>OX392482.1:4135000-14135000 GCA_947623365.1 Achlya flavicornis
CTGACTTTTTTGGTTTTTAAATTTCCAATATAAATATTAGAAAATCATGTGCATACCACATGATTTTCTAGTATTTATATATACTAGAAAAAAATTGATTTTAACCGGAAAAGTTGATTTTACTCGTTCGTTTAAGTCTAAACTTCTGCAGGAGAATCTGGACCTATTGAGGAAGAGAAACGAGTTACCATTAGCGCAATCGTTACAATTCTTACGACACCTCATATGTTTATATCCATCAAGCCGTTTAGGCTGCATGCCAAAGAAATATACATTCATACATACACTGGAAAAACATTACCCTCCTTCCGGGTCAGTCGCGTAATAAACATAAATTTCGTCTCACAAGTCACAAATAACAATGAAAGAAATAAAATAGACCTGGTGAAAGCAGTTTGATCACTTATCTTACGCGTAAACTTAAGTTAACTCTTAAAATTAAGCTTAAAGCTATAAATTTGTTTGAGCGTAAACTGAAATGCACTATACATTATCCGAAAAATCTGAAATATCCGGTTAATAATGTTGCTCAAATCCGGATATTAAAAACGGAAAATATATATACGGATAATTCGAATATCCGGATTGCATGCCCTACATAGGATACCAACCAACACACATAATTGGAAACTAATGTTTTTTTTTTAATCAAACCTGAAAATTTGCTGTTTTGCAGTTACGCTCCTTTTCGTAGGATACGTCAATATTGTATCTTTTCGATATTTTTTACATTGTTACCTATACAAATAAAGAACTTTCTTACTTAGCAGTGCAAAAAAGACGACAGATTTCGATAGACGCAGGAATTTTCGTAGATTCCTCAACGCTAGTCCTGCCTTCCGCACCTTCCGCATTCCCCTCGTAACACGCGAATACGCGCACATTTTACTTGCAAAATAAACTATGTTCCGTAATGTTCTCTTCGGTTGCGATCACAAAGTAGGTAGAAGTCGACCTACAAATATGTTATAAGCAATAATACAGACTACGCTAATTTTGCTAGAAGTAGAATTTAGCAAAAAGTATTTTCTTAGGGTTCCGTAGATCGCAACCGGCTGCAAACTTAAAACTAAGTGTAATAGGCTAATACAAGTTACCAATGAGTTCGCAACTAGTACCACAAATTTTGCCTAGGATATAATGGCGAAAAATCACTTTTTTAAGTTTAGGTATGTTCCGTATTTCGCAACCAGTCCAAATTTCTTGAGAAGGTAGGTAATGGTTCTCTAAAGACATGGTATTCTCGCAACTAGTACCACAATTTTTGTTTAGGAATAATTCAATATCAAAGTTTTTCTCAATTTTCACCATGTTCCGTACTTCCAAATCGGTTGCGAATTTAAGGTAATCATATCCATACATAACTCTATCGATATACCGAAAATCATTCGTACCACAATTAATGTAAATTGATTATCTAATTCTACTGCACTATTTCTTAATTATTTTGAAATAATTAAAATAAAAAAAACTTTTATTATTTACAAACTTAATAAATTATTTAAATTCAAATTCCTGCCATTAGATGGCGCCAACAATCTGCTGTGCTACAGATGCTCGCAGCTCTTCGTTACAACAAAAAATCATTTAACAAAAAAATCATAAAACTAATTAGGTGTACCGATGCTACGTAGTTACATAATAAATTAGTTTTTTTTTTGTAATTTACCCTCCAAATTTGAAAAAGACCATTAAAGAGTTTTTCATATACTTCTTTTGGAAGACATTTTTTATTTTATAAAAAAAAATATTACTTATCTCAAACGCTGGAGCGGGGGCTATCAAGGTTCTCCCCGGATCGAAAAAAATCGAAGATCCGGGGCTGGGATACTTCATAAGATTCAATTATACCTACTACAAAATTAAATGTAGTTGTATTGTAGGTATTCATATTAAGTAGTTATAACATTTGTAATTGGAAAACATTTTAAAGTTGGTACCCATGAGACAAGCTTGCTTAGTTTGGGGCCACAGGATACCTAATAATTGAAAAATGATTTCGTATGCTACTAATTTAAGGCAAGCTCTGTTATTATTAAGTATTTAAAGTAGTAGTAGTATTATTGATAAATAAATAATTTTGAATTTTTTTTTTTTGAATTTGAAATAAAAATGTATTAATCATCGTACTTATTTATTAAAAACCTTGCATTTATATGAAACTTCAAACTAGCCGCGCCAGTGGAAAAGCACTCGCCAGTCTGCCTATCAAATTCACAGACGATCAAACGATCTCTGCATATTCATATACACACACACTTCCTTAGGATAATACGATGAAGCATAAATCACAGGGTTGCCATGAGTAGCTCAGTGACATTTGACATACGCAATGAGTCCGATCTAAGTAGGTACGCTTACTCGATAACCCAACCAAATTTAAAAAAATAGTTTAGCGTTACAGCAACTCAAATATTACTTCGCAATTTATTTGCATTGTTGTTGTTTATGTTTGGCCAATCGGCCAATTGAATCATTATTAACATTTACCATTTTATCATAACATTTTATTTTATTATTTTGTAATTTTGTGAAATGTTATAAACAGGAATTGCTGTGTCTGTTTAATATGGAAATTACAATTTTTATTCTGTGGTGAAGATACAATATGTATCGATAAACGTGCATTACGATATGACTATCGAAATCTGACGATTTCGTTTATTTAAAAAACAATATTTTATATTTCTGTAGTACACCAAAGTTTTCTTAAACTTGTAATTTGTAAGTCCAAAAACCTATGCACGCCACTGTCGATTAGTCGACTTTTACGACAGGCAGGAGAAGACCGTAGCTGTTATTTCTAACCCGAGCAGGTAGGAGGGCACCTGATGGTTTAATAGTACCCCCCTAATTGCTATCCCAAGGCAGAGTTAAAGGCCTTGACGATGTCAAGTCTAATCGCCAACGCCACTCCACCCCGTGACATAGCCTGCTCCGACAGAAAACGGACGCGCAAGACGTCTTCAGTCGAGCGCCCCTGTCGAAAGCCGAACTGACTATTGACATCTGACTCCTACCACCCTAAAAGAAGCTGTATACCCCCACTGACCAAGTAAAGCGGCTCATTGGTCTGCGGTATCACCATCCATCCGAGTCCAAGGCATACCTTAAGCGCCTGCATCCTATGCAAGGTGAAAGGCAGCGGCGAATGCACGAGGTCCTGTTTGCGTCGCTCGGCCCAGTGCAGCGCGGGCGCGGGGTCTCCGTCCGCGAGCGCGGCGGCGCAGCGCTGCAGCGCCGCGAACGTGCAAGTGCGCTCCACGCCTGACAACTCCGCTTCGCCGACGAACGCGTCGCCAACCTCCTCTAGACCCTGCAAGTATTTAACTCAAGCTAATATCGCTTCATGATTCAACTTTTTCCCTCTCATTAATAAATTTGGTGTAAGTCAGTCTTGTTATACCGTGGTCTTGTAATCCATAGGTCGCTTCATATCCGGCTCGAAGGACCAAAATGTAAGGTGTTCTTACGATTAATTATTAACTGGTGGCGAAATATGAATGAAACGCGTGTGTCCAATTGGAATGCCTTTAATGGACTGGTTTAAATTGAATTTAAAACAAAAACAATATGTCAGCAAATTACATCAACATGCAAAAGAGTATGCTTGTCCGTACAATTAAGATAGCCTCATCCCTTTTTGTTTATATTTCTCTCATTAGAAAGTGACGGATAAATTTTAAACCTAGGTATTACTTGACTTAAACTTTATTTATTAATAAGGGGGTTTGTGTTTGTAATCAGGGGCACCGGCTTTCTAGATAGCCCGTGCTCATGCCCATTTGATAACTCGTTTAAAAGAACAGACAAGCAGTAAACCTGTCTGGGAGATCCCCAACACCAATATACCAGAGAAACACTCAATATAGACCAAAATAGCATGATAAGTACTGTACAACAAATTGGCAGTTTAAATGTGTAACAAGCATACCTGTCTATACAAATGTTGTGCAATAGCTTGCTCCATGATTGGCCGATTGGTGTCAGAACAGAACGTCTCGGCTTTTGGCGCCACTGATGCATAATCGGCTATGAAGTGCCGGTCGATGGACTTGCCCACTCGAGATACGGTCGCGTGCAGTTCCCGATGTTCTGAATAATGCATTCAAATTATTTATAGTAGCTTGTTACAACTACTAGCTTTCATTCCATAGTAAAACTGTTTTTTTGTTTTTATTTAATGGGCTTGCGTTTGGCCTCTGACCCTCCCATAAGGGACGAAGACGAAGCCTAGGATGGAACACGCTTACTCAGAAGAAACCTATTCACTCTGGCCTTGAAAGTTCCTAGATTGTATAAGTCAGGAAACAGACGCCGGAAGCACGTTCCACTCCCTTGCTGTGCGCATTATAAATGAGGATGCAAAACGCTGTGTCCGTATTTTCGGTATGTCAACAACGTACGGGTGAAACTTTTCCCGGCTACAGTAGTACCCAACGATATGGCTTACCGATGTACCTGCGCAGAAGATACATTTTCAAAGCACGGGAAATGCAGCCATGTGTGCGAAGGGGCGTAACTTGCGAGTGAGACGGAACTAACAGCTGAGTGTATTATGAACCTTATAGTAGTGTTCTAAGGTTGATTGTAAGTTTTAAGCATTCTTTCGTTAATCTTCGGGTCATACTTTATTTTCTGTGCGAACGAAGATTCACGACGCGCCTTATCAGTTGGGGTACAATATAATAAATGTGAAAGTGTGTATGTTTGTTACTCAATCACATATTCTACAGAGAAAAACCAAACAGTAGCGTAGCAAGGAGGGGTGATGGGAGTCTCCGCACCGATTAATTTTTTAACAAAAATAAAACTTAGGCACACAAACCTTTAGATTATAAGAAATTAAATAATTTCTTAATTCAAATAGGCCTTCACAGGCACTTTTGAATATTCAAACTAATATTCTACACGGTTCGGAAACGCACAGTGAGGAATGTCCCAGGATATTTATAATTTAAATATTGTAGTAAACCTTCTGTACTAAAGCAGCCTTAACACATTCCTAAACCTTTTGTGCTGGTAAATTTAAAATTGCATTAGGGATCTTATTATAAAATTGTATACTCAGTCCTAAAAGAGAACCTTGCACTTTTTGAAGTCTGTAAAAAGTTAAAAATATATCTTATGTGTTACAACGTTTTTTTGATATCAATTAGTCATAAAAATAAGGAAACCTTTTCTTATATTAAAGGAAAACGGATTTATATATCGTAGAAGAAGCAATAGAATAAAAATCACAACATAGTTTGCGTTTATTAAATTTTTTGTTATTTATACAATTCTCATTTTTGGGGTGACACAATTGCCGAGACCAAATAAAATAAAGGAACGAAAATATGTGTTGCCCTTTCTCAAAGTATTGATTGTACACTCTAATACAGAAATATTTTGTCCATACAAAATATTTCTGTATTAGAGTGTACAATGACCCATGTCATTCCAGAGTATAAACAATCCAAACTTATCTGCTTAATTTATTGGTGTATATTTATGGATTACTAAAATAACTTTCCTGTGTAACAGTTGGTACCTAAATTCAATTGATTGTTTATGAGCCAGATCATTGTCTGAGCAGCTGAAGATGCTCAATACATTATATTTTAGTCTTTTATTGTATGGCATAACTTCGCCCTGCAATAATGAACTTACGTAATGAGTATCATATACTAATTTATAGCATGTGTGATATAATTCGCACTTATTAAACGCTTCTCTGTGTAATAATGGACTACTTAGGTAACCCAAAAGATTGTAATAAGTGCGGGATTAGGTCATACATTGCCTTAAATATAATAGACTACCATGAAATGGGAGCTAAATTAAATTATTTTCATATGCCGTGAAGCGGTCCGCAAAGAGGAATAATTTACCTGTAGACATCTGGAACACAGACTGTTTGACAGATGATGTCAGATCACTCACAACCATCGCTTGTGTTTGTGAGACCGGAGTGTTTGAAGGCTCTATAACAATATCAATCATCCATTATAGTAGTTGAGGGACACAATGCAATGATATCAAAACAATATAATTTATGAACTTGCTTTGATTTAACATTTTTATCTAAAAAGTTATATTTAATAATAGACTTGTTATGACTGCACAAAACAGGCATTTAGATATGAGATATAAGTAGACATATTTTCTTGATAATGCATTTTTCGTAACGAAGAACTACCAAAGGTAGGAATGTACTTTGACATCCATCAATTTAAGGGGTGAGAGGGGGAGAATAGAGGGTGGGTAGGTGTTCCTTCTTGATACGATTTTTTATTTATTTTGTTGGGGGGGGGCTGGAAGAAGAGTTTTTATAGTGCATA
Source organism: Achlya flavicornis (assembly GCA_947623365.1). Classification (NCBI taxonomy): domain Eukaryota; kingdom Metazoa; phylum Arthropoda; class Insecta; order Lepidoptera; family Drepanidae; genus Achlya; species Achlya flavicornis. Next base: position 4,141,324 of record OX392482.1, read on the forward strand.
AATATGTATCTAGCACCTGGTGTTAAGTTCAAACCTAACCTAACAAATCTGGTTTATTCAATTTATTAGGAGAGGTAGAGCATAGCATTTATTCGCTCAAAGAGCAGCTCGACTGGGGAAGTACCTCCACCTTACAGAATACCGCAGCAAAATATAGAAATAAATAAGTATGAATATTTTTACGTTGCCAATAAATTAAAATAAATTTAAAAAAATAGTATATTTTTTTGTGTTTGTTAATTGTATACTCATTGGTTGCTTACATACAACGAAACATGACATTGGTGTATCAAAATGTTGATAGTGGCAAAATATTGCAGTTTTAAATGTTTTTTTTTTTTCAATTTGAAACTTTGTGTAGAGACTTCTAATAATGTGACCTTCCTGTAAAAAAATTATGAACTCCCAGATTGCTGGACGTCAAAGTACAACTTAGCCCTGCCAAAATCAAAGCACTAACAAATTGCAGTATCAGGTGTTTACAAAGAAGTGAAAATTTTTGCTATAATCTTACTTACTTTATTAATTTTTGCTAAATATTTGATGATTATAGATAGATAGATTATTAGAAGAAATATATATAAGATTATATTTTGATTTATGTTACACATATGTCTCGGAGTTTCAAAGCTCATTGCCACAAGAGGGACATGAACCCAAATAGGTAGGTCATAAAGAACAAAGGAGGGAAAATGCAACTCACGTTTAGCTATTTCTTTCCTGAGATCTTCAACTTGATCAATAATATCTTGCAGTACACTATTTGTGTTGTCATTTAGAGTGTTGAATTTTGTTAACGCTTTGTCCAAATCTTGTTCAACTCCAAGACAGGAATCCATAGTTGCAACCGCAAAAACGTGAACTTAGAGCTAAATAGATAAGGTTATTCTTATGCACTGAGTAGTTCTCAAAATTTACAAAGCCCTGGAATCGTTATAAAACGTAGATAAAATTTATAAATAAAAAAAAATCTTACGAAAACAGACACTTTTGCTTTATTTTTATGTTGTTGTTGTTGTTTGTCTTATTCGCCAAAAGGCAGGCAAAGGTCTGAGCCATACAGCCTTGTCTTATCTTATTTTAATTTTCTCGAGTTGTATGTATTATTATAGTCACAAAATAAATCACTTCATATATAGTCCGCACTGTCACTCCTTTAAAATTGATGTTTCTTTTTTTTATATTTAATGGGTTTGCGCTTGACCGCATCCCGCCTGATGGTAAGCGAAGATGTAGTCTAGGGTGGACCGCGAGTAACCATAAGAACCCTGTCCTATCTGCCTTGAATATACCCATGTTATAATTATCTGGAAACACGTTGTCCGGGAGATCATTCCACAACTTGGCCGAGCGTATAAGGAAAGAGGACGCGAAGCGCTTGGTACGGCAAGACGGAATGTCGACGACGAAGCGGTGGAGAGAAGCGGAGCTTGGCAGAAAAAAGACAGGCCTGTCATGTGTTTTAGAGGCATTGAATTCGACCCTAGTGGGGGTACCCCACTCGGATACAATTTGCAGAGCCGAGTTCAACCTCGTAACCATACCCTCTCTGAGAGACTCTGTTGTGGTCCTACTAGCCCATGGATCGGATACAGCTTTAGTCCAATTCTTTGATCGGATACATAACTCTCTGTGACGGTGCTGTCATCTGCGTACCCATAGATTCCGGGTCTCAGCAAGTCATTAATATGCAGCAAAAAAAGCGTAGCAGAGAGAACAGATCCCTGAGGAACACCAGCGTTGATCGCCTTTAGTTCTGACGAGCAGCCATCGATGACCACTCGAATAAACCGTCCACTCAGGAAATCGAAGATCCAGGTGCACAGACTAGAAGGCAGTCCATATGAGGGAAGCTTGCTGAGCAGACTATCATGCCAGACCCTGTCGAAAGCCTTCGAGATGTCTAGTGAAACTGCTAACGCTTCACCGTGTTTCCCGATGGCCTCGCCCCAGAGGTAGGTGACTAGCACTAGAAGATCTCCTATAGATCGATCAGGACGAAAGCCGAATTGGCGATGACTCAGGTGATCATTGTTTTCTAGGTAGCCAAGAAGTTTGGCGTTCAATACAGGCTACATAATCTTGCAGAGTATGGAGGTGATTGCGATAGGTCTATAGTTCGACGGGGCTATACAGCTACCCTTTTTGGGTATAGGTTGGACGTTAGCAAGCTTCCACGACTTAGGTACACGTCTTGTTTTCAGAGAGAGACAGAATACACGTCTTTAATACTACCGCCGGGATCTCGTCGCGGCCACTGGCCTTTATGTTTTAGTACAATGATGCTAATTGTACAAAAGCTTTTCACGGACTTCTTGAGACAACTTGAAAAATAACGATACACATTTCATTTCAATTCACTGGTGCTCATGGATTGATCTTTATTGGATTAAATACCAACGATATCATGCAATAAAACTCATAATACACGAATTAATGAAAACGCAACATCACTCTGCAAGTTCCCGCCAAAAAGTCGATTGTCGACACTCCATCCACCAAGGATTTTTTATACTACGTAACTGGAAGGCTCACTGATACAAAAAACACGGTCCGAAAGAGACTTACTTTTTAGGCGATGTGTCCCTTTCTACGAGGGCGACCATCATTTATGATCTAAACAGGAACATTTTCGGAATTAGACTATTTGTTGGAGTAAAAATAATTCTATTTCATTTGATGTCTTACGGTATCCTCCTCTGGGGTAGTGGTGCCGAAATCAATAGAATTTCTATACCGCAAAAAAAGGCTATCCGCGCAATATATAAAATAAGGCCTAGAGATTCTTTAAGAGACAAGTTTAAATCTATTAATATAATGACAGTGTCGTCACAGTACATATATGAAAATCTTATTCATGTGAGGAAAAACATAAATAACTTACCTAAGAATAGTGACAACTCATAGTTTGAACACTAGAAATAAGCACAAACTTGCTGTACCTTTAACTCGGCTCAGCAAAGTCCTTAACTCTTTCAAGGGACAATGTATACGTTTCTATAATAAAGTACCCAAAGAAATCCAAGAGCTACCTATACATAGATTCAAAAAGATAGTAAAACAGAAGTTATGCAGGAAGGGGTACTATGAAGTTTCTGATTTTGTAGATGACAAGAATGCATTTGAATGAATTGTTCGCTTCGCACGCTATTGTTATATATATTTTGTAAATTGTAATATTTATAAGTACACATTTAAAAAAAAAAGAATACTTGCTGAGTTTCTTGCCGGAGTCTTCTCAGTTCAAGTTGTATTTGGAATCGGTGTAGAGTCATTTGTTAACATTCATAAGAGCCCTATAAGGGCCTAACTTGAATAAATGAATTTTGATTTTGATGTTTTGATTTTGAATACAACAATACTTAAAGTGATAGGAAAGTACCTACCGAGAAAAATAATCAGGCAAGCTCGTGCATGTACACTTTTGGCAAAATCACAGTAGCCAAATGACACGCATGAATCCAATAGACGACGAAAATCACATTATTATAAAAACGACACCAATCGCAAAGAAAAATAATCCGCCATGTTGTTACCTTTGTTTGCAATGGGTTACCAGCATATTGCTATAAAATTACTCCTATCTTTCAAAAAGTTTTATTAGTGTAGAAACATTTTTTTATTAAGTGAGAAATGAAAGCAAATTCATTTGGTTACCTATATAAAATGATCCTTGTGACTTTTTAGTGAAATTACGTATTTCCCAATATTCCTGTTGTTTCTAACATGCCAATTTAATGGAATACTGGCAACTGTGTGAAAAGGACACGCCGCCTAAAAAGTAAGCCTCTCTCTAGACCGTTTTACCTCATAACTAAATTGAATTAAAAAATTGATGTTATTTTATAGTAATAAGGTTCCAAATCCTTTGTACATTAAAAGTCGAGTTAGCTATCCAGTTACGTAGTATATAATATCCTTGAATGGCTACTACTTACTTTATCTGTGGCTGTGGGTTATTTCTTGTCTACTTTAAAACGTACTTGACGTAGATCGAGCCTCTATCTACGGTACTTGATTATTTATGGCTAATTATTTTCGAGGCGACTAACAAATTAAAGGGCGACTAACTATTGGTTACTAAAAAAATAACTTGGCAGCGATTATATAATTTGGTAACTATTAAATTAGATGGGCTACAAATTGCAAGGTATCATAAAAACCAAATAGTGGCAGCTTCTTTAAGGTAGCAACATCGAACAATTATCCCAAAGAAGCGCATAGACGTTCATTTTGGTTGAAATATATTCCGCCAATTTCCCACCGCCGACAACGCGCTCTGATTGGCTAAGTCAAGCACGCATGCACTCTGATTGGCCAAGTCAAAAACACACGATGCAGTGATTGGTGCTTACTGTTCAAATTCAGTGACAAATCACTGACGAGTTTCGGAATTTGATTGTTCATTATTACTACTCTAAAGGGATCTTTCCTCGATGGGTAGCAAATATATTAAACAGGCACATAGAAATAATAGGTGGGGTACTATAATGACTTGGCGACTAATATTTACAGTGGTATAACAAACATTGTATTATTGGCAACTATAGGCTTCCATATAAAAATACACTTTCGGGCTGCGATTTGCAAGCAGCTGTAAAAATTTAAACGGGTACTATAATTAAGAATTAGGGTTTCAGTATTTTTGTTTATGGCATCACAATTAGTATCTGGATCACCGAGTTGAACCTGGTTTTTACTTTTTAGCTTATCGTGTTTTTTGGAAATTATATTTAGATTCGAATTTAAAAAAAACAGCTGGACTCGAATCGGGGTCTTCTGGTTTCGGGACCGAAAACAGTGACCTTTGATTTTGTATGGTTTTCAGGGTCTGATGATGGAGTAGGAGGGTTGGCACTGGAACTCCATAGTGGATCATCGTATCCTGGCCGTGTTTGGGTTTGTTGGAATTGTCGTGAGATGAACTTTAACCATGTAAGGTTTTCAGGGTCTGATGATGGAGTAGGAGGGTAAGCACTAAACTAAAATAATAAAACTAAAACTAAAACTAAAATGCATCATCATGCATCTCAAGACGATTCCAACAAGTCCGAACACGGCTTACATATATGTGATTCCATAGAATGTGAAGCAATTCCATGTTTCCAGGTGAAGCTAATAAAAGCGTGTTGAAGCGTGGCGAAGTTGAAGCGTGTTGAGCAATGTTCTGTGGTTATGTCCAACCTTGAGACTAAGATTGATATGCTAGAGCAACAAGCTAGGATGTGCAATGTGGAAATTTGCAACGTTCCAGAGAAACGCAGTGAAAATTTATTAAATATCTTTGATAATATTTGCTCTGCAATTAAACTTCCAATACCACAGAAAGATATAGTATCAATTAATAGAGTACCACAACCACAGCAACAAAGCGGTAGGCCTAAGAATATAATTGTAAAATTGAATACACGTATTCAGCGAGATAACCTGCTTAGTGCATCTCGTAAGGTAAAAAACCTGAGATCAGACCAAGTTGGGATTGCAGGGAATGCCGCGACCATCTACATTAATGAGCACCTGACCCTCAAGAAGAAACAATTATTTCGAAAATGCCGCGAAGATGCCAAAAAACATAACTATAAATATGTTTGGATTAAAAATTCTTCCATTCTCGTCAGGGAGCGCGATGACGTTCCAGCCATTCTTATACGAACGGAGGCTGATCTCGGAAAAATTAAAAGTTACGCGCACACCAACCCTATCTAATTACTTACTGAAAACTCTTTGTATATCCCAATTTAGAATAAAAGAAAAAAGTTGTCTGTATTTACCAAGTCGTTATTTATTTATTTTTCATTATCATATCATGATCATGAGCAGAGTTGTTGAGATTATTTATTGCGTACCTGGACTCAAGAAAAACTATAAAACGATTGGGTTTGCAAGCATACAAACATACACCCAAACACACATATACATAATCACTCCACATCGCCTCGTATTACATTCACACATGTTCACACTCCCACAAGAATCCCCACTCAATACTGTGTGCTATTTTTTATTTATTATTAATATCACAAAATGGGTACTGGGGATAACTTGACATTGTATTACCAAAACTGCAGGGGTATTAGGACGAAATTACAAACACTATATATGAATATTCTTACATATACGTATGACATTATAGTACTGACTGAAACCTGGCTGATACCTGATATTGATAACAACGAATTCATTGACCAGCGCTACGTCGTGTATAGATGCGACCGTGATCGTGTGGCTACGAACAAACGAGACGGTGGTGGAGTTCTGGTGGCGGTCTCACGAGGATTAAATTCTGTTCTACTGGATATGTCATGCTATGTAAACTACTTATCTCTTAAAAGCATTGAACATTTGTTTGTCGAACTTCCAGGTAAAGATAAATCTAAACGTTGCATTATAAGTGTTGCATATATTCCTCCTTGGGCAGCTAGCGCTACATACGAGATGCACTTTGATTTGCTTCAAGATACATTAAATGATCCTACCATTGACAGTTTCTACATAGTTGGCGACTATAATCTTCCAGATATGCAATGGGCTCAGTCAAACGTTTCACACCATTCTGGGCACAACAATGGATTAATCAGCTCTAGTTATCCATCAACACTGCAATGTTCATATTTAAGTGGCTGTATGTCACTTCTCAACGCTTCACAATTTAATAACACTGTTAATGTAAATAATAACATTTTGGATCTCCTAATTTCTAATATTTCTTGTCGTGTTTACACCCCAACTGACTCCCTATTACCGATTGACTCTTACCACCCTCCTTTTGTAGCTGACATACCAGTAAATTACACATTTCAGACAATGAGAAGACGTCCCTTAATTAAGTATAATTATCGTAAAGCTGACTTGGAGCTCATTAAAAAACAATTGCATAATGTCAAATGGACGGAACTGCTGGAGCCTCTTGCCTCGGAATCTTCTCTAGACTTATTTTATAATATATTGGACAATGTAATAAAACAGCATGCCCCCGCTGCCAGTTCTAGGTCATGTAGCTTCCCGGTCTGGTTTTCTTACGCCCTAATAAAAATATTCAAGAAGAAGCAAAAAGCCTGGATGAAATGGAAGAAGTATCATAACGCTACTGATTATGAAACATTTTCAGAACTGAGAACGTCATTCAAAAAGATATGTGATAAATGTTTTAAAGAATATATGGAATCAGTCGAAGACAATATTGCTACAAATGTTAAGCATTTTTGGACATATATTGCAAACCGCAAATCTAAACCAGGTATTCCATCCAGGATGAAATATTTAGACCGTAGTTCGAATGAACCGGAGACGGTGTGTGGTATGTTCTCGGAATTCTTTTTGTCAGTGTTCGAGCCGGCCTCACCTAGTCTCACGCACTGGACACCCCCTGCAAATGATGCTAATCATGATGTTTTGTTGTGTAGTCTTGAATTTAGTGAATCCAAAATTCTTACCGAACTTAAACGTTTAGACCCATCCAAGGGTGCAGGTCCTGATGGACTGCCCCCCTTTTTCCTTAAAAATATTGCAAATGCTATCAGTAAGCCGCTCTATTTAATATATAATAAATGCATAACTGAGGGAGTGTTTCCTGAAGTTTGGAAACGAGCCAATATCACACCAGTTCATAAAAGCGGTTCTAGACACGACGTAGAGCAATACCGGCCAATATCTATTCTGTCTGCTTTGTCGAAGGTTTTTGAAAGATTGGTTCATAATGATATTTATCCAGTCCTACACAATATTATTATAGAGGAGCAGCATGGCTTCGTTAAACGCAGGTCAACAACTTCTAATCTTCTGACTTTTACAAGCTATCTGTTTGAAAATGTGGATAATAGAGCCCAGGTGGACACAGTCTATACAGATTTCAGGAAGGCTTTCGACAAAGTGGACCACGAATTGTTACTCGATAAAATTGCTTTCAATGGAATTCGGGGGAATTTGCTACGATGGTTTTCATCATACATACTTAATAGGTCCCAGAAAGTAGTTGTTAATGGGTATCAGTCTAACAATATACATATCTCCTCAGGGGTCCCACAGAGCTCTATACTCGGTCCTCTTTTATTTACACTCTTTATAAATGACATTAAACAATGCTTCTCTCACTCCAAATTTATTTTATACGCTGATGATTTAAAAGCCTACAAATCAATTACATCTATTGAAGACTGCAGATTATTCCAGAAAGACCTAAACAGATTAACATCTTACTGCAGCAGTAATAAACTGCATTTAAGTATACCTAAGTGCAATTACATTAACTTTACCAAAAATAAGAACATTATTGAATTTGATTATAGGCTCTGTGATGCTTCTCTTAAAAAGGTCACCTTTGTGAAAGACCTAGGAATACTACTCGATTCTAAACTGCACCTAAATCTTCATATTGAAAAGATTATCGGCAAAGCCTTCAAAATGTTTGGCTTTATAATGAGGGCTTCCAAGGACTTTAAAAGACCTTCCACATATTTATACCTATATAAAACCCTTGTGCGTTCACAGCTTGAGTATGCCGTCCCTGTCTGGAACCCCTTCTATAATAAATATATAGACGCAATAGAGAATGTCCAACGGAAATTCTTTCGTGCCGCACACTACAGGTGTCATGGATTATACCTATCATATACTCAGATACTTGGTAAATACAAACTTCTAACTTTACAGTCAAGGCGTAAATACCTTGAAGCTATCACATTATATAATATTGTAAATAATAACTTCGACTGTATTGAGCTCACAAACAGTATATGCTACTCAATCCCACGTACTATTCATAGACGCGAAGTGCGTACGATACACTTATTTGCTTTGTCGTCATGTCGAACTAATACCGGCCTGCGGTCCCCTATTCGGCGATTGGTGGAGTGTTATAATACAACGTTTCAACACGTTGATATCTTTGCGTGTTCCATAAATAATTTTAAGCGCTGTATACTTGCGACCCTAGATTCCTAATTAAATTTACTTTATTGATTTTGGTTTATGTCTCTTGTCTTTGTGTTGATTTGTTTGTTCTTTGTGCACCCTTGTATTTACGCTTTATCCTTTATTATTATTATTTTTATATATTGTCTTCGGTTTGGTTATATGTATAATGGTTATTTTAATTGCTCTGTATTTTTAATAGTCTGTGTAGTAATAGTCCTCTTTTGGTGTTTAAATACCAATTTTATAATGTTAACACGCGGATAGCGCAGTGGACAGCATTATTTTATACTTTTATGTTAATCTTTATTTGTAAAATTGTATAATGTTGTTGTTTGCTATTCCAAATAAATAAATAAAAAAAAAAAAAAAAAAAAAAAAAGTCAAGAAATAAATCTATAGACACACACTATTTTTTTTGCATGCCACTATTTGCTTTAATTAGAGCTCTTAAAATGTCGCACAAAGTATGTTTTATATGACCATGTTCATATTTTCTTCTCATCTTAGTTTACTTTATATACAACCTCATTATATAATTTAAGGAAGCCTATTTTCTACTTTTTATCCGCCATCAAGTCTTCGCCTAACAATAAATTCAGTTACCAAAACAAAAATATCGATGCCAGTTTAAATTAAAACAAAGCTTATTTAGCTGCTGCTTTCTACTTAAAATGATCCTTCACTTTAGCTGCCAACCTATTATTTTTAGTACCTCCTTTCATTTTTTATAAATACCAAATTCAGATTAATTTGTCGCCGCGTTAAATACATGCCATTCAAAGAGTATAGTAACTATCCATTGATGCCATTATTTATAAAACTCTTGTCCGCTCTTATCTTTTTGGTCTACACTCTACTCTATGTCTCTATGGTTATTGCACAATTTCGTCGTTTGTAGGTTAGATTTATATCGAATTTTTTGGAAAATTTTGTTCCGTGTTATTGATATTACTCAATAATGGCGCAAAGTAAGTTGAACGACATGGCGGGTAAATTTGCGAAAGGTGGACCGCCCGGTCTCGGCATCGGTCTGAAAGTGGTAGCTGTCGTCGGTGCTGCAGCCTATGGCATTTCGCAATCCATGTTTACCGTCGAGGGTGGTCATCGTGCCATCATGTTCAATAGGGTAGGAGGTATCCAGCAACACGTTATGAGCGAGGGATTGCACTTTCGTATCCCATGGTTCCAGTACCCAATCATCTACGACATCAGATCCCGTCCCCGCAAAATCTCCTCTCCTACTGGTTCCAAAGACTTGCAGATGGTAAATATTTCACTAAGAGTATTATCACGACCCGATTCCAATAGTCTTCCTACGATGTACAGAAACCTCGGAACTGATTACGACGAGAAAGTTTTGCCATCTATTTGCAATGAAGTATTGAAATCTGTCGTCGCCAAGTTCAATGCATCCCAATTAATCACACAGCGGCAACAAGTATCTTTACTTATCAGAAGAGAGTTAGTTGAGCGAGCTGCTGATTTCAACATAATTTTGGATGATGTCTCACTCACAGAATTAAGTTTCGGAAAAGAATACACAGCTGCTGTTGAGGCTAAACAAGTTGCTCAACAGGAGGCTCAGCGTGCTGCTTTCGTTGTTGAAAGAGCTAAACAAGAGCGTCAGCAAAAAATAGTACAAGCTGAGGGAGAGGCTGAAGCTGCTGAGATGTTGGGTAAAGCCATGGGTATGAATCCTGGATACCTAAAACTACGCAAGATCCGTGCAGCTCAAAGTATCTCTAGAATGATTGCACAATCTCAAAACCGTGTCTTCCTTCCTGGCAACAGCTTGATGATCAACCTCCAAGACCCCACCTTTGACGACTTGTCTGAGAAGCTGACAAAGAAGAAGTAACATAAGGCTGAGAGTGTGTGCGCTGAATGCATGGAGCCAGCGACCGCTCTTTCAGATGATGAAACCGCTGTTATTATAAGTGGAGCTGCTTCGGTTGCTATTTAGTGCATTTGAGTTTTAAAAAAGCATTTCACATATAAAATGTCTGTTCAATTTAAAATGTAACATTGCATTTTGTGTTATTTAGTTGTAGGTTAATAGTATGTATGGGAATCCAGTGATTGCAATAAAAATATCTGAAAAATGATTCATTTTTTATTTTCCAACTCCCATCATCCCTCACAATATTATTTTTGATTAGCAGTAGATATTCAGACTATTTTACTGGCATGTAACATGGCTAATCAGCTTGTAACTGGATCATGATGATGATGGCTCAACTGGATGTACACATGTTATAAACTCATGTTATGAAGTTATTGGAATAATATATGAGAATAACTAGAATCAAAATTGGATAAATTATTGATCTAATTTTGAGACATGTTGAACTATTGCAGATTTAAAAACTGAGCTGATGTTGGTGTAAATAAGAATTCTGGTTCTATTTAAATATGTATGTTAGTATGAGAATAAACCTGACAATAAGGGTATAGATAGGATGTGGCACTTTTTTGTACAAATTCAAATTAGATAAGCCATGTCTTTATTTATTTATTGATAGACAAGCCCCTTGTTAGCTGATGTGTATATATCAGTGTTGAAAAATCACTTTGAACTTGTTCACTTTCCTAGTTTTTTGTCTTTGTCCAATTGTCAAATTTGTTTCTAAAGCTATTAATTGAGGTATCTCATCCATCTGTTTAGTTAATGAATGAATAACTATCAATTACTCCATTCTTATTACATCTCGCAAGTGTGTATTAAATAAAACCTAGATTACTAAAAGAAAATATTTTAGGTACTGACCCCATGTCAGCTCTCATCCTCATGAGTTTTGCCTGTTTTGGACCTAAGGACCTCTCTCGTAAATTTCTCCACTGCCATTGTTTTGCTACAGCTTTAAAAATTTACAATCCAACCCCTCTCCCATGTTGGTGAAATTTTTGCAGGCATGCCAGCTTTGATGATTTAGGAATATTACAATAAAAAAACCCCTATTAAATACTTAAGCTTTAGCCTATAGATTACTGATAAGACCAGAAGACTATATTAACCCGTCGGTTCTCACGAGGGATGCACATCCTATTATAACAATTGATGTCATTGTTATATTTTTTACCACATACCAATGATTTAATCTGGATGTGAAGACTTCCTCACATCATTATTGGTAATTTTATTTACATTCCTGGAATAAATAATTTGGGTTTGTATTTTTTCACATCTAAATCAAACATCCACCTAAAGCAACTAATATAATTTATTTAGTAAAACTAAGTAATAAATCAGGTCATTTTCAAAAAAATAATATATTCTTTAGTATTTATTTTTTAAGAGCTGACGGCTGCTGCAATCTGAATTTGGACATTTCAACTTCAGCTTCAAAAAAGCTCATGTTGTCATAGCAAAAGTATTCGGGGACTTTATAAGCTCCAGATTTGTTCGGATTGACGTCAGGGCCGACCGGCTGGCTGGCTGGGTGCACTACAGCACTGCTCAAGCCAGGAACATTAAAAACCTGAGAAGTCACAGGTGCTGGAGGGGTCGACGACGACGGCGGACCTTTACTTTGATTAGCACTTTCACTATAATACCTCGTCAAGGCTCTGATCACATTACCCCGAGCTGATTTTGAAAACATCTTGTTTTATTTTTTTCTATTACACAATCAGGTAGACATTTAAATATTGCTTAGTGCCAAAGAAAGAGTATAGTAAATATACCAAAAGGAAGTTCCTAGATTTTTATTTTTCTTCCTTCGATTTAATCGAAGAGGGTAATTAAAAAAAAAAAAACCACAAACTAAAAGGGCTGCATTCCGACTTAATGCTATAATCGCTGTAATCGATTTGAGCGTGCTTAAACTCGTTCCATATTAGTTTGAGCGCGATCACGATGTCCCGTGAAACGTCATAGATGTCATGTAGCGATGGGTAACTAGCCGAAATTTTAATAGCTTAGCTTAGATATGTGGTGTAAAAGCCAGCTAGTCAGCTATTTTGGCTATTTGGCTATTAGGCTTGAGCGCGGCGCGGCTAGTTGAATAACGTTCAACTGCGATCTGAGTTCGATCCTCGCCGCTGCAACAAGTCTAGTCTAGATGATAATATAATAAATTAATGTAATGGTTTTGTTTTTAATTTACTTTTAATTTTATTGTATAGTTTTTGAAAAGAAATGACTTTCCTTCATAGGTCGTACGTATTACTAAAAAAAACATCGAAAATCAACAATAACGTCATCTCTATTTTTTTTTTTTTTTAAATTAAATGGGCTTGCGTTTGGCCACTGACCCGCCCAGAAGGGGCGATGACGAAGCCTAAGATGAAACACGCTTACCCAGAAGAAACCTATTCACTCTGGCCTTGAAAGTTCCTAGATTGTAGGCGTCAGGAAACACAGACGCCGGAAGCAAGTTCCACTCCCTTGCTGTTCGCATTATAAATGAGGATGCAAAACGCTGTGTCCGTATTTTCGGTATGTCAACAACGTACGGGTGAAAATGTTCCCGGCGTCTTGTGGTTCGGTGTAAAAATGGGGATGGTGGAATTAGGTTGAACAATTCCTGCGCACACTCTCCAAAATATATCCTGTAGAAAACCGATAAGCAAGCAACCTTTCTTCGATGGTCGAGGCTCGTGAGTTTCGCCTTAATTAAAGACTCATCTCCATGTATATATATCTCTCTATGTATGGATATGAACTAAAAGCTTTCACAGTACATCGACTCAGTCGTTAGTTGTAGGCAAGTAAACCATACATGTCGCGCTGCTTCAGATGATTTTAACGATTTATTTAATAAATAATTTTATTACAGAATAATTTAAATTTAATTTAATTAAAAAACAATAGGTTTAAATTCGTATAATTAGTACCTTTCAAATTCAAATTAATAATAACGACATGCACTCGTTTTTTTTTTTTTTTTTTTATACCACTACGGTGGCAAACCAGCATACGGCCCACCTGATGGTAAGCAGTTACCGTAGCCTATGGACGCTTGCAACACCAGGGGTATCACTCGCGCGTTGCCGACCCTGAAGAAATCTCTTCACGCCCTTTTTGAAGAACCCCATGCTGTACTCCATTGGGAAAACCACGGCGGGGAGCTCATTCCCCAACCTGAGCTTTCGCGGAAGAAAGCTCCTTTGAGCCCGCACATTTCACTTCCTTGAATTTCACTCTTTCGGAACTTGCACAACTCAGTTTCGCAGTGAACGCACGCACACACAGCTATCGGCTACGCGGCTACTCGGCTAGAATGGCATTGGCTAGCCGGCCAGCTACTGGCTAGGGGCGGCTACTGCGGTTAGTAACCTGTGGCGGCTAGGCGGCTACCCGCTGTGTGTGACGTAAACTTCTCGTAATGAGGAGGATTGCTTATGATACCTCTATGGTCAAAATACCTGTAAAATCGTGCACTTAAGGTTCAAATTGGTTCGAATTACCTATCAATAGTTAGACAGGAATTTCAGCATAGAGGTATTAAAAGAAAACTCCTCATTCTAGCTAGCCAGTAGCCACCCAGTAGCCAATAGCTAATTATCGTGTTGACAGACATAGCCGTGGGTATTTTGTGAATAGCCGGCTAGTTTTTTTTTTTTTTTTTTTTTATACCACTTATGTGGCAAACAAGCATACGGCCCGCCTAATGGTAAGCGGTTACCGTAGCCTATGGACGCTTGCAACACCAGGGGTATCACGCGCGCGTTGCCGACCCTGCAGAAATCTCTTCACACCCCTTTTGAAGAACCCCATGCTGTACTCCATTGGGAAAACCACGGCGGGGAGCTCATTCCACAGGCTGAGCGTCCACGGAAGGAAGCTCCTTTGAGCCCGCACAGTACGAAACAATTCAAGTTTCAATATGTGAGGATGGACTCCCCGTCGATGGCGAGAGTTGCGATGGTAGAAAGTAGCCGTGGGCATCATCTTAAACAATTCTTCAGAACACCGTCCGCTCTGTTGAGCACTCCGAGCTTTTTGGATGCCAGCTTAACCTTGTCTTCTAAGTGACTTCGGAACAAAACGTCGCTAGAAATGTCGACGCCAAGGATCCCGATGCTTTTGCTGATGTTCAGGGACGAGTTCTGGAACTGTGGAGCCACAGCAAATGGGGTTTTCTTAGCGGTGAACGCGCAGGCTTGAGTCTTAGTGGGGTTGAAATGGACTAGGTTTAGTCTGCCCCAATCGGAGACACTAGTTAGTGTACTCTCGATTTCAGACAACGGCCGTTCGCGGCTTTCCTCCACCTCGGAACGAGGGATATTAGCACGGCCCGTGTAATAAGCGTCCCCTGTACTGTCGTCTGCATAACAATGAACGCCGTCAATAGACAGCATATCATTGATATGCAGTAGGAACAGTGTTGGGGACAGCACAGAGCCTTGCGGGACGCCGGCATTTATGTCCATGCTGTCGGAGCAGCTACCGTCAACGACGGCTCTTATGCATCTGCTGGACAGAAAGCTGGCAACCCATTTGCATAATTCCTCGGGAAGCCCGTATGCTGGTTACTTCGTTAGAAGACCCCGGTGCCAGACCCGATCGAACGCCTTCGCCACATCTAGGCTTACTGCCAATGCCTCACCTTGACTCTCGATGGCGAGTGACCAACGGTGCGTGAGATACACAAGGAGGTCACCAGCTAAGCGACTGTGGCGAAAGCCATATTGTCGGTCGCTCAACAAATCATGATCCTCCAGGTATCTCAAAAGCTGCGTGTTGATCACTCGCTCCATGACTTTGGAGAGAAGGGAGGTGATGGCGATAGGCCTGTAATTCGTCGGGTCTGATCTGTCACCCTTTTTGGGCACTGGGTGCACATGGGCTTCCGCGAAGTCTTCCACGAAGACGGGACTTCCTTTTTGGTGTAGGAAAGCGCGAAAAGGCGCGTTAGTACTGGACACAATTCAGGAGCACACCGCTTCAGCACCACTGCCGGTATGCCGTCTGGCCCACTCGACTTATGGATGTCCAGAGAAAGCAATTCTCGCCGGACCTCCCGTTGGGTAATGCTTATCTCTGGCATGGAGCTGTCACACCGCGGAATGGTAGGCGGTGTGGCGCCACCATCATCCAAAGTCGAGTTCGAGGCAAAGAGAGAGCCTAAAAGGTCAGCCTTCTCTTTAGCACTATGGGCCAAGTTCCCGTCCGGCTTACGTAGTGGTGGCAACGACGACTGGCAAAAGTTTCCCTCAGCAGCTTTGGCAAGAGACCAGAAAGCGCGACTCCCAGAGGGAAGGCTAGTTAGTCTCTCACCAATTCTGCCGACGAAATCGAACTTTGCCCTGGCAATCATTCGCTTACTGGATCTCGAGGCAGCGTTAAATTTGCGTTTCGCATCAGAGATTTTAGGGTCCTGATTAGCTTGGGCCGTGGTCCAAACCTCATACAAGGTCTGCTTATTATGTCTAGCTACCTTGCAGGGCCGATTAATCCACGGTCGTTTCTTCACCCCTGCAGCCACTAGCGGGTTTGGGATATAACATTCCATTCCCGCCAGTATCGCCTCAGCGACGGCAGCTGCACAGGTGTCAGGATCATCTGATGCAAAGCACAGCTGTCTCCACGGGTACGATGCGTAGTATTCACGCAATCCATCCCAGTCTGCTGACTTATAGTGCCACACGCGACGACGCCCGGGTGACCGGAGCGTAACGGGCCGCGCACAAGGCACCTGCGTCCGGACGAGACAGTGGTCCGATGACCCAAGAGGCGCATCCACTGTCACTGCATAGTTGTCCGGTCGCGAAGTCAGCAGAAGGTCCAGTAAGGAACTAGTATGGCTCTCAATATCTGGGATTCTCGTAGGAGAAACAACCAGTTGTGAGAGGCCATAGGCCAGGGCAAAGTCGTGAGCAGTCCTCCCCGCGAAGTCAGTGGACCGAGAACTAAGCCACTTAACGTGGTGAGCGTTGAAGTCTCCTAATATCACTAACTCCGCGGAGGGGTACTGCTCCAGTACTTTGTCAGTCGTCAATTGCAGGTGCTCAAATAACCGTTTTGTGTCCACGTCACCGCTATGGGACCTGTAAAGGCACGCATAAACTTTGGTGTGGCCACCGTGATCTACGCGCGCCCACAAAATCGACAAAGGCGTGAAGTCCCCTGATGTTGCAAAAGTCCACTGACAGTGTGGACGGGGAGGCCGCTGAAAAACTTGGCATTAAAAGGGGTTGAATAAAGATTAGGAGGAATCGCTGTGCCAGCAGCGAAAGGGACAAAGTGCAGTGTTTTTCGCCGAGAGTGGTGGACAGGTGATGCGGTTTGTTGGTGCGGCAGCCGGAAGGGCCCCCCGGTCCCCCCATGATACAGTCGGCCGGGTCCACTCCGGTCTCCTCCTCCGGCACGACCAACTATACCATGGATTATGCGCGAGGCGGCGGGTCAGCCTCCCAGGGCGGAGATTAAGTAATCCCTGGGCTCGGGACCCCTACAACCTGCGGGCAGCCAGCGGGCAGCTGTTTCACCGGGTCTCCCTGACCGCCGCAACAACATGCCGCGCCTGCTCAACACAACGGTGGTGCGACACCGCTGGTCCCCACACTGCCAGCACAGCGCTTCCTCATGGAGCTCTGGCGACCTTACTCACCGCAGGAACACAACACCACATTGAAGTGGTGTTATTTGGCTGCAATCTTCTGTAAGGTGGAGGTACTTCCCCAGTCGGGCTACTCCGTATTTCGAACGGGACAACCCGTTATGCCCTTCCTCTCTTGCTAGTTATATGAATACCTACCCATCTCTAGCTCTAATGCACGTCGCGTTAAGGTGTAATTTAGAATACGAATAAATATAATGTAAATGTCTGCAAAGATTGTAGGTAATAATTCAATGATTGTAGGCTATTAAAACAGCGGCATTCCCTCAAGATCAAAAGAGTGCAGCTTCTGTACGTTAGTACTATTATTTATTCTGTGCCTTGGTCGGAAGCAACTAGTTTTTAATTTTGCAAAAGGGGCCGATAAGGGGTAGATACTGTTTCAAAGTAGGGTTATAAGTTTAAATGGGGTATCATATTATGTAAAATTGATGCTTAATTTGTACATTTTTGAATTATTATTTTTTAAAAAACATTAGGTACCACCCTGTTATCTCGGAAGTTTGATCTGAAATAATTTCCGTTGATAAAAATTATTCAAAAGAAACGAGAAAGTAACAGGATAAATCATATCGTCTAGCAAAGTTTTTTCGAAACCAAAATTCGTTCAGCAACAGACTTAATTATGCGTTCTGGTTTTTACAAAAGTTATGAACCCTCGGTGAGCGAGTCAGACAGACTCAGAATCGCACTTGGCCGGTTTTATATTTTCTTGAACTTCGTTCGTGTATGTTATATGTTGTATATCCACATCCACGTAGTGTGAAGATACCTTATATCCAGCACTCATTTTGTTACTTTTGAGGGTTGAGTTAAGTTTATGTACGTATTAAAATATATTTTTGGGTATTGTTACGAAAAATTCATCAGGAGTTTTGTTTTCATATTAATTATAAAATTATGAATGATGGATCGTTAATGTGGAACGAGCGACATTTATTTGCATTATTTTGACTTTCGTGGTACATTGCGTCTCTAGTTTAGTCTATGGTTCTTTTTCACGACTGTTTTGGATAGTTTACTTACCTTGCCTAAATCGCCGATTTTTTGGACTAGGAGTGGAATATGTGTATAGTTTCTACGTAAAATCAGTGTAATGTACTATTGCAATGTGTTTCAATAATATTTAAGTTCATTTACTCTAAAGGATTTCGTAAAACGCTTGTTCAGCCATTTACATGAAAGGTGAGTACAAAAAATTGGTACATGTATATTTTTTGTAAAGCCAGGTCTCACAGAACTGACGCTAATAAGATCATGGTTTGATAGTACAGCTGTGCTTAATTTTAAGCAAGTTTATGTTAGTTGTTTGAGTTACATTAACTAAGCATATTATAGCGGTATATAAGTATCTACTATAGTTACGTATATATACCTATTTGCCGCTATTTTGTAATTATATTTATGTATTGTGACTATAACCCGGCTAAATGGTGTAGGTCATGTAGGAACTTTACGCTCCATTTCAAGTTAGCTACTTTACAATTATTAGTTAAAAATGCTTGAGGTGTATCTATCGGCACGTACTCTTAATTTAATATCAATTGGATGATTTGACTTTTTATCATAAAATTTGGAGAAAACAATCAGCGCTTATAACAATGTATATATGATAACTTGATATGCAAAGTTGCAAACTAAACAAGAAAAGTCAGTAATGGAACGTTTTTTTTAGTCTATGGTTTTTTTTTGCATTTTCGTAAATTCTTGTATTTCTTTCTTGTCTGTGTCCTTGTTTGTCGGAATAGGTTTCCCATTTCGCGATTATTGTT
The DNA here is from genome assembly GCA_947623365.1 of Achlya flavicornis. Classification (NCBI taxonomy): domain Eukaryota; kingdom Metazoa; phylum Arthropoda; class Insecta; order Lepidoptera; family Drepanidae; genus Achlya; species Achlya flavicornis. The sequence continues at coordinate 4,160,573 of OX392482.1, forward strand.
ATACAAATAAATTACAAAATTGTGGTGGCTAGTTTACAAAATTGAGATTTGTAACTACAAATTGTAAAGCAAATAAGCGGTGTACTTGATGTATTAGCTAGTTCTACGAAATGGCGGCCGAAGTGCCCGTGACCGACGTCTTGTGCGAGGCGATGGAATATTTAACTAAACTTGGATCGAATTTGCGAACTCGTTCTGAGAATTTAAAAGAGAAAAGAATAAACAAGGAAAAGTTGCAAAATGTTCATGCCGTGCAAAAAGCTGCTGCTAAGGTACTTCTTATTTGCGAACTGTCAAAAAAATCACTCGAAAACGTCGAAAGCGGTATCCGAAAGGTATTGTCGCAGGTTGACGCATCTCAAGCTTCGAAGGATGGCGGGAAAATTTTGAATTCGCGTAAAGATGTAGAAAGCAAATCTGATTTTCGTTATTTCACATACCAGTCACGGAAATTGAAAATATCTAGATCTAAAAGGGTTCCTTTGAAACATTTCATGTCAGCGAAGGTACTCGCCAAGAGCTTGCCAGTCTCCATGCAAGATAAGTATCCAGTGTATTATGATTGTAAGTTGTATAGAATGAGAAAACGGAAAAAATCTCAGGCTAAACGTGCATCTAATGACACCGATGAGAATATTTCTATGAAAGATAAATCAACATGTTTGCGAGATGGTAATTCTGATAAGGAATGTAAAATAAATGAAATTGAGAATAAACATACTGAGGCAAAAGACTTAAAAAGCAATACAGAACATACTGATTCCGATGAAGATAATAGTTTTTCTTCTAAAGATAGGTCTCGAAGGAAATCACAAAATGACAAAATTGAAGTACCGGACAATTCAAAAAATACAGGAAAACAAATGGCAGACAAAAATGATTTATGTGAAGAGTCTCAGAAAATAGATTGTGAACTGGATTTGAAAAGAAAAAGCTCAAATAATTCAGCAAAGGATAAATTGGATGATTCTGATAGTGATTCCCAATTGAAGAACAAAAGCTCCAAAGAGCAAGATGTAAAGAAAAGCCAAAAAAGAAAGTTTAACAAATTAAAATTTATTGACGATAGTTCCAATAGTAGCAAAGAATTCAAACAAGAATATATGTCTGAAAAATGTGTTGAAAATAAAAAAAAGATGGATAATGCAAGTGACAGTGAGACAAGTATTACCTCAGACCATAAACCTAAAAAAAGAAAATTGATTGATTCTGACAGTGAAGAAGAAAACATAATACATGAACCAGTTATTTCTGACAACAAACCAGCAGAAACAGAAAAAAAAGATGATGACCAGAGTCAAGAGACTGAAAATGAACTTAAGAAACCCTTAATAAAATGTGTAAATATAACAAAATTACTTAAACCAGATGTTTTACTAAGTAGTGACTCCAGTCTGACAAATAAATCGGGGAATGGAATACAAAAAGGACAGGAGACAAAAAGTTCAATAAAGTCATCAAGACAGCAGCCAAGTAAAGATAGTAAGATAAAGGATTATTTAATAAAAGAATCCAAAAGAAATAGGGAACAGGAGTATTGGGACAAAAAAAGGAAAGAAGTTGCTGCTTTTATTCCTAAAAACTTTGTCATAAATATTACTAAGCTACCAAACCTCTCTGTAAATTTCTTGCATAAACACAATCTAAAAGTTATTACTCAAAATGGTGCTGTTCTTTACAAGGTTGCAAATGAAACACATGATATGTCTTATGTAAATACAATGATAGACAATACTAAAAATGATTCAAAATTTAATACAGAGAAGGCAAATGAAAATGAAGATGTAAATAAGGTTAAAAATGCTTTATTGAATGACTCTGATTCTGATGATAAGATTTCTAATAGTGATATAAATAAAGAATTAAGTGCTGAAGCAGAAAAAGTTAAGAGTGCCCTTCTTAATGACTCTGATTCTGATAAGAATGAAAAATCTGATATAGATAGGTATGAAACATCCAACTTAAAAAGCCAACACCATAGCACTGACAAAATATCAAATGATACTGAAAAAGTGAAGGATTCTTTGTTAAAAGACACAGATACTGATAATAGAAATGAAGTGCCAGACAGTGTGCCAAAGAAAGATTTGGAGCCACAAGCAAATGCCAATGAGAATCTAGATTCTACTTCAAAATTGAATCCTGACCTGCAGCCAAGCAACAACATTCTTAATGAAAAGTCTTTACATATTGATTCGGTGGACAGCCAAAATCAATCAAAGGAATGTGAAAACACCAAAACAAATAGTATAAATGTTGATATTGAAAAAAAACCTAAAGATGCTGTTGTTACAGATAAAGAAGTAACACCGACAAAACTAAAAAAAGATAAGAGTTCTGAGTCATCTGATGGCATTCCCAGAACTCCACTAAGTCAAAGAAAAAAACGAAAACAGAGCTTAACACCACAATCCAAGAGAAAGCGCATCATGGAGAGTATGCATGCGAAAAGGATGTTACTCACTTACTCTTCAAGCTCGGACACAGAGGATGAACAATTAAAGAAAGCATTGCAAGACATAAAAAAATCTTTACTTAGAGGAGTGAGTTCTGATGAGGAAATAGGTGTGAATAATATGCAAAGAAGAATATCATCCTCAAGTTCATCATCTAGTGATATCTTAAGAAAAGTGAAAAAGAAGGATGCCCATAACTCCTCAAATTCTACAGATTCTGAAAAGCAAAAGAAGGAAAAAGAAGCAATTAGCCACACAGCTTCAAGTGATGAAGAACTGAAGGGGAAAGACTGCATAGAACAAAGAGATGGGAATATGGATGAACAGTCAAATTCCAGTAGTAGTAAGGTTGGGAAATTGTAATTAACACTACAAATGAATCTTCAATGATAGGGTATAAAAACAGTACATTTTCTAAGTATCAATAAGCCATGTAATGTAGACTATACCTATAATGTAAGTACATTATCTTAAGGATTGTTGAGTGCATTTTGTGAACCCAAACACATTCTATAAATTTAGAATTTAAGATATTTGTTGTTTTATTCAATGGTTGAAAGATATAATATCTGCTATTAAATACCAATTTTAAATATTTGGTGTTTTTATTCGGTAGTTAGAGGAGATTGGCTTGGTACATACAAAACAATACATAAAAAATGCATAAAGTTCAGGTAGAAATACTTTTACATCATAAATACAAAATAAAGGTATAGGATTGCAATAAAATACACATATGCATTCACATAAAATATGTATATCTTTTTTGTCCTTGACAATTCTATACCTCTACTTTGTAACATATTAATAGTAATAGACATCACAGAACATAAAAGTTATGAAAATTATTACAGATGGTCCGCTCTAAAGCAAAACCTGGGAACTGTAGCAGCCAGAATTCAGATAACCAGGACACGAGTGACAAAGATATTGATGGGTAAATATTGGTGCTGGTTGCTTTGATTAGCTGACCATGCATAAAAGTTAAAACAAAGTAGAAAAAAACATACATAGTTCTTTTCCCAAGGCTAACATGGCGCCCTATTGCTGTCACTGTCCTGTCTGTCCGACCATTTGTCACGGGCCTTTATAACGGGTCGTTGTTGTCGAATATTTACCAATAGAATTTCACAAAATTTACGTCTCGTCTGGTTTGCTGCAATTGTATTGTTTAATATTTCGTCTATCGTTTTCCGGAGTAGGCCCTCAGACCTGAAATATGAACATTTTGTGTAAATTGTTGATCCTAAACCATGAGTCGAAAAATATTTTTACCATGGAATGCTTGGAGACATCCATCATCTAAACTGGAACACATTGATTAGACTACATTTAACTTAAATTTTAACTTAAATAACATTTAGTGCTCCCAAATTTTCCAATTTTAGACCATTATTGATATTTCAAAAATTTGTTGGGGTGTTGGCATGTCTGTACATTATGTATAAGTAGTATTTAGACAACAAATACTGAAGCATCTATTCATAAAGTAGTTTGTATTAGACAAGTACGAATCCCTGATATCGCAAGGCTTGACTGTTTTTTTTTTTTTTTTTTTTTAAAGTATATGCCGGTTTTTTTTTGTTCTAGTTTCCGAGGGACCGAATTTTTCCCAATATAAAAAGTTATCATATTATGTTATGATATTCCATATATGATCTACCTGCGAGCCAAATTTCATCACGATTTATGGTATCTATCGAGACAAACTCATAGGATTTTGTCATGCCTACAACATAGGGATTTGTTATTTATAAGCATTTCGATTTCTTAGGCTGACAAATTTAAATAAGCTAAACACATCACATCGACGGCGCGCTTCCTCGTCGTCCGACAAAACGACAAATTCGAATTCTCGGAAGAAAACTGGCAATGCACCTAAAACTTCATTGATTGGCGAGGAGCTGCTGCAATCTGAAAGCTCCGACGCTGCATCCTTGGCAGGCAGCGACGGTGAACTTGAAGGTTTGTTATTGTTATTATTATTTTTAAATAGGCCTGTTTTTGACTACAATCTCACCATGGTAAGTAATGATGTAGCCGAAGGTGGTAAGCACACAAAGCCTAGAGGGAAACTGGCTTTCAAGTACAGCTGTCAGACCACATCGGTAGGTATTTTGCGATAGGTTTTCAGCTTGAGAGTGGAAGTGGCCCGCCAGGCGCGTACTACAAAGTACCCTACCACCGAGCGTTGGTTTCCTCCCGATGATTTCCTTCACCGATAGCTCAAGCTCATTATTGGATTCGAACCCGGGACCTTTGTTACGCACGGCATTCGACCTCGCTATCACTGAGCTATCATCGCCTTAAAATTATTGAGCTACCCTTTATTTAATTTATTTACCTGTGACGTTATTGTCGAGTTATATGGTAGGAAGGTACTATAATGCCCGCGTTCACGAGAGATCTTATGGACCCAGGGGAAGACTAATCTATGTGCAAAGTTTCATCTGAATGCCTTACGGTGTGATTCAGTTACAAACATATTCACATTTATAGTTTTAGTGGTATTGTAAATATCGTAAAACATTATTTTAGTTTTTTCCGAGGGACCTAGGGCTTGTTCACGTTAACTCGCGGGTGCAGTGGCGGGCGCGGTCACTATCAAACACATAGCACAATATGCAAGTTATCACGTACAAAACGTAGGTGCGGCCAAGCCAAGACGCCACCGTCGCGCCCGTGTGTTCTTGAACGTGAACAAGCCCTTAAAAAAATAAGGATCTCGAACGATTTTTTTTAATAAAAAAAACGATGACGATCTTTAATTTCACTGTTATCAGTCATCAGGCACTGGCTGCTTTGATGTGAGCGAAAGATTCAACATCAAAGTTATTTCAGTTAAGGTCCTAGGAGGCCACCTATGAAGGTCAAAGCTTCCGAACTGATAGTACAACCTCACTAGTCAAATTTTTCTTTTTTTAGGCAATCTGATTTATAGGGGCTGGTAATTTTAGATAGGTCAATGAGGACAGCTACTTTAAGGGTTGAAGCCACGCGAACATGGTCTTAGGAGACTATCCTTATTTTTCGAGTTACTGCAATCGGCAATTACAGATTTCCGAAAATATTATTGTCAGGGAAAACGGAGCTCTTACAAAAACAAATTTGCTTAATCAATCCTGTCGCTTACAAGTTACAAGGATCAAAAGGCTCTATGGGCCAAGTTAGGTTAGGGTATGTACTAGAAACTTCCGGACGGAATCTCCTTGCTAGCAGTAGGTCTCAGAGCGCGGAGGCTACGGCCCTCCACGTAATGGACCATAAAGAGGCTGCTGAGCGGGATCGGGAGAGGGCTGATCCCACCCGGAGACGAAGCCGCCGCGCGCAAATGTGCCTAATCGCCGCCCTCCTGCGCTCTCTAGCTCGGGCTTAGATTAACAGCTACGGTGTTCCCCTGCCTGTCATAAAAGGCGACTAAACGGGGCCTTTTGGAGTTGTTGGCAATCAAGGCGGGAGCCCTGTGCGCCCAGAAGTGACCCCAAAGAGGACAATGGGTCAATGTGGTCACAAACTTCCCTCTGGACGTGCTATCTAAGCGCCGCGCGTGGAGGGGTGAACAGGTACGCGTTCAACACGAGAGTCCGCCCCCTCTACAGAGCGCAGATGGCGACCACCGTAGGGTTTTAGCCGGTACAAGTCTGGCATAACCTGGCCGCAACCCCCCGGGGTGGTCAGGTATCATGGGGAGGATTTCCCCACGCAAAAAATAGTACTAGAAACGCATCGAAATAGTATTACCCAGAATAAGGGTGACAGCTGTAAAAACGGCCGAAGAAATAAGACAACGGTGTCGCTATTTCAGTTTCACTAGGTCCACGTTTGAACGTAGAGCATTCATGAGTGACATAATTTTGTTTTATTGAGTTTCCAAGCGGCCACTTTCATGATGTTGTCTTTCACGTAACCCTTAATCTAGACAGAAGATAATATATCGATGTAGAAACGTAACAAATCTAAAAAGAACTTTTCCCATACTACATATAAATCCATTTTTTTTATTCATTTCATTCATTCAATGAATAACAAAAATCGCTGACTTCACAACAGTATCCAATTGTACGGTCCGATTACGGAGTGCCTACATCTATATGTTATAGGTACGTTTTAGTGCAATCATTTTATAATCGTTTTTATTTTAATTTAAATTAATGTAGTTAGGACATAATTATTATGTCAATATAATTTATAATTGGCATGATTCATGGTATAATTTACAGAAATATATGAGTATAATTTAATTTGTAAATTTTATTGCCGTCCTATTTAATTTTATAAACATCTACAATAATCGATTATTCCAAAATCTAAATTAGACTTCTCGATGTAAGTAAAAGAAGTCACATAAAAATAATTGATAATATTGTATTTCAGAACTGCCACCAGTTTCCATACAGAAGTTGAATGGAAGCGGTATTGACCACCTCGGCAAAGATGAGTTGCTGGGCGAGAGTGATTCCTCTATGTCACATAATGAGAAAGACAAGAGTTCTGAGGTAAACTATCATGCAAATTATCACTGACGGCTGCTGTGGGGGTTCGAATCCCACACAGGAGAAATATTTGTGAATATGATCAATATAGTACAGTATTTGTACAACTCGATGATCTGATGATTACGAGGATACCTGAGGATTCTCGGGTTTTTCGATCACTATATGACGCTTTCTCTACTACTAAGATAGTATACATGGATACGGCTCGCCTGATGGTAGGCGGTCACCGTGACCTACAGACACTTGCAACACCAGGGGTATCACTCAATGGGTATAACATGCCTTTTATGACTTGTGGATGTAATATTGTATATGTATAGTAAACGTAAAGAAATCTTCGGACTTGCACAACGGAGAGTCTTCTAAGGAATAGTTCGACTTGATGCCTATGGCTAACTTCCACCATCGCAACTCGCTATCGACGGGTAGTCCATCCTCACACATTGGAACCAGAACTGTTTCGTACTGTGCGGGCTTCTTTCCGCGCTCAGACTGTGGAATGAGCTCTCCGCCGTGGTGCACCCAATGGAATACAGCTTGGGGCTCTTCAAAAAGGGTGTGAAAAGATTTCTGCAGGGTCGGCAATGCGCGAGTGATACTCCTGCCCCCCTAGACAAGATGGTTGTCGACAATCGTCATCGTTAGTAAACGATCAACCTTTGTATGTGATTGACATAACAGATTGTTAAAAATCATGTGATTTTTCGATTTGAAATGTCAATCCCATACAAAAATTGATCGTTTACTAACGATGACGATTGTCGATAACCATCCTGTCTACTGGCCCTGGTGTTGCACGCGTCCATAGGCTACGGTAACTGCTTACCATCAGGCAGGCCGAACTTTCATCACCCAGTCATTAAAATAGTCCTTTAAATAGTATATTTGTTAAATAACGTTTTATGAGTAAGGGGGTAAGTATAAATTCATACAAGTATATTCGGGAGAGTAAACTTTGTGCGCGCGTTCGTTACCGTCTATTACTATATTTACTTTTTATTAGCTGTCTCCCGCGGATTCACCCGCGTACCCGTGATAAAAAGTAGCCTATGTCGTTATCCAGATGATTGGTTGAGTACTTAAGGCGTGAAAACGTAACAAACAAACAAACAGAGTTTTAGTATGGATATGGATTTAAAGCCAAGTTAATATTTGGAGTTACCGGTTTTTGATACAATGAGTGGTAGTTTATTATAAGAATTGATTTAGCACAGAAATACTGCTGTAGTGTAAGGCTAACGATGTATTCCTGTGCTAAAGATACACGTGAACCCATATGTTAACGAATGGTACTTTTCTTCATATAATTTAGTAAAAATAATTTGCTATAGTAAGGGGCACGAGTCGTGAGCACAGATGGACACCTACGCAGTAGTTAATTTTTCGGTCTGTTTGTCGGAATGAAGCAGGGGGGAGCGCCGAGCTGCACACGATTGGTTCGTCAGTCGATGCTCGTCGTCTGTTGGATTTTCGCGTGTCATTTGGCTACTGTGATTTGGCCAAAAGTGCACATGCGCGAGCTTGCCCCCACTACTGCCTATCTGTGCTCACCATTCGTGCCTCATACTGTACTAAAATAACTATTTAGTGTTATAGTTTATGTTGTCGTCTACTAGTATTATAGTGTAATGGAGAAGCCAATATTTGAGTGAACAAAGAAGCAGTGCTCATAATCCCTCTTCTTCAATAAAAACAATTATAAAACATTATAATTACAAATTATAATCTTACAGAAAAATAAAAGCATAATTTAGATTTCTGGATCATTTATCTACATGAAACTTTATTCACTATGTTTTTGATGCCCATTTCCATAGAAATATATACGAAGCCTATTTCAAATCTTTTTTTTTTTTTACTTATTTCTTGTTAATGACAATAATATACGTTTTTGTTTTCAGGAATATCAAAAGGAAGACGAGACGGATGAGGAAAGGTAAGATACTAAAATTAGTTTAGTATTTTTATTTCAATAATACTTTTTTTTGCTGTTGTGACTACATTTGACGACTGAAACTATAACAAAAATATCTTGTCTTGCTCTCAAATGAATACTTATTCTTGTTGACAGTGTAAAACAAAAGCGTCGCAAAGCCAATGCGATATCGTCAGGTTCAGAAGCGGGGTCTTCTCGCAAAAAACTGGAGAAAATGAGCGACTTCGAGGATTCTGAGGACGATGGCTCCGAGACTATAAAGAAGAAGCGGAAGAAGAAAGCAACTGACAGTGACGCGTCAGCCGGATCCTCGTCTAATGATGGCAGGTACGATGGTTGAAATGTGTATGCTTTTGCAGGCGATTTAGTCTTACTAGCCTGGGCTCTGCGGTTTTAACCAAGTTCCCCAGGAATGTGATGTTTCCCAGAGTGTCAAATATTCAATTCAAAAAATTATATGACTTGGTTGTCAACACAAACTTTTGCCTTTATAATATTCGATTAGTAGGATTAAGGCGTCCCTATTTATTAGTGCTTTTATAAAAATTAAAATGCTATGACGATAATCAAGCATACGGCCGGCCTGATGGTAAGCGGTTGTCGTAGTCATATGGACGCTTGCAACACACGAGGCATCAATCACGCGCAATTTTGCGATGAATATGGCAACGTTATCGAAAAATATTTGAAAGCAAATCAAAATCAAACAATTTAGGGTATGCCATAGATCCTTTTCCCTAAGGGCGCTAAAGTGAGGGATATACCAATGTTTAGTAACGCATTATATATTACCTCTGCAACTAGCCCGGTATAACTATTTTGGAACGATTTTTTACAGTAAGAAGAAGCGACGTCGCATAAAGCAAGTGAATGAAGACAGTGAGGGTTCGGGCAGTGACAGCGAGACGGAAGGACGCAACAAACATGGCAGAAAAAACATTCGTAAGGTGAGATATCGATGAAATAAAAAAGTTCATGTATACAATATTTTTCGTATACAATATTTTCTATTTTTCTGATATTTACAGGTTATGGGTAAAAATCAATTGGAAGAGGCAACTAAGAAAGCAGCGCGAGAGGAGAAAGAGAGGATCGCTCGTATTACTGAAAGGCAGAAGCTGGTGAGTTTAATTTCATATCCACATTTAACAGGATCCAGGATTTCCAGTGACTGGAAATCTCTGAAATCTTTTGAAACAACAAGGTCATGAGCAATAATATAAATTAATAATTTAATTTCTATTTCAGTACAACAACTTGGAATTTGACGAGTCTGGCAAGCCGGATGAGGTAGTGCTTGAAAAGGTGGTGTTGGATTTCGATCCTGAGACCAAGGACCCATTGATTGAGGTTGATAGAGGACTCGTAAAAAAGCTGAAGCCGCATCAGGTATATTTTTATATAGATATCATATATATATATACTCATAAGCGACATAATTCGGGTCGCTAGTAATAAAAAAAAGATGGGCATACTCGTCGCGCCTGATCTATTAATCGGATATAGCTGATAATTATTTGGATTGTATTGACTCTTTTTTTTATTTGATTGCAGGCAAACGGTATAAAGTTCATGTGGGACGCATGCTTTGAGAGCGTCAAACGGATCAAGAAAGACAAAGGCTCCGGATGTATTCTGGCCCACTGCATGGGTCTGGGCAAAACTCTACAGGTATGTACCATCAGAATTAACCTACTGAAGTTATGTGATGAACCAGGGCTCTTTGCAGTAACTCAAAGTGCCGGAGTCTTCTCAGTTTAAGTGTATTCCAAAACGGTGGTAAATTCAACTGATATGTACAAACGTTCATAAGTGGCTTACTACGGACTAAAATGAATAAATGACTTTTTGATGTTTTTATGAATAAGGTTTATATTGTCTATACCAGAATCAGTAGTCTTATGCAGGTGGAAAGCCGAACTAGTTGCCCTTCACTCTCATTTGTGAAAAGAGGCCTGTGCTCAGCGGTGGGACATTATAGGCTGATGATGAAGTGCGCAGTTTTAAGTATTCATTATCATCTATTTCACTTGTCCCACAATTCCTGTTTATGTATGCTGTTTAGCTCCACCCACTGATGAGTTCATACCATCTGCTAGTTCACTCTTAAAGACTGCTCTCTAAAGTATAAATCAGAGAGAAGTAGAGATAATTATTTTGCCCCATATTGCAACGATTTCTGCTGAAAGTAATAAACAAGAAAATATGTATAATTTTGAATGTATTGTCAACAGGTGGTGTCCCTAACACATACGCTGCTGATCCACAGTGCCCTAACTAATGTGAACCGGGTGTTAGTTGTATGTCCACTGTCGACTGTACTTAACTGGGTCAATGAGTTCCGTATGTGGCTGAAGCACTCGGAGACTGACTATGAAGTTGATGTGTATGAGCTGTCCAGGTGAGTGGAAAAGTGATTTGGTTAATTAACCAATTGGAGAATGGTGTCACAAGTGTCTACAACATCGATCATAAAAACAAATGTAGCATACCACCCTTTTGTTGAATATCTATCGTCAACCGCCAAGCGGTGAATTATTATTTTTGATTGAAATGGTGCGATATTATGCAGTATCTTTTTACATGTATAATGATTTGTGAATATGGATACGACCATAAATGAAACCACGTAAAGTATCAATGTCTCCTCGGCTTAAAGTTATGATAAGCTGTATTTTTTAGTATAGGAATTATTGTTCTGTTTTATTTCTTAAGTTTGTATCTGCAAGAGCCGGGCCCCTTCCCTACTTTTTTTTTTTTTTTTTTTTTTTTTTTTTTTTTTTTTTTTTACTGTGTATAGGCCTGTGTTTGACCACAATCTCACTATGGTAAGTGATGATGTGGTCGAAGGTGGTAAGCACACATAGCCTAGAAGGAACTGGCTCTCAAGTGCAGCTGACGGAACACACCGATAGGTTTTAGGATTGGGTTTCCTCACGATGTTTTCCTTCACCGAAAGCTCAAGCTCATTGTAGGATTCGAACCCGGGACCTTCGTCTCGGTATCCGACGTCACTACCACTGAGCTATCATCGCCTTAAAACCCACCGCTAGGCTGGGGCCCGGCTGGCAACCCCACCTCGACCATATAGCCAGTCTGACGCTGGACATAGCCGGCATGTTTCCGTGGTGTATGGTAACATTATTGTGGTGTGGTGTGGTGTGGTGTGGTGTGGCAGGCACAAGCAGAACTCTGAGCGCGCGTACCAGCTGCAGTGCTGGCTGTCGGGCGGCGGCGTGTGCGTGCTCGGCTACGAGATGTTCCGCAACCTCTCCGCCGACAACAACAAGAAGTACAAGAAGAAGATGCTGCGCAGCTTCCAGGAGAGCCTCGTCGATCCAGGTACCACCACACATACTCATCATCATCAGCCTATAATATCCCACTGCTGAGCTCAGGCTTCCTTTCACAAATTAGGGTGAAAGGGAATGGGTAGATACTCCACCACGCGTGCCCACTGCGGATCGGTGGAGGTACGCTGGTGGTCAACCTACTGTTGGAGTTTTCAAGCCGCCTAGTAGGCTTCCATCTAGCTTAACGACTATCACAATTAAGTGATAACCGGGACCAACGGCTTTACGTGCCTTCCGAAGCAAGGAAAACGCTCGATTTGAAATACCACTAAGCAGTCACCCATGGTGGTAGATTACCTTTGCTGATCGATTAAGAACTGCTAGTCATGCTACACCACGAGCGCGTCCTATAATACTCAATTCTCACATAGACTGATCTTGCCAAATAGGAGACTAATAGATCGGTTAGACGCTCCGTCTTACATGTATGCACGTCTGCACAAATCAGTATGCGCAGGTAAGACTGTGCGTGTGGACGGCAAGACGGTAGCCCGTGCATTCTCGATAGTAGAAGTACAGGCTTGTATGATGGTTGACTTGTTGATGATTTGTTTGCACAGTTTTGACTTTAGCGTGTGGACGGTAATTCAAGCCGCGCTTCAGTCCGGCAAAATTGTTTTCGATAACACATGTATTAAAATGTGTGATGTGTGTGTGAGCTCTAAACACTATGAGGTTTGCAAAGTCAAGCTTGCTCGTGTGGCCACCGTACCGTGTTCCGCCTTTTTTTATACAGTCATGTCTACAGTTTTGTACTGGGCAGGCAAGATGGAGCGTGTAGCCAGGCTTTTAGTTTAGTTGACTACCATAAGAAGTGAATTTGGCCAGATTTTAGATTAATACTTTGGGATACAAAATATATATACCAACCAATACTTTATCAGCTTAAAAACTATCAAAAATGTATCGTATTACATTGCAATTTGCAATGCGTCAGTTATTTTGATATGTTAAAGCTTTGAATTTGAGTTGAATTCAAATCCTTAGGAGAAAAGACATTAATTACACTTTGAAGTCAATATGTGGGAATCAGCGTAGATTTTAGAGAAACTCATTTACATTTCTTATCTCATATGAGTTAATTGTCCAATATTTAAAAACTTATGTATATAGGGTTGTATGTTTATTGGTCTGATTTCAAAGAAGGTCGTCGAGTTTTACTTCCCATTGTAATATTTGTCAACAATATCTCATGTTATATTCTCCACAGGCCCTGATCTCGTGGTGTGTGACGAGGGCCATTTGCTGAAGAACGAGAAAACAAGCTTGTCCCAATCCATGAACAGAGTGAAGACGCGTCGCAGAATCGTACTCACTGGAACACCGCTGCAAAATAATCTCAAAGAATGTAAGTAGTCATATATGGAAATTGATATTAGACTGAAGTGCACTCTAATCCTAACTCATATTATAAATTATTTTGCAAAAGTGAGTTTGTTTGTTACGCCTTCACGCCTCAACTACTCGTATGGAGAAGGGCCTAGGTTACTTTATATCCCGGGAACGCGGGTGAAACCGCGCGGGACAGCTAGTTGAACTATAATTTCTGATTGGTAAATTATTATATTAGAATGAAATTTGAAGTTTAATTTACCCGAAAATACTAAATAAATTGATTTGTTGAACATCAAGGACCAAAATCCACCAGGGGATTTCCATTGAGAGTAGCTCGGAGATTCATAATATGGGGTCTTGCCGGTTAATTTTATGGACCGCTGTGCCGCGGTTTCACCCGCATTCCCGAGGGATCGTATGATTTCCCGAGATAAAAAGTATCCTATTACACTACATATTCTATCTGTGTGCCAAATTTCATACAAATCCGTTCAGTATTTGTTGCGTGAAAGCGTAACAAACATACATCCATACTCACAAGCTTTTGTATTTATAATATTAGTAGTCTAGTAGGATTTTTTTACTTCTCTTATTTGTAAAGAAAATCGATGGAGTACATCATGTCATTGATTTTCTATCCCTCTCCCTATTTCTGTTTCTGGCCCTCTCTCTAGAGTCCCCTTTTATAAAATACAGTTTTCTTATGTATGGCCAGTTCTACATTTCTGTTTTTATTTGTACAGATTACTGCATGGTACAGTTCGTGAAGCCGAACCTCCTGGGTAAATACAACGAGTATCTGAACAGATTCGTGAACCCCATCACCAACGGTCAGTACACAGACTCGACGGAGCACGACATTAGGATCATGAAGCGAAGGTCGCACGTACTGCATAAGATGTTGGATGGAGCTGTACAGGTAACTGTTTGTTTATACTTTACTACAATTTTATTATGTATAGGAATAGTTTGACCACATCGAGGAACAATCCTTTAAAGTAGTAATACCGAGCAATCCGATTCCGAAACTAGTCAGTGAGTTGTCATTGATTTTGAACAGTAAGGACCAATCACATCGTGTGTCCTTGACTTAGCCAATCAGAACGCATTGTCGATGGTGGGAAATTGGCGGAATAGATTGCAAGTAAAATCAACGTCATTACTCTTCTTTGGGTTAATTGTTTGATGTTTGACCATAATGTTATGTATTAAAGTGGGTTTACGTTTACACAGAAATATAGTTACAATCGAGGTGTTTACTAATCCTAACTAATATTATAAATGCGAAAGTGAGTTTGTTTGTTACGCCTTCACGCCTCAACTACTCAACGGATCATTATGAAATTTGGCATGCATATAGCCTATGGTATGGAGAAGGACATAGGCTACTTTTTATCCCGGGAACGCGGGTGAAACCGCGGGGGACAGCTAGTATCTTTATAATGATAATATTCAGTCTAAAAAATAGGTTTACATAAATCTGAATTCTTCTTGATCTGACATATGAGTTAATATTCAGAAACGAATTGGTGCGTCGAAACTGAACTGAAATATTACCATTATTAGGTTGATATTTCTTTGTAACTAGCTTAAGCCCGCGGGTTAAACTTCGTTCCCGTGATAAGTAGCCTATGTATCCATGTTATAGGCACAATTTGTTGTGCCCATGCCGTTGAGGTAAGAGGTAATCATTAATCTGTCGCATTTATATTAACAATTATTTTAATTAACTCATTAAAGTGGTATTTTAAGTAGGCAACCTCATTCCTATGGTGTAACTGTATGTTATTTTCAGAGAAGGGATTACGGGGTGCTGGCGCCCTTCCTGCCTCCAAAACACGAATACGTGCTGTTCATCACATTGGCTGAGGTGCAGACCAAATTGTACCAGTTCTATCTGGACAATTATTCAAGAAGGTATATCTTTAACTTTATGTTTAGCTAGCTGCCCGGCGCGACTTTGTTTTGCGTGGTGTCCTACGCTATCCTATCCTACCGCGCTAAGGTTAAATCAGAAAAGTTTATAAAATTATTAAGTTTCTTTGAATTTTCTAATTTTCTGCGCAACTTTTGTAATTCCTTCTACAAAGTATTAGAAAACTTTAAAAAAAGATGGATGAAATCGTTAGTCGTTCTTAAGTTATGGCGTGACCAAAGGAAATAGGGATTCACGTTTATATATACATAGATAGATTAATAATTTGTATTTTACATGTACATTATGAAATAATCAAGAGTTTCACCATCTTGGCTTTCTGGCAATAGCATTGTGCTCTATGATTGTGAACTTTATTTTTATATTGTTTGTATTTGACTAAAATACACTTATCCCCTTCAAACTCGGAAGTAGTTTACTGCCAGCATTATTGACTATTGAATATCCTATATATCATTCCTACGGTGGTATATTTTTGATACATTCAAATAATTATCCAGAATTATATTTTTATTGCACTTTGTTTTTAGACCACTCCCGGGCAGAGGTTCAGGATTCCTGTTCCCCGATTTCCAATCACTGCAGAGGATATGGACTCACCCTCTGGTCCTTAAGTACAATTCTGAGAGATATGAAATCATGCAACAGAAAAAGGTAAGACATAAACGCTCAGAGGTAACAATAAATAAACAGTCTTGTTGTAGCAGTCTCAAATAAAATTGGAGTTGACCTGACTGAGGCAGATATCGATAGTATCGCACGTGTTGGCCCTAAAACACGAACGGGCACAAAAGTTGCATCCGAAAACAAAATGCCTCGCAACATTGTAGTGAGATTAGTACGGAGACGCAAACGCGATGAACTGATCAATGCGGCGAAAGTCAGACGTAACCTAACATCAGAAGGCTTAGTGGAAAGTACTCCGGAAAATATTTACTTCAACGAGAGACTCACGAAAGAAAATCGTCAGTTATTTCGTGAAGCCAGACGTCGCACCGCCTCTTGCAACTATAAATTCTGCTGGATCCGCAACGGTTCTATCTACGTACGACAATCCGAAGGTAACCCGGCAATCAAAATTGCTTCAACAAATGATTTGGACAACAGGGTTGGGTTGCCTCCGCCACCCCCACCGGGCCCTCCGGCAAAGACGTCATAGTTATCTTTTGTACAACATTTTTCTTATTGTTCTTAAATTTTGTTTCTCTATTCAAATTGATTATAAATGGTTAATTATGGCCCTTCATTACACATTTAAACACTTATCACTAACACTTTCTCAGATTTTACACTTATTACTCATAACTGAAGAAAATACCGCCAGCATTAAAATGCTCTCGAATAGGGTCAGACTACTAGGAATTCAAAGAGTTACTTTTAATTATTATAGTATTAATACAAACAAGTGGACTTAGTTATTAACGATTTGGATGAAACTTTATCAATTAACTGTCTCCTACTCGAGAGCCTCGATGCTTGTGGTAAATACCTGTCACCAGAATATAACTTCAAAGTTCTTACTCTTAATATTAGAAGCCTACAAAAGAATTTCGATGCTTTTATGGTATCGCTGGGGCGCATAGACATATTTTTTGATGTTATTGTCTTGAGTGAATGTTGGTTGTCGGATGGTTGCCCAATTCCACAAATTCCAGGCTACAATTCCTATAATTCAAATAAATATATAAATAAAAGCGGTGGTGTTGTCGCTTACGTTAAAAATGTTTGGACAGCTGACGTCAAGGAATCGCTTTGCGAGGATTGTAACTGTCTAGAAATTTATCTGAATAACAATTTTCTCATTTTGGGTATATACCGTTCTCCTTCTTTTACTAACACCGATAACTTTATTGGGTCTTTACATAAAGTACTACTCGGAGCTGGTCCCAAAAAGAATATAATACTCGTTGGAGACATAAACATTGACTTATGTACTAATTTTCAAAGTGATTCCTGCAGTGACTATTTGAACATGTTGTATGAACAGAAACTACTTCCAGCTATTACTAGACCGACTAGAGGAGAGGCATGTTTAGACCACATCTTTATAAATAATTCAACAAATGCACTGGGCCTAGTTTGTTCCTCCGACGTCACTGATCACGATATATGTGTTCTTGGGATGTCAGCACGACGTCCAATTTCACGCTGTAAACGTACTCGCTCAAAATTAGACACTGTTGCTGTAGTGGAGCACTTGAGTTCACTGGACTGGTCGCTAGTCACTGACACTCAGGACGTTAACCGGGCTGTTACAGTGTTTAATGAATACATTAATGACGCGATTATTAAGTACACCCAAGAAGTTGTTTTAAGTCGATCTAAATTCAACCTTCAGCCATGGATTACACCCGGTCTAATGAAATGCCAGAGAAACAGAGATAGGTTACACCTAGTAGCTAAGAAAAATCCTACCAACGAAATCGCTCAAATTACCTATAAAAGATATCGTAACTTCCTTAACTCTATGTTACACAAACTCAAATCGGACTATGACAGTCAAGATCTAACTAGAAACAAAAACAACCCAAGAAAACTCTGGTCAACCATTAAAGACATGTGCCACTGGAATAAAAAACATAGTGATCAAGCCGAATTAACAAAAATAAAACCAGATGTTACCTCATCCTTAAATCATTGTAATAAGTTTTTTGCAAATATTGGTGAATCTCTTGCATCTGTCACCCTACAAAAATTATCATCCACCCAGCAATCTTTAGCAGCCGCAGTCAATATAACAAAATCAACCCCTGATTCATTCTTCATGTCCCCAACTGATGAGTGTGAAGTCAGCAACTTTATATCTGATCTAAAACTAGGTAGTGCCCCGGGATATGATAATTGTACCTCTTCATTGATTAAACAACTTAAACACATTATTACTAAGCCACTTACGCACATTTTTAATCTTAGTTTATCTTCAGGTATTTTCCCTGAGTGCTGGAAGGTTGCTATGGTCGTACCAATTCATAAAAATGGTGATAAAAATGAGCTACGCAACTATCGTCCCATTTCTTTGCTCTGTATCTTCTCCAAAATACTAGAAAAAATTGTAAACAAAAGGCTGGTTCATTATCTGGAAAAAAACAACTTGCTCCCTGAACGACAATATGGCTTCAGGCAGGGCCGATCTTCTGAAGACGCAATGCTACTGCTAACCAACTTTGTTACATCCGCGCTGGATGCGAATCGAAACTGTATCGGGGTATTCCTTGATCTTGCCCGAGCTTTTGACACAGTATCTCTTCCTATTCTTCTTCGAAAACTAAACTTCTTTGGCATTAGAGGGATAGCACATGACTGGTTTAGCAGTTACCTTTTAAACAGGCAGCAGAAGGTTAAAGTGGGAGAGAGCAAAAGCGATCAGCTCCCGGTGTACTTTGGGGTACCGCAGGGTAGCATATTGGGCCCTACGCTGTTCATAATGTATATGAGTGACCTGCTTGATCTTCAACTGAATGGCGCAGAAATTATTTGCTATGCAGATGACACAGCTATTTTGTTCCAGGATTCATCCTGGGATAAGGTATTCGCTTCACAATAACTTATTGACCCTGAACCTCTCAAAGACTCAGTACATTTGTTTTCACAAGACAAGTGTGTCACAGCCGCCAAACGATAAAACTCTTAAATTGCATTGTTGCAGCACACTGCTCAGGACATCCTCACCATGCGACTGTGATAATATTAGTCGCACACCTAGCACTAAGTACCTGGGTGTCGTTATTGATGAAAATCTGTCTTTCAAACATCACATAGTCCAACTCACAAAGCGCATCCGTAAATCAATCCACATGATGAAATCTCTTCAGCACTCAGCCGACACCCAGACCCTAAATCTTGTTTATAAGGCCATATGTCAATCTGCTTTATTGTACTGTATCACTGCATGGGGCGGCGCTGCTAAGACCAATATGATTTGTTTGGAGAGAGCCCAACGAGCCATAATTAAAGTGATGCTGCGGAAACATTTCAGATATAGTACTGACGAACTGTACGCGGAGTGCAAACTCCTACGCGTACGGCAACTCTTCATACTGAGAACTGCCTTAAAAATGCACAAAACCGTCATATCTTCCCCAGATTACGACTATCTTAACGAACGCAGAATATATAGAGTGCCTGTTCCTATGGTCCGTTCTGTTTTTGCCAAACGTCTCCCCAATTTTCTGCATCCATTCACGTATAACATCACGTGCTCTAAAGTTCCTAACATTTGCAAACTCTCACTACTAAAGGTGAAACAGGAAATTGAACTCTGGTTAATGAAACTTAATTATCTTCAAACTGAAAACATCTTATCGACAGGGTTTTAAAATCTTCAGTTATTATTATTACACACACCCCATTTACACATACACACACTCCCTTCTTAAACACATATACACTCCCACGCCTACACACACTAACACACAAAAAAAAAAAAAAAAGCGGCCATATTCATAAATAATAGTTTTTTAGGTTAAGTTCTTTGATATTTTACGTCCATCATTTGTTTCACCGTTATCATCTATCGAACTGTATATCGAGAAATAATGAAGCTTGGTAACTGTTTGTTGGTCTCCTGCGATACAAGCTGCGCTTAGTGCAGGGACCGCTGTAATTTTTGTGTCTTTGTAAATTTATATTGGGAAATAAATGATATTATTATTATTATTATTATTATTATTTGTGTAACTTTTACAACCAAACTTGACGTAAAATTGTGTTATTTTATTTTATAGAGAGAGAGGGAAGAAGAAGACTCTGAAGGTTCATTGGTTGATTTTATTGACGATGATGATTCCACGCCTGATGTAAGTATTACAATCACATGTAATATTAATTTGAAAGCTTTGCCTCTTTGAGCTCAGCTTGTACTGTATTGTCCTAATATATTGGAAAAGTTTAATAAATTTAATTATTGGACCTCATTATGGCATAATAATCATAATTTCTTTTGTAAATACTGTTCTTCTGAATTGCGAGTAAACCACGGACCGGAATAATATGTATTTTAATATTATACAGGAGTCATCAACAGAAGAGTCTAGCGATGATTTGTCGGATGCTAGTGACGACAGCCGCAAGAAAAGTAAAAAGAAGAAGTCCGCAAAGAAAGGCAAGAATAAGGATCCCAAGTTCACCGTGAAACGGGGCACCAGAGCCAATCCAGGTAAATAAACAAAATCATTTTATTCCTGGGCATTGTTTGATGATTTCATGTATTCTAATAAATAATTCGGCTTCAGACCTACATAATTTTTTTACAAATGTATATTTATCTTAGAGTAGTATTATGTTGTATATCAGTTATCTGGCTTCCATTCTCATATAGTTTGTGATCATCCAGGTCAATATTTATATGAGTTGCGACGTCGAAATTGATTCAGTCTGTTTTCTCTTCTTGAATCATAAATATAAATTCCTAACTAATTATTTTCTTTTCGCAGTAGAAATGGAAGACGATGTCAGAGAAGTGGAGGAAGTGACCGAAGTAAAGAATGAGAACCCCACAGAGTGGTGGATAAAGCTGGTGACGGATGATGAGATCGATGATATGCGCAACTCGCACAAATTAGTGTTGCTATTCGATATACTTCGCCAGTGTGAAGCCATTGGCGATAAGTTGTGAGTTTATTTTTTATCTACATTTTTAAAGTACACAGATGGAAACTAAGCATCACCTAAGCAAGTAATTCAATCTTAAAACTAGATGGAGTTTGTGATATGATTACTATTTATTATCATTATATTATTTTGACTATTCTTTTTATGAAGTTATACTATGTGCAACAGATTTGTATGCTAAATCGTTGAACAGTTTGTTCAGAATCGCCTAATAAATCGATTTTGGTAACTTTAAATATCTATATAACATACCAGTATTAGAGGCACACTTTTCTTAAGTGCCTGCGAAGGTCTATTTGAATAAATGATTCATGAATTTTGATTTGAATGGTTTGTTCAGTATCAATTTAGAAAATGATTCTGAACAAACTGTTTAACGGTTAAGCATCTAAATCAGTTACACCTGTATATGTTAATCAAAGTCAAATCCATTTATTCAGTGTAGGACTTGACACTTAAGGTTCAGAAGTGAGCCTTCAAATGTAAATTGACCATAATAATATCCCAATTCAGGTTGGTTTTCTCTCAGTCGTTGTACTCGCTAGACCTGATCGAACACTTCCTGGGGAAGGTGGACGAGGCCACGCAAGAGGGACGCATCGACGAGAAGCTTGGAGGACATGTTGGTATGTAACGCATTATATTAATACATACCAATAAACTTTTTTATGTAGTGATTTATTTATTTAACATGATATTACACAGCATTTTACAAAAAATTATAAAAAAAATAGAACTTACATTACTAATACATTTGCCAATAA
The DNA here is from genome assembly GCA_947623365.1 of Achlya flavicornis. NCBI lineage: Eukaryota > Metazoa > Arthropoda > Insecta > Lepidoptera > Drepanidae > Achlya > Achlya flavicornis. Next base: position 4,182,459 of record OX392482.1, read on the forward strand.
TGAATATCTACTCTGTAAAATTATTTAACAAAATAACTGGTGGGTAGGAAACTATATTACTTTAAAGAAACTACAAACTAAAGCAAACGGTCGTCGCATCATGTGGGGGTGTGTGTGTGTGTGTGAGAGTGTGTGAGAAGCGTTGAGTGGAGAGTGATTTACATAAATATTATGTTAGATAATAAGAGCTAAATGAGAGTTTATGTTCAGGTTCGTGGTCGCCGGGCGTGGACTACTTCAGACTGGACGGCTCTACATCCTGCGAGAACAGGTCCATCTGGTGCAAGAACTTCAACAGGGAAGATAATCCACGAGCAAGGTTAGCCAATCAATATATTCTTGTATTTTTATATTACTTCATACATCGATAACAAATGAAAAAAACTTGCAAATGGTCAAATGACGTATCCTTGATTTTGGACCCCATGTTCAATCTTTAAAATTTTATTTTGTGTGTGAGAAAATTAGTCAAATATTCCAATACAACATTTTATTTTGAATAGACCAGCTTATAATTTCATTGCAAGTTCTTTATGGTTGAACGGCGTCGAATTTGTAAGCAATAGGCTATATTCCTGAAAAAAATTATTTAGTCCGTCATTAGATATGTATTTTTTCTTTTGTCAATTAAACAAAATAAAAGTTTTTGTCAAAAAAATAATTTTTAATACAAGCTGTTTTGTTGACTGTACTTGCATTGTCTTCCAATATACTAATGTATACCAAATATCAAGTCAATCCGACCACAGGAAATGGGTGAAATTCGACTTGCAAGATTCCACCCGAACAAACGTACATACATACATTGCAAGTTAATTAAAAGCTTGTAAAATACAACGATATCGTGTGTTGATGTTCCGCGAAACGTTATGTTGTGGTACATACATTTTTCAAAAGTGAATTCACGTGCGTCCTCTCTCGAATTTTGATGCGCTTTATCTATGTATGTTTTTTTTACCCAGGAATCATCCCTATTGCTTCTTGTTTTTACCAAAACTCGATATAGTACTTATTTAACAATAAGCCTACTTATAGGTGTTATATATAGTTGTTGATTGCAGATTATTCTTAATATCAACCCGCGCGGGTGGTCTGGGCATCAACCTGGTGGCGGCCAACCGCGTGGTCATCTTCGATGTGTCCTGGAACCCCTCGCACGACGTGCAGAGCATATTCAGGGTATACCGCTTCGGACAGAAGAAACCCTGCTATGTATACAGGTTTCTGGCTATGGTGAGTCATTTTGTTGTACTGGATATGTCGTTTATTAGGGTTCCGTGTCCGGTCTGGCCTTACAAAACCTCTACTGTCTGTCGACTGTATCTCATGATAGGCGTAATAGGTAGGCAGTTAAAATATTCACAGAATGAGTATTTCTATTGCAGCTATAACAAAAAAATAATAAAAATGGAATAACAATAAAAATAAAAGGGGCCCATTTGAGAAAAATCTTTACGGAACCCTTCCGTGTGCGAATCCGACTCGCACTTGAATGGTTTAATTTAATTTAGCAACATTGAAAGTAGTAGAGTGGTTAGCCATTTATTATGTATTCAACAATTTATTAGTATCTCTATTCGACTATTTTGTTTTTTTTTATACCACTAAGGTGGCAAACAAGCATACGGCCCGCCTGATGGTAAGCAGTTACAGTAGACTATGGACGCTTGCAACACCAGGGGTATAACACGCGCGTTGCAGACCCTGAAGAAATCTATTCACACCCTTTTTGAAGAACCCCATGCTGTACTCCATTGGGAAAACCACGGCGGGATATTATTGATCTTTATTAAATTATAGTAATTCTAGCGATCCGCAGCAGTTCTATATGCAAAATCATATCACGTCGATCCGTTGCTGCTTGAAAGAATTACAAACCAACTATCACATATTTTCATTTATAATATTGAGTTGAGTTTCTAGCAGCTTGCATATCAAAGTCAGCTTTTACATAAGTCTGTAATTAGCTAAGAATCATGGCGGGCTCCATACATTGATTTGTACAAAAAAGTAAAACATTTTAGAGGGTGTTGAATCACTTCCAATGTTGAGATTACATTACCAGCAACATATTAATATACTTGAAATAATTTAAAAACCCCGCAAAACATAACAACAACATAATGGTTTTGGTCGCGAATAGTCGCGATTCGCCGGCATCCCATAGAAATTATCATTTTTATCCCGGGGTTCTAAAAATATTTTAAATGGCTCATGTTGTCTCTTAGGCACCAAGGATCAATTATAACGTCATTCCAACGTCTCTAAAAATCTTTATTTTTTTGTACAAATCTCGCCATGATCCTTTGTGCTATTCTCAAATGTTTTTCTTTCTTATATGCATATGATATGTGTGTTTAAATGAAGCCTTTCAGCAGTAAAAATCCTTTATCATTTCGATTTTGCTTTTATTTTATATCATTTTCTTCCATTATTAAAAAATCTTCGTAAACGCACTCCAACTTTTCGCGATCGAATCTTTTTGATCTGTCATCCGACGTCTTTTGACAGCTCGTCGGAAATTGAATCGACATCGGAAAGTTTACGTTTCCGAATTCCAGTGTCTAAAATTTCTCTGCGGGTCCTAACAAAATAGAATTTTTACACTAAGTAAAACAATACCAAGTACAAAAAAAACAAGAATAAAAATACACCCAAATATATTAGCCCATGGATGTCCACTGCTGAACATGGCCCCGTTGATTTCAACTTCGAACGGTTTTGGGTCGCTTGCATCACGCGGCGCCCAGCGACTCTGACCAGGTCGTCGGTCCACCGCTCGGCGCGCGCCGGTACGTGGTAGCCACTCGAGAACATGTCTTCCCCATCGGTTATCGGCTCTTCGAGCGATGTGGCCTGCCCATTGTCACTTCAGCTTACTTACTCTACGAGCTGTGTCCGTCGTTTTCGTTCTCCTACGAATGTCCTCATTGCGGACCCTGTCATAGCTCGCTGAGTGACTCTTGAGCATATTTATGCGGCCAGAACTAACCACACAAATGTGTACAGGGCACAATGGAGGAGAAGATCTACGAGCGTCAAGTGACGAAGCAGGCGATATCGAAGCGCGTGATAGACGAGCAGCAGATCGACCGGCACTACGCCGAGAATGACCTCGCCGAGCTGTACACGTTCGAGCCGCAGCCGCCGCAGCCGCGCCCGCTGCCGCCGCTGCCTAAGGACAGGCTCTTCGCTGAGATGCTGAGGGAGCATGAGGCTCAGGTAACGGATATTATTATACAACGACCTCGCCGAGCTGTACACGTTCGAGCCGCAGCCGCCGCAGCCGCGCCCGCTGCCGCCGCTGCCTAAGGACAGGCTCTTCGCTGAGATGCTGAGGGAGCATGAGGCTCAGGTAACGGATATTATTATACAACGACCTCGCCGAGCTGTACACGTTCGAGCCGCAGCCGCCGCAGCCGCGCCCGCTGCCGCCGCTGCCTAAGGACAGGCTCTTCGCTGAGATGCTGAGGGAGCATGAGGCTCAGGTAACGGATATTATTATACAACGACCTCGCCGAGCTGTACACGTTCGAGCCGCAGCCGCGCCCGCTGCCGCCGCTGCCTAAGGACAGGCTCTTCGCTGAGATGCTGAGGGAGCATGAGGCTCAGGTAACGGATATTATTATACAACGACCTCGCCGAGCTGTACACGTTCGAGCCGCAGCCGCCGCAGCCGCGCCCGCTGCCGCCGCTGCCTAAGGACAGGCTCTTCGCTGAGATGCTGAGGGAGCATGAGGCTCAGGTAACGGATATTATTATACAACGACCTCGCCGAGCTGTACACGTTCGAGCCGCAGCCGCGCCCGCTGCCGCCGCTGCCTAAGGACAGGCTCTTCGCTGAGATGCTGAGGGAGCATGAGGCTCAGGTAACGGATATTATTATACAACGACCTCGCCGAGCTGTACACGTTCGAGCCGCAGCCGCGCCCGCTGCCGCCGCTGCCTAAGGACAGGCTCTTCGCTGAGATGCTGAGGGAGCATGAGGCTCAGGTAACGGATATTATTATACAACGACCTCGCCGAGCTGTACACGTTCGAGCCGCAGCCGCCGCAGCCGCGCCCGCTGCCGCCGCTGCCTAAGGACAGGCTCTTCGCTGAGATGCTGAGGGAGCATGAGGCTCAGGTAACGGATATTATTATACAACGACCTCGCCGAGCTGTACACGTTCGAGCCGCAGCCGCGCCCGCTGCCGCCGCTGCCTAAGGACAGGCTCTTCGCTGAGATGCTGAGGGAGCATGAGGCTCAGGTAACGGATATTATTATACAACGACCTCGCCGAGCTGTACACGTTCGAGCCGCAGCCGCCGCAGCCGCGCCCGCTGCCGCCGCTGCCTAAGGACAGGCTCTTCGCTGAGATGCTGAGGGAGCATGAGGCTCAGGTAACGGATATTATTATACAACGACCTCGCCGAGCTGTACACGTTCGAGCCGCAGCCGCCGCAGCCGCGCCCGCTGCCGCCGCTGCCTAAGGACAGGCTCTTCGCTGAGATGCTGAGGGAGCATGAGGCTCAGGTAACGGATATTATTATACAACGACCTCGCCGAGCTGTACACGTTCGAGCCGCAGCCGCGCCCGCTGCCGCCGCTGCCTAAGGACAGGCTCTTCGCTGAGATGCTGAGGGAGCATGAGGCTCAGGTAACGGATATTATTATACAACGACCTCGCCGAGCTGTACACGTTCGAGCCGCAGCCGCGCCCGCTGCCGCCGCTGCCTAAGGACAGGCTCTTCGCTGAGATGCTGAGGGAGCATGAGGCTCAGGTAACGGATATTAGTGTTCGCTCCTAGAAGGCCGTTCAGTCAACCATGTCTTTGTAGTCTCTTATTTTTATATGTAACTGCTGTAAAGACCAGTGGCTCGATTCTCGAAATAAAACGTCAGCGGTGTCGTAGCGACATCAACTATTTAAATTGTATTTCGTTAAATATTTTGTATAAAAAACATTCAAACGTGTATATGCCTCAACAATTTGTCTATAGGATCGTTTTTCTACCGTTCATTTGACATTATAATAGTAAAAAACACAGTTTAATCGTTGAAGTCGCTACGACATCGGTGGAAGTTTTGTTACAAGAATCGAGCCACAGTTTCGGAACCTAAAAAAAATATTGAATAAATATGTGTTTTTAAAATATAAAAAAGGAGTTAACTGCACCTTTCGGTAAGTGCAACTGACCTGTGCTTGATGGTCAGAATTTTACCAGAATGTGGTATACATCGCCATCACATACATTTTGAATAGAAAAGCTTTTACGGATTTATCTTATTGTTATGATGTTATTGACGACAGATCTACAAGTACCACGAGCACGACTCTCTATTAGAGAACAAGGAGGAAGAGACGCTAAGTGAGGAGGAACGCAAGGCGGCTTGGGAGGACTTCGAAAACGAGAAGAACAAGCCGCCGCCTGCGCCATTCCCTTCGCCTTGGCCTATGCATAATGGAATGGGTTAGTTTTTTTTTATATCATTAAGATTAATATTCCAGTCTCCATAATCTATATAATAAATAAATTAATGTTGTCCACAGTCCCGGGTCTCCTACAGCAGCAACAACTGGCTTACGCAACGCTAGCGGCGATGCTGCGCAAAGACATGCCCGGCATGAACGAGAATCAAATAAGAGACATGTTGCCGCTCATATACAATTCCAATCCAGGGGTGAGTGCTTGCGCAAATTATTGTATACTGATCACCAAAGTTTAATTTAAACACACCTCATCGACAGAACTGCCTCAATAGGCTACCGGCCTGACAAAATCTATTTAGTCCGTCTTTTACATTATCGAAAAATATTAGACACGTATTTTTTCTTTTGTCAATCAAACAAAATATGACAAAGATATGGCGTGTTGAAGTTCCGCGAGTCGTCGCTCTTTTCACAAACAAGTGACGTCACGAGCCCCCACTCCCGAACTTTGACGCGCTTATTGATTTGATAATCGAATATTTTTTGATAATCGACGGATAAATTTGAATTATAATTTTGTTACGCAGGCTACATGCCTATTTTATATATTAAATTAATATTTTTTGTATAAAATGGTACAGCTGGGAAAATGCTAAGATTTAATGACATTAGTTTCGTCATAACAGTCGCAAAGAATGAAGCTTATGAAGGTCAAAATTAATGAAGTTACCACCTAAAACAAATAATTAAGATATTAGATGAAAGAAGATATCTTACTCTTTATATATTGATTATAATGCTTCACTTAACAAAATTCTGCTACTGCATTGTGGCAAGTGACTGTATGTCGTATAAGCATAGAAATGATAAAAGGTGATTGGCTTTCAAGTGTATCTAAAAGAATAGGTACATTATTTCATTTCAATATGATCAATTTGAAGTTTTATATAAATAACTAATACCATTGAAAAACAGGATTAAACTTTTCAAAAAAAAATATGGATAAGCGTTTGTAATATGATACAAATAAATTAATCCATATGTAATATTTATTTGTTTAGATGTTCGGTGGATATGACTATGGCGTAAGTTATAATCTAAAGATATTTTATATTGTCCGATGTTTGATAGATGTCCCGCCATATGACACCACATTATTTTCATTTTGATTTAGCATGTTTTTACTTTCGTTTCGTAAATGTATAATTTATTTAGATAATAGATACATTTAAGCGTTACTTGTAAAACTAATAATGTTTCATGTTGTTGTGTTGCCAGTTGATGCAGAAAATGAATGAAATCTATAAGTACACGCAACAACAGTCCAGCATGATGAATCCAGCAATGTTGAATTCTGTCCTGAACCCAAGTATGTATCAGTATTTATTATGTCATCTCGTAACGAGTATACATTCGTGTCTCATTAGGGGTCATCCCTAAATTACGTCACAAGTAAATGGGGAGGGGGTGGACGAAGTGTGACAATGAGTAAGAGTGGTAAATTTAATATATCTATATATATAATATATATATATATATATAAGTATTAAAACGCGAAAGAATCGTGGCGAGGTCCATACATTGATTTGTACAAAAAAAATAAACATATTAGCTTTCAATGTTGAGATTACATTAGCAGTAACATATTAATATACTTGACATATTTTATAAACCCCGCAAAACATAACAACAAATAGTTTTGGTCGCGATTCGCCGGCATGGCATAGAATGTCGCATTTTTATCTCGGGGATCTAAAAATATTTAAAAGTATTGTATTTTCAAGTTATTCCTTAGGAACCAAGGATCAATAATAAAGTCATTTCAATGTCTCTAAAAAAAAATTAAAATTACTGTTAAAGAAAAACTTATTTTTTTTTATCAAATCTGTATTTACATAATTTAAATGTAAATAAAACTAGTTTCGGAACGGCTGTTTTAATTTCTGATATTTTCGTGTCATTATGGATGGCCCCTTAGTGGAAGTTGTGTTAATTATAAATGTTGTATACAGGTAGTGGTGCGAGTGCGGGTGCGGGTGGTGTGGGCGGTGTGGGCGGCATGAGCGGGTCGAGCGGGCTGCAGTACGAGCCGCCCTGGCAGCGCCAGCACCAGCAGCAGCAGCAGATCCGCCTGCAGCAGCTCATGCAGCACCAAAATGTTAGTTTTATTTTAAATTTGATGTAGGTTTTTGACCCCTAGAAGGAACTGGCTCTCAAGTGCAGCTGGTAGAACACACCGTTAGGTGCTTGGCGACAGATTTTCAACTTGAGCGGGGTACCCAGGCACGTGGGTACTACAAAGTACCCTACCACCGTGCTATGGTTTCCTCACGATGATTTCATTCACCGAAAGCTCGAATGTAAGATTAGAACTCGGGACCTATGTTTTGGCATCCGACGTCACTACCACTGAGCTATCATCGCCTTATATGTGCTTAAATATCAAAATACTAATAATAATAATAAATACTATTTACTTTCATTACATATAAATACTATACACAACGTAATCAAATTAGTTAGACCTAAGGTAAATGTAAGTAAGTGCCTTATTAGGGCCTAAATTCAATAAACGATTTTTGAATTGTTTTATATTCGGCCAGGGGCTCGATTCTCGTAACAAAACGTCAGCGGTGTCGTAGCGAAATCAACTTTTTAAATTGTCTTTCATGAAATATGTTGTATAAAAAACATTCAAAAGTGTATATGCCTCAATAATTTGTCCATAGGATCATTTTTCAATAGGTCATTTGATATGATAATAGTAAAACACACAGTTTAATCGTCTAAGTCGCTACGACATCTTTGAAGTTTTGTTACGAGAATCGAGCCACTGGCTGAATTAGCGAGTATGAGCTTTAGGGATGAGGCCCACTTGACTGCACGTGTCGGCTATGGATTTAGTTATAATATGCATAGTGATATGATGACAAGTGCAACCAGGTGGGCCACAGCGTTTGATAATAATGATCGTATAACGAGCAGTAATTGTTGTGACAGCAAATGGGCGCGAAGATGTACGCGGGCGGGCTCGGCAGCCGCGACCCCGTGGCGATGGCGCTGCAGCAGCAACGGGCCCGCGAGATCATGCTGGGAGGGGGTGGGGCAGGGGGAGGCGGGGTCGCCGGGGCCGGCGGCGGGGTGGCGGGGGCGGGGGCGGGCGGCGGCGGGGCCTCGCGCCCCCGGGGCCGCCCGCCGCTGCAGCCGCGCGCGCCCCCGCCCCCGCCACACGCCTCCGACGTCGTCAACCTTGACTCCGATTAGAACTACCGGTAAGTATCATCAAGGGTCACTACCGATACACATTGGACCTCCTACTCCAAAAACAAATACGCAATGTTAATCTCACTTCACATTCAATAATGAGGTTTAGTTTTATTTTTACTGTATTAAAATCAAATTACCGATGGTCGATAAAAACTCCAACTTACCATGCCCATTAATTATTATAATCTACGTTTTCATTCGAGTTTGTACTCATGAATATTTTTTTATTGCAGGCACAATGGGAAATGTAATATGAACAGATGTGTACAGTGAACGGTTTTATAGGTGCTACACTGGTATAGAGCGAGGTGGTCCGCCGGACCATTGGACTCGACGTGATCGTCTGGCCAAACTAGGAAGTGATAAATCGAGGTGTTAGCTCCGTTAATGTAGCTTTTCGTCTTGAGGCTTACGCTCTGATGCTACATATCACGAATCTCAGTATTTTATTTTAAACACCAGTTTTTCCCTTTATCGTAGATTATCGCCTGAATGATCTGTCTTTCTAATAATGCGAACAGGACGATTCGCGTCCACATATCATGCAATCTCTGTTTTTGTTGTCCACTCTACTCAACAGCGGAAGCCTAAGGCGTAGACTTAACTGGTGAGCCGTCGCACAAGTTTCGTCATATTTTAAGATTAAATTGATAGAAAATTGTGCTCAAACTTGAAATGTGACACTTGTGCCTATGGAACGTAAACATTCTATATTCTGACACTCTATATATGTAGTAAAAAAGGGATCATCATAATAAGGCATGGCGAACAAAGAATTTTACAGCGTCTCACAAATGCGACTATTACTTAATTTTAACACAATCCTGAGACACTGGTTATTATGGCCAATACATAATAAACAGCGAGTGCCTCAAGATATGAATGCAGGCAACATGTCATTAGTGAGTGTCAGATAGTTTTAACTATATCTCTCAGTACAGGAAATTAGTGATAAGTTATGTTATATGTCAGTAGTTAGATAACTTCTGTGTGTTTAACATCTTAACTATACGTGAGCGTGAGATGAGAGAACGTGGAATCTGCACGAACGAATGCACCCGAGAATATATTAAAATATAAAGATAGTGATTTAACTATGCTATTTATAGTGACTGGAACACCAATTTATTATAAAATTAATGTTATTTACAGGTTTATGTGAACATTTCGAATAATATTAATTATCATAATATTTTATTGAAGTGTCAAACATATTTTTTGATTGCAACAAAATACTCATTGGAATATGTTAAGTAATAGTTATATCACAATTCATGATCTGTGTTAAATGTTAACCATTGATATGTACTAGTGTTATGATATTTCACATAAACCTCTAGTAACATTGATAACCCCCATTTTTTCACAATTTTTGATTGTTCATGTCCTAAAGTAGCAACAATTGGGGCAGTGAAGCTCATATAAATGACTATTTATAATATTTAAGACACAAATCAATATAAACCATAACTTACTGTAAAACAAGTACCTAATGATATTTGGAAAAATATTTCAATGCAAATATTTTTACATCTGTGCAGTGTACAATATTTTTCCTCTTTCATTGTTGTGCTTTTAATTATGTGACAGCAATGTAACAAACACAATATGACAAATATGTGATGGGCCCAATCACTCCACATATTTGCATTCATGTTGGTGTATTACACTGCAGTATGACTGTATGTTCTCTAATTTTAGTTTGCCAGTGCATAATATTATCTGGTAATAATGGCGCAATGTATGTCAGACTATTTGTGAAATCCAATAGTGAATCTGTATCGATGGTTATGACTAATGCATGTATTTATTTGCCTGACGGTGAACAGGCGGTTTAGTTGTGATATTGCCTAATCTTAAATTTTTGTATACGTTTATTTTAATGAGTCACTGTCGTGACTTTAATTTTAGATGCAGCAATTTATAGTTATTATATTTTAGACTTAATTATTGTACCTACCAGTGTGACATGGAAATTATAGTGCATTTCATAATGTGACTTGCTAGAATCTAATTTTATGAATATTTACCATCAGGCGGGCGTATGCTTGTTGGCCACCTTAGTGGTATACAAAAATTATCTAAATATTGTTTTATTATACTTTTGATTTTGGATTTTAGCAGTTTTTTTTATGGCTATAGAGTTATTTATTATTACGATCACATATGTTAACAAATGAGCAGTATTTCAGTTAGATCTTAAGTAAAGGTCATGTTATGTCCATTATCTGTGCACATCTCTCTAGATAGTTTATTTTTGTTTTATTTTGTATTACAAATAGCAATAGTGTTGCTAAATGAATATTGTGAGATTGCCACACACAAGTGAGAACTGCTGTAATTGTTTCATTATTTATGTAATATATAATTATAACTGTAGAAATCTTCCTATTATTTTGTAGTACAATCAAAGTATAATAAATGATTCAGACATGTGTAAAAAAATACCTCTTTTATTTATCATTATAGGGCCTCCCCTTTTACACAAATGAAAAATCTTATTTCACGGATGCGAATTATATCTATAAACAAATTAACAACAATTCACACATGCAAGTTAGGGATTCCAGTTTTAACACCAACAAACACTTTTGCATAATTCAATAATCTTTGTGCTAAAAACAGAGCACCTTCTGAATCATTAACATCTGAATTAAACAATTCCAAGTCGAAGTATGTGCGGAAGGTAATGATCTCCCTGGCGGGCACAGCCATTGCATTAATAGGTAATCCACCAGCATTCACAAGCACAACACGGCGCCTCCTAAGGTCTGGGTGAATTTGACCGAGCTCTTTCTTTGCCCACTCCAAACAAGTTACCCTTTTTGTGTCCATAGCAAGAATTACCAAGTCAATTCCAACTGCTCCAGTCAAGTTAGCCTGATTCACAACATTTTCCATGGTGAGTGAGCGTAAAACAATCAGTTTCCATCTAAAACTAGATTTATTATGTACTTCTGTAAGGGCTTCGGATATTTTTACAATGATTTCGATGTTTGTTGAGAGCACTATCGCAGTCAACACATTTTTGCAACTTGAAGATCCAACCCACGGAGCCACGACTAATTCTTCTTCTTCCATTTCCATCATTGACATTGTTATAATATTTTTTTATTAGTGTACCTTTCTAACTGCTTTTTGTATTCCTTTCCTTTGATGCGAAGTAGATTACTTTCCACACTACATTTGTTCGTTTCAAATTTTCGATTCGACAAAATTCAAATGTATCAAATCAAACAAACAACAAATTCAAACATGTTATTCAGTGTTGCCAGTGGCCGATAGTCAAACACAAAAGCAACATTAGACAGGTCAAAAAGTAACATTTTCAAGAGAAAAGTAACATTATCTTATACATAGGGCAATTTAAATCACAAAAAAAAACTTGTGTTCTGTTTTCCATTTGTTCTCGCGAGGGATGCGCGTCTTATTGTAATTTTTTTTTAACCTCGAGCCAAGGTTTGCTTCGAAAAATCGTAGGAATAATTTTATTAATTCCCTAAGGCTATCTTCTTCATTCTTCAAGTGTGATAAAGAGACGATGGCTAAAAATCAAGTATACTACACCAACGCGACGAACGATACTTTGGTGCGTTCCGATTCACGGTTATTTTATGTTTGCTGAAAAACCTAAAAGTAACGTAAAAGTAACATTTTGAATCGTGTAACATATGGAGGTAACATGAGTGGGTCAAAAGTAACGTAAAATGTTACAAAAGTAACATTCTGGCAACGCTGATGTTATTGTTTATAATATTCGCAAAAAGGCAGGCAAAGGTCTGAGCCATAAAGCCTAGTCTTATTTGAGTTTTCCATTTTTTATAAATGAAAATTTTAAGTGAACTTTACTGAAAATGACTGTAAATGTGAACATAAATATGAAATGAAGGTCAGGTTTGACCTAAAAAGTTATGTAACCATTAGTTTTCGTTTTATGGTGGCTCGGGTCTCAACTTATCGTGCACGTGTGGATACCTACCCGTGTATGACTATGGCTACATTCCGAATTAAATAATATCGCTCACAGTGCTCCCAGCAATAATTTGCGTACCGAGTTAGATATCACGATAATGACAGCTGAGAATTGTCAACAATTCGGAACACCGTTATCGCGCTCTAAGTATTCAAAGCAGAACATATGAGAATTTAATTAAAATCTGAATTAACAATGCGCTACAACTCCTTATATCTTTTATTAGTTGACACGCAAAAAGGAATATCCGCATTTTTTATTATTTTTCTATCATAAAATCATAGAAAGTATCAATGGAAAACCAAAAATCTTATTAGATTTTTGCCGAAAACACAATAACTAACCGTTACTTTTTGACAGCGCTCACGGTGATATCAGTTTAGGGCATGGTCAGTATGAGCGCAAGATGGCGCATGTCTTGACGTCATCTATGACGTTTCACGGGACATCGTGACCGCGCTCAAACTAATATAATATAATATGGAACGGGTTTAAGCACGCTCAAATCGATTACAGCGATTATATCATTAATTCGGAATGCAGCCTATGTGCTGCTGTCAGCATAGGGATGGGCAAATAAAAAAATTAATATCGTATCAATTGTTTTTAAATATATCGAGATATGTAATATCGATCTTTGTTCCCCATGCGTGGTCACCTAAAAGTTAGTAAAAATATTCAAGGGTGAAAAAAAACACATCTGGCAGTTTTAATAGTTTTGTTTTTATTAAAATAGGTATCATGGATGTCAAAAATTACAACAATGGAGTAACCATTGTTGTAATTTTCGTATGTAATGTAATGTAATTTTTGTAATTTTCATTTAAAAAACAATCGATACGATATTAATCCATTGGTCACTCGCCATCAAGAGTCAAGGTGAGGCATTGGCAGTGAGTCTTGATGTGGCGAAGGCGTTTGATCGGGTCTGACACAGGGGTCTTCTCACGAAGTTACCAGCATACGGGCTTCCCTAGGGATTATGCAAATGGATCCCCAGCTTTCTGTCCAGCAGATACATAAGAGCTGTCGTCGACGGTAGCTGCTCCGATAGCATGGACATAAATGCCGGCGTCCCGCAAGGCTCTGTGCTGTCCCCAACACTGTTCCTTCTGCATATCAATGATATGCTGTCTTTTGACGGCATTGATTGCTATGTGGACGACAGTACAGGGGACTCTCATAACACGGGCCGTGCAAATATCCCTCGTTCCGAGGTGGAGGAAAGCCGCGAACAGCTGGTGTCTGACATCGAGAGTACCCTAACTATTGTCTCCGATTGGGGTCGACTAAACCTAGTCCATTTCAACTCCACCAAGACTCAAGCCTGCGCGTTCACCGCTAAGAAAGCCCCATGGCCTGTGGCTCCACAATTCCTTGAAAATCAGTCAAAGCATCGGGATCCTTGGCGTCGACATTTCTGGCGATGTTTTGTTCAGAAGTCACTTTGAAGAAAATATTAAGCTGGCATCCAAAAAGCATGGAGTGCTCAACAGAGCGAAGCAGTACTTCACATCGGGGCAAAGGCTGCAACTTTATAAGTCGCAAGTCCGGCCCATATGGATTACTGCTGTTATCTATGGGCCTTTAGACTCGGTTCAGCGACGTGCCGTCAGAATTGTTGACGATCCCGAGCTCACAAGCTATTTAGAGCCCCTCAGTCTAAGGAGAGACTTTGCCTCCTTGTGTTCTACCGCTTGTACAACGGAGAGTGTTCTAAGGAATTGTTCGACTTGATGCCCACGGCTACCTTCTACCATCGCTACTCTTGCCATCGACGGGGAGTCCATCCTCACACATTGAAACCAGAATTGTTTCAAACTGTGCAGGCTAAAAGGAGTTTTCTTCCGCGGACGCTTGGACTGTGGAATGAGCTCCCCGCCGCGCCACCGTGGTTTTCCCAATGGAGTACAGCATGGGGTTATTCAAAAAGGGTGTGAAGAGATTTCTTCAGGGTCGGCAACGCGCAAGTGACACCCCTGGTGTTGCAAGCGTCCATAGGCTACGGTAACTGCTTACCATCAGGCGGGCCGTATGCTTGTATACCTCCTTAGTGGTATAAGAAAAAGAAAAAAGACTCCGTTCAGGGAACCTTTTATAATTTTTATCCGGAGAAAATTTCGCGGTCTTACTTAAACGCATCCCAGCTTGATTTTCAAATCTCGGTGATTGGTGATGGATTCTGATGAGGTGATTGGAGTAGTCCGCGGCCGAATACATTCGCTGTAAGTATGTATATGTCGCCGTAAGTTACTAATAGCCATGATATAATCATATCCCTAGAATTATTACGTACCGGCAGATAGATATTTGAAAGTGGTTCATCACTATCTCACTAGGGGTATAATTATGATACGAACACGATCTAGTAAGATAATGATTTCACTACACTAATCTAGTGAAATGATTGTCGGGGCTGGGTGCAGAGTGCGGGGCGCTTCCCGTGTCAACGTGTCATTGACATAACGTTTTCCAACAACCCCAAACACGGCTATGGTACGCTGCTCTGCTATGGAGTTCCAGTGCCTACCCTCCTCCTACTCCATCATCAGGCTTCGAAAACCATATATGGTCAAATTTCATATCCCGATAAAGCCAACAATCCTAAAAACGGCTAGCATACGTTGCTCCGCTATAGAGTTCCAGTGCCTACCCTCATGCTTCATCATCAGACCCTGAATACTACATAATATGTGCAAAGTTCACCTCAAGACAAATTGAACAAGTCCAAATACGGCTAATATACGTTATTCTTTCATGCAGTTCCAGGGCCTACCTTCCGGATCCATCATCAGATCAGCTCCATGGTACCAAATTATTGTACGATCATCCAAACTACATACACAAGCAAAGATAGTTACATACTACATATGAAACTAAAAAAAAGCATATTTAAAAATGTTAACATAAAAAGATGGAAAAAAATTTAGTAACAAGTTACGTTGATCCCAGCTTGCCCTTGCGTGTGTGTGCGTGTGATTTGCCACCTATCAATTTTGTAAACGCGTCCTTCAAATAAATATAACTATTTCACTAGATTAGTCTAGTGATATAGGTAAATTGCTGGATCGTGTTCGTATCGTAATTATATCCCTAGTCAGATAGGTAGGTACGCACTGCTTTCAAATAACTATAATCCGGTACATAATCATATCCTTAGGGATAATCCCTAACGGCTAATACTATTTTACTGCGACATAATATCTATATAATCAAAATATCTGAATCAATTCGAATCTGATACTAGGAAATCATTATCAAGTATCGATGAGATTTCAAATATCGATATTTTGATATATCGATATTTTTCCACACACATTTCCCCAAATGAAGTTGAACTTGAATTTAATTTTATTGGAGGGAAAATTATTTTGAAAACGAATTCTACTATTCTAGTCATTGAATTATTACACACTACAGCGTAATAATTCAATGATTCTAGTATAGTTTTTACAGTTACTCAATGCAACATACAGTCAAAGATTTTCATAGGGCATCGTTTGCATACAGTATATTTTGAACACAGATTACAGAATAATTCAGATGGACCGCGCGGAACACGAAAGTGAAGCCAAAAAAGCAAATACAAATTGAAAATCTGATACCTGGTATTCGTTTTCCAGTTTGTATTTGCATTGTTTAACCACGGTTTATTAATAATTAAGTGTTTTTTGTTACATAAAGATTGTTAAACAAAGCAAATACACATTCAAAAGCGAGTACGAGGTACGTGTTTTTCAATTTGTATTTGCTTTTTTGGCCTCACTCCCGTGTTCCGCGCGCTCCATCTGCCTTATTCTGTAATCTGTGATTTTGAAGAATGAGGCTCACGCCAGAGTTATAGTAACTTTAGTTCTCTTGGTAGTTTGTGGTTATAATATTCTATGATGAGACGACGAGATGATAAATTTCCTGACAATGGATTCGAAGCGTGGGGCGGCTACATGCAAGCTAAGATTGCTAAATTAGAAGAACAATACGTATCAACAGCAGTAAAAGAAAAGCAAATAAGTGATATTTTTAATGGGGTGAGTATTTATGTAAATGGATTTACAGTTCCTTCAGCTGATGAGCTTAAAGTCCTAATGGCTAATCACGGTGGAGTTTATCACACATACCAACGAAGTGATGACTTCATCATTGCATCCAACTTACCAGACACTAAAGTGAAGAACATGTGCCTATCTAGAGTTGTTAAACCTGAATGGCTTATAGACAGTATAGCAGCAAACTGCTTATTAAATTACCGGGAATATTTGCTTTACAAAAACTCAAGAACACAGCCCCAGTTAAACTTTAAAACTGTAAAAAATGATTTGGATATTGAAAATAAAACAAATACTTCTATACATTCGAATATTTGTAATGAAACATCAATCAAAGAAAAATTTATTGTAAAAACAGAAGACCCAAAATGCCCAAAGCAATCCATGGACAACAATGTTCCTCAATACAATAATGCTCCTAATATTTTCTCAATTCCCACCACAAATGCATATAATGTAAGTACTCCTGAAGATTCAGCAAGTGGTATGACAAATCAAGTTACAAAACAAAAGCACCAAGGTCAGCAAGTTACTAAAACAGCCGCTGATCCAAATTTTATATCTGAATTTTATAATAACTCCCGGCTTCATCATATATCCCAACTTGGAGCCTGCTTTAAACAACATGTTAATGAACTAAGAGAGAAAAGTAACTTTGTTTTTCCTTCTCGAGAAGAACTGAAAGAGAAAATAATAGCTTCCAATGGTTTTTCACAATTACAATTTGAGAAAGGAAAAACTATAATGCATATAGATATGGACTGTTTCTTTGTGTCAGTTGGCTTAAGAAACAGACCTGATCTGATGGGAAAACCTATTGCTGTTACTCATTCTAAAGGTGGCCAAGCTCGACCAAAACGTCCAGGTGTTGATAGAGATACAGAGTTTAAATTATATAGACAAAAACAAGCTAAGAAATTAGGTAAAGCTTCTGGAATACCAGATGAAGAAGTTGAATTTGAAAGCAGAGTGGATAATATTACTGATGAAGATGACAAGTATGGATCAATGAGTGAAATAGCATCATGTTCTTATGAAGCTAGAGCAAAAGGAATTGGTAATGGTATGTTCATGGGTGCAGCTTTAAGACTTTGTCCAGATTTACAAACAATACCTTATGATTTTGAAGGATACAAGGAAGTGGCATATTCTTTGTACAATACTATTGCAAAATATACTTTAGATATTGAGGCAGTGTCATGTGATGAGATGTATGTTGATTGTACAAATCTATTGAAAGATATGAATGTAAGTGTACAAGATTTTGCAACTGTTTTAAGAAATGAAATTAAAAATAAAACTGGTTGTCCATGTTCCACTGGGTTTGGTGGCAATCGTTTGCAGGCAAGATTGGCAACAAAGAAGGCTAAACCTGATGGCCAATTTTTCCTAACAGTAGATCTTGTTGAAGATTTTATGTTTGATATAAAACTAAAAGATTTGCCTGGTGTAGGAAGGCAGACTGCTCAAAAATTGGAATCATTGGGTCATATGACATGTGGATCATTGCAAAATTTATCCTTGGCATCTTTAAAATGTCACTTGGGTAACAAAACTGGTGCTCAACTTTTTGATCAATGTCGAGGTCGGGACTTGAATCCATTAATATTTCACACTGTTAGGAAGTCAGTATCAGCTGAAGTCAATTATGGTATTAGATTTGAAAATAATGATCAATGTCTTGAATTTTTGAAACAATTATCTGCAGAAGTACATTTGAGGATGGATCAATTTAAAGTATTAGGCAAATGTATAACACTTAAACTTATGGTAAGAGCAGAAGAGGCACCAGTTGAGACAGCTAAGTTTATGGGTCATGGATTCTGTAATGTGATAAATAAATCGTCATCACTGAATAATGCTACAAATGATGTTGAAATAATCACCAAAGAAGTTATTTCTCTGTGTAAAAAACAGAACATAGATCCCAAAGAAATGAGAGGAATTGGCATTCAGGTAACAAAATTAGAGGCTATAAACAGCAAGCCTACAACAGGAGCTATGAACAAATTTTTGTGTAAAACTATAAAACCAGAAACCAAACACGAAAATTATTTTCGAACATTTGATGAAGATTCTACACTACAAGATGCTTTTATGAAGACAAAACAAATTGTTGAAAATAAACCAATAACCCCAAGTAAACAAATTGAATCAACAGTATTTAAATCTCCAGTCAAAGGCCAAGTCAAGTCACCAGGGAAAAGAAGAGGCAGACCCCCAAAGCAATTAAGGGCTCAACAATCTTCATCTAAAAATCTTATAAGTAAGTTTCTTCAGGGCCAGAGTGTAAAAGATACTCCATATAAAGATCCTATGGTGAGAGAAACTGGTATGAATATAATAAAAGATATCTTCCAAGAAGCAAGGGTAAATGTTGAATACGAAGAGCCTAAGATAAAGGAAGAAGAGCCCATGGGGCTGTTAGGTCTGCCATGGGAAAAAGTTAGGGAATTATTGAGAGCATGGTTGGAAAGTGGTCAAACACCATTACCATGTGATATTAATTTGATTTCTACCTATATGAGAGATATGGTCATGAAAAGGAATTTAGAAAAACTAAATATTTTAGTGAACTTTCTGAGAAGGAGAACTCGCGAACTAGATAATAAGAATTGGCGTGATGTATATGATAAAGTAATAGAAGAAGTCCAGAATGCTATGATTTATGTGTATGGAAAGAAACTGTGGATCGAAAATTGAAAAGGTCTGGAATCCCATAAATAGTATATGTAATTGAATATTGTGCAGTAGAATTAAAACACAGTACATAATACATTCAATTATTTCATTTATTTTCATTTTGTTACTATTTTCTAGGTCTAACAATGAGAAATTAACATCTTTTATGTGACACTGAAATAATCGATTTCCTTACTGTTTTTAAGGTGACAAGTATCTTGTTTATGATTTTGTAAAGCGGTTTTTTTATTTTAATGATTGATGACAAATTTAAATGTAGCTATACCATGGTACAATTAGGCACATGTAGGTAATTTTGGCACAAATGCCTGTCGGAGCCCCGTTCAGATACCACAAAAATAGTTTATTCTGATTCATGCAGCCATAAAACTAGGTTTCCAGTTTCCTTACCTATAATCTGAAGACACCGTAGATACACCTTAGTACAATGGCAGTTAGTATCACATTATTATTATTTTGTTAATAAGCACTTTAACAACATAGGTACTATAGATTATAAATCACTACAAATGTAGATGCAAATATAATAATACATTATAAGTAGTTCAATCTCAGATTTAGCATTTCATTTCATCATAATATTTATAATTTACTATCACAGTTGCTTATTGCAAATTAAAATAAGGTATCCGACATGAATAAAGTAGCATGCGTGAATTTAAGATAGTACGTAAAATAATAAATCAGATTGTTCAATGTGAAAATCACTACCTGTTTGAATTTGATGTAAATAATAGTTTAAACTTATATCAAGCTTTTAGCTCGAGAGAAAACTTAAAACTAAACGCTTTGTGACAACAATTAAAAACACTTAATATTCATGGAAAAATACAGACATTCCCAATAGATACTGAAAACAATAGGATTTCTTATAAAAAATACAACGAAAACTCATTTCACACGTAAACCATTGTTAATAGGACGTGCAAGCATAAGAAAATATTTTGTAATGGCATTACAGTTAAACAATTACCTACTAGCTACTTCAGAATTTACTGCATTTCGTGAAAGAATGAGAGTTTTGTAGGCGGATATTAGAGTTATTAGAGGTTTATTCGAAAAAGTTTACTACTGCTGTCTATATTTAACATTCTCGTCTAGAACACTGTTTTGTAAATACATGAAGTTGATTAAAGATTCCAATAATAAGAAATGCACTTAACGTTAACAAATCACGCGATTGGTCCTCACGCGCTCGAGTTGGAGGAGATCGAATGTTTCAACTTGGAGTCGATGATGATCTCATCTCCCGACCTTATGTTGTACGAGTACAGCTGTTTTGTGGGATACTTCATCTCTTCGGGACCCTGGAAAAACACCACAAATCAAATGTATTCGTAATGGGCTAGATTCCTGAAAGAAATCTATTAATTGTTCTATTGTCAATTAAACAAAAAATACGTATAGAATGGTGTGTTGTGTTGTGTGTTGAAGTTCGGCGTGACTTCCCGTTGGTGTACTCTTTTTACTCGAAAATTACGTCACGATCCCCCAGTCCCGAAATTTAACGCACTTTATCTTTGTAATTTTTTAATGATTTGGTAAACAAAAAATACGTATCCAATATTTTTTGATAATCTGATGGACTAATTAGGTTTTTTTTAGCCAGGAATTTATCGCTATTGTTGCCTAGCAATTTTTATTAAACTTCACCGATCATCGGTTATAAGCTAAATAAAGTTATTAAATATCCTGGGACATTCCTCACACACGGTCATCTGATCCCAAACTAAGCAGAGCTTGTACTATGGAAACATACCGGCAGTGGTGCTGAAGCGGTGTGCTCCTGAATTGTGTCCTGTACTGACGCGTCTTTTTGCGCTTTCCTACACCAAAATGAAAGTCCCGTCTTCGTGGAAGACTGCCCAGTTACACCCAGTGCCCAAAAAGGGCGTTAATATTTTAAATTACCTGGGTATCTCTAAGTTCTTGATCGACATAGAAGAGTCTCATTTTGGAGGCAGGAAAACCGGCCAGCCTCTCCAACCGCGTTTTTAAGTCCGATACAGTTCTGTAAATCGCAAAAAAGATGAGATTATCACCGTATCTAATGTAGGACTAAACGCTTCTTATTTAAGTCCACGAGGCCAAGACGCAAGTATTTTTTGCTGGTCATGATGGAATATGGTAACTGTGCTAAAAAGAAGTTACAGACAGACCTCAGTGGAATTGGTTGGTGGAAGAAAAATCAGTACCGGTAAACATCGACAGTGCGAACTTCGCTAGTGTCCCCGCAGGTGAAAGTGATCTGCACTCGCTTCTCTGGCCTCAGGTCTACTGACACCAGGGGGTCCAGTTTGCCGTGGACACCGACCAGTTCCCAATACCTGAAACGTGACAATCTTATGAATAAAACATCCTCTGGCAAGTGAGACACGTATTTCAAAAAACATCTATGAGAAAATTAAGAAATCGAGTGTTATTTTAAGATAGCTATCCACCTACCGAACTGGCCTGTATTAGTTACCTACAATGCAGACTTTCTCATTAGCATGTAGATTTAGTCATTCAGGTCGCGGATATAATTGCAAATACTTCGCCCACACGTGTCCTTATTGATAGGACCTTCAATAAGATTCTCACGTCAACGTAGTTTAGGTACCTGTTATTGTCATTTTAGGTATTACGGTCAAATACACGTTGAAAAGTTTCATCGATAAATATTTTAAAATACTCCTCGGTAAAGAGACTTACCAACATTTTATTAATGGACCTAGGTACCTATTATATCCCTAATTAAAAGCCTAAATATGATTGCCAAAACTATACCATAAATATTCTATCCCTTAAAAAAAAAATCTATCGGAATTAATTCCTCCAAGTACATAAAAACAACACCTCATTATGTATTCCTATCATGCGTATGTGTCGCTTCTATAATGAAATTAGTTGCACTAATAATACGTTAAATATATCTGACTCGCAACCTGGATTTAAAAAACTGTAAGTTTGTACTTCATTTTCATGTTTGTTATCTATTTGTCTATGTGTTATTATCTATGTACTTTTAGTTGTAGGTATTTCTCTTTTTAATACTTTATTTGTGTTTACTTTCTATTAAATAATTGATTATTTTGTTTGTCATGTTCAGCCCACATGTTTTGGGTATATGTCTATTGCCGTTTGATTATTCTATGTATTCCGATTCTTATTTGATGTGTACCTGTTATGTGAGCCAAAATAAAATAAAAGAGAATGAATGGAACTGACCTATCCGGTCGGTCAGATTCCGGTTTCTCCATATAATATCGGATGAAGGCTCTCTCGGCGGCGTCGCGCTCCTCTTGCGGCACGGCGCCGCCTCCGTTGAGGGTCCTGACGCGCGGCAGCCGCGCCACCAGCAGCAGTCTGCGCTCGTGCTCTGTTGACTCGACCCGCTCCCATAGTGGCCAACCCTGCAAATAACGACAACTATGATGGACACTGTTCTGAGGAATGGTTTGCCTCCTTATGTGTGTTCTACCGCTTGTACAACGGCGGTGTTCTGAAGAATTGTTTAAGATGATGCCCACGGCTACTTTATACCATTGCAACTCTCGCCATCGACGGCGAGTCCATCCTCATACACTAGAACCAAAATGGTTCGGTTTCAAAGGAACTTTCTTTCGCGGACGCTCAGATAGTGGAATGAGCTCCGCGTCGTGGTTTTTCTAATGGAATACAGCATGGGGTGCTTCAAAAAGGGTGTGAAGAGATTTCTGCAGAGTCGGCAACGCGTGCGTGATTCCCCTGGTATTGCAAGCGTCCATAGGCTACGGTAACTGCTTACCATCAGGCGGGCCATATGCTTGTTTGCTACCTTAGTAGTATAAAAAAGGAATATTACAAAATAAATAAAATCCTTGATTTAGTTACAGAGAGTAATGAGTGGTGTAAAGTTGTATGAAATAAATACCGACATGTTATTACCTCACCTACTCATAAACAAATGTTTAGAGAGAGTAGTAAATTTGCTCTCTAGCATCTACATCGGCATTAATTAACAAAGCAAGTGTGAATCCAATGAACGCAAGATTTATTAATTGGAATGCCAAATTGGACCTCAAGAACTTATGTTTATTAGTTACCTATAGGTACCTATATTATGTTGGCGTCACATAAATATTGTCAGTTTCTTAAAATATTAATAAAAGGATGTTCAGCGAGAAAATCCAACAGATCGTGATACGCATGAGTCTCGCTCGTGGTACCTCTATCTATAGGATCAAACAAAAACAAAACCAGTACATTTTAATTCAATTGGTTTTTGTTCGTCTCAAGGTTCCGAAGGATCAAGTTTCCATTTAGGGAGGACGCGAATTCGCAACAATTGTTTCCAACTATGTTATGATAAATGTCCTAGGTAGGTACTAATAGAGCCATAGCATGAATAGTGAAGCCCGTTTCCTGATGTTTTTAAACGACTGATACGAAAGGTTCTAATAGTGCTTAAGAACTACAGAGTTCATATTTTCATTGGTGCATACCTATACCCCTACCATAGTTAGAGTTGTTAGGTCTTTCAAAGTCACAGAAATGGCGTCATATGGGCGTCATTGGCCATTGTTGATAGGTACGTGATGCAAAAGATGCCGTTTAGATTTTAGAATAGGTTGCAATCAAAAAAGCATCTTAAGCAAGAGCTTTAGAGTCGAGAAGCAATTATGGATTTCACAAATCCTTTGTTGCAGTCCAGCATCACGATTGCGCGTGCGTTCAACCTTACAAGCTCGTTTTGCCTTAAAATGGAAGGCGGAATCGTAATAAAAGCCATCGGGCCCTTTGAAATTTGTCCGTTATTCTTGTTCATTTATGAATGTCCGAATATTTTATTCATTTATTCGGAAACACGAATTGTAAGCACATCTAAATCAATTAAGTATTTAGTTGTTCGAAAAAAAAAATATGAAATCTTATTGACAGTCTTTTTGATGCTGACAGATAAAAATATAGTTAAAACTTCGACTAGCCAAACTACCTACTATAACAGGTGGAGATTTCGAGATGGCATATTTTCGAAACCTATGTAGGACCAACAGCAAATTCTCAAAAAAAAAAAAGTTACGTCTCATAGTAAATGTCAACTTTGCTTGATAGTAATGTATGAAAAGTAAAATATTTTTTTTGAGAATTCAGTGATGGTCACATAGTAAAAGTTGTTCAGCATGACTAATCCAACAGGTTTCGAAAATATGCCATCTCGAAATCTCCACCCAGTATATAGGTACTTTCCTACTGCTTTTTTTAACACTGCGTTATCGCGTCACCGGAATCCCGTCAGTCGGTAACTCTACATCGACTGACTGACTCAACATTTCAAAATAACGGACAGCGTCCACACACATACGGTCTCCCAAATATTTATATGCAGCTAATAATTTAGAATTCCGTCCCATGCGGTAACGGCTCCGTTTTGAATCATTAACTTTTAAAGTATCGATATTATTATTATTCAATCCATTTGTTAACACGTACCTACCTCATATAAACAGATTATTTTTATATTTAGCTAGTGATGAATTGTTAATTCATATCATAACACGGCCTTCTCTATGCCTTTTTCTTTTATCAGTTTTTTATAACTTACCTATCATTCGAAGTGAAATCTATGTATTCAATTTAGGCCCCGGGAGAGCACTTATGAAGGTATAGGCATAGACGTTTATAAAATCAAGACGGCGTGTCACGTTATAAGAAAGTGAAGCCGAAAATTCCCTACGTGAGTAAAATCAGTAGGTACTGGACTGGCCTAACCAGGCAGAAGTGATACTGAGCCTTACTGTCACTATCAACGTCTCAATGCGGAATGACAACCGATCGGCTTCCTTTTGTGGATAAATGTGCGCGACGCCATGTATTTACAAGAACGCCGGCTTCCTTTTGTTGCTTCACTCGTTTATTAGGCGACACTCCGTCTTGAATTTTTATAAGTCTATGGGTTAAAGCTACTGAAATTATCTCCGTTTTCCCGTAGCTCACTAAAAGGACCAAGAACTACGATTAATATGAATATGAACTCAGAAATTACCTTTTCGCTTTAAGAACTATCAAAGAAAAGCACTACAACTACAACCCAACTCAAGGGCCACAAATGTCACGATCGCGAAAGTCCCCCTTGAAGCGGTAAGTGCAACTCGGGTTAGTCATACATATAAGTATCTCATAGCTATAATATCATATAACATTGCAGTGTTTGCATTGCGCAGTGTGATTTACTACGATCTAGCATGAGCTTTGCTTTGGCGTGAACAAAGAACTAGGAAATGTTTTGTTACTTACCTGCTTACGTGCTCATATATGAATTAAAGTTACAAAGTTGATTGATTACTTTATGATATTAGGTACCTACTTATGTACAAATTACGTCATTTTTAAGGATGGGTTGTTGGTTAGGTATCTATTTATTCTGATAAAAAAAATTGTAATCTACTTCTTCTAAAAGTAATCGACGTAGATATTTTGTTTTTTTTTTAATAAAGCTGAATTATTACAGTTGTGCCTCTACCAGATACCTAATAACTTATCTAGAAATTTTTCTTCTGATTTCCACTTGTCATCTTTTTACATACAGCTACAATTAAATCTCTAATTACTTATCTACATACTTGTCAATGAAAGGCAACCACTGCATTGAGTGAATTTGGGTGCTAAAAGAAACAAATGAAATATATGCCTTTCGTAATGTTTAACTATCAGTAACTTTTTCATAGGAATCTGTTCTCAAGAGGATAGCCTACCGTTGGCCTTTTCCCAGTATTGGACTCTACTTATCTTCATTCAGGTCATATGACTTAAGATTCTAACACGAGCCTAACAGTGAAGTTGGTAACGTAATTTTTACTTATCAACGTAACTTTATATAATTGTAGTACCTACTGAGAACGTAAATTGCAGCTTGGGGACAGTTGACCCAGTAGCCCGGAACAGTTAAAGTAAAATATTCATATGTCACGACGATCCACCGTGAATACGACATCGCGACGAAGTCTCTGCGGTCTTGACAAAGATTATCATATTTTACTTGGCATGACGGAAGTATTATGTATGGTTACTTACTAGGTAGAACATACCTGTCATTTTAATCACCTAGCTCTCCTATTTAAATAAACAGAGTGCCTAGCGTCGATCTGTCTGTTTATGGTACCAGAGTTGGCAACACTGGCTAGAGCCTAAGATGTTTAATTTCAAGATGGAAGTTCTAAAATATAACCAACATTAAAATTACTTGTTTTATTTATAATGGAGAACACACAACAAAACATGGTGCCAGGTGTGTCCAGCCCACCATTCTTTAGGATGGAGTTTGAAGGCAACCTCGCCGAAAACTTTAAATTGTATAAACAAAAACTGGAAATTTACATAATGGCCAACGCGTTAGACGAAGCAAAGGACAAGAGGAAAATAAGCATTTTACTGAACTACATTGGTGAGCAAGGTTTAAGAATTTTTAATTCTTTTAATTGCAACGGAAACGAGACTTTCTTGGAAGTACTTCAAAAATTCGAAGATTATTTTACACCGAAAAAAAATCTAACTATTCAAAGGAATGAGTTCTTTACCATAACACAGAACAATATGAGATTAGAGGATTACTTCCAAAAAGTTATCAATCTCGGAAACAATTGCGAATTTAAAGATCTGAGGGAAAGCTTGACGGCATCGAAAATTATAGCCGGTCTTGACCCAAAATACAACAGTCTAAAGACAAAACTTATGTCAGAGGACGACAATAAACTGACCCTAAGTTATGTAATGAAATTTCTACTCAGTGCAGAGGCATCAATGAGGTATATCCAGGATAAAGATGAAAAACAGTCTGAAATTGCCCAGGATGTTCTACTAATAAATAACAAAAGAGGTAAAACAATAAGGAATTGTAGGAACTGTGGTATGAGCCATGGAGTAAATCAGTGTCCAGCATTCAGAAAAACATGCACCAAGTGTAAGAAACAGAATCATTTTGCAAAAGTGTGTCGCAGTTCTATAAAACCAGTAAACATAGTTGATGAAGAAGATGAAACTGAAGGTGATTTTTTCATTGGTCATGTTGGTAATGAAATCCTACAAGAATTTACTGTGAGAGATACAAAATTGCAAATTAAAATGGATACCGGTGCAGCTTGCAATGTTATTGGTAGTGAGGTATGTAAACAACTTAATTTAAAACATTCTGAAATTTTACCATGTGATAAGAAAATAATACAACTTGATGGAAAATGTGTACCTGTTAAAGGCACATGTTGGTTAGATATTGTACATCCAAATAAATTGAAATACACTGTAAAATTCATAATCATTGAAGGTAATGTTCCTACTCTCCTTGGTTGTAAAACATGTTTGAACTATAATTTTCTTACAGCCAACACAAATTTGGTAAACATATATAATGTAAATTGTAAAGATAATAAAACTATGAGTTTAATTAAATCTTTAAAAACTGATTACAGTAAGCTATTTGATGGTGGTCTTGGTTGTATTCCTGGAACGGTGAATATACAGCTCAACAGTAATGCAGTCCCAACTGTACAAGCAGCCAGACGAGTTCCATTTTCATTACTGCCTGAAATGCGCCAGGAGCTGGATAGAATGGAAAAGTTAGGCGTTATTGAGAAGGTAATCAAACCTACAAAATGGGTAAATAACTTAGTTCCTGTTCGCAAACCAAATGGAAAGTTGAGAATGTGCATAGATCCAAGAGCATTGAACAAATATATCATACCACCCAAATATCAATTACCTACTCTCGATGAAATTAAAAGTAAGATGCAAGATGCTAAAGTGTTTGCATTACTTGATGCGTCAAATGGGTTTTGGATGCTTAATTTAAATGACACAAGTTCTGATCTATGTACATTTATAACACCATTTGGAAGGTATAGGTACAAAAGACTACCATTTGGTATAAGTTCAGCTTCAGAAGAATTTAGTAGAATAATTACTCAAATGTTTGAAAATGTAGATGGAGTGATTCCATACATCGATGATTTGTGTATATATGCAAAGTCAGTGGACGAGTTAAAGGAGAGATTGAAACAAGTAATGGATATTGCTTTGAAAAATGGCATTAAATTCAATGAATCAAAATGTAAATTTTTTGAAACAGAGCTCCTGTTTCTTGGTCACAAGTTTTCTGCAAAGGGTGTATCTCCAGATCCTGGTAAAGTGCAGGCAGTGATGAACATGAAACATCCTGAAAATAAAAAAGAACTGGAAAGATTTCTAGGAATGTGTAATTACCTTTCTCGCTTCATTCCAAACTATTCTAAAATTAATGAACCTCTCCGTATTTTGATGAAAAAAGATGCTGTATTCACCTGGGACAGCAACCAAGAAAAATCAATAAACACATTAAAGAAAGCACTATGTAACAGTCCATGTTTGGCCTATTTTAACACAAATGAAAGTATTGTCTTGTCTGTAGATAGTTCATCGACAGCACTAGGGGCAGTTGTCTTACAAAATGACAAACCAGTTGCATTTGGCTCTCGATCCCTTAATTCCACTGAACAAAATTACTGTCAATTAGAAAAAGAAATGCTAGCAATAGTTTTTGGTTGTTACAAAATGCATCAGTACACTTATGGACGCAAAGTATATGTAGAAACTGATCATAAACCATTAGAAACTTTGTTTAAAAAACCTTTATATAAAGTACCAGCAAGATTGCAACGAATGATGTTGGCTGTACAAGGTTACAATTTGGATGTAAAATACAAACCAGGCAGATTGCTGTTCATTGCAGACACTTTGTCTCGTAGTTGTGTTGCAAAAGTAGATACTAAGTTTAAACAACTTCATCAGAATATTATTTGTCATGTTAAACTTCAAATAGAATGTTTACCTGTATCTAGAATACAATTAAAGAAAATTCAAAGAGCAACAGAACTAGATAATGTACTTAAAATAGTCATGTCTCATATTAAAAATGGGTGGCCGGAAAATATGAATGATGTAGATCCAAACATAAAGACATATTGGACTTTTAGAGATGAGTTAAGCTCTTTAGATGGTATTGTATTTAAAAGCAACTTAATTGTGATACCAGAATCCCTTAAAATTGAAATGTTAAAAAAATTGCATCACGGACATGTAGGATTAAACACCTGTAAAATCAGAGCTAGGTCATGTATTTTCTGGCCTAATTTAAATAAAGATCTTGAATTGTTTGTAAAACAGTGTGAACCTTGTGCTAAGTATAACCCAAACACACAGAAAGAACCACTCATAAATCATGATGTAAAAAAAATTCCTTGGTACAAGGTTGGCATTGACATCTGTACTCTTGATAACAAAGACTTTCTTGTATTCATGGACTATTATTCAAAGTACATTGAAGTATG
The DNA here is from genome assembly GCA_947623365.1 of Achlya flavicornis. Lineage (NCBI taxonomy): Eukaryota > Metazoa > Arthropoda > Insecta > Lepidoptera > Drepanidae > Achlya > Achlya flavicornis. The sequence continues at coordinate 4,212,181 of OX392482.1, forward strand.
TAAATTAGATAACTTATCAAGTGATTGTGTAATAATAAACTGTAAATCTATATTTGCAAGACATGGCATCCCAGCATTTGTAGCCACTGATTGTGGAACACAGTTCACATCAGAAAAATTCAAAGCTTTTGCAGCCCACTACCAGTTTGAACACATTAAATCTAGTCCAAAACATTCACAATCAAATGGGCAAAGTGAAAGTGCTGTAAAAATATTTAAAAACATATACAAAAAATGTAAAGAGGATGAATCAGATCCATACTTAGGTTTGTTGAATTATCGCAATACTCCGAAACCATATATGCCATCTCCTGCCCAATTATTGTTTTCTAGAAACTTAAATTCATTATTGCCAATTTCAAAGACTAATCTTAAACCTAAAATCTCTAATTATGACCATAATTACTTCAATCACTTAGATTCTGTTAAAAAATATTATGATAAACAGTCAAAACTTCTCCCAGATTTAAATATTGATCAAAAAGTTTATTTTAAGAAATCACTAGATGCTAACTGGATAAAAGGGAAAATTGTAAAGAAATGTGATGAGCCTCGGTCGTATATAGTGAGCGATGAGACAAACAATATGTATAGAAGAAATAGGAAATACATTAAACTAAGGAATGTTTGTGATAATTCTAATAATTTTGAGAACAAAAATACAATCTATGATTATAATGTACCGAACATTTCGCCAGTAGAGAGTAGCAATAACACACCTTATGTTCAACCTGATGCTTTGCTACATGAAACTACCAATGAACCCTGTGTTGATACTGACAATCAGATAATCACATCCGAGGAACCGTTTATTAACAAAACAGTCCATACTGATGTATCTACTTCCAGCTCCCAAAGAGCCATGCCACCAGAGGGCATCACCCTACCTGGTAGTTCAGGGTCCAATGGTACTAAACAATATGTAACCCGCAGTGGACGTCCTGTTAAGATACCTAATAAGTTTAAGGACTATGTTCAAAGTACTGATTAAGAAAATTAGCATATGATATTATTTAGTATATAAGTATATACTGCCTTTTGTTGTGTAAAGGGGGGATGTTTATGGTACCAGAGTTGGCAACACTGGCTAGAGCCTAAGATGTTTAATTTCAAGATGGAAGTTCTAAAATATAACCAACATTAAAATTACTTGTTTTATTTATAATGGAGAACACACAACAAAACACTGTCTGTATCAACAAAGTTATATACAGATTTCTACGCATAAACAGCTTGCTTCTAATGTAGGTAGTTTGCGGTAAAACAAATGTTAATTATCAGTATAATAATAATAGGTTTACCTATATGTTTCTAATGAGGTCACTGAAACTGCAACTTTTAATAGAATTCTCTTTGTTGCAGATGACAATGTAGAAGCTCAAATGACTACCTACAATCCTATCATGTTGAACCAACTACGCATAGGTCATCGAAATAAGGAAGGAAAAGGTAAATTATTATAATAATTATCTTATCGTGCACACAACTAAAGAAATAAAGAGGCGGATAATCAAGTGGCTTCTAATAATCATTCAATTAATACATATTTTAATTGGGTTTCTGAGTTAGTCTACGTGAGCCGCGCACTAGCGTCGTCGATATAAATTTTGTATTAGCCAACCGCTTGCTATGTCTGTGTTACCTCACATACCTAGCTATATTTTCATTTATATAATCACCAGGTTTTCGAGGAGTCTCAGCACTAAGGTTTCAAATAGTTTAATTTGCCTAATTGGCTGAATGAATCTTGCTTGTCGTATCAACCTAATAAAAAAACAAGACGATGAGACGCAAAAGACGTGGGATGGAGGCGTCAAAAGAGTCGGTCGTTGAATTGATTGTCCCAATATGATTCACGTGTAAATCTGTGGGTTATTCTCCGACGTTGCAGGTAATTTTCCAATCTGCTTGAACGGAGATATAGTTTATGACGGATGCAATAACATTGTTACCCGTTGATTCGCAGACGGGACGCGCGTCCTAACATGCTCTTGATGTAGAAATAGACACTATCGTCATAGTAATCATTCTAGAAATTTTCTGAGGTGAAATCTCTGACTGAACTCAGATTCAATGACAGCCAAATGGTTTGCACAATTTGCACACCCTAATTGCTAAGTTGCAATGGTCGTAAATTAATGAATTCGTGATGGAATAACAACTCTACTTGCATTCGCATTTACTGTCTAATTTTAAAATATGAGCTGATTTCAAAACAGCTGCATAGACAGGAATGTTCTTCTGTAGTTTTGCAAAATTACTGTGGGTAATACACCATAACTCTACTGCATGAAATTGAATCTTCACATCCATCATCATACTAAGACGTCACTAAAGCAATAACTCATGAAGCGTGTAGTGATAAAATTAATCGATCGTTTCAAGCGGAACATCCAATGAACGATCGACATATTGACACTGCAAACACGCAGACAAGCAAGGTCGTCAAGTAATTCAGTTAAATGTAAACGACCCGAGCGAGACCGTCCAGTGAATTCACTGCATATTCTGTATGAATCATCGCTTCGAACCCTTTCAACTGCAATTTTATTTTAATTAATGCGACACGATCTTTTGTGACCTTTTATTCTTGCAGCTGACTTTATTCAATAAGCATTTACAAGTTTAGCGTTTTCTTTTATGAATTCTTTGACTTTCTGTTAGTTGTGTAAGTATCTGTTTGTCCATAGTGGTTAAATTACAAGAAAAGTTCCTATGCAATCACAAAGGGAACCCCCCTTTAAAATATTTGCTTTCCGCAGTCTTATTTGTATATTTACTGCTTTAACTTGATTATAGATGGACTGGACTTGGGTCTTTCTTACCCGGACGTTTTCTACAAAACTGTTTTCAGGATAATTTCTGTTACCTGAAATAAAAGCATTTGCGAAACTAATATAATTTAAATTCAGAGTTGGAAGTATGTCCTAGACCTACTTCTAGGCAAAGTATATTATTATAACGTAATAGCTAGTTGAGTAAATGTTGCGAGTTTTCTGTAATTTGGTAATTTCCACATAATGGTGACACATTGGAGAATATTTATATTGGGTGTAACTCTGTAAAATAACTACGGTAATCAGTTTGTGACATCATATAATAATGCTCCGAGTTGTTAACGTGGTGTTCAACGTTTATAAACAAACTAACTCTATATGTGCTCGGAAAACTTTCACTTTCTTCGTGGCGTGACGGTCACAAATGTGTTAGCTAGCTATAGATAGAGAAACACCTCTAACACTTGTTAATACGTGCTATTATTGCTTAAATCTAAAGCATAAAGGACAGGATAAAAGCAGACAAAGAGTAACTACACAGTGTAACTATTTATTGCATTATTTCGTGAATCCGCAGTCAACCTTGAACTTGACGAATCGATTGTACAAAAAATTATTTGGCTAATAGAGTTGTAAGTTTCAATAGCGTATTGAATTTAATGAATGAGTTCAGCAAAGCCACAATTTGGTTCAAATTCTATTGGTGTTCAGAATTCAGATAAAGAACGCAGTTAATTCAACCGAATTACGAATAATTGCAAGGCCGAAGATCTTTTAAAATTAGAATTATCCCTGCATGAAAATACGCCACAAGTCGACCTATGTAGAGACGTGACGAAATTGCGCGTGCCTGAACCTATCGGTATTCGGCGCTGCATTAGCTCACATTGCACAACCCGGCGTCAAGTGGAACGCCACTAAATCGGGAAGACCTTCACCCGCATTATGCCAAGCTCCCGGTTCCCGAGGGACACTACACGGATAAATTACGACGTCGACAAACATAAACAATACGGATGTCCTCTGCCAGCTTCAAAGTCGGAAGGGTAATGATTGCATGGATATGTGGCTGTTCGAAATGTAAATCGGATTCGGCGATTAAATTGGCACAGGTTGGCTAATGGATTTCGTGCAGTTAATCTAATTATATGCAGGAATCACTTAGACTTGCCTACTGTTTAGTGATGTTCGAGAGTTGCAGAGTAAATACTCGAATCCACGGAAGTATCTCTAAAGATTAAAATACTACAAATAGCATGGCTGCTCTCGGCCATGTGTACCTAAGGAACTTAAATAAATTAAGGAATCAACAAGACAGATTTCTGATATAGGAATCCTATATCAGAAATCCGATAAGATCTGACTAGCATTTGATTAATATATTAACTCACTTGTACTCTTAAGCTTTTGAGAGCAGGAAACTCTGCCAGTCGGTCCACCTCGTCCCACGTTGCCAAGCCAGTATTGTTCAGATTGAGAAATCGGAGATGTCTGAAATAGCCATGAAGCATGTTATAAACTATGATTATGAGGTCCAAATATCAATGACACAATTTCGAGGGCTCAGTGGGTACTCAGTCACTAGGTCAATGGCATATACACATTATCACAAATGCGTTGTGTGATAAGAAGAGGTTACAATTATGTAGAAAAAAAATTGTTTGTACCTATTTGGTTTGATTACTTACTGAAAAGCATCATGACTCTTCTTGTTTCCATTGCTGTCACCGCATTTCTCACACGGGTCTGGCTCCAAAGTAGTTAAATGACATTCGTTGACCAAAAGTGTTTCCAAGTTGGGAAATGCGTAGCCAAGTTTAGATATCTCTCGCCAGTTGCAGACAGGGTTTCCGGAAAAGTGAAGTTTCTTCAGTTGATCATGAACCGATTCTGTCACATCAATATTTAGACGAGAGCACGCTTCGCATTGGGCCTTTTCGTCAACTTCTTGTCCGGTTAAGTCCACGTAAGAGTACTCATTAAGGCTCAAATGCAGCTCTTCTAGAGCTGGTAGAGCTTTGAGTAGGGCGTGTATGCTTGGCCATCGGACATAGGTTGAGTTCAAAACGAGATGACTGAGACTATCCCATTTAGGGCGAAGAGCCAGGGCTGCCTGTATCTGCGCCGTAAGACGATTGAAACTCAGGTTCAAAAACCGTACACGTGGCGTTTGCTCCAATATTGCGAAAATCTGTAAGACATGATACTCTTAATCTTAGGTACTATATTGAGGACACATGTAACTTCGCGGAAAGAGCCGCTGTCTATAATCAATAAATTGGTACATGTTGCCATAATAATGGAAGCGCTATGTTTGATTGCGACAGTTTTGTTTGTTTTTTAAGTTGACAAAACTGTGTGAGCAATTAACAGACTTTACTTTTAGAGAGGTACTTTATATTTAGTCGTAGTTAACCATTTCAAATTGAATGCAAAGAGAAATATACTTACCTCGTCCCATTCAGCGAGCTTGTTATTGGCAATATCAAGTTCGACAACATCAGCACATTTGTCGGCTAGGACGCAGGCGTCTCCCGCGCAGTCGATGTCACAATCGTTAAGCACCAGGAGTGTTGGTACGCTCAGTCTGGGCGACCGCTTCGGGACAAATATGGCAACTGGTATGTCATCTATAGGAGGGTTGACTTCACCCTTTGCGCCATATTTGCGCTCCAGCGCTTCGAGGAGCGATGGCATTTTTTTTGATCCTGCAAATTAAATCACGTCAATGAATCGTTCCAAATTGAGTAATTGATGCAATTAGATGCTCGTTGAGGTACTTGATTTTATCTTCCTTTGCACAATAAAATAATTAAAGGTTTAAATGGAAACTAATTGATTGGTTAACGACTAGTATTTCCTCCTCGACTGACCGCCTGCGCAACGAGCATAGTAAGTGCCGACTTAAAGCAGTAAACCAGCTGAGCGGAAATATATTCAAGGTCTTGTATGATAAATCGTACCAACACGATTATACGACTAAGATCAAAGAACTGCTCCGATAACAGTAGATGTGTAATATTTATCGAGTTTTTAACTACGTCCAAATTATTTCAATACAATAATTCAAATATGTCTTGATCGTGTCATAACAATTAAAATTAATGAATCCAATTTCTCTCTAATATTTACCTATTCACAGCTTGATTCGAGTCTATCAATGCGTTTGCGTGTCGAAACGACGACGCCGTATCGGTTCGATATCAAATATCTGAGTAGGTACGTGTAAAATGTTTATGATGAAATTATAAGGGCTTGAAGGCATATAAATTGTATGTAATTCGAGACTTCGTTGAAGAAATCTCTCAAGAGTAATTCCTGCAACTGCAGTCAAGATTCAATTGGATATTTGACATTTCTACCCGTCATCAATCAACTATAATTACGGATGTCGAGATCATAATGGCAACTTTAATGAGTAAACTGAAAATGCGTCTACTATTGCAACCTAAGATTGCAACTAATAACTAAATAATACATGAAGTTGATGAAGTGAAGACTGATAAAAACGACGAAAGTTAGAATCATGACGATAGCTTCCATTTCCATATAAGAGACTTCTTGAGGGTATTTTATTGCGTTGAGTCAGGTAAGGGAGTGAATGCCTATGCTAGAAAAACAAAAGGACCATAGCGGTTGAGTAAACAAAGGATTCAAAACAAGTTTATCAAAGTAGTCGTTGTAATGAGCAGCGGTTTCCAATTTATGTTTGTCTGTCGACTACAGTTGAGTCTGGGCTAAATGTTTGATCAATAGCCTTGTCAAAAGTGAAGGAAACTTCACCGGGAACAATATTAGAAGGGGGTTGCTCAATGTACAATTGTCGGAGACTCGTGACTGACTGTCTGCAAGGCCAATGTCTAATGCACTTCAATTTTAATTAGTAATTTGTCTATCAATAAACCTCGGTTCAATAATTTGCCCTTACACACGAGAATAATAATTTAGAATTAATTTCAAACTTAAAGTTCTGTGCGGCTGTTTAATTGTAGATTTTATCTTGTGTTATTAGTGCATGTAACGAGGTATTGCAAGACCTTGGTGGTGTGTTTATACGAGCTTTATTTCTATAATTAAAATCATACAAAGATCATTTTCTGAAGAATTTGTAATTACCGGATGAAATATTCTTTATAATTGAGGAACTTATGTAACTCTGGAGATCGATATCGTTGGAAGAGAACTATATAAAAAGAGGCATTCCATCATACTTGTTTTAATAACTAAAGTAACCTAACCTTCACTTCGTTAGTGTGAAGTTTCAAGTAGAGAAATAGAAAATACGTATGTAAAGCATTAGAAGGCAACCGTTCGGAATATAAAATAAGAATCAAGTCTCTCTGTGTTTCTTACAGTTAATAAGAATTACAGAAAGACTTGATTCTTTTGCGGCACACATTTTTATTCAGGTAATACATTGCCATCAAGTTAGTTTATCTATATAAAATCTTGTTCCACATTTGAAGCGACGCGTATAATATTGCGAATTGCGGCTATACCACCATTGGCCAACATTTTATGTCCATCCATTGAGCAAGGCTCTCATCACAAGCATAAATCGCGGTGAATTAATGTGATAGTGAATAAATGTTCATTATTACGTATGAAAGTTATAAACCCATTGTTGGGCTCAATTCACTAGGTATCACAAAGCCTTGGATTGTGGAAAATTTATTGTTAGTCAAGCACGCGTATGATGGCACTATTACGTAGTGTTGATATGATTTAATCAAGTCTTTGTGAATTAATTGAGCTTAATTATTACTAAGAGAAGTACAAGTAGTTCTAAGCGACGTGACGATTTATATAAAATTATCTCAAGAACTGTTATTATTTATTAAATAAAGAACACAGTGTCTTCAAGTAACATTAGAATTTTTGTGAAATGATATTGTCTGGTAAACATTATTCTGCTCTAGTAATTTTTATATACCTAACATGAGTTTTGTTACAATTAGTGTTGGATATATTCATTGCAAATATAAAAAACTCTGGACATTATGTAACGGATAAGTACAGCAACAAAAAAATATTTTGCAGCAATTTTTTACTGTTTCATTCAATCGTTTTACAACCTTAGTACTGAAAGCGAGATCTATCAAGGTTGCAACGGTATTTTTTGCCTAACGCACCAGACTAACGGATTATTTCCTTTTGCAATAAGATCTGCTCGCCATCACAAAATTTGAATCACAGCTCAAGGAACAAAGTGACAATGCATCCATCTGGGAACAATGGGATTAATAAAATCGAATGCTGACCTTATCCTTATATAGAGCACATTTATCATGTTTGTCAATATTAATGGGTGCCCTTTGTATTTGAGATCTGAATATTTTATGTCTGTCGTGCGGCGTGTGATTGAAGTTGTAGATATTAGATTGGTTTAACTTCTCTTGATGAGCTATAATTTTTTTGCCAGACTAAGCCATAAAAACGCGTCTAAATGCGTCTTAATTACACAACACTGAGATTTCTCTACCATCTTTTAATATAGTTAATATAAAACACTATAATATAGGTACTTATATATAAACTTTCCGGAAAATTATCTAAATGATGGTAAAATCCGTATCAAAATCTATTGCGTATTTTAAAAGAACGAAGCTATTTATTAGAGAAGATATTACTAAATTTTCAACAATCAAATTCAAGTGCTACTCGAAACTTCTATGTAACACTTGATACAAACAGATAGATAAAGTAGAATATCAAAGATTCTTAAATGAAAAACTAGCAGTCTGCAGTTACAATAGGTAAAAGGATACACACTCGAAGTCTACGATTACGTACGTGCGGAATAAGCACGAAACAATCGTAATAAGACTTCAATCATAAAAGTAATAATCTTTATTACCAACACGGTGAGAATAGCATATTAAAGATAAAAAAGAGTAGGTATCTACTTATATGATGTCCTTACATTAAGTAAAATAGTTCAAGCCAACAAACAAAGCTTGTTTTTCCATAATGAAAACATAGAGAATAGAGATAGACGAAGGAATTATGATAAAAAGAGCATTTGAGAGCAACGCTTCATTGGTTTCCTTCGAAAATTAAAACTGTCCGACCAATCAAGGGTGGCTACACACCCCGTCTGGGCAATGCAAGGGCGCCGAACCTGACTAGACTCGAGTTGACTCGACTAGATCTAATATCCATAGTATTCAACGAATTTCATATCTCTTTGTTCCGCAAATTGCCCAGGAAATTCTTTGTTTTTAATACAAAACAGTTGTTTTGTTTAGAAATATTTAAGTGACATTAGGCTGCTAAACAGACGCAATAACATGGCGGTAAACCGTGACCAATGTCGTTTGTGTCCTTCGTGGACATCCATCAAGTTCTACAAAAAATGTTTGGAAAACGTATCGTGCGATAATACAACTGCGCAGTATTTACGTATAGTGCGCATTTAAGGAATTGCTTAAATATAGAACTACGATGTTTTAGAATTACGTATTCCATTCAACGTACCTACCAAGAATCGATATTTTTTGACGATTCCATTTTTGTTTCGAGATATATGTTTACTCTTGTTTAGAGTTTCGGACGTCGAGACCTTTTTAATAGCAGTGAGGTTTTCCAATGTCGATACAATGTTTAAATTTGAGCCTAAGGTTAAAACCTCAAGGTCTGGCCTCAGTCTGGATGGCGGCAGCCACCAACGACGATACGACAGTCTGTACGTCAAATGGTAACTGATATTATAAGCTGTTCATCATCCATGCACATCCACCATCCGTTGTTTTCCCAATGGAGTACAGCATGGGGTTTTTCAAAAAGGGTATGAAGAGATTTCTTCAGGGTCGGCAACGTGAGAGTGATACCCTTGCTGTTGCAAGCTTCCATAGGCTACGGTAACTGCTTACCATCAGGCGGGCCGTATGCTTGTTAGCCACCTTAGTGGTATAAAAAAAAACAGTTTGGACCATGCATGAAAATGGTCAGTTTTTTTGTAGAGAAATGGCATCTTTTGAAGACATTACTGAAAGCTGGTTCACGTGGAGTATTTTTCAATTTTCGATATCAACGAATTAAACTCAATAGGTACCTACTTAATTTTTTGTAATCAAGATCTAGTAAAACTAGGTCTATCTATGGTAAGTTAGATTCTCATTCTTCTATGTTCCTCGCAATTTTTGATCGAATTTTTATGCTGTTTTACACGATAGTCTTTTTAATGCACTCAAATAGGTATTTGGAGTGTCTCCAGTAGTTCCAGGATATTTATTTTGTTATCACGTGTATTGTAATCAAACCCGACCTCAACACGTGAAATAGGTATATGTATAGGTAGGTGTATACTTGACTATAGGTATTTTTTACAATACGCACGTTCCGCGAGTTAACGCGAGTTCCGTCTAACAACATAGAGTATTCAAAATAACTAGTGTTTACATTAGAAACGTGCGTGTACTTTTATTATTCGTAGCGTGTGTAGGATAGCAGTATGAATGTTGTAACGAGGATCTTGGAGGTCGACAAGATGATAAAGTGACATGACATAGTAGTACGTACAAATTACGTGTGGAAAACACGTGTATGTAAAACGTTATATCGATAACAATAAAGAAAACGCTTTTAATTTATTTATTTGTAATTAACTTGTCGACTGATAAAATTACTATCTTGGGACAATAATTGCGTTGCGCGTCATTCATTACGTCTGCAGACTGCTTGAAGCCTTCTAAGGCGTAGCTAGTTGAATTATAATATTTAAATTGGTTATAAATTTAAGTAATTTTGAAGTAATATAAAATGTATCTTTATTTAAAAATATATTATTAGGATGACGTTTTATTCGCTTTCGGGCTCGAAGGACCATTCCCTTTCTAGCCTCGTCTACTCTAGATAATCTTATTACAATATTAAAAACCGGCCAAGTGCGAGTCAGACTCGCGCACCGAGGGTTCCGTACAAACCTGTAGGTATATAAGTAAATGGTAGTATAGACCTGAGTATTCGATATTAATTTCAATTTATGACCTATTAAAAAAAAACTACTTACTAGATCTCGTTCAAACCAATTTTCAGTGGAAGTTTGCACCGTAATGTACATCATATATTTTTTATAGATTTATCATTCTCTTATTTTAGAAGTTACAGGGGGGGGGACACACATTTTACCACTTTGGAAGTGTCTCTCGCGCAAACTATTCAGTTTAGAAAAAAATGATATTAGAAACCTCAATATCATTTTTGAAGACCTATCCATAGACACCCCACACTTATGGGTTTGATGAAAAAAAAAAATTTTAGTTTCAGTTCTAAGTATGGGGAACCCCCAAAATTTATTGTTTTTTTTCTATTTTTGTGTAAAAATCTTAATGCGGTTCACAGAATACATCTACTTACCAAGTTTCAACATTATAGTTCTTATAGTTTCGGAAATAAATGGCTGTGACATACACGGACAGACAGACAGACAGACAGACAGACAGACAGACAGACAGACAGACAGACAGACAGACATGACGAATCTATAAGGGTTCCGTTTTTTGCCATTTGGCTACGGAACCCTAAAAAAAGGGAAGTCCTTGCTTTATGTTTAAAACTATAATTTATTTGGAGTAGGTATGTTATTAGTGCTGCTAAGTATTGTGCATTAGTCAATTTCGCATAGAGCGGCGCGCGTGGCGTTGGCAAGGACAGCCTCTTTGACTAATGATATATCAAGACTGAACTACGAAGCTGTTTACGCGTAGATAAAAATGTCCTCTAACTGTTAGGGCGCAAATCATTTTCCCGCCCTCAGTGTCAATCGAGACGTCATTGGGACACAACCAAATTCACCAAAAGTGTATTGTTCCAGAATGTCTTTTTGTGTGATAAAAGTGTGCAGAAACTACATAGGTCGATCTAGATCAACAAAAAAACTCAGCTATCATCAGTAAGTAACAATATTTCCTATTAGTTCCTGCAATATAAGCCATTGAAATTTTTCGAAAATAAATTATTTTGAGTAAGCGCCATATTTACGTATTGCCTGTCCTGCCAGTTTATGAACTCGAAACTCCCATGGTAATATCAGTCAATAGCTAAATACGAGTATGTAGATACTTATATATAAAAAACCGGCCAAGTGCGAGTCAGACTCGCGCACCGAGGGTTCCGTACAAACCTGTAGGTATATAAGTAAATGGTAGTATAGACCTGAGTATTTGATATTAATTTCAATTTATGACCTATTAAAAAAAAACTACTTACTAGTTCTCGTTCAAACCAATTTTCAGTGGAAGTTTGCACCGTAATGTACATCATATATTTTTTATAGATTTATCATTCTCTTATTTTAGAAGTTACAGGGGGGGGGACACACATTTTACCACTTTGGAAGTGTCTCTCGCGCAAACTATTAAGTTTAGAAAAAAATGATATTAGAAACCTCAATATTATTTTTGAAGACCTATCCATAGACACACCACACTTATGGGTTTGATGAAAAAAAAATTTTTGAGTTTCAGTTCTAAGTATGGGGAACCCCCAAAATTTATTGTTTTTTTTCTATTTTTGTGTGAAAATCTTAATGCGGTTCACAGAATACATCTACTTACCAAGTTTCAACATTATAGTTCTTATAGTTTCGGAAATAAATGGCTGTGACATACACGGACAGACAGACAGACAGACAGACAGACAGACAGACAGACAGACAGACAGACAGACAGACAGACAGACATGACGAATCTATAAGGGTTCCGTTTTTTGCCATTTGGCTACGGAACCCTAAAAAGCGACGGTGACGTGTGCGAAGTTGACGTGTTTATCGTTTTCGGATTTTTCGATCATAGTTATTATGCGTGTGACGTCCATTTTGTGAAAATCTCGAATTGAATTTTAAAATGGCGGTCTTTTTTTTTTATGACTGATGTCATTCTCGACAGTGGATGTCACGTTTTTAAATTGTTTTTTTAGTTGAAAATGAGACTTTTTTTTACAGAATACCAATTGATCCAATTTTAAGAATCCAATGGATAGACATCATTCGGAAAAGCCGTAGTGAAGATCTCTGGAAACTAGCCAAAAAATCTGTTCTTTGCTCTGACCACAGATTACAGAATAATTCAGATGGAGTGCGCGGAACACGAAAGTGAAGCCAAAAAAGCAAATACAAATTGAAAATCTGATACCTGGTATTCGTTTTCCAGTTTGTATTTGCATTGTTTAACCACAGTTTCTTTATAAAGGAGTGTTTTTTGTTAAATAAAGTTTGTTAAACAAAGCAAATACACATTCAAAAGCGAATACCAGGTACGTGTTTTTCAATTTGTATTTGCTTTTTTGGCCTCACTCCCGTGTTCCGCGCGCTCCATCCTTATTCTGTAATCTGTGGCTCTGACCATTTCAATAAAAATTACATGTATTTTGTAAATAAGCAGGGACGCCGGAGATTAAAAAAACTGGCCAAGTGCGAGTCAGACTCGCGCACCGAGGGTTCCGTACAAACCTGTAGGTATATAAGTAAATGGTAGTATAGACCTGAGTATTTGATATTAATTTCAATTTATGACCTATTAAAAAAAAACTACTTACTAGATCTCGTTCAAACCAATTTTCAGTGGAAGTTTGCACCGTAATGTACATCATATATTTTTTATAGATTTATCATTCTCTTATTTTAGAAGTTACAGGGGGGGGGACACACATTTTACCACTTTGGAAGTGTCTCTCGCGCAAACTATTCAGTTTAGAAAAAAATGATATTAGAAACCTCAATATCATTTTTGAAGACCTATCCATAGACACCCCACACTTATGGGTTTGATGAAAAAAAAAAAATTGAGTTTCAGTTCTAAGTATGGGGAACCCCCAAAATTTATTGTTTTTTTTCTATTTTTGTGTAAAAATCTTAATGCGGTTCACAGAATACATCTACTTACCAAGTTTCAACATTATAGTTCTTATAGTTTCGGAAATAAATGGCTGTGACATACACGGACAGACAGACATGACGAATCTATAAGGGTTCCGTTTTTTGCCATTTGGCTACGGAACCCTAAAAAGGTAGCAGTGCCTTGCAAGGCAAGTATTTTTTACAAGCTTTCATTTTACTTGCAATGTTTGTATGTTTTCGGACCAAATCTTGCAAGTCGAATTTCACCCACTTCCAGTGGTCAGATTGGCTCGATTTGACTTGATTTGCTCTATTTGACTTAGTTTGACTTGGTTTGACATGATTTGACTAGATTTGCTTGTTTTGACTCAATTTCATTTGATTTGACTCGATTTGACTTGATTTGACTTGTTTTTTTTTTTTTGGCTTGCGTTTGGCCACTGACCCGCCCATAAGGGGCGATGACGAAGCCTAAGATGAAACACGCTTACCCAGAAGAAACCTATTCACTCTGGCCTTGAAAGTTCCTAGATTGTAGGCGTCAAGAAACACAGACGCCGGAAGCAAGTTCCACTCCCTTGCTGTCCGCATTATAAATGAGGATGCAAAACGCTGTGTCCGTATTTTCGGTATGTCAACAACGTACGGGTGAAAATTTTCCCGGCGTCTTGTGGTTCGGTGTAAAAATGGGGATGGTGGAATTAGGTTGAACAATTCCTGCGCACACTCTCCAAAATATATCCTGTAGAAAACCGATAAGCAAGCAACCTTTCTTCGATGGTCGAGGCTCGTGAGTTTCGCCTTAATTAAAGACTCATCTCCGATGAGTCTCCTGGCTCGGCGGTCTATTGAGTCGAGGGCCTCAAGCTGGTACTTAGCTGATCCATCCCAAAGATGGCAGCAGTACTCCATGCATGACCGGACTTGTGCTTTATAAAGTTGGAGCAACTGCCCAGGCGTGAAGTACCGCTTAACCTTAGAGAGGATACCCAGCTTTCTGGCAGCTGTTTCTGCCTTCGACTCAATAGAACAGCCAAAGTTTATTTTGGCTGTTAATGATATGCCTAGGAGATCAAGCCGATCGCATATTGGCAAGGATATATTTTGGAAAGTAGGAGCCTGATGGTAAGGACTCCGTTTGGCGGTGAAAAGACATGCCTGTGTCTTGGAGGCGTTAAACGTGACCAGATTGGCTTTGCCCCAATCAGAGACTGCCTGTAAGGTCACGTTCAAACGTTCAACCATGGCCTCTCGAAACAATTGGATCTCGTCACTAGTGGCTCGTGCGCTGGAAATGTATCTCTCTGCAACAGTGCTGTCGTCTGCGTACCCAAAGATACCGGGTTTTAACAGATCGTTGATATGCAGCAGAAATAAGGTTGCAGAGAGAACTGATCCCTGAGGAACTCCGGCATTGATTGCCAAGAGGTCCGACGAGCACCCGTCTATGACCACTCGTATAGACCGTTCACTCAGGAAATCGGAAATCCAAGCGCACAAGCCATCAGGAATTCCATATGAAGGAAGCTTGCTTAGAAGGCTGGTGTGCCAGACCCTATCGAAAGCCTTAGAAATATCGAGGGAAACGGCAATTGCTTCCCCGTGTCTCTCAATGGCTTCGCTCCAAAGATGTGTGGCATACACAAGAAGATCCCCAGTAGACCGTTTTTGGCGGAAACCGTACTGTCGGTCGCTGAGGAGTTCGTTATCTTCAAGGTATGCCAGGAGCCTCCGATTCAATACACGCTCCATTGTCTTGCAGAGTATGGAGGTGATCGCAATCGGTCGATAGTTTGTAGGATCGGCACGGCTGCCCTTCTTAGGCACAGGTTGCACGTTAGCAAGCTTCCAGACTTTCGGAACATGACCCATTCGAAGTTTGACTCGGTTTGACATGATTTGACTTGATTTGAATCGATTTGACTCAATTTCACTCGATTTGACTTGGTTTGATTCGGTTTGACTGGATTTGGCTCGATTTGACTTGATTTGGCTCGATTTGCTCGATTTGACTTGGTTTGACTCTGTTTGACATGATTTGACTTGATTTGACTCGATTTGATTGTTTTGACTCAATTTCACTTGATTTGACTCGATTTGACTTGTTTTGACTGGAATTAACTTGATTTGCTTGATTTTACTCGGTTTGACATGATTTGAATCGATTTGACTCAATCTCACTTGATTTGACTCAATTTCACTCGATTTGTCTGGATTTAACTTGATTTCACTCGATTTCACTCGATAGTAAGATAAGTAAAAATAATAAGTATTAAATTAATATCGGCGCCATTACTCTTATTTATATTATCATGTATTATCCCGATTCAACTTTTATTTTCGTAGTTTACAAAGATATCGAAACCGTAATATATTTTTCCCCATTTTATTGGATTTTTTCAACAACTGGTAACATTATAAACTTCACTATGACAAGCAGAATGACGTACCGTGAGCATAAGACGTAGCAAAGTTGGCCACTTTTTAAAAATCATGTAGTATGGGCATGGTCGTTCTAGACGTATATATTTTCTAAGGACAGCCTATACTATTTGTGAACGCGATGTTGCAACGCGCGGGAATATGTATACAACTCCCTCACTACTTTATTTAAGGCTTTATGTACACATTTCTTGTTTTTGTTGCTAATTGCTATTTACTATTGGCTATTGTAATGTATTAAATTAATTTTTATATAGGTTTTAATTGTAAAAATAATTGTTTTTGTTTTGTTTGTTGTGTCTAATAATCAGTGGCGTTGGCATGGCGTTTTCGAAGGAGAAAATTCAAACCGTATGCGTGTGAAACCGCGGGGGTCTGCTAGTATAGTAATAAATGAATTTTCATTTTTTCATTTTCAATTTATACTTATGTTGCTAGTTACTACATTAAACGTCAAATATGTCTTCTCGATTAAAACAAAAAACTTTATACACATTGATGACATTGTATTACTGACAGATTATAAAGATGATCATGAAACAAATCGTCAATAAGTAATTCGTTGGTTTATTAGACAAAACAACCACCAATTTCAAACTATACAAAAAAACACCACACTAGGAAGTGCCCATTGCCAGCACGCAAATTGGTGTAAGTAAATATAGGTCACGGTCGACATTAATTTATTTGTGATGCGATTGTGTTACAATATAAAGTAGGTAAAGTCTCATATTGTTTTACGAAAAAAATATAAAGGATAGCATAATAAAGTAATAGTAGATAAGAATGACGAGTTTCTTTTTCAAATGTATGTTCATGAAGAATAAATATTTGGCTGTATTTTACTTACTATTCTGTAATCTGTGGTATTTTATATCATTTTAGATAGAGCTCAAATAAAAGTACCTACGTAATAAGATTGATAAATCCTATTAAACAAGGAAGTTGTTGGGTGGGCGTCATACCTACTACGAGCTGAAACTGGTTCCCGAGAACGAGAACTAGCCTTAGAAACTAATTGAAAAGGATGATGATAATAAATAATGAATAAAAATAAAAAGGTTGATGGTACTTACCCAAGGATTACAGGATGTTACGATGTTAAATAACGCAAACCAATTCCAATTGATAATCGTAAAAAAATTACCCACTAAATCAGGCACAATAAATCTACAGTGACTCTGAATTAAAATCTACATTCTAATACATATTATTATGTAGTTAATAATAAAAAACCGACCAAAAGCTGTTACTTAAATCACTGTCGTCATAAACAAAGAGTTGTATTGCACAGTGCACTTGAATTTGGTTGGAGCTCAAATATTCGAAATATATCAACAATTTAAAATCCACATTCACGTCATGGGATTCACAAGAATTTTACTTTTAACGAAGACATTTGTTCACATTTTTTAGATGCGCTTTGTATAGTTGTCCATACGGGCCTCCCAAACGCACTGAAACAAAATTACACAAGGGAATGTTTACATCGAATAATAGTCAATACATTGCACAGACGCGGTTGATCGCAGTCGTAGTCAGAGTCGCACGCACGCAGCGCTCTGCTCGCTCTTTTCCTCGCATACAATCAAACGCTCGTGTAGGTAGAGTAGAACACAGGCGATATTATCGACTGGATGTCGACTGGTAATGGTGGGGGAGACGAAACAGGTCAATGACGTTACCATTAGGTAGGGAGATAGAGTGAGACGACTTCATAATAAGCTTTGAAGTTAGCGAGAGACAGAAGCAAAACAAACCTGCCACCTGACTGATATTCAACTACATGCAAGCATATGGCAACTTTCTTTGTGTGCGAGAGTATGCTAGCTGCTAGCTAGTGCGAGCGGGCCCAACACCGAGGCTACATTCCAAATTGGATAATATCGCTCACAGTGCTCACAGCAATAATTTGGGTACCGAGTTAGATATCTCGTTAATGACAGCTGATAACTATCAACAATTCGAAACGCTCGTGAATGCGCTCACAGTACCTATTCAAAACAAAACATTGAGAATTTTATTAAAATGTGAAAATGAACAATGCGCTAGGACTCCTTATATCTTTTATAAGTGGACTCGCAAAAAGGAATATCCGCTTTTTTATTATTTTTCTCTCATAAAATCATAAAAAGTATCTTTGCCAAATGAAAAACCAAGAATCTTATTAGATTTTTGCCGTAAACACAATAATTAACCGTCACTTTCGACAGCGCTCACGGTGATATCAGTTTAGGGCATGGTCGGTGATAGCGCAAGATCGCGCATGTCATGACGTCATCTATGACGTATCACGGGCATTCACGTGACATCGTTAGCTGTCATGTACCAATTCGGTACGGCCGGGCTATTGCGTATCTTTGGTGATCGTAACTTGGGGGATGGTGAAATTCATTAATGGTGTTCGTTACGATTACCACCAAAGTTACGCGGTAGAGCCCCGGGTTTAAGCACGCTCATATCGATTACAGCGATTACAGCTTTAATTCAGAATGTATCCTGAGTATGAGCGGGATATCACGCAATGTTCTTAAATAAGAAAACAGTACAATGCGCATGGACTTAACCCACACTAAGCCCACACTTAACCAAGACCCAAGCTTCTGAAAAGTTAGTATTTCGTTGTAATCTGTAATATTTTATGACATAATTTATGTAATTTTTTATTACCTTTTTATAAACACTGAGTAGAATTAATTTATTGATAAAATTATATATTTTTTTACATTTTATTTTTATGATATTTTCTTTAGTTCTTGGTATTTGACATGTGTGTACTCATAAATCGTGATTTCTCGGCCAGTATCTAAAAAGGTTGCTGATATAATGCAAATATCAAATCGAATTATATTTTAGTCGAGTAATGGCTTGAGAATTTCATCACTATTTTCTTTCTATTTCGTGTGGTGCGTGCATATATGCATCGATCAAATATCAATTAACCGGTATTCGAGTAGTGTACTTTTTTTTTAACTTTTTGACAATTTAATGTTACGAGATATTAAGTTGGGATTTCGCTACGCTATAAACCATATCGATTAAAATTATGTTAGCTTAGTACATAATACTTATTAATAAAAATCATTATCCTGTTACACGTAAAAAAAAACTGTCAACTGTCGACGTGCATGCACACTGGGCATGAAAGCATAGTACTGTCGCCTTATATGCGCTCTCATTAAAGAAGTTAGTTACTTTAGGATCACGTTAGGATCCGTAGGTACTAACGCAATATTTTACAGTGTATGTCATTCTGACTGCAGACAGCTGTCAAATGAGTGACAGAGTCATAAAGCTATAGTCCCACAAACTTATCTGGCTCGGTGAGAGTCGCTGTTATCGCATTTGGTGAATTTCTTTGGTGGTATTCGTAACGAACACCATTAATTATTTCATCTAAAAAATTACTATGTCGACAAAAATATTGCTATTTTTTCGCATCCGTATTAAGATGCGTTCGAATTGGGGTATGGTAGCAAAAATAACAGTCAAAAATGCCAAAAACGATCACAACTGGCGTTCGATTTGGAAAGTTGTGGGCGAAATTGGCGTTTTGAACTGTTTTCGTTCACCGTTCGTTTTGCTTGGAAACAGTTAAAAACGACATCGTGAACTGCAAATTTTGACCCACCTCCGAGGCAGGGTCGTTTGTGATCATATTTTGACATCTTTGAATCTGACAGATAAGTTTCGGAAAATTCATACGGGAAGCGAAAATTCTAATTTTTATTGTAAAATTTTATAGAAATACTAACAGGCAAGAGAATAATTTGTTAGATTAACTTTGTTTAATGATTAACTGAAGGAAAAAGGTAGGTTGAGACAAGTGACAAGCAGGCGATCAGCATGGAAATGTCATTTTTGTATCTAATCGTTCGATTTGGGAAATATCGTTTGTGGCAAAAGTTGCAAAATTGTTGAAATTTTCCAAACCGAACGCATAAACAAAAATGCCCATTTTGAAACTGTTAAAAACGACATCACTCCGTGTGCCTCCTCATTGAGGAGGCACACTGACAATTTATCCCGCTAGGTGTCGTATAGTCGCTGGTGCCGTCTATCTGTCAAACACCATACATTTTTTACGTATTCGTTATCAAATAAGTTATTCAATAATTATAATGCCTTTCTGTAGTGAATTTTAATGCAATAATAAAGGTTTACACCAATTGAAAAGAAAAAAGCCGTGGATTATTAAAAAAAAATGGACACCAAGCTCATTGGAAGATTATGCAGTTATCACTTCAAACCTAAAGATTTTATTATAAAAGCCGGTTACTGGTTGGTTTAATTAATTGAAACTCATGAAAATCCATCAATTCAATATCAATGACAGTTACCAGTGAGGGTGGCGCCATCTGAGATTAGCTTTGCCTGTCCCTCCCCATTCGAACGCACTATTAGTTGAACTTGACAGCTGAGAGAGCTTGACAGTGACAGTTGACTGAGGTTTGTTTACAATACCGTCACATACTTACTATCTACCTAGGTACCTATTTAAATTATAAATTATTATAGTTACTCATACTCAATGAATTAAAATAATAGTAATTTACTTCACATTATATTGTACTGCGCTGGTCTTGCAGCAGTTGTGACTTTATAAATATAAAATGATTAAAAAAACTTTATAAATTATTAGTATTTATAACCGATTCATAACTCGTCAAAGTTATTTATGTACAGTGGTAATTTGGGTACCTCTACCTAATACATGTAAGTCCGTTTTAAATTTACTCGCCATCAAAGGAGGAAAAGTCCACTAAGCGAAAATAACTTTTAGTCAGGCTATTACTAATATACTGTTTTATAAAATTACCATAGTGCTATTGTGGTCAAATGTCAGCCAAGCAGTGGAAAAGTTTGTATTTATCTCTAGAACTTTTTTTAAATGTCCCTCAGGCTACTCTCTGACCATTTCTGTTATTAATTCACGCTGTGAAAATTGATAGTATTGTTTGAAATGTGTGTGAATGCACATAGCAATGTTTGTAATTAAAGCCTGAGAGAATATGAGAGGAAAGTACACCTAGTGTAGAGTGTCTGCGAGACACTAAACTTACCATCTCTCATTTTAGTATTAAATACTTCACAGCAAGTTCAAGCAGTTCATAACAAAACACTGTTTTATTGAATAACATATGATAATGATAACTTAATAATTATAATTGTCCTCATGCAGCATGCTGAACGGAGTAACATTACGTTGTGTGAAGGTGTCTAGGGCAGTGTTCTCCCAGACAGGGGTGCAAGTCAGATTCCTGTCAGCTATGGATAGAGGTTCCAACTTCTTTTTTAGACAGGTAAGTTATTGATAAATAAATATCCTGGAAAATTCTTCTCACACGGCTATCTGATCCCAAACTAAGCAGAGCTTGTACTGTGGAAACTAGGTATCTGATATGACACAACTTTTTCTTTGTAAATAGATACTTAATATACATAATTTCATCCAGATTCAGGACAAAAATGTTCATGCACACAAATGGATGTCCCGCATTCTGACGAAAAAAAAAACAATTTTGAATTGTTAAGAAAAAACTGCTTTGCTATAATCTTTAATGACCATGAGTAATTTTTTTTTAATCTACGTCCTATTACCTTTAAGGCCGAAAACTTAGGAGGTGCCATGCCTCAAGGAAGGGTGTGACCTGGGGCATTGATAAGCATCAGGGCTTGGATTCTTATTCAGTAAAGCGTAGAACTGAACTTATTATGATGGATCTTTTAAGGAGGTCTTACCAAAATGGGCATGGTTGGCAATTATGTACAAAATTATGCTAAAACTGCTTTATAAGTGCTATATTTTGGAGTACAGCGGGCCGTATGCTTGTTTGCTGCCTAGGTAGTATATAAAAATAAATATATAAAAGTATCATGAATTTGCATTCATTCATAATCTATCACAAGCGGCTGAAAGCTGATAAAGTGTATGTCATTGCACTTTAGTCTTTAAGAAGTTGACAAATCTATTTTTAAAAGAGTTCACTGATTTGGCACTGATAACAGTCTCTGGTAATTTATCCCACTCCCAAACAAAAGTGTAAACATGTAAATGCATATAATCCAATGTCTAATCATGCTTATAAACGAAAGAGTTTCTTTGTTACCTCTGGACGCATTGATGACATCCATTATTTATGAAATTTGGCATGGAGAAAACTTTGTACATATTCCACGAAGGACACATAAACTTTAAGTATGCCAAATATCATACTAAAAGTTTATGTGCAGAAACCTATCATATACAACTATAATATTTAACATTTTTTAGAGAAGTAGAGCATAGCGTATATTCGCTCAAATAGCAGCTCGACTAGGGAAGTACCTCCACCTTACAGAATACCGCAGCCAAATAACTTTATGTTGTGTAAAGTTGTGTTCCTGCGCGTGAGTAAGGTCGCCAGAGCTCATAGTGGAGCGGGGAATGTCGGTAACGCGTGAGCGATGCACCTTGTGTTGCAAGCGTCCATATGGCTACGGTAACCGCTTACGATCACGCGGGCCGTATGATTGGGGAGGGGGATTTGGTAAGTCGTGACTCGTGAGTGATACTTCGTTTGTTGCAAGCGTACATATGCCTACGGTAACTGCTTACCATCAGGACATTATGACACTGATTTTCTTTATATATCGACTAAATATTATATAATAAGAAACATATTTATTGTAATCAATATTGATTGAAGTAAAAGTACAGTGATAAAA
Organism: Achlya flavicornis; assembly: GCA_947623365.1. Lineage (NCBI taxonomy): Eukaryota > Metazoa > Arthropoda > Insecta > Lepidoptera > Drepanidae > Achlya > Achlya flavicornis. The sequence goes on from OX392482.1 coordinate 4,234,945, forward strand.
TATTCTTTCCATTTATTTATTTATCTATAGGTACTCTTATAACAAACAACTTTTGTACAAATATTAAGGTAAGAAGCGAGTTTATCTTATCAGGACAATTGATTGTGCTGACATGTGGTCATATCCTAATCGAGTATTTAAAACAAAATTACATGTTTAGGTTAAAGTTAATTTGACTTGGAATACATTTTGATAGAGTGGGTGTAAGCACAGAATAAATAATAGTACAATAAGGACCTCTTAAGTTTTTTTTTTTACTTTGAATAGGTACAATATCATCATGATAACTGATGATATGGCTGAAGGTAGTAAGCTGACAAAGCCTAGAAGGGAACCTTCTCATATGCAGCTGTAGTAAATACCTACCGGTTGAAGTTGGCCAGGCCGGTATTTTTTATACCACGAAATCCGTTAACAAGCATACGGCCCACCTGGTGGCAAGCGGTTACCGTATACTTATGGATTAACAACAAACGGGGCATCACTCACGCATTGCCGACGCTTACCCCCTCTCCAATGAGCAGTAGCATAAAGTTATTTGGCTGCGGTATTCTGTAAGGTGGAGGTACTTACCCAGTCGTACTACTTATAAAGTACCTTGCCAGTATTTTTTTTTGCCCTTGAAAGTTTGTTGTTTTATGAATTAAGGTAAATTAAATAGTTAAGTTGCACACAATATTAAACTCTTAAACGTGAAGTTAAAATTGAATGTTTATGTGCACATGCTTTTCCTCATTTCCTTAGTTGCTTGCTTTATTATTTAAACATGCCATTAAATTGCAACAATGAATCAATAAATTAACAGGATATAGGTACATAATTGTTAAGGAATTGCACATCGTCTTCTGATCTCCACAGCCTCCTGTATTGGAAATAGTAGAGTTCGAGATAGGTACCTAAATTTAAAGTGTATAACGAACGTACGCGGCATGCAACGCACATAAATTCTTTTATAGCCCTGTATTCTAGTTACCTTCCTAGAGACACCTCACTAGTTTTTTTACGATCTCATTAGCACTTGTGCTGTTATCTAGTTTAGTATTTTCCTTCTATAATAACCAGCTATTGTCATTCTCGTTTTCCAGCTGTTCGACACAGTGAGCAGCACCTACACATATTTACTGGGCGACACGAAGACGCGGGACGCCGTGCTCATCGACCCTGTGTTGGAACACGCCGAGAGAGACGCCGCGCTTATAAAACAGCTCAATTTCAACTTAGTGTATGCCAGTAAGTTAATCTTATCATTAAAAGATTAGAGTTTAAAACTATCCTTGTAAATTAGGCACCTATAAAAAAAACTAGAGGCTTTGTCAAAATGTACTAAAGAGAGGTAGAGCAAAGCGGTTTTTCGCTGAACGAGCAACTCGACTCGTGAAGTAATACCGCAGCCAAATAACTTAAGGGGGCCTTTCATGGCCAACCCAACTTCAACGCAAGCGTAGCCTAAAAGCTTGTACTTTCATCCAACGTAATGTTTGACTGCGAAAAAAGAGAGACACCATCAGAGCCATCGGTTATCAGTTGGTAAATTCCGCTGATCACTCGCGGCCGCTTCGCTAGGTCGTCATTCATGATTTCGCATATCATAAAACTTGTTCCAGGCCCATACTTCCTGTGATGTAATCTTACAAGTTTGTGAAAAAAAAGTTAGTTATTTAGAATCTCCAATACATTTGCAAGCATTGTTTAGAGCTGTTTTCTTTACTTTTACAATTTATAGGTACATTAGATATGGCCAAAATTCACGTAAAATTTGTTCAAAACCGCTGTTTTTCGGAGGCTTTTACTGAATTTGTTTCACACTTTTTTTATTTTCGCCTAGTTATACTGCTAGATATAGTTCACAAGATACCAATTTGTTTAAAACATCTGACGAAAAGTGTTTAAAAACGCCATCATAAGTACAGAGCTTTTGTATGAAAAGTATGGTGAGCTGACTGCTCTTAATGTTGTGTTCCTGCGCGTGAGTAACGTCGCCGGAGCTCACAGGAGAGGGGGGAAGGGCCGGTATCACGCCAGTAATGCCCTGTACCTCTACCATGAGTTTTCTACACTAACGTAATGTACAGTCGCTAGCGACTACGGTGAAATATTTTGTATGAAATGCTTCCAAAAGTATCCACTAGAGGCGGTGCTCGCTATACAAAATATTCATCGTAGTCGCTAGCGTGTGTGAATTACGTTAGTGCAGAAAACTCATGGTAGAGGTACTGGGGTGCCTCGGGTGTTGCATGCGTCCATATGGCACGGTAACCGCTTCCCACCAGAGCCATATGCTTGTCTGTTGAAATGAGACCAAAATCCGATGTTGTTATAGTGGAATATTTAGTCGTACTTTAACATGTTTCTGGAATACCTATATTCAAAAATAAGCTGAAGTTTCGTACATTAATTTCCAGTGAACACACACATGCACGCCGATCACATAACAGGTACGGGTAAACTAAAATCCCTGGTGCCCGGTACAAAGAGCGTGATAGGGAAGGCTTCTGGTGCTAAAGCGGATATTCACCTGCTGGATGGTGATGTCATCAGGGTTGGAGACCATGAAATACTGGCGGTGGCCACGCCCGGACACACGAATGGATGTTTCACTTATATTTGCCATAAACAGGTAAATAATTATCTTATTTTCTGCGCAAATTGTTTCCTCTTAGGTGCTGTTTTCATTTCTCAATGCATGCCTATGGTAGTCAAGGAAATCTTTGCCAGGTACCCTAAAACACAAAAGACGGACTCGGCGCTTATTTTAGCCGGACTTTTTGACTTAAAGCCGAACATACCTTTTTTAAAGCCGGACATATGCTCTAAAAGCCGGAATATATTCATACATTATAAAGAAAACACAATTATTTATTTAAATTGTTTATTATTTACTCATTAATCACTTAATTAACAAGCATATCTATAACAAATTAATCAAATCACAGTTATTCTCTTTGAGTATGAAAAATATTAAGTCTCGGGCAGCCTGACAAAAGCCGGACAGGCCGGACGCGCAAATATTTTCCGGACATGACCGTAAAAAGCCAAACATTCCGCCTACGTTGGATTGACACAACACATACCTTGGTCAGTATCATTCATTTACTGGCTAAAAAAACGACTTGTTGTTTGACTTGTGTATTGCACAATCTAATTTTTTCGTGACTACATCGATCTGTCGTCCTCCTTGGGGTCGCTTCTGGGCGCACAGGGCTTCCAACAAGTCCAAAAGGCCCCGTTTAGTCGCCTTTTATGACAGGACAGGATATTCTAAGGCGCAGGGCGCAGGAGGGCGTCGATGAGGCACATTTGCGCGCGGCGGCTTCGTCTCCGAGTGGGATCGGCCCTCTCCCGATCCCACTCAGCATCCTCCTTATGGTCCCCGCTCAGCATCACCGACACGACTGCTGGCAGGGAGTGTGAACTAACCCTAATTGATTTTTCATCCAGGGAAATAATTTGAATCATCTGAAACCACGGAGCATTTCTTATATTGGAATTCTTACCGTTTTTTCTGATTTCATAAATAAATCTATCCGTTTTCATAACATTGCTTTAACATTCAGAATAAATTGATATAATATCAATTGTTATGGGTTATTATCGGCTGTTTATCAGGTCAAATTGACCGTGGATCGGTCTTATCAGATACACGGTATTGTATTATTTACAATAACTTGTTTATGAGCGTTTAATATGAAGAATTTTACAGCAAGTCACTGGAATTGTTGATCGAACCATAGAGTTAGATTATACATAGAGCGACTGTACTGGAGTATGTGCCGTGAGCACGGGTATGTGCAACGCTGCCTTGAAACGAATTACGCGTTCAAAGTTTGAACGACTAAATACATATAATTAATGCCAATTTATCGTTTTTATCGAGGAAGTAGCATGGGGTTCTTCAAAAAGTGTGTGAAAAGATTTCTGCAGGGTCGGCAACGCGCGAGTGATACCCCTGGTATTGCAAGCATCCATACCACCTCTTATCACCAGGCGGGCCATATGCTTGTTACCTTAGTATAATTTAAAAAAAAAACGTTTTTTCTACGAAGTACCTACACGATAATTCCAACTTTCAGGGTTTAGCGTTCACAGGCGACACGCTCCTCATCCGCGGCTGTGGTCGCACAGACTTCCAAGAAGGTTCTCCGACCACCCTGTATAACTCGGTGCACCAGAAGATATTCACGTTGCCCCCGCACTACACCCTGTATCCCGCACACGATTATAAAGGACAGACGGCGACCACAGTCGGTGAAGAAATGAAGTATAACCCGAGGCTCACGAAAACATTAAAAGAGTTCATACATATAATGGATACGTTGAATTTGCCGTACCCTAAAATGATTGGTGAGTTAGTAAACTTGGCACGTTTTTTTCATCTGCCGATAATGGTCGATGACAAAGCCTAACAGTGTTAACAGACGACTGAACCTGACCATCGAACAGAGGGAGACAGCGCTAAACGTCAAAAAGATAATTTTGTACTTCTAATTGCTTCTAACATATGACGCTGTCTTCCTCTGTTCGATGGTTCGGCCGCACCAGGTTCAGTCGTGCGTTAGCACCTCACGCTTACCCAGAAGAAACCTATTCACTCTGGCCTTGAAAGTTCCTAGATTGTATGAGTCAGAAAACAGACTCTCGAAGCAAGTTCCACTCCCTTGCTGTCCGCATTATAAATGAGGTCCGTATGTTCGGTAGGTATATCAAAAGGGGAGCGAAGACTTAGTTCGGAGCCTGGCATACTCATCAAGCGCCATTTTGTTGTTTTTCTTTTGAAAGTTGCGGCCTACTTTGAAACCTATATACATCGATTGAGGACACTCATATGAACAAAAAAATATTGGTGTGTCTATGTCCTTAAACGTCACGTTAGAGAGTTATTTGCAAAACATTATCGATGTCTGAAAAATTAAATAGCCAAGAAACATTACTCATAAATGGTGCTAGAATATCTAGATTGATTGAGCATTTCGGGAGTTGCACTTGAAAGCCAGTAACATTCTAAACAACTATTTTCTTTTCAGATAAAGCCGTCCCTGCGAACAAAGTGTGTGGACTGTACTAACCATGGATAAACTCGATCTTGGCTTGTGTCTAACGATAACAATAAGTATATCTGTGATATAACAAATGTGTTTAATGTATAGAGGAGGTGGTAGAAGTGAAATAAAACACCTGAAGCGTAGACATTATTATACAGATTTTTTTTTAAGAATATTGAAAATGAAGGGTTTATTCTTTGTTGAGGTAGTTGTAGCAATATAAATGTTGATCAATTGAAATTATATTAGTTTAATGCCATGTATTTTTTCTAAGAAAGAAATAAAAAACCTATTGTTTATTTTAAGTATAAAACACAGTGATTATATTTTTAATTGTTTTTAAGCTGAATTATTTCTTATCATTATTATTTTGTTTTATGTGAATATATTTGTTATTGAATATTGAATTATGTACCATGTTGTTTTCTTCTCTAGATCATTTACTATCCCACAAAAAAGTGGTCCTGATGGACAGTTCCAACCGAGACTTGTAAAGGTAAAATAAATTACGGTGACAGTTCATAAATACGACTATAAACCAGACTTTTTTAACATAAGCTGAGGGCATCTCAAGAACCCAAGCATACAAATTTCCTTAGTTAACTACTTCAAAAAAATACAATTTGACGAAGTAGTTACTTGACATGCACCATTGAGCATAATGTCTTTTTTATACCACTAAGGTGGCAAATAAGCTTGCGGCCCGCCTGATAGTAAGCGGTTACCGAAATCTAAAGACACTTGCAAACCCAGGGTCATCACACGCGCGTTTCCGACTCTCGTTTTCCATCTTTGACGACTAGCTTGAAGGTTATAAGCTTGAAAATAACTAGAATAATCTATTTGTTGCCAAGAATAGAAAATATGGAGACAACTCATCCGATCAAGCCTCCCTCAATAGTCTCGATCTCCAGACTCAAAGGACCGATGTCATAATGTGACTCTGCTTGGCAAGGCCATTTGAATAATAAATACTTAATAATAATACTATCATAATTTTGTCGGTCACTCATTGGTTCAAAAATTATAATGTTTTTCGGTTGTCATTCTGTAAATATGCGACAAATTATGGGAGCAAATAGATCTTCGAATCGAAAAGTGCTCTAGCTGTGGTAACCGTGCCAGGATTGGGCCATTTTGGCAGGGCCAACGAAAACTTTTGAACTAGGATCCGACGAATTCTCATAATCGGGGAAATCGACTAATCAGTTACATTTTTGTCCTCTTGGAATTCAAATTCGTGATGGAGGCCTTGCCCGGAAAACTCACACAATGTCATAAGCTGAACTAACAAACTTATGAAACTTATAGAACCGCCTCAAGGGCAATCAATAATTCAATGCCTATGTAAGTAGGTATGTAGCTTGACATTTCATTAACGCGATCTTCGTAGCCTCTAGGGGCTAGGGGCTAAGGCTACATGATGGCGACATTAACAAAATGTCGACCGAATAGGTATAAGGGGGATATTATTTTAGGTACCTATTTTAACTTTATTTGTTGCAGTGATTGATTGCAGATGAGTTGCCAACCTAAATCGTAACTTACCCACACTGGTAGGTGTTTGTCAAGGTGCCAGGCAAGGGGATATGTCATAGCACATTACAGTCAAACAAATTACAGTAGTACCTACCCAACTAATATGGCTTACCGATGTACCTGCGCAGAAGATACATTTTCAAAGCGCGGGAAATGCTATTGGTCGGCAACTGCCGCCATGTGTGCGGAGGGGCGTGACTTGCGAGTGAGATTGAACTAACAGCTGCAGTGAATTATGAACCTTGTAGTAGTGATCTAAGGTTGATTGTAAGTTTTAAGCATTCTTTCGTTAATCTTCGGGCCATACTTTCTTTTCTGTGCGAACGAAGATTCACGACGCGCCTTATCAGTTGGGTACTACTGTACCATCTTCACCGAAAGCTCAATAGATGTAAAACCAAGCCCTTAGTGCCTTAGTGATGGCCACAGAGGATAAATGTGGTCATAGCATTCGACGGAGCGGTCGATGCAAGAACAGAAAGAAAGATTTGAGTTGGGTTCACAGTATGTATGTATGATTGTGAACACCGTTAGTTTATAATCAAAACACATTCAATTATGATTTAATTTGACAGTTCGACATGGATATGTCGCAGTTAAATAGTATTAGCCGCCATATACTCATATCCCTAAGGATATGATTATGTACCGGATTATAGTTATTTGAAAGCAGTTCATAACTATCTGACTAGGGATATAATTACGATACGAACACGATCAAGCAATTTACCTATATCACTAGGCTAGTCTAGTGAAATAGTTATATTTCTTTGAAGGACGCGTTTACAAAATTGATAGGTGGCAAATCGCATGCACACATGCACGGGCAATCAACGTAACTTGTTACAATTTTCATCTATTTATGTTAACATTTTTAATATGTTTTTAGTTTCTCGTGTATGTAAATCGTTCCAATGAGCTTTCGTTGCGGATGATATGTCCAAATATCGAATTCGCACAATCAACGAAAGTTTTTTTTTGATGCGAAGCTTTTTCAGGGTGTAAGTGCGTTGAGCAGTCCATTTTATCCTCAGCAAGCGACTCCAACACCACATCTCAAGGGCGTCAATCTTTTTCCGATATTTTTGTTGGATCGTCTTGCGATCCACCACCATCATTTTCGTTTTATCGCGGTTTACGGTGAGGCCAAAGTTGGAACTGGTTGTTCCCAGAAGCGAAAGAAACCCTTCTATGTCTGTTTGTGACGTCGTAAGAAGAGTAGTATCATCCGCATATCTTATGGTGCGTCCATTCTTGGCGAACCGAGCACGAGCCGAGCCACGAACGAGCACACTGCGAGCACAATTCGCGTAGCGTGGACGGGCTTGCGAGCCTCGAACGAGCATTCGTAGCGTGCTCGACTGCGCTCCGCCCGATTGACAGTTTTTTAACGAACACAGGGATTTGCATCGCGCTCGTTGTAGGCTCGTTGAAGGCTCGTTAAGTACGTCCGCTTGAAATCGCGAGCAACGAACGAATCCTGTTCGTTCGTGGCTCGGCTCGTGCTCGCTTCGCGTAGCATGGACGCACCAGTTTAATATCAGCCGACCTCATGGATTTAGGTACATACAATTAAACATACCTTACTGGACTGAGGGGATAACGAGTAGGTGTACCAATCTATTTCACTAACTGATCTCGGTCTATATCTGACGCTATAAAGAGACAGAAAATAATTGCTACAGCTTTGTTCGTTAGATATACCTAAGTTTTAAGCTTAGTGTACAGGGTAACAGGGCCTTCGTGCCTTCGAGCTTCATGGCTATTGATAAAAAAGAGGTACGATATTTTTGACCTTTATGCTGACCTAAGGTTTTAGGACGAGTAAAAGGTAAAACAATCTTTAAAGTCTTTTTAACAAGCTTTTATTAAATCTACGATAGGTGCAATGGTAATTTTCTTTAAAATATATAGTACCTAAATAAAAATCTTTCCTAAAATAAGTTTCACTAATGAGCGTTTTTCTGACAGATACCTTCCTAAATATGCTGAAAATACATGTCAAATCGTTAGGGTTCAAATTGGTTCGAAATATTAACAGTTTGACAATTATTTTGAGCGTAGAGAAACTTCATCGATTTTGAAGAATAAGCGATGGTGTTGCCAACAACAAGGCTATACATACATACCGCAGCGAGCGAACTGTATGTCGTTGGTCGTTAGCATGGAACAATTAACCCAAAGAAGCGCAATGACGTTCTTTTTGGTTGAAATATATTCCGCCAATTTCCCACCGCCGACAACGCGCTCTGATTGGCTAAGTCAAGCACGCATGCACTCTGATTGGCCAAGTCAAAAACACGCGATGCAGTGATTGGAGCTTACTGTTCAAATTCAGTGACAAATCACTGACGAGTTTCGGAATTTGATTGTTCATTATTACTACTCTATATCTTTCCTCGATGGTCGTTAGTAATCGATCAGATTTACATTGCAAGTTCTACCACATGAGTAGGTTTGACAAATGTGGTGCACCTTTGAAACATACCTAATGCCTTCCAAAAACACAGGGATAGAAATATATAGAAGCATTCTTGTATGTTGGAACTGCATTCGCTTCTGATTCTAAACTCTAGAGGTAGTGTTTCTGGCCATTTCAAGATAGTCATAATAGATTGCATCCTGTGAACCCCAGTCCCCAATAACTGCGTGATGGTCTCAAATCTCAAATCACCCCCGAAATTAAACGTGACACCCAAATTAATGCGTGAAATCGTAATTCATAAATTATAGTGTATCCCTCTCAAATAACTTTAATTAAAACTCCAATATGATTACTTTATTACGGGTAATGCCCGTGTGTCAGAGCTTTTATAATAGGGCCTTCCTAATAGTTCACTTTTGACAGCCCATATACATCCATGTGTCAAAAAGAGAAAAACATAGTGCGGCAAGGAGATACACCAACTTGTCAAATATGACTTCTTGGCATGGCCATAGATTAACAGTTTATAAAACAACTAGCTTCTGCTTGCGGCTTCGCCCGCGTGGCCTACAGGAAAAAAATTACATATTTTTCTACAACAATACGTCTTAAAAGAAAACAAAACAAGTTCATCCCGCTTCGAGGGTGGAATTATTAAAAACGCTGAGACACGTATATAAATGAATTTTAAATCTTCAGCCTAAACAGAAAATTTGAAGACCCTAACTTCAAAACTGACGGACTAACATACACATTTTCATCCCCTATTTTACCCCCATAGGGATAGAATTTCGAAAAACCCTTTCTTAGTGGATACCTACTCGGAACAAAGAATATACCCTCAAAATTGTATGTCTCTAGGACCAGCGGTTTAGGCCGTGCGTTGATATATCAGTCAGTCAGTCAGGACTTTGAATTTTATATATATAGATAAAAAAGCAAATGTAGATACTTACAAGTATTAGCTCCAACCAAAGGTTGCCTGTTAGAGGTAGGTTTCGAATAGGAGAATCTGCCTGTGTTTACTTCAGCTGTAAACCAGTCAGTTTCTCTTACATCTGCTCGCACTGCTAAAATTGCAGCTGAGATGACATTTGTGTGTGAAATGGTTTCTTAGATAGGTAACTTAACTATAATGTAGGTAAGTTTGTATTTAGCCATTTTTTTTTTTTTTTTTTTTATTATGTATAGGCCTGTGTTTGACCACAATCTCACCATGGTAAGTGATGATGTGGCCGAAGGTGGTAAGCACACAAAGCCTAGAAGGAACTGGCTCTCAAGTGCAGCTGTCGGAACACACCGATAGGTGCTTGGCGACAGATTTTCAACTTGAGGGTGGTAGCCAGATGGGTACTACAAAGTACCCTACCACCGTGCTATGGTTTCCTCACGATGTTTTCCTTCACCGAAAGCTCAAGCTCATTGTAGGATTCGAACCCGGGACCTTCGTCTCGGTATCCGACGTCACTACCACTGAGCTATCATCGCCTTAAAAATTTGGTTGGTAATTAAAATTGAAGTATTCTAGAGATTTTGGAAAAGCCCCAATAATGAAAGTTTATATTTTATAATCTTTACATAAAACTGTACGCAGTAGTTCTCATCTAAACAAATATCGGAAAAAATATTTCAGCGTTTTTTATAAATAGATACATAATATCTGTGACTGCTAAAGTTCGAATGGAAAGACATTTTTTTATAGTATGTAAGAAGATACACATTTTTAGTGCGGACTGAGGCTTTTTATAACATAGGGTGACTAAGAAAGGATTTTCTGAAATTCAACCCATTAGTCTATATACACAAAGTCGTTTGCCATGCAAGCAACAATGAGAAATGCTTCTAAAACGATCTGCAACAATATATACCGGAACATTAGTGTCCTGTCTGTGAGTCTGTGCAAACACGGCCTTAGAGCCAGTGTGAATACCGGACCGACTGCGCGGCGTCTGAGGGGCAGGGTGGTGACGTCATACCACCGCACCACGACGCGCCGTACATGCAAATATCTAGAATATTCTCCGGCCTGGAGCATTCTATCTGCAGATGCTTTAATAGCTCGGCTTGGCTCGCTTCAAAATGCGATTTGGTATCTCTTAACTTCCATTTACGAAGATGCCTCACCGTGTTGGCTGCCCACACGTTTTGTATCCCACTGTGAGTGGATTGGTATATATACCTAGGAGAGCGCTCTAAGATTATTTTATAGTTAATGTTAATGAAAATAATTGTTAATTAATGGTGTTAGTTGAGGGTTACAACTAATCATTATTTTCTTTATGTACTTGAATGACTTTTGATAAATTGAAAGACTTTTTTTATTTTTATTTTTTTTTCGTGGGGAAATCCTCCTAGGATACCCTACCGCCCCGGGGGTAGCGGCCGGGTTATGCCGGACTTTTACCGGCTAAAACCCCACGGTGGTCGCCATCTGCGCTGTAGAGAGGGGGGCGGGCTCTCGTGTTGAACGCGTACCTGCTCGCTCACCCCTCCAAGCGCGGCGCTTTGATAGCTCGTCCCGGGGGAAGTCTGACACCTCCCCCCAGCACCCTCGCTGTGCCATCGCACGATGAGTCGTGACCACATCAACTCGTCGTCTTCCTAGGGGTCGTTTCTGGGTGCACAGAGCCCCCGCTCTGATTGCCCACGACCCTAAAGGCCCCGTTTAGTCGCCTTTTACGACAGGCAGAACTTGAAAGACTACTAGAATAAAAATCCACCATGTTTGCGTTGCGTGCTCTTTAGTCTCAACTATGAACACAAGATGGCGTATTGTTAAGTTAAAAAACGCTCTGGAGAAATTGATATGTAGGTACTTTAGGATTCTCCTTTCCTTAAGGATTAATTAGCTCAAGTGCAGCCCGTCTAGGGTTGCCAGGCGCTCAAACACAAAAGCCGGACTCAGCGCTTAATTTTGCCGTTTGACATTTTGCCCTAGAAGCAGAATATAAGTTACTTACCTTTTTTAAAGCCGGACATTATGTTCAAAAAGCTGGCAATGTGTAGCTCTAAAAGCTGGAATATATTTCATACTTACATTATAAAGAAAACTCAATTATTTACTAATTACTCACGTAATTAACACAAATTAATTTATTATCAGTTACTCTCATTGAGTATTAAAAATCTTGGGCAGCCAGACAAAAAGCTAACTAACAAAAGCCGGACAGGCCGGACCCGACCGTAAAAAGCCAAACATGTCCGGCTAGCCGGACACCTGGCAACCCTAAGCCCGTCGGACGGATGTAATGTTCGTAAGTGCTTTATCACGGTCTGACTTAACTGAATAAAGAGTGTAGTAACAAGAGTAACTTATATGTCCACTACAGGGGTAGGTCTGTGCTCAGCCATCAAAAAAACTATTTTTTTTATACCACTTAGTTGGCAAACAAGCATACGGCCCGCCTGATGGTAAGCGGTTACCGTAGCCTATGGACGCTTGCAACACCAGGGGTATCGCGCGCGCGTTGCCGACCCTGCAGAAATCTCTTCACACCCCTTTTGAAGAACCCCATGCTGTACTCCATTGGGAAAACCACGGCGGGGAGCTCTTTCCGCAGTCTGAGCGTCCGCGGAATGAAGCTCCTTTGAGCCCGCACAGTACGAAACAATTCAGGTTTCAATATGTGAGGATGGACTCCCCGTCCATGGCGAGAGTTGCGATGGTAGAAGGTAGCCGTGGGCATCATCTTACACAATTCTTCAGAACACCGTCCGTTGTACAAGCGGTAGAGCACACATAAGGAGGCAAAGTCTCAGACTGAATTGATTTTTATCCTGTAAGGTTGCCTTGCCTATCATATTGATACTCGATACGATGTACCGCCGATGTACCGCCGCGCCGGGGCACGCAATTGTTTTCAGTGCGATTAGAACAGGGTCAACAGGGTCCTTAGTGTATAGTGTTATTTATTTACCTTAAGGTGCCTATGTAACATTGTATACCTATGTAAGGAAAGCAAAATAAATAAAGAATAAAGAATGTAAATATTATGTAATTAATCTAAGCCTGTTTTGAAAAGAGTAATTGCTGAGTTTATTGCCGGCTCTTCTCAGCAAATGCAACCTTCCGAACCGGTATTAGAGTATTAGAGTCAGACTTTTCATAAGTGCCTGCGAAGGTCTATTTGAATAAATGATTTTGAATTTTGAATTTTTTGAATTTTGATGATAGTTCAGACGTTGACGTTATGAGCTATACAAGGTCGGCAACACATTGGCAAATCCCCTGGTATTGCAAATGTCAATAGGTGGCGGTGACCACTTACCATCAGGTGGCACGTCAGTCTGCTTGTCAACCGGTTGACATAAAAAAAACCTTGAATGTCGTGACCAAGGAAAACGTCGACTGAAAATTTAGGCACGGTGATAGGGTAATTTTGTGGTACCCACCTGGCGAGCTGTCACCCTCAAATTGATGATCTGTCGCCAGCACCTACCGGTATCCTTCGGCAACTGCACTAGAAAGCCTACCTTCAGGGCTTTATGTGCGTGCCACCTTCGGCAGCAGCATCACTTACCATGGTGAGATTGTGGTCTAAGTCGAGATCGTTGTAAAAAGTAAAAAAAAAGATTTCTAAAATCGAAAAGAACATTTATTATTCTTTTGTATCTCTATTATTTTTGCTGTGCCCGACAGGGTCCACAATTATATTTAGACATAATTTACCACCTAAGGTTTAATATTGATATTGTGGAATGCAAATAAACAATATGAATATTAATGTTAAAAAGTATCATGTATAGTATAATCAAAGAACTGTGCACATTTTTATGTCACGCGTACACAACGTACGCTGCAGACAAAGTGCGTCGTTTAGACTGTGCCTTATGTAACGGGTTTCCGAACAAATGATAGTTCGTAGTTGAAAAAGTGAACTATATCATAATAAGTAGCCATATGAAAACGTAGACAACGAATTGATAATAAAAGTACATGAATAAAATACAGAGATCGTGGTAATATATGATTGCATAACGGGCGCATTTGTCGGGTTAACTGGGCTTCCCGTGATCAATATATGACCAATCACGCCGGGAGAGGCCCGGACATCCGTAACGCTTCATGGCAACATGCCCGCGGATATGACCTTATTCTCAAATAATGTTCCGATTTAAATAAAATAACTTCACCCCGACGTTATGTAGGTTTTTCTATGAGTTTGTGAGATGTATTACTTAGTTGACCTTTTTTTGGGGATGATTTTTTTACGATTTATTGTTAGCTGAGTCTATATAGATAAATAACTCTTTATTGTACACCAAAAAACAGTTCACAAAAAAAAGCAAAAAATGAACAAAAGTACTTACCTACTACTACGTACGTACCTACTTACTACTACATACTTATTACTACTAGTTACTGTACAAATAAGGGCGGTCTTATCGCTAAGAAGCGATCTCTTCCAGACAACCTATGGATGGAGAGGAATCAATATACTATAAAAGACGGTGGATGAATTTTATGATAAAGAAATAAAAGAGATAAATCATTAAATAAAATAAGTACATACCTAGTTAAAATATATCTATCTATATTTCATTTTATGTACCCCAATGTCGGCACACAAGTATACCTCCGGCCCGCATGGTGGTAAGCTGTTACCGTAGCCTATGGAAGCTTGCAACACACGAGGCATCACTTACGCGTTACCAACTTTCCCCCCTCACTTATGAGCTCTGGCGACCTTACTCACGCGCAGAAACAACACAACATGAAGTTATTTGGCTGCGGTATTCTGTAAGGTGGTGGTAATTCTCCAGTCGAGCTGCTTTTTGAGCGGAAAAACGCTATGCTCTACCTCGCTTTGTTTTCGATTCTTTAATCTGGACAGAATTATGTGTGTTTGACCAAGACCTTACTACGATAAGTGATGATGGGCCGAGAGTATAAGCTTTAAGTGAACTAGTTCAGCAATCGAAATACATTGATTTATGATTGGAGCCAGATTTTCAGGTGCATTAGCCAGCTTAAACCGGTACTAAGAAATTCCTCCGTGCTATGGTTATCTGACGATGTTTCCCATCATGGAAGTATGATTCGAAACCAGGAATTTCGTTAAGGCATTTAACGTTACAACCACTGAGTTTTCATATCGTTTTCATATCGCTCACATATTATTCTAATAATATATTCAAAATCATTCTTAGCCAAACCAGAATTTACTTTTATAACCAGACTTATTAGTTGACTTGACACCCGACTCAAATGTATGAAAAATCAAAGTCAATTAATTTATTCAGTTGAAACCCTACGACACCTCTGAAGCTCAAATCTACAGAAGTTACCATCAGTCAATCTAATCAAGTTAATCAACCATCAACCAATATAGGAAGCTATTTTGTTCCCAAATCAATGGTATAATATAAAAAATAGTAGAAATCTTGGAATGGAGCATTATCGAACATAAAAGCCACAACATTGTTTGAAAGGATAGATCTGTTATCCTACAAATGTTTGAGTCACAGTCAGTTACTGATAAAGTGATACTCAAAGACGCCGAAGTGTGTTCCTGTGAAATTCGCGAGCGAAGCAAGCTGAGTGCATATCGCGAGCACGCAGCTCACTTAATAACCAGATAGAGGATTCCACTGCATTGCACTATTTGCACTGCATTTATTTGATCCTAAATATATAAACAGGAGTTTAAATTAAACTAATATTATTGTTAGCCCACTTTAAGGTACGTAGATAGAGTCGCATTAAAACTATTTAGAAGTATTGGAACTGTAAGGTAGAGTATTTCAGGTAATTGCTAATAATTTAATACTTAATAGGTATTAAATAAAATACTCTCCCTTGCAGTGTCAGTTTTACTTACATATGACTATCTTGTACTAAGAGATGTGCTCAGTCCCGTCTTTACCATAAGGGCACACGGTGCCCGGGCACCCAATTCTTGTGTGCCCAAGTGCCCTGGTGTGGCTGAAGACGGCCCTGGATGTGCTGATTATTGATGACCTCCACATTCTTGTACTTCAAGCTATAAATAAATAAATATCCTGGGACATTTTTCCTCGGTTATGTTCACGTAAAGATTAGCTAATGTAAGCAAACCAAATAGAATAGAATAGAATATAAAAGAATAGAAAACATTTATTCACCTCAGAATCTTCATTTTTTTTTTTTTTACGACTAAGTCGGTAAACAAGCATACGGCCCGCCTGATGGTAAGCGGTCACCGTAGCCATATGGACGCTTGCAACACACGAAGCATCGCTCACGTGTTACCAACCTTTCCCCCCTCCCCAATGAGCTCTGGCGACCTTACTCACGCATAGGAACACAAAATAAAGTTATTTGGCTGCGGTATTCTGTAAGGTGGAGGTACTTCTCCAGTCGAGCTGCTCTTTGAGCGAAACATAATGTCGCAGCATACGGCTACGACGCTGGTTTTCAGTGGGAAACAGAACCAGCGGATGGAAAATATAACATACTATCAATAAAATACTTATAACTTACTACATAATAGTATATATTAATATACTAAATAGACAAATATAACATATAATATGTAGGTACCTACATAAAATATAATAGTAATAAATTATAGCTGCATTTAAAAATACACATTGAGGCGACGCGATCCAGAAAGATACAAAAAAGTAATAATAATAAAAAATAAGAAACAAAAAAGATATAGTAAGTATATGTATGAGAAGGGAATTAGTAAAAGAATTAGAATTATAAAATACACACTCCTATGGGTCATGTCATGGCCCCTGAAGAGAGTCAAACGGGGGTCCGAAATTGATACATGATGTGCGTTGACAAGGTGAGGATGCAGGGTTGCCGGTATCACCTCTCCCGGGACTGGATCAAAGGAATCGTGAATATTTAATGGCGATAGCTCCAATGTCATTACATTTCACGAGGAAGTGTCTAACTTGTGACAGTGCTTAGATAAAATTGACGTTGGGAGACTTGGGACTTTACTTCAAGATGATAAAAATGTTTTCTATTTTTTATTTGCTGAATATTGTATGCCTGACGGAGCATACGAAAATACTCTAGCTAGCAATGATCTAGCTGAAATTATTCTGAAAAATTTCGCCATCCATTGAATGAAGCCATGTAAAGCTAAAAGCGTCATCAAGTATCCAGTCAATATACAACCCTCTGCTTTTTTTTGGATTTTACATTTTATTGAAATAGTGGTTAAGTAGTTTTGCATGTGCAGTCAATAAAGCACTCTCCTTTCTATTCTCTCTCACTCGATTAGATTATTTGTTAATTTTGCTACACACAACCAATCTATCTACTAATTAAATAGAATGTATTCCCAATATTGCCAAGTAATACATGTTATTGCGGATAATTGCTAACAATGTTATAAACCATGTGAAAAGTGTAATTCGAGTAGAGTCAAGCTAAATTGTACTCAACTACCCCAGAAATAAGAATCAATCCGGAGCAGTATTAGAAAAAATGACGCATCATCATCGGGAAATCCAGACAAAGCCAGACGAAGACGGCATTCGCGATTCCCTTCGATATAGTCCTCATTGTACGCGTTTCCAGCATTGCGCGTGCGTTATTCTCCCCCTTCTGTCTTCGTCTATCGCATGCGTCGTTGAGCTCTGTCCCTCTCACTCCCGGGAGGGTCGATCTATACGACGCTAGGTACGGCTACAGTGCTGTACCGACTGAGTGTGACTAGTACGCAGGTTTCTGGCGTCCAGCACAAACGTCACTGTTCGGCAGTCGGGTTTAGGAACGCATCGCGGCCGCAAAAATGTCGCGCGCCGTGCTTTTTATATGTGTTTTTACCATATTTTTGGACGTCCTTCATGCTGGACAGGTAAGTTGTATAACTAGTTTCTAGTATTATTATTTAAATGTGCATTTTTGCCGAAGCGGCGACATGCCGGGGATACTAAGTCGAAAATCGATTGACTACGTTCGGTAATGTTTTCAAGGCGGGTGTAAAATAGTAGCTGTCTGAAAGGAGCGCGTTTATACGCTCGCGGATGCCATAAAAGTTTTTTTGTAGGCGATTAATTCTTTTTTTTAGCTACATTAGGTGCTTATAGATTGCGTAATAGATATTGACAGGTTGATGGGTCGGAACACTCGATGAATAATATTATTTTTATCTAAAAATAGACTCTACATTTACTAGTTTTTGAAGAAGCGTCGGTAATTTCTTCAGGCTATTTACAAAGCAGATTTATTTATTTAACTGACATGCGAGGCTGGTAAACTTTTTTTAAAGCAGTTTTTTCTGTTACGAATTCGTTGATGGACAATAGGCCTGCGTGTTATGTTTTTACGTTTATTTACTGTTTATTTATATTTTCTACTTTATTACAATTACTTATAGGATTGATTTCGTGCTTCGGAAGGCACGTAAAGCCGTTGGTCCCGGTTATCACTTAATTTTGATAGTCGTTAAGCTAGTTGGAGGTATCTTAGGCGGCTTTAAAGTTCCAGCAGTAGGTTGACCACTAGCTAGAACGCTCCGCAGTGGGCACGCGTGGTGTAGTATCTGCCCAGTCCCTTTCACCCTCATTTGTGAAAGGAGGCCCGTGCTCAGCAATTCGGCATTATGGGCTAATGATGGTGATGATGATGATGATAGGAATGATTTACCATTACTTTAAGTACACATGTATTATGACAGGACTAATGTATGTATATTATTTTGTCTATGGATAAAGCTTAAAATATTAAGGCGCCGATCCCTCAGAGAGAATTCTGCGTTATCCGCATTCACTATTGTGCACACAGCAAGCAGTCTACGAGTTATAGAGATCTGCAATATTCACTACCGGTCAAACGTCATACACTTTTTTAACTGTTAAAGGCGCCGCATAGATTACAGTGGACGCGAAACGCAGAACTCTAGAACTCTCTCTATGGGAGCAGCGCGTACAGGTTTAAAGGATAATTAACTTTATATGACAGATTATAGGGCTAATATTAAATACAAATTATAATAATTAATCCTATGGTAGATTCTCTAAAATGTTTTGTAAAATAGTAAAGTCGGCCAGCACCAATATCTACCGTCGGCCGTCGGAACAAGATATTGTTCATAGTCAGTTGATTGGTTAGTTATTGCATAATCATGGTCAAGTCTGCAATGCGTGCATGTTTCGAGTATTACGTCATGAGGTTAAGGACTTGATGCGAGGACCGCATCATTCAAGATGCCTAACAAGGTCATAAATAAGTCCCACCTGCTTTATAACGTATAAATATGAGGGGAATATTAATAATTATATTAAATTCGGGCTAGATTCTGTAAGGAGTGTTCGTGGAGAAGGCACGCATTGTAAGGGCAGTTACCTTAAGGTTCGAAGCCATGCGAATATTGTCTAAGGCGACTATCCATTACTTTTTGATTTTGAAAAAAAAAGTCTGTGGGAAAGCTTGCTGACCTTTTCCCATCCTTTATATGTGTATTTTTATTTATATCTATTTTTTACGCGCTCGCTGATTTGTCCGCGTAAGGTAGAGTAGATGCCATTTGAGAATCTTCTAGTCGAAAAAAGTAATTTAAAAAACTTATTTATATTTAAATAATTATTAAAAGAAATCTACAATCCTATGGAGTGTACCGGCAGCTGCACTCGAGAACCAGTTCCCTTTTAGGCTTTGTGTGCTCACCACCTTCGTCCTCATTGCCACCACAGTGAGGTTGTAATCAAACACAGACCTATTCAAAACTCGGTGCAATTTGGCTGAGGTCCTCAAACGTATAGTTCCATGAACTCCTGTTAAATTTCGCAGAAGGCGACCCCTTAATAAAAAAGAATTTAAGAAAAAGTTGACAATATAAGCGATTAAACCTATCGATCTAATTATATGAGATTTTTTCGTCAATTCAGTTTTGTTTTTTTTTTTATTTCACAAATATATACGAGAATCGGTTGAGATATGCGACTGTAGCCCTGAGCAACGGGTCATCCGGACATCTGGACATACGAAAGCATTTATGTGCAAGCTGAAATGCTTCAACGCGTCGCTTATTCGGTCAATTAATGTCATTTACGGGATTCTTCTGTTTCTTGGAAATTTATTCAGTTTAGGTCAGTAAGTCACCATAACTATAAATCTTTGCGTACCTACCAAATTTTTAGTGACGATAATTATAATGAGGTACCCCTAGGAGCAGCCGTATCACACAAAAACCTTCAATACTAAAGGCGCCATACACAAATTCCCAAAATGAAATAGTTTTTAATGTCTACATATTGTTCCTACGTATTGTTATCTACAGTAGAAACATAGCCTATGGTCTGCGGTAAGGTCAAGCCTCGAAGGTTCCTATCAATATATTATTGATTGACTTTATGACGTCATCATAGGATCAGTTTGAATAATTTACCACCAATGCCATAGTCTGACGTCATAGTGCAGTAATTAAAGAGTAGGTATGGTGAACGGTGGTAAAAAAATGATAAGGTGGGTCTACGCTACGCTAACCGAGCATGAGCCGAGCATACGCGGAGCACGAATTCACGTAGACGGACTTGGGAGCCTCAAATGAGCGTTCGGCTCACGCTCGACTGCGCTCCGACAATTGTCAGTTTTTTTGACGAACAAAGGGATTCGCATCGCGGTCGTGACGTAGGCTTGATATAGCGAGTGACGAGCGAAGAGCGGCTCTGCTCGTGCTCGGTTCGCATAGCGACCCACCTTTTGGTGTGAAATTGAATTCCCTTGACACAAATCATTTGCCTGCATTGCTGAAAGAGACTGCTGTATGACGTCATTCGCAACCACCTTGGCATGCAGCTTCTTTTAAAAGAGCTAAACTTCCGACATATATTTTAGAACTGAATTCTGCAGATCTGTTTTCATATTTGAGATTAGTTAAGCAACATTTTGTCGCATGGCGCTCAGAATGTAATAGTGCAAAATGGCTGCATTTACATAACTATGGCAAGACATGAGTTGTTATCTAACAAAGGACAAAACTGCAGATATTTTCAAAGCTTACAAAACTTCTACTTAATGAATATAATTTGAAGTTATGGCGAAATCAAATCAACATAAGACAACGAGCCGACGTATTCTATGAAGCGAAGTACGTGAGCAAATTCGTTTAAGACTATATATAATTGTAGAGCTGTCCTGAATATATTATGTGACGTAAATAGGTTAAGTTCGTTGCTTTTATATTGTCTTAATTTAATCATTGGATTACGTTCAGCATTCAATGATGTATCAGGATATTATACTTTAGGTCCGCAACACTTTGCATTTTTTTTATTTTTAAATAATTATCCTGGGACATTCAATCCCTCTGTTATCGTGAAGGTCCACTTACTGTCATTAAAACAACTCACTCAACTCACAAAGCAAATAGTGTCAATCGGTTAGCGGATTTACTAATGGGGCTAAGCTTCAAGAGTTGGGCTATTATGTTTTATACTTTTGGCCCATGCCAATGCCATTTACACATGTAAATGGCCATCGATTACAAAATAGATCAGTTCCGGATCTTTACCGATACTTGGTTTCTCATGGCATAGAGCCGAAACTTCAAACCTGATATGTTCCAACACTTGCCCTTGACGAAGTCTGCATTTTCAGGACCATCAAATAAGTTATTTCAATTCCAAGGTAGTAAAATTATTCAGCAAGGACAAAGTAGAGCGTCAGTTTATCTATACCCGGTGAGTTCGAAGTTGATCGATTTATGGCGACCTTACGCTTTAGTTGGGGGCAATAACAGTGCTATAAGGGCACTATAAGGGTGCTATAAGTTCGACTAGTTCAGGAGTGTTTATTACTTTGAGGTATAAAAGGAGCACTACATAATAGACTACCAAAAGTTTTGAGAATTTACAGCAGTGTATTGTGTCTCTATCAGTAAGAAGTATATAGGCATAAAGATTCTAGAAAAAAATATTTGAAGAAGAAAGGTATATGTACTTATTTATCAGGTCATGGTTTTAATTAGACCAAAGTTTTTTTTTTTTATACTACTATGTCGGTAAACAAGCATACGGCCCGCCTGATGTTAAGCGGTCACCGTAGCCATATGGACGCTTGCACACACGAAGCATAGCTCATGCGTTACCAACCTTTCCCCCCTCCCCTATGAGCTCTGGCGACCTTACAAACGCGCAGGAACATAACTTTACACAACATAAAGTTATTTGGCTGCGGTATTCTGTAAGGTGGAGGTACTTCCCCAGTCGAGCTGCTCTTTGAGCGAATAAACGCTATGCTCTACCTCTCTCAAAATTGTATTTGCATGTATTTGCTTAGATATCACCCATCACCATACAATGATTATCTATATCTGGTAGCTAACTACTCGGTTTCCATATTGTAATAAATATTATTTCAACAACCCGTAGATATAATACCAAAAACTGGTTCAAGTTACACGGGTCACGTTGTTAACATTTTTAGCATGGCTGATAGCTTATTGATTATTTATTGGTGCATTTTTAGGGTTCCGTAGCCAAATGGCAAAAAACGGAACCCTTATAGATTCTTCATATCTGTCTGTCTGTCTGTCCGTCCGTATGTCACAGCCACTTTTTTCGAAAACTATAAGAACTAGACTGTTGAAACCTGGTAAGTACCTAGATGTATTCTGTAAACCGCATTAAGATTTTCACAAAAATTTTGAAAAAAAATCAATTAATTTAGGGGGCTCCCCATACATAGAACTGAAACTCAAATTTCTTTTTTAATAAAACCCATATGTGTGGGCTGTCTATGGATAGGTCTTCAAAAATGATATTGAGGTTTCTAATATAATTTTTTTCTAAACTGAATAGTTTGCGAGAGACACTTCCAAAGTGGTAAAATATGTGTCCCCCCTCTGTAACTTCTAAAATAAGAGAATGATAAAACTAAAAAAATATATGATGTACATTACGATGCAAACTTCCACCGAAACTTGGTTTGAACGAGATCTAGTAAGTAGATTTTTTAATAAGTACGTCATAAATTGAAATTCATATCAAATACTCAGGTCTATACTACCATTTACTTATAGTATACCTCTACCAATTTTACTTATATACCTACAGGTTTGTACGGAACCTTCGGTGCGCGAGTCTGGCTCGCACTTGGCCGGGTTTTTTTATTGTGAATTCCGATCGCGCATGTGTTGATTGCATATCAACGAGAGCGGTTTTTATATGCTTCGACAAACTCGTATTTCACTGTGAAATAGGATATGATAGTAGAAAATAATAGCTTCTATCGATATGCAAACACTTTTTGCGTGTTTTTTGAAAGCTAACTATCAACTAATATTTGTATTTTTTGGCACATCACTTCAATATAACACCATTTATTTTACAAAATATGCTTGCTCTACTCAATGGTTTACTAAAAATCAGTTGACAAATAAATTTCTCGAGATTCCACAATATAATGCTTGTATTTGCCGACACTAAACAAGACAACTCCATTATTCCTCGCCAGAAAATCTTTACAACGAATGGTTCTTTGAGAAAGTAATCCCGACCTCTCCAAGTGTCCGATGAAAACTTTAATTCCTACAAAAAACATTGTGAAGCAGAAATAAATGGCGCCACTATTCACGGCATTAGCCATTTTGAAAAAGTTATTTTCCGAGTTGGGATTAATAAAGCAGTTTTTTTAACAAACAGTATTTTGGGATTAAATGTACCTATTTCGCGGCAACCCTTCTGCGGTATTTGCGGTTTTATTAGCCTTTTCCTTTCTTTCAGGGATTTAAGAGCTTTATAAAGTAGCATTGTTTAAAAACGGTTTTGGAGCGACCTTTTGTTGTGTGGTATGTGTGTGATTTGATTATAGATAAGTTATTACCTATTGTGTGACTTGATTAATTGTTGATTTTGTTAAACAATGAGCTCCTTTTTGACTTAGGGTTATTATTCTTATCAAATCACTTAGCAAGCCATTGAATTTAGCAAGCATTGTAAATCAAAATGTACTAGAATAAGTATTTTAGACTTAGGATTTCGCTGCGCTAAGCCGACGTTCAAAAGGTCCAAAGCATGGAAAAGAAATGTGACAAAACCTGATGATACTTTGCGAGAGAGAAAGAGAAGCATGCACAATTTTGACGTGAGTAAAAAATTTTTTTGAGTAAGAGCACATATAAAATACAGCAAATATTTTGTTATAGGACACGTCATGCTCTTTCGCTGACTTCAAAACAGTGTCAGATAAGAGTTATTTTATACTTTTTAGTGTACTTTGAAGGCAGTTTTTTTTTGTTAAAAAGTTTTTATTCCCGTACAAATCTCTAACATTCATTTATCGTCTCTCCTTATTACTGGCTATGTTCTTGTTTTACGAACAAATTCTTTGAGTTCTACTAGTAATATGGCTTCGTACTTTTTCAAAATATGTTTCAAAGTTAAACTCCATTCTATGCTCAAATATACCATTTGAATTTGTATTAGAGTTTCTAGAACGTTCCAGCGGAGAAATTGTAATTCATTACACAGTTAAACCAGAAGTTTATTGCACTTTATCAAATAGATACCTATTGCTGATACTCCATTGAAGCACCAATGGGTAGATAATCCAAACAAATTTAGTAGCAAGTTTCTAAACACAATAGCTCCACAAAAGCGTTGCTTTCATAGTGAATAATTCGTGTTATCAGCATTCTACTCAGTTGCAGCTAGCTTTCTATTGGCTTTATTGTGACAGCGTGGGCGATAGACGACATTAGTTGGAGGTGTAATGCAGCAATAAACTGCTTATTGTTACTAAAGCGTGCTATAAGGAAGTTTACTGCAACAATCGCTAAGGAACCGATGGATTTACATATCATTTTATATGATGCTTAGTAAGATATTGACACGAAACAATAATAATAATAATTTATTTCCAATAATATCCATAAGTTTTACATATTTTTCTTGACATAATTAAAATAAAGCACACAGTCGTCTTGAGACCTCAGTTGCTGAGCTAGGCTTGACGCCTGTATTACAGCAAACCGCGCCCACCCCAGATTATTGAGCAAATAGGTCGTAAAAAAATAATGATTAAATTATATAAATAAGGCAAAATCATTACATAATAAATTTAAATTTAAACAGTTATAATTTATCACAAAAAATAAACATGAGGAAAATAGTCAGTATGAGATCCTCTCTGTGTGTGGGATGTGAGTGTCATGTGTGTATGTGAGAGGGTGTGTTATGGTTTGGAAAATGGGTGAATATAATAATAAAACAATAAATCAATTATGCGTAGAAAGTGAGCATTTTTTCTGTTTCTTCATATGATAAGGTTTGAAGCCATTTGAAAGATTTATCTTTAAAATCAATTTTGTTCAGCGAATATACTGACAGCAATTTATTAACTTCGTTGTATAAAACACCTCCAAGGAAACAGTAAAATCTATGAATAAAAGCCGTATTAAATTTTTGCATTCCACTACATACAGTATGCTTTCTACGTCTTGAGAGTATTTCCGAATCAAACTTGAGTTCATTATGCTGCCTGAATAAAATACTTTGTATGAAAAGTTGTCGCACAGTGAGAACCTCGCAAGATTTGTATAAAAGCTCAGTCGAAAACATAAATGGTCGAAAAGTGCATACCTTAAGCACAGCACGTTGAGCTACTTCTAAAGTTTTAAGAGTAGTTTTGTTTGCTCCACCCCAAGATGAAATGCAATACGTAAGCAGTGACTGACAGAGGGCTAAGTAAATTCGCTTTAAAAGGGTGGTGTCAGCAACATACCTAAGGTTTTTGAAGATATATATTAATTTACGAATCCTACTACTTAAGGTAATGATGTGCTGTTTGAAATTAAGATTATTGTCCAAAGTTATTCCCAAATATTTTACTGTATCAGTACGTTCTAATTTGTCACATGCACAAGTTGTGCTTGGAGTTATTAAACAGTCGTGAGCAATTATCTTAAAGTCCATACTAGGCTGAGCAGAGTCCCGCAATGAAAATGTTAAGTAATTAGTTTTATCATTGTTCAGTGTCAAAAAATTGCGACGTAACCATTCAGTAACCATGTTAAAACCAGCTTGAGCGGCAGTGAAAGCTTCCTCCCAGGTATCAGCTGCAAACACTAGCGCAGTATCATCTGCATATGAAAAAAGCCTACCATGAGGGAGTGCCATTTGACAGAGGTCGTTAATATAAACTAGGAAGAGAATTGGACCAAGTATACTGCCCTGCGGAACACCGTGTGTGATATGTTTATAGGAGCTAACATATTTACCAATTCTGACACACTGATAACGTTCAGAGAGATAGCTTCCAAACAGTTTCAATTGTGTGCCCCTAACACCCAAACATTCAAGTTTATTTAGGAGAATAGGGATAGAAACCGTGTCAAAAGCCTTTGCCAGGTCTAAGAATATTGAGATTGTTCTTTTACCGTTGTCTAAATTCTGTGCGACAAAATTGGTCAATTCGTGTACCGCGTCTGCCGTAGATTTACCACTACGGAAGCCGAATTGATTTGCGGAGAGTATATTATTTTTTTCTAAAAAATTAACGAATCTTGTGCACAAAATACGTTCCAGAATTTTTGATAATGCTGGAAGAATAGATATAGGCCTATAATTATTGACGCGACTTCTATCCCCAGTCTTGTGTATAGGATAAATAAGTGACATCTTAAGAACATCGGGAAAGGTTCCACTCTGTAAACACATATTAAATATATATGTTAAAGGGGGTATTATAAAATCCCTATTTAACTTAAGCATAAGGTTAGATATTCCATCCATCCCTACAGAACACTCATTTTTTAGACCTAATATTAATCGCTCAATTTCTTCATTGTCTGTGTTCATTAAGACGAAAGAGTTTGGGTTAGGTGATATCATGGAGCTGTTTGTTTGTATAATAGGAGGAGCTCCATTAAGTACCACATTTTCAGCTAAACTCCTGCCAACATTAACAAAGTACTTGTTAACTTCATCAACAGAAAGCTGAGGCGATGCCGTCAGTGCTAGTAATTCGTGGGGGCAAACTTTATCCTTATCTGTATATGAAATTGATTTTATGGCTTTCCAAAGTTTTTTGTTGTCAGCAGAAGCTCTAATTATCTGTTGCTTTTCATAATTCCTTTTTACTTTTTTCAATAAAGAGTTACAAAAATTTCTGTATCGTTTGTAAGTTAGCTGAAGAACATCATTATTAGGAGATCGCTTTGACTTTCTATGAAGATTATCTCTATTTCGCATACAACGCAACAGACCGGGTGTAATCCATGGCTTAAGGATCTTCTTGCGTTTAGATTGGGTGATTGTACGCGTGTTGTTCTCAATAGCAATCTGCAAAGATTTTGAAAGATATGCCATGGAAGAATTAGGATTTAAGGATTCATAAATAGGATTAAGATCAATTTTCATGATATCAGATCTCAACCCCTCTTCATCCAATTTAGTAAAGGTTGAACTGCCATAATTTCGTGCATGTTTGTAATGTAAATATAAGAGAACTGGTTTATGATCGGTAAGAGAAGACTGTGGAACTACTGTTACAGCTGGATTTTTTGTTTTTAGTAGGACATGATCAATACATGAGCCACTGGCATCCCGTGTAATCAATGTATGTGCTGGCAGCAAGCCGTGGTAGGCCGCGAGGCTAAGATATCTATGAGAATTTAAATCTACTTTTTCCTGGTTTATAGCAATATTAATGTCTCCTATAATTGCAATGTTTTTTATAGTTGAATTTCTAGTCAAGATATCATTTAATGAATTTAAGAATAAGTCAATATGTTTAAAGGAAGGTGATCGATATATTGCAATTATAGCCATATCTGTTCCGATTTTAACTAAAAGGCAATTTCCTTCTTGGAAATTAGGTTCTTCAACTGTAACAGTGAGTTTATCTTTGATGTACACAACGACGCCATCATTTTGATTCCTATTCCTTGAGGTAAAAAAAGAATTGTAGCTTTCCAGTCGTGGTAGAATCACAGCAGACGACAACCAGCATTCCGTAAGTACCATAATATCCCAGTCGACGTTCATTCTCTTTAACAGGGTTTCAAATCCTGGCATGTTGCACCTAATACTTCGTATATTTTGAGTAAGCAAGGATAATCCTCTAGAAAAAGGAGCAAAATCAGCGCAGTCCTCCAACTTACATGAGAAAGATTTAGATACTGATATCGTATCTAGATCACTAGCCAAAGCATAGTAACTATTATCGAATTTTGAAAGCAGAATTTAATTGGTCCCAGTCAGTATTCAAGAATATTGATTCTTTTCGTTTGGTCAACAGTTTATTAAAGCATTTATAGACTAGCGTTAAGATGCTCAACGAGACATTTCCACCCATGAAAGTATATTGGAATAGGTTTTGTGTAAAAGTGTGAATTTGTGTAACATAAAATATGTGCATGCTAAAAATAAATTTATAGTATAAATGACAGTTAATATACTTATTAAAATACAGACAACATTTTAATGATATTGATAAATGATATAGTCATTCTTGTTGGCGAAGTTTTTCAAGATTATCTTCACTATCAATTTTTATTTGGGAAGCCTTGTCGTCTTTTCGTAGAAAGATATTTCCCCGCGAAGTCCAGCAATATTGGTATCCATGACTTTTTTGAAAGTTTCTGGCCAGATAAAACATTTTCTGAGCATGCTGAGTAAGTGTCTCAGATACAAAAACAGGCTTAATGGGTAGGTTAAGAAGGAGATGAGAAGTATTCAGTTTATCTCCCTTGGATTTCGTTTTATTGAAACTTCTCACTGCCATTATTATTTTCTCCCTCATTAGATTCGTGGTAAATTCAGTAACAATTGGTTTATTAGATTCTTTTGAGTGTGTTCTATAAATATCTCGAATATCACTATCTTGGATATTTACATTGAGTGACTTTCCCATGTTTTTGACAATAGCACATAGGTCCTCCTTCGATTCCTGCCTTTGCTCTGTAACTTTAGGTACATTACGTAATTCGATACCTGATGCTCGTGAGTTACGCTCTAAATTCTCAATTTTATTTTCTAGTAGCCGTATGTATTTTTTGTCTTCCTTCTTCTCTGATTCTAGTAGTTCTATACGTATCAGAAACTCGTCATATTTTTTTGCCATCATATCTAGGCTATTTACGAGTTCCGTACTCTGATTTTTAACGATAGTATTTAAATCATTGAAGCGTTTATCTTGTTCAATTGAAAAATTATCGAACAGGGTTTGTAACTCCGACTTTAAGTTTGATTCTACCCCGACAATTTTCCTTTTCTTTCGCTCAGATACGTTGGACAGAAGTAAAGGCTCACGGGGTGATTCAGTCGTTGGCGTAGTGATCGGTGAGACAGGTGGGGTACGTTTAAGTGGCATGTTAAACGCAGCAAAATAAATCCTGTACGAATGCTTTACACAGTGTGTAGTGCCGAAGTACTGACCAAGTCGTCTCTTGTCGGTTCAACCACTCCACCGTGTGTAGCGCGCTTTAATCGACAGATGTCAGTGAAATATCAATGTAAGAGAGGGTAGATTGGTTGGTTGCACAAAACGAAGATAAAAAGTCACAAAAGTAGAACCAGTATTAGACTCACCAGTCTCACTTTTTTCAACTTGCTTTATCCAATTTATCGTGAGTAATCTGTTCACTTTTGTGGCACCAGTTTTTTTGTGGATATATTCCTTTGTAAGTATTTTTAATTAACAACTTTATCAGAGCAATTTGTAAATACGTCTTAGCAGAATGACGGGACGGGGGGGGGAGAGAGAACAATTGATTGGGAAAATATTGATGATTGATGAATATTGAGGGCGTTCCTACTGCGGACCATTAGGATGTGGAATGAGCTCCCCATTACGGTTTTCCCTCAGCGCTACGATATGGGGTTCTTCAAAAGAGGCGTAAAAAGAGCTCTTCAAGGTCGGCAACACATTTGCAATCCCCTGGTATTGCAAATGTCTATAGGCGATGGTGACCACTTTCCATCAGGAGGCCCGCCTGTTTGTCACATCTTGACATAAAAAAAAAAGAAAAAAATCTGTAGACATAATAACAAATGAAAAGCAAATTTTATTCTTTAATAAATGCCAAACTTTGTCTTTGTCTAAATCCAGTGAAGTAACTCGAATTCACTAAAAACATTCAAGATTAGGTCTAGGTAAGAAAACTGAAGTATTTCATTGTGCTAGCTTTTATTCTAGAGTAATATAAAATAAAATTCATTTCATACCACGAGCGTAAACTTTATGAGTAGTTGTGTGTACTTGGCCACAATTTTAGAAAGGAAAACCTCTTTGATATTTAATCCCCGTCTCCAAGATGGCGGCGCTACATTGGCGCTAAGACTTGCAGAGATATTGGGCCAGGAAACCAGCGCTTTTGGCTTGAAATACACACGCTGAAATAAGCTCACGGCACACACATAAATGATAGCCAGTAATTTCAATAGATAGTGTTTTGAAAGTGTTCAGTAGTTTCCAATGTACTCGGTTTGTTTTGATTCCATTAAATTATTAATGTTTGCTATTATTAAAAAGCTTAAGCTATTATTATGTGGATTATAACTCCGTGATAGTTTATTAATCCATGTTTATGTCATTGGCAATATATAAACAAAGCGAAATAATTAAATTGGTCGATAATATTTATATTTCTGTGGGCGTCATGCATTAATTTAATCCCGTATCTCATTATGAGTTAATTACTTATTTATTCATAATTTAGTGATGTTTCTGGGGCACTTTCTTTTCTTAGTCTTTTTGACCGCTTCCCGCTTACTCTCCGCTTTTGTAGTCGCGCGTTTCATAGCCGTACGTTTAAAGCGTCTTCAATGGAACTTTCTTGGAGGTAGTTTGTATGTTACAGTCTTTTGTTCGACAAGAATACGGAAGCGTGGTCTTGTGTACCAAGGCTGGAACTAGTGGATAGGGAAGAAAGGAAATATTCTATTTTTAAAACACTTTGCTGCTATTGAAATTACTCTTAGTGCTTGCGAGTTGAGACCTATGTAGATTCTCTAGAAATTCAGGAGCGGGAAAATAGGATGGGGAATATTGTGTCTGAGACTCTACAATCTCTAACAATGCTACAAGAGAATTGTTCGCAGTTTGGTGCCTTGTTGTATTCTATTGTATTTGTTAATACGACTTAATCAGCAAACAAGCATACGGCCTGGTGGTAAGCGTTTGCCGTAGCCGTATGGACGCATGCAACACCCGGGCCACCACTCACGCGTTACCGACCCTTCCCCGCTCCCCAAAGAGCTCTGGCAACCTTACTCAATATTCTGTAAGGTAGGTAGTTCCCCAGTCGAGCTGCTCTATGAACTAAAAATGCTCTACATTTCTGTCTATTTATTCTCTATGATACGGTATCCAAATTGGAAGCTATGTCGAATGCCGTAGCGAAGGTTCTGGGTTCCAATTCTACAACCAAGCTTTTTTTCCGGGGAAGAAAAAGCGTGAGTTAAGTATACCACGGTGGTGCTTTATAGGTTGGCTACAACCCATCAGTCGAAAAGCTTCTGTTCTGTGTTAACGTTTCCTTATAGGGCTTGTATGTTTACCACCTTTGGCCACATTACTACATACCATGGTGAGATTGTGGTAAAGTAAACACCTATCCCAGGTAAAAAACCACATTATATTGATTATACAGACTCAGTGAGCAAATATCTCCTAAAAGGACCTTTGAAATTGAAATCACGTAAATTTACTTGGTGTTCTCAACTTTAAGTTGATCTCTTACTTGAACTTAGAGCATACTTAAGTCTGAACTGGGTCTTATTCTAAGTAGATTGCATAAGTAGCAAATAGTTTCTCGAGATTAAAATAGCAGAATACATCTCGGCTGACTCATAACTCACTAGTTAGATGTTTTGATGAATATGACTCTATCTTGCATAATGAATGACTCAACTAAGCACATAAATAGATCGTGCCCTACAAATATATGATAAATAATAAATACAACGTGTTACAGAAAGGGTATAATCCGAAAGGGGTGAAAACTCTCCATAAAAAGTTTCAGCTCAAAATATATTACTCAAACGCAAAGGCAGTTTATTTATTTTTTTAATAGGTAGGTTTTACTATAATAATACTATATATCAGTATAACAACACCAGTAATCAAGTTGCAAATAACGGTACATCACAACAAACCCCGTCTTTGAGAACCAACATCAGTTATTCGCGGCCTGCAAATAAAAATTAAAAGAAGACTTCACATTCTACAACCGGCACGTACAACCAGTTATAATTAATGTGTCATTATTTCTATTTAAACGATTTGTAAGGAGCTGTTTTCTTTAGTAATTCTAAGATGCTGACCAGCTTTTACGTGTTCTTGCTCCGTAGCATAAGAATCTCGCGCTAAAGTTAAAAAAGTGTATGTTTCAATTATACAGCATAATTACCAAGTTATACAGGGTGACTGGTAATTAGTAAACGATACTTAGACACATGATTGTACTCATGATAGCAAACAACTTTCCCAAACAAACAAATAGGGATAA
Source organism: Achlya flavicornis (assembly GCA_947623365.1). NCBI lineage: Eukaryota > Metazoa > Arthropoda > Insecta > Lepidoptera > Drepanidae > Achlya > Achlya flavicornis. Next base: position 4,267,347 of record OX392482.1, read on the forward strand.
AAAACGAAATTAAAGCTGATGGTGTATTTTTATTCTTGTTAGGTACTAAACGTTATGGGCTCATGTGCTAAGTATTTTTTTTTTTTTTTTTAGTCGGTAAACAAGCATACTGCCCACCTGATGGTAAGCGGTTACCGTAGCGATATGGACGCTTGCAACACACGAAGCATCGCTCACGTGTTACCGACCTTTCCCCCCTCCCCAATGAGCTCTGGCGACCTTACTCACGCGCAGGAACACAACTTTACACAACATAAAGTTATTTGGCTGCGGTATTCTGTGAGGTACTTCCCCAGTCGAGCTGCTCTTTGAGTGAATAAACGCTATGCTCTACCTCTCTTGATAATCTTTGGTTTCGTTTACTTACTGCCATACAACGTGGCAATGCAGCCAGCATTTTGGGCACGTTGCCTACTGGTAGCGGCTTGTTAGATTAAGTTTATTTTTAAGTTATAGTTTTAGTTTTGTTATAGTTTTTAAGTTATTTTGTCACATATACTGGGTGGAGATTTCGAGATGGCATATTTTTGAAACTTATGTTGGGTTAGTCAAGCTGAACAATTTATACTATGGGACCAACACTGAATACTCAAAAAATATTTTTACTTTTCATACATTATGTATGATCGAGCAAGGTGGACATTAACTATGGAAAGTAAAAAGACATCTGAACATTCACATCTGAATCCAAGTGTTACTAACTTAAGCTATTAATCTAATAATTGACTGTGGTCAATATTCAGGGTGAAGACAGGAAACTGAAAAATATTGAAAACTTGTATAACGGGTTGAATTTCTGATAACATATTTATAATGTTAACATCCTGAATCCTGCAAACAACAACGGATTTTGTTGCGAATAACGAGGACACGAACTTTTTACTTATTAAAATCACGGCACTAAACTTCACAGTAAGTAGATACTAAGCTTTTACTAAGGTATATCTTCTCAGTTTGAAATACGCCTAAATCCTTGCTACATCAGCCTAAGCCGTCGTCTACATTATACGAGCCTGAAACTTCATTATAACAGTGTTATATCACACACATTGGCCCTTAGCTACGTCAGAGGCTCACAAAATGCCCAATGAAGCGGCAAATAGGCCCTTCTGCTCCAGTTGCCATGGCGACGGGCCTAAACACTGATACCCCGGCCTCTCGAGCGAATAAACTAATCTCACACATTTTATTCTAAGGCAGTGCCCGTGAAAAATGAATTTTGAGCTCACCCGAAGGAGAGTGAATTGAGGTTACAATATTCAGGGTTACTCGGTTTGATAAGTTTTGATAGTTGTCAAATATTTTCACGATTTTATTCAAATACATTTCTCAAATTTTATAAGCTGAAATTGTAGTATATGTTTTTTTTTATACTACGACTTCGGTAAACGAGCATACGGCCCGCCTGATGGTAAGCGGTTACCGTAGCCATTTGGATACTTGCAACACATAAGGCATCGTTCAAGCATTACCGACACATCCCCCTTCCCAATGAGCTCTGGCGACAACATAAAGTTATTTGGCTGCGTGGTAGATATAGATAAAAATAGAGATAGATAAAAAAGGTGTGATGGATGCAGGTTGGTGTGCTGATTTTAATTCTCTTTGTCTGGCTCCGTTTTGACTACAAAATCTGGCCACCCATAATCAAGGTCCACCCTAATTGCCATTGCCAGAGACCAATAAATCAGATTAAAAAAAAATCGACAATAATCTTTACAAATCGGCAGTATTCTCATTTGACAATTCAGAAATGTCAAATGAAACGTAGGTCATCGCAAACACGGAGACCGTGCTGACAATATGTGGCCACCAGACTGTGACATGCCGGCCACAATGCCTCGTTTCCGCTCCTCTATACATTCCACTCAATACCGTCTGTCATATGTCACTAATCCGATTTCCTGGAGTCTGTTTTGCTTGGTCGGTTTACAGAGTACAGTTTATGGAAGGGTTACACTTTGTTTGATTTTGAGATATGTTTGGAGCGATGATAGCTCAGTGGTAACGTAAGTGTATAGGACATGGGTTCGAATCCTTCAATGAGCTTGAGCTTTCGGTGATGAAAAGTATAGTACGGTACTTTGTAGTACTCGTCTGAATGGCTACCACCCTCAAGATAGAAATTAATCGCTAAGCATCTAGCGGTGTACTATCTAGTTGCATTTAAGTCGGGAAACAAGTATATAGCTCACCTGGTGGTAAGCGGTTGCCGTAGCCCAATGGAAACTTTTGATGCCACGGTTGTTGAATCACAAGGGACGGTTGCAACACCTGGGGCATAATACACGCTATACCGACTCTTCCTCTCTCGCCAAAGAGCTCTGGCAACCTTACACTATCCTATTTCTCAGCTAAACATATCCTCGCTACACATCTCTGGTGGACATGCAGCCTTATGCGAGTTCCCTGTACGCGCGGAACAGTTTCAAAAGAAGAATATTATGCCCATTGAATGTGTAATAATTCAATGATTATGCCCCATTTTTGCACAGATTTTGACAAGCGAAGTACATACACCGCGGCATCTATTTAGTTGTATATCTGTGGTCTAGCTGCTCTTTGAGCAAAAAAATGCTATGCCCATCTTATCATTAGGTCTGCTTATATCTTGGCATTCCGATATAAAACAACAAAATACATTACAGCAGGCATTGCGTGTAAGAAAGTGTCGTAGGTTGAACTTGTAATTTAATTATCAGTAAAACTATCTTAGTCCAAGGACTTAATGTTACTTAAAAACGCGTAAGTAGCGATTGAAGTACCTACAATCCCATTAAAGGCTGCCCAATTGCCCATTAATCTTTTTCTTTACGACAATTACCGAATGTTTCGCAGACAATAAATTTTATGAATAAATACATTCTATAATATTACCAGTCCAGATTCAATGGTGCATATACGTTTCCAAATTATTTATTACAATATTTTATGAAATATATTTCAGTACATAAAGCTTTAATGCTGGCTGTAAATCCATTATACTGTTTGGACCATGCATATTTTCCACCTGTCTAGCCTCTCTATACTTGTTGATTGTTTTAGCGATTATACGGCTAAATCAAATTGCAATCAGCGTTGTTATCTGATGGGATGCCCGTATCTCTCCTTAATTTGTCTACGTCGTTGTTGTGAGAACTGATCGTAGGTGTATTGAATAAAGTAATTGCTTTCTGGAGACTTAGGAATTAATCTATTTTACTCTGCAAACATTTAAGACTTTTCCAGCTATCGGTACCAAAGCTATAAAAAAACACTATCGCTTGTTAAAAGTTTTGACAGCGGACCGAAACGTCCACTGCAAAAAAAGACAGGGTAGATTCGGCCCGCTTACCGAACGAGGAGCGGACCGAATGTACTAAACACCCGACTAAGGCATCTAGTCAAAATATTTTCAGAATGCTAATAGTCTCGTTCAAACAGTTGCTTGTGCTGAGAAGAGCCGGCAATAAACACATAAGTTCCTCCAGTGTTCTACGGCAGGCGCACTTGAGAGCCTGTTCCATTCTAGGCTTTATGTGCTTAACGTTTGGTCACATTATCACTAGCAAGCAATGAAGAATAGGCGGTCAAAAAAGTTTGTAATCGTCTAAATCGACTTTTGCAACAATAACATTTATGGTGTATTTGCTATTATTAATCCAGTCACACATAAACCAACTAACAGATCAGAAATGAGGATTACCCAGGAAACTATCCCAATCGTTATCAAAAGCTTCCCACCTTCCACGAATATTAAATCCAGCAATTAGTCTGACCTCTTAATAAATTCTATGACTACTTTATGCCACAATTCTGGAGGTGGCGCCTATTTACTGCAATAAATTGAGACCCCGTATGTATTTACATACATTATCCTCCATTTCGGGTCTTCATTAAATATGTCCAAGGTGCCGTTCCGGCCCGGGCCGATTTACCTTATAAATAGTGTAAACGTATTTCAATAATGCAAACGACGTTTTAGTTGTGACGCCCCTGAATGTTCGGGGTACGTTTGACGGTACCATTCTCTGAATGGATAGGGTTGAGGTTTCTGTGTCACGATACCGACTGCCTGCCGTATAATAAACATTGACTCAGTGAAACAGTGATAAAGGAATTTAGGTTCTGGTATTAAGCCCCATTGTCACCAACCAGTTGAGAGATTCCAACTTAGGAAACTCCTAATGGCAAATTGATCAGTTTTTTTTTTGTTTTTATTCAACTAAGTCGGTAAACAAGCTTACGGCCCGCCTGATGGTAAGCGGTTACCGTAGCCATATGGACGCTTGCAACACGCGAAGTATCGCTCACGCGTTACCGACCTTTCCCCCCTCCCCTATGAGCTCTGGCGACCTTACTCACGCGCAGGAACACAACTTTACACAACATAAAGTTATTTGGCTGCGGTATTCTGTAAGGTGGAGGTACTTTCCCAGTCGAGCTGCTCTTTGAGCGAACGCTACGCTCTACCTCTCTGAGTTAGTATGAAAAGTTGTCATTTTGAGTTGCGTTGACTTAATTATTTGGTGTTTCCTTTTTTATCAGGCTAATTAGTACCTATCACTCCCTATCCCTCAATTATCAATAGCATTTTCAAACACCAGAACATTTTTCTTCAAGCGGAAAATAAGTTACACATTTTATTCCATATCGATTTTGAAAACAATATCACCATTTCTCACATTCATCGCTGGAATGGATCATAACGCTGACTTCTCATTCCAATTCATAAAGTCACAGGAGTCTGTTAAACGTCGTCTGGAATATTTTATTGGGTGTCGTAAAAGATTTATTATCTGTGGAGTAACGTGCATTCCTGGTGAATAAACTTCACTGCTGGCAACTGGCAACGTTCTTTGTATATAATTCATCTATTGACTACACTGTAAAGGTAGGCCAAATCCTATTTAATTATTTTGTGGTAGTTATTAGGGATGTAAATCCAATAGTTATTTATTTGTAATCTTATGTTCGTCGAATCCATAATAAATTCAGACGTCTTCAAAGGCAATGTTTACTTCAAAGTTTCAAATGCTCGTTGAAGCCAAATCGTGCAAAGCAGTGATGCGTCCATTTTCCATCTGGAGTCTTAATAGCATTGTAAAACTTTAATGTGTGCTGAATCAACTCTGCAGAGCTGAATGCAGTGACCAGCTTGCCATCTGTACACAACAAGTTGCAAAGGCAAAGTTGCCAAGATACAAGATCCTTTAACTAGTTTGTTGCTAAAGTCATAGTGGAAACTGAATATAAGTATTTGATTACTGATGTTTATCATAAACTGTTTCAAAGTCTATTATCTCATGAATAATACGGGATTTCGTCTATTTTTAATAAATAGGTAATTCTATTCACGGAATTGCTTTAATATTTTTCTCACAAGCAGCATCAAAGAGTACCCCTTTTCTTCAAATTATGCCGTTTTATTTACTCAAATGACAAGCGGGCGGGGCGCAATACTAGGCTATATCAGTTTAAGAGCAATACACTTTATATTGACGATGTCGTTACAAGTGGCGACATCGTCGATTCATCTATTCTGATGCCAGGGTAACGTTTGCAGGTAGCGTTTAATGAATTTATCTTGTCAGGGGGAACATTAAACAAGTTTAGGAACAAATTACGAGCGTAAAGTTGTCTCGCACCTTCGAACTTCGCTCGTAATTACCGTGGTATGAGCCCAAATTTCACCCTTATATTATATGCTATGGGTTTTTTATTTCCTTATACGAGCCGTATCGGAGTTCCGTTTTGGCGCAAACGAGCGAAGATAACCGCGTTATTACTTGAAGAGTTGCCAGCTACACAATAAATTCTCAAGTACTATATGACAATGTACACGATACACGAGAAAGGAGCTGTGGAAATCAATATCGGGTTAAGTGTCAACATGTTTCATGTCTTGTCATGTGTGGCGCTGCCGCGCCGGTGCCGGTTCTGTTTCGAGTAGCTGCGTTTTTATTAATGCAATAAAAACCTCTACAAGTACTCCTTCTTTTGTAAAAGGAAACCAAAACATTTCGGTGCGACATTTTCTCAGTTTTATCTAGGAAATCTGCAGCTGCCGTTTGTTACATTGTTGTTTTATGTATTGCTTGCTCGACGGTTCTATATCGTGTCGTTTAGTTAGCAGTGCGCTCCTTTAACTTTAATGTCGTTCAGCGCACAGATAAGTATATATCAAAACAAAATAAGTTATCTACGTTTTGTAGAATTTTTCAGCAGACTGCATCATGTAATTTGTGCGTGGAAAAAAAAGAAAACAAAGTAGCGTGTGAAGAGTGGGTGCGAGCTACCAGGCTCGCAGTGGTCGCGGGAAGTGTCACCGGCGCTGCTGTGAAACGGAGCATGTAGGTTAAGAGCTCTCTGCGCTTTGTTAGCGTGCTCTAATCACTGTCGGCCCTCGACTACACGCGACTCAAGGGCTCGTGGCGTACTAGCAGCGTTTTATGCCCTTCCTCTGCGGGTGTATCTTCTCGCACTATGCTTGCCTGATACCACACTATCTGATATCTTTATTTCAATATTTTTTCTTCTAAGTTTTGTTTATTACCGAAATTTCATATTGAAATAATTTGATTTCACGCACGCTTCACTTTTGTTGGATAATCTATGACACCCACTTCAGGTTTTCTACCTCAGTTATATTGAAAAATCGGCAAGCAATAAACAATAATACATGGGATATATATTAATCAAACGGCAACACAAGCGCTGTATTTGCTATCCAATAAATCAACGAAGGTAATTCCATCTCGATTTGGCCAAATTTCGGATACTACTGGCCGCAATCCAAGGTACGCTCTTAACTTTACGAAATCCGGTCTGCGCAATATTTTTTGGGATAAATAGGAACGAAATCTAAAACCAAGCTAGCTTTGCAGATAAATATCGTGAATTTGGGAAATAAGAACTCGCATTGCTGTTCAAATAAGGTTCAAATTCCAACGTGAAATAGTTGGTTATGAGCTGGAATAATTTGGCTCAGAATAAAACTTGCGCATCCATTATTGTTTTGGTGAAATTTATAGCTTTGGCGTTGACCGTGCCTTGAATTTGTAATTGGATTTCATGAGAGGACTCGTTTGTGAGTTTCCTAATCTTTTTATGGTCGCTCCGCAGAAGTTAATAGCAACGTTTGTTTTGTAAGACAAGTCTTTTAAGAATCGGTTGATTACATCATTGTTTATTATTTTGCATAACTTTTATCTTATTTTTACGTAAGGGGCGTTTTTATGTTAACACGTTGGTAAGCTCCATGGGCTACTTTATTAAATAATGCTTATTTTAGGAAAAAAAAACCCTCTGTGGCAGTACATTAATAGATATCCACAGAAAATTATTCTAATTTTGTCACATTGTAAAGAGTTAGCCATTTAAATGGTACATCAGACACAAGAATGGGGTCAAAGATTTTCCGACAGGGTAATAATGAGGTTGGTTTGCTTGTCCCTTAGCTGTAGGGGGGGCTGGTGGGAGGGGGTGGGGTGACGGCAAAACTCATTTCCTGTCTGTCGACGGAAGCCAGCAGGCCAATAAGTAAAGAAAATTTTTATTCAGAGCTGAACTCTCGAGCGTTTTTAAAATGTAATTTTATATTTCCCTTTTTTATGTTTTTATTTATTAAGCGGTTTGAGAGTTAATAGAGTTTATGCTTGTGTAAAATATTCGTTGACGCCTGAAGACAAGTTTTTATTGGAAGATGTTATTATTACCTATGTATGTATTTTATGGACCTCCAGGTCTTTGCTTATCTTTGTATCTAAATTTATATTTATATATATGACTGTATGTGTCCTCAATTAATAAATATAAATAAATAAATAAAAATAATAAATAAATTATGTTATTTTTATTATAAGGGCAAATAAATCAGATTGCAGATTATGTTTGGAAGCTGCACAAAATTCATGTTTCTCTAATTTTGTGTCCAAATGTATACTCAGAGGCGTGGCGAAAATATACAAGTTGAATTGCTAGGTAATATCTGTGTGGTGACTTCAGGTTGGCTGTACTGGCACCCGTCCAGCGTAGTTGGCACCAACATGTGGGCCACACAAGTTTTGACATTACGCGCCTGCGGTGACCTGGTTAGGCGTATTTTTCCTGGCTGTAGCTAGGCACCCTTAATCACATGAATATTACATTTTATACGTTACTTTGTAAGAAATACAATCTAATTTCTTCTATAAGAAATTGATTATGGCTCGATTATTTATAAATAGCAGGAGATAAACTATAACTAAATGTATGTATGCAATTGTCTATGTTCATAAGAAAAAACGGAACCCAAAGGTACACTTTGTCCTTTCTTCTTTCTTAGGAACGGTTGAGAGGTGTCATTTGAAATTAATATCAAATACTAATGTCTAAAGTCCCTTACAGGTATACATTCTAGCTGTTATAACAACGCAATACGACCAATTTAGCGCAAGCAAAACATATTTTAATACTCGCAAACCCACTCATCAAAACCCGTGGGGATTACAATGTAAAACTTCAAAAGAAGCTTTACATTGTAATGGGGAGAAAACCGAAAATAGTAAATTTTTAGTAATATTAGATTTCCAAAAAAATTGCGATTACAAACATACATTTGTAAATGTCAGGTTTTTCAGATTATCACCAGATTTACTCATTCAACTTCAAAATTACATTTAAAACGTTTAAACCTTATATTGAAAAGGTTTTTGGCGTCATACCCCATGTCCCATCTTTGTCAATTTACAAGTATATTATCGAGCATCCTCTAAGCAAGGAAGTTTAATCAACTTTTTAATTAAGCAAAAGGCAAGATGTTATCTTAAGTAGACAGCAGGATCGGCCCTTTGTTGTTCACTTTGAAAGGTTTCTAGGGCACATCCTATCAGTCGGTTTATAAACAAAAAACATTTTTATAAAGTACTTTCTGTTGGTATTGTTTTTAGATTACGGTATTTGGGTTTGTATAAATTAAACTATTAGAATACCTACTGCTTGTAGGTACTTAGATTATTAATAACATTTTCCTTTTATCCCGGGAAAATATTGGTCTCTACATACAATAAAATAAAAATATACATTTTAATACAATGTTATTAATAAAAAAAAACGATTTCCGTTCCGATATCCCTGCCTACGATATCTTTTTATTTGAAAGACGTCGTAAAATAAATTGTCTTGAAAAATCGTGACTGCACCGCACTGCTGTACCTCTTTCTGATTTTTTTACTCTTTGTCGAAGGAATAACTGTCTTTACACAGTCTATAAAAGAAAAAAAATTACTTTCAGCGCTTCCCTGTTTCAAAGCGATATAGCAATACAAGCTCTCGATAGGAAGACGATGTTACAAAGTCACACCGCGCTATTTATTTGTAGCTTTCGTATAATATGGTTGGGTAACTGTTAGCGACGAACGCCCGTACAAAGTTATCTCACACTCTACTCGAAACGTTCCGCCTTTGCTTTGCATTTAAATACTGAATATGGAATAAATACTTATTCCAGAGACATGTTGCTTATAGGAAAAGTTATTTCCTTATCAAAATAGTAAAGTAGCGGTTCCAAGGTAAATATGAGCATATAAGGATTTCTCGGGCAATATAAATACCGAGGATGTGATGACACTGACGTGTACAAGCCTTCTTAAGATTTATTAATATCCGGGGTTTTTATGTGTTCAGACAAGATTCTGTAAAATATGTGTGGGTATTTACAGTAGGTACATCTCGCTGAGTAATACGATATGCTACTTTTTAATATTTAGTAGAGATTGGTTGTAGCAATGGAATCGTATTATTAGACCCATTTTCAGTATTTGGACATTACTCTATATCAATATATAGTTTCTATCGTAGCTTGTAGAAAATCAAAGCAAACTCAAATGATACAGAACCCAGAGTGTATAGAATTGACTTTAGTAAACGCTTACTAACGGGTTTGTGTTTACGACATTGGCACAGCGCCTCTAGCGGAATAATTTCTCTACTAATTTATAGTTAACTCAAACGCATCGAGGAACAATCCCTTAGAGTACACCGACACACCGAGTACACACTCGGTGTTACACCGAGCAATCCGATTCACTAGTCAGTGATTTGTCACTGATTTTAAACAGTAAAGACCAATCACTGCATCGTGTTTTCTTGACTTCGCCAATCAGAGCGTATGAGACCTTGTCTTAGCCAATCAGAACGCATTGTCGATGGTTGCAAATTGGCAGAATAGATTGCAAGCAAAATCGACGTCATTACGCTTCTTTTGATTAAAGTAATGAGTTTATTAACGTTAATTATTTACACTTGTGGTGCTGAGGCTAGCTAAACGAAGAGTTTACGTAAACCCCTATGTTCTCGCAGTTTATCCAAATTTTCGGGATACGCGAGATTTCCAGGTCTCACCTAACGGTAGCCTCGAGGGAATGCCGAGGGATTTCAATAAAGGCTACTTAGCTCCAGCATGCCATTTATACATTGCTGAATTCTAGACCGGGTGGACAACAATTTAATTTCGAAAGCACGACTTGTTGTTGAGTTGTTCATGACATTCCACCGCTTTGACGCGCTCGGACAAAATTAATAATTGCATTTTTGTTTTCTCTTTCAGGTATGTCTCATTTTCTGGTCGCTCTCTCGTCGGTAAGAAAATTCTGTAAAAATAAGACGGCTACTGCAACGTTCGAGTTCATTTTAATGATTTCTATTCTCCTATCGGTGTTTCTTCAGAGGGTTCTTCGCGAAATCTACATGTCTAAATTAATAATTCAATGCACGGCGCGAGTTGGGTTTTATAATTATTTTTAATTATCCCCGCGTCGCCGGCGCCTCGTCACGAGCGCAATCTAGTTGAATATTCATTCAATGAACAGATACCGCCATTATTTTTCTAGAGTCTCTCCAACCTAATTTACAGTAATGAGCCCTGTGGGACGGCGGGATCTGAGCAAACAATGTGTCTTATTTGGTTTTATTCTTTGAATTCCTTTGTTATTATTATTATTAAAGAAAACCTACAGTAATATAATTGATATACCATAGAACACTGAACACATTCTTTCTTTCCTCTGTGCCATAGAAACAAATATACCTAGAAAGAGCTTCGCCATACTATACGACTATAGACAACAGGCCAAAAACATTTTTAGGCTGATATACGTGATATCTACGTTTTACGCTCGCTCTGCTTCACTCTACTTATCAAAGTAACTGTCATAATGATATCAGTATGAACTATTCTAATTAAAATCGGAGAAATTTTAATATTAAATATTATTTTGCATATTTATTTATTTTCATTTGATTTAGCCCCTCACAGTTAGGGGCTATTTTTTTCAACACCTGAACAGTTTCGACGCTCAATCTGGATCAATCTGATTTTACTATTGTTTTCTGCAGTCCATGCGGTCTGCGCATTATCTATGAGTATACTATATAAAAGTACCCTTGTCAATCTTGTGGTGTGAGATCCTCATTTCAGATCTCATCTGACAGATGGACGTGTTGTTTTACTTTTTATTATATCCATATAAAACGGGGTCGTGACCCTATTTGATAAATTTACTTGGCTCGGCGACGCCACTTGAATAACAAGTTAAGAATTTGTAAGGCTTTTTGGAGACAGTTTTTGCTAACTAATTATTGTAGGATGAGAATGTCAATCTTAATAGGTTTTAAAATATACTGATACTATGCAAAAATTGTGAAATTTGGTGATTCGTTATAATGTAGAGGCAAATTGATGTCTCATACAATCTAATCTATAGTATCTGATTATACTCCGTGACTTTTTATTCGTCTTAGAAACGCAGCCCACAAAATACCCAATGAATAGCTACAAATCTTTTTTTTTTTTTTTTTTTGAAAATTTGTATTATAAAAAAAATTACTTATTCATTATGAATGACGCATGACGTAGTTTTAAACACCCATACCAGTGCAGTCTACTCGAGTCGTGCTCTGGGTTGGTATTTTCTACCATTTTATACGTAAACTTTAATTATTAACTCGATTTTTCATGATTATAATGAATTTTAATTATTTTTTTAAAATTATACATAATGATCAATTTTTTTTTAATTAATGATTAGTACCTTTTCATTGGGTACATTAAGTGGGCTGCGTTTCTAAGATGAATAAAAAGTCACGGTGTAGTACGGTAGTCCTTTACCAATATTGTGTGTCCATTATAGTAATTTACACATTTATATGATCAAATGGAATACATATAGGTACATATCGCTCAAATCTAGTGAAATAAAAGTAAAATCCAAATCTAATATTAATGCAGAAGTCTGTCTGTAAGTTTGTTTGTTACTGATACGCGCCCTATAATGGGGGGAAAAAGAAAGATATAATAAAATAGTGATACTTTTATCCCCGGGAAAACATTATAGTACGTCCATGCTACGCGAATCGAGCACGAGCCGCGAACGAACCTACAACGAGCACGATGCGTATCCCTGTCGTTCGTGAAAAAACTGTCAATCGCGCTCGTTCGAGGCTTGCAAGCCCGTCCACGTACGCGAATCGTGCTCGCATTGTGCTCGTTCGTGGCTCGGCTCGTGCTCGGTTCGCCAAGCACGGACGCACCATTACATTTCCCGAAAACCATGAGACAAAAGCTAGTCTGTAATAAATTATGCGCAACGGGACATGTGCGAAATTAATCAAGTGAGAAAATGAAAAATTATTTCATTTCCTTCACCTGCTCTCTCGCACCCGGTTATACGTAGCCCCGGATATTACCTGACTGATGTGATCCGGATATAAATCAGACTCGATCTGAAATCCCACATTATGTTGCCACTATTTTGCTTATTTTTAATCGGGTAATCGGTATACATAATAATATATATGTATATATTCTGTTACTCGGATCCTTGCCGGATATTATAAGATGGATATTGATATGTTTTATTAACAAACAGGTTTCTTGTTACCATTATTTGCTAGGACTAGGGGTGTTTTTATATATATATTACCTATGTCAAGGGAGTTTGTTTGTTTATGATATTTTTTTATACAATTTTATTTGATTCTTCTTTTCTTTGTTAGTTTCCTATCATGGCCTTTTCCGGGTCGGCAAAGCGCGAGTGATACCCCTGGTGTTGCAAGCGTCCATAGGCTACGGTAACTGCTTACCATCAGGCGGGCCGTATGCTTGTTTGCCACCTTAGTGGTATAAAAAAATCTTTATATTTGTATATAATTCTAAGAAATTACTTTTTATAGTCATAATTAATATTACCTGTATTTACTATTAGCACCACTGTCGTAGCACGTAAGCTAACCAAAATAATTAATTATAGCTCTCAATATTTTTGGTCGAAACCGTTTACCATATTATGCAACGAGGTCGGTGCGTTTAGTGATTAATATCTGGCCGGCCGGGCACACGCTTCGCTTCATCAGTATTCACCCGGGTCGGTATCATCAGACGACCGCATTATTCCCTTCACCCGGGTATAAAGCCACCTTTCCATTGTACAATGTAAGGATACGCTGACACGTGTACTCAGCGCTAACTAACACGTAGTTTATAAGTTCTTTTTCATACGTTTGAAACTCATGCCAGACAGAGAGATATAAAGTGGACTGTACGTGTCTATGAAAGCGATTTTTTTTTGCTTTATAACGCTCTCCCGTAAAATTCAGATTTCCATTGAATCGAATTAAAAAGACATGGACAAAATTATACTTTTCAGAAAGCTATGACGTAAGAAACCATTATTTTGAGACACCTTCACCTAACGTATTACGAAGGTTAACACATAGAAATAGTAGCTCAGCATAAATCAATGACACTTAACATAACAGCGACTTATTTTTATTACAATTGTCATATAAAAAAAATATGACACTTAGCACAGTTACAGACATATCAAGACTGTCGCCACGACACGCTTATGTAATTCATAGAGGTTTGTACACCCGGGATGAAGCTTCAAGGGTATCTAAGTGAAACATATAGTCAGACATACCGCAGTGGAATGGTGCCTTTTACACCCGGGTAACATACGTAATACACCCGGATATATCACATAGCGACGATTTAACTAACCGAGTCATGTTTATTTTGAGTCCCATGAAAGCAATTTGAGTTTATTTGACTATGACTCATTTGGAAGAGGTTTATTTGGTGCTTGATTATTTTAATTTCATTAATGCTGTAATGTTAAGCTACCTACATACTTTTTAGCAGGTACATTAGAAGTTATTGATTTTGTGAAGAATTCTTGTAATATTTTTGCTTTATTGGTAACTAGCTTTCTGTACCACTGTTTCTCCCGCTACCCCGTATTTTATACCCAGGTCGTATTTTGTAAAACACTTCCTTAGTGGATAATTAAATAAATATTTAAAACAATATATTTAAAATTCATGATAATCGTTGCTTTTTAAAGTTGAATAAAACCGACTTTAAAATAGGCACTCAAGAATATATAAATATTTATATTATATCTAGCATGTAGCCTATCCAATTCTTTCATACTTGAAAGTTTTATTTTTCATACATTTGTGTCGCTTTTCCAATTTTGTATAGGTTTCTATCTTTTGAAATGTTGGCACGCAAACTATTTGGCACTGGAGAACTGGCGATGCAACATACCTACGTGTTTCGCTGATATTTGGAAACACGTATCGAATATTGATGAAAATGAAAGGAGGTTACCAAAACTATATGAATTGATGAAAGCTTTCAGAGTAAACATTTGGTTACCTACAGGGTTAGCTGAGCTGATAAACCTACACTTGCGGAATTGCGAAATTCAAACAATTCTACGATATATAAATGTATTCTAAAATAACACATATACCTCATGTGCTTCTTTAGTATATTTATGTTTGTATATAAGCTAAGCCTCAGAAATCCATACGTTTTTAATATACCTATGGTTTTAGCGCAGGTAATACGGTTTAAGATAATACTCGCATTATAAGCGTTAAAACCTAGCTTACACACTGTAAAAATGTTCCACAGACAAACAAAAGGCCATAAATGCTTGAAAATAGTATGCTAAAACAGCTTAAAAGCACGTCCGCGTTCGCTGACCACCGTTAGCGATGTTCGCACATTGGCTTACAGTACAGTCCACTCTCCACGGAAACTTGGCCGCGACAGTCCTGTGACTAGGGTTACCATCCGTATGAATTTATCCGAAAATTGATTTGGCCCCTGACTGGAGTTCTCATTTTCGGGACTTTCCGGCTTTAGGTTTTATAATAATAATAATAATAAATTTATTAAAAAAATCGGAAAAAATAGCATACCTCATCGATATTGCAGTACCTAACACACACAACATCCAAAAAACCATAACAGAAAAAATACATAAATATACAGATTTAAAAGATGAAATCCTAAGAATTTGGGATTTAGATAAAGTTTTTATTGTCCCATGTGTACTCTCAACTACTGGTGTAATACCGAAACAATTAAAACAGTCGCTTCATACATTAGATCTTCCTATTAATTCTTTTATCACCATACAAAAAGCCGCTATCTTAAACACATGTCGTATAGTGCGAAAGTTTTTGCAAGAATAACAATTACCTACTAAAATTATCCCGGAAATTCACTTGGTCCTAGACCCGAAAAAATTGTTAAAATTTTGAGAAAATCTAAAAAAACTAATAATAATAATAAATAATTTATTGGCATAAAACATTACAGCTTATTTTTGAATCCATAGGCTCCCGAACTAGTAAAACTGTGTTTCAGGAGCCAGAGTTAGAGCTAGTTATAGTAATTGGTCCAAAGTTTTATTTAATTTTTTTACAAAAAATCCTCACATTTTTGCAAATATCTGGATTTAGGTCAGGAATTTTCAAAATGAGAACCTACATGTGTTCCCTACACCAATTACTCGCCTAAACGAGACTCGAGAGAATGCTAAAAGAAAAACTGAACTCGTTTAGTAGCATCTACTGGCTCCTGTGATATATTTCCAGTTGAATAGCTTTGCTTTTGTAGTTCACAGTGAAATAGACCTTGTTGCGTACAACAAAAAGGTATGTTGAGACCATTGTTTGGATAATTTTTGTACTTTTCAGTGGAAAATATTTTGAGAGCAGTTTGCTCAGGAATTCTAGTAAAATAAACTTTACTGCGCTACTATTATGGAAGGTAATACGCCATCAATATAAAACAATCAATCACTTTTAATCATTTAGTAGGATTGTGAATTGTTCCCAAAAATTACTGGAACATAAGAATAACTCGGTGCAGTTTTGTGAAATATTGAAAATTTTGAACATTCCTTCCAACACCCGTACGTGGTTCAGCTTATTCCAGTCAAATAACTATACTATATAATAGTACAAAATAATAGTATTGTAGTGGATTCCACTTGTCTGCAATGGAGTGTCCGCAGAGCTTACGTGCTGTTATTGATGGGTACCTCCCGGTCGCGACAGCTTTATAGCCTGAAGTTACAGAAGGTTTTTTGTTGCTGAAAATTGCACCTCTTGTAACAGGTAACAGCTACTTGTCACACAAATGGTTATTGCCAACAATATTTCATGTTGAACTTTGATTTGATTTTAGTTTCAATTTAGATGTGTATAATTGATCAAAGTTACAGGAGCTCCCAATGGATCCGCTTCAATAAATTATTCACTTTACTGACGACAAACTTAATCGTCCTTTAGATAAAATCGAATATTTGAGAAAACTAATTTAAAGTCTAAATTGAATTTTATACGATGGATATATTGGATCAAAATTTATTCTGGATAAGTTTTAGCTGACAATACTACATATAATTAATGATAATGAGGTTCGTGCCACCTACTTAACTGGAAAGCCTTTAAGCGACCGTCGGGCTAGAATTCTGAATAATTAACTGAAAATCCATTTCAAGTTCCTTTACAAGAAAGTTGAGAGCACTTCCTTTCTCTCAGGTAAAAGAGTTAGATCGGCAAAAAACAAGTTTCTAAAGACATCGCCAAGCTAAGACTTAGATCCATTTGGTGAATGACATTTCATTGTTAGAAAATAATTTCAATTGAGAAATCAGACACAAGAGGAAAGCTTTTTGACATTACTTTCCATAGAAGTAAAATACTTCGAATCAATAAAATTACCCAATAAACTACACTGACTATTCCTTTGTCACTTCATATAACCAGTAACCCAATAACCCAGGCTATCCCCAACGGTCTAAATATCCCTTAACGGTATTGATACCGTTATGGCGGTGCCGCAATGACGGTCACGACCTCCCGTCCTCGAGGGCATGAGTCGACGCTTTGCAAATCAATTAGGCAAGGATTACACCGGCCGCCCTTATCTGTGTCCGTGATGATGGCAGGATCTCTTCTCATTAAAACTTCGCTCGACCGCCCCGCCCTTTATAATGACCTACGTAATGAAGAGTCCGGGCTGAACTTTTAAGAGAGGTTGGACTAATTCAAATTCAGTGTTACTCTGAGATTATGTAGGCTTAGTCTGTGTTTCTATCTCGAATATTTGTTGTTGACATTTTTATGTGGTGAATATTTATTACGGTTCATGGAGTACTCATATCGGATTAATATTTCGGCAAATTAAAAAATTACAATTAAAAGTTTGTTATCCTCGAATTTGGCTTAACGATATTTTGAAAGTAGACATATTTTATTCGCAGAAGATTTCATTATGCGGAAATCGACAAATCGACAAAAAGTTTTTAGACCTCTTCACATGATGACGTCCCAATTAAGCCTAGCATTTTTATGTCTCAATTTTTACAGAGATTACAAAGAGTGTATTGCTACTCATCGTTTACCCTCATACAAGAGGCGGCTCGTCACCCATTGCGGTATTTCGGTTAATTTCTACCCGGAGAGTGTCCAATTTGTCGCTCTGCTTGCTCCAAAAACTTTGTTCTACTTTGTCACGATACTGTGGTGGCGCTGATTTTAACTGTGTTTACTTGCGGTTTATGACTAAACTTTTCAAGTAAATTGTGTGCTCCGTGCTCTCTTCTGTTTAACTATTTATTTCGCTCCTTATTTATAAACTCCACTGAGATTTATGTTTCATATTAAATAAATTATCTGATATTATAATGTTGTTTAATTAAAGGAGTTTGTTTAAAATTAAGATCTGATGGCGCATTCTGAATATAATTTGGTTATGATTTAAAAGACGTCCTTACGCATATTTGAAAAAATGTACATTCAAAATACAATTTTCCTCCATCGGAACAAAGGAATCCTGTAAAGTGAAACGGAAGCGAAGAAATAATTGGAAACAATAAACTTCTCGTAAAGACTCGAAATGAATCTTGCAAAAGTTTGCGCATAAAACAAACGTTTTATATTATTCGCATGGTACACGTTTTCTTTACTGATTTATGTACGATCATTTATCTTAACATTTTTCTTTGAAATGTGATGGTTTTCATATTCCTAAATTGACGCAAGATGTTTTTCTGTATTACGGCATTGTCTACAATTTCGATATCTGAAAAGGTTAGTACGTATTTAAAGAATTTCTGTAATGTAAAAAATAATATATTTTAATAATTTATGTGCATAAGATTCTTTATGTGATCGTTAAAAAGATAGCAGGGTCTACTACGAAACCGTTAGTATCATCGATGTCAATCAATCAGCCAATAGAATAGCCGAATATTTAAGTCGCGTCAGTTTTGCTGCAATTCTATTGGTTGGTATTTGACAAAGATGAATGGACTATTGTATATAGTTTTTCGTAGTAGACCCACAGGTGCTCATTACTGGCAAGGTATAAGATATGAGGCTAAGGGGATAGTGTATAGTGCGATGGTTGATCAAATAATCAAATACATACCACATTGGACTCCAGTGTAAATGTCGCTATTCATACACCAGAAGAAATACTATGGCCTGAAAGAAGTTCTATCATAAACGAAGAGAAGCAAAGAAATTAAACCAAACAGTGAATACTAAGAAAGATGTACAGATAATATGATAATGTTACTGCTCCACCTACACCTTAAACACTTCCTAATCACACGAAACCATCAATATTTTATTCCCAGAGTAAAGTCTCATAAGTGTACGAGTATTGCGGAGTACGTTTACTCACAAGAAGTGGCCGCAGTCCTCATTAAGCCGCTCTTGCCGACGGCTCGTGGCTTATCTCGAGGGCTTTCCGTGGCCCTGACATACTTCTCGCAGTTCTTAATAAACACTTTTAACTTTAATTCATACTAACAGGCCAACGGATTCTTTGAAAGAAAAAACTAGAACGTTAGGGCACAGATGTATCTAAAAGTTTCATCTAGATTGTGAGGTTTTCATAAAATTAAAAGTGTTGCCATCTTTTAAACTAAGCTGAAAAATAATAAGATTTATGGAACTTTGATTTGTTTGATGATATATTTTGATTCTTTACTGGATTTTGATCCACCAAAACGCTTTACCCATGTCTTTATTTACCTTTACAATGGCATTATCGGGGTTCAAGAGTTCAATTCGTGTCTACCCATTCCAATACTATCGTAGATCTTGGGTTTCGTTATTCACTTAAGTAACTGACATATAACTTGGCTATAAGACAATAAACTTAAGTAAGAGTACGCTATAAGGGCCTAATTGTTTATAATCCATTATTAATTGACGTTTTTCACACTAAAGCGCTTATTAAAATTAAATCATAACCAAAATTGCGGAACTAAATTTTCCAATGAAAACAAACGATTTCATAACGCCTTATTTCCCACAATTAAGTCGTTAAGGCACCTAGCGGCCTTATTAAATATTTACCTAAGACAGGGGCAGCGCGATTAAGATTGTATTCATTAATGGAGCCAGGAAGCTAAGAGTTGTGTGGTGCAAGATATAAGTGGATGGAGCTATTATTTTGAATATTTTATACGGAGAAGTAATTTGATTAAACCTTTGCAAGGAAGATTTTGTGATCTAGTGTAATTTCATGATAAGTATTTAAGGTCTGACAATAATGTCTGGCTGTTATGGTTTCAACGCAAGTGATGTGCAGGACTGGGCGACTGGTGCGGGAGTAGTGTTTTTATTAGCATCAGGATAATTGTAATTCATCTTTTGCTTGTAAGTGAAAGTGCTTGCTCCTCTTGTCTTGTCACTTGATTTGCTCATTGATAATTATCTCACTGTATAGTCCCACAATCTTATGCAGCCCGGTGAGACAGTAGCTGATATCGCATTTGGTGGGGCAAACAACCAATAAACGTAGTGTTTATATTCTCTTTGACCAATGGCGATTGACGTTTCAAAATGGCGTCGTTAGTTACTATTTTGACCACCGGGTCAGATAGTTTTAAAATTAAAAGTTTCAACGAAGACTCAGGAACATCGTCTCATAAAATAAATATATTGTTTTTTTTTTATAAATCAAGCGGTCTTCATCTTAATTCTTGCACCAAGAGTGCCCAACTCCGTGGCTTATCTCGAGGACTCTTCTGCTTTCCTGTCACTACCAGCCTTATCTAGCCAAGTGTTGGTGCTTGGAAGCTTTTTACTTTCGCCGCGGATGCTTTGAGTGTCCTTGCCTTCGAATTTGCATACTACTCGACCATTTTATGAAATTCCAACACTGCATATTCAGGCATTTACAAAGCGCGGGTCATTTTAAAAGAAGTTTTAGTAAGATTGAAACATATTGTTTTTCAGGCATTCACATAAAGTTACATTATTTATTACCTCTCATAAAGTATTTTATTACCTGTGTTACATACTAGTTGTCGCCCACGGCTTAAGCCACGTTCTCGGGAGCAAAATAAGCCTATGTTTCTCTCCATACCGTAGGCACATTCCGTATATATTATATTTAATCAAAATATTAAATTAATATTCATATAGTATGATTTACATATGCCACCAATGCATTATTTCGTATTTCGGCCAAATGGTGCGCAAAGGCGATGAAAATTTCGAAAAACTGATCTTATTTGCGAACACGAAAGAAAAACGACTACGAGGCAATACTAGTTCGTGCACCTACAAGATGGTCCGATCAAGTCAAATCCTCATCATCCTCCAAATTTTACACGGTCGTAAGGGTCGTTGGACAAAAACCGTTGGAGGCATCCGCTCATCCGCTCTAGAAGTAAACCCTTAGCTGACCACGATCCTCAGAAATGAGGGAACGATAGGAGAGAGAGAGAGAGAGAGAGAGAGAGAGTATGATTTACAACAAAAATTAAAATACAATCTATTTATCTGCGGCAGCAAAAGAAGTGTTTCTCTTGGTAGCGTTATAGTCCCTAAAAAGATAATATGTGTCATAGATAACTCATCATGTAAACCATATTGACAGCTCAGAAATTTCCCAAACCAAAAACAAGTCTATCACATTTAACTTGAACACTATTTATTGGAGCGTCCTCTGATCATATGCACGCTTGGCTAACCATAGATACTCCAGTGTTTGCTCTGTATATTACATTATCTATGCTTAGGGTTGGGTTTCTTCCCGGGAATAAACCCAACTTCGAGTAAATTTCCAATTTAGTGGGAAAGAACCCGGGAATTTTCCCATTGGGTGGGAAAATACTCAAATGGTCATATTTAGTAGATTTGGCGTATATAGCGAGAAATACCTTTACCAAATCGTTTGAATAACATTTAACATGATTTCTATTAGGGTCATACTCATATCATACAATAAAAAAACAATAAAAAAAAAAAGTTGCGTTGTTTTTAAAAAATGCGACGTTTTGGGGTGTAAGGGTTGTGGTGGACAGTCGGTGGACAGTCGGACAGACGGTCTCGTGCAGAAAGAGCACGTGTGCACATGTACGACGCTTATGTAGCCCGTCCCGGGTCCCGAGGGAGGTGTTACAAGCGTCCATAGGATACGGTAACCGCTTACCAACAGGCGGGCCGTATGCTTGTTTGCTACCTAGGTAGTATAAAAAAAAGTGTGATAACTTCCTCCAAGGTCCGCTTAGGTCCGCGCGTAGGTGATGTAGGTACATACAACAGCGAGTATGATTAAAATAACAATCAAAAGCATCAACAAATATTTTTTTTGAGGAACATAAAGCCATTTGAGTATTTTCCCGCCGTTTGGGAATTTTCCCGTATTTTTCCATTCTTTTCCGTATTTTCCCGTATTTTTCTTTTCTTCCCAATATTTTTCTTTCCCTGCCCATCCCTATCTATGCTATTTGAGTCAATGGGAATATAGGCTGCGACACAGAGTAGGTAGGTAACGAGTGGTGTAAGTACTGTTACTGAGCCGCTGTTCATTGGTCTAGAAATGTCTATGTTTTGATATTTCAGCTTGAATAAAATCTATGCTTTTCAGAAATAACTCCGCGATTGTAGAACAAAATACTACCCAATCAAATGGAGTAACAAAAACATATTTGCTTGGTATTCATACATTTTAATACTTTTTACAATTGCAAATATTAGCTGGCTCTGCGAACAGGCAGGAACAAAAGTCGTAGTTAAATGAAATAAACATTACTCGTAAATGAATGGCCCATTTTATCTTTTATTCTGTGAATTGTATTTTACTGTGACGGTGCGCTGGAGTGCAAGGATGCGTGGTTTAATCCAATTAAATACACGTATTTATCGAGTTAAATTCGAATGAGCCCAGTGACACAAAAAAATGGATCAAAGAGTTGATATCAAATGAATGGCTGGCTGTAACTTGGCTGTTTTAAAACAGATTACATTAGTACACGCATCACGGAATGTCGATGAAGCTTTGTACATCATTATTCCGTATTAAATTGAGACGATAAACATACGAACCATACATCCTACCAAATTAAATATTAGTGCTGTACTGTGGTTGTATTGTAGTTTGTATGGATGATTGTATTTGCCTATGTGAAACATGGCATAAAGATAACACATACGTGAATTTTCATACATATTTAATATTTATTTCTGAAAAAATATAAGATATCTAAAAGGCGCTGAAAACGAAAGGGAAAGCTTATGCAGTTGACGACGCAGTACTCGTAGAAACGAGCTTTTACAAAAAACATTACCAGAATTTAATATCATTATCCTTACTATTAGTAAGGATAATGATGTTAAATTCTGGTAAAATTTATAAATGCGAAAGTGAGTTTGTATTTTTGTTTGTTACGCCTTCACGCCTCAACTACTCAACGGATCATCATGAAATTTGGCATGCAGATAGCCCATGGTATGGAGAAGGACATAGGCTACTTTTTATCCCTGGAAAACGGGTGAAACCGCGAGGGACATCTAGTACTCTATATATAACTGCCTAAACCCAGGCATTTGTTTGGTCTGTCCACAATATGAAGAATTTATTTAAAAAGGGCCCCATTGACATCTTGGTCAGCTAAGAATCTACATTATAGCTCATTATAAAAATAATTGCAGCAGCTTTGAAGTGAAGACCACATACAAGTCCGAATGCATTATGGCTTAAATTCTAATTAATACGAATATGTGACTTAGGTACTAATTTTCATAATTTCCTTTCATATTTTCTGTACATCGTAAATCATTTGCTAACAAGCTGATATAATCATAATATCCAATAACCAATAATAGGTTGTATAACACACGGTATAACCTTTTACAGGCGTAGCCGTAGTTGGAGCATATTCCGGTATTCGTTGGATATCGCCTCATTATGAAAACGGCAAGGCATAAATCACTGAGCACATTCTCGATAAAGTGGTGGCTGGTGTATTTATGAAGCGGGTGGCGGGTGGGCGAAGTGCTTGTATAGTAGTCTTTAATGAGTTAGGTTTCAACGAGTAAATTAATAATCTGTTGGACAGAATGTGTAAAATAGAAAGCCATTTAAAATCCTAATACAATAACACACAAAGCTACCATTCTTATTTGTTTACACCATGAAATTCAAATATGTAATTAATAAGATTTTTTACCTGCATCATTATCGCTCCGAGATGAGTTTGGAGCGTAAAGTTTACAAAATACAGCTTCGCAAACATGGATGCATCGATACATTTATTTATCGACGTAAATCTATACATATATGATAATATCATTTGAGATGGTTAATAAAATCAAGTTTATAGATGATTTAAACTTATCGTCAATCCATGTTCGGCAGGTGTAAAACGGCTACAGCATCCATTAACTTGCGGCGGTATTCAACAGGGCACAATAAAACGGTGTCGGGCGTTGACGTCGTTAGCATGAGAGATGCTTATCTCTGTTAGCGTTAAGTTAACGCCAACGCAGACTCCGCTCGAGTCTGAGCGTGCCTTAATGCCCACGGTTTATACACTCTAGATAGTGTTGAAGCATTCACACGACAAAATACTTTAAAGGGTGTGATGCCAATGGACTTTGCCGTAATCAAGGCAATAGTTGTGCTCCTAAAAATCCACATATATTATTATTTTAAGCCATGAATTAGATATACAGGTTCAATATATAAATACACATCTTATTATTGACTAATTTAACTCATGGCCCCACTTTGGGTATAGGCCTCCTCCAACTGTCTCCATCTTATTCTAACTTCATCCAGTCCTTGCTTGCCGTTTTTTGTTTTTACCTACATATAAAGCGAGAAACTTTATTATTTTGTATAGTTTTCGTAGTATGTAGACTTGGTACCTAGCTGTGAATTGTTAATTGTTTAAGTTGTGTGCAGTTGTTATTGGATAGCAGGTTTATGTAATATTTTTCTTCTTTACGTTTTTGTGTAAGTGTAATCTGTTATCTATTACTGTCCCGTTTAATAAAAATAAAAATAAACTCTATCACTCAGCACAGTCCAAACAGCAGGGTCTGAAAACATTAAATTTTCATATAACGTAGGCACGTACATAAATAGTACTTTTTTACTCGTCAAAACAGCTTTACCCGGCTTGCCTGTCTCAATAGAGCAAATGTTATTTCTAGGCGAATGAAACTAAAACCGGTAAACTAAAATTCTTACTGCTTACCACTGGTGACCACTTGTCTACGTTTGTGATCAAACTATAGCCTTTCCAAGGATAATATAAATTACATTACAACTACTTGTTCCTATCCAACCTTTGGATATAACAAAAATCTCTTTTGATACAAGTAAAAATCCCACAATCAACGTAGAGTTCGTACTCATGTTCATTTTCATAACAAACAAAATCGCTTATCTCAGATACGTAAAAAACTATATTTAGTTGTGCCCCAGCACGGTGCAGGGGGACGTCCGGCGTGCCCCGCACGCTCATCGTATCCTATGAATCGGTCGGTCGTCGCCTGGGTTTATCATTTATTTTTTGTTTCAGTGCGTTTTCCCGTGTCGTTTGTTCCAGTTAGTTTCAGGCTGTTTTTTTTGGTGGCGAAATAGAGTATGTTTGTATGTAGATGATTGTTTTTTTCCCCATGACATGATTGATGATGATATGATTGTTAAGAATTACTACAGACGAAATAATAGTAAGAAGTTAGTTACATATTATTAACAAGCTATCCCCCGCTATCGGGATAAAAGGTAGCTCATAATACTAGAAGATAATGTCGGTTCTTATTAGTGAAAGAATTTTTCAAATCTGACTGGTGGTACCAGAGATTGGTGCGAATAAACAATGAAATAAAAGAAAAAACCGGCCAAGTGCGAGTCAGACTCGCGCACCGAGGGTTCCGTACAAACCTGTAGGTATATAAGTAAATGGTAGTATAGACCTGAGTATTTGATATGAATTTCAATGTATGACGTATTAAAAAAAAAACACTTACTAGATCTCGTTCAAACCAATTTTCAGTGGAAATTTCCACCGTAATGTACATCAAATATTTTTTATAGATTTATCATTCTCTTATTTTAGAAGTTACAGGGGGGGGGGGACACACATTTTACCACTTTGGAAGTGTCTCTCGCGCAAACTATTCAGTTTAGAAAAAAATGATATTAGAAACCTCAATATCATTTTTGAAGACCTATCTATTGACACCCCACACATATGGGTTTGATGAAAAAAAAATTTTGAGTTTCAGTTCTAAGTATGGGGAACCCCGAAAATTTATTGTTTTTTTTCTATTTTTGTGTGAAAATCTTAATGCGGTTCACAGAATACATCTACTTACCAAGTTTCAACATAATAGTTCTTATAGTTTCGGAAATAAATGGCTGTGACATACGGACGGACAGACAGACAGACAGACATGACGAATCTATAAGGGTTCCGTTTTTGCCATTTGGCTACGGAACCCTAAAAAACTGTAATCTACTATATAAAAATAAGTCGGGTTTTCCTTCCTGACGCTATAACTCCAGAACGCACGAACCGATTTCCACGGTTTTGCATTCGTTGGAAAGGTCTCGGGCTCCGTGAGGTTTATAGCAAAGAAAATTCAGGTAGGGTAGGGTAGGGTAGCACCACGCGAACGAAGTCGCGCCGGGCAGCTAGTTTATAATATAGATTTTCGTAGATAACAAATAGTAATGAGATAAATCTCAAAATACAACAAATCAACACTCGAAACGTACCTTATAGATAAACCGCTTGTACAACGGACGGTGTTCTGAAGAATTGTTTAAGATGATGCCCACGGCTACTTTCTACCATCGCAACTCTCGCCATCGACGGGGAGTCCATCCTCACATATTGAAACCTGAATTGTTTCGTACTGTGCGGGCTCAAAGGAGCTTCCTTCCGCGGACGCTCAGACTGTGGAATGAGCTCCCCGCCGTGGTTTTCCCAATGGAGTACAGCATGGGGTTCTTCAAAAGGGGTGTGAAGAACCCCATGATGCGCGTGATACCCTTGGTGTTGCAAGCGTCCATAGGCTACGGTAACCGCTTACCATCAGGCGGGCCGTATGCTTGTAGTGGTATAAAAAAAAAAAAAAAAAACCTACTTAATTACTTACCATTTGATAATCACATAAACAAATAAAATTTTCCACTTTCTTATCATTTAATTTTATTAAAATATAGAGCGAAATTAGGTACCTTTAATATTGTAACTAGACAGATAAAAGGTAGGCAATTTATTGCTTCTTGTCTAGACATTTGCAATATGGCAAATATATATTATGGCAAAGACTGCAACTTTACAAGTCGCAGGTCCGGCCGCATATGGAGTACTGTTGTCATCTATGGGCGGGAGCACCTGGATACCAGCTTGGGCCTTTAGACTCGGTTCAGCGACGTGCCATCAGAATTGTTGACGATCCCGAGCTCACAAGCGGTTTAGAGCCCCTCAGTCTGAGGAGAGACTTTGCCTCCTTATGTGTGTTCTACCGCTTGTACAACGGAGAGTGTTCTAAGGAATTGTTCGAGTTGTTGCCCACGGCTACCTTCCACCATCGCAACTCACGCCATCGACGGGGAATCCATCCTCACACATTGAAACCAGAATTGTTTCGAACTGTGCGGGCTCAAAGGAGCTTTCTTCCGCGGACGCTCAGGTTGTGGAATGAGCTCCCCGCCGTGGTTTTCCCAATGGAGTACAGCATGGGGTTCTTCAAAAAGGGCGTGAAGAGATTTCTTCAGGGTCGGCAGCGCGCGAGTGATACCCCTGGTGTTGCAAGCGTCCATAGGCTACGGTAACTGCTTACCATCAGGCGGGCCGTATGCTTGTTTGCCGCCTTAGTGGTATAAAAAAAAAAAAAATAAAAAAAAAAAAAAAAATTCATAGCTTCAATCTAGTGTACCTTCTATTCTTCTATCTGAAAAGTATAACTGTAGACTTTTCAGAAATAGAATACATATTTATTTAACAGAATATTAACCTACATATAACTATCAGTTGTTAAAAATCGCGAGGTTTCTGGGTAGATGGATATCTAATGATGATCGATGTGTTTTTTCATCGATATTAAAAAAAAACACATCACAAAAAAAATATTTGCTTTTTGCTTCATCATAATATTTTCAATATAATTTTAAAAAACTCCTTAAATTTAGTTTTTTTTAAACAATGCGTCTGTAATGCATTTTAGCATTGAATAAGTGATCAAAATTCCCTCCAAAAATGCCAACAAAATGTGGTACAAAATCATAACATAGTCTAATAAATGCCAATACAACACGCAACGCAAGTATTGACTTGCACCGTTGTTTTTACGTCTAGACAATATAGCCATAAACAATGTTCAAAGCAAATTAAAATGGTAACAGATAGGTCACCCGTCATCATCGGTGGCCGCAAACGAGCGTCCGCGGTGATGACGCCGACGTTATTTCACGTCAACACGGTGTGTGCCATAAATCTAAGCCAACTACAGACAGCGCCGTGAAATGGTTTTAATTTGCGGTTTCACTGCTAAATTGCCTAATGTTATTATTGGGTTTTATTAATTGAAAACTGCACTTACTAATGTGGATGGATATACGGGAAGAGGACGACCTAAAAAGAGCTGGATGGATTGTGTGAGAGATGACATGGGTAAGAAAGGAGTGGATGCTGGTATGACGGATAGAAGAGACGAAGCGTACATATTGCGCCGACCCTAAATGATCGGGAACAGGGCAGGCAGATGGTGAATTAAAAACTGCACTTAACAACAAAAAAAAAACACTATAATATAATGTTGGCCTATGTTTGACAATATTATTACGGTGAATGGTAGAACCATCCAGGCGGGTACCTTTTTTTATTAGCCTGGGGTAGTCCTCATTGGATAGGAGGGAATCAGCCAGGTTATGCCGGTCTGTTACTGGCTAAAAACCCACGGAGGTCGCCATCTGCGCTGTAGAGGGGTCTGGCTCTCGTGTTGAAAGCGGACCACTACAAATTACCCTACCACCAAGATGCATTCCTTTACTGAAAGCTTAAGTTCATTATAGGATTCAAACCCACCAGCACCAACTGAGCTATCATCCGTTTAAAATAATCCATCTTGCGTCATAATCTTTCAACTAAATCAACTTCAGAACATCACGGTAGAACTTAACGAGGTAAATTTAATCGAAGTTGTCGGTTCTGCTGCCAATAATCTTTTCCAATCTCTATACTACGTCCTTGCTGAAACTCTCACCGCATAGCGAAGTCACGTTTCTCGTGAACTATTACCCGAGTAATAAATCCGACGATTCTCATATTGTTTTACTTATTCCAAGGATTCAAGACCCGACATTCCAGCATTCAGATTCAGATGCTGAACTTTGTCCGATTCCACTTATGCAAGAATTCATGGGAAGTCCTTTGTTCAAACGGAATATATGGGTACACTACTTTAATTAACTGCGTAGCGTTGTACAGATTGTTACTTGTGAGAATCAAACTTTACATTAATGTTGATATCGTATTATACATTGTTTCTCTCTATGGTCGTTCCCTCATGTCTGAGGATCGTGGTCAGCATCGTGTTTGCTTCTAGAGCGGATGATCTGCCTCCACCGGTTTCTGTCCAACGCGTCACATACGACCGTGTAAAATTTGGAGGACGATGAGTCTTTTACTTGATCGGACCATCTAGTTGGCGAACGACCACGTAGTCGCTTTCCTTCCGTGTTCCCAACTATGATCAGTTTTTTCAGACTTTCATCGCCTTTGCGCACCATGTGGCTGAAATACGAAAGAATGCGTTGGTGGCATATGGTGGACAATCGGGTTTTAATTTGGAGCTGCGATAAGATCGATGCATTGGTGCGTTTAGCGGTCCAAGGTATTTTCAACATCCGTCTCCAGCACCACATCTCGAATGCATCGATCCTTTTTCTTTCTCGGGCCAGTATAGTCCACGCTTCCACTCCATACATGAAAATGGGGAATACCAATGCTCGTATTAATCGGATCTTCGTTTTAATACCGATTCCTCTCTTCTTTCAGATGTTGTTTAGGCGAGTCATTGCATCCTTTGCCATTCCAATACGCCTCTTTATCTCAGGAACACTAATACATTGTTTACATAAAAAATATTAACTGAGCTGAAAATTCTGTAATGATAAAAGTACACCGAACGCATCATTGTTTTATTTGGGCGACAGCAGTTTTCATACATGGAAAAATAAAAATCACGCGAGTGTTGGAAAATTGCAACGCAGAAATAACACGCCCCCTTTTTCCACACAAAAATACCGCATTTTTCGTTGCTCTGTTCCGTGCTTCGGCGTTAAAAGGTGCATAGAGAGGCGCGGCTAAATGAGAAATTCCTTGAGTACGTGCAATACGGTGCGGGCGGGCGACAGTAGTGATGTCCCACTTTTTTTCGATATTTATGATAAATTCAAACATAGGTAAAATTAAATTACCACAAAATGTAAGTAAATAGGAAGAATGTACCAATATACCTAATATATCCTTTTTCCGATTTATTATTGTGGTTTTCACACTTTAAACTTACTATAGATATTATCTTGTAGGATATTTTTTATTCCGATAAAAATATAAATAATAATACATACTGCAAAAATTTCTTCACAGGATGTGTCCTTATTAATCTTAATTATTACCTCTTTTGGGAAAACCACAGTAGATTTTTTTATTTTATTTCCAAAGATTTTCATAGGGCATCGTGCCTCTACCCAGATGGATAATCCGCCTTACTAAAGCATGACATTTAACTTCACTCCGCTTGAGGGGCTCCCTGAGCAAATCGCTCTCAGTTCGTACTGCGCACGGCTGTCAAATACTGTCAATTCTGGCTTGTTTATTTCATGTTCCCATAGAGGCGACTATCCTTCTGGACGTTTTAAATTCTTTGTTTATTTCCTATTATTTTACAAAAATATAGGACTCGGTTCTTCGGTAGGATCTTATTATTTTTATCTTATCTTATATTAGTATAGATAGTATTTTTTTTATTCGCTCTATTACTATATTTACAACACTTAAATATTAATTAAAAGAAATCCTGTTTATAAAATTTCAAACTAAATATTTACAAGTACAAAAGTTGTGCCAGATCGCTGCCCTGTATGAACGTGCCAAGAAAGCATTATAAAATTAATAGGATACATATGGAATTTGAAAAAAGCGCATTCTCGAAACCTATCGTAGAGAAACAAGGTATAAATTTATCGATATCGATAATTCTAGCCTTATTTATCCCCTCCTTAATAAGCCTACTTGGAAGGAATTAATTTGAGGATCAGGTAATATAAGGGTTTATTAAAGTGATAAGAATTTTTTTCGTACTTTTCACCCCATACCGAGTGACGGGAGTTAATTTGTTTGAATATTGCTGCTATAAAATTTTATGGCCTTTTATGACGGTTTCCCCTGCCCGAGTGTCTCGACATTTTGCAACCAAGAAATCCTTTAAAGAGAGTTCATTAAACAAAGTTCTCCGTCAGGTTCATAATATAAAAGACATAGATATGACAGATATAGAAATTACCATGCTGAGTTTCTTGCCTGTTCTTCTCAGTTGAAGGCCGACTTACGAACTGGTGGTAACTTCAGTAGCTTTGACCTTCATAAGTCCCTACCAGGGCCTAAACTAAATAACTGTCTTTGACTTCGATTGATCACGATGAAAGGCACATTGATACCCATAGCATAAGCTATCTGTGTGCCTATGTCCCGCTCCATATCATAGGCATAGAGCCTATGGTAGCCAATCCCCTAGAACTAGGGTGAAAAAGAGGGGACCACAAGTAATTTTTAAATTTTCCGAGACATTCCTCACACATGGCTATTTGATCGCAAACTAAGAAGACCTTGTGCTGTGGAAACCGAATAACTGATATACTAAATATATTACTAATATGTTTGTAAAGTCATACTTAATAACACCTAGACTTAGGACATACAGACATGTTCTCGCACACAAATGCAATTCATGTTTGAAAATCGAATCATCGAACTGCGGCGTTTTAGGTGGAATATAACAATCATGTAAATCATTATAATATAAAATAACAAATATTGTATAGAAGAATAATAAGACGTACATAATGATAATGGATACATAGTCGTAATGTGTGAGGGTGTGCGGCAGATGGTCGAAAGTAATATTTATTTAGGTATTTATATGTGGATATCACGTCGCGGTGCCGTTAACTCGGGCCATAACATATAATTTTCCTAAACAACGAGCTTCAAATATGACCCTATCCCTATATTTTATAGCTATACAAAAGCCTTATATCTTTTGTAAGCGTAACCAATAATCACGAATAATATAGATAAAGATCGAGTACTATCTGTATGTTTCCATTGCACGGATAAATTATACTTATTTGTAAAAAAACAGTTTTACAAAAGCATTAAATTAATAGACTAAAAGTAACTATTTAAATGTCATAAATATCCCGAAACATCTTTTGCAAATGAATCCTAAGCTATAATA
This sequence comes from Achlya flavicornis, assembly GCA_947623365.1. Lineage (NCBI taxonomy): Eukaryota > Metazoa > Arthropoda > Insecta > Lepidoptera > Drepanidae > Achlya > Achlya flavicornis. Next base: position 4,299,462 of record OX392482.1, read on the forward strand.
ACCGGTCAAAAGCGATTCAGGCTCGCAAAATTAGGGTTCCGGTACTAAAAAAAGCAGTCAGTTAGGGTCCTAAAATTAACTTTTGTTTATACTTTTCCCATAGAAAACAAAATTAACCAGCATACGGGCTTCTCGGAAGATTATGCAAATGGGTCTTATGCTTTCTGTCCCGCTGATGCATAAGAGCCATCGTTGAGGATAGCTACTCCGATAGCATGGACATAAATGCCGGCGTCCCGCAAGGCTTTTTTTTCTTTTTATACGACAGTCGGTGAACAGAAAAAACGGCGCGCCTGATGGTAAGCGGTTGCCGTAGCCATATACAAGCTAAAGAAGCTAGAAGAAGAAGACACACGAGGCATCACTCCCGCGTTACCGACCCTTCCCCCACCTCAATGAGCTCTGGCGATCTTACTCACGCGCAGGAACACAATAAAGTTGTTTGGCTGTGGTGTTCTATAAGGTGGAGGTGAAGGTTCTATAAGGAGTCGAGCTGCTCTTCGAGCGAATAAATGCTATGCTCTACCTCTCTCAACTAGGCTCTGTGCTGTTCTCATCACTATCCCTTCTGCATTTCAATGATATGCTTTCTATTGACGGCATTCATTGCTTTGCGGACGACAGTATAGAGGACGCTCATTACACGCGCCACACAAATAGTACTTACTAACTAGTATCTCCGATTGGGGTCGACTAAACCTAGTCCATTTTAACCCTACTAAGACACAAGCCGTTCACCGCTAAGAAAACCCCATTTACTGTGGCTCCACAATTCCAAAACATGAATATTACTAAAAGCATCTGGATTCTTGGAGTCGACATTTCTAGCGACGTTCTGTTGAAGTCACTTGGAAGACAAAGTTAAGCTGGCACCTAAAAAGCTCGGAGGGCTCAATAGAGCGAGGCAGTCATTCGGGGCAAGTTCAGCCTCATATGGAGTACTGCTGTCATCTATGGGCGGGCACCTTGACACCAGCTTGGGCCTTTAGACTCGGTTCAGCGTCGTGCCATTAGAATTGTCGACGATCCCGAGCTCACAAAAGGTTTAGAGTCCACAGAACGGTAGAAAGCCGAACACGATTTGCTAATTACGTTCCAGTCTGACCCCCGAAATTAATATTTTATGAGTGATACATGTGCGCGTCGTCAAGATTTATCACTATGTCAAATTTCTCGTTTCTACATTGCTTGGTCTTCCAGTAAACCCTCCGGGACGGATGGACACCAGTACCCCGAGTGTAAAGAATTAACGTTAATAAACGCATACTATCACGATTGAGTTTACTATAAATTAGTATGGGAGAAATTAGTATCGCGTGTATTCCGCTAGAGGCGCTGTGATAATTCCTATAGATAAATGTCGTAAACGCAAACGCGTTAGTAAGCGTTTAATAACGTCAATTCTTTACACTCTAGGTACAGAGTGATCTTATAAGGGTTCAGTTATTTCCTTTTACGGTCTGGAACCCTAGAAAATACCTTAATTTGCTTGTGATCCTTTGACATACAGTACTGTATATAAATATATATATATTTAGGTCAACACTTTATCGGGCATTGCCACGTAATAATACTTTGTGAACACACGTGTTCCATAATAAAACCTATTTTTCAGACTGATGTAATAAAGATACTGATGTAATAAAGATTCTGTATCCATTTCTAGTTTTCAGTAAAGCCTACGTCATCCTTCCCCCTCGACTTGATACCGATACAATTCAGTTACTGTGTACATTGTGTTTCAAACTATTTGCCATCAATATGCGTGAAATCACGTTTGGCGTCGCTGAATATCTCAATAAACCGTACGTTGCCCCTTCGCCGTGAGGGAAGAGTAATGGATTTCGTCACGGCACCGGATCGTTCGTCTTGCCTTCTGGCGATAACGGACGTGCTTCGGCGACGTGACGTCTTTGAAAACGGGCACGAGTTAAATCGTTCCTTGAACACTTTTTGATAGTATTGAAATTTGGATTTTACATTAATCACGTGTTATACCTTACCTCTCTTACCTAATCATTGTAAGTATACCATAATTCAATGTGACTATCGAATATTTCCGAACCTGTTTTTGTAATCAAAAGTAATGCTCAGTTTATAGAATTCAACAAAAGCAAGGGGTGGGTTAGTTAGAACTTGTTACCTACACGAATCCTGTGTTTTGCTAATAAATCCAGATGTCACCCCCAAAGCGTTCTAATTGTTTTTGTTATCAGTATATGTCGCAGGCTTTCTATATTTACAGCTAACCCTTTCTATTCAAACCTTACAGTTCCTTTGAAAATGATTGAAGAGCAACCCTTAATCTCATACGAAGGGTTCTCCATAGCTATAAAACAAATGACCATGGAGTAGTTAGTTTAAACTTCAACTATTAATTTCCAGTTTGCAAGTTAGTTGCTTTGTGCGGAGTGTGCGGAGTGGTTTAAATGAGTTGTTCCTGGCGTTGCCAAACAGGGTGTGGAAGTGTCTCGAGCTAGATTTCTACAATCGGAACGTGTCCCGACCGGTTCACTCGGCTTTATATCGATTATCTGTGCTGCGTTTAGTAACTATGCTTGGCGGAAAGTTACTAATCCCTGATAGAATTCAAGCATTTGCTTTGTCGAATTGTTTTACTTTTGATCACAGATTACAGAATAAACGGCAGATGGAGCGCGCGGAACACGAAAGTGAAGCCAAAAAAGCAAATACATATTCAAAATCGGATACCTGGTATCAGGGTTTCCAGTTTGAATTTGCTTAGTAACTTTGTATTTGTGAAACTACTTGCTGAAATGGGCCTGTGAAAATATTTTTGTACTATACCAGTAGTCCATATCAATCAATAGTCAACTCACTCTAATACTCGACCGACTGGACTTATAAAACGAGTGAAATCATCGAGTGGTAACGTTAGTAGGAAACGAAGAGGAGGACAATTAATTACGTCGCGTGGGAGTTGCGTAGGTAGCCACAGGACAATTAAATTAGCATCGAATCGAGAACGGACTCGCGTGTACGTAGTTATCACATGCACGCAGATGGGGTATCTTTACTTTCATATATCTATGTTGTGTTGTGATTGAGAACTTTAAGGTTGAAAAGGTTAAAAAGAACACTGCAAGGTTTTGATACATGCTTTGATGAAAAGCTTCAAATTAGCTGATAGGGTTTTGCAGTTTCAGTAACGCGTGGTACTTACCTATAATGTTTTATTGAATTCTTTTTATCTACTATCTATACATATAAAAGTAGAATATGACACACGCACGGCGTAAACTGCTGGTTACACGAAGACTTGCACGCAGGTTCTTTTCATGGCTTCCGGGTCAAAGCGTGGGACGGAAAGTTCTTTTGTCTATGGTAAGATCAAGACGGAATACTATTGAAATAATATCCAAAGCATTCGTACTGTTTCCCATCTGAATTGAAATTCAGAAAAGTTTGAAATTTTCAGTTCGTTGCCTGTAAAAATATACAAGGCAAATTCAAATTTATCTTTGTCTGTCTTGGGTACTTTTGCCGCTTGTATTAGTATTTTTCTTAGGGTTAAAATCTCTTTACGATCCGACGCGTAAATTATCGGTTAAACACAGTTATTTGTCATAGAAACGATTCCAAACTCAACGCCTCGGGCTCTACTTACGCTAAGTTTCAGTTGAAAAGATCAAATATAAATCATTTAGGATTGGTGTTCTTACCGGATAGGACAGGGGATTCATCCGTATTATCCGGATCCAGATTTATTTAACCCTTCTCTGTCGTGTGTAAAAATAGCGCGATTAAAGTACTTATTAAGACAGATTGTATAGTGAATAGAAATGAATGTTATTGAGGTACTTTTGTTGATATAAAATTAACATCTGTTTTAATATTAATACTAATACCCTGGGACACTCTTGACTCTTCAAAAATGTCTATATGATGACATATCCTCTTGACATAAAAAATAATAATAAGCAGATATTTAAATATATTAATTACTACTTGCAAATATAAACTTATCCGGGGTGGATACGACAATACGACATTAAATGAAACCACGTAAAGTATTACGTAAAAAATGTATGAAAAGCTGTATTATTTTTTTGCGATTTCGGAGTTGGTAGTAGTAAAAGTTGATCGTATACATGAGTACTTTACGTGGTTTCATTTTATGTCATATTGTCGTATTCACCCCGTATATTATTGTATTATAGGGCTTAGTCATGAAATCAATTATTTATTGTAATGTCAATCCATCAATGGTTTTCGGTTGATAACACTCCATAGTTATGCGTTGGCACTGCGTGTCATTCACACTTGCGTTTCGCTAGAATTACGCGCGGTTGATTTCGGTATACAATTGGAAGTAATACGTGTTCAAGATATATGTTGGTGTTAGATTGGGCACATGTTAATTTGACACAGTATTGGTAACGCCATTTTTTTTTCTTTGTATAGGCCTGTGTTTGACCACAATCTCACCATGGTAAGTGATGATGTGGCCGAAGGTGGTAAGCACACAAAGCCTAGAAGGAACTGGCTGTCAAGTACAGCTTTCGGAACACACCGATAGGTGCTTGGCGACAGATTTTCAACTCGAGGGTGGTAGTCAGCCAGATACCACCGTGCTATGGTTTCCTTCACCGAAAGCTCAAGATCATTGTAGGATTCAAACTCGAGACATTTGTCTCGGTATCCGACCACTGACCACTATTGAAATACCATGATATCGGTCTCAAAACATACCTTAATTTTGATTTTTATTCGGTTACCAAAACGGTGTAAATGGGCATTTACACCGTTTTGGTAACCGACATGAAATAGTTGTTTGTGTTCGTGTTTATCAACATTAAACCAATATCTATATCGTTCAAAATAACATACGTTATTACGTCATTTTAATTTTTGTTTAATTATTGACCAGAATTTCATGATCCTGGGTCCTAAGATCAAATTTGTCACATCAAAAGCAGATATAAAATATAAATACGGGTCAATTGATACCGTTTTAATTTAACCAATTAATCTATAGAAAATCTCGTTTAAATTAAAATACATTGGACATCAAAGGAATCATCAACCGCCGCCGGGGTGCGTCGTCAATACTCAATACGTTGCTAGTCAAAGGCTTTTATTATACATCAATAGTATACTCATGTATATAATAGGTAATACATTAAATTAGATAAGCCTTACTAAGTAATCGTTGGAACATTCTCTTGAAAATCTGAATAAAGGTGAACGCACACTTATCCGAGCCGAACGCGCCGAACGCATCGAATGAAACGTATTAATTTAGTAGAATTCTGTATATGAAATCTTATGAAAGCTCGCACACTTGCCCGCGTCGAATCGTCCGAATCCGGAAGAACCCCAGAAATCCTAGACGAATTTGGATGACGTCATCAGATTCGGCGCGGCTTATGCGGTCGACTCGACCGATACGCTTGCATCGCATCACATTCTATCAGTTGCGTAGCAACACGCGATTTGTTTATAAGTATTGTGCGACAGGCGTAAAGGAAATAGAAATGATTTCTTCGGCGCCGTCGATTCTTTCGGCGCGGTTGATTCTTTCGTTGCGGATATGTGTGCGAGCCCTCCTTGACTTCGATTCGTTTGCCGCGTTCGGCTCTGATAAGTGTGCGTCCACCTTAAATAAGTATGTTTTTCAGTCACTGTAAGAAGACACTAATTTATGTTGACTTTTGATTAGGGACGCGAATCGGTCGTTTTATAGACGTCTGAAAATTATTGCAAATCATTTAAGATAAGCTTTTGTTTAATGTTGGTAATTGCCAATGCTTATTGCGAGGGCTAGCTTGCAAGGCAAGGATAAGAAGAAGAGTATATACACCTCCACACAGTGCAGTTATTTTCATCAGATTATTAATCCTTACTCTCTGTCTGTTACTTACTTTATATCTCGAACCACAATATGGATTAAGATGTTATGCGGGTTCAAAGTTATCTAGGTATTTTTTTTGAAAGTTTGTATAGTTATAAATCATTGTAACTAGACTAGAGGCGTAGTTTGCAGTAGTGTTTTAGTGAAACAAGTCAGACACAGAAATCTGTTGCGAGCAAAGGCTAGTTGAGCTTATAATTAATGGTTTTATATTCAACTCTTTGAACACCAACATCTGATATATAGGTTAAAATTATTCTATAGAAAGTTTAGGAAATGGTCGTTCAATTAATTATTCGAATTTCAAATAATCATGTGGGTAGTCAACAGAGGCGTGCTAGTTGTCGACGTCACGGACGTGAAACTGCTTAGTGCGTTAAACTTTGTGAAGGACGGAGGTCGCACTCGAAATCTATATATAAAAATAACTTTAATCATGCTTTAATTAAAAATGAGATCATGAATTATTGGAACAAAGTTCCTTATCGCGCGTTGCGAAAGGGGGCTAGACGGAAAAAATTAAGACCAAAAGTTGTAACGACACTTTTTGCTATAGTTGTAAGCCGTGCGGCGTACGCATGTTTCTCTGTATGTCTCTCTCTCTCTCTTATAAAAAGCAAGCCAGTTATTTTCGTTTCGTCTTTCGAAATAGAAAGACATTGAAAACACAAATATGTAAAATATTTATACATATTCCATCCGGGTGTCCCTTGACACCTCTCAAGTTTTTTATTAAATATTATTTGAGTAGTAGTTAACTAAGTACAGTTTAAGTTAGCCGAGAGCACGTGCTCAATGCGCTTCATTTTAGTCGCTCTATTGCCACTGATGTCGATCTATAATATTATTATATAAAGCAACGCATTAGCTGCCTGCCCTGAACATGATATGATTACTAGTTCCATTATGATCATATATTGGTATAAAAAGCAAGAGAAAAATAACAAATAAAAAATAATCTTTAAATGTTGGGCTATTCATCAATAAAAAATGGTTTCCTTCATACATTTACAGAGTGAGTCGACTTGTCACTGCGGCGTCTCCGACATTAAAAAGACCTCCTTTTCACAAAGCGACCATTCCTCAGATGAATTGACATCCATCGATGTCAGGCCGAACAAAGAAAAATCACATCGCATTTACCGTAGTTGTGAAAGCAATATTTTCAACCTTACGTCCACGCAATAAGGACGCGTACATTTATTTTAACTAAATAAGTTCCCGTACATTTTCCTCAGAATACGATTCTGTGATTTTAAATCTACCCTAATGAAATGCGAAATTGCTAAAGTACCCGCAGTAAGTAGGTACGTTCTTGTAATCAACGACTTCATTATAATTTTAAATGAACTCAGATATTTGTTGTACAAACGCAAAATTGCTTCAAATACCTAGCATATAAAGAGGACGTAATTTCGTCTGTAGGTAACTTGTTGATACCATTAATTTGGAAAGTAATTTTTCTGCGTACCGAGACATTTTGATTACCTATCATAAACATGTTTATATCGTAATCACAAAAGTCTTTCAATGGTGTACCGACAGCAGCTCTTATCTAAAGCTAATAAAATTGCTTAATAGCTGTTTCCCTTCAGATGGAAAAGGTAAAGTTTGCATTGACCTTCCAGTCGCCGCCGCGGGGTGCCCGGGTCACCCTCCGGGAGGCTCGAGCTACTGTCACCCTACAAACTATTTACTACTGTATCGACAAAGTACTAAGATACAGTTTACATTAGCATTCACCACCCGTTGAGAAAACAAAGTAAAAGCTACCTTCAGCTACTGTAATTAGGTACATGATGAAACAATTTGTAATCGATCACGTTCGGTAAGGCTGTCGAGTGATTTACTGGAGAACACCCTCTATAACTACAGCGTTTAGGTTTTATTTTGTTTATCAAAAGGTCTCGGCTGTGTGCTCGTTCAACCGTAGCTGTTTTGTACATAAAGTTGATATTTGCGGGAACCGCTGTTTTCCCACAAGGTTATATGCTAAAGTTGCTTGTGACGCGTGCTTTGTGTTATTTGCACATAAAATATAGCTTAAGGCGGTGTCGCAACTATATGCTAATGTTTTTTATCGCATGTGCTCGGGATAGGCGGTCCTGATCGAATTTATATGACAATGCGACGTTGGAGAGAACAAACGGCGCCGACGCTGTGTACGATATTGGTTCTCGAGTAAAATGTAAAGGGATCGTCTTGAGTCCGGCGATATTGTGTGATGTAAGCACACTTTAAAGTGGATACAAAATGACTTTGCATTGTAGTCAGGATTTCGAAAAATGAAATTCCTCTTTCATTTTGCGTTTGCCCTTTTATATTCTTTTTTGATAGCAACTAGGTGTTGGAACTATCTCTGACTCAATATACGATTTCTCATTTTTGATGAAATTGAACTTTCCGGCATATTTATTTTATATTCTTCATAAAATCCAAGAATATTATATGATATTGAAAATAATATTGTTGACAGATTAATCGTAACAATCTCTTCAGGCCCTATAGGTTTCTACGGAAAACAAACAAATAATTTAACATTGGTTCGCTCAAACAGACATTCAAATATCATTTGGATTATAAGGAAAATGAAAACACAGTTTATAAAACTTTTGTATAATAAAAATGTAGCTTTATAGTAGAGAGAAAAGTTATAATCTTTCACCAGCAGGCGGGCCCTTGGGAGCCTTCTATCATAACGATGGAGGGTTTAGCTTCTCAAAGAAAATGAATAAGAACACCTAAGTAACCCGGCCGGGTCAAATATCCCGGGAAAAGGTAGAGAACGAGCGGTGAGAATGACTCGCAAACTATGTCAGGTTACTTAGGATTAATAATAACAGCTAAAAATAGTATTCGAAGTATTTTAGCTGTATGACTACGTGTGCTACGGTGCTACGAAAATTTCGTAGCGAATGAATTAGTATTTCTTTTCGGTAGAGACACGTATTTACTTATTTTTGTATAAAACATACTATTAGGTTTATTTAATTAAATTACTATTTTAAAACCACATTAATAAAGTTCAATTCTTATGTAATTTTTGATTTATGTAGTTTTCTTACTGCGCAATTCAACTAATTTGGTGACTTCGAATTATTTAGGGCTATTAAGAAATAAAGGCCGTCTTATAATTGTAATCGACGCCATATTTTATTTAGTGGAATGTTTCAAGAGGTCTGCGTAATTACAGCAAATATTCAGTTTCGTTCGGTAAATAGCGCTGACAATTTAAATTTAAAAGAAAAGCTGTTAGGTTGGAATATGTACGGGCAATTTTGTCAGTTCGCCACCGCAATTTGGCTGTATTATAAACTAATTTGCTGTCTCTACCCACCGCCGGAGTATTCACAAAGTAAAATGTTTTGTAACAGGTACACTGTGGATGAAAATAAAATGTCATACTCTTATCTTTTTTATAAAAATATGTCAGCAAATATTATGTATGAAAAATAAATTCGATTTCTCCTTGAAACTTTGTGATTTCGGCTTTGTTTTCAAGAAAGCCTTATGAATACTTAGTTGTTTTGAATAAGGACACAAAAGCGTCAAACCATATTATAGTATATCAACAATGGAATATTATGTGCCTACATAATTACAATTTAATAGGTATTAACTTATATTTCTTATTCTTTTTACAGGTAAGTCGATGGCAAAGACAGAGAAGTTGCGCAAGTATTCCTGAATTTCAGTTTTAATTAAAACGAACTTTGTAACAACTCCAGATTTGATCAAGGGGAATTCTTTTACTTCAACTTTAACTTTCAAAGGAAATCTACCCAGTTTTCGACAATTTGTGGAGAGTTTCTATGTTATCTTTGATATCGAAATGCTTTTTAACATTGTTATTTTTTGCTTATATATTGTGAAGGTTCTTTATATCTTTTTTAATTAAATATAATATTTATTTACAACAAATAAGTAGGTATGTATAAAATACAGTAGATATAGAAATTTCGAGTTTCTCACTGCTACCGATTGACGGCAAGGCTCCCAGCAGGCTAGCAGGGTATCTTTGGATAGTCAAGCTGATGCATTGGCGGTAAAAGCTCCCCGCCAGCTGGTCTCGCTTTACACAATTTTGAATTTATGTTATTAGTGTAATTTGGTACTTACTTTGGTCTTCCACACAATTTTCACGAAGCATTAATAAGCCGTGACAGATGGCCAGACAGACGAGAATGCTCTCATAAAAATTAAATAAATAAAAAGAGTACAAAATACAAATAAAAAAACTTCAAAACAGAATAGTTTCCGGACAATTTTTCCTTCAAAACCTTCCGGTAATGGCGTCGTGAGCACATAATCTCAGAGGGACCAATCCCGAGGCGCCAAAAGCCGTCAAACACTCATAAAAACTCATAAAAGAGTCAAATATGCTCATACATTTATGAGAGCTCGCATTGGACATGGGGCACGTAAATTGCACGCAATTCTGTTGTGGTGATAGAAAATTTATAAACCAACGGTTTTATGGGCTCACAGTATCTTACATAAAACACAAGAAAGAAATAAAGAGTTGCGATGGTGAATATTCAATGAGGAAAAAGATATAATGGCGCTGTCATAAGAGATAGCTGAAATTGTTTCTGTACTGTTTGAGGTAAACAATTTAATCATTCTTGTTATGTTACGGTATTGTGTTAGTAGATTACAGACGAAGTATCATTTGTTGGTACAGATCTCTATATTATGATATATAATCCTCTTTATCCTTTAGAAAAGACGTATTCAACGATACCGCATATAAATAAATAAATAAATGAACGTTTATTTGTCTCTAACTTAAAAATAACATAATAAACCAAAAGAAAAACGTATCAAACAAAAGCAGAGACAAAAAGGTCTAGTGCTCAGCCATGGCTGTGGATAGGCATATCGCACAACCGCTGATATTCTGCACTAGCCTGACATTATGTGATGTGGTACGGGTTTTTTTTAACCCTTTTTTACAAGTAGACATTTCCAAGATATACTGATATATACAGGTGAATTTTCAAAAACTAAAGTATAGGAAATATATTATTATGTGTTTCTTTTTTCAAAATCAACGCGTTTGATTCCCGGCTAGGATAATTTATTTATTATTAAGGCGCGCTTGTATGCTACCGTAGTACTATCAAAATATCTAATGGTGCGTCCATGCTTGGCGAACCGAGCACGAGCCGAGCCACGAATGAGCACACTGCGAGCACGATTCGCGTAGCGTGGACGGGCTTGCGAGCATTCGTAGCGTGCTCGACTGCGCTCCGTCCGATTGTCAGTTTTTGCACGAACACAGGGATTCGCAACGCGCTCGCTGTAGGCTCGTTAAGTACGTCCACGCTGGAAATCGCGAGCAACGAACGAATCCTGTTAGTTCGAGGCTCGCTTCGCGTAGCATGGACGCACCATCTCTTCTGTTATACAGCCCCTACTCAACTCATTGAGTCCATAAAAGGTCACTAATAATTTCTAATTCAATTAGCGAAGCACATTACATTATCCCAGTCGTGGATCAGTGCACGCAATGAACTTAGGATATAAGTCCCCATAAAGTAAGAATAACCATCGATTATGGCCGTTACACTATATCTTCTTTCGAGGCGATATGTAGTAAAGATTACATTGAGAATGGCAAAGGGGTCGCAGTGTGCTTTGAACTCGGAGATGTGGTTTTATGGTTTTATATAAATGTGTAAGTGTTAATGGTTCTATAAAATGCTTTTGAATAGATGATGTACACATATACATAGTAGGATTGAGTTTTCACACTAAGCAGCGAACCAAAAGTAAAAAAAATATGTATATGTATATTGTATTTAAATATAACCACGATTAGACCACGATTTAATTATCTAAATTGTTTTAAATCCTAATCCTAACTAATATAATCCTAATCCTAACTAATATCCTAATCCTAATCCTAACTTATATAATATTATAAATGCGAAAGTGAGTTTGTTTGTTTGTTTGTTACGCGTTCACGCCTCAACTACTCAACGGATCATCATGAAATTTGGCATGCAGATAGCCTATGGTATGGAGAAGGACATAGGTTTATATCCCGGGAACGCAGGTGAAACCGCGGGGGACAGCTAGTGTAGAATAAATACAAATAAATTGATATTCAAAATAAAAAAAGACAAACAGTAAATACAACCTCAAGACATGCTAATTTTTTAGAACTAGTTACGCAACTTCTATCAGGTGCCTATAAAGCTCCTGATAACTCTAACAGCTATAAACTGAGTAGCTAATGACGTCGCTAAGCAACGACTTTACGACCGCCCCCACTGTTTCGTTCAAGTACCGACATTTATTCGTAAACGACTTACTATTACAGATGTAATACGGGTAAAGGCACATAGTGTACAATCCAATTAAGTTTCTGAGGTAATAAAACCTGAATTAAAGATAGATAGATAGATAGATAGATAGATAGATAGATAGATAGATAGATAGATAGATAGATAGATAATACTTTATTGTTACACCAAAAAACAAAAAGAAACAATTAACAAACAAAACATAAAAATAATAAAGTGTTACAATGGGCGGCCTTATCACTAAAAGTGAAAAATCTCTACCAGGCAACCTTTGGATGGAGAGGAGTTAAAACAAACTTTAAAGACGGGGGAATTAAACGTATTGATCTTAAATTTTATTGACAATGTTTCAAAAACCTCACCGTGGCTTGATTCTCGTAACAAAACTTAAACGATGTCATAGCGACTTCAACGATTAAACTGTGCTTTTTACTATTATAATGTCAAATGAACAAAAACGAATCAAATGATTGAAAAACGATCCTATTAGACAAATCGTTGATATACAGTCGAGGACATAAATATGTATACACTTTTTGAAATTCAAAAGCGATTTTCTCGCATGTTTAACATTTAAGTGTTAAACTATTACATCAATCATAATAGTATATGTTAGAAGATTCTGCCTTTATAATATCTCATAATTTCAATCAGTAGTTTAAGAGGAAACCGTTGTTGAATTTTACTAATTGTATACATATTTATGTCCTCGACTGTACACGTTTGAATGTTTTTTATACAAAATATTTCACGAAACACAATTTAAATAGTTGATGTCGTTACGACACCGCTGACGTTTTGTTACGAGAATCGACCTACTGTTTTGTTTGCTATATTCATATCTATAAATATCGCACGTCCCAAGATACAAGCATGTTCTCATGCTTAGTTTGGGCCTTGCCTGTAACTTGTGAAAACTTACTCTCTTGTTTCTGTTTTTTTTATAAATTGTAAATCTGTTGTGGCCATAAACTGTTTTGCTCAAAGGAGCTTTCTTCCGCGGACGCTCAGGTTGTGGAATGAGCTCCCCGCCGTGGTTGTCCCAATGGAATAAAGCATGGGGTTCTTCAAAAAGGGCGTGAAGAGATTTCTTCAGGGTGGGCAGCGCGCGAGTGATACCCCTGGTGTTGCAAGCGTCCATAGGCTTCCGTAACTGCTTACCATCAGGCGGGCCGTATGCTTGTTTGCTACCTTAGTGATATAAAAAAGAAAAAAAAAAAAACATTTACTATTATTTAAAAAAAAAATGACACTGTAAAAATATAGTTAGTTCTTCTAGGCAACTATAAAAGTTATACTTTTAAGGAAAAAATAAATAAGCCAAGTCTAAAATCAATGTTTACGAACAATCTTAATGACTGCTTTCGCCACTTAATTGTCATATATCAGAATATAATAACATGTCATGACCATACTCACCCTTACGTGCTGCATCCAATCTGGAGTCACCCCTCATGGCGCCCCCAGGGGGTCATTAGGCCATTACAATGAAATAGGGCCTCGCTTATCGTCCCACTACAGGGACAAAATAAGCAAAACAAATTGCTTTACGTAACAGACCGCTTTAGAATTAACTTGAAGCTTGAATTTGCTGATTCAAAGCTTCCATTGGCCACTTTGACCGCCTCTTTTTATGTGCTTCTTTTTAGGACGTTTGAGTGACCCCTTTTGTACAATTATTTGAAAGTACTTTGTAATTACCAGGTTTTTTTTTTATTATTTTTGCTCAATAGCCTATTCCAATATTTAAAATTGGTGACACATTATTTCCTTTCTTTTACATACTTTTATTAGCTCTCGAATAAACTGTTTTATCATCAAATCCAAAAATAACCAGATTTCCGTGAGTTATTAATGTCATCTCTCGAATGATGCTACGACGTGTGCCCCTGACTCTGCCGATTCACTGACTCAGTCCTCAACTCCGCTTTACGCTTTTTTTATTACCGACGTAAATTTTTTACTGCTCAGTCTTAAATTTGTCGCAATCTCAGATATCTCTATGGGCCATTGACTTATTATGGTGTGCCTATGCTTGGCGAAACGAGCACGAGCCGAGCCATGAACGAGCACACTGCGAGCACGATTCGCGTAGCGTGGACGCTATTGCGAGCCTCGAACGAGCATTCGTAGCGTGCTCGACTGTGCTCCGCACGAACACAGGGATTCGCATCGCGCTCGTTGTAAGCTCGTTGTACGTCCACACTTGACATCGCGAGCAACGAACGACTCCTGTTCGTTCGTGGCTCGGCTCATGCTGGGTTCGCGTAGCATGGTCGCACCATTGATCCTGCACTTTTTCAATTACCTCCTTCCTATAAAACGAAAAGGTATCGGAAAATTGGAAGGTAGCGTGTTCCGCTGACTTCTCAAATGTGGTTCACGAGTGAAATTGATCAGAGAATAATAAATTATCGTTATTTAAAATAGCTGTCTTAGTTATGTAAATCATATTTTTACAAGCTTTTTATATATACATCTAGATCCGATAAGGCATGTTAGCGGATAAAGCATCGTTCTTAGGCTGGGTACTCCTTTGGGGTCTTAGTTTACGAAGCGGAGATTCGCTACATATTTATTTTATCATCGAATAAACTCTGACCTATATCTCTTTCGTTTTTTTTTACTATCTATATAAAAATTAAAACAACGTAGCAAATTTTCGAGCAATTTTCCGATCACAAAGCTTTCGTGTGTAAAAAAGAGAGCACTAGTGAAGCGACAGGGACGTCTCCCGGGAACGATTACACGTTTACCGGGACCGGGAGTACCGGGACCGACCCTTTGATGGCTCCGGGATACTTTACGGGAATGTGCGCGATGTACAAATATACATTTGGGCACAACACTTTATTTTCCGAGCCAATTTTCGCATGTATGTTGTTATTATTCTCAAGGGACATAATCGATTTTAATAAAATTGTAAGGGATGTTTTGTATATTTCTGTTTTTATTTGAACGGTATACATATGTTATTTATTTTCATTAGGTAGGTACCTATATAAATACAATTTATGCATCAAAGGTAATTTAATATGGTAATTAGATGATTTGATTACATTACTCTGCTAGGTACTCACTCTACTAACATTACCCATTTATTTTATAAAAGCTAGAATGATATGTGAGCGAAACGATTAGAGTATTTTTTTTGGCGCAGAGCAATTTTAATACCTCAAAAAGCCACATTTATTCGTGCAAAATTTAAAAAGGCTTCATTACAGTTCTCACCTAACATAAAATGGTTTACATTACTGCAAATTGGGCGCACTCCCGCATCTTGGAACTCAAAGTATATTTCGCATTACGTAACCTAATAAAATCCGTGAAAAATCCCGTGGATAACGTACCTGAACGTGTAATCCCGGGAAATGGGAACGGTTCGCATGCCTATTAGAGTGCTTTTACGTTTGGTTTATTAAAGCACGTTTAGATAAGTAGTACGCACGTAGTTTTTGGTGTTCGTGCACTTTTTAGATTAATTAATTCTGCAATACAGACGTACCTAAGGCTGGTCTGTTTAAGTTTGCTATTTATTTACTTATTAAATATCAGTATTAGTATCAGATTAGTCAGTCTACTTTGTAGTTTTGCCGCCGCCCCGGGGCACGCAATTGTTGTCAGTGCGATAAGAATGTAATGAATCTAAGCTTGTTTTGAAAAGAGTAATTGCTGAGTTTATTGCCAGCTTATCTCAGCAAATGCAACCTTCCGAACCGGTATTAGAGTCAGACTTAGAGTGCCTGCGAAGGTCTAAATGAATAAATGATTTAAAATTTTTTGAAAGTACTTGGTTTGTAATTTCATACAAGGGCAGGGCTTTTTAATGCGTGTTTTTTTTTTAAACTATAACTTTTGATTGTTAATCTTAGAGCTTGCCTGTTATTTTCGGTTCTTTAATAAAGTCCCAAAAGAAACAGTCATATTCATTCTCCCAACATATTAGAAAAATAAACATACGTTTTAACTATTATATATCAACATAGCGCAGCACTCGAGATTATTATAAATGGATTTATGTGCCATCACTAACTGGATTAGCATTGTGCGAGATAATTAGTGTGCGGTTTTAGTGGCGTATCATACTAGATCGACATCGCGTTTGGGGAGGGGGTGCGGCGTGTGGTCAACGAACTACATGTAATACTATTATGTAGTTAGGTGCTTTATCGATTGTAGAGGTGCATGTAATTATGATTATATTCTCAGCTCAGCTCCCTAGTAGCTGTTTCACCAATGACTTTTGTTCTGGTCATGGATAAATTGATTAAAAAACAAATTAGATCCACAAAAAAATCCTTACTAAGTTTCTTACCGGAGACGGTAGAGTCAATTGTAAAGATGCGTCCATGCTAGGCAAACCCAGCACGAGCCGACCGCGCCTGCAAGTCGCTGTCGTCGCTCGCGGCGTGGACTTACAACGAGCCTAGCCTTACGAACGCCACAATCGACGACGCGCAGGCGCGCTCGGCTCGTGCTTGGTTCGCGTAGCATAGCGCAGACCCACCTTAAAAACTCATTTATTCAGCTAAGGCTATAATAAGGCACTTATGAACCTTAAGGTTTTTAATATTTATAACAAGACTAGCTTAGAAAATCTTTGACACGCTCTTATAACGTACTAGCGGCCCGGTACGTGCTTCGTTACGTATAAAGTGAAATAATAAAAATGTGATAAATGAATAACCGCTGGACCGATTTTGTGCAAACTTCACATAAACCATCTACTAAATAGTCCGAACAAAGCCTAAATATTTGGTTTGGATAGGTGAGCCCGTTCTTGAGCTATAAAATTACAACGAGAAGTGGCATTGATTTTTATATGTATATATTTATACGTCATTAGCGCACATTTTTGAAGACGACCTATATTACAACAAACTACAACTATAAAGGCACAAATATACCCTTGCTTTTTGGTTAATTACTCCGGCATGGATAGATAAAACATGAGAAAACGGTGATTTTAGCTATAATCCTAACTAAAGTTATAAATGCGAAAGTGAGTTTGTTTGTTTGTTACGCATTCAAGCCTCAACTACTCAACGGACCATCATGGAATTTCGCATGCAGATAGCCTATGGAGAAGGACATAGGCAACTTTCTATCATAGGGAAGGGAGTGAGTTAAATAATAAATATACATATTTATTTGTTTGAAATCAAAATTAAATATGTCAACCAATATATTTTTTCAAGTCAACTACTTTACGTATGATAATATATGGCGTAGATGGCGATGCGGGACACATGACGTTCAACCAATCAGCTCACAAGCTTAGTTCCAACGCATTCAAGTATGATACCAGTTATATGACGGTTGTACGTTGTACAACTTGTACATAACACATAGCAAATGCATACGTTTCGTAGGATATAGGTGTTTTCGAAAAAAAAAATTACACATTTCCTAATCTGGCTCCTCATTGTATACATTTCATACATGTCCAGTAACATATACCTTGTGCAAATCTTAATGTTGTTAGATAACGAGCGAGTCGATCAGTTCCAATCAATAACAAATGAAGGCCAGCACAAACTGAAGAACTTTGCTTGTTTAAGTTCATTGTCTAAACCATTGTTTGGACTCTTTTGTCCGTTCACACCCTAACGGTGGAAGGGGGGGGAGGGGGATGCCGACAAAGAGGTGCTCGGGGAAAACTGCGCCATTCATGTTAATGACACTATCTTTGGGGCACTTTGGCACGTTTTTTCGATGGCGGTAGTTATAGCTGTGTTTATGACTATTGTTCATGATTTTAGTTCATTAATGTTGTAAAGATTAAGTTTTTGAACTCTGAATTGTATTTGGAACCTTTTGCTTTAAATGTCAAGGAATAATTGTATTGACCGAAAGAGACACTAGTTCGGTTTGCGCTTTGCCGACTAAAAAAAACCCGACAACGTAAAACAAAAAATAAAACTGAAAAGAGAAAAACAAGCTCTTTAATCTATAGAATTTTGAATATAGCTTGAATTTTATGTGGTATATAGTCCCCATACCCATATTGTTATAATAACGAAATTAATACCCCCCCCCTATTTTTATATTTGTAGACGCTATATACAAATAATATACCCTATATCACTCCCACAAAATAAACAAAGTCCACTGCCTAATAAATATACATACATACATACACTCGGGTAAAAAAATATATAATACAAAAAGCAGACTCAAGCAGACCAGACCCCGCAAGCAGCACCTGCCCCCTAAAAAGGAAGCTAAGCAATATTGCTAACGCAATTCATGTTGTGAACAGGGGGGCCTGTTCACAACATGCTTGTTGTAGCTACGGCACTCTCCATATTAAAAATATGAGAGCGACACTACGATATCGCGCCGAAAGCAAAGGCCGAAAAGCGATCACTTTTGAGAGAGGTAGAGCATAGCGTTTATTCGCTCAAAGAGCAGCTCGACTAGGAAAGTACCTCCCTCCACCTTACAGAATACCGCAGCCAATTAACTTTATGTTGTGTAAAGTTGTGTTCCTGCGCGTGAGTAAGGTCGCCAGAGCTTATAGGGGAGGAGGGAAAGGTCGGTAACGCGTGAGCGATGCTTCTTGTGTTGCAAGCGTCCATATGGCTACGGTAATCGCTTACCATCAGGTGGGCCGTATGCTTGTTTACCGAATAAGTTGTATAAAAAAAAAACTTGAACTTATTGATTGTTATAAGTATTATTCCTAACATATGTATGACAAACATGTAATGTTGAATATACATACTTACCATATAAATTCGGCATGTATTCATAATACCATCACATTCGCGCTCACTTCGTTTGAGAACTAAACAGTCATACATAGTCAATGTGATGGCAGGACCCAACCACTGGACCTTTTAGCTGATGAGACGCAGACGATTTTGAACCTTAATGGTGGTGAATTTTATTGTTATTCGGCACTGTATTCATTGCATGAGGAGGTGGAATTTAATAAGTGATGAATATCTGCTTCTGTGATATTATAGCGGTTGATATAACTACATATTAATTCAGAATAAGGACGTGTCGTGTCGGATATTCCATCTTCAATTATTAAAAAAATATGCTAATATAATTTAAATGCATTCGTTGCCTAGTTATGACAGTAAGTCAAGCTTCAACAATATTTCATTATTCAAATTAGAATCACACATATGATTTGAATAATTGCATATACAATACATTATTCAAACGAGTAGAACAACACTATGTGTACGAAACGGAGACAATATCCAACGAACAGTTACAGTTACATACAGCCTCTTCATTATTTCCCAACCAACCCTTCCCCGCCATCCATTTTGTCAAAGAAAAGAAAGAAAAAGGAAAGTGGGACGCGTATTTTCCTTCTCTTATCTTTTTCGTTTTTTAACGAAACTGTGACAAAGAACCCAGTAGTTGGCTCTCCCGCTGATGAAACTTTTTGGATGCATTCGAATTTCGAATACGGCTATTTGATAATGACGAGTCGAATGCTATGATGGAAATTCAATAAAAGACAATTTCCCGCAGATTATCTACATGTATTATATACAACGCTTTTTACAGTGTGACAGTACAATTCTATAGACATTTCCAAACAACCTTGCTCGAATATGGAACAGATTAACACTATGCCAGTATCAAAGCTATATAGCCTCCAACATGCTATTTCGTAAAATTGTATTCCGAAATTCGCGTATTCAATTTCTTTGCCGAAATTGAAATACATTTCAATTTCGTTTAATTTCCAATATAGTCTGTATAATATAAGTTATACTGTTTTAAGTAAAATATTTGATATTTTCATAAATGTATTTTAATTTCGCTTGCATTTAATTGAGTGACAAGAATAGAAATGGGTGTCAAAATAAATGACTTGACAATATGTATCTAAAGATAACATTATATTTATTTATTTATTTGGACAAGCAACAGAAACAAGTTAACAATGTTTTTAAGTAGATATAGTTATAAATATATTAAACTTATTTCCTAATGCGCTTATCACTAAAACATAAAAGATATAAAACTGTGGTGTTGACATTGAATTTCTCTGTGTAATAATGGTAGTAATGTAAAATATTTAAAAAGGAAATTCTACTTGGATATATAAATATAATATGTACTTAGTATAATAAATATCAATACTTATAATGTATACTATACTCCATATGAAAATAAATATAATGACTATGTGTGTATTATATATTAGTATAATTTAATAATATACCTTTACCATAACCATTGTATCTTTAAATATAGAATTATATATATTTGCTATACAACATAATTATAATATTATTTTTAGATGATACTAATAGTTTTCCAGCAACTGTGTAATAATCCTTTTAACAGAGACTCGTTTTTCATGAAATATATCTACTGAAAGAAACATTTGGTTGTGGTTATGGCACATTCTGTGAAGAGGAGCTCGGTTTCCTGCATTGTTACGAGTAGACGGTAGGTGAAAGAGTTTGTTTTGGTGACGTATTATAGCAGAGCGAGGTACTTGGAGTTTGATCTGATTTATTAAATATGAGCAGTCATAACCATTATTACATATATTGTAAAGGACCAGTTCATCAGATATTAAACGTCTTGCTGTAAGTGTTTGAATATTGTAGTGGGATAAAAGATTTTGATAGGACATTTGGGAGCGAGTAAGCCTTTGATGTATAGATTTTAGTGCTTTTTTTTGTATTGACTCGATTTTATCTATGTAAACATTATAAAAAGGGTTCCAAATAACTGAGGCGTATTCTAGATGTGATCGAACTAGTGTTTTATATAATGTTATGTAGGTTGATGCATTTTTAAAAGGTTTACTAACACGTAAAATAAATCCCAACATGTGGTAGGCTTTTGTACAAATAAGATCAATATGAGTGTCGAGACATAGTTTTTCATCAAGCGTTATTCCAAGGTCTCGAATAGAAGTTACTTTTTCAGTACAATGGCCAACAATATTGTAATTATAATTTATCTTGTTACGTTTCCGTGTGAAGGTAATCTGTTTGCATATATTGTGCGCAAGTTTAAGTTTATTAATAGTGCAATAATCTTGAAAGCGATCTAAGTCTTCTTGTAATAGTTCACAATCTTGAATTGTTTCGATTTCCTTATATATTTTGAGGTCATCCGCGAACATTAAAATTTTACAATGATGAAAGCACTTGACAATATCATCTATAAAAAGAATATACTGCAAAGGTCCGAGGATCGAACCCTATATAATATATATGTAGTTGTAGTAGATATATGTTTTCATTGAATTTTAATAAAACAAACCTTAATATTATGATCAAAGTTTAATCAAATCAGAATAATTGTTTCGAGGAGTGGTTTGACATTTGTCTCCTATAGAAAAACAGCACTTTACTACATAAAGCTGCTGGCTCGTTAGTCGAACAGTAACTGTAGTGACAGGGCTCGTAAAAATCACTCTAAACTAACTGGGAGCAACTGGATATTTGCACGGGGAGAGTTAGTTGATGTCGGACAGTAACCGTCCTTCACAGGGCTCCTGCAAACTACAGTTAACTAAGTCCAGTAAACCCTAACCGCATT
This sequence comes from Achlya flavicornis, assembly GCA_947623365.1. Classification (NCBI taxonomy): domain Eukaryota; kingdom Metazoa; phylum Arthropoda; class Insecta; order Lepidoptera; family Drepanidae; genus Achlya; species Achlya flavicornis. The sequence goes on from OX392482.1 coordinate 4,321,182, forward strand.
GTATCATTTTTCAATATAACAAACTATCGAAACCAAACGAATATGCCCATAATTCTTGTCATTCTCAATTTGGGACACGTCACAGTATAAGCAGCAGTTACTGCATAGTAATCACTTAGTACTGGTGTATAAATGCCGCGTCACCTCGGCTCGTGAATAAATAACCCCCCGAGCTTTGTACGCATATGTATAGTGCAATTGGCCGGGTTAAATTAACTGTTATGGTCTACAAACGACTGTGCACAATATTTTGTACACGGTTAAGTAAATTGTACGATGTAGTGAGGCGTAGGACAGCTACGATCGTCTACGATAACACGTAGCCGCGTAGGCGCGTAGATGCAATAATTTTCGTAGACGGTGCGTAGTTAAGGCTTGTTAGTGCGTACGTTTAATAAATGAATTATTTATGAATATGATTATTAAGGCTGGTTTTATTTTATACTCGGTGTAAATAAAAATATTGTTGATTAAAATTCAAGTTTTTTTTTATTTTATTTTTATTTTGGCTCAACTTTTCGGTTTTCGTAAAACTTTTCCTTACAAATTATTTTATATTATAAACGCGAAAGTTTGTATGTATGGATGTTTGTACTCTTTCACGCAAAAACTACTGAACGGATTTGTATGAAATTTGGCACACAGATAGAATATGTTCTGGATTAACACATGGTGCGTCCATGCTACGCGAAGCGAGCACGAGCCGAGCCTCGAACGAACAGGATTCGTTCGTTGATCGAGATTTCAAGCGTGGACGTACTTTACGAGCCTTCAACGAGCCTACAAAAAGCGCGATGCGAATCCCTGTGTTCGTGAAATATCTGACAATCGGGCGGAGCGCAGTCGAGCACGCGCGCACGCTACGAATGCTCGTTCGAGGCTCGCAAGCCCGTCCACGCTACGCGAATCGTGCTCACAGTGTGCTCGTTCGTGGCTCGGCTCGTGCTCGGTTCGCCAAGCATGGACGCACCATTAGATACTTTTTATCCCGGGGACACATACAATCCCTCGGTAATACGGGTGAAACCGCGCGGGGCAGCTAGTGTTATATCATTTTAAGAGAGGTACAGCGTAGCGTTTATTCGCTCAAAGAGCAGCTCGACTGGGGAAGTACCGCAGCCACATAACTTTATCGTGTATTCTTAAGGTCGCGTATCAGTAAGGTCACCAGCAGCGGCAAGGGTCGGTAACTTGTGGGTAATGTCCCGTGTTGCAAGCGTCCATATGGCTACGGTAACCGCTTACCATCAGGCGGGCTGTAGGCTTGTGTACCGACTTAGTTATATAAAAAAAATAAGCAATGGTTCTACAATATTTAACTTAGTGTTCCTTACAGGAACAAGGATAAATTAAAACGAGAAATTGATGTTTTAGGTTTACGTATTTAGGCTAATACTTATAAATCATTACAAAAAATGAAGATAGATAGGAGCGCGTTACAATGCTTGTCTATCGCTAGCCGACGAGTGAATGCTTGATGCGCAGGCGCATGGCCGACGCAAGGCAGGCGCGGACATCCTCCGGGCCGTTGAAAGCTTCAGGAAAGCTTTTAAGGATGGTCTTCAGCAGGTAACAGACAGATGCGATTAAGAGCGCGCCGCACGATGCCACGTGCAGTAGCTATGTCAGCGACTCGTGGGACGCCGTCAGCGCCCGGAAAGAGCGCTCTCACTCGACCGAGGCGCCAGCAGAGTGGAGTTGTGCCGTCGTCCTTTAGCAGCACAAGGTCGTCCACCTTCAGGTCTCTGCTTCTGATGCGCCACTTACTGCGCTGTTGAAGCTCTCCGACGTATTCGTTGGACCAGCGCCGCCAGAAGTGCTGGCGAACCTGTTCAAGGCGCTGATACCGGTCGAGGCGATGTGTCTGACAGTCCATCACGTCAGGTGATGGAAGTGCGGTGAGTGGCCTGCCAATCAAAAAGTGTCCCGGGGTGAGGGGCTGTAGATCATCAGGGGAAGGACTGAGAGGACATAAGGGACGGCTATTGAGGATAGCCTCAATTTGTGCAAACAAAGAACACAATTCTTCGAAGGTTAAGTGTGCATTGCCCATGACCCTATGCAAATGATATTTGGCTGATTTGACTCCGGCCTCGTGATAACCACCAAAATGAGGAGCGTATGCAGGTGTAAATTTAAAATCTATGCTCTGCTGAGCTGTAAAATCTGAAATAGCATTTTTAACATCCTTTGAATTAAAGAAATCCTTTAGTTCACGAGCAGCGGCAACAAAATTTGAGCCGTTGTCACAAAATATTCTTTTAGGTAGGCCTCTTCGAGCTATAAAACGCCTAAGAGTTAATATAAAAGCGTCCTTGGAAAGCTCGCTGACTGCCTCCAAGTGAATACATTTAAAACTAAAACAAATAAAAATACAAAGATAGCATTTTGTTATTTTGCACCCTCTTCCCTTACGATCTGTTATGTAAAACGGGCCAGCAAAATCAGTCCCTACATTATTAAAGGGGAAGTCAGGAAGTGTACGTTCCGAAGGGAGATTACCCATAATATTTGCCATAGGTTTACCTCTAAAACGCCTACACACAAAACAGTTTCGAGCAGTACGTCTAGCTAAATCCCGCCCGCCTATAGGCCAATATTTGTTTCTTATGGATGCGAGAAGTAGTTGGGGCCCAGCATGCATGAGGCGTGAATGTTCTTGCTGAAAGAGAAGGACAGTAAGATGGCATTTTGAATGTAGCAATATTGGATGTCTTTTATCAAAACTATAAGTAGAAGCTTCAATACGACCCCCTACTCGAAGAAAACCTTCAGAATCGATAAAAGGATTGAGTGACGCAATTATTGATTTTGGTTTAATCGGCTTATTTTTTGACAATAGAGAAATCTCATCCTGAAATGAATATTTTTGTGACATTTTAATCAAAACATTCATTGACCTCTCAAGCTCTGTAGCCTGTAATGAACCGGTAAGTTTATTATTTTTATTTAAATTTTTTGAATTATGAAACCATCGTAAAATGCGGGCATAGGCACGCTGTGCAATTATCAGCCTAGAGATCCTTGAGAGATCGGAAGGAGGCTCCCCCACAAAAGCGGGAAGAGCTTTAACCTCTGGCAATGTCTGACCATCGAATGACTCTCTGAGAGGCCAAGACGACTCTTCAAGGGACAAAAAGGAGGGACCCTGCCACCACAATGTAGAAACAGCCACTTGAGATGGATCAATGCCACGCGAGACGAGATCAGCAGGATTTTGTGTAGTCGGAACATAACGCCATAGCGACGGATCAGTGAGGTCTTTGATGGCACTCACTCTGTTACCTACGAAGACCTTCATGGCCTTCGTGGTATTTAACCAAGACAACACTACCTTTGAATCTGACCAATAAATGTGATTATCTATTTTGCATCGTAGAGCTTGTGTTACTACTGAAGCTAACTGAGCACCGAGTAATGCAGCGCACAATTCTAATCGAGGAATAGTGGTAGGTTTTATAGGAGAGACGCGTGATTTTGCACAGAGTAGCCTGACCCATGTAGCCCCTTGTGTATTTGTGGATTTCAAATAAATACAAGCTCCATAAGCCCTTTGAGAAGAGTCACAAAAACAGTGCATTTCAATAAAAACTGGGTCGTCTACCAAAATATTTCTAGGTATTTTTAATTGTGAAATTATTTCGAGACCCTTAGCGAACCTTAACCATTCAGATTTAATTTTCTCAGGTACAGGATCATCCCATCCTAGTTTGTCTACAGCCCATAGATCTTGAATGATCATTTTAGGCTTTATAGTGCAAAGAGACAGCAAACCAAGTGGATCGAAAACCTTAAAGGTAGAAGACAAGATAGACCTTTTGGTTATGACCTCGACAGAGATTGGTTCTATGGGGAAATTTAAATCATCCGATTGAGGGTTCCATCCCACACCTAGAGTGCTTGTAGCATTGCTAATAACAAGCGAACCAGCGTTTTTGTCTTGATCATCGTGATCAAGCACCAAAGGTAAATTAGAACGGTATTTTCTAAGATGAAACCCACCTTTAGCAAGAGCTTCAGCCACAGACCTTTGAATGTAGAGCAACTCTACTTTCGATTGAGCTCCTGTCAAAAGGTCATCAATATAGAAATCCCTTTGAATAATATCTTTAATTTTAGAATCTATGGATTCTTCACCACATTGTGATAAGCAGCGAGTGCTGAGAAAACTGGCACTTGAGAACCCGTAGGTAACTGTATTTAATTGAAAAATACATAAAGGCTGCGATTCATCGTCGCGCCATATAATCAATTGAAGACTACGATCATGCTCATCAACAATAATCTGACGATACATTTTTTCGATGTCCCCAGAAAGGACATACTTATAAGTACGAAAACGAACCAAAATATTAAACAGAGAATCTTGAATCGTGGGCCCTATCATTTGGATGTCGTTTATAGAGAAACCGGAAGTAGAGCGAGCCGAAGCATCGAACACAACGCGAAGTTTAGTTGACTCACTATTTTCCTTTAATACAGGATGATGAGGCAAATAATATTTAACCTCATTAGAAGTAGTAGGCTCATAGACCGAGAGATGGCCTAAATTGGCATACTCTTTAATAAAATCTAAATACAATTCCTTAAGTAACGGCTGACGTCTGAAACGCGCCTCAAGACTTAGGAATCTTTTTTTAGCTAAACGGTACGAGTCTCCTAAACAATCTATACTATCGCGAAGTGGAAGTTTGACACAAAAACGACCATCACTACAGCGAGTGGTATTAGCGAGAAAGTGCTGTTCACACAGTCTTTCTTCCTCAGATAATGTCGCGGCGTCAGGGACACTCTCTAGTTCCCAAAATCTTTCCAAATCGTCATTGAGATTGGTGAGATCATCGTTCCTAGCAAAATTACAATTAATTTGACCTTTAGTCGACCTTACAGGAAATATAGTCCCAGCGACGAGCCAGCCAAGTTTTGAGCTACGTAATAAAGGTAAATTATTGCCTAAGGAATGCTGTTTGGAATCAATTATATCCCAGAAAATGTCAGCACCAATAAGCATATCTATAGAAGATGGCTTATTAAAACTTGGGTCTGCCAATTTGAAACCTGACAAGTTGAGATGCTCTATGTTAAAAAAGGCTTTAGGCAACTTGTTGGAAATTGTGGGCAAGACAAGACAAGACATGATGATGTTAAATGTGTTACACATTGACTGAACGCGCACAGAACACCGTTCAGGTTTGAGATTCATTGGAGAATCACCAATACCAACTACACTAATGTCGGTAGGCTGAGGAGTCAAATTTAAAGCTTGTTTTACACGCTCGGTAATGAAAGAGGACTGACTCCCGCTATCTAGCAGAGCCTTCACTGTCACATATATATTGGTAACAGGATTATATAATTTTATTTCAGCAGTACATAACAATACTTCTGAAGAGGACAAGGCAGACATTGAAATCGATTCGGGATTTGGTGGATTATCTGTTTTGTTTAATGATTCATGCAAGAGTGTGCTATGACGCTGTTTACAAAGCTTGCATGCCACACGCAGTTTGCAACGTTGCGTAATGTGTCCACTTCTTAAGCAATTGTTACACAACTTCGATGAAGATACAAAAGACATCCTATCATCTGCGGATTTCTCCTTGAATGCAGTGCACTCATAAAGACGATGCTGACCCTTACAAAACATGCATCCAGGAGGGGAGGATGACGGAGATTGCTCCTTGGAGGAGCTGATTAAAGCCTTCATTTGATGTTTATGCCGTGTGGCGCCATTTGTGGGCGAATAATGTTTAGGTGCTTGCTTACTGCTACGATTCACTGTTTCAAGAACATCAGCTCGATTTCTCAAAAAACTAAAAAAATCATCAAGACTAGGAATGTCTAGTAATAAATTTTTATTTTCTTCCCATTTAAAATATGTTTTAGAATCTAATTTTTCTGCAATTATGTAAATTACTAACATGTCCCATTTCTCAGTAGGCAAACCTAATGTGCTAAGAGCTCTCAAGTTCTTAGTTACGTGGTCAATAATGAAACGTAACGACTTATCAGTTTCCCGTACGGTCTCAAGACTGAACAAAGATTTCAAATGATTGTTAATTAATTGACGCTTGTTATCATAACGCTTGCATAAAAGATTCCAAGCTTCTAAATAATTTTTATCATTAACCTCTAAATTGCAAACTACACGAGCCGCTTCACCTTCGAGATACGAATTCAAATAATAAAATTTATGAATATTTTTAATTTTGTTATTATCATGAACCAAAGAGGTAAACGTATCCCTAAACTCAAGCCACTTAAAATATGCCCCATCAAAATTCGGTATCTTTATAATAGGCAATTTAAAACCAAGACACTCACGATCATCATGATGAGAATGAGAACAATGAGAATTGGAAGCTGACGAGGAACGTCTATCACGCTCGTGAGAAGTATTATTTTCAATTAACTGTTCGGCTAAGGCAATGCTGTGGTAGAAGTCTTGTTCTATTGCATCTCTAACGGACAACTCGAGATCCTGAGTGGAAATATTATCTACTTCAATCCGGCTCTGGACATCATCAAATTCATCAAATAATGACTGAAACTTCGACAATCTAGTTTTAAGCTTAATGGTTTCTAGGGACGATAGCGCACCTTCGAGCGAAGACAAAGTTGCTAAGTAATTTTTAAACCTTGTGACCCGACCCTTAATTGAACTTCGTTTAGAATAGTCTTTAGCATCCATTTCAGGTTTCCCAGCTTCAGATTCAGACATTTTAAAATAATGAGCTAAGCAAAGTTAAATAATAAATAACTCATACGCTCCTCGTTTTGTTGTTATGCGACGCTCGAGGTGTGGCTGTCGGTCGACCGGCTAGCTCGGCCGGCCGCTCGGAATGCTCTCGACAGCTCAGCGAATGCAGCGGAGCCAGGCGACGCGCTGCCGAAGGGCGCACGTTCAGATGGCCGTGTACGCTGCAGCGATCGAGCGCTGGAATAGAAATATTGCAAGCGGACAAACAAAAGGGCAATGCAACTACGATGCGTATGGGCAGCTATAGTTATAGAATATAGATTGTTTAAGACAGTTTTATAAAGGAATTCGCTATGAATGATTATGAGTAGATTTGATGAAATAGATGCACGATTGAAATGTTATGGTAATGCAGAAAAGATTAAGCAGATTAAGGGAAAAATATACTTTCTTATAGAAAATGCATAGACATCTTAAATATTAGATTGAAATTATATTTTAGAATAAGTGAAAATGCGATAGAATAGGTAATTAGCGCTATATATCAGAGAAATAGTTTGAAATTGTATCTATAAGGAATGAATGCATAGGTTAAGCACGTGCTTGAAATATGCAAGCGCGGTTATTTAGGCCCATGAATATTGCCGTGGGAATTAAGGCATTCATGAAATAGCACAAATAGACACTAATTTATCAAAGAATTGACCTCTCTGAATGCACAAATTGAGGGGGAACAAAGGAAAAATAAAAGGAACGGGCTCACTGATTAATGGCAAGGCGGTCGGCGCTGCTGCATTGACGCTCATCCAGCTGACCCTGCTGCTTGCTATAGCTAATGATGGACTCCTCGTGGTTTTCCCGACACGTGTTCCTCACTGCCCCTCAGCGGAGCCAGGCATGTGCTGCACGTACTGCACGTGATCCGGCCGAGACACGCTGTAGAATACTTCTTGTTCTCCTAGATGCCCTCCAGAGGCCTAGCAAAAGACCTTCCAAGGCCCTGCACAGGCTCACTAAAGGCCCTCCGAAGTGAAGTCTCGCTGAAGAATTCTTCTTAGATTTCCTAAGGCCTTGCGAAAATTCTGCCAAGGGCCACCACATGCCCACCAATGACCCTTCTATGAGAATTCAATAGGGATTTCGGCGACAACGTGGCGTGGCAATGGGGGCGCGCGGCGGTGGCGCGGCGGCGCGGCGCGGCGCGTGGCACAGTACGTGGCGATTAACCTTTGTCCGTACTTCACTCCGAACAATTTGGAATTTAATGGTAAAATCAGAGATTGCAGGTCCTGTCACGGTCGCCAATTTTGTTCCTTACAGGAACAAGGATAAATTAAAACGAGAAATTGATGTTTTAGGTTTACGTATTTAGGCTAATACTTATAAATCATTACAAAAAATGAAGATAGATAGGAGCGCGTTACAATGCTTGTCTATCGCTAGCCGACGAGTGAATGCTTGATGCGCAGGCGCATGGCCGACGCAAGGCAGGCGCGGACACTTAGTAAATCTAATAAAATAAGTTTATACGTCTGTCTGTCGTAAGATAGGTATACTGAAATACACCTAGTTAGGTCTAACACAATTGTTTTACATCTGGCATTTTAAAACCGGTTGCCATGACAACACGTCTGAACCCCGTTTGTTTTAATTGGTTTTGCTAATTGCCGGCTGGGGGCAGGACACGCCCGGTCGGTCGGTATAATTAACGGTATTCTTGTATATTTTGTTTTCAGTCTTCACTGCATGTTCTCAATTGTTTTCTAAGCTAAGACATCGTTTTTTTACGGTTGTTTATCGGCTTTTGTTTCAGTACAATGATAAGTAATGACGTGCCCAAAGGTGGTCGTAGTTTGTCTAATGCCCGGTTTCAATAATTTACGGACCTTACCGGTTAAGATTTATTAAAATTAAGACACTCATATCTTTAATATTAATGAAGCAAATACCCCAAAGCTTTGCATAGCAGCCCCTCCCATATGGAAGTAGCTATCACAGGTAAAATTAGCTTACGAAATGATCTATATGCCCAGTTTGGCAATAAACAAACCTACCATTGGTAAGCAAAACGATTTAGGCATTATGCTGTAAAAGCTTGCAACACCAAGGACTCACTATCAATCGCGCGTTGCCGTTCTGCAAATATCTCTTCACACCGACCGTAGGTAGTTTCGTTATCTTAAAAGAGTACAAAATCGCTATATTGGTTAATCTAAGAAATTGATTGCTGGCTTAAGGGTAACAGTAGGTACTTAGTTTAAGAGGCCGTACCGAAATCCGACCCCTCCGAGCACTGCGGGCTTCTCTGCCGGTGGAGGCGGCTTGCGTTTCAACATGTATAACCTATTCGATATTCTTTCATGGCAAATTAAATGAAGAGATTATTTATCAATGAAACCTTACAATTAGATCGTTGAAAAACATTAATTTATTATGACATGCAGTTTTGTTATACAATCATGGTGTAATGCCGATAAAGTTCATAGAAATTGGCAAGTTATGTCAAAACTGCTGCAGAAAAACAATGAATAGGTGGGTATATTTTTGTTAGTAAATGAAAACCGGCGAGTATTTGTGATTTCCGACGCAGAGTCGTAAAATGAGATCGATGCTAGTATTGGCCCGGATGCAACTCAATTACGCTCCCAGTGCGGATTTCGGTTGAAGTGATTGCCAACTTTAAACTGATTGCGAAAACCTACGGCAAAAAACTTCAACTCACTTGCACTTGACTCTCCGTCTATGATAGTTCTGGGCTATAACTTTAGGTACGAGAATCACACACTAGGCACTTTATATCCAAGTGAACTAATTTAATTAGGTACCTACGCTTTGGTCACACGCACACGTAGTAAGCGGTGATGCCATTGGTTGATGGGCGAAGCAATACTACCCAAGAGTACTGTCATGCTACGACATTACGTGCGATGACGGTGGGCACAATACATTCGCTAGGCGGTAAATTGAGCTATTATTGCTACGTATAGAGAACCTATCACAAGCAAAGGTTATGTCCGATTTTTTTGAGTCAACTAAAGTTCTGTTTATCGTCTAAGAAGACAAAAGAAACATGTAGCGCTATCGGAACACATTAAGGATTTTTGCAGGAGACCGCGGGCGGAAACTTGTCTATACTATGTCGTATATTATAAAGAGGTAAAGTTTGTAAGTTTAGATGTAGCAGGTAATCTCCGGAACTGTACATCCGATTCTGTTTCTTTTTTCTATATTTGGTATTACTTTTTTAATACAACTTAGTCGAAACAAGCATACGGCTCACCTGATGGTAAGCGGTTACCGTAGCCATATGGGCGCTTGCAACACAAGAAGCATCGCTCACGCGTTACCAACCTTTCCCTTTGAGCTCTGGCGATCTTACTCACGCGCAGAACACAACTTTACACAACATAAAGTTATTTGGCTGCGGTATTCTGTAAGGTGGAGGTACTTCCCCAGTCGAGCTGCTCTTTGAGAGAATAAACGCTATGCTCTACCTCTATCAAAACTTGCATGGGACATTACATCACATCATCATCATCATCAGCCTATAATGTCCCACTGCTGAGCACAGGCCTCCTTTCACAAATCAGGGTGAAAGGGAATGGGCAGATACTCCACCACGCGTGCCCACTGCGGATCGGTGGAGGTAGGTTAGTGGTCAACCTACTGTTGGAATTTTTCAAGCCGCCTAGGAGGCATCCAACTAGCTTAACGACTATCACAATTAAGTGATAAGCGGGACCAACGGCTTTACGTGCCTTCCGAAGCACGGAAACGCTCGATTTGAAATACCACTAGGCGGTCACCCATCCAGGTACCGACCAAGACAGACGTAGCTTAACTTTGCCGATCGATTAAGAACGGCTAATCATGCTACACCACGAGCGCTTCAGACTCTTACATCACATATGACGTAACAAAGAAGTCCGTTCGATTTGCAACCAACACAAGCTCAGTTGACGAATACCTTTATTACTCCATTGTTCAATATCAAAATGTTTCCAGTAATTGAGAATGTACAATAAAACTTCAAAAAAGTTGCGAAGAGGTCTACTTAATTAATAGAACCCGATAAAAGGAAGAACAGAGATTTTTCTAGAAGCTCCGTCTATTGTTCTGAGATCCTATTGTTTAGGTATGACATGGCATTCTATAGTTTCCGTCAGCAAAGGATTATGGCGATTATGAAAATATCTTTTGTTCTACGTTATTTAAAACCTTGTTTAATAAAGTGTAGTAAATTAACCTAATTAAGTAAATGTATCTCATAAATAATTTAAATAAGTGGTTGCGGAGATTTCTGCTTTTTATTTCAGATTCTGGTAACACTTTTATTAATATTTTAAACTAGCTCTCCCGCGCGGTTTGCCCGCATGCCCGAGGGATTGTATGTTTTCCCGGAATAAAAAGTATCCTATGTATTAATACAGAACATATTCTATCTGTGTGCCAAATTTCATTCAAATCTGTTCAGTAGTTTTTGCGTGAAAGAGTAACAAACATCCATACATACTAACTTTCGCGTTCATAATATTTGTAAGGAAGTAAAGGATTAGGATTATCTCAACTATTACTGAAATGAAGGCTAGTCCGTATACGTACTATTTGAAACCCATAATTATAATAACACAGCAATCATAATAATATAATACTGTAAGCTTTTATTGAGCTACATACTAGACGGAAAATAATAAAAACGCAATTACAAAATTGACACCTTAGTAGGTAAATATTTGACTTTAAACAAATTAAGGCCGCCTACATAATCCTACCATTTTACGTAAGCCCTGAAATATAATAGGCATTTATCTTTTGTCACCTAAAAGTAATTTTCAGCCAGGAATAGTAACCTACTTAGTACCTTCCAGATCCTTGGATTATGTAACTTAGCCATTTTTTGACACTTAATTTTATTTAACTTAAGATTCTTTTCATGAGATATGGACATTTATTTTTAGTTTGTACAACGAGGGTGTTAATATGTAGATAAAGATCAATCAATTTTTAATCAAAGTTATTAGATAAAGTTTAGCTATCTACTTTATCTTTAATTAAACAAGAAGTTAAGTCAGTTTTTTTAAAGCAATTGCTCGCCTCATAAAAAACTGTTACCGTATTACCGTTGCGGGATCGGACCGACAGGTCTAGAGTTCTGCAGACAGAGTTCTACGTGCGTTCTCCTTGACCGCTGCAGTCGCTGTGTGGATTGATGAAAAGCGCCGCATAGATTACAGTGAACGCGTAACGCTGAACTCTGACCGCAGAATTATAGAATGCTCGCTGTGGGATCGCCCGGTCCTGTTAGGTTCCGTGAGAAGTGACCGGTGTTGGATATAGTATGTGTAATAATTGGACTGTTTTACAAAAAAACTTAAACCGACTTCAAAGTACACTAAGAAGTAATCAAATCCGGATCTGATGACAATGGGACCAAACGGGAAGTGTACCCTTCCAGACAAAAAAAGAATTTTCCAAATCGGTTCATAAATGGCGGAGTTATGAGGTAACAAACACAAAAAAAAAAAAAAAAACAACCGAATTGAGAACCTCCTCCTTTTTTTGAAGTCGGTTAAAAACTGCCTCGTTACAGTGACAGTTATTAATCTTAAGCACATATCAAGTCAACACATCCATTATTACAAACCTACTTCAGTACAGTAATCAAACATTTGTGCAAATATTCATTATATCGACTAGCTTATTTCAGCTTAAGTTTCCTTCTTGTAACTAAGAAGTACATTGTTAACAATTCAGTTATATGAACTGTTTACCCAAACAAATCTCGGATCAGAAACTTCCTCCACTTCTCTCTACAGTAACACACACGTGCACATAAATACACGTATGGTATAGTTGTGACAGACACATAAACTCGTAGTTTCCTTCGAGATGTATGCACTTGAGTTTGAGATAAAAACTTCGTTTGCATTCTGACGCTGCGTATACACATTACTCGTGCTAGTTTTGTTGCGGGTTTGTATTCCATGTAAGTAGTTTCAAAGTGCTATCTTCTTTTGCGTTTGTTTGCCTTATGTAATGAGATTATAATTAAGTTAACAGAATATATATTATCATAAGACAAGTTAGGTACTTTGGCCCCATAAGATGTTTTTTTTTGGTTTCCGTACCCAAACAGGACCCTATTACTAAGCCTCCGCTATCCGTCCATCCGTCTGTCTGGCTATCAGTGGGCTGTCTCTCATGAACCGTAATAGGTAGACAGCTGAAATTTTCAATTTTTTATTGCCGCTATAACAACAAATCATCAAAATGAAATAAAATGGGCCCCCATATAAGAAACGTATTTTTTGAGGTCTTTTTCATAGCAAAGTTGATTTAGTATTGTACGGACGGAACCCTTCGTGTGAGAGTTTGACTCGCACTTGGCGCAGACACACAAACAGTTTTTTATTTTCTCTTCGCATCGCTCTCTCGCTTGTACATTTTGTAACTTCTGTCAATCTCATACTTTTCTTACTAAGACCCCTTTTACGCACCAAGTTTATTTATTTATTTATTAAGGGACAAAAAACAGCAACAATATAAATATAACTATAAAAATATACATAATTAAAATAACAATATTGTAGCCTACTACATTATCCACAGATGGCTATAAAACATGATATCATAATGTGCCACTAGAGGCTTTAGAAATATTTAAAAATTGTATTGTAGTAATAATAAAATTGAATAAAACATAATCACAATAATCATGCATCAAAACTAAAATGAAATTGAATTAAAGCGAATAAAATACATTAAAACCAAAAAAATAAAATTTCAATAAAAAATTAATAATAATAATACCTAATTTAAAAATAAATAAACAACAATTAATAAAGGCGTTGAGTAAGCATCGCAATCGCATCTTTTTTAAATTTCCATTTTGAACATGCAAAAATATCAATGTCTATAAAAGTTGAATTGTATGACTCAACCATACGGCGCAAAGGGCAGCGTAGTCCAGAATTTGTACGACAGGTATTTACTGCAAAAAGGGTTCCTGAACGAGCACTACGTTTGTTGACAGTTCGAAAAAGTTGCCTTGACAAGGGTAATTTAATTTTAACCTTATCAAATAACATAGCAATGCTTCAGCATCTTGGTGAAATATATGTATACAGTCTAAGAAATTAACATGTCAAAGTAACGTTACGGTACCATTTCAATTACCTAAAAATAACCTTTGTTTTTTATTTTATTCTCGCAAGAACTAATCTGAGAAAATATGAGGGTATACGAAAAATTTTATGTTATAAAGGTAAGTGTATAACATTCCCACAAGCTTGTGGTACTCCACTGAAAATGTTCCGACACAAAGGAAATATAGAAGAAATTCTGTTTTACCACGGAGGTTATTTTCATCTGGAAATATAAACTTGGGTGTTTTCTTACATGCCATTCTTTTATACGAAACGTTAGTAGCTTATTAACTAGTAGTGTGGGTTACTTACGATGTTTTTGTTTAAATTTTACGCGTAAGTTCGTCAGTCATAGGGTTCGTTAGTCGTAGGCTTGTTTACCGTCTTCGCCGCGTAGATTAAAAAAAAGAAAAGTTTTTTGTAAAATTATTTTTGTGATTTTAAAATAACCATAGAAATAAATATACCTATAAAGAACGTCGCCATACTACACGAATATATAAAACAGGCCAACTTTTATAGGCTGCTGCGCGTAACAGCTACGTTTTACGCTCCCTCTGCGTCATTCTGCTTATCATAGTGACGTTCATAATGATAGCAGTTGTTGATTCCAATTAATATCGGGGGAAATTTAAATATTAAACATAATTTGGAATTTTATTTATTTTTATTTGATTTAGGCCCTAATAGTTTGAGTTAGCCCCTAATATTTATTTCGACGCGTGTACATCTCTTACACTCAATCTGATGGTAAAAGTCAGAAAGAAAAATCTCAAATGGCAGACACAAAAGAATTCTTACAAGCTTCAAATGAATTTACAAGTACCTCATTGCTCTGAGTAAATGAGGTAAATCATTACAAACTATACCTCCAAGGCGATGATAATAATAATGAATAAATACATAATATCAACTCAATCCCTTGCAAATGATGTTCCAATATTCTTTCATATATTTTCTAGATACCTCAGCTCATTAGATAAAGTCGTATTATATTCGTAATAATGTCATCTTCAACTCTGGAATAAAGAGATTTTTTTATTGTACAAAAGTAAGTATACCAATTATTATTAAAGCTTCTGACATGATTTCTCTATCATAATGGCACGTATTAGAGCACAGGCCTCCTTTCACAAATCAGGGTGAAAAGGAATGGGAAGATACTCCACCACGCGAGCCCACTGTGGATCGGTGGAGATAGGCCAGTGGTCAACCTACTGTTGGAGTCTTCAAGCCGCCTAGAAGGCCTCCAACTATCTTAACGACTATCACAATTAAGTGATAACCGGGAACAAAAGCTTTACGTGCCTTCCGAAGAACGGAAAAAGTATTGATTGACACATTTTTAGTTAGTGAAGAATTAAGAAGTTTAAGTTAAGTACAAATTATTGATTAGCCTTTTATTCAGGCTTTGGGGTAAGTAACAAAAGTTTTCTTTATTATTTCATTGAATGATCATCAGAAAGAATGGCTCAAGATTACCAAGAAGAAGAATACGCGAAATCAAAATCAAAAAGTAATTTATTCAGTTTAGACCCTGATAATTAAGGCACTTAGGAACGTTAATTACATACAATTGAATCTACCACCCGTTCAGTGAAAATAATATACCTACGGGGTGGATACGACAAATAATTAAATCACGTAAAGTGCTCATAAATTTCAAAAACTTTTAATATGGGACCAACTTCGAAATCGATTTTTTACATCTTTTCATTCATTTTAGCCAAAGAAACATGTACCTTTTGTATGAAAAGCTGTATTTTTTGTGCGATTTCGAATTTGGTACCAATGTAAAAGTTCTTCGTATTTATACTTTACGTGGTTTAATTTTTGTCTATTGTGTATCCACCCCGAATACTCTTTAGAATAACCTAATAAGTAGCAATAAACATATCAGCTAACTGTTTAAATTATATGTAAACATTTATGATATTTGTCTACATTACTAGTTCATGTTATGGTATCTCACTAAGTTCGTTTAACTTCAACCGTTACTCACAACTTTTTAACTAATTCAACCAGAAATGCTTTTACGAGTAATCATAAATCGCCGTAAACGCTGTTTTAAGGAAACTTTTCAGAGAGAATGTTCCTTTTCTCCTTAAAATAGCGATTTCATTTTATAGTTCGTAAAATATAGAGAGCTTCGGGGCGATTTGTAGAAAGCGTTAAAAAATCTTAAACCGCTGTATAAAGGGAGAAGGTAATAAACTTCGATCAAACGCGTCGATAAAAAAACTATTAGGTACCTATACATTGCTACCAAGTAGTTGTAGATATCATTTTTGCAGGGAATTGAAAATTGAAAGCATAATTCAGCCTTAGTTGAAAAGAAACTCACTAGTTTCGGTCAAAAAGTTAGGTCTATCATCATTCAAAGTGTTATTGCTAATGGATATTGTTGCATATTGATGCATTCAAAGATACCTATTGTAGGTACACTAGTGATTTACTCCCAAAATAAATGTCGATATGAGTTCCTTGTCATTTATTTTCGATAAAAGTATCGATAAAAAACGAGAATATTGCCAATAGTACCTAGTCATTCAAACTATGAACACAGCACATACTCTACTACAGTCGATCTATTTAATATTCTGTCTCTTTGATCACAGGATATTTTCCAAAACAAAAACTTGTAGAAATAATCTTCATAACATCATATATTATCTCTTCTTTACACTATACTGTTTAGTCCCTCCTCCCCGCGTTATCTTAAGGAACGTTTTGATTTCCTTCAATCACTTAGGTCATCAGAAAATCTCCTCTTGAGAATACCATCACACAACACCTCTTTTTATGGTAAATCATTTAGCGTCCAAGCAGTTCGCCTTTGGAATGAATTGCCGGTATCTATAAGGAGGGCTCCGTCACTCCCTGTTTTTAAAAATCAGGTGAAAAATTTCTACCTCAAAGGCTGACTGTAATCGTTGCTGTAATTGCCATATTTCCATTTATGTTTATATTTATTTGTTTAGTATGTTATTTATTGTTTCTTTTTACTTATTAATGATATATACTTTCTTAAATCTACGTATTTATGTATGTAATTGTATTTATGTATATAATTGTATTTATGTATATAATTTATGTATGTATATTTATTGATCTATTTTTGTTAAAAAAGTATACACCACCGTCTAATAACGTGTCTAAATTCCTCTCCATCCCAAGGTTGTCTGGAAGAGATCGCTTCTTAGCGATAAGACCGCCTATTGTACTTATAGTAATTTTTAATTTTAAGCTTTATTTTTATACTTTGTTAAATACTTTTTGTACAATAAAGAGTTATCTATCTATCTATCTATCTAACATTGCACAGCCATAATCCAGTTTCGCTTTTGGACAAAATTGCAAACAAACACAAGGCAATCCCATTTGGATCTGTATGGAGACGTTTGACCCACTTGCTTAACTTGCCACACAAATTCCTATCATATTATGTCAGCTTAAAGTTGAATGTAAACAATGGCGTTGCGGTAGATATAGATTGAGGCATTGACACGTTCGTTCAGAAAAATCACTGTCGATTAAGGCCAGTGTGAGAGGACTATGGACTATATGATTTGGTAGATAGGACGCATTATGGCGAGCTCATAAAATACACATAGTTTAGGATGACATTACATATTTTTATACTTCCATTACCATATTAGTGGAATATAGTCGACCATGGTAAGACATTTTGGTGCGGATAGAAGTCATAGCGTTATGGCTTATACATCGTCCGACCAAGCCAACATTTCTGTTTATAAGTTTTATTTATAAAAACATATTTATAATAATTTATATACAATACATTTCTTTGTTTATTAAAGTACTTTATTAATAGATTTAGACAAATATGTCATAATTATCAATACGATTTTATTATCACAGCAATAAAAAAAAGATTTATGGTTTTGAGACAGCGAGAACGCACAAGTTCTCAAAGCTTTCCGTATACATACAAATGCAAATCAAACAGTTCTACATAAATCATCTAGTCCCCAAACCACTAAGCCCCCCTTAGTGGGAGGAACATTCAATATAATGAGAGTAATGGCCTCTCGAGAAACGAGCATAAGCTAATAAGAAATTTTTCCTTTGACATTGAAATCACGGCTTATTTCATCGTATACTTCCGCCTCACGTACCTACCTTTTTATATTTAAGTAAATAACAAACAATATTTACGTAGATGGTAAAAAGTAATGTGTTGTTTTTCGCTCGAAATTTAAAGAAAGCTTGTTAAATATTCGTACTTTATAACAACATTAAAATTCCGTCGTATTTTTTTTGAGATACGATTAACTATAAAACCCTGCAAACCTGTTAAAAACAGTCATACTTCGAAGTTTTATTTCATTATGACAAAGAAAATAAGGGTATTATCTTTGATTAAGGATACATCCAGATTGAGTGTAAGAGATGTACACGCGTCGAAATAATTATTAGGGGCTAACTCAAACTATTAGGGCCTAAATCAAATAAAAATAAATAAAATTCCAAATTATGTTTAATATTTAAATTTCCCCCGATATTAATTGGAATCAACAACTGCTTATCATAGTGACGTTCATAATGATAGCAGTTGTTGATTCCAATTAATATCGGGGGAAATTTAAATATTAAACATAATTTGGAATTTTATTTATTTTTATTTGATTTAGGCCCTAATAGTTTGAGTTAGCCCCTAATAATTATTTCGACGCGTGTACATCTCTTACACTCAATCTGGATGTATCCTTAATCAAAGATAATACCCTTATTTTCTTTGTCATAATGAAATAAAACTTCGAAGTATGACTGTTTTTAACAGGTTTGCAGGGTTTTATAGTTAATCGTATCTCAAAAAAAATACGACGGAATTTTAATGTTGTTATAAAGTACGAATATTTAACAAGCTTTCTTTAAATTTCGAGCGAAAAACAACACATTACTTTTTACCATCTACGTAAATATTGTTTGTTATTTACTTAAATATAAAAAGGTAGGTACGTGAGGCGGAAGTATACGATGAAATAAGCCGTGATTTCAATGTCAAAGGAAAAATTTCTTATTAGCTTATGCTCGTTTCTCGAGAGGCCATTACTCTCATTATATTGAATGTTCCTCCCACTAAGGGGGGCTTAGTGGTTTGGGGACTAGATGATTTATGTAGAACTGTTTGATTTGCATTTGTATGTATACGGAAAGCTTTGAGAACTTGTGCGTTCTCGCTGTCTCAAAACCATAAATCTTTTTTTTATTGCTGTGATAATAAAATCGTATTGATAATTATGACATATTTGTCTAAATCTATTAATAAAGTACTTTAATAAACAAAGAAATGTATTGTATATAAATTATTATAAATATGTTTTTATAAATAAAACTTATAAACAGAAATGTTGGCTTGGTCGGACGATGTATAAGCCATAACGCTATGACTTCTATCCGCACCAAAATGTCTTACCATGGTCGACTATATTCCACTAATATGGTAATGGAAGTATAAAAATATGTAATGTCATCCTAAACTATGTGTATTTTATGAGCTCGCCATAATGCGTCCTATCTACCAAATCATATAGTCCATAGTCCTCTCACACTGGCCTTAATCGACAGTGATTTTTCTGAACGAACGTGTCAATGCCTCAATCTATATCTACCGCAACGCCATTGTTTACATTCAACTTTAAGCTGACATAATATGATAGGAATTTGTGTGGCAAGTTAAGCAAGTGGGTCAAACGTCTCCATACAGATCCAAATGGGATTGCCTTGTGTTTGTTTGCAATTTTGTCCAAAAGCGAAACTGGATTATGGCTGTGCAATGTTAGATAGATAGATAGATAGATAACTCTTTATTGTACAAAAAGTATTTAACAAAGTATAAAAATAAAGCTTAAAATTAAAAATTACTATAAGTACAATAGGCGGTCTTATCGCTAAGAAGCGATCTCTTCCAGACAACCTTGGGATGGAGAGGAATTTAGACACGTTATTAGACGGTGGTGTATACTTTTTTAACAAAAATAGATCAATAAATATACATACATAAATTATATACATAAATACAATTATATACATAAATACAATTACATACATAAATACGTAGATTTAAGAAAGTATATATCATTAATAAGTAAAAAGAAACAATAAATAACATACTAAACAAATAAATATAAACATAAATGGAAATATGGCAATTACAGCAACGATTACAGTCAGCCTTTGAGGTAGAAATTTTTCACCTGATTTTTAAAAACAGGGAGTGACGGAGCCCTCCTTATAGATACCGGCAATTCATTCCAAAGGCGAACTGCTTGGACGCTAAATGATTTACCATAAAAAGAGGTGTTGTGTGATGGTATTCTCAAGAGGAGATTTTCTGATGACCTAAGTGATTGAAGGAAATCAAAACGTTCCTTAAGATAACGCGGGGAGGAGGGACTAAACAGTATAGTGTAAAGAAGAGATAATATATGATGTTATGAAGATTATTTCTACAAGTTTTTGTTTTGGAAAATATCCTGTGATCAAAGAGACAGAATATTAAATAGATCGACTGTAGTAGAGTATGTGCTGTGTTCATAGTTTGAATGACTAGGTACTATTGGCAATATTCTCGTTTTTTATCGATACTTTTATCGAAAATAAATGACAAGGAACTCATATCGACATTTATTTTGGGAGTAAATCACTAGTGTACCTACAATAGGTATCTTTGAATGCATCAATATGCAACAATATCCATTAGCAATAACACTTTGAATGATGATAGACCTAACTTTTTGACCGAAACTAGTGAGTTTCTTTTCAACTAAGGCTGAATTATGCTTTCAATTTTCAATTCCCTGCAAAAATGATATCTACAACTACTTGGTAGCAATGTATAGGTACCTAATAGTTTTTTTATCGACGCGTTTGATCGAAGTTTATTACCTTCTCCCTTTATACAGCGGTTTAAGATTTTTTAACGCTTTCTACAAATCGCCCCGAAGCTCTCTATATTTTACGAACTATAAAATGAAATCGCTATTTTAAGGAGAAAAGGAACATTCTCTCTGAAAAGTTTCCTTAAAACAGCGTTTACGGCGATTTATGATTACTCGTAAAAGCATTTCTGGTTGAATTAGTTAAAAAGTTGTGAGTAACGGTTGAAGTTAAACGAACTTAGTGAGATACCATAACATGAACTAGTAATGTAGACAAATATCATAAATGTTTACATATAATTTAAACAGTTAGCTGATATGTTTATTGCTACTTATTAGGTTATTCTAAAGAGTATTCGGGGTGGATACACAATAGACAAAAATTAAACCACGTAAAGTATAAATACGAAGAACTTTTACATTGGTACCAAATTCGAAATCGCACAAAAAATACAGCTTTTCATACAAAAGGTACATGTTTCTTTGGCTAAAATGAATGAAAAGATGTAAAAAATCGATTTCGAAGTTGGTCCCATATTAAAAGTTTTTGAAATTTATGAGCACTTTACGTGATTTAATTATTTGTCGTATCCACCCCGTAGGTATATTATTTTCACTGAACGGGTGGTAGATTCAATTGTATGTAATTAACGTTCCTAAGTGCCTTAATTATCAGGGTCTAAACTGAATAAATTACTTTTTGATTTTGATTTCGCGTATTCTTCTTCTTGGTAATCTTGAGCCATTCTTTCTGATGATCATTCAATGAAATAATAAAGAAAACTTTTGTTACTTACCCCAAAGCCTGAATAAAAGGCTAATCAATAATTTGTACTTAACTTAAACTTCTTAATTCTTCACTAACTAAAAATGTGTCAATCAATACTTTTTCCGTTCTTCGGAAGGCACGTAAAGCTTTTGTTCCCGGTTATCACTTAATTGTGATAGTCGTTAAGATAGTTGGAGGCCTTCTAGGCGGCTTGAAGACTCCAACAGTAGGTTGACCACTGGCCTATCTCCACCGATCCACAGTGGGCTCGCGTGGTGGAGTATCTTCCCATTCCTTTTCACCCTGATTTGTGAAAGGAGGCCTGTGCTCTAATACGTGCCATTATGATAGAGAAATCATGTCAGAAGCTTTAATAATAATTGGTATACTTACTTTTGTACAATAAAAAAATCTCTTTATTCCAGAGTTGAAGATGACATTATTACGAATATAATACGACTTTATCTAATGAGCTGAGGTATCTAGAAAATATATGAAAGAATATTGGAACATCATTTGCAAGGGATTGAGTTGATATTATGTATTTATTCATTATTATTATCATCGCCTTGGAGGTATAGTTTGTAATGATTTACCTCATTTACTCAGAGCAATGAGGTACTTGTAAATTCATTTGAAGCTTGTAAGAATTCTTTTGTGTCTGCCATTTGAGATTTTTCTTTCTGACTTTTACCATAATTATTTACAATGCGCAATGCTTTAACCGCATCTAGATTGATGTAGTGGCTTTTCAATTCGGTTGGGTGGTGCAAAAGGGTTAGTGACATTATAGGTGGCTTCCGTTTCTGTTATAGTTAGCTGGTTGGGAAACATTGTAAATTTTGAAAACCCCTTTTGATTTCTGAAAAGAAGTACAGTCAATCAACATTTCTGAAACAAATTATGAATGTCTGTTCCCCAAACATACTGAAAAGTCGGAATAAGGCTAGGGTCGGTTTGTTACACATCTTATTGATATTTTGTATGTAACAGAAGACAGACAGAGACAGAGAAGTAAGACAGTCTATTTTATAAGCATGACCCCAATACCATAATAATAAGTGACGTCATTAAGCTACGTCATCAAATGGTAAAACAAAAAAATAAATAGCTCTCCAGTCTCCACGCAGCCGCGTAATTTGGCAACGCATTCGTCGGAGCGAATATGATCCAATTACAAAGTTAGAGCGATAGGCACACACTTCCCAATTTATTAACAACTGAGTTTGGATGGAATTTAATTAAAACGTGATATGGTTCGCGATCGGCGTAATTTAATAGAAAAGGATACGAGATCTACATTATTACGACTAGTGGTTCAAAAAGTGTGTATCCAACTATAAACATTTTCATGCAAAATGTTGCCAAGACGAAACCATACCTATGGCTCGCACTATCAAAAAGTTATCAGATCTCATGTAGAGCCAAGCTTAAGAGGAAATGCTGGTTGCGTTTGTCCCATACAAACGTAATCCTCAGTTTCCTCTCTGGATTATGACACTAGAGCAATGATTATTCTACCATTCAATCTGTAGGTACTACTGTATGTCCCTCGGTTTTGTTTATCTCCATAAATTAATTATTATTAGAATTATATAATTATATTATATATAAATGTATCCTGCCCATTATCATTAGAAATAAACAGTAATAAAATGTATAATAATAAATATAACAAAAGTAATATTAACCTGGTACACCAGAATATACAAGGAATTAAGGGCAAGGAATTAGAACTGGAGTTATTTCTGAACTGTGATAATATTGACATTTTATGTATCACTGAACATTGGCTAAAGGCCCACCAGTTCATTTTTAACTTTAGTAAGCACCAGGTTGCTAGTTCATTCCATAGAAAAGATTCTATACATGGTGGCTCACTAATAATAATTCATAACAATTTGAAATTTAAGGAACGTAAAGATATTCAGAGCCTATCTATTGAGCGAACTATAGAAATAGCATGTGTAGAGCTTGAGCAATTCATTGTCATGAGCGTATACAGACCCCCTACTGCAGTATTCAAATTGTTTGAAAAATGTATGGATGAAGCTTTGTGTAAACTAAATAGTGTGAATAAAAATATAATAATCTGTGGAGATTTTAATATAAACTTGTTGGAGGATAACGCAATAGGTAATAAACTCAAATCACTTTTTCTATGCTACAATCTAGTAAATCTTTTTTTAGAACCGACTAGAATCACTGCCACTTCAGCAACTTGCATTGATAATATTTTTACTAACTTAGAGCCAGTAACAAAGTCAATAATAAGTAAATTAAGTTCTGATCACTGTGGCCAGTTGGTCTCATTTAATATGCCTAGAAAAAAAGTGATAAAAAAAGATATTAAGTGTCTTCCTATGAGTATAAGTCGCCTTGAAAAATTTAGAAATAACATTGTCAATAAATTACCAGACGTACCTTACGATAATAATAATGTTAATGAACTGTATAACTCAATTTTTAATTTAACTAAAAATGAGTATAATTCAATTTTTTCTTCAAAAACTGTTAATCGGAAATCTAATACGGTCTTCAATGACTGGGCGACGGTGGGAATTTATATAAGTAGGCGAAAATTGTATGAATTATATAGGGAAAAACAGTATAATCATGATTTTGTTTTTTTAAATTATGTAAGGAATTACTCAAAAACATTTAAATGCGTTTGTGCTGCGGCTAAATCAATACATATAAGAAATAAAATTAAAAATAGTCATGATAAGATCAAGATGACTTGGAAAATTATAAATAGTGAAACTGGAAAGTTCAAAGTACGTAATCATGAGTTTCGACTTATTATAAATGATAAATCAATAAAATCTGATCAAGATGTTGCTGCCGCTTTTGAGACTTTCTTCACCAATATTCCAGTTTCGACTACAAAGTCTCTTAATTCTTCTCCCACCCTCGCTGTATCTTTACTTAGGAAAAATGTAAAAGAGTGTACTGTTGACTTTAAATTCTCAACTGTTACTTCTAGCGATATAATTAAAGCGTTCAAATCTCTAAATTTGAAAAACACTGTTGATCTATGGGGGCTTTCAGTTAAACTTATTAATTCTATAATTGATTGTATTGCACCTCATTTAGCTGTTATTTTTAATAAATGTATTGATTGTGGTGAGTTTCCTGATCTTATGAAACATAGTAAAGTAGTGCCTTTATTTAAAACCGGTAGTACATCTGACCCCACAAATTTTAGACCGATTTCCATATTACCGACATTCAGTAAAGTATTCGAGAAAATTATACTTAATCAATTGATGGTACATTTCAATAGTAATAGACTGCTTCACAGTAAACAATTTGGTTTCACTAGGGGTCGCTCAACAACCGATGCTGGTGTTGAGCTTATTCAACATATTTTTGACGCCTGGGAAAATTCACGAGACACCATTGGTGTTTTTTGTGACTTATCCAAGGCTTTTGATTGTGTCCATCATAAAATACTGATCAGCAAATTACATCACTACGGCGTTAGAGACACTGCACTAGATCTTTTGATTTCTTACTTATGTGACAGAATTCAAAAGGTTGATGTTAATGGTAAAGTATCCCCTGGGTCATCAGTAACTATGGGTGTACCACAAGGTTCTATCCTTGGACCTTTTCTTTTTCTCATTTACATCAACGACTTACCATATCTTGTAGAAAAAAAACATGAGATAGTATTGTTTGCTGATGACACTTCACTTCTTTACAAAGTGAATAGACATGATTTTAATTCTGACGATGTGAACAATGCTCTTTCTGTAGTCGTTGATTGGTTTACTATAAATAATTTATTGCTAAATGAGAAAAAAACAAAATGTATCAGATTCAGTCTACCCAATGTGAGACATTCGGACACAAATATTGTAATTAAAGGCGAAAAACTGGATCTTGTTGAAACAACTGTATTTTTAGGTATCACTTTAGATAATAAGTTACAATGGAGCCCTCACATTTGTAAATTGGTGGATAGACTTAGTTCTGCAGCTTATGCAGTGAGAAAAATTCGCGCTCTCACTGACGAATCTACGGCAAAATTAGTTTATTTCAGTTACTTTCACAGTTTGATGTCTTACGGTATCCTCCTCTGGGGTAGTGGTGCTGAAATCAATAGAATTTTTATACTGCAGAAAAAGGCTATCCGCGCAATATATAAAATAAGGCCTAGAGATTCTTTGAGAGACAAGTTTAAATCTATTAATATAATGACAGTGTCGTCACAGTACATATATGAAAATCTTATTCATGTGAGGAAAAACATAAATAACTTACCTAAGAATAGCGACACTCATAGTTTGAACACTAGAAATAAGCACAAACTTGCTGTACCTTTAACTCGGCTCAGCAAAGTCCTTAACTCTTTCAAGGGGCAATGTATACGTTTCTATAATAAAGTACCCAAAGAAATCCAAGAGCTACCTATACATAGATTCAAAAAGATAGTAAAACAGAAGTTATGCAAGAAGGGGTACTATAAAGTTTCTGATTTTGTAGATGACAAGAATGCATTTGAATGAATTGTTCGCTTCGCACGCTATTGTTATATATATTTTGTAAATTGTAATATTTATAAGTACACATTAAAAAAAAAAGAAGAACACTTGCTGAGTTTCTTGCCGGAGTCTTCTCAGTTCAAGTTGTATTTGGAACCGGTGTAGAGTCATTTGTTAACCTTCACAAGTGCCCTATAAGGGCCAAAATTGAATAAATGAATTTTGATTTGATTTGATTTGATTTGAATTAGCAGCCTTCTAAAATCACAAAAACTTATCTTTATTAACGCCATTATCAGACGCCCATTTTGACGAATATAAAACAACAAAGGAAAACCGACAGACATAGCCAAAGCCCTTCTTATTATGATTCTTGTTATTTTTTTAATCAATTCAGTTTTGGAGGAGAAAACCGGGGATTACGAAATAGCGATTTCGTCTAATTTAAATAGGTATAGGTTTAAAATAAGAGTATGTTGGCATATGTAGTTTATAAGTTAACGGATTCATAGTACAATCTGCTTATTTCTGGATCGGTTAGCCATTTGCGAATAATGTCCCAGCATATTATTATTATAAATGAGTAGTAAAAGGCGTTGAAAAATGTGAAAGCAAGAAGTTTAGAGTAGGGCGGCTACCCCATTTGTCGGACATCGGCCGAAAGTATAGATATAAATAGCGGGTAGCCGTCAGCGAGTACAATTTTCACGGCACTTACGAAGCCTAGCTTTGGCGTGAATGTGAAAATAAACCTAATGGACGGTATTCTATTGACAGCTTTTCGAAAATTCTATTTTCAAAAATACCTTTTAACACTTTTATTTATTCTGATGTTCTTTATTTGTTTTACCTATATGAATTCGATTGAAATCAATCAAATTAATTTCAACTTTAGAGACAGTGGCGCTAGATTCGATTTACGATGCCGATTCTATATTTAGAAATTTTTAATATTCAGTGAAACATAGGGTCTTTAGTGCTACATGGTTATTGCGTGACCAATAAAGGGTTCTCATTAGAAGGGTGCGTTTTAGTTCATGGCCATTCGAAAATACCCGGCGCGGCATCGCCGGACCGCACCTCGTGTATTTGACCTTTAAGTGTTATTTGCTCGTATTTTTTTTTACCTTTTCATTGTGCTCATACTGGCAGTTAAAATGGATTATGTACAGAGAGATGTAATGCCGTAATACTTTATAGTTTAGGATTCGATAACTTTTACAAACTATTACAATCTTAACATTATGAAATTCTACAAGCCATGAATTTCCTAAAACCCCTGCTTCATAATTCAAAATGCATTAAAAATATCAAAAAAATAAACAAATAAAAATATAAAATGCCAATGATCAGCAGCAGTAGAAATTTTCTATACATACATTGCATATTAGATGTAAAAATCACAATCACGTGTCACGCTTAAAAATGCAAATCATTGATTCCATGCAAAAACATTTGTGTACATTTCCCAGGACGAAATAAACTCAATAAAATGCTCAGACAGCAGCATATGACGCATTCCCCCTTGTTCCAGGTGAGTGAGTCAATCGGCCCGGGGCGGCACGCAACTGGGGCGCCTACCCTATTGTGGCGGCATACCGCACAGGTAACCACAATGCTGATTCAGTCGACAATATCAATCGATATACGACACATATGCATGGCATAATTATACTATATACCTACTGTATATATATAAGGTATTGTCTTACGAATATTTCTTTTCGTGATAAGTTGCCTATTTGGTCAGATCAATAAGACATGGTATATATTAGTTTTCCGGCTCATTTAGCTCCCTTAGGGAAGGAATTTCAAAAATCCTTTCTGAGAGAGAGTGCTCACGTACGTTATATGGAACTAACGTGTAGTTAGCCAGTCAGTATAGAAAGAAAGAAAGAAGAAAGAAAATAAGTTTATTTTGAAATACACACAACACCAAATATTATATTACATATTATAAAATATAACAGACACAAATCGTAAAAAACAGTAGTGCTACACACTGCTATTCCGTAACCGGGTAGCAGCACTGGTTTTCTGTCGCTGCCATTACCCAAGCAGCACGCAAGCATATTCTACATCAATAAACCAGCCCATTTAGAACTTAGAGTTCTTTTAGAGACTTACAAGAGTGTAAAGAACAGTTTTAATACTTATAAGAGTGATTTATGAGATATTATACAGCTCTAGCTGTATAAAATTCTTAGTAAGGGATCCGCGTCAGCTTAGGGTTCTTAAACAGAATATCAAAACTCTACTATACAGCCTTAAGAATTTTATAACACTCCAAGCTGGTTTTATCGTTAAAGCTGTATATAGGCTGTATAAAGGGATCCGCGTCAGCTTAGGGTTCTGAAACAGATATTATAACTCTATAATACAGCGTTAAGTGTTTTCTGACACTTCAAACTGGTTTTATCGTTAAAGCTGTATACAGGCTGTATTAAGCATGTGTTCACTTACTTAATACAGCAATAAACGTTCATAACTTACTTAGTACAGCTACTAAGACTTATAACACACTCCAAATATCGTCTAGGCTGTATAGCAAATGGTCGACATTTTTACATTTACAATAACAACATTTAAATTACAATTAAAGGAATATTTGATAATAACTATAGCCGTATCATGGTTATCAGCTTGAATAATGATCTTGTATACTCATATCTATTATTTATAAATATATTTTTATTCTAACCTTAAAAACAAACACTTATTTACTGTATTTAGTATAATTTCTTTATTTTGGCTTGATTATTTTGTTGGCGCGTGAATATTTTGACGGAAAACATACACAGTTTCACAATAAATTAAAATTTGCTCATTGAATTCACCAATTAACAGCATTACATATCCATGTCCAAGATTTTATCCTTTCCATTTATTAAATATTATGTCGCCATTCAATATGGCATCGTAAATAGTTTAATTTATTTTATTCTCACATAATTCTCTTCGACAACCTATTTAGAACTCTTATTCTTACAAGATACTTATAACAGGATATCCGTAGAGTATAGGCTGCTCTATACACCTAATAACAGCTCTAATACAGCTTTTATACTTGTCTTTTGTTTATGCAGCCTCTATACAGCTCCAATAACGAAATAAGCTGTGTAATGTGGGCCCTTTTTACACTTATAAGACCTGTATAAGCGCTTATACAGCCTTTTTACAGCCTGAATATTCAGCTTTTAGTATAAGAATGAACTTTAATACAGCCTTTAAACAGCTTGTTATGCTACTTGGGTAGTGACATCACGAACAAACCGGACAAAATACAGGACCAAAAATTTTTTACATAATATTGAGGAAAACATGAAACATAAGAAATAATATTAAATTAACTAAAATTAAAAAAGCACACCAACCACCATATTTACTTATTTTTATATAGTGGATAAGTCAGCCAGTTCTATATTGAATATAGAAATTCAAAGAAAAATATTAACAATATCCTTTGATCATTTAAAATAAGTGTTACCAGGAACCGGCATATATCGTAGAATATGAGAAATTAATTACACGATGTCAACAGGATGCGATCGAGGCGCCCCGGGAAGGGGGGGCACTTCCGCTCGTATCCCTAAATAGTTTCCAAGCTATATTGTTAACTGGAAAATTACTTATACGGTACGGCACGGTAATCGATTCCGGAAAATATAAAGTTCAAAGGAAATTTTAAGCTTCTCTATTTTGTTTTTAAGTTATTTTTACGTTAAATGTTTTAAAAAGCAGAGACGTTGATTTTTAGACATATTGAAAGGATTGCACGGAGTTCGGGTGAGTCTACGGTTGAAATCGATTTACTACTTTATTTAGTAAAGTTTATAATCGGTGCTTTCATCCTTGTCTTGGTAATTGCATATTCTGTTAGTAATTTATTTGCTTTATAATTTAAAGATTTTTAACCGACATAAAAAAAGGAGCAGAGCAAAGGTTCAGAACTCCGTCATTTATTAACCGATTTAGAAAATAATTTTTTTGTTTGGAACGGTTCACTTCCCGTTTGGTCCTATGATCATCAGGTCAGGGGGCCTACCACAAGCTCTTAAAACAAGGTTAAAATAACCTTATTTGTGTTTTGTTTTGTTTTGACGCCGGATGTCAAAGAGGGACAAAAGACAAATAAGGTTATTTTAACCTTGTTTTAAGAGCTTGTGGTAGGCCCCCAGGGTTTGTAATTTGAAGTCGGTTTTAGTTTTTGTAAAAAAGTTTTCAATTATTTACTAATATTCAGTGTTAGTTTGCTTTTTAGGTAGGTATATCTACATTCAATTATCTGATCTAGAACTTTTCTGGCCGTCGTTTTCAATTTCAATGTAGGTAAATATTTCAAAAGGGCGCTTAGATGTTAAAATCATAGCATATAAGGGATGGGGGAAAGGTCGGTAACGCGTGAGCGTGATGCTTCGTGTGTTGCAAGCGTCGATATGGCTACGGTAACCGCTTACCATCAGGCGGGCCACATGCTTGTTTACCGACATAGTCGTATAAAAAAAAAAACTTTGGTGCGGGTGAAGATGACCGACGAAATCCTAGACCCGCCTTTTGTCTAGAATATTCGAAATGGCATTTTTTAGTATGTTACATTGCAAATACATGCAATACGAAACTATTATAAAATAGCCGAAGATATTGACTAGGCTGCAATATCACGGAGCATCCAATCAGTACAACAGCGGGTCGCGGATGATTGGCGTTTTCAATCAGTCGGCTTATACGAGTAGGGCGGAGGACATTTTTCTGCGGTCGCATGTTTATATTGCATATGACGTTCGAGAACACCCATTGGTTCAAAAATAGAATACCTACTTGAAAAGATTCACGTTCATCACAGAAAATTATCAGCGCCACACCATCTTTAGGCTGCTTTTGTGCACCAATGAATATGATTGGTGGATAACAAACGCATCCATAGCAACGTAGCATAGCACATCTCTGGTGGAAAAGCAGCCTTAATCGTGGAAGTATAATTTAATTCTATCTGTGAAATAAATATAGTTACATTATTAAAATGTGAAAAATAAAATTCATAAGTTTCTGGGGCCTAAATTGAAAAAATGGCTTTGACTATGAAAATTATGATGAGAATATGTCTGCAAATACTACGTCATTAAATTTCAAAATTATTTAATAAATATTTTCATTGTAACCCAAAATTGTGCACTTCGGAACAATGCAGATTGTAGTTATTAAATTAAAACAAATCTACCATTCCCATGTTAATCAATAAAACGGGCACTATATTAAACTTTATTACAACTTATAATGAGATATTGTGAAATTTCAATAATAACTTCCCCGTGTTTCTGTTACTACACAGTTCTACTATTGTAACAGTTGAAAGCTTTTAAGTTCCACCACTTCATAATGTTCTTTGAGATTTTCAGGTAGATTGAATTAGATTTCAATGAAGTATTCTACTAAAACTGACACAATTTACTGATTACAGATTAGCCAAGGTGATGATGATTAACCGAATCATTTAAAAATAAGATTTTCAAAGTGATTTGAGTACAAATTGAGAGGAAAAAAAGCCAAAAAATCTTCACCAACCGCGCAATATTTTCGCTTCAAAAACATCATAGTAACACCGCAGACAACGAATTGCGTTGTCCATACTTTGTAGTAGGTACATAGTTTTCACAGCGATCGTTCGGAAATTGCATCGTGGCGTTTTGCTCGATTTTAAGCGAGTACAGTTCGAGTCGGTCCGACATCGCCGGGCGCTAATTGCTTGCAACCTATTGCGTTTTAATGTGTTTGCGCCAATCGGAAGGTTTATACATTTTTTTTCAGAACGCGAATTTAAACGGTGACAATAATTTGAATTGCAAAGTTACTTTTGCATTTTGTTTGATTGCCTCTATTTGTGATTGGCGTTGTGTTGCCATATTTGACGTTTTAACAATGAAATTGGAGTTCGGTATAAGTAGAAAAAATCTTGCAGTAGGTATCATTACATTATATGGTAGTAGGTATAAGTTTAAGTAATAACTTATAATGTACATCATCATCAGCCTATAATTTCCCACTGCTGAGTAAAGGCCTCCTTTCACAAATCAGGTGAAAGGGAATGGGCAGATACTCTACCACGCGTGCCCACTGCTGATCGGTGGCTAGTGGTTTAGTGGTCAACCTACTGTTGGAGTTTTCAAGCCGCCTAGGAGGCATCCAACTAGCTTAACGACTACCACAATTAAGTGATAACCGGGACCAACTTTACGTGCCTTCCGAAGCTCGGAAACGCTCGATTTGAAATACCACTAAGCGGTCACCCATCCAGGTACCGTCCACGACGGTGGTAGCTTAACTTGCCGATCGACTAATCATGCTACACCACGAGCGCTTTAATTTTAGGTTTAGTACTAGTATTGTTCCCTTATTCAAAGTACAACCACGTACAACTATTTATATAGTAACAAGCACAAAATAGAGAAGAGGTACCAAACGCCGATCATTGCGGGTGGAAAGCGATAGCTCGTCGAAACGAGCAAACACTGCCGCGCGGCATGATTACACACGTTAAATAAATGCTCCCATTATTTGACTTTGCTCCGTCTTGCTTCCAACAGCCTTTATATATTCTAATACGAATATTGTATTAGCTACGTATGTAGAGGTAATGTTATATGGCGCAAATAGCTTCATTTTACATTTCATAGCAATAAATTCGTAGTACAATTCGGAGCGCAGTGACAATTTATTGGATTTTATTTGGCTTATAAATAAGTGAATCGTATTGGTTTTATCTGAAATCTGTAACACAATAATACAAGCGAATTTATTGGTTTAACGTTATGTAACATAATCAGATTTTTTTCAGATAATGAATTTTATTTCAAAGGTCCAGGAAAAAATATATTCAATGATTTTAACAGAATTTGCGATAAAGAAACAGTGAGTAGATTTTTTGATAATTATCAACCACACAATGAGAACGCGAACAAAGATCGTGCGCAGGTTTTTTTTTGACAGCGATGCGCTTTTAATCTATTTTATCCATTTAAATTAAGAATGCTTCGTCTACACACAACAATAGCATTAAAGTACAAACTTAACATCATCGGGATTATACCTATCATAAAACTGTGCGTTGATGTAGAGTAGAAAGCACTAGTGCGTAATAAGCTGCATTATGATACTAAAAACGGTGCAATAAATGTTACTTTACGAGCAAGTCTGTTGAAAAATAATATGTTAATATGTTAATAATATGTTGTATATTAACAAAAAAAAACCGGCCAAGTGCGAGTCGGACTCGCAAACGGAGGGTTTAGTACATGTTTTTTTTATATTTGAGTTGATTGAATGAAAGGTCAATTGCGGTTTATGATATATGACGTATTAAAAAAAAAAACGTAATTTCTTGCACAGTCATAACAGGCCGGAGAGTCACATATTATTATATCTAACGGAAACGCGGTAGTATGACGTATACGTCTCTTCAAATACCAACTTAGGCACAAATAAATATAGCCAGATCCTGAAAGTTTAAGCTAACTTGTCACGAAATGGGTTTTCCTAATGGCGCCCATTGCGTAAGAGATTTATATTTGTATTCACGACAAAGTACCGGAAAGCACGTAAGTGCTAGACCTACTGGGTCAAAGCAAATTAGACTGACATATTGCAGATTTACTTGAAGTTTACACGCTGATATATTGCGTGAAGAAATTTTAGGGTTTTGCACATTTTATATAGCATGAGTTTTTAATCAATTTTTGTAAATCTTAGAAAATATATCAACGGGACGGAGTAAAGGTAAAGTAACCAATACAAGTAAAAATGAAAACCTTTGTATTGACTAGGTATAGGAATGTTATGCAATATCTATATTCTATATATATATATATAAAAATGAATTGCTGTTCGTTAGTCTCGCTAAAACTCGAGAACGGCTGGACCGATTTGGCTAATTTTGGGTTTGAACTATTCGTGGAAGTCCGGGGAAGGTTTAAATGAAGGGTAGGTTAGGGTATTACGCGAACGAAGTCGCGCCGGACAGCTAGTAAGACATATTTTTTTTATCATAACATGGTTTGATATAATAAATCAGCTTGTGTATTTTGCCAATTCCCAGATATATTATAAGTTCACAATACAAACAAAAATTTTATATTATTAACTAACTACAAATAAACTATAATTATCTATACAAAATTAAAATTAACTAAAAACTAAATTAATAATAAATGTCTAAACTATTTAACATACGTCTTAAAAGGGCTGGGAAATGCTGGCAGCATTTCCTCGCTGAATAGCGATACTAATAAATCAGCTTGATCTAGTAGAAAACAATGAGTAAATATGATCGAATAAAATCACAAAGAAAACTACTTCTTTAGCTAGAAGGGTAATATAAGACAAGGATAGAGGATAGACTAGGATAGGATAATGGTAGGTAGAGCTTTGAGCAGAATCCTGTGAGGTTTACTTTGAGTCAGACGACACCCTGATTAGACATCCGACTCGAATTTGCCATCTTTTTTGAATTCTCTCTAAAGTGTAATCGGATGTGTGAAGGTTTGTTTAGCGGAACTGAAAAGGAATGGAGTTTTGGACTGTTTTGTTTTTTTCTAGTATGAATGGTCCTGAGCTTCAGTTTCTATGCTATTGCCTCAGAGTATATAAATACTAAGTACAACTATTGCAAATTAAATTTAAGGTATTCAATATCATTCATATAGATTAAAGCTATCTAAGATGATTATTTTATTTTTATATAGCAAGAATTCTCGTGCGAGGTAAGTGTGTCACATCTTGCAAAGTGAAACACTTTTCCGAACCAGTGGAGCTGATTTTCCTTCAATTGTAACAATGGGAAGCACTCACATAATCTGGAGATTTAATTTTATATAAATAAAAAAATACATTTTATATTCTCGTACTTAGCCATTATCTTTTACCGATCGTTCAGTAAGTTTACGCCTAAAATCCAGCTTTATCAAGGGTGATAATAGGGAGCAATATTGTGCGTCCTAATTGGGTGCATCCTCTCCATTTCCAGCGTAGCAGATGTCTGGAGTGCAGTTGGATTGCAAACTTAATTAAAACCACCTTAACAATGCATGTCGAAACCTA
The DNA here is from genome assembly GCA_947623365.1 of Achlya flavicornis. Lineage (NCBI taxonomy): Eukaryota > Metazoa > Arthropoda > Insecta > Lepidoptera > Drepanidae > Achlya > Achlya flavicornis. The sequence continues at coordinate 4,356,281 of OX392482.1, forward strand.
AATTGTTGCTTCAAATTATCCCACAACAGGATGCAGGCGTTATTAAATTTCGATTTCACAATTTGTATCTGACTTAGAATGCACGTACATTAATAATATTGTCGCCCTAATATTGATTCATTATATTTGTCTAGACGCCGCGACGGTACCTATTGCTCATGGCGTTCCCTACGATGGGGTGTTCTATGAATCAGCTGACCGGGTTATGGTTTACTATTGTGAGTCATATACTAATAAAATAATAATTTCACCTTAAAAGAGTGTTTAATTTTAATTTTACACGGGTTTCACATGCATGTGGGTTTTTTGTGCAAGCACTCAGCCCTTTGTAACTATACATGTTGAATTAAAATTTACAACGTGTTTTTTTATTTTATCTGGACTTTTGAATCTATTTAATTTTCCGACGATAAAGTAAAGTTATATGCTACATTAATTTAGGATTATTACTAACTCTCGCGTACAAAATAAAATATATTCATCTGAATACACATTACACAAAGAATTCACAGCACACATTAAACTCTAACCTTTTATCTTTGCTCAACTGCAGACTACCCACTTTATGTATAAAACCATATATATAATATATTATCTAATATATATAATATCGTCACGTCTAATGCCCCTTACACACCGGTGTAATAGAATCTAACGTTGCAGTGACATTAATGAGACGAAAGTGCTTCTGTCTGGGACTCCTCGTTCCTCAATTATCGTATGCGCTTGTCAAGTTTTGCCGTGTGATGTGAATTGATGTTAAAATGTTTGTTGATTTTAGGTTAACGGTTATATTTAAGGTTAAAGGTAAGGTAAGGTGAAAGTTAAAGGTTTAAGGCCTGTCAAGATATTTAATGTATGAAACGGACCTACGTGTCAGTTGCCTTTCGGAATTTTAGATATATGTATCCCATGTTATTTACCATGGTTTATATGCAAGAAAGGAGGTAGATTAGCAAGTAGTCCTAAAATCCTTCAATTTAAGGTTAAACATCAGTACCAAGGAGGGAAATTAGAATTTCAATCACTGAAACATCTATCCATATTGTTCTACGAAGGTAAAAAAAAACTCGATATAACAAGTTTCCCGCCTCTGTACTGACGTTTAACCTTAATCCCATAAATTCATAATACAACAAATGCTTCTATGGAGTATTGATTACAAACATAATAATACACACGTCAAAGTAATATTAATTAGATTACCAATAATAATTGATGTAATTACATGGGCCAATTATTCGTAAATATAATTGAACGAACAATTACCGATGTTCACGTGTAATGTCAACAATGTACCGTGAACCGTCTCTGTAGCTAACAAGCACTCGTGTAAATAGGAATGTATGTTTGTATATACGGTTAATGTACACACAGTTACGATACGTATTATTTTCATACTATAATGAACCTGCCTTTTGTTTGCGAGAGCTTTCGCTGGGAAAAAAGTCTAGTTTGTTTAGGAACATAGAAACCTCTATGTTTCTAAACAGTATATAGCTTTTTTACGGAGTCGGTAAAAAAGCGTACGGCCTTACTCACGTGCAAGTACACAGCAAAATTATTTGGCTATGGTATTCCGTAAGGTGCTGGTACTTCCCCAGTCGAGCTGATCTTTGAGCGAATAAACATTACGCTCTACCTCTCTTAATATCGGTATAGATCTTATAAGAATATTCATGATATGATTGAAAAACTACATAAAAAATATATTAAACAAAACGCATTATTTCAAATGTTCACCAATATTTTATTCATATAATAAGGTAACGCCGCATCAAAAGTAGGTCTCCTCTAGTCGCAGTAGCGCAACTACGTACGTGATCCGAAAGTAGAAACGCGATAATAACATTCACCACCGCGCTCCAGAGTCCCGAACGTGGACTGATGTCGGATCCAATGTAGAATTGGGATTTAACAAGCAGACGCCAGCGGAATCCAGTGGATTAATTTATAAGGATCACATGTGTCCGGTATAAAGAGAAATGTGGATCGATTACTTTTAATTGGAGTCCATCAATTTTAGATGTTGGATAACCGGAAAAAGGTAAAATCAGCCAACGTATATGACGTTTATTTATTACATAATTGCCTAGGTCTTATGTGCTTACCATCTTCGACCACATCATCATTTAGATGGTGAGGTTGTGGTCAAATATATGATATTTAAAAAAAAAACGAATAGTTTATTTTACTTTTGCAATGATCCAGGAAACATCACAATATTTGTTTGAAAATCAGCAACATAAAACTGATTTCCTAAACAAACATGGTGGAAAAACTGAGCGGCGTAACAAGCGCCACTTCCGCGGTAAAACGCGGCAACCGCCATCACGCATGTGTCAAAGTGTCATCCACACGCGTATCGAGTGTGCGGTAACCGTCTGTGAAAATGTGCCTACTGTTGACTGTGCAGTTAGATACTGGGGCTGTTTTATTTACGCGTTTATTGGCAAACTGAGTTCTATATCGTTATAAGGTTTATAAAAATATAGATAGACTAGCTGCCCGGCGCGACTTTGTTCGCGTGTTGCTACCCTACCCTTTGGTGATACCCCACCCTACCCTACCCTACCCTATATGAATAATTTCCCCCGTTTTTGCAACATTTCTCACTGATGCTTCGCTCCTATTAGTCGCAGCGTGATGTTATATAGCCTAAAGCCTTCCTCGATAAATGGACTATATAATACAAAAATATTTTTTCAATATGAACCAGTACTTCCTGAGATTAGCGCGTTCAAACAAACAAAATCGTCAGCTTCAGTATTAAGTATAGATTTTATTATCACATTTGCAGTGAGTAATGCATTATTATAAAACTAGCTGTCCCCCGCGGTTTCACCCAAGTTCTCGGGATAAAAGTAGCCTAAAATACTTGGGGATAATATAGAGCTATCTACATATAAATGAAACAATTTTTCGAATACTACTGCAAGTTCCTAAGATTAGCACGTTTAAACAAATAATCAAACAAAAAACTGTCCACTTTTATTATATTAGTTATTAATGCGAAAGTTTGGATGTTTGTACCTCAATCACGCTTCAACGCCTGAACTGATTTGGATGAAATTTGGCACGCTGATAGAATATGTTCTGGAAAAAAAAGTACCCTATATGTATATATATATGGGTTACTTTTTATCCCGGGAAAGCAATATATCCCTAGGGTACGCGGGTGAAACCGTGGGGCGCAACTAGTTTAATAATAAATAACAAAAAAACATTCCGTTCCACACTTAAATAAGCAAAATAACATTGGATAATCAATTTACATGTTAGACTGGCAGGGGAGTCCCGCAAACAGGCAGGAGGCAATAAAGAGACCTTACAAAATTCCTACGCTATACAAAAAGCTTATTCACAAGGTTTGTTCACAAGTGTTTCTAATCAAATGTGTGGTAACAATGTGTACACAGTGTTACATAGTTACTGTTATTTGGAAGCTAGTTACTAAGTTACTGTGCCATTTGGATATACAAGTTGAATCATTGAATTGCTTTCATTGTTTTACTGTAGCTTGTTAGTTCTTTGTATCAATGTCTACTTTGGGGTATATATATATATATAACAAAAATAAACTTCTATCATAATTTTAGTTGAAAATGTAAAATAATAATTGGAGTCTCAAAGGCAGAAATTAAGTGACCTTGCTTTGAAGTGACTTTACACTTAATTATGTGTACGAAATGTAATGTTAGCTTAATTTATTTTATGTTCTAAAGTAATTAACGTTACTAAGAAAATAAATTAGGACTTTATTGCTACGAGAACCATAAAATTTCGTCGTTGGGGCTAATATTGCTGTATGTAAAAGTGGGTCATGGATCCTCAAAACACTAACTTTAATAATCCCAACTTTATTTATTATGTTAGGAAGGCCTTAATATAAAAAAACTAAATTATGACACGACTGCCCAAAAAAGGAGTAAATCTTTTTCAGGGTGTATATGTTTATTTATTCCACCATAACTTTTAAATGCCTCAACAGATTTGGATATATAGGGTATCGTTAGAATCCTTACATCATTTCGAATGACACTGGCTATATATTTTTTATTTTTTGTTACTTTTTGGCCGGGCAGACGTGATTTTTAATTATTAATTATTTTGCTTTATTAAATTTTAAACATAAACGCTAATTATCCAATATTTATCTCGGGAATTGTAGATAAAACTGCAATGCGCTTTCTCAAAGGCATTTATCCTCCTGCGTAGCGGTTGTAGCTCATAATGAGTCGTAGCACGCTCGTAGCAACTATGATAGTGCCGTAGAGGATGTTCGTAGCAGTAATTCAGGGGTAACCTTCTGTAAAGTTATGCGTACCTAGTAGATGCTCAAAGCAAGGGTTAGGTAGAGTGATTGTCAAAAATATAGAGTCAACTACAATTATTTATTTCATTTTTATTAAATTAATACACAAATAGACAACGAAAATGTAATAAAATAATCGACGTAAAGAAAATAAGTATGTCTAGCAGTAGGGTTTGTATAGTTTGTATAAGTTATCGTGTGTGTATTAAATTTTAATAATGAATATGAAAATAAAACAGAGCTGTAAATAAGTCCTTTGCCAGTTTTGTATCGGTTATTCGTAGAGTTTCTGCGTTTGAAGTATTTCGGGTAAATATTATTAACAATGTGAAAAGGTCATATTAGTTTTCTGTTAGAGATTAGTTTTTAAAAATAAAACTAACATAAATACTATTCCGTAGCAAACATTTACTTTATAAAGAATAAGATAAAAGAGTCGTATTTCATGCGAAACTTATTGTATCATTTATATGTTTAAATATTTGATGTTAGACAACATCCATAGTTTCCTTGGATCGAAATAAGCCGTATATTTTCTTATAAATTCAGCTGGAGCCAAACACCCTTCACCAAATGCCAGTCACTCAGAATAATATGAATAGCAGGTTCCATGTTATTACCATTTTCTTTTTCGCGTGAAAAAATTTCAATACAGTCACACACTTTCTTTATAAAGATACTAATATCCAACATAACGTAACATCCATGACATGTTTATTTTTATTTTGATGTGGGTTTGTATTTTAAAATGATTTGCCTTATAAAGTACAAAAAAGCCCGAAAAACAGGAGTGAAAATAATCTTGCCCACTATACCCAGATAAGTAAGTAAAGTTACAGAAAATAGTACTTACACTGACTATGCCAAATGTATGCCAAACGAACACATTGGCTGTCTAACACCGGTCTACAACACTCCAAGAAATTGGTAGGCTCTACGTTCAAAGCCCGGGAATGAATTTGGAATATGAGTAAGGGAAAAATCCGCTACCTGCTTGGGGCCTTTACTGGGCACTTTGGAATCAACGACATGCTCATGAAGATGGGTCTAACCGCGACACCCATGTGCAGGTTGTGCGGGGAACATACGGAACACCTTCTGTGCACATGCGATGCACTGGCTGGTAAGCGAATGAGTCGCCTAGGGATCGGATATCCAAAACCAGAAGACTATAGGCTCATATCTCCTAGCCTCGTTGTAAAACTCGTTGAGTTTTCAACGAGACTGGAGAGGAGTAAGTTATCTAGGGGAACACAATAGATCCCAATGGGTCGAAGTGTCCGAGTTATTTCTCGGCCCTTGCACAAGATGCGATAAGATAAGATGACAAATGTTGACTCAAAAAATATAAGACCCGGTCATCATTTCCAGACGCATATGTCTCATTTAGTCTCGCTTATGACCCGGCTCTACTCCTCTAACTTTTTACCTATACTTAAACGTTCACATTGCCTTATTTATACCTCGAGGAATTCAACTAACTGACTGTGAAATCGCATCAAAATCTGTACAGTTATTCTCGAGTATTCTATATACACTCTAACAGATACACAGAGATACGTAATTTAAAAATAACATTGATTTATTCCGGAACCATTTAGGCATTAGAAAAACACAGCTACATAACACAAACAACCTTGTGTGCCAATGAGTCCACGAAGTCCGCAATGCAGCTCTTCTTGACCTCCAAAACATAATTTAGGTAATAACAATGTTACCTACATAAAGAAAATGTTTATTATATAGGGCTTAGTGTTGCCAGCTTTAGATACTCCTCACGTACAGGTGGCCAGTATCTGCAGTGCAGTTCCTATGCAGGGTCATGCAGGCTCATGCGTACGTTCAAGACTTATTACTAAATATGAGCGCATATTTGATACGTGCTTAGTTTATGGAATTGGGGTGCAAATTAAGGGTATAATGTAGTAGAAAATTTTTAATTGACTAGAATATAAACGAAAATAATCCTGAACAAAATATTTTACAGCAAGGCCCGTGAATTTTGAAGCAACAGAAATAAAGAAGTTGTGTTTTTTGAAATGTAATTGAAATTAAACACTGTATTAATTACAAAACGTACATTGCAGTGTATTAGCAAAATACATTAATTAACCCGTCGTGATTACAGTTTTGGAACGGCAATCAACATGTAACTATATTTTAAGCTGTAAATATTCACATTTTCTGTCCGGTGTCGGTCGGTCGTTCGCGCTGCCGGAGAAATTGGCAATTTCCTCCCATCCAGTGGTGCTCCGGAACCGTTTTACCTCCATACACATACATAATCTGTTTTCATACCAATTTACTACGCAGTACGAGTGATAAAGTATTTTTTACTTTTACTGTTTGCAGATTAAATGATGATTTTAGTATGGAGTCTTTTGCATACGGGTTTATGAAATACCTAGCTTTGTGCTCTCGCAATTCACTCGCTATAAACTGTTTTATCACCTTTAATAAGTAAAAAATAATTTCTCTTTTATCATTATGTAAAAGTAGAAACTGACTGATGACGGAAACTAAGGAAGGTTATTCCTTAGTTTCCGTCATCAGTCAGTTTCTACTTTTACATAATGATAAAAGAGAAATTATTTTTTACTTATTTATTTACAGAAATATGTACAAATTACAATCTATAATATATAGAAAATTTCCTCAAGACTGCCGCTGCTTCCGACTCTCGGCAAGTTTCCGTCTGAATACAAGGTTCCCAGTAGGCTGGCTACGTTTCCTCTTTGGAAAGCCAAGCTGATGCGTTGGCAGAAAAAGCTCCTCGCCCGCTGGTCGTTATTCATATTAATCACTAGTCATTAATGAACGACGAAGAGATTATAAAATCCACGAACAATAGTATAATAACACCATATTCTTCCTACCAACGTAAGAATTGCTATACCAACTACAAGAGATACATACACACACACAAACACCTTTCTGAAACACAAGATAATTCTAATTATACAATATACCTCGTGAAGTCTCTAGCTGCAAGCCACGATAAAGAGTCTTCACTCTCGAGGAACCGTTCTCATCTCGCCTTTGTTACGTCACAAGACAAGACATTGCGCTTAAATTAATCTTTGTCGTGTAGATTAATATACTGGGAGCATGAGCGTTTATATACTTGTCTTTGCTCATAACTCTGCTTAATAAACAGTCTCACCTTCCTTTATATACGGATGTGGGAAGGTACCGGAATCCACGATGTGATAGTACATAAGAAGTAGACATTTAGCCCCATACACGCTTAATGAAAGTCCTTTAAAAACCCATGTGTAATAGCCCCCGGCTCTTTTTGATATATTACTGCAGAATGTAAGGTTTTACTAGTCTTAATTTAAATATCTCATGAAATAAGTATTATTTGACAATTCAAGTCACGTATGATGCCTTTGTCGGAAAGTGTCAGATGAAAATCTTCTACTAGAGTTATGTTTGAGAATAAAAACATTAATTTATAGTCACTAAACTTACTTCCAGTACGTACGTCCACTTCCACGTACTGGAAAACGCCGAGCGGGACGACCTCCCACGAGGTGGACCGACGACCTGGTCAGAGTCGCTGGGCGCCGCTGGATGCAAGCGGCCCAGAACCGTTCGAAGTGGAAATCAATGGGGGAGGCCTATGTTCAGCAGTGGAAATCCATGGGCTGATATGATTTATTACTTATTTGTTTTTACTTATTCTTTGAATAAATTATCTGAAAATAATACTTTAAATAAATAATATCATAAAGCAATTCATCTAAAAATATCTAATAATAAACCTTTAGATAACTTATGACAAGCTTATAAAGTTCTGTCATGTTTCATCAAATTAATTAACGTAGCGAGTAAATATAATCAAATTACAATGTTCCAGGTACACGTTCGACAAACAAACGTAATAGAAAATAGATTAATAACAATTTTAATCAAGTGCCGCAGACACATAAACTAAATTAGTCGGGGTAAATGAGATTTGGGAATCGTACAATTAGAATGTAACTAGGTACACATATTTGGAATTCATTTAAAAGGATAATCGTGGTTGATGAAGGAAGGTTTTCCAAGTAACACTCTTCTCAAAAATACTAACTTTACTAAGTACTTACGATCATAATTTTGGAATGACTGGCATTTATCATTTTGAATGTTACGTACCTACCGGTTTACCACTGGATTTTCGGTGAATGAAACATCGTGCTGAAGCAAGCTTGAGAAGTCATGGAGTTTGGTAAAAGCACCCTGGAGTCGCGTGGTGAACTATAAGCACATATCCTCTCATAAAAAGAGGTTCGTCTTCTAGTCTAGATAAATGAAATATACATCTAAGTAACAAAACTTTAAAAGCAGCTTTCCCTAAAAACAAAGTTTAAGGCAAAGATCTATCAGCATAATCTTCAAGAAAACTAAAGGGCAAAGGAAATTCTAAAGTTATTTTAGGTCTTAGACAATTAACGCTGAAAACTTGGTAAAGCCCAACCAGTTTAGAACAAACTATCTATAGTATACAGCACTTTATATATCTTAAACTGTTTCAAAACTTCAAAAGTAAAATTGATCTTGAAATCTATAGAAGCAACCATTTAGTAAAAATAATTTGTCTTGAAAGCATTCATTAGACTTGAAGTAGCGAACAATTAATTTTGGAGGCAGTGATTACATTTCATGTCAGGCCCTTTAGCATCTACTATTATTTAGCTTTTAAAGCTCCGCTTACATACAGCGAAATTTGAAGCTTTAAGCAATTTAATCGAAACTATAAGTTTCTTTTCAGTAGATATTCGATTGACCACAGATTACAGAATAATTCAGATGGAGCGCGCGGAACACGAAAGTGAAGCCAAAAAAGCAAATACAAATTGAAAATCTGATACCTGGTATTCGTTTTCCAGTTTGTATTTGCATTGTTAAACACAGTTTATTAATAAAGAAGTGTTTTTTGTTACATAAAGTTTGTTAAACAAAGCAAATACACATTCAAAAGCGAATAACAGGTACGTGTTTTTCAATTTGTATTTGCTTTTTTGGCCTCACTCCCGTGTTCCGCGCGCTCCATCTGCCTTATTCTGTGATTGACATATTCAGTTCCAGAAAACAACGAGTTTTAGATACTTAGTAATTTTTAATAAATAAATCTAAAATAGCAAAGCCAAGCAATCTTGCAGCGTCTTTATTAAGTGCTGTGTAGACAAAAATGTAATAAAACGTGGATCATAATAAAAGACGATTCCAATTTCAATAAATTGCCGTAGGCACATAAAAGTTAATATTATCCACTTGGGGAACAATATGTGTACACTTATACGTACGTTTGTTGGTACTATTGAAATTATACAGGCTGAATTGATGTATGACAATCTTGGTCACAAATTGCCTTTCAATTACGATGTAGTAATATATCGTAGCGTGGAGCAATCCGTCGCTCTTTTAGGCTATAAATTTAGGTTTTACACAAAGCCTAGGGTTTGATCGGCTCGCTGCGGTTGTTGAAATCCTGCCAATGAAGGTTTATGAAACTGCCAATAATGTCGTTGTTTCACGCTCACGGCTCGCTGATGGATCGCTACTAACATTTATTTTTTAGACCATCGTTTTAGACTGAGAATTTGTATAGCTATTTTAATTTCCATTGATAGTTAATTTTTGAAATGAAATGAAAGTATAAATATATTTCTCACAAATTTTAATATTTAAGCTGTTTCATCTTCACTGTCTTTATTGTGATATGAGAACAATACATGTCAGTACTAATACTTTTTTTTACCGGCAATAGGTTTAGGCATTATTATTTATTCTAAGATCCCTAACCCAAAACTTTCGACAGCGATATAGGATCTTATGTTTAATGCAATAAGAACCTTATTTATATTATTCTCACTTGTACGAATAACAGATACTTTGTGTGCGTGGCGTGTTGAGATAAAAAAGGGCCAAACTAAAAAGCCAGAGTGCCTTCCTACATACTTATGACGAGTGGCTACGTGTTCCTTTATACAGAGAATATTATTTCTCTTCCCAAAACCTTATTACCACTGATTAAGACACAAAATGCAGCTTCGGTAGATATAACATTTCCATTAAGTGTTAATCTATATAGATAACGAAATATGGAATTGATAATATAGGGTCGAGTCTATTTAATTTATTGAGATTCGTCGGGTCTCTTTGAATCCAGTCGGGTGCTGAATTTCACTTAGCTTAGGCAATGGCAAAGCGAAGTATCTCATGAAAATTACATTATTATCTGATACTAGGTATTTCGGGTATTCTGCTGCTCTTAAAGGCTTTTTGGGGATCAAAGGAATGGGATCTAAGTCTCATATTCTATGCATTTATATCTGCATTTCCAAAAACTTGTTATTGGCATAAACAGGGCTGTGATACAGCTTACCTGAATTGTGGAAAATTTAAAAGATATTCTTGGAAACTTACTCGATAATTAAAAAGTGACGTTATTAAATTACCAATTTTTATAGTAAGTTTTTATATAAGTTTAATATATTCAAGAGTTCCAACGTTATAGGGACAGTCTTTTCATTATATTTCGGACTACCTGTCCCCAGTGGTTCCCGGGACAAAAAGTAGGCCCCTGTCTGTATGTCCCTATACATAACATATGCTATCAACGTGTCTTTCATCGTGATTGCTTCAGAGGCTTATCGTGAAAACATGATAAACAGATTTTCGCGTTTATAATATTAGTGTAATGTATAACAATTAAAATAAATAAATAATAGACGTGACATATTTTATTTAGAGTTAGATTCAACTCTTATTAAAATCTCATAAACAGCAGCAAATCAACAACTCTATAACCGTATTTTGTTTTAAAACCCACATGTGTAAAAACCACTTTTGTAAAGTTTACGCAAACTCTCAGTGGCTGACGCGTCAGTGTTAACCTAAGGGATTGTAGCGCCCTCCATAAAAAGGTTCGATTCAAATCGTCGCTTCACCCTTGTTCCTTTTTTGCCCCCACCCTGTGTAGGAGGGGTTAAGGTGCGCGCGCACACAAAATCAATACGGTTGGTGTTACGCACAAATATACGGTGGCATGAGTAGAGATGTCATGGTCATCTTATCGATATTAATTACTTGCCCAACGCTTTTGGAGAGCCAATAATGAACGCAGTTATACCATATTGAGTGGTACTAAATATTTCTTATAGCTTATTATTAATTTGTTTTGGTTGTTGATGTTATATTTTGCTACTAACCTTTGGCTATTTTATTTTCTAATATTGTTGGTGTGTTATTTGGTAATACTTTAAGAGTCATGCTCATCGGTAGTGTCAACTTATTTCGTACATATTTCTTTATTATTCTGTGGGTAATCGCTCTTTTATACACATTTGAGTATACTGTAAAAAGTTATTTATTGTTAGCATTTTATGCTTAGAATTATTCGAGTGTATAGAACGTTTTAGTTCAGTAAATTGTATTTATGCGACTTAGTCCGTAAACAAGAATACGGTCCGCCTGATGTTAAGCGGTTACCGTAGCCATAGGGATGCTTGCAACATACGAGCTCTGGTGACTTTGCTCACGCGCAGGAACACAAATTTACACAACATAAAGTTATTTTATGCTTCGGAAGGCACGTAAGGCCGTTGGTCCCAGTTATCACTTAATTGTGATAGTCGTTATGCTAGTTGGAGGCCTTCTAGGCGGCTTGAAAACTCCAACAGTAGGTTGACCACTAGCCTACCTCCACCGATCCACATTGGGCACGCGTGGTGGAGTATCTGCCCATTCCCTTTCACCCTGATTAGTGAAAGGACGCCTGTGCTCAGCAGTGGGACATTAAAGGCTGATGATGATGATGATGATGAAAGTTATTTGGCTGCGGTATTATGTAAGGTAGAGGTACTTCGCCAGTCGAGCTGCTATTTAAGCGAATAAACGCGACGCTCTACGTCTCTTATATAAATAATATGAAAATATAATGATAATATTTTGGATAATAAATAATTGTATGTGATAATCCCTCTCAGTGGCAACAACCTTCATCCGGCGGTAATGGAAACAAGCCCTATCAATAACTCTGTCATCGCAGCGCTCGCCGCCAAACGCAGTCCACTATTAACTAATAGCCTGATGGCCACGTGGCCGATTGAATTATCGATATTCCCTCCTCGACACCGCCCCACCCCTATTGTCAAGAGCCTATGGAGCATGATTAATCACTACAAAATTTGCAAATTGCTACGGGGACAATTCCTATTTTGAAATTGTAATCCAATAATTTAAATGGTGTTTGCAAATTAAATGCCTTGTTTTGTTTGAATGGAGACGCATGGTTTAGTTTGAAAGCGACATCTAGTGGCGTATTTGTAAATGTTAGGGGAGCCAATTCTCGATAATATTGTTTTATAAATACAGAGTTTGTATAATTTAGAGGTATACAAAACTAATGGTCTTGACTCTTGACATAACAGAGACGGAAACATACACTATGTTTTGTCTCAATATTAGGGTGCCAATACTAACGCCCATTGGGTTCCGTACCCATGTAATAAATGTCGTCTGGAAAAGATCGCGTAAGATCTTATCAGTCACTACTACTGTAATTAATTTCGGATTTTTGTAGTAGTATTAAATACTTTTACTTATGCATAAAATAAAGATAATAAATAAAATATTATTATAACCACTTTACAGTATCTAAAGTACAAAATTTCTTATTGTGATCTTATTTTTGAAGCGCAATTAATTTTGAGTGACTTTTTAAAACAAACGTTAACAGAAAATGCGAGTGATACCATAAAATCCAATTAATTTAAGAGGACTCGCTTTCGGTAGGCGAGACGTGATTAAAATAACAAAAAAGATCCATTAACCGCTGTCTTTCCATTTGACGTTGCTCTGAATTATAAATATAAATAAACTTACCACAGTGAAGAATAAACTTTATAACAACTCATAAAAGATCGGTATTAGAACATTCTAAAGTTTAAAACCAATAAAGGAAGTTTACAACGTCGCGATCGGAACGGAATTCGTATTTGTTAAGATGTGCCGAACGATACATTGCGAAACTGGTATCGTGAAGTATAAATTGACTTTAAGTTGTCATGACAGCGAACTTTATCAAACTGCACAACAATCTAGGTATATATAATAGGAACTATTCCACGGTACAAATATACAAATATATACGTAGTAATGAGCATGTTTTGCAAATATAGCTATTACTACTTAAACTATTCAATAAAATATTTTCATTTGTAGGTATGTAGGTACTTATTTCTTTACAAATTAACGTGTCATGTGACACGTGGCACTTGTATTTGCAGTACCTTTGAAGAGATAATACCATGATTTTATACAGTAGTAATGTACCTATAGGGAGCGTGATATTGTAAAATGGCACAACCGTATGCTAACTATCTAAAGTCCCCGTCATGAGAAGCTATAAATTTTGTAAACAAGTGTTCAGGAGTTCACAACATTTGGACCAACAAAAAAAATGAATTTGTTTAAGATTTAATAAATTATTAAGTAACAAATATTAATTAACATATATTATTTAACAAACAACTCTTTCTTTTTACTTATTATATATTTTAGATAAATTGTATTACGCACCTTTTGACGTTTTTTTCGTGGCGAATTTATTTCCTTAGATGTACTGGCTACTGGCTCCATTATACGTAATAACAAATAAAATTAACGCAACAATTAAAGTAACAACAATAAAAAAGTGATAACGAAACAATAACAAAATTAACAATAACAACCAGATCCGCGATATATGCAAAGCAATGAAACAAACTCGTACGCATTCGAAACTCGAATGACGCGTTTATTTCAAAATGGCGTCCCGATAGTTTACAATCCCTGCGACGGACGCGTTCCGGTACCAAGAAACACAAACGATAGCGCTTTGCGTCGTTAAAATATGATCCGACTAAATTAAATAGGTTGTTACTTTCATATAACCCGTCTATATTTCATGTCGATTGAATATGGTCAATTTATTATTATCTCGCAGTATAAAATGTTTACTTAGTAAAAGATGTTTGTTTACATAATTTATAGCTTCTCATGACGGGGACTTTAATCTGATAGATTTTAATTAAAAGAAAAATATTTGTCGTTGATTAGCAAATGGCTATATTAATAATTTTTTATGAAATTTTAACGAATATTCAAAAGAATTACTACCTCGAAATTAATTCCATAATTTTTAGTCTATACATGTTTTTAATAGGCTTTTTATTCAGCTATCGATATATATAGATACAAATCAATTGCAAAATTTATAGAATGATGGAGCATCACTTGATAAACAACCGATTTGGTTGTATTTTTTTGTTGTGTTCGTAATATATTTGTCAGGTTCGTAATTGTATTTTTTTTTAATCCACCGGTATATATCCCTGTGCAACGGCGGGCATGAATAGCTAGTTTAAGATAAATTCAATATTTTCTGTGGGATAATCTAAATCTATCTAAATCTGTGGGATAAATGAACTCTTTACAATAACATTTACATAATGAGTTTCTAAATTATCTCAAAATAAACACAGTTAATTTTGAAATGCTTTTTGGAGCACACCTATTTTAGCTTTTTAAGAGAGGTAGAGCCTTGGGTAGAGCAAAGCGTTTATTAACTCAAAGAGCAGCTCGACTGGGGAAGAACCTCCAGAGCTCATAGAGGAGGGGGGAAAGACGGTAACGCGTGAGCGATGCTTCTTGTGTTGCAAGCGTCCATATGGCTATGGTAACCGCTTACCATCAGGCGGGCCGTAGACTTGTTTACCGACTTAGTTGTTTAAAAAAAAACCATAATCTGCTCCATCTTAACAACTAGTTCAAAAGATAAGAGCCCTTAATTTTACTGTCAAATCTTAATGTACGAAAATCTGAGTATTTTACGAGTTGGCCAATCTCTTGGGAGCTAATCCCGGTAACAATTGGATTTGTCCTTTGGGGGAGTCCCGGCCGCCCGGGGCAAAGGAGCGTTAAATCTGCCGCACTTTTAAATAAGACATTTTGCAAGTTACTTTGGGAAGGTAAATAAAATGTTTTTCTACGTTACGCTTGATGGATGTCGGATGGAAAATTAAAGAATTGTCTTTCATCCATATTAATATACGGATAAATGAGAACGATTTTTTTTTAGAATTTCTGTTGTCCTTGTCTTTTTGTCATAATTTAAAGGATTTATTTATATATTAGTAGGTACATCTGTCAATCGAAAAAAAAAAAATAACAATCTACCTAAGCAGTAGTCATAATTATCAGTCATTTATTTATAACTAGCTGCCCGGCGCGACTTCGTTCGCGTGGTGCTACCCTATACCCTAATAATTTTCCCCGTTTATGCAACATTTTTCACTGATTCTTCGCTCCTATTAGTTGCAGCGTGATGTTATATAGCCTAAAACTTTCCTCGATAAATGCAATATCCAACACAAAAATAATTTTTCAATTCGAACCAGTAGTTCCTGAGATTAGCGCGTTCAAACAAACAAATTCTTCAGGTTTATAAAATTAGTATAGATTATAAAATGAATGTGTGATACCAGAACAAACATATACAATTATACATTCATAAATAACTCCGCACTTCTTCTTGAAAGGTGATTTGAGATGTTTCACCCTAAAGCATAATAAAATAGCCAAGGATCTATAAACATTCGCTACCTACTTTTCATCCCCCTAAACGAAAAAAGTCGAGGGGCGAAATAGTTTAAATGGAAAGACAAACGAGCTTCATCATTAGATGTAATATGTTGGTAAGATTTATAGGTAGGTATGATGGAAACTTGGTCCCTTCAACATCCAAAGTTGGGACAACTCGGTTACTTACAGGGCTTCCAAACTTTCGCGTGACAAATACACATTTACTCCACATTGATGGGAAATCAATAGTGGGCATGCCTCGGCAAATACTTAAGGTTACGGTTACCATGGCGACAGTGTGCCGTTTTTGAAAATTGATAATGTAACTCAAATCATAGATGTAGACTTGGCTGGCGACGTAGAGTTCACCGCCAGCAATTGGTATCTTCGAAGAATTGAGGGAGTTCAGTTCTGAGACCAACAATATTCTCTTCTGTTTTCTCCAGAAAATGTCATATTTTTTTTGTTATTTTATTTATATTTTCTTCACACACATCTTAGTTAAGGATTTATAACCAGATTATTATCAAAAAAAGTTGCACTCTTTTCAGAAAATTTTCGTATTCTTTTCAGTATTAGAAGTAGGTCAATAGGTACCTAATCGTAACTACATTAGTAGCTAAACTAAGGAATTATTTGCCATGGCTTGGCTTACATGCGACCGCGTAAGGTCAGCGAAGAAAAATCGATTTTAAATGGACTTGCGTGATCAAATTTATGAGTTTAGTATTTTTAATTGGCGCAGTAAATTTTGTCCTTTCAATGTTTGTTTTTGAATACATAATTTTCTTTATGCAGCTGTCTTGCCTTTAGTTTATGCATAATATAAAGAAAACAATATTTCTACCTCACGGTTCCATTCTCTTAGTGGTAAAATTTTTAACATTTCTTCTTTAGTTAGCCCGAAACTGTGCAAAAATGTTGACCCTGCGCGGTTTAAACTGTACTTCTGTCAATCGGTTGGATTATCCTTTGTAGTATAAAGGTTGAATGAAGCTATGTAAAGCTGTCCACTTCATCCAGATTTAACACTCCAGTGAGATCGATTGTGGCATTATACACAATATATACACTTCTGTCTTCGATCTATTTATGGACAGTCCAAGTTCGCCACCACAGACATATACAGAATGGCTATTCTGAGCCACGAATAATGTGGTATCAGCATACCGTAGATTCGTGATTTTTGTACCACCAATGTTGACGCCGCCTTCCTAGTTCTTGCAATGTTCCTCCTCCTCGCGTCGTGTATCTTCATGTCTGAGTGTCGTGATTCCCCCGTGAACTCATTTTATGTCGTATAATGTCGCGCCAGTTGAGTCTGTCCTCGGCCGCGTGAAGAGCGCCGTGGAAGTTCGTCTCCAGAGATGTGCGTATCTGGTCCGACCATCTGATTGGGCTGCAATGTTACATATAATTAATTATATTTACTACAAATATGTACAAAATACAATCTATATATAGAAAATTTCCTCAAGCCTGCCGCTGCTCAGCGTTTCCTCTTTGGATAGCCAAGCTGACGCGTTGGCGGAAAAAGCTCCCCGCCCGCTGGTCTCTGGAGGTCTCGATCAATTTTATTATATAATGAATACATGTGTTATTATTTCCTTTAATTAAATTAATCTTCATACATTCCTCATATTACAAAACATGGTTTAGTAACAAGCAAACCCAGGTTTTAAAATAGCCCTGTCCTTTCGTTATATTACGTTAGAAAGTGACTGAGCCTGGTTTTAATAAACTTGCTTTATTTAATTATAAGCTATCTTGAGATTTTAGTTAATATCGTGTAATCTATCTTAACGTTATCACAGATGCATCTATTATTCAATAGGGCTGTATTTCAAATAGCGTGGTCTTGTAAAAATTTATTGGGTGATCAGATTAATTTATAGGCAAGCGTCAGATTACGACCTTCCCCGGCGTTGTACCAGGTCGGCGTAAATTATGATAGTGCTCTCAAAATAAATTGAAAGGGAATTAACTATATTTTAGACGGCGTTTTAGTGGCATTAGCTAGGGTCTACTTAGTTGATTTATCAAGTCATTATATCTAAAAACATGTGATTTGATTTTCAACTAGTTACCAGTAGGTAGGTACCTACTGCCTACTATTTTATTACACGGAATAGAGTTCCTATTTTTTTATTTTATACTTTTTAGTGCAAACTCACTTTTGACACTTTTAACCCGCGTTCCCGGGATAAAAAGTAGCCTATGTCCTTTTCCATACTATAGGCTATCTGCTGCAATTTCATGATGATCTATTGAGTAGTTGAGGCGTGAAGGCGTAACAAACAAACAAACAAACAAAATCACTTTCCCATTTATAATATTAGTTAGGATTTCCATACTATAGGCTATCTGCATGCCAAATTTCATGATGATCTAGTTGAGGCGTGAAGGCGTAACAAACAAAATCACTTTCGCATTTATAATATTAGTTAGATTTAGGATTACATAGTTAAGATTAATCTTTCAATCTAATACTTGGTTGCAGAGAAAATTCTATATTAATCTCGACATGCAAAATCCACGCTTGAAGTGTTATTAAAGGATACAAACTTAATATAAAATTTTAAGTTAACCAACTTAAACTAAAATCAATAACCGTTAACTTAGCATTAAAGTTACGCCACTCCCAATATGGCGCCTGAATATTTAAACTGACTCTCGTAAGTATAATATGTAAATATAGGGACTTTTTCGCCGCTTTCTGTGTTCAGACAGGGAGACAAATGGTTCAGGCGTCAAGTCGCTCCACCAGCCATTTATCATGTCTTGAAGAATCCATAGGTACCTACGTTATCTTAAAGTCGCTCGTATTCATAAAACTTATAGAGGTTTCCAAGGCGTCTGATACTTTTTTACGTGAGAGTGGGTTGATAGAATCACGTAGAGCATGTCAGTGACCTTTAACATTAGGGTTGCGTTCACTTTAGGTTTGTTTGACTTTGAATGGACCCAGACGGTCAACGTTTCGCTAACAGGGTTTCCGTTTTAGGGTACGATAGGTGCGTGCAGTCTAGGTTTCACATGAAGTCATTTGTTTTTAGTAGATAGATACAGAACCGTTATACATTTTGTTTTAAAATAAGACCGTAGTAAGTAAATTCTATCCATTACTTTAACCGCATCTTAGCGTCCAAATAACTTAAAAATAAAAAATACCTAGAACATATAATTATAGTCCTATAATTAATAATTCCCTGTTCCGTGAGCTATGCATAATGTTCACTTAAATTCGCTCCCAACTTGAGGGCTGGAGGAGCGTGTAAGTAAAAAGAAATGGAAGGAGTGCAACGAGTGGCGGGAGCATTTAAGTGCGGTACACCGCCAGACTTAGCAAGTTCCGGGACAGTCAGGGGTGGCAGGCAAGCTGCTGAGACATGAAGTTATATTTTATATTTAATCTTCGGGGACAGGAGGCAATTGCAATCTTCAAGACATTAAGGTACCTACATAGTTTTGAGTCCCCTTCTCTAGTCTCAAGAGTAGTCAAATCTTGGTAATTTTAGTCACTTGTTTTCTTATTGAAGAGATAAGGTTAATTATCTGTAGATAATAACATTTTATAGCTTTCCTTTATAAAAACCTTACACCATATAAAATAAAGATTTTAGTACATAATATAAAACAATTTAGCTTGCCAAAGTTCAAGTGCGATATATAAATAGCTCTGCGAATTAAAATGTCTAGTGCCAAATTATAGTCTTCCAAATTTAAATTAAATTGCGAAACTTATTAAAAGCCATAAGACTA
Organism: Achlya flavicornis; assembly: GCA_947623365.1. NCBI lineage: Eukaryota > Metazoa > Arthropoda > Insecta > Lepidoptera > Drepanidae > Achlya > Achlya flavicornis. The sequence continues at coordinate 4,375,974 of OX392482.1, forward strand.
TTATATTCGCTGTAGCAACCCTATAGCGGTACTTCAGACTTGCAAGTGTCCGCTCCAGAGATAAATCTGCATGCATTTGCATAAAAACGAAAGTTGCAAGTGTGATTGTGATTTGCCCGTCTGCTCGCACCTCCACTTGTCATTTTATTTCTCTTACCACTTGATGAATGTGAATGAGATTCAAAAACATTATAAGTTCAAACACTTATTAGCATTAGGCTTTGATTAAGGATACATCCAGATAGAGTGTCGCATCTGTGCACGCGTCGATAAAAATATCACCTAACTGTTAGGGGCTAAATCAAATAAAAATAAATAAAATTGCAAAATAATGTTCAATATTTAAATTTCTCCCGATTTTAATTGAAATATTTCAACAACTACTATCATTATGAACGTCACTATGACAAGCAGAATGACGCAGATGGAGCGTAAAACGTAGCTGTTACGCGCAGCAGCCTATAAAAGTTGGCCTGTTTTATATATTCGTGTAGTATGGTGACGTTCTTTCTAGGTATATTTATTTCTATGACATTAGGTACTTAATGGAAAGGTGTTAGCTTGGTGTGACGTCAACACAGGAAAATAAATGTCTTAGGCTAGAATTGTTATCTGTGGTCATGTACTTTTCGATCTTTTCCTTCTACACTTTATGTTACCACTTTCACTTTCAGCCACATGAATTTACGACCACGTTCTAAAAAATAATGTTTCTATAAAATCATAATATAGGTAAACTGTCCCATCAAACATCTTCCAATATCTTGTCTGGTAATTAATTGCAATTTTAGATTCAAATAAAATATATAATTTTATATCACTGAAAAATGAAACGAAAAAAATGGCTCCCACTAAGCGGATTACATTAAATAAATTGATATTTAAAAATGTATAAACTAATACAGTAGAACCTTTTAGATAGATTAATTAATTCTGACAGAACATTTTTTGTTCACACAATTTTATTTTGAAGATTTTCTCTAAGATAAAGGTTTAACAAAAATAAAAATTCTTAATATACTTTCAACTTTTACAAAAGCTCTACAAAAACAGTTATTTGTAATCTCAGAGAGATTTATCAACATTTTTTCTACTTCAAATAAGAATAAGACCGGTTACAGTCGATTCCCGAGAATTTTCCACTTTTGAGAGCTAATCGACACTTGAAACTTTAATATTGATTTTCTAAAACTTTTATACTTCGCTAAAGGTAGTAAGGCTTGTTACACACGTACCACAACTACACCACACAGACCACACCGTCGCGACAAAAAGTGTTCAAGCTGTGGTTACGTTACGTGTGAATAGTGTCACTGCGGCTTCTTGCGGTTGCGTTGTGGTGCCTACAAAATGTGGATGTGGTTATATTTTCACTAGTAGTTGCGATGTGGTTGCTTAGCGTAGGTTCACACACTTGCGATGAGATAGTTCACGGTGTCGCTGGTGGTTGCGTTGTGTTTGCGACGTTGCTGCGGTGAGGTCGGTATCACACACACGGTCGATAGTGACGGCAGAGTGTAGTCCGTGTGAATTCAACTAATTAGCGCCCGCCCACGTTTTGTGGTTTTGGTAAATGTGAAACAAGCCTAATATAATAAATGTATGGTGTTTTTTTTTCAATGGATGAGACCTACGTCATATGAAAGCTCTTCGGCTGTACTACATTTCATTATATGGCAGCTTACTTCAAATCCAGAGCGAAAGAAGTCAAAGTCAAAGCCATTTATTCAATTTAGGCCCTAGTAGAGCACTTATGAAGGTCAAAGCTACTGAAGTTACCAGCTACAGATAGTAAGTCGGCCTTCAACTGAGAAGAACAGGCAAGAAATATGGCAAGGTAACATGTTTAAATATTTTAAATACGTTTTTAAATGAAGCAGTAATGATCTCAAGTGTAGGCCCAGGGTTCATACAAAAATTCCCATGTTCCTTTCATCCTTGCACAAGTGAAAAATCAATAGATAAATTAATCCAGTACTACGTGGTAAGCCTTGCTGGAATCGTTGCTGCCAACTGGCAACTATTCAGAACTGCATTGTTGAGTGTAACTCCGTACTTGCAACATCGTCAAACTGTATTTAAGCGTTGTACGTTTCTTACTTGACTGCAATTTGTATATTCATATTACGTCTTTTTATATTGTACTATAGTATCGCCCCGTGGTTTCTCTCGGAATCACCTCTTCTTAGGCGGTGAATTTTGAAAAGCTTGTCTATGCCTAATTATACATAAGGCTTTGCTTGCATCTGTCAGTCCGTTGCTGCATTAGGTATAGTATATCGAAAGTCCGCCGTTTCCTTGATTAAACTATTATTGACAGATGTAAAAAAAACTCTCAGGGGACACACTATAAATTAATAATATTTTTGTACATGCTTCAAACATGGCTATCTGATCCCAAACTAAGCAGAACTTGTATCATGGCAACTAGACCCTGCGTCTGGCGCGATAGGTGGAATCATAACCAACCACGCCAACATGTCCGTCCTGTGGTAACTATAGAATAAAAATATACACTGCAAGCTTATTTGCAATGGCAGTAATCGGTAAACCCAATAGAAAACAGTAAATACCCAAGAAGCGCTTACAGCGGGGTAGTTAATAATTATTGAGTGAAGGTGTTCCGTCAGTAAGTCTTGAAGGCAAATTGACCCGCGACGCGAGTCACGTGACGTGCGCATGATGTGGACGTCTAAGGTCAAGGTAGAATTACTTATTGTTTCTAACTTAATGCCATGCCTTAGGGACCCTCGCTCGTTGACTCTCAAGAACCTTATTATAATGTCGTTTTAAACTACATATGTATAGCTGTTTCATATTTTTGAACTACAACCGTTGATTTACGAATAAATGATTCTGATTCTGATTTAATTTCTTTGAAATTTTTTGATGGTTTGTTAGTTTGACCACAATCTCACCATGGTATGATGATGTGGCCCAACGTGGTAAGTACACAAAGTTTAGAAGGAACTGGCTCTCAAGTGCAGCTGTCTGACCACACCGATAGTAGCTTGGCGACCGATTTTCAAGTTGAGGGTAGTAGCTAGCCAGGTGGGTACTACAAAGTACCCTACCAACGTTCTTTGGTTTCCTCACGATGTTTTCCTTCACCGAAAGTTCAAGCTCATTGTAGGATTCGAACTCGGAATTCGTCTCGGCAACCGACGTCACTACCACAGTGCTATCATCGCCTTAGTTATTATTGAAATAGAGTAATATGGAATACAAGTTGACCCCCGCGGTTTCACCCGCGTACCCGGGGTAGATATTGCTTTCCCGGGATAAAAAGTATCTTATGTGTTAATCCAGAACATATTCTATCAGCGTGCCAAAATTCATTAAAATCCATTCAGTAGTTTTTGCCTGAAACAGTAACAAACATCCATACATACAAACTTTCGAGTTTATAATATTAGTAAGCATATAAGCCAATGAATCGACGCCATTACCGAACCGAACAAGGCATTTCGGTGTTTCCACAGACAATCATTGCCTTTTGCTTTTTATGCCATCCTAGTTTCTTTATCCCAGAAGGATGTAATGTTTTTCCGGGTTCAAAGTATACTGTAAAGTATTATAAGTAAGTTGTGTTCCTGCGCGTGAGTAAGGTCACCAGTGCTCATTGGGGAGGGGGGAAACGTTGGTAACGCGTCAGCGATGCTTCGTGTGTTGCAAGGGTCCATATGGCTACGGTGACCTTTTACCATCAGGCGGGCCGTACGCTTGTTTACCAACTTAGTAGTATAAAAAAATGCTAGGTATAATTTATTTCCGTTTATGTTATATCTATCTACTACACTTCTTGAAAATATGTTATCATTCATAAGCATATACGAGTATTCACTTTTTAATTCATAATTTAAACGTGTTGCCTTCAAATATTATTTATTAAATTTGACATCAATCAATCAATTTGACTTCATACGACTTATTAATAACTAGTATCTATTACATATTTATTTAATTGGCACTGTACAGGCACCACAACATTATGGTATTTTAAATGTGATACACCGCATCTTGGTTTACATCCAAGAACACTCAAAGTTGTTTTCTATACGCCTCGAACGTGGTTAAAAGCCTTAACTTTAGTAATAACGGCTACTTTCCAGCAGTTGCCAGTCTTGCCAGTAGTTGCCTAGTGCAAAGTCGGCGTCCGCTCTTCACACTCCCTCTGAGTGCAGTTCATGCAATATTGAACAACAAGTTGTATGTACTGCCAATTGTACTGTGTAACTGAAAGCAATACAAACGTTTTCCTATTCGTAAATAGTTATATATTAGCTTATAAAATTGATTCAATTTTCATCATATTTTTATTTGATCTTTCAATCGAAAGACACTACGTTTTCGGGTCGAAAGCACACTTGGCACCTTTTTATTTCAATTGGCTATGTAGTGTTCTGCAAACTAATTATTTTCAAAATAAAGCATTTGATGTATTTCATTTTGGGGGTGGGCATCTATTTTAACTTGAAATCTCATGTATGACTTGGTTTGTTACATAGACCAACATATTTTTTTATGTTTATTTTGTATTTAAATATTATTTGTTTCTTTCTGAATTCGTTTGCCGCGGAACATTGGCAGCTTTGCATATACTTTTGCGATTAAAATCCTTTTCGAAGCGAAGAGACCGAACGTTGCTAAACATCTCCCCTCTAGGATGTGATAAAATACTGTGGGGTGGGCCACGCCGAAGTCATCCTTAAATTGGCATTAGAATAATTTATTTCAGCACAAGTTTTTGTCCAGCATAGTCACCCATGGAAAATGTTTTCGAAGGATCTTATGTTTTCCCGCGATAAATAGCATCCTGTATGTTATTTCAGGTTATGATCTATCCGTGTGCTAAATTCCATCACGACTGGTGGTCCCATTGAAGCGTCAAGAGGTGACAAATATACTCACTTTCGCACTAATTATATTCTAATCTTTTCTCGATATAGTAGATGGATATTAACAAATAAAAAAAAAAAAAAACAGAATATAAAAGATTAATTAAAAAAGACATATTATAAGACGTATATTGCTACAAATCGGTCTTCCAACTTCAAATTTCAAAATTCGCAAGCACTTATTGAAAAGTTTGACTCTAATACTCTAAGTAACGCTTCGGAAGGTTGCATTTGCTGAATCAGCATGTTGTAGGCTATACGATAGGGGAATAATTGCATATCTGTATAGGCTATAGCCTGTAGATGCTTGCATGATTCAGTGAATATGGACATCGAAGCCATGCATTGCATATGCAAATGTATGCATTGCAATTCAAAGGTCAAAATGCATCGGCTTACAATGTATACCTGTGTAGCCATACCGATGTCTCTCAAAGTTCTATCTCGACTATTCTCGAGCTATGCAAACCATATTTGAACTGGTATTGCTATGTTTATTAGACGAGTACCTACCTAAAGTTGTGTATGCTGTGAACAGCGTTCTTTGGACTGCAGTGTACACAGTAAGCTAGTTATAGGTATGGTATGTTGACTGGTTATTGCATTTTCTTTATATAAGAAATTATGATATTTTAAAGATTTCACACTACTCGTTGCTGGGAACAAATTACAACAAGAAGCTAGCTTTTCGTCTTTCCAATATTATTAATTCATGTAATGTAAGCAATGAACAGCTATTCTAATTTTATCTCTATCACGTTAGTTATAACGTCCAGTATCAATAAATTTGCAGCTGGACAAGTACAGCTAGGCAGTAAAGTGATAAAACGCGAATGATTAGGTCCTACATTTATGAGAGTCGTTAATGTTACAAATGATTAATAACTTGTCTCGATAACAGTCCCAATTAATTATGTTTTAACGGTACTTGGGATTTTGAGCTGGAATCGGGTTTTATGTCTTGCTATGTAAGTTTAGCTAATTATGTTTATTCTAAGGTTGTTTGTGTTGATATATTTTTATGAAATTGTGTTTATTCGTTTCTAAAAGCATAAACTTAATGTACCTATCATCCGTATGTAATTGAACATATCTCTTGGTGATGTCTTGATGTCGTTTCATACAAATTCTGTATAAAATCTTAGATACATGGTGTTACATTAAAACAAGTTTTCTATAATCTACAGTGCCAATAAGTATGCGGCGTTTTATCATCACACAGTATATATTATATTACAGTTCAGTTTTTGTTCTAGCCCACACCCAAAACCTATCGAAATAGTGTAGGTATCTGACCGATTCACATCTAAACTTATGTAACTAATAACGTTGCAACCTACATTTAAGGCATTTAACAATATGGCAAAAAAATAAAAACCAACTCAAATAAAGACCTGTCTTGTCTATTCCTTTCCTATTTTATACTCTCAAAAGCTCTCATCCATTCAGTTATATGCCATCAGAGTAAATAAAACGTGGCAACCCTACAGCGGCCGTAATTCCAGTGAACTTTCCGTTTTACAATACTAGAGTTCGCACTTAGCCTCACCCTCCACGCGGCGCGGGCGGCGTCGTGTACGACTTACGCCGCACTGTCGACGTCGACAAGTCGGACTTAAATGGAAACATCCTGTATTTATTTTAATGTCTTTGTTTTTTTACCAAGATAGCCTTTTAATATTTAAGTTTGAAGGCTTTTGGCAGTGTTGCTACCTCTGCTTCAGTTACATGAGGCGCCTTTGAGTGCCTTACTTTTTAGTCGGGAGATCGGCTTATACAAAGAGATACCACATAAGTCGTGCTTGTGAAATCTTGCTTTACACTTTTTTTGGGAATGATTTTTATCAGCAAGATAAAGATTCTTGCTGATAAAAATCATTCCAGACCATTTACAAGTAATCAAGATTGACTCTAGTTGCCAAAATTCTTATTGGTAACTTCAATAGATTCTTGTCAGTCTAACGAGGTAAGTTTGCACGATTCCGTACGTGCCCTAACTACCGCGAAACGAATACCTAATGACCATCCTAGTTTCTAAAACCACATAATCTGCAGCACAGTCATTATTCCAACCTTTTACGAAAATATCGATTATATATACTTAAGAATAATCGCCATCGACGGGGAGTCCATCCACACACACTGAAACCAGAATTGTTTCGAACTGTGCGAACTAAAAGGAGTTTTCTTCCGCGGATGCTCGGACTGTGGAATGAGCTCCCCGCCGTGGTTTTCCCAATGGTTTACAGCATGGGGTTCTTCAAAAAGGGTGTGAAGAGATTTCTTCGGGGTCGGCAACGCGCGAATGATACCCCTGGTGTGCAAGCGTCCATAGGCTACGTTAACCGCTAACCATCAGGCGGGCCGTATGCTTGTTTGCCACCTTAGTGTAATAAAATTTAAAATTTTCAATCTTAATTTACTGGCCATTAATTAAATAAAATACGTGGGAGAGATAAATGAGACAGAAAAGAAATAAAACTGTAATGGCTGTTATGTATATTTTATGATAAAATATAGCCAGTATTTAAATTTTGAGTGATAGCTCTTATTACTCTTTTAATCGTCTTTTAATACTTGATTAAATATGTAAAGTCGCGGAATGAAAACGTGGTTTCAAAAAATTCAAATGTCAAAAACTTTAATTTTTAAAAATTACTATACTTAAAATTAATAAAATTATTGTACTTTTTGTTGACTGTACTTGTATTGTCTTACAATATACATGTATACGAAATATCAAGTCAGTCCGAACTCTAGAAGTAGGTGAAATACAACATGCAAGATTTGACCCGAACATATATACATACATTGCAAGTTAATAAAAAGCTTATAATATTTAAGAAGTGCCCACCAAATCTCAGTTTTTATCAATAACCGAAAATGGCGCAGCGAAGCGAAAAGTCAGTAATTAACTGTAGTAAGTTGAGGTTCTTTGAGTAGAATCTTGCCATTTTTTTTGCAATGATTTGCGACGAATTTAATGAAATAACGAGCTGTTTGAAAGATAAATTATTATTTTCAAGTTTTCGCAATTTGGTCGTTTGTGTATTTTTGTACAATGTTAGTACCTAGGTATTGGAAATTGTTATTTCTTATTTAAGATCAAATTTCTACCCAGAGGTTTACTTGGCTATGCATATGGCTATATTTATCTTTTTTACTCGTGTTGTGCTGTCAAAAGTGACTTTAATTATTGTCGTAGTTTAGGAATAAAATAGGTTAGGTCATTCGTAGGCGGGTGAACCCGCAGGAAAGAAGCTAGTTTGATATAATCTTATATCCATTAAAACAAACTGATAAACGGAGTTAATACTGTTTACAATACGTTAATATTATTAGAACTGTTATTTTCAGGAAAGCAATTTCAAAGGCCATTTTTTGTGAAACCCGACATGAAACTCCCGGGTACATTGCTCTTTTGTTTGTTGTGAACTGTCTAATATAATATACAGAGTGATTGTATTGTTGTGCGATAATTTCGATATCTTTGGAAATAATGCTTTTTATTTTTAAATTACACTTACCGTATGAATGGAATAGGCGTGTATAACAATCGGCGTGTCTTGGACTGCAATTTCCTTATAACGGTGTTGTTTGGTCTTTAAACCCGTTGGTTCTCGCAAGGGACGCTCTATTATAGCAAGTGATGTCTTTGTTATTTTTTTAACCTAGAGCCAAGGTATTAAGGCTAAATTTGTTGAAAATATCGTGTCTACTTACCTGCGTAAGCATTTTCAAATAAACAAAAATTATTTATATTTTTATGCCTTTTGCGGTCGAGACCTTGGGACCGTGGGGGTCAGAAGCTCGCCGTTTTGCTCGCACCTTGTCTTCAAAATTGATCGAGACCTCCGGAGACCAGCGGGCGGGGAGCTTTTTCCGCCAACGCGTCAGCTTGGCTATCCAAAGAGGAAACGCTGCCAGCCTTCTGGGAACCTTGCCGTTAATCGGAAGCAGCGGCAGGCTTGAGGAAATTTTCTATATATAGATTATATTTTGTAAATATTGATTGTATTTTGTACATATTTGTTGTAAATAAATATAAATGATATTTAGTCTAAAATTCGTCTCAATTTATTAATATTAATTTGGCAAGCTATTGGTGCCGATTCTGTTGTAAATCGCACTAAACTAACAAAGTCACATGAAATCTTTTTCTTACAAACATGACTGAAAAAGGATAGAACATATTTAATGCTGTCAAATTAGTCTTTGCCGTTTTCTTTTGCAATTTAGACGTGACTGCGATTGATGGCGACGACGATTTTGAAAACAAGTATTGGACTAATTTGATAGGACAACATTTTTTACATCCTTTTCTTATGTTCTTTGTTAGAAAGAGATGTAGTGAAACTAAATTAGTTTAGTTGTAAACTACAGAATCGGCACCATTGTCTTTATTGTTTGGTCGCATGAACTCTATCATGAGAATAAAATAAGAAAACAACGATTTACAAGTAAAACTTGCATTCAACACGAACCTAACTAGACTTCGGGAATTATAGTTAAAGCTAATTTCAATTTGTCGGATGTTTAAAACAACATTCTGTATAGTAGAAACAGTGGGGCCAATAAATGGTTGGCGTGTATTGGGTTATTGTCGAGGGTGTTGCCCTCTGCCGGTTTATTAGTTACGTGCAGACAATGTCGACTGAATTTTTTATAGTGTTCGAATTTCAAAAAAGAAAAGTTATCAAACAATACTGTTTTTTGTTGTGTAGAGCTTGTACGTAGTATTTATATACTCTGAGATAGAGCTAAGCAAAAATGCTATAATAAAAAAATATACAATATATACTAGCTTTTCGCCGCAGATTGCGAAATCGTGAATCCTAAAAAATGCGTAAAATTCTTTAAGAAAAAATAATTAAAAACTTGCAACAAAAAAAAATTACCCGATAAAATATTTTAGAGTCGACGCAAAATCGTAGGCAAGCCAGGGACCTAAGTGTCCTTATTAATCCGCAACAATCTCAACCTTACTCTACCCTAATCACTCGGGCGTTCATCGACCTCCCCTTGAGCATAAAATTCCAGTCTTGCTCTTACCTGTACTGCAATGCTGACTAGACTCTACCCCAGCCTGTCTAGACAAATCTGGCAGGTTTAACTACATGTAACTTTTGCTTGAATTTGTTTCTTGGTTTTGTAGCATCATATTTATACAATACCGATTAGCAGTTTACCGAATATCGAAGCGCGTGGTGTAGCATGATTAGCCGTTTTTAATCGATCGGCAAAGTTAAGCTACGTCTGTCGTGGTCGGTACCTTGATGGGTGACCGCGTAGTGGTATTTCATATCGAGCTTTTCCGTGCTTCGGAAGGCACGTAAAGCCATTGCTCCCGGTTGTCACTTAATTGTGATAGTCGCTAAGCTAGTTGGATGCCACCTAGGCGGCTTGAAAAAGTTCAACAGTAGGTTGACCACTAGCCTACCTCCACCAATCCGCAGTGGGCACGTGTGGTGGAGTATCGCCCAGTCCCTTTCACCCTCATTTGTGAAAGGAGGCCTGTGCTCAGCAGTGGGACATTATAGCCTGATGATGATGATGATGATGAATATCAAAGCTATCAATGAATACTTACAGTATCTTCTCAGTAAGGTAGAGTAGACTCGATAAGTGCTACGTCGCAGTTTTCATAACAAAGTAGTACACATTGTAAATAGAAGTTCATTGTTCTACTCGTAGTAAGGATAGCTAAGCGAGTTTTTTTTTATCTAGGGAGTTTGTTCAATTTGAACATGCCTCCGCCCGTAAGGAAAACCAATTTAGCTATAGAAAATTGAATTTCTTATACTTACCACATTTCTGGACTTATTATTATACCAAAATTAACCCATTTTGTACAATACTCTCCTTTGAAAAAGGAAAATCCAGGACTCTACACCATCCGAGATAACATACACTTACTAAAGAGTTACAGATATCTACAAACTGTATCCACCAACCGGGGTCGTAGCAATAGTTCTAGTGCTGCGACATTATGCTTAGTGGGAAGGCTTTTAAAATTATTTGTTTTGACATAATTTTACTACAACTTTTTTAAGACTAAAACAAAAACAAAAATAACACTGTATTGAACAAATAACAGTTCTTTCATCGAACAATTAACCCAAAGAAGCGCAATGATATTCATTTTGGTTGAAATATATTCCGCCAATTTCCCACCGCCGACAATGCGCTCTGATTGGTTAAGTCAAGAATACATGCGCTCTCATTGGCCAAGTCAAAAACACACGATGCAGAGATTGGTACCTACATAGTGTTCAAAATCAATGACAAATCACTGACTAGTTTCGGAATTTGATTGTTTAGGAACTTTTCCTCGATGAGTTCTTTAGCAATCAATTTTAACAACCCTTCATTGAAAAAAAATAACAATAAAATAGTAACATGTCAATCTCATTGTTGCAGGCGAGTAGCGGGGCAGAGCCCCAGGTAGCCGTGCTGTGCGAGGCCGGCGGCACCTACCACCCGCAGTACATGTCCGCCGCTGGCCGGTGGACGCCCGACCTCACCACCAAGCCCCACAACTGCCTCAAGGACAAGATGGAAATACTAGACTATTGCAAAAAGGTAACGCATTTTAAGCTTTGTGGTAGAGATAAGAGTATTTTTCAGTAGGTGTGTTAGTTAACTGAAAACCTTGGTCCGAAAAGCTTGCTGGATTTGAAGTATTTGGTTTGCAGTTTGATAATAACTTTAAATCAAAAATTTCAAATAATTCTTTTACTATAGGATACTCATTTTAATTATTTTCTGAAAAAGTAAATTTATATAATTTAAAATATTAAAAAACAAAATAAATAAAACTATAAAAATCTGCAATATTTTGTAACCTACGTCTTTGAATCTACCCTCATGCAAAAGTTTATGGTCACTATCACGTTTCATACTTGGAATAAGAATAGACCCTACTCAATACACCCAAGCAGATACGGTAAGATATCAAATATTGATTTAACATTCACCCTATGAACGACGAACGAGAACTATATACACCCTCCCAAAGCGATATACAGCAACGCTGGCGCTGTTTGTTCGCAAAGTGTAATAAACTCAACACATTCTCAAAGGAGTGATAAAGCCGAAGGATGAGTTTCCAGTCTTGGCAAACAAAATAAAATTCAAATTAGTTGCTCCGGAGGTTTATAATCGACGATAAAATGGACTAGCCCCTTTTAATTTTGTAGTATATCCTGTAGACATAAGCTTGATTCTATAGGTGACCTAGACTCGTCGGTTTTCTCGTCGCCGTTCTTCTCGTTTATTCTAAAAGCTGGAGCTCTATGGATGGTACCTCTTTATCAAAATAATTAGCTTTTCTCAATAAAACTTGCAATGAATTAGAAAATTTCAATTTTAAACCAAATTTTTTATGTAAACCAACCCGAAAAGGATTCCCCAGGGTGCAATTTTAGGACCACTTATGTTCCCAATTCATGCTTTTGCTACGTTAACGTTTTCCTCACGTTGTGATATTGTGTTCTTCAGGTGTACCCAAGCCACGACATCACAAACATCGTAGAAGCATCCCATTATGTGAAGGTCAGCAACTGGTGCAAGCTGGGAACTGGCAACGCTGCTAAATGCAAAGTCACCAGATGGGTCAAACCATTCCGCTGTCTTGGTATGCATCTATATTTTTTATAACTGCTTAATTGCTGAATATTAACTTATAAGTATTAATTTAAGTCATTTAATTATATTTTTTTATATCATCTTAACATTTTTTATCTTAACATATTTGTCTTTTTTGAAACTCAATATTATTTGAACATAAACCGTAAAAAATGCTTTAAAATTAAAAAGTTCTCAAATAAGAAAAATGAACAACATGGTAAGTTAACGCGTAACTACAAAGACAATTTTCGGCAGAAGGTCCATTCCAATCGGACGCGCTACTGGTTCCTGAGAGCTGCCTTTTCGACCACATCCACAACCAGAGCCGATGCTGGCAGTTTGCCAGGTGGAACGCGACCGCTGGCCGCGCGTGCGCACAACGAGGACTCAGGCTCAGGACCTTCGCAATGCTGCTGCCTTGTGGCATTAGCTTGTTCTCTGGAGTCGAATTCGTTTGCTGCCCAAAACATTTTAAGGGTGAGTGAGATAATTAAATTCTAAAAACTTGTGTTGTCTATTTCTCATTTATCAGCCGTAATTTTTTCTACATCGATTTTATTTCGGTTTTTATGTTTGCCTTATCAAAGTTATTTCAAAATTTCCAGAAAACGTAAAGATGCACAAACCAATGGACGTTGGCGTGCCCGTAAGCCCAGGAGGTGAAGAGATGCTAGCAGCATCAGCGGCCATGGATGAACGCGATGATGACTTGCTCGACGATGACGACGCACTTGACGATGATGATGATGACGATACCCTCAACCTTAGTGACGACGATGACGATGACGATACGGATGATGGTGAGTTTATTGATATTTTGTCATTATGATTTTCAAGATATTTTTACTGATTATTTCTTTAAACTAACGAATTACATTTTTAATAGGTCATTCTTTGAAGTAATACTGTCTAGGATGCAGTGTTAAATAAAGTGTTAAGTTCGCTGTTAAATCTAGAGATATTTTTTAAACCCATTAAATTTTATTATGCTTATGTTATAACTAAAATAGTATTTTTTTAAGTTATCAAAACGCATTTTAATAATTTGTTAATGACGATACAATTACAGTTGATCTAACAGATATGGATGAAGACGAGGATGCGGATCTATCTCGAGATGATGACGCAGAGGATGATGATTACACCGACGGTGATGATAACGCGTGGCCTCGTCCTGAAACATCGCCAGCACCATCTACGACTACCACTAGCACCACTAGTACAACCACTACGACTACTGTAAGTACATCATATAATTTCTTTAGAGAATTTTGTAGAGTATGTTAAACATTTTAACTAACGGCACCTCAAAATGTATTTACAGGCATCAACAGCGACCTCCGATCCTTATTTTTCCCATTTCGACCCACGCACTGAGCATCAGAGCTACAAAGACGCCCAGCAGCGATTGGAAGAGACACATCGTGAAAAGGTAAAGAGCTAAAACATTGAGCTTTCTTATGTTCCTATAATTTTTTTTGAGGATTGTTTATAAGGAACTGAAGGACGGAAGTGTCAACTGCTTATGAATTCTTAAATTGTTTATGACTTCTTCATTACAGATTACAAAAGTGATGAAAGAATGGTCGGAACTAGAAGACAGGTACCAACAGATGATGAGCTCTGACCCTACTGCCGCGCAGACCTTCCGCCAACGCATGACTGCTAAGTTCCAGGCCAATGTTCAGGTAATTAATGTAGGTTCAATCCTTTATTATTTATGTAGTTTAGCGGTAGAGTTCTTAGGTCATCAGTAGTCAAGTCTTAAAGAGGTAATTTTTGGATTTAAGTTATAAATTTATTCTAAAGACAGTCCTCGGACTGTGGTTAGACTGTTGTATGGAAATAGTTTTAACTAAATTGTCTCGTTCAGCCTTCCAAAGGGTGTTCGCTCACAACATCACTCACTATGTTTGTTGTTTATCAAAATGGACATTTGATGTTATATAACGATTATTTAAAGCGATGACAGCTCAGTGGTAGTTCGAATCCTTCAATGAGCTTGATCTTCCGGCGAGGAAAAACTAGCTAATATAGCAGTCATACTACAGAAATTAGTTTGCTTATATCACCAGTAGAATCAATCCAGCCTCTTAACGGTTTGGACTTGCAAGGTTTAACTTCGAGAGGTTATTGAAATGTATGTTTTCCTTGTAGTCTCTGGAGGAGGAAGGTGTAGCGGAGCGCCGGCGCTTGGCCGCCTTGCATCAGCAGCGCGTACTCGCGCACCTCGCGCAGCGGCGCCGCACCGCGCTCTCATGTTACACACGCTCCCTTAGGGATACGCCACCCAATGTATGTACACAACCTGCATATAACAATGCTGTCTCGTGTCTTTTTTCTTCAAGATTAGCTAAGTATTTGATGTAAACTAGAAAAAGAAAAAGTCAAAGGACGTTACCGTAGATCCAGGGGAAACCTTGCGCTTAACATCAATCCTCTAAATTCTATCACTTATCAAACGCCTTAGAAAAGTCAAAAAAGACAAGACAACATTACATTACACTGAAGTATTTTTTTCTGATCTGATGATTCTGTTAGAAGACCCAACAGACCAGAGAGAGTAACCACTCTATTTCTCTTAGGCCCACCGAGTGCAGAAGTGCCTGCAGCGGCTGGTGCGCGCGCTGGCTGCGGAGCGGAGCGGCGCGCTGGCCGCGTGGCGCCGCGCCGCCGCCGCCGGCAGGGAGGCCGCCGCTGCTGAACGAGCTAGTGCTGCTGATAGGCTGCAGGTACATAATACACCCAATGAGCTCTAGCAACCTTACTCACACATGGGAACACAACATAAAATTTGGCTGCGGTATTCTTTAAGGTAGTGGTACTTCCCCAGTCGAGCTCTTTGAGCGAATAAACGCTTTGCTCTACCTTTCTTAACCTATCGAAAAGTTGGTGGACTAGCTCCAGTGTCTTATCCAGTCAGTCGATGAAAACCACAGATTTGATAACGCTTGTTGCTTAAATAGTATGAAAACCCAGGTTTTTCCATCAACTCTATTTACTTGACTAACTGTGAAGAGTTTTTACAGTGGATTTGACATTTCTATGTTTCTTTCAGGATGCCGACCGTGCTCTCCAGCGCGCCCTGACCGCTCTGCGCCGCCGCCCACATCTCTATGCCAGCATTGGAACTGCTATCGAAGACTATGTCCAGGTTGGTTTTCTAGATCTGTCGAGGTTCCTACAGGTTTGTTCTCCAACTTATTCTTAATGATATGCAAATGCAGATGTCTTAAAAGATTTTTAATTGTATGTAAATTGTCTAAATATTAGCAGCTGATCTGCCTCTTCCAATTTATTTTAATCAGGTTTCAGAAAAAGTTGCTGATTTTGTTTCTTAAGTTCTTTCTTAAATAAGTGAATTCTAGTTCTTCTCCTAAAAGAATAAATGACAGAAAAAAGATCTTTGATTATTAATCTTTACGTTATGATTAAATAACAATCCACAGTATGTTTAAATTGTTTACCTTTCACAATAACTCTCAATTTCCAGTCCATGCAATCCAAGGACGATATGGCTGTATCCCTCATGTCGATGACCCCCGAAGCCGAAGAACTGCTCCTGGACCGCATCGAGGCTGAAGTGCAACGCGAACAGGCAGCAAGGGACCAGCTCAACGCTAAGAGAGATCAGCGCACACGACAGAGGCAAGATATCCAAAATGAACGGGTAAAGGTAAGCAATGGGTTTTATCAGCTTCGTGAAAGAGTTATAAATCGTGCATCGAGGCGTTACTTAGGCGCTTATAAGACATTTCCAAATAACAAGAGTTGCAGCGACTTACGATTATGCAGCCATCAATGTTAAATAAAAAAATCCCTCGAAAGTTCAAAATTTAATAGATGTCTTTGACTTTAACCGCGAGCCAACCTATTAATAACTCATCACTTTATTTATCATAGCTCGCAAAAAAAAAACACCCAATAAAAATATTTCTTTCTATTCAATAGCGACCATGTATTTCTCTCTTTTTGAAATAATTGGTCTGTTTTACAAAAAACTTAAACTGACTTCAAAGTACACTAAGAAGTAATCAAATCCTGATCTGATGACAATGAGACCAAACGGGAAATGTAAGCTTCCAGACAAAAAAGAATTTTCCAAATTGGTTAATATATGACGGAGTTATGAGGTAACAAACATTAAAAAAAAAAAACTACCGAATTGAGAAACTCCTCCTTTTTTTGATGTCGGTTAAAAACGGATGGCGCTGAAACTTTTCCATCCTTTCAGACATCAAACGGCGTGAAAGAGAGCGAGGAGACAGACGACGAGGCGAGCGAAGGGAGCGAGATAGAGGAGATCACGGGAGCGCCCTCCACGCGCAGCCCCGCGCCCTCTCCCTCCGCGCCCGCCGCGCCCCCCGCCGCCTCCTCCGCGCACGATACAGACCTCACCACCAGGGCTGCGTTCACACAAGAGACTACTACCACTGTAAGTATACTTGATTATGATATTATAACTACAGGTCATAAGAACCAAAGGTAGTAACTAAACCAATAAAATGTAAGGAAAATTGTCAATTTATTCCTTATGCGGCCAGCAAATGAGTGAAAATGACTTGTGTGTTTTCTGACTCTAATAAGTTACATGCATAGGTTCTTACTTAGAAAGCGCGCTAAGCATTTGGCTTTACAATTTTTATTATGTTACCGCTGTTTTACTGAAATCTGCAGTTTAAAAGTTCTTGGCATTCAGGAACTGTCCGGCAAGTTTAAGCACCACAGTTCAATAATTTATATTTGCAGGAGTTAATAACGACAACGGTGACCGAAGCCCCCGAAAGTGAGACCGCAGAGACTGGAGAAGTGAGCGAGACTTCAAGCCGACGATCAACCAGCGAGGTTAATATCATTCGCCTACCTATCCGAATTACTTTAGAAATTATTCGAAATAATAAAAAAAATCTAATGATTTATCAAATTTATCCTATATTCTAATGTAGGATAAATTCTTAGCTACAGAGTTCAGGTGGTTCAGGGAAGGGAGATCGACCCAAGTTTATTTAGTGTAGTGTAGTAGTTTAGTGACCTACCCACTAGAGAAGTTAGTTTTCCAAAAATATCTGAATTTACTTTTTTTTTGTTGATCGCCACAGACTCCACATAACATAATAAATGCGAGTTAGTAGGTTGACATATCTTGTTAATTGAACAAACGCCATCTGCATTATGAATACCTAAAAAATCAATCTACACTTATACATATCAAATAGAATCTTACCAACAGATGGCACTGACTACTAAAGTTACACAATATTGTCATTAATTCTTTAATAAAGGATTGCTTCACACAAGAATATGCGTATATACAAGGTTTACATACAAACCCATGGTGACCTTATATGGTGCACCTTATTTACAATGTAAGGATTTGGGAGGAATATTAGGATTAGAGATTTTTTACTCGATGTTGTTGGTAATTTGTGTGAGTGAGCATAGTGATGTATCGATTGGTGGGTGTAGTATTCGTTGCAGACGGAGGGCGAGGGGCTGCGCGCGGCGCTCGAGCACGCGGAGGAGCGCGCGCCGCCGCCGCCCGCGCACGCGCTCAAGCACGAGCTGCAGCACTCGCAGCCGGTTAGTATACTAATAGTTAATCCATTTAGGCCACATCAGGGCACCTATGTAGGTCAAATCTTCTCAAGATATCACTGGTTCAGAAGTTATGCTTCAAATGAGTAGACCCGACAAGAAACTTAGTATTTGATATAAAGTAAGACAAAAACTCTTATTTAAATAGAAATATAATAAAGCCAACTTAATAAATCACATTTATACATAAGTAGGTATAAATAGGAAGATGGTTTATATTAATAAAATTGTGGTGGCTTAAATTGGCGAAGAACAACAGGTAAATATTGGTTGCAAATTGTGTGCGAAACGTTCAGAAGGAGAACTGTATTCATCAGTGAAACGGCTGGTATGAAATGCTCTTATTAGTCCAACATTAATAACAACAATAAAACTTGAACTATAACTAGTATATTTGTTGGCCCAGGGGTACACTGTCCGCGGGTCTGCGCCAGGCAGCAGCAACAGCGCGGGCGCGCTGTACCCCGCGCTGTGCGTGGGAGGCGCCGCTTTGGCCGCTGCCGCGTGCGTCGCCCTCGCCGTCGCGCGCCGCCGCGACCGCGCGCCCGCTGCGCAGGGCTTCGTGCAGGTATCATCACACTATAATATGCTACAGATCTGACAGTTACACATTATAGTAAGAGAGGTTGAGTATGAGCGTTTATTCGCTCAAAGAGCAACTTAACTGAGCTCCTCCACTTTACAGAATACCGCAGCCAAAAACAAAAACTTTATGTTGTGTTCCCGCGCGTGAGTAGGGTCGCCAGAGCTCATTGGTAAGCGGGGGGGGGATGTTGGTTATCCGTTAGTGATTATATCCGTGTATTGCAATTATCCATATGGCTACGGGAACCGCTTACCATTAGGCGGGCGTATAATTGTTTACCGACTTAGTCGTATTAAAAAAAAAACAAAAAAATATTTTCATTTAAAAAAAATATAGAATAGATTGTGGTTAGATAGAATCTAACTTTGAGTTAGTATTTTAAGCTTTATTTTTACTGATAAATATTTCAATATCAGAATCACTTGACAACTTAATCTCCCAACAGTTTATAAACATGCATCAATTTTTGCAGGTGGAACAAACGGGTGCCGTAGCACCGACCCCTGAAGAGCGACACGTGGCCAACATGCAGATCAATGGCTACGAGAACCCCACCTACAAGTACTTCGAGGTCAAGGAGTAAATTTCTTCCCTCCCCAACGTAACCTCCATCCCTCCAGATTTGCTGTTTTATAAACCTTTCGCCATGACTTGAAATTGTGAAATTAACGCTACGTATTAAAGTGTTGATATGATCTAGGTATTGTACTGTCTTTGCAAAATTGGTGAGACAAAGATGGAGTCAAGTCTATTAAATGGTAACTTTTTGGCAGATAACTGTCTATTTTTAATTATTGAATAGTTTGTGAAAAAAGAAAAATACTTTTAGGGTATTAACTGTTTGATACATCAGGATTTTGGTTAGGACGAACAGTGGATCTGTTCAATGATAAAAAGTAAACAATTTCCAAATTCTACGTGATGTGTGCTAGATACCTCTTAGAAATAGGGTTTCTTTACCCTACACCTTTATCTATTTCCCCAACGTAATTCTTTATGGAATGAATGTGTGTGTTATACTTTATCTATTGGGAGGTTAGACGCAGGCCTGGCGGGACGAGTGTTGCGTCTTAAGTTGGTTATAAAAGTTATTTTAAAAAGCTTGTGTGATTAGTGGGAATAATTCATTTGCGGTCACACGCATCCAGTCAAAATATAACTGTTAAGATTAGAAATGATAATTTAATAATTTTTCTTTTGTTATTTATTTTTGTTTGCACCAATATATTTATTATTTTATTTTCTAAGGTTAGGTCTAAGTTTTTTGTCTAGTGTCCTAGAATTCATAAGTGTCACAGTAGTCGAGTCTTATAAAATTAAGTTTTTGAGGCCGCAGCATGTGCGGTGATGTCCAGTGACGCTCTCGAACGTTCCTTTGTAAAGCTTTTAGTTATCTGATAACATTTCTCCAATGATCTCAGTTTGTGTAGGCATTTATTACTTTAGCTATAATTTCTTCTCGTCTCTGTACTTCACCGCCCGTGTGAGTGGAACAAACGTCCATGGTACGCTGTGTATATAGGCCCCGCGTACAAACTCGAACCTAAATTACTTAACTCTTAATGCCCGCTTTCATTTACTTTTCTAACGTAGGTAGAACATAACGTGAATTTTATGTAATAAAATGCGGAAATATATTTTAATAATTATTGTGTATTTAGCGATGGAAAGGGCGGCAAAGCCGGCGCGGGTGAACGAAACTTAATTTCTCTTTGAAACCTCTTTAAGATCACGCCGAACCATTTCTTTGAACATTTGTATATTTTGTGATAATCATGATGTATATGAAAACCATATTATCTTTCGCTGTCACGTTAAAGTCTATCGTTCTATCTCCGTTCGCCCGCGGGACAATACTCTAGTTCCCGATGTGAATGATGCCGTGTACTCAATGTGTGTAATCTAATTTATGAATTAACACTTATGATTCTTGATGCCAAAAATCATAAAGTGCTTTACATTTTGTTCTAGTCATGGCGTAGGGGCATCTGCAATTTGGCAAGTATATCGGCGATGGGTTGTGTTGTAGTATTTACCACACGTTGGGTACGCGGTCGCGAGGCAAATAAGCTTAGTGAATGTATTGTATGTACGGATATTATATAAGTAGATGTACAAAAAGTAATACATTATATAGATGTTTTAGCGTCAGATACATAGATATAAAGCAAAATATAATTATATATCGCATTCGTCCGTATAAAGTAAGGGCTTGCGCTCGTGTCTAATCCCACGTACCACACTTAATGTTACGTCGTAGTTAAGATGTAATTCTGCCTCAGTATTATATACATTTAAGCTTATTTGTTACATAAGCTAATTTATATACACTATTACTATTTATTTACGGGCGTAGGTGGCGAAACTACAATTGAAGTCATATCAGATGCGTCACGGCGTTCTCTGTTGCACCAGTTTTGCTACGATGAAGCGTGAGTGACAGTAACTTGTTAGTTAGAAGTGCAAAGTAATAGATGGCGTTGTGGTGAAATGTCGCGCGTGGCAAAAAAGGTGTGAATTAGGCGCCCGCCCGTGGCTTATCGTACGGCATTTACGTAAGTTACTCACTGTGTATAACGTAAGTTTAATCCCGCATCAAGTAACCGCTGTGTATTTTTAATAATAATATCGAGCCGACCACTTATTTTTTTAACAAAAGTTTTTGCTCAAAATCAGCTGTCTCTTGTCGGTATAGAAAATTGTTCTACTTTCGATCGATCTTAACAATTTATTGTCGTTTGTCATCAATTCGATGTTTGTAGTTCATTAAGACCTGGTTTCTGTACCTTTCCCAGTTCACTGTTTCACGTATTTTAATAAGTATCTACATAATAATAAATGGTTTGATGATTTTTTGTGTTTACTGTGCTGCATTTTATTGTGAGTTCGAAGTTCAAATTGAATCAATAAATAGAAATTTAAATAATTGCGTTGTTATTGGCGCTGCATTTCGCCTCCTCCTTGGAAAATCCCTGAAATAAAACTCATTCAAAGTGCTCATAGGCACACCCGAGTTCATTTATACATTATAGGCAACGACTAGGATGCAAATATTATTAAAAGCTTGAAACGCCAAAAAAATCTAGGCTATCTCGGTATATCGACAAAATCCCGTCAAGTGGTAAGATTATAATGAACCTGAAGCTTAACTACAAGTTATTGATGTTTAGTTACTAAAATTTAATGCCATTTTGTCATGGTTTATTAGGTTTACTAATAATTTTGAGCGAAGCCTGGACATGAAGCTGGATTGTAACGAATCAATTTTCAAGATTATTAAAACCGGCCAAGTGTATATCTGTGATTCTGCTCGCGTAAAGGCAAGAGTTCCGACCTCCTTTGGATGTATATTTATTGGTCTATGTTAGAAAATTTTGACATATTTTTCGGCCATCACTTTTTTTTTGCAAATTTCCTAAGCTCCGGCAGTGTTAAATAAATCAAAATAGCGCCTGATGAGTATACCAGACCTTTCTCTTTTAACTAAGCTTATGTCGTCTGTCCAACAGACAGTCGGATAGACGGCCAGAAGCCCTAAAACTGTATTTTCCTCGACTCATCAATGTATTAATAAATATACATACTATTTCCATGATACAATCATCTATGGGCAAATAAAATAGCTTCATGAATAACAATTAAGATTTTTCATAGCTAAAGCATGACTCAAATCATAATACCTAGATACTTTGACATAAATACAGTAAAGTAAAACGTGAAACCACAAAATCACGTCTATACAACACGTACCTATCAGCTGACTACTTGAGGTCAATGCCTCACATTGTTCTTGTTATGAAAATGATTTGTCTTCAGTCGATCGGCTGATTCATCAAGTTGGAGCAGAAAGCATTGAACCCATCAATCTGAAACTTTCCATGAAATCTTTTGATCATCAAAATTATACCTTAATGTCCCTAAGTAAGACTGGTTTTAATGACAACATACGTTATGGTGAAAACGGTATCCGATTATACATGGTCAATAGGTTTCTTTGAATATTCAATAATTTAGAACAAAAACTATTGAACTTGTAGACTAGAAATGTTCCATTCAGAGGTCCGTTACAAAGTTACTATTACGGGGCATTACCGTCGGTTAATGCAAACAATTTTATTACTGACTACAGTCTCGTTTTGATTCATGAAATATTACTTTCTAATGTAACTTTCCTTACGTATAGTTTGTAATTTTTCTCATCATTACAAATTCTTATAAGCTACTTACATTATATGATCATCCTCAGCCTATAATGTCCCACTGCTAAGCACAGGCCTCCTTTCACAAATCAGGGTGAAAGGGAATGGGCAGATACTCCACCACGCGTGCCCACTGCGGATCTGTGGAGGTTGGCTAGCGGTCAACCTACTGTTGGAGTTTTCAAGCCGCCTAGAAGGCCTCCGACTAGATTAACGACTATCACAATTAAGTAATAAATATAATAAAGCTTGCCGATCGATGAAGAACGGCTTATCATGCTTCACCACGAGCGCTTCAATATAATATCGCTATCAGTATGATATAGGTTACATAATCTATACTAATAAGTGGAAGTTTTTTTGTTATAAATGGGCTTCAAGAACTACCAGTCAGATTTGAAAAATTATTTCACTAATAGGAAGCTACATTATCCCCGAGTCTGCCTTGAATCGGAACTGCCTTAAATCATCGTCAGTTTCATGGACAGAGTCATCTTGAGGTTTATATAATAAACAAGGTAGTGGCTCAGGCAGCAACCAAGGATGTTACAAACTCCCAACATTTAGATAAAACAACCCAGTATTTAATTAGGATTCTAAATTAAAGCGTTAAGCTCAAATTAACAATGGAAAATTTCTCAAATCTTTCTTTGATATCTTTGCCTTTTTTTTAGTATCAGTCAGCATCTCGTCATCTGATAAAAATAAAAGTAATAATAATATGATATCAATGCCATCTATGTTAAATTCTTTGTAAAATATCATCCCTCATGATAGAACTCCTTTAAATGTGATACCAGTATCCTTTAATAGATGGCGGTAGTAGCGAATGTTGCGTGCTTTATTTAATTAGGTCCCGAGGCATTGCTTTGATTTCACATTCATTCATTAAAATTTACGTATGAATACATTTACTTTTAAAGTTATTCCGATGGAACTCATTGGTTTCTAGGTATCAATAAGCTAATATGAGTACGGAATGATTTGTTCATGTGAATATGGAATATTGC
This sequence comes from Achlya flavicornis, assembly GCA_947623365.1. Classification (NCBI taxonomy): domain Eukaryota; kingdom Metazoa; phylum Arthropoda; class Insecta; order Lepidoptera; family Drepanidae; genus Achlya; species Achlya flavicornis. The sequence goes on from OX392482.1 coordinate 4,399,891, forward strand.
TTTGAAGCTATAAATGTGCATAGAATTAGGTTGGGAGGGAGGGGGGGGGGGGGCGTGATCGTTAGCTTGCTAATGAGATACGACTAATGGGACAGAAACATCAATAAGCTTAGTATATAAAATCGCGCGACACATTTTTGTGTGGTAGGTACTTATAGAGATATAGAACACCTATTAAATAGAAATTGTTCGGCAGTTACAAAGAAACATAATTGTATAGATAAACTACGAGTACTTGTATGAACCTCAAACCTAAAATCGGTAGGTACCTAATATACCAAACCGATAATAATCTAAGATACCATATCTTTGATTACTGTAACATTTACATGTTTATTAAGTTATTAAACTCAACCGACGTTATGCATAATTTTGAATGAACGCAGACACTAGTTATTAGGTAACCTAGCTATATTTTATTCAACGTACGAAGAACGTACGCTTAACTTCATCTTTAAAAACCATGCGTCCTGAATAACAATATATTTATAATTCATAGACGTAACATCAGTTCAATGGGTAATAATTATCTGTTGGCGTCATCCGAGCCTTTTCCCAATTAAGGCTGGTATTACATTAGTGTGTCGTGGACGCGGCCGCTATGGGCTTTTGGTACACTTCGGCCGGGCACACACATACCGGATCGGAGCCCGCAATATCAACCAATTCTGTGCCGTAATGCGTTCTATACCAAAATAATATTTTTTGGATAGTATTATATTTTGGAGGATATATTTCTTTTGAAATTATGATTTAGGTTTATATTAATGTATCATGGAAACGAGCAAGTTTTGAAATATCAGAACCTAATATAAGTTGATATTAATAAATTTGATTGTGTCTAATTGAGTTTAGTCTGTTTTCTCAAAAATTAAATTGGCATTAAAATTAGGTAAGACTCTAGTGATACTGAACAGACTGATATTCTTCTAAATAAAATGTACCTTCCTATCTAAACAATGACGCGTCATAGAAAGATAAACAGTGAGATAAAATCTGTAAAAAAAACAATGCTAAGTTCAGGTAAAAAGCTGACGCCGTAATTATTGTGTGTAAAAGCTAATGTTCCGAGTACAATAAAAGCTAATACAACCTTGTATTAACGTTAAAGGATTTAAAATAAAATATTTTAAATTAAAACACTTTTTGACCCAGAATGAACCAACAATGATTTATATTCATGTTTTTATTTTGCAACTTTGACTTTCGTTTTTGTTTAGAAAGTTTATTGAACTTGAAATACCTGAAAATTGCACATTTATCACCACAATTTAAAGTGTTATTTATTTTATTATAATACTTAATTATATTAATAATTAAACTCGTAAATAAACAGCATGTTCACATGTCATGGACGTGTATTTCGCCTGAAGCGAATCATAAAATATTATTCATGAAAAACATTTAGTGCATTGAATTATTTATGAATGTATTTGTTTATCTTTTAAGCTTTTATATGTGGTGTTATAAACCATAAATAATAATGCCTCTATTTTAAAACATAATTATTAATAAGATTGTATTTTTTTGTGTGCGAAAGATTACTAATATGTCACAATTTCATTCAATGTTTTTTTTTAAAGATTCAAGAATGTTATAGAAGTAAACACATATTCCAACGTAGTGACAGATAATGTAAGGCATGATACCGTTACCGTTAGTATGGCGTACAAAATAACGCGGCACTAAAATGTTACCATTGCTTACGGTAATCAGCTGAACTTCTAAAATACACCATTTCTACCTTAATTACTCACAAATATGCTTCACCATTTGTAGAATCAATTTATTTCGCAATCCATTAAATCACGTATCGTTTCGATACTTAGGTATATCTAGCCAGAAAAGCTAGACACACCCCGCTCTTCTAAGATTCATTGTTGGAGGAAGCGAGAGGGGTTTTCGAATGATGTAACGCAGGTCTCAGTATAATGGCGAACAATAAAAGTTACCCCATGTTAAGTACAATGCATGGTGCAAGGGGGCTACCCTTATGTCGATCCGGAGATTATGGGGCGCAGCCTCGGGAGGAAATAGTGGTCCAAATCACTTGTTTCATATATTGTTGATAAGTTCCCATAAATACTTTTATCTCTCTCACACGTAAGCTATCTCTTTCTGTTGTCAATAAAAGCCTAATGTTTGGAGGGTGCCTAATAAATTTTACACCACGCGTTATTAGTTACTTCTAGAAAATAGTGTGCAAATACTTTAGATAAGTTATAGTAGACGTAGCGTGTACTTTCGCCAAGTCATGTCAATTCTTGTCGTGTCGATACAATAGATAGTCGCGTGTAGACTAAGCTATATCTATCGAATAAACATAAAATATGGGGGCAATCAACATAAGAACGTCGTAACGTAGCAAATTTAGTGTATTTAATACCTCTATATCTCTAGCTACCTTTCACATAACAACATGGCGTAGTAACTTAACCTAAAACTTGAAAATGTATAGCATGTACATTGTACACAGTATAAAATATAATTAAGAATAAAACAAAAATAAAAGATATGGTTCTCACACATCGCGTATAGGACAACAAACTAAGTCTAACTTAGTTATAAGCAGAGTGAAAAGAACTTAGGTCAAAATTCAAAATCATTTATTCAATTTTTCTTCGCAGGCACTTATGAAAAGTCTGACTCTAATACCGGTTCGGAAGGTTGCATTTGCCGAGAAGAGCCGGCAATAAACTCAGCAATTACTCTTTTCAAAACAAGCTTAGATTCATTACATAATATTTACATTCTAATCGCACTGAAAACAATTGCGTGCCCGTTGGTATTAGGATAATTACCAAAACAAAAACAGGTTAAAAATTAAATACACCGCTAATACTAGATAGAGCTAAGAAATAGTGCGTCAGGTGGACGTAGTTTTTTTACCCACGTGGGACTGGATATTATATTTTTCCCCATTTTGTTTTAATGTAAGCTTATAACATAACATCATAATTTTTAAAGTCATAAGTATTTACCAAATCCGCTCTCATAAAACAGCGTCACATTTCTTGATCATCGTATAACTTAATACAACATTGTTTTATTATAGGTAATATCAACCTGAATGTAGTTTACTTAGAATGCTTCTAATATTATACACCGTGATTTTGTTCATATGTTTTTTTTTTTTAATAATGTTTATCAAAAATCGAGTTAATAATAACAGTTTACGTATAAAATGGTAGAGAATACCAACCCAGAGCACGAGTCGAGTAGACTGCGCTCATTACAGGGAGTTTAAAACTACGTCATGCGTCATAATGAAATATTATAATAATAATTTGTTATTTTTTAAATTATAAAAATGCTCAAAAAAAAAATTTTTTTTAATGGATAGTAGCTGCTTTTCTAAGTAGAATAAAAAGGCACGGAGTATACGCGATTTTGTGAGGATGTATGGATGTTTGTTACATCTTAAAACTAGGACCAAAGAAACCGGTCTAGTGACACGAAGGGTTCTGTAAATACGTTTCTTGTATGGGGCCCACTTTAAATGGCTAGGTGACAAAAAAAAAACTATTTTGTCTACGTGTCTAATATTTTTTTTTTTTTTTTTTTTTTTATACAACTTAGTCGGTAAACAAGCATACGGCCCACCTGATGGTAAGCGGTTACCGTAGCCATATGGACGCATGCAACACACGAAGCATCGCTCACGCGTTACCGACCTTTCCCCCTCCCCTATGAGCTCTGGCGACCTTACTCACGCGCAGGAACACAAATTTACACAAAATAAAGTTATTTGGCTGCGGTATTCTGTAAGGTGGAGGTACTTCCCCAGTCGAGCTGCTCTTTGAGCGAATAAACGCTATGCTCTACCTCTCTTAATTTATTTATTTATGTAAAATAATTACATAATGACACGTATTTTTACTTTTGACTATTAACCAAAAAAATACAAAGATATCGTGTCTTGAAATTCCGCGTGCCCCCACTCGCGAACTTTGACTCACTTTATCTTTGTACATTTTTAATGATTTGGTAAAGCAAATAATACGTGTCCAATATTTTTTGATAATCTAACTGACGGACTAATTAGACTTTTTATTTTTTATACCTAGGAAGGAATCATCCCGCATCCTGCAGACGAGCTGTCGCTTGTGGCAACCCCTTCCCTAAGGTCATGTACCTTAGGGAAGGGTTTGCCACAGTCGTAACGTTGCAGTAGCCTAAACATTGTATGTTGCTTATTGTATTTTATTTTAGCGTAAGGAGTTTATTTGTACAACTTTTTAGAAATAAATTTCATTTCATTTCATCCCTTTTTATAATTTTATTCTGATTATTTGTTGTTATAGCGGCAATAGAAATTCACATTCTGTGAAAATTTCAACTATCTACCTAATAAAATATATTTATTCATAAAATATATCCCACAGACAGACGGACGGATGGACGAACAGCGGAGGCTTAGTAATAGGGTCCTGTAGGCTCCCTTTGGGTAAAGAACTCTAAAACGGACACGCTTGGAGAGCTAATATTACGTCCATACATTAATTAATAGGTCATAGCTTTCAAGCAAATACTACTGAAAGGAGTTGGATGAAAGACACAGAATATTTTCTGAATTAACACAGAGGATACTTTTATCCCGGGAAGACAATAGATCCCTCGGGAACGTGGGTGAAACCGCAGAACGGAAACTAGTCACTAATAAAATCTATTGCAATAGCTTTTAATTCATGTTTAATACACCCCAAAATGACTAAAACCATATTTTTTCTGTGTGTATTTTAAAGAAAATCTATTTATTGTGTATTATGCGCTTTAGTATAAATAAACTTGTATATGGTCGACCCTTAACAATAAAATACAGTTCATTTGCAAGCAAGAAAAATAAACAACTGCACTGCGATTGGAGGTCATTAGAACTTTAAAATGAATCGTTTTTTGCGTGTGGGTCTAGACATAGTGTTTCCAGACCATTATGTTTGCCACTTGTTTCTTTTTATATACCAATCGCATACCAATCGTGACATAGTCTGTTAGCTATGTGGTTATAACTAAACCTTATTAGTTAACCACAGACAACGAGACAGTTGTTATATTATATGTCCAAAAACACCTTTTATGAAAATTGGATTAAACACAAATTTTATAAGGCTATTACTACTATTACTAGGTATAGAGAAGACGCCACACATCACAACTATGTTCCGTTCAAGCGAAGCCATCCGGCCACAATAGTTTTTTTTTTTTTTTTATACAACTAAGTCGGTAAACAAGCATACGGCCCGCCTGATGGTAAGCCGTTACCGTAGCCATAGCCGTTGTTGTAGAACGATGAACGAAATGCGTAAGCGCCGTGAAAATCACGGTAATTGAGAGAAAAACACACCTAAAAGCATTCTGATAGCGCTACGTGTTTCTACTGTTTGCTTAGACGAGTAATTATTCATTCAGCGCTAATGAGAACTTTAGTTGACTCTAAAAAAATGGGACATACATAACCTTTGCTTATAAGGTATGTTGGTACTACTACGACACCCAAATAATGGCCACCCTTCCATGGCCCAAATAGGTAGAGTCTCAAAGGTGTTTGTGGGATTGGATAAAAGTTTCATGTCACAACTAATGCTTTATATTAGATAGGTTACTATTTAATTTATAAATATGTTACAGTTCTTTTTTTTCTTACTCCTTTTCTAAATTTTATTCCTACCATGTATTCGTAACTCAGCTTATAAAATTGTTTTTAAAATTATATAAATACTTGTCGGCACTGTTGGTCTATACTAAAAAACAACTTTTGTATCAAATATTTAATATTTCTTGTATATTGACTGTTTGTTGCCAAAATAAATAGAAAAAAATAAATGTCATAGAAGTAAGAACTGCTGATGACAACTTACAAACAAGAGTAAAGTAGTTGTATTACCCATACAAGATTAGTTAATACCATATAGATGGTATTATAGCTATCATCTCTTCAGCTTGCAGCACTGTTGTTGGCCATTCTCTTCGTTCATGTGGGAATTTGCCTTGATTTAATTAAATACATTATATTAAAGACACGGAAGTTTTAATTATATCCATTGACATCGTTTATTAAAGCTGACCCCGCTTTAAAATGGGAGTTCACCTTATTATGGTGGTTCTTGGTTGTGAAAACATATGGTGTTGTTGTTATATCACCGGCTCCCGACATTGTAGAAACATAATTGGACTGTTTTACAAAAAACTTAAACCGACTTCAAACTACACTAAAAAGTAATAAAATCCTGATCTGATGACAATGGGACCAAACGGGAAGTGTACCCTTCCAGACAAAAAAAGAATTTTCCAAATCGGTTAATAAATGACGGAGTTATGAGGTAACAAACATAAAAAAAAACAGCCGAATTGAGAACCTCCTCCTTTTTTTGAAGTCGGTTAACAAAATATGTACCAGTTTCGAAGCGTAACCATAAGCTTAAAGTCCAGTAGTTTTTCGAACAAACAAAAAGAAATCAAAAAATCTTATATCAGTTATTTGAAGTCAGAGACATTTGTAAATATCTTCATTGAACGTACAGGCACACTTCTGTGAACGTGAACAATCGCACTGCAGTCATTCGGTGTTTCGAATTTCGAAATGCCGAAGCACAGTCAGATTCTAATCACAATCAAAATTTAAAGCTTACGTGGATTAACTACTTGCTTTTCGGTGAAGGAAATTATCCGAATAATCAAATACACAGGCATGTGAACGCCGCTAAATGCACTGGGCCAACGTCCCCCGTTGTTAGGGGTGGCTTGGGCCCCACAGTGGGGTGTAAGAGACATGATGACGACTCCTTCTAGCATACAAATATCAATTTAAACCCAGATAAAACAAATGACTATCGTAACTTCTAAACTGTTATTTCATAACTATTACTTTAATAATTGCACGATACTTTGTCTGTCGATAAAATCAGTGCTAGAACAACATAATTGTGGGTGCAATTATGGTACCTACAGTGTATTTTCCAATTATAATAATGATTTAAACTATTATTAACAACAAATATACAAAACACAATTTATACATAGATAATTTTATTGAGGTTGTCACTGCTAGCGATCAACGGCAAGGTTTCCAGCTCTGAATTATAAGCTGGTCTTCTAAAGGTGGCATTGACACCACCTTAGGGGTGCAGGAAATCTGCAGGTTTTTTACTTTGGGTAGACTTGTGTGATGATGTTGCCGAAGGCACGTTCAAAGCCTGGACTGGAACTGGATTTCTTGTTTCTGTTTAAACACACATCCTTGCTTTTATTCTGGATTCTTTATCATCGATCCAAAGACGGAAAAAGACCCAGTGTGTATCCTGAATATCATGTTACGGGCACAAGTCATCTTTGACCTTCAAAAGTGCCTTTAAGCCCATCGCAGACGTGGCAACAATATTTATTTATTTATAAAAAGGTACATCAATCAACAACACATGTATTACAACATTTGTAGCTATTATTATAATTATAACTATTCTGATACATGTACCAATTACAGATGCACACAACATAGACCATGCAAGACAACAGACGTAGATTAAATATTATAAATTAATCAAAAATCAAATCAACATTTTCAATGAGTGTCTAAAAGTACAATTTAAAATAAACAAACATACACTTCCTAATAATCGAAAATACAATTTAAAATACCTAATCAAAAAAAAATACCATTTGAAATAATCAGAAATACATTTTTAAATGACTAGAAATACAATTTTAAATTGGTGAACATACATAAATCAATGATTAAAATACAATTTTAAATAACAATTACGATTAAAAACGCGTGTTGAAATTAAAATAATAATGTGTGAATTATAAAAAAAAAAAAAACTACAAAATTAATTAAAAATAATGCATTACAATATGCATAACAATATAATATGCTGTGCTATTATATAAATTTATAGCTGCGTATGCGGTCACTCAAAGATAGTATTGAAAATATATCGTAATATACCTAGCTATGATGTATAATATACAAGGCGTAAAGAAAAGGGTATAAACATCCGAAGGGGTTGAAGACTACATCAGGTACAGACTCTCTATGAAATGTTTATAAATTCTCAAAATAAATTCATACCAAGTTTATTTCATTAAAATCATAACCATCATGTCACCGGTCAATGAGGGTCATTATCATATTGCGTCCCTTGCTAATATCTATATATATAAAAATCAATGCCACTTCTCGTTGTAATTTTATAACTCAAGAACGGGCTCACCTATCCAAACCAAATGTTTAGGCTTTGTTTGGACTTTTTAGTAGATGGTTTATGTGAAGTTTGCACAAAATCGGTCGAGCGGTTCTTCATTTATCACATTTTTTGTAACAAATGAATTCAATAAATGGCGGATCATTTTGTTAATGAGGATTTTGCTGACAGGGTAGGGTAGGGTAGGGTATGGTAGGGTGTGTTAAGGTAGGGTAGGGTAGGGTTGGGTAGGGTAGGGTGAGGTGGGGTAGGGTAGGGTAGGGTAGGGTAGGGTAGGGTAGGGTAGGGTATGGTAGCACCACGCGAACGAAGTCGCACCGGGCAGCTAGTATTAATATAAAATCTCTCCCGCGATCTGTGCGCCTAGTACCAAAAAAGTGGATTACTGTAGATATATACTTTCCATTGTACTTAGTATATTATAGCTATGTCTGTGATGGGCTTAACATCTGGAAACGTTTCATGAAGTTGCAAGATAAAAGATTCACGTAATCCTCAGTTTCCTCTCTGGAATGCCACTAGATCAATGATTATTCTACCATGCAATCTGTAGGTACCACTGTATGTCCCTCGGTTGTGTTTTCTCCATAAATTAATTATTACAAGAATTAGGAGCCTTCTAAAATCACAAAAACTTACCATTTTTAAGGCACTTGTCAGACGTCCAGCGAACAAATTTGACGAATATAAAAAACAAAGGAAAATCTACAGACAGCCAAAGCCCTTCTTATTATGAATCTTGTTTTTTTTTTCATTGATCCAATTTTGAAGGAGATAACCGGGTATTACGAAATAGCGTAATTAGAATTAATCGTCTAATTTAAATAGGTATAATTGGTCCACAGCGCGACAGCAATAGATATGTTAAAAACCTATTTTTCAAATTTCTTGCAGCCATCCTTACCTCTTAACGCATCAGCAAGTTATCCAAACTGATGTAAGTAGTGCAATGCAACAATACCATCATTCCGTAGTGAAGCGGAATTATTACAAATTACCCAGACTGGTTACTTATGCAATAGTTTGACTGTGAAATCCACTCTGAGAAAGTTGCCCGTAGATAAAAATTACGGAAAAGACCTTATTTTGTCGGTTAAAAACGTTTAACATTTCTATATGAGTATTTTACTTGGCTTAGTTTTTTTACTTTCACTGTTTTATGTATACCTATTTTTACCCGACTGACCCGGAAGGTGGGTTATGTTTTTCGAGTGTATGTATGTATGTATGTATGTATGTATGTATGTATGTATGTCTATTTCTTTGGCACGCTCTGCAGCTAAACGGCTTGATGGATTTAAACATATGAGGTGTCGATAGATTCGTCTTAACTGTGGGAGTGTCATAGGGTATATTATTTTTATATGGCATCTACGAATAAAAAAAGAGGGGGGGTATTAGAAACAAAAATGTCTTTATTATAACAATATGGGTATCAAATGAAAGCTTGTGAATAGCCCATTACATATATGTATATATTGTCATACTTTTATGCTATAATTTTGACGTAAACTGCAAAAAACCACGTTTAATGCAAGGACATTTAAGATACCTACTGAGACTCTGAGCGGTTATCGTGCGTAACCTACAGAGTTGCGATGGTGGTTAGCCTTACTTTACCTTAGCGCTCATTTACTTACTAAATACATACAACTCATTCTGTATAAAACTAAAAAGTCTGAAATAAATTAAATTATTAAAAGAAACAAAAAACCCGACTGCGTAAAACAAAAATTAACTGAAAAGAGAAAAACAAGCTCTTTAATCTATAGAATTTGGAATATAACTTGAATTATATAAGGTATTGCAGTCGGGGATAAACAAATCATACAAAAAAATACATACTCAGGTTATTGGTTTGTCCCCGACTGCAATACCTTATAACATTCAAGTTATATTCCAAATTCTATAGATTAAAGAGCTTGTTTTTCTCTTTTCAGTTAATTTTTGTTTTACGCAGTCGGGTTTTTTGTTTCTTTTAATAATTTAATTATTTGTAAATAGGACCGAGGATCTGTCTTCTTTGTATATTTTTGTTTCAATGAAAAGTTAACTATAAATTGCAGGCAATTTTTTTAAATATATGTTGATATTAAATTTTCGTGGTTAAGTATTTGAAGTGTTTTATATGGTTACTAGCTGTCCCCCGCGGTTTCACCTATGTCCTTCTCCATACCACAGGCTATCCGCATGCCAAATTTCATGATGATCCGCTGAGTAGTTGGAGGCGTGAAGGCGTAACAAACAAGCAAACAACAAACTCACTTTCTCATTTATAATATAAGTTAGGATAAAAAGAGGGAGGGAAGGAGGGAGGGAGATGGTTTAAGTTAAGTCTAGACGACGTAGAATGTGACGGTTATATTTAAAACCTCGGTTTTGCTAGACTTGCTTTAAACCATCTCACGTAATAATGGTGATAAAGGTTGTGACTTTAGATCTCCGGAACTGCTGCACCGATTTTGAAAATTCTTTCACTAATAGGAAGCTAAATTATTCCTGAATGTTTCTTCTCATCACGTGATGGCGGGCAATATTGCATGGGATAGCTAGTCTTAAATAAGTATAACGTAACTATTTAGTCTAGAACTCCTTGCTGAGGTGGTTATCACATTACACTTAGCAACAAGACCCGTCTAATGTATCGGTAATTTATTTATTTATTCTGAGTAACGTATCTACTCACGAAGCGTCTTTGAATATATTTATTGAGTCGTTAGTTTGTGAACTTTTAAATAAAAATTGAAAATAGTAGTTTTTTTATTTTGAATGACCACTGCGTAATTAATGGGACCAAAAGATTTCAACGCGCTCAGTTTTTTCATTTTATAAAAAGTCTACATGGTATGTACTCAATTTTATACTTGAACGACGGCAACATATATACCTATGTAGTTAAATATAATAATTACTAAGTACTAATTACATGACACTATAAAAAATGTCATGGCAAATATATGCTACAAAAGTGTAAAGTTGTATGTATTACTCTTGCAAATTATGTCAGTAAAAATATATTTTTATTTCAAACACAAGTAGTGTTTGATATAAAAATATATTTTTACTGACATAATTTGCACTTGTCTATTGCAAATTTTATCAGTTTATAATATTATTAGCTGTCCCTCATGGTTTCACCCGCATTCCCGGGATAAAAAGTAGCCTATTTCCTTCTCCATACCATAGGCTATCTGCATGCCAAATTTCATGATGATCCGTTAAGTAAACTTGAGTAGTTGAGGCGTGACAAAAAAACAAACTCACTTTCGCATTTATAATATTAGTTAGGATGTAATTAATTTAATATCACCTATACGTTCGTGACCTTAATAAGACACCGGTGCATATGTTAAGTCAGCGAAAAATTGTATAGACAAGAAATATTGGCAGCGTCTGGAAAGTACGACGCGACACCTGCATGACCTGCATCATATAAGTTTATTACATGCCTACCTGTAAATATATAACATGTTATTTAAATAACAGGGTATTTTATTTTAAAATTGTATAGCATTTGGATAATAATAGCTTAATAGGTTTTGGACGGATCAGTGAGGGAAGAGGCCACTTGAATATGGTTTAAGGACTCCCTGACATTTGAGTTATTGATCATAGGGATTAACAGATTTGGAAAAAAAATGTACAGTCAGAGAGAAAACGGCGATTTAAGAAAAATCGATCCTTCTCCGACAAGGCCAAGTTAGGTTAGGGTAATAGAAAGTTCACAAATCGAATAAAACTTTTCCCATACATTTTGTTAGGAAAATAAATGTGAAAATAAATAACTAACAGTTTATAGCCGGAACAGATTTGCAATTTATAAAAACAATAATATAAAAATAACGGGCCAGCTGGCGGACTCTAGTTAAGATTCCACCTATCGCGCCGCAGGTCGTGGGTTCGATTCCCACACAGGACATGCAATTGTGTTTATGACCATGTCTGTATGTCCTGAGTCTGGGTGTAATTATGTATATTAAGTATGTATTTACGAACAAAAAGTAGAATATGTATTATATCAGTTATCTGGTTCCCATAGTATGAGCTCTGCTTAGATTGGGATCAGATGACCGTGTTTGTAAAAAAAAAAAAATGTCACAAGTTACTGGCAAGGCCCAAACTAAGAATGACAAAATGCTTGTATGTTAAGACTTAAGAGTGCTATACTGCTACGAATATAACAAACAAAACAGTGACGTAAAAAAGGAGGAAAAGTAAATGTAAATTAAAAGCAAATTCTGTATGTGCCGATAGCAATAACTCAAGAAGGGATAGTCTCCTAAGACCATAATCTCGTGGCTTCAACTCTTAAGGTAACTGCTTACTGACCCGTCTCAAATTCTCACCCTTTAGGTATAGAGTCTATTTTAGATTGTCCAAAAAAGTATGTGAAAAGTGTAACCTTGCTGAGTCTCTTGCATTTCTAGTTGAAAGCTGACTTTCAAACGGGTTACTTCAGAAGTTTTGACCTTAATAGGTACCCTCTTGAGACCCAAATATTATTCATCCCAATAATTCGGATCGGGAGGAGGTTCGGCAACGCGCGAGTGATACCCCTGGTGTTGCAAGCGTCCATAGGCTACGGTAACTGCTTACCATCAGGCGGGCCGTATGCTTGCTTGCCACCTTAGTGGTATAAAAAAAATATGATAATGGAAGCGCTCGTGGTGTAGCATGATTAGCCGTTCTTAATCAATCGGTAAAGTTAAAGCTACCACCGTTGTGGCCGGTACCTGGATGGGTGACCGCCTAGTGGTATTTCAAATCGAGCGTTTAAAGCAATTGTGATAGTCGTTAAGCTAGTTGGAGGTCTTCTAGGCGGCTTGAAAAATTCCAACAGTAGGTTGATCACTAGCCTACCTCCACCAATCCGCAGTGGGCACGCGTGGTAGAATATCGCCCAGTACCTTTCACCCTCATTTGTGTGTAGGAGGAATGTGCTCAGCAGTGGGACATTATAAGCTGATGATGATGATGAATTATGGTAATAAATAGATACGATAAATGATTCTTTATTTTCATAAATATTAAATGATATTACTAATTTTCGGCGTCACTTCGATCTAATCGATTCATAACTCTACTCAATAAGTACACTCACTCACAATATTGACGCGTTCTGTTTACGTAGGCATCGTTCGGTCTCACGCAAATGCATGAACACTCTGTGCATGATACAAAGATATTTATTTTGGTAAAAACATCCTATATTAAATAAAGTAAATATGTTAATATTAAAAGTGTAGTTGTTGTTATTGTGTACAACTACTAGCACTAATTTCTAATTTTTAGTTATTTCAACAACAGGTTGTGGGTATAAAAATGCTTCCATATTTACACTCTACTAGCTTTCCCCTGCGGTTTCATCCGCGTACCCGGGATAAAGAGTAGCCTATACTTAGGAATAATGTAGCCTCATATTAGTCAAAGAATTTCCGGTATCGGATCTATAGTTTCGGAGATTACCTACTATATCCAAACTTACTATCTTGATCATTTACATTTTTTTTAATTTTGAATGGGCTTGCGTTTGGCCTCAGACTGACCGCAGGAGTTATGATGAGGCCGAGGATATATGTCCCATATCATAAGCTATCTGTATGCCAAATTTCATCGCGATCGGTTCAGCGGTTTAGGCGTGAAAGTGTAACCAACTCACATTCGCATTTATAATATTAGTTAGGAAGTAAGGATTAGGATGGAAGTATAGATACGGATGGTATAGAAATAAACATAAGCTTTTTATCCCGGGCATATGGTTAAAACCACAGGGGAAAGCTAGCGTGTAGGTACTTATGAGTCAAGGCAGTAATCGTTACTGAGTGACCTTCGCACGGCACGCGACGTCACCACTTCATAGTGACGTGTGGTGACGTTCAAGCCGTGCTGAAGGTCGTGGGGTCAAATCCTATAGGCTTGACCTTCGGTGAAGGAAAACTTCGCGAGGGAATCATAGCACGGTGGTAGGTACTTTATAGTAGGTACGCACCTGTCTGGCTACCAACCTCAAGTTGTAAACCTGTCGCCAAGCACCGTGTTCCGACAGCTGTACTTGAGAAGTTTCCTTCTAGGTTCGTGTGCTTACCACCTTCGTCCACATAATTACTTACCATGGTGGTACGTAAAAGGTGGTCAAAAACAGGCCTATTCCTGGTTGTCCGAGCTTTGGATGCTGTACGAAAAAAAGTATGTCTTATGTATGTTTATGTAGTGACAACCGTGCAGTAAAAGCTCTACAGCTATTTTGAATGACATTTCTACAAGTAAGAAAGAATTCGTCTGAAGACTCGTGGGCAGAATTAGTCTGACATAATGCTGGACTAATTTTAATGAGTTGTTTCTAAATGAGGTCTTCTACTATTTTATGGAGTTGTAGTTACGATTCAACAAAACACTTCAAATAATAAAAAAAATTACAAAACATTCTTAATTGTATTTTATTTACATTTAATTAGGGGTCTAATAACTATAACACAAAAGAAAAATAATACAATAATAAAAATAATAACATGAAAGATTGCAAATAATACACCGAATTTAGCTGTCTATGGGTAGGGTGCCCATAGACAGTGTCACATACTTGAATACTAGTAAAACGCAATTTACTAATTGCACCTTTTTATATTTTTAAGTGGACCTACCCTAATATTTATCATGTTATTTACAATGATAAAACGTTTATTAACCATACTTTATTTACTGAAAAGAAGTTGGCTTACACAAGCTACATCTGTATTTACACAGTTGGCAAAGTTGGTAATTACCACAAAAATGAATTAAAACACTTTCTCCAATGGCCGCCATTGTTACGATTATACTTTTCTGGTGTTGCCATTCCTCGATATTCAAATACGCAATATCAAAATAAACCGTTTTACACTTTCATAATAAATAATGCTGACAATTAATTATAATTAATCAATATTCAATGGTATGAAATTAAATAATATTCAAATAATATAATGTTAATGCTAACAGACGGCCGTCCTGTTTAACGGAATGTCCCTGTTCCGTTTCGGCCATTCGTATACTGTATGTCTAATAATTTTTTGCATTATGTGATATCACCATGTTTTATAATTTTATACTATTTTAGAGGTCGCCATACTCGCCATGAGTCGATTCGACTATATTGAGTTTTTAGTGATCACCGCATACAGTGGCATGTTTCACTTAGGAGTTTTTGGTGATCACTGCATACAGCAGCATGTTTCACAGGAGGTTTGAGTGATCACCGCATATAGCAGCATGTTTCATTTAGGAGTTTGAAGTGATCACCTCATATAGCAGCATGTTTCACTTACGAGTTGTTAGTGATCACCGCATATAGCAGCATGTTTCACTTATGAGTTTTTAGTGATCACCGGATATAGCAGCATGTTTCACTTACGAGTTTTTAGTGATCACCGCATATAGCAGCATGTTTCACTAAGGAGTTTTTATTGATCACCGCATATAGCAGCATGTTTCACTTACGAGTTGTTAGTGATCACCGCATATAGCAGCATGTTTCACTTACGAGTTTTTAGTGATCACCGCATATAGCAGCATGTTTCACTTACGAGTTGTTAGTGATCACCGCATATAGCAGCATGTTTCACTTACGAGTTATTAGTGATCACCGCATATAGCAGCATGTTTCACTTAAGAGTTTTTAGTGATCACCGCATATAGCAGCATGTTTCACTTAGGAGGTTTGAGTGATCACCGCATATAGCAGCATGTTTCACTTACGCGTTGTTAGTGATCACCGCATATAGCAGCATGTTTCACTTTCGAGTTGTTAGTGATCACCGCATATAGCAGCATGTTTCACTTACGAGTTTTTAGTGATCACCGCATATAGCCGCATGTTTCACTTACGAGTTGTTAGTGATCACCGCATATAGCAGCATGTTTCACTTACGAGTTGTTAGTGATCACCGCATATAGCAGCATGTTTCACTTACGAGTTGTTAGTGATCACCGCATATAGCAGCATGTTTCACTTAGGAGTTTTTAGTGATCACCACATATAGCAGAATGTTTCAGTTAGGAGGTTTGAGTGATCACCGCATATAGCAGCATGTTTCACTTACGAGTTGTTAGTGATCACCGCATATAGCGGCATGTTTCACTTACGAGTTGTTAGTGATCACCGCATATAGCAGCATGTTTCACTTACGAGTTGTTAGTGATCACCGCATATAGCAGCATGTTTCACTTAGAAGGTTTTAGTGATAAAAGATAGGTATCTCTAGGTATTTCAATAATTATTTTCCATTTTTACTTGAGTAATCTATATTGCATTTCGTTATTACATTTAATGTTGATATAACTTTATTTTCTTAAAATTCAAAATTCAAAAATTGTTTATTCAATAAAGGCCTTAATAAGGCACTTAAGAACGTTACAATTGATTTTACCACCGGTTCTTAATACACTTAAACTGTGAAGACAGGCAAGAAACTAAAACTTTAATGTAGAATGATTCTATTATCAACCTTTTATTTACATAAACAACTGTTTACTTAAGATATATCAAAGAATCTTTGTTAGTGGCATCGTACTAGCCATAGTTGATTATCCGTCACGAGCGAGACACACAAAATAGAAAATAAAAAAATACATACTGGTGAGCTGATTTCTCCATCCCTCTTCTGATTTATTAACCATACCTTATTTACTGAAAAGAAGTTGGCTTACACAAGCTAAATCTGTATTTACACCGTTGGCAAAGTTGGTAATTACCACAAAAATGAATTAAAACACTTTCTCCAATGGCCGCCATTGTTACAATTATACTTTTCTGGTGTTGCCATTCCTCGATATTCAAATACGCAATATCAAAATAAACCGTTTTACACTTTCATAATAAATAATGCTGACAATTAATTATAATTAATCAATATTCAATGGTATGAAATTAAATAATATTCAAATAATATAATGTTAATGCTAACACGTTATAATATAAAGAACGGATGGACATAGTTTCCGTTTACAATTTTTTTTTCTTTTATCTGACTAGCAAATATTTTTGTTGTTTGTTTCTAAAAATAGGCAACAGCTGCACAGTTACCGCACAACGGATTGCGAATTGTCAAACAGTATCTAACAAATATGTTAGCTACTGTGACCGGATGGATCCTGGTTGAAGTATTCGAATATCGGGTCAGTATTTTGTCATATTGTGAGTATGAAGACGATCTATTGTTCATCTTGCTTGTCTTAATAGTGATGAAGGAAATGGGTAATGAAGATAACTTGAGCTTACGTAGAAAAAAAAACATCGTAAATTTAATGCTAGCTGTTTCACGCGGTTTCACCAGCGATCTCGCAAAAGAAGGTAGCCTATGTCCTTCCTCATACCATATGCTACTTGCCAATTTTCATCGCCATCAATCGAATCGTTTTTGAGCATGAAGATGTTTTTGAGTGATGCTTGAACAAACAAACAGAATTAATAACATACAAAGAGATTTTTTTTTAAGTTTTGTCTGTCTGTCAAAATCAAAATCAAAAAGTCATTTATTCAGTTTAGGCCCTGGTAAGGCACTTATGAACGTTAAATTGGTACATACAGTTGAATTTACCACCGGTTCGGAATAGAACACTCCGGCAGGTAAATAATAACTATCAAATCTTAAAAAAAAAAAAAAAAAGATTTAGCTTTCTTACGATTGTAGATAGATCTGTCAAGCACCTACTGTGTATTGGGTTAGCTATTATATATCATATATTTATATATCGATATAGCAATTTTATTGACTTGACATCTATTTTCCTTTTGGGCTTTGTGTATCCTGGGACATTCTTCACACGACTAAGCAGAGCTTGTACTATAAAAACCAGATAACTGATATACTACAATCATATACTACTTTTTGTTTGTAAATACAAAATAAAGATAATTACACCCAGACTCGGCATGCACACCCATGCATAACATAAACATACATAGTTACAAAATAAACTTTATCTTATACACTTATCCTTATAATCATCTGATATTAAGCAGATTTATATACAATTTGGATAATAAAACCTAACTTTTATCTCAGGAAATATGTGAATTCTGAAACGAGTGTAAAACTGTGGGCAGACGCTACCTAACGATATTAAGCTCGTATGATTACATCTAGACTCGTATACTGTACCTAGCTTCCATACCTCTTTGCGTGTATTTGTAGTTATATACAAATAATATTAAATAAATATTAAGCACGTTTTAGGTGAGTTCACTTGTATTTCATTCACAAACCTTTAGGCCCTAATACTAAATTATATTAATTTGTAAAAAAAAATACAAATTAATATACCCTATTTATATAACCTGTTTGTTCCCATTGTCTCATCATAAGTCAGGATTTGATTACTTATTACACAGATTTCAGAATAAGGCAGATGGAGCGCGCGGAACACGGGAGTGAGGCCAATAAAGCGAATACAAATTGAAAAACAAGTACCTGGTATTCGCTTTTGAATGTGTATTTGTTTTGTTTAACAAACTTTATATAACAAAAAACACTTCTTTATTAATAAACTGTGGTTAAACAATGCAAATACAAACTGGAAAACGAATACCAGGTATCAGATTTTCAATTTGTATTTGCTTTTTTGGCTTCACTTTCGTGTTCCGCGCGCTCCATCTGAATTATTCTGTAATCTGTGACTTAGTAGTACAATATACTTAGTTACAATTATTTTTATATAATAAATATTACATTTATTAAAAAAAATACAACCGAATTGAGAACTTTCCCCTTTTGTTTTGAAGTCGATTAAAAATAAACTAGCCTAGCCTACTAGGTTTATATGTTACCATTACTACCCAATCTGATAATAGGTTGTTATCATTATAATCCAACGTTTTAATAGGATGTTACCATTACTGTCTAATTCTTATAATATGATTTGGCAGTAATGGTAACAACCATTATAGGATGCTACCATGCATTATAGGATCCATTATAGGATGTTACCATTACTGCCCAGTCTGATAATACATGCTAAAATTACTGTCCAATTCTCATAATAGGAACTTACCATTACTGCCCAGTCTGATAATAGGCTGAAATCATGACTGCTTAATCAGTTATTATTACTGCCCAATCAGTTATAGGATGTTACCATTACTGCCCTGTCTGATAATAGAATGCTACAATTACTGTCCAATTCTCATAATAGGTACTTACCATTACTCCAGTCTGATAATAGGCTGAAATCATGACTGCTCAATCAGTTATTATTACTGCCCAATCAGTTATAGCATGTTACCATTATTGTCCAATTCTCATAATAGGAACTTACCATTACTGCCCAGTCTGATAATAGGCTGAAATCATGACTGCTCAATCAGTTATTATTACTGCCCAATCATTTATAGGATGTTACCATTACTGCCCAGTCTGATAATACATGCTAAAATTACTGTCCAATTCTCATAATAGGAACTTACCATTACTGCCCAGTCTGATAATAGGCTGAAATCATGACTGCTCAATCAGTTATTATTACTGCCCAATCAATTATAGGATGTTACCATTACTGCCCTGTCTGATAATAGCATGCTACAATTACTGTCCAATTCTCATAATAGGAAAGTTCCTATTACAGGCAGTAATGGTAAGTACCATTACTGCCCTGTCTGATAATAGCATGCTACAATTACTGTCCAATTCTCATAATAGGAAAGTTCCTATTACAGGCAGTAATGGTAAGTACCATTACTGCCCAGTCTGATAATAGGCTGAAATCATGACTGCTCAATCAGTTATTATTACTGCCCAATCAATTATAGGATGTTACCATTACTGCCCAATCTGATAATAGCTACCTGCGTTCCATTCCATCAGGCCTCATCAGGCATCCATTGCTTGTACCTATAGGCTTCAGTACGTAAAAAACAAACTCACTTTCGCGTTTATTATACATGTAGGATAGGAAAACATTCCATCGAAGAGGAATCCATCCTCATACATTGGAACCGAAATGGTTTCGTACTGAGCGGTTTCAACGGAGCTTCCTACCACGGATGCTTAACTCAACGCCGTGATTTTTCCAAGGGAGTACAGCATGGGGTTATTCAAAAAGGATTTGAAGAGATTTTTACAGGGTCGGTGTCGCGCGAGTGATACCCCTGGTATTGCAATCGTCCATAGGCTACGGTGACTGCTTAACATCAGGCGGGCCGTATGCTTGTTTGCTACCTTAGTAGTATAAAAAACCGGCCAAGTGCGAGTCAGACTCGCGCACCGAGGGTTCCGTACAAACCTGTAGGTATATAAGTGAATGGTAGTATAGACCTGAGTATTTGATATGAATTACAATTTATGACGTATTAAAAATAAACTACTTACTAGATCTCGTTCAAACCAATTTTCGGTGGAAGTTTGCATCGCAATGTATATCATATATTTTTTATAGATTTATCATTCTCTTATTTTAGAAGTTACAGGGGGACACACATTTTAACAGTTTTGAAGATTCTCTCGCGCAAACTATTCAGTTTAGAAAAAATATATATTAGAAACCTCAATATCATTTTTGAAGACCTATCCATAGACAACCAACACTTATATGTTTTATTAAAAAAAAAAAGAGTTTCAGTTCTAAGTATGGGGACCCCCAAAATTTATTGTTTTTTTTTCTATTTTTGTGTGAAAACCTTAATGCGGTTCACAGAATACATCTACTTACCAAGTTTCAACATTATAGTTCTTATAGATTCGGAAAAAAGTGGCTGTGATATACGGACGGACAGACAGACAGACAGACAGACAGACATGACGAATCTATAAGTCTTTATACATTTATTACCATTAGGAAGGCCTTTTTAGGGTTCCATAGCCAAATGGCAAAAAACGGAACCCTAAAAAGGCCTTCCTAATGGTAATAAATGTATAAAGACTTACTTATGAACAAAAAAAAATTTTAAATATTATTATAAGAAACGCCTTCCTAATAAACATTTGAAGACTCAAAAAATTCCACAATTTTGTCACCAAAACTTCTTGAAGAAAACTGCAGCCCTGTAAGTACCTTTCACCATTTTAAGGTCCTCGCATACTGAAGTTTTTGTATTTGTAAGCTTTGGTACACCATAAGCTCATTATAAATATAAATAAGGTAAGTGATGATGCGCCCAAACCACAGATTAAAGACGTATAACCCAAACATTCAAAGTACACGTTCCTCAAATTCAATAATGAAACCTTGCAAAGTATTTAATAACTTGATGACGTTGTTTGACCTTTACTTATGCATGCAAAGTTAAGTGAAATACTTGTTTATCAAGAATAACCCTTCTAGGTTATGTATGCTTACCTTTGGCCACGTCATAACATACAATGGTGAGATAAATATTCAAAAAAATTAAGCCTTGCTGAGTTTCTTGCCGGAGTCTTCTCAGTTTAACTGTTATTCCGTATCGATGGTAGAGTCAATTAAAATCAAATCAATAAGGCATTTATGCAGTTTAGGCACTGATAAGGCACTTATGAACGTATTTAAAATTTAATCTACTACCGGTTTGGAATACACTTAAACTGAAAAGACTCGAGCAAGTAAACTGTAACCATCGAAATTAACCAAGGAAGCACAGTGACGTTAGTTTTGTTTGTCTATGTCAAAGTCATTGTCGGTGGACAATGCGCTTTGATAGGTTAAATCAAGGAGACAGTAAACATTTACCCCCTTACTCATAAAACGTTATTTACCTAATATACTGTTTAAAGGGTCACGTAAATAACGTCACTCTATTGTAATTTTCAAACAATGTGACATTATTTACGTTACCATTTAATCAGTATATTAGTTAAATAGCGCTTTATGAGTAAGGGGGTTAGATGCTGTGATTGGTCCTTACTGTTCAAAATCACTGACTACTTGTGTAATTGGATTGCTCGATATCTCTTCTCTAAAGGGATTTTACCCCTAACTTGAATAAAATACTTATTGATTTTGAACAAGCGCATTCTAACTAGTAACATAAATCTAATTTCTTTTACTAAAAGTAAGGTGATTTTCCGGTACATCGTCTATTATAAACTCCATTCTAAGTAGCAAACAAGTCGAGAAATACGTGAGTATTTCAATTGAACCGGAGTAATATTCTGAGAATTTACTTTTATAATAAAAAGCTGCTTATAAAAGTATAGTCGGGCACAGTTTTCTGGAACTGTGTGGGCGTTTACCTAGGAACATACAGTTATCAGTTTTTGCGTAGTTTTTAATACCCGCCTGCAAAGTAATAACGTTGGAAAAAAGCAAAGCTTTCCTTCCCAAGCTTGCTTGCAATGTGTGCTTGCCACCTTCGGCCATATCGTCACTAAATTCACTAAACCATTTGAGATTGTGGTCTGATTAAGCCAATTTATACCATGAAATATATCAGTAACTGATTCTTAATGTTTTTCTATTTTTATCGATTTATTTATAAATATGTTATACCTTTAAATTAACTTATTAATTTTTTTTTTTTTTATACCACTTAGGTGGCAAACAAGCATACGGCCCGCCTGATGGTAAGCGGTTACCGTAGCCTATGGACGCTTGCAACACCAGGGGTATCACGCGCGCGTTGCCGACCCTAAAAACTACTTACTTACATACTAGCTGTCCCCCGCGGTTTCACCCACGTTCTGGGGATAAAAAGCCTACGTCCTTTTCTATATCATAGGCTATCTGCATGCAAAATTTCATGATGATCCGTTGAGTAGTTGAGGCGTGAAGACGTAATAAACAAACAAACTCACTTTCACATTTATAATATTACTAGCTGTCCCCCGCGGTTCCACCCGCGTTCTCGGGATAAAAAGTAGCCTATGTCCTTCTCCATACTATGCATGCTATGTGCATGATCCGTTGAGTAGGTGACGCGTGAAGGCGTAGCAAACTAACAAACAAATTCACTTTCACATTTATAATAGTTATTATATTATAGGATAGGATATAGTAAGGATACTAGCTGTCTCCCGCGGTTTCACCCGCGTTCCCATGATAAACGAAACGATGAAAAAGTAGCCTATGTCCTTGGAGAAGGACATCCCAAGTAGCATAACAAGCTGTTTAAAGGCTGTATTAAAGTTCTTTCTTATACTAAAAGCTGAATATTCAGGCTGTAAAAAGGCTGTATAAGCGCTTATACAGGCCTTATAAGTGTAAAAAGGGCCCACATTACACAGCTTATTTCGTTATTGGGGCTGTATAGAGGCTGTATAAACAAAAGACAAGTATAAAAGCTGTATTAGAGCTGTTATTAGATGTATAGAGCAGCCTATACTCTACGGATATCCTCTTATAAGTATCTTGTAAGAATAAGAGTTCTAAATAGGTTGTCGAAGAGAATTATGTGAGAATAAAATAAATAAAACTATTTACGATGCCATATTGAATGGCGACATAATATTTAATAAATGGAAAGGATAAAATCTTGTACGTGGATATCTAATGCTGTTGATGAATTCAAAGTGCAAATTTCAATTTATTGTGAACCTGTGTATGTTTTCCGTCAAAATATTCACGCGCCAACAAAATAATCAAGCCAAAATAAAGAAATTATACAAAATACAGTAAATAAGTGTTTGTTTTTAAGGTTAGAATAAAAATATATTGATAAATAATAGATATGAGTATACAAGATCATTATTCAAGCTGATAACCATGATACGGCTATAGTTATTATCAAATATTCCTTTAATTGTAATTTAAATGTTGTTATTGTAAATGTAAAAATGTCGACAATTTGCTATACAGCCTAGACGATATTTGGAGTGTGTTATAAGTCTTAGTAGCTGTACTAAGTAAGTTATGAACGTTTGTTGCTGTATTAAGTAAGTGAACACATGCTTAATACAGCCTGTATGCAGCTTGAACGAAAAAATCCAGCTTGAAGTGTCAGAAAACACTTAACGCTGTATTATAGAGTTATAATATCTGTTTCAGAACCCTAAGCTGATGCGGATCCCTTTATACAGCCTATATACAGCTTTAACGATAAAACCAGCTTGGAGTGTTATAAAATTCTTATCGCTGTATAGTAGAGTTTTGATATTCTGTTTAAGAACCCTAAGCTGACGCGAATCCCTTACTAAGAATTTTATACAGCTAGAGCTGTATAATATCTCATTAATCACTCTTATAAGTATTAAAACTGTTCCTTACACTCTTGTAAGTCTCTAAAAGAACTCTAAGTTCTAAATGGGCTGGTTTATTGATGTAGAATATGCTTGCGTGCTGCTTGGGATAGGCCTATGTCCTTCTGGAGAAGGACATAGGCTACTTTTTCATCATGGTATGGATACCATAGGCTATCTGCATGCCAAATTTCATGATGATCCGTTGAGTAGTTGAGGCGTGAAGACGTAACAAACAAATAAACAAACTCACTAGTACTATTAAATATAAAATTTATTCTAAAAGTTAGGATTAGGATTATCAACGTTGCGGCAGTCTAAAGTATCAGTAAATTTTATATTTCATATATGATTCTTGATGATTAAATCAGTGATTGTTCTGAATTCCATACTTTAATCGTTACTATTTTTGGTTTGCAATGTACATCGAATGTACTCAAAGAAACGCATGCCGTTAAATTTTGATTGAAATCTACTCCACCACCAACAATTTGCTCTGATTGGCTAAGTCACGGTAAAGACACGCTAAACATATAAATGCAGTGATTGATCGGTACTAATCTGTATTAATTAGTGCAAAAACACTTACTAGTTGCGGAATTGGGTTTCTCTGTACTCTAAAGCGATTTTTTCTCAATGGTAATCTCTTTCTGTTTATGAAGAAACATCCCACTTTATATGCCTCAATGTAGGACTATGGTTCCCACTAGATGGCAGTATTAATGCCACCAAATCTTTTGCTATAATATTATCGACTCCCTATACTAATTCGGGATTTTCTCACCAACTTCTAATAAGCAAGAGTAGATTTATAATATGCCTGAAACTCCATAAGTACGTTCTTGAATCTTTAATGTCTAACGCATACTTGTCCCCAATTTATTATTTCTTATTTGTTCGGAAATCTTCGTAGCCTCGTAGACATTTTCGTAGCACATCTGTTTTAAATTAAATACTTTGCATGAATAAACTCCCATTTGATATAAGTAGACTCACTTAGTACAAACAACCCTGGTAGGTAAATAAAATACACATTTAAATTTAAATTTAATATTTATTTAATGATCTCTTAGCTTAGACAGGAAACATTTATAAAATAGCAGCTAATCACAATAATAAAATTATGATAACATTCACAAAACGTTCTCTCTTAACATTATGAAATTTTCAGTAGATATCTCGCCTCTGTAATATTACACGCGCCAACAAAGTTATTAACATCTGGTGGAAATTGTGCCGACGCCACGCCAGGGCAGCCAGTACCTATTGCCATTATATGTAACTAGCTTATAAACCGATGAAAAATTCACGAGGTTATTTCGGCACCCAGGGGAAGTTTCCGGACAGCACGGTGCATATTAACCCTTCAAAGTGCCGTTTAATTTCGACTCCCCTGCCGCCGCAAAAATTGTTCGCAACTTTCAACAGATGCATTAACTATCTCGACGATTGTACCGAACTGCGTAAGCTACGAATATTAAGCTTGTATCCTTAGCTCACACATCACGTTGTCAGAGTATTTTTAAACATATTCTCATCTCATTCAATATTACAAGTACTCTATAGTGCCGATGCTATCGTGTCTCGTTGGATGCTTTGTCTCGCTCGCGGCTGAGAACTCGCCAGTGATTCAATAATCCGATAGTCTTCAACGCACTGCTCTTTTTTCATTCATTTTCAATCGAGAATACACGATGCAGCGGTTAAATCTAGAGGCTCGGTGTTAAATTATTTTTATTTACTAGAAATCTCATTTCCTTAGAGATACTTAAGGTGTAGGTATGGACCACGGTTGGGCTTAAATTAGTGAGCGATGATAATGTGCAAGTTTTGGTCATTCATCTTTGTATCCAAATATTGCAATACTTACTTATATAAGTTTCCAACCGTGGCTTAAGTATTTTGGTACAATGAAAAATCTACTTTAATTCAATATGTTTATGTGCGTTTTATTTAATTCAGTTTGTAAATACTTTCGGTTGATATTCCAATATAAATGTATTCGGAACACAGTTATTTTGTGTACAACTTTGTCTAATTAGTACTAAGTCTCGCGTATACCCATATAAGGGCAACGTTGGAGTGTGTACAAGCGCTTAATTTAATATTTTTTACATTTACACAAGGACTATTCAACATTACATACAACGCGGTACCAAATAATAGAAAACAAAAAGTACAACTATTCACAAACTGTGTTCAAAATTGTCTAAATGCGATCACTACATATTTATAAACATCAAAATCTGTATAAAATGGCCGACATAGAAATGAATGAATTATATTTTCAAAGATAATTTTATACAAGCACACTGTCCAGCTAGCTGGATGGAGAAAACTAGCACAAATACGACACACAGGCTAGGCTAATATCACAGGAGTTCTGAGAACGGTGCAGACCCACGCCCGCTCGCCGCCCCCCAAGCCCCCACGCCCCTCCTTCCTCGCCCCCATTTCAGCCCCGCGCACATCCAGGTACCTATTTACTATTCAGAGGGGGCGAAACGGGCTACTACCGATATATTTCGCGACAATTAAGATTTCAAAAGAAAACGAACTCGCTCCTTCGGATGCAAACTTCGACAAACTTCGACAAACATCGATTGCTTTCTTACTTATTGCACAACCATTCAATAAGTCGATATGCTTGTTAAGTATGTTAAGCTAACAAAATTTAAAAAAATAATCTTTTTCAATTAACATGAATAGCAAAATTTTATTTAATTCTTGACCTAAGTAAAATAAATCAACAATGACACAAAAAGTATCTTTAAAAGTGGCATAATGTAACCCAATTTATCATTATAATATGTTAATGGTAACAAAGCTTAAAATGACGATATAAGCAAAAAGGTAACATAAGAAAAACAAAAACTTTTAAATAAACTTAAGCAATAAAGTGCAACACTCATTGTAGCTAGAATTCAGACTTGTATAAAATGCAGTGCTGGGTCAAACATTTGGGCGTTGGTGCCAAACGTTGGCCACACAGTGCTTGGAAGCTAACGCAAGTGAGTATTGATAAGGAAACAAAAATCCCGACATCTGCCATCGATGACACTCATTTAATAACCATTATTTCTCTTGTTTTGTTTTTGTGAGAAAATCTCGACTGCTGAAAAACACGTCCATTTCCAGGACAATTTTGCGAGACATTCAAATATCTATTAGAGTTCGGCAAGTTCTTTGTTCAAGATAGTTCGGTCATCGACGGCAAACCCTACTAAATTATACTGATCTCACATAAGGCAGCATGAAATAATACTCTTAAAATAAAACTAAAGTTTAAGCGAGGAATTTGTAACAGCGTCTTCGCAACCGTTCCCAGTCGTTTTGCACTATCTCTTAATCACTATTTCAATTTACAGTACAATAATATTACATATTAATGATCACTTACAACTATGCCTCCATATAAATCATAAAACTTCCTCACTATTATCTGTGGTACATGACAGACGCGACGTCACGAGCTAGCACGCGTCATAGCAGGTAAATACATATCGAGTCCTCCGTTCGGTAAAAATTAATCGTTGAACACTAATTGGACCGCGCCCGTCGGCAGCGAGCGCCTGAGCAACTTTCACTAAATAAAAAACACGCTAACAAAGTAAGTACTCGTCTTAAACAACAAAGAATTGGCTAAACGTCGACTGTCCATTTGGGGTAACGTAAATTATAAACACGAATTAATATAATAGTCCGTCGATTCAGAGCCACCTCGCACGGGCTCATCCCGGTACGCGGCGCGGTGGGCCGGATCCCGCGACAGATTCAAGCACTCGCTCGCTACATAGCAGCAGGCAGCGCGGTGCGGGTGCGGTATCGCGGTCAGCGACTCGCGTCGCATTCGGAGCACGCGATCGCTACTCGGAGCAATCGCATCACAGTGGAGTGTGTAGGTGCGCGGTGCGGCGCGGTCATGAGTCGAGCACCGTCAGCAGACCGGGGGGCAGCAGGGGCACGTCCTGCCGCGGCATCTGCCGGGCGAGCTGCGCGCACCCGAGGTTCGCATCGCCCAGCTCCGGGATAGCATCCAACAGCGCCAGGCACTCGTCCTCCACGGCGCGCCTCGCCTTCTTCCCCACCCAGGAGTCGTCGCACTCCTCCCGCGCGCGGCGTCGCCTCGCCTCCTTCTCCCTGCGCGCCTCCTCGCTCAGTCGACAGTACGTGTTGTTGATGCACACCGATCGCCGAAGGTCACGTGCAGGGTCCTCGATGTTCTCCAACTTCTGCGAGCAGATTTCAATGACCCGTTTGCGCTCTTCGTTGGCGCGGAGGCGTGCCGAGATCATGGAGAGCTTCGGCCTGGTGGCTGGCTCGGTGCGAGACGGCCCGAACATGTCGTCCTCGAAAGCGTCGGCGATTTCCGCTCCCCGCGCGCTCTCCCGTTCTTCTTGGGGCGTCATTCTGCAACAAGTACATTAAACTCTATTAGTATATTGTACATCGCCATTAGATACGGGACCAAATTAAATTAAGGCAGGCAGAAAATAACTACTCGTCGTCGCAAGATACAGAATTGGTTCAAGATTGTTTACAAGGTTCGTTAAATAGGGTACGCTTCCAAATGAACTAGCTAAAAGGTAATATGCGCCTTATTTAAACTACAATGGAATGCAAATAAGTCAAAGAGAAGTCCTAATTATTTCATAATGGCAAGTACTAGGTCAATCGGAGAACAATGCATCGACGCCCGAACGGGCCAATCAGGTTCACAACTTGTTATAATCCACTCTCTGTCCGCAATCGCTAAGAACCGCACAACATTATATTAGTCAACAACTCGCCAGATAAGTAAATACGCGAGCATTGCGCACCTTGAGAACAATTTTCATAAACACCCACCTAAATGATAAATCCGGGGATATGATGAAGAATCCTGACATCAACATTGTAGGTGATCCACGGAAATTTTATTTGATTATTTCAACAATTATATCAACGTCACAAAGTTCAAAAACACTAGGCACAGCAGCGCGCAATACGCCACTTTGTTCTCGACCACTGGTAAAAAAGTAAAAAAGACACAAGTGGAACAAAAATAAATCGCGCAGAGAGAGACGTGTGCGCAGCTCGATGCCCGCTCGACGAATGACAACATACCTCACTGTAGATAAGACATTGAAAAAGCCAATTGCGTCATGTACGGCTACGTACGTGTGGAGAGGAAACGGATGACGTAGCCCAGACCGTCATTTTAGACGCTGCTGCTCGACTAGTCATGAATCGTTCTAATAATTTGTTAGACCAAAGCTGCAAGGCAGAAACTTCGCTAAATTATAATAATGTATGCGGAGCAAACCAAGAGACGATTTTGAACCACAGGGAAAAAATATGTTTTTCCTGATGCAGACACTTATGTGGGATATCAAGTTAACATAGATTGTAGGTACATACAGTTGTGACAATATAAAAGTACCCAATGACAATTCTGGGATTATGATTCATGTAACAAAGAACAAAGCAATTCGAGTAGGTCGGCATGAGGCCAGCCATGACAATCTTTACTTTTACGAAGTGGGAACATAAAACCATCCTGAGGGGTAACAAGAATACATAAAGGACACTCCAGGTTTAACAATGATTCATTCCGACCTTTCCAATTGGCTATCGCATGACTAAAATACAACATTGTGATCTAATATGGCTGAATAATTTTTACATTTACAAATAAGAACAATACATTTAAAGATGATTCTGAAGAAAATTGTCGAAAGTTGTCTGAAATCAGATAGCTAATCTTTAATCATAGACGTATAAAAAAATCAAGAATGAGTGTCAAGCGAAAATGAAGTGAAGCCGAAAATTTCCTACGTATGCGTGACTAAAATAAGTACTGGCCCAAGCAGGCACAAATGATACTGAGTCTTATTGTCACTGTCAATGTCTCAATGTGGAATGACAACCAATCGGCTTCCTATGGTGTATATGTGTGTGTGAGGCCATGTATTTACAAGAAAACCGGCTTCCTTTCGGTGCTTCACTCGTTTATAGGGCGACACTACGTCCTGATTGTTTTATACGTCCATGTCTTTAATATAAGAGAATGACTAAATAGAGCAACAAATCATAAAACTGTACTATATCCAGGTTAGAACACGTTCTTTCACAATCTTATTATCGAAAAGGCGTTACATGTTACGTGTTCTTGTTCCTAAATAGAATCGTCCTTTTTGATTCTACCAAGACCTAAATAAGTATTGAACATTTTTATATACGAAAATATCAACTGTTAACGACTTTGCAGTAGTTAACTTCGACCGTCCAATAATGTATGGTAACTATGTAGGGTATAATGAAAATCATAAAATAACCCAATTTGAACAGTCATACATACTATTGGTCATCGACGTGTAAATTCCGCACAAATCCAGACATTGACAATATTTTAATGATACTTATTAAAATACTTTGAACTCTATAGACGGAACAAGGCAAGGGTCCTTTTTTTTGAGGCAAATGCGCGACGAGCGAGTGCCGCGCGCCGCGCGCCGGGTGTTGCCGACCCCACCAGTTACGATCTAATAAATCTTGCTCGACTCGACCGACGCGACGCTACTGCCTACCTGCACTTTCTTTTCTCTGTCTCACACAACCTAGAGACACATACCCAAAATATATAAAAATCCCACTAAAATGGAAGAATTCTTGTTCATGATCTTTTGACATTCGTAGAAGTACTGATTGAGAATATCTCACGGCTCACTTATCGCACTAGTTATCTAACTACTAGTTATATAATGTAGTTGAGTTGATGTTAAATAGAGATATGATGACTTTTTCCATCGTTCATTACATGCTTGTAAAGAGATGCGTTATAACAGTCACAATTAACTCAATTGGTTTTTCCTAGTCTGATTGAAATTACTCAAAGCTGTAACCCAGTCTCAAATGCGTTCAGTATCCACTTCGTATTGATAACACGGTCTCGTTTCTATTTTTCCTGTTCTGTATCACGATAATTATATACAAGTGTATTACAATGTTCTCGTTTGAATTGAAAAGGTCAAAAAACGGCTACGAAAAATATACTTGCAAACGTGAGTGGTTTCAATTCGTTATACTGTATATTTATCGAGTAACCCTTTAGGAGCATGTCTTCGTAAATGATGGATTTACGTTATGTAAGCATTTTCAGAGCGGTGAAATTGCCAAACCATTCACAGTTGTTTTGACAAGTTTGATTATTAGTAATGTTCAAATCCCATGCTTTCACATGTCCCTAATAGCTTTAGTAATTTGTGGACAAATGGGATTCTTTCTCTAAAAACAATGTGATAAAAATTCTCATGATAAATTTACTAACTGTAGAATAAGTAAGCATCGAATTATGTGACGTTTCAAGGAATACATTCAGTGAGGGATCTTTCCCGCTGTGGCTTACTCATAAATGTAGACTAAAATCTTCGTCTAATCAAATTCAGCTAAATTATCAGCAGAATATAATTTTTATATTTTCCTTCTCTTAATATTGAATAGTTCGCATTGATTTATCCTGATTTATAATAAATGAGAGTCAGTTCAATATTACATAAAACAAATAAATCATAAACTAGGATTGCAAAACAAACATGTTTTTATTGAGATCCACTTGACAGTTCCCAGTGCCTCATTAAAGCATTCAATAGGAGATAATGAGTCAGTTTTTTTCAAACAATAACTCGGACAAAGGCTACTTATGTAATGACTGCTGACACCAGTACAGTGCATTTCTAGGTCGGAAGCTCGGAAGCCGCGAATAATTAATCCAGTTTCCCGACTGCCTAGAACTATTTCAATTGTTGATTAAGGTTCATTTATCTAATAAGTCATTTCCAGACGTATTGACATACCCTTTTTTGTTTCATTAGGTAATCCGTTGGGAGCCCAAAGTACCAGATTATATTGAACGTCGTTAATTTTGCTACTAATTTTGCTACTAATTTTGGTTTTGAGAATAGACGCCCGTTTACTTACTGGCAGTAATGTTGAAGTACAAAAGAAAAGGTTTGTATTACGAATACGAACAGTTTTGAAGAATCAATATGCAATAATTGTTTCAAAGTTTCAATAGTCTACACTACAATTATTATTAAATATAATAATGCGTCATTCATGAACTCATAAAGGCTTAGTAACGACACAATTTTCCTCTTAACTCCATTAAATATCATCTGATTACATTTTATGGTGATTTTTAATAATATTATTATGAGCATTAAATTGGTGTGCAAAATGCTTCATTGGGAGTTCCTTTTCGGCCTAATTTTTTTTTTTTCTTAATCCCTTCTATTGGAATTTGCGCATTAGATACAATTAATTGCTTATTTAATTATTTTTCTTTTAATAGAAGTTGTATAGGAACAAGATGACTGACAACACTTGGCTTACAAAACATTACCGAAGAATTACAAACTAAAACCAATTGCCTTACATTTAATATTAATAAAACTTGTAACTTGTGATAAAATCAACTAAATAAAATAAAAATTACAATTTTCTAAATTTATAACCGCTGAACTCATAAAATACTAATACCAAGTAATTTATCAAGGGGTCTAATCAAAATTACCATATTATATAGCTCGCTGGCTATATATGGAGTATCATCCGATGGCAGTAGCCCCGAGCAGACAATGGACGCAGCACACTGAGCATAAATCACGGGTAATGGCGACATAGTTGACGCGCTTTTTAATCTTATTGACTGTATATTAGGTCCATTGTGGAGAAATAAATCGTGGCTATAAAATTTACAATAATTTAAAAAACTTGGTGTCTGTGTTTTCTTTGTTCTCATGCCATTATTAAATTTTACAAAAAAAATCATTTTTTTGTGTTAACAGCGTGAAAATATCCTTGGGGTAGGTAATCAGTGGATACATTATTTGTAATTTTTTACATTATCTAGCAAAATATGTTTATATTTACGATGCTATATAAAAATTACGTTGTTCCTACTTAAATATACCTATTGTGTGTCCTTGTGTGATAATGTTATAAAAAATTATATCATTTGTAATCGTTTACGCTACGATAAATTATTACACAATTTAATAGCGTTAAGGCGTTTTTCGACAAAGTATAAAAGGCAAAAACATAAACTATCTAGTTCGGAAACTTTATTAAGCTCTATTCCACCACTTTACTAACAAAACTAGGAGTGCTCTTGGCACGTTTCCCACCATACTAAGGTTTATAATATGCCATAGTAGAGAAGCGAATATTAAGTTCTCTGTCCCATTTAACATGTCACCAACGGGTGATTTTTATTATACATTAACTTATGTTTGACCACATGTTTACCTTGTGATGATGATGCGATCGAAGGTAATAAAACAATGCCTTGTAAGGAACTGGCTCTCACGTGCATCTGTCAATTAATATATACCATAAAGAAAAAATCCTTCACCAAAAGCTCAAGTTCATTATATAATTCAAACCGATTCGTCATCGCCTTAATTTATTTTTATTTGACGGATCATTTTTGAAATTCGAACCTGGGAATACTGTCTATGAATTTTTAAATTTCAAAAATTACTCTTTGCCAGTAGTGTTCACTATTCAAATACTGAATAGCTCGGATGAGAATTTACCGCATTAGCGTATGTTACACGTGTCAACAGAAGGTTATTCAAAGAACTGAGAATTATGCCTATCCTATCGATGAAGGTCAACAGTATTAACAACACATTAGGAAATTATCGTTCTAAGTTAAGAAATGCAATATTCCCATAATACCTAATTAAATCAGTATATCCTGGTCACGGCACCAATACTATAACATGAACAATATCTTATGTTTCGACATGTAACGCGGAAGCAAAATCCTTTGTGCAATCTGTATCATTTAGACCAAATATATCTTTACGTGGTTTGATCTTGTATCTCGTGTCTTTAACTAAATGATTACTTGGAGCTGACCCCGCCCATCGAACAAAGCAGAGTAGGGAGCGACGCGACGGTACGTATGTGTGTGTGCTACCTATAGCATGTATTTATTTATTCAACACGATACTTTATTCATACAAACGGTAGCTATTACAAGCGGAGCTTCATATTTACTGCGATCACGGTGATTTTAATGTTTACATTTTATGCAAAGGCTCTATGAGAGCTAAAATTATTTGATAAAAAATCATATTTGAATTTATTCATTTAGAAAAAAATACCTACGTAACATTTTTCGTATTTTATCCACGGAATAAAATTTCGTTGTAACAAATATCACCCCTTGTGAAATAAGTCTCGCGCCCATTCAAACATCTCACACTTCGATTTGTACGAAATAAAACGATTCGTATTCGATGTTTAAAACGTAGGTACCTTCGTACCTTCTTTATTCAAACACAATATCGGAATGTGTGGCTATTATTGGCTAAAGATAAATAAAAGCCACTAGTAAGCAGTACCAACATGCTTAAAATGAGCACATCAGCACAGCACCTGTGTTAATAATATAAGAAGTAGTATTAGTTAGATTTAACATACAATAAAAAATTGTACAGTAAGGGCAAATTGGTATCCTTATTAGGAAGCCCCTCTTAGTTATTCCTGACCCCCTAAATTGTACTGCAGTCTCCCTTGCTAAGATTTTGATAAAAGCCATTAGTTAGCGAGGCTATATCGTATCGTATTTCCTTTATTTCTAGATTTCATACTCTAAAGCACTTGTAAGTACCGATGTGAATGTATAGCATTTCACTTTAATAGTAACAGTAATTGAAGCGTGATTCAGTTATTAATGTGCACTGTGCGCACCGTGGGTTGGTTGCATCATTTCCGTAGTAAAAAAAAAAAAGTCAAATAAGCGTCCAAGTAAGTACCCAACTTGCCACTCCCTTTATTGTAAATAACATTATAAGCCTTGAAAACATGTTTTTCTACAAAAACGAATTTTCCACGTTTTGGAACTGTTACGTAAAACTATTTGGGAAAAAAAATGCACTCGCATTAATAAAACTTAGGTTAAACATCTAATAAAATAGCTGGCACACAATAACATATAGAAAAAAAAACAATTATTTATTCTTAATTCGAAATAATACAAAGACATTAAATTAAGGCCCTATTCTGAAAATCTCTAAATCGGATGGATCCGGGCGACATTCTTTCCGCTATCGTTCGACCGTAAGTGTAAGAGAGATGGATATAGTCACAGTACCGAACAAAAGATTCCAGGTAGATACTTGTGAAATATGGTGATTTTAAGTACCAATCCTATTAAATTGATGACTAATTGATAAATCTAAATACATAAAATACCTGAGATGTCAGTATTTAATAATTAATTCACCAATTTCTCCAATACAGTTTAAAAGTAGGTGTAGCAGTACTGCTTACCTAATTATTTTTAAATGGTCGATTTTGATTTTTATTAAAAAAACAATAAAATTATTTTAAGCTATAATGTTTTAAAGTATAATTATGTGAACTTTGGAAATACCTATAAAGGCTCACTACCTCATTGGTGGTCAAATTCCCAAGTCTTATAAAGTCACATAAACGTAATAAAAATGCAGTCACTTATTTATTCTTAATATCTCTATCTAATTTCTTTATTGAGTTAAATATACACATAGAGTGACGTAGCAGGTAATATAAGTTACAAAAAGTTACAAAATTTAACGTCACAAAAAGAATAGTCGGTTACATCAGGCATGTGTGTTCAGTTAGATAATTAATAAAATTTCGCAATAAAATTGACGTAACAAATAATATTACGTAAGTTAAAAAAAAGTTTTTTTTAACATGATGAATACCTATACGTGCAAATGAAAAAAACTATAGCTGAACTTCTTTGTTCTTGTAAATAAACAAAATATGGTCCTAAAACATACATTAATAAGAGTCGATAAAAAGTCAGATTAATCAAATACAAAATAATAATTACCTTCTAAAAATCAATCGATATTCCAAAAATAGAACACAACACTTTTTTAAATGTTCAAAAATAAAAGTCAAAACACGAAGTAATTAAAATATCGAACGGTTAATTTAAACATAATGGCAACATCAACGAGCTGTATCACATGGGACGATCAACTTAGCACTTGTCCAAACAGGCGAACGGCGCTACTACATAACTAAAATCGAAAGCGAAACGCGTTTGAGACGTGTAGAAGTGGCGGCTTCGCGCGCCAAACTGCGTTTGTGTTCTATCCCATACATAAGTTCTGGTGATTTACAGAGGGCGCGCAGGCGGGCAAACGCGGCTCCGTACCGTGGTGGATGCTCTGCCTGCTCCCCTTGCGAAGGATACCTCATTATCCTTACAATAATCCGTGTGCCTTTTTGATAATTTTTATTTATAGGGTGACACTAGAGCTGACCTTTTTTGAAATTTACACGGTGCTTTAAGCTTTTCTCGAAGGTCTATCAGGTGCTTTATTTTAATAAAGCGATATCATATTAAATCCTTCTGGAAAATTACACCTAATTTCACTGGCAAGCAAAAATAACGGACCCTGTGATCGTTCCTTAAATGATATTGATTCGTGAAATTGTAGTAGTAAATGACTTATGAATACATCACATAAATCTTCTGTACCTACACTAGTTGTATGTACCATAGTTGATTAAAACATCGTAATCGTAAAACAATCCATCTAACTTCTGGAAGCAAAAAATGAAGTTTCACTGTTTTCATTCAGGTATACTACTTATACCATTTGATTGTTTGACCATTCCTCCACTAATATTTTTTCTAACTCGTAGCTGGAGTTGGATGCGTCTCACGAACTTTCCCCAAGCACGATTTAAGTCTGGGCAGCGGGCTGGCCTCTCCATGCAGCTTAAACCGACATCTTCAATATGCTTGTTGACCTAATGAGTATTATATGGCCACGCATCAAAATAGGCCTAAGTATCTGAGAGCCGTCAGAGAAGTTTTCTATGATCACCCCGCATTCTTTAAGATATCCTTCATGAAATGGCAACAAAACACGCCACGTGTTTCTTCAAAACACGCCTGATGTTACTCCTGGAAATCTACTTCTATCCATCGGACATGCTCTTGCACATTATAATCTGGCAACAAGATTTCCAATTTCCCTAAGAAATAAGGGCCATTTGCTGCCCTATATTATAGCTTAAGACAAAAGTGTCTCTGGATTCAACTGAAGTAATGCTCTCAAGTCTGAAAAATCAGCCCCACTTTCCTGTCAAATTATTCATTAAACATGCCGTAACTAAGCAGTATCTGGTTTCTTGATTCACCATACGATAACACAGCAATTCCATATCAAATTAGCTGGTTCTAATAATCCACTATGCTGTATATAGGATAAAAATGCTATTTTGGAGCAAAAAAAATTTGTGAACGACTTCATTAAGCAACATTTATCACAGAAAATCTAAATTCAAATTCAAATATGGTACAGTAATCGTAGTTTTTGCTCCACAGCTAAACTTTATATAGTAAGACAATCAAACGACACTAAAATATAATGAGCTAACGATGATTATAATGCATTGAAATGTTTCGATACCGTGTAATGATCCTTGACAATGCGGAAGTCTGATTGCTTGCAAATTGCAAACACACTCACACTGCTTCTATCAAAAAAAAAACTGAGATTTTAATTTGTTTTTGAAGTAATTATATCGCATCATTCCAATAGCATGTTAGATGTTTTCTTTTATAGAACAGAAACGGTCTGTTAATCGCCCCTGCATAATATTTTCATAAATTGCATCTCATTTCAGTACAAGATCATTAAAATCACTCTTTTGAGATTCCTTATTGTTTATAGTCTGTATTTTTGCTGCTTTGGTTCAGTAAAGGATACCGGTGAAACAGATGACTTGTAAGATCGGGTCAAGTTTAAGTTACTTGTGAAGTTTCAGGTGCGGGGTATTTTTATTCGTGTAATGCTTAACTTCAATTTATTTTCTTGAGCTCGAAGTTTCAAGGTGAACTGAAAAACAATAGGTAGAGCTGAAATGACAATTATCATAGGTACTTTGAATATCAGAGGTATTTGTTTTGTAGATTCCTGTTTCTAGATTGATTTATAAAGTGTTGTCAAAAGATCTTCCTTCAAACCCGGATTATAACCAATTGCGCACAGACTCTGAATACATTTAAATTTGAATACAAGCCAAGCGGTGACAAACAAGCAGATGTTAGATCGACCCTCAAATTGTCATTTTCAATCATGCGTGAAGGCGCAAGCCCAGTCTACTTTTGTCTACAGTAAAAACAGTGCTAGTCAGAACGCAGATTGATCTGTCAACAATTCTATTACAGAATCTGTTGAATTAAATAATCTAAATAATTTAGTTCGGTTTAAGAATGCGGAAGTTAGGATCAGACCGGAACACAAGTAGCACGTCGGTGTCGGTGGGTTGGTGTAACCCGAATATAGGAGGATGGCGGGTCGAGGTTCAATAATTGCGGGCCGTCAAGACTTTCACCTTCGGCGCGCGGCCGCTGAGCCGCCAAGGCCACCGAGGCACCGTTCACCGTAACTTCCGCCCGCGGCCCGTGCCGACACCGCCGGCTCGCCGGTGTTGGTAGCGGCACCGGCACGGGCCACGACAACGTCTCTTGTCACTTTTGCAATCTGAATTTCGGAAAGCGACCGGTGCAACGGCCTCTCAGACTAGCCAAAATAACGGGCGTTGGAACTGCCACGTTGTGCAACATTCTGAAGGAAACGACACTCGACAGTTTTTGCAAAGTAGAACGATTGATATAGTTACAATTCAAGCTGAAGATAATAGAATTCAGGTCAACGGAGACTCGAATGCGTTGTTTTAATCGTCGGAGCACACTACGTAGGAGTCCACAATGCAAACATACGCAAGGTCAGCTCGGAATCTGTTGCAAGATGTACTTGAAAAGTAGCGAATTTATTAGGTGGCGTTGTAATAAGACAAAATATGTTTAATAGTGCGTGGTGTAACACAGTTATTACATTATCTGATGTGTAGAGTAGATTGGAGTGGTGTGGTGTGGTGTGGTGTGGTGTGGGCCACTCGCAGCGAGCGAGCAAGTGAGCACGCGAGCCGTGCTCGTCCGCGTCTGCCGACCCATATTTACAATATACATGTACACACGGACTCGGACGGAGTGTACCATCTCATTCCGCTCGTTAAATCGATGCTTTTAATAGAGATGATGGCTCAAGACTCCATTATATTTAAATAAACGGGAGCGCAGGCACGTGCGAAATGTTAACCTGACATTTTAAACGTGGAGCTCACCGCATTATTGATGTCGATTTGATATAATCCTGGATACTATTTTTGTCCTCGTGAACCGATGGAATGTCAAAGGTCAAAAAAGTCATAAATGGAAGTAAACATTCCGTAATAAAATAATCTAGATAGAATTGGTTACAATAAAATAAAGATTTTAATTATATAGGTGCATATAGACGCACTAAAACTATATTGAACCAATACTGTATAAAACCTATATGGATACCAATTAATTATACGACAATCAAGTTGTTACCATTTAGTCGATTTTTATATTATTAGTAGGTAACTAGATTTTACCTACTACTATAAATATTTTTAACGAAGAACATTTTTATTATGCGGGTATTATGCCTTTTAATCCTCTCATATTTTTTGACTTCTCATCATCATCATCCATCATCATCAGCCCATAATATCCCACTGCTGAGCACAGGCCTCCTTTCACCAATGAGGGTGAAAGGGACTGGGCGATACTCCACCACGCGTGCCCACTGCGGATTGGATTGGCTTTACAACCTACTGTTGGAATTTTTCAAGCCGCCTAGGAGGCATCCAACTAGCTTAATGACTATCACAATTAAGTGATAACTGCTTTATGTGCCTTCTGAAGCACGGAAATGCTCGATTTG
Source organism: Achlya flavicornis (assembly GCA_947623365.1). Lineage (NCBI taxonomy): Eukaryota > Metazoa > Arthropoda > Insecta > Lepidoptera > Drepanidae > Achlya > Achlya flavicornis. Next base: position 4,440,031 of record OX392482.1, read on the forward strand.
AAATACCACTAGATGGTCACCCATCCATGTATCGACCACGACAGACGTAGCTTAACTTTGCCGATCGTTTAAGAACGGCTAATCATGATAAACCACGAGCGCTTCATACTTCTAACTTTGACTTCTAACAGAAGAGAAATTATCTCATGTAGAACATTACTCATAGAACCTCATAGATGTAAAAACCTCCGTAAACACAAAGACAACGAACGATTAATTTTCGAGGTCACGGAGCGAACAGCAGCGGACAGTTCCTAAAAATTGTATTATCACCGATGTACTGACAGAGTACGTGACGTGCTACAGATAACACTGACGCTCGCATGCCATTATTACATAGTATACTGATAGTACGCACACTAATGTCGTATGAAGCCGACTGTGGAATTAACCAAGAAGCGCCGAATTGTACAAATCAGAAAATTCTTCAAATTGACCTTCTAGATGTCTATTATTTAGTATTATCAATTCTATTTCTAGAATTCTCTGTTGCATCTTGCATCTATACTTTGATAGATAAATTAGAGTTATCTGCGAGCCTCTCTTGTACCCCCTTAGGGGTTGAATATCGAAAACCTTCCTTAGTTTTATAAGGAACCAAAATTTTAAGTTTCTCGATCCTTGGGTTTGAGCTGTGTGTGGATCAGTCTGTCATCTTCTCCTTTTATACAGTGTTTTTTTTTTCAGTATGGGCGATTTTTGAACTACATTTCTTAGAGAAAATCGCTGAAAGGAACCATGAGTTGCATTTTGAAGAAAATTAAAATGGCGTTAGATTTAATTTAGAAAGAAATGTGTTTTTCAATATCTTCTTCGTCACCATACGAACAGAATTATGTATATCTTGGTCACACGCAGTTTAGAATTTTCCCATACTGGCGAACAAAACAAACACCTAAGTAGCTAAGTCTGCTAAAATGTTCCTGACACGATACTATTGTTATCATTGAGTCGATGTGCGCAGTCTACTAATTCATAATGGTCTCATCTCATAATGAACGATAAGAATTTTAGTACAAAAACTGTCAACACTGACAACAAAAAGATCATTGTGACACGATTGTACTTTCAGTGGCAAATCATCGGAAAGCTATTATGGCGCCATTATGACGCTATTGTGTTAGTAGTCTACCAAAACTGTAAAATGTGTCAATTTTGACACCAGTGATAGTTCATTGGAACACATTTGTAATAGTAGACTTGCGCCCATAGGTATTCTACGTATGGGCGTATAAATGCGTGAACGCACTTTCTTCACAAATTATTTATGATGTAACTAACGTGGGAAGATGTCTGTTTTTTTTTAATAATCGTAACATTACCCTACTTTATTATATACATTAGCCTTACATTAGCACTTGTTTTTAAGCGCAAATACCTTTGTTTTGTTTGGAAATTTCCATCTGACAAACAATACGCATGATCTTGTGATGTTTTTCAACATTGACCGATGTAGGAACGACATGGGGCGTATCCATATATATACACGACACGTACTTGGTCATAAATACATGAAATTACTTCAAACTACACCATAAATAAAAATCTGTTATATTAATAAAACATTTCTCCAACAAAGTGGAACGCCCAATGACTACTTACTTGTTTCGAAGTACTAGGTAGGTACTTACTACCTACTCCTACTCAAAACATTTGTTATGGATGGAAAAGACTTAAGTCATTATTATTTACAAATACCAATAATTTTTAACGATTATTTTAATTTTTAGGTTAAAACGAAAAATAATGGAATAAAAAATGTTACATATTCAGAAATTTATTTTGAATTATATTCAAATTAATTACAAAACGATTATTAGTCTTTAAAAAAAACTTTGGTAGTAAAAACCATATTTTTGGTTATGTCATTTGCGCAAAGTACCTACCTTACTATTTATTTACGTTCTATGGATATAACTTGCTGTCGTCTGTGCTATCGCAGAATAGGGGGTCTAAAAAGACCACTCGAGCAATATTGCTAAATGGAATTCATTATCAAATTCACGGCAGAACTATTTAGAAAACAAAAATATTGAAATAAATTACACAAACAAAATAAAGCATTATACTGTCATAAAAAAATATCATTTACTAATGTGTATTCAAGTTTAATCCTCGTGTAACATCATGACCGCTTAATATATGTACAATATTATATCATAAACATTGGACATGTGAGAGCACGATATTCGGTCACGTGTGTATTAACAAAAAACAATACCTAACAATATTATCACAGTTGTTGTAAAATTACAAAGTCGCGATTCGATAGCTCACAGATTTCGAACATTATTGTACGTACACTTTCTGTTTCCGAAATATTGATAAGTGTTACTTAATATGTTATGTAGGATAATAATCTTTAATTAAACCTACAAAGGCTATGTTTTTAATTGAATGAAATATACCATTTTATTTTTTGTAACTTATTGTTAGTATTTAGTTTCGTTGAATGGAAAGTTATTCTCTATTGATTTTTACGCTTTCACTTATTTCTTTATAGCACGTAAGTAACTTCCCAAGCTATACCGGTGTTAACGAAAACAAATATGTACCTACTTACAAGTAACACAATGTGCATTTTGAATGGAATTCATTAGTTTACATTTAGAACTCTATAATAAACTCGTTAATTTATAATAATACAAACATGAATTTCACGTTAACTAAGTTCATGAGTCGTGAAGTCTTTACATTCGTTATTCGAATTTAAATTTTCATTGCATGCGCCGTACGTTAACATAACTCGAGTGGCGATTACGCTCGATTCCCGAAGTCGAACAAAAAGACAACAGAGCGCGCGTGGTATCGCTGCCGATAACACCCGATGTGGATACGAAAATAGTCGACCGCTCGTTCGAGGCAGCGATACGCGACGACGCTGACTGACGTGACGTCACGCCCGAGTCCTTGATTATTAAAAAAGTTAATGACAACTTCATCAATGTACTGCGACTATCGAGGTGGTTGCCGTTATTTAGGTCATTACCTCTTTTGTTTTCGCAAGTGTAGCTATAAAACAAGGCCGTTCTAATTTTAAAGAATTCCTTAATTATTTTGTGTCGGCGAGCGAAGACATTCCGAATTTAAATACCTAATGCAGGGACGTTTATAAGACTCGTGCGTATGTTTAGGATTCTACATTTAATAATGAATCAGGAATAATATTTGAAATTGGAATTATTGTAATAAGTAGTTATTTAATTTCAGTAAAATCTTTTTTTTATTGCATTTAAACTTCCAAGAATCAATAGCAGTACAACATTCGGTCAGTCAGAGCAGCGCATAGCTAATGTTCATTTGTGCATTCCGAATTCCGAGTAATATAATAATAATAATAAACTAAAAAAGAATATGGTCTGAAACAAGTATCCAACGTATATTTAGTATACCAGATAACTGAAACACCTTACACCCCAAAAAGATTTTAAGGTTGAAAATTTTGTAACAAAATAATTTACAAAAATATGTCTTATACTAACAAAACTACTTTCATACAAAAAGTGCACTTTATGGCATAAAACTCATGGATGTTTAGGGGCACCTCTAACATTTCAGACGCTCCTGAATTTAAAATGGTGTTTCAGTATTTGGTTGTACTGTAAGTGCCATATTTAAAAGCCATTTAATTATCTATTACTTCAACGTATTTTAAAAATAGTAATATAAGCCTTCATTAATAAGTAATAATAAATTTATTATATTATTAATATTAGATCTAACAGATAATATTTTTTATTTTAAATTAGGTATGGTAGCCACATTTATTTTAATATTATAGAAATATTTGCACAGACTAGATAATAGTACAATAAGGTCTTCAAGTTGAATTGTAAACATCTGTGGCTCGTAAATACCACAGAGGTCTACGAAGCTACGAATGCCTACGAAATGTTTTATGAAGAAATATTTATTATACAGTTTTACTACAGCATTCAAGTTGATTGCAAGTGTATAATTTAATATTACTAGCATGGCTTTGAGAAATTAATGTCTAAGCTAGCTGTCACGCTGCGGTTTCACATGCGTTTGAGTAAAACGAGTTTTAAGAGAAATTCTTAAAACGCTTTAGGCAAAGGCTGCATGTTAGCAATCAGTTTAAAAGCAGTAAAATTATAATAAATATTATGTATAAGCATTTTTAAATACTCGTACTAAACTACTACGTACAGTACATGTACTAAAAAAAAACAAAAACTAAATTTTAGAAAAATGGTTCTGAAAAACTGTTGAATTATTATTATACATTAAAAAAGTATGTAAAATGATTATAACTATAAAAGCCGCGCATCAAAGGATACTACCAGGTGCATCGACTGTTTTGCGAGCTAATAATCCAACCATTTACCAGTATAATGCGTAAGTGCAATAAACTCTTGAGCCTAACCTACAATTCATATTCGGTTAATACTCAATTTATATTCTAAACTAGTCTCAAAAACAATGCTGTAGTTTTTTCTACAAACACTAAAATGGCGTCTAAATTAGGCAGTGATTTTTGGCGGTCATTCACCTCGATTTCTGTAATAAGGGATAAAAATAATAATTGTGACGTAAATGCCTTACAACATAGATATAACTGCGCTACAGACACATAAAGGAATTGAAAGTGGTATTTTTAGATTCCAATGTCACTTTGAGTGCTATTTGCCAAAAGTGTCAGTGACTTTGGGAATGTTTCATGTACCTGAATAAACATTGTGTTTTATTGTTTATAAACAATGTTTAGTACATTTTCGATTGATATCACTGAAGTATCTTTTTTAATCTATGTGAGATTTTCCAGATTGAAACTTTGTCTTTCATTGTTAACAAACGCCTAACTCACCAAAATATATATATATATATTATATATATAATAAATATTCACGTTTTTGTTTCTATATCCTTATACAATGAGGGCTATCGTTTCTGTGACCACCAGTTGGCGCCACTAGCGAGTAAGGTCTTATCGCTGTCGTTGAAAAAGTATTTTTAGCGCGTCAGGGCTAATATAATTGATAATAATCAAATAAATAAAATATTGGTTTTGCCTCAGTGTTGCATTGTCCCGTTTTAATCTGAAAAAAGGAGGACATAACGTTTCCGAAAGACAAAACTGGGGGGCTAAAAAGGAAGCTAAAGCAATATTGCTACGCAACTCATTTTTTAGAATTCTCGGCAGATCCTAAGTGATTACAATATGTATTGCGTGAGCAATACTCCTTTTTAGGTGGCCAGGCCTAGAACAGTGGTTGGTTGGTAGCGATTCGTAGGTATGTCTGCCATAATTTTACCATAAGATTTTGCCAAAAATGGCACAACCTTCACAACAAGCAATGAACAATTACAGCAAATCCGCGATGAAAAGCTAGCAAACAGTAAACACTTACACCTTATTTATTAAAAGGGGGTTGGCGTTTAAAAGACCTCAGTCTACACTAGCGTCTCTCGCGGCGAATTCAAACACTATAGTCCTCATTACGATGACATTTCGGTTAGTTGTACTGGTTGTATGAAGGCCAGAGGTTTCTGACATAGATAGGAAAAAACAGTTGCGTTGTCAAGTAGAGCATTTACTAGCATTTTAATAATTTAGCTCAATAATATTACTGGTTGCGGTTTGTTTCAAAATTTTGTTCTTGTTCAAATTATTTGAAAGTTACATCCCAAAGGAAACTTTGCAACAGTAACTTAGTAAGTTCTTTATATAGATAGGGTCAATTAGACAAACTATATTAGTACCGGATGTTCGTGTATTCCCTAAGGACACCTGTACACGGACGGACACTGACATTAATCAATAAAAAAAAAAAAAACAGTCTAAACGAAACTTAATAAACACTTGAAATAGAGTGTAAAATCAAACTAAACGCCAATTCTGTTCATCAGTCTGTTCACCAATCATTATTATAATTTTATTCTATTTTTACAAACGTTCGTTGTATAAAGTTGGAATTGATATTTCAAGCACAAATTAAACTTAAACAAGAGCTTCAGAGAACTGTTCGGTTTGTTTCAAAAATCTGTATCTGATTTATACATCATTATTTCCCCCGCGGCTCTGCCTGACTGGAAACTGACTTATTTCAGTAAAGCGGTCACTGCTCAGCTCTTTTTAGTCATAGCGCAATGATAAATACCTATAAAACCTGTATAATGGCGCTTTTAAAATAATTGTCAAATATTATATGTCAAAATTCGTTAAGTGGTTTTGAAGTAACAAGTCCATTGGCGGATAGACATACCTTACGTTTTATAACATGGAGATGGGAGAGATAATCTGAACCATAGCTTACACTATAATAGGAACAGGGCCTATACTACGAAAAACGATACACGATAGTCCGATCATCGTTGTCAATCAATTAGCCAATAGAATTGCACAAAATTTACGTCTCGTCAGTTTTGCTGCAATTCTATTGGACAGCGATGATCGGACTATCGTATATCGTTTTTCGTAGTAGACCCTCTGGGCCGTCTTTAACCTGTTGGAGGCCCTGGGTAAATTAGTAATGGGGCCCCCTATGACAATAACCGAGGACAATATTATTAGAATAGGCAAAAATGGATTAGTAATATTCAAGCAAATTAATTAGTAATTACATTTAATCCGAGAAAACAACTCTTTTATAAAGAGTTCTAGCATTGAGATAAGCAAAAACACAATATCTTCGTCGTTTATTGTTTGGTTGATAAAAGAAAAATTACGTGTCCTATATTTTTTGATTATTTTAATGAATTTTTCAGCCTACTAGACTATTTTGCAATGGTACTTGACGGGCCAGTTGGCGGATTCCACCTATCACGCCGCAGGTCGTCGGTTTGATTCCCATCCAAAACATGCATTTGTGTGCATGAACAATGTCAGCATATCCTGAGTCTGGGTGTAATCATGTATACAAAACCTAGAATATTAAAAATAATAAATAAATATTATTAGTTTATCTAAATATTTTTATTTAAGTATTAGGTTTTTGAACTTTATTTAAGTAGGTATTTTTATGTATATGTAGTATATTTACTGCTCCACCTATCTTATATATATCCTATTGCCCTAGGTTGCCTGGAAGAAATCGCTTCAGCGATAAGGCCGCCTTAATTGTATGCACTTTTTATTTTATTTTGTTATTTTTTGTATTGTGTGTTTTTTGTGTAAATAATAAAGAATTTTGTATTGTATTGTATTGTATTGTAATATTATGTAGTTAGTTAGCTGCTTAGTTTGGTATCAGTCAGATAGCCTTGTGAAGAATTTCCCAGGATATGTATTATTTATTTATTTATTAATAAGTTACATTTATAGTTATACATATAGGCGGAGTATTTATTGAGTTAAACTTATTATCAGTAGTTAAAGAAAATGTATTCAATATAAATAATTTGCGTAAAATGTCTGGAGTCTGGGAGTGATCTAGACCCAGACAGTGGCGCGTACAAGGGTTCACTGGGTTCACTGCACTATTGGATGGCCTACGTCACTCACTGTGCACGAAAAACACGAAATATCGACCACTAATTATATGCCTGGTGCCTGGATGTCACCAAAAAACTGTAATAAGAATTGATGTGAATACCAACACAATGAATGTTACGATTCCGCTTCCGTGGAATTCGACTAAAGGTTTAATGTCTTGCTGACGTTAATGTTATTTGTTTTTAACCGACTTCAAAAAAAGGAGGAGGTTCTCAATTCGGTTGTATTTTTTTTTTTTTATGTTTGTTACCTCATAACTCCGTCATTTATTAATCGATTTGGAAAATTCCTTTTTGTCTGGAAGGGTACACTTCCCGTTTGGTCCTATTGTCATCAAATCAGAATTTGAATACTTTTTAGTGTACTTTGAAGTCGGTTTAAGTTTTTTGTAAAACAGTCCAATTATTGTTGGATATTTTACGTTTTTAATTTAAGTAATGTGTTTTAAATAAACACAGACGGGCCAGTTCTCTTCAACACCGTAAATTAAACTGGTAGGTGAGTACCAAAGATAGGACGGATCTGCCGACCGGTGGCGAAACACGACAGATTTCCAAACAATCGCTCGACCAGTCTGTCGACGTGTCCGCCGATTACAATCTGTTTTCTTTGTCCGTAGTGCGATATTCCGACTGATCCGGCAACCGGTTGGTAGCTGTATAGTGACATCTAGGAATCGGTTCAGTGGGGAATCTTCATGAAGACGCTTCAAAGATGCTTGTAGCAGCCCTGCGGGGCGAGGGAGACAGGTGCGTTTATTTCACGCGATAAGGGATTCAATTGAAAATCGGACGGAGTTAATTTGCCACCTAGTGACAGCAGGTTAATCAAATATATGTTAATATGAACGTGTTTACGTAAATTCATTATGTTGTTTATTATCTACTATAAGGCTACACTATTAACGAGCTTATGCTTATTATATGGCTTATGCTTTAGTATTAATAAGAATTGGGAAGTTACGATTTACTAATTAATATTACAACAACGTTAGAACTCGATTTAAATTACTTATTTTAAATATATCAAGGACAGGCGACAAACTTTAGTTTTATATCGCAAGACGGACTAGACAATCATTTGTATATCGGCGTATATTTGCTCATAAGTTACATTAAAGAGAAAATGTTGCGAGGTACTAAATGTAACATGATAAGAACCTAATATAAATAATGTATCACACACTCACATCTAAGAATACGTAATAGAGACTATTTGAAATCTAAATCATTGAGTTATACCGTATATATTAGAACAGGAATCCGTCCTTTATTAAATCTGTTTTCATTTAGTAGTGTGCGTTGAAAATCTGTAACTACGATTACTAAAGGAATTAATGCGGGGATTTAATACGCGAACTGGATACATTTCGTTTACTCTTAAATTTTCATTTTGGGATACTGCGTTCCATTTCAGGTAACGTTAAATTGTTTGTAGAATGATTGTAATGAACAATATTACTGGGAATTTATGAAAGATAAATATGTTTTTGGGTGAAACCTGTTAATGTTATTGTATATCTATTTAGTTTTTAGACGTGATCCAATAATTTGTACCTAGTTAATAATAATACTAAAGGCAAATATAATTATGTCATGCATTATGTAGATACTACGCCGATACACATAATAACACACAGTGAAAAAGAAAGAAAAACCAATCAGTTGATTTTTTACTGTAATCATAAATGAAGTTATGTAAAACTAAGCTGTAATGTTGGACTTAACAAGTAGCAACATTATTTTTGGAAATTCCACCGAAAACCGATGTTCACTAACTAGGGCGGCGTACACTATTCAGACAGATTACGCGAAAGTAGTTCGAATTCCGAACGCTCGGTAGTGTCGTAAGTTTACACGACCAACTTAGGTAGACCCTCGACAAATTAGACAGCGTCCTCTCGTCAGTACATTCCTGCTAAGATTGGGAGGGACGGAATAGGTCGACTAACACCGGTGATCGACTAAGTACCTTTCACGATCTTGAGGCGGCGTCACTTTCCCCGCTCTAGTGAGTTTTTTCGAACGTAACAACATGACGATTACATCAATATCGCATGAGGATCGCACCGTGCAAACTGCACCTGTGAATCGGAACGTATCGCGTTCTCTGTTAGAATTTTTAGTTTACATTGATCATAATTCTTTTTCTGATTTTATGTTGCCAGTATTAAATGCTTCTTGGTATACTTAGCAACTTTTGCCCCGCTCCGTTTTGAACTATTATTACTAACTAGATCATGATGTAACGTATCCAATACTACAATAGGCACAATGTCTTCAACTCATGGTCTCTTCCTATTCTTGCTTGTATACTTCTGCTTTTATTTTTCCCGTTGACTAGTCATTATTGATGCTTTCCTCTTAACAATTAGCTCTATTCATTGTCGACTATTAATCTTATTCAAAGTATTTGCAATTATTATTAGCAACCGGAGTTTTATGACTGTTAAGTAACCAGATGTAATCTTCTCATTACTTAGCGTAACCCGGGTTCAGCTTCCCGTCTCATTCTCGTCTACTCAGAACTTTTTCCCATAAAAGGTATTAAATCCTGTGTTCATATGGGTTGGTAATGGGTACTAAGCCATGCATTATTATAATTTTAGTAGAAACTCTTTTTTTTTAATTTACTGCATATTATCCGCCTGATAGTATACGGTTCGGTTACCGAAGCCCGTTACAACCAACCAAAACAAACATCTCCAGATACGATCCGTAAAACAATCGGTATTTTTTTGTAAATTGTATACATTATCTATTATTACGGTTGAAATAATTTGAAATAACCCTGTAAGGGCATGAGTAAAGAAAGCATCGTGACAGAATTACGTGGTCGGTCGCAGTTAGCGTCACAACACAAATGATGGATGGCTCGGTACGACTCGGAGCCGCCAGCGCCATGGCGAAATGTAGGCTCCACACTTGATAGCTGCCATCGAAACTACAATAACTCAAGTTTAAGTGAATCATATCTCGCGAATATGATACACAGACCGGCTCGACGAACCTAACGTTATCTTATCTACTGATATTCTAAGTATTATCTCTGCGTATCTCATCTGTTTATTAATTTGTTTTTATCATTTTTTTATTGTCTACCATCCTTACTATATATATCTACTTCTACTTGAGTTTATTTGTTTGTTACGCCTTCACGCCTCAACTACTCAATGGATCATCATGCAATTTGGTATGCAGATAGCCTATGGTATGGAGAAGGACATAGGTTATCCCGGGAACGCGGGTGAAACAGCGAGGGACAGCTAGTAGATTATATTATAAAGAGGAACACTGAAATTATCCTAACTAAAGATTTAAATAATGTGCAAGAGCCGAGAGTCAAAAAGTGAAAGTCGTTAACAGTTCCATAAAAACGAAATATGACCTGGATTTTGAGAGTTTCGGCTACTATTCTAACTATCATAGATGCAACACTAAAACAACTTTCAACTAAATTTAAATTTAAAATTGGAACAGTAATCCAGAATCCAAACAATTTAAAAAACATCAAAATCTTAGCACGTGATTGCATTTGGCCCTATTGTTTTCAGATTCGAGATACCTTTTTACCTACAATATGAAATGAACCCTTGTTTTATAGGAGGCTCTAAACGTTTTGCTCCTCGGAATAACGACGGGTATTGATTGAACACGAGTTGGGTGGAAAACGGGATACACAGACTCAAGTTTCATCATGAATGCTCAAAGGATACCTCTTAGTGAACGTTATACGCGGTAAGTATCTACTACGTTCGTTTAATTTACTTTAGTCAAAATTCGAATTTAAAGAGTGTGATAAAATTACGAAGATTCAAGGAATTCTAGTTTGAGGTGTGGCGGTGTGGGTAAGTTTTAGCTCCAAATTACATTCTATTTTCAAAGGACATTATTATGCCAAAGTTTAAAATTAAAAATGGAATGTTCATATACAGTAATGTATGTGGTCTATTTATAATATTTAAAAATAAAGAATATTTCGCATATGCGTTACCCATCCCTAATATTCATTCGACCATAGAGTCGTAGAGCTAAGTGACAAATCTTTTTTGTTTTATACTAGTTATCCCCCGCGGATTCACTCGCGTTTTTGGGAAAAAAAAGTAGCCTATAATAATTGGGGATAATGTAACTTCCTATTAGTGAAAGAATTTTTCGAATCCGACTGGTAGTTCCAGAGGTTAGCCAGTCTAACAAACAAAAAAAAGCTATATTATATTAGTCTGGATAAAACCATACAGACATACTAAGTATACTTTCTAGTTTATCTACGTCGACATAATAATCGACAAATTATTATAGCTATTTATCGAATAACAAGAACTTAGAAATACGCCTCCTGAAATTCGATGCTTAAACTGTGAATTACATATATTTGCTGGATCATGGGAAAGCAGAATATTCGATCGGTGTAAAAAAAAGCAATTTTAAACGAACATTTCCAATTTCGTAATTTATATTCGTTTTATAAGGTATTTTGAATGCGAATGTGAGTTTGTTTATTTATTTGTTACGCTTTCACGCCCCGAACTCTATGCTAAAGTCACCTAATATCTAGATCTTATTTGGGAGATATAAATCTGTTATATTATTAAGTAGGTTGCCGACTAAAGACAAACCCTAGGGCGGTACCTATTTGCGGTTATATTTATGTGAGGGAGAGCTCTACCACAGATTAGGGTCCCTCCCTATAAGTACTAGCATAAACTACATTTTACAACAATGGAAAAAGTTGTAGTTGAAAAAATTTCAAGAGTATTTTGGTGGCAAATAAAGCACTCAATTGTGTTATTAACAAAGGCTATATTTCTTTACTTTATAATTTATAAAATATTTACCAAAACGCCACACAACTTTATTTACATTTTACAAAACAAATATACGAAGGCATACTGAGACAACAATTTTAAATAACTCATTCGATACCTTCGATCGAATTTCGAATATCCCAAAATCGATTGACATAACGACGAATCGGATTCATAATAGTATTCAGCGCGTAAATCGAGCATTCTATTTGTTTGAACTCGAGTTTCAACGTAGCTCGCAGGAGAGCATATCGAACGAATTCCATTCAGCCGAGCCACTGACGAAATAATGTTATAACATATGCATAAGACTTTAAACGATTTTACACTCTACACCTTTGTCATAAAAGCGATTACGCGCTTTGGAAGAGTAGTTTATCACACCACGGGCGCATATCGAAAACGCACAGAGCTATTTTTAAAATCGATGCGGTGACCGAAGTGGGGCATTTTGTACAGTTTTTCAATTAGGAACAGTTAGAAGCGTCGCAGTATCAAAACGTGACAAGTCAATTTTATTTAAGTTTGTTATTTATTTAATCGTTTTTTTACGTAAAAGCGTTGTTTATTTCCATCAAATTAAAACTTGTAAACATTATTTGATGCCTTACACACTGACAGATGTAGAGTCTGTCAGTGTGTCAGAAATCACTCTGTCAGAAATGAAATTTGAATACAAATATTTTTTATCATGTTTAAATTTCGAATTTATATTTAGTAAAATCTTTAATAGCGAGCTAATAGGTACGATTCAACTCTTTATAAATTAGTATAATGAAGCCATTTTTACAAACAACATCACTAATAGTTTTAATTAAATGATATCGCCGTTCGCGTAAAAGATGGCGACTTGCCAACGGAATTGTTCATAGGCCATGTAATGTTTTTAATCTGGTTTTATGCCCAACATGTAGAGTATATTTTGTATCTAAGTGAGCGAGAGGCAACTTCATCTATACCGCTCTGGCATCATGTAGTTTATGCTTAACCTAGAAGTTATGTAACGGAATAAAATACGCTACAACTCTATGGCTACAACATGATCCAAATTCAAATTGTCCGAATACAGACAACGTATAGTGTTCTTTATTCAAAACTCAACCCCAATGAAAATCTACTCCAAGCTGCTCCAAGAATTGGTTGCTTCATGTAAACACGAAAACTACTTCACTTAGCATCACAAGCGCTGGATACGCCTCTTACAAAGTCAATGAGAATAAAACAGAATTGACTGGGAGAAAATGTCTTAAACTTAAAGGAAAGTACCCTTTATACCTATAATATATTATGTAGGTAATATGCAGGTAGAAATATCAAAAGCGTACGCTTTCTCCAAGTATGCCACGCGGTGCGTTGAGGCGTGGGTAATGTCTTGCCTACAATTTCTGTAACTCCATTGTTTTCATTCCGTATCTTCGTTTTTGTATGAATTACAAAATAACGATTGGATTAGTGTTGGGTAAAATCAATCTGTTAGTGATTATCGATATCGAAGTATGTATAATTAATAGTGCAAATAAAAACAAATATTTTATCTAGTTAAATATACTTGAATAATTTCATTAACTCAATCAAAAGAGATTAAAAAGAAATGCTTTCGTAGCAGGCGCTACGAAAATAAGAAATTAGTTTGTGACTTGCACGTACGTAAATTAAATCAAAAGTCTTTTGATCACTAATTCCTGTTTCACCCGCGTTCCCAGGATAAAAAGTATCAAAGCCAATGTTCTTCTCCATGCCATAGGCTATCTGCATGCCAAATTTCATGATGATCCGTTGAGTGGTTGTGGCGTGAAGGCATAACAAACAAACAAACTCACTTTTCATTTATAATTTTAGTTAGAAGAGAAGAATTACTTAAGAAGAGAAGGATAACATAAGAAAAGATTTTGGAAATTCCAATGCAGTAGGCATATAGAAATATTCAGAAGCTATGTTCTGTATGAGGACATGGTAATTTTCCTTTATTTCTCCGATTTCACCCGCGCCTGCTTCTTTACCCCTTTAGGAAAGGAATTACTTACTATTTCACTTCTATTCCGATGTACATAAAGGTCAATATTGAATCAATGTAACGGTCATTGTTGCTATGATCGTTGTCATCGACTGAGTGGTCAATCAACCTGCCACATAATTTCATTATCCCAAGTCCAACTGAGTCATCTTGATTGTCATTGTGTGAGCTTGTACTTCTGTCCGGCTAACCTTTCTCATAAACGTTATTTAACCTACCTACCTAAATAATATTTAAATGATCACGTATTAATCGACTGTATTTGTCAAACAATGGATTTAAGTTTATGTATGGGTGTATGTATGTAGGTATATAATTTCTTTATTTTTAATGGGAACAGTTTATTGATTATCGACCTTTTTGGTATATTCGTACAGTTTTGAAGTTTTTGAAGATATTTCCAACTGTTTTACAAAAAATCCCAAAGAAAAAGCTAGAACAAAAGCGTCCTTAAAATTCATGTTTGCAACTTTCTTTCATAAAAAAGTAAACATTACTTAAAAGTATTACCTATTTAAATTAAAAACAAAAAGTTAATACAAGGTATGTATTAAAACTAAATCCCACATTGAAGCCGTGTAATGTTTCGTGTGATCAAAATGTTTTCACGCATCAACTCCGGCATATGGCCAACATACCGTTTCTTGGAGTTATTAAAATTTGCACAACCCTACATAATATTATAAGACCCACGCCTTGTTATAATTTGCTACATTCGGAGTTCGGATTACAAATTTGAATTTACTATTTAATAAATTCTAAAATTGAAAATGCTATTTAATTTTGTAATAGTATTCTTTAATAGAAACATTCTTAATTTGAAATGCGCGTCAATGGAAATAAACGATTAAAGACTGTTGCTGCATAATTTTAATCTTGTTTTTTTTCCTTTCTAGGAATAGCAGATAGGAAAATGCAATTAAGATAATGTTTTTATTATTTTATTTATATTTAACAAAGAGTATTTATGCAAAATGCTTACATATAGATCATAGTTATAGTTTTACAAAAAACATGTAAGTACTTAGTCATCAGTAAGTAGGTATGTTATGCTATATGATGATGAGAAGCAACTTATTGATCTAATTCATGTCATGCCTTAGTCACGGTAAATAACTGAACAAAACCTAACGTAACAACCGATCATAGAAATAAATATACCTAGAAAGAACGTCGCCATACTACACGAATATACAAAACAGGCCAACTTTTATAGGCTGCTGCGCGTAACAGCTACTTTTTACGCTCCCTCTGCGTCATTCTGCTTGTCATAATGACGTTCATAATGATAGTAGTTGTTAAAATATTCCAATTAAAATCGGGAGAAATTTAAATATTGATCATTATTTTGCATTTTTATTTGATTTAGCCCCTAACAGTTAGAGCCTATTTTTATCGACGCGTGCACAGCGGCGACACTATCTAGATGTATCCTTAATCAAAGCAACCGATATACTAAAGTTGCTAGAAATATAAACATTACATTGTAAACTAACTTTCTATAAATACTTATGCAAGTATTAAGTATTTTGTTTCTAAAAATACCAATACCGATCATCAATATCATCTCAAATACAGTGAATAATAGATAGAATCAACCAAATATAATTTTATAAAAACATTGTTAAATAGGTTGTACTATATTTTGGGCCGGTTAATCGCGATTATAAAATCTTTAGATGCAATGCAGTGATACAAGGCTTTAAAAAGCACTCCAATTTTCAAAATTTCAAAATATTTTTTTTTACTATAACCAGGCACAAATGCTATCTTCTTGCCTTTAATCATAGCTACAGAGTTATTCATGTAATTGAAATCGAATATAAGTAACAGTGTAGTAATGTGGCATTAGAAAAGTTAGAACAGCTAGTTCACGGATGAGTCGGCACCGGCAGCCATCCTCGGTGCATGCGACCGCGGCCGCCTGCTCGCCGGGACCGTTATGCGAACATATCTGCCGAGTGCCGAGTGCCTGCCGACTTCACCGCCGACCGTCGACCAACCAAGTTTAATGACTCACTGCACAATGCGAGCGTCAATATTCACCAAGTTTATTTTATTGTGATTCCAATTTCAAATTATTTTCATTGTTAGTGAACAGTAACAAATTATCACAAAAACATTTGTAACCTGCCTGTATGATTAAAATTGTTTTTAATCTTTTTATGCCAGTGTTACAATTTTAAATTGTGTTCTTTTAGACTATTGTACGAAATATTGGTTCACTGTTTGCTACCCACATATATACTATTGGCAATTTGTTAAAAGTATCGCTTAGTATACTGCTGGGGTTTAAATGTTTAGTACGATATGATATTGTAAAATAACAAATCTAAAATTGCTTTCGAATACTTAACTTTATAAATACATAAGATTATTATAATACTTCAGAAGGTGAAATATGGTTATTTATTACCAGCTTGGGTGACAAATTGAAAATCATAGATATTAACCGTCCAAGACGGACTGAACGGTGGTTTTATCGTTTTATTTAACTACGGGAGGAGTTGACTGCCCGTTATCTTATCGCCGTAACGATAACAAGTCACAAAAAGCAGTGTATATCGTTATTATCGTATTTCTAGTATGTAATGGTTCAACTAGAATCAATTGAGTTCAAATAATAGAAATATTTAATACTGTTTTCAATTAAAAAAGGTATTTTAAGTGGTTAAGTAAAGCACGACTACTTTTCAACGCTATTTTAAATTAAGAACAAAATAATTTTATTTTTAAAATGCTTAAGTTAATTATATTATAGAAGAACAATAAATATTTCTAAAAACAATTTCAAAAATAGAACAAAGAAAATAGAAATACGTTGTAAATTGCGATAATCTTGAATAGAGGAGGTATTACAACTAAGTGACAAGGACGCCACGCCCGCCCTGTAACTGATTGTGTTTCTGAAAGTTTGTGTGCATATTATTTGCTCCTCGATAACTTGGTTCAATGGCACTTAGTTAAATCATATCTTGGAATAGCACATGGGATATTTATCCCGGGAAACAGATATCTCGGGAACGTGGATGACCACGATGCAGCTAATTCTATAAATTATTTGACGAAACTTCACCAGGTTAAGCAAAATCCTGTAAATACGTATTGAATAAAATATTAATCGTTCCCAAAACTGAATTTAAAATTAGTCTAGCCTATATTAGCCGTGACTGTACACTACCGTGCAAATTTTTTTTTTTTTTTTTTATCTTTATTAAAGAGCTTTATCAAAATTTGATAATGTCGCTCTGGTAAATTATACACAAAGTATCTACAATACAATAATACCGTGCAAATGAAAAAATACTTTTACCTAAAGGAAAATTAGGACTTTTTACTCCGTTCCTTTATTGTCTCCCTTACTTGACAGGTGGCAGGCATATCGCAGTTCTTCGGGAACCTTTTTGTACTTATTAGGGCACATATTTTAGGGCTGAATTTCTTGCCTGCCTTTTAGACAGGCCCACTTTGTTTACTCGTGGCCAGCCAGTATGTGCAGATCCTTCGGCATATTTATTAAACCATTTATTATTTACTTTTAAGCAATGCGTCTTTACTGAGAAAGTATCATTAATATAGTGGGATAGGCAGATAATGTCACAATTTGATAAGTACCTTACAGAATACCGTGTTCCTGCGCGTGAGTAAGGTTTCCAGTGGTCATTGGGGAGGGGGAAGGGTCGGTGACGCGTAGTTATGCCTCAAGTGTTGCAAGCGTCCATATGGCTACGGTAACCGCTTACCATCAGGTGGGTCGAACGCATATAAAAAATACACCTGCCGGTGTGTGGCCTATAGAAATTTGTAATACCGGACTGTTTAGAATATCGACCGTGAGAAATCTAAGTATAGAATTTCTAGAAAGATTCGACCATAATATTTTGGATTTGAATAGCATTTGGCACATGGACAGACCATACCGAGGTATAAAACATGTAAAACGTTGAAGCCACAGGAAATAAACTATAATAGTCGACGTAGAATGTGTGATTTATATTTTCGTAACACAGAATAGGAAAATAGCTAGAATACTTAATTAATCAAGTCTTACTGTGGGATAATAAGTTAAATTTCACCCAACAATTTAGTAAAAGGGTAAAATTATTTCATGATTGCTGGAGCTCAGATGCTAACTTTACGTTTAGGCTTAATTTATTATCAAGGACTTGATACTTGTTATGAACATTATGTTAACAAAGAATTAATATTTGAGTGAATTAATTTGTTAAATTTGTGTTACTAGGCCTTAAGGCACAGAATAAATAATAGTACTAACGTACCTAAGGTCCGTATTCTAGGACAACCATCAACGCTCTAGTCAAGATTAAAACAGTTGAATATGGAACCTGTACCAATGACATTAGGTTTATTTTCGATTAACATAATCTATTCTTGATACTTGATCTAAATTTTGATTGTCGTTCTATACAGGCCTAAGCTGCCCTTACATTTCTATCTGTGACTTTTATCAGTATTGGGTTGTAAATTTTAAGCCTTACTTAATATTACTAGTCTTTACTGGCATAGCATATGCGGTTTCCGAAACACTACACACATCTACTACAGTGGCCGGCAAACAACTTGAGCCATGACCTTGAGTGCGCAGTAGACGATTTTAAGGTGTCGTTGGTGGAAAGAGAGGTGCGCGGGGGCATTCTGTCGGCACGCGTCCACGCTATTGGCCGAGCATGAGTGTACATGCGCGAACTTACCCCCACTACGTCGACTTTGGCTCAAGTTGTTTGCCGGCCTCTGTACTATAGGGTCGGCAACGCGCGAGTGATACCCCTGGTGTTGCAAGCGTCCATAAGCTACGGTAACTGCTTACCATCAGGCAGGCCGTATGCTTGTTTGCCACCTTAGAGGTATAAAAAAAAAAAAACATCAAGATTTGTAATGGTTGGTGATACACCTTCAATTTTCTCCTAGAAAATTCTAAAAAAACATTTTTGCTATTTATCAGGAGAACGACTACAACTTACCGTTTTCTTTCCACTTATTTTAGTATTGTAGTCTTGCTGATAACAGACTTAAAACAAAATCATCACCTTCTACTAGTAGATGAAAGTACTACATCAATGACTACGCAACAAATAATATATCAGTGTCATCAATCCATACATATCCCACCCTCAATAATAAAACTGGCTTGCGTACAAATAGCTCGTGATATCCGACATGACCACAAAAGAGATGCGGGCGAGACTATTCAATAGAAAAAACGTTTCTTATTATGTAAATGTATTAACCATTATAAAACGTATGCTCCGTGAGAACTCCAATCCGTATTTTCTGTAAGAATTAAGCTATCTAATATTTAAGTCTTGAATAACATGTCAGTTACATCAAAGAACGATTTAATTGCTTTTACATTTAATGCGAAGTTTATACTCATAGCCTCCTTGAAGTTTCGTTGAACCCTGTGGTTGAACACTCTTCTCATCTCGAATCTTTTTAATGTCAGGTCGTCGAGCAAGCACGGTCAACCTGGTGGTATGTGGTCATCGTCGCCTGGACCTTTGAAGATTTTTAAAGAACAACCTACGGAAGCATAAGATGATTTGGAAGAGATACCCGCTAAAGTACCTAAGACTAATACAGAAGATGATGTGAAAACTTCTACCGAAAATGTTTCGGATACTACTAACAAGAAAGATGTTGATATTAAAGAGCCGGAAAAAATGGAGGTTGAAGAAGAAACTGTTGTTCCTAAGGAGGAAACAAAACAAGTCACCAATGCAGAAGATACAAAGAAAGAAGGAAATAAGTTAGTAGAAACAAAAGAAGATGCTGGAAAAAATGTGGAAACAATTAAAGATGAAACAAAACTGGAAGGAGCAAAGAAAGAGGAAATAACTACAGAAGAAGCTAAAAAAGTCGATACGAAATGCCCTTTTTAAAGAACCCTAAATTCAGACACTCTAATATTCTAATAGTTTGCAGTAGAATTGTCGCGACTGCATCGTTATATGGTCGGTCGAGGCGGCTCGAGGCTATAAGGATGAGCTCCGCATCGCTACGATCGGGCGATGAAAAAGTTCTAAAAGTTCTAGGGAACACTCCCCACTTTATAAATACAGTGCGACCGCCGAGAGAATGCTTTTCTGACACCTGTTAATTTTGGGCTAATCACGAAAAGGGCTAAATCCTATTCCGATGGGACATTCACAAGATGGTGAGGCATAGTATAATCACAGTCTAATACCATACAGTCGGTCGACGAAGCCGTCTAGACAGGGCAATCGTGCGGGGTGTGAGGGACGAGACGCGGGAAAGCCGTTACCGACCTGCGAACAAAATTATGTTAGTAGCTCGGTAAACAGCATTCAGGGCTAACGCGTGTTTGTGTCTGTAATTATTTTATTTAAAATGGTGCAAACGACGTGTGCTGTGAGAGACTGCAAGTCTTCATCCTATTTAAATAAAGATCTGCGGTTTCATCAGCTTCCACACACAGACGAAAGGTAAATAAATCATGGTTTGTTATCGTAGAGTGCATACAATAATAATTTTATATTTGTCATGTCGTGTCACGTTAATAACGCCAACAAAATGGCCGAATGGCGGACGGTAAAAAATATCTAATAGGTACACAGGTATAGGTAACAGGCACAGGGCATGAGTGTTTGTTTTTTTTTTTTTTTTTTCAATAGGTCTGATGATGGAGTAGGAGAGTAAGCACTGGAACTCCATAGCAGAACTTCGTATCCTAGCCGTGTTTGGGGTTGTTGGAATGGTCGTGAGATGAACTTTGACCATGTATGATTTCAGGGTCTGATGATGGAGTAGGAGGGTAAGCACTGGAACTCCATAGTGGAACACGTATCCTAGCCGTGTTTGGGGTTGTTGGAATTGTTGTGAGATGAACTTTGACCATGTATGGTTTCAGGGTCTGATGATGATGTAGGAGGGTAAGCACTGGAACTCCATAGTGGAACTTCGCATCCTAGCCGTGTTTGGGGTTGTTGGAATTGTCGTGAGATGAACTTTGACCATGTATGGTTTTCAGGGTCTGATGATGGAGTAGGAGGGTAAGCACTAGAACTCCATAGTCGAACATCGTATTCTAGCCATGTTTGGGGTTGTTGGAATTGTCGTGAGATGAACTTTGACCATGTATGGTTTTCAGGGTCTGATGATGGAGTAGTTATTATAATATTGTTTTATTGTTATCTGCAATAAATAAATAATTTTGTAAATATTGTTTACTTGTGACAACCCTGGCCGTCGCGATACTGTCTAGACGTTGTCGGCATTTTTCACAAGATCAAAGGCGTCGGACGACTGTATGGTTATTAGACTGTGGTATAATGAAAGGATCAGCCGTTTTCGTTATGAGGCCAATATTACAGGTATCAGAAACGCATTCTCTCGTAGCAGAACACACAGAGACACAAACTCTCCAAAGGCTGAGAGTTTCTAAACTGTCAGTAAGGTTGGGATCGTCATAATACCCTTCCTTAATTGTGACGAAAATCTATAGCTAAATTGTGTTATAAAATACTCTCAAGAACCGCCAACAAAATTAGCACAAAACTCAGAACCCCATAAAATCAATACAATACAGCATAATTTGATTGTCGATAGCCACAACCACAATCTCTTACAATTATTTATTTGAAAAACTACCCTTTGTATTATCCTCAGTAACACTCGTGCACACAAAGTAATACCAAACTTAGTACTAAAAGAATAAAGTGTTTTATTGCGAAGCGAGCGAGTAATTGCTAACAGAAATTAGGGGCACATTTCACAGGCCCCAGTGTTATAGAGGTTTCCTTTTCTGGGGGTCGCCTTCTAGTGACAGAAGCTGCTCGATTAATTACGCCTTTCGCCCCTTTTCGGAATAAAATACAGTAGATATTGCAAAATGAGTTCTATTCTGGATTTAAAAATAGTTCGGCTTATCCCACTATGTTTTGAAAATGGAACTTAGTCTATGGAATGATGTTGCGAGAAAAAAATTTTTTTTATATTATTCTTATGGTAAATAATTGTAATATCTATTTTCCAAGATTATATTAAGAATGTACAATAGAGCAACGTAGTGGTAAATAGAGTAGGTAAATATAAATGTTAATACCTAAACTAAAGCTAGACTCGATGATGTTGCAGACAGAAGCTATTGCAGTAATTTATAAAATGGTTTTGCTTGATTGACTGTTCAGTCTAGGAGCCAGACAACTGACACTTAGCGATAGTTTATAAGACTTCACTTTCGAAGTTCAGACTAGACTGGGTGTATTAACCACGGAGTATTAACACTGCATTACAAAATAATCAAATATTATATGCAGTAATCAAAATATTATTATACTTAGGTTTATACTGATACATATTACGGTAAATATTGATAAAATAAAATATTCATATAAAATATTGATAAAACCCCTAAGGGGGTGAAAAGGGGGAATTTTGTTTGTATGTTTTTTTTATTCCTTGGGAAAATAAACTTGAACTATTACTACTTACCTAAATAAATAATAAGTTTCTCATTATTACTCTCATTATTCAAAACTACCCCTAAAGGGTTTAGGGTGTGTTAAAGTTTGTATGGAAGAAACCTACCGCGATAGAAAATAAAGAAACAAGTGTTTTTGGGTTTAACGAAAATCGACCCTTTACGGGGTAAAAGGAGTTTTAATGTTTTAAGGGAAAGATTTTACTGCGTGTCTCGATTTACTTAAAAGTTGGTATAAGTTCCTTTTGTAGCCTATGAACATTCTCAAAAATTTCATTCTTTTAAGGGGGTAAAGAAGGGGGAAACCGCGCGGCGAAAAGCTAGTCTAATTATAAAATTCTAAATTTGTTTTGACGTAGGTATGTTAAAGTTACATTTTGTGCACACACGCACAATAAATTCTTTACATTTCGTTTCGGATAAAGGAATAACGAAATAAAGGGCCGAACAAACGCATAAGAAATACTCTGAATACCTTCATTAAAATGTAAATTGAAGATGTTATATCTAAACTCGTAGCTTCGTTTAAGGAACGCAAAGTAGGTACGTATTGGAGAATCGAATGTTTCCAAATGGATAATAATATTTTGGAATGTTCCTAATTTCTTCGTAAATATGCTATAGTTTTATCATGGGACAGTGTTAGAGTATGTGACGTGCCTTATCAGGGTGTAAACTGAATTAATGAATTGTATCATAGCTGACGGTAGACACTTGTAGTGTCAGGTGATTAAAGAGGCCGGTTTTTTTTCTATTAGGACCCTATTTAGGGTCGGTATAAGGTCTTAAAAAATCGTAGTCAGGTTTCTGCGTAACAAATATTTATTCGATACCATTTAGTTTTTACGAAATAGAGTATTAGCCGTTTACAGCTAAAGTTGTAGTTCCGAAAAAACTGAAAAATATTACAGTGTTATATTTACTAAAGAAAAAACGCCTAATCAGTTTCCCAGTTCACGAGCTCTAAGCGATTAACTTTCGAAAATTTTCCTAATAAAAGTATTCCGGGACTCTATGCATGGTCCGACATGCTCTTGACCGATGTTTTTTTACTCTGCGAGCGTTCCGTTGTCAATATACGGACCTACAAAAAAAAATGCAACAATTTTCCCTATAAAAAGTACACATGAGTAGAATTTTGGTTAACGTTTCACTGCAAATTGACCACAAAGTTCAAACAAAACTGTTAAACATAATATTAAGTACAAAAACACCTCAGATATATTCCGGGAACACCTATTTGCTTTTGATTTCGTTATTCATTTCGTGGGTGGAGGGTGGAAGGGATGGGGCGACATCCTCGCGTAGGTTTACCAAGAATTTTCGTGTGAATTTTACTACGATGTTTTTAAGGGCACGTTCGTTAGGTGCTCTGTACGATCATATAACCAAATCGACACATTAAAGCAATTATTTATTATTAATGCGCTCATAGATTTCTGATGTGATTCTACGCTTGGGTATAATTTAGAAAACAAATATCTGCCATCTAATTTTGATGCGGCTTGTTTGTAACACACAAAAAAACATTGGAATAATTTACAGTTTCAAATTACGTACATGAGAGAGGTAGAGCATAGCGTTTATTCGCTCAAAGAGCGGCTCGACTGGGGAGGTACCTCCACCTTACAGGAATACCGCAGTCAGATAACTTTATGTTGTGTAAAGTTGTGTTCCTGCGCGTGAGTAAGGTCGCCAGAGCTCATAGGGGAGGGGGGAAAGGTCGGTAA
This sequence comes from Achlya flavicornis, assembly GCA_947623365.1. Classification (NCBI taxonomy): domain Eukaryota; kingdom Metazoa; phylum Arthropoda; class Insecta; order Lepidoptera; family Drepanidae; genus Achlya; species Achlya flavicornis. The sequence continues at coordinate 4,464,499 of OX392482.1, forward strand.
CGCGTGAGCGATGCTTCTTGTGTTGCAAGCGTCCATATGGCTACGGTAACCGCTTACCATCAGGCGGGCCGTATGCTTGTTTATCGACTTGGTTGTATATAAAGAAAAAAAAAATGTAAATCAACAAGAGTTGCACCGAATCTCTTAGTAAATAATCGGAATCCGGACCTGTCCGCCATTGTCCGGTTCTTTGGTCACTTCACTAGTGCTCCTCCCCACCCCTTAGCCCGCAACATTGAGAAACTGAACGCGATACGAAGCGAGTGGCAACCCTATTTTGCCGCGCGCGCCGCATGCTCGTTTCTCCCGTCATCCATGTCGTACTCTTACCGTCCATCGCTCGCGAAAACAGTAATGCTTTACTTACAGTTCCAAGGCAAATGAGTTCAGAACTGCAAAATGTCAACAAGATAACGATCATCAACTAAAGAGACGTAAAATCGCTGCTCGATGAATGTATTTTTGTATTCCACGAAACTTGATTTAGCAAATTAAAAACATTTGAACTCATTTAAAAGGTACTTACACACTTTAAACTAAATAGATTGTACAAAGTAATTCTTATCACGTTAGCAGAACCCATTAACTAATTCATTTGCCAGCCAAACACATCCAAGAATCGAATCTAATTTGTAATATCAGGGTCGAACTGATATACCTACCTTGCTACCTACTTACGATAATTTGAATGGTCTTCCGCTATTTTGAAGCGTTCGGCATTTATGTCAGATTTTTGATGAAAATATTAGTCTCTATCTGAGATTTGATTGATCGCTTGTCGTAGGCATCATGTGTTGGTTTCGTTTAGTACTTAAGATGGTGTGGTGCGATTCTAGATCATTCCCTGAATTATCTAGAATCGCACAACTTTACACACATCATTTATTAAGGCAATGATAGCTCAGTGGTAGTGCCGTTGGATACCGAGACATTGGTCCTGGGTTCTAATCCGACAATGAGGTTGAGCTCATTAAAACATCATGAGGAAACCATACCACGGTGGCAGGGTACTTTGTAGTACCCACCTGGCTGGCTACGACCCAAAAGTTGAAAATCTGTCGCCATGCACCTATCGGTGTGTTCCGACAGCTGCACTTGAGAGGGAACTGGTCCCTCTAGGCTTTGTGTGCTTACCACCTTCGGCCACACCATCACTTACCATGGTGAGATTGTGGGCAAACACAGGCCTATAAACAATTTTAAAAAAAAACTTCGGAGATGAAAAACGTTTTGCTAATACATAACATGTATAAAAAAGCATTATATACACAATACACAGTATTTGTTGCGACAGTATAAAATATAATGATGAACGTCGACGATTGTCGCTAGAGGTCGACCCACTTTTAAGCAAGCATTTTGTAGGTCGTTTATCGTGGTCATTTCCCCGGTACCACAGTCGGAGCGCAGTGTACCTACGCACAACGCTTTCGCAATCAATGCCACCCAAAAACAGTATTCAACACGCGTTTTCTATTTCCTTCTCCAAAACTCTTTGTAATTGGAACAGCAATGAATTTAGTACATGTGTGCACAGCCGTAATGTACAAAGTCGAGTATTACTTTTATTAGCGAACTGTTTTGTTACTGTTACCTGCGTCTTGCGAGTAGCGGAGCAAGGTCGAGCCGTTAAGAAATATGTCATTATTTCATTAACACTTAGTTAATTGCAGTGGAGCAGTGTCATAGCATGCATGTGAGGGATATTGGGGTGTCACTGGGTACATGGTGAACGATGCTAATTCGTTTGTGCATGAGTGGGGAGCACAACACTGCACGCCAAGCTAACTGCTTATGTTATTTAAGTCGGTTGACCACGTGCCTACGTGATAAACATCATGATCGTTGTATTAATAGAAAAGCTACGAGTCACATTGCACTGCGATTGAATGCAACTAAAGTAATTATGAGTCTTTATTATTATTGTTTTACAATTTACTATCAGGAAAAGTTTATTAATAAGTACAATGTTGTACAGAACGGGGAGTTCTAAGGCCTGAGAATTCTGATATAGACAATATACAAGATCAAAATCAGAGTAATTTTGGCAGATCCTAAAAGGATCTGTCTTTTATATTGCAATATTGTGGCCTTCCTTATTTATCTTCATTAAGGGGGTAGTCCCTGAGCGTGGGAACTTCTCATCGAGCTCACACATCGACAAATTCTGTCCACACAGATGCGTCTCTCAGTTATATTACACATTGCTTTGAGACAGACAACTATGTTTTACGGCGCAATAGAATAATTATTTATACAGTGCTAGTTCGCGCCTGTGAGACTAGAAAGCATGTTGCAGAAACAGCGCAATGTATTAGCTGTTCACTCGCCGCCCCGTAGTTTGCGAGTATCCGTGGTAAAAGAGATGGCAATATTGGCAAAAGATAAGGTTAGAGCCACAGTGTTCGCGTAATTCGTGCTAATTAGGTAAGCAGTACCGGATCATTCTTGATATTTTTCTTTAGTGAGAATATTTCTTTGTTAATTGTATATTAATCTTAACTACTTTACCTTTACTTACCTAAATCCATATAGGTATATAAAAAGAGAAAATGGCTTAAAGTTGTGGCTTAATGGCTGATGCACGCACAGCTGGGCTGGCATCGTAAAACTTACTAGCGAGTGACCCGCCCGGCTTCGCACAGGTACAATGTACATAGGTACTACGTGGGTACTACTTATGTTATTGCACGCGGGCCGCCCTGCCCGCCGCACGAGCATAGTATGGCGAATACTGTTTTTTGGTACCTACCTAATTTTAAATCTGTGATATCTTCTAAAATTGTGCTCAACGTACCCAACTTATTTAATTAAATAAGGACACAAAAAAAATATAAAAATGGTTATTGTGGGTTATCCATAGGATATAGATATATACCATCACGGACTTTTTTGTAGATCCAAATGCTTTTTAGGGTTCCGTAGCCAAATGGCAAAAAACGGAACCCTTATAGATTCGTCATGTCTGTCTGTCTGTCTGTCTGTCTGTCTGTCCGTGTATGTCACAGCCATTTATTTCCGAAACTATAAGAACTATAATGTTAAAACTTGGTAAGTAGATGTATTCTGTGAACCGCATTAAGATTTTTACACAAAAATAGAAAAAAAACAATAAATTTTGGGGGTTCCCCATACTTAGAACTGAAACTCAAATTTTTTTTTTTCATCAAACCCATAAGTGTGGGGTGTCTATGGATAGGTCTTCAAAAATGCTATTGAGGTTTCTAATATCATTTTTTTCTAAACTGAATAGTTTGCGCGAGAGACACTTCCAAAGTGGTAAAATGTGTGTCCCCCCCCTGTAACTTCTAAAATAAGAGAATGATAAATCTATAAAAAATATATGATGTACATTACGGTGCAAACTTCCACCGAAAATTGGTTTGAACGAGATCTAGTAAGTAGTTTTTTTTTAATAGGTCATAAATTGAAATTAATATCAAATACTCAGGTCTATACTACCATTTACTTATATACCTACAGGTTTGTACGGAACCCTCGGTGCGCGAGTCTGACTCGCACTTGGCCGGTTTTTTTCTCTTAAAATGATATCTTAGAGATTCTAAAATAGATTTAAACCTGGTTCTGCTGGCGGTCTCGACGGTTACACCACAGCATTACAAAGATCTTGTCTGTGGTGCCGCCGGAGACGCTGGTACCAAATTATTATCGAAATTAACCTCTCTTATAAATTTAATGTTGGCAGGAAAGGTGCCAAGCCCATTCACTGAGATCATTTATGGGGCCAACCTTTGCGCGCTATCCAAAAAAGATGGTGGAGTAAGACCCATCGCTGTGGGTAATACTATCCGTCGTATGGCCTCCAAAATTTGTTGTCGTCACATTCTCCCGAAACTTTCGGAAATATTTCAGCCCATTCAACTCGGTTTTGGCTCAAAGGGAGGTTGTGAGGCAGCTGTTCATGCGGCTCGGACCTTTCTATTAAATAACGGAGGTGAAATGCTGCTTAAAGTTGACATAAAAAATTCATTTAACTCTGTCGATAGGGGCGCTTTATTGACCCAAATTCGGGATATCTGCCCTGACGTATATCCTTACCTTTGGCAATGCTATGGGCATCCATCAAAACTTTTTTTCAGAGAACACCCACTTATTTCCGCCATGGGTTGTCAACAGGGCGACCCTCTCGGTCCAGCTATCTTCAGTATGGCCATCCATTCAATTATTTCTGGGTTACAATCTAAATTTAATGTATGGTATCTAGACGACGGTACGCTAGGGGGTGATGCGGCTTCCGTTCTCAGTGATTTTAAAACATTGACAGAAAATTTTAAAAAGATTGGCCTAGAATTCAATAGCTCCAAATGTGAGCTCCTTATTTTAGATTCTTTCCCAGAATCTGAAAAACCAGAATTAATTCAAAATTTTAATGTTTTGGCTCCCAATATTAAGTTACTGTCAAAGGAGTCGCTTCATCTTCTCGGAGCCCCAGTCTTAAATGAATCCATACCTAGTTTCTTTGAGAAAAAGATTCAAAATTTTAATGACTCTTCAAATAGACTTTATGAAATTAATGCCCATTATGCATTTTTTATTGTTCGACTCTGCCTTTTCGTGCCTAAGTTTACCTATTTGCTCCGCAGTACGCACTTATTTAAATTCGTTCACATATTAGATACTTTGGATAATATGATCAAAACGTCTCTTTCCAAAATTCTAAATTGCAGTTTTTGTGAAAACTAAGTGTGGTCTCAGGCCACCCTACCCGTGTGTTATGATGGCCTAGGAGTGCGGAAAATTTCAAGCATATCAGTACCGGCGTTTCTATCCTCGGTATACAGTGTGGGCAGCCTCGTCAGATCTGTTTTGGACCCTTCTATTGGATCTGTTGAGGTTTCTTACCTGTCCGATGCTAGAGACGCCTGGCAGGCAGCTTGTCCAGGCACAAATATTCCAACCTTGAGTCACTCTCAGAGAGCGTGGGACAAGCATCTTTGTGAAAAAACTTGGCAAAATTTATTTTCAAACTTTTCAATAGATACAGACCGCGCGCGCTTGTTAGCCGTCTCTCAGAGTGACTCAGGTCACTGGCTACAAGCTATTCCATCCACAAATACCGGGACAATGTTAGACCGTATAACATTAAGTCTGTGTATTTGTCTTCGTCTTGGTTGCAGGACCAATCAGCCTCATCGCTGCCGCTGCGGAGACCTCGTCAATGAGCTCGGCCACCATGGGCTTTCGTGCTCCCTAAGTGCTGGTCGAATATCACGGCACTCGGCTATTAATGACATTATCCGCAGGGCTCTTGTTGTCTCTAACGTGCCTTCCGTACTGGAACCAGTCGGTATTGCGCGGGGCGATGGCAGGAGACCGGATGGTATGTCTTTGATCCCTTGGAGTGTCGGCAAGTCGCTGGTGTGGGATGCCACATGTGTCGATACACTCGCGCCATCTCACTTACCGGCGACTTGTAAAGCTGCAGGGGCAGCGGCGGCCAGTGCGGAAAATTCAAAATTCAAAAAATATGCATCGATTGGACCCAATTATATTTTTATGCCTTTTGCGGTCGAGACCTTGGGACCATGGGGGTCAGAAGCTCGCCGTTTTGCTCGCACCTTGTCTTCAAAATTGATCGAGACCTCCGGAGACCAGTGGGCGGGGAGCTTTTTCCGCCAACGCGTCAGCTTGGCTATCCAAAGAGGAAACGCTGCCAGCCTTCTGGGAACCTTGCCGTTAATCGGAAGCGGCGGCAGGCTTGAGTAAATTTTCTATATATAGATTATATTTTGTAAATATAGATTGTATTTTGTACATATTTGTTGTTAATAAATAATATATATTGACGATTCTAAATTCTAAAAAAAACACACTTCCAAACTTTTAATACACCTACCGCCATAAATATTTTGTCTGTCATAACTTGAAATTACATAAGATAATTCTTTCAAAATTCTGTTATCCTGGCATTATAGCGACCTTGACGAAAACGGAATATGATGAAACTCGTTTCAACTAGAGAAAGTAATGCGTATAAATAAAATAATGATAAATTTTAATCAGTATTTATTATAATAATATGAAAAACTATAACATTTTAATAACCAACGATTCAAAAAAATAAACGTCGCAAGACAAGAAAATTACAAATAAAACCGGCCAAGTGCGAGTCAGACTCGCGCACCGAGGGTTCCGTACAAACCTGTAGGTATATAAGTAAATGGTAGTATAGACTCGCTGAGTATTTGATATTAATTTCAATTTATGACCTATTAAAAAAAAACTACTTACTAGATCTCGTTCAAACCAATTTTCAGTGGAAGTTTGCACCGTAATGTACATCATATATTTTTTATAGATTTATCATTCTTTTATTTTAGAAGTTACAGGGGGGGGGACACACATTTTACCACTTTGGAAGTGTCTCTCGCGCAAACTATTCAGTTTAGAAAAAAATGATATTAGAAACCTCAATATCATTTTTGAAGACCTATCCATAGACACCCCACACATATGGGTTTGATGAAAAAAAAAAATTTGAGTTTCAGTTCTAAGTATGGGGAACCCCCAAAATTTATTGTTTTTTTTCTATTTTTGTGTAAAAATCTTAATGCGGTTCACAGAATACATCTACTTACCAAGTTTCAACATTATAGTTCTTATAGTTTCGGAAATAAATGGCTGTGACATACACGGACAGACAGACAGACAGACAGACAGATAGACAGACATGACGAATCTATAAGGGTTCCGTTTTTTGCCATTTGGCTACGGAACCCTAAAAAGTCTCATTAGCAAACGATATAATCACCTACATTTTTTTTTTTTTTTTTTTCATATAATAATAAAAAAAATATTCAAAAAATTAAGACTAACTATTTATACTACTTTTGTGATTACCGTAACAGAAAAATATAATATAAAATAAGTTCAAATCCATCGGTTCGTCGACCGCATCAACATCAGTCATGTTTAGGTAGGGCTGCTCCATCGTCGACCCCAAATAACTTTGCTATTGGCTTAAATTTATGTCTCGTGCCGCGAATGCACATACTAGTGGCACGGATTATAGAGATGATTATTTTTGATCTTAGCCAACCCATCACTACGCTAAATGACCTGTTCCAGCGGTCAGAGATTGCGGCTCCAAGATGTTTAACGAAGGTAGACATTTGTGGAGCGAAAACTCCGTCAACGGATGTGACAAGAGGGGTGAATGTTGCATGTCGCAATTCGCAAGCGCTTGAATATTTTCTTATTTTTTCGTCTTCAGCGGATTTTAATACAGAGGCGACAGGACGTGAAATATAAGAAGGAGCGTCAGTGTCTACGACACGGATATCAAATAACGCTTCCCTCTGTGCACCCCAAACGCCACGGCAAGAAAGGTCTCCACGTAGTCCGCATTCTCCTTCAGAGATTATGGGTTCTTTGACTACGTTACCCCATGCATGTTGACATAAGTCACAGAACAAATCTCTAATTTCATTATGACGACGTGTTATTATACCACCCTTTTTACAACATAGAGCATGATCAACATTGAATTCATCGCAACCGCAGCCATCACATGATTTTGGCATAGAGACTGGTAATCTATGGTAACGTAATGCAAGTCCGTCTCTGAACTCAAATGGGGACAGATCGGACTGGTCTTTCTTAGTCGGTATGATAGATAGCCAATTGGAGGATTTAGTTTTCATTTTTGTCGAAATTGATCGGTCAATCGCTCTTCTCTTGATAGGAGAGAGTTTGACCAAGACAGTATCCAAGAGTTCGTCATTGAGAGAGTCTTTCTCTTTGCGGCTTTCTTTCTGTGAATCTTTGAGAGATTTATGATGTTGATAGAGGTCCATATGTGTATTTTCGATTAAAGCATTTGAGAGGACTGCACAACCTTTTTTTGAACATTCATAGTTTATATTTGTGATTTTTGATAGAGCGGAGATTGCTAGACCACCTTTGTGAACGGGTAGAGAGAATAAGTCCGCTTCTAAGGGTGAGATATCGCCTCCTAGTAAAGTCGGTAAAAAATTGGTACGCAGTGTGTTTGTTAGTGGTTCGAAGAATTGGTTTACGTCATCTAAAACTCTTAAAAGGAATGACCATTGAAATTGAACTGCTTTGTTGAGGGCAGTGTAAGCGGCTTGGGGTGAGTCTTTACAGATAAGTGAAAGTTTTTCTATTGTAGATTGCCAGTTTTTAATTTTCTTGTTTACAAAGTGTTCTTTTCCTTCGCCAATATAACTACCAAAAGGAAGCGTGATCCAGTTATGATGTTTACGTTAATCCCCTTGAAAATCTGTTGAGCTGTTTGCTTGTCGTTCTCGGAAATTTTTAGATATGATTTTTTGTCTTGAGGAAGGTAACCATATTCTGGGCCTATTTTACTCATTGTATCCCACCAATGACGTAGGTTTTTTAGTTTGCCTTGGGCGGAAGAGTCATCAGCATACCAGCATTGGGTAGTTGCTTGTTCTTTTTTTAGTTTATTTATTATGGGTAGTGTTGCAAGGGCGTACAATGGCATGGCAAGTGGATCTCCTTGGGTTACTCCCTCTTTGCTGTATAATCTCATATCGGAATCACGTATTACAAGTTCTGCGTGACCATTGTATGTGTTGTATAAGAAACGAGCGCAATGTGGCCAATATATTCTTGCTTGCCAGAGAGCTAACTGTCTATTCATAGAATTAAAGGCATTATTTGCATCGACGAGTAGCATTCCCCAGTTAAGGCCTGGTTGGCATTCTTTTTGGAAAAGTTCATTCATTGCGTGTATAGCACCTTCGATACCGCAGCTTAGTCCACTACAAAGTTGCGATTGGGCACAAGCTTCGGTGACCTAAGATCCGGTGGCTAAAATCATACATTTGGATAAGATCCTGCGTAGGCATTCGCCAATGCCAATCGGTCTCACACCTGGGCATTTGTCTAAGGCTATGAGTCGACTTGACATAAGGGCTTGTATTTGGGTCCATGGTACAATATTGTTATTTAAATGCATAGTTAATTGTGCTACTGCAATCCTCAAATGCAGGCTTGCTTCTCCAAATCGTAACAAGTAATCTTTCCAATTTTCTGATGTGGTGCCTGTTGGGCTTCCACCACCATGCAATTTTCTCGCAACTGATTCCACATGTTCGCTAGTTATATCTACTTCTAGTAATGGAGTCAATTCGGTGAGGCCGTCAGGTAGTGTAAATAGTCTTGAATCAGGATTGAATCCAGGAGGGTGCTTCTCATGCAATATATCCATGACCGTTTTCCCCGTTACGTCAATTTCGTCTTCAGGTTTAAGGATTTTGCTTGTATCTTTTGTCAATAACCAATTTAGGGCTTCGCGTGTTTTTCCTCGATGTATGAGACGCGTGAAATTTTTTGTGACATATTCATTATTATCATTATATTTTTTTCTGTTGTAGGAGTTGTGTAGCGAGTGGTCTGCTTTCATAGCCTCTGTTATTGGTATATCAAAATTTTCTTCAGCCCATAAATTTTGGCGTCGGCCTGTTCCCAATTATTTAGGCTCTGTTCAATATATACGCTTCATCCATTCACCAAGTGACCCCAAGGTCTCTGTAAATATCGATTTTGAGAGCAATCGGACCAGTATCTAAAAAGTTCAAAATGGCGGACATATTTTCAAAATGTTGAAAAAAGATTCTTGTTTTGTGACCCCAAGGTCTCTCAAATATCGATTTTGAGAGTAATCGGACCAGTATCTAAAAAGTTCAACATGGCGGACACTTTTTCAACATTTTGAGAAAAGATTCTTGTTTTGTGACCCCAAGGTCTCTCAAATATCGATTTTGAGAGCAATCGGACCAGTATGTAAAAAATTCAACATGGCAGACAATTTTTCAAAATTTTGTAAAAAGATTCTTGTTTTGTGACCCCAAGGTCTCTCAAACATCGATTTTGAGAGCAATCGGACCAGTATCTAAAAAGTTCAACATGGCGGACACTTTTTCAAAATTTTGAGAAAAGATTCTTGTTTTGTGTCCCCAAGGTCTCTTAAATATCGATTTTGAGAGCAATCGGACCAGTATCTAAAAAGTTCAACATGGCGGACACTTTTTCAACATTTTGAGAAAAGATTCTTGTTTTGTGACCCCAAGGTCTCTCAAATATCGATTTTGAGAGCAATCGGACCAGTATCTAAAAAGTTCAGCATGGTGGACACTTTCAAAATTTTGAAAAAAGATTCTTGTTTTGTGACCCCAAGGTCTCTCAAATATCGATTTTGAGAGCAATCGGACCAGTATCTAAAAAGTTCAACATGGCGGACACTTTTTCAAAATTTTGAAAAAAGATTCTTGTTTTGTGACCCCAAGGTCTCTCAAATATCGATTTTGAGAGCAATCGCACCAGTATCTAAAAAGTTCAACATGGCGGACAGTTTTTCAACATTTTGAGAAAGATTCTTGTTTTGTGACCCCAAGGTCTCTCAAATATCGATTTTGAGAGCAATCGGACCAGTATCTAAAAAGTTCAACATGGCGGACACTTTTTCAAAATTTTGAAAAAAGATTCTTGTTTTGTGACCCCAAGGTCTCTCAAATATCGATTTTGAGAGCAATCGGACCAGTATCTAAAAAGTTCAACATGGCGGACACTTTTTCAAAATTTTGAAAAAAGGTTCTTGTTTTGTGACCCCAAGGTCTCTCAAATATCGATTTTGAGAGCAATCGGACCAGTATCTAAAAAGTTCAACATGGCGGACACTTTTTCAACATTTTGAGAAAAGATTCTTGTTTTGTGACCCCAAGGTCTCTCAAATATCGATTTTGAGAGCAGTCGGACCAGTATCTAAAAAGTTCAACATGGCGGACACTTTTTCAAAATTTTGAAAAAAGATTCTTGTTTTGTGACCCCAAGGTCTCTCAAATATCGATTTTGAGAGCAATCGGACCAGTATCTAAAAAGTTCAACATGGCGGACACTTTTTCAAAATTTTGAAAAAAGATTCTTGTTTTGTGACCCCAAGGACTCTCAAATATCGATTTTGAGAGCAATCGGACCAGTATCTAAAAAGTTCAACATGGCGGACAGTTTTTCAACATTTTGAGAAAAGATTCTTGTTTTGTGACCCCAAGGTCTCTCAAATATCGATTTTGAGATCAATCGGACCAGTATCTAAAAAGTTCAACATGGCGGACACTTTTTCAACATTTTGAGTAAAGATTCTTGTTTTGTGACCCCAAGGTCTCTCAAATATCGATTTTGAGATCAATCGGACCAGTATCTAAAAAGTTCAACATGGCGGACACTTTTTCAACATTTTGAGTAAAGATTCTTGTTTTGTGACCCCAAGGTCTCTCAAATATCGATTTTGAGAGCAATCGGACCAGTATCTAAAAAGTTCAAAATGGCGGACACTTTTTCAAAATTTTAACATTGCAAACAATTTTTTAAATTTTACGAAAAGTTTTATGTTTTATGAGTAGATTACATCTACTCTTCAAGCCCATTGATTTGATACCCATATTATGGGGGTTGAAAAGAGTCTGCTATGGAGTTCCATTGCCAACCCTCTTACTCCATCATCAGGGGGCCTACCACAAGCTCTTAAAACAAGGTTAAAATAACCTTATTTGTGTTTTGTCTTGTTTTGACGCCGGATGTCAAAGAGGGACAAAAGACAAATAAGGTTATTTTAACCTTGTTTTAAGAGCTTGTGGTAGGCCCCCAGACCCTTAAAACTGCATCTCAAAACGATTCCAACAAGTCCAAACACGGCTTACATACGTTATTCTACTATGGAGCTTATCTGATGATGGTTCCAGAAGGTAGGCAAACTTATGGAACCATCATCAGATAAGCTCGAAGGTACCACATTGGTCCTTGATAAGTAATTTTCAAGCAATTTTAAACAAGCAAGCAAGCAAGCAAACATAAAATAATTTTAAAATAAATAAAAATATGAATTATATATCATCATTATATTACCGGTCGGGCTATAATGATAATAATTAATGAGAAATATAAAAACATTGAATGAGTTAGTACAAATACCTAACATAAATAAAATCCCGTACCTACCTTGATAAATCAATAAATGTATTTTCTTCATTTATTTTACCTCGGCAGTCACGACACTCACGACCTACCTTTATGTCAATGACACAGGACAGCGGCGACCTTCAGCGAGCATCAAAGCGACGTGCTCCCACTTTGGAATCGAGGAGGGCACTGGATGATTTCTATGCGCGCATTCGAATTTATACAAATTCAAAAAATGACATCCGCTCCATAGTAATTTGTATGGAGAATTGCGTACGGTTTTCATGCAAAAGCAAAGAATATTTATAATTTTATGGATTTAACTGGTAAAAAACTGAAATGGTAAAGATGGGGTTTAATCCTTTAGTGTTTAATTAAACCACTAAGATGTAAGTCAATTCATTCGAAATACTATAAATGTTGCAGACGGCAAAGGTATATTTTGTGGTTTTAAGAGATTCTATCGTATTTTTTTGATGGAAATGAAGAATTATTTCACAAATATGACTTGGCAGAATTGTAGGTATACCTTTTAAGATGTCAAATGCTTTTAAAATGTTTTTAAACATCTGGATATTAAAGTGTTTCCTTGCAAACCATAACAGTCGTTTTGGCAGTTTTCAAGTACTACACTCTTAACTTAATCTTAGGAAGGCGAACAAAGGATACTTGCTAATTAAATAACTACTAAAAGCATTCATTACCTACCAGTAGTTCTCCATAAACAACTTTTATCAACTTCCATGATAGAATAATAACAATGAAGGCTATCATTACATTTGAATTAACGCAAGTTTAAAAAAAGAGTACTGCACTATTTTGTTCCCAATTTGAAATAAAAACGCAACTTGTCTTTTGTTAACAAATACATGTTATGTATTAGCAAAACGTTTTTCATCTCCGAAGTTTTGTTTTTTAATTGTTTATAGGCCTGTGTTTGACCACAATCTCACCATGGTAAGTGATGGTGTGGCCGAAGGTGGTGCACACACAAAGCCTAGAAGGAACTGGCTCTCAAGTGCAGCTGTCGGAACACACCGATAGATGCTTGGCGACAGATTTTCAACTTGTGGGTGGTAGCCAGCCAGGTGGGTACTACAAAGTACCCTGCCACCATGCTATGGTTTCCTCATGATGTTTTAATGAGCTAATGGCTGTCAATCCCATAGTTATTCGTAATTTAAAGTGACGCGTTTCATTTGTGTACCACAGTCAACAGTTGCATTCTGTAATTGACTTTACTGATAAATGCAGGCAAGGCCGCCCTGTGTATTGTGAGTTTGTGAGTGATAACACTGAGTGTCTACCGCATGACTTCAGTGCCTTTTATACTAATACCTCGCGGTTAAAAATATAACAATGACATCAATTGTTATAATAGGCGCGTCCCTCACGAGAACTAACGGAAAGATCAACACAAACTGCAACTTTTTTAGATATTTTAAAGCAATAATTCTTACTGCTGAAGTGAACCCAGATTTCGAGTCAACCAGCGTGCATACTATCGACAGGAAAGTCAGTTATACAAAACAATATTAATATAATTAACAATTAAACTTTAATTACTCCTGTGAATATATTTAACAAGAAAAACCGGCCAAGTGCGAGTCAGACTCGCGCACCGAGGGTTCCGTACAAACCTGTAGGTATATAAGTAAATGGTAGTATAGACCTGAGTATTTGATATTAATTTCAATTTATGACCTATTAAAAAAAAACTACTTACTAGATCTCGTTCAAACCAATTTTCAGTGGAAGTTTGCACCGTAATGTACATCATATATTTTTTATAGATTTATCATTCTCTTATTTTAGAAGTTACAGGGGGGGGGACACACATTTTACCACTTTGGAAGTGTCTCTCGCGCAAACTATTCAGTTTAGAAAAAAATGATATTAGAAACCTCAATATCATTTTTGAAGACCTATCCATAGACACCCCACACTTATGGGTTTGATGAAAAAAAAAATTTGAGTTTCAGTTCTAAGTATGGGGAACCCCCAAAATTTATTGTTTTTTTTCTATTTTTGTGTAAAAATCTTAATGCGGTTCACAGAATACATCTACTTACCAAGTTTCAACATTATAGTTCTTATAGTTTCGGAAATAAATGGCTGTGACATACACGGACAGACAGACAGACAGACAGACAGACAGACAGACAGACAGACAGACAGACAGACAGACAGACAGACAGACAGACAGACAGACATGACGAATCTATAAGGGTTCCGTTTTTTGCCATTTGGCTACGGAACCCTAAAAAGCAACCGTTCTATACAAAAAAGTCAATTACGTATTTGGTAACTGAATTGGTCAATGCTTTCAGCGCATATCCAATCTGTGAGCACGTTTTTGTCGTCATCTGTCTTTTCAATTCAACGCTTATGTCAACGAGAGTGTTCGATGATTGACCACTTGAAATGGATAGGCCTGCGGATGCCGTTAAATATTTTTTCTTTCAGTATTTTTAAATTTAGAATTTACATCACCATTTTTTCCACATAATTTGAATTGCGAATTCTCATCAGAGATTTAATTAAAAGATTCATAATAGTTTTGTTACCAGTAACAATTTCGTGTGTCAATGTCGTTGATGTAACCAAAGGTAATACTGCATCCAATTACAGAATCTAAACAAAAGTTCAACCCAACTTTCATAACACTTTATTCTTCGATCTTTTATGTTGCGCAATTCCGCTAAAACTCAGCAAATGTGGCAACGAAAACTGTCATAAATCCAAAAAACGAGCCTTTTAACTATCACTTCTTTATTTCAAAGATCACATGTCTACAGATTACGAATAACATGATTGCACGAAAGTATTACTGCGTCGTAAATAAGTAATGATATTCGAGCTGCTTTACAACGTATACAAGTCTGTAGTGCCAACGGTAAGTAAGTAGGTACCTATACCTAGATGGAATACCGCAGTGGAGCGATTAATATCAAATTAATATTGTACTGTCATACCTATTATCATAAGTATAATCACGGTATAAGGCTGTTCAAGCTATCATCGACATGCGGCATTTCTTTTGTTTCCTCTAACTTCGAGATATATGTAAAAATTAAATTCTACAGTATTTCGTTGGGGCTCAATGCTCGCTGCCTTATCTTTTGAATATTAAAGAGTGCAGTATTTCAGTATGTAGATATTATAATCATAAGGATAACTGCTCTATTTAAAATTGTGCATTACGCTTAGCCGCTTTTTTCTTGACTTGTATAGATTAATTGATTTTAGTAGGGTGTTTTCTCGATTTCTTGTTTTTACTACTAATTTATAGAACCTTTCTATAAGAAAAACCTTGAAAACACGTTGTTTACATTTTAATAGACTTAAGTCAGCAATGACTTAAGTAGTTTTCCTAGCTTCAGTGATACATTAGACGTGTAGCATCACTTGATCTTCATTCAAAGCCCTCATAATAACCAAAAAGTGGAGCAACGGCGGAGTCACAGCCAAATTCAATAAATAAATAATGAGCGATGTAGTTCGCCCGGCAACACGCAGGGCTGCCGAGTGCCGCCGGGTGCCGTGACTGACGACAGCGGCAGAGAGAGCGGGCCGGGCGGCCTCCGTGCCGTGACGTCACTGAGGTCGCGTCGCGAGCGCTCACCACCACTGCCACCACCCTGACGCGACGCGCGCGACGCGGACGCGCTTCCTACAGTTATAATCAAAACAAATCGTCCAATCACAGAACTTACTTAGATTATTTCGATTCCAAATTCGATATTTAAACTGGAATAATCATTTTGTTTAAGTTAACCAAATATTGAAAATTCGAATACAATTATTCAGTTATGTCATTTTAATTATGTGGTAACGTGATGGAGCATTCCCATTGAGCACTGATTTTTTGAGCACCGATGCTTTTCCAATAAATTTGCCTTTAAACTATGGGAACAAAAATTAAATTCGAAATCATTCCCTTTTGAGCACCGATGGTTTTGTAGCTTCTAGTGTTGTGGTATTAAAACGTATCGATAAAAATTCACAGTTTTATTATAAAAGGAAGTATTATGGCTATCTGCTTAGAGCGCTGCTCAATATGTTAGCTTGGTTGTCAGTTGCTGAACAAAATATACTCACTGTGGTTGATGCTACTTAGGTACCTACTGGCTAATTATGAAATAAATTGAAGCGTTTAAAGCGTTGAAGATTACATCCGCAGCAGTTTTTCTCAATTCTCATCGTTATTGAATCGAATTCGAGTTTTGAGTTCACTCACGTTGAATACGAAATTCGTTGGTTGCACTTAAAAAATCCGCATTGCACGTTCCTCGGGCCATTAATTGATACGGAACACATGAATATTGATGATATTATTGTGGTTCGTTTAGTTGAGAGGTTGATTTGTTTCTCATTCCAACTTCTATGATAATACTAGTCATTCCTGAATTAGATTTTAAACACCATATACCTACCTAAAGAAACGTCAAAGTATTCACTTCTATCATCCAATGAGCTAAAATTACAATTGTTGTTGACTCTGGCTCGGTAACCATCGTTAAATAGTCATTCATTAACCGCAAAAATACTACAAGCCTCTAATAAACTAGTCGAAAAAGAAAGAGCATCGACGACATTATAGTCTTAAAACAATTTCTACAGCAAAACAAAGTTTTTTTGTTATTGCTCGCGGTTGGAAGTGAACAAGGTCGTCGCGTAGTGGTTTGAGAATATCGAATAACTATCATTGAAGATAAGCTATAGCTAAAACTGTACTGTACGCGAGTTTTACCGGCAATGGATAACGTTTGGAGGACTAAGATCAGATTGTGATGAACAACGAAGTGCGGCTGTTACATAGGGCTTTGTATAGAAATCGTTCGGGTTTGTGTCGTCACAAGCCGCGGTGATTGTCAACAAACGCAAGACGACTGCGACTCAATGAAACGTGATTCGTCTACTTATTAGGCAATTATAAGAGTTCCTCGATAATACGCCTTTTGTGCGTTCAAAAGTGTATTAAGTTGGAAAATAACATTTTATATATCAAATATGGGTTATTCCACTGAGTTAGAATATTATAGAGTGATTGTACGAGATTGCGGTCTGCAAGCACGGGTACGGTCTAAATGTTTTGAAACGAAGTGCGCGTACGTACATAGTTTGAACAACTAAAATACGTATAATTAATGCCAATTTTTCGTTTTTTATCGATACTTTTACCAAGAAGAAATGACAACGAATCCATATCGACATTTTGTCTGACTGTAAATCAACTAGTGTACGATATATCTGCGAATGCATCTATATAGGGTCTATATAGGGTATGTAGGGTCGGCAACGCGCGAGTGATACCCCTGGTGTTGCAAGCGTCCATAGGCTACGGTAACGGCTTACCATCAGGCGGGCCGTATGCTTGTTTGCCACCTTAGTGATATAAAAAAAAAAATGGAAACTGCTCACGCTTTGCGCAAGGTAACGTTGTTAACGCTATCACTCTATAATATTTTAACTCTATGGATTATACACAAAACTTAGAAAGTTGTCAAAACTAAATTCAAGGTAACTGTTACCTTGCTACAAGTGGCATAAGACATCGTTAAATGCGTATGCAAGTTATGTAAGCAATTTGGAAATACATATTTTATTTTAACGCAAATTTTTCAATTTGGCATTTAGGAAGTTTTAGTTATATGGCGACGATCTGACGGTGCACAAAGTACCGTTGGACTATAATAAAATAGGGGTCACTTATCGGTAGTTGTTATTGAATATCTGAATTGCTTTTCAGATGTTAAAAATAGCCAATGTGTAAGACGTTGCCTACTAAATATAGAGCTAGTAAATGGCGTATTATGTGGAACAAATTCAATACAGGCGATGCTTATAATAAATGTAACAACGTTTCAATATAAATAGATACCTAATCTCATTTGTGGCTGATTACAACCATACTTACGTACTGAAAATCATTAAAATAAATACTCAGTGTATGCCTACGTCACTACGTGGACGTACGCGATGCAAACGGGCAGTGTGCGAGATTCGTAAGCGAGCGAGACGAGATTTGCGATCGACGCGAACAATTCTGTGCGCGAACGGGAAGCGACTAGCGAGTAGCGAGCAACACTAGTTCGGCCAGAATCACTTCATGGTTATTTTATTATAACGTCGAGAACTCGAGACCAAAATCGCGTGCTTCTTGACGTTTAAAAAAACAAGCGCTAGTCGCACCATTTCGTTGAGATATCATAGTAATTGATGCTATTTTACGCTATGTACTCACATCAAACCACAGCGTGTCCAAATATTTTGTTAGTGAATTAAATCGATTGCAATGAGCGCGGATTTAATAAGTAGGTAGGGTAAACATACCGGCTATCGACCAGTTAAGCGACTTGTTGACTTCAGAGTTGATTTCTATCATGATGCTGTACTCCAAGATATTTCATAAAATTTTCATTTCATCCTACTATAGTCTAGTTTCATAAAACCTAACGTTCATAGACGTATCAGTGATACATAATTTAAAAAAAATATAACTTCGTAAAAATAGCAAATATACCGGCTATCGGCCATTTCACTCAGTTTTCGTCCACCAGTGCACCGGTTAACGGCCACCTAATTAACAGTAGTAAAACGACTCTTATTCAATAGATCATAGGGTTCATAATAGTATGAAAGTAAAAAAATGAATAAATTCACAAAAAGCGTTATATTTTCACTCTCTTCTATGAATTAAGTAACAGATTAAAATCTCGATTCAAACTAATAACTACTTTTAGCTTTAGCATCAATAAAAATGTCTTAACAGTCACAATCATATAAAAATTAAATTAAAAAAATATGAATTCTATGCCCGTAAGTATGTATACCGAGACTTTAACAGCAACTAAAATAGATACTAAGCTAATTTTCCGTGTGGTTCTCGGCATAGAATAGGGCCAACCCTTCCAATCCTGAGGGTGTTGTAAAAGGCGACTAAGGGAATACACCAGGGGACGGGCAGCAGCGTCCATTTGTGATACGTCATCACTCTTGCGATCACCAACCCGCCTGCCAAGCGTGGTGATTACGGCAATACCTCTCTACTTGACAAGACAAACACAACTACGGCCTCCAGTCCTGGCAGCCCCGATATCCCGGGCTACGGTAGCGGTCACGGTAACGGCGGGGCAGGGGTGCTAAGAGTCTCAGGCAGAGATCCGGCTACCAACACCGACGACTGGACCTGGTAACATACAATACACGGACTCTGAGGAACGAGGAGAAGCTCATTGAGCTGGAGGAAGATGTGGACAGGTTGCGCTGGGATATAATGGGATTATCAGAAGTCCGAAGAGAGAGGGAGGACACGATTATCCTTAAATCCGGTAACCTGTTCTACTACCGGGAGGGTGATCACCTGTCACAGGGTGGTGTTGGGTTTATTGTCCGCAAGCCCCTCATCAAGAATATAGTGAGGAAAGAGAGTGTCTCACCGAGAGTCGCATACTTGATACTCAGAATCACCAAACGATATTCACTGGGGGACTTTAACGTGAAGCTATACATTAGGAATGACGATGAACTGAGAGTGGGGCATTTTGGAATTGGGTAGAGGACCCTAGGGGGCAACGTCTGGCCGACTTTATGGAGTTGGAGGGACTATTTATGATGAACTCCTTCAAAAAGCGGCCGCATAGGAAATAGACCTGGAGTAGCCCCGATGGATCCACCAAAAATGAGATAGACTTTATCTTGACGACAAAGCGGCAAATCTTCAGTGAGGTATCTGTGATCAGGGTTAACACCGGCAGCGATCACCGATTAGTAAGAGGCACACTGAACCTGAACATCCAGGTGAAGAGATGTCGTCTACGCTCCGACCACCATATGCATGTATGTAAGACCCTGAAAGCTTTCAGCTCGAACTTCATAATAGCTTCCAATGCCTGGATGATTGCGTGACGGTGGACGATACAAACAATAGGCTCGAGGAAACTTCCCATGCGTTACGATGTAAGTTTTTTAAAACGAATATAACCCAAAAACTCTCGGTTGCAACTCTCAAACTCATGAAGCGACTTTCGGCTTTCGCCAACTTAATTATCCAATCAACGATTTTCTTTTCTTTTCTTCGCCTAAACTAATTTTAGAGTCTGGACTTTTCTCCTTTGATGAGCAACACTACCGGAAAGCCTGTCATAGTGGAGCTTGGAACTCCGTAGTGCCAGCATGCTTCTCTGATGCCGCGTATATCTGAAAGAGTGGTTTTCAGTGCTTCTTTACTATAAGCAAACCTTCGGGAAGTCAAAGCCATTTATTCAATTTAGGACCTAGTAGGGCGCTTATGAAGGTCAAAGCTACTGAAGTTACTACCGTTCGTAAGTTAGCCTTCAACTGAGAAGAACAGGCAAGAAAGTCAGCACTTAGTTAAATTTTTACCATTTATCGGCGGCTTTTAATGTCCTAGGTCGAAAACAGGTTTATTTTTTACTAATTATCGGCCGTTCTTTTTCGAAAGGCCGGAATCAGGTGTAATTTTTACCAATTTTCGGCCGCTCTTTATTTCAAACGGCCGGAGACAGGTTTTGTTTTTACTAGTTATCGGCCGCCAAACGTTCGGTATTTTTGATCGTTGATATCTTTGAAAATATGAGGTATACTAGCGGCCGGAATCTAGTTGTAAATTCACAAAATTCTAACTGTTCACAAATATAATGGAATCTATGTTGGTGAATTTAAGGTTTCCGCAATAAAGGCAAAGAGAAATGACGTGAATAAACCGGTTGTGCGACCACCCGGTCGATAAGTAGATTTTTAAATTAATTGTTAACGTATTGTCCGACCACCAAAAATATCACAAATTATGAAATTTTTGATGAGTTTGGGCACTTGAATATTGAAATTAAACATGCTAAGTATACACAAACCAAATCAATCACCAATAAACCAACAGTAACACTAAAAAATTTACATTTGAAATTCCATCCACCTGCTATTTTTTTCGCTAAATTTTATACGCGTCAGTACACCAAATTTTGAAATAGCGACGGAGGGCTCAGTTTGCAAATTTCGAGTTCATGCCGTTGGAATATGAACCGTGAAGTTTGTCCGGAACGAATGGCGTGAAATGAGAAAGGAGTGGTCTTTAACACTGTCTATTATTTGAAATAACTTGCGAAGTGGTCGATAAGGGGTAGTGGCCGGCCAACCGGTATGTTTACCCTAGGTACTTTAAATAAATAATTCGTGATGTTACTGATGTGTTGTGAAACCTGGAAAGCTTGTATAGTTCAAATTTTTGGAAATAAGTAGGTACCTCATTAATATTTTTTTCTTATTTTGCTTTTGCTACTTTCCTCACACTCGAAATTAAAAGCAGTGTTTAACTTGGGTGAAAGTTATCGAAGTAACAGTCAAACTATTGGCGCTCTCACTTCGTCCGGCAAAACACTGTCTTTCAACCCTGGTGAACTATCTACTATTCCATTTTGCTGTATGATTTTGACTTATATTTAACCATTTTCCTTTTCTTGAGAATTCTTTATTTAATATCCTCAATAAAATGAAACATATAATTTATTCTCTCTCGCTTATGTCAAAGCGTATGCTTCAATGCTAGATAAATATACTTCCTGTTGTTAGATGAGACCTTGTTATACGTACCTATATCAACAATTAGGTACAAGACATGAGTATGTAAATGTATCAAATCACCGTTTTATTATCGTATTTCATTTTGGTTTTATAATTGTATCCTATGTGAACACTCAGGCACCCTAAAAAGGAAGGTAAGCAATACTGCTAACGGAATTCATTTTTTCGAATTTACAGCAGATCTTATGCAATTCATCAATGCCGAATCCTTTAATGAATTGAATTGTATTAAAGTTGTATAAAAATTAATTGCGTAGCAATATTGCTTTAGCTTCCTTTTTAGCCCCCCATGACAGTGATCTATTTAGTAGATCAGGAATCCTCGTTGAACTTGACAATAATATTTCAGTAATCAAAAAAATCTTAGTATACCAAGAAAAACGTTTTAAACATTTCTTAATTCTGTAAAAATAATAAATGAAAATAGCTATATACTAGCTATGGAAGTAAATTTCAGTGTGCCACTTAGCGCCTATTAGGATGTCATGGAGAAACATTAAACGGTGGAAAATGCCGAAACTCGCAATACCATGAAACACAATAATGTGAGCGCAGGCAATAGGAAAAGTTGTACGTTTCAGGCTACAATTCGGTGCAGACGTCTACAACTCTACGTCACTTCTTAATAAAAAAAAAAAATGTCTGTAACGATTAGCACATCTCGTTGAGTACAGAACATAGCATCGGACAATATTTGGTATGTCTAGACAAGTTTTGTATTATGCTCGAGTAAAATGGATTCGTTCGAGGGTATTTTTTTTTTAGATTAAAATCAAAGTTCTTAGTTTACTGTATTTAGTGAAGATATTATTGCTCTTATTATTTGACTAAAGAACGTGCATCGGCAATGATTCTCTAATTAGTATATCAGTTTAGGGCATCGAAAAATTTACCCTAAGAAGCGCAATGAAGTTGGTTTTTTTTTTGCTCACACGCAAAGCTCTCTTATTGGCTAAGTCAAGGACACGCTAAATATTTGGTCGGTACTGTTTTTAATCAGTGCAAAAGCACTTACTAGGTGTGGAATGGGATTGCTAATTATTAACTACTCTGAAAGGATTTTTCCTCGATAGTTTAGGGTAGGTTCAAGTTTTCGTGTAATGTCAAGATTAGATGTTATGAATAATTTTCAATTTTCTTGGTTCTATTATGTTCATCTCGTACTAAATAGGTTATTGATATTGTAAAAATACAAATCTGAAGTGTTAAGCAACAAGTTACAGTAATACCAGAAGAAATATATAATCGTTTAAGCATATAACGATTAATTAATGTGCAAATAAAACGATCTACGTTTTAATATTTCAAAACCAGCCGATTTTGAGCATTTCACTATGCGAATGCTTTTTACAACTCTTTTAATTGACTATTGTATAAAACGACTTGTTATCGAAGAGAAATTACGCTTGTACAAATGTTTTTGTAATATTTGTGCTACTGCCATGCAGGGGCAAGCACAGGCCAGATAAGGTATAATTACTTCATTTGTAGGCACATATCTATTACCGATATAACCGATAATAACAACCGTGAACCCGATGAAAGCCGTTCCACGACATTTTATTCAATTTGCTTTTATACTCAATCATTTGTTGTCAAATGTTTGTAATGCATTTACCTACTTATTATTCTGTTCAATCCACAGTTCAATCTCAAAGTATTGGTACGCACTAATGAGGTGAATATAGAATTTGACTGGTGATAATTGGACGCACATATTTTTTTTATTCCGAGTTTGAAATGAGTTAAACCTCATTTACGATTATTATTTTTTGTTTGTGTAGTTGTGAAGTATTTATCGCTAATTTCTTCGTCCCTACTTTCGTTCGCATACCAATTGGTTACGTCATGGGCGTCACTTACTTCCCCCTCTCTATTCCCCCACCGCATTCCCGTTTCACCTCCCGCTCCTCACTTTATCAATCACTTTGAGCGATTATTAACGAGGTAATTTCCACTTGTTTACCTCAGAAACTTTGTTTTTTTTTTACGTATTACGTATGTTTTACTAAAAGAGGTCAGACTAGGTTCGGTATAAACGACCTTCGGAGGTACAGTCACTGTATGCAAGGTCGTCTAAGGAAATAATGTTAGTGAATTAGACGTACAATTTAGATACGTAGGTACCTACCTAGGTTAAGTAGATATTATGTAACACTTGATTTTTAGAGTCATATGGTACCTATTCAACCAATAAGTATTAGCATAGAATATTCCAGTGTGCTTCAGGGGTTTCAGTGTGCCTAGTGATCCTAATTAGTTTAAAACGAGTTAGGTAGGTATGTGTAGGTACCTAATTAGCATATATATATACTGCTTTTTATACGATATGCATTGAATAATACGAGCTCCAGTTCTGTTGGGGACTTTAAACGTCAGTTGATGCTACATCAATTAGTGCGTGCCAGATGCCTTTCCACTGAAAACCAGTTTCGGTCCTTTTTATCGCCCCGCAGCGTAACCTTTGTTTCTAAACAGCTACTTTCTTACTTTACCGCTTTAAATACAAATAGCGAAGTGGCCATCGTAAACCCAACTATAAAAGTAAAAACAATAGGTACACGTTACATAAAATTCAATTGCGACAGATTATAAATGTGGTCCGATTGTGTCCGGTTGGCTGTAAAAAAAGAAGTTTGTTGAAGCATTTGCCTACCTGCTAATTAGACAAAGAGCTCGCGATCGGCGCGGCGCGTCAGTGACAACACTGTACACAAACATGCACACACTGACACATTCAGGGTTCGTTCGGTAGTGTTCGGCGGGAGGCGAGCGTGGCTCGGCGGGCAAACGGGCGGGATTGCGCGTCTGTCCGCGGGTGGGTATCGACGAGCACTGGGTTCAGTGCCTGCCCGCATTGCACGCGGCATTCATTGGAGCAACGGGCACGAGCGAACGCGCCGAACAGCTGATGGGCCGGCTGGCTGCCTGAGCGCACACCTGTGTACGTGCGACGCACTCTCTCTTTCCCTCGCACAGTCGCAAGCGCAGCGTCTTGCCCTGATATCTCGCCGTGACGTTATTGTGGCATGAACCCCGTGTGAACGACGCCGCGACCGGTGATGTGGCAGATATCTGTAGCCGATGTGTGGCTACTGGGTTGTATGATCGTGGCTGTCTTGTTGCTAGGTCACTCGTTCATCTTCTGAAACGATCTCGATATGTAGGTATTACACTTACCTAACATTGTTCGTATCGCACTTTTCGGTTTACAGCATAGAAACAATTTCGAGCGTACCTACCTAAGTTTTGAAGTAGAGTAGTCCACATTTATTGGTGTCATTGTCACTCTACCGCTGACAGCTGACTCTATAATACGTATTAACAGTAATTAAACTACAACTTACTACATAAACAATACGTTACATAATAATCTATACATATAAAATGATTATGCTTTCAAAAGATATTCAATCTGTCGAAAACCCGTAAAAGTTTATTATGTAGGTTACAATCATTTTGATTAGACTAAATAGCATAAATAATTATAGTGCCACAACTTTAATTGCTACACAAGCATTACACCCATCGAGGATCCAATTCCGCAACTGGTCAGTGATTTTGCACTGATTTTGAACAGTAAGGACCAATCACTGCATCTCAATGTTTGCTGTGTCCTTGACTTCGTCAATCGGAGCGCATTGTCAGTGGTGGGAAATTGGGATAATTGTTCGATGATTAAACCTTTTTGATAAAATCAGTGTAAGTCTCATAATTATTCTACCACTAGAATAAGTAAGTCTCGCCCTGGATAAAAAAATGAAATTAGAGAAGAAGGAATGAAAATACAAAATTAAATGAGCGAGCGGGTTTGTTTAACATAATGATTCACTGTCGCTACTCCAAGAACGTATTACGTCAAACATGATAGGAACTGTACATAATTCTAATAATGATTTTCAACTATTGAAAACTTTTTCAAGTTGTTTCAAAGTTCAGCAACAGGAAAAAAGTCTGCATTAAATTAGATTACATCATAGAATATAGCGCGATGTTTTTCCTAATATGAAAGTAATCCAATGGAAAAAATATTCTAGATCCTAAAAAAGCATCAAAGGAAGACTGCAAAAATAAATAAACCGCTGAAAGTAATTAACTCTTTGACTTGGGAATCAGTTGATGCTGCAGTATAACCACCGATCCCCCACTCCTTGCAGGGGAACTAGTCGCTCAAGTGCTAAATAGGTATGCTGTAGATTCAGCTCAGGAGGATTTTGGAAAACTTGTAAGCTAACCTCAATGAGCGGCCTTGTCTCCATCAGACTCACCTCACATTATACTAGGCTATGACAGCTTTCACCTGCGTTACATATTCAGTATAAATTGTCACATACGAGACGGTGCGATCTGGAACCAGGTTTCGTTGGTATTATGAAATTTTTTCGTCTCTAACTACCTCTTACGTCATTCCTAGTTCGATGCTAGTTGGTAGCATATCGGGGTACTTTCACAAGTTCGCAGTTCTGATTTGTTATAACGAATCATGTTGTAGTGCTGCAACTAATTTATTGCATCGCTTTTGTGAGCGATGTTTATCAAGCAGGGTTGTCAAATTTTTTGCAGGTTGTTTTTTTGTGGTAATTTGGTTTTTAGGATAATCTCTATTTTTAACCGACTTCAAAAGAAGGAGGAGGTTCTCAATTCTCAATTCAGTTGTATTTATTTTTTATGTCTCTTACCTCAAAACTCCGTCATTTATTAAACGATTTGGAAAATTATTTTTTTGTTTGGATGGGTACACTTCCCGTTTGGTCTCATTGTTATCAGATCAGGATTTGACTACTTCTTAGTGTACTTTGAAGTCGGTTTAAGTTTTTTGTAAAACAGTTCAATAATTTTCCTTAACTTTTCGAGTAATAGAATAGAATAGTATTTATTGTCAAAGATGAAAACACATAAACTAAAATACAAAGGTACTTAAGTAAAGTGCAACATAATCTAATACAATATTTCTAAGCCTCCTGAGAAAACGCGTGCATTTTGCTAAGTATGCCAAAAGTCTTATCTTACATCTAACACTCGCTAAAAAAAACAGTGTTCAATTCTATTTAATAAAATCAATTAAATACGACATTGAATATTTGACTACCATTTGTATCTACAAACCTGATTGAATCACAGTCTATTGATGTGACACTAAATGCATGAATATTAATTAGTGAAGTGCGCCCCGGACTTCAGTAGATCCCACTTCCCGGGATCTTGGCGAATCGCATCGAGAATCGTATCGTGTCGTTCGAAATTTTAAAGTTCGACCGCGACCGCCCGCCATGACGGCGGTCGTGCAAGGTTGGCGCGAACACGCCGCCCGCCGAGGTCATTGTACACCGAGATTTGATGTCCTAAATACCTAATACGTACAGTAATACTGATACATAATTAAGTTAGGTCATTACGTTCAAGTGTATTGGTGAAACATTATTCACACTCATAAAAGATTAACATTAGGTTGTAGAAAAATCGTGAAAAAAAACGCTTATTTCTAGTAGTGACAATTTAATCATCTGTTTATTTTCATCGCTTCTCTGTGTGTAGGAATTCCCCACTACTCCATTTTACACATCTAGTCTTTAGGGGAAGGCCACAATAAAGAGGAATATCTTTTATATAAAAGTAATAGATACGTAAAAGACTCTCCGTAGCAAAATATATCTACCTACCACAGCAGACTGCACCTCAAATTCTAATAAGTACTTACCTTAAAAGGCTCTACCCGCCTCTACAACAAAATTTTGAAAACCACTCACTCAATGATTCCTAGTGATGTCATCATCACATGATTCATTTCATTTAT
The DNA here is from genome assembly GCA_947623365.1 of Achlya flavicornis. Classification (NCBI taxonomy): domain Eukaryota; kingdom Metazoa; phylum Arthropoda; class Insecta; order Lepidoptera; family Drepanidae; genus Achlya; species Achlya flavicornis. The sequence goes on from OX392482.1 coordinate 4,491,863, forward strand.
TAGTAATGTTACACTTACCGAAAACAAAGCGTTATGTTGTAGTTGTATCACATTTTATTAAATCTGTGTAATTTGCTTTTAATAATTGTAGTATATTTTTTTGGTATTTTTTGATATTAAGGACATTGACTCTTCAAGCGAATAGCAGGTCTTGTTTTTGCAAGGTAATAAGTAGTAAAACTGGATATTTATCTTTATACCTATTTTAAGGTTTTTTGGCGTAATGGATAGCATCGCTAATCTTAAATTGATATTCTCGTTTCAGCTGATTAAGAGTCGATAGTGAGCACACATGCAAAATTTTACTGCCAATGTCTAGGTTTTATGAGATTGATTCAGATTATAAAGACGAATTTATTTTCTAATTCCGTTATAATTCGATTTATGTAGCTAGTTAAAATCTTGGTTTTCCTAACCATTTTTAATTTGAGGGTGAATTTTGGCGTCGTTTTATATGTAGTATAGTCACAGTATAGTATAGTTTTCTCATGGTGTTTTCCTTCAAGGTAAACCTCATCGTAGGATTCAAAACCGCGACCTTCTCCACGGCATCCGATGTCGCTATCGTAGAGCTATCAACGGGTTAACCTTGAATGCTTAGTTCTAAAACATAGTTATTTTAACACTAGCTGTCTCGCGCGGTTTCACCCGCGTTCCCGTGGTAAAAAGTATCCTATGTCACCCGGGGATAGTGTAGCTTCCCAACAGTGAAAGAATTTTTCAAATCGATTCTGTAGTTTTGGAGCCTATTCAATGCAAACAAACAAACAATCAAATATTTCCTCTTTATAATATTATTATTATAGTATAGATAAGAAATACAAACTGCTAGCTACAAGCAAATGAGGAATGAACTACTTACTTTCATCGAAACGATAAAATTTGTGTGATAAATATTAGCAAAGTTAACAGGACGATGAAATTAGTAATTAGTTGTTCTAAAGAACTAGTTATTAGGTCTGTCTAGACACTGTCTATGTAGCGAAGCTTCAAAAACATATTGCGCTTTGCACTTCTACATATTTGTTAACAAAGGACAGTAAAGTTAACTTTTCAAAGTTAAACGTGTAATAAGCTAATATATTCTGGCAGTGCCCTCGTTATTTGTGAGGCGGTTAATCTTGAGCTTCGAAATGGAAACATTTGTTCCAGAATATTTTAAGTGTTAAGATAAATTGCTTTTAAATGGTGTTGCAAGTCCGGGTTCACTTATTTTACTTAGCTTACATGTAAACCACTCACTGATAATAAAGAAATCTCAGAAAGAATAAATGCTATAAACTTGAAAGGCAAGCAGATAACTCATAGAAAGTAGGTATCCATTAAGAAGGGGTTTTTGAAAATCATCCTTTAAGGGGGTGAAAAGGGGTGGTTTTATTAGTAAGCTAGGCTACTTTGTATCTATGTTCCCATCTGACTGGCTACCAGTATCAAGTTGATAATCTACCGCCAAGCGAACATCGGTGTTCCCATTCTAGGGCTTTGTTTGCTTGCCACCTTCAGCACAGATTCTATAACTTTTTTTGATTTTCATAATATATAAACATCTGAGAAATTATAGACGCTGAATCTCTTAGGTAGTCCTTTGCTGAATTACCATAAAAGCTTCAATTCGATACCAAGCAAAATTAATACCTCGCCTAAGTATTTTAAATAAATACTTATGTTTACAAATTTCGACTACCAGAAAGACTTTTAAGTATGCTTTACGAGGTAGAGTATCAACTATTATCATGGCTATCCCTAATCTGTGCACTTATATCCTATTGATTAGATTGGTCCATACAAAACAATCTCATCTAGTTATTCTCACGCACCATTTATGGAATGTTTGTATCGTGGTACGCTTATGGAAAGAGAACAAATATTCATCCAGTTACAGTTTGTTATTTAGCTTGTCGGGCCAACAATTCAGGCGGGCTAATTCTGTAACTTGATTATCATTTGATATTTGGAGGATTTCAGCTTAACTGAAGGCAGACGTCAAAAGGTATGAAGCCTATGGAACCAACATTTAGAGAAGATTTTCAATACGATAAAGTAAAGGCAAGGCTTATGATGGTGGATGATTTGATGTGATGTAAGTAGGTGCAGATTAATAGAAAATATGGAAAGTCTATTCGTGTGCTAAAAATATTGCAAGTAAAAGTAGACTGTATAATTTAAAATAATATATGTATTATTTCGTTTCGATCGGTCGGGAGCATTCGTTATCTATTATGATATAATCGTTCTACAATTACAATGTTTGTCGACTGCCTATCAAACAATACATCAATATGATTTCCAGCCAGCCGGGAGCTATGTTTACATACCAGCTTATTGTTTATGCTTCGTAACTGATATTTACTTTATTAAGCTATTATGAAGGTTATGTTGAGAAAAGGGCTAAATGTGTTCTTACTACATCTTGTCCGTCTAAAGTCTAGCTAGACGATCAGTCAATTTCTCAACAGAAAATTAACAAGCTTAGGTATAACTTAACCAATCGATTGAACGTAATGTCTGGTTGCGTGTTCTAGGTACTGAACTGGCGAGTTGGCGACTCATAACAAAGCTCCCACTTCTGTCTGACCGAAAATGGATACCCAAAGCTGAACACACAGCTAACACGCTAAACGATAACTACACACCACAACGTGACCTAACTTAAAATTAAATTATCTAAATTGTTGCAAAAATCCCTAATCGTCGTTTGATAAGCATTAAAAAGATATCAACTAATATCTTTAACCGTCTAATCTGTAATTCTACACGAAATCCTTCTGGAAATGATGGGGCTTCGTTTAGAATCTCCCGAGGCATTATACTCGGACGTATGCCTCACAGGGGCCATTAATTATTCTACCTGCCCGGCTCGTGTAGAGGTAGCTATTGTCGAGCCTGCTCGAACCCTTCTCGCCAGCCTATTGTCTCTTTTTATATAAAAAGAGAATTAGACTACTCACACCTCTTTTGCAAATCAACGAACGTCAAGGATTTTTGTCATATGCAACTCGACTTCTACAATTTCTTTGATATTTAGTTTCAATATAAATGCACAAGCTGATTTTAACTTTATTGCAAAGGAATTAGGTCTAATTTGCGATGGTTCGGGCGGTTGCTGATAGTCTGTGTGGTCCGCGCTCTACCAACGACGAGTGGCTGTTACACAAAACTTGAAATGTTATAAGCTGCCCGTGTTTATATTAGTTACTATTATGATGATGAATCCTGTCCAGAATTCCAGATTGCCTTGAATACAGTTAATTTAAAATCCAAAAACCTAACTTATTTAGGATACGAACAAAAATTCGTTCGAACATACATAATTGATTATGCGAATCGTTTGTGTCCTAAGCAATTAAGTAAACAAAACGTGAAAGCATGTAAACTTTGAAGACAAAGAAATAAAGCAAACGATTTCCTATAATACCTATAATACGTGATACAGCTCGGTAATTCGCAGACTCAACACTTCCCAGAAGAAAATCACGGCTCAAACAAACAATATCTCAACATCACTATCTCCGGGAATTGTGCGGGAAACTAAAAAAATACTTACCGCGATTTACTAATACAACGATAGCGATAAATAGGTAGGTATATCGTAGTGATGTACATACTACACCGCAATCCTCGTGCCGTGTCGGCGTGGCCCGGCCCCGTTTCCTCAGTCCTCGGCGGGGGGCGCGGGGCAGGGCCCGGCGGGGGGCGGCGCGGCGGGGAGAGGTAGCCCCGCTAAACGGGATGCGCGCCTCCAATTTACATTTATGAAGTCCCGTAACAGATTCCGGGATGTTTACTTTCGATAATTAAAAACGTCTCAGTCTCAGGTGTTGTGTATGGTGCATAGCATTGTGCTTGACGTAATGATTATTGTATTTAATTTATGTTGCGTCTAATTATTTGTTTAAAAGCGCTATTTATTGAGCGTTCCATAGAAACCACTGCACCTTTAATTAGAATGTTTGACTGATGCATAATATTGATAAAGAATTGCATGGGATTTTAATAATAATAATAAGTACTTACTCTACAATCTGTGCCTCTACCACATACCTAATACATACTGTTCACGCGACCTTCCGACTGATAATCCCGTGTTTACGGGACTTTAACGACACTTTATCTGCTTACTATTAAAATCGTCCGTGTCAACACTACTAAGTTAAAACACAGATTTGAGACGATTTGTTCTGTAATCTGAGAGTGTCAGATAAATAAAAGATAGGCATCAATCGAAAAAGGTTTTGCTGGATCAAAATTTGCAGCGAAGAATTGCTATTAATAGTAAATACAGTTATTTGAACTTTCCTGTGGTAACTTGGATGAGCCTACTACACCACCATACAATCTCATCATTGTATCTTCTTTATCGTAGAATTTGTAGTGACCACTAATATACAATGAGAAGTGGATAAAGGAATCCGCTGGAAACATAAGGGGAAAATATTATAAATATTTGTAGTCCTTTTATATTTTACAAAACTGCCCCCCTAGACAAGATGGTTATCGACAATCGTCATCGTTAGTAAACGATCAACCTTTGTATGGGATTGACATTTCAAATCGAAATATCACGTGACTTTTAACAATCTCTTATGTCAATTCCATACAAAGGTTGATCGTTTACTAACGATGACGATTGTCGATAACCATCAAATCAAATCAAATCAAAATTCATTTATTCATATTAGGCCCTTATAGGGCACTTGTGAAAGTTAACAAATGACTCTACACCGGTTCCAAATACAACTTGAACTGAGAAGACTCCGGCAAGAAACTCAGCAAGTGTTCTTTTTTTTTTTATGTGTACTTATAAATATTACAATTTACAAAATATATATAACAATAGCGTGCGAAGCGAACAATTCATTCAAATGCATTCTTGTCGTCTACAAAATCAGAAACTTTATAGTACCCCTTCTTGCATAACTTCTGTTTTACTATCTTTTTGAATCTATGTATAGGTAGCTCTAGGATTTCTTTGGGCATCTTGTCTACTGGCCCTGGTCTACACTAATATTAATAAAGAGGTAAAGTTTATTAGTTTGGATGTTAGATCTCTGGAACTAGTGAGCCGATTCTGAAAATTCTTTTACTAATAGGAAGCTACTTTATCCTCGAGTGCATAAGCTACCTACTTTTTATCCCGAGAACGTGAATATAATACCTAAGATCCGAATTGTATAGTATTATCACAGGTATTATTTGGTACTTTACTTGTGTTCTGTATAGGGTTATTCCATGGTTAGTCAGCATATAATATTCCAAAAATCGTTTGCTTGTCGTAGGTATTACTAATAGAATCTTATCGTACTGTACGTAGATACGTATTAGAAGGTCTATTTCAATCTTCTTCTTCTTCTTAGCAAAAGCAACCTTCCGAACCGTGCATTAGAGTATTGGAGTTTGACTATTCATAAGTGCCTGTGAAGGCCTATTTGAATGAATAAATTATTTCATTTCAATGAATTCACTATTGGTCCCATAGTAAAAGTTGTTCAGCATGACAATCCCAACATAGGTTTCGAAAATATGCCATCTCGAAATCTCCACCTGTTAAAATTGCACCTCTTTTTCTAAAAATCTTGTCGTGGCGGATCAGATCCCTGGTATACTAAAATTAAAATTATATTTAGCTCAATTAATAAAACAGACAACAGATAACAGAACTTCGATTTTGTGCACTTCTATTGTAACATAGTGGTAATATCGTAACGAGTATACTAAATGAATAACCTACTGTCGAATATGGCCGAACTAATACAGCAGTGTTTGATAACATTCACCGCACCGATATATACTGACTGATACATTCAATAGAGATGACCAATGAATATACTACAATTTATATTGGTACTAGTCGAGTTCATTAATAACATACATAGATAACACTTAATTGTACACACGGCCACATATCAAGCTATACATTACGAGGTATGGCTTAGAGCCATACCTATACATATTTTTGAACCCTAGATATGGCTTTGATCATGGTAGAGATCACTCTTAGTAATAAGGCCATCATTTGAAAGGCCATCCATTGTAATACTTTCTTTATTATTTTAAGTTTTTGTATTTTTCATGTGGTGGTACACACGGCTACACATCATCCTATATATTTCCAGTATAGGCTGACCTCCCATTGTGCGGAAATCCTATACAATGCGAGATCAGCTTATACTGGAAATATATAGCTTGATGTGTAGCCGTGTGTACCAACCACCACATGAAAAATACAAAAACTAAAAAAAATTATATACATTTTGACAGAGAACGCCATGATTTTCGCCAAATTTCAAATTCGACATCGATGTCGAAAGCGCGACAATTGGGGGCCTACGCTTGCCGATTTTTACGCGTAAGGGTGTCAAACCCATCTGAGGCTACCCTTCAAGTATTTCGAGAAGATTTTTGGATATTTGATCTTTGTGAGAAACAATTACCGATATGGTATTTTAATCTAATTAGACAAACTATGCATTTAAGATAAAAACTGTCCTTTACACCATGTAAATAAAATTAATATCGTAGATTGAAAAACACTTGGTTAAATAAGATCTCACCCGGGCTAAGCCAGGTCTTCCGTGGGTTGCTAGTATACTAACTATAATATTATAAATGCGAAAGTGAGTTTGTTTGTTTGTTTATTCGTTTGTTTGCTTGTTACGCCTTCACGCCTCAACTACTCAACGGATCATCATGAAATTTGGCATGCAGATAGCCTATGGTATGGAGAAGAACATAGGCTTTGTATCCAGGGAACGCGGGGGAAACCACGGGGGACAGCTACTAAAATATAAAAGATCTTCTTACTTGTTTGTCCTTTACCGATCACTTTGGCAAGCAGTGGAGTTCACGGAAGTGATTCGGCAGCTGCGGAAAAGGTAAGGAATCGTTCGTATCACTTGTATTTATTACACTCTTCCATTTACCTACCAATTGCAGTGGTGTTTGTGAATTGTGTGAAAATGGCTCAACGTCCTCTACTTGCCCTCGGTAGGTGGCTGTTTCAAAACCCACTGGCTATCGCCCTCAAATTGGTAATCTGTAGCCAAGCACCTAACAGTGCAGGTGTGGTCCACACGAGAGCCCTTCTAGGCTCTGTGTGTGTGTTCTAGGGTGTTTGCCACATTCGGCCATAATCATATGACTGCATTAGTTTAAAAGGACCTGGATTTCCTAAACAGGACGTTCTGGAGGAAGATACGGGAAAGAGACTGCAACGCCACAGGTTGTGGATTCAATTCCCACCAAACCACAAACGTTAGTGTGCATGCACATTCAATGCACATGTCTTTTTGTTCAAGTTTGGATGTAAATATTCATATTACTAGTTGTTACTCGCGGTTTCACGCATCCCCGGGATAAGAAGTAGCCAATAGTATCTATAATAACTCTAATCTGACACTGTTTTGAAGCCAACGAATATTTTAATTTGAACACGTCGTCGCTCTCTTTCGCTGACTTCAAAACAGTGTTAGATTAGCTATTTCATACTTTTTAGTGTATTTTGAAGGCGTTTGTTTATTTGTTAAAAAGTTAATTTATTACATTTCTTGCTCTTTTGTTATCTTTTATGTTCGTGCTGTCAGATTAAATCTTATCTTTCTCTAGTCCTTCATTCAAAATGAATGTTGTGTACACTTGGATCCAAACATTGTTCGATTGGATAGTGAGTATAAGTAATAAGAATCCAGTATGCAGTGTACGGTTGACGTCACGCTTTCACTTGCCTGCCAAGTGTCTACAGTGTGGTAACACATACGGTAAACTATTCAATCTAACCATATGGAAGGTCTACATGATTTGATTTGAAGAATTAAGTGTTTTTATAAGCTTCACCTGTGTGTATGTATGTAAATAGTATGTACATATGTAACGGAATCTTCAAACTTATTTTAAAGGTATTAGTATTATATCTAAAAAATAAAAATATAAAAGGAGAAACTGGATGATAGACACACATAGATACTCGCATAGCTTTAACCTTTACTATTACTATTAACCTTGAACCTCAATTTTCCTACGGGGGTAAAACCGCGGGGCGGAAAATAGTCCTCTTGTACTACAAAAATGTTCAATGATATACAGGTCGTTCATTTAAATTGTGTTTAAATCAAACACCCAAGATTAATAACCTTTTACGTCAACAAAGTGTATAACAATAAGTTATTGAACCTGAATCCGTATCGTAAAATAATCAAGTCTCAAATAAACCATTCAAACGAATAGCTCCTTCTTTAAATAGCTTCAAGTCTACAAGAGGATAGCATTATAGGTTTCGCATAAAGAGATTGAACGAACACGTATCAGTGCATTAATTAGTCTGACGTTTCCCCTGTTTAGTTCCTGTGGCTCGATTCTCGTGACAAAACTTCAACGGTATCGTAGCGACTTCAACGATTAAACTGTGTTTTTTACTATTATAATGTCAAATGAACGATTGAAAAACGATCCTATTGACTAATTTTGGAGGCATATAGACTATTGAATATTTTTTGTACGGAATATTTCACAAAAAACAATTTAAATAGTTAATGTCGCTACGACACCATTGCAGTTTTATTACGAGAATCGAGCCACTGTAAAACACTGTAACAGCTTAGGCTGTTGCAGGCTGGGTTTTTGAGAAAACCCTCCGGTTCCCTCTCGAGGTATTAAGGCAGACAATTATAATGGAATGATATACTGGAATAAAGTCTAGATAATTCTGGCGAGTATCCAATGATGCATGAAACTAACAACGTGGGCGTCATAGATATAGCCCATTGCTTTATGTGATTCATTTTCGACCTTATTCGTGTTAATATTAAATTTTGATCCTCATACTCCTCCGCAGTCTTGTAGGTTGGAATAAACACAAACTAAATTATTTATTTTACTAATCTAACACAACTAAAAGAACTTTTGAAAACAGCGTTGCATTTGCAGCTTATATCCGTTTTTAAAGAACACTGAATGTAAGTTTAAGTTAACTGTGTGGAGTGAGTAAATGTAAATGATCGTAAACCTAATTTCGTACGACCTTGCGACGATAATCGTCTACGGTATCTTTTTTTAAACATGGGTTTATTCTGTATCATTTTTATATGCTTATCCATGATACAGAGAGGTTTTCAGCGTTGCCATCGGAAGGTTCTTCAACTTATTTGGGCACATTATGCGGTCTGCTAGATAAGATCTCGAGTAGCTAATAGTCCAAGGATAATCGGAAAGAAGATATCTATATTCTGTGGCTGTACTCCTTCGAAGGAGCAGATGAAGAGAAATGCCATAGGAGATTTAATTTAAAACGAACTTGTATTGATGAGTTTTATAAATTCACAAACTTTGATTCTGATCAGCTACATATCCAATGACATGATCAATTTCATTAAGATGCAATTTATATTATTTTAAACCTTTGCCAAAACTTCACTCTATATTAATAAAAAACTACAAAACGATTTATTATCTCAAATTAACCTTGAGCGTTCACAAAACGTGAGATTATTTATATTTCTACATTGTTATTATCCATCAGTTCCAATTTTAAATAATTCAATTAGGTACAAGTACCTATATGGTATATCCAAATCCAACCCATGTAAAGTACATAAACGCACACGTGTAGAAACCCAGTGGACGGTCCTGGGTTTTCCTCATTTATGATATTTACAGACCACGATAAAATATAATTTGGTTACTAGTACGGAAAATCACCTCAGCCATGAATCACTTGCCTACGTAATAAATGGTTTCAATAAATACTAGACAGTAAAATCTAATGGTGCTCGATTCGCGTAGCATAGACGCACCATAAGATGTGTATTTAGAGAACGTCATTAGTTACAATGGGCAACATTTTTTTTTTAGGTGCCAGTGAACTGATACCCCGAAATATACCGTTGATATTCAGTAAGACATTATGCATTTTAAAAATAACTTTTTTGTACAAAAAGTGAACTCAAGTTTTAGTTCAGGTTCGGCTCGAAATAAGTCAATAAACCCATGGGATCGATTCTAGTGGTGGTACTGAGCAAACCATAGAGATACAATATTAAAAGAGCGACTGTAGTCTTCTCAGTTTAAATATATATCGAAGCGGTGGTAAATTCAACTGTGTGTAACGTTCATAAGTGCCTTACCAGGGACTAAATTGAATAAATGACTTTTTGATTTTGATTTTTGTACTAGAGTATGTGCCGTGAGCATGGTATGTAACGCTGCCTTGAAACGACCTGCAATTTCATAGTTTGAAAGACTAAATACATACAATAATGAATGCCAATTTCTCATATTCTTACTCTAGGGAGCAAACACAATTCTGTTGCTCAAATGCTCTACTTAAGATAAACTGTTTGATTTTGTGTCTATTAAATAAAAAGTTTTGACTTAATGGTAAGTAAAAGAAACTGTTTAATTTTGTGTCTATTAAATAAAAAGTCTTGACTTAATGGTAAGTAAAAGAAACTGTTTAATTTCGTGTCTATTAAATAAAAAGTCTTGACTTAATGGTAAGTAAAAGAAACTGTTTAATTTTGTGTCTATTAAATAAAAAGTCTTGACTTAATGGTAAAAGAAAACTATAACTATACAGGCTGTTCAAAAGTAACACTATCATTAAACAATATTTAAGTCATTAATTTCAATTCAATCTAGCGGTCTGCTAGATAAGATCTCGAGTAGCTAATAGTCCAAGGATAATCGGAAAGAAGATATCTATATTCTGTGGCTGTACTCCTTCGAAGGAGCAGATGAAGAGAAATGCCATAGGAGATTTAATTTAAAACGAACTTGTATTGATGAGTTTTATAAATTCACAAACTTTGATTCTGATCAGCTACATATCCAATGACATGATCAATTTCATTAAGATGCAATTTATATTATTTTAAACCTTTGCCAAAACTTCACTCTATATTAATAAAAAACTACAAAACGATTTATTATCTCAAATTAACCTTGAGCGTTCACAAAACGTGAGATTATTTATATTTCTACATTGTTATTATCCATCAGTTCCAATTTTAAATAATTCAATTAGGTACAAGTACCTATATGGTATATCCAAATCCAACCCATGTAAAGTACATAAACGCACACGTGTAGAAACCCAGTGGACGGTCCTGGGTTTTCCTCATTTATGATATTTACAGACCACGATAAAATATAATTTGGTTACTAGTACGGAAAATCACCTCAGCCATGAATCACTTGCCTACGTAATAAATGGTTTCAATAAATACTAGACAGTAAAATCTAATGGTGCTCGATTCGCGTAGCATAGACGCACCATAAGATGTGTATTTAGAGAACGTCATTAGTTACAATGGGCAACATTTTTTTTTTAGGTGCCAGTGAACTGATACCCCGAAATATACCGTTGATATTCAGTAAGACATTATGCATTTTAAAAATAACTTTTTTGTACAAAAAGTGAACTCAAGTTTTAGTTCAGGTTCGGCTCGAAATAAGTCAATAAACCCATGGGATCGATTCTAGTGGTGGTACTGAGCAAACCATAGAGATACAATATTAAAAGAGCGACTGTAGTCTTCTCAGTTTAAATATATATCGAAGCGGTGGTAAATTCAACTGTGTGTAACGTTCATAAGTGCCTTACCAGGGACTAAATTGAATAAATGACTTTTTGATTTTGATTTTTGTACTAGAGTATGTGCCGTGAGCATGGTATGTAACGCTGCCTTGAAACGACCTGCAATTTCATAGTTTGAAAGACTAAATACATACAATAATGAATGCCAATTTCTCATATTCTTACTCTAGGGAGCAAACACAATTCTGTTGCTCAAATGCTCTACTTAAGATAAACTGTTTGATTTTGTGTCTATTAAATAAAAAGTTTTGACTTAATGGTAAGTAAAAGAAACTGTTTAATTTTGTGTCTATTAAATAAAAAGTCTTGACTTAATGGTAAGTAAAAGAAACTGTTTAATTTCGTGTCTATTAAATAAAAAGTCTTGACTTAATGGTAAGTAAAAGAAACTGTTTAATTTTGTGTCTATTAAATAAAAAGTCTTGACTTAATGGTAAAAGAAAACTATAACTATACAGGCTGTTCAAAAGTAACACTATCATTAAACAATATTTAAGTCATTAATTTCAATTCAATCATCAAAGCATCGGAATATTCAAACAATGTAATAGGTAATCTCCAGCCTAGAAGTGTATAGAAAAGAGCAGGATTGATATTAACGTAATTACCTGGCAGGCCGAAACGTCCTTTGTCGGTCGACTCGAACAGAGTTCATTGATTCCGTTCTGCGCCCCTTTGCTCCTATAACGCAAACCAACTTTCATGAACCCCACTCTACCACCTCATCGCCCCTCCACCGAACAAATTCTCTACTTCTGAGCGGGGAATGAAAGCTCAACTTAGCTGGCTGTGCAACGCCAACATGTGTTTGTGGCATTGGCCTTTACATTTCACCATTGTAATTTAGACTTTCACAACTGGAAACACGGTCCTTTTTATAAATTCTTTGAAGTGGAAAATATTTTTTGTATAGATCATGGTTGTTTAACAAAATATTTTATTATAAGCTGTTTCATACTTTACTTTTAGTTTAACCGACTGCGGTTTTTGTATTGAAGGTATTTTCAATCAATCAAATTATGTAAACGAGGAGGAAGACCAAAATGTGATCTAATTGTGATAAATTAAACGTCAGAATATTTTCATTACTCAAATGACACTCCTTGGAGAGGATTTGAAATTTGTCAGAAACCCTTTGAGAGAGCTAAAGGACGAAGGTACCTTACTCAGTTACGCAATTGATTATGCGCACTTCGAGTGCCCTTGGGCCGACGGCGAACTAAAATGTGTTTTAATAAGATCGTATTCAACCGTGTGTATAAGTTTATTGATATAACAAATAAGCATTTTATGAACCACAATTTATAATAATAACAATCAATTTCGTTGTAAAAGGCTTCGAATTTTTATGATGAACATGGACATTTTGTTAAAGTACAGTAATGAGCTTACGTGATAGGTAAGACCGAGCCATTCTCGAAACATTTTGCAAACACATTAGGACCGGAGACTAGAAAAAACAATCGATAGGTAATACAACACATTATATTTATGAATTGCAAAAACGTAAACCGAATTTATTTAGATTACAAGTCGTCTTGGCTTCATGAAATCTTATGTGTCCATCCTACGTGAATCGAGCACGAGCCGGGCCACGAACGAACCTACAACGAGCCTAAAACGAGCACGATGCGAACGAAACCCTTTGTACGAGAAAAAACTGACAATCGCGCTCGTTCGAGGCTCGCAAGCCCGTCCACGCTACGCGAATCGTGCTCGCAGTGTGCACGTTCGTGGCTCGGCTCGTGCTCGGTTCGCCAAGCATGGACGCACCATTACAGTCGTCTTATGCAACTTTCTTTTTCGCTAAACGCTAAATCTCCCGTATCCCTGAAATATTTTTTATTCCTTGTTCTGAAAGAGAAAATATGCTTCTTGTTTGAGTTTATTTTTCCATTTGTAACCCTATTTCAATTAAATTTCTGTCAAATTTCCAACCCTCATTTGATCTGCTAAATGAACTGGGTCTAAAGGATTAGGGCTCTTCAATGTCTTATTCTTGCTCTCGCATTTCTATGAGTGTCTACAAATTGTCGAGAAGATGTAAAGTGTACGTAAGACGGGTAGCGCAAATCGAGGTATTTATTTCCCAATTAAAGTAATAATAATAATAAAAATTTATTTCTCTAAAAAAGTGTTGTACATTAAGGTCTATAATCGTCGCAAATTTGATTGCAGAAGACACCAATAATACTACGCATAACTAATATTCTTCCAAACCGAAATTAGGAGAGGTTCATCAGAAAATCTGGAAAAAGAAAGATAAGAGAGACTTCTTATCGTAATAAAATAAAATCCAACCAATTTATAATATATACCTACCTTATATATAAGTAATTTCATGCATGTTTGTATTTTACAGAATGCTTCCACCCGTTGACTTTGTAAAAGCGTACTTAGAGGCTTCATTATAACTTTTACATTCCATTTCTCATCCTTTTCTTCGCTACTCGACGAGGACTCTAAACGGTAGAGTGAAGAGGGGGACAGACATAGCTCCTATAATTTGCGCTATTGTTCTCTTTTCCAGATTAATATTATCATTTTATAATATCCTGTGACATTTCTGAGATTCTATAGTCTTTGTAGATTTATAAAAAGAAGTTATATTAATTGGAGAAAGTTGCTACTCAGATAAAAATCTAGTTTTGGTTTTGGTTTAGTTTTTTACTGTGCCTTTTTAATTCTTATAATTATGACGTGTATTATCGGTACCAGATACAAAGATTTGTACACGTCTTATTTCTCTGCTTTAAAAGTACGAAATAGGGATTTTCAGCATTACACAAGGTTAAAAAATTAAAAGAGTAAAACCTCAATTTTCTTCCCCTCAAAAATATAAAAAAGGGTTAAAAAAGAAGATGAAATGTTGTATGATGAAATATTTATCACACGCTGTTTTTTTTAAATGTAGAATAAAAAGGTGCTTTTCTGCTTATACACATTACACAACACAGGAAACAGCTTGCGAAAATCATAGCATGGTGATAGAGTACTTTGTAGTACCCAACAGGCTGGCTACCACCCTCAAGTTTAAATAGGGTGTAAAATAGAGGATGAAATGTTGTATGAGGAATGACTTAATAAAAGCTGATTTATTTTAAATGTAGAATAACTGCTTACACATCATAGAAAACGTCGTGCGGAAACCATAGGTTGGCTACCACCCTCAAATTGCCCTGTACTGAGATTCAGTTCCTCTATTTCGGCTTTGTGCGCTTATCACCATCGGCCACATCATCACTTACCACGGTGAGATTGCGGTCAAACACAGGCCTACACAGTTTACACAGTAAAAAAATATCCATTAAATGCTAATAATAGTAGTACTCTCTCTATATACTCATGCTATGTGAACAACTCTGAAAGTACGAAAATTCAGCTTATCTATACAATAGTTCAATTATGAACAGCTGTTTATGTAGCTAGTCATTCAATAACCCTGTATAAGTACTGGAAGATCTGATTCACGAACTAGGAAAGATGATGTCATGTCCTTTCCCATATATGACTTGATATGAATCAACTGATATGATGGAAATTATTGGATACAATAATTGCCCGTTTCAGTTGCCGTGATTGTCATTTCAAACGTATTGTATTGATAATTTCGATAACTGACCGCTTACCATCATATAGCCCGTCTGTTTTTCAAACACCTGATATGAAAAAGAAAAATACGAATACGTGTATCTGTACAATAATTTATTCGATGTAAAATGGTAATACTACGAAGGTACTTATTTAGTGTATTTTCAAAAATAATCCAATAGTGAAATTAAATTGGGATTTTGAGTATTCGACGGAAACTTATTTTTAGGTGCGAGCCTAAACATTGATAACTAATAATACATACTTACTAAGTTATCTCAAGGTATCATGGCGAACGAAGTCGCTACCGGAAAGCTTCGTAAAGAGGACCGTATAAATACCTATATATCAGTGGCGTGCATTCCATATAGGCAAATAAGCAATGCCTACCTCATAAGATTCAATTCAATAATATTTTGATTCAATTAAACTACATAATCACTTTAAATAAAAATTCTAACCTAACATTCAATACGAAATTTCAAACTTTGCCGCGCAGGCACTCGCGAGTTCGCCTCTCAAATTCACGGCAATTCACGCACACTAAAACGATTTCGGCATATTCATACACACACACACACTTCTTTACGATAATACGACGAAAGCATAAATCACGCTTTTGCTATGCGTAGCATACTGACATTTGACATTCGCGATTTATGGACCAAAAGTAACCTTACCTACTCTGTTGTAAGTAAAGTAACCCATCCAAATTAAAAAGACTACAGTTACAACTACTTTACCAACATTAGAGCAACTCAAATATAACTTCGCAATTTATTTGTGTTGGTTTGTTTATGGTTGGGCGGGCATTGGATGCAATGTTGTTGTTATTTACTTATTGTGATTTTTCGAAGTGTATCTATGAAGTGTATTGTGTGTGAAATGAAGAAATTTTGTGATGAAGATGCAAAATGTGTCGATAAATTATTCCTTTAGTCAGTTTTCGTTTGTTGAAAATAGTAGGTAACTTGCTGTAGACCAACTCCAAAACATTCATGGATTTAAAACAAAGGTAAAAATCTTAGACATTTTAACACAGAATATTATGTTTATTAAACACCTGGCTATCTGGGTGCTGTTATTCGAATCTATTATTCTGTTATTATGTATTTTGTTTGCTAATGAATCATACCAAATGTGTGTGGAATGATACGCTGACCTAAACAATTTTACGAATCTGGTCAAAAAACATTATCTATCTAAGAGGCATATTTAGGCGTGTATGGCCATGATTTCTTCTGCCTACCTAGTCCGAAAACCAATGCACGCCACTGCTATATATACAATGGTGTGTGTGTTTGTAGACATCCAATAGCCCAGTATTTGGAAGGACACACCGGAACCTCTACCTGCCGAAACAAAGGATCCCATAGACTAGCGAACTCTACCTTCGCTTAACTGTTCTATACACGCATTCTGGCCAAATGACCTTGTATTCGCAGCCTGTAAGCGGCTATAGCTTTTGCTACGCTATAAATTATAATTGAAGTGCTAACGTTTTAGCATTGTGTTTAAATGCTATAAGCGTTTAGTCACAGTAATTTAATCGTAAATTGAAATGATGAATTAAATAATTCAATAAAAATGTATTTGAATATTATGAATAAGTAAACAAAAGAAGTGTTGTTGACAGACATTGAAATATCTAACCTACCAAAATGGTTTTATTAAACGAAAAAACCAGGCTTTTTAAATCCTTATAATAATACCTATGATAAAGGTACAGTCAGCGTAAAAATTTGCTGATCACTTTAGTATACCTGTCACATTTAGAAATTGTATTTTTTTTATACAAACTGTCAATAGATTATACCTAAGTAGGTATCTACTTTTGACGCTGACCGCAGAAAGTTATTTTTACTATCCAGAGCACCAACCGATACACTCCAGCAAGTTTTAAGGGTTAAATGTTCAATCTATAATCAATTTCATTACAAAAACCTTATAATTAGGAAGATATTTTTTTCATTCAGCGATAATGCCGCGTGAATTGTTTGTGCTTTTTTGTTCTTTATGATGTCTATTTGTTTGTTAAATAGTTATCACATGGCATGGTGTAATCAATAAAGAATACTATATTATGCGTTTTTCATTCAAAAGTTTTCTGGCTCTTGGGGATATAATTTTGCTACTTTATACTTACCTACTTATCCAATAACAATATACATAATTTGACAAATATGTTCCCAATTTCTATAACTTTAAAACATTGATGAATAAATGAAAATAAACGACGTATGCATTTACATTAAATGCATACAATAATGTAACCTATAAAGTGAGTTATATCCAAGTTATATCACGTAGTTAAGTAATGGCTTTCTTAAATTATTCGTTCATATTTCATGAAAAAACAAGCTAATAATGTGCTAATAAGTTACGTTCACATCTGTTGCAATAAAGTCCGTAGTCACACTAACGCCATCTAGTTGAAAATTACAAATGCTCCCTTACACGGTGTAAAATTTACATTTTAAATATAATTTATATATTGATTATTATAAATGTTTACGTACATAATTTAAAATTAGATGAATATTTTATTGTACCATAACTTAAATTGTTAATTTGAAACACTCAACTTTTTTAATAATTTACCCCCTTACTCATAAAATATACTGTGTAAAGGGTCACGTAAATAAAGTCACTCTATTGTCATTGTCAAATAATGTGACATTATTTACGTGACCATTTAAACGGTATATTAGTTAAATAGCGCTTTATGAGTAAGGGGGTTACCTAGTGTTTATACCGATTTCATTTTTAAATGTCTTCATTTCTGTGTATAAATCCATTGTTGATGATAAATATTCATACTTACTTTCATGTACCTATGTAGGTATACTTTTAGTAAATTCTAATGGCATACCTGTTATGTGTTCTACCTAAATCAAAATTTTTCCATGAGTCCTACTTTCTATTCAGATTTTATCCCAAGCTCCTCAACTGTAATAATTAATAAATTCTTTCTTTGTCAATCTGTAGATATTCGTTGAAATAGCTTCTTCCATTACACATTGAAAGGGAGCTTTTAGTAGTGTGCGTTGTCTAAGTTTAATATGTGTGTGAACACGATGACTTGTACCACGGTATCCTTATAAATAAGCGACAGAATCCCAAAATGTTCTATACAAAGTCTTGTAAGCTGTGTTCAAATTCTAATATTGTAAGTAAAGCGGCAATGTAACTCGATTCTTGCTGATATGTTTTTGTTTTACATATGAGAATGCGGCACCCCGACCACCAGCTGTGCCGTACGCGTTGATAATCATGTTCTGTTTCGTTTTCCTGCCATAAGCTTGTCGCTCGTGAGCCAGTTTTATACGTCATCACAACATTTTGATCAAACATTTGAGATTATAGCAAGCATTTTTCCACCAATATTGGATCAAACGTTGGTTATTATCCGATAAATACCAGGGCCGTCGTTCTCTCTAGTTTGTAAAGCTTATAGGGCGTTCCTAATTTGTTAGGGTGTTTGACCAATACTGTCTGATAACGACGGGTCGTCTCGTGTAGCTCACCCTTGTTCACAGGTAGAGCCCTTTAGATAAAGAGCGTTTTTTAAATAGTTTTTGTCACATAGGAGCGTTTTAACGACAATCAAATATTTCGTGACGCTATTTAATCGTGCATCATTTAATATTACCAGTGGTTTGAGTATTTGTAAACTGAATGCTCTAGAAGTCAACGCCGCGCGCCGTGTCCGTGGCGTACCCTTCTGGCCAATGCCAAATGCTCGACAACTTTGCCGCAAGAGCATTATCCCCGACGAACCTAAATACATAGTGCCATTAAACTCTTAACCTTTCTACTTATTACCTTCGTTTTATATTATCTCTGATGAATATTATAATCAGATTTAAACGTGGATATTAATGTGATATCTAAGAATATAGAGCTAAAGTTAGTGTTCTGGGATTTCAGCCTGGTCTCTCTGATTGAGTATTATCATCCAGTCTGGTCAGGCTTCCTGTCCCTTGGTTTACCTTGGCAGAGCGATTGCTTTGCTTGTCATAAAGCATATAATCAGCCTTTATTGGATAAAACAGCAGGTCGCAGAAACAACTTCAGGATCAGAAGCTAAAGGGAACGATTTGTATGTTCATGAATTCGGAGTTTTGGGCAGTAAACAGGAAATATGAAAGACGCATGCAGCTGAGAATATTGAGTTGACTGGAGTGACAACATTTACAATGTTTGGAATGAGTTAAGATTGAAAGAGAAAAAGGGATGGATAGATTGTGAAAGATAATTGAGTAGGAAATGAGTGAATGGAGAAATGAAAGAAGAGATAAATAGGGGGATAATATTTGGGGACATGAGGATGAAATGATGAAATGATCATCGAATGTTTATGAAAGCTGATGCACTCAAAACCTCACTTGAAATTCACAATATTTTGCTGCATTACCTTTTAGCTGCAATCTCGTTCGTGTGCATAATATGGATGCTACGGGGCGCACGTATATTAAAGTGCAATTACTCGGGAACCCTTTGACATATTAAGATGAAACAAAGTGTACTGTGCCAGGAATAGAAACACAGCTTGATTTTATTTGAAAATTGAAAAACGGGTCATCTAATAACACTACAATTTCTTTGCGAGAATACCTATATGCGATTTCTCACGGTACTATTAGACTTGGGTGGGACTCACCGGCGGCCCAAGCTCGAAATTCCATACAGAAGAGGTGGTTCCAGAAAAGATTTTCTCTACTTGAATAAAATAATATAATTTGTTGCACTGCATTTGATATCGTTTTCTCTCATCTAAATAGCCAGCTTGACGGTTTTTAAAAAGAAATAATGAAATAAACTATAAAGAAAGAAATACATAAACAATCATTTAATATTCTCGTCAAATCATAAGATCGGAATATATATCAGAGAGCGATACAAAATCAAGTTCCATTTCACATCCGGGCGCTAAGTGTTTGTGTAAACTTGTGCGATGGGCTACACACCGCGCCGCGACGCGACGGCCGGGGTTTGTTAACACTGTTCTGAACTTTTACAAAGGTAATTTAATGTACCTATTGTTGTCAGTCAATGTATACTCGTGTCTAGAAGCCTTACCACTTGAGCTCAAGCCAAGTTGCGTCCTTGGAACAACATTCTTGAAGCTTGTATCTTAATTTTTTAGAAATCTAAATTAATTTTACAATTTTTGTTGACAATAATTTCTATGATATAAAATATAGCTATCTGAACCAAGGGATTATACATAGATATAAGATAGATAGATGAATACTTTTTGTTTCTTCCTTCACACCATGGCCAAGACCTTATATTTTTCTAAAGAAATACATAAGATTTCTATCTAGTACTCAAATAGCCGCTTATCTATCTATCTATATTTGTACAGACAAATTTCTAGTTGTCTCGACAAAAAACTAATTAAAAATGCCAGAAATCGAGGACAATAACGTCTGCGACTGAACGAATGCCGGTGAAACGATTATCACCCACGTCAGTAATCTACCTCTTATTGTAAAACATTTAATTAACATCTGGTTAGAAAGTGAGTCACAAAATTACCTGTGGAATGCCTATTATTGTCAATATAATAGATTTAATTATGGCATGGTATCAATTCAAAAAAAAAACTTTATTTATAACAAATGCCGATCTTAGGCAAAGTTTAGGCAGCGGTCTGTCTTCTTCTTCTTATTTTTAATTTTGGCAACCAAGCCCAAATTAGGGCTCATTTCTGCCAGTGTCGAGTTATAATATAGTTTCCAGTCACAATAAATCACTTCACATTATAGTCCTCAGTCAGTCACCGTCCATAAAAGTCGTTTTACTACAATGGTGGTCATTGTGCTAAAACTCTTCACGGACTTTTTGGGACAACTTGAAAAGTCACAATACACATAATTCATTTCATTTCACTTCACTGGTGCACATGAATGATCTTTATTGGGTAAAATACAACCAAAAATACACATAAACTCAAAATACACAAATTTATGAAAATAAAAATGAAAACGCAACGTCACTCTGGAAGTTCCCGCCAAACAGTCCAGCGGTCTGTCTTTGGATGGCCGTGCTAATCGCTAGGCAGAAAATCTTTCATGTACTTTACAAAATCACTTTTTTATTTCTCCAATAGGTTGCAAAAATCAATGCTGAAGGCGACAAGCCAACAAATCACATGACAAGTATGTGGTATTCAAAATGTGTCCCCTTCTTATTTTTAACAATAACCAGATTACTATACGTATAAACGTGGAGAAGCTCTCAAAGGGAGCAGGGCGCGAAGGGCCCCGGTTAATATAAATATTCAACAGAGGTTAACGGCGGCCGACTGAGAGGTGAACCACCCTTAAAAGTAAAATAAAATAGGCTTTGCCATTATGCCTCAAAATACTGATGATTTATTTATGTATTTATTTAATATTAATAGGTACAAGTTAACAGATTTTTTTTTTACATAGTGCTCGGACACGCTTGTGCAAAATGCACATTTATCGGAAGTTTTTTTTGCATTTTTCTTTTGTTACTTTCTTCATACTCGAAATGATGCAGAGTTTAAATCGGCTTACAACTCTCACACTCGAACTATTGGAGCTCTGACGAGTGAACGTGTGGGATTTGTGCACTATTGTTTGTATCATTCAAATTATTACTTATTACGATAAATGTTAGTTACTTTTTTGTGATGTAACTACAAATACGGTTTTCGAATTTTTTCCTTTACTTGTGCTGCATGACCTTGCCAAATTTCATAATTCTAGGTTAACGAGAAGTACTCTATATAAGTTTTGATTGGCTTTTCGATCGTAAAAATATGCGGCATACACGGCCGTATCTTTTTTTTGCGTTGACTTAGAATTTAGATTTTTTCACTGCTCCAAGGGATTACGGACTCAAGTATACGCGTATCTGAAAAAAAACGGATAGCCATTAAAAAAAACGGAACCATTTTGTGTTCCAACACTTGTGATGTGTACAGTATACTGTCTGAAGTATTTTCTGCTTCACCCTCAGCTTGCCGGTAAAGCGTGAGAATAGATCCTCAGCCCGATCATGCCTGAAGGAGATCCACCCTCGTCTCTTCCGGTCAGTAATAAGGTATGCTACAGTTGGATTAAAAACTGACCCTTGATCAAATAAAATCCAAATAGCTAGTAAGTATACGTAACCAAAGTAATGAACCTTTTTAGAATTGCTAAACAAAAAGGTAAGAAAGGAACCTTTATGGTGCCACTCAGTCCGTCTGTCTGTCACATCGGTATTTCTGCAATCAACAATGCTATTTATATGAAATTTGGAATATTTTTAAATATTACTGACCTAAACGGAAATTCAAAATTCAATAAACTTGCATCGATTGGACCAATTATATTTTTATGCCTTTTGCGATCGAGACGGCCACCGTTTTGCTCGCACTTTGTCATCAAAATTTATCGAGGACTCCGGAGAGCAGCGGGCGGGGACCTCTTTCCGCCAACGCATCAGCTTGGCTATCCAAAGAAGAAACGCTGCCAGCCAGCGCTTGAGGAAATTTCCTATATAAAGATTGTAATTTGTATATATTTGTTGTAAATAAACCATTAATGAACACACAATTACAAACAGTTCTGTTAACAGCTCTAATTAAAAACCGTTATATTTATTGCTAATTAGTGATATAAGATAAACTTGTCAGGGAAGTCTTGTTTGAAGTAACTAGTTTTATTTGTTTTTTAATTGATTTTTATCGCATGTAAAAATAGGACTGAAATTAATAAGTTTTTATTAAAAAAATCATTTTTAATACAAGCTTTTTCTTGGTGACTGTACTTTTTGTTGACTGTACTTGAATTGTCATCCAATATACTAATGTATACCAAATTTCAAGTAGATCCGACCACTGGAAGTGGGTGAAATTCGACTTGCAAGATTCCACCCGAACGAACAAACATACATACATACGTTAAATAAAAGCTTGTAAAAAGGCATGTAGGTATATTGATCTTTCCTCAGATTCTCTGTATACTAGTTAATATATATTTAGATTTTTTATATTTAGATAGAGGAAAATAACGATGCCAGCCTGCTGTTAACCTTGCCGAACAGCAGCAGCGCCAGGCAGCCTAGAGGAAAATGGTATTTTGTTATAAAAATTTAATAAATAAATATATTTTATTTTATTTACTAAAATTGATGGTAAATGATATATGAATATATGAAATATATACTACATCTATATAGCTATATCCCATACTATTTCAGGATGTACTGTCCTTACAAACGATGAAAGGAGGATTATTCCAAACCACTTTCCGCGAGGACTATCCTAAGTTGATTCAATAACTTTTGCTCGCAGCTCCGCCTGTGGAAATGAAGATGGTGCCTGATTGTTATGTAAATTACTTACTATTGTTAAGGCCGGTTATCAAATAATATGGTTTCAAAATCACATACTGCTTTGTGAAATGGTAGCTATTTTATAATATCGGAGGCAACACGATGTTCACAAGTATGTACCTATTACTTAAATACTATGTAATAGATACTTTGGTTATTGTTTTATATTGAAAATATGATTGTACGTATGTGTAATTCCCACTTGCGTCAACCTTACAGAATACCACAGCCAAATAACTTAATGTTGTGTTCCTGCGCGTGAGTACGGTTGCTAGAACTCTTTCCCCCTTATTACAAAACATGGTTTAAAGGAAAACCAGGTTTTAAAATAGCCTCATCCCTTTTTATTATATGACGTTAAAAAGTGACCGAATGACAGTAAAACCTGGCATTGCTTTAAACCATGTTTTGTAATAAGGGGGTTAGGGTTCTGTAACGTCGGTTCGTGAGTGATGCCCAGAGTACTGCAAAGTTACCGATGGACCGTATAGGGCAAGAGCCCCAGTTTTGGCCAGTACCCCAGTATCAGCCACTTGCAATTTTGAAAGTCAATAAATAAGGCGTTGAAACCTGAATCGTTTATTGTCTATAGTAAATAAAATCTTTGATGATTGTTGCTTTTGACGAGCAATGGTCGTGGTGTCGTATATCTATATGGTTTGAGATTATGTGACCGAAGGTGGTTAATTTTTCGGTCTGTTTGGCGAAATGAAGAAGGGGAGAGCGCTTTGCTGCACACGATTGGTTCGTCAGTCAATGCTCGTCGTCTATTGGATTCTTGCGTGTCATATGGCTACTGTGTGGCCAAAGTGTACATGAGCGAGGTTGCCCCCACTATCCTATCTACTACTACCTATCTGTGCTCACCATTCGTGCCTCATACTGTACCTAAATAGGCTTCAGTTAAGTGTACGCGGTAGGGAAGATCCAATATCCAATCTAGTAATTCCTAGTAATTAATAATATATACCTACGAGCAAAACCACGGGCGAAAGCATTACCATTATTACACAGGCATTAAGGTATCCTAGAATATTCCAGGCCAATTTAATGAGACCCCTAATCCCTTTCACTCGGCTCGGCTGCGTAGCTCTACGTGAGCTTATAAATTGGTCAGACCTTTTGCTGGGATAGACCTTGAGTTGATTGATTCACCTCGCTTGTGAGATGGAGGTCATTGTTTGTGATGGTTTGATGAAATATATTTTTTAGTTTCACACTTGTACCTATGTATTGTATTATATTCTTAATTTAATTCGCTGAATGTAGAGAGCAATAAAGAAAGTCTAGCTTATTTTATTACCCTACAGATGAGTTGATAGGGTTGCCACGCACGTGATTTTAATTTCAAAAGTTACACTGTAGTGTACAACGTGATCTTCACTCGTTTAACAATGACAAAACAATAGGTACCTACATATATCGACGTAATTGTATTGAATCCCTGTGAGTAATGTTTGTTCAACAGAAATATTTGGCATGAATACGTTTTCTCCAGTAGAGTTTTCCTTGTAAGTTCTTTTTCCTCAAATTATGTACAGCGATCATCAATTATCACTTGTAGACATTGTAATCGTGACATTCTCGTCCATATGGTATTTGCAAATTATATTTACCTATAATGAAGCAGATTAGAGTACCATCAACTCATAAAGCGTCAAATTAATGTCACTTTTTTCCATACATATTGTCGTCTTTTGACACATTTTTATTTATTGAATCGAAATAAGTGATAAGTTAATCTACATTATTAAATAAGTTTTTGTTAAAAAAAAACATTTTTACTACAAGCTTTTTTTGGTGACTGTACTTGCATTGTCTTCCAATACACTTAAGTATGTGTACCTACCAAATATCAAGTCAATCCGACCACTGGAAGTGGGTGAAATTTGACTTGCAAGATTCCACCCGAACGAACAAACATACATACATACATAGCTAGTTAAATAAAAGCTTGTAAAAGTGCTTTTTTACAAAACAATCTAAATTCAAAAATCGGGGCATAATCTATGTTCGACAACCTTATTCCATAGGTAGTAAAGATAATAAATTTTGCATTCCTAAGAGCTTGTAATGTAACATATGCGCGTCTATATGGCTTCAGTGCATGTGTGAGTGATACGGTTGTGGCGTTAAGGGAGTTAAGGGACACATGATCATCTTTTCTTTGATTAAAGTTATCCCAACTCTCAAGGCCAATACTGCACCGCTGAAGGCGTTTCCAATGATATCATACCTATAAATATTTTCAATGGAATATCATATAACTGTTTTATCTAGGTAATCTTCTTCACAGTTTTAGACATACTCGAATTTAATGCTGTTATGTATGTTGTCTTTGACATTCGAGAGGATTGTCTATGCCCTATCTAAATAATCCTCCTGTCACCGCAGACAAATACTAAAATACATGAATAATACCTACATGTAGGTTTGAAATATGAGAATGAACACGTATGGAATCGACCTCATTTCGTAATGTCCATTAGAAACTTCAATACAATAAGCAGCCAGCAACACAAGGTCAACATTTATCCTTGCATAATATTGACTGTCTCATCTGCGTTATACTCGTCCTTAGAGCATTCAAGGTTAGAACCTTCAGCAAATATAATAAAAAGGAATGCAATTAGAATAATCAACACGTTTTGTTAATAAAGTAGTATATTGAAGTGGTAGAGAGATTCCCATAGTACAAATGAAGTGGCTGCCCGCACAAGGTCGAACGTTACGTACAAAGCGCCTTTCACGAATGAAATCATCTCTGTAACCACAATTGTTGGCCCAAATATGCCCAATTTCTTTGTGTCAAGTAAGCAAGATTTGTTGCGAAAATTCCTTATTCAAAAGTTTTCTCTTCAGTACTAAATAGGGTACTTGGATATAAACCGTATAGGTACTTATGTGTCCCACTTTGTGGCCACGTGGTGCGACTATGCGACACAATCTTGGCGGGGGACAAAAACGCTCTGCGGTATGGAAAATCACGTCAGCTGCTGATGCACGTAACGCATGCGACGTGAAGTTCGCTTTTTTTCATTAAATCAATGTTTGAAAAATATGGCTGTATAGTTACATACATCTGGTACAAAAATAAACTAAAATAAGTTTTGAAAGTTATTTAATAGGCTTATCGTTTGCCATAATACATAACATCAATGTGTATCTAACAACAAAGCTACGACCTACGCCTTGTTACTAGTCAAGGTCCTTCATAATATAAATTTATTGGGCCAAAAGTTTGCGCAAACATTGTCTTGAAATCAAATCACAAGTGTATGCAGAACGTAACCGGAAAATTCATATTTAAATGATTATCGTACACGACATTGAATATTAAACGTTAATGAACTTTTAAACTTGGAACACGGGAGTTCGTCCATATGTTTTTTTTAATAAAGAATGTAGGCAAATTGCGTTACTGGCTAGTATTAACCGGGCCTATTGCAGTCGTTTATTAAAGTTCCTACTCACCTATTATTATTAACCTATTATACTCGGAGCTAAAATAGTTATTTTATTTACATTATAAAAAAAACCTTATTGTACATATGTAGTTATAATTACTAATAAAAAAAATAAAGTAAGAAAGTAGTAACAATTCTAAAAAGTAGTAAAACTAGGGATGGGCAGGGAAAGAAAAATATTGGGAAGAAAAGAAAAATACGGGAAAATACGGAAAAGAATGGAAAAATACGGGAAAATTCCCAAACAGCGGGAAAATACTCAAATGGCTTTATGTTCCTCAAAAACATATTTGTTGATGCTTTTGATTGTTATTTTAATCATACTCGCTGTTGTATGTACCTACATCACCTAAGCGCGGACTTACGCGGACCTTGGAGGAAGTTATCACAAAAAAAAATTATAATACCTAGGTAGCAAACAAGCATACGGCCCGCCTGTTGGTAAGCGGTTACCGTATCCTATGGACGCTTGCAACACCTCCCTCGGGACCCGGGACGGGCTATATAAGCGTCGTACATGTGCACGTGCTCTTTCTGCACGAGACCGTCTGTCCGACTGTCCACCGACTGTCCACCACAACCCTTACACCCCAAAACGTCGCTTTTTTAAAAAACAACGCAAAAAAAATTTTTTATTGTTTTTTTATTGTATGATATGAGTATGACCCTAATAGAAATCATGTTAAATGTTATTCAAACGATTTGGTAAAGGTATTTCTCGCTATATACGCAAAATCTACTAAATATGACCATTTGAGTATTTTCCCACCCAATGGGAAAATTCCCGGGTTCTTTCCCACTAAATTGGAAATTTACTCGAAGTTGGGTTTATTCCCGGGAAGAAACCCAACCCTAAGTAAAACAAATCATTTAGTCGAGTGTTATCATCACAAAGGTTTATTACGACAACGCATCGAGTTGAGCCAGCCCCCTGGCTGTTAATGGTGTCCCATTCCCACCGTGTGCACGTGCGCGACGACGGCACCCGAATGCGACCGATTGTCGGCGAGCGAACCCACCGTACACTAAATTCAAAAACATCTTACATCGCTACAACAAGCATTTAAAACCATAACGTATATGATTGGTATAAAGCCTAAATTAGCATGCATTGTTGCTGTACTTAATATCCTTCATAAAAACTACACCGTATGCCCTCGAGACGACCGTAGCGCATGCGAAATTATTACGTCACATTTGTTCTATACCCTTTCCATTGACAACTTACAACTAAACACACATATTTTGGACTTGTAAAGACGGTAATGGATGTTAAAAAGAGTAAAACATCTTATTTACATAAATGATGTTACGGTATCTGTATATAGGTCGTTATTACTCGCTATGGGTTGTATTATGTTGATTTTGAAACCACTTTTGTTTGAGCGCATTTTTTCATGTGGAAGATAGTAATAAATACAATGTTTTTATTTATTATCGATTTTGGCGACACATGTTTTCAAAATGTACACAAACATGCGTTTTGAACTCCTTAATCGGGCAAAATGGTGATACATTTATATTTCTTATCATTAATGAGCGCTCGTTAGGGATTTATGTGATAAGCAGCGATAATTACAACAGGGATATTTAAAATGTTTGGCGTGGAGGCGTGTTCTTAAAAAGTATTGATCTTGAATCATTATATCGGTGGATAATATTGTTATGTAAATATTTTAGGGATTAAACATAAAGATAAAGATATTTATTTGCGAGAAAATGGTATGGTATTATTAATTTATAGTATCACATATTCTGCCAGTTTTGGCATGCAAAATTTGCAGCTCGCAGGCGTGCTTGCTTCATTTAAAAAAAATATTATTCTCAATATATTAATACAAATGTCCTAACTCATAAGATTAAATAAAATGTCTAAATTGTGCCTATTTTGTTAGAAGCTCTTTAACAGATTAGAAATTCTTCTCGCCAAGCCATGTTTGAAGCCTGGATTTAAAATATTTAATTGGTAATTTCGTAATGTAATTTGGTAAACTATTATAAATTGTGATGCACATTGCGTAACAGTTATTTAAATACATTGTAGTTTTGGGCACTACAGGGAGAACAAGTCATGCAGGATTCCTTGTGTTTCTAGGAAAGATGTCATTGTATAAGATTTTTAGATAAATATGGTACATGTCTGCAGTTTTAAGGCGATGATAGCTCAGTGGTAGTGACGTCGGATACCGAGACGAAGGTCCCGGGTTCGAATCCTACAATGAGCTTGAGCTTTCGGTGAAGGAAAACATCGTGAGGAAACCATAGCACGGTGGTAGGGTACTTTGTAGTACCCGTCTGGCTGGCTACCACCCTCAAGTTGAAAATCTGTCGCCAAGCACCTATCGGTGTGTTCCGTCAGCTGCACTTGAGAGCCAGTTCCTTCTAGGCTTTGTGTGCTTACCACCTTCGACCACATCATCACTTACCATAGTGAGATTGAGGTCAAACACAGGCCTATACACAGTAAAAAAAAAAAAAAAAAAAAGTATAAATGGTGTCTCAGCAAAAGATATGAATAGTTTCAATTTTTAAAGGTAAAACGCAATTAGTCAAATACCGAATTTGGTACCTACATTGCAAAATGGTCATTTTGATAAAGAGTCATTAGAGACATAATAGCTCATTCGCTATTTAAAAATGAAGGTTAACTGTTAACTTAAACATAACGCAACTTAAAACGTATTATTACCTATCTTATATGGATTAAAAACTATAATACTTACACAAATAATCTCCTTATTTTTAAGTCTATTAAAAAGGTTGTTAACAATGAAAAATCTATACTATAAGGTGACAAAGCCAAGTAGGTACAGTCGAGGACATAAATATGTATACACTTAGTAAAATTCAACAACGGTTTCCTCTTAAACTACTGATTGAAATTATGAGATATTATAAAGGCAGAATCTTCTAACATATACTATTATAATTTGTGTAATAGTTTAACACTTAAATGTTAAACATGCGAGAAAATTGCTTTTGAATTTCAAAAAGTGTATACATATTTATGTCCTCGACTGTACACGTTATTAATTGATATCGACCTATATACCGACTAAAATTAATAGCTATTAAGGGTTGAACAGTCTCACATTAATTAACTATAAGGTAAGTACCTACTTACATTAACAATAAAGAATAAAGTTTGTTAAAATGTAGCGTCAAATTTTAGAGGAGTTTCATATGATTCATATCTTCTTATATGGAGTTATTCAATTTTCTTTTGATATACATAAGTACACATAATATCGAGTACCTACCTTTATACATTATACATACTAAAATAATAGGTAAAGGTGGCTTTCAGGTCCGTGCCGTTGCTCAATTTATTTAACAAATCCACGGGCGGTCATTCCAGGTTGACATTATGCTGAAATTGAAAAAAGACATGGAATAATTAATTAGAGTAGGTAAGTAGGTACCTACCAACATTGAGCCATTATTACATTGAGCTATTATATACGAATAGAGAAGCTATCATAAGCAAAGGTTATGTCCCATATTTTTAGTGTCAACTAAAGTTCTCTTTAGAGCTGTAACAATAAATTAGTCGTCTAAGCAAACTACTTTTAGGAGTAATTTTTCTCGCAAACCCCGTGATTTTCACGGCGCTTACCTACGCATATCGTTCATCGTTCGACTACAACACCTATGGCCGGATGGCCTCAAATGAACGGAACAAAGTTGTGAAGTGTGGCGTCTTCTCTATACGTAGTAATAATAGCTCAATGCCTACCAAGGCTATGGACGTTACTAAACAAGTCAGAAAATGTCTTCGTAGAGTCACAGTAGAGTCCAGTTAAACAGCTGGGCCTACTGTGCGTGAACTTTCTCTAAGACTCGAAAACAGAATGATTTTGTAATTTTGTAGCATATTCTGTTCATTTACTTGTGATTGCATTTGATTTAATTAGTTTTTAATGTAACGATTAGGATACTCTAATTGTCATCTTGTTTGTTTATCTATTTTGCTAAGCATTGGTTGCCCTCCGCGATCAGAGGAAATAACGTACACGTAGCGCCATCTAGTTTAAAAATCACGCAACTCATTTCCGAAGTGTTGTAATTAGGTTTGAACATTCTTCTCTTTTTAATTTACGCAAGTTTATGATATTAAATGAATGTTACCCAATTATTGATACAACATAAAATCAGTCGGATTTTTTTATCGGAATGGCTAGGTTTTGTAATGATAACTTTTAAGAAAGTTAGAGCTATTGTATGCTAATAAAATGTGTTATCTACGACGATATAATGCTTAATGTTAATGCAATGTAATGTCTATTACAAGTCCATAAAAACAACAAATATTTAAACAAAAACCGGACGTCTAAAAAAGTATGTTTCCGAGAGCCTAGTGTCAATACAATTAAAATACAATATCGAATGAGCCATCATCGCTATCATCAAGTAAGGGTGCTTACACACCGGAGCGGAACCGAACCGGGCCGGAAATCGAGCCGGGCCGTGGGGTCGCGTGGCAAACATCCGACGCGGTCACTAACCCCTCCCCGCGATATATCACATAAGGAGCCGCGCGCATTGCACGAGTATGTAAATCCTACTCCAGATCATATTCTGCATCATTTGACGCAGATAGGCATCGCGGGTGTCGGAAAAAGTCCATCTGAGTAATTCTGAGCTCTCTGTGATCAGCAATCACACCTGTCGGCGTAAAAAGAAGCGACAGATGCAGTCAATGTTGGTTGTTCAATAGATGACATTATTGATAAATTCTGTCTACCAAAAACTTTTGCTCCCTTTTTAACATATAAAAGTTATAAAGTTTATATGGAGAAGAAGTGCACAAAGCTAATATTTTTATATAATAAAGAAATACATTATTTTTGCATGCGTTTGACACACACTCATATACTGACTCTGTCAAACTGAGACTTTTTCAAACAGAGACTGTCAAACTTTACTATTCGTCTATCTATACTGAATGGTAACTGAATGGCATATTGCGCGTAAGGGTTGTGAGATTTAAGTAACGTTTCTAACATTATATTTAGTCAAACTTAAAAAGAAAATAGTTGAATTTCGATTCATGGGCGACTTATACTAATAATATTATAGAGGTAAAGTTTGTAAGTTGGGATGAAGAAATACTGATAGCTCCGGAAATACTGATCCGATTAGTAATATCACTGAGTAAAAGGCTCTTCATAAAATTATAATTTACTAGCTTTTCCCTGCGGTTTCACCCGCATTCCCGGATGAAAAGTAGCCTATAGCACTGGGGAACAATGTAGCTTCCTATTAGTGCAGATCGGATTTGTAGTTCCGGAGATTATTACCTCTTACATCCCAACTTTATCTCCATAAAACACTTTTAAATAAGTTTATTTAAGTTAGAGATGGAGGGAATGTGTAGATAGCTTTTGTTTCTAAAACATACTGTAACATGAAATAAGAATAAATACTCAAAAGGACTTTTTGGCGGGCACTTGCAGAGTGACGTTGCGTTTTCATTTTATTTTTCATAAATTCGTGTAATTTGAGTTTTATTGCATATTATCGGTGGTATTTTATCCAATAAAGATCAATAAATGTGCACCAGTGAAGTGAAATGAAATGAATTATGTGTATCGTGACTTTTCAAGTTGTCTCAAGAAGTCCGTGAAAAGTTTTAGTACAATGACCACCATTGTACTAAAACATGACTTTTATGGACGGTAACTAACTGAAGATTATGTGAAAGTGATTTATTGTGACTAGAACTTATAATATAACTGGAAATTGGCAAAATACACAAGCTGTGTGACGCCATCGAAGAAAGAAAAAAAATACTCAAAATAATACTTTGTGCAAGTAAATCAACAGCGTAAAACATAAATTACCTCAAAAATATTTTAGTTTATAATCATTATAAATTAAAGTATTAAAATTAATACACGTAGGTTGTACTACTCTTAAATCTTAGAGCCAGCGGTTTCTGACGTCATTCAGTCAGACGCACGAGACAGAATTAGTATAATTAGCAGAGAAGTGCTCGCACTGAAATGTACGAAGTAGACTACACATTCAATTGATACCATTTATTTAAGTACAGTCCGTGGGGTTGTACGACCATTGCAAGATTCATTATTAATATAATACTGGAGATTTTTAGGTCACTATTTTTTAAGGACATTGAACATCCTAAAATATAAAAAAGATGGTGTCCACTGAACCAATGATTTCACAGACGATTAAATTTTAGGTTAATAGAGACAATTTTGTTAAACCTCTTTATAAAGGCTATT
Organism: Achlya flavicornis; assembly: GCA_947623365.1. Taxonomy (NCBI): domain Eukaryota; kingdom Metazoa; phylum Arthropoda; class Insecta; order Lepidoptera; family Drepanidae; genus Achlya; species Achlya flavicornis. Next base: position 4,525,114 of record OX392482.1, read on the forward strand.
GAAACAAGAGTGACGTTTAATGTTTAAAGTGGAAACCACCTTCAGCCACATTAGCACTAATATTATAAACGAGAATGTTTATATGCATGTTTGTGTGCGTGGAAGTTTTTATTCCAGAACTTGTAACCACCACGAGGGAATATTCATTCCCTGGAATAGAAAATATCCTATGTGTTAATCCAAAACATATTCTATATATTTTTGAGAGAGGTAGAGCATAGCGTTTATTCGCTCAAAGAGCAGCTCGACTGGGGAAGTACCTCCACCCTACAGAATACCTCAGCCAAATAACTTTATGTTGTGTAAAGTTGTGTTCTTGCGCGTGAGTAAGGTCGCCAGAGCTCATAGGGGAGGGGGAAAGGTCGGTAACGCATGAGCGATGCTTCTTGTATTGCAAGCGTCCATATGGCTACGGTAACCGCTTACCATCAGGTAGTTTTTGCGTGAAAGATTAACAAACATCCATGCATCCATCGTCACACACAATCGCAGTAGGATAGCAATTACTTTACAGGTACAAAGCTGCATTGAAAATCAATATCCGGCTGTAGCCCTAGTTTGGAATGAATTGAATACGTATAGACATTGACACTGCATCTTCATTACTTACAATTAGTTTGCCGGGATCTATGCCACCCAGTCACACGCATCTTTCAGTGGAAAGTAATGAGTGTTCCGGGATTAATACCTACATACGGTAACTGTAAATATTACTTTAGATTCAAACGAAAAGATAAAGATACGGTACAGCGTAAAGCACAACTAAAATTAATCTAACTGATCATCATCATTATCATCATCAGCCTATAATGTCCCACTGCTGAGCACAGGCCTCCTTTCACAAATTAGGGTGAAAGGGACTGAGCAGATACTCTTCCACGCGTGCCCTCTGCGGATCGGTAGAGGTAGGCTAGTGGTCAACTTACTGTTGGAGTTTTCAAACCGCCTAGTAGGCCTCTAACTAGCTTAACGACTGTGACAATTAAGTGATAACCGCGACCAACGGCTTTACATGCCTTCCGAAACACGGAAACGCTCGATTTGAAATACCACAAGGCGGTCACACATCCAGGTACCGACCACGACTGTGGTAGCTTAACATTGTCGATCGATTAAGAACGGCTAATCATGCTACACCACGAGCGCTTCTCTATCTAACTGATACATTATTATAATCGCACTTGAAATTAAGAGCTCTAGATTTTATTTCATTAATGAATAAAATAAATAAATATGATCCCGTTTTACAAAAATGGGAAGAGGCAATGCAGTCGTAGAATCAGATTGAAAACTATTCCAAACATGCTCACGAGATGACATCAACAGCTTTTGTTGTGTAGAATTTGTAGATAATAAACCGTCAAGTGAACGTAGTTTTGTTCACGCACTGTGGCCAGGTACCGTATCTCCCCCTTTTTGTTGTAATCTTGGATTCTAACCCATTTAACCAAGAAAGCAAACGTTGAACCTTTTAAATACTTCACCTAAGAAATGACAAATTCTCAATGACCTATTTGATTGTGTGTGTTATAAACGGGGTGTGGAAAGGCTCCATGGGGTAACAGGATTTATTACGTAACAAAAATCCAATATGGCGGAAGATAACCGTCATTTTTCGCATAAATCTGATTGTGACTTCAGAAAGTGGTTACTGACTGATCGACAAAGAGGGGCAAAGTGTGAAAATTAAGAAAAGGGATTGCATAACTTTCCTAACTTTTTTATCCTATCAGGCTTTTCGAACTACCTTTGCCGATTATGACTATATGAATATAAGGCAAATTAAACTTCTGTCTGAATTGTCGGGCGCCCCTTATTTGCGCTATTAGCCTTTGCTAGATCCTAAAGTATACAACTAAATAATATATTGTGTAAGACTAATTTAATCTCCACTATTATGTGCTCCGCATAATAAAAGCTTTTTATTTGATATTGATTGATCATATAGGTTTATAGGCCATCGCAAGTAGCTAGCTACCTACTTTTATTTTTTAACATGCTTTTTTGCAGCAACTATTCAACATTGACGAAATTATAACCTATTAGGTAACCTACTTCAATTCAATGTAAAAAAAAATGTCTGAATTTATAGAAAATCTTAGTTTTCTTACATCTATACTATATTATATATAATAAAGGGGAAGAGTTTTTTTGTTTGTTTGTTTTAATGGGCTAATCTCTGGATCTACCAGTCGGATTCTAAAAAATCTTTCACTGATACGAAGCTACATTATCCCCGAGTATTATAGGCTACTTTTTATCACGGGAACGCGGGTGAGACCGCGCGAGGCATCTAGTGGACTATATATCCTGACCTGAGTGAAGCCTAGCCTAACACATTTATTTATTGTAGCTCATCACAAATATGTTATCTCATATTATTATTATTTCCACGCATACATAACATTTTTTTTTTTTTTTTTTATACGACTAAGTCGGTAAACAAGCATACGGCCCGCCTGATGGTAAGCGGTTACCGTAGCCTTATGGACGCTTGCAACACACGAAGCATCGCTCACGCGTTACCGACCTTTCCCCCCTCCCCAATGAGCTCTGGCGACCTTACTCACGCGCAGGAACACAACTTTACAAACATAAAGTTATTTGGCTGCGGTATTCTGTAAGGTGGAGGTACTTCCCCAGTCGAGCTGCTCTTTGAGCGAATAAACGCTATGCTCTACCTCTCTTAATTATGACACACTGTATACCAAAACTTAGCAGAACCCTAGCACTATCACTGTACATTTCTAAAAATATTGTGGCGCTCCGTTCCGCCACCCCATGCTACAGTCAGCAGTGGCTTTTACTGTGACGCGTCCCTTTATTTCATATTTTCACTGAGTGACGCTGCAATTACACATGTTTTCAAACGTAATGTTAATAAAGCTGAATAATAAAGCGAATTAAATATACAGTATCGTGAACTGTGAATCGAACTGTCACATGACACAGCGGCGTGTCAATATTATTTCGGTGCCAAATAAAATAGCGTTGTAATGCACCGCCCCATGTACCTATGTACCAAATTTTATGGAAATCCGTTTAGCCGTTAGGTTGGTATGGTTGATGAAAAACATACACATCCACAATATTTAAATTACCATAATACTTTCTTGACATATTTGTGTCAAAATCATCAACCAAAATGATAAAAATAAAAAAAAAGACATCAACGATAATTCTTTAATAAAATGCATATACTTGATTTAAAAATAATCCCTTTAAATCCTGTAACGCTAAGTACCCTCATCACCAGAGATAGGAAAAGGTTGAGTATAATTTACCAGAATTTCGAGGGAGTAAGTAGCACTTTTACAGTAGAATTTTAGAACGCTTACTCAATTATATAATGTCTTGTTTTATTGTTTTTGATTTATTAGTTCTCTTTATGTTTGTAAAATTAAAATTGTAAACAATTTAAGTAAACCTTAATAATTTATGTATAAACTTAATTGGCATATATATACACAATGTCTACTAGTAGGTATACTAGATAAACCTACTTCAGGAAGGCACTGGTGTCTGGGATACAGTAATTTTTTACAAGTACAGATACTGATGTGACCCTTAACGATGCATTATGAGTACCATTGTAAGTCAATTAATTGTGTCTATTTAATGTAACTATGGTGAAATAAATTATTATCATCATATCAGCCTAAGGATGTCCACTGCTGAACATACGCCTCTCCCATTAACTTACTATTATTAAATTAAATTAAATTAATTAACTAAATTATTATTATTATCTATTATTATATAGTGGAGTGGACTAATACCTCCTCTACAATCTCGGAATGATGATAATGACGTTTTAATCCAGGGATTTAAACATTGCAAATGATTGATTTGAAGAATACTATTTATATTATATTTTCTACGGTGCCTTACGAAAACTCTGTCCAATTCAAATGTTTTGTTTTAAGTATATAAAATAAAATTAAGATAGTCAATAAATAATAAAAAAAAAGAATTAATTTAAACTGCATTAAATAATTTTCAATTTCTTATATCCCGGGACTTCGACATGCTTATGCTTCCGGGATTTTTAATATGCTCTACCTATTCCGAACTCTACTCATCACCCATGATTAAGAAACTCATGTTAAAATCGTCCCCAAGACCTCAGTTCTAATAGTAAACTCACACCATTACAATGTTTGTGCACCCTACCGCACAACATTGATCCTTCGCACCATATGGGCTACGTTCCCCTGTCCCCACCATCACCCTGCGAGATCAATGGAGCCACTATGGACAGGTGGTCGCCTCAACTATTGTTGTTTTATTTTTTAAGGACTGCGGTGGTTGCTTATTCTTGTTAATCGGTACCTGTTATGGTGAAAGAAACAAAGAAAGAAAGAGAAAAGACATTTATTTTTGACTGATGCAAAAATATAAAAGCATCTTAGCTTATGATGCAGTGTTGGTTTGCGGGTAGGACCCAAAGTGAGACCACGAGGGATGCAAAATAAGAATGATATAGGTACACACGGCTACAGATCAAGCTATACATTTCTAGTATAAGCTGACCTCCCATTGTATGCAAACCCTATACAATGCGAGATCAGCTTATACTGGAAATTTATAGCTTGATCAGTAGCCGTGTGTACCTAATCATATTTTAATTTTTAATTTTTAAACATATTTTATTCCGGTCCATATGCAATGTCAATAAAAGTATACAATAAAATTCCGCAAAATATAAAAGATACGGAAAAACTAAATGCATTTAAAACACAATTATCAAACTACTTACAACTTAAATGCTTTTTTGTAATTAATTAAATAAGGCAATGATAATGTAATAACGGAGGAAATAAGTTAAATATTGTTATCTCAATGTACTTCATAGATATTTTTACGGTACCTAATAATTTTAGTTTTTATAAGTTTATATTTTATTTTAGGTATTTATTTGCTGTGCCCTAACAGGGTTTCATGTTGTACACACGGCTACCGATCAAGCTATACATTTCCAGTATAAGCTGAACTCGCATTGTATACGATTTTCGTACAATGGGAGCTCAGCTTATACTAGAAATGCATAGCTTGATCTGTAGCCGTGTGTACATTACATATATTTGTCATCTTCTATCCACATGAATGCAATAAAGTTTTGAATTTGAATTTAATTGTACATAAATAATTGTTTAATCTTGCGATTAGGAACCCTAATACATATTCATAAGAATTTTCAGAATAGCTGAATACCTTTTATTACCTACAACATATTGTGTACTGTATTCAGGAACTTACAACATAGGTAGATACCACAATATCTGCAAATAAAACCTGATCTTTGAAGTGAATGAAGGCTCTTTGATTATAAGGTCGTGATACTCATCATATAACTGAACCGGGTATTGATACATACTAAGTTCCTAAAAGCTCTTATCGACATGATCATAAGGTTCAGTATAGTATGGAAATACCTACACCAAAAGAAATCATTTTTAGATAATGATATACAACTGTGACACGTACAATATCTTTATGCTCGCAAAGCTGGCGGCGTTCAGGAGCGAAAGAATATTCAAATATATACTCACGGCATGGTATGTATAAAGCCTACAAAAGCCTTCAATAAAACTGTAACATTATATCTATTGCCTATGAAGCAGAATTCAAAGTCGAACGGATTATAATTGGGCATTTGCACAGATTCCATGAACAATAATACCAATTATTCCGTATTTGCAATTTACTTCCACACTATTGAGCCCCGATTACATACATGGGATGGTCGAAACCACACGACTGATCAAAACCCTGATGTAAACATACGTAAAAGCCCTAATCTCCTAAAGGTTTAGATTGAAGTGACCTTTAAAGTTAATTTTCGTAAAATCTTACGGTGGATTTCAGCGGCCAGCTTTTTTGGGCACGTCGATCCCTTCCATTGAACGCCGCATTCTAATCTTTCTGTACCATCTCCGAGAGGCAGGGGAGGTCGTGTTACGCTGGTGGATACATGTAGAAACAGGGCGTGAGGTTAGCAAACTGGTTGACCGACTGAGCAGACGACAAGTTGAACATTTTGCGGCAAAAACGAATAATCCCGAGTGTTTCGCACGAAATAAAATATTATGTAGCCGTTGCTGGTTTAATAATAAGAACTTTCATGGTTATATTTCTTGTACATAATTGATAAAGTGCGCTTGTTTATTCTAAGCTTTGAACTATAGTATCACTTCAGGTCCCGCTATAATTACATTTGCTTTCTTTTCTTTTGTCAATCTCTCTTTTATTTATCTCAATAATTTTCTAAAACCCTTTAAATTAAAGCTGTTAATCATGAAGTTGGATCCTCGATTCTTTTTATTCATTGGATTGCTATTCAGTGGTTCTCGCTTTGTCAGTTGTTGCTATTTGCCTTCTCTGAGTATTTTACATTGAATACACGTTATTAACTCTCCTTTCTACTTTTTAACCCACAGTGTATTAATTCACTTCTCTGAATTATTGTTTCATTTCCTGTATATGCATTTTATGCTATTTTAACAACTGTAACTCCTATTACTTTTTTTTTTTTTTATACCACTTAGGTGGCAAACAAGCATACGGCCCGCCTGATGGTAAGCGGTTACCGTAGCCTATGGGCGCTTGCAACACAAGGGGTATCACGCGCGCGTTGCCGACCCTGCAGAAATCTCTTCACACCCCTTTTGAAGAACCCCATGCTATACTCCATTGGGAAAACCACGGCGGGAAGCTCATTCCACAGTCTGAGCGTCCGCGGAAGGAAGCTCCTTTGAGCCCGCACAGTACGAAACAATTCAGGTTTCAATATGTGAGGATGGACTCCCCGTCGATGGCGAGAGTTGCGATGGTAGAAAGTAGCCGTGGGCATCATCTTAAACAATTCTTCAGAACACCGTCCGTTGTACAAGCGGTAGAACACACATAAGGAGGCAAAGTCTCTCCTCAGACTGAGGGGCTCTAAACCGCTTGTGAGCACGGGATCGTCGACAATTCTTATGGCACGTCGTTGAACCGAATCTAAAGGATCAAGCTGGTATCCAGGTGCGCCCGCCCATAGATGACAGCAGTACTCCATATGAGGCCGGACTTGCGACTTGTAAAGTTGCAGCCTTTGCCCTGATGTGAAGTACTGCCTCGCTCTGTTGAGCACTCCGAGCTTTTTGGATGCCAGCTTTACCTTGCCTTCTAAATGACTTCGTGACTTCTTTATTATGTTTAGGCCTATGTTTGACATCGATCTCACCATGGTAAGTGATTGGTATGGCCGAAGGTGGTAAGCACACAAAGCCTAGAAGGAACTGGCTCTCAAGTGCAGCTTTCGGAACACAATGATAGGTGCTTGACGGCAGATTTTCAATTTGAGGGCCAGCCAGATAGGTACTAAAAAGTACCCTACCACCTTTCTATAGTTTCCTCACGATGTTTTCCTTCAACGAAAGCTCAAGCTCACTGTAGGATTCGAACCTGGGACCATCGTCTCGGTATCCACTGAGCTATCACCACCTTAAGTTTATAAGTGAGTTTATTTCAATCAAAATCAAAAAGTCTTTTATTCAGTTTAGGGCTTTAGGCCCTAGTGGCACTTATGGACGTAAAGTTGTACATACAGTTGAATTTACCACCGGTTCGGAAATAAACTCTCACAAACCACAAAATTACAATAATATCTAATATGAAATGCATAGAAATATGAACCGTTAGGATATGGAAGCCTTGTTTGTTAGAACTGCAGAGTTATCTAAACTACACCTTATTTTATTAGTTTTAAGAGTCATATTACGAGGTATGGAAACACAATCAATCAGTTTAATTACATGAGTATCGGTACTGGCTGAAAATTCTATACATTATTATGTTCTATATTCAAATTATCACCTATTACCCGTTACTCATTAGAGAATGATAATTGTAACCTTTGCGATAAAGTCGAATTTACAATGGCAAAGAACTTGTGTAGTAAGGTAGTTTTACAACAGTCACGATTGTAAAGTTAATAAGCACATGGTAATACGACCTGTTTTGATAGCTTTTATTAACATCATCATATTAAGAAGAACAATTGAAGAGCAATACCGAAAACGCCTTACGCGTTAATGAGGTACTTATGGGACAGCGGATTATAGGGATATATTGACCACATCCTAAATGCATAGAAATATATACCTAGAAAGAGCGTCGCCATACTATTACAGGCCAACTTTTTTAAGATGGTGTACGTGACAGCAACGTTTTACGCTCGCTCTGCGACATTCTAGTGACATTCATAGTGATAGCAGTTGTTGAACTATTCCAAATCAATTTCAAAAAAAATCCAGAGAAATTTCAATATTAAACAATAAAAAAATTGTCCCTAACAGATATGGACTATTTTTTCGGCGCGTGAACAGCTTCGTCTTTCAATCGCGATATATGATTAATCAAAGCCTAAATAAATAAATGCTTACCAATTGAGTATGCCTGCTCATGATGATGATAAGAGCCCAAGTACTCCAGACGTGGTTAACCTGGATAGTTATAATAATAAATAAATTATCATTTCCGTTTAAGAAACATAATTACTACTTTCAGAGAGATCTTTGGTTCGCCGGATTGGATGTCTCTTCTTAGGTAGAGGTCGTCCAACTCGATCCTCATCGAGGTTATGTTTCATGATATGTGGCTTCCCCATTGCCACTTCAGTTTACTGATTTCACGAGTTTAATGTGTAAATTTTGTTCTCACGAATATCCTCATTACTGACCCGCTCACGTAGTGGAAATCCAAGGATAGCCCGGATAACAACGTAAATATTCAATTTGAATGTTCTTTTGAAATTACTTTCGGAAAAGTGTCAAAATTTTGCTTGTTAATTTTGTAATGTATGAATTTGTTATACTCTATCTAAGCGACTAAAAATATGAATACACAATTTTTTAATTTAAACCTTACATGATTTTGCGATGATAGTTATTGGTACATACCTAGTGACTTTAATGCCTTAAATAATAGTGGAATTTTAAATCATACAAAGAGCTTCATAACTAAAATAAATTAAAACGTATGAAACAGTATACAGGGTTATCCAATGGGTAGCCAAATTATAAGAGGTTGTTTTAATCCCTTAACTTTTGATTTCTATTCGTTTCCTCGCCCGCGCGGATCGCCAAACAGTCAAACAAACAACAAATTAACAATAATTAATTCATTATGAACAAATTTTAGTATGAGACAAACTCTGAGATCAGGATAAAAAAAAACATTTTGAAAGTGCAGCGTGATCTTATACTAAGAAAACCTTTTTTTTTCGCGATTTCAAGGTTGTTCTAATGGTAAAAGTTGTTTTTTATGATGAGTAGATATCCCTAAAAAGGGGAAAGTAATCCTAAATAAAAAAATACAATTCATGGGAAAAAAATTGGATATTGGTAAAGCTGGACAAAAAGTGCCCCAAAGTAATTTTTATCATCATAAATGTAGAGCTACATTCGACCAAACACCTTCATCCACAACATCACAGTGAACTCATGTCAAGAACAAGCGATAACTTAAGCCCACAGAGTAAGCGAGTAGGATTATGTCAGGAAAACCAAAAAGATTTTCGCCAATTACTGCAATGCAACCCTGGATTGCAGCGAGCAGTTTCACGCACGCTCGATGCGAGGAAAACTAGTTTATATTTAGGCTACATTCTCTTCTAAGACTATCTTTATAGCTTCCTAATGAGTACAAACTTTAGGGTATTAGTTTAAGAGAGGTAGAGCATAGCGTTTATTCGCTCAAAGAGCAGCTCGACTGGGGAAGTACCTCCACCTTACAGAATACCGCAGCCAAATAACTTTATGTTGTGTAAAGTTGTGTTCCTGCGCGTGAGTGAGGTCGCCAGAGCTCATAGGGGAGGGGGGAAAGGTCGGTAACGCGTGAGCGATGCTTTGTGTGTTGCAAGCGTCCATATGGCTACGGTAACCGCTTACCATCAGGTGGGCCGTATGCTTGTTTAACGACTAAGTTGTATAGAAAAAAAAGTTGTAAAAACGTATTAACTACCTACTCGGTATAGATTAGAGATTCGTTCCATGCAACGAAGAGCAGATGTATTAACAGAATAAATAAATAATATACGGGGTGGATACGACAACACGACATTAAATAAAACCACGTAAAGTACTCATGTATACGAGCAACTTTTACTATGGGACCAACATCGAAATAGCAAAAAAAAATTTACAGCTTTTATACATAAGATACATGTCTCCTCGGCAAAAATGTATGAAAAGTTGTAATTTTTTTATGCGATTTCTAAGTTGGTCCCATAGTAAAAGTTGATCGTATACATACCAGTGGCGTGCATTGGTTTTCGGACTAGGTAGGCAGAAGAAATCATGGCCATACACGTCTAAGTATGCCTCTTAGATAGAGAGAGATATGCCTCAAGATAATACGGGATATCTATTGAAATTAAAATAAAATAATAATACTAACATCATGAACATAGAAAAATGTATACGGCCATGATGTTTTTGAAAAGTATTACTACATACATAATACAAACTCCAAAACAGCTGCTTTATTTTATTTTGTCTGTTTGTTTGTTCAAGCATCACTCAAAAACTAATGGACCGATCGCGATTAAATTTCGCGTGTAGATAGCGTATGATATGTAGAAGGACATAGGCTACTTTTCTATCCCGAAACCGTACGGGACAGCTAGTCAAAAATATTTCTTATCGCAGAATAAAGCACAATACAGTATGAAATGTAACTCAAACACAATGTAAATCAAAGCCTGACATGGTACCGAATATTTAAAATTAACTCCATGCCATAACATAGTATTTCGCAGAAGAAATTCCTGAGATGGATATCCTAAGGATTCCTCATTAGCCAAGCGTGTGTCGAAGAAGCCGAGTCTGAAAACAGGTTTACTACCTCCTTTTATGACTCAATTAGTTTCCAATCGCGGTTCTACGTGCGTTCCCGAAGGACCTATTGTGTTCACGGAATAAAAGTACCCTATATGTTAGTCCAGAACATATTCTATCATCATCATCATCAGCCTAATGTCCCACTGCTGAGCACAGGCCTCCTGCACACAAATCAGGGTGAAAGTAAATGGGCAGATACTCCACCACGCGTGTCCACTGCGGATCGGCGGAGGTAGGCTAGTGGTGAACCTACTGTTGGAGTTTTCAAGCCGCCTAGAAGGCCTCCAACTAGCTTAGCGACTATCACAATTAAGTGATAACCGCGACCAACGGCTTTACGTGCCTTCCGAACCACGGAATCGCTCGAATTGAAATACCAATAGGCGGTCACCCATCCAGGTACCGACCATGAGGGTGGTAGCTTAACTTGCCGATCGATTAAGAACATGCTACACCACGAGCGCTTCTAACATATTCTATATATGTGCTAAATTTCATCCAAATCCGATCAGTAATATATAAATAAGTCAATGCCGATAAGCCATTGATGCGTGAATGAGGCACAAACATCCTAACTTTAATTTCACATAATAATATAAATACTGTGAGCTTTCTGTCAAAAATATTCAACATAAAGGTACCTACTAAAATAAAAATAAAACATATAATTATCGAACCTGCTCACAAAATTTCACGAGAATCGGTTGAGAAAAGCGACCTGTAGCCAAGCGTTTCTGCCCAAGCTGAAACGGAGACGCTTCGCTCGCGCTTCGCACTACGCTCACAGTCGGTCAATTACTTTGATTAAGTACTTAAATAAATCATATACTTCTATGTTAACAGAGGTGCTAAGTTATAGTTACACTGCGTACACGCAAGTCATTTATAACTCTAACCACGTCGTCCATCTTTAGGAATTTTGATCTCTCCAGCATCCAGACGAGATGCTAAGGAAATTAACAATAAATTATTATTTATCAAGCTAAAACTGGTTGGGGTGAGACGGATAGGTTTTCTTAGTGACTGGAAAGATAAGATTATCTGTTTACTTTCTTCGACTTATACATTCTATATAGTAGTTGCATGTGAGTAAATAATATCCCGCGGTTTTACGCGCGTTCCCGTTAAAAGAAGCCTTTGTCACAAACCAAGACAACCTTCGAAAGAGGTAGAGCATAGCGTTTATTCGCTCAAAGAGCAGCTCGACTGGGGAAGTACCTCCACCTTACAGAATACCGCAGCCAAATAACTTTATGTTGTGTAAAGTTGTGTTCCTGTGCGTGAGTAAGGTCGCCAGAGTTCATAGGGGAGGGGGGAAAGGTCGGTAACGCGTGAGCGATGCTTCTTGTGTTGCAAGCGTCCATATGGCTACGGTAACCGCTTACCATCAGGTGGGCCGTATGCTTGTTTACCGACAAAAAAAAACCGTTTATAAGTAATTTCAATGGAAAAATACCTAACCCTCCTGGGTTAGTCGGGTAAAAATCACGTCTATCCGTTTCTCCGTTACCGCGTGAAAGAATGACAAAGCAACAACACACTTTCGCACTTATTAGTAAGGGATACCATTACAAGCGAAGATATTAGGGTTATTAGTAAAGCAGTAACAACCTTGCAGGACTGTATCACTGGCATCATAAACAACAACTTTTGTTCCATTACTTTTTACAAAACATTATACATTTTTTTTTTTTTTTTTTTTTTACTGTGTATAGTCCTGTGTTTGACCACAATCTCACTGTGGTAAGTGATGTTGTGGTCGAAGGTGGTAAGCACACAAAGCCTAGAAGGAACTGGCTCTCAAGTGCAGCTGACGGAACACACCGATAGGTGCTTGGCGACAGATTTTCAACTTGAGGGTGGTAGCCAGCCAGACGGGTACTACAAAGTACCCTACCACCGTGCTATGGTTTCCTCACGATGTTTTCCTTCACCGAAAGCTCAAGCTCATTGTAGGATTCGAACTCGGGACCTTCGTCTCGGTATCCGACGTCACTACCACTGAGCTATCATCGCCACATTTACCAAAAACAAACTTTCAAGATTTCGTTGTTCTATCTAACACATTTTAATTCTGTATTTTGATGTACCTACTCTTCCCGCGCCCGCGTGCACTATCACCTCACTCTGTCTCTAGCTACGCGTAGAGTTCGTAACATTTAGAGCGTTTGAATTTTAATATTTTTATTTTCGTATGAAAGCATGATGAATTATTAAAAGTCATAGAACAAAAGCTGTTTTTATTATGTTAATATTAGTCCTGAGAGGAACCAATAACCCTTAATATTTCCTCCTTCCCTATATTTATTTCAATCGTTGATTTCATAATGTAAAAATAAATTATATTAACACACAGATGATATCGCCTCAACACAGTGTCTTCTTTATTTTTAATTGTCCATTTGCGAGGAACGCGACTGTTTAGTTTTTGTGAAGAGGAACCTTCACCTGGCAAGTTTAGTGCAGGCCCAAGGCGTATCCAATTCAATTCAGCGCGCGGATATGTGTGTATGCAGTTTAATAAAGAAGGTACATTAACAAGGAGTTCCAATGCAATTCTGTTTAAAATATCCGCCTAAATCTATTTGTTTTTACCATTTTTACTGTCAGAATATCATAGTGGGAGAAACTCATGTACCCCACTCACCCTACATTATTGAAGGATATTTTTATATCGCACGCGAAATCTAATAAAGCTATCCCTTTGATACTGAACGCGTTTTGCATACAGATGTAACACGTGGATTGTCCCAGTTATTCATGTAATACCCACTGCACTTTGTTGGAAAATACTTTTTATGCTAGCTTAAGGAAAATGGAATAAAAAAACAAGAGCAAACGGTAAAATTAAACGAAAATATTGTTGACTATGTACTGGAATAATCTTTAATGTGACTTTTATTTTTAAACTAGCGTCCACTCTGTGGTTTTACCCGGGTTATTGATGATTTAAATTCCAAGTCCGAGGTGGTAAAACTTATCCGAGTTGAGTTGAGTGATTTGTTGTCGTTTGTCTCAACTATATTGTTAAAGTTACCGATTGCTTGCGCTGCACAAGCGTGACTTAATTAATTATTTACTACTGCCACACTTCTACTGACCTATCGGAGAAATGGATTGTTGTTCCGACATTGGCTAATGTTATTATCATGGATGGTATAAGGATTGGTTGAAAATTGGCAACGCAATGAGATTGCATTTGGATCAGTAAATCATAAGCTCTCGAGCTGTACGTAAATGTTGTGTCACCTGGTCCTAAAGCCTATTAAAATTGAATTGATTGAGATGTGATTGAAGAATCACTAACAGGCCCGGGAGTTTCTTGCGTAGCTTTTAGATTGTAGACTTTTCCTAAGCGTTGGTAAAACATTGTTCCGTTGACTGCATGCACTACGCCTATCTGATACTGATACTACCGCGCCCTAATCATAGTCTTCAATTTCTATTTCACAAAAAACTAAAAAAACTAAGGAGTAGGTTTCTTCTAAGTTGTGAAGAACACTAATTAGTAGGGTTTTTGAATTTATTTACACATTATAACTTTTAAATATATAATTTATTTATCAAGAGCACATCACATGTCTTTATACTGCAATTTCTTATGAATACATAGATAAAGAGAATTATGTCATAGACATAGAGAATCAGAGTGAATATGTTTCTTCTGGGCGAGGGTGCTCCATCTAAGATTTACACACAAAAAAGTAGCCGAGTGTGAACAATGTTGTAAGTTAGTATTATTATAAAGAACCCTGTATATAATATTATATACCCTAGCCGGTAACAGGTATCATAACGGATCAGTACAGTATAATAAACCTACGATCCTCGCAGAGAATAGCCTGCCCGCAGAGTTATTTGTAAAATGATATACGCTCAGGTCAAATAGACATTTATCGTGCTCTGTGGGCCAGTCAATGCCTCCTCGGGTTTGGCACGCATTCTATTCTACACAATATTACTTACAATGGACGACATAACCATCTATACATATTTATTGTACTTTTTATGTGTTATTTTCTTACGCCAATATGGTAAAAGGTACAGGTCGGTTAACTAAAGCTGGCACGTTTCAACACATTTACACCGTCTCTCTCGCGCAAAGTCAAGCTTATGAGTATGAAGGAGACAGTTATTGTTTTGCTTTTGCTACTGCTCATAAATATAGAGTGGTCTATTTTTGCATTCGTCCATTAGACTTGACTGATTGCAAATTTATGAGTACTGTGAACGTGCCAGCTTTCGTTAACCGACCTGTACCACCTTCGATAATGATAATTTATTTAGTTTTTAGAGAGGTAGAGCACAGCGTTTATTCGCTCCACTGGGGGAGTAATTTCACCTTACAAAATACCGCAGCCAAATAACTTGATTTTGTGTTCCTGCGCGTGAGTAAGGTAATATACGGCCCGCCTGGTGGTAAGCGGTTACCGTAGCCATATGGACGCTTGCAACACACGCGTTACCGACTCTTTCCCCCTCCCCAATGAGCTCTAATGACCTCACTTACGCGCAGGAACACAACATAAAGTTATTTGGCTGCGGTATTCTATAAGGTGGAGCTACTTCCCCAGTCGAGCTGTTCTTTGAGCGAATAAACGCTACGCTCTAACTCTCTTCTCTCTGTTTGTTACCCTTTCACAACTAAACCTCAGAATCGTTCGCAATACATACAATGCCTATGCGGAGACCAACTTGGTTATTTTTTATTCATGTGAAACTACGACATGTAAGGGGCACGATTCGTGAGCACACTTTTGAACGTAAAGTTTAAAAGTTCTTAGAGTTAAGTTATTAAAGTTAAAGTTGTTAAAATGTATATACAATAAGGTCTCGTGACCTTATTCAAATACATTTCAATAAATGTATTTAAATGCTTGAACACTAATAACTTATAAACTAACCCCCTTACTCATAAAACGTTATTTAACCAATATACTGTTTAAATGGTCACGTAAATAAATAATGTCACATTATTTGACAATGACAATAGAGTGACTTTATGAGTTAGGAGGTTTATGTTTAAAAGTGTGCTCACGACTCGTGCCGCTTACTTTATAAAATACTAGCTGCCCGGCGCGACTTCGTTCGCGTGGTGCTACCCTACCCTATGGTGCTACCCTACCCTATGGTGCTACCCTACCCTACCCTACCCTTGTTTGTTACAAAAAATGTGATAAATGAAGAACCGCTCTACCGATTTTGTGCAAACTTCACATAAACCATCTACTAAATAGTCCAAACAAAGCCTAAACATTTGGTTGTGATAGGTGAGCCCGTTCTTGAGTTATTAAATTACAACGAAAAGTGGCATTGATTTTTATATATATAGATTACCGGGATTATAGTGCGTTGGTGGTCAATAGAAAGTATGCCTAAAGTAGATAACGTTAATTTTAACGTTAGAAATTTCATTACAGTCAATTAGCATATTTAAGTTTACCATCAACTCAATGAATACGAAAACGATAGCATTATTAATACCGCGCTAAAACTAACAATACCAAAAAATAAAACTAAAAAAACATGTCAGTCGTCCGTTTCATATAGGATTGTTTGTGCTCTTCTGTTCACTTGTCATCCCTTGTCACTGCCACGTATATTTATCTACATTTAACACTAAAATATTATCTATATGCCTTTCCAAAGACTACAGTAGGTATATACTTAGAGATGCCTTTCTTTTTTATAAGATACGGGACAGTCAGTCCCGTGGCCTCTTACGCTTGCTATTTTATCAATAGGTACATAATGGCGCCGATTCTAAATCGCACTAAACTAATTTTAGTCACATCACATCTCTTTCTTACAAACATTATTGAAAAAGGATAGAACATTTAAAGCTGTCAAATTAGTATTTGCCGTTTTAATTTGCAGGTATTTAGACGTAACAGCAATAGATGGCGACTAAAACGTTGAAAACAAGCATTGCACTAATTTGTCAGGACTAAATTTCTTACATCCTTTCCTTATGTTCTTTGTAGTGTTATAGTGAGACTAAATTTAGTTTAGTTGTAAACAAGAGAATCAGCACCAATATCTGTCTAATCGAAGAAACCGGAAAATTCTTCACACACGGTCACTAAGCAGAGCTTGTACCATATTACCAAAAAGCTACTTAATACTACTTGTAAATATTTACACCCAGAATAGACATAGGATTCATGCGCACAAATTTTTGTCCTCGTTAATACAGAAGAAGAGAGGAACTTTGTTTTGCATTGTAATTTGTAGTGATTACTAAAGGTATACGATATCAAAA
Source organism: Achlya flavicornis (assembly GCA_947623365.1). Classification (NCBI taxonomy): domain Eukaryota; kingdom Metazoa; phylum Arthropoda; class Insecta; order Lepidoptera; family Drepanidae; genus Achlya; species Achlya flavicornis. Next base: position 4,542,262 of record OX392482.1, read on the forward strand.
GTACAATTTGCAACGAGCTGCCTGCTTATCCCCTTGTCTTATTCTGAGACGCTTTCTTTTCACGTACAGTCACCGAGAAACAATGTGCCTAACGCAATAACATAGTGGTGGTTCGAATATATTTCTAAATTTAAAAATTCATTCAAATAAAATGGGCATTCCTTCAATTAAAGTAGCAGTCCTAAATTGGTAGTGCATATAGCTCCACCCTGTTAGCCTTGACGTTATTTTTAACCACACGTTAATAACCACAATGTTGAGAAAATGTAAAGGTTTTTCACGGTCCCAAAATTCTAATCTTAAGTTACTTCATAGAAATAGGTAAATATTAATAACAATGATTGTATTAGTATCTACCTTGCTATATTATATTTTTAATTACAAACTAATAACATTTTTATGGATTGAAAAACTGCTTTCACTTTTAAAGTCACTCCTATATAATGCATTCAGTGGATATTTATAAAAGGCAGTATTAATTTTATGTTTATTCTATCATATAAGTAGAAGTATTTATTAAACTGTGAATGTTCCTAAGAGTGAGTAAAAAATCATGAACTGAATAAAGATTAACATTTCTGCTGATTTTAGTCAATCCCGTTTAATAAATGTTTCATTCGCAAAACCATCCAATACATGCATATGCAACTCCAATATTGTAGTATGTTTGTATGTACTTACAAAAAAAAACGAATATAAATTACCAAAAAATTGTTTTAATAATTAATTTCTTTAAGCTTTTATAAACTTTATACGTTGGAAAATTACCTTAAATACGTATCAATAATCAACTGCATATTCCCATCCCTTTCTAACCAATTAAAGTTCATTTTTAATGTCGTCACATAACTTCATTATAAATCACTCAACCAAAAAGGCTTAGTTTAAGTAAACACGATTAAAAACAAACAAATTCCACAAGTTTGGAAATAAGTGGGGATTGGGGAAAAGCCAGCTAGTCGTAGGTGAGATCTGGGAGGGGGTGGTGCGGCGCGGCGGGGCGCGGGGGGCTTGCGCTAAGGGGGCAGGGCGGGAATAATCGATACCCCCATAGAACCATAAGTAGGGTGGACATACGGGATGGATTATAGCTTTTTTTGGCCGTAAATGACATTTGTATATTAAAAAGTATGTTTGTAACACTTTGTCTTTGTTAAGTACGTGTGACACCTAGAGTTATGCTAGCTAGAGTTAATAAGTAATTTCTTGGTAGGAAATTGTGTTTGAAACGTCTTATAATAAATACATAAATAAAATAAATAAATAAATATCCTGGGACATTCCTCACACACGGTCATCCCAAACTAAGCAGAGCTTGTACTATGGCAACCAGATAACTGATATAATATATATACTATACTTTTTGTTTATAAATACATACTTAATAATACATTAAAAGAATAAAACAGAGGTTTATAACCAAGCTAACTATATGAAGTAACCTTAGTGAAAGACAAGAATATTATATGGTTGTGTAGACTGTAGAGTCTCTCTGATGCCGTCTGCACATGCATCCCCTTGGTTAAAAACACAAAGCCTATTTAAAGCCAAAGTATATTTTGAAACAATGTATTTACATGAATTCAAAGAAATAACCACAAAAATATCCTTAGTCTGTTCCTTACAGGAATCGGTGGTAGAGTCAATTCTAACTTCATTTAAGCCTTATCAGGACCTAACCATCATATTTCTTTAAAGTATTGCATATTACTACTCGATTCGATTTCAAACTTCAATTTTCAAACATAGAACACAGACTTGCGACGCAATTCTATAAAATAGTATAAAAGTACCTAATATTAATACTTAATCTATGTTTTAGTTAGTTCTATTTGCATCGAATGGCGCGCAAGAATAAAATATTTTTCATTTCATTTCATTTTCATCATTTCAATAGAAAAAAGAAACAAAATTGCACGGTAATAGTATTTGTATATATGTATCACTTTTAACACTGGCAAGTTTTTTTTTTGTTGGTCCTCTCCATTTTCGCCGAAGGGTGTATTGTCACCCGAAATCCCATAACTAAAACGGTTCTAAATAGCTCCTCTGTATTGTCCCCTACATCCAGTGCGGCTGTGGATGCACAGCAGAGCTACAGTGGTGCAGCGTGGGTTCACTGACCCTCGCATAGGGGCGGATGAATCCATACCGTGTGTCAAATTCTCAATACTCATCCTTTTCAAGGGATTTCAATGTATCACTTTAAATGGGGTGCGAGATTTGACATCTAATCACACGTAAAGTTAAGGCTTTCTTTCGATGAGTGGGAAATGATATCAGAAAGAAATAACTGCTAAATATACAGGTTGTGTTTAATTGTAACGTTGAAGTCATTAAGGGCCTGCCACGAAGAGATAATTGTGTGAGAGACCGGAATAATAAATACTGTCGTATCTAAATGAATTACGAATTATGCGTGACCCTAAGTGACAGTCACGTTTACTACAATCGTTTGCATTATTGATTAGGTAAAAAGGACGTAATCAGCAAAATTCATTTCACTTTTCTTTTAATATCTTTGATAACAATATTAATAAAATGTGGTTCTAATAAAGTCATATCTGTTAGAACGGGGATTCCTAACATTTGGCTTAGAGCTTTACCAGATTATAAATTATATACATGCCCTTTTAACCATGTCAAGCAGGCGCTCCAGCTGATTTGCAATACCATATAGTTTTGAAGAACCCCATGATACTTCGGGAAAACCGTGATGGGGAGTTCATTCCGCATCCCAATGGTCCGCAGTAGTATCGTCCCGCTTTATCGTTGCGTGGACGAAGGAGGTTGCGCGATAATATGGTGATCTACTACATCGCAGGCGAGTGGTGCGATTAAATGCTGCTAATGATGGCATCATGTCAAAAATGTTTCGTTATAATAAGCCTGGAAGAATGTACCAGCCCACCGACTACATATCTATGGTACAGAGTTCTTAACAAGCACGAATATTATGACTCTACACTAGTTTGGAAAATTTCTCAAAAGAGCCGGCAATAAACTCGGCAATTACTTTTTTTCTGTAAATAAACGTAGGTATTCTACAAAGATCTCAAGACATCAAGAGAGCTGTATCGGTATGAAACTTCAATATACAAAGTAAAGAGATTAAAGGCCCTCACAGCTTTGCACGTACGTATCCCACTTTGTCGAATCTCCTGGGAATTTCAGTCTGCCTCCGGTAACTTACGCTCTGAAAGGACTTTCCGTGCGGAATTTTAGGTTTGATGGTTCAGTCATTTTATAAATTGGGCTTTCGCCTTTTGAATTTCAAAAAAAAATTGATGTCGATTTCCGCCGGCGCGTTACTGGCCGGTAACTAGCGTAATTCGTATCTGCATTGAATATATAACTCGCTACAAAGAACTAGCTAGACTACCTACGTACAGTAGTACCCAACTTATAAGGCGCGTCGTGTATATGTTCGTTCGCTCAGAAAGTATGACCCTAAGATTAACGAAAGAATGCTTAAAACTTACAATCAACCTTAGATCACTACTATAAGGTTCATAATACACTGCAGCTGTTAGTTCCGTCTCACTCGCAAGTCACGCCCCTCCGCACACATGGCGGCAGCTGCCGACCAATAGCATTTCCCGCGCTTTGAAAATGTACCTTCTGCGCAGGTACATCGGTAAGCCATATTAGTTGGGTACTACTGTACTGTACTCCTTATTAGAATAAGATGAGAAAGAAATGTGAAATTGCCTCTGGCCAGTTAAATTAGTGTTTTTTGTGTTCGTAAATTCTTTCCATTTTCGAATTTTGTTTTTAATGAATAATTAATAATGAAATAAGGTTTTGCTTAATGATGACATATGCCAACCTCCCACGGGTACGCAAGTAAAATCACGGGGCGGAATCTAAGTTAAATATAATAATGAAAAAACCTATACATGAAAACTTGCTAACGTGTTAAAAATCACTAAGTTATCTAAGTACTGTTTGAATTAGACCTTTATAATACACTTAGTTGAAGGATAAATGAATATTAATAGGTACTTTCTGTGCATTTATTTTATTCTGTGGTAGGTAATCTGAGTTTAAACCCACATATTTCTAATAAAAACTAAACAACGAACGCGTTTAAACCTATAAAAGAGTCCGAAGCGAATATTAAGTAAATCCAGTCAGCATTTAGTTTCCAAATACACCCTTTGTGCTATTCGGAACTGAGTAACCAAGTTGCAACTTCACGAATTTCCTAAGTTACCTATCCTACCACCGGTAGCTTAAAGTAATAATACCACCGGAATGTAAGCAAGACCGCGTTCTAATAGTCGAACTCATCATCATCACCATCATCGGCTTGTGGACGTCCCCTGCTGAGCTGCCTTTTCCAATAGTTGCCACATCTTCCGGTCCTTGATCAGGATAGAGCGAGATATTCTCTTGGCGCTCGGTCTCCCGGGGGAAGTGTGATACCTCCCCCCAGCACCTCGCTGTGCTATCGCACGATGACTCGTGAGTCGTGACCACATCGACACATCGTCCTCCTTGGGGTCGCTTCTGAGCGCATAGGGCCCCCGACCCTATTGCCCACGACCCCAAAGATCCCGTTAAGACAGGCAGGGGAATACCGTAGCTGTTGCCAAGCCAGAACTTACATCCCCCCTAGACAAGGATGTCAACAATCGTCATCATTACTAAGCGATGCCATACAAATATTGTTTTAATGTGTATGGGCAGGCCACCGTGCTCCTTGTGCAACCGCTCCTCTCGCTCTACCCTAAGAGTTAGTTCTTCGCCGGATCTCATAATGAAAGTCAAAGTCATTTATTGTGTTATCTGGAACGGCACATGAGGGACAAAGCCATCGGTGGTAACCACGAATGACAGTGACATCGATTGCCACAGCGAAGATCGTGAGTTCAAATCTATCAATGAACATGAGCATCATCGGTGAAAGTAATATGAGGAAAACGATGCACTGTGAGTACTTACTGTGAGTGTAACACTCGCTTGGCTGAGGCTTGGCTACCCTCAGGTTCACCCTCAAGATGAACAACTGGGGCCCAAGTCTGCTATTTCAATTGTGTTCCAATGAACTTTCAGTGGTGTCAAAATTGTGACATTTTACAGTTTTGAGTTTTGATAGTCTACTTACTAACAGATGTGTCATTATGGCACAATTTTGACACCACTAAAAGATCATTGGAACACAATTGAAATAGCAGACTTGGGCCCCTGGAGTCAGGCTAAGTAACTATTTTTTTTACATCATATTAAAAAAAGATACAAAATCGTACTACATACATGCATGTCTGAGTACATCGTGGATTTCTTACTCGTCGATTGACGCTTTAGCGCAAAAATTATTGGCTAATGGTGCGTCCATGCTACGCGAATCGAGCACGAGCCGAGCCACGAACGAACCTACAACGAGCACGATGCGAATCCCTTTGTTCGTGAAAAAACTGACAATCGCGCTCGTTCGAGGCTCGCGAGCCCTTCCACGCTACGCGAATCGTGCTCGCAGTGTGCTCGTTCGTGGCTCGGCTCATGCTCGGTTCGCCAAGCTTGGACGCACCATAATATCTATCAATATTTTATCAAATAAATGTATGTCGACTGAAATACACTAGAGCTTGCCGGTAGCTGTCCCATACGATGTAGGTACAGTAAAAGCCCTTAATTGCTGATTTCCAAACGTTTTGAAACACATTCTGAACAATACGGCACTGCTTACTATTACACTCGGAATGTAGTCTAAACTTCTGTTACTACAAACAGACCACTTTCCAACTCCACAAATAATAACTAAATTTGTCTTCTTATATCATTGAATTAAAGTCTAATATTGCTCGACTTTTTTATAAATTGAGTTTCACCACTGCAGTTTATAACTTTGTTTTTGTCCGCGCAATTTCTATTATACCTTGATCGGACTGGAGGACTTTATTAGTGTAACATTAAGTTCATTTTTGATTGTACTAAGGGTTGTTTCATACTGGTCATTTCAAAGCTTCGCGGTGGCCAGTGATGGGATGACTCACATCACTATCAGTGTGCATTCTTGGGACGTTTCCGTTTTTAATGTTTTTTTTTATTTCCTTTGAAGGCTTAAACTTGTTTCGACATGTGTAATAGGTCAATCTAATTGTAAATAACCTACTAGATTGTTATATGTGTGAGTAACAGATCGTGTCGTTATAACAAAGATCATGTGACAAATCAGTTTTATAAGATAAAGTACTTACTACTTTCCTACTTTGGAAGTAACCAGCTGTGTAAACTTAATTAATCTCTTTTTCTCTACTACACTCTACTTTTTTGTTGGTTTCTCTATATTAGGCACAAAAACGGAGAAATAAAGCAACGGATCGACGCGACGTGGATTTTTCATAGAGTTTGGCCAGAGATTTACATACCTAAGCACTTAGCGTGCATAAAGCCAGAAAAGATAGCGACTGGCAGATGAAACAAACTTATGTCTAATATTCGCGTGGCATGAGACGGCGATAGATTTCGCGGAACAAAAATGAAATAAGCGCTTCTAATCTAAATAACTCATATACTTAGTATAGAATATTTTAAAAAATCGTTAGGTACAGCCCTTCGTCATGCATAAGTGATATTATTTATAGATTTAACATACATAACTAGTTTTGTAGAACCTTTTTTTCAGTGCAATAGCACTTTCTTGCGTAACATTAAAACACTCGTCGATGTAAGAAGTATTATAGTCAATCGTCACGTACAGATATCTTATCGACATCATTTCTATTATACTCTATTTCACATAGGATGGGTCGTCAAGGTCAAGGGTTTTTTACCAATATCTAGTGAAATTCCATTGGATTTGAAATAGTTCTTACAATATTTCATGAAACCTCGCTCTATCATAGTATTCCTTTATTATATCGAAATGCACGTTGAGAAATCTAATAAAATACCATGAGTCACCGAACTCATGCTATTTGAAATCTACTATAGTAGCATAAACTTACCTTGTCATACTTGGCGTGAATAAAAAAAAATAAGTTGTAAAAAGTGAGTTTTTAAAGGAGCCAAAGTTCCAGGTTTCATCTGTTCTGGTTTGATCATCCAGAGGAATCCATCTCTGGAATTATCCACACAATATAGATTCTGTCATAGTCGAAGAGCCAATAATATAAATATAATATTTTCACCGGATAAAAAGTAACCCAACAAAATCAAAATAAAATAAAAATACCTATTTATATTTGGAACAAAACAGTACCTGATTGATAAGTCACTTGTGATTAGCTTTACAGTTGAATCTACCAACAACATTACAAGTACATACTTCTAATGTGCCGGCAAGAAACTCAACATACAGAAACATTTTTTTTTTGTGCAGAAACAGATAATTTCCCTTTCAATTTATTATATGAGTATAACCAAACATAGATTGTCAAAAAAATATTTAAAAAATGTAACCTTGCCGAGTTTCTTGCCGGATTCTTCTCAGTTGAAGAACCGGTGGTAACTTCAGTAAATGTGACCTTCATAAGTGCTCTTCTGGGGCCTAAATTGAATAAATGGCTTTGACTTTGACTTTGAGTACCTATGATAGTGGGATACATAGAGCACAGTAAGCAAATTATGGAATTGAATTGAAATTATGGAACACGTAACGTATAAGTTTCGTAACATTACTTAATAGTTATTAAGTTTATACGAATAAAAAAATAATTAAACGATCTTACCTTCACCTCGTCATAACCTCCAGTAATTAAACAAATAACACGAATAAAAACCCTAAAATACCATTATTACACAAAATGCAGTGAAATTGTCAACAGGTGGCACTGTTAAACGATTTAAAAACAACAGATTACCTATCACAACAATCCAACATTGTTTTAATCAAAAATAGAACATGCTTTTAAACTAAAATAAACCTTCCAACTATTAAGATATAAGCTATTATCCTATGATTGTGGGAACCCTAGTTAAATAACAGGAGCCCTATTGTTGCTTACGCAAAGATGTAATCTCTTATTTTATTATTACCTGAGCGGAAAGGGACTCAGACGAGACCCTTCTCTTATCTGTATTCATCCTTAATTTTATTAAGTTAGGGTATAATTTTGAATGGCATAATAATAATTACAAGGATAACTTTAAAATGTTTCAAGTGGTTTTAGAATAGAGACTAACTTGATATATGATAATTTGTCTAGGTTAAATGTCACTCAGCTCAGGTGGACTTTGTTTAGATGAAACAAGAATTAAATGTGTGAACATTATAATTGTATTACTCGTATGGAGCTAACAAAATTTTATAGTTATACTAAGCTGTCCCCCAGGGATGCCATTCCTCTACCTTCAAATAAAAGTTCCGCAAAACCGGTTCAGCCGTTTTTTATTGGTAAAGATGTTAAGCTTTACTTATGTTTTAACTATAATCATGTTCAGTTTCAGATTTTGATAAGTAATTAAACTTAGTGGAAGTCTCAAGATTACTCTACAGGTGCCATCAGATTTAGAGCTTTTCGTTCATATTACTGAAAAACAAATTCAAAGTCATTTATTCAATTTAGGCTTCAGAAGGGCACTGACTGTTACCACCGGTCCGGAATTCAGTTTTCAACTGATAAGAATCCGGAAAAGAACTCAGCAATGTTAGTTTTGTTTTAATATTTTTGTGAAATGTGACTGTTTGCCTTTTTTTTTACAAATTATTAACAATAACAAAACATTTAAGCATACCTACAGACGAAAAAAGAAAAAGAGCTATTTACAATTTACATTGCATAGATTTACTACTGCATCGTACGCGTGCCTCTATACATTGATAATATTTTATGAAGGGCTTACTTACTTCTAGACAGAGAGAACAATATAGATATTCATTTAGCTTGGGTACTAAATATGTAGGTTTTTTTATAACCTGTTAATATACATCATTGATGTAACATCAAACATAGCCATACGACTAACGCCATCTATTAACAATAACTGTAAACTAAATAAAGAAGTGGGTGAAAACGCCTACGTGACTACCTACTGTATTTACTTGTTTGATTTTATTTGACGAATATAATTTTGAAATTAATTAATAAGAGTAGTTATCACCTAACCAAAATATGAATTATGTAGGATTATAAGGGAAAATGTTATTTCAATGAGATGAGATAAGAACCTATGCATAATAAGTAGTAGTAGTAGGTATATAAGAGACAATTTGGAAAAAAGCTAAAGTGACACATCCCACACAATATAAAACTTGACTCTGGCATGATGTTATAACAAACAAATAGGTAATAATTATAGTCATAAAAAAAAATTTTAAAAATATAAAGTTTAGGTAACCATTTCAATACAGTTATTTTTTTTCGATTTCTTTAATATTATAACATTCTTGCATATGCATTGAAGTAGGTAACTTCAAATTATTCACTACCGTAAAAGGTTATGTCTATCAATCATCATATTAACCCTTCAAAGGAAACAAATGAATGAAACAGAGAACATCCCATAGAATCATTAAATAATTTAAAAAATAGTTAACCTCATTCCGCACAACCTATTTCGAGACAGTCCCTAGATTTTAGATTAAGTCAGACGACAAATCTAGCAACTGATCGGCAGATTCTCTCACTAAAGAATTTTATGCTTTATTGAATGAGAACTAGGTATATTGTCGTACCTACATTATTTCCATTATCTACTATATAAAAATAAGTCGGGTTTTCCTTCCTGACGCTATAACTCCAGAACGCACGAACCGATTTCCACGGTTTTGCATTCGTTGGAAAGGTCTCGAGCTCCGTGAGGTTTATAGCAAAGAAAATTCAGGTAGGGTAGGGTAGGGTAGGGTGGGGTAGGGTAGCACCATAGGGTAGGGTAGCACCACGCGAACGAAGTCGCGCCGGGCAGCTAGTATTTTATAAATTATTAACTTATTTACTTAGTAAGTGATTAATTATGTATAAATACTTATGTACGTATTTTTACTAAGGTTTAATAATCCGTTTTTTGCTCGATGTTTATTAAATTCTGAAATACTTGAACATATTCCTAACAAATAATGAAACTTTATTTTAGATCAATTAGGTTTTATTTGGCTTGCCTGTCTCGCTTGTTATATTTAATTTCCTCATAAAATTCTTCTTCAGTTTTTATAAAGGTGCCGATTCTGTTGTAAATCGCACTTAACTAATTTTAGTCACATCACATCTCTGTCTTAAAAACATTATTGAAAACGGACAGAACATATGTAATCCCTTGACTTGTAGTTATTTTTAACCGCAAGTCAAGAACAATAGAAATCAATTGTTAGTTGCCAAACAGTCAAAAGGATTAAGGCTGTCAAATTAATCTTTGCCGGTATTAGACGTAATTTGCTCATGTTTCCCACCATACTAAAGCCTATCTAAGTACGTGCCAAATTCGATCGTTTTTTCAGAGGTTTAGTTGTGAACAAATAGAAAGATAGTGTGTTAAAAGGATAAGGAATATGCCATGACCAAAGTCACTTATCATAACATCAACTAACTGAACAGATGATTTCCATGACTCATAAAATAGCCTTTAGGTTTATGGAAATACAGTATAAATTTGAAGGTTATATTTTTGATAGACGAGTATTACAAAGTGCTATGGTTTCTTCATGATCAATAACTCATTGTAGGATTCCATCCCCCGACCTTGGCAGATCGTCAGGGCATTCGGTGGTACTACCTACCACTGAATGCTATCGAAGATTTAAATTTAACACTAAATTTCTTATTTTAATGATTAGGTACTTAATTGAGCATTACAAGTTTCATGCAGTACCTAATTTAAATCTACTTACGATTTTTTTTTAAATTATTCTATAAGTAGCTTTCCGCCCGCAGTTTCACCCGCGCCCCCTTCTTTACCACCTTACCTACCCTACCCTACCCTATAAAAAGTATCCTATGTCCGTCTCCTGGTTCCAAGCTACATCCCAACCAATTTTCAGCCAAATCGGTTCAGCCTTTCTTGAGTTATAATTAATAGTGTAACTAACACGACTTTCTAGATGACGCATATTTTTTTTCCAAGTCCAATTGAGAAAATGCTTGCTGCAACCTAACTGCTTGTAGTATTTGCACCATCGACGAAATATTCAGCTTGCAAGTTTCCACTTGCGGTTGGTGGATAATCTGAGCATGTTGTCGACTATAGCAGAATATTGGGTACCCAGTAGGTAACTACATAATAGAACATGCTTCATAGGTACCTATGTTGTTTTCAGTAAATAATGGCTGAAACATTAACTGGCAAACATTTTAATTTTAAATTACCTATAAGTACCTACCTACATTATAATTAGTATGTTGAAAAGTCGTGCCTGTACTTCGTTACTTTTTGTAAATATAAGTTTTTATAATTAAGCGATACTTAATTAGTATTTTTAAATTGAATAGGTATGTCTGTATGTCCGCTTATAATTCTAGAGTTATTAGATTATGACCCTGGTCAATATTTAGGGTACATTTTATCCCACTACGACAGCCCAAAAATTTGGGGGTTTTCTATAGTTTTCATATTATCTTGACAATAGTGAGTGGAGTAAAGTAGTTAAAGTTTCATCACTCTCTTTTCTCCATAACACCATTACTCACACTGTTAGGGTCCTATCTAAGGACTTAAATAAAAGCGTGGACTGTAATTAATAGGTGTAATGGAAGTAAAACAATTAGTGGAGGGCAATCCAAAATGCGTGTGACCTCTTCTCTGTCTTCAAGGCAAGTGGTCGCTCGAACACACACCATGGAATTCATGGATTATTGGAAAAATTTCATTACAAATAAGGTGTTTGGTGTTTTCATTGCACTGCTCACTAATAAATAAAATTATAACCCTGTCATTTAGTAGAAAAGTTAATTTATGTCTAAAATACACGCTAAAATCATTTGTGGACGTGTTTGTGTGCGTGGATGTTTTATTTATTATTTATAGTATTCAGGTAAACAACTATAGATATAATCGACCAAATTGTGTACATACAATTCCAGTTAATAACACTTGATACAAAAAAAAACACCTATATAAATGGCGTAGATAATACGGTAAGAGGAAAACAGTGCAGATACAATATATCGTGGCAGCAGAACGGGTCGCAGAACCCTCGCTACCCAAACCTCATCGGATTAATTTTTGATCTGGAATCACGAGATTACACTGTAAAAGTTTCTGAATTACCGACGATATTCTTTTTTAAGGCTCCATTGTTTTACATTAAGAGCCCTTTTGGTACACATATCTATGTAAGTACTATATATATAAATATGAAGTTTATTGCATAATGTATAAGGCTGGTTTTTCATTGTACCTACAAATAAACACTAATAAGTTGATCATTTGAATTTGAACAGTTTTCTAGACTTATCAGAGAAATAACTTAGAGGTTTATCCAGCGATTGAACAATCGGACTTTCATTAATTTGGTAAAATCAGTACAAAATAATAATAAACAAAAGACACATTTTTTACGTCAATATAAGACAATATACAAGTAAAAGAGCTGCCCCAGATCGCTGCCCTCCGTGAATGTGCCAAGAACGCTGACGGCATTACCACATTGAATGGCAACGTTGATAAACGCTACCCTTCCTTTGACTTGAGGGCTCAATGAGGCGACTTTAACAAAAGAAGACCATCCTGACCCCGTGGCCCTAGTCCTTCTACACCAAACGCCTAAGAAATACAATTAATCCTCTAGTTATTGAATACTCTTCCTCCCACGGTTTCATCCAGGGATCTTATGTTTTCCCAAGAGGAAAGTATCCTGCATGTTATTCCAGGCTATAATCTACCCGCGTACCAAATTTCATCTCGATTGGTTGTTCCTCTGAGACGTCAAGGGGTAACAAAGAAACATACAAACAGACGCGATTGCCAACCTAGAATGGATGTCCTTCGTGACTTAGGTACCTACTAATAAACAGTAGCTACGGTACATTATAAACTTACAAATACGCGCCAACAAACTTCAGTACTTTATTTAATCTCGTAGCCGTAGACAATTTCGTAGCGTATTTTGGCTACAGGCTACGAAACTGTAATTTCTTGCTAAATACAAAGGGCATTGGTATACAAATCTATAGGATGTACTATAAATTTAAATACTGGTTTTTTATTCTAGTTTACATAGATCATACTCCCTAAATAAAAACGAAATATTTTTATAAAATAAGCTTAATCTCATATGTATTACGGATTACAATCACATTTTTACACCAGCTTACCTCAAATCTATCGCCAATCTCATTCCGGTGGTGATCACTCTTGACGTTTACAGGGAACAACACTCCAATCCCCCTGCCCCTCCGCCCTTTCCCTACGTGCCGCAGTCCACCCTCTTTGGGGAAATATTCCTCTACCACGGAACTCAACCGTCCGTGAAGATAATTATACAAACATCTCTCCATTCCTCGTTTAGCTACACAATACTAAGCACTATAAATATAGGCACCTACCTCTCAAGTAACGTTTGACAAATATCAGGTTCATTAAACAAAGACACTATAAAGAACTATCCATGATTTATTGATGATCAGTTCAGAGCTTAAACCTTTGGTTACAGAACTATGAACCTTATATGGTTGTACATAAGGATTTTCCGAAACTTAAGAAATGTATGATTGTATAAATACGGTCAACAATTCGATACGAATTTCTAGTCAAGAATATCATGACATGTACACAGTACAATCAAATCAAAACACCTACATGGTGTAAACACAAATATCAAGGTATAGGTTTCTTCACCCTACACCCAAGACAGAAACAGTTGCTTATTATTAAATTATTACGAGCTACTTCGAAATCTCGGGTCTTTAGTCATTATGGTCCACTTCCCAATGTCCCGCAGGGTAATTCACACAATAATTGCAAATTTTAGATATTTAAAAATTTGATTTAGGAGATAAACCCTAGTAAAAAACAAATGCTATGAAATACATTCAAACAGAAAATACATAAAGTAATGACCCGACTGCGACAACTCAATCTAAATACTTCGCATTGGGCGATTTGCAAATATTCTTTGAACCTTCGTAATTTAATTAAATTATAAATTTTCTACTACCACTATTACGAATTACGTGGGAGGTGTAAAGGTGTATTCACCCCACGAGAACTAGGCGGATTAACCACGGGAGAATAAGAAGAATTCACCTTTCCGATGCCTAATTTCGCTAAGCTAGTTGGATTTACTCGAGAATTTACTATGATACAATTAAAGTCAATGTACATAATAGTGGGAGGTCTTTGGTGAGTTATGGACCGTCTAGAAATATTGATAATAGTATAAATCCCGAGCGCAGTGGAACTTAGTGAATTTTAGACCTAAGGAAATGAATGTACATGAATAATATAATATAATGTTTATTTATCTCCACAAATTACATTGTAAAATAAATGCAGTTACAAAAAAATTGCACAATTCGTTATTTGTGGGAGTGGAGTCCAAACTAAGCCTAGGCTTGTATTTTAGAGCTCCAGGCCCATTGCAAATAAACAAATAAGGGCTGATTTTGCAAGCCAGACACTTACAGGGTACCTGGGTATTCATGTGAAATGAGAACATTTTTTGTATAGGTATGACAGGAAAAGTTATCCGAGCGAGGTTTATCTAGCGATCGAAAAATTGGACCTAAAGGCAGCAAACAAGCATACGGCCCGCTTGATCGAAAGCAGTTGCCGTTTTGCCGTATCTAACTTATTTAGGTAGGTACATATTTTGTATACCATAGATCGAACTCTATGGTTAATACTTATCTGTACTTCTAAACAAATAATATTATTATGAAGCTAAAGATTTTGAACGCGCTAAATTCAGTATCTAGCTGTCCAATATGAAACTTTTTGATAGCCGCCGTTCATTGAGTAAGGTTACAGCGAGGCATAGCTAGTTTGCTAGGTAGGAACCTTAATCTTGTCAACTACTTACCTAATTATAAGTGATGAAAAGGACCTGAGACTTAGAGAAGAATCAACTTTACTATGAATTCAGATTTTGCCCACACCTAGATGGCATATTTAAGTCATACTTATACCTCGGATCTCTCTTTTAAATATTTAATGTCCTTTAGGAGTCGAATGTAGGGGCTACGGAGCGGGCGGCCGTCTCTGTCGACGGTACCTATTAACAAATTATAACTACCTACCCACAGTATACCCACTCGGTACATTGAATTCTTTATCATACATGAATAGATATATCTACTGTGCATGAATCTAGGAAAGCAGCGTAGCCTACGCTGCTTGCGTAGGTAATAGGTGATATTATTATGTACCTATAACTCTTCTCTTATATATTCGAATATATTCGAATTGTGACGTTTCTAGTACCCTAAGCTAACTTGGCCCCATATAGCCTTTTGATCCTTGTCGGAGATAGGATAATATTTTTCTTCAAATATCATTCACCGTGTTTTCGCTGACGTTAGGTAATCGCGTGGCTTCAACCCTAAAGGTAGTAGCCTAGGTCCTAGGCCTAGGACCAGTATAATGAAGAAGGTAACTAAGTTTTTTTTTTTTTCTTTTAATTAAATTATAGTAGGACTTAGGTCACAAATATTCTAATCAGATTCTAATGCATTTATCCTATATTTGCGAGAGGCTGGTACCGGAGATAGGTGTAATAATACCTATATTATAAATCACCAGTCACAGATTACTGTAACCATACACCAGTTAAACGTGATAGTTTGAAACTAGAAGGAACAAATACTTACCATATACCTACATATACTAGTACATAGGATTCACAATAACTTGTTCCACATTCATAGCACAAAATACGGGCCGCGTCATAGTAAATGAAGTTGCAATAATTCACCCCCGGTTACCGGATATGTGCCTTTCGTAGCCGACTGCTATACTTGCTACCAGTCACCCGACCAGTCGTACAACCAGTCGAGGTCGACTACGCGAAAACGCGACGAATCGAGTCGCAGCCTCAGTCGAGGATTAGATCATTTAGGTGCCTAACTAATTGTTAAATAGTTGCCGGGGTTTATCTGTATTCGCTTTTTAACTAAATCAGTGTAATAGTGTGCCCCGTCTCACTCTTTCGATCACCAAAGTCTCACAACAAAGACTTCGGAATTTGAGCTAATCAATCAACGTTTGATAACATTCAAAGATAACTTTATTATGAATAAGGGGGTTAATTTATAGTCGTTTGTGGAATAGAAACATCCTATATTGTTGGTGGCAGACTATATCAGACTAGGAATTCGTATGGGATAAAAAATGTATAGGCAGTACCTATGGTGCGGTGCGCTGTAGACTTTGGCTTGCTTAGTAGAAATCGTTACGTTATTTTTATATTAAAAGATGCTCGTGCTCACGTTGGCTTTCCTTATATCGTCGGTGATACTGCAACACCGCGTAACTAGCTTTTTCCGTAATACCTATTTTTCAGTTATTTCATTCCAAGTTAGGCCTTATGAGAAAGCTAGTTACGCGGTATTGTAGTATCACCGACGATATGTGATATCTGCTTTGTTTTGGTATTGTAAATTTATTATTTATTAGGTACATTTATTAAAACTATAACCACCGTGTCTGTAAGTCTATCTATAAAGAAAAGGCGAAGCAGACTACTTAGCAGACGCACAGCTCAAACCAAACCTAGACACTTGAAATTACAGGTTCCGTACTGAAATTACTTCCTTGTTGAAATTACCGGGTGATTACGCGACGACATATTTTCGAAACCTATGTAGGGTTAGTCCTGCTGAACAACATTTACTATGGGACCAACACAGAATTCTCAAACAAAATAATTTTTGTTCCAATGTACCACTCCACCCGGTATAATGTACTTAGGTCCATAAAGGTAGGGTTTTTTTCAAAATTCAACCCCTATAAGGCGAGTAACGCGATCTATTGTACTTACTATCCGTAAGTAGATAACGTTACTCGCGCCCTTTGCCAAGGAAATCCATCATATCTTCAAAGTTCATGGTCAGACATATTTTTAGATATTTTAAAATAAATTAAAAACCAATTCAATAATAATAGTATTTATTTCGCTTCACAAACTTGTATTTACATGATTGCTTACTTAAAATATACTTTGTTATATTACCAAACAACAATTCAAAAACGTTAAATACTTAGTAGGTGTACTTATACTGATTTAATGCTACGTACAGCACTTCATATTAGCTACAAAAAAAAGAAAATCAAAATATTATGGTGGAATGCTTACAAACGACACAATGGCGAATAATCAATTTTTAATGCTTACATACTACCACATAAAAAATTGACTTCGCTGCATTTCGAACTGTGATAGTAATTAAATAAGGTTTCTTTCCGAGCGCAACAACATCAAATACTTATTTACAACAATATGAACACCGTTATACCATGCAGTCAGGTTTGGAAACAGCAGTTGCCTAATAGGCGATTATTAACATATTTGCATTGAGTAACAAGACGATATTAAAAAAAACTTCGGAGCAACAAGACATTACATGAGCAAACAAAACGACGTTCATAAGCATCTTTAAAACCCGTCATACAAAGTCGGTTTTTCCTTGAATGCTGCCTGACCGGATAAGAAATTAAATCGCGCATCCGATCGGGCCGATTTAAGACAACCCGTCCAATGTATGACGTGTTTAAATCAGGCGTTAATTTAAGTCACACTTGAGCCAATGAGTTGGTTATATTGGTGCCAACATTGGTACGTATCACTTGACTGTACTACTAACAACAGGCTATGACAGGTATATGAGAGGAACGTTGGCAACACTTAGAAGAGAAGATCTTCGTCACCCTCGTCCAGAAGATTGGCGCTGTCGCGTAAGTCCTGCCCGCCACCGGCGGCTATCAATGCGGCCTTTTTCTGAAATTTTAATATCGATAGATAATACTTTATTGTAAAAATAATAAAGAAACGTTACAATGGGCATGGAAAGTAGTGCGGTGTAAATACAATTTAAGTTTGTGCAGTTAATGTGTCTGAAGTAGAAACTAAAAATAGCCGGCTGCATTGTTTCTGTACAGTATAAGGCACTAGTGGTGAGCACAGAAAGGCAGTAGTGGGGGCAAGCTCGCGCATCTACACTTTCGTCCAAATCCCAGTAGCCAAATGACACGCAAGAATCCAATAGACGACGAGCATCGACTGACGAACCAATCGCGTGCAGCTCGCCGCTCGCCCTGCTTCATTCCGACAAACAGACCGAAAAATTAACTACTGCGCAGGTGTCACTTTGTGCTCACGACTCATGCTGGTTACTGTACCTATTCTAATATTTAAGACTAAGTTATTGTGTCACTATATATTTTTTACGGTTTCGCAGCCAAACAAGGAACATTTACCCCGTTATTACGTGAGATGGCTTAAAGCAAGTCTAGCAAAACCAAGGTTTTAAATATGTATATCCGTCACTTTCTAACGTCATATAACAAAAAGAGATGGGACTATCTTAAAAACTTTTACTTTTTTTCAAGATAAATTACCAAACTGTCATTTATTTAACGCACGCGTTGTACTGCTTAGCACCTATCGCTAAGCAGACGTAACATTTGTTCAGAGTGCGTCAATTTATATCTTTTCAGTAATACATAATCTTGACATAATAATGTAACACATATTATATGTATGTTCCAACGAACTGATAAGACAGCTATTACAGTAACAAAGAATTTTCTTAGACACAAAGTCCATATTTATTAGGTACTAGATCTTATGTTTTATCTGAGTGCTGTTAGAAGAGCTTTACTGAAAACCATTTTATTATTAACCGTGTTATTCCGTGAGAACTAATATACTGGTGGAGATTTCGAGATGGCATATATTCGAAACCTTGGTTGGGTTAGTCCTGCTGAACAACTTTTACTATGGGAGAAACGCTGAATTCTCAAAAAAAGAATTACTTTCCATACTAACAATCGACTTCCCTCGACCATAATGGAAGAAAAAAAAACTTTTTTTCGAGATTTATGAGTTTGTTCCTTAGTGAAACTTGTTCAGAATGACTAACCCAACATAAGGTTTCGAAAATATGCCACCTCGAAATATCCACACGGTATAAAACCGAAAAACAAAGTTCCCTATGTCCTTTGGCGTGATTCGGTTCGAATTTCGTTCGAAAAAACATAGTATTTTAGACTGTAGAAAGTGGCAAATTTATCAGTGCGGAATTAACTGCGTTATTTTATTGACACTATGTATAATGATAAACTTACCGCTTCCGCCTTATCCTTGATGATCTTCTTCTTGTCCTGGATCTTCTTCAGCCTGTAGAACTCCTCACGCTCCAGCTCATCCAACTCGGAGATAATGTACGCTAAAGTACGCTCCAGTCGCGGGATGATCACTGGAAACGGACATTATTATAGAATGAAGAATGCAGCCATCTTGCATCTTTCAATAATGCAGTCCTATATTTTTTCCGCGTGTAAAATATCTCATCAACGATCGACGTTCGGTTGAGTTCGGAAAAACTAAATGGTTTGGCGAAACTAAACGGTTTGACGGCCAATTTTTCTTTAAATTAACCTCACTTTTGTCAGCCAGAGAGTAATAGTAGTAATACGATACGTGTGACTTAAGTTCTCTATTATAGGTTAACTTCACCGTGCAATAATGTACTTAACTCACATATCGTATACTATTTTATAGCATGAATGTCATAAGCCCGCACTTATTACACGCTTCTCCATGTAATAATGGATTACTCAAGGTCACAGTGCTATAAAGGGGTATTATAGATCAAGAATCAAAGCTCAAGTAAAGTCTCAAGAATAGAATTGAAAATAAACCTTATTTCATATGTGTAGATTCCAAATTCAATTGTTTTAATTTTTACCCAAAACTTCACTTGGGCAAAGATTGACTTTAGACCTTGGAGAAAGCTCGGAAACATGTTGTTGAAAACTAAAAAGTGCACCATGGCGTTACGTCACGCTGCACTTCAACACTATCTTAATTTTTTTATTGATTGACAAAAATTGACAAATACGTTTCTAATATTTTTTGATAATGTTGCATAAAATTATAATTTTCACTCTTACACCAGCTGCAACACTAGTAAGTTGGATTTTTATTTTCAATAATAAAAAAAAACACTTACCATGCTCAATAGCATTGACACGTCTATTAGTAACCTTGATGACCTCATCGAGGGTCACGAAGGACGTCTGCAGCGAGGCTAACTCCACCAGCAGCTTGACAGCGCTCTGGAAGTTCTTCTTGAGCTTCGCTAACTGTTGCCCACCGCGGGCCAGACCGGCCAGCTCGTAAGTATCTGAACCGTCTTGATACGACTCGAAGATTGGGAGTGTTACACCTGGGATCGAAATGGATATTATTAATTTATATGGTGAAAATAATGGCGTAACTTCGAAGGCTATGTTCACTATTGAATGTTAGGATCAAACAGCTAATAACTCTACAGTCTACATGATAGAGGAGTCCAGTCCATATGCAGCAAAACCAACGAGATGTGCATGACTGATTGACAACGATCATCGAACTATGATGATGTCGACTTTCGTAGTATGCCTACTTGCCTCCTCCTTTTTTCGAAATCGTAATATAAATTATTTATTTTAGAAGTATTATGATAAAAATTCAGATCTTATTAAATCCAACAAGATAAGCACAAAATTGCTGGTATAATAGTAGGAAATGATCCCCTCAGTAGTCAGACATACTAGTTCATAGAAGTTTATCCTAAGTTTAATGTAGTATATGATATTATACTAATGTATACCTCAAACGGTTTATACAATAACAAAGATGAGTTTAAATGGGAAAACATGTATTGTTTTACATTTTGTATGGCTTATTTCAACAGACACATTGACCTAGTTTAGCATGTCTTATGTATGTTACACTTAGGGTGGAGTATTGCAAAGCTTTGTGCCAAAGTTACATAACAATATTTCATAACAGATTCTTTTCAGTGTGACATTGCATATCAATAATTTACTTTCGTTAATTAAATATTTATGCTGACAGATCTAGTATAATGCCTTTAAGACCAATCGTCGTAGTTGATGAGCTCCCAATATAAAGGATTAAAAAGTGTATGAATTATACAAAACATAATACATACACCATTTCAAGATTTCGTTGTTCTATCTTACACATTTCAATTCTGTATTTTGTTATATACAAAATTTAATATCACTCACACACACACACACATAATAGCATTGTACCTCCCGTGCACTGTCACTCAGTATTTTGCTGCGCATAGAGTTTGTAACATATACAGTGTTTTTATTTTTTTATGAAAATCTGATGAATTATTAAAAGTCATAGAACTAAAGTTGTAATCCTGTATAGTTATAATTTATAGTAGATTAAACAAATTAATTCAGAATATATATGTGATACCAGCCCTCACTAAAAGCAAATAAAAGTATTTTATGTGTTAATCTAGAACATTTTATATCTATGTTTCAAATTCATTCAAATCTATTCAAATGTTAATGTATGATTAAGCCACCCTTCTTTACCCCTTTACCTACCCTACCCTACCACACTAAGGTTACATTAGAAATGTTTATATTGTCATTAAGTTGTCATACAATTTCTAAGTTTCTGTGCAATTATCTTTTTTTTTAATGTAAGAACCTTCTACAATGTATTAGAAAACATTTAAAAAAAAGATGAAAACGAATTGAAATTGGTATAGCCGGTCTCAAGTTATATCCTGACCAGGAGAAATAGGGGTTAATTTTTATACATATACATTAAATGACATGAGATGAGATTATGTCTTGCCTATCCAACAACTTTGATATTTGCAATAACACATTGATCATCATTCCCAAATATCACTCTTATAATCACATGGTGTTTATCCCTCATAACATGTTCATTCATCTAAAATATACATAAAATAAATATTTGGAACTATACCAGCAACATTGTCTTTCTTGGAGCGGATCTTGATTTGAGCCTTGGTGACGTTTTGTAGAACAACCTGGTTAAAGTCTCCAGTTGTGAACTTTGCTTCGGCCAGAGAAAATGCAGCCTCTTTCATCACTTCACCCATAAGGGTTTTTGTCTGTAAATAACAATAGGAATTATATTACTGTTTTGTTCTTAATTTTATGGATATAAGACATTGTTTCCCAAACATTGTTCTGCTATGGCCCAGTAATTTTAATACTGCACCTTCGTGACCCACTAAATACTTTTAAACCCAAGTTGGGTCCATTAGAAAATACACATTTTTATGATTTTTAAGATGTGTCAATCGATAGCAGGTTTATTTTTAAAACAAGGCGGGAATGTTGCGACCCTGTATATTATTTTGATGGGCCGGTACCGGGTCACAACCCAGCTAGTGGGAAACGCTTAAATAAGGTATTATGTACATAAACTGCCAACTATAAATAGATACCAAAGTATCAAAAAAAACTAAATATTTTTAGGGTCCCAGACCTTAAAAGGAAAAAACGGAACCCTTATAAGATCACTGATTCCCATCCATCCATCTGCTATTATTTTGAATTGACTAGAAGTTGAGGGCCCACAAAAGATTAGCCTTATCATCCTTACACGGAGAAATCGGCGAGCAAGCTCTCGACTGAGACAATATTTTTATTTTACTCAATTTATAGTTATGCAAGTTCTGTAAGATATAATTAATGGTTTGGAAACTTGATACATAGATATGTTAAGTTTATTGTAGTCAATACACATAAATTATCACTGTTTAAAATAATAAAGAGATCATATTAGTATTTATAGGGCAGGACAGCTGCGCAAATGATATGTATAATTGACCAACTTACCTCAATGATTTTGCTCAAGATCATACGGAATCTCACTTGCAGGGCATCAGCTTTCTTCTTGAGAAGACCATGTCCTTTCACAGCACCGGCCAGACGGAACTTTATTAACATTTGCGCACTAAAACCCGAAAATATTACATCTATAAAATAAGTAAATCGATCCCAATTGATAATGAGTTTTTTGGCGAATAAAGAATCAAACATCGTATAAAACTTACCCCCGAGAAGGGAAGATCGCTAATCTTTCTTTTCCAGACATATTGATTTAGGAATATACTGGCGTTTTATCCCAATTTAGGTTTTTTTTCACTCCCAAACCTAAATCACCTGATGACAGAAGACAGACAAGTGGATGATAAAAGTTGTCTATGGTTGGTCTTGTGATCACTCCCAGAAAAAAAATTGGGTGTCTACATAGAAAATCAACAAAACACTTGATAAAATATTGTCAAAATCATATTGAGTAAATTATCGTTGTAAAAAGTACTTTACAAGGTTATCGATTTAATAAAACTATTTTTTTAATTTCTGATGAGTTTTTTTCTTAAGATCAATTTGTGAACTTAAGGCAACGGTTCCCAAATGGTGGACGGTGTAATATATAGTTATCTGGGGACGGTGGTCCGTGAACCCTGGGGTTCCATCGGCGTGCGTCGTTCCCGTCCGTACCCGCGTTCCGTCCAAGAGATAAATAGAACGTTTGCAAAAAAAAGAGTCAATAACAAAAAAACAATGTTTTATAATACTGTCTTATAAATTATTATAAGCAAGTATGTATTTATTATATTTTAATTATAATTTGTTATTTCTTTTCAAGAAAACTGAAAGTACCTATTCAAACTACAAGGTTATTCTAACTACAATCACTTTTGTTATTCAAAGTTTTATTACCTATAACAAAATGGGGATCTCAAAAGCAAAAAAAATATCATTATGGTTTCCGTAGCCAAAATAAAATTGGGAACCGCTGACTTAAGATTCAAATTTGTTCGAATTATAAACAGTTATACCGGTATTTTGAGCATAGAGGTATCATGTCGAGAAAAATGCTCATTGGTAATACGTGGGTAATACTTTTTATTGTTTTTTGTTTGTTTCTAGTAATCTGTGGCTAAGGGTAAGAGTCGATTTTTCAATGGCCAGATAAATAAGCGAAAAGTTTTAGTACAATGGCAACCACTGTACTGAAACACCTTCACGTTCATATTCATACATATTCATTCACAATCAAATGGAAAAGAATACAGTCATATGAAAAGGCTGTATTATTAAAACCCTTACCTATCCTTTTATGGATGAAATTTAATCATAATACTCTCTGGCCAGCGTTGCCAACTCTACGTCTTGTTACGTAGATCTACGTATTTTAGGACTTTCCTGCAAACCTACGGTCTTTAGTCCCAGAATTAAGTATTTTTTTAAAGTTTTACAAATTTGCAAAATAACGTAACTCATTAGGCTGAATGATTATAATTTTCAGTAACTATGCAAAAAAAAAACGTTCCGTTTCATACTAACGAACACCTCGCCTCGCCATGCAACAGGACAAAGTGTGTATTCCATAGAGCTAACTCTAACTCATCTCATTCTACTCTCATGTGAGTGTATAAAACGAAAAGTCTCATTGCGCCCGTAAACAAAGGTGGATGTATCAGCATGAGGCGGGATATTTGAAACTTTTCAAGTTTTTATTACTTTTTACTATCGTAGAACAATATGGCTAAATATTTCAGTGTTTATATGGCATATTGTGGAATTGATCCTTTTTTTTATATGAAAAAAAATATGTTAATTCAGTAAAATAGTTTGTTTTACGGTATTTGAACGTTCCTCACGTTCAAATATGGCTCATATTATACAAAAAAAAACATTCATAACACAATGTGCCAAATGAACGACTACAGTAATTCATTTCATTAAAAAAAAACTACGAACTTTTCATGCAAGTTTTCCTAATTCGACGTATTTTTTAAATCTGGCTTACGCCTTTTTTTTTATCCGAGTTGGCAACACTGTCTCTGGCTAGCTCTGCCTGTCCTGCTGTCACTGTCATCAACTGTCATGCATTGTTGGATATTTTTTTCGTGTGTGTGGTGTTGATGTAAACAACAAATCTAGTGGTATTGGAAGTAAAGTGAGAATGTTTACTATTATATTGTAAAAAATGAACATCAGCAACTTTAATTAGGAATACAATCATTAGTTTTATACAAATGAAAATATGGACGGCCATTATACTACCTTATGTAGGATATGCCTAGGGGATGGTGCCAACATCCCTATATTTGAGGGTGGTGAAACCATCTCGTCTAGAATTTCCACATGCATGAGTGAGAAGGTAATGCTAAAAAATAAAATATATTATAATTAGCCAAAGATATCATTATCATAAATTAGTTACAAGATTGGAGGCACGATGCTCTCCTGATAAGAAAGGATTAAGTTACAGCCCACCTTACAGGTATAGATTGGTGATGTCTGTTTGAATTCACAGGCATAAGGTTTATTCACAATGTTTTCTAAAAAACTTAAAAAACCTCTTGTAACATTTGAAGACCACTTGTGGGCTTCGTCATAACACCAAAGATATGTGGTAACCCGCTGTTGTGAATCTGTATGTAAATATCAAACTAACCTGCAACATCATGATTATAGTGTTCACCCAGAAGTGAAGCTCAGTTGCTACCAGTAAAAAAACATGTAGTTGTATAATTCCTTATACACCATCTTGTTTACATTTCAGATTGAAGATATTGCAGGATTCCCTCGGAATATATGTGATAAATGTAATAATACATTGGAAGCTGTGTGCAATTTCATAAATAAGTTTAAAGAGTCATGTAAAATATTACAAAATAGTTTAATTATAGTCAAGAAAGAAAAAGACTTAAATTATTTTAGTGACAACACATTTTCAGAACCAGAAATAGAAATAAAAGCCATTAAAAGGGAGCTTGATGATTCAGACTACAATGCTTTGCCCGAGGACCTTGTTAAGTTAGAGAAACCGTTAAAACTGAAAATTACCAAAATAAAAAATGAAGCTACAGTAAAGAAAGAACGTAGCAAGAAGAAAAAACATTCAATAAGCAATACCAATAAAATAGCATCTTCTATATTAGAAGGTGACTTTGCATGGAATGGAGAAAAATGGTGGTAATATTATTTTTGTATACACTTCATATTTTTTTGTTTAAAATGTAAAAATATAATTTAAATTCATATAATTTCTTTCAGTTTTAAATCAAACCAAACAGTACAAGTGAAACAAAAACGTCCCATAAAAAGGGAAAAAGAAAGAGAGGAGAAAATTAAAATACCTAAATTGAAAGAAGTCAATCCTTCAAAACTCTGTGAATTATGCGGACAAGTATTCAAAACGGCAGATAAATTGTCAATACATCGAAAGACAGTGCATTTTAAAGCATCAGTTACATGTCCGAAATGTTCGAGGGTGTGTGCTTCTGAGTATTATTTAAATAGACACATAAAAAGAAAACACGAGAAAATAAGAAACTTCATTTGTTCCACTTGTGGAAAGGGCTTTGTATTCAAAGGGGAGTTGTCAAGCCACTTTAGAACTGTGCATGAAAAAGAGTTAAAACCGAAGAAAATATTTGCATGTAAATTTTGTGATAAAACTTATAAATGTGCCAAGTCTGTTACAGTGCATGAAAGATCTGTACATACAGGTAAGCATTTCATTCAAATATTCTAAAACCAGATGTTTTATCCCTTAAAATATTACTCAGTGAAATTTTCACAAACCTCCATTTTGAAGACACCAGTTTACTCAAACCCATTAATTTCAGGTCAGAGACCAGCAGTCTGCAGTGTTTGTGGTTCCAGCTTCTACCATGATGACTACCTCAAGGAACACATGCGGCTACACACTGGAGAGACCCCATTCAAATGTCCAGTGTGTGGCCGAGGGTATGCCCAGAGGTGTAACATGAAGAGCCATCTACGTATACATCGGATATCCGAACTTGATCCACTCACTTTGAGTAAGATGAAACCAAACTATTTAAAATTGTTGAAGGTTTGAAGATTTAGTTTTACTTATTTTTTACTTTTAAAATAGAATGTAAAGATAATGTTTGTTATGAGAAGATTTAGTTTTACTTATTTTTTAATTTTAAATTAGAATGAAAAGATATGTTTGTTATGAGAGAAAATATAGTAGGTAAATGAGTGCAATTTTGGTGCAATTGGTATAAAATTTATTGTTATTTTTAAAGATGATGATTATTATATTTTGCCAAAAAGATTAATGATTTTTTAGAAAGTTATCATTTGAAACACTTAAAAGTTGTTGTACCCTAGGTGCAAAAACAACGACCCTACTTTTAAGTGCCCTTGTAAAGCTGGTTCTTAAGGTGCATCCACACCACAGTTAACTTTTGTGGAGCAACACTGCAATACGGTATTATTAGGTAAGCTACCTAATGTTACAGTGTTGCACGGTGTGGATGCACCTTTATGATCTTAACATTCCAAATTGATATTACAACAATCAATAGATATTTGTTGTACTATTTATGAATGAAGGCAGGACTTGACTTTGGACTGAGATGTTGTGAATGTTTCATTTGTTTTTATTGAATAGAATATGATGATGTTAATGATTAATTATTGTGTTATTCTTTTAATATTTTTATTAGCGTTAAGTATGTGTTATATTATAAATTAATAGTTTTACAATTGTCAATAGTTGCTCAACATTATTTAAATGATGCTTGTTTGAATATTTTCTATTCATATAACCAGTCTATGTTTACTTTTTTATTGTTAATTATATGGAAAGAAAAAGCCAAACATATTGTCCAGATTGTCCAAAAAATATTTTAAAAATGTAACCTTGCTGAGGTTCTCTCCGGATTCTTCTCAGTTGAAGGCTGAGTTCCGAACCGGTGGTAACCTCAGTAAATGTGACCTTCATAAGTGCCCTTCTGGGGCCTAAATTAAATAAATGGCTTTGACTTTACGTAGACTTACGAATTGGTGAATAAAAGTCATTGATGTTTATTTAAGTGTATGCTTGTTCACGGAGCACCTTCGGGTGCGGGCGTACTTGCTTCTTTATTCTAGCCTTGTCAAAACTTCTTTGCAATACGGTGCTGCCATTTGGTCTCCTTTCCTCAAGGCTATCGCTGTGGTTATGGCCGCATGCTTTCCTCCTACCATGATAGACTGATGAAGTTTACGAGTTACAACAATACTTTTAAAAATCATTGCAAAATCACTGACTAGTTGCGGAATTTGTTTGTTCAGTACTACTACTCGAAAGGGATTTTCCTCGATGCTGCGGGCTAAAATGGGGCTAACTAAGTGCTATGGGTTACAAAATTTTAAACCGCGGGTCATTTTGTAACAATTCGCAGTTTTGAAATCAGTCGCGGGAAAAAATCGCAAGTGCGGCCGCTTGTATTAGTTTCCTTCCTTATGTCACAAAATCACGCGTTTTGAAACCGCCGCACATACGAGTATTTCCATGTAAAATCTGGTCAAAATTATTTACTTCATGCTTTTTTAATAATAAAACATGGTAATATGATTTAATCTATAAAGCACTGCGTGGTCTACTTGAGGCACACGTAACGTACTATAAAATTTTACTTCGTTAATTCAACTTTTGACCGGATTTTACATGACAATACTCCTGTGTGCGCCGCGGTTTATCCGTAATGCGGCAGGCGGCTTCGCACTAAGCACCCAATAGTCTAGCTGTTAGGGTGGATATCCACCAGAGATGTGTAGCGAGGAAAATGTTTTATATGACCAACCAATAGCTCTAATAAAGCAGCCTATTTGAATTAAATTAAGAGTGCGTATAAAGCAAAATATTATATCTTAGAATTGAAATTTACCCAAGTAGGTACCTACCTAAATAATGTTTAAATGAAAAAATATTTTTATATGGGTATTTTCATTGGTATATAGGTAGGTAGGTACCTCATAACTCCGACATATTAACCGATTTGGAAAATTATTTTTTTGTTTGGAACCTACACTTCCCGTTTGGTCCCATTGTCATCAGATCAGGATTTGATTTCTTCTTAGTGTACCTACTTTAAAACAATTTTCAATTAGGTATCCATACATTTTTCGAAGTTTGATGTCGATTGGTTATTAGGTATCTGAAAATCAACTCCAAAAACTGTATTCTTCCTCGCAAGTGTGTTGAAAAAGTCGTATGATACGAGTGTGCATTGATCATAAGACTCGGCTTCATACCGCCTCGTTTTTTATAACTAATAAAGCCCATCACTGACGTAGCTATAATATATATTAATTAATATAAATAATAGCAAGGCATATTACGATATATTTTCAATAATAATCTTCTAGTGACCACACACGCAGCTATAATATATATTTCTGTTACATCGCCAACTTGCACTGTAATTTATATTATAGCTCGGCATATTAATATATATTATAGCTACGTCTGTGATGGGCTTAACCAACTTTGCACACTTGTATCATAATTATTAATAATGTACTATTCCCATGCAAAAATCCCTAACTAGGGCTATGTTCTTTCAACACATTCCCTTCCTTAGACATTTGCATGCTGTTAGTAATGCTGTGAAACTATGGACAATTTGATTACATTCTGGCAATCCCCTTGTTGCTCCAAGTGAGAAAGGTCAATCTTTATATTGTCCAAAGATTCAAAGTATTTATAAGTTATGTACCTAAAGGAAAATGTGAAAACTTATGTTAAAGTTTAAACAAAAATAAAATTGAGTTCTTTACAATAGTATTTTTTTTATAATAAACCTATATTTTTTCCTGTACCTTTAATCATAATAATATGGAAACTACCAATGTTCTGGAGTTCATATGACACGAATATTTTGATATGGGCCAGGGCCAAATTTTTAGCGCTGTCGCACAATGTATGTTACAACGGAAAGTGTCACAAAGAAAAAAATGTAGCACAACTGAAACTATAGAGCTTTGTACACATAACAGTAAAATAGTGCCCACTTTGCTAAATAAACTAGTAGGTAACTACTTCTTTCACATTTATTTTATTTTAAATAATTAAAAAACAATGATATTCACTTTTATTCAGCATATGCGGATAACTTATCTTACATGTACGAATATATTATATTTGTACGAACATGTCTATATTATATTTGGCGGAGACAATAATATTATAAACTCTTAAAAAGTATTTGTTAATCAACATAATAATCAGTAACGTAGCAATAGTTTTGGCCATGGTGGAGACGATGTTTTCGACGAGTCTTTTTAGTTCACTTGCGCAATTTCAGTAAACTAAAACAACTGTTATCGAAATAATATTGCCTACGCCATGGTCAAAAATAACAAAATATCTACATTAAAATAACAATAACTTTTATCACAGCCCATTATTCACTATGATTTAAAAGTAATGAGCAGGAAAGCTATTCAAGATTAGAAAATATGATTGGGTAAAACGGGTAAAACTTACAATTTTTAGTGACACACAACACGTTTCATAATTATCTCCCATTTTACACTAAAACCAAATGGCTGGAAGTGTGCATAGTAAACCTCTGTTGCCACTTCCAATAAATTATTCCTTCATAGTAGAATATATTAATGCTAAAATATCGTGTCGCACAACTGTAGTTGCACAACGGATTAAAATTTGGGACACTTATAAATTAATTATTACAAACTATACAAGTTGTGAAGAAGCGCTCGTGGTGTAGCATGATTAGCCGTTCTTAATCGATCGGCAAAGTTAAGCTACGTCTGTCTTGGTCGGTACCTGGATGGGTGACCGCCTAGTGGTATTTCAAATCGAGCGTTTCCGTGCTTCGGAAGGCACGTAAAGCCGTTGGTCCCGGTTATCACTTAATTGTGATAGTCGTTAAGCTGGTTGGATGCCTCGTAGGCGGCTTGAAAATCTCCAACAGTAGGTTGGCCACTAGCCTACCTCCACCGATCCGCAGTGGGCACGCGTGGTGGAGTATCTGCCCATTCCCTTTCACCCTGATTTGTGAAAGGAGGCCTGTGCTCAGCAGTGAGACATTATAGGCTGATGATGATACAAGTTGATATTATGTAGTTAAATTCATTTATTTGTAGCGCCTATACTGACCTTGATATAAATAAATTTAAAAGGCCATAGTGTAGGTAAATTAAATGATTTTCGAGGAAAGGCCGTCCACGGACATCAACCATTTGTATGGAAATAATGCATATAGTTTTTAATATTTTATTGGTATAATATAAAAATCATTAACATAAAATAATGAAAAAAATAAGATAGAATGATGAAATAACGGACTTTCTCGCACCGCCCCCAATTTTTTTATTTCTAAATAACCTGATTAGTTAACGTTTAGGGTACGACTAGCTTCTGCTCGCGGCTTCGCCCGCGTGGCCTATACGAAACAAATTACTTATTTTTCTACAATAATAAAAGAAAACAATACAAATCTCTTCGAGGGTGGAATTATTAAAAACGCTGAGACACGTATAAATAAATTTTCAAACTTCAGCCTAAACAAAAATTTGAAGACCCTATCTTCAAAACTGGCGGACTTTCATATAAACTTTCATCCCCTATTTTACCCCCTTAGGGGTAGAATTTCGAAAAACCCTTTCTTAGTGGATATCTACTCTACACAAAGAATATACCCTTTAAATTTTATGTCTTTAGGACCAGCGGTTTAGGCTGTGCGTTGATATATCAGTCAGTCAGTCAGTCAGGACTTTGAATTTTATATATATTTTGTATTTGCTTTTTTGGCCTCACTCCCGTATTCTGTTTGCTCCATCTGCCTTATTCTGTAATCTGTGAAAATCGGATTGAGATTTCAAACATGTGTCAAAATAAAAAATGTTTATTAAATCAAAAGTACTAAGGAGTATTGATATCAACTTTGATGCAAATCACCCCTAAAATAACTTTCTACCCCTTTTTGACCCCGTTAGGCGATGATTTTCCATAAAATACGAAACATGTCTTCCATCAATTCTGTTAAAAAATGTTTATGCGCAATTTGAAGTAGATCGGACCAAGGAATCACGTTGTCCCATACAAACTTTGCCCCCATTTTTCACCCCCTTAGGGGTAGAATTTCGGAAAATCCTTTCTTATCGGATGCCTACGTCATACAAAGAACACAACCTCCAAGTTTCAGGTCTCTACGATCAGCGGTTTAGGCTGTGCGTTGATTCTCAGTCATTCAGGACAAAGCATTTTTTATGTATAGAAGATGAAGCCTGTATGAGACTGACATAGGTAACATTGTAGTGCAAAGGCCTCTAAAAAAAGTAGAATAAAAAAAATACATGAATATTGAGTACCTAGGTAGGTACCTATTTTATTTTTATAGCGTAAAGAATATTGAATTGTTAAAAAAAATATTCCTGAATTAGGTAGGTACCTACCTATTTTCTGATGATGATTTAAAACTAAATGCACACTAAATGTAACTTTTTCACTTATTTTTTTTACTGAAATGGTTGCCTCTGGAAACAAATGTTTAGGTATGCATTCGCAAAGATCACTATTCAACTAATTGAGAAAAAAACTCGCATGTAGAAGCTTTTGATTAATAAACATGAAAAATTGACATAGCTAGAAAACTGCAAGTCGCTAAACATATTATATGGGGGTGATTCGTATAGCTCTTAGGCTGCTTTTCCACCAGAGATGTGCTATGCTACGTTGCTGTGGATGCGTTTGATATCCACCAATCATATTCATTGGTGCACATAGCACTGGTCGAAACGGATTCAACTAAGATATGTTTTTTAAATGGAAGGATGCGTGCTACGGATGCGTGCTATGGATGTGTGAGCGCTCCCCACACCGCGCCGCCCTCGCCTCTTCCCTACTATCTCAGAGTATATAAATACTACGTACAACGTGGTACAACTACTATCGATAGGTACATCGCATAGCTCGAGCTGTGCATCTTCCTCGCGCAGCTACTTTGCGGCGGCGCATCTTCATAGCACATCTTACTCGCACAGCTACATAGCTTAGTATCTGTGGAAACGGTCACATAGTTTCACAGCTTAGCTATTACATCCTCGCAGCATAGCCATCATAGCTGCATAGCACATCTCTGGTGGAAAAGCAACCTAAGAGTGCTCTGGACTTCCGATTGACACTAATTCTTGTGACAACCTGTATTACCTGTATATTCAACTACGAAATTGTTAGTAAAACTGAAGTAGTTAAATATAAGGTAAGTTATAATAATTCTATGACTTAATTATCAAAAATAACAAATCTTAGGTAAAGGACCATTACCTACCTAACATATAGAAATAAAATATAATTGGCGGTAAACCACCCAACTTATTGTAGCTAAGTGCTAGGCCCCAAGCGCCTTCAACGATCATGTCACGACCAGAATATCAGCAATAAAATCAGCATCGATTAATGCGGATGCTGATATTGAAAACAATGCTGATTATCTGCTGAGGATGATGTTGATATTCGCAACAACCCTGATATAAATATCATTGGTGGAACCAAACATTTTGAATTTAAATGTGAAGAAACTTTTTTGCATGGTCAGTGTTGTGTGCATCTGTAATGGGTACATGTATCAGAATAGCTATAATTATAATAATACCTACAAATATGTGTAGTATAATGTGCTGTTGATGTACCTTTTATAAATAAATAAACTTTGAAGTGGGAATAATAAAGAAATTGTATTGTGGCTCTACCCGGAGTGTAAAGAATTAAGCGTTGACTATAAAGTAAGGTAGAAATGAGTACCATCAGTATTCCGCTAGAGGCGCTGTGTTTTTTTTACTTCAATTCTATACACTCGGGGTACTGCTACCCCGCTATCAAAAGTTGAAAGAACAATGCTAACCACTTTTTTTTTTAGGAATGGCAATAATTTTGTAATTTGTACAAAAACGTATATAATATTTGAAATTAAAAATAACTCTAAATATATTACACGAACTGTATCGTACTCGTCATTGACTCGTTTCACTTTTGCTCCTAATTTTTGAAGTTTTACATGGAATTTATAATAACCGCGATCTAAATATTCTAAATTTGATACACGTGTAATACCTTCAGCACGTAATCCTAGTAGGATTAAAGCAGCAGCAGCACGTAAATCGGTAGCTTCTACAGCAGCGCCTTGTAATGATTGAGTGCCATTGATAATAGCGATATTTCCGTCTATATTCACATTAGCATTCATACGTTGCATTTCTTCTAAATGTTGGAAACGATTTTCAAAAACAGTTTCAGTTACTACACTTGAGCCGTCTGCCACCATTTGAATTGCAGTAATTTGAGCTTGCATATCTGTTGGGAAACCTGGATGCGGTAATGTTTTGATATCAGTTGGTTTGATTACTTTCGGGCCAATGACACGTAAACCGCCTCTTTCTTCACGAATAACAGCACCCATCTCAGTTAATTTTGAAATAAGTGGACGATTGTGTTCAGGAATGGCTTCTTCGATCAATACATCTCCCTCAGTCATAGCAGCTGCAATCATGAACGTTCCAGCTTCAATACGGTCTTGAATAATCGAATGTTCAACAGCATGAAGTTTATCTACACCTTCGATACGCATCATTTCAGTACCAGCACCAACTATTTTAGCACCCATTTTGTTAAGGATATTCGCTAAATCAACGATTTCCGGTTCTCTAGCAACGTTTTCGATCACTGTCATACCTTTAGCTTTGACAGCAGCCATCATAATATTTTGAGTAGCACCCACACTTGGAAAATCTAAATAGATCGTATTTCCGATCAATTGATCCGCAATTGCTTCGATGTACCCATTTTGTATAATGATTTTCGCCCCTAATGCTTGGAAACCTTTCAAGTGTAAATCGATTGGTCGTTTACCAATTGCACATCCACCAGGCATAGCAACTTTTGCATGTCTGTTACGAGCTAATAATGGACCCATAACAACGATTGACGCTCTCATTTGACTAACATACTCATAATTTGTTTCGATACCTAAAGGTTTAGTTGCATCTATAGTGACTTGGTTATCTTCTTCATTAAATTTAATATCGACATTTAATTGTTTAATTACTTGATTCATTGCAAAGACATCAGAAAGGATCGGTACATTGTTTAATATCGTTGTTCTTTCTTCTGCTAAAAGGGTCGCTGCTAAAATTGGCAATACTGCATTCTTAGCCCCTTCGATTTTCACAGTTCCTTTTAATTGGTTACCACCATGAACAATAATCTGTTCCATTTTGTTTCCACCAGGGCCATAGCCA
This sequence comes from Achlya flavicornis, assembly GCA_947623365.1. Classification (NCBI taxonomy): domain Eukaryota; kingdom Metazoa; phylum Arthropoda; class Insecta; order Lepidoptera; family Drepanidae; genus Achlya; species Achlya flavicornis. The sequence continues at coordinate 4,577,236 of OX392482.1, forward strand.
GAACCCATGTTCGGGGGTTGACAAATAGCCAGGACACATATTCGTAGGGAGGTGACGTAATTTTCTGAAATTGGTTTGGTAAATATTAAAATACCTATACTTTCATTGCTTTTTTTTACCTAAATTAAATGTTACCAAGGTAAAGATGCATATGGGTAGCCGATATGATGTGCTTTGTCTGGTCCCCCAAAAAAGTTAGAACTTGATCTACCTTTAGAGTTAGGTACTTTGATCCAAAATCTTTTCTATTTTACCACTATTTATCAACAAAAAGTAAGCTTTTCTTTTAATTCGGCAATCCATATGCGAAAATTACAATAAATAAATTACGGCAAAACCCAAAAAAACCCCTAATTTAAAGCGTAGCGGACTCGTCCATATCTGTCAGGGGCTACTATGTAGGTACCTAAATAAAATAAAAATAGGAAGTTACCGCACCTATCTAGTTATGTTATCAACATTGCCGACTCGTCCGATATTTTTAGCACCGTAAGCGGAACGTTAAAAACATCCGATGATTTCTTAGTATTGTTTTTGCAGGTGCTTATCAGTGCACCCACGCAGCCTGACGCTGCGTCTAGCCACTCCGGCGGCGGACCGTTCCGCCGCATCAGCTTTACTTTAGGTAGTACTGTAAGCTCTAGGATTAAGACAGTCTGTATTTAACCACCAACTTGTAAAGTTCATTAATTAAAGTTTAATTTGAAATTGAATTAAATCTTTTTTAAAACGCCAACACGGGTTTCCCAAGTTTGACTGGCGCAGCCGGTAGGATTTTTCGCGAAATTTCGTTAACTACTCAAAGTAAACACTAAAATCGGTTTCGCGAGTAGCATCTCGACTGATATCGCGGAAACACGAACCAAATAAATACGTCTCCGTGGAAAACTCAAACTGGCGTGGCGGTTAAAGCGGCTCAGGAGGACATGGGATCGAGCAGATTGTGAGTAGAACTTTTCACTTCCTGCCTTTCATATTCCCATTCTTTTCCACATTATATATATACTTGAACAAAAATCGTCAGGTATATATATTAATTGCTTTTATCTGATTTTGTTCGTACTTACATCGACAACTTTTTCAATTTCCGCAATTATTAGTTAGGTTTATACTTGAACAAAAATCGTCGAGTATATTAATTGTGTTATTTGATTTTGCTCGCACTTACATTGGCGACTCTTTCTTTTTCGCAATTATAATTTTAAGTATATTTTATTTTTATAGGTTTATACTTGAACAAAAATCGTCGAGTATATTAATTGTGTTATTTGATTTTGCTCGCACTTACATTGGCGACTCTTTCTTTTTCGCAATTATAATTTTAAGTACATTTTATTTTTAATTTTGTGTTGAATTTTTGTGTATTAATTTTCGTGTTCATTTAAGTAAGATTTATTTAAAAATGGAAGGAATTCAGCAAGTTCCAAAGGAAATTTTGGCACTTGTGCCCAAATATGACGGCGATGAGAACTTACTGAATTTATACATTTCTAAATGCGAATATGTACTTAGCGGATCTCGGATCCCAGGCAATTTAGTACAAGAATTATATTTATTCCATGCTTTAAGCAGCCGACTTATAGGTAGAGCGGCAACACTTATTAGTGACCACCCAAATATAGCATCTTGGGATTTATTAAAGGACATACTAACGCAACATTTCGGCGACCCTCGATCGGAAGATTGCATAGCAATTGAACTTGAAAGTATGAAGTTGAAACAAGGGGAAACGTATATTCAATTTTGCCACAGAATTCAAAATATTAGAAGCTCCTTGATTGCGAAGGTAAATAGGCTTACCGATGAAGGAATCAAAGCAGCTAAATTAATTATTTACAATAATACGGCTATGAACGTTTTTCTATTTAATTTACCGGAAGATTTAATTCGTATCGTGAGATTGAAACAGTGCACTAACTTGGAAGATGCCCTAAGTATCGTTACAGAGGAAGTCAATTTCCAATTCCAGTATAATGCAAAAAACAAAGCAACGAAACAAAATCTTGCTCAACCATCGAATTCATTTAAACCATTATTACCCATAGCGCAAAATTTTAAGCCTACATCCAATTTACAACAATTTAATCCGAATAATAATTTTAAATTTGGTATACCCCAATCTCAAGGTTTTAGACCAAACTTACCTCTTCAAGGTAACAGATTTGGAGCTACCCAAAACCAACATAATTTTAATCAAGCACCCTTTCAACCTCGCTTACCTTTCCAACAAGCTCGCGCACCTTTCCAACATAGTGGATATAAATTTGGTATCCCTCAACAACAACATTTTAAATTCGGAATTCAGAATCAGCCTCAAGTAAATTCCAATCAATTCAAATTCGGCATTCCGAATCAAAAACAGGCTCCCCGAATTGTAGATACTGATGTATCAATGCGCACAGCCCCTGTTAGACAGAATATGATCGCGAACAATAATTTATATTATATGGAGGATCCATCCTCGTATCAAGATCATGTCCCAGACTATGACTATGAATATAATGAAAGTTATAACGAGTATACAGACCAACCTTCAACTGACTGTAACTATTTAGAATATCCTAATCAAAACGAATGTACTCAACAGGAAAGTTCAAATCCTGAAAATTTTCAGACAACAGCCTCCGAGAACATAACGAGATAATAAATTTAAATTATTGCGACAGTATCTTAAAATTACCTCATATTGAGATACCCGAAATTAATGCTAAATTTCTAATAGACACCGGTAGCAGTCGTTCCTTTATCAGTCCTGCAAAAGCTGATGAATTTTTCAATGACTACAAATACTATGAACCATTTACAGTTGTTAGTACGCATGCTCAGAGTATGCACAATGAAGTAATACAAATACCTTTATTGAAAACATTCAAAAGTAAACTCCCTCATAAATTTTATATTTATAATGTTGATGGTAGATATGACGGACTTATAGGATCTGACCTTCTAAAAAAATTAGCAGCTAACATTGACATAAATAATCAAATTTTACGGACACACAACGCGGCCATACCTATAATTTACAATCCACCTTATGAAATAAATATTATGCCACGAACTGAAACGCGTGTAAAAATTCCGACTAACTTACAACATGGCGATGCAATTGTAGATTTTATACAATTCAAAGAAGGCGTACGTATGCCTACCGCTATTATTAAATGCGACAATTTCTTTGCAGAAACAATAATCCAAAATTGCTCTGATGAAAAAGTTACAATTAAATTCATTGAACCGTTTGAAGTATCATTGTTCGATAGTAAAGAATGTGAAGTTAATTTTGTGAATGATAATTGTGAGATAGACCAGGCATTAAAAGAAAATTTGAATAAATTACGATTAGATCACATGAACAAAGAGGAGCGTGATAGTATAGCGAAACTTTGTCACGAATATCGCGATATATTTTATTGTGATAAAATACCACTATCTTTTACGAATCAAGTCAAACATAATATCAGAACCACTAATGAAGATCCGATTTATATTCGACCCTATAGACATCCACCTTGTCTAAATGACGAAATACAAAAACAAGTAGATAAACTGTTAGATAATAACGTCATACAAAACTCACACTCACCTTGGAGTGCACCGGTACATATAGTCCCAAAAAAAGTAGATGCCACAGGTGAAAAGAAATACAGAATGGTAATCGACTATAGGCGCTTAAATGAAATTACAGTAGATGACAAGTATCCCTTGCCAAATATCACTGACCTTTTTGACAAATTAGGCAAATCCCAATATTTTAGTACACTTGACCTTGCAAGTGGCTTTCACCAAATTGAAGTTAATGAAGCGGATAGATCGAAAACCGCGTTTACAACTCAATCGGGACATTATGAGTTCAAAAGAATGCCGTTCGGCTTAAAAACGGCACCTGCGACGTTCCAACGAGCCATGGATAATGTGCTGAGAGGACTTCAGGGTATACACTGCCTTGTATATCTTGATGATATTATTGTATATTCCTCAAGTCTCCCGGAACACGTCGATAAACTTCGTACAATTTTTAACCGACTTAGGGAAATGAATCTGAAAGTTACACTTGATAAATGTGAATTTTTAAGGAAAGAGGTTCTTTATTTAGGTCATACTATTACCAAAAATGGCCTTATGCCCAACAACGATAAAATACAAGCAGTATTAAATTTTCCAATACCCCGAACAACTACCGAAATCAAGAGCTTTCTTGGTTTAGTTGGCTATTACCGTAAATTTATTAAAGATTTTGCTAAGTTAACGCAGCCACTTACATCATGCTTGAAAAAAGGGAATAAGATAGATATTACTAAACAGGAATACATAGACGCATTCGAAAAATGTAAAGAGCTTTTAACAAATGCCCCTGTTTTACAGTTTCCTGACTATTCCAAACCATTTGTACTCACGACAGATGCATCGAATTATGCAATAGGCGCAGTACTTTCTCAAGGTCCCATTGGTAGCGACAAACCAATAGCATACGCGAGTCGTACTTTAAACGAAGCGGAAACGCGATATAGTACGATCGAAAAAGAGCTTTTAGCCATCGTGTGGGCCACAAAGCATTTTCGACCCTATTTGTACGGCAAGAAATTCACTATATATACAGATCACAGACCATTAGCTTGGATAAATTCGATTAAAGAACCGAACAGTAAATTAACCAGATGGAAATTACGTTTAGAAGAGTTTGATTACAATATTGTCTATAAAAACGGTAAACAAAATTGTAACGCAGATGCATTATCACGTATTAGGATTAATGCGTTAGATGAAAATGATGACATTTCAATGAAAGTAAATTTAGATACAAAAGAACAAAAACTTCGACAAAAAAATAAAAGCACACCATCACCAATAGTAATTTCATCAGATTCAGTAAAAACTTGGAGTATTCCGTCAGATAGTAGTACACTAACTGCTTCAGAGAAATCAAATAGCGAAAGTCTAGGCACTATACATTCAGCCCGCGATTTAGATACCGACGGCATACGCATATTAAAGGAAGCTATAGATACAAAGCCAAATCAAATACTTGTATATACCTGGAACAGAAATGAATTAACAGTTAAAGATTTATCTAGAGCCAAGCAAAGAATATTAGAAGTACACTTACCTGTAGATAATCCAGATCTTGTAAAAAGGTTTCTAAAAGAACATATTAGACCTAAAATCAAACAATTCTTTTATTTCGAAAACGAGATACATCGCAAACAGTTTTCAGAAGCTACGATATTACTTTTTCAGAAAGGAACTGTTAAGTTTTACGAATGTACTGAGAGAGTAGTATATGTAGATGATGAAAATGTGCAACGAGAGATTGTAATTAAATATCATACAGGCAAAAACAGTCATAGAGGCATAAAAGAAACTTTAGTACATCTTAGACGCACATATTATTGGAATAATATGGATATAATGGTAGCCAGTATTATAAATGCGTGTGAGTTATGTAAAAAAATGAAATATGATCGAAAACCTTTGAAACCGGAATTACAATTATCACAAACACAAACGAAACCTTTTCAAGAGCTTTTTATAGATACATTTTCGATAGAAGGAAAACATTTCTTAACAATCGTTGATGCCTTCAGCAAACTAGGACAAGCAATTGAAATAAGTACCAAATCCACTCCAGAAGCAGTAAGAGCCTTAATAAAGTACTTTTCAATGTACGGTACACCTGTTAAAATTAGTTCAGACCCCGGTATGGAATTTAACAATGCATTAATGAAAGAAATGCTAACATTTTATAAAATTGATCTACACATCGGTACTCCGCATAATCCCAACTCTATGGGAATAGTTGAAAGATTCCACTCAACTATAATAGAAATCTATCGTATAGCAAAATATGAACGGAAAATAACTGACGCTGCATCCGTTATGACTTATGCAGTAATGTCATATAATCACACAATTCATTCTACTACAAACCTTACTCCATTTGAGGTAGTCTTCGGTCACACCGAATCCAATAGCGCGTTTAATGTAGATTTCGATAAACAATTCACCCAACAATTAGTTAAAGAACACGTCAGAAAGACAAAGTACTTATACAAGTACCTCACAGATAAAATTATAGATAAAAAGATGGCTATAATAGGTAAACGTGGAGGAGAAACAAAATTTGATATCGATATAGGTGACACGGTATTCATAAAAGGAGTCAATACTAGGCGTAGCAAAGATAAACCGCGTTATCAAAAAGCTCAAGTCTCTGGAACAATAGATAGAAACATTGCCCCAGTTATTACTCAAAATAGGAAAACTAAAGTTCCCATTAAAGACATCAAGCGTCCTCCACAGGTTAATACTCATGGCGATCCAAGCGATCCTCAGCCAGGCCCTTCATCTGCAGCTGATTGACAAGAACCCAGGTCTACTACCTGTTAAAGAAGGCCAAGCTATTGTCAGTCATGATAAATGGACTTTTATCAAGATTTTAGATTTAAAAGAAATGTATGAACAATTAGAGTCAAATATAGATAGTTATGTAAAACTCAATCAACATATTCGTAGCTGTTTTGATTTATTGTCCGAACAAGATTTTATAGAAGTTGAAACACAAACCGAATATGCTATGAATATAACTATAGAAAAGTATAAACAATTGGTTCCATCATTAGTAAGATCCAAACGTGGTTTACTTAATCCCCTTGGTTCTCTCATCAAAATGATTACAGGTAATCTTGATAATGACGACGCTGTAAAATACGAAAAGTTAATTATTGATTTACAGAAAAAACAAGACGCGTTAGCTAAGAAAATGACAATAGTCTCTGAAATGGTGGGTACCTTCACAAATATAGCTAACTCTACTAAGAGTAATTTCTTTCAGATTGAGCAAAGCATTACAGATATTAATCGTGAATTAAACGAATCAAAGTTATCTCAAACTAGTAATAAAATCATTCATATCTATAACATTATAACGAATAATTTTCAAACAATTTATATCCGTCTGAATGAAATTGAAACGGCTATTGCTTTTGCTAAAACTAATGTATTACATCAATCAATTGTAGATACAGATGAGTTAATATTACTTTTAAAGGAAATAGAAAAAACGGAAAAACTAGTGTTTCCAGCTGATATAGAAAATATTGTAAAAATAGAGCAATGTATAGAGATAAAAGCATATGTAAAACAAAATCAGATAAAATTTATTATGCACATCCCATTGATAAGAAATGAAATATTTAATTATTATAAATTGATTCCTTTACCTGTGTATAATAATAGCAATGGCCTTACCACCCTTATCCTACCTAAATATCCTTACCTCCTTGTGAAAGGTTTCAAAACAAAGTCGCTCTCCCAGTCATGCAATGAAATTGATGAAAACCGCTTCCTGTGTTTCGAGAACGACGTTTCACCGCCAATTGAAGATGATTGTATTTCTGAACTTATGAAATTTTCCACGAATATTTCAAGTTGTCATCCTGTTCCTGTTATAATTGATGACGTCAAGACCGACCTTATCCAGCCCAATAGTTGGATAGTTTACGCTAAAACTGAAACACTACTCACCAAATACTGTGAGAATGAAATAACGCAAGAATACATCATTGGAACTTATCTTTTGATAATGAATGATGATTGCCTTGTTAAGATAAAAGGATTTAGTATAAAGAGACACCAAAATCAAGGGAAAGATATAACTTATTCTAAGATTCCAGTTTTGAACCTGCCTAAAATAACGACCAAATCATCGGATATGAATAGAAAACCTGTAAATCTCAATGGAATTGATCTCGGTGACATTCAGTTCCTAAACCACTTATTACAGAAAAGTGATAGTGAAATCAATGAAAATTATGAAAGTGTTTTAGGATATAATGGTGCTAGCATAGGAAAGATATTATTTTACATTATTGTAACCATTTGTATTTTGTTGTTAGCCTGTAAACATAGAATTAAGAAATTATGTAAAATTTGTAATTCTCAAGATAATCCTCAATCCCCGGATGATCTTGAACTTACGGAGGGAGGAGTTATGTTATCAACATTGCCGACTCGTCCGATATTTTTAGCACCGTAAGCGGAACGTTAAAAACATCCGATGATTTCTTAGTATTGTTTTTGCAGGTGCTTATCAGTGCACCCACGCAGCCTGACGCTGCGTCTAGCCACTCCGGCGGCGGACCGTTCCGCCGCATCAGCTTTACTTTAGGTAGTACTGTAAGCTCTAGGATTAAGACAGTCTGTATTTAACCACCAACTTGTAAAGTTCATTAATTAAAGTTTAATTTGAAATTGAATTAAATCTTTTTTAAAACGCCAACACGGGTTTCCCAAGTTTGACTATCTAGTATTTCAATAATATTTACTTATTATTATCATCTTATATACAATAACATTAGCGACCCGACCCGAGAAGGCTTTTATCAGAATTTTACTACTTATAATAAAATATTATTAGATATTAACTTTTAGAGCAAATGCAACCTTCCGAACCGGTATTAGAGTAGTACGACTTTTCATAAGTGCCTGCGAAGGTCTATTTGAATAAATGATTTTGAATTTTGAAGAGCTTCTTTTTTGTGTTGGGGGATTTTTAGGGTTCCGTAGCCAAATGGCAAAAAACGGAACCCTTATAGATTCGTCATGTCTGTCTGTCTGTCTGTCTGTCCGTATGTCACAGCCACTTTTTCCGAATCTATAAGAACTATAATGTTGAAACTTGGTAAGTAGATGTATTCTGTGAACCGCATTAAGATTTTCACACAAAAATAGAAAAAAAACAATAAATTTTGGGGGTCCCCATACTTAGAACTGAAACTCAATTTTTTTTTTTTAATAAAACCCATAAGTGTGGGGAAACCTCAATATCATTTTTGAAGACCTATCCATAGACAGGATAGGTCTTCAAAAATGATATTGAGGTTTCTAATATCATTTTTTTCTAAACTGAATAGTTTGCGCGAGAGAATCTTCCAAAGTGGTAAAATGTGTGTCCCCCCCTGTAACTTCTAAAATAAGAGAATGATAAATCTATAAAAAATACATGATATACATTACGATGCAAACTTCCACCGAAAATTGGTTTGAACGAGATCTAGTAAGTAGTTTTTTTTTAATACGTCATAAATTGAAATTCATATCAAATACTCAGGTCTATACTACCATTCACTTATATACCTACAGGCATTGAATTAAATAATTCAATGCCTACAGGTTTGTACGGAACCCTCGGTGCGCGAGTCTGACTCGCACTTGGCCGGTTTTTTAAATTTTATTCTAAATGAATATCTTGTAACTTTTATTTTTTACGTATGTTTTGAGTTTTGACACATTGATCCATTTGAAGGCGCGATGAAGTAGGAGAAGATGAGGAGGATTGATACAAATAGGGTTTGAAATCCCGCAGTATTTTTTTTCCAGCTGGAAATTTGCGGTAAATTCGCCTTTACAGCGGGGCCCAGCGAGAATTTAAAAATAATATTCGCATTCCACTTTCACATTAATAATATTTACTAGCTGTCCCCCGCGGTTTCACCCGCGTTCCCGGGATAAAAAGCCTATGTCCTTCTCCATACCATAGGCTATCTGTATATCAAATTTCATGATGATCCGATGAGTAGTTAAGGCATGATGGCGTAACAAAGAAACAAACTCACTTTCGCATTTATAATATTTATAGTTAGGATGACATATGAATTTTGAGTTCCCTTTTAATTTCTTTTTATTATTCGAAGCTTAAAATTACTAGATTTCTAAACAAAGAACCAATCTTTGTGAAAAAATATTGATCATTCTGATTCATCAATATTTGAAAGATATAGAAAGGCTTTTCTGAAATTCTTATCAATCCTCCTCTTCTTCCAATATTAACACGGTGCGGGCGTGCGTTGAAATTTAATAAGTTTTTTTATACTTTTTCTTAATTTTAATATTTTAAGAGAAATATACCTAGATAAGTATATAATTTTAGTAAAGAAAGTTAAGTTAGTAGGTAGCGTGTAGGTAAGTAGGTATATTTTGTTACTTTCACTTTTTTCTAGTATCTCTAATCTCTACTATTACTATGTAGGTAATTAGTTAGTTAGAGTAGGTAATAATATCGATCTCTATGGTAATAATCATGTGGCATGGAAATCACTATCATGGGTCAAATAGACCAAAATCTTTGTTTTGTAGCTTTGTTTGAATTGATATGCGTTTAGTACCTAAATCAAATTACTTTGAATGATGGAACTTACCAGACAATAATGCCCAAATTCCAGCATTTGCATAAACCAAGCAAAAACATAAGAACGTATATAATCCCAAAAGTGCTCCTAAACAACTTATCGCTATGTGTATTTTGGTGCCAAACATTTTTATTTTAACGATCCAAATTCTCGGCTGATAAAAATGGAGCAAGTAGGTAACAACCGATTGTACTATTTGAAAACAGAGAGTCAAAGCTTTTTACACTCAACAAGCGAGAGCCAACAAGCCAAGCAAGCTAAATGTCCGTCATGTCCAGGAAATTATAGATAAAGATCGAGGCCACACTTGGAACGTAGACTGATTAGGGTAAACTAAACATACCGGTTTAAAGGCCATTTCACACGTTATTTTGAATATCAATAGGCAGGTTATGACCACTCCTTTCTACTTGCGCGTCATTCGATCGAACTTCACGGTTCATAAATGGTTCATAATCCAACGGCATGACCTCGAAAGAATCATGTCGAGATCCATACATTGATTTGTACAAACAAATAAAACATTTAAAAGAGAGTTTTGAATCACTTCCTATGTTGAGATTACATTACCAGCAACATATTAATATCCTTGAAATATTTTATTAACCCGCAAAACATAACAACATAATGGTTTTGGTTGCGATGCGCCGGCATGGCATAGAATATCGCATTTTTATCCCGGGGATCTAAAAATATTTTAAATGCCTCAATATGGCCTTAGGCAACAAGGATCAAAAATGATATAAACCTTATGCTAAAGCCATAAGGTTAATTTTCATATGACTCAAGCAACTGTCACAGAGATCAAGCTATCTTCTCGTAGTTTACAAGGTACACATTTTTAATTGGTACCTATAGACGCAATGAAAATTGCAGGTGGATTGATTTTCAAAGTTTTTAAGTGTAAGGCTGCTTTTCGACCAGAGATGTGCTATGCTGCAAGGATGTAATAGCTAACCTGTTAAACTGTGTGGCCGTTTCCACAGACACTAAGCTATGTAGCTGTGCGAGTAAGATGTGCTATGAAGATGCGCCGCACCAAAGTAGCTGCGCGAGGAGGATTCACAGCTCGAGCTATGCGATGTATCGATAGTAAGGAAGCGGCGAGGGCGGCGCGGTGTGGGGAGAGGCGCTCACGTATCCATAGCACGCATCCGTAGCACGCATCCATAGCACGCATCCATAGCACGCATCCATAGCACGCATCCATAGCACGCATCCGTAGTACGCATCCGTAGCACGCATCCGTAGCACGCATCCATAGCACGCATCCATAGCACACATCCATAGTACTAGGGATGGGCAGGGAAAGAAAAATATTGGGAAGAAAAGAAAAATACGGGAAAATATGGAAAAATACGGGAAAATTCCCAAACGGCGGGAAAATACTCAAATGGCTTTATGTTCCTCAAAAAAAAAAAGTTGATGCTTTTGATTGTTATTTTAATCATACTCGCTGTTGTATGTACCTACATCACCTACGCGGACCTTGGAGGAAGTTATCACACTTTTTTTTATACTACCTAGGTAGCAAACAAGCATACGGCCCGCCTGTTGGTAAGCGGTTACCGTATCCTATGGACGCTTGCAACACCTCCCTCGGGACCCGGGACGGGCTATGTAAGCGTCGTACATGTGCACACGTGCTCTTTCTGCACGAGACCGTCTGTCCGACTGTCCACCACAACCCTTACAGCCAAAAACGTCGCTTTTTTTAAAAACAACGCAACATTTTTTTTAATTGTTTTTTTATTGCATGATATGAGTATGACCCTAATAGAAATCATGTTAAATGTTATTCAAACGATTTGGTAAAGGTATTTCTCGCTATATACGCAAAATCTACTAAATATGACCATTTGAGTATTTTCCCACCCAATGGGAAAATTCCCGGGTTCTTTCCCACTAAATTGGAAATTTACTCGAAGTTGGGTTTATTCCCGGGAAGAAACCCAACCCTACATAGTACGCATCCAAAGCACGCATCCTTCCATATAAAAAACATATCTTAGTTGAATCCGTTTCCACCAGTGCTAAGCTATGAATATGATTGGTGGATATCAAACGCACCCCAGCAGCGTAGCATAGCACATCTCTGGTGGAAAAGCAGCCTTACTGTTGGTTTATTGGTTATTGCTTTGACTAAAGATATATCTAGACTGAGCTACGAAGTTAAATCATTTTCCCGCCCTCAGTGTCAGTCGAGACGTCACTGGGACACAAATTTCACCAAAATTCTATTGTTTCAAAATGTCGTTTTGTGTGATAAAAGTGTGTAGAAACTACATGGGTCGATCTAGACCAACGAAAAAACTCACCTATCATCGGTAAGTAACAGTAACAGTAGGTATTTCCTAGTTACTGCAATATAAGCCATTGCAAACTGCAATATAAATTATTTTGAGTAAGCGCCATTTTTTATGTGTTGCCTGGGGTGTTGCCTGTCCTGCCAGTTTATGAACTAAAAACGCCCATGGTAATATATCAGTCAATAGTTAAATACGAGTATGTAGATACTGATCAAATACTGATATATCAAAAGCGACGGTGGACAAGTCGTCTTTGAAAATTTTTAGGGTTTTTTTTAATGCTAATGACGATTACTTAAGGCATTGACTATTAGTACAACGCTAATAACATACGAGAAGCCAAATATGTTATATAACAAACATACTGACTGGGAATCATTCCGGGAATACATGGAAGAAAACGTAAATCTAACAGTGGCACTAAAAAATTCGGATGATATAGAAAGTGCAACAAAATACATTACAACTCTGATCCAGGTAGGTTGCTGGAAAAATACACCCATCCTACAGTCTAAAACATTGATAATAAATCAACCACTCGAAGTCAAGAATAAAATACTTGAGAAACGTAGACTGCGTCGCAATTGGCACCTAAGTAGACTGAGAGCCGATAAGACTGCACTTAACAAAGCTATAATAGAACTAAAAGTCCTCATACGAGAGCAGAACAATATAACACTTCAATCAAAGTTGGAGTCTCTAACTGCTACTCCTGCTACAAACTATTCTCTGTGGAAGTTCACTGGTGCGTACAATAGACCACAAGAAGCTAAACCTCCAATAAGGCAGAGTATGAATACTTGGGCTAGAACGAACCAAGAAAAAGCAAACACATTTGCTGATCATCTCTGCAACGTTTTTGCCCCGAATAACATATCGAGCATCTTCGAGGAAACACTTGATTCTACATTGGATCAAGATCTCCAAATGGATCTACCACCCAAACCGGTAACAGTCCAAGAAGTTACAACATTGATAAAACATCTCAAAGATAAGAAAGCGCCAGGCTTCGACCTAATAACAAAGGAGATACTGAAAGAACTTCCCAAAAGAGCGATAGTATTTCTTACAACGCTATTTAATGGTATTCTCAGAGTACAGCACTTCCCCGATCTCTGGAAAGTATCGCAAATAATTATGACACACAAAAGTGGAAAACCCCCCAATGAAGTGACATCCTACAGGCCAATCAGTTTGCTTCCAGTATTATCCAAGTTGTTCGAAAAAATACTGCTGAGAAGGATTCTGCCTACACTCATACTAAATAGAATAATACCAGACCACCAATTTGGCTTTAGACCCGAACATTCTACAGTAGAACAGGTCCACAGAGTATGCGACAGTATAAGGAAAACACTCGAGGAAAAAGAATATTGCTCATCTGCCTTCCTAGACATCCAGCAGGCATTTGACAAAGTATGGCACAAGGGACTTCTCTATAAGATTAGAACAAACTTGCCTCATAGTATGTTTCTACTGATGAAGTCATACCTCTCAGAAAGATTGTTCCAAGTTAAGGAATCCGAGGCAACTTCTGCATTTCATAACATCAGAGCAGGAATCCCACAAGGTTCAGTCCTCGGTCCAGTATTGTATACACTATATACGGCGGATCTGCCTGAAACAACTGGTGTTACAACGGCAACATTTGCAGACGACACTGCTATCCTTGCTAGCAATAAAGATCCGAAAGTTGCATCGGAACAACTACAAATACATCTTGATAAAATAACAGCCTGGCTTCAAAAGTGGAAAATCCGAGCTAGCGCCTCGAAGTCAGTTCATGTTACATTTACCCTAAGACAAGGAAACTGCCCACCAGTGAGACTAGATGATAACATCCTACCGCATAGTAACAGTGTCAAATATCTTGGATTACATCTGGACCGTCGCCTAACATGGAAGCACCACACTAAGACCAAAAGAGAGGAATTAAACATTAGATATAGAAACCTTTTGTGGTTACTAGGCCGAAACTCAAAACTGTCTACAGACAATAAACTGCTGATCTATAAAACAGTCCTTAAACCTGTACGGATGTATGGAATACAACTCTGGGGATGCGCAAGCGACTCGAACATTAGTGTATTGCAGCGCATGCAAAATATAATACTCAGAACAATATCGAACGTTCCTTGGTTCGTAACTAATGCAGAAATACACAAACAGCTGAAAATGAGTACTATCAAGGAGGAAATCCGCCACATCGCCGCAACCTACATGCATAGGTTGAGTGGCCACCCGAATGCGCTAGCAGCTGGGCTGACAAAGCCAAGCTATGCTAGACGCCTAAAACGTCACGACACCCTGATGCTGAAAGATCGGGTGTAGCCAAACAAAAGAGTGCTTGTCGCCGCTGGGGGACGCTCTCCTCACGCCATCATATTATATCTCATCTGCTTATAGTTGATGAAAACTGATTGCAGATAAAACACAAAAAAAAAAAAAAAAAAAAAAAAAAAAAACTTAAGGCATGTAAGATAGTAGTCGCTTCAGTAATGATGTCATGAAATCAAAATGGGTATTAATTTAAGATTTTCCTCGAGCTAATTACGAATATCATTTTGAATTTCAAGATGGCGGACCTATTTATTTTTAATTTAAGTACTTGTTTGTAATTTTCGGATTTTTCGATCATAGTTATTATGCGTGTGACGTCCATTTTGTGAAAATCTCGAATTGAGGGTCGTATTCGAGTATTATAACCTGTAAAAGGTGGCTAAGAATTACGTTCATCCAAGAACTTACGTACGAATTCTAGGTTTTCGGTGCAAGAAAACATCATCGGAAAACCTGCATTGGACCCTCGTGTGTATTGGATAAATGGCTTTATACAATTATATTATACTATTCCTTACAGTAAGAATCTATAAATCAGCTTATATGCATGCATGCTCAGACTATTTCAGGTATTAAATATTAATTTATCGTCTAATTAATATAAATTACTATTTTAATTAAGTATCTGCGAATTATCCAAACCGTGCACTGTGATAGCTACTTCCATATGGGAGGGTCTGCTATGCAAAGCTCCGAGGTCTTTGCTTCATTATTAGTAAAGATATATTTTAATTTTAACCGATAACGGTCCGTAAATTATAGGAATCGGCCATATATGAAGTGCTTTATTTTGTGACTTTATTAATACAACTCGAGAAAACAAATAAGACAAGGCTGTATGGCTCAATCCTTTGCCTGCCTTTTGGCGAATATGACAAACAAAACAACAACAACAACAACTGACATTGACTTTTTGGCGGGAACTTGCAGAGTGACGTTGCGTTATCATTTTTATTTTCATAAATTTGTGTATTTTGAGTTTTATTGTGTATTTTTGGTGGTATTTTACCCAATAAAGATCATCCATGTGCACCAGTGAAGTGAAATGAAATGAATTATGTGTATCGTGACTTTTCAAGTTGTCTCAAAATGTCCGTGAAGAGTTTTAGTACAATGACCACCTTTGTAGTAAAACATGACTTGTATGGACGTTGACTGACTTAAGGACTATAATGTGAAGTGATTTATTGTGACTGGAAACTATAATATAACTCGACACTGGCAGAAATGAGCCCTCATTTGGGCTTGGTTGCCAAAATTAAAAATAAGAAGAAGAAGAACAACTGACATTGACATTGACATTTAACTTGCTGGGTTGGTTGGTTGGCTCTTGGCGTAGAGTGAGCTCTCTATTTGAATGTACATTTTTTTAATGAGAAGTTTTCTTGTAGGTATTTAATTTTCTTTTCTTTAAGTCTCAATAGATGGCGTTAATATGACTGAAACGAACTATCTTGCTGTCAGTTCAATAAAAAAAAAAAAACTATGTAACTTCATGGGTGCGTTCAGTTACTACACATGTTATTGAACTGTTACTGAACGCTACGATGATCTTCGGGCGATCACACGGCGTAGTTACTGAACGCAGCCCATAACTATTTGGCTTTATACTGGTAACAGACGTTCCAATGTCGGACTCCTATTTTTATTATTACGCAGGAGACACGGCCAAGGTACGTCCTGCCGTAGGAAAGTGTGTAGTGCGGCAGGACCCTCATAATTATTACTAATACCGGTTGGAAGCTTTCGACGTCCTGCCCAAAGACTACAGTATATACTTAGAGAGTCCTGCCGCACTACAGACGGCCCTGACCATCAGACGTCCGACAGTCGGATCGTCTGTAACTAGTATTATGTCACTATCATGTGTGTTTTGTTCAAAACTTTTGTGAAATTTAGCTTAGATTTGAATGATTTGAAAACTATTGAAAATGCGTGTTTGTACAGTTGTGAATTGTACCAATAAGGGACGTCTTACATTTCCAAGTGATGAACCACTAAGGTCACAGTGGATAAGAGCAACAAGGGTGGATGTCCAACGAATATCAAAACAATGATAGAAACAAATAATCCTTAAGCGTGACTTCCACAACAAAACAAACAACGCAAACAACGACTTTTTGGCGGGAACTTGCAGAGTGACGTAGCATTTTCATTTTTATTTTCATAAATTTGTGTATTTTGAGTTTTATTGTGTATTTTTGGTGGTATTTTACCCAATAAAGATCATCCATGAGCACCAGTGAAGTGAAATGAAATGAATTATGTGTATCGTGACTTTTCAAGTTGTCTCAAAATGTCCGTGAAGAGTTTTAGTACAATGACCACCATTGTAGTAAAACATGACTTTTATGGACGGTAACTGACTGAGGACTATAATGTGAAGTTAGTTATGTGAAGTTATATTTATTGTGACTGGAAACTATAATATAACTCGACACTGGCAGAAATGAGCCCTAATTTGGGCTTGGTTGCCAAAATTAAAAATAAGAAGAAGAAGAAGAACGCAAACAACGGAAACA
This sequence comes from Achlya flavicornis, assembly GCA_947623365.1. NCBI lineage: Eukaryota > Metazoa > Arthropoda > Insecta > Lepidoptera > Drepanidae > Achlya > Achlya flavicornis. The sequence continues at coordinate 4,594,591 of OX392482.1, forward strand.
AACATCCACTCATACCAGTGTTGCCGCCTCTTATTACTAATTTCGGACGAAAAAAAACAGGCTGTTACCAAAAAGCAACGAAAATTAATTTTTGCTCCTCTGAAATGTGGTTTCATTTAATCATGTTCATGGTTGCCATTAATATCAATTAACACTTAATAAAAGAAATCTGTATATTTTTTTTTTTCAATTGTCGATTTTGAATTAAAAAGGATGGACATCTTCCGTTGTTGGCCTATGTGGCAGCACTAAAGTTATGTGACAGCATATTTTGATTTGACAATTCAATTTGGTGATGACAGCGCTACCTAGTTATTTTGCAGCAACTCTTTAAATACCTACAAGAAAACTTCTCATTGGTTGATTGACTCTTTGTTTTCAAATAATTACAGTCGGTGGTTGCTTCCTATAATATTTTTATAGCCGAAAATTTGATTTTGTTATAAAAATGTTACGCACCAAAATACACATAGCGATAAGTTGTATAGGTGCACTTTTAGGATTATCTGCGTTTATATGTTTTTGCTTGGTTTATGCGAATATAGAGGCTGGAATGTGGGCTTTATTTTCTGGTAAGTATTTAACTTTGATTTGTTACACTTACCGATTCAAACACGAGGAAATTTCTCCTACCTACTTGATAACTACCTACATAATTATTCAACACTACCTTATGTTGTCAATACAAAGCCTAAAAACAAAAAGTTTGCCCTATTTTACCCTTTATGTTAATTTCCAAGTCACATGATTATTACTCTGATAACTTTAGGTCAATAGGTCAAAAGTAGTAGAAACAAGTGAAAGTGACGTAGTAGAGTTTTGTCTTTGTTTGAGCACCAGCAGTCAGACAAGCAGGCAGATGGTACACCTGGTGGTAAATTACTACCATCCCCTATGGATTTAATTACAGAGCATTTAAAAAAAGAAATTAGTCCCCTACTATTTACTTATTAGACTCCTTGCTTAACAGATTCTGCTCTAGTCAAGCATGTCAGTGTGCTAAAATGTTTTACAATCAGATCAGATGACTATTTGCCCTCGCAGTTATGCACTTCGTGCGATTCACAGGGCACAAGTACTGTTATTGTATTTGTCTCTATACATATACTAGGCATGCTGGACTCTGCTCTGTAAATACCAGGACAATAGAGTTGTTGCATTGTCAACTGTTTCAAAGCCGAAAAGTCAACTGGCATTCAGGTGCAACTGTTGGAGCCCACTCTTGTTGTAAGATTAGGTTTAAAGAATTTATTATCTCAAAAGAAATTACATTTCACTTATATGAGAAAGTACATAAAAATAATTTTAAATTATGATAATGTTAACAGCGTGCGTTTGTAAGTCTAGATACAAGTATTAAGAGTAAATAAGATAAGACTGATTGCATATTACAGAATTCGATTTTAAATAGTATTGACAATAATATGGGTCTGTAGTTTTCTTTTAAAAATATTAAAAGATTTAACATTTTTTATACAATCTGGCAATTTATTGTAAAGTTGCGCTCCTTCGAAACGTATGTTTTTACTGCCATAGTTTGCCATAGATTAAATAACAATATTGAATTTTATTCTTCAGGGATCCATGCAACTCTGGCTTTGGTGCTCCATTGCCATTACTTGAAGGAGTCTTTGCATGCAAACTTCTCAAGAAAGGCTCTGCAGTACATTGGGGACTTTGGCATAGTCGGCTTTGTTGCTGGGACTGCCCTGGTGCTGTTCTACATGTTTTTAGAGATTTATTATCAAGCTGGTTAGTATAATTAGTTGTTATTATTATATCCAATAATAATTTGACTTTTTTCACACACAGACCAATAATTTTGTTTTGTGTGAAACAAAGAACATATGATGGTTCTGAAGTACCCGAGATGAAATTGGCGGGGTTTTTCTTGCCGTTGATATATAATTACCTACCTCATAAGAACTTGATACACTAAACTAAATCCATCTTCAGTACCCCCTACCCTGAGTTTTAAAAGATACTTGCTAGCAAGAACAATTTGTATGAAATTCTTCCCAAACAATCCATTAGAGGCAGTGCTAGTCATACAAAATGTTCACCATAATCACTAGTGAGTTGTTTACATTACTGTAGGAAACTCACGGTAGTGGTACACATAATTTTTGATGATAATATACATCTTTGGTTCAAAAGAGAAAATCATAGTGTGGCAAAAATTGACACCCTCTCATCAAAAATGGCTTCTAGGTTTGGCCTTATTTTAACAAGTTTTAAGTTGTTTGGGTTTTCTATTTATTTTATTACAATTACAATTTGTATGCATTATATTATCTTTTAAACCACAAATGTATAACATTCTAAGCTGAATAAATTGTGAAATCATAATATTACAAAATAAATAAACAATGTCTGTAGAAATGTATTTGTTTGGTATCATAGTTTCAAAGTTAATCAATATTTTTTTAAAGGTCAAATAGGTTGCTTATTAAATGTTAATACTACTATTTCGTCATTTATATTGATAAAGAATTTATTTATGTGTTTACACACCTATTTCTCTATAATATAAGGTTTACATGTTTGGTATGTAAATTATGTAATATAAGGTTTACATGCGTTAATATAAGGTTTACATGTAGAGATCTCACCTAGCCCTTCCACCTACATGGTAGATTTTATTCAATTATCCCCATTTTTTCAAATCAATTAAAATACTCCTTGCTTTTGGAGACTCCTATTGCATGGTAAGACTTTTATAGGTTTTTTATGACTCAAGAAAAAATAGAAAAAGGTAGACCTTTTCTCAATTAATTTAATATCAAGCAAGGATTCATCTAACTAATAGATCCCAGACTCGCCAGACATTACTTATTTTCTAATGGACTGTATGACAATATTTTCTTAAACACTTCTGTTATACTCTGATTGCTTTATTTTTATATTACATGCTGTATTTTGCGTTTCGCGTAAATATTGTACATAAACATTTTTGTTGCAGATATAATGCCGATACAAACAAGTATTATCATAAGGCTAATCTGGTCGTTCATGATGATGAAGTGGGGTTTGCTGCTGTATCTCACCACCAAGAAATATCTGCGCACATATAATGATCACCAGCTGTTCTCAGAGAACCCTAACATTGAGGAGACGTAATTCTTTTTTTTTTTGCTTTTTTTTTCTGGTACCTACTGAGTGATTTTATTGAGTATTTAGTTTAGTAAAAAATCTTTCAAATTAGGCGTTGTTCTTGAGTGGTTTAAAAATATAATTGTTGTCATAAAAAGTTTTTAATAACTAAGTTTTAAAACATGATATGCATTCAAAAAAAAATCATAAGGAATTTATCCTTAATTTTAAATGTTAGTATGTACTATATATTTTCCTTCATCTTTAATCTCTTTAACTTATAAATTTTTTTGGTTCTTTTCGATTCTATTCTTTGTCTCTCTTTAGGAATAAATTACTATCTAAGCCTGAATACTACCTGCATTTATGTTTAAAGCTCAAATTAATCACTCAGTGCACCATATTTTATGCATAATATATTTTTTATAGTAATTTAAAGGACTGATTATAATGTACATCAAGGCCCTTTTAAATAAATTTGGAAAATATTAAATGGTTAAAAAAAAACGTTAATGCGTTCTATTAGACTGACTATTACCAAAAAAATTATATTGAGAAATCCTGGTAATATTAAACCATTATTTAATTAATTAATTTAGAAGGAAATTATTGAAGGGCCTTTTAAAAAACGAACGAATTTAAGCGTTTTCGACTGATTATTATTCCGACTTTTTTTGTATTATTTTAAATTTCATAAAAATAGGGTGAAAATTCTAAAAGTGCTTCAAAATGGAATTCCAAACCCCACACAAAATTTTTATCTTACAACTAAATGTATAATAAAGCAGTCCAGAATTTCTCTAAACATCAATCTTCGTATTTATCAGAATCCTTAAAAAACCCAGGGGTTAGTTTTGCCACATTCGCAGCTAATATATGTATTATTTTCATAATTTCTGTATTATTAATAAGTAATACTGCCACAAAGCTAAGGGTCAGTTCACACCGCGATGAGAAGCGACGCGACACAACGATGCATGAAGAGTCCAATTGTTTCACTAGAGGTGCCGCGCTGCGCCGCGAAACGTATCGAGATGCCGTACTCTAATTCTCTCATTGAAAGAATCATGGCGAGATCCATACATTGATTTGTACAACAAAAAGAACATTTTAGAAGGTTTTCTGTCACTTCCAATGTTGAGATTACATTAACAGCAATATATTAATAAATTAATAATATACTTGAAATATTTTATAAACCCCGCAAAACATAACAACCACGTAATGGTTTTGGTCGCGATACGCTGGCATGGCATAGAATGTCGCATTTTTATCTCGGGGATCTAAAAATATGTTAGATGCTTCAAGTTATTCCTTAGGCACCGCACCAAGGATCAATTATAAAACCATTTCAACGTCTCTAAAAATCTTTATTTTTTTGTACAAATCTCGCTATGATTTTTTGTACCTTTTTGATATTAAATTAAGTTCTATTTGTATTGCTATCTTTAAAAGTGCGCGCCGCGTTGCTTCGCGTCTGGTCTTGGTGTGAACTGACCCTAAATGCTCACTTACGCCGTACTCGCCAAACGCGCCTCAATACATAAATTCCTTACAGATTTCATTGAAATTCCGCGCGTACAGTTCGGATCTAAGGGCCGATTGTTCAATCCTCAGATAAAAGGTCGAATAACTGTCTAACGAATAAAGTTATCTGGCTGTTTATCAGTCTGATAATTGGTCACCAATTTTTCAATCGTCATTTATTCCATGGACAACTATCTTACCGAATATTTCAACTCTGGCCACTTAAGCTTCCGGTCGAAGTCGAGTGTATTCATGGTAAAAAACGACTTAAATATCGATATGATGCTGCGACATTACCTAATAAACCATAATGCTGATCAAAAGCAGTCCTGTAAATCCGTTAGATTATAAACGCAATTATTATGGTGAAACTGGGTTTATTTCTAAACCAACAGGTGGTGGGATAATGTAAATATTGCAAAATTGCTACGATTTATTTAAATATTTATTTTCCATAGTGAATTCCGTCAGCCGTCAATTGAAAATCGCATCGGTTGATCGTTGACGTGTGAATGGCGACGCTGCGCTCTCGACGCGATGTCTAACGCGGCGTTTAGCGCGTTTGTTTAGATTAGATTAACGCATTCTGCAGATTTATGGTCATAAGAGCCTGTTCATACAACATTACACAAACTGATTTTACACATTGATAACGCAGGACAATGTTAATGATGCGCTTAACTGGCACACCTGCGCTTTAATGTTTACTGAACACGATTTTATGTTTTTTTTAATTGACATATTTTGCGTCCTTTATATATTATATTAAAAAAAAGTTGTGTACTTAAATAAAATATTATTTAAGTACACAACTTTTTTTTTATATTTTCTAAGAAAACCAACCAGTCTACACATAGGAATAGAGACGAAAGATAACTTAATCCATTAGGACTGTGTCTTGACGTCACTTTAGAGTACAAAATGTACTCTAACGTGACGTCATGCGGAACTTCAACACACGATATCTGAGAGAAAAAATACGTGTCCAATATTTTTGATAATGTTAAAGAAACTATTTAGGTAATCCCCCTAAATAGTTTTTTTTTGTCATCTAGCCCATTGTTTCGAAATTAATAATACTTATACTAAACTAAGTGATCCTTGTTACCCAAACAATATTTCTGGTAAATACCTGTTTTTTTTAATAATACGAAGATTGATGATGCGCTCGTATTAGGGTAGGATTTCTACCTAATATTTTTTGCGCCTTATTTCCATTTAAATTTTATAATCTTATAAAAAAGCAACTATGGTGCCCCACACATTAATTATATAGATATAATCTAACTCTGTCAACATAAACTTATTCGTCATAAAGATACATCTCAATGAATTTCAACAAAAACATTAAGTACACTTTTATTTTCGTAAGTATTTACATAGTAAAATAATTAGTTAATCTGTGGTAAAAAATGAAAATAATTTTAATTGATAATAATATGTATAGATACCTACATTATTTCTGTAGGTAAGAATGAACAGAATATAATATTGTAGGTCTAAAATCTCAAATATGTACTTAGATCTCTTTGAAAAAATTACGTCTAGTTACTTTTATTTTAATCGAGTATTTTAAGTCAATCAGTACATTTTGTGTTGTGACAAAAAGTACGCCATTTACTTAGTACCTATACCTATATACTTAAATTAAAGCTAATCTTATTTTATTAGGCATTATGTTCTCCTTATTACACTGACTAAAATTATTCCTGTAGAGAATTTTATCAATAAAATTTCGCCTTGATAAAATGTTAAAACAGGTTACCTATAAGTACATATAATTACACATGTTTTTAGATTATATTGTACCTAGGTAGGCATATCCTTAGCGATGTAAAAATAAGTTAAGACTTGACGTTTGTGTTATAAAATTCTTATTGGTGGAGTAGTTAAGAAATAAATGAATCGTTTTTATTACTGAGTTTTAATGATCATCCTCCGTCTTGAATCATCCTTTAATTAGAATCCTAGGGCTAATTTAAATTGGAGGTGCGCGTGAGTATCCCGTTAATAAAACTGACAGGTGGTCGGTCATAAAATGTACTCTGTGGACGGCGGTTAAGATGGAGGGGTTCGAATTTGAAGAAAGAAAACATTCAGTTCATAGATGAGCGCGCGCTGCGTCGCACGAGGAACCGTTGCCGCATTCCGAATCCAATTAAAATACGCGCGGGAATATTACGTCTTATGTTTTTAATAAAAAAGTGCACTGATGAATTTGTATACAGCCAATAATATTTTTTTGAACAAATAGTGTTGTGTTTTAATCGAAGGTCCATGTGACAGCAGAGGATACTTCTCTAATAACTTAGTAGTGGTAAGTAAAACAGGATTTCTATAATATGTACCTTCTACATTGCACCTTTGATACAGAAATCATGTAAGTAAGTTTACTATTTGAACGCTCCAGGAACGTATCTAAATATTGTGCCTACATTGGTGGAACAAATCTTTTACAATTCGTTAAATTTATTGTAATATCTTTTATAGTTAATTTTGTATTTATATACATACTCCTTCGGGAAACCGGCGCAAAACCTACATGGGATACCAGCATTCTAGACCTGTCCAAGCCATAAATTCTAGTGCCGTGTAGTAGGACATCTGGTTTTTTGTAAATCCTGCTTGTGTAGGTACCTAGTACTCGTTATTCTAGTTTTGATTATATTACCTACAGGAAAATCCGCATTGGTCCTGCGGAGGGTGATGGCACTGTCCTATTAATATCGTTACATCTTACAGAATTATTATTACAAGCTTTTTTTTATTGAACTTGACAAAACTTTACGAATACTTTAACTAAGTAGGTAGCATGTAGGTACCTATTTTATTATTTTCTTTTTATAATCGTTGGACATGGGTTTTTATTACTTATAAAAACCCATTAATTATTAATTTTTCCAAAAAATATCACTTTTAAAATATGAGATTTGTTCTAATTAATCACTAATTTCGACAAAGCGAAAGTTACGTAATTGTAGGTACCTACCTACTTACCTATCTTAAAAAACCGGCCAAGTGCGAGTCAGACTCGCGCACCGAGGGTTCCGTACAAACCTGTATGTATATAAGTAAATGGTAGTATAGACCTGAGTATTTGATATTAATTTCGATTTATGACGTATTAAAAAAAAACTACTTACTAGATCTCGTTCAAACCAATTTTCGGTGGAAGTTTGCACCGTAATGTACATCATATATTTTTTTATAGATTTATCATTCTCTTATTTTGGAAGTTACAGGGGGGGGGGGGACACACATTTTACCACTTTCGAAGTGTCTCTCGCGCAAACTATTCAGTTTAGAAAAAAATGATATTAGAAACCTCAATATCATTTTTGAAGACCTATCCATAGACACCCCTTATGGGTGACACACTTATGGGTGTGATGAAAAAAAAAATTTGAGTTTCAGTTCAAAGTATGGGGAACCCCCAAAATTTATTGTTTTTTTTCTATTTTGGTGTGAAAATCTTAATGCGGTTCACAGAATACATCTACTTACCAAGTTTCAACATTATAGTTCTTATAGTTTCAGAAATAAATGGCTGTGACATACGGACAGACAGACAGACAGACAGACATGACGAATCTATAAGGGTTCCGTTTTTTGCCATTTGGCTACGGAACCCTAAAAAGGTAAAAATATTTACTTTATAAAGCTATTCATTTTCCTTTCTTGGTCACGCGTTATTGATCAAGTGTCCATTCGCAAAAAACCTTATATTCTGAATGAAAAAAAAAACTATAGTTATTCGTATTGGCGCGCATTTTTTCATCAACATTGAAAGTTCACATTGTAAAGGGAAAATTCATTGCTCTTTGAATTGTTGTTGTGCAAAATACAATAAATAAATCGATTTTAGTTTATTTGCCAAGTGGTCATGTTGGTTGCGATGGTATTGAATCAAAATGGTAACTTTTAGGAATAGGACAATGACCTCTGGCTAGTACCTACTTACCTAATGTAATTAAGTTATGGTATTTTTTTTTAAATTAAGGAAATTACTAGCTTTTGTAATCGGAAGGAAGTTTTTAGGTACCTACCTAAGTACTAAGAAACCCAAACAATAAATAATAAACTAAGTATACAATTACCCACTAACTTAAAGTAGGAACTTTGAGTCCAGCAAACGTTCATGGCCTGTCCAAGTACCTACCAACGAAAGCGGCTGCGGTCACCGAGATTTAGATCTGCTAACTTTTTCATGACGTCCCGGTTTTTTTAATCCCGCCCTATTACGTATTCAAATCACATTGCTATAATCACTGTAGACGAAACGAAAACTACGTTGGTGTGACAGCTCTATCTGAGGTCCTGACTCTTCTTTTGGTAGGATAACTTTTTTCCCGCCTCTATATCATCTAGACTATCATTTATTGATCGACATTAAGTTTAGTAAGAGTTAGGCCGAACCATGCACATAAAAAAAATAAGAGCCGATTTGTCGATTTGCCGTTTTTTTTTTTGAATCGGACCTTTGTCAAGCATAATTTCAGACTGCCTTAGACTCTGATACTTAATAGATGGCAATAGAAATCGCGTCTTAAATCAAGATATCTAATAAGTTCTGAACTGGGTAAATTATTCGTTCCGATCCGTCGGCGAGGGTAATGGTTCAGCGTTTATTATTCACCACACCCGCGAGGCACAGGCACCAGATACAGGAAACCAGGAACAGGAAACATAGCTAACATACTAATGAACGTTTTTAACTATGTCTATATAATAAGTATGTCTTCTACCTTCTACGTATACAATTACATATACTCACGTGCCGCAACAAAGTTTCAATTGGTCTTCATTTCCGTATTCTGAAGGTGTGAGTGGAGTGCGCTCTGATGTGTGTATAAGAGCTCGTAAAGAAATGTGTACCTGTTTGTTGAATTTTCATCATCGTTTTGTGTATTGATGTTATACGAAAAACTTGGAATTGGTGGAATGCAGTAGCAAGGCGCTTTATAAACGACATGTCATCTGCATCCTGGATTTTGCTTTGCAAAATGGCGAGGAAGTAGGAACTGTTATTTTTTATACCATGAGTTGGAAAACATGATTACGACTCTGATGGAAAGCGGTTACCATAGCCTATGGACGCTTGCAACACCAGGGCTATCACTCTCGCATTGCCGACTCTGCAAAAATCTCTTCACACCCTTTTCGAAGAACCCAATGCTGTAGGTACTCTCTTGGGAAAACCATGGCGGAGAGCTCATTCCACAGCCTGATAGTCCGCAATAGGAAGCTCCTTTGAAACCGCACAGTACCTACGAGACCATTATGGTTCCAATGTGTGAAGATGGACTCCCCGACGATGGTGAGAGTTGCGATGGTAGAAGGTAGCCATGGGTATCAGGTCAAACAATTCTTCAGAACACTGTCAGTTGTACAAGCGGTAGAACACACATAAGGAGGCAAAGTCTCTCCTTAGGCTACGGAGTCGTTAGATTTTGTGTAGTTTCGTCTAGTTCCTAGTGTATTTCTTCTCTTGTCTTTTTGCTTGATAGTGGAAAACCTCTGCTGACTGACCGTATTGTTTTCTTCATAACATCCTCATAATATTGTCACTTCTTAGAGGCAGGTCCCAAAAGATTTTTTTTAGTTACGAAAACACTCAGCAAATGCAACCTTCCGAACCGGTATTAGAGTATTAGAGTCAGACTTTTCATAAGTGCCTGCGAAGGTCTATTTGAATAAATGATTTTGAATTTTGAATTTTTTGAACATGCTATGAGAAACGATTTTCTCATTCTACCTAATGTTTTTTGTTATGATCAACTGCCATCAAAAGCAGTGTCGTATAAAAAAGGAAATCGTTGTTTCAAATCTAATTTAATAGCTAGCTATAATTTGTTCTGAACGAAAATAGCATTGTGGTTTTCTTAACGATAATGCTGCTGTGTTGCGAAATTAATCCATTAAAGAAGATACGAAAAACTTTGCACGTTCTAATTTTATGGCATTACAACTTAAACCACTCATTATTCTGAAAGTTACTATTTCTGTGAAAGTATTTTGATTTGCACTTTTTTGGATATACCTACACATACATAATACCATAGATAGAGTAAAGAATAAATCAACCGTGACAAAATTACCTTTTCAAATGTCTTTTATGACCAACAATTTAGAACCACCGAATGGAACTTATTCAGTATTAAGATTTACATCTCTATGTAAGTTATTATTCAAATACTAGATTCTACTTAGGATTACTGAAAATTAATTGCTCAAAGTGAACTAACAAGCGTTAAATTAGGGTAACGTGTGAAGTAATCGGGTCAAACGATGTAGCACGAACCGATAATGGCTTGCAAAAGATCCGGCGATGTCGACCACCTTCGGCTATTGTACCTAAATACTATCCAACACTACCCCATACACCATTGTCTATGATTACGAAATACACTATAGACATGTGTACCTAGGTACATACCTAGTTTAGTGATCTATGAGGTCATATTAACTAAACAATAGATAAAATAAATAAACATTACGTGAGTGGGTCAACCGCCGAATCTTCAGTTAAGTAACTTGAACAATGTATCGAAAGTCGAAGAGTTAACATATATGTAAGGCCGTCTGCACATGCAATATTTTATGTTAATCGGGATGAAATCTTGCGTTCACTTTTTTCGTTACGCGCAACGAATTTTGCACAAAAGTCGAAAAGGAGTTCAGGGACGGTGTTTAGGCGGACGTAACGCCAATAGTTTTGGTTCGACATGCGTCTACTTATTCCTTACTTATTCTAATATTTGTAACTCAACTTACAGACAGAGAACAATAGCTGTATAATGAGCATCGTAGTGAATTTGGATCTAAAAGACCTTACGATTTTTGAGCGGCAGACGACAGTTGCTTTATAAACGTGCCTTATTTTCTTTTCATCTTGTTACCGTTATCCAGTCATATTTTATTAACTATAATATATAGAGATAGACTATATGAGAGAGATAGAATAGAGAATTGTACGTGCTGTCCGAAATACCCTAGTGAAAATAACTTTACTTACTTAGGTATTTTAATTAAACAACAATAATGTGGTCGTCTTTATCGGAATTTCAATTGGATAGCCAAGTTTTTTTTTTTATACAAGCGAAGGAACTACGAACAGTTTATTTTTTTGGAAATCCGTAGCATTTGTGCTTTTGTTGAGGTTTATTCAAAAGTACCGCACAGTTTTTACGAAATCGCACTTGTCACACGTGCGTCAGTAATCTAGAATTACTGGGTTCTACTAAGTATTAGCAATATAAATTACCGTTCTAGACTTTTGAATAACAATAAGATGCAAAATTGCTTGTGCACTAAATTTGCACTGTTACGTGAACTTTTATTTAAACACTAAAATCTGCTTTAAATTCCACTTTATAGAGAACTCCTTGAATTTAAATTTCTTATTACGTTAGATTTTCTGATGTTTTTAAAACAAATACTATTTAAAATACAGTTTGGTCTCCACCAGTTTTACATACAATTCATTGCGGAAGAAATGTAGCGAAATTAAGTAGTTCGGACGAACACGTAAGAAGAATAATGATAACTTCCTAACTAATGAGTATGCAAATGATTCATAATAGAAGGTATGCTTACGTTTATATAATCAATTAAGTATGTAATGGCTTCGTAAGAAATTAGAAATTAATTAAAGAATATAGTCTTGTAGATATAATACTATACTAGGAAAATTAAAGTTGGTGGAAACAGCTAGAAGGCAGGCGTAGCATCCAATAATGAATGTGATATCTGTGGTGTTTGGTGTTGTCAGTAGTGCCTTCTGAAGCCTTTTTTTATACTATAAACTGGGAAAATAAGTGTACGGTCCGTCTGGTGGTCAGCGGTTACCTACGCCTATGGATTCTTGCAACGCCCGCGGCATTACCATGAGTTTTACCGACCCTTCTTCCGTCCCCGATGAGCATTGATGAACACAACATTCAGTTATTTAGCTGCGGTCAGGCTGCGGTATTCTATAAAGTCTCTACCTCGCTTAAAAGCCTGAACCAGAATACTTTTATTAATATTTATTAGATATCGTATCGCTCTTTGTGTTTGTTTTAATATCCATATTTTCTGACAGCACACAATATGCCATTGAAATGGAGATACTTAGGTCGCTCAACATTCAGTTTCGCTTGAATGCACACTTTCGCGTGTTGCACAATCGACTGCACACACAACTATTATGATAATCTTATATCAACGCAGATAGAATTCAAAACCTTTTGATTTTTAATGAAGCCTGCTTGCTTGTGGTTTACGAGACAAGGTCGGACGGCAGTTCGCATCCTACTTTTTGTTGTCATCTTTAATCACATTTATCATGTTGCGTGTTTCAACTGTGCTTTTATAGTACCTATTCCCTATCTAATAGTAAAAATAAACTTCAATCAGTGTCGAAAAGGTTTCAAAACTTGCACCCAAATGCTTTTGTCTTTACAGAGGCTTGTATATGCGTATCTTCTGTATTTTGTGAACAGTTTTCAAGGATCACAAGTACACTTCAAAATTAAATAATAGATTTCTGCAAGGAACATAGCATTGCATTAATCAACCAGAATTTGTTTTTCATATGTCAGGATTCTGTATTTACCACATCATCATATCAGCCCATGGATGTCCATTGCTGAACATAGGCCTCCCCCATTGATTTCCACTTCGAACGGTTCTGGGTCAAGTGGACAAGTGTTTATTGCTGCATGTTTTATCTGACCTTACGACCATTGTACCTACTAAGGTGCAATGGGCGTAATGTCAGATGGAGCAACATTAAAATTCCTGATAAAAATATAAGATTATCCGTGCTGTATGAACTTTAGTGAGAAAAAATATTACAGCCACTCATGCGCATCGAGTTTCCCAGAAGCGAAGCGAAATACACCACTCCCGCTTGACATAACGGTGATCCCATTAGCCAGCCCGGAGGCATGCATGCGGTATGCGAGGCTAGCATGGCAAGCCATGCGACAGCGTGTCCACATGGCATACACTATCACTCTTTTTGCCAACTGCTTAAAAGTAATTAAAAAAAATCCATGTTTTGTGTCAGATTGTGTCACGGCTTCGTGTAAGAGAGGCAGTTCCAATTTCTATAAAGATATCCCGTAAACACTTACGCGAGGTACAGCTAACGTCATGGATGTAGTCAAATCTGTGGTAAATGGTAATAGGTCAAAAAACATGTTATAAAACTAAGTAAGTAAGTACATCATACGATACATTTTCCCATATACCATGTACATACCATACATATATTTTACGCATCGCCGTTGATTCGACAAAGTCAGCAAAATGTGCACACCCAAGTGCCTATTGTGTACGCTGGTCTCTTTGTGATGGGAGATGCGGCTGGGAGAAGCCCTGTGTTTACAGCGAACCGAGTGGCATAAATGACAAATAAAGTATTCCGTTCATGTTTAAAAATAATGGAAACAAAGCCCATAACTTCACTTACCACGCTGACAGCTGATATGAACGCATTCTGTTCAAAACCACAATAAAGAGCATATATAAATGTTTATCGTGCGATCGATTCAATAAGCTATTAATGTAAGTGAACATAAAGCTTTCGCTCCGATTTATTTACTATCTGCGTTCGTGCATCCAACGATCACAAGACCACTTTGTGGTGGTCCATCGGAAACCACTAGATCCCCTCGCGTCACCTTTTTCTTTAAGAACATAGAGGAGTGTTGAAGGCCTAGATATAGCGGTGCCTAAGTAAAACAATGAGGTTCAGGTTGATTGCACTTGACTATGAATAGGGTTTGCGAGTAAAGCTAGTTCTTCCGCATGTAGTATCATGCGCATACGATCACAAAGGCAAGTTTAATGGCCTTTTATTGATCTGGTGTGAAAGATGCAGAGAATAGAGAAATTTGTGAGAGGAAATCGTTACAGAATCCGCTGTAGATAATATTTTTTATCGTGCTTGTCATAACGGATGATTGAGTGTGGATTCTGGGAATTTCTTGCGCCTATTTACGGACTGTTGCTTATTTATAGGATTTTAAATTCTATTGTTGTTATTTCAACTGTTATTTTGGAGAAATTTATTATAAAAACATCGATTTGTAGTCTCAGTATTCTGAAAAAACATTTGAGATTTCTAACAATATTTGAGACGTTGTAATTGGGCAGTTCTGTCGGCGAAAAGCCCTTTATGGCGGGATGGACGCCGGAACTAAACGTCCTTTTCCGATGCCTCTTTATATCTGTTAATATACAAAGGAAATCATTGATTTGGTATGTATAGGTAGTATAGGTATACTATTTATTGATTTGCCAAAATCATTAAACATTTTATTCCGTCGCTCGCTTCCCATGAAGGTAATGGCGAGTAATGGCTAGAGGTCCATTTAATTTAGTCCAGATTTCTTATCTAAGTAATGAACTTGCGTCAATTTAAGCCTGTGATGTCTATAAATATACTACTACTGATTTCTAGGTTTAGTGTTAGGTTATATTGATATAAATATAAAATAAACATCAAAATATAATTAAGTACTTACCTACTTAATATCTTTAGTCTTTTCGACAAAATTTTCGTTCCGCCAACTAC
Source organism: Achlya flavicornis (assembly GCA_947623365.1). Taxonomy (NCBI): domain Eukaryota; kingdom Metazoa; phylum Arthropoda; class Insecta; order Lepidoptera; family Drepanidae; genus Achlya; species Achlya flavicornis. The sequence continues at coordinate 4,609,775 of OX392482.1, forward strand.
TTAACTCTTTATTATTTACCAGTTTACTAATATACCCATTGATGTTAGTAGCGTGACTAAATTTCATAAATAATACCTATATTGTTAAAAATTGCATGTCATTAATTAATAGCGGTGAAGGAAAACTGCATTGCAATTTTGAGTACTTTGTAATTGTTATTACTCACCCACCAAAGAAAAAGTCTTTGGTCATTTTGTTGTGTCTTCATTGGTGTGATTTTCCATTTTGTTAATCCATCCTTGACAGTATGGAGGATTACAATGTATAGAGGTAGGCATTTATCAAATTGTATCCCAACGAAGTACCTACCTGCTATGACACATTTCTCTGTCTTCCCTACTTGTCACTTTCTTGTAACTGTGCCTATAGTATAAATTAAAACGTAGATAAGTACTAACTTTATATTTTCTTGTAAATAATACGGTAGTTTGTACATGAATGTACTGGTTCATCGCATGTACAATATTGCTACGGAGCGGTAGATACCGGTATCAAATTAACTTGAAGCGCGATCTTCCGCGAGACATGACTAACGGAATATAGGAAATTCTTTCGTTCAGTAATAGATGACTTCGATATTTCAAAGGAAACAAAGCATATTTGCTTTCAAAGTGAAGTCAAGAAAGTCCCAGTGACCAAATGTATCAAAGCCCCAAACAAGAGTCACAAACATTAGCTACCTACGTTAGTGACCTGTCTGATGGCTGTAAAGAAAACAATGATCGAATCGTATAAAAAAAATCTCCGATGCATTTTTTTAATTACATTAATCTTAATCGTATTACGGTTCATTCACTACCCTTCCGGCAGTGGAACCGATCGGTTATTGAGATTCGACCGGATCGACAGGAAACCAATCAAAAGCAACGGTACAAGTCTTCACTTACCTAAAAGAATGGAAGATGTTTTACGATATAAATAGCTTCCGTTTAACTGAATTACTGATAAACTTTAACTCTAGTAATTTAAATTCTTAGCTTACGTAAAAAATACCTAATGGCTACATAGATTGCCATAATTCGTAGACCGTAGAACATTTTTAAACATACAGCTTCTCAGAATCCAAGATCAACGAATTTCCCATAAAGATTTAATAGCTGGATGGCAGTGGCGTGCATTGGTTTTCAGACTAGGTAGGCAGAATAAATCATGGCCATACACGCCTAAATATGCCTCTTATATAGATCATGTTTTTTGACCAGATTAGTAAAATTGTTTAGGTCAGCGTATCATTCCACACACATTTGGTATGATTCATTAGCAAACAAAATACGTAATAACAGAATAATAGATTCGAATAACAGCACCATGAAGTATCGAACAAAAATCCTCGCGACACGTAAGCCACTTGACAACCAATGTATGCGTGAGTACCATATAATTACACTCGATGACACGCACACAAGCGCACGAGTAATGTTGCAAGCTAAACGAAATTTTTCGGTAAAATTAACCTTTCGATTTCGCCTACTAGTGAAATTGGAAGTAAGTAAGTATTCACAAAAATAATTAAATAGTTTAAAAATTTCTGCGTCTTAGATAATTTATTATAGGCACAGGCCTGTTATTTATTTATTACTAGTTGTTTCATAGTACTTATTTCGGGTATTTTAACATAATAAACCAAGATAATGTGCAGTGCTATGAACGATCGTACAATTTGTAGCTTTCCTTGGTAATGATAGGTTTCAGATATGATAGGTTGTATAGAAAAAGAAGATTAAGTAGTATCTAGGTATTTAATTTTCATTAACAAAATTGAAATATTAAAAGCCTGTTAGTTGAATTTGTTTCCGGAACAACTGCCGCTTTGACAATATTTTCCTAGCTATATTCTCTTTTTTCTACCAGTCTGATTCGAAATTATTTCACTAATATGAAGCTACATTATCCCAAGTATTATAGACTACTTATCCCAAGAACGCAGGTGAAACCGCGGGGGACAGCTAGTCGGTTATAATAGCTATAAGTAAAAGAAACAACTTATCGGACTCAATTACTTTATTAATAACAAAATCAGTATCAATTACGTAAAACAACGCAAATTCGCACAAAAAATAGCTGGCAACACTTTGCTCGAAATCTGAGTGAAGTATTTTTATTTTTGAATTTTGTTATTTTAGATGAATTACACAATAAAATTTGTGGCTTGCCTGTGGAATGTTACATCAGAATGCTTATCTTTCTTCCCTCATGAATTATGACACAATTTTACTACACAAACCGTCATATTTATTATTTTTCTCAGAGCTGCACTCACTAAAACGTCACTCAGTACACTGACAGCGCGGCGGTCATTTGGAGCCATTATGGCTCCAATTGAATGGATTGTGTTTCGCGCGTGTACTTTGCTTCTATGTGTAATAATCCAGTTAGCCAGGTGTATAATAAACATAATATTCTGTGTTAAAATGTCTAAGATTTTTACCTTTGTTTTGAATCCATGAATGTTTTGGAGTTGGTCTACAGCAAGTTACCTACTATTTTCGACAAACGAAAACTGACTAAAGGACTAATTTATCAATACATTTTGCATCTTCACCACAAAATTTCTTCATTTCACACAGATACACTTCGCAAAATCACAATAAGTAAATAACAACAACATTGCAAACAAAAACAATGCCAGCCAAACCATAAACAAACCAACACAAATAAATTGCGAAGTTATATTTGAGTTGCTCTAATGTTGGTAAACTGTAGTCTTTTTAATTTGGATGGGTTACTTTACGTACAACAGAGTAGGTAAGGTTACTTTTGGTCCATAAATCGCGAATGTCAAATGTCAGTATGCTACGCATAGCAAAAGCGTGATTTATGCTTTCGTCGTATTATCTTAAAGAAGTGTGTGTGTGTGTATGGATATGCCGAAATCGTTTTAGTGTGCGTGAATTTGAGAGGCGAACTCGCGAGTGCATGCGCGGCAAAGTTTGAAATTTCGTATTGAATGTTAGGTTAGAATTTTTATTTAAAGTGGTTATGTAGTTTAATTGAATCAAACTATTATTTATTGAATCTTATGAGGTAGGCATTGCTTATTTGCCTATATGGAATGCACGCCACTGCTGGATGGGTATCGAATTGGAATACAGTTAGTCGGTAAACAAGAACAAAGGTATCCGTGGCGGAATGTTTGTTTTGTACCTGTTTACTGAGGAACTGCTAACAAGTGGACTAGGCTTGGCACTTTGTCTTACCCGCGAGGAATTCATAGTTATTCCTATATGAACTTCATAGGTCAGTTACATGGCCATTATTTTATACTCAAGTAGAAAGAAGGAGGAGTGGGAATTATTGAAATTAACGTAAACATAACTCATGCAAGTCACGGGAGATTAGTTATAGACAGGTGCAGGAATGCCTAGCTAATATAATGACTATGCTGCTTAAGAGGAAAGGATGGCTGCAAGAAATTTGAAAAATAGTTTTTTAACATTATCTATTGCTATCGCGCTGTGCCAGAGCTATCCCGCCCGAGGGCGGTAGAGACAACTACAGCTTGGACCGATTATACCTATTTAAATTAGACGAAATCGCTATTTCGTAATCCCCTGTTTTCTCCTCCAAAACTGGATCGAGTTAAGAAAAAAGGGCTTTGGCTATGTCTGTCGGTTTTCCTTTTTTTTATATTCGTCAAATTTGTTCGCTGAGTTTTTGTGATTTAAGAAGGCTCCTAATTCTTATATTAATTATTTTATGGAGAAAAACACAACCGAGGGACATACAGTGTTACCTACAGATTGCATAGTAAAATAAATCATTGCTCTAGTGTCATTATCCAGAGAGGAAACTGAGGATTACGTTTGTATGGAACAAACGCCACCAGCATTTCCTCTTAATAATACAAAAAAAACTAACAACATAGATTAATAGAGTCATTTATCTATGGTTAAATTACCTAATAATGAATAGTAAATAAAGCATGAAAATAACATAAGAAGTCATTCTTACGAAAGACGTTCTTTTGAAATGTATTTCTATATTCAAAGTCCGTAAACAAAGCCATGGCTGGCAGTTAAAGATGAATTCATACATGAATAAAATCTATAAATCTTTGCGAATAACCGAAAATAATGAAACGACAATGAGAAGTGACATATCATCAGTTAGAATCACGATTCGAGTATTACTACGTCTAATTTATACCAAGTTCACGAGCAATTGCACAACACAAGCACTTGCATTATTCTTTGTTCGGGGCTTTGCGCTTTCATTCCCACGTTTATAACACCGCCTGTGCAGCAGTGAAGCTGATCATGATATTAGATTAATTTAATAACAGCTAACATATGCTCATTAATGTAGATGATATAGTCTTTTAGTATAACTGTCCAAGAAAGAAGAAAAGATAGAGAGAAAGCGAGGAAGGGGAAGACCAAGAATAAGTCGAGCCACGATCGAACCTACAACGAGCACGATGCGTTTCCCTTGTTCATGAAAAAACAGAAAATCGAAAATCGCGCTCGTTCGAGGCTCGCGAGCCCGTCCACGCGACGCGAATCGTGCTCGCAGTGTGCTCGTTCGTGGCTCAGCTCGTGCTCGGTTCGCCAAGCATGGACGCACAAGGTGCAAAATGTTGGTAGACGATAGAGCAGAATGTAAAAAGTTACATTGACAACAGCACCCGCTTGTTAGCCTAATGCGGCAGAAAAAATATGCGTGAATACAGATAAGTAGTACACAGCAAACCAATGTATTTATCGGAATTAATCTGCGAAGACTTCGATGAGGCTTGCAGTGTTAGGTCGAACCTTGGTAGGTCAGTGATCTGAGGGTAGAGTAGCGTTCATTTCATCGCGTTAGAAAGTACCTAAACACTGCTTCCTGGTATAACATGGCTAAAGTGTACCTCTAAACGCGTAGAGCCCACAATTTGCAAAAGTTACAACGGCCACAAATAACGGTTCCGTCCCTTCCTCGCTTGTTACTAGCAATACTAACGGTACATGGTCTAAGTCTAGTTCGTGGATTAACATAAACGCTTATTCTCTCCAACGCTAGGTGCGGAAATTGCCTGTTGCCTGATGTTATACTAGTTTGGGAAGCAGTTTCTAGCAACGTTGGGGTGAAGTGTATGATTTCCTATGACCATTTTGCTTGGAATGTACTTGAAAGCTAGAAATGTATCAGCGACGCTGCAGCCATCATGATCCTTTTTTTTATACCACTAAGGTGGCAAACAAGCATACAGTCCGCCTGATGGTAAGCAGTTACCGTAGCCTATGGACGCTTGCTACACCAGGGGTATCACTCGCGCGTTGCCCTGAAGAAATCTCTTCACACCCTTTTTGAAGAACCCCATACTGTACTCCATTGGGAAAACAACGGCGGGGAGCTCAATCCACAGTCCGAGCGTCCGCGGAAGAAAAATCCTTTTAGTCAGCACAGTTCGAAACAATTCTGGTTTCAATGTGTGTGGATGGACGCCCCGTCGATGGCGAGAGTTGCGATGGTGGAAGGTAGCCGTGGGCATCAAGTCGAACCATTCCTTAGAACACTCTCCGTTGTACAAGCGGTAGAACACACATAAGGAGGCAAAGTCTCTCGTCTGAATAAGGAGAGACTTTGTTTGTTTTCTTTTATTCCTCTTCCTTTTTCGTTGGTCCGAGAACTGACGACTGTGATTGAGTACAAGATCATAAATATCAACTGCGTTGGGTTTGGGATGATAAAAAGCCAGATGCTACCACATAGGTTAGATTGGAGGATTATGAAAATGACTCCTCTAACAAAGTCTTATTGGTTTCTCTAAGCCTAGAAACAAATTATTTTCATCTCACTATCTCACTATATTTGGCACGGTGATAGAATATGTTCTGGATTAACACATAGGGTAATTTTAATCCCGAGAAACCAATATATCCCTCGGGTACGCGGGTGAAACCGCGGGGTGCAACTAGTAAACTAATAAATAGTAAAGATCGAGTTGATAAAATACTATTTTAAAATTGAATTCAATATTTATCATTATAAGAAGTTTCAACGGGACTGCAACTGTTTATTTCGTTTAATAAAATAATCAGATCATTGTTTTTACCATAATTAAACTCCGTGAAAAGCTTTATTTTTCATTGTATTCTAATGAGTTAACAGTAGAACATTTCCAACATGTTATGCCTGTGTATGCAAAGATACCACTAATAAATGACCACTTTTCGTCTGGAGTTTCCATGCAGAAATGCATTTTTAAATTCTATCTCACATACATAGAGATCATTTTCCCGCATTATATCTTCATTAAAGTCTTACTAACGGAATACATCGACCTACATTAGGGTTCTAACAGACGTTACGTCACAAGTCACGACATGAGAATTATGTGATCTTCATTGACAACGTTTTTACCGTTAAGTTTAATAGATTTGACCTTATGTGAGTCTTCATAGGAGTTATTATTGATTGAGGATAGATTTTGTAGATGTATATTTGTGTTGGTTTGAGTAAAGGCCGTCAAAACACAAGTCATCGTTCATCGACACGGTCACGGCCATCTAACGGTGGAGGTGCCCTAGAAAAGGGTACAGTGAGCTTACCTTCAAGTTTTTCTGTCATTGTGAAATGTAGCAGTTATGTATTACCGTAACGTACCCAAATTATGTATATTATCGTCATCTCACAATGGGACTATAGTGTATTTTCTAAAATGACAAAACAGTTAATACACTCAGCATGTAATTTGAAATAAGAATTAAAAATGTAGAAATGTTATTTATCGCAAGAATTTGACACCCTGACAATTGCCTTCAAATGTCAAACGAAGCTGATTGCGATTGCGTTTCATTAGATAAAAGTGTATAAGATATGGTTGACATTTTGCCTTAGTCGTGTCGTGTTTCTGAAACGAAAATACTTGCTTGGATAACTTAGACATATCCTTTCATTTTGTCAACCTTCATGTACTAGAAAATGCTAGAACGAACCATAGACTATCAATTTAAGTTATTAATATAACCGATTTCATCTCCAGAAACAAGTATGAACTAAAATCTCCGACAGAGGATCGGATTCCCAGTGTCCAAAACACTTGTATCTTAAAAAAATACACCTAATTCACTTAATATTAAAAGTACCAACGTCTAACTAAATGGAGCAGCTTGACGTGTTCTAGCCACTTTCAATTCTATTTTCAAACCTATCCCGACTTTCACCAAATCAGAAGTGAAGGTTCTATAGGTCACAGGCACAAGGGGTCGACCGGCACGCCATGCCCATATCAACTGATCCCATAATGCTGCCCCGCTACTGTCACACAACAAGAGACTTTATCACAAAGGTATAAGAACTGCAATTAAACATGACCAGCTATCAGGACTGTTCAACGACATTCGATACGTGATATGATTCTAGATTGAAGTATGTGAGTTAGCGGGACGGTTCCAATACGAAATGTGGAGTTCACTGATTTATGACTCATTGTAACTTTTCTGAACGTAATTACTAATTAATTTCTTCCACATGACTCGGTTGAAAAAAGGGGGTTATTGGAGCTTGTTTTGATTTCAGGTTTTTGTAAGTAAGTATGTAGTTGTTTATGTAGGAAACCTAGAACAAACATAAGTTGTCCTAAACACAAACTAATCTCATCCCACTGAAAATATCCCACTATAATAATTTGTGTTTGGATGTATGGATGTTTGTAATTCAAAATTACACTTAATCCTATGAAAGAACTTGGAGGCAGATAGGTAGACCATACCCTGGAATATGTCAAAGGATACTTTAGACCGGGAAAATATCCGATCTCGAAAACGTGGGACAGATGCCAGAATACTTAATTGACTAATACATGAATCTTTTCTTTGAATGAGCATTAGCCTTTTCTCCTGTCCTGCGTAACCAATATTTTGGTCGCAATAAGACAATTACTAACAAAATTCTGAATCAGTGAGATAGAGTACAGTTCAGCATCAAATAGTAGATAACCTACATAAAAGTAAAGTATGTTTATGTGAGATCATATATTTTTTTATAGCAGTAATACTACAGTAATCTCAGTAATAAAATAAACATAACTACAGAATTTGTGATCTCTTTTTGAATACTGGTTTTTATCTGAACTTGTGTTTATAGTCTCTCACACGATTATTACGCAAAGATTTTTTATTGCACAATCATAAATTCCAATTTCCCCAAGAAATGGTTTACTGTAGTCACTATGGCCTTAATTTCTCATTAATTATGAAAGCTCGTATCTCAGTCGTGAAGATATATTTGATTTTGGATAATGATTGATAGCAATCAGAAACAATTTGGAATATTTTGGAACTTTTTGTGTTTTACATTCATTATTTTCAGACGAAAAAATCGACACTTGCAAGGCTCAACACTGCAACTCTAAATTGCGCACTCAGTCAAAACTTTATTCCCAAGTAGGTATAACAATACAACTCAAAATCGCGTAAGACCGAGTCATAATGTTTTCCTTGCGGATGTCGATATCCTTACAATCCATTAGTTGATCAACGCTTTCTAAGATTAGAGGTTTCAAGGGATAGTTTATCATTATTTGACTTGCTGTTATGTAACAAATCTCTTTCAGACTCATCTCTCTCTGACAAAAATATCTGGTTTAGTCTTATTTTATAACATGGACTTAGGTCACTCAATTTTCGGGATATTACGTGAATTACATCAAGAATCAAGTGTGGGTAAAGTAAAGATAGAACAATTAACGCTGTGGGTGTCATTTTCCCGTCTCTGGCCATCATCACAACAGTTAGTTAGATAAGAATCATACGAAAGGTGGCGCGAGAGTGAAAGCGTTCCACCGGATTCACATGTGATCTGTCTCTTTTGCTCATGGCTGGTTCGCTGATTCGCTGGTTACGTCAAACTTAACTGTCGCGAGGTCGTTACAGTTTGTATTAGATATTTTGGCAACCTTTGTTTTGTCGAGGAGACCGAGGAACGGGTATTAGTTAGTTTATTTTTGTGATAATCTCTATCAGTCCGTTCTAGGCTCTTTGTGCGAAGTAACTGATAATTTTTCCAATTCTTCCTGTCTAGAGTTTGAGCTATATATAAGTGAACGTCCTGACACATATCACTCCTTTCTGTATATTTTTGATGTTATGTATGCGTTATAAATGCTTTTTGTATAAGTAACTCTTACAACAGTTGCAACTGAATCACGTAGCGTTCAATTTGCACTTTTTCATAATTGCATAGGTAAATGCATAATACTTCGCTCATCGTTTTTAGGGTTCCGTAGCCAAATGGCAAAAAACGGAACCCTTATAGATTCGTCATGTCTGTCTGTCTGTCTGTCCGTCCGTATGTCACAGCCATTTATTTCCGAAACTATAAGAACTATAATGTTGAAACTTGGTAAGTAGATGTATTCTGTGAACCGCATTAAGATTTTCACACAAAAATAGAAAAAAAAACTATAAATTTTGGGGGTTCCCCATACTTAGAACTGAAACTCAAAATTTGTGGGGTGTCTATGTATAGGTCTTCAAAAATGATATTGAGGTTTCTAATATCATTTTTTTCTAAACTGAATAGTTTGCGCGAGAGACACTTCCAAAGTGGTAAAATGTGTGTCCCCCCCCCCCCCCTGTAACTTCTAAAATAAGAGAATGATAAATCTATAAAAAATATATGATGTACATTACGGTGGAAACTTCCACCGAAAATTGGTTTGAACGAGATCTAGTAAGTAGTTTTTTTTTTAATACGTCATAAATTGAAATTAATATCAGATACTCAGGCCTATACTACCATTTACTTATATACCTACAGGTTTGTACGGAACCCTCGGTGCGCGAGTCTGACTCGCACTTGGCCGGTTTTTTTTAGTTAGTTCATACTAATTCCTTATCGAATGCAAGACGTTTTTAGGTCCTAATATTTTTCGATGTACAAGCCAGAGACATCATTTGCATGGTGGTAAAGATAGCGTTATCCAAATAAATACCTTGAAAACTTGCACTCGAAGCATCTCTTATTCATTAGCTGCTCAGGAATGGCCGATGTAACTGCGTCTTCGTGTTTTACAAATTGATGCAACAAGCGGACTTGTGCAGTCGTCAAACGGTGATAGTCGAGTACCGGTGCAGTTTGCGGTCTTGCGATGCAGCTGCCAGTGTCAGGTGGATCCGTGTGAATCAGTACTTAGTAGATGGATGAAGCATTAGTGTTAAGCTTTCTTTGGTACTGCTGTCCAGTAAATTTCAATTTCCCATAAATCTTGTAAGGGTTAAAGTACGAACAATAAGGTCATATAGGTACCTCCCTAGGTTGTTATGTAACTCTACTGCGGCAAATCTTTCATAAACCAATGTAAGAATTGGTGTAATTTTTACCTTATAAAGGTCTGCACCACATAGTTGGTTAACTTAAACAATAAAGAAAGCACGTGTCATGGATTTTGAAATAGATGCTGTTTAAACGGTAATTCCGTTTAACCTCTGTACAATCATTTCTCATCATCTTCCTGCCCTCAATCTTTTGTAGGGTTAGGATCATCTCTTCTAGGATTAAGAATAGACCTAGGACCTATATTTTGTGGAACCTTATTCTGGGATAGCTTTCCCATTTACTCAACTCCTGAAGGATCTAAAGTATAGTTAGGTACAACATAGTTTACTTAGCTCCTCGAAAATATTCCACACTACTTAAATAATTAACAATTGCAATTTATTTTCTAATATACGAATACTTCTTTCCTATGATTAGATCCAAAACTTCCTTTAATTAGTAGAGGTTTTCATCTTTTCCTCAATGACCTTCAAAGAATCCAATGAAGTGTCGCTTAAATCCAAAGTGTTGTTGGGTTCCAACAACAATTTAATAAGGCTTTTAATCACGAGCGATGATAGATAAGGCCTTTTACACGTTCTATACTTTCATCCGCATTCTGAGTCCTCGTTATTCTGCAACTTTATGTGTAACGTTGGATAACGGAACGCGCCTAACTGTCAGCGTTCCAGCGTCGCACTCCGCGTACTACTTGCCAAGTTAATGGTGTTTAGCATTAGTGTTGCCAAAATATAAGGTCACTGGTACATACACGAGAGCATGGAAAATCTAAAATGCATGTTGCTGCGATAAACATCACCTACATTTCAAGACCTCTAATATCTCGTTAACTAAAAACTGTTCTTGCTCAGTATTGTGCTACTGTAATGTTGCTTTTGAAGCTATAAACATACCTACAGTACAAGATCTTGTGTACCTATTGGTACAGTATGAGGCACGAATGGTGAGCACAGATAGGCAGTAGTGGGGGCAAGTTCACGCATGTATACTTTTGGCCAAATCACAGTAGCCAAATGACACGCAGGAATCCAATAGACGACGAGAATTGACTGACGAACGAACGAATCGTGTGCAGCTCGGCGCTCTCCCCTTCTCATTCCGCTAAAAATTAACTCTGCGCAAGTGTCAATCTATGCTCACCACACATGCCCCCTATATTCATATTTTAACACCACTGTTTTCACCCTAAGTACATGTATCTGAATCTAAATCAGATTTTCAGAATGGTGCTATGTAGGTAAATGGTTGTTTAAAATAATATGGAACGTTATATTTATAATTTTTTATGAAGCACTTAAAATTACAGAATTGAGACCAATGCCCGACTTCTCTTATCAGAAACGTATATTAAACATAGTTGCGGATAATAATTAATTCATTAGACATAGGTACTTGAGTCGAGTACCGACTTGGAGTACCTAATGTGAAGATAGAACAATAAGGTGAAACTCATCGATTACCCGTGACATTCTAGGAAACTTATACCGACAGTGGGTGGGAACCTTTTGATGCTAATTAGTAAATACCCATCTACTATAAAGAACATCAAATTGGAAAAAAATATCGGTAGCCTGCTTACCATCAGGTGGAACAGTGAAACATTCGCCCGCTTGTCGGTCTTCGATATAAAAGATAATGCTAAGCAGATGGCAATAAGTGGTACCTAAGATTTCATATCTATTATTCAACATCAAGTTCAACATAAACAGCAACTTTATGTGAGTATCCAAGCAACGATAATTTAAACACATCCTCCGTCCGACGATTATCATGTCGTAATTTCTAAACAGTGCAATAAAGATATAACGAGGTAATTACGCAAATTTATTTATGAGGTACAGTAGTACCCAACTGATATGGCTTATCGATGTACCTGCGCAGAAGATACATTTACAAAGCGCGGGAAATGCTATTGGTCGGCAGCTGCCGCCATGTGTGCGGAGGGCGTGACTTGCGAGTGAGACGGAACTAACAGCTGCAGTGTATTATGAACCTTATAGTAGTGATCTAAGCTTGATTATAAGTCTTAAGCATTCTTTCGTTAATCTTCGAGCCATACTTTCTTTTCTGTGCGAACGAAGATTCACGACGCGCCTTAACAGTTGGGTACTACCACGGTAAAGAATTCTTTACCGTGGTACTACCACAGTACATATATGTACTACTGTAAATCGTTTATTATACGTACCTGCCTAAAATCTATGTTTGGTGTTTAAAAAGCAACGATGGATGATTTACAGCTCACCCCACTTTCCAGTAATGTTGCAACTAGATAGCGCACTAAAAATGCTAACTAGAATTTGTATAACCAAGTAAACATTACGTTGCGTCCGTATTCCGTTATTATATAAAATAATGTATGGATTCCATGCCATATCTTTGTGCGCTCACCTTTACTTTCACCTACTCTACTCACACAGTGATTTATTTTGTAGCATTCTTGAACTAAGATACAGGAACAGTAAGTAACGGAACATGAAAATTACAACAATTTTGGCTAATGACAAACTCGACATAATGTGGAGCATTTATCGTATTTGTGTCACAATTTATACCTTAATACCGGAATATTTGACCATAAAAACTTCCGTTCTTGATCATAAATTTATTTTGTATGTTTTGAGCAGTTTTATTTCAGTTTTATTGTGCCCCAAAGCACGTTGTGAGGAAATATTCACGGCCAAAATCATAAGTGGGTTCCGGATCACTATTCCATAACCTTTTGCAATGTAAGGGTAGTTCCTTCCTACTTAGTCTTAGCTAGAATTGGTCATCATTGTTTTGGAAACATATTTGTTTTATATACACTAGTTTTTTTAAATTAATAGACCTGTGTTTGACTGACCATAATCTCACCATGGTAAGTAGTGATGTGGCCGAAGGTGGTAAGCCCACAAAGCCTAGAACGGCACGGCACGTGGCGGCGGCCACGGCAGACAGATTTTCAGGGTGGTAGCCAGCTAAGGGGTACTACAAGGTACCCTACCACCGTGCTATGGTTTCCTCACGATGTTTTACTTCACCGAAAGCTCAAGCTCACTGTAGGATTCGGACCCGGGACCTTCGTTACAGCATTTGACGCCGCAACCGCTGAGCTATCATCGACTCATTACAAATTATTCATTGTTATAAATAAATGATTAAAAATCAATCAAATATAATAGTCTCGTGTTCAGAAAAGCAGTGTTCAGGCATTCACGAGCGGTTGTTGTATACAACATGATATTGGTATTGACGCTCTAATAACTCTGACATAAGCGAGAAAGGCATAAAGATACTTAAAATCGGAAATGGGTAAGAATTCAAGCGAAAATGTATGGTCTGCTGGAATTTGAAAAGTGTACGACACATCATCATCTGCCTTAGTGTTCCCAATTATTTAGGGTCGGCGTAATATAAACGCTTCTTCTCTCTGTGCTTCTTCCATTCTATCCATTATATTTTCAGCATTCAACTCCTCCCTTACTCATGTCATCCACATCTATGTCAGCTGCGTGCTTTCATCCGTCTTACTGTCCACTGTTAACATTCTGAACCATAAATTAATCACTAAGTATAATCACAGGAGGTAAAATGAGACAGCTTAGCTCCAAGGGCATCCGTGGATTAGTTAGTAACTACTTACCTAATCTAGGTAGGAAGTCATCCATCTGTATTTTTCCCATTAATAAATAATATTCGATATTGCTTAGGAGTGGATACTAGTATGACCGATAGAAGAGATGAATGGAAGAAGCGTACATATTGCGCCGACCCCAATTGATTGGGAACAGGGCAGGCAGATGATGATTCGATATTGCTTAGGAAATGGCACAGCGCCTCTCAAGGAGTTCCTACTAATAGAATTCATTTCTCCCACAGAATTTTAGTAAACGCAAACGCGTTCACTAACATTAGTAATTTACACTCAAGGCTCTAGTAATGTCTAGGTACTAACAAACCCTTCCAAAATTGTTTTTTTTTGCTATCATGAAACGTGATAAAACAAAACAAAATAACAAAAGACACTGAGCTATGAGTAACCGGCGTTTTATACAAGTCGGGTAATACCGAATTACCTTAATACCACTCCAAAATCGATTATCATACCGTAGTTGCCTTACAGAATTGGTCGTCATACTCAACCGAAGAAAATCAGATGCCAATGAACCTTATGGCGCGAACATTACAATAATAATAGGAGAATATTACAAATGCTATTAACTGCTGACAAGTTATTATAAGTTGGATTTATGATATGAATTTATATGATCAAGCAATCAAACAATTAACTACGTGCTAGGCAATTTGAAAAGTTATTGCGATCTTCCTCTTTGAAGAATTGAATCCATAAAATGCATTTACTATTGTAGATAGTAGGTAAATGCATTTTATGGATTCATTTCTTCATTGTTTTCCTCCGGTATGTAATCTGTAACTATTTATCTTTCTTACAAGAGATCGATGTCTGTAAGAAACTTTTAGAATAGAATTTTCATAAAATTGCTATCCACGCTTTACTCGTCTAACAAAATTTATATTCCTGCTACTTAACATCCTTTTCCCTCCTATATTAAAAGTATTGTCAACCAAATAATAACTCCTTCTTGCTTACATGTAGTGGAAGTAAGAAATGTTAATGATAATCCATAACCATATCATCTCACATAACAAACTAATCGGAAGTCGGAATACCGAATCGAATAGTTTATCGATGCACCAAATGAGAATTTACGATCGAATAAAGATGCTTTCACTTTAATCGACATAGTAATCGACTCGAACAAAACTCATCGTGAGTGTGTTCCTATATTAGGTCAATTTTTTTTAATGGATAGCACTTGTAGTCTTAATTGGCTTAATTGCTTATGCGCTCAATTAAAATTGCTAGATTGGACCACAGATTACAGAATAAGGCAGATGGAGCGCGCGGAACATGAAAGTGAAGCCAAAAAATACAAATTGAAAATCTGATACCTCCTATTCGTTTTCCATTATTTGCATTTTTTAACCACAGTTTATTAATAAAAAAGTGTTTTTTGTTACATAAAGTTTGTTAAACAAAGCAAATACAAATTCAAAGCGAATACCAGGTAAGTGTTTTTCAATTTGTATTTGCTTTTTTGGCCTCACTCCCATGTTCCGCGCGCTCCATCTGCCTTATTCTGTTATCTGTGGATTGGACTGCAAGTTTCGAATTTAGTTTCATGATTCAGCATTTACTTCTTAGCTTGAGGATGGGCTATGCAGTTAGGCACTTCATTCTCTTATAAATCTCCACTTACATGTACAGCGTTTGGATATTTTCCACCTGTGCTCTCATTCTTACTGTGGCTTTGATTCATCATTCATCTTCTTATGCTCCTCATGTTGCTTTCTTTGATGGGTATTTCAAGATTCCTACATTCGTTATGCTAAACTTGTTACTCCAGCTTATCCATACAGCCCCCCTAGACAAGTTGGTTGTCGACAATCGTCATCGTTAGTAAACGATCAACCTCTGTATGGGATTGACATAAGAGATTGTTAAAAATCACGTGATATTTCGATTTGAAATGTCAATCCAATACAAAGGTTGATCGTTTACTGTCGATGACGATTGTCGATGACCATCTTGTCTACTGGCCCTGTTATGCTATTTAACCTTTCACCTTTGATTCAACAATCCTGCAGTCGTTCCAGTTTAAATGATCATTTCCTGCACGTCATGGACGACGCAGAAGATGATCCATGCTCCTAGCATTATAATTTTAATCTATGGTCGGTATTATAATGAATGGTCTCACCTCACCGTCTCACACACATTTACAGTTGTAATTGCTCCGTAATTAGAAATTGCGCAATGTGACATAGCTGTTTATGTAATTGTTTTTGTTTTGTTAGCCTGGGATTACTGTTTGAGCGACATTCGTTTTTGAAGCGTTTGAAGATTGTGGGTTCAAAATCTACAATAAGCTTGAACTTTCGGTGGGTCAAACATTGTCAGTCAATTAGAATATAATGGTGCGCACATGCTGTGCGAACCGAGCACGAGCAAAGCCACGAACGAGCACACTGCGAGCACGATTCGCGTGGCTCGGCTCGTGCTCGATTCGCGTAGCATGGCATGGCACCATAACGAGCCTACAACGAGCGCGATGCGAATCCCTGTGTTCGTGAAAAAACTGACAATCGCGCTCGTTCGAGGCTCGCAAGCCCGTCCACGCTACGGGAATAGTGCTCGCAGTGTGCTCGTTCGTGGCTCGGCTCGCGCTCGGTTCGCCAAGCATGGACGCACCATTAGGTAATAGAGTGACTGGTCTAGAGTGAAGAAGTTAATGTTGTGTATCTAAGGAGGTATTCTGATATGAATACTTTACAGTTATTTTTATCGTTTATTTATATTTTTAGATAACAAGGATCACTAGTTTAATAAACAAGTCTAGTCCACCTACGCAGATATAAAGCTAGACGCCGACCCGTACGTAGCACTACAACCAAACCCACACAAAATTGATTACAAAGACGTTACGAATGCTTTGACTAAACTTTTACAGAAAGAACTCGTCCTAAAAGCCCCAACAGAGATACCATCTTGGCATTAGTAGGTAACCCAATTCAAGCTAACAAATATTAAACAATTTAATTGTCTTCCAACCAAACGTCTTATCAAAGTGGAGTATCAGAGATTGCTGACGAGGAACGGAAGTATAGCGGTTCATTTCTAACAATAAAAGGTACTTTAAGTAGGTAAGACCGATTGTTTAGCAAAATTGTCTATAACGCTAAATCTGGGCCTGGATTATGCGATTTCGCCTAAGGTTATTTAAAGAAAAAACGGTTTATTAGCTGTTTTTGAGAACTTTTTAAAGTGTCGATCCGTTTGTCTCGCTACATCTTATTTAAGTATTTATTTTCATTTTGTTAAAACCAAGGTGTTATCCTGAGGTTAGATCTAAATTAACATTGTATTTATTCAGTCATACAAACGAAATAACTATCTTTTTACGCATTTACGCTTATTTTGGGGAATTCTTGGTTTTTTTACGGTTTACATTCAAATTACTTACTAGGTATATTACCGATTTACACTTGTTTATTCTTTTGCTGAAGATTACATCAGATAATTGCTTACTTATATTTTACGATGAGAAGAACCAATGTTTTTTAATTTATGTTACTAAGCCCTTCAATGGTAGATTGTCTCAAATTGCTTTCTTATCCGCCACTTTAACCGCAACACTGACCGCAAGTTCTTGATCAACATCGATTCGATCGAGACCTGCTGAAATGCAGACAATTATAGCATTTATTAAATAGAACGTTGTATCTCTAAGTTATTATAAAAGTTAAGTATTGCAAGTCATTTGAATCTCAGTTGTAGCAATTCTGAAATTTTCATTTCAGAAGCAGATTTTCGTTTTTTTATACATTAATATATTAAATAGCTTAATTTCTTAGAGCGAAAACTAAAACAATAAACCTTATGCCATAGGGCCAGGTTTCAAATTCATTTGTTATAGTCATACCTCTAAACTTGATAATATAAATAAATATCCTGGGACAGTCTTTACACACGGCTATATCCCAAGTGTGATCCCAAGCTTGAACGATTTAACCTCAATCGTTCAAGATCCCAAGCTATGCACAGCTTTACTATCACCAGACTACCAGACAACTGATATACTACATTTATACCTAGTATTGAACAGACTTCAAAAAAAGGAGGAGGTTCTCAATTCGGTTGTGATGTTCTTTTTTTTTTTTTTTTATGTTTGTTACCTCATAACTCCGTCATTAATTAACGGATTTGGAAAATTCTTTCTTTGGCTGGAAGGGTACACTTCTCATTTGGTCCCATTGTCATCAGATCAGGATTTGATTACTTCTTAGTGTACTTTGAAGTCGGTTTAAGTTTTTAACCGACTCCAAAAATAGGAGGAGGTTCTCAATCCGGCTGTATGTTTTTTTTTTTTTTTTTATGTTTGTTACTTCATAACTCCGTCATTTATTAACCGATTTGGAAAATTCTTTTTTTTTCTGGAAGGGCACACTTCCCGTTTGGTCCCATTGTCATAAAATCAGGATTTGAATACTTTGTGTACTTTGAAGTCGGTTTAAGTTTTTTGTAAAACAGTCCAATTATTTGTTAAACAGTCCAATTATTGTTTGTATGTAAATATATAATTAATACAACATAATTACACCCAGAATGTTTATGCACACAAATGCATTTCCTGGGTGGGAATTGAACTCACGACCTGCGGCGTGATAGGTGGAATCTTAAGCACTCTAAATACCCGTCTATTACAGATGTTTTGATCGGACATCACAATCTATCATTCAACAATGTAAAAAAAAGCAGCAACCCTCTAATAAGTTTACGTCAATTTGCAGGGCGCGCCAACATGTGGCGTGCATTACTCCTCGCGTGGCTGATGACCCGGGCCGCTGGCCAGCAGACCCGCTCGAACCGGGTGATCGACGTCACCACCACCTGCGACAAGGGTGCCGTCACCGTCCATCTGGAGATGGATCAGCCGTTCAAGGGGATCGTCTTTAGCAAGGACTTCTCAAGGGAGTGTCGGGTGCAAGGTAATTTACTTTCTTTAATGTATATGTAAAATTATGTATGGCTAGAAAAGAAAAAAGGAAATAACAACAAATATTTACAAAATAGCTATATATAGAAAATTCCCTCGAGTATGCCACTGCTTCCGATTAGCGGCAAGGTTCCCAACGGCAGCGTTTCCTCTTTGGATAGCCAAGCTGATGCGTTGGCGGAAAAAGCTACCCATCCGCTGGTCTCACTTATATCACAGTCTATTAAACCATACAGTCGGTCGACGAAGCCGTCTAGACAGGGCAATCGTGCGGGGTGTGAGGGACGAGACGCGGGAAAGCCGTTACCGACCTGCGAACAAAACGATGTTAGTAGCTCGGTAAACAGAATTCAGGGCTAACGCGTGTTTGTGTCTGTAATTATTTTATATTAATTTGTTTATTTAAAATGGTGCAAACGACGTTTGCTGTGAGAGACTGCAAGTCTTCATCCTATTTAACTAAAAGTTTGCGTTTTCATCAGCTTCCACACACAGAAGAAAGGTAAATAATGGTTTGTTATCGTAGAGTGCATACAATAATAATTTTATATTTGTCATGTCGTGTCACGTTAATAACGCCAACAAAATGTCCGAATGGCGGACGGTAAAAAATATCTAATAGGTACACAGGTATAGGTAACAGGCACAGGGCATGAGTGTTTGGAAATCTTTTTTTTTTTTTCAATAGTTCTGATGATGGAGTAGGAGGGTAAGCACTGGAACTCCATAGCGGAACTTCGTATCCTAGCCTTGTTTGGGGTTGTTGGAATTGTCGTGAGATGAACTTTGACCATGTATTGTTTTCAGGGTCTGATGATGGAGTAGTTATTATAACATTGTTTAAAATATAATAATGCTAACAATGTTTTATTGCTATCTGCAATAAATAAATAATTTTGTAAATATTGTTTACTTGTGACAACCCTGGCCGTCGCTATACTGTCTAGACGTTGTCGGCATTTTTCACAAGATCAAAGGCGTCGGACGACTGTATGGTTTAATAGACTGTGCTTATATTATAAAGAGGTAAAGATTTTTTGTTTGTTTAGATGTCTATCGGAATTACTGATCTGATACTGAAAATTCTTTCACTAATAAGGCTACGTTATTCCTAAGTGTTATAATCTTCTTTTCAATCTGAGACCGCGAGTGAACCCGCGGGGGAGAAGTATAACAAAAAAATTACACATGCAGAGTCGTATCGTGCTACGATTGCTCAGTAAACTTTATTTTACATTTCAAGATCACATGAGAAATATGATTCAGATCTATGATTTAATTTAAATGACCTCATACCTATAGCCTCGGATTAACATCTGCAAGCTCATGTTTCTATAGAGGAAAGCATTACTCTCAGTACTAAATAACAGTGCCTACGTAAACTCAAGCATATCAGCGGGATGTGATGAGCATTGTCATCATTCATATATGATGAGTGATGACAATGCTCATCACATCCCACTGGGAGTTGAAAGACCTTACAGCTTTATACCGCTCGGCAATCAATTTCCCTTATCTGCCCAATATAGGTAGATAGGTCACTAGTACAGTGTCGGGACCTAGTTCTATCTACCTATTCAAAATCGATGAGGTCTACGCACGCGTGGTGCTAGTTTTTCCCGTTTCTAACTGGGGTATTTTCCTAATAGGTACCTATTAGGTATTTTCTATACATCTAGCAAAGTAGATCATTTGTCTTAGCGCATTCCATTCAATTACATGTAAATAGATTCCAAGTTGGAATACAATAGGAGGTCACCCATCCAGGTACCGGCCTCACCGGACGTGGCTTAACTTTGTCTATTGATTAAGAACGGCTAATCATGCTACACCATGTTGGAATTCCAACTGCTCTTGATCCTTGATCCGTGAGTCCGTTACCTGGATGGGTGACCGCCTATTGTTATTTCAACTTGCTATCGCTCCGTGCTTCGGGAGGCACGTAAAGCCGTTGGTGTGATAGTCGCCTAGGCGGCTTGAAAACTCCAACAGTAGGTTGACCACTAGCCTACCTCCACCGATCCGCAGTGAGCATTTATAGGTCGAACTATTCTTCCATCAATTATTTTTATTATTCCAGGGAACCTCCATAAGAAGCTATCCCTACATCTACCCTCGAACGCATGCGGCGTGAGAACCTCAACCCTTAACACCACGATCGAAGAGCCTGACGATGAAGAAGATCTGTACTACAACGTCGAGCTGGTCGTGCAGATGGATAAGCAGCTTCAGCAGTCCTCGGACCAGGAGTTATTAGTTAGGTAATTGCCCATCTACAAAACAACAACCAAGGCTCCTCTTTCACCCAGAGGTATTGAAGTATCTGGATCTTCACATGCGCTTAGATACTTTCCGGCTTTACAGGAAAGCTTCCGAAAAGCTGTGACTCTGTACGATAGCTATTATGATATGATAGATTAAAATAGATATATATGATAGATTAAAATCCCGAGGTAGGTAGGTATATTTTGGGCCAATGATTTGAACTTATATCTTTATGTAAGAGTAGCTTTTCACCCATCCGTTTCATCTGCGAAGCCCTACTTTACCCCCATAGAAGCCTTCGCTTCCCTAATGTCGGTCCCCAAGGGCTCAACCTCGGGTTAACAAAATCTCAGATCAAAGTTATATTACCTAATTCCAGGTGCAAATTACAACCACGTGCAGTAAGGATTACGAGTTCAGCATTGGACACCGTTATTCAAAACAAATTGAAAGAAATGATTGTGCAAGAGACAAAGAAGACGAGGTGGGTACCTACCATGGTGATACCTTTTGAATTAATCCAATGGTTTTTTTTACTGTGACTACGTTATGTGGCCGAAGGTGGTAAGCACAGAAAACCTGGAAAGGAACTGGCTCTCAATTGCAGCTGTTGGAATTCACCAGCAGTTCGCCAGCCAGGCTGGTAGGTACAACAAAGTACCCTTCTATTTTTTTTTTTTTTTTTTTTTTTTTTATGTCATTAGGTTGACAAACAGGCTGACGGTCCACCTGATGGTAAGTGGTCACCGCCGCCTATGGACATTTGCAATACCAGGGGGATTGCCGATGTGTTGCCGACCTTGAAGAGCTCTTTTTACGCCCCTTTTGAAGAATCCCATATCGTAGCGCTGAGGGAAAACCGTAATGGGGAGCTCATTCCACATCCTAATGGTCCGCAGTAGGAACGTCCGACTGAACCGTTGTGTGGACGATCGAGGCGGCTCGAGGATATGAGGATGAACTCCACATCGCCGGCGAGCGGTGCGGTGGTAGAAAGGTGATGATGGCACCAGGTCAAAAAGTTCTTGAGAACACTCCCCATTATATAGACGGTAGAACACACATAGAGAGCCAATATCTCTCCGAAGGCTGAGAGGTTCCAAACGGCTAGTGAGTTCGGGATCGCCAACTATACGAGTGGCCCGCCTTTGAACCGAGGCAAGTGGATCAAGCTGGTAAGTGGGTGCGCCTGCCCAGAGGTGTGAGCAGTACTCCATATGCGGCCTAACCTGCGCTTTATATAGCTGCAGCCGCTGGAGTGGTGTAAAGTACCACTTAGACCTATTAAGCACACCCAGCTTTTTTGAAGCCAGTTTGGCTTTACTTTCCAAATGACCTCGAAACTGGACATCACTCGCAATGTCGACACCGAGGATCCCGATACTCTTTGAGATGACGAGGGGAGTGTCTTCAAACTTTGGTGCAGCTACGAATGGGGTTTTTTTCGCGGAGAACGCGCAAACCTGTGTCTTCAAAGGGTTAAAACGGACTAAATTAAGTCTCCCCCATTCCGAGACCCGCTCCAAGGAGGTCTCGACTTCAGACACAAGTTGTATTCGGCTTTCCTCCACCATGGACCGAGGGATGTTAGCACGGCCAGTATATTGGGCATCACCCGTGCTGTCATCCGCATAGCAATGAATGCCGGGAATTTTCAGCATATCATTGATATGCAAGATGAACAGTGTGGGCGATAGCACGCAGCCTTGTGGTACGCCAGCATTAATATTCTTGATATCGGAGCAACATCCGTCAACAGCGACCTTGATGCTCCGATCAGCAAGAAAGCTGGTCACCCAAGTGCACAAACCCTCGGGAATTCCATATGACGGTAGCTTCGATAGAAGCGCCCTGTGCCAAACCCGGTCGAAGGCCTTAGCAATATCTAGGCCAACTGCCAAAGATTCGCCTTTACTCTCTATGGCTTCAGCCCATCGGTGCGTCAGGTAAACAAGAAGGTCTCCAGCTGAACGACCATGACGGAAGCCGTATTGGCGGTCGCTTATCAGCTGGTGCTCCTCTAGGTACCTGAGCAGCTGAGTGTTGATGATCCGCTCCATCACCTTAGAGAGAAGGGAGGTTATCGCTATAGGCCTGTAGTTTGACGGATCTGTTCGATCACCCTTTTTGGGGATCGGATGTACTAGGGCGGTCTTCCACGAAGAAGGAACACGTCCGGCGGTATAGGAAAGCCTGAATAGGCGCGTCAACACAGGAGACAACTCTGGAGCACACGTCCTTAGCACAATGGCGGGGATACCATCCGGCCCACTCGACTTTCGGACGTCAAGGGAGAACAGAGCTCGTCGGACCGCGACTTGCGAGAAGCGGATTTCCGGCATAGAGCTTTTACACCGCAGGATGGTAGGCGGTGTGGCTCCCCGGTCGTCAAGTGTCGAATTAGCTGCAAATAGGGCTGCCAGTAATTCAGCTTTCTCCTTTGCAGTGTGGGCCAGAGAGTCATCCGGTGTGTGCAGAGGTGGAAGCGACGACCGACAGAAGTTACCTTCGACAGCCTTGGCGAGCGACCAGAATGCTCGACTCCCAGAAGGGAAGCCTGCAAGCCGATCGCCAATCCTGCCGATGTGCTGGAACTTCGCTCTGGCAATTTGCTTCTTGCTGGACCAAGAGGCAGAATTGTATATTTTTCTCATTTTGGATTTATCCGGATCGTTTCGAGCATGCGCTTTTGACCAGGCCCGATAGGCATCCTGCTTAAAGCTATTAGCCTTTGCACTGGGCCCGTCGAACCAGGGTTGACTCGTTCCACCGATGGGCACTACAGAACACGGAATATAACATTCCATGCCCTGCAATACGACATCGGCGACCGAGTCTGCGCAGCTATCCGGATTGTTCGTTGAGAAACAAAGCTGCCTCCATGGGTAGGACGCATAAAACTCCCGCAGTCCATCCCAATCTGCTGACCGGTAATGCCAAACTTTGCGCGTCTCGCGGGGTCGAGATCTTCCTGGTTGCGCAAGTGGCACCACAGATTGGACCAGGCAATGATCGGAAGACCCTAGAGGGGCACCGACGGACACCTGGTAATTATCTGGATTCGTGGTCAGCAGAAGGTCCAGCAAAGAGGGCTCATGGTTCTCAATATCTGGAATGCGGGTTACTTCCTGCACCAGTTGCGAGAAACCATAGGCCAGAGCAAAGTCATAGACGGTTTTCCCTGCGTGGTCGGTCCGCGAAGACCCCAACCACTCACTATGATGAGCATTAAAGTCCCCGAGGACAATTACCTCAGCTGTGGGATACCGTTCCAGCACACTGTCGGTCGCTTCTTGGACGCGTTCAAAAAAGCGAGTTGTCTCGGCGTCGCCGCGATGAGACCTGTAGAGGCACGCATATATACGGGTGGACCCACCGTAGTCTACGCGTACCCAGAGAGTTGACAGGTCTCTGTCTTCCAGGTTACTAAGACGTCGACAGCAGATGCCCTCCCGGACGAACATACATACCCCGGCTTTTGGAACGAACAAATGTTCTAGACTGTAGCCAGGGTAGTTAAGATACGATGTGTCGGACGGGCAGGCAATCTGTGTCTCCGTCAAAAAGAGCAAGGCCGACGTCGCCGTCTCGAGATGGTGATGGACGGCGTTGATGTTACTATGGAGCCCCCTTATATTGCAAAAATCCACTCTGAGTGTGGAAGGGGTAACCGCTGAACGAAACCTTATTCTTTTCTTATTGTGAACCATTTAAAAAAAGCGAAAAAAAGGGGATTATAGGAAGTGTGCAGTGAATGTGATCGCGGAGGCAAAGGGCAATGGAATGGGGTCGACCCGAATGCAGCGACAAGCTGTGGGATTGACATGGGGGACGGAAGGGCCCCCGGTCCCCCCCGGGAGTGCCTGTCTGGTTCCACTCCGGTCTCCTCCCCCGGCAAGACAGACACTCGTCGGGATTATGCGCCGGTTGGCGGGACAGCCTCCTGGGCCGGAGGTTATAAGTGATGCCCAGGTTCGGGTCCCCTACTAACCGGCGGGCGGCCAGCGGACAGCCGTTTCACCGGGTCTCCCTGGCCCCCATGTCAACCCAACACGTCACACACATTGGAGATCTCCTAGATCACATCGCTGGACCCTACCATCACACACACTGTCCACTTCGGAGGGGGGGCTGGCTCTCGTAAACCCTGTCGAAACACAGCGAACTGCTTCACGACAGACTTACTAACGAGGGTGGTCGCTAGCCAGTCGGACATGGATATGTCCTACCACCAAGCCGAGCGGCGTAAGAATTGTGTGGGGCCGCCGCCTGTCCACCACAACCCGAAGCGGGGTTCAAATAAAGAGCCAGAGCCTCGTTTGTTGGTCAGCAGGGTGCACCACGAGCAGGTGAGGTTGGCAAAGATCCAAAAGGTGTTATATGGACCCTTACACCCCAAGAATAATTCTATGGTTTTCTCATGATGTTTTCCTTCACCAAACTCTTCCGTCTGCCTACTATAACGACATAGTTGTTTCTTTCAGACCATCATAGCCAGTTGAAATTCTGGTAACAGAATACGCATTAGTATGAACCGTATCATGGCAAACATAACAAAAACAATACATATATGACTACGAAATAGGAGTACCTATTTTGATGCGCCTACTTGTATATTCATAGCAACATTGCATAGTAAAGGTGAAGGTGGTTAAAGTTAGTTACAGAGCCACATTATTGAGTTGACGTTTGGATCGTATACTTTGTCGATACATAATATATTATGTGAAGATGAATTATAATGATATATCGTTATGCCTATTTTCAACAACAAATGCTTTACTTAGAAAAATCCTAACAAATATCAAATTGATAAAAAAGAGGCAAAGTAAAAAATGCTATCGCAAACAACAGTAAGCAAGTCTTTTCACAATTCCAGAACTGGTCGCAACCGCCAAGGCTTCGTGAACCAAGCAGAAGTGGAACAGCGAGAGATGGTGATGGAGGCTGCTAGAGCGTGGATGGAGCTGTCTCCGGTGGCGGGCGCCGCCCGCGCCGAGCCCGCGCGCGCGGACGTGGGCCAGCCGATGAGGCTGCTCATACAGTGCACATTACCGGGTGAGGCCACCCACCCCACCTCAAACTACATCCCTATATTGATATCAATGACGTACGAAACTGACCCTAAGTGAGGAGGTCTGATGGGAAAACGGTTTCAAACTTGCGATGGACCATGAGTCTAAATGTTGATGATTTTACGTTTTTGCTTTTAGTTGGTGTTGGCCTCCGTGTAACCAATTGCATCGCCCACGATGGTCTCGGGGAAGCGTCACAGAAGCTTCTAGACGAAGCCGGCTGTCCCATAGATGAAACTATATTCAACAAACCGACCATCCACCGACATAAGCACAAGAGCACAGAAATCGACTTCTCCGATTTAGAACCAGTGGATTCCCAGAGAAACATTGACGAGAGTGCTAACATCAAACTTTCTAGAACGGACCCTGACTTCATATTCAAGAATATAATGACGTACCAACATGCTGTGACGACATTTGCCGCATTCAAATTCCCTGATAGAGCAAAACTGCATTTAACGTGTGGTATCGAGTTGTGCAAAGGTCTTTGCCCTTCAGTAGACTGCAAAGCCTTGCAGAAACCTCAGCAGACCAGAGATGGATTGTTAAGAAAGGCGCGATTAGATAAAGACGCAAAAGGCTTTGTTATTGATAGACTGGAGGTGTACAACAGTATTGAAGTACTTGCTCCAAATATTGAGCTGGAGGATGAAGCATCTATACGAGGTACGTGATAAGTATAAAGATTTATTCAGGTAAATGTAAATTACCGCTAACTGAATTATAATGTACCGATTACTTTCACAGGTTCAAGAAGAATAGAGGCCGAAGAAGAGGAGTTCGTGCGAAGCTTCTCTCCTGGTGACAGGACGATATGTCTTTCACCAGGAAAAATGGCTCTTGCCTTCTGCGTTTTAGGAATCATATTCCTGTGCGCAATCGCCGTGGCATTCATCTCTTTAGTGCGAGCGAGACGGCGTCTAGGTAGAGAACCGCTGCATACATCCCTCTCTTTCTACACCGGAAGCAAAAGTATGTTCTCTTCCAGCGAAAGTTCCAGTTCTGGTTTAAGTGGGAGCAAACTTCTGTTAACAGATAGCCCATATATGGACCATCACTCGTCTTCCAGCAATAACTGGCCGTATTCGAGAGCATTCTGAGATACTGTGATTACAAAATAGAGAATAATATTCCATCTTGGATTTAAGAGCGAATAATTATTCTGTGTGACAAAACTTATTTAATTTTGGTGCTATAACTTTTCAGTCTATCAAGTGCCTATCCCTATATCCTACAGAGTGCAATGTTGCTATGAAATTACTAATTTCATAGCAAAATTCCACCATAAAGTTGAGTTACAGAGCCACAGAATTCTGTTGGTTTTATTAAGTATTTTGGTATGAAACATTGTTTGAAACAATTTGACTCTAATTTGGGTGGTTATTTTGCCCATTGGGCTAACCGAGGGCTAAACAAATATTAATTCATCTGAAAATGTTTTCTTTCTTATGCATTAAAAGACTGTGCTTTGGCTCATCAAAGCGTTACTGAATACGAGTAGTTTTGGTTAGATATAACTATTTATTTTTAGTAAATCGACGCGATTTTATTTGAGGTGGTGCTTTTGATGCATGACTAGTATTTTACTCAGGTCCATAAAGTACGGTTTAAAAATATTCAAATAGTTAAGTACCTACCTATTCGTGAAAATTATATAAGTAATAATAGTTAATAATATTTATGTGTGAGTAGTATAATAACTGTGTGGGGATATATAGGTAGTATGGGGAATAATGTTGGAGTTGGTATGTATTTATTTAAATATAATGGGATAAAATGGACTGATGTAAAAATTATTTTCATTAGCGCTACCTCGAAACTTAGTTACTTAAGATGAACTCCTATTTGTACAATAAAAAAAAAATATTATGATGTGATCAACAGAAAATGTGTTTAAGAATATATTTTGTACGTTTATACATTTTATTATAATAAAAATGTAAACTGAAATAATGTTGGTTTTATTAAAAAATATATTTTTTAACTTTTTTTTAGTGTGGAGTTAAGTACAGTCGAGGACATAAATATGTATACACTTAGTAAAATTCAACAACGGTTTCCTCTTAAACTACTGATTGAAATTATGAGATATTATAAAGGCAGAATCTTCTAACATACACTGTTATGATTTGTGTAATAGTTTAACACTTAAATGTTAAACATGCGAGAAAATCGCTTTTGAATTTCAATAAGTGTATACATATTTATGTCCTCGACTGTTATAGGTACAGTCGAGGACCTCCAAGATCAGTGAATGATGTGGTTTAAGTTCGTAAGCATACAAAGCCTAGAAAGAACTGGCTCTCAAATGCAGCTGTCAGAACACGCCGATAGGTGCTGGCGACAGACTTTCATTTCATAGCCAACCAGGTGGGTACTAAAAACAAAGTACCCTACCTACCACCGTGCTATGGTTTCCTCACGATGTCTCCCTTCACCAAAAAGTCTAGATTATCGCAGGATTCGAGCCGGGACCTTCCTCTTCTTAGTTTTAAGTTTGGCATCCAAATCCAAATTAGGAGTTATTTCTGCCAGTGTCGAGTTATATTATAATTTCCAGTCACAATAAATCACTTGCACATATAGTTCTCAGTAAGTTTACGCCCATAAAAGTTATGTTTTACTACAATGGTGGTCATTGTACTAAAACTCTTCACGGACTTTTTAAGACAACTTGAAAAGTTACGATACACATAATTCATTTAATTTCACTTCACTGGTGCACATGGATTGATCTTTATTGGATAAAATACTACTGATAATATGTAATAAAACTCAAAATACACGAATTTATGAAAATAAAAAACGCAATTTGTCGCTCTGCAAGTTCCCGCCAAAAAGTTCTAAAATAACGTAAAGTTCTGAAAACTCAAATAAGACAAGGCTGTATGGCTCAAACCTTTGCCTGCTTACAAATATTGCTTGCAAATATTACAAACAACAAAATTTTAGATAGTAAGCAATAAGCATAGAGTAGAGTACCTACATTTTTATATCTGAGGAGAATACCTAGTAAGTAAGAAAGCATACAAGTGAAGCGCTCGTGGTGTAGCATGATTAGCCGTTCTTAATCGATCGGCAAAGTTAAGCTACGTCTGTCTTGGTCGGTATCTGGATGGGTGACCGCCTAGTGGTATTTCAAATCGAGCGTTTCCGTGCTTCGGAAGGCACGTAAAGCCGTTGGTCCCGGTTATCACTTAATTGTGATAGTCGTTAAGCTAGTTGGATGCCTCCTAGGCGGCTTGAAAAATTCCAACAGTAGGTTGGCCACTAGCCTACCTCCACCGATCCGCAGTGGGCACGCGTGGTGGAGTATCTGCCCATTCCCTTTCACCCTGATTTGTGAAAGGAGGCCTGTGCTCAGCAGTGGGACTTTATAGGCTGATGATGATGATGATGAAGAAAGCGTACAAGAAGCTTTAGATACCCAATATAACAAGGTTAATAATATACGTAAGATTCTTGGCGTACAACAAAGAGTAAATTAATAGACATAATTTATTAGGTAGGCGTAGAGTGAAATAGTTTTCTCTGTCTACGTTGGTAAGATAATTAAAAATCGAATGCCTACCTACCCTATTTTGAAAAATATCGTGGATTCATAAATGATTTCGTGCATGTACCTTATAATTTTTTACCCACTTATATTTTCAGACGAAGAAATAACCTATGGAAAATGGAAATAACATCGTTACAAGTATCAGAAATAGTCAGAATTTAAATACCCGCTTCAAGATTGATTTGATCAATTTGTCTATGGTCTCTACTTAGTGATGTGCCTAAGCCGAAAAATATCGATTATGCCCCGGGTGGCACTTTTAGGAGCGGCAAAATTTCCATATTCATGTGAAAATTTCACAATAAATAATTAATAATAATATTTTGAATATGTAATTGTATATAAGTTTAAATAAAAAAATAACAACAGTATCTAGTCGGTAGGAGTTTTGTTCTAGTTTTTTTTTATATATTTTATATACGACTAAGTCAATAAACAAGCAACAATACAGCCCGCCTGATGGTAAGCGTAAAACATGCATACATAAAGATTTTTTAATTTTGTACAATACACAATAATGATGATTGTTCATGCTGAAAGATCTTGAGGATTATTGTATATTTTAGAGTCTTTTGAATTTAAGGACCTAAATAAGGGGGCGGAAAGCCAGGCTACGCCACTGCTTAAGCAACTATGCCAGGTCAATTGGAGTAAAGACTCGTTGGGATTAGACCCTCATGACATAACCACTGTCGCCTTGCCCCCCAACTACATAAAATCTAATTTCCAAAAGCAAAGTTCTAGAAACTGTTATCCTCTGATGGCTTTTACAAACTTTGCGCGGATTAATCAGTGAGCGCAGAGGGCTCCCAAACCAACTGGGACAAAAGAAAGCACAACATTAAAATTATATATTACAGTGATATAAAAAAAAACATAATCGACCGATTAAGTAATACCATCATAGACAAAAATTAAGAACGAACAACACTATAAAATGCAGGAGGATGACATCATTTTTCTCATAGAGCAATAAAATTAAATGAAATCAGACGGAACAATACTTTACTCTAGCTACAATGTTTTTATTTAATGAACAATCCAAGTATTTTCAGTGGTATTAATAAGGTTTTAATCTATAAATTACTATACTAATACATATACTATACTAATATGATAAAGCGGAAAAGTATTTTTTTTTTGTTTTAACGGGCTAATCTCTTGAACTACCAGTCGGATCAAAAGTTCTTTCACTAATAGGACTCTACACCATCCCCGAGTATTATAGGCTACTTTTAATCCCGGGAACGCGAGTGAAACCGCGGGGGACAGCTAGCTAGTGATCATTTCAGTAAAATCTTAACATTAGGTAGGTACTCTTGGAAATAAAACAATTTGATTTTGAAGAAATAAATTTACTTAATACTGAAATAAATTATTCCCTCTGTTATAATTTAAATTAATAATAAGTCATCTAGTCTAGATACGTAATTTTATTATTAATTTAGTTTATCCTTTGCAATGCATTACTACCTATCTACATTATCTGGTAATCATTATAATCTATGATGAAATGGGCGGAAAGGTAGATGCTTTCGCGGTCGGTCTTTCGCTTCGCCCTCGATGCCGTGTTCGTACTCGCAGTCACGGATGATATTTCAACTAATTCTACATGAGTAGCGATTATTTATAAACTGCACATATTAAGAAGTGAACTGGTTATGTTTTTTATTGTAAAAGTCGGTCTTAGAACTGTTTTCAAAGTGTTTGTGCCGTGAGAATCAAATTGGGTACATTTGGACACGGTCCCCATATTCAGTGTGAATTTTTGTGTGTGCCGACGAATTTATGTGTACAACTGAGCTGAAATAGCATATCTGGACTTATATTAATTAAGAGGTATGTGTATAGATTATTGCAAAAACTTGGCAGATTCAGTTTTGATTCCAGCCAGTCAGTCCGACCGAGGTTCAAAGTAGACGTCAAATTGTAGATTTTTATAAGTAGGTACCGCTCGCCCTTTGCTCATACTGTTCTATTTCACAATCTTCACAGATTTATTATGAAACACACTTGTACAATTATTACGTGTCGAATTCCTTTGGTCAATTAGTTTAAATTGGCTGTAATTAGTTAGTTGACTGCCCACTGGCATCCAGTTTCCATAAGCCTAATGTCTTATTTAAAGCGACTCGCCCGCCGAGTTAACGATATTTCAAATTGGGTGCATTTGAAACTTGGACTTGATAAAGTATGTACCTATTGCATTAGCCTTTCATTTACCAAAACTTATAGTTATATCATGTTGCTTGTTGCAATGTTTGCCATTCAACAATCAATCATATAGGTATAAGAATGTTATAAACAATTAGTTGTCAAGGTTGATTAGTAATAAGATTGAATATTTAATGCAATTACCCAATAAACAAATGGACAGGTAGATAATAAGATGTTGATTCAATCTGGTTCAGGACATTTAAATAAATAAATATCCTGGGACATTCCTCACACACGGTCATCTGATCCCAAACTAAGCAGAGCTTGTACTATGGAAACCAGATAACTGATATAATACATATACCTACTACTTTTTGTTTGTAAATACATACTTAATATACATAATTACACCCAGACTCAGGACATACAGATATGTTCATGCACACAAATACATGTCCTGTGCGGGAATCGAACCCACAACCTGCGGTGCAATAGGTGGAATCTTTACCAGAGTCTTAACCAACTGTGCCAACTGGCCCAGTAATTTATTCATTCTCATAAGCTAAAAATGATTTTTGTTATCATTAATACTTTGACTGTTTGGTGATCCGCGCGGGCGAGGAAAACAATAGAAATCAATTTTTATCTTTTAACCCCAAATCAAGGGAGTAAACCAATTCAAGAACTGTTCCGTGACTTATCTTATTTCATCACAAACTCGCTGTTAATGTTGGCCTATTCTCTGAAACCATTAATCCTTGTGATGGAGACTTCCACAGGAAGGTTCAGTATTTTTTGTGATTTCGCCAAAATTATCAGGTGCCATCAAATGAATTCTCTTGATGGATGCACTGTAACAATCAATCAAACCCCTCAAACTTGAATACACCTCAAAATTCAGTCATATCCAGACATTCTTGCAGCTTGCTATTTACCCAAAATGTATCTAAAATGTAAATAGTTGCAAAACATATAACTATTATAATTTGTTATGTTATTAGTTATAACAAACAAGCACAACCTGCACTAGATTCAAGGTCCATAGATAATTTTGCACTTCTTACATCATTTATGTTAACAAGTTTGATAATTTACAAGTGTGTAATGTTTGAAGACAAGTGACATGAATTGCTCTTCATATGTTGCTGTATCCATGAAAATATATAAAATTGCAGTATAAAAAAACTAAAAAACATGCTTTCAATAGCCCTGTACTACAAAAGTATTAACAATGGTACCAAATTATTGTATTGTCTGTTCCTCCTTGATAAGTCTGAAAATTTCTGTTCAATCTGACATTTTGAAGTCTATAAAAATAAAGTTTGAAGATTCCATTACATACATGACAGGTGAAGCTAATAAAAGCGTGTTAAAAATGGAGTCTGTTCATTGACTATCTAACAGAAACAGAGTTTAGTTTGTGGACCAACAGCCATTACAATGAAACCATAACTTACCTACCTATATGATATCTAGGTAGTTACTATAAGCACTGAACAGTGCTAGGTTCTCTATCAATTGGGTTGTGCGAATCTGGGTGTGCTCATTGGTTAGCATAGATAGCGAATGGGTTGGCAATAGATCTAGATTGTAATAAAGGGTTTTAAATGCTTGAATATTTCTTTAAATCATAATATAAGAATTTTCCTATTCCTATTTCATTAATTGATTTTGATGTCAACTGCTACAGTCAGAATTAAAGGGAAGTTAGAAAAGAAAAGGGAAGTTAGAAGGGAATAATTTTTTTTAAGCTTCATTCTATGGTTTTTGAGCTAACAAATTTCAGCCATATCATAACTTATTATGGTGAGTTCTGGTAATGAATTAGGAAATTTAGATTTCTTCAAATACATTCCTTAGTAGTGTTTTTCCGGGGGGGTCGCCAAGTCTTTCTCAGAGGGTCACTTGCCAGGTAAAAAGCTAGTATTGTAGGTCTTCCACTACTGTGAAAATACAATATTTTCAGTGAGAAGCCTATTCATGCTTATTTCTCTAAATATGTTGAAAACTTGATTTCTTGATCAGTAAGTATAGTCTCAATCTCAATGGAATGAATATTAAATTCATCATTTTTGTAATCACTCACATAGTTTTTTTTACATAAAAACAATCTGAAGACGGGGTCTTCAGATTGTTTTTACTTGTAACAGGCTGTGAAATCAAGATGTCGAAAGACACCACCTCAGTAGTGTGGCAAGCAACTTTTTTTTTCGAAAAATTTGTTTTTTTGCCAAAACTTAATATTTTCAAAATGAACTCCTTACCAAGAGGAAACTGATCTTGTTAAAATGTGTTTCAAATCTTGGGGTAATTACACTAGCCTATGACTAACAGATTTGGGCATCTCTGCTACAAAATGTATCAAACGCCTCAGCACAATACAGAATAAGTGCGGTGCATCAGATGGAATTGGGTGATTTGGAAACTTCTTTGACTATCAAGTGTCTTTGGTAAAGAAAATGTATTAAAGTTTGTTATTAATTCTTGGGGTATCTTTATAACTTGGTAGAAATAATGAAACATACTGAGATATTTCAACTCTACCAGATAAGTCACAGAATAACGAATCAGGGTGTGTGCCAGTGTCTTGACATAGGCACTTGGATGAAAAAGAATAACATCCACCATTAACTCCATTTCTAACTAAGCCTCATTTACCGAAATTATCTAAGTACTAATATAAGTATTTTAAAGTCTTTTACGTACAATACAAAGATGCACTTATAGTGCGTTCGAATTGGAGTGATGTCGTTTTTAACAGTTTCAAAATGGGCATTTTTGTTCGGGCGTTCGAATTGGTAAATTTCAACAATTTTGCAACTTTTGCCACAAACGATATTTCCCAAATCGAACGATTAGATACAAAAATGTCATTTCCATGCTGTTCGCCTGCTTGTCACTTGTCTCAACCTACCTTTTTCCTTCAGTTAATCATTAAACAAAGTTAATCTAACAAATTATTCTCTTACCTGTTAGTATTTCTATAAAATTTTATAATAAAAATTAGAATTTTCGCTTCCCGTATGCATTTTCCGAAACTTATCTGTCAGATTCAAAGATGTCAAAATATGATCACAAACGACCCTGCCTCGGAGGTGGGTCAAAATTTGCAGTTCACGATGCTGTTTCCAAGCAAAACGAACGGTGAACGAAAACTGTTCAAAACGCCAATTTCGCCCTAACTTTCCAAATCGAACGCCAGTTGTGATCGTTTTTGGCATTTTGGACTGTTATTTTTGCTACCATACCCCAATTCGAACGCACCTTTAATGAAGTGATTAGGCTGGCCTTTAATTTATTTCCCTTCTTCTTTCTTAATTTCTATTGCTATGATATGACACCATACTTTTGTGTTTGACTATTTGACTTTAGTCTGGGTAACACAAAGTGCATCATTTCTGGATCTAACAGCATTTTTAAGGAGATTACCTATGTCTATGTTTCAAAGTTTGTTTGCTTCGTGCGGCAACTTCAAGTAAAAAGCAGTGGCTGCGTGCCTTAGGGCACGGCGCGGCCACGACATCGTCGGTGCGTGGATCCCTTTAATGACAATTCTTTCCCTTTCTACGCTTTATGAAGATCTTGAGCTGTGTACAGAGTACAGACAAAGATGTAGTAATTGGCTGCAGTTATCTGCCTATGGATTCTTTCATTCAGCTTCGGATCTTGCAACCACTTGTAAGATTTGAAGATCAGCTGTTTTATTGTGGATCTCATGTAGATGCTTTATCATCGAAGTCCGGGATCTAACCCTGAGACAGTGAATTCTACTAAAGATACATTTCAAAAAAAAAATTTACAGTTTGATGTAAGCAATCTTGGTAAGGTTTTCTTCAGACTAAAACCCCAGTTTTATTTCCGTTCATTTATTCTACGATTGCTCTTATAGAAGCCAA
The DNA here is from genome assembly GCA_947623365.1 of Achlya flavicornis. NCBI lineage: Eukaryota > Metazoa > Arthropoda > Insecta > Lepidoptera > Drepanidae > Achlya > Achlya flavicornis. Next base: position 4,645,555 of record OX392482.1, read on the forward strand.
GTCTATGCAGTCGATGATCGTCTCGAAATACCCCAAAATAAATTGCCCTTGTAACCTCTTCATACGAATTTCCAAAACATTTTAAATATAAAACGTGACTTGGTGTGTTTGTATGCATGGGCACGTCCCGATAACTCATTGGCATCAACACTGCTAGGTATTTGTTTTGAGCAAATATTACTATTTAATTCTGGGTAAAATCTGTCTGTAATAATCCTAATGTAGGGATCATTTCCTTGCTGTGGGGCTGCCGCGTAAGTCAATCTTAATGAACTTCATTAAAATTATCTTCCTTTTTCTAGTGAATACCAAAAGAATTAAGAAAGCCGTCCAAGTACTCGTCCGGTGACCCGCTTGAGGTCTAAATGTTATATAACTAGATAATGGGGGTTTAATGAAGACCAGTTTATTGACTTTAGCGGTAGCCCTGCTGTTCCTGCTACTCAGAGAACTTGGATAGGAAAGATCAAATGAACCAGTGGGCTTAGTGCGAGTTTTTTAACGCGCTCGATACGGTTTACGTTAACTCTAATTTGTATGGCGCAGGACCAGGCGCTGCCAATTGCCGCTAGGCGGCGCTAGTACAATGCCATACAAATTAGAGTTAACGTTAACCTTATCGAGCGCGTTAAAAACTCGCACTAAGCCCTCTGAAGCTTCCTATCATCGAAAACTACAATATACCTACATATCGGATCAGTCATTCTCATGTCAATTAAATGTTAAAAGTCAACCCACAGGATTAATCCATCCTTTAAATTTTTCAAGTGGTTGAATCACCGTTCACCATCTAACTAGGAAAAAGTGTATTAAAATAATTGTAAAATTATGTGATATATTCACAAACTTGACATATTTTTTTGACCTAAATATAGACACATATTTGCAGTGATTGGGCAGAAAACTAATTGGTTTTGTCAGTTTTACACATGTTTTACACTTTTTTTCCCACTGTCTTATTTTATTCTTCGAAGGTATAAGTGTATCGTCCAAATACCTTCATAATTTCTATAAGAGATTTCCCGTGTCATTGTCTGGGGGTAATGGGGTTTGCGTGGCGCGTTCACAAGGTCGGGCGGCTAAGTGGGTGGGGAAATCTGGTGTTCCCGTTTCTAAGTCGGAAATACCCACCCATATAAGAATGTTTTTCCAGTAAGAACTTTAGATGATCCTTCGTCAAAAGGGATTAAGAATATATTCTTTGATACCAAAATATCAATATCATCTGATTGAATTTGTTGAAGTAACTATTAATTCCCCATTATAAAGGGTGTAAAACACAAGGGTGGCAGGCCAGCGGGGAGGGGCGTGCGTGCACTAGGGATATGCGGCTCGGCGGCGCCAGGAGCACGATCGATATACCGGCTCACAGCTCACTCTGTCGAGTTTGAGTCGCGACGCGTTTGTGGGCCGCGTCGGTCTTTCCCGTTCCGTATCGTGTGGTTATACCTTTACTGTTTAATTGGACTGTTGTGTAGGTAGTGAATTGATGTTTTGGATGGATATACGGAGATGAGATAGTCCCCGCTAGTAACTGGTACGTAAGTCTTCACAATTTTATTATTGAGGTCAATATCTGGAAGAACAGGTTTATGATGTTTGTCTGTACCGTGTTTGAGGATCAATAGTGAGGTTGTAATGGTGATGTCACAAGTTCTCTGATTTTTAAAGGAATCTGAATTTTTCTGAAAGCTTTTTGTTTGTGATTATTCAAGGAGTCTCATACTGAGTTTTGTAATTTAAAGTTGAGAGTTCAAACCATACTGAGATAGAATCATGTGATTACGTATCCTCAATTTAGGCAACATATTTTATTTTCATTGCTCATTTCTTCAAAAGTTAGTAAGTAAAACATCTAGTATAGACGGAAAGAAGAGAAGTTGTTTAATAGTTAATCCACTATCCAATTTTGTTTGTGTAAAGTATACGTATTGCCTGGTCGGTAACAAAATTATCAAAATCAAGAAAATCGCAATGCAATGCTTTCCAAATTCCTTGACACTATTGCAACTCCCATAACTAAAGGCTATACTATGACTAATAACTTGCCAACCGAGACTGGTTAATTTGCCTGCTCAACCTCTTGACCTGTGTTTTCCGGAGTCATAAAGAGTCATTCTAGACATAATCTCCAGACTAAACTCGCTGGGTGCGTTCAGAAATCCGTCTCTATTTGCAGAGCCGGCGCGGCCCGCCTCCTCCCGTCATCGAGGTCATATGCGCAGACATTCTGATGAACTGTCCGATACTGGATAATGTCAGGATTATGATTAGTTACACGGTTCTGGTGTTTGCGGCGTCGTTACTAGCGCAGAACGGATTTTTTGCAGAACTAAGTTGATTGCTGTGCCGTTGAAACTGAACATCTGATCTGCATTTAGTGAAGCGATTCAACTTTTTTTGCGTTCTGATGTAACTATATATAATAGACAGTTAAATGTTTACATTCAGAATTCGTGTTACTACTCCCAAGGTTTAAAAGGTTAAAATGATGTGCTCCTTACATCTCTGTAACCATCTTACAAATGATATCATTCATTTTTCCTACGTTTTGAATATGATGTCATCCCTTATTTACGGTGTTAGGGAGGGAGTCACTTCTGCGGGCGAGAGATAAGGCAGAATTTTGGCATGTTAGGTAGGTACTTATGTAGGAGTACTTGCTAACATAGAAAGATCTTTAAAAAATGCCACGCCCTACTCTGTTTGTTCGTACCTTTTCTAAGTTACTGTACTGTAAATGAGTCAGTCTGTCCATTCTTGCCATGATAATACACAACGTGTCCGCGTCCGTGCCGGCAGCTCCATCTGCTAATGACAAAAAATAATAGGTGAGGTCATCGTCGACCTGTTCATATTGAGTGGCCATTCATTCGTAGGTACACTCGACCACGCGAGCTCTGTCTGGAATCCGTTTAAAATTCGTCTCTATTTGTTGATATTTGTTCCGATCTGTGGGCGAGCGGTATCTAAATTTGTACGATGATGATCGGTCACGGCGTCCGCAACAAAAAGTATTCTACATTACAAACAGTCCCAACGAAAAGTGAATTTATTTCGTAACACTGATTAGCATAAGTAATGGTAATAACTCGGTTTACGCCATCGTCTATCATTATTATCTTGGTAATTCCTTTGTACGTTGATGATAAGACAATTGGGTATGTTTTTAAAATTCTTCTTTCAAATTTTGCATATTCGTGATCTTTATGTCCAGTTACATCACAATGCATTCTGTAAGTGGTTTACAAGGATATTATGAATTTGAACCATAGTTGCAAGAAATAAATGAATATTATCGATCAATTAAGAGTTTTGTGTGTGGCGTTATCTCCCCCGATTTGTCATGTTGACCTTTTAATTGACCCCAAGTCACATCATCTCGATGATTTAATAATATAACTATGATATGTAGTAGTGGTTTCACAATCGAAAATTAATGTACTGAATTTTTTTGTGTTTGAGTTTACCTACTTGAATGTTTTACTGTTATTGCGATGTTAAGAAGATTCTCTTTTATTTGCAGGTGAGTATCCCGTTTGCGATGATTTAATGGAACCTTGGACGTGATTGCAATAAAGTAAGTCATTAACGACAGCAGAAACAAACATCTGCAGTCAATTTGCATTTAAATTACAATGCTCAGATTGCAACGCACTTGTTTGCCCTATAAATACTAGTGTACTCAGAATCGCCGATTTAAGTAATGAATGATGATTTTTAACGTTTTCCGTAACATCTACCAACCTTAGTTTCACTGGAATTCGACAGTACTTTTTATAGAAATCTAAATTTAGAGTTATGGGCAGTGCGTACAGAACCGTGATGTGAAGTGCTGGACAAAGGTGAGGTATTTCACGGCTAGCTTCATCGTAGACGTACGAGAGTATTTGTTGGGAAATTATTTCTGATTCCGATAAATTAGGCCTATGTTCATGTCAACATATCTCCAGGCGCATATTGGACAAAGCGTGCACAGATGTTGAATGTTTACCCTTCTTTATTAAATGTCATTGGGAAGGATATTGCAATTGTGTTCTACCAATAACATGTTATATTGCAGCAGTCTAATGTTTTCGGCTATTAAGTTCTTGACCGAACTAGCGATTTCATCGTCTAGATTTGACTTAATTTTCCTATTCGTCTTTGGATGCTAATGAAGCATTGTTGGTTCAAATATGGGTGCTTAATGATGTACAATATTGTGGTTTTAATCAGATATTTTTAGATGACTTAATTCAATGACAACATCTGGCGGGCGATAACGAACAATACGTTCTGTTATTCTTAATTACGAACAGCTTCCCTGTTTATCTGTCCCAGTTATAGGTTGGTTTATATGAAAGCTTTTTTATTCCTGATTGATGATTGTGGATGATACCTATAATATTATTTTGTTTTAAATGTATAACCTAGTCTTCTTGTTTTCATTTTCCATCTGCCGTTGAAACTTTACCAAACGAACCACCTCCACCGTTGACATACATTTTTAATACATCTCTAGCACCGAAATTAAAAATGGCCGACATCCGTCGCGCCGCCCTTTCACGGTTGAGCAATGCAGGCGTTAATTGCGCTAACAAAAGGGGCACGCGAGAGAGCCTTTCTAAAGTCAGCTATCAACGGTGGCCAATTGTCCGGAAGGTTTCGTTCATTGTTTATTTTCGTTTTCTTTCCACACGATCTTTACCTTCTATTGTTACAATGCTCTCTATCACTATTTATCATCTCTGTCTTGAAACTAATGGAAAACAATAAAAGAAATTGTTCGACAATAAAATGTTGAAGTATGCTAGCTAACCTACCCAATATAAAAAAGAAAATAATCAAGAACAAAGCTAATTCGGATAAAATGATCTATATAGTAGTAGCAATGATAGTATATTTTTTTGATAGTATCCGTATTAAAAATCGGCAATATTTTACGAAGTCGAATGCTTAACTTACTATTCCGGTGGTGAAGTCCTGAGTCCCGCTCTATAGGGGTCGACGACCTCAAATCCAGTCCATGTCTTGCACTCGCCGACTCACGTAACAACCGCTTTCTGTACGTACATAACCATTATACATACATACAACGTGTTTGCCGAAGAAAAGCTTGAGCTTTGCCAAAATACCTATATGAAGTTATGGCTTCCTAATAGACTAAGAACTTAGTAGCTACTTTCTCAAAGTATAAGATGATGAAGGAAGAATTAAGTGTAGAAAGGAGACAAAAACAGTAGGAACGAAAAACTTTTCCGTTTTTTTTTTTATGTATATGTACAAATTGTTATTCATTATTTCAAAAATAGCTTGACAACTATTTTTCCGGATATCGTAGCAAATTCTTGCGTAACATACGTAATCGTAATTCCAGGCAGTTTTGTGATGTCTATTATATCAGTTATATCATTGGTCTGTGATATTACAAGTGAACCTAGGCACTCGGCTAGCTCGCTCTAGCTAAATTTAGCTACAAGCATATTTTTATCAGATTGTAAAATCTACTCAACTTGCAGAACTCAATTTATTTCACGACCATATTAAAGCTTAGCTACTTAGAAACTTTTTATAGCTCTTGATAGTAGCCGTTGGAAGAACCAGTTTTAAATGTGTGCAGGATATCGTCATGTTCGACGTATCTAACTCGTAAGGATCGAATGTATTGACTAATAAAATTATGTGTTGGTGTTCCTCAATTAACACAAACTGGTTCAGTGGCTTCAGTTAAACCTCTCTCACTGTTTTAAGGACTGTTAGATTATATTTTGATTCTATAACGGAAGAGTCCGAGTTTTGTAATCGATAATGCACGGAAGATCTACCGGGTTGGTCTTTGTGCTAGGAACTCTTATTCATAATAATACTTCAACTGACTCACGACTTTAACCTTTAGCGGGTTTATAGATAGATGATTTCATTGTGATCAAATACCGTTACTTCCTTTTACTAAAAATGCATAATTTAGTACATTTAATGTGTCTCAAATAGTCTCTTCCAGGTATTTTTTTAGCTGGATCAATTTGCTGGTTTGTTGGACTTGTTTGAAGCAACCAATTCGATAACATAATGCTCCTCTAACTTCTTTAGGTACTCTAGAGTTCTGCTATGCTATGACTGAGTACGAATAGTGATGCCAGACAGGTTATATCAAAATTATTATCCTCACAATTGTTCACCAATTATTGTAAGTACTTAATAATGGTGATATATTGTCAATTGCTTGTAAATTTTGCTTAATACCCCTTTGTCCGTTACAATGTAAATTTTCAATGTTGGAAAATTTACTGCATGTTTCAGAATTAACTGAAATTTAATGCATTGTGCCTTTTAGACATAAAAGGGTTTATTTATTTGCATTGCGCTAGCCTCATTGTAAATGCTGCAACGAGGTCAGAGTCAGGGAACATGCTGCACTACACTGAAACCTTATCTAAGGAACACAATGGCTGTGTTCATTCTTTCCAGCTTCCAACTTCCTTCTTGGAAATGCAGGCCCCAAAAGAGCTTTGTTTGACCTACATTGATTTTTATCTGCCTTGAAAAAACTTATTTTTATTTGTATGGTTATTTTAAAACTGGATTTTAAAAGATGATATGGTATGAGTGTACAATCAATGATGCAATTTTTATTCATTACTTTATTTCGGTACGAGACCATATCTTCATTAACGCGAATATTTTCCTTGTTTCATTCAGTACGAATCAATAATTGCTTATTTCCGAAGAAGTTTTATAACAAAGCAAAAATAAAGAGAAATTCAATGTTGTAACATTAAAATGTATTTTCTCGTGTAGCATTATTGATATTATGGAAAGCAGGCTTACGTGCAGTTTGCTTGCTGCACCAAGAATTTCATTGTAAAGTCATGGCTTGTGTGAATAATTCATAGAGCACGAGCTACTGCCAATACAATCGTCACCTATTTTCTTTTCTGAGAATCCGTATAGATACATACCGTTAGTAATAAGCCAATGAATTACGTATCGAACAATATCATGTTTTATTGATATATATTATGTTTGTGAGTAACTTTTCTAATTTTGATTAAAAGGTACGCAAAGTTGAAAGAAGTTTACTGCCAATTAGTTCTGGGTGGGATGTACGTTTTCTACTGACCGTATATTACTACTATAAAAAGAAAGATTTGTTTCTATTTACCAATATGCAGTGATAAAGTTACCAGACATGTCAGTAACGTAACGTGATACGTCGATGATTACCCGCAGTGGAAGTTCGAAATATCCATTTACTAAATTAAAATTGATGGGTTCCACCTAGCGTTTCATGTTTTCATTTGACATGTACAAATGGAAACATGTTCCCTTGGCCGTGGACTTCTAGTGTTTTTGATATTATCCGCATTATCAAGTTGAAAAATATTACCTGCAATACAAAATATCTTTTAATGTTGGCAAAGCATCAAACATGGTGTCAGGCGAACTCAATGACCGTACTTTTATTTTTGCTCAGTGTTTTATAATTTCAAGAAAGTATGACAAATTAGGACAATCGTCAAGATTGCTGTGTGCCGTCAGTCTTATAATTTTTATGGTCGAGGCGAGTTATATTGACCTAAATAGGCGATAACGTCACCGCTCAACCAAGGCAAACATCTTGCATGCGGGTGTGGTCGGTGCACATTGCGTCCCCTGCATGTCCCCTGCAAAGTAAACGAAATTCTCGCAATAAAGAATATTAACTAAATCTCTTGTGTGCTTAAAAGATTCTCAGAATTGCAGGAAATAATGCAACGCTTCAATTAGGCTTATTGATTAGTTACTTTATCAATTTGCTACATAATTATGAATCACATTTTATAATTGGAGTATTTCCCAATTCGTAATTCTTCAATGTATCCATTATCAATTACATTACAAGCTCACGCATGGATCATTCACCGCGTAAACTCCCTCAATTGATTAATGGACTCTGCAATATGTCCCTTTTACTTGAGTTGGAAGTTGATTGTGGCACTGTGTACACTTTACTTATCTTTAACAGCCTGTTGTATATTCTCTTGAAGGATATTTTGGCATTCTGTATTGATATCTCGTAATGCATTTGAAGTATAGTGTAATGTGGCGTGCAGCGCATGTGTTGCTATAAAACCGGTAGGTCGCGCGCAAACAACAGCGCCGGCCTTCGCCGCAGTTGCCGACGCCCGTTGACGTCACCTCGCTTATGTCATACCATTAAGAACCACGATTGTGTGCTGTACTTGCCAAATTGACCTGCAAAACTTAGCACTTAGCCATTTTCAGATTTTAAAATTCGATTTCATTGCCAACTCAATACTCTGTATCTGATTCTGATATCATACTGCATGTGACCGTCAAGAGCATTCTCTTCGGAGTAAAGATGATTCGTTCTGCATGACTGTAGGTTTCTGACGCCAGAGAATTTATTTAAAACAATCTGTATGTATGTTACACCTTTCATACAACGCTATGGTAGCCATACGAATTGGGCTAGCTTGCGTCATGGTTTTGCTACTGTTTATAATTTATTGCGCTATGAAGAAAAGCAAGGTAACTCATAATATTGAAGTAAAACTCAGTGATTAGAAGACGTCGTAATTTTCAAAAATGTTGGAGTAAGGCTTCTGCTACCAGTACTAAATGATTCCGGTAACTAAACGGTAACCGTAACAAAATATGGCTTTTGAGAAACCTTTTAAGTTTAAGACAGCCTTAATGCTGGGTTGGTTTGTTTAGGTTAATTTTATTCTGAAGAGAGATATTGAGAAAACAAAGTTTATTGTTGCCTACGTATCTCCGGTGTAAAAATTACGTGGTAAGCAACAAATGGGGCGCTTCCTACTCTACAAAGTTCAGTGGCGACACCCACGCATTAGACTCATTGACTCCTATCCATCTCCTCCGAGATCAGACTAGCGATGGTGCAACCATAATAATATGACGACTATTCTATTTTGATAGATGACCAAAGCTTATAAAAACAAATTGGAAGATTAGGCAATATGACATCTAATAAAGATATAATGCGAACAGTGAAGGAGCGACTCATTTTTGACTTGGAATTTTGTCTTTCCTGACACGTATAACCTAGATGTCTTTTAGGCCTCAGTACATGGGCATTTTTAGGGCAAGCGTGCTATATTCTTCATAGGGAACGTCATAACACCTGGAAACAATTGAAAGCCGAACTTGAGCCCATTTTACATAAATAGTTTTTCCATAATGAAATTGCACTCAAAATTGATTGATAAAGATAAGTTTCCGTTAAAAGAGCAAATTTTCCATTAGCGAAAACATAAACATGATGATGCATGAAGTGTAAAATGCTTAAATCATTGCCCGTCTTTCGGACAATCTCTAAACTTTGAGTACATGCTTACTCGCTGATCTATAAATAAGAATTGCGTTTTGTATAAAATGAAATGATCTGACGTAGAAAATGTGTTTCAATGTCCGGTCAGTGACTGGCGTTTGGTCGAATTGCCACCCTTGAAGCGTGGGCGGGCGGTAATTCTAACCATTAGGGGATGGATAAATGTCTACACGCTTATCTATTTAATGTCACACGTACAAGAACGTGTTCCATTTTTCCCATGTCGTGCTAAAGTGCTTTGTAGCATTTCTGTTTGAAAAGAGATTTTTAGATTTTTTGCATAATTATATTTAAACTAGTTTTCGCCCCGCGTTTTTACCCGCGTTCCGAGGGATTTAACATCATTCCGATTCAGGTGTATTCGAGGCTAGATCTCAGATTTTCTAAATTCCTCTATAGAAAACTATGTATATGCCGACCGGATATCCCTTTGTTTCTGCTGTGAAGCGTCATGTTTCGTGTCAGTGATGGTTTTGTTTATTATTTATAACAGACGGTAGTGGTCTGCGTCGGAGGGGAACGTTTTCACGTGAGGGAGCCTTTTGATTACGACAGCTAATTAGGCGTGTGAGGTCGTCGATGCTCGGGCGTACACAGTGCGTGCCAGTTAATACACTCGTTACATTCTTAAACGAATATTTAATCCTTTTGCACCCTGATTATCTAGGTGTGCATCATACAATTATATTTTATTTGGAATTTTCCCAATGGAGTACAGCATGGGGTTCTTCAAAAAGGGCGTGAAGAGATTTCTTCAGGGTCAGCAACGCGCGCGTGATTCCCCTAGTGTTGCAAGCGTCCATAGGCTATGGTAACCGCTTACCGTCCGGCGGGCCGTATGCTTGTTTGCCACCTAAGTGGTATAAAAAAAAAATGCTTGTTTGCCAACTTAGTGGTATAAAAAAAAAATACGTGTGGCACTCGGAGACTGCTGCAGTAAAGCTATTGCATCAATGCCACCTAGAGGCGGGTTGCTGAAGTAAAGAGACAAGCGTGATATTTCAAAAAATTATTCAAAGTTCTGCTATTCATCGATAGATGGCAAAATGTGCCGGTCGGGGGTGTTAGGTTATTTTCGTTACGGAATTTCTGGATTCGGTCTCCACGCTCAAGGCCCGCGATAGAAACTATGCAATAGCTTAAAAAATAAAAACAATCAGAACAAAGGCTATAATGTACAGCACTAGTTTGTCAAGTTATCAGTATAGATCACGCGAGTGCTTCGGGCGCGGTTCTATATTTGGGTTAATGGATTCGTCCGCGCACCGCCACCAGCATGGGAAGTGCCTGTTAGCTAGTCCGTCCGCTGATACCAGTTTCAAGCTGAGCCAAATTACGAAGACCCGTTTTACATCTCAAAGGTATCTCAACTGAATTACCACGGGCAATTATTGTATTAGTTAATTTGGGAAGTCCCGTTTTCCTAGTCGAATGTACAGCAGTTTCTGACCATAAACATGATGGTCGTACTATTCACACGTGCATGTTTATTTTGGTATGTCGGTAAAATCAAATCTACAATTGACAAAAGTAATGGGTAATGTACACTTCAAAATAATCATTCGATAGAACAAAAGAGCTATAAAATAGTGAGAAATGTTTGTTAGTATTAGCGAATCATCATTGTGTTCATCTCAGTTGAGGCCACTTTTGAGTTAATGGCTCTATATTTAGCTAGTTGTGATGTCAGCACACATAGGAAGCTGAAAATCGTGTCACTGCATACTATACTACGCTAACTGTTTGACTATGATTGGAAAATCGCACGTTTTTGGATATTTGTAAATGCAATTTATTAAATTTGCTATTTAATAAAGAATCTGATCGTTGCTCAAATACAAATTTAGAGATATAAAACCTTTACAATTTGAAAATTAGTCTAAAGAACTTCAATATCTGAATTCCCCAAAGCTTTTCGTAGAATCGTCGTATTGGAGGCGCATCATATTGAATGGTATTAACCTCCATAATTAATCGTAAAGTTGATTACAAAAACAAACAAAAGCTTAGACTGCGGTTAGAAATGCAGTAGTTTGTAGGTAGCACGTTGGCACCCACCGACTGTGACTGTGACGGACCGTAAATACTACATCCGTACATATAAATGAATGAACAGTTAGCTATTCCATGCTGAACAAAAATGATCTCTATTTTTAACACGTTAATGGTTCAACCAGTTGACAATTTTAACGGGATGGTAATGATAGAAATCGCAATGCTTCCTGCGGTTGTAAATGGGAATGGAAAATGAATGCACATAATTATTTATGAATTACGTTTAGCATGCTTTGATGGTGAGATATCTGTAGTTTAACGCCTTTGTAAACAAATACTTGGCATCAGACGGTAAAGTTTGCGTAACATTATAATGCTCTAGTTTAATAACCCTCTATATTTCTAGTGACGTGTAAAGCGTAGAACCCTCTCAGAAAGTGCCCATAACATGGCACAGTGACAAGAACTTATGATCCACGGATGCCCCTATTTGAGAGAATATCTATAGGTTGGACTTGCCTTATTGTATGGTTTGTAATTGGGATGAATAAAACACGATTGCATGCAACTGAAATGAGATTCTGGGATGTTCGTTCCCTGCTCCAAAGTATTCAACATAAATGATTGTACTGTTGGAACAGAGGGATGAAATTCAAAGTGAATTAAATACTGATGAATATGAAAGAGGATGACCATACAGTAACAGGAAAATCGATGGATGGAAATGGAAGATGGGTTGTGCGAAGGTCATATGAGTAGGAAAGGAATGATTACCTAGATGACGGTCGGAAGGAGTAGATGGAAGAAGAGTATTTACTGCACGCACCTACATAATGACCACCTACAATTTATGGTATATGTATTATCAATTTAGGCAGAGTGATTAAGACTAGATTGCTTAAATTCAGACATGTTTTGTATCTATCAAATTAGAGAATCTAAATTTATTTTCATTCGTCGCTTTTACAAAATGATGATAGTGAAGAAATTGAAAGCTTTCATGTTTTACAAAGTCTGAGTAATTGATACTTTGTAACAGAGATCGTCATGGTATGTTAGCCGACAACTGGCTCTAAAGCGAAATAACGGTTGTGCTCTTATTACGCCTTTACATAACACAGAAGTGACTTGAAATGAGTGCCTACCTACATACATACAAACAGACACGCGCACATTATGATACGCATAAGTTACTTTTGATTTTTAAGAAATAGAAAATGTAAATCAAATCAGAACTTTTTCCTTCAAAATTCAGGCGCCCAATGTTTAATTAAATCTACAAAGTATTTGTCGTTTGGGAGTTGATATTAGGCGTTCAATTTCTATTTGCTGATTCTGTATGTTACAACTTTCATAAATCTCCTGAGATGGCATCATCAGATCAAATATTTTGCAAAGATTAAAAGTTAGTTCACGTTTATGTAATGGGGACAGGAATTAGGATATCCGCCGTCCAAAGCGGTGGAAGGATCATGCATGGTAACATTTGCGGTACTATGTCCCCTCGTAATGTTGATAGCGTGTCGTCTAGTCGTTTATTTGCTACACGCCATGTCGTACGTAACACTACTGGGGAAGCGTTTGATATTGTATGCATGTACAACAAATTTTGAGCATTAGAAATTTCCCAAGAATATTAAAATATCTTTTTTATTTGTTATCAAGCGTTCTTATCGTTCATTACTCTATATGACCAATTGATTGGCAGTGCTTACAATGAACGTTGCTAAACTAACGATTGAGTTCTGGTTGCTATGTTCATAAATGTCTGATATTTAATTTAAATAACTCTTGAATATTATATTGTTTAGAATCCGGTTTCGACCTTTAGTTCACTAAGCTGACAAGCTCAATGCCAATATTTCATGCGTGGCGTGGGGTGTTTCGAGGAAAGCGGTGACGCCCCTAATATTTATTGATTTAGGCTTTGATGACCAAAGTGTCAACTCAGGAAATAGAATGGGGGTGTATTTTTGAATATTTCACATATTTCTGATTCTTTTTGCTTGATACTAAATTAAACTATCGCAAAAAGCGACAAAATACCTGTCTCATTTTCTAGAATTTTTGAATATTTTCAGAAATTTATTGATATAATTTGTTTTGAATGGCATTTGTATCGCAGAATTTAACTATGGTTATTTAATGGCGTCTATATAGACGACGCCATGTCTGCCTGACTGGGGTCAACAACCGCGCCCGCCTTGCCTATTCGATACACTTGCTTTGTTCGACTTTTGTTGCTCCTTTAGTTCGTTGCGTTTATGTAATGTTAAATATAAGTTATAACTATACAATATTAAAGTTTGTATTCGTCGCAATCGTTGATTTATCATGCTAGGTATTTCGTGATAAATTGAAGTCATGCCACAAGGTTCTTCATTAGGTCCACAATTATTTCTTTTGTATGATCTGGAATATCAACGCCGGTACTTTTATCTTTCAGGAATTTATCTAAAGTTTATATTAATTATAATGTCCTCATAGGTAATTCCTTTTTACGAACTAGCTACTTCAGGAGGTGCATTATTTTTGTACAAGTAAATTTTGGTGTCTTTTCTGTTTAGGGTTTATGTATGTAAATAGTCATGTGAGCGAGTTTGTAACTATAAATAGAATAATAACTATGTAAATTGGACGTTGCGTGACTGATCCGCTACGTGATGGAAAGTGCGAAACTGAATAACCATTATAATGTATAATTGTTTATTGTTATCGTGTAGGTACTTACTGCACGTTTTCCTAAGAAACATGGAGACACGAGATTGAAGGGTATTTATGATTACTTACTAAATCAGGACAATTGGCTTTTCATTGGTACGTTTAATGTCTGCTATGATTAAAATGAAGGAAATTTAATTATTGAACGTTGTTCTAATGATAAAAATAGGATGTTCGTGTATTTACCGTATCTTCAGATGACTTCATAAAGCTTACGTACCTAGGTAGGATGTGACTCGCAATGTAAATTCTAGATTTCACATGAGATTATATTACATTGTATTGTTTGTTCTCTTGTAATGGGAAGGTTATTTTAATGAAAACCATTTTTATTGTATGTAGTGTGTTACGTGTGCTAACGCTAACCAGCATTCATTAATAAGTACTGTTAAAGTAAACGATATCGTGTGATTCTAAATCTGTGAAATAATATTTTGATTTGTAGCAGTTATCCTACATATTATATGCGAATGTGAGTTTGTCTGTTTCGTTTTCACGCCTTAACTACTCAACCAATCATCATGAAATTTGGCATGCGGATGGCTATGATATAGAGAAGCCTACTTTTTATCCCGGGGACGCTTTGAATCCGTGGGGGACAGCTATTAGGCAAGAAAAACCCTGAATATACAGTTGCAGTAACATCGTAGTAGAAACACTAAACCTAGTGTTTATAAAGTTTTTTATTTTGTTTTCTCAATATAAAAATAATAGAATCACAAGAATATAGCAACACAATACATAGGTACATTCTATTATGACAGTGAGCATTGAGAGGCCTTCCCAACCAACGAAGTTAAGCTATTATGTGAGAAGGTCAGAGTCACAGACGAGCACACAAATTATTTACGTATAGACTCGGTCGGTACCAAAAAAGCGATCACCACGAACAAATCACAATTCGGAGTTACTAGGAATATAACCATAAAATATTTAATAGCGATAGATCAGACAATGCTTTATGGCTTAGCCGTATTACATTTATTGCTGGTCCTAATTTTTCTGGTTTCATGGGGCATTAACTTATGTAGGTGAATTAGAAAAAGTTTTACACCTGCCTTTGGTACTATGAACATATTTTGGGAGCAAGAAATCAAAATACGAAGTCAAACGCTTTTGATGACATGAAATTGTATATTTGGCTGTGGATGAAGATGAATAGCTCGTTAGATTCTCTTTCTGATTGTACAAAAATCAACGGGTCTTATGAAAAGGCCGGCCTAAAAAGGCGATTCTACAGAACACAAGTGAGGCACCGCAGTAACAGAGATACGTATTGGATAAAAAAGTTTTGAATACCGTGTTCAAATTCAACTCATGAATCATGGATAACGCAACTCACAACTGTATTGGTGTATGAATATGCATAACATCTTAAAGTAATTACGAAACAGCTGTAAATAGACCGAGTGTTAACAACAGTAAATTTTTAGGGGGACGTTTAGCAGATCTATGGGATAATTATTAACATGCCTCTAAGTGATTGCAACCTGGCTATGAGTACGTCTTTTGTGTAACTTAATCCTGTTAAATGGCACGACAACATATTCCTACTCCATCGAATCATGTCGCATGTACTAAATAGAAATTATGATTTTATTTCAATTAAACGGTACTCCGTTAGTTCACTTCGGTTAGGTGTGGCGATAAGTCACTGGAAAGTGTTTATCTTATCTTATCATTTCGTATGATGTCATTTGAAATGACAAAAAAAAACAACACCTATGTGCAATTTTATGAAAATTCTGTAGTGAAATTTGTCGGTGTTCAATTTGTTAGTGAAATTTATATTTTTACTAGCGTTTTAGCCAAGGTAATGTTTGCTTCATCAACGCTGATTATTGTTGATAGTAATTCAATATTGATTTGAGTATCAGAAAGTTAGACAATAGTTTCAAGGATTATTACAATTTGTTTCGCAATACCATGACTTTTGATCAGATGTTTCTCAATCAATAACCACTTTAAGTAATGGGTTGTAGACTGCAGTGGAATTTGTTCAAGATCTTTTATGACTTTTACTTTATTCGTTATATACCTATATTACTACTTCTAGCTCTGCTGATACTATTATTGTATTAAGTATGTTATCTTCGTTGAGTGCTATAGCTGTTTAAGTCACTTAATGATAACTAACCTGATGAGATTCAGTACTTTACCCTGTTGACAATCTATAATATAGTATTGAAACAATATAACTAACCTAGTTTTAATTATTTCCAGATAGTTGAGCGTGGCGTGGTGAGGCACGGTTTGTCGGAATGACGACCGACATATCGGTGTCCCGCTGGGACCCATCCATCGGCCACGGCCAGGAGATCATCGACGAGTTCGAGTACGATGGCGGCAATTCGTCGTCGAGGCTATTCGAACGATCGCGCATCAAAGCGCTAGCAGGTGAGGGATCCGCCCATTCTTCCTTCTTTTAAATGTATGATAGGCCGAATGCAAAGTCCTATTGACAGCAAAGAGGCATTAGATTAGTAGTAAGGGACATTTCCTATTTCCTTATTGTTTTGTGTTACCTACCATAGTTGGAGTTTATTTATTGAAAAGAGTAAATGCTTTTCTGGTTTTTCGTTTTGTATCGTTGGTACTGAGAAACCTTTATTAATTTGTTAAGCCTTTGCGGAACTTGGACATCTTATTATACAATGACGGGCCAGTTGGCGCAGTTGGTTAAGGTTCACCTTACGCGCCGCAGGTCGTGGGTTCGATTCCCACACAGGACATGCATTTGTGTGCATGAACATGTCTGTATGTCCTGAGTCTGGGTGTAATTATGTATATTAAGTATGTATTTACAAACAAAAAGTATGTATATGTATTATATCAGTTATCTGGTTTCCATAGTACAAGCTCTGCTTAGTTTGGGATCAGATGACCGTGTGTGAGGAATGTCCCAGGATATTTATTTATTTATTTTATTTATTTAATTGCAGTATTATCTTTTTCGTTATAAGTACCGGTACTAATAGACATTATATGTACATTAACATGCAATAATTAATTCTCATTACATCGCTCTATGGAAATAAATGGACCAATTATTTTTTATTCCTTACAATTTCTAAACTATAAATTGATTTTAAGAGATAATCCTTATTCACATATTTGTCACAAATTATAGAATGTGTGCCATCAATATTTATTTATCCAACCAATGGACAGAGTGATATGGACAAGTTGATTGTGTTATGATATGACTGGAAAATAGTGGTTGATAACAAGAAACACTTATTCCGCTATCATTTTAACGTTGCTATAATGCTATAAGATGAAAAATTACAATTAAGAAGTTTTTTTTGTATTTGTTTTAAAGTCCAATGATCTTGATGAAACTCAGGCAGGATAAGTTGCACAAATAATCTTAGATAGAAATAAAAAGGGGAATACACGGAAGCATGCGGGTTAAAAAAAACCGCGCCTAGCTGAATATTATTCAGTTGTACGTCGTAGCTGTCATCATATAGGTATATCTTACTGTTTTTACTACAAATTTAAATGTTCAAAATGCTTTGTTGTTTCATGACAGTCAACTAA
The DNA here is from genome assembly GCA_947623365.1 of Achlya flavicornis. Classification (NCBI taxonomy): domain Eukaryota; kingdom Metazoa; phylum Arthropoda; class Insecta; order Lepidoptera; family Drepanidae; genus Achlya; species Achlya flavicornis. The sequence continues at coordinate 4,663,151 of OX392482.1, forward strand.
GTAGAAGTGCTACAGCTAGACTTACTTTTATTGTTCCACATCCATATCTTCCCTTTTTGTTTTAATCTAAGAATATACTGTTTATTGTTTGAGAGCTTCATATGATAAAATACGAGAGGTCGCCAATGACCTTGATTACATCACAGTTTTTATATTACACATTAATTGTGATTTGTAATATTATGATTCTCCAGAGCTTATCATAACGCATTGTAATAAACCATAATTTCCGTTTTTCCTCATAAAATGAAGGGATATCGAACATTTGGTCAATAAATTAAACATTTGAAAAAACACTAGTGACACCATGAAGTGATACGCAATTTTTTAATGAACCTTTTATCTATAGAGTAACTGAGTTTATCAGTGATACAGAGTTTTGCTATCTTAAACTTTAGTAAGACGAATTCTCTCTGTCGTCCAATGACATCTCCTAAATTCAACGTGTAGTGTATTAAGAGCGGCATGTCTCTGATAAATCTAAAGTATTTCGACAATGTAACAAAAATAATATTGATCCAAATAGTATAATTACATAATCAATAAATAAATAAGTGTTGTGTTAGTTTATAATTGAAACCGGTCGCTGGATTGACAACATCTGGAGTAGAGCGTTGGTATCGAATATCCTTGTCGACTGGGCAGTTGAATTTTGTCGCTCTAATTCTTCCCGTCTTTCGCCTGATACCTCCACAAATGAATAGGCCTCAGTCGGTCGGTGCTGGCGACATGACATCGACGGAGTGTTACGATCTGATAAAAAAGGGAGTTGATATCGAAGTGCCTGGCCTAGAAGTGTATTATGACAAGGTTGTGATAGAACTGAGAGGTTAGTTTGTGAAGTGTATTGTTGATTTCGTGGAGTGACGTTTCGCTGTGATTTATGACACTTTCTGGATTAATTTGATCATTATACATACTTAGCGTATTAGTTTAAAATAATCCTGATATACAGCGATGAGTTTAATTCTTGCTTTTTCCCCAACATTGCCCCGATTTTATCCTTATTCTCTTCGGCTATTTATAAAGCCGTGTCTAAAATGTCCTGGTTTGATAGAAATTAAAGCTATGGTATATTAATTTTAATGAAATAACTGTCTGACTCCCGTATAACACCCTGCACATCTAGGACTGAGTTTTCCGCTTCATAGCGCGCGAATAGCAATCTGATCCTGATCTCGTATTACCGATATTATTTTCCGAAACCAACACCAAGGGCCGTACTGGCTTCTTGGAGTTATTACAATGGCGATGGCGACTCCGGACGGGCGCAAGGAGCCCCCGATTAACGAGATATCAGTTGATAAACCACCAATCTGGTCACCCCGCCGCGGTCGACCTCACTGGCGGTTATTGTGTTAACATTCCTCACTGTTTTTTCTGTAGTTTCCTTGTATTTTATCGATGAGTGTATATTATGTGCATTGTTTTTTTGGTCTGTCAGGTCTGTTTCATGTTGAGAATTTCTGTACTATGTCTGATGCCTCAGGGTACTGATTTGAGGCCACAACTTTTTATTGTACACATTACTGATTTTAAATTCGATCTTACATAAGTGATAAGTAAAGTGTACTAAGTTTACTCTTATTGATGTAATATTATTCTTTGACAGACGAACGAGAAAGTGTACAAAAGAAAACTTTCCAAAAATGGGTGAATTCGCATTTAGTGCGCGTCGGATGCCGCATCGGCGATCTGTACGTGGACATGAGGGACGGCAAGAATCTAATCAAGCTCCTAGAGGTGCTGTCTGGAGAGAGACTGGTGTGTATTGTCTACTTTATTAATCTTACAACGATCTAGTTCTATGACCGTATAATGCGCATTATCATCCTCCAATATGGCGAGGAGGGTCTCTAATATGCCACACGCGTCATACTTGTGAACAGGTGCTGCTTGTGGGGGCTGGTCTGCTTAAGTTTGCTGTTTATTTACTTATTAAATATTTATTCAGTCTACTTTGTAATTTTTTCGCCGCGCCGGGGCACGCAATTGTTTTCATTGCGATTAGAATGTAAATATTATGTAATTAATCTAAGCCTGTTTTGAAAATAGTAATTGCTGAGTTTATTGCCGGCTCTTCTCAGCAAATGCAACCTTCCGAACCGGTATTAGAGTATTAGAGTCAGACTTTTCATAAGTGCCTGCGAAGGTCTATTTGAATAAATGATTTTGAATTTTGAATCACCGGTAGAATTTATGCTGATGATATGTTTTGTGCCACAAAAATCCAAAACAATAGTAATTTAAAATCTGTGTAATTATAAAGCGATTTTGTATCTTGTGGAAGTATATGGTTAAACAGAATACAAAAAATAGTTTTCTATATGAAATATCCTCTAATGTAGATTCTAATATTAGGGCCATTTTTTATTAATAGTGAAATTATCACGAAAATATTCTGAGAATTATAATGATGGCGACGTAATTAACTGCCAAATCTGCGAATTAATACACATATACCTACTCGTAAATGTAGAAATTCTGATGGTATGTATTTCATCGATTTCGCATGCGTATATTACGAAACTCATAAGTTCTGAGTCATAAGCTTTGTTATCCTTTACGAACTGTTTATGTTGAATCCGCGTTAAAATTAGCAAAGCTGCATACGAAATTAGGTCAGGAATCGAAAGTCTGGTTTATTATCAATATGACTTGTTTATTTAACATGGAATGTGCAGTAGCCGTTAACACTTGACATTTCTCACCGTATGAAGTCAAAAACATGGCATGATTGATGTCGTCTGAGGGTACATCAGAAGATCGGTATCACTGTCGATTTGAATAGCAGAACTTTATCAATCAATATGGTACTGCATAAATAAATATAAATACATACGTAATATCCTGATAAATTCTTCATACATGGCTATCTGAACCCAAACTAGGCAGAGCTTGCTTGCTAACAAAACGTCGAAAAAAAGTTCAAAATGTCGTATGTACATTTTTTTTATGTATGTAACTGTATGTTTAGTTTGTAACTTAACATCTTCAATGTGTCAAAATGCCATAATATTTTAGACTTTAATGTAATTGACAAAGTCTTATTTCAAATGACTTAGTTTTTTGTGTTTCCTGAAACAGTGTATTTTAACATTCGACTTTTTGGAATGACAGCGACGATAACCTACCGGGCGTTTTAATTACCTACTACCTGTCGAAAGGTTAAATTTTTATGATAGCTTAGAGCAATTCTGTCATATCGAATATCACATAAAATTATTGCAAAAATCACGGTAATAAACTAATATAACATAGAAAAAGTATCGAATCTTGTAGCTTAAAATAAGTAATGCTCTTACCAATAATGAAATCCTAATGCTATTTCCATAACCATCAGCCGCGCCCAACGAAGGGCAAGATGCGTATCCACTGTCTGGAGAACGTGGACAAGGCGTTGCAGTTCCTGCGCGAACAACGAGTGCACCTCGAGAATATGGGCTCCCATGACATCGTGGACGGCAACCCAAGGCTGAACCTCGGTCTTATCTGGACTATTATTCTGCGGTTCCAGGTAATGACAATAATGAGCTTTATTTATCTCCTACCTGGCGGTGTGAAAATATTTGACAAAAACAGTATAGGTGAAAAAAAAAATGCGTTGTAGAGAGCCCGTACTATGAGTTATCAATCTGTTTTACAGGTCTCCAGGTCCCCACATCTTGGACACGGTGTAGTACAGTTTGTTGTGGACAATACTTTACCAACTACAAATCTGGAGAGATTGTTGTACTGTTTTTATTTTCTTTAAAATTTCCGGTTTATAGGTTGCTGTGCTAGATAAAATTTGATTTGCTGCAGTTACGTGTCTTAGACAAAACATCGTTTACCCTGAGTATTTAGATGTATTGTTAAAGAACACACCGTTAGTGATTATTCATTTTTAATTATCTTTTGTTTACTCACGTTAGAGTCGTGTAATAAATAACTATGTCTCTTTGGTATGCTAGTTATGTTTTAAATTTTCCATCGTTATTATCGTTCCTTTAGGAAAACTCTTACTCATTCACTCAATGCCAAATAAAAACTATTTTTTACTTTGCCATAAGTTTATCTGTTAAATAAATAGTTAATTGTATGATTATACCAATGAACTTTATTCCAGTGCGATAAGGTTTATTTTCTTTGTCATTATTAAACAGATCCAAGACATCACAATCGAGGAGACTGACAACAAGGAAACTAAATCCGCCAAAGACGCCCTGCTATTGTGGTGTCAAATGAAGACGGCAGGCTACAACAACGTGAATGTACGCAACTTCACGACATCCTGGCGTGACGGGTTGGCGTTCAACGCGATCATTCACAAGCACAGACCAGACCTGATACAGTTCGAGAAGTTGCACAGAAGCAATCCTATACATAACTTGAATAATGCCTTCAACGTTGCTGAGGAGAAACTTGGACTTACCAAATTGTTGGATGCTGAGGGTGAGTCCATAAATTATTAAATAGGTTGTTAGCCTATAACATAAATGAAGGAAAACCGCAATTATCAACTCTATTTGCCCTTGGATCAAATTCTGAAAATAATGTTAAACCTATTAATGAATCATGCCAAAAATCATATTTATTTATCCTACGAATGACGTAAAACTGAATTTTGAGATTAAAAATAACCTCCTAAATCCAGACATCGCGGTGGACCACCCTGACGAGAAGTCCATCATCACGTACGTGGTGACATACTACCATTACTTCAGTAAGTTGAAGCAGGAGACAGTTCAAGGCAAGAGGATCGGGAAGGTCGTTGGGATTGCCATGGAGAACGATAAAATGGTCCAGGAATACGAATCGCTTACTAGGTGAGTATTTAAGGGCTGACTTTTGTTGGTGATGCGTCTTCAAGTCAGTTCTCTCTTGTCCATATAGGTATATCCTTTTATAAAACTCTCTTTCTATCTCGCTTCCTCTTTATGATAACTGAAAAGGCGACAAAAATAATAAAATTGTTAGGGATTTGTATGGGGAAAATAAAAACTAGTGCTGTGTTACATACTTATATTTTTAGATATAGATAAAAAGATATCCTGTTGTAAAAACTGATTTCTGTGCCGATTAATTATTATATTGTGATAAAATATAGTTGAAAACATTCAATTGAAAAAAAGATGAATTTACCTGTGAAACGTATATACTATTGTAGAGGTTCTTTTTTTACCACTAAGGTGGCAAACAACCATACGGCCCGTCTGATGTTAAGCAGTTACCGTTCCCTATGGACGTTTGCAACACCAGGGGTCTGCATAGCATAGTGAAGATATCATAACCATATTCAACCTTCATATTCATTTCCAACCGTTTTTTCGTTTCTCAGTTTCATTACATTACACAATGCAACAGCTGTTGTTCGTTTTTACTGCAATAATGTAGGTTATTTTATATATACATAAATGGCTTATTAAGACCAATGTACCTGCTTTAATACATCATGAATGTGTTAGCTATTTAATGTAATGAATATTTTGTTAATAATTACACAATGCTAATTCTGTCCGCTTGGTTTAAATTGCCACCGGTGCATAAACACTATCGTTATCTTAATACAATAATGACATGGTTATGTAGTGTTTGCACAAATTGAAGTGGCTAAACATACATACACACGTTGCACGTATTTTTAATTTAGTCATAACTTGCTGTCTTTTGTGGTTTCACCCGCGTTTCCGGGATGAAAAGTAGTATATGTTCTTCTCCATACCATAGGCTCTCTGCATGCCAAATTTCATGATAATCCGTTGAGTTGAGGCGTGAAGGCGTAACAAACAAACTCACTTTCGCATTTATAATATTATTTAGGATTAGGATAGGATATACCTACCTAAAGTTGTGCTCTATACTTCTATACAAATTTTTAATGAGATAAAGTTTGTTTGTTAGGTTGGATGTAGGAAGGAATATTTGGAACTACTGATACTAGGAAGCTAACAGGGGACACGTTGGGGTGCAATAAGCAGGTCAACATATAAAAAATAATCTAAAATATTTTGAAAATAAAATTATTGATCATGACATTTGATTTGATCTTTTTTGTAATATTTGTAAATGTAAAATATCTGTTATTATTCCAGCGACCTCCTGCAATGGATCGAACGAACGATCGAAGCCCTCGGCGACAGAACTTTCGCCAATTCCCTGGAGGGAGTGCGTCAACAGCTGATTCAGTTCGCCAACTACCGCACCGTGGAGAAACCACCCAAGTATGTTTGTGTTGCTATTACTAAGTTACATGTTTGATTATATAATTATAAAGGTACTACGTGCCAATGATATGTATTTGTCATAGTACCTCATATAACCACAACAATGAATGGCCATATTGTGTCGAAGCGAGAAAATTTATTTCAAATGAGCGCAAAAATTTAGTAATAAGTTATAATGATAAAATGTCTCGTCTTAAATGGTATTTTTGTTGCGGGTCCATCTATCAAACGAACTCCTAGTATTAGCCACTTAATATCTCAAGAGACTAAACCAATCCTTATTTGAGGAGATGCCGTTATTTATCATGGTTGATGTGTTCCAGATTCGTAGAGAAAGGCAACCTGGAAGTGTTGCTGTTCACTCTGCAGTCTCGCATGCGCGCCGCCAACCAGAAGCCGTACTTACCGCGCGAGGGGCGCTTGATACACGACATCAACCGCGCCTGGGAGCGGCTCGAGAAGTCCGAGCACGAACGTGAACTCGCGCTGCGCGAGGAGCTCATCCGGCAGGAGAAACTGGAGCAGTTGGCTGCCAGGTTGGTACACGTTTGTTATACAGCCGTACTTACCGCGCGAGGGGCGCTTGATACACGACATCAACCGCGCCTGGGAGCGGCTCGAGAAGTCCGAGCACGAACGTGAACTCGCGCTGCGCGAGGAGCTCATCCGGCAGGAGAAACTGGAGCAGTTGGCTGCCAGGTTGGTACACGTTTGTTATACAGCCGTACTTACCGCGCGAGGGGCGCTTGATACACGACATCAACCGCGCCTGGGAGCGGCTCGAGAAGTCCGAGCACGAACGTGAACTCGCGCTGCGCGAGGAGCTCATCCGGCAGGAGAAACTAGAGCAGTTGGCTGCCAGGTTGGTACACGTTTGTTATACAGCCGTACTTACCGCGCGAGGGGCGCTTGATACACGACATCAACCGCGCCTGGGAGCGGCTCGAGAAGTCCGAGCACGAACGTGAACTCGCGCTGCGCGAGGAGCTCATCCGGCAGGAGAAACTAGAGCAGTTGGCTGCCAGGTCGGTACACGTTTGTTATACAGCCGTACTTACCGCGCGAGGGGCGCTTGATACACAGCCGTTTGTTATACAATAAAGTGCGCTTGCGCAGCTCAAACTTGTTGCATTAGAGTAGCAAAGAGAACGATCAGATCGACCAGTGTAAAAACGTAAAATATCTATTATTGGGTTAGTTAGTGCTTTGTAATTCAGTGGGGTTCCACTTACCAAGAATAACAAGATACATCAAATAAAGTAATTCCCCTAAATACCATTAAAAAGCTTAATCCAAGGCCAAGCTAAGAAGCCATATTTGTCATGATGGTATCTCTCCTTGCCATACTTTCTTTGGCTCATATGTGGATATAGACTACCAAAAGTGTCAATAATTGAATGCCCTAGTTAAGGTTCTTTACCAGTTTATTTTTAAAATCAATTCTTATTCAACAGATTCAACCGCAAAGCCCAAATGCGAGAGACTTGGCTCTCTGAGAACCAGCGGCTCGTGAGCCAGGACAACTTCGGGTTCGACTTGGCGGCGGTGGAGGCGGCCGCTAAGAAACATGAGGCCATCGAAACCGATATCTTCGCTTATGAGGAGCGAGTGCAGGCCGTTGTTGCTGTTTGCTCCGAATTGCAAGCTGAGAGGTAACTATATAGTGTTAAGCCAAGCGTAAGTTGCTGGCATCGAACAATTAACCCAAAGAAGCGCAATGACGTTCATTTTTGTTATCTATTCCGCCAATTCTCCACCATCGACAATGCACTCTGATTGGTCAAGTCAAGAACACACGACGCAGTGATTGGTCCTTACTGTTCAAAAGCAGTGCAAAAGCTCTGACTTCTAAAGGAATTTTTCCTTGATCCTACTAATAAAAAGTGAATTAGGTTTAGTACAGTAGTACCCAACTGATATGGCTTACCTATGTACCTGCGCAGATGATACGTTTTCAAAGCGCGGGAAATGCTTTTTTTTTTTTTTTATACAACTTAGTCGATAAACAAGCATATGGCCCGCCTGATAGTAAGCGGTTACCGTAGCCATATTGACGCTTGCAACACACGAAGCATCGCTCACGCGTTATCGACCTATCCCCCCTCCCCTATGAGCTCTGCCAACCTTACTCACGCGCAGGAACACAACTTTACACAACATAAAGTTATTTGGCTGCGGTATTCTGTAAGGTGGAGGTACTTCCCCAGTCGAGCTGCTCTTTGAGCGAATAAACGCTATGCTCTACCTCTCTAAATTGATCGGTAGCTGCCGCCATGTGTGCGGAGGGGCGTGACTTGCGAGTGAGACGGAACTAACAGCTGCAGTGTATTATGAACCTTATAGTCGTGTTTGTTGAGGTTGATTGTAAGTTTAAGCATTCTTTCGTTAATCATTTCATTCACCAGGCGCCTTACCAGTAGGGTAGTACGGTAAGAGCACATAGACACAGAATGTAAAGTGTAGTGTCGTCGTCAGGTACCACGACATCGAGCGCGTGTGCGCGCGGCGCGACAACGTGCTGCGGCTGTGGGCCTACCTGCTCGAGCTGCTGCGCGCGCGCCGGGCACGCCTCGAGCTCTCCTTACATCTGCAGCAGAACTTCCAGGTATACTCATTACATCGAACAATTATCACAAAGAAGCGCAATGGCGTTGATTTTGCTTACAATCTATAACGCGATGCAGTGATTGGTCCTTACTGTTCGAAATCAGTGACAAGTCACTGAATAGTTTCGGCATCGGATTGCTTGGTATTACTACTATAAAGGGATTGTTCCTCAAATACTAGTTATAACTATTGGCTCTATGAGCTGTAGACTTCGCGAGTCCAAAAATCCATATAATTACTGAATCTGCTCAAAAAATTTCACTAGAATCGGTTGAGTAATGCGAGCTATACAGGAGAACAGCCGAACTTCCTTCGGACATTTGGATATACGAAAGCATTTTTGTCCAAGCTAAGACGAAGACCCTTCGCTCCCTCGGTCAATAACCAGATACTGCCTCCGGTCCCTCAGAGACCAGAATGTTTGTTACGTGATAAACAAAGCTTGTTTTGGGCTCGTCTCAGCAAATGCAATCTTCCCAACCAAAATTTGAGTCAGACTATTCATAAGTGTAATGTCTATTTGAATAAATATATATGATTTATTTTTTACTTACTAGAAAAGTAATGTTCAGGACCTACTGCTTACAATATTAGCTATATTTCTAGCCAATTCATAAACACCCATGGTATTATCAAATCAAATAAACTCTCTTCATAGGAAATGCTCTATATCCTGGACTCTATGGAAGAGATCAAGCTACGTCTCCTGACGGACGACTACGGCAAGCACTTAATGGGAGTCGAGGACTTGCTGCAGAAACACGCTCTGGTTGAAGCTGACATCAACGTCCTTGGAGAACGTGTCAAGGTAATTTACACTTTCTATCGCAAATAATAAGGCTGAAATTCACGTGAGAAATAATGTCACATAATCACTTCTTCGGAGCAAAAGCGAAAGGTCTATTTGAAGTCATTATAGTAGTTGATCTGAAATATTTTTCGTTGCCGTCCTTCAGTAAATCTTATAAGTAATTTTGACTCATACTTTTGATTAGCTTAAGACATCACGGTGTATATCCCATTCCTATATACAATCTTAGTCCTTACGCTCTTGTTAGAGTTATAATGGTCGACATATGGAGTTGACTAGGAAAAGAGAAGCAACTACCTTCTTTCACTTTCCTTCTCTTTCACTAGTATAGCACTGTCTCATTGACCTAAACATAAAATATTCGTGTGTGAGTGACTGAGCTCCTAAATAAGTATGAATAAAAATAAACCAGTAAAGTGCGAGTTTCTTATAAATATAAACTTATCCTATTTTTATTATTTGTTGTTATGGCAATAGAAATACACATTCTGTGAAAATTTCAACTGTCTTCATAAAATACAGTCCACTGACAGACAAGAACGGATGGACAGCTCTGCATAAAACGATGGACTTTACTCAACTGCAGGGGATCATACAAGACTATTTGTATTAATTTGTTGTTGTTTTTTTTTGTACCAGGTTGTGGTGGGTCAATCGCAACGTTTCCTGGAACAAGAGGAGGGCGGGTATCGTCCGTGCGACCCCGCCATTACAGTCGAACGTATTCAGCAACTCGAGAACGCGTACGCTGAACTTGTGCATCTCGCTGTTGAACGCAGGTAACACTAAACGCCTTTTTTTGACATAGAGTTGAATAGAATGTTTGTTCTGTGTTCACTTAAAAATCGTTCCAAATCGATAGAACGGACCTCACATCGTTAAGAAATACCATAAAATTGGTAGGTTTGTATTACGATTTTGTTATCCAACCAATTATCTAAAGGTTCATAAGAGCCTAATGACCAGTTGATATTTTGTCAAAAGACATTGCCAAGAAAGCAACACTATTAATATGACGGTATTGTTTGTAACCGATAGAAAGCGCTTGGAGGACAGCCGCAAGTTGTGGCAGTTCTACTGGGACATGGCTGACGAGGAGAACTGGATCAAGGAGAAGGAGCAGATCGTGTCTGTCGACGATATCGGGCACGACCTCACTACTGGTGAGCATTCGTTATTACATACTGACAGCAGGACAAAAGCACAAAATTAAAGGGATATTTCCTCGGATGTATTGTCTGTACAACCGGGATACAAAAGCTAATAATATGTATGTCGACAGTGTACCTGCTGATATCGAAGCACAAGGCGCTTGAAGCGGACGTGTTGGCTCACGAGCCGCAGCTCATGTCTGTGGCGGCTGTCGGCGACGAGCTCATCTCGCAGGGACACTTTGGAGCTGATAGAATACAGGTATATGGTTTTGTATAGTTTTCGTAGTATGTAGACTTGGTACCTAGCTGTGAATTGTTAATTGTTTAAGTTGTGTGCAGTTGTTATTGGATAGCAGGTTTAAGTAATATTTTTCTTCTTTATGTTTTTGTGTAAGTGTAATCTGTTATCTGTTACTGTGCCGTTTAATAAAAATAAAATAAATAAAATATAACTATGGCTCATGAGCCGTAGTTGATGATCATTAGCACTACTCTCAGCCAGTACAACGACCGAACCATGTCCTATACAACCATTCAAGCATCAACCATCATGTAACTAACTTAGAATAATACATTCCTTTGCTAGTATTGCCCATATTAGTAACAAGATCAGAAGAAGAAGAAGGTGTAGTAATACAGGTTGACATAATTTGGAATAAAAAAAACAGCAATTTTTGTTTTCTCATAAACTAATTGAACTATGACTTCTTACCCAATTTTTTTCTTTCTCTCATAGTTTCATATAGGTATTGCCATAAAATCCCATCTTGAAAAGTCTTGTAAGATTAAAATATGTTTTGAAAGGTTTATTTTTTTAATCTTAATTTGAAACTATTCGATATTAATTTCAACTTACAAGCGTTCAGTTATTCTACTATGAGGTTCTTTCCCCTAAAACTCCCAGTAACCCATGCTATTGTTCGTCAGGACCGTCTCCGCGACATCCTGTCCCAGTGGAACCACTTGCTGGACGTGGTGTCGCTGCGCAAGAACCGTCTAGACGCAGCGGTGCGATACCATCAACTCTTCGCTGATGCTGATGATATCGATAACTGGATGTTGGATACGCTCAGGTATACATTATTACATGTGTCCGGCTCGAAGGACCAATTTTGGAGAATTTAGAAACATTTCGTTTTGTACAGTTTTTCTAGCTTGTAGCTTTCACATTGTGGTTTCCTCTTGTTTTTTTTTACTATGTTAGGCCTGTGATTGACCACAATCTCACCATGGTGAAGTGAATGATGTGGCCGAAGGTGGTAAGCTCACAAAACCTAGAAAGAACTGGCTCTCAAGTGAAGCGGACGGAACACACCGATAGGTGCGTGGTCCCTTCTAATCTTTGTGTGCTTAGCAAATTCGGTAATATTGGTATAGAAAAAAAAAGTGATATAGGGTGACTGGTAAGTAGTAAATGATACTTAGACACATGATTTTACTCATGATAACAAACAACTTTCCCAAAGAAACAAATAGAAATAAATAACTAAATTAAATAAAAGCTTATGGTGTATTCTTATTCTTGTTAGGTACAGTCGAGGACATAAATATGTATACACTTAGTGAAATTCAACAACAGTTTCCTCTTAAACTACTGATTGAAATTATGAGATATTATGCAGGCAGAATCTTCTATCATATATTATTATAATTAGTGTAATATTTTAACACTTGCATGTTAAAAATGCGAGATTATCGCATTTGAATTTCAAAAAGTGTATACATATTTATGTCCTCGACTGTACTAAATATTATAGTCATGAGTGCTAAGTAAATAAAAAAAAAGTTTATTTGGTAAATTTGTTTGTTCTCTAAGTATCTTTTACTAATTGCCAGTCATCCTGTAAAGAGGAGTGCTTATTTTATTGAATAACTTTGTCTCGGAGTCGAGAGCTATTTATGTTTTATTTTGGGCGATGATAGCTCAGTGGTAGTGACGTCGGATACCGAGACGAAGGTCCCGGGTTCGAATCCTACAATGAGCTTGAGCTTTCGGTGAAGGAAAACATCGTGAGGAAACCATAGCACGGTGGTAGGGTACTTTGTAGTACCCGTCTGGTTGGCTACCACCCTCAAGTTGAAAATCTGTCGCCAAGCACCTATCGGTGTGTTCCGTCAGCTGCACTTGAGAGCCAGTTCCTTCTAGGCTTTGTGTGCTTACCACCTTCGACCACATCATCACTTACCATAGTGAGATTGTGGTCAAACACAGGCCTATACACAGTAAAAAAAAAAAAAAAAAAATGTAAGATATAATTTTCCAACAGATTGGTATCATCGGAAGACACCGGCGTGGACGAGGCTCAAGTGCAGAGTTTGTTGAAGAAGCACAAGGATGTCACCGACGAGCTCAAGAACTACGCCAACGTTATTCAACAACTCAAACAACAGGTAACATTTTATGTTTAGTCGAACTTTTGAGTAAAACCGTTTTCATAAGATGGCCCTTATGTATGTATGCTATTTCTTAGCTATAAAAACTTCCACTTACACATATTTATAATAATATTAGCAAGGGACATGAATATTGAGCTGTGATACGTTGTTGGTTATGATTTTAATACAATAAACTTGGAAGCAAAAATCTATAAGAATTTTTGGACTGAATTTTTTTATAGATAGTATATACCGGACATAGTCTTCGCCCCTTTCGGATATTTTTTTTTATTTCTGTGCTAATCTGCGATCAGTCTTGTGACTATGAGTAGATGTGTTAAGAGGTTGCTCTTATTTATGGGGTGGGGATCCCCTTTTCATTTTACCACCGTGCTTCCAAATCTTGGATATCATGACGCATAAGGCGTTTGGAGCTCGTTGGCTAGGTCATTAGGGTGGCTTTGGAGCCGACCTCTGTAGTTGAAGGCAGATAGTTTTATCTCCTCCTTGACTGTTTTACATTTTAGTACCTCATGTATTTCAGCATTGGTGACAACCCATGGTGCACTAAATATTGTCCTCAGAATACCAATTTGATAATAAATAAAGCTAAACATATTGTACAGGCATCAGAACTAAGTCCGGAAGACGCAACAAGCGGCGAGGTCCGCGAGCGTCTGGCCGCCATCGACGCCCGTCACGGGGAGCTGGCCGAGCTGGCGCGGCTCCGCAAGCAGCGCCTACTGGACGCGCTGTCCCTCTTCAAGCTGCTCGCTGAGGCTGACGCAGCCGACCAATGGATCGCTGAGAAGGACCGCATGCTGGATACTATGCTGCCGCCCAAGGATATCGATGATGTTGAGATTATGAAGCATAGGTATGTGAATAGTGTTGCTATTTTGATTTTAGGCGGGTTTTAAAAGTTTATGGCTCTCTCAGCCTACACTAAGGCTGCTTTTTATGCAACAGAAACAAGTAATAATAAAGCTGAAGAGTTTTTATGTTCGATACTTTCGGAAACGTCTAAACCAATCTATATATAATTTTGTAGAACCATGCTGACGCGGGTAAAACCGCGTGGTATTACTAGTATTCTTGTACGGCTGCAAAGTGGTGACAAATGAAATAAATACCTTTTAACGTTTAAGAGTGTCAAAGCAAAAATAGCCTTATTGCGTCAAAATATCGTTTATCTGTTAAATCTACGGTTATTTATATAAAAATATGGATGACCCTTGTTGTAAAGAAATAAGGACTACTTTTCTGTGTGTTTTTAATTATCTAAAGGTATTTCTTAGATTTGTAGGACCGTAAGTTGAATGACTTATTCCTATACTCGTTTATATTTAAATTGCTTCGTATACAGATACGACGGGTTCGACAAGGAAATGAACGCGAACGCTTCACGCGTGGCCGTGGTGAACCAGCTGGCGCGACAACTGATCCACGTGGAGCACCCTCACGCCAACAGCATCCAGGAGCGGCAGGCCAGCCTCAACCACGCCTGGAGTGCGCTTAGAGAGAAGGTTACTAATATTACTATACAATATCCCATAGAAAATTATCTGCTAGCTAAGTATGGGTTTTCAAAACACGGTTTGCAAGTGGACTACTCAAATACTATATTCCTTTTGAATCTTTATTACCAACTAAATAAGTCATATTATCCAATGAACAGGCGGAAGGCAAGAAGGATGACCTCACATCAGCACAGGGTGTTCAGACCTTCCACATCGAATGCCGCGAGACTGTTTCATGGATCGAGGACAAGAAGAGGATCTTGCAACAGACCGACAACCTAGAGATGGATCTCAACGGTATGTCTACTATTTCATTAGATAAATCATAAGAGCGTACATTTTCAGAGGATCGAACATGTCAAAAATATAAAGCATAGGGGTTATTAAAAATCTATACGTCCATACTACCACGCCCTCTAATTACCTACGCTTTCACACACACGCAAACCATTGTTCCGTGGGCGGGGCAGTTCTATCAGGAGCACTGTCCTCTGATAGAGGAACTTAATTCCGGATATGTCCGGAAAATTCGTGTCGTGTGGTAACTCTACTCTTGCACCATTGTAACACCAACAGAGTCCACCTTACGGAATACCGCAGCCAAATAACTGTATGTTGAGTTCTTGCATGTGAGTAAGGTCGCCTGAGATTGGGGAGGGGCGAAGGGATGTAACGCGGAGTGATACCCCTGGTATTGCAAGCGTCTACGGTAACCGCTTACCATCAGGCGGGCCGTATGCTTGTTTACCGGACTTCGTAGTACAAAACATATAGTTACCTAATATCTTACAGGTGTAATGACACTCCAACGTCGTCTATCTGGCATGGAGCGCGACTTGGCCGCGATACAAGCGCGCATCTCCTCGCTGGAGAGCGAGGCCAGCGCCATCGAGGACGATCACCCCGAGGAAGCCCAGCTCATCCGGGACAGGGTCACGCAGATCAACGACAACTGGGAACAACTCACTCATATGGTAAGGCATCAAAACTTTTTTGTTCTATTATGTTTTTTGACCATTTCGCACCGTCAAACTTTACATTCTCAAACTTAGATCGCCAGAGTTCATCGTAGAGCCGTGAAGGGTTGCCCCCGCGCGACTAATATCCTTTTGGCTCGATTCACGGAACAAAACTTCAACGGTTTCGTAGCGACATCAACGATTAAACTGTGTTTTGATACTATAATGTAAATTGAACAATGAGGAGGGCGTATCCACTTTTGAAAGTTTTTCATACATAATATTTCATGAAACACAATTTAAATAGTTGATGTCGCTATGGCACCTCTGAAGTTTGGTTACGTGAATGGGGCCAATAGTATTGCAGCGTCCAAAGGCTACAGTAACCGATTACCATCAGGCGGGCCGTATGCTTGTTTGCTACCTTAGTAGTATAATGTATTTTTTGTCTATGTTAATTTATAATGAATCGCGATGATCTACCAAAATACGATCTTTTTCTATAGTTCGTCATATAACTTGTAATTTGTTTTTCCAAAAGCTCAAGGAGCGCGACTCGAAACTGGAAGAGGCCGGAGACCTCCACCGTTTCTTGCGCTCCGTGGACCACTTCCAGGCTTGGCTCACCAAGACACAGACCGATGTCGCTTCCGAAGGTAACCTATTCTGTTATTTAGCCTTTAGATGAGTGTTCTGAAATGGATTTCTCTATTGCATAAGTGTAAAATTTCATTATGATTTATTGGCACACCGTTTAGCCACCAAAAAACAAACAAACATTCGTATTGATAATATTTCTGATAGTACACACTGCGACACCAGTATAAGCTGATCTCGCGTTGTAAAGGATTTCCGTACAATGAGAGGTCAGCGTATACTGGAAATGTATAGCTTGATAAATAGCCGTGTAAATTTATACAACCTATGTATAAATTTACTTAGAGACGTAAATTTTAAAGTACTTGTATTGTAATAGATACGCCGTCAAGCTTAGCGGAGGCAGAGAAGCTTCTGTCCCAGCACCAGACCATCAAGGAGGAGATCGACAACTACAAGGACGAGTACGCCAAGATGATGGAGTACGGAGAGAAGATCACTGCCGTATGTTTATCACTCATTTTAAGAGTATTCTTATAGACAAGGCATATGATCTGCTTACATGCAGGCGACCCGTATGCTTGTTTATTTACTAAAATAAAAAAAAAAGAGAAAATAAAATGCCAAGTATTTATTTGTTGTTCTGTAGAATCTCATAATATAGTCGGGATTATATAATAATAATAATAATCCATTTATTTCAGGCTACTAGTGGCCCATAGATATATACCTTACAAACTAACATAAATATTATAGTAAAACATTTTTTGTTAATAAAAACACTTAAGTCTATGTTAGTAAACACTAAACTGAAACACTATGGCTTTGTGCGATCGTGTGGCACTTGTCCGCGAAAACGACGGAACACCACGTCCAGCGGCCAAAAGTCCTCTTCCATGACGAGGTGCAGAAAACATGTTGGAATTCGCACCACGAACGCCTTGAAGTTGACGTTGCGGCTTGATTCCAGCAGCTGCACCCTCGGCGTGTACTTGAGCTACTACTACTGCTTGTGTTATATACCGTTGGCTTACGATTGGGACACACATTCCATAATTACATTAAAAAAAATGAATTTCAAGAACTGCTACTCAATGATTAAAATAATTGCTCTTGGTGTAGATAAAGGGTAAAAATTATCATGACCTCGTTATTGCTCTCTGACCTTTTAAAGGTATAGTTTTCGCCGACTGAGTCATCTCATTTGTATGACCAAACGTCAGAATATTGAATAATAAGTTTGTATCAGGAGCCATCAACGCAAGACGACCCGCAATACATGTTCCTGCGCGAGCGCTTGAAGGCTCTGGGCGAGGGGTGGGCGGAGCTGCAGCAGATGTGGGAGAACCGGCAGCAGCTGCTCACGCAGAGCCTCGAGCTGCAGCTGCTGCAGCGCGACGCGCGCCAGGCGGAGGTGCTGCTCTCGCACCAGGAGCACAGGTATGCCGATCAGAACATACACTATACAAACAACTGTCAGGAACCAACAAAGAAGGAACAATCCTCAAGTCCTAACATTTCCCTGATATTGCAAAGGTCAATAGGCGAGTTGGTCGCTCTAAGAAAGTATTACGGTCACTCAGACAAATTTAATTTTGGACCTTATGTGCTTTAAGCATCAAAGTTATGACATGATAATTTAAAAAAAATATAGGCCCTTGAATTCAATTATATAAAATAAAACTCAGTTTCTAACTAATTGTATTGTTTATAGGCTAGCCAAGACTGAACCACCAGTAAACTTGGAACAGGCCGAGAACACGATCAAGGAGCATGAAGCTTTCCTCACTACAATGGAAGCGAATGACGACAAGATCAACTCCGTTGTACAATTCGCCAACCGCTTAGTCGAGGAGAGGCATTTCGATGCGGATAAAATACAACGCAAAGCTGAAAATATCGAGGCTAGGCGCAATGCCAACAGGGAGAAGGCCCTGCAACAGATGGAGAAGCTCCAAGACCAGCTCCAACTCCACCAGTTCCTACAAGACTGTGATGAACTTAACGAATGGGTTCAAGAGAAGAACGTCACTGCCCAAGACGACACCTACCGCTCAGCGAAGACTATCCACTCCAAATGGACCCGTCATCAAGCCTTCGAAGCTGAAATCGCGGCAAACAAGGAACGCCTCTTCGCCGTACAAAACGCAGCCGAAGAACTCATGAAACAAAAACCAGAGTTCGCCGAAGTCATCTCCCCGAAGATGTCCGAACTTCAAGATCAATTCGAAAACCTACAAACGACTACGAAGGAGAAGGGAGAGCGATTGTTCGACGCCAACCGAGAAGTACTGCTGCACCAGACATGCGACGACATCGACTCATGGATGAACGAGCTGGAGAAACAAATCGAGAACACAGACACCGGCACCGATCTGGCATCTGTAAACATTCTCATGCAGAAACAACAGATGATCGAGACTCAGATGGCGGTGAAAGCGAAACAGGTCACCGAACTGGAAACTCAGGCCGAGTACCTGCAGAAGACCGTTCCCGACAAAATGGAGGAGATAAAGGAGAAGAAAATGTATGTAGAGAAGAGATTCGAGCAGCTCAAAGCTCCTTTGTTGGAGAGACAGCAGAACTTGGCGAAGAAGAAGGAAGCCTTCCAATTCCGACGCGATATCGAGGATGAGAAGTTATGGATCCATGAGAAGATGCCTCTAGCTACAAGTACAGACTATGGCAACTCCTTGTTCAATGTGCAAATGTTGCAAAAGAAGAATCAGTCGCTCAAGACCGAGTCTGATAACCATGAGCCTAGAATTCTGACAGTTATCTCCAATGGACAGAAGTTGATTGACGAGGGACATGAAGATTCGCCCGAATTCAAGAAGCTTATTGAAGAACTTACCGCGAGGTGGCGAGAACTTAAGGGTGAGTTTACATTTATTTTTCAGCAAGATACGGTACTTTTTATAAAATCAGCACATTGACTTTCATGCTTGTCACATCTTTTGTTGAAAGTTATTTGATTTTGACGATTTTTTTTCAATTTGCAGAAGCCATCGAACAACGCAAGAACAACCTGTCCCAATGGGAGAAGGCACAACAGTACCTCTTCGACGCAAACGAAGCAGAAGCCTGGATGAGTGAACAGGAGCTATACATGATGGTAGAAGACAGAGGCAAGGATGAGATCTCAGCACAGAATCTGATGAAGAAACATGAGATTTTGGAGCAGGCTGTCGATGATTACGCGCAGACGATCAGGCAGCTGGGCGAGACTGTACGCCAGTTGACTAGCGAGGAACATCCTCTTAGGTAAGGAAGTCAATCGTTATAGTTAGTTTTTTTTGAGCCGGTAACTTTGGATTGCAACTCATGTAATTTGTTTTTTTTTTACGATTTTGCGAGTTCATAATCGGTTCTAAAATATATGATGTGACGTGTTTTTGCGGGTCACACACAGATCCACATGACATCCACTGATTTTAGAATCTAGATTAGATAGAATTTTAGATTTTAGAGAATTTGAAGGATTGTAAAAAATAGTTCAACAGTTTTGAGCTGAAATATATATCGTAGCTGATTTAGACTAACATAAAGAAAAGTATGTTGATAATGATTATTAGTTCTGCCTATTTTGGGATTAGAAAGCTTTAATGTCCTCATATTTCATATTTTTTACATTTACCAAACTGTTAACGCATACAATTCGAAAGTATAGCAGTTACAATGTATCTCTAATATCCACAGCGAGCAAATCTCCGTAAAGCAATCCCAAGTGGACAAACTGTATGCTGGTCTGAAG
The DNA here is from genome assembly GCA_947623365.1 of Achlya flavicornis. Taxonomy (NCBI): domain Eukaryota; kingdom Metazoa; phylum Arthropoda; class Insecta; order Lepidoptera; family Drepanidae; genus Achlya; species Achlya flavicornis. Next base: position 4,683,135 of record OX392482.1, read on the forward strand.
GACTTGGCAGGCGAGAGACGCGCCAAGTTGGACGAGGCTCTGCGGCTGTTCCAACTGTCCCGCGAGGTGGACGACCTGGAGCAGTGGATCACGGAGCGAGAGCTCGTCGCCAGCTCACAGGAATTGGGACAGGATTACGATCATGTTACGGTATGTTAGCTTAATTTTTTTGTTTACGATGTTTAGGTCCGCGTTTGACCACAATCTCACCGTGGTCAGTGATGATCTGGCCGAAGGTGGTAAGCACACAAAGCCTGGAAGGAACTGGCTCTCAAGTGCAGCCGTCGGAACACACCGATAGGTGCTTGGCGATAGAATTTCAATTTGTGGGTGAGCTATCATTGCCTTAGGCTGCTTTTCCACAAGATATGTGCTATGCTACGTTGCTATGGATGCGTTTGCTATCCACCAATCATATTCATTAGTGCACATAGCTTAGCACTGGTGAAAACGGATTCAACTAAGATATGTTTTTATATGGAAGGATGCGTGCTATGGATGGTCGCGAGTGGTGTAGCTATGTGCAGAGCAGAGTACCTACAGTAAGCTGCGCATCTTCCTCGCGCAGCTACATAGCTTAGTATCAGTGGAAACGGTCACATTGTTTCACAGCTTAGCTATTACATCCTCGCAGCATAGCTGCATAGCACATCTCTGGTGGAAAAGCAGCCTCAAACTGTGTCTCTTCTGAGGTTTTTTCTCAGATTTGTTGCGCTATAGTTAACGTGAAATATAACTATATGTTATTATATTATCTGTGTGCAGCTTCTGTGGGAGCGTTTCAAGGAGTTCGCCCGCGAGACGCAGGCGGTGGGGTCGGAGCGGGTGGCCACCGCCGAGCGCATCGCCGACCAGATGATCGCGATGGGCCACTCGGACAACGCCACCATCGCGCAGTGGAAGGAGGGCCTCAAGGAGACCTGGCAGGACCTGCTCGAGCTCATCGAGACCAGGACACAGGTTCATACTCTCCAACTTTGACGCGCTTTATCTTTGTCAATTTTATTGCAAAAAATACGTGTCCAATATTTATTGATAATCTAATTGACGGACTAATTAGGTTTTATCCATGTTCGATGCAATCCGATCGAACAACGTTTTGCTGAGCCCACAACTAATATAGCGAGGCCGCACCAAGGTGTGCATTTACCTCAGTGCGTACTTTTCCGGTCAGCAACACGGTCGCATTCATTAGCTTCTCCATCAATCATATAATTAGACGAAATAAACATTATTAAAAAAGTCTACTTATTCAGCAGTCATACCACAAGGGTCGCGTCCCCTACGATCCAAATCCCTCCCCCTATTGCGCGCTTACTTGATCGATAGCGGCAGAAATTGTACCACTATCTGTTTGGTGGTACTTTTTAGAACCAATACCCATTTTTCACTCAAGAAAAGCCCGATTTTGACCCCTAAATCCCTTACAGATGTTAGCGGCGTCTCGCGAGCTGCACAAGTACTTCCACGACTGCAAGGATACGCTGCAGCGCGTGAACGAGAAGGCGCGCGGCGTGAGCGACGAGCTCGGCCGCGACGCCATCAGCGTCGGCGCCTTGCAGCGGAAACATCACAACTTTATGCAGGACCTCACTACCTTGCAGCAACAGGTACGCTCATAGTTTTAGGTGTTATTACTGCAGGTGTTAGATGATAGTCAGATCGTTTATTTTGGTGAAGTTGTATGCACTTGAAAGCCTTTTGGATCATTTGTCTTCACTGGCATTTCCTCCGGTTATGCTAATGTTTAAAGGTGTTTATGGCACTTGCCAACTTAAACCGCCTGCCAGCTTGTCAGTCAACCTAATGAAATAAAAACTGCAATGCTTCTAATTGCGGTTTGGACTATGTAACTATCTGTAAACACCTTTAGTTACAGTAGTACCCAACTAATATGGCTTACCGATGTACCTGCGCAGAAGATACATTTTCAAAGCGCGGGAATTGCTATTGGTCGGCAGCTGTCGCCATGTGTGCGGAGGGGCGTGACTTGCGAGTGAGACGAAACGAACAGCTGCAGTGTATTATGGACCTTATAAGTACTACTATAGTAGTGATCTAAGGTTCATTATAAGTTTTAAGCATTATTTCGTTAATCTTCGGGCCATACTATCTTTTCTGTGCGAACGAAGATTCACGACGCGCCATATCAGTTGGGTACTATAACATCATCCTATTTAGCCTATGGATCTCCACTTGCTGAACATATGACATGATTCAGACTAATAATACTGGGTCTACTAAGATCTATTTTTGAATTGTTTTTTTGCCTTTTGGCAACGCTTGAAATTAACGTTATAAATTAAAACGGAAATGATTCGTAACAAATTTGATGATGATGGGGAGGATCCCAACCAGAAAGTGACGATTGTATAAACGAGTGTGCGGTGTGTGTGTGTGTGTGTGTCAGGTGGAAGCGATAAGCGGCGAGTGCGGGCGGCTGGGCGCGTCGTACGCGGGCGAGAAGGCGGCGGAGATCACGCGGCGCGAGGCGGAGGTGGCGGAGGCGTGGGCGGCGCTGCAGCGCGCGTGCGCCGCGCGCCGCGCCAAGCTCGAGGACGCCGACCACCTCTACCGGTTCCTCAACCAGGTGCGCACGCTCACGCTCTGGATGGACGACGTCGTGCGACAGATGAACACCGGCGAGAAGCCCAGGTAGGTTTATAATACGATTTTTTCTATGTATACATGTGTAAATAGAAACTATAATGGTTCATGAGTTATCACGACCCACCGACAGACAGACAGACGGACGGACGGACGGACAGCGGAGTCTTATTAATAGGGTACCGTTTGGCACCCTTCGGGTACGGAACCCTAAAAATGAAATAAATTAAAAATTTAATTTAAATGAAATACAAGAAACGTCTTCACAGAACCCTTCCTGAGCGAATCCGACTCTTACTTGAACGGTTTTTCTTCAGTATTCTTCAATATTTTATTGCATTTTATTTCTTCTTCACTTCAACTTCACCCTACATGAACATTTCACGACATAACCATATTTTACCCAGGGATGTAAGCGGCGTAGAGCTACTAATGAACAACCACCAGTCTCTGAAGGCTGAGATAGACACGCGCGAAGACAACTTCACCGCTTGCATCTCACTCGGCAAGGAACTACTGGCGAGACAACACTACGCGTCTGCCGACATCAAGGAGAAGTTACTACTTCTCACCAACCAACGGAACGCGTTATTGCGCCGCTGGGAAGAACGCTGGGAGAATCTGCAGCTCAGTAAGTAGCCATTATGCGAAGATGCGATTGATGCGAGTTTTCTCATGTTGCTCTACTCCTGGTACTCTTTTTCTAATACCAATATTTTCAACTAATGGAATCAAATATGAATCATTCTTCAAAAATATGTGGGTTTCTTTTCGTGAAAAAAAAAATACAGAATTTGTTATGCCCTTGTAATTTGAAACTTAATATTAGAGCGGGAATACGACCTAGACATTAGTCGCTAGGTCGTGTTTGATTTCATTGAGTTCTGTTCATTGATATTCAAAATAGGAGCATATCTACTTCGTTATACACGGAGGTGGCTCCTGTAATGTCCTCTTAACTGTCCCAAAATCCTCTCATTTGATTAATATCAAGATACTGGCAACACCTTGTGGTTTGATTCCTTCCCGTGAAAATGACAATCAATATTCCATCACAGTTCTGGAAGTATACCAGTTCGCCCGCGACGCTGCAGTAGCAGAAGCATGGCTGATAGCACAAGAGCCGTATCTCATGTCACAAGAGTTAGGTCACACCATAGACGAAGTAGAGAGCCTCATCAAAAAACACGAGGCATTTGAGAAGTCTGCGGCTGCACAGGAAGATAGGTTCAGCGCACTGCAGAGGCTCACTACGGTAAGTTCTCATGTTGTTATGTTTGCCTGGTACTTTGGTGTTGTATGGTTATGGGAATTAAAATGTAGAATGCTATGGTTATTATTTCCTGGTACTTTGTGGGGAAAGGGGGCATGTGTTTTGTATCTTCAATTATCTATCTATACTAAACTAATATAATAAAGTGGAAGAGTTGTTGGAAGAGTTGTTTAAACGGGCTAATGCTCTGGACCTACTTACTACTATACTTGGATTCGAAAAAATCGTTCAATAATTTGATGCTACGTTATCCCCGAATATGGGAACGTGGGACACCGCGGGGGACAGTTAGTTATTAATATTTAGATTTAAAATGCTGATTAGAATTCTTTGCATTTTGAAAGTAGCAAGTTCTTAAACATGTTTTGGATTACTGTGCCTGTGGCGTTACCTATCCTATACTGTAGTGTGTTACTTTACTATACTTCTATATCAATAATTATATAGATTTTTTATTGATCAAATACTATTTTGAGTTCTACATAAAAATAACATTGACATAATAATAATAATTGCATATTGTCCTAAAATTACTGGGACCGTTTAGTATTTGATCAATAAGAAGGTTGTGTATTTAGATTCATATAACTTTGCACCACGCTTTGGCCTGTTTGGTTTTGGTTTACATTATTTTTTAATATCTTCTTTCTTACCCACCTAGCTTGAACTACGTGAAGCCTCACTGTGGCCTAGCGCCCAGCCATGGGATAAATGTGACGAATCATCCTTCACCTACCAACACGCACCCATATCCCATAATAATGCACCTCTAGAACTAACTATCACTAAAAACGAACGACCCGTTGGACAGGTAGTAGAAGAAATAATCGTAGGCAGCGAACGATATCAATTACCGGAAAAAGTTAAAGCAAGACAACTTAGTATTAACTATTCTAATCAACAAGCAAGGAAAAATGATTCGTACTTGTGGACGGTCGCGAACAATAACAGTCTATCGACGATTTCAGAGACAAGTAGTCCTCCTATGTCACCGCTAAAATCGCCATTCTCACCCGAGATTTACAGTTCAGTTTTCTTTGAGTTCCCTGAAGAAATTGAAAAAGTAAACGAAAGCTTGGCCTGCATAGATCTTATTTTATGGGAGAGGTTAGCCTGCCAAAATATATATCCGAATGTTTCGTTGTTGAGACAAAAGAGTACTAGTTCATCTAAATCAAGTAGCTTAAAACGGATATTTCGTAAATGGTCAAAGAGGAGTCATAAGTCTTTTGATAGTGAAATGAAGGGAGAAGTGGCGGTGTTGTCTCTACCCGGTTTAACAAGTAGTAGTAAGGCTGTAAATGATTTAGGGAAAGATGTAAAAAGTATACCCTTGAGTTCATCCCTCCTTTTGCTGTCCCAAACTCGTAACATCTTGTCCCCGGAAGGTGCATGGTACTTTAACTACTTGGATTGTGTAAGTTTGCTGCTCGATGTATTGCATGCGCTTTGTTTATTGCCTGTATTTATGCATGATAATGTGAATGTTTGAAGAGTTACACTGATATATTTTGCATTGCATTGCAATAATTTTAATATTCGCCTGAATAAATGCCGAAACGAAGATAAATTCGCTTCCACTAAAACCTCAAAAGCAATTCTAACCCAACCCCACAAAAAACGCCCACTTATCGTCCCACTCATTACAGTTCGAAGTGAAAGAGATGAAGCGAAGGCAGGAAGCGGCGGAAGCAGCCGAGCGCGAGAAGCGAGAGCGTGAAGCCGCTGAAGCTGCTGCAGCGGCTGCAGCTGCCCAGGACACCGTCGACCGGGCTTCCACACCACAGGAACAACCGCAGCCACAGGGTGAGAACCTACTAGACTTTTATGAACAGTTCTATCATAGATTTAAAGTTTTTTTCAACATTATTGTAGGATGAGACAGTTTTTTCTCAGAAAATATAGGTATATGATAAAACACTGCTGCGATAGGTCAGTGTTTCTCAACCTTTAGGCAAACTCGTTCTTGGTAACTTTCTAGGACATTTGAGTTTTAATTAAATAAAATTTACGATTTATTTTTATTATAAAAATGGAAAAGGTTGAGAATCGTTGAATCAGAGGAGGTTAAATTCGATTAAATTTTTGTCGTATTCAACATTGAATATTATGATTAGGTTTGTGAGTTCCAATTATAAATTTAAGTCAGAGATAGTCAAAAACACAGAGCAATTTGTTTCTTCAAAATTAACATCATTTCGACTCACGGATTTGCAATGTAAGCACGCATGGTATTGTCTTCTAGCACTCTCAAGCGAAACAATACTCTTCTTTAATACGAGACCGATGATACATTTCCACTAACTTTCACCGACAACTGGTGAATGCTGCTTGCATATTGCAATAACACATAGACTTAAGAACTTTGTAGGGATTTTTTTATTAATGAAATAACGTCTCTAATGAAATAAAGATTAAGCACATTTCGCACTGCGATAGAGCCAATAAGTCTTACGGCATCGCTTGCCGCTTTACGTGTGAATTTAATATAATGCTCCCCTTTTTTGATCGCTTTCTCAGTCGGCTCACGAAATACTGCACTATATTCGGCCAGATATACTTTGAGTTGTTTTATTAAAAAATACAATAGGTATCGTGCGTTACCATCGTCTAGTTTGTCGATTCGAACTAGTACGATTTTGTCAGCCGACCGAGTATTGCGTGTGAGACAAATATGGTCGTTACTTACCGATGTGTTGTCCACACATGCACCCGCGTAGTCGTAAGGAGAACATCCACTAAAGCGGCTGAGAAGGCCCAAGAGCGACCGCATTCCCAGCCAGGTAATGAGAGCGCTTACTATAAACCTACCGATGTAAAAATATATCCGGCTATTAGCATGAGCTTCCACGGTAGTTGTTATTGGGGTATCTTCGATATTTTATCGGTTTACACTGCGCTCGGATGTTTTACGCCACTATTTGGGGTTAGATTAATAATTTGTAATTAATTAATTAGCTTGAAAGCTTTTTTTTGTATAGTTTCGGATTTACGTGTAGGGTTTTCATTTAGTAGGTTTTAACGTAATTATTTAGTTGGGACGAATTTAGCACTGTTTCCTTTATTATGCACGATTTCGATGTTTTATTTTATTCACAATACACGTTACCTCATAACTGCAATAGGTGATGGTTTATTTTTATTTATCATCAATATCAATTTACTTTTGAATCATCTCTTTACCAGGGTATAAAACTTAAAAAATGTTTCATAATTACGTTTTACACCCTGATAACTATGTCATGTAATTCTTTATCATTATTTCTTATATGTATATGTCTCCGTTAAAAGCTAATCACGGTGATGGTTTGATACTCTGTCCTTATCATGTCTGTTTACTGTCTCTCTTTATTTCATACAAATGCTAGTACATACATTTATCTTGTAAAGTGTGCCGTGCTTTCCGTCTTTCTTGCAAAGAAGCTCTTCAGAAAAGGTAGGTGTGTCCTTACTAGCTTTAATTGTTTCGATTGCTGTCTATATATTCTTATGCACCGCTTTATTTTATAGCTGTATATACAATAAGATGTTTGGAGAAAAGAATTTATAACATATTTTTTATTTTATATGTTTATTTGTTGAATTTACAATACTTTATTATTTGAGTGAATAACATGGTCGTATAAGGTGAGATTGTATACGCGTTTTTAAGATTAATATGGGATTTTTGAAATCTACGCTAATTTAACACTCATCTGGTCTCACTTTAATAATTTAATGCCAGGTATTTATTTATACTCATTTAATTATGCTTATATAATATGGGTATATATTATTGCTACAACTCATACCTAAACTGCTAAAAACAACAAATAAAGCTATCGAAAAGTCGTAATAAAACATTATAGGCAGGGACTAAACGACTGTTTCTATTAAATTAATAATATATTTCGAAAATGTAGTATTAACTGTGCGTATCTGTAGCATGTCCTTATTATTTTGATTTATTATTTTCGACTATGTATGCGTATTTAAAATTTGCTGACCAAACAAGCCAATCATAAAATATTCGTTTTACTCTCAAATTATTTTGTGTTTTGTACCTGACGTCTCAAAATCTAATTTCCAATGATACGCATAAATAGTACAGCATGTATGTACGTTAACGTCGCATGTAGTCGTATGTTCGCACGTAGTGTAGTGTGTAGTGTAGTGTAGAGTAACTAGCACGTAGATGTACGCATGCAGAGGCGAGTAGCTCCCCGGCCGCCCCCGCCCCGCTCACCGCCCCTGGCCTGGCCGCCCCTGCACCCGCCCCCGCCCCCGCGACCTCCCCCGCCCCTGTGACGCCCTCCACCTCGAAACAGACACCAGTCAAACCTGCACGCCTCTCCAGTGAGTATGACCTAGATTAACTGTTGTAGCATCTAATCATGTAGCATTATGATTCAAATTTGCTTGACTTTGAAGTTTTTTTATACTTAACCTTGCTTCTAAAATATATTGAATTTGAATCATAGTAAAACTTGGTAATCTAATTAATAATAATAGTGATGGTAAATAATTATATTGTCGAAATAACTGTATTGTTTGTGTATGTCCCCTAAGCATGTTGATAAAATTTATAACATCTGTGTTTTTGTAATTTACATACATTTTGGCTTACAATTCGTGTTGTTAAAGATTTAATTCAATTATTCAAAATTAGCATGAAAATGCTTTTGTTTTTTCGCTGCGACGCATTTATGTTTTTATATTGCTTTGAATTATTTTGTTTTTGTTTTCTCTCCCCGTCCACCTTACCTGATCCCGATTTTAACTCACTTTTATGTTTATTTGAACATCTCACATCCTCATAAAACTCATTCTCAATTCCTTACCCACTTCATTATATTTATACAATTCAATTAAATCACATATTCCAAACTACTATTCGAAACCCACAACTCCACTTACCATATTCATTATTTGAATTATTATTTGCACTCCGTTCCCAATTGGATCCCATTCCCCACTGGATCCCGCATTACTCGAACAGCGGCCGGTACAAGTTCGACGCCCGCGACGCCGTCTAGCTCCGGTAAGGTGAAGACGAGGTCGCGAAGCAAGTCGCCCTTCAGGAGTTTCCGATGGCGCACTGCCAAGAAACTGCTCGCCGGCTCGCCTCATAGTGATGATGAAGGTATCCGACGCTTCTGTAGATCTCTCATGGATGGTTGACGGATATAAATGCAGTTTCAAAAGTATTCCGCGGCCTAACTCATGGATTTTTCTCGAAATAAAGCCTTTTCGAGTTATGTCTTTTTGATATAGACATATGTTCCACTTTGCCTTAAAGTATTTTAAACATACCGTTACGATCCGATTTATAAAATTAAAGAATGGAAGTGGACGCATTTTTAAATTCTTTTAATTTTTGGTGTAGTTGAGACTTAAGACTCAAACCCCCTTATTACAAAACATGGTTTAAAGCAAAGCCAGGTTTTACTGTCATTTGGTCACTTTCTAACGTCATATAATAAAAAGGGACGAGGCTATTTTAAAACCTGGTTTTCCTTTAAACCATGTTTTGTAATAAGTTGCAAAGGATTTTCAGGATCAATTTAATGTTTCCGTGTTGTCTATTCTGACCTTAGCCGGAAGAAAGTTTGTTGAGTGATATCAATGTATACCTATAACCTATAACTAATTCAATCTGCTTAGGATCGCAAATCGCCAACCATCCACGACTGTCTACATCCTATGTTAATTATGTTGCGATGAATGCTTTGAGTGTGCTGCTGTGTTTTGTTAGCGCATGATATAAATATAATCTAAATGTTGTTACTACAATAAATAAAACACGGTTTTATGAACGTGGCTTTCATTCAAACATCTTCAGGTGCAGACATTTACGTATCAAACCCATCACTTGTGACGATATCAATATGATCTAATTTATTTATAACAATCTTGAACTTAAACTCGACGTCAATCTTCTGCGACAATGACAGAGCTATACAGATATCGTAATATGTATGGCGTTGTCTCTTTCTCGCAGTGACGTCGTATTTTCGATCGTTTGTATAACAGTAGTGTTGTATACAGAGGGCGCTAGTCCCGCAGGCGAGGACGAAGGCGTAGAGGGAACATTGGTTCGCAAACACGAGTGGGAGTCTGCTGCCAAACGGGCTTCCAACAGGTTTGTTTATGCCAGTATTATTCACGAGCACCCTTAGAGTTAGAGGTGTACCCGAATCACCCCCATGTATGTCCCGAGACGGTGGCCAATTACCATTAGATTAGTCTTCAGCGTGTTAGCATGAGACTTCACTGTTTTCCTTTCCATTTAATCTTCTTAATTTTTTGTTCTCTATAGTAAAAGACCGAAGTAATCGAACAATAAAACAAACGAACATGCAGACCAATCGTTCGTATTTTCAAATCAAATATATTTAAATAAATGATTATATAGATTATAGAAGCTGATATATTAATTGTGTGACGGCAGGTCATGGGACAAAGTGTTCGTGGTAGCCAAGGAGGGTCGTATGGCGTTCTACAAGGATCAGAAGTTATACAAAGCGACACCCGACCAGTACTGGCGCGGGGAGGCACCGCTTGACCTTAATGGCGCCGTCGTCGAAGTCGCCGCCAACTATACTAAGAAGAAGCACGTGTTCCGGCTTAGGTGAGAATTCGGTTATGTTTAATGGGGAATATGTTTTTTTCTTTTTAGTAACATATTATTAGACACAACAGATTGACATGAGTTTGCATAAAAGTTTTCAAAGCGCGGGAAATGCTATTAGTCGGCAGCTGCCGCCATGTGTGAGGAGGGGCGTGACTTGCGAGTGAGACTGAACTGACAGCTGCAGGCTATTATGAATCTTATAGTAGTGATCTAAGGTTGATTGTAAGTTTTAAGCATTCTTTCTTAATCTTCGAGCCATACTTTATTTTCTTTGCGAACGAAGATTCACGATGCGCCTTATCAGTAGGGTACTACTGTACGACTCTAAATAGCCTTGACTCCTGAACTACAGTGAGCTGTTTCAGGACTCAGTTCCCACACAATTAGTGCATTACAAACATTTTTATTGTTAATTGTTACCCGACAAAGTTTATAAAATAAAAAAAATGTAATGGTATAAAATTAAATTAAAGATGATGCTTAATTGATATGATGATGATAGCTAATTAGTTTGTTGTGTTGTGTTGTGTAGACTGTCGTCGGGCGCGGAGTTCCTGCTGCAGGCGCACGACGAGGCGGAGATGTCGTGGTGGCTGGAGACGCTGCGCACGCGCACGCTGGCGCCGCACGCGCGCTCGCACACGCTGCCCGCGCACTCGCCCACGCCCGCCAACGCCGAGCCCAAGCGACGCTCCTTCTTCACGCTCAAGAAGAAGTCAGTGCAATCACTCACATTTATGTTCTCGCCATAGACGTACACGCGTGACGCAGTCGCCCGCCCGTGCCCGTCATGCATGATCGCGACGCATGTGTGTATTTAATTGCGGTTTTTGGGTGTTGTTGGGTTCTATTGTGTCGTGTAGTCGTTTTTTTAATAACTTTGATCGGTTCCAATGGGCTACGTTTGATAGATGACTTTAATTTTCTTGAGAATGATAACCCCTTGAGGGGTGGAATTTCGGAAAATCATTTCTTTTTCAGCACGCCCATGGGATTAAAAGATTACAGTCTAAAATTAAAAATATCTACTCTACCAGTGTTGTCGGTGCGTTGTCTGTCAGATTCTTTAAAGATATAAAAAAAATTGTTATCTATTTGAACGTTTATATTGATAATTTATTATTTAGAAGATAAAATTCTCACATAACGTTGATAAATTAATTATTATCTCGTTAAATAGAAGCATTTACAACTAATCGCTTAGCTGTGTGCATGCATAAATCGTCATTATAACTTGTTTTTAGATTCAATACCATCCATGGACAATTACTAAACCTTTAGAAGTTTCAATTACTTATTTGTTCCCTTTATTCATTTCATCATTTCATTGCCTATTTGTTCTGACTTTATATTTGATAACAATTAACAACTCCTTTGTTCGGTTAACACGTTCCATATCAACATTTTATCAAAATGCATGCGTTATTTCACGACGGAACCATAATTTATAAATATCATTTTATTACAGACTTGCTATTGTTATAATAACAACAAGCTCGATAATATATCCTGTCTTCATAATCATTTATTTCCTGAAATATTACCATTATTTGCTTACTAACAAAACTGTTTTATACTAACGTATTATATACCAGGTGGAGATTTCGAGATGGCATATTTTCGAAAGCTATGTTGGGTTAGTCATTCTGAACAACTTTAACTGTGGCACAAACACAGAAATCTCGAAAAAATATTTTTTGTTCATTCATAATGGTCGCGCATGATTGATCGTTAGAACGGAAAGTAAATTTTTTTTTTTCAAGAATTCAGTTTTTGTCCCATAGTAAAAGTTGCTCAGCATGACTACCCCAACCTAGGTTTTAAAAATATGCCATCTCTAAAGCTCCACCCTGTATTGTTATGTGCTAGAGATATTTGGAACTAATAAATGTATTATTTCCGACAGCTAATGGCGTGGGAGTCGGACGAGACTCTCGGGAAGGCCGGGTGCGACATGTTTCCTCATTAGGCACGGGCGCGTCCTCGCCGTACGTTCAGTCCGCGGGCCGTACGCACGCGTACGTGTACGTACGGTTCCGCGTACGCACGGCACGTACGCGCCGACGGACGCCGCACATTTCTCACGACGCTTGCTGCTGTAAGCTTTGCTAATGAAGAAATTATGTACACATGCGGCACCAACCCCTGTCGACAAACTAAATGTTATTATTATTTTTGTTGCGTACAAAAAAAACGTTATTTAAGACTGTTCGGTAATTGAGTGTTTGAATCATTTGCCTTCGTCTGTATTTATTGATCGGTATCCCGATCGAAGATATAATAGATTATTATTATTATCATCCGAGTATGTATGATCCCACCCCTCGAAAGTGTAATTGTTAATATGAAGCGATTTATTAATATAATGAAAAATACATAATTATTATGAAATTCTAAATGCGACGCTATTTATGAATAGATTTTTAGTCTTTAAATTCAGATTGAAAATATTATATATCTATATTTTAATTATTTATATATGAAATGGAGCTAGCTGTAATATAAATTCAGTTGAACTAGAAATGTATGTCGTTCCATTTGCTACCAACTAATTCGAAACTTGACTTGTTCTTAAAATATAATTGACCAATAAAATATCATTGACGGAATTTGAATATCGCATTTGTTATTGTAACCTTAGCTAAGTGGAGCGCGTGTTCGCATTTACATATGGTTGATTTCCCAGTGGATTGATGTTTTAATTAATATTGACGGCTTTGCTACAGCATTCTGAGCAATACGACATATAAACGTAAGCTACGTAATTTTACTAGAATTAATTTTCAATAATAAAGTGTCTTCTCTATCGACGCGTCGGCGTCGCTGCCCGTTTAAATTCGCATTTAAAGTAATTATCAGATAGTTCTTATTAGATTCGTTTTAGTAAGAGGTAGATGGTATGATATGGTATATAGAGGGTACTGTCAGTATCTCGGACAGCGATGTCGGCCCATTTTTATAATAGTTAACAAAGTTGTAAGTATGCTTGTTTGCCTCATAAGTGCTTCTGACGGTGACGTGTCATTATTATATAAATGAAACAATTTATTGATTATTTTTACTGCCAACGTTTCACAAATTGTTATATTTTGTAAGCAATACGTATTTCAATTCACCTTTATTAATATAATTACGATCACACATTTTTAGTTCTGTTTAAGTCTTATTATATTGTAAATGCGGCGAGTGTGAGGACGGTGTAACGGCAGCCTAATGTATGTAGTGTGTCTCTGTCTGACATAATGTATATCGTCGCGTTGCGTTGTAGGTACTGCCGCATTGTTTCACACTATTGCATGTAAACCTATGTGAACATATGTTATTTTAAAATTTTACTTTTTTGAGGAAAATATAATAAATGATGTTTTCAAATAAACTTGCCTCGTTTTGTTTCCAATATTCGCCTCTTCCTTTCTAATTTCCTATTTATTTCCTCATAATTTTTTCCCACATAACTGGTTAATTTAATCTATAACTAATGAAGATACATTATTTTAGAAAAAATTTAAACATCATTCCGAAATAGATGTGTATATCTTCTTATATTTTTTGGAAATTATTTACTTCCACAAATAAGCGATTAGATCAAGAATAACGTATCTCTGACCCCTTTTTATCAAGATATGGACTGATACGCTCATCACAGACACTTGAGAATTTCGTCACTAACTCAGATAAACTACTTTCTCACACTAGATCATATAGTTGACGAATCTACACTTATTTCCTAGTACAGTAAAATGTTAAGCTTAATATTATTTTCATTGTTACCAGTGGTTTTAAGTGCGAGTAATTTGTGCGATGGAAGTGCGTGTAATGCTAGAAGCAGTCGGATGGTAGGAGGTGGAATATCTGAGCGGAATAGTCGGCCATTCCAGGTAAGAAACAATGTTTTTGATTTTTTGTAGCCATCGCTGAAATAAAAAATCTTTAGTACTTTTCTTATTTTGCTATGAGGAATGAAATGATAAATAAACAGATTTGCTCTTATATTGGATCCGAAATTCTTCCATAAGAATGTTGAGATCGGGCCTACAAATATTATGGACAAGACCCATGCCTACACATGAATGAGAACAGTGTATCATGAACCAGTGATTACACGGAATTGTAACGTTTATAAGGGCCAATGTTATCTGGATAAATAAGGCTTGTATTTGAGCTAAATACTTGTTGAGCCAGATTTGTGCACTTGTGTTATAATATACTTACTTTTATTGGTTTTCTGGTGAAGGTAGCTCTGTACCTCCGCGTAGGTACCGTGGGCGAGCTGGGCTTCTGCGGAGGCTCCCTGGTGCACCAAGAGTGGGTGCTCACCGCCGCGCACTGCTGCTTCCAAAATGGACAAGAAGTTGATCATGTGCAGGTATACAATTAATTTACTTCTTGACTTTTGAACTTGTACGAACAAATAACAAATACTTTAGGTAAAGAACGTCTGATGTCAAAGCTGATGTCCCTAAAAAGTAATTCGACGAATAATGGGGATGGTTAATAAAATGAATAGTCATCGAAAGCCTAAACAACAAGCGTGTTGAGATTTAGAACATTAATACAAAACCACAACTATTCTGGTCAACTATAAAGGCAATCCTGGGCGCGCACTCGCTGTACGATCGCTACGAGAACGGGCGGCGCATCGTGAACGTGGCCGAGCTGGTCGTCCACCCGGAGTGGGATCCTGACACCTTCCACCACGACATCGCGCTCTTGAGGCTCGCCAACACTATACAGATTACAGGTTCGTTTATTAAGTATCCAGGATCTGCCAAATGCACCGGAGATCGGGTGTGTCTAAAGGTGGTAGGCACAGAAAGTCTACAAGTGAACTGGATCTCAAGTGCAGCTACTAGTATACGCCGCTATCGCACCTATGTGCTTGGTGATAGATTTTCAACTTGAGTGCGATGTAGGTAATGTAAGAAGTAAGAAAAAGTATCATGTCAGAGATCTATACTAATCTATAGGTACCTAACATTACTTTATTAAAATAAAAATAAAACAAACAATATTCTGTAATCTTTAAGTACAAGAAATAAAGTACTGTTAAATAATCCTCAATAAAAATAAAAACAAATAGATTAAATATTTTATGCAAATAAAAATGTTCCGATTAAATTTAAAATTGAAGAGATTTGGTATGTCTCTTTCAATGACTTGGTTGTGTTGTGTTTGTTGTGATTATAAATAGGTAAAACGTTTTGAACACTTATCAATGTCCATAAATACTTAAACTTAACAACAATGTCCACACAAAGGTATCAATCATAATTTCATGATAACTTAGTCGCAGTTAATATAATTGGCGATTCATGAAACTGATTTATTATCGGACATAAACACATTTGGATTATAAATGCATGAACACGTGTCACGATACAGAAGCCGAACTCACGGTGATAACACACCACGTGAGGTGATCTTCTACAATACATGTAAATAAACTTCATAGGTATTATTACATGATACGGTTTAAGTAGTCTAGTAAAAAAACAGGTTTTAAGATGGTGCCAGTTTTTTTTTATGACTTTAGACAGCGACGAATATATTTAAAACCTGGGTTTTTGCTAGACTTATAGCTAGGCTAGGCTTTTGCTAGGCTAATAGGAGTTTTTCTCATAAATAACTACATTCCCCATTATTAAATGTGATGGCTATTTTTATTCGTGTTATACGTAATCGGAGGCTGCATAGCTTTTCCTTTAGTTACAGCTCAATGATAGGTACGTCATAGGTAGGCCTTCCTGTGGTTTGCGAGTTAAGTATCTGCAGACTAACGGACAGACAGACATTCGTTGCGTTTTTATAATTACGAGAGCGATGCGAAAGTTTGTGTATGTTTTTTATTCAAACGCGCTGTTATTTGTATTTAATAGTACATACATATTAATAATTCTTTGGAAAGAAAATACTTTTTGATCCCAGAAAAACATTCGGGAAGGCGGGGCAGAAGTTTCCATACATTCCACACGAAGGGTTCCATAAATATGTTTTAAGAATAGATATTCAATATATTTAGGGTTCGAAGAGATTTCTGCAGGGTCGGCAACGCGCGAGTGACATCCCTGGTGTTGCAAGCGTCCATAGGCTACGGTAACCGCTTACCATCAGGCGGGCCGTAAGCTTCTTGCTACCTAGGTACTATAAAAAAATATGTTTCTTGTCCCCTTTTAATTTTATTAATGTTATATTCGTTGCGGCAATTTCATCTGTCTACCTATTATGGCTCATGATACTGCCCTCTTTCAGACGGATGGACAGCGGAGGCTTAGCCGGGTCCCGTTTAGCACCCTTTGGGCACGGATCCCTTTAAAATGGAGACACCAGTTCCCTAACATTTCAGGTTGCTGCTGCATATTCCAAAATTCTTAAGGAATATGTTCTGGAACGAATTGGAAGGCTCTTGTCATGTCTATCACTTGAGTCCAGATGTGATCCCTGTGGAATTCTTTAATAATAATATTATATTCTATTGCAGAAACCATACAAATCGTTCGTCTTCCTTACTTGAGTATTTCATCATATAACTTTGCTGGTATGGGTGGAACTGTTTCCGGATGGGGAATCGCTGCAGCAGGTAATTATTTTATAAAGACTTGAAACTTCAAATAGTAATAATAATTTAAAAGTAGGCAGAGAGATTAAGGGAACAGACGTATGTAAGTAAGTAAGAAACATGAAGAATTGTCTTATTTTGTATTTACAAAATAATAAAAAAAAAATATATGCCTAAAATATATACAATGTAATAAAATATGTTGTCATTGTGTCTAGACTAGCTTAGAAGTACCTTATTATCGTTTTATTATCAGACTAACGAAAACAGAAATTACACAAAAAAACAATAATTTTGAAAGTCGTCTTCAAAATCGACGAGATTATCAAGTAGGTACACATTCCGAAGATCATTTAGATTATGTATTATTATGATAAAACTATCAATCAAATTAGCATCAATCATTGTTTAACCATTGTTTAATTAATCATGTCATATGCAGTTTTGTTTTTCACCTCTAAAAGGTCAAATTATGGAAAATCAATCATTTAATTAAGTCAAACCTTGGATTACAATGCTAATGGACTCCAAATCTTAAATCTTTGATATTGGTTTTATTTTCAATTAACATAATAATATTTTTGAAGTTTAGATGTTGGTTAGACGGTTCTTAGTAATATGGCACGTTTTCTTGCTTAATGAAGATGATTCTTGGACTACAGGAGTAACATTCGTCGCGCCGACTCTCCGCGAGAAGCTGATGACGGTGATGACGGACCCGCTGTGCAACACCTCCTATTTCAACCAGCTGCCTGGAAATACTGTCTGTGCCTTGAGTATGGGCTCTGGTACTTGCAAGGTAATTGTTAAATAGGCTGTATTATGTAAAGTCCATGGCTGTAATATGGCTCAACAGCTCAAATTTAAATAACTTTCGGCGTACAGTACAAAATCCTAGATACTTTCGCCAATGAATGCGGGGGCTGGCTGGTCTGCTAATTATTTTAATTCATTTATTTATTTTCAGGGCGATAACGGTGGTCCCATGACGATATTCTATAACGCAACGGAAGAAGATATTTTGGTCAGTATCTATTTATCTAGTTATTCTCCTTCCACGTATTTTATAACCACTGCTAACTAACCAGCTTTTTCTAGTTTACTTTTCAGTAAATACTTAGTTGTATAATCATATCACGCTTCTTTAGTGAGTAACACAGATTTGTGAGAATATAGCATCGTATATCTAATCGAAAACTAATACATTTGATATCATGTTTATTATAAGTATAAAACTGATATTATTACGAAGTCTTGTTGTAAGTATTAGGAAAAGGAAGCATACGCATGTATTACAGATGGTAAAAAAATAGGGTGTTATATCTTGCTATGGTTTAATTAGGTACCCTTCATTTTTGAGACGAGTCAGCAATGGTAACAAAACAATAACTGTAGACTGGAGATCCCATAATAATAAAACACTATGAACATAACACAGACAGATACCAGTAACCAGACAATACAATAATTTGTCACAATAGAAAAAGAAGGATCACTTCGGAAATACATTTAAATAAATAGCTACTCTTGCTACCTTGAAATAAAGTTCGTTTCAGTTCGCACACTTTTACATTGCAAGGCAACTGAATGGTTGGCGGCATAGATGTTGCTCAAGCCTGTCAATAGGTAGTCAAATATTACCGATAGGTATTCTTGTCGCAGTTTTTTTCGATAAGCCTATACACATAGGCTCGGACTATTATGTCGGCAAATACATAAGTAAATCAATCTTAGATATAAATAGATTAGGTACCTAATCACTATTATAAAATACATTAGGTAGGTATAACCCTCCTACGTTAGTAGATAATATCTATTAGATATTTCTTTGATTCTACCGAGATTGTCCGAGCTACCTACCTAGATAAAATAACTACTGTCTGACTGTAATTATAAATTAAGTAAACTTCTAATTGAATATTCTTCCATTGATTATGATAGACATATAAAAAATCAAGACGGAGTGTCACCTTATAAGAAAGTGAAGCAAAAAATGTCCTACGTGGAAGTCCAAATGGTATTGAGCCTTATTGTCACTGTCAACGTCTCAATACGGAATGACAACCGATCGGCTTCCTATGGTCTATATGTGTGTGTGAGGCCATGTGTTAACAAGAACGCCGGCTTCCTATTACTTGCGTCACTTAAGAACAAAGACCGTTCCGTCTTCTTGGTCTGAGTTGATTTTTGATTCTACTTTTGAAGCCAATAGAAGCTCTTAGGGTCAGCTCACACCGAGCGAGACCCGAGACGCGGTGCGGCGCGCGTCGACCTGAGATCAGAATTGGTTTACTATATTACAGCGAAAGACCGTTCAGTGATTGACTGGCTTGTAATCTTTACATAAAACACTCAGCAAATCCTTGCGAAGGAGTGCCTTCTGGACATCAATTCTTTGCATAAATCCTTTTGTTTATTTTTACCAGATCGGTGTGGCTTCATTCATCAGCGCCGGGGGTTGTAATGATGAGCTACCCTCGGTGTTCACGCGGGTCCAGAGATACCTCGGTTGGATCAGTGAAGTGACAGGCATTGTGCTCGATTAGCGTTTTTTTGTAATTATTAAATATGTACCTATATTTTTTACTAATTTACTGCATGGAAATAAACACTTTATGAAAGTAATTTCGCTATTTTTAATACTTGATTTTCCCATGCAGCAATGGCATTGGGGATTTGGGGTCTTTTTGAGTTTTAAAGTTTAAATTAGAACAAATTTCGTTGTCTACATCTGTATAAGTATGTAAAGAGAGAAACTGATTGTCTGACAGTTCAAGCACAGCTTAAGCCGTATAGAGTCTAGTAACTTAAACTTTTCCAACAGGTTTACTAAATTTTATAACGCAGGGTTTATATAAATTCAACCCCTAAGGGAAAAGGGCAGCTGCGGGGAAGAAACCTATCAGGTATCTCATAAGAGTACTTACTAGGTAATTTACATGTTTGGGCTATAAAAATATCCAGCTAGGTAATTACCACGCCTATGGTTATTAGGAAGGTTTCTCTTCTTCGGAAATCTTTACAACCGAAATAATTAAAAAGGACATCATTTTTTTGTTACAATTGGATTTCAAAACAAGAAAATCAAACACCACTGTTGGCATTCTACAAATATTGACGCTTCCGCGATTACAAAAATACCGAAAGGTGTAATGACTAGAATCTATGAAACGTGGAGCTTTTCTAATTTGATTATAGTTTGATTTGGTACGGTTATCGTGTGGTGATATTACTTATATAATGGTATAGTACATAGTATATTATTACTTGCAAGATGAAGACATCTATCGCTGCAAGGGCTACAAGTCAAGCTTTACACCGCGAAACCATCTCTGATTGAAGCTGTCAGATGCTTTGTTTATATTAGGTTTTGTATAGTTCGATTTCAATCATGAAAATTGAAAATTGTTATAAAATATCAAAAATAAATGTATAAAAAATCAACCTATGTTGTTTGACAATAAAAATATGAAATATATTTACATAAATACTAGTATCAAGTATAGTTAAGTACTAATCTATATTAATTATCCCTGATTAAATCAAAATTGACGAGTTTTGAAAATGATAGACATCTGATATCGTTGTAGATATGTGAGAGGTATATAAATGATACATTATTATTTTATTATTCAATATTGAAAATGCGCGCACTACTTCTGATCGGTTTGGTCCTGGTGGCTTCTGCCTCTGCGTTTGTGGAGGTGCGGCGAGGGTACCACGAGCTCGTGGGCATCCCGCTGGCTAAACAGCTCAAGGCCCAGGAGGAGAGGATCCTAGCTCAACAGCCAGACGAGAGGATTGTTGGTGGCGCCGTTGCACCTACTAATGCTCATCCGTATTTGGTAAATGTTTTAAACATAGAAATGATTATAAATTCCCTTGAGACTGACTATTAATAATATTACAATAAGATTTGCTATTGTAATGTTTAAATTCAGCAATGAAATCAGATTTAACAGATCATTAGAGTACCTACATGCTTAGCTATTTTTAACATGTTACAGGCTGGTCTTATGATCACATTCTCGAACGTCGCCGGGACTTCAGTATGCGGGTCTTCTCTGTTGTCACACAACCGTTTAGTGACTGCTGCGCATTGCTGGTTTGATGGTTTTAACCAAGCCAATCAGTTCACCGTAGTGTTGGGCACACAGTTCCTCTTCAGTGGTGGCACCCGGATCAGCACCAGCACTGTTATACTGCACCCGCAGTGGACCCCGAGCAATCTGAATAATGATGTCGCTATGATCTATCTACCGACTAGCGTGTTCTTCACCTGTAAGTTTTTGACTTAGTACTGAGTTGCTATACTTACCTACAGTATACATTGTGAGATGCATCAATTAGTCGTGTTCTCTAGTGGATGAGTAGATACTCTACATGTTTAGAACTAATTCTAGACCTGTTGTTGAAACTACTTTTTTTGAGGGCAATTTGACAGACGGTGTTTTGTGGTACTGAGGATTTATACTTAGATCCTTTGATTAATGCTATCTCGAGATAGAGCGTCAAAGCTATTAGGGCCTAGAACAAATAAACATAAATAAAAATTCAAAATAATGTAAAAAAAAAAAAACGCCTAATTTTAATTGAAATAGTTCAACAACTACCATCATTGTAAACGTCACTGTGACAAGCAGAATGACGCAGAGTTAGCGTAAAACGTAGCTGTCGCACACCAGCCTAAAAAAGTTGCCCTTTTTTATATAGTCGTGTAGTAACTAGTATGGCGACGCGTTTTCTAGGTACTTATATCTATTTCTATGCTTTGATCATATAAATGTTTAAAATTGGAATGTCAATATTTGGTTTTGTTTACAGCAAGCATCCAGCCCATAGCTCTTCCCAGCTGGGATGAGTTGTGGGACAACTTTGCTGGACAGTGGGCCACGGCAGCGGGATACGGATTGACTAGCGACCGTAAGTATTCAAACATAAAGACATCAGATCCATTTTCTTTTTACAAAACCTCTATATATGAAATTAAATACCTTAACACAATTCACACAATTCCTGTATACCATTATGGAACTTCTGACTAGAAAACGCAAACTAATCATACTAAGATTGAGTTTTACGACCCTCCGCTCGCTTCCCCGCATACTCCGCATCGTTACCTAATTGCCTAAATAATTCGATCGACTAAATGTAAATGATTTCTAATATATTCTTGATTGTTCTAGAACAAACCGGTGTATCAATCAGCCAAGTGGTCAGCCATGTGAATCTCCAGGTGATCACAGTTGCTCAATGCCAGGCTGTGTTTGGCAATGTGTTTGCTCAAAGCAGTAACATCTGCACAAATGGTGCCGGTGGAGTCGGCGTCTGCCGAGGTGACTCCGGTGGTCCGCTCGTGATCTTCAGGAATGGAAGATCTATCTTGGTAAGCTTAAGTTTCTTTGGCATCTTCTTTATCGTACACTTAAGACTGAAGTATGGCCTTGGTATTAGGGCAGATTTTACTTTTCACCGATTTAATATTATTCATAAGCTTTAAAAATAATGTTAAAGAATTCGTTAATTAACTCCTTGTTCTATAAAAAAAATTGGTACGTACCTAGTACAAGAAAATTCAAAAACATGAATTGTTAATGACTTCACTTTATGGATAAAAGAAACCGTATTCAATATAAAACAAATGCCCTTCGCTTGATGGCTCATGAACCCCTTATTATGTTAGATGGTTTAAAGCATGACTAGCAAAACCCAGGTTCTAAATATAACCGTCACTTTCTATCTTCATATAACAAAAAGAGCCACTATCTTAAAACCTAGGTTTCGTAACAACATGCATATCGCTAACCTAAACACTGAAATTATGCATTTGTTAAACATTTTCTTTTCCTCTTCACAGGTTGGCATTAGCTCCTTCGTGGCTGCACTAGGCTGCGAGCTCGGTTTCCCCTCAGCCTTCGCCAGGGTCACCAGCTTCTACAACTTCATACAGATGCACTTATAAAGAACACAGCTATTCTTACATTGTGAAAGTGATAAATACTGACTGATTACAAAACTCAACTAAATTCGCGCTCAGTGAATATTTTTATTTTATTTTATGTAAATTAATTATTTTAATTTTTTATTTCGTATTTCATTTTCAATTACCTTTCTCACCAATTTCGAAACAGCTAAAACAAAGTCCTAGGAAAATAATTGAAGTCCTTAGCAATCTATAGACATATATATACTTTGTCTTTGAACACAGTTTCGGCGATATGGTCGAAGGCAGAAAACACGCAAAGCTTATAATAAAAACACGCACACACGCAGGTGAAGCTCTAGCATTAGAGGGTGATAGCCAGGCGGGTACTACAAAGTACCCTACCACCGAGGAATGACTGTAGGCATTGGCATAGCCTCTCGCGAAATACTCATGTAACAAATATTTCCATGCCAAATATACTGAACTTTTCCTGATTGCGATCGAATTTTCACTAATTAAGTATTCGTGATTGCTGTAAAATTGTGCCATTCCTGATTAATAATGGCAAAGATACCTGCAAATGGTTACCAATCACTGTCTTAGGCAAGTTTTGACTTTCGGAACAAAACCGTACTGCGCAACACTGAGGCCTAAACAATATTTTATTTATTTGGTTATTATCAATTATATTGGCCCTAACGCGCAAAAAATACTTAAATCAACGACAGCCATAGGACCCACTCGCTAGTGGCGCCAACTGGTGGACACAGACTCATTATTCCAACATCATCAAATTAGTGGAATTCAAAAGCCGTTGATTTTGTTAATTTTCTTTTTTGACAACCATTGGTGCATTGTGCATTTGTCTTTCCGGAATTTTATTAATAATATAAATGGATGCCAATAATAGCTTAATAAATAACCTATTAGAGAAAGGATGTTATACGAGTGATGTACCCGAAAATCTGTAATTTTTGAAGATACTTCCATGTATAATGGTATTTGTTGTTTCGTTAGAAATTAAGATCGACGTACCTACATTTTATCGTTATTTGAAATAGGTATATTATTTTATAAGTTCACAGATAATTTTATTAATTTATTGTATGCCGATTAACTGATGGCTATTGCGTTAATCCGATTAGCATTGATTAATATGCGAGACAAAGTTGTAATGACTCGACACCAGGTGCGACTTTTAAGAAATAAATATACCTATCCTGGGAAATTTCCTCCTGTGTAGCTTAAAAACGAGTTATACTGCTTTACATTTCGAGCAAGTAAGTAATACAATAGTGGAATAAATGAAAAATGTGCACTAAGTAATCTCGCTTTTCTCGGACGGGCCAGCTGGCGCCGTTGGTTAAGACTTCAAGATTCCACCTACCGCGCCGCTGGTCGTGGGTTCGATTCCCACACAGGACAAGCATTTGTGTGCATGAACATGTCTGTATGTCCTGTGTCTGGGTGTAATTAATATATAATAAGTTTATATTAAGTATGTATTTACAAACAAAAACAGTAGTATATATATATGTATTATATCAGTTATCTGGTTTCCATAGTACAAGCTCTGCTTAGTTTGAGATCAGATGACCGTGTGTGAGGAATGTCCCACGATATTTATTATTTATTTATTTATTTTCTTCTTTAACTCACTTTCGCATTTATAATATTAGTTAGGATATCTAATTATGCAATATTTACAATTAATATATCTAATATTATCGAAGTGTGGCTGTGTGGTTCTACCATTGCTCAGTATAGTTAATACATTAGTAGGTATTTTTTTTGTTACTTTACCGCCCCAGGGATGTAAAGTACCTAGTATTTACATCCCGCTTCTTACATTATTTTAGGTCTACTTTCAGAGAACGGTAGAAGAGTACCAAAGTCTTCAGTACCCAAGCTGACGAGGTTCAAAATCAAAAAGTAATTTATTCAGTTTAAATTGTCCCTGGTAAGGCACTTTTGAACGTTAAGTTGGTAACATACAGTTGAATTTACCAGCCGCAACCACAGGGCCGACTGTTGGTTACCACGGGTATCGAGGAAAGCCCACTGTCTTTATAGTAGACCTTGACTCGGAGTCAGCCTCGCAGTGGTTAGTTGCAGGGGAGGAGTAGGTATTCCCACATCTTAGTTCTTTATCGCTATTTTGTCTTGGCTTGCAGTTCAATCATGATGACTGATCACTGACAGCAGATTAAAATGCGGAGGATTAGCGAAGTCTCGTGATTAGCCAATCGTTGGATTTCCGAACGATCAATACATAATTATTAGGAATCGAAGTTATTTTGAATCTTAATTAAATCCGATTAGCCAGATTGTGAAGACGATATAGCTAAAACAGGGCCTTCCTAATAGGTTACTTTTGACAGCTATATAGCAGCTACATCCATATGTCAAAAAGAGACAAACATAGTGCGGTAAGAGAGACACCCTATCTTGTCAAATATGACTGCTTAGCATGGACCAATTGTAGGTGAAAACAATAAAATTGTTAATCATCTATTTAATTTGCTAATATGCGTTTGGTTCGTTCCATCTAGAAAGGAATAAGTACTGACTTGACAAAACCATGATGGCATCTCTATTAAAGCAACATGATCACTATTTTGCATCGGAATTAAGGTTAAACATGGCGCATACTCATAAAGCGCTATTTAACTAATATACTGATTAAATGGTCACGTAATTAATGTCACATTATTTGACAATGACAATAGAGTGACGTTATTTTCGTCTCCCTTTAAACAGTATATTAGTTAAATAACGTTTTATGAGTAAGGGGGGGATTAAACATCAGTCGGGAAATGAATTTTTTAGAGTTTTTTTTACCTTCCTAGAACAATATGGATGGTTTACCCTTAAGAGTTGCTAGACTAAAGCAAAATCATATATCTAAAGAAAAAGGTGAAAGTGAGAAAGAACAAGGTAGAATAGAATTTCCTCGATAGGAAAATAACACAAACTTTAAATTGATCTAAAAAAAATTTTGGTGCGATTTTAGGGCTAATAAGATGTAAAAGAATATTCCACATTTAAAATCTATTAGGTATTGGGGGTAAATGAGAAAACGTAAATCTTTCAAGCTCCTTTATTTCAACCAGGTACCATGCGATCATAATGAACGCCACACAAACCGGTCACTCCACATGTACTTAGGTACAATTTATTTACTCTATGCAACGAAGCCCTGAGTGTGCTGACATTATCAAGGGCCACACTACTATGATAAAGCTCTACTGTGATTTCTAAAATCACTTAATTTCTAATAAAGAAACATAAATTATGAATTTATTTATTTTCGAATCCAAAGACAATATCATTAGTAGTGTGGGCCCATGACAAAATTATTTATCTAAAGAAAAATTCAATTTTAGAACAGCTGCAGCATTTTTATTTTTAGACACTCCTTAACATTCATTTACACAGACGTTTTTTTTTTGCACAACAAATATGTGTTTTCTAAGTAAAATTTAATGTGCGATTTAAGCTTCACAAATGAATGTATGCGACCAAATGTTTCGTATATTTGGTACAATATTATATTTTTCAGAATCACAACAACTTTTTTTTTTCATTTTTCATGCGTATTAATTGTAGGTTACTTTATTCCATTATAACTTGACAGACATTAAAGTTAACAAATTCATTATGACTACGAAATGTTGAGACTAGAGATATAACTTAAATCTATTCTATAACTACAATTTTTCATGATTATTGGAATTATTTCGTATTGCTCATTAAATAATAATAGCTGGTTTATTTCGGGCATGGGTTACTATTACTACCTATTAAACTACCTCCATTTCTGCTTATAATAAAACTGAAAGAAATTCGATGTTTTCGTTTCATCTTAAAAAAAAGTGACAAGATAACTTAATTGTTAAAAATTAAAATGTAAGCTATGTCTAGAAGCGGATATTATAATTAAAAACTATTTACAAGCCTCTTCATCCGATGTTACTTTACTTATATCTAGCTAAAAGTTATTATGAGAGGACAATTCCATTTTCCATATTTTTTTATCTATTTACACTAGTTGAGTCCACGTACTGTCGTCGAAGAATGAAAATGATATTTATATAACAAATAAATACTATATTATTATATCTTACCTATTGAATATCAGATTAACGAAAAACAACACAAAACATAATAAGTAGGTAAGTATGTAAAATCTTAAAAGGAAGCTTTAATTAAACAACTACCGTAATGATATCACAGTTCATTTATGCAAAACAAAAGTAATAAAAAAAAAACTCGAATTACACAGGCCTATCAGCAGTAAAAAAAAACCGGCCAAGTGCGAGTCAGACTCGCGCACCGAGGGTTCCGTACTAAGCTGTAGGTATATAAGTAAATGGTAGTATAGACCTGAGTATTTGATATTAATTTCAATTTATGACGTATTAAAAAAAAACTACTTACTAGATCTCGTTCAAACCAATTTTCGGTGGAAGTTTCCACCGTAATGTACATCATATATTTTTTATAGATTTATCATTTTCTTATTTTAGAAGTTACAGGGGGGGGGACACACATTTTACCACTTTGGAAGTGTCTCTCGCGCAAACTATTCAGTTTAGAAAAAAATGATATTAGAAACCTCAATATCATTTTTGAAGACCTATCCATAGACACCCCACACTTATGGGTTTGATGAAAAAAAAAATTTTGAGTTTCAGTTCTAAGTATGGGGACCCCCAAAATTTATTGTTTTTTTTCTATTTTTGTGTGAAAATCTTAATGCGGTTCACAGAATACATCTACTTACCAAGTTTCAACATTATAGCTCTTATAGTTTCGGAAATAAATGGCTGTGACATACGGACGGACAGACAGACAGACAGACAGACAGACATGACGAATCTATAAGGGTTCCGTTTTTTGCCATTTGGCTACGGAACCCTAAAAAATGGATTAACCAAAAAATGGTCCGTTGTTATGGCAATATCAATCTGTAACATTTCAACATATTGAAGATAATAACAATTCAATGCAACATAAATTAAATGCAAAATATTTTTATAATCACAAATAATGATTGGTTATAAACATTTTAGAACTACCAAAATATTTAAATTAATTGTCAAAAATCCATACGTCTATTATTATGACATCTAAATATGTCTTATGCATAGATATTAGATATAATATTAATGGAGTGATCGCGTAAACAACCATTGCCTTGTACAAAACGTGAGCAGTTTGCATATACAGGGTGACTGGTAATTAGTAAACGATACTTAGACACATGATTGTACTCATGATAACAAACAACTTTCCCAAAGAAACAAATAGGGATAAATAAAAGCTGGTGGTGAATTCTTATTCTTGTTAGGTATATATATAAATAGTAGCTCAAGTAATAATTAAATTTAAAAAAAATGTTTCTTTGCGAAAGTTGTTTGTTATCATGTGTAGGCTACAATCATGTGTCTAAGTATCGTTTACTAATTAACAGTCACCCTATAGATGCATACAAAGATTGTACACTAGTGACTTACTAGTCCCCTGCCTCAGGTACGTGAAGTAGGTACAGTCGAGGACATAAATATGTAAACAATTAGTAAAATTCAACAACGGTTTCCTCTTAAAACACTGATTGAAATTATGAGATATTATAAAGGCAGAATCTTCTAACATATACTATTATGATTTGTGTAATAGCTTAACACTTAAATGTTAAACATGCGAGAAAATCGCTTTTGAATTTCAAAAAGTGTATACATATTTATGTCCTCGACTGTACATTTGTTGTCATGCTGCAGCTGCGTTGACGCATCGATCACTCTACTAATCTTCTATCTCTATGGTTTTATGTATTAACATCATAGCCCTTAAACATCATGGTAATCCTTTTTTCCAATATGATAACTATTTTTTTACAATGTGAACATTTATTATATATCGTATGACATTTATTTCCTACAAATAGGTATGTTTTATAATAATATTTTTATCATAGGTTAAGTGCTTTTGCACTGTGTTCAAAGTGCATAGTATACCTAGTTAAGTGAAAAAAAAAAACTATTACAATTAACTGGAAAAAATACAGTAATGTGCAAATGTTGAAATGTTTAACGTGTTGAATTAAAAATTAGCTAAGAGTCTATGAATATTTATGTTGGACACAGAACCTTCAGGATATAGTCTGTTAGTAGTGTCGGGACTGTTGGGCTATCTTCATTTATTGCCTTTAAAACTGAAACAGAAAATACGATATTAGTAATGCCACCGGCTAACTACAATGAAATTTGACTCATATGGCACTGATTTCAACTTACTTTTAATGAGAACTTGGAGAGACTGGTTATCCGGTGGTCCATTGTCCAGGTGGAACGGTATCACTGTCGTCAAGTACTGAAATAAAAAGACAGTGGAATTTAAGAAAAGGTTTCATTAAATCTTATGTCACAATCAAATAATTATACAAAATATATTATGTAACTTTTTAGCTCTGTGGACAATGATTTAATGAAAAACTTATTTTTTAATTTCAGTTTTTTTTTTCATTTTTGTTTCTAAAGAAGAATTCACGTAGAATCTATCGGTAATTTGTCTTAAGTAAAATGGTTAGTTACCTTTGGCTCCGAGCTACTGGTGTTCAGGTTGGGCGACCTCGGAGGTCCAGGTCGTTTCTTCTTCTCTATATGGTACTGCCTGCGTTTGTTCTGGACGGCCAGCAGGAGGGATATAAAGGTGTTCTTCTGTTCCTTCTCGTACTCCAGCTCGTCGCGCAGGGCCAGCTCGGCGATCAGGGTCTCCGAGAACTCACGGATCAGAACTTCCAGCTCCATGAAGATCTCGTTCAGTTGAGACAGTGATAGTTGACGAAGTTCTGGAATAAATTATAAATGGATAAATATTATGGATATTTCTACACATCCACCAGACTCCATACGCAGACTGAGAAGCCAGATCGCTGATACCTATTTACTTTTAAATATTTTTATAAATAATATCAAAAAGTAATTTATTTTGTTTGGAGCCTGATAAAGTAACTCAGCCAGGCATTTCGTGGATCTTTCTTCATTACAGTTTTTGTCCCAAAGGATTAGATGCTTATTCATACAACTGTCATATAGACAGGACAGGGGGAATCAACTGCAGAGAGAAGCTACTACAACCATATTCTTGACTTATACACGTTTTGAACCTTACTGATATAGATATTTAAGTACATTCAGACCACGAAATGTGTCTTAGGTACTATTAAAAAAAAAATACTCAAAGCAAATACCAATTAATTAAAGCCGCAAGTAAATATTTTAGAAGTCTATTATTTGTGCGTGACATTTTTATTTCAAATTGTTTCTGCTTTCATTTTTAGAAATTAAGGGGGTATTTACCCCACGGTAGACATTGCGTGACGATAATACGAAAGGAAATAGTTAATTAGACAGAAGCGTGACGATATCGATAGGGGAATACTTTGATCATTCAAACGTGATCAAAGGAGAGATATTTACTGTCTATTTTATTTGTCCATCCACGGCTTCCTCTATTTCAGGTCCTGAATCTGACTGTATTATCATCAGACCATCATTGAACCGGTAGTCTCCCGGATAACGTCGTCCGCTCTCTTCACCATCTTCCGTCCTTCTCGCTCATTCGTTTTTATTTACTGAGCGATAAATACGTAATTAGTTCAAGGTTTAGTTATTTCTGCATCAATATCGTACCTATGTTGCTGTATTTTATTTTCCTTATTCTATATTAAGTATGTAAATAATTGAAGTTGTTTTCAAAAGATTTGAATTTAAATAACATTGGAGTCTGCAGGCACATTGAAATGAAATCTAAGCAGTAGTATTTAAAGTTCAAAATCCAATACACCACGTCGATAATGATCGGAACTTTTTGCAGACTTTCATTTTATATAGACTAAGAAAAAATAAACTCTCCATCAAACGGTCTAATAATAACAAATCATTTAGAGGATATCAAAATTAAATGCGCCAAATTAATCGCGGAGGTGAATGTACTGTATGGCAAATCGGCAGCAGTTACTGATCGAATGATAGATAGGTAGCTACCATAGAGATAGAATATTTATAGAGCGACTGTACTAGAGTATGTGCCGTGAGCACGGGTAAGTATGTCTTGATAAAAGCAGTGCGTTCATAGTTAGAACTCCTTACTTTAAACGACTAAAATAATAGTGAATACTATTTATTACCTATAATGAAAGCCAATTTCACAATTTTATCGATACTTTTACGAGAACATCTATCTATATTTTTTTTAAACTTGTGTACGATACATCTATTAATGCATCTATGTATGTTTTCCCTTTGACACCATACCGTATCAATAAACCAGCCACGTATAAGGCCATATATCCAAAACTACTGAAACGATTTTGATGAAATCACTCTATTCATATTCTTACTCTATGTTAGCTACGCGCCTACGCTCAATCGTGTGGGATATCAAAAGTTCATATTTCTCAGAAGTCCTCTCTGACTAAGTACCTATAATAAACAATGTAACAACGTGTGATTTTCGCAGCTCCACAATTGTTATCGGCTTGCTCTCTGACATTTAATGAACGCGATTGTCATTTGTTGATTGGGTTCAAATGTCACGGTAAACTGATGGGCATTTACTATGTTTTGCATGAAGAGAAGCTGATTGATGAGTTGTCATTGTCAAATCTTTGGGCTTAAGAATTGGTACCGCCAAATGGGAATACCTACGGAATCTCCTTCTTATAGGTACTAATACTTATTCTCATTTTAGTTTATTTCCCACGGTCGAAATAAAATTGTACACGTAATACAAGCAATTGCCATTGTGTGACAAAAAGTCACAAATTGCTATGAAATCAATTATGTCATCGGGCGTACAAAAAAGTTGACTTGCAAGTCTCAAATAGGAGTTGTAGCATGTTATCTTACTATTAAGACTCGACCGGTTTTGTCTTGATCCTTTTTGCTGGCTATTTTAAGTTGTTATTTGAACCATTATAATGTTCGATAAAATCGTCTATCTATAAAATATGCCTTTAAATATATTTAACGTCAATTTAAACATAAACCGTACCAAAACAGGTAATTTTAAAATGGTTCTTTGAAAATAATTTAAGATAAGTATACACCTACTAACCTATTAATAAAATAACTGGGGAATAAGATCATTATTTACATTTTACAGCAGCAATGTACCTAAATAAATGTAACTTACTGTCTTCATAAAGCGGTGAGTTGAGCACCTCCTTGCCTTTCTCGAGAGCCTCGTTGTACTCGATGATGTCGCCCTCTGACGACGGAGTGTCCTGCATCATGTCGTCTATCTCTTGGATCACCTGGAATTTACAACATTTTGGTAGTGTTTCTCTGGTTACCTACTTCACACACAACTGATCCCAAACTAAGCTGAGCTTGTACTAATAATTGTCTGTATGGTGGCCAAGAATCTTTAATTCGTTTATTCTTGATGGTCAAGCCTTATGACGAAAAATATGTGCACCAACAATCCATCGCAGGCAGATATTTTTTGTTGATTGACTGCTGTTCTTATACTTAACTAGCTTTTTGCCCGCGGCTTCGCTCGCGTAGACTATAAGATTTGTTCGCGTAATAAACGCTAAGATATTAATTTCGTGAAGATTCCTAATTGTTCTTGTGAACTCGGTGGCCAATGCGATGATGGGAGCGCGGCGCGGCGACGGCTGGTGGAGGACCACGTGCTCCCATCCATCAATCATCAATCAGCCAGGACTTTGCTTTTTAAATGAGTAATTTTAATCTTTTATATAAAGCCGGCTCTGACCTTCCTTGGACGTATATTTATTGGATTGGGCCATCACTGTTGTTTAAAACCGAACCGCATAATTAAACATTGTTCTATTTTTCCTATACCTTTTCCAGATTTTTCGCATCGCGAATCTCGAAGATTGGAATTATTCATCAACAGTCAAAAAGTCTTAAAAAATAATAGAAACATGTTTTAAAATGTACAATTAAAGCCCTTTCACATGATATCTCACTTAAATTTGTAGCCCTGCTTTGAAATTGCAGGGCCCACTCTGTTCACCTTTACAACCGTAAAAGTAAAAAAATATTTATTTGCAATAAGGTTGGGTAAGCAATATTTATAACTATTCCAAATTTTAAATCAACAGCATTACTGGTTTTTGAAATATACCTCCCGCTGTAGCAGTCGAACAGACAGACTAACTGACACCATAAGGGTTCCTTTATTAGCTTTTTAGTTCGGAACCCAAATAAAAACGAAATACCAGTCACTAATAACGATATCCCAAGCACTATACTTAAAATTAGTGGCAAAGTAGATGCCTCATAGAGTAGGTATAGAAAGGTTACACGTTAACACGTTAAGAAAGGATTTCCCGAAACGTAACCACTTGAAAGAGAAATTGGACTGGCTGCAAGCAGGTTCTCTCGTTATCAATTTGGAGCAGCTCGAGCAGGGAGGTTCCTCCCCCTTACATCGCAGTTGTGTTCCTGCGGTGAGTAAGGTCGCCAGAGCTGGGTGTAGGAGCATCAAATAATACCCACCACTGCCGGCACAGCGACTCCTCTCAACCTTCAAACACTTTTTCAAGAAGGTTGTGTAGAGAGATTCGGTAAAGCGTGACTGATATCCCTGGTGTTGCAAGCGTCTGTAGGCTACGTTAACTGCTTGCCATCAGACGAACAGCAAGTTTTTTATTTGTCCTGTCTTCGTCGTAAGTGTAACTATTTATATGCCTATATGGCTACCAGTATGGTACTTTTGTCGATCAGGCTGGCTACTCACTATCGTGCGTAAAAAGCACAGGCAGGATTCCGCTCCACTCCGACTTTAATGACATCATTCATAGGGCTCTTGCCAGAGCTCTCGTGTTAGCTATTCGTATATCGAGTGGCTTGAAGCGTAACGATGATAAGAGGTCCATCTGACATTAATGTCCTAGAGCTCATTGTATTTTTCGCGACATATCGAGGCGTCTGATTGACGGTTCCTGTAGCCAAAGGGCTGACGAATACTCCAGCTAGAAGATTAGCATCACCATACATAATGGCATCACCCGCCGCCTGCGAAGTTTGGCCACACTACCAACTGGCAGAAAATTTGATCAGCTATATTCTCTTTGTTAACTGCTGGTCTCTTTTTTTATTTTTATTTGTGTTCTGTTTGTTTTCTATTTCCCACTTAGTCTGTCAAGCAATTTCATTATATCTGAATTGTTCATGGTCGTTTTTGAGAAATCGATGAACATACATGAAAAAATAACATACGCGTCCAACTTAGAGTTTCCTCCTTCTTTTTTGAGTCGGTTAAAAATAGGATACCTTTTATCACGGGAGAGTTCCCGCGAGGGTGGTACAGTGGGAATAGTTACTCGACCCAGAGCTATGCCATATGCCCATAAGTAGGCAAAGAACTTTAAATGAGAACACATCGTGAAGTTACGCAGGTTCGATTCTTACTTAGGTAAGCCTTTTTCATAAGTTCGTCAATGCAGCTGTACTTATTTTATTTGTTCATTCAAGCTTTTTTTTTTGTAGTGAACTAAACTAAAAGGTCAAACGGGAGAGCGCTGATGGCTCTCATCAACCGAAAAAATTATGTTAAAATCATTGAACGTGTCATAAAATTGTGAGAACGAAACCATAGCGCGATTCAGGAAAAAGACAACGCCATCTAGTAGTTCTCTCTGTGTCTCATAGCCGTGAGACGGCCTGTAAATAAATAAATTGAGATATCTTTTTTTCCCGTGAGCCGATTTTGATGAAACAAAGCCTAGTTGAAGCGCCAAGCCACGCTCAATCACCCTGTGGAAACCCCATGCAAATCCGTTCAGTGGATTCGAAGATTATCCTGTTCAAACAGACAAACAGACAGACAGAAAGACAGACAGATAGAAAATTTTTTTTTAAATCGTATTTATGTATTGTTTTAGTCATTCCACATCACCCCCAATCAGTTTTTGGTAAATATATTCAATGTACAGACACGACTTTTCTACAGTTTTATTATATGTATAGAAGATATATAGATTAAAACATGAAGTGTGTCAAATATCAAGGACTAGCTGTCTGGCGCGGTTTCACCCGCGTTCCCGTGATAAAAAGTAGCCTATACTACTCGGGGATAATGTAGCTTCCTATTAGTATTCCTATTTTTCGATTCCGACTGGTAGTTCCAGAGATTAGCCCGTTTAAACAAACAAGCAAAAAAACTCTTCCGCTTTATTATATTAGTATAGTATAGATAGGCCAATATACCGGCATCATACTTTTTATAATCCCAATCCTATAAACCTACCCATATTTGTTAATTGTTGCACAAACAAACTGATTTTCACAATAAACGGAGGTATACTTACTACTCAATAAAATCTTAGGAAAGTATAAGTTCTTTCATTATTAACTTCAATGGTTTTTATAGGCTACTAGCTGCCCGGCGCGACTTCGTTCGCGTGGTGCTACCCTACCCTACCCTACCCTACCCTACCCTACTCTACCCTACCCTACCCTACCCTACCCTACCCTACCCTACCCTACCTTACCCTACCCTACCCTACCCTACCCTACCTGAATTTTCTTTGCTATAAACCTCACGGAGCCCGAGACCTTTCCAACGAATGCAAAACCGTGGAAATCGGTTCGTGCGTTCTGGAGTTATAGCGTCAGGAAGGAAAACCCGACTTATTCTTATATAGTAGATAACAAAAAGCTACTATATCACTCCCCGCTGTTTCCCGTCTTGTACTTAGCTTCCCGGGGTTTGTGATTAATCCAATGTTCTATCACTATACGTACAACGGTAGAACCGCTTTTCCATATCTTTATGAGTCACAGTCAGTGTATAATTAATAAGTCTAGTTTGACTGACGCAAACAATGGTTTTTAGTTTCTTGAGAAAAATACTCTACTCAAAGGACAACAAGATTTGAAATTGAACATTGCAGGTGTTTTCAAATTATCTCTCACGACCTGCAGTATCAAAGCGATTTGATCTTGGTTTGCGTTCTCATATGAACACCTTAGCAAAGTATTTGTCAGGCCATGATCAAAGAATCCTGTTCCTAGATACAATATCACTAGTGTACTTCGTTCTCATTCCCTTGACTTATAGAACTACTAAAAATTTTAGACAGCTACAGCAAAAAAATAAATTTAATTTTCAGTTTCAAATTTTGCAAGCCTAAATAACATCAGTAACATCATTTAGGTAGACCTACTTTTACCTCTTGTTTACAAAACAAAAGCAACTTTCTGTCAGCGTGACTGTTTGCGGAAAGTTATTTTTGTATGGAAAATTACTATACCTATAAGCTAAGGATTGTCACAAAACCCACACAAAATTTCGAATTTCGCATGCATGTATGTTCGGGTAAAATCTTGCAAGTCGAATTTCACCTACATCCAGTGGTCGGATTGACTTGATATTTGGTATACATTAGTATAATGAAAGACAATGCAAGTACAGTCAACAAAAAGTACATTCACCAAAAAAATTTTTTTTAATAAATTCAAAATGTATACGTATCATCCTACTACTGAAATTAATGCGAAATTTTGTTAGGATGGTTGTATAGAAGTTTGTTACCTTTAAAAGCAAAATCTACAGAACGGATTTGGGTGAAATTTGTTACAGAATATGTCTAGGTAGGATTAACACAAAGGGGGATACCTACTTTTTATCCCGGGATATCGCAGGCGGATGCTATTACATAATGTAGTTTACCTCATCAGCAGTTTTGACAGGGCACTCGTGATCCTGATGCAGCCCGCCGAGGATCAGCGCGTGCATGTCCAGGTCTGACGCCACCGCCTCGTCCTCCGAGCTGTGGATCTCGTCATCCGGCGTCATTGCACCCTGAACATGTTCAACTATCACTTAATAATGGTCTTTACGTCATAGAATTTGTGTAGATACTCGATAGCATCTAAAGTTATGTAAACTTTATCATATCCTATCGGTACATTAAAGTGAAAATTGGATTTTAGTCTCACTTAAGTTTTTACTAAGGATGAATAAGTAGGTAACTGCTTTTGGAGGCATATTACCAAACGATGACCCATTCATTACTGGCTGACTGAGAGACAACGCAAAGCTTAAACAGGTGGACCTAGAGATTTCAATATTTAGAGAGAATATTCTTTGAGTAGGTATCCTAGGCTATCCATCTGACAAAGAACCAATGTAACCGACATAGCTCAAAGAATTAGCAAGCTAAAGTGGGAATGGGCCGGTGACGTGTGCCGAAGAACCAACAGTCGATGGAGAAGACGAATCTCAGAGTGGAGACCGCGTCTTGGCAAACGTAATGCGGAACGACTCCAAAAAAAGTGTCCGGAATGGCCTGGATGCGGGTGGCAAGAAATCAGAAAGAATGGCTTACTCTGGTTAAACCCTATGACCAGCAGTGGAATTAGAAAAGGCTGATGAAGATGATGATGAACCCCTAATATCGTATACCTACCTAAAGGGGATCTGGGGGAGACCCGCGGGGCGGGTGTATTTAAACAGCTATCGATACCTAGCTATCCGTGTCGCGACAATGTATACAGACGTTAATTACCTATAATTATAGTCTTATTGCTATGGTAATTAGGTTAGACGAGTTAATTGGCTTTTAAACAGCAGATAGGATTACATTTCATATTAATGTGGTGTTAAAGGCATAAACCCGTTAAGGCGTGGAGAAATTAAGTTACATGCTTTGTGCACAACAGTTGTGGAGAATAAATAATAGAACTTATTATACTTAAGACTGGACTTCCTGACTTCAATAAAAGACATCAGTGCCACGAATATACAGTATAATTATAAGCTGCAGTTGTATAACGGACCGTGGTCAAGCAAATTCTCACGGGATTAGATGGTATTTGACATGACACAGAATGATACTCTGTAGCAGACATGGTTATCAACACCGATAGTGCCCATAACAACATGAAATATAAGCCAAATAAATGGAAATAGACTGTGAAATTACTATATTCCCGTTACATTTGACCGAAGTAACGACGATGAAATATGGTCAACACCGTCAACACCGTCAACACTTAGTACAGTATCTAAGTACAGGTTTCCCTAGAGAGAGGACGTCTATGTAACTTTCGGTACCTACCTATTATACTTTAATTATGCAAGAATTGTAAGAGAAATAATTTATCCCACGAAACAATGGGACACCTAATTTTTTTTTCTTTTTTAAACTGTGTATAACGTTACAAACAAAAAGAACAAAGCCGCTGGCTTTTTATAACGCTATCCATGTTCAAGAACGGCTCTTGTATAAAAGACTGCTATGGAGACTAAGGTTGCCAAGTAACCATTTTTATGATGGTAGTGAAGAAGAGATTTTATATAATGAACGTGGAGTGGGAATATAATACCTAGTTATGTATTTTGTGTGGGTATCATTACCACATGGATGTATTTTTGGGTATGAAGCCTTTTGGCTGTTTTGTTTGTTTGTTACGGTGCGTACATGTTACGCGAAGCGAGCACGAGCCGGCCACGAACCAACAGGATTCATTCGTTTCATTCAGCGTCTCGCGCTCGATTGCACTCCGCTCGATTGTCAGTTTTCAGGGATTCGCATCGCGCTTTTTGTAGGCTCGTTGTAACGTCCACACATGACATCGCGAGCAACGAACGAATCCTGTTACGTTCGTGGCTCAGCTCGCGCTCGCTTCGCGTAGCATAGACCATAATGTTCGACAAAAATATTTCTCACATTAGAAGCTGACATTTGCCAACCCTATGTATTAATTGGATGATTTCACCGTTTATTTGGATTAATTATAACTGGCGAGAGATAATGAAACCGTGACCATGCCCTATGACCATTCATGATTCATCCATATAAAGGGAAGGGACAATATCATAACAAAACAGTTAAAACAATCAGAACTATTTTTAAACGAGGTTCGACAATCGCAAATACTTCTGGTTGGTCTAAATAAACATTATTCCTCCAAGCAAAATAATAGGGAATGTTGTTTACGGTTCGAAATTGGGATGTGCGGTAAAACAGAGCTATTAGTTCATGTAAATGCTATTCAAAGATTAGATTTTATCAGCTTCCATCTGTCTTACGGTGGTCTTACGCTTGTCGTAGCCGGTGATTCCAAAACCTAATTAATTTGGATTAGACAAGTAGGCAAATCTTAGATGTAGGTACCTATCGATCGAGGTAATCAAAATAAAGCAAATAAAGTACCTACCTTCTTGTCACTCAGGTTCAGAGTAGGGATATGCATCTTCCTAGAGAATGACTTCGTCCAATCTATCGGCAGGATATTACCGAAGTTGCCTGTGATGGTCCACCACATTCTGGGAACAAACAATATAAAACATTGGTTAATGACGTCATTCGAAACACGTAAACAAACACGCCAATCTTATTCAGTAATAAAACATGTGTTTAGGCAATATTTCATGAGAAGACAGACATTTAAAGAATTCCCATAAAATTTCAAAAACATAATAAAAATTTCTTAGAAGCGTAATCTTCTCCAAACGCGGTTAAGTCAAAGAAAATAACACTAGTAAATGTCCAATTAAATCAGTTTATAGAAGAACATTTTCGTTTTTTTCCTATACTAAGCCAGTGATTTCTCCAAATTACCCGGATTAAATGTTTCCGAAAGGGTATCAGATGATAAGACCAGTGAAGAGTAAATAATCCTTTGATTCGATTGGCTACGGTTGAGTTACGTTTTTTAATGATCTTGAAACTTTAATTCTCATGTTATGACTTATGAATACGAATTCCTCTAAGCTTAAAGTGCTCATATTACAATTCAATTGAACGATACGCCTTAAATGATGATTCGGGTATAATTTTTAACATTATCGAACGATTTATTCCTTAGGACTACTCCTTTTTTAGGGCTTTTTTTCTATTGAATGATTTCTAATTCTTTTAGATCAGTTTTCACCTTTAACTGTTAGAAGGTCGCGGTAATAACCGCAAACTTGAATTTGTCGGCTGACAACCCGGTCCCTTCCTCTCATCCACGTTTAGGAAGCGCGCAATTGTTTCAGCCTCCCAATTACAAGACAAGGTCGATGTAACGAAGTCCCCAAATGTGGCTGATATTCCAATTATACTAAATATTGCTTTGGTTTCATCATCTAATTTCGAAATAGTCAGCACCGCTGTATTAATTCCTTTGATCATCTGACGCTAAGCTTAAAAGAATCGTGTTTGAAATTTAGATTTGGGATTTTTGAAATGTTTGTTTAGATATGGACGACGGATTTGTGAATCGGCGTTCTTCAAAATAATCAATGGATTCGGATCCATTTTTCGGAGCTTTTGTTAGTCATTTTATAATGATCCTACGTACATAATCTGGCGTATCAGCGTAAATGGCATTGTCTGGCCACTTAATGACCCATGGATGACCAATATGAATACTCTCTATGACAATTATTTATATCAGTTCTTCAGAAAAAAAACTCAGCCATGAAACAAACACCTAGCAGTTCCTCTGACAATGAGTCAGCCCGGAGGCATAAATTGGCGCTAATTCGAGATCTCGCGGCACGCCACCGCTCAATTGAGGAATGTGTCACTTCACATTACGTACAAGTACCGCATATGATCAGACATGCTGGTACGATTCACTGATGCACTTCACGAACTAACTTTCGATTTACCATCATATTCGCAAGTAGTTCTGATTCACAACTGTGGCAAATTTTGCCAAGGCTAGCTATAATTAGCTTCATTGCGATCTAAGCTTACGTTCTAGATAATCCAGGGGGTAAAGCTGTTTCTATTTAGTACTCAAAAAGTTATTTATGTTGCACTCCTGCTGCCTGTTACAAATAGGAATGGTGTCGTTCATATTACGATAACGAAAGTGAAGGTAAACACTGAAGCCATCTGTATAATGTCTTTGGCCACAGACGATGTCAATAAAGGACATTTTATGGAAGAAACGAAGATACAGAACAATTTAAATCCTAAGAAAGCAAAGTGTAGCAAGATATGCATTATGTATTTCTGATGACATTTTCATTGTGATAGCTTTGTTGTGTAATAGTAAAAGCACGATGTAAGTAGGAATATGTTTACATATCTCGAACAGTAATGCTAGAATTGTTAGAGGTCTAATCTAGATTGTCTATTTTGTTCTATGATGCATGTGTAGAATAAACGTTGGTATCAAAGAAACGTCCCATTGTTTTTCTAAAGCTGGTGTTGACTTATTTTAGTCACACGACCCACATCAACATCTGTTCTGACGTGACTTTTTAAGACTAGATGACAAGCAATAAGCAAGCATGTGGTGGCAATTTTTTTCTCCTCTTTTGGAGTGGTGAATTACTTTTTTGAATGGTTATGGACAAATCACATTAGACATACATATTTGGTGTTGCAGTAAT
The DNA here is from genome assembly GCA_947623365.1 of Achlya flavicornis. Taxonomy (NCBI): domain Eukaryota; kingdom Metazoa; phylum Arthropoda; class Insecta; order Lepidoptera; family Drepanidae; genus Achlya; species Achlya flavicornis. Next base: position 4,724,491 of record OX392482.1, read on the forward strand.
TATCTTGATGAGTTAACCAAGTATACTTTGGTGAATAAAAATTTAATGTGAACATACTGATAGAAAATAGTAGGTACTTTATGCCTATCCAGGTTTGATGGTTAGACCAGCAGGACCTAATGGATGAAATTAAGAGTCACGCACGGGATATTTTATTTCAATGTGTACCTACTTAGTCCTACCATTCCTTTCAGCATTAGATTGATATGGACGTAATAAGATTTACAGTTAACTCTCAGTGGATGGCGTGTTACTTAGAAACTAAGATTACGCTTATATAAGGTTAAGCTGCTCTAGCGTTTCTTACAAATGGTATTTCTCAAGGTAAAATGACATCAATAATGTTGATACCACGAGGGCTGGTGAGGTCGTTAGTGGGTTCTTGCGACACAGGTCACCGCCATATGGTCCGTGGAGTGATAGAGATGACACTCGAGATGACGACATTTTGCATATTTTGTTTGTTGTTTCTATCGAGGCTGGTTCCATCGAGTGGGAGGAGGTAACATGATATATTATTTCAATCAAGGGGTTTTGAACGTTTATAAAAACTCAAGCGTGTTAAATGCATTTTTTGAACTTATTCAATTCGTTTCATCACTAAAAGTTGTACGTTGCATTTATATACTCGGAGCTAAAAGTAATCTCTACCATGGACCTACTCTCTATCTCTTCGATGGAGAAGAGTTTTATACTGCGGTCTGAAAGAAGAACTACTTTCGGGAGTTTTGAGTTTTGCTGGTGGTTGCAATGCAAAGTTTTTGACCCAATCACTTGATGAGTCCAAGACAAAATGAATCAAAAACAAGACTATTGCGATCTATTATGCTATTTTCTTAACATCCTATAATTATTTATTTATTTATTGAAATATGTGTCACCAGTACGTTCTATCCAAAAAGACTCCAATATATAGATAGACTCTCAGTCATAAACATTGACTTGACGAAAATGGTCGGTCCACTGGCCCCAAACACACGGTTTCTCTTCCCCACACGTCAACTTGCTCGTATATGGAGGGTACCGTTAAGTGTTGTTTGCTTTTGATTTAGCGAATCGAATTTGAATACCGCTGCGCTGTTTTCTTTCTTAATGCAATAACTAAAACACCACTATAGTGCTTTCATTGCTACAAGCGCTTTTTATGGTAAAGTGAGATTTGCATCAACGTCGAAATAACACGTAGAAAACATGCTATATCGTATAGCTATAGGTACATATATAGCCAAATATCTAAATGCGCTCGCTCACAATATAGGAAAATTCGACTAATTTACCTGTTGTACATATGACTTCTGGAAAATACAATTACCTAGCTATTCTCAGAAACCACCCAGAACGATGTGCTTTTTTTGTTCTATCTAGCCTGATCATTGAGGAGACTAGGAGAACAAAACCGCGGGCCACAGCTTGTTATTTAACAAAAAGAAATATAACAAAAAACAGCCACATTATTAAATGAGCCAGATCAAACTTTATTTAGGTTCATTGCCCATTTATTACTTCTTAATCCTAGCGTTAACCCAAATTAATAATATCGACATTGTGCCAATGTTTGCCATGCTAGTTGATCAAATAATTGTGACCCGTCTTTGATAAAAAAATCTATTTGACCAATCTAGATCTCATGTTCGGGTCGGACTATTGTACCTACCTTGTAGCTTCATAAAAACTCATAAACCTCATTATTTTCAGCACGCATCGTTTCAAGGTCCTGAAATCCAGTTTAATTAGTAAGTAGGTATATTAGCTTTGTGAAAAACGTGACATCTATTTTTTGTGACACATCTGATCTACTTATATAATATTATTTAGTAATTTTATAATATTACTTATGGCATAAAATAGATCTCAAATAAAGTGTTCTCGCAGTTAAACACGTTAATGAAAAATATAATGGAATATCTAGAGAATTGGACCAATCCAAGTAATAAAAGCCTCCAAAGGCCCCAAACAAAAAGGCATATCAAACATTGTCTCTCCTTTATCTTTTCTATGTCGACTTTTTATAGCCTAGGTACAACCATCTAAAATGCTTATCGTGCCTGCTAGCCCAGCGTGGGATGTAGATCGTATACATGACCTCCGATCTCCTAACAAGGCAACTAGCCAGGCAGTTAAAAATATTGTAGGCATTAAGATTTACCTTGTGAAACCAATCACAATGGTTTCTTACGTATACATGTAACTTAATTTGATAACCGTAAAAATATATTAAAGTAAAACATTTTATTGCTGTTAACAATGTAAAAAATAATTGTTTTTACAATCTAAATTTGATTTGTAACTGTTTTAATTGTTTTTTTATCTTAGTTGTCTAATTTGCCATTTATTCTCTGTGTAAGACAATTTCTAGATGGATAGGTAACGTCTCTTTCTTTTTTTTATTCCATCAAGAATAAGTAATGATAAATAGGGATGTAGGTAGGTATATCGGTTATCGGTATTGGAAAAAAATACTTACACTTTTCAGATTTAGGGCGTCACTATTCTATCCACGTGAAATGCTTAGTTCACAAATATTGTTATTTTGAGACATTCGGGAGATAAGTACTTACTACATTCTATTCTATGCTCTGTGTACCTACATGATAATACCACAGTCTAATAACCATACAGTCGGTCGACGAAGCCGTCTAGACAGGGCAATCGTGCGGGGTGTGAGGGACGAGACGCGGGAAAGCCGTTACCGACCTGCGAACAAAATTATGTTAGTAGCTCGGTAAACAGCATTCAGGGCTAACGCGTGTTTGTGTCTGTAATTATTTTATTTAAAACTAGCTTTTTGCCCGCGGCTTCGCTCGCGTAGACTATAAGATTTGTTCGCGTAATAAACGCTAAGATATTAATTTCGTGAATATTCCTAATTGTTCTTGTGAACTCGGTGGCCAATGCGATGATGGGAGCGCGGCGCGGCGACAGCTGGTGGAGGACCACGTGCTCCCATCCATCAAACATCAATCAGCCAGGACTTTGCTTATTAAATGAGTAATTTTAATCTTTTATATAAAGCCGGCTCTGACCTTCCTTGGACGTATATTTATTGGATTGGGCCATCACTGTTGTTTAAAACCGGACCGCATAATTAAACATTGTTCTATTTTTCCTATACCTTTTCCAGATTTTTCGCATTGCGAACCTCGGAGATTGGAATTATTCATCAACAGTCAAAAAGTCTTAAAAAATAATAGAAACATGTTTTAAAATGTACAAATAAAGCCCTTTCACATGATATCTCACTTAAATTTGTAGCCCTGCTTTGAAATTGCAGGGCCCACTCTGTTCACCTTTACAACCGTAAAAGTAAAAAAAACATATATTTGCAATAAGGTTGGGTAAGCAATATTTATAACTATTCCAAATTTTAAATCAACAGCATTACTGGTTGTTGAAATATACCTCCCGCTGTAGCAGTCGAACAGACAGACTAACTGACACCATAAGGGTTCCTTTAATAGCTTTTTAGTTCGGAACCCAAATAAAAACGAAATATCAGTCACTAATAACGATATCCCAAGCACTATACTTAAAATTAGTGGCAAAGTAGATGCCTCATAGAGTAGGTATAGACACGTTAAGAAAGGATTTCCCGAAACGTAACCACTTGAAAGAGAAATTGGACTCTGGCTGCAAGCAGGTTCTCTCGTTATCAATTTGGAGCAGCTCGAGCAGGGAGGTTCCTCCCCCTTACATCGCAGTTGTGTTCCTGCGGTGAGTAAGGTCGCCAGAGCTGGGTGTAGGAGACCAGTATGTGGTAGGCATCAAATAATACCTACCACTGCCGGCACAGCGGCTCCTCTCAACCTTCAAACACTTTTTCAAGAAGGGTGTGTAGAGAGATTCGGTAAAGCGTGACTGATATCCCTGGTGTTGCAAGCGTCTGTAGGCTACGTTAACTGCTTGCCATCAGACGAACAGTAAGTTTTTTATTTGTCCTGTCTTCGTCGTAAGTGTAACTATTTATATGCCCTATATATGCCTATATGGCTACCAGTATGGTACTTTTGTCGATCAGGCTGGCTACTCACTATCGTGCGTAAAAAGCACAGGCAGGATTCCGCTCCACTCCGACTTTAATGACATCATTCATAGGGCTCTTGCCAGAGCTCTCGTGTTAGCTATTCGTATATCGAGTGGCTTGAAGCGTAACGATGATAAGAGGTCCATCTGACATTAATGTCCTAGAGCTCATTGTATTTTTCGCGACATATCGAGGCGTCTGATTGATGGTTCCTGTAGCCATAGGGCTGACGAATACTCCAGCTAGAAGATTAGCATCACCATACATAATGGCATCACCCGCCGCCTGCGAAGTTTGGGCACACTACCAACTGGCAGAAAATTAGATCAGCTATATTCTCTTTGTGAACTGCCTCTTGGTCTCTTTTTTTTATTTTTATTTGTGTTCTGTTTGTTTTCTATTTCCCACTTAGTCTGTCAAGCAATTTCATTATATCTGAATTGTTCATGGTCGTTTTTGAGAAATCGATGAACATACATGAAAAAAGAACATACGCGTCCAACTTAGAGTTTCCTCCTTCTTTTTTGACTCGGTTAAAAATAGGATACCTTTTATCACGGGAGAGTTCCCGCGAGGGTGGTACAGTGGGAATAGTTACTAGACCCAGAGCTATGCCATATGCCCATAAGTAGGCAAAGAACTTTAAATGAGAACACATCGTGAAGTTACGCAGGTTCGATTCTTACTTAGGTAAGCCTTTTTCATAAGTTCGTCAATGCAGCTGTACTTATTTTATTTGTTCATTCAAGCTTTTTTTTGTAGTGAACTAAACTAAAAGGTCAAACGGGAGAGCGCTGATGGCTCTCATCAACCGGAAAAATTATGTTAAAATCATTGAACCTGTCATAAAATTGTGAGAACGAAACCATAGCGCGATTCAGGAAAAAGACAACGCCATCTAGTAGTTCTCTCTGTGTCTCATAGCCGTGAGACGGCCTGTAAATAAATAAATTGAGATATCTTTTTTTCCCGTGAGCCGATTTTGATGAAACAAAGCCTAGTTGAAGCGCCAAGCCACGCTCAATCACCCTGTGGAAACCCCATGCAAATCCGTTCAGTGGATTCGAAGATTATCCTGTTCAAACAGACAAACAGACAGACAGAAAGACAGACAGACAGACAATTTTTTTTAAAATGGTATTTATGTATTGTTTTAGTCATTCCACATCACCCACAATCAGTTTTTGGTAAATATATTCAATGTACAGACACGACTTTTCTACAGTTTTATTATATGTATAGAAGATAGTCATTCCACATCACCCACAATCAGTTTTTGGTAAATATATTCAATGTACAGACACGACTTTTCTACAGTTTTATTATATGTATAGATAGATAGATGGTGCAAACGACGTGTGCTGTGAGAGACTGCAAGTCTTCATCCTATTTAAATAAAGATCTGCGGTTTCATCAGCTTCCACACACAGACGAAAGGTAAATAAATCATGGTTTGTTATCGTAGAGTGCATACAATAATAATTTTATATTTGTCATGTCGTGTCACGTTAATAACGCCAACAAAATGGCCGAATGGCGGACGGTAAAAAATATCTAATAGGTACACAGGTATAGGTAACAGGCACAGGGCATGAGTGTTTGTTTTTTTTTTTTTTTTTCAATAGGTCTGATGATGGAGTAGGAGGGTAAGCACTGGAACTCCATAGTGGAACATCGTATCCTAGCCGTGTTTGGGTTTGTTGGAATTGTCGTGAGATGAACTTTGACCATGTATGGTTTTCAGGGTCTGATGATGGAGTAGGAGGGTAAGCACTGGAACTCCATAGCGGAACTTCGTATCCTAGCCGTGTTTGGGATTGTTGGAATGGTCGTGAGATGAACTTTGACCATGTATGGTTTCCAGGGTCTGATGATGGAGTAGGAGGGTAAGCACTGGAACTCCATAGCGGAACTTCGTATCCTAACCGTGTTTGGGGTTGTTGGAATGGTCGTGAGATGAACTTTGACCATGTATGGTTTCCAGGGTCTGATGATGGAGTAGGAGGGTAAGCACTGGAACTCCATAGCAGAACTTCGTATCCTAGCCGTGTTTGGGGTTGTTGGAATGGTCGTGAGATGAACTTTGACCATGTATGATTTCAGGGTCTGATGCTGGAGTAGGAGGGTAAGCACTGGAACTCCATAGTGGAACATCGTATCCTAGCCGTGTTTGGGGTTGTTGGAATGGTCGTGAGATGAACTTTGACCATGTATGATTTCAGGGTCTGATGATGGAGTAGGAGGGTAAGCACTGGAACTCCATAGTGGAACATCGTATCCTAGCCGTGTTTGGGGTTGTTGGAATTGTCGTGAGATGAACTTTGACCATGTATGGTTTTCAGGGTCTGATGATGGAGTAGGAGGGTAAGCACTAGAACTCCATAGTCGAACATCGTATTCTAGCCATGTTTGGGGTTGTTGGAATTGTCGTGAGATGAACTTTGACCATGTATGGTTTTCAGGGTCTGATGATGGAGTAGTTATTATAATATTGTTTAAAATATAATAATGCTAACAATGTTTTATTGTTATCTGCAATAAATAAATAATTTTGTAAATATTGTTTACTTGTGACAACCCTGGCCGTCGCGATACTGTCTAGACGTTGTCGGCATTTTTCACAAGATCAAAGGCGTCGGACGACTGTATGGTTATTAGACTGTGATAATACCTACAACATAGCTATAGGTCGTACTGACGAGTCTGACATTGTTTAGTTTTTGTATCATTACATTTAATTATAACATTTTCATATTATAAAGTTTATAATTTGAAGTCTCAAAAACTCTTAAATTAAAATAATCATACAATAGGTATACCTACCTATTTACCAATTTTTTTTGGTGAATAAATTATGAAATATGAGTAAAATGTCTGACTTTAATTTTTAACATAGATAATAACCACTTTGGTAAAATTAAGCCAAATAAAATGTTAATGATACCTATCATTAAGTTTTATGCAATGTTTATCAAATAACTGGCTACCTAAGACCTAGGTACACACGGCTACACATCAAGCTATACATTTCCAGTATAAGATGATCTCGCATTGTATAGGTTTTTTATACAATGAGAGGACAGCTTATATTGGAAATGTATAGCTTGATCTGTAGCCGTGCGTACCTACTGAAACATTGTTTAATGTTGATCTATCTACTTACAGGTAATTGTGAATACTAATATATATTTTGAGAGTACAGGGTCTACCTAATTTTTAACCTTCTAATAGGTATTATAAATGCAGAGTTTGTGTGAATGTTTGAAACTCCAATCACGCCAAAACGGCTGTTCCAAAATGTTCATATAATATTTTCAGTAAGTGACTTTGTGAAAAATCTAAGGTATGTTTGTACGTGTCATTGGAATAAAGTAAAACTAATAAAATTATGGTTTCTTAATTTGCCACCTACAGCCGATTAATCTTCGTATGTCAAGTACTCAGAAAAAGCTTTCTCATTTTACGATATTAAATATCGAGTCGAGCGGGAGTGAGCTACCTACCTACTGCATATGGGGATGAATAGAGATAATTTTACCCTTTGAATGGATTTGTGTGGAATGTCGATATCATTTTAAAGAATCAAGAAACCGCACCAAAAAAGTTAGGACTTTCTGAAGCTTTGCTCATTTTCATCTAGCATTTTTTTCATTCGGCTCTTCTATCCGTCATACAGCATTCACATCTTTGTTACCCATATCATCGATATAAAGATCGATAGAGAAATGGATAGAGGCACATCACTTTGTATTATTACAGCATACAGTAATAAGTGGCAGCGATATTAAACATATCATTTGCATATAATACCGAGTATTGAAGGTTATTGTGTTTGCTGAACCAACAATAAAGCGTTTATTAATGCGCACTGCATTTATAGCCAGATTATAGTTGAAACAGCAGATGCGCCGTTCAAGGACTCAAAACAAAACACCAGTGAAATGTACTCTATTTGAAAACACGCACGCACCAAGATCAAAACACATTTTTAAACCGCTAAATACTTACACATTGTGCAATCTATGTTACATTGGATCATCAAAAAAAGGAAAAAAATACAGCGGCCCAGCTGTATTTGAGGCTACAGCTTCTCAGGCTTCCAAGAATACCCCGAGACTGGATTTTCGACTCGTACCATTTACTGACCATAAATGGAAGAGCGGCTAACACAAAGATGAGTAAATAAGAAGGGCGTCGTCGTTAACTTTTTAAGGGTTACTGAGTTATCGAGTTTATATTCTGAGTTAATTCCAAGCGTGGTTCCTATACTGAGATTTTGAAAAGGGGATCTCGAATGTATTTGGCCATAAATCGATTTATGTATAGGAAAAACGCGTTTTCCCAGGCACTCTTTAGCTTTTGTGATCATTTTAGTCATTTAGAGACTTTTTGTAGGCTACTATTTTTGTGACTAGGGACCTAATGGAAGAAGGATGTAAAGTAAAATTATTAAAAATCAGTACACAAACCTTTGCATTAGTAGGTACTGAAACAATAAAAAACAACCTATTTTATTTATGCGTAAGTATTAGCTAAATAGTCTGACGGCTAAAATAAGTCCAATTAAATTAATATAAGTTATATGCCATCTAATCTGCGTACTTACAGACTTCTGAATAATATTATATGGCATCTCATTCGGACAACTGATAAGAAATGAGATAGGGGATGAAGTTCATAAAACATTCATGACAAGTATTTTTTATCAAAAGACGAATTTAAAGGTTATTTTAATCATTGTAACAATTGCAGAGATAACAAAATAAAAATGCGAAACTTTTTTCACCTTGCATCGACCTTTAGTGTCTTCAAGATTTTATGATGTATGTTTTAATTTATATTTATATTATCATAAAATTACAATTTAACGTGCACAAAATAATGATACTTATAAAAAGAAGCTTTATAAAATAGCTCAAAATACTTAAGTAAAAAAAACAGAAACATAAAAAAAAACAATTCCATAAATCTATGCGCTAAGAATAGGTAAGTATAGGTAATAGGTAACAGTTCATTTCAACTATATTAATTAATTTAAATATTATCAGTTTATTTCTTCTACGGCAATAAACCTAATGGTATTTGGTTGTTAGTAAACAATGGCATCTTCCATTGATAAGAATCTGTAATAAACATACCTACTGACAAACGCATTGCAACTGATATTTTTTCAACGCCCACTCGTGTAATTAAATATTTGTTCGGCTTTGACTTTTAATCCTATAGCTATAAAGTTCAAATAAAATAGCATTTAGTTAAATAGCGCGTATCTTTGACATTATACTGTAATAAATAACCTATTGTCAACGGGAGTTTACCCTAACAGGCAACATTTCATCAGTAAAGGTTGCCCTTTGCTCATTTAAAAATGTTATAATTTCGTAAAAAGAACTGTATTAGAAAGAAAAAAGTAGGTACCTAATATGGCTTTAGAAAGAAATACTAAATTTCCGGACGTTCTTTTTTAAAATTCAGTATTAGGTAGGTATACGTTTTCGTTAGTACTTACCTATTTTTTATTTTGGATTTTAGATGAGACTTTTTGTAATGATGATGGGCCCAACTGGGCGTCCACCCGTGGTCCACACGTGGACCTTTTATTAAACAATCAACTGCCAATATAGAAGCGTTAATCTTATTGTGGTTGTCAGTTTTAATTAAGTTCTTATTAAGGGTTGTTAAGTCTCAAATTAACCATTTTATTGGTGTTGTTTTCATTGTGATAGAATTGGAAGCCATTATGAACCTTCGTGGCAGTCAAATGCCATATTTGTTATTAGTAACCAGAGGTCTTACTACTTTTAAAAAATCTGGCCTGTATGCTATGACTGCAACTATCTTCTATAAGCCCAAGTGGCAAGAGAAATTAGATATAATTAAGCATTCATTACTTTTAGATTTTTGATTATGTTGGAAGTGGTTTACCTACTGGCTTAGTGCTTATTTGTCCCCATTCTAATACAAGAACATATGAAAGAAACTTTCATATTTGTAGTAAAGTAAAATGCCATTCACAAATGACTGTAACTCAGCCAAGATTTCTCATTGCACGTAAAACGAGTAGGATAGTCAAGATGTTCATGTAATGCAACCTCTTGAACTACTTGGCGAATTTTCAACCCAGATTCCTTGCCAAATAAGTTCTTTTCCTTAACAAAAAGGTACATACAAAATAAAATGCTATAGAGTTAATATCCATGGCAACCTCAATCAGAAAGCACTGAATGCGCTATCGATTCCGTCCCCCGTCTCGTAGCGTTGACCGCAATACTAGTTTACCCCACTAACCCCGACCGATAGGCGCCTCGTATTATTTACAGGGTTACTATGCGATACGATAAATCATTTCTTTATACAGACAGACAAGCAATTAAATGTTAAAAGGTCGGGAAGGAAACCCTTACAGATTACATAAAAAAAAACAATCTGTTTCTCTCAGTTCAAATCTTGTAACAGAAGGATTTATTTAATGAAATCATTGAACGGAAAGTCACGTTAAAAGTAGAGGCTTAATCGGTGTGTAGCCATCGTACCGACTCAACCAAGATTGACTTGAGATAATCCGCACACACCATCGACAATCAACATCAAGAAATACTTATCTAATCTGTTTTGCTCCGTTATCTTGACTCTTAAAATGTATAATGGTTTATGTTTTTAAATTAGCAAACAAGCATATAAAAAAAATAGTTTAAAAATTGTGTCACTAGACTGGAAAAATGCGTCGCGTTCTTCGTGATATAATGGAATGGAGTCTCGTCAACGACGGGTGAGATTCAAATTTAGAATTTTATATCAGTCCACGCGTCCACTCATGTTAGGTAGGTATATAGTTTTATTTTATTTCGGCGGGCGATGTCACTAACCGAGAAGTGTGAATGGGGCCGATCGCGAATAGAATATTATGTTCTGTCTGTAGACATGATGATACTCATATCTGCAGACAATGATTAATCTTGTTCAATGCTCCGTTACTTGCTAGTACTTACAATAATGATAGATAAAATAATACAAGAGCATCAAAACATTGTGGTATATCATAATAACATACCTGTCATTGCTAGAAATCATGACGTCGAACTAATAATTCACGGTTTACTAACTCGTAGAGCCATGTATACAGTGGTTCCCTAAATAGATACCGATGTTTGTATATTTTTTGTTGAAAGCAGGTGTGAGGTGCCCTATCCGAACGGCAGGTAGTGGCCGGCCTAACCCTATTGCCCACTTCCTACATAAAAAAAGTTTAAAAATAAATATCGAAGGCGTAACCTTAATGGCTGGGTGTTAAAGTCACGGACGAAAATTATGGTTTTAGTATAGGAATGGTAAACTGATGAAAAATTTTATGTAATATAAACGATGATTCTTCCGGACATGAAACTTATAAGAGATGAGCGTTCCTATTTTTGTTTTGTTTACATTTCATTAATTTTATAAGGAAGTAACTTGGCTGTCTAATAGACGCCTCGCCGCTTACGTCTGATTAATGATTTGGAATTCTTTGGGTTTATTTTTATAAAAAAAAGTTTGAATAAGAGTTGCCTTTAGATATTCTTTAATTGGATGATGCAAGAACGAAAGAAGCGTTTCTATAACGACCATTCCCCAATAAGAAGACTTGAATATATTAAAACCGGATCGAACAAAGACACGCTGACGTGCCCATCAAGAATATCAAAGCATTTATTAAATCAAAACGAATACCTATCAGAAGTACTAAAGATTTTAACCCACTCTCAGTGGCATTGTGGTAAGTAAACGAGTGTTGCAGAGTCAAATAACTTACCTAGCACAACGTTTACAGTTTACTGAAATAGATTCATTTACATATAAACATGTATGTCAATGGGGTATTCTAACGGTTTGTTTTAGTTTTGTATTTTTCACTGCTAAGTGTATCTTTCTTTTTCTAATTCTAATCTTCACATCTGAATTTTAAATATAAGTGACTATGGGTACTGCTGCATTTAAAAAACAGTAAAGAAGACTTTAGAAGATGAAAACTGTTTCGATGAAACATCATAAATTTACAAACTTTTTTTTTATAGCACTAAGTGGCAAACAAGCATACGGCCCGCCTGATGGTAAGCGGTTACCGTAGCCTATGGAAGCTTGCAACACCAGAGGAATCACTCGCGCGTTGCCGACCCTGCCGAAATCTCTTCACACCCTTTTTGAAGAACCCCATGCTGTACTCGATTGGGAAAACCACGGCGGGGAGATCATTCCACAGTCCGAGCGTCCGCGGAAGAAAACTCCTTTTAGCCCGCACAGTTCGAAACAATTCTGGTTTCAATTTGTGAGGATGGACTCCCCGTCGATGGCGAGAGTTGCGATGGTGGAAGGTAGCCATTGGCACTTCTTAGTCTTTTCTCTACAGCAATAAGCAGCAGATCACCAAGGTAGAAAAACGGGCAAAGAAAGAGCTAACATGCAACTTTACACATTATTTATAGTTTATTTTAATACATGTGTACTATAATATTTACAGGAAAGTAAAAGTATAAGCGAAATAGAAGCCGTTAGCGTAGGCTCAACAACTTGTCCACTCAAACAAGACAAGACCGACGCATTAGCATACGGCCTTTAGAACAAGCCGTCCATCAAATCAAGAGTTTACTTATTGAGAAACGTTATTTTACGAAGGCAAACACAGCTAAGCACTAAAAGGTGACTTTTGTTGAGTGTAGATGTGTACTTTAGTCATTTGTTGCCTCGACTGGTATCTTGAAAAGGGCAGACAAATCACTAACGGTTGTTGCACTTGTAGCTGTTTTGTTTGGGTCTATAAAAGCTGTGGTTGGTACGATTCTCTGAATGAACTGAATGTCAGTTCTTCTGAATGCTCTTATTCAAGCTGTCTGTAAATATCCTCGTCGCCACTTTAAGCCTTCCTGTTCTTTTTAGGGTTCCTTAGCCAAATGGCAAAAAACGGATCCCTTATAGATTCGTCATGTCTGTCTGTCTGTCTGTCCGTTTGTATGTCACAGCCACTTTTTTCCGAAACTATAATAACTATAATGTTGAAACTTGGTAAGTAGATGTATTCTGTGAACCGCATTAAGATTTTCACACAAAAATAGAAAAAGAACAATCAATTTTGGGAGTCCCCATACTTAGAACTGAAACTCAATTTTTTTTTTAATAAAACCCGTAAGTGTGGGGTGTCTATGGATAGGTCTTCAAAAATGATATTGAGGTTTCTAATATATTTTTTTTTCTAAACTGAATAGTTTCCGCGAGACACTCTTCCAAAGTGGTAAAATGTGTGTCCCCCCTCCTGTAACTTCTAAAATAAGAGAATGATAAAACTAAAAAAAATATATGATGTACATTACGATGCAAACTTCCACCGAAAATTACTTTGAACGAGATCTAGTAAGTAGTTTTTTTTTAAAACGTCATAAATTGAAATTCATATCAAATACTCAGGTCTATACTACCATTTACTTATATACCTACAGGTTTGTACGGAACCCTCGTTGCGCAAGTCTGACTCGCACTTGGCCGGTTTTTTATGTTGTCATCATTTCAAACATTGATTACGCAACCGTCTGTCAACCCACATATCAAATAAACATTATCATACGACACTCGTTTATTCATGAAATTATAATTGTAGACATTATTGATATCAAATATTTGTTTAACGCCCGTTCAGAACGTTTAAATAGCCATTTGACCTACAGTATAGTCGTTAAGTTATATTAAACTGACATAACTGAGATTTAAGAATGACCTTGCGTGGGAGAACGAAGCATGTGGGTCAGTATTAATTTAATTATAATATACCGTCATAATTCACATTCTTTACTGCCTTGCAGAGTTTTTGTAAGTAGGTAAATTTACATTACACACTTTCTTGTTCCAAAAGATCATAATTCCGTTCGACTTCTAAATAAGGTAAGTCCTGACACGATACTTCGTCACTTCAAGTTAAATGACATCACAAAATGGTTTCAGTTCTATAAATATTTTTCCCATTAAAATGATACAGATTTGTCGGTAGTTATTTGCATGTAAATTTAATGAACAGATCTAAATATTAAAAGCTTATACTATACTTTTTATAATATCTGACGTGTTAATTAACTGAGTCATCAACGAACAGCGAATTATCTTGGAACATTCAGTGGATATAAATTCCTTATTCCTTACTGACAAGAACACATTTTAACTCAAAGTAGTGAAGAGCGTGGAGCGTGCTTTGAACCATAAACTTACCTCCTTACTCATAAAGAGCTATTTAACTAATACATATTAAATGGTCACGTAAATAACGTACAATTATTTTATAATGCCAATAGAGTGACGTTATTTACGTGACCCTTTAAACAGTATATTAGTTAAATAGCGCTTTATGAGTAAGGGGGTTAGTAAATAGAAATACTAGATTCAAATTAACAACCTCTTCGTGTCCAAATTCTGTTATTGTAGCTTGTCTGTAAAGGACAAACCCTAGTTACGTAAGTGGTGGCCTGATTCGTATAATAATTTAGGTCAACGCAACGACGCTGTACCACGTACTCCACATCTCTTAATATAACATGTATATAATGGAATTGACAAGAAGGATGTCGTACCGATCCTTGAGTACCAGACTCAAGTAGAATACGTAATGCAAAGGGATCTAATCGCGTCTGTATTTACTTATTTAAGTACTACTATCTGTTAAACAATGTGATATATCTAAGTACCTAAATAACTGTTCAAATTATCTACCCTTCTAGTTTAAAAAAAGCTATATGTTAACCTTATTAATTTCTAATCATAAGATTGGATAACGATCCCAAAATTCAGGGTTGTTATAAAATAAGTGAAGGCTACGCTTTTAATGTACAAAATTTGAAGAAAATCGATGAATCGAAGGGCGAAAAATAGAGCGATGGCCTACAAAATGGTTGCTCGTAAAGTATAAGCACTGAAGACTTTATTATCAGTAACAACTCAACAGCCTTTATTGCATGCGTACGTGACTCTATATTCTTAAACTGTGTTAAAGAAGCCTGTCTTATTTATGTATTGTTTTGAATTCTTCAAGTACCTAGTTACATGAAGTGCTTTCTTTGACAGAAGTGGGTTAGTTCTGTTTCATTTGTCAAAATCAACAATTCCGTTTCGAAAGTACTGACATAAGCCCTCGACAATGGTCTGCGTGCTTTAAACAGATTATGCCTATAAATAAGCCTTTTATGTTTATCTTATGTAAGTAAGTAAAAGTAGGTAGGCATAACCTAAAATTCGTATATTGCCATTTCACAAACTGGCTTTGAAACGGTTGTGATCATCAATTGCTTTGTTTATGTGTATGCATCGAATCAATGGTAATAATTCTGATTGACATTCATGATTGCGTCAAATTGATGGAACACCGACCATGTATTAAATATGCGTGCGTGAGCGCATACATTCTTTTATCTATGGCACAGTCATGATATTGACCGGCGTGTGTTATGTCTTGTAGGAGTACCGCCTATGGCACGCCTGTAAGCCAATCACTTACTGATTACAATTTAAGTAGAAGTATACGATCTTATTTCGAATTTCTAAAATTCCTTTTTTGAAGAAAATGCTGTTTCCGTGTAATTTTAGAAAATGGACTACTATACCGACAAAATATCAACAACATCATTTGAAATTATTGTTATCGAACTTCTAAAATAGACACAGCTGCATTTCCAATGTAATACATATAAACAACCATTTTCGAGAATCTACAAATTCCAGAGAAATAAAATGAAACAGTCGGTGGACAGAAATATGTTATTATATATGTATGTCGGTTATGTTTGCTGCAGCGTATATAAACAAGATAAGAACGGGATTTAGCAGAAACTTATCTTCATCTTGTTTAAGGATAGCAATAGCAGCATATTGTTTTGATAAAACTATAGACCAATTTGTCCGAGCAGCATCTAGGGTTCAGTCAGACCGATGCGGCGATGTAGTTCTTTCTCGCCCAGTCTTTGTTATCGCAATTTCTAAACGAACAAAAATGCACGGTCTACCAAAGAGATGGTCAAACACGACATTTTTAAAATTGAGGTATTTTCTTTCACTAATTTATTTCATTATGTTTTATTTAGTGCAGTTAGAAGATATGGTTATCGTTTTGCGAACAAGGGAAATGTAATGAGAAATGCAGTGTTTTATCGCATTCCTGCTGATATGAGTGCGTCGACCTCGGCAATGTTTATTTATCTTATTGTTTTACATAATGCCATTAGTTTGTGCGGAAAAAATGGTAATTTTATGTTAAGTAGATGGCGTGGGAACAGCTATGCGATAGTGAAACAATGAAAAACTATTAGTGACAATAGTGCAAACCCATAGCCTTTACATAACATTAAACTATTGTTTAAAAATAGAAAGTCAATTTTAAAAGTACACATGAAATAATAGGCAACAAGACAAATAATTCAAACGATCTAAAACAAATGCAAACTAAAATTAATTTAAACTTTTGGAAAACAAGTCTTTTTGAAAAACCTTAACAAACAAAAGTGCAGCGTCTTTCTATTTCTGAACACAATAATTTATTCCGTGCTGATAATAATGTTATGTACCTATTACAAAAATAAAAATTGTCCGTATCGAATTGTAATTTGTTAATACTTCTACTCTATTGTTTATATTGTTAGTTTTCTTTATAGTGTTTATATAGTATTTTTATCCACTTAGGTATTTGCTTCATATAATTAATTGCACGGACAAGCATTATGATGGAAGTGACTAACGTAACGTAATGCGACAAAAAAGATTTATACTTACTAAAGTAAGAGAGCTGAAACACGATACAAAATGTTTTATGTGACACAAAGTTACGAATTTACGATGTTGCAGAACTCAAGGCATATTTGAACATGAATTATGCAGTCACGCGAGGCTTCCATGTTGTAAATCATACTTAAAGATGGAATACACTGTACACCTGTCATGACAGTTGATAGGGAAGTAAACACTGCTGTATTAGCAATATGTTCTATGAAAATTCCAAAAAATACATAAGTTTCACATAAATATGGACAGTGCTTAGCTACGAATGACATGATTTCATGTCATGGCTGTTAAAACTTTTTTTTTTTTAAAAGCTTTTCTGTAAACGTAACACGACACTTGTCGTTCTATCCACCGCTTCCAGCCACTTCCCGTACCCTTTGTTTGGCCATCGAAGAGTTCTTTTGTTTTCATCTTTTCTACTGTTTGCTTTATTGTTTTCGTTTTTTGGCTTTTTGTTTAGATTTCGTCGTCTTTTACTTCGCATTGCATGGGACACATAAAGTACTCGAAAGAAAGTGTTCCGTTCACAGATCGAAAATAGATAAACTACATTGAGTACCTAAAAACTGTTTCTCGAAAACGTTTCACTCATTAGTATCTGATTTGCATAGCATAGAATCTTTGGACACGCTCCGACTATGTATAGTTAGACTAGTTCTTTTGTTCACAAAGTGAAAGAACGAAAGCCATAAAATCTCTAACATCGTTTTCCCCTCATAAAGTCCATCTATTGACAGCAAAGTAAGCAGTTATGTTCACCACTAGTAAAATGAAGCGTTTAGTTAGACGAATACGAATCCACTCTTTGATCTCCGTTGGCTACCTTTATAAAAATAACGCAGAGCTTTTGAGGTAAGGAATTTTGAAGATTATTGGTGAAGGACCTGTGGAACTGGTTATAGGAGAATTAGCGTGAGCATAGTCCATCGAACAATTAACCCAAAGAAGCCCAATGACATTTTGGTTGAAAAATATTCCGCCAATTTCCCTCCGCCGACAATGCGCTCTGATTGGCTAAGTCAAGGACACGTGCACTCTGATTGGCCAAGTCAAAATCACGATGCAGTGATTGGTCCTTACTGTTCAAAATCAGTGACACATCACCGACTAGTTGCGGAATTTTATCGTTCAGTATTACTACTCTAAAGGGTTTTTTCCTCGATGGCATAGTCTTATAAATTAAAGAAATAGGTATGTAACAAGTAAATGCTAAAGAACATAATATTTTATTTGCGAAACTGGTTTGTAAAATAATAATGGATGTGTAATTCAATATTATACAAATAAACTTGAATAATAATGGAGACACAAAAAACTTACAAGTTATAATATAATGGGCAGTAAAAATGTAATAAAATGCAACACTAAACCTAATCCGAGTGTATCTACCTACAGAGATTATAAGTGAAAAGAGAAATGATGATGATTCTACTGAATAATAAAATAAATTTTCTGGAAGAATTAAAAGATTGTGTGGAAATAGCACGGCATTCATTTGATTAGCAATCTACGAGTAGGTGGGTGACGGCAGACACACTTTTGAGGCTTCTGGAATCACGTGATATTCATTATGCTGTGCCAAGAGACTACAATAAGCTCCATGTAATGTTAAACTATTATGTAAGTAATATATGTCTTCATATTATAGATATGAATATACTCATAGCAGTAGGACCCATATATGCCAACACTATTAAGATTAATTGGGCACCATCTCTTGCATTCTCAATTACTTTGACTTGCAGTTATGATTCTAATGTCACCATTATGTAGAACAATTTTGAATAGGGCCATTTACGAATACAAGCATCAAGCGGTTCAGTTTCAGGATAATACAGATCTATACCATTTCTAAATTTGAAGAGGCCTTTTGATACCATTTGACAGAGCAAGGGAGATTAACGCTCTTATGAAAAATCTTAGTAGATCTATAAGATGCTGATTGAACATTAAATATGATTAACGAAGTAATGATTACAGTTAACGGTTGATTACGAAATAACGTATTATCGTCAATGAGAACTTGCGCTATAAATTGGTCATTAAATATCGTATCGAATGAGTAGCTCCACTTCACATTAATATCGTAATCACCATTGAAATAAGAAATCTTAAATTATGTAAGAAATAATCTTGTTTTTATATAAATTACCGTAATACAATTTCCTCTGGATGCGTATAGAACAGAGAGATAGATGATGAGTGTGCATAATGATTAAAAACATTGCGCAGTTTTTTTTTGTTCAGGTGACTCAATGTACAATTCTGTTTGCTTTCTGTTCTTTTTTAACACATTGCGTAGCTCCGCGGTGGTGCTGTATAAATACACTGTACCTGACCTGACCTTATCGCTGAAGTTACATAAATAACGTGTTCGGATTTCATACCGGTTTCATTTGCTGAATGTTTTTTCATACACCTACATATATTATATTCGGACGATTCTATTAATCCTTGTCATGAAACATTGTTCTTCTTGATCTGTTCGTTATTCATTGCAGTTTTCACGATATCAAAATGCTCCAGATCTTTGGTTTAATAATATGTAATAGCATTTCTTAAAGCATTTAGCATTATGTCACAGCACATACATAATACCTGATCGAATGGACCATTCATTTTTACGAGTCTATCAGACATTTATGCAATCTGTGCAAATGCTGTATGTCGAGTTTCTCAAGGCACCTCATGCCTCAAGGCATATAAGATTCAGTATATGGGTAGTGTTAGCGCCAGGATTCGCGCCGGTCAAACCGGTCGCCGCTTGGAGAATGTACCGACCGGCGACCGATCCAGTTCGACCGACTCGACCTGACTTTCTTTGCCTCCTAAAACGGATTATTTGTACATAAACCCCATGAGACAGTTAACGCTCAATTTGTCTGTGTATCTTTTATTGGAAGTATGGTAGGTATACGTTTAAACTGTTGAAACATCTTTTATTTTTGTAATAATCGCATATTTTTACTGTGTATATACAAAATTATAGATAAAAAAAACGGTAAAAATTTTACTAAGTATCGTTTTTGAACGAAGCGTTTTTGGC
The DNA here is from genome assembly GCA_947623365.1 of Achlya flavicornis. Taxonomy (NCBI): domain Eukaryota; kingdom Metazoa; phylum Arthropoda; class Insecta; order Lepidoptera; family Drepanidae; genus Achlya; species Achlya flavicornis. Next base: position 4,744,341 of record OX392482.1, read on the forward strand.
GCGTCACTTTATTAAACCTTACCCTGACATAGGTCAATACAACGGAGTGTGGAAATTCCAATCTATTTCAGGGAAGACGCGATTATCAAAGCCACATATGCCTACCTCGCTATATGGAAGAACTTGCTACTAAGTTTAAAAGTGGATTCCTTTTATATAAATGCATAACTTAACTATGCATGTGTATGAGAGTTGAAGGTATCACGCGACACTGATTTACTCTGTGATGCTGCGAAGTCCTGCAAGTGCGAAAGAAACAGCTAATATAACGCGTCCATGTCGTAAAGACCTTTTTGACTTTGAAAGCTATATGAGGTGATGAACTTATAATTTGTAAGAGCTATATGTGGGAAAAGGATGGTGTACGACGCGTGACCGCTCTTACGATCAGAAGATGAGGTGGAATGTCGCGATACATAAAACTGATATGCGTTTCAAATTGTAGCTTCAAGTCGAGTATAGCACTACGGATTTAATGACAAGGCCATAAATCATGTCTTTGAAGAGCTTATATCCTTTGTCTTTGACTCATTGGGAATACATACGAGCATGCGCATTAAGGATCGTAGGGGAACGGAAGCGAGGGGAGGTTCATGTCAAGAGCTGCCGGATGGGATGGCGACTGGATCCGTCCTTGAAAAAGTTTGCAAGGTTATCTTTGGTTGGGCTATCGTGAAAATGATCAGACGACAAGGAATGACGTTAGTTACGATCATGTAATGAATGAAACAAAATATTTCAGATGGAGTAAAATACTGCAAAACGGTTACTCATTCATATTGCCCGTAATGAGTTACAGTTTTAGTCATACATGGAGTCATACAAACAATTCCAGACCGGATGACGTGAATCTCGCGAAAATAATCTTGAGGCGAGGGCTGTATTTATAAACAACATTGAACAGTGTGAAGTAATCGTTGGCAACGGAAGAAAACCATTCTGTAATGTAAAAAAATATACTCATACTATACTAATACTATAAAAATATACTATACTAATGTACCTCAGGTCAATATTTTGAATAGGTACATAACCGAAAGGGTACTATCAAGTTATAAAGTTTTACTTCATAAGGTACTTCAAAGAATTAGTTCTAGGCTTTATGTTGAGATTGTGGTCAAACACAGGCCCATACAAAGTAAACAAAAAAAACTGCTATGTAAAATTTTGCAATGATGCAAAATACCTATTATACTTCAAAAATATTTCAGTCTACCGTTGATGGTGCCTGTACAAAGCGACTTGTAATATTCATTTCATAACAGTGCCCACATAACGGATAGCTGGAACCAACAGAGACAATGGGAAATGTGCAAAAACCAGCGTATATGTAGGCTATATATATATTTTACTATAATCATCATAAATTATCTTACGGTTAAAACGGGAAATTAGTTAAAGAAGTCCCGCTACGTTACCAAGAATGGCGAGAATCTTACGAGTATAGAATCATAAGAAAAAGATTTTGCCTGACAAACTGCCGTTATCTTCTGTATTATTGTACTTATTCATTCCAGAGAGTTATAACCAAGCTATTTAAAGCAACATATCCATTAAAATTACCACTTTCCTTTTATTTCAACTAACATGTAACGCTGTTGTTTAAATAGAAATGTTCATACATTCTCATGGGCATTCCTTTACTAAATACCGTTACCCTGTGACAAAAGATGGCTGAATGGCAAAAGAACTGCACCTCACAATGCTTTGCTTCACAGTACACTTAGTTCCTGGACTGGTAGAGAGCAGAGCAGGCAGCAATAATCTATTTTAAATTGATAGAAGGTCATATTGATAGAAAGCGCAGGTTTTGTGCAGTTAATGCTTACAATAATAAGTAGGTAGGAGATGAAATATCAAACAACAAGCAACTCTTCGTCAGTGTATGTAATGCACTTAAATCTTCATAACCATTAACTGTAATCAAATAATAGTATAAATATACCTTTAGTACGACAAGATACTTAGAAGTACTTTTTAAAACCGATGAATTGGTAATTTCACAAAGATTTGCAACAATATATGTATTTTTATTCAGTTTTTTTTTGTGATACGTAGCTTATCTGCATGATACGTAAGCATTGCATATGATATACACCAGGTATTATATATCGCGTTGGCGAATTCAAGGAAATCGCGACATATGGCCTGGGATGCGTCATACGGACACGAATTGGGTTGGCTTGATGATAATATCATGAATATTAGAATATTGTTGCTCTCCAATGCATAATATGTTGACGAACAACTTTGTAATGAGTAATTTACTTCATTACCACACGCTAAGACAAATAATGACAGATGTATGTGAGCAGCTAAGTTCATACCCTTTTTTTATTGTCATTATCGATTTAGCTGCTTCACAAATATCTAATTGCTTATTACCGGTTACAGTTTTTGTGTTAAATACTTGACCTTCAATTGATACCAGCTCAAATATAGTCATCAAAGTTAATGTACAAAGTATGTGATAGAGACGACACGGTTGAGTCACTGTATTGTGTTACACTGGCTATTCATTAACAAGTGCCTAAATAAGGGATTGTATTCAGATCTCTATGGTTAATGATAGCTATGGTCGTTGCACCTGAATTACTCGAGCATGTAATTGGTCCGGATGATGGCATTGTAATTTGTACTGTTTCTGTAGTTGCTTGTTATACCAATTTGTATGTCGTACTTATTTTGGAATGTAAAATAACTAGATTCTTGAATAAAGTGCACTGTTTACTGTCAATTATTGTACTTCTTAAAAAAAAACATAACTATTCAACTCAGTAAGACAAAAAAGAACATCATGTACACACGGCTACCGATCAAGCTATAAATTTCTAGTATAAGCTGACCTCCCATAGTAAGGAAATCCTATACAATGCGAGATCAGCTTATACTGGAAATATATAACTTGATCTGTAGCCATCTTGTGTGTACATCTAAAATCACCTAGTGGAGTCAGATCATAAAAGTCTTACAAAATCCTTTTATGATATAGCCGACAAAGCAATTAACACGAGATGCCCATACCGTGCACGAAGCCAGTAACTGCTCCGCCCACTCACAACAGATTTATACTATTAAAGTTCGATAAAAGTTTCTAAAAGACGTAAACAGAGTGTGGAAACTAAGTGTCAGCCGGATAAATAGCTCTTCGAGTAATCTAAGTTTTATGGATACCTGATATTGACACGATTTTTAAGTGATATACAAACATTTAGATTATTTTTGGAAGCAATTTTTTTATGGTTTCCTTAAATGGAACAGGATTTTGTGAATAGTTATTTAAACAGGGGATTTCAATTCAATGATCAAAATAATATAAGAAACAAATTAGAAGGATTCAGTTCTAATAAAACTAGAAAAATTAAACAGTCCCAAGTCCATTAATTATTCAGTGACAGACACAAGCACAAAATCATTTGTCTTTATTCAAAGGTAGACAAGTTTCTCATCGTTTGTTATTGATGGTGTTAACTACTAGGGCCCTTCAAATAGAATTAATGAAAACGACCTTATGATTCTTTGAATGATTACAAAATCTTACAATTGCTTCTAATTTATTAATTTGATGCAAATGGCTACTCTTCTGTATGTTTAAAACAAACTACTTACTGTATTATTTTTAGATATGTTGGTATACAATTTCTGAATGATCAAGACGTCTATTAAACGGCACGTAAATAATGCCGCTGAAATTAAATTATCTTTATTAGTAGGTATGTACAATAATGTACATTATATGTAATACAAAATGAAGAGATGCGTGGGAATCACTGAACCAGAACTGCGTATATACCTATGCTACACAAACTAAAAGCAGTTGTAAGAAAATCTTCAGCGAAAAGGTTATTGATACGGTTTCATGAAAAGGTGTATAAAATATATGGATAGTTGGTGTTCGTTCACCCTAAGCCCGTATGTGTGGGTGATTAGAAAATTATTGACTTCGTATCTTGATACTAATTAGTCTAGAAAAACTCGATTGCTTAGTTACCTAATTTTGATGCTAATCCTAGAAAATAGGTGTATTGAACCTCATTATGGGAGTTAACAAAGACTTGATGTAATAGCTCGATTTATTGTGCAAATGTTTAAAATTTATTAAATTCCCTAGAAGTTCGCCTTCAAAAAGGTTTCATGTTACTATGATATTTGAATCTCAGTTTTGTAATTGCATTAACGCTGAGTGATGTCAAACTTGAAGTAATTGGAACTGTGCGCAGAATTGTCAAATGTACGGAAGGAAAGTGGAGTCACAAGTGGTGTGGATGGAGGCAATCCATTTGCAAGTTAGTGTCAAAGCATAGCGCCGTTTGCGCGTCGGCACATGCAAAATACGGCGAGCACTCAGAACAGTATGCTAATTCGATGTATCGCACAATCTAGGGCACATTTCCTCCGGGGACGCTGATAAACTTGCAAATTGCGGTACTTTACTAAAACATTACAGTTTTAGCCGCTTCAATATTATAAGGAGCTCATAATATAAGAAGTCGTTTAAAATTAAAGGAATGCTGCAACAACTGCATTCTTACTTTGTTGTGTGACGCTGTGTTTATGTTTTGAAATGTAAATATGTAATACCTATACGGCATGCAACAAAAATATCGGTACACTGTACTCAGCTTGTTATCATAAATAATAGCTTAGTAATTAAGTACTTTAGAAAGCGGGCTTCAGGAAGGCCACAACAATTTATCAGCTTTACGATTAAGATAGACACGCGAAGTTATTCCGTAGCGTTTGGAAACTGAGACTGGATACTAAACTAACACGGGTAGGTAACGGAGCTGCGGTTATGAAATCTGTTTCCAACACGCAAATATGTAAGTACGTGATAGAAGTAAGGTCACAGGTTACCTTAGCCATAAATACTGAAATTGTAATAAGAAAATACCGTTACGAAGTGACTAAGTAATTAAAAGCAATAACCGTTTAGAAAACTGCTTTTGCGAGTAAAGATTGGAACAACACATTATTGGTTGATAGAGAGCTGGATAATAAGCCTCATTCAATATTCTAAGAGGGTGACATGAAGACGGACGTGTGTCGTGTGCCATGGCCGATGCAAATATAAGATCGTGAATATCAAAGCAAAGAAGTGTAAGCGATTGCAAATTTTATTATCTGAATATTAAAACGTGCGTGAGAGTTTATTGCGATCGAGAGTGAAACTGCAGGAAATACGGATGTTCATCAATAAAGATCAAGATAAAAACTTGAACTAATTACCTTTCCATTCACCTTTTGTGTAGAGTTTGTTGAAGTTTTAGCAGATGATCAAACGTCATCGCATACTTTTTTATTCATAACAAATCAATTATCTTTCCATTTGAAACGATACAATCGATTAAAATAATTATTATTTTCGGAGATCGGCCACTTAACAGCGGAACTAATGGATGTGCCACGAATTTTAATGAAAATAATTGCATTTGTGACGATAGCAAGTATTACGTATTCAAAATTGAATAAAGTTAAAAGAAAGACACATAACGGTAAATAGATACAAAATAATAAGAATGAAAATGAATTGAGAAATCAATAAATATGGCAGGACATATGTCGGCTATTCAATATTCAGCAAGGTGTTCTCCAGACAGTTTGAGGAAAGGTGGCCACGACATCTGCGCAACGCCCCTTGCAATCGAATCACGACGGAATCAATGCAGCCACCTGTTATATAGATGGTCATTTTTTTTTACATTTTTCTTGGCAGCAGCAGGTGCTTATCGAGAAAGTAATTCGGAAGGGTATCCTTTGGAATAACCTTGTAATTCTTTTTATACCGTTCTTTTCCGAATTGATTGATATGACATATCATGACAATAAGTTTAATTAGCCACTAATGTATAGTCGTCAATTACGACTTAAGCATTCCCTAAGCTGTTTGCAAATTGTTCCCCTTCAAATTTGATGTGTTTCTCCGACGTCCTGGCATTTAGGTCATCTGGATCGAATCCAAAAATTTGCTTTACACGTGAAGCAAAAAATTGTGTTAACAATTTTTTTCTTTCTATTTCTATTAGGTACCTGTTAAGGATAGATGTATTGGCAGGTAAAACGTACAGGTAGACCTGCATTTATATTGTTTACTTTATTAAGCTTGGTGAGATACCGACGTGTGCAACATAACAGAAAAATATTGGTAACAGTCTTGAACAGTTCAAATAGGTATTCAATGAAACTAATATTTGACAAAGAGAAAAGCAAAAAGTTTCAGCACCACAATGATTCATTAAAGTTATTTAGATTCTCATAACGCTTAGGCTTGCGCTTAGGGTAGTAGAAATTTTTTTTCATTTTCATCATAACACAATAGGCAGATGCGTGAGAGCCTGTTGCTATTATGTTTCATTTCAAGTGATGAGAAAAGCAAGCATGTAGGTACTTTGGTACCAGCATAGAAAAGTCGGGAAAAATTCTTTGCATCATTGTTTTGTGGCTTTTTATTGTTTTGACTAATGATGATGATAAAAATATCTCTATATAGGAATAATAAAATACATGAAACAAAACAATATCAGTTACAATGTAGATAAAAGCTGAATTGGGTAATTAGGTCTCTGATATATTTGGTAAAATGGGACATGGACAACTGCATGTTGTATTGAATCTCGTTCGTTTGAGTTGGAAACAAAGCAGGATGGGTAAGCTTGGGCGGGGGTGTGATGCGTCATCGCGACCCTCCAACACGCACCCCCTGCACACCCCTGACAACCATCGATCGATAGCTCGGCCACTAACGCCATGCGCAAAGCCCGCCCTTTTTGTTTATATTTCCAGAAATCATTTACATTCCTCCATTCCTCTAATTAGATTTTTTATACAATTCACACTGGGCTTGATTATATATGTTATGAATAAAATCAATATAATGGAAATTTCAATGCCTACTTATACGTAGGTATGTTCAATATTATGTGATTGATGATAATAATGGTTAGGTACTTACTGGCACTCGTTCATTATTTCCTCCTGCGAGCGAACCTGGACTGGTGCTAGCTTCTCCACGCTTTCCTCGTAGTTTCCGAAACACTTGGTTATTTTCTCATCAAATGTATTCACCAAATCTTCCAGTGATCCGGAGAAAGTCTCCGTAAAATTATCTCCTTCACCATTTTGCAAATTGTCCTGTTTACACTTCACCGGTTTGGGTTCTTCATTATCGTTTATTTTGTTTGAGTCAGTTTTCATTTTGACCAGTTCACTTTTGATATTTTTAATGTTGTTGATGCGTATGTCGTTGCCGTTTATGGTTTTTTGCGGGTAATCTGCTGTGGAGATGCAGTCGTCCGCCTCTTCAATTTGCGCGAGAGGTGCCTCGAACTCTAGTTCGGCCATCCTGCCAGCCGCTTCTCGCATGACCGAACGTCCACTCGCGCTATTTGACGCGCGAACACTGAGTCAGTCACCGCTACCGCTACGAATGCCGCGCGACTCATGCCGTCCGTGATGCCGTGCCGTGCCGCGTGCCGTGTGAGTCGAACGCGACGCATTGTTTCGAATTTTGAACCACCACGACCACAAATGTCCACGAACAGAGGGCATAGTAGTACCTACCTATAGTTATCCTGTGCCCGGGTGGCCCGGTGCCGAATCAGAATGCTGACCGGTGCGGGCGGATGGCTAACTTTACTCAAATTAATTGCACGAATAGTTAATGTTATAGGTAACTATGTTTATTAAATCATGAACATAAATCTTATATTTATGAAATAATTAAACATATAGGTAACTATCTATAATGTGCAATTACCTACCGATTTTGTTGTAATTTATAAGCTTCTCCTTTAATTCAAGATTTAACTCGTAAGTAGGTACCTACTTACATACAGCAATAGGTAAGTACATGTCTGTGGTAAGTACTATGAAAGCTATAGCAAAATAGGTATAAAAGCTATGTTACAGAATCATTAATAAGTAGGTATTATGACAGCTAGGCTAGCTACAATAGTAGGCCTATATTAGCCACTCGCATAGAAATAAATATACCTAGAAAGAACGTCGCCATACTACACGAATATATAAAACAGGCCAACTTTTATAGGCAGCTGCGCGTAACAGCTACGTTTTACGCTCTCACTGCGTCATTCTGCTTGTCATAGTAACGTTCATTATGATATCAGTTGTTGAAATAGGCAATAAAAATCGGGAGAAATTTAAATATTAAACATTTTATTTTTTATTTTTTTTACTTAGCCCCTAACAGTTAGGGACTATTTTTTTCGAAGCGTGCACACTTCGTCGATGCTCAATCTGAATTATTCTGGATGTATCCAACTCGATGGTTTCAAATATTGATATTTTAGGTAGGTAGGTAGATAGATAAATATTAAGAACCTAATCATTGAGATGACTTTAGGGCAGGAAATTCTAAGCTGGTAAGCTAAGCCTACTTACCAGCTTAGAAGTAGCAAGTAGGTACATTCGTAGGTAGTTGGTGTAAGCACAAGTAAGGAATAAAAGTTACCTGCTACATCCTTCCTTATATTATTATCCTAATATGTGTAGTAGTTACTTAAGTAAGTTTGTTATTCAATCAGTTGAACGGATTATTTGATGAAATAGGAGTTTTAAGATACCCCTATGGTCAAAATACCTGTCCAACTGTTGATAATTCGAACCACGACTAATTGTGGTGCAGAACCTATCTTGTTGAGGTAGAAGCAAATTGAGTCTTGTTATAGTTTATCTTGTAAGTTGGTAGGTATGTATCTCTAGCACAGACATGAATAGTACCTATTCATATGTCTGTGATCTCTATTATACATAGACGTATAAAAGTCTATGCTATTATACATTACATACTTACCTACTTACAAAAATAATTAAAAGATATATCAATGTAGGTATTAAAAGGTACTTACCTACATACTGAGCGTTTCAGGGTAAGTAGTTACCAAGATATCGATCGGATCGGTAGGTATAGTTGGTATTGCATTCTTTTTTTGTAAGGTAACAAACAAGTAACAATCGGTACTTACCTACAGTACAGGGAAGCGAAATAAAGCACGCAACAAATTTTTTGGTAATTTTGGTAGCCAAGTAAGCAATAAAGTAAGCAATATTATTGGATACTTACCATCGTTGATTTGATCGCTGTCTTATGCAGTTTATTGCACAAAAGAATGTAATTCTGGACTGGAATAATAAAATCGTACGTAATAGCCGTTGGTTTCGGATATATTTGGGGTTTTCTATTGTAAAATTCACTTGCATTTTACGCGCCAAAAATGTTACCATTTAATAAAAAAATATCAGACAGAAGTGTGATAAAAAATGTTATAAAGGCTAGTTAACACGGGATGTAAATAAGATTTTATTTCGGTGATTACCGACCGTAGTAGTTCATTTGGCATATTGTGGTTTTGATAATTTTTGTTTACTATGAACTATCTTTATTCAGTAAAATAGTTAGTTTTACGGTTTTTAGAGGAACGTTCAAATTTATATGGCTCATAAAAACAGGGTTGCCATCCGTCCGGGTTTCCCCGGATTTGCACTAGTTTAGAGGGCGTCCAGGGAACGTCCGGGCGAGGTTTCATTTATAGTCCGGGTTTAAAAAATTCAAGCCTGAAGATTCTGTTTTGTTACATTTAAAATGATGATAAAAGATGTCAAAATTTAATTGTCCCTCGCGAGCACCAATGGCTCGCGGTCCTTACCTGGTACCTCTGTCTCTGTCTGGTATTAGTTGAAAGTTAATAAAAAGTTGATTTATGAGATTTTAACTGTTTTTATTATACTAAGTTTTAAAAAAAACCTGTTCACATGTTCGGGTTATGGGCTCCAAAATTTTTTTTTCCGGTTTTCACGCGTCTTGTCTTGGATGCTAAGTTTTAGAGATGGCAATCCTACATAAAACCATTCATAACACAATGCACCAAATGTACGGTATCTACGGTCGCGAATGACTGAAATATAAATATTGGCATCTTCATCAAAAAAAATATGGTAAGGTTTTTTTACAAACGAACCTACATGATCCGTCAGCTGCACTTGAGGACAAGTTTCTGTCTAGGCTATGTGTAGGTATTAACTAAATCGCACTGCTCGGGCAGGCAGACTCGAATCGATTTTCAAATTAACTTTCTAAATGAGACGGTGGTTACAGGGTAAATGTAGACTGCATCCTCAGGGAATTTAGAACATTAACACCATAGCATCATGTTTAATGAAACAAATCGTCCCTACCGATCAGCATGGCAACCAAGTAGATGTGAATAAGGCGATTGATGATTATTTTTTGTGATTTATGTGAAAACAGTATAAACGCACTCGGATATAATTTCTATGTGGCAATAATGTGGCATAAATGTCAAATAAATTAATATGGCGGACGCGTTTCGATTGGTTTTGATTGAATGACATTGACATTTTTACAGCAGTGTCATGTCATGTCATTGTACTATTCCCAGTGTTGCCAATTTAGCGACTTTGTCGCTAGATTAAGCGACATTTTGACACTCACAGCGACTTTTTATTCTCATTTAGCGACAAAAATAACTAGCGACTTTTCTAGCGCCTTTTTGATGTGAATCGTTTCTCATTTAAATTTATTTGATTCCACAGTTGTGTAACTATGACTATACAATAAATGAATTTACAATCCTTAGTTCATTCATTCCATATTGAACACAACTGTAGCTACAATCGATAATGGAGAAATCGAGAGAATATTTAGTGCTCTTAATAATAGTAAAATCAAAGCTACGAAATCGCACGGGGTTAAAAATATGGAATTCCATTTTAATGAATAAAAAATATTATGATTATGATTTACAATTAGAGGTACTCCGGCTTATTGGCACCAATAAAGCCACATTTACCCAGAAAAATCAACAACCATCGACCTCGATGGCGAGTGATCCTCAAGTTCCGCCACCCTCGACCTCGAGTGCGATTGTTATTGATTCGGATGATGATGAAGATTTTATATATATATATTTTTATAATATTATTATTAAATTTTAATACTTTATTATTTTCAGTTTCACTTTTCAAGCATCGTTAAAAAAGCGAGTTCTAGAAAAAAAACTGGCGACTTCTAGCGACTTTTGAACCAGCCATCTAGCGAGATTTGATTTGGTAGAGTTGGCAACACTGACTATTCCTTGGTCAGCCAGCAATAAAAAATGGAAATCGCCAAATATTATCATGATTATTCATAATTTTAGATCAATTGGATTACCTAAATCGTTATGTATTTTATAAAACGTAAAACCAACTTCAAATCAATAAGTACACTTATCAGATGTTATGGGTACGCATGAATGATTGTTTCAATTTATCTATTTTTCTATTTGATAGCTATTTTAAACTACGTTCTATTTCACAGCATTGTTAGAAAAAACCATTATGAAATTCTTAACCTCAGAAGAAATTGTTCTGATAAAGAAATTAAAGATGCCTTTATACAATTGAGTAAAGAAGTAAGTTCAACTTTTTAATGCACCTACAGTATATTTTAATGTTGACTTGGTTCTGGCACTGTGCCTGCTATTTCGCTTCGTCTTTAATTTTTCTATAAATCATCATGATTATTATTTTTTAAGAATTTTCTGAAGTTACCAACCTGTAAACCGTAAGGCAACATGAACTGTATTTCCCAACCATACTTAATTTAGGTTAGGCCTGCCTGGCTAAGGTTAAATAACATTTTTCTAGTTTTATATATAATTTTATATTATAAATATTTAGTCTACATCACAATCACAACCAAATTGCTAGAGTTAATTCATTGCATTTTAGTTCATAAAATTTCTCAACCATTTTCCAACCTGTGTTTTTTTTTATTGTGTATAAGCCTGTGTTAGACCTCAAAGCTCACCATGGTAAATGATGATGTGACCGAAGGTGGTAAGCACACAAAGCCTAAAAGGAACTGGCTCTCAATTGTAGCTGTCCACCATTCTATGGTTTCCTCACAATGTTTTCCTTCACCAAAAGCTCAAGCTCATTGCAGGATTCGAACCTGGGACCTTCGCCTCGGCATCCACAAAAAACCTAGGTTTTTGTTTTTAACAAAAGTTGTAATCCATCTTAATGGGGCTCCCAGAATTTATTAGCAGGCCATATTATCACTTGTCTGGTTTTATAGCAAAAGGTCTGTTTAACTTGGGATTGGATAGCCATGTGTAGTAGATGTGTGGTAATATTTTCTGTTATTTTAGCTTACATAACAATAATTAAATTTCCAGTATCACCCAGATAAGAACAAAGATGTAAGAGCAAATGACAAGTTTGTCCGCATCGTAGAGGCATATAATGTTCTCAGTAAGCCAAGCACCAGAGCTCAATATGATAACATTTCTGAGATTGAAACATACAGCTCACCATCTCCGTATGTTTACAAACCACATGTGCCGTATAAGTAAGTATATGTTTATATACAATAAGTTGTCTCAGAGACTACTGATAGGCACAAATGAAATAATAGGCAACAGAGAGTGTTCTAAGGAATTGTTCGACTTGATGCCCACTGCTACCTTCAACCATCGCAACTCTCGCCATCGACGGGGAGTCCATTCTCACACATTGAAACCAGATTTGTTTCGAACTGTATAGGCTAAAAGGAGTTTTCTTCCGCGGACGCTCGGACTGTGGAATGAGCTCCCCGCCGTGGTTTTCCCAATGGAGTACAGCATGGGGTTCTTCAAAAAGGGTGTGAAGAGATTTCTTCAGGGTCGGCAACGCGCGAGTGATACCCCTGGTGTTGCAAGCGTCCATAGGCTACGGTAACTGCTTACCATCAGGCGGGCCGTATGCTTGGTTGCCACCTTAGTGGTATAAAAAAAAAAGGCAATTATTGCTCTACTGTTGCCAAAAATCTTCTAATATTTTATGCTTTTTAGGGTTCCTTACACAAAAGGCAAAAAAAAGCCCAATCAGCGTCACTCTGCTGTCTGTCTTTCTATCTGTCCATATGTCAGGAGCCCTTAAACACAATGAGTTACAGACCAGAAATTTGGGTTATTGTGTACAATATTGACCAAAAACCGAATATACAAAATACAATCTACCTATATTTAAAATTATTATTCAGAGAAGTCCCATACAAGAAAAAGACGCCGGTAATTATATTTTTTTACCCTGGCATGAGAGGTGTCAGTTTAGACTAGAGCTTACTGAGTAGAGTAAATTCTTTTGTAAAAACACAAAGTTGTCAGAATTTGATTCTTTTGGTTTTGTTTGGGAGTCTGTCTATCGATAAAGTAAGCTAGTTAGGAATTTGGAATTACCATACAAAATAAAATATCATTATTATACTTTATTAAAACAACAAAAACTGAAAATACTGATTTATAATATAAACTATATGCTGTGTATGGAACCCTAATAGAGCGAGACCCGTGGGTTTTTATCATGCAGTACATACTGTGTTAAGGTTTCACAAACAATAAAATTGTCTGTATTTTTCCAGCCTCAGAAAAAACCCACAATACAGTTACTACTACGATAATGACAGTTCCAAATCAAAAACGTCTCAACAAAGTACAAGCTCATATTACGGCATGCCCGGTGTGAAGAAATTACCAAACTATGTCATCATATTCGTTTGTTTTGGAGTTGCTTTAGTTGGTGTCTTCGTCCAAGTGTTTGTTATCAGGTAATACACATTCTATAATGCATATCTTCACGTCCAGAATACCTCAGAGTATGAAGACAAATCAATCAGTCTTCAATCAGTGCATGTTACCAGTGATGACAAACGGAACAGAGACATGGTCTTTCACTACTGGTGGAATAAATAAGCTCATTCACTCAGCGAGCTATGGAACGAGAATTTCTCTCATTAGTTAGTAAGCTGAAGTGGCAATGGGCAGGCCACATAGCTTGAAGAACCGATATTGATGTGGAAGTTAATGGGGGATCCCTATGTTCAGCAGTGGACATCCATAAGCTCATATGATGAATACTCATTCTTTTCAGTGAATAATGCCGTAAGTTAAAAGAAAAGGTATCTTTTAGTGCCATGATAGCTCAGTCTACAATACAGTGACAAAGTGGTTTGAATCCTACAATGAGCTTGAGCTTTTGGAGTAGAAAACATTATGTGGAAACCATAGAGCACGGGTGGCCACGACCATGAAGTTCCAATAGCCGCCTATTGATGTGTTCTGTCTGACAGCTGCACTTGAGAGCCAGTTCCTTCTAGGCTTTGTGTGCTGACAACCTTTGGCCACATCATCACTTACCATCATGAGATGCGGTCAAACGAACCTATACTTACACAGTAAAAAAAAAAATTTACGAAAATTGATTATTTAATTTCTTTTTTTTCTTGTATTGTAGCAATATGTATGCCACACAAACTCGTCAACAAATTGAAAAGACAAAGCGACTAGCAGAAGAACTTGAAATGGTGCGCTCTGCTGCAAACGAACATGGAAATGAGGTAAAGAATTACACAATTATACACATTATCTTGTATTTCTAGGTATACAACGTGTAACGGAAAGGGCATATCCATAAAACACTACCTACCTCTTTGGTACTAGGTGCACAGATCAAGACAGAGAACATTGTTTCATAATTGTTTTTTTTTTTAATTTTTTGTTAACACTTTGTTTAACACAGTCAAGCTATGAGTCAAGGTTAATGCAATTTAATTTGAACATAAGGGCTATGACATAGGGTTTGATTTCGATTAACACAAAATTTTCTTGAAACTTGAAAGTTTTTTTTCTCGTTCTATAATACAGGCTAAGTAAGTACTAAGTTTGTAAGTACTAGGGTTTCGTTTTTCCCGGCCTTTTTCCATTCCCGGGAAATTTTTAAAAGTTGTTAGTTTTGTTATTTTAACGTATATAAAGTCAAGAAACCACGTAATTTAATGAAATTAGGTATTTATTTGTCTCAGAAGTAAATAATAGTACATTATGAGACGTGTGCAAAGTTGGTAATCACACACGAGACGGTACCTATTAAGCAAAGGAACCCGAGAGAGTAATAATCAATGCACACGCGTGTCATACGACGTTTTTCAACACACTTGTGAGGAAAAAACAAACTTTTTTTTGATAATAGTCAATGTGAATGTCAATAAATATGGCGCGCAAGTTCTTTTTTGACAGCAAAACTGTTTTAACCGTTTAAATTAAGAATGCTTCGTCTACGCTCATATCAAGAGCATTGAGTTACAAACTTAACATAATCGGGAATATAACTATCATAAAACTGTGCGGTAATGTAAATTAAAAAGCATCAGTGCGTCATAAGCTACATTATGATTAAAAAAAAAAAGGGATATTTTTAAAAACGGTGCAATAAATGTCAAATTACGAGCATGTGTTGAAAAAAAAATTTACTAATTCACAAGGAACGAACTATGCTCGGAATTTCTCTACGAGACAGGGAAACGACGTGATAGCAATGGGCAGGCCACATCGTTCGAAGACGACGCTCGACCACGTACAGGAAAGTGCCGTTAGGGACGACCTCCCACCAGACGGATCGACGACCTGGTCAGAGTCGCTGGGCGCCCCTGGATGCAAGCGGCCCAAAATAGTTCGAAGTGGAAGTTTAGATCTTTGTTCAGCAGCGGACATCCTTAGGCTGATATGATGATGATGATGTGTTTTACTTGACTTTTGGTCGGTAAAAATAATAATACTTATTATTTTAAATTTATGCATTTTCGGCAAAACTGAAATTTTTCAATATAAAAACGCTGATAAGCTTTATCTCCAAAAATATATATTAAAAAAAAATATTAATGTAACTTTAATTTTCTTCAAAATTACGCGCATTCAGAGATTTTCTCTCAAATCGGCAGTTTAGAAACTACCCATAGTAAGCTTGTATGACCTGTAGTTTGATATGATTATTTTTAATTTTCTACTAACAACAAATATGTACAAAATACAATCTATATTTACAAAATACAAATATATAGAAAATTTCCTCAAGCCTGCTGCTGCTTCCGATTAACGGCAAGGTTCCCAGAAGGCTGGCAGCGTTTCCTGTTTGGATAGCCAAGCTGACGCGTTGGCGGAAAAAGCTCCCCGCCCGCTGGTCTCTCAAATTTTCTACTTATGTTTGTGTGTGAGACACAAATAGGTAATTAAATTAAATTACGTATTTTACTTGACTTTTGATTTGAGAGAGGTAGATCATAGCGTTTATTCACCCAAACATGTTTTTATGTGTATTTTCGGAGAACTTGAAAATTTTCTAAGAAAAAACGTTATCTCCACAAATACACACTTCCTAAAGTTCCTTTCAGCGATTTCTCATAAGCTTGAAGTTCAGTTCGTTCGATTTCGATGGATATCGACATTTGTTTTGAGAACGTAGGCAACATCTTTGTGTTTCAAAGATTTTTCGTTAATTTTGACCAATATTTGCAGTGTTTAAGAGCATTCAATCTCATAAAGAAATTCCCGGGAATTCCCGGGAAATCGCAAAAAAAATCCCGACTTCGGGAGCGACGTATTTCCCGGGAATTCCCGATTCCCGGGACCCGGGAACGAAACCCTAGTAAGTACAAACTACATTCAAATATTTTCAATATTCTTTTTCATCTTATCAACCAAACCTGGACTACATAATAATAAAATGATTCATCATCATCATCATCAGCCTATAATGTCCCACTGCTGAGCACAGGCCTCCTTTCACAAATCAGGGTGAAAGGGAATGATACATGCAGATACTCCACCACGCGTGCCCACTGCGGATCGGTGGAGGTAGGCTAGTGGCCAACCTACTGTTGGAGTTTTTCAAGCCGCCTAGGAGGCATCCAACCAGCTTAACGACTATCACAATTAAGTGATAACCGGGACCAACGGCTTTACATGCCTTCCGAAGCACGGAAACGCTCGATTTGAAATACCACTAGGCGGTCACCCATCCAGGTACCGACCAAGACAGACGTAGCTTAACTTTGCCGATCGATTAAGAACGGCTAATCATGCTACACCACGAGCGCTTCATAAATTAATTATAAATTATTAATAAGATCTTTTATTTATTTCAGCTGCAGGCTCGAATATTGTTAGACAAAATCGTGACGGCCGCCAACCCGACCGTGGCAACTGCGTCCCTCGGCCAAGCTCTCGCCAGCGACAAAAAGTAATTTTCAATTTATACTTGACATATATGGAGAAACTAGATTATAGACGAGTTTTGTTTTAAATTTTGGCTACCTTACCTACCTTTGATTAGATTTTGACTTGTTACGTATTTGTTGAATTTTAAATTAGTTGACACTTTAGCATGATCTCTGCGATAAAGTAATCTTAATAGATTTTTACAGTTTTATATATATTTTTTGGGATATTTTAAGATGTTCCGCTTTTCAGAAAGTAATGTACATAAGTTAGTTAGAACACAAATTGAAGATACAAGAGTCATGCTAATGTGAAAAGTATGTATATAAAAAAATTGTAAAACTACATTGATATTGTAAATATAGAGTACAAGTTGTTATATGTTTTGTAAATCTTTTGACTCTGAACGATTATCTCTGTAGAATATTGTTTTATTGTTGATCGTAGCTACCTCAGTAGACAGTAGTACCTAGTAAAAATAGAAAATTTAATTTGAAAATGTAAAATATGTATTGGGATTTGAATAAAATTATTTTTCTATAATTGTAATTTGGTATTTTGTATTCTTATGTAACTTTAAGTACCTAAGACCACTCTAGACTCTAGAGTGGTCTTTGGCATTCTGTTGAGTTTCTTGTTTCTCTAGACTAGACTAGATGCCTTCGATTTTTACATTCACGCTCGAATATCAAAATTTATTGGTCCTCGTAGTTTTGTGCATTTTGGTGATACGGCCATCTTTGTATCATAAAAACTAGACGAGATCTCATTGCACCACTTTCTATCGGTTTCTTATGAACTACTAGCATAAGTAACACTGATATAACCCTCTTTCCGGGTTAGTCGGGTAAATACTGTTTTATGAGCAACTGTCGTTTGTCACCAAATAATAGAGTTTGTCGATTCTAGGTTAGAACAGCAACATATTTATTTTCATAACCCGCGATGGTGGCCCCGCCACAAATGATGATGGAATATGTGCTCACACACCTCATCATTGATGACTGAAATTGCCCCAGTATTTTGATTAGGAAATTAAAGTCTACTTTTATCTGTTAAAAATAAAGGATCATGGCGAGATTTGTACAAAAAATTCAAGATTTTTAGAGACGCTGGAATGACGTTATAATCGACGATATGATCCTTAAAATATTTTTAGAACCCCGGGATAAAAATGCGAATTTCTATTGCAAGCCGGCGAATCGCGACTATTCTCGACCAAAACCATTATGTTGTTGTTATGTTTTGCGGGGTTTATAAAATATTTCATGTAATGTAATCTCAATATTGGAAGTGATTCAATACCCTCTAAAATGTTTTATTTTTTTATGTATGGAGCTCGCCATGATGCTTTATTGCCAAAGAGCGTGATTCTTTATTCTCGCCATATTTACAGTCGTTTTTTTTTATACATATATTAGGAATATATGAACATCCGTCGGTAAATATGTCGAGAATGCAAATCCACACGTGTAGGTAGATCTGTAAAAATAACAATGGTCAAAATAATTATTGCAGAACCCATCTTCAGGTGTTTCGCACAGAGTATGATGAGGACGATCGGTCATACAGTACGTTGGACGATTGCGACCCGAAAACGTCGACGGTACACAATATTTGTAGAAAAATAATCACATATTTATTATAATTTATTTGAAAATATAAATTGTTTGTAAATTGCTTGGTTCTTGTCTAAAGTATATCGATGCGATTTGTAAGTACAAAGTCATAAAGTAGATAGAGTATTAGATAATTTCTTGTCATATTGTTTGGCATTTTTATTTCCTAAGGTGTTTCCTACCGCAAGAGCAAAAGAAATAAATCAATAAGATTGCTGACCTCAACACCTCGTATTACTCATACTCAACTGTCATGATACCAACGATACGGTGCAACACCACACCGATAAATATCAACCCTTGCTCATAAAACGCTGTTTAAGTTGTCGCATACATAACGTTACGTAAGGTGTAAGGAACAGAGACGTGGTCTTTCACTTCTGGCCGAATAAATAAGCTCAGTCACTCAGCGCGCTATGGACCGAGCTATGACTGAAATCTCTACGTGACACGGTTCGAAACTAGGACATTCATAAGACAGCTCGTAGAGTTAGTAAGCTGAAGTGGCAATGGGCAGGCCACATCGCTCGAAGAACCGATAGCCGATTGGGAAGGAAGGTTCAGGTGGACCGACGATCTGTGCCTCTACCATGAGTTTTCTACAGTCGCCAGCGACTACGGTGGATATTTTGCATGACGAGCAGCGCCTGTAGTGGACACTTTTGGAATCATTTCATACAAAATGTTTCACCGTAGTCGCTAGCGAGTGTAGATTACGTAAGCGCAGAAAACTTATGGTAGGCATACTGGTCAAAATCGCTGGGCGTCCGCCGCGCTGCTGGATGCAAGCGGCCCAAAACCTTTCGAAGTTAATGGGGGAAGCCTATGTTCAGCAGTGGACATCCCTAAACAGATATGCTGATGATGATGACTTTAAGGTGACGTATTTACCCGACCATTTAATCACTATATTAGTTCACTTCTCAGTTCAAGTTGTATTTGGAACCGGTGTAGAGTCATTTGTTAACATTCATAAGTGCCCTATAAGGGCCTAATTTGAATAAATGAATTTTGATTTTGATTTTGAGTTAATTTATGGGTAAGGTCAGATATAGCAGCTACACTCTTTCAAATAACGACTTAATATACACTCTGTCTTCTACATGCGGGGGTTCGGGCACAATTAGAGGTCGTCCATCTAATTTGAGGTCCGTGTATAGCGCCCTGTACACACAAGTGAAGCCGAGCCTCTCTGCGGACATCGCCGAGTAGGCACTCGATGTGTCCATGCGGAGAAGACGGATGCCTCTTTGATCTGTGGCTTTTCTGAAACGATTTAAGTTTAGCAAATTTATTAGAAGAAAGTTCCATAGCTAAATATTGACACCGGAAATAGTTATGGTGACTGTCCAAGTTGGCACAAATTATTTGCAGATAAGTGATGATTTTTATCAGAGGTAAAAACCAAGCATGTCCCTTTTTTCTCCCTACCATAATGTTACAAGAGCGCTTTAGTGAGGCTGGCAGCTGGCATAAGAGCTATTTTTTTTGTATGTCAATACGTTGACAATCTGGCTGACGGGCCTTCTGATGGAAAGCGGTCACCGTCGCCTATAGTTTTTTTTTTCTTTTATACTACTGGTTAAGAGTCTGGTAAAGATTCCACCTATTGCGCCGCAGGTCGTGGGTTCGATTCCCGCACAGGACATGCATTTGTGTGCATGTGCATGAACATGTCTGTATGTCCTGAGTCTGGGTGTAATTATGTATATTAGGTATGTATTTACAAACAAAAAGTAGTATATGTATTATATCAGTTATCTGGTTTCCATAGTACAAGCTCTGCTTAGTTTTGGGATCAGATGACCGTGTGTGAGGATGTCCCCAGGATATTTATTATTCCTCTCCCTTTTGGCTCATTTTTTGGCACGCGAAGTTCATACACTCGCGTCATCTATTTAGATTCATATCTGTGCATAAAACCTTATTCTATAGATAGGCTTTATTTTATCTTAGAAGAACTCTATGACACTTACTCAGTTTCTCGCAATAATTCGTTCATGATCCCCCGCCTCCTCCAATTAGGATCTGTAGCGGCAACCTTCACTTCCACCAGGTGTTGCTCATCAGGGAACTTCTCCCAAAGTCTGGCGCCTTCTTCTCTTCGCGCCAAAATGTAGAGAATTTTCTGGAATTTTGGATTGTGGCAGCGTTCTGCTTGGCTAACTAGGTCATTGCCGTTGTCTTCCTGCAGCAAAATTATTTTGTTTACAACAGATGATACAAGCACGAAGAGAGAGCATTCTTATAGCCATAAATCCTACACTAACCCTCATACAAAGAATAGGTATGTCACTATGTCCATAAAGACCGATCATGCACTAGCTTTCTGCCCCACGATTTCTCCCTCGATGCCCCATTTTATCCCCTTGGGGGTAGAATTACGAGAAATATTTCCTCCAAATTCCAAACCACTAGCTCCAATGAAAATTTAAATTTTTGGTAGTTTGAGTCCCGCCCTGAAGAGGAGGTAGAAGGCCTAGGATGGTCTAGTAGCCTCACCATATGGCGAAGGAAGGAGGTAGGAGTCTGACATATCCGGTCACTCCTAAATCTAAGTAGTTCGGCTGTGAGTTCTCTTTCAGCCAGTCAGAGTGTAGAATAGAATTAGGCGTCGAAAGGACAAAATTATGCTCTAATTTTATTACCTCTTTCAAAGGACACACTCCGCTAATCATGACTCCAACGATGTTGCCTTCTTTATCCAGCGCCTTAAAGGACAGTCCTTCCAGTAACGAGTGTGTGCAGTATTCCACCAGTTCAGGACATGACCCTGTCTCATTGCTGCAAAGCCCAACCGCCTGGTTTAAGGGCTCGTCTACGAAAAAGGTCCTGAAATGTATGAACGATAATTTACCGACAAGATTCTCCGCCAGTGAGTTAGCACTCTTTGTAGCTGTTATTAGTATCGGCTGCCTAGAACAAACACTGTACGAAATTATTTGTGCGTAGATGAGCGCTAGCATTTAGCCAAAATGTTATATGTTTATTAGAGTAACAGGACGAATTAACACATTTTCGTAATTTTGACACATTAATTAGGTCAGCGATACCTACATATTATGTGTCGTGTAAAAATGACAAAAAAATATGCAAAGGACCTCAAATTAGACGGGATGCAATTATTTCTTAAAATATGTAGGTTTTTTTTTAATGTTTGAGCTCATTGATGGATGAACATGATGATGAGTATGAGGTCTACGGGTAATATAGGATGAATTTTAAATGCGCATACGAGACGAGATTGAGAGTACCATCCCTTACAATGGGTTTGCTGCTAAAGTGAAAGTACTGTGAAACTTTTGTATCAAATACCTACTATGATTCCAAAACTGTCCACTAGAAGCGCTGCTCGAAACTTCATACAAAAATTTCACCGTAAGCTAGCGAATGTCGATTACGTTACCATAGCAAACTCCATAAAAAAACCAGTTTATCTCTTATTTACCTAATAATTTATGTTAAATAATCGACCTTCAGGCAATATGCAAATATTATAATGCTAATATTTGCCATGCTTGTCATTATATGCTCCGAAGAATTTAAATCCTTTTGTACGAGAAGTTATGGTCGATAATTCATTTCTGCTGCTTATAATACTGGTCAGTCCAGCGTCAGAATTAAAATATTTGATGTTATATGTACTCACCTAGATAGTAATAAACGCAGTTTTCTGTGTTTAGGCTATCAGTAGGTATGTACAGTCGAGGACATAAATATGTATACACTTAGTAAAATTCAACTACGGTTTCCTCTTAAACTACTGATTGAAATTAAGAGATAATATAAAGGCAGAATCTTCTAACATATACTATTATGATTTGTGTAATAGTTTAACACTTAAATGTTAAACATGCGAGAAAATTGCCTTTGAATTCCAAAAAGTGTATACATATTTATGTCCTCGACTGTACCTACCTATCGACGATTTTCACGATTAGAGAGATAGGTATCTGAGTATAGGAGAAAAAAATTAATTGCGTATAGCAGTATTGCTTTAGCTCCCTTTTTATCCCCCCAGGACTTTCATTGATTAAAATAGTTGCAATAACGTACCGTTTGAGAAGATTCAGTATGTTCTTTCCATCTTCTGCAGTCACTGGCACTATTTCATATGTATGATGTGACATCCTATACCGATCCGTTGCTGGGGCAAAACAAAAGGCATTTAAAAACCTAGATGTATGTGACCTAGGCTAGGTGGGTACAACGAGGAAAACTGATGTTCTAAGTGTTTATTTAATATATTATGGTTTATTTTGAAATATTGACCATGGCCTTATAGACTTTGACCTTTGTATCTAATGATAGTTTTCGAGTTTTTTTTTTTCGATTTTCTAATTCCTTAAAAAAGCAAGGACTCAATTATTCAAAGTTTCATAAAAAAAAAATGAAAATGTGCTCGCTAAGAAAAATATCTTTTAACCAACCTTGGCACTTTCCTTAGACATTAGACAACTATTTTCAGTGAGATGTTGTAAATGACTAACGGAACAGAATACCTTATATTCTATTCTTCCAATCAGCTACCTACTTATAGCCACAAATTGACCGACCATCCGTTCCCATTGAATAATGTGGTTTCAGATATTTGCATGATAAGAATGTGAGGCAATAAATAAATAAACAGATTGTTCATTATTAAAAGTTAAGAAATTACCTGAATTGTGTCAAGAATTTGTTTGTAGCTCTACCTTTTAAGTAAAAGGCTACATCCAAACGATTTTCCGAAAACTATTCGTAATTTAAACTACGACATCACATTAATGTAAATGGCAACACAACTAATCTTAGCACATGTCCCAGAGCTAAAAATATCGATAGATTCCATTTTATTGCTCATAGGTTACCTAAATCTACTTAGATAATAATTTTGTGAGTAAGACATGGTCTTAAGACAGAAGGAAATTAGAAAAATAAGTAATCATAATAGGACTCAAGCAATTTTATATCTTAAGTAATTAAGTAATTTAGGTATTTCATTAAGTAACATCCTTCCTTACCTTTATTCAAACTCCAAATTCACAGGAAATAAACAACTCAATCATTTGATTTAAAAATAACATCTCAATAATAATAATAACATTATCTACTGCAATAATTGTCTGTAGGTACTTGAGTTATACTTATTGTTTACAGCATGAATCGATAGGTAACAATCACTTGCACTGATTAGAAAACTACAAATCCGAGTCAATCTAAATTAGACCTTATTATCAAATAGGGACAATGTTGAAAAAATATGGTTTTTCTTATCAAATAATTGTGAGCACTGAGCGCAAGCGCGTACGCAACTAGGTTGGTAATGTTTTGAACGCCAGCTCACTAGTCCCACATTAACATAATAACGGTGAATGATAAAAATACGATATTTAAGGCGTATACTTAGGTGATTGTTTGCCTTATCTTATGTGGACATAAAAAGTACCGTGTGTTTACAAGTTTTTATAAGTGTTGATAGCAGTTTATGTCTTAAAAAGTGCTTATATAGTGTCTATCACACTAAAAAGAAAAAGAAGCGTAAAAAGAGCTCTACAAGGTCGAAAACACATTGGCAATCCCCCTGGTATTGCAAATGTCCATAGGCGGCGGTGACCACTTACCATCAGGTGGCCCGTTTGTCTGCTTGTCAACATGTTGACATATAAAAAAAAAAAAAAAAAAAAAAAAACTACCTAATTATTTTATTTCTTTGAATTTTCTGCAACATTATGCAATGGAGCCTCTCTTAAATAACACCTTATAATTAGCCCATCTTCATCCCAGATTTCAGTCTGCTGGATTTGTCAAAGAATCATGGCGAGATTTGTTCAAAAATATAAAAAAAAAATTGAGACGTTGAAATGACTTTATTATTGATCCTTGGTGCCTGAGGAATAACTTGAGGCATTTAAAATATTTTCAGATCCCCGGGATAAAAATGCGACATTCTATGCCATGCCGGCGAATCGCGACCAAAACCATTATGTTGTTGTCATGTTTTGCGGGGTTTATAAAATATTTCAAGTATATTAATATGTTGCTGGTAATGTAATCACAACATAGGAAGTGATTCAAAACTCTCTAAAATGTTTAATTTTTTTGTACAAATCAATGTATGGATCTCGCATCGAACAATTAACCCAAAGAAGCGCCATGACGTTCATTTTGGTTGAAATATATTCCGCCAATTTCCCACCGCCGACAATGCGCTCTGATTGGCTAAGTCAAGCACGCATGCACTCTGATTGGCCCAGTCCAAAACATACGATGCAGTGATTGGTGCTTACTGTTCTAATTCAGTGACAAATCACTGACGAGTTTCGGAATTTGATTGTTCATTATTACTACTCTAAAGGGATCTTTCCTCGATGGGATCTCGCCATGATTCTTTGCATTTTGGTAACAGAACCTAGATAGATAAATTGACGTCTCCATCGATTAATGGTATTATGGTATTATGCATGGAGCTATTGTCCATGGTATTATGTAAGCCCCTTAAATTGTTATTGTTGAATTACGCCTCAATGACGTAACCGCGTTCGCGTTGGTCGCGCGTTCTTTGTTTTGTTTTCTAGTTGCAAGTGTGACAGAATATTCCTAAATATCTCCATCACTCTGTTAACGTAGAAACTTCATCATATATGTCCCACATAGAGTCACGACTCACGAGTTTCTCTGAACATAAATATCTTAATATTTCGTGGTATGAGAATGAAAACTCTGTCGTATTTTCATAATGTTTATTGAATTACAATTATATACATCAATTCAATTGAATAAATTACATAATTATGTACACTAAGTCTACAATTGACATAATAATTTATCACAAAACAGGTACGAATAAATACATTTCATGCTTTTGAAGTTTAAACTATGCTATAAATATAACTTATACACTAAAGGAACTTATGGGTAAACTGGTATAAGAAGTAGAAACACCTAATGGTTATGTTATAGCAAAATTTTACACTTCACATTGCAATATGATTTATATAGGCGTTAGGTATTAGACATAGTGACAGTTTGCACTAGTATGAAGTAACTTGTAAAGTGACACATTTGTATAGAATATACAAGCTGAATCTTATTTTCCAGCCAGTTAGGGCAACTTCAAAACTACAGGTCTTAGAGAAAAACGCTGAAGTTTACCATCAAACTTTCTTCAAAATTCAGCTCATGGTTCTTTTCAGCGTTTTTTTCTAAGACCTGTTCAGAATTTGCCCATACTGGCTAGAAAAAAAGAAACACCTGTAAATCTTCTGTAATATTAAGACGCTATAATAGTATTTGATAGGCTCTTAAAGAATCCTAATCGTAATTTAACAGCTGAAGAAAACTACAAAGTTAAAATTTAATAAAAAGTGGAATGTCAGACGAATGTATACCTACAAGATTATTTATCAAGGTATCTTACACATTAAACAGGAAGGTGCGTGAATTATTAAAATAATCTTATTTAAAGATCTTGTTCACCCCATTTTACACTTGCATTTTACTACTAATAGCTTCGAATTAAGCTTTATTATGTTCGTTGCAACAAAATGGTACTTAGTGCTGGTATAGCAGGTTCTAAATTTAATCTCACATTTTGTCTATCTAGAATAGTAGTTTCATATTATCCATCTCGTTATACGGGCTGCCACTGTGAAAAAATAAAATCTAGGTTTTTCCGAGGTAGTACAGCATGGGGTGAGTCCCTGTTGTTGCAAGCGTCAATAGGCTACGGTAACCGTTTACCATCAGGCGGGCCGTATGCTTGTTTGCTACTTTTCTAGATTATTAGTTTTTGTTTTGTGCGGTAGTAAGAAGTTCATATACTGGTCGTGGTGGCAACCCTACTCGTGGCCCTACTAAGTTAATGTCATAATAATTAGCACACCTCTTACCAAGCTGTAGTTATAAGAGTAGTACTTTATAGCGGTAACTTAATAGTAATTATGGTAATCTCACTGGAAAAACGATTGTGCACGATACGTTCTTACAATATGTGTTTGGATATTACAATTTTCAGCATCAGGGGTGGACCACCTGAAACAAAAGAAATAAATAATAGTTAATTCCTGAATCATTGATTTATTACAGTTTCTTAGTTATAAAAGATATCTGGTGTGAGATGATGCTTTCCAATAAGGCCTTTCAAAATATTTCGCACCTCTAAAGGCCTTTTAAGGCGATGATAGCTCAGTGGTAGTGACGTCGGATACCGAGACAAAGATCCCGGGTTCGAATCCTACAATGAGCTTGAGCTTTCGGTGAAGGAAAACATCGTGAGGAAACCATAGCACGTTGGTAGGGTACTTTTTAGTACCCATCTGGCCGGCTACCACCCTCAAGTTGAAAATCTGTCGCCAAGCATCTATCCGTGTGTTCCGACAGCTGCACTTGAGAGCCAGTTCCTTCTAGGCTTTGTGTGCTTACCACCTTCGGCCACATCATCACTCACGATGGTAAAAAAAAAACCGATAGCCGTTGGGAGTAACATCCAAGCTACTGGTGTGTTCCGACAGAAACACTTGAGTGCCAGTTCCTTCTTGGCTTAATACCTCATCGTGACCATGGTGAGATTGTGGTAAACACAGGCCTATACATAATGAATAGGAAGTATTTCTTTCAATACTACGATGTCGGTTCGGTATAAAATCGTAAGGCCCGACTGACGGTAAGTGGTCACCGTAACTATATCCCTTGCAACACACGAGGCTTCCCCCTCCCAAAAGTCTCAGTTGAAGGCCGACTTACGAACTGGCGGTAACTTCAGTAGCTTTGACCTTCATAGGTGCCCTTCTAGGGCCTAAATTAAATAATTGGCTTTGACTTTGACTTTGAATCTGCTTTGAGGAATAAACGTTACGCTCTACCTCTCTTAAACGAATAGTTGTGTTCTCACCTTAAACCTCCTTAATGTAGACCCTAGCCTCAAGATGCGGCGCCTCCGGCTGCGGCGCGTACGGCAGCTCAGAGTACAGCACGGAGTACAACGCCTTGTACTTGAGCCGCTCGGCTGCTGCCGCCGAGAACGCTGATGTTGTGTCCATCCTTAGTGCGCTCGCGCCTATTGATCTTGCTACGCGTCTGGAATTAAAAGAAAGACAATCATTACACACATTTTAAACCGAGGGTGTGAAAGCTTTCAGAGGCTAACACCAATTAGACCTAATAAAAGTCCAAATAGGCACATTTCTCAGCTTATGCTGCAGCGTGGTGTTAGGGTCTAGGGACCTAGTTCAATAATAAAAACCGGCCAAGTGCGAGTCGGACTGGCACACGGAGGTTTCCGTATAATATTAACTAACTCAACTTTGCTATGAAAAAATAAAAGCCAAAAAAAGAAGTTTCTTGTATGGGCGCCTCCTTAAATTTTTTAATTATTTTTCATTTTTTTAATGTAGCAGCAACAGAAATACATACTTATTCTCTGAAAATTCCAGCTGTCTACCTATTACCGTTCATGAGATACAGCCCATTGACAGACAGACGGACGGACGGACAGCGAAGTCTTAGTAATAGGGTCCCGATTGGCACCCTTCGGGTACGGAACCCTGAAAAGTACTGTTCTGGGGCGCTAAGAAAGCAGTTTTTTTGTTGGATTCTCGTCAGATCTTACTAAAAAAAATTCAGCATGACCAACGCATTGGTTTCGAAAATATGCCATCTCGAAATCTCTACCTGGTATAATCAATGTCCTAAAAATTAATACGTAAATAAATTGCGATAAAAGAACGATCCGTTATGATCTTATTTTTGTTTTGATGTCTCTTCAATAAGTGGTTTTGTATTATATTTATCTTTGAACGAATGCCTAGATATTTAAGCCGATCGACTGAAGAACTGACTGTAGCTTAGAATAAGCAGCAAATTTACAACAATTTTAAAGTAAATAACTAAACCATAGCTTGAGTTTACGACATGATAATAAATTGTAATTGATTTTGTAATTTTATCACTAGGTCATGAATACATTAGATTAGATAATAATTGGATATACCTAGGTAGGTACAGATATGTAAATGCTATCATGCGTTCAAATAATTCTCCGATTGCATTTGATATACAACCTATGTAAATTTCATCTTCCTTATCTTCGTGATCCTTATGATTAAACCCTTCGATTGGTTCCATGAAACAATGTTATGTTTCGTCTTTGGGTTCGATTCCAGGCTGAGAAAATCTTTGAACATTTGAGAGTATTAATATCATCTAAGGGTACTTTCCCTCCACCCTTTTTTATCAATTTCCAAAATTGACAGATCATTATTGTATTTCACAAATTCTTGTACAAAATATTTATAGAAACCAAAGTCATCCCGTAGGTACCGTGCCTAATCGAAGCGCCTTTTTGTTGCACGCTCGTGCTTGATTTTACGCGAAATGACAAACACAAGACCACAGATTAAACAGTCACTTCGTGGTCACTTCACTTCATGGTACGCTACTCCAAATAATGACATATCCAGCATCTTCCGGGTTCAGTGGCGGCAACTCAAGGCACCAAATTGAAACATTATAATTAACCTATTATGGTGCGTCCGTGCTAGGCGAACCGAGCACGAGCCGAGCCACGAAACAAACGAACAGAATCTGTTCGTTGCTCGCGATGTCATGTGTGGAGCCTACAACGAGCGCGATGCGAATCCATGTGTTCGAGAAGTAACTGACAATCGGACCTAACGCAGTCGAGCGCGAGACGAATGCTCGTTCGAAGCTCGCAAGACTAGTCTGTCCACTCTACGCGAACAACGAACGAATCCTGTTCATTCGTAGCTCGGCTCGTGCTCGCTTCGCGTAGCATAGACGCACCATTATGTGTAAGACAGGCGGGCTCAGTTACTGCATGTCACATTAGACGTAGACTTAACTTCCTCATAAAATAGATAGGTACAATGGATTCGAAAACTATTGTTTGCAAGTTTGAATAGGTCGTTTGAGAGAGGTAGAGCATAGCGTTTATTCACTCAAAGAGCAGCTCGACTGGGGAAGTAACTCCACCTTACAGAATACCGCAGCCAAATAATTTTATGTTGTGTAAAGTTGTGTTCCTGCTCGTGAGTAAGGTCGCCAGAGCTCATAGGGGAGGGAGGAAAGGTCGGTAATGCGTGAGCGATGCTTCGTGTATTGCAAGCGTCCATATGGCTATGGTAACCGCTTACCATCAGGCGGGCCGTATACTTGTTTACCGACTTAGTTGTATAAAAAAAAACCATGTTATTAAAGAAACTAGATATTGCTGCCATAGCAACGGAGGTAGAACTAATTGAAGACATATAATACTCTGTGACATTGGTTTTATATTTGATCTTTCGATTCATCTTTCTTTAAATCTAGTCTTTGAAGTAGGTACCTACTGTACCAGTTGTACCTAAGATTTCATAAAAAATAGCAATTAATAAGACGCTTAAAGTATTATAGCCCTCAGCTGTTCTGACGATAAATATTATCAAGGAAGCCTACATGCTTTTATTATTTCATTTTAATATAAGGTTGTGTCCACAATAGTTAAGCAGTTGCTAACTAATTCACAGGCATAAACTTTATAGTTATCATGATAGTTGATAGATGTCGAATGTCATTTTCATCATTAAATTTCATCATATACCTACCTAAGGTGGAACGTACAGAAAACTGCGATGGGGCGAAAATCGTGTGGCAAAATAGCTTTGTTATTCCACGTAAGTACCTACGAGATGCGTAATTAGCGAGCGAACTAAGAATGAGTTAGGAATAACTATTATATATTCTATGCCAATGCATCCATGTGCTATATTAGTGGAGCCCCAGCCTTATGTTGGAACGCGTGGCGTGCGTATATCGTTCAATGTACGTCCTTCATATAATACTACTAAATTGCGTTGTATGCTGTAATACACACAATTGCATAATAACGCGTCTTCATTATGAACATTACTACACTACATTGTGTAGTCAACACGCTTTTGAATTCGCGATGAGTTTTCATATCTTGTCTTTTGTTATATATGTCACTACTACATCCTATATTAAGTACCTAGGTTACTTTACTTTATTTTTGTGTATGTTTTTAATTAATATTGTTATCTTAGGCCAATATCTGTACGACTGATGAAGTTAGTAAGTCTTGACTAATTCGCTGTAAAGGTTTGACTTTAGTGAATGATTAGAATCGTGTTTTTTGTTTTACTATTTTTTTAATTCATGGCCCCATTCATGGGAGCATAGAGTTAGAATATTAATGGAGCTACTGTATTAAAAACTATGCCGTGAGCATGGGTATGTGCAACGCTGCATTGAAACGAACTGCGCGTTCATAGTTTGGACAACTAAATGACATACAATGAATGCCAATTTCTCGTTTTTTTATCGAGAACAAATGACAAGGAACTCATATGGTAATTTTTTCTGGCAGTAAATCAACTATTTAGTTGAGCATAGAGTTAGAATATTAATGGAGCTACTGTATTAAAAACTATGCTGTGAGCATGGGTATGTGCAACGCTGCATTGAAACGAACTGCGCGTTCATAGTTTGGACAACTAAATTACATACAATGAATGCCAATTTCTCGTTTTTTTATCGAGAAAAAATGACAAGGAACTCATATGGTATTTTATTCTGGCAGTAAATCAACTATTTAGTTGAGCATAGAGTTAGAATATTAATGGAGCTACTGTATTAAAAACTATGCTGTGAGCATGGGTATGTGCAACGTTGCATTGAAACGAACTGCGCGTTCATAGTTTGGACAACTAAATTACATACAATGAATGCCAATTTCTCGTTTTTTTATCGAGAACAAATGACAAGGAACTCATATGGTAATTTTTTCTGGCAGTAAATCAACTATTTAGTTTACGATATACCTATGAATGCACCTATATGCTAAATCACTCTTCGCACAAGGTAACGCTAACTCTATTAATGTTCGTACTCTATGTATGGGAGTTTATAGACAAAATCATTATACAATAATTTTCAGTAGCGTTCGTGATTGATTATTAAAGGTCAATGGCCTATACTAAACATTATTAAAAAAGTTAACGTTAATAGCGTGGCAAGCCTTATCTTGTTATCAATTATGTATCACTTAAAGGCCTATTTCCAAATCGGTGGTAACTCCAGTTACCTTCATTAATATTTACATTATTTACATTAGATTTAACCTTCTTGAGAGTTTTTTTTACTATGCATTGGCGTGTGTTTGACAACAATCTCACCACCGAAAGTGATCATGTGGCCGAAGGAACTGGCTCTCAAGTGCAGCTGTCGGAAAACACCGGTTGGTCCGACAGATTTACAACTTGAGGGTGGTAGCCAGCCAGGACTCAAGCTCAGAACTTGAACTTTCGGTGATAGGGTACTTATCACCGAAAGTTCAAGTTCATTGTAGGATTCGAACACGCGACCTTCATCGCGGCTTTGACTTCACTACCACTAACCTATCATAGTGTCGGTCAAATTCGACGATCCAAGACATCGTACGTAAAGCCTCATATGCAAGCTGTGGCAGTTCTTTTCTTGAGTCTTTTTTTTTAGGAGATTTCCAATTAAGTCGAAGTTAAGTGTACGGTGCAGCCGTACATTTTCTTAAGTCAGCATTTTTACGCGACATACGCGATTTCATTATTAATAGCAGTGCATGTTCGGTCGGGTCGCAGGCACGCCGCATGTGCTCACTGCCAAACATGTGGTAGTTTTTCCATCAAGTTTCATAATAATTCATTTCATCTTTTATACAGTTTTGATCAATATAATCTTTAAATAGTAAATGCAGTTTCATTCAAATCAAACAATACAAAAGAGTGTACAGTCTAACAAGAGATCGTACATCTCTTTTTGGTCCTTCGAAAAGTGACCTCGCGTGTGTAGTGGTTCGCGTTGCGCGCCGTGGACTATTACCGTGTGAGGATACCAGTGACTATCAGGTGGAAATTATCAAGTGCTATCACGAGCAACTATCAAGTTCATTCACGAACAATTAACAAGTGCTATCAGGAACAATACAGTGCTATCAGGAACAGTTATCAGGTGCTAACAGGAGCAATACAGTGCTATCAGGAGCAGTTATCAGGTGCTAACAGGAGCAATCCAGTGCTATCAGGAGCAGTTATCAGGTGCTAACAGGAGCAATCCAGTGCTATCAGGAGCTACGACTACGAGGCTATCAGGAGCCAGCAGGAGTTGTGTTATCAAGTTTCGGGACTAACAAGGGTCCTAAGGAATCAACAGGGATTCGTCAGCTATCAGGAGCTATCAGGAGTTTTTTGTTATAAAATTTGGGACTAACAAAGGTCTCAAGGAATCATCAGGGATTCGTGAGCAGTAACAAGAAAAGGATATTCAAGTAAGATCGTTTCAATTTACTTGTATTTATCCATTTGTGTAAGGTTTCATCATGGAGACCCTTTATATCAACCAGTCGGAGTTATATGGGGCTATGAACAAGCTAGCCACCAACCTCAAGAAGGATCCGGTGGATCGTAAGACAGTTGATTATTTTAAAAGGCGCTTGGAAACATTAGAGGCGTATTGGATGGATTACGAAGACAATAACAAGCGTCTCTGTAGGGAGGGAAGCAGGTCCCATCAGTATTTTACCAAGCGTGAGTATGAACAGGCGGAAGAATTATATAATTTTACAAAAACTCTTATCAATCAGCAACACCAGGATTTGTTGAAGAAGATGAAGATGGAGCCTGCATACGTCCCGGGATCAAATACAAAATCACATCAAGGACAAACAAGCTCTGAACAAGGAGAACAGGGACATGCAAGTTCTTTTCATGAGGAACAAGGCCAATCAAGTTCTCAACAGGGAGAAGGGCAAACAAGTTCTAAGCAAGAAGAACAAATAAGTGATTATCAGGTAGGACAACAATCGTCGCCTGTACAGCAGATTTCCAGCGGTACATCAAGCAAGCTGGATGAAATGCTCAAAAAACAAGCAAGTAATTTAAGAGCATTTCAACGAACTGTATCCGGTATCAATTTAGAAGTCGTATCAGAAAAGTGGGAATTGGACGACATCCTACGTACGGTGCAGTCTCGCTGGTCTTTAATAGATTCCTTACATTTGGAAATAGACAGCGAGTTAGAAGGAACAGATGAAGCTTATGAAAATTCTTATACAAAGTACGAGAAAATTTACAATGACTTAAAGAAAAATATTAACAGTAAATTATGGTCAGTAACACACAAAGAGAGTTGGACACCAAAAATGGATATCCCTATCTTCAGTGGCAGTTATCAAAATTGGGTGTCATTTAAAGACTTATTTACGGAAACCATCCACAGCAATAAGTCACTATCAAACGCTCAGAAGATGCAGTTCCTCAAAGGAAAGGTGAGAGGAGAAGCGGAACGTTTGATACAACATTTGCAAATCAGTTCCGAAAATTACACCGTTTGCTGGGAGATATTAAACAATAGGTACAACAATATCAGGTTGATTTTTACTTCACATACAAATACTTTACTTAATCTACCTATTTCTCAACAGTCATCAGTAAATCATATCAAGAAAATCCATGATACAAGTATGGAATGTCTTAATGCTATAAAGAACCTTGGCGTAGACATAGATAGCTGGGATCCATTAATCGTACATATTTTATTGCAAAAGTTAGACACAGAATCGCATAATCATTACTTGGAAACATTAAAGAATCCCAGGGAATTGCCAAATCTACAAGACTTTTTTAAATTCCTAGAAAGCAAATTTACTATGTTAGAGTCATCTCGCAAGAAGAGCGATCTCTCTAAACCATCAACTAGTAGCCAAAATTACATGCCAAATTCAAGAACATTCAAGGCAAATAATTATTATAACAAACATACATTTTCTGCGAATAAACCTATTGCGTCAATGCCTAATAACAAGTCAGCGAAATATATATGTCCGTTGTGCAAGGAATTCCACGGATTATATTTCTGCAATAAGTTTTTGAACATGCCGCCTCATATCAAGCGCAAAACAATTGCAAGGCTAAATGTATGCCAAAATTGTCTTTATGAACATAAGGATAAAGCATGTACTTCAGAAAAACTATGCCGTGCATGTAGCGGTAAACATAATACACTTTTACATGAAGCATTTATAAATCCGTCGTGTAATTTGACGATTGATGAGAAAAAGCCGGTAGCGCTTGTAACAGGAAGCGAACCCCAGCAAGAATTACAAGGAACAAATATGTTGCAACAAGGCAACATGACTGAAATATTGTTAGCCACTGCAATGATCAAGGTTCAATCAAGTGACGGAACATATCATAAAATGCGAGCGCTAATTGATCCAGGTTCCCAGGCTTCTCTTATGTCCGAGAGGGCGGCCCAAATACTAGCTTTACCAAGAGAGCGATGCAGTGGAGTAATATTGGGTATTGGGGCCAAGGAAAATAACTGCAAAGGAGTCATGAACATAACATGCACTTCACTGTACAATCAATTTACATTTAACACGGAAGTATTAATCATGAACATACTACTAAAAAACTTGCCAAGCTACACATTTACAAAGCCAACATGGGCTCATATAGACGGCATTCAACTCGCAGATCCAGATTTTCATATAAGTCGTCCTATTGATATCTTATTAGGAGCGGATGTCTATCCTTATATAATTTTAAATGCCATAATCAGGGCAGAACATAGCTTACCCATAGCACAACAGACACGTTTAGGGTGGATTTTAGTCGGCAACGTCAAGACACTGTCTTGTAATGTAGTCCTCAATCAAGTGGATGAAATACGTAGATTCTGGGAGATTGAAGACATAACAGAGTCACCCGCATTATCATCAGATGATCAAAAATGTGTGGAGTATTACAAGAAAACTAGAAAAAGGCGTGAAGATGGTTCATATGTAGTAAGGCTACCTTTTCAAGAAGATTTCGAAGAACATTTGGGATCGTCAAAATGCAAAGCCATTGCCCAATTTCGTCAGTTAGAAAAGAAATTACATAATAACAAAAACATTGCACAACAATACAAATCATTTATCCATGAATATATTACACTAGGACATATGAAACTGTCGACCGGTAACAAGATGCCTGACTTTTATCTACCGCACCATTGTGTGTTCAAGTACAACCGCACTTCGCGTAGTTTTTAATGCATCGACAAAATCAACATCGGGGAATAGTTTAAATGACGTTATGTTGAAGGGTCCAAATTTACAGCAAGACCTTCAATCTTTATTATTAAAGTGGAGACAATATCGCTATGCTTTTACGGCAGATATTGAAAAAATGTTCAGATTTATTTGGGTACATGAAAATGATCAAAGATTTCAGAAAATCATATGGCGTGATTCGTGCGATGCAGCTCTACAAGAATATGAGCTGTCAACAGTCACCTACGGCACCAAGGCCGCTCCATTTTTGGCTATGATGACGTTAAAGCAGTTAGCTGATGATGAGAGAGACAATTTTGACTGTGAAGCGATCAAGGCTTTGGAACATTCGTATTACATGGACGATGTTCTTCACGGCTCTCATGATGTCAAGTCAGCAATTCAATTAAAACAAGAATTAATCAAGTTATTAAAATCAGGGGGATTTAATTTAAGAAAGTGGCGTTCAAACGCACCTGAACTACGACAAGATGTGGTCGGGACAGAAAACAAGCAAGAAAATTTTGATTTCAAACAAGTGGAATCTACTAAAACGCTAGGCCTACGTTGGAACTCTGAAACAGACTCTTTTACATTTCAAGTCAAAATTGAGTCGTGTAATAAACCTCAAACAAAACGTTCAATGTTATCAGACATATCCAAGCTGTTTGACCCTCTTGGCTGGTTGTCGCCAGTGACTACAACACTGAAGTTAATTTTTCAAAAGGTTTGGATGTCAAATATCCAATGGGATGACAAACTGCCAGCTGACATAAACAAAGAATGGGTTAAGATCAGAGATGACATAACTAAAATAAATCAATTTCAATTAAACAGGTGGTTAGGTACAGATGAGTGTGATCAAGTGGAGTTACATGGCTTCAGTGACGCCTCCACTAAAGCATATGCATGCGTCATCTATTGTAAACAAGTAATCAATAGTGATATCAAAATTTCGTTGATAGCAGGAAAAGCGAGACTCGTTCCAGCCAATAAGATCATATCATTACCAAGATTAGAGTTGAGTGGTGCTCTACTTTTAGCCAAACTGATGTTCAAGATTCAGCAATGCCTTAACAATCACACAATCAAATCATATGGCTGGACGGATTCAATGGTGGTTCTCGCGTGGCTGCAGGGAGATCCAGGAAGATGGAAACCCTTCGTCGCAAACAGAGTGCGGCAAATAACAGATACAATGCCCGCCGACAGTTGGAACTATATCAAGTCAGCAGAAAACCCAGCTGACTGCGCTAGCCGTGGTATGAGTGTAGATCAGCTGGGCGAGCATTTGTTGTGGTGGAAAGGACCGACATGGTTGCCAAATTATCAAGCAAAATCTGAAATTAAACAAGCTATCTTTACTACAAGCGAAGAAGCTAAAAAAGCAAAGCAAGTAAATTACTTATCAAAACAAAACCGTGACGTCAACATTATGAATCAATTATTAACAAGATATAGTTCATTCATGAAACTAACAAGAGTTTTATCATGGGTTTTAAGATTTATTAAGCAACTTAAGCAAAAGCAAAAAAGCAAATTAACATACATTACTCTACAAGAAATAAAAGAAGCAAAATATACAATATTTAAATATGTACAAAACACAGAGTTTGAAGAAGAAATAATTTACTTAAAACAAAACAAGTTTTTGTCTAAAAAGAGCAAATTATTACAGTTGAACCCATACCTAGATGATAAAGGACTTCTTAGGGTTGGTGGAAGATTGAGCAAAGCGAACGTCGATCCAGAAATGATACATCCAATAATCTTACCTCATGGAGGTACCTTGACAGATTTAATAATAGATCATGCGCACTTACTTACATTTCATGGAGGTGCTCGAGTAACATCAGCAGCTATCCGTCAAAGGTACTGGATAATCGGTGGCAACCGAGCTGTAAAGAAACGTATACGTACCTGCATAACATGTCGCAAACACAATCCCAACAAGGGGATGCAGTTGATGGGAGATTTACCGTCACAGAGGTGTAATATTGCTAAACCATTTTATCATACCGGAGTAGATTTTACCGGACATGTATTCATCAAGGCCAACAAGGGTCGTGGTATCAAGACCACAAAGGGATACATCGCAGTTTTCATATGTATGGCGACCAAGCTAGTGCACTTAGAGCTGGTCTCAGATCTTACCTCATCAGCATTCACGGCTGCGTTACGAAGAATGGCTGCAAGAAAAGGATGCCCACGACACATATACAGTGACAATGGCACAAACTTTGTCGGTGCCAATAAACAAATACAGGATGAGTTCGAGCAGATACAAAGGTCATTCGATCAAGATTTCATATCAGAGATAACAAGCATGGAGATCGAATGGCACTTTAACGCACCCTCATGGCCATCAGCAGGCGGGCTATGGGAAGCGGCCGTCAAAAGCCTGAAATATCACTTGCGAAGAGTTATCGGTGATCAAAGGCTAACATTTGAAGAGTATTCTACAATCCTAGCTCAACTAGAAGCAATACTCAACTCAAGACCCCTGTGTCCCATGACTGAAGATCCCAACGACATAGATTTTCTTACTCCTTCGAGCTTTATCAACCTCAATCAAAACATGAGCTTACTTGACACAGAGTCAGATATGCGTACAAGATGGTACCTTACTCAGAAAATAGTACAAGACGTTTGGAAGCGTTGGTAATCAGAATATCTGAGTCAACTGACAGCAAGGAGCAAGTGGAGAAGTCTACAAACTGACATCAAGGTCAATGACATTGTGACAATCAATGACGCAAACCTTCCAGCAGGAAAATGGGCCCTAGGTCGAGTTGTGGAGCTTCATCCTGGGAGCGACGGCTTGGTTAGAGTCGTCACCTTGAAGACAAAGAACGGTTTACTCAAGAGACCAATCATAAAACTATCAGTCTTGCCAGTCAATCAAGAAAATATTGAAGAACAAGATCAACCGAGAAACGGTCAACGATCAAATAGAAGGAGATATAACATTACAACATTAATAACTTCAGTTCTACTGTTTTTCATGACTCTTTTATCATTATCACAAGCCTCGTATTATAATATAAGCAATTTCAATAATCAAGGTTTATATTTTGACAAGATTTCAAACATGCAATTGATTAGAGACGAGTGGAAAATAGTAACATACTATGATATGGATCCTTACTGGCAGGGTATCAGAACATGCAGTAAATACATACAATATTTGGATCAATTATGTAGTAAACTTAAAAATAGTTCCCATTGTGACATCATACAATTACAATTGCAGCATGAGTACTCGGAACTTGAATACTACAACCACCTGCTGCTAAGTCAGCATTCAAGCACGCGCCGCGCACGAGATATGCGCCGGCGCAAGCGAGGTCTTATCGACGGTGTCGGGTATCTGGCTAACAGCTTGTTCGGTGTACTCGACAGCCGATTCGCAGAACAGTATAAACAAGACATACAATTAACAAAAGATAATGAGAATCATTTGGTTTTGCTTATGAAAAATCAAACTTCGGTCATTGAAGCGGAGTACAACATTTTAATGAGAACAGAAAATACAATAAATAAGCAACAGAAAATGCTTAATCAGTTATCAATCAAACTAGACAGAATAGACAATTATTTCAAGAATGAAAGCGAAAGAAATCATATCATTAATGATTTCAGTTTAGGAGCAATAGCCACAAGTAACGTTTTGAGACATTTAAAAACGATTCAAACAACTTTATTGGATACTATAACAGATATATACCACGGAAGACTTAATTTTCACTTACTGTCTCCGGAACAGCTGAAAGAAACACTAAATGTAATATCAAGTCACCTCGCTAAAGATCTATCATTGCCGATCAATAGCTTACAAACAAATTTCAGAAACATTTACTATCTTTTTAAAGTAAAAACAAGAATGTCAGAAGATTATTTGATATTTGAACTCAGGTTACCGCTTGTAACTCGAGATTCATTTGAAATCATGAAGATCATACCAATACCTCAAGCTATCGGTAACATGAGTATGGCTACCATTAAACCAATAGCTGAATATGCAGCTATCAATTTGAAAAAAGACTCATACTTAACGATGTCTTCATACGATATCAAATCCTGCCTCCGTGGTGATGCTAATGCATATCTATGTCAAGTACAAAAACCCATCTATCAGCTCAAGACTGATGAAAAACTATGTGAATTCGATCCAAACAAAAATAGATGCAAGATAAGCATTACTACATGTATGAATCAATGGATAGAGATCAGCAAAATGAACAAATACATATATTTTTGTTGCGATCAATGTCAGATACGAGTACTATGCGAAAATGATGCTACAGCTGGAAAGTTAATAAAGGCAGGAATAATAGGAGTTGAACATGGATGTTTAATCAAAACTGAAAACTTCACAGTCTACTCACCCAATGAGGGATTGAGCAATTTAAATGTCAAAGACACATTTAAGGTGCCAGACATAGAACCTATCAACCACATTATTGAAGTGAGCATCCCAACTCTGATGCAGAACTACTCTATAACATCTAATGACAAGCAGTTAGAAGAAATCAAGAAACAGATAAGCAATCTCAAAGCTAATGAGAACTTATCTCAACAGGTTTCGTATCATGACATACATCACTATACAGTATTTTATGTGGTCATGGGGGCCGCAATGGCGTTTGGAGTAGTGATGGTGGTACGAAGATTTCGCAGCAGGCAATCAGCGTCTCCGCCCGCGGCGAGGTTCGCGGCGGCGAGCTCCCAACCCGCCGTCGGCGCCCACGCCTCCGGCGCCGCCACCACCAGTGCTGCACACGCAGCCACACCCGAGGCGAAGGCCGGGCCCTCAGGCTCAGGCTCACCTCCCTTCACGCGTGTTTACAGTGATAAATGTGAAGTGCAAAGTGAAAGTCGTAGTGTAAAATTAGACAAGTGTACTACCCCAATCCCAAGAAAAACAAGATTCATTTAGGGACACTTATTATCATTTAGTTTAAGCAAAAAATGATAATCACCTTGTTAATTCACATTTTCATCTCTCATTCATCTCTTGCGCTTGGGAGCATGTACGGTGCAGCCGTACATTTTCTTAAGTCAGCATTTTTACGCGACATACGCGATTTCATTATTAATAGCAGTGCATGTTCGGTCGGGTCGCAGGCACGCCGCATGTGCTCACTGCCAAACATGTGGTAGTTTTTCCATCAAGTTTCATAATAATTCATTTCATCTTTTATACAGTTTTGATCAATATAATCTTTAAATAGTAAATGCAGTTTCATTCAAATCAAACAATACAAAAGAGTGTACAGTCTAACAAGAGATCGTACATTAAGTTTCTTTATAGTCAACGTAGGTATATGAGAGATTAAACGGCATTTCAAAGGAATGTGCCACGCCTATAAAATATAATAATTTAAGTGGTGACAATTATTACTATTAATTAGTCTTTGCAATTTGTTCAAGCATTTAACTGAAGTAGGTTATTATTTAGTTATACTTATTTAAATTTGCTTTCAACACAAGAACAAGTGAATAAGAAACCTAATTGAAAGTAAGAAAATAAGAAAATTACTCTAACCCAAAAATATCGTATTTTACATGCATTTATTTAGTTTCACCAAGTCCCAATGCATGTCCGATGAAAAAAAAAAAGTCCCGTGAGTTTCTTACCGGAGCATGGAATAAATGACTTTTTCATTTTGATTTGATTTTATTTGTCTGCAATTAAAATCTTGACCTACTTCCCGATTTCTGACTTGAGCTGAAATTTTACATGCATATGTAAATCCGATATGTAACAATAACAATGCAATATTATTATGACATGGAGCTGATCTGATGATGGAGCCGTGGCCGTGGGAACTCTGTCATGAAATGTCAACCCCATCGAGTTTGGGCTCGTTTGATTCGTCTTGACAGGATTCTGGGTCTGATGATAAAGACGGTCGACTATTTTATGAAAAACATAAATTTTGTTTTTTTTAAATACATCGAAGTCGGTAAACAAGCGTACGGCCCACCTGGTGGTAAGCGGTTACCTGCGGTGGTTGGCTGCGGTATTTTGTAAGGTGGAGCTGCTCTTTGAGCGAAGAGCTTTGTACAGTGGCCGGCAAACAACTTGAGCCATGACCTTGAGTGCGCAGTAGACGATTTTAAGGTGTCGTTGGTGGAAAGAGAGGTGCGCGGGGGCATACTGTCAGCACGCGTCCACGCTATTGGCCGAGCATGAGTGTACATGCGCGAACTTACCCCCACTACGTCGACTTTGGCTCAAGTTGTTTGCCGGCCTCTGTACCTCTCTTAAAATTTCTTTTATTCTTATCAAAAACCTAGTTAAATAATTTCTCGCATACCTTCAGCAACCATTACATAAATTTTGATTATCTCATGAAATGCAACGAGTACCTATATATATTCGTTTACTCAGTGAATAAACTATAAGGCTACGTTCGCACAGGAGTTTAAAAAAGCGTTGAGGTCCACGCTTTTTACCAGAATGTAATGAATACACGTATAGGAGAAGTCACACGTTCTGAACGTTAAAAATTACGCGCGTCAAAAGCGTTCGTGCGAACGTAAGCTAATAGGTTGTAATAACATTTGTCATTACTTACGTAGGTAAGTACATACAGTAAAAAACAAATCAATTTAGAAGTTATTTATATATAAATAGCTTCACGTACATACATCTCTACTTATCTCCAGTAATCTATAAACTATGACATAACTGCGATGCATTGTTTGAATAAAATATTATGCTACTGGATCATGTTTGGAAATTATGTTTGAATTGAATTGCCCAAATAAAATATCCGAGCACCAATCTATATTGTTAGTATAAGTGTTTATTTGTGATGTAAAAATAACAGTTTTTATACTAAATGCATTTGAAAGCATACCTATATGTAGAACAGATGTAGGTATGTATATCCCTAGATTTTTTTCGCGTTTTCAGAGTTTGTCCCATAGTAAAAGTTATTCAGTATGACGACTACTAATTTGGCTAACTTTGAAAAGTAT
Source organism: Achlya flavicornis (assembly GCA_947623365.1). Taxonomy (NCBI): domain Eukaryota; kingdom Metazoa; phylum Arthropoda; class Insecta; order Lepidoptera; family Drepanidae; genus Achlya; species Achlya flavicornis. Next base: position 4,787,072 of record OX392482.1, read on the forward strand.
ATAAAATTACCCCTCCCGAAAATGAGTCCTGCCTATTCGTCAACCCCCCCCCCCCCCCCGAACATGGTTCCTGGCTACGGCCCGGAACATACTAATAATTCTAACTAAAGCATCTAATAATAAACGATAGGTCTACGTTCCTTGGTTTTTTGTCAATGTTCTAGAAATAAAGAATTGGCGCTCCTTCCACTTTTTTTTTAAATGTGCATATTATTATAATTCATGTTTTTAGAATTACAACGGGCGACGTTTCCGGGTGGCGAGAAGTCAATCAAAGTTTTTGTTGTGTCCTGCACGGTTAGTTTTTAAATCAACTATTGTTACAAAATTGGACTCATATGTTGCAAAAAATATATAATGCGGATCGATTTTGTAATTATAATAATGAAAACTGATTGACTATCAACTTACAGTTTAGACTTCACGGTCGGTCTAAAAACTTGATATTTTCAGACAGTTACATAATAGCATAGGCATCCAGCACAACTATATCAACTCATTTTACTATGAGAAATTATGATCACGCGACTACGTCACAACCTATATAAACGCTCGCGCTGCCCGTTTTCAACAGGCCTGTCCCACTCCCATGTTTAGGTACGATCGCGCGCACGCGGACTTCCGGAACAACGCTAGTCGGTTGCAACGCGCATGCAACGCAAGACGCGTGTGGGTATAAATACCTACGTACTACCTATATAAAGTGTTTACTGTTCTTTTTTTAACACTATCTTGTGTAGATATCGTTGTTTTTATAGTTCTAGATATTTTGTTGTTTCATGGTATTGTCCTAAAGTCCTTATTATAATAATAGGCCCGTTTTGATAACATACCAGTGTGTTAAAAAGAGACAAAGATAGAGCGACCAGAAGAGACCCTCTTGTATAAACGGGCCTCTTAGACCTCGAAAACTCATGTGAATGATTTTTAACCCACTACAAAAAAAGGAGGAGGTTTCTCAATTCGACCGTATATTTTTTAACCCACTACAAAAAAAGGAGGAGGTTTCTCAATTCGACCGTATATTTTTTAACCGACTTCAAAAAAAGGAGGAGGTTCTCAATTCGGTTGTATGTTTTCTTTTTTTTTTATGTTTGTTACCTCATAACTCCGTCGTTTATAAACCGATTTGGAAATATTTTTTTTGTCTGGAAGGGTACACTTCCCGTTTGGTCCCATTGTCATCAGATCAGGATTTGATTACTTCTTAGTGTACTTTGAAGTCGGTTTAAGTTTTTTGTAAAACCGTCCTAATTATTTTTATGTGTGTTCGCGGATAACTTCGTCGTTTATGAACCGATTTTGACGATTTTTTTTTTAGAAACTGTTAGTAGTTCCAGAATAGAAAGAGTTCCCTCTTTAAATATACAGTAATTCTACCTTACAACTCTTAGAATAACTAAGATTTAACATACCACTATTTCAAAAATCAGTAGAACAATATTCAGAAAAAACTAACAATTCTTATTGTTATGTAGGTAAGTAACTCAATATATCCTTTTGTTGGTTAATTCTTTATTAATTTTTATATAACAAACTTCTTTAATCAACATGAAGATTATTAAGAACAAATATTGTGAATTTCGGCTGACGGCTACTGGACTAGGTAATCGTGCCGTTTCTTGTCGCGTCGTCAGTCATTCCAGATTTGATAAGCATGTATGTTACTAAAACCCTTCCCCAAAATAGTTGTATTCAGTTTCGTAGACAGAATACACATTCGGTATACAAAGTACGTATAGGTCTAACAACTTAGATTAAAGTATGTAGACATTTTAAAATAACTTTCTGATCTAATACTAGTTAGCTAGGATATTTTAAATGTCATTGTTCACGAAAGGAGAATAGCATAGAAATAAAATAAACACAGAGAATAGTAATAGGACATACATATACGATAAGGAAATATTGAAGATTCATAATACGTCATTAGACAACCCTACCGTAACACGTGCCGCGTCATACAGGATAGAGTTATACGATAGAAAGAGAGGGAAGTTGTAGGTGAATATAATTTTAGGCGCGCAGCGCTGCGCGAACTGGATTGCGCTTTATTCTGTCGTTCGAAGAGTCGATTTTTGTTTAAATGTCGTTTTCGAAGTAGGTTTTCTGTACGTAGTACTATTAAATATTCTGTGTTTTCAATCTAATCCGTATTTTAGAGCGTCATGAACTCATGGCAAGATTAAAACAATTGAATTTGGAACACAAAATTATGACATAAGGTTTATTTTCAATTAGCACAATTAAATCTTGCACGTTCTAAAAAACAAGCCTAGGTTTACCTTTAAAAAAATAACAGCTACTCACTCTGTTTCCTCGCAAAGCACCCTCATCAGGCCACGTCCTCGCCACGCAGAGTGTGTTGACGCGATCCTGATCTCCACCACTGAGTGGCAGGTCTCTGGCAGCTTGTCCCAGATCCTGGCCTCGCGGTCCAGGTGACCCAGCACTTTGAGTATTCGCCTAAACTTTGCGTTGGGGCATTCTTCTGATTTGTCAGTGTAGTCTAATTCCTGGAAGTGGAATTGTGGTGGTGAGAATATATAGATGGTGAATAGTGAGGGATTGGTGAGAATATACTTAGATAGTGAGAGTGAAATTGGAGATAAATATATTTGATACCTCGGGGTATGAATGATAGAGTTCATTATTGTATGTTAGGAATGCTAAGACGGAAATAAATGTCTAAAAGACGCGAAGATTAAAGTTGCAGGAGATTTGGAGCAGAATAATGATGTATCTAGCTAGACAATATATGTTAGTAATAAATAGGTACCTACTCTATATACTTGCTTTTAACCATATTTAACAAGGACAATGATAAGAAGAGTAAGCTTGGAGATACGGCACGTATTTTAAGTGCAGAGGCAAAGATTTATCTTTGCAAGCAAATATCCACAATTTTGTCAGCCACAATTTTTTATAAAATGGAAAATAAAATGCAGAATTTGCTTGTTTGAAAATCTAAAGAGGCGTCATCTTAGGACACATTATCTCTCATTACTGAAGTATAATGAATGATCGAATTGTCCATTTAAGAAGTAATGGAGCGCATCGGTTGGTCAAGCGTGAACCCTTCCTTTTGGTCCTTGGAAATTGGACCTGCGATCTAATTGGTTAAAATTAGATTGAACATTAGTTATGTAAGCATTCAAGTAATCAATCCAATTTTGTATTTAACGCAAGTCGATCCATCCTGTGTTCATATACTCGCGTCCTCTATTAGAATTATATCTGATACTAGCAGACCCCCGCGGTTTCACCCGCGAACGGTTTGATTTTTTTGGCGCGGAACACGTTATTTTTCAAAAATAAAAGTGACCATGTTACTCCTTCTAACATCAGCTATGAACCGGAACCGACATACAAAAATGTTTAAAAACAAAGTTTATTAAAAAGAAAGTGTTTTTCGTTTAATAAAGTAATTTAAACACAAGAAAATACATATTCAAAAGCTATATATTTGCTTTTTTGGTTCCTTTCGCTCCATCTGCCTTATTCCGTAATTTGTGAAAATAGGATTGAGTTTTCAAACATGTGTCAAAATAAAAAAATGTTAATTAAATCAAAAGTACTAAGGAGTATTGATATCAACTTCGATGCAAATCACCCCTAAAATAACTTTCTACCCCTTTTTGACCCCGTTAGGCGATGATTTTCAATAAAATACGAAACATGTCTTCCATCAATTCTGTTAAAGAATGTTTATGCAAAATTTGAAGTAGATCGGACCAAGGAATCACGTTGTCCCATACAAACTTTGCCCCCGTTTTTCACCCCCTTAGGGGTAGAATTTCGGAAAATCCTTTCTTATCGGATGCCTACGTCATACAAAGAACACACCCTCCAAGTTTCAGCTCTCTACGATCAGCGGTTTAGGCTGTGCGTTGATTCTCAGTCATTCAGGACAAAGCATTTTATATATATAGATAAGCCACCATTTTCAAAACTTTTCTTTAATGGAACGGGTTATATAATATACTGTTATTTCCTCCTTACAAAACAAATAAAAACATATAATTAGTCCTGATGACGTGTTGCAATTTCTCGTGTCAACGGTACTAAAAGCCCAGAGGTATTAATAATAACAAAACTAAATAACCAACTATTGACGACATTCGATCAACACCTGCACGGAAGTCGTCGAGTTATTATACTACAATACACGACATACTAGGTCGTAAAAGGGCTGCAAGACGTTTATTGGCACATGATCCAGAAAAGGCTAAGGTAAGTGTGAGGTGAATCTCAAATTGTCACCCTATATTTCGCTTTTAGTGGTGACACGAAGATAATTGACATAGAAGCATATTGCTTCGTCATTCGTCATCAGTCATTGCATAGATAGATAGATAAGGCAGTTAATGACAAATCAGTAACAAAGTCAAATTCTGTAATTATTAATAACTTTTGACCGAATGGCAGCCCTACTTCAATTAGTACCTAAGTAACCCTAAGTAACCCTAAGTATATATTCTATTATTTAATTTATTAATTTTTAACAGAATAAGAAAAGATAAAAATAAGCCTTGCCTCTTTCCTGGCGACGCCATTGATGATAACGCCAACAAACTCTCCGTTCTCATCGACAGCAGCTACTGATACTCCGTCCTCGAGGGTGGAAGCTGCATAGTCTTCTAGCTCTTCGCAGCGTGATTCAGGTGTTTCCAACAGGTTCACTGCTAGGTTCATAGGTTCATCGCGAAAGAAGAATCTAGAGGAAAAGTATTATATCAGTTGCCATTCTTAGAGTTTTCCCTAGACGTATCTTTTTATTAATTTGGATAGGATGGTGTTTGACCACAATCTTATGGTGCGTCCATGCTACGCGAACCGAGAACAAGCCGAGCCACGGACGAACAGAATTCGTTCGGTGCTCGTCAAGTGAGAGTATAAAATGTTCTATGTCGTCAAGTGTGGACGTACACGACCGCGACGCGAATCCCTGTTCGTGAAAAAACAATCGGCTGAGCGCTGTCGAGCGCGAGCCAAACGCTCGTTCGAGACTCGCATGTCTGCTCGGCTCGTGCTCCAGTTCGCGTAGCCTGGACGCACCATTAGGTCCATATTTTAGAACGCCAATCAAAGCTCAAGACAACTTTTGAGACGATATTATAAAAAATAAATTTGGAACCTGGACCTTTGACATGATGTTTATTTTCGTTCGATCAAGTATTGATTCTCGTTCTATAATAGGCCTACCTAAGATAGTTACTATGGTAAGTGATGATGTGGCTGAAGGTGGTCAATGCAAAAAGCAATAAAGGGAACAGCTGGTACTCAAATACAGCCAGAACACACCGGTCTTTGGCGGTCTTTTACAACTAGAGATTTTCTTAATCTCGCTTGTTACCTAACTTAGGTTTAATCACCCTGCAACTCTGTGACTGATAAGGCTCTGTACTATAAGTACCACAGACCTGGAATCATCATCATCAGCCTATAATGTCCCACTGCTGAGCTCAGGCCTCTTTCACAAATGAGGGTGAAAGGGAATGGGCAGATACTCCACCACGCGTGCCTACTGCGGATCGGTGCTCGGTAAGCTAGTGATTAACCTACTGTTGGAGTTTTCAAGCCGCCTAGGCCTCCAACTAGCTTAACGCCTATCACAATTAAGTGATAACCGGGACGGCTTTACGGCACGCTCGATTTGATCGCTCGCCACTAGAGCGGTCACCCATCCAGCTACCGATCGATTAAGAACGGCTAATCATGCTACACCACGAGCGCTTCGTAACCCGAATAAACCTGTATACATATTAATATCCTGGGACATTCCTCACACACGGTCATCTGATCCCAAACTAAGCAGAGATTGTATGTACTATGGAAACCAGATAACTGATATAATACAACTACTACTTTTAGTTTGTAAATACATACTTAATATAAATAATTACACCCAGACTCAGGACATACAGACATGTTCATATGCACACAAATGCATGTCCTGTGTGGAAATCGAACCCATGACCTGCGGCGCGATTGGCGATAGGTGGAATTTTAACCAGAGTCAAAAATGTAGAGTATGTAGGTGCTGCTGTTTTCATGTGTAATGTAATATTGTTCTTTACCTTATATTCATATCTAGACTGAATCAGATACAATCATAAGATTTGTTACCTATGTTTTGTATTGAGTCATAAATACCTACTGAAACATACTTTCAAATTCTTTAACTACCTATTTACATTAGGAAGTAAACTTCTGAGTTTCATATTGCAAATTAAATTCATGTACCTATTCATTATTATAATAATATATGTATTGGACATTAGCATATTGTATCAATATTTTGATTGATATTTGATTTAATTGATGATGTTTGATAAACCAATTCATATTTTCGTTCGAAAGTTTTTCGTATTTTTATTCAGATAAGTCCCTAGGGGGCACTTATGAGGCCTACTAGGGCATCCCTAGTAGGCCTATCATCATCATCAGCCTATAATGTCCCACTGCTGAGCACAGGCCTCCTTTCACAAATGAGGGTGAAAGGGAATGGGCAGATACTCCACCACGCGTGCCCACTGCGGATTGGTGGAGGTAGGCTAGTGGTCAACCTACTGTTGGAATTTTTCAAGTTGCCTAGGAGGCCTCCAACTAGCTTAACGACTATCACAATTAAGTAATAACCGGGACCAACGGCCTTCCGAAGCACGGAAAGCTCGATTTGAAATACCTCTAGGCGGTCACCCATCCAGGTACCGACCACGACAGACGTAGCTTAACTTTGCCGATCGATTAAGAAAGGCTAATCATGCTACACCAAGAACGCTTCATTCTTCAGTAGGCCTATATGTTGTAAATAGCTATAACAATAAATAAATATGTACTTTATGCAAATTATTTCCTTCCTATTTCTATTCAATAATAATACGTTAATAGGGTAGCCTAACCTAGCTGGACTGGACTTTTTGCCGAAAATTGGACATCAATCTATGTTTTTTTTTTTTTTTTTTTTTTTTTTTTATACCACTTAGTTGGCAAACAAGCATACGGCCCGCCTGATGGTAAGCGGTTACCGTAGCCTATGGACGCTTGCAACACCAGGGGTATCACGCGCGCGTTGCCGACCCTGCAGAAATCTCTTCACACCCTTTTTGAAGAACCCCATGCTGTACTCCATTGGGAAAACCACGGCGGGGAGCTCATTCCACAGTCTGAGCGTCCGCGGAAGGAAGCTCCTTTGAGCCCGCACAGTACGAAACAATTCAGGTTTCAATATGTGAGGATGGACTCCCCGTCGATGGCGAGAGTTGCGATGGTAGAAAGTAGCCGTGGGCATCATCTTAAACAATTCTTCAGAACACCGTCCGTTGTACAAGCGGTAGAACACACATAAGGAGGCAAAGTCTCTCCTCAGACTGAGGGGCTCTAAACCGCTTGTGAGCTCGGGATCGTCGACAATTCTGATGGCACGTCGTTGAACCGAGTCTAAAGGATCAAGCTGGTATCCAGGTGCCCCCGCCCATAGATGACAGCAGTACTCCATATGAGGCCGGACTTGCGACTTGTAAAGTTGCAGCCTTTGCCCCGATGTGAAGTACTGCCTCGCTCTGTTGAGCACTCCGAGCTTTTTGGATGCCAGCTTAACCTTGTCTTCTAAGTGACTTCGGAACAAAACGTCGCTAGAAATGTCGACGCCAAGGATCCCGATGCTTTTGCTGATGTTCAGGGACGTGTTCTGGAACTGTGGAGCCACAGCAAATGGGGTTTTCTTAGCGGTGAACGCGCAGGCTTGAGTCTTAGTGGGGTTGAAATGGACTAGGTTTAGTCTGCCCCAATCGGAGACACTAGTTAGTGTACTCTCGATTTCAGACAACAGCCGTTCGCGGCTTTCCTCCACCTCGGAACGAGGGATATTAGCACGGCCCGTGTAATAAGCGTCCCCTGTACTGTCGTCCGCATAACAATGAACGCCGTCAATAGACAGCATATCATTGATATGCAGTACGAACAGTGTTGGGGACAGCACAGAGCCTTGCGGGACGCCGGCATTTATGTCCATGCTGTCGGAGCAGCTACCGTCAACGACGGCTCTTATGCATCTGCTGGACAGAAAGCTGGCAACCCATTTGCATAATCCCTCGGGAAGCCCGTATGCTGGTAACTTCGTTAGAAGACCCCGGTGCCAGACCCGATCGAACGCCTTCGCCACATCTAGGCTTACTGCCAATGCCTTACCTTGACTCTCGATGGCGAGTGACCAACGGTGTGTGAGATACACAAGGAGGTCACCAGCTGAGCGACTGTGGCGAAAGCTATATTGTCGGTCGCTCAACAAATCGTGATCCTCCAGGTATCTCAAAAGCTGCGTGTTGATCACTCGCTCCATGACTTTGGAGAGAAGGGAGGTGATGGCGATAGGCCTGTAATTCGTCGGGTCTGATCTGTCACCCTTTTTGGGCACTGGGTGCACATGGGCAGTCTTCCACGAAGACGGGACTTCCTTTTTGGTGTAGGAAAGCGCGAAAAGGCGCGTTAGTACTGGACACAATTCAGGAGCAGCTGCTTCAGCACCACTGCCGGTATGCCGTCTGGCCCACTCGACTTATGGATTTCCAGAGAAAGCAATTCCCGCCGGACCTCCCGTTGGGTGATGCTTATCTCTGGCATGGAGCTGTCACACCGCGGAATGGTAGGCGGTGTGGCGCCACCATCATCCAAAGTCGAGTTCAAGGCAAAGAGAGAGCCTAAAAGGTCAGCCTTCTCTTTAGCACTATGGGCCAAGTTCCCGTCCGGCTTACGTAGTGGTGGCAAGGACGACTGGCAAAAGTTTCCCTCAGCAGCTTTGGCAAGAGACCAGAAAGCGCGACTCCCAGAGGGAAGGCTAGTTAGTCTCTCACCAATTCTGCCGACGAAATCGAACTTTACCCTGGCAATCATTCGCTTACTGGATCTCGAGGCAGCGTTAAATTTGCGTTTCGCATCAGAGATTGTGATATAAGTTATTATCAATAAACTTTATTTATTATAACAGCTGCACTTGATATCCAGTTCCGTTCTTGACTTTGAGTTTTTTTATACAACTGAGTCGGAAAATTACCTTACCGCATCCTATAGACTTGCGACACCCAGGGCATCACTCACGTGCTTGCCATGCACCTTCAACTTCATTGTCATTTAACATTGTGAAATTGTGGTCAAAAATAACCTGATTTACTTTAAAAACGTTTGTAGTCTGTATATGCATAAGTAGGTATTAAAATTCTGAGACCGTTTTAAGAAAACTAAGTAAATTGTCTCAGGTGGCCTAGCCTAGATAGACTTAGCAATGACCCTGCCGAGGTAATATTTTTTAGCATAGGTATTATATTAGTTTACTTTATTAGGGCAACCAACAAGTTATATACCCTTACATTAATGAGAAAACCGATAAATTTAACCGATTTCAATTCAAAAATGATTGAAATTTTGTTACGTAATCGCCCCGCAGATGACCGTGTGTCAAAAGTTAGTAGGTGTCCGCTGTGCCCGGACTTCCTCTATATTTGTAACTTGCAAGCCCGAAATTGATAAGAAATTTGATTAAATATGTATTTTACCTACAGTAAATTTTCTTATAGATATCAGTATTGTCAATACTTCGATAAAGACTTTGCAACGACGATTTGATGAAGATTCAGTCAAATAGCATTGAAGGACAGTGGTAATATGTTAGGTAGTAGTTCCTCTCAGTTTAAGGCTCATTCCCGAAGTGGAGGTGGTAACTTTTATTAGACCGCAAATTGAATCAATCGGGCACGGTAAGCTGTTGTTTCCGCCCGACTATCACTAAATTGTGATTATAAGTTAGTTAGAGGCCTCCTAGGTGGCTTGCAAACTCCTACAGTAGCTTCATCACTAGCCTACATCAACCAATCCGCAGTGTGCAATGTGCATGCGTTGCATTGTGAAAGGCGGATGATAGGCTGATGATGATGATTGAAAACTAACATTGTCAAGTTTGTTTAGATATTCTTACCTTCTAAGGAATTTGACGACAAGTTCTTTGTCGTCGGGTGTGATCCTGTGGATGGTGTAGGCAGGCTGGGTCATGGTGCGCGGGCGCAGACTGAGCTCCGACAGCTGCGCCGGGAGCTCGTCCGCCAGCTACGGATCACATTGGAAATTACAGCTTAAGGATTTAGGGTTACATCTTAAAAGTGAAACATGAGATTTTCTTACCGTTACGTACCTGATATTATTTCGATTGGAAGATGTGGTAGTGGCTAAACATAAGGATGCAGTCTTTAATGAAGGCATTTTCTGGAAGGACAACATTGTGGGGAAACCATAATGCCTTAGGAGCCAGATCCAAAACACAATAATACCAATTTTATTTATTTTGTACCAATTGTTTCGCTTCCTCTTTCCTTATATTCGCGGTCCACTACTACATCTTCGCTTACCATCAGAAGGGATTGCGGCCAACCCATTAAAAATAAAAAATAAACGGGACATGCTAAGCTTTGTTTAGCAGTAGTTTGAAAGTGTAAATAGCTGAAATGGTTAAGCCAATACTCTTACATGTGCTCGAAATCATAACCTATGAAATTATTCACACATTTAAGTAGCTGTACTATGGAAATTTGATAAAAATACTTGTAAATATTAACACGCAGATTTAGAATTAACAACATACTGTGTGGGAATCGAACCCACACCTATGACGTGGAAGTCAGCGTATCTAGCCTTCACATCAATCCGTCTATCCATACAATATATAAAGTCAAAACCTTACCTTCAATCATCTTTCCAATTTCATCTTCTATACGTCCCGGTAGAGTCTTGAGTCACGTTTAGGTTTCAATAATCAAATATATTAGTGCTGTTCACGTGCTATTACCTACCTAATGTCAAGGAGCCTAGATATTATCTAACTTAATTGCTGTTCATTGACAGCCTTGTCTGACATGTCACAGGTAAAGTATGTGATAGAAACAAAGGAATATTACGAAGTACTTATGCCCATTATGCGAATTTATTGTTTTATTGTACGATATTCAATATCATTCTCATGTTTATAAAATATGCTTACGTAGGTACCATTTAGAAACTTGAAGTATGATCAGGTTTGGAATATTTTGGCTTGCAAGCAGTAATCGTAGTTTGGCCTGCCCATTTTTGTATATGACTGTCTAACTAAAGGATTAATATCGTAGTTCCAAAGATTAGGCTTTCGTACATAGAACCTCGTAGTACCTACTACGATTAGTCGATAGAACTGTATGATGTATAGGCCGTAAACATTTTTTGTAACCTTCTTACTCGAACTCGAATGAGTACAATAAATGCCACCATAGATTTATTTTGATAATCGCCCTCATGCAGCAAATAAGTTATGGTTTGATTTTGAATAGAAACATATAAAATCTGCATTCACCATGATAATTATTTGTCAAGTCGTCAATTTCATCTTGATTTTATCACTCAGTTTTTGAGGAGGAGTTTTTTAAAATATGGAGGTTTTAGAAAGAGATCTCCTTCAGTACCATTTAAATTATAACATTCTGTAAAATACAACTGCTTATGTTTATCGAGATGTTTTATTAAATCCAACAATAGAAGTAACTACACCGTTAGGTACTCTAAGGGGAATAAATTCGAATTTAATTTCTGTTCCCGTTTGAGCACCTAGCAAATATTTTATCGGTGCCCAAAAGGGAAACCATTGGTGATCTAAAAATCGGTGCTCAACGGGAATTTGAAGTTCATAAAAGTTTTCATTACGAAGAGATATTTAAATATTGCTTTCATTACCTCTCTGAAATTTAAATTTACATAATAAATTAAACTCGTTATATTTTGTGCATATTAAATTTAGAGTGTTTCTTACCTAATGTAGACGTTTATCTTAGAACAATATTTTAGTCTAAATTACTGCATTTGGTCGTTTGATTTAATCTAGTCATGTTTTGGAATATTTTAGCTCTACTAAAGCTGATTGTCTGAAGATAGAATACCTAACAAATACTATAAGAGCTTTGTTGTCCTTTTGGTAAATCTAGGCTAGGAATTGTGCATTATTATTCAAGTCCTTTGCATAACGTTTATTATTATATCCGGTTGTGTCGCCTTGGTTAAATGCATTAAAACTATGTTACGTTTAATCCAGGTGCGTAAAGGTTTACGCATATTGTAGGCCCATAAATTAAAGTTAAATTAGTTTTAAAATCAGCGTACGTAAGTTGAAAATAGTTTGAGGGAGAATGTGCTAATGTTAGACATGTACCCTCCCAATATATTGTGTTGTATTTTATGAGAATTTTGGTACTTTTGCATCATCTGAAGCATGGAATTATCTTTCGGATTTTATTGGGAGTTTTATGGGGTAAGGAAATTACTTCGGCTGCCTGCCAATTTCCTGAAGCGAGATTTATGGAGGTTTTAATATTTTGTAGATTTGGCGATGTCGAAATATAGACTGATAATAAAACCGGTACATGTCTAGGAATTTTTGGTGGTAGAAAATAATATGTTATTTCACATGGTATTCATGTGGTATAGCATGGGACGTATGTATATAAGTTTAACTAAACATGTACCAATATATTATTAGATCTAATAAACTCCTTAATTAGTTGTTAAACTTATTTAGTTGGGACATCTCCTTATATTAAGATTATAATATTTTAATTAGTGAAAATTGAATATTTTTTGTTCTTACTAAAGTCGCCTAGATCTAATAGGCCTGTTTTGACAGCACAATGCATCAATGTGTGAAAAACTTTAGATACTTATTATCCCGGGAAACCGAAAACACTATTAGCAAACTGTAGAAACTATGTTTTTTTTTCTTTTTGTTGTGAACCGATTTGGATATTTATAGCATGCCTGATATTAATTAAACTCATCTATCGTTAAGCAGGTAGATAGATCATCAATGCACTGTGGGCCAACTGGATCATGTTGAATTTGTGTTCAAAAAAAGCTTTTTCACAGTTCAAAATAGAGGTATTACCACTATTAACTAATGATAGCACTGTATACAAGCCTTTATTATCCTATTTGCAACATTTGCGTTGTCTGGTAGTTTGTTTCATTGATTTAACTGGCATTGATTGTGATTTAATTCCTGCAGCGGTCACGATACACGATCACTAAATATTACTGTATTGTCCATTACTGACCTATATATTATTTTTATTTATTTATTGCTTACTTATTTTATTTAAAAAACAGGTTACAATCATGATTCCTTGTCATATCATGAAAAAGTTACTGGATCTAAATGTAACCCAAAATATGAAGAAAACTTTTGTACGAACTTTAAGTACTTAAAAGTAACATATTACATACTAGCTTTCCCCCGCGGTTTCACCCGCGTTCCCGAGATAAAAAGTAGCGTATGTCCTTCTCCATACCATAGGCTATCTGCATGCCAAATTTCATTATGATCTGTTGAGTAGTTGAGGCGTGAAGGCGTAACAAACAAACAAACTCACTTTCGCATTTATAATATTAGTTACGATTAGGATTTAATTATGACTACTATCTCACTGTTACTCATCACCATGAGGCGACCAAAGGTAGTAAGTATTTATCACTATGACTAGCTGCCTCGCGCGGTTTCACCCGCGTTCCCGTGCTAATACTCGGGGATAATGTAGCTTCCTATTAGTGAAAGAATTTTTTGAATCCGACTGGTAGATCCAGAGATTAGCTCGTTTAAACAAACAAACAAAGAAACTCTTCCGTTTTATTATATTAGTATTAGCATAGATAGGCTAACTCATCTAATCTTCTTAACTAATCAACTAGGTAATCAGCTAACATAACTAATCCACAAAAAAAAATCTTGCTGAGTTTCTTGCCGGAGTCTTTTCAGTTTAAGAGTATTCCGAACCAGTGGTAAATTCAACTGTATGTACCAATTTAACGTTCATAAGTGCCTTACCAGGGCCTAAACTGAATAAATGATATTTTGAACAGCTTACGGTGTGGTGTGTACAGTAATTTATCTATCTAATGTTGCTGAAACATGGCTGAAACGATTTTTCATATTTTTTTCTAGAACATTTATAGAATTCTATTGAATTCGTAGTTGAAATACATAATAGAAATAATTGACTCTACCTGACTCTACCTTCCGCTCCGTGCTTTTACATCAATTTAGAATGATTTAATATTTTCTTGGGATAAATACTTATATGTTGTTTCAGCATATGATTTATCCGTGTTCCTAATTGTATGCATTATGTTATTTGAGAGTATTAACAAACATACAAAGCTTTGTATTTATTTACCTATATACTTACCTAGCATAAATCTTAAGTAGGTGTTAAGTTGACTTTAACCTATCATAAGTAGATATAATACCATGTTAATAGGCTAATACAATGCAATCAGTCAACAATCACATTAATAACATTAACAATGCAATAGACAACTGAGATTATTTTTAAAATTAAAACGTCTGCAGGGAGATGTCAGTAATTTTCCACTTATCCGATTGTATGGGACAATACAAAGTTGTCTGCAATTATAATGCTAGTTAGTATCTCTTTTGTAATTGAGACTATTACCATTCACGCAAGCGTTTGAGTAGAGTCAAATATAAAGTAACTAACCGAAGAATCTATAACTATATAATATATATATAATCTATGGGACATTCCTCACACACGGTAATCTGATCCCAAAATAAACAGTGCTTGTACTATGGAAACCAGATAACTGATATAATACATATACTACTTTTTGTTTGTAAATAAATACTTAATATACATAATTACACCCAGACTCAGGACATACATGCACACAAATGCATGTCCTGTGCGGGAATCGAACCCACGACCTGCGGCGCAATAGGTGGAATCTTTACCAGACTCTTAACCTACTGCGCCAACTGGCCCGTTTAATATACTCCTAAGGTGGTATATGCGATTTACAGATAATCGACTAAACTAATAGTGATATACCTAGTAAGTAATAGCGAGATACTTAGGATACTTTGAATATACATAGGTAGGTTTGTGAACTTTATAAAAAACTAGCTTTTGGCCCGCGGTTTCACCCGCGCGCCCTTCTTTACCCCCTACCCTACGCAACCCTACGCTACCCTACACTACGCTACCCTACACTACCCTACCCTACACTACCCTATAAAAAGTATCCTATTTCCGTCTCCTGGTTCTAACCTACCTCCCCACCAATTTTCGGCCAAAGTGGTTCAGCCGTTCTTGAGTTATAAATAACTAACACGACTTTATTTTATATAACAGCCATAACAGGTAGAGATTTAGAGATGGCATATTTTCGAAACCTATCTATTCTGAACAACTTTTACTATGGGACCTATAACGAATTCTTTTTTTTTTTTAACTTTCCTAAGTAAATGTCAACCTTGCTCGATCATACCTAATGTAATGAAAAGTAAAAATATTTTTTTGAGTATTCAGGTCCCATAGTAAAAGTTGTTCAGCATAGTCATGTCAACCCAACATAGGTTTAAAAAAAGATCTCGAAATCTCCACCCAGTATATAGATATAATTAACAATACACAATTTTCTTTTTTTAGATGGTAGTGACGTTGAATGCTATATCGAAAAACCTATGATGAATTTTGTGTTCGTGTCGAATGAATTTTCAGTGAAGGGAAATTACTTGTTACTTTGTACCCAACTGTCCCGTAATCCTCTCGCCAATCCTATCATAACTTTACTTGTTGAGATTATGAGCTTATCAAAGTTTATCAATAATAAAAAAACCGGCCAAGTGCGTGTCGGATGCCGTAAAGTTGTTTCTAGTAGAGCCCCACAAAGCACTTTGAGAACAGAATATTTCAAATGATTAAAAAAATACAACCGAATTGAGAACCTCCTTTTTTTAAAGTCGGTTACAAATATTAATCCATTTCACAATATGGCTGATTTCTCTAATTCTTTTTGATCCCGCCATGACACCATCAAATGCATTGACCGGGAATTTGCTGGCAAAAATCAGTGCAATCAAAATCTTAAGAAATAAATCTATGCTCAAATTACATAATACCTTATTGTGCACATAATACAATAATATAACCTTATTTCCCCGGAAGATTAAGGGCGCACAATTCATATCGTTAGGTCATGAACACGATAACATACGGTAGCTTATACCGGAAATCTAGATAAGTCTCGTGCCTTATTAGGTTTTATCGAGGCGATATAATTTATAAACACACGATTGAAAAAGAAAAATCTATAATAATCTATTGTAACTTCCTCATTGACGTAAGACGGATAATCCGAAATGTAGTATACATTTCGGATTATCCGTCTTATTTTACGCGCACAGATCAAATTTTCTATGTTAAGTAGAATGCGTAAAAAAGGTATCATGCGATCGCGATGTCATAAAATTATACCACCTTATTTCATATCAAAAGGGGCTGGCTACTTCACCACCTAAAAAATACATCTGCCAATAAATATTCAAAAGAAGAAAATGCTTTTTTCTTAAATGGCGTTCAGGATTTTTCCAGCCATGATAGCCTAGTTGTTTTTACTATATTACTTTATTTTACTATACTACGCGCACAGATCAAATTTTCTATGTTAAGTAGAATGCGTAAAAAAGGTATCATGCGATCGCGATGTCATAAAATTATACCACCTTATTTCATATCAAAAGGGGCTGGCTACTTCACCACCTAAAAAATACATCTGCCAATAAATATTCAAAAGAAGAAAATGCTTTTTTCTTAAATGGCGTTCAGGATTTTTCCAGCCATGATAGCCTAGTTGTTTTTAGTTTTTCTAAGTTAATAAATATAATGGAATTAGTACATAATAGTTGATATATTTATTAAAATATTTCCTACAGCTTTGATGAATGAAAAAAAGTTCAAGCTAAACGTTGAAAAATAAATAACTTAGTTGTAATTTTTAAATGGAGGCAAAATTTTATTTCTTTTAAATTATAATGACGTACGTACCTATTGTTTCTTTTTTGTAAGAAGGTTTTAATAGTCTTAATTTTTGATATTCATTTTATATCACGTGGAAAATTATGCATTAGTTTATATTTATTTTAATTTCTTTATAAATTAAACGTCTATAATAAATCACGGTAGACGTCATATTAATTCGAATCGAAATATTACCTATATTAACTATCAATAACATCTCAAAATTGTGTTGTAAAAATAAGGCTTTGAATAACGGTAAATAATGCTATTTGCAACCCATTTAAAAGATTACTTTTAAACTAATTACCAGAATATTTAACACATAGCCATGTCATGTCGTCGTTTGTTAATATTTATGATTGTATTGTATATCTATTATGTGTGTATTATTGGAATATGCTCATACTCTATTAATTTCAAGATATTATTTGTGTTTAGCACAAGACTAGATAACTAATATATTTAGGAAAATTCTCATCAGGTATGTTTTTTTTTCTTCGGCCCCTGTTCTATGGAAAGCAAAAGGCTTTAATGAATTCGGCGTCATCTTATATTTATTTGCAAATTCCCGTTATAAAGTTAATTTGGAAGGTCTTGGAATAGTGTGTCTTGCTACAATAAAGTTTAAGCTGTTCCTTGACCTTAATGCATGGTTTCATCTATATTCTATTTAATTCAATAAAAATACTTCTACATAAACATTTGATAACTAGCTCCCAGGATTTTATTTCGCCGTCAGCTGATACTATGCAAAAAATCTAGTTGTGCTAACACCAAGGCTGAATATTATATAATGTAATAAATTAATTTACATAATATTCTAGCTGCAAGTTAAACAATTTGCTTAACAATGAAGCTAAATAATTGTTTAATTCTGAAGTTATACTAGCTAGTAAAATGTATTCAACATTGCCAGAGTTAACCACTGAAACAGATGCAAAATTCTATTATCAATTTTAAAAATTACTTACCACTCATTACATACATTTACATAATATTGCATTTTAAAATCTTTATATTTAAATGAAATAGATATGTCTAATTAACTACGCACAACTCTTACAATATTATATTAAAATAAAAAGGGGGAAATACGGTACCCACTGGCATGTGGGATAACAAAACTACATCTAACTTATACCAGCAGATGTAAGCAGACAGCTATGCGATTAATAAAACAATTTTTGAGATACTACTTATACTACGTATTATGGTTAAATAATTGGACTGTTTTACAAAAAACTTAAACCGACTTCAAAGTACACGAAGAACTAATCAAATCCTGATCTGATGACAATGGGACCAAACGGGAAGTGTACCCTTCCAGACAAAAAAAGAATTTTCCAAATCGGTTCATAAATGACGGAGTTATGGGGTAACAAACATAAAAAAAAAACATACAACCGAATTGAGAACCTCCTCCTTTTTTTAAAGTCGGTTAAAAAGTAAAGATGAAATCTCTACTACAACTGAGTAATACTGCTTAGCCTGAGATTTGATATTCCCACGAGCTGTGGACGGGGTACCGTGTATCTGCTCCGGTATAACCGACTTGTAAAAAAAAAACTTTGCGATTCTGAAGTGGTCTCACTATACTGAATACACGTTAAGCTCAAACCATTTCAAAATATCACTATCTATATGTTAGAATTAAGCACACAAAATATTTTACACACTGAAAAACGTATCTACCTAATTAATTAATAAATATTATACAGAAGAAGAGAGACGTTATAATTCTTAAGTAAATTAGTAACAATCTAATAAATCCTCATCACTACATATAAAACAAAGTCCGCGTCTGTCTTTCTGAAGGCGATAATCTCAAAAACGTACTGAACGGATTTTCATACGGTTTTCACCAATGGACGGAGTGATTCATGAGGCAGGTTTAGGTGATAAAAATTCATTGAGGTTTTGAGTAAATTGGCTGAAAAATTACGATGATGGTTGAAGACACGGTTGAAGATGTCGGAAAAAGTCATGGCGCACGGATAAAACTATTAGCTCTACTACCTGGGCGAGAAAAGGACGTCACTATTTAAAAATAGGAATATTACAATGCGATAAGTGGGTGTCGAATCTGTATGAAAGATCTGTTACAATGATTTCAATAAATTTCCTTATTTCGATATGACAAGCAAAACCACTTATAGAATTAATTAATTCAAATATGCAATTAAATTAAAATGTATGTCAATGCGTCACCAATGCGTTACCTACGTAATGAGAAATACCTACCTGTAAGATAAATGGTGCGTCCATGCTTGGCGAACCGAGCATGAGCCGAGCCACGAACGAGCACACTGCGAGCACGATTCGCGTAGCGTGGACGGGCTTGCGAGGCTCGAACGAGCATTCGTAGCTTGCTCGACAGCGCTCCGCCCGATTGTCAATTTCTTCACGAACACAGGGATTCGCATCGCGCTCGTTGTAGGCTCGTTTAAAGGTTCGTTAAGTACGTTCACGCTTGAAATCGCGAGCAACGAATGAACGTTCGAGGCTCGGCTCGTGCTCGCTTCGCGTAGCATGGACGCACCATAGATATAAACAAACTCAAAAATTGAGTGTTCCATATAAAATGATCATATTTCTGCGTTTACAATTGTATGGCTTGATTTTTGTTATTACTTTAAATTGCAAATAGCGTACCTACTTAGAGCATAAGGCCTCGTAATAATGGGTAATTTTTTTAAATCATTTATGATTAAATAATATTGATTGTAAATATTTGCCTCTTACACTCGAATTAAATTAAGCGGAACCCTAACATTAGATTGGCAATGTTGACATTAAGCGAAGCGAAAGGCGATCATCGAACTTTAGACCTTGGTATTGAACGTGGTCGAGGTCCGTTCACTGAGCCAATGGCGTTCGGAGGAAGTCTCTTGTAAACAATCAAAGCGGACAATATATTAAGAGGTTTGGCACATAGGTACACTACCAGAGAACAGATTTAGGCACTAGATTTTGAAGCGGTGCCAACTAAAATTAGGTCACTGTATATAAACATAGTTCTTAAATTCTTGCAATAGGATATTAAATTGAATGTCATAGTTTAAATATCAATTCATAATCTGGAAGTTGAAACTTAGTAATCTATAGTGGGGATCTATCTAGATATAAAACTTCTAACCAGCTTCAAAGGTGAGTCTTTTCATCTCACAAAGGTCGCGCTCTTAGGTTACTTCTAAAATAGAATGAGTACCTTTCAGAGGGTTTATTCAAGTACTTTCTGGTGCAGGTAGGTATTCTCTACTATTAATAAATAAATAATGATATTTACGGTTATTTTTATATAGCACTTTAATATTATAGATTAATTGTTATGTTTGTCTATAGGTTTTTAAATATCACTTTTGCACGATCTATAAAACAGCCTCGATAATGTTATCTGTCATAATATATGCTAATGATAACATTACCGTGCTTTGGACATTTAAATCAATGACGCCGCCAGAAAATATATCGACAGACTTTTAGGCGCCGCGCTACCTTACGTACATTTTGTGTAGTAAAATTTTACTTAACTAAAATATTATAATTAAAATTTGATTGAGGAATAGCAATAATAATACCAAACATTGATGCCAAATTATGTTAGAAAGTAGGTATGTACATTGATTTAGAAACTCGTTATTCTATTCAAAATCGGTTATTCAAATCGGATTGGTTTGCGTAGTTCGAATTTCAATACAATCAGATTAAATAATTTACTAAAATATAACTGTAGATGTCATGTAGAAAGGACGAGACAACCCTTTGTGCAATGATATAATATACATAATATACCTACTTTAATGCTATGCATTCTACCATGATATGTTTATTAAATAAAGATTAAGATTTTTTTGTTCATTATCCAAAACCTACTCCAATAAAAAAAACTTTCAACTGTCTGAATTCTATTGTATGGTACACATCAATAAACGGTTAAACCAACTATTATTTATTCTGTGGTTAAAAAGTTGCGGAACTCGCAAAAAATATCTACATATATTTCAATAAAACATTATCTTGATTTAATATTTGCAACCGGAACTATTGTGGAGCCGCCCCGGACTTAGATTGTACCGAGAAACGCATATTTAATAGACATATACGTCACTTCACTACACAATCAATTATACGGATGTCTCTGTTTGTATGTCACGACATTAATGCCATGATTCCACTGTCGAGAAAATTGGACAGAAATATAACAATAATAATTCAAAGTTGTCTACGGCTTACAAAATAGAGAAATAAGTAATTTGATAAAAAAAATATTTGACACTTTCGGGTTACGTACCTAAGGGTTGTTAAAGGGCTATTACTAAGCCTTCGCTATCCGTCCGTTCGTCTGTCTGTCAGTGGCTGTATCTCATGAACCGTAATGGGTATAGTTGAAATTTTCACAGAACGAGCATTTCTATTGCCACCATAACAAAATATAATAAAGATTTTATAAAATTAACGTCTTTATGGAACCCTCCGTGTGTGACTCCAACTCGCATTTGGCTGGTTTTTTGTCTATGTAGTACTTAAAAAATGCAATCTAGCTACACCGAACTATTTTTGCCATACGCTATTCTCAGCTCTACTAGCCTCCATCCCAGTGGACCCTAACCCTTAGAGTTGATCTTAGAGACAAGGCCGAGCCCAGGAAAGCAGATACACAACAATTGTTTTAACACAATGACACGTTGAATGCAAGTGATAATAATTTTATAAACTGCAGTGCGCAATTTTATTTATGTAGATGACGATTATCATGGCAGGATATCTCTAGGGATATGACATAGCAAATCATTTAATTATCTCCTGTTGGTAGTTTGATTTTATCTCTAACACTCGGAATATTAAATCATTTAGTAAACATTCGTGTGTTACGTTAACCTTTTAACCTTTCTTTCTTTATTTTTCATACGAACACCTTGATTAGGGTTCAAAGGTATTAAGATTCGATGGGCATAGTGCAGGCAATGAAACAGTGCTATACCATCGCTTCGGAAAAGTCCCGTATGAGGAGAAGAAGCAACGCAAAAAACTCCTCATTGGCTCGTTATAGGTATTTATTAGATTTTACTAGTTTTCAACTAAGTCAATAATTCTCTTACTTGTAATTAAAAATCAATGCCGTGATTTATGCTATCCATTTTAGATTATTTCCAACCAAAGTGTGCAACGAATTCGGGTCAAACTAGAGTGATATATTGCGCTTAGGCTGATTAATAACTTTTCATTCCATTGTTCTAGGCAAGATGTGATTAAATTTACACGAACCGATCATTCTTATTTGTTTGCATTTTGCTATGAATTAATAGCCACGTAAAACAATTGTTCTTAATTTTCAAAGGTAATGGTGCAAAACAGTTGTATGCAAATAAGAAAATTTTAAGAGTTAATTTTATGTATAAAATTTATTAAATAATTAATTGCGTGCAATTGTATGGTATGTTGGAAGATATTTGTGTATTCTTGGTAATTGGAAGCGAGGGCGAGTGTGACAAGTAGAGTACCCTAGTACCATCATTATAATTGTAGTATTCAAAGGTCCGTTTTAAACATAGAATTTTACGATTTAATTAATTGTAATCGAAACGAAGTCATTATGGTTTATTTCGATGAATACAATCTATGTTACGTCTGATGATAGGTATGCCTGATTAATGAACAGTGGAAAACTGCGAAAATTCTGATATAAGTGAATAGTAAAACGACCATCCTTAATTGAAATTTGGAGCCAGCCAGTTGGTTAATACTTTGGCTCGCGGTTAATGAATTAACCATGTCATCAATTGTTATTATAGGACGCGCGTCTCTCGCGAGAACCAATGGTTTAATCATTTATGAAATGTTTGTATTTTTTTATTTTACAACAATGTATGCAACAGCTAATCGAACGAAGGATATTAGTTTGCAATCGATTAGAGCTTGTCGAATCAACATGCGCGTTTATAAATGTAAATCCACGTAAATAATATCGATTTAAAAAACATTAATGGAAAAGGGAAAAATTCTTGAGTTTGAGATATACACCTAAAACCATGAGGTATTTATAACTTCATTTTATAAATACCTCATTTTTATCTAGTTAGGTACTTTGTCATCATATTAAATTAGGATCGATAAACTTTCAAAGTGATTGTAACTATTTATGTTTGTTTAGAGACAATTATTATATATCTACTTCTTATCGGAAAATCAAAATAACATGTTGCGTTAAATACATGGATTATATACCACGTTAAAATCAAGCTAATTATGTTATATTATTTAATTGTTTGCGCCAGAATAAATTGTATTTTGCGTGCCGAATTAGTAATTAGTAAATAATAACAAATTGTAAACAAACAGTCGTTTGTAAATAAAAAGGCCTATTGAAAAGAGTTTCTCAAAAAGCTGATATTTCTGTTATTTTTCGAATCAGAATAAGGTAATACAATAAATACTATTTCTAACTTAATATAGAACTGTTATTTATTGGGATATTAAATGAATATCTTTTTTACATCATAAGAAATAAACAGCTTCCTATTTATTCAATAACAATAATTCTACATAAATAGTCCATTCAAATAATAGGCTAAATTAAACCATATTATTATTATTCGTAATAGGTTGGTACATAATATAATTAGTGAAAACTTATTTAACGATCGAAGTGTAAGTTTTGAAAATTACTTGGAAAATGTGTGCGCGATTCTGATCAAAGAATATTTCTAGTTATCGTGTTAATAAAGTTCATAGGCTAATTAATAATTGGTTCTAATAATTACTGATAATCATAGATAATGAGTAATTGCTTTTGACCTACTTATGTGTGAATAACTTGTTGATTGATGAGAAAATTATAAAAATTTCAGCACAATAAAAGAACATTGTCTTATCCATTTCATTCAAACAAAATATATATTGTACCAATTTTATTAACAATAAAAAAAATATTTACCGTATACTTATCAATCCTTGCATTTTCATGCTCAAAATGCCCCTTCTCCTTTAAACTCCTCACAACATTCCTGGCACTTGCAACAGCCATTTTGTAACGTCAAAATTTAAATATAAACAACAAATAGCTCTGTCACTTCCCGCGCGGAAAAATCGGGTGCGTTCAATTCACGTGAGGCTCTCCCGCGCTCCTCAATGGGATCGCGTCGAGATTCCAAGTTCGAATGGTTGCGAAATAGCGCGCTTCTTTTATATAAAAGCTGTACGTTACATGTAGCTAGATCGAATGCGCCCCCGCGCTCATGTCCCTTTCATATCCGACCACTGAGTTTATGCAAGCGTGTGTTTACGTCCTAGCCTAGATTATATTAATTGTTTTATCTAGAGTCAGAACTATCGGGATACATCCAGATGCACTGTTAAAGGATTCGTGTTACATGAGTACGAGTTTTATGGATTAGTTTCATTTATTCTTATCTATTAAGACTATTATGATCGTGTTCTACGTAGATGCATATAATAGAGCGGCGTTTTGCAATTAGTAATCCAGTCTATTCAATTGAATTTGCATACAATTTTAGGTGTTCAGAGAAATATGAAATGTTTTAGAAGGTTCCATTATGAAGGACGAATGTAATGGTGCGTCCATGCTACGCGAAGCGAGCACGAGCCGAGCCTCGAACGAACAGGATTCGTTCGTTGCTCGCGATTTCAAGCGTGGACGTACTTAATGAGCCTTCAACGAGCCTACAACGAGCGCGATGCGAATCCCTGTGTTCGTGAAAAAACTGACAATCGGGCGGAGCGCAGTCGAGCACGCTACGAATGCTCGTTCGAGGCTCGCAAGCCCGTCCACGCTACGCGAATTGTGCACGCAGTATGCTCGTTAGTGGCTCAGCTCGTGATCGGTTCGCCAAGCATGGACGCACCATAAGACTTATTTAATCCAATGATAACCGGCAAATAAAATAATTTAATAGCAGAACCCCAAAATATTTCAGAATTAGATAAATAAAAACATGCTCCTGTATTAAAAACCTACATGAACTCAAAAGCAAACGAGCTCAGAGATAAACGTATATTAGGAGGGGCTAGCTGGAAATCACAAGCCAACCCTTCAAACTTTTAAACATACGTAACGTTACACTAATTAAGTATTTGGAGAACATCGTCGGGAAATCGGCCTGCTAGGACATGGCTTCCCTTTTCAAGGAGGCTCGTAACTGATGGGATGTTATTTTAAGAATAACATCTCTAATATAATATCCTTCACAGTGTCTATTTAATATAGAATTTATTGTTGCAGAAATTGCACTTTTAATTTAATACGTATTTACTAACACTGTCTAGGACTAACGAGGTAAAGGTCATTGACAATCGCAGAATAAGGACGTGGTTACTTCAGAATTGTTTTGGAAAACCAACATCCCTCCAACCTAAGAGTATCCATAGATCAAATCAAACATGTAGACAGGAGAGGCCTTTACCAAATAAGTCTATGACCGTTATTTTTTGACGGGTACGTGATGAAGTATTCCCATTTGCGCACCGATTTTTTGAGCACCGATCCTATTCCCTTTTCAGCACCGATTCATATTTTGGATCGGTGCTCAAATGGGAACAAAAATTAATTTCTAAATCATTCCCTTTTGAGCACCGACGGTTTTGTAGCTTCTAGTGTTATGGTTTTTAATAAAACGTATCGATAAAAATTTAGTTTTATTATAAGAAGTAAAAAGTATTATCGTTAGAGCACCCATTTTTAGAGCATCAAAACTATTCCGCTTTGAGCACTGATCAATAATTAATATAATGTGAGGTTGGTTGTCAATTGCTGAACAAAATAAATAAATACTTACTGTTGTTGATATTACCTAGGGACAGACTAATTATGAAACATAATTTACTCTCAATTTTACTTATATTTAATCTTTCTCTAAATACCTCCAAAAATGTATACTTATGAAAAAATTGTACCAGGATAGCATAAGCTCGAAGGAGCTCTATCCAAAACAAAATTATATTTTTATTTTAGGTTAAAATTATTTCATTAAATTTTCATACCAAATTTTAACATTCCGTAAAATAAATCTAAATTTTATCGATATATTTTATTTAAACACCACAGTTTTAAATAGTACCAGTATAACAGAAGCTTGCAGGAGATCTCCCTATTAACAAAATATCAATTTATAAATAACAAAATTATATATTATATACTCTTTCCAAAAAATGTATTACTTATAAAAAATTTATTAAAATTATTACTTATGAAAAAATAGTACCAGGTTGTGTTATTAAACAATTTTTTTGGAGAGAGCTCCTTCGAGCTTATGCTATCCTAGTACCATTTTTTCATATGTATTTGGAGGTATTTAGAGAGAGATTAAATATAAGTAGAATGGAGAGATGTTTCATAATTAGTCAGTACATAGGTAATATCAACAACATAAGTATATTATTTTTTGTTGAGCAATTGTCAACCTAACATATTGATCAGTGCTGAAAGCGGAATAGTTTTGATGAACGATAATATTTTTTACTTTTTATAATAAAACTGTTAATTTTTATCGATACGTTTTATTAAACACCACAACACTAGAAGCTACAAAACCGTCGGTGCTCAAAAGGGAATGATTTCGAATTTAATTTTTGTTCCCATTTGAGCACCGATCCAAAATATGCATCGGTGCTGAAAAGGGAATAGGATCGGTGCTCAAAAAATCGGTGCGCAAATGGGAATACTTCTACATGATTGGTAAAACAATGTAGGTACCTACGATGGAAAGTTGATGAAGATGGGTAACAATGTTTGGTAATGACCTCCCCCATACAACTGTTTAATTGTATGGTAAGGTTGTAAAGTTTATTGTAATCGTAATTCCTAAAATCCTTCACCTCAGTTAAGCTTTCACCATTTTTAGCCCGTATTTAAGAGGGTACTTATAATTTTTCCAGTATGAAAAATTTCCTATATGCAGAATCCATGGTATATCTATGTACCAAGATCAATTGAAATCCGTGCAGCCATTACATCGTCATTGAGTAAGTAAAATCCACAATAAAATTCGCATTATTTGTAGGAAAAGGTATTCTACGTAAGTACGTAACTAGGCCCGTGTTAAATGGCGCTGGCGTATATTGTATAATGAAACAGTAGTTCCTCATGATGCTCCACCAAGGATATATGACGAGTCGTAGTGCAACGCTAATTTTCCTAATTAGTCAGTGAATAGCGGCAAAGAACTAGTAGTATGTAAACAATTATTTGATGCATTGGTAGCAACTTTTTTTACATCAACACTAAGTCCCCAGTTGCTAACCCTGCCAAAAGGGGTTTGGAAGGCAGCGGAAGGGACAAACCGTTGTGTCATTTGGAACTATATACATCGATGGTTTGGTACTACACTTAAGGAATGCGGGGAGGTGTGATGGTAGATTTTACGATACCATTGAATCTTACCCGAGCACACAGGTTTTTAAGATCTACAGCAAGGGCTAGGCATGAATCAATTTAAAGTTAAGAAATTCTAGAATACTCTGTTGTTCTTAGATTCAACACTAAGCCACCGCGGCACAACAGGCACGGATGAACCTAACATTATATTTAGAAGTGCAGGTACCTAACTTTGGTACCTACCCGTTGTTAGGATCTTCTACGAAAACCCCTCCAATTAATTTGCTTTTGTTGGGAAGCTAAAAACGTATACAATGCCAATTAAAATGAGATTTGCAAGAGTAATAGAGAATCGATAAAATAAAATATCTCGTTTCCAAGGCTTACTATCCCCGATGAGTATAAAATAAGGATTAAGTTTAGTAATTATACTACCTTGTTTGTTGACGATTTTATCATGATTTTGATAAAGTAGGTTATCGTTAGTAATCTTTATTATGACGGGATAATACTTATTTTCAGTTGTTTTATTTAACCGACTTCATAAAAAGGAGGAGGTTCTCAATTCGGTTGTATATTTTTTTCTTTTTTTTTATGTTTGTTACCTCATTAACTCCGTCATATATTAACCGATTTGGAAAATTCTTTTTTATTTGGAAGGGTACACTTCCCGTTTGGTGAGGATTTGATTACTTCTTAGTGTACTTTGAAGTCGGTTTAAGTTTTTTGTAAAACAGTTCAATTATTAAACTTTTTTTTAATATCATAATCGACCTACTTAATCATCAGATCCTAGATCCAGAGTCCTGTCAAGTCGAATCAAACGAGCTCAGACTCGTTGGGGATGCCTAGTTATATTTCAGAGTCAACATCAGATCAGCTCCATGTCATAATAATATTGCATTGTTATCCATATGCATGCAACAGCTCAATCGGAAACCGGGTAGGTCAAATTTAGCTCTTAGATTTAATTACAGACAGACATCCGGGACAGGTGAATCTAAAAGAAAACAATATATTGAAAAATTCTTGATACTTGCATGCCTGCCCCCCTAGACATATTATATTATTATTAAGTTCAAATTTTAGTAGCGTCGAGTAACTTTCATCCACGCTATAAATATGACATATTCAAAATACACACACACAACCTCATTTATACCGTGTATAAATGCTATTCGTCATTGGTAAAATTGAAGAATCTCCTCAGTTTCAGAGATGGCAGTGCAGTGCGGCTAATTGAAAAGGTAATAGAGTTAGAGGTACTGTAAACTTCCTGGAATTGTCTTCATGCGTGTTAGTATATTTAGTGCTTTGTTCGTTATTTTAGCTAAACGCGAAATCGTGCGCAGAAAGAAGCAATTATCTGTTGGCTAAAATAATCTTAATTTATTCAAGCAATAATGAACACTGCATTGAATGGTGTCTTCCTGAACAATACCAATTCAGTTGTGTTCGATGGCATGCATAATTTTGACAATCTATTTATAGAAGTTATTTGCTGCCAGGAATTGTATAACGTAGTGTTTGCGTAGTGTACTCGTATTTGTTTTTTATCTCGCTTGACACAGCAAGCCATTATTTAATAATTGACGTCTAATAACTGGTAGAGGAAATATAACTAGGTTTCTAACAAATACACAAAAACATTTGAGTAAATAATTCATAATTTATGAAAAGAAAAACTCTGAACAGTTTTTTGAAGATAATCGTATGTAAAACATTTTGACGAACTAGCGTCCGCCTGCAATCTTGTAAATTTTATCTGGACCTACCTAAGAAGTCCTTTGCGCTAATATAGGCTATGTTTTTCTAAATTTAATCAATATTCGTTCAACAACATTCATAAACACACTTTGTTAGTCATATTTGTCTTTCCAAATCCTGTGCAATGGTCTGTCTCTCATCAACTCCCATCTATATATCTATTTATTTTTAATCTGGAGTATTGCTTGGTTCCCTAAATATCTCAATAAAATAAAATATTTAAATAGTCGTACAGGATAATTTACAGACCAATCAATCTAAAGGATAATCTGCTATACAACATATCCGTAAACTAAAAAAAACTGTCTATTAAGCAATCATTACGTACATTGTTAAGTATTATATAACTGACTGAAATGTATTATATATCGTATCTTGATTAAACTGTGTATTTTGCGGTTAGTTGTTCACGATTTTCCCTTAATCATTATTACTCAGTGTTGCTATTATTAAAAATGTCTCCAACGACCTCGAGGCTGTGACGGTTTCATGGAAGAATACAGAACAATAAAAACTCGATTGGTTTTCGTAAAATACGCGTAATGTTTCCGATTAATTGATTTAGTTGGGTTTTCCAGTTTGAACTAATTAAAGTAAGTACTTAACATGGGTACACCATAATTTGTTATCAAGTAAAAAGCAAATTTTTTACCTTAAATTTATTGATAGTCATGTAAATTAAACGTTTCCAATACATTAAATCAAAATCAAATCAAAAAGTCATTTATTCAGTTTAGGCCGCGGTAAGGCACTTAAGAACGTTAAATTGGTACATACAGTTGAATTTACCACCGGTTCGGAATACACTTGAACTGACAACTGAGAAGACTTCGGCAAGAAACTCAGCAAGGCTTTTTTTTTGTGGAAGATCTTTTCATATTACAGCTTTTTTTCAAATACTTATACAATATATATATTATTATAGTTATTCATACCATTGTCACATAGCCTAGATTCAAGTACAGAGAGAAGCTACTACAACCATATATTCTTGTCTTCCACGTGCTTCCATTTAACATTGACGTAACGTTGGTAGGTGTTTATCTTCCAAACTATGAGGTCAATGATGTTAAAGCAATCATGGTAAATAATCATTATAAATACCATTACAACAACAAATAAATAAATCAAGCTTTTTAATTACAGAAAGACTGATCAACACAAATCAGCCACAATGAGTCGATATTTATCGCTATTAAAATTACAAGATAGCTGAAAAAAAAGAAAAAAAAGGGTCATAGTAAAACCTATTCATATCAACATATATAGAACATATCAAGTAATAATAAAACAACAGATTGTTATATCCAGTATTGAAAACGCTGACCTTTTGCAGAAGGTTTAAATAGTTTTATATAAAATGCATTTACCCTCTTCTCTCTTCTGCAGCTTTTGTTCAAACAAAACAGAGATAAATAGAGTAAAGGTTATATTTGTAAAGCTCGTGTATCTAAGCTGAGTCCGCTTTCATGTTGCAAATGAATTCCCCACCCCTTTCGTCTCCCGTTTGAAATTACGTCACGGAGCTACGAATGTTTGCTCGTAGCTCGTAGAGGTCTACGTTGCTACGGCCTACGATTATTTTTGGTCATTTGATTTGGGATATCTTCTTTTATAGAATATGTCATTTATTGATATTCAATGATTATAATGCATTAATACAAAATACACTGTTTACAGTAGTTGTATCGGCTTGCAAAACTATAGAGCAAGTGCGTTTTTTTTTGGGCATAACCAGATATCCCGTTCCAAATTCGGAGCTGCCCAACTGGGCTTTACAGAAGATCCCAGCCAAATAACAATACTTAAATTTGGTGTTTTCTACGGTGAGGAAGGTTATCTGGAGGAGATGCTATGCTGGCCTGATGTAGTACCAAATGCCACTGCGCTTTGTCACTTCTGCTGCTACAGCGACTTCTCTCAACCTCTCTACAAACTCTTTCGGACGGGAGAGATTTTTGTGGGGTCGGCACTTCGCGTGTTACCCTTAGTGTTGCCAGCGTCTGTATGCTACGGTAACCGCTTACCATCAGGCAGACCCAATGCATGTTTGACTGTTGGTATAAAAAAATACCCTGAGGACTTCACCCGTAAAATGATACATCACGATTATATGTTTACCGAACCTCGTAGATAATTTAAAATTGAAATTAACTATTTAATTTCGAATTTCCCAGCATCATGGGTTTGCATAAATTTTGAACCATAAGTTGAGAACTAAATACAATTAAAACGATACAATATATTTCGGTTTCAAAACTTTTCCGTGATTAATATGACAGAAAGTTTTTTTATTTTTGAAAGGAGGCTTGTGCTCAGCAGTGGGACATTATGGTGGTGATGGTCAGTTTTTTCACGAACAAAGGGATTCGCATCGTGCTCGTTGTAGGTTCGTTCGTGGCTCGGCTCGTGCTCGATTCGCCAAGCATGAACGCACCATTATAGGCTGATGATGATGATGTTTAATTTTTATATTTAAAAAAAAGTCTGCAAATTAACTTATAGTCTTCTTGGAAAGCAGTTACCGCAGCCCTACGGATGCTTGCAGCACACCCTTGCGTTACTGTCCCTTCCCCCTTCTTCAATACTCTCTCTCTGACAACCTTGATCATGCGCAGGTATACATCACTCAGCTATTTGGCTGCTGTATTCTGGAAGGTGGTACCGCCCCAGTCGACTGCTGCTCTTTGAGCGTCAAAACTCTATGCTCTACCTCTCACAAGTTTTCACTTGATGAAAAATCAGATATATATATAGATATTGTGTCGGTCTATTGTTATTCAAAACTGATTAATATCAAATAATATATTAACATTGTTGTCACCATTTCATTGCCATCTTTTATTAACTATTGTAGAAATAAGACAATAAATTACATGAATTAGTTATATTTAGTCTTGAACTTTCATAAAGTCCCCTTGATTTTGTTATTATTATCGAAGTTAACCAGATTTCTGAAGTAAAACAAGTAGTGTGAATTTTCAAAGAAATTACTAAACCTAATCTAATTCGGAACTATTAAAATTATGTAGCGATTAGAATTAATGATAAAAGAGACTTATCTTGTCTAACTAGGCTTAATATATCGTACCTACCAATTAATTGATAGACATATAGTTGTTCAATGTAGACATTTACTTCCGCAGTACGAGAATCTAAAGGAAGTGTATATGTATTATCGTATAGTAGATCGTGCATATCTCATATTGCAAGCGTGTTGTTTACAAGAATAATAAATTTTACAATGATTACTAGTGGATGTCATTGCATGTTTCCGACATTAACGAGCTTATACATATTTAATGCATTTTTAAAAATAACTATTTACCAATAACTATTTTACATTTTTTTTTTTTATATTTGATATCTTAAATAGAATTTGTACTACGGCGTTTCTATTCCAATTAAATAAAATCGAGCCATTACCGCCGACGTTGCGTAACCGACAAAAAGCAAAATGTACAGGAGTTTTTTTTTTTTGGTTGTATTAAAAAAAAAAAAACTATTGATGGCAATCAAGCTACGGCTCGCCTGATGGTAAGCAGTTACCGTAGCCTATGGACGCTAGCAACACCAGGGTAATCACACGCGCGTTGCCGACCCTGAAGAAATCTCTTCAGACCCTTTTTGAAGAACCCCATGCTGTACTCCATTGGGAAAACCGCAGCGGGGAGCTCATTCCACAGTTCGATCGTCCGCGGAAGTAAACTCCTTTTAGCCCGCACAGTTCGAAACAATTCTGGTTTCAATGTGTGAGGATGGACTCCCCGTCGATGGCGAGAGTTGCGATGGTGAAAGGTGGGCATCATGTCGAACAATTTTTTAGAACATTCCCCGTTGTACAAGCGGTAGAACACACATAAGGAGGCAAAGTCTCTCCTCAGACTGAGGGGCTCTAAACCGCTTGTGAGCTCGGGATCGTCAACCTTGTCAACCTTGACTTCGGAACAAAACATCGCTAGAAATGTGGACGCCAAGGATCCCGATGCTTTGACTGATGTTCAAGGAAATGTTCTGGAATTGTGGAGCCACAGACCATGGGGTTTTCTTAGCGGTGAACGCGCAGGCTTGAGTCTTGGTGGGGTTGAAATCGACTAGGTTTAGTGGACCCCAATCGTAGACACAAGTAAGTGTACTCTCGATTTCAGACACCAGCCGTTCGCGGCTTTCCTCCACGTCGTACGTAACGAGGGATATTTGCACAACCCGTGAAATAAGCGAAATACATAATAGTATATTACTCGTATGTGCAGAGATGAGACCTAGCTGGGTCGATCTTCAATCAGAAGCAAATTTCGAGATCTTAACACATGTATTATAATAATATCCTCTTGGGACACGGAAAAAATCGCGGAACAGATATGGAGATGATTCGGGTACCTAGGTGCCCTACCTCTGGACTTCCGATTGACACTACTGCTTGCGACATCCTTATATACAAATATTGCTCGTTAAATAGTACCTATAGGATATTTATTTCTACATTTAACAAAAAAAAAAACAAATTTTCCACTTAATACGAATTAAATACAATTCACATGTATGGCAATTATTTATTAACAACAACTTTGTAGGTTACCTAACTAATTATTATTTTCTTTCATCTGTTATGTGGTTATCCTTCTCCTTAGCTATACATACAATAAACACATTATACTTTTGCCAGAGGCATGATTTTCTAGATTTACTTGTTTTATAACCACAAAGACCTTATGTTTTAGCTAATAAGAATAATTAAAATCAATTACCTGACATAATTACCTAACGTAGATTCTGAAAACATCACGGAAACGGTAGACCAGATATTCTCTGTTTGAATGCTTTGTCTATACACATACGATTTAAAACCGCAATGACCTGATTGTAACTAATTATTCTATGTTTTTGCAATCGTAAAGTGCGAAACGTTGCGTCAAAAAAAATCTTTACAATAAGAAGTTAAAACTAGTTTTTAGTGTTTTTACACGAGGTTTTTATGTTAATGCGTTTATGTCACAAACGTCCAGTCAATCAAGTCTAAGTCAAAGTCATTTTATTAATTTAGGCCCTAGGGCACTTATGTAGGTCAAAGCTACTGAAGTTACAACCAGTTCGTACGGTCTTCAACTGAGAAGAACAGCCAAACTTAACCTAGTCCAAATTTTATTGAAAAAGGTTATAAACAGTTGCAGATCCAGAAGAAGGGGGGGGGGGAGGCTAAGGGGCTGAAGCCCCCCTAAAACCATCAGAGACCTCCCCTGACAAATCTCGATAAAGACTACCTACCCTCAGTTGGGTCAATAACATTTAATTCACACATTTCCTGCCTATTTTCGAGACTGGCCCTGATTCTGTTGTTTACAACTATAATATATTCTATCTTTTTTCAATAATGCTCGTACGAAAGAGATGTGGTGTGACTAAAATTAGTTTAGTGCGATTTACAACAGAATCGACACCATTGTATACATTTCCTAGGCATGTATACATTGACGGACTACATACATTTCCGTTAACATACACAAATAAAGATTTTCACCACTATGTAAAATTTATGTAAAAAAATGTTTTCAAAAGGAAATATCTTAAATACTTATTCGTAAATCCGTGTACACCCGAGCTTGTATTCATCAACGATGCACGTGCTGCATCGCCGGGCGCAGTGAAAACAACTCGCGCTCTGTTTACTGAGAGCTTACACCTTTATATTCTTAATTTAAAATGTTCGTTTTTTTCTGTTTTGGTGTAAAAGATGTAGGTGTATGTTCCATAGAGTATTTCAAATTCTATAAATAATAATATGGTAGGATTTAGCGTTACTTCCAAATGCTATCTAATTACTAATACCAGATAAGAATACATTATTAAAATAAGTTCGCATGAATTCAGTTTTTTTTTTATTGAAAGTAATTTTATTTTATTTTGATGTGATTTTATATTATTTCATATGCATGTGTTTTGTCACCGGCCAAGTATATGAATATTAATTATAATTGTCTATGATAATTAGTGAACTTGTTTCAATTCGTGCTCTTTATCGTTGAGGTATTCCGTCATATATCTAAAGTTCATGGCCAGATTATAACAATTAATTCATTAAAAATAATCATAAAAATCTGTTCATATTTGCCGATTTGCCGTGGTTATGCCCAAATATCTAATATAGGTACAAAGCACTAGAAATTTCATCATAGCTTCATATACAACCAAACTTGCATTACTGCGCTCTACTTTGTTTCATCAGATATATTTATATATATATCAATAAGTTTTGCCAAGCTAGTAGGTAGAGCATTGGTTCTTCAAGAAGGATGTGAAGACTTTTACAGGGTCATTAACGTACCTTTTTTTTTTTTTTTTTTTTTTTTTTTTTTATACCACTTAGGTGGCAAACAAGCATACGGCCCGCCTGATGGTAAGCGGTTACCGTAGCCTATGGACGCTTGCAACACCAGGGGTATCACGCGCGCGTTGCCGACCCTGCAGAAATCTCTTCACACCCCTTTTGAAGAACCCCATGCTGTACTCCATTGGGAAAACCACGGCGGGGAGCTCATTCCACAGTCTGAGCGTCCGCGGAAGGAAGCTCCTTTGAGCCCGCACAGTACGAAACAATTCAGGTTTCAATATGTGAGGATGGACTCCCCGTCGATGGCGAGAGTTGCGATGGTAGAAAGTAGCCGTGGGCATCATCTTAAACAATTCTTCAGAACACCGTCCGTTGTACAAGCGGTAGAACACACATAAGGAGGCAAAGTCTCTCCTCAGACTGAGGGGCTCTAAACCGCTTGTGAGCTCGGGATCGTCGACAATTCTGATGAAACGTCGTTGAACCGAGTCTAAAGGATCAAGCTGGTATCCAGGTGCCCCCGCCCATAGATGACAGCAGTACTCCATATGAGGCCGGACTTGCGACTTGTAAAGTTGCAGCCTTTGCCCCGATGTGAAGTACTGCCTCGCTCTGTTGAGCACTCCGAGCTTTTTGGATGCCAGCTTAACCTTGTCTTCTAAGTGACTACGGAACAAAACGTCGCTAGAAATGTCGACGCCAAGGATCCCGATGCTTTTGCTGATGTTCAGGGACGTGTTCTGGAACTGTGGAGCCACAGCAAATGGGGTTTTCTTAGCGGTGAACGCGCAGGCTTGAGTCTTAGTGGGGTTGAAATGGACTAGGTTTAGTCTGCCCCAATCGGAGACACTAGTTAGTGTACTCTCGATTTCAGACAACAGCCGTTCGCGGCTTTCCTCCACCTCGGAACGAGGGATATTAGGGAGTCTGCATAACAATGAACGCCATCAATAGACAGCATATCATTGATATGCAGTAGGAACAGTGTTGGGGACAGCACAGAGCCTTGCGGGACGCCGGCATTTATGTCCATGCTGTCGGAGCAGCTACCGTCAACGACGGCTCTTATGCATCTGCTGGACAGAAAGCTGGCAACCCATTTGCATAATCCCTCGGGTAGCCCGTATGCTGGTAACTTCGTTAGAAGACCCCGGTGCCAGACCCGATCGAACGCCTTCGCCACATCTAGGCTTACTGCCAATGCCTCACCTTGACTCTCGATGGCGAGTGACCAACGGTGCGTGAGATACACAAGGAGGTCACCAGCTGAGCGACTGTGGCGAAAGCCATATTGTCGGTCGCTCAACAAATCGTGATCCTCCAGGTATCTCAAAAGCTGCGTGTTGATCACTCGCTCCATGACTTTGGAGAGAAGGGAGGTGATGGCGATAGGCCTGTAATTCGTCGGGTCTGATCTGTCACCCTTTTTGGGCACTGGGTGCACATGGGCAGTCTTCCACGAAGACGGGACTTCCTTTTTGGTGTAGGAAAGCGCGAAAAGGCGCGTTAGTACTGGACACAATTCAGGAGCACACCGCTTCAGCACCACTGCCGGTATGCCGTCTGGCCCACTCGACTTATGGATGTCCAGAGAAAGCAATTCCCGCCGGACCTCCCGTTGGGTAATGCTTATCTCTGGCATGGAGCTGTCACACCGCGGAATGGTAGGCGGTGTGGCGCCACCATCATCCAAAGTCGAGTTCGAGGCAAAGAGAGAGCCTAAAAGGTCAGCCTTCTCTTTAGCACTATGGGCCAAGTTCCCGTCCGGCTTACGTAGTGGTGGCAAGGACGACTGGCAAAAGTTTCCCTCAGCAGCTTTGGCAAGAGACCAGAAAGAGCGACTCCCAGAGGGAAGGCTAGTTAGTCTCTCACCAATTCTGCCGACGAAATCGAACTTTGCCCTGGCAATCATTCGCTTACTGGATCTCGAGGCAGCGTTAAATTTGCGTTTCGCATCAGAGATTTTAGGGTCCTGATTAGCTTGGGCCGTGGTCCAAGCCTCATACAAGGTCTGCTTATTATGTCTAGCTACCTTGCAGGGCCGATTAAACCACGGTCGTTTCTTCACCCCTGCAGCCACTAGCGGGTTTGGGATGTAACATTCCATTCCCGCCAGTATCGCCTCAGCGACGGCAGCTGCACAGGGTTCAGGATCATCTGATGCGAAGCACAGCTGTCTCCACGGGTACGATGCGTAGTATTCACGCAATCCATCCCAGTCTGCTGACTTATAGTGCCACACGCGACGACGCCCGGGTGACCGGAGCGTAACGGGCCGCGCACAAGGCACCTGCGTCCGGACGAGACAGTGGTCCGATGACCCAAGAGGCGCATCCACTGTCACTGCATAGTTGTCCGGTCGCGAAGTCAGCAGAAGGTCCAGTAAGGAACTAGTATGGCTCTCAATATCTGGGATTCTCGTAGGAGAAACTACCAGTTGTGAGAGGCCATAGGCCAGGGCAAAGTCGTGAGCAGTCCTCCCCGCGAAGTCAGTGGACCGAGAACTAAGCCACTCAACGTGGTGAGCGTTGAAGTCTCCTAATATCACTAACTCCGCGGAGGGGCCTATTAAATAGGTACATGAAAAGTACACAAGACAAACCTAACGACACCGCATTTATTAAAATCCATCAAGCTGTTTAGGTTATCTTTATATATAAAAATGAATCCCTGTTTCCTTTGGTCACGCGATCACGCGTGAACGACTGGACCTATTTCGCTAATTCGTTTTTGTTGTGTTTGTTATTGTCAGGAGAAGATTCTTATGAAAGAAAAAATAAAGAAAGTTGCTAGGGTAGGGTAGAGGTAGGTTAGGTAGGGTAGTAGGTAGGGATTGCAATCCGGATACTTCGAAATCCGAAAATGACTGAAAAATCCGGATTTTAGGGGCCTATTATAAATCCGAATATTGAGAATAAAATCCGGTTTTTTCGGATTTTAATCATAATTGATTATAGTTGATGTTTAACTAAAAAATTTCATTAAATATCCAGTAGATTTAGGTCAGTATTACTCTGAAATCTATACACCGCTCGACACACACGCGGCTAGCTGCTACCGCTCATCCATCTAGCTAATAGTTAAGTCGGCCAGTGATGGAGGCGATGCGCGTGCGGCGCGAGTTACAACTCTTTGCACAACGTAATATCAAGAATGATAGTTCTATATAGTCGGGTTACCGCTGAAAGCATTTTGTACATCGGCTGATCTCAGATTTTTTTTACTTTTGAAAGGGTCTGACACACCAGCCTTCTAAGCAAGCTTCCTTAATATGAAATGTCTGGTGGTCTGTGCGCTTGGATTTCCAATTTCCTGAGCGAACGGTCTATTCATGTAGTCATAGACGGGTGTTCGTCGGACCTTTTCGCAATCAATTCCACAGAGATCAGATTCAGTTCTCTCTGCAACCTTATTTCTGCTGCATATTAACGATCTGGTGAAGCCCGGTATCTTTGGGTACGTAGACGATAGCACCGTTGTCATAGATCCAATTGTTGCGAGAGGCCATGGTAGAGCGTTTGAACGTAACTTTACAGGTAGTCTCCGATTGGCAATGCCAATCTGGTCACTTTTAATGCTACCAAGACGCAGGTGTGTCTTTTCACCACCAAACGGAGCCCTTTCCACCAGGCTCTCGCCCTCGACTCAATAAACCGCCGAGCCAGAAGACTCATCCAATATGAGACTAATTATGACGAAACTCGCGAGGCTCGACCATCGAAGAAAGGTTGCTTGCCTTATCGGTTTTGTACAGGATATGTTTTGAGAGTGTGTGCAGGAATTGCTCAACCTTATTCCAACCACCATCCCTATTTTTACTCCGAACCACAAGACACGGGGAAATTTTTCTTTTGTATCCTCAATTATAATGCGGACAGCAAGTGAGTGGAACTTACTTCCGGCGACTGTATTTCCTGACTCTTAGAATCTAGGGACTTTCACGGCCAGAATGAATAGGTTCCATTTGGGTTAGCGTGCTCCACCTTAGGCTTCGTCATTATCCTTTATGGACGGCTCAGTAGCCAAATACAAGCCCATTTTAAAAAAA
Organism: Achlya flavicornis; assembly: GCA_947623365.1. Lineage (NCBI taxonomy): Eukaryota > Metazoa > Arthropoda > Insecta > Lepidoptera > Drepanidae > Achlya > Achlya flavicornis. The sequence goes on from OX392482.1 coordinate 4,826,428, forward strand.
AATTACTTGCAGTTTAATTCAAATTCAAAAATTGTATATTCAATATAGCCCTTAATAAGGCACTTACGAACGTTACAATTGATTTTACCACCGGTTCGTAATACACATAAACTGAGAAGACTCCCGGCAAGAAACTCAGCAATGATATATTTTTTTTAATTATCTTATAATAAATTTGACAATATTAAATAATTAAATTAAAATAGCCTGTAAAGCGAACACTTCATTCAAATGCGTTCTTGTCTTCTACAAAGTCGGAAACTTTATAGTACCTTTTATTACACAATTTTTGTTTAACTAACTTTTTAAATCTATACACAGATAGTTCTTGAATTGATTTGGGTACTTTGTTATAGAAGCGTATCCATTGCCCCTTAAAAGAATCCCTAACTTTGCTGAGCCGTGTTACAGGTACAGCAAGTTTGTCCTTATTTCTAGTGTTTAAACTATGAGTGTCGCTATTTGTAGGAAAGTTAAGTATATTTTTTTGAACATAAATTAAGTTTTCATATATGTACTGAGACGACACTGTCATTACATTTATGGTTTTAAACTTATCCCTATGGGAATCTCTTGGCTTTAAGTTATATATTGCGCGAATAGCCTTCTTCTGCAGGATAAAAATTCTATTGATGTCTGCACCGCTGCCCCAAAGGAGGATGCCGTAAGACATTAAACTATGAAAATAACTAAAATAAACTAATCTTGCCGTAAATTCGTCAGTGCGAGAACGGATTTTCTTCACTGCATACGCTGCAGAACTAAGTCTATTCACTAGATTATGTATGTGTGGACCCCATTGTAACTTATCGTCTAATGTAATACCTAAAAATACAGTTGTTTTAACAAGATCGATTTTTTTTTCAATAGGAAGCAATTTACACGTAATATACAATAGCACGTTTGGACACTGATGATAGAAAATACCCCTGATGCTGCAGCGTCCATAGTCAGGCGGGACGTAGGCTTAGATACTTAAAATAAACAAACATCAATCGTTTTAAATTATGTTGAGCACATTTATTACACCATTTTACAAATGGACGCTCAGACTGTGGAATGAGCTCCCCGCCGTGGTTTACCCAATGGAGTACAGCATGGGGTTCTTCAAAAGGGGTGTGAAGAGATTTCTGCAGGGTTGGCAACGCGCGCGTGATACCCCTGGTGTTGGCCCAGGCGGGCCGTATGATTGTTTGCCACCTAAGTGGTATAAAAAAAAACAAGTTTGTGTGGCCGCATGTGCAAGCTAATAAAATCAGCGATTCATATAAATTGTTATTATTAAAAGTATCATTTTTATCAATAGGTATAATTTGATGTCTTAACTGATATTTTTTTATTGTTTCTTTTACAACCCTATCCCTATCTACAGGTACCCGGGTAGATGGGGCTCGCAGCTGGAACTACGGGTCCGGCTGTTTGGATCAGGGTACGCGGGGTCAGGTAGGCCACCGCCTTTATTAAGGCGGTACCTGACGTTGGTGTTGGTCTCGCGGTGGTCTATGTGGTTAGTTGCAGAGGGTGGCATGTTGTCTGTTCGGTATGTGTGACCGAGCGTCATTCCTCGCGCGCAACGAGTGTTTGTATTTTCAGACGCGGGGTTCGTGAGTAATCCTTAAGCAGATGAGCTCCTGTGAGTGAACTGCATCTCCGGAACTTTCCTGGATAGAAAGTAGAGGGCTACCCGTTGGATTAGTTTTCCGGCAACCCAGCTGTAGACATTGGGTAGATACGTGGATTCGTATTGGGAAGTGAGCGCGCATGACAGCTCCGGTACCATTCATGGAGAAATGGAAGTCAGCTTCTCTGGCGTCCCCAGCGGGGATTGAATCCGCAAGCACCCTAGGGTGTGTTTGTGCTAGTGCTTGCGCTTGCGTAAGTACTGGCACAGACGCAGCTAGTGGGGTGCGCGTGGTGACCGACTTTTAACAGCTCCGGTACCATTCTGGAAAAATGGTAGTGAGCAATCACGGTGCGACTCACATTTTCTCAAGAGTACCAGGGGCGAGTACTCTGGCGGCGTGACCTACCGCAGAGGGTCTCTGACGCCTCGTAAGGGGTTGCCAGGAATAGTGTGCCGTCTTTTATACCTAACGGTGGGCAAGGTGGCCACTATAGAAAATCTCAGTAGATTGATAAGGGTTTGTTTCTTTTACAGTGCTTAATAATACTGCAATTAAAATATCTGCAGTGATTCATAAACTACAACTAATCCATATATTTATAGCATATTATATCTAGTTTATATATCTTAATTTAAGACTATCAGCTATAATATACCTTACATACAACAAAGAAGTCATTAGGAAGTATCAACTGGTAGAATTTGAAGACCTATATTAAATATGCAGAATTAAATATAATAATTTAATTACTGCACTTTGTAACATTTTGTATTATATTTGATTGATGATAATGGTTTGTATGTAATTGGATGATGATTAATATTAAATAAATTTAGTCAAGCTTTTTTCCTCCTAAAATAAAAGCTAGGCTTTATTAATAGTCCATAATAGCCGACTACGCGAGTGAGAAGGAGTGTAATGTATCATAGTCGAATGCCAACACGAAGGTTCCGGGTTCGAATCCTACAATGAGCTTTCGGTGAAGGAAAACATCGCGAGGAAACCATAGGACGGTGGCAGGACTTTATAGCACCTGTCTGGCTACCACATCAAGTTGACAATCTGTTGACAAGCATCTATCGGTGTATTCCGATAGCTACACTTGAGAGCCAGTTACTTCTAGGTTTTGTGTGCTTACTGATATTTTAACCAATTCGGAAGTGTTTCTGCAAACTTTCTTTCAGAATTTAACCCCATAGTCAAAGGGAAGAAAATTTATAAGGGAAGTGCGTTATTTTTGAAGTGTGCAGGGAATTATGGCTTTTGAAGAACTTTAAAAGTAAGTAGGTACCTAGTTTAGGGCATTTAGGTATGAAATCTATACAACGTGTTACAAAATACCCCGTAAAAGATATAATTAATTATCAAAGCCAAAAATGTTGTCAACCCTACTAAGCTTTCATGTCAGGGAACCAGATTATTTAACAGAAAGGCCTACGTACCTATTTAACCTAATAATTGTCTACTTTAATAGTTTATACTATAATAACAGCGTGTTAGATCGGTTTTCGCATCAATAACACCGACGATGGTACGAAATGCCACACAAGCCATATCCCGACGAGCGAGGTTGTGTTGTGTGCATGGCGGAGCACACTGAGCCGTTTCTGTAAATTTGACGTTGAAAAAGTTTCGTTTAGATTGTTCAGTTAGGTTAGGTTAAATTTTTTGTCGTTCCGCGAATTAGGTAGAAATGTAGGTACAGTCTGCGAAGTTTATTCTTTAATTTTACTGAAATAGGGTTTGCAAATCAGTGAAAATAATATTATTTTATTACTTTTTTGGGGTATGATATACAGCGTTACTAAGGTTCCTAAATATTGTGAATGGACTCGTTATAAGGCCCTATTTAACCTCCTTTTGGCTTTACGGGTAGTTTTGTAACACCTTGTATACGATGTAGGTTACATGTTTTTTTTGTGAATTTGTATATATATCTGACATGTTATATTCTCTGGTTAGACTGTGAATTGGTCACCAACCGACAACCGTAACCGTGCGCAGAAACATATAAGTGATTATGACACACCATATCTTTACGTTTTCTTATATTCTTAATCAATTACCACAACGAGCAGACTTAAGTAAGTCATGCTCACTTTAAGGCCTTTGCTTGCGGCGGCGTCGTGTGACGGGTCGCTCACTTCCCTCCAATATGGCGAGGAGGGCGATGGCTGCCACACGCGTCATACTTGTGAACAGGTGCTGCTTGTGGGGGCTGGTCTGCTTAAGTTTGCTATTTATTTACTTATTAAATATTTATTCAGTCTACTTTGTAATTTTGCCGCCGCGCCGGGGCACGCAATTGTTTTCAGTGCGATTAGAATGTAAATATTATGTAATGAATCTAAGCCTGTTTTGAAAAGAGTAATTGCTGAGTTTATTGCCGGCTCTTCTCAGCAAATGCAACCTTCCGAACCGGGATTAGAGTATTAGAGTCAGACTTTTCATAAGTGCCTGCGAAGGTCTATTTGAATAAATGATTTTGAATTTTGAATTTTGAAAAAACGCAAATCCTAAACGGATGAACTTAGGAATTTTAAATTTGGTAGAAATATTCCTTGAGTACCTACGCTTGGGGTGTGTAATGTATTTACCTATATTCATCTTATGTAATGCATGAAATATTTCCGATATTCAAGTATATCATAACGCTGCTTGTCTACTGGGGACCATACCGACGATCAGCAGCTGCGGCAGCCTCGAGAAAATCTTCTGGTATGGATTCTTGTACCTATATTTGTTGTTAATCTATACTAATATTATAAAGCTGAAGAGTTTGTTTGTTTGAACGCGCAAATCTCATGAACTACTGGTTCGAATTGAAAAATTCTTTTTGTGTTGGATAGTCCATTTATCGAGGAAGGCTACTTTTATCCCGGGAAAACACAAGATCCCTCGGGAACGCGAGTATAACCGCCGGACGGAAGCTAGTATATAATATACTAGCTGTCTCACGCGGTTTCACCCGCGTTCCCGTGATAAAAAGCCTATAATACTCGGGGATAATGTAGCTTCCTATTAGTGAAAGACTGGTAGTTCCAGTGATAAGCCCGTTTAAACAAACAAACAAAAAAACTCTTCCGCTTTATTATATTCGTATAGATGTTATCAAGTCAGTAAGGTAGCTAGGTGCACCAATATTAACTGCAATAAAAATAACAGTAAAATTCCGAGCTAATATCTTCGAGTATAATTGCTTTTGATTTGTAAAGACCAAATGTCAGGCTATGTCAAAATTACAGACATCTGTCTCGTCTGGCACCGGCGCTAATTTTCAAAACCACAGCAATTATTTCCTTGTCTAAAACCTGCACATGTCAAAAAAGTTATGCAAAAATAATATTACGATTCGATACTGGATATTATTTAATAATTATAATAGTTGATACCGAAATACATTTAAGAAACTGGTTGAAGATGCAGGTTAAAGTTAGTAAGTTCACGAAATCCTGTTCCAAAATAGAGGTCAATTTTAAACGGTGTTTAGATCTTGTTTGACCGCAATGCGTCCTTGGAAAGTGAGATCAAGGTGGTAAGGACTCACGCGCTGGGTGGTTTCACGACTAATGCCGAGAAGTAGGTCATGGGTTCAAGTACAATGAGCTTGAGCTTTCGGAAGAAATCATCGTGAGGAGTGTGTCAATCACTTTATAAATACCCGTCTGACTGGCAATTTAAGTAGTTAATTAAGATACCCTTTTATTTGGATTGCGTCAAAAATGTGAAAGACCAATGTGACGATTTGTGGAAAGAATATTTCGACAAGCGCTCCAAAGAAAAGGGTATTTGGTATAAAACCATTCAGCCTTACCCACTAAGAAGCCCTTGGATAGATAATGGAAGCATGAATAGGCACAATACAGTCACAGCTATGAGACTCCGTTCCGGGCACACTCCATCGGGTAAGTTTGCATTTTTGATGCGCAGGTCCACCTCTCCAAATTGCACTGAGTGTGGTGTGATTGAAGATGTACATCACATTCTGGTGGAGTGTGCGCGTAATGAGTCTATTAGATCCAGTAGCATTTATTTCAATGACATATCACAAATTGGTTTTTGTAATAGCTCTTTAGCCAATCCATTTTCTGACCAAGCCAAATTCCTTAGGTATATAGACAATTGACGACTAGTATGCGTGAAAGGGCCTATACTTGCGTAACCAATGAATTCATATTAGCATATAATGTTCTTAGCAAAAAACAAACAAAAAATAAAGAAAATTTGCCTCTGTCCCGGCTTCTGAGATCGCATAGTTTTCTGGAATTATCTATGTATGTGTCAAAGCAAAGCCCCCTTACTCATAAAGCGCTATTTAACTAATATACTGTTTAAAGGGGCACGTAAATAATGACACATTATTTGACAATGACAATAGAGTGACGTTTTTTACGTGACCCTTTACACAATATATTAGTTAGATAAAGTTTTATGAGTAAGGGGGTCAGTATATAAACTCAACAATAGTAAAGGGTCTTTTTAAAGGTTTTGTTAAGATGGATTCGAAGGAAAGATGGTTTATATTGGGCTTTTTTCACCAATGTCTAATAATTTTAAAATATAAGTAAACACAAAAACTAATAAAATAGTAACCTAAATAAGTTCATAAATAGAGACTAAAGGTTTTCGCGCAAGCATGAATAAGGTGCACTTGTGCAGATTACAGGTACTTCCAGACATCTTTATTTTCAGTATAATGGGCTATCTTGTAAGTAATAAACCATCACGGACGCACAGCTCACAGCACACTGCGACGCACCATACAATAGTTTAACGATAAGGGTATATCTATTCAAGTACACGACTTCTTTGGTAGGTACTAGGCGCACAGTTTGTGAAAGAGAACATTTTGAAGAGCGCGCATAAAGCCAGAAAAGATAGCGAGTATAGCTTATGTGTATACTCGCGTGCATGAGACGGCGGGCGATAGCGTGTTCCGCGGAACAAAAATGAACAAAGCGCTTCTAATCTAAATAACTCGTAAAGTATAGAATATTTTAAAAAATCGTTAGTATCAGCCCTAGGTCATACGTTGGTGATATTAATTATCAAATTTTTGTACAATTGAATACACCATGAATGAATAAAAACGAAAATTAATTAATATTAGAGGTAGCTTTGTGATTTTTTTCTATCCTGGAATTTTCATACCATTATATTTTTGCTCTGACTGAATCTTTGCGTATAAAATACACATTTAAAAATATTTTTTCATTTAAATACTTGGGTAAATTTCAATTCTAAGCAGTGGCGTGCATTGGTTTTCAGACTAGGTAGGCAGAATAAATCATGGCCATACACTCTTAAAATATGCCTCTTAGATAGATAATGTTTTTTGACCACATTCGTAAAATTGTTTAGGTCAGCGTATCATTCCACACACATTTGGTATGATTCATTAGCAAACAAAATACGAAATAACAGAATAATAGATTCGAATAACAGCACCCAGTTAGCCAGGTGTATAATAAACATAATATTCTGTGTTAAAATGTCTAAGATTTTTACCTTTGTTTTGAATCCATGAATGTTTTGGAGTTGGTCTACAGCAAGTTACCTACTATTTTCAACAAACGAAAACTGACTAAAGGACTAATTTATCAATACATTTTGCATCTTCACCACAAAATTTCTTAATTTCACACAGATACACTTCGCAAAAGCACAATAAGTAAATAAAAACAACATTGCAAACAATGCCAGCCAAACCATAAACAAACCAACACAAATAAATTGCGAAGTTATATTTGAGTTGCTCTAATGTTGGTAAACTGTAGTCTTTTTAATTTGGATGGGTTACTTTACTTACAACAGAGTAGGTAAGGTTACTTTTGGTCCATAAATCGCGAATGTCAAATGTCAGTATGCTACGCATAGCAAAAGCGTGATTTATGCTTTCGTCGTATTATCTTAAAGAAGTATGTGTGTATGTATGAATATGCCGAAATCGTTTTAGTGTGCGTGAATTTGAGAGGCGAACTCGCGAGTGCATGCGCGGCAAAGTTTGAAATTTCGTATTGAATGTTAGGTTAGAATTTTTATTTAAAGTGGTTATGTAGTTTAATTGAATCAAACTATTATTGTATTGAATCTTATGAGGTAGGCATTGCTTATTTGCCTATATGGAATGCACGCCACTGATTCTAAGATATGTTATTTTGCTTATACGCACTCTTAACAAGTGACGTGAAAATATAGTAACCCTCATTGAGCGGTTATATGTTGGTTTGATTTTAATTCAATAAACTTAGAAGCATTATTCACAGAGCTGAAACTTTTTATAGTGAGTCTATAGATACGGGGTGTCTTCACTTTCGGATAGATATACTTTTCCGTTTTACGTTATATAACAGAGGCAGGCAATGAGGGATGATTTTTCAAAATTCGACCAATAAGTAGGTTAAAGAGGATCGCAGGAGAAACCCGGAGCAAAGCTAGTATATCTTTCTATATAAAAGGAGAAACTTCCTTCTTTGCTTTGTGTGCTTACCACCTTCGGCCACATCATCACTTACCATGGTGAGATGTGGTGAAAAATAGGCAAAAAAACAAGAGGGATTAGCGGGAGAAAACCGGAGGTGGTAAGCTAGTATTTTTATAAATGTAAAGTGATGATAAGGTCATAAGTCATACAATAACGTTTAATGATTCACGAGAATACTATTAAATGCACGAATTGCTTTTTTGTAATCAATATAAAAATAGTTTCAAGCATTTGGTTAATTATAATAGTTCGCACTCCAAAATAAAATAAAAAGCCAGCTTACCCTGACAAGATTAGAAAACCGGTAGACAAAGATTGCAATCTATATCTATACATAGGTATAATAGCGCATTGTTTGATACGATGAACATACAGATAATATACAAGTACGATAAGTGTCTCGCACAACTAAGTAGGAAGCTTAAAATTAATTAAATAATTATATTGTTTAGCGTATGTCTGACGTGCATACGGAAATTTAGGGTACTAATAAACTCAAACAAAATTCTACTTTGAAAACCTATGCATTGCATTGAAATTGAGAACATAATTAAATTTTGCAAGAAATCACATGAGATCAAAGTACTACGTTATTAAAACTAAAATAGAAATAAAAACAGATAAAATTTATGTTCACCCATGGGCAAGGGTAAATTAAAATACCGCATTTTACCATCTTAACATTTGGTAAAAAAACTAATAAATAAATGCATGCTCGAATGCATGTTTCTCGCACTTAGATTGATCACACTAGAAAAATACTAGATCCTTCGGAAACGCGTGGGAACATCTAGTAGTGTAAAAAAAAAGTAGATAAATATTCAAAATAGAAAAAAAGATTTTATACTAACTTCTGCAGTTCCAATGTGCAATCAATGTTTTGAATTCCGAACTTAGTTAACTTTATCACCTTATCAAATACCACTGGTTTAATTCTACAAAGTGCATGCTGAACAAAATAGTTTCCCTTTTTATGACTCAAACTGCAACTATGCCATTTATGCTCATCTGCATTTCACTGGTTTTCAAAGTTTTAAATTGCAACCTTCTCATTTAAACCATGACACGAGGCTTATCAATGTTGTAAGACTAGTTTAGGGCTCGGTACTGTTTGTTTAGGTACTTCATGGATTTTTGATGATAATTTATTTCGCCAGAAACTCCGGACCTTTGGAGTCGAGGAACTAAATCATAACTCTCGTGTTGCTAGATGGAGCTATTTTGTTATAACATCTAAACGAAATCTATACAAAACTTTGAGAGCCGCAGTCATATGGTCTGAAATCGGATATATTAGTTACCAAAACGTTCCGATAATTGTAGACTTCCTTCAATCATCGAATATCTTTGTGAGCAATTGTTCAGTGAATTAAAACGCCATTATTAAATATTAAATCATGTTGTAATTGGGTTGCTGTTTATTTTTGACAACACAATTAGAGGATAAAACAAATTAGTGCGCATGTCAATCAATTACTGAAAGATTTGCAAACCATGAATTCAGGTGTTAAAAATGCTTGAAGTTTTCTCTTGTATTTTCATACAAAAATTTTTGGATGTGTAAATAATACTACATTATGATACATGTTTGCAAAGTTGGTAATTACACACAAGGTGGTATTAAGGCGATACCTAAGGCAGCCGAGAGTATCACTCTCGGCTCCCTTATCGCGTTCGCCTATCGTTTCTTGATCGATTTTATTATTCATTGATTTATTATTAAAAAAACTACTTCAAAAAATACAAGTCTGTTTTTTTCCTCGCAAGTGTGTTGAAAAACGCCGTATGACAAGCTGTGCATTGATCATTACACATTCGGTTCCCTTATCTTTATACTGCTTCGTCGGTAATGACCCTATTTGCACACATGTATCATAATGTACTATTGTAATTTGCACTTAAAATCCGCGAAATCTAAATGAACATTTCCCGAGTAGACAAATCTGTGCCTTTGTCTCAAGTTATGAGTAGAGTAAGTCTCGTGGTCAATTTGACATTGACTTGTCCAACGCTGAATGGTTGACTTTCTCAGGAAGCGTGGCCATTGTCATCATCCTGGATATCACTGATAATGATAGACGCTTATCTGAACCGGATATTAAATCGATACTTTTCTAAATACGACTTTATTTCTTCTTCAATACGATCGGTTTTATTATTGTGTGCCTATAAGGTCATTGGCCAGATTTAAACTAGATTTACCTCATTGTAACTAACAGCTGATAGAATTAATACGTATAACTTCCATCGATTGAACTTGAACTTTAAAATGCACATGCATGACACATTTTCAAAAGTTGATCGATTAGCTTGCAGTTTTGCCGCTTATTAATAATTTATTTAAATATTAATATAAGGCAATGAATAAATAATATCCAACGATTGCTAAAATTGGATGCCGATATTATTTATTGCAACATTTTGGTAGTTGTCTATTATTATAAGTAATAAAAATAATGTTATAATGTGACGCTGCTGTGTGCACAAAATATAGAACAAGGAAAATAATTGCAGCATTTTTGTTTCCTTGTGCAGTTTGTCTAGGTTGTCTGGTCAACACTATTTTTTTATGTAGAGCAAAGATTGCCTGGCATAGCCTGCATGGGAGTTTTTTTTATACTAGTATAGCAAACAAGCACATGGCCCGCCTGATGGTAAACGGTTATCGTGGTATATGAACGCTTGCATCACAAGCAGGGGTATTTTAAATCGCTCGGATTCCATATCGGAAACGGATTCAAAAACTACTAAGGCGATTTTCCGCAATTTTAATTTCCGAATTCAAATATTTTTGATTTTGTTTCTTTACGGAAATATATCAATTCGATTCATCGAAAAGATTTCGGAAATCTAAATAGCAATTGCTAAAATTCACCTCGGATATTTTTGAATCCGTTTCCGATATCGAATCCGACGTTTTAAAATAGCCCTGCTGGGGTAGGTATCTCACGCGTTGCTGACCCTGCAAAAATCTCTTCACAAATGGGTACTAATTTGTAAAATATAGCCTACGCAACGTGTGTATATGTGAATATGCGTGAGTGTAGGTGTCGGGGTGTGTAAGTGTGAGTGTATACGAGTTTAGGAAATCGTGTAGACCCTGTAGTGTTTAACAATCGTATAATGCCATTATAATATCTATGTGTAAAGTGCATAGTAATTGAAAATTATAACTTATTTATTGTTAAGCGTAAATATTATAAATCTCATGGTTAATATTAGCATAAATATAGCTTAAGTGAGACTAAACATAAATGCAGCGTTAGTGCATACAATGCAATCATTGTAACTGATATCATGACACGTTCTATTAAATCACGATTGTATATCAATAAAAATAACTTAAACTACACATTCCTATGTATATTGATTCTTTGGACTAATAATAGGGAAGTGAGTCCTAGTTTTAGGTGGTTTCAGGCTACTGCATTTACAAACTATTGTAGCTTCTTTAGGTACAGAGTATTTTTTTACCTGGCATAACTTTAGCCTGTGTTGGAGGTTGGACCGCAATCTCATGGTAAGTAATGACGTCGCCGAAGGTGGTAAATACACAAAGCCTGGAAGGAAATGACTCTCAAGTGCAGCTCTCGGAATACACCGATAGGTGTTTGGCGACAGAGTTTCAACTGTGGTAGGCACTACAAAACACCCTCCCACGGTGCTTTGGTGTCCTTCACCGAAATCTCAAGTTCATCGTAGGATTCGAACCTGGGACCTTTGTCTGGGTATCCAATGACACTACAAACAAATAAAACAAAAAGCTACACTTTCTGCATGCGGAATTCAGTTTTTTGCGTCGGTCAGCAGTTACTTGACTTAATCCTTAGCTTATGTAATTTTCCATACAAAATAAACTTTCCGCAAACAGTCACGCTGATGAAAAATGCCTCTTGTTTAGGGGGTGGTCTATGCCATGATCACCGTTCTTTCTTATTCATTCAGCCGCCGATCCCACAGCTAGCAATCTAGAGTTCTGTCGTCAAAGTTCTACGTGCCGCCGCGCCGAAGATCAATAGCGCCGCATAGATTACAATGAACGAAGTGAAATATTTGATAATAACACAATAAATAAAATATTGATTATGCCTTAGTTTAGCTCAGTAACGTTTTTTTCTGAAAAAGGGACTCTTACGTTTACAAAAGACAAAACTCGCCTAAAACAGTGGTTGGTAGCGATTTGCAAGTATGTCAGCCATAATTAATCAGGAAGGCACAATATAACAACAATTAAAATTGAAATAGACCTTTGCAGGCACTTATGAAAAGTCTGACTCTAATACCGGTTTGCAAGGTTGCATTTGCTGAGAAGAGCCGGCCATAAACTCAGCAATTACTCTTTTAAAACAAGCTTAGACTCATAACATAATATTTAGATTCTAATCGCTAATCCGCTCATCTAATCATGAATAATTATTGAAAATTCGCGATGAAAAGCACGCAAACAGTAAAAGTTCAGTACATTTTGACATTTCTAGAGACGCCTCGCACGGATAATTCAAGCTCTTTAGCCCCCATTGTTCCTACCTTGCCTTAACCAGAAATCACAGACAGGACTTACGGTCTCTAGCGGAATATAAACAGCATACTTAATTCGCTCTCGGACTGTATCGGCAAGTAAGGAGAGGCGTTCAACAAACTTTCAAATAATCATAATCTCAGGGTCATAAATCAGTACCTTATTAATATCGTTGCGTGGTGTTGATTTTCACTGCAATGTATTAATTGTAATCGTTAGTTACAATAAACGAGTCTAATCGTATAAGTACTGGGTGGAGATTTCGAGATGGCATATTTTTCGAAACCTATGTTGGATTAGTCATGCTGAACACACACTTTTACCTGTGCTTTTACTATGGGATCAAAAGTAAATTCTAAAAAAAAAAAAAACTTTTCATACATTATGATCGAGCATTTTGTAAGAAAAGTTAAAAATATATTTGAGAATTCACCATTGGTCCCATAGTTAAAGTTGTTCAGAATGACTAACCCAACATAGGTTTCGAAAATATGCCATCTCGAAATCTCCAATTGTTATACGCGGTGGAGCATTAGATAATTGAAAGGTTTTCTAGACAGCTTCATAATTCAGGCTCTTTTAACACATTTCTTACACCTGTCAACAGGAGATTCAGTCTAGAGTAATTGTATAAAAAAAAAAAAATAGGAATTTCTAATTTTTAACCGACTTCAAAAAAAGGAGGAGGTTCTCAATTCGGTTGTATGTTTTTTTTTTTTTTTTTTTTTTTTTTTTTTTATGTTTGTTACCTCGTAACTCCGTCGTTTATTAACCGATTTGGAAAATTCTTTTTTGTCTGGAAGGGTACACTTCCCGTTTGGTCCCATTGTCATCAGATCAGGATTTGATTACTTCTTAGTGTACTTTGAAGTCGGTTTAAGTTTTTTGTAAAACAGTCCAATTATTACAAATTACATCCATTGAAATTTAGTATGCAAATGTAGGATAGCGTGCGCATTAAGGCAAACGGTTAAATTAAGGTACCAAAGGTAAGGCAGGTACAGTTATCGTCTTAAGAACGAGGAAGGTGAGAAAATTAGAAAACATTGCATACTTTTAATTATATTGTTATCGATGTTTACACGTTAATTATTGATGGAGTAATTTAGTGAAACAAATTTCGAATATTTATGTTTAGCTACAGAAAAATAGTTAACTATGACAAACGTTGATATTTTAATGTATTTAATGTTTAAATAACACAAATGTTATATGCTAATGAAACGGCCATTATAGTTCTGATAGGAATCAACAAATTAATTTGAGGTAAACAGCTCATTTTGTCGTTCGTCAATTATGAAATGCCAGAGGAAGTCATATCCACAATCGATCCACAATGTCAAAATCAAGGATACATCGAATATTAATTTCAGCCGTGACTTTCAGTACAAGATACTTTTATTATAATGCAGTTTCCTTAGATAACAATCATAATCACCCGATTGATGGCTAATAAAACATATTATCTGTTAGTAATATATATTATTGAATGAACAAGTGCTATACCTTGTTCACCTTAGGTAGGATAGACCAAAGGTTGTTAACTATAATTGTGCTTAAATATCTAACACCGTGAATTGATAATTCATTGTTTTTTTGTAATAAAGATCCGTATGTTTATTTATTTATTTATTTAGGTACCTACACCAATAGTTACTACATTACAGATTGAATAAAAACATACATTAAAAAATATACACCACATGCTTACTATTGAAAATTAACTAACATTAACAAATAAAAAAAAAACTAATAACTAAACTTATTATTTAGAAAAATATTTTTTTATTATAGCATATAAAAACCTGTCATATTAGCATTCTGTTGGTAATTGATTGATTAATTTGCAGATTAACATTATCATCTCTAACAAATCACAGAGTTTGCAGTACCAGTGAATTAAATAGGGATGTTTCCTTGGTTAAAAATAATCTTTTTAGTTCATCAGTTACATTATCAAACAATATTGGACACGTACTGTTTGCTTTACCAAATAATTGTAAATTGACAAAGATAAAGAGCGTCAAAGTTCTTACCGAATAGTACATACTTAATAGTTAAGTATGTACCGATAAGCACAGAATACATGACGTGAGCAAGTTAATGCAAAATCCAATTACCTAGAACCTACACCTACGTAATATTATATAAGTAAATAATTAAAAAAAACTGCCAATCAAGCAGTTGGACAAAATAACCAACCAACTTTCCAAAATATTTGCTTAATCCTAATATCAGCAGGTTTTGTATAACTTTAATGATAAATACTAAAAGGTTGCGACTGGTTTGTGGTTAACTGTTACAAGTATCATTAAGGCACCGAGCCAGTGAAACCCTTGATCTTGAAGCTAGAAGACTTAGGGTTGTCAGAGAAATTTGGACTCTATTTGTTTGCTATGTTGGCTACATGACTAAGGCCTTATTTTGCAATGGCTAGATAATCCTCAGATAAGTTTTTCCTCTATATAATACAAAAACTGTACTAATTTCAAATTAACAGGTTGATACCGCTTAGGTATCCGGCTATTGAAGATTCAGCATAGTCTTAAGTTGTTGTATGTTAAAAAATGCCCTTTTGCGTTATTTATTTTTCAGTGATTTAAGAGATTTGCTCTATGTATTTCAACTGATATGTTCTTGTGATCGCAGTCATTTTTTTATTTAATGGATTATGTCTGAAAGTTTCATCCTAAAAAAAGGTTTTTTTTTATAAGTATACATACCTATAACCACAGAAAAGAGAATACACTATTTATTTTTAACTATACAGGTGTGGCGTAAAGAGTAGTCAACCCATTATCTATGGGTGGGTGACGTCATGACTGATCAGAAAATCAAAAATTATGTTTAGTAAAAGTGCCATGGTTTTCAAGATTTTGGGCATTTTTTAAATTTCATAAATTACACCCTTGGTCACTTTTTTATTTTATTTTTTTACTGTATATAGCAATTATTTTCATCGAAATATTAAACCAATTTCAATTAATTACATGGCCATGTGTCGCTTATTATTTTGACATTTCCTTTAGTAACTAATGTAAAATTTAGTTGCAAAGTTTTTATACCCACTGCCATCATTATAAAATTATGATATTTACCGAAAGATCCATTATTTAAATTAATGTATTTGACAACCCTAGATTGAATCAAACCTTGACAACGCGCACACGCTCGTGAAATCATGATGGAAGTAACTCGATCGCTGTGCAATTGTTTTATTTATAAATCTATAATTATTTATGCATATTAGATTAGCTCCCTTCAGTTGCAACTATGCCTACCATACAAAAACAACAATAAGTTTAGACTTTACATTGGCAGGTGATTTTCTTATTGCTATCCGGGACGGCTACTGCTGACCATAAGGTTGTTGAATCTCTAAAATGAATGTAACTGAAGAAGAAAGGGCGTTGCCAGCCGATGGGGACGGATGTATGAATTGTAGGTATAGTCAAGACCTATTGTAGCTTTATACTTATTTGTAGTGCGAGTCTTCTCTATAATTTATAATAAGAGTTCAAACAAGTCAAATGAGGGTACTTTGGTCGCTTTGCATTTAGCGAAAAATTTGAGGGCAGCTCCTCTTGCACCGCCTTGACATCGCCCATGTATTGAAGATTGCCCTTACTTATAGGTAAGTAGGTACCAAATGGGAGCCCGTCTCACTCGCGAGTACTCTACCATTTCTTCGTAGAGGATCGTATCGTAGACTCTTCGGTTCTAAAATAAGTATCAAAGTCCGTTTTATATTAACTACTAAGTTCATTAGGCTCATAAATGGGTTGGTAAAACCGCACGTTATTTATAGACTTGGTTTGTAATTTCCACCGGTAACAGACTTGGAATTTAAATTGAAAACCATTGTCCTTATTTAAATTCGTACATTGCCTAACTAATCTAGGTACAAAATACTACATAATTTGGTCATGGATTTCAGTTACTTATATTTTTTCTAACTCTAAGCAGGATGGTTAACGGACGTATCAAAATCCTATTTAAAATTTTGTGATTGTACCCAGGTTTTACCCAGATACCTACCGGCAACCGACAAGTGTTGTCAATCATGAATCATGACGAAATAGGACACATTAAGTATGCGTATACATTGTTAATTATACACTAACCACGCAATTGCAGACCTTGACAATGCACTTGTCATTTGTTTGTGGAAAGTTGTCAAAAAAGTTAAGAGCTATTTTATGTTGTGAATATTTTAATAATTATTGACACGTGCAGTGGTTGCACGTGTCAATGGCTCCAGTGTAGTGTGCACAGTAGAGTAGACAGACAGTAGAGATGTAGACAGTTGAGTGAGCCGTTGAAAAATGCTAATTTTAAAATTGAGTTACCACGTTTTTCATAAGGCTGTCAATGTTATGAGTGTATGACAGCTCTATGTTTTTATGACAGCTGCATACAATAGATTAGTTAGGTACCTAGTCGAGTTATTGGAAGACTTGACGAAAGTTACAACTCTACGTTAGATTTACGTTCAAATAATTGGAAATCAATAAATAGGTATAGTTATTGGTAACAAGCTAATAAATTGACATTCACTGTAGCGTACAGCTATGCTAAAAGCGTGTCAGGATTACGAGCTACGTTCTTGACATTTGATTTCATTTCCCTCTCGAATTGTTAAGTACAAACAATATGTCTCATAAATAATATAACACGCTCATAATTAATATTGTGTTGTATTTATATCATTACTAGCTGTCCCGCGCGGTTTCACCCGCATTTCCGAGGGATCGTATGTTTTCCCGGGATAAATAGTATCCTATGTGTTAATCCAGAACATATTCTATCTGTGTGCCAAATTTCATCCAAATCCGTTTAGTAATTTTTGCGTGAAACAGTAACAAACATACATCCATACTTACAAGCTTTCGAATTTTTAATATTAGTAGGATATTAGGATAGGATTTCAATAGAGTTTTTTTTTCCAGCAATTTCATCGTCACGGCTCATACTACACAAAGCCAAAACGAACTGGCTCCCAAGTGCATCTGCCTGAACTAGTTGGTTGGTGACAGATATACTAACAACTAGAGTGAACCTACTACAAAGTATTAAACCAAAACTTTGTGGTTAGGGTATCTTTGCTTTGCATAGACGCGCTCGAGGTATAGCATGGTTAGACGTTCGCAAAGTTAAGCTACCAAGGGTGAGGTCGGTACTGGGTGGGTGACCGCCTAGTGATTTCAGCTTCGAGTGTAAAGAATTGACGAAACGCGTTTGCGTTTGTGACATTTCTCTATAGGAATTGGCACAGCGTGCAGCGCCTCTAGCGGTATACTTATGGTCCTAATTTCTCCAATACTAATTTATATCACACTCGGGGTTATATAGATTGAACACTAGATCTACATCCACATGGATCCTACATCCACCGATCAGCAGAAGGAATGCGTGGTAGAGTATTTGCCCATTGCCTTTCACCCTCATTTGTAAAAGGAGGCCTGTGCTCAGCAGTGGGACATTACTTATAGGCTGATAATGATGATGATCTTTGCTTCCATCCAACGTGCTACGGTTTCCACACGATGTTTTCCTTCACCGAAAGCTCACTATCCCACGATCTTCGACTTCAGTGGTACTGGGGTATCATCCCCTTGTTGATATAAGAAGCAGGCACAAGAAATATTTTAGGTTAGATTATAAAATCAGAGATGTTATGTACCTCCGGAACCGTAACGGAATAGTTTCGAATAATTTCGGATAGGGGTGGAGTCTAAGTAGTCTAACTGAGACACGTTATGATATCCGAAATAAAAATCTGTCCGAAACCGTAAAACGGATATAAAAGTTTCGCATACGGGTGTCTAACTGAGACATGCAGACAAGTTTTTGCCCGGCCGAGCTGGCTCACTACGCCCGTCAAATCGTCGTTAATCAACGTTCATATCCGTAAACCGTATCTGAAACCGGTATAAACTTATTGATATATCTACATTCAGATCCGTTTCATATCTATTACATCCGGAATCGGAATAGATTCCCAGAAGATTTAATTTAGTCCTCTAATTTTATTTTGGATGGTACCTACAAGGTATAATCTTCAAGATGTAAATGGAATAGTCTTGTTTTATTTACGAAATGATTCATTCGTTTCGTTCACGTTTATCCGAAAAGTAATTTAACACGCCATCACGTAGACGCGATACCTACTCATAGTCGTATCGTGAAATATGGATTTCATTAGGAAATTACGTACCGAAAGTTTTTTCATAATTTTGCTTATTTTACCTACTGTATATTGTTCGGGATACTCCTAGACTATTAAAAGAAAGATCCACAAAAAAGCCTTGCTAGTTTTCTTGCTGGAGTCTTCTCAGTTTATATGTGTCCGTCCGATCCAGTGGTAGAGTCAGCGTTCAGTGCCTCATCAGATGACTGACTTTTTGATTTTGATTGAGTGAACCAAAAGGGAATGAAAAAAACGCCTCGCACCTTTTGAACTTCTATGAAAATAGTTTTACTCAAACGTCATGATTGAGTGACAAGCATTATTTCCGATTTACCATGACACAAGGTTGATTACACGGACGGAAGCCGTGTCTATCATGCGTGACAATCAGATCATGTTTCAAGTTGCCTAAGATGGTCAAACCATGTCACGAGGGAATATGACCTAGGGGATAGGACCTAAATATAGTTTTGTTATTCTATTCTAAGTCTACAGGTTGACAGGTTATTCAATGATATAATAGATGGTTTAAATGATGCCATGGATGCGAAAATTTGTGTGTGTTTATACCACTCAAATCTGGTAAAACCTGCTTTTAGTAGTAATAAAGTTTGGATCATGGAGTTACATAAATTGTAACTGTATGGTCTGGTTGGATTAATATATTATTATACCATGTCTAGGCACAGAGGCATGATTGAAATTAGTATGCCGATTTTTCAGGTCTCGTTACTATTTTGTGGTCTTGGCTCCATGGATTTACTTAAATAAAATAGTTCTAGGTTCTACTTAACAAATATTATAATAGAGTGAAAACGGAAATCTTTGACTCTAGGCATAGAGTAAACTAACCCGAATAAAAGTAAGCAACCTACTAAGGAACAAAAATCGAAGCAAGCCATCAATCAAATGGTTTCCCTTTTTTATGGTTCCTCAGTCAACAAGGAACCCGGCCCTAATAGTTCCACCATGTCTGTCTGTCCGTCTTTCCGCGGTTCTTAATACTAGAAAGCTGTAATTTAGCTTGGATATACATGTTAACGAATGAAGCGCTCTAGGTGTAGCATGATAAGCCGTTCTTAATCGATCGGCAAGTTAAGCTACCACCGTCGTGGTTGATACATGGATGGGTGACCGCCAAGTGGTATTTCAAATCAAGCGTTTCCGTCCGTTCGTTTATCCAGCGGCGCCCGGCGACTCTGACCATAGGCTCTACCGCGTAACTTTGGTAGTAATCGTAACGAACACCATTAATGAATTTCATCCAATCAGAGCCCAATAATGGTCTTCGTCGCATCATACCGCATGCGCCTCATTGGATGAAATAATTAAAGGTTTTCGTTACGATTACCACCAAAGTTACGCGGTAGAGCCCCTGGTCGTCAGTCCACCTGGTCGTCCCGCTCGGCGCTTTCCAGTACGTGGTCGCCATGAGAAAACCTTTCTTCCCCATCGGTTATCGGCTCTTGGAGTATCGTTAGATACGTAGTTCTAAAATATTGCGGGTGTGTGAAAACCATTTTTCGTTTCAGGGAGCCGTTTGCGAAAATTAAGCTTTCAAATGCAAATTTTTCTCAGTGTTAAGTGTTCTCCCTGCCAGTTATTTGGATATGTGAAAAAAATCACGGCAGTAATATATATTACTAGCTGCCTCGCGCGTTTTCACCCGCGTTCTCGTGACAAAAAGGAGTAGCTTTCTATTAGTGAAAGAATTTTTCGAATCCGACTCCACATGAAGTTCCAGAGATTAGCCCGTTTAAACAAACAAAAAAAATCTCTTCCGCTTTATTATAATGGTATTAATAATAGTATAGATAGATAGGTACAATTAGATAGATAATATTTTTTCTAACTTCGCTTGTGATGTTGGATTTTATAAATCCTTCTTCAGTTACCATCGTGCATCGTATCCATCGTCCTACGTGGACCCGCTTTTGGAAGTTACCGTAGACTCAATTAATTTATGTTCATAGTATCAAACAAAAAAATCCTCCTTCTAAGTCCGTTTATTGACACGGGCAACTAGGGAAAACTACTCTGCACTTGGTCCTGCACAAACTTGGCCGGTTTTTTGATAATTATTTAATACTCCACATGAATAAACATAAGATTTATGTAGATCACAGGAATAAATATTGCGGATGATATGCATGCATGTTATGTTAATGCGTTTTTATTGTATGCCGTGAAATAAATGATTGGTATTGATATAAGTACCTACCTACTGAAGCTGCAAAAAAAGGATAAAAAAACTGTACCAGGAAGACAAATTGCCTGTAGGTAACTTAGATAATTTAATATGGTTAGGTATATATTTATTTTTGTATTATGTGGTCCACATAAAGTGTGAACATAAGATTCTACTTATTTTGCCAATTTACCAATGCACAGTTTGAGGTTATAACAAAAAGAAAAGAGAAGAAAATACCTCGTAAATATTATGGTGTAGGTGAAAATGTTAACTTTACTTAGACAGGACGTGTCTTATTAGGCATTTGAGATTGTTTATGTCAATTCTAGTAAAACCCAGCTTTTGAGATACATAGTCCCGGACTTTTTAGATATATGATGTTTGAAAGTGACATGTTTAAAACCTGGGTTTTGCTAGTCTTGCTTTAAACCATTTCACTTAATAAGAAAATTTAAGCACCTATTAGAAAACTGAAGAAGTTTTGTAATATATATTTATATGCTTGGTTTTTCATTTTATTTAAGGTAGGTACACACGGCTACCGATCAAGCTATACATTTCCAGTATAAGCTGAACTCGCATTGTATACGATTTCCGTACAATGGGAGGTCAGCTTATACTAGAAATGTATAGCTTGACCTGTAGCCGTGTGTACCTATACCTACAGTTCACAGATATATTTGTTATGAAGTATACAGGTATTATCAACCCTCGCTACATGAGGCTATAATTTACTGATTGTAAACTTTTTTTTTTATAAGTACCACTAATATTAAAAACAAATTCAGCTACGCATTTAAAATGTGAACGGTCTTAAGTGTTGGTGGTCAAACGGCACGTGGTATTGTAATCGTAGTAATTTCTATACGGCCTTGATCACTTATTATTCCGTTTTTGTCGAGTTAATTACTTTGATGCACCGTGATTGTCCTGTCATCTTAGATAATTTGTAGTTCGCGTCAATTCTACACAAATTATGACCAATTCGCGTTTTTTAAGCAATTTGACTGTCATAACGTAAATAGGTAAATCGTGTGGGTAAGTAGTAGATCTGAGAAGTAATTAATCATTCGTTCGTTTACATATTTCTTGTCGGCAACGAATTTCAAGTTATTAATTTCTTAAATAATTTATCACTTGGGGCATTCTATCACATACGGCCATCGAACAATTAACCCAAAGAAGCGCAATGACGTTGATTTTGCTTGAAATCTATTCCGCCAATTTCCTACCATCGACAATGCACTCATGCGCTCTGATTGGCCAAATCAAAAACACACGATGCAGTGATTGGTCCTTACTGTTCAAAATCAGTGACAAATCACCGACTAGTTTCGGAATCGTATTGCTCGGTATTACTACTTTAAAGGGACTGTTCCTCGATGGACACGGCCTTTGATCCCAATAAATATCCTGAGACACACAGACAGACAGTTAAGCAGACTAACAAAAATTACTTTTATATACAATCTACAAATATATTTAACTTAAACCCAATTA
Organism: Achlya flavicornis; assembly: GCA_947623365.1. Classification (NCBI taxonomy): domain Eukaryota; kingdom Metazoa; phylum Arthropoda; class Insecta; order Lepidoptera; family Drepanidae; genus Achlya; species Achlya flavicornis. Next base: position 4,848,937 of record OX392482.1, read on the forward strand.
TAGAACAAATATACCTATATGGGTATTCAAGTAGGCAATTTTTGTCGTTAGAGGGAATCGAACCCATTACGTGTAGTCAAGTATTATCGTTATAGTATCAAAATATTCCACCCACCTGAAATGAAAAGCGATGCCTTCGAAGTCAACTATTGCTTAAACTTTTTGTCTATTTTTTTTACAAACACTTGACACTGAGTGGATGGGATCCCCACAGGCACCGGGACCAGAGTGCCAATGATTTGTAACAGGATGGCAGGATAGTGCGATTGCGGATGTCGGTCTCACCAATTTGATTACTTGACGGTCCCTAGCAGAGGAACACGTTATATTATAATCAGCTATGATTTTGGTACCTATATACAACTGACTTCTAGAATAGAGGTGTCTTTTTTTTTTTTTGATTTTTGGAGTTGGACCCAGTAACTATATTTGAAACTAGCTGACCCATAGCGGAACCCTTTCTTTTTCTAAAATTAAAGTAGCCTAAGATAATTCTTATAACATCAGCTCTGGAAGTGAAAATCACTTCTAAATCGGCCCAGTCATTTCGGAGATTAGCCAGAACAAACAGAAAACATTTGGAAATTGCTTTTTTGGCTTAGTGTCGTTTTTTTTTCAAGTAAAAACTATTTATATTTGAATAGATCAATATTTGAAAGGCAACAATTGCGAATCTGGATTACAACGTTGAAAAAATCTGAATAAATAAATATTAATAAACTGATATAAGTAGTCGTACTACAGATACTACTTTTTGTTTGAAAATACATACTTAAAAATTAAATAAGTACATAATTACACCCAGACATGCAGATATGTTCATGCACACAAATTCATGTCCTGGTTGGGAATTGAACCCACGATTTGCGGCGTGATAGGTGAAATCTTACCAACCAACTACCATACGTCCACTTAAACATGTGAAAACATTCCACTTTGTTTGTTTAAGAAGTTATTTATTAGGATGTATTTTATTTTTTTAAGTCTCTTTTTCTAGATCTCAATTAATTGCCATTTATTTACAAAAGGAGTTATTCATAAATTGAAATGATAAAACGCAAATTGCCTATAAATAAATATAATAAGATGCCCCAAATACTGCCCACGTTACGATTGGGACAAATTGCTCCAGACTATCTTATTGTACAGATTTCGTCTTCTATTTGCACAATATGGCTATCTTATACAAGCTTTCTCAACGCGGTTTCACTCTCAGAAACGAATTCTGTAAATTATAATTACTTAGGCCATTTTTTTAACGTACCTAAATCAATAAAATCTTGTTTGAATAGAGAATGAACTAATTCAAATAAGTTTATTTTTTCTATGAGTTTATTTCTTATATACTAGCGGCCCGGTACGTGCTTCGCTACGTATAAAGTGAAATAATAATAAAACCGGCCAAGTGCGAGTCAGACTCGCGCACCGAGGGTTCCGTACAAACCTGTAGGTATATAAGTAAATGGTAGTATAGACCTGAGTATTTGATATTAATTTCAATTTATGACCTATTAAAAAAAAAACTACTTACTAGATCTCGTTCAAACCAATTTTCAGTGGAAGTTTGCACCGTAATGTACATCATATATTTTTTAAAGATTTATCATTCTCTTATTTTAGAAGTTACAGGGGGGGGGACACACATTTTACCACTTTGGAAGTGTCTCTCGCGCAAACTATTCAGTTTAGAAAAAAATGATATTAGAAACCTCAATATCATTTTTGAAGACCTATCCATAGACACCCCACACTTATGGGTTTGATGAAAAAAAAAATTTTGAGTTTCAGTTCTAAGTATGGGGAACCCCCAAAATTTATTGTTTTTTTTCTATTTTTGTGTGAAAATCTTAATGCGGTTCATAGAATACATCTACTTACCAAGTTTCAACATTATAGTTCTTATAGTTTCTGAAATAAATGGCTGTGACATACACGGACAGACAGACATGACGAATCTATAAGGGTTCCGTTTTTTGCCATTTGGCTACGGAACCCTAAAAATGTGATAAATGAAGAATCGCTCTACCGATTTTGTGCAAACTTCACATAAACCATCTACTAAATAGTCCGAACAAAGCCTAAACATTTGGTTTGGATAGGTGAGCCCGTTCTTGTGTTAAAAAATTACAACGAAAAGTGGCATTGATTTTTATATATATTGATTTATAGGCGTCATAATTTTGTATCACTATGCAACATATTAGCTTTATATTTTATTTATATCTCTGACTAGCTGTTCGTGCCCGGCGTCGCGTGGGTGAAATTTCCACGAACACAAAAAAAACCATTCTCAAGTGATGCTTTGTCCAAGTGTTTATTTACCTATACCGCGTGGAGATTTCGATCATATTTTTAAAATTAATGTACTATGGATGATAAATAAAACAACTCTTTAATATTGTACACAATAATACTATATTTAAAAGTATAATCACCACTTAGCGGGTACGTCCGCGTGATAAAAGTTGCATTCCAGCTTGTTCCCACAGTTCTTGCCGTACCGACACGGCTTGGGGTGGTAGAAGTGGCACGCGGGGTTCACGCAGCTCGGGTAGTACTTGCACATGTTGGGAACACCGACCGCTGATATCGACTTGTAATTCGCCGCTGGTACCACGTGGGATGCTGTTAACAATAAATAATTTACATTATACATTGAATTGAATTGACCTGAATTGTTTCGTACTGTGCGGGCTCAAAGGAGCTTCCTTCCGCGGACGCTCAGACTGTGGAATGAGCTCCCCGCCGTGGTTTTCCCAATGGAGTACAGCATGGGGTTCTTCAAAAGGGGTGTGAAGAGATTTCTGCAGGGTCGGCAACGCGCGTGTGATACCCCTGGTGTTGCAAGCGTTCATAGGCTACGGTAACCGCTTACCATCAGGCGGGCCGTATGCTTGTTTGCCATCTAAGTGGTATAAAAAAAAAAATGCTTTTGTCCGCAGTAGGTCATCATCATCAGCAGTAGCATTCCGCAGTAAGAGCTATGATAAGTAGGTTTTAATTTTGAGGTTAGGTACGTCACGATGTTTTCTTTAACTGAAAGCTCAAGCTTGTCACTATTACTAACTATCATGGCCTCTTACACATATACATAGGAATACCATCATCGGGCATTTATAAAATTACATACTTAGTCATAGTGAACAAAATATTTTTTGTATACTCAATTACATACTTGTATATTAAGTATTTGAGCTATTTGTTCACGCTGTTGGCATCAGCGGGTGGTCCCCATCATGCTTAATGAGCAAATCAGGGCCTCTGGGTATCTCCGTCTTCCAAACGCTGATAACATAATGCAGCTGTAGAACTCCATGTTCTATTATCAGCCACCATGTTACCGCTGGCCCTCCCGGCGGGCCCACTACATGCTGCGCTTTACCTCATACTTGAGCGGAGGTTGGCTAAGCGCCTCGGACGCCAAACTGACCCGGGCACGGTTCACTATCGGCTCATGAGGCGTCCGAGGCCTCTGCACACCTGGCTCCATACGAGGCCGCATCAGGAGTGTCGGTCGATGGAAAACACCAGAGGATCATCCACCAACAGTTTAGTATTATCAGCCGTATATATGCTAACTGTGAAGAAAACTTCACCAGCGCGATTCAGGATTGATAAATTATAATCAAACTTATCTTACAAACGATAAGGCATCGAACAATTAACTCAAAGAAGCGCAATGACGTTCATTTTGGTTGAAATATATTCCGCCAATTTATCACCGGCGACAATGCGCTCTGATTGGCTAAGTCAAGGGCTCATGCACTCTGATTGGCCAAGTCAAAACCACACGATGCTATGATTGGTCCTTACTGTTCAAATTCAGTGACAAATCACTGACTAGTTTCGGAATTTGATTGTTCAGTATTACTACTCTAAAGGGATTTTTCCTCTATGCGATAAGGTATTTTAGTATCGATATTATATAGAGTTATATCATGTAACTTTATCGGCCTTACTCATAAAACGCTATTTAACTGAAATATTGATTAATTGGTAATTAATTAATAAATAACGTCAAATTGTTGATAATGACACAAAGGTGATCGATAAATATATGAAAATATGTTTTAGTCAAATGGAGTTCATTAATTACTCTTAATTTATATATAGTATTTTTTTCATATATATATATATATATATATATATATATATAATTTCAATGTTTCACTTTTTCCGTCTGAATGTTCATATATTGCTGAACAGATTTGCGAAAAATAATTTGTAATTAGTTTTCAAATACCTAACGCTGAAGTATTTTGTAATTTGTATTTTAAATACTGTATTTTGTATTTTATATTTCAAATACACGACCTGAAAATATTTCGTATTTCTAATAATATGCAAGAAAGTATTTTGTAATTTGTATTCGTTTCGTATTATTATAAAATTTATAAATATGTTATCAACATACATAATTATCGGCTTATAGTATCGCAAATCAATTTCATAATCAGTCTAATCTATGTTTATTGATAGCTACATGATTTCTTTTAGGGATCCGTAGTTTGAAGTGAAAACTGACCATATTATTATGGATTCATTTTTTTTGACTATCAGTTACTCTATCTAACAAGTCCGATTTTGAAATTGAAAAGATCTCACTTTTGCAACGTAAAGCATTATCAACAAATTATTTGTAATCTTGAAAAATAAATTATAGTCCATCCTCCTCTTTCATCACTCTGTAAATCGGTATTAGTCAGTGATAAGCCGCCAATTGTGATACTATTAATGCAGTGCTATCTATTTTACTCTTGTATAAAAAAAAGAGTTATTTATTTACCTACCATATCTATTTTCTATCCAATTAGTTGATGAAAAGAAATCCGAAAAGTTATAAAAATTACTTGAGAAACTTTAATATTTCGACAATAATAGAGAAGATATTTTAAGAGAGCTAGACCGTAGCGTTTATTCACTCAAAGAGCACTACATTGGGGAAGTTCTGAGCTCATTGAGTGATGAGTGAAGTCCAAGTGGCTACAGTAACCAATTACCATCAGGCGGAACGTACGATTAATTACCGACTTCGTCGTTTCAAAAAAGAGGCAATCTTAAATTTTTCTATGGTACGCAACCCTTAGTTTTAGTCCGACTAACACTTGCCGATTTCTAGATTATCAATCCTGAATCGCGCTAGTGAAGTTTTCTTCGCAATTAGCATATATACGGCTGATAATACTAAGCAGTTGGTTATCCCCTGGGGTTCTCCATCGACCGACACGCTTGTTGCGGCCTCGTATGCGAGCCTGGTGTGCAAAGACCTCGGACGCTATTAGTTAAGTCACCTTTATTAATTATTAAGAATTATTTATAGCCCCGGGTGAGTTTGGCGTCCGAGGCGCTTAGCCAACCTCCGCTCAAGTATGAGGTAAAGCGCAGCATGTAGTGGGCCCGCCGGGAGGGCCAGCGGTAACATGGTGGCTGATAATAGAGCATGGAGTTCTACAGCTACATCATATTATCAGCATTTGGAAGATGGAGATACCTAGGGGCCCTATTAAAGCTCGATTACAGCTATGGGGTAACCCGCTGATGAGAACAGCGTTAACAAATTGTTCATAATACTTACTTAATATACAAGAATGTAATTAAGTATACAAAAATATTTTGTTTTGTGAATGCATATTGAAAAGTTTAAATTATGTATAGGCTTTTATTGGCTACAATCTCGCCATGTTAGCCTAAATCTAACAAACTAAAGCGTAAACAGGTCTCGTAATTAAATAATTTTGTTTTTTTCCACTTTGTTATGATAATTTGCTGTTTTCCAATCCATATAACTACGGTATGTTGTGAATTCAACATGAGTCATCATCCCTTTTATAGTAGCTATCTCTTTATGAGACAAAGTTGTTAAAAAAATAAGACCGGTGGAACCAATTTTTTTTTTTTTTTTTTTTTACATGGTGTATGAAATTCAGTGAAACATGGGATAGCACACAAGGCAACTTTAAATCGGATGTATTGTGCGTTCGATTTTCTCTATAATCTTAGCTGCTGCAGGCGCTGCATCTTTAATAAGTAAGTGGTGTCCAATATGTAACAACTCACCGATAGATGGCACGATGGGCGATATCGCGGGGGTTGCGTTTGCGTTAGCGGGTAGCGGTAGCGGTAGCGGTAGCGGCAGGTTGTGCGAGTAGACACAGTTGCGGCGCGTGCAGGCGGCGGCGAACTTGCAGCGCGGGTGCGAGAACGCGCACGCCGCCCCGTACCGGCACATCGGGAACGCGCGGCACCACACCAGCTTGCGTTCCGCTGACGATACTGTGCCACCACATTGTACATTTTTAATCCAAATTCAAAAATCATTTTGGGCCCTAATAAGGCATTTTTTTTTTTTTTTTTATACCACTTAGTTGGCAAACAAGCATACGACCCGCCTGATGGTTACCGTAGCCTATGGACTCTTGCAACACTTATGAACGTAACGTTCGTAACTGCCTTACCAGGGCCTCAACTGAATTAATTACTTTTTGATTTTACAATTTATTCTACCACCGGTTCGTAATATACTAGTGGTCTTGTATTGGTCGAAATTCGACCCTATTTCGTTTTTTTAATCCTTACTAAAACCTTTTTCCTTATAAATGTGAAAGTGAGTTTGTTTGTTACGCCTTCACGCCACAACTACTCAACGGATCATCATGAAATTGGGCATGCAGATAGCCTATGGCATGGAGAAGTACATAGATTACTTTTAATCCCGGGAACGCGGGAGAAACCGCGGGGGACAGCTAGTTTTGAATAAATTCTATTCACGTATATACATAACAAACAAACTATGAATATGACTTTATGTTTCACATTCCCCTCAGTTTGACAAGTGTTTGTTTGTCAAACACAAGGTAGTGTTTTTTAATGTAGCTGAAGACGATTTGATTAAATGTTTTAATGGTTCATAAACCACTCGTTAAAAGCCTACAATAATATCATAGCAATATTGAGGATTGATCCATTGATTGATCCTCTTGAGGTGAGGCGTTTACAAGCAGAATTATGGAACCAGATAACTGATATACTAACATATTACTTTTTTTATAAACTTACTACAGATAGTTAAATTATAATCGCGGCTTATCCAATTAAGGGGTTGCGGAGAAATAAACGAAATTCTAATATTGATTTACTTACATGGCGGTACAGCATCATATTTATGCGTATTAGTTGTCGTCACAACCACTTGGTTGTCGCTGCTTACACTCTCCGTTCGCTGTCTCTCTCTTTCCACGACTTTCTCTTTCTTTTCCACGTCAAATACTATAGGCGACGCTTTCCTTTTCTTAGCTACGGGTGCTTCTTCTTTCAATTCCTCTACTTTGGTAGTCTTCCGTTTTGCATCTTCTTTTTCACCGTCTTGTTTTATAATTACTTGGGTGTCACTCTCGTCACTTGTGTTGCTCAGGCGTTTCTTCTGAAGGCTAGTGGCTTCTTTAGGTGTTTTCTCTGGTGTTTTCTCCTTTGTTTCTTGTACAGTTTTCTCCGGTGACTTTTCCTTAGTTTCAACTGGTGGTTTCTGCATAGATTTTGCTATTTCATCTTCATCATTCAGTAGACCTTCAGTTTGGAGTTTCTTAGCTAAGAAAGCGTTTGGGTGGTATCCATCCATAGTGACAATGAATTGAGTGTTTTTGTCTTTGTCTACAGTTATATTGTGAATATTTCTGGAACAATTACAAATAAATAATAAATAAATAAATATCCTGGGAAATTCCACACACACGGTCATCTGATCCCAAACTAAGCAGAGCTTGTACCATGGAAACCAGATAACTGATATAAAACATATACTTTCTATCTCTTCTTTATCTCTTTCTATTACTATTGAAGCGATAACGAGATCAACTCAAGAATTGAACTTGTTAATCGGAAATAAACCTTATATCATTGGTGCAGGTTCCAAATTCAATTGTTTTAATCTTGATTCAATACTTGACTTAGCATTTGTGTTCTAGAATACGGAACATAGAATCCTACAAAGAAGTTAGACCTTATAAGCGGTTTAGGGTGGAGACACTTTGCCTCCTTATGTGTGTTCTACCGCTTGTACAACGGAGTGTTCTACAGAATTGTTAGACTTGATGCCCACGGCTACCTTCTATATTAATAGCTTTAAAAAAACCTTACTTGGTTTCTATGATCAGCGTGTCATCTCGCAGACTCGAGGACCTCTTTTCATTCCACCACGAAGGTACATAGTCGTTGTTTATAATCTTCTTAGTAATTGACGGCAGTATATACTCATCTTTGTCTGCGTCACTAGGCACTCTGTAAGGAATTTTATTAATTTAGTATATTTCGGGCACGCGGGTGAGACCGCGAGGCGGACATTAGTTAAATCATAAATGTCAAAGTCTGTGTGTTTGTGAGCTCGGTACACTGATAAAATGTGATATGGATCAGCACTTGACCGTAGCATTAAAGAGCAGCTCGACTGGGGAAGTACCTCCACCTTATAGAATACCGCAGCCAAATAAATTTATGTTGTGTTCCTGCGCGTGAGTAAGGTCAGACAGAGCGCCAGAGCTTATTGGGGAGGGGGGGGGGAAGGGTCGGTAACGCATGAATGATGCCTCGTGTATTGCAAGCGTCCATATGGCTACGATAACCGCTCACCATCAGGCAGGACATACGCTTATTCATGATAAAGTTATCAAACGTTGATTATCTAAAAGTCTGAAGTCTTTATCTGACACGTGACATTTGGTGAACGAAAGAGTGAGACGGAGGACACTATTGTTTTGATTTAGTTAAAAAGCGATTATTTATAAGGGGGTAAATCTACAACCATATTTCTAGCTAAGAAGCCACTTACTTTGAACTCTTATCATCCTCGCTATCGATTTCGAGGCTGATGCTGTCGCCGGCGTCGGGAGCGTTGTCTCCGCCGGGCACTTGTATGACAATCTTCTGCGCGTCCACGCACCGCCGCATCGGGAGGACTAACGCGCGTTTCACCTTCTGAGGGTCCGTATCTACTTTTGGTGGTATCTGTTTTAGATAATTGGACTGTTTTACAAATAACCTTAACTGACTTCAAAGTACACAAAGAAGTAATCAAATCCTGATCTGATGACAATGGGACCAAACGGGAAGTGTACCCTTCCAGACAAAAAAAGAATTTTCCAAATCGGTTAATAAATGACGGAGTTATGAGGTAACAAACATAAAAAAAAAAACATACAACCGAATTGAGAACCTCCTCTTTTTTTTGAAGTCGGTTAAAAATATCGATAGTTACATTCATTATAGCAGATCGACTGGTGAAGTGCGAAGTATCTTCACCTTACATAATACCGCCTAATAATAAGGTTGCCTGGTAGAGATCACTTTCAGTGATAAGGCCGCCCATTGTAACACTTTCTTTTTTTAAGTTCTTGTATATTATTTTTTCATGTGGTGTAACAATAAAGCGTTATCTATCTATCTACCGCAGCCAAATATCAATTTTGTGTTCTTGCGTGTACGTAAGGTTGCAAGAGCTCATTGGGGAGGGGGGAGGGGTCGGTAACGTTGTATCCCCGGGTGCAACAATCAACGGGATGTAAGCATCCCTTGTGATGCAACGCCCGTGGCATCATAAATAAATAATATCCTGGGACATTCCTCACACACGGTCATCTGTCATCGGTCATCTAAGCAGAGCTTGTACTATGGAAACCAGATACTGATATGATACATATACTATTTTTTGTTTGTAAATACATACTTAATATACATAATTACACCCAGACTCAGGACATACAGACATGTTCATGCGCACAAATGCATGTCCTGTGCGGGAATCGAACCCACGACCTGCGGCGCAATAGGTGGAATATTTACCAGAGTCTTAGCCAACTTCGCCAACTGGCCGGTCATAGGCCTGGCCTGGCATAGGGTAATTAATACTTTAAATTTCATGAGTTATCCCGTATCAGAAAATAAACACTGCAAACCGATTAAACACAAGTTTATCTGTAATAGAAATACCGGTCAAATACAAGTCGGACTCGCACACGTAGGTAGCGTTCACTGTATATGAAATTTTCAAGTGTCAAACTATTACGGTTCATGGGATATAGCACTGATAGACAGTGGAGGCTTCTTAATAGGGTTCCGTTGGTTGTTAGTACACAACCCAACTCACATTCAACAAGCTCTTGTGTGCATCTGCGACGGCCCTGAGCAGCAGGCTGGAGGCGGGCGCGCCCACCCTGGGGCGGGGCCGCACGCGCACCACGCTGGCGCAACTCACCCGCGCAGGACGGTTCTCCAGCACTGATACCCTGACACAACATTATACTATATCATCATTGCAATAGGGACTATTTTACAGCTAGCAATTTTTGAAAACACGCCCAGACTTAGTTCTAGAGATACTGCATATTGCACCTTATAATGTATATCTATATAGTATTATTTTTCATTTGTCATTTCTATGTGTTGTTTATAGTATCTGTTGTAGTAATGTGGTTTTTGTGTTGTTTGTTTGTTTGTTATGTGTACTGTAGACCGTAGGTTCTGTGATGTCTATATAGCTCATTTGTAAATCTTTAAGAGATCTCCAGGTTTGTTTGTTTAACATGTTTATATATAAAATTTGTAAAAAACCGTTTGAATCTTCAAGGTTCAAATTCAAAAATTGTTTATGCAATATAGGCCCTCATAAGGCACTTACGAACGTTACAATTGATTTTATTTGATGGTTGATATATATAACACGGTTGAGAGCCAACTCTCACCGTAGATAGTCCGCGAAAGGTTGTAAGAGCCGTCTAAGACTTGTTCTCGATCAACAAAAAAACCTTTTAGACGACAAAAAAGTAGTATACTATCTCTTGTAAATATTCTAAAGAAGGAAAAGTAATCCGTGTAACCATTTCATTCACACACTTTCAATTAATTAATTTAATTAAACATGATATTACACAGCTAACATACTAAATATTATAAAAAAATTGTAGGGTTAATTATTTGACATACTATTCTAAGTCCAGATTTTCCAATCACTAGATAAACCTCGGCTAACCTATTCCTCTAATAAGTCTATACAAAAACTGCCAATCTCATCTTAATCTAATTCCAAATTAACAGCCAACTCATCTGATCATTAAAAAAACAGCCATTAGAAGGATCTAACTACACATACTTGGAAGTAAGCCTCCTGGAGCTGGTATCCGACTTATCAGCCGTGTCCTCAGATATAGAAATGCGTTTTTTAGGCTCATGAAGATCGCCGAGACGACTTTTAGCTGATTTCGAATGAGTCCGAAATGATTCGGGCTCTCTTTCTGGAGTGAATCTGCAAATTATGGACGAAAGTTATTTACACTCTTTTTATTGTAACTTTTTTTAAGTGAATTATTTATATATTTCCTGACAAAACTGTAGAAGATTGAATTCCCAGTGTTACTGATAGATTTCGAAGAAATAATCCTTTGAGTACAGAGTAATCCAATTCCGCAATTAGTCAGTGCTTTTGCACTGATTTTGAACAGTACGGACCAATCGCTGAACTGTTCTTGAATTGTTCAATCATAGCGCATGTGTCCTTGACTTAGCCAATCAGAGCGTATAGTCGTTGGTGGGAAATTGGTGAAATAGATTTCAAGCAAAAATAACGTCAATGCGCTTCTTTACGTTAATTGTTCGATTCTGATAGATAAGTATAAATTAATGAAATTTCAAATGAGAAACCTGATATACCCTTTGAAGTGTTATTAAACATCTAGTGCTAACATAAACAATGCGGACAGTCTCTATAACATTTATTTTTGTGGAAATTTTAAAAAACAGTACTCGATTCCTGGCACCTCTGACAAGGCTGCATAGTTCTTGACGAAAAGTAGTATATGTAGTAGTTCTTTGGTAAAAATCAATGTGAAGAATTTAAATAGTATTGACATTTGGTAACAGTACGTGAATTAGGTAACTTTATTGCAATGAAATTCAGATTGAAATAACCTCTGAATCGGTAGAAACATTACAAAATCGGAAATGGTTCCATTTCTAATGAACCACTGTTTGTATTTCCAGTTATCAGAACGTAAAAAAGTTTCGAAAATGATTGAAATTTAGTTACGTAATCGCCCCGCAGATCATGCTCGAAAAGGTGATCTCAGGCTTATGGATGCGATCTAGACAATTCAATTCAACCTACACTTTTATGCATTGGGAAATACTCATATACTCGACCCCCCAGCAGCTAGGTCCAAAACATTCGCACAAAGGATCCAGTTCTAACAATATAAATCTCTATCTATACTGATATTATTAAAGCTAAATAATTTTCGATTTGAAATATATTTTTGCGTTAATGAGGAAGTTTATAGGCTACATAAAATTACGCTAGCACGGATGAACCCGTAGGGCACAGCTAGTGTAGTCATATAATCAGAAGATTTATCATAGTGTGGTGGATTTAAAAAACCAGTCATTTATAAATAACTTAAGTCAATGTTAACATTATGAAATAACAATAAAATAGATACCAATGAATGTTATAATATGTAATCATTTCTCTTACTACCTCCGTAAGACTTTGTAATTAACCTTTCAGGACTTTCTATCCTTTTCTCCGATGATTTCTTCTCTTTTACTTCTTGAATCTTTTTTATTTCTTCACGTATTCCCAGCCGCTCTCTGATTGGTCGTTTGGGAAGCTTTAGTTCAATCTGGGGGAGGGTTTCTATTGGTTCTTTGGGGGTAACTTTTGGTATCTCGGGTTGTATTGGTTTAGGGATCTCTTCTGGGGGAGGAGTTGGGGATTTACGTGGTTCTATTGGCGTCGTTGATACTGGCGGCGGTTGGGAAATTTCCTGCAATATTTAGAAAGCTTAAATTAGATTATTTCATGTGTTCACCCGTGAAGTTTTATAGAGACTTAATTAAAAAATAAAGTCTCCAAGTGAGGAAGTCAAAAACGGAGGTTTCTTATGTAAAAGTTTTTTTTATGACAATATTCAGTAATTAGGTGTGGTATTTTAAATGGCCCATAAGAAGCAAAGAACAAAAATAAAAATCTTACCTGAAAGACATCTTCAGCAAAGTCAGTCATAAGCTCATCAGCTTCAGTCCTTATATTTAGGAAATCTTCATCTTCAGACATAGAATCTAGCTGCTCTGCTAATTTCTGCTTTAATCCCTGGATTCTAGCTTCTATTTGATTTAACTGTTCTTCACCAGGCAATGATAGTGTTGAAAGACTAGTTTTATTTGTTTCTACAGTTATTATATCATCATTAACTTCAACTTCAACAGTTTGTGTTTCAGGTTGAGAAGGTATAGAAGCAGGGTCTATAATAGGGACTATTGGCCTCTTAAGTTCTGCTATCATTGGCTTTTTATCAATGACTTTTGGCTCATCAATTGGATCATCTAAAGTAATGCCATGATTTTTCAAAATCTGACCAGCAAATACATCAGTAATTGAGGGTTCAGATTGTTTTTCCATATTCATGAGTAACGGTGGTATATTCGGGCGAATCATTTCATGATCTTTACTCTTTTTCTTGCTTTTGTGGGACTTCTTCTCTTCTTTCTTACGGTGGGACTTTTCTTTGTCTTTCTTTTTTGCTTTCTTCAAATCACTCTTTTTTATTTTTTCCTTCAACTTCTTTTCTTTGGATTTCCTTTCCTTGGATAATGACTTTTCTTTGCTTTTATCTGCTTCTGGGGCTTCTGTAATCAAATTGAAAACAGTGTCTAACAACCAATGAATTTATTTGAAAATAGGCATTTGGCACATAAAGTGACCTAGTGAGTTCCCAGTTAAGATGATATTAGAAACCTCAATATAATTCTTGAAGACCTATCCATAGACAACCCACACGTATGGGTTTTATTAAAAAAAAATGTTGAGTTTCAGTTCTAAGTATGGGGAACCCCCAAAATTTATTGTTATTTTTCTATTTTTAACCGACTTCAAAAAAAGGAGGAGGTTCTCAACTCGGTTGTATGTTTTTTTTTTTTTTTTTTTTATGTTTCTTACCTCATAACTCCGTCATTTATTAACCGATTTGGAAAATTATTTTTTTGTCTGGAAGGGTACACTTCCCGTTTGGTCCCATTGTCATCAGATCAGAATTTGATTACTTCTTTGTGTACTTTGAAGTCGGTTAAAGTTTTTTGTAAAACAGTCCAATTATTGTGTGAAAATCTTAATGCGGTTCACAGAATACATCTACTTACCAAGTTTCAACAGTATAGTTCTTATAGTTTCGGAAAAAGTGGCTGAGACATACGGACGGACAGACAGACATGACGAATCCATAAGGGTTCCGTTTTATGCCATTTGGCTATGGAACCCTAAAAAGTAGCTCGTTTATTAGATAATAATTGAAATGATCTTTCATGTTGTGCATTAAAACTTAAAGATATAGAGTATTTTAACAGTAAAATCACGTCTGTAAAATCACGTAAATCCGCGAAATTGGCTAAATTTTGTACACAGCCTCCTAAATGAAATTATATTTTTTGAAAAGTGTCTGTATATCCCAGATGCACAGATTTACCTGAAACTTACCAAGTGACTGAGCAAGTAATGAAACAGACCAAGTGATTTCAAGAAGACCATGTAATGTTTTCCAGAAATGTCTTCAATTTCTGGAAAACCAGTTATTTATAAAGTTACTTACTTATGGGAGTAGCAACAGTAACCTCCTGGAGTTTCTTGAGTACCTGGTGCAACCAGTTGACAAACAATTCAGTGTTGTCACCGAGGAACAGCTGGAGATCATCTTCCATCTGCTCGCGAGTACGCTTGTTTGCCACCATGACCATGACATAGTCAGGGAGTTCATCATCTGTGAAATAATTGATTTTTTATCATCCTTACTATTAATATTATAAATGTGAAAGTGTAATTGTGTTTGTACAACTCAGCTCAATAGTGGCTGACCGAACTAAATGCTTTTTTGCATAGATAGTTTATATATATTTGAGTTTCTTGCGGGGAGTCTTCTCAGTTTAAGTGTAGTTACGAACTGATGGTAGAATCAATTGTAACATATTTATATTGTAATCGTTATTGAAAAATCATTTTTTGAGTTTGAATATAGGCTGGATAGTGAGAAAGGCACAGTGAAAATCTATACTAATACTAGCTGCCCGGTGCGACTTCGTTCGCGTGGTGCTACCCTACCCTACCCTACACTACACTACCCTATCCTACCCTATGTAAACCATCCAGGGCGTCACCCAAATGCATACAAAATATAAAAAATTCAACTGTATGTGTGTTTGTAACTGAACTCCTCCTAAACGGCTGGACGGATTTGAATGTTTTTTTTCTACGCGTTATCTATTTGAAATAAACGATTTGAATTTTGTTACAATGCTTTGCCTTATAGCTAAAAGTAATCTCTACCAGGCAACGTTAGCCTAACATATGCCTGATGGAATCCTATTGGTGCAGTACAGACACTTCTGAATATTAGGTTAGGCCAATGATTTGAACCGGCATCCCCATGATGGCTATGTTTATCACTGGGCCACATAACTTTGTTTTACTTTCACTTATTTCTACAAGATTTCTTTACCGCCTTCAAATTGTTTATGGTTTATTTGTAAATCAGAGAATATAGTAAGCAACAGTGGATTTTTCTTTATTTTAAGAATAATATAAGTATAGGCCTGACCCAAACCATCTGTAATAGTTGCGTAAAGCCGGCATATAGTATTGCGAAATGCGCCCATGTGTACTTATGAGTTGTGTGTAGGTTTCCTTGATACCTTATGTATTTTAATGCAATAAATATCAAGCAATACAAACCAACATAGCAGCCCAGTTCTGTCAGCTTGGCTTTGATAGCCGACTGAAAATAAAATAACCGATCAATAAGTGCACACGACAATTATCAGATGTGTTGACAACAGCGAACGGCCATTTCATGTTCTTAAAGAATGGTTTTTATTGAGTTTTATGCATGAAAAAGGTGATATTTTCATACGTGCGTAACGCCAGCGTATTTTGTAGTCACATAAATGCTAAAATTTAATGAATTCTCATTATTTACCCGCATCTTCTGCCCAATTTCACTTCCTACCACATCCATTTTTTTAATATCTATTACTCTTATTACACTCAATAATAATTCAATATATGATTTAATTCATTAAAACACTATATTAAACAATTTTCTACTTATATAACATTCTCATTTTATTGGGAATACACATTTTAACTTGGTAAAATAGTAATTTTTTGTTGTATTTTCTCGAGAGCTACTTTGACTGACGTTTTTGATTTTGACAGTGACAGACAATTCAGTGACAACCAGTGTTGCCAGTGGCCGATAGTCAAAAGCAACATGAGACAGCTCAAAAATTAACTGTTTCACGAGAAAAGTAACATTATCTTATTGTATGTAGAAAACGACACTAATAATGTAAAAGGCACTTTATTTCACATAAAAATCTTCACTTCTATCTGTTAATATTCGGAAAAATCGTAACAATTGTATTTATTCCTTAAGTAAGAAAAGAAAGAAGAAATCCAAACATTCATGCTATTGCTACAGGTCGGTTAACTAAAGCTGGCACGTTTCAACACATTTACACCGTTTCTCTCGCGCAAAGTCAAGCTTATGAGTATGAAGGAGACAGTTATTGTTTTGCTTTTGCTACTGCTCATAAATATAGAGTGGTCTATTTTTGCATTCGTCCATTAGACTTGACTGATTGCAAATTTATGAGTACTGTGAACGTGCCAGCTTTCGTTAACCGACCTGTATCTTCTTAATTCTTCGAGTGCGATAAAGAGAAAGAAAATAGACGATGGCTAAAAATCAAGTGCACCAACGCGACGAACGAGAATTTGCTTGGGAGCGTTTCAAGGTTGGTTATTTTATGTCTGCTGAAAAATATTTGAATATTTATAAGTAACATTTTGAGTTGTGTAACATGGAGGTAACATGAGTAGGCCAAAAGTAACGTAAAATGTTACATACAAATAGTAACATTCTGGCAACGCGCACGCTGCAATTGAAATTGTTGTTTGTAATATTCGCCAAAAAGTAGGCAAAGGTCTTTATCATACAGCCTTGTCATCGATACACAAAGATTCGATATTTATGTATCTATACTCTATCTATATCTATCGTAGATTGAGGATTAGGTATGTACTATACTTATCACAGATACTTATAATAATATTAAAAAGAGGAAAGATTTGATTGTTTATTTGTTTGTTTGCATTGAGTAGGCTCAGAAACTACTGAACCGATTTGAAAAATTCTTTCACTGTTGGGAAGTTACACTATCACCGGGTGACAGACTATAATCATATTTTCAAAAACATTAGGGATCTATACCTACTAAAACTCCAATATAACACCCAAGGTGTAAAAACATTACCTACATTATTCATTACATCGCGTGCGCTGCGAAAACTATTGATAATAGAATAATATAATGTACGACGTTTGTTCCTTTATTTTAAAAAATTAATTGAAATGCCGCCGCTAAAAAAGTCTCTTTATTTGTATATCTTGGTAATAATACTTATCAAAATAAATTACTTCATATTCAAGACCGCTTCAATAGGTACCTTTACATAACTTTTTGAATTATTCAATTCGGACATTCCATTCGAAACATATCATGAGTTTAAAAAATGTAAGTATTAGCATAAAAAAACACGTCACTGAGGTACGGGCCGTACGGCACATGTACAAAAAAATCTATTTAGATCTATGGTGCCTCAGATTACAGAACAAAAGGCAGATAGAGCGCGCGAAACACGGGAGTGAGGCCAAAAAAGCGAATACAAATTGAATAACACATAACCTGATAAGGCGCCTCGTGAATCTTCGTTCGCATAGAAAAGAAAGTATGGCCCGAAGATTAACGAAAGAATGCTTAAAACCTTTAGATCACTACTATAAGGTTCATAATACACTACAGCTGTTAGTACCGTCTCACTCACAAGTCACGCCCCTCCGCACACATGGCGGCAGCTGCCGACCAATAGAGTTTCCCGCGCTTTGAAAATTTATCTTCTGCGCAGGTACATCGGTAAGCCATATCAGTTGGGTAATACTACGTGTAAAGTGTAAATAAAAAAAATAATTAAATAAAACAATCCATTTACAATCTACTGAAGTTCTTTAATTTTTCAACAGTTTCAGATAATTTTCTTGAACAGCAACAAAGAAATAAATAATGCACGCCTTACAATGTATTTACATAAAACTTTATTTAGAATGTCAAGATTAAATAAAAATCTTATAATAATATGGCTAATTTGCAAAATTTGTACCAAATATAGTACAATAATATTTCATTTCCTTACAAATTATATTTGATCATAGTAACATTGATTTGGAAAAAAACCGTTTAAAATTACCGTTTCAATTTAAATATTCATTTTCTTTGGTCTGATTTATAATTAAAACTAAAAGTGGAATGTTATTGAGTGAGTAGGTAGGTAGGTACCTAAATAGTTTCTGGAAAATATCAAGATTAAAATAATTTTACTTTTTTACCCATTTTAAAAACTGAAACTCTTATAACTTTACGTCTGATATCTATAATCTCCTTTTAATTAATAACTCTCCTGAATAAGCTGGTCGAAATGTTTAAGTAGGGTTATATTTATAATTAGGTAATTTTCATATTAAAGCCCAATGCTTATTTTACGTTTTCAGTGTAAAACATCTAATATACCTAGTTACCTAGTTAATTGGAATGTATGTATACATGATACTAACAACACACACAACCGTCGTAACTACATTTACTACTAATATTTCGGAAGACGTGGAATAAAGAACAAATACAATCACAACTTATTTTAAAGGCACCTAAGTATACTAACATTAAATAACTCGCTTACTTGTCGCTCGCTATTAGGACGGAAATTGTCATAAAGTTAATAAATACAGTCAATAATGAGATAATACTAAAAGAGAGCATTAACGATATAATAAAGCCTAATGCTAGCCTATTTGGTTTAAAAGTCTTTACGTGCAATTTCTTTGGTATGTCTTATTAGCGAGCGACAAGTCGCTACACTTTAGTCTGGTTCTCTTTCCCGTGGCAATCAACCTCGAATCGTGTAACCTTTGTGATACTGTGCTGTGATCCAGTGGCTCTTACGTTTTGTAATGAGCCGGTGGTTTTTGGAACAACGTTCTGTAATGATCCGGTATCTTTGGAGGCGCTCTGCAAAGATTTGGGCCCAACGCTTTGCAGAGATCCAGTGACTCTGGGTGACGTGTGGGTAGTAATGGGCCCAATACTGCGGGTTTCAGATGTTCTGGGGTCTACCTTCCGCCAGGGCCTGCAGGGGCGCCCCGCGGGTCGGCTCTCGACTCCCCCAGTGACACTTGGCTGAGCGCCGTTCGTGTGTTGCTGTAGCTGTACCCGTGACGCTCGTTCCATTTCTCTAAAAAGAATAAGAGACTAGTTAATTGTTGTCAGTTGAAAATTATTGCTTGCTGAACATTTTATTTATATTTATACATAATTAGATTTTTATATAATGTATAACCTATATAGATGTTGCTATGATTTAATGACAATGAAATAATTTCAGAAATTGTGATTTGATGATTGCAGGTATTGTAGTGTCGAAAAAATTACGATCAATCCTCGATTCAACTTAGAAGTGAGAGTTTTGTCTAAGGATGCAGAGTTCTAGTCCAAGTTTGATGGTATAGATAACAGCATGCTATTCGGAATTATAAAGTTAAACATGCAATAGGTATGGATATGTGCAGTAATTCAGGGTGTGATGTAAGGCACTGCGATATAACTGCAGACGTAACGAATAGGGCCCAATGACTAATCGCCACGAAGAAGTGAACATAGTGGGAGACAATCATCAATGCCCACCATAAGTAGGTAGGTATTAGCCTATTTGGTGCACGTACCCCTAACATGATTTTTAGTGGACAATATCAGAATCGTTTCGTAGGAGTACGATACGAACAACACTTGATGAAACAGTTACAAAGTTAAATTCGATAGTCCATCGCAGCGCGTTACACCAACCGAAGCAATGAGGGTGATACCTTCACGGTCGGATATAGGAGGCTTGTGCCGAGGTGCGCTCCTTCCTGACGACTTGTTGGCATGCGACGGGCGAGGAGGGATACGCACCGCTGGTGAGGGACAGCCGCGCGAGGGGGCAGCACAGCGCCGCCGCGTACGCAGCGCGGTACTGCGCGTTCATTATCACGTAGATGATCGGGTTCACGCACGCGCTCGCGTACAGCAGCAGGTAGCCGGCTATGTGGAACACTGTGGGGATTTGGTTATATTTTTGAATGATCATAATGTCCTGTAATTCCAGAGATATTCCGAGACCTAAACGCTGTTTGTTGCTGATGGGAGCTGAGATAAGGATGAAAATAGGTGGTGGGATTTCTCGTCCAGTTTGGTCCAGGTTTCCATATTTAAATAAAGCATGCTGTAAAACTAAAGGTGACACAACGAGAAGGAAATTATTCCAAGTTGTAGGTACTCACCAGGGTAATGCACATGATTATCAGCCACCTTCGCAATTGTGATCGGTAAGTAGCACACTAGAAACGATAGGAATATGGCTAGCACCATTTTGGTGATCCTCCATTCGTTGCGTCTCACTTTCGTCTCCCGATTGTCTTTGATGGTAGATCTTTTGTCAGCTGTGGTGCTGTTGTTCAGGGTCCCAGGACTGGTATGCTGAGATCTTTGATGCTCACGCATTCGCTGTTCTGAACTGAAATAAAATTTTACGATTAATTTATAATTTCTCTGATCACAGCAAGCACCAATCTAGGACTGACGAACCAACGAAACAAACGCACAACCTGCCGAGCTATCGGGCTAAGTAAATGATAGGTAACGATCTTCATTGAACTCCCATTATCTGGAGTTCTATAAGATTAAGTACCTCAAGTGGTTCACCGGACGAGTCAATGGATGGTTTTCTTGACTCGTTTGATATTTACGTGTAGGATACGTATATATTAGAATTGTAGAAAGAGGAAGCCCAGTTCAATGAAGTTAATTACCATTGAATTACGCGGCAGTCCCGCTGGACCGGTTGATCCAGACATTTGTAGGATACATTCTTTACGTACCCAAGTAAAATAGCAGATCGCTGGTGAATCTATTGGGTACCATAACCAATCTTTTACACATTTTCTTAGAAAGTTAGACAGAAATGTCGAGACAGCAATTAAGTAATTATTTATACTTTAGTTAGTAGGTACCTAAATACCTAATAAGTAAATCAGCTTTTGATGTTCTACAAAATAAGGTTAACGAACCATATATCGTATATCAAGGGATGTTTCACAAATAATTATACACTAATAAGTTAACAACCCTGATCTTGTATTACATAAAAATATAGGTAGTTTTTTTTTCTTTAACTTTAAATATAATTACTTTGAAAACTATATATAATAAAACTATTCTAAATAACTTGTTTTACCAAAAAGAAAAAACGAGCGTAGCTTGGTCTCCCAGGTAGGTACTATCAGTTAATTTGCTGTCGCCAACCAAACTCAATGATAGTTTTAAATTTTCTGTTTGAATTCTACTTAAGTATGTCTTGTCTTTTAGAGTGGCTACTTTACTACCTAAATAACTGTTTTAGTTTACGATAACCCTAAAGTTTTATGAAGGTTAAGAAATAAGGTAACTCACCTATGTACAACCCAGAATATTCTGGCGTAGCAAATGAATATGAGCATAGCGGGTACTATAAACGCGATGACGAATAATGCTGTTTTAGCTGAGTGGCCATTATCATCTGGCATGATTGAACACGTGCCCAGCTCCGGGTCATAGTCGAATTTACCTGAAAGAGACAAAACAACTTGTGAGAATTTATTATGACTGTAATTTCATGACATTAACCATTGTGGTTTGATCAGTCATCGACAGTTTCTCAGTTGCAGGTCCATTACAAATATGATTGTTTTTTTGAAGACACAACTAAAAATTCACATGTATTCGTCACTTTCTAGGAAAAAAGTAATTTCAACTTTTTTTTCCAAATCACACAAGTTATTCCCTCCGTTATCTAACAGGTTGGCACAAACACGTACCCCAAACTCCAACAAGCGTCGGTATCTGCATCCCGTACGAGAACATCCACGAGAACACGATCATGAGGGCGATGATGTGTTTCCTGTACACGCGCCCGTAGCAGCTGTGGTGGGCTATCATTATATACCTGGGAAATAATTTGTGGTTTTTAGAGGATTTTCAAGGGAAAACACGTCGCCTAACTCCTGCGGGGCCAACTCCTAGTGGTGTTGTTGGAAGTTGCACTTCAAAACCAGTTAATTATAAGGCTATAATATGTCACATCACATCAACACTTATTTGAGGGCATGATACAATCAAGGGCGTCGCCAGCCGATGGCGCAGAGGGGGGCAAGTTGACTTTACCTACTACAATTCATACTTTTGAGAAAAGTAGGTATGAATTGTAGGTAAAGTCGACAGCACATGAAGCTTTTCACTTGTACTACGAGCCTTACATCTACAGCGATTGTAATAACAACAGTATCTTAGTACTATATACATATATATTTAGAATCTCTAGTGGGGGGCAGCTGCCCCTCCATGCCCCCCCTTGGCGACGCCCTTGGATACAATCTTGGATCATGCTTGAGGGATGTGGCCTAATCCTAACTATTATAAATGCGAAAGTGAGTTTGTTTGTTACGCCTTCACGCCTCAACTACTCAATGGATCATCATGAAATTTGGCATGCAGATAACCTATAGTATGGAGAAGGACATAGGCTACTATACTATACTTTTTATACCGGGAACGCGGGTGAAACCGCGGGTGAAACCGCGGGGGACAGATAGTTAAATTTTTATTATGAATAAATATCCGACACGTATTTGATTGATTGTTATTATCACATCAATAAAAATTTACAATAAATAATAATTACATGATAAAGCGTGTCAAACTTCGGGAGCGGGGGCTCGTGACGTTACTTGTTTGTAAAAATTGTACCATGGCGCGACGTCACGCGGAAATTCAACACACTATTATCTTCGTCATTTTTGTTTGATTGATCAACGAGTCTAATATTTTTTGATAATGTAAATGATGAACTAGATGGAATTTTTCAGGACACTAGCCTATTATGGTAACTTTTTGCTATACTGAAATAGACCATATGCCTGGGATGCGATAAATCTGCACATTGCATCATGGAATTTGTAAAGGGAACTACTGCAAAGATATTGTTGAGAGCACCTGTACAGGTACTTTGTTTGCAACAAATCTATATTTCTTGATCTCTACGCCTACTATTATTGCTTGACAAAATTGAAATATATTGGATACGGCCGTGTCGGATTCGTGAATCTTGATTTACCCAAAATTGGATATCTAGTTATTGAATTTCAAATCATGATCGGTAGCTCGACAAGTGTACAAATAGAGATTATTTTGTCCCTATCTATACATACAGGGTATAAGAAGAATATTCTCGAACTCTCTGTGTGGATTCAGATCAGGAATTTAATCATCGTTATAAACCGTTACTTTTTACATCAGTTACTTCTAAGCATGGACACGCAAAGCAAAAAATGCAAATAATGTATTTATATCCAGTAATATATAGGTATCCTATATATTTTCGAGAGTGTTCTTGTTACAATTTATAATATAGGTATTACATAGCAAAACGCTTTGCAGAAGAACGAACCCAACTCAACTTAATCTCAATTAGCGTTCATGAATTATAGTACAGAATACTACGTGTCATAATAAAACTTAGTCCTTAGAGACTCACCTATTCAGGGTAATGAGGGCGATGCTCAGCAATGAGACGCCAACATTCCCGTACCGCAAGAACGGTACCAGCTGGCACAACACTCCCCCGTGAGACCAGGTCCTTGTCCAGAAGCCAGATATGGCGAACGGCAGCACTAAGGCGCAGAACAGGAAATCGGCTATACAAAGGCTGGAATGAGAATAACCTTACGGTAAATGTCACAGTTATGTTCGGGTCGACCAAGTCGTAAACTTTATGAGGTAAGACATCAGTTTTTGTCATCAGTATGTGTTTAGGGGGATAAAAGGTTTTATATGTTCATAAAATTATACTTAGTGTACTGGACACTAATAAATTCCTGTTGTTGGAGTCCACTTGACCTTTCGTAGCGTTTTGTTATGATTCGTAGCGATTCGTAGAGCTTCGTAGCTCCAGTTATGCATTGATATAAAAATGCGATAAAATATTCATTAGAAAAATCTTGTAACGTTTTGATGACTTAAGTACACCCAAAATAAAAGTTTAATCTTAGTTTGGGGTATTTTAGGTTTTGGTAGAAGTGTAACCATAGTTGTCTATTTTACGTTGGAGTGTGGGCATATTTCGGGCCAGTTGGCGCAGTTGGTTAAGATTCACCTTATGCGCCGCAGGTCCTGGGTTCGATTCCCACACAGGACATGCATGAACATGTCTGTATGTCCTGAGTCTGGGTTTAATTATGTATATTAAGTACTTATGTATTTACAAACAAAAAGTAGTATATGTATTATATCAGTTATCTGGTTTCCATAGTACAAGCCCTGCTTAGTTTGGGATCAGATGACCGTGTGTGAGGAATGTCCCAGGATATTTATTTACTTATTTATTTTAACCTGGGGGTAACGAGTTAACGTTAGCAATCATTACCTATTGCGTTTGCTTTTACTAAAATTTAATGTATGTAATATAATATAATGCTATACTTATCGATCCTCATAATGACAGAGAATAGAAAATGCATACAAATCATTCCCTAGCTAAGAGAGCACTTTGTTATAAGAGCACTTAAATACGCTGTTACCATGCCCAACTAAAGGGATATTATCATACAATACTGTACCATTGTGGAGGTAAAAAAGTTCAGGTTAACGCTGTGGGAATTTCTATTATAAGTAATGGACTGAAATTGGATCATATTATGTGCGTTATGCGACGTGCATACTAAATTTTCACGGGTGTTCTACCATACGATAAAATTGAATTTGTAAGGTCAACAAAACTAAGTAGGTATCTCAACGGATCCATTCCAGAAATCTCTCTCAGTTTAAAGGCGTAAAAAGAACTTTTCAAGGGCCACTTCATATGTACGTAGTATGTACGTACAGTACTTAGTACCCAACTGATAAGGCGCGTCGTGAATCTTCTTTCGCACAGAAAAGAAAGTATGGCCCGAAGATTAACGAAAGAATGCTTAAAACTTACAATCAACCTTAGATCAATAATATAAGGTTTATAATACACTGCAGCTGTTAGTTCCGTCTTACTCGCTAGTCACGCCCCTCCGCACACATGGCGGCAGCTGCCGACCAATAGCTTTTCCCGCGCTTTTGAAAAGTGTTTTCTGCACAAGTACATCGGTAAGCCATATTAGTTGGGTACTGTACCACTTTCCGTCATGTGGGCTGTTTTTTAGTCGAACTGATAATTTAAATATGTGTACTTATAAATTACCTGATAATAAAAGCAGCAGCCACATTCCTCACTTTGGGGCACTTCAGGAGAGCTACAACTGTGAGTAAGTTACCGAAGAGACCCACGATCATGATGATCCCTGTGATTACAGCTGCAAAAGTTAGGAGCGCTGGGGAGAACCTGGAAATAAAATAAATAAGTTCTTTATACAGGTTATTAGCTCCATCAGGGATAAGTAAGTAGCGTGGGATATGTTTTAGCCGATCAATAGGATAGCTTATTTTTTTACAGCTTAGCTCTAATGAAGCGGTCTTATTGGCGGGTTGAAACACAGATGTAGCTACACAAATCTGGTGAATAGCCAACCTTTGTCTCGGCAAGAATAGAAGCTTTCAGCATTTAAAGGGATCAGATATTTTGTAACCAACTCCAGTTTAAGGTTTTCCAATTTCAAACTCTGTTGTACCTTAGGACTACAATCACTGACTTAAAATATATAGGTAGTATACTTGGTTGTGGTTTGGTAAAGTTTGATTTTGGTTATCTTCAATCGGCTATTTGGTCAGATTACGGAGACTGAGTTGGTTCAATATAAATGCAAAGAAGACGTTTAAACAGCTTTGTAAACGGTTTCTAGAAATTGGTTCTTCAACAAGGTTTTTCACCTACCATCCTTAGCTGGTCTTAATGTTGGCTATGTTGGGTTTCTGTACATACATACAGCTGTTTTATAGAAATAGATCGTGAAAATCGAAAATAAACCTAACATCATTGGTGCAGGATTCAAATTCAAGAGTTTTAATCTCGACTGAAAACTTGACATGAACATTGATGGACGTTCTAGAATATGGACCGTAGAGTAGGCTAGACACCTCATACTAATTAAATAGTATGAAACCGAGCGTCACAGTTTCCCATCATATTTGCGAAACAACGTTGTGATTTATTACTGAGTTGCCACCTTTCGGTTCCATCATCAGATAAGCTCCATGTCATAATAATATTACATAATATATGCATGCACAATTTCAGCTCAATTTGAAACCGAGAAGTAGGTCCAATTTAACTAGCAAGATTTGATTACATACACAGACACCGGGACAGGTGTCTAAAATGCTATTTATGTCTAAATAAAAGCTTATAAAAATGAATAATCCCCATTGTCGCAATCTATTACCGTTGGGCATACTTTTGCTGTATCTAGCTGACTCTATATCCATGGGTTTTTGTTTACCTTGTCTAGTAATAGGTCTTGAATAGATATTCTTGGTAAGATAAGATTTACTTTGGCATAGCGTTATAGAAACTGTATCTATCTTGATTAATTAATTGAGTAACAATTCCTAGTTAATTTAAGCATTGTTCTAGCTAGACCTAAGTCAACAGTTTACTCAATAGTGTACCTAGCTTAGTTTGGTTAACTGAATTAATATATATTACTATTTTGTACACGTTGCAAAGTTTGTTAGATAATCTGTCAATATAAGTGATATGTGTGAGTAAGTGGTGTATATGTCTATACGGTAGAGGAGCAGAGTTGTTTAAGGCTTCACTTTTATTTTACGTCTGTGTAAATCATTGAAATTGTTCAAAATCACGTCGGTGTCACCAATATGGAGGTGCAAGGTGGATGACACCTTTAATTTAAAAGGGAAGATCTTCGGCCAGGCTGGGTCATCGTACCTGGGGACCGCGGGCCCAGCCTGGTGCCCACCTTGCATCTCCATAGATATCATCAAAGAAGATATTACTCATTCGCCATAAATAACTATTAAACTCTGTAAGATTCTGAGAGAAACATATTTGCTGAGTACATAGATCTCATCGAACAATTAACCCAAAGAAGTGTAATAACGTTGATTTTGCTTGCAATCTATTCCGCCAATTTCCTACCATCGACAATGCGCTCTGATTGGCTAAGACAAGGACACATGCGCTCTGATTGGCCAAGTCAAGAACACACGATGCAATTATTGGTTCTTACTGTTTAAAATCAGTGACAAATCACTGACTAGTTTCGGAATCGGATTGTTCGGTATTACTACTCTAAGGGATTGTTCCTCGATGATAGATCTTTATGGCTGACTAATAAATTCATTGTGATTACAGTTGTGATCGACTCTTTTTGGCGGTTCTACAAAAAAGCAAAACAAATGAGGTACGTATGCTAATTTCAGGAAGCCCAAAACCTTTGAAATAAAATCCTTTAGTTCACAAAATTCAATTCAATTCATTGGACAAAAGCACAACCTACGCAATAAATTGCGAGTCCTATTTAGTGTACCTACATGTATTGTACAAGTCAGACGCTTGAGACCAACGGAAGTTCTTTATACTCATGGCTTTCAACAATACGTTTTATTTTAAAGTCTTTTGTATGAGAAACATTTCAAGAGAAAAATAAATTGAAATAGACGACTATTCACAATACGATATTGTGAAACTGCTTGGAAAAATATAACATGTACGATAAAATTATACCATAGGATGAAAAGCTATCTACAATATTCCAGCAAAATTAATGAATGGATAAAAATACTCAGGGTTGCATTTGTTGAGAAGAACCTGGCAATAAACTCAGTAATTGAGCTTGAGCTTTCGGTGAAGGAAAACATCGTGAGGAAACCATAGCACGGTGGTAGGGTACTTTGCAGTACCCATCTGGCTGGCTACCACCCTCAAGTTGAAAATCTGTCGCGAAGCACCTATCGGTGTGTTCCGTCAGCCACACTTGAGAGCCAGTTCCTTCTAGGTTTTGTGTGCTTACCACCTTCGACTACATCATCACTGAGATTGTGGTCAAACACAGGCCTATAAACAGTAAAAAAAAAAAAAAAAAAAATTTAACGAAGAATATAACCTATTCCTTGTGGGTCAATATTTATTCATTCTTTCTTTAAAAATATACCTTCTTCGATATATATATACTAACATAATAAACAAGAGTATTTTGTTTGATTGTTTGTTTAAACGCGCTAATCTCTGGAACTAGCAGCCGGATACAAAAAAAAAATCACTAATAGGAAGCTAAATTATTCCCCGAGACACGGGTGAAACCGCGAGGGACAGGTTATATAATATCTTACTTATTTGCGTGTTTCGACTATAAAAAATGATTGACAAAGAAACTAGACCAGTCCAACAGCAGCACCTGTTCACATAGGACGCATGTGGCAGCAATCACCCTTCTCGCCATCAGGGAAGTGAGCGATTCGCCACATAGGAACACCAACAAAAAGTGCCATTGAATATTCTACCGATCGTCGAAATCTAAGGGTAGATTTCCATAGGCAATATTACCCATACAATGATGAGGAGAGGATGCTACTAGGTATTCGATTGTTAAAGTCCTCAATTTTCCTCAGTATAGATACACACGTACGCGTACACTAATGCATCCTTATATCTGTTAATCAAATAAGTTACTTGACCAGGTTTCAAGCTCAATTAGGAAAAACTTGACTTAACTCCTACTCTATCTTAGAAGCCTGTAATTCCTATGTACTTACTGAATAGCAGTTTTAAAAAAACAATAAGTTGGTAAGTTAGTAGATACAGAGATAAACTAATTCTATTCGACCTTATCATCAGTATAATGAGACGCTTAGTCCTTTTTACCAGTTTGTGTATTTTTTTATAAATGCTTAACACTAAAATATACCTAATAAAAGCTTTGATATGTCTGAAAATTTCCAGGAAGTTTCCTTGAATGAGTGGTCGCTTTCTATGGCTTTATTGCCTGGAGAAGATTCTAATGTTACAAAGCGTGTAAGATTTCTGCGTGTCGCGATATTCGGGTACATTTTTGCTGATATAATTTCGAACCCAATACAGGGGTAATACAGCATATTTGGGATGCCAGCTCTAATCGTTTTCACATGACTGAAAAGGTTTAAGATCTAAAAGAAAAAAGTACTAGAGATCTTTATTGTTTTTATGTATGTACAATCGTAATCATTTTGTTTTGATATTAAAAATACTCAGATGTATTTTGAACAATGAAGCATAAACGTAATAGATTTTAATTAGTAGCCCCCTTATTAATAAATAAGGTGTAAGTCAGTCTAGTAACTCCCAGGTATTAATATAGCGCCAGCCTTTTTTGTTTATATGACATTAGAAAGTGACGGATATATTTAAAACCTAGGTATATACTTGGTTTACACCTTATTTATTAATAAGGGGGTAGATGTATACGCAAATGAAACAATTTATTAATTAGATATACTTACTTAGATAGTTCACTAGGCCCCATACTGGCTGTAACTTCGTCGGTATAGTTCGTACTATCTTCAGACATTTTGTTATATCTGGAACAAAAAAAATTTTGTTAACACACATATAAATATAACATTGTAGGACACAAAAGCACACAAAGCCTAGAAGAAACTGGCTCTCAAGAACAACTGTCGGAACACAACGTAAGTTGCTTGGCAACGGAGTCTCAACTTGAGAAATCGTCGAAATAAAACAACTTTGAAGAAGAGAAAGAGGGTACTCTACCACCGTGCTGTCGCACTAGCTGTCGTCGCCTTCAGCTAGTAAAATTCAACGGGAAAAAAAACGATAGCAAAGGTTAATTGTTATTTCCAGTGTCCATGGTATGTCCTCGCCTTGGAGCCCTCGCATAAATTCAAATATGGAGTTACATCATTGTCATACCGGTGTTGAGGTTACCGGACCAAATTGACATGACCCCTGCAATTATGGATTCTGTAGTGATCATGTTTCACGCATGACTCATGCATTTTGCCGGTTTAACTGCGGATGCAAGTGTCATAGCTAAGTAAACGTGATTCCGTACTTTTAAATTATTTTGTCTTTGTTGTTTTGCGATGTTGTTGGTGGAGAGGAATGAGCGGTTATAAATAAAATAGTTCATAACAAGCTCTTAGATTACTTTATTTGGAACCATTGACCATGTAAAGAGAGTTCGACCATATGAAATGGTTTTCTTATATAAAATACCTGTAATAGTTGAATAATATTTGCGTCAGTTATTAACCGGTAATAATTAAAAATGTCGGTTAACCTTGCTTGTAAAATTACCGTAACACAATTAATTGAACCGGACCAATTTAAAGCTTCATTCACATTTTTTATAATAACCCTAAGGCGTCGTCCTAATTGGCGATGATCGTACGAGCAAACGATGCGATTTCGTCACACGACGAGATCAAATACACAAAACACTTTAGAGTGTCCTAATTGAAGCTCTCAAGTCATCGCGCGAGCACAGGAACATCAGCGCGATCGTGCGACGAAATCGCATCGTTTGATCGTACGATCGTCGCCAATTAGGACGACGCCTGATACCTTTATAAATGCGATCTGTGTGTTTGTTACTAAATCACGTCGGGAATACTGAACGGATTTGGATGAAAGGTGGCACACAGATTATATAATAGATTAAGTATATTCTAAAATAAAATTTTGGATATTTGCATGCCTAGATGTAAAATATAGAGGAACATTTGACCATGTAAATCTATAAGACTATACGATACTATTGAACCCAAAATATATAAAAAGATTAATTTGTCTTTTGAAACGCGCTGATGAAAATATGTAGGTACCTACTTATTGGAAAAAGCAATCATAAAAAATAGTTGCGTGCACGTTGCCTGTTTCCGAAATTTAGAAATGACTATCAAGGTCATTCAACTAAATTGTGTGTTTGTACGATTTGTACATTCAGTGATACAATGACATGACTATAAAGGTAGGTACTTATTTGAGGATCGCACGCATGGATGCCTGCGGGATCGACTGTGACAGTGACCTCATGAAGGAGTGGCATCCGTAGGTAGCATACAAAATTATATTTAATCTGTATTTAAAAAGGCTCACGTGTTCCCATTGACATACTACAGAGGTACGTTTGGAGTGAGGAGGATGTTTGCCCAGAAAATGATCATAAATTCCAATATCTTAAATAAATCAAGAATTTACCCATTTATCTTAAATATTTGGAATTTTGTCTCCAATTCTTAAACACTGTTTTAACAAATAAAATTATTGAAAAAGCTCCTTGTGACTCCTCCTCAATATGACTTCCGCTCCTTTAATACCATCTCTCTAACAATATCAGATGTTAAAAAAATATCATAACATATTAGCTAACGCACAGAAAACACCAATTTCCTAAGTGCTTGGTTGGTAATAAGTATAATGCTTTTTCTGCTTGTAAGAAATTGCTATTAACTATACTCTTTTGCTTATTAATACCATGTTAGTATTTTTGTTGTTCTATAGTAACCATATACTAGTATGTATAGCGTTTTATTTTTACCTATAACAAGTAAGCCGCTTCGCAATATTTGTAAACACAAGACAGCTTCTCATGGGAGGTTCACAAGAAGTTGTACGTACATAGGATTTATGTGCTGTGTCTCAATAAAAGGTATAAAGGTATAAAGGGTATTAATTAGATTTGATATTCAAGACCATAATTTGGCCATCATTAATTACTATTCATTAATATTGCACAATACATCTGGTAATCAGGAAATTGATAACCAAGAAATTCTTATCTGAATATATATTAAAATGAATAATCCGAAAAGTTTCCGTTTATACGATTCGTTTAATCACTATAGGTGGCGAAGTATCGTATCATGAGTCACTCAATTGCACACACGTGCAATTCCTTTATTAAATTGTAAAGTCGTGTTAAATTTACATATGTGCCAAACAAAGAATATCCTGGCTGAATTAAATTGCTGCTTATTGGTCATACCTTTAATTCTCTTGGCTTACTTTTGCAATTTATCGTTTATAACTTGCACTGAAGGAACTAAAGATAAATTGACTTAGATTGTGAACCCAAAAAAGTGACCCCAAAATATCACTTTTTGAAATTCAAAAGCGATTTTCTCGCATGTTTAACGTTTAAGTGTTAAACTATTTCACAAATCCTAATAGTATATGTTAGAAGATTCTGCCTTTATAATATCTCATAATTTCAATCAGTAGTTTAAGAGGAAACCGTTGTTGAATTTTACTAATTGTATACATATTTATGTCCTCGACTGTACCTACTTTGCTATTACGTTTGAAATCCATTATTTTATAGTTTAGTAGCGTAAATCTATTGATTTCTATTTGCATCCTGCTTGTTTTGTGACAAAAAGGCTATAACAACAAAGTCAAATGGTGCTACCATGCTACGCGAACCGAGCACGAGCCGAGCCTCGAACGAACAGGATTCGTTCGTTGCTCGCGATTTCAAGCGTGGACGTACGCGAATCCCTCTGTTCGTGAAAAAACTGACAATCGGGCGGAGCGCAGTCGAGTACGCTACGAATGCTCGTTCGAGGCACAGTTCGAGGCTCGCAAGCCCGTCAACGCTACGCGAGTCGTGCTCGCTCGTGGCTCGGCTCGTGTTCGGTTCGCCAAGCATTGACGCACCATTAGATTGATACAAATACATGCTCTTCATTTCCTATGTTGCATTTCATTCACACGAGTGAACGAAAAATGTGAGAGAATCAATTAACACTGACCAACGTCTGTGCGCTACAATTGCTTAAATTGTTTTAAGCCAATTAAGATCACTTAGCGATGGTAAAGATGCCCCAGATAATGAATTCAAGTTTTGATCATATTCTGTGTAAGACATACCTACCAGAACTAGCCTCCTTAGACAAAATTAAGAGTAGGTACCTTTGAATGTTTGCATTATGCTTAAACCAATACGACCTTTGTTAGGATTTTTTATGACACCTGAAGCCTTTTCATCCGAGCTAGCAATGAAAACTGTACCGCGGTCCGCGCCAAGCAAAATGAAAGGTTTTTATAGCTTCAGGTACAACACAATAGTCTGGTAATGTCCTTTGAGATCTCAAGACTCAGGACAATGTTCTATTTACGCGGAAATTTCCCTGATGCGTGGCAAGTTACTATTAAGTGTTCAATTTCTTTCACTAAAACGAGTAATCTACAGTCTACGAACGGAAATATAAACGAGTTCACTTTGTTTACCTTACTGAGAGGAAATGGATTTCTACGACTCTTCCCTAAGAACATATTGAAACCGGAACACTCTTAAGTTTATTGACTAGTTTTCCGAACTTACTCAATATTTTTCGAAGTATTCTGTTATTGTTGCAGTGCAAAAAGCTTTTAAACTATAAAAATATTTAGTGATAATTCTGTGAAATCAATTTAGTACAACAAGACGTCAGATGAAGATCTACATTGTTTTGTATTATAATAAACCTTCCCATTATTTATGTCGCAAGCATTTTTAAGGTAAAAACTTAGATGCTTACTTCATTTTAGAGAAGATATACCTACTCCCCTCAAGATACGAGCAAGATGCTGTTAAAATAAAAGATAATCTCAACAGATTTCGGATTCCAAGAAGCCTAGTCAAATTAAAAGTCTCTTAAACAAAAATAAGGTATTGAAAAATATATTCTAGGAACGTTTCTCTCGACTATAATTCAAAAGAAAATAATAAGAAAATACTAATGCTAATAAATATTCTATATAATATTTAAAATTTGAAATATTTTATGCTTTACTAAAATACCTAGAAATTATAAAGAGCTATGAAAAAAGATAAGAAATTTAAATACTGTATTGAACAAAACAGTTGACTTCATTTCATGTAACTTAAAAGTTAAACAGTATCTTTCCTGGAATTTTAGCATCACGAACAAAGTAAGAAAGTAAGGTAAAAAGAAGCATTTAATCTTGTCTGTGTCGCTAAGTTACTTAGCTAGAGTTCCTCAGGGAGCTATTAAAGACCTAAGAGCTAACTTTGGCACAGAACCAAGTGTAGAAACCACTAGCTGTGCTAATGGATAACAATACGCTGTTTTTAGTTTGTGCTCCAATAATGATTCTCACTCAGGAAGCTACATTCACTATCAAGTAGATTTTTCAGTTGAATAGGTCTTGGTTATCTCGATATCGTGATTAACCATAGTAGATCATGTGTGCAGATACTATTAATGTTATTATTTTAATCACCAAAAAACCGATATCGACAAGATTAATATGGCATGTATTTAACGCGGCGACAAATTAATCTGAATTTGGTATTTATAAAAAATGAAAGGAGGTACTAAAAATAATAGGTTGGCAGCTAAAGTGAAGGATCATTTTAAGTAGAAAGCAGCAGCTAAATAAGCTTTGTTTTAATTTAAACTGGCATCGATATTTTTGTTTTGGTAACTGAATTTATTGTTAGGCGAAGACTTGATGGCGGATAAAAAGTAGAAAATAGGCTTTCTTAAATTATATAATGAGGTTGTATATAAAGTAAACTAAGATGAGAAAAAATATGAACATGGTCATATAAAACATACTTTTTGCGACATTTTAGACATTTTTTGAGACATTTTTTTGAGCTCTAATTAAAGCAAATAGTGGCATGCAAAAAAAATAGTGTGTGTATATAGATTTATTTCTTGACTTTTATTTTCAACACGCTTTTATTAGCTTCACCTGGAAACATGGAATTGCTTCACATTCTATGGAATCACATATATGTAAGCCGTGTTCGGACTTGTTGGAATCGTCTTGAGATGCATGATGATGCATTTTAGTTTTAGTTTTGGTTTTAGTTTTAGATTTAGTTTTAGTTTTAGTATTTTAGTTCCAGTGCTTACCCTTCTTCTCCATCATCAGACCCT
Source organism: Achlya flavicornis (assembly GCA_947623365.1). Taxonomy (NCBI): domain Eukaryota; kingdom Metazoa; phylum Arthropoda; class Insecta; order Lepidoptera; family Drepanidae; genus Achlya; species Achlya flavicornis. Next base: position 4,883,980 of record OX392482.1, read on the forward strand.
GAAAACCTTACATGGTTAAAGTTCATCTCACGACAATTCCAACAAACCCAAACACGGCCAGGATACGATGATCCACTATGGAGTTCGAGTGCTTACCCTCCAACTCCATCATCAGACCCTGAAATCTATATACAGTCAAAGTTCATCTCATGACAATTTCTCGAACACGGGTAGGATACGTTGCTCCACTATGGAGTTCCAGTGCCTACCCTCCTACTCTATCATCAGACCCTGAAAATCATACATGGTCAAAGTTCATGTCACGACAATTCTAACTACCCCAAACACGGCCAGGATACGATGATCCACTATGGAGTTCCATTGCCAACCCTCCTACTCCATCATCAGACCCTGAAAACCATACAAAATCAAAGGTACCCGAAACCAGAAAACCCCGGTTCGAGTCCAGCTGTTTTTTTAAAATTCGAATCTAAATATAATTTCCAAAAAACACGATAAGCTAAAAAGTAAAAACCAGGTTCAACTCGGTCATCCAGATACTAATTATGATGCCACAAACAAAAATACTGAAACCCTAATTCGTAATTATAGTACCCGTTTAAATTTTTACAGCTGCTTGCAAATCGCAGCCCGAAAGTGTATTTTTATATGGAAGCCTATAGTTGCCAATAATACAATGTTTGTTATCCCACTGTCAATATTAGTCGCCAAGTCATTATTTATAGTACCCCACCTATTATTTCTATGTGCCTGTTTAATATATTTGCTACCTTAAAGAAGCTGCCACTATTTGGTTTTTATGATACCTTGCAATTTGTAGCCCATCTAATTTAATAGTTACCAAATTATTTAATCGCTGCCAAGTTATTTTTTTAGTAACCAATAGTTAGTCGCCCTTTAATTTGTTAGTCGCCTCGAAAATAATTAGCCGATTAATATTATTAAATTCCTTATCCATTATTATTCCAGGTATTTAATTAGAACTATACAGGGAGGCAATCAGAAAGCGGTGTGTAGGAAATGCCCGAGAATTTATTTAGTTAAATATTTGTAAAAGAGAAAGATCTTTCCCCCTATGTTGAAAATCGTGACAATCGGAAAGCATGAGAGTTACGCCTGTACTTCTTAGTATTTTAATTATATTGGCATTACTACATACATCCTTATAACTAATATTTATTAACTACTAGCGGTCCGGTACGTGCTTCGCTACGTATAAAGTGAAATAATAAAAATGTGATAAATGAAGAACCGCTCGACCGATTTTGTGCAAACTTCACATAAACCATCTACTAAATAGTCCGAACAAAGCCTAAACATTTAGTTTGGATAGGTGAGCCCGTTCTTGAGTTATAAAATTACAACGAAAAGTGGCATTGATTTTTATATATATAGATATAGATATATCAAAATTCTCATGTAAGTCTCGTGAGTTACAAGCCATAAGAACTAATCGATCGTTGGGATTCAACAGTCCCAGAGCAATATCAGCGATTGACTTCAGCTTTCTTGGAGTTTTATCTACTTGTCCAATTTAGCTTCTTAAAAACAATACAGGATAATGAACTCAATGATAGAGCCTCTTTTAGGGAATACTGTATTACCTTACTAAGTCCCTAGAATTATATTCATAGGCCCTATTAAAAAAATGGATTTAAGGAAGGAATACATTCCAGTCAAACTAAAACTATTTGCTTACATTTGAAATACCGTGTAGGCTTAAATAGACTGACCATTGTACTATAATCAGTTGTAGGCGTACGTAGAGGACAATTGTCTGAATCAGAAGAATAAAGATCCCCGAGACCGATGCACCGACAATTAACCAATTTGACACGACCATAAGTGAATAAAACTCCATTGTCTTTAATAGAGGATGTAGGTATTCATGGACGTTTACTTGCTCTTTTAGGCTCTTCTGTTTTCATTTTTTCGTATTCGTACAGGATATTTAAATAAGAGAGGATATCCTTTCTTATTTCTTTCTTTAAGGAACTGTACCTACAGATTGTAAAGAAGTATTTTTGACTATAACCTGTGGGAATTTGCATGGCGGGAATGAAGAGCTAAATAGCTTATATGGGAAAGCATTTCTTCACCACTACTGGAGTGTCGCGCGAATTTAAAGAATCTCAAATTTGTATTGGGCATCTTGCATTTTAATTCATTTTTAAATATCAGTTTTTTTAAACATTTTCGCGTCAATATTACCATTTCAATTAAGTTGGACATAAAAATCAATATTAAATTGCAATTGAAAATTGCTGCAGCGATAAACGAATAATGTAAGCATAATGTAAGCTTATTTAGTTCTGCAACTTCGTTGTATTTTGATTGTCGTTTTTAATTTTCCTCGGTAACGTTTCATTTCTTGGAATGAATCTCTAGGGGTTTGGTTTATTAACGTTTTGTAAGTGTAAGTTGACAGCATTAAATTTGTTGTAATGGCGTCGTATTTGAACCAATTTGCCGGTCGTTGACTGCCGTTACACCTACACTGAATTACAGATAATGTCCACTTTCAATTGTTATTATATATTCCGGCGGTATAGCAAACTATAGATATAACATTGGCACTGGATTAGTTAGCAAGTAGGATTGTTGTTACTATGCTTCAAGTACTGACCTTGTTATGGAGTTAGTTTAAAGGGTATTGTGAGGAAAAGTGCTTGCGAGAAGATTTTAGCATAACTTAGGGATGAAACTTCAATATTGTCGACTATTGTATCATTCCACAATTTTGTTGATGGAAAGACCATTTTTAGGGTTCCGTAGCCAAATGGCAAAAAACGGAACCCTTATGGATTCGTCATGTCTGTCTGTCTGTCCGTCCGTATGTCACAGCCACTTTTTTTTCCGAAACTATAAGAACTAGACTGTTGAAACTTGATAAGTATTCTGTGAACCGCATTAAGATTTTCACACAAAAATAGAAAAAAAAAACATTAAATTTTAGGGGTTCTCCATACTTAGAACTGAAACTCATTTTTTTTTAATTAAACCCATACGTGTGGGTTGTCTATGTATAGGTCTTCAAAAATGATATTGAGGTTTCTAATATCATTTTTTTCTAAACTGAATGGTTTTCGCGAGTGACACTTCCAAAGTGGTAAAATGTGTGTCCCCCCCCCTGTCACTTCTAAAATAAGATAATGATAAAACTAAAAAAAAATATGATGTACATACACCTGTAAACTTCCACCGAAAATTGGTTTGAACCTAGAAACTAAAGATCTAGTGAGTAGTTTTTTTTAATACGTCATAAATTGAAATTAATATCAAATACTCTGGTCTATACTACCATTTACTTATATACCTACAGGTTTGTACGGAACCCTCTGTGCGCGAGTCTGACTCGCACTTGGCCGGTTTTTTATTTTTTAAGTTAATAAACTTTCTATAACAATTGCGCGACCATCCTCTCGAATACAAATTTTTTGATCATCTAGTAAAAGTGAGATACCGATTTGTCACTCATAATGACACAAAACCGCAAATGATTCATCACAATTTGAAAGGAACTTTTTGTATAAAAACAAAAACCGCGTTGGTTAGTCACGTTTCTTAAGAAACCGATGTTGCCTTATTGGGATACAACCTTTATTGAGTCTTCGTAAGCAAATGAGTAGAAAAGAAACCTTAATACCCAACTAACTTATAACCTAGTAAGTACCCTGATGCAATCAGAGTACTTCTATGGAAGTAAGTACTCTGATTAGTACTTGCTTGCTGGATAAAGATACACAAGAACAAGGAATCGCACATACAGTAAAAGATTCTTAACCATGTACATAGGTGAAACCAACGAAAATCGGAATAAATGCCCATACAAATGATAAGAACTGATTGATTAGAGTAGGAAGTAACCTAATAAATAAACTGCGCGGCCTAGGGGGTACCCCTTTGGTCTAGTGAGCTATGATCAAATCACAACCGATAAAGCCACTGCAAGCGGACAGGTAGCACCTGTTACTAATAAAATGAAATATAATTGCGTTTGCTCGATTTTCTAAACAATTACCTTTTTAATCGAACTTTTACGAACGTTATAACTTTGGCAATAAATCTAAAAAAAGGTTTTAATAGCCTTGTGGTGGAGAAACGGGTAATGGAAGAGCAACGGTTGGTAAGCAGGAGTCGAATAAAAATACGTGAAGGTACTTTAATATGGCAAAGGACCAAAAGCGTCAAAAAAATGCAAATTTCCTAGCCTTGGTGACGGAAATTACTTTTATTTTCATGTTTACATAATTTTTTGAGATTTTTTTCCCATCTATTGACCGATATGGTCATATAGACACAATTGTATAAACAATATTATATAAAGAGTCCATGTCAATAGAATTTATAATTAATTATTTCCTATGCAATCACATCCCATGTTAATAAGGTAGAAAGTATTGCGTTGAATTTTATAACGTCATCAACAGGTAATAAAGTTCTTAATCGTTTGTGAAGACCTATGACTCATTTAGCCTGAGTTAAGAGAATGTGGCTCTCGAGGTACCTGAGTCAGCAAATCAGTGACGAATCACTCACAGAGATTTACCGTAGTCATGAATTATGTATGTTCTAATCTGTTAAGGATACATAATATGAGTGACTAAATAAGATTTGTTCAAGTTATTTGTAACTTCACAAGATGATTCTAGTTATTTCCTTAGTCTATGTAATTGTTATTTTCTTTGTTTCCAGTTTTCTGAGAATATCCTATAAAATTACTTTCTGAAATTGTACACGTTTTCCTGTCTTATTGACTGCGCGACTTGACTAAAAGGTTAGCCATAGATTTTTACACAGTTTCGCTGACAAAATTTAAGTACATATTATTTAGCTTGATTCATTAAATAAAAGTTTATCGGTAGTTTAAAACTACAGTTTCCAGACAAGTATCAAAATATGAAAAATGGACAATTCAGAATATGTAAATACGTCACAAACTTACATAAAATATGCGAATAGGCAATAAATCTCCAACAAACGATAATAATATACCCTCTCAAACTGTAAATGAATCCCATTTTGTCAGAGGGTTAAAATGGCTACTCCGAAGAACAACTCTTCAACTTGTGAATGTAGTAAACAGCCTTGGGGCACTTTCTATCGATTCTCATTGTAGTTTCCGACCCCACTGGAAAATTTACTTAATACCAACATCAGATAGTGAAAACTGATTGAGTTTGTGGTTAGTAGAATTCTAATAAAAGCCTAGTCAATCATTGAAATTATGTGATACTATTTATTTTAATTAAAATTATTCTTTACTAAAAAAAAATGACCGACATTCATAAAATAAGGTGACAAATGTCGGTTTATTTTAGTTAAATTATATTTTTTTATATTTCACTGGCCTTTATGAATTTTCATTCTTTTAAGTTTTTTCATAAGTATCTACTTAAATTTGCTTAGGAAATACATATTGGATTTCCTTACTAGTACCTAACCAATTTTTCGCTATTCTTAACTTCATGTACTTATCTGGCCTACTAAGGAAATTGGAACTGAAATAACATCACCACTTTCGAAAAAAAAAACAAAAATGGCAAGTATACTTAATTTTCAGACTTCCGCATGGTCCCTTTGATCAGGTCATAGCACCTTGAACTGTATTGGTAATTTTCCTCATTCCAAGTAATTCCCAAACTTGGCAAAATAGGACACACAATATTATGCATTCCTCACAGATTTATCAATGGAGGTATCAAGCAAGTAGTCCGTGAATTAATCCCTATAAATCTTTGCAGGCATTCATATATCAATCACAATTTCTTTATAGTTAATGCAGGGTCGGCCTACGCTTGACTCTAATCGAAAAAAAAATATGAGGATAGTACGATTAACCTATTTTTTCTAGTACACTTTAGCCTTCGTTGATTTGATAGGTATTTCAGATTGTGTTATGACCGATTCCTATAATTTACGAACCGTTATCGGTTAAAATTAAGACTCTTATATCTTTACTAATAATGAAGCAAAGACCTCAAAGCTTTGCATAGCAGACCCTACTATATGGAAGTAGTTATCACAGTTAAAATTGACTTACGAAATTATCTATATATGCCCAGTTTGGCAATAAAAAAACCTACCATTGGTAAGCAAAACGATTCGTTTTTGTTTATAGAAAGCGGGCACTAGTAGATACAGGTTTTCATTGTGAGTGTCATTGGTAGCGGGATTTTGTAACCTAACAAGCCTACAAAGTATTTTCATTATTACATTTCAGCCCTTTGACCAGCGGTGGGCTATGTGATGCTCGAGGTATCAGAAGTATTATTATGTTCGATTTAAACACCGAATTCCTGTCGAAGGTATTCAATTGTATTATATATTATTGTAGGTATTTTACTGTATATACGCTATCTGCAAACATATAATGAAATAAATATAACATGAACCTAGTTACTCTTTAAACGGAGTTTCAATTAATTCAAACTCACATGTAATCCAAATGATTTAATTTAATAAAATTACGGTATGTTTCTTACTCTATATCATAGGTAATAAAGTTGAAGATTGATCGCAGGTGTATTTACTAGTTGGTAATGGCTTGACCACGAGATATGCCATCGGCATCACAAATGAATGGATTGCCGGTGTGAAAACATAATGGATTAATGTAGCAAGCAATGGTTCGTTACATCGATTCTTGTTACCATCGATGAAAGGTAAGGCTCAAGTTATAAGCGATGGGTCTATACCAAAGCCAACGAGATGTGATATACAACGTAAACAAACTTTCAATTTTTATAAAGAAATTATGTTGACAGCTGCTTTACCGACCGCTTTCCTGTACCACGAATCACACAACGACAGCTGTCGTCGACCAACTGACGTCATGATTGCATGCGAGAGATAATGATCGCTCGCTGGCGTAATGTAACTCAGTAGAGGTCGGTTGTTTACATATTTTATCTCCACTCGGTGGCTCTGGTATAAAACTCCCACTGACTGACTGACAGACATCGAACAGCCTGAGAACTTGACAAGGATTAGAAATTTGATTAGGTGGTAAAAAGGGGGCCGCGGGCCCGGGGCGAAAAGCTATAGACGGTCATTTGACTATGACTACCGTCTGATATACCTCCACAAAAATATTTATATTTATAAGTATGTATTTTCATATGACCGAGAGTACATACATGACCAATTTCTAAGTTACTGACCAGTTTCTTTACTGTGTTATTTATATATATTAGATATTATATAAGTTAGGTAATATACTTATATCAGTAACGTTGACGTTGTTGACGTCAAAACGGCACTTATCGTTTAAATATTTTTTGTTCACAAACTTATCTTACTATTTACAAATTGCCTGTATCATTCCGGTTTAAATATTCTTAAATTAAATATTTGTTTTATCAGAGATACCATTTCGCCATTTGCTTGTAACTTATAATATAATCGCTTGAGGCGAGGATAATCGCTCGCTCGCAACTGGCTGTAACTGACCAATATTGCTCTACACTCCAACTCTGGCTTTCGGAAACACCTGAATAAAGATCTTAAATACTATTTTATATTAAAAGAACATAAAACACTTCATAACTTAATTAATTATTTGATTTGTGGCACTTCTTCTCTTATTCAGTCGGTCTCTCATTCTGAGGATTGTGGTCACTTAAATGGAAAATCTGCCTCCGTCTATTCCCGTCCAAAGTAGCCCTCACCACGGTAGAATTTAGAAGAAGAGGTGGCTTCTTTCACTTGGTCAGATACTTTTTAGTAACAAATCAGATTTACCGACTTAGGCCGATTTCCAGCAATAACAAATCTAAAGCTTGAATCTTGCAATTCGTGACCACGTATTAGTCACAACATTTTTCCAAACAGCATTCTCACACAGTATCGATTTCTGAGCGATTCTCAAAACTACCGTAACAGGTGACTAATCGATGATACACAAGACAAACAGTCACTGTTTGTTGGAGATGTTATCCACAATTTGTATTCCTTATCGGTGGTGGTATCTCTGTCCCCATAGTTACTGTACTCATGCTGTACTCACTACAAAACGAGGTAGCATTACTGACCTGCTTTTGAATGGTTTCGACGAAAAAAGGTGACAGCGTTTCATTGCAATGTTCAATTTGTTTGTTTTCAGTATATTGCAGCATTGCAGCAGTCACAGAAAATGTTACTGTACATTTTATGTTTTTCCTTTTTTTATGTTTTAGGTATATTTTGAAGATCTTATTGATAGCTATATTTTATTTTTCATATTTATGTCTAGTTATTATTTTGCATATTTGAGCATTGTAACCAGTAAGAAACATTTTAGCCAATAATAAAAAAAAAAACAAGCAAACGTCAACCACACTTTGTTCAAACTTCGCATCTATTCCAATACCTCCCAAAATAATTAAACTTTAGTGAATTCATAAACATACATACGTACAGGCTTAATACACGTACATTATCTTGTATAGCTTCATCGAAAATAAATTGTCTATCGATAAGTGGAACACGTGTAGAACAATGGGGTGGAAGTTAGTATAATTTTTACGGTTATATACATCGAAATTAACCCAATACATGTATTATATTCGTTAAAACTTGATTCATCTCGTTCGATGTTCTTTTAAAGTATCTTGAAATATTTTAATAGCCTTTGTTGCGAAAGTTTCATTCAGATGCGTCGCTTACAGAATCAGAAACTTTATAGTACCTACCTTTATTACATTTTCAATCTATTGACAGATAGTTCTCGAATTTCTTTGGATACTTTGTTATAGAAATGGGCCAAGCCCAAAATTATTGCAGGGGTATGAAAAAATTGGATGTAAAATTATGAATGCCTAGGTAACTAGGCTCATTTACCATTGAACGATCGCCATTAGGATATTAAAGGCTGATCGACAGAACAGTAACCTGTTTAACATGATAACCGACTAGTTCCATGGCGTTTGATGATTATTTAGTTTGTACCGAAATAAAGGCCTATTTTCCTGTCGTTCGGTTCAAGCTCAATGTATTTAATGGTTGTATTCATAGACTGTATGTGTATTGCTAATATAATGATGTAGAAGAAAAACTTTACTATAGATCCAACAAGAACACACTAAGTTTTGGACGTAATAAATTGTTATATATCCAGGGAAATTCGAAATACACGGCACAAAAGCAAAATAAGCAGAGCTTGTTCTAGTAAATAGAACCTAAATAACCGATAAACTATTTATACTTCTTAAAATAATATTAAACTGGGTGTTACAAAAAAGGGTATATAGTACACACGGCAACAGATCAAGCTATACATTTCTAGTATAAGCTGACCTCCCATTGTACGGAAGTCCTATACAATGCGAGCTCAGCTTATACTGGAAATGTATAGCTTGATCTATAGCCGTGTGTACATCCGAAAGGGATGAAGACTACATCGGGCTCTACCGCGTATCTTTGGTGGTAATCGTAACGAACGAATTTCATCCAATGACGCGCACGCGGTATGACGCGACGATGACCATTCGTGGCCCCTGATTGGATGAAATTCATTAATGATGTTCGTTACGTAGAGCCCCAGGACTCAATAGAAAGTTTCAGGTCAAAATAAATAACTAAAAATATTCATACCAAATTGTATTGAATCAAAATCATAACCAACATGTCAACACTCAATGAGGGTCATTATCATTTTGCGTCACTTACTTGCTAATAAAAAAAAAACTCTTCCACGATCTGCGCGCCTAGTACCAGAGATATAGATACTTAAACTAATTAATTACTATTCAGTAAAACTGATTCAAAGGCAACATCTGCTACACTAGTATAAATCATTAATATTTTGACGCTTATACCATGTCTGGTCAATCACATACATTTTATAATTAGTGTAGAATTCACACGTAAAGATGTCGCTACAGACATCGTATGGACGGATTGAAAATGAATTCTTAGTCAAAACGCTATTAAATCACTTTTTATTGAGATTTATTGCAAAGGAATACAATTTGATAATAATAATTTAATGTAATTATTTTTTTAAACTCTATTTTCAATATTTGCAATTTATTTAATTTTATTTAAAACTTTCGACCTTACATAGATGGCCTTACCGTCGATTATTTTTATTTCTTTTTATCGTCTAGGACCGAAACAATCAAATAATAATAAAATAAATCTAATATTAACCTGTTTCTAATAAGCAGAGACTTCAACGGTAAATAAATATAGTCTAAATATTTTGAAATCTACAACGATTATTTTTAAAAGTACAATGGGCAGTTTCGTACCAATTGTATTTCATTTGTTTTTATGGGCTTAAGTCTGTATCTAGCTAGTGCAGGAAAACGTATAGTGGTTTCATTTATTCAACAAAATATCAAATAAGAACAATTATTAAGTCTTTTATGGTCAAAAGGATTAAAGCCTAAAGCCTAAGGAAACCAGGCGGTTGTGGCGATACAAGTCAGCAGATTGGGATGAGATGCGGCACTTTTATGCTTCATATCCTTGGCGAGCTACGTGCTTTCTGTCGGATGACCCCACTACCTGCGCCGATGCTATAACTGATGTGTTACGCCAGGGTATGGAATACTTCATTCCATACTCCGACGTATCCATTAGCGGCTCGGCCCGTCCATGGTACAACACTGGATGCCGTACCAGTGAAGCTCTCAAACAGAAAGCGTACACTGAATGGGCTAACGCGCGTAGTACCAAAGCCTCCGACGTTGGCATCAAGAAGAAAGCGTACAATAAAGCCGCCAAGCAATGCAAGAAAGTGCTCAAAAGAGCTCGTTTCAACCATATTGGCCGTATTGGCTCCAAACTTGCCACTTACCCTACAGGTAGTAAGGCTTTTTGGTCCCTGGCCAAATCGGTTGAAGCGAATTTTTGCCGCTCGTCACTACCTCCACTGACCAAGCCCGACGGATCTCTGGCCCACAGTGCAAAGGACAAAGCGGATCTATTCGCAAACCTTTTCGCTAGCAACTCTTTCCTAGATACCACCAGCCAACCTCCACCTTGTCTTCCTCACTGCGGCTCCGCAATGTCGGATATCCGCATTCACCAAAAAGAGGTTCTCAAAGTGCTGCGTGGACTAGACGTGAGTAAGGCCAGTGGTCCCGACGAGATTCCGGCGGTAGTATTAAAGTCCTGTGCCCCTGAGTTGTCTCCTATTCTCACGCGTCTATTCAGACTCTCTCTCAAAACAAGACGTGTACCTAAGTCCTGGAAGCTTGCAAACGTCCAACCTATACCCAAAAAGGGTAGCCGTACAGACCCGTCGAACTATAGACCTATCGCAATCACCTCCATTCTCTGCAAGATTATGGAGCGTGTATTGAACGCCCAACTTCTTGGCTACCTGGAAAACAATGATCTCCTGAGTGATCACCAATTCGGCTTTCGTCCTGATCGATCTACAGGAGATCTCCTAGTGCTAGCCACCCACCTCTGGGGCGAGGCCATTGAGAAACATGGTGAAGCGCTAGCCGTTTCACTGGACATCTCGAAGGCTTTCGACAGGGTCTGGCATGATAGTCTGCTCAGCAAGCTTCCCTCATACGGACTGCCCTCTAGTTTCTGCGCCTGGATCTCTGATTTCCTGAGTGGACGGTCTATTCGAGTGGTCATCGATGGGTGCTCGTCTGAACTAAAGGCGATCAACGCTGGTGTCCCTCAGGGATCTGTTCTCTCTGCTACGCTGTTTTTGCTGCATATTAATGACTTGCTGAGACCCGGAATCTATGGGTACGCAGATGACAGCACCGTCACAGAGAGTTATGTATCCGATCCGCGGGCTAGTAGGGCCACAACAGAGTCTCTCAGAGAGGGTATGGTTACGAGGTTGAACTCGGCTCTGCAAATTGTATCCGAGTGGGGTACCGCCAATAGGGTCGAGTTCAATGCCTCTAAAACACAGGCCTGTCTCTTTTCTGCAAAGAGGAGTCTCTTTAACCTGACTCCCGCATTTCGTGATGTATCTGTACCGTTATCCAAACACCTAGACCTTTTGGGTCTCAATTTATCCTCTGACCTTAATTTCGGACGGTCCATCGAGGCCAAGGCCAAGACTGTTGCCAAAAAACTTGGAATCCTGAACAAGGTGAGACGGTACTTCACAAAGGAACAGCTTCTAAATTTATACAAAGCTCAAGTTCGACCTTGCATGGAGTACTGTTCTCATCTGTGGGATGGCTCAGCCAAATATCAACTGGCAACTTTGGACTCGTTAGATAGGCGCGCTCGAAGGATAATTGACGATAGCGACCTAACGAGCAAGAAACTGCAAAACCTGGATCATCGGCGTCAGGTTGCAAGTTTGACGGTATTTTACAGATTGTTCCACGGAGAATGCGATAAAGAACTCCATAATCTTGTCCCTCCATCCCCGTTCTTCTATCGGACCACTAGGCGTCGGGGGGGTCTCCATCGCTTCGTCGTCGATATTCCATTTTGCCGTACCAAGCGTTTCGCTTCCTCTTACCTTATACGCACGGCCAAGTTGTGGAATGCTCTCCCGGACAACGTGTTTCCAGACACTTATAACATGGGTTTATTCAAGGCCAGAGTGAACAGGCATCTTATGGGTACGCGCGGTCCACCCTAGACTACATCTTCGCTTACCATCAGGCGGGATTGCGGTCAAGCGCAAACCTATATAATATAAAAAAAAAAAAAAAAAAAAAAAAAAAAAGCCATTCGTAAATCACCGACCCTGCTCACAAAATTTATGGAGAATAGGATGAGTAATTTAACCTGTAGTGGAGAACAGCCGGTTATCTGGACATACATACGAAAGCATTTTTGTCCAAGCTGAAAAGGGAGACTCTTCGCTTGCTCGGTATTAAAGTGATTTTTAAAACATATAGAATATTAAGAAATTGCTATCTTGACCTATTTTTAATCGTTCCCTAATCAGGGCCGGCAATAACCTATATAGCGCCGGGTCAGGCCTCTGTCACTTGCCTATAACTACCGCGATAAGCATCTACAGCTCACTTCGAGCTGGGCTCGACTAAACTGTCGGGGCCGCCACGCGCTTGCGAGCACACTGTACGCAATTGTGTCGGAGCCAAAATCAGAATGCGTGATTATTTGTTTTCTTGTGCGATGTTAAACTAGGAAATATATTTGTTAAGGTGTAATTTAGAATTAACTTAGTACTCTGCAAATATTGTAGGCTATTAAAACGGCGGCAATCCCTCAAGATCAAAAGTGTGCAATTTCTGTACGTTAGTTCTATTATTTATTGTGCCCGGGTGCAAGCAATACCCTGGCGCCCTCAAGTAGGCGCACGAACAAAATGGAATACTAACAGTTATATAATCACCAGAGTGATCGGAAATTCTGCAGTTTCAAGCAAGGTCTTTAAGAAATTTCGCAGGGTTCCCAATTAAAAAAAAACAACTTTCGCTCAAACAAATGCATATGTAATGAAATTAGACGCAAACGGCGCGAGCGGGGCCACAGGCGGGGCGCATGCGCGATGTTCGTCATTTCGCATTCACTACGAACCGTCACAACCAACTTCATACGCATGCAAGGCTTCATTATCTCAAATATCTCATACTGTTGTGCTATATAAACCAACAATAGTTATATCTCATTATGGATAGTTTTTCATAGGTTAGAAAGAGATACACTCGCTGGCAACGAAGCCCGGTTGCAAGACCACGCGTGCGAGCGAGACGCCTTGACTGACCGTGCGAGGTGGTGCGAGGCGGGTTGTACACAGATATAGATATACCGTACCTACCTAGTTTTAAACCGAATGGTGTGTATATGACATCGAAAAGCAATAATAGCGAAGAGCGCGAACTTTTAAATAGTTCGGAAGTTTATATTCTTGTTCGAGAATTATTTTAGTAGGGCAAGCCCGGCTTTTGGGCTTGTATGGACGTACCGCCACTGCCCGAGGCGCCTTATATACACACCATTCGGTTCAAAACTACGACTGATACACTACTGACGGATTTATCTACATTCACTGTTAAAAACTACAGTAACATACTCTCGGCATGCCCTATTCTGAAACCTCTCTCTCTCACCTTGACTCTCGATGCAGTGGCGTGCCTAGACTGCATCGAGAGTCAAGGTGAGGCATTGGCAGTGAGCCTAGATGTAGCGAAGGAGTTCGATCGGGTCTGGCACAGGGGTCTTCTAAAGAAGTTACCATCATACGGGCTTCTCGAGGGATTATGCAAATGGGTTGCCAGCTTTCTGTCCAGCAGAAGCATAAGAGCCGTCGTCGACTGTAGATACTCTAATAGCATGGACATGAATGCCGGCAAGGCTCTGTGCTGTCCCCAACACTGTTCCTTCTGCATAGAAATGAATGCCGTCAATAGACAGCATATCATTCATTGCTATGCGGACGACAGTACAGGGGACGCTCATTATACGGGCCGTGCAAATCGTTCCGAGGTGGAGGAAAGCCGCGAACGGCTGGTGTCTGAAATCGAGAGTACACTAGCTTGTGTCTCCGATTGGGTTCGACTAAACCTAGTCCATTTCAACCCCACCAAGACTCAAGCCTGCGCGTCCACCGCTAAGAAAATCCCATGGTCTGTGGCTCCACAGTTCCAGAACACTTCCTTGAACATCAGTCAAAGCATTGGGATTCTTGGCGTCGACATTTCTAGCGACGTTTTGTTCCGAAGTCACTTGGAAGACAAGATTAAGCTGGCATCCAAAAGCTTGGAGTGCTCAACAGAGCGAGGCAGTACTTCACATCGGGGCAAAGGCTGCATCTTTATAAGTCGCAAGTCCGGCCTCATATGGAGTATTGTTGCCATATGTGGGCGGGGGCACCTGGATACCAGCTTGGGCCTTTAGACTCGGTTCAGCGACGTGCCGCTAGAATTGTCGACGATCCCGAGCTCACGAACGGTGACGAGCCTCTCAGTTTGAGGAGAGACTTTGCCTTATGTGTGTTCTACCGCTTGTACAACGGGGAGTGTTCCAAGGAATTGTTCGACTTGATGACCACGGCAACCTTCTACCATCGCAACTTTCGCCATCGACGGTGAGTCCATCCTCAAACATTGAAACCTATCCTTATATATATCCTTGAGCCGTTCTATGTATTAAAAACAATGGGCGTCAAATCAAATAATTTATTTTAAAAAGTAAAAAATTACACAGATAATTATACAATGGTACCCGCACTAGGATAATCCTGTATCGCGGGCAACCTGTATAGTTTACAAAATATCTTTTCCAAAACATACAACTATACAGCGTCAATTCAAACATTTGATTAAAGTTTAATAAATATAACAAAAATAAAATAGTGGTTTCTTAGGTGGCTGTTTCAAGTCTTTCCAGAGCTTGTAGTACTGCGACCAGACTAGATGTATGTAGTGGTTTCTTAATAAATAGATGTTTCCATTAATTTTCCACAGAAATGATATGTTTCCCAGAAATAGATCTTTATAAGCGACACTATGAGATGGAGTAATAATACAGTTTTTTTTTATTAAAATCGGCCTTGGGGCTCCTTTCAGCATTTGTCGCTATGCCCTATACTTTAGGATTCAGCCAACCAGGCAAAAAATGGTAAAATGTTAAAGGATATAATTAGGTAAGCATTATTTAAACTTTTTAACTTTCACGCCTTTTAAATTAAAAACTTCAAACAATAAAAAAATGTTTATACCATAGAATTGGAAATGTTAGGAAAAAATAAAAAGTGCCCATCGTCCTTTAAAATACTGTTCTATAAAAAGTGACATCTGTTGTCATTTACTGACAAAACTAACATTGCTGTAGTGACATACGTGGCAAGACTAGCAAATAGTACCTTTGACTCACCACCGGCGCTGTACTTGCGCGAGTTACGGTGGTAACTTTTGAAGTATGGGCGCTGACCCTCTGTTGTACGTAGTATTTATCTACGTAGTATTTATCTACTCTGAGCTTATACTATTCGCAATAGGTTCGATTGCCCTATCCACATGCGTGCTGTTCAAAAAGGAACATAACAGGATATTCATATAAGCTGTTCATCACGGCTCTTAAATAGCGTTGTGAATTTTAATGTCCTGACCACAAACTACTAACGCACTAACAAAAAAATGTGTCTATGAGAGCCGGCCACATCTCACGCACACACTGGAAAAAAAAATGTATTTAACAGTAACACAAAATTCGACTATCAATAACGTAAACAAAGTTACCAGTAACAAAACTAGTTTTGGTTCATTACTAAATTATTTGATTAAATCACAAGAGATATAAGATGAAATGTAACTAATGTTAGTTTCCCGACAACAAAACGTCAACCTACATAACTAGTTTTGTAGAACCTTTTTTTCAGTGCACATTAGTTTGCTATTCCGCGGGAAACGAGACTGTCGCCGTTTACACAGAGCCGTTTACCCGCGCTCGACTAATGTGTGAATGTGTGCGTGCCGGTTTGTACGTACACCTTGGTGGCTGACTTGAGAGTCACTGTTTTTTGTTAGCGAGAATATATCCGATTTTTTTAACATCCTTGGTCCTGGCGTGCCTGGTGACTTATCGTGTTTTGAATAAGTTGCATAGGTACTAGGTAACCTAGACCTGGTTTCTTTATGTTGTACTTACTTACTTTGCGGCTGTATTTGCACACAAAGCCTAGAATGGAACTGGCTCTCAAATGTGACAGGCGAAACAATCCCAGCAACTGCTTGGCGACAGGTTTTCAACTTGAGTATGGTAATTACCAGGTGGGTACTACAAAGTGCCCTACGACCATGCTATGGTTTCCTCACGATGTTTTGCCTTTGCCAAAAGCTCAAGCTCATGTAGGATTCGAACTCACAATCTCGCCACGGTTTTCAATGCGTCACTATCACATGAGCTATCATCGCTTTACTTTAATATGCACAGTTACCTCTATTATATTTATGTACAATATTTTCTACAAATTAATGTAGTTACGTCAGTGGTGCAACTGCCATTTCGAGGACCTTACTAAAGAATTTTGGGCCGAAAATGTGCTTACCTATAATATTATAGAGGATATTATATTAATAGTGCAAGAGTTATCATTAGCACCTTTATGTAATTGAAAATAAGTGGGAGATGCTCAAATTTCAACTCTCAAGCATAAATCTAAATTCAAATACTGCTACCAGCTAAGCGGTTGCAGTCCTCGAAACACTAGTATCAACTATGGACTTTAGTCCTTCGAGACTAAGTTACACAGATCTGTAATTAAATTATGTTCTTGGACATTATTAAATTTAACCCTCAATAGGTACAACTCCAAACAATATTCGATTAAATTTGTGGGGTACCTGTTCCTTAACCCTTGTTAAAAGTTTCTCCTTTGGAAGTAAATTACCTAGTGTGAGGAAAATTTGGGTATTTAAAGTTTCGAATTTTCAGTAGTAAATTGAGTCTAGTTTAAATCATGTTTTTGTAAAATAAGGCATAGATATATGTACCGTGCCTATAGGCTCTTGTAGGTACACTACAAGCAAAGTTTTGAAGGCATGGAAATATAAAATTGGCCAATATTTTTTATTTATTTTATATTTATTGAGAAACAAACAGCTGCAATAATACATAAAGTTATATTAACAATGTTTAACTCATAAGCCAATTAAGTTTCTACATTCAGCTAAGTACAAATTGTATCCATTTTCTAATTAAAAATATACTTACAATACCTACAATATGTGCCAAATAGTGTACTTGTATTACCCGCCAGGCTGGCTACCACCTTTCACCTCTCTTGTTCACGTTTCTAGTTGAAAACCTGTACACTACCGATGTGATCCGGGCGCTGCATTGAGAGCCAGTTCCTTCTAGGCTTTGTGTGCTTACCACCTTCCGCCACATCGTCATTAACCATAGACAACCACAATGAACTGCAGAGACTGGTCTTTAGATAGTTAAAAAAATACGCGGTAGTGCGTGTCTAATTGCATGTTTTTTTTAAATAAATTGAGCACTTCTTAAGTCCTTATTTTTGTTAATCAACAAAAGATAATATTATGTTCAAACGATATTTACTCTAGATAGGATGGATTAGTACTATTTATTGGACACTTATCTACCGAGATAATATAAATAATTAAGCTATCGTTTTATAAATGTTTGTGGACTATTTAAAGTACCTTTCTTTTATTTAGGAGACACCAAAACATACAATCGCCATTACTTGAAGCTAGCAATAAAAACGTAAAAATCATTGCACTTTTTATTCTTTAATGTTTTTACAGTTTTCCGCAAACAGTGTTGTGAAGAAACATCGTCACAAGTTAGGTATGCTCATGTTGAAGCTGGATTTCTTTTTTACAGCACTTTTTTTATAATAGGTTTTCATATTTTATTTTCCTTGCATTTTTTCTGGCAAATAAACTATAGGTGCACTATATTATTCTATTCAATTAATAAAATATATATACTTGAAATTTTTGTGATCTGATAATATTATATTATATACAGACGGCGATTTTAAGGCGATGATAGCTTAGTGGTAGTGACGTCGGATACCGAGAAGAAGGTCCCGGGTTCGAATCCTACAATGAGCTTGAGCTTTCGGTGAAGGAAAACATCGTGAGGAAACCATAGCACGGTGGTAGGGTACTTTGTAGTACCCGTCTGGCTGGCTACCACCCTCAAGTTGAAAATCTGTCGCCAAGCACCTATCGGTGTGTTCCGTCAGCTGCACTTGAGAGCCAGTTCCTTCTAGGCTTTGTGTGCTTACCACCTTCGACCACATCATCACTTACCATAGTGAGATTGTGGTCAAACACAGGCCTACACAGTAAAAAAAAAAAAAAAGACATAATCCTTTGTTAATTTATATTTTTAGCCATAACATTCTTAAGAAGACATATTGGCGAGCACATGGCGCTAACCCATCTTTATATCTTCTTGGCTATTCCTACATTACAATTGATATCATGTTCCAAGTCCATTTAGCGGTCTGTGCATCTAATGGTATAGCTAACCGACAATTAAAGCTAATTGCTATCATTGAGGGGCCGCGGGCCTGCGCCTGCGATGCGGGTGTTTTACACTCGTCTTTTGACCACTTATGTCATTGTCATTGATGATGAAATTGGATCTATACATACATACAGATAGGTAAATGTAGATCGTTCTAAATACAAACAGAATCTACATTCTTTTTGATCGCCCGACTAAGGACCGATTATCTGGCTGTCCTATTTTATCTTCTAATACAGGACATGTTTTTAGGGTTCCGTAGCCAAATGGCAAAAAATGACAGACATGACGAATCCAAAAGGGTTCCGCCCTTATGGATTCGTCATGTCTGTGTGTCTGTCTGTCCGTCCGTCCGTATGTCACAGCCACTTTTTTCCGAAACTATAAGAACTATACTGTTGAAACTTGGTAAGTATATGTATTCTGTGAACCGCATTAAGATTTTCACACTAAAATAGAAAAAAAAACAATAAATATTAGGGGTTCCCCATACTTAGAACTGAAACTCATTTTTTTTTTTAATAAAACCCCTACGTGTGTAGTGTCTATGGATAGGTCTTCAAAATGATATTGAGGTTTCTAATACAAATTTTTTTTTCTAAATTGAATAGTTTGCGCGATAGACACTTCCAAAGTGGTAAAATGTGTCCCCCCCCCCTGTAACTTCTAAAATAAGAGAATGATAAAACTAAAAATAAAATATATGATGTACTTTACCATGCAAACTTCCACCGAAAATTGGTTTGAATGAGATCTACCGATTATTTTGACATGTGCAAGCTAGGGTGCAAAATTATTCCTTGCGTTTTAATTTATTACGTCCATTTCACGGACCATCAAGCAAAAAATAACCGTAAAAGTGAATTACAGAATTAATCTACTTATATATAAAATTCTCGTGTCACAATGTTAGTTACCTTACTCCTCCGAAACGGCTTTACTGATTTTTACCAAATTTTATATGCATATTTAGTAGGTCTGAGAATCGGTTACTATCTATTTTTCATACCCCTAAGTGATAAGGGTAGGCACCACGCGAACAAAGTCGCGCCGGTCAGCTAGTTTCTGTATAAATCATTTCAAACAGCGTGACTACTATAGACTAATTTAATAGTACAATCGTAGTTCGTACTCAGAATCGTTGACTCAATGATGACGAATAACTGTTTATTAAAGCTGGTTTAGGAGCGTAATAAATTATTAATAGCTGCAATATTCCGTATATCATTATCTTGTACATATCTCGCCACACACGACGACAGACGTATCAACAAGGGCATGAATTGAGACATATGCTTTCCAAAGGTAAAATAAACGGGTCTCTGTTATCATAACAATGGCGGCTATGTTTCAATATCTTTCAACGATTTACCACTAATCAATTTGCTACTTAATACAGTCATATGCTATTATGAACTTTATTGATTCTATAATAAGGATTAGTACAATTTCTGATGAGTGAAATCGTCTGAAGTAGACATTTTGAATGACAGAGTTATGTGTAAATTGTTGGTAATTAGAGAAATTAATACATCATTTTACCTGTATTAAATGTACCTACGATGTGGCCGGATAAATGCATACACTTTTGAAACTGAATACGAGCAGCAAAATTAAGTAAGTAAGTAAGTATTTTTATTACCAGCAAGATTATTGTAACATAAAAAATTAAGTCAGGCAATATGGTATCCTTACAACTAAAGTAGTTTAACATCGAGTCCTTAGCTAAGCAGAGCTTGTATTTTAGGACTCAGAATCAAATTGAAGAAGCAGGTACTGAAAACTAAACATAACTAAGTAAATACCTAATATAGCCTGACCTTTTTGAAACCAATATTATTTGTCTCACATTTCCAGTAACCTAATAGTACCGTGTCTATATATACATAGAACTGAAAATGAAACCAAAGAACATGAAATATGCAGCTGAGAGTAATGAACAAAATGGCATTTGAAAATAAATATGAGAAAACGGTGAACTCCATTCGAGTCACAACCGTAACTGGTGCAATATCAAAAGGAGTTTTGCTTTTTTCAAAACTTGTTGATAAAATGATAGCTACATTAAATTGCTTGTCAGTAGAAGTGTTACACAAAGGTGTATCGCACACTGTATCGAAGTTATTACGGAACAAAGACTAAATAAAACTATGAAAGAAGCACAGCCTCGACCTCCTGAGTGTTACTGCCAAATTAAAAAACCCAATTTCAATAGTGACAAATAAAAACTTGGCACAAGCACGTCTATATCGGAAATTGGTACTGACTTGGCTGAGATAGTTAAGTAACTTGGTTTTAATTCCAGTGGGTGAATGAAGCAATAATTCGAATGGGAATGCAATGAGGAATTGGCTGAGGCAAAGACAGAAATTGCCAAAATTAATACCTTAGCTTAGTAGTTACAACTTGAATAGATCTTGATGAAGGATTTGATGTTGTAGGTATTATGTTTGGCTCGAAAACTAAACTAGAACCCAAACAATAGTGTCAGATTACTGTAAAGACAAAGTATCAGACCTTACTATCATATTACTATTAGAATTAAACATTTAAAAGAGATTCATCGGGACGTGATGTTCAGCCTCATAAATTGGGAACTACAAAAGATACAAAGACGTTTCAATACCACTTCTAATTTAAAATTTAACGGAATACTTGTGATAACCTTAGACGACATAATGTCGTTATCATCTATATTTGCAACTCGAGTAAAGACTACTATTTGTCGTCATTAGTCACACGTATTTATCTCTTTAAGGTTATGGCCTTGAATAAAGAATGTTCTTTGTTGCATAGTACTTATACAGTCTACTAATTGATTTATCTTATACGATGCGATAATCGAAATGAAAAAGTATTTTTTATTGCACAAGCTTTATGTCGCACAGATTCAACCGCGAGCTAGCGGTTATTAAAAATTTCCTGACATAACCGCAACGAGAGCATACTAGACACCAATTAAATCAAAGTAACTTTTCATTGAAAATATTGTTGGGAAATATTTTGTTTTTTTTACAAATTTAAGTGAGCGTGTGGGAATAACGGTGTACATTGCGTGGAAGCTGAAATAAAATTTCAGCTTTCTGTTTATACTGAAAAAATAAGGTAACTTTGGACAAAATATCGGTAACATGATAAATAACACATATTCACAAAAAAAAAGTTTATAAATGTGTCTTTGAACCTCAACAACCCGTAACTTCCCAGGCATGGCTCCATATAAAAAAATGATCGTATTCATTTGGATTATATGTGGGTTTCGGTAATGTCGAAGAAATAACGGTAGTTATATGGAGTTTTTTTTTGCAAAATGCTGTGCTTTGATAGTCAGCCAGTTTTTCCAAATAACAGTACTTAATTATATTTATTTACTAAACACACCAACAGTTTACATACATATCAATTCCGTATTAGACTAATCAATGCAGGAAAATATAAAAAAACTATTTTAATGTATAGAGATAGTGTTTTATGGCTAATAGCGAAATTAATAGCTTTGTGTGGCATGGTATAGTACAATTACTTTTAGTTTTTTACAGGTTTAAAAAAATATAAAACCAAAAATCAAGGCCAAGCCGCTCGCGCGCGTTTAGTAATTTTTAACGTATATAAAATGTTGTTAAGGCAAACATGTTTTGCGTACTTACAAGAGTAATAACAATAATTCAAAACCACGGATTTGTATAGTCACTCACCGACATGCAACTGATTGCATTTCTATCAACTCTTTTTTTTATAAAAGCCACAATTTATGATGCACACGTTTTACTAACGTTACGAAGGTACAATGCCGTTTTCAAATTCCATACAATTTTCTTATAACGGACTGTATGTCTCCGGAGAATAGAGCCCTATTTGAATTATCAACTGGGGATTGTTTAACACTTTAATTTGCACTAAGTGCCGTTAGTGTTAAGGTACTTTGCATACGGCATGCGCCACGTGCATCGGATTAAGGGCGTTTCAGATACGATAATATCAGGTGCGCGGTTTTGTATAGTTAACTAGCTAATGCCTTGCGTGCTTTATAAAGTCAAAGTCAAAGCTATTTATTCAATTAAGGCACAAAAGTCAAAGCTACAAAAATTACCACCAATTCGTAAGTCGGCCTTGGACTGAGAACAACAGGCAAGAAACTCAGCAAGTAAATTTTTTTATATAAGTACCTATATATTTTTGGTCAATCTGACTATATTGGCTATTTTTTCCATGCAATTTTTTTAAATCAAAAACCTTCCCGGCCTGTGCACTACAATTTATTTCATGCTAATCAGAGTATAAGAAAGCATACGAATAAAAAGAGAAAAGTATGAAATTTTATAAAGCAGTATTTTTAAGCAATGGAATATTGGGATGATAATATACCTAATAATAAATAAGCATTGCACTTGCAGTACTTGCACCCTTACAAATTGTTTGCATGAACTGCTGAGTGTAATAGAACAAGTCTTAGTATGGACTTTTAGAAATATAAGTTGGCAACACTGTACGGGGTTCTCATCCTCTTTATCGCTGGCTGCTCGAGCCCACTATACGTGTCGTAAAATAACTTATTAATATTAATCTTAGAAATACATGTAATTATAATACGTGTGTATAATAAACCATTCTCTCAAGTGCCACAAAGCGTTTAATTCTGGTTCCCCCAAATGCCTCTAAAATAATTGTTGTCTCAGACCAGTAAGGCTCCTCATCATCGACAATTTTTTTTAAATCTTTTACAGACAAAACATTGACTTCTGCCCCTGTGTCGCATTTGAAGTGAATCCTCTTATTTTATACCCTGAGCATGCATGGCGCAGTCGGTAGGATCCCATCCTCGTCGCCATGATGTAATAGAACAAGTCTTAGTATGGACTTTTAGAAATATAAGTTGGCAACACTGTACGGGGTTCTCATCCTCTTTATACTAAAGGATCGATAGGCCGTGCTTTCGCAGTCCCTATGCGTACTGAACATCTGGATCAAGCCAGCTTTTGCCCTTTTGCTCCACGCGAGGTTTCTGTCCTCGCTGAGCTGGCCTTAGGACTGGCGCTTTACTAATAAATGTTTTAATATTAGAGAAAATCTCTTCATGAAGTTGAGTCCATAACCAAATGGTGTTTTTCTTTAATAAAATTTGCAAAGGTGCTACTAAATCTGCTAATTTATCAACAAATTTTCTTAAATAATTTACCATTCCCAAAAATATTTGTAATTCTTTTTTATTTGTTGGACTTTTAATATTTAATATAGCTTTTATTCTATCAGGGTCAATTTTCATGCCCTCCTTCGAAAAAATATGTCCAAAATATCTGACTTCTTTCAATTTGTATTGAAATTTTCTTTGATTAAACCTAACATTACTGGCAAATCTTCTTGGTTCCTAATATTATGCATTTTTTTATTTTTTGGCGCAGTCGGTAGGATTTCACACCCTCGCAGCTATTAATGAGTAGAAATCTGAAAAATAAATTACCTGTAACTTTTAATTATTTGAAACCAAAAGTAAACAAAAATGTAGAAATGGAGTTTAACTATGTTAAGAATAGGAATGTAAAAAATTATAATAAGAATACTAGAGCAAAGAATAGTTTCCATCCAGGACAAAATGTATGGTTTAAAAAGGATCCTTCAACAAATAAATGGATGCCTGGAAAAATAATAAGAAACAATAATTATAGATCATATGAAATTAAAGATTGTAATGATTGTGTATATATAAGAACCTCACACCATGTTCGACCTCAATAGTCTGGTTTTATATGTCTGAATGTGTAGGTCTTGGTGTATGTTTTAGTTATATTTTTTTTTTTAAAAAAAGGGGGATGATGTAATAGAACAAGTCTTAGTATGGACTTTTAGAAATATAAGTTGGCAACACTGTACGGGGTTCTCATCCTCTTTATCGCTGGCTGCTCGAGCCCACTATACGTGTCGTAAAATAACTTATAAATATTAATCTTAGAAATACATGTAATTATAATACGTGTGTATAATAAACCATTCTCTCAAGTGCCACAAAGCGTTTAATTCAAAACCACAATCTTCTACACTGAGCATTTAGAAATGATCCATGATTTGAAAATTGAGATGCTTATGATTTAAGTAAATATATTTTTGCTATTGTTTTACTTGCTATTAGTGTCTTGGTAATTATTTCTGAATAAGAGACACATGCGTCAGCAATAGTTCTTTGACGTCATTTCATACTCAATTTTCATAGTAATTGTTTCTTCAAATGATTGTATTACATCTTACGTATATTA
This sequence comes from Achlya flavicornis, assembly GCA_947623365.1. Taxonomy (NCBI): domain Eukaryota; kingdom Metazoa; phylum Arthropoda; class Insecta; order Lepidoptera; family Drepanidae; genus Achlya; species Achlya flavicornis. Next base: position 4,909,083 of record OX392482.1, read on the forward strand.
TTTTTATTGACAAAGAATACTACATAACTACGTAAAGAAGTGACATTAACAACCTATTGCGAAATTATTACGTACACCATCGTTACTCGCAACGTAATGGCGTGACAGTACTCTCGATAGTATTGCCACATGAGGTGGTATTGCCCCGTCTTTAGACCAATGGCCGACCGCTTACTTAAATTAATTCGCTTGTATAAAGTGCATAGCGTGCACTTTTGGTAGACAAAACCTAACCCAAATCCTATGCCAGTGTAAAATAATCTTTACCCAAGGCAAACGATATATTTATTACCCAATCGTATTTGCGTTTGATAATTGACGCTAAGTACCTAAAGAACGTCTATTATTGGCTCAATGGTATGAATCGCCCTTATAATTGTGGTATTTAGTTCGTACTTACCTACCTACATTTTGCTCAAATTAGCTAATAGCTTGATATTAGCATTTGTTTTGACGTCAATGAATGTAGATTCTAGGTATTTTTTGGATTCAACAATATGTGCGAATGAGTTAAGTTTACAACCAATAAATTAATCTATAACTAAAGTACTAGAAACTATTAATTAATTTAATTTAATTGTGTAACAAATGAGTTATGACATCATAAGGAAAATAAATATCTTTAAATTATTTTATAATACAGAGTGTATTCTTATATAATGTTGTAAATATATTAGTTCATACCTAATAAAGATAATTTACTTTATAATTTGTTATATGCCTTTTTAACATATTCAATTATATTATTCCAGCTTTTAGATATCGAATATTATGTGCTTATAGGTTAGTTGTTTGTTTGTTACGCCTTCTCGCCTTCACACCTCAACTACTCAAGGGATCATAATTAAAATTGGCATGCAGATAGTCTATGGTATGGAGAAGGAAATAGGCTACTTTTTATCCTGGGACAGCTAGTCATACCATAATTAAGTCTACGTCTACCTAGACGTACGCTTACCTAACTAGGTAACTTAAACTGCATAAAAATGGGTGTTGTTGTCTAATGCAGAAGGTATATGAAACTGGGTTTATGGATGTTTGCAACTCTTTCACGAAATAACTACTCAACAGATTTGGATGATATTTGGCACGCAGGTAGAACATGGCCTGAAAATGGCCTAATTATTTACTGAATTCGCATGATTTTTATTTACGAGACCTAACAGCCTCGAAAACCTGAAGTATTTACCTACCTCACTATTTACACACGTTCATTTGTGAAGTAAGTTTAGTATTAAATTATTGTATCGATGTAGGAGACCTAAATGTTTATTACAACTGGGTAAATAATAGCCAGCACTTTGTACAACAAATTAAAAAGACACTCGTTTTTGTTCAGTTGGCATTTCAATTATCTTCGGTTTGTTTGAACGGAATTGATTACTGAAAAGAAGACGTGAATAATGTTTGTTACTAGACTTTTTATTAGTAACTAATGAAAAGAGGTAACGCTGCCAGCTGCTGGAAACCTTGCCGTTAATTGGTAACAGCGGCAGACTCGAGGATTATTTTCTATAATAGATTATATTTTGTTCATATTTAGTGCAAATAAAGATTATAATAGTAAATAATTAATATGAATATGAAAACTATTTTACGAAAACAAAAAACATGTTAAAATTAAGAACACATCCTTTTTTTTAGTTTTAAAGTAATTGAACTTCCAGCAACAAAGATATCAAGCATGTTTTTCTTGGCATCAGGCATTTCACCCACAAAGGGTGCGACTTTGCTTGCATTTAGGGTTTCAATTTTGAAAACTCAACCTTTTTGGATGCCTATGCTATAAGGAACCTATTCAAATGTCATATATGTTTCTAGATCATGCGATTTGTTGGTCTGTCAGCCAGTAAGTTTCCTTTGTACCTTAAGATAGCTTAGGTAAAATTCATAATATCACGTACAGTCGCGGACATAAATATGTATACACTTAGTAAAATTCAACAACTGTTTCCTCTTAAACTACTGATTGAAATTATGAGATATTATAAAGGCAGAATCTTCTAGCATATACTATTATGATTTGTGTAATAGTTTAACACTTAAATGTTAAACATGCAAGAAAATCGCTTTTGAATTTCAAAAAGTGTATACATATTTATGCCCTCGACATAGTTGTATGTGTTTTTTCACTAACATAATGAATATTAATAAAATAAACTATGAATTTGTGACGTATGGTACCTTGTGCATAATAAAATAACAAGAACATTACATCGCTCCTGCTTACACGTGATCACTCCATACGGACAGACTGTAGACATCACGTAACGAGCCGGTTAAAAAGGGTTGAATTATATCTTAAATTATATGTTTTCTCGCTTCAAGGAAATCTTTGAACACGGCACGTCCTGTTTGAGTTATTAATGTTTTTTTACTGGGAATATTCTATTTCTACAATATTATTGCTTTGCGTAGGTATCTCTTTCAATTTCCTGTGTTTTAACTATACTTATACGACGGATAAGAATAGAAGAAATAAGTACTTATGTCACTACTATAGAATATTAAAATAAAGGTAATCTCAATGTAAAATTGTATTTTTAAAATTATAATTATAGAAATTGGTGGATGGAATGAAATTCACGTGAAAATCTTAGGGGGTCGATTCTTTGATATAGGTATAAAACTGTGCTAATAGTCTGCATATTGACATGTAGAATAATTGGAAAAAATAAAGTAAAGAAAGATGAACGCAATAATAGTGCGTTCGAATTGGAGTGATGTCGTTTTTAACAGTTTCAAAATGGGCATTTTTGTTTATGCGTTCGAATTGGAAAATTTCAACAATTTTGCAACTTTTGCCACAAACGATATTTCCCAAATCGAACGATTAGATACAAAAATGACATGTCCATGCTGATCGCCTGCTTGTCACTTGTCTCAACCTACCTTTTTCCTTCAGTTAATCATTAAACAAAGTTAATCTAACAAATTATTCTCTTACCTGTTAGTATTTCTATAAAATTTTATAATAAAAAATAGAATTTTCGCTTCCCGTATGAATTTTCCGAAACTTATCTGTCAGATTCAAAGACTTATTTATATTTGTATGTCAAAATATGATCACAAACGACCCTGCCTTGGAGGTGGGTCAAAATTTGCAGTTCACGATGTCGTTTTTAACTGTTTCCAAGCAAAACGAACGGTGAACGAAAACTGTTCAAAACGCCAATTACGCCCACAACTTTCCAAATCGAACGCCAGTTGTGATCGTTTTTGGCATTTTGGACTGTTATTTTTGCTACTTTTTGCCCAATTCGAACGCACCTTAAGTAAGCATAAAAATTGTCATACGCCTTTAATTATATAAAACTTACGACAAGTAGGTAGGTACCTAAACGAACGATATTTTAAAACAAACTCAATTAAATTAAATGATAAGAATTAAAAAGAGGTCATCTGCGAGGACATGCGACTGTATTATGTGAATTTCTTATTAAAATACGGGTAGACAAGAAACTTACCAAGTTTTCGCGAGCCAATTACAACTTATAATCCAACGTTTAATGGGAGTTCGATTCAATCTCAGTCCAATAGCTTCTTATTTCTTTGAAAACACATATCAAAATGTAATAAAATATTGTCACTAAAACAATCCGTATTATGTACCGTAACTTTTCTGTCATCACAAGAAATAATCACTAAATGAAGATCGATAAAAATGTTCGCGCCTGTTTTTTTTTTACACAACGTCACACGTGCGATACCTTCGGCTGCATGTGTCACACTGACAGTCGGGCGGGACGGACGGACAGACAATAATACCACATAATACAATACTGTCATAATGAGTCGGACGGTAGCGTACAATGCGCGAGCGCACGCATTGTCAATACAGTTCTACCGTTTTTTATTTAAAGACAAACCATTATCACTCTTATGACGATCACTACAAGGTCCATAACAATCGTAGTAATAAATTGGCAAAAGAGATCGAGTCGTGTAAACGGGAGGGAATGAGTCATTCTATAATCCGCAGCTGGCTTCGTCATTCATAAGTACGATACAACCTGTTCTCGCCGTTATGACGTCATGTATAAAGGTCTTATTTGCATCTTTAATGATTTGGAAATATAAGTTGTACGTGGTTGTCCAATAAGCGATTTTCTTGTTTGTAGGTATATATTACCTACACATGTTTTCCATTTAGTGTCATATTTTTTTAGTTTATTTGTTTAGGGTCTAACGATGACTATTCACATTGATTGGACGTTTTTTTTTTATAAAACTAAGTTGTTAAACAAGCATACGGCCCGCCTCATGGTAAGCGGTTACCGTAGCCATATGGACGCTTGCAACACAAGAAGCATCGCTCACGCGTTACCGACCTTTCCCCCCTCCCCTATGAGCTCTGGCGACCTTACTCACGCGCAGGAACACAACTTTACACAACATAAAGTTATTTGGCTGCGGTATTCTGTAAGGTGGAGGTACTTCCCCAGTCGAGCTGCTCTTTGAGGGAATAAACGCTATGCTCTACCTCTCTCATAGATAATAAGATCAAGATAAAAATGCCTGCTGGTCAGCTATTATAAAACTACTGTAAAATAATTTTGTATTTTAGGGATATAATTTTTACAGAAAACGTAAACAAAATAAATAACGATAAAAAACCCTAGTTAAAAATTTCTAGTTAAAAATTACTTGAATTACAAAATTTTACAACAGTTTTTTTTTTTTGTATTTTACTTACTAACTATACTACTGTACTATACTATAAGGTCCTTCTAAAGGATTGGCGTATATTTTGAGGGAAGTTTAGTAATAAAAAAAAATATTAGAAAAATAATCCATCTGATGGTTCAAGATAAAAAAAAAACAAAATTGAACTTAATTAGGCACTTAGCCTACCAAGTATTAATTTATAAATTATGTAGTAATTTCAATGTACGGATTATTTTTCTAATATGGTTTTAGATTACTAATGACCTTTACATTAATTCCTCAAAATATACGCCATGACTTTAGAAGGATCTTATATAAAAATAATTTACTTATTTATTCTACATTATAATTATTGACTAAGCTAGCAAGAATGTCTCGTTAGTTGAATTTGAAGGACGTGGTGAAGGCCTCCTCGAGAGTTTTCCAATTGTCACAATTATTTGCTGTGTTCATCCACGCGCTGTTCAATACACCAGCCACTTGAAAGATATCGTCTGTCCACCGGGCGATCGGTCTGCCTCTCTTTCTTGTAACCGATAGACCGTTCCAGGTTGCCATCTATATGTCTGACCCCCGAGCAATATGACCACCCAAGCGCCACTTTAGTCTCTTGCAGTGACGTACAGCATCAGTAACATTTGTCATTTCTCTAGTTTTATGAGATATTTTATGTATTATTTTAATATACTTCTTTCCATAAACGTAAACCTATAAAAAATGATTTAAGAAAAAGATCAGCCTCACTAAAATAAGCTTTCCACACATATTGAAAGACATAAGGATATTTTCATGATCCAAACTTTATGTGTCGGTAATAAACACAACAGTTTAGTATTTGAAATTATATTTCGTGTTATACGAGTTTCACACCGGCCATTAAAGATCACTCAACATGGCAAATTACCCTTAAAATATAATTAGTGGGGTCGTTAAAATGAAATGTCGCTTAGGGTCTCAACCTTAACGCACCGAGTACGGATTGTAAAAAAGATATCATTACTGAAATTGCGTGATTTATTTACACAGAAGGGTACCATACCTTACCAAAAATGTCTACCTACCATATTATCTTAATCTGAAAACGGCCTTACGCGAAGTAAGTTTGACAGAGCAATATTACTAAAAGCATAAAGGTAGCGAAAATCTAATATTTTTCCTTTGAAAACTAAAAGGGCTTGCAAAGTATAACTTAGGGAATAGAGACAGTAGTAAAATAGCAAGCGTTCCTTGGTTTACTTGCTTTCTCGCTTCAAAGTTCCAATGACCAAACGAAGAAATTTACAAAAGATTATCTGATGGTAATTGAATGATGCACGAAAAGTACCGTTATCCCCACGAAGTCTAAAGCAACTGCCATAAAAGTAGTGAAGCCTTATTTGAAGAAGAACTTTAAATTCTGGCCACTGTTTGAATCCTTTTTTGGGTTTTAATGATCCGCCTGATTGACTATTATTGGCTCTAAACAAAACGTGATGTAGATAAGTATTTCATCTATTGATTGAACTGCATTGAACTACAATCACAACATGTTTGGTGATGATAAAGCTAAGGATAGAACACATAGCCCAGAAGAAGTATAAGAAACTGGTGCAATTACCAGAATTCACCTGTGTCCACTTATGGACCGTTTTCAACTAGAGGAGGAGCCAGTGAGGTTCTAAAGAAGAAAGAATTGCTATTATTGAAATGTCAATGAAGCTAATAGTATTTACACTTCACTGGAATATAAGCTTACATTTACTTATTAATCTTAAAATATTATTAATATTCATGTCTATTCATTGTTGTGTCACCAACAACTATTTTTCATTCAAGTTTTCCTTCGTTTACCTTTGAAACTCATTTTCTGGTCCCTCTTCCACTTTTAGGAAGATTCTCTTATATTTTTTCATGATCGGCATTTTAATGTCTAAGCCACGGAAAAGAGAATATTATTATTAGAAAAGAAATAATATTAGCAGCTGTTAAAATTTTGTTTACAACGATGTAAACCTATAATTTCTGTCATCTGAACGAGATATTTAAAACCTTTGATGTTTGAAGCTCAAGCGTCCTTCGTTTTTATTTGTCAATGCTGTTTCCTATAAAGGTCACTAGGTACTTCTGGTTTTGAAGAGTTTTCAAAGATTTCGCTAAAAAAGTCCCACGTATTTTTGATATAGAGAATATAGAGATATTCTTTTCATTAAACTTTAGTTTCAATTCAGTTTCTCTTTCTGAATCCGGTGACATTAAACTAGATATAAAAAGATAAATGTTTGTTTGTTTGTATGTAGGGGATAATTTCTGGAACCAATTCTATCCGAAAGGTGTGAATACTATCAGGTATACTAGCTATTATAAAAAGATTCAGCTTAAGGCTACTTTTCCACCAGAGATGTGCTATACAGCTATGCTGCGAGGATGTAATACCTCAGCTGTGAAACTATATGACCGTTTCCACTGATACTAAGCTATGTAGCTGTGCGAGGAAGATGCGCAGCTCGAGCTATGCGATGTATAGCTTTTTGCTTCCACGTTGGCATGTCTACTTTCAGCGACAAACGCGGGCCTACAGTAGGTACTCTGCTCTGCACAATGTACATAGCTACACCACTCGCGACCATCCATAGCACGCATCCTTCCATATAAAAAACATTTCTTAGTAGCATCCGTTTCCACCAGTGCTAAGCTATGTGCACAAATGAATATGATTGGTGGATATCAAACGCATCCATAGCAACGTAGCATAGCACATCTCTGGTGGAAAAGCAGCCTTATCCTTTAAGCGCGGGCGCGGAAAACAAAAGAAATCAATTGTTATTTTTAACCGACTTCAAAAAAAGGAGGAGGTACTCAATTCGGTTGTTTTTTTTATGTTTGTTACCTCATAACTCCGCCATTTATTAACCGATTTGGAAAATTCTTTTTTTGTCTGGAACCCATTGTCATCAGATCAGGATTTGATTACTTCTTAGTGTAGTTTGAAGTCGGTTTAAGTTTTTTTGTAAAACAGTCCAATTATTTAACCGCAAGTCAAGTACTCAAAAATTCATACCAATTTTTTCGTTACAAGTTTATTGAATTAAAATAAACCAACGTCGGTGTCGAGTTACTGCTCTATGAGGGTCATTATATTTTCACGTAACTTGCTAATATTATTTATACTTACCATTTGTGCAGTACAGTCGAGGACATAAATATGTATACACTTTTTGAAATTCAAAAGCAATTTTCTCGCAGGTTTAACATTTAAGTGTTAAACTATTACACAAATTATAATAGTATATGTTAGAAGATTCTGCCTTTATAATATCTCATAATTTCAATCAGTAGTTTAAGAGGAAACCGTTGTTGAATTTTACTAAGTGTATACATATTTACGTCCTCGACTGTACATACCGAAGAAGTCATGTTCTTTATGGATATACCCTTTGCGTTACAAGTTATATATATTGGCCTATTATACATACAATTTAACTTTCAGAATCTAGTACCACTATCATATAATATCGTGGCGTCTTGAAAACTTTACTAGGGGATCGTAAATCTTCGTTCTCCGAGGACTTGATTTACTATCAAATACAAAGTTGCGTATGTTGCTGACACAAACATATTCATGTAGTTCATCTGCTTAGATAGACTTGCAAAGCAATTTCAAGCTGGCAATATTAACTAACAGTAGGTATCTGCACAGTTGTACCGGATATCCTATGTTGCCAGGTGACCTATTTTCTGAACTTAGGATAGGAGTACTGATGCGGACGTCCAAGCATAGTGTATTGATGGCTAATATAAGAGGAAAGGACGGCTGCAAGAAATTTGAAAAACATAATTATCTATTGCTGTCGCGCTGTGCCCGAGCTATCCCGCCCGAGGGCGATAGAGACAACTACAGCTTGGACCGATTATACCTATTTAATTAGACGAAATCGCTATTTCGTAATCCCCGGTTTTCTCCTCCAAAACTGGATCGATTTAAAAGAAAAAACAAGAATAAGGAGGGCTTTGGCTATGTCTGTCGGTTTTACTTTGTTGTTTTATATTCGTAAAATTTGTTCGCTGGACGTCTGAAAAGGGCGTTAAAAAGGGTAAGTTTTTGTGATGTTTGAAGGCTCCTAATTCTTATAATAATTAATTTATGGAGAAAAAAACAACCGAGGGACCGTGGTACATACAGATTGCATGGTAGAATCATTGCTCTAGTGTCATTATCCAGAGAGGAAATTGAGGATTACGTTTGTACGGAACAAGCGCCACCAGCATTTCCTCTTTATACAGAAAGATTGCTTTTTAGGGTTCCGTACTCAAAGGATGCCAACGGGACCTTAGTTATAAGGTCCCGTTGGCATCCTCCGCTGTCAGTCGTCTGTCAGTGGGTTGTATCTCATGAACCGTACCGTAATAGGTAGATGGTTGAAATTTTCACAGAATATGTGGTTCTGTTGCCGCTTTATAACAGGTTATTGCAAAAATATTAAAAACTTTTAAAGACCTACTCTAACATCATAAACAAAAACTTTAGTTCTATGACTTTTAATGATTCATCAGACTTTTATACAAAAATAAAAATATTTAAAGTCCACGCTCTAAATGTTACGTACTGTACAGGTCGGTTAACGAAAGCTGGCACGTTCACAGTACTCATAAATTTGCAATCAGTCAAGTCTAATGGACGAATGCAAAAATAGACCACTCTATATTTATGAGCAGTAGCAAAAGCAAAACAATAACTGTCTCCTTCATACTCATAAGCTTGACTTTGCGCGAGAGAGACGGTGTAAATGTGTTGAAACGTGCCAGCTTTAGTTAACCGACCTGTACGCATAACAAAAGACTGTGACAGTGCATGGGAGGCGTAGCCATAACTAAATACAGAATTGATATGTGTTAGATAGAACACTGAAATCTTGAAAGTTTATGTATTATGGTGCGAACCGCTGCGCAGCTCGGCTCGTGCTCGGTTCGCATAGCAATGACGCACGTTAATATATTTACCAAAAACAAACTGTCAACATTATGTTTTGTAAAAAGCCATAGATTAAAAGTTATTGATGTAAGTCCTGCAAGGTTGTTAATATTTTTCCAATAACTGTCTTTATAACAACAAATAATAAAAATGAAATAAAAATTAAAGGAACGACGTTTTTACTCCATTTTAATAATGGATTTTATTAAATATTAAGATTTTGTATTGTATAATCACTATAAAACAAATAATAATGTATTTTACAGTGGGTCGGAACCCTTCGTGTGCGTGTCCGACTAACACTTGTTTTTTTTTCCTATTATAACAAGCTTGTGTTTGATCTCAATCACAATCTCACCATGGTATAAAGTGATGGCTTATGACCTTGGTCAAAGTTGATGAGCACACAAAACCAAGGAAGGAGGTTCTGGCTTCTGATTACTTGAGGCTAGGGTCTGGGTACCACAAAATATCTCACACTACGCAATGGTTTCCTCACGATGTTTTCCTTCTACTTATAGGATTCGAATCCGCGACCTTGTTCACACCATCATCGGACGATCCAGAAGTTATAAAGGTTCTAGGATGATAAGAGTTATTCTCATGTTCCTATCATTCACGATCAAATCCAGCTAGGGCTATTTCGCCATCTATACGTAGATAGCTCGAGTTATTAAAACATCATTATCTCGTTTCAAAGAAACGACAAAAAAATTTTGACATAATTATGCATTACTTAATCACGTACCGTGGATGTTTCAATGTAAATACAAAGCGAGGATGGTGAATTTGAATAAAAAATGGCACATCAAGTTTAGCTTTAGTTTTTGTTTTTTTTTTAGTTTTAGTTGTAGTTTAGCCTCGACATCTGACCTGATCCTATAGTTTGCCAAACATGGCCATTTACAGGAACTCAGTGTGAGAAACGTTTTATCTAAACAAATTCGCTTTTCCTGAAACGGATGCAAATTCAACCGATATTTTACAACGAGTTTTCCAAGTTTGGAATCTTCCGTAAGTAGTTTGTGATTTTTTGGCTGCTAGCTGATACACAAAGTGCTATTCATAAAGATTAAACCCTGCTTTGTTTTCGAAAAAAGCGATATTGCCGTATAAGAAGCACGCACCGTACACCTAAATTACAGATTAGATCGTGTTTTGCACAGGTTTCTGAAAGTTGTGATCAAAAGTTGCTACGTTGGTATTTGTAGTTAAATCACAGTTTTGATATTTAAAAATATGCTACGTCATTACACAGATAGTAAACAGAGTTTTAGAATAAAAATTATTTGTGCTCGTGTTTATGAATACGCTATCAAATTTTGGCGCGTCTACAATAATACAGATAATAAAACTTGTACGTTAGCATATTATTAACTCTATGATAAAACGTAGTAAAACAATGGTACTGTTACGATCATTACAAACACACTTTAAAGTGTCGCATTTTATTTTACTATGAAAATAAAATTTACGAGCAACACTGAAAGTGCACACATATTCCGAGCTCTATAAAGCTCGTATTTTTAACTTTAGGTGCTTTGTTATCGACGATGATAAACCTCGTCATATTTGCATAGGTTTCAAAACACGGTTTTGCCATACATACACTCTTTCATTGTTTATATAATGTATAGATTTCTAGTCTGGTATATGATGCCGCCAATCAAAGAAAATAAAATTAAATCAAAAGATTTTTTTGATACATTTATGGTCTTTAAGTTTTCCAGCATGCATGACCAAACCAAAATACATTTTGTTTTTTTTGTTTCTTAAAAAACGTATCAAAAACTACGAAATTATTCTTGCTGAAAGACCGATCATTTTAATTTTTGTAGAATGCTTTCGTTATGAACAGCTTCAGACCATTATTTAGAAACGGAGGAGAAACAGGAGACTGGGATAAGCTGAGGACAATATTGGTGGTATATATAGTTAGAGTAATTAAGTGTAATGGTAATATTTCTTCAAAACAGTCTACTATTATACTGTGTGAAAGTATTTTAACCATTGTAAAAAAAAACTTAAATAACAAAGTACTTTCAAAAAGAAACGCTTAACATAGTTCGTATGGAATTATTTAAAATACATAAAAAGACAAATATCGGATAAATATATGAAAACATACAAGTCAAACATGATTTTCTTTGACACTTTTTCTTTGATGAAAGTATTGGGTATTGTATTGAGTGTATACAATAAAATAGCCTTATATTTATTTCCAAAGCAAGGACTCAATGCTTTGTTAGTCAAACAGTCTTTGTGACCTACCAGCAAAAGTATAAACGAGCCAAGTGCGAGTCGGGCCTCGCTCAGTTCCTTACTTATGACGAATATTATCTTATATCTTATCTTGTGCAGGGGCCGAGGAATAACTCGGACACTTCGACCCATTGGGATCTATTGTGGTCCCCTAGATACCTTACTCCTCCCCAGTCTCGTTGAAAACTCTTTTCATGAGTTTTACAACGAGGCTAGGAGATATGAGCCTGTAGTCTTCTGGTTTTGGATATCCGATCCCTAGGAGACTCATTCGCTTACCAGCCAGTGCATCGCATGTGCACAGAAGGTGCTCCATGCGTTCCGTATGCTCCCCACACAACCTGCACATGGGTGTCGCAGTTAGACCCATCTTCATGAGCATGTCGTTGGTTCCAAAGTGCCCAGTAAAGGCCCCAAGCAGGTAGCGGATTTGCCCCCTACTCATGTTCCAAATGCATTCCCGGGCTTTAAACGTAGAGCCTAGGAATTTCTTGGAGTGTTGTAGACCGGTGTTAGACAGCCAATGTGTTCGTTGGCTGTGATCTGCGAACTCCCTAAATGTGGCCTTTACGAGACACGTCGAAATGCCTACACATGGTTCTGGACCCACAAAGTCATTTGCTGAGCCCTCTCTTGCCAGTTCATCAGCCATTTCGTTACCATGGATTCCTTTGTGCCCAGGGACCCACATCAGTCTTACCCTGTTTATGCTTCCCAAGCCTGTTTAGGGTTCGGACAGCATCCAGAACAAGTCCGGAGTCCACTTTGTAGGATGCCATGGCTTTGATTGCAGCCTGACTGTCACTAAGAATATAGATGGATTTACCTTTGGTTCCTCTATCTATATTCTCCTGAGCACAGGTTATAATGGCATATGATTCTGCTTGGAATACAGTTGCCATCTTCCCTAAGCTTTTGCTACATTTGTAACCTTTTGCTTATATTCCCGCTCCTGTACCTGATTCCATTTTGGATCCATCAGTGTACCAAACCAGACTTTCTGGTTCTGGTGGATCAAGTCCCTTCGTCCAGTCCTCTATTGTAGGGATTTGGACCTTGAAAGACCTTTCGAACACAAACGTAGTTTGAATTTTATGACGAATATTACTATACTCGCTGTCCCCGGCGGTTTCACCCGCGTTCCCGGGATAAAAAGTCTATGTCCTTCTCCATCCATACCATAGGCTATCTGCATGCCAAATATCATGATGATCCGTTGAGTAGTTGAGGCGTAACAAACAAACTCACTTTAGTTAGGATGAAGCGGTTTCAATATAAGTAGCTTTTGAGTAAAAAAAACACAAAACGTTCTGTATTACTCATTCATTCCATGAACAATAGACGACACAGATAGACGGACATACAAATTACAAAAAGCAGAGCGAAGGAATAGTACTAGTTCTACGAACTTAAATATTTGTTTATCACTATCAAATCTAGGTCTGAACCGGTATGGAACTCTCGACGAGTCCTAAACAGGCGAGTTATGAGTGACAAGTGGGGGTCCCCGTTGATCGCACATCCTCATTAGGGAGCGAGGGGCGCTGAGCAAATGGCGTGTAACACTTCGCTTCAAGGTGACATGCATATTGCGACATGGGAGATATGTCACTCATAACAGTGATATCCTCGATGTATATTGTCAGGTAACTTCCGATTTCGAAAAATGGTACACGTATTATACTATTATAATTCGTATATACTATTTTATTACATTTTCAACACAGCTTCCAAGTTTTTCTTGATCCGACATTTACCTAAAAAAAACCTCGACAAACATAAAACTCACTGTTTTTCAGAATAATGTTGTATTTACTTTCTTGGGTCATTAAAGAATTCAATTTAGGTCGTCTCTCAAACGTTTCTTTATAAAGATGTTTGGTAACTTTAGCAGCGTCAAACTTAATGGTGCGTCCATGCTACGCTAAGCGAGCACGAGCCGAGCCTCTAACGAAGAATCGTTTGTTGCTCGCGATTTCAAGCGTGGACGTACTTAGCGAGCCTTCAACAAGCGCGATGCAAATCCCTGTGTTCGTGAAAAAACTGCCAATCGGGCGGAGCGCAATCGAGCACGCTACGAATGCTCGTTCGAGGCTCGCAAGCCCGTCTACGCTACGCGAATCGTGCTCGCAGTGTGCTCGTTCGTGGCTTGGCTTGTGCTTGGTTCGCCAAGCATGGACGCACCATAATAAGTGCCCTCCACGGCCTAAACTGAATACCTACAATTTATTTAACTGCTTTTACTTTGCCTTTTTAAAGCAGCATATTCATAATACAATTAAATTCAAAATGTATAAGTGTAAACATGTCCATTTAAATAAAGTAAAATGTTTACCTTCATCAAATGTTCTCTAGGGACTGATAAAAATATCATAATTGCAAATAAAAATTAACACAATTCCTAAATTTTGGCATACAAAACTCGAATTATTTGCAAAGTTGTTATTATGGCAAAGCAAAAAAGAGCGAAAAATACTTTTTTTATGCTGTTTTTTTTTAATTTGCCGCGCTTTTTCAGTCTCTACATTCGTTTGCCAGACTCTACTATTCACCACAATCAAGTTTGCACATAATATTATTTATTAGACCATAACCTTGGTTTGCTACCACACAGTTGTACTATTGATGGGTGAGCCATCGATGCCAAACATGACGTCATTGTGTGGTATAAGAAGCGATCATGTGGTTTAGGTAGGCAGAGGAGGTTACGAAGTCATTGAATTACATACATAAAATTTTATGATACCTAAAATAACATTATCAAATGGGTATGAAAGAAAGAAAGAAAAAGATTTTACCAATCTTATAACTTCGTAACATGTAATAATACAACAAAAATAATATATATAATTAAACAGAAATGTTCCATATTTTTATTAGTAAGACGGAATTATAATATGGAAAAATATAGAAAGTATGGAACAACCTACAATTCGAATTCAATTCAAATTGTTTATAACATTCTTCTCGATGGAAAAGAGTATCTATTTCAAAGAAAGATGGTTCTCTCAATGAGTTACGCTTAGGGAATGCAAACCGGTTTCACCGAAAATCGAAAAACCGGTTATTCGGTACGGTTTTGACCAAACAAAAAAACCGGTTTTTCATAGCACCAAAACCGGTTTTTCGATTATTTTCGGTTTTTCTTTCAATGTTTGGAAAAACTAATAAAGGAAGATTTGCCGCCGTTCTGTAAACTGAGTGCAATGCAGGGAGTATTTTTGTGATGAACTGACGTGTTTTGATGTGTATTGTGTTGAGCTGGTAAGAAAATTATAATAATGATTGTTTTTATGATAGATATAAAATACGTATTTTTTTTTTACAATGCTTAGGCATCAAACAAGCGTACGGCCGCCTAATGATAACCAATTACCGTAGCCTATGGACGCTTGCAACATAACGGTTATCACTCGCACGTTGCCAACCCTCAAACTTTTTGAAGCGGGGAGCTCATTCCACAGTCTGAGCGTTCGCGATAGGAAGCTTCTTTTAAACTTTACGAGACCATTTTGGCTCCAATGTGTGAAGATGGACTCTCCATCGGTGACTACGATGGTAGAAGGTGACTGGGCATCAGGTCAAACTATTCTTCAGAACACTGTCCGTTGGAAAAGCGGTAGAAAACACATAAGAAGGCAGTCTCTCCTCAGACTAAGGGGCTTTAAACCACTTGTGAGCTCGGGATCGCCGAAAATTATAACAGCACGTCGCTGAACTGAGTCTTAATACCAAAGCTGGTATCCAGGTGTCCACAGAAGACAGCAACAATTCATTTGGGCCGACTTGCGACTTATTAGTTGCAGTATTTATCTAGATAAGAAGTACTACTTCGCTCTATTAATCACACCGAGTTTTTTGGATACCTTGTAGATGATTTTGGAACAGAACGTCGCTACAAATATAAACGCGAAGGATCCCAATGCTTTTCGTGATGTTGAGGGACATGTTCTAGAAATGAGGAGCCACAGAAAATAGACTTTTCGCAACGGGGAATGCGTAGGCTTGCGTGTGACTTAGTGTAGTTTAGTCGACCCCAATCGGAGTACTCTCGATTAGTAGTAGTAGTTTGTGTACTCTCGATTTAAGACAAGTCCTTCGCGCCTTTCCTCCAATATAGAACGAGGGATACTAGCACGGCTCGTGTAATGGAGCGTCCCCTGTAATTTCATCTGCATAGCAATGAATACTAGCAATAGAGAGTATATCATTAATATGCTGGAGGAACAGTGTTGGGGATAATCCAGAGTCTTGCGGGACGCCAGCATTAATGTCATGCTATCTGAGCAACTACTGTCAACGAAGGCTCTTATGTATACCAAACAGCAAGCTGACTGATTGGTGTTATTTTTTACCCATCTGCACGACAACAATGTATCTAAGATAAACATTCGTATAACAATATTCACGTTTTTGTGTACTCGCAAGTTGCTGTGATATGACATGTTCATAATATTACGTGTGAAATTAATATTATAACGTACGAAACATAATTCAATAAATGTTTAAATAAGTACTTCTACTGATCTATTTTGTTACATAAAGTCATCATATCTCATAGCAATTAAAAACCAAGCAAACGTGATGTTTTTATGATTTCATTCGTTTAAAATAAAATCAAAAGGAAAGGAACCGTGTAGTCTATATAAACGAGTCTCTGATGAAGATGAATCTACAGAGTTAAATAAACTATTATATCCATCAATTTGATGAAAAATAGATGGATGGATTGTGTAAAAGATGATATTGGTAAGAAAGGAGTGAATGTTGGTATAACGGATAGAAGAGACGAATGGAAAAAGCGTATATATAGCACCGACCCCAAATGATTGGGAACAAGGCACTTTTGTACTCACTTTAACTGACTATAATTCCCGAGGTTGCGATTTTTTAATCTTAGACACGGTTATTATCTATAATTTGAGCTATAGAAATAACGTGAAAAAAAAACCGAGCGAACATAAAAAAACCGGTTTTAAAACCGGTTAACCGGTTTTATCTCTCAATAACCGAAAAAAACCCGGTTTTCATTTTGCCACGGTTTTGCATTCCCTAGTTACGCTGCTCTATCATGCTCCAAGTGACTTGCTACTTCTGTCATGTCATGGCGTCAGACCGCCCGGATGGTGAACTTCATCTAACGCGTCTTCCTTCCTTTCTCCTAGGACCTATGGTTATCAGCTCCTTCTGGGAGATTGCATACAGGTCCAAAGTATTGGATTTTAATCTGCAGATAAGTGAAAATGAAAAAAATGAAATTTAATTTATTTCAACAAAATACACATTTTTACACATTAGTTAATAGTAATACTTGTAAATATGCATAATGCTGGAGGCTTTTTCCTTAGAATTAGCATTATGAACTTCACACTAGGCAAAGCCTGTAACGCGAAGGTCGAAATTATACATGAAGTGTCCTTTAAAGAAGAAACCTCGGAAACATCTTTTTAACAGGTGGAGATACCCTGCTCTACCCTTCCCTACCCTATCCTCACCTTCACCTTTATTCGCCACTGTTGAAAAGTATATTCGTAGTGATAATAGAATTGACGGGCCAGTTGGCGCAGTTGGTTAAGAGTCTGGTCTGGTAAAGATTCCACCTACCCGCACAGGACATGCATTGGTGTGCATGAACATGTCTGTATGTCCTGAGTCTGGGTGTAATTATGTACATTTTTTTTTTTTTTTTCTCTTTATTTTGGCAACAAACAGTCATTACAAAGAATTTTTTACATAAGCTCATATTACACAGAATATAGACAACGAGTGCCGAAAAATGAAAATTTAGGTTAATTAATATTATAAAGCATTGGCTTACAATACGATAGGAAGAAAAATAGATATATCATAACATAGAATTTAAAACACAGGAATAACAAATATGATAATTACACAAACAAAAAAAAAAAAAAAAATTTTAAGATAAAACATGGAAGTTACGTAACATAATGAACATGTCTGTATGTCCTGAGTCTGGGTGTAATTATGTATATTAAGTATGTATTTACAAAAAAAAAGTAGTACATGTATTATATCAGTTATCTGGTTTCCATAGTACAAGCTTTGCTTAGTTTGGGATCAGATGACCGTGTGTGAGGAATGTCCCAGGATATTAATTACTATTAAAAAAATGCGAATAATGATGACTATGAAATACGGCGAGCCGCGCCATCTCTAGTTATGATACTATAACCGCTCAAAACACCACACATTTATAAAATGTATACAAGAGAGAGCATCGTTACGAGCAAAAGTTTTTTTAATCACGTCTAGTCATCAAATCCCGTTGAATACCCACAATCTTAAACAAATTAAATTTAAAATGGAGTTTAAAAGAGAAAGTAATGATTAAATATTATTTATTTTATGTTTTAATTTAGCTTTCCAACGTCTGCGAACCCAGCCAGAGGTTTTTATTATACTAACATGTGTAAGCCGTATATTGTAAGTATCTTTGAAAGAATACTTAAAACTTCTTATTTACTACTGACGAAGGACATGAACCCATAAATTTTATAATTAAGTTAGTCTAAAAACAATTTATAGTATCGTCATGTACAATTTGCTAGGACTAGCACTTTACGAACTTTATGATTGTGTACTACACCCAATATTAAAAAAAAACCTGAAGTGCGTGTCGGGTCACGCGCAGTGGAGGGTTCCTTAGTTGCCCCTACAATATATGAACTTATAAGGGGGCTATTTACGTATTATTTGGATGAAGTTGTATGTTGTACACAATTACCCATACCAAATTACAGCTTTGCTAAGCCGCGGACATTGAGTCAAATGGACGAACATGGCGAAACTATAAGGGTTCTGTGTTGACTACGGAACCCTAAAATTTGGTATCAACATCTTTTTTAGCTGTTATAATAAGCTCAATTATTTTGTAACTATAATATACACTGTAATGCTGTTCGATCTCTTAAAAAATAAATAAATCAACATAAAGATTTATAAGACAGACATTTAAAAGGTGTCATCATGGGCTTGATTATTGCCCCTACATCTTGATTATTGCTAGGAAGTTTTCATAGCAATATTACCAGTACCATAGGGGGCCAACCCGCAATAATATTATAACCTTAGGTACTTGTCTTTTGTCCCTTTTTGATGTCGGATGTGAAAGAAGGTATATTAATCTTTTAAGAGATGGTGGTTGGCCCGCTGTACCTTTTTATAAAGGTTGTGTTTCAAATTCATCTAGGTGTAATATCATAATAGTAGGTACCTAATCATAGTTAAATCCAAGACTCAGTCCAGACAAAGCAGTTTCATTAGAAATGAAACGTTCATAAAACATTGTTTAAAAACATTCTATTTTCATTTCATCTCTAAAAGAAAATGTAATTACTTATACTCTCATTTAAAAACATTCCTTGTTATTTTAATCTATTTAAGGATTTAAGAAAATATTTTTGTATATTCTCATATATTAATGGCGCCATTTAACTATTTTATTTAAGAAAGCCTTATTTTTTTACAATATTGTTCTTTATCCTAACTAATATTATAAATGCGAAAGTGAGTTTGTTTGTTCGTTGCTAAAGATACGCAATAGCCCGGCAGATTGGAATTTAATATATGCCAAATATCAATTAATTATTATAATGACTAATAACAAATACCTTCATTCCGAGCACGTATTGTATTGAGTTGTGGTTTCATAATAATTAATTATGTTAAAACTGCATTCATGTAAGCTGAATTTGCTTCCAGATTAATAATGTAAGGAAAATAATATACAGGAACAATTATTTATTGTTTTGAAGGTATTATTTACTTAGGTACATGAAATGAAAATACACATATAGATATATAGGTACCTCGTGTGTTTAAAACAATCTAAATGTGAATATTATACTCTAAGGCAGGTAAGCTTAAAGCTCTCAACCGACTTATCAGTATTACCGAGGTACCTATGATTTGTAGTATTTATATACTCTGAGCTATGATCAATAATAGTCTGAGGTATTGTCTTTTGATTGATTTACTATACTTTGATCAATTTTTTTTTTTTTTTTTATACAACGTAGTCGGTAAACAAGCATACGGCCCACCTGATGGTAAGCGGTTACCGTAGCCATATGGACGCTTGCAACACAAGAAGCATCGCTTACGCGTTACCGACCTTTCCCCCCCTCCCCTATGAGCTCTGGCGACCTTACTCACGCGCAGGAACACAACTTTACACAATATAAAGTTATTTGGCTGCGGTATTCTGTAAGGTGGAGGTACTTCCCCAGTCGAGCTGCTCTTTGAGCGAATAAACGCTATGCTCTACCTCTCTGAAAATAAAACTCAAATTAAGCTTTGCCGTGAAATTGTAGAACAATTTAATTATCTTCTGCTAACCGCGTAACAGAGAGGTAAAAAAATAATTTGAGAGCATATATATGCAGGTGCGTAAATTTGAGACGGGTCAGTAAGGGCAAGGTACCTTAATAAGGGTTGAAGCCACGCGAATATGATCTTAGGAGACTATTATCTCTTATTTCTGAGATATTGCATATCGATTTCCTAACAAAATGTAAAGGTCAACGTTTTTTCGATTTGTGACATTTCTAATACCGTAACCCAGGGTTTCCCAGTTGTTGCAGTTGTTATATTATTGGAGAAAGTTTTACGATTCCTCCAGTAGTAGGTACTGCAGGAGGATTTAAATCTCAGTTTCAAATGGGTGAAGATATGTTGGGTTGAAGCAACCAAGGTAAATAAGTACTTAGCTCTAACTATTCAAACCAATGGATTGGAGTCATTAACTTCCAGTTTCTAGAAGCCTGATCAATGTGTATCTCTTAGTTAAGTTTATCTGTCAGTGTCGTTGAAGTATAAAATTACATAGATATCAATAGTTTTGATCGTAGATAAACTTTGGGCTATCAGAAACATGCGGTAAGAGTTTTAAGTTTAATTTCACGAGATTGTTTTTTTTTTTTTATACCACTAAGGCCCGCCTGATGGTAAGCAGTTACCGTAGCCTATGGACGCTTGCAACAACAGGGGTATCACTCGCGCGTTGCCGACCCTGAAGAAATCTCTTCACGCGTTTTTTGAAGAACCCCATGCTGTACTCTATTGGGAAAACCACGGCGGGGAGCTCATTCCACAACCTGAGCGTTCGCGGAAGAAAGCTCCTTTGAGCCCGCACAGTTCGAAACAATTCTGGTTTCAATGTGTGAGGATGGATTCCCCGTTGATGGCGTGAGTTGCGATGGTGGAAGGTAGCCGTGCCTCACGCTTTCCCAAGGCATATACCTAAACAAAATAAGCAAAGAACACGATTATTGTATGAATACAAAAAACAATAGAGCATTTAAAAAAAATCTTTCAAGAGTTAATAAAAAAAATATGTTACACATTCATTGAATGCTTGAGAAAAATACGCGACACTCAACGAAATATTTGAAGGAACTTTGTAAAAGAAATAACATTTTCCAAGTGTCTTCCACAAAGGTAAGTGAGTCGTCACCAACAAGAGAAAGCAATTTGCGAGACATAATTGAAGGAAGAAAGCCAAGAAAGGTAGGCACCTACTTTTACAAAAACGTTTTGCGCCAATGATTAAATTAATGATTTTTACTGAAGCGAAAAAGCCTGAATAAAATGTTTAACCATCTTTAGGTTTAAATTGTATTATTAGAGTTTAGGCTATGATTATAGTACTTAGAAAGTCTCGTTAAGAAGAAGTTGAAGCTATCTTAAACCTATTTCGGTTTAAGATACTTAGCTTCGAATTAAAATAAGTTTAAATACATCTTCCACATTTTTATATCGATGAACATTTTTAATGATAAAGAAACTCCTTTTTATCCACTTATGTTATAGCTAATAGAATATTAAAAGACATATTGTTATATTATGGTGCGTTTAAATATTTAGTGTACCCTTGACTTAACTAATCAAGGCAAATTGTCGGTGGAGGGAATTCGCGGAATAGATTTCAATAAAAATTAACGTAATTGCGCTTCTATGGGTTAATAAAATTATTCGATGGTAAATCATCATCAAACTTAGTAAAGTGAGCTAAAGTCAACAGGCATTTATGAGAAGAAAGAATGCAACCAGACTCTCCGAAAAATGCAATAATGTTTTACTGCATAACCTAAGAAGCAATATCTTATGTAAGTGCTATATTTGTTGCTCTAATACTGGGTATAGGCGTATCAATACGTAACTATATTTTCACATTTTCTGCTATGGGTAGACATATTCCCCCTTATTAATAAATAAGGTGTAAGTCAAGTATACCTAGGTTTTAAATATATCTGTCACTTTCTAATCTATACTAATATAATAAAGCGGAAGAGTTTTGGAAAGAAAGTGTTTGTTTGTTTAAACGGGCTAATATCTATAACTACCAGTCGGATACGAAAAATTCTTTCACTAGTAGGAAGCTACATCACCCCCGAGTATTATAGGCTACTTTTTATCCCAGGAACGCGGGTGAAACCGCGCGAGACAGCTAGTGTCATATAAACAGGCTATCTTATACCTGGGGGTGTTACAAGACTAACTTACACCTTATTTATTAATAAGGGGGTAAATGTTTGACTACACCATATTAAGTGACCGAAGCTCGTAAGCACACAAAGCCTAAAATGAAACTACGAGTACCTAACTGTGCAAGATATTATTAAAATATACAATATCAGGTAGGCAGTTATGAAATTATGGCCCTTCTTGGAAAGCTTGTTACGACAATACATTCCATATCTTGGTATGAATATGGGAAAATATTTGAGTTATTGCTTGCCGCCAATATTTCGCATATGCTTCGAAGGATATCTACAGGATGCCTACCTCTATTGTAGCGCACCAACGAGTTCCAATAAATAAAAAAACGATTTTGGTAAATCTGCTTTTTATAACGATAGGTATTTTATATGGAATCTAGAGGACTACCAGCTGCCTAAAATCTTCGTTACACAAATATTTTGATAAATATTTTCACCTATCCGACTTTTATCTTTGCTTATCTTATCTTGTGCAGGGACCGAGAAATAACTCGGACACTTCGACCCATTGGGATCTATTGTGGTCCCCAAGATAACTTACTCCTCCTCAGTCTCGTTGAAAACTCTTTTCATGAGTTTTACAACGAAGCTAGGAGATATGAGCCTATAGTCTTCTGGTTTTGGATATCCAATCCCTAGGAGACTCATTCGCTTACCAGCCAGTGCATCGCATGTGACATCGTATCCGACTTTTACAAAAGTGCGTTAATTTGTTGCAAGCCAAATTCAGGCGAGGTAGTTCTAAATTGGAATAAAGAGTAGGGTAAACATACCGGCTATCGACCAGTTAAGCGACTTGTTGACTTCAGAGTTGATTTCTATCATGATGCTGTACTCCAAGATATTTCATAAAATTTTCATTTCATCCTACTATAGTCTAGTTTCATAAAACCTAACGTTCATAGACGTATCAGTGATACATAATTTAAAAAAAATATAACTTCGTAAAAATAGCAAATATACCGGCTATCGGCCATTTCACTCAGTTTTCGTCCACCAGTGCACCGGTTAACGGCCACCTAATTAACAGTAGTAAAACGACTCTTATTCAATAGATCATAGGGTTCATAATAGTATGAAAGTAAAAAATGAATAAATTCACAAAAAGCGTTATATTTTCACTCTCTTCTATGAATTAAGTAACAGATTAAAATCTACATTCAAACTAATAACTACTTTTAGCTTTAGCATCAATAAAAATGTCTTAACAGTCACAATCATATAAAAATTAAATTAAAAAAATATGAATTCTATGCCCGTAAGTATACCGAGACTTTAACAGCAACTAAAATAGATACTAAGATAATTTGCCGTGTGGTTCTCGGCATAGAATAGGGCCAACCCTTCCAATCCTGAGGGTGTTGTAAAAGGCGACTAAGGGAATACACCAGGGGACGGGCAGCAGCGTCCATCTGTGATACGTCATCACTATTGCGTTCACCAACCCGCCTGCCAAGCGTGGTGATTACGGCAATACCTCTCTACTTGACAACACAACTACGGCCTCCAGTCCTGGCAGCCCCGATATCCCGGGCTACGGTAGCGGTCACGGTAACGGCGGGGCAGGGGGTGCTAAGAGTCTCCGGCAGAGATCCGGCTACCAACACCGACGACTGGACCTGGTAACATACAATACACGGACTCTGAGGAACGAGGAGAAGCTCATTGAGCTGGAGGAAGATGTGGACAGGTTGCGCTGGGATATAATGGGATTATCAGAAGTCCGAAGAGAGGGGGAGGACACGATTATCCTTAAATCCGGTAACCTGTTCTACTACCGGGAGGGTGATCACCTGTCACAGGGTGGTGTTGGGTTTATTGTCCGCAAGCCCCTCATCAAGAATATAGTGAGGAAAGAGAGTGTCTCACCGAGAGTCGCATACTTGATACTCAGAATCACCAAACGGTATTCACTGGGGGACTTTAACGTGAAGCTATACATTAGGAATGACGATGAACTGAGAGTGGGGCATTTTGGAATTGGGTAGAGGACCCTAGGGGGCAACGTCTGGCCGACTTCATGGAGTTGGAGGGACTATTTATGATGAACTCCTTCTTCAAAAAGCGGCCACATAGGAAATAGACCTGGAGTAGCCCCGATGGATCCACCAAAAATGAGATAGACTTTACTTTTCGACTTTCTTGACGACAAAGCGGCAAATCTTCAGTGATGTATCTATGATCAGGGTTAACACCGGCAGCGATCACCGATTAGTAAGAGGCACACTGAACCTGAACATCCAGGTGAAGAGATGTCGTCTACGCTCCGACCACCATATGCATGTATGTAAGACCCTGAAAGCTTTCAGCTCGAACTTCATAATCGCTTCCAATGCCTGGATGATTGCGTGACGGAGGACGATACAAACAATAGGCTCGAGGAAACTTCCCATGCGTTACGATGTAAGTTTTTTAAAACGAATATAACCCAAAAACTCTCGGTTGCAACTCTCAAACTCATGAAGCGACTTCCAGCTTTCGCCAACTTAATTATCCAATCAACGATTTTCTTTTCTTTTCTTCACCTAAACAAATTTTTTGAGTCTGGGCCAACTTTTCTCCTTTGATGAGCAACACTACCGGAAAGCCTGTCATAGTGGAGCTTGGAACTCCGTAGTGCCAGCATGCTTCTCTGATGCCGCGTATATCTGAAAGAGTGGTTTTCAGTGCTTCTTTACTATAAGCAAACCTTCGGGAAGTCAAAGCCATTTATTCAATTTAGGACCTAGTAGGGCGCTTATGAAGGTCAAAGCTACTGAAGTTACTACCGTTCGTAAGTTAGCCTTCAACTGAGAAGAACAGGCAAGAAAGTCAGCACTTAGTTAAATTTTTACCATTTATCGGCGGCTTTTAATGTCCTAGGTCGAAAACAGGTTTATTTTTTACTAATTATCGGCCGTTCTTTTTCGAAAGGCCGGAATCAGGTGTAATTTTTACCAATTTTCGGCCGCTCTTTCTTTCAAACGGCCGGAGACAGGTTTTGTTTTTACTAGTTATCGGCCGCCAAACGTTCGGTATTTTTGATCGTTGATATCTTTGAAAATATGAGGTATACTAGCGGCCGGAATCTAGTTGTAAATTCACAAAATTCTAACTGTTCACAAATATAATGGAATCTATGTTGGTGAATTTAAGGTTTCCGCAATAAAGGCAACGAGAAATGACGTGAATAAACCGGTTGTGCGACCACCCGGTCGATAAGTAGATTTTTAATTTAATTGTTAACGTATTGTCCGACCACCAAAAATATCACAAATTATGAAATTTTTGATGAGTTTGGGCACTTGAATATTGAAATTAAACATGCTAAGTATACACAAACCAAATCAATCACCAATAAACCAACAGTAACACTAAAAAAATTACATTTGAAATTCCATCCACCTGCTATTTTTTTCGCTAAATTTTATACGCGTCAGTACACCAAATTTTGAAATAGCGACTGAGGGCTCAGTTTGCAAATTTCGAGTTCATGCCGTTGGAATATGAACCGTGAAGTTTGTCCGGAACGAATGGCGTGAAATGAGAAAGGAGTGGTCTTTAACACTGTCTATTATTTGAAATAACGTGCGAAGTGGTCGATAAGGGGTAGTGGCCGGCCAACCGGTATGTTTACCCTACTAATGAAAAAAATAAAATGTATGGTGGAGAGGTAATTTGAAGTACCCACGGAAAAGAGAATACACTGGAAGGGCGATGCGTTAGAATTTGTATCGGAACCAGCGTCGCCAAACTCACACAAATAAATGTTAAATCATATATTGTACTACAAATAAACAATCCTTTTGATTGGTCGTTTCTATTTTACTCAAAAATAGCTTTAATCACACAGGTCATACATATGAAAATATACCTTTTTACGTTAATATAAAATTTATTTTTCAATAGCGTACAATGTATTTACGTCGTTTTGTAATCTACAAACTAACTAGATTCAATCGACGAAAAAGTTCTGCCACTCGGCACTAGATGGCCTTATTTTCATGGAACGCAATTTTGAACTCAAACGCATTAGACATAATGTTGATAATTGCGTAATAGCTGCGTCGACTGGCGTCGAGTAGCAACACTTATTGCTATTCGCTTAATGCAGCGAAAGTTATCGATAAAATATCAATAAAATTATCGATATTTTAATTTCGTCGATAGGGTAAACATACCGGTTGGCCGGCCACTACCCCTTATCGACCACTTCGCACGTTATTTCAAATAATAGACAGTGTTAAAGACCACTCCTTTCTCATTTCACGCCATTTGTTCCGGACAAACTTCACGGTTCATATTCCAACGGCATGAACTCGAAATTTGCAAACTGAGCCCTCAGTCGCTATTTCAAAATTTGGTGTACTGACGCGTATAAAATTTAGCGAAAAAAATAGCAGGTGGATGGAATTTCAAATGTAATTTTTTTAGTGTTACTGTTGGTTTATTGGTGATTGATTTGGTTTGTGTATACTTAGCATGTTTAATTTCAATATTCAAGTGCCCAAACTCATCAAAAATTTCATAATTTGTGATATTTTTGGTGGTCGGACAATACGTTAACAATTAATTTAAAAATCTACTTATCGACCGGGTGGTCGCACAACCGGTTTATTCACGTCATTTCTCTTTGCCTTTATTGCGGAAACCTTAAATTCACCAACATAGATTCCATTATATTTGTGAACAGTTAGAATTTTGTGAATTTACAACTAGATTCCGGCCGCTAGTATACCTCATATTTTCAAAGATATCAACGATCAAAAATACCGAACGTTTGGCGGCCGATAACTAGTAAAAACAAAACCTGTCTCCGGCCGTTTGAAATAAAGAGCGGCCGAAAATTGGTAAAAATTACACCTGATTCCGGCCTTTCGAAAAAGAACGGCCGATAATTAGTAAAAAATAAACCTGTTTTCGACCTAGGACATTAAAAGCCGCCGATAAATGGTAAAAATTTAACTAAGTGCTGACTTTCTTGCCTGTTCTTCTCAGTTGAAGGCTAACTTACGAACGGTAGTAACTTCAGTAGCTTTGACCTTCATAAGCGCCCTACTAGGTCCTAAATTGAATAAATGGCTTTGACTTCCCGAAGGTTTGCTTATAGTAAAGAAGCACTGAAAACCACTCTTTCAGATATACGCGGCATCAGAGAAGCATGCTGGCACTACGGAGTTCCAAGCTCCACTATGACAGGCTTTCCGGTAGTGTTGCTCATCAAAGGAGAAAAGTCCAGACTCTAAAATTAGTTTAGGCGAAGAAAAGAAAAGAAAATCGTTGATTGGATAATTAAGTTGGCGAAAGCCGGAAGTCGCTTCATGAGTTTGAGAGTTGCAACCGAGAGTTTTTGTGTTATATTCGTTTTAAAAAACTTACATCGTAACGCATGGGAAGTTTCCTCGAGCCTATTGTTTGTATCGTCCACCGTCACGCAATCATCCAGGCATTGGAAGCTATTATGAAGTTCGAGCTGAAAGCTTTCAGGGTCTTACATACATGCATATGGTGGTCGGAGCGTAGACGACATCTCTTCACCTGGATGTTCAGGTTCAGTGTGCCTCTTACTAATCGGTGATCGCTGCCGGTGTTAACCCTGATCACAGATACCTCACTGAAGATTTGCCGCTTTGTCGTCAAGATAATGTCTATCTCATTTTTGGTGGATCCATCGGGGCTACTCCAGGTCTATTTCCTATGCGGCCGCTTTTTGAAGGAGTTCATCATAAATAGTCCCTCCAACTCCATAAAGTCGGCCAGACGTTGCCCCCTAGGGTCCTCTACCCAATTCCAAAATGCCCCACTCTCAGTTCATCGTCATTCCTAATGTATAGCTTCACGTTAAAGTCCCCCAGTGAATACCGTTTGGTGATTCTGAGTATCAAGTATGCGACTCTCGGTGAGACACTCTCTTTCCTCACTATATTCTTGATGAGGGGCTTGCGGACAATAAACCCAACACCACCCTGTGACAGGTGATCACCCTCCCGGTAGTAGAACAGGTTACCGGATTTAAGGATAATCGTGTCCTCCCTCTCTCTTCGGACTTCTGATAATCCCATTATATCCCAGCGCAACCTGTCCACATCTTCCTCCAGCTCAATGAGCTTCTCCTCGTTCCTCAGAGTCCGTGTATTGTATGTTACCAGGTCCAGTCGTCGGTGTTGGTAGCCGGATCTCTGCCTGAGACTCTTAGCACCCCTGCCCCGCCGTTACCGTGACCGCTACCGTAGCCCGGGATATCGGGGCTGCCAGGACTGGAGGCCGTAGTTGTGTTTGTCTTGTCAAGTAGAGAGGTATTGCCGTAATCACCACGCTTGGCAGGCGGGTTGGTGATCGCAAGAGTGATGACGTATCACAGATGGACGCTGCTGCCCGTCCCCTGGTGTATTCCCTTAGTCGCCTTTTACAACACCCTCAGGATTGGAAGGGTTGGCCCTATTCTATGCCGAGAAACACACGGAAAATTAGCTTAGTATCTATTTTAGTTGCTGTTAAAGTCTCGGTATACTTACGGGCATAGAATTCATATTTTTTTAATTTAATTTTTATATGATTGTGACTGTTAAGACATTTTTATTGATGCTAAAGCTAAAAGCAGTTATTAGTTTGAATCGAGATTTTAATCTGTTTATGTGTGTCTGTCTTAATTCATAGAAGAGAGTGAAAATATAACGCTTTTAGTGAATTTATTCATTTTTTACTTTCATACTATTATGAACCCTATGATCTATTGAATAAGAGTCGTTTTACTACTGTTAATTAGGTGGCCGTTAACCGGTGCACTGGTGGACGAAAACTGAGTGAAATGGCCGATAGCCGGTATATTTGCTATTTTTACGAAGTTATATTTTTTTTAAATTATGTATCACTGATACGTCTATGAACGTTAGGTTTTATGAAACTAGACTATAGTAGGATGAAATGAAAATTTTATGAAATATCTTGGAGTACAGCATCATGATAGAAATCAACTCTGAAGTCAACAAGTCGCTTAACTGGTCGATAGCCGGTATGTTTACTATTTTTAGAAATTCCGGAAGAAAATTCACGTTCGATAAGAATAATTGTGCAAAGAATACTGAATTGTAAAAAAAAAACGTGTAACATGATGAAGTAAATTAAAAAAAAGTTATTTTTACATGGTTTATTGCCCTTGAAATAAAATTTATTTATTTCGAAATTCTCGTTTTGAAAGCTTAATTTTAACAGATGAATGCGGATATTGATATAACTTTCAACTATTGCCTTAATCAAATCAGTGATAAAAAGATGTATTTTATCGATATTGATCGAACAAAACTATCGATGCACGTGTTTTGGGGTCACGACAGGTCACGACTCACGACGAATGTGAAAGAACGCAATACATTACGTGCGGAGTTGCGCTCGCTACCTTGCGTACAAATAAAGTGAGTACATTGCCTTCAATGTATAATTTTGCAGTAGTATCAGAGTTTATCGTTTACACCTAAAAGTATCATAATCTAATCACAATTAAATAAAGGTTTGTAGACTCATCGATGAAAGGAAATCCCTCCTTGAGTTTACACTCCGACTCCTCACTTCGTTTCCTACAGGAAATAATAGCGCATCACGACATAAGTAATATTTTTCGCGGAGCTACGCACCTCGGCTAAGTATGGCGGATACTACGAAGCGTTGACGCGTGTTTTGGTTGATATATGCCCATTTGATGTCATGTGTGGCGCGCGGGCTCCGCTAGCATAGCGTCTCTATTATATTTATTTTCTCTGTGGAAGTACCACTCCGCCAAGTACCTAGGCGTTGCATTTCAGCAGCTCCAGACCCAGTGCTTTATTACGTCAGACGACCTGTCTGCTTTTCAACCTTCTAACATAATATACCTTACCACAATCACATTCAACTCCAAGTCTATAGATATGATACAACACACGGAACAAAAAAAAACTGTACCAGGTTTGATACTCATAAAGAGGTCTCTCCAGTAGGTAGTCTTGTTTCTTTTACCCGAGCATGAAAGGCTTACACGTAGAATTACCAATGTTACTTTACATCCATTCGTTCTCATTTCACTGGAACATAATTTCAACCACGGCCTAAAAGTATTTTGAGGTAAAAGCTAACATTTAGATTGCTAACAGGGGCTATTATTAAGTAAATTTTCTGTGTTACGTTAAAACGTCATTTTTTTAGGGTTCCGTACCACAAAAGAAAAAAAGGAACCCTTATAGGATAACTTTTTTGTCCGTCCGTCTGTCACGTCCCTTTTTCTCAGGAACGGGTACAGGTATCAAACTGAAATTAATATCATATACTCAGGTCTGTAATCTCTTAGAGCAGTGTATAAATCAAACATCGAAGTCAACGCAATCAAAAGCTACGGCCGTTTATGCCGCATATTTTAACGCTCGCAAGGGAATCAAAACCTACAGGGTACTTCCCGTTGACCTAGAATCATGAAAATTGGCAAGAAGCTATGCCATGTAGCACAAGTAAAGGAAGAAATACGAAAACCGTAAATTGGTAGTTAGGTAGGTACATCATAAAAAAAATAACATAATCGGAAAAAGGTTGTAAAATCTTCGAGACTCGATTGCCTAGTTGAACGAACTATATACATACATACATAGCTATACAAGTTTTTACGGAACCCTCGGTGCGCGATTCCATCTCGCACTAGACCGGTTTTTTTTGAAATGTTAATTTTGTCAGAACTTTCTACTGCCAATTTTTTTATGAAGAAGCTGAAAGTTTTTGAAGTACTCATACAGATTGAAAGTATTTTTTCTAAAAACATTTCCTTGAGAGTTTACAAAAGAGGGCGCAGTAAAATGTAAGAGGAATTGCTTCTTGCTGATTTAGTGATAGAACTCTTAAAAGTAGGTAAGTAAAATCAGAAAACGTAGTAAGTACCTACTATGATACAATAAGATTAGATTCCGGATAATACTTACTACCTTATTCATAATGAAGTTATCAAACGTTGATTAGCTAAAATTCTGAAGTCTTTATCTGACACGTGACATTTGATGATCGAAAGAGTGAAACGGAGGACACTGATTTAGTTAAAAAGCGATTATGAATAAGGGGGTAAATCTATACTACAATAATATATTAATATAATATAATGAAGCGGAAGAGTTTTTTTTGTTTGTTTAAACGGGTTAATCACTGGAACTACCAGTCGGAATCGAAAAATTCTTTCACTAAAAGGAAGCTACATTATCCCCGAGTATTATAGGCTACTTTTTATCACGGGAACGCGGGTGAAACCGCGTTAGACAGCTAGTTGGCTAATAAACGTAAAAGCTTAATTCTATTTTAGAACCACGTTTAAGAAATGGGCAGTTACATAAAGTTGATACTAAACGTTATTCTGGAAATCTTAACAAAAAGAGTTCGAAGATTTTGGCAATCGTCTCGTCCGCCATTTTTTTTTCAAAACTGCGTCCACATATTGTTTTTATAAAAATCGATCTTGGCTGGCACCAATACAATCATGAAATATTATTTGACAAAACCTCGTGCAGTGTCAAGTTCCGAATATACATATAAATAGGGATTGCAAAATCCGGATTTTTTTCAAATCCGGTTTCAAAGTTTATCATCACATATAAATCCGGATTATCCGGATTTTTCGGATTTTAGTATTTTTTTTGCAATCTTTTGTAATTTTAAATTGTAAGCGTAGTTTTATGCTAAATTATTAGTAGTTTGAAGAGAGGTGTTGTATTTTATTGTTTTTCCATTGCTTGCTTTTCAATAAAAATTCAATTAAACTGCAAGTAATATTTAAAAAAAAATGGGCTTGTGTTTGGCCACTGAGCCGTCCATAAAGGATAAAGACAAAGCCTAAGGTGGACCATGCTAACCCAAACGAAACCTATTCATTCTGGCCGTGAAAGTCCCTAGATTCTAAGAGTCAGGAAATACAGTCGCCGGGAGCAAGTTCCACTCCCTTGCTGTTCGCATTATCATTGACGATGCAAAACACTGTCCGTATTTTCAGTATGTCAACATTGTATGGGTGAAAATTTTCCCGGTTTCTTGTGGTTCGGAGTAAAAATGTGAATGGTGGTTGGAATAAGATTAACAATTCTTGCACACACTCTCCAAAATATATCCTATAGAAAACCGATAAGGCAAGCAACCTTTCTTCGATGGTCGAGGCTCGTGAGTTTCGTCATAATTAGTCTCATATTCGATGAGTTTTCTGGCTCGGCGGTTTATTGAGTCGAGGGCGAGAGCCTGGTAGAAAGGACTCCGTTTGGTGGTGAAAAGACACACCTGCATCTTGGTAGTATTAAAAGTGACCAGATAGGCATTGCCCCAATCGGAGACTGCCTGTAAAGTTACGTTCAAACGCTCTTCCATGGCCTCTCGCAACAATTGGATCTAGTCACTGGTGGCTCGCGCGCTGGAAATATGACAACGGTGCTATCGTCTACGTACCCAAAGATACCGGGCTTCACCAGATCGTTAATATGCAGCAGAAATAAGATTGCAGAGAGAACTGAACTCATGGCATTGATTGCGAAAAGGTCCGACGAACACCCGTCTATGACTACAGGAATAGACCATTCGCTCAGGAAATTGGATATGCAAGCGCACAGACCACCAGATTTCATAACAAGGAAGCTTGCTTAGAAGGCTGGTGTGTCAGACCCTTTCAAAATTAACAATTTTCTTAGATCAGCCGATGTACAAAATGCTTTCAACGGTAACCCGACTAGAACTATCATTCAAAGTAAAAGTCAAAGCCATTTATTCAATTTAGGCCCCAGAAGGGCACTTATGTAGGTCACAATTAATGAAGTTACCACCGGTTCGGAACTTAGCCTTCAACTGAGAAGAATCCGGCAAGAAACTCAGCAAGGTTACATTTTTTAAATATTTTTTGGACAATCTGACTATGTTTAGCTTTTTTATTCGAAATAATTAACAATAAAAGAGAAAGCATTCTTGATATTACGTTGTGCAAAGAGTTGTTATTCGCGCCGCGCGTGCATCGCTTCCATCTAAAATTCACTGGCCGACTTAGCTTCTGGCTAGATGGATGAGCGGTAGCAGCAAGCCGCGTGTTAGCCGAGCGGTGTAAAGATTTCAGAGTAATACTGACCTAAATCTATTGGATATTTAATGATTTATTTAAGTTAAACATCAACTATTATCAATTATGATTAAAATTCGAAAAAACCGGATTTTATTCTCAATATTCGGATTTATAATAGGCCCCTAAAATCCGGATTTTTCAGTCATTTTCGGATTTCGAAGTATCCGGATTGCAATCCCTACATATAAACAACTAAAGTTCTACTGTTAAGAAAAATAAAATATTTTTAGTGCAAAATTCTTTACTACACCCAAAAACTATACCCAATAAATTATGGTTAAAAAAAACAAAAAACGCTTTAAAATTCTTCAAATAGTGATAATTAGCGAGGTTTTGTCACAGAATATTGTAGTTATTGATGTCAGCTATTGATTTTTATATGTCAATCGTGGACGCCATCCTAATCCTACTAATATTATAAATGCGAAGTGAGTTTGTTTGTTACTCCTCAACTACTCAACGGATCGTCATGCATGCAGATAGCCTATGGTATGGAGAAGGACATAGGCTAGGTATTTTCCGGGAACGCGGGTGAAACCGCGGGTTACAGCTAGTTTTGAAATAAAATCATAATGGTGGAATGACAGGAATGCCAGGCTCCATACTAAAATCTTCCAACACCTTTGCCACATAATAGAGAGAAACTCTACAGAATCACAGAAACTCCACAGCCCTAAAGGAGATACGAGTTACTTAGGTTCTATTAAACCTGAAGTTAAGTACGTGTAACAGGAATATCTAGATATT
The DNA here is from genome assembly GCA_947623365.1 of Achlya flavicornis. Taxonomy (NCBI): domain Eukaryota; kingdom Metazoa; phylum Arthropoda; class Insecta; order Lepidoptera; family Drepanidae; genus Achlya; species Achlya flavicornis. The sequence continues at coordinate 4,943,305 of OX392482.1, forward strand.
AACACGTCCTCAACACGACTATCAAGACTATGTTAGTTCTGACAAGAATGTGTTCGTTTCCCAAATATAATATATCTATCTAACTTTTAGTCCTCTTGACAGAATATTGTTCCTAGAATTGGGGTAAGATAATAAAGGGTGCTTCCGTTGACACTTAACGCGTATTATGTAAGTACCTAACTATCCTTATTTTGATGTTTAGTAAACTGTTTTTTTTAACATTTTAGCAATGTCAAAAATACTATCATTTTTTTTTATACTACTAAGTCGGTAAACAATCATACGGCCCGCCTGATGGTAAGCGGTTACCAAAGCCATATGGACGCTTGCAACACAAAAAGCATTGCTCACGCGTGACCGAGGTTTCCCCCCTCCCCTATGAGCTCTGGCGACCTTACTCACGCGCAGGAACACAACTTTACACACCATAAAGTTATTTGGCAGCGGCAGTCGAGCCGCTCTTTGAGCGAATTAACGCTATGCTCTACCTCTCTCAAAATTAGTAGTTTTATTTATAAAATCTATCGAAAATCTGACTTTTCATAGTTTCATCCAATAACTAATACCAATTTTGATTTTATTTATTGATTGGTGTTTGATATCTATGTAAATATTATCTTTTTGCACGGTCGTAAGCACGGGTCGTAATGTACTTCGTAGTACCCATCTGGCTGGCTAACACCCTCAAGTTCAAAATCTGTTGCTAAGCACCTCTTCTCTGTATGTTCCGATAGCTGCACCTGTGAGCCAGTTCCTTCTACGCTTTGTGCGCTTTGAACTTTCGACCACATCATGACTTACCATGGTGAGATTGCGGTCACACACAGGCCTATAAAAAGATAAAGTATTGGATGGTGTTCACAAAACTAGTTGACATCCAAAATAAGAACTAACTTCCGATTCGTATAGACCTACCTAGTGGGATACCTTGGAAAACAAAATGAAAACTCCCAATATCTTCCCCACACAAACTAGCTGGGGGTCGCGCTAGTCGCGGATTCTATACGATTGAAATTTGCACCTTCGGGAGTGTCGCGGCCCATTTATTTCACCCCTTCTGTTGATTGATTTGAAAAACTTTAATTAGTTTTGGTCGGGTAAAAGTGATTGATCTCAGAGGCGCTTATTGACAAATGATAAATTTCCGTTTCGATCGCAGTTGGCGTTGCGAATCAAATCTGTGAATTTAAGTGTTATTGAACTTGTTAAAGTAAAATAACCGGCGAAGTGGGAGTCGGACTCGCAAACAGAGGGTTCCGTACAATATTAACTAACTCATTGTGCTATGAAAACAAAATACCAAAAATAATACGTTTGTTGTATGGGCGCCTCCTTAAATTTTTTATATTATTTCAGTTTTATGATTTCTTGGTATAGCGGCAATAGAAATACTGAATTAAACTAATTCTCTGAAAATTTCAGCTGTCTACCTTAATAGGTAGACGGTAATCCGTTCATAAGATACAGCTCACTGACAGTACAATCCTCTGTGCTGAAAGACAGACGGACGGACGGACAGCGGTGTCTTAGTAATAGGTTCCCGTTTGGCACCCTTCGGGTACGGAACCCTAAAAAAGGACACACAAAAATGCAAATATTGCAAATATTTATTTATTTATGTATAGATAGTATAGTATAGGAAAGGTACAGATTCTTTTTTATATGGCTAGGCTTTTATTTTGACTACAACTTAATATGTTAATTGATGAAGTTACGGATGCAAAGCCTAGAAAGGTAGACTAGAAAGGCTCTCAAGTGCAGCAGTCACAATATATCGTGTGGGCACTACAAACTAGATACTACCATTAGTAGGTCAATCATGGATAAATGTACGGATGTGAACGATACTTCTTCGATCTCAAACAAACATAATGTACACAAACGCATAATATAATAATAAGTAGGACGGTAACTAGAATTAAATATGATCGAAACATGACACGTTTATTAAAGTTACCTACGATGTTTTCCAAAGGCTACACAAGTTCCAATAAACACAATTATTATAATTATATTTAATTTACGGAATTTAATATCATCACATCCAGCTTACCTTCCTACCAGGTAGTGTATTTACAGATGGTTGAACAAGATTACAAAATCTAAAAGCCGCACTTGTACAAAACTAGGTGAATTTGTCGAAACAAATGCATGGGTGCTATTGTTGCCATTCTAAATTGTACAAACAAATACCGGTAAGCCGATTTCCATAAATTTTGTAAATTAGAACGATTTCATTGACTTCAATTAATATTTATCGGTTTGGTGCTTAATCGGATAGATTTAACAATTATTGTATATAATAGGTACACACGGCTACAGATCTCTGATTAAGGGTACAGATTGAGTGTCGAAGCTGTGCACAAAAATAAATGTATAAAAATAAATAAAATTGCAAAATAATGTTTAGTATTTAAATTTCTCCCGATTTTAATTGGAATATTTCAACAACTGCTATCATTATGAACGTCACAGTGTTGGTAATACTGTGACGTCACTATGACAAGCAGAATGATGCAGAGGGAGCGTAAAACGTAGTTGTTACACGCAGCAGCCTATAAAAGTTGGCCTGTTTTATATATTCATGTAGTATGGCGAGGTTCTTTCTAGGTATATTTATTTCTATGGTACAGAGCATACAACAGTCACCCACAATGTTTATGATACCTCTCCTTTACTTCCTACCTCACTTTAATACATTACACACTATTTTAAAAATCAACAATATTAATATACTTACCGCCTTATTCATAATGAAGTTATCAAACGTTGATTAAGTATCTAAAATTCTGACGTCTTTATCTGACACGTGACATTTGGTGATCGAAAGAGTGAGACGGAGGACACTATTACACTGATTTAGTTAAAAAGCCATTATGAATAAGGGGGTTTGAATATTAAAGTTTAACATTATAAATACATTCCAATCGCTTACAAAATTCGTTTAAACATATTAAAGGCGGCGTATAGGGCCAACGCATACATCGCTGCGACGATAAAGTTCTCCCCCGATTTTGCGTTGAAACAACCTCCTGGATCGCAAACTTCGTACCTATGGATAATAGAAATACATTAATGATTGAAAATTTGGCGTTAACCACATCTAAGGTTAATATTAGACTTTGAAAGATAAGATAAACTTACTAAAAGATAAGTTTTTAAGTATCAAGCCCAAAACGCGCCTTAATTTTGAACAAGTTCAATAAATTACACAATTTTGTAACCTACAAACTCAGTGAAATAAATAAACTTTCTAATTTTAATAAATCGCCTCATTCGTATTTTTTTAATATGCAAAGTCCTTCTCTACACCTACAATCCCACCATGGTAAGTGATGATGTGGCCGAAGGTATGAGCACACAAGGCCTAGAAGGAAATGGCTCTTATGTCAGCTGTCGAAAGATACCGGTATATTCTTAGTGAGAGATTTTCAATTTGAGGGTGGTAGCCAGCCTAAAAAACTCTGCCGTGCTATAGTTTCCTCTCGATGATTTCCTTAGCTGAGACCGCAAGCTCATTTTAGCTATCATCGCCATCGCCTTCATATTAAAGAGGATTTTAAAGGTTATGACTTTTATAGAGAGAAGAAAGTTTCAGGCTCGTGTTCTAGTTGAAACTTGAACTCTAACTCTAAATCTCCACACGTCTATCTTGTTTCCTAAACTGCAGAATAATTCATATTTCGAATTGAGGAAGAGGTCCCAGCTCGAGTGTAATTTCGCCTTGACTTAACTTTTCCTGGGGGCCTACCCCCATCTTTTACAAAACAACCTTATTGCAATACTGTTTTGTTTCCAGCATATAATAACCTTATTTATATTCGTACCATGACCTCTACCAAACACTATTGTTATATGATTGTTATATTCCTGCTAAGAACGAATGATTTTTGAGAATTTGTCTATGGGCTCATTAAAGATGAAAAGAAATAACGCTATGGGCCTAAGCAACTTTCTCTCTCTTAACAATTCTCATCTCTGTCACTCATCCATACTCTCTCGCTCTTTCAAACAACCTTATTCTTCTTTTCGTACCATGATGTCCCTAAAACAAGCTTATTTTATGCATGAAAACAACCTTGTTTATTTACCATAATGGTTCATTCAATTCGTACCATGAGCTATTTTTTATAAGCTTTTGACAATTAACATTATTGTTTTAATGTCAAATTTAGCAATCTTATATACGTTGTATTTACAAGCTGAAAATAACATTGTTTTCCAAATTTATGTTATAAAAATCTATTATAGTGTCATATAAAGTAATTATATCGAATTTATTTACTTATAGAATGAATATATCGGGATTGCGAGATTAGGTATCATCCCAAAATAATATAACCGATTGTTTATAAAGTTTTTAATTGCACTTGTCGTTCACTACACAACTATGCATCTACGTTAGTAATATCGATCCCTCGACCCTTAGCCTTAGATTTATTTAGATGAAGCGGAGCTTTAAATAGCGTGTTTATATATTGAGTGACTTTTCATTTAGGTACATACCCACTATTAATATCCTGTTTTCATTATAACCAACGTACATCGAATAAACCCAGATTAATCCATAAAGTTAACTTTCCTGCAGTGTTAGTACACAGAGTAGTCCCTGTGTTCCTGGAATCCAAACTACCTAGATTCTCTGGCAAATTTTCTAAAATTGGTCGTAACCTACATTAGCCTGGATGGAATATATTATTGTCAACAGACGGACAGACGACAGACTTATAATAATCTATAAAGATAATCATTTTAACCATCTAATGTAGTAAAATATTAATTAAGTATTATATATTTGTATTGAAAACTCAACTCACAACAATCTGCTATACTGTTGCAGAGCAGATGTAACCGTGCGGGAAATTCTAAAATACACATCCATTGGACCTAACTTTCTGTAGCCTTTGTGGCTGTGGATAGAGCCGTGGGGGTCTGAAGCTCGCTGATTTGCTCACACATTATCATCAAAACCTCGGCAAACCGGTTCGTGGGGAGCTTTTTGTGACAACGCATTAGCTTGGCTATCCAAAGAGGAAACACTGCCAATAACGAGCTTGAACCTGGAACCTTGTCGATGATCGACAACAGCGGCATATATTTATATACCTACATACACATAATATGTTTAATTCCAAGACCTGCAACTACAGTAGGATTCCCGTCAATAACACAATGAATAAAAACACGAAAGTATTATGTACCTACATTCTTTATTCACATAAGTTTAATCAGAGTAAGATAATTATACACAATATAAGTATGGCATTAAACAATCTTGCAGATACAGATTCAAACTTTATTTCAGCGTTTATAGGTTCTTAGACTTCACTTTAGACCAGCCTCTCCATATCTACGTACACTTTTTTGAGAGTACTCCTTCGCTTGTAGATATCGATTGAAGGCGGTATTTTTGGTCTGTTTGTATTTAACCATTTCTACCTGCTGACTGGATCTCTGGCGAACTCTTCGGCTACAACTCTACAAAATTAATTGCAACATTTGTGCAACTTACAAATGTTTATAACCATGCCATCTTAAATTTCATGCACTGAATATTACTGTCGAATATACTATTAAGATGTTTCCATATTGATTGCACTTTGTTTGTTATTAAATTACATAAACAAATGTATTTATTAACTAAATATCTTGGATATCTTTATTAGACATTTGAGTATGACAAGAATGACAGGTAAATATTTTGTTCCGATTCATTTCATTTGATAATCTAGAGTCGGCAGTCTATATATTTTTTCAATTAATTTCCTTACTCTTCATAATAACATTTTAAAATATTTGTATGCATTTTATAGAAATTACTCGAAAATATTTTATTCTTTTAGTTACTTATACTTTACAATTAGTTTAATTTAATACTTTGCTAAAAGATGAAGAACCTCAAATCATTTCGGTCCAACGTGTGAAAGAAATGGCACTATACAGTTCATATATCGTTATTTCTTTTTATCTTTTATCAGGTTGTAGCAAGCCATAGACAAATTCTTACAAATCATTCATTCTTTCTCGGCACTTAGCAATGTTATATCAATGTTGAACGATTGAGCTCATGGTACGAATCAAAGTAATATTATTATAAGGTGAAAACAAAACAGTCTGGAAATAAGGTTATTTTGTGAGAGAAGATGATGGCCCTATAGGATGGAACGGGACACAAAAAAATACTTGTCAATTGTGACGCACGAATTTTGAAACTCAATGTGCCCTCATGTGCCCTGTTGCACTACATATTTTGAAATAATACAAATATTTATTTTATGTATATCGACTTTTATATTACTTGAATTAATATTACTTAGGTCAATATGAAAACAAGGCAAGGGGCCGCCGTTTAATAGTGATATTCAGTGAATGAAATTTAATATGGCATGGTTACAAACAGAAGTAATTCAAGTATTATTTTATTCATTTTGCAGTGAAGAATTCGCCGGAATTCAAAGTAACTACTCTAAGAAATGTGCTGGAGAGAAATAGGTACCTAATCCTCAACTAGCAAAGCAATGGAGCACTTCTTGGTCATTACAAAAACTGAGACAAAGTTCATACATAAATATATACCTAGGTAGGTTTATATTTATGTATGGCACTTCAGTCTTAATACCTATAGTCTAGGCAGGTACCTATTGTCTTTAAATTATATGAATAAAGAATTTACCACAGGAATCAACACACATTTTTATTTATTACCTTTTGTCAGGAATGCTACTGTAGTTGCAGGTCATACAATGAAACATTATGTGTATTTAGGTATATAAACGTTTATGAATACAGTACAATCACAGTAAAGCTTAATCTATACGATATTAAATATTTACAACAAATAAATGAAATACAATCTAGCACTCGTATATAAATTTTCCTCTAGGCTGTCGTAGATTATCGGCAAGGTTCCCAACAGGCTAGCCAAGCTAATGCGTTGGCGGAAAAAGCTCCCCGCCCGAGGCCTCGATTATTTTGGTGACAATATGCGAGCGACTCGGTGAGCTTCAAACCCATACGGTCGTATGGTTTCGATAGCAAATGGCATTTTGGTCCATTGCATGCGAAAGTGTTGATTCCTCACGTAGCATAGATGCATACCACGTCGCTTTCGTCTATCTATCTTTCGGCTTCTTTGGTATTTGCTTCCAAAAACACAAATAGTTCATATTCATTTGCCATCTTGAAATGCTAGATGGCAAAAGCTAGAAGGCTAGAGATACACAATTAATTCGATAAGTTAAATAAATACGATCTACTGACTTTATATCACTATAATAATAGATATTTTTATCATAAATTTGGATAATTCGTCGCGTATATAATGTTATATTTTGATTGATATATGCAATTGACATAAAAACCATAATGCTAGTTGTCAAAAGACACATCATGGTACGATTTGAATGAACGATTAGAGGTGACGTCATCAAACCTGCTAACAAAACAATATTGTTTTATGCTTATAATAAGCTTATTTTTAAGGATGTCATGGTACGAAAACGCAAAATAAGGTTATTTTAACCTTGTTTTAAGAGCTTGTGGTAGGCCCCCTGTTGGCGTATTATTCACTAAGAGATCTAAATTTAGTCGGAATAAAACTTGGTCCTGATTTATCATAAGGTGCTTAAAATTTGAATCCGTTTCATCAGAACTTTGAACGGCATTTGTCCGTTTTCATGCTCTTTGAACTAAGTTATGCCGCACATAAGTTATTACGGCTCCTGTTCTTTAGAGCTTGTATTTGAGATAAGTACTAGCTTTTATTTCGCGGTTTTACCCAAATTCTCGAATGATCTGTTGTTTCTCTGGAATAAAAAAACGCTATGCTTTATCACTTTTGATATTAACAGTAATTCAAATCAAAATCTTATTCAGATAAGGCTCTCTAATTCAGTTATGGCTCTTATCCGTAGGTATTCATTCTTTGGAAGGAAACGTAAAGCCGTTAGCTGTTCCTACTATCACTTGATTGAAGAAGTTAGTGTAGCGTCTCCGTTCCAGCTTGGACAAAATGCTTTTGTTAATCCAGAAGTCCGAAGGATTCAAGAGAGGTAGGGAATAACAGGTTTTCTCGTTCGACATGCGGAGCAGCACGAATGCGTTACAGTTAAATCTACCACCGGTTGAGTGGATATGAAATTAGCCTATATGATGTTGGTAGGAATAGGAGGACGATACAGTTACCCCAGGAATACGATCCCACAGACGGCAAGTGCAGCATAACCAACTATACTGAAGGTTGCTTCCAATAGTCCTCTTAAAACAGCTTCTATAATCCTGTAGATCGTTACAGAAAAGCTTTTGAGTATTGTTATGAATGCACCCATCCCATAATTGGTCCTCAATCATTTCTTTGGCATTTTGTAACAAAAAAATCTTTATTCTATCGAGTTAATGTAAAAATGTGATGCAGGGGTTACAAAGCAATGTAGTAATCTCATTCTGCTTCATAAAGATTCTGTGAAGATGCTGTGAAAAATTCTACTAAGCAGACTACAGAGTTGCCAAAGTAGTTGTCATAACAGCTGACGCAAGTTTGACATAATTCCTAAACGTCCTTGAGGTCCAATAGTCGCAGAAGTTTGTATTGTCTATGTAATTTATTTAAGCAGAGTTCTCGTAGGGATCACCCGGTTAAGTTTATGTGGTTTCTTGAATTATCAAGTGGACTTGATAAATTATGTTCAAGTGACGTAGGTGTAACCTAGTTTTCATTAGGTTTAAGAAGAAATTTGATCAATGAGACACAATAGTCCATTTTTCAGATTAAAGAATGACAGGTGTTTATTGAATAAAATTGGGTGATGAGCCTACAGGCACGATGCCCAATGAAAATCTTTGGAGCCTGCGTCCAATGCCTGCGTCTGATGAGAAGTGGATATGGAGGTAATGAGAATTTCATGGATATCAAATCATTTACTGTATTTATGACCACGTATAGCTCTACCACGTAACTTTGGTGGTAATCGTAACGAAAACCATTAATTATTTCATCCAATGACATGCACGTTATATGACGCAACGATGACCATTCGTGGCCCTGATTGAATGAAATTCATTAAGAGCAGTCAATCCGACATACTTTTCATACAAAAGCTCTGTACTGATGATGGCGTTGTTAAACATTTTTCGTTAGATGTTTTAAACAAATTGGTATCTTGTGCACTATATCTAGCCGTGTATCTAGGCAAAAATACTAAAAAGTGTGAAACAAATTCAGTAAAAGCGTCCGAAAGCGTTTTATCTTTTATCTTTTTATCAGTAGAGCCTCAGCTTTTGTATAACCTTCAACGATTTAACCATCGTTCAAGTTATACATACAATAATTAATAGGCATTTTTGTATACCTATGTCAGCTTACAAGCATACAGCCCGCCTGGTGGTAAGCGGTTCCCGTAACCCAATGGACGCTTGTGATGCAATAGGTGTTGCATCACAACTCCTTGCAATACCCGTTCATCACTCACGCGAGCCACGCGTTACCGAATCTTTCCCCACCCCAATGAGATCAGGCGACCTTACTCACGTGCAGGATACACAGCACTGTTATTTGAATGCGGTATCTATAAGGTGGAGGTATTTCCCCAGTCGAGCTCTTTGAGCGAAAAAACATTATGCTCTACCTCTATTACATACTCGTATTATGCCTTAAATTACGACGAATATTGTATCACTTTTTTTCTTTTTTTTTATACGACTAAGTCGGTAAACAAGCATACGGCCCGCCTGATGGTAAGCGGTTACCGTAGCCATATGGACGCTTGCAACACGCGAAGCATCGCTCACGCGTTACCGACCTTTCCCCCTTCCCCTATGAGCTCTGGCGACCTTACTCACGCGCAGGAACACAACTTTACACAACATAAAGTTATTTGGCTGCGGTATTCTGTAAGGTGGAGGTACTTCCCCAGTCGAGCTGCTCTTTGAGCGAATAAACGCTATGCTCTACCTCTCTCAATCACTTATTGACTTGCCTCATATATGCTTTGTAAAGATTGGCAACATATTGACAATCCTATTTCTAATGTCGCTTATCATCAAGTTGGAACACTTGCTTGAAGTCTCCTGACATAAATAAAATGAAATATTCAGTATAATTCAATTTATTTCGCTTTATCCCTAACACGTGGACCTTTCCTAATGGAAATATGTTGTGAGGGCTTTCAGATTTATTTGAATATTTTTATTTGAAAAGGTAAATGTTTTTGGCAAAATATTAGTATCAAAATATGTATATCGTTGTTTTTGTATAAGTATATTAGTTTTATTACGGTTTTTTTAGAAGTGGGCCAAATATGCCAATCTTCATATTTATAATATGAACCATTGTATGTGTATTATTGAATTCAAAACTAGTAATATACAAGTCAATGATGTGATGTCACATTGTAAAATTCAAAAACAATTTTCTCGCACTGTATAGATTCAAATGTTGATATATTACACAAATCATAATAGTTAATGTTAACAGATCTTGCCTGTATAATATTTTATAATTTCAATCAAATAGTTCATTCAATCATTGTTGAATATAAGACGTGACTGTACCTCAGACCAAGAAAAAATTTAAGACGGAACACGGAACGGTCTGTGTTTTTAAGTGACGCAAGTAATAGGAAGCCGGCGTTCTTGTAAATACATGGCCACACACACACACATACACCATAAGAAGCCTATCGGTTGTCATTCCGTATTGATTCGTTGACAGTGACAATAAAGCTCAGTACCATTTGTGCCTGCTTGGGCCAGTACTGATTTTACTCACGCATACGTAGGAAATTTTCGACTTAACTTTCTTATGAGGTGACTCTGTCTTGATTTTTTAACTAGAATATCATTATCTCTAACACGGTAAGGCATATAATATAGCGATAAAGTATTAATTATAGCTGCAACATTAAAATAATCTTCTCATGTTCTGATTTCATTCTAAAATGTATTATTTTTTTTGACCAAGGAATAAGTATCACTTCTATAGTACATGATCAGTACATGTTTAACGTCAAATTGGAGTTTCGGAAAAAATCTAGCAACATGAAAAAGGAGGGTCCAGATAAATCTATTGTTTAGATACCTAAAAGGTCACCTAGATTGCTGATTTTAGGTTTTTGTTGTGGCTACAGTGGACATCGAAAAGATTTAGACAGCAGAAAATAACAAAATCTCTATGTCTCTACTTTTATTTTTTTACCAACATTGATATTGTGACTGAGTCTGACATCTTAGATAAACTCTGGAAATATAATTATAACTGCTTGGTGGATTCACATTAAAAAATCTGTCGGTCAACGGTCATATTTATTTGGTGAATACAGCTAATATTTAAAGACTTGTCCTGATTCACTGACTGACCTATCAACGCACAGGGTTGGAAACATTAAATTTTCTAATTTTAAATAAGAGATCGTGGAAATAAAACAGACATGAACCCTGAAAAAATTCTACTTTTTTTTCAGGAGAAATCTGCTTCAAATCTATACAGGACTCAGGACCTAATGGAAACTTAATCGCTATAAAACAACATACCGAAGCCCTATACATCATGTACCTATATTGTAAACCTTTATAGTTAGTGCTTAAACGAATTGCAGAAACATTTGAAAGTTTTAAGTACCCAATTATTCCACCGAGTAGCTTATAACATTCACCTTTACTATGCTAATTACAAAATTGCTCGCTTCAAATTTGAATATCAACACTTTAATGGTTTTCAGTGAGTAATCGCTACTTTCTAATTTCGCCTCATAATAAGTTTGAATGTGGTGTTAAAACTTCACAGCTCCGTAGGTTTAGTTGGAATTGCGTCACTAAAGCTGAATGTTCTGATTAATTGAGCGATTCCGATGCGAAATTCCTTCGTTCGCCAAAAATGGGGGTAGGAAGCGTTAAAATTGATTTGTGGCATCCTGTGAGGAACTTTTGGAAATTGTCGGTTGTTAATCGGTTTTTGGTGAGGATGTGACTGTGCATGGCTCATTGGATAATGGAAAAAAAAAAACATTGAGAACCACTTTTTATCATTTGTATCGGCAATGAAATGGATTTTTACAACTACCTATGTAACTATACTAGCTTCTAAAATGTACGATATATAGAACATAAAAAGGATTTATTTCCATACCTAACGCAAGCTAAATTACCTTTAAACCAACTTTATTTACATCGGGTACCTTTTTTGAATCTATCAGTAGGGTCTATTTCAGCAGGATAAAATGCTCGTAACATACCTCACTCTATTTCCCTTCCGTCTGAATGGAGATTAATTTAACCCCCATTTCAGTATACGTATTAAATAGATACTCCACCCTTCACTTTATTATCAGCTAGTTTCAAAAACTGCAAGTAAGTTAGTTATTATTTGGTCGAAGCCTCCCCCTTCGACTTCGACAACAGTGTCTTCTATACGTAGTCAGAGTTACCATTCTTTGATATTGCTATACTATTTTACAAACACTCCCATACTTAATTTACCATGCATTGAAGACAATCAAGAAATTTTGAGAGAGGTAGAGCATAGCGTTTATTCGCCCAAAAAGCAGCTCGACTGGGGAAGCACCTCCATCTTACAGAATACCGCATCCAAATAACTCTATGTTGTGTAAAGTTGTGTTCCTGCGCGTGAGTAAGGTCGCCAGAGCTCATAGGGGAGGGGGGAAAGGTCGGTAACGCGTGATCGATGCTTCGTGTGTTGCATGCGTCCATATGGCTACGGTAACCGCTTACATCAGGCGGGCCGTATGCTTGTTTACCGACTTAGTCGTATATAAAAAAAAAAACAATCTTTATGGTACCTGCACTTTTTTTTGGTTTTTACCCATGTAGATAGATATATAGACACACCTCTTTTCATCCAAGTGTAGAAACACATTATATTTCACTTAATTAACCTTTCCTCCGATGATATTCGTATTTATTGACTATTATATATGAAGGCTGCTACTTGAGTGCGTATTATTGGAATCCTATAATCTTTCTCAAGCGTTCTTTATTAATATTTCGGTTTGCTTGGTTGTTATTGCTTACGCATGAATAACTTTCGTAATTCTCTTACCTTATAACATCGCTCGCTCATAAGGTACTAGAGCTACGAGAACCAAGCACAAGCCGAGGGCACCTGCTTACGTTCGCGTAGACAACACTGAGACGTTAGTCAAATACCTTCGAGAAGATTCCACACCATTGCTACCACAAATTAGAGAACAAAAGGCAGATAGAGCTCCAAAGAGCTCAAGCTACACTATCCCCGGGTAATATTAGATTTTCAAAAAAATGGGGTGTGGTGGGAGTAGGTGGGGTAGGGCAGGGTAAGGCACCACGTGAACAAAGTCGCGCCGGACAGCTAGTATTAAATAAATTCATCCTAATCTGTACAAACGTACGTATTTAATTCTGTGCCAAAAATCAGTTTCAAGCATAGAGTAAGAATATTATAGAGTGGAAGCGTTAACTACGTTATCTTGTGCGACGCGTGAGCAGTTTCCATATACATACATTCATAGATATATCATACACTAGTTGATTTACAGTCAGACAAAATGTCGATATGGATTCCTTGTTATTTGTTCTCTGTAAAATTATCCATAAGAAACGAGAAATTGGCATTCATTATATGTAGTTTAGTCGTTCAAACTATATATGTGCACTTCGTCTAAAGGCATTTATACCTTACCGTGCTCACGTACCATACTCTGGTACAGTCGCTCTATAATATTCTAACCTTGTGGTTTCAAGTTATTATAAGAAGAGAGCCGATAACCGATGGGGAAGGAAGGTTCCCATCATTAGAAAGTTGCGTAGAAATTTAAAAAAATTAAGAAAACTTTACGGTAAGGTAGGATATCCCTCGGGTAGAGTTAGTAAGCTGAGCGGGACGACCTCCCACCAGGTGGACCGACGACCTGCTATGCTATTCTGTAACAGGTAAATCATCTCGAAAGTCATCTCGCAACTCACCTCGCAACTGAATTGGCGGGTAAATTACGTTTCAGAATACCAAATCCTATTGAAAAACGTCAAAATACTCACCTGTCGTAGTTCTTCTCACTTCCGTCATCACTCGGTGGCGCAAGTGTCGAACTCACTCAGTTTAAGAATATGAAATTCTAATCTCATCGCGGATTCAGAAGTGATTTTGCAAATGAACGTTACAGAATAGCACTGCTGGTCAGTCGCTGAGCACCGCTGGATGCAAGCGGCCCAAAACCGTTACAAGTGGAAATCAATGGGGGAGACCTATGTTCAGAAGTGGACATCCATGGGCTGATATGATGATGAGATTATTCATCTGGTCGTTGTGTATAAGGGTCAGTTTACACCGAGACTCGACACGACGGTGCCTGAAGACGCCAATTATTTCGCGCTGTGCAGCGCCGCAAAACGCAACGAAACGAACGCCGCGAGGGGCATCGCAAAGCCGCGTAAAATTTCTGGCAGCATTAGTGGGCTCTTGTATGTACGCTGCGTCTACCGGCGAAGCTTCGTTGAGTCGTGCTATGCTGCGTCTCGAGACGCCGCGAAAGCGCATCGCGTTATCGCGAGGCGTATTTGAATTCTCTCACTTTAATCTGTACCTACCTTTTTGTGTAGTTCTATATTGTATAGCATCAAAATTCAAAATAATTTATTCAAATAGACCTTCGCAGGCACTTATGAAAAGTCTGACTCTAATACTCTATTACCGGTTCGGAAGGTTGCATTTGCATCATTTTCTATGCACGAAGAATTTCACTAAACATAAACAAGCAAAAACATAAAACCTATGGTGTGCATCAATCCGTAAAGACATTCGACAGTTATTAATATGTGACGTCACATTTAGCTGCCTGGAATCAATTGGAATAATAGGGTGCTCATATTGGCAATAATGCGTATGCCATTATCGTGTATTAATGCCATTAACGATATTAATTGGACAATACATTCATACCCAATACTCATTGATACAAATTAGGTGTTTGGGTAAGAACTGATAGAAATTAACTATACCATCCTAAATGAATGTTATTAATGCGAATGTTAGTTTGTTTGTTAACTGTTGACAAAATAATTTGGCACTATGGCACGCAGTAGCTGTGGCATGAAGGACATATCCCGGGAGCGCGGTTGAAAACATGGGACGTATGCTAATACATAAATAACATGTAAATAACATAAAATTAAAAAAAATTAAAGTGTAAGTTTGACGGGCCAGTTGGCGCAGTTGGTTATGACGCGAAGTCTTAACCTATAGCGCCGCAGGTCGTGGGTTCGATTCCCACACAGGACATGCATTTGTGTGCATGAACATGTCTGTATGTCCTGAGTCTGGTTGTTATTATCTATATTAAGTATGTATTTACAAACAAAAAGTAGTATATGTATTATATCAGTTATGTGGTTTCCATAGTACACACGGCTACAGATCAAGCTATACATTTCCAGTATAAGCTGATCTCGCATTGTATAGGATTTCCGTACTATGGGAGGTCAGCTTATACTAGAAATGTATAGCTTGATCGGTAGCCGTGTGTACAAGCTCTGCTTAGTTTGGGATCAGATGACCGTGTGTGAGGAATGTCCCAGGATATTTATTTATTTATTAAGTATATGGTGACGTCACGCGGAACTTCAACACACCATATCTTCGTAATTTTTTTTTGATGGGCATAAGAAAAAGTACGTGTCTAATGTATACGTTTAATAAAGTAAATGAAGGACAAAATAGAGGAATACCTTCAAAAAGCGTAGAAGCAAAATGGCTCTCACTCAGGTCAATCAAGTAGAATTTATTAAATACACTGGTAGTTTGGCTACAGATCATCAACTTGAGGGTTGGTCACTAACCTAACCAAACCACCGCAAAAAAAATTCTTAGGTAAGTATTTAGTTTATAAACACAATATAGCAGAAATTATTGGTAAAGGCAATATACAAGAAAACGCAGTGATGTGAGGTTCCTGTAGATAAATCCTTACAAACTAATACCAATGTATCGTTAATGGTTTGTAAATCGACTGAAATCGGTATCGGATATAAAACATATTTAAGCAAAGGAAAAGAGGGTAATTTACAACAAAAAGGTTGTCTTTGAGGAAACAGATAGCAAGGAGAATACTACATGTATGCTAATGCTAAAGCTCCGAAAATGGGCTGTAGTACTTAAATATGGTTAAACGACACACGTCGTCGTCTATTTATCTGTATTATTTTAGATATATTTTTTATGGATAATTTTGACTGAATAACTAGAAGATGGCCTACAGTTGATGCAGAATTAACAAATATTGTACATCGAGGAAACATCCCTTTAGAACAGTAATACCGGCAATACAATTCCGCAAATATAGTAATTGATTGTGCACTTATTATAATACCAGTACCGACCATTCACTGCACCTAAATATTTTAGTGTGTCCTTAGCTCATAGAGTTAGAATAAGAGTGATAGTGTCAACGTTACCTTGCGCGAAGCGTGACCAGTTTCCGTATATATGCATTCAGAGATATATCGTACACAAGTTGATTTACAGTCAGGCAAAATTATATGGATTCCTTGTCATTTGTTCTCGGTAAAAGAATCGATAAAAAATGAGAAATTGGAATTCATTTATAGTAATTTAGTCGTTCAAACGCGCGTGTCGCACTTCGAATCAAGGCATTTAGACCGTACCGGATTTCACAGACTGTACTCTAGTACAGTCGCTCTCTAATATTCTCACTCTATGTCTTGGCTTAGCTATATCATAGCGCATGTGTCCTTGGGCCAATCAGAGCGCATTTACGATGGTGGAATAGATATCAAACAAAATTAACATCATTTGGCTTCTATGGGTTAATTGTTCGATGATATAGTTTCCGGCCATCGAACAATTAACCCAAAGAAGCGCCATGACGTTCATTTTGGTTGAAATATATTCCGCCAATTTCCCACCGCCGACAACGCGCTCTGATTGGCTAAGTCAAGCACGCATGCACTCTGATTGGCCCAGTCAAAAACACACGATGCAGTGATTGGTGCTTACTGTTCAAATTCAGTGACAAATCACTGACGAGTTTCGGAATTTGATTGTTCATTATTACTACTCTAAAGGGATCTTTCCTCGATGTTTCCGGCTCACGGTTTCAGCCTCGTTCCCGGGATCAGTGTTGCCAACTTAGCTACTTTATAGCTAGATCTAGCTATTTTTTGGTTAGGTAGCTACAATTTTATGAAACTTGTAGCTAAATTTATTTAGCTACTATTTCTAGCTACTTTTTAATACTTTCAAGAGTAGAATAGGGCACTGTATCTCGAAAGAAAAATACTAAACGCGGCTCTATGATTCTGGGTGAGGGTATAGGTCGATGGCCGGGTATTCTCTGCTACGTCTGCCTTGTGTTGTTTTATCAATTTAAAACTGATGCTCTCTGTTTTAATACATATATTATTGTGAAAATGGAACTAAACCTGTAAAAAAAAGGTAGGTAATTTACTGAGTTTTAATACTTTCGTGTTTGATATAATAAAACATGATTTTTATTGTTATTTACCTACTAAGTAACATTTAGCTACTTCTAGCAACTTTTTTGGGTAACAAAATCTGGCAATCTAGCAACTTTTTGCAAGATGTCTAGCAACTAGCCAAAGCTAGCAGTTGGCAACACTGCCCGGGATAACAAGTAACTCATGTCCATCTTCATCCCATAACCTGCCTGCGCATCTTTAAACCGGGGTTACATTAAAACTAGGGTTTTACCCTTAGAGATCGTTAAACGCCTTAGTTAACTGAAATGTAATGAATACGATACTACTATATTTGATGGAAATATGTATATGGATGTAAGCCAAGCAGCGTATTTAGTTTAGGACACGTGGCAGTTAAAAGGCAAATTAATATTACTAGGTAATATACATTTTGGGATGAAATTTACCGCATGTCCTTTAAATTATATTATGTCCCGTATTTGACATGGGAATGTTAATAGGTATATGAGTAGTGTGTGAATTAATATCATATGAACTAATTATAATATTTATCTACAGGGTACTCTCGTAATATTTATGGTTAGCTTTTTTTTAAACTTAATAACAAGTATTATGTATCCAAGCTTTGAGTGTTGAAGCTGTTCACGCGTCGAAAAAAACAGCTATTCGCCTTTTTTATATTTTCGTGTAGTACTTATGGCGACGCTATTTCTAGATATAAGTACCTATCTATTTCTATATCCAAGGATATTCTTCACAAATTACAAACAAGTAAGTACCCAAATATACACAATGAAAAGTTTTCCAACCTTGAGTGATTTTAGTAAAAAGATTTGAGTTACAAAGATCTTCATCTTTCCAACATATACATACTTAGGCACTATGTATGTTCTAACAGGCTTAAGTGTTTTATACTAACTAAAATGTTTTATTATAATATTTTTGTTAGTTTGATGTTTGTAAGGTAGGTACTTATCTATGGGCCATAGTAACCTGATAGTAAAGATTTAGTATTATTATTATATAGAGCTTTTTTTACATAGAAACTCGCCTTTCAATTATTTATTATTGGTAGCAACCTTTGATTAAGGATACATCCAGATAGAGTGTCGCAGCTGTGCACGCGTCGATAAAAATAGGCCCTAACTGTTAGAGGCTAAATCAAATAAAAATAAATAAAAATGCAAAATAATGATCAATATTTAAATTTCTCCCGATTTTAATTGGAATATTTTAACAACTACTATCATTATGAACGTCATTATGACAAGCAGAATGAGGCAGAGGGAGCGTAAAACGTAGCTGTTACGCGCAGCAGCCTATAAAAGTTGGCCTGTTTTATATATTCTTGTAGTATGGCGACGTTCTTTCTAGGTATATTTATTTCTATGGGTAGCAACGTCAAATTTCATAAAAGCCATATATGTTTTAGATGGCAATTTACATAATGAAGTAAAAGTTAACTTACTTTCAAGAATATTGGCATGTATCCAGGGAATAAATTGTTCTCAAGCGCTCCAACTTGTAATAAATTGTTTGAGATCCGAAAATAAGGTCAAATTAAAAAGAAATATTCTCATTGTAACTGATTCGTTGCCATTGGCAACTGTTACAACTAAATACATTGCAGAACAGAATAAACGGTAGGTACTCAAAAATTACAGATTTTGTAACCGTAGCCCAGTCAGTTAAGTTTTATATTTACTTCACCAATCATATTAATAAAATAAATAAATATCCTGGGACATTCCTGACATGCGGTCATCTGATCCCAAACTAAGCAGAGCTTGTATTATGGAAACAGATAACTGATATAATACATATACTACTTTTTGTTTGTAAAGTTAATATACATAATTACACCCAGACACAGGACATACCGATATGTTCATGCACACACACCATGTCCTGTGTGTGAATCGAACCCACGACCTGCGGCGCGATAGGTGGAATCCAGCCGGCCCGTCTTATTATTAATGTGTATCCCCATTGATTTTAAACTTATAAATGCTGTCAATTTGTCTTCATGTATTTAAGAATTATAACTTAAATTTATTTGTCTCGAAAATTAAGTTTTACAAAGGTTTTTCGTAACTTTTCACTAAGTCGCTAGCCAAGTGTAAGTAATTACGAGCCTACTTGTCGAAAACAAAAATCTAGACTAACAATTTTTTATAAAATTATAGTCTAGATTTTTGTTAAAGCTAAGTACTACTTAGTAGTCAATATTATTGTAAAAAATACCTTACTATAATATTATGCATATAATAAGCATAAGCGTATACCCTGGGCGTAACGGCCCGTTCACACATGGGAGTCCGTTTTACTGGTACGTTTTTAACGGATACGTCATAAATTTATGCGCTGTTCACACCTAGGCCCCGTATAACGTTCAACGAATCCGTCATTACTGCATGCGATGTGTGAACAGAAAAATGTGAGTCAAACAAAACCTGTCGCATCACTCCCCCTCCTACACCCCCGCACACACCGCCCACCACGCACACAGTATCTATCCGTTAAAATTCTACGTATCCGTATATTTTTACTGTTCCGTCGTCCAGTATTCGATGACAAAACGGAATGTAATTTTTTTACGGAACGATATATTTTACTGTATACAGAATACTGTGCCATGTGTGAAGTCGCTCATACAACTACATACGCCATCGACGAAAAAAAAACGTACACGATAAAACGGAACAGTAAAACGGAGACATGTGTGAACCGGCCGTAAGGCTACCCGGCTATTGACGTGGAGCGAGGCAGCGGATCAGGGCTAGGGAATAATGCGGAGCGAAGTTGTGGACTGTGTCTCTCCATTGATGCGGTGCGTGGTAGTTTCATTGTACGTAGTATTTATATACTCTGAGGTGGTAGTGTGGAGCAAAGAGTATATAATCACAAAGTTTTAGTGTGGAGTGGAGTTGCGACTGCGCGGAGCTTGGCCGAGTTCACGCAACTGACGCGATGACGGCTGAAAAACCCCGCGGCTGGTGTTTTTCAACTTCCCCGATCCTCTTCCTCGCACCGCTTTTCGGTTTTGTATGAATTTGAAACTAGTACGTAAATCCCTGTCCACCGAAGCAGAGCGGAGATTTTATGCAACTCCATTAGTTAATATTGACACATCTCCGCTCCGCTCCTTTCCTCTCATTCCCAGTGGTCAGTCATACTAACGGGGGAATCTAGAGTTAACTTAACTCCCAAGCAAAGCAAGAAATTATGTAGAGTCCTGGTTTCCTTTTTTTTTATTTTAAAGGAATCGCATACATTACAGTAAACCCAAAATGAAGAACTCTTAACCTAGAACTCTAGAACTCTCTCTGTGGGATCAGCGCCTTACAATCGAATCGCACCAAATTATATCCCTTGAATTTCATAAAACTTTATATATCACTTAGGATATAATGCCTTGCTTAACGTTAAGTTTGCGTGATATGTAATGGAAAATTTTCGGGCAGGTGGCATGAAAAAAAAACATTATTATAATATAACAAAGCAATATGAAGACCAAAATATTGATAGTAGATTAGGTATCTTCAGAAACTTTAGTATATCCGTATCACAAATAAAGCTGTGGCAAGTAATTAGCTGTTGATCACCAGTTAACTGCGGGGCAATCTAAGAGAGGTAGAGCATAGCGTTTATTCGCTCAAAGAGCAGCTCGACTGGGGAAGTACCTCCACCTTACAGAATACCGCAGCCAAATAACTTTATGTTGTGTAAAGTTGTGTTCCTGCGCGTGAGTAAGGTCGCCAGAGCTCATAGGGGAGGGGGGAAAGGTCGGTAACGCGTGAGCGATGCTTCGTGTGTTGCAAGCGTCCATATGGCTACGGTAACCGCTTACCATCAGGTGGGCCGTATGTTTGTTTACCGACTAAGTTGTATAAAAAAAAAAAAAAAAAAAAAAAAATCTAATAGCCAACTTCAGCTTCAGATACTTCAGAAAATTAGAGTAAAGTTCCACTACGGCGAATTAATATAATATGGGAAAGTTAGATCCCCTTCTTGTTTGTTTACTAAGCATCCTTTGATCTTCACTAGTGCTATAACTTTGAATCGAGTTTCGGGATAAAAGTATAAGATCAACAATAAGTTACAATTGGAAATTGACCAACCATGGTCATTGATTTTAGATATGTTAACGAGAGATTGAAAACTTCAGTTTGTGTTTTAAAGGCATTTTTCGATTGTATTTTATAATAGCTAATTCAAATACATAGTTACACACTGAATACTATGTTTCGGTAATTATATTTAGGTTCTTATCTAGTGAATTATCAACATTAATTTAAAATAACCAAGTATGTAGTTAAATAACATGTTTAAAATAGATCGCTAATCACTAAAATATTAATATATACATATTGTTCCACGAAGGTAAAAACAAATAAAACTCGAAAAAAAATATATTTCCCGCCTAGTACTGATATGCAATCTTAAAAGCAAATTTTAAAAGTTTTAAAATTGGCTTAGAAACAGACTGCGTAACTGGGTTTACGGACTTTTTGGCGGTAACTTGCAGAGTGACGTTGCGTTTTCATTTTTATTTTCATAAATTCTTATATCTTGAGTTTTATTGCGTATTATCGGTGGTATTTTATCCAATAAAGATCAATCCATGTGCACCAGTGAAGTGACATGAAATTAATTTGTGTACCGTGACTTTTCAAGTTGTCTCAAGAAGTCCGTAATTTTTTTTAGTAGACCACCATTGTAGTAAAACATGACTTTTATGGACGGTGACTGACTGAGGACTACGTGAAAGTGATTTATTGTGACTAGAACTTATAACTGGAAATTGGCAAAAAACACAAGCCATGTGACGCCATAAAAAAATAAAACTGGGTTTAGGTACTAAATTTGTTCTAAATCCTCCTTTGTAATCAATTCGTATTCGTCGGATGATAATTGTGTAAGCTAATCAAATAACTTTACACCCCCACACTGGTCCTCTGGTATTGACCGCAAAAGGTTTAAAAAAAAAAAGGTAATTAATTTCTTCATTTACTATTACAAACACTCAATTAAATATATAATGAGCAACACACACCAACAATAAAGCTTAACGAGGTCAATAGCTTACACCTTATCCCCACATCGAATGTTGCTTGAATAGAGCTAATTAACACCGACGTAATTGATTAACTTAAAGAATCCTAGTTGGCAATCTCCTCAAATCTTTAATTCATGAATCGACTCTGCGATTTGTAAGGTTTTAGTCTTACTATGATCTATTGATATTATTAATCACTCCAATAGCAGTTCCTTTCCTTTCCCAGTTGTGTTTTTCTCCATATTTTTATGTAGTTAGGCGCGTCCCAACTGCAAGTTATCATAACCATGAAGCTCTAAACCTTTTTTTATTGTGTATAGCTGTGTATAGCCCGGCACTTCATTCGCGTGCCCTACCCTATACCCTACCCTAAGGGTATGAAAAATAGTTTACGTCCTATTCTCTATGATAGGTCGCTAGTTGCGTTCTCGGACGTGTAGTATCTCGTGTTGGCTTTGTATTTGAAGTTTGTGTCGTTTTATCGAGTTTTTATAATTAATTCGGGAGCGAGCGCCAGCAAAAAGCAGCGTTTCGGTTCGCGCCGGTTGATCTAATGAATATACAAACAAAATTTCATAAGAATCCGTCAAGTCGTTTCGGAGGAGTATTTTTTACAAATACTTAACACTAGTACCTAGATCTTTTTTATTGTACTATTTCATGTAAATTTCACCCTAACTTTTGAGGGAACACAATAAAGCGATTTTCATGCAGTCATGAAAACAAATATATTTAGTATGTCAAATTTGAATGAATTATTCAAATTTTAGGAAGGTTTATTTTATTGTCTTAACTAACTTATGACCGGCTGTTTTGCTCCGTGGGATTTAGGAGAGTGTTGACATAATTTAAACCACTATAACTTGACCCCTGAGTCAAATTAAAGTTGAATAAAGTCATCTGCATTTATTATTTACATATATTATTCTGAAATATAATAACATAAGCTAAGGGGTTATATCCGTCAACCACCACAATTTAAAATTGCATAAGTAAAGTACTTACTTATTTTTACAACGTATGGAAATTAATATACCTAAGTTAACTAAGAACTAAATCGGTTTTAACTAAATAGATATTTTGACATATTTGTCCAAATATCTATGTAGTTAAAATCGATTTAGTTCTCGTGACCAAAATTGGTAATTTTTATTCATAATATCTCTTCAATTAATACGATGCTACCATTTCCAAAATATATGTCAAAATAATAAAGCCATTATAATATAAATATCATTACTTGTACGTAGTATTTATATACTCTGAGTCATTACTAAAATGTTTACACCCATGTCATGTAAGAGTAAGAAGGCGGATAAGATTTCAGAACACCCCTAAAGTCTACCCGGTGATTAAAATGAGTGATTATACACAACCACGCGATCTGCTGTTACAAAACTACAATTTAAGCATTCAAACGACTTATTTTCTACAGTATAAGGTCCAAAATTATAATAATGATGAGTAGCACAAAAGAAAACGTATGTTGTCAATGAGTTATCAATAATTCATGAAGAGGGACAAAGGCTGGTGTTATTAATTGCTTTATTATACGACCTGTGTCCGGTTTCTGGCTGCGAAGTTTTGCAGGAATTTCTAGTCACTGAGTTTCTCCTGAAGTCAAGAAATTTATCGACTAAGTTCCTGATAATTAATGTATGACTATCAGATTAGGTATATCAGTGAATAAATTAGTTTTGATGTTTGATGGATTAGATACGTAATTTTAAGGAAAAATTTCACTCGCGAAGGGTTAATTGAAATTACAAACGTAATCTATCATAAAGTGTAGAAATAAAATAAGGAAGCCATATTCTGTTTTAACTTATTATTTTTTTCTTCATTGGCTTCACACGGTTTGTGTATTTTGCCAATTTCCAGTTATATTATAAGTTCTAGTCACAATAAATCACTTTCACATAGTCCTCAGTCAGTCACCGTCCATAAAAGTTATGTTTTAGTACAATGGTGGTCATTGTACTAAAACTTTTCACGGACTTCTTGAGACAACTTGAAAAGTTACGATACACATTATTCAATTCTTTTCACTTCACTGGTGCACACGTATTGATCCTTATTGGATAACTATAACACCGATAATATGTAATAAAACTCAAAATACAGGAATTTATGAAAATAAAAATGAAAACGCAACGTCACTCTGCAAGTTCCCGCCAAAAAGTCCCGGTTTTAACTTCATCATAATTAATCAAACATAATTAAATTGATGTTAAATTGTTTATTTTGTTTTTCGACATGAGTTGGCTGTCAAGCAACCAGACAATCCTCTTTGCCTTAGCAATTTAGGCAGCGAAATAGAAGATAACAGAAAACATAGCTTGTTTTTTTATCATTACATAAAGTATAGTGATATTTAATGTTATTACAGTAAGATAACTTATTTTCGTAAATTGTTTTGTGAAACGAAGCAACTCTACGTGGCGTTACGTGACATGGCAGCTGTCTCACTCCTATGACATGATGTTATACATAATCATCGACTAAATTGGCCCCTGGATGAGGGTAAAGGTACAAAATGATCATCATTCATAAAAACCTACTCGTAAGAATAATGTTGACCAATGCCGGCTTCTAGAGAGTTATTTTTTATCTATTTTACTTGTGGCAGGAAAGTGCAACTAATACCTAATATATTTAAACATAGGTAGTTTTAACCTATACATAGATATAGCACATGAGTTATTTCGCACCAGGGATTTGCCGACACTACGGGATCAAATACATACCATCCCGCGCAAAACCGACTGGCCCCAGACGGAAGGCACGTTTGTTACAACAAGAGCCCTGAGGATGCTGCGTAGTGTGTAACTCCTTGACGAGATCTTCGCAGCGGCAGCGATAAGGTTGATTTGTCCTGGAACCAAGACTAAGGCAAATACATGGCAAATACAAAGGCTTTTTGTCATGCGGACATTTATTAATAACATAAAAATATATAAGTACCACAAATATACCAAAAAAATCTCTTGATAGAAAATTTCTCCTAGACTATCTTCGGCAAGATTGGCATCATAAAGCATTTTTAGACGTGATAATTATAATAATACGATATAAAATAAACATAGTTCTATCCTTATAAAATATGTTGCATTTAACAAACGGTTTCCATAAAGCCAAATTACTAACAAACTAGTAGCAATTTCTGAGGAACATATCGCGATAAACCAAGACTAAGTATGTGCGGGTCAGGCGCCTTTGTTTAAGGTAATTGTCTCCAAATGGCATGAAGGCGCTTGCTACTCCGTATTAGTACTTTATTTATACAACACAAGCTCCTTATTTTTTATATGGATATTAAGGTTATTGTGAGCTTTCTTGGTCTTGTTGGTTCATAACATTTTCGTAGGAACAGCAGACTGATTATTATTTTGCTGATTTTGGTTGTTTAGTTTTGTTTTTATTACTACGTCGTAAGTCTACACGTTCTTAATTGTGTTCATTATTATTCTAGGACACAATACCGCAGCGAGAGATCCTAGATTTCTACCGAATTGGCGGTAATGTAAATAGGCGCATAAATCTTTGCAAAATCACAGTCTGTCGGTATAAATCCCAAACATCGTATTACTAACAACCCACAAAACAGAATCCGTGAGAATGAAGCGTGGTAAATAACGGAGATTAAATCCTGTTCAGACCCCGACAGGGCAGCTAGGGAAGCAATCTATAACAGAGGGTAAAATTATGTACAGTGAAAGTTTTGCTCGTTCACAATTTACCTTTTATCAAATTAAACTTATAAATGCTACGGTATCTAACGCTTTTGCCTAAAATCTGTTCACAAGAACATCGCACGTTTTAGAGATTTATATGAAGTTATTTTATTCAAATCCTATCACTTTCTGCAGTAGCTAATTATACAAGCCTTTTTTTACCTACATTGGGGACATTGGGGTTGACGGAATTATTTCTATGCGTAACTTTGTACAGTGGTTATACTAACAAACCTAATCTATTCTAATAAATAAAAAATGAATATTAGTGTTGAGGAGGACACAGTAAAAACTTTAAGTTCGAAGCACTGTCACAGTATTAGCACTGTGTTGTTCGAAGAAATTTTAAATATTTTACAAGTCTTTTACTCCCGTCTTCGGCTTTAGCAACTCTTTAAATGATCCCCATAATAATAGAATAAACTTATTTATCGAATCACCTCAATTATTTTTCTGTCTAATTTCAATCCTTTTTCACTAGGTATTTCAACTTTTTTTCGTGAACTCTTCCATCCGGTAAGTTCAATGTTTTAATATAATTCAACAATCATGTCAGACTTACCAACTTAGGGAAAATGTTTGTTAGGTTTTTATTAAATGTAAACGTTGTCTTCTAAAGTCTTCCAAACTAACTACATTAATCTCTCGGATAGGTAAGCCACTGTTTAGCTTACACACGTATAACACGTCGTTAATCTCACCTCGGTACACAGTCTCTGCTTACTTATCCTGCCTCCAGCAAATTGACACGAAGATTGTTAGCAAGTTTCATACTTTATTTGCATAAAAGCTTAACGTCGACTTAGGGTCCTCCTAAACAACGTGGATCAACTGGAATCTATTTGATCGCACTGTTTGGAATAAGAATAGTGGTTTTTTTTTAGGACCTGAGCAATACTTCGTAAAGAATGGATACAAGTAGCAACAGCATAATATCGCGGGTCACGTTGCATTTTTTGAAAGACATTGGCGATGATGTTGTTTACGCTATTATCTTTTTGAAAGAATGACTACGCATGTTTGGTATAGGTATGCTATGCTATTTCTATAAAGTAATACTACTCTTGTATAGAAAAAGTAATTGCTGAGTTTATTGCCGGCTCTTCTCAGCAAATGCAAACATCCAAACAGGTATTAGAATCAGATTATTATTAAGTGCCTGCAAAGGGCTATTTTATATATTAATTTTGGAAAACCACGTTATTTTGGGAAGACCCTAACACTATGTGCTTGAAAATCCCCGGAATTTAGGCCTTGTTTCCCCAAAGCTATAAGGTATTTATGCGAATGGGACTTCTGAATTATGTCCCGACTTATAAGATCTTAATGTTCCTGTTGATTTTGCGGACTTAATGACGAGAGTTCATTATGTAGACTGTAATGCCGACGAACAAAATGAATATTCATTATAGTGGAAGGTACGCTTAAGCCAATTGAGGCAAGATATTATAAAATAATTTAAATGTAATGAGATATTTTGAATTGTCACAGTAAAAATTAATAAAGTATTTATGTTATAAGGTAGAACTGTATAATAATATTCAGTATAGTTTAGTTCTTAGTTATTTGATGGTAAGAGAACAAAGAGAAAGAAAATTGTAATATAAAATAAATGAAATGTTATGTAAAATTTATTCACCAGGCTTAGCAACAAGAAATGACAAAAGTTGTACATCAGCGCGAGTGGGGAGCTACAGTGTTAGTCAATGGTAATGAACTTCTTTGAAATGGTCTTCCTTTTTCTACAATTCTGTTATATTTTATGGAACACGTGAATATCAAACGAGTTAAGAAAGCTTAAGAAAGAATTGACTCGCCCACTTGAGGTCTAAATACTTAAAAAAGGCTTTGACTTTGTCTCCCGATAATGGCATTCCAATGAAGACCAGTTTAGTGAAGTTCATTAAGGACTTTTTGGCGGGAACTTGCAGAGTGACGTAGCATTTTCATTTTTATTTTCAAAAATTTGTGTATTTTGAGTTTTATTTTATTTATTTATTTATTTATTTACTTTTATGGACGGTGACTGACTGAGGACTATAATGTGAAGTGATTTTGTGACTGGATATTATAATATAACTCGACACTGGCAGAAATGAGCCCTAATTTGGGCTTGGTTGCCAAAATTAAAAATAAGAAGAAGAAGTTCATTAAAACTGAGTGTAAATAATTGTCGTAAATGCTTAATATCGCGTTCGCATTTATGACATAGGAGTTGGCATATCGCCTCTCGCGTAACTAACTCTCTTCGAAGTATATTTCTTCCATATGCAAAAATTTTTTTCATCTAACCCTTTAGTGTGGGGTGTCTATGGATAGGTCTTCAAAAATGAGGTTTCTAATATAATTTTTTTCTAAACTGAATAGTTTGCGCGAGAGACACTTCCAAAGTGGTAAAATGTGTGCCCCCCCCCTGTAACTTCTAAAATAAGAGAATGATAAATCTATAAAAAATATATGATGTATATTACGATGCAAACTACCAACGAAAATTGGTTTGAACGAGATCTAGAAAGTAGTTTTTTTTTAATACGTCATAAATTGAAATTAATATCAAATACTCAGGTCTATACTACCATTTACTTATATACCTACAGGTTTGTACGGAACCCTCGGTGCGTGAGTCTGACTCGCACTTGGCCGGTTTTATTTATTAATAAGGGCCAATACCAATAGTGCCGTTAACGATCCTAAGTGACAATGATTACCTCGTTTTCATAAATAATGATTAATTCCTATAAACCGGTAATGGTGCGTCCATGCTTGGCGAACCGAGCACGAGCCGAGCCACGAACGAGCACACTGCGAGCACGATTCACGTAGCGTGGACGGGCTCGCGAGCCTCGAACGAGCGCGATTGTCAGTTTTTTCACGAACAAAGGGATTTGCATCGTGCTCGTTGTAGGTTCGCGATTTGTTCGTGGCTCGGCTCGTGCTCGATTCGCGTAGCATGTACGCACCATAATATTTCGAGTTTGGAATCACGAAATATTTTGATTTGTCATTTCCGGTAATGTTGTCCCGGAAGACAACGAGACCCTTTTATTATCTATGTGATAAAATATTTAACTCAAATCTGTTCAGGCTTTACAGTAGCGTGTAAAACATCCTGACAAACATCCACTTTTAGGTACAATAGGATTATAATCCTACGTATATACTTATAATTGGGCTTGTATAAGTAGATAAATGATCCCTTACTGATTGCCAATTGAGCTGAGCTTTACCCAAATTGACTTATGAATAAAACAATCATTTATTTCATTACATCAAAGCCATCAACTGAATATTTATTTTCAGTAGCCTATATTTTTTCATGTAGATTACAGGAAGTACGGGAAGTGATACTTGTTTATTGGTCCACTGAATTTCTATCCATTACAGAAAATAAGTTATCCCTCAAGGATCACTAACGACTCTCAGATGCTTGCAGTAGTCTTTGCTCCTAGGAACCCTAATCCGGTCATCGATCTATTTTGTCATCGTATATACCTGGGTATTTTAAAGGTATGAATTCACAATGAATGAAACATGACCTTTAAGGCCTGAGGTTTTTAAATTTCAAAATCAATTTGGGATCAGATTTGGTAAGCACCCGCGGCCGGATATAAATGTCAATCGGATCAGTGGGCTGTGCTTGATTGATGAGCAGAAAAAGCAGAATTAGAGGATAAACAAAAACGCTTTGTACTTCTTGTGTGTTAATTTAAACATCGTGTATTGACAAATGGCAAGAAAAGATAAAGTTAGCTGTGATTTTCTTATTTTAGGCGGAAATTCTGGTAATGACTTTACATGCTAGCTTTTGCCTCGTGGTTTCATCCGCTTCACAAGTAATAAATCTTAGTTAGCTATGGCTGGATATGTTTTATGATGCAACGTTCCAAATTATAATATAATTATTTTTTTTATTAGAAGAAACAATGAATTTAAGTGGAAACATATCATAGTAAATCTTCTACTGTTCAAAGTTAAATAACTGCCGTACAGAAGAGTAGAAGTACAAGTCACTACAACCGGCAAATGCGGACCGGTCCTCAGGACGTGAAATCTTGAAAGATACAAATGATAATATAGCATTTTTTTTCCAAAATTATATTGCCGTTTCACATGAATCTGAAATCCCAAATTCAAATATATAATAAGTCAAGTAAAAGCTTTAATACATGTTTATATCGCTCAATTTAGTACCATAATTCATACGCAACTAATACTCATTCGTCTTTGCAAATTTGACGAGGCACTGAATATTCGAGGACTGGGGTTATGTCTCACGTTTCAGCCAAGTATTTGGGTCAAGGCATTCTTGCCCGACATTAATTTTGGACATCAGCTATGGCTGTTCACATGTAGGTAAATCAGATGTATTCACATAACTTTTCATTAATAGTTGTCAAACACAATCCATAGTTGTCTTTTTACATTAAAAAGGTAATTTTAAGTGATACATTTAAACTTAATTCCAAGTAGGCACTATGTGGTTATTGAGTTCAAATTCATTTCATTTGGGATTTTCAAATTTGAATATCATTGAGAATTCATTCACTCATAAGGTTGTTTGTATTTATGAGAAAATAAATGAAAATCAATTTTACTATATAACTTTATGGTTCAATTTCAATATATGAAAAGATATTACTCCTGTTACAGATAAGTGCTCTTCCTGGTTATTTATGATCACCCGTCAACTAAACCTTGCATCCCTTTTGTTTACACCGATTCTCCATTAGAAGCGTTTATGCAAACCCCTCGCCATCTATATCGTTTTAAAAAACATCCCTGCTCGCCCTAGGGCAACAAAAGTAAAATGAACGATGAATCGTTAAAATCACGTTGAACAATTACCGGGTTATATGTTATCCAGGCACTCTTAAGCGCAGCTTTCCACACAATATACTCGAAACATGTTTCAGCAAAAGACGAATAATATTTATTATTTAACCAAATGCCATTACATAGCTATCAATTAATCAAACGGTTCGTTTAGCAAACCTTCCAAATATCTCGGATTACAATGTCAAAGAGAGTCAGGACCAGTAAATTCCCTGCGAAACTTTTTGGAGCTTTAACAGGAGATTGACAAATAGGGCGATTTATAGCATCTGGATAATGGACTCTGGTGCTCACCAGGATTCTGGATGATAAATTGTCGTTTGGAAGACGATTACGTAGCTAATCTCTTAAAACCAACATTAACATTCTAAATCTGAGCTCCCTGATGAGCTATTGAGAAGGGGTTAAGAGAATTTAGTTTCAACATTGGGAATACGGGGAATATTTTCAAATAATTTCCACCAGTATAATTACTATTTTTCTACTTGTTTTGACTATTTGTCTACCTGATGGCCCATACAATATTGTTTTTATTTCCAAATAAATAAAAAGAAAAACAGAAGCACAAAATGATATCCAAACAAATAAAGAGGAGGTACATAATTATGTTATTGAAGGCAAAATAAATATGTTTTATTCCGAGAATAGAATGGGAGTAATAACTTCCGCTGTAAATAACTTCTAATATCTAAAGGAATATGAACATAATCATACATACCTACTTGTAAAATTACGTAAATACTATCAATATATAATATAAAGGAAAACTATTTCATTTGGTTTCTTATAAACATTGAAAAATATCAGAATTTGTTGAATATTTTCAAACTTTTGACAATACTTTTGTATTTTAATCAAATGCTTGAATCTAGGCTGATGATGATATCTCACTTAGTATTGTAAATGCGAATGTTTTGATGTTTGTGCCTCAATCACGTTTCAACATCTCAATGGATTTCGATGAAATTTGGCGCACAAATAGAATATGTTTTGGATTAACACATACGATACTAATTATTCCGGGAAAGCAATATATCCCTTGGATACGCGGGTGAAACCGCGGGGTGCAACTACTAATATGATCATTCTTCATATTCTTTAAAACATTGCTTAATTCGAGTTGTTGAGATGACCGTGTTTTGAAGAATATCTTAGTACATTTATGTATCCATAGAATAATCATACATTTTCTAAGAAATCTGAAAAATTATTATAAATGTCGACACGAATCAATTAAGCTGTTGATCAAATGAAGTATTAATGAGCCATTTTACACATTACATCACTTCTAATAGTCTAAATAGAAACATCTGTCAACAAACAGAATTCTTGGAAACTGGAAACGTGATCTAAAGTACCTACTGGTTACCTAAGTCCCAGAATGATTGAAAATGTATATATTACATAACATTTGGGGTTATACAAACCTCAGGGCAAAGGGGAAAAAGCCGATTGGATAGTCCAACGGATTTAACGGCTCCCGTTTTTACAATTTCAGGCTTCAAATGAAGCCGTCGATCATTACCTACACAATCGCGGTAGATAAAGAGAGCGGCAAAGGGGCATAAGCCGATTGGATAGTCCAACGAATTTAACGGCTCCCGTTTTTACAATTTCGGGCTTCAAATGAAGCCGTCGATCATTATCTACACAATCGCGGTAGATAAAGAGAGCGATGGAGACAACATCACCATTAGAAATTAAATTAAAATTAAATTTTATCGTTTCAATGATCGGAATGGAAGTGGTCTGAATAAGGTAGATTGCAAAAAGAAACTTATTAAATTCAACTTTGGACAACTAAAGTTGTCAGAATGTAATCTGTCTATACATATAAAATGCTTTGTCCTGAATGACTGACTGACAATCAACGCACAGCCTAAACCGCTGATCGTAGACACCTGAAACTTGGAGGGTGGGTTCTTTGTATGACGTAAGCATCAGATAAGAAAGGATTTTCCGATATTCTACCCCTAAGGGGTTGAAAAACGGGGGCAAAGTTTGTTTGGGACAACGTGATTCCTTAGTCCGATCTACTTCAAATTTTGCATAAACATTCTTTAACAGAATTGATGGAAGACATGTTTCGTATTTTATTGAAAATCATCGCCTAACGTGATCAAAAAAGGGTAGAAAGTTATTTTAGGTGTGATTTGCATCGAAGTTGATATCAATACTCCTTAGTACTTTTGATTTAATTAACATTTTTTATTTTGACACATGTTTGAAATCTCAATCCGATTTTCACAGATTACAGAATAAGGCAGATGGAGCGAACGGAACACGGGAAAAAACTTTATTTAACGAAAAACACTTTCTTTTAAATAAATTAGCACACAGCAGATTTTAAACATAGCAAATACAAATTCAAAAGCGAATACCAGGTATGTGTTTTTCAATTTGTACTTAATTGCTTTTTTTGGCCTCACTCCCGTGTTTCGCGCGCTCTATCTGCCTTTTGTTCTGGAAATTGAAATGCTCTTTAAAATTGGAATGTCAAATATAAAAGAATATTTAAATCGGATTAGAATTCGAAATTTGTTTGGAAGTTCATTTTCTCGGACTTTTTGGCGGGACCTTGCAGAGTGACGTTGCGTTTGCATTTTTATTTTCATAATTTCGTGTATTTTGAGTTTTATTGCATATTACCGGTGGTATTTTATCCAATAAAGATCAATCCAGGTGCACCAGAGAAGTGAAATGAAATGAACTATGTGTATCGTGTATTTTCAAAAGTCCGTGAAGAGTTTTAGTACATGACCACCACTGTAGTAGGATAACATGACTTTTATGGACGGTGACTGACTGCATGAGGACTATGTGAAAGTGATTTATTGTGACTAGAAGTTATATAATATAACTGGAAATTGGCAAAATACACTACCGTTGGACGCCCATGAAAAAAATCTTTATTTTTTTTGAATATTTTGATTGTAGCTAATTTAATTTCTTTCTCATTTGTTGTTATAATAATTAAATAAGATTCTTTGAGTTCGATTTTTTTGTGAAGATTTTAGTTTTAATTGTAAATTAATTGTTTTTGTTTTGGTTGTTGTGTCTAATAATCAGTGGCGTGCATTGGTTTTCGAAGGAGAAAATTCAAACCGTACGCGGGTGAAACCGCGGGGGTCTGCTAGTAGTAATTATAAATAGAAAATGACTGCAACATATTACTTTCTCGGAAGCAAGTTTACTTTGTGCCCTTGATAATTTATCATTTTGTTTGGTCTTCATGTCCCTTAATGTGGAAAGGCTCTTGAATGAGTGATTGTGATTCGTTCTGGCGTTGATGTAACTAGACCTGGGTATAATTTGTAGAGAAAGTAAAGAATTGGGGTAGAGGGAAACAGGACGTCAGTACTCCATAACAAGTTATTGGATCAGAACCTGACACTTTCGTATTGGCATAAAGTGTCATAACTAGTTTAGTTTAGTTGAAATAAAAAAAATAAAAAATTGAAATGACTTTCGTTTTACCACTTATTAGATAAAATAACATTTATTTATTGGAACAGAAATAATATAGGAATATGCAGGAACATTAATAAAATGTGCACGAAAAGAGCTACATCTAGTTGTTTAACTCTGCCACCAAGATACAAGACCATCCTTGAAAGAAGATTCACCATTAAAAACAATAGCGAAGTCGAAGATAAAGCACACTTGCCTGGAGACTATTCAAAGTACCCAGGTATCAAGATACCTATATAGTTATTATAGTTCCTACTTCATAAATTTATTTGCGTCCGTTACCCTTACTTGTTTAATTTATATTTAAATATATAAATGCAGCTACATATTAAAATATTTTGTAACATAATAGGCACCGTGTTATTCTGCCGGAATAAGTAGGCCACGACTTGGTTTCCGCAAACACCAGATGTCTGAAATCCGCATAGCAAGTAAGCTTGTTTGCCAAACTAATAAAAGTTGGCCAAATGCGTCTCAATCGTGCAAAGCAATATCAACCGAATACCAATAACTTAGGTATTAATATAGTTCAATATTCCAATGCAGTGGTCATACGTTGAATTTAGCAAGCGGCAAACCAAACTAATTTCGAGCAAAAGCAATCATATTCGAGTTTAGGTATCACCGCCCATTAGATAGAAATGTAAACATTTCTATACCTACTTGTACAATTTTCCTGTATTAACATTTTGTATCCTTATTTTCACATACTTATTTTGCAATTTTTTTTTGAAATAAAAATGATTATTTCCAGTTATACTTACTAGTAGTCTCGCGCAGCTTCACCCGCGTTTTCAGAATAAACAGAGGTATCGTCTTATCCCATCTGCCAAAAAAAGAATATTGTTAAGGGTTACAGGTAACTGGACCTGTTATCCAGATACCGTGATATCATATTATGATACATACGTTTTATTGAAATATCTCCGTCTATTAATAAATCTATATTTCTATGAAAGCCGGTATAGGTAATATGAATGAGGATTTTAATTATGTACCACCGCAGAGTACAGGATTAATTAAAATACTTATAAAATATCAGAGTATCAGTAAAATATCAGATACGTGAAATTACCAAATAGATATTTATTGATGTTAACTAATAAAGTACCCATTATTTGGAAGGTAGGTACCTCATTTCTCTAGAGGTACCTGATACTCGTAAATACGGGATTATTCCTAGTGTAACTATCATTATGCTACCACTATATACTGGAACCAAAAACAGAACATTTGTTCTCTTATTTTGTTTTTATAAAAATATCTATATTCCTGTCGCCACAGAGTGATGGCATATTTTAATTACCAATTGTTGTTATCGGGACCATCTTAGACGTTATTGTGATCAACAATAGTTTCGAAAACAACATAACCTAAATTTTTATCCAAAGTCATTGAAGTTACTCTCATAAGGGAAACCGGCAAGCGGGACGGTTTTTCCGACAACGCATTAGCTTGGCCATCCAAACAGGAAACGCTGCCAGCCTGCTGCCCTTTCTGCCTAGAAGAATTTTCTTAGATACCTACATTTGTATATTTGTAAATATTTAATATAATATATATATACTAACTTAAGCGCTCGCGGTGTAGCATGATTAGCCGTTCTTAACGGCACGGAACGGCAAAGTTAAGCTACCACTGTCGTGGTCGGTACCTGGGTGGGTGGCTGACCTAGTCGTATTTCAAATCGAGCGTTTCCTTGCTTCGGAAGGTTGTGATAGTCGTTAAGCTAATTGGAGGCCTACTAGTCCTTGAAAACTTCAACAGTAGGTTGACCACTAGCCTACCGAGCACCGATCTGCAGTGGGCACGCGTAGTTGAGTTGATCTACCCATTCACTTTCACCATAATTTGTGAATGGAGGCCTGTGCATCCTCTGTGCTTGTGCTGAGCAATTATAGGTTGATGATGATGTACTAACTTGAACATTTTTTACACGTCCAAGCATGTGTTTGACCACCATCTCACTATGGACAGTGGCTATGGAAGCGAAGGTCGTAAGCACACAAAGCCTAGAAGGAACGGGTTTTCAAGTGCAGCTGTCAGAACACACCGATAGGTGATGGCTACAGATTTACTACTTGAGAGTGGTAGCCAGCCAGGTAGGTACTACAAAGTGGTACGGTTTCCTCACGAAATTTTCCTCTTACGAAAGCTCAATCTCATAGTAGGATTCGAACCCGGGACCTAAAGTATTCTAATGTATAAATCCTAAGGGCTTCTAAGGGTATTCGTAGCTTCAGACGTAAATATGTAGAGTATAATATTAGCTATAATTCGGTATATACACGCACATGCGTTATGAAATTCTCATCATGGAGCAAAACGTGCGTGTGACAGGCTGCCTTTAAACTGTAATATCAATTTACTTGTCAACCTTATGATACAAAGGAAAACTGAAAGTGAATTTCAGTTTTTCAATTATTGTATTTTTAGTATTACGAAATACGTAATTTAATACGTTTTAGTAAGTCGTTATAAGTAATTTATTGGATAGGCACCATCTCCATGATGGGCAGAAGTAGGTAACGACCCCTAGAAAGAAATTGGTAGTGTGGACAGATACTACCTTTTAACTACACCGAAATACAGAAATTAAGTGCCATCTACGAAAACTTGAGCGTTACCGAAACTCGCCCCGGATGAAACACGATGGGGTGGTATCGACAAAACCGTTGTAATGTCATTCGATAGCCTGTTTTAGGATTTCAAATACAGGTCGTCGTAATTGCGTTACATGGGACGCCGAAGGTTGAGCCTGCCCAATTCCTTACCCAAATATACAGGTAAATATAACCGTAAAGTGGAGGGTAGAGTTAACTCTCGAGCGTAGTGAGAGATTTTAAACTTAAATGCCGAGCGAAGCGAGGAAATTATGTAGAGTCCTGAGTGAAGCGAGGGGTTCAAGCCGCCCAGGACGAAGACAGGCTTTATCCTCGAGGTGAATACTTTACTTTTCATACCCTCTTTACAATCGCGCCTTATTTCTTTTTTAATTATGTTCTACTCGTGGTGGCCAGTTCGATTCTCGAACAATTTACATTTTTTCGTCAACGGAAAATAGAAAATAGATCTGCGGGTGAAAGAGAAGGCAGAAATATATATGGCCAAAAGAGGAAAACCACTGGCTTAATATCCAGGCAGAATAATGGAAACGAGTGTGGATATTATTAACCTACCACACCCAGCCGAGCGGACACTCATAAAATTTAACTTGTTGAAGTGCCCCAACGATTTAGATGAAATAAGGAACAACTGGCTGAATATCTACACAGACGGCAGTAATATTTAGTATTTGACGGGAAAGTTGGCGGTGCATTCTCGTGGTTGCAGGATGGAAACGAGATTAAAAATGGCAAAATAAAACCTGCGGATTACCGCAGCGTCTACCAAGCAGAGCTGATGGCAATCTACCAGGCTATTTACATGGCAATTTACATGCTGTTACCAAAAGTAAAACTACAAAAAGGATCAACATCATATTAGATTCCAGATCAGTACTCTAGGCTTTGGCAGATCTCGACAATGTAAATCCAGTTGTTCATGAGATCCAGATGTTACTGGGCTCTCTGGACAAAGGCCCACATTGGGCTCGAGGGTAACGAATGAGCAGACCAGACAGGCCAAACAGGCTACCCATAAAAAGTTTGGAAAAAAAATGTGGAGAGCAACAAAAGAAATAGCAGTATTATATATGTATAAGTAGGGAAAGAACAATTAATTATGTGTATAAAACTTAAGAATAAAAAAGAATCAGACGTCACAAAATAAACATTGAAGATAATATAAGAAAACAACAAAAAAAACCTATGAAGTCAGAACCAAAGAATTTAAGAGGGACGATGCCCTATGAAAATCTTTGGTCAGAACTATTTGGTCGACCTGTACTTAAAGGCGCCGACCCCACAGAGAGAGTTCTAGAGTTCTGCGTTTCGAGTTCACTGCGTAATCTATGCGCCGTTAAATGTAAAAAGTGTATGACATGTGATCGGTAGCGAATATTGGAGAACTCTAGAAGTCTAGACTGCTTGCTGTGTACAATAGTGAATGCAGAATGCAGAACTCTGAACGAAGAACTCTAGAGCTCTATCAGTGGGGTCGGCAACTTATAGAAAACAAAATGGTAAGTGTACTGACATACGTCATGCAAACCTAACCATAAACGTCATCGACGAATCGACGTTGTCGAGTAGTTGTTGAACTTTTTCATGCACACCTTTTCCGCTCACAAAATCAGGGTGATATCAGTCACCACGGCACCATATCTACGGAAACCGTCCACGAACAGTATCAGGCACGTCCGAATTTTCACTCATTGTTATCGCAAAAATTACGGGCCATAATGGCGTACCGTGAGGCTCTAAATCCTTTCACTTGACACATAATATATGTGAAATACTTTACATAATGTATTAGAGCATTATATGTTTTAGTTGAAGGCAAGAACAATTAATCAACACAATGAGCCGACATTTTCGGCCAACACACTCCGTACTGATTGCGCCCGTAGGTACTCGTACTTACGCCGTAATGTAGCCCTAGGAATAATTCCGACGAGTAATGGAAATGTAATTAATTTAGCCGCTTTTTGTTCTCGCTCCAGTAAATTACGATGAATCGTTTTCTGTCTAGATTTTTTGCGTTTATACCTTTCATTACAGTTTTATGGGGCGGGATATTGAATTCACATAATAAGAGTGTTTATGTGAAGTTGCGACTTGTTTTTTTTTTTTTTAACTTTTAATGACCTCGCTCATAAAACGCTATTTAACTAATAAACTGATTCATAAATTAAACTAATGAATATTCCAAAATTACAGTCCTAGTGAGCAGTGGCGGTGGCGATAAATAGCAACTAAAAACCGGTATAAACTTATAATAACTACTTACAGTTATACAATCTACTAGGTAATGACAACAGACATACAAACACCTCGTAAACCAAATCAGATCAGAAACCCTTCCCTCCATACCCTCAAAAATAATCAATAATATATTTAATAATAATATCCTGGGACATTCCTCACACACGTTCATCTGATCCCAAACTAAGCAAAGCTTGTACTTTGGAAACCAGATAACTGATATAATACATATCCTACTTTTTGTTTGTAAATACATACTTAATATACATAATTACACCCAGACTCAGGACATACAGACATGTTCATGCACACAAATGCATGTCCAGTGTGGGAATCGAACCCACGACCTGAGGCGCTATAGGTTAACCCCCTTATTCATAATCGCATTTTAACTAAATCAGTGTAATAGTGTCCTCCGTCTCACTCTTTCGATCACCAAATGTCACGTGTCAGATAATGACTTCAGAATTTTAGCTAATCAACGTTTGATAAGTTCATTATGAATAAGGGGGTAAGACTCCAACTGCGCCAAATGGCCCGCCAATGTATAAAAATATAACCCAATATTTATTTATTTATTTGTTTATTACATAATCCACAGCTCTTAGAAAATAAATACATTTAACATCTTATAGCCAATTAAGGATTAACAATTTAATACCTTATCTTCTAATTAAAGTATTACCTAAATATTTACCAGGTTTCTTGGAAAAAAACGGGGTTCATTACCTAGTATAGTCAAGTACCTACAACTGAAGGACTACTTCAAAATATAATGTAGAGAACATGGTACTTCGATAAATTAATTATTCAAAATTCAAAATAATTTATTCAAATAGACCTTCGCAGGCACTTATGAAAAGTCTGACTCTAATACCGATTCGGAAGGTTGCATTTGCTGAAATTCGATATTTCACGTTACTTTACATATGAAATTATATATTATCTGCTAACAAACTCTTGTCTTAGCCTCCGTTATACTTATTTTATGATTTTTCCAAGATTTTGGGAAACTTATTCAGGACATGAAAACACATGTATGAACATTGCCTTAAGTATTTTTTATTCATCATCATCATCATCATATCAGCCTAAGAATGTCCACTGCTGAACATAGGCCTCTCCCATTAACTTCCACTTGGAGCGGTTTTGGGCCGCTTGCATCCAACGGAGCCCAGCGACTGACCAAGTCATCGGTCCACCTGGTGGGTGGTCGTCCCACACGGCGCTTTCCAGTACGTGGTCGCCACTCGAGAACCTTCCTTCCCCATCGGTTATCGGTTCGCCGAGCGATGTGGCCTGCCCATTGCCACTTCAGCTTACTAACTCTACGAGCTATATCGGTAATTTTTGTTCTCCTACGAATGTCCTCGTTTCGGACCATGTCTCGTAGAGAAATTCCGAGCATAGCTCGTTCCATAGCTCGCTGAGTGACTCTGAGCTTATTTATGCGGCCAGCAGTAAAAGACCACGTCTCTGTCCCGTATGTAATCACTGGTAACACGCACTGATTGAAGACCTTTGTCTTCAGACTCTGAGGTATTCTGGACGTGAAGATATGCCGTAGCTTCCCGAACGCTGCCCAGCCGAGTTGGATTCTTCGGTTGACCTCTTTGTCGAAGTTGGACTTACCTAGTTGGACAACTTGTCCTAGGTAAACATACTCGTCTACAACTTCGAGGGCAGTGTTCCCAACAATCACCGGCATTGGCGGAATATGAACATTAGACATAATTTTTGTCTTGTCCATATTCATCTTGAGGCCTACCTGTTGGGAAACTCTGTTGAGGTCATTGAGCATGATGTTCAAAGCTTCTAGCGATTCCGCCATTATGACTATATCGTCGGCAAATCGAAGGTGAGTGATGTGTTCGCCATTGATGTTGATGCCATATCCCTTCCAGTCCAAGAGCTTGAATACATCCTCCATTACAGTGGTGAAGAGTTTCGGGGAAATTACGTCACCCTGTCTTACACCCTTCTGTAACTGGATTGGTTTCGTACTTCCGTCCTGGACTCGGATCGACATGTTGGCTTTGCTGTACAAACACTTCAACACTTCGATATAGCGATAGTCAATTTGGCATCGCTGTAGACTCTGTAACACCGCCCATGTCTCGACTGAATCGAAGGCTTTCTCATAGTCCACATACGCCAGGCATAATGGCCGATTATACTCCTCAGTCTTCTGTATAATCTGGCGGAGTGTATGTATGTGGTCTATGGTACTAAAGCCTTTACGGAAACCGGCTTGTTCGGGAGGCTGGAAGTCGTCAAACCTACGTGCGAGACGATTCGTAATGACTCTCGAAAACAGCTTATAAACGTGGCTTAGGAGGGATATCGGGCGGTAGTTCTTCAATAGGGCCTTATCGCCTTTCTTGAAGAAGAGCACCACCAAGCTTCCACTCCATACTTCCGGCGTTGTACCTTCGTGTATGACGGAATTAAAAAGCTTCTGAAGGACTACAAGTATCGGTTTTCCACCCGCTTTCAGGAGCTCTGTTGTTATTCCGTCTTCACCCGCCGCCTTGTTGTTTTTAAGCTGTTTCAGAGCCATTCTAATCTCGTATAGGCTGACGTCCGGGATATCTTCGGTGTAGTGTCGGGTCAACTTGGCTCTTGCGTCACTAACCGGAATTGGATCTGGTTTCTGTGACGAGGTGTACAGCTGTCCATAGAACTTCTCGATCTCTCTCAAGATCTCCAGCTTTGACGTGATGATGTTGCCGGTATCGGTCTTCAGCTTGGTCAGTTGACTTTGACCAATAGACAAGTCTCTTGCGAACACTTTGGAACCTTTGTTCTGCTTTATTGCCTCTTCGATACATGATGTATTAAAGAGGCGCAAATCGTGTCGCATTGCGTTTGAGACCTGCCTATTCAGCTGCCGGTATTCGGCTGTATCAGCTGAAGACTGCAACTTCATTTCACGTCGTCGCTTCATGAGTTTGAGAGTTTCATCCGAGAGTTTTTGGGTTCTATTCGTGCGGCGGGTCTTAAAGAACTTAGATCCTACCGCATGGACAGTTTCCACGAGCCTGTTGTTTGTATCGTCCACCGTCACGCAATTATCCAGGCATTGGAAGCGATTATGAAGTTCGTGCTGAAAGCTGTCAGGGTCCTGGATATATGCAGATTGGGGTCGGAGCGTAGACTTTACCAGACGACATCTCTCCACCTGGATGTTCAGGTTCAGTGTGCCTCTTACTAATCGGTGATCGCTTCCGGTCTTAACCCTGTTGATCACAGAAACATCACTGAAGATTTGCCGCTTTGTCGTCAAGATAAAGTCTATCTCATTTTTGGTGGATCCATCGGGGCTACTCCAGGTCCATTTCCTGTGTGGCCGCTTTTTGAAGAAGGAGTTCATCATAAAGAGTCCCTCCAACTCCATGAAGTCGGCCAACCGTTGCCCCCTAGGGTTCCTCTGCCCAATTCCAAAGTGC
The DNA here is from genome assembly GCA_947623365.1 of Achlya flavicornis. Classification (NCBI taxonomy): domain Eukaryota; kingdom Metazoa; phylum Arthropoda; class Insecta; order Lepidoptera; family Drepanidae; genus Achlya; species Achlya flavicornis. Next base: position 4,986,158 of record OX392482.1, read on the forward strand.
CCCACTCTCAGCTCATCGTCATTCCTAATGCCTAGCTTCGCGTTAAAGTCCCCCATCAATACCATATAGTGCGTTTTAGAGGAATGTATGGCTCGTGAGATATCCTCATACAATGTCTCTATCTCGTCATCTGGGTGTGATGAGGTCGGAGCGTATACCTGAATGACCTTCAGCGAATACCGTTTGGTAATTCTGAGTATCAGGTATGCGACTCTCGGTGAGACACTCTCTATCCGCACTATATTCTTGATGAGGGGCTTGCGGACAATAAACCCGACACCACCCTGTGACAGGTGATCACCCTCCCGGTAGTAGAACAGGTTACCGGATTTAAGGATTATCGTGTCCTCCCCCTCTCTTCGGACTTCTGATAACCCCATAATATCCCAGCGCAACCTGTCCACTTCTTCCTCCAGCTCAATGAGCTTCTCGTCGGTCCTCAGAGTCCGTGCATTGTATGTTACCAGGTCCAGTCGTCGTTGTTGGTAGCCGGATCTCTGCCGGAGACTCTTAGCACCCCCTGCCCCGCCGTTACCGTGACCGCTACCGTAGCCCGGGATAGCGGGGCCGCCGGGGACTGGGGGCCGTAACTTTGCTCGTGTACTCATATTGTGAGGGTTAATGCCATAATCACCACGCTTGGCAGGCGGGTTGGTGATCGCAGTAGTGATGATGTATCACAGATGGACGCTGCTGCCCGTCCCCTGGTGTATTCCCTTAGTCGCCTTTTACGACACCCTTAGGATTGGAAGGGTTGGCCCTATTCTATGCCGGGAGCCACACGGACTATTTTTGACATATTTTTTATTATTATGTTTCAAATCTTACCGATATTTAAAATAGTTTTAAAAATGAACTGTCAATTTCATTGGTACTGATTCTGTTGTAAATCGCACTAAAATAATTTTAGTCAAATAACATTTCTTTCTTACAAACATTATTGAAAAATAATAGAACCACATAGAACATATTTAAAGCTAACAAATTAGTCTTTGCCATCTTCATTTGCGAGTATTTTGACGTAACCGCAATAAACTTATATCGAAGGCGAATAAATTTAATGGAAAACAAGCATTGGATCTAATTTGACAGGACTAAATTTCATACATCCTTTTCTTATGTTCTTTGATAGAAAGAGACATAGTGAGACTAAATTAGTTTAGTTGTAAACGACAGAATCACCACCACTGACCGATATAAAATTATTGGCCCATACAATAAAATTGTGCTTCTGCATTGCACCGATGGATTTCGGCATATTATTTCATATTTAGTACCAAAAAAATCAATGATGCTATGACGAAACTTTTAAATTACATTGTATTTCGGTTCGGTCATAACTATAAACTGAATACAGTTTAAACTATATCAATGGAAAATATTGTAGGCTTTATACCTACCGAGTGGATAAGTATTTTCCAACTTAAATCAGCCCTCGTTGAAACGCAAGACCAATGTATGCATAGGCGTTAAAAAAGCTTTTCAAAGGAAATTGAACAAACAATGGATGAAAGGTCAATTCCCTTTTGTTGACTGAGCTCAATACTTCAACGTGTTTTTCTTTTTAAAATAAAATAATTTGTGTGGCTTTTTTAGGATTCCGTCATTCAAATTGGCACTCGAACTCAACAGAGGGCTCAAGCGATATGTATAAATTATAATGAATAGGGAAACCAAAATTAATAGGGATTTCAATCTACCCACAGTTTCCATCTGAGAGCTATGAAGCGTTGTATATTCTTAAACTAAAAATCTAGAGACAAACCCCGTAGTTCACGATTATGACCTATTTATATATGTATGTAGAGACATTTATAATGAAAAATATTGGCAGAAGTTACCTACTATGTCGCATTCATTCATGGTTCGCTTGCGGTCAAAACATATCCATGTTTTAAAAATAATTTAATGTCAAATACGATATTATAAATGTGAACTAACCAAACCACTATCAATTTTACCAGATAATTTATGGAAATGTGTAGTGCTTGAATATCAAAGGAAAGACTTAAAAGTATCGCTACTATTGTATACCTATAGGTAAGTTGGGTACACTCCCGTAGTCGTAGCACTTCAGTGAAAGGTTGTCGCCTCATAACGAGATGACTCGCATCTCTATTGAATGTAGGGTTGACACCGTACAATAATTGATTATAATAATCTAATTGTGAAATTAAGTTTAATCATCATTATGTCGCCTGCCACGTCTGTCTGTCTGTATATCCGCTAACTCCTCTATAAGCCACGCAACAGATTTTGATGCGGTTTCCACCATCAGCTAGATAGTCACGGAAAGTTTATATAATAATAAAAATCTTATGTAAGTAGACAAAAAAAATATTTTACAACCAAATACCCAAAAAAACTATTAACATGGCTTACACTTACATTTTATTTTTTTATTTATTAGTTCACCAACGTTTTTGACATCTTTAGAATCAAATAATTGTTAAACATAACACGTCTTAAAAATAAACTTCCGATTTTTTTTTAACCTTTATTTACAACAAACATGTACAAAATACAAATTACTATCGAAGTTATATCGACCAATATAATATTTATCCTTATATATTTAAATAAGATGCTGAATATCTCATGTATACAAAATGTTCTCTTTACAGCAAATCATTATCATAAATATTTTAGAAGATAACAAAAAACAGTACCTATTCGCGAACCCATGCCCGTGGGCACGCGCGTGCTACTGACGCCACATTAGTATTAGTATATAAATACCTCAAATACGCCTCAGAGTATATAAATACTACGTACAAGTAATACTACTAGTAGTAATACTACTTACCTACTGGTGAAGTAGTATTACAAAAGTATACATAAGTAGATAGATATAAGTTTAGAATAAAACGTGTCAAAAAACGTGAATACGCCTCAAAATATGTAGAGTGTATGTCTAGAGCCTAGGGTGGTAAACTCAACATCAAGAAACTTAGCATTGTTGGTATAATGTCGTGGTTGTCGGCAACCCTAGCCTTGGGGAAATATTTGCTTTGCAAAGTCGAAGGCATGACTGCCCTCTCGGTTTTGGCATAGCTGCCAAACTCAAGACAAAATCATCTATTTGTTCACTATAATAGACTGGATTGAAAAATAAATATTTACTGTGTGCTTATCAACTTACTCGTACATTCAATATTTTTTCATTCCTCTTCATTCAAATATACTTAATGTTGTTTATTTTGTTTGCTTTTGTTTCATACGTAGTTATTTAAAAAATGTCTTTACTACTAATATAACGAAGCTGTTAATTTGATACAAGATATTATAGTTTTGAATTCCCGACATTTTTTGTTTGTTTTTCATATTGACTGAGATTTATCTCACTCGAATAAAACACGAAGCAATTAATCAAGTAATTAGGTAAACGATTAAAATAAATAGAGCATAGCGTTCATTCGCTCAAAGACCATAACCTCTACCTAAGAGAATACCCCAGCCAAATAACTTTATAGCCCCTGGGCGTGAATAAGGTCGCCTGGGCCAGTAGACAAGATGGTTACCGACAATCGTCATCGTTAGATCAGATCGTTGGTTATCAGGGCCTAAATTATACATACTTTTTGAATTTGAGTGAGTAAACGATCAACCTTTGTATGGGATGGGATTGACATTTGTGACAATCCCATCCCATACAAAAGTTGATAGTTTAGTATCGATGACGATTGTCCGATAATGATCTTGTCTAGGGGGGCAGAGCTCATTGGGGAGGAGGGAAGGGTTGGTAACGCGTCGTCAGTGATGCCTCGTGTGCTGCAAGCGTCCATATGACTATGGTAACCGCTTACCATCAGGCGGCGCCATGTCCTTGTTTACCGACTTCGTCGATTTTTTTTGTTATTTTGTCATATCTCAGGTACTATGTCTTCGTAACAAACTCACTATCGCATTTATAATATTATTAATATATTAATATTAATATTAATTAATTAATAAAATAAATTAAAAGTTAGGATTAGGATTACCTACATTATGTATACCAACTTTGCACACATGTATCATGTACCTACTATTATTTCTGAAAAATAGGCGACATAATAAAATCATTGATATTTTAATAAAGCTAGCAGCACACTTGAAGTAACAAATTCAATATGATCGGAAATATTACATTCCTATGTTTATTTTATTAAATCCTTAGTTATTTGATTTGGTAGGACGGATCTCGCTTTATTGAATCAATTTCTAATATTTCACGTTTCGTTTCGCACGAGTATAAATGTCGTGTTTATTGGGAAATCCAATTATTTTGTTAAGGAAACCAATCGCTTATGAATTTCGGTAACATAATCATTCTTTATGAGTTCATTTACAAAATAATAAATAAATAAATATCCTGGGACATTTCTCACACACGGTCATCTGAGCCCTAACTAAGCAGAGCTTGTACTATGGAAACCAGATAACTGATATAATACATATACTACTTTTTGTTTGTAAATACATACTTAATATACATAATTACACCCAGACTCAGGACATACAGACATGTTCATGCACACAAATGCATGTCCTGTGTGGGACCAAAATATACGAAGATTCCGTGTGTTTTTAGGTTTTTTTTTTTTTTTTTAAATCGAGTTATCTTTCGTCCTCATAATCTTGATGTAATAACTAACGGTCATGACGTACTATCGTTTTCTCATCCAGTACATTTAGCTATAACCCATATTTCATCTGTAGTAAGTAGAGAAACTTTATACTAAAAGGTTATTTTCAAATAATCCGGTTAAAGTGCACAGTCGCGCCAGTCTATAAAATTGTTACGGTTCCACGTGTCAATGGTTTTTAACGAGCTTCCATTTATATCAATCATCAATAATAATATCAGTTTCTATCCACAGCGACAGTAGTACAGCGTATTTTTTGCACTCATTGGTTGGTATTCTAACTAAAGATATAGACTTGATGACATTATGCCATGGACAGCCCCGGATCTACGTTTTTTTCGAACCGGGGCAGAAACTTGATAGTGGCGCGCCCCCTATCTAGCGTGAGTACCTATATATATGTTAAAAAAAAACAAAAGTGTTCTTAGGTTTTTTTTTTTTTTAGATATTTTTTGGAATGAAAACTTTTTCGAAAAATAATGTTTGACTTTTTTATAATTACCTACTTAGAATCGGGACGCCTTTCTTGTTTTTATTTGTTCTACTCCGAGGAGTAAAAAAAATAAGTAATTCAGTTTTTTACAGTTCTTTATTAAAGTTATTTCTTTTTGTATCGAAGGGCTGCGAGCATCTGCAGCGCAGCAGATAGTTGGCGCCATCCAATGTCGGGAAATTGAAATTAAAATTTTTTTTTATATGTTTTTACTTCCGAAAGAAGTAAGAAAAAAAATTCTTAAAATATCAAATAATCTATAAAACAAAGTGCGTTGGATGCCCGCCTGGTATTGAATTTTGAGATAAACAATTGAAAGTTTCACACACGATTTCTCTGGTGATAAGGTACTATTTAGGTTCTCCGAATATCTGAAATATATTATTTTGCCTCGTGTACTTTATTTTGTGATTTTTATTTCCTTATGAGTATGGCCATCAAAACGTACACTAAGAAAAACCATACAATAGTCATAAACTTTACTTAAAGCTTAGTGCTGTTTAATTATAAGCTATCACAAAATGGTTAAAAGACATGTCATATTTAAAATATGTTCAATATGATTGCTATCTTGACATAGGTCTGTCCCTAAAGTATAGTTTAGAATAATAATATTAATGTTTTGAACATAGTTAATCTCACATGTGCTATGCCAATAAAAGTAATAAAATCACATCATAAATTTGGCAACAGGGCTGGTGTCCACTAACAATAAAACATAGATAATAAAAAAAGTTTGAGGAGAAATTATGGCGCCAAATTCTAGAATGCTGTTGAGTAACTGCTATACTATGCTGCTACTACTTCACTCGACTCGGTAAAGTTAAGCACTTAATATTTCGCTAACGGAACCCTGAATCGAAAAATGGTTGTCACACACCGTAGAGTGAAGACACCTCACACGGCTCACACATGCACAATATTTTTGAACTACCTATATCCAACTACACCTCACACCAAGTGATAGACGAGAAAATAAACATCATCCCACTTTTCGTGAAGGGGAGGTACTCTAAAAAATATTTTTCAATATTTTATTTTACTACTTTGTCGGCGTGATTAATCCAGGTCAAATTACGGCTTGCTAGTACTGAGGCCTCTGAGCTAAGCTGCGGACATAGATGTAAATGGGGACACTCTAAAGTTCCTTGTTGACTACGGAATCCTAAAAACAACCTCAAAGATAAGCTTTAGTGCAAGGTTATGTAGACTAATGCTGACGGGATTTTCCCAAAACATTTAACCCCTTACTCATAAAGCGCTATTTAACTAAACTGTTTAAATGGTCACGTGAATAATGTCACATTATTTGACAATGACAATAGAGTGACGTTATTTACGTGACCCTTTAAACAGTATATTAGTTAAATAACGTTTTATAAGTAAGGGGGTTATTCCTAGTGTAGTAACGATATTACTTGACGTATGTATTTGTAAACTGCAATCTGCGGCGTGATGTTTGACCAAACATACGCGTAGATTGAGAGCCAATTATAATCAGCTATTTAAACTTGACATACGATATTACAACAACAACGTTATTACATTGAATTGGAATGCTCAGCAAATCGGTAATGCGTGACGCAATTGTACATAAATGTGAGATTTCATTAAGATTATGTCATGGATAAGGACTGTTCGTTACGGCATAATCTCTGATTACTGAAACAATTAAGTGGATATCATGTTTGAATGAGAGGGAGAAAAAAAACAGAAACTAGATATGAATCTGTAATCAGAATTCGTTTGTGGCATTTGCCCACGAGAATTTATAACTCTGTGGAAACTTTTCAATGTTTCTTACGGTGCGGTTATTTTAGCCATATTTTTGTATATTATCAAGTTAAAGTCATTTATTCAGTGTAGGCCCTAGGAGGGCACTTATGAGGGTAAATTTTACTAAGTAAATATTTTTTATAGTAAGAAAAATCCTTTGGAAGTTAAATCTTTACTAATATTATAAAGAGAATTACCACCAAAGATACGCGATAACCCGGCGCGGCGGTAGTTTGTTTGTGAGTTTGGATTTATTTTATTTATTTATTTATTTATTATTAAAAGAATACAAAAAACTTAAAGGTAAGGTGTGACATAAACCATTTTTGGTTTTTCCGCACACCATATCAGTTCGTCGGTTGGTGATTGACAGCTGTTACATTAGTCAACAAACCCAAGTCAAACTGTAAACTAAGTTAGTATGTTCATTATAGCTAATTACATTCAATGTACAGTCTGACCCGGACATAACACATATAGTACAAATTGAACAATGGATGTAGTAGGTTATCCCCGGAACTACTAATCCAATTCTTTCAACATGAAGCTATTATCATCATCATCATCAGCCTATAATGTCCCACTACTGAGCACAGGCGTCCTTTCACAAATGAGGACTAATACAAATATGGAGCTATATTATCCCTGAAAAGCGCATACATTATTTTCATACTTTTTTGTCTACTAAGTCGGTTAACAAGCATACGGCGCGCTTAATGGTAAGCGGTTACCGTAGCCATGTGGACGCTTGCAACAGGCAAGGCACCACTCACGCGTTATCGAACTTTCCCCCCTCCCACATGACCTCTGGCGACCTACTCACGCGCAGGAACACAACATAAAGTTATTTGGCTGCGGTATTCAGTAAGGTGGAGTACTTCCCCAGTCGAGCTGTTCTATGAGTAAATAAATGCTCTAGGAATGTGTGGGTGGAACCACGGGAACAGCTAGTACATCAATAAAATATTGTTATAAAACCACAATCAGTACTCAGAAAATACGCTGGGATAATGTCTTGAAGGTTTTACTTAAACTCTCTTTACCTGAAATATTTTTGAAGTAACCAAAGTGCTCTGTTCTTCTATCTTGGAACATTTATTTCAATATTTGCGTAAACATCTCACTGAAATTTTATTGAAGACTCTCATTCTCTGTACCTAAATCTAGTTTCTTGGAAATATAATAGAAAGATAATTTCCGATATTGTAGAAAAGATTTAGAATCTATTTTTATGTTCAGACTGATCTACCTTTCCTAGTCTATGTTTTACTCTCACGTTTTCTCGACTACCTAAATCCTTTGAGACTACATTATTTGTTGGAGGATAAAGTCCCTCTATAATCGATTAACATTTTTTTCATATTTTCAACTGAAAAATATATCCCACGACCCACGCCCATTTCAAGGTTGAGAAAAATATTTATTTATAAATGATTCCTTTCTGTACTTATACTTATAAGTATATACTTATAAAATTTACATTTCATATTTAGTAAGACCCTAAAATAAAATAAAACAATTTAATTCTTTTTCCGTCCTGAGTTCGATCCAATTTTTATAATATAACCTCAGATTATATAAATATATTATTATTATATAACTACGTACAAGTACAAATATAACATAATTTTGGGGAAAAAATAAAACCAATTCTGCGGGTAAATAGCTACGAATAAGGACTTCAGATCACGATAGGTTGTTTTTTTTCTGAACACAATTGAGATGTCCGTTGTTTTGCTTACATTTAGATTAGAAGTTAAATATAGAGTTGATTCTGTACAAGCTTTGATTTTCTCCAACCCATATCTTCATCGTAAATACTTTGCCTACTTTAGGAAGGGAAAAAAGATATTTATTCCTATTTGTACCCACTTTGCTCTTGAATTATTTCCGTTTGTTCTGTTTTATCTTACAAATTGAACCCATTTATTAAGAGGTCCTTAACAGAATTAGCACCATAAAGTCAAGTAGTGATTTATTTTCACTAAAGCAGAAGTTAGGCTTTGTCTTAATAGTATTTTCTGGGCTTTGAAAACTTTGCTTCTTGCTGCTTTCAGAGCTTTTGTGTAACTAAATAGACATACGTCAAGATTATTTACGACTTTTGCAAAGTTGGTAATACAACCTATAGCACTGTGCGAGTCTAATGTCCTTTCTGCTTTTATATGTATTTTAATATTTATGCATTAATGCAACTCGGCAATTTTTTGTACTTTATTGTAACTTATCTAAGCTTTGTTACTTTTCAATTTTGTGATATTGTTTTTAGAATTAGATTTATTTATTATTGAGTTGCTCTTTTGAGTTTTATGTTGTAAAATCCATTATATTTATTTGACATTGGACCTACTACTTACATTTTACCTCAAAGTTTAACTCACTTTCAATTAATATACTCGTATCATATATGGCACACCTACAGCAATGATAAAATTATGAACGACTGTCATAATTTTCTAATAATATTCTTTATTTTTTCATAATAAAACAAAAAAAATATGTAAAGTGTACAGCAGTATATTGCAGTTACATTTGTCTCGACATCACGCTTTCGACTAGATAACTGTATGTAATGTATGTAAAGAATTTTTTGATGTCTGCGATAGTGTCTGGAGGGAGAATGAAATATAAACAGGGCTCATACTATGTAAAAATCTCGCTATAATATCACTTTCATGTCTATTTAAGAGATAAATTTAAAAATAACCAAAAATGCTAAAACAAAAGTTAGAAACTCTTGGAAAACAATTAAAAGGATACAAAAATAGATTGCTATGGAGAAGAAAAAATATGCTGAAAAGAATAATAAATTGACCAACCCGCTAATGGTTGCTCTGTGGTATTGCGTAAAACCATAGATCTTGATTTGTCTATGACAAAACGGGACGCAATGTGACGCGACCTGGATACTGGAGTCAATTGAAGATGTTTTCGTAAGAACTAAATAATATTTATTTGGCCGCAAGACCTTTTATTCATCCACCACATGATAATGTCATCAAGCTGATCCTAACATTGTTACATATGCATGGAAAGAATATTTGATATTCATGTTAGGAGGATACATCAAAAAGAGATAAAAACCCGTGGTAAACTCAGCACCCCTTGGGAGTAAAAATCTCTAGCTTATTTGAAACTGGAAATTCTACATTGCATATTGCTCGCACATAACGAAATAAGCTCCAGGGAGCTCGCTGTGGTTATTTGGAAAAGTGTTAGCGAAAATAAAGCCAAATCTATGGGATCCAATATGAGATGGTTTTATAGAAAGTTAAATTATTATAATAATATGCAGGTTGGTACTCGTAGAACGAAATGTCGGTATGTGGATCAGAAATGTGGTTAAATAGGAACAGAATTAGATATGCTACTGCCTGTTGAAGACAATCTCAACATATCAAGTCCTTAATCTAGCCAAGTAATAAAATATCATTAAATAGTTATGTACGTGTAAATTAGGCTATGAAACCAAAGAAGATACTAGATACTTAGATCATAGATTTATTTATAGCTATTTCCTGTGACTGTTGTATGCCTAATAAAATTGGTTGCCTTCTACAACAATGTATACTCAATTTTAAAATGGTAGGTGTAATAATAGTATTTTTATTGAAGGATGAATAACTCATAACTACCAACTGGAAAATGTATTTTTTTGTTAGACGAAGGCTTTTGTCAAAATATCAACTACTATGCATTTTTGTTCAATTTATCGATAAAGGAATTCATCAGAAAATTAATTTAAACATTTGTCAAAATTTACAAAAAAAAACTTGCCAATAAAAGTGGATAAAGTAACTTATCTTTACGTTCGACAAAATTAAAAGTCACTTGTCTAATAATACAAAAAAAACTACAATTATTTAGAATGCACTAGCGACCCGCCCCAGCTTCGTACGTGGTCGTGTGCAATGTAGAGGTACTAATGTAGAGTCATTGCAACCTTCCTTGAAAAATTATCTAATTGATAGTGAAACCCGCATCAATATCCGTTGCGTGGTTTAAAATGAGTTAGCGGATAAACAGACAAACAGACAGACAGACGCGGAGAGCTACTTTGTTATACTATGTATGTAGTAATGATGATAAAAAAATCTACAACAAACGACATTCTTCTAAAATTATGTAGATCCCAAACTGCGTCAAAACAGAACCGCGTCTTTATCACGCAGTCACATATAAATGCAGTTATTTACACCAACAATTGATTGGATTACCATGTCTATAACAAATGATAGAGCATATCCGACTGGATGACGACACATAAAAGGGCAGTAACACACGACCCGCTTCCCGAATTTTAAGTAAGTCTACACCGTCATATTAGCTACATCTAAATGCTTTGCACGTCGACGGAACTTGAAATATCTTTGGCGATTGGCAAAGGAAATGGCGAATACAGTTATCCAAGCTAAATCTTTGATTATGCTTTTGCGAATTTATATGCTCTTGAGCAGTTTGATTATTAAAAGAGTTCTTGAAAGTATTGGGCAACGTTGCCAAATAAATTAAGGAATAGGTACGTAAAGTTGTCTGAAAGGCGTATTTTTTTACCGATTTGACCGTCAATTGTACATTTTAAGTTGTCTACTTGATTATTTATGAAAAATGTAAGTACCTACCTACAATAGAAAGTTTTTGCGGTTGGCTTTTATGACAAAAGTATCTTAATGTCCCTTTTTACACAGCAGAAACGTTGATGATATTTTTTATAATCAATCATGGTAAAGATACGTTTTGAAGGACGATAAAATCTAAGTGACGACGAAGTTGGACGAGGAAGACCAAAAAGGATCGTGTGGATTTTTGGAATACAATATTAGTGGGAAAGTATTGAATGTCCAGATGACGCATAGAAGTGGTTCTGGGAAAGCGATAATATTCAATTATATTCTATTGATTTTTAGCCCAAAAGATTGGGCAGGCATATGAAGATGTCCTTCACCTAATATAGAATACCTCTGGTGTAAGACAACAAACTGACATCAAATTTTTTACAATCTTGACATAAAATGTAATAAAGACATACAACGAATGACCGGAAAAATACGTAAAAGCAATGCAAAAGATATAAATAAAGAAACCCAGTATTTAATGATAATGATAAATGTTCATCCAAGTAGATTCCGTAGAACTTCTTTAATTGCCCGCCCTCTACTACTTGACAATGTTCATTTAGCCGATATAGGATACATGGAACTCAGAGTACCTCCATCTGCAATTAACTTCCAGCATAGCAAACTGAAACGCTCGTGGTGTAGCATGATTACCCGTTCTTAATCGATCGGCAAAGTTAAGCTACATCTGTCGTGGTCGGTACCTGGATGGGTACCGACGGGGCCTAGTGGTATTTCAAATCGAGCGTTTCCGTGTTTCGGATGAAACGTAAAGCCGTTGGTCCCGGTTATCACTTAATTGTGATAGTCGTTAAGCTATTTGGGCACCTCCTAGGCGGCTTGAAAAATTCCAACAGTAGGTTGACCACTAGCCTACCTGCACCAATCCGCAGTGGGCACGCGTGGTGGAGTATCTGCCTATTCCCTTTCACCCTGATTTGTGAAAGTAGGCTAGATTTCTGTCAGTGCAAGTACAAGCCGCCATTTTAGATTTCATTCCTAATTTGAAATGTAATTTTTTGGAAGTAAATCCGCCATTATTCGCAATTTTTACAGTCAATACAAATGTGCGTCAATTACGTAATTTATTTAAACAAACCACCTCGTTTCTTCGAATAAACTTGAAGGATTTTAGTGTATAAAAAAACTGTAGCTGTAGGTATTTACTTCATTATTAATATCAATCCGTTCTCTGTTTGCGATACAATAGGTAAACAACACGTACGTGACCGTGCATGGCAGTCAGGATCCAAGTGTGTGTAAAATCCGATTGTTTTGTTTGGACGTATTGATTGAATTGAATTGTATGAACTATATCATTTTTTACTGTTATAGGCCCGTGTTTGACCGCAATCTCACCATGGTAAGTGGTGATTTTGTCGAAGGTGGTAAGCACACAAAGCCCAGAGGAACTGGCTCTCAAGTGCAGCTGTCGGAACATACCGATCCACCTATCGGTATGTTCCGACAGCTGCACTTGAGACAGAATTTTAACTTGAGGGTGGTAGCCAGACAGGTGGGTACTAAAAAGTAGCCTACCGTGCTATGATTTCCTGCCGATGATTTCCTTCACCGAAAGCCCAAGCTCATTGTAGGATTCGAATCCGGGACCTTTGTCTCGGCGTCCGACTACCATCGCCATATCTTATATCTCATTTAGTGAGAGAAGTTAGTATCTCAATGCCAGAAGCGACAGATTTTATAGCCAGCAAGGAAAGTACTACTAACAAAAAACCAAGTGCAAAAATAACTTATTTTTTGCTTTGGTGTATTGTACCGATAACCGATTGGAGTTAATTGCTTCGCTCTTTTTTTTATGATGAACAAATTTTTCCCGTCGAAAACATGTAATTGTACGACCGAGCAGCAGTGTACGCGACAACAGGGTTCCACTGAGACCCTTCGGGTATCCAAAAAGGCCCAGAATTTTCGCTTTGTCCCTTTTTAATTACGTAATTCATCGGATCCAAGTTTTTAATGCCACCGTTATGAAACTGCCCCCTATAGCGCAATTTTAATAAGCGTGCCGTTTAATATCCGGCTTTATGGCGTTTGCAAATAATTAGGCTGAAGTAGAGAATAATAAACCACATTTGATTCATCTTTATGAGGAGCCTCCAGTGAATTGAAAATAGTTAGGCTAGCAGCTATAGGCTATAACCTAACCCTAATGAAAAAAAACCGGCCAAGTGCGAGTCAGACTCGCGCACCGAGGGTTCCGTACAAACCTGTAGGTATATAAGTAAATGGTAGTATAGACCTGAGTATTTGATATGAATTTCAATTAATGACGTATTAAAAAAAATTACTTACTAGATCTCGTTCAAACCAATTTTCGGTGGAAGTTTGCATCGTAATGTACATCATATATTTTTTATAGATTTATCATTCTCTTATTTTAGAAGTTACAAGGGGGGGGGGGCACACATTTTACCACTTTGGAAGTGTCTCTCGCGCAAATAGAAAAAAATGATATTACAAACCTCAATATCATTTTTGAAGACCTATCCATAGACACCATACACTTATGGGTTTTATTTAAAAAAAAAATTAGTTTCATTTCTAAGTATGGGGAACACCCAAAATTTATTGTTTATTTTTTTATTTTTGTCTGAAAATCTTAATGCGGTTCACAGAATACATCTACTTACCAAGTTTCAAAATTATAGTTCTTATAGATTCGGAAAAAAGTGGCTGTGACATACAGCGGACAGACAGACAGACAGACAGACGGACAGACATGACGAATCTATAAGGGTTCCGTTTTTTGCCATTTGGCTACGGAACCCTAAAAAGAAACCTATCAAGTGACTTTAGCTTTTGTAGTAGGTAACTATTACTTAATCTGTGTTTTTTTTTCATACAAGGGACATGCTTAAAAGGAGAGGAACAAGAATAATGTATTGTTTCCACGAATATGAACAATATTTATTTTTTGATTATGTGGATTACGTGTCCAGATTAAAATAATAAAATTACTTATTGTTACTTATTCAATAGATTATCTAATAAATATCATAGTTGTCATGAAAAAATTTCAACAGCGGCAATATAGTCCAATGGCGGGAAATACGCAAACACATGCGTCAAATATAGGGATGGGCAGGGAAAGAAAAATATTGGGAAGAAAAGAAAAATACGGGAAAAGAATGGAAAAATACGGGAAAATTCCCAAACGACGGGAAAATACTCAAATGGCTTTATGTTCCTCAAAAAAAAGATTTGTTGATGCTTTTGATTATTATTTTAATCATACTCGCTGTTGTATGTACTTACATCACCTACGCACGGACCTACGCGGACCTTGGAGGAAGTTATCACACATTTTTTTTATACTACCTAGGTAGCAAACAAGCATACGGCCCGCCTGTTGGTAAGCGGTTACCGTATCCTATGGACGCTTGCAACACCTCCCTCGGGACCCGGGACGGGCTATGTAAGCGTCGTACATGTGCACAAGTGCTCTTTCTGCACGAGAGCCCACACCTTTTACAGTGCAGATGGCGACCATTGTGGCATTTTGGGTGCAAGCCTGGCATAACCTGGCCGCTCACCCGAGGTGGTTGGGGATCCTATGGTGATATTCCAATGAAAAAAGGGTAACGTGTGGATTCTCCCAACGCCCCGCGCGCTTCGATTATAAAAACGGTTACAGTGGTAATTTTATAGACCCATTTCGATAATAAGTTAGTCTTGTGACCTTGCCTTCACCAATTCCTCATCGACGATAAGTCTATCTAAGTATCATCGGTACATGGCGGATCCATCCGAAATTAAAGAATTTTGGTTGATAAAGTCATATTCCAGGAAAGCAAGCTGGTCGTTGATCTCCAAGAACATATCCTTGAAAGTTGTCAAAGAGAAAGGACAAGCTCATTGTAGGATTCGAACCCGGGACCTTCGTCTCGGTATCCGACGTCACTACCACTGAGCTATCATCGCCTTAAATCCACCGTCATCGCGAGTTGTCTCAGTGTCGCCGCGATGAGACTTGTAGAGGCACACCAGTCCACCCGTATATCACATGCGTAATCCACGCGCAACCAGAGAGTAGCCAGGTCTCTGTCTTCTAGGTTATTCAGACGTCGACAACAGCAGATGCCCTCTCGGATAAACATGCACACCCCGGCCTTTGGAACGAACAAATATTCGAAATTTTAGCTGGGATTGTGAAGATACGGTGTATCGATCAGGCAGGTTATTTGTATATCTCTCAAGATGGTGATGGATGGCGTTGATATAACTGTGAACTGACTGACCTCTTGATATTGCAAAAGTCCATTCTAAACGTGGAAGGGTGTAGCGCTGAAGGAAACCTTTTTCTCTTTTTTCTTGTTCTTTTCTCCGGGAGTGCCTGTCTGTTTTTACTCTAGTATCCTCGCCTGGCAGGACAGACACTCGTCGGGATTATGCGCACGGTTTGGAGGACTGCCACTTGAGCCGGAGGTTATAGGTAATTCGCAGGATCGGGTCCCCTAATAGCCGGCCGCCGGCTAGCAAACAGCAGTTTCACCGGGTCTCCCTGATCCCCTTGTCAACCAGATACCAGATGATATCAGAGACCGCCCAAATCGCATCGTAGAACCCCAACATCATACATGCCGCACACTTCGATCTAGGGGGGCTGGCTCTCGTGAACCCTGTCGGAACAAAGCGAAATGTTTCCCGACAGATTCACTCTCAAGGGTGATCTCTAGCCAGTCGGACGAGTACGTACTACCACCAAACTGGGCGGCATGGGAATTGTGTGGGGCAGCCGCCTGTCCACCACAACCCTTACACCCCAAAACGTCGCTTTCTTTTAAAACAACGCAAAAAAAATTTTTTATTGTTTTTTACTATATGATATGAGTATGACCCTAATAGAAATCATGTTAAATGTTATTCAAACGATTTGGTAAAGGTATTTCTCGCTATATACGCAAAATCTACTAAATATGACCATTTGAGTATTTTCCCACCCAATGGGAAAATTCCCGGGTTCTTTCCCACTAAATTGGAAATTTACTCGAAGTTGGGTTTATTCCCGGGAAGAAACCCAACCCTAGTCAAATATAATATTATATTATTATTTTATAGCCGAGGAAAAGGAGCCGGTAACCCAACAGTTGCGGAGAAAAACAACATCAAAGTTTTCATCACAATACACTCTCATGTTCGCTCCTTTATTTTTTGTTCCGTCTCATATACACTTGAATAACTGAATCTGTCCCATTCTTAAATGATAAGGTTGCATACCAGTGTTGTCAAAATTCATACTCATATTAGGTATATGTTTCCAGTTTCCACAATTTAATTGTGTTTTTAATGCACATAGTTCTCTACTTACTGTAGGTAGTAAGTCGTGAGCACAGATTGACACCTGCGCAGTAGTTAATTTTCGGTCTGTTTGGCGGAATGAAGCAGGGAGAGCGCCGAGCTGTACCCGAGTGTAAAGAATTGACGTTTGTAAACGCTTACTAATTAGTTTGCGTGTACGACACTTCTCTATAGGAATTGGCACAGCGCCTCTAGCGGAATACTCATGGTACTAATTTCTCCCATACAAATTTATAGTTAACGCAAACGAATTAGTAAGCGTATATTAACGTAATTTTTTTACACATCAGTCGATGCTCGTCCACCAATGTAAGTATAACGCCCGTCAAAGTTTCGCCGCGGAAGATATGCTCAAACGGATAAAACACGTGCGCCTATTCCGATGGCTTAAGCGGCACTTAGGCCTGAGGGGGGGGGGTCACTACTTATTGTAGTAAAGAGCCTCCATAACTTATATTCCTAACATAGTGTATTAAAAACCTGGGCATGTATCCGTCCGAGGCAAAGACTATCCGGCTTTTACCCTATACGTTTGTATAAAGTTGATTTGGAACAATATGAGATGGCACCAAAGTAGGTTGCGTTCTCGAATGCTATGGTGGCGAGGAAATATTTACTTGTTCCCGATACATGCCGTGCTTATTGGAATAAGGAAATAAAAATGTTTCCAATGTTCCATCTATGATGTGCGTTTTCCATTTCACAAAAAAATACATTGTTTTAAATTCTTAAACTAGCTGTCCCACGCGGTGTCTTTTGTTTTTCTCCATACCATAGGGTCCATTAGTTTTGAGTGATGCTTGAACAAACAAACAAATAAAAGCAGCTGTTTTAGGTTCAATATTACGTATGTAATAGATACATTTACTTTTTCAAAAAATCTTTAATGATTTGATCACGAGCCAAGCACAATCGGAGCACGGACTTGCGTAGCGTAGACGGACTCGGGAGCCTCGAATGAGCGTTCGGCTCGCGCTAGACTGCGCTCCGCCAACACAGGGATTAGCATCGCGCTCGTGAACAGTTTTTTTAATAGACAAGAAGTTGAGGACGGACAAATGGCGCGCAAGCTCTCATGCGATTGTTGTAAACTGTAGTCCACAAAATATCAAAAAATAAAATAGGTATGCCTTAAAAACATCGATTAAGTAGGTACCTATGACCTACTTTCTCTGAAAATCTTAACACGGCTTGAAATCAAACAAAATGATAATATCAGGGCAAACCAATAATAATGTCAAAGAGAATACTTACAAATAGTATATGGCCGGAGGTCGATTAAACCTATTTCCGGTGGTTTCCTCAAATTTTTTCAATAATATTTAAGCATTATAGGGCTTTATATAGGAAATATATTTTCACTCGAATCGTATTTGATGTATTTTTCCTTTGAAATTCAACGAGGAAGTTAAACTGTAGTATAATAAAAACTTTTTAACAAAAAAATAAACCACCGAAAAAACTGAAAAGCAAAAAATAATTTTGAATATAACTTGAATTTTATAAGGTTTTGCAGTCGGGGACAAACCAATAACCTACGTAGCTATGTATTTTTTTTGTAATATTTGTTAAATGTAATGTTTGTCTAAAAATGAAGCTAAGCAATATTGCTAACGCAATTAATTTTTTCGAATTTAAAGCTAGGGCTCTACCGCGTAACTTTGGTGGTAATCGTAACGAACACCATTAATTATTTCATCCAATGATGCGCACGCGGTATGTCGCGACGATGACCATTCGTGGGCCCTGATTGGATGAAATTCATTAATGGTGTTCGTTACGATTAACACCAAAGTTATGCGGTAGAGCCCCCGGTCCCATAGTAAAAGTTGATCGTATACATGAGTAGTTTACGTGGTTTCATTTAATGTCGTATTGTCGTAATAGCTTATGTTATTTGTTTGTCCCCGACTGCAAAACCTTATAAAATTCAAGTTATATTCAAAATTATTTTTTGCTTTTCAGTTTTTTCGGTGGTTTATTTTTTTGTTAAAAAGTTTTTATTTTATATTTTTTTGTGGCTATACTCTACTAATTACTACATGCTTAATTTTTGATGTAATACACAACTCAGAATTAAAATCTGTGAGTGAACAATAAATCATCCCTATTTTCCCACCCTTAGGGTAGGTATTTTTTATCCATATTTATATGGGACCACCTTCGAGGTATACCCTATCTAATAAAAAAAGAATAATCAAAATCGGACTACTCTGTCGAAAGTTATGCGTAAAAAAAAAAAAAAAATATACGCGTCGACTTGTAAACCTCCTCCGTTTTTTCGTCGGTTAAAAAGTAGATCTCAGGGTAATAAACTAATACGAGAAACTACTTTTGAAAATGTAGAACGTGATTTACATTCTATAAGAATTCATATGGAATCCGGAAGCAAATCATACTTATATTATAATTATTTTACAAGTCAAAAGCTAAGAGTGGTATTTATGAAAGCTCTTCTCATTAGAACCGGTTCCAAGTCGATGTAGTTTGCCATTGCTGAACATAGGCCTACCATGGATTTCCACTACAATTAATAGATCATCCATGCGCCCTGAGATACAAGCAGCTCAAGATTTATCAACTATCTTAGCTATGACGTCGCCGATCGTTTTGTGTGACCTTCCTATTGCGAATTCATTTCACTACCTCTACAAGCTACGAATATCCTTGTAACTAACACAGTCTCGTAGAGAAATTCCGAGAATAGCCCGATCCATAAGTCCGGATTTAATAAGTAATTCTTACAGTCTAGTTTCCTATGTATGATGTAAAAATATAGAGAGAATTAGAGAGGTAGAGCATAGAATTATTTCGCTCAAAAAGCAGCTCGACTGGGGAAGTAGCTGCAACATACAGAATACCGCAGCCAAATAACTTTATGAAGTGTTCCTGCGCGTGAGTAACTCGCCAGAGATCATTGGGGAGGGGGCGCGGGTCGGTAACGCGTGAGTGTTGCCTCGTGTGTTGCAAGCAGCTACGGTAACCACCTTGACTTTGTAGTATAAAAAAATACTTTTCTTTACATAAAAACGCGCTCTGTGTGATCACAAAATTCTTGCTAAACAAGAAATATTAGTCTTACTTCTATAATTGACTTGCAGAAAGGTTAAGACAGGAATATAGTTGAAAATGTTAGATAATATAAACGACTGAATATATTATCGCAATTAAAGTAACGAAACTGGGTCTCTATAAGCACCTCTCAGTCAGAATTCGGGAAGTAGTCTGCCAAGATAAATACATTTGACGCAGTACACCTTGTAAAAGCAACCGCCTTTAAACAAAGTTGGTTAAGTTACCAACTATTGGCATAACATTACCTGCTTGAAACTGGGTGTTATAAAAATAAATACTGTATTTATTAGCCCTCAAAGAATGGTTTTACATACATGTTTCGTGACACGGTACTTGTCATGATCATGATTAGCTACTTTTATAACTTGCAGCATCACACTCGTAAAGCAATACCTAATTAACTCAATTAAGTTATATACTACAAACTAAATAAACACGGGTATATAATATCCTATAGAATATAGTAATAAAGTCACTGGATGTTTCAGTGAACCCTGTCATGAAACGACGAGCAATTAGACGTAATGAAGAAATTAACTGGGTCGTTGCCAATCAATGAATATTAAATGATTTTTTGTGCCGGACGTTTTCAATATTCAGTTTTATTTATACTTACCTTACTTACCGATAATTCATACGTTTTTTTGTTTACAGTGATTTCAAGGTAAAAATCGAAATCCTTCTAATCTTTATATATCAAATTCTACTGTACGGACGAGGAAGGATTTTGGAGGAATTCAGTGACATACACAGTCACTGAATTCCTCCTAAACGGCTGGACCGATTTGAATAATTTTTTTTGTCGGTATCTCGACGGTCGAGGTTATATAATCGACTGCAGCACCATCTGCCGGGCTGGTTTGTGAATCTAAACCATCCAGGGCGCCACCCAAACGCATACAAAAAATATCATTTAAATCGGTCCAGTCGTTTAGGAGGAGTTCAGTGACAAACACACGTACAATTGAATTTTTTTGTATTCGTTTGGGTGACGCCCTGGATGGTTTAGATAGGGTAGGGTAGGGTAGCACCACGCAAACGAAGTCATGCCGGGCAGATAGTATTATATGTAAATGTTTGTATGGATGCGAGGATTTGATTCGTCAAAACTTTCGTTTCTCTTTCACGCAAAAACTACTGAAGGGATTTGGATGAAATTTGGCACATACATTTATTCAGTTTAGGGCCTTACCAGGGGGTAAGGCCCTGGTTACATACCATGAAGCGCTCGTGGTGTAGCATGATAAGCTGTTCTGCTACCACCGTCGTGGTCGGTACCTGGATGGGTAACCGCCTAGTGGTATTTCAAATCGAGCGTTTCCGTGGTTCGGAAGGCACGTAAAACCGTTGGTCCCGGTTATCACTTAATTGTGATAGTCGTTAAGCTAGTTGGAGGCCTTCTAGGCGGCTTGATAACTCCAACAATATGTTGACCACTAGCAGCCTACCTCAAACGATCCGCAGTGGGCACGCGTGGTGGTGTATCTGCCCATTCCTTTTCACCCTGATTTGTGAAAGGAGGCCTGTGCTCAGCAGTGGGACATTATAGGCTGATGATGAAGGTTACATAAATAGATTATAGCCTGGGATCATATTTAAAGATAGTTTTTATCCCGGGAAAACAATCTACCCCTTGGGAACGCTGATGAAACCGTGGGGAACAGCTGTATTTATTATAAAATACATTATAATTAAGACGATGGTTATTCAAAAAGCGCACTAGAGTAAAGTGTATACGTTTTTGATTAGTTTGTAGCAAAATACCAGCATAAAGTTTATGTGGATTCAATTCCTCAATTCTACTGGGCATAACTAAGCAAACTAATCTGGAATATGGTACTCCACCTCTGTGTAATATTATATAATGAGATTTTCATCACGGAAATGACCTCAGAGTTAATCAAAACTGAAGATTTTCATTTGCCAAGTAATAAACACACTTGAACTACTTAGTTAATATTCATCATATTATCATAGGAAATTTCTATTGTCGAAATACCTTTGTCCCTCGTCTTATAATGATTAGCTGTCAAAACCAAACAAGGCAGGAAATTGAATGATTGGAAATTGGATGAATTTGATAAATAGGTAAACAATTTGGATTTAGCATTTACATAAATTTCCTGCGTCATTCCGCAAATATTGTATATTTAACCGACGAAAAAACGGAGGAGGTTTACAAGTCGACGCGTATTTTTTTTTTTTTATGTATGATCACGCATAACTTTTGACAGAGTAGTCCGATTTTGATAATTATTTTTTTATTGGATAGGGTATACCTCGAAGGTGGTCCCATATAAATATGGATCAAAAATACTTACCCTAAGGGTGGGAAAAAGGGATGATTTATTGTTCACTCACAGATTTTAATTCTGAGTTGTGTATTACATCAAAAGAAATAAAAAATTAAGCATGTAGTAATAAGTAGAGTATAGCCACAAAAAATTATAAAATAAAAACTTTTTAATAACAAAAAAATAAACCACCGAAAAAACTGAAAAGCAAAAAATAATTTTGAATATAACTTGAATTTTATAAGTTTTGCAGTCGGGGACAAACCAATAACATAAGCTATTACGACAATATGACATTAAATGAAACCACGTAAAGTACTCATGTACGATCAACTTTTACTATGGAACCCGGGGCTTTACCGCGTAACTTTGGTGTTAATAATCTTAACGAACACCATTAATGAATTATTAAGAGAGGTAGAGCGTAGCGTTAATTCGCTCAAAGAGCAGCTCGACTGGGGAAGTACCTCCACCTTACAGAATACCGCAGCCAAATAACTTTATGTTGTGTAAAATTGTGTTCCTGTACGTGAGTAAGGTCGCCAGAGCTCATTGGGGAGGGGGGAAAGGTTGGCAACACGTGAGCGATGCTTCGTGTGTTGCAAGCGTCCATATGGCTACGGTAACCGCTTACCATCAGGTGGGCCATATGCTTGTTTGCCGAATTAGTCGAATAAAAAAAAAAAAATGAATTACTTCAGGGCCCACGAATGATCATCGTCGCGACATACCGCGTGCGCATCATTGGATGAAATAATTAATGGTGTTCGTTACGATTACAACCAAAGTTACGCGGTAGATAGACGCCCTAGCATTAAATTCGAAAAAATGAATTGCGTTAGCAATATTGCTTAGCTTCCTTTTTAGACAAACTTCTTCTTTGCCTGGCCCTTTCCCATTTTATTTGGGGTCGGCCCTCCGTGTCATGCGTTTCCAGGCAGTTCGGTCCTGGGTCGTCTCTTTGTTGGCTTGGCCTTTTTAGACAAACATTTAACAAAAATTACAAAAAAAATACATATCTACGTAGGTTATTGGTTTGTCCCCGACTGCAAAACCTTATAAAATTCAAGTTATATTCAAAATAATTTTTTGCTTTCCAGTTTTTTCGGTGGTTTATTTTTTTGTTATTATATATATATTTATTAGTAATAAAAAAAATAACACAAAAAAGCCTTTTAAAATATTTTATACCCGGAAAACATTAGTCCCTTCTGAAATAAAAGTAAGAAATGTAAATTGGCTAACTAGACTAATTGGATTACGTTTAATTTTGACCCGGAAAAGTAAAGTAAGGTGGTGAATAAATTGAAAAAAAAATACAGTACAGTAGTATTCAACTGATATGGCTTACCGATGTACCTGCGCAGAAGACACATTTTCAAAGCGCGGGAAATGCTATTGGTCGGCAGCTGCTGCCATGTGTGCGAAGAGGCGTGACTTGTGAGTAGACGGAACTAACAGCTGCAGTGCAGTGAACCTCATATTTAGTGATTTAAGGTTGATTGTAAATTTTAAGTATTATTTCGTTAATCTTCGGGCTATACTTTCTGAAAAGAAACGCGCCTTATCAGTCGGGTACTACTGTAACTAAAATGTTTGAGTCATTATTCATGGAATCTACCATCTTTTATCCTACGTTACGTTAACGTTTGTTGGTTTGTCCTTCTGTCACGCAGCAACGGATTGACGTGATTTATCACTTAGTCACTTGGTCAATGGACCGTAGAGCTGTTATGTAGGCTACTATGTACAGAAATGTGGAAGAACCGTGGAGGACAGATAGTTAATTTTATAAAAGTGAATGTGAGTAATTTCCTTTTCGTCTCATCCCACAACGTATCGACATTGTATACTTTTAGTATAGCGGAGAAGGACAAAGGTTCCAAGTCGTTTTGAAAATGTGGGAGAACCCGCGGCACGGGTAAAAATATAAATTCTAAAATCTTTATGACTAAACCTATAGATTGAAATTGTTTTACAACGTCATAGGCAAAGATTTCATCAACAACTCAATCGATGTATAATTTTGGCTAAATTTAATATTCCATTTTAGCTATTTATTTGCGCAATTCAGTCTAACTAGGTCAAGGCATTTCTGTTTTCGATACAGCGGTGCTTTCGGGTAACTCCACACCTGTTGTTAAGTTTTAATTAAATCTCTCCAACTTACTTGCGTAACTTAACAATTAATGACAATTGGAATTTGAAACTTTGTAGACTATTGATAGAGTTCAATGGTGGTCACATTGTTCATCTCACCTTGGTAAGGTTACATAATTCGAATTAAAAAAGAGCAATATAAACTTGTTGCTCAAATTAAAAAAAGTACTAAGTATAGGCAGATTGGGTAAAGTCAAGAATGTTTCAAATTGATCATTTTAAATCATTAAGATCCGCCAAAGATGATGAGATCAAAGTCAAGAAGACAGAAGTGATCCACCTGGCAGGTTCTTTTTTATACGACTATCGGCTACGGCCCGCCTGATGGTAAGCGGTTACCGTAGCCTATGGACGCTTGTGATTCCACGGGTGTATCATCAAAAGGGACGCTTGTAGCACCTGCTGCATAACAAACGCGTTACCCCCTCCCTTCCCCCTTCCCCAATAAGGGCTGTCAATCTTACTCACACGCAGGAAAGCAACATTGTTATTTGGCTGCGGTATTCTGTATGGTGGTGCGCGTGAGTAAGGTCGCCAGAGCTAATAGGGGAGGGGGGAAAGGTCGATAACGCGTGAGCGAGCTTCTTGTGTTGCAAGCGTCCATAAGGCTATGGTAACCGCTTACCATCAGGTGGGCCGTATGCTTGTTTACCGACTAAGTTGTATAAAAAAAAATGGTTGAGGTACTTCCCCAGTAGGGCTGCTTTTTGAGCACAAAATGATATGCTCTACCTTTCTAACTCTCTACCTCTCTAGGTACAACCAAACAAACGATAAGTCAACAGAAATAAGCTTAAAGATACTGTAAATGGTCTCTATACTTAAATATTGACCTATTCATTGGGTTATCAATTGAGTCATTATCTAGGTTCGATCATACGTATACGCTTACGCACTAGCCCCCTTACTCATAAAACGTTATTTAACTAATATACTGTTTAAAGGGTCACGTAAATAACACTCTATTCTCATCGTCAAATAATGTGACATTATTTACGTGACCATTTAATCAGTATATTAGTTAAATAGCGCTTTATGAGTAAGGGGGTAGTTGTACAACATCCCATCCAACAAGTATACCTTTCTGAACACCGATCACTAAATATTGTAACATAATTAACCTCTCAGGTAACTAGGTCTTACCTCTTTCAATCAATAAATTCTACAGTTAACTTTGTCTCGTTGTCCGTAATGTAATTAAACTACTGTAATTGTAGAACCGGATCCAGCGATCCCTTTTGAAGGAAGGAAGAGAACACTTATCGCGGGACCTCCATCCCTCTGGAGGTGATTGACCGAGTGGAGGCTGCGTTTCATAAAAACGCTAGGAGGCTTCGCTGCCATGTGGTTGTATTTTCAGTGTAGCTTGAGGCAAGCATCAGTCGGCAACGGGCCGGGTTCGGAGAGACACGTGTCCGCGCGAGTATGTCTAACGAAAGCTCTGCGCCGCGTAAACAACATCGAGTGTTACTTCGAAAGTAATTATATTTGTTTTTCGGGGATTTTTAACTATAAATAACTGTAATTATCTTCAATTAAATAATTAGTGAAAAGTTACGATAAACTTTTATCTTTAACAAGAACATTTAGTATTATAATTTTAAGTGAAAATACGTAGAGTTCGAAAGATTCGATCTTAAAAACTTGCTAATTGTGAATCTTCGAAGAAACTATGATAACAAACGTAATGATACGTAAACTATAAAGTGAGAACACAATAATGTTATGATGAAGACGTTGGAAACAATCGTATGTCGAAGCGCATAGTTGTGATTTATTTTATGCTTTGAATGACGGTTTCCTGCGACGACAACGGGCGGAAATCGACGCATTACACCGGCAAAGGCACCGATTCGAAATAGAATCCTGACTTGTACAAGCAAACGGTAAGTTGCGTTTATTTTCTCACTAATGTTTATTGTAACAATTCTCGTTATGAACGATGTATCTACAATACAATGTTTATTGTTTATACTTTCACTTACGTACACGTTTAATTTTGTTACAGAAATAAATATACTATGTAATGAAGGATTGATATACGGGGTGGATACGACAATACGACATTAAATGAAACCACGTAAAGTACTCTCAACTTTTACTATGCGACCAACTTCGAAATCGCAAAAAAAAAAAAAATTGCCGAGGTGACATGTACCTTTTGTGTGAAAAGCAGTCATTTTTTTTTGCGATTTCAATTTGGTCCCATAGTAAAAGATGATCGTATACATGAGTACTTTACCTGGTTACATTTTAATGTCGTATTTTCGTATCCACCCCGTATATAGGGTGACTGGTAATTAGTAAACGATACTTAGACACATGATTGTACTGATGATAACAAACAACTTTCCCAAAGAAACATTTTTTTTAAATTTACTTAGCACATGAGCCCATAATATTTAGTACCTAACAGGAATAAGAATACACCATCAGCTTTTATTTAATTTAGTTATTTATCCCTATTTGTTTCTTTGGGAAATTTGTTTGTTATCATGAGTGCAATCATGTGTCTAAATATCGTTTCTAATTACCAGTCACCCTCCTATGTTAAGTCAAATCAAATCAAATCAAATAATTTATTTTAAAAAGTAAAAATTTACACAGATAATTAAGCAATGGTCCCGCACTAGGATAATCCTGTATCGCGGGCAACCTGTATCGTTTACAAAATATGATTTCCAAAGTGTCATTATCAATTGCTATATTTATTGGGTAACCTAACCTAAAAAAAGCTATAACGGTTGCCCGGATAATGCCACATTAGGGTCAGGCATTCAGGCATTAAAATTTTAATGTCTGAAATTCGAAATTCGAAAATCATCGAAAATTGACATTTCATTTTCTGTTCATATTTTAATTTCTATTTCCACGCAATGTAAAATAAACCACTCGAACGGTGCTAAATAAATATATTGTGCAGGGTTTATAATTGATTCTGAGATAACACTCGTAGGCGTGATGTGCGTGCAATCGCGGAGCTACGGAAGTGGCGCTCTTGTTGGTGTTGTCGAATAATAAATAGTTCGCGTTTGCTATAATTATATCATTCTTTGATTTTATATGTATGTATTATATATAATTTTTCTCTAGGTTATGATGTTATGAAATATATATGTTAGTTAGGTAATGATTACGATGCGCTGAGTAAATGATGTGTCGTGTCTCGTGAGTAGCTATCGCTGTCGTAGAAATTATTTGTGTAAATATTACACAGTTACACATACCGAGACATCACATATCATGATGATTATTATGTTTACAAATTAGTACATACGCATTTCGAGTATTTCAGTTGTATAATGAAATGTGATGTGAAGTGAAATATAACTAGTTTCTGCCCGCAGTTTTGCCTGGGTTTCCAAACTAATGGTTTCTCATGATAAAAAAAAACCTTCTTTTATTCATGTACATGTTGACCCGGCGGAATTCGTGCTTAGATTTGTATTTATGTAATTTCCCTTTTTTAACTAAAAAATATATATTAAAATTGGTCAAGCCATTTCTGAGAGAGAGAGAGAACAGGGGCCCAAGTCTGCTGTAAAATGTCACATTGTAAAATGTCACAATTTTGACACCACTGAAAGATCATTGGAACACAATTGAAATAGTAGACTTGGGCCCCAGCAATTCACTTTTATACAGGGTGGGCCATATTAAAGTTCATTTTCCCTTGTCAAATAGAACGTTGCCCGCGGCAGGTAGCGGGGTGCGCGGGGTGTGGTCGGGTCACGCGTCTTTCGCATTTTTAGTCGCCATGAGTTCGTTCACGGGGGAGCAACGCGCGTTCGCTGTTCAAGCATTTTACGATAATGGTCATTCTTACGTTGTTGCGCGGCGTAAGTTTAGAGTTAAATTTAATTTAACGAGTATCCGCCAGTGTCCTAGCACTCAGTTACTTAAACAATGGCTGAAGAGGTTCCAAGAAACTGGTTCGACGCTTCCAAGGAGACGTCAAGGACGTTCCCGCACTATACGCACAGAGCAAGCGATTCAGGAGGTTAGCCAATCTGTTGAGCAAAATGCGGAACTCTCTACGCGGCGACGTTCGGCAGCTTTGGGGATTTCAAGAAGCAGTTTAAGGCGAATTTTACGTGATTTAAAGCTTCATCCTTACAAAATCCAGCTAGTGCAGAAACTTAGCCATGATGACCATACCAAAAGAGCGTCATTTTCCTCCATTATGTTAGAGCGGTTTTCAAACTTCGGGAACATCCTTTTCTCGGACGAAGCTCATTTTCACTTGAGCGGATTCGTCAATAAACAGAATTGCCGTTATTGGAGCACTGAACAGCCTTCGCGCAAGCATCAAAAGCCTCTTCACTGCCAGAAAGTGACGGTTTGGGCAGCCATTTCAGCCAAAGGGCTCATTGGGCCATATTTCTTTGAAAATTATAGAGGCCAAGCATTGACAATAAATACGGACCGATACGTGAAAATGCTTGAAGAATTTTTAAGACCAACTCTTGCTGGGCTGCAAGGGTACAACTCTCTGACTTGGTTCCAGCAGGATGGCGCCACCTGCCACACGTCTAATGCCAGCATGAGGGTCATAAAGGAGATGTTCCCCAATAAAGTAATCTCTAAGAGAGGTGACATCGAGTGGCCACCACGAAGTCCAGACTTGACTCCACCGGATTTTTTTTTATGGGGATACCTCAAAAGTCAGGTGTACTCCAATAAACCGCAGACAATTACCGCCTTGAAAGAAAACATTCAAACGGAAATGGCGGCTATATCGACAGCGACGTGCCGGCGCGTTTTCGAAAATTTTAAGCACCGCTTAGAAGAGTGTTTGCGACGAGACGGAAAACATCTAGACGATGTTATTTTCAAGAAATAAATTACAGTAATGTTACATTAAGTTACTTTTTAAATAAAATCTTTAAGTACTATCAGTCTATTTTTATAAAGGTTTCAAAAGTGAATTTTACTCTGGCCCACCCTGTATAATAAAATTTTGTTTCTGAGATTTTAAAACAACCACACAAAGCAATTTAAAAACGTGTACGCTTTGTGAATCTTCGCAGATAGTGCAAGGTATATATAACTCAGTAAACTGGGAGACGAAGTGACATAAAACTTTTATTACACAGATTGTAATCCTTGCCTCGAAGGGTTCAGTCAAGGTATAAAATATTCTCTGGGTAAGAGCTCTGACCGTGTTATGTCTTGTCGTATTACCTGGTAAGGATCAGTTCTAACAGGGTCCAATGCCGACTGGCTTTTTTGTTTGGCAACAATCCCACCATGGTAGATGATGATGTGGCCGAAGGTGGCACACAAAGCCTAGAAGGGAAGTTCTTAAGTGCAGTTGCCGAATTGCCGATACACCAGCAGATGGTTGGTGAGAGATTTTCAATATGAGGATGGTAGCTATCGAGGTGAGGACATCAAAGTAACCTACCACCATTCTATGGTTTCCTTATGATGTTTTCTTTTACCGAAAGTTCAAGCTAGATTTAGGATTCGAGCCCACGACTTCGCAACGGCATTCCATGAGCACCAACGAGCTTTTATTGCCTTAAAAAGGCACATGATAGGGGAAATCCATTTGAACTCGTAATCCAAGCATACGGCCCGCGTGATGGTAAGCGGTTACCATATGGACGCTTGTAACACCCGTTAAATCACTCACACGTTACCGGCCCGGGGGTCCGGGCCGGTAACGTGTGAGTGATTTTTTCCCAAAGAGCTATGGCGTCACACACATTAAGTTATTTGGCTGCGGTATTCTGTAAGGTGGAGTTACTTCCCCAGTCGAGCTGCTCTTTGAAGGAGAAAACGCTTCGCTCTACCTTTCTTAAAAACTAGATTTACTAGGTAAATCCTGAATAGATACTTGAAAAAAAACTTAAAGCTTTTCTTTAAACATTAATTATAAGTAACGACCCCTTGTCTAATTAAAAACATAAAACTTTTTTTTATTCCTTAGTAATAAAGTTTTCGTTAGATTTTTTGACGTTTCCATCTAAGTTAGAAGTTGAGTGACATCAATTCGACAAGATATGAAGATACTATCAATTAATTTTCATTCTAATTGAATTTAAGACAGAAGAGTGTTTGTAAAACCTAGTCGTTCCCTATATACCTACTTTTATTATTTAAGTTTTTTCGATTGAGTTATTATAAACAAAAAGCTAGAATTTCGTGTAACTTAATTAGGTACTTTTGTTCGACATCATTAAGATGGACTTTGTACCTACTTACGACTTATAATAAAAAAAATCCTTGTCCCACAAATATTTTAAATTCGAATGTAGCTCTGTCTGTCTGTATCTTAAATTTTCACGACAAAAATTTGGCATAGAGAGAAAAATATACTAGGTACTTTTTAAATCGCAATCTCAAGTGAAATCGCGGGGGATGACTAGTATAATGTTATGAATGCTTTATAAACAAAGAATTCTTAAACACTTATTTCTGCTCCGCGTCTCCTCAGTATCCTAAACTTTATTAAATTATCTAAACAGGCTGTCCCCCGCGTTCCCGGGAAGTAGACTATAATAATCGGGGTTACTTTAGCTTCCTAGTAGGGAAAGAATTTTTCGAATCCGAAGAATGGAGCTTCCATTAGGAAATTTTATAAAATTTTCAATTCATAAAAAATACTGAGTATCAGATTATTTCAACATACTTTTCATAATTAAAATATTGTATGTACATAGATGCGTGAATTATATTCATATTAATTAGGTGTATACATTTGACTTGTACCTGCTATACTTTCACAGACATCGTTGGAAACGCTTCAAAGACGTTTGACCCGACATTATTAATATGTTAACTAAAGTTCATAATAGTTTATTATACACACGGAACTAATTTTGTTATGATTTGGAAGTGCTTTGTTATAAATAAAGTGTTCTTCTTCGTCATAAACTAACTATAAAATGCAGGGATATTATGAGTTACTTTTTAGAATAACTGCCTTGCCTCGTCACATCTGCTCATGCTTTTCATAACAGTTTACTATGAAATTGCTTTCGAGATTCGATCAACAAGTTAGAAGTTAGCCATCACCAAGGAAGTTTTTTATAAGGAACTTGAAATTATTAGCCTCAGACGAGGAAAAATCCCTTTTCCTCCTTTACATCATGACTAACCCAACATAGGTTTCGAAAATATGCCATCTCGAAATCTCCACACTGTATAGTGGCCACCTTGCCCACCGTTAGGTATAGGAACCACAAACAGAATGAACTCTACAAAACAATACCCATAGAGATAGAGAAAAGTGACATGTACGGTAGGCTTGTATCAAACACAAGGCCATACAAGTTGGCTGCCCAGTGAGATCGCTCCGCGAAGCCTATAGCCTTCTGGGCGGAGCTGGTTAGAGATAGCCGGCGTTTACTTCACGCAAAAAGAGCTCAATTAATACTTTGGATCGCGGTAAAAAAAATAACAATCCCATCAATTGTTACTATAGGACGCGCTTCCCTCGCGAGAGCGCGAGTAGCTTAGTAGCAGAAAAGACGAGCCTCAAGCCTATACAAAATCAGTTTTATAGCGCATCCTATTTATCATCTGTATCAATGCTAAAATAATCACGTCTGTTAATAGCCACACTGATCGGGACATAAAAATTACAATACCTATCTTTATCAAAACGTTGCCAGTCACATTTTTAACAAATTCGTTAGTTTTAAATCGATTTGGATAGATATGTCTGTCTGGGCTTTCCTGTTCGTGTACGCAACGCAGCTGTTTGAAAAACAACATTCAAGTTCCTACTATCTAAATAACTATACGGTAGAGAGGTATCGTGGAATCTTTTAAGTGTGGTTTTCTTTAATGTGTTTGAAGTTTCTTTATTGCCTACATAATGTGTTAACAGCATTAGTCACTTCAGCCGGTGAATTCACCAGTTGTAGACTGTTATTCAAATCACCAGACTTTGTCAACAATCAATTTAAAATTACAACGTTTAATGCGTTTAAGTTTAATCATCATCATCATCAGCCTATAATGTCCCACTGCTGAGCGCAGGCCTCCTTTCACAAATGAGGGTGAAAGGGACTGGGCGATACTCCACCACGCGTGCCCACTGCCGATTGGAGGTAGGCTAGTGGTCAATCTACTGTTGGAATTTTTCAAGCCGCCTAGGCGGCATCCAACTAGCTTTACGACTATCACAATTAAGTGATAACCGGGACCAACGGTTTTACGTACCTTCCGAAGCACGGAAACGCTCGATTTGAAATACCACTAGGCAGTCACCCATCCAAGTACCGACCACGACAGACGTAGCTTAACTTTGCCGATCGATTAAGAACGGCTAATTATGCTACACCACGAGCGCTTCTTAAGTTTAATAATTTAATAAATACCTACTACCTTCAAATACGCGGGTTTACGCCGTCTTTATGAGATAAAATAATCATAATACTTCATAACAGGCTATGAACATCTAATTTTGCCAATTTCATGGATTCAGTCATTACGGAACTGAGTGGTAACCCCACACACAAACATTCTGAAAGAGGCTGAGGCGACCGAGTCCGATTCATTGGTCTGCGCAAATACGCCTCAGCAATGTGGCATACGATGCAAGGAGGAAGAGAATTAAGGGACCAATTTTATTTTTCGCATAGCTATTTCACCCTATTTAACCACAGGCTTTATCCTTCAGGTAAGAGCTTTTTTATTAACAGCACAAGAATGTAGGCCGCATTTTTCTTTCTTTTTTTTCTGTAAGAATTTGCTAATTAACACTGGCTAAATAGGTCTTAAAACTTTTCCACCTGGGTAAATTCTTACCTTTATAATTCACTTCACAAATATTTAATCTAATACCAAATATATTTTCACACATAACTCATTTAACTTTCCGAGGCTTGAATTTATGCCAATACGTTGTTGTTGACGTCTGGAATTCCAAATAAGAGATAAATTGGAAACGAATAAGTTTGGGCAACTCGTGATTTTACATAGATAAAGGTCGGACTGCGACTGACACAGGAGAAGTATGAAGGGTGGGGTTGACGACCGGTGGGAGATGTGGATATAGTGAGTAATCTTGATCTTTGCTACCTGCCATTAGCAGGCCAGATGAAATTGAATATTTTTGATCACGTTGTTTACTTCATCGAAGTATTTTTACTAAGGTATAATTGCTGAATAAGAACTTTGTCTCAAGAACATTTTCTCATGGTAAGTATGTGTAATCCATTTTTTTTTTACTTACGTGAAGCTTAATATTTATAAAAAATTACGTTTCCCTAATTGCAGCGTGGAAGTGGAAAACTCCTAGTTTTTTTTTTCTCGTTTTAATATTATAGAAAGTCACATTGTTCAATAAGATATATAAAAAAAATACTTAAGTCGTTACACTGAAATGTGTATTTATCTTTCCTTTTTTTAACACCTGATTAATGACTAAATAATGAGGAAGGGACGGCAAAAGCTAAAAGTTCGGGAGCACTTCCGAGAGAGTGGCAGACTTGGAAAGAGAATTAATTAATTAATCGGTCCTTAGTTAAGATAAATATTGAATTAGATTAAAAGAAAGTTTAATGCTTAAAAATATTTTTTCTTAATTTATACGTTACTAGCTGTCGCATTAAATAACATTAAGTATGGATATTTTGTAAAATTTCTAGAAAACAAGCTTTTTCATTAAAAAAAACTGTTTAAAAAAAATGCGGAGTATCGCTGAAGCAAAAGATTATCCTTATAATGTCCTTGGGTGTCCTTATATCGGTTGTCATTATACCACATATGCCTCACAACCGATCGAATGTCGCTACGACATCGTTGAAGCATTGTTACGTGAATCGATATATTATACTTGCTCACAAAAAATGATGGATTATTTTAGACCCCTTTTGGATGTGAAGTGTTTTTATATGATCGGCAATGTGTGAATGAAACCGCTGGTGTAGCAAGCGTGTATAAGCTAACCACTTACCTTCAGGCGGACCGTATCGTTGTTTGATACCGAAATATACGTACTTAGTAACACTTTTTGATTGAAGTCGTAACTTTACGCAGTAGTGTTTCTCTAATAGTAATTATACAACTCCTGACTCTATAAGCCTAGACGTTTAACGTTACGTAGAACGTTTAATTACAGACTAGAGGATATCATTACGGTTCTTCAAGGAGGACTAATGAATTAAGTTACTCGGGTTAGCCTACTGTAATTTATTGGAAACTATTTAGTTCATTTTGTATCCTATATTTCGGAAAGTCTCATCCTAAAGTAATAATAACATTAATAAATATATATCCTGGACAATCCTCACTCACGGTCATCTGATCCCAAACTAAGCAGAGCTTGTACTATGGAAATCAGATAACTGATATAATACATATACTACTTTTTGTTTGTAAATACATACTTAATATACATAATAAGACTCAGGACATACAGACATGTTCTATATGTTCATGCACACAATGCATCAAATGCATGTCCTATGTGGGAATCGAACCCACGAAGTAATCAACAGGATGTGACGTTAAATGGTGACGAAGGTAGTTTGTTCGAATCCCACAATGAGCTTGAGCTTTTGGTCAAGGAAAACATCGTGAGGAAACCATAGCTCGGCGGCTTTGTAGTACTCGTCTGGCTTGCAGGCTTTTCAGCCTTATAAGATAAAAAGCTGACCAAATGCTAGTCGGACTCGCACACGAAGGGTTCCATTAAATTCTCTTTTCCGTGATTAACACTGTTCTTGTATGGTTTTTAATTCCTCTTTTATATTTTATTTTATTTCATTTTTATTATTTGTTTTAGCGGCAATAGATATACACGTTCTTTGAAAATTGTCTACCTATTCATGAGATACTGCCTACTGACAGACTTACGGACGGACGGACGGACAGACAGCGGAGGCTTAGTAATAGGGTCCCGTTGGCATTATTTGGGTACGGACCCTAAACAAGGTTGTCACTCGGTAAAAATATTAGGTGCCAGAATCAATGGCAACCAATAAATAGGTACACATATTCGATCAAAACTCTATTAGGTAAGTAGATAGGTACATTAAACGAAAGTGAACATACAGAAAGTGTCATTATATACGTTATCAGATAATCTAACCAAGCCATCGACAAAATAAGCGCCCCATTTTTATTCATCCAACATTGATGAATTATTCAGACTGCTAGTTTCTGAAAGCTTAATCAATGTTCAAAAAATCTTTTAAAATCTATCTCAAACTATTGCTATCTCTGTTATTTGATGCGTCATTGATAGTGACAAGTATATCTAATGTAAATAAAGATGAATATTATTGATTAAGGAACTCTCAGCTACAATATTATTGTAAGATTTTATCATCTTAAGTCTTCATAAAAGGGCAATCTTTTATTCAATTATTTATCGAAAAGAATTCAATGTAAAAGTTTAATACCTGTGACACTATTATCTATAACCACGGAGATATTTATGAATATTATTCTATGTAGTGACTCTAGTCACATGATATAAATAGATAGATACATTTTTTACATAATATAGAGTAAATCGTAGGAACGCACAGATAGGTACATTTATAAGTATTTGACGGGCCAGTTGGCGCAGTTGGTTAAGAGTCTGGTAAAGATTCCACCTATTGCGCCGCAGGTCGTGGGTTCGATTCCCACACAGGACATGCATTTGTGTGCTTGAACATGTCTGTATGTTCTGAGTCTGGGTGTAATTATGTATATTAAGTATGTATTTACAAACAAAAAGTAGTATATGTATTATTTCAGTTATCTGGTTTCCATAGTACAAGCTCTGCTTAGTTTGGGATCAGATGGCCGTGTGTGAGGAATGTCCCAGGATATTTATTATTATTATAAGTACGTCAACTTTTTAAAACATTTTAAAGGATTTCCATGTTTGTCCTGTAATTCTGAGGGTTCCTCATTTCCTTTAAACATTTTATTTGGTTTAATTCTCAATGCAAATGTAATGTTCACGGTGGGAGAGCTCAAATAATGACTTGTGCGCCAGTGGCTGCGTCCTTTGTGAAATAGTACCGACGTCGGACGGTATTGTGTTACTCACAGTATCTAGACTCGGTATTTGTGAAATTAATTAATGTTAACAACAAGCCCTTACAGTTTTAAATCGTTTTTTTTAATAATTGTCTAGGTTAACTTTAACAGGCAAACTTTTTCTTACTGTCGCAAATATTACAGTTAAAAATCTACAAAGCCTAATCAATGTTAAACTTGTTAAAAGTTACCTGTCATTATCCTTAACGGCAATATTTTTGATGACAGATTAACCTTCATTGTGCTTTCAGAAACTGGCGGTTAGACTCATTTAGGGATGAAGGAAACATTTTTAAATGTCAAGTTTATTGCGAAAGAAATACCTATCATGTAGCGCGCTCTACTTCTTAAGGGCTGCCTACACGACCTATTTTTACGTAATAAACAAAAAAATACAATCTTATCTAACATCACATCAAGCGCACAGCGTAATCATTTCCTATTTTCGCTGAGCAAATCAATAATCTTATCTTACGTCACCAATACAAGGGTGATTTCCCGATGATAAAACTCTTATGCAAATAATGAGTGCCTTTGCTGTAATAGCTTTGGTAAGTACTATTTTATTATAAGAGGTTCTGATTGAATTGAATGATATTTATTCGATCGACATTGATTAGTTTAGACAAATGTTGGAAGTTAATGGTGCGTCCATGCTTGGCGAACCGAGCACGAGCCGAGCCTCGAACGAGCACACTGCGAGCACGATTCGCGTAGCGTGGACGGGCTCGCGAGCCTCGAACGAGCGCGATTGACAGTTTTTTCACGTACAAAGGGATTCGCATCGTGCTCGTTGTAGGCTCGTTTTAAGGTCGTTCGTGGCTCGGCTCGTGCTCGATTCGCGTAGCATGGACGTACCATTATCATCTCTGTTTCTCTTTAGCCAGTAATTACGCTTATATAGTGACAATAATAAATATGTCAATATATACCTAATAAATAAGTTATTAGAAGAGGCTCTTCAACTCTGTAATAACCAATGGGACTACCCCGAAGGCGTGGAGCAGATGTGTAGTGGCATTGTTTTTCAAGAAAGGAGACAAAACGCTCCTTAAAAACTATAGGCCGATCACGCTTCTGAGCCACGTCTATAAGCTGTTCTCGAGAGTCGTCACGAATCGTCTGGCATCAAGATTTGACGCCTTTCAGCCACCGGAACAGGCTGGGTTTCGTAAAGGCTATAGCACCGTGGACCACATCCATACTGTTCGGCAGGTTATACAGAAGTCCGAGGAGTATAACCAACCGCTGTGTATGGCGTTTGTGGACTACGAGAAGGCCTTCGACTCCATCGAAACCTGGGCCGTTCTGGAGTCTTTGCAGCGATGCCAAGTCGACTGGCGGTACGTGGAGGTGCTGAGAAGTCTCTACCAAATGGCGACTACGTCCGTCCAAGTGCAGAACCACCAAACAAGACCCATCCAGTTGCTCAGAGGTGTAAGACAGGGTGACGTTATTTCCCCGAAACTCTTCACCAATGCTCTGGAGGATGTCTTCAAGACCCTGCGGTGGAATGGAATGGGCATCAATGTCAATGGTGAATATCTCACACACCTCCGCTTTGCTGACGACATAGTTATAATGGCAGAATCGCTGCAAGACCTGCAGGAAATGCTGTCCGGTCTTAATGCTGCCTCGAGACGCGTTGGGCTAGGGATGAACTTGGACAAGACTAAGGTCATGTTCAACGAGCACATCGTCCCTGTGCCCGTTTCCGTCGAAGGTGTAGCCATTGAAGTTGTCCAGGAGTACGTCTACCTAGGACAAAAGCTACAGCTGGGTAGAGACAACTTTGAGAGTGAAATCACCAGAAGAGTGCAGCTTGGCTGGGCAGCATTTGGAAAGCTGCGTCACATCTTCGAGTCACCCTTGCCACAATGCCTGAAAACCAAGGTATTCAATCAGTGCGTCCTGCCGGTCATGACATACTGAGCCGAGACGTGGAACCTGACAGTGAAACTAGCCCACCGACTACACGTCACACAGCGAGCTATGGAAAGGGGTATGCTCGGAATCTCGTTAAGGGACAAAGTCCGGAACGAGATTATCCGACAAAAAACCAAAGTCACTGACGTAGTACAGAAGTGTAGCAGACTGAAGTGGCAGTGGGCTGGTCACATCTGTCGCAGAACCGATGATAGGTGGAGTAGACGGGTTCTCGAGTGGAGACCACGACTCGGCAAGCGTAGTGTAGGACGCCCTCCGGCCAGATGGACCGACGACCTGAAAAAAGTGGCTGGTGGTGACTGGATGGCGAAAACGGGAGATCGGGCCATGTGGCGAACCCTGGGGGAGGTTTACGTCCAGCAGTGGACTGCAATAGGCTGAAATGATGAAATAAGTTATAATCACATTATATCAAAGAATCCGAGTATTACAAATGTGAAAATTTGGATGATTGTGTAGACATTTTTCGGCCTGCCTGATGACTGCCTACCGTAGCTTTGAACGCTTGCAACACCAGGGGAATAATTAGAGCGTTTCCGCCCCAAAAAATAGCATAAACGTTCATAAACGGTCGAGATTTGGCACTTTTTGTCACATTGAATACTTTTCTCCCGAGAAAACAATGGGAACGCCAGTAAAACTATGGGGTGGAAACTAGTTCTAACTATTACTACTAGTAAAGAAGCTCTCACACTTTCCGGCAATCTATCGTCGTAGCTCTAAGGTCGTAGCAAACAAATCAAGCCGATGCTTCAGTAGTTGTAGAATTGTACGAAGTGTCGGGGACCTGGTTAGCTTTGTTATGGACTGATTGATTTATAATCATACAATACAAGCGTTTCATAAAATCATCGTTAGGGATGCCAAAACAGGTAACTTTGTTTGTTTAGGTATTAAAAGCTTCCTGGTTATGCTTTATTTATTTTCCAGTCTGAGGATCGAAAATCAAAACTATTATGAATGCAAAAGTACTGTAAGTACCTATGTCTGTTTCTAAGCATATATAAAGGACTTTTATATATTCTAAGATATATTTTAGATATTTTATATAAAGTCCTTTATATATACTGAGGTCTGTTTATTTATTTTCACAACTAAGCCTTTGAACCGATCGCGATGAAATTTGACACGCAGATAGCTTTTGGTATGGAAAAAGACGTAGGACTTATATAGCGAGCGCTCCCAGGTCCCAGGTAATGTATACCTATGT
Organism: Achlya flavicornis; assembly: GCA_947623365.1. Lineage (NCBI taxonomy): Eukaryota > Metazoa > Arthropoda > Insecta > Lepidoptera > Drepanidae > Achlya > Achlya flavicornis. The sequence continues at coordinate 5,025,670 of OX392482.1, forward strand.
CAAAATTACACGTAGAAAACGCCGACCCAAGCATAATGCGCGCACGGACGAGTGTGAGATTTGGCAAAAGTTGAATTTTATAAGGAGAAGAAGTGGGCCACTAGTATGTATAATTCCTCATAAAAAATACCAAACAACAATAAAAAGATCTAAGAAAACAAAAATAGAACATCAACAATAACCATTCACACGATAAGATATCGGAAGTCCACAGGGGAAGGTTAAAAATAGCCGCTCCGTTGGTCGATATGGCATAACATGTCGAACTATATCATAAAGATAAGTTATGGCCGAACCACACCACTCCGCGCCAGCGCCAATAACCTAAAATAGATCCCTGGACACGATGCAAAGCAGACATGAGGTTAGCCTTTTCATTTAGCGTCTTGACAGTAAATTATTGTTACTGAGTCGGTCACACTGATTACGTTACTCGTAAAGTTATAAATAGGTGGGTGCTTTGTTCGCTTTTATGAGTTAGGTTACATAGGTGTAGTTTAAGGTATACCACGAGACGTAGAGCGTAGCGTTTATTCGCTCGAAGAGCAGCTCGACTGGCGAAGTAGGTACTTACCTCTACCTTACAGAATACCGCAGCCAAATAGCTTGCTATGTTCCTGTGTGTCAGTAAGGGTTTGGACAGACGGACTTCATTTCAACTGCACTCCACCAGATCTCACTGGGTATATAAGGGGAAGGGTCATTAACCATATGGGTACGGTAACCGGTAACCGCTTAGGCAGGCCATATGCTTATTTTCCGACTTAGTTTTTAAGGTCGGGAACACATCGAAAAACCCCCTGGTAATGCAAATGTTCATAGGCGGTAGTGACTTCTTACCATCAGGAGGACCGCCTGCCAGCTTGTCAACCCGTTGACATAAAAAAAATGGATAACAGATAACTCCCTAGTAGGTATACTTTTTATCCCAGGAACGAAGCCACGAAGTAAAACCTGTAGTAGTTTACTACCGAGCATAGGCCTCTTTCAAGGCTTTCCGCTTCTTGCTGTTAACCCTCTGCCTGCATCTGAATTATTAGCTATGCTTCTAAATCCGTACGTTGTAGGTGAGGATATAAATTAATAAGCCGCAAGACAGATAGCGCAGGCGTGACACGCATTGTACATACATGACTAGTCGCAATACAAGATGCGGCGCACCGGATAGCGTGATACACCCAATGCGTGTTGCGGCATTTACATTGAACGGGCGGCGGGATTGAATGTATGAAACATGTAACTTCCCCAAAAATCTGAATAAAATCCCAGTCACATAAATAATAAGTTCTCTATTTATCATGTATTTATGTTCTCGCTCGATCTGTCACAAAATGAAATTATTTCTCCCATTTCCAGTAATATACGTCGTTGTAAAGTAATAAGAAGGGCATTCAAATGATAAATATTTTCGCAGAACATAAAAATGTACTTCCCCAATGATATTGCAGGACCTGAAGGTATATTAAACCTTGAAGGGCCGACTTTATTTAAACCTTTTCAGCACCCTTCCCATAATAACCTTAAATATTTTTTATGTCCATTCTGGCGTGGACTCTTTTAGGGTTCCGTAATTGAAAAGAAAATACATGTTTATGATTCTTTAAAAGACTCCTGTTTAAAAAATGTAAAAAGCTTATATTTCTTATTATATGACAAGAAAAATAAGTAAAACTAGAATATGTTCGCCACGGTATGACGCATTTTATCGACATAACGTGACATCCACCCGCATTTGACCTCTTTTCTAGTTGAAACTAAATGTTTAACCCTTATGGAAAGGTTCAGTCGAGTGGAGTATCGTATGGAAATTGAAAGAGCTCGTGATATGTTGAAATAAGGCTCAATTTACTACCATATAGTTTTTCAATTATTCATAGAACAACAACAATTAATTTTAAGATTTGATACGGAATCTTCGTCTCGTATCGAATTCTGTAGAATAATTTCAATGTTGTCATCAAATGTAAAAGTACCAACATTTATATAAATAACAATCAGTATTCGAGATAAGCTATTGCTATAAGACAGACAGACACCGTCTGCAGTCTACATTGGCTCATAAACATCGCTCCTTCTATTATCTCTACTCGTAAAATGTAAACTTATTAAAATTCAAGTTTCCACGCGACGTCCATTAAAATAAGTCGGCACGATACAGTTTACTAAGAAAGTTTTACTTGAATGAAAACTTTGAAACTTTATCATGTTGCTGAGACAAATTAATTGCGAAAAGAATAATGGCAGGATTTATACAAATATACTAGTTTTTTTTTAGATCTTGAGTAAGTGGCAAGGTGTATCTTGACGCATATATAAAATATTTTTGAAACACCGAAATAATAGTAATTATGATATCTATGTAAATATTATAGGATAGTCAAAACGAGACCAATAAATACTATACTTTTTTCATGAAATATGTATAGGTATTGATTATTAGTGTAACATTTTTTTATATAGGTACTTCCTGGATGTATACTTTAGTAAGAGATTTGGATTCTTTGAGACGGCATCACTTCGAAACCTATGTTGGGTTTCGAAAAGAAAGATTATTAGTAGTAACATGTTATCTTATCTCTTATCTTATCTTGTGCAGGGGCCGAGGAATAACTCGGACACTTCGACCCATTGGGATCTATTGTGGTCCCCTAGATAACTTACTCCTCCCCAATCTCGTTGAAAACTCTTTTCATGAGTTTTACAACGAGGCTAGGAGATATGAGCCTGTAGTCTTCTGGTTTTGGATATCCGATCCCTAGGAGACTCATTCGCTTACCAGCCAGTGCATCGCATGTGCACAGAAGGTGCTCCATGCGTTCCGTATGCTCCCCACACAACCTGCACCTGCACTCCAGTAACATGTTGCTGGTAATACAATCTCAACATTTGAATACATTTAAAGCCCACTGTAATCACGCAAAATCAATGTATGATTACGCAATGGCTATGATATAAAAAAAAACTTCAACCCAGATGAGGCAGAAACGTGCTTTATGTAAAGATCAATTGAAGAAATACATATTAATTGAAAGTCAAAGATTCTAAACAAATTGAAGTTGTTTACTTGACAGGGGCACAACCGTGCCCCCAGAAAGTTTTATATTAATGGCCACAGATTACAGAATACTAATCTGTGTTAGTGGCATCTTACCTTCCACGGACTGACATCAAACGTATTCAAATTCTAACGGTACAGTATTATTATTATTTTTTTTATTTATTAGTTCTCTTTATGTTTCTAAAATTGTAAGTGTAACAAATTAAGTGAACCTTTATAATGTATGATACACAATGTCTACTACTAGATATAACTACTTCAGGAAGGCGCTGGTGTCTGTGATACAGTAATTTGTTACTAGTACAGATACTGACGTGACCCTTAAAGATGCATTATGAGTACCATTGTATGTCAATTAACTGTGTCTATTTAATGTACCTAACAATGGTGAAATAAATTATTATTATTATTATTATTATAGTATCAAGTTATTCGAAGTCAGGCTGTCACTGCTTCCGTCAGCCATCAGACGTCAAACAATCTAACTAGATATTTCAAGCAGGTAAACGATCACTCCATGCTAGGTTTGGACGAAAAAGGAGAAATTAACATGCCACTAATGACATCCATTGCGAATTGTGTTGTCATTTAAAACATTCGGGCCAATTGAGACACTTCCTTAACTTTTTTCTGTTTTTGACGGAACTTAATTCATTTGTTTGGCCATTGACTTCTTTGTTAGTTCGTAAGGATAACACGGACAATATTTATCGAATCAATTAAGCTGGTTAATACTTCACGGTGTCAAATGTGAATATTTACAAATTGTTAAAAAGCATCCTGATATTATATACTTTTCCCCAATGATATTATAATAAAAAGAGGTAGATATCGCAATAACACGCTAATTGTTGCAGACAAATTCAGACAATTGTCGTAATTTTGCTTAGCGGCTACATGTATATATAGCTGTCTCTTTCTGTACCATTCGTTCCGTATTATCGTTCAGTTATCGCATTCACCTAATTCAACAATAACTGAACGCCTTTTAGTATGTGGGCTAGCTTATCTCTATTATAATATCATTGCTTATCCCCCTTGGGCCATATCATCACTTACCATGCTGAGATTGTTTTCATACATAGGCCTGTCCAATGTCCATGGTAAAAATCTTGTCCATTGCTACTTCAAGCCGTATTTTGCTACTGACAGTAGGTACTATTGATTATTATGTGTATCTGTGATGCCTGCGCCGGTTCTACCGTGTCTCTCTACTTTCCTATCTTATGCCCCAGAATTAACGCTAGTTTTTTTTTTATTCTAAGGGCAGACAGTCTTTGTTTACTATATTTAAGGACAAGTAGGCATGATTTCAAAACATATTAATCATGTAAAAGCATCAGTACCTACCTACATAGCGACCTACATCCATCAAGTACGGGATTCGGAAACGGTAGTTGTTTTCTCTCAAATGATAGCAGACCCTGTTTCCTTTTCGAATAGCAAGTAGGAATAAATTATTCTGAATAACACATGTAGGTATATTTTTATATTTTTCAATGGAAAAGGAATGAAATATGTAATAATAATATAATTTTTTTCTTATTAAGATTTTTCATTTTTATTATGTATGTGTGATGAGGCTAAAGGTGGAAAAACACAAAGCCTCTTCATCTTCATATTACTCATAGCTGAATAATCACAATACAAATGGTAAATAGCAAAGTCGCTATTTTTATCTGTCCGTGAACATAGTTCGTTTAAAGGCAATAGATTTTGAAGTAGCATTTAGAAACCAAGACTAAACCTTTTTAGCTGCTTAGATTGTTACTATGATGTTAAAAAGCTTAAGATAGTCTCCATTAAAGCCTATAAGCTGAGTGATATATTCGGGACGCTGTGGGTCCCTAACTGCATAAAGTTTCTTCGTTGGAGTCTATAAAACGTCTTCCAAGTCCATTCTACGGGCCATTTCCTTGGTGCCCATTATGGTGCGTCCATGCTTGGCGAACCGAGCACGAGCCGAGCCACGAACAAGCACACTGCGAGCCAGCGAGATGTCATTACTACTGCGAGCACGATTCGCGTAGCGTGGACGGGCTTGCGAGCCCCGAACGAGCATTCGTAGCGTGCTCAACAGCGTTCCGACCGATTTTCAGATTTTTCACGAACACAGGGATTCGCATCGCGCTCGTTGTAGGCTCGTTTAAGGCTCTTTAAGTACGTCCACGCTTGAAATCGCGAGCAACTAACGAATCCTGTTCGTTCGAGGCTCGGCTCGTGCTCGCTTCGCGTAGCATGGATGCACTATTATCCATGCCAGTTCTGATCTGAATAAAAACATTATCTTAATTCTTTAATTTGTGAAAGTGACATTCATCTCCAAGAAGTAAGCCTTAGGTAAAGATACAGGTGAAGACATTGGTGTATTTATATAAGTTTGGATCGAAAATCCCTACGTACTTATATAAATGCGAAAGTCCGTTTGTTTTGTTGTCCTACTTTTACGAAGCAACAGATTGACGTGATTTTTAGGGTTCCGTACCTCAAAAGGAAAAACGGAACCCTTATTTGTTTTATATTTACCACTTTGTTTGTCTGTCTGTCAAGACAGAACAAACAAAGTATCAGGAACGCGTGGAGGTATCAAGCCGAAATGCATATCAAATACTCAAGTCTAGGACAGTTCCTTTGGAGCCACAGAACAATAAAAACAAGTAGAAATGCGAAGTAGGCGTGACTCGTGTCGCCACTATTAAGCGTTGTTACGCTTAATCAACGCATATTTGATCCTAGTCGTATCTTAACACTGCGTCTAGTCGGAAGTCTCGTCACTTTCCTTGTTTTCCGTAAATATGCCCATTGCTCCATTTTGGAGTGCAAGAATGATAGTAGAGGGAAAAATCTTAATAATGGAGGTGTTTCATACCATCGGTAAGTACAATTTAAGACTTATTCAATTAAAATCTAATTATTTCAATTCACTATTAATTTAATAGAAATTCAAGCTAAAATCAACCTTATCACTTTGAAATTAATTTTATTTTGGTTTAATGGCATCATCTATTTTATTCTCGAAAGTTCTTCGCTACTCAATTAGTGATGTAGTCAGGTTGGTTGGATGCTGGTTTTATCGACATGCATATTTGGAATATGAGCGAACATTAATAGGCTGCATATTGTGATATTTGTGACTAGTTTTTTTATTCGGAATCTTTAGATGCTGCTATAAATGTTTGTACATCATCAAACAACCAATATCAGCAAAAAATAAACTAACTTTTTATTTTTTCTCCTGTTCCTAGTTGTTAACCAACAGTTTTATTTTGGTTTCAGCAACAAAATTGTAATGATGCCGGAGCGGCAGGTTCTTCAAAAAGACTAGGTGATTCCGAGACGCAACCAACTCTTCTCAGCATATTCAACCTTCCGAACCGGTATTAGAGTATTAGTATTAGAGAGTTAGAGTATTAGAGCCTGACTCTTCATAAGTGCCTGCGAGGGTCTTTACCTTGCGTGCCTGGAATTTGAATTGTATAAGTTTCTGGAACAAAAGATGTAACATTAAAAGGTCTTCCACATTAAAAAAGCCCTTGCTGAGTTTATTGCTGGAGTCTTCTCATTTTAAATTTGTTCCTATATGATTATACTATATCTAACGTGAGTTTTATTAAATTAATACATTTCTATTCTTTAAACTTATTCGTTTATTTTCCCCACCTCCCCACCTCCTCACATCCTCAAATTATTACCAACAAAATTTACCAAACAATAAGCGTGATGAGGCGCCCAACAGGCTAGTTGACAAAAAAAAACTATTTAGTCCGTCTTTTACATCATCAAAAAATATTAGACACGTATTTTTCGGTTGTTAATTAAACAAAAAACAAAAAACCCGACTCCGTAAAACAAAAACTAACTCAAAAGAGAAAAACAAGCTCTTTAATCTATAGAATTTGGAATATAACTTGAATGTTATATTCCAAATTCTATCGAGTTATTCGAGTCGGGTTTTTTGTTTCTTTTAATAATTTAATTTATTTCAAACTTTTTAGTTTAATACAGAATGAGTTGTAAGTATTAGTAAATAAATGAGTGGTACGGTAAAGTAACGCTAAAAACCATCGCAACTCTGGGAGTTACGTACGGTAACTGCTCAGCATAGTACCTACTGTCCTTGCATTAAACATGGTTTTTTGCAGTTTACGTCAAAATGGTAGCACAAAAGTATTACAATATATACATATATGGAATGGGCTGTTCGCAAGCTTTCATTTGATACCCATATTGTTATCCGTAAACGCCATATAAAAATAATATACCCTATGACACTCCCACAGTCAAGACGAATCTAACGACACCTCATATGCTTAAATCCATCAAGCCGTTTGGGCTGCAGAGCGTGCCAAAGAAATATACATACATACATACATACATACATACATACACACGAAAAACATAACCCTCCTTCCGGGTCAGTCGGGTCAAAATTACGAAGATATCGTGTGTTGAAGTTTCGCGTGACGTCACTTTAGAATACTCTTTTTAGTCTAAAGTGACCTCCCGCCACTCCCGAACTTGGCTCGCTTTATCTTTGTAATTTTTTTAAGATTTGGTAAAGCAATATATACGTGTCCAATATTTTTTAATAATCTAACTGAAGGACAAATTAGAATTATTATTTTTTGACCTAGGACCTATCCCTATTCTAATTTTTTTTTATACCACTTAGTGGCAAAGAAGCATACGTCCCGCCTGATGGTAACCGGTTACCGTAGCCTATGGACGCTTGCAACACCAGGGGTATCAATCACGCGTTGCGAAAAAAAACAAAAAATTTGGGTTAGTAAGTTGAATGGACTGAAATCATACATGGGTTAGATTGCAATTTATTATGAGTGTACCAATTTGTTTTTGTCAATTTACATTGCAACAAGTTTCATTTTTGGTAAAATATTTAAGTGAATTGGGCCCAAGGTATCGATCAGTATCGATAATGTTATTCAATGTGTCACTGCACTGGCTGAGTAGCAGTATATATCGAAGTATGACGCAATTATCAACCTTATATTAATGACTATTAAGGTGATAATGGCGTCCACTGAGAATAGCGCCATCTAGTGTCGAGTGGCAGAACTTGATCGTTCAATTGAATATAGTTTGATTGTAGATTACAAGTTGTATATTCTTGCTACACTATTGCAAAATAAATGTTATATTTAGAGGGTGAAGATATATTTTTGAATGGACGGTGTGTCTTGAGCTAATATTGTCTAAACTAGAAACGACTAATCAAATGACTTGTTTATTGGTGTGCAATATATGAATATCTATTTATTTGTGTGAATTATGGCGACAGCGGTTCTGATACATATTTTGGCATTTCGCAGTTCCATTTTTTTTAATGTTCCGTGTTTGGAGCTGTGAAAAAACCAAACTTCTAAACCAACGCAATCAAAAGGTACAGCCGGAATCAAAACCTACAGGGTACTTCCCGTGAACTCAGAATCTTGATTTGGTAAGAAACAACGTCTTATAGCACAGATAAAGGAAAAATGGCATACATTTTTAGTTGCATCATATAATAAAAATATTTTTACGGAACCCTTCGGTGCGCGAGTCCGACCCGCACTTGGCTGGTTTTTTTGCATGGAGATGGAGTTTATGGCCGGAAAGTGACATATGCTACTTTTTACCTGTAACAGGAATGCGGGTGAATCCGTGGAGGATTGTTAGTTTGGTTCAGATAAAAGCTGGTAATGCAGAAACCAGCGCTTCGTTTAATGACTCTTGATGATAAATACCAATGCATAGTACATTTTGCATGGTTACCTAGTTAAATAGGGGAGGGATAAAATATACAAAACATTTATTTGTATAGAAAGGTCGGAAATAACTGAAATGTTATTATTTCAGAAGCCAACCTAAGCCTCCGTGAAAAAGGTAATTCCGTTGTGCCTTACCGAGATTTATACAATTCGGAAAATAAATTGAATTGCGGGCACTTTTATAAACCCGTTATACCTTATTGTCATCATCATCAAGATTAGTTGGTTATTGGAAGTTCGATGCAGCGACAGAATGCTAAAATGCGACCGATTCTGTATGCGTTGCAGCATCGAGGCAGCCGCAAAATTGCTGATCGCCGATGCTTATACAGTATCTTTAGGAAACTTTAATATCGGCCATAAATAAAATCTATTTACCTTTTAAGAAAGCTGCTTTAGGGAACAAAACGCTGGCAGAGAGCACGTTATTTCGGCTCAAGGAGTTCTGTTTCAGTAATACTATTCTATACGGTAGACGGTAGAGCTACCTGAACAAACTCGCGTTTACCAATACATTTCAAGTTGATAATATACTGTTACACATTGATATACATAACTAGATTTTGGCGTTGCGAACAAAAAATCTGTCGACCTTGATGAAAGCGAGTGCGCAGTGTACTGACTGTTGCAGCACTTGCAGCGCGAGATCAAGCTGTGTCGAATAACCAAACTATTCAAAAATACATTGCTATACCGCTTATAGAGTTTAGATTTAATGGAACACAACGTCGAATCAACATTTTTAGTTTACGACAAATGACGCAACATGGCGTCTGAAAAATATTTTTGAGAATTAAATGTCAAAATGAATATCTAGTTATCCACGGAAAAGAGTTTATTTCTTTTCTCTGTGTACCTAGTTAACGATGGAATTTTATACGTTCGTGCACTTCGCCGCATTGCTAGAATTATTTGTGCAATATCGTAAATTCATGACATACTGGAGGGCATGTTTCATTCGTTTGGACGTTTTTTCATTTAAAAACAAACAAGACTTCAAACAAACAAAGCTCTCGGGAGCTAGCTAGCAACTAAGTGAATTGCAGCCGGCTGCCTGCAATTGAACGGAACACATTTACTCTGTGACATTAGTGACATATGGCGTGTTCTCTATACGGAGTAATGTAATGACAGCTCACTGCTGTTACATAACATCCTGCTGATGTATTCCCGTGTTTTCTTCTAAAAGTAATATCTGGCAGTGACAATAGTTTTACGGACGATCTTGGCTTTCAATCTGAAGTTTCGTAATAATAGAAAACATATATATTGTAACGTGCTGATGAGATGTTCTAGCGAGAATCACTTGAAATTGCAACAAGTGTCGTCACCAACAAAGTAATTAAGTTACTTGTCAACCAAATTTAACGTTATGAGCTAAGTTTCCTCATAACATCATACTATTAATTATAAATGCGAAAGTGAGTTTTATTACAAACAAACAGCTAGGAAGTCAGGATAATAATAATAGCTATGATTACAATATCACATCATCTTATTCATCTATATATATAATTATTAATATTTCGAATCCAACTTCTGGAATGTAAGCTCGTAGATCTTATATCCATGCCGTATAACCTCTTCGGGTATCTCCTAAAACCCTAAAACTCATACTTTTGTCTGTACTTGAGTTATTGCCTTTAACTCTTCACATCTCCAAATTCCTTTATCTCTTTTATCTAAGTTTATGTATTAATTTATAATTAGCTCCTCTTTTTCTATATATTTCTTCTATCGCCCCGCATGAATCGGGCTCGAATACTCGATCCATACAGCCTCTTCAACAGCTGTCATCATTCTAAAAATGCTAACACGTATATTGTGTATACTACGTTAAATTCTCATGAAACTTCTCTTAGTTCCATATTACTTTGTCCGCCATACAAAGGAAATATTCGAATTCATGTTGTATGTATACAATATGGTAGGTAATACAATTTTATTAGGGTGTTCATTCAATTTTGCCAGATTCCCTACGTCTACATATTGTAGTCCTTGTTCAATAGATATATTAGAGGATTACATGCTTTTGTATGTATTGTACAACATTATGTAACATAATTTTGTAGGGTCCAGAGCGCAGAGCCTCTAATTTGCATGAGCTTTCATAATATTGAACGGAAATTTTACGGTTGTTGTACGGTCGGCAAAGAAAGCGAAACAGATCCAAATTAAATAAATAAATATATATCCTGGGACATTCCTCACACACGGTCATCTGATCCCAAACTAAGCAGAGCTATGAAAACCAGATAACTGATATACTACATATACTACTTTTTGTTTGTAAATACATACTTAATATACATAATTACACCCAGAATTAGGACATACAGACATGGTTCATGCACACAAAGGCATGTCCTGTGTGGGAATTGAACCCACGACCTGCGGCGCGATAGGTGGAATCCTGGCCCGACTACAATTATAAAACAATTGCATACGAAAACTAAAGAATGTTGATAAGGTTGTAGACATTGATAGTGAACAGTTTTTGTTGAAAGGGAGTTTACGAGAGGTATAGAAGTATAGCGTTGTTTTTCTCAAAGAGCAGCTCGACTGGGGAAGTACCTCCACCTTACAGAATACCGCAGCCAATTAACGTAATGTTGTTCCTGCGCGTGAGTAAGGTCGCCAGAGCTCATTGGGGAGGGGGAAAGGGTCAGTAACGTCAGCGTTTCGACGAAATCGCATCGTTTGCTCGTACGATCGTCGCCAATTAGGACGTCGCCATACACTGCCTGTGCGATGTGTTTGTGTGCAATTATATCTAGTAGGATGATCCTTTCAAACCGCACAGTACGAAATCATTTTGATTCCAATGTGTGAGGATGGACTCCCTTGCGATGGCGAGAGTAATTTTTTTTTTAATAGCATTTTTTTTTATAGAAAACGACGATTATTTTTTTATTGACCGTACGAGCGCGAAGCCTCCCCGTTTCAGTTTGGACAAAAATGCTTTCGTATGTCCGGCTGTCCTTCTCTACGTCGCATTTCTCAACCGATTCTCGTGAAATGATGGGAGCAGGTTCGGTAAATATATGAATTTTAAAATAAATCGACAAGGGAATTCCATATAATTATCGAGACTCGCGACAGCTTAAGAGCTTTTTATTAGTTTCATTATAATAGTATTAAGCAACTAAATTCTTAATAAACTTACCTACTATCGCAAACTTTCCAAAAGTTAATTTAAAAAAGTAATCAGAGATAGAGGGATAATAATTTGCTGTCTCACTCTTAATTTCTATACAATGTCGGACTAAACTTTAATGAAATTCAGTAAGTTACCTTAAGTAGTTAACTACATAGTTTGATGGGTTCATCGTCACAAGCGATTTTAATTAAGCTATTAGTATATATCCAGACGGTTCATAATTAAAATTATGGTGGTAACAACATACTGCATCCACAAATTAATTTAGAATATATAAACGTTTAACTGCCTACGTCATAAAATCTGAATCAATAACAATTTTACTGAAGACTAATTAAAATAATCGTTACCATTCGAGAAACAAACGGACTAATAAAGTATAAAATCATCGTATTAACGCCCTTTAAATTTTACGCTGTAATAACTTCAACTTTGGTGTAGGTACATAAACAAACATCTGGATTCACGGGCGACCACAATAAAAACTAAAGTTGGGAGTGGATATCTGCCTCTGCATCAGACGATCTCACACGGCGTTTAACCGATAAAGGCAATAAAGAGTATAAAAATAAAGCCGGGGCTTTACGATGAAAACAAATAAAACAAACCTAGCATGGGAGTACCTACCTACTCTACAGACTACACCATACACGTGCTATTCAATGCGGAAACGATGCATATTCGTCATTGTTAAAAATAGCCACGTTTGCATACGATTCGATATTTGAATATTAATACATCCTTCATACCAGCCACACTTAAAGTGTACTCAGCGGAGCCCTAGGGCTCCACAAAGCTTCTGTGGGGACTCCGCGGTATTACTGGCCAAAATACATTCATCAGGAAGACAAGTTCAGAAAATAAATTCAATTAAATAAATAATTCGAAATAGTTCATCTAATTAAGATAGTCCAATAATTTTATTAATTTTATTTTATTTTATTAATAGGGGTCTGTCGCAAAAAATAGCTTGAGAGCCGCTGCTTTATACAATCCTTTCCATCTGAGGACGATGTATTTTTATGTATGTTTTATATTACTTTGGCCCACTTGCGTCAAACTGGGTTCTATGTCAAAGCCTAAAAGCCGTCAAAGTTTATCTTAATTAATTCAGAGAGAGAGAGAGTTAGAGTCAGAGAGATCAAGAGTGCCAATGGTGCGTCCATGCTACGTGAACTGAGCACGAGCCGAGACACGAACGAACAGGATTCGTTCGTTGCTCTTGATGTCAAGTGTGGACGTACAACGAGCAAAAAACGAGCCTACAATGAACGCGATGCAAATCCCTGTATTCGTGAAAAAACTGACAATCGGGCGGAGCGTAGTCGAGCGCGAGACGAATGCTCGTTCGAGGCTCGCAAGATCGTCCACGCTACGCGAACAACGAACGAATCCTGTTCGTTCGAGGCTCGACTCGTGCTCGCTTCGCGAAGCATGGACGCACCATTGGCAAACAAGCACGCCCTGCCACCGCGCCTTATAGAGCTCTGACTACCGGAATACAATTACATTATAGTTATGTTTTTTGGCTAATTTACATTCTAAAAAATTCAACTAAATACTCAAAATCATCTTCTTTCAAATCAACACCTTTGCTTGACAACTCGATTTAGATCTTTTCTGCACAAGCGTTACATCGGCGAGGCGAATACTAAGCAATGACTTTTTTTTTTGCATTACTTGTGAACTGTTTTAGAATTATTTGGCGGGTATGTATCTGTATTATTATGTTAATTTCATTTCCATATTATGTAAAGAGTGTGTTGTGTAACTGATCACAGATTTAGTTGTTATACTAGTACCTATACGTGAACACCTGTTATTGGCTTCCTAATGAATATTAATGTTTTAAGTTTTGTATTTTAAATAGCTGTTGGTCTTCCCACAATAAATAAATAAATAAAAATTACAATTGTTAGCATTAACATTATATTATTTGAATATTATTTAATTTCATACCATTGAATATTGATTAATTATAATTAATTGTGCATTATTTATTATGAAAGTGTAAAACGGTTTATTTTGATATTGTGTATTTGAATATCGAGGAATGGCAACACCAGAAAAGTGTAATGGTAATAATGGCGGCCATTGGAGAAAGTGTTTTAATTCATTTTGTGGTAATTACCAAGTTTACCAACGGTGTAAATACAGATTAAGCTTGTTTAAGCCAACTTCTTTTCATTAAATAAGGGATAGTTAATACAATGAAATACACATATATCTAGTTCAACCTAAGTTCAACGCAATTTATCGTTGCGTTGATAAATTATGACCACACAAGTCCATGAAGTTCATAGTTTTACTTATTTACATCATGCTATTATTTATAAAAAATATTTTGTCACAAAACTAAATAACAACTATTTTATTTACAAGCTTTTATTTAACTTGCATGCAATGTATGGAACTATATTCGGGTGGAATCTTGCAAGTCGAATTTCACCCACTTCTAGTGTCGGATTGATTGTATATTTGGTATACATTAGTATATTGGATGACAATGCAAGTACAGTCACCAAAAAAGCTTGTATTAAAAATGTTTTTTTTTTACAAAAAAACTTATGTAATTTAAAATGTTTGTTCTTTCCTGTGGTTCTTTCTCAGTACAAATATATAAAACCTTTTTACCGCGTATATTTAATAGTTATCATTCAAGCTATAAGTATGTATTTATTAACATTCTTAGAGATATAATTGGAAACATAAATACGGCGTGAGTAAAACCTGCCATAAATATCTTTAGCAATCCAACCGGAAAAATGGCTATAAACGAGTTAATTGGGTTAACAATAATAAAGGTTCCGTGCTCAAAATCGTGAAAGAGATTAATAAAATAGAATAAGGTCAATATTCTAATTAAAGGGAGGAATGTCGCGATGTCTTCATGGATAACAGTTAAGTTACACTTGATGTTAAATTAAGGAGATAACCTATTTTGTTAAGTTATATTTGGCGTTGTAAAAAAACATTAGCATTTTACAGTGTTTGTAGGTAATGCAGAAGTACCTTCCATACGAACAAAGTACCTATCCTTTTTCAAAGAAGTCACAATTTCGATTTTAATTACGTTTTTTGTAAGTACGTGGATACACATTTTTTAGTCCATTAAAAAAAAAAAACCTGGAATTACAATTTATTTTCAAACAAACATTTTGAGACTTAAAGCTACTGAATGCGAGTAAACCTTTGAAGTTGAAAGTAAACAAACCTTAAATACCTATAAAAAAAACAAATATATATAAAGAAGTACATCCTCATAGTCACTGAGGAAAAGCATTTTATTAAGTATGTAGTAAGGTAATACAATAAGGCTCGCTTCCACGCTAGCTTGCACAGTTTTATTAAATCTTTATTGAGATCATTTTTTAAATGGCTTAGATTTATCAACAGAAAGGGAATCTTCTATGGCTTAAATTCTGTTTTGGTACCAAATGTATATCTTTCTCACGTTTCATCAACGTCAAACTAAATTACTGGTAAACAAACGCCAATTTCTCGCTCTATTTTTGAAGTAGACTTTACTAAGGCTTTATTACGAAGTATATTAAGACAATGTTGTTTGTCTTAAAATTATTATTTTATTTTTATTCACGAAAAATACTGTGATTTTTATTTTATTTTCAGGTTTCCCGATGATTCCGGAAAATAAATAGAAGGTATGTTTCAGGATAACGATGAAGGTACTAATTACTACAGGTATATAGGTAATCAACATTTTGAGAGTTTGAATTATAGTGGAATAAAGTCTATGTCATTTACTGTGCTATCTACACATAGGCACTAAAAAGGATAGGATTATGTGAAAAAAAAAAATTGCCCAAATGTCCTTTACGTCAATTGCCATTTTAACCATCGATATCATCTATATTATCTATAATCACTTTATTACACTTTAATAAACACATTCTCTTGACAGTTTGTATAAACAATGTGAATTGCATAATGTCATACGTTACTAATTTGATCAGATACTTTTGACGCTGACTGTAGCTTTTATCGTATTTTCGAATTTCGATCGAAGTTAACTTGCCAAATTATCTTTTATTCGTTTTCAGCTATTTAAAAAATAATTGGAATAAAAACGAATCTAACATAATACGACCATACGCTCTTATTATGAATGGAATTTATATTGACACTTAATATTTGGCCATGAATCATAGTCGAATATTACTCACCCGCAGTTCAATAAAATACCAATTAAATTATCCCTAAAAATAAAAGTAGCAAATATAGGTAGCATTAATACGACTAATAAATGCTAATTAGGCCAAAGTGGCAACAATGGCGAAGTGGCAATAATTACGCCCTATATCGTGGGAGCACAACTCATAAAGCTGCTACACCGATTAGGAAACACATGTGAACAGTGAATCATTTCCCGAATCACTGTTAATGATATTTTGGGCTCATAACGCTGTGAATTCATTAACTATTCTCGGTTTAGCTTCCGAGTTTACATTGGTATTGTAATAACAGTAGATTTTGTGCAATGTTTACCGATACCGTGGGGTGTGCGGAGCATTACAATATATTTATTTGCTTTCTGTAAACGCAGAAATTAGAATAATTAGGTTGCGAAATTGTTGTTGACAGTTTGTTGCATTCACCAAATTAAAACAGTTGAAAAAGGTGTTATAAAGTTGTTAAATAAAAATAATGAGAAGCAAAGTGAGAAGCATTGTCCCGGAAATGTCAACTTTACATATTTTAGTATATGTAATTTATATGTAATGGTATATATAATTGATAATAACCAAATAAATAAAATATTGATTATGCCTCGTATTATTATTATGCCTGCGTAGTCCCGTTTTGTTCCGAAAAACAGGATACATGCGTTTCCGAAAGACAAAACTCACCTAAAACAGAGGCTAGCAGCGATTCGCAGGTACGTCTGCCATAATTAATCAGGAATGGCACTATCTTTACAAAAATCATGAATAATTAGTGAAAATCCGCCGTGAAAAGTTCGAAAACTTAACTTTTTTATGTCGACTGAAAATTTGGCTTGTCTTTTGATTTACTTTTTTTTAATGATATATGAGCTTGCGTTTGACCTTCGACTGACCCTATGAGGAGTTATGACGAGGCTGAGGATGTAGAACGCTTACCCGGTAAAAGCCTATTTATTCACTTTGCCCTTGAATACCTAGGTTGTAGGTGACGTTCCATAATACAACCATTAGGCTTGAAAGTGAGCTCGTCTTCTCTCAAAAAAAAAAAGAAAATTAATCAAACAAGGTTTCAACTTGATAATGAAATCGACTTATGGAATACGTCATTTTCACATACGAATGGAGAGATCAAACGAATTTCCAATAATAACTTATTAACGGTTAAACGCATTTAGTTACTATACATATCAATGGCTTGTTAAATTGGAAACAGTCGATTAGTTTTGTTGATGTTCGTATTGTAATTGGTGTAAATGATGTCATCGATGACTATTAAATTATCAACTTGATTTGTTGCTCTATATGAGATCTTAGCATAATGTGCACTCAGTAGATTGGATTCCGTGCTTTGGAAGGCAAATAAAGCCGCTGGTCCCGGCGATCATTAAGCTAGTTGGAGGCCTCCTAGGCGGCTTGAAAACTCAAACAGTAGGTTGACCACTAGCCTACCTCCACCAATATGCAGTGGGCATGCGTAGTGGAGTATCTGCTCATACCCTTTCATCCTCCCTTACCTCCTCTTCCTACCCTTTTTCCTCATATGTGAAAAGAGGCCCGCCGCATGTTCAGGAGTGGCATTATAGGCTGATGATGATGCTATGCTACGCTAAAATTAAACTAATTAAAACATGCATTATTTCACATTAAACTCATTTTGTTAACAAAAAATTTGCGGTTAAAAGAAGGAAGAAAAGATGCGGATTTTTTTTTCTCAAATATTCGTTAAATCTGATTAAACTTTGCACATTTAGATCGTACATTGGATTAAAACATAATCATGATTTTTAATCAAAGAAAAACATAGGATGTAATGTTAACGCGGGGGATGACATCGAGCAGAAATGTATGTAGGTAATTAACATAGAAATAAATATACCTAGAAAGAACGTCGCCATACTACACGAATATATAAAACAGGCCAACTTTTATAGACTGCTGCGCGTAACAGCTACGTTTTACGCTCCCTCTGCGTCATTCTACTTGTTATAGTGACGTACATAATGATAGCAGTTGTTGAAATATTCCAATTACAATCGGGAGAAATTGAAATATTAAACATTATTTTGCAATTTTATTTGTTTTTATTTGATTTAGCCCCTAACAGTTAGGGGCTATTTTTATCGACGCGTGCACAGCTTCGACACTAAATCTGGATGTATCCTTAATCAAAGGTACTTAATTATAATTTAATGAATACTTACATCAAATTAACGTTGGTATGTTCTTGAGATCAAGTATAACACTTTGATTACGAAAATTTTAAAGAAAAACATAATCAACTGAAGCAGGATTGATGATTTCCAGAGAAACTGTTTTCCCGAAATGAAATTTAGCACAGAAAAGACCTTGTTCCCATTATCAGTATTCAAATATATGTAATTCTTATAATACGAACTACTAGGAATTTCTAAAAGAAATCTTTCTCCATAAACATATGTTTAAGATGCTTGTCGATAAGGCTAGAAATTGAGTAATTGAACACAATAAAGCAATTTTATTTATCAAGATCTTTATAGAGGGCGTTCTTCGCCCTAAATAAGAATAATAATTACGTAATAGTTACATAAATTGAACAAACTTTATACACTTATATTAAATATTGCTTTTCTGTTTATGTAGGTATTACAAGTAAACAAATTAGTTACAGAAAAAAATGGACAGACAGTCAAATAGGACGTATCTATCCATTTACTTTCTTACTACTACTTATCATACTCGTAAATATGAGAGTTTGGTAAGGATGACATGTTTGTTACTCTTTCACGCAATAACTACTGAACAGATGTGGATAAAATTTGGAACACGATACGAGGCATTACGAGGACACTTTTTCTACTGGGAAAATAATATATCCCTTGGGAACGCGGGTAAAACCAAAGGAGGGAAACTAGTCATCTATATTTATAAAAGGAGACGCAAATTTTTTAGATTCACGCACTGCTTAAACTTTTGGGTAAAATTATAGATGTCTTAATTAACGTACGCAGGCTAGAAAGGGATTTCAAAATCCAACCCCTATTCCATAGAAATAAATATACCTAGAAAGAACGTCACCATACTACACGAATATATAAAACAGGCCAACTTTTATAGGCTGCTGCGCGTAACAGCTACGTTTTACGCTCCCTCTGCGTCATTCTGCTTGTCATAGTGACGTTCATAATGATAGCAGTTGTTGAAATATTCCAATTCAAATCGGGAGAAATTTAAATATTTGCAATTTTATTTATTTTTATTTGATTTAGCCCCTAACAGTTAGGGGCTATTTTCGACGCGTGCATAGCTTCGACGCTCAATCTGGATCTATCCTTAATCAAAGCCCTAATCGTGAAAAAACAAGGGATCGCAAGTGAAACCCAAAGAGGGTATTTACGGAGAAGGATAAGAATCTCAATGTCCAACGATGCTCCAAAACACATAACTTCTAGATAGTTTCTGACATCATGATTATTATCAAAGAAGCATTTACGTGTAAAATACTACCAAGGAAAGTTTACAAAAGCATTTCCAAACTTTGGTATATTCAAAACCATTTTGAACTTCTAAGTTCTTGGAATAAGTGTCAGAATTGTTTGCAGACGTTAACCGCGAGAAATTGCAGAAAGATCAAAGAATAGACTTTATTGGAGATTTTCACCTACTATCTATAATTCTTCTTGTTTTTATGGACTAGCACGGGTGTTTGTTTATGTACGTTCTAAAAAGAGGGCACAATAGGCGCGCAGCATAGTATTACGAAATGTATTAAAAGGGCACTGACCAACCCAGGCCTGGGGGCCTACCACGAACCTTATTTGTCTTTTGTCCCTGTTTGACATCCGGCGTCAAAACAGGACAAAAGACAAATAAGGTTATAATAATGTTTAAGAGCTTGTGTTTGACCCCCTGATAATACGTAACATCGGTTTCCCAAATAAGTATTCAATCAGACTTTAAACCAATTAACTTCATATGAGACAGTGTTATGTCGGCAAAAAAGACTGATTAGTAGGAATTTAAAAATTCTTTACAATGAAAACTTGACTCAGTACCTTACCTCAGTAACTTGACCTAAGTAGTAGGGACCATCTATAGTTGCAATTAAATATTCATAAATGACTTTATAGGGATCAAAACTGGTCACACCGCATCTAGCGCGTTAACGCCAATTTTAAATATTTTTAAATAAATATCCCCCAGAATACTTTTTTTAGAACATAATTATTTACTAGTACTAAATGGGAATAAACCCTGCTAAACTAATAAAGGATAGTAAGGCAAAGACGACGATATTTACTAAGAGCTTTTTCTTTGGCAAATAAATTCTATTTGCATAGGAATTTGTTCGGTAATAGGCTGTCAAGTAAAGCTACCTTTTCATAAATCCTTAGATAAATTTGGGGGAAAGTGATTTTATATCAACTCAGATGAGCACGGGTGTTTGTTTATGTACGGACTAAAAAGAGGGCACAATAGGCGCGAAGAATAGTATTAGGTACGAAATGTGTTAAAAGGGCACTGACCAACCCAGGCCTGGGGGCTTCTTGTGTGTACAAACCTCTTAAAACAAGGTTAAAATAACCTTATTTGTCTTTTGTCCCTTTTTGACATCCGGCGACAAAACAGGACAAAAGACAAATAAGGATATAATAATATTGCTTTAAGAGCTTATGGTTGGCCCCCTGATAATACGTAACATCGGTTTCCCATATAAGTATTCAATCAGACTTTAAACCAATTAACTTCACATGAGACAGAGTTATGTTGGCAAAAAATACTGATTAGTAGCAATTTAAAAATTCTTTACAATGAAAACGCCGGACCTATGTAGTAGGGACCATGTATAGTTGAAATTAAATATTCATAAATTACTTTATAGGGATCAAAACTGTCACACCGCATCTAGCGCGTTAACGCCAATTTTAAATATTTTTAAATAAATATCCCCCAGAATACTTTTTTTTAGAACAAAATTATTTACTAGTACCAAATGGGAATAAACCCTGCTAAACTAATAAAGGATAGTAAGGCAAAGACGACGATATTTACTAAGAGCTTTTTCTTTGGCAAATAAATTTTATTTGCATAGGAATTTGTTCGGTAATAGGCTGTCAAGTAAAGCTACATTTTCATAAATCCTTAGGTAAATTTCGGGAAAAGTGATTTTATATCAACTCAGATGTTACGTAAGTGTTCGGATACGGAATTTTTGGGAGCAATCATTCTTTAACGGTCCGTTTACACTCAGGTATCTCCGGTGCGGAATGTTTATAGATTTTGGTGTTTTTGTTATTTCGTCTACGCCATATGGTATCCATTAATATATCTGTCGAGGTAAATAACAGGAAGGTATGTCTTCCTTTGAGAAATGTGAACGAATTCCGGCTTAACCTCCCATCACAGTGGAAGAAAATGTAGGAAACGTGCTGTGTAATACGACGAGCACTACGTCGCGAGAATTTGCTAGTATACATTATGATGGTCTGTAATGTAATGTACTTTTTTTTTTATTTACTGTGTATTTAGGCCTGTCTTTGACCACAACCTCACCATGGTAAGTGCTGATGTGGCCGAAGTACACGAAACCTAGAAGGAACTGGCTCTGAAGCAGCTGTCGGAACACACCGATAGGTGCTTTGTGACAGATTTTCAACTTGAGGGTAGTAGTCTACCACCGTGCTATGGTTTTCACACGATGTTTTCCTTCACCGAAAGGTCACCTTATTATAGGATTTGAACCCGGGACCTACGTCTCGGTATCCGACGTCACTACCACTGAGCTATCATCGCTGTCATCGCCTTTTCCTTTGATTTAACTTTATCAGTCTCGACCATAAATCTAGAGTCTATGGTCTTGACTAAAGATTAACTATACTGCACTAAAGTCTACATGCGTATATAATATATACAAAACCATAAATATGCTAAATATAATATTATAATGGTGTTTTCAATATATTGTAATACACCCGTTTGTATTGGTGCTGCCATAAGTACTAACATAAGATTGAGAACTTCAGACACAACTTGTCTATCCAGTCACGTCTGCTTAAACGACTAGATTTTTATCTAAACATTATAATAAGTCTCCTTTGTTTTACCCAACCATTAGACTTTCCAAAACAAAACATTGTACGAAGTGGCGATAAGGAAAATTAGCTTTGGTAAGAAATATGATACCAGAATTACTTAAGGTAAGTACACCCAAGACTCGGACGCAATGACGCTTAGTATCGGCGAGTCTCCGAGGGAATTTATTTGGGCAATACATGGAGATGATGAAGTGGCCATAAAAGGGATATTAAAGATGTGGCCCGCGGGCTTGATCTGGAATCCTCTCAATTCGCTAATGGTTTCATAACAAATATCATCTCAGAAGTCAGGACTGTCGGCCAGACGATAGTTGCGTGCGAGAATGGACCCACTATTAATATACTCCATGTTCTAGATGGCATGTTATGACCTAGATTTTCCGCTGTCTGGTTAGAGCGACATTTTTTTATGTAGTTAATAATATTTCAGAAGCTTTGACTGTGACTCAGTACAAAAACGAATAGAAGCGTTTCTTGGAATCAAATCTCCAGCTTTATCTGCGGTCATCGATACCTACTCTTCATAATATTAATAGACAATATACATAGGAATTGTGTACTGTTTATTAAACACCATTTTTATCTTAAAATCTTGTTGGATTGTATGAGTTCTTTAGTAGGTATATTAAAAATAATTGGACTGTTTTACAAAAAAACTTAAACCGACTTCAAAGTACACGAAGAAGTAATGAAATCCTGATCTGATGACAATGGGACCAAACGGGAAGTGTACCCTTTCAGACAAAAAAAGAATTTTCCAAATCGGTTCATAAATGACGGAGTTATGAGGTAAAAAACATAAAAAAAAAGAAAAAAAGAAAAACATAACCGAATTGAGAACCTCCTCCTTTTTTTGAAGTCTGTTAATTAACTTATATGCTAAGAAAAATCAGCTACAGTTAAAAAAAGTTTGGGTTAAAAAAAAGAACACTCAATTTACATTTAGCAGTATTACAAATAAACATTTATGTTCCGACGTAATGACGTATCGTGGCGTAAAATCGACGATTTATTTTTCAGTCAGCGGGTAAATCAGAAAAATTTTGTTGCCATTTAACTATTGATATTAGATACCCGCTGTTAAATTATAATTTCGTTTTGGATGAGCAATTTTAATGGAGATTAAAATTTTTCATTGTTGGTAATCTATATATATAAAATGCTTTGTCCTGAATGACTGACTGACAATCAACGCACAGCCTAAGCCGCTGATCGTAGAGACCTGAAACTTGGAGGGTGTGTTCTTTGTATGACGTAGGCATCAGATAAGAAAGGATTTTCCGAAATTCTACCCCTAAGGGGGTGAAAAACGGGGGCAAAGTTTGTATGGGACAACGTGATTCCTTGGTCCGATCTACTTCAAATTTTGCATAAACATTCCTTAACAGAATTGATGGAAGATGTGTTGCGTATTTTATTGAAATTCATCGCCTAACGGGGTCAAAAAGGGGTAGAAAGTTATTTTAGGGGTTATTTGCATCGAAGTTGATATCAATACTCCTTAGTACTTTTGATTTAAATAACATTTTTTATTTTGACACAATGACATGTTAGAAATCTCAATCCGATTTTCACAGATTACAGAATAAGGCAGATGGAGCGAACGGAATACGGGAGTGAGGCCAAAAAAGAACAGGGGGCGATTACGTAACTAAATTCCAATCAGTTTTTGAATTGAAATCGGTTCAATATAGCGGTTTTCTGATATCTTTTTTACGTTCTGATAACGGCAAATACAAACAGTGGTTCATTAGAAAAGCAACCATTTCTGATTTCGTTATATTTCTACCGATTTAGAGGTTATTTCAATCGGAATTTCATTGCAATAAAGTTACGGTTAATTAAATCCACGTACTGGTATTCGCTTTTGAATTTGTATTTGCTTTGTTTAAAAATCTTTATTTAACGAAAACACTTTCTTTTTAATAAATTAGCACACAGCAGCTTTTAAACATAGCAAATACAAATTCAATAGCGAATACCAGGTATATGTTTTTCAATTTGTACCTAATTGTTTTTTTTGGCCTCACCCCCGTGTTTCGCGCGCTCTATCTGCCTTTTGTTCTGGAAACTGAATTACTCTTTAAAATTGGAATGTCAAATATTAAAGAATATTTAAACGGATTAGGATTCGAAATATGTTTGGAAGTTCATTTTCTCGCACTTTTTGGCGAGAACTTGCAGAGTGACGTTGCGTTTTCATTTTTATTTTCATAAATTCGTGTATTTTGAGTTTTGGACGGTGACTGACTGCATGAGGACTATGTGAAAGTGATTTATTGTGACTAGAACTTATATAATATAACTAGAAATTGGCAAAATACACACCCCGTGTGACGCCAATGAAAAAAAATAGTTCATTTTCTCTATTTCATTAGAATATTTTGATTGTAGTTAAATTAATTTCTTTCTCATTTGATGTTATAATAATTAAATAAGATTCTTTGAGTTCGATTTTTTTGTGTACGTATAATATAGGTTTTTAGTTTTAATTATAAAAATATCTATGGCGTGCATTGGTTTTCGAAGGAGAAAATTCAAACCGTACGCGGGTGAAACCGCGGGGGTCTGCTAGTCTATATATATAAAATGCTTTGTCCTGAATGACTGACTGACAATCAACGCACAGCCTAAACCGCTGATCGTAGAGACCTGAAACTTGGAGGGTCTGTTCTTTGTATGACGTAGGCATCAGATAAGAAAGGATTTTCCGAAATTCTACCCCTAAGGGGGTGAAAAACGGGGGTAAAGTTTGTATGGGACAACGTGATTCCTTGGTCCGATCTACTTCAAATTTTGCATAAACCTTCCTTAACAGAATTGATGCAAGATGTGTTTCGTATTTTATTGAAAATCATCGCCTAACGGGGTCAAAAAGGGGAAGAAAGTTATTTTAGGGGTGATTTTCATCGAAGTTGATATCAATACTCCTTAGTACTTTTGATTTAAATAACATTTTTTATTTTGACACATGTTTGAAATCCCAATCCGATTTTCACAGATTACAGAATAAGGCAGATGGAGCGAACGGAACACGGGAGTGAGGCCAAAAAAGCAAATAGATATTGAAAAACACATACCAGGGGGGCGATTACATAACTAAATTTCAATCATTTTCGAATAGAAATCGGTTAAATATAGCGGTTTTCTGATATCTTTTTTACGTTCTGATAACCGCAAATACAAACAGTGGTTCATTAGAAATGGAACCATTTCCGATTTTGTAATATTTCTACCGATTCAGAGGTTTCAATCGGAATTTCATTGCAATAAAGTTACGTACTCCACGTACTGGTATTCGCTGTTGAATTAGTATTTGCTTTGTTTAAAAATCTTTATTTAACGAAAACACTTTCTTTTTAATAAATAAGCACACAGCAGCTTTTAAACATAGCAAATACAAATTCAAAAGCGAATACCAGGTATATGTTTTTCAATTTGTACCTAATTGCTTTTTTGCCTCACTCCCGTGTTTCGCGCGCTCTATCTGCCTTTTGTTCTGGATACTGAAATGCTCTTTAAAATTGGAATGTCAAATATTAAAGAATATTTAAAATCGGATTAGGATTCGAAATTTGTTTGGAAGTTCATTTCCTCGGACTTTTTGGCGGGAGCTTGCAGAGTGACGTTGCGTTTTCATATTCATAAATTCGTGTATTTTGAGTTTTATTACATATCATCGGTGGTATTTTATCCAATAAAGATCAATCCATGTGCACCAGTGAAGTGAAATGGATTATGTGTATCGTATCTTTCCAAAAGTCCGTGAAGAGTTATAGTAGGTACATGACCACCACTGTAGTAACATGACTTTTATGGACGGTGACTGACTGCATGAGGACTATGTGAAAGTGATTTATTGTGACTAGAACTTATATAATATAAATGGAAATTGGCAAAATACACACTCGTGTGACGCCAAGAAAAGAAAAGAAAAAGTTCATTTTCTCTATTTCATTAGAATATTTTGATTGTAGTTAATTAAATTTCATTCTCATTTGTTGTTATAATAATTAAATAAGATTCTTTGTGTTCGATTTTTTTGTGTAGGTATAATATAGGTTTTTAGTTTTAATTGTAAAAATATCTGTGTTTGATTTGTTGCGTCTAATAATCAGAGGCGTGCATTGGTTTTCGAAGGAGAAAATTCAAACCGTACGCGGGTGAAACCGCGGGGGTCTGCTAGTTATTTATATAAAAAAGCTCGTTTAGAAACGAAGGTGTAGCGTTTTTATATTTTCATTTGGCGTACTACGGATACCTCCCGTTGTTTATCTAAGTACGCTGAGTGCCTTCTTTTGTAAAATGTGTACTATTTTTTAATTATGTGGTAAATCCTGACAATATAAATAATGTTATTCTTTTTAAAATAAAAAATTTAACTCAAAAAAAGCAATTAAAAATAAAATCAAATCAAAGCAAGCAAATATCGTAAAATTCATAATTTTATTTTGTTTTCAGATAGCAAACGGTCACAATTTAAATGAAATTAATACTAAAATACACAAAAAGACCTACAGTATCATAAATGAATACTTAATAAACTGAATTACCATAAATATGTATTATTGAAAAAACAAAACATACTTATAAGTTGCATAACACTTCTGTTGCTTTGGCCTTAAATGAGCTGAGGTTTTCGTGGAATATGTCAATTTCTTCAAGTTTATTGTTATATAGGTTAGGACTACGAATAAAGAACCTGTATTTGGCGTTATATAAACTAATGCAAAATTAAAAGTGCCCCGACAACCTTTTTTAATATCACTTGATACTTTATTTAATGATATACGAATTGTTTTAAAATGTAAACAGGCGTGGGTACTAAAATTAACATAAACCCTTTAAAGATCGTAAGCAATTTGCCCTTCTCCGTGGCAGTGGCATGTTAACATGTCGCCGTTTTCATTGAAAGGAATAAAATGGCATTTTAAACCCCCATAAAAGAGTAAGAGTCGAGATTGAGGTCATGTGTACACAGTAGAGATAATGCGTAGGGCTGTGAGGTAGGTATCGCATTTCGAGACCCTATAGAACTGGCTATGGACAACTTAAACGTATCGCCGGATTACTTTCGTGACAATCGGCTTTAAAGGGAATGTTTAAATTGGATTTGAATGAAATTGTAAATAGAAGTTTTCGTCTACTTACTGGATTGGCGTGTTTGTCATAAATAGGTTTTTTCATTGTGTGGTACCCAAATGAAATTCAGGGAACTAGTTGACTAGCCAGATTGCAGAGCTTTAGAATGCCTGGTTATATGCCGAAATTAATTTAATCTTATTGGTTTACTGTGTTTTAAAGCAATCATAAAATGGTAGGGTGATGTGATGAGTCTGAAGGTAGCACACAAAGCCAAGAAGTTCCGAAACCGAAACTCAGCGACAGATGCTTGGTGACAGAGTTTCAGCTTGAGGGTCAGTCAGTCAGGTGTCTACATCGAGGACAAATCCCTTTACAGTAAATACCGAGCAATCCCACCACTAGTTAGTACTTTTGCACCTAAATATTTAGTGTGTCCTTGACTTAGCCAATCAGAGCGCGTAGTCGGTGGTAGGGAATTGGCGGAATAATATCCAAACAAAATGAAAGCCATTGTTGTTCTTTGGGCTTATTGTTCGGGTGACTTCAAAAAACGTTACCAAACACAGAAAACAAAAGAGGTAGAATATCATTGGTATTAAAAAAATAATTGTTCTTTCTTTTACAACTAAAATCTCTATCAACCTGTTTTGGCGGTTTAGGTACTTAAGTAGAGGCCTATCTGATTAAAGCGTAGCAAATTGATGTCCCCAAACACCCGAACTTATCTACCGGATTCCAACTTTAGATAAATTACTGCCATTTGTCCAAGCTTGATCTTTGACCCTGTTTTATAAAACAAATACTGATAAATCAAAAATTTTATTGGGACTGTAAATGGTACCTTTTTGTTAGCGAAGAATATTTTAGTAACCTTTCTTAATTATTTATTGAAATATCTTTACATATGTTTGAAAATTGAGAATTACGTACAAATATTGTCAGAACTTTCGACCCTGAGCATTTAAAAAAGCACTTTGAGATAAATCACTTTTTGTTCAATCTTATCATTTTTTTTTTATACGGCTAAATCGGTAAACAAGCATACGGCCCGCCTGATGGTAAGCGGTTACCGTAGCCATATGGACGCTTGCAACACACGAAGCATCGCTCACGCGTTACCGACCTTTCCCCCTCCCCTATAAGCTCTGGCGACCTTACTCACGTGCAGGAACACAGCTTTACACAACATAAAGTTATTTGGCTGCGGTATTCTGTAAGGTGGAGGTACTTCCCCAGTCGAGCTGCTCTTTGAGCGAATAAACGCTACGCTCTACCTCTCTCAAAACATTACATAGAATGTATCTTATAAAACATTCCGTCCTCACTTCGAACATAAGATAATACTTTAGGAAAATTAAACGTCAACTACTTTTGATTCAAATCTTCGGATGAGCGATTTCCTCTGTTCGTTACTGACACTACAAACTTGCTTCAAGCTGTTTTTAGTTAAAGTAAACATTTATTACGATGTCGCGTTAGTTATTTATGGTGATCAGTTTTCAGCTCTTTTACCCTGTTTGCTTCACTCTCATTATTATTGAAACACGTAAAATATTTTATCATTTCCGAACGCTTCTCTCGGTGATATAAACATGATGGATTCTGTTTTGCGAGCTACTAAAATCTTTCAGTATGATTAAAGCACGAGCTCAAAATTATCCCAATACAATATTCTTTTACAATGGTAAGTACCTACCATTGTAAAAAAAAATGTGAGTGGTGGTGGTGAGTTTTTAACAGATAATAACAATTTAATTCATAATCTTAAAAAGTACCTATTCAAAATAGGACCAATTTAAGAGTACTGTCAAAATGACACCTATCATTGAAAAGGCGGTTAAGATAGGTATTAATGGATGTTAAAATAAACTTAAATACAGATAATTCTGTGAATCCATTTCAGGCAATAACTTTATCTACGTTTATTCATGCAAAGCTAAAAGCTAATACTGTTAATATAAATGGTGGTTTGGATTCAAATTGAATATTCGTGTAGTTAATTCTAAGTAAATAACAATACATGACAGACAACAGCCGGAGAATTGTTAAATATGTCGATCAAGGTTTAGTAAGCAAAAGTATGTTACATTATTTATCAATTTACGATATTTGATGATGATTCTTCACATTTGTATTAGACAAATTGGTTAATCAGACAGATTCTTGATTGGAAATACAACTAAGAATACAATTTGGGGCACCTTGTACCAACTCGCAGCGTTTGATCATAATAGTTGGAGTATAAAATGGTACTCACGAATATTTGATTTGTTAACCAACAGAAAACTGAAACGTTTAATAATATCCTTACATATTATCATCACAATAAAACGCCATTATAAAAGCCATGTATAAAACATTGGAATAAATCCTTTAAATGGTCTAAATAAGAAGACATGCGATCAAATCTCTTTCGTAAATACGGATTGGCAATAAAAACTGTTTCGAAGTGAAATAAATCACCGCTTTGAGTCGTTATACTTCGTAATGGAGACATGCTAAAATTTAAACTGTATTTTTATTGCCTATCATTTTTCAAAACTGGATTTTAGTAAGCCATTATAAAGTCAAAAGTACTAACAATTCAAGATGGTGATAAAATTACCAAGATTACCTATATTATAACATTTATATAGGGTTGTTTATTGTTTACGATATTTAAAAAATAATTTGTTCACTAGCAGTAGTAGAATCGATCTGTATATATTATTATTGTGACTGATCAAAACCAATATTTACTGCACTTCTTCTATGAAAAACCATTTTATAAAGCTTAGATGCCTTATAATTACGAATTACCCAACAAGATTTTAAACTGTATAAATAATGCTATTTACTTACACTTTAAAATCTTGTTGGAGTGCATCGGTTCTTTATACCTAAAAAAATAAAAACATTGTACAATTATGTAGAGTGTAGAACAGTAACAAAACCAAAAAATACGACACCAAAAGACGAACATGTGTACAACATGAAAATTTAATACATGCCGCTGCTATTCAAATGACATATTTTTGTGGGATGTTACAATTTATATTCATAACATTTGCATATGAATGCATGTAGAACGTATGTAGAGCAAAATATCAAATTTTTTGGCAACTTGCTTTGAGCATTTTTGGAACCAACTAAGCCATTAGCCGTTAGCCTAAATGGCTGATAAAATCGAAATTTAACTGCCAAAAACGGGGTAGATTTTAGAAAAGGCATGAAATTTGATCATCTTTATTCTGTTAGAACTGAACCATGTTACGAAAATACTGTGTCTGCCCTCATTCCTTATAAATTACACTTATTTTTATTTAGGTTTGAACAAATAAAGACGTAACTCATCTTGAACGCATTCCATATTTCCTGCAAACAATATCCAGACAATTATTTTTGGGGTCGGCAGTCACTTCTAATGGGGTGACTCTTGGATGTGACAATTGGGGCGGATTATGATGATAGGTTGCCGCTTGACGTCAAACCCAAATCCTGCACTTGTTTTTGCTGAATCAGGACGTTTTATAGACCTTGGCTCACATTTATTATATAATACGAGTGTAATATCTTACTTATATTTGAACACAGACATGTCACTTATTCCATGAGTTATAGACACTTTCAAAAAGTTTTAGATATTTGGTAAATTTCTCTACATATCCACAAACACGTCACATAACTTTGAAATTGACACAGGGGCTAAGTTTGAGGGTGTTTCATATACTTCGACGGCTTGCCAATAATTTATCAAGGACACTCAGCAAAATCAGCTTGAATAAACGTGTAACATTGTTATGTAACATCAGGTAGGTACTGAAGTAAACAATATATCGGTTGGTAAACATTACTTAATAAAATTTACTCCGCAATTAATATAATTGAGTTTGTTTACAGGATTTAAAGTGCCTATTTAATTGTCCCGAGCTTTAACCAAAATAATAATTAAATGGATAATTTTTCTGGGCGTTTATTACTCTAATGATATAGCTCTTCTAAGTTTTCCTAATTAGCACCCTGCTTTCTGCGAGATAAAATGCGGATACTTGTTTGCCTTCTTATAAAGGGATTTACGGATCCATTTAATTTCCGGATTAAGATACTGTTGCTGTTTAAAATCAAAATCAAAAAGTCATTTATTCAATTTAGGCCACAAGATGGCAATTATGAAGGTTCAATTTACTGGATTTGAACTGAAGTTACCAAATTACCACCGTTAAGGATAATAAAATAACAAAACTAGTTATTCAATATGTTACCTACATATTGTGGAGTTTTCCTGAATTCAAATATGAAAATAGTCGTAAACATCTTTAGATATGTTAAACGTACCTATGAGCACTCTTTCAAAGGAAAAGGAAATGCTGATATGAATACCGATTTACGTATTCTGTTAAATAATTTTCCTAAGGGAAAATACCAAAAAACGCACTATTTACTCGGAATATTTGATGTAAAGTGTACCCAAGTTTTACCAGCTATCTTTGCAAATTAACACGGGAACTTATATTATGTAATAGGTTTAGCAGATAGTAGATTAGGATAGTAGTCGAAGTAGATGGATGGATGGTTCAAGTCTTTCCAGAGCTTGAATCACTGGTGCCACACTAGGTATATTGTGATCGCCACTAAATTAAATTTCACTGCCAAGACCTGCAGCTTTACGTCTAATTAATTGATTCTTGGCAGCAATGGATTTCAATGAAATAACAAGCGTATTTTTTATTTACGGGTTTTTTTGCCTTACCGTAACAGAGCGGACACAGTCAGGCAGCAAGGTACTGCAGTACGCTGTAGTACCCTATACACACTACTAGTGTACAGCCTACCACCACCGCGCCTATCCATACGGTAAGCGTCAAACAGGCACGTACGGCCCACCTGAAGGTAAGCGGCTACCGTAGCCACATGGACGCTTGCAATGCCCTGCCTCCTCCCAAATGAGCTCTGTACCCCGAGTGTAAAATTTGCAAAGAATTAACATAATTATCGCGTTTGCGTTTTAGTACAACTTCTCATATAGGACGCAAACGCGATAGTTACGTTAATTCTTTGCAAACGTTACACTCAGTGTATTGGCGACCTCACTACGCTACGCTCTACCTCTCTTAAAACCTCCTCTGCCCTCTTAAGTCTAATCACACCTATCCTTAATCATAAAACGCGAATTAACTTAACACTGTTTAACTAGTCATAGATTAAATTAATTGTCAAATAAAGAGTCGTTATTTATGTGACCATTTAGTATAGTAGCGTTTTAGGAGTAAGCCGCTTATGTTTATATCTATATCATCACACGCCATTACATACGATGTTTGTTAACCGACGACATCGCCAATTAGATTAAGGCTAAACAATTCCAGAGTGAAAATAACCCCTGTAATGTAAAGGAGATAAAGGTAATAGCGCGAGGGTTGGCCCACAATGGAACGGCTAAAACATTAATTTGCTTTAAACTTAACACAAATTGGTCTTTCAGATTTTATTACAATAATTTCACAAATAGAATAATAAGGGTCGAGCTAAAATAACAAAATATATGCTGTAAAATAAATAATATCATATAATATAGCCTGTTACTATATCATTCTAATGAAAGAATTTTTAAAATAGTTTCAATAGTTATTGAGTTTATCCATTACACACAAACATACAATAAAACAAATCTTTTCTAAATAATATTAGCGCAGATCATAATTTTTCTATAGGTTAAATCAAGTACATTGATCAACTAGTCCGTCATTCTGTCTAGACAAACAAATAAAACAATTATGAAATGATTTCAAATGCTATGAAGTACAAACGATCATGTGTTGGACAGATGATGGTCGTAAAACAAAACAAAAGAGTGTCGTTCAGAAATACAACACGTGTGGACTGCGCGACGACGAGACGATCCGCTCGTGTGAAACGACACGACCAATTAAGTACCTACGCTCACATAGGGTTGCTATTTAGCTGAATTGATTATTATACTTTTAATTGAAGAGTAAATAAAGCCGTAAATAAATAAATAAATTAAACAATATGTGCAAACATACTAACACAAATATAAAAATGTACGAATATTGTAATTTGCTCTAACGATCATCCACACTAATAAAGGCGTCACGAGACCGGGGCGCGCGGGAACTTTTTCAGGGAACGCATTAGTATGACCATCCAAAGAGGAAACGCTGCAGGGCTGCTGGGAATCTTGCCAATGATCAACAGTCCCGAAGAATTATTCTATACATAGACAGTGACATATTTGTAAGTTCTTAATAAAAAAATGCCAGCTTTGTTATTCAGTTACAGTATATTCAAATATTCCTTATAAATTAACTGGCATTTTTATGACACTTTTATTTTACGTAACAACCCTCGCTTAAAGTGAAGTCGAATCTCTTGGCAACGCGCCAGCGGGTCTCGAGTATCGAGATGTTGACAGATTTCTGGAGATAGATTACATTTCACGAAACTGCCACCAACTGGCGAAAATTCACCCTTTTTAATATTTTTTGTTATGAGAACGAACTGTCAAATAAATTGGTAGTCGAATATTTCTAATTCTTTTTCTGGATATTTAAAATAATGACCCACGTTCAGTAAAAATAATATATGTGCTACTTAGCTCCATTTTAACTAATAATATACCTACCTGTTATTTTTTCTAACTTTTGCAATGATTATTGTTATAGGATAAGATTTTCGATAAGAATATAAACATTTATAGCGTAGCATAAAGCCATCGTCTTAACTATATAAGAATGGCATTTGAAATAGATAAAAAGCCTAGTTTATAGATAGTAAAAATATCGATAGCCTTGTTGACAATCCATACTCGCAGGGCTGTCTATTTAACTAGCGAAATGATTTATTTAGAAACTTATTGACTGTTCAGCTTCTCCGACTCTCACCTACTCATATCCCATCCCATAGATCCATCCATCCCATTTAACATTAAGCAGTCTAATAAAATAATCAGTAATATAAATAACTTATCAATAAAAGTAATATTGTACTCTCCCTACCAAATTCTTATTTCTGCTGAAATTTTTCGATTTCCTTATTTATGACATGACGATTGCTAATTTCCTACGTATTGGTATAATCTGCAATATCTTCACAGAAATTTCAATAAATTATTACTGTACAGTCGAGTTCATTAAGATATGTACAACAAGGACACAAAATTTTTAAGCATTAGCAAGCAAGAAATCTTTAGTACCTAGGTACTTATCGGTAGATCAATAAAAATCTCATAATGAAAGCTAGTATTATCATTATTACTATATGCCTATACATATGTACCTATTATTTAGTATTAAAAATCAGAGATTAATGAACCTGAAGCATAAGTACTTGTTGTTGATATTTTTAGTTGATACGTTATAGATAGGAACTCCCATTTTGTGATTCGCGTATTAGATGTATGACAATATTGATATTGTATGTCATCGACCAATACCCCAAAGAACCGCAATGACGTTCATTTTGTTCGAAATCTATTCGGCCTATTCCGCACCACCGACAATGCGCTCTGACTCTGATGAACATGCGCTTGGCAAAGTCACTAAACATTTAGATGCAGTGATTGGTCGGTACCCACTGTTAATCAGTGCAAAAGAACTTGCTAGTTGCGGAATTGGCCTATCGATATTTCTATAGTCTTAAAAGGATTTTTCGTCAACAGTCACTTAAGAAAGCTTTTAAAATTATTTAAAACCATACTCAGTTTATTTCATATCAATAAATGTGAAATGTATACATACTTAAATCTATTGCAATACCTCGCTACGCCTCATGCCCAGATCTCAATTACGTCTTTAGAAATATTTTTGTAGCTTGCATAACCGAAGTCAACATATTATCGAAGTCGACTGTACAATCGTGCCAGTAATTGCCTGGTTCGTGCGTACAATTTCAATACGGTTACCGACTACCCATATTTCCTATCGTTCATGATAACTCAATATCTTCGTCGTAAAACGTTTGAATGAATAACTTATTCCTGCTGATAGATAATTGTCCATCAAAACGACTTGAAGTTGCGATTAGTGAATGCAAATAGTCCTCTCTATAGTTTGATATTTTAGGTATCATGTGAAGAACCTTAGCAGCATATAAATAGGTGCTTACAACAAATACAGTAGGCATAAACATCGATGTGTCATGTGTAGATGTTTATCTATCTATTTATACTGGGTAGAGATTTCGAGATGGCGTAGAACCTAGAACCTTTAGAACCTTGTTTGGGTTAGTCATGCTGAGCAACTTTAACAATAGGACCAACACTTAATACTAAAAAAAATTTTTTACTTTCTTAACGATCAACCTTACTCGAACATATTCAACTACTGTAGGTGACCAAATTGACAGATTTGACAGTTTTGGTAGTCAATATTGTCGAAAAGCATTATAAAAGTCAAAGAATAAAAGTAGACAACGCAACTTGGCTCAATGTCGGTAGAGTTGTAATGAGATCGAGTCTGAATGATTTTTTTAGTTAAAATAGCAGAATTGGCCCCCTGGTCTCCGTAAACTGCAGTGCCTGCTCACGGAGCTCTGTCGACCTTATACTCAGCGCAGGAACATAACATCACAAAAATGTTATTTGACCGTGTTATTGTTTTTAACCGACTTCAAAAAAAAGAAGATGTTCTCAATACGATTGTTTTTTTAAAAAATTTGTTATTTATTAACCAAGTTGGAAAATTATTTTTTTGTTTGGAAGGGTACACTTCCCGTTTGGTCCCATTGTCAGGATTTGATTACTTCTTAGTGTAGTGTACTTTGAAGTCGGTTTAAGTCGGGTTTTTTTAAAACAGTTCAATTATTTCACGATATGTTCCTTCACCGAAAACTGAAGGTCATCCACAAAAGATCTTCGATGGGAAGCCTCCATGACTTTTGTGGCCATATTCACTCCGCTTTGGCTAATTAACCGAGTTCTTTTTCGTTTATCCAAAACATTCCTCGTGAATACAATGTTCCCAGTTGTGCCAATGACCGCTCCAGTTTCCCAACGTGAATCACAAATTAGACACACGTAACATTTTTAAATACCCGTTCTTAATTAACTCGAACGACGCAGATTAGGTAAATAGGCTAGTACAAAAATAGCTCCCGCTCGTTCAAATGTGCAGTAAAAATTTACGAATACATATAATTTTACGTCTAAACAAACAAGTGATAAAAAGTATTTTCTCTATGATTGATATTGATGCATGATTTGGTAAATACAATGTTTTGACTGTGACTTGATAAGCTTCATAGAAATAGACTAAAACTCTACTATTATTACTGTAACAGTTTGTCAGGAATTTCAAAGCTTAATAAAATTAAATGTTTTAACCACGTCACTATGGCAAAGAAAATGTACAAGATGTAACAGATTTAGATGCTAACCGTTTGTTCAAAATCGTTTTCTGAATCGATTTATGTAAGTTTTAATACAGATATTTAAAGTTACATAAGTCGATGCAGTAGGCGAGTTTGAACAAACCGTTCAACTATTTAGCATCCAATTTGTTACACGTTGTATATAATATTTTCTTAGTATGTACAGTATGTTGGGTTACTAACAATATTTCGAGAATTAAAGTTAACCACGTTAACTCTAGAAATTCAAGGCTCTCAAGCGTTTTTATGTGCATTTTATTTTGTAAAATTAAAAAAAGTATGTATTTATAATGTTTTGGAAAAAATTGCCAATATAGTCAGATGGTCCAAAAATAATTTCTTTTTTAAAATATAACCTTGCTGAGTTTCTTGCTTGTTCTCCTCAGTTGAAGGCCGACTTACGAACTGGTTGTAACTTCAGTAGCTTTAACCTTCATAGGTGCCCTACTATATAGAGCCTAAATTGAATAAATGGCTTTGACTTTCAATTTGACAAGCACAACTACCGTGACATATATCTAACTGCGTATTATAAAAATAATATATAGTTGATAAAGCACAGATGAGAAACAGAGTAGCTTCGAATCAATTGAATTGAAGAAATAAACGAATCGTAGGTATTGATCCTTTAGTAGACGATATACATATCGATATGTCTCATCGTACAGGGGGCCTACCACAAGCTCTTAAAACAAGGTTAAAATAACCTTATTTGTATTTTGTCCCTCATTGACATCCGGCGTCAAAACAAGACAAAACACAAATAAGGTTATTTTAACCTTGTTTTAAGAGCTTGTGGTAGGCCCCCTGGTCGAGTTACACGATTGAAACCTTTGTCAAATCCGGAATCCGAAAAATGGATGGATGAAAATGGATATGCGGTTCGTAGGCCTACGCAACGTTTTCTAACTAGGTAACAGGTTTTTGATGACTAGAGCGACACCTAGCGTCTATTTGGTTTACCTGAATTATATTATATGCAACCTGGTTTCGTATAATTAGATTGACATAAAGTAAAATACGTCGGAGCTACATTGAATGTGAATACAATCAAAACGCATGTTTTTTTTTAATGTATGTAAAATCAGTGACAAAAGTAGCTGATCACTTAAGTACATTAAGCAATTCACAGTTTTCATACAAATTATTTTGAAAGAGCACTAAAATGCCAATCTGCTTTTGACCAGGACGCTGACCGTAACTATCGGTAAACTCTTTCAGATCATTCTCTTTTACAAAGTTATGTTTTGAAACATTGTAGGGAATCCTTTATTACAAAATTGAATCAACTAATACAAAATAATCAATAAAAAGTAAATAAGTAATGGTAATATTTACATTATATATGCCATATTTCGATTAAATAAAACGTGATTTTAATACGCAATAAGCTTTTTGGAACCTAACATGATTTAACAACGTGATATCCATTTTACTGGTGTGTCGTAAGGCAATAAACTAAAACTCATATAAACTTCCATGTAACGATGTTCCTATTTATCGTTTAACTGTAAAATCATCCATTACCTATTTACCTTTTGGTGCGTCAAAAATAAAGGTAGTAATAACACCTGAGTATGACATCATTCGTCGTGCTTTCATCTTTCACTAATACCTAATAAAATATTGAATGCTATTTTTAACGCATACGGTTATGCTTTTTATGACTACAACGTGCGTTTATAAAAGTGAGTATATTTAAAACATATTTGATCAATCGAAAATTTACGGTAGGTTGTACGGTCAGCGTCAAAATTAGATTGGCATTCCATAATACCTAATTATAATCTACTGGAATTCTCCTGACAGTTTATATGAAAACTGTGAATTGCTTAATGTGACACGGTACTAAAGTGATCAGCTTTTAATGCTGACTGTACTATACATTTAGTATCTATTACCTACCTTCTATGATAGATTAGTTTTTGTATATTTATTTTATAAATAACATCATCATCATCAGGCTATAATGTCCCAGTGCTGAGCACAGGCCTCCTTTCACAAATGAGGGTGAAAGGGACTGGGCGATAAATACTCCACCACGCGTGCCCACTGCGGATTGGTGTAGGTAGGCTAGTAATTGTGTTTATTTTAGGTTATTATTTTTCTTTTTTCGTCTGTATCTATACTTAGGTATATGTTTTTATTGTTAATTATTTGGAAAAAAAAGCCAAACATAGTCAGATTGGCCAAAAAATATTTAAAAAATGTAACCTTGCTGAGTTTCTTGCCGGATTCTTCTCAGTTGAGGGCCTAGTTCCGAACCGGTGGTAACTTCAGTAAATGTGACCTTCATAAGTGCCCTTCTGGGGCCTAAATTGAATAAATGGCTTTGACTTTGACATTAGGCGATCACCCATCCAGGTACCGACCACGACAGGCTAACTTTGCCGATCGATTACGAACGTATAATCATGCTACACCACGAGCGCTTCTTTTATAAATATAAATCTATTAAAACTCAAAACAAATCATAACTTTGAACATAGTAATCTGTATAAATATAAATCAATTTCCACATGTACCTATAATGGTACGTCCATGCTTGAGAACCGAGCACGAGCCGAGCGACGAACGAGCAAACTGCGAGCACGATTCGCGTAGCGTGGACGGGCTTGCGAACCTCGAACGAGCGCGATTGTCAGATTTTTCACGTACAAAGAGATTCGCATCGTGCTCGTTGTAGGTTCATTCGTGGCTCGGCTCGTGCTCGATTCGCGTAGCATGGACGCACCATAACGGAACATCACTCGAGAATGGTTCGACCGAATAGACAGATTTTTTTGTATTCTTTAGGACAAGGTTTGTAAGAAGGATTATTTTTTGTAAAGCCAACCTGAATAGTAGGAAAATCCATCCGGGCACGACGCTGGGCACGAACAGCTAGTTCTAAATAAATAACTTAAATTTTAATCCCGCCATCTTTGTCCTAAAATGAAGCATAAATTAGGTATGAGGTATTGAATAAATATAGTGCCACAAGCTTATCTGGCCCGGTGAGATTCGCTGTTATCGCATATTCTCTTTGACCAATGGCGATTGACAATTTCAAAATGGCGTCGTTGGTTCTGTTTTTTACCACCGGGTCAGATAAGTTTGTAGGACTCATAGAGTTAGAATATTATAGAGCAACGTAACCTTATGCGAAGCGTGAGCAGATTCCATATCGATACATTCACAGATATATCGATTTACAGTCAGACAAAATGTCAATAATGATTCAAGCCCCCCCTAAAAGGAAGGTAGAGCAATATTGCTAATGGGATTATTTTTTCGAATTTAGAGCAGATTTTTTGCAATTTATTAATTCCGAATTTTATTGAATTGAATTGTATGTAATGAGTGACTAGTATACCAAAAAATATTAAAATTATGTAGGATCTGCCGAGAATAAAAAAATGAAATAAAATGAAAATGAAATTTAGGGTCGGCAACGCGCGAGTAACACCCCTGGTGTTGCAAGCGTCCATAGGCTACGGTAACCGCTTACCATCAGGCGGGCCGGATGATTGTTTGCTACCTAAGTAGTATAAAAAAAAACCGTTAGCGGTATTGCTTTGCTTCCTTTTTAGTCCCCCTTGTCATTTTTTCTCGGTAAAAGTATCAATAAAAAACGAGAAATTGGCATTTATTATATGTATTTCAGTCGTTTAAACTATGAACGCGCACTTCGTTTCAATTTGGACCGTACTCTAGTATAGCTGCTCTATTAATATTCAAACTCTATGGTAGGTCTATACATACGATTACAGTTATACATTTAAATCCAAATATTTGGATCTCGAGATCGTCTCAAACAGAACGATAACGTTTCAATTCAATTAGCTCAGTTTACATAAGTCACTATTTACGTACGCACGTTTCTATAAACATAATATACTTAGTATTAAAAGGAAACGCATTAGTCAAAGTTTGGAAACGTTTCCTCAAGTTCAAATTCAATTTAAGGCTTTGAATTGAAAGCGTAGAGCTACATGTTAACGCATCAATCTTAAATTATTTACTGCCTTGATACCTCGAAGGGAAGTAAATGTTTATCTACTTTTACCGCGATATAAGTAAAGGTGCGGTTAATGGTAAAAGCTTGTCGTAGATCATGAAAAGCTATTAAAATCTATTTTTAACCGACTTCAAAAAAAGGAGGAGGTTCTCAATTCGGTTGTTTTTTTTTTTAAATGTTTGTTACCTTATAACTCCGTCATTTATCAACCGATATGGAAAATTATTTTTTTGTCTGGAAGGGTACACTTCCCGTTTGGTCCCATTGTCATCAGATCAGGATTTGATTACTTCTTAGTGTACTTTGAAGCCAAAGTCAAAGTCAAAATCAAAGCCATTTATTCAATTTGTCCCTAGAAGGACACCTATGAAGGTAAAAGCTACTGAAGCTACCGCCAGTTCGTAAGTCGGCCTTCAACTGAGAAGAACAGGCAAGAAACTGAACGAACTGAAGTCGGTTTAAGTTTTTTGTAAAACAGTCCCATTATATAATGCTAATATAACGCACGTAATTAATGTGTCCATATTGAAAAACGGCAGGTGTCCACTTCATTCGCACACTACGCTAGACTGTGAGAGACAAAATCTACCTTTTCATAAAATCATTAACCTTTCCAAAGCCCACGCCATTTTTTAACAAAAGAAAACTTTGCCTGTCTGAGTGAAAAAGTTAGTGCAAAAAACAATAACTTCCTTGCTCTCAAACATAATGTTTAACTAAGTTCAACAGACCGACCTAAATCCTCACACTCGAGTCCCTTGAAATTACACTGAATTTTATCCAGGGCGCAACCTTGACCTGACAATTTCTTTATGGAGATACCCAATTCCGATATGACATAAAACAGATACCACGATTCATAGGATATTTTATATCGTCAATTAAAATTACCCTTCCGTTCGACGGCGGGCGTTCTGATTACCAGATCTGTGACGTACACGATGTTAAAATTAACTGACTATATAATTCAACCTACATTTATTTGATTTTAAAATTAGTATCATAGAAGTACTGTAAATTATATTGTTTCCCAAAAGCAAATAGTATTCTCAAGTTAATTAATGTGTTAATGGAAATTCCATGAATAGGGAGTATCATAGAAGTACTGTAAATTATATTGTTTCCCAAAAGCAAATAATAAAGTTAATTAATGTGTAAGTGGAAATTCCATGAATAGGGCTTTTGTAAGTTACTTAATTATTATAATGTAATTTAATATTTGATCTGATTTATCAGTGATAATGTTTCCAAAGTTAAAATTATGATACAACATGCTCACAAAAATGGTAAAGGATTTAGAAAAAGAAATATCTTAGAAATATTGATATTCTTTTGCCTAAATAACCATTCCTGGATATTTATGTTAATATTTTTTATTAAGTACAAATCTTCTGTATAAAGAAAATTATTTCATATAACATCCCATACCTGTTTAAACTTTTCAAAATAAAATGCTTATATTTAAATATTCAAAACCTGAAAAGAGAACGCGAAACAAACAAGCAAAAATTTTTATCGGTTCACCTTAACATCACACCTTTTAAGTAAACAGGCAAGCTATAACCACTACATATTTATGTAAGGGATGTTATTTCAGACATTCAAAAGAAAAAGATTTTAGGATGAATGACTTTGCTGAAATCAATCCCAATTCAATTTGATTAAATATACCAATGAGATTCCGAGATCGAAAATAGCTATAGTAAATATATGTGAAAGATTAATAGGAAATCTTACGATATCAGGAAATATAGAACCTACCAATATAGTTATTTATTTACAACAAATATGTAGAAAATACAATCTATATATAGAAAATTTGCCAAACGTAGACTTTTAATAAATAATATTGTACCTACCTAACCTATAGGTACTTGTAATGACAATTTCAAAGGATTGACAAGATTTGTGTCTATCTTCTCGATAAGGTGGGGATCTTCGAAAAGGTTTCTGCAAGATCAGCGTCATACTCAAACGTATCCAAATCCAAATTATGTAGTGATAACTAATAAATACAGATTAAAAAAAAAAAAAAATTTGAAGAATCTTTTGTATATTAATGGTACGTGAAAACTTTGAATTCTTTTGAAGCATATATTGCGCGCACGGAGGAGTGTGAGATTTGAGACAAAGTTAAAAATAAGAGAATAAGTTTATTGAGATTGACATAAGTTAGTAGAATAAATTATCTGTAGCCTCTGACTCTATTAAACTAGAGTTAACAGTGATTCAGGAGCCAGCATCCTCTCCCAGCTACGTCAATAACAATATAACAAAAAAAGTAAAAATTCATATGAAGGAGTGCAGAAAACTAAAATTTATTTATTTATTGAAACTTATTATAATAGAATTACGGTTGAATTTCGACCACACAAATCACATATAAACTCTACAGATTAAAATCAGGTATCATTGTCTAGAAGAGTTTATGTTAGTATAAAGTTTAAGCTGCCACTTTAAGGAATTTAAGAATTTTATTTTTTCAATATTTTAGTATTTCCTGGCTCACCATTTATACGGGCAGATAAGCACATAATCTGGATTTATTGCTAGTCATCGAGTAGAGTTTCAATCAGATAGCGCTTACTGTTTATTTTTCTCCATTAGTTGGATTGTCTTTTAATTGTGGATAATATATATTGTGGAAAATTTCAGGTTTCAAGGATATACCGGGTGGAGATTTCGAGATGGCATATTTTCGAAACCTATGTTGGGTAAGTCATACTGAAAATACAAAATGTCAACCTTGCTCGATTCGAAATGTGTATGAAAAGTAAAAAAAAAATAGATTTCAGTGTTGGTTCCATAGTAAAAGTTTTTCAGCATGACTATACATCATACATCATAGGTTTCGAAAATATGCCATCTCGAAATCTCCACCCGGTATATCCTTGAAACCTGAAATTTTCCACAATATATATTATCCACAATTAAAAGACAATCCAACTAATGGAGAAAAATAAACAGTGAAGTACTATGAAGTTACATAGCAATGGAAAAATCCCTTCACAATCTAGCTCAGACATCAATCAAATTATACGCTATATACCCGCCAGGCGAGCTTGTTATTACGTGAAAAACTGTGAAGCGAACAACATTCTTCTGATTTATTGGAACACTTTACCGTTTCAGTCCGCATCCGTTAGAACTTCGATTTCTACTTTGAGTGTATTGATAATGTGAATGGTTCTTTACAAAAGATAGATTGCATCATTGGTTATCTATATTTGAAGGGGGTTTACATTCATAAAATAATATAAAAAACCGGCCAAGTGCGACTCAGACTCGTACACATAGGGTTCCGTAAAGACGTTTTTTGTATGGCCCCCATTTAATGATTTATTTTATATTTTGGTTATATCAACATTAGAAATACTCATTCTATGAAAATTTCAACTGTCTACCTATTACGGTTCATGAGATACAGCCCACTGATGGACAGACAGAC
This sequence comes from Achlya flavicornis, assembly GCA_947623365.1. Taxonomy (NCBI): domain Eukaryota; kingdom Metazoa; phylum Arthropoda; class Insecta; order Lepidoptera; family Drepanidae; genus Achlya; species Achlya flavicornis. The sequence goes on from OX392482.1 coordinate 5,069,810, forward strand.
GGCGGAGGTTTTGTAATCAAAGTCAAAATCAAAGCCATTTATTCAATTTAGGCCCTAGTACGGGCATTTATTATTAACAGGCAAGAAACTCAGCAAGGTAACATTTTTTAAATATTTTTTGAACTATCTGACTGTATTGGTATGGAATCCAACAAAATAAAAATTTACAGATGCATAGGTAGACTGACATAACCCAGAAACATCGTAATGGCTCTGACTTTCACGTGATTATCCAGCATTTTTTTTTATTTCTCTCACAATAGTTTTATGAAAATAAAAACGATAGTCGGAGCGGCCCTTACTAACATCATAAACGTGTGAAAGCTGGTGCTGGTGCATAAGTAAGACAGTAAATCATTTCGAAATCGAAGACGTATTGAATTATCTGGGCCTTAACTATGAATATCACAATATTTTTGATAGTTAAATGTAAATTTACTGCCCAAACAATCTGGAAAACTGTAGTAAAGCAAGTTTTCTAGCCGATAGAGGTGTTGTACAATCAAATCAATCTTAAAGATCGATAGTCGATCTGCCAAACATCTATTAAAACCGTAATCTTTTTGCGTAGTCGAGTACAACTTATGTTTATGGTTTACATAGAATCATCATCAGCCTATAATGTCCCACTGCTGAGCACAGGCCTCCTTTTCACAAATCAGGGTGAAAGGGAATGGGCAGATACTCCACCACGCGTGCCCACTGCGGATCGGTGGGGGTAGGCTAGTGGTCAACCTACTGTTGTTGGTCAACCTACTGTTGTATTTCAAGCCGCCTAGGAGGCATCCAACTAGCTTAACGACTATCACAATTAAGTGATAACCGGGACCAACGGCTTTACGTGCCTTCCGAAGCACGGAAACGCTCGATTTGAAATACCACTAGGCGGTCACCCATCCAGGTACCGACCAAGACAGACGTAGCTTAACTTTGCCGATCGATTAAGAACGGCTAATCATGCTACACCACGAGCGCTTCTATCTATCTGACATAGAATACGTACATACAACTAGTAACCCAAATAGAAAAGAAACAAATTAAAGCAAGTTTTTATAAGCAAGTTTATCATCCTATATAACAGAAATACAAGAAAATTAAAACAAAGCTATGTTCATAAACATTGACCACTTAGATATTCGTTCCATGGAAAGTGGAAATGTTCTGAAAGATAAAGGTATTTCTCTCGATATCATCACTTTCAATGGCAAGTTTTTGAAACATTCCTTTTCTTTTATCAACTTTTACTGGGAACATTGTTACTGAAAAACTTATAATTTCTTTAACAATCTTAACTTCTTATTCAGATGTTATATTTTATTGAAGCCCCGAAAAATTAAAACCTTTGTTAATATTGCTAAAGCCTTAATTTGGGTCACGCCCCGATGAGAACTAACGTTGATTGGAAGGAAAATTTAATTTCAATTAGGCTTGATCAGTTGAGCCGAGCTTAAAGTGTATTTCAAGCTTTTGGCTTAGTAATTCAAGCTTTTATAAGTGCCCTCACAGGTAATAGGGATTTGACTTTGACTTATAGCTTATCAAATTTATCATTAAATTGTATACTTTCCTTCAGCCACATCATCCCTTATGGTAAGCTTATTTTCAAAATAAGCGATGATTTTCGAGCCTATTATAAGGAAAAAGAAACTCTTAAATTATTTTCGCCATTTTCTATTATTTATTTTTGTCGTTGATATTAAATTTATTTCAACACGCTCGCTCGTAATGTGGCTCTTATTGCAGCGATTTTAATATCCTAAGATAGCTTCTTACGAACTGGTGCTTTTTACTATACATTACCGCACTAGTGTTTGGACATTCATGGATAATGAGGTTATTAAATCATCAAAACATTTTCAGCTTATGATTTCGTCTAGGAGGAGTGGGCCTAGCATTAATCTAAAAATTCAATACATCTATATTATTTCATATGATTTAAATGCGTCCGTCTTTTACCTTTTTGCGCCTAAGCCACTGAGTCGATCGCGCTGAAATTTGGCTGAAATATGCCATAGGCTATCTGCGTGCCTATGCCCTTCTCCATACCATGGAAAAACACCTCTACTGTTATAGAGACGATAATTTTAGTATACTGACATTTGCAATAAATGTTGTTATAATTTTCTATAAAAATAATGAAATAAATAGTTTACTGTTGATAACTCCAACAAAAAATATGAAAGTAGGTACAAAATTAAATCATACAAGAATCAGAGAAAATTAATAAATGCGAGTACAAAACAGACACTTCAAAATTGTTCCGTAAAGGTAATTTATTTCGTCAATCATTTAACTTAATTCCGATACAAATCCTTATCCTTACTAATCCTTACTAATATTATAAATGAGTGAGTTTGTTTGTTTGTTGCCTTCACGCCTCAACTACTCAATGGATCATCATGAAATTTGGCATGCAGATAGCCTATGGTATGGAAAGGAGGTTACTTTTTATCCCGGGAACGCAGGGGAAACCGCGGGGGACAAATAGTACTCTTATAAAACAATGAAAATGGGTCTATTTATTCGTTTCAAATAATTGTCTTTTTTAGAATTACAAGTAAATGACAAATAAGGCCTGGAATAAACCTACAAATAAGGTGTCTGTTTAATAAGAGTTTCGATATTAGTGTATCTGTGTAAATTTTCTCTCAATAAGCGCTCTCTTTGACAACAGAAGTAGATCAATCCAAGAGGAATGTATGTTCGGAAATGAATTCACATCAACAAGACATCAAATTATTTACAACAAATCCTCCTTTCATGTTTAAAACAAAGGACCAAATCGAACTTTTGTTGGTATGTAGACACGATAATCCTCTGTTATATTGTATTAGTACGGGTTCTTTGTTGTTTAAATAATATATAAAATATACTGAATACTTACATTTTCTACTTATACTTATAAAAGTATCAAAGAAACGAAAAAAAGGTACAATAATAGTGTTCATTGAATGAAATCATCAAATATTTCAAAACTGCCGTTGAGACGCGACGAAATTGAGTGATTATATAATTAATTAGACTCTAATATAGTTTCCCTTTGGGTGCCAAATTAGGACAACAAACTATAGGGGGAGTCGGGAGTTAAAGTATACAAATACAATTTAAAGTACGCAGTTCACAGGTAAAAGACAAATTAAATTTCAAACAACACTTACAGTATGTTTACATCGTTAGCTTTATTTAGATAGTAAGTAAGTTAAGCATTTGTACATCAAAAGGACCTTTTAGACCTTTCTTCAGTAAAAAATTATCGATTTCGTTTATATACCACGGGTACTTTTTTTAACAAAACTGATGGTGAGCGCGAAACTATAAAATATCAAACATTGTACAATCTGTCCAACGTTCGTATAGGTTTACTACAATCTCTCATTGAAGCCAAACATCGTGAATTAGTTTGCCCAAAAACAAACAACATATGGAAATTATGCCCGCATAATCTCTGTGATAACACATCTCCTAGTTTTACGGGAATTCTATACCTCAGCCCGCAGTGGGAATTTTTTATATGGACTGATATGGCAAGGCCATGGTTTTGGCAAGTAAAACACTTAAAATTGTAGCACATGCCTAGAAAGCGATAAAGCAAAGATTGAGTGCTTACATGAGTACTTTATTCCTATTCTTACGGAACGATTTTATACATTGACTTATATATTAATTATCATTGATTTTAGTACTCAAAATTAACTTATTTATGATAGAAAGAAAGAAAATATTATAAATACGGTTATTTTCAGTATTCTTCATGGAATAGTGACCCCCAGAAAACCCTCATAAATATTTAAAAACCTACAAAAGCATAATGAATTTTTCAAGCTTTCTACGAGCGCTGAAAATTTATCACATCGATATTTTTTTATACTTGTTTGTCGGTAAACAAACTTACGGCCCGCCTGATGGTAAGCGGTTACCGTAGCTATATGGACGCTTGCAACACACGAAGCATCGCTCACGCGTTACCGACCTAACCCCAACCAATGAGCTCATTTTCTCAAGAGTACCAGGGGCGGGTACTCTGGCGGCGTGACCTACCGCATAGGGTCTCTGACGCTTCGTAAGGGATTGCCAGGAATAGTGTGCCGTCTTTTATGACCTAGCGGTTGGTGAAGGTGGCCACTATAGAAAATCTCAGTAGATTGATAAGAGTTAACCAATGAGCTCTGGCGACCTTACTCACGCGCAGGAACACAACATAAAGTTATTTGGCTGCTATATTCTGTAAGGTGGAGCTGCCCTTTGAGCGAATACGTCATGCTCTACCTCTCTGGAAAATTACCCAATAAAAAAACTATATACCATAAAAAGGTTGTATCTAGTCGTCACAAATAGAGATTAACGATAAGCTTGTCACAACGGCAGACAAATGTCTATTTCTTTCCTTATTTTTATGTACCGAAAACGAAGCCTTTGTAGTTGAGTTATCCACGACCGACATGTTAATCGGTTTTTGATTGATTTACAGAATGTCACTGATGTGTTTTATCTATTCAGCTTCGAAAAGTTTTACATCACATTTTATTGACTATCTATTATGTTGTAACAATGAAAATTGTGAGAACTCTCATCGACAAACTTTTTAGATTATTTTTTATGAAAAGCATGTTATTTGAAATAGTCGACCTGAATATGGAATCGATTTTAGAAATCAGCTCGGCAGCTTTCCAGTTTGAATGTAATCAAACTTTTCCTGTTAATATTTTGTTAACTCATATTTTGTACCTACATAATAGATATTGTTTGCTTTGATTAAGGATACATCCAGATAGAGTGTTGCAGCTGTGCACGCGTCGATAAAAATAGCCTCTAACTGTTAGAGCCTAAATCAAATAAAAATTAATAAAAATGCAAAATAATGTTCAATATTTAACTTTCTCCCGATTTTAATTGGAATATTTCAACAACTATTATCATTATGAACGTCACTATGACAAGCAGAATGACGCAGAGGGAGCGTAAAACGTAGCTGTTACGCGCAGCAGCCTATAAAAGTTGGCCTGTTTTATATATTCGTGTAGTATGCCACGTTCTTTCTAGGTATATTTATTTCTATGATTGTTTGTTGTTTTCGCTTTCGGTGTTGCCAGCAAGGGCGTCGCAGTACTTAACGATTGTTTGTGATAATACTCTTATGGTTATTTGTATCACCAAATCTATAAAGCACACTAAACTGTTATGACGCTAAAATGTTTGCTAAGGTTCAATGTATTCGTGAGCTTAAAAACAAATGTAATTTTCTGAAATATTATTGCGTGTAATTAAGCTTTAACATTTAAAAGCCGTATTTACAGTCTTTTTTATTTTAAACTCAGGGCATAATTCATAAGCTTAACAAATGCGTGTCAAACTTATAAAAAATATTTATCCTAATTAGATGAATTCTTTACAACACAAATACTGTGCACAGGCTTGTGTTTGACTCAATCTTATTAGGGTATGTGATGATAACACCAGTGACCAGACCCGTAGGCTACTGGATAGGATATTGGTGCTCGCTCAATCACTCACCGAAATCTACTGACTATTCATTTAGTTACCAAAGCATATCATACTGTATTGTATCCATATGCACCAATAAGAGTAACATTGTAACCTACTAATGTTTTTGAAAAAATAGCCAATATATAGTCAGATTGTTAAAAAAAAAAAAAAAAAAAAATTTAAAAGTGTAACCTTGCTGAGTTTCTTGCCTGTTCTTCTCAGTTGAAGGCCGACTTACGAACTGGCGGTAACTTCTGTAGCTTTGACCTTCATAGGTGCCCTTCTAGGGCCTAAATTGAATAAATGGCTTTGACTTTGACTTTGATTGAATTTAGGAGGAGGAGAAGACGTGTTTATTTCAGATAGGTAGTTCGTCACCCCCCAAACATGGGTCCAAACAGCGACGCACCTCATAAATATAGCAATGCTTAAACACATTGATTTCACATAGGTATTTTGGTTTGTGGCACCATAATTTAAAATATTTCATGATAACAAGATACCAATGAACCCAAAATAAATAAAATGCAATAAAGCTATAAATGTCGTTTCATGGAAATATTTCAAACTGTTATCTAACAAAAAAGCAATCGTACTACATCGGAGACAAGTTCGCAGGTCATTGAACCCGATAACAGAGTGGATAGAAAATCCAGCGCTATCCAGCTACGCGCCAATGAAGCGAACGCAGCGGGTGCTTAAATAATATTACATACTTACGTAATACAAGAAAACACTGCTTTATTTACATAACATAAGAAGCTAATTCCAAGAACATATATACTTTACAAGTTTTTCAGGACACATCACAATAGTGTATTTAAAAAAAAAAACTATATACCATAACATTATTATGCTATTTAAGTATTTTTTTACTAGCTCTCCTCTCCTTCCACCGATTTCGTATGTTTTATCTCTTGAGTATTCTAAAACCCATCTTGATAGGAGGTATAATATCCTCCATGAATAATTTCGCGTCTTTCAGGTTCCATTAGTTTTTGGCGTACAAATGTGGGGAAATATTAGGGGATATAAACACTAGGTACCTACTTCTTTTTTGAAATATTTCTTGCCATTTATTTGTGAGTAAGTAGTTATATAGGTTTATAATAGATGAGACCTACGATAACTCTTTATAAATGAGTGTCAATACATAAATACGTAGTATTTGTATATGCAAACAGATTTGTATATTTATCTTCTAAAGTTACTCCAACTCAAGCACAACCCACTGTTTTCTAATGCTTTAACTTGAACGTTGGCAAAGCTCCAACCTTTTAGACCCAATGACAATATTCTACGGCTCTGTAGAAAATTACTTTTAAATATAAATTACCGATGTCTAAGAAAATAGACTATCGTAGTCACAGCGGGACACAGAGTCTCAACAAATGGTAAAAGCCTCTATTATTTATTTACTGAAAACGGCGGCAACAGCAAAATAGTAAAGTATACCTACTGCTATGGATTCGGATCAAACTTAATATCATTTTGTATTTTTTCTCAATCAAATTGGTGACTGAATATGTTTTTGTTTAGTTATTTATTTGAATTACATCTGTATTACGAGAGGTACCTAATTCTAGTGTACACATACCGACGTATGACGAAAAGCGGTGTGAAAATAGGGGTCTTTTTGGAAAGAGAAAAATAATTTTGATAGTCAAACAGTCCTTTTAAATTCAGACATCAAAATTATGAGGATGGAATAGCCCCGATGTCGAGTTGTTGGAGTTTATGGTGTTAATTATTGTAAAGCACGGCTTTAAATTGATGTTACGCTAGATTTGAAATCTACTGTATTTCGAAATCTTGATTAGTTCGAAATATTTAAATTCGAATCACCGATTGACTGTAGTGCGATGCGAATGTTCATGAACTCGATTCCGTAATTAAATACCCTAGTTCAAATGTTTTTCATCGACGTAATCTAAAAAAGAAAAAAATAAGCGAGGGATGATTAAAAGTTATTATCAGGAGGTTCTTAAGAATTACTATCAGTCTCCAATAAAAATCCTTATTATACCTACTTTCAGTAACCTACAATAAATTGACTCCCTCTCTTTACTCTATGATTGCAGCAATAATGTTGATACATATTTCATAACGTTATTTATTTCATCTTGGATACAACTTTATCGTGAAATATTATAAATCCACCAAAAAGAGTACTCAAGGGGCAGACTTGGGCAAAATACACTACATTGCTGCCCAAATTATATGAAACCTGCTAACTCTACGGTGTTGAAATTGAAATATATGATACTTAAGGATATAACAAACACATCGCCCGAGCCGAAAACACGATTTCAATTAAAAGCCTCGATAAAAAAAAATTTCAAACATACCTCTAAAAATCAAGAAATTCCCAAATATATCCAACGCCTGAAGGTATTTTGATACGATTTTTTTCATCGATATAGTACATATCATAAGAAAATAAACGCCCGATTTAGTTTTTTGAATAAGCTATTCAGTTTTTCATAATAATGATTTAAAAAAAAGTCGCTTACGTCAAATTCAATCCGAGCACCATCAACATCATACCGCACTCTATTGTCCTGCAACTCGCGTATTTTACTTCGCGCTCACTCGCATTCCGCGGCGATCCGCGTTGCTAGATGGACCTGTGTCATTTTCTTTCAGAATTTTCACAAAAATAAAACCCTCTCAAATGAGTAAAAAATCATATCAAATTATCTTCAGAAGGCACTGGAAATGCATGCTAGTCAAATTAAGGCAATTGAGCCATTTATTTGCTTGTTATGAATAAAAATATATAAAATAAAATCTGTTATGATTGATACTTTTGAAAATTGTCATCGAGCCATGTCGTGGTACTGACAGAGACTAATACTTATTTTCGTCTATGAAGGTTATGGCTTGGGTAGTCTAGGGGGCTAAAGTGCGGGTTATTAATGTAGGCGCCGACTGAAGGAGGTGATGATTCAAATCCCGGAAAGTGTTTTTTTTTTATTTCAAATCATACAAAATGAAAAATCAGCAATATATATTATTTTTAATGAGCAATTATCTATTTAGTTACTTACCTGATTAAATAACACCTCATTCAATGTTGTTTATTTTGAGATCAAAGAAAAGGTATTGAAGGTAGGTTGACTGATACTGGTAACAGTAGGTGCCCCGAAGTCGGGGCGGGCGTGCCAGTCACTACTGCGGTCATCGAGTCATCTGTAGTCATCGAGTCGAGCCGATATACCTTTATATTCATTGTATTATTGTGGTCCAGTCGCTTAGTCGTGAAGTGTCAATGGCACAGTAAAATTAGTACCAGTAAGGAAAATATTACACATCTTACGTTGACTAAGTTTCTACTACATCGAGGAACAACCCTTACAGAATTTATACCGAGCAATCTGATTCCGAAACTAGTCGTGATTTGTCACTGATTTTGAACTGTAAGGATCAATCACTTCATCGTGTGTTCTTGACTTGGCCAATCAGAGCGCATTGTCAATGGTGGCAAATTGGCGGAATATATTGCAAGCAAAATCAACGTCATTACGCTTCTTTGGGTTAATTGTTCGATGTTCTACTACTTACTGAATCGGTTAGTTGGAATGTGAACCCATCGTAAATTTACAATTACTATTAGTGAGCTCGGCTATCATTGTGCCGATTGTCGTATCGGCCAATGGCCTGATGGCCGAAAGCCTCGAGCCTCTCGGCAGTAATCCTCGATACGGCTCGCATTGTGAGGAGGTTCCTATTTCTGCAGCCCTAACCACCGGTAGCTTAGCTTTTTGAGCCAATCAGCGGCCAGGCACAGTTTTGTAGTAATAAAATTAGAATAACTTTTGTTGTCATTCTTTAACAGTTGATAGGAAAGGTTCAGATTTAGTTATAAACGCGATATTTTTACTATTTGAAAGATAATACGATGTAGAATAACGAAGTAGTAAAATCGGAAATACAACAGATTTTCTGAAAGCGGATGGAAACCCGTGACTTGTAGTCCTCCAGAAGCTATTTAATTCCGTTATACAGGAAGGTACAACTAGGGTATGTGTATGTAATATCGGTAGGTTTTTAATTCCGATATTGATTTTCAATATTGGATCTCAATAGCAGAATTAGAAATGTTCATTATAAATTGCACATATTCCTTATAAACTGCACATAATTATAATTAATAAATAGCTCAATAGCTTTATTTTAAAACCCAAATAGATTTTTTTTTACTGATTCCGATATTACGATATAATTGGATCACTCAGTATCGGATTGTAAATTGTATTATCAGAATTCCGATATACCGAGATTCATGCCCTGTAGTTATAACACCAGAAGTATGGAGAGGAAATATGGTGGTGCTCTTCTTCAAAAAAGGCGATAAGGCCCTATTGAAGAACTACTGCCCGATATCCTTCCTAAGCCACGTTTATAAGTTGTTTTCGGGAGTCATTACGAATGGTCTTGCACGTAGGTTTGAATACTTCCAGCCTCCCGAACAAGCTGGTTTCCGTGAAGGCTTTAGTACCATAGATCACCTACATATACTTCGCCAAATTATACAGAAGACTGAGGAGTATAATCGGCCGTTATGCCTGGTGTATGTGGACTATGAAAAAGCCTTCGATTTAGTTGAGACATTGGCGATATTACAGAGTCTACAGCGGTGCTAAATCGACTATCGCTATAATCGAATTGTTGAAGGTCTTTGTACAGCAAAGCCACTATGTCAATCAGAGTACAGGACGAGAGTACGAGACCAATCCAGTTGCAGAAGGATGAAAGACAGGGTGACGTAATTTCCCCGAAACTCTTTACCACTGCAATGGAGGATGTGTTCAATCTCTTGAACTGGAAGGGTTATGATGGTTAAGGTTAAGGGCCTGATCGGAGGCCGCCTCTTCGTCGACGGCAGAGACCGGAGCTCTTGTCTCCTCCTGAGTAGCTCCACTACTCGGGCCCGATGTTGATGGGCGGCAGACTCCCCCGATTCCGCCACCCTTGGGCCCAGGGTTGGGGGAAGGTGGCTTAAAAAAGCCGCCCTCCGACGCCCGGTCCTCCTGCGGCGGATAGCCAGGGTGGTAGTGTCCTCCCTGTCACGTTCCGCCGCCTCCTTAGCGAGCATAACTCGCTCGCAAAAGGAGTGGAGTGCGTCCCACGATCTCTCGCTTTCAACCACAGCGCTAACCATGCTCGGCAGCGAGAGATCAGTCCCCACTTCGGCGCAGAGCTCGCTGCTAGGCCCCCTCTTCGAGGCACAATTATGCTTGTTTACCGACTAAGTTGTATAAAATAAAAAAAACAGCGTTCGGGAAGCTACGCCATATCTTCAAGTCCAGAATACCTCAGAGGTTTACAATCAGTGCGTGTTACCAGTGATGAAATACGGAACACGGACGTGGTCTTTCACTGCTGGTCTAATAAATACGCTCAGAGTCACTCAGCAAGCTATGGAATGAGCTATGCTCGGAATTTCACTACGAAACAGGATCCGAAACGAGGACTTAAGTATGTAGGAGAACAAAAATTCTCGATAAAGCTTAGCGATGGGCGATTGTTACTAAAAACAATCGAATTATTCGATTGTCCAATTAATTCGAATCATTCGAATAACAATTGACTTCTTTCGATTGTTCATAATACGCTTCGTGCGGCACCGCGCGTGGCCTGTGCCGTGCGCTGGCTGTCCACCCGCCGAATGAATGAATCTATTCGCCCCCGCGCTCACCCGTCGATTGTGCATACTATTGCAACCTGCGTGGCGTGCGTCAATTTTCATTCGAAAGGTCGATTGTTATTCGATTGTTTATTCGTTAGAACGAATGAATCGACAATCGAATGTAAAGTTTTACAATTGTCGATTCTTTCGATAACTTTTTTTTTAACAGTCGCCTATCGCTAATATAGCTCGTAGAGTTAGTATGTTGATGTGGCAATGGGCAGGCCACATCGCTCGAAGAACCGATAACCGATGGGGATGGAAGGTTCTCGAGAGCGGCCACGTACTGGAAGGGGACACCGTACGTGGATGTCCCACCAGGTGGACCGTCGACCTGGTCAGAGTTACTAGGCGCTGCTGGATTCAAGCGGCCCGAAACCGCTTGAAGTGGAAGTTAATAGGGGAGGCCTATGTTCAGCAGTGGATATTCTTAGGCTGATATGATAATGATGAATAAAAATGGTAGGTAAAGTAGAGGGCATTTTATGGAGAAATTCTACAATTATTGTAAAAAGTGGTGGAAGAAAACCTCTTTATTTGTCAAATAACATCTAATATCTCGATTGAGGTCCTCTCCTGTCTGTCCATTTGTCACAGCCTGTATTCTCCGAATTCGTTTTCCGCGTCAGCTTGTGTCTCTGTTTATCCGCTAACTCTAAACCACGCAATGTATTTCGATGCAGTTTTAACCATCAGATAGAAAATTACTACGCATAGAAAAGACGCCATACGTCACAACTATGTTCCGTTAAAGTGAGGCCATTCGGCCACACTTTTTATACGCGATACCGTGACCGGGTGGGCTGCCGCGCAAATCGCTCCACTGTCACCACATTATGACATTGTACCCGTGCGAAGCCGGGGCGGGTCGCTAGTACTTAATATACATAATTCCACCCTGACTCGGGGCATGCAAACGTGTTCATGCACACCGATGCATATCCTTGGTGGGAATTGAACATACAATCGGCGGCGTCGTGGAATCTTAACAAACTACACCAACTGGCCCGTCAAAAGTTTTTTTAAGGTATTTCAGAATTTATATTTTTAGATGTTTGTCTACAGTTTGTCTACTGTTAACATTTTTACTGTGTCCAATTCAAACAGCTTCGTTCTCGCGGAAATGTATAGATGGCGGTTTGTCACGTTTTATTGTTTGCTTGCAATGACGCACTTCTAAATAGAGGGAGCTAGTATTTTTTGTTTGCTTAGTTCCGGTAATTTCCGCTAATATTATGTGAAAATGTGGCGCAAGGGTGAAAACTGAAATCTGCTGGAGAGGAGTCTGCGCCTCTAACATGTAATCTAATCCAAAAAGTGTTGTCCGTGTGGCGTAGTGCCAAGAACTGGCTCGCGTTCGTGTATTCAGGGTTCTTTACGGAAATCCGTTACCGTATATCATCTTCATTGATTTAGATGGCTTTCGGATAATCATTCGCGAACGCCTCTTTTAGTAAAGAGTCTTATCATTTTGTTTATATAAAAATAGTGGCTCTAAAAATAATTAAAGTAGATACGTTAAAACTGGAGTAATATAGAACTGAAATAAAAAAATCCAGGAAAATCTGCGTCATTAACAAAACCTATCAACGCAAACCTGTTCGTAAATTTTGAGTTTGATGAATTATCTGCAAGTTTTTCATTTATAGTTACGAATCAGGGGACGTCCATAAATTACGTGAGGTGTTTTTTTTTATTTTCTGGCCCTCCCTCCCCCCCTGGTGAGATGTCGTGAGATTTTATTCAACCCCATCCCCCAATCTCACATGAGATTTTTCAAAATGTGGGTTTCTTACGTAAACGCGTTGGATTGTTATTGTAAAAAGAAAAAAAAAATTTCTTCGTGCTTTTATTTACGACTAGTTAAGACTAGTAATCAATATTGCTGAGAGTTATAAGTGTAATAATTTTTTTACAATAGAATACTTAAATCTTAACTATTGTGATTAAAAAAAGAATATCTACTCTAATTCAGTCCATGGAGAATCATGCACGGTCTCAAGAGAGACTATTGGAACCAACATGTCCATATGATTTTCAGTAAAATCATCAGCTCCTTCAACTTCGTTCTGATCTAGCCACTCTAAGCCGTTGGCGCTTGCGCACAGTAACTCATTAGCTCGTCTTGTGACAATCCGTGAGGGTCGCACTTTGCGGAACATACGCGCTTGCTTAGCTGGTACAATGTGGGCTGCTCGTCTGTGCTCTGCAGCTCTTGTGCTAGATGCAAAGTTAATACCGCATGTACTGCTTTTTGTTTCAATCAGAAAAAAAAATTGCGTGATATTTGCCGAGACCCCCCCTCTCTCCAACGTAAGATTAGATGAGATTTGACTCGACCCCCTCCCCCCCTTATACGTAATTTATGGACGCCCCCTCACTACAGCTACCGTTGACACAAAAACCTACAAAACACCAATATTTTTCTCTACAAACCCAGTTAAACTTGTTTGTTATTTATTACCGGTCTCGGTCCCAATACGTCATCCGGAATCATAATTGAAATCTTAGCAAATATCTCGCAACATGACTACAGAGAGTAGCTCTGGAAGTTGACCGTGCCTTTTGTCACCTAGTTGTTCACGGCCATATTTCTGATAAATCAATCAATGTTCACAAATGGGGAAAACGTGCTCGGTATATTTTTGGAGGTTGATCAATCAGCCGCGAACAGGGTTGACGCAATTCTATGATTTAAGGAAGCGTTTAGGTTTGTCTTTCTGGTTTTCCTCTTGTATAGCAAAATTAAACTGGCCGGGTTTAAGACGGAGTATAACTTTATAGTTTTTTTTTGCGATGGTATAAAACGATTATTTAAAAATTAAGTCAAAGTTCTTTATCCTCAGATAAATTCATTATTAGTATGTAGGTCTGTGAGATTTGCTTCTTTAGTAAAATATGAAAACTGGCTGCAAACAGAGATATAAAACTAAATAGATGACGCGAGTGTATGTACTTCGCGTGCCAACATCTGTGCCGAAAGGGAGAGCAATGCTCTGCTTTTGAAACTGTTTCGCGTGGACAGGGAACTCTCATAAGGCTAATGCATATCCACCAGAGATGTGTAGCGAGGGGCGTGATTCCTTCATTTTCACATCATAACTCCAATGCCAGCCTAACTAAAGCGCTCTTGTCACATATTATGTTAGGTATAAAAAAGTGACACACTTGGTTTTCATACGGATGGAGGGACTTGCGTTATCTATTAAGATTTATGTGTGTGGTTGCATACATGACCAACTTCTATATTAGGTTGTGAACAACGGAAATAAACAGGCCACCCTAATAGCATGAGAGATATAATAAAATTATCGTAAGCATCATTAGTTCAGTACTATTTGTATTGTCAACAAGATCGTAAATTGGTAAGAAACAAGGGGAATAAAATAGATAAAATCAATGACGCACAAGCACCAAACATCTGTAGTTAAAAATAAATGATCACCATCGCCTCGGTGGTCGAGCGGTATACCTACCCCTCGGTTAGAGACCGATGCCAAGGTCCTGAGTTTCCATTCCCAGGTCGGGCAAGACTTAGAAATCTGTGGGACAAGAGTTTCGATTGTGTTGGGACATGATGACGAATAAAAATATTGTAGAATTATCCAAAGTTACATTCACCCAGTAGTTCCCAAGTTACTTTAAGCAGGCCTTTTTTAGGGTTCCGTAGCCAAATGGCAAAAAACGGAACCCTTATGGATTCGTCATGTCTGTCTGTCTGTCCGTCCGTATGTCACAGCCACTTTTTCCGAAACTATAAGAACAAGACTGTTGAAACTTGGTAAGTAGCTTGTATTCTGTGAACCGCCTTAAGATTATCACACAATAATAGATATAAACACTTTTTTTAAAAACCCATACGTGTGGTGTCTATGGATAGGTCTTCAAAAATGATATTGAGGTTTCTAATATCCTTGAAATTTTTTCTAAACTGAATGGTTTGCGCGAGAGACACTTCCAAAGTAAAATGTGTGGGGGGCCCTGTAACTTCTAAAATAAGAGAATGATAAAACTAAAAAAAAAATATGATGTACATTAACATGTAAACTTCCACCGAAAATTGGTTTGAACGAAATCTAGTAAGTAGTTTTTTTTTAATGTCATAAATTGTAATTCATATCAAATACTCAGGTCTATACTACCATTTACTTATATACCTACAGGTTTGTACGGAACCCTCGATGCGCGAGTCTGACTTGCACTTGGCCGGTTTTTTCATATGGCCAGGCCATCGCTCATGGCCTTTCCTCCTCATCGGTCTTCGGCTCCTTGAGCGACAAGTTGCGAACGTATGTTTTCCCACGAAATTTTCTACGGACCCCGTGACATAGAAATATTCCAAGCAATACCTATTATGTAGTAATTTTATACAAGAAATGTAATTGTAGTACTAAATTAAGATGTCCGTTATTAAAAACGACTCTATTATTAAACATTATTACTACATAATTTCCTCTCAGCAAGAGCATTAAATATCCATCAGAGGCGTCAGCCACCATTCCACTCTGTATATAAGTAAATGTACAGAGTGGATTTTTTTTAACCTCACCTGGAGGGAAAGTACCTAGGTAGGTACTCTAAATACTGGAGACAGCAAATTTCAAATCTGCATTAAAAGATTTTCGAAAGGAATCGAACCAGGCTAAAATCCGAAAAAATAACAACCTGTACTTTTATGGCATCAATCGATAGGGTCAATCATATATGGATCAAATCTCTCTTACGAAACATTTTTTTTTATGCGTTTGGGTGGCGCCCTGGATGGTTTGGATTTACAAATCAGCCCGGCAAATGGCGCTGCAGTCGGTATCTAGGTTATATTATCGACTGCAGCGCTATCTGCAGAGCGCCACTCAAATGCATACAAAAAAAAACATTTAGATCGGTCCAGCCGTTTAGGAGTTAAGTGACATAGTGATAAGTACAGTTTTTTGTATGCGTTAGGGTAGGGTAGGGTAGCACCACGCAAACGAAGTCACGCCGGGCAGCTAGTATATTATGATTCAACACCCTGTGAATGATTCATGGGGCTATATACTCGTAGTTAGTTATGAAATTGCTCTTTACACCAAATACAAATCAGATAAAATTGTTATTACTTTATTAAATGATGAATATAAAAAATGCATCGCCACATCAAGTGAAACCGGGGCGGCTCTCTAATAACTAAAATCTCCATTTGTTCCTAACCTACCGATGGATTAAAAAAATATGCGTTGTAGTTGTTAGTACGCCAGCACGCGTGTTACTGATAGGTAATACAGCAACATAGTTTGTCAATACCTCAGGGTATATAAATACTACGTTCAATACATAGGACTGCAGCGCAGTGGAGCGGATTGTGCAATAACTACTGTCAATATGTGTACAATCCCATTTCACTGAAACAGCTATGAATTTCATATATTGATATAGGTACCTCTCTAATGTTTTGTATACCTATGTATTTTTAACAATATAATAGCGCCTAGTTTATCAATAATTCCCCAGAATAAACTAGTTTTTCAAATCACACATAAATTATGTTTGTAACGTTTGTTTGTTTGTGTTGGATGGGAATCGAACCCACGACCTAGCAAAATCAAAATGTAATTTATTCATTTTAGGCCCTAAGGCACTTATGAACGTTGAGGTAAGTACATACAGTTGAATTTACCACTTAAACTGAGAATACTAACTACCCGTGGTAAACCCCCGCACCAACCAGCCCACGGCAATTCATCACGAAAGTTGCTACCACAGATTTCGAAGTAAATGTGTGGTTTTTACTCTCTCTGATTAATTAATTTGTCATAGTATTACTTGATACCAGCATTATTACCTAGATGATTTACAGGAAACCTATTAATTTTATAGGTAACCTATTTAGAAAAAGTCATGTGTCACATTCAGGCCATGTTGCTAACCACGTAGGTTCAATTTGTATTGTCTGTACCTAGATATAAAAATGAATCCATATTTCCCTTGGTAACGCCCTGTGGTCACGCCATAACTTGCGAACGATCATTTCCATATTTATGGTGGAGATAGCAGGTAGGTATGGAGAAGGACATAGGCTACTTTTTATCCCTGGAACGAGGGTGAAACCGCGGGGGACAGCTAGTAGAAGATATAGATGAGTTAGTATATTGAGAAACTAGTTTTCTACCCCAGGGTTTCCCTACGATCTTTTAACCCTTGGGGTTCGAATTTATAAAAAAAAACTCATCCTGCCTCCATATGGCCTATAGCCTGTAGGCCTTATGAGAAAATTTCGGAATTGATGAATTGCATAAGATCTGAAGTGAATTCTAAACAATTAATTCCATTATCAATATTGCTTTGGCTTCCTTTTTAGCTCCTCGTTCTTACTTACTTATTAATATTTGGATAATTATTGCCACCGACATAATTGGTTATTCTTTTCTTTTTTTTATTTCGTATAGGCCTGTGTTTGACCACAATCTCACCATGGTAAGTGATGATGTGGCCGAAGGTGGTAAGCACACAAAGCCTAGAAGGAACTGGCTCTCAAGTGCAGCTGTCGGAACACACCGATAGGTGCTTGGCGACAGATTTTCAACTTGAGGGTGGTAGCCAGCCAGATGGGTACTACAAAGTACCCTACCACCGTGCTATGGTTTCCTCACGATGTTTTCCTTCACCGAAAGCTCAAGCTCATTGTAGGATTCGAACCCGGGACCTTCGTCTCGGTATCCGACGTCACTACCACTGAGCTATCATCGCCTAAAGAAGAGATAAAATCGCTATTCAAGACAAAATATTCATAAACATTACGTAAAATTAATTTCATTGCTACGCATTTACCTACCAGCTCAGAGTATATAAATACTACGTACAACAGCATCCCATGATTAAAAGCTTATTGTAACGAATGACGTCATCAGTGGAACAAACCAACTCGCCTTTTACACCCCAATAAAGTAGGCATTCGAATGGTAAACAATATTTCATTAACACTGCTAGCTCTCGACCCAAAAAGCTGAATTTGGGTCGTTGGACATCCCTGTAGCATTAGGGCCACAGAATAAGCTTGATTTGTCTAGCTTAGAGGCGACGGCAAGTGACTGCGTGACCACAATCGAAAATTGACTTATCACGTAACAAGGGCTTTTCTAAATCGCTATAAATCAGTATCAGAGGGTAAACGAACGTGCATTTGGGAAAATACTGAAGATATTTTAATCTCACTATCTCTTCTCACTAATATTATAAATGCGGAATTTTGGATGTTTGAGTTTGGATGTTTGGTTGTTAAATGAAGTTTGGCACACAAATATAATATGTTCTAGATAAACACATAGGATATTTTTTGTCTCGGGCAAGCAATATATCCCTAGGGTACGCGGGTGAAACCGCGGGGTGCAACTAGTCAGATATACATATTATAGTTTGCTTAATAAAGGCACTGAGTAACTAATCCTCAAGATTAAACAAAAAAACAGTTTTGTAATAAACCTTATACGAAATACTTATTCAACAGTAAAATTGGATCATACAATAATATTAATTACATCATCACTATGATATGCGTAAGCCATCTACTGATATAATCACGTATCAAATTAATCCTATACCTAATGTTTTTCAGCAAATAATATTCCTCCTAAAAGTTAATTTATTTGAACCGTGATTTATTTCTTAGGATTACCTAGGCTACAGGTGATACACTAACCCCCTTTAATATTAATAAATAAGGTGTAAGTCAGTCTTTAACACCCAGGTAGCCCTTTTTGTTTATATGACATCAGAAAGTATAGGTAAAGAGGCCGGCAAACAACTTGAGCCAAAGTCGACGTAGTGAGGGTAAGTTCGCGCATACTCATGCTCGGCCAATAGCGTGGACGCGTGCCGACAGAATGCTCCCGCGCACCTCTCTTTCCACCAACGACACCTTAAAATCGTCTACTGCGCACTCAAGGTCATGGCTCAAGTTGTTTGCCGGCCACTGTATAAGGTAGGTATAAGTATATAAGGATACTTGAATTACACCTTATTTATTAATAAGGGGGTAAATGTACAACAAAAAAAATCAAGCCTGATGTTCATCCAATCACAATCACAGTAAACAAAATTTTATTTTATTTAACTCCAGCTCAAGTAAACAAATTAAAATACAACGCCATTCTTGTAGCCGTACAATTATTAAGGAGCTTACGATGAAACAAAACGGTGATAGCATTTATGCGCGTTCAGGCTCTATTTAACACCCCACGTCCGGTTTTTCTCTCGCCTTAATTGGAGACGTCAGTCTTGGCTTACGTACTCTTGAATTACTGCGCTCCATTTCCTTATAATTATTTCTCCATATTCCAATTACCTTTATAGAGAAACTAAGTAACTCTTTGCAGTATTACAAGAGATATAATAATAAATAAACAATCATTAGTACTTAAGCCAGATCTATTCATTCATAGATAGTAACTATACTTTGATGGTTATATCAAAAAACGGTTTCAAAATAAAGTTTTTTTTTTTTTTTTTCAAAACATGCCCTACTTCACCATAGCACGGACGGTGGTAGTAACCTAGTAGTTCCCTACCTACCTGGCTGGCTACCACCCTCAAGATGAAAATCTATCGCCAAGCACCTATCAGTGTGTTCCGACAGCTGCACTTTAGCCAGTCCTTTCTGGGCTTTGTGTGCTTAACACCTTCGGCCACATCATCACTTATCATAGTGAGATTGCTGTCAAAATACAGGCCTATAAACAGAAAAGCCTCAGCGATATATCATAGTTTTTTTTGTATATTTTGAAGTTTAACACTTCGTAGGTACATTGTTATAACTATTTTGGAATTAATGAAATAAACATTATACATAGGTTTATTATCTTATATTTTATTTTTACTTGAGCGGCGCGTCACGATAACGTTTTTTTTTTTTTTTTTTTTTCGTGGGGAACTCCTCATATTGCTTATGCCGGACTTGTACCGGCTAAATTCGGCCATCTGCGCTGTAGAGAGGGTGGCGGGCTCTCGTGTTGAACGCGTACCCTCTCACCCCTCCAAGCGCGGCGCTTAGATAGCTCGTCCCGGGGGAAGTCTGACACCTCCCCGTTTAGTCGCCTTTTACGACAGGCAGGGGAACACCGTAGCTGTTATTCTAAGCCCGAGCTACAGGGCGGGGGGGGGGGCACGACGAGGCACGTTTGCACCCCGGCGGCTTCGCCTCCGGGTGGGATCGGCCCTCTCCCGATCCCGCTCAGCAGCCTCCTTCTGGACCATTACGGTCTCTCAGAAGGGGGCTATGGCCCTCCACGCCGTATCCCCGCTCAGCATCGCCGACACGACTGCTGGCAGGGAGAGATTCAATCCGATCTCTTGGACCAGGATCCGCCGCTCGGCTTCCCATGCAGGGCACACTGCGAGCGTGTGCGATGCAGAATCCTGGTCGCTCCCTCCGCAGTGGAAGCAGGCCGCCGGCGTCACGATAACCTAGTGTCATGTAAAATTTAATTGGCTGGGTTATTCCGGGGTGGTACACCGAAAAACAAAACGTACGAAATTTACGTCTCGTTATTTTTGCTGCAAATTTATACCTACTAATTAAATCGTGATTTTGTGTTACGTTTTTAGGGTTCCGTAGCCAAATGGCAAAAAACGGAACCCTTACGGATTCTTCATGTCTGTCTGTCTGTCCGTCCGTCTGTCACAGCCACATTTTTCCGAAACTATAAGAACTATACTGTTGAAACTTGGTAAGTAGATGTATTCTGTGAACCGCATTAAGATTTTCACACAAAAATAGAAAAAAAAAACACTTTTTTTTCATTTTTTTTACTTAGAAATGAAACTCATTTTTTTTTTTAATAAAACCCTTACATGTCTATGGATAGGTCTTCAAAAATTATATTATAATAATAATAATTTTAATAATTTATTTATTTATAAGAAACACATATAAAAAGCTATACAAGATTGATGCACACAAGAGAGTCATGTATGTATTTGTTGTTGTTGTTTGACGTTTCTAATAAAAAAAAAATCTAAACTGAATAGTTTGCGCGAGAGACACTTCCAAAGTGGTAAAATGTGTGTCCCTTCTGTAACTTCTAAAATAAGAGAATGATAAAACTAAAAAAAAAATGATGTACATTACCAAGCAAACTTCCACCGAAAATTGGTTTGAACGAGATCTAGTAAGTAGTTTTTTTTTTAATACGTCATAAATTGAAATTCATATCAAATACTCAGGTCTATACTACAATTCACTTATATACCTACAGGTTTTTACGGAACCCTCGGTGCGCGAGTCTGACTCGCACTTGGCCGGTATTTTTTTATAGTAGACCCTCTGTTGTCAACAACGTCTCTTCTATAAAAACTCAAAGCTTTTTCTTCCATATTTAATCTTAAATTCTGTGTAAATGACCAACAAAATTATAAACTTATACAACGCTACTAATGAAGAAAAACAACATTTACACGAAGCGGTTAGACCATTCATGGGGTTTTATGCGATGATTGAGTGTGGTGTATAAATCCGGAACACGGTTTATGGAATTGTGTTTGTGAAATTCTACGTAAAACCGCTGAGCCCTTTATTTTTATGCTGCTTATAAAAAATAAGCAATATGGGTCATGGGTTCATAATATTTACACAATCTTCTTTTAGCACCAGATATAGTAAAGAGTCGGCTTCTGATACACTAATTGGAGCCTCCCAGACCCATAATTTAAATATTATACAAAAATCCTTTTTTTTTTTTTATAAAAGTTGATTCCTAAAGGTAACTAAAAGCTATATAGTTAGTAATTTATCTACAGCGCTATCTAACTACAACGTATAATTAATCGTAAATTAGAAAATCGTAATTTCACTCTCGCGTAATTTCCTGTTTTTCAAGAAATCTATTAAAATGTCGAAGACACGTTGTTTAAAACCTCAAGCTCATCCGCTTAATTTTGTTTTAATATTTATGTCACTGACGATCATTTTTTGTTTTCAGTCGCAGTGATTTGGGAGGCGTTACTTAGTAAAGATTTTTAATACCGTATTATTAATTTTCGACCCGCGATCCTGAAGGAATGTAATCCTATGCTCGGGATAATAAAAATAAAAAGTGAGATCTGCCTGCGTGCCAAATATTGCAACGATTGGTCAGACAAACTCACTTTTGCATTTATTATAGTAGGATACAACTAAAGAGAAGTGAGAATCATTAGAACATGTGTGAACATGAGTATGCGCCCAGTGGAAAAAACTATTCAAATATATTTTAACAAATAGCTGCAAATGGCATTTTCCCTAAAACGCCAAAACTAACATCGTCATCGACATTTCATTTGGCAAAAGCAAGGGTTGACACATTTAAGTTTGACGTGGGTGACGATTTGAATGAGCTGCGTGGGCCGACCCGGGTCAACACGACCCTTAACCGATCGTAACCTTGATTCTTACTCGGCGCGGTAGTGATGTCAGACGCCCGGACGACGAACGGGAATCCTATTTGCAATGAATGAAGAAATGTTTAAAAAAAAGTTTACCGTAGCTATATGGGACGCTTGCAGCTCACGGAGCACCACTCACGCGTTACCCACCCTTCTCCCCTCCCCAATGAGCTCTGGCGTCTTCACTCACGCGCAGGAACACCGACATAAAGTTATTTGGCTGCAGTATTGCGTAAGGTGGAGTTACTTCCCCAGTCGAGCTGCTCTTTAAGTGAAATAACGGTATGCTCTACCACCACTCTACCACTCTAAAACTGCTAATGATAAGTTTACATTTTTGGCGTCACTATTATACGTATACCTACTGTTAGTGTGTATTTCATGCTTCTATTACTGAACTTGTCCTGCTGGCCTAATATAAAACCGTGCTTAATTGACGTTAATGGGCACACAATTACTGCCTCTAAAATTTGATCACATACCTAGTAGGTATAATGTTATCTAGATATGGTACTGCAATTTTATTTACTTTGTATGTTGAGTTATAAAAAAAGCAATAATACATAAATACATATGGTCGAAAATTAATAATACATATGGTACTAGGTTAGGTATTG
Source organism: Achlya flavicornis (assembly GCA_947623365.1). NCBI lineage: Eukaryota > Metazoa > Arthropoda > Insecta > Lepidoptera > Drepanidae > Achlya > Achlya flavicornis. The sequence goes on from OX392482.1 coordinate 5,092,997, forward strand.
TCTGTAGCAGTCAAAATCAAAATTAAAAATTAAACTCTACCAATAACTAATTAAAGAATCAAGCAGACCAGCCCAAATTGATTTTCATAAAATTTTAACAAGATATCGGTGTGTGTTGATTTCAGTACCAAAATTTCAATTTACTAAACGTGAAGCCAAAGCCCCAGCTGTCTAAACCAAGACAGCTTGGTTCGATAATCAATTACTCAATGTCGTTGGAAGCCACCGAATTCAGATTACCTCTTAAGTGAAGGGACCAGATGAACTATTTCAATTTATCTCTCATTTTCATGAAGATCATGTTCTCCTTAAAAAAACTCAATAAAAAAATGTAGTTGATATACATCTGTCGACATCATTTGAATGTTTTTCTTTAGCGCACCGTAGGGTATAAACGACTCATAGATGTCAACAAATAAATTGCAAACATACATTCGAGATTATGAGATATGATTGTTCAGAATTTACCTGGTGACAGAAATCAGAAAATCGGTAATTTGCAAATCTGTGCTGATCCGTATTGCATATGCGTTCAAACACTGACGACCAGACACCATACAATTATTTAAACTGTGGATTTTTTTTATACTACAAAGGTAGCTAACAAGCATACGGCTCGCCTGATGGTAAGCGGTTACCGTGGCCTATGGACGCTTGCAACACCAGGGGTACCCTGCAAAAATCTCTTCACACACTTTTTGAAGAATCCCATGGTGTAGGTACTCCCTTGGGAAAACTACGGTGGACAGTTCATTCCACAGCCTGAGCGTTTGCAGCGGCTCTAGTTCGAGTTGACAACACTATCTCCAGGTTTTCAGCTGAGTTTTGTAACGACAGGTCCCTAAAGTCCACTAATCCACACCGGGCCCACGATAATGGACGAAATTAATCTCTCTCATTGTATGGAAAGGCTAGTTCTAATATGAGAACATAAATTATTATCAAATGAACTCGGGCACAGAATAAATAATAGTACAAACTCGGGCTTAATAACGCTGCAAAACAAATCTTGGTGTTTAGTCGAGAATTTTCATTTTTACTCTTGATTGTTTGCATAATCGTTTGTTTCAAATAAAGTGAAATTAAAATTTTGGTAATTTAATTACAAAAAAACAACTACGAATCGTAACAAATATCAATTATTCATATTTGTGTGTCATCCATCAAAATACTTGTATGTTTACATATCGTATCATCTATACATATAAAATGCTTTGTCCTGAATGACTGACGGATCAACGCACAGCCTAAACCGCTGATCGTAGAGACCTGAAATTTGGAGGGTGTGTTCTTTGTATGACGTAGGCATCCGATAAGAAAGGATTTTCCGAAATTCTACCCCTAAGGGGGTGAAAAACGGGGGCAAAGTTTGTATGGGACAACGTGATTCCTTGGTCCGATCTACTTCAAATTTTGCATAAACATTCTTTAACAAAATTTATGTAAGACGTGTTTCGTATTTTATTGAAACTCATCGCCTAACGGGATTAAAAAGGGGTAGAAAGTAATTTTAGGGGCGATTTGCATCGAAGTTGATATCAATACTCCTTAGTGCTTGTGTTTCAAATATTATTTTATATTTGACATTCCAATATTAAAGAGTATTGCATTCACAGACATAAATCTAAATAGATAAGGCAAGTCCCTCCATCCGTATGAAAACCAAGCGTGTCACTTTTTAGGGTTCCGTAGCCAAATGGCAAAAAAACAGAACCCTTATAGATTCGTCATGTCTGTCTGTCTGTCTGTCCGTCCGTATGTCACAGCCACTTTTTTCCGAATCTATAAGAACTATAATGTTGAAACTTGGTAAGTAGATGAATTCTGTGAACCGCATTAAGATTTTCACACAAAAATAGAAAAAAAACAATAAATTTTGGGGGTCCCCATACTTAGAACTGAAACTCATTTTTTTTTTAATAAAACCCATAAGTGTGGGTTGTCTATGGATAGGTCTTCAAAAATGATATTGAGGTTTCTTATATCATTATTTCTAAACTGAATAGTTTGCGCGAGAGAATCTTCCAAAGTGGTAAAATGTGTGTCCCCCCCCCCTGTAACTTTTAAAATAAGAGAATGATAAATCTATAAAAAATATATGATATACATTACGATGCAAACTTCCACCGAAAATTGGTTTGAACGAGATCAAGTAATTAGTTTTTTTTTAATACGTCATAAATTGAAATTCATATCAAATACTCAGGTCTATACTACCATTAACTTATATACCTACATGTTTTTTTTTTTTTTTATACCACTAAGGTGGCAAACAAGCATACGGCCCGCCTGATGGTAAGCGGTTACCGTAGCCTATGGACGCTTGCAACACCAGGGGTATCACGCGCGCGTTGCCGACCCTGCAGAAATCTCTTCACACCCCTTTTGAAGAGGTTTGTACGGAACCCTCGGTGCGCGAGTCTGACTCGCACTTGGCCGGTTTTTTTTATACTTATTATTATTATTATTGATTTAGTTAGATTGGCATTCGATTTTTAACGTGAAATTGAAATGATTCTATTTGTCAGCTGCACACATCCCTCGCTACACATCTCTGGTGGACATGCAGCCTTCTGCGAGTTCCCTGCCGCGCAAAACAGTTTCAAAAGAAGAGCGTTGCTCTCCCTTTTTGCACAGATTTTGACACACGAAGTACATACACTCGCGTCATCTATTTAGATGTATATCTGTGATTGCATTGCACCCATACCAAGCTTTTATGTGAGTTCAACTTTTTTTGAATATAATCGGATTGACTTTTAAACATTTTTGTCTGTCTGTTCTGGTTCATAGCTGATGTTATAAGGAGAATTTTATTTCGTTCCGCACAAAAAAACTGAAACATTACGCGGGTGAAACCGCGGGGGTCTGCTAGTTAACATATATTTCACAATGGAAAATTATTTCATATGTTGAATTAAAAATAAATGGGTATGAAATAACCAATAGTATAAACAGAAATTATTGTTGTTCATAGAGAAGGATAAAAGTTAAGAAAATTACTTTCCATATTTCAATATCCGTAGGTGATTACTAAGGTATCACACAATCATAACGAATAAGCATTACATATCTTAAATAAAGTATTTATTCTCATAGATATAATTAAACTACGAAATAAAATCACCTACAAAAAACATGTGACACATTTATATAAACTATAAGTTAATGATATTTGCACTCCAATACTTTCTCGGTAATGTTGACTTATAATTTAACAGATCCGTATTTAGGTAGCATTAGTAATAAATGGATCTTATTTATTTGTACAGATACCCGCGGAGCGTACAACAATGGGACCGACATCGCACTGATAATGACTCCACTTCCTGAGCAGCTGTGACCTGATAACCTCACTCATCGACAAAATGCCTTATCAACGGGCACACACTATTACCGCTCACTTATTGATAGAACGAGTAAAGTTCTGGGATACTTATCAGTCGCGTACGAAACCCGTGCGCGTACCCACCTAATCATGGGATGGAATGAAGACATTCTCGATGAACTCACTGATAGTGCAGCGTTTGTGGACGAATGATGTGCGTTAATATCGAGTTACAATGGGTGATTTGTTACCGAGTATACCGAGGAGTACGTTTGCAAGTGAAGTAGAAGTGCGGAACTGGAGTGTGGCTGGCCTGGAGGATTACAGCACCGACGAGGCTCTGGCTGCCGTGGAGCTGTTCCGGGACTATCCTGAGGCTCTGCTGCGGTTCGCGTCCGTCTGCTGCGTGCTCTTCATGCTGGTTGGCATTCCTGGCAACCTCATCACGATCATCGCTCTGGCACGTTGTAAAAAGGTATGTAATACCTACAGCTAAGATGCATAACGTTTTGACCACCACAACAAATCAAAGACTTTAATGAGGACATTGAATATAGCATTTAGCATTGTACAAGGGGGTTTCATAAAGCGCTCGTGGTGTAGCATGATAAGCCGTTCTAGTTAAGCTACCACCGTCGTGGTTGGTACCTGGATGGGTGACCGCCTCGTGGTATTTCAAATCGAGCGTTTCCGTGCTTCGGAAGGCACGTAAAGCCGTTGGTCCCAGTTATCACTTAATTGTGATAGTGGTTAATCTAGTTGGAGGCCTTCTAGGCGGCTTGAAAACTCCAACAGTAGGTTGACCACTAGCCTACCTCCACCGATCCGCAGTGGGCACGCGTGGTGGAGTCTGCCCATTCCCTTTCACCCTGATTTGTGAAAAGAGGCCTGTGCTCAGCAGTGGGACATTATAGGCTGATAATGAATGAATGAATGAGGGGTTCAATCCAGTCTTAACTATCACTAGTCAAATAGAAACCAAACAGGATAATTCGCGGTATTTTCCAAACTATTACGCTTATACTTACATATTTTACATATTATTTTTTCCTGTAGTTGCATTATTTAAACTTTCCTTGTGTACACTGATATACTGCATGGCATAAGCTGCATACATGACTAAAAAAATCTATTTAGTCCGCCTTTTCAATAACAAAAAATATATATAAAATATATAATATATGACGGGCCAGCTGGCGCGGTTGGTTAAGACTCTGCCTATCGCGCCGCAGGTCATGGGTTCGATTCCCACACAGGACATGCATTTGTCTGCATGAACATGTCTGTACGTCCTGAGTCTGGGTGTAATTATGTATACTAAGTATGTATTTACAAGAAAGTAATAAGTATATGTATTATATCAGTTATCTGGTTTCCATAGTACAAGTTCTGCTTAGTTCGAGATCAGATGGCCGTGTGTGAGAAAAGTCCCAGGATTTCTAGGATATATAAGACACATATTTTTACAAAAACATACGAAGATATCGTATCTGACGGACTAATAAGATTTTTTTTTACCTAGGAATCATCGCTTTTATTTTTCAATACATAGCTCTTCCATGCAGCCGTTTCGGTGGTCATGGTCACCTCTTCTAGGACCTACAATGTATGAATGACCTTAACTTGGTTTTTTTCTTTATCTCCAAAGCATTGGAGGGAAACAACAATAATACCCAGCCTATTGGGTGTGTCACTTGTGGGTTTGTGACAAATGTTTTACTTCTTTCATTTATTATTGAACCGTTGAGGTTTCCCGCGATAATACGCTATACCAAGTGAACAGAAAATAATGTAAACAGGTACTAGTTTAGGTATTTGTGGTTCATTGACGTCTTTAAAAGCATTAAGGCTTTTTGATTCATGAGTGTCGCATCAAAAATAATAATAACATCAAATAAAATATTTGTAAACATTTGTCATAATCGTTACCTATATTAGACCCAGAATTCGATTTAATCTTATTAATACTGCAAATGCGGAAGTTTGAGTGTGTGTGTTTTTTTAAAACAATTAAGTCGGTTAACAAGCATACGGCCTGCCTGGTGGTAAGCGGTTTCCGTAGACTATGTATGCTTGCAATACACGGTGACACCGCACTCTACGGTATTCTGTAAGGTAGAGCTACTTCACCAGTCGTGTTTATTTGTTTGTTTTGTGTGTAGTTACTATAGATATCTACTGCAATAGGACATAACATTCCTTTCATCCCGTTCGTGAATACCATGGGACAACTAATAATAATAACTATACAACACAAAGCCTTTTCATAGTCAAATAAAAACGTTATTAAAGATAACAGAAAATAAATGTTGATACAACATCTAAACTGATAATTTAGATGGTCAGTTTTAAACAGACAGACAGGGACGAAGATGATAATGTACATTACATCGAGGCAGTATAAACCGCCTGCAAACAATTTCCTACGGTTTACAAGAATATTTTGTCTCGCTGATAATAAGTGTGAAATTCGCATGATAAAATATACCAACATCTGTACATAATGCCCGTCATTCATCTTTATTTCTTAATAAAATATGAAATATTTCTCAAATCTTGTATCTCTGCAATATCGCAGACTTGATTTATTCGCTAGTTACTTGATAAATATGACAATAATTGCATTGAAATATTACTACTCTCTTAACATAGGTCAGTGTTCAATACATAATTATTATACAATAGTTTATTGTGTATCGATAAATTAAGTGTCTTATTCTGTAAATAAAACAACGATATCAACGAAGTATTTTATCAATAACGCATCTACTGTGTAAAGTTCCTTTCCAAAGCATGTCATTTGTGTCTCTATAGATGATTCTTTCTCATTTTTCATAACCTTGGTATAGTTTGTGTTGGTCTTGGTATTACAAGATATCTCAAAGCTTAAGTATAACAATTATTATAGCCACTTAATTTTTATCGAATTCGTTAGTAATTAACCTTGTTCTAATATTCTCCGACTCATTTTAAAGAACCACAAATTCTGCAAAGATCTCCGTAAAAGATGCCAAAATTTTTGAAACACTAAAATAACGTCATATTTTTCTTTCCCAGGTCCGCAACGCAACAGCAGTATTCATAATGAATCTGTCATGCTCTGACCTTCTATTCTGCTGCTTCAACTTGCCGTTAGCCGCGTCTACCTTCTGGAGACGTTCCTGGGCCCACGGCAAGATACTGTGTCGGATGTTTCCTCTAGCGAGATATGCACTTGTTGCCGTCTCGCTCTTCACCGTGCTTGCTATCACTATTAACAGATACGTCATGATCTCTCATCCAAGATTATATCCCAAGTAAGTAAAACAACGATGAAATGCATGCAAATAAACGTGACAAGTAAACTAAGAGTTCTCATTTGTGTACTCTTTTCGCAGGTTGTACAGGCGACAGTATTTAGCAGTGATGGTAGCCAGTACTTGGGTGTTTTCATTTGGAGCGCTAATAGCTACGTGGCTTGAAAAATGGGGCAGATTTGGACTGGACCCTTCGATAGGGTCATGTTCAATACTACCTGATAAAAATAACAGATCTCCAAAAGAATTTCTCTTTGTAGGAGCATTTATGCTTCCGTGTTTAGCTATTGTTATATGCTATGCTCGGATTTTCTGCATAGTTCGAGATGCTGCGAGAAAATCTCGCGCTCCAGCTCGAGGACGTACAAGACCAGGCTTAGAAGATTCGGCTGTAGGATCAGCATCAACAGCTTTAGAACGATCTCCGGGTCCTGAAAATGGAACAAATCATGTAGCCCCACCGCGTAGAGCTTTGCTGGCTCCACCCGTTCTTCATTGTCCTCCAACTCCTGGACCAGAACGATCCTCATCTTCTGGAGTAGATACATTAGATGGACATGACGATGAGTGCGCTCTGGATGCAAAGCCCAGAACACCAAGCGGTGGCGAGACAGCAAAACGACTGCGACAAGCTGCTGTAGCTTTAAGACGCTCGCCAGCATCAGTGCGACCTCCACGTCTTACACCTAAAGATAGGAAGCTATTGAAAATGATAATGGCAATAATGCTTTCATTTTGGGTGTGCTATTTACCAATAACATTGACAAAAATTTTCAGAGAGTTTACATCGCACCCAGCGGCAAACATCGCGGGATATATATTGATATATTTGACGACGTGCATCAATCCCATCATATACGTGGTAATGTCGAGTGAGTACCGACAGGCGTATAAGAATCTGTTAATGTGTCGCCGATGGGCGTGACGTTCGCCCGGCGATGGCGCCTCGGAAAAGCGCCCGCCGTGACTAACCGTAAATCATTGGATTTCCTGAATTTCATGTGAAAGTAATGGTTATTGATCCAAATAGGTATACATAAAAGACTATGAAATACTCGTATTATCTTAGATATATTTAAGTAAGTTGTCTGTTTGTAGTTCATAAATAACATGAGGAAAATAGGTGTTGTAGATTTTGATTATAATGGCGAACCGTCCGTGTTTTAAGGAGATTGCGTTGGTTGGTTGAAACCAAATTTGAAAGTTTTTGTACTGACATAGCTTATAAGAGCCAACAAATGAATAGTGGAAATGTTCACCTTAAACTAGAATAAGTACTTTGTTATAAGAAAGCATACGAACCAAATGTAAGATACCTTTTTGTTTGTGTATAACAATTGCCACCAGATAAATTGCAAATATTTATTTTTATAAAAACTAATCAATACACCATGCAGCTATATTCCAAAGTTATTAATGTAAAAAAAATATCTGTAATAATAATAATGTTTAGCAATAAATAATTAAAGATGTAACAGTAAAGAGAGAAGAGCAATACTATAGTAGTAAAGGACTACTGAAATAAACCGCAGTCGGGAGTATTTATCAAAGCCGGGCATACCCACTGCTGCAGGATTGACTCATTAAGGAAAAAACTCATAAGCGTAAATCTAACTTATTCAAACAAGTTTAACTCATTTGTAATTGAATGTAAGTTGGCGATTGACGCGTAGTTGATAAGTGCTTAAATGATTTTTTAATAAGCTAATACCATGACAAATAATGATTCTGTGGCTGGTTTGGATGAGTATAGCTCTGATGCAGATCTTGCTGCAAGGGAGTTGTTCCGTAATTACCCTAATGGACTCCTGGAGTTTGCATCTGCCTGCTGCGTACTGTTCATGGCAGTTGGGATCCCTGGCAATGTCATCACCATAGTTGCGCTGGCGCGTTATAAAAAGGTTTGTCATATGATTTATATTTTTGTACCTACTCACTTATCACAACTGTGGATGAGACTTATTTTACCTACTTCAATGTTTTTGTATCATGTAATGGCCAGAAATTACAACCAACTATTACACATAACACATAAGTACTCGTAAAACAAGGAATCTAATCACGCTCGCGTCCATTTGATTCTGTGCTCTGTGTACAAACAAAACGCGTCTACTTATCGCTTATCTGTGAATAGTAATAATACAATAGGCTAGGCTCAACTCAGTTTAAGGCCATTTTCTCAAACAGTGGTAGAGTCAATCTTATATATCCAATAGGCTTAATTAATCTGTTATTGAGATCTACTTTACATTATTTCCCATCTATGCTTCTATACTATAATATTATAAAGAGGAAAGATTTAATTGTTTGTTTGTTTGCATTGAATCGGCTCCAAATCTACTGAACTGATTTGAAAAATTCTTTCACTGTTGGGGGGCTACATTATCCCCGGGTGACATAGATTATATAATATTTTCAAAAAAAAATGGGATCCTTACTAAAACTCCAATAATTAACCCAAGGTGTAAAAAAAAACAGTAGGACTGAGAATAAGACGTAAACTATTTGTCATACCCGTAGTCGACCACTCAATACATTTTCTTCTGTTAGTTTATATTAAGTATAAAGTCTTATGCGAAGTTTCATTTCCTTCCCGCCCCTCCAGCAATTTTATTTGAATTTCAGTGAATTGCCGAGCCAAATGATAGAGACATGAAAGTGTTAATCAATATAATATAATTTTGCTTGAAAAGCTTTAATTACTACGTCATGTACAGTGGTGGAATGAAAAGGTTCGTCAGTTATCAACTTGAGTAATTCAACGTTCCACGAGCACATATTACCTTTTGAAACTGAATATACAGAATACACTGAATTAGAGAAAATAATGATTTAACTGTTCGTTATCAAAGTTCAAAATTATTCAGATCAAAGTTGTTCGACTGTACATCTGGTCAAAAAGTTTATTTTTATTTAATGTTATAAACCTTCTTGTTGGTTTAACCTACTATTGTCATTAATGTCAAAATAAAATAGAAAAAAGGGCAATGTCATAATTGAAAAAAAAAACTTATATTTTATTATCTTTATCTATATATATAAAAATCAATACCACTTTTCGTTGTAATTTTATAACTCAAGAACCTATCCAAACCAAATGCTTAGGCTTTGTTCGGACTATTTAGTAGATGGTTTATGTGAAGTTTGCACAAAATCGGTCGAGCGGTTCTTCATTTATCACATTTTTTATAACAAATGCTGTCAAATTGAAACTTTTTTAGTGTTGACAGTACAAGCATGTTGTTATGTCATTCATTTCTGTCTTTTCATTTTGGAAGAGCTTCGATTAAAGCTTGCAGTCGATAATATAACCTAGATACCCACTGCAGCGCCATCTGCCGGGCTGATTTGTGAATCTAATGTGATGGTTGAGATAGGGTAGGGTAGGAGAGGTACGGTAGGGTAGGGTACGGTAGGGTACGGTAGGGTAGGGTAGGGTAGGGTAGGGTAGCACCACGCGAACGAAGTCGCGCCGGGCAGCTAGTATATTATATTATTTGATTTACTTCTTTGATATCGTCGATGGTTGGGTCAATATGTCTCTGAAGTACATACCTATTTACATACGTACATATATCTACAATTCCTGTGATTCACGTAACGTCACTACCACTACAACAACAACTGATGTGCGTCAGAATGTACGAGTAATAACATCAATAACAGGAATAACACTATGTTCTTGTTACCACTTGGTTGGTTACTAAGTTACTTGGACCTAGATGTTTGAAGTCACATCAATTTTGCCATGATTTTGCAGTTATACATATAGTTTGCTAAATCATTTACATTTGTAATTTTGTTGATTTATTTCTTTATTGTACCAAAACCCCATGCAAAACACTATGATTCTAGTACGTTCTATTTTTTACAGTTGCGTAACGCTACTGCATTCTTCATAATCAACCTGTCGGTGAGCGATCTTCTACTATGCTGCTTCAACTTGCCTCTGGTGACGTCGACATTCCTGCGCCACTCCTGGCCACACGGCAAGCTCCTGTGCCGCATGTTCCCCATGGCAAGATACGCGCTAGTCGCCGTCTCCATCTTCACCGTGCTTGCCATTACTATCAATAGATACGTCATGATAGCTCATCCACATTTCTATCCCAGGTAAATATTGTATTCCTTCAATTACTGCATTCCCCACATTTCTGTATAGTTACAATACATTTATTAAATATATATTGTTAACAGGCTCTACACGAAACAAAACATCACGATAATGATCGTTTCTATATGGATTGCTTGTTTCGCATCACTCTTGCCGACATGGTTTGAAGTATGGGGGCGATTCAGCTTGAATCACATAGTTGGATCTTGCACAATTATACCAGATCATAACAATTCGTCTCCAAAAAAGTTCATGTTCATATCAGCTTTTTTGATTCCGGCCCTAACGATTATCATATGCTATGCCAGAATACTATGGATTGTCAAAAAGGCGGCAAAGAGATCTCGAGGTCCGGTTCGTAATAGATTGGAACCAGAAACTATAACTATGGATTCCAACGTATTTACACGCTCCTCGATGCCTGAAATGGATAGTAATCGTGTCTCAAAAACCACCAAGGGCCCACTTACTCTAAGCTGTTTCATGGCATCGGAACTATCGTCGTCATTTGATAGTCAGTCCAGTCCAGAGGAACCGGAAAGGATATGCACTTTCGAGCCAAAGCCACGAACGCTGAGTGCTAAAGCAGCTAAAAGAATCAGGCAAAGCTTCATTGCAACAATAAGGAAATCTAACATGCAAATACCAGCGCCCCGGATGCCGACCAAAAAGGACAAAAAGCTTCGTACTATGATTGCTGCTGTAATGATCCCTTTCTTCGTCTGTCATCTACCAATAACGTTAACGAAGACTATCTTTCAAGATTTTTCTTCGCATCCTGAAGCGAACATCATAAGTTATATTTTGATTTACATAACGACTTGCATCAACCCAATTATATACGTGGTGATGTCGATTGAATACCGACAAGCGTACAAAAGTTTATTTATTTGCCGGTGACCACTATTTCATACGTAAAGCCGTGTAAAATACTTATTAATACTCAAGGAAATTGACTATGTGAACTACAAATTGTGAACCGTCCCATTGTGAATACAGGCGAAAAGGTTTAAAATAATTATAAAGTAATCCGATAATTATATCGATTATGAAAACTGTAATCTCATATTATTATTACGTATAAGTACCTAGATAAGTACGTTATTTATTATGTAATACATTTCTAAGTGTATAGAGCATAGTTTCATGGAAAACTGATAAACTAGTAAATAATTTTACGGAGACTGTTATTATGTTAGTTATTTTATGTAAGTATATATGATTTTGAATGGGAAGAAAAACCGACTGGTTTAGTAGAATATAATAAGAATTTTAAACTCGAATTAATTACAAATATTTAAAATTATGGCAATACTGAATACTCCATTGAAAATTACTCCACAAAAATGTTTGTTCGTTGACAACATTTTTAAATTTACTAACTTGTTCATTCTTCTATTATTTGCTAATTTTGTTCAATAATCAAACTTAGTGCCCTGTAATAACGACCTTATTAGTTACATTCCGCAATCATGATTTCTAGAGGACCATTATAGACAAATAGTATTATGCATTTTGTAGATAAGCTCCAACGTGTTTATAAGCATTTAATATTATAAACCCTTTGGAAAAAAGTCGGCAATTGTTTTCAATAATTATGAATGTTCAATAATAGTCTAATAAATGTCTAAAAGTGGTCACTTGACTGTGTATTGTATTCATAAAATGTAATTTAAGCATCAGATATTATATGAGGAAGACGGATTACATTTCCGTATTTTTAAGACACATTTTGTTAAGAAATTTTCCATAAAGTCAATCCCGTTTTTGATGCCATAAATATCAAACATTTCCATCATCATTATCACGTGCCATCACTGGGACATAAGCTTCCTTCAATGATGAGGGTTAGGTCTCTAGTCCACTACAAAGCCCATTTGAGTTGGTGAATTGTAATATAATTCATATATTTTAGCAAATAACTACTCGACCATTTTTGGGTATACATACATACTCTATGCTACATGATATTTCGATAAGTTTTTGTAAATAAATAATATGATTGTTTAAAGAATAGATACAAGAATTTGTATCAAGATATGAAGAATCAAGATATGAAGATAGAATCATAATATGAAACATCAAGAAAGGTTTTGATGTAGCGAGTGTAAAATAAGTACTTTTCAATTGTTCAAGCTTGAAAATAACTTTCCGAAAACTTTCAACTTTTTACTAAATCCATTAAAATCTAACTTTCTAGAATAGAAAACAAAGAATCATGGCGAGATCCATACATTCATTTGTACATAAAAAAATGAGGTGTTTGAACCACTTCAAATGTTGAGATTACCTTACGAGCAACATGTTAATATACTTGTTGCACACATTTGTTACAACATAACGATTTTCGTCGCCATACTCACGATTCGCCGGCATTGCATAGAATTTCGCATTTTGATCCCGGGGTTCTATTTAGTTATATTTTAAATGCCTCTAAAAGTATTTTAAATGCCTATAGTCATTCCTTATGCATCAAGGATCAATTTTACGTCATTCCAATCGACAGACTCAAAAAAATCTTTATTTTTCTGTACCAATCCCGCCATGATTCTTTCTACTTGTATTCAAAATGTTTGTAAGTTTCAAGACTTCACAGAGTGAAGATTGTTTGTTGTGCTCATCGAACAATTAACCTAAAGAAGCCTAAAGACCTTAATTTTGTTTGAAATCTATTCCGCCAATTCCCCACCACCGACAACGCGCTCTAATTGGCTAACTCAAGAATACATGCACTCTGATTGGCACACTAAACATTTAATTGTAGTGATTGATCAGAACTGTTATTATTCAGTGTAAAAACACTAACTAGTTGCAGATTGGGCGGCTTGTGTTTGTCTTTGTTTCAATATTTCCCGTTAGAAATATGTGTAGTGATTATTCTAGTTGACGCAACAGACAATCAACACTGTTTGTACAGTCGGAAATACAAGTTATGCCATTTGTAGAAACTGAATACGGATTGATAAAGTGATAGAGAAGTGTTAATTTATTACAAATGGTATAACTTATCTAACGTCCAACTGTGCTTAATATATCGTACATATTGTACAATATCAATGTGTGATATTATTGTAAATAAGGCGTATGTCAAAGACATTGAAAACAAAGAGTTACGAAATGAATAATAATGAATCGAAGAGGGTGCTGTTTAAAGAGAAACATAAAATTAGCTCATGAAAAGTATTTTGTAGTTAGTCACTGATTTAAAACTGTTTTCTTTAAACCATGTTTCAATGTAAAGCTTAATTAATCAACGACACAAACCGGTTAATCTTTGAATTGATAATAAGGTTTCTGACAGTTTTAAAATAACAAAGAGAATTCATAAAAGGCGTTCGAATTCATTGCGGATGATTCTAATTCTGCCTTCAAGGCATATTTTGTCATACTTAATGCCTGAGCGTAGCGGAAACATTCCCGTACGCTTTACAGACATGAACTGCGAATGTTGATTTATTTGGATGATATTATTTTATTAGTGTAACATAGCGTGCATTTTTATGAAATTTGCTAAGTACTATTCCTTCTAAAATATTTTGAAAAACATTAAATTATGGCAGCGTATGAAATAGTTTTAAAAACTAGTCATTTTATAAATATTACAATATGCTACTGAAAATATATGAAACTTTTGACAATTCTCAATCCAAAGGTATTTGAGGAAAATATAATAAAAGACGATAATTCCATACGAATGTCTCGTTTTTGACAAAATATTATTAGCATGTAAATGTTTTATACGATAGTTAGATTATATTATAAGGATATTAATATTGATAACCGAAGATTCCCAAAGATATATTAAGAATTTATGTAATATAACAATGTAAAAATAGTTTTATTTCACCGATTAGATATTATAGGATATTTGAAATTATTTATTTACGAAGCATTATAAATAAACTTATCTTAATAATAAAAACTAGAATATTCAGAGGATTGAAATCAGAATCCCCAGGAATTAAGTGAACCATTTTCACGCAACATAAATAACAGAAATTTAGTTAGAACGGCGCTATAAATGAAATTATCTTGCTAGCTGTTACCTGACAAGGGTCTGATAGGCGAATTTGAACTCTGTTACCGTTTTAATAAAAGTTTGTTTATCATTTATAAACCACTATTCACCTGTCCGTTACTTTGATATGGACAATGGTCATGCCCAAATTTCCATATCAATTTATATTAGAATTACTCAATTTCTGGGTAGGGCATGAACTATGAAAAGCTTAAATAAAATAAAGCATAACAATAACATTTTGTATTAAGTCGACAAACTGGTAGGAGTGGATGTACTCCTCAGTATGAATTACTTTTAATATTGGAAGAACTCTGACATTGCGACAGAGATATCTTCATAATATTGGGATAAGTATATCCCAGACAGTTTTTGTCTACTGAATACAAAATCACCAATACAACTGGACCATATTTTGAATTTCCAGGGTCTCAAATAGCTTTTCACAAATATTTCAGAAAATAATCTCAACAAGTAATATAGTATAATTGGTTATTAATAAAATAGTCTTCTATAAATCATAGTTTAATAAGCTTAAATTAATCTTAGTCCCCATCGGCGTCGAATGTAATCATAATGATAAAATTGTAGGTTTTTTACTGTTAAATTAATCACACCCTGTTATTGTTATTTTACTAGCATTTTGTAATATCGACCATGTAAGACAAACACCACGTGTAGGTACCAAAGAACCACTTCTCCTGGGGCCACAGCATTCCCAAAAGCCATTGTACTTACCAAAGTTGTAATAAATTAAATAAATTAATATGTTCCATGCACCTTTTATTTCAATCCTCCTTTAATTATTAACAGGTCCAAATGCTGGAGCCATCGCTTATAGTGAGTGAGATAAACGCCACATTAGCAAATGTACCTACATGCCTTTAGTCTTCTTGAGCATGCAGATTTCCTTCATCAATGGCAATCGTAAAAAGGCATAGGCAGTGTATGTAGGAGATTGTCTCAAATACCTTATATTACAATGATCCTAATATTATAAATGCGAAAGTAAGTATGTTTGTTTGTTACGCCTTCACGCCTCGACTACTCAACGGATCAACATGAAATTTTACATGCAGATAGCCTATGGTATGGAGAAGGACATAGGCATATTTATCCCGTGAACGCGGGTGGAACCGCGGGAGACAGCTAGTCTTTTATAATAATCGTACAAAGTTGCCAGTCATTATGACTTTGCCATAGAGTTAAGCGTATAGCGAATGTTCATGAGTTCGTGATACGTTTATTCGAATGTATGTCCTATTGCGAAGAACTCTAGTTTGAAAAAAACTTACTTTGCGACAAAAAATATTCGAACTGGAGTTTTTTGCAATTGCATACATTCGAAAAAACGTATTTCGGACTCGTGAACATTCGCACTACAGGCAATCAGTATTTCGAAGTAGTATATGTCACTAATTACTAAGTAGACCATTGACCTGAAAAACGTAAGTGGGAACAAATGAGGCAAATAAAGACAATGGTGCAAAGGGCTTGATAGCGCTTCGAATGTAGTGGAAAACTTCACCATCAATTAAATACAGAAGCAGGAAAACACTGGAACCCAATTAATATTTTACACAACAGGAACTCCAATTTCCGGCTAGTGGGATGACGTTATAACATGAAAAGTAAGTGAATATCTAAGACTAAAACCAAAGTGTTTTCGCAACCGCAGGGGAACCTGACAGTAGCGTGTATAGTCAGCGTCAAAAGTAGCTGATCATTTCAGTACAATGGCAATAATCAATTCACTATTAACTAATAAGAGAATGCCAATACATTATCATGAAAAGCTGACTGTATGTAGGTACTTACTACACAAACTTGTGATTATAATCAATGCCACTAGTCACACGTGCTTACGATTCCCGCCTAAGTCTGATATTTGTGTGAGTTTTACACCCAGCTCGGTGTAAAACTCTAAAAAACGGTCTATAGTACCTAGTTAGGTACATTTTGGTATTTTGAATTCATAGTAACAATATATTTTTCAAGCATATTGATGATTAGAAGCCTGTAAATAAATAAATATCCTGGGACATTCCTCACACACGGTCATCTGTGGGGTTATTTTAAAACGATCGAATTCGGATTCGGGAGCGGAATCGGAAACTTCCGAGATGAGTTTCCGACATGATAAAATAATAATGAAAATGTATATTTGCACATTAAAATACAATCAAAACTGTAAGAACATCAATATTTATTTAACATAGTATGATAATAGTACAATTTAAGTGTTACAAAATAATACTTAAACTAAAATAAATATATTCTGCATGATAGGTTAAAGCGGCCATTGCTATTTTAATTTCCGAATCGAATAGTTTGACGTTTCTCGACGGAAATATCAATCCGAATCATCGAAAAGTTTCCGATAGCTTTTAGATGGCGGAATTCTTTCCGAATTTTATTTAATGTTCGTTTTTGACTATTATTTAATATAAACGCATTATTTAAACTTATATAATGGTTAGTTGGTACTAAACTGAGTGTGTTTGCCCCTATTTTAAGTAAATAATGAATAAGAAAGGTCTGCGGTAAAAGTAATAGCTACATACTCAAACTTCGTAGGGACTAAAACATATTGGTCACTACTCAATACCGTTACTCATGTTGGATGCTAGATTCACTACCACTAAAAAATCTACGTAACCATAAAATCTATTGCAAATTATCTATTTGCAAAAAAAAGTTAAAATATTTTATTAGACTCAAAAGAAAAAAAGAAAAACATAAAATATTTGTTTTATTATACTCTCCATGAATGTACTGAAAAAAAAAAACTACTTTGACACAGAGGGCTTTTTGGCGGGAACTTGCAAAGTGACGTTGCGTTTTCGTTTAATTTTCAAAAAATCATGTATTTTGAGTTTTATTGCGTATTATCTGTGATGTTTTATCCTATAAATATAAATCCACGCGCACCAATGAAGGGAAATTAAATGAATTATGTGTATCGTGACTTCAACTTGTCTCAAAAAGTCCGTGAGAAGTTTTAGTTTATTGACCACTATTTTACTAACACATGACATTTATGGACTGTGACTGACAGGGCGTACAATATGAAAGTGATTTATTTTGTGCCTAGAACTTAGGTATAACTCAAATACGATTAGGCTGTATGGCTCAAACCTTTGCCTGACTTTTGCTAATGTTAACAAAAAGACTTTTGTTTTGCTTTTGTAACAACAGTTACTTCGACCTATCAGTCAGTTTTCGAAGTTCGATAAAACTAGAAACCATTTTTATGTTTATTAACACAATGTAGACCTAAAATCCAAAATATAGAAAATAACAAGTATCTGTCTTTATGCATTTGATATGAGTGTTTAAATGAGGGCTTTCAACAATAAAAATCCGTAAGCATTTCGATTTTAGTTTAAATTTTAGTTTAGGTATACCATTTCCTACCATTATTAAAAACAAACTTTGTAAACGCACTCCAACTTTCCGCTATCGGATCTTTTCGATGAAGGTTTCCGATTCCGCTCCCGAATCCGAATTCGATCGTTTTAAAATAACCCCGCTGATCCCAAACTAAGCAGAGCTTGTACTATGGAAACCAGATAACTGATATAATACATATACTACTTTTTGTTTGTAAATACATACTTAATATACATAATTACACCCAGACTCAGGACATACAGAAATGTTCATGCACACAAATGCATGTCCTGTGTGGGAATCGAACCCACGACCTGCGGCGCGTAAGGTGAACCTTAACCAACTGCGCCAACTGGTCCGTCAAAATTCATCAATGAAGTTGATAGCCGAATAAAAGGTGATGTTATACAATAAGCACTCTGGTTCATAAAAGATACTGGCAATGTCTAGTGGGCCAGTTCCAAATAAAAAATATAATTCAACACATTTTATTGCAACATGTGGCATTTGTAACGAAAATACAGACATATTTCATGCGCAAACCGACGTACTAGCAACCCAATAGATTAAGTTACACTAATGGATCGGACCGCACAAATTACTCTCGATGTTTTATTTATAAGCTACCTATAGCCACAGTATTACAATATGCATAGTAAAACTGTGCTATAGCTAATAAAAACTGTCTGTCTGTAAATTTGAGGATACCTTAGTAATACAATAGGTATACAAATTCGTGACATCTATTATTTTTATCAATTTTAAGTACACATTCGATTTATGAGGATAAAATATAACATAGACACATAAATAACCTACGTAATAGCGGTTCCCTTTCACCCTCATTTGGGAAAGGAGGCATGTGCGCAGCAGTGGGACATCATAGGCTGATGATGATGAATAGCGGTTAATTCTTTGATCATGAGCGATTTTTTTATAAATAAATAACTTACCTACTTCTATTATTGAGGGCTGACTGACTGGGCTTCCCGGGATTCCCAGGAAGCGCAGTTTGCAGATGCTCATGCCTCTTTTGGCAGCTAATTCTAATGTGTTGCTAACAAAGTTGAAGCTAATTTGCTCAGTTTAGACTATATTTTTAGCAAATTCAACTTGCAGACGGCGGAATTAAAATATACGGTGCCGGTGATTGTGGATTTTTAATCAATTCACAAATATAAGGTCCTAATAAATTTGTGAATTATCTCTCGAGGGATGAATGTATAAGTCATTAGTAAATCACAAAATAATATTAGAAAAATAATCCGTGGGTTTTTTTTAAATATAAATGGTTAAATTAATACTTTGTACTGATATTAAGTTCAATTTCGGAATTTCGTTTATATTATTTTTTGAGTACTAATGACCTATACATTCATCCCTGAAGAGGAAATTCACTAATTTATTAGGATATTTATAAAAGCCTTTGAGGCCATACCAAAGAAATGTTTGTGCCAAAGAAGTATATTTCCTCCGAGGAGGTCCGTCTCATTTTCTTTCTGGTCAATCGAATGAATAATGCCCCGAAGTAAAATTGATACAGCATGGTAATTTCTTTATTAAATAAACGCAATTCAATATGTAAACGTCGATCCTTTCATCACATTTCCCCAATTTCATTTAACTTAAATGTAATTCGTAAAAGGCAGGTCATTTATACGAAAACTAGTGGAAATTTAAAATAATTAAATAACCAAATACCTAACTTTATAACAATGTTTAATGTTATGTTCCCGCGCGTAAGTAAGGTTGCTAGAGCTCATCGGGAAGGGGGAAGGGTCGGTAATGCGTGAGTGATGCCTCCTGTGTTTCAAGCGTCCGTAGCCATATGGCTACGGTAACCGCTTACCATCAGGCGGGCCGTATGCTTGTATACCGACTCCGTCGTATTAAATAAAATATAACCGTAGAAGACTTCCACTGACACAAATACTTACCGATAGATACTACCATCAATCCGTACAAAACGTCCCTTTATCATATTCCCCTGCCAGGAAGGTACACAGAATAAATGTACCAATTTATAACCGAAATCTGTTTTTCACTCGTGTATTCTACGTGCGATATTTTTTTACATCGGTAGGATATATTTTTCCTTTCGTTAGACGTAATTTTAAAAATAGTTGTTTTTTTTGAAGTTTTTAAAATGTCTTAAATCGATAAGGAGGGATACGGCCCGCCTGGGGTAAGGTTACTGTTGCCATATGAAATTTGCAAGGCATCTCACCTGACGCATTACCGACCCATTGCAGATTTAGGTGCGATATTCTTAAGATTTAAACCGACAAAATATTAGTTACCTTGTACGCGGGCAGAACTTGTACGTAGCATTACCTGAATTTGAATACAAAGAATTTAAATTAAAAAAAAAAACAGTTAAGTCAAATACATAATTAGCTAATCTGACAAAAATCTTAAAGATAGCATATTCTTATTTAAAATTCTCAAAAATGCAATTTAATGCCCTAACCTTTTACGAAACATAATGTTTTATGTTCCGCACAACACCTTACGACCTCGAGATTTGTTTCATGTCAGTTTTGCCCGTACCAATTATTGTCAAAATACATTTTTCAGACGAGTAACCACTTTTGTTAATAAAAATCTTCATAATATTGACTCTTTTCATGAATCTATGTTTAAAATACGAAGCGCTCGTGGCGTAGCATGATTAGCCGTTCTTAATCGATCGGCAAAGTTAAGCTACGTCTGTCGTGGTCGGTACCTGGATGGGTGACCGCCTAGTGGTATTTCAAATCGAGCGTTTCCGTGTTTCGGAAGGCACGTAAAGCCGTTGGTCTCGGTTATCACTTAATTGTGATAGTCGTTAAGCTAGTTGGATGCCTCCTAGGCGGCTTGAAAAATTCCAACAGTAGGTTGACCACTAGCCTACCTCCACCAATCCGCAGTGGGCACGCGTGGTGGAGTATCGCCCAGTCCCTTTCACCCTCATTTGTGAAAGGAGGCCTGTTCTCAGCAGTGGGACATTATAGGCTGATGATGATTATGATGATGTTTAAAATAATAAAACAAGTTAAAATAAAATAATTTTGTAATAACATTTTATAACGACCTAACGATATCCAGTTTTCTGGTATACTATAAGTACTATAATGTGTAGAAATTATGTTCTTTTACCTATAATAACCGATAATATACCTATGTATGTATTTTATGGACATCCAGGTCTTTGCTTATCTTTGTATCTAAATTTATATTTGTATATATGACTGTATGTGTCCTCAATAAATAAATAAAAAAAAAAAAAAAAAAAACAGCAGCGAATAAATAGTCTCGTTAGGCGTCGTAATATTAAAATTAGTGATGTAGGTTTACCGCCGCCCGCGCGACTTGAATAAAATATTATGTAAAAGGGTGAAAGCTCCGCCAAGATTATTATTTATGCAGAAATAACAATATACTGTCGAAATAAATCATCAGGATTTTAAGTGTTGCGGGAAATTAATAGCATATTTTTTATACCACTAAGGTGGCAAACAAGCATACGGCCCGTCTGATGGTAAGCAGTTACCGTAGCCTATGGACGCTTGCAATACCAGGGCTATCACTCGCGCGTTGCCGACCCTGAATAAACCTCTTCACACCCTTTATGTAGAACCCTATGCTGTACTCTATTGGGAAAACCACGGCGGGAAGCTCATTCCACAGTCCGAGCATCCGCGGAAGAAAACTTTTAGCCCGCACAGTTCGAAACAATTCTGGTTTCAATGTGTGAGGATGGACTCCCCGTCGATGGCGAGAGTTGCGATGGTGAAATGTAGCCGTGGGCATCATGTCGAACAATTTATTAGAGCACTCTCCGTTGTACAAGAATCATGAAGGAGTTAACAGGTAAATCTTAACGTTTTAATAATACATTCGTCCCGCGTTTTCGTTCATTTTCTATATACAGAATTACAGATCAAATATACATTTTCATACTTCTACCATCAGGTTTTTATGTACCTAGTTCTATGTATAATGTGGCCTTCTAGATGCACATACATACAGACTCTAAAAAAATATGTATTATTCTATCTTTTCGTACCTATTTCTCATTAAAAGTTAGAAATATGCATTTAAACTTGCATGAAATTATCAAAAAATAAAATAAACACTAACAGGAGTAATATTTACACTGTTAGATTTAAATAAATATGAATAATATAATAATATAATGAATAAGAGGAAACGCTGCCAGCCTTCTGGGAACCTTGCCGTTAATCGGAAGCAGCGGCAGGCTTGAGGAAATTTTCTATATATAGATTATATTTTGTAAATATTGATTGTATTTTGTACATATTTGTTGTAAATAAATGTATCTAATGTACTTAATAAATGAACTATGTGTTATGTTATTTATTTTCGATACCGTATAAATTAATTAACTGCATTGCTCGTTGAGGCTCAATTAGGTTTGTTTGTGCTCAAAGAGTCTTTAATAATCATAGTAATTATATTGTTTACACAAACCCCTCATTTAATTGTAATATTATTACATTTGGGACAAAAGATTAAACATACCATTGTATAGGAATTATCATTAGTCGTCTATTACGCTCTTTCGAAATAAATAAAAACTTTTTAACAAAAAAATAAACCACCGAAAAAACTGAAAAGCAAAAAATAATTTTGAATATAACTTGAATTTTATAAGGTTTTGCAGTCGGGGACAAACCAATAACCTACGTAGTTATGTATTTTTTTTGTAATATTTGTTAAATGTAATGTTTGTCTAAAAATGAAGCTAAGCAATATTGCTAACGCCATAAATTTTTTCGATATTAAAGCTAGGGCTCTACCGCGTAACTTTGGTGGTAATCGTAACGAACACCATTAATTATTTCATCCAATGATGCGCACGTCGCGACGATGACCATTCGTGGGCCCTGATTGGATGAAATTCATTAATGGTGTTCGTTTATGCGGTAGAGCCCCCGGTCCCATAGTAAAAGTTGATCGTATACATGAGTACTTTACGTGGTTTCATTTAATGTCGTATTGTCGTAATAGCTTATGTTATTTGTTTGTCCCCGACTGCAAAACCTTATAAAATTCAAGTTATATTCAAAATTATTTTTTGCTTTTCAGTTTTTTCGGTGGTTTATTTTTTTTGTTAAAAAGTTTTTATTTTATATTTTTTTGTGGCTATACTCTACTAATTACTACATGCTTAATTTTTGATGTAATACACAACTCAGAATTAAAATCTGTGAGTGAACAATAAATCATCCCTATTTTCCCACCCTTAGGGTAGGTATTTTTTATCCATATTTATATGGGACCACCTTCGAGGTATACCCTATCTAATAAAAAAAGAATAATCAAAATCGGACTACTCTGTCAAAAGTTATGCGTGATCATACATAAAAAAAAAATATATATATATACGCGTCGACTTGTAAACCTCCTCCGTTATTTCGTCGGTTAAAAATATCTATACATCACATTATATCTAAACACATTATACATTATTATAATATAAAATAGCAGGTAAGGATGCCAAATCTGCATTAAATATTTTTTTTAAGTGTTATGTATTGCTATTATACCTAATTAACCTCAAAACAGCTGCTTTTAAGTTTTTTTGTCTGTTTATTTGTACATTTGTCTGTTTGTACGTTCAAGCTTCACACAAAAACTAATGGACCGATTGCGAAAAAAATTGGCATTCAGATAGCCTATTCATACAGAAAGATCCACAAAACATGCTTTCCTGAGTTTTTTGCCGGAGTCAGTTTTAGCGCATTCCAAACCGGTGGTAGATTCAATTGCACCTAACGTTCATAAGTGCCTTATACCAAGGGCTTAATTGAGTAAATAACTTTTTGATTCCCGGGGGAATGCGGGTGAAACCGCGCGGGACAGCTCGTCTTCTATAAAACGTCTTTAAAGTGTGGCAAAATAAAGGAAGATTGAGGCTTAAAAATAATACGGTGGAGCCGTAGTAACGAGATTATAAGGGTCCTCAGTGTCTACAGAACCTGAAAAAATAGTCTCTAGTGTTCCGTACGGGCTGAGAAACGTAAATAAATGAATTTATCTTAGCTGGCACGTTATAAAGGTAAGTAACTAAAAACAAAACAGACGGAGAAATTGCAAGTGTTTTTATAAATATAAATGTCTGACAATATAAAAAATATATCGTTCATGACCCGACCCGACGTTCAGAGTCTTCTATCCTTTATCTATCCAATGTTTTGTAATCAAACAAAATCTAATTTCTTCAAGTAAGGCACGTGTCAGGTTAAACGGTTCAACATCATTGGGAAAGAGTATATATATCTACCAATTTACTATCAATCTGTCAAACTTACTATTTACATAGAAGTTCTACATTACTGAATGTAGAAACAGGTTGGAATTGCAATGTAGGGAAGGTATTAATAAATAAATCACAGGACCACACTTCTATGTATTTCATTTATTCACCTTTGGATTTCAAATCTAAACTTCAATATTTAAATTCATTTGAATCCTTTATAATTCTTATATAATCATCAACATATTAATCAGTTCAGATAATAGACAATAAGAATCGGATTACGTAATTCAAACCTTAGGATGATAATTCTAAATGAATTATATATAGCATATTTCAAAATCAGGTATACCTAACTACATCTGAGTACTAAAGGGTTTAGTTCAGAATAATAAATAATCATTTAGGCCAGACTTTAGAATGTATTTATTCAAATATAATATCAGTAGCCAAAACTATGAATTTACTCTCAAAGCTACCACCGGTTCGGATGGCTGACCATATTGAGAAGATACCGGTAAGAAACTCAATATTAAGGTCTTATGTATGGCCACTACACATTCAGAATTATTCTCAGTATATAACAGAAATACACAGAACACACATTATAAAATTATCAATTGTTACAGTTGACAATATCAAATATACTTATCTTTATATCGACGGGCAGTATCACGATTATAATAAGCAACCACTTCCAAAATACACAAGACTGAACTGAGCCCAGACCTTCCCGCTTATTTTATATTTTACAAGTACACTTCAAGAATACAAACGGAAGTATCAACCAATCGCAGAGACGGAAGTCTCAATACACCATAACCGGATACATTTTATCAGGAAGTGTCACTAATCTCATAATAACAAATTTAGTAAACCATTATCACAAAATTACAACATTCGTTTTAAATTATTGGAATAATTACTATCGAATTTAGGTATGATTAATAATATGATTTATCAAAGCCATTACATTGTTCAATTAAAATATCAATCGGAAGTCTATTGAAATCTCCTTACATTACAATAAAATGTTTATCAACAATTAAATTATCGCAGTAGTGATTTGATGACTTTGTAATTATTCCAATCCAATTATCATCAACATTACAATTTAAAATAACATTAAGTTACACCGGAAGTTTAATTTAATTAGTGCACCGGAAGTTTAAATAATAATCAAACCTTCAGCTCAATAGTGTTGCCATTGCAAATAATAAATTTATCAAAAACTTATTTCAATAGTGTTGCCACTGCAAATAATACATTATTGAAGTACTTATTTAACTCAGATATTTGACTCAGATTTAACCAAATATCTAACACACGCATGAACGCTCATATGTTTTTGAACTGACCAGAGTCGGCAACAAACTCATCAAAGCATATAAGAGCAATTACAATATGAATCACTTATAACTGAAGTGCGAAATTCCACTAGTAATTTTATTGGCCACTGAACTAAGATACCTATATTCGAGTGCGAACTATACTACAACAGTGAAAAAGTATTTGAGTCCGATAAGTTGTTTCTTTTACTTATAGCTATTATAACCGACTAGCTGTCCCCCGCGGTTTCACCTGCGTTCTTGGGATAAGTAGTTTAAAATACTTGGGATAATGTAGCTTCATATTAGTGAAATAATTTCGAATCAGACTGGTAGAAAAAAGAGAATATAGCTAGGAAAATATTGTCAAAGCGGCAGTTGTTCCGGAAACAAATTCAACTAACAGGCTTTTAAAATTTCAATTTTGTTAATGAAAATTATATACCTAGATACTACTTAATCTTCTTTTTCTATACAACCTATCATATCTGAAACCTATCATTACCAAGGAAAGCTACAAATTGTACGATCGTTCATAGCACTGCATATTATCTTGGTTTATTATGTTAAAATACCCGAAATAAGTACTATGAAACAACTAGTAATAAATAAATAACAGGTCTGTGTCTATAATAAATTATCTAAGACGCAGAACTTTTTAAACTATTTAATTATTTTTATGAATACTTACTTCCAATTTCACTAGTAGGCGAAATCGGAAGGTTAATTTTACCGAAAAATTTCGTTTAGCTTGCAACATTACTCGTGCGCTTGTGTGCGTGTCAGCGAGTGTAATTATATGGTACTCACGCATACATTGGTTGTCAAGTGGCTTACGTGTCGCGAGGATTTTTGTTCGATACTTCGCTTCTAAGCGTAATAATTCAATGTATACAACTGAAAACAGAAATATTACAATAAGTTAAGAAATGAATACAAAGTAAAAGCGCGAGTGATCGTAAAGGCGGAGAGAAACCGAGTGAGCTCCGTAGGTGTCCTCTATAGCGGGCACCGGTCAGTGGGCGCGGCGGCGCAGCGCAGGCGACGGCGGGGGCAGCGGAAGGTGAGGTGAAATCCGCGGGTTGCACCGATAATTATAAAATGCTGGTCCAAGCTTCATAAGCGGAGCGATTTTATGAAATTGTAAGGGCTTGGCCCAAGATTATCGTGTTAGCGTACTCGTATGTACTTGTGTGGTGGCGAAGTACGCCACATATTCCCCCTGGCCAGACCGTGACTACGGTCGATATAAATCTGGGAACCGTACTCTTCTTCCGCTCCGGGTCCTCTTTTCTTCAGGAGATGGTACTGGAGCTGGATTCGGTTGGTCATCGGTTGTAGTAGCCGCTGGTTGTTGTACTTCTCTCGTCATGTACGCCGGTTTGAGCCTGTCGACACTGACGTTTGACTTCTTGCCTTTTACGTCTAAGGTGAAGAACTTCGGCTGTCTCTCGATGACAAGATAGGGGCCGGCGTAAGGTGGTTCTAATGAACCACGCACGTGATCCTGGCGCAGGAAGACATGGGTTGACGTCTGCAGGTCACGTGGGAAGTAGAATGGCGAAGAAGAATGCCAAGCAGTAGGTCGAGGGGTCAGCTTCTGGATGTGAGCTCGGAGACGGGTCGCGTACTGGGTGACATCATTAGAGCTGACATCATCCACCGGAGAAAGGAACTGGCCAGGTAAACGTAGGGGCTCACCGTAGACCAGTTCAGCAGCTGACGTCTGTAGGTCTTCTTTCCATGCACTGCGCATACCAAGCAGTACCAATGGAAGAGCTTCTGTCCACTGAGAGGTAGTGTGGCACATAATCGCTGCCTTCATTTGCCTGTGCAGGCGCTCG
This sequence comes from Achlya flavicornis, assembly GCA_947623365.1. NCBI lineage: Eukaryota > Metazoa > Arthropoda > Insecta > Lepidoptera > Drepanidae > Achlya > Achlya flavicornis. The sequence goes on from OX392482.1 coordinate 5,120,580, forward strand.
ACGATGCCATTCGCCGCTGGGTGATAAGCAGTGGTGCGAAAGTGGCGCGCACCAACCAGCGTGGCGAGAGATTTAAAAAGGTGGCTCTCGAATTGGCGACCGCGATCAGTGGTCACGCGAGCAGGGCATCCAAATCTGGAGATCCAGCCGGATACCAGGGCAGCAGCACAGGTTTCCGCGGTGATGTCTTTGAGTGGGACTGCCTCAGGCCATCGTGTGAACCGGTCGATGACGGTAAGGCAGTACCTGTAATCAGAAGACAGAGGTAAAGGTCCTACGAGGTCGAGGTGTATGTGGGAGAACCTCGAGGAAGGGGTATGGAAAGAGGAAAGTGGAGATTTTGTGTGGCGGGTAACTTTAGATTGTTGGCATTGCAAACATTGCCTAGCCCACTCTCTACAATCCTTGCGAATCCCTGGCCACACAAACCTTTGTGAAACCAGTCGCACTGTAGCTGAACATCCAGGATGATGTAGATCGTGCAGCATGCTGAAGACTTGTTTGCGAAGTTGTGGAGTTATGTAGGGGCGAGGTTGTCCACTGGCTATGTCGCAGTAAATAGGGACATCGCTGTCTGCCGACATCAACTTCTGGAGTTTCAAGCTGGAACCAATGGTAAGTAACTCTTGCAGTTCTGAGTCTGAATCCTGAAATCGTGCAAGAGCTTGGTAGTCAACACCCGTGATTTCTTCCACACGTGACAGAGCATCTGCAACAACATTGTCCTTTCCAGGTATGTACCTAAGATCTGTCGTAAACTGCCCTATGTAGTCTAGATGCCGGAACTGACGTGGTGAGCATTTCTCCTTACACCTTAAAAAAGCATAGATTAGAGGCTTGTGGTCGGTAAATACAGCAAACGTCCTAGCTTCCACCATATGCCTAAAATACTTAATGGCTTCGTATACAGCGAGCAATTCTCTGTCGTAGGGGCTGTATTTGGCCTGGGAACTAGAGAGTTTATGAGAGTAGAAAGCGAGTGGTTCCCAGTCTGAATCTTTACGTTGCTGCAATACAGCACCAATGGAGGAGTCAGATGCGTCTGTGACAATAGCCAACTCTGCTGAGGCGTCCGGATGAGCGAGTAGCGTCGCCTGAGAAAGTGAAGTCTTGCAATCTTCAAACGCACGCATCATGTCCGTAGTCATCTCCACTGGGTGAGAACTTTTAACGTTAGGGCCTGAAAGTGCTGAATTCAACGGTGCTTGGATTTGAGCTGCGCCAGGGATAAATCTGCGGTAAAAGTTTAGCATGCCGAGGAAACGTCTAAGTTCTTTAACGGTTTTTGGAACCGTGTAGTTCTGGATTGCTTCTACTTTCGACTCCAGCGGTCGAGTACCATCAGCCGAGACGCGATATCCTAAGAAAGTCACATCTGACTTACCCAGTATGCACTTAGAAGTATTGACCAGCACTCCGTATTGCTTTAGACGCTCAAATAACAGACGCAGATGCTTTTTATGCTCCAAAGGACAGGAAGAGAAGATTAAAATGTCATCAATGTATCCGTAGCAAAAATCTAGACCCAGGAGTACCTCGTCGATAAATCTTTGAAAGGTTTGAGCTGCATTACGTAGGCCGAAAGTCATATACTCAAATTCAAACAATCCAAAAGGTGTAGTTAAGGCTGTCTTCGGAATGTCGTCTGGATTTACCCTAATCTGGTTATAAGCCTTCACCAGGTCTACTGTAGAGAAGACAGTACATCCTGAGAGCTGGTGAGAAAAGTCTTGAATGTGACGGATGGGGTACCTATCAGGAATCGTTCTGGAATTGAGTGAGCGGTAGTCGCCACAAGGTCTCCATCCATCGTCCTTTTTTCTAACCAGGTGAAGAGCAGAAGACCAAGGACTCTCTGAACGTCTGGCTACACCGCTTGCCATCATATCTTCAAACTCCTTCTTTGCAGCTTGTAAACGTGTCGGCGCAGTTACGAAATATCACCTTATAACACGATGCATAATTAAATATAGCACGTGCACAGTGCACCTGCGCTCTCGAGTCGAGTTAACAACACGTGCACGCCCCATCCCTACTACCCGGGCGGCGCTCGCCCCTACCTGCGTTCACTATAAAGAGACGTGTCGACCGCTCCGAGGCTCAGTAGTGAATCAACTGTCCGAGCGACAGCACTCTGAATCTCATTGAATTTACGTTGGGTTTGGTTTTGCCGATTATTTTAATTATTATTATCTTTTTAATCATTTATATTTTATTGTGTCAATGAATTTAAGTTCTTAGATATTTGTTTATTTATTACATGTTATAATAATGAGTTTGATTTTATCCGATGTTGAAATATCCTATTTAAATTAACTATCGTATATTTTATTGTTTTTATGTTGTTTTTATATTTCCTTTTACACCTATATGAATTAATGAACTGAATATAATAATTGACGAGTCTATTTATACGTTTTATTAACTAAAATATAATTTACTCTTTTATCAGAAGCCGGGATGATTTTATAGCCACGCCATGACCAAAACTAACGCAAGAAATTACGAGGGACCATCTTCGCATCCACCGAGTTCAAACCTCTGGATAAATTCATTGAGAGATACCATGACCGACCAACTGGTACAAATTTCGGATGAAAACCGCACTACGATTAGTAACCTGTTTAAAATGGTAAATCATACCGAAACACAAGATCACGAAGTTCGAATAAAAGCTGCCGATGTCTTGCAATGTGGGCTGACGAGTGTTCGTTGAGAACCACCACCTGGGAGGAATTGAAAAATTACGTTGCAAACATTTGAACCAGAGATAAAAGAAGACCGAAAAAGAGATGGTTGTGAAGGTATGTGAAAGATGATATGGGTAAGAAAGGAGAGAATACTGATATGACAGATAGAACATACTAATGGAAGAAGCGTCCATATTGCGCGGCACATGATGATGAAAGTATGGAGAAGGCACATGATGATGAAAGTAGGGAGAATGTTCAAATGGATTGTCAAACCAAATCCTACGGAGCAAGTTGCTGTTGAATTTATTGGAACATAACGGATGACAAACTTCGAACAGAGCTTTTGAACTGTTATGGGAGGCTTCAGTGTTTTTTCTCGTTTTACGACGTAGAAGATGAGAAGGCTTTTGGTCGCCTAGATCCAAACCACTGATGAGATGTTTGAAATTCTTGATGTCCGATTGCTCATATACTGAAAGTGTTCCAGAATTGATTGCTATTGCCAAAACCATGAGTGGACAAAAGCGCAAATATCAACTTGTTCAGGAATATGTTTCATCAAAGAGTGCAAGGACTGAGCATGGAATTACAAGGTCTGATCAAGGCATGACCTGTTTTATCCGTGGAAAGATTAGTCATCGAGCTCGTAATTGCAGTCAAAATGCTATTGCTAAATTCTGCTCCAACCCTGGTCTTTGCGCTTGGATTTGCGCCAGTGGAACGGGAGAAAGTACATCAAATAACCAATGTGCTATATACGAGCAGATCAAATGGGCAAGTCGAAAGGGTCATGAGAGTTTTGAAGAATGGACAAATGGTTATCAACAATATGCTGAAAACATAGTGGGCTAAATCACTTAATGCGTCATAATTGACATTTAGTCGTAGCTTTTCTTAATTCCTATTGAATTTCAGAAAGAAAGGTTTATCATTAGTTTTCTTTCACCAAAATCAAAGGTCATTTATTTAGTTTGGGGCCCTTCTATTGCACTTATGAACGTTGCGGTTGAGTCTGCCACCGGTTCGGAGTGCACTTGAGCTGTGGGGATTCAGACGGGAGACTCAGCGGGGCATTTTTCTTTTTAGTGGATCTTTCTTTTAATATTACAAAATTGTTACTTAGACAAAGAGATGCGGATGCAGAGAGAGGTTAATATAGCCATATATTCTTGTCCTTCACGTGGTGATCCGCGTTGTAGGTGTTTTTGTCAATTGACCTCTGCTTTGTAGAATCTTTGAATTTGTTATAGGACATTTTGGATGCTTCAAGTAGAGCTACTTTGCGAGTCAAGCGCGGTTCCTTAGAAAAGGACTTATTGGCTTTGGCTAGCTTGAATCTGGTTGTCATAATTATCTTTGTTTCTTAGGTTATGGTGGCTATCATTACTTTTAAATGGGTTTAGATTTTTACGAACGAGTATAATATTACTTTTAAATGGGTTTAGATTTTTACAAACGAGTATAATATTTTCATAAATGTGCTGTGATGCTAACGTTGTTGATGACTTCATTGACAGAGTTGATTTATTAACTATGCGAAGGTCTGTTCAGATAGAGGCAATTGAGGCAGCACTATAAAATAAAGAATGATTTGACAAAGGTAAAGTAACGCTAACTACCACGGCAAAATACAAAATTGTCATCAAAATTCACCGGGTCATTTGAAATGAAAAAGGTTTTATCTCATAATCGATATGAGGTACGAAGTAGTACGAACGTCTAAAAAATGCGCCTAAATTCGGTATTTAAAGAAATATAGCCGTGTCGGCGATAAATAATGAGAACCGTGACAGACAAATTAGCTATGGCGTGTAGAAGGTTTGGTAATGTTGGTAATGTATTTATTTTAATGTGTGTGTTTTACGTGTCAATACTTTATAGTATGTCATATCAACGAGAAGGCTAAAACAGATGCTGAGGTCTTGAAGCCTAATGTCAAAATTAGCGCTGAGGCTATGAGACATGAGTGTGAGATGAATCATTATAATGTATTATTTATATATTTTAATGTGTGTGTTTTACGTGTCAATGCTTTATAATGTGTCATGTTAACGAGAAGGCTAAAACAGACGCCGAGGTCTTGAAGCCTAATGTCAAAATTAGCGCTGAGGCTATGAGACAAGATTGTGACATGAATCATTATAATGTGTTATGTGAACGAGAAGGCTAAAATAGACGCTGAGGTCTTGAAGCCAACCATGTCAAAATTAGCGCTGAGGCTATGAGACATATGTGACGTGAATCTTATGTGTTTTATTATTGTGATTTAATTTGTGGTTATGCTGTTTAATGAGAAATGATATTTAATATGTTTTCCTCTTATATCAGATAAAAATTTGGAGTAGGCGCAGGGACGCGCCACTCGTCAGAATGGCCGTGTCGGCGCAGTTACGAAATATCACCTTATAACACGATGCATAATTAAATATAGCACGTGCACAGTGCACCTGCGCTCTCGAGTCGAGTTAACAACACGTGCACGCCCCATCCCTACTACCCGGGCGGCGCTCGCCCCTACCTGCGTTCACTATAAAGAGACGTGTCGACCGCTCCGAGGCTCAGTAGTGAATCAACTGTCCGAGCGACAGCACCCTGAATCTCATTGAATTTACGTTGGGTTTGGTTTTGCCGATTATTTTAATTATTATTATCTTTTTAATCATTTATATTTTATTGTGTCAATGAATTTAAGTTCTTAGATATTTGTTTATTTATTACATGTTATAATAATGAGTTTGATTTTATCCGATGTTGAAATATCCTATTTAAATTAACTATCGTATATTTTATTGTTTTTATGTTGTTTTTATATTTCCTTTTACACCTATATGAATTAATGAACTGAATATAATAATTGACGAGTCTATTTATACGTTTTATTAACTAAAATATAATTTACTCTTTTAAACGGACAGGATCAAGGCGTCGAGGCTTGCACGAGACTGGAGGGCCTGGCGTGGTCCTAATGTGGTGTAAGGTATTATGCTTTGGAGTGGAAGGCATACCTGCTGGTCTCGTGATCTCAGGATATTCTCGTAACAGAGCGTGATAATCCGATTCACCTGTCACTGCCTTTACAGATGCGATGTCGTCAGGTGATCCAGCATTTACTGTGAGGGAAGTAATGCTATCGATGAGAAGTTGGTTCTTACAATCCACGAGCAAACCGTAGAAACTCAGGAAGTCAATCCCGATAATAGGCCTGGAAACATCTGCGATTGTGAAACTCCAGCTGAAGGCACGTCGAAGACCTAAGTCGAGCTTCAGTTGTTTGATGCCATACGTGTGTATGACAGTATTGTTCGCAGCTGTCAAGGCAAACTTCGTTTTGAGACAGGGCGTTTTGACTGCCAATCGCGGGAAGACACACAAGTCAGAACCAGTGTCCACGAGGAACTGCATCTTCGAGGTGCGATCGGTCACAAAGAGACGGCCTGTTGATGAAGCGGGGCAGTCGTTAGCCGCTACTTGCGACCGCCCTGAAAGTTTTCCGATGCCTTGTAACTGCAGGGCTCCTTGCACTTCTGCGCCTTAGCTCCGAAATTGAAGTGGTAGAAACAGTGAGGGTGGTTAAGTGGCGGTTGTCTAAAGCGAGAGCGTGAGCGTGAGTGTGGACGTGAATGGTTGTCTCGCCTGTTGCGGTAATGAGAGCGCGAACGATCACCATTTGCCACCTGTTCAGTTAATTTTGCCACTTGCCTTGTAAGTTCAGATACCTGCCTAGTCAAGTCATCGTAAGGTGATGATGATGAAGAGGGTACTGCACTCGATGTACTCGCCACTTGAGGAGTAGTTGGGGCTATCTCGAGAACCTTATCTGCCAAATCTGATAGCTTGTCTATGGGTAAGTCTACCTGCGATGCGATTACCGTCTGGATGTTGGCAGGCAGTCGACTGGTCCAAATAGTAGCCAGGAATTCTTCAGGGACCCCTGGACCGGCAAGGCTCTGTAGGTGGCGTAGGAACTGCGATGGCTTCCGATCTCCAAGCATCTCATGCATTAACAGCTGCTTGACTCGCTTTTCCTGTGATGCTGAAAGGCGTTTGATTAGCTCTGATTTTAATTTGACGTATTTGTCGGTGGTAGGTGGGTTGGTGATAATGTCTCTGACCTCAGCGGCGTACTGATGTTCAAGCTGGGCAACAAGGTAGCAATATTTTGTCTCGTCAGTCGTTACTCTAGACAGTATAAATTGACTTTCCACTTGACGAAACCATAAATCAACCTCGTTCGGCCAAAAAGGAGGTAGTTTCACACCAACACGCATTACTTCAGGACTAGTATTTGCATAGGCATCCACAAATTCATTGTTTAGAGACATTTTCCAAAGATTAGAATATAAAAATAATCGCTCACCGCTCAACACTTGAACCACTCACTATCTTACAACTCGCACGAAGAATGTTCTGGAACTTTCCGTGAAGGTTATTCCAAAGGCGTAGTCCAATGCACTCGAGGGTCACCAGTGTAGTAAGGGTACCGGTCCCTTGCTTGGATTTAGATTTAGGGAGTAACTCGGTCAGGCAGAAGGCGGGAATATCTAAGTAATAATGAATATCGAGAAGCGATGAAAATAGGTAATACTATCGTGAAGCGATGGGATGGAATGATTAAGAAAGAAAGATGAAACAAATGAAATGAAGGATGTTATTTGAATATAAGAAATGATTTTAATGCAAAGCAATTTAAATTATGTACAACTGAAAACAGAAATATTACAATAAGTTAAGAAATGAATACAAAGTAAAAGCGCGAGTGATCGTAAAGGCGGAGAGAAACCGAGTGAGCTCCGTAGGTGTCCTCTATAGCGGGCACCGGTCAGTCGGCGCGGCGGCGCAGCGCAGGCGACGGCGGGGGCAGCGGAAGGTGAGGTGAAATCCGCGGGTTGCACCGATAATTATAAAATGCTGGTCCAAGCTTCATAAGCGGAGCGATTTTATGAAATTGTAAGGGCTTGGCCCAAGATTATCGTGTTAGCGTACTCGTATGTACTTGTGTGGTGGCGAAGTACGCCACAAATCTAATTATAATAAGTACCTAGGCGACCGAGCTTTGCTCGAAAAGTCGGAAAACCACGTTTTCCCATAGATGAGACCTAGCTTTCATTGATATCTTTAGAGCGGTTTTCAAGATCCAAAACATTATATACAATTATTTATCGTTTATGTGCAGCGCAGACGACAGAATTTTTGTGCGAAGGAGTCTGTGGCACACAAAAACGTCCGTCACAGATTTTTCACAGATTCAAAGCACACAACACAACACACTATCAAATCTTCGATTATTCTGTCGGCAGAACTCTAGGGACGTACATGCTATAGAAATGCAGAGAATGCGATGCATTATTTTTTAATTTAAATACAGATAAATAATAAGAAATAGAGATTTGAGTAAATCTCGTCTATCTATCTATCCTATGTAAGTATGAACTTTCGAATAAATATAATTAGTTTTTTTTGTGATAAACACATGGCTTCAATGAATAAAACAAGTAGGTACCTATTTCCGATTTAAAATCTAAATAGACATTTCACTAACGAAGACGATATAAGAAGACCGATAGCAAAACCTATTCTTCAATTATTTTAGTTGTAGTTGTACGTAGGTAGTATTTATATACTCTGAGGTTGTAGTTATAGTACTTTCAAGGGCTAGTCGTAACCTCAAAGTTATTTAAATTTACAAAGTTACACAGTAACAGTTTAACAGTTTAAATTTACTTAAATAGTTGGAACCGGAAGTTCAGATTGAGAAGACAGCTACGAAACCTGAAGTTTTGCCTTTATAAACAAAGTTTATTGAGTTTACATAATTCAAAGTATGGTTGTATCAAACCTGTTTTATTTGGGACTGACTATTAGTTAAAAGATTATCGAAATGTATATAGTTTTGGTGTAAGTACTATCTATTTGAATGAAAATAAACTCTTCAATAAAGCTACCTAGTAGGTATATTTTATAAGTCGCTTTCAAATAGCGTATTTGCGTTTCAACCTTTTTCCGAAATAGAAAACCAAATGCATTTTTTTCTACGTTCATGAACAAATTTTAATTTCTAAATCAAGTTAAATTCTCCTTTTTAGCGTTCGGTCCAAAGGGTGCCGAACGGGATCCTATTCATAAGACTCCACTGTCCGTCCATCCGTAAATCCGTCCGTCCGTCTGTCTGTCATGAACCGTAATAGGTAGACACTTGAAATTTTCACAGAATATGTATATATGTCTATTGCCGCTATAACAACAAATAATAATAAAAACTTTTTAACAAAAAAATAAACCACCGAAAAAACTGAAAAGCAAAAAATAATTTTGAATAGGTATAACTTGAATTTTATAAGGTTTTGCAGTCGGGGACAAACCAATAACCTACGTAGATATGTATTTTTTTTGTAATATTTGTTAAATGTAATGTTTGTGTAAAAAGGAAGCTAAGCAATACTGCTAACGCAATTCATTTTTTCGAATTTAAATCTACGGCTCTACCGCGTAACTTTGGTGGTAATCGTAACGAAAACCATTAATTATTTCATCCAATGATGCGCACGCGGTATGTCGCGACGATGACCATTCGTGGGCCCTGTCCCCCTAGACAAGATGGTTATCGACAATCGTCATCGTTAGTAAACGATCAACCTTTGTATGGGATTGACATTTCAAATCGAAATATCACGCGACTTTTAACAATCTCTTATGTCAATTCCATACAAAGGTAGATCGTTTACTAACGATGATGATTGTCGATAACCATCTTGTCTACTGGCCCTGATTGGAAGTAATTCATTAATGGTGTTCGTTACAATTATTACCAAAGTTACGCGATAGAGCCCCCGGTCCCATAGTAAAAGTTGATCGTATACATGAGTACTTTACGTGGTTTCATTTAATGTCATATTGTCGTAATAGCTTATGTTACTGGTTTGTCCCCGACTGCAAAACCTTATAAAATTCAAGTTATATTCAAAATTATTTTTTGCTTTTCAGTTTTTTCGGTGGTTTATTTTTTTGTTAAAAAGTTTTTATTTTATACATTTTTGTGGCTATACTCTACTAATTACTACATGCTTAATTTTTGATTTCTTTTGATGTAATACACAACTAAGCATTAAAATCTGTGAGTGAACAATAAATCATCCCTATTTTCCCACCCTTAGGGTAGGTATTTTTTATCCATATTTATATGGGACCACCTTCGAGGTATACTCTAACCAATAAAAAAAGAATTATCAAAATCGGACTACTCTGCCAAAAGTTATGCGTGATCATACATAAAAAAAAAAAAATATACGCGTCGACTTGTAAACCTCCTCCGTTTTTTCGTCGGTTAAAAAAAAACATTTTATTTCGTACTTTATAATAAAATGTTAGTTGTTTTGTCTACTTATCAAACCTTACCTCAGTTTTTAATACATAAGACAGACATACAAAAATAAAAGTATTTATATTCAATTTAACGCTCTAAATGTAACGAACTCTACGTGTAGCAAAAGACTGAGTGACAGTGCACGGGAGGAGTAGGCTGGTGTAGATACAACAAAATACAGAATTGAAAAGTGTTAGCTAGAACAACGAAATATTGAAAGTGAGTTTTTTTTGGTAAAATTATGTTTTGTAAAAAGTCTTAAATAAAGTTGTTGTTTATGATGTTAGCCTAATACAGTTCTGCAAGGTTGTAAGTGTTTTCCAATGAGCCCTGTATAAAAAAAATTATGGTCACTACACTATACATCGAAGGAACATCATATCAGAAACTCTTCTGTGTTGAGTTAGTTAGTCACCTTTTTTATCGTGGGGAAATCCTCTACCGGCCCGAGGGTAGCGGCCAGGTTATACCGGACTTTTACCGGCAAAATACCCACGGTGGTCGCCATCTGCGCTGTAGAGAGGTTAGAGGGAGAGTTACTCACCTACCTAGCCACCATACAAACGCTACCGCAAACAATTTAAAAGATAATTCCCGTATACATCACCTCATAATCTGTAATAGGATCACCGAATACCTCTTAAATAGATAGAGACAAATATTTGAGTGCCTTAGGGCTGACGTAGACTAACCTAACCACGATAAGGCCACCCTCCCAACCAATGATGCTATCTGCAAACGATTTGTAAATTGCTCTATTAATTTGGAGTCCCTTAAAGATGCTATCTGGGTGAAATATTCACAAGACTCATTTGCTAATGGGATATACTTTTTTGAGAATGAATTATAACTAGCGATTAGTTAGTTACCTACAGTAGCAATGAATATCATATAACTAAATCTGACATATTATGAAAACAAATGTGAAGTAGTACTTGTCGTCATATTATCATACAGTCATCATCATCCGCCTATAATGTCCCACTGCTGAGCACAGGCCTCTTTTCACAAATCAGGGTGAAAGGGAAAATGGGCAGATACTCCACCACGCGTGCCCACTGCGGATCGGAGGAGGTAGGCACCCATCCAGGTACCGACCACGACAGTGGTAGCTTAACTTGCCGATCGTTTAAGAACGGCTTATCATGTTACACCACGAGCGCTTCATCACGAGCGTATCATATATAGTAATAAACCACATAAACCGAAAAATGAACGGCATGCTACTCAGCATTCCGTTCATTAAACAAAAATTACGCCCAAGTTATATCAAGCATGTTATGATTACTGACTCACTCCATTTCTCGAGGTATCTACAGTTTTTCCGGATAAAAGCATCCTTAGTAATTTATTCCATGTATATATTATTTTGATCTATCTTTTTTCGAAAAACTACTACCACTAACACTTCTGCAGTAGTATTATTATTACAATTCATAAATCCTATTGACTTAGAAGTGTTATTGAAATACGCAATACTTTTTAATAAATTATAATATTAAAACAACAACATTTTGTTGACAGTTAAATATTTGAACAATTCTTAAACGTGCCAAAGCTTAGACTTAGGTTTACGCTTATTATGTTCATTGTAAACATTTACTTCGAACATTTTAGTATGTTAAACTTATTAGGAACACGGAAAGATTATTTAATTTCCTTCCAGACCGATGATTAAAATTCCTTGAATGTTCAGCCCTTATTTATAAAGGTCGCATAATGGGAAGCTAAGTAAGTAAGAAGGAAGACAACATCATAGCAGATAAAATGATGGTGTTTTTGTACATATTATTGTCACCTCACAGGATTTTACTTCGATTTTCATTCAAAAGCGCTAGACAGAGTAACAACGTCCACTGAACAACATAATTTATTGCTGAATTATTCGGGACTCCGAAAAAAACTTTTTTCACACAATGATTTTACCCCTGTTCATTTTAATTCCCAATGTTGCGGAAAGAAATTGTATGAATAATACATTTACGGTCAAATATTTGCAATGAAAGGTAAACTTTATTTGATAAATGAATAATAATTAATGAACATTCGACAGACGTCCAGTCGCTCCCATGATTGTTTTTACCTTCGTCATTTGTTTTTCGTAGCAATTCACAGTTCAAATTTTCTTTGCGGAAAACAAGTTCTGCAAAGGTTAATCCTCTTGTTTAGACAACATTTGATATTTAACTTTTGAAAATAGAGTCACAACCAAAGATACGTTTTGAGCAGTCAGAAAGAAACTTACGAAATAGGGTTAGTGACATAAAATCTTTTCAATACATGAAAAGAACGTTAACGAACCGTTCGCAAGAGATATTCCAAAGTAAAAACACATATTGAAGGGAATAGGATAATAACGATGAACTGGCAGAAAGTATAGCGAAGTAATATAGATTCTATAATCTGTGCGTGATTCGCAAACTGACGCCATTGTCCGGGATCCGAAGCGGGCGTACCGTGCAGTAATCCTGCATGTCATGATGGCTCGTCGTTTCCTCCCAAGCTATTTATCAAACCCTGGTACCTACATGCTGTATCTACAGCTTAATTACATACGTAAAATCTTTATCTCCCGGCTAAATAATACATATGAAACATACAGGTTATTCATCTTTCTTGTAATGATATAGGTGGCTTATATACCGCCTTTGCGCAGACGGTATGACCAAGGGAATTTACAATAGTTAATACAACTCGTAACTAAATGGTGACCTGTTATTTATGTCTTGAAGTTTATGACGGTATCCTCAAGTAGAGGAAGTATGATGGAGCAAACTTCAACACGTATACGTATACACATATTATGAATTAAAATCAAAAGTTCCTCACAGACAGCACAAATAGCCTATGTGAAAATCTATAGTGTACAGGCGAGAGCTCTACTGAGGCAGCGGCTAATACAGCGGCCACATTGCTATGTAGAGCGTTTAGACATCTTTCAGGGGCCCAAGTCAGCAATTAAAATTGTGTTCGAATGAACTATCAGTGGTGTCAAAATAGTGCCGTTTTACAGGTTTGGTAGTCTACTAACACAATAGCGCCATAATGATGCCATAATGACTCCATTATGACGCATTATGTCACAATTTGACACCACTGTAAGTTCATTGGACAGAATTAGGCCCCTGATATCGTGAGCCGTGCATTCAAGCCTCCTTGCGTAGGCCTATCAGTGTGGCCGCCACAAGCGTTTATTTCTCCCGTGCTCAGCTTCACTATGGACTGATACGGTGATTTCATAAGCTTGATATTTCGCACGTACGACCCAGGACTAAGAATTACTCCAACTGGCGGGGTTGACAGTGAGCCAAAAGAAACAAAATAACAGCCTCAAAAATACTGCATTTAATTATTACGTGTAATGAGATACTGACATAGAGCAGGCTTATAACATGCTCGTTGCTTTTCGTGAAAAGAAATATTCGGCGAAAAACGTTAATAACAAATATTTGAACCCTTGAAAATGCTTTGCGTATAAAAATTCTTTCTCGCTACAACAAAAGCTATTCTCACTTGCGTATTCGGTCCAATGATTATAAGGAATGAACATTAGTTCTATTTAATCTGAGCTTTAATTATATAAGCTTATAGGTACTTAAGTAAATTACTGTTTGTGCGGACAAAGAGTAATCTGAGTTTAGAATTTTAATACGACTTTTTGTTAACAAAATTAGTGAAGCATATATAATTGAACTTAATAAGAGTATGTAAAGGGAATGCGAATTGGAAATGAGCCAAAGTCAACTACGTTTCCAAATAAGTAATTAAAAATAATTGTTATTGATAAACATCGCATAGTTGAACTTCTAAATGGCAAATTCAAATTTTCTTAAACTTTACTTTTAAAATTAAACTTATCTTAATTTGTCATCACTATTTTAGCTCCTTACCCTAATATCCTAAACATACATTCACAAACAAACATGGCTGACAAGCCAGCGTCACGTACAGATTTCTAAGTACCTATACCGATTCCCGAGCCCAGAATAGCTAGACGTCCAGAAACAATGCTGTCTGCGATAGTTGTTTTCTTCATACTGTAAGTGTGATGGAAATAAATATAGCTGAGCTTTGTCGTCTGGATTGGACAGAGTTTAATGATATGTGGTACAAAATAAAAATATAAAAAAAAACAATGCAAAAGTGGCTTTAGAAAATCTGTGAGAATATTATAAAGTAAATATCTGAATTTCGTTTCATATATTACCCACAGAAAGAAATCGCTATAACGATTTCTATTACTCTGTTAGATTTGCAACAACAATTGTAATGTTTTTTTTTTTTATACAACTTAGTCGTTAAACAAGCATACGGCCCACCTGATGGTAAGCGGTTACCGTAGCCATATGGACGCTTGCAACACACGAAGCATCGCTCACGCGTTACCGACCTTTCCCCCCTTTCCTATGAGCTCTGGCGACCTTACTCACGCGCAGGAACACAACTTTACACAACATAAAGTTATTTGGCTGCGGTATTCTGTAAGGTGGAGGTACTTCCCCAGTCGAGCTGCTCTTTGAGCGAATAAACGCTATGCTCTACCTCTCTTAATGTAAAAAGAAAAAACCACAACTGCTTTGTGTTCTGCAGCTCTGCTCTGCTATTTTGGTCCTATAACAGCAGAATACAAAAACGCTTATTATACACATCATGTAGAGTTGTATGAAGCAAAAAGCCACCTCAGCTTTTACCTACTCACTGGAGTAGACAATTGTTATTACTTATAAGAAAGCCTGCCAGACGAATACTTAGGACTCTTAAGAACGAACGTCCCTCGCAAGAACGTGAAAGTGGTAAATTCAACTGTATGTATGTAACGTTCATAAGTGCCTTACCAGGGCCTAAACTGAATAAATGTCTTTTTGATTTTGATTTTGAACCAACGGTTTAATAATAAATATAAACAAAAATTTGTTATATTTTTTAAATGATAGTGCAGTTTTTTTGACAGACACCCGGAAAAGTATTCGTTAGTAGTCGTTTCGTATGTAGTAAGGGATATGGCAATTATTCCACTAAAATTGTTTGAAATGAAAATTTATGATCATAACAAGCCCCCATAATTCACTTCCAAAAGGCTAACCTTTTGTTACTAATAACACAATAGATAGTTAGGACAACTAATTACTTGCTGAACCCCTTACTAAACCCTACTCTAAGGTATCACGTGTTTCAGGAGATGTGGGCTGACATACTACACTTCCTTGCTTAACTAAAATCACCAAATAAGCAATTATCAACGTTAAATCATTATTAATAGAGATCATTTCACGGCTCTCATGATATAATAGGAGTAGGGTCATCTCATACCTAGACGAGACGTGAATGTGGCGCGCACTTTGTAGTGAAACACACGTAGTTGATTGAACACTGATTTATTCATTATAAACCGACCCACATATAGAAACATAAAATATCCTACCCACGTAGATATACAACATCTTTTCTCTTTACAATAATAAAAAAAAAATAAGAAAGTTACCAAAAGTAGAAAAGAAAAAAAATAACTAACTTAGTTTACCTAAATCTCAATTACATAACTTTAAAAACAATAAAAGAAATATATATGTAACACTTGTTTATATAACTCAAATAATAACAAATAGGTTATATATTAAAATAAAAACACATACCTAGATTTCAACCTATGTTTAAAGATCAAAGGTCTAAAGTTTTAAACTGTATTACTTTAACCTTTAGTATACAATTAAGTAGTTTCTAACTCTAACTACTCTTGATTCGAACAAAAAAATAAATTTGTCAACATTCGTGCAGTTCTTTCCCTTGATCTCGTTACCGAAACAAGTGGTGATTGCGAAAGAGACTCATCCACAGACACACCTTCACTAAGATTATCATTGCCGTCATGCCACTCTGTGGTTTCATCCTCTGCATGTGAACTCTGTGGTAATGACTGCTTATAATCTGACTCCACTGGTTCTGATGGCTCTAGTTCTGTCATCTGCTCCTCAGTCATATTTTTTTGTCTGCGCCTACGTATACCTGCCATCATGCCCGAACTTGATTTATAGCTTGGTCCTGCAGTTTCAGTTGTACGTCTCGCAACCTGTCCTACACAGCCTATAGTCCCGGTTGCACGCGATATTAAATGACTGCGAGTACGTCTAAACCGAGCGCCTCGCTCATCTTCCACCACATAGGAACGCGGTTCAGATGTACGAGCCACTATAGAAACCGGTTTTCTAGAACCGTTACATATTAATGTTACCTTATCACCTGGGGACAAGGGTTCAAGTGATCGTGCTGATCTATCATAGTGAAACTTAACTCTTTCCCTATTTGACATTAAGGCTCGATAATTTCTCTCATTATCTACTTTATCCATTAACAATTTAGAATTGACTGGCAATTTAGTGTTTATACGCCTACCCATTAGAATTTGTGCTGGAGAATCTAAACCATTTCGCGGAGTAGCTCTGTAATTTAACAATCCTAATCTAAAATCTTGTCCCGAGTCAACACATTTTTTTAGCAAATTTTTAACTGTTTGAACAGTCCTCTCGCTCTTCCCGTTTGACTGTGGGTAATGTGGTGATGACGTCACATGCTGCACTTCCCATTCACGCATAAATTTTTTAAACTCTTGTGAGCTATATGTTGGTGCATTATCGGTCACAAGTTCAGCTGGAATTCCATGGCGCGCAAACTGTTCTCGCATAAAATTAATTACTTGTTTAGATGTCATACTCGACAGTTCTCCGACCTCTACATAATTAGAAAAGTAATCAACTAAGATAATGTATCTATTCTTTTTGTACTCAAATATATCCGAAGCGAGTTTGTTCCACGGTAGCTTGGGTACGTGATGCTGCAGCAGTGGCTGGCGGCGGGCGGCAGGCGCGTGTAGCGCGCACGCAGTGCAGCCGCGCACCGCGCGCTCCACGTCTTCGCCCAGACCTGGCCAAAACATCACCTCGCGCGCGCGCCGCTTACATCTTTCTATGCCCAGATGTCCCTCGTGAACCCGTGTTATCATATTTTCCCTTAAAGCGCGTGGAATGTATACACACTCTCCTTTGAAAATTATCCCGTCTATGTAATGCAGTTCCTCACGATATGGCCAAAATACATTGGCTTTTATATGTACGTCACGCCTATTCTTAGGCCAACCTTTAGTTATGTATCTGATCAAGCGTCTGCAGTCGATGTCGGACTCCGTTTCTTTCCTAATTGTCTCCATTTTCTGGTCACTGAACTGCACGTTTTCGAGCATGAAACATGATTGAACATTCACCTCATCAGTGACACGGTCATGCATTAATTCCTTTAGAGGTGCCCGTGACAACGTATCGGCAATATACATATACTTCCCCGGCGTATATACCACTTTAATATCAAATCCTTGCACTCTCATCATCATCCGTTGCAAACGAGCGGGCACAGAAACCAATGGCTTACAAAACAACGCTTCGAGCGGCTTGTGGTCCGTTTGCACGGTGACGTCAGACCTCCCGTATATATATTGCCTGAACCTCTCAACTGCAAACATAATGGCCAGCATCTCCTTCTCAATCTGGGCATATCTGGTCTGTGTTTCGGTGAGTGTGAGGGAGGCGAACTCGACCGGTCGGCCCGCCTGTAACAGCACGGCGCCGAGCGCCACACTCGACGCGTCCACCGAGAGCACAATCGGCGTGCGCTCGCAGTACAACGCGAGCACAGGCGCGCTCGCAAGCTTGCGCTTCAGCTCCTCCACCGCTGAAGAATGCTGTGGCTCCCACACCCACTCTGTTTCCTTTTTTAATAATGATCGCAAAATGTTTACACACTCCGAGTAATTTTGTATAAATTTTGATAAGTAGTTCACCATACCCAAAAATCTCTCGAGTGATTTTCTATCACTTGGGTATGGCATTTCCATAATAGCCTTTACCTTAGAGTCATCGGCACGCATACCGGTAGCATCAAACTTGTGACCTAGATAGGTAATTTCCGATACACCAAACTTACATTTTTCGCGATTGAATTTTATACCAATCTCCCGTGCACGTTGCAGCAAACGTGCCAACCTCCGATCGTGCTCATCCTGAGTACATCCCCATACTATGACGTCATCGATAAAGGATTCCACGCCTTCTAGGTCCTCTAGGTGTTGCTTAAACTTCGCATGAAAAACTTCAGGCGCACAATTGATTCCATACGGTAAACGCAAAAACTGGTACCTGCCAAACGGCGTACTAAATGTACAGAGATCAGCGCTCGCGTCATCAATTTGCACCATCCAAAATCCGCAACGCGCGTCCAGCACGCTGAACACCGCGGCTCCCCGCAGTCGCGCCGCCAGCTCCGGCACCGTCGGCAACGAGTAGTGCGCGCGCCGCACCGCGCGATTCAGAGGTCGAGGGTCTAGACATACACGAATGTTACCGTCTTTTTTAGCGACTAGAACAATGGCATTAACCCAGTCAGTCGGATGTGTGACCTTCCTTACTACGCCCAATCCTTCCATTCTACGTAACTCCATCATAAGTTTATCTTTAAGTCCCAAAGGGATTTTTCTGGAAGGGCACACAACCGGCTGTACATTTTTATCAACAACAATGCTATATTCTCCCGGCAATTTCCCTAAGCCTTCAAACAAATCATTATACTGACTAATTTTAATCGTATTAACATAATTAATCAACCCTAAAGAAATGCAGCCTTCCAAACCGAGTACATTCTGGCAGTTTAAATCCGTAACAACAAATGGTAATAGATAATGTTCATTATTGAACGTAAACGATACGTTATCAGTGCCTATTATTGGCAACCGGTTCCCCGTAAACGAAAGTACTCGTTTTGTAAACGGCTTAAGGTCGATAATTGAAAAACCTAATTTTAAATACTCAATTTTAGAAATTACGTTTATCATGGACCCAGTATCTATTTTTAACATAATTCTTTTCCCGTTAACTGAAATTATTTCAGTCCATTCTTTACATGACTTACTCAATACATTGTCCTCATTGATAATATCAACATAGAACATTTCTTCATCTTCTTCATTTTCACTAGTCACAGATTCTACGCTCAAATTCAACACTTTACGTATTTCTTTCTTATGCTCACACACTCGCGAAAAATGACCTTTTTTATGACAAACAAAACACAATGCGTTACGTGCTGGGCACCGCTCGCCGCCGCCACAGCGCAGGCTGCCACACGCGCGACATGGTGCCGCCGCCGCCGCTGCCGGCCGCCAGGCCGCGCCCGCGCCGCCGCGGTTGCCGCGCCACCCACTGGAACGGCCGCGACGCCCGCCTCGTACGCTACTACCACTCTGCACCGCGTTCACCTGCATGTTCTCGGATGCAGCGTCTATGCACCGACTTTCCTCCTTAGATATTTCTGCCACCTGACAGATCTGTATCGCTTTCTGTAACGTCAAATCATCCGTACGAAGTAATCGATCTCGTACAGTATTGTTATTGATTCCGCACACAATCTTATCTCGCAGCAAGTTTTCATTTAATTCGCCAAATTCACACTGTTGAGTCAAAACCCGCAACGCTGTCACGTATTGATCAATGCTTTCTCCCTCCTCCTGGCTGCGTGAGAAGAATTTATATCTCCGCACTATTATATTCGGTTTCGCACCGAAATACGAGTCAAATTTTTTTAAGATGCAATTAATGTCATCCACACTTTCCCCAGTGTCAAATGTGAAAGTTGTAAAGACCTCGTATCCCGCCGATCCGATGAGGTTCACCAACAAGCTAGCCTGTACCTCCTTAGGCTCCTTGCTCACTCCAGAGGCTTTGAGAAACACTTCGAAGAGCCTCCGCCATTTTCGCCACGACTCGGATCGAGCGGCCGGACCGCCCTCGAGTGATAACTCCGCTGGAGGACGCGCATGTTCCATAATTTATCCGTAATCACAATAAACAGGGTGCTATAACCACCTATAACACTGATTTTGGCAATATTTTATTGGTTCTAATACTTATTTCTGTAAAAATAATTAGACACCGCTGTCACCATGTAGTGAAACACACGTAGTTGATTGAACACTGATTTATTCATTATAAACCGACCCACATATAGAAACATAAAATATCCTACCCACGTAGATATACAACACACTTTTTATGATAGCTATACAATATAGTACTTTAACTAAACATAAAGGTACACATTTCAGTGAAAATTCGAATACGCCTCGCAGCATCGTGCATCGCGAGTTACATTGCACGAGTTCTATGTCTGCTTCTGCGTCTGCGCTTCGCAAACCTAGCACGATCCCCGTGCTCCATTCACGTAGAATAGACCCACCTTTAGCTGCCCCCCTCAATTTCACTTGCGTTCCCTCTCCATACCATAGGCTATTTACGTGCCAAATTGCAACGCAATCGGTTCAGAGGTTTAGGCGTGAGAAGGTAACAAATAGACAGACAGCTACCAGCAAGCAATGGTTTCCTCGCGACTTTTTCATACACCGAAAGCACCGGTTCACGACGACAACCTTCGAACGTCGGATTTAAATAAAAAATAGAAATAATCATAGCTATTTTTTCGACTCAATCTGGCTTACAACCCCATCAAGAGGGAAGGATAATTAAACACCAGTAAAACAACGTTTATTAGGAAAGGGACAAATATGCGGTCATCGATTTAACCGTCCGGATAACATCTCTATTTACATAATGCGCGGCTTCCAATTGAGAACTCATTTACCGCACCCACCGTATAATGGACAGATGTGACCAGCGCATTAATATTCCAAGCATTTCCAAACCAGAAACTCGAACGTTACTCACATTTAAAGCAAATGGAAAACAGTGTTACTATATAGTACTTTTTGCGCTAAGTCCTTCAAGGGACGATTTTTCAATCTTTAGTCTAAACATTTATTTTCTTATTTCAAATTAATACCTAAAGAAATTGTGATATATTTAGTGAAAACACCGCACGCGTTGACAAAAACAGTTGGTCGTTTTGCGTAAAAGTACCTAAATATACATATAATTTCAACTACATTTCAACTTGAACAAATAATACAAGGCCATCGCTTTGAAATTTCTAATTTGTCGTGATCGTAATACATAAAACGAAAACTAATTTTCGCAGTGAAATTATAATCTAATATCAGATATTTTAATCAAATATCAGTTAATATAAGTGTGTATTTGACATCCTTGACTAGTCGAGGACTCTCTTCACCTCTCGGGCGAAATATAATTAGATAAACGATCCCTAAAAGTCAAGAAGCTATGAACTAGTCTCAAGAATAATTTTTAAAGATTTTTTTACGAATAAAAAATTCCGGTGTCAAAATACTATGATACCGACGTACTCTACAGTTTACGATCTAAAGTTACGTAGATAAAAGCAAAAAATGGGTATAATAAAAAGCATCTCAAGTCTATTCTGGCAACATTTAATAAGGTTATAAAAAGCGGAGAATAATGGTAGTAATCGTTTGCACCCCCACGCGCCACCACCGCCACAGGAGCACCATCAGTCAAGATCAAGAGAGGTTTTTTCCCCGACTGTCGGGAGACTAAAAAGTCGGGCGACGGACAATTTCTACTGAAAATACAGACGTCATAATCTCCTGCTGGACCAAATTTAAGAGATAAACTTGAATCTTTGCGGTTTAATATTGAAGTGGGGACAGTAGCAAATAAGAAATAAAATATAAAAAACCGGCCAAATGCGAGTCAGACTCGCGCATCGAGGGTTCCATACCAACCTTTAGGTATATAAGTAAATGGTAGACCTGAGTATTTGATATGAATTTGAATATATTACTTATTAAAAAAAACTACTTACTAGATCTCGTCCAAACCAATTTTCGTTCATATCAGCATCATATATTTTTTTTAGCTTTATCATTCTCTTATTTTAGAAGTTCATTTTTCGTTTTACCACTTTGGAAGTGTCTCTCGCGCAAACTATTCAGTTTAGAAAAAATATATATTAGAAACCTCAATATCGTTTTTAAAGACCTATCCATAGACACAAGTATGACAGACAGACAGACATGACGAATCCATAAGGGTTCCGTTTTTTGCCATTTGGCTGCGGAACCCTAAAAAGATTATATTAATGTAGAGCCATTTATATTACTGAGTGCTTCTTATAATGAATTGTCGTATTAAATATTGTCTAGGCGATATACAGACATTATTATTAGTTTGAGCTTAGGGAATTATGTCGCAGATGCCTTCAACAAGTCGTTTACCTACTAAATTAGACAGTAATATACAAAACTTTTTTTCTAAAGCAGATGGCTTCCTTGTGATGATTATTATGGTAATGATGATACAAAAGTGATCATGATAACCAAAAAGATTAAACTATGTATTTATTTTTTGGGGGAGGCTTTTACCCTGAGGGGGTCCACATTAGAAGGAGATGGACTTGCATGAGTAGTAATACAATCAAATAAATCAATTAGAATTAAATCAAATAAATCAAGTACACTTAAATAAAATCAAAATAATTACTGTGGAATCAAATAAAGCTTTATTATTATTATTCTCTTTATTTATTTTCATACTTAAAATTATTATTTTTTGTAACATTGGTATAAAAATCAAAATCATTATTATTATTATTATTATATATGTATTTATTAAAAGCTAACAAACTAATGATAAGCATACATACATACATTAAAGTTAACTCAATCAAAGTTTAACGTTGTGCAACTAGCAAATTTTCTATAGGAGTTCCTACATTCATTCAAGGGAACAAAACAGTTTGAAATTCATAACTTGCTCTAAATTTTCAAACAGTTTCAAGTTGATATTTAATAAAATAACAAATAAAATTACTTTTATTTACCTTTTATTATGTAGTTTATACTATAAATTGACAGTAATGTTGTTTATATCCTTCTATTTCTATTTACGCCATCTGCTAAATAATTTAGCTACTCCTTTAATGTAATAGGTCAACCGCGATGAAAGAAATTGCTCATCAATATAAAAATAAATAAAACACACTGATTTACATAATGATATCGGAAAATAAATATTCTATGATCACAGAGTGGTTACCCAGAAATTAGTTCTCCGAATTCGAGTGCAGAACTCCACTCTCAATTGTTATTGAAGGAATTAAATTTATTATTATTTTATGGAATTCTGAACTCTTCGAATTTTAAGGAAGTGTAATGCAACAATAGGCTAGATACTTATAGTCTGAAGATTTCACTCATATTGATAACGTTGACGGCACGTCACACTTACGTCATCGATCAGTCAAATAATGGCACGTCAAAATAAATAAATATTTTATAATCACAGAGTGTTTACCCAGAAATTAGTTCTCCGAATTCGAGTGCAGAACTCCACTCTCAATTGTTATTGAAGGAATTAAATTTATTATTATTTTATTTCATGGAATTCTGAACTCTTCGAATTTTAAGGAAGTGTAATGCAACAATAGGCTAGATACTTATAGTCTGAAGATTTCACACATATTGATAACGTTGACGGCACGTCACACTTACGTCATCGATCAGTCAAATAATGGCACGTCAAAAAACAGTTCTGCACTGGATCATAATAAATATGTGGAAATGAAATATGGGCTTGGCCGTTTCGCTACCGTCACATGGGAGTAAGGTGAAAAATGTATTCACTGTTCATTACTTTTTTAAATGGCCAAGCCACATATTTTGACTACAGTGTATAGAGATTGTGAAGTTAGGGCTTGTAGAGTAAGGGCATGTAGAGTTATAAGCTTGGCTCTACATGAGATCTGATAACTTTTTGACAGTGCAAGCCATATGTATTGGCAACATCTATACATATAATAAAACTGTAGAAAAGTCGTGTCTGTACATTGAATATATTTACCAAAAACTGATTGGGGGTGATGTAGAATGACTAACACAATACATAAATACCATTTAAAAAAAAAATGTCTGTCTGTCTTTCTGTCTGTCTGTTTGTCTGTTTGAACAGGATAATCTTCGAATCCACTGAACGGATTTGCATGGGGTTTCCACAGGGTGATTGAGCGTTGCTTGGCGCTTCAACTAGGCTTTGTTTCATCAAAATCGGATCACGGGAAAAAAAGATATCTCAATTTATTTATTTACAGGCCGTCTCACGGCTATGAGACACAGAGGGAGAGAACTACTAGATGGCGTTGTCTTTTTCCTGAATCGCACTATGGTTTCGTTCTCACAATTTTATGACATGATCAATGATTTTGACATAAAAATTTTGGTTGATGAGAGCCATCAGCGCTCTCCCGTTTGACCATTTAGTTTTGTTCACTACAAAAAAAGCTACAAATAAGTACAGCTGCATCGACGAACTTATGAAGTCAAAGTCAAAGCCATTTATTCAATTTAGGCCCTAGAAGGGCACCTATGAAGGTCAAAGCTACAGAAGTTACCGCCAGTTCGTAAGTCGGCCTTCAACTGAGAAGAACAGGCAAGAAACTCAGCAAGGTTACACTTTTTAATTTTTTTTTTTTTTTAACAATCTGACTATATATTGGCTATTTTTTCCAAAACATTAGTAGGTATACATACAAACTTTTTATTTTACAAAATAAAATACACAATCATCAAAACGAATAAACATAAAAAAAATCAAAAATATGAAAAAGGCTTACCTAAGTAAGAATCGAACCTGCAAAACTTCACGATGTGTTCTCATTTAAAGTTCTTTGCCTACATATGGCATAGCTCTGGGTCGAGTAACTATTCCCACTGTACCACCCTCGCGGGAACTCTCCCGTGATAAAAGGCATCCTATTTTTAACCGACTCAAAAAAGAAGGAGGAAACTCTAAGTTGGACGCGTATGTTCTTTTTTCATGTATGTTCATCGATTTCTCAAAAACTACCATGAACAATTCAGATATGATGAAATTGCTTGACAGACTAAGTGGGAAATAAAAACAAACAGAACACTAATAAAAAAATAAAGAGACCAGCAGTTCACAAAGAGAATATAGGTGATCTAATTTGCTGCCAGTTGGTAGTGTGCCCAAACTTTGCAGGCGGCGGGCGATGCCATTTTGTATGGTGATGCTTATCTTCTAGCTGGAGTATTCGTCAGCCCTTTGGCTATAGGAACCGTCAATCAGACGCCTCGATATGTCGCGAAAAATACAATGAGCTCCAGGACATTCATGTCAGATGGACCTCTTATCATCGTTACGCTTCAAGCCACTCGATACACGAATAGCTGACACGAGAGCTCTGGCAAGAGCCCTATGAATGATGTCATTAAAGTCGGAGTGGAGCGGAATCCTGCCTGTGCTTTTTACGCACCATAGTATGTGGTGGCCAGCCTGATCGACAAAAGTACCATACTGGTAGCCATAGGCATATATAGGGCATATAAATAGTTACACTTACGATGAAGACAGGACAAATAAAAAACTTGCTGTACGTCTGATGGCAAGCAGTTAACGTTGCCTATTGACGCTTGCAACACCAGGGGTATCACTCACGCTTTACCGAATCTCTCTCTACACCCTTCTTGAAAAAGTGTTTGAAGGTTGAGAGGAGTCGCTGTGCCGGCAGCGGTACGTATTATTTGGTGCCTACTACATACTGGTCCCCTACACCCAGCTCTGGCGACCTTACTCACCGCAGGAACACAACTGCGATGTAAGAGGGAGGAACCTCCCTGCTCGGGCTGCTCCAAATTAATAACGAGAGAACCTGCTTGCAGCCAGAGTCCAATTTCTCTTTCAAGTGGTTACGTTTCGGGAAATCCTTTCTTAACGTGTAGCCTATACCTACTCTATGAGGCATCTACTTTGCCACTAATTTTTAGTATAGTGCTTGGGATATCGTTATTAGTGACTGGTATTTCGTTTTTATTTGGGTTCCGAACTAAAAAGCTAATAATGGAACCCTTATGATGCCAGTTAGTCTGTCTGTTCGACTGTTACACAGCGGTAGATATATATCAACAACCAGTAATGCTGTTGATTTAAAATTTGGAATAGTTTTAAATATTGCATACCCAACCTTATTGCAAATATATATTTTTTTACTTTTACGGTTGTAAAGGTGAACAGAGTGGGCCCTGAAATTTCAAAGCAGGGCTACAAATTTAAGTGAGGTATCATGGTAAAGGGCTTTATTTGTACATTTTTAAACATGTTTCTATAATTTTTTAAGACTTTTTGACTGTTGATGAATAATGCCAATCTCCGAGGTTCGCAATGCGAAAAATCTGGAAAAAGTATAGGAAAAATAAAACAATGTTTCTACCTAGCACAGTTTTTTCAATATCATCCAAATTCCTTCACAAACAAACTTAATTATGCGGTCCGGTTTTAAACAACAGTGATGGCCCAATCCAATAAATATACTTCCAAGGAAGGTCAGAGCCCTCGGTGCGCGAGTGAGACTAAGTCTTGAGCTTGGCCGGCTTTATATAAAAGATTAAAATTACTCATTTAAAAAGCAAAGTCCTGGCTGATTGATGATTGATGGATGGGAGCACGTGGTCCTCCACCAGCTGTCGCCGCGCCGCGCTCCCATCATCGCATTGGCCACAGAGTTCACAAGAACAATTAGGAATCTTCACGAAATTTATATCTTAGCGTTTATTACGCGAACAAATCTTATAGTCTACGCGAGCGAAGCCGCAGGCAAAAAGCTAGTCTATATATATAAAAATGAAATGCTGTTCGTTAGTCTCGCTAAAACTCGAGAATGGCTGGACCGATTTGGCTAATTTTGGGTTTGAACTATTTGTGGAAGTCCGGGGAAGGTTTAAATGAAGGGTAGGGTAGGGTATTACGCGAACGAAGTCGCGCCGGGCAGCTAGTTTTACATAAAAATGTTTATTTTTTTGTTGATTGTGTACTAATACAAGCGTACATACCAAATTTCAGCTTTCTAGGACTTCAGGAAGTACCCTAAGGGTTGTGATGATCATCAGTGAGTCAGTGACGAAATTGGGGTTTTTTAGATATCAATAAAATCTAAAGTATAAGAGCTATGTTATTTAAACTTAATATGTGTAATAAGTGTACTATTGACATCATATCCCGAGAATTTTGTTTATTTGGTATAATCCAAACCCAAGTTATGAGGGTTCAAAAAAACGACGAAACTCTACGAGAAAAGGTATGTAGTGCCCTTGCGCTTCGCTTGGCTGTCTTGGCGGGGGACACTCCCGTGCCCCCAGATACATTAGAAAAAAATGCAGTCAGTCAGCAGTCAAACGAAGTAGACAGATTATGGCGGTAAAGTTAACAAACATGATTTGGGACTACATGTGTGAACTTAGGGTGGGTTGTAAAGGGTTTATGCTTAATTAGGGGTTCTTCTTCTTTCACATAAGTTGTAGAATCAACACGTATTAAGAGAGTTGACTTGCAAGGTTCATCAAAGTAACTTTGTTTGCTTGTTACGCTTTCACGCCTCATCCTCAACCGTTTTCTCTCATGAAATTTGGCATGCAAATAGCCTATGGTATGAAGAAGGACATATACTATTTTTTATCCCGGGATTATTACTATTTTTTATTCGGATAAGGAATATTTATTCGGTTGAAACCGTGGGGGTCAGCTAGTATTAATATAGAATAAATAAATCTTCTTCATTGTTTTTTTATCGGAGCCCGTAAATCTATAAAATACTCATGTGATAATCCAAATTTTAAAGGTATAATTTCAAATATCGAAATATAGAAATCGTATGTAGGTTTATTCTCGTAAATAAATACGGGTAATATCAATAATAATATTTCAGTAAACATAGTGAATGAAACGCGAGTACATAAAATTGTTCTTACCCAGTAATGAGGATAAGAAACCGTATCAATACAAGGTACGAATTCGATATTGGGTCAACCGTTGGACGGAATCCAAGCCATAGTCCTTTTTCAGTTTCCTCTCACGTAAGGGCGGGATCAAATTTCCCTGTAATAAATGTGGGCATTCACTCGTATTACATATTTTTGACCCTACCAAAAGTGGCCATTGAACGATTTGTTTTGACTGGAATGATCGGTAGTCTTAGGTTGAGGTTTTTATTGAAGAATATGATTTAGAATGAATATAAAATATGTTTTTTTTACATACCTAGTTAACATTTTCATAAGTTTTTTTATTGATTAGTGACCCACGATTTAAAGGGAACCCTTTTGTTCCTGAGATAAAAGTTATAGCATTGAGTAGAAGCCTCAATTTTCCAATATATTAAGAGCTCTTTTTTACCATATTCCGAGATACGCAAAACCAATAAAATGTACACAGTATAACTAAAATCCCACAGATATTGGAATAAATTACAACACATAAAAGGTTATCGTAAGGAATACTTTTAGATTTCATCTTTTTGAAACCCATACTGGGTTTCTAATGCTGAACATTCTTGTCAAAGCTTTGTGAACAATCAGATAAACATGCTATTTTGTATCACCCTTCTTTGCGATTGCTTTTAAAAGAAATACTGACGCGATACCAGCCGCAATACACGTCTTATGCTTTCAATCTTGTTGCCCAATCCAAGTAGCCGTATTTTTTATACTACTAAGCCCGCTCAAGAACTTTTGCAACTCTCTTTTTATGCAGGGTTGGCAACGCGCGATTGGTACCCCTGGTGATGCGAGCGTCCATAGGCTACGACAACTGCTTACCATCAGGCAGGCCGCAGTACACTTTAGTAGTTTTACCTTAGTAGTATAGAAAAATGCATACATAAATTTATTAAAATTAAAAGAAACCGTACCATCTGTACCTACTGCCAATACAATTTTAAACTTACAATACAAATTGCAAAAGAAGTCTTGCAAAGAAAGTATCCGATTTTTACAGTTCATTTATTTGATAATTCATTCTGGCAGACCCAGACAGTCTGGGGTCTAATCACAAATGAATATTAAGTGCAAAGTTTCGGCAAATATTATACATTTCAACTGTGCAAGTTTAATTCAATATCGCCCGCATATTTCTGGTGTATAAAGGGCACTAGAGGAACGTTATATGGTAACTTTATACCTAACAAGTGTTGTAAATCACGGGAGTTGGTCAAACGATACCCCCGAGGCTATTTACTGGCTTCGTCGCTTAGCCTCCGAAGCTGGTCAGATAAGTTTTGTTGCTAAAAGTCGCTCTATAGGCCCGCGATAAATTGTTTTTTGAACTGAACAACGATAGCGTATTATTTATTGCTATCATTGCCTGGCTTTAGGTATGTTAACCTGATACATGTTTATCTATAAGTTTGGAATGTTACTTTCCCGTATCTTATTTCACTTCATTTACCCTCCGTAGTAATGGAGAAGATAAATCGGAATGATGAAGACATTTCTCAAAGTTTTTATACAACCCAAACATATAGGCCTTTTATAGTTTTCTTTGTGGCCAGCATCACATATCAGTGAAATATACAGTAGCGTGTGTTTTCACAATTTACGACACTTATTTTAACAATTGTTTAATACCAGATTGCAGGTCAGCGGCAATCAGAGCGTTCATGTTACGTCAACATGTGCTCCGCCCTCCTCCGGGAGCTCTTCAATCAATCAACCGCTGACTTCAAAGTGTTTCAACATTACACCATGTAGCTCAATCAATAATTGCCTTTACTACAATTTGCGGTAACATATGCGATACTGAATGTGTTGATTTGTGTGATGTTATTCGTAGCAGGTTTACGAAATTGTCTACGGCGTAGCAGATGTAGCTATGTAAGGCTGAGGTAATACTATTTTGTATTGTATTGTTTTCAGTGCGATTAGAATGTAAATATTATGTAATGAATGCTTGTTTTGAAAAGAGTAATTACTCTTTTCAAAACAAGCTTAGATTGCCGGATAGCCGGCAATAAACTCAGCAATTGCTGAGTTTATTGCCGGCTCTTCTCAGCAAATGCAACCTTCCGAACCGGTATTAGAGTATTAGAGTCAGACTTTTCATAAGTGCCTGCGAAGGTCAATTTTAATAAATGATTTTGAATTTGAATTTGAATTATTACTTCATACATAAGTATGCGATTAATAGTAATATTTATTTCACAGATTTTTAAATTGTGATGGCAAAAATTATTTTATTATACCATGCAAAAATGGTAATTTGCGTCTCATTCCCTTTGAAACTAATCTACATAAGTCTTATTTGTCATAACTTTCTGTGTAAGTTTTTATAAGTTCCAAACTATTTATCATGTCTGGGAAAATGTTTGCTGTATTAAATTCGACACTGAGTTTGAAATTCGCAGACTTCTGTGCGCTTCTCATTTATTTTTACAAATAACTTTATTACAACTTTAAACATTTTTTAAACTAAAGTCATCACATTTTCATAATGGCTTACACCATATTCTGTAGGCTTCGTAAAATAACAATCGTGTTATTTTTTAAAATTATATGTACACAAAATATATTGTCAGAGTCATTGACGTGTGACGTGAATTCAACTCAATCGACCTTTCCAAAAAAGAAGCAATTTAGTATATTTCACGATATCATAACAATGCTCTATCATTGCCAATAATGCTTTCTTTGCAAATAAATTGTTATATTTCACAAGAAAATATTCCTTGACCTGTACGACCGCGTTCAATGGACAGTTGAACCTTTATTATATCTACCTACCTATTCCTTAACTCGATATCGTAATAGACCATTATATCAAAGAATACTACCGGCTATTACTATGCGTGTGTAGAGCCCTCACACTCACACCATACTGTGTATAGGGGTGTGTTTGTGTATATGTACGGGCGGGTTGTGTGAAGATGTGTAATCATGTGGGGTGTGTGTAATGCTGAACTAGACATGGGACATGAAAGTTTCTATGATATAATATAATATGAATTAAGATGATGATGAATTATGATGATGATGATGACCTTCAATTATATTTACACTTTGATTACATTGAACCGAGCTTAACTTGGTAGCATCTCGTTTTAATATGTAACTAAATATGTGTTTTACTTGCCTCTCGTTCTTTCTTATATGAAAGTCACGGGAATAACAGTAACTATTTATTAAATTAGAGAGTATTTTATAATCTCAAAGAACTTAAGCGTACTAGTGTAAGTACACGCTTCACCTATATTCTCGGCTCATTTAGCACAAGCCCGTCACTGGGAAATGTCACATCCCTTGTTTCATAGAGACTCTCCCTTAGGACATATACCTTCTCTTTAAAAATTAAAGCACTTTGCAAAAAGCAATATCTTCTTATTCCTCTAAGAATTGCTTACTGCTAAGTGTGCTTTTAACATAATAAAATGGAGAGAACACTTAATAGATTGTCATTTTTTTTGTCAGTTACTCGCCGTTTTGTAATTATATTTTTAGGGTTCAGAACCAAAAAAATTAATAAAAATTTCTATAATTAAAGGAAAAAAGTATACTAAATGATACTCTAGGAATAAATAACATAAACTAAAAAGTAAGAAACATGTTCTTCTATCATCGTCTTATAGAGTAGATTCAATTCAAATACCGCATATATCGTGCGTATTTTGTTTTATCATATTGACGGCATCTCCGTTATTTTTATGTGTCTATCAAATTAGAATCTTTGCTTTTTAGGGTTCCGTAGCCAAATGGCAAAAAAACAGAACCCTTATAGATTCGTCATGCCTGTCTGTATGTCTGTCCGTCCGTATGTCAAAGCCACTTTTTCCGAAACTATAAGAACTATAATGTTGAAACTTGGTAAGTAGATATATTCTGTGAACCGCATTAAGATTTTCACATAAAAATAGAAAAAAAAAGCAATAAATTTTGGGGGTTCCCCATACTTAGAACTGAAGCTCAAAAATGTTTTTTAATAAAACCCATAAGTGTGGGGTCTATGGATAGGTCTTCAAAAATAATATGGAGGTTTCTATTTTTTTTTTTCTAAACTGAATAGTTTGCGCGAGAGAAACTTCCAAAGTGATAAACTGTGTGTCCCCCTGTAACTTCTAAAATAAGAGAATGATAAAACTAAAAAAAATATATGATGTACATTACGATGCAAACTTCCACCGAAAATTGGTTTGAACGAGATCTAGTAAGTAGTTTTTTTTAATACGTCATAAATTGAAATTCATATCAAATACTCTATACTAACATTTACTTATATACCTACAGGTTTGTACGGAACCCTCGGTGCGCGAATCTGAATCGCACTTGGCCGGTTTTTTGTAGTTGTTAACGCACGACCACATAAGTAAATACCTAGTACAGGAAAAATAGAACGAAGTTTCTAACTACCACCGTTTATTCGATATCACCAAATTCGTTAGCAAAAAAACTTTGTTCTTCTTACAACACAGTTATGGCCCAAACCAAGAAATATACGCCCAAGGAAGTTCGGAACTCTCGGTGCGCGAGTTAAACTCACACATTTGGCCCGCTTTATTTTCATATATAATTATAGAACGCGCGTCCTATCCACAAGTCAACGGGTTAAACAATATGCTCAAATATTATGCCATAGGAAGATCTATTGTATTAATTTCTTTAGTAACAATAAAAACCGACATAATTGATTGTAAACAAATAAAAGGTGAACAGGACTGTAAACTATTTATTTTTACAAATCTACTATTTCTTTCGTTTATTGTATTTTACATAATATAACCTAGCAATTGTATTATAAAACCAATGTCTGGGGAAAAACCTCAAAACGAATGATGGATGTCTCTCTTCTTTCTTGGGGTACGCTATTCAGATGTTTTTTTTG
This sequence comes from Achlya flavicornis, assembly GCA_947623365.1. Lineage (NCBI taxonomy): Eukaryota > Metazoa > Arthropoda > Insecta > Lepidoptera > Drepanidae > Achlya > Achlya flavicornis. The sequence goes on from OX392482.1 coordinate 5,153,261, forward strand.
TTACTTCCCCTCAAGTTCGTCCTTAATGTAAGAAGAAGTTTGGATGTTTGCGTGCTCCTAACTGCTCCTTAAGAAGCAGCAACAACTCGTATCATAAAATAAATAGAGCCGGCCAAGTGTGAATCAGAGTCTAACTCGCGCACCGAGGCCGCGAGGGTTCCGTCCGACTTTCCTTGGACGTATATCTTACAATAGTTAAGGAATTTCGATGATTTGAAAAAACTGCGCAAATTAGAAATATCGTAAACCATATTTACATCAATGTGTGCAATAATGTGCATGTGTTTTATAGCGAACTTCGGAGATTTATCTTTTTTTTATTGCTTTGTTCTCTCTAATTAGGTTATTTTGAAAAAAGGGAAAAACCTAATAAAAACTTTTGTGTTGGGTTTTTAATTATATTGGGCGTAAATCGTCGTAAGAGATGGTGTGGCTAAAGATGGTATGTAGAAGACAGATATTGTGTATACATTTTAGTCACAAACTGGGGTTGAGGATGGTAGTCAGCCAGGCGGGTACTACAGAGGACTCACGAAGTTCCGCCAAAAGTTCAAGCTGATTGTAAGATTAGAACCCACGACCACAATTAATCTAGATTTCATAACAGTATACTTAAATCAGTTGCATTCACAAGTATGACTTTTGCACATACACATACCACAATTTGCACATCGTGGCAAATGAGCACAAAATAAAACGAATAATACAGTTTATTAAAGGCTCATAATGTATATGGTGCTGGTAGCCAACGCGCATTAGTGCTACTACATCATACAATGTGTCACACGAAACATAGAATTGCTTTTTAGAGATTATGAAGAGAATACTATTATAATTACTTGTTCCGAAAATAAAACTAATCTTATATGAAACCCTATAAATACTATGTAATTAAAAATATATTATGTATTTTGATTCAACTTCCTAAAATTTTTCGGCCCGCGTTTCCGGCGTCGCCTATTTGAAATGATTTACCAATCTATGCATTTAGTTAGTGGAAATAAGTTTTACTGAGAAAAATTGGTAAATTGTATAATTTTTTTAGGCCGACTACGGCAAAGCTGTTGTTATATTATGTACATCGAACAACTAACCCAAAGAAGCGCAATGACGTTAATTTTGCTAGCTATCTATTCCGCCAATTTCCCACCATCGACAATGCGCTCTGATTGGCTAATTCAAGGAGATATGCGCTCTGATTGGCCAATTCAAGAACACAAGATGCAGTTATTGGTCTTTACTGTTCAAAATCAGTGACAAATCACTGAATAGTTTCGGAATCGGGTTGCTCGGTATTACCACTCTAAAGGGATTGTTCCTCGATGATTATGTACGAGTATTTTTAATATCATGGAAAAATACTGAAATGCCATTTAAAATTTTGTTGTGATTATTTCGTCATTTGACAGTTGGATTAGGTATATAATAAGGCAAGTATTTAGGACGCTCTCATATTCGCATATCATTTCAGTATTCGATTTATCCATTAATCTTGCAGAAAGTTCTAAAAGGTATACAAAATATGAGATTGTCTAAGCGCGTAAGTAAAAAGGTTTCTGACATGTCAGGTCCCAGGTCATCTTTCTTACGTATTCGCTGAACCTAGACAGTCCGGGGATACAATATTTACAGAATAAAAAGCTCTTTATAATTCACTAAGAAAACAGATAATGTGTATTTGACATTTTAGTCACAAACTTAGGTTGGAAAAGCAATTTAGAAAAATTGTTCTTTTCTAAATACTTTTCCAACCCAATATGTTATTATAGATTTTTTCCGAGTATTAATTATAGTTTCCTTATTAATTCTATAAAAAGTAAATCTGTCTATCTGTCTGATTTAGCATAATATGTATTAAACAATAAGTAATCAAATTTCCCAAAAAAATTGGTTCAGCCTTGGGTACGTTTTAAACCCAGAACGTGTTAAAATCGCGGTGAACGGCATTTGAAAATATTTTACAAAATATCGGAACAAATAATTTTGAAGTTTCTAAGAAGTTGTCGCCCTAGTTATTAAGTACAATAAAACAAAGTATACCAAGGAAAGTCTTTGTAAACAACCCTGCGCAGGAAGTTGCCACAAATCACTGTATGTTAAAATTCACAAAACTTTTTTAATAAAAACCTTAATGGCTAAAAACAAAACATTTTCCTCGTAATTTATATGAAATAATACAATTTCATAAACGGGTGTTTCAAGCTATAGAGCATTTTTCGCCGATGTTTATGTATTTTTCATCATTTCGTACTTCAAATAAGAAAATCACATCCATTTTAACTTCCTGCAATATTATTTTAAATTATTGAATCTCTATATGTAAAATGAATCCATATTTCCCTTGGTCACGCCATAACTTGAGGACGACTTTACCGATTTCATCCAACTTTATTTTTTAAGTTCTCTTATACTCTGGAGAAAGCTCTTAAGGAAAAAATAAACAAAAAAGTTGCGTAAAAAATTATAAAATTAAAGAAAACTGGTGGCCACGGGTACGTGGCTGAAACCGCGGGGCGCAACTAGTCAACAATAAATATCCTGAGAAAGAAATTAATCATTACGCTCCCTTATAACAAAGTAAGAGCAGACACTCGGTCACTTTCTAACGTCATATAACAAAAAGAGACGAGGCTATTTCAAAACCTGGGTTTGCTTTAATTATACCATGTTTTGGGATAAAAGCAACAGAACAAATTATTATTGACACTGCGGTGTGTCAATAATAATTTGTTACCACTAAAATCATTTACTTTAAAATTAAAGGGCTATGGAGCTCGAAGGGTCTAACAATAATGGTCGTACAGAGTCTATTTGCATGTCATTTCCATTGTTATCGTCTAATGATAATGAATGTGGAATGTAATTGCGACCCTATCTTGGTGAAGATTGGTAATTACAAGAAGAAAATAATAGGGATACCAACTGTATAATTAAACTTTCCCCACACGGTGTCACCAGCAACCCCCTATTTTAACTCCAAGTTTGGTGTAGAATTTTCAAATTTCCTTCTTCAGTGGATGCCATAATAACAAAATTTGTGAGTTGATATGTCCGTCAGGATACCCTTTTAGCGTCTTTTCAAACGTACCGCAACCACACCCCAGGTCGCGACAAAATGTGGTCAAGCTGTGGTTATGTGGTCACTGCGGCTTTTTGCGCTTGTGATGTGGTAGCTACAAAATGTTAAAAATTTTGTACCGCTTGTTCACGGTGTCACTGGTGGTTGCGATGTGGTTTCTACGTGGCTGTGGTGTGGTCGGGATCACACACGCGGTTGATAGTGACGGCAAAATGTGGTCCGTGTGAATTCAACTACAAACAAATTATCATACAAATTAGCGCTCACCCACGTGGTGTGGTTGCGGTTGTAGTGTGGTTATAGTACGTATGAATAGAGCCTTACAGATACAGTGGCTATACCTGTAAATAATCCGTCGGGCCAAGCTAGCAGGTATGTATACGTTTGAAGTACGTACTAACACCACTAAATTCTACACATTTTGTTCATCAGAAAATATGGAAGGTCTGGTGGCCCTGGGATCTTGTAATAAAAGTATGAAGCTCAATGAAACGTTATTATAACAAGTATCCGCCGTGCGCCATACTTGCTTTTGTTTGCTTTCTTTGGTAGTTTTCTATAAGTACTTCAGGGTAATTTTCACAGAATATACAACGTGTAACGGAAAGTCCATTACAGTAATACACTTTTTTGGTACTAGGCGCACATATCGCGGAAGATTTTCTGTCTCGCGTGGTTTCACCCGCATTACCGAGGGATCCTATGTTTTCCCGCGATAAAAAGTATCCTATGTGTTAATCCAGAACATATTCTATCTGTGTGCCAAATTTCATCCAAATCCGTTCATTAGTTTTTCCGTGAAAGAGTAACAAACATCCATACATACAAACTTTCGCGTTTATCCTAACTATAAATGCGAAAGTCAGTTTGTTTGTTTGTTTGTTACGCCTTCACGCCTCAACTACTCGACGGATCATCATGAAATTTGGCATGCAGATAGCCGATGGTATGGAGAATGACATAGACTACATTTTATTCCGGGAACGCGGGTGAAACCGCGGGGGACAGCTAGTAATATTATAAGTAAGGATTAGCAAATGACGTAAAATGATAATGACCCTCATTGAGCGGTGACACGTTAGTTATGATTTTAATTCAATAAACTTGGAAGCAAACATTTGGTATGAATTTTTGAGTAATTTATTATTACCTGATGTAGTCTTCACCCCTTTCGGAAGGATATACCTTTTCGTTACACCCAGTCTAACGTTGTTAAAAGCTCTGTAACAAAGAAATAGTCTCTTATGTCAAACAACGACAATTCTATTTGGTGATAAATAGATAAAAATAAAGATAAAACTGGGTTACATGGCCAGTCGACCGTACCACATCCCTTTCAGTTACGCTCTGAATGATTTCTTATTATCGTTGTTTATTGTGTCTATCTTTCACCGAAACCGATAATCAATTAACGCTCCGAGAAAATTTATATCAGACTAGAATCTACGGAGAATTGTAATAAAGGACAATATTCACATTCTTACGAGCATGAAGCAATAATCCCGATTACGAGTATACTTAAATACGGCACTGCATCTGCTGCACGCTCAAGGATGTTAAAAGAATCAGATATATTCTCGCAAACAAAAACTATGTCGCCCAAGTCGGCCACCACGCGTTCAAGCCGGCACGCACACATTCAGACATTAGTCGAGCGCGGGTAAACGGCGACAGGGTCTATTTTCCGGCGAAATAGCCAACTAATAATGTGTGCGTGAGAGTTGGCCGACTCTGATAGACGCAGTTTATGAGCGAGAATATGTCCGAAGTAGTCTGTGCACGCTATGTTGGCTGCTTTGACATAAGGGAGGGTGTCTCTTCTTGTCTGTCTTTCTATGTGTGTCTCTTTTTGACACAGGTAGTATACTGACAATAGAGCGGAGCGCAGTCGATCACGCTACGAATGCTCGTTCGAGTCCATGCTACGCGAATCGTGCTCGCAGTGGGCTCGTGCTCGGTTCGCCAAGCATGGACGCAACATAAGATGGCAATAATGGCTTTTCTCATGGCCACTATAGATACATTATTACTATAGAAAACAATATTATTTTTTCTAAACAAAATAGGAAAATTCATATTATTTCCAGTACAGAAACGTGCACGAACAACCAAATTCAATATAAATCACGTTGATATCGAAAAGCAATATTTTGTGCAAACAAAACCAACGCGAACAAATTTCGGTGGGATCCTGAGGTATTACGAATTATACTTTGTAAACGGGTGCTTTTCTTTCAATTTCCTTAACATATAAACCCGTAGCCACTTGTATCTCCAAACACGTCCTGAACAAAGGCAAACAATGTGGAAATAAAATTCGCAAACTTATTATTCCGCAAAGTCCATCACATTTTCAACGGTCGAAGGAAAATATTAACTGAATCAGACTCATTTCGAATATAAATTTTTTGTTTGAACATGTGACTGAACAAGTCCGTCTTTGTCAGGAAAAAGATAAATACTGAGCGTTTTAATAAGAAAGCTATTGACATCTAATTATAATTATTATTAATAAATAATTATTAATAATAATTATAATTAGATGTAAATCTAATTATAATAAGTACCTAGGCGACCGAGCTTTGCTCGAAAAGTCGGAAAACCACGTTTTCCCATAGATAAGACCTAGCTTTCATCGATATCTTTAGAGCGGTTTTCAAGATCCAAAACATTATATACAATTATTTATCGTTTATGTGCAGCGCAGACGATAGAATTTTTGTGCGAAGGAGTCTGTGGCACACAAAAAAGTCCGTCACAGATTTTTCACAGATTCAAAGCACACAACACAACGCACTATCAAATCTTCGATTATTCTGTCGGCAGAACTCTAGGGACGTACATGCTATAGAAATGCAGAGAATGCGATGTATTATTTTTTAATTTAAAGATAAATAATAAGAAATACAGATCTGAGTACATCTCGTCTATCTATCCTATGTAAGTATGAACTTTCGAATAAATATAATTAGTTTTTTTTGTGATAAACACATGGCTTCAATGAATAAAACAAGTAGGTATTTCCGATTTAAAATCTAAATAGACATTTCAATAACGAAGACGATATAAGAAGACCGACAGCAAAACCTATTCTTCAATTATTTTAGTTGTAATTGTACGTAGGTAGTATTTATATACTCTGAGGTTGTAGTTATAGTACTTTCAAGGGCTAGTCGTAACTTCAAAGTTATTTAAATTTACAAAGTTACACAGTATCAGTTTAACAGTTTAAATTTACTTAAATAGTTGGAACCGGAAGTTCAGATTGAGAAGAAAGCTACGAAACCTGAAGTTTTGCCTTTATAAACAAAGTTTATTGAGTTTACATAATTCAAAGTATGGTTGTATCAAACCTGTTTTATTTGGGACTGACTATTAGTTAAAAGATTATCGAAATTTATATAGTTTTGGTGTAAGTACTATCTATTTGAATGAAAATAAATTATTCAATAAAGCTACCTAGTAGGTATATTTTATAAGTCGCTTTCAAATAGTGTATTTGCGTTTCAACCTTTTTCCGAAATAGAAAATTAAATGCATTTTTTTCTACGTTCATTAGGAAATTTTAATTTATCAAGCAAAATTCTCCTTTTTAGGGTTCCGTATCCAAAGGGTGCCAAACGGGATCCTATTCATAAGACTCCACTGTCCGTCCATCCGTCCGTCCGTCTGTCTGTCAGTGGGCTGTATCTCATGAACCGTAATAGGTAGACACTTGAAATGTTCACAGAATATGTATTTCTATTGCCGCTATAACAACAAATAATAAAAATGAAATAAATTTTAAAATTAAAGGTGGTCCCAATACAAGAAGCGCCTTCTTATGGTGGTTTTGTTGCGCTTACTATTCATTTCACATTCAATTAAAGTAAGGCAACATTATTATTATTATTGTACGGAACCCTCCGTGTCTTGGCCGATTTTTTTTTATTTAGATTATTAGATTAATAAAATAATATCATATGTATATCTCGAATCTATTGTTTCTGTAACATGTTACTCGGATGTATTGACATCCGAGTAACATGTTACAGAAACAAAAAAGAAGAAGAAAGTAACATTGGTTACTTTCTTCGTACAATATAGGCTCATGAATGAAACAAAAAATAATGTTCAAACTGTTTCATTGCCTTTTCCTTAAACAAATAATATTCCACCAGTAATGTGTATCTGGAGACTGACGAACTGTCTGAAGGTTTTTCTCTTAATATCAAAACCACGTTACGAGAATGAAAAATGAAGCTTTCGTGACTGCGCGGCAAGGATAAAGGGGTCCCTAAATGAAAAAGCGGCTCCTCATCGTGTGTCTATGGAGAATTATTTATGGTGTCCGAGCAATGACCCGCTTGGTGGTTAAACGAGAACCTCTTGTTTTTTATGATAAGACTCAAGAAATTTTTTACGGAAATGTTTTCCGCATATGTTTTTAGTATTGAAACTAAATCGTGATAATTCTTGTCGTTTTTGTCGCCGTTGTGTAAAATCGTGATTAAAAGTGTTATAGGCCTTATAGTAAGTGATCTTATGACAAAAGTCTCGTAATAATTCATCTATTTTTAACCGACTTCAAAAAAGGAGGAGGTTCTCTATTCGTATGTTTTTTTTTTTATGTTTGTTACCTCATACCTCCGTCATTTATGAACCGATTAGGATCATTCTTTTTTTTTGAAAGGGTATTCTTCCCGTTTGGTCCCATTGTCATCAGGTCAGGATTTGATGAATGCTTAGTGTGCTTTGAAGTCGGTTTAAGTTTTTTGTAAAACAGAAAACGGACGTTATTTATATGTTTATCAATTTCACCAATTGCATAATGTCATATCTTTGATTTCAAATAAAGAACACCCCCGCGACAATGGCAAAGTGAAACGACCTCATTTACGTACATCGAATTCGAGATTTCCATGTAGGCGTAGCAAAAATAACTCGCCAACTACAGCCAACAAGTAAAATAAAGGCAATCCTCTCCACTTCGGGTGTGTTACATAAACAATAAACAAGGCATTATTTTCTTTATTGCCAGCCAGTGAGATCCCTGAAACTATTTATGTGTGGTTTATCAGCTCATTCAGTTTTGTTTTGTCTCCCTACACATCGTTGTAATTACTTATACCTCAGAGTATATAAATACTACGTCTTATACTTATGTACGTTTATGTAGAGTTGTTACTTGAATGTAATGTTAGTGTAATCTAAAGTGAGATTCTTCTGCTCATGTCTTCCTGGTACCAAGCTCCATTATGGAATGATAAGGCGGCTTTTATTTACGATGTAGTCGTGTGATAACACAATGCTATCCTTGTCACGTTAGGCATGATTTCTCAAAATGGGATACTCGTCCCCCAGGCCGTACGTAAGGGGGCTGAACTGACTAAAGTCCTTCTAAAATGGACACAACTGGAAAAACATTGCTCATCGATATTATTAAAAACACATTGCATAATTTTTGCCGTCATTTATTATCCGATTTATTAAGTTGTTTTTGACTTAATTATACTTTACATAATTAATAGATATACCATGAAAAAAAATCGCTTATTATCCCGAGAAAATATTGGATCCGCCGAAAATGCAAACGCAAGATTTTTTTTAAATTAATACATAGTTTTTTATAGCTGGTTTTTAAATGGTACGCAGTCGTCTGTAAAATTTAATAGGGTTCAAGGGGCTATCAGTTTGAGAACCCCTGACATAAAAGACACTTGATGCTTGTCTTTGATATCACGTAGACAGAAAACGCCTGTAAGTACTCATTATCTAAGCACGTATCTGCCGTACTGAAATAAAAATGTATGTGAGCTGAGCGTGAAGTAGGTATTTATGATAAACAAAAATAATAGCGGGATATAGTACAAAAGATTAGTGGTTTTAATTAACCAAGGAGCCTACTCTAGCCTATGTGAAAACCCGCAATCTGACCTCAGTAAATTAACTAGTTCTGAAGTACCTACAGCTGGAAGACGCCACTAGGTGCTTGGCAACAGACGTCCAACATGAGTGTGGTACCCAGACAGGCGGGTAATACCACCGTGATATGGTTTTCTTACAAGTTATTCCTTCAACAAAAGCCAAGAGATTCGATGTCGATGTCGGAACTACTAAACTCCTTTCTACGTACCTTTATAACTGGTGCTCTTTATGGAGTAGCTAGTCCTCAAGAGTAAATCTCTTATTAACTCGCGGATGGGGCGCGCATACTATGAAAAATTTAATTCCAGGAACTACGAGTCAACTGACTACCAAGACCTACTGCAAGAAGCTAGTTAATTTTGATAGGGATAATTATTTCTAAGTGGCTATTGAGAAAATGATTAGTTGGGTCCATATTAAATTTCAGGTCAACAGTGTAAAAATCGTTTGCTGTGATAAATGAAGATCAACGTCCCAATTTATGCATATTTCCTTTGTAGTATCACTCGATAATGGTCGTGAAGAGGGTCACGACGACCTGAATAGAGTGGGTTTCAATGACTAGCAGGACGTATAGAAACGAACTCGAGAGGACTTAAGATAGGCCTTCATTCAAAACTGGAAAGCGTGATTTGTATACCAGAACACTTGTGTTATATTTACCTACACATTTTTACGCAGAAAAAAGTTTTGATACGTTAAAAAATTACATAATTATGACTAGAAAACACCACAATACAAAAAAGAAACCACCTAAGTTCTCTATAACTCTGACCACGATCAAACCTTCACGCCCTGAATTGCAAAAGCTTGAGATAAGGAACACAAAAAGATCTCACTTGTGTTAACCCTAATTAATTGCATTAAGCAATACGAAGGGGCCATCAGGGCTGGCACAAATGGAATTGCATCGATCCCGCCGACCTACATTCGTACTTATACTTATCTATATTTATATACTTATCTATGTTATATACTCCAGTAGATTGCATGCATTTCTTTGCTTGCACTGTGGCTTGCACTCATTATTATTCGTCGGGTATCCGACTCAAGTAGGTCGACTTGAAAATATGTTTGCATCAATATTTTGTTTTGTTAAATACGTTTTCAAAACTTGAGCGCAGACCGGGAGAGTTTAAAAAAGCGGCTTTGCAACGAATACTAAACGTAAATGGAAGATTATAAACTTTTTAAAAACTAAATTAATGATTTTTCACCCTGATCAGAAGACACCTTTAAAATTAAATTTCATATATAACGGTACGAAACTAGAAGTCGTAAATGAATTCAACTTGCTAGGTTTAGTTTTAGATACACATATCAGCTGGAAACAACACATTCAAAAAACCAGAACAAAGCTATCCAGATTTACATATGCGCTTCGTGAAATTAAAAAAACTACTGATCTTCCTACTGCACTTGTTACCTATTACGCCTATGCTCATGCATGGATTAGCTATGGAATTATCTTATGGGGAAACAGTACCGATTCACACACCATCTTTACACTCCAAAAAAAACTAATACGTATTATAACCAATATAAAAGATACAGACAGTTGCAGACCGCATTTCCAGAAGCATAAAATTCTCACATTAACAAGCATCTACATTTTAGAAATATGTAAATTCGTTAGGCAAAATACAGATATTTATAAAAAAAGAGAAGACGTACATTCCAAACAACTGCGATATAAAAGTAGATTAATGGTCCCAACCTCCCGATTAAAATGCACCAATTGAGTCCTTTTGTAATGTCCATAAAAATATACAATAAACTACCAGAATTATTAAAACAAGAAACAAATAATAAAGTATTTATAAATAAATTAAAACAACTATTAATAACAAAATCTTACTATACTATATACAAATACTTATCCAACTAGAAGATTGTTTACACAGTCCTCAAGACAACTATGAAATAGTTTTGTGAAATTTCGTCGTCGTTCGTTATATCCATCACAGGAGCCTTTCTATTGAGCCTGTTAGTGTAACAAATAACTACAATAACCGAATAAATGTGCTGAATACAGATAAATGTCAATGGATCTTGTTTACGTCCCATATAACTGTAACAGTGTCAAGATATATAGCGGTATAGGTACCTAATAAATAAGCATCGATACCATTTAGAGGGTTACAGGAAATTTCCAATCCATCGGGTTTTAAATTAACCCATCTCCGTTTGTTATTGTTTACCATTCGTTTTTGTACTTGGCTCTTGTTTAACCCTTTTCTAAATAATCCTGTTGTGTTTTATCGCAAATATGAATATTGTGACTATTTATTTATTCTCTAAAAAATGTTTTGAAGATGTCGTATCTTATGTTCTACTATTCTTCTGCCCAGCGGTTTCACCCATAGAATTTCCAAAGTTGATCGATAATTGATATCGTAAACATACTTCATCATCTTTTCACCCCATTAGGGGTTGATTTTCGAGAAAATAAAAATTTCGTTCCCGGGATAAACAGTAGCCTATAATATTTGGGGATAATAATGGCTTCCTATTAGTGAAAGAATTTTGCAAATCCGACTGTTAGTTCCAGAAATTAACCCGTTTAAACAAACAAAAAACTCTTTCACTTTTTCATATTATTATATTAGTATCAAGAAGTATAAGGGCTTTATACTCTCTTGATTAGTATAGATTAACACGGTCTATTCTTGAGACTTGATCTCTTTCTATACAGGCCTAAGAAAGGGTTTTCAAGGGTTTCAATAGGGGAAAAGCGAGTGAAACGACATGGAGGAAAACTTGTATTAAAATAAGTTCAAATAGCAAATTTTAAAGACTTTCAAAGATTCGCATCCCATTGTAGTCTATACTAATATTATAAAGAGGAAAGATTTGATTGTTTGTTTGCATTGAATAGGCTCCGAAACTACTGAACCGATTTGAAAAATTCTTTCACTGTTGGGAAGCTACACTATCCCCGGGTGACATAAACTATACTATATTTTTTAAAAAATTAGGGATCCTTACTAAAACTCCAATAATGTAACCCAAGGTGTAAAAAAATTACCTAAAATATTCATTAAACCGCGTGCGCTGCGAAAACTATTGATGATAGAATAAAATAATGTACTACGACTTTGCAGAACACATTATTATTTACAAAAAATGTCGCAGTACCATATGTCTAACTATTATAGTTATGCCACAATAAGTGTTTTTCTATTTTAAAAAATTAATTGAAATGCCGCCCGCTAGAAATGGCTCTCTATTTGTATCTTGGTATTAATCTTATCAAAGTAAACTACTTCATATTCAAGACTGCTTCAATACCTTTATATAACTTTTTGAATTATTCAATTCGGACATTCCATTCAAAAGATATCACGAGTTTAAAAATATAAGTAGTAGCAGAAAAACCCGTACGTGTAAAAAAGTACCCGTGACGTGCACGGGTACGGGCCGTACGGGAGGGAGTCAATCTCTTTGCGTGTGGCTCAGTGTTTAAAAAACGGCTTGACGGTAGGGTAGGGCAGGGCAGGGCAGGGTAGGGTAGGGTAGGGTAGGGTAGGGTAGGGTAGCACCACAGGGTAGGGTAGCACCACGCGAACGAAGTCGCGCCTGGCAGCTAGTATAAAATAAATTAATGTCCGATTTCAACATAATCAATTACATAAGCCTTAACACGGTTTTATACCCGAAAATGCGTAGTTAGTCATCATTGTCCCCGTATTTGTGGTATTAAACGGGATATTTATGGGAGACCCAACTGTGAACATGAAGTTCAGATACATTTACATCCCTTTACGGTTTGATTATGCCAAATGTATGAAATATTTTCGTTGCCATTAAAACCTCTGTTGCTCAAGAGCCAATTTGAGCGTGGTGGTGAACTTTGGAAATGTTTCCTGAATTGGTTAAAGTTGTCTCTTCTCTCATATTAAACCATATGAAAATCTTTGACTTATTCGAGATAAACATATTTTTTACGTAATAATATGATAATATGTTTGTGTTTCATAGATTCGATTATTGAGTTTAAACTTTGTAAATTCAATACGGAGAAGACCTTACGGTAGGGTAAAACCGTACAGTAAGAAATACGACGAATTCTGAATAACTACAATGATAGCAGCCCGATATTCGAAAAGCTTAGCTATTTCACTGAAGTTTTACTGGGCTGCGATCTTTGTAGCTATTCAGAATTCGTATAAAAGAATTTGTATAATAGAAAAAATTGAATGGGACATTGCAAGGCAACGCATGTCACATAGTAGGATGCAATCTTACTTGACTACCTACTTTATAAATGTGAAATTTTTCATGGATGTGTAGATGTTTGTTACTCTTTTACGCGAAACCTACGGAACGGATTTAAATGAAATTTGGCACATAGATAGTTTGAACTCTGGAATAACATATAGGTTACTTTTTATCCCAGAAAATCATACGAAGGAACGTGGGTTAGCGCAGGGGAAACTAGTTAGTTATAAATACAAACGCAGGTTTTCAACAATCTTATAAAAACTCACTGTTATTTTTGTATTAACGAAAGTAAAAATAGTATTTGGTGTTTTACACACATTACAAAAACCTGGCTGAGGGCTGACAACTTCAGAAACTTAGACCTTAGGCCCTCCAAGAGCCTATACTGAGTAAATGACTTTGACACTCCATGACAAAACCTTTTATGCTCTAAGCTGTGTTCAAGTTTCGAGAGAACAATATGCGTAACTTTGTACTTAAATGTCCCCATGCTAATTTACATGTTTTGTGCCTCAATTTACAACGAAATTTGTACAAATTAGGGTACGAGAGAGCGCTATCATCTATATGGTTCATATATACATCAAAACGGATAAATTTTGATCGTAGGCTGCGGCTTCATATCGTTTACTCGGTCATATTGAATTTTAATGGACCAATTGTGGATCCATAAATGCAAACTTAATAACGACTGTTAAGAGCGAGCTAGGTCCATACAAAGTGATGTAAATATTATATCTATTTTGGATATCATTAAAAAATAAAACACAATTACCTTTGTAAATTATGTAGGTAAACATTATCAAGTTTAGTGATGTATTAGTTAGTATAGTAAGTAAAATTACCAGTTTCAAAATTGCAAATTATGATCGAAATGGATCTTGACGGTGTTTCTTCAAGGATAAATATACAATGTCTGTGATTTTTTCTTGGAAAAGTAATGATAAAAAAAACGCTCCCACGGACCCGCAAGTTACACGACGGCGGCGGTGGGTTAAACAAGATATCTAGACATACCTCGTGACAATTTATTATTATTTATTTAAAGGAGACCAGCTGAGGCTTCCAATGGAACAGGTGGATACAAAATTTGATTTGATTTTTGTTAAAGTCTTCACATCGCGTCAAAATTAAGAGTGGTGGCTCAACGGTAGCGCGACAAATTTAATTCGACAAATTAGACCCTACCATTAGGGTCGAATATTTAAAATATTCCGGAAAACAGCGACTTTACACGATCTGCCATCCATCTGGTATAAATTCGCTTATAATACAACAATCGATACAAATGTGTCAAATAAAAGTTACAATTTTCAATGTCACAGAATGGCAGATGATATAAGACTAGAATTGACAACCACCTTAAAAAATATACAATCGACCTTAATCGGTTGCGAACATAGGTATCCTGTGGGTATCCTACAGTTATTGGTTCGCAGCTTAGGTTAACAGAGTCAGACTGGTTTTGCACTATCTCCGATCCGAATTCGTGAAAATACAGATCAAGAAAACTCGGACCGAATTCAGACGCAGTGACTGTTCATACAAATACCTACCATGGGATGGGACGGAGAGAAATCGGACGACGGAAATCGGATCCAGTGCTTAAACTACCATACAAATAGTTCTACGACTACTCTGGACCATATTTTAACGGATTCGGATCGGGCGTAGTGCGGAAACGCTCTTGAATCTAACATTGATGTATTTGAATTCTGACTAACACCGACAATTAGAAATCTGTCATCAAATACCTACCGATATTTTCTTTTACAGTTCCGGTCATACACTTGACTGCCAGTTCCCTTAATTTGCTTGTTGGCCAAACTATCATCTACTCGATTATCAGTAAACTGCTAAAACGCAACCTTTTTTAATGTAAAAAATGCCTTTAGTCTGCGTATGTAGCCTTTCTGTAAACTATTATCCTGTTCAAAGCAGTCTAGCATCAAATTAAATACTTGATCCGTTACAAAACTACTCATAAATATTTCATTGTAACCTAGATTTTGTAGCCTGCGATGACTCCGCTGAATAGTTGAATAAAGATAATATTTATGCTAATAATTAGCTTGAATTGGTAAAGGACTTTGACAATGTTAAAATGACCAAGGACCAAGTGCTGGCCAGAATGAACAGATAGTGCATTATGTACCTTAGTCTATCACTATTCACTAGTCTGTAAACCTAAGCGCTTCAAAATCTATCACAATAGACAGTAGTATAGTATCATGAGAAAAATGGCATGTTCTTCAGAATTGGCGAGACATGAACTAAATAAATGAATGATAAAAAATATTATTTATCATAGCTCTTTTCTCAAACTTTTTTTTATTTTTTTATGCAACAAAATCTCAGCCTACGGACACTTGCAAATAGTCACGCATTACCGACCTTTCTCCCCTCCTCATGGGCTCTGGTGACCTTAGTCACAACATTATTTGGTGCCGTGATTTTGTAATGTAGAGGTCTTTGACTTCCCCAGTCGTAAAACTATTTTAGCGAAAAAATGCTATGCTAACGCTACACTTTTGTTATTTCTCCATACGGACCGATTCAACTTAAAAATAATGTTCATGTACTTTGATGCTAGAAACTCATTTACGAATGCAAAATCTTTCTTTACTGTTTGTATTATTAAAAGGTTTTGATAAAAATATACAATTTCAAACAAAACCTCAAAAGAAATCAAGAAAATCCTAGAATGTCATCCAATTTCTGTCAATGCGAAGTGATTTCGCAATTTCCTATTTATAGATATAGATATAAATGAATATTGTAAATAATGTCATGGTGTTTTAAAATAAGTTTGCAGCTACCTAATGGGATCTGTAAGATAATATCTTTTACTTCCGATCATATTCATTATTCTACATTCATTATTCTTCTTAGCAAAAGCAACCTTCCGAACCGTGCATTAGAGTATTAGAGTTTGACTATTCATAAGTGCCTGTGAAGGCCTATTTGAATGAATAAAATTATTTCATTTCATTTCATTTCATTTCATTATTCTAGCTAACAGCTTTTCGTAGCACGTTCGTAACTTCGTAGCTAATTCGTAGCTATTACCACGTTGACTACGAATCGATATTATTTTTAATTCTTCAAACAGAATACCTAATTACCCGACATTAGAGGGTTAATAAGCCCATTTCTAGAAATTTCTTCCTAAAATTTCTATTCGCGACACATCGCGATCTTACCCCATGATGCAATATTTCCTCCAAATATCTCTAAATCTACCGGTTGATAGTGGGTTATGTAGAAGATAGTATTCACTAGTATTCAAAATATTCATCTGGAACTTGAATTGAAATAAGTTTAACTTATATACAATCATGAGGCTGCTTTTCCACCAGAGATGTGCTATGCAGCTATGCTGCTAGGATGTAATAGCTAAGCTGTGAAACTATGTGACCGTTTCCACTGGTACTGTGCGAGTAAGATGTGCTATGAAGATGCGCCGCCGCAAAGTAGCTCGAGGAAGATGCGCAGCTCTCTGCTCTGCACATAGCTACACCACTCGCACACATCCATAGCACGCATCCATAGCACGCATCCTTCCATACAAAAAACACATCTGAGTTGAATCCGTTTCCACCAGTGCTAAGCTATGTGCACCAATGAATATGATTGGTGGATATCGAACGCATCCATAGCAACGTCGCATAGCACATCTCTGGTGGAAAAGCAGCCTAACACGAGGCATACATAGGTAATGTCACTGTAGTATTGTGAGGTCACTGGCGTGCCATTGTTGCACTCTTTTGTATTCTCTCTGCATGTACCAGTTGCAGCTGGATAGAATATTCTAGTTAATTCAGGGCTATGGAAAACCTGGAAGCTGCATACAATATTGTTATGAGTATAAGGGTCAATATACGATGTCTGATACGCTAAGTAGACATTTGTTCGCAAAATGGTGTAATTTTATAATACGATCCACTTTGTTCCAATTTAGGGTTGGCAAGTGACACCAGAGGGGTGTTGCAAGCTTCATTAGAATACGACAACCGGTGGATCAGATACCTGTTTGTATATTTTATTTTGTTTTATTTCAGTAAACTATGTAGACCAATGGCCGTTGATGAATTCAAGCGATATGGGCTTCATTTTGTTGACATATCTGATGTTTGTCCTAAGGGTAGGACCAGCGATAATGGAGATCCGAAGCCCTTTCCACATGAAAGGATTTCTCATAATATTCAACGTAATTAAAGTTATTAATTCGGGCATGTTAGCGTATAAGGTATGTTGTCAATAGAATCAATTTCAATACAGTAACCGAACATCATAAATCATTTGATATGTCCACATTTAAGGCCCTTTACAATGAATTGGATGAAATACTTGGTCTTTAACACGTAATATCACTTGTCCCTTTCTAGCTACTTATAATTCCAATGCAATAAAGAGCGAGGCAAGATAAACGGCCTATTAATTAAACGCCGTTTTTGAGTCACAGCGAAACTTTTTATGATTTGTAAGGAGGAAAACTTCAAAATGGGACTGGCACTTTTCTTTCCATCGTAAATCATATTTTAATTGGTTCACAGTTACGCCTATTCAGTTGTCTTTTGTTCCAGTTCCTTTCGTATATACTTGACAAGGGATTGTTTCCAAGAAATTGTGAATACGATGAGAACACGCTCTACGTATGTACTTTCAATACGTTTTGTCCCTCCATTATATTGTGTATGCTTTGTTCTTTAGGAAGAATAGGATAATTGACGAGATTTTTAAGTGGAAAGATATATATACATCATTTTCCATAGAGAATCTTCACTTACACAGCTATCTGATTCTAAACTAAGTAGAGTTTATGCTAAAATATTATATATATGTATCTCAACTCTTAGGCAAAAACTACGACTTAAGATGTATATTTCTTAAAGGCAAACATACATAATTACATAATAAATGAACATAACAGTAACTCAAACATGCCTTAGATAGTTTTCACATACTGGGTGGAGATTTCGAGATGGCATATTTTCGAAACCTATGTTGGGTTAGTCATGCTGAACAACTTTTAATTGGGACCAAAACTGAATAATCAAAAAAAATTTTACTTTTCATACATTTTGATCGAGCAAGGTTGACATTTACAATGGAAAGTATTATTTTTTTGAGATTTCGCTAATTGTCCCATAGTAAAAGTTGTTCAGCATGACTAACCCAACATAGGTTCCGAATATATGCCATCTCGAAATCTCCACCTGTTATAGTACAATGGGATAATTTATCTGAGCATTAACAATATCTTAAAAACCAAAATTATTGCACATTTTAGGTTCATATTATTACGTTGAAAAATTAACATGATTTTATAATAATGTTGATGTTGACCTTCCATAAACCTTTTTAGACAATCTCAGTGTTATACTGGAAGTACATGGTAACAAAAGTACTGGACTTATGGGACACAATTTTTTTCGTACTCCGAAAGAAAACAAACCAGATAACCTTTCTTCACGTCTACCATCATGTTTTCATGGTGATCATCACGTGGTTATGTTTGAAATACGATCCCTCTGACCACTGGGCTTTCATGGCTGTCACGAATTGCTCTGTACATACTGTTATGTATATGTACTATGGATTAGCTGCATTGGGTCCAAGGTTCAGCAAGTACTTGTGGTGGAAGAAATATATCACCATGATGCAGTTGGTATGTGCTATACGTTCACATATATTATCTTAATATATATCTCACTAATATAATAAATCCGAATGTTTGGATGCTTATGCCTCAACCAGGCTTCAAAATCTGAACGGATTTGGATGAAATTTCGCTGATAGAGCTGATATGTTCTGGATTACTTTTTAGTCCAGGAAAGCAATAAAACCCTCGGGTACGCGGATGAAACCGCGGGGCGCAACTACAATATTAGCATTAGCTGAAATTACGTCTAAATATATCTCTTACAACCTAAACAACCTTAGTAATAAAACTATTTAGAAAAGCTATGGGCCACTTTTTCTTCGAGACGTAATGTCGCCACATAACTCCCTACTTGTGCCCTTTACTAATTACTTTCTGGCTTTTTACCACAAACACACGTTACTGCATACACACATCACGACGCACACGAATATACAAAGCACACAGGTATTTTATGTATTGTATGGGACCATAAGCAACCGTGCATAGTTGCGGCACGTGTTTTCCGCCCACATAGCTTTTCTAACTACATTTAAGTTTACAACTGACGGAAAATACCTATTTATTCTTTTCCAGTTACAGTTTGTGCTAATATTAGCCCACGTACTGATCCAAACGTACACGACTCAATGCCCCATGCACAGGGGCACCTACTGGATTGGGCTAGCGAACCTTACGCTCTTCATCATCCTATTCGCTGACTTTTATAAGAAACGATATCGGTCAGGTACAAGTATAGATCATATTGAATTTGCATGCATGTGCAAGCATCACGTTGAATAAATTAATATAAGGATTGGTCATTGAGACTTTTTGTTTTATTGAAGGTGCAATTTTAGAAAAGTCAATTAGTAGTACCAGTATTTATATACTCTGAGGTAGTACGTTCTAATTTAAAGTATGATTCTGAATCCCAAAGATTTATATGACTGTGGGATCAATGCAGAATCTCAGCCACTGGGCATAGTATAAAACCATAAGATTCTGAGGATATATTATTCCTTTTAAACCGAATTCGTACACTAACAGGGTATAGTTGGTATGAGAATTTTTGAAGATAAATGCATTATTGAGGTTAATGTAATAGAGTACAGCATGGGGTTCTTCAAAAAGGGCGTGAAGAGATTTCTTCAGGGTCGGCAACGCGCGAGTTACACCCCTGGTGTTGTAAGCGTCCATAGGCTACGGTAACTGCTTACCATCAGGCGGGCCGTATGCTTGTTTGCCACCTTAGTGGTATAAAAAAAAATATTTAGCGTATTGTTACTCACTGATAAAACCCCAGTGAAACCGTAGTGAAAGCAAATATTATAAAGTCTTATATCTCTCTCTAGGTGTGTAAATAAGTCATGTCGAAAATGTATCTTACCAATGTTTATTATAATCATGTAATGAGACCGAACATTTTCACAAATTCCCACACCACTCAAGAAATTCAGAGTAAAGCCGTAAATCAATAACCATAGTTATAAAATCCGACTATAGAAACATTATTATTTTTCGAGGCGTAAATAATTTAAATACACGACCTAAAAGCTTTGATGAAGCGCCAAAATTCTGACGGATTATACTTATTGACCGAGTAAAAGGTACCGTGTTAGTTGTACGTAGTATTTATATACTCTGAGGTGTTAGGTATACCAGATTGACCTAAATACTTTATTCTTAAATTAAGGAGAGAATAATAGAGTTTATTGAACAACATTTTTACATTGCATGGAAATACATTGAAGCTAAACTGCTCTCAGAAGATAGATTTTAAAGAGGAAATCCAGAAGTCCCACCGAGAGGAGCCGTTGAAACTAGCTGGGAATGAAAGAAAACTATAAATGAATCCTCTTTAGCATAGATATACCGTAATATATCATGGCATATCTACCAAAAGCATTATATATCCAAATACCATTGCTACATTCAGCGCAGGCACAGATTACAGAATAATTCTGTAATCTGTGCAGCCCAGGTATATAAACTTTAAACCAAATGCACACGGTGTCACTTCATATTTGCCGAGGGCATCGTCTGAAGCCATTTCACTTCGCTATTTTATGATAATTTCCATATTGAAACCAGAGTCTAGATTCCCCGGAGAGGAGTTACTGAGTCGTATGAAATATGAACATATTCTAATGCCAAGGGAGACATACGAAAATGTTTAACTTTTACTGTTTACATATCTATTTGTAGGTATGAAAAAATAAAGTAGATAAACAAGGTACTCAGTCTGGTGAATCCAGCGAATAACAACAGCAATAATGGGGAAAGTGGTTCGAATTGATTTACGAGTCTTCGAATACTTGCTAATGTATAAACTCAATGATATTATAATAGAGATAAGCTACCCCCATACAAAGCGGCGTTCAGTTATTGTTGAATAAGGTAAATGCAATAGATAATACGGATCGTATATATGGTACAGAAAGAGATAGCTATATATAGCCGCTAAGCAAAATTACGACAATTGTCTGAATTTGTCTGCAACAATTAGCGTGCGTTAGTGCATGTTCGCATTCTCCTTTGTGGCCTTTATTGTTTCATAGATTGCATGGACATACATGGGTAGGATTCCGTGCGTCGGTAGGCACATAAAGCCGTTGGTCCCGGTTATCACTTAATTGTGATAGTCGTTAAGCTAGTTGGATGCCATCTAGGCGGCTTGAAAACTCCAACAGTAGGTTGAGCACTAGCCTACCTCCACGGCCTGTGCTCAGCCGTGGGACATTATAGGCTGATGATGATGATGATGACATGGGTAGGATGGATTCTGTCTAAATTATAACTAACATTATAAATGCGAAAATTTGTATGTTTGTGTCTATGTCTGTTTGCTACCAGACAGTTCCGTAACGACTGCACTTATTTTCATCAAATTGAATATTACTATAAATGCGGCTACATAAGCGGTGCAGGACCTAAACTAAATATATAGTTAGTTGATATGACGCCGATAAAGCCGCATTTATAGCACATATTTCTACCTTCATTTTAAACTTTGCAATAGCTCTTTTAACTGCATCCGACATTGACCCTTGACCTACATACCATGTTGGCCGTATAAGTAAACAATTATTTCAAGTATAGTAGGACGTAGGAGTACCTTACACAATCCTGCGTTCGTTCTAACCACTATCATTGAATCTTATTCCACTGTCTCCCAATTGAGAAATATCTGGACATCTTTTGTTTTAATCTTTACATGTCGATCTCATTTCTACCCACGTGTTAAAAGCTAGATTAGGTTTAATGAAATTAAAGATACTTCAATGGTTAAAAGTTTTATTAGATGTCAGTATCATTTTGAAGACATACTATACTTAAGAATTTGAATTGTAAATTAATCATTTTTTTTATAAGCTAAGTCGGTAAACAAGCGTGCGGTCTGCCTGATGGTAAGCGGTTACCGTATATGTCATATGGACGGACGACATTTTAAATACCCTTTAACGACAAATAATACATCTACCTACATATATTTTTAATCCTATTTTAATTAAAATTTTATTAAGCCTAATTGTATCAGTGACCGTAACCGTACCACAGAGGATTGAAGGGAACAGAGTACAAGCTTCTAAGGAGCGTTCAAAAATTATACCTATTTTGGTAGGGTTAGCACAGGAGAATAACATTAAATGAATACATAAAAATGTATACCTATCAGCTTTTTCGTGATGATAGAATATTGCTATTCACATATTACAGATTATTAGGAAAGGGTACTAAAATGCAAATCTAGTTTTGACGGTGACCATACCTGTGT
Organism: Achlya flavicornis; assembly: GCA_947623365.1. Classification (NCBI taxonomy): domain Eukaryota; kingdom Metazoa; phylum Arthropoda; class Insecta; order Lepidoptera; family Drepanidae; genus Achlya; species Achlya flavicornis. Next base: position 5,175,893 of record OX392482.1, read on the forward strand.
GACTAAGATTTGCTCGCAAACTCGGCAGATCGCGTTGTCCCAGAGATGAAATCTAGCTGAATCACTTTATCGCCCCCAAAAACCCCCATATAGCAAATTTCATCGAAATCGTTAAAGCCGTTTTCGAGATCTCAAAACATACATGCTCGTTAAATAGGATAGGTAGGTAGGTACACCTTCGTATTTGAAATCATAAACACCCATCATGCCATTAATTTACGAGAAAAGAGACAATTTAAAAACAATGTACCAGAAAGCCTACCTATTATATGCAAGATACTAATAGAAAACTTATTCATAATATTATTAATTATTACTTATTATAATATTATTGTTCATAGACTCAGTAAAGTAAACCATATTTACACATTTGGATATTAAAATTCTATTATTAAAATCTAAACGTAAACAAACACGATGCGCGAGTGCCCTGAGTTTGAGCACAGGCCGAGCCAGTATAAACCGGTTTCCCCTCGTACGTGACGAGCCGCCTGTGCTTTCGCACACACGCGCCTCAAGCCTGTAGTTGTGTACCTACCGTAGCGCATTTGTATGAAGCTTGGTCTCTGTTCCCTTCAATCCTCACCGTACGGTAACTGATACGGTAACATACGGTAACATACGGTTTTATGTATATGGACTTTACTACAAATGAACAATAATAATATCATAATACACTATAAACGGTAAATACACGGTTACCATCGAAAATCACCTAAAATATAATATCCTTGTAAGTAATAGTACTCTCACACAATGTTTCACTCATTTTCATACAGGAACTAGAGAACTCCAAATTTCGAGTGACAAGCAATATTTTCTACCTTTTCAACGTTATTGTTACGCGAACAAACGCGAACTCACTGAGGTGTCTTCGGAATATCCTTAACTGCTTTGCAACATGCGAAATCATATTGGAGTTTAACGGGAGGTGTGAAGCAATTTCCACGCCAACCTCGAATTTTGCTGAATAGATCCTGAAATTGTTTCCAAGTATTCTCATGTTGTGTGTAGAGCGATTAAACTGGTTTAAATTAATTAGCTTTTACACATCATGATACCATAAGTTATGTATCTTACTTGCTATCGTAATGTGCGTCTTATTAAGTTTGATATAAGGTGTTTTGCCAAGCAATGTGAATTTACAGCTTGTAACAATAACATTACCACAGATTTAACTACTTATTCCTCACAGCCTACCACTTAATCTTATTCAAACTTAATATCTTTCGTCCATAAAGCTATAAAATAATCTCTCCTCCACAATTTATCTGCGTTCTGGATTAAAAAGGTATCGTTTGTCTTATTCAAGAACCTACAGTAATTAAATACAAAATTTCATCAACACCTGTTCAGCCGATACGGACCTGAGTCGTAACGAATTTTCGCATTTATAATATTAAAAAAAAACACATTTTGGCCAATCCTTTGAGCAATTTATGTCCCATAAAAATTCTCCATTCCAACTATAAAACCTTCCCTTCAAAATAATCCGAATTATATTGAGTTACAATTTAATGAGTGCCGTTAACATGTCACAAATTTCTTTATTATACGTCTAAATGCGAATAAAAAAACTTATCTTGGTTTAGTATGTAAAAAGTACCGCACATTAGCTATTTGTAAGTAAGTGAGAATTGGAATAATTTGCCCGTTTCATCGTGTCAGAGTAATAAAATTGGTCTGGATAGGACTCGTGAGGGTAATAAATGTGGCTGAGACTTCATATCACACCATAGATGATGGCAAATGGGTCATTGAGCGTGCTTTATGGACGCTTTAACCGCACAAACGAAACCACGATGTCTGATTACCTTTTTTACGATAAAAAGCACGTACATACGTACATACGTACGTAGTATATTTACGTGTAATTTAATAAAAATGTGAAAATTGGAATTTCGTGCCTGTAAGTAGGTATATCTCGAAAAAAATACAATCCATCAAATAAAGCATCCCACCACATTATTCGTACATTACAAAAAATATACTGACGAATAATTACTTGCTCTAAACATATATTTTTTACAATAAACCAATTAGTGTTTATTTTTTACATAAAGACAAACCTATACCCACAGATTACAGAATACTTAGCCTCCGTTACTTACAACACAATATCTTATTCAGATGCAAATTCTTTACGCGAGGGAAATAACAGAAACTACTGAACAACAGAATATGTCTCAAATAAATATTTACAACTGGAAACATCTGTATCCTTTACATTGTTTACATGAATCTAATCGATGTCAGATATTTCCAATTTCGCCTTACTGTCTATGAATATTACCGTATAACTTCTTTTATTACTGATTCCTTTCATGGCGCTGGTAAATATTACTTATTTGCTGAGCTTACAATATTGAAGCGGAGTTAAGCACACAGGGGAAACATCAAATGAAGTGGACTTACTATTATTTGAGATGATCGGCCACCACTCATTTGGTCAACCTATATTATAGTCAAGTTACTATATTAGCTGCATGAAGTGGTACCGACACTGTCGACAGACCGACAGGACTAAATTTCTTACATCCTTGTCTTATGTTCTTTGTTAGAAAGACATAATCTAGTGAGACTTATAAACTGGCTCGCGGTTAAAAAAATAACAATGACACCAATTTTTATAATAGGACGCGCGTCTGAGAACTAACGCGTTTAGTTTAGTTGTAAACAACTATACGGGTATTTAAAATAAGCTCAAACATTGAATAGGTATATACCTATATAATAATGTCCTGGGACTTTCTTCACACACATGGCTATCTCATCCCAAACTAAGCAGAGCTTGTATTAAATGCAGCCGGATTATAACCATAGGTAATTGTGATATGAATGTCCTAACCACAGATTACAGAACATGTAATCTGGGGTCCTAACAAACCTAATCACAAAAACATTAACATAGTAAAAAAAGATTATAGACATTGAACTATTATTACAGTAGTACCCAACTGATATGGCTTACCGATATATACCTGCGCAGAAGATACATTTTCAAAGCGAGGGAAATATTATTGGTCGGCAGCTGCTGTCATGTGTGCTGGAAATTAGTTGTACATAAACAAAATACATCAGGAAAAAGCCTAACTACATAATAGATAATTAGCTCTGTAAATTACAGCGACACTATAGGAACTATATGTAGGTAAAAGCAAGTCTTATCTATTGCTTTTCTCGCAATTTATAGCACCGTCGTATTACAACCACTAATGGTGTATGGGGACATTATTAGCAGCCACTATCTTTTTGGTATCGGCTTTAATCAAAGGCACCCATCAAATTAGTTGTGGGATACGTTCTTATGCTAGGGGAGTTTTTTTATTTTATATTTCTATATAAATATTGGTTTAGTTATAATCATCGAACAATTAATTAATTAACCCTAAGAAGCCCAATGACGTCCATTTTGTTTGAAATCTGTTCCGCCAAGTCCCCATCACCGACAATGCGCTGATCGGCTATTGCTATTGCCCGGTTTCAATAAACAAAAACGAATCGTTTTGCTTACCAATGGTAGGTTTTTTATTGCCAAACAGGTCATATAGATCATTTCGTAACTTAATTTTACCTGTGATAGCTACTTCCATATGGGAGAATCTGCTATGCAAAGCTTTGAGGTATTTGCTTCATTATTAGTAAAGATATAAGAGTCTTAATTTTAATAAATCTTAACCGATAAGGTCCGTAAATTATTGAAACTGGGCATAAGTTTTTTTTTAAGTTAATTTTTGATAATCTTCAACCACACAATGAGAACGTATACCTACGTTAAAAAATATGGCGCGAAGTTTTTTTTTGTACAGCGATGCGTTGTCAATCTGAATTACCCGTTTAAATTAAAAATGCTTCGTCGCCCACATATGGCTCGCAGTGAGGTACAAACTTAACATAATCGGGATTATACCTATCATAAAACTGTGCGGTAATGTAAAGTAAAAAGCACTAGTGCGTAATAAGCTGCATTAAGATACTAAAAATAAATAAAGAAATAAAAACGGTACAATAAATGTCACTTTACGAGCAAGTGTGTTGAAATAGTACATTATGATACATGTGTGCAAAGTTGGTAATTACAGACGAGGAAGATTTTTTCAATATATGACATTTCTAGTACCATAACGTAACTTGGTCGCATAGAGCCTTTTGATCCTCAGAGACAGGAACGCATAAGCTAATAAAAATATTTTTAAAAATTGCAGTTTTATCGCTGACTGTACCTTTTCAAAAATCTGTAAATGCCGATTGGAATAACTCAAAAAACAAAAGACAATCACTTAAGACCATACTTGCGTGGCTAGCTGCCCTTAGTTAGCTGCACTGACGAAAATTACAAATTAATAACAGACATAGTCATAAAAAGCAAAAAAAATATATGCATCCGTGTCGGCAATGAAACAATGACTTCTAGATCAGCGTTTCCCATTAGCCGGGTCGCGACCCGGTACCGGGCAAAATAATATACCAGGTACAACATTCCGCGATCTTGGATTCTTTGGTAAAAAATAAGCAGCAGCTCTATACTTCGCACTAAAATTTAGTGACTAAATAGGCGATACCAAAGTATGTAGTATTAATAAAAAAAAAATACTATTAATAAATGTGTATTATTAATAGTAATAATGGAACCAGCTTGGGTTTGAAAGTATTAAGTGGGTCACGAAGGTGCAGTGTGAAAATTACCGGGCCATGGCAGAACAATGTTTTTGACGCACTGTACTTGTACTAGATCAATATTTTATGTTTGTTGCTTACTATACTCATGCAGATTCACAACGGCTGAACGAATTGTCATGGGGATAGAGCATTATTTTAAGTAAGTACTGCAAAGGACTTAGGGTACTTTTCATCCAAGGAACGGAGGTGAACCCGCAAGGAATAGCTAGTAATATACCCAGAGTATATACTCGAGTAGAAAATACAATTAGGCCTCCCACACCCACCTTCCCTGACGCTCCCACGAAGCTTCTACCTGTTTAGTTATTTTACCACTGACTGTCAGATAATTAATTTCCAATTCCAAAGCACAGCAAAGCCTTACAAAAGCTCTGAAGGGTATTACAAAACTTGGATACCAACACGGTACGGAAAATTGTTCGCGAACTTTGTGTAGGTCCCTAATACCACTCCATTACCTAGATAAGGGAGAAAGACAAATGTATGCTGCGATAACAGCTCACGGCTCACCCGGGCCTTCTTGTTGCCTTGGCCAACAATGCACGTATCTTTAACAATAGAGTTAAATCAAGTCTAGCAAAACACAGGTTTATTTACAAAATTACAACAAATATGTACAAATTGCAATCTATACTTGTGTAGAAAATTTCCTCAAGTCTGCCGCTGTTTCCGATTGACGACAATTTTTTAAAAGTTTCCCAGCAGGATTTAAATATATCCGTCACTTATTATTGCATATAACAAAAAGAGCCGGGACTATCTTAAAACCTTGGTTTTACTAGACTTTGCTTAAACCGTCTCATTTTATAGGTAAGACAGTAAAGTATTGTATGATATGAATAGGGAACTCCCTACACATCTCTCGGTGGACATGCAGCCTTAAGGTATTTTCACGTCTAGAAAGTATTATTATATTTCTTTATTTTCTTTCACATTTATTTGTTAGGTATTTTAAGTTTGGAATTAAATGACCGTATTTGACTATCTATTCATTCAAATCTTGTTCCATTACAATTTAATTTAATTCACGTAACATATTCTACGATAAAACTTATGAATTTATTATCCGATTTCCAGACATTATTCTTTTACGACTTCCCAAGTCATTACAATAAAACTTTACGCTGAAACTTTGTTAAGTAATTCACATTCTCAAATTACGCGTACGGCGTCAATGAATTAGCATCTTATTTCTAGAATATATTTTTTTATCAAATGGTCACATTTCTGAAGCCTTCCTGTATTTAAAACTATTTCGAGCATATAACTAAAAGCCTGTTGTATATAACGTGCTATAACTGACTGGTTGCTATAGGTACCTATCGATAAACGGGCGGAATGTGCATTAGTCTGATAATTCTAAAGAAAGAAGGGGGGAAGAAGAACTTAGCTACGGATCCAAAAACCCTCCGTTCAGTACCTAATGAATTCAAAGAGCTGCAATAAAAAGATTAAACTTCATTTATAAATAATCTCTTTAAACGTTTGTAGACCAACTTTACAAATCAAGATGACGAAAGAAGAAGAACGGTAAAATGGTTTCGTAATTGAACTGTACATACGTGTTTTACTTCTACGTTTGACAATAATGCTTTCAGTTTGATTGTGCAATTAACGATAAGCTATAACAAATAATTCGTATAATATTTAGTTAAGTATTTATTTATCATCATTTTTGCACGATGGAACTTTTTAGTAGGTAACCCGCCTTGCTGGCTACCACGCTCATGATGAAAATCTATCACCAACACAGAGCAAGGAGTCTCACGCAAATACAATGACAACACTTGCGCCCCGTGAATTGTGAAAATCGCATAACCGAGTGCGAGTGGCCATCACATCACTTACCATGGTGCGACTCATCCATCATCATCTACCTTCTCTATTTATAATCTCTTGGTGTCATCGGTCATTCGGTTTCGGATCCGTCATACCAGAATACACTCCTTTGTTACCCATATCATCCTTCACATAATCCATTCATCTCTTGTTGGTCTTCCTAATCCCGTATATCCATCTACTTTCATATTCTTAACTCTTTTAATTACGTAGATTACGTTCTTCTTACCTTCTTCATAACACGATAAACGGTTCCCTCTCAAATATTCAGACCATGGTGTGATGGTGAGGCTATGGTTAATCAAAAGTCCACCCAAAGTAAAAAAATATATTATCACCATTGATTTTTTTTTTTTTAAATCTTCGGTGTTCTTTAGATTTTTTGATATACCAAGCAAGTTTAATGAGAGGTAGCCTGTCTCGGAGCAAGAAAAAGATTCGTTTATAATGAAGTATTTTGATCGGTCCCTTGGCTTTTGGCTCTCGTTATTAAGAATGAAAAAAACATATTAAAAGAAACAATCGTAGAGCACTAGCAAGAAATGAAAAGAAAAACAAAGCAGTCTCTATAGTAACATTTGCGGTTCAACTGTCTACAAAATAAATGAGTTTTGGAGCCGAGTTGTTAATTAAAAGAAAGGTTTGTGGCTCTGTTATGGATGAATCTATGATAGTGTATCGCGTGTAACCAGAGCGATCGTTTCTTGAAACTGTAGACGAAGTATTCTTAATTTAAATGAGCAAAACAGTTTGACAGCGCATCGCTGTCAAAAAAAACCTGCGCGGCATGTGCGCGGCATAATTTTGTTAACGCTCTAATTGTGTGGTTGATCAAAAAAATCTACTTCAAAAAATAAAAGTCTGTTTTCTTCCTCGTTGAAAAACGTCGAATGACGTGTGTGCATAAATCATTACACTCTCGGCTCTCTTATCATTTAATACCGCCTTGTGTGTAATGACTAATTATCAACTTTGCACACATGTATCATAATGTTCTATTGTAGGCGCGGACTAAGTACCTATATGTTGGGAATGGAAGGGGATGAATTTAGTAATGTATATTCGTAGCATAAGTCCCGCAATATGTAAAATGAACTCTCACCGGACACATAAGCCTTTCAGGCTTTCGTCAGGTGGTAATTTAAAACTATGTATATGTAGTGTAATTTTGGTCAATAAATAAATAATAATAATAAGACTTAAACTTAACCAAAAGAAACTAGGGTTTTTGTTATAATACCAAGGTATATGTTTTTTCGGAATTTTCAGCAATTCTGAATTTGATTTGTATACATATAATGAGCGACTATTTTTTCAAATAAATATTGGAGTTACGTAGGAGCAGCCGCGAATTCGAAAAACTAATTCCATTAGCAATATTGCTCGAGCGGCCGTATTAGCCTCCCTGAAAGTAAGCGTTTCTAACTTGATTTAACTTGAAAATAACTTACACGTGTAAGGTATTAATTAAGTGGATAATTTTACCACTCGCTTCCTACGTAACGTAAAGCAAATAAATATTTATAGAAATATTCGTCGCTCACCTATTCAGTGAACATTTGCTGAATTTTAATATTTAATAATTTAAATGTTGGAAATATATAACCACAGAATTGTATTTTATATATTATTGGATTCTTATATAATATAAGTACATAAAGGCATTATTTATTTTGCTGATCACCATTCGGAACTTGATCAATATCGAAAAAAAATGAGAGGTAATAATATAACGCGATGTCGCTTAGAAAACAAGACAAAGCATCTCGTAGATTGCTACGAGTCTCGTAGACTACGTAGCAATGCGTAGTATTTCGCTACACACACTTGTAGAAACAGCTACAAAAAAGACTACGTAACAAATTGCATAGGTTGTTGTTTCTTTATGAAGATTTTTCTATAGTGCAACTGAGAATTTACTCGGATAATAATAATATTATAGAATAGGAATCGCAGGCATATTGTTAACTACTTTTATTTGGGTCCTAGAGGGATTATTATTGAATAATCGTCTAGATTAATAGTATAATCCCTCTACTGCCCAAAGAAAAGTAGTAATCGTTGGATATATATTATGAGTATTCGTCTAGCCCTCTAGGACCCAAATTTATTTGATTTTCGCATAGTGTTTTTTCATATAAAACGAAGAATAATCCTAGTACTTGTATAAGGTTCTCAATTTTACCAATTTTCATTAAATCAAAGACAGTGACGAGTACCTACACCTTGGTTCTTTCCACCGGCTGATTTCGAACAACCAAATAAACAAGAGGCACGGCTTTTTAACTTATTATAAAAATTGGCAGCAAGTACACCTTGTGAAGGTCAAACAAAGGTCATCGACTGGTTTTCCAGATTGTCCCAATAAATAATGTGCTAGTTGCAGTCAAGAGATAAAGCATCTTTTGAGGTATTCGAAACAATCCCATCAAGTCACATCTGAGAAAAATGATTTAAGATGGTCAATTGATGGAGCCAACATGGGCACTTAAGAAATTGGAACTGGAATTGTGTTTTTGTTTCTTTCATTCATGTTTTGTCTTCGGTAAGGTTAACGAAGAGATCCTAGATTCCCTATACGGAGCCAATCTGTGCGCGCTGTTAAAAAAGGACGGTGGTATCAGGCCAATAGCGGTTGGATCTACTTACCGCCGGCTTGCAGCCAAAATTTGCTGCAAAGCCTCTTCTGAAGACCTGGCCAATTATTTTCAGCCCGCACAGCTTGGCTTCGGTTCTAAGGGTGGGTGTGAGGCTGCCGTACATGCTCTCCGTACATTTCTTTCGTCTCAGGGTGGTGAGATACTGTTGAAGGTGGACGTAAAAAATGCTTTCAATTCTATAGACCGAGGCACCTTGTTGACAGAAGTTCAAAAACAAATTCCGTTACTATATCCATTTCTCTGGCAAAACTATAGTTCTCCTTCCAATCTTATGTATAAAAGCCACACCTTGATCTCGGCTACTGGTTGTCAACAGGGTGACCCTCTGGGGCCGGCCATTTTCAGTCTCGCAATTCATCCAATCATACAAAAACTAAATTCTAAATTTAACCTGTGGTATCTAGATGACGGGACCCTAGGTGGCGATGTGAACACTGTCCTTGACGATCTTAAAACTTTAGTTAGGGAATTTCACAAAATTGGTTTAGAATTAAATTTTTCCAAATGCGAACTTTTTATTTCCGATAGTACAATCGATTCAAATTTAATAGTTTCGCAATTCAACTCTTTAGCACCAAATATAAAACTCATTGATAAGAGTTCACTTCGCCTTCTAGGCTGTCCGATTTTTGATGAATCTTTTAAAACTTTTGTTGATGAGCAAATTCAAAATTTTAATTTAACGTCAGATAGACTGGAAAAAATTAACACTCATATGGCATGTTTTACGAAGTTGCCATTTTTGGAAATATCAGGATATTTTATATAAATTAGACAGTATCATAAGGAAAACACTCATATCCATTCTAAATATTGATTTCGATGATCGTACTTGGACGCAGGCTTCTCTACCAATCCGGTTTGGAGGCCTGGGTATAAGAAAAATTTCAAGTGTTGCTTTACCAGCGTTTCTGTCTTCAGTCCATAGCACACGGGGCCTCATTGGAAAAATCCTTAGTCCGTCACTCCGTGACTTTGAGGTGTCGTGGCTGGCTGAGGCCAGAAACGCTTGGTTCTTGGCCTGTCCCAATACAGATGCTCCAGCCACACCGATGTCACAGAAGCGATGGGACGAGCCGCTCTGCAGGCTAACTCAAAATTACCTTATTGATTCATCTAGCAACGTTGCTGAGCGAGCTCGTCTCTTCGCTTCTACAAAATGGGAGTCAGGGCTCTGGCTTCAATGCCTTCCATCTCCTAACACGGGCACGTTACTGGACAACACTTGTTTCAAAATTGGTTGTTGTCTCCGTTTAGGGGCGAAATGTATTGTCCCCCATCGCTGCCTTTGTGGTGACAGTGTTGAGCGTCTTGGCCATCACGGGCTTTCGTGTAGCAGGAGTGCTGGGCGGACATCGCGGCATGCAGCTATTAACGATCTCATCCGCCGGGCTCTTGTCACTTCCGGTGTGCCAGCCGTTTTAGAACCGAACGGTTTGGTGCGGGAAGATGGCAAGAGGCCGGACGGAATGACTTTGGTACCCTCGAGGGTGGGACGACCTTTGGTGTGGGACGCTACATGCGTCGACACCTTGGCTCCGTCTCACCTTCCAGTTACCTCAGTCACGGCCGGTGCCGCCGCCGCCCAGCAAGAAGGTCTGAAGCGCCGCAAATATGCTACCCTTGGTGATGGGTACATATTTGCGGCGTTTGGGGTTGAAACGCTGGGCCCGTGGGGGCCAGACGCTCACCATTTGTTTAACGAGGTCTCACATCGTCTAGTTGAGACCTCACGTGACAAGAAGGCTGGCGTTTATCTAGGCCAACGAATAAGCATTGCCATCCAACGTGGCAATGCCGCCAGCCTTCTTGGTACGTTTGCACAGGGCAGCGATTTGGGACAAGTTTTCTATTTGTAATTTTTAATTTTAGTTAATTTTTAATTTAGATTTAAGTTTTTATTGATCGTGTATATAGTTTCTTGTTTTCTAAAAATAAATGTTACATAGACAAAAAAATATGATTTTGGCTATTGAATCATTACAGTTTACCGAGCTCAGTCGATCGAGTAAACCGCATAGTACAAACAATATTCTTAACGAGAGTACCAAATGCATCTGCACTTGAGAGCTAGTTCCTTCTAGGCTTTGTGTGCTTACCACCTTCTGCGACATCACTGTTATGATGGTTACGTTACGGATGGTTATGGCACTTATCATGGTTAGATTGCCATCAAACACAAGCTTATACCAGAAAATTACACCTAAATAATAATAATAGACGTTCCTACCAGTCGAGGTATCTTCACTATGCTATATACTATTGTAATAACATTGTTTGTTTCATTAGGTATTTTATTCTAAAATAATTTCATGTTTCAAAGAAAAGATGGAACCGGATTTACATACAATTATTTCCCCTCCTAGCTATTTCTAACTATAATTGAATTTAAATATTCTAAAATAAATCTGTATATTTAAATGAACATAGCATTGTCGTCTGTCTCTGTAAATCATACTACGAAGCAACTGAAAACTTTGTGAAATATTTGTCGTCTATATTATTTTTCAATCTTTTGAACATTCTAAATTCAATTACGGAAAAATACCTTCATGACAGAGAAAGAATTAATTAATTAAGGTTTTAAACGATGTTTATGTAGACAAATTAGCGTTACACCTACGTAAGTACATGTCGCATGAATGGATTATTATCCTGTTTGGAAAGGTTAGTATCCAGAAATTTAATTATGGAAGGGTCCTAAGTACTGAATGTCTTTTTAATCTGTCGGATGAAATCGGATAATAATAAGTTTTTTTTTCTTTTTGAGCATTTTAAAGGTCATACCGACTCATAACAGTCATAACTACGTAGTTAGTGGCAAACTTCTCCATTATTAATAATGTCAACTAGGTATAACAAAAACCGATCTTAGACTTTGAAAAAATACATGTGAAAAATCAAGCAATCATTTTGCACGCGTTTTGGCTGTCTTTTTGTATCTACTTACTACCCTTTTTTTCTTGGTCTGAGCTTACTACAAACTACAATTGAAAACATAGTGAATTTTGAGTAGGTACTAGGTAGGTACTTACTCATAATCTACTTGATTTTAGTTCTCTTCTGCCACTACCGCAGGAACCGTTCAGCGCTACGCCTATAATTGCTCCAAAAAAAACGCGCTGTTGCTGCACTTCAGCTGACAGCTTGCCGTAAAATTTTGAACATTCGTAGGTAATGTAGGTCTAGACAAGATGAATCAATTATATCAATCAAATCGAATTATCGCGTGATTATTGTCAATTTCTTATGTCAATCTCATACATAGGTTGATCGTTTGATAACGATGACGATTGTCTATAAGTACCTTCTTATCTATCTTGTCTAGGGGTTGACTTGCCCGCGCTGGGTTGTCGATCGGTTCCATATAATCAGTTCAGGGGTTTAGTCGTGAAGAGGTAACAGACAGACGGACAGAGCTACTATCGCATTTATAATATTAGTATGGATATAGTGGGTAGGTTAGTAGGATTTTCTGAAAATTTCATGTTGCCGTGTTATTTATCTAAAATATACAGTTGTGTCTCACATAGTGGGGCCGCCCGGCCGGCGCGTCATAAAAAATAGGCATTTAATCAAAATATTTTAATAAAGATTTATGGGCCATCGGACGGGTAAGCGGTAAATTCGTTTGTGATAATAAAATAGGGTCGCTACTTGCCATAGAGTAATCATCCGTGTGTCGGCAGACGAATGACCGCTGGGTCCCTAGTCTCGCTGGCTGTCGAGAAACGAGCGTCTCTCGTAAGTACTTATTGGCTAGTTAGGTATATGAGATATCTCGGTATTTTAGGTTACAGACAGGCAAAACATACTTAGTAGGTATGTATTCCCCGCATTGTTAGGAAAAGCTCGTACCGTGCCATTAGGGATGTTAATGTGCGAATGTAGCTAGTCCTATTAAGCAGTGGCGTGCATTCCATATAGGCAAATAAGCAATGCCTACCTCATAAGATTCAATTCAATAATATTTTGATTCAATTAAACTACATAATCACTTGAAATAAAAATTCTAACCTAACATTCAATACGAAATTTCAAACTTTGCCGCGCAGGCACTCGCGAGTTCGCCTCTCAAATTCACGGCAATTCACGCACACTAAAACGATTTCGGCATATTCATACACACACCCACACTTCTTTAAGATAATACGACGAAAGCATAAATCACGCTTTTGCTATGCGTAGGATACTGACATTTGACATTCGCGATTTATGGACCAAAAGTAACCTTACCTTCTCTGTTGTAAGTAAAGTAACCCATCCAAATTAAAAAGACTACAGTTACAACTACTTTACCAACATTAGAGCAACTCAAATATAACTTCGCAATTTATTTGTGTTGGTTTGTTTATGGTTTGGCTGGCATTGTATGCAATGTTGTTGTTATTTACTTATTGTGATTTTGCGAAGTGTATCTATGAAGTGTATTGTGTGTGAAATGAAGAAATTTTTTGGTGAAGATGCAAAATGTGTCGATAAATTATTCCTTTAGTCAGTTTTCGTTTGTTGCTTGTACTTGCTGTAGACCAACTCCAAAACATTCATGGATTTAAATCTAAGGTAAAAATCTTAAGACATTTTAACACAGAATATTATGTTTATTAAACACCTGGCTATCTATTGTTCTGTTAGTATGTATTTTGTTTGCTAATGAATCATACCAAATGTGTGTGGAATGATACGCTGACCTAAACAATTTTACGAATCGGGTCAAAAAACATAATCTATCTAGGAGGCATATTTAGGCGTGTATGGCCATGATTTCTTCTGCCTACCTAGTCCGAAAACCAATGCACGCCACTGCTATTAAGTAAGTACTATTTGAAATCCATCCCATGATTTGAGACTTGTAATTTTCCTACTATCGTGTATCGTTGTTTGGAGAAGGTAGACCTCCTTAGCTACACCTCTGAGAATTTTCATCAAATCAAAATCCATCAATATGCGAGCCTAAGGGCCGTTGAGATTTCATTTCGAATCCTACTTTTTGAAACCCTAATTTTAGGGTTTATGAGTTGCCTAAAAGGTAGAAGAGTAACCCTTATGTTGCGACTCCGTTTGTCGGTAGGCACGTCTTTCACAGCGGTAAGTATATTTCAGTAACTACTAATGATATAGTTTCGGAATAACTTTATGTCACAGGCAATGGCGAATTTGCCCTAAGGCCACAGGGGCCTAGGGAGGCCAGATATTAGGGGCGGCCAATCGTGACAATAAATTCACTGATGATAACAAGAAATAACTCAAAGTAGGTAGACTCCGAACCAAACTTAATGGCGGCTGTGAAGTGCGCTGCGAGCTGGCTTTGCAGGTTCAGTCCACTCGAATGTACCGCATACCTTCGATATCACTACTGCGCAGCTTTCCGCGCCTAAGACACAGCCGCCAATAAGTTTGACTCAGTCTGTACCTACGTACCTACCTAAGTATTCTAAAGGCTCGCGCACATTATGGCGGGCCGCACTTCACATCGTATAACAATAATCTTCCTAAATCACTTTCACATACCTATTTTACATATAAAATGTATATATAAGTTATATCGTACATACTTATACCTAAGTGATTTAGGAAGAATATTGTTATATGCGCGAGCCATAACAACACTCACTCGTGAATCCGAGTGAGTGGGCAAACTTGCTTTCGTATGTCCAGATGTCCGGATGTCCCGTTGTTCTCCTCTACAGATCGCATTTCTCAACTGATTCTCGTGAAATTTTGTGAGCAGCGCTGTGAGCATAATCTAATGATGAGGTATAGCAGCCATTAAAATATAAAAAAAAAACATACAATATTTATTCTAACTAAATTTTATGTTATGTCAGGGTCAGGAACATCTCCAATCCACCAAAATAGTAAACTATTTTCAGATTTACACGAATATTTCATGTCTTCAATAGTTGATTCTTTGGTGATATTTTCAATTTGTTCATTGTTAGGTATTTCCTCTTCATGTGAAGTAATGGGATCGTCAAAATGATATTGTCCAGAACCAGTTGCTAAGATAGGCCTTAGCGGATGAATGGACACACTGTTGCAGCAATCTTTATGTAATGGGAACTGAAAATAAAGATAATATGGAATATTAGTGGAATAAGGTCACAAGGAGCTGCATGTGGTGATAAGTATAGTAAGGGGCACGAGTAGTGAGCACAGATGGACACCTGCGCAGTTGTTAATTTTTCGGTCTGTTTGTCGGAATGATGCAGGGGGAGCGGCGAGCTGCACGCGATTGGTTCGTCAGTCGATGCTCGTCGTCTATTGGTTTCTCGCGTGTCATTTGGCTACTGTGATTTGGCCAAAAGTGTACATGTGTGAGCTTGCTCCCACTACTGCCTATCTGGGGGCCTAACACAAGCTCTTAAAACAAGGTTAAAATAACCTTATTTGTCTTTTGTCCCTCTTTGATATCCGGCGTCAAAACAGGATAAAAGACAAATAAGGTTATAATAATATTGTTTTAAGAGCTTGTGGTCGGCCCCCTGTGCTCACCACTCGTGCCTTATACTGTACCTAAATATGGAGTAATCTTGATGGTAACGCATCGGAACTTTCTACAAAGGTGTAGAGTCAAACAATTACATAAGCTTATTATAATAATAATATTTTCAACACACTCGCTCGTAAAGTGACATTTATTGCACCGTTTTTAGTATCTTAATGCAGCTTATTACGCAGTTGTGCTTTTTACTTTATATTACCGCACAGTTTTATGTTAGGTTTAATCCCGATTATGATAAGTTTGTACCTCACTGCAAGTGATATGTGTGTAGACCAACTAAAATAGTTTGACAGCTCATTGTGCTGATTTGATAATTATCAAAAAATCTACTATAAAAAATACAAGTCTGTTTTTTTCCTCGCAAGTGTGTTGAAAAACGACGTGCGTGTGCATTGATTATTAACCAACTTTGCACACGTATCATAATCTACTATTATGTATTTTATTTTTTACATAATTAGAGTTGACCCCCCCTGATGTTGACATCGTCTATAGGGTTCGGTAACCGCTTACCATCGGGCGGGCTTTATGATTGTTTGCCCCCTTTAGATTAGAATTATAATATTAATGATCTTAGCGTTGGTTCAAACCAAACGGAAAAGTTTTCGCGAACAGTACTTCGCTCTGACTGAATCGACCGTTAGATTGCAACAATATTTGTAACTATTCAAGTAAATCGATTTTTAATTCCTTACTTGACTTACTATAAGATTTACGTTGAACTAGGACATTCTCTTTAGTAGACAAAGTTCAGGTCTAAAGAAATGATGGATTGCTCATGTATATAAAGTAGTTTCCAACCGAGGCTTCGGCCAAAATGGGCCGAAGTCTTGGCCAAAGCCGAAGGTTTCTAGCAAGAACTGTTACGAATGCGCGAGAACTATTCCATTTTGACAAGTGGCAATTTAATTTTAATCATGTCGATAAATGTTATTGTTTGTACAACGTGTAACGGAAAGGGTATTTCCGAAAGGGGTATAGACTCTCATCAGGTATAGACTCTCTATAAAAAGTTTCAGCTCAGAATAAATCACTCAAAAATGAATACCAAATGTTTGCTACTCATTTTATTGAATTAAAATATTAACCAACATGTCACCGCTCTATGAGGGTCATTATCTTTCCACGTCACTTGCTCAATATTGTTATAAAATTTTCTCTTTCGCGATTTGTGAACTTAGTACCAATGAAGTTGTGTACTTTATGGATACATACATCTTTATAAACTTTAAAAAATCATAATTTTATTCAATTTTAGGCAATCTTGTACTGAATGTCTTAGAGTTAACCTTCGGCTTCGGCCGAAGGCTGTGGTATTAGCTCATTAATCAGCTTCGGCTTCTTTAAGAAGCACTCGTGGTGTAGCATGATTAGCCGGTCTTAATCGATCGGCAAAGTTAAGCTATGTCCGTCTTGGTCGGTACCTGGATGGGTGACCGCCTAGTGGTATTTCATATCGAGCGTTTCCGTGCTTCGGAAGGCACATAAAGCCGTTGGTCCCGGTAACCTTCGGCTTCGGCCGAAGGCTGTGGTATTAGCTCATTAATCAGCTTCGGCTTCTTTAAGAAGCGCTCGTGGTGTAGCATGATTAGCCGTTCTTAATCGATCGGCAAAGTTAAGCTACGTATGTCTTGGTCGGTACCTGGATGGGTGACCGCCTAGTGGTATTTCATATCGAGCGTTTCCGTGCTTCGGAAGGCACGTAAAGCCGTTGGTCCCGGTTATCACATAATTGTGATAGTCGTTAAGCTAGTTGGATGCCTCCTAGGCGGCTTGAAAAGTTCCAACAGTAAGTTGACCACTAGCCTACCTCCACCAATCCGCAGTGGGCACGCGTGGTGGAGTATCTGCCCATTCCCTTTCACCCTCATTTGTGAAAGGAGGCCTGTGCTCAGCAGTGGGACATTATAGGCTGATGATGATGATGAATCAGCTTCGGCTAGAAATTAAAAAGTGAACCCACCTTATAAGTAACATTATCAGTTTCAATATCACTAGTATCCAAACTGTTCTTCCAGTCAACTTTATCACTATCCCAAACCCTCAATATTCCATCTGTACCACCTGATACCAAGAACTTTCCACACGGTGATATATCGAAGTACACCCTTTGGTTCGTGTCCACAGCTCTGGTTAATATATTTAATGGTCTTCTGTAGTATCTGATGTCCCACACTAGCAGTCTGTGGTCTTTACGAGCACCAGATACCAGTCGGAGGCCATCGGGAGTGAATTTCATATGTGTTACTCCACCTGTAAATAAATATAAATATAATAAATATCCAAAATGCAAAAATCATTATTTAAAACTGGAACCATTATGGCAACATTATGCTGAGTTGGGACCATTTACGTTCTTATTATTTTTATAATATTATTTGAAGCAAAATTTCTATATAAAATAATCTTGTACATATTTGCCACAAATATTTTTTTTTTCATACTTTTCGTTGTTTCTTCCTAAATATGTATTAACAAATCACGATTGACAATTAAAGTGATGATGGTTGCAAAACCTATGTGCCATGGTCTCAAGAAATCTCAAGGAATGTTTTTTCAGGTATAAATGTACCCATGTTTTATTGGAAGGTATGATCTATCTTTGTGCCAAGTTTTATCTAAATCTGTTCAGCCGTGACGACGTGATTGAGTGACAAACATCCATTCACCTTCATAATTATATCTAACTAACTGTCCCTGCGGTTTCACCCGCGATCCTAAGTGTTAATCAGAACATATTGTATCCGTGCGCCATATTTAATCGCAATCGGATGAGTAGTTGAGAATTTACAGTGTAAAAAACACACCTTCGCATTTATAATTAGTTATAGCTCAGAGTATATAAATACTAGGTTATAGTTAGGACTAGTAGAATAGGGATTTAAGGGTCGGCAACGCGCGAATGATACCCCTAGTGTTGCAAGCGTTCATAGGCTGTGGTAACCGCTTACCTTCAGGCGGCCCATATGCTTGTTTGCTACCTAGTAGTAGTAAGATATATTTGTATAAGCTAATCATTGCAAAGTGAAAGATAGACTATCCACTATTTGTAACCGCCGTATACTCTCCTACTTTGGCCACATAGCGAGACGCGGTGATAAAAGTTTGGAAAAGTTAGTCGTTTTTGAAAACGTCGAGGGCAGGAGATCACGCCGAAGATACCCTACTCGATGGACGGATCAACTACGGGGAAAAGGCGCCAAATTCTACGACGTGGTCCAGTTGGCCACCAACAGAAATCGCTGGAGGTAAGCCGTCCACGCTCTATAAAAGACTTCCGGTGATCACAATCTTCAGCCATGAAGAAACAACCACAGAGAGAGAATCATTGCAACATGATCAGAATAGTCTTTCTCTACTAGTTTTGTTTTTAGACAAGAAGTCTAAAAACAAAACACAACAAAAGCTATAATGAAAAGTTTATGTAAATTGTAAACCAAATATTAATAGGCCTTTTTCATTAAATGACATAAGGTGGCCTCTAGGTACTAAAGTTTTCCAACAAATAATAATTTTATTCACACAGATATTTATAATTAAATACCGATATCTATTTATGTATCTTAAATGATTCACCTCCATGTCCATGCATTTTCCCTATACTCTTGTATGTCCCTGTATCGCTGACATTATACAAATTAATAGTTGTGTTCCATGAGCCAACTGCCATCAAGTTGCCGCTGGTGGCAAAGCAGGAGGCTGGACTTGCGATCTTGTGTTCTGAGTAATCTCTGCCTGGTCTGTAAGTAAAGAAATTAAACTTAAGTTGAATATATATGTATGATAATATATGTTAGACGGGTCCGTTGGCGTAGTTGGTTAAGACGTGGAGTCTTAACCTATAGCGCCGCAGGTCGTGGGTTCGATTCCCACACAGGACATGCATTTGTGTGCACTAACATGTCTGTATGTCCTGAGTCTGGGTGTAATTATGTATATTAAGTATGTATTTACAAACAAAAAGTAGTATATGTATTATATCAGTTATCTGGTTTCCATAGTACAAGCTCTGCTTAGTTTGGGATCAGATGACCGTGTGTGAGGAATGTCCCAGGATATTTATTTTATTTTATTTTTTAATTATAAAAACATTGCATTGAGTTGACCATTTGAAAATTGTTGTATAGATCTACTCTAGGCTACATGATTACTTTTTTTTACCCAACTGACCGGATAGAGGGTTATGTATTTCGAGTATGTTTGTATTTATGTATAAATGTTTGTATGTCTATTTCTTTGGCACTGCTCTGGTTGATGGATTTAAACATCTGAGGTGTAGTTAGATTCGTCTTAACTGTGGGAGTGACATAGGGTATATTATTTTTACAAAGCGTCTACGAATAAAAAACCGGCCAAGTGCGAGTCAGACTCGCGCACCGAGGGTTCCGTACAAACCTGTAGGTATATAAGTAAATGGTAGTATAGACCTGAGTATTTGATATTAATTTCAATTTATGACCTATTAAAAAAAAACTACTTACTAGATCTCGTTCAAACCAATTTTCAGTGGAAGTTTGCACCGTAATGTACATCATATATTTTTTATAGATTTATCATTCTCTTATTTTAGAAGTTACAGGGGGGGGGACACACATTTTACCACTTTGGAAGTGTCTCTCGCGCAAACTATTCAGTTTAGAAAAAAATGATATTAGAAACCTCAATATCATTTTTGAAGACCTATCCATAGACACCCCACACTTATGGGTTTGATGAAAAAATTTTTTTTGAGTTTCAGTTCTAAGTATGGGGAACCCCCAAAATTTATTGTTTTTTTTCTATTTTTGTGTGAAAATCTTAATGCGGTTCATAGAATACATCTACTTACCAAGTTTCAACATTATAGTTCTTATAGTTTCTGAAATAAATGGCTGTGACATACACGGACAGACAGACAGACAGACAGACAGACAGACAGACAGACAGACAGACAGACAGACAGACATGACGAATCTATAAGGGTTCCGTTTTTTGCCATTTGGCTACGGAACCCTAAAAAGAGGGGGCATTAAAAACTTTTTTTTTATTATTAGAACAATATGGGTATCATATTGGTTTGTCCTCGACTTCAATGCCTTATAACATTCAAGTTATATTCAAAATCTATAGATTAAAGAGCTTGTTTTTAGGGTTCCGTAGCCAAATGGCAAAAAACGGAACCCTTATAGATTCGTCATGTCTGTCTGTCTGTCTGTCTGTCTGTCTGTCTGTCTGTCTGTCTGTCTGTCTGTCTGTCTGTCTGTCTGTCTGTCTGTCTGTCTGTCCGTGTATGTCACAGCCATTTATTTCCGAAACTATAAGAACTATAATGTTGAAACTTGGTAAGTAGATGTATTCTGTGAACCGCATTAAGATTTTTACACAAAAATAGAAAAAAAACAATAAATTTTGGGGGTTCCCCATACTTAGACCTGAAACTCAAATTTTTTTTTTTCATCAAACCCATAAGTGTGGGGTGTCTATGGATAGGTCTTCAAAAATGATATTGAGGTTTCTAATATCATTTTTTTCTAAACTGAATAGTTTGCGCGAGAGACACTTCCAAAGTGGTAAAATGTGTGTCCCCCCCCCTGTAACTTCTAAAATAAGAGAATGATAAATCTATAAAAAATATATGATGTACATTACGGTGCAAACTTCCACTGAAAATTGGTTTGAACGAGATCTAGTAAGTAGTTTTTTTTTAATAGGTCATAAATTAAAATTAATATCAAATACTCAGGTCTATACTACCATTTACTTATATACCTACAGGTTTGTACGGAACCCTCGGTGCGCGAGTCTGACTCGCACTTGGCCGGTTTTTTATTATCTTTACACTTATTTTTTGTTTTACACAGTTGGGTTTTTTGTTTCTTTTAATAATTTAATTTATGATGTCAATCAATCATGTTTTTTGGTGGGATCAAATCTCTAGGGACCACTTTTGAGTACCACTGTAGGGGAATGTATGTGGAAAATATGTAATTTGTCATTTTGACTGTGAGAAACTGCGTTTAAATACATAGTTGCATATTGTTGCACATTTTTCTTATCGAAACATTTTGGATGATAAAAAAATAATAACCCAACTGCATAATGTAAGCATAACTTTGAGGTCTCCTATCTTTGAATGATTTTTAACTGACTTCAAAAAAGGAGGAGGTTCTCAATTTGGTTGTATTTTTTTTTAATATTTGTTACCTCATATCTCCATCATTTATTAACGGACTTAAAATATTCTTTTTTTGTTTGGAAGGGTACACTTCCCATTTGGTCCCATTGTCATCAGATCAGGATTTGATTACTTAGTGGTGTACTTTGAAGTCGGTTTAAGTTTAAATAGACACATTGCTAGCATAAAAATTCAGGACTGCCTTTTTAAATGATTTATTATACACACCTATCTACATCAAATGTCCTCAGCACTTTCTTATATCCTGCTATAATCCTATTTCCCTCAGGATTAAATGTGACAGAGAGGGCTGGTTCCATCTCATCAACTGCATTGAAACCTCTGTAGGAACATCTCAATGAACCATCAAAGGCATCCCACATCTGTATCGGAGCATTTTGTCTTGTGGTTAGCCAACTACAAATTTACATAAAGTAACATTTACCATTTATATAGTACTAGCTGTCCCTGTGGTTTCACCGGCGTTCCCAGGATAAAAAGTAGCCTTTGAGGCGTGAAGGCGTAACAAACAAACAAACTCACTTTCGCATTTATATAATACTAGCTGTCCCCGCGGTATCACCCGCTTTCCAAGGATTAAAAAAAAGTATATGTCCTCCTCCATACGATAGGCTATCTGCATGCCAAATTTCATGATGATCCGTGGAGTAGTTGAGGCATGAAGCCGTAACAAACAAACAAACTCACTTTTGCACCTACATTCCTGAGATAAAAAGTAGCCTAGTATACTTGAGGATTATGTAGCTTCCTATGAGTGAACTTTTTAACTACTGGTAGTTCCTGAGATTTGCAGGTTTACACAAACAAACACATAAGCTCTTTCACTTTATTATATTAGTATAGATTTTAATAATAAGCATAGATTTTAAGTTTGGTAGGTTGTTACATCTTGATTTTGCTACAGTTAAATAGTTGGTTTATAATAATAAATTGTCAGGAAAGTTGAAAAAACATAAACATTATAAAGACTGTAATATTTGTTATACTGAAGCATCAGCGGAGAACAATAATTGAATGGGATATAAGAAACAAAAAACTAACCAGCAAGTTTCAGGAATGCTACTATTCATACCAGGGTACCAACAAAAGTCATAGAGCAAACCAGCTTCTTTTACGTGTATTATTGAATCCAATATATCTATCTTTCTGTCTGAAGCCACCGAGCCGTCATATAAGTCTCTCGGAAGTTCCAATACATGAACCCCGTCATTGTTCACCACAGTAAGACAACATGTACCGTCAGGAGACCATTTACATCCACGCAAATACGGCTGTACATCATCCTTAGCTTTAATAGATCGAGACCACGATGAATTGGATAGCTCCAGTAAAGTTTTACTTGTAAACAAACTTGGATATTGATAACAACTTTGATGCGTTTCATTTACGTTTACCATACTTTCTGGTGCAGTGTAAATGACATCATTTTCTGTAATAACGTCATCGTTGTTTAGTTCCTCAGTTTCCATTGAATATTCGATCATTTTAAGTAATATAAATCTGTCTAATTCTAATTCAAACTCCACTTTTTCTCATGCCTGCTTATTTCTACCAAAGAGAATATAACGCTACGCTAAGAATTTCTACAGAACTGTTAACTGTGGCTAGAGGTGTGTAACTCAGCTCTGAACCAGCTCAATGAATCAGATCACTCGGGTTTGAGCCGCTGAGCTACAGCTCAACAACATAATGACTAGCTCACGGCTCAATCCAATTCCTATTGTATCTGTGACTCCCTCCATAGATTATATTCTTGTAATTCTAATCTACGAATTATTATTTCGTTCTAAAACATTTAAATAATAATTACATTAAATACCTATGTAACATAACTCTCAGATTAGATCATGTAAAAAAAAAACAACTCTAATGTATGAAAAGAGTCGCTCGGCGGAGTCGAATGAATCGCGGCGGCTCAGTCGGCTCAATTCGACGCGCGGTACGCAGTGAGCGTGCGCGCGTATCGTGGACTATAGGTACATTGAGCTGATCTGCGAGCTGAGTCATTGAACCGGCTCACACACCTGAGTCGTGAGCTGTTCTGCAGCTCGCGTATTTTTGATGAGTTACACACCTCTAACTGTGGCTACATTCCAAATTAAATAATATCGCTCACAGTGTTCACAGCAATAATTTGCGTACCGAGTTAGATATCACTAGAGGTGTGTAACTCAGCTCTGAACCAGCTCAATGAATCAGATCACTAGGGTTTGAGCCGTTGAGCTGCAGCTCAACAACAAAATGACTAGCTCACGGCTCAATCCAAACGCTATTGTATCTGCGACTCCCTCCATAGATTAATCTTGTGATTCTAATCTACGAATTATTATTTCGTTCTAAAACATTTAAATAATAATTTAATTCAATAAATAAATATGTGACATTACTAGATAATATAATAAAAAACAAATAATTCCAGCTCTAAAGTATGAAAAGAGTCGCTCGGCGGAGTCGAACGAATCGCGGCAGCTCAGTCAGCTCGATTGGACGCGCGATACGCAGTGAGCGTGTGCGCTTATCGTGGACTATAGGTATAAATTTAGCTGATCTGCGAGATGAGTCATTGAACCGGCTCACACTCCTGAGCCGTGAGCTGTTATGCAGCTCTCGTATTTTTGATGAGTTACACACCTCTAGATATCACGATAATGACAGCTGAGAACTGTCAACAATTCGAAACGCCCGTTATCGCGCTCACCGTATTCAAAACAGAACATTTGGGAATTTAATTAAAACCTGAATTAACAATGCGCTAGAACTCATTATATCTTTTATTAGTTGAGTCGCAGAAAGGAATAATCGCATTTTTTATTATTTTTCTCTCATAAAATCATAAAAAGTATCTTTGCCAAATGGAAACCAAGAATCTTATTAGATTTTAGCCGAAAACACAATAATTAACCGTCACTTTTGACAGCGCTTACGGTGATATCAGTTTAGGGCATGATGAGAGCAAGATAGCGCATGTCATGACGTATCACGGGAGTCATGTACCAATGAGGAGGCACACTGACAATTTATCCCGCTAGGTGTCGTATAGTAGCTGGTGCCGTCTATCTGTCAAACACCATAATTTTTTTACGTATTCGTTATAAAATAAGTTATTCAATCATTATAATGCCTTTCTGTAGTGGATTTTAATGCAATAATAAAGGTTTACACCAATTGAAAAGAAAAAAGCCGTGGATTATTAAAAAAAAATGGACACCAAGCTCATAGGAAGATTATGCAGTTATCACTTCAAACCTAACGATTTTATTATAAAAGCCGGTTACTGGTTGGTTTAATTAATTGAAATTCATGAAAATCCAACAAAATTCAATATCAATGACAGTTACCAGTGAGGGTGGCGCCATCTGAGATTAGCTTTGCCTGTCCCTCCCCATTCGGTATGGGTTTAAGCACGCTCAAATCGATTACAGCGATTATAGCTTCAATTCGGAATGCAGCCTCAGACAGACGTTTGACACCAGTCAGTGGACACCTGTCAGTAGGCATGGCATAAATCACAAGTAGCAGGTGATAAAGAATATGATTCTGTTTTCATATGTCACATCTGTTACCGTCCATGACATAGCCTGTTACATGTTATAAAGAATATTTAAGAATATAAATAAAATGTATGCGACTGAAGGACTTTGTATCCATGGTCATGAACAAATTTAAAAAAAAAAAACTTTATCATTGATTAGCTTTTGAGTATTCAAAAATAAACCTTAAATCAAGTGGCATAAAGTGTTAACTTCTTTAACATGTTATGTAGCAGGATAGAAAAATAATTTTTTGCTACGAAAGTATATATAATTTGCATCAGTGATAATTTGACACTTGCGTGCGATACTCGCACATGATTTTGTGAAAAATACCGTCGATCAGCATCGATGACGTAGGTTACAAATCATTGCAAATCATATATCGCAAGTGAAATAATGCTATAAAAAATAATAATATCATCAAATGAGAATTCCTTTAAAGTAGCAATAATTTCCATGCCTACCTGTCAGTGATGTCAGTTTCAAGGTTGAAATTTCAGATTCTGCCAATTTTTCATTCAAATACCGGGTCAATCTGTCGAACGAATACTTGACTGCAAACTGCTATTCTTTTATTTTTGAAACATCTCACCATCTCTAGCTAGTTCTCAGTACTCTATGATTAGGTATATTCTAACTTTTACTGCATTTTAGCTTTTTAGTCGATTTTACTGTTAATCCTATTTCTCAAACGAGCAATAAATACCGCAATTTAGCATTTTGTAATGCAGTTTCGTGTGTAACTTCTACTGATATAAACGTGGAGGATACCGCCATTTTAATAGTAATTTAGACTTATGTTAAACATCAATGTTAAAAACTGCTAGTCTTAGAGGGCATTTTGAACTGCTCTAAGGTCCTAGTATAGAGTGTTTAATTTGACCTTTCGGTAAAATGGGAAATAGCAATAATAACATGGGAGAACCTAAAACTGGCAGAAATAGAAAGGTAGGTTTAACCTTTTTCACATCACATAATTTCAATTTAATCAGAGGTGAGTGTGAGTGTAGGTGAGGTCTACTGAAAAAAAGAGAACTTCTTTCACCATAGACAAAAAGCATGAAAAGGAAAGAAAAGTTCCTGAAAATCGCAGTGATCGCAACCAACAAAAATCAGCTGTCAATTTTTTAATAAAATTCATTGAATGACAGCTACAGTGCTCGCCCGCTAGCGAACAAAATCGACGTTTGCACTACACCGTTAAATATTATAAAAAGATAGAAAGATCATTGCTAAATTGGTTGATAAATGAAATGGTATCACAATAATGGTACAATGATAGCAAAATTTGTCCGCGAACTATTTTGTAATTATATTATTTTCGATTAGTGTCGATATTTGTTGGATACATAACAAAACGGTGCGTCAGATGTTTATGTTGGAATCTTTACAGATGAGGTTTAAGTTGTTTAGCCGGGGATTTCGGTTCGCATCGAAGAAAGTGTCGAAGGCAATGGCGTTTACGGAGTCGCCAGCGAAAGCGGCACTGTGTTGTGAGGATGCCGAAGAGGGTGCTCCACCAACGTATGCAATGTATGAAGCTTTGAAAGATTCCTGCCAGAACAACGCGACATATTTCATGCCAGACGACAGTGAGAATGGCCAGCGATTGTACCAGGGATTCATGACTCTAATGGATCATATTGATACTGTCTGGCCATTAGTGGATCATGTACGAAAGGTATGTGTAATATTTATTTTATATGCATAATTAGGTACTGCTTGCTTGAGTTATCGAAGTTATTAATTCCCCAGCAAATGTAGTAGCAATTGTTAGTATTTTAATGAGGCCCAAAATTGTATATTTCTTAGAAATTACAAACAATTCAAATCAATGACTAAAAATAATTAATTATTATTTAAAAAATTATGTGGTATGTTTTTTAGTCTTTAACCACAATGCTTAACTATTGAATGAAATACTGGGATAAAAATACTAAGCAACATTTTAATTAGAAGAGCAAGGTTCCTTAAACTTATATCCCTACAAACCCCTATTCCATTACTCAGAATGTAAATCCAGTATGAACAAGTGACACAACCCACTTTGAGAAACCCTGTTACAGAGTATAATTATTAAACTACCACTATAGTCTATTTATTTCACATCACAACTCATCCTGAGTTGTGATGTGACATATATAAATATCCTGGGACATTCTTCACATATGGCTGATCCCAAACTAAGCAGAGCTTGTACTATGGAAACAGTTAACTGATATACTACCTACATATACTCCTTTTTATTTGTTAATACCGTCATAGGTACTTAACCCCTTAGTTCTCACGAGGGATGTGCATCCTATTATAACAAATTGATTTCATTGTTATATTTTTAACCATGATCCAAAGACTTAATATACATAATTACACCCAGAGCCCAGACTCAGGACATACAGACATGTTCATGCACACAAATGTAAGTACTGTGTTGGAATCAAAACGGGTTTTGTCTGTGACATATATGATTTTTAACCATATCCTGTGAAATTCCACTTGATTATTCTGAAATATCATAGGACTTTGCTCTTTATTGATATTCCCATAATAGTATAATATTGAAATAATCATAAAACATAATGTCACCAAACAGATTCTATTTGGAATGAATTATAACAATCATAAAATCATTGTATGTAAAACATAGATTTGTTCATAAATGATAATAATCAATACTTGAACTCTAAACACATGCCTCTATTGATAACAGTCATATGGAACATTTGACCTACTTTGTTTGGGCTTGTATATTAGTTCAACATTCTCAGATGTTGTGAATATTATTATGCAAAATGATTCACTAGGAAAGTCTACAATGCAAATCTAATTACTATGAGCACTAATGGCAATTAATAGCTGTTAAATGATAAGTTTATGTAATTACTGCAATTGCATAAAGTTCATAGTTTGATTACATTTTATAGTTCTTATTAGAAAATATGAAATGTTATAGTTACAGCCAATATTTTAATTGATATTAAACAAATTTTTATGTTACTTTCTTAAACATAATGATTGATTTGTGATTGATGATTGATTCAGACTGTATAAACTTTATGATTAAGAGGATATGCTAGTGGTGTTTGTTCCATACAAACATAATCCTCAATTTCGTCTCTGGATAATGACACTAGAGAAATGATTATTTTACCTTAATATCTGTAGGTACCACTGTATGTCCCTCGGTTGTGTTTTTCTCCATTAATTAATTATTATAAGAATTAGGAGTCTTCTAAAATCACAAAAAACTTTTAACACTTTTATCAGATGTGCTTTTATCAGACGTCCAGCGAACAAATTTGACAAAAAAACAAAGGAAAACTGACAGAAATAGCCAAAGCCCTTCTTATTATGATTCTTGTTTTTTTTTAATATCAATCCAGTTTTGGAGGAGAAAACCGGGGATTACGATATAGCAATATCGTCTAATTTAAATAGGTATAATCGGTCCAAGCTGTAGTTGTCTCTATCTCCCTCGGGCGGGATAGCTCGGGCACAGCACGACAGCAATAGATATGTTAAAAACCTATTTTTCAAATTTCTTGCAGCCATCCTATTCTTATGTATTAAAATATAAAAAATAGGCCAACTAGGATAATCATATGATGATTTAATTACATACTAATGTTAATGAAACTCTTTTGATGGATTTGTTTTATTATATGCATTTATTAGGTAATTACAATTTTGGGTTCTACAAAAGGGGATTGATCACAGTTCATTGGTATATGATGTGATGTATTGGTAAGATATGATGTGATACCCCATATGTGGGGCCTTTTCAGCATTTTCTTGTCATTCTAATATAGACTCACCATAGATTTACCTACTATTTGTTTATTTTTAAGGCGATGATAGCTCAGTTATAGTGACGTTGGATGCCGAGACGAAAGTCCCAGGTTCAAATCCTACAATGAGCTTGAGCTTTCGGTGACAGAAAACATTGTGAGAAAACCATAGTGCGGAGGTAGGGTACTTTGTAGTACCCGTCTCGCTGGCTACCCTCAAGTTTGAAACCTGTTGCCAAGCACCTATCTGTGAGTTCCGATACCTGCACTTCAACCACATCGTCATTTACCATGGTGAGATTGTCGTCTAGGTCAAACACATTCTTGTTGAATACATGATTTACTTCATATATATTTTTAGCTCAACTTCCTTCAACCTTATTCCACCCATTTTTACATCGAACCACAAGACGCCGGGAACATTTTCACCCGTACGTTGTTGGCATACCGAAAATACGGACACAGCGTTTTGCATCCTCATTTATAATTCGGGAGTGGAAGTTGCTTCCGGCGTCTGTTTCCTGACGCTAACAATCTAGGAACTTTCAAGGCGAGAGTGAATAGGTTTCTTCTGGATAAGCGTGTTTCATCTTATGCTTCGACATCGCCCCTTATGAGCGGGTCAGTGGCCAAACGCCAGCCCATATGATTAAAAAATATAGCTCATATAGTTATTAGCATGTTACCAAAAAACAGACATGCATTAAAAAAAAAACGTATTTATCGATTTATCTTTGAAACGGCTGTACTGGTTTTAATTACCAGGATTCTTCAGAGAGTACCTACTAGAATTTTTTTTAACACTGGAATGCGGACATAGCCATGGTCGACATCTAGGTAGTATAATAAAGATAATTTTGTATTTTTTTTCTCATTTGTTATAGATGAACTCAATAACCTTTGTTTTTATAGGTGGCACCAGTATATGACTTCGATGCAAAATCCCCAGGCAATGGTTATCGCAGCTTTGTATCTGTAGTAGACTCATGCGTACTCCATGGCCTGAAATTGAGCCGGCAAGTGTGCACTGGCCGAGACGCGTTACTATTCCGTAAAGGACATTTTGTTAAGTAAGTGAAAATGCCTTTCTATATTAGTTTTAGCTCCTGAAAAAATCATCTTCTATGTGAACATAACATGGTAGACATTTGCAAAACATGGTAGAAAATATGTGGTGATTGGAGTCCATCAATGGCGTGTAATCCAAATGCTTTTTAAAATAAATTCTTTCTCTAAGTTTACTGTCATAGGTATTCACAATGGCATATTTAACGAAACATAAACAAGTTCAATAAATTAAATTATTAAAAGAAACAAAAAACCCGACTGCGTAAAACAAAAATTAACTGAAAAGAGAAAAACAAGCTCTGGAATATTACTTGAATGTTATAAGGTATTGCAGTCGGGGACAAACTAATAAATAACCTAGGTATGTGTTTTTTTTGTAATATTTGTTTATCCCCGACTGCAATACCTTATAACATTCAAGTAATATTCCAGAGCTTGTTTTTCTCTTTTCAGTGAATTTTTGTTTTACGCAGTCGGGTTTTTTGTTTCTTTTAATAATTTAATTTATTTCAGACTTTTTAGTTCTATACAGAATGAGTTGTAAGTATTAGTAAGTAAATGAGTGGTACGGTAAAGTAACGCTAACAACCATCGCAACTCTGTTGAGTTACGTACGGTACCGCTCATAGTACCTACTGTCCTTGCATTAAACATGGTTTTTTGCAGTTTACGTCAAAATGGTAGCACAAAAGTATTGCAATATATACATATATGGAATGGGCTGTTCAAAAGCTTTCATTTGATACCCATATTGTTATAATAACGAAATTTTTGTTTTTAATACCCCCCCTCTTTTCTTATCCGTAGACGCCATATAAAAACAATATACCCTATGACACTCCCACAGTCAAGGCGAATCTAACGACACCTCATATGCTTAAATCCATCAAGCCGTTTAGGCTGCAGAGCGTG
The DNA here is from genome assembly GCA_947623365.1 of Achlya flavicornis. NCBI lineage: Eukaryota > Metazoa > Arthropoda > Insecta > Lepidoptera > Drepanidae > Achlya > Achlya flavicornis. Next base: position 5,207,053 of record OX392482.1, read on the forward strand.
CCAAAGAAATAGACATTCATACATACATACATACATACACTCGAAAAACATAACCCTCCTTCCGGGTCAGTCGGGTAAAAAGTAAAACAAATTAAAATTATTTTAAACATTAGGATATTTAATGATTACTGGCATGAACAGCCAATAGACGCGGGTTTCTACGAACAAAGCTGAATTATAAGGTCACCCTTTCTTGTAGTACTTATACCTTCTCTTGACTTGTCCTCTTCTTCTTAATAAATATTTTTTTAATAATTTTGGCCAAGTAAATTAACAAAAGAAATATTTTTCATCTTTTTCACCATCATCAGCCTATAATGTCCTACTGCTGAGCACAGGCCTCCTTTCACAAATCTGGGTGAAAGGGAATGGGCAGATACTTCACCACGCATGCCCACTGCGAATCGGTGGAGGTAGACTAGTGGTCAACCTACTATTGGAGTTTTCAAGCCGCCTAGAAGGTCTCCAACTAGCTTAACGACTATCACAATTAAGTGATAACCGGGACCAACGGCTTTACGTTTCATCCGAAACACGGAAACGCTCGATTTGGAATACCACTAGGCGGTCACCGATCCAGGTACCGACCACGACGGTGGTAGCTTAACTTGCCGATCGATTAAGAACGGCTTATCATGCTACACCACGAGCACTTCTATCTTCATCTTTTTGCAAGCTTTTATTCAGTTTCACCTGTCCGGTGTCTGTAATCGAATCTTGCAAGTTAAATTTGACTCACTTCCCAGTGTCCGATTGAGCTGAAATTTTGTATACATTAGTATATTGGATGACGATGCAATTACAGACGACAAAATGTACAGTCACCATAAAAAGCTTGTTTTAAAATGTAATTTTTATGTTAGTACTTGTTTATGTTCCGCAAAATATGCCGCCATGTACTTAGTTATTCTTAGTTTAGCAGTGGTAGGTAATCTTGTTAAAATTCAAATAAATATGTAACCCTAATAATACAACCCCTAACCAAACCCTAATATTTCTCAGTTGATAATTAGGTACTTTACTATAGATTTTTAGTAAACAGTAGATATCTGGGTTTTACCATAAGAATTCCTATTAATATGATGTACCTACCTATGTATGAGACATGCAGAATTACATCTCGTATCTTAAATTAAGAGGCGGTCACGAGTAGTCAGAAGTATTCAATTACTCATACATGTACTTATTATGACAGTTGGTAGTTCCAATGACGGGAGATTGTAGGTTTGATACAATATACTTACGCACACGCGATATTTCAACTTGCATTCTGTGTGACTGTTCTGTTGTATATAATGATTACCTACTCTGGCGATGCGATGGCCACGCATCAGATAATGTGCCGGACGAACGGAATTGATTTGTCTGGTGTGGCGTTGAGAATATGTATAAAGGGTGGATACGACAATACGACATTAAATGAAACCACTTAAAGTATTCATGTACACGATCAACTTTTATCATGGGACCTACTTCGATATCGCATTTTTTTTTACTGCTTTTCATACTTTTCATACATTTTTGCCGAGGAGACATGTACCATGTCTCCTCGGCAAAAATGTATGAAAAGCTGTAATTTTTTTTTGCGATTGCAGTATACATGAGTACTATAAGTGGTTTCATATAAAAATGCCTTTGTATCAATCAAATCTATGCTTCTTTTTAGAGAGATAGAATCTTGCGGGCAACTACTTGCATCACTAGGTACATGTCTTCACCACCTTCACACGCTACTAACCTGGGCACCGCCTGGAGACCTGTTCCCCACTGAACCACATACTCCTGAAGAGCTGTTTTCACAGGCAGATACCATAAATCAATATTGTTTCTATGGAAGATGTCTTGGATTTCAAGTGAGTTGTTATATTTATTTGCACTAAAACATTTCGAGTTACAAAGGTACATATAGATTACGTCGATCTCACAATTTAGTACAAACTACTACCTAAACTAGGACAAGCCTGTATTATGTATATGAGTTATTTTAGTTTCAATCAATAATATTTAGTACCTATTTTAATATTGGAATTTAAGTTTTTTTTGTATAGTATATTTGTTTAAATTAGAATTTCACTTAATAATTTAAATTTGAAAGAAATTAGTTAAAATGAAATTTAATATCATTTTTGTATATATGCCACTATTAGTTCAATTATTATTTGTTATAATATTCTCTCCAGTACTTTTTAAGCTTTCGCGAACTAAATTCATTGTAATATTGTATTTGTGTAAATACATTCTGATAATGGTATGTTTATTTTTTTATACAACTAAGTCGGTAAACAAGCATACGGCCCGACTGATGGTAAGCGGTTACCGTAGCCATATGGACGCTTGCAACACAAGACGCATTGCTCACGCGTTACCGACCTTTTCCTCCTCCCCTATGAGCTCTGGCGACCTTATTCACGCGCAGGAACACAACTTTACACTACGTAAAGTTATTTGTCTGCGGTATTCTGCCGAGCTGCTCTTTGAACGAATTAACGCTAGGCTCTACCTCTCTCAAAATGTGCGCGAATAGACCCGATACAATATTACAATGAATATTCTCTAGTTAAGTAGATAGTCAATAAAATCTTAATACAATAGCATGTTTAAAATATTGAAATCACATAAGCCGTGTTTTCGCATACTAATATATTTATAAATAAATATGCAAATATAGTTCAGGAATTGCTCTTTGAACTCAACAGACCTAAATATAGATTGTTAATAAGGAAATGTATGACACCAAAATTAAATATCAATTATGCCGATTATTACTGGTATATCAAGACACATTTACAAAAACATGTTTCTCATTCATATGATATTTGCTTGCATTCCATTTTTGCTCAGATATTGGTTATAAAGAATGTATGAATATGCACTGACTACTTTATAATCCTATTGTTAAATTGTATCACGTCTTATTTCCCGTATTAACGGACTGGACTTGTGGCCAGTCAACTAAAATCAATATACATTATCTTCGATTCCATCCCATCTTTTTACCGCTAAATTAGTCTCGATCGTTATTTTATACCTTTCAGTCTAAACACTGGAGTGTTTTGTTTTGTTTCGAATTCCAAAGTCTCTTTCCAACACGTTTACTTAATTCCAACACGTTTACTTAATTCCAACACGTTTAATTAATTCCAACACGTTTACTTAATTCTAACACGTCTACTTGAAATCAGGGGCGTAGATACGTGTGTAAGCAAAAATTAGCAAAAAATGTTGCATTTAGTTTTGCTGCAATCAGTTAGAAGCCCCCCCCCCCCCCCCCCCACCAAATTTTGATACAGGGCACGTCTAGAGCAAGCTACGCCACTGCTTGAAATGCTTTAATGTATCGCGTAATAATTTATTCCAGAAATAAATAATTTATTGAAATACCTGGGGGTCTAAAAAAAGCCAATATTGCAATATTTTATGAAATTAGTTTACAAATTTTCGAAAAAAAAAAATGTCTAACAAACAATAACGAATCATAATAAAGCAATTCATATATGACCATTAATAAAAGATTCAAATTTCAGTTTCTACCATCTATGCGCGGCATACTAAAAGGCATATCCATATGTATGGCGGGTTTCTCTGAAGCATATTACTGTCACGGCAATTTGATCAGCTCTATGTGGACTGGAGGACAATATCTCATAGACCCAGAGATGCGGGCGAGAAGGATCGTTAATATATCGCAGTCGGCTAGCATAGAGTTCTGCAAGGCGTTCTGGTTTCTCGCTGAAAGTGGTAAGAATAAAAATACGTAGGAATCCACTAAGAAAGGGTTTCTGAAAATTCCACCCCTAAGGGGGTAAAACCTGCGAAGCGGAAAGATAATTATTATTATTCCTATTATAAAATCAAGAACAAAATCCAATCTGCTCAATTTAGAACATTATATTATCCTATTAATATTGAAAATGCGAAAGGGTGTCCGTTGTTTTGTCCTTCCTTCACGCTGCAATGGTGCTAGGTAAATAAAAAGGTGTATGTACCTACGCTTAATAATGTTATTTGTTTTTGTGATAAAAAAGTAACAGGTATGAATTGACCTTTATTGTGTCCTTGATTATCTAGTTACGTACCACATGTATTTTAAAAAGTTGTCTGCATACCTTTGTTTTTTTTTTTTCGAGATAAAAAGTATCCCTATGTTTTATTCCATGGGACAGGATAAGACCTCTTCCATATTTCATCCAAATCTAGATTGAGTCACAAACATCCAAGACATGATAGATAAGTAATAATAAACAAAAGGTTTCTTCAATGGGTCTCCATTCATAAATAAAAAAGCCAAATTTTATCCATATAATGGTTAATATGTTTTTATTATTTGGTCGATTATTTTAATTTTAAAAAGATAAAACACTCGTTGATCTCTTCCCACTGATTTTCGTGACGCACACTCACGAGGCGTCGGCAGAATATCAGCGTTGGGGGGTACCTCAACATTAGGCTAAGTCGGCTGCCTTTTCTTTCCAAACACACAGATTCGATATTTATTTAAACTTTATTTTACTGTTCTATTTTTATATTTACTATTCATTTGTGTTTTTGGAAAAAAAAAAATTGGCTTCAGAAGGGCACTTAGCCGAGTACCGGTTCGGAACTCGGCCTTCAACTGAGAAGAATGCAAGAAACTCAGCAAGTTTACATTTTGTTTTAGTTTCCAAACAAAAGACAATAGTAAATCCCTGAGTATCCTTTCAGAAATAATGAAGCGTGTGCCCAGTTTAATGTCATCAACTGTAGCAGTTAACAAATTGATCACAATACTGCCCGAACCCATCACTGTTACTACACTAGACGGCAAAGAGATCACTGTGCTACCTCCTACAGTACATGTAGGCTTACAGAGCCTCAATGTCAGGCTTATAAGTGTTAATAAGAGGAACGGTATGGTGAGTTGATTTTATACATTGTTTATAAGGCATCTGTGTATTCCTTAGCCACATTCTGGCTCTGAATTTTTATATCTTAGACTCCATTAAACTTAAATATTGTATTTCTTCTTTTTATGTTTTTTATTTCATCTAATTGTCTTAATTCGCAGGCTGGTGAAGGCACATCATCGCTCCCATCATCAGATGGAGTGATCTTCCACTGTCACGGAGGTGGTTTTGTCGCCCAAAGCTCGAAATCACATGAAACGTACTTGAGAGATTGGGCGGCCAAATTAAATGTGCCTATATTATCTGTGGACTATAGTCTCGCACCTCAAGCGCCTTTCCCCAGAGCATTGGAAGAGGTGTTCTACGCTTATTGTTGGATGCTGAATAATCTTAAAGAGATTGGAACCACAGGTAAGAGATAATTTTAGAATAATAGAACCCTTATTACTTTGTTGTCCGTCTGTCATGACCCTCTTTCTCAGAAACGGGTAATCTATGGTCCTTTGAAGTTTAAAAAATTCCATATACTAGGCCGACGCAAACAAAAATATAATTTAGAAATTCAGTTTTGAGTATAGCATGTAGATAATATTTAAATTGTTTTTTGTGTCTTATTATTAACATACACTATCGTATTTGGTAGACCTGTAATGATAGCTGTAATTTGTGTAAAATAAATAAATAAAAGACACGGCCATCTATCATACAACAAATTATAATAGCAAAACCACAGAGAAAAGAAATATAATAGAGACGCTATGCTAGCGGAGCCCGCGCGCCACACATGACATCAAATGGGCATATATCAACTAGGCATGGCATAAATCACAAGTAGCAGGTGATAAAGAATATGATTCTGTTTTCATATGTCACATCTGCTACCGTCCATGACATAGCCTGTTACATGTTATAAAGAATATTTAAGAATATAAATAAAATGTATGCGACTGAAGGACTTTGTATCCATGGTCATGAACAAATTAAAAAAAAAAAAACTTTATCATTGATTAGCTTTTAAGAGTATTCAAAAATAAACCTTAAATCAAGTGACATAAAGTGTTAACTTCTTTAGCATGTTATGTAGCAGGATAGAAAAATAATTTTTTGCTACGAAAGTATATATAATTTGCATCAGTGATAATTTGACACTTGCGTGCGATACTCGCACATGATTTTGTTTTCCAATGAAAAATACCGTCGATCAGCATCGATGACGTAGGTTACAAATCATTGCAAATCATATATCGCTAGTGAAATCATGCTATAAAAAATAATAATATCATCAAATGAGAATTCCTTTAAAGTAGCAATAATTTCCATGCCTAATATCAACCAAAACACGCGTCAACGCTTCGTAGTATCCGCCATACTTAGCAGAGGTGCGTAGCTCCGCGAAAAATATTAATTATGTCGTGATGCGCTATTATTTCCTGTAGGAAACGAAGTGAGGAGTCGGAGTGTAACTCAAGGAGGGATTTCCTTTCATCGATGAGTCTACAAACCTTTATTTAATTGTGATATTTATAAAAATGTATTCGAGATTATGATAATTTTAGGTGTAAACGATAAACTCTGATACTACTGCAAAATTATACATTGAAGGCAATGTACTCACTTTATTTGTACGCAAGGTAGCGAGCGCAATTCCGCACGTAATGTATTGCGTTCTTTCACATTCTTCGTGAGTCGTGACCTGTCGTGACCCCAAAACACGTGCATCGATAGTTTTGTTCGATCAATATCGATAAAATACATCTTTTTATCACTGATTTGATTAAGGCAATAGTTGAAAGTTATATCAATATCCGCATTCATCTGTTAAAATTAAGCTTTCAAAACGAGAATTTCGAAACAAATAAATTTTATTTCAAGGGCAATAAACCATGTAAAAATAACTTTTTTTTAATTTACTTCATCATGTTACACGTTTTTTTTTACAATTCAGTATTCTTTGCACAATTATTCTTATCGAACGTGAATTTTCTTCCGGAATTTCTAAAAATATATCGACGAAATTAAAATATCGATAATTTTATTGATATTTTATCGATTACTTTCGCTGCATTAAGCGAATAGCAATAAGTGTTGCTACTCGACGCCAGTCGACGCAGCTATTACGCAATTATCAACATTATGTCTAATGCATTTGAGTTCAAAATTGCGTTCCATGAAAATAAGGCCATCTAGTGCCGAGTGGCAGAACTTTTTCGTCGATTGAATCTAGTTAGTTTGTAGATTACAAAACGACGTAAATACTTTGTACGCTATTGAAAAATAAATTTTATATTAACGTAAAAAGGTATATTTTCATATGTATGACCTGTGTGGTTAAAGCTATTTTTGAGTAAAATAGAAACGACCAATCAAAAGGATTGTTTATTTGTAGTACAATATATGATTTAACATTTATTTGTGTAAGTTTGGCGAAGCTGATTCCGATACAAATTCTAACGCATCGCCCTTCCAGTGTATTCTCTTTTCCGTGAGCAAAACCCACACCTAAAAGGGTACTTGCTGTTGAATTAAATCATAAAATATAGTAATGTTTTAGAAGCGAGTAAAGGAAAAAAAAACCCGGCCAAGTGTGAGTCAGACTCGCGCACCGAGGGTTCCGTACTAACTTGTAGGTATATGAGTAAATGTTAGTATAGACCTGAGTATATGAATTTAAAATTATGACGTATTAAAAAAAAACTACTTACTCGATCTCGTTCAAATCAATTTTCGGTGGAAGTTTGCATCGTAATGTACATCATATATTTTTTTTAGTTTTATCATTCTCTTATTTTAGAACATAATACACACATTTTACCACTTTGGAAGTGTCTCTCGCACAAACTATTCAGTTTAGAAAAAAATTATATTAGAAACCTCAATATCATTTTTGTAGACCTATCCATAAACAACCCACAAGTATAGGTTTTATTGAAAAAAATAATTGAGTTTCAGTTCTAAGTATGGGGAACCCCCAAAATTTATTGTTTTTTTTTTCTATTTTTGTGTGAAAATCTTAATGCGTTTCACAGAATACATTTACTTACCAAGTTTCACCAGTATAGTTCTTATAGTTTGGGAAAAAAGTGGCTGTGACATACGGACGGACAGGCAGACAGACAGACATGACGAATCTATAAGGGTTCCGTTTTTTGCCATTTGGCTACGGAACCCTAAAAATCATTTCACCGCAGTGGTGGTTCTAGGACGGTTTGAGGACGGGGCTGAGTTGGTTGCTACAGATGAGGGTAGCCTTTATCAAGGTTTATCACTATTGGACCCAGATGCTTGTGGAGGGGCTTGAGCCCTGGATCCGCTAGTGCTTCACCATCAGCCGAGTGTAATGTAGACAATAATATCGTGTAGGTAAACGTATAATATTCGCGGGGGACTCTGCGGGCGCGAACCTGGTGGCGGCGTGCACGCTGAAGGTGCTGGAGGCGCGGGTGGCGCGGCCGCGCGGGCTGTTCCTGGCGTACGCGCCGCTCATGGTCAGCTTCGTGCCCAGCCCCGCGCGCCTGCTGTGCCTCATGGACCCCGTGCTGCCCTTCGGCTTCATGATGAGGTGTCTCAAAGGTACATCATCATATACCTCTACTACGTGAAGCCTTTTGTAGCGTTTAGCCTATTACGCGGAGAAGTGCAGAAAGCTAATATTTTTATACAATAATGCATAAAATAAAAAATCCATTACACATACTACTATACGTTTGTCACACATACATTTCAAACTGAGAAGAATGTCTAATATAATGATGATGTCATAGTTTGTTTATATAAATACGTGAATAAAATTTATTCAAACTTAAAAAAAATACGGTCGAATTTCGACCAGTACGGGTCCACGAGTACTAATAAATAAGTGTTAAAAAATTACTTTTAAGAAATTCGTGAAGTACAAATAAATGTAATTTAAGTGTCTGTTTGTAATGAGAAAATAGCAGCTTTTTACTGAATGCATATGAAACATTTTATTTTGTTATTAACAAAAAAAATGTCTAATCTCCGAAACGGCTTGACCGATTTTGACGGGACTATCACTGGCAGATAGCTGATGTTATAAGAAATAACTAAAACTGCTTTTATTTAAGAATATAATTAGGGTTCCGCCCAAAAAAGTTAAAACCTTACGCGGGCGAAACCGCGGGGGTCAGCTAGATACACATAAATTGTGTGATGTTATGTTTCTACACTGTATGTATGTCGGGCTAAAATGGGTACTTGTCTATTTTTCACAACTAATAGTGATAATTCTAATAATTGATTTATAGCTTTTTACTAAGTACATTGTTTTGGTAACATACCATTATAAAAAAAGAACCCTAAAAGGAAATCTAGAGATTAGCTATTGCAAATATTATAATCGTTTCAGCATACGCCAGTCCAAATACTGGTGCAAAAGGTAACAAAGGTGATAAACTCAATAAGGATCAAAATGCAGTGTCCGGTACCACCACGCCTCTGGATAGTAACGGCTTTTTGAAAGTCAGCTCTTCACAAGGTACTTAGAACCCCCTTCATCACTCTCTCTCTCACATCTCTTTGCCCGAATAAAATTCAAACTGTTTTTTGAACTCATGCTTTTGCAACTCAAAATTTAAAAATAAAAACTTTAAGATAAAAAAACCGGCTTCAAAGTACACTAAAAAGTATGAAATAATTCTTAACTGACACTGTTTTGAAGTCAGCGAAATATTTTACATTACAGCCGTTTTTTTTTTCTTTTCGTTATGTGTATATGCAAGCTGCAACCAAGCGTTAAACTAGCGGAAAATAACTAAAGCCTGCGTACGAAGCTACACCATGTGGACAGTAGAGCTTAGTCACTTGGCTTTCATCCTTTCTGTATTTTTTTTTTCGATCATATTGATTCGGCCTGGGTAGCAAAATTCTAATTCTAAATAGGCCGTCAGTTCCATTATCAAAAAAAATTGCTAACGTATTTTTTGCATTACCAAATCAAAATTGTCAAAAAGCGTGTCAAAGTTCGGGAGTGAGGGCCCATGACGTCACATGTTTGTGAAAAGTGTACCATCGCGTGACGTCACGCGGGACTTCAACACATTCTTTGTCATTTATTGTTTGATTGAAAAAAGAAAAAGTACGTGTCTAATATTTTATGAGGACATAAATGACGGACTAAATAAAAAAAATTCAAGCCAATACCGAATTTCTAAAATAATAAACATATAAAGGACTTTTTGGCGGGAACTTGCAGAGTGACGTTGCGTTATCAATTTTATTTTCATAAATTTGTGTATTTTGATTTTTATTGTGTATTTTTGGTGGTATTTTACTCAATAAAGATCATCCATGTACACCAGTGAAGTGAAATGAATTATGTGTATCGTGTCTTTTCAAGTTGTCTCAAAAAGACCGTGAAGAGTTTTAGTACAATAACCACCATTGTAGTAAAAACATGACTTTTATGGACGGTGACTGACTGAGGACTATAATGTGTAGTGATTGATTGTGACTGGAAACTATAATATAACTCGACACTGGCAGAAATGAGCCCTAATTTGGTCTTGGTTGCCAAACATAAAAATAAGAAGAAGAACATATAATGATATAGGTATCTAACAATAAAACTTTAGGGGGGTATTAAAGGGTTATTTTAAGTATAAACATTGGTTTGTATTGTAAATAGAGGGTATAAGCGAAGGTCCGTCGTCGTTCGAGGAGGTGTCCCCGTCGGACCTGGCGGAGCTGCAGGCGCACAAGTCGGGCAGCGACCACGACCGCGAGCGCGACCGCGACGGCCGCAGGCAGTCCTCCGACACCACCATCAGCGCCGCCTCGCTGCAGAGCGAGCACACACACACCGGTACACATTTAATCATAATGTTAATATATATAGAGCGATTGTGTTACGGTACGGGCGAAATGCCTTGAAACGAAGTGCGCGTATAACAGGTGGAGATTTCGAGATTGCATATATATTCGAAACCTATGTTAGGTTAGTCATGTTGAACACCTTTTACCATGGGACCAATAGTAAATTCTCATAAAAAATTTAAACTTTTCTTACAAAATGTCAACCTTGCTCGATCAAAATGTATGAAAAGTAAAAAAAAAATTTTTGAGATGTCAGTGTTGGTCCCATAGTAAAAGTTGTTCAGCAGCAGCAAGAGATTATTTTTCTAATATTATTTTTTGATTACTAATGACCTATATATTCATCCCTCAAGAGGAAATTCACTAATTTATTAGGACCTAAAATATATTGGTAATTTAAAAAAATAAAACTTTTAATTTTTCACGAGTATTCACCCTCTATGGTGCCCGCTTACCGTTGAATTTTGGGACAAATATTAAAAGGACAGCGTTTTCCATCCTCATTATAATGAGTACAGCAAGGGAGTGGAACTCGCTCCCGGCGTCTGTAATTCCAGACTCTTACTACAATCTAGAGACATATCGAGGTCAGAGTGTATAGGTTACTTCTGGGTAAGTGTGCTCCATCTTAGGCTTGGTCATCGTCCTTTTTGGAAGGTTCGGTGGCCAAAGCTGAGTTAATATAAAGAAAAATAAAAAAAGTATTTTCCACTGTGCTATGGTACCCTCATTTTCTTTTCCTTTACCTACCAGCACGAACTCTTCACTACCGTCAAAGCAAAAAATAATCAAAATCATTTATTCAAATAGACCTTCTCAGGCACCTATGAAAAGTCTGACACTAATATTCTAATACCGGTTCAAAGGGTTGCATTTGATGAGAAGAGCCGGCAATTACTGTTTTCAAAACAAGCTTAGATTCATACATAATATTTACATTCTAATCGCACTGACAACAATTGCATGCTCGGCACGGCAGCAAAACTACAAAATAGACTGAATCGATATTTAATAAGTAAATAAATAGCAAACTCGGCGCAGACCAGCCCCCACACGCAGCACCTGTTCACAAGTATGACGCGTGTGGCAGCCACTCAGCGTTATTGCCTTATCTTCCTTTCTTAAAATATTTTGGTTCTTCTGACTATTATTTTCTTTTGTATTTACATACAGGTATAACCCCACCGGAGGATAAATCTCAACAGTACGTTTCGGACTTCCTCGAGCGATACGTCCTAGATAGCGACACGGACTCTGAGGGGCGACGTGTGCCTGTCATCAAACCTAACAAGAACTGCGATCAATCTCACAGGTTACTTGTTTCTTTTTTACTGTGTATAGACTTGTTGTTGACCGCAATCTCATGGTAAGTGATGATGTGGCCGAAGGTGGTAAGCACACAAAGCCTAGATGGAACTGGCTCTCAAGTGCAGCTGTCGGAATACACTAATAGGTGCTTAGCGACAGGTTTTCAACTTGAGGGAGGTAGCCAGCCAGGTGGGTACTACAAAGTACCACCGTGCTATGGTTACCTCACGATGTTTTTCTTTACCGAAAGCTCAAGGTCATTGTAGGATTAGAACCCGTGACCAACGTCTCGGCATCCGAAGTCGCTACCACTGAGCTAACCCTTAACTATTATTTTTTATTTTTAATAGTTTATATTTATTATTGATAGTTTCAGGGAGGGAGAATCTGAAAATTCGAGCACTCTAGTGGGTGAGCCGCCGCTAGTCGACGATCAAGATAACAATAAGGATAATAAGAAGAGGATAAAAACACGGTAAAACCATATTAGTGATGACTATGCTACTAATATAATAATTGATAAAGTGAGTTTGTTACCATTTGACGCCTCAACGTAACCTAGAGTAGAATATACGATACTTTTAATACAGAGAAAACATAATATGCTTCGGGAACACGGGTAAAACCGCGTTACGAGAACTAGTGATCAATGAAATCAATTAACTATGATACTACATAATTGGACTGTTTTACAAAAAACTTAAACCGACTTCAAAGTACAATAAGAAGTAATCAAATCCTGATCTGATGACAATGGGACCAAACGGGAAGTGTTCCCTTCCAGTCAAAAAAAGAATTTTCCAAATCGGTTTATAAATGACGGAGTTATGAGGTAACAAACATAAAATAAAAAAAAAACATTACCGCATTGAGAACGGTTAAAAAGGGATGCGGCCTGGGTAACAAAATTATAATTCTATTTAGTCGGTTAGTTAAAATATCAAAAAATGTTGCACACGTATTTTTTGCTTTATCACATAAATAAAAATGTACACAGATAAAGTGCGTCAAGTGCGTGTGGGTGCTCGTGACGTCACTTGTTTGTGTAAAGTGTACCAAAGCGTGACGTCACGCGGAACTTCAACACACCATGTCTTCGTAATATAATGTTTGATTGACAAAAAGAAAAAATACGTGTGTAATATTTTTTGATAATGTAAATATAACACATTGGAATATTTCGGGCCACTCTGTATGATATGTTAAAAACAAAAAAACGCAATCGGGTATATTTTGTACTTTATTCTAAACCAAATAAGGATCATGTTAGCATTTTTGTATATCCTACATAAATAAGCCCACGGGATAACCGAGGAGGCGTTGAACTAAAATTACGTATATAAATAAATTAAAAGTTGTGATATGAATTTTCAGGATAAGTGAAGCCGCGACGGGTATAATGGGTGCGATGTCGTCTCGACTGGCGTACATAACCGGTTCAAACGCTATCACTAGGCCGACACAGGAAGAGTGAGTATCTATATGTTGTTTGACTGATGTAACAAATCAGCTTTTTTATTAAATGTCAAAACAGTTTATACTAGTGGCTCTTTGAGCTGTAAACTTCACAAGCTAGGAGGTTTGAAAACTTAAAAAAAATCTTTTAGCCATTAAAAAAAAAAAGTTCTACTACGAGTCTGATCATCGTCGTTAATCAATCAGCCAATAAGATAGCACAAAATTTACCTCTCGTCAGGTTTGCTGCAATTATATTGGTTAATATTTGAGAACGATGACCGGACTATCGAGTATAGTTTTCCGTAGTATAGCCAATCATAGACTTACCCCCTTATTCATAATCGCTTTTTAACTAAATCAGTGTAATAGTGTCCTCCGTCTCTCTCTTTCGATCACCAAATGTCACGTGTCAGATAAAGACTTCAGAATTTTAGCTAATCAAAGTTTGATAACTTTATTATGAATAAGGAGGTTAGTATTTTTTCTGAAACTGGTAGTTCAGTAGTTGGCCTTTAAATAGTGACAGACAAAACACTTTTTTTTATAATTATTTCATTATAAAAAAAGATCAACGCGAGGCAACGTGCGAGTGATACCCCCGGTGTTGCAAGCGCCCATAGGCTACGGTAACTGCTTACCATCAGGCGGGCCGTATGCTTGTTTGCCACCTTAGTGGCATAAAAAAAAAAAAAACGTGAATTGTTCAGTCTGGCGGTACGCACGAACCTGGACGCCCTGATAGCCCGCAGCCCGTCGGACGAGTTCATATTCTCGGTGCCGCGCGACCCGCTGCTCTCGCCCTACTGGGCCGACGACCATCTACTCAAGAGGTTCCCGCCCGTGCAAATACTGGTAACATATCACTATACTATTAACAATACATCAACAGAGGTAGAGCGTAGCGTTTATTCGCTCAAAGAGCAGCTCGACTGGGGAAGTACCTTACAGAATACCGCAGCCAAATAACTTTATGTTGTGTAGTGTTCCTTCGCGTGAGTAAGGTCTCCAGAGCTCATAGGGGAGAGGGGAAAGGTCAGTAACGCGTGAGTGATGCTTCTTGTGTTGCAAGCGTCCATATGGAAACCGCTTACCATCTGGTGGGCCGTATGCTTGTTTACCGACTAAGTTGATTAAAAAAAAGACTCAATAGAAAGTTTCAGCTCAAAATAAATTACTCAAAAATTCATAAGAAATGTTTGCTTCAAATTTATTTATTGAATTAAAATCATAACAAACGCGTCAGTCACTTGCTTATATTATTATAGTGGCGAGTAAGAGTAAGTAAGAGTTTTTGTTTGTTTAAACGGGCTAATATTCTAACAGGCTATTTTAAACGAGCTATTTTTTATAACAGGTGGAAATTACGAGATGGCATATTTTTAAAACCTATGTTGGAATTTTCATACTGAACAACTTTTACTAAGGGACCAATAGTGAATTCAAAAAAAAATTGTAACTTTTCTTACATAACCTTTCTCGATTATAATGTATGAAAAGTATTTTTTTTTTTATTCAGTGTTGGTCCCATAGTAAAATTTGTTCAGCATGACTAATCCAACATAGGTTTCGAAAGTATGCCATCTCGAAATCTCCACCCAGTATTAAGCATGTATTTACTAACACAAGTATTTATGTAGTATAACAGTTATCTGGTTTCCATAGTACAAGCTCTGCTTAGTTTGGGATCAGATAGCCGTGTCTGAGGAAATTCACAGGATATTTATGTATTTCCTTTATTCGTACAGACGGTACATCTCGATCCGTGTCTGGACGACTGCGTGATGTTCGCTAAGAAACTGAAGAAACTCGGCAACGTTGTAGGAATCGATGTACTTGAGGGTTTGCCGCATGGATTCCTTAATTTCTCACTTGTAAGTAATATTTCCTATACAGGTCGGTTACCGAAAGCTGGCACGTTCACAGTACTATATTACTATAATATTTTTTATTACATTATTGCTTGTAATCAGTCAATTCTAATTTCTAATTGACGAATGAAAAATATCTATGTATTTATGAGCAGTAGCAAAAGAATAAGTTTTTGTTAAAATATTTGTTTGTGCAATTGAATAATTGCTGGACAGAAGGAAATGTCACTAATATAATAAAAAATCACTTAGGACATTTTTTATATGTATAGGCCTGTGCTCACAAAGCCTGGAAGGAACTAGCTCTCTAGTGCAGCTGTCGGAAAACACCGATAGGTGCTTGGCGACAGACTTTCAACTTGAAGGTAGCCCGCCAGATGGGTACTACAAAGTTCCCTACCACCGCGCTGTGGTTCCCTCACAATGTTTTCCTTCACCAAAGCTCATTGAAGGATTCGAACCCGTTACCTTCGTCTCGGCATCCCACGTCACTGTCACTGTGCTATCATCGCCTTACCAAAATTGCCTTAAAAACCGCGGGCGTGAACTAAATTGTCTGGACTTGTCCTCTGCTAACTTGCCAATTTTTTACAATGTCAAATCGTAGCATGCTCACCGTAAAAGTGTTTTAACCTGGTGAGGCTGGACCACTGAACAGAGGGAGACGACACCAATGTTCAGTAACGGGGGGTTTCGGGGCTCCTTTCAATGATGAAATTTATTCGTATAGTAAAAAATTCTATTTAATGTGCAAAATTATAGGCTTAAACGTGTATACAGTATTCGTGTCGTTAGTCGAAGTTGATATGGAGTATTATAATTCTCTTTTTGAAGTATAGAGCGCTGTCTGTCACTGTTTGGTGACACCGAACATGGATCTCGATAAGTTTAAAACATCGATAGACTAGTTTTTTTTTGCAATATCAATGTCAGAATTGTCGACGAAAATCAATTAATTAATTTTTCGATACATCCATCCTCACAGCGCAGGTTCTGTCGTCTGTTATCACTATAAAACCCACTTTCATCATAATATAAGTAAGAATATTTTCTCTTATCCACAGATGGCCAAAGAAGCAAACGAAGGTTCAAAACTGTGCGTAGAACGCATCAAAACCCTACTAGATCTTGAGAGCAACCCACCGGATAACAACGACTCGAACTTATGAATATGCGGCCTTTGTTCCTCGTGTAAATCGTAGGTAACGTCGCTTTGACGCGTGCCTGAGGACATACCATGAATAGTATCGACGCCTAAAAAATAACGTCTGTTACATAGAATAAGTAATGGTAATACAGAAGGCTCACTCTATACGTATAAACGCCTCTCTTTCTATCATATTGCTCTGTCTCTTTCGGACGCGAGCCTCAATACACGCCGACGGTTCCGACACAAAGCGCGCATAATCCTACTATCCCACTGCCTATCCTATCCTAATAAATATTAAATTATAAATGTGAAATTTTGTAAGGATGTGATGTTACTTTTTCACACAAAAACTACTTAATGTAATTGGATAAAATTTGGCACACCTAGCCTCATACCATAGACATGGAGAAATTATCCTTAAGGCAAACTAGACACGTGCTTAGCGGCGCGAGATCACAAATGGCGAGCACGGACAAACAACAAAAAAAGTACCTTATGTACTTACTGATTTTAAGGTTTTAAAGCGCGTCCCGCCCACTTGATTACTCCTACATCGCTTGATTACATAATCGAAGTTGGTAAGAAAGATAAAATTGCATGGTATGAAGGACGGCTCCATTTAAAATGGGAGTTCTTCCGCCACGCTTTGGCATCGTGCCGCAGGGACCGCGGCCCAACTGTATGATGGACACTTGTATATATGCAGTTCGTCGAGAAATCTTCGTAAGCGCGATGCAGCGTGTTGTGGCGCCATCTATCGTAATGTGTGTGAACTATCTGAGTGTAACAGATAATGGATGATAGATGTCGCTCACTACACATTGCAATGTTACGCGTATTTGCGTCGAAATTATGCGGGGACGAGAGCGCTGTCTGTCTTTTCGGGACTGTCACTTTCTAGAACTCTAATTGGCTCCCTTCACAGGAGCGGATGAATTTATTTACATATTTAGGAAAGCTATTTCTCCAGTATCTATGTCTATGCGTAATATGTACTTCTATTAAGAGTTTCAAATTATAATCTCTTGATATGATCTGATTTTTATACATAGGTTATACTGAAAACTGGGCCATGTTTTCTTGGGCTTTGGTAAGTAGAAAATAAACTATGGGAATAGACCCATTTGCGTGTAAGTGCGGTATTCTTGATATAAAGGTATAGATGAGGTATTAAAATTAGATATTTTTTGTTGATCCTTCTGCAGTGGTTTCGGTCGATATAGCTTGATATTTTCAGGGAAAATGAACTTTAAAAGCATTCATTTAAAAATGATATCAATTTTTCTCCTAATATCTCACGTGGAAGGATATAATGTGAGTGTCAGTCAATATTGACCAATTAGAGAATGTAAATAATTGTCAAGGAAGATAGGCGCTTCTTGTCCATGTTCATAGTAGAGAATTTAACGATTTTACCGTATACGGTAAATATCACTGTAAAAAACTGTATTATAACTTAATAAATATAACAAAATTCTAATAAATTTCCACCAATGTTAGGCGATAAAAAATATTTTAACTATAAATATGTCATGTCTACTTATGTTTGGTTCAGTCGGAAGTGAAATATCGTAGCGCATGTTCGAGTATTTTATAATCCTATTTCATAGCAAAATTATACGATAAAGTTGAGTTACAGAGCCACAAGTTTTTTTGTTTTATTATTATTGTACGGAACGCTTCGTGCGTGTGTCCGATTCACACTTGACCGGATTTCTTCCCGTTTAAGCAATAATTATCTTTATCCTATTGAAATGAGAGTTGAAGCGAGCCTTTGCCGCTCTTTTGTTTCTTATTTTATTTTGCATACTATTTGCAGCTCCATTTAAATAGCATAGAGTCTATTATTGCTTGACTGTGGATAAATGCTCGAGTATCCGCGACCATTTCCTATTTTACTTTGACACTTACCATAATACCAAATTCAATCGCGGTACAGTCAATTTAAAAATACTAAATAATATATATTCTTGACACTTAAAATTGAACTGACATCTCTTTTCTTTGTTATCACTTTTGTTTTGTTATGTACTTACATATGCTAGTATTGAATGATAAGAGTGTTTTCATTGGATGTTATTTCGATTGGTGTCCCGATATGTTTGGTTAGTCGATATAAAAACTTTCTGTATCTTGTCGACTAATATCCTTTATGATTAATTTCAATGCTAATCCTACATATATTCACGATGTGAAAACGCGATTTGATTTGTATTGATAAATTAATAATGGATGTAAAAATTTAAGATAAAATTAAGGGTGTAATACAAGGATCAGATTAATATATGTTATTAATTCGCACGCTTGGCGTTCTTATGATATTATTCCTAGATTTTTTCATGCGTTATAAAAATTCTCTTTAGACAGAGGCGTCACTACTCGCGTCCGTTTTTTTTTCAAGTATATTTCTTTCACCCTTTTATGGGGGATGGGTGACCCTTTATTAGCAACGCCAAAGAAACAACAGTCTATTGGAAGCTATTGCAAATTAGGCTATGGTTGACCAAAGATAATTAAGTTGAAAAGGTCTCGAAGATATTTTTCATCAAATAACATTTTTCTTTATTGTTTTACTGGTGATATTAACATTAAATCATAATGAAGTTTCATATAATTTAAAATCTAGTGTATATTTGATGTGCTTTATTAACAGTAGTTGTGTGTAATTATTTATTGTTGTCTAAAGAAAATTAAAGTATGTGCCGTTAAATATCTCAAACCTGTGTTGCTGGGCGCAACATTTATTTACAAGTTATTCTTGTACTTTATTCAAGTAACCTATTAATTAGGGTAATTGCTTTGTAAAGTCGATTCTCTTTATCTTAAAAATAAGGAGTACTTTAACATTATGTATTGTAATTTATTAATTATATTTTCTGCTTGATAATGTTCGCTGAGCGAATAAACGTATGTTTTAAACTTGCACATTGAGAATGCTGTATAAAATTATGAAATAGTGTTAAAATTTTATAATTGGATTGTTAAACAAATTATTATATAAATATATTAAGCATTTTATTATTTATAAATTAGTTCCTAATATTTCAGTTACATCACATTTATTTTAATTGTTTAAGTAATACGAACGAAACATATGGTATTGTGAAGATTTTAAACTGATACGGAATGCTCAACCTTTAATCGTTGTATTGTATATTTTTGATAAATTTATTTTGTACAATCTTCTCGAATATAAATTCACATAAATAAATGTAATCACGCAACCATACTTGCACTTATTGGCAGGAATAGTTGATACAAAATGTGCATTTCTATTTTAGTCTTAAATTGTCAGTAGGGCTACTGTCGCACCACATCACAATCCATTTGAATTAACGGTGGTTCATATGCCTTATCCCAAAGACTTAGGGTCCATTTTGGTTCACACGGCCTGACGTGAGTTAATTTCCTTGATCAGTGTGAAATGAGCTAAAATAGACCTAGGTGGTTAAAATAAGGAGTTATCCACTGTTCAAAGTGTTCTTGATATGTGTTGAAGATAGACAAGGGGGCAATTTCAGGTCTAGCATTTTAGTTAAATTACATTGTACTCTCATCATATTACATTATATTCCGTAGATACATACTTAAACCAATTCAATAGTATTTGAAAGTAGTTGTCCTTTTATATGTATTTGTTATGTAACCATGATATTATAATAAAGATAGCTACCTTCACACAGAGCGGCGTTCTGTTATTGTTGAATTAAGTGAATGCGATAGATAATACGAAACGAATGGAACAGAGATAGTTATCTGTAGCCGCTAAACCAAATTACGACAATTGTCTGAATTTGTGTGCATAAATTAGCGCGCGCTAATGCGATATCTACCTCTATTTTATTATAATATCATTGGTTGATATCGAGTTTGAACACGCAAAGGGGCTTACGTAGTCATATTAACTACTTTGAGACAACGC
Source organism: Achlya flavicornis (assembly GCA_947623365.1). Classification (NCBI taxonomy): domain Eukaryota; kingdom Metazoa; phylum Arthropoda; class Insecta; order Lepidoptera; family Drepanidae; genus Achlya; species Achlya flavicornis. The sequence continues at coordinate 5,227,474 of OX392482.1, forward strand.
GATATCGACACATATAACTTAGATAATATTTATCTTAAATACGTTATTCAGTTAAACATGAGATAATATTATACGGCTATTAAAATGCAGAGGCAATTGTCTCGAATAGAACTTATAAATTAATTTAATATATAGCGAAATGTCTTTCGAAATCGTTTACCTAATAAAACTTCGCCTTGATATCTATTGGCTCCGATTATTAATCAAAAACTTAGCTGGGTAAATGATAAATGTTTGCTTTAAATGTTTTCATGGTCTACTTAGTTTATTGTATCCGCATTCAAGCCATGTGAGTAAGATTTAATGAATGCATTATTTAACATGTCTGTGATAGTGAATTGAAGCTTTCTGAAAGCAACCAACAGTATTCTAAATGTTCAAGAATAAAAGGAAATGCATCTGATATCAAATTTATAAAAACGTTATCTGTTTGTGTAATTTATGGAATTGTAAAATAAATGTATTTAACAATATTTTTATAGAGTAAAAATGTTCATAAATATTAAACGCCTGAAACTTTATTGAAATAACAAGTAGCATTACGTAAATTACTTGTGAACAAATCACAGAATATTAATGTACCTACAATTTAGGCCTTAAAATGGAAATGGGATTATTATTATTAGATGATAGATTTATTATAATCACAATTCAAATAGTGTTAACGACCAAAGGTTGTCCATAGCGAACTAACGACTAGTCATTCAACTATATTGTACAATATCTTGTGTGATCCTTCCGGGCACGACCATCATCACGGATTTCAATTCTAAGTGGTCAAAAATCCACAAAAAGACACTAACTAGTCGGTCGGTATCTGGTTCTAAAGTAAGGGTTATTATTTATTTTATTTATTTGGGCCACCTCAAGATTTCCGCATATAAAATAAAATAACATGTCATGTAATTCTAATGCACAGTGAAAAATTAGCCATTAAACCCTGGAAAAATTTCTTGAATCTTAATTTAAACGAAAGACTGGCATCTTCCAGCAATACATTCAGGTAAAAAACACATTGCTACTGGGACAGACCCATTCCGTGGCAAGCAAACCCTCAAATTTATATGAGGCGAGTAATTAACCATAGATTTTTATCCACTCATAGTTCAAATTTGTGATGATCTCTGCCAGGAAATCCCACACCAATATCTTATGTTATTTTTAATAAATTGATTCAAATTGAACCTTTTCTTTTACTCACTATATAACATAGTATTAATTAGCAATGATCAATTTCTGGACCTGCGAGTTGAATACATAAAGGAAAGGAATGTGTATATCAGAATCATGTGAAGTACAGTACAACATAAAGCCTTTCGGTGAGAGGAGGTTCCTTCGTGGTCGAACCCTGGAGTAAGGAATTTTAAATAAAAGGTCAAAATTGTTAATCATTTTTATTTATTACACTAATGCTAGAGTTGCAGTTAACATGATGTTTAACAAATAATTGTTAACAGTTGGTGTACAGGGGTTGACAATTGACTTTTTGGTAACATCCTCCTTTGTTATTACAATACAACTACATAGATGTTATTTAGAATAAAATAGGTTAAAATCATCAACAAAACAAAAATTTCAATACAACTCAACAGTTTTTATTAAATAAAACACTGATATTTTTACAGTGCAAAGGATACACATTGATAAAAATAATTGTTAAGTTCAACACCAAAGCTTATCAAAAAAATAATTCCCTTTCCTTGTTACTTGAACAAACATGTCTGTCTGGAAATGAAATAAAATAACTATTCATTGCTAGGTGATTATTAACTGCCGCCTTCAAGTCCTGGGAATATTTAATTAGCTAACTGGAGAAGTTTTGTCTATATCATAATTCATACTAGAATATACAAGTACAGTAAAAAAATGGACACAAGAATTTTGTATGCCATCCAATATAGTTAAAAGAATGTCTAGAGCTAAGCGTTATTCATTACTTTATATAAAGGTACTTATTCGAATCATGAAGAGAATTAATTTACAAACAACACTATAAAAGTCAGTTTCACATGTAAAGAGTACTAGTTCATTCAAATATGCCACGGAAACACATTTGAAACAATTTATGTCAATGACACGCAAGCATTTACTGATATCTGTACAACACGAGATAATTTGATACTGTGGGATCATATCAGTCATTTCTAGTACTATATTTTATGGCCTCATTGTCCACAACCACATCTTATTAATTATTCCATCCATTTACATATATAGCTTAAAATCAATGCTGTATACACAGAGTGGTTTTATTATGATTCTTACACATTATGTTGTATCACTTGTTTCACAATAACAACCAAGTTGAGGCTTTACAAGTACATAGTGGGGTTCTGGTTGTGTTCAATCATGACCATTTGTTTTTGCATGTGGGACAGATCCATTTACTAATGGCACCAACATCTGTGGTTGTCTGATAGTCTTCTGTAGCACATGGGCATCTGCTGGCTCTATCCTCTTGTAGTAATGCTCTTTTGTCTCCACTATCTCAAAACCAAACTTCTTATAAAAGTCTATTGCACCCTCATTATTGACTTGCACATGTCTGAAACAAAAGAAATAGCTTCAATTGGAATTCACTTTCACCGGGGTTGAAGACTTGATACAATGAAATACTTCTCCATGTCAAAATTTGTATTGAATAATTTAAAACAAAATCATTATTTCTTGTTTCACTTCTATACTTCCTGCTATCTATGTTGTTCTATAAAATCAAAGATAACAATACTTTAGATGCTTTTAAACATATTTTATTACAGATTTTTTATTTATATATTTTCATAGTGAATTATTCATGTGTAAATAATACATAAACTGTCTTGGACCTACCATAACAGTTTATTGAGGTTAACAATATGTAGTATAAAAAAAATAACTAGCCTGTAATGTCAACCAAGCAAGGGGCAGTACACTGAGCTGATATATTGGTCTATCATAAGATAATAAAAATAATTCATTCAATTATAAAAACGTGACTACACAATGACTGGATAAAACGAGTAGGTACAAATATACCTACATACTTAACCTTCAATTTTGAAGTCATAATAGTACAAGAATAGACATGCAATCGTACAAAAAACATAAAGAATGTTATATTTATAGATAATGTAATGTACTAACAAGAAAATGCTGTCGAAATTGCCGTCCTGTTCCACGTATTTGAGCACATGTTCCACCATCAGAGAACCGATGCCCAATCTCCTGTAGGGGTACAAGCACCCCAGGGTCATAATGTACAGTCTCCGCGAATTCTCCGACGTGTCTATCCTACAACACACCGCTCCGACCACGATATCATTGTAATAAGCTAACTTGGCCAGTTCACCTGCTTCCAATACATCTTTGTAGAATTTGTCATTGTAAGATACTGGAAATACGACCGTATTTAGCTTCTTCAGTTGCTTTATATTATGCGGTGTCACGTCCCCCAGTTCTATTTTAGCTCTGAAAAGGCAAATACGATCTTATAAAGGCAAATTCGCATAATATTGAGCAGACATAGTGCTTTCGTTTCACAACTTACTACACATTTCTATGATCATGATCGAGTGTGGAATGACACTGATGGCTTACCTAGTCATTTTAATAACTATTCTACAAATTAAAAACACTAAAATTTAAAAACTAATCTAACACAGTTATATCACACGAGATCACTCCCGCCATCTACCATTAGCTCGCTTTTCGCCTCACTCCGCTCCCCGCTCGGGGACTTGACTTTTTTTTTTTTTTTTTTTTTTTTTTTTCTATGGCAATCGTCTGGGTAGACATTTCTGCCAGTGTCAATGTAGTTAATAAAAACGAGGAAACGGAATAAAACAGAAAATTATGCCTAACTTCGGAAATTTGGAAGGAATAAGGAGATCAGGAAAGTAAGTATGAATAGGATCTAGGGTGTGAAGAGGATAGATGTTACAATTTAATATTATTACATAAAATAAAGGAGGATATAATATTATAGATATCATTAGAATTATAAGACAGTAAGGATGAGATGTTTAAAGGGAATGGGACATGGAGGGATATTAAACTGTCAAAAAAAGTAGAGCGGTCATAAAGTTTGCAAGCAAAGAAGATGTGGTTGAGATCGCCCACATCGTCACCACACACACAATTAGGGTTGTCCACAATGTGTAGTTTATTTAGATGAGCTGGAGTACACACGTGACCCAAACGCATACGAACAAGAATTGAAGTTGAAACTTTACAAAGATTCACCCTGAAAAACCAAGGTTTATTTGGGATGAACGGTTGAATATTAAAATAGTGACGACCCTTGCCACTTGCCCAAAGCTTATTCCAAGATTCTTGGAGATAAGCTCTAGGCAAAGCAGCAAGGTCATGACAATAATTTTGGTAAGGGAATAGGTCCCCACACTCCACAGCCTGATTGGCAAGTCTATCAGCCTTTTCATTACCCGCAATACTATTATGGCCAGGTATCCAACACAGATTGACTAAAAAACCTTTATCAAAACACTTGTAAAGGAGATCTCTAACTTGAAGGATTACAGGATATTGAAATTTTGATGTAAATGGAAATCTATTTATAGTTTGAAGAACGCTTAAAGCATCCGTAAAAATTACTGTTTTTTTAAGTTTCATAACGAGTATATACTCTACAGCTTTAAGGATACCAAAACATTCACCCGTAAATACCGATGTTTCTGGTGGTAATTTAATTTTTTGGACAATATTATACTGACTATGGTACACACCTATACCAACATACCCAGTAGAAGTATGCTTGGAAGCATCACTATAAATACAGTGTGACTCTGGAAAACTGTTATGTAATTCAAAATTAAAATTTGCGTTTGCATTGTTATCATTTTTCTGTACATTTAAGTTATAGCAGATATTAGGAGAAAAAATTAAAGCTTTATATTGACAGTTAAACATAGGGAGACGGTTTGTACGATGAATAGGTGCTTCAATTGCAACAACTTTTTTATAACTATTAACAAGACATGGGGGAGATTTATGTTTCCAATACGATGATGAACTTAAAGATTCAGCAAGAGATTTAAGTTTAGGAATAAGAGGATGGTTATCAAACTGCAAGACACGAAATATAAATTTGTCTGATAAAAATTGGCGCCTCAAAAATAGAGGAGGATCACAGCATTCAACTTGCAAAGCATTGATAGGGCTAGACTTCATTGAACCAGTTATAATTCTTAAGGCTTTTGATTGGATACTATCTAATTTCTTTAATCCAGCCACGCTACCAGGTATCAATAAGAACATCCCATAATCAAGAATACTTCTTATTAGAGCATTATATATAAGCTTCAAAGAGAAGGGATGTGCACCCCACCAAACACCAGACAGACATCTAAGCATATTCAGAAGGCGTTCACACTTGGACACTACATAATCACAATGTGGAAGACCAGTGAGTTTTGAATCCAGAACTAATCCTAAAAATTTTACTTGACTTTTAACTGGAATAGATTCATCATCATATGATATGATTATTGGAGGTGGCATCCGCTTTCTCGTAAACAAAACTGCAGTACTCTTCGAAGTCGATAAGTTTAAACCATTTTTATCCATCCAGATTTTTAAAAGTTTTAGTGCTAAAGATATGTGTGAATTAGCAATATTAATTGATGGATCAGAAAAATATAAAAGTAAATCATCAGCATATTGTAATACGTTCACTGAATTATTAAGAGAAGATTCTAGGTCATATGTGTAAATGTTGTAAAGAAGGGGACTTAATACAGACCCTTGAGGGAGACCTTTCCATAGTGACCTTTGAGTTTTACAAGAATTATTATTATAAGGGTCTAAAGTAATTACTCTTTCACACAGAATATTCATTATGAAATTTGTAAGCATCTCTGGAACCTTTAGCTTACGTAATTTATCCCTCAAGACAAGTAAAAGGACACAGTCATAAGCTGAACTTATATCTAGAAATACTGCCAGAATTGAATCATTACGAGAAAAAGCTAAGCGAATATCAGTGGTAAATATACTGATGCTGTCAATTGTGCTTCTACCCTTTCTAAAACCAAATTGGCTATCAGCTAGCAAGTCTTTACTCTCAATAAACCATTCTAAACGGTTTTTAATTAAATGTTCAGTAACTTTTAATAATACTGAAGATAACGCTATTGGTCGATATGACGAGACATTAGATGGTATTTTATTCGGTTTTAATATTGGCAACACTAGTTGCGTCTTCCATGCCGAAGGGATAATACCAGAACACATTGCAGAATTGATAATATTTAAATAATAAGTAAGAGCCTGATCACCTAAATTCGATAAAAAAGAATATGGAATACCATCTTCTCCTGGAGCCGAATCCTTTACTACTGAAAGCACTCCTTTCAATTCACTTAACGAAAATAAAGTGTTAAGATCTGTATGTAAATCTGTACATGATGAAGATATTACTAGATCTTTTTGTGGAGCACACTGAGGAGCCAGATGATCCAAGAATTCCTCAGCAAGTGAAGGTGGAATAAAAGGAGCACTACAAGTATTCAGCGAAGATTTAAATCGTCGTATATTACTCCAGACAGTAGATGCTTTTGTATCAGGAGAAATTGAGGAACAGAATCTTCTCCAACTATCAAATTTCTTTTTCTTAAATAATTTCTTTGTATTATTAATTGTATCTGAAAGTGCTTGAAAATTTTCTGGGGTCATACAATTACAATAAATTTTTTCAGCTTCTTTTCGGTTTTTAATGGCTACTGTACAATCACTATCCCACCAAGGCGGGGAGGGAATATTATTGGTAACTGCATTTTTAAGGGGAAATATCTCTTCAGCTGATTCAACAATTGCTTTTGTCAGAGCATCTGAACAAACCGTCTCACCATGTAGAATACTTGGGAAAGATGAGACCTTATTTTCTATGGTGCATTTAAATGTATCCCAGTCAGCATCTGAAAGTCTATATTTTAAACGTGGGTTTCTTTGTAGTTTTTTTGGCTTACTATCAGGAAATGAAATAATAATAGGAAAATGGTCACTACCAAATGTTGAAGACATTGTATACCAGGACAATGAGGATGCCAAATTAGGAGTGCAAATTGACAAATCTATAGCACTTATACCTTCATTTGGTTCAGTGCGACGGGTTGCAGAACCATTATTCAATATGCATAGGTTATATGAATCTACTATTTCTAACAAATCTTCTCCATGACAATTATTTTTAGAGCTACCCCATGAACAATGTTGAGAGTTAAAATCTCCCAACAGCATAAAGGGTTTTGGAAGAGAAGAAATTATATGATTAATTTCAGTGAAAATAGAAGGGGAGGGATGAGGGATATAAATAGAAACAACACAAATATTATTAATTATGGCAGCTATTATTGAAAAGTTATCACTATGAGGAGGAAGAGGAAAAGAAGAATATGAATAAATATTTTTGATGAGTATAGCTACCCCGCCATACCCATCTACTCTGTCTTCTCTGAGACAGCTATATTCAGGGATTTTAAAATTATAATCACATTTGAGCCAAGTTTCAGATAAAACAATGACAAATGGCTCAAATTTATTAATAAGGTAAATTAAATCAGTTTTTTTATTAATTATGCTTCGGCAGTTCCATTGTATTATGTGTCTGTGATCCATTAAGTAGTAGATTCTTAAAAATTTCAAGTAAAGGGGCAACGTGGGACGGTATAATGGAAGATTGGGAGAGGATGTCAATCAAGGATATGATTATGTCATTAATGGAGGGATCAGTAGTATTAGTGTCTTTTTTAAGTGCACAACCATTATTGATTGGAGAAGGAACATTGTAATCTTTGGTTAACTGTTCATGAGCAGCGCGATCATAACCATTTGATGAATGTGAATGAGTGCGAGGTTGGAGAAATACTGTTTTTTTATAAGATGTCTTCAATGGTTGACTGTGAGAAGAAGAATTTTGAGAAGGTTTATTATGGTTGGTAATGAGAACATCAGAAAATAATTTTGAGACAGGAGGGTGGAATTTAATAGCTTCAGAATATGAAATACAACTTTCAGCCATTGAAGATTTGATTCTCTTTTGACGTTCAAATTCAGGACATGTTTTACTTGTTGCATAATGTAGTCCCTCACACATGCAACATGAGGGATTTTCAACCGTGCATGAGTCTCCAGAGTGATCCTGCCCACATTTAAAACACTTAGGTTTAGACCTACACTGTAATCTTGTATGTCCATATCTACAGCAATTGAAGCATTGTATTGTTGGATATGAATATAATTCTACAGAAAGTGAGTTATAGCACATAAAAATGCGCTTAGGTAAGATTTGCCCATCAAAAGTTAGTACAACTGTTTGAGAAGGCTTCCATACTGGAGAACCCTCTATCATTACTTTAAAGTTCAGACGTCTTACTTTTAGGATCTTGCCACAACCTATTGGTACAGATATATTGTCAGTTACCTCTTCAGGTGACCATTCAGCAGGTACACCACGAACAACACCCATTCTTGTAACATTAAATGAAGGAATAAAAGCCTTAAGTTTATTTAATTCCAAGCTATTATGAGTAAGAAAAGAGTTTGCATCTGTGTAATCCGAAAAAGATAGAGATACCCTGTTACGGCCTATTCTTTTTACACTGCCATTTATTATGTTGTTAACTTTATTTTTTTTTAAATAATTTCCAAATGTAACAGGGTGGAGTGTAGTACCATCATTAAGAGAAGCCTGAATTTTTTGTACATGAACAACAAATGGGGCAACATCTGTAGTTGTATATTGTGTTCTACCTACTGAAATTGTTTGAGAGGCTGTCACAGGGGGTATGGTATCAATTGGGTTTTGTAAAATTGAAATTGGTTGACTTGGTTGTGAGGATGTAATAGGGGCAGTTGGATCTGTACAGCTTTGTAAAGTTTCAATGCATTGACAATCTTGTGGATTTAAATTACTACCTTTGCTCTTCCTTTTTTTTTTATTGCAATGCTTGCAAACCCTATGTAGTCTACTACGTTTCAAGGTACGTTGGGTTATAGAACCATCAGTGTCCATTCCGGATGAATTATTTATAGTAACATAGTAACCCGCTGCCGGGGGGCCTAAGCCCCCCGGGTCGGGGGGCTCAGACATGAAAGACAAGAAGACTTGAAAAAAGAAAACTTACCTATATAACAGCAGTAATTATACGAGATATATATACGGAAAAAATGAATAATAAACACTACATATACTACACCATATATACACTACTTATCTGATCTTAGAACGTTTAAAATTAAATAAAATTATCAAAGAAATTTAAAAACACTCCCGCTAATTCGACCGTTTCCCGCGCTTTCCAATAGGGGACTTGACTTTTTTTAATTGACAGTTGCTTCAGTGTTTACTGTATATTTCTATAAAAATTTACTAAATAAATTATACTAGAAATCTTCCAAAATCAATGACTGAAAGTAGGTATATAATATATATAAAACTACAGAGGACTATCTATTTGGTTAACCTTTCTCCTGTTACAAATATGCACAATTGCTTAATAAAATATACCTAATTTAAAAATGGTAGTAATTGTTCTTAGCCTTGCAACAATACAAATAAAAAAAAATTGAATAAATCCGTTCGGAAATAATATCTGAATGGAAATAACATTCGAATAATTAAGTTATAAATAAACAAACTAAAACCCAAAGAATATAATACTTTTTATTCTATACTATCTCCATATCACAAACAAATATACAAAAATTAAAAAACTATTTTTTTTAATTTATGTAGTAGTTTAACCTTTTTTGCCAAAACATGTAATATTGGCGCTATTTTCAAAAATGAATAAAATTTTCTTTTGTTTTTTTACGCCAAATCAACGACGTAAAAATATTTTCGATTGATTGAAAGAGGGGAAAATACGACAATGTTACTAAATCAATTGCGAAACATTCATAAATTTGGGATTGTCCATACTCCAAAAAGATTATACGCCTCAGATGGACCATTGATGCAAAATACAAAATTTCAGGAAATTAACATGCCGCCGAAGACTGTGTCGACAGCTGTCGATTATCCTCCAGCTACCGAAGATCGCATCATGGGCGATATGTTTCCGACAGATCGGGTGATCCCTATGGTGCTATCCAACAAGGAAAATGTTATACTTTCTTTCGACGAAGTACCCGGTCCGAAGTCATTGAAGTTTTTATCTAGCATGCGCCATTATTTATCGGAGATCGGCACGCAGCTTACGGCTGGTATCCTAACAGTTGGATTGAACATTAGTAAGTGATTACAATTTAAATTCGTAGGTACCTATAATAATATCCTGGGACATTCGGAATAAAATGAAATAATTCATTCTTCTTCTACCGTGCGCAATAAGTTGAGACCCGAGTGGAATGGGACTCCGCCGTCTGTTTCCCCTGCACTTCCCTGATGGCGCCCGTATTGCACTTATGAAGCAGTAATCCCGCTACACGTACCTACGATATGGGAGCCATGCTTCACGATCATGACGTGTAGTACTTACACAAGCAAAGCATGCAACTGTAACGTCACCGAACGTCTCGCACGGGTAGTATAAATAAATAAATAAATATACAATACCCATGCTGAGTTTCCTGCTTACAAAGTTAGGTGATTATTGTAACTTGATTGTGATAGTCGTTAAGCTTGTTGGAGGCCTCCTAGGCTTGAAAACTCCAACAGTAGGTTGACCTTGACCACTAACCTACCTCCACGGATGCACAGCAATGGGCACGTGTGCAATGGTGGAGGGAGTATTTGCCCATTCCCTTTCACTTAATCTGTGAAAGGAGGCCTGTGCTCAGCAGCAGGAAATTATAAGCTGATGATAACTTCTAAAAGAGGCAAGGCATTAGCCCACGTCAAAAATTAAGTATGAATGCCAAAGGGTCAACTTGAAAAACTTTGAAAGGGCGAGTTGCACAATTGAGCTTATTATCAACCTTTTGACAGGTACGTATGTCTATAACCGCAAACCAGTAAAGAACCTTTCGGCTCTTTTCGATGAGTACGGCCCTGTCGTTCGTTTCGTTAGTCCAGTTGGAGGGGACATAGTCCTTATCAACCATCCTGAACATATTCAGAAAGTATACACTTTGGAAGGAGAATACCCGGTTCGATCGACACTGGACTCTTTGGATAAATATAGAAAAGAGCACAGGCATCACGTTTTTGGAGGACTGTACACCGTGTAAGACTTACTTATTTTCCTCTATATAGTTTGTGTAACAGAATTCGTGTTATACAAAGTATTATTGAAGTATCAAACAAGCTTAAGGGCATTACCTACCACATGCTACCACCAAATACAAACATTAACATTTTACATTCAAAATCCGCGCTTTTTTAGGTTACAAAAAATGCGCGAAGTTCGAAAATTGCTTACATTATGAGCAATAGCTGAAAAATTTTGGGAATTTTACCGATAATTATAACTGTTTTAAATTTAATATTGTTATCCTACAGCTGGGGAAAGACAATTATTTGTGCTTGTAAATAAATCAATCAATAATATCCTATGAATACGCATAGACGTATAAAAAAATCAGGACGGAGCACCGCCTTATAAGAAAGTGAAGCACTATTTCCTACGTATGTGTGAGTAAAATCAGGCAGGCACAAGTGATAGGTACTGAGTCTTTTTGTAACTGTCGACGTCTCAATGCGAAATGACAACAAATCAGCTTACTATGGTATACATGTATGTGAGGTTTGTATTTACGAGACGGTCCGGCTTACTTGGGGTGCTTCACTTCGTATAAGGCGACACTCCGTCCTGTTTTTTTATACGTCCATGTATAAGTATGTTATTTTTTTTATGTAATAGACAAGGCCAAGAATGGTACCGTCAAAGAGCAATAGTTTTCACACCTCTACACAACTCTGTGGCGCAACACATCCACGGTATCAACGACGTGTGCGATGCGTTCACGAGCAAGATCTACAATATTAGGAACTATCAGGACGAAGTCGCCAAGGATTTGTATAAGGAGCTACATAAGTGGGCATTTGATTGCATGGGTAAGGAACGTTTATAATGCGATGATAGCTCAGTGGTAGTGAAGTCGATGTGTTGGGTTCGAATCCTATCCGATCCTTTATAATAATCGCCTGCTTGACTACAACCATCAAGATGACAATCTGTAGCCTTGTACTTACCGGCGTAACCGCTAGCTGCACTTGAGTGAGCCAGTTAATCCTAAGCTTTGTGGTTACCACCATCAGCCACATCATAAGCGTTTAGCCTTCAGAATATGGCAGGCAGCCAAATAACTAGGTATATGTTGTGTTCCCGCGCGTGAGTAAGTCGACATAGCTTATTGGGGAGGGGGGAAGGGTGAGTAATGCTTGAGTGATGCCTCGCGTATTGCAAGCGTCCATCCATATGGACGAACCTTAGCCATCTACGGTAACCGCTTACCATCAGGTGGGTCGTGTGCTTCTTTCCCGAAAAAAATAACCTCACCAGAATTTTCATTTGCAGGCCTTATACTATTCTCGAAGAAATTCACAATGTTAGAAACTGAACTGGTATACAGCCAGTGCGACATGTCGTGGTTGTACCACTGCCTGGAGAAGGCTACGAATGCCATCATCAAGTGCGAGTCCGGTTTGCACTTGTGGAAATTGTTCACCACTCCTGCATGGGCCTCGCTGGTTAAATACTGCGATAATTTAGATAAGTGTGTACTGTTAACTTCTTAAAACCCTAGAGTTGAAATACCACTAGGTGATCACCCATCCGGATACTACACTCAGCAGTGAATGCTTAACTTTGCCAATCGATTAAAAACGTGTAATCAAGCTTCACCACGAGTTGGTAAATATGAGGGTAGTTGCAGCCAAATCAACCAAATGCCTGTTTATCTATGATACTATAGTGACTTATACATATTTATATTTCCTTATCTATTACATTATATTAATACATTAAATATTTTTTTAGTTTGATTGGGAAACACGTATTGGATGTAGAGCAAACAATATCATTTATGTCAAAGGACGACAATAGTTCAAGTAATATTTTTTTATACGATTTTGATTACTATTGAACATAAAACATTATTATGAAATAAATTGTATTTTCCGTAGCTAATTCCTTGATCCATGCTATGCTTATGACTGAAGACAAAATGAGTGCTGAAGACATAGCTACCATTATAATGGACATGCTTTTAATTGGAGTAAATACAGTAAGTTACCATTTTAGTAACAAATAAATAAATATCCTGGGACATTCCTCACACACGGTCATCTGATCCCAAACTAAGCATAGCACTATGGAAACCAGATAACTGATATAAATATAATACATATACTACTTTTTGTTTGTAAATACATACATAATATACATAATTACACCCAGACTCAGGACATACAGACATGTTCATGCACACAAATGCATGTCCTCTGCGGGAATCGAACCCATGACCTGCGGCTCAATTGGTGGAATCTTTACCAGACTCTTAACCAGCTGCGCCAACTGGCCCGTCAAGTTAACAATAAGTTTACAAAAGGAGAGAATGAAAGTGTCATTTAATCAATTCATTTCTTTTCAGATTACTTCCTCTATGTCTTTTCTACTTTATTTCTTGTCAAAATATCAAAGGTCTCAAAGGATACTTGTTAAGGAGATAGACACTGCTAGGTCCAACTTAAATCTCAATGATGTCAAGAAGATAAGAGAAAATACACCTTACTTACAAGCTTGTATTAAGGAAACTCTAAGGTTGGCATTTTATTCAAGTCACATGTAATCCCACAAGTGGCTATTAAATATCCATTATTATAACATTCATGACAAATGTTTCATATGTTCTTGTATGAATGGGCACTGTCCCTAATAATGAATGTTTTGTTTTTTTACAGATTAGTGCCACCAATACCAATTCTTACTAGAATTTTACCTAAGAACATCACATTGGATAAATACAAGTTAGTGCTATAAATATATTTTCAGTTTATATAAATTAATATATAAAAATAACTCAATATTATAATTTTCAGTATCCCACGGGGCACTCTCATAATAATGTCAACCCAAGATTCTTCAATAAAAGAATCTAACTATGATGATGCTTCAGCATTTTATCCAGAAAGATGGCTGAAGTCAGATGCAAAAGACTATCATGCTTTCGCTTCAATACCTTTTGGCTATGGAGCTAGAAAATGTTTGGGACAAAACATTGCAGAGACCATGATGTCACTGTTGACTATTAGGGTATTACACCTTACCATATTTTTATTATTTGTAGTTTTTAGGTGAAACTAGTAAATTAAAACATGTTTGTACTTTCAGATTTTGGAGAAATATAAACTTGAGTATCATTACGGTGATGTTCAACCAACCAGAAGTTTTATCGCTAAGCCTAACAAGCCCCTTAAAATTAAATTTATGGATAGAACCTAAAGTCAAACATAAAACCTGACGAGTCATACAGTTCCTCGTTTTAGTTTCTGCTTACATCCACCACTTATTTTTAATTTATGTCTGTTTGTTTATATTAGTTTGTGATGTTTTGGCATGTAAAATTCAAATTACAAACTTAAAATATTTATTACAATAACAAATATATTACTTACAATGTAATTACAAGCTTTATTTAATAAAAAGAATAACTAAAATAACTGTTTTAAATTAAGTATGTCAAAATCCCATACATTTTCTGACAATTTATAAAGTTCCATTTTGATGTGCAGAGGAAGCAGGCAAGGGATTAGCATTACACTTGGGTCTCAACATATTGCACACGGGAAGTAAAAAGCTTTCAACAAATCATGCTTTTTCTGATTTTTGGCATCAAAAACTTGTAGATATGAGCTAGTGGCACTGTCTGCTCAATCACTTGCTAGTGTCATGGGAATAAAACTAGATTTTATGACTACCGCTGCCGCCTTGATGAGAATATATTTAAATACTTTCCTCTGGTCATTTCTTTGGCCTCTTCTAGACCCAATTGGTAAGCAAGGTCATGAAGCTTCTTTATTTCCATTATAAGACCACTTGCAGACAAAACCCCAAGTTCTGTAATCAAAAGAAAATTTAAGTACTTAAAAATGTGAAAGTACCTACAACCAGTGCTGTGTTAACTAAATAGAGGATTGATGTGTTCTCATTGAAAGCTCATACATCAGTTTTTGAACAACCTAGAAAACATTGAGATCTTGTAATAAACACGGAAAAATTATACCAATATGAAGCATACATTGGTACATTGATCACATCAAATGTGATCTTAGTAACTACCACAATATAGTAATTAATGATAGCACTTACGTTGAATATGCATGTAGTCCTCCTTATTGAGGCCCTTATTCCATGACGGTGGGGATTGAGTGGAATTTGGCAGAGGTGCAAACTCGGATACGCCGGGAACTGCAATAGAATCAGTGGAAGATCGTGAACTTTCATCCACCTGAGTTACAATAGCGTTTCCATCGCCCATTTTAAATTAAAAGTTCAAAAACAAAACGTTAAATAACCGATTCACAAAACCGAAATGAAAATTGTAATGGGGGACAGACTGACAACATTATAAACACAATCACAAATCGCGCCATTTTTGAAATATTGTAATTATAAATATAAGTGTAAATAATGAGCACACGAGAATCTTGATCAAAGATTTCTTCTTACTCTGTTCCGGCCATAATTCTGGTGAAGCACGATCAAGTTTTTCAGAGCTGAAGAGGCTTTCTTCCAATGATGTCAAAGGAATATCATCAGATGCAGCTTGCTCTGGAATAACAATGTTACTACAACGTCACACAAGTCACCTAGGGTCGAGTTAATATAAGCTAACCACAACAATTAATAAATATTGTAATTTAAGTTGATATTTGAATGATTATTTGGAGCAAATAATTGATAAAAAGTGTTTTTACCATCTTGAACAATAGAAATTTGTTTCGCGGCCATTTTCTAAATTTTGACAACAAGCAATAGATAAGATAGAGTGTCAATTGTAGAAAAAACCATAAACTACAAAATAAATAGTAGTCATAAAGAGAGGTATCTTCACTCTACGTCAAAGAGCGTCGATTGACTTTTTGCGGGAACTTGCAGTGACGTTGCGATTTCATTTTTATTTTCATAAATTAATGTATTTTGAGTTTTCAAAAATAGAAGTAGCTAAGTTACTCCTTATAACATCAGCTATGAACCGGAACAGACAGACAAAAATGTTTAAAAACTCAATCCGATTTTATAAACTAGTTGAACTCTATGTGAGTTGAAAGCTTGGTGCAATGCGTAGATAGAGAATTGTAGGTAGATAGGCTGTCAGCGTATAGCGGAGAAGATAGCGATAGTTCGATATAATAACATATATATTTGGATAGTCTTCCATAAATCCTGTTAAAGAATGTTTATGCAAAAGAAGTACCTAGATCGGACCAAGGAATCACGTTGTCCCATACAAACTTCGCCCCCATTTTTCACCCCCTTAGGATAATCCTTTCTTATCGGATGTCTACGTCATACAAAGAACACACCCTCCAAGTTTCAGGTCTCTACGATCGTAGAGACCTGAAACTTGCTGTGGGGAGCCGTTTAGGCTGTGCGTTGATTCTCAGTCATTCAGGTCAAAGCATTTTATATGTATAGATTATCGGTGGTATTTTATTTAATAAAGACCACTCCATGTGCACCAGTGAAGTGAAATGAATTTTGTGTATAGTGTCTTTGGTAGAGGTGAAAACTGTGGTAGAGGTACGGATAACTTTGGGCTCCTTCGCGAATAGAATAAGTAGTAGCCTACAGCCACAGCCTAAAGCTGACTATAATCACAAGCAAAGTTACACATTGTACGCGCTCCCAGGATATTTATTTATGTCCCAGGATATTTATTGTAAGCGCTCCCGCTTCGCGCCTCGGGTACTTGACGCGCCGCCGCCGGCTTGACCGAAGCTTCATGGTTTATTGGCAGAGTGACGTTGCGTTGCGTTTTCTTTTTTTTTTTTGGGTCAGCTCCGCGCGATTGATACAGTAGTACCTCAGAGTAGATAAATACTACGTAGTACCCAACTGATATGACTTACCGATGTACCTGCGCAGAAGATACATTTTCAAAGCGCGGGTAATACTATTGGTCGGCAGCTACCGGCATGTGTGCGGAGGGGCATGACTTGCGAGTGAGACGGAACTAACAGCTGCACTGTATTATGAACCTTAGTGCGTTTTCACACGAGACGATAACGACACCGTAACCACACAGTAAAAAAAC
Organism: Achlya flavicornis; assembly: GCA_947623365.1. Lineage (NCBI taxonomy): Eukaryota > Metazoa > Arthropoda > Insecta > Lepidoptera > Drepanidae > Achlya > Achlya flavicornis. The sequence goes on from OX392482.1 coordinate 5,244,670, forward strand.
TGTGACGATTTAGCCGACCATACATTTCTATGTACCGTTTTCACACGCAACGATAACGACACAGCACTGCACGACACAGGAACGATAATTCGGCTATGTCGTTGGTTCGGCTAGATCGTGACGATTTTTTTACTGTGCGATTTAGCGGACCTTCGAAATGTATTGAAAAACGTCAGGACTTTCACACGGCGAACAGCACGATAACGATAACGACACTTCTTGTCACCTCGCTGTAACTGTCGTTACGGTGCGGTTATCGTTCCTCGTGTGAAAACGAACGACGACATGACCGTTTGCCAATTATCGTCGGTCGTTTATCGTCGCGACAAAAATGTGTCGTTATCGTCTCGTGTGAAAACGCACTTATAGTAGTGGTCTAAGGTTGATTGTAAGTTTTAAGCATTCTTTCGTTAATCTTCGGGGCCATACTTTCTTTTCTGTGCGAACGTAGATTCACGAAGCGCCTTATCAGTTGGGTACTACTGTACCCCTGGTGTTGTATCAATATTCAAATGATATTGGTAGGTAAATAAAACTCAGTAAATAATAAGAAAGAAACACGTTGTTGTAATCCAGTTCTAAAAACATCCATCTGCAGGGGTATTTTAAAAAGCTCGGATTCGATATCGGAAACGGATTCAAAAACTACTGAGGCGATTTTCCGCTCAGAATTCGAATATTTTTGATGTTTCTTTACGGAAATATCAATTCGATTCATCGAAAAGTTTTCGGAAATTAAAGTATTAATTGGTGAAATTCACCTCGGAAATTATTGAATCCGTTCCCGATATCGAATCCGACGTTTTAAAATAGCCCTGCTGATGACAGGTGACGTCATCTAGTTGCGTTCAGAAATCTTAATATTTATGATACATCTTCCCCTTAAACTAAGAGACTATATAATCATTCAGATACTGAGGAAGTTTCACTTCACTTCTCTCCTAGGTCTATTAGAAGATAGAGGTGTGTAACTCATCAAAAATACGCGAGCTGCAGAACAGCTCACGGCTCAGGTGTGTGAGCCGGTTCAATGACTCAGCTCGCAGATCAGCTCAATGTACCTATAGTCCACGATACGGGCGCACGCTCACTGCGTACCGCGTCGAATCGAGCCGACTGAGCCACCGCGATTCATTCGACTCCGCCGAGCGACTCTTTTCATACTTTAGAGTTGTTGTTTTTTTTATGATCTGATCTGAGAGTTATATTACATATTTAATTATTGAATGTAATTATTATTTAAATGTTTTAGAACGAAATAATAATTCGTAGATTAGAATTACAAGAATAATCTATGGAGGGAGTCGCAGATACAATAGGAGTTGGATTGAGCCGTGAGCTAGTCATTATGTTGTTGAGCTGTAGCTCAACGGCTCAAACCCGAGTGATCTGATTCATTGAGCTGGTTCAGAGCTGAGTTACACACCTCTATTAGAAGATGTTGTTACAACATGTTCTGCTGCAACATCAGAATTTGAGTCCTCCGGTTTAGCAGCGTGCTCTAACTTAGGAGTATGAGTATTTGAGTCCTGAGATTCTGTTGATGGTTTCATCTGTGATGAATTTCTTCTTAAAATACTACCTTTCTCATCTTCAATTAAAAAAGACCTTGGTGAGCTATGTGAACCAACCAACTTCGCTGGACACCATTCTTTATCTTTGTAATAAACTATATCTTGCCCCTCTTTAAATATATAATTATAATGTTTACAAGTTTTGTCATAATTTGTCTTATTTATAACATTTCTTTTACCTTGGAATACTTTAAAATCAGTTACAATTTTTGGAACAAGAAGCTCCCTATGAATTGGCAAAATTGATCTCATTGTACGACTATGTAACAATTGTGATGGACTATATGGTGAATCTAATACAGGACTGTTTCTATATTCTAGTAAAACTAAGTCTAAATCCAAATTTTCACATTTACATTTTTTAAGAATATTTTTCGCAATACCAACATATCGCTCAATAAATCCATTAGATTTTGGATACAATGGGCTAGATGTGACAATAGAAAAAGTGTATTCTTTAGCAATTTTTTTAAATTCAACGGAATTGAATGGCATGTTATCTGCTCTTACAACTCTTGGTATTCCATGATTAGCAAAAAGAGATTTTAATATTTTAATTACATTCCCAGCAGTCATTGATGTTACTTTAATTAAGTCAAACCACTTTGAATAATAGTCTGCAATAATCAAATAATTCTCATTAGCAAATTTAAGAAAGTCACACCCAATTTTCTCATATGGCAGTGACGGCATCTCATCCAAAATCATGTGTTCTTTCGTTTTATTCATACTATATTTTTCACACAATCTACATTTGTTTACTAATGAAATAACGTCATCCTTCATATTTGGCCAATAAAACGATTCATTCCGTTTACGTCGCGCGTAGCTCTACGTCGCGTCCGTCTACGGTGATTCCGCCTACGTCGAGTCTTGCGACGGTGCGTCTGCTCGCTTATGACGTCATAGTGTACAGTAAGCCTACGAAACATATCGTTTTTTTCAGTTTTATTCAAGAAAATATGTTTTTTTTAGGATTTCTTCACACGGCCATGTGATAATTAATTATTATTCTTATGAAAACCATAATTTGATTCGAAATTCGTTTGTAGCAACCACTAGTGTTCATAAATATTTACTGGAGATGTCAGATGTTTACGGAGATACCAAAATCCACTAAGATAGGTACCTACTTATCTGAACTAAAAAGGCCTAGGTAACAATGCCATAAATAGTTTTTAAATAGGTACTTACGCAGTAGGCCCTACACAATTTGTGTTAACAAATCATATTCAGTTACCAGGCCTGTTAAGCGTGGATGATTCCACCATCACGCCGCAGGTCGTTGGTTCGATTCCCACCCAGGACAAGGCATTTGTGTGCACTGACATGTCTCCTTGTCCTGAGTCATTATGGATATTGTATACAAACGTAAAGTAGTAGGTATATGCAGTATCAGTTATCTGGTTTCCATAGCACAAGCTCTGTTTAATTTGAGATCAGATAGCCGTGTGTGAGGAATGTCCCAGGATCTTATCGTCCATGATACATACGTACAATTTAGCCAAAATTACTGCATTGGAGACTCGAATGTATGAATGACGGATATCAGGAATTCGAAAGAAGAATTATTGTGTAAGTTTATTTTATAAACTTGTTATTATTACATACTAGCTGTCCCGCGTGGTTTCACCCGCATTTTCGGGGGATCGTATGATTTCCCGGGATAAAAAGTATCCTATGTGTTAATCCAGAACATATTCTATCTGTGTGCCAAATTTCATCCAAATCCATTTAGTAGTTTTTGCGTGAACGAGTAACAAACATACATGTATACTCACAAACTTTCGCATTTATACTATTAGTAGGATTATTCTGATGTTATTTGCAAACATAGCTATGACGCGGAGTGGTACTGCTGAGGAAAAATCGTTGGAGCAAGGGATAACAAAAACGCATTCTCTCGGCGGCCACACTGTAGGTTGTTAAGAGTTTGTTAATAATCATTACTTCAAGTAGGTAGTAAGTATCTAAAATGTGTAAAGAAAGTTTAATCATTTCCGTATTTATAAAAAAAAAGTATTTCTTCACGCTCATTATCTTCGAAGTGGTACACAGAAGTTTGAAAACACATTTCACACTTACGTTGACCTAAAACACAAAAAACCACAATGTCATTATCAATCCTCAGAACAATACTTCTAAGTTATTAAATTAACTAAAGAAAAAAAAAATGGGTTTAAAGCATGAATACCTCGGGAACGCGGGTGAAATCGTGTAACATAATCTAGTCATACATTAACCCTAAATAAAATAAAATCTTTATTTTTGGGTTCCGTTCCCAAAGGGTGCCAACGGGATCCTATTATACGATACTAAGCCTCCGTTATCTATCCGTCTGTCTGTCTGTCTAACTGTCAGTGGGCTGTAGTATCTCATGACAGTAATAGATAGACGGTTGAAATTTTCACACGTGTATTTCTATTGCGCTATAATTTCTAATAATAAAAACATTAATCCCTCGGAAACACGGACGAAGCCGCGTGGCAGAATCTAGTAATACGTTAACCCTAAATAAAAAATAAAATTTCTTCATGTTTTGCGTTTCGAACCGAAAGGGATCCTATTACTAAGCCTCCGATGTCCGTCCGTCCGTCTGTCAGTTGGCTGTATCTCATAAAGGTAGACATAAGGTTGACATTTATACAGACTGAGTATTTCTATTGCCGCTAAAACAACAAATAATAAAAATTAAATACAAGAAAAGTTTGTAAGGAACACTTCGTGTGCGGGTCCGACTCGCACTTGGCCAGTTTCGTCTAGTTTTAATTTTTTTTAATATTTTTGTTTAAATTGTGAAATATTGCGGGCGCGCTTGCGGCACTTAAGTCGTGTTTCACTTATGTACACGCTCCGTTATATTTTGCGATTTCGTTTGCTTGAAGTACATTTAGAAATATTGTGCTACACTTTCTTATAAGGCGATGCTCCAACCTGATATTCGTATAATAAATATCTCTTTACATCCTTGGGTGGGATACATCCATATAGTGATGAATCACCTATGTTTTGTTATTTTTGTCATCATCAATGCAGTTCCTATTATCATGATCGTGAATGTTTTGAATATTGGTTAACTACTTACAATATTCTCGATCGGTAGTAATAGTACCTATAATTTAAATCAATAATTATTTCCTGAATTTTCTGATCGGTTGAATTCACTAAAATGTCACGATAAAGAATTAAGTGTCAACACGACAAATAGTTTATTTATTGATGGCCAGCATATTTAAGACTTTTTAGTAAGTTCACAAACCTTCATGATATTTTGAAAAGGTCGGTGCACCGTAGGTATTGTTTATAGGCTGTGTTTATAGGTAAGAATCTGTGGTAAGAATAGCGTACTGGGGAATAAGGGAGCACGTACATGAGCTACTTTTTGAAGCCGCGATAATCGCGGCGAGTTTTGTCAGCGATTTTGTGAGCGACTCACCGCGACCGTAACTTTGTCGCTGGCTATCGCGGAAATGCACCTTAGGGATGGGCAAATGAAAAAAACATATCGTATCGATATTTTTTAAAGATATTGATATAATATATGATAAGATATTTTCTTAAACGTACGTATTTATGTATGTAATTGTATTTATATATGTAATGTAATGTAAATTTATTTACCTACCTATTTTTGTCATAAAAGTATACACCACCGTCTAATAACGTGTCTAAAGTAGTAAGTGTCGCTGGGTAGTGGGTAGTGTGCGTTAGTTAGTACATTAAAATTTCCGAACGTTTCATTTTACAGCGATAATCGCCGCGCCCGGGAGGCAGCGATTTTGCTAGTGAGCGACTTTTTGTAGCTCGTGTGAGTTTCAGTACTGAACTCTGAATGATCTATATTGAGCTTCAAAATAATCGCTCAGCGATTATCGCTCGTATGCGGTCTCCTTTAATCGTTACAAAAAAATTGTATTGAGTAAAGGACAATGGGCAAATGGCTTATTGGCGGGCAGCAAAAAAGTTCATTTTCCGTTAGGCATCAATACCTAGATATATACCGGGTGATTTCGGATGGGTATAATGGTGCATCCATGCTACACGAACCGTGCACGAGCCGAGCCACGAGCACACTGCGAGCACTATTCGCGTAGCGTGGACCAACGAATTTGGATATGCGGCGTGGACGGACCTAGCCTAACAGCTAGCAGCCTAAACCGCTGCACCTAGAGACTTGAAATTGTGCAAAAAGATACCTTCATCATATTCAAAAATCCTTCCTTAAACTGTAGCGACATCTATCAGTAACACTGAGATAGTTTACACACGGAAAGATAGATGGCGTGGCGCTACAATATCCTGCATCATGCTTAAGAAGTTTTCTCGGGAACTGTCCGACATACAGTCGCGGACTAAAAATGTTTACTACCTTACGGTCTATAATCGCTTGCACATTTCTGTTTCATAAGGTTGACCAGAAATAAAATAACTTTTGATAGACGTGGATTGTATTTAACATGAAAAACAATTCAAAGAGGTCAAAGGTCACAATATAATAATAAAAATAACATTTGATTAAATGAGTTTCCAGAATAAAAAAGTCATTGACATCCTTTTTGCTATATATTCGATAAATAAAAACATTTCGCAATTTTAAAATGTAATATGGTTGTTGATATGACATATTAGACCTTATTACGCGCGGTGTGAAATGGAATCGATTTTGAAATGTGATAGACATTTACAGACCGCGACTGTACAGTTGGACCGCGGTCCCCAGGCACGATGACCCAGCCTGGCTGAAGATCTTCCCTTTTAAATTGAGGTTTCATCCAATCCAACTTGCACCTCCATATTACTAAGGAATAATCATCCGCAAGTCCGTCAGCTTCAAAGTTAGGACCTTCAAAGTTTGCGTTTAGGCTGACAAATACATGGTTTCATGTGGCATGCTTACGCGTGAGCTCTCAATCTACCTGAACTTTTTTCGAATATAACATCTAGTAGCAGGTAATAGCCATATCCAAGCAACACGTTGTTTTTTTTTTCAGCTCAGTAGGATGTCAACTATTTTTATAAGTTCAAACTAGCAACTGACGCATATTCCCCCATCCACCATCAGCTGACGATTTTTTTTCAGCTCACTGTGTCGTCGTACTATGTTTTTTTTTTAGCACATCCGTTATCAGCTACTCATACGCCCGCCGCTTCTTTAGCAGCTGACGGTCGGTTCACTTATTAGTCATATAAGATCAACTATCCGTGTCGACGTCAGCTGGCATACGCTACCTCCCGGACTAGCCACGCGAACGAATGACGTCAATCGTTCGCGCGATTTGCTGACAAAAACGTTACAGAATAGCAAAGCAGATTGCACATTGTCCTTCTAATCTACATAAAATATGTCTAGTAGGTACAGAATCTTGACATGAATGACTTTAGGGTTTATCCACGCTGCGCATGGCGGCGGGTGGAACGCGCGATTTCAAATTTTTACCCGCAAAACTTTACTACACTGCAAAACTAAAAAAAAACCTAAGACTAGATATAATAAAGACAAAAACGCGATTAAAGCCCAGCCGGTAGTCGCTGGCGAATATCGATAATGTTACAATAGGAAACGCTATTACGCTCTTCAGTCTGTATTTACGTTTAATCTGCTAAAGTGAGGATGTAACTCAAGACTCAATTCATGAACCTGTGTATACGTCTACCTACAGGTTATGATAGCTTTACATTCGCAGTGCGTTTTATTGTATCTTACGCGTGTCTATAGTGCATAAACAAATCGCCGTGTGAATAGGCCCTTAGAAAAAGAAAGTGATGTTTCATATTATTTTCATAAAAGACATAATAATAATAACTTGCACAACAAATTTCATTAAAATCATTATAATACGATTATATTATACTAGCTGCCCGGTGCGACTTCGTTCGCGTGGTGCTACCCTACCCTGTGGTGCTACCCTACCCTACCCTACCCTACCCTACCCTACCCTACCCTACCCTACCCTACCCTACCCTACCCTACCCTACCCTACCCTACCCTACCCTACCCTACCCTACCCTACCCTACCCTACCCTACCCTACCCTACCCTACCCTACCCTACCCTACCCTACCCTACCCTACCCTACCCTACCCTACCCTACCCTACCCTACCCTACCCTACCCTACCCTACCCTACCCTACCCTACCCTACCCTACCCTACCCTACCCTACCCTACCCTACCCTACCCTACCCTACCCTACCCTACCCTACCCTACCCTACGGAATCCTATATAAACCCTATGAAAAATAGTTTACGTCCTATTCTCAGACCTATATACACAACATTTCATAAGAATCGGCCAAGCCGTTTTTTACGAACACTGAGCCACTCGCAAAGAGATTGACGCCCGTACGGCCCGTAGCCCAGTGACGTGATTTTTCTGCTAATACTTATATTTTTAAACTCGTGATATCTTTTGAATGGAATGTCCGAATTGAATAATTCAAAAAGTTATATAAAGGTATTGAAGCAATCTTGAATATGAAGTAATTTATTTTGATAAGGATTAATACCAAGATACAAATAGAGAGCCATTTCTGGCGGCGGCATTTAAATAAAAAAAATAAAATAGAAAAACACTTATTGTGGCATAACTATAATAGTTAGACATATGGTATCGCGACACTTTTTGTAAATAATAAAGTGTTCTACAAAGTCGTAGTACATTATTTTATTCTATCATCAATAGTTTTCGCAGCGCACGCGATGTAATGAATATTTTAGGATTTTTTTTTACACCTTGGGTTACATTATTGGAGTTTTAGTAAGGATCCCTAATTTTTTTGAAAATATAATATAGCCTATGTCAACCGGGAATAGTGTAGCTTGCCAACAGTGAAAGAATTTTTCAAATCGGTTCAGTACTTTCGGAGCCTATTCAATGCAAACAAACAAACAAACAAACAAACAATCAAATCTTTCCTCTTTATAATATTAGTATAGATAATACTAGCTGTCCCCCGCGGTTTCACCCGCGTACCTGGGATAAAAAGTAGCCTATGTCCCTTTCCATACCATAGGCATACACAAGACGCCGTGAGAATTTCCACCCATACGTTGTCGACATCCCGCGTACCCGGACTCAACGCTTCGCTTCATCGTTTCTTATACGAACAGCAAAGGAGTGGAACTCTCTTCCGGGATCTGTGTTTCCGGACACCTACAACCTAGATTTATTCAAGGCCAGAGTGAATAGGCTTTTTCTGGGTAAGCGTGCTACATCCTGGGCCTCGTCTTAACTCCTCATGGGGTCAGTCGAAGGTCAAAAGCAAGCCCATTTAACATAAAAAAAAAAAAAAAAAAGGCTATCTGCATGCCAAACTTCATGATGATCCGTTGAGTAGTTGAGGCGTGAAGGCGTAACAAACAAACTCACCTTCGCATTTATAATATTAGTTAGGATGATTGCAGCGCCACCTACCGGGACCAATTGTGGACCTAAAAACTCAAGGGGCCCACTCAACACTCTCAAAGTCACAAAAAAACATCAAAAAATCCTATAAACCGATTGCAGCGCCACCTACCGGGTCCAAATATAAATCAAAACAATCAAGCGAACCTTCCGAACTCACACAAAAAAATCCTATAATCCGATTGCAGCGCCATCTACCGGGTCCAATTGAGAATCAAACAATTTAGTATATAAGATACCTCTCAAAGGTTTTGGTATCGCAATCCATTATTACATGAAAAATATATAGCTGGATAAGCCCTGCCTACTCTCTCGCAGAGCCAGTATAAAAAAAATATAACTAGGTACCTACATAATGATGATATGTTTAAGAAATTAAAAGAAAATACACTTTTCGTTTTTGATATTATTTTTTAGAAATAACTGTACTTTTATGTCAAATCGCGATTTGACACGCACCGTACGAAGACTCGACGTAGGCGGAATCACCGTAGAAGGAACGCGACGTAGAGCTACGCGCGACGTAAACGGAATAACTCCTTTTGAAGAGATACAGGAATAATAATCCTATGATTCATATACACTATATTATTCTCAACAATAATATCATTTTTTAACTTCCAATAGCATTTAACAAAATCTGGAACTCTATCAAACACAACTGGCCAACCATTATTATAAAATTCAATTAATTTAGAAAGTGTTAAATCACAAAGACTTTCCTGTGCTATTTCTGATAAAAAGGTATCACTAACATTAACAGTATGAACCACTCGATCTAGTGACATTTCTAAAGTATCAGGATCTGCTTTTGATGATGCTCTGCTCAATGCATCTGCAATTAACATCATGGACCCTTTGACATATTGTACATCAATATCATAAATATTTAATTTAATTCTTATTTTACGAAGTCTTTGAGATGCAATAGAGTAAATTTCTTTATTCATAAGTGCAACCAGCGGTTGATGATCTGTCTGCACCACAGTATGTCTGCCATATATATAGTAATGGAATTTCTTGCAAGCAAACAAAATAGCTAAAAATTCCTTATCTATTTGACCATATTCACATTCTGATTTACACGGCGGACACTTTTTCAAAATTTTGAGAAAAGATTCTTGTTTTGTGGCCTCAAGGTCTCTCAAATATCGATTTTGAGAGCAATCGGACCAGTATCTAAAAAGTTCAATATGGCGGACACTTTTTCAAAATTTTGAGAAAAGATTCTTGTTTTGTGACCCCAAGGTCTCTCAAATATTGATTTTGAGAGTAATCAGACCAGTATCTAAAAAGTTCAACATGGCGGACACTTTTTCAACATTTTGAGAAAAGATTCTTGTTATGTGGCCTCAAGGTCTCTTAAATATCGATTTTGAGAGCAATCGGACCAGTATCTAAAAAGTTCAATATGGCGGACACTTTTTCAAAATTTTGAGAAAAGATTCTTGTTTTGTGACCCCAAGGTCTCTCAAATATTGATTTTGAGAGTAATCAGACCAGTATCTAAAAAGTTCAACATGGCGGACACTTTTTCGACATTTTGAGAAAAATACTTCATCCGCCATCTTGTGGCGACGGCCATTTTAAAAGTATTACATTATTGAGTATTGCAAATTGTTTTGTCATTGGAACTAAAGGTGTATGCAAAATTTCAGCTTACTCGGCGTCCATATCGCTACGGTAACCGCTTACCACCAAGTGAGTCGTATGCCGTATGCCAGTTTAGTAAGTATGTATGAAGTATGAAAAAATTTTTGAAAAAAAAAGATGTGCTTGCAAGATTTGACCTAAGCAAACTAAGTAACATTGCAAATGAAACAAAATTAATATATATTATTTGACTGACTCAAAAAACGAAAAACAAAACTTATGTCTTTATGCTCTTTGAATTAGTGTCCGTACACGTTAGATCGCGATCGTGTTTTCCTAGGTAGTCGTTCCGCAAAGAGACGTGATCTCTCTCTGAGCTCCCGTGGTCGACTAAATTCTCGAGCGCGTATCTCACATATATATTTAACGTCGCGCTGCCATAGTAAAAATGTATGGCGAATTCGGAGCTCATTTTGAATAAAATCATAATAAATCATCTAGACAATATAATGAAAATATCAGACGCAAAACTTCAAGATTACATATTAGAGAATTAACTGACTACATTTCTACAGAATATTTCTAAGGAAAAATACACGAAATCTTCTGAATCACAGAACGCATTATTGTAGATTTTTGCTCAACTTCATATGAGTCCATTGAAAAACCTATACAATATTTCATATTTTTGTTTCGCAAACATTGTAAATACATGATCTGTGGTAATACTTATGTAGATTTTCACTGTGTAAATAAACTATTTTCGTTAATATCAACTTAACCGTAACTGTCCTTTTGTCACTTTAAGGTCGACTCCCTCTTAAACTTTTTGTTGACGAACCCTACCAGGAGTAGAGGTCTGGACGGGTAGGAACAGCTTGAAATGAAACTCGATTTGTGCGGTGGAACAATCTTGAAACTGGTACTGCAGTATTGCCTCTTTCTGACTTGTTCTTGTAAGGAGAGTGCGTAGAGAAATGAGTGCCGAGCAGGCCTGACTGCGCTGTTTATATTGTAATTTTAGTCTTTGCGCATGCCTATGTCAGATTTACAAATGCGCATTGTGAAATATTATTATTATTATTACTAATATAACAAGATACAAACGGTTGCTATGGCAACGGTTTGATACTGAAGTGGCAATACCGTAGGGAGAGCCCTATCCAAATTCTTTATTAAAAATAACTTATTTCTAATCAAATACAATATGAAATAACTATAAAACAATAAAATGCCTACTTATTTACTTACATCTAATAACCTAAACGCCTTAAAGTATTCAATAGCAATAATATTTGTTCGAACTTAGCCTATGTAAAAGTAGGTATATAATAAAAAATCTTTATTTACAATGGAATGGGCAGGCATACATAGCACAATGTGTTATGTGCGGGTTGAGGGACGATTAAGGCATGTTAGTAGGTAGGTATAGTCGTGAACAGTCTCCCCCTCGTGCGAAGATGAGTGTCTGAGCACCAAATACAGAGTTTCACGACGTTATGCTATCTTCACTATGCGGGATGTGGGTCGTCGTATCTCTCCAGCTGTAGTTCTTACATCTACCACTCGAACTTTGCCATCTGGTCCTGGGTAAGTATGGGTAATTTGCCCTCTTGGCCATACTCCTCGAGGTAATGATGAATCGATGATGAACACGATATCTCCGACTTCTGGGTTAGTGAATCCCTTGGAGTTGGAACTATACCTAGGTGTTATAGTAGGTAGGTATTCGTTGAGCCATCGATTCCAAAACAGATCAGTCAATCTTTGTACAGTTTTCCAATTGGCTGTACCTATTAGGTTTTTGTCGTCGAATGTACCCATTATCACGTTGCCACTCGATCTTCCAATTAAGAAATGATTTGGAGTCAAACTTTCTTCGTCTTCAGGGTCTAAGGAGACGTCGGTAAGTGGGCGTGAGTTTATTAAGTGTTCGGCTTCCAACAGTATTGTATGCAGGACTTCTTCGCGTGGTTGACGAGATTTTAATGTGGCGGTCAGCGCGACCTTGACAGAGCGTACCAAGCGCTCCCAGGCTCCACCCATGTTAGGTGCCCCGGCAGGTATGAACTTCCATTTGATGCCTTTTTGTTGCGCTTTATCAGTCAGTTTTTTCAGTTCTATTTGCATGTCCTTGTTAGCGCCTACAAAGTTGGTTCCGTTATCACTATACATTATAGATGGCGCTCCTCGCCGAGCTATCATTCGACGGAGTGATAAGATCATACTGTCGGCAGACAGAGACGGCACTATCTCTAAGTGCACTGCGCGTGTAGTTAGGCAGGTATAGAGTGCGACCCATCTTTTTTCTTGTTTGCGGCCTACTGTTATGATAAGAGGGCCGAAATAGTCAACTCCAGTGCATGTGAAAGGCGGTTGATGTTGTTGTAGACGTTCCGGTGGTAAGTCGCCTATGGGGGCCGGTATAGGTAGGTATTTGTGCGTTCTGCACCAATCGCATTCTCGCGTTATGGATTTTAGTGTGTTTCGTAGTGAAGTAATGTAGTACTTTTGGCGTATTTCATTCATTACTGTATTATGATTGGCGTGATTATACATGCAGTGATAATGTTGTATAAGCAACTTTGTAATCGGGTGCTTGCCGTCTAGTACTATGGGTTCCTTATACGTGTCACTCACACAGTCAGCTGATGACACACGGGTTTCGATTCTTATTATGTCGTTCCTGAGCATCAATGTCAGCCTTTTTAGGCGCGAATCTTTTTCGTTAGGTACTTTGTTATTTCGTAGCGATTTTAATTCGCTCGCCCAACTTTCTTGTTGTATGGCTTTGATGAGCAGTGTCTCGGCGTTTTGTAGGTACTCTACGGGTAAAGGTACGGTACGGGTGGTGATCGCCGGCACACGTTCGGTGGGAGTTTGTTTACGTTTGCGTTCGTATTTTCTCCATGACTTGTCTTTGACGGTTTTCTTGATAGCGGCGACGGGTTCCGGTGTTTTCGTAATTTTAGATTTGAATATGTCGACGCAGTGTAATAAGCGTGCCGTGGCTCGTTGTAGGCGTTTCCAGGACGAAAACCTTGATACGTCGGGAATAGGTATTTCGATCCGTCGTATGGTGGCTACGATTTTAGACTTTTCTTCGCCCGTGGTAGGTATTGAGCGGTCGCTCTTATCTTCGGGCCACTGATTAGGATTGTGTTGTAGAAATTCAGGGCCGTTGAACCAACGGTGATGAATGGTGAAGTTTCTTGGGGTTGACCTTGTGGCGTCGTCGGCGACGTTTTCGTTGGTCGGTATCCACCGCCATTCTGTTGGTTTGGTTGAGTCCTCGATTTCTGCCAATCTGTGTGCGACGAATGGTTTGAATGTACGCGGATCGGCTTTTATCCATGCTAAAACGGTGCGCGAGTCTGACCAAAAATATCTTCTTGTAACTTTTGTTTGGATTTCTTTTTGAATGTTTGTTGCCAGTCTACAACCTAGGAGCGCTGCTTGCAACTCTAGTCTAGGTATTGACGTGGGTTTCAAGGGTGTTACTTTAGCTTTTGCCGCTAATAATCTCACGCTGGTTTTGTTGTTCTTAGTGGTTTTCCAATATGTAACTGCTGCGTAGGAGCTCTCGCTCGCGTCTACGAACGTGTGCAGTTCTCCCTCTTCGCACGAGCTAGTGCACCTGGGTATGTCTAGGCGTTGCAGGTGTTCAAGGCTGTCGAGCCATTTCGTCCAGTCTTCTATGAGTGTGTCGGGTATGCTTTCATCCCAGTCGGTCCCAGCTCGCCAGAGTTGTTGTATGAGCTTTTTTCCTTGTATAAGGACGGGCGTGGCTAGTCCTAAGGGGTCGAACACTGACATCACCGCACTGGTGACTTCTCTTTTTGACGGTGGTCTGACTCCCTCCTTCACTTCCTGAGGTGTGTTTCGCAAGTTAAGGGTGTATTGCATTGCATCCTTTTTGACATTCCACAACATACCTAATGTTTTTTCAGTTTGGTCTTGCCCTAATAGAACCTGATCGGTTTGAGAGTTCTTCTCGAAGCTTTCAATTGTTTGTGTGTCGTTCGTTGCCCATCCTCGCAGCACGAATCCGCCGGTCTGGTGGATACGATCAACTTGCTGTGCTGTGTGTTTGGCTTCGGTGACAGTTTGAAAACTTTGTAGGTAATCATCCATATAGTGACATTTTTGGATAGCATATAGAGCTTCCGGTTGTTCTTGACCGAATTCCTTGGCATTTCTGTCCTTTACATAGATAGCTGAGCACGGGGACGACGTCGCACCGAAAATTAATGACTTCATTCGGTATTCGCGGGGTTCAGAGTCTGTCTCGTTTTCTCTCCATAGGAAACGCAAGCTATCTCTGTCTTCTTCGCGCATGCCTACTCGCAAGAACATTTCTTTGATATCGGCTGCAAGGGCGATCGGTCCGCCTCGGAAACGTATTAAAACGCCGAATAGCGATTGAAGTAGGTCTGGCCCAGACAATAATGCGTCATTGAGGCTTTTTCCGTTTGTGCGTGCCGCTGCGTCAAATACTAATCGCATTTTTCCCTTCTGCGGGTGTACCACGGCGAAATGGGGTAAATACCATGTACGAGATGATGTCGGTTGACTCGTTGCGGGTTCCGCATATCCGCTAGCTAATAGGTTTTGAATCTGTTCGGTGTACTTTTTCTTGAAGTCTCTATTTTTCACAATTTTCTTTTCAATACCTATCAATCGTTGCATAGCGTTAGCGCGGTTATTTGGCATCGTTTCATTATCGGTGCGCCATAATAATCCGCATTCGAATCTTCCATTGGGGAGACGTTTCGTTGTCTTATCAAGTATGGCGAGCGCTCGTTGTTCCGGGTCGCTTGCTGGCTTCTTGGGTGTTATACCCAAAGAGTCAAGGTCGAAATGTGACTTGATTAAGCATTCGATGTCCTCGTTTTTCTTTTGTAGGTGACCTACGAATGAAACTGGCTTTGGTGCTTCTGACCGGCATCCATGTAGTATCCAGCCGAGGCTAGTCAACGATGCTACTGGCTGATTGTTGTTTCCCGATTTTAACTCCCTTGAGACAATCAGGTGCCAGTTGTCTTGGCCTATCAAAAGAGCTGGTTTCATCCTTTCGTATTGGATCTGATCTTGGATGTCGTAAAGGTGGACACATCCAGCGATATCGTCTTGTCGCACTGATTGCGATGTAAGGTTGAGTTCGTTGATAGTGCAGGCTCTCAAGTTTTCGTAGTTTCTAGCAAACAGGCCCTTAATACGTAGTTTGAGTTGACGCGAGTTAGCCGTCTTCATTTGCTGTCCACTTATGCCCTCTATCGTCAAAACTTCTGTGGGTCCGTCGGCCCCTATCTCGTCGGCAACCTCGTTCAATAACAACGTTACGGTGGATCCTTCGTCGAGGAGGGCTGCCACGGTTTTAGTACCGGTGGGCCCGCATAGCTCAACAGGAACGATCTTTAGGTATGCCTTTGTTGAGTTTAGGTGGTTCACAGACGCGATTTTTATTTCTTCCTTTTTAGGTAATGTTTCATGAAGTAATGCATGATGTTGTCTTGTGCAATTATTTTCTCCACACGGATTGGCTTTGCATGTTGAGTGTCTGTGGTTTGATTTCAGGCACTTGAAACACACCTTTAGTTTCTTGACAATTTCCCATCGATTTTTCACGGTTTCCTTGAGAAACTGGGGACATTTTACTAGTCTATGTTCTTTTTTACAGACGAGACATGTGATTGGTTGTTGTTTTTCTCCGGTGGTTGCGAGGACAATATCTTCTCTCTCTTTCACCGGTATCTCGTTCAGTGTTGTAGCTCTCTCTCTTTCGAATTCGGAGTCGCTATCGTAGTCATTTTCAGTTTCAGTGTCGCTCTCGCTGTCAGACTGTACAAAGTTGGTGGTGTTGACCTTCTGATTGCGTAGTGGCCGACTGCGGAATGGTGGTTCTCTCTTTTTCTTGACGAACTCCGTGGTGGACACGTCGTACGCTTCGAATTGATCCGCAATGTTGTTGAGAAACTCCGACAGTGAAATCAGTATGGGTTCGTCCTCTTTACTCGATCTGTACTCGTACCATCTGAATTTCACGTTCATGTTCATTTTGTCAATTATTTTTCTGACAAATCGTTTAAGTATAAGTAATCTTTGCGATTCATTTGCTTGATGACGTTGACACTGTTCGCCACTGCGCTGGCAAATGTGCCTATGCCCTTTATGTCGTTGGACATGGGCGGCAGCTTGTTGATAGCTGCTATCTCACTCTTTATGAGATGTGTGGGCCGACCAAATCTTCTTTCTAATGCTTCCAATATTTCCTTTGGATGCGTGTTGGTATATAGAAGTGACTTGACGGACTCTCTTGCTTGATCTTTGATAGCCCTTCGTAATCTGGCTACGTTCTCGATGTCAGAGAAATATTTTTCGGTATCTCTATAGATAGCCTTGAAAGCTATCCACTCCCTCGGGTTGCCGTCGAAATGATGCAACTCGTTTATGTACTTCGGTGCAGGAGCAGGTTTGCTTTCCTTCACGCTCTTGATCGCGCTCACGATCGCGGATGCAAGGGTAGACACGTCCCCTTTTTCCGGCATCCTATTTTTCTTGAGGTTTGCTTCACGCTGTCGTTGAATGGATTTCTGTCGTGACTTCGCCACCCAATCCGATACGTAATCGCTTTTGTCCACGTCACTCGCATTCGATGAATCTTCCTCGTCCTGAAGTTCGATCAATTCCAGTTTGGTTTTCGCCATCGCAACGGCCGCATCTGCCTTCTCTTTCTGGCTTCGCTCGAGTTCCAATCGTGCTTCTAATGCGGCTCTCCTTTGTACTGAACTTGATGAAATCACCGAATTTGATGCTCTTCGTGGCCCGGTCCGATTTACCACCGTACCTTCCCTTGACACGCGTACCTCCTGGGTTTTGGACATTCTGTCCTTCCGCGACTGCTCGGATTTCTCTGTACTTTCTGTACTCGTTTCCGTGCTGCCTGTGTTCTCGGTGCTTCCACTCTGCACCGTGCTAGGAGTCTCCTTCTGAGAACTCCTCAAACTGCTCTCCGGAGCTGACTCCTCTTCCTCCCTGGACTTCGTCTTGTTTCTTCTTGCTTGACTCCTGGTGCTCATCTTCGCCTGGGGGAGATCTTCCATGCCGTCTTCCCTGTTTTCCTACCTCCCTAACGTCCCTACAACTTGAGAACCCACAGCTTGCACAGTCTGCCCCGATCTTCCAATGTTCGCTGCTAACAAGCCCGACGAACCGAAGCGGAAGAATACCGAAGCTTCTTGCACTGATTCTTGATTTTTTCTTCTATCCGACATCGATGGACCAAACGCTGTTGACGAACCCTACCAGGAGTAGAGGTCTGGACGGGTAGGAACAGCTTGAAATGAAACTCGATTTGTGCGGTGGAACAATCTTGAAACTGGTACTGCAGTATTGCCTCTTTCTGACTTGTTCTTGTAAGGAGAGTGCGTAGAGAAATGAGTGCCGAGCAGGCCTGACTGCGCTGTTTATATTGTAATTTTAGTCTTTGCGCATGCCTATGTCAGATTTACAAATGCGCATTGTGAAATATTATTATTATTATTACTAATATAACAAGATACAAACGGTTGCTATGGCAACGGTTTGATACTGAAAAGTGGCAATACCGTAGGGAGAGCCCTATCCAAATTCTTTATTAAAAATAACTTATTTCTAATCAAATACAATATGAAATAACTATAAAACAATAAAATGCCTACTTATTTACTTACATCTAATAACCTAAACGCCTTAAAGTATTCAATAGCAATAATATTTGTTCGAACTTAGCCTATGTAAAAGTAGGTATATAATAAAAAATCTTTATTTACAATGGAATGGGCAGGCATACATAGCACAATGTGTTATGTGCGGGTTGAGGGACGATTAAGGCATGTTAGTAGGTAGGTATAGTCGTGAACACTTTTTGATGCAAATGCAATGGGTTGTTGATTTTGTAACAATACACAACCAATTGCACTCTTTGAACTGTCAGTCTGGATAACTAGTGGTTGTTTTGGATCAAAATTTCTTAATACTGTAGGACTAATCAGTAATGTTTTTATTCTTTCAACACACTCATCACTTACAGTACTCATCACGCAAGCGTCCATAGGCTACGGTAACTTCTTATCACCAGGAGAGCCGTGTACTTGTTTGCAATCTTACGTGGTATAAAAAAACGTGTATGTTGAGTTTTATTGTATTATCGGTGGTGTTTTATCCAATAAAGATTATATCCATGTACACAGTGAAGTGAAATGTAATTAACTATTATGTGTCTCAAGTTGCCTCAAAATGCAATTGAAAAGTTTTAGTAGAACGGCAACCATTTTACTGAAACATTCATGTTCACATTCATATTCATAGTTATTTTCCGTTCACTTACAATCTAATTCATAAACTTGACACTGGCAAAAATAATTCGGAAAATGGATTTAGTTGCTATTCTAAAAAAAAATATTATTGATTTTTTTTGCTGGCAGCATTTAATAAAGGGGTTTATGTGTTTATATTTTTAAATCAAGGTTTCTAAATTGGTAGTAATTATTTCGTGAAAGAAAATATAGCTGCAGCTAGCAGCATTCGACTATTCTAGCATTATATTTTTTATAAAATAGATAGATAAAGCTTTATTGGTTATACCACATGAAAAAATAATAATACAAGAACTTAAAAAAGAAAGTGTTACAAATGGGCGGCCTTATCACTAAAAGTGATCTCTAACAGGCAACCTTTGTCGTTACGCCCTGCCCACATACTATATAGTTTACATATCATAGCATATGGCTTGAGTTGAATAGGTGCCCAGCTGATCTTGAGCTTCGATACTGACCGCCTCTGTTGGTACTGTGCCACACTTACATTGGACACGGCCGGGACTTACCTCCGGTAGGGACTATCGGGAGGAACACGTTACATGGGGGCCAACATTCATGGCACAATGGCACATACATGTTCACGGCTATTTTTGTCCGCGAGCCCGAATAGATAAAAAAAAAAATTAAAGCTGCCGCACCTCGCCTTAATTGTCTATTTTAAGCAAGTTTTGTGTACCTAAATTGGGTTGACATGTTATTACTGATTTACGAGAAACAAATGATACACAATAACAAATGCCTTGGATCTTATCACCGAACGAAATCTTCGCTCCTTTTGGTCAATGAGCACTGCGTACGGCACGCACTAGTCGCCGACTCCGCCTATTTTATTTCTTGTTGCGACCTATGCTACATTTGCATCCAAACAATTATTGCGGATGCCAATGCCCAAATTGATGCGGATGCTAATATTCGCAACATTCATGCTTTGAAGCATAGGTATATTATGCTTTGAAATCGTTGGTATAAATTCAATTTTTATGATGACAACACTTTCTTATTTTTTTTTATTCTTTCTTCCGGTTGCCAACACAAGGCAAGGTAGGTTTTGGTGAAAAGCCACATGGTATTTGATAAAATAATTGTGAATCTTGGATATTGTGAATTTATTCGTTGAATATATAGTGCAAGGTAAGATGTGATATGATTTGAGGGGTTTTTTTTCCACCCGAAAGTTGCCTAGGAGAGGTATTCCATGTCCTAACGCGGAATGTCCGTCACAAGTGTCATGAGCGTTATCACAGCATTCCATGTAGAATTATTCAGAAGTATAAAGATTTTTAGCTTCGTAACGTTCTGTGATACGTATTGTTACCAAGCACAATTAATTCTCAAGTAAATAACTCCGCTTTAGGGTAAAGTGATGACCATCCAACATAACCTTACTTTACTCATGTTCGGTCAAGAAATTCTAGCATGGTATATTTTTTTACGCGTAGAATTATTTATTTTATGATATCTCCAAAAAGAATAATTAAAAAATTTCACTTAGTTTACATGCATCACGGGCATCAAGACGCATCTAGCTGTTTGTGACTTATGTTTATTAGTTACCTACTTACCTACTGATTTTCTAGATATTGAATATTTGGAGGGTCTTTAAAGTGAGGTATAAAAGAGGGAAGGCTACTGCGGTAGGTGTATGTAGACAGTCAAAAAAACAGTAATAAAGCTAATACATCAGATATCCGTGTGTCAAGAATGTACCAGCATATTATTATAGTTTGGTATATAGAAATTAGAATCTCTTTTTCTGAAGTCAAATCACATACTCCATTAGATAGGCTGCATTTAAATAAGCCATGTTTTTTTTACATTTATTTAGACAATAGGTACAATAATATTCTCATTATTTGTTTAGTATTTTTTATTCCTGTATAACTTAGGTGCCAATCCCACAGAGGGAGTTCTAGAATTCTGAGTTCTGTGTTCTATGGTGTGCCTTAAAAAGTAAAAAAAAATTATGACATGTGATTGGTAGAGAATATTGCAGAACCCTAGACTGCTTCCTGTGTGCACAATATGTGTGAATGTGGAATGCAGAACTCTGAACCTAAATGTTTATGTATTTCTTATTCTTGTGTTTTCAGATGCGTTCCGTCACTCTATTGGATGTTGAACAAGACAAGGTCGTCAAGACCGTTGCTGCCCACTTGAAGAAGTAAGTAGTACCATCCATTAATTTATGTTCTAAGTTAACTTGTAAAAAATTAAATTTATGCATTTATTCAAATAGACCTTCGCAGGTACTTATGAAAAGTCTGACTCTAATACTCAGACTGCAATAAACTCAGCAATCACTCTTTTGGTAACAAACTTAGATTCTTTACATAACATATATATTCTGATCTCACTGACAACAATTGTGTGTTTTGGTGTCAAATACTAAAATCTTATGGTAAGGTAATAGACAAAGTTACTTTCACATTTATAAAATAAGTATGGATTTGCACAATCAACTTCTAGAGGCTTTATCTTTATTATTCATTTTTAAATATTGTTATAACTTATTTTTCAGGACGGGCAAGGTCAAGGTACCCGAACACATGGACCTGGTAAAGACAGCTCGCTTCAAGGAGCTGGCTCCCTATGACCCTGATTGGTTCTACGTGCGATGTGCTGCGGTCCTCCGTCACATCTACATCCGCTCCCCAGTTGGAGTCAAGACAGTCACCAAAATCTTTGGTGGTCGCAAACGCAATGGTGTTACTCCCTCCCACTTCTGCAGGTATTTTATTTGAGTTTAATATAATACATAAGGTTATTTAATTTATTTAATTTAGTTGCCATTCACGAAAATATGTATGGGTCCTGGCTTGTACAAAGATGCAAGTTATAGTTTCATGGTTTTAATTGCAAACATAAATTCTTTTCATAATGAGTAACATTTTATTAGTTGCTAAACTGAATAAATGCAGATTTCTAATGATTATTAGGATGTGCTTGCAAGGCCCACAGATGTTGCATCAGTTGGGGACATTCATAAAAACAAATATATTATGTGGGTGTGTATGTCCTAAAACGTCATGTTACAGAGTTATTTGCCAAAAACTGATTTTTGACAAATTCAATAACCTTGAAAAATTACTCATTGAATGATTATATGCATTCTATGGTGCTAGGATAGCTAGTCATTGATTTATTATATACCACAAGTATTGAATTTACTATGAGTATTTTTTTGTTTGTACGAGTGTCCTCAATCAATGTATGTGAGTTTCATCTTCCGCCGCCATTGTAAAAAAAAGCAAAATGGCGGCCGAAAAGTGCCAAAATCTTCAAACTCTTTTTTAAAAGAGTTGCTTTCTTGTCTTTGCTAAAAATCTTCTATCCTATTCCAAATTTCTATACTAACTATAGTTATATATTTAAGTAGGTATATTACAAACTAAGCAACAACATGACAGAGATTCAAATGTTGTGAGGTAGGAATGATCAATGTGATACATTGAATACAATGTATTTGTGAATGACATATTTAATAAGAAATATGTGTGGAAAAAAGTTACTATTTGCGTTTATTCGAACCCCTTTGTATTATTCATATTCTCCTTATTTCCAGATCGTCGGGTAGCATCGCCCGAAAAGCTCTCCAGGCCCTAGAAGCCCTGAAGCTGGTTGAGAAGGTACAAGATGGCGGCCGCATCCTCACCACACAGGGCAGACGTGATCTTGACAGAATTGCCGCGCAAGTGCGTCTAAAGGCCAAACAGCAGGCCAAGCAGCAAGTCATTGTACTGTAATTTTACGACAATATAAAAAAAGTAAAATAACAATGTTGTTTTCTTATTTCGACACTGTACTCGCAGTTTCACTTCTTATTTGAATGGCACCTGGGAGCCAATTCTCACCCAAACCTCACCATTAGTAAGCTCAATAATTACTAGCAACTGCGGTGAAACAAACACTGTGATTAAAAATCTAATAACGAAATTTTCAACGTAAGGTTCAACCTTTGATTAATAATATATCCAGATTAAGAGGAAAGGATGGCTGCAAGAAGTAGGTTTTTAACATTTCTGTTGTTGTCGCGCTGCTGTGCCCGAGCAATCCCGCCCGAGGGCGATAGAGACAACTACAGCTTGGACCGATATACATATTTAAATAAGACGAAATCGCTATTTCGTAATCCCCGGTTTTCTCCTCCAATACTGGATCGATTAAAAAGAAAACCCTCCTTATTATGATGATGATTCTTGTTTTTAAAGAGGAGGAGGAGGGCTTTGGCCATGTCAGAAGGTTTTCTTTTGTTGTTTTATATTCGTCTTTGTTAGCTGGACGTCTGATAATTCCTCTTAAGGGTCGAAGCTGTGCACGCGTCGAAAAAAATACATAGCTCCTTTTTTTTGGCTAATTATTTTCGAGGCGACTAACAAATTAAAGGGCGACTAACTACTGGTTACAAAAAAAATAACTTGGCAGCGATAAAATATTTTGGCAACTATTAAATTAGATGGGCTACAAATTGCAAGGTATCATAAAAACTAAATAGTGGCGGCTTCTTTAAGGTAGCAAATATATTAAACAGGCACATAGAAATAATAGGTAGGGTACTATAAATAATGACTTGGCGACTAATTAAGAATTAGGGTTTCAGTATTTTTGTTTGTGGAATCATAATTAGTATCTGGATGACCGAGTTAAACCTGGTTTTTACTTTTTTTGGTAAATCGTGTTTTTTGGAAATTATACTTAGATTCGAATTAAAAAAGAACAGATGGACTCGAACCGGGGTCTTCTGGTTTCGGGACCGAAAACAGTGAACTTTGATCTTGTATGGGTTTCAGGGTCTGATGATGGAGTAGGAGGGTTGGCACTGGAACTCCATAGCGGTGCAATGTATCTTACCCGTGTTTGAGGTTGTTGAAATTGTCATGAGATTAACTTTGACCATATATAGTTTTCAGGGTCTGATGATGGAGTAGGATGGTAAGCACTGGAACTCCATAGTGGATCATCGTATCCTGGCCGTGTTTGGGGTTGTTAGAATTGTCGTGAAATGAACTTTGACCATGTATGATTTTTTGGGTCTGATGATGGAGTAGGAGGGTAGGCACTGGAACTCCATAGTGGAGCAACGTATCTTACCCGTGTTCAAGGTTGTTGGAATGGTCATGAGATGAGCTTTGACTGTATATAGATTTCAGGGTCTGATGATGGAGTAGGAGGGTAAGCACTGGAACTCCATAGTGGATCATCGTATCCTGGCCGCGTTTGGGGTTGTTGGAATTGTCGTGAGATGAACTTTAACTATGTAAGGTTTTCAGGGTCTGATGATGGAGTAGGAGGGTAAGCACCTCCCTCACTACCCTCACCCTCCTACTCCATCATCAGACCCTGAAAACCATACATGATCAAAGTTCATCTCACGACAAATCCAACAACCTCAAACACGAGTAGGATACATTGCGCCGCTATTGAGTTCCAGTGCCAACCCTCCTACTCCATAATGACCATGTTCATATTTTCTTCTCATCTCAGTTTACTTTATATACAACCTCATTGTATAATTTAAGAAAGCCTATTTTCTACTTTTTATCCGCCGTCAAGTCTTCGCCTAACAATAAATTCAGTAAAAAATAAAAAAAATCAGTTACCAAAACAAAAAAATCAATGCCAGTTTAAATTAAAACTAAGCTATGTAGCTATGTAGCTGCTACTTTCTACTTAAAATGATCCTTCACTTTAGCTGCCAACCTATAATTTTTTATAAATCCCAAATTTAGATTAATTTGTCGCCGCGTTAATTACATGCCCTTTTTAGGGTTCCGTAGCCAAATGGCAAAAAACGGAACCCTTATAGATTCGTCATGTCTGTCTGTCTGTCTGTCTGTCTGTCTGTCTGTCCGTGTATGTCACAGCCATTTATTTCCGAAACTATAAGAACTATAATGTTGAAACTTGGTAAGTAGATGTATTCTGTGAACCGCATTAAGATTTTTACACAAAAATAGAAAAAAAACAATAAATTTTGGGGGTTCTTATACTTAGAACTGAAACTCAAATTTTTTTTTTTCATCAAACCCATAAGTGTGGGGTGTCTATGGATAGGTCTTCAAAAATGATATTGAGGTTTCTAATATAATTTTTTTCTAAACTGAATAGTTTGCGCGAGAGACACTTCCAAAGTGGTAAAATGTGTGTCCCCCCCCCCTGTAACTTCTAAAATAAGAGAATGATAAATCTATAAAACATATATGATGTACATTACGGCGCAAACTTCCACCGAAAATTGGTTTGAACGAGATCTAGTAAGTAGTTTTTTTTTAATAGGTCATAAATTGAAATTAATATCAAATACTCAGGTCTATACTACCATTTACTTATATACCTACAGGTTTGTACGGAACCCTCGGTGCGCGAGTCTGACTCGCACTTGGCCGGTTTTTTATATTAAATGGGTTAGCACTTGACCGCAATCCCGCCTGATGGTAAGCGAAGATGTAGTCTAGGGTGGACCGCGCGTACCCATAAGATGCCTGTTCACTCTGGCCTTGAATAAACCCATGTTATAAGTGTCTGGAAACATGTTGTCTGGGAGAGCATTCCACAACTTGGCCATGCGAATAAGGTAAGAGGAAGCGAAACGCCTATATAAGTTGGCCTGTTTTATATATTCGTGTAGTATGGCGACGTTCTTGCTAGGTATTTATTTCTATGCGTCCATACCTTTGAGTATCTAGTAAATACTCTAAGGTCCATACATTATTTTATACAAAATGGATGATAAATGCCAAAATATTATCGTCTTATTTGCATTATATTATAATAATGATAATAATGCCCTCGCGCTCGCGCTCATACTACAGCGACATTTTAATTTTGTAGTAGGTACTTGTAAACATACAACTTACTAATCTGTGGTAGGTACCTACCTACTGACAATACATTTTATCATTTTATCCGTCAGAAAATAAGTAAGTAATGACTGTTTGTATCAATTGACTGTCGCTGGCTGAACATAACATTTTTTTTTCTTATAATTCGGTTTGTTGTAATGTGAATGGGCAACACCATAGAATAATGGGCAACACAGAGAATAATATGTCAAATCAAACTGTCAATGTCATGTCATTTGTCATTGTCAAACAAAAATTATTTGTATTCGCGAGCGTCCCGTCGCTAACTTCTGTTTTTAAAAACAGTTTTGTTGAAATCACGCATTCGTTCGGATGTGTATTTGGATTATGCTGTGATTACAAAATGTTGGGGACATTAAGACGTCGCGTTAGTTTCTTCTTATTTGTGTGTATATTATCGTGCGTAGTTTCCGTGCGTCAATATGGATCGCCAGGGGACTCGTTGTATGTGGCAGAAGAAGAGACACCGAGCAGGCAGAAGCCCACTGTAATCAATAGATATGAAAGTGACGAGAACTCTCATCTAGAAAGGAGAAAACGTCAAGCGGCTACGTTAACGTCACCAGATATACAGAAAAACATAAGTACATGGGTAATGGTTCATATCCTTATTATGTCCAATTCCTCCCCTCTGGTGTTTAGATTTTTATCATAACAATGAACACAGATGCGGCATTGATTTATTGATTGTCATTGTTTTGTCCCGTAACTTTCTTCTATTTTTATCGTATCGAGTGACGTATATTTAGAGACAATGTTTTTTATGAAGGACACTTGCTTTCCTTGTGTTCTATCAAGTTGCAGCTGTCTATATTTGAATGGGTATTTGGGGGCAATAATGACTGTGCACTTCTAAGTGCAGCTCTATTTTTATTTATGCCTAGCTGCCCGGCGCGACTTCGTTCGCGTAATACCCTACCCTACCCTTCATTTAAACCTTCCCCAGACTTCCACGAATAATTCAAACCCAAAATTAGCCAAATCGGTCCAGCCATTCTCGAGTTTTAGCGAGACTAACGAACAGCAATTCATTTTTATATATATAGAAGATATATAAATATTTAGTTTTTAAACATTACTAAAATAAAATGAGAAAATGATGTTCCTCAGTTCCTCACAATATTATTTGACTAGAAGGCATATCAACTGTATGATTACTGAAGTGTTATATACATTTTTCATACCTATTACAAGTTATGAGGAATATGGATTTTTTTAAGATAACAATTTTTTGGAATCTCCCAAAGTATGCTGATATTTTCGGTTGAGTTGTACTTTGACGTCCAGCATTATGGGAGATCATATTTTTTTACAGGATGGTCACATTATTAGAAGTCTCTACACAAAGTTACAAGTGGTGGAAATTACTGTGTGCATAACTTTTCCTTTACAGGACCTTCCCCTTCACCTACCCCCTCCCTATTCCCCCCTCCCGCCCTTTAAATCGATGGATGTCAAAGTACATTTTTACCCCATATTAAATATTTATGAATTCATTATTTTTACCCGACTGACCCGGAAGGAGGGTTATGTTTTTCGAGTGTATGTATGTATGTATGTATGTATGTATGTCTATTTCTTTGGCACGCTCTGCAGCCTAAACGGCTTGATGGATTTAAGCATATGAGGTGTCGTTAGATTCGTCTGAACTGTGGGAGTGTCATAGGGTATATTATTTTTATATGGCGTCTACGGATAAGAAAAGAGGGGAGGTATTAAAAACCAAAATTTCGTTATTATAACAATATGGGTATCAAATGAAAGCTTGTGAAGAGCCCATTCCATATATGTATATATTGTAATACTTTTGTGCTACCATTTTGACGTAAACTGCAAAAAAACATGTTTAATTCAATGACAGTAGGTATAGTACTATGAGCGGTTACCGTACGTAATTCACAGAGTTGCGATGGTTGTTAGCGTTACTTTACCGTACCGCTCATTTACTTACTAATACGCTAATACTAACAACTCATTCTGTATAAAACTAAAAAGTCTGAAATAAATTAAATTATTAAAAGAAACAAAAAACCCGACTGCGTAAAACAAAAATTAACTGAAAAGAGAAAAACAAGCTCTTTAATCTATAGAATTTGGAATATAACTTGAATGTTATAAGGTATTGCAGTCGGGGATAAACAAATATTACAAAAAACACATACTTTGGTTGTTGGTTTGTCCCGACTGCATGCCCTTATAACATTCAAGTTATATTCCAAATTCTATAGATTAAAGAGCTTGTTTTTCTCTTTTCAGTTAATTTTTGTTTTACGCAGTCGGGTTTTTTGTTTCTTTTAATAATTTAATATCCTAAGGAACTATAACCACTGTTCAAATACTCAAATAATTTGTTTAAATATAATAATAAATTTACTTACTTTTAGTAGGTTGTACACATAATCATGTTCAGTAGTATTATTATTTTTTATGTTTTAGTGTAATGACCAGTTAGTGGACCAATAAAAACTAAAAATATTATACTCAAATAATTTTTCAATTTAAACAATATTTTCTTCAATGTGTCCTCTATCATTTAACAGACAACCCACCTCAATGACAGCCATCAACAGCTGATGGTGCACTGGGTAGGTGAAGGCTCAAATGTCATAATTTGCCTGGCTAGAGACTCCAGTCCGAGGAACAAAGGGGGTCTGTCACCATCAGCACTGTTCATATCTTATGACTATGGCAAGAACTTCACAAATAAGACTGAGGACTTCAGATTGGGTGATAAACCTGACAGTGGATATGCTCAAGTGGACAAGTTCTTCAACCATCCCAAATATCCAGAGTTTGTGAGTATACTCATTTTAATATTTTGAAGGCTATTTGTTTGAAATGAGACTGGTGAATTAGTAAAAGTGCACAGTATCTTGTTAGATTGTTACTAAAGAATCATGTTCATTCATTACCTACTCATTTTTTTTATCTCTGATGAACAAAGGAATAGAAATTTTACTTCATATCTGATAAAATGTTAAAAACAAAAACATTATTTGTTTATGCCATGTAAAATGATAACAGTTATCATGATAATTTGATGTATGAGTGACTGGATTAACAAAACATAATCAATCGGTAATGTTCATTAATTAATATGAAATTAACCCTAATTTCATTTTGTCATAAGGCATTTGTCGTGCCGCATACTATACTCATAATTTATTCATATAATTTTATTTTTATTTTATTTTATTCTCTTAGGGAAACTAACAGCTAGGTTCTTAATTACAAAGTTATAATTTATGTTATACATATAATAACTACATATAGTTTTGTCTGAAGCACATAATATCCTGAATAGAATGATCTTATTAATATGTTGTTATTAATTTTCCTGCTGATTAATTATGCCTGCCTTTAATATCCTTTAATAAACCTTTAATATAATGGTTGCTATGGAGCTGTATAGAGTAATTATTACATTGTATAATTATTGCATCTTTTGGCGTCAGAATTTAAACATGAGGGTTGTAGCCACCCAGGTGAATATCTTAATCACCATGCTATGGTTTTCCTCACGTGGTTTACCTTCACCGAAAGCTTTAGCGAATAGCATTCCTCCCCCTCAGGGGTAAATTTTCGAAAAAGTCTTCTTAGTTGATGATAAGAATATTTAAGAAACCTGTGTGTAAATAGCCATGTTTCTTGACCTTTTAGTTTGAGCTATGCACACATGAGTGTCAATCAGTCAGTATCAGTTCCTCCTTTTGGTCCAAAAAGTGGTTCAAATTACACATTAATAAAAAAAAAAGTTTGAAAAATAATTATTTCTTTCTGCATATAAATAAGCTTTAATTATGGTAAATCATACAGTCAGACGTGCGCGTAATGTACAAAGATTTCTCTTTACATATTAGATATAGATGAGTATAATCAATAAGTAACTTCGAAAAAGCCTCATTAGTTTTGATGTTTCCTATTGAAATAACATTCTATGTCCCAATCCAGATCTTAGTCCAACCACAGCAAAATAAAAACAAATATCTTCAATCTTTATTATCTTTAAATATAAATAAAGCAGTATAGGATAAAATGCGTCACTAAGATAAAGTAAAAGTGCTCAGAACATTAACCTAGAGTCTAGGGTTGGTACTGACTGTTTAATATTTAGGCACGGTTGACTTCCATCATTAACTGTTGAAGCTGAACACTTATACAACCTTATTCCGAGAAGATTTACAATGTCTCGGTGGGAAAAAATACCCCCACTTCAGCAATATTTTTGAATGCAAATTATTTATTAGATGCATAAAAAAAACATGACGGAGTGTCAAGCGAAAATGAAGCGAAGCCGAAAATTTCCTACGTATGCGTGAAATAAGTACTGGCCCAACCAGGCACAAATGGTACTGAGCCTTATTGTCACTCAACGTCTGAATGTGGTATGAAAACCGATCGGCTTCCTATGGTGTATATGTGTGTGTGAGGCCATGAATTTACAAGAACGCCGGCTTCCTTTTGGTGCTTCACTCGTTTATAGGGTGACACTACGTCCTGATTTTTTTATACGTCCATGTTCACAGCATATCCTACTGAATACTAATAATTGTTGAGTAAATATCTACTTAGGTACTTACTTGTAAAATTGTATCCAATTCATTAACAGATTCGGACTTCATGCATTGCTTAAAATTTCCTGTAAATTCCATTCAGCAATAAATCTTATTCTTTTATTCAAGTTTGGTAACCCTAAGAGGCTTATCGAGGTTTATGTACCTGCCTATAGTAGTATGACTGGTTAACTCTTTATTTATGAATTTGTCGCGTTCACGCACCGCTACATTCGGAGCCATCGAACCATGTTTCTTTCTATGTGATTTCCAAAATTTTGCTATATATGTTCCTACTTTATTCGGTACAATTCCAATTTTGTTGCACCCACTTGCTGCGAACTTATGTATGTGAAAACTATAATAGTGCCTAAACCAGTGTATTATGTAGGTCACTAATACGCTAATACATTGTTCAGGAGCTCTCACGCTATCTCTGGTGGTAATCGTCAATGTTCTTCGTCGTACTGCGTAATTGGATGAAATCAATAATGGTGTTCGTTACGATTTCCACTAAAGATACGCGGTAGCCCGGCACATTACATTTCTTACAGAACTGGTCTTATTACATAAACACATGACATGTGTTAGATTAACTGGGTATAGCATAACATGTCGGCCGATCTAATTTACTTGATTCAATTTCCTTTTTAGTGCGTGTTTGTCGACTCCACGAACAAAATGCTGTTCTTCACAAGTGACAATGGACAGACTATCCATAGATCAGAATTGAATTTCAGCCCTAGCGAACTGGCTTTTGACGAAGAGTTTCCTGACAAGTTTGTTATTTTAGACAAAGTTGACACTAATAGAAAAGTAAGTATTAAAGTCGGTAGCTTAGATTGGTATGTTTATCGGTCAATAACTCTATCAAGTCATTATTATCGAGTAAATATTTACGATTGTTTGACCGATTGGTCAGTAGCTATTTA
This sequence comes from Achlya flavicornis, assembly GCA_947623365.1. Classification (NCBI taxonomy): domain Eukaryota; kingdom Metazoa; phylum Arthropoda; class Insecta; order Lepidoptera; family Drepanidae; genus Achlya; species Achlya flavicornis. The sequence goes on from OX392482.1 coordinate 5,275,945, forward strand.
GCATTAGATAACACATAAGTATCGTTTTTTATACAATAGAAAGCTGACAAAGAATGGATTATTCAAGTTCCTGTTATGATTCTATTCTATGAGGTATAATAATACCGATTTGCTTGAGTGCAAACCAACTGATTCAAATTGCCTTTTTTAGCTGTATCTAACATTGGACGGAGGCAAATCTTTCAAGATGATCCAAAGCTTTGTGAAGACATTCTTCTGGTCATCTGGGCCAGGTTTCAGTAAAGTGTTCTATGTGGAAAGATGGAAACCGGATCGTACGAGTACGGTGTTCAGTGCCAGTGACCCAACGGATCTGATAAATGCCGACGTTCTGTTCGAAGAAGCCAAAGACTTCCAGATCAAAGGAGATTACATGTTCGCCACCAAGCAGTCGAAAGAGGTAAGATTACGATATAAATATTTGCTAGTAGGTGTTGTGCAATATGTACTACATAGCGTTGCAGTGGTAGGCAAGATATTATTCCAGTTACTGGTTCACTGGTCGCTTAGCTTACAATTTTGAAACTGACCACATGAGTACATGCGTGTAAATATATTTTGTTCACACGAGGATGTCGACAAAAATGGTAAATCTCACATGTGCTTATAGCTACAAGCCTTTTTTAGTTTGGAATTTGGCATGTGTGGGCCACAACTGAAGAACCTACAAATGCCCCATGTACCTATATCCCCATAGTAAACGTTTGAGTTATATTGAATGTCGAGTTCTTAGCCAAGGAGAAATCTGCCACACATCGGCAAAGCGTCGAAGCTGTGCACGCGTCAAAAAAAATAGCCTCTAACAGTTAGGAGTTAGGGGCTAAATCAAACAAAAATAAATAAAATTGCAAAATAATGTTTAATATTTTAATTTCTCCCGATTTTAATTGAAATATTTCAACAACTGCTATCATATGAAAGTCACTATGACAAGCAGAATGACGCAGAGGGAGCGTAAAACGTAGCTGTTACGCGCAGCTGCCTATATAAGTTGGCCTGTTTTTAACCGACGAAAAAACGCAGGAGGTTCACAAGTCGACGCGTATATTATTTTTTTTTATATATTCGTGTAGTATGGCATGATTTATATATTCGTGTTTCTAGGTACATTTATTTCTATTCATTTTACTATCACTGTTTCTGTACAAGTCCATGGTACAAGTTTGCAAATGGACATTTGTTTTCCTGTTATATTCTTAGAAGTGAGCAGTTGTCCGGTCTGATGTCTCAGATGTCAGTTATGTTTAGGACTTTAATTCCTTGTAGCGATTGAGTAACGGAATACCTAGTTGAATAAATTAACCGAAATACATGATGATGTTTATTTGATTTTAGGTTTTAAGCCAATTTTAGCCAAGTATAAACGTTTCGTTATTAATGTTATAACGATATTAAAGTATAATAAAAATGTTTATTATGTATGACTAGCTGCCTCGCGCGGTTTCACCCGCGTTCCAGTGATAAAAAGTAGCCTATAATACTCGGGGATAATGCTTCCTATTAGTAAAAGAATTTTTAGAATCCGACTGGTAGATCCAGAGATTAGCCCGTTTAAACAAACAAACAAAAAAACTCTTCCGCTTTATTATATTAGTATAGATTAACTAAGTCGGCTAGTCTATGAGTCATTCTCACAAATTATTCGAGAATTTTCAGCCATCGCTAGCCGTTTTAATAATTCAAATATTATGTTATCAGTCATTACTCCTCTCACGTAGAAAGTAACATGTTATTGTACATATTATGACGAATATTATCGATTATATCGATTGTCGTTTCATGGCCTATTTCTAATCGATATCGAGTGTAATTTATTAATTATCAAACCTGTTATTATTCGATTAGTTTCATTAATTTAAAAATATTCTGATCTTTTGTTCTGGGGTTTATGTGTTGATTGATAAATCCTAACTTAATATTATAAATGCGAAAGTGAGTTTGTTTGTTTGTTACGCTTTCATGCCTCAAATACTCAACGGATCATCATGAAATTTGGCATGCATATACCTATATAGCCTATGGTATGGAGAAGGACATAGGCTATTTTTTATCCCGGGAATGCGAGTGAAACCGCTGGGGACAGCTAGTAATATGATAATTTGTTGACTTAGGCCTTCAAAGGTATTAAAAGCCCATTTTGATTTTGGTATAACTATAATGTATACAGATTGCCGGCTCTAGCTTTAAATAATCTAAAAATATATTGAATGATCTTGTAAATTATCTTCCGCGTTCATTCGTCGTTTAAAATCTTGCAAAAGTTTTATTGTTTCACATTGGTTTCACAAGCAAACCGCGCACAGCTGTCAGGTCGCGCGGTCGGTCTACATTTGCTAACATGATGATCATATTATCATTATTATGATACCTTGAAAAAGTTCATTGTCATCACTCATTCGTCTAATGATACGAAAACAAGTTGTATCATTTAACTACATGAGTTCATCGCCCTTCGTTAAATCACTGCAGCAGGCAAGCGTCATTTCCTTTTTACTGTCCCCTAATAGATCAATTTTGATTCGGATTAGAATCAAATGCATAATTATTAAATCCGTAAACGCATACCTATAAGATGAAACATTTTAGTAGCTTGCTTTAATAAAAATTTTATGGTTCAGTTGAAACACATTCCTACCTAGGTATATGAGTCAGGATTAGGAGACGCCCCTCGTTTATTAATGTTGCATTGAATCCAAGTACCTATATATTGTTTTAGGTCTTGAATACTGTCTTTTGACGACTATCACACCACTGCAATGGAGACCAATCACCAGTGGCGTGCATTGGTTTTCGAACTAGGTAGGCAGAAGAAATCATGGCCATACACGCCTAAATATGCCTCTTAGATAGATCATGTTATTTGAGCAGATTCGTAAAATTGTTTAGGTCAGCGTATTATTCCACACACATTTGGTATTCATTAGCAAACAAAATACATAATAACAGAATAATAGATTCAAATAACAGCACCCAGATAGCCAGGTGTATAATTAACATAATATTCTGTCTATGATTTTAACCTTTGTTTTCAATCCATGAATGTTTTGGAGCAAGTTACCTACTATTTTCAACAAACGAAAACTGACTAAACGACTAATTTATCGATACATTTTACACCTTCACCACAAAATTTCTTAATTTCACACAGATAGGTACACTTCGCAAAATCAAAATAGAATAAAAATAAATAACAATGGTGCCGATTCTGTTGTAAATCGCACTAAACTAATTTTAGTCACATCTCATCTCTTTCTAACGAACATTATTGAAAAAGGATAGAACATATTTAAGGCTGTCAAATTAATCTTTGCCGTATTATTTTGCGTGTATTTAGGCGTAACCGCGATAGATGGCGACTAAATGTATATTGAAAACAAGCACTGGACTAATTTGACAGGACTAAATTCCTTGCATCCTTTTCTTATGTTCTTTGTTAGAAAGTGACATAGTGAGATTAAAATTAGTTTAGTTGTAAACAACAGAATCAGGGCCATTATTAACAACATTGCATACAATGCCAGCCAAACCATAAACAAATAAATTGCGAAGTTATATTTGAGTTGCTCTAATGTTGGTAAACTGGAGTATTTTTAATTTGGATGGGTTATTTTAGTTACAACAGAGTAGGTAAGGTTACCTTTGGTCCATAAATCGCGAATGTCAAATGTCAGTATGCTACGCATAGCAAAAGCGTGATTTATGCTTTCGTCGTATTATCTTAAACAAGTGTGTGTATGTGTATGAATATGCCAAAATCGTTTTAGAGTGCGTGAATTTGAGAGGCGAACTCGCGAGTGCCTGCGCGGCAATGTTTGAAATTTCGTATTGAATGTTAGGTTAGCATTTTTATTTAAAATTATTATGAGTTTAATTGAATCAAAATATTATTTTATTGAATCTTATGAGGTAGGCATTGCTTATTTGCCTATATGGAATGCACGCCACTGCCAATCACATTCATAGCTTCATTTATGCCTGAAATCTGAATTGAAGTAAATAATTATAAAACTGTTACAAAATATTACCATTTACTTACAAAAATTGAGGCTAAAACCAAAAATATCAAGTTCATTTCAGAATAATTCAGATATGAAATTGTTGAGGCGTCTACGAACGACACGATTTGGCAACCGATCGGTAGGGGCGGTAGGATGTCAGTAGGTATAGGTAAGTTAACGCAAGGTTTGTATGACAAGAGAGATCGGCCCAACCGATCGTCTCTACATATCGATGATATCGGTTGCCAAATCGTGTCGTCGTAGACGCCTTTAATCACAGCCTTTAATCTATGAGATTATACGGTATATGTACCTACTAAACATACATACATCACACCCACATAACAAACAAATAGGTATGCAGTTATGATTCAAACCAACAGTTAGGTATATGATTCTCCTTGAACCGAGCATATTCTTATCATGTTTTAGGGTTCCGAAAAAAGGAACCCTTATTGTTAGTCTGTCTGTCTGTCACAGCGGTACCTTTATCTCATCAACCACTTATGCTATTGATTATTAATTTGGAATAGTTTTAAATATTTCTTACTCAATATTATTGCGAATGAAAAGTGAAAAAACACATACCATCCCCTTATCTCCCGAAGTTCTCAATGTGAACAATCTGAAATAATTACAGTCGATTAACTTTGATGTAAATATTACAGGAAAAAAATTACAATCGATTAACTTTGATGTAAATATTACAGGAAAAATATTATGAAGTTTCAAACTAGCGCAGATTTTTCGAAATCATCAAAATTAGTTCCCAAATCCGTAAAAATAAGTCCAAGGAAGGTCGAAACGGAACCCTCGGTGCGCGAATCAGACTCAGTCTCGCACTTGGCCGGCTTTATTTTTATATTTACCTAGGATATCATATTTTACTTTACGTAGCTATCCGATACCTACATCATTATCGTATATTGTTGTAGGAGGTAATTGTTATCATTATTTACTTATTAGGTCAAGTAACCATACGTATTTCTAGACACTGATTACTTGTTAATTATTAGGTACATACCTACAATATTTTCATGCATACCACAATGTACCAGCTGATACCTAATACTGTATTGCTCAGCCAATTCGTAGGTAACAAAGCTGCTGAGGAAGTTTGTCAAGTGAATAATATGAGGCAAATTGTCCCTCTTGCTGCTCGCTCCTTTATTCTGGAGTGTTCGTGACAAATTATTTGAATCATCTGCATTTAGGGCATTAATAAAGAATTGCGGGAATACTTGGTATGACCACAGTCTTCTTATTATGAATAGGTACTGTGGTATGAACAGCGCCGGCCCTATGGGAGAGCGACAGGGGCGGTCGCTCTAGGCGCGAGGTGGTCAGGGCGCCAAAATTCCAAATGTGATAAACTATTGGGAGCGAATACTACAATTTTCATGTTGCCTTTTGAGAAGCGCGGGGTAGTCGAAGCGTGGACAAAAGGGCATCAAAAGACAATCTCGCTCTATCCTGACCAAGATCTATGGCCAGCAGCGCTGGGTATGAGTCTGTAAATATAGATATGAGAGCTACGAATAATAATATTATTCGTAGTATGAGAGTGTGCGTGAGGATTGGAGAGGCGATCGAAAAATTGGAGAGACTGAATTTGTACGTCATGTTCTAAACCGAAAGGTAGTGCACTTTTGTATCTACAATACATGTGGATACAAAAGAAAAGTAAACAACTTTACTGTAATGATACAGTTGTTCTCTTTATGACTTCAGTCGGTATTACAATTTTGGTTAATTCTACAAAACATATAAGCATGACTTTAAAAACGCCGCTGTAAAGAATTGCAGGACAAGGTCAACTAACTGGTTAGTATGCCGTCTGACTTCTACCGTAAACCGGAACGTGTGTAAACCCCATAATAGTCGTTGAGGGCAAAGAAGGTGACCACAGCTTAGAAGCTTCTTTTTATGGACAGGATCTTGATATAGCGAAAATTCCAATAGACACCCGCGAAATACATGTAGGGACTACATAAGTATAACTAATGACTTCAACACGGTCAGATAAGAGTTCCTACGTCTTTGTTTTATGGCTTTGTAGTGAGAGAGACCCCAAATTGCCTGAGTGCCCCCCGCCAAGACAGCCAAGCGAAGCGCAAGGGCGCAAAATATGTGGCCGTTTCACTACTACAAGAACAATTGCATACCAAAAAAGTAATGAACAGTAAATTAATTTTTCACCTTACTCCCATGTCACGGTAGCGAAACGGCCAAGCCACATATTTTGACTATGGTGTGTAGAGTTTGTGAAGTGGGGGCTTGTAGAGTAAGTGCGTTTTCACACGAGACGATAACGACACCGTAACCACACAGTAAAAAAACTGTGACGATTTAGCCGACCATACATTTCTATGTACCGTTTTCACACGCAACGATAACGACACAGCACTGCCCGACACAGGAACGATAATTCGGCTATGTCGTTGGTTCGGCTAGATCGTGACGATTTTTTTACTGTGCGATTTAGCGGACCTTCGAAATGTATTGAAAATCGTCAGGACTTTCACACGGCGAACAGCACGATAACGATAACGACACTTCTTGTCACCTCGCTGTAACTGTCGTTACGGTGCGGTTATCGTTCCTCGTGTGAAAACGAACGACGACATGACCGTTTGCCAATTATCGTCGGTCGTTTATCGTCGCGACAAAAATGTGTCGTTATCGTCTCGTGTGAAAACGCACTAAGGGCATGTAGAGTTATAAGCTTGGCTCTACATGAGATTCATAAATTTTTGACAGTGCGAGCCATATGTCTTGACAACATTTTACACAAAAATATTTTTGGTGGGATTTAATGTATTCAGTATCGTATCGGTTATTCGTGTGGTTTTCCTTCTCGCTTAAAGACACGTTATTTTGGACGTTTTCCTTATATGTAGAAGATGTTCTCTCCTTTGGCCTTTTCACACATTGAGATATTATTACACACATTGAGTTACTATTATTACATAGAACTCACTAGCGGTTTGGAACCTCTCAGCCTTCGGAGAGATATTGGCTCTCTATGTGTGTTCTACCGTCTATATAATGGGGAGTGTTCTCAAGAACTTTTTGACCTGGTGCCATCATCACCTTTCTACCACCGCACCGCTCGCCGGCGATGTGGAGTTCATCCTCATATCCTCGAGCCGCCTCGATCGTCCACACAACGGTTCAGTCGGACATTCCTACTGCGGACCATTAGGATGTGGAATGTGCTCCCCATTACGGTTTTCCCTCAGCGCTACGATATGGGGTTCTTCAAAAGGGGCGTAAAAAGAGCTCTTCAAGGTCGGCAACACATCGGCAATCCCTCTGTTATTGCAAATGTCCATAGGCGGCGGTGACCACTTACCATCAGTTGGACCGTCAGCCTGTTTGTCAACCTAATGACATAAAAAAAAAAAAAAAATACTAAGTATAGAGAAGACTCCACACATAACAACTATGTTCCGTTCCGGAACTTTGCTTTGCTTCTCTATAAGTAGTAATAACAGCTCAATGTCTTCACATTGTTTTTTTAGGATGGATTTCAATTCAGATATTAATGTCGTACCTACTTACCCATTTTTGTCAATGTTTTCCTCCGTGGTATTATCTTACATGGACAGTAAGGTATCATCATATTTCATTATGTAGGTACTTTACTTTACGATGAAACTAAGCCCGGTTTGTTTACACATCGGAATTAATGCCTCTTTTGTTCTAATCGTGTAAGTACTACCTAATGAAGTAGCAAAGTCTGCGGTTCCATTGTTAGTAAAAGGAAGGACCCTTGTCCTGATGATATTAAAGAATTATAACACGTTTGCTTATCGATATAATTAAGGATATAACTTGAACTTTGAAGTATTTATACGAATTTATAGTTAATACTGTTTCTTGAGCCATTTTTTAATCTTATCTGGAAGGGTGATCAGTTAATGAGTTCTTGAGTGGGTAATTTATTGTTTGTGACAATAAGTTACAGTAAATTATTATGTTTCGAGGGCAGTTTTTATATACTGGGGCATTATTTGTACACAAGACCATTTTATCCCGAAACAAGAATATTGTTATGGAAATCAGATAGACAATGTTTATTATTAAATAAATACTTGTGAATATACATTTACACTAAGATGCCAGTTTGTATAAGTGGTCGGCAAGTAACTTGGCAAGGTTTTTGCTTTCAATTTTCATTTTTTGCTATATTATTATGTGCTGCCAAATGTAATTGTTATTTTCACTACAATTGCTTGTCATTATTATAGTAAATGACATTATTGAAATGACTAAAGAAAAAGCAAAATAATCTAACGAATCTGGCCAAGTTACGTGTCAGCGACTTTACGAACATCTTTTCATGCAGTGATTTTTGGTGCTGCGTAGGAAGTAGGAACTACTAGTACCTGTGGCGTGGCAGTGAGGATCTCTGACCTCCACTGCAACCGAACCATCATTATCAGGGGCTCTACCGCGTAACTTTGGTGGTAATCGTAACGAACACCATTAATGAATTTCATCCAATCAGGGCCCACGAATGGTCATCGTCGCGTCATACCGCGTGCGCGTCATTGGATGAAATAATTAATGGTTTTCGTTACGATTACCACCAAAGTTACGCGGTAGAGCCCCAGTACTTAGATACTACATAATATAATACGGGCAGGAGGTATGCTTGTTTGAAACCTTAGAATAAATAAATACCTGTTTTACAGTAGCTAATTCAATGTATTTGGATACATAGTACCTACCTAACATTTGAAAGTGTGGTTTGATAAATGGGGTATTTGACGACAGTTCAAATCAGCAACTTTTAATTAAATGTCAAAAACGATAGTGTATATCTATATATGTATTCTTATAGGTTTAACTGGTAAAAAAAAATATCGTTAAAGGCTTAAAATGTACAAAATATTATGAAGTTTCGGTGTATTTTTTCTTATACACACTGAATATCATTTATTTTTCACACTGTCAAATGTATTGTAATATTGTAATTGTTTGTAACATTATATTACCATTGAATGGGTCGACAATCAAGGGCATTATTATTTCGTTGAAATATGGGTTTTTTTTTATTTAATTCCAGACGCTCGCTCGTTGTATGAGCATAGTATTATCTATTCTGTGGTATGACTCCATTAAGTTCTATAACATCCACTATACTGGGTGGCAATTTACTTAACAGTAACACAAAATTTTACTACCAATAACCTAAACAGAGTGACTTGCAAACTAAAAATTACCAGTAACAAAACTAGTTTTGGTTCATTACTAAATTGTTTGATTAAATCTAAGAGATATAAGATTAAATGTAACTAAAGTTAGTTTCCAGACAACAAAACTTCAACATACATAACTAGTTTTGTAGAACCTTTTTTTCAGTGTAGTTAGTGTTGTTGATATTATTTCTAGGAAACTGCCGGTTCACTGCTTATATTATTATTTAGTAACATTTGTAAAATAGATTATAATAATTAAATGTCGTTATTGTACAGTTCTGTTGACTATCTAAAAAAATGCATTGAACCGCAAAATACTCATTTTATTGTTGACTAAATAAATATTACTGTTCATATATAAGTAGTTGTTTGCCGATGATTCACTCTATTGGATAGGTATTGACGAAGTAGTGACGAAACTCACTTTCACAAAACCAGAAATTAAACCATTAATACCGGTTTTTTATTAGATGATATAAATTGATTGATATATTCTCAAAGTATTAGCACGCAAATGAGCCCATGTTGCATATTATTTTGGATACGTGTTAAGTTAAGACTGAAAGTTGTTGATTACATCATTTCGTTAAATTCTTATAATTATTTTTAGTTTTACATGTTGCTGTATTTGTATGTAAATGCGTGATAAGTAGGTAGGTATGGCGAAATATACCTACGTATACACAGCTAACGAGTCAAAATAGTTAAAACTAATGAGTTAATTTAAGTTTAAATGTTCATCATCAGCCTATAATGTCCCAGTGCTGAGCACAGGCCTCCTTTCACAAATGAGGGTGAAAGGGACTGGGCGATACTCCACCACGTGTGCCCACTGCGGATTGGTGGAGGTAGGCTAGTGGTCAACCTACTGTTGGAGTTTTCAAGCCGCCTAGGAGGCATCCAACTAGCTTAACGACTATTACAATTAAGTGATAACGGGGACCAAACGGCTTTACGTGCTTTCCGAAGCACGGAAACGCTCGATTTGAAATACCACTAGGCGGTTACCCATCCACGGTACCGACCACGACAGACGTAGCTTAACTTTGCCGATCGACACGACCAGCGTTTGAAGTTTCAATGTTACTTATAAATAATCCTTTTATCTAATTTATATTAATGATTCTTTCTTTGAAAAAATCTTCACTCACGGCCATAAACTAAGCAGAGTTTGTATTATAGTTGTTATACGTACTTAATTTAAAAAAACACTACAGTTTGACCACTTCTGAACGTAGCATTATCTAATACATTTTGTTGCAGAGAAACACCCTCCACCTTTACATATCTCACCAAAGAGGTCCATTCTACAAGGCAGAGTTCCAAACTGAGTTGGATTTGAGAAAGTTCCACATCGCCGATGTGACTGACAAACGTATATTTGTCTCTGTCATGCACACTGAGTCGCTGGCCGACCTCTATGTTTCAGAAATAAGCAGGAACTTCACACAGTATAACTTTGTTTTGAGTTTGGAACAGATTCTGTGCTATTTCCCCGAAGGCAACTGGAAGGACAGTTGGCTTGAGTATGTATTAGTTTTATGAGAATTGCATCCTTTATCGTGAAGATGAGATTATATTTTTTCTTCCAAAGATAGGTAAACAATGAATTATTCTGAACCCAGTTACCTCTTTTAGGGATGTAACAGAAGACCCATTCACGGACCTTTACCGCGTGGAAGGGCTGAAGGGTATCTACATAGCTTCAAGAGTAGAGACAGCGCCAATAGCTAATATCGGACCGGAGCACCTTGTGTCCCTGATAACCTTCGACCATGGAGTTACCTGGTCACCGATCAGTCCGCCAACCGAGGATGAGAATGGTAAGAATAAAGAGCCTTGCTGACGACAGTAAGTAATTAGTAAGTAAAAAGTAATTAAAAATGGCTTAAGATTTTGGTACGGCTCATAAAATTGCGCGCATCAGTGCAGAGAAATTAAGAATATATTATACGAATTATACAAACTAGTTTTCAGTAAATGAATGCACATGTAATATAAATATTGCATAAGATTTGTATTTTTATTCTACCCTACCTTGCTTAAATGTCAAAAATGATTGCCAATCATTAAAGAATTAATATATATTTTCCGCAACATTGATTAGTAATCTTGGAAGATTGTATCCTTGTTCTACCGATGTTTATGCATACATAATATGCATGCATAGTATGCATAAGCATTTTAAAATAATGCATAAACGTTTTTATTTTTGAAGGATATTTCTAGAGTTTTAATTAATTACATCAATCGCATGTTAGACGTGTCTATGTGTGTCAAAACTATTTAAATCCATATGTCTGATACTTATCAAGAAATAATAATTCTATCCATAAACGCATAAATCTATCTATCTTAAATAAAAAAAAAGTTGTTTATTTCAATTCAGTTTATACTTAATTTCGTCTGGGATATTGACAGGTCCGTATTATAGACAGAACGTCAATCAAAGCTTATGTCAAGTTTTTAGTCGAGATTGAAACAATTAAATTTAATTCTTGGTCCTATGACATAGTGCTTATTTTGACTAGAACACGTCTAATGTTCATAGTACTACTTTATCTATATACAATGTGTAACAGATTATGATGTAAACCGTTAAACCGGTTGTTCAGAATCGTTTTCTGGATCGATATTGAAATCTGAAATTTGTGGGGAGGTAGCTTAGAACCAGGAGAAGGACATAGGATACTTTTTATAGGGTAATGTAGGGTAGGGTAGATTAGTGTAGCGTAGGGTAGGGGTACGGTAGGGTAGGGGTACGGTAGGCTAGGATAGGTAAGGGGGCGTCCACAAATTACGTGAGATGTTTAGGGGGGGGAGGGGGTCGAGTTAAATCTCATCTAATCTTACGTTGGAGAGAGGGGGGGTCTCGGCAAATATCACGCAATTTTTTTCTCTCTCTCCATGGACTGAATCAGAGTAGATATTCTTTTTTTAATCTCAGTAGTTTCGATTTAAGTATTCTATTGTTAAATTTTTATTACACTTATAATTAAACTCTCAGCAATATTGATTACTAGTCTTAACTAGTCTTCAATAAAAGCACGAAGCAAATTAGCGTTTACGTAAGAAATCCACATTTTGAAAAATCTCACGTGAGATTGGGGGATGGGGGAGGGGGTTGAATAAAATCTCACGACATCTCACCAGGGGGGGAGGGAGGGACAGAAAATTTTAAAAGACACCTCACGTAATTTATGGACGCCCCCTAAGGGGGTAAAGAAGGAGGCGCGGGTGAAACCGCGGGCGGAATACTAGTTATTCATACAATGTAGCATTTAATGTATACTAGATATTCTATGGGTTTGAATTTTTGACTTACAAACTATTCTTGAGGCTAAAGTTTCCTTAATACACTTCTAAATGTTTATAGTACTACTTTATTATTCATACAATGTAGAATTTAATGTATACTAGATATTATATGGTATGAACCTTCAAATTATAATGTATTACGTGAGTCATTAAGTTTCAAATTTGCATATGTTTTATTATCAGGAAAACCATTGAACTGCCACATCGAGAATTCATGCAGTCTACACCTGTGCCAGAAATTCAGCCAGCTGTATCCAGTAACAAGGTAAACATGACTTTGTACACTTTTTCGGTTAATAATTGTTTTCCTAAGTTGTTATCAAGCGAAAATGACCTCTAACGTTAGGGAAATACGTTTACCTTTTCTTTGTAGATGCTTATTAGTATGTAAATGCAAGGAAACATTCGATTTTTTTATTTTGATAAACTTGAATGACCTTTTATCGTATTGAAAGAAGCGAAAATAATTATTGTTTAATTTTCGCAGTTGTTATATAATCTTGCGTTTTTTACTTTTAACTTAGTTTAAAGTTAGATAATGAGGTTGGCATACATTTTATATTAAAACTAGCTGTCTCGCGCGGTTTCACCCGCGTTCCCGGGGTAAAAAGTCTATATTATATATATAGTCTATAATACTCGGGGGTAATGTAGCTTCCTATTAGTAAAGATTTTTTTGAATCCGACTGGTAGTTCCAGAGATTAGCCCGTTTATACACACAAAAAAAAAAAAACTTCCGCTTTATTATATTAGTATATAGTTTATTATTTTAATATAAAATATGAATAGAAACTCTATAAGTTTCGATTCATATTTTATATTAAAATTTAAAATTCATATTCGGGATTGAAATTGATAACAGGCGATTTGTCGTAACAAAGCTATTGTTTGCGTTACTTTAGCATGACCACTAGCACATATAAAAGCCAATTAGCAGAGAGCAAAGTCTTATCACAATGGCTAGTTGATTTCTGGAATAATATTTTATTTTATCAATCAATATAAAAAAAAAAAATGGTATCGACAAACTGTAGCTTTAATGACCCATCGTCATAGGTCAGAGAACAATAGATTTGCTGTTGATTCATAGGCATTAAAGATAATTCATTGTCACCACAATAATGTTCTCCACTGTTGAACATAGGCCTCCTTAAAACAATTTATTCATCGTTCACCAATAGAATTACACAAAATTCACGTATCGTCAGTTTTGCGGCAACTCTACTAGCATGTTACTATTAACTAGTAGACCGTCTGATCAGCTATGCTATTCTGTAAAAGGTAAATCATCTCGAAAGTCATCTAGCAACTCACCTCGCGACTGAATTGGCGGGTGAATTACGTTTCAGAATACCACATCCTATTGAAAAACGTCAAAATTCTCATCTGTCTTAGTTCTTCTCACTTTCGTCATCACTCGATGGTGCTAGTGGCGAACTCACTCAGTTTAAGAATATGAAATTCTAATCTCATCGCGGATTCAGAAGTGATTTTGCAAATGAACGTTACAGAATAGCACTGCAGATCAGCAAATCATAAAAACCACAGAAGAGAGTAAAAGTTTAAAAGAGGTAGACCATAAAGTTTATTCGCTCAAAGAGCAGCTCGACTGGGTTAGTAATTACATTAAAGTAAATAGTATAAGTAAATACCTTACAGAATACCGCAGCCAAATAACTTTATGAGTGATGCCTCGTGTTGTGCAAGCGTCTGCGTATGCTTGTTTATCGACTTTGTCGTATATTTTATCTACAGGACATTATATGGCTAAATATCTTACCTGGGTGCATATGAATCACTGACCTAAATGAAGGCATTTCTGTATTTAATCCTTACCATCTTTATATATAAAATTCTACTGTACGTGTGTATGTCACTGTACTCCTCCTAAACGGCTGGACCGATTTGAATTAATTTTTTTGTATGCGTTTGGGTGGCGCCCTGTATGGTTTAGATAGGGTAGGGTAGGGTAGGGGTAGTAGTAGGTTAGGGTATAGGTTAGGACACCACGCGAACGAAAACGAAACGCGAAAGTTTATTTGCCTGGATGTTTGTTACTTTTTGACTCAAAAACGACTGAATGGATTTTAATGAAATTTCGCACGCTTGACGCTGATAGAATATGTAATGGATTAACACATAGGGTACTTATTATCCCGGGAAAGCAATATCTCCCCCGGGTACGCGGGTGAAACCGCGGGGCGCAACTAGTCTTCAATAATAAAAGGTAATTTTAATAATATAGGAACTGCTGGAATGGTCGTCGAACTCAAAAGATTAATAATAACATAAGGCTATGTTATCTTGAAATGAACGTTATTGATGTATTGACGCGAGAACGTGTCGTGACTGTATTATTTGCGGGTGCTAACTAACGTTCACCCATAGAGTTAGAATATCATAGATCGACTGTGGCTACATTCCGAATTAAATAATATTGCTCACAGTGCTCACAGCAATAATTTGCGTACCGAGTTAGATATCACGATAATGACAGCTGAGAACTGTCAACAATTCGGAACGCCCGTTATCGCGCTCACCGTATTCAAAACAGAACATTTGGGAATTTAATTAAAACCTGAAGTAACAATGCGCTAGAACTCATTATATATTTTATTAGTTGAGTCGCAGAAAGGAATATCCGCATTTTTTATTATTTTTCACTCATAAAATCATAAAAAGTATCTTTGCCATATGGAAATCGAAAAATCTTATTAGATTTTTGCCGAGAACACAATAACTAACCGTCACTTTTTGACAGCGCTCACAGTGATATCAGTTTAGGGCATGGTCGGTGTGAGTGCAAGATGGCGCATGTCATGACGTCATCTATGACGTTTCACGGGACATCGTGGTCGCGCTCACGCTAATATGGAACGGGTTTAAGCACGCTCAAATCGATTACAGCGATTATATCATTAATTCGGAATGCAGCCTGTATGAGAGTACGGTCTGTGAGCACGGTTACGGTCTAAATGCCTTGTGCGTACATAGTTTGAACGACTAAAATACGTATAATGAATGCCAATTTATCGTTTTTATTGATACTTTTACCAAGAACAAATGACAAGGAATTCAAATCGACATATTTTCTGACTGTAAATTAACTAGTGTACGATATATCTGTGAATGCATATATTTGGGAACTGCTCACGCTTCGCGCAAGGTATCTATATATATATATATATACAAAATTCAAAGTCTTACTGACTGACTGAATATCCAACGCACAGCCTAAATCACTGATCCTAGAGACATGAAATTTTGAGGGTATATTCTTTGTGAAGAGTAGGTATCCACTAAGAAACGGTTTTTCGAAATTCCATCCCTAAGGGGGTACAATAGGGGATGAAAGTTTGTATGAAAGTCCGTCAGTTTCAAAGTTAGGATCTTAAAATTGTGTGTTTAGGCTGAAGATTGAAAATTAATTTATACGTGTCTCAGCTTTTTTTAATAATTCCAGCCTCAAAGCGGTATAAAGTTGTTTTGTTTTGTTTTATTGTTGTAAAATATGTCATTTGTTTCCTGTAGGCCACGCGGGCGAAGACGCGAGCAGAAGCTAGTAACTCTATAAATATTCTGAGTCTATGTTTTCACCTTTCCATAGCTTCAAGATTTTACTAATTGGAAATTGTATTTGTGTGATTTTTACTTTTTCACTTCACTCCTAGTATAACGAATATCCCCTCCATGCAGTTTCGGTTCGTACTTGACTGATTGTTTAAATTGACATTCACCTTTGAGGTAATGGTGACTTTTTTATAACAGAAACTAACCTTATAGTAAGAAAAGTAGTTATTGTATTTTCAAGGTTAAATCATATGTGTACTAATGCTATGTAAAATAAGTACAAACTAATTTACTAATGTATTGTAATCATTGTCATTAATTGACTAATTTCTTTGGCATGTAAACTACTCTTAAGATATTAAAACTTACTCATTACTCAATAAGGCCATGAAAATAAAATAACAATTAAACAAGTGAAATTAGGTATTCTTTCCATGGCCAGATTTCTTGTAGCTGATAAATTAAATTGTTTTACAGTCCTCCCGGGAAAGTATTAATCGATGGCTTGAGGTAAACCCTACATAGAGTTGTTTTCTGGTATCATTCTTAGAATTTAGAATGCTTTTTAATTTTGCACATTATTTTTCCTTAGTGTTTTCATTGTTTTCTCATTTAATATGCATACGATTGGTTAAGAGGCATTTTGCACTTTTTGCGACTTTTTTTAAATGTAACTAACACACTGTAACACAAAAAGAGTTTGTAGAATGCACTGGTTTATTTTATTTTTTAGAAAAGAGTGTATTCTTTAACCACATTACTATTTATCCACAGCATACAGCCGTAGGCGTAGGTTTGTTTTTGGAAAATTCTTTTGGTATGGTCTGTTTAGAAAATTCTAGAGTATTTATGGTATAGACCTTAAGACCCTGCATAGATTATATTTATATTGTAAAATAATTGAGTCAGAAACGGTACCTAAATAACATGTATGAAAATATGTATTTGGATTATTTACTGCTTTTGTTTTTAGTTCATGCATGCTGTACAAATATGTATTATCGATGATCGAATTTTTTATTGGAGACAAAATCTAAAAGATCATATATTTCTTATAGGTCAGCCAGCATCATGAGTTCCAAGTCAGCACCAGGTATCATAATGGCGACAGGTGTCATGGGCAAATCATTGAAGGGCATTCCTGGAGTTTACATCAGCCGAGACGCCGGCCTCACTTGGAAGAGGATCCTCAAAGACTACTACTTTTTCAACTACGGAGACCACGGAGGCGTATTAGTAGCAGTCAAATATTTCAAATCGCGAGGAGAAACTCGAAAGATACTTTATTCGACGAACGAAGGCATCGAATGGAACTCTTATCAGTGAGTTATTTAATATTTCACGTTATCAATGAACAAATTATTCGAATGCATTCGCTAATCGATTGTGCTTATTTCTAGGTTCAATGCCGATGACCTGCGCATCTATGGGCTGATGACCGAACCGGGAGAAAATACTACGACGTTCACTATGTTTGGATCGGATAGCGATCAACATCAGTGGATTATCATAACTATCGATTTACAAAACACGTTTGCGCGCAATTGTACAACGGATGATTACAAGTTCTGGTCGCCATCTCCGCCTAATTCTTCCGTGTCTTGCGTACTCGGTTCGAGGAACACCTTCCAGCGGCGACTCGCACACACTAATTGCTATAACGGTATAACTTACGATAGACCTGTTAGTAAGGAAGTATGTGAATGTAGCCGTCGGGACTTCGAATGCGATTTTGGCTTTATGCTCGCTTCTGGCAATGAATGTATCAGAAATAAATCCGTCAAGTTTGACCCCTATGCGGTTCCTTCGGATTGCCGTCCGGGGACCTTCTATAAGCGTACAAAAGGTTACAGAAAAATTGACGGAGATGCCTGCACAATTTCCGTTTACATGGCATATGCCCCCGAAATGATCCCATGTCCGCTTGGAGAATCGACTGAATTTATGCTAGTGGCATTGAGAGAAAAAATCGCTATTATTGACTTAGCCGACAATAAAACGATGTATCCAGTGGTTAATCAAAAAAATATTGTTGCTATCGAATTTGACTTAAGAGATAATTGTATTTATTGGGCGGATATAGAGCTGGATAAAATCAGCCGACAATGCTACAATAAGGGAACTCCTCAAGAGATCGTAGTCGATACAGACTTGGCGAGCATTGAAGGGATGGCGTTGGACTGGATTTCGAACGTTCTGTTCTTCGTGGATGGCTTGAGAAAAAAAATCGAGGCCGTGCGAACAGACTTAACGAGTGAAGGACGCATGAGGGTGACTATTCTGGACTCAAGAACATTGTCCAAACCGCGTGGTATTGCAGTACATCCCAAAGCTGGTTATCTGTTTTGGACTGATTGGGATAGGAATACCCCTTCAGTTTCCAGGTCAAACCTTGACGGAACAGATGTGAAGAAACTGTTTGGAAAGCCGATTGTGCAATGGCCTAATGGTATAACCATCGATCGAATGTCCGAACGGATTTACTGGGTTGACGCAATGGAGGATTATATCGCTAGTTCGGATTTAGAAGGTCGTTATTTTAGAAGAATATTGTGGAACGACGACAGAGTTTCGCATCCGTTTGCCGTAGCTGTGTTAAAGGACAAGATGTACTGGGATGATTGGAAAGCCAAGTCGATTTTCATTGCCGACAAAGATTCGGGAGCGAATATCATTACTATCAATGATTCGTTTTCTGGCTTAATGGATTTGAAAGTGTTCGCTCATTTTATACAGTACGGAAGCAATGCATGTTCGTATAAAAACACGAGTTGCGATGCTTTATGCCTCGGTGGGCCGGGGAATACGTTCAGTTGTCTATGTCCCGATGGATTTACGAAGGTTAATGGAAAATGTATGTGTCCTAATGGGTTGGAGCCCGCAGCAAATATGACTTGTCCGAAGAAAGAAGGCGCTACGTGTGGCGCAGTAAGTTTTGTTTATTAATTCAATTGAAGTGTTGATTGAATATAGTACAGTCGAGGACATAAATATGTATACACTTAGTGAAATTCAACAACGGTTTCCTCTTAAACTACTGATTGAAATTATAAGATATTATAAAGGCAGAATCTTCTAACATATACTATTATGATTTGTGTAATAGTTTAACACTTAAATGTTAAACGTGCGAGAGAATCGCTATTGAATTTCAAAAAGTGTATACATATTTATGTCCTCGACTGTACATAATGGAATTATTATGTACTATATTGCTTTAAAAGATTGATGGTTTTAAATATATATAATTCAGAATATTTTTTTCGTAACTCTTCATGATGGATAATTATTTATTGTAATATTCTTAAATAAGCTTGTGGTTGTCATGGGAAATATCGTGAAAAATTGCATGGTTGTAAGCCACCGTAAATAAGGGTGAAAATCTGTCGCCAAGCACCTGCTGAAAGCCAGTTCCTTATTATTTTTATTAGATAATTTTTGTAAACATTTATATAAACTTGTCAGGACCAGTTCACATGTACAAACGGCATGTGCATAACATCATCATGGCGCTGTGACGGTAATAATGACTGTGGCGACCTCTCGGACGAGGTGGGGTGTTTATGTACCCCACCCATGATAGCTTGTGACGACACGAGGTGCTATCTACCTCACTGGAAGTGCGACGGTGACTTCGATTGCCTTGACATGAGCGATGAGAAAGGTTAGTTTGTGGCGTTGTTAAATCGAATTAGTGTAGTGTGCTAAAGTTGGTAAATACCAACTCGCGGATATGAAGCACCTATCGGTGTGTTCCGATAGTTGAACTTGAGAGCCAGTTCATGGGAGGCTGTGTGTGCTTACCACCTTCGGCCACATCATAACTTACCATGGTGAGATTGCGGTCAAACAAAAAGTGGTTAAAAATACCCGCTAGTTTATAATAATAGCAAAAGTTAAGCCGAATTATGATTAAACTCAAAGTGATATATTGTCTTCTTACTGTGCATGAAATTATCGAATATATTCTTTAATTGATTAATTCAGAAAACCGATAGTGGTAATATAAGTTTAGATCTGAGTGATGGAGCTGAAAGACGAGAAATAGAATTCTCTCTTTTCTTTGACAACTTAATGGCCCATAGATAAACATATGTTTTAATTTATGTGTGTTGCTTGTCCCAGATTGTGGTAACCACAACTGTAGTGCTAGTCAATACCAATGCGGAAACGGACACTGTATCGATAAGAAATGGGTCTGCGATGGCGACAACGATTGCAAAGATGGATCCGACGAACGAAACTGCACTGTGAGTAATGATAGTTTATGTTTTATAGTTTTCTACAAGGGGGTTTAGGGTGTTAAAGTTTTAATTGAAGAATCCTACCTCGCGGTTCGATTAACTTGAAATTCGGTATTAATACTTTGGATAGAAAATAAAGAACCGCGTGTTTTTGGGTTTCCCAATAATTGACCTTTTACGGGATAAAAAGGGGACGTGAATGAAACCGCGGTTGGAATGCTAGTCCATCCATGAGCGAAAAAGAGACAAAAGGAAACTCTTTTCAAATGTGGGACCTTATTTTCATTTTTTTTTTCAAATCATTAGGTGCACGTAAAACGACCAAGCATAGTGAGCTGCCCAGAGACCGGGTTCACTTGCGACAACGGGACCAACGCGGTGTGCCTCCCGAACTCGTGGTTGTGCGACGGCGAGCAGGACTGCCCCGGCGGCGAGGACGAGGCGGAGGACCGCTGCAGGAACTCCACCTGTGCCCCCTTCATGTTCCGCTGTCCGAGCGGCAAGTGTATATTCAAGTCTTGGGTCAGTTTCATTTTGAACACGCTTTTATATTAGCTTCACCTGTATGTATGTAAGGATGGAAAATGACTACGAGGTCGTTCACCAACTAGATGGTCCGACCAAGCAAAAGACTCATCGTCCTCCAAATTTTACACGGTCGTAAGGGACGCGTTGGACAGAAACCGGTGGAGGCCGATCATCCGCTCTAGAAGTAAACCCGAAGCTGACTGCGATCCTCAGATATGAGAAAACTACTATAGAGAGTATGCATGTAACTAAGTATATTCAAATCAAACGTAATTTTCATTGTCTCCAAAACGTCCTAAACTGAAACTTTGTACACTTATCAAGAACGATGACAACACAGTAATTTGGTACCATCGTTACTACTTTTTAGTACAGGGCTTATTAAAGCGTGTTTTGTAGTTTTTTTTAAATATAAGGAGAAGTTATTTTGTATTAGGCCTCTTAGGCGGCTTGAAAACTCCAACAGTAGGTTGACCACTAGTCTACCTCCACCGATCCGCAGTGGGCACGCGTGGTGGAATATCTGCCCATTACCACCCTATTTTGTGAAAGGAGGCCTGTGCTCAGCAGTTGGCCATTATAGGCTGATGATGATGATGATGAAGTTGTATAACAATTCTTCCAATGATTTGAATTTACTAGTGTTTACGTTTCATTAGGTATGTGACGGTGAAAACGACTGTAGTGACGACGAGTCATCTGACGAGAAGAACTGCACGAGCATTGGCCATTCGAAACTACTTCCACACCCCGGACCAGAGAAGCCCACGTTCCCACACAACCGCACTTGTTTCGAATGGATGTTCAAATGCGACAATGGCAATTGTTTGCCAAACTGGTGGCACTGCGATGGTATTAACGACTGTGGCGATCATTCCGATGAGATTGGCTGCGGGTTGGTACTGCCAGAGACAAAGTCAGTTAGTCCTGAACATATCATGCCTCGGCTCAAGTGTGGAAAGAATCAGTTTACTTGCGGGCCAGGTTAGTGAATTTGTTATTCTTGAGTGTATTTTAAGCTTTATTTATATTCTGCAGCAAGGTGTATTTTTAACCGACTTCAAAAAAAGGAGGAGGTTCTCAATACGGTTGTATTTTTTTTTTGTTAACTCATAACTCCGTCATTTATTAACCGATTTGGAAAATTCTTTTTTTGTCTGGAAGGGTACACTTCCCGTTTGGTCCCATTGTCATCAGATCAGGATTTGATTACTTCTTAGTATACTTTGAAGTCGGTTTAAGTTTTTTGTAAAACAGTCCAATTATTTTCAATAGATTTTTGTTTGTACAAGCTTCGACTGCGTAGTTTTAACCCGCGTATCAAATTATCTGGACAATTCCAATAAAAAAAACAAAGTTATAATTTTATGTAACCTGTGAACAGTTTTTTTTTCTAATACTTACAAAGCAAGAGCCATATATAATTATCGTCCTTTTACCTATGTAGTGTTGTGTTTTTTTAATCAACGTAAATTGAAGGGGCTGATTCACGATTCTCTCTCTTTAAATTGGCTTCTACTTTCTGCAATTCTATTATATTTATGGAACACGTGGATATCAAGAAAGCTATCAATGGACTTGTCCGGTGCTCCGCTTAAGGTCGATTTGTTAAAGAAGGAGCTCAGTTCAATGAAGTTGACCAGTCTGATGAAAGTAGAAACTGAATTTTAATCTATAGAAGCAGTGTGATAATAAATTAAAATTATAAGTAATAAAACTGTCGCCACACTCTTTAAATTCTTAGCTTATATAATTTAATCTCTCTTTGTTAAATTAGCTAAACTAATTTCATTCGGCTCTAAGGATGTCCCGTCTCTTCTTAGTGTAGTTATATATTTATCTTTGTTAATTACCATTTACTTACGCGGTAGCCCCACTGCTTGACGATAGTGAAGCACCCCCTTAAGGTTTCGCGTTAACCCGGTACAGTCAGTAAACAAAACTCGTGTGGGTACGGTAGGTGTGTGCATCCCCCTGCCGTGGGTATGCGACGGCGCGTTCGACTGCCCGGACGGCGCGGACGAGCGCGGCTGCTCCCCGCGGCGCCGGCCCGCCGCCCCCGCCCCCGCCCCCGCCCCGCCCATCTCCGACACCGCCACCGGGCCCGTGTGCCACAACGACTCCACGCTCTGCAACGACCACACCGCCTGCGTAGAAGTGCACAAACTGTGCGACGGACACGCCGACTGCGCCGATGGCAGTGATGAGGCTGACTGTACATTTACTGTGAGTACTTGGTTTGGTCGCCTCAGAAGTTAGGACGCTGTCGGAGACGTAAAACGCTCGTCCAGTAAAAGCATATACGATCTGGACTTCAAGACATCTAGGTTATAGGGGTCAGAAAACAAAAACGAAAGTGACTTCAGTTCCCATCTGATGCGCTCACCGTGTAATGTGATTGTTGAAGAAGAAGAATTGCAAACGAAGCCTTGAATGGCGCAACCAGTGTGTGTATTTTTCAAGGTTTAACAATTGCTCCAAAATACTGTTTGCTTGAAGGGACAAGCTCATTTCTTTTTATCTGTTGGGTTTCATTAACATTGTTCAAGTCTGTATTGTTCTAAAGCCATTGTTTGATCACTGGAGCTCAAAGTATACGAATTAAAAGAATTTTCGGATTTTAGGGTCATAAATCAACTAATTGCCCGCTTACGGACTTCGCTTGCGATGCGTTCTGCCTGCATATATCGAAGGTGTGCGACGGTCACCAGGACTGCTACGACGGGACAGACGAAGCCAATTGTTCAAGCAATGATACTAGTCATGTCTATCAGGTAAGAGTTTTTACAAATTGTGTTATTTACAAGCTGTGTCCCGCGGTTTCACACGCTTTAAATTTGGATCAAACATGATGCGTGAAGATATAATGGTCCATAACCTTCAATACACGTGCTATCTAACGTAACAATATTTTTTTCTAATCGACCTACATACTTATAATTAATTTACTGGCACCTAGGCATCTAGCACGAAATTTGAAGGAATAAAACTTTTTTTTTTACAAAATTGGTCAGACACTAGGGCATGAATCTCGGAATCTCGGAATCTCGGAATCTCGTAATATCGGAATCTCGGACCATTTTTTCCGATATTACAATATCGGAATTGAGTGATCCAATATCGTAATATCGGAATCGGATATTTTTTCTATTTGAGTTTTTATATAAAGCTTTTAAGCGCGCCACAAGGTATGGTCACCTAGAGCTTTAAAATTAACGTATCGTACAAC
This sequence comes from Achlya flavicornis, assembly GCA_947623365.1. Taxonomy (NCBI): domain Eukaryota; kingdom Metazoa; phylum Arthropoda; class Insecta; order Lepidoptera; family Drepanidae; genus Achlya; species Achlya flavicornis. The sequence goes on from OX392482.1 coordinate 5,300,040, forward strand.
AATTTTGCCTACCAGTGTTGCAAGTGAGCGTATTTTTTCAACAAAATACGATGTTCATTATCCATAAAAATGCTTGACGCTTTGTTTTTAGGAAAATATTAGCAAGAAAAACGAGCGTTTAAAAATAATTTAGTCTCACTATATCTCTTTCTAACAAACATAACAAAAGGATGTAAGAAATTTAGTCCTGTCAAATTAATCCAATGCTTGTTTTCAACACAAATTTAGTCGCCATCTATAGGTTACGTCTTACGTCTAAATACACGCAAATGAAGACGGTAAATACTAATTTCATAGCTTTAAATGTGTTCTATCCTTTAATAATGTTTGTAAGAAAGAGATGTGATTTTACTAAAATTAATTTAGTGCGATTTACAACAAAATCGGCACCATTATCTTTTTCTATACTAATATAATATTAATTATACTAAATATATTAACATCTATGCTAATATCGATATACGAATCGTCTCGCACGTAGTTTTGACGACGTCCAGCCTCCCGAACAAGCCGGTTTCTGTAAAGGCTTTAGTACCATAGACCACATACATACACTCCGCCAGATTATACAGAAGACTGAGGAGTATAATCGGCCATTATGCCTGGCGTATGTGGACTATGAGAAAGCCTTTGATTCAGTCGAGACATGGGCGGTGTTACAGAGTCTACAGCGATGCTAAATTTACTATCGCTATATCGAAGTGTTAAAGTGTTTGTACAGCAAAGCCACCATGTCAATCCGAGTCCAGGACGAGAGTACGGTACCAATCCAGTCGCAGAAGGGTGTAAGACAGGGTGACGTAATTTCCCCGAGACTCTTCACCACTGTAATGGAGGATTTATTCAAGCTCTTGGACTGGAAGGGATATGACATCGACATCAAATACGAACATATCACTCACCTTCGATTTGCCGACGATATAGTCATAATGGCGGAATCGCTGGAAGCTTTGAACATCATGCTCAATGACCTCAACAGAGTTTCCCAACAGGTAGGCCTAAAAATTAATATGGACAAGACAAAATTATGTCTAATGTTCATATTCCGCAAATGCCGGTGATTGTTGGGAGCACTGTTCTCGAAGTTGTAGACGAATATGTTTACCTAGGACAAATTGTCCAATTAGGTAGGTCCAACTTTGACAAACAGGTCAATCGAAGAATCCAACTCGGCTGGGCAGCGTTCGGGAAGCTGCGCCATATCTTCACGTCCAAAATACCTCAGAGTCTGAAGACAAAGGTCTTCAATGAGTGCGTGTTACCAGTGATGACATACGGGACAGAGACGTGGTCTTTCACTGCTGGCCGCGTAAATAAGCTAAGAGTCACTCAGCGAGCTATGGAACGAGCTATGCTCGGAATTTCTCTACGTGACAGGGTCCGAAATGAGGACATTCGTAGGAGAACAAAAACGACGGACATAGCTCGTAGAGTTAGTAAGCTGAGGTGGCAATGGGCAGGCCATATCGCCCGAAGAGCCGATAACCGATGGGGAAAGAAGGTTCTCGAGTGGCGACCGCGTACTGGAAAGCGCCGAGCGGGACGACCTCCCACCAGGTGGACCGACGACCTGGTCAGAGTCGCTGGGCGCCGCTGGATGCAAGCGGCCCAGAACCGTTCGAAGTGGAAATCAATGGGGGAGGCCGAAGCCTATGTTCAGCAGTGGACATCCATGGGCTGCTATGATGATGCTTATATAATAAAGGGTTTTTTGTTTGTTTAAACGGTGAAACCGCGGGGGACAGTTTTAATATAATGAAAGTGAAGATTTTTTGTTCGTTTGTTTTAATTCTTTTATCTATGGAACTACCAGTCGGATTCAATTTTTTTCTACTAATAGACGAGGAGATTTTCCAATAATAGCATGGAGGACCTCTTGGCTCATTATGAAACCACTAATCTCCAATTCGGACTCGCAATCAACACACAAGATTTAAATGCTAATGATAGACCGGGCCTAACTTAATAGAATGGACGTACTGAGAAAAAGATACATCTACCTCGGCTCTACCATTTCCAACATAAGAGACTGTGAAGATGAGATCAGAAGACAATGCGCAATGACAAGATCAGCAGTAGGAAGATTTGGAAATACAGTAGGATAACCAGGAAAACAAAGACTCGACTTATGAGATGCCTGGTATTTCCGATCTTTCTCTAAGGAGCTGAAACTTGGTCATTAAGCCTACAAGATCGTCGGAAAATTGACGAACTGGAGGTGTGGTGCTGAAGACGCTTCTTGAAAATTCCGTTGACGGCCTTTCACACCAATAACTCGATCCTGCAGGAGCTTAGAATAACAGATAGTCTTTCATCGACTATGCAGCTTCGAATTCTGAAGTTATTTGGTTACATCTGCAGAAACGAACACTCGATGAAGAGTCTCATTCCAGGGTGGGAGAGTGTACTCGCACGCAACGCTACGAAAGCTGTAACCCTAGTCAAGGAGAACATTGAAGACCCACCATGTACACTATTGCAACCACGACCACTCTGACAGGAGTGCTCGACTGAGCAGAAGATATTTTCAATCCAACTTTATAACGAACTAGTTGTCCCCGAGGTTTCACCCGCGTTCCCGGGATCAAAAGTAGCCTATAATACTCAGGGAGAATGTAGCTTCCTATAAGTGGGAAAAAAAAAACGAATCTGACCGGCTGTTTCACAGATTAGTCAGTTTAACCAAACAAAAAACTCTTCCCCTTTATAATACTAGTATAGATAGATAATTATGTGAAGTTTATAAGGAATATGTGCTAATTATAAGGAATATGTGCAATTTATAATAAAAATGTCTAATTCCGATATTAATATCGGAATTCCGATATTGAGATCCAATATCGGAAATCAATATCGGAATTGAAAAATATTCCGATATTACATGCCCTATCAGACACTCAGTAAAACAATGTTGGCCCGTACCCGGGTACCTAAAAAAAATCTATACAAATGAGGCGTTTTCAGCATTGAGTTTTCTTTTATATTAGCTTATTATACTGCAATATCATGGGGTTATCATATAGAAGTATCGATTAGCTTTTTTTTTAATGTATCGGTATTTTTATTGGTAAAAAACAAGAAACAACTTAAATCTAAATTAAAAATTAACTAAAATTAAAAATTACAAATAGAACACTTGTCCCAAATCGCTGCCCTGTGAAAACGTACCAAGAAGGCTGGCGGCATTGCCACCTTGGATGGCAATGCTTTTTCGTTGACCTAAATAAACGCCAGCCCTCATCGGTTAGCTAATTTGAAATTCTTTTATTAAAATTAATATGCATTCCAGTTCTTAAACATTGGCGTGGATCAGTCGTCGATAAACTCGACGAGTTTCCTCATATCGTGCTGGATGGCGCAACAGAAGATGGTTCAGTACAGTTTCCTACCGTCCATAGCGAAGGTTAGCGATGGACTGTGGCGGAATATGACTTGGGCTAATGACAGCACATATAGGTGAGTCGTTTGTAATACATTTTATATTAGATTGGGTGTCTTCAAGACTGGTGTGAAGTTGTGAAGGGATCCAAGTGTCTATTGGCTATGGTAACCGCTTCTCATCAAGCGGGCTGTATGCTTGTGTGCTGCCACACAGCTGCTCTGTTTCTGCTGTTAGGGGCATTATAAAAGATTAATACTGTTAACATTGAAATAACCTCATTAAAAACTGTGTGAGAGAGAAGGAAAGAAACGTCCCGATCCAGTGCGCCAATAATAACTAAATGTCTAAAGTCTCTATGGAATACGAATACTAGTAAAACTTCACCAGTGCTTTCGTGAAGTGTCTAATTTGAATCTTATAACTTATGTATAAGAATGCATTTCCATTGACAGGTTTACAGACTTGGAGCCGTATACGAACTACAACGTGACATTCTACATTCAGGATAGCAAGTCGAACAAGACCTATGCTTCGATGAAATACGTCAACACTACTACAGGACAAGGAGGTAAAGAATTACTCCGCGGTGGTGGAATATTCAACATCATTTATTATTTGTTAAATATCAATTAACTTGTCTGGTATTTTAATCTAATCTTTATTGTGTTTATTTTAATGGCTTTAATAAAAATAATAAACTTTCATATTATTCGCTAACACCTTCTTTTGTGTAAATAATTTTGTGTGGCAACTCTACGCTCGGCTTGAATAAAATGTTTTGACTGTCTTGCTTATCTATTTTAAAACTTACTTTAACCTCCGAACTACTACAGTAGGCGCGCAGTACCACCGATAATATGCAGTAAAACTCAATATACATGAATTTATGAAAATAAAACGAAAACTGCAAGTTCCCACCAAAAAGTTCTATAACAATGTAATCACTGTAGGTGGTTACATCAAGTAGTATTCTGCGTAAAGCTTCGTAATTTGTTATTATTTTTTATATTTCTTTTATAGCTTCGAAAAAAGATTCTAACAAATTCACTTTAAAAATACCGGCCAAGTGCGAGTCAGACTCGCGCACCGAGGGTTCCGTACAATCCTGTAGGTATATAAGTAAATGGTAGTATATGAGTATTTGATATTAATTTCAATTCATGACGTATTAAAAAAAAACTTTAGATCTCGTTCAAACCAATTTTCGGTGGAAGTTTGCACCGTAATGTACATCATATATTTTTTATAGATTTATCATTCTCTTATTTTAGAAGTTACAGGGGGGGGACACACATTTTACCACTTTGGAAGTGTCTCTCGCGCAAACTATTCAGTTTAGAAAAAAATGATATTAGAAACCTCAATATCATTTTTGAAGACCTATCCATAGACACCCCACACTTATGGGTTTGATGAAAAAAAAAATGTTGAGTTTCAGTTCTAAGTATGGGGAACCCCCAAAATTTATTGTTTTTTTTCTATTTTTGTGTGAAAATCTTAATGCGGTTCACAGAATACATCTACTTACCAAGTTTCAACATTATAGTTCTTATAGTTTCGTAAATAAATGGCTGTGACATACGGACGGACAGACAGATAGACAGACAGACAGACATGACGAATCTATAAGGGTTCCGTTTTTTGCCATTTGGCTACGGAACCCTAAAAACCGTAAGTAAAAGCTATCCTAGATGACAATTGTATTTTTACAACGGAACTAACAAATTCAATATGTTAATGTTTTGTGTTCTTATAACTTGTGCAATTTGCAACAAATACAAGTAAACGCGTGATATAGATTTTTACTAGGATTCAGTTAGTGGTAACGTGATTTTGAATTTAGTTGTGAGTACTAGTTTCTCTAATTGAATGGGAAATAACAAATAAATATAGCACATAATGACTAAAAGCATGTGGTACTAAATTGCATGAACCAATTATTTTATTGACACTTTAGACCACCATGACCGTGCTAATCGCTAGGTATTATATTCTGCCTTGTTTGCTTTTTCGTGCTCTCCTGTGATATGATGTGTAATGGTGGAAAAAATGATTTGACGATATAATGACTTAGGCTAGGCCTGGTATCATACAACGAGAAACAAAACACCTCAATAATAGTTTGTTACTCGATAATTAACCTTAAATCGTATAGCCAAGTTTTAATCTCGACTTACTTGACTTATACCTTACTTACCAATATCTTATTGGGGATTTTTTTACCATAATGTGAACGCACATTTAATTTCATTTTCTTTTTCCAGTGCCATCTCCCCCTCTCAAAGTAACAGTACGTCAAATGGTCGGCAGTCGAGTGAACATTATCTGGGACCGACCGGAGACACCGCAGGGGGTTGTTCACCACTACATGGTGTACTACGCGCCTCCTCTACCACCGTTTAACTCGATTGTCTTCGCTAACGATACAAAGACTCAGTCTGTCGTTTTAGAGGGCAATTTCAAGCCTTTGAAGAATTACTCGTTTTGGGTGAGTGTGTTTTGATTTGAGTTGTAGTTGTTTTGTTTTAAGGTTGAAATTGACAAGTGCAGAGAATATCGAGCTTGTATAAGAGTTATTTGGCGAGGGCATCATCACACCTCCAATGCAATGCGTTTAGCAAGGGATAGCAGGGGGGATGTTTTATTGTAATTTTTCATCATTAACTTAAAAACTACGCAACATAAAACTAAATAAAAACCTGTTTTGGAATGTACAAATAAAGCTCTTTCATATGATACCCCAATAAAACATGTAACCTCACTTTGAAATTTTGGTCCCTGAGGCCCCTTTTGCAAAGAAATTAAAAATATTTTGTTATTTTTTCATTTGCTATAATATTGGGTTAGCAATATTTATAACTATTCACAATTTCAAATCAATAACATGAGTGGTTGCTTTGACAGACGGACAGACGAACGGAGGGGCACCATAAGGGTTCCTTTTTACCATTTTGGTTCGGATGGCAAATGTGACAAATTCAACAAAAAACATATGTACTCCAAACAGATAACAGCAACAAACGAGGCATACACATCAGTATCATCCGAGGTAGCCAACATAACGTTCGACGAGGGAGGCGACGTGGACGCCGTCGTCAACCTGACGATGGCTCGCAAAGACAACTCGGTACAATTGGGGTGGCACAAGATACGAGGCGTTGAGGGTTACACGGTGCAAGTGATGCTGCCCTCGCAGTACGCTCAACGGGACCCCATCACTACTCAAGCGAATGAGATTACTAGTAAGTTAATATCATAAGCCATAACGCACAGCGAGACAAAGAGCGATACCCTCATGTCAAAAAATATTAACTCGCGTAGCGTCTACAGTAGCGTTTAAGGAGAACGGCGGCCAAAGTGCTCTAAATGCCACTGTCATGTATAAGACACAAGGTTTAATATTATCTGTAATTTAGTTCTGTTCCATAAAGATTTTAATGCTATGGATTTCGCACTTTATGGGAATGGAGGTAGCATGCTTTCTGTTTAATGAGTGTGGGTTTATGTGGTAGCAGGTATGATTTGAGTTCGTAATTTAAAATATCCAACGACAATTTTGCTAGTGTTGTCATTATGGAATGAAAATTCCAATGTCACTCAAAATAAAATTTGTAAGGAGTCCCCAGAAAGGGAGCCTCTTGAATCTGCTTATAGGATATTAGAAAAATATAAACAGAAACTAAGTAGTAATAGTCAGATTTCAGTTCCAATTCCAACAATATTATATAGGAGTTGGTTTTATTTTTGATAAAATATGTTCGTAATAAAAAAACAAACAGGTTAAAAAATACTTTTCGAAGCTTTCGAGCTACTTGTTATTTCTATTGTTAAATTGCAACTTTATGCTCAAATATTATTTTGTTACAGTTTCAAATTTACCACCCGGCGTACAACTATACATAGAAGTGAAAGCCTATAAGAACAAGATATTCGGCAAACCATTCACCGTACCACTTCGCACGGAGGGTACTCCAGACGAGCAACTCACTTTAACCGCCATATTGTTGAAGGACAAACGCACATCCGTACAACTGACGTGGTCACCACCCACCGATGATAGATACAAGAACAAGAAAGTACAGTACGAAGTACATTACACGAATATGATCCGCAGGACTAATCCTGGTGAAATGTCTAACGGTAAGTCTAGTTAAAAAAAAAAAACTGGATATGCATCCGAACTATTGGTCTCAAACTTCCTTGTGGGTCCCTTATAACACAGAATATTAACTACGTAAACAAGAGAATCTTCGATTGTATGAAGTTCCTAAGGTCAGCTTAGAGTGGCTGTACTATGAAGTGTAGAGGTAAGGAGAAGAATACATCCAAAAGTGACCCCTAAAAGCCGTTAAATTGGTGACACTACAGTAGCAACAGTGTATGAAAGGAGTTAGCCGTCTTGTCTACGGAGTGTTGCCAGATATACTGTAATATTTTTTTTAATAACATTAGATTTACCGCATTTTCACACCATCTACTGTTTTGAAGTCTGTGGAAAAAAAATGCTTTATCTGGCAACACGGCGGTACACAGCGTACTTCAATCCGTCAACAACACACAGCGTCATTCACAGCGTTTGGAGGATTTTGGAACTGTTATTTTGTGCTCTTTTTCACTTTTTCACTACCTTTTTTTTTTCTTACCTCCATACACTAGCTCCATAGGCTGCACCTAAACCTATGCTATAACAATTTTTTTTATCACAATGTTTATTTTTGTTGCAGATACTAAAATAGTAACGGAAGACACCAGTTTGCTGATAGAGAATCTGCATGCTTGCGAGTCGTACATATTCAGAATGGGACTGCTAGGTGGACCACTCTCTCAACCAGTTGACATTATTACAAGAGAAAATGAAAGGTAAGCTGCCTTTACATGTTACTATTAGTATTAGGTTAAGAACTATCTCTGTGGATTTGTGTGCGATTTTTTTGCTTTGGCAGACTTGTTATGCTCGCCTTAAAGCGTTTGCTTGAGGCAGCATAGTGTGACGAGTCGCCCAATTCCTTCCAATATGGAGAGGAGGGCGGTGGCTGCCACACGCGTCATACTTGTAAACAGGTGCTGCATGTGGGGGCTAGTCTGCTTGAGTCTGCTATTTACTTATTAAATACTGTCAGTCTATAAAGGCTTAAATAATAAAGACCTTGTCTATTTTTTAAAAGAGTGATAGCTTAGTTGATTGCCGACTCTTCTCAGCAAATGCAACCTTCCAAACCGGTATTTGAGTTCAATCATAAGTCTTTGCGAAGTTCTATTTGGATAAGATATTTTTTCATTGAGTTTGCCCTGCAGGTTAGGCTGATGTTTGTATTGTAATTTGTGGTTTTCTTATTCCTTTACTAAACTTTATTATTTATTTGTTTATTAGAGCTCCAGTGAAAAATCTACGCGTGGAATACGATGAGAATAAATCTGAAATGAACATTCTGTGGGACGCTAACTGCAATGCACTGAAAAAACCTGTCACATACAGGGTAAGTCTTTTGAGCTCGATTTTTTAAAAACTTAACTAAGGAACGGACAAGCTAGGAAGTCATCATTTTCAAATAATTGTATGTTTTTTAATGTGATTGTTTGTCCCACTAGTTGGAGATAACAGAAGAGACCCGCAATAAGAAGAGTCAGTACGATCTACTGCCATCCGCTAACAGCAGCGTCGCCCACGTCATACACAACGTGCCGGTCGGTGGACGATACAACGTTTGTGTACACGTAAGTCATTTTATTATATTCATATTTGTCACTAGTTCCTGAGAGACCTATTGTTCTCACGGGATAAATAATATGTTACAGAACGGTTAACTAATGCTTGCACGTTATTAACATTAACATTTAGCGCTTATATAGTCTGTGAATATGCGCGCGGCGTGACGTCTCACTCGCGCGCGGTCAGCTTACGAGTATGAAAGAGACAGTTATTGTTTTGCTTTTGCTACTGCTCATTAATACGAGTGGTCTTTTTTCCATTCGTCCATTAGAATTGACTGACTGATTAGAGGCAATAATGTAATAAAACATACTTTATCGTGAAATTGCATATGTGTGAGTACTGTGAAGGTGCCAAGTTTCGGTAACCGACCTGTAGGCTTAGTGTGAGTTACATAAAACAAACCGAATGACTTCACAACAGCGTTTTCGAGAATTCCTTCGTCACGTCGTTTAGTGCATAAGTGCGAGTGCGAGTGACAAGCTAGGTATTTGATTCATGTGGTGTTTCCTCACTGTGAACTGCGTTTGTTTTTTTTCTTATATTGGCAGCACGTTTCGTCTTCGCAATAAGCCGGCTAAATTAAATACAATATTTTGCTTATGCTATTTGAATGTAGACGTTGTATATCAAAACTACTCGGGTAACGCGTAGCGTCATCGCGTCACTTTGTTTATACAAACCGAATGGTAGGTACTCGTATTGCCAAAGAAATATTAGTTAGTATATCGTATCGTATCATATGGTTATCTCATCTATCTAATATAGTAGTCATCCGTGAAACAAACTTAAACCTAAAACGAAAAATTATAACAAGCCAGCGTTAGTAACGTTTATGGAAGCTAAGTAATAAAGATATTTACAAAATGTTATGTTTGAGTTAGATAATAGGTATTTAAATAAGATTCTTGGTTTGAGTTGTTGAAGTAAAGTTGTGGTACATTTTGTATGACTGTGTACTTATCGCTAGACATGGAGATCTTAGTGAATCAACAATCAATGCAAGGCGTAGGATGGTGCAAATTAAGCTTTGGGAGGAGCTGGTGATCAGTCTGTGTTGGACAGTGATGAGAGTGGTGATAGTGATACAAAATTCACAAAGAGGAAAAGGTTTGCAAATACATAATTTTATACGTACTAGTACTACAGTATTAGGTATCTATTATTATTGGTTGTGGGACCGGGTTATTTTATTTTTATTTTGGATGTTTTCGTCACCCTACACGTCGAAAACATCCTCCAAGCGAAAAAAAATCGTAAAACCATTATTTTCTCCACTCATTACAATACCATTTGGATAAAAATAAGTTTGTAAAATATGCTCTCACTGCCAAAATCTCCGTGACAACATTAACATGCTCCCTAGTGAGACGTTGTCGATAACATCTGTCAAAGGTGACCAAATTACCACTCGCACTCGCAAAACAACGTTCACGCTCGTTTCTTTGTTTACTTTACTTGTTATTCGATGCTTGCTATCGAAAAGGCTAACATAAACCATCTCGCACTCGCAAATTATGTTTCACAATTTAGCCGCTAGGCGGCGCTGTTCCGACGCCATACAAATTTGAGTTAACGATAGTGACTATCGACTCGTTAAGAAAACTCACACTAAGCACACTGTATACTAGAACATATTCTAACTTACAGAAAATCGCAATCAAATAACATTACTTTAATGTGGTATTGTGTTTCTGCGGTGAATAAGTTCGGCGGAGCTGTGACTGTGGTGGTAGTAAATCACTACCGCTGAATTATAATAGCTTTGGTCATTGGCGTATATAAGGGGGGAGCCGGGTGGGCCGTCCCCACCCCAGCAAGTGGTGCATTCCTCAATTCCTCAATTTTGCATTCCAAAAATCATTGGCCGAAATATGGTAAAACACTTCAAATTGAAATGAGTTGCGTGTACGTTGCATCTGCTTTTACGGGCCAGGCCCCTCTGGGAAATCATTCCTAGATACAGTAGTACCCAACTGATATGGGTGATATGGCTTACCGATGTACCTGCGCAGAAGATACATTCTCAAAGCGCGGGAAATGCTATTGGTCGAAAGCTGCCGCCATGTTAGCACGCGTCGTGATGGCGCACGGAGGGGCGTGACTTGCGAGTGAGACGGAACTAACAGCTGCAATGTATTATAAACCTTATAGTAGTGATCTAAGGTTTTAAGCTCTTTCGTTAATTTTCGGGGCCATACTTTCTTTTCTGTGCGAACGAAGATTCACGACGCGCCTTATCAGTTGGGTACAACTGTACGCCAATGGCCTTGACGTAGACGATGATATTTGACGGGTCAGTTTATCTGATATCCATAGTACAATCTGCTTAGTTTGGGATCAGATAGCCGTGTGTTTTAAAAATCTTTGTTAATTCCCTAGGTATCGATCCCAGAAGAAGCGGTTTCGACTTGCACATCAGCCAGAAGTAAATCCGTAGAACCACCGCGTAAAGTTGTCGCCTGGCTGTCGGAGAATGGACACATCATGGTGCGCTGGGACGATGAACATTTGGAACAGGAGCCTAAGTGAGTGTTGTTATCAATTGCTGGTTAAGTGTTATCTCTTTTCCGTAAGTTCGAACGGAGAGAGACAATAGTCGGTGAGACAGTAGTCGGGGAGACATTAGTAGTATTAGTATTTAGGTTAATTACGTATTTTCAAAGTACGGTTAAAATTATGTGCTGGCAGAAAATTATTGTCTATCTACAATAGGGATACCATTTTTAACATTGATAGATGGATTTTTCATTTAATAGTAATTTCAGTAGTACATCAAATGGCAAAATTGAAAATTGGCACATGAATTGATACCCAATGTATATTTATTATATCAGTTATCTGGTTTTGATAGTACACGATCTGCTTAGATTGGGATCAGATGACCGTGTGTCAGGAATGTTCCAGGATATTTATTTATTTAAAATGTAGTGCTTTAAGCTAATAATAAAATAGTGAAATCATACCTGAAAACACCTCTTTTATATGAAATTCAATGCCAAAACTTTATCTTTACAGACACAAGTTCCAAGTAATAATATCTGAGAAGGAGATCCCTGAGGACCTGTTACACCCGACGGAGGACATGAAGATAATGACAGCGGACTGTCCGCCATTACTGATGTCTGCTCCGGTCACCTCTACCAAGTCACTCTACGTTAGTGTGAGGGCGGTCACACCTGATGGATACTACAGTGACCTGAGCGAAGTACAGACCATGACTATGGGTGAGTGATCTGTCTATACATATAGTGAGGTGATAAGGATTCATGGATTTTAGATTGGTCTTATTTCTTAAGACTAATATGTGTAAAGCCACAGGTAAAGCTCAGATATTTGTATATAGTATGTATTCAATACAGTTTCTCGAATAGTGTACTTTACGGTTTAGTTTTATCACACGCACTGCGATATCTTAACGATTATTTATGTCTACTAGTTATAAGAGAGGTAATCATAACGGGTATAATAATCACACGTTTGAAATTCGGAGTATCCCATCTGGGGAAGTACCTCCACCTTACAGAATACCGCAGCCAGATAACGTGTATGTGATGTTCCTGCGCGTGAATTTGCCAGAGCTCGTTGGGGGGGGAAGGGTCTGTTACGCGTGAGTGTGAGTGCTCCGTCTGCTCTCACCGTGTGTGAGTGTCCATATATCATAATACTTGAATGGTCCCTTACCCCGGGTACAAGTTGGAGTATATAACTTTGTGCGCCGTGCCGCGGTATGTCAGGTAGACCTTGTAGACTTGCACGTGTCAGTTTTGTGACCCACCCGAATTTACACGTGCCTTTACCCACAGCAATGAATTGTTCAAAATGAAACACAATCCGTTTATTTAAGCACTTGCAATTGACATTTCAAATCGAAATATCACGTCGATTTGTAACAATCTCTTATGTCAATCCCATACAAAGGTTGATCGTTTACACTAATGATGACGATTGTCGACAACCATCTTGTCTAGCGGGGCTGTACCGTCGTCTGCATAGCAAAGGAAGCTGTCAATAGATAGCATAATCATTGACATGCAGGAGGAACAATGTTGGAAATAACACGAAACGTGTCCCTCAAAATCCCTCATTCCGTACAAGTGATTACTTCTTTGATACCTACTGTTAGTAGGTATGATTATTGATATATTTTAATATAATGTTTTCATAAACACAGTCAATCTTACCGTTTTTGAATTTCTTCACGCAATTTCCGAGTCGTTCACATTGAATAAACTCGATCATAACGATGAGTATTTCCACTACTTAAAGCAGTGGAGACATATTAAAAGACTGAATTTTGTGACCAATAACCTCTATTACCTAAAATTGTACTATGAAACCAAATTTAGTAAATGATCACCAAATTTTTATGAGGAAATTGTTGCGCTATTTCTCGACTCGGGACACTCCAAATACAGTTGGTTATTTTTGGATTAAACAGTCATAATTTGGGTTCTTATTTCACGCTAAAATTGTGGTGGTAATTTTGGTGATCATTTACTATTTTTGGCAATATAAAGTGTTCTTTTTGTCGTTAAATTTGACTAAATCCGGTGGTTCGTTAAACGTAAGCCATATTAAAATGTAAGGTGTTGATATAGATTCGGAAGCGGAGGTGGGATCGGCGATGACGGCGCTGTGGTGGGGCGGCGGCGCGGCGCTGTGTGTGGGAGTGGTGCTGGGCGCGGCGCTGGTGCACGCGGTGGTGCGCCACCGCCGCCTCGCGCGCTCCTTCCTGCGGTTCACCGCGCACACGCCCCGCTACGACAACAGGCGGGGACAGGCCACCCTCGGCGATCATGGTCAGTTCTACACACACATTTTTTTTTATTTTTACTGTGTATAGGCCTGTGTTTGACCACAATCTCACTATGGTATGTGATGATGTGGTCGAAGGTGGTAAGCACACAAAGCCTAGAAGGAACTGGCTCTCAAGTGCAGCTGACGGAACACACCGATAGGTGCTTGGCGACAGATTTTCAACTTGAAGGTGGTAGCCAGCCACACAACGGTACAAAGTACCCTACCACCGTGCTATGGTTTCCTCACGATGTTTTCCTTCACCGAAAGCTCAAGCTCATTGTAGGATTCGAATCCGGGACCTTCGTCTCGGTATCCGACGTCACTACCACTGAGCTATCATCGCCTTAAACATACATACATGTAAACACTACCAGAGGTACACTATACAGGTTGGACATTTTAGAGGGTTCAGTAAGGGCAGCTACCTTAAAGGTTGCCACGCGAATATGATCTTAAGTGACTTTTCTTTATTTTTGATTTATTGCAATCGGCATTTACATTATTTTGAAAAAATATTGTCAGTAGGTAAACGGCGATTTTTTTTAAACGTTTTTATTATCTTATTCGATCCTGTCTCCGACAAGGATCAAAATGCTCTTCTAAAATAACTTAGGTTTGGGTACGAGAAATATCAGAAACTGAAGCACACTTTTCGCATACACATTTTGTTAAGTACATCCACCTTACAGAAGGTCGCAGCCAAGAACATTGATACGCAATCAGATAAAGACTTTTTAATTTATCAAAAATTGGTCTACATAAAAAGATGTGCATGAAATAAACTCGACGGATGCTTTCTTTCGCTCGCTATTTAAATGCAACTAAATCAAAATTACCAATAATTTACTTCCTAGTTCCTAATGGGCTGGTCCGAAATCTCATCTCTTAATACTGTCTTCAAGTATCTTGCTGACTTGAATCTCTAATCGTGATTAGAACAATTGAATTCAAATCTTGGAACTATCAAGTTTTATTTCAATGAACACAGTTAATTCTCTGCGTCAAGTAAAATAAATAAGGCAATTTAACAAAAATACTTTATTGTGCCATAAATGAATAGTTGTGTTAATTTGCAGACGATGATGACGTGCCTCCCATCCAAGGGTTCTCGGACGACGAGCCGCTGGTGATCGCGTGAGCTGCCCCGCCGCGTCTGCGCCTGCGCAACCAACATACAAACAATGTGATGTTAACGTGATCTTGTCATAAACATAGTATTTTATATATTTATATTATTGTTTCATCCTGCACGCCTTATGAAATGCATTTTTTAAATTCGTTGTGGTTGTTTATGTTAGTCAAAGATGAGGGGTATACGATAGTGGTTTGAATTATTTTCATAATCATTTTTTTGGACGACGGCCACATTATAAATTTTAAGTCATTATTTACAAAACCCCGAGTATTATTACGTTATGTCGAAGATATATTTTAGTTGTTATTGAAATTATTGTGACACATTTCACTTTATAAGTAAAAATTTCTAGTGAAATGTGATACAATACGAACGGGCTGTAAATTGTAAGACTTGTTAATTATGTATTTTTGCCAACACAAAGATTAAGTTTCTCGGCTCATATTGGAATTGTTTTAGATAAATGTCTATATGACCATAACTATCTCATTCATTATTAAATGTTTAATCGAGTTCGACACCAAAGATTATTAATGTAATAAGTACAATGTAAAATAATTTATTTACAAATCCATGTCAGTGTTGAACTTTTTTTATGATAAAATTACATATTCGTGTAGATCTCGACATTCCCAATGTATTGTGAATTAGTTTTGTTTAACTATGTTTAGTTCCTATACTTAGTTTTGTAGCGCCGCGTCATCTTATTCACGCCAGCCCTAGGAAATGTTACAGTTTATAATCGTTCAGGGCTGAACTCGTACATTTAAATTGTAAACGTGAACGAAATAAATTACTCAAAGTCAATACTTGTTTTAATATTTAGTACCATGTGACATTTTGGAGAACTTATGATGTTGTACAGTTATAGCAACTTTCACTATATAACTTTCGCTGTTGCAGACATTTCGAATTGTTACGTGTAACCGAAAATCTGTATTGATAGATATAAAAGTAGAAACAGATACACGGAAAGCTTAAACCTAGGTCTATAATCCTGAAATTTTGTACAGAGGTTTTTTATATACACTAAGAAAGGGTGTTTCACAATTTAATCCCGAAGTAGGTAAAAATGGATCGAAGACCGAAAAGCTAGTAATGGCTAAAGTTATAGAAAAAGATCATCTAAAATGATGAACTGGTAATAGCATGTAATCACCTGCATACTTTATAATATGTAGGCGGTTAACACCCTGCCACGCACCACGCAGCGTAGCGCTTGAATGCGTGTGATAATCGGTTAAGCCTGCATATAGTATATATTTGTGTTCCTGCGCGTGAGTAAGGTCGCCAGAGCTCATAGGGGAGGGGGGAAAGGTCGGTAACGCGTGAGCGATGCTTCATATGTTGCAAGCGTCCATATGGCTGCGGTAACCGCTTACCATCAGGCGGGCCGTAAGCTTGTTTACCGACTTAGTCGTATAAAAAAAAATAAAAAATAATAATATAAATAATCAACTTACGTCATTAATCAGCCGTTACCACACGACTCGCCCGCAGCGTCCACTCCCGCGCGGGCAACAACACCAACACATTGTCGCGCCATATCGCCACGCCCACAGCTGCGTTGCGACCATCGATGTTGCAGATTAGGGGACCGCCTGTACCTGTCTGATCGTGATATGAAAGCTTAAAACTTTATGGAAATTACTACAAAAATTGCCATTGCCGTAACCATTGAGTTAATACGTAGTAATAATAGGGAAATGCCTGTAACGTACATAAGCAGTTTAGAATAGAATAATTACTTTTCAGGAAATCTGGTCTTAATATATCTAATACATGGTTCTCACCTTTGACCAGAAACTGGCATGCAAAATTTTATTCAATTACAACTAACACGGCATGTCCGAACTTAATATAAAATAACCCTCCTTCCGGGTCAGTCGGGTAATAAAATAAAAATTATTTAAAGTGACAAATTGAGAAAATCTACCTTTTTTAAACAGTTTAAAAAAAAACCTTCGTTTGTAGGTATGTAATTGAAACAAAACAACAGGCAACAACACGTAATTTATAATTATTTTAAAATTTGAAATTATTTCAAATTAAGTATCCCAATTACATATACCAAGAATTAGGTATGTCAATACAATATTAATTATTCATTATATAAAATAATACAATTTTATTTCTTAAAATTATTTGAATACTGAATAAATAAAAACAGAGAGCCGATGTTACCGATTTTATATATTCATAACCATGTTTAAATAATTTCCTAACTCAGCACCAAATCGCCATGCAACTTATTTGGTTGATTTGCGATGATTTCGGTTAGAATTCGTTATAGATAGTTTCACTGATATTGAAAGTGTTTTAGTACCTAACTACGTACAATATTTTGTTACCTCGCAGTCAGGCTATAAACATGAACCGATATTAAAGGTCTTCCCATAAACATAACTTACGCGTTGATAACCGTTGAAGACGTCGTAAAGGATGACGAAGAAGAAGGACAGTAAAGATAAGAAAAGAAGCTAAAATATGCACATACCACAGTTCCTTTTGACCTAACAGACGCACAGAACGCGTTCGTTGGCAGATCTACTCCAAGTTTGCTTGAAGATAGGCGCGAGTTGCAATCCCGTGAACTAAGGATCGAAGCCCTTTGCCAACGTGAACGCATGCGAATCGCTGCGGATGGAATAAAATTATTAGGTTATCATCTTTTTTTTTAAACGATCTTCAACTAAATGAGAAAACTTATGTACACCCGACTGAGAATGACACATTTTCACCACAGGGCCAAGCAGAAAAGGTTCACCGCGGCAGCTTACCACAAGATCTTTTATTTTCTTGTTCAAGAAATCGATAGTCTATTCTGTTCTGGCGATTCAGTTTACAGTGATTGGGAAGTCGTAATAGACATAAAAAACTTTGGTATAATAATTAGAATTGAGGATATGAAAAACAGTCAAATACCTTGATCAAACCCGCCCCAGCCGAAGAGCATACAATTTTCGCCAAGAGTAGGCTCTGCAAGACACGTTGGTTGAATGTAAGAACCCAGTCTCAAAGGATTCATCCAGTACTTGAAAATGAAAACATCGATAAGGTATAAAAATCAAGAGAGATTTTAGTTGGTAGTAAAATTGCACTTACCAATAAAGCCAAATTGTTTTCCAAACTTCCAGGTTTATATTGCGAATGTATGCGTGTGGAAACGACGCGATGATTTGATCTTGACCTCACATTGAGGTCCCACATGCCAGCTAACACAGTAATTTCACCAGGAGAAGTTCTGCATGAAGTAAATGTATGAACATTTTATAAAATCATTGTCGTCGGATATAGGCCTTTCAATATAGGCCTCTGACAGATACCATACTGGAACAGTTAGCTCTTTGTTAGAAGGGACATAAAAAATACCCATCCCCATGTGTAATACTTTAGCTGCCCCAAATTATGAAAATTGGCTGAAATAATCATTTATATTATGACTTCATTTAATTATGCGTTCTCATAAATGGGGATCAAACCTTATTTTAGTAAATATTTAATATAAACAAACCCATCTACACAATCAGCAGCTGTAATTGCAGCACGAGGATGGACTAGTGTCGCATAGCACAGCACGTCCTGCTTTCTCTTGGTGCGGACAACGAGAACTGTCCACGGATGCGAACCATCTTCTGCTTCACCTATTTGTTTACCTGTTGAAAATATGGGATTCTAAAGTTCTACTCCGTTTGTTCATGCGAGGGACGCGCGTCCTATTATAACAATTGATGTCTTTGTTATTTTTTTAACCGCGAGCCAAGGTACTTACTTTCTACTTCTGCAAGCTAAGCTTAAGCAACTACCCTTTATAATTGTTTTGTTATCTAATTTACTGTCGTTATTTATAAATATTTTACGGAGTACTTACCCTCTTCATATTCCTTTGTTGGTTCTTTAACAATCTTTCCACAGTCTTTGAATAACTGTTCCTCATCTCCACCCAAGGCACCAAATTTTTCATTGCTTCCATCAAATGGTATCGATATCTCTTTACTGTCGTCAGCGCCACTTTCCACTATTGTTGTTTTTCTGATATTTTTAGTATACCCTCTATTTCGTATCAAATTAAGAAGTTTGAATCCTTGCAGCACTTGGAAATCTGGATTGGATTGGTAGTTGATAGTCTGGCTTTCAGAGTCGAATGCTACTTCAGCAGAGTTTGTTGTTGTTAGTTTAACAGGTCTTCCATGATTTTTATTTTTGGATTTAACTATTCGAGGATCGATAGTTGAATATCCAAAAAATGATGCATCATCCTCATCATCGTCATCATTATTATTGTCATCATAATCTGTATTTACACCATAAATTCCCTTATTTTCTTTTAATATCGACCAACTCGCTGAACTTTGGTGATCCGAATACAAGCCAACTAGTCCTGGTTTAGGTAATTCTACAACATAGTCTTCAACGTAATCATTTTCATTCTCGTGCTTTATTTGATCTTTTGTAGCAGGATTTTTATTAGTTTGAAAGTTCTTGATATTCCAGTAAGGGTCTACGTATTCTTCTTCATTAACAATCCTTGTTTGTGGATTTTCTGGTTTTACTTTAGGAGTTTGCGTTCCGTATTTTCTTTGAAGTAAAACTTTTCTTTGTTTCAGGGCTATACTAATTTCTTCATTGTTCGATCTTCTGTAACGTTTGGTATTCTTGTAAGGCGAGTCAGGAAAGTATATATTTGCGGATTCTTTTGTATCTTTTGCTTCACTTAGTGGTAGTATGCAACAAATCAACTGTATACCAGCGGGAGTATGTCTTCTGAAATAATATGACATTTGTAAAATACAGCAATCACAGTAAACATGTAGCGACAATATATTTAACTAATAGAATATTGTTACTCACTTTACAGATGCAGCATTGTAAACAATTCCATTGCTACGGTAGCAGTCACTCTTCTTAATATAGGTGCAAATGTTTTGAGCTTGAGATTCGTCATCTATGTGATTTTCACTTGATATGTTATCATCGAACAAAACTGTACTATTTTTCTTAGTTTCATTGATTTCAGTTGATAAAGATGTTGCAGTATTGTTACTAGGAGTAGTTAGAAAATTATTGTTATTCAAAATAAAATTATCGCTATCTGGATAACTAAATACAAGTACATCTTTGTTATCCTGTGGTATATTATTTTCCGTATTTATTTTTACAGCATTCTGTTTAGGATCGTTTGTAATGGATGTATTATGTGTATTATTTGTTAACACATCATTCTGGTTCGGGCTGGTTGTAGAAGATAGATCATGAATATTTTGTTTGTCTTCTGAAGGCCATATAATTGTCTCATCTTGCAAATGATTGCCATTCTCTCTTCTGCCAATATTTTCGACAGTTTCTTTTTTTCTATGGTTCTTCGGAGTATGTTCTCTGTTCTTCTGAGTATGTTCTCTGAATATATGATTATCATTATCTCTAAACACAATTTTGTCACTTTCATCATTATCGAATACACTTAATTGTTCGAATTTTGGAGGAGATACACGTTCTCCGTGCATTTTAGCAACTCGATCATTCAGCCACCAGAATTCACCGTTAATTTGAGCTTGCGTACATTTTATCACGAATAACCATATTGTAATTTTTATGTACATGCTGTCGCGCACCACACGTCTGTTATGCAAACGCAATGTTCAAAACGCAGGATGTTGCACTGGCTGCACTAATAATTGTATGATTTTCCGTAAAATTTACCGGTTGTTATTTGACGTCAATTTAGTGATTATTGATAAAATTATGATGTTCCCGCGCGCACCCTGTGACGGCAATTTGTGGTTGAGCACTGAACCGAAGCCTTATTTGTTTTAGTATAGTCAGTTGTATTATTTAGATAAATCAGCCAGTTTCAATGACCCACTTTTAAATGGGTATTGTTAGTGTTCTAAGTATGATAAGTTAACAGGAAAAATAAATTCTTCCTAGTGATCGTAACCACATCGTATGTAGTTTGTTTTATTATTATGTGTTGGCAGATCTGGAATGGCAGGCAGTTATGGTGATAACTTAATCGACAAATACATTTGTGAAGGTCAACCTACAGTTACCTCGAGCTTCGGTGAAGGAAAACATCGTGAGGTTATCAAAGCAGTATGATAGTACCCGTCTGTCTGGCTACCATCATCAAGTTGAAATTCTGTAATTTTAGTCAAACGAGTCGATAATAGTAAAAAGTTTCCGTGATAAAAGGTAGCATATTATACATAGGTATTTACTTTCCAGCATATAGATGGGTATCTCTATATAAGAAATCACGTCGATCGCAGCAACGAACCAAAATGGAGTAGTGATTTTGGTTCGTTGCTGCGTGAAAGAAGGAGGTTATCAAATAAGTTAAGATTAGATCAAGGATTGAACATATTGCATTATAAACTGAGCAATCAATGAGGTACTTAGATAACTACTACAGGTAGATCTACCATTGAAATTAATTAAGTATGTGATTATTTTCAAATGTAATTTTTTGCCGGCTGACTGTACTGACTGGGCTTTATAAATAGGTGACAACGTGAAATATTATTGCTGCAAATTGTTATTGCAATTAGAATAGTGATTTCGTCCATGACACATTTGGTACGTAGGTACAGTCGAGGACAGAAATATGTATAGACCTATTGAACCTCAAAAACGATTTTCTCCAAAACTATTGATTGAAATTATGAGATATTATGCAGATAGAATCTTTTAACAATACTATTATGATTTGTGTAATTTTTCAACATTTTAATCTATTACACCTATTACATTGCTGAATTTCACAAAGTGTAGGTACTTATACACATTAATGTCCGTTAATCGGAAGCAGCGGCAGACGTGAGGAAATTTTCTAAATTAGATTGTAATTTGTACATTTTTGTTGTAGGTGATGGGAGAGAAATTAAAAGCAAAATAAAATGTAACATTTTGTAATTTATTCCTACATATGCCTACATACAGAAAAATGCAGAAAAACAATAACTAGACAACCACGATGCCCTATGAAAATCTTTGCTGCGTAACTAAATGTGAAACATTTTAGAACATTCGAATTTTAGCGGCAAAGAGGTTAGCCTTTTTCTTTTTTTTTGATAGTAGTATTTCTAATAGTTCGCATCACAGCATAATGAAAGGTAAAGAAATTTTACTTTTTAATTTAATTTTAGCATATTAGCATATATATTTATGCTGAGAATAATTATTATATAGGTATCTATCTATTATTTATATTTCAGTCATTTTTGTTAAGCACTTTTGCTGTCGTCTAC
Source organism: Achlya flavicornis (assembly GCA_947623365.1). Lineage (NCBI taxonomy): Eukaryota > Metazoa > Arthropoda > Insecta > Lepidoptera > Drepanidae > Achlya > Achlya flavicornis. The sequence continues at coordinate 5,322,317 of OX392482.1, forward strand.
ATTTCTTGTAAATAAACTCTATACTTGATTTATATCCTCGACTGTACCTACTATTAGGTATGTGTAGATAGGTATTTGCCCCTGAGTAGCTACCGTCAAAATGGAATCACTTAGAAATTTATGTTAATCAAAAAGAAAAAAATACTATGATAACCAGCCAAACACCCCTAACTATGTAGATTGATACTACCCATGCATCGATCAATCAACCCAGATTATACAACAGTTTACTTCGATCTTCAACAAAATTGGGTTATCTTTGTGAGACCCTCTTCGAAAGTTCCACACCAGAACTCCTGATAACTGTTACTCTAAAAACTTTGTGCTGCTCCCAAATTGATTTCGATCGAAACTACGAACTTAGGACTAAGAAACTGATAACTTCGTTTGCTGGAAACTACTGGGAATTTGTTTTCTAGTAGGTTTTCATTTAACTTTCTCAATCGGTACAACTTGTCTCAGTCTCGTAGCTAATTTGGTGTGAAATATCGGTTTGTTGATGTTCATGTAGGAGAGGCATGTTTTTTTGAATTTCAGATTTGAAAGGAATATTTTAAATGAATTATAGATTTTCAAAATATATCAAGAAATATAAAAATATAGGTCGCAGAGTTCATTGACTATGCAATTAGAATGCATAGCTGGCGCACTCGATTACTTTTTCAGGTCACAGCCGGAAAATTGCAATCGGGAAAGATTCTTATTTTTGGCACGTATCTTTGGAAATATTCAAAAGTATTGATTGCACTGTTTGTGTTGGTGGTGGGTTTCTTATAAAAAGTTGCTATATCACCTGTCTGTCTGTTTGTTCTTTTAACTGCAGAAAAAAGTATTAATGTGATATGATTTTTACCATAATAGAATAAAAATGGACTCCTTTTATATATTTGTATAATAAGAGAAGCAAGAGCGAGTCGCATGTTGAAAAAAAACGCAGTAATATTATTAAGCGTGTTTATTTTAATTATATTTTAAAGTATTATTTTTCTCGTACTGTACCTCAATAATATTCCTTTCAACTAAAATGCGATTAATGATGATTACTCTACGCTTATCTACGCCAATGCGGGTGATTGTTGGGAGCACTGTTCTCGAAGTTGTAGACGAGTATGTTTACCTAGGACAAATTTTACAACTAGGTAGGTCCAACTTCGACAAAGAGGTCAATCGAAGAATCCAACTCGGCTGGGCAGCGTTCGGGAAGCTACGGCATATCTTCACGTCCAAAACACCTCAGAGTCTGAAGACAAAGGTCTTCAATCAGTGCGTGTTACCAGTGATGACATACGGGACAGAGACGTGGTCTTTCACTGCTGGCCGCATAAATAAGCTCAGAGTCACTCAGCGAGCTATGGAACGAGCTATGCTCGGAATTTCTCTACGTGATAGGGTCCGAAATGAGGACATTCGTAGGAGAACAAAAACGACGGGTATAGCTCGTAGAGTTAGTAAGCTGAAGTGGCAATGGGCAGGCCACATCCCTCGAAGAGCCGATAACCGATGGGGAAGAATGAAGAAGATGGCCGAGCGGGACGACCTCCTACCAGGTGGACCGACGACCTGGTCAGAGTCGCTGGGCGCCGCTGGATGCAAGCGGCCCAGAACCGTTCGAAGTGGAAATCAATGGGGGAGGCCGAAGCCTATGTTCAGCAGTGGACATCCATGGGCTGATATGATGACTCTACGCTTCGCTACAACTAAACGGTGAGAATAAAATATTGGAAAAGGCTCTATCAGATCATAACTTTGCATTTGAATTACCTTAAAGATAAAATATTAGATTTGTTTTCGCTACATCGTACAAATATATTGCAGAGACAAAATGAAAACAAAGTTTTGGCTAGTGCAGAACGGAAACGATGTCCCGAAGAGTCTCGAATACGAAACTGTATTCGGATACTATGCGCTGGACCGAGAGAGATTTGTGCGGGTGTCGTGAGACGTGAAAACAGCATTTGGCTTCAAGTGCCGCCTTCCTAGTCGTACTACAGAGACATTTACGTTATGGGAACGTAGATTTACACAGTGTTTTGTAAGAAGTGACACTTAAATGATAATAGAACTTACCGAGTGTGGTCACCAATTATTGGACTACAGTCAGAAGTACACGAATCAAAGTCAAGTTTTAAGACATGAGTGAAACAATTGAATTTCTATCCTATGACATGGGGTTTAATTATTAAGTTATATAAAATAGTATTATTATCTACAATAGACCTTATTATTATTTCATCAAAGAATAAAGGAAATATTTTTAACTTTTACATGACTCTTTCCATAATTTATGCTTAGGTATACTAGTTCCGTAAGCTAAAGTTGAATATTGTTTGGTGGGTGAATACACCGAAGTAGAAAATGGCTCCGCATAAGTCGAACGAGTGACTTATAGTCATATGTGCCTATTTATTTATTAAAGCTACGTTAGATTTGATTGAAGAAGGTTAATAATAATAACATCACGCATGTATTTTCCATTTTTAATGCGAGTGAAACCGCGAAGAAGAGCTAGTAATGATATATATAGATGTTAATGACTCACGTTTTATTTCACATTTTTTATTTCAGAGGATTCACGTTTATACTAGGCAGGATTCTAGGATATCTTGGCTTGTGTTTTATGAACTTTTAATCCATTTTTATTTAATTTCAACTCTACTGAACTGCAGCACCAACGGGTATCTAGTTAAATAAGTAAAGTTTAAAGATAAAAACTAGGTAAGTAGATTTTGCATTCTAAACTCATTAGGAAACAAAACTTTTTAATTCTTTTCTGCTAATGCGTCTGAAGATTCGCCGTAGCTGCTTTCGTAGACTCGTAGCAAGTGACTATGAGATAATTTGTTATCTAAGTATACATGTTTTATGTAGTACCAAGTTTAAACTATTACGAGTATTTCTAATAATTGTAACAATACTGGTACAAATAACTATGGTATGACTTATTTTTTATTATAATTTATATGAGAGTGTGAAAGTTCGAAATGTAAAAAACACTAGTAAGAGGTTTAATTATTTTTTGTTCCAAAGTCAACCAATGAAATTAAACAATTTATCTATGTCGGTATGTCACAGCTATTTTGCTGCTATTAGGTCTTTGATGGCATATAGGTACAGCGTGAATTTGGCATATAAATACAATATGTACTGGATTAACTCACACGATATTTATCCCGGCTTTTTTATACGACGAAGTCTGTGATCAAGCGTATATGGCCCGCCTGATGGTAAGCGGTTACCCTAGCCATGTGGACGCCTAGAACATATGGGGAATCAGTCACGCGTAGCCGATCTTACGACCTTACTCACGCACAGGAACACAACATAAAGTTATTTGGCTGCGGCATTCTGTAAGGTGGAGGTACTTTTCCAGTGGAACTGCACTTTGAGAGAATAAAAGATGCGCTCTACTCTCTCTATCAACTTTATGTTTTGAACTAATAAAGTAAAGTTTTTTTTGTGAATAGATTTGTCTGGCTGGTCAACTCAAAGATTTGAATCGCACCAGGCTAAAGATGGAGATAATAGGAAAATGAGTAGGTTAGGTACTTACAAGGTTTCACGTACCACCACAACACTGATATTTTTGATAGATTTATAATTTTCACGAGATAGCGGCCGCTTCGGTTCGGTTTTGAATACCGAACCAACTTAAAAATATAATTAAAAATATATCTCCCGGGAACGCGGGTGAAAGCGCGGCATGGAAGCTAGTACCTATTATAAATGCGAATGTGAGTTAAAGTATGTTACATTAAGACACCTTCACAGCCAATCGTGTTGGTATCCCTTTGGCTTTGAGAGGGATATAATGGATAAGCTTTCATATATACCAATGTAAGTGCGAATATTCGTAACATCCACGCTACAAGGCTGAGTGTTAAAAACAATAGATTACACTAATTAGGATAACGACAAGGGTTTTTACATTATGCGTAATAAGATGACTCATTCAATATTAAATTAAAATATAAGCATTTGTCTTATGATTCCATGTAAAACATAAGTCGTACTTGTTGCGTATTGTATTACTAGAAAGGTTTTTGTGAATCAGTATTTGTGGTGGACTCTTATTTTGACCTTGAACTATGGACCTATGACTTTTATTAACATAAATTATTACCTTAAATTATTTTTAATAAATTAAAGCATGATATTATGAGAAAATGATTGTTTTAATATTGATTGTCTAATAATAATAATAAAAAAAAACAATCCAACACCGTCGATTATTCGAATTAAATAATTTTTGTCACCTCTTTGTTTATTACCAACCTTTTTTGTTTCAGAACTTACTATGTACGAATTGTATTTTATGTTCTAACACACATCCAATCTGTTAGAATATTAAATACAAACATTTACATACCAGTACGCCATAACCATATTCATTCACTTTAAAATAAAACTCCGAATATTCATATTCAAAAGTCGGACGTAAATAAAACTATATGAACAGTGATATCGCTTGCATATTTCACAAACTGCGCCATTTAAATTCACTGGTGCAATCCAGCCCTGGAATTATACATAAAAATATACTTAGACCTCGTTTGACTACGAAGCGAACATCGGAAAAACTTGTTACTGCGAGTGGAATTCAATTTTATGCCTTCGTTGTTTCGACTCGTTTTCAGTTGCGGGTGAAGTTTGTTGGTGCTTTCTGGCAAATCCCTTTCGGATGTGAAGCAGCAAAGGGACTGTTATACCGGCTGCGGTTCGCCGCCGACGCCCGCGCCTCTATTTAGCATTCGGCGACACGGATGCGGGAGGTCCACTGAAATATCTACATTTTTAATATCATTCACAACACTTCATGGATATAATAGTCATAATTCAGGTATTAGTGGTGGCAGGTGTTATGATAAGTATTGAAGTTGAATATAATTATGAATCAGGGAATAGAGATTAGGTGGATACTTTGAGAATGTAATATTTTAGAAAGGCTGGTATGTAACTGCAGGTCAAAAAATCTTCCTTTTGTATATAATAAGTTTAGGTTAGTTTAGGTTATAGTTTAGGGTCGGCAACGCGCGCGTGATACCCCTGGTGTTGCAAGCGTCCATAGGCTACGGTAACCGCTTACCATCAGGCGGGCCGTATGTTTGTTTGCCACCTAAGTGGTATAAAAAAAAAACAAATACCAATTCTATTATAAAATACTGATTACAATGCAAAATATTCTTATTTTAGCAACAATTTAAGTTCGCTAGCGCTACTTAATTTTGAGGTCGATTTTGATTATCGAGTAATTAAATACTTTTTATTGTGCAAAAACTTGGATCTTGTGCACGCTAGCCACTGCCGCGACACCGCTTTTTAACCGACTTCAAAAAAAGGAGGAGGTTTTCAATTCGGTTGTATGTTTTTTTTTTTTTTTTTTTTTTTTTTTTTTTTATGTTTGTTACCTCATAACTCCGTCATTTATGAACCGATTTGGAAAATTCTTTTTTTGTCTGGAAGGGTACACTTCCCGTTTGGTCCCATTGTCATCAGATCAGGATTTGATTACTTCTTCGTGTACTTTGAAGTCGGTTTAAGTTTTTTGTAAAACAGTCCAATTATTATAAATAAATTGACGGCTGATAAGATTTTTGATGTACATTTAAAAATATCTTTTTAGAAACCCATGAGTTTGAAAAGCTGAATTTAAGAAAGCGCAAAGTAAAAATATTCTTTTTGATCCATCTTTCTCGTTTATCAGAGCTTGAGATTCAAAAGGATGACACGTTACAGAAGTATTTAACCAAGCGCTAATGATGCCATCCAGATGGTTGAATTCGACTATCAAGGTCTGGCAACAATAACATAGGTATCTCTTCGAATGGGCTTAGTTTTGAGATTATCCATTAGGGGCTTTTTTTAAATTGCTTGCGCTTTGCATGTAAGAGGTGTGTTATGTATGCTGAAATAATAATTAACCTACAAAGGAAATGGTTTCACTGAAAATAACACCTTAATATTATAAATGCGAAAGTGAGTTTGTTTGTTTGTTACGCCTTAACACCTCAACTACTCAATGGATCATCATGAAATCCGGCATGCAGATAGCCTATGGATAGTATAGGCTACTTTTATCCCGGGAACGCGGGTGAAACCGCGGGGGACAGCTAGTTATTTAATAAAAGAATAGTTGTAGTGGTACCTAATTGTAGCACATACAGTAAAATAAGCGAAATGTAACTTCTCTAAACATTAAAATGTGTATATAAAACCGTGTACACATGGTGGCGACACTCCATTCACTACTTTATCTTGTTCTAAAGCCATGCACAGACTTGCAGTAAGTAATTAATTAATTCTCAAAGCTAGCCTTGCGTCGATGGCAAATGATGGGCACAAAGAAGCTGCGGCGAGCATCTGAGGTTGGTTTAAAACTAAATTATACGCTATGGGCTATGGGGCTATGTTGACGTTGCTTTGTTTCAGTTAACTCAGATAATATTCTTTGTTTAAACTATAACAAATGTTAATCTTTCTTAATCGTTTATATTATTATAGGTATGAGACGTAAACAGCTTTTTAGTAACACCAATCAATTGATAGATGAGCGAACTAAGGGAAGAGAAGTATAGAAGAAAAAGAAGATTAAACTAGCACTCAATGCCTGACAGACATAGAACGTGTGCGTTCTAAGCCGGGGGACCTAAAGGTCTCAAAATTTTAAATCTCTATAGAAGAATAGAAGGTCCATGAGTACCTACTGAGTACATAGGAGTGCAAAAAGAAAGGATTTCTCGTAATTAAACTGAGGTGCCCTAGGTTTGCCCTAGGAAGGTAAAATAAGTAAGGATACGCTGTTGAAAGCGGTTTTTATATCAGCCAGAAAGGTGATAGTTCGGAGCCTAATCAATTCCTAAATAATATTGATTCGTAAAAATTTTCGAGTGCAACCTTGAGGTAAAGTTTTTAGTCCCTATAAATAATATATTTAAATAGCAGATGTAATGTCTGTGATGTACAGTAATAGCAGTATAAAACACGGTTTCACATCAGTCCTGCATATATCGACGTGTTTCATTGCACGTAAAATGGAAACTAAATATTTGCGGTCGGAATTGAATACGGTTCCCGATGACCATTCGTCATTGTCGTGGAAATTCATTTTATATTAAATAAAACTGGCGCTTCATTTCCTTTTGTAATATTGACTTGTGATTGGAATTCTATAATTGATGTGTGTTTCATTGCAGATGATTAAATATTCATATATATATATATAATAAAAATCTGCAGACATAATAATTTGGAAGTTGTAAGTACAATTGTTGAGAATACGGCTGACCACAGGGCTGGCTACTTCCTCGGTCAACGGATAGGAATTGCTATCCAACGAGGAAATGTGGCCAGCCTTATGGGAACCTTTCCCAAAGGCAGTGACCTTGGGGATTGTATATATTAGTTAAGTAGGTAAGTAAGTAGTCTTTAGAAGATTTTTGTAAATATTTATTCAATATTGTATATGTTTTCGAGTTCAAGTTAGGCTCAAATACTATTCAACAAGTACGGATGTAAACCAAACAATGTAAGCCAGATTGAATATTTTTCTGGAACTCATTTAAAAGACAGGTTACTTACCGGGTTAATTTCACTCGTGTGGTGTGGCCTTCCCGCTGGGATAATCTTCCCGCCTGCCGAGCTGATATCCTAGCTCCGACGACTCTGCTGTCTGGTGCGGCAATGGGGATAACGGCGGGACAGTAGGTACTAAGAGTCTTTGAAAAGATCTACAAGGTCCAACCCGTTTAGGTACTACTAAAGAGGTCAATCGAACAATTCAACTTACAGCAGCAGAATGCTACGAAGTGCACCTATGTTTATTATGGTGCGTCCATGCTTGGCGAACCGAGCACGAGCCGAGCCACGAACGAGCACACTGCGAGCACGATTCCCGTAGCGTGGACGGGCTTGCGAGCCTCGAACGAGCATTCGTAGCGTGCTCGACTGCGCTCAGCCCGATTTTAATTTTTCACGAACACAGGGATTCGCATCGCGCTCGTTGTATGCTCGTTGAAGGCTCATTAAGTACGTCCATGCTTGAAATCGCGAACAACGAACGAATCCTGTTCGTTCGAGGGTCGGCTCGTGCTCGCTTCGCCTAGCATGGACGCACCATTATAAATCTATATATTGTCTCTGATATTGTCGACATACTGTTTTTTCTGTTCTGTTGTCGACATGATTCCATTTAATAATTTGAACTTGTTTCCCACCTACTTATCTATTATGCAGTTTACTAGCTGATAGTGTTCAACCTATTGTCCATAAGAGTTAGAAAGTTTTAAGGGCTGATAAATGCACATATTTTGCCAGAAAGGCCATCACGAGTTAAGTATTCTACATAAACTCACTTATTCACCTACAACAAGAGATCACATGGGTGGTCACGGCGAGGATTTCGACTAAGACCCTCAAGGGAGCACTAGGGGTGAAATACGGTTTTAGAGAGGGGATTACCGCTACCTTGCAGACTGGAAACTTCGGCGACTAATTAAACTCTATAAGTAATATTTATTCGAATTAACCCGTCGTTAGAGTTGGGACTTGAGAGGATATGAGTGTTAGTATTGCCAGAGCTCTACGCTCCTACTGATTGGGAAGTAGTCATGGTTTATAGTTTAAAAAGATATCGTTCATTTTATTCGATCGAATGAACTCATAGACTATACACCAGCATTATAATAAGCCGTTAATATTTTTTCAACACCCTCACTCGTAAAGTGACATTTATTGCACCGTTTTTAGTATCTTAATGCAGCATATTACGCACTAGTGCTTTTTACTTTACATTTCCGCACAGTTTGATGATAGGTATAATCCCGATTATGATAAGTTTGAACCTCACTGCAAGTGATATGTGTGTAGACCAAGCATTTTAAACGGGTAAATTAGTTTGACAGCTCGGCGCTGTCAAAAAATATTAAAAAATGCGCGCCATATTTGTTGACGTTCTCATTGTGTGGTTGATTATTATCAAATAATCTACTTAAAAGAATCTAAGGTTATTTTTTTCCCCGCAAGTGTGTTGAAAAACGTCGTATGACACGCGTGTGCATTGATTATTACAATCTCGGCTCACTTTGCGCTTAATACCGCCTCGAGTGTTAATAACCAACTTTGCACACATGTATCATAATCTACTATTATGTAAGCGTTCTATACATATTATCTGTTGAGAGTGATTCCATGCTAATCAACCAACAATTAAACCAAGTAAAAAATAAATGCAAAAAATTGCGAAGTCGAAGTGCAGCGTAGCTTTGTTGCGCTGTGTAAGGGGTTGGCAAATGAACATTACCGGTCGACTACTGTCAACGCTGGAACCTTAATGAACAACTAACGAACTGGGACAAGCACTTTACACTGGCTTTCTGTGTGGACACTGCTTTTTCTTCACTCCTAAATGCGTTACTTTTATTTATCTATAACAAGATCAGAATAAAAAAATATCACGAGCAATTTCCAAGAATGAAACGCGCGGTGAGATGATTTCTATCGGTTTCGAATTTGGCTGGACATATATTTTTAGGGTATTATTTTATTTATTGTTTACATTTATTTATTCAATTTCTGTCTCTGGGCTTGTTTACCCAGAGTAAATAATATACTACGTCTGTAACGTTAACTCTTGAATAGTATATGTGAAGTATGCTAATTCAAATTCGACCCACATGGATAACATAGTCTTCATAAGTACCTCGAAAAATCGAACATAAAAAGAGAAAACAAATATAAATTAATTTTAAGCGTAAACGCGATAAAGTGCTAGTATGTCTACAAAATAACATTGTTCATTGCATTAGGAACTAGCCCGTGTAGTATAAGACTACTGGATATAGTCTTTGTGCAGCTCTCCCTGAGGTAAGTGTAGCAAAGCGGTCTCAAGCAGCCTCGACCGAGGATTACATGACACGTGCTGTCTTCGCCAAACCGCTGGCAAAGCAAACAAACCAAGCCTGAATATACGCTGGCATCCTAGATTTGATTTAAGCTAAGTAATTTACTTGGATTGCCTAGATTTTGGAACGGTGTTTACAATTTTCCAGGTTTCAGCGTGGAGAGAAATTTGAGGTAGTTTTTTGAATTTAAGTCATTGTTATCCAATTAAGGATAAGATTTCTTTTAATGTATTTTACATAATTTTGATACCAATAAAGTTAGACTTCTAACATCTATATGTTTTTCTAAACAAAAATATACATACAACCTAACATTCACGATGAATCCAAAAATTTATAAAATAAATAAAATGTCTAGTTCCCATAATATATTTTCGTCAGCTACTAAATCAAAATGTATGAAAGAATAAATGGCTTGTCAAAGTCCCAGGAGATTAAGTGAATGTCGGCCGGAAGTTGCCCGGGAAAAGCCTTCACATGTCGACAATCTCATATGCCTGCTGAAGGAAGGAACCACTTTATACGCGTAATGTTGCTTTAAATGTCACTGTCCTTACATATTTTATTAAGTTTTATGACGTGGTAAAGGAAAGGTATCGTCACATTATATACCTACTCACTTAATTTTATAGATAAATTAGAATCCTATAAGAACATAATGAATAAACGGAACTTGTGGCCATCAAAGATAGCCCGTTTTGTAATATATCTTTTATTTTAATACAAAATAGGAATTTCTTACCCCAAAGCTGGTTATTATGTATTTCAGTGTCGTAAAACTTAATGTTCAGCGAAATTATTCTCATTGTCGAACTAAATATATTGAAAATATAAGGCTTCGTAAACTATTTGTTATTTTAAATGTTGGTTTTAACTGTTTACGCCATGTAAACAATAAAGTTTATGGTATTTTATTGCACCACAATATATAAAATTGTTTCGAATAACTTTTTGTGAAATAAATGACACATCAATGATAAATCACATAAAAATTCCAAACATGTTCTTGTTACATATTATCGCGAAACTAAACTGATGCAGTGTAGTTTTCTTTTGTTAAAGTACAAAAAATAAACCAAATAAATTACCAATCATTCAATTGGTTCAATTTATGTGAATTCGGTATACTTGTACCAAAATCTCGACCACAATGTTATCAATATTTTAGTAATACTTGTACATTGTATATTATTAACTCTGTGGTTATACTACTCTATGTGGTTATTTCAGTCTAAAATTCAGTTAGTTAACTGAAATACTGGCGCAATTGGAAATTAATCTGTTTTATTTTAATAAATTTGATCTGAATGGGTTCACAGCAACGGTCGGAACCACTCGACTGGATTGCCGATTTGTAAACCAATAAAATTGATTTTAAATAAAAAGGTTTTATCTGATTCAAAAATTATGTTACATCACAGACATATGAACATTTGTAGGTACTACTCATACGTCTGTGTGTTACATGCACAGACATATGAACAAGGTTACATTACTTTTAGGGTCGGCACGCGCGCGAGATACCCCTCGTGTTGCAAGCGTCCATAGGCTACGGTAACCGCTTACCATCAGGCGGGCCGTACGCTTGTTTGCCACCTAAGTGTTATAAAAAAAAAAACATGTTTTATGTGATACCGCAGAAATAACATAATTTTATCACTAGTTTTTGTTCTATTCATATGTCTGTGCTAGTTCGTTACTTTGCTTTAAATTAATTAAATACTTTTTTCTTCGCTTGGGGTACCTGTGGGTTTTTAATGATTTCTTTAAGGGACCTTTTGCATGCTAGCTGTGTTCTGTTGTTTATTTCTTTTGTTGTAAGGTCATTTGGTGAAATTTATCTGTTGAAGATATGGATATTCTTCGAAATATTCTATTGTGATGCCGTTGACTGTGATCTAAAAACAATATTACGTCTAATTATGAATAAAAAGTATAGATAATTTTAATGTCTAATTGTCTAGTTTATTTCATAGTAGTATAACTTGACGCCTGCAGCTTCGCACCCGTTATAAATTATAAATACAAACCTTCCTGTAATTAGGCTATCCATTAAGACGGTCGCATGGAAGACTTTAGTGTATTATATGTGTCTACATTTCATAAATTCATGAACTTATCTAGGTACTTTGAATAAAAAGTATGATTTTTTGCAGTCCCACAAATCAAATGATGACCTCCAGATTTTGATGCACCACCACTTCGTAGTTCAAAAGCTTACCAAAAAGAATAAAAACCTAGTTGGTAGCTTGAATAAAGCAAGCATATCGAGAGAAAGGCAGAGAAAAATGTGCCGCTGATACATAATTGTATTTTTTTATTTAATTGTTTTCAGCATTTTCCCATTAAGATAGAGCAAAGGAAGTCCATTTTGTGTTAACACTCGTATCTAATGGGTGATAGATTTGCTGTAAGAGCAAAAAGAAAGCAGATTGCAAAAGCCCTGGGGGCCTACCACAAGCTCTTAAAACAAGGTTAAAATAACCTTATTTGTCTTTTGTCCCTCTTTGACATCCAACGTCAAAACAAGACAAAACACAAATAAGGTTATTTTAACCTTGTTTTAAGAGCTTGTGGTAGGCCCCCTGAAGTCCATTCAGATGTATTCGACCGTCTAGGATTACTGCGGTGGTGTAACTCCGGAGTGATGTCTTGTTGTTTTCTTTAAATTGAACACTGAAGATATTAAAAACATTATGAACCAATATTGAAAGAACATTTTGATGGATTCCCAAGACGAAGGAAAAGGTGATACATAATAATTATCTGATACATAACAATAACAGTAGTAACGACATGAAGTAGTCGTAGTATTTATCACCCGATAGATAGCCAGGCGGGTGGTACAAAGTACTCTACCATCGTGCAATTATTTCCTTACGATGTTTTTCTTCAGCAAAGGTTCAAGTAGCATTCGTTGATCTATTCACCACGGCTGCGATGCCATTTAGATTTTCGTTTGTTATACTAAAAGCATGGCCAAAATTAGGAAAATTCTTGACAACAATCTTTGTTTGTGGTTGTGTTTTGTTTTACAAACAAATAGACGGTGGTAACGTAAAACTTTATTCCATAGAGTCAAACGCACAAAACTTATCGAGAATACCCACACAGAATGCATTGTACACTTGAGTATATGCACACAGCATAGCACATGCAGTGCACGGATTATGTAAACTGCAAGCCAGCACCGCATTGAGCCGTTTAGTGGCTCTTTAGCGAAGTGTAGCCGCTAGCCAGCTTGTTTGCGCCCACGTTGTACGTCCAAATGACCGCTTTGACGATTAATGTAAACAGCTCTTACTCGATTGAAGTACGCTTAGTGGTATTTAACATAATGCTGACTTTAGATGCATCTTATTTATATATTTGTTAGTGAAGAAGTTGCTCTCTGGAAATAGCTATAGAGTTTATTATATTTGTCAAAAAACTGTAGTTACGCTTTGTAAATTGTTAATAGAGAAACAGTGTTGATGATCATGATTAAGGCAGACTTAAGTAAGGGGCCTTTGCGACGTCGTGTGACGGGTCGCCTACTTTCCTCCAATATGGCAAGGAAGGCAATGGCTGCCACACGCGTCATATTTGTGAACAGGTGCTGCTCGTGGGGGACTGTCTGCTTATTTTTGCTTTTTGCTTATTAAATATTGATTGAGCCTACTTTGTAGTTTTTGCCGCCGAGATACGCATTTGTTGTCAATGAGATCAGAATGTAAACTCAGAATGTAAATGTTATTGTTGTTTTGAAAAGAGTACCTAGTTGCTGAGTTGATTGCCGGCTCTTCTCAGCAAATGACTTCTTAACCATAAGAAAACATCAGAAACCGATTAGATCCAAATTTCAGAAACAACTGTACACTAAAACTATCCATGATGTAGAAATTAATCAAATGTTTTGTTGAAATACATTTACATAACTCCTATTTACTTTATATAAATATATATTATAAATAAATAGTTTATAGGTTATTTTGTTTTCGATCTGGGGCACAAGTTTGCTATTACAATTGTATTCCAATGAACTTTCAGTGTTTTCAAAATTGTGACATTTTACAGTTTTGACGCCATAATGACTGCATTGTGTTAGTAGACTACCAAAACTGTAAAATGTCACAATTTTGACAACACTGAAAGTTCATTGGAACAAATTGGGCTCCTGTTCTGCGACTTATATTTCTGACTGTACATAAAAACAATAAATCAAAAAGGGGCTTTATTTACAAGTCGCTTAATACATCTTCAATGCGAAATCCCGTCTTGGAATCGAGTGTAAGCCCCGCGGATTTCCTTATCCCGAATTGGTGAAAATTTATAGAGTGTGAAAATTCTACTGTCTCGGAGGACCGGTGTGAAATGACAAACGTGAGCTGTATGCGGAATTATTGTGCTCGGTCGGAAGTGGCGTTCCGTTCCCGAATCCTCCCTAAGCAAATAAACTTTACATTCGATATCTTTGACAATTTTCTTGTTGCAATACTGTTCACACATTTTACTATGGATATTGGTGAGTGACACGTGATAGAGATAACGTGTCGCGTATTCTATGTAAATGGTGAGGTAACTTCATTATCAGTTTATTGGTGACTTTTTGGTATATACTCTTTAAACTCTTTCAATTTAAGATAGAGATTAGTAGGAATATTTAATTACTCGTATAAGTATTATGCCAGTTCCTCCTTTAGTGAATCTTTATGAAAATAACAATACATAGGCACATTACCATCCAACACTTGATTTTTTATCAGCCATTCGTGATCTAGTTTCTCAAACTCATGATTGAGCATATTTCTTACCTAAAAATGCAAAAGAAAATAAATATTTTCAAATAAGTTAGTATAGTTTTCAAAATTAACCTTGCATGCAAACAATATCACACCCCATTTCCAAACAAACTCTCAAGGATACAAATTAATGTAACCAATTTGATACGACACATAACGTGTCCGTACGATAATGTGTGTTACCTAGTGCCCGCTGCGGACGAGTATCATCGAGGGTTATAAAAGGGTCTAAGGGCGTACCTAACTCGTCCCACGAGAACATTATTTATGTCCACCGAATTCTAGTCTCACAATGTCCCAAGATGTTCTCTCTGATATATTATGGACTGGGAAGGTCTGTTTGACCCCGCAAGAAGAATAATGAGTGACCCAAATTGTATGTTTTTGACATATGAATGTAGTACTAGATAGACATAGTACTAGATTTATTTGGATTTCATTTCATTGATAACTAGTTGCGCCCCGCGGTTTCACCAGCGTACCAACGGCGGACCCGACGGCGACGCAATTTTCTTAATTGTTTTTCTTAAGAAACATATCAGATAAAGACTTCGGAATTTTACCTTAAAGCCATCTTAAAGCGTTCCATAACTTTATTATGATAAGGGTTTTGAACGTTTTGATTATCTCACAAAATCTATCAATTAATCTGTACAACCTAATATTTTGGGGGTGACAGAAGTAGTTCTACATATATTTCTGTTTTTATATGCATGAGCTTGCCAAGTTCCTCTCTATTAGAACCGTAGTTTATCCTCACCAGACACGAATACTATGCCTGCAACTGTAAGTCTTAAAACCATGTAGCATTGAAAAAAATCCCATTGTGTTAAAATCCCGAATACCCCGCCATTACAAACGGTGCTATTTTGCATTTTATTACGTCACATGTAGGTACATAAATAATGAACTAATTTCTATGGAAATTGTTGACCAAAACAATATCTAACTTTACGTTTATTAATTGCATGAATTTAAATGTTGTTCCGGTTTTCATTTTAATATTGATGGTATGATTACAAAAAAAGATTATTTCATTTGAATTTAAATTAAATGAATATTAAATAGAATAACAAGAGTCAATCTATTATTGGATTTATTAATTTCGTAACTTTATAGACAATCTAACTAGGTATATTGTTTTTTTTAATTTAAATTATTAATAGACCAGGGCCGAAGCCTTCAAAAATGGTAAAAAAAGTAAAAAATTTACAGTAGGATGAAACGCATTAGAAAAGGAGGGGAATATGATAAAAATGAAAGGAAAAATAAATTATGGTCGATCCGAGTTCGGGAAGTGGGAGGGGGTGAGTTTTTATGGATAAAAAATGGTTTATCTTGATTTCCGGCAAAACTACAAGTCCTATGGAAAAAAGTTAAACGGCAAAGTTGTAGGTAATAAAAAGATCTACAACTTTTGTATTTACAAATTTTTCACATAACCTCAAAATTTTGGTAAAAAATTCAAATAACCAAGTTTTTGGTTTTTAATTTTAATCTTTTAAAAAAAAAAAAACTACCAAATTTGGTAAAAACTTACCTTATTATGTCCCAAATACACTAATTTATTTGATTTAAAATATTTATTTTTTCGCCTTATTTTAACTTATACACCCTAATTTTCAATCGAAAATTCTCGCGTCAAAATATCAGCTTTTTCCAAAAAGTCTGGAGGTTTTTTGTTCGTTGAAATCTCTACTTTCTGATGGTGTAAAAAAAATATACATTGCTATAGTAAATGTTCTCAGAAAATGCAAAAAAAATAAAAAAACTCAAATTCGTTTTTTTTTTAATCATTATGTACAATTTCATCAAAAAATCATGTTTTGTTTTTGAACATGCTGTAATATATAAAAATAAGTAATTTGCTAATTTAGTCTCGACATTGGCACTGATCCCTGTAGACCGAACCTGGGCTGACTTTAATCCATCATCAACATTTTAGTAAATATGTATGAAAGTCGGAAACAACAGTGTTGTTGTTTAATGTAATTTATTGCGTTGTTATACTTTCCCATTTTCATCTGACTTCATTGGGAATCCGAAGTCAACTAACTAGTTTGAGGATTTGAGAGGCGTGGCAAATGGGGTATAATCCTTTAAAATTCGGAACCTTAGAAAAAAATTTATCTAATAACATTACTTGAATGTGATTACTGTAACCACTTGGTAACCACATAAATATCATCAAGCAAGCGGACCGCATACTTGTTTGCTTTGTAATTTTTTTTTTTTTTTTTAAACGTTTTTTAATTAATCTGCCAGATCTGATCATAAGGTCATAGACCCTAGAACCAGAGTCCTTATCAAGACGATCAAACGAGCCCAAACTCAATGGGGTTGCGTCGTTTTATTATATAGTTCCTATGGCCACCTTCCGACTCGAAAATCAAATTAGCTACTTCATAATAATATTGCAGTTATCTGGTTGACTTATGGCCGATTACTATAATTTACGGACCGTTATCGGTTAAAATTAAGAGTCTTATATATTTACTAATAATGAAGCAAAGACCTCAAAGCTTTGCATAGCAGACCCTCCCATATGGAAGTAGCTATCACAGGTAAAATTAGCTTACGAAATTATCTATCTGACGGGCCAGCTGGCGCGGTTGGTTAAGTCCACCTATCGTACCGCTGGTCGTGGGTTGGATTCCCACACAGGACACACAGGACATGTCCTGTGTCTGGGTGAAATTATGTATATATTTACAAACAAAAAGTATTTATTATATAAGTTTTGTGGTTTCCATAGTACAAGCTCTGCTTAGTTTGGGATCAGATGACCGTGTGTGAGGAATGTCCCAGGATATTTATTTATTTTTATCTATATGCCCAGTTTGGCTTTAAAAAAACATACCATTGGTAAGCAAAACGATTCGTTTTTTATTTATAGAAACCGGGCATAATACATGCAAAATTTGAGCTCAATCTGAAACCGGGAAGTGGGTCAAATAATATGTGGGTCAACTTTAACTTGCAAGATTTGATTACAGACGGAATGATACCGGGACAGTGGAACCGAAATAAAATCTTGTACAAAGGATTTGACAAAAAAAGAGGATTTGGCATAGTCTTTTAAAAGACCAAAAGTTCCAAAAAAAAAAATGAAAAAAAAAGAAAAAAAAGAAAAAAAAAGAGGAATGAAAAGAGAGTGGAAATCACCTGAAAAGTGGTTTCCATAGATTAGAAATAGATTTTGGGTACATTACCTGCGACATTACCAGCTAAAAAAAAAGATTTGTATGTCACTGTCTTTTATAAGTCAATTTATTTGTGAATATTTTATTTTGCTATGTGTTTTATTTTGATATAATTTTTAAATATGAATGACAAATCTAATTGCTGCGACATCCAGTCGATGTGTGGCTACAGCTTGGTGCGTGGAATTATATTTGTAGGATTTGTTTCTATAGTAAGTATTTATTTTTATATAAGAAACATACAATACAGAAACTATTGTAGACTCCGGAGGATGCTTACCGAGATAACCTTGAGTTTTGGCTAAATATTTATTAGTATGTCTTTGTGCTCTTCGATTGAATACACTTTACAGAGAAAACTGAATGTTTTTCCCGAAATGAGTGCTTTATGGTGAAGTCAGATCGATTCAAGTATACTTGTCAACGCTCATGATCCATCAACGCTATTGTTTGCTTTGTCACTGTACAGTCGCTTGACTGCAGTTTGGAATCACCATAAAGTTATTTAAATCCATGGATCTATAAAATATTACATTCATGTTTAAATCTATTTTTTTCTATACTTGTAAATCTTTGTATCTCTGTTTTCTGTACTGCACTTTTTGAAATAAAATCAGTATTATTTATATACTACTAGCTTCCTGCCGCGTTCCTGTAGGATTTTATGTTTATTATTATTACAATTTTATCGTAGAAATTATTTGCCTGTGCAGTATTACCCAACTGATAAGGCGCGTCGTGAATCTTCGTTCGCACAGAAAATAAATTATTAAAATTGAAGATTAACGAAAGAATACTTAAAACTTACAATCAACCATAGATCACTTCTAAAAGGTTCATAATACACTGCAGCTGTTAGTTTCGTCTCACTCGCAATCACGGCCCTCTGCACAGATGGCGGCAGCTGCCGACCAATAGCATCGGTAAGCCATATTAGTTGGGTACTACTGTTCATTAAATGAATAAGGTTAAAAACAATTGTGATATACATGTTATATTATTATTCATATTAATTATTTTATTATTACAGGCAATATCATTGGTAGTGCTAATATCATCAATAGTTTACATCAGTTGTGAAGGCAAGAAGGATAGTTTGAACTCTAAGCAACCATTGCTGGCGATCAACGTACTCTTTGCCTTATACGGCATCAGTGTTTCCGTCTACCAGATTATTATTTCTGTATTGCTCTCTTGGCAGGGTATTCAGGTAATTGTATGGGCATACTCCCTTTTGGCAAAGTTTTTGGCACGTGAAGTACAACACTCGTCTCATCTATTTTATCTGAACTGAGACGATCCCGACCGAATGATTTATCATTTATCTATATAGTGTTCATGCAACCGTAGTTTTCCCGCATAGCTTTTCAGAGACCGGCTGAATTAAATGGTTAAACTATTAGTTTAACTAACAATAACAAAATACGGAAATATGATACTAAGCTATAAAATTGTAATTAGACTCTATTCTGCTAAATTAGAGGCAATAATAGCTGTGTATTATTAATTCTCAAGATGATAAGAAAAGTATGAAGTATTTTTTTACATATACAGGTACTAGATAATCTTTCAATTAATTATTTTGAATTAGATTATGATTATGTTTTATTGCAATTACACATCTATTCCGCAGACAAAAGGCAACATATTCATCTGCACCCTGTGGTACGTGTCACATCTATCGATCCTGTCGTTCTACACGATGTTCTTTGTTGCGAAGTCCATAATCTGCTTCGGCTATGGAAAACATTTCATAGGAGTCTTTACTTTTATTTACGGGACGTCTTATAATGGTTTGTAATCTTTATTATAATTACATTGATAACAATTTCAATACAAAAAAAAACCAGACAAATGCGAACACGAGCAGCGTTCAGATTATTTTGACCTATACTGTGAGACTTTATGCTTCTCGCCAATATCATTGATTATCGAGTATCAAAACATCATTTTAAATCATTTTTGAAAAAAAAAGTTTCTTGCCGAAGTCTTACCTACTCAGTTTAAGTGTCTTCCGAACCAGTGGTAAATTCAACTGTATGTACCAATTTAACGTTCATAAGTGCCGTACCAGGGCCTAAACTGAATAAATGACTTTTTGATTTGATTTGAATCTCTGGCCAGGGATGCCCAGACTAGCCGGGACCACCTTCTCTCGGGTTCTTTAATAGCTGCCGGCTCCAATACGGACGGCAGCTGTTTTAGGGCCGTTGAACTTGGCGCCTGCTGTGGCTGCCTCGGAGCAGCTTTTTTCTACGTCTTGCCACGTATGGACTCTTTCAGAGCTTCCAGGGCTGGTGGCAGAGAGCGCGGCTCCCTTGTTACGTCACCTATAGGGTCATATCTTATGATTGTTTTGATTTAGAAGGTTGAATTTCAACTTGATTCCCTGAGAGGTCCTGAGAAAAAGTTATAATAGATGACCGACGGACAACAAAGTGATTCTATAAGGGTTCTGGCTTTTCTTTTTGAGGTACGGAACCCTAAAAATTAATAAAATAAAATGTCTCCTCAAATGTAAATGAAATCATTGTTACTATTAATACGCACAGAAAAATAAAAAATAAAATACGTATGTACATAATTATGTACTATTATATTTCAGCTGTCTTCATATACTTCTGCGTATCAGTCAACAGCTATATTCACACCTTAAATGGGGACAGATGTTTTTAAAGTTACAAAAATTATTAAGTTTAAGTATTAAATACATGTTTACCTTTAAGCTTTCGTGTTTCTTTTCATTTATATATCCAATGCGTAATTAAGACGTTATACTTTGATGAATTAAGTTCTTATAGGAAAGGGGAACTTATGAAGCGAATTCTTGCTAACGAGGGGTGGTATGTCGTACGTATCTTATAACACTTATTAATTAAATATGTCTATTTACACTGTAATAATGTTTCCTACTAAACAAGGTGTTTTTGAGAGGAAATTTAATATTCTTTTGATCATCAAGTGAGATTTTCAATGTTATGTATGAAAATATCATCGATATACTAATTTTCCACAAGGACACATATGCACAAAGAGAAATATATACCACAGAATTCTATATAGAAATCAGTTAGCGTATTTTAGTCAAGTACATAGCTAGTTCAGTTAGCAAGCCTGAAGCCAGAGCAATCAACGCCGTGCTCCGAACTGAACACTGAAATCTTAGACGATGTCGTGTGGAAGACATTCTATCTATGTGCGGTTCAATGCATCAACTGGCTGGGGAAGCAATTACTTGCGGGCCATGAAATGGGCTGGCGAAAATCCCTGGAAATAAACCACACCACCAACATCTTTATGTGGTTGGTGTTTTTAAGTGTAAGGATCTTTGTCTGTATTTATATAACAAACAAATACCAATAATCAACAAAACGTACCTGCAAATATTTCAAGGTTTGATTTGTTTCCTCTTTTTAAGGTGTATGGTCAGTGAAAGATGATTAATCTAAGGTATTGAGGTAAATACACGGTATTCTGAACAAACGTTGTTCAGACCATGGTCTACTAACATTCTATAACATCAAATAAAAAAAAGTCATTGGTTTTTAAAAAACCACAAAACAGGAAAATTTCAAAAAGTCAGGAAGTCGCGGAAACCCACACCTGCTACAAAACTGGCATGCCGCCGTGTCACTACTTTGAAGTGCAAGCGCGGTGTCTGGGTTGAAAGGAGTAATGATAATCCCGACTTTATTTTGTGTTTTTTCAAAAACCAATGACGTAATTTTGTTCATTTGATGTTATAGAATGTTAGTAGACCATGGTCTGAACAACCTTTGTTCTAGCGAAAAACGAATAAAAAGTCACGGTGTATATACATAAATATGTAAAATAGCTAACGTAAAAGTGCCTTTACAGCTTAGTGATAGCTACTTTACATTCTCTTCGACATAATGGTTGGAAATGACGACATTACGTACAAGCCGAGACGAGCGATGCAATGAAAACGTGGAAATCCTAACGACGCATATCCTTTGAGACAATGACGGTTACATGAGTCAGAGATAATGAGGATGAGAAAGCTATGCTTAGACTGGGTTACACCAAATGTAACACTAGAGTAACTATACCTGAAATATTTTACACTTTACACTCAGATGACATTTTAACTCCATGAATTTTGGAGGTATAGTAACGAATTTACTCTCGAGAGTCGATAGGCATTCTTGGAAAAAGACTGACTCAATCACTTTGGTTGAAACCACCCTTAGAAAGAAAAGCTCAACTACTATATGTGTCACCAATATTTTTGAAGTATTTTCTTCCTTTTGTATTTAGCTCAATGATATAAGAGTCAATTTTGTGTACCAGGTGTAGTTCCTCTGGTGAATTTGCAGTAAGTGATATAGCTATGATGTAAAGAGTAAAGTATCTTGGCAGTAAGAAAATTAAAGTGATAAAGAACACTGTGCAATATTAAAATGTAAAATCCAACCGGGCGAAACTATGAGCTTATGAAATATTTTCAGACAGAAAATTTATGAAAGGAAGTTAAAAAGTCGCTTGTCTGCAGCTGGCGATATTAGTAATACATAATTTACGAAGCCAGGATAAAATTTGATAAAAAACAAGGTATTCTTTTTGGTGGGCAACAGAAAAGCTTAGGTAAAATAACATTACTTTTCATTATGACGGAACACGCAGTGAACCGAGTGGATATGAAACGGATAAAAATAATCTCATCATGCGATGGTGAGATAAATGTTTTTTTTATTCTAATTTATTAGCAAACATTCAAAATTCAAAATCATTTATTCAAATAGACCTGATAAAATTTACATTCTAATCGCACTAACAAGGATTGCGTGCCCACATAAAATACAAGGTATCAATTAAGCATGTTCATTAACTCTTAGGTATGCAATTTTATGCACCGAAATGATTTTCGAGATTTTCGTGTCTTGGAACACCTGACAGAGCGAACATAGAACGATTCAACAATTCATTAGACAATTATATCATAAAACGTGTTGTATCGCAATTTTGTTTTTTTTTATTTGGGTTTTACTTCACGGTCTGTCGCAGGATACCACATGTGTAAAATGAAATAGAGTAGAGTATTATTTGCATTTTATATGCTTAACTGTTTCTCTATGTTGAATACGGACGGACGCAAGTCCAGTTTTGTTTATGCATAAGGTTTTTGCATATTCCACTAGGATACAACAGCGCATGGCCAATTTGTGCAATATACAGCTGCTTGTAAATCCCGGAAATGTATGTCTAATGTTAAATTAAGTTGATAAGATAATTAGTGTGCATTTTGAGCTGTAAAATATTTTTTGCAAACAATTCTTATTTCGAAAGATATCAAATTATTATCTGGGGTTTAGATTTGTACAAACAGTATTATCATTCATCAGAGGTTCATTCACCAAGCTTTATGAAGAATGTATAAATAATAGTGTATCTAATTTGGTCTTATAAATTATTATTATTATTATTATTTATATTTCATCCATAATTTGTTTCCCGTCTGGTGTTAATATATCGATAGGTAACCGATAACAAAAATCACAAGAAATGCTTAATATTAAAATTACTGTTGAATAGTTTTATTTAGTTTGTATTACATTGAATAAATAATCAATTTACTTACCTATATTATAAGTTTTATTAAAATAACCCTGACTATCGAAAAACTTTTGGTTGATAAGCGTTAGATGTTTTCATCTTCATGTCATAACATATTATACCTACTAGGTATAATATGGCATACCAAGGATAATACACAAACTGTCTTAACATTATACCGGTAATTGATAAACTTGAAAGCGTAGTTTTACTAACTGCCGCTCTAAAGCTAGGAAAGGCCTATATCACTAAAATTTATGGTCTACAGTTACTCTGCAAATAGTTCACGAGGCGAGGGTCAGTGTGGTTGGAATTTTAATATTGTACAATAGATGGCGCAGCTGAGGCTTTGGAAGTATTTCCAATGTGCGAGTTGTATCATACTTTTATTACAAACGACGATAGTAACATTTTATATGATCTATTCATGTGATAAAATTGTGGACCAGGGTGTCTAATCATATATTTACCTACCAAGAACAGATTGGGGTAATGTAGAAAGAGTAACGGAATCTAAAGACCATTTTTGAAACGAAGCTTTATAATGTTTTTTTTTCAAATTCAAAAATTGTTTTTCAATATAGGCCCTAATAAGGCACTTACGAACGTTACAATTGAACTTGAAATTGAACGAACGTTACCACCGGTTCGTAATACCTCAGAGTATATAAATACTACGTACAAGTAATACACTTAAACTGAGAATACTCCCGGCAAGAAACTCAGCAAGGATATTTTTTTTTAATTATCCTATAATAAATTTGACAATATTAGATAATTAATCCAATATGAAAGCAATATTGCTTTTATATTGTTTTTTTTTTTACATTTTCCTCGTCACATAATATGTTACGTGTCATGTAGTGTTGAAAATGCACCTCATTTACTGATAAATCATCAAATCAAATCGGATCAAAGTCGAAGTACACATGAATCTAGCTAAAAGTCTACGGACCTCCTATCCTATACATATGTATCCAGGGTATCCTACACAGCACTTTTTTGTCTGTCTGCCTGCTCTACCATGTTTACCTCTTAAACTACTTTACTTTCATGGGTTTTCACAAGTAGGTCATTTAAAGCAAAGCTTTTCAAACATTAATTACTTTTTAATTTTATCGAAGTAAGCTGACGGAAGAAAAGATAAAGACATTCTACTAAAGAACCCAAAATTAACCCAAAGAAGCGTAATGACGTTAATTTAGTTTGAAATCTATTCCGGCCATTTCTCACTACCGAGTCCAGCGACTATGATTGCACTGTGATTGGACACGTACGCTCGGATTGTCTAAGTAAAAGACACACTAAACATTTAGATGCAGAGATGGTCGATACTATTACTAATCAGTGCAAAAGCACTTACTAGTAGCGGAAAAGGATTGCTCGGTATTCCTACTCTAAAGGGATTTTTCCTCGTTTGTCTAATCTAAGGGCATTATCATCATCAGTAGGTAGAAAACCAGTACCTACTGCACTGGTTAACCGTACTAAAAAGTTAAAGCCCGTTAATAAGACCGCCGAAATTCGGGACATTTCTTTCTGCGAAAAAGAAAGTATACCTATATATTTATTTGTTATTTATGGTCCATTTGGAAATTAAAAAACATACAAGAATGCGCCCCTATATTTCTATGTGGGAATGCCAAATTTTGTTACATGTGGATGTAATGTCTGCTCGGAGGCGTTATTAATTTAATTTCCGCCATAATGACGTCATAAATTACGGAACACTGTTATCTCTTCCCCACTTTTAAAATTAAACTCCGTTTTTAAAATTGTACGTTCTAGGGATTCAGTGTTATGCTCTCGAGTATTATTTTATTAGACACGAGAGTTTTGTATTGAAATATTTTTAGTCGTGTACTTATTTTATGTGCGCTTTATACGTCATGTTATTTCTGTTACATTTTAAATGAGAAAATAGTTCTGCATTACGAAAACAGCTGAAAACGAGAAATGTTTAAAGAACTATCTACCAACAAAACAAATAAGTTTGAAGGAAAGTAAATTTCCTCCAATCTAATATACGCTAAAAGTACTGCAATATCAGATGCAATTTTCGTATATAAATCTCAGTTTGGTAACTATGACGGGGATGCTCCCTACTCAATTTATTTTCTTGTATGGCTTTGGTCACCCTTCAGTTGGGATGAAATTACAACTGATAGAAACTTGTGTCCCTTATCTTATGGTGATATATAGAAACAGATAAGATAACATATTTCTTTTGTTTATGTTCCAAAGGTAGCAAACAAGCAAACAGCCTGATGGTAAG
Source organism: Achlya flavicornis (assembly GCA_947623365.1). Taxonomy (NCBI): domain Eukaryota; kingdom Metazoa; phylum Arthropoda; class Insecta; order Lepidoptera; family Drepanidae; genus Achlya; species Achlya flavicornis. Next base: position 5,348,046 of record OX392482.1, read on the forward strand.
CGGTTGCCGTAGCCTATAGGACGTTTTCAATCTTGTTTTCGGGCAATGTTTCTCTCTTTATTGTCTTTAGGTTTCTAATTAGCTATGTGCATACCTCTTATATCTCCATGCCTATTATGGACTCCTATTGGATGTAATGATATATTTGTAATTGTGCATTTTATTATTTTAGCTTTAATGCCTTATTTATACTTTTAAGTTAGTAACTTAACATTACTAAAACAAAACTATATAAATGGCTATTCCTCTATGCCATTTACAACTAAAATAATATTGTAAATAAATATTAAAGCGCACTAAAATAGAGTCCATTTGTCAAACAGTTACAGTTGTAAAACCATAGCAGCTATAAAATAAATCCAGTCGTTACCCCAATAATAACTCAATAAATCTGAGCTAGTACAGAAAGTTCCGATTGTCAACCGTATATCATCGAGCCTACAGAGAGAGGAAAAAATATTTTACTATTTCTTCCGCTCCACTGAATCGTCACTCGATCCATGAAATTGTTTAACTTGAGAATGACGGATTTCTATGCAAGTGGTTTTCGATGGATTTTACAGGTTTTTATGAAGTGTTAGATTTTTTAGCTATAATATGCAACCTTCGGAACCGGTTAGATTATTAGAGTCAGACTTTTCATAAGTATCTGCGAAGGTCTATTTGAATAAATGATTTTGAATTTTTATTCATGGAGACTATATTTTTTTTCTTCTTCGTGAAATTAATAATTGCTTTCTATTTTGAGTTTCATGGGTTTGCGCGGTTTTATTGGAGTATTATTTTCCTCGAAAGCAGAAAGAGGCAAAGGTAAAGAAGTACAGAGGTACACGTCGCGCGCCGGTAAAGAAAAATATATCTGCGGGTCCACCGCGTATGTCAATCATAATGAACTTCATTGAACTGGGCTTTCTTTTTCTACAATTCTGATATATGTATGGAACACGTGAATATGTAACGAGTTAAGAAATCCATTCATTGAGATGTCCGGTGATTCGCTTGAGGTTGTTGGAGGTTGGAGGTGTTGACAAAATGGCGGCCCGCGGCCTGTGTGGCGCGGGGCCGCGCGGCCGGGAGTCGCGCAAGCAAGCCGGCATGGCAAGACGCGCGCGCGCTATTGTTTAGTTACGTACGTGCGATATTGTGCGGTTTGGGTGCGATGCATATATCAAGAACCTGAGATTACAGAACAAAAGGTTGTTTTTTGTAATCTGTGCCTTGAACCATGTGACATTACATTGGTGAATTTTGTAAGTCCCCAGTGTGTTCCCGCGCCCAGGTAGTAGGTAGATTTATTAATCTTATCAACAGTATAGGTACTGTCCCGATGTTATTATTACTACTAGGTATTACAATTACTATTATTATTACATAGCACTCAGTATCGTGAAATGATAAGTACCTACTTAACTTAGGTATGTACCTATTCTTTAGGTTTTTATAAGATAGTTTTCGGGTCTAATACCTACCACCTTACATACAAAAAATCAACTTAAATAAAAAAAATATTAGGCACATACACTAACAATGAAATAGATAAGTATTTAGATTGAATCATAGGTTCATAGATGATAGCCTTAGGTATCGTTTCTTGTGCAACGAGATAAAAAGAGAGGTGTTTGTAGGCTCTAGGCAAAAAACGCACGCATTATCCAAAAGGATAATGCGTGCGTGGATGATATGCAGGTACGTCCATCTCACAACGAAAAAGTCTTAGTTCATTCTGAGGTTCAAATCAAGCCAATAATGTTCTCAATAATATATTCGGCAATTATTTCACTTGGCTGATCGGAGGCTCAACACAGAACGACACTCATTAAGTTAGGCCTATAATTAAGTCACAACAGAGAGCGACAGAGTAATTGCGCTTTTGCAGTGTGTTGCCTACTACGTGCTTGGTTGCTCCAAACTACATTATCAAGTGTACAGTAGTAGGAACAAATTGCCATTAGTATTTACATTTGATACACAATGAGGAGTTCGGAACTGATGCCATAAGCTTTTGATTTAGAATTAAAATTTATGCATACAGAAAAGATTTTCAGCTAGGCTTGCAGTGCATACAATAGAGTCATGTTCGGCCGCAAAAATTTTATTCAATGTTCGCATAGGAAAAATGGGCAGCACGAGGTCAAACCGACGAGTCGGGCGTTTCACATTTATCAAAGAGATGATATTGCTACAGAGGACTCGTGAAATGAGTCGCCGGCGCCGGCTCGCCAACAAAGGAAAATGAGCTCATTTTAAACACTCATGAAAAGAAAACTAGTCCTTTGTGTGAAGCATATTCAGATAATATATATGAGAATCATTTTAAAATTCCTTCTTTGTAATAATAAGTCACATATTGAAATAGTGTGTAGGTATGCGAATTCGTTGTGCTCACGGAATTTCATCTCGTTTATTAGGTGTCGAATATTTCCCATTTCATTATCCTTTTTTCGATACGACTTTGTATGTAAAATATATTATTAAACCTACGTTTTTTCCCTCTCGAAAACCTGTCTGTCCGTTATTTTTATTACATCAGAACTGAATCGGAACCTTCTGGGAAAATTGTTTTCTTGTTACTAAATGAATAAAGTGGTTTACTACGTAGTTGCTTCCAAGTGTAGTTGGTTAATACTTAGCAAATAAATAAAAGAAGCTGTATCCTACAACTTAAACAATAATAAACAACCGTAGTAATGTTTCTTTTCATTATATTTTAACTCAAACAGTCGAATAAGACATAAGATGATGGGATAGACGGATTAAGATTTATGGGCACTTCATAAACTTTTATAAAGGGAAGCATAAATCACTTTTCTTATAATTTGTGCCCACTAAATCCTGTCTGAGAGTAAATTAAATTTGTAGAAGGTCTTACTGAGTTTTTGAACAAATAGTTCGCACGATCTGTTAAATAGTTTACCGGGTGATTTAAGCTTTATCGAACAGTAACAAGTACCAAATAGCTACATTTGAATTGCTTTTACAATCATGTTTGAACCGAATCACAAAATGAAACGGTGTTTTAATATAAATCGAATTTATTGATGATGTTATGCAAACTCTCTGAAAAATGTATAACTGTTATTATTATCGATATTGTTGATCATATTAAAAGAAATACAAATAAAATATGAAATAAAAAATATGTTTGATTTTTATAACCTAAAATGACGACAAAGGGACGACCTCCCACCAGGTGAACCGACGATGTGGTCAAAATCGTTGGGCGCCGCTGGATGCAAGAGGCCCAAAACCGTTCCAAGTGGAAGTTAATGGGGGAGGCCTCTGTTCAGCAGCGGACATCCCTAGACTGATATGATGATGATGAATCTAAAATGACAAAAGAGAGATTATAGTCGACGCCAAGATTTTCCATTCCATTAAATTATAAGCACGCTTCTTAATTACTTTCTTTAATCAAATTAATAAAATTAATTCAAACAATGAAACAATAATCTAAATACATTTAAAAGTAAAATTCCCATAATCTTTCTAAGGAATAGTCATTGTAACTCTCGCAACGTGCTCTAATTTCATTTAAATTAAGTAAGTAACGCAGAAGCGTCACGTTTTTAATGTCCATTAAAGACCCCTTGTAATTATAGGTGCTGCAGGCTTATCTTTATTAAGAGCCGGATGCTCGGGATGCTTTAACGATGTTGCCATACGACTGGCGGAAAACTAACTATATTAAAAAAAAAACTTTTCGTATAACTTATAGAAAAATTACTATGTAATGAAAATTCATTACATAGTAATTTAAAAAAAATATGTGTTTATATTTTTGGAGATATGAATTAATTTATGCGGTTGCGGTGTGATTTTTGCAGTCCCACTAAGTGTGTTGATAAATTACTTGAATAGAATACGAATAAATAAAATATACTTTGGCTTTGAATAGCTTTCCGCCCTGCAGTTTCACATGTGATCCTCCCTCCTTTAAGGGGATGAATTATGAAAAACAGTTTATAATCCAAACGGTTCATGTTGTTTGTTTTTCAAAGTCAAAGTCAAAGCCATTTATTCAATTTAGGCCCTAGAAGGGCACCTATGAAGGTCAAAGTTACTGAAGCTACCGCCATTTCGCAAGTAGGATGATCGGATCGTGTTGATAGATCAGTCGAGACTCGAGACAAGGCTTTTTATAATGAAGGGGCTAGAAAAGATGTTTGGTACAGATAGAATCGGGGCGATATGTTTTGGTACCAAAGTATTATTTTTTCTTTATTCGTGTTTTCAAGCAGTAATGTGAGAATGCAAAACAACACCCGTGTAGATAGTCAAGATTGGGGAACGCGAGATTGAATTTTTAAAAAGAAAACTAATTAAAAATGATTTAATTAAATGACTTTCTAAAGACTCACATAAACTTGAACCCTGAAAAAAAATCGTTCCCTTTATCTGTTTTGCATAGTGGTAGACCACCTGTATCGATGAATGTTAGTCAGTGGAATTAGTCGCCTATGTCTGTATCGATACAATATGTGGTTGACTATTTGATAATTTTAATTAAATAACTTTCTGTGTTCAGTTTCACCATTCTAAAAACATTATTTACAACATGTTTCATCATATCGCGTATCGTGTACACAGGCAGGACACATGATACCATCTGTCACTATACAATATGTTCACCAATAAAGTAACATTAGAAACTCTATAGTCTCTCAATATGAACAAAGACCGGTGAGATGCAACAACAGGCATCTGCTGGCACGGCTTAATGGACTTCGGGTGGCTTCGGGCGATCTCGGGTGGCGTCGGGTGCAGGCAATTGTTTTAGCGAAGCTCATCTCGATCTTAATAGGGATGGCACGTGCCCACGCTCCAATTCCACCGTATTGAACAATTGGGTTAAGTGTTATCCAAGAAACACTTAGTAGTGTCTATGTAAGTGTTATTAATTTGTTCGACTAGACTTGACTACTGAAACATATGCCCAAATTACAAATTATGGAAATGAAATGGTTTTTACTCGCAGACATTTTGGTATTAAAGTGTGATGGACTCCTCGAAATGTATAAAAGCAACGCCATATGTAAATGACAATATCAAAATAGTTTCAACTTCAACTCTATATGAACTAGAAAACATCTTCAAAATCCATTATTTTATTGCTATCCAAATACGAAGTCGGGGCAACAATTTTCCATTTCCATCAACAGATTTTCAGAATCTAACAAGCTAACCAGTGCCAAGCTTTTTGCTGTAAACCCATAAATATTTTGCTAGAAATGTATTGCTTGGTAAATTCTGTAGTGTGCTACGAGCTACGATCGGCTATGGGCTATGCTACGGTCTAGTGATGTGTGCTACAGCTTTAGCTACGAACCACTGGCCGCACTTTGGTTACGCGAAATGTTGACAAATGTACGTTTCCTGTTGATTTTGGAGAAACTGCTGGTAAAAAACGGTTTCAATTATTTGATGTACTATTTGACGACCCTGCAGAAATCTCTTCACACCCTTTTTGTAGTATTCCTCCTGTTCATAGTATAGTTTCCCTGTTTCATAGTATTTCTCGAAAACATTGATCGCTTTTAAGCCGTAGAACCAGAGCACGTAGGCTGAATAATGTATAAACCAGTGTCCGAACTGCGGGCACAACGCCGAGCATCTGGTGCTAAACCAGAAAAATGGTAATATTGCTACATGCCTGTCTACTATTATACCGCTGCAGGATTTGTGAGAAAATCTTTTATCTAGCTACATTAAAATATGGTTGGTTTTTGCTTGATTTTGATGTGGATCAAGCTTCAAAGCGAATATTAATTTGAAATAGTTGGCGTGGAGGCTTTCTGCCACGCCATAGTCCGTGATTTCGATTTCTACCAATGAAAAACGTTTGTGTGTAGGAATACGACTGGGTGTATATATATTTATGGGTATGAAGCGCTCGTGGTATAGCATAATTAGCCGTTCTTAAGCTACGTCTGTCGTGGTCGGTACTTGGATGGGTGACCGCCTAGTGGTATTTCAAATCGAGCGTTTCCGTGCTTCGGAAGGCACGTAAAGCCGTTGGTCCCGGTTATCACTTAATTGTGATAGTCGTTAAGCTAGTTGGATGCCTTCTAGGCGGATTGAAAAGTTCCCGCAGTACGTTGACCACCAGCCTACCTCCACCAATCCGCAGTAGTGGACTACCGCCCAGTCCCTTTCACCCTCATTTGTGAAAGAAGGCTTGTGCTCAGCAGTGGGACATTATAGGCTGATGATGATGATTATGTACTTTAAAAGTTATCGGTTTTTTTACAATATCTGTCTATTGACATTTATTTATTCCTTTTGAGGATATGATATTCATTGTATTCACTCACTCAGTAAAGCTAAACTTATAAGCAAGCAACAATCCTTAAATATACATTTGAAAACATTATATGAGAATAACAATACAGTTATAATGTTATAGCTAATACGTAAAATAACTATAGATACTCATTCGAGAAATGAAAATGGCTACAACTTGCAATAAGAATATTATTCTCACAAAACTTATTAGAGTGAAGAGATGGGAAAATTGTTCGGAGAAATAATCTCTTTGTTTTAGCTCTACGACGTAGTTCTGCGTAGCCGCGTAGCACGTAGACTATTCTACGAAACGATCATTCGTGGCTTTAGCATTCAGCATAAAAATAGCTATGCAAATATTATAGCACTGCTACACGATTACGAGTCAAATAACTTTTTTATTTATTTTTAATCGTTTATTAGATGATGTTATTTTATTTAATATTTCAAATTACAAGCTGAATCTGAATAATTAATTATTTCTAAAACATGATATTAGGCATATAAATACAGTTACAGTAATATGGCGAGGAGGGCGATGGCTGCCACACGCGTCATACTTGTGAACAGGTGCTGCTTGTGGGGGCTGGTCTGCTTAAGTTTGCTATTTATTTACTTATTAAATATTTTTTCAGTCTACCTTGTAATTTTGCCGCCGCGCCGGGGCACGCAATTGTTTTCAGTGCGATTAGAATGTAAATATTATGTAATTAATCTAAGCCTGTTTTGAAAAGAGTAATTGCTGAGTTTATTGCCGGCTCTTCTCAGCAAATGCAACCTTCCGAACCGGTATTAGAGTATTAGAGTCAGACTTTTCATAAGTGCCTGCGAAGGTCTATTTGAATAAATGATTTTGAATTTTTTTTTTTGAAAGTTATTGACTTACCTGCTTCATGTGTGGGGACATGAGGACTATTATTTTACATAAAAGTATTGCTCCTGTTATTTGTATTAATGAATACAATATCTTTTATTTAATGTTTTTTTATTACTTACACAAAGCTAAATGTGAAAATAAGTAAATTGAGATTTATCATAATATAATGAAAGAAGATTAAAGAATAGTGGTAAACGCTACGTAGAAACCATAGTAACTAATAACTAAAATTTTAATGAGCAAAATAACCTGGTATGCTTAATTAACTAGGAAGTATACTTTAATTGCCCTAAAATACTGAGTATCATCAATAAACAACGTTGATCACAATTATTAAGGGAGTAACGACACAGCAGCAGCTATTAAAAGTGAATGCCCCTTACACCGTATTTATTTAGAACCTGCTTTCCACTCCGCGATATTTCGCCCCCTTATGTTTTTTTTTGTAAACCCTGAAGCCTGCGGTTTGAGCTATGCGTTGATATCGTCAGTCAGTAGGACAAACGGACTTAAGATTACCCTAGATCAGAAAATATTTTTTTTTATTTATAATTAGAAAATGATTGTTATTAGTTTGAGAGTAGCGACTTCTAGCGGTCACAAATATTGGATCTTATAGGGAATGTAGCACCTTGTATTTTTACATGTTCATTGTCAATAATAGATGTAAAACACGTACGTTATTAGGTACGTGAAATGGTTGAAAGACAGTCCAGCAAAACCCACGTTTTATATCTGTCACTTTCTAAAGTCATATAAAAAACGAGCTGGGGCTATCTTAAAACCTGGGATACCACTTGACTTTAGTTGATTAAATTGAATTATGTTATTCGTTTCCTCGCTCTATACGGTGTGACAGTTACTCGCCAGGGTAAACAAGTTATTAAATAGGACACCGCGGGACGTGGGCGCCTCTCAGTCATTATGAGTTGGTGTGGTGGCGCCACTGTGGCGGTCGTTGAGTGTATGCCCATGGATCCATGATTCAGGAAATTATCTCGTCATTTGGTTATTAGTAGTTACATAATTTACCTATCGGTACCCATGCAATGCCCTTTAATACTAACCTTAGGTACTAGGACGTAACTTGTGACAAATTTCCTATATCATGCGAAACAAATACTCTTTAACATTATAAAATTAAAAGGTTAACATTATCTTACTAACATACTCGTACAATGATTAGGCAAAACATGACCTGGAAAATTATTAGAGATAACCGAATGCATTATGATCTGCAATACTATAGAAGTAGAGGGTGGGGGGGGTGAGTTGTCTGAAGCCTGCTAAGGAGGTAGGCGCTCTACCTGATGTTTAGTGGCTACCGTCGCCTGTGGACAGCAATATTAGGGAGATTGATGTGGTGCCTTACGGGACCCTATTATTTAGCCTCTGTCCGTCTATCTGTCTATTTTTATCACAGCGCCATCTTTTAGCAATCCAATGGAGGTGCTCAAGGCAAACTAGTGGGATTATTAGCAGTACTGCCATCTAGTGACCTAGTTTGCGTGATACCTATATATATAAATTGCTATAATTCCGGCTAATTTTAATTTCATAGCAAAGTTGTTAGTTTATTACAGAATACCGCAGCCAAATAACTTTATGTTGTGTAAAGTTGTGTTCCTGCGCGTGAGTAAGGTCGCCAGAGCTCATTGGGGAGGGGGGAAGGTAACGCGTGAGCGAAGCTTCGTGTTTTGCAAGTGTCTATATGGCTACGGTAACCGCTTACTATCAGGCGGGCCGTAAGCTTGTTTACCGACATAATAGTATAAAAAAAAAAAGGAAGGTCGAAAACCTCGGTGAGTGAGTCAGACTCAAACGCGCACTTGGCCGATATTTTTTATTAGTTGTTGTTATGGCGGCAATAGAAATACACATTCAGTGGAAATTTCAACGGTCTACTTATTACGGTTCATGAGATACAGTCCACTGATAGACAGACGCACGGACAGCGGAGGCTTAGAAATAGGGTCCCGTTGGCACCCTTTGGGTAGAGAACCCTAAAGTACCTACCCTACCACCGTGCTAAATCCTAAATCTGGATACTTGATTATTTTCTTTACATTTATAGATTAATCTAACTTCACAAAATTCCATCTGACCTATTTATTTATTATTTGCCGGAAATTATTTTTCCGTCAATTTACAGTACACGCAAGTTTTTGATTGGTTTCCCAGATAAACCTATTGTGAGAAATAAATTGGTTTTTGAACGTAAAATAACATAGAAGCCATTTAGTCGATTTCAACATTTGTATAGGTGATCCTGCTACATCAAAAAGTAATTTAAACTGTAGATTTGTTTTGATTTTTTCAATCCTTTTGTATTTGTTGTCAGGATTATTTTTAATATTTCGCCGATGCAAAAGGCACGTTTTGTCAATAAGGGAAAAATCTTCCCTTTGCGATTACTTTCTGAATGTCAATACCTAATGTAAACATGGGGTGAGAGAGAGCTTAGCGTTTTGTAGGTATTTTGCAAAATCTTCACGTGTCTCTTCGCTCATATTTGCTTTTACATTACTTATTGTAATGTGTTTGGTATTCTGACAAATGTTTATATTCGAATACATAATTATGTGAATAAAAAAAGATAAAACAGTTTATAAAAAAAATAGTTGTTGTTTTATAAACAGTAGATAATGCTTTGAGTGAAATATTTATTCGTCTTAGAAACGCAGCCCACATAATGGACCCAAAGAATAGGTACTTATATAAAAAAAAAAAACAAATATTATTCATTATGACGCTTGACGTAGTTTTAAACACACTGTTACGAGCGCAGTCTACTTGACTCGTGCTCTGGGTTGGTATTTTTTACCATTTCATACGTAGACTTTAATTATTAACTCTATTTTTCATAATTATAATGAATTTTAATAAAAAACAATGTACATACAAATTAATAAATATACTTTTTTATGAATGATTAGTACATTAGTATCTTTTCATTGGATACACGTTTCTAAGACGGATAGAAAGTCACGGTGTAGAAGCAAGGCAATCTTGACAAATTTGAATGACAAATGAGAATGCTAATGGCTGAGCACAACACATTCTATTTTACAAGCTTTATACTTTAAACTTGCAATGTATGTATGTTCAGGTCAAATCTAGTAAGTCAAATTTCACACACTTCCAGTGGTCGGATTGACTTGATATTTCGTATACAGGAAGACAGTAGTATATTGGAAGACAATGCAAGTAGAGTCAACAAAAAATACAGTCATAAACAAGCTTGTATTAAAAATGATTTTATTAATAAAATATATTTTCTGTTAAATATTCAAAGCAACGTCATTTGAGTTACTGATACCATATATGCCAGGGGATAAAAATATATTAACAATATATCGTTAGCCCGATACTATTAATGAGAAAGGAAGTTGATTTCTGATTGATATTTTCTGTTTATCAATGTTTTTTTTCTACCTTTTTTACGCATCAACTACCCAATCAGTCTTCATATTTAACAAAGCGGTAGTTTGTCCGTAAATGTTTGAGTTGGCCATTTTATCTGTGAAAATTATTAATTTCCTCCAGAATCGTGAGGCTTACGTTAGAAGGTATACTATACTTGGTTCTGTCTAACGTTAGATGGCTGTGTCGGCACCTGGCTCTGGGCTTACCCAAGCAGCGTGATAAATTGCGCCATTTGTTATAATTTGAGACGAGTCTCACCTTCCAACCTACTGCGGAAAACCAAACCCGACAAATTTATAACTAGGCTATATATTTTGCACAAATGTTACAGTACAGTTTCCACTATGGCCATTGATTTCCATTGCAACTTTTGTTGAACAGAAAATGTTAATGAACGACCGACGTGACTTCGGCTGGCCTTTGAGAATGAAATGTCAGTTAAACTTTCAAGTTTTTCATACAACAGAGCCCAAGTTACTGCACAAAAGTTTTATTATAAAAGTTTTGATATTATTCTTGTGGTTCTATAGATTACTAGGAAACTGTTCTTGTAGTTTTTATGTTAAAATCGAATGTTCTTTTGAACGAAAAACTAGTTGACAAAACTGACGCAATATTTGAGACAAATATACAGAGTGAAGCTATAGAACCGTTTCATACCATTCATTCCACATTTTTTTGCAAATCTGTAAAAATGTATAAGATATAGCGATTTAAATTGTTTGACGTCTTTTTATACACAAGTAGGCATTAGGAGATATTTACATTAACTCTAGTGACAATAAACCTTTGAAAAGCGTCACAAAACACCCTTTAGCTAACAATGAGAATAGATCTAAAAGAGAAAGTTTCAAACTGGCCAATGTAGCCTCTAGAGTCGTAAATTTTAAACGAAACTAAAATCGTATGTTGTTGTAGTGGTCCTTAATTTCAGTGAGTGGACCGCACTCGAGTACTGGTTGAGTAATCCGAGCAGTTTACATTGTTTGTAAGCCCCTCACGTGGAAAACAAATATTAAATGCTACTTGATGGTTCACTTTGTTAACATTTTATTAGGTCCCGTTGAACCACACGTTGTTTTTCTCAGGTACAGGTATTCCTTAAACTATTTAAATTGGATTCCCGTTGAATGCTACCCCGCTTTCCTTTTGAGTTGAGAATACAATTTCACTTGAATGAAATGAGTATAGGTGCATGTTTTATAAAATAGTTTGTTATGGAATTGTAGGAATTTAGAAGCGAGATTCGATCGTCTGCTTTTGTAGCAAAAATCTTTTTCGTGTTATTTATTATGCTTTACAAAAGAACTTATCAAAATACTATAAATAAACTAGCATAAGATTAACTGACAAAAGTAGACACTACAAACCACAAAGTTTGCACCCTTTGTCAATACGTTAGACAGGAGGACATACCGAGAAAGTTCGGTTGTGGAAGCATGTGGTTATCAAATTTGTTCGTATGACAGCGCATAGTTTTTGCAAGGGAAAGCTGGCTGAAATGCGATTTCCGGAACATTAGCCACTGTCTTGTACGGTATTGAGAGGCGACAAAAACTCTACACAGGTTTTCACTACGGTTAGTACTGAAATGATGAAATATTTTTGGCTCCTGAAATTGAACATTCACATGGATTGATGGAAATTGCTGCATTGAAATTTTTATACAGTGAATTATGTTTATTTTGATTTGTACGTAGTATATTATTTACTCTGAGCTTTGATCTGTGTAATTCGGTTTGATTATTTTAAAATCTCTTCGATTTTTATTTAACCGGTTTTTGGTTATAGTAAAAATTGTACTTGTAATTTGTATACATTGACCGGCGTAAATAATATGAAATACTAGTTGTCCCCCGCGGTTTCATCCGCGTTCCCAGGATGAAAAGTAGACCACATTATAGTACATTTATTTATTTATTTATGTGACAAAATTATGTTGGTTTTATCTACAACCTCAAGCCCTGAACATGGCCCCCTAAAAAGAAAGCTAAGCAATATTGCAAACGGAATTATTTTTTTCGAATTTACAGCAGGTCTTATGCAATTCATCAATTCCTAATTTAATGAATTTAATTGTATGTAATGAATAATTATTTTACCAAAAAATATTGGGATTACGTAGGGTATGCCGAGAATAAAAAAATATGAATACCGTATCAATATTGCTTTAGCTTCCTTTTTAGCCCCCCTGGTAGTGATAGAATTATCAGAATCGGAACAGTAGTACCGGAGAATACCTCCTACGTCCAAATTTGCTTTACTTCTTTATAATCGTAGTGTTGATAAATCACAGACGTATTCTGTTTTATCAAAGCCTGCGGCCGCTTAGAGAATGCGTTTCTGATTGAGCAAATTACGGAAATGGCTGATGTGACTTTCATTAAACCTATGCCTAAAAAAATACTGAAAAAAACATTGCGATAGGATTTTCCTTTTCCAAGATTTAAGTTACGAGAATAGTTATTTTCACGATATATATATAATATAATATAATAATTCATTTATTCCAGTAACATAGACTCAATATTGTTAGTAGGTACACCTTATTTTCTACATGTTAGTAAGTAATTATATTATGATTTTAAATTTATTTTATTATATTTGCGTGTATGTCACAACAACGACGCATGTATGGACAGTCTAATCTATCCGCTATCATGGCCAGGACGGTGTTGGAGCTGGCCCGCACCCGGCGGACCAGAGACGTGCACCGCTTGCGCATAGTTGCATAGAAGCAGTCAGTTCTCGCTTCTGCAAACATACCCGAGGCGCTGCAGTACCGGGGCAGCCCCAACATCGCCCTAAACTCATTATTGTACTGGACGCGGAGGGCGTTGTACGATTTCAGAGTATAATTTGCCCACAGGCTGCACGTATAAAATGACGTACAATATGCTCTGAAAAGCGTGACCTTTGCGTCCTTGGAGCAACGTACAAACCTGCGAGCTATCATATTTGCCCTTACCGACAAGGCCCTCCGCTCCCGTTCTATGTCCGCATTGTCCTTGAGGTCGGTTTGGAGTAAGTGGCCTAGGTATTTAAATTGTTCCACTCTGACAAGGGGAACACCGTATAGCGGAATGTCTGGTACACTTATAGGCCGTATATTACCAGCCTCGAAAACAATGTACCGACTTTTGGATACATTGTATTTAAGACCATGACTCATAGCGTAGTTCTCACACGTCAGTAAAAGCTTTCTCAAGCCGCAAACCGACGCACTCATCAGCACCATGTCGTCCGCGTAACTTAAATTATTAACACATACGTCGTCGATATGACAACCGACACGCTGACTGCTGAGTGCGACGATCAGAGCGTTCACATATAAGTTGAAGAGTGCGGGAGAGGTCAGTCCCCCCTGTCTCACCCCACACTCCAACCGATATGGCTCGGACAGCGCTCCCGCCCACCTGACGCAGTTGACCTGGTGTCCGTACCAATACCTGAAGATATTTATAATTTCACCAGGTAAGTTAATGCCCTCAAGCTTTTCCCACAAGATATCGTAGGAGACCAGGTCGAAAGCTTTAGAAAGATCCAGGAAACAGGCATAAACAGGAGTCCTTCTAGCTGTATAATATCTGACGGTATGCTTGAGACACAGTATTGCACTTTCGGTGGATAGAAAAGGTCTAAAACCAAACTGATTGTCGTGCAACACGAGGTACTTATCTAACTGTGTCTCAAGCAGGGCGTCAAACACCTTTGCAATAACTGTTGCGAGGGAGATAGGTCTATAGTTACCTTTATCGGCCAAATCGCCCGTTTTGTTTTTTACTACAGGCACTACGACAGTTTTCATTAGTTCCCGCGGCACGTATGAATGACTCACGCACAGTGAAAAGAACATAGCTAAGACCCTTGAACGTTATATAAAGTAGGTAAGGGGCACGAGTCATGAGCACGGATTGACACTATTTGACACCTGCGCAGTAGTTAATTTTCGGTCTGTTTGGCGGAATGAAGCTTGGGGGAGCGCCGAGCTGCACACGATTGGTTCGTCAGTCGATGCTCGTCGTCTATTGGATTCTTGCGTGTCATTTGGCAACTGTGATTTGGCCAAAAGTATAATGCGCGAGCGTGCCCCCACTACTGCCTATCTGTGCTCACCATTCGTGCCTCATACTGTACCTATTGTTATTTTTTTGTATGAGTTGGTTTGTTTTTGATGACAATTTTCAAAGATAGTGATGATATAGCCGTACCTGTTGGCACTCAAAGCGTAAAAGGGAGCCACAAGTAGATGTAGCAATAATAGTATGAATATTATATTTATTGCTTCTGGTGAAAAACTGTATTTGCGAAATACATAGCAATATATCAACGTCGGTACTCCAGCTTAAATCCCGCTCCACTCACCCTGGGTAAAGGGCAAATACATAAATCCCTTATTTACCCCAAATAAGAGTTTTTGTGAGCCACTAAAGTGCCAAAATGGCTTGAACCTTTATAAAATTCCACTCAGTGTCGATGAATAGATATTGAATCGTGGCTTTAATAGCTTTTTACACAGATTACAGAAGAAAACGCAGATAGAGCGCGCGGAACACGGGAGTGAGGCCAAAAAAGCAAATACAAATTGAAAAACACATAGCTGGTACTCGCTTTTGAATTTGTATTTGCTTTGTTTAAACAAAGTTTAAAAAGAAAGTGTTTTTCGTTAAATAAAGTTTGTTAAATTTGTATTTGCTTTTTTGGCCTCACTCCCGTATTCCGCGCGCTCCATCTGCCTTGTTCTGTAATCTGAGGCTTTTTAAATAAATATTATACATTGGCTATGGTTCAGATTCAAGAGATGCGAATACGGCAGTTGGCTATGTCGGATTGGGAGGGCGATAATGGTGCTGATTCTGTTGCAAATCGCACTTAATAAATTTTAGTAACATCACATGTCTTACACATATTATTGAAAAGGATAGAACATATTTAAAGTTTTTAAATTAAGCTTTGCGGGTAAATAGACGTGTAGCGACATTTATCAGCCATCTATCAGTAACACTGAGATAGTTCACACACGGAAAGATAAATTGGGTGCCGCCACTATGTCCTGCATCGCGCTTAAGAAGTTTTCTCGAGAATCTTTGTGTTTTTTATTTCAGACTTTTAGTTTTATCAATTAACGAATTTAAAATTAAAATCAAAATGTCATATATTCAGTTTAGGCCCTGATAAGGCACTTATAAATGTTACAGTTGAATCTACCATCGGTTCGGAATACACTTGAAACTAGAAGACCAGCAAGGAACTCAGCAAGGCATTTTTTGTGAATCTTTCTTTTAGTACTACAGTTTTTGTTGTAAATACTTATACTTATTATGCTTATTCATACAATTGTTCCGTTAAGTATAAGTATATAATTTCTTAGTTAAAGTAAGGTTAGTAAGACAGGGTTAGTTATTTATAGATTGTGGACGGTTACAGCCCAACATCGTGACGTGCCGTCTTTACGTTTTTTTTATGCCTGTCTCTCCCATAATTAAGACTTATCGTACGATACCTTATATGCTTAAATCCATTAAGCCTCTTAAGCTACAGAGTATGCCAAAGAAGTAGAATACACTCGAAAAAGATTGCCCTCTTTCTGGGTCAGTCGGGTAATACTTTGATAAAACGCAGCAGTAAGGGTTTACTCACACAACAATTATATACTTATGTTCTTTAGCTAAAACTTAATTTACGTTTCTTAGTTAAACCGCTTATGTGAAACTAACATTCCTTGTACAATCAGAAACAATGGGAGTAGCAGTTTTAAAGCCGCAATCCCACCATTACAAGGAGTTTGGCAAGACCACGGCTATTTTCCTCTCCGTAAGCAATTAAGTTTGGAAGAAAATGTTATAAATCAGCTTAACTACACTTTCTGCAGACTACTTCATGAATTATCATACTAAGTAAACGACAATCCTCGGTCTAGAGATTTTCAGGTTTGACTTTAGAAATGTTTAAGAATGAAATATTCATTAATTAGGAAGACTACTTAATTTAAGGCGATGATAGCTCAGTGACGTTGGATACCGAGATGAAGGTCCCGGGTTCGAATCCTACAATGAGCTTGAGCTTTAGGTGAAGGAAAACATCGTGAGGAAACCATAGCACGGTGGCGGGGTACTTTGTAGTATTGAACTGGCTGGCTACCACTCTCAAGTTGAAAATCTGTCGCAATCTCCTATCGGTGATGCGTTCCGACAGCTGCACTTGAGAGCCAGTTGCTTCTAGGCTTTGTGTGCTTACCACCTTCGACCACATCATCACTTACCATGGTGAGATTGTGGTCCAACATAGTAAAAAAAGTCAACAAGAAAAATTTATGTGCTACCATATTTATGAAACTTATTCATCTTCTTCTTGTTTTTATGTCCTTCTTTTATAGACCACTAAACTACATAGTTCCAACAATAAAATACAAACTACAGAGAATGTATAATGCAAGTCTTTACATGCATACTTGTATGCCGTTGCCATGGCAACGCGGAATAAGGACATGTCATATATAATCTCACGCCACGCGCCCCCTGCGATGCGCGGCATCGTATCGCATTTTCCAACTCATAAAACTAAGTGGATTTGGCGACGTTTCAATAACTTCACGAAGAATCTCACCGGTATTGTGGGAGATGTGCTATGTTGAATGTAACATATGACAAAACATGGGATAATTTGTCAAGAAAGAGTTGTATTTGCGCAAAAAAGTTCCATTGGTTTCTAAGCGTCGTTTATCGGCTACCTTTTTTCACTAAATCTGAAATTCACTTTTTATCGTCTTATTCAGTTGAGCACCTTTATCATCAGCACACGTGAAGACTTGGATAGATAGATGGTTTAACATCTCAATTAAAGGTTTTTGTTCAACTTCTTTCATTAGGTAGGCTAGAAAAGCAAGTACAATAAAGTCTATTGTTATCAACCAAATACTGATTTAAGTATATTGAAATTAAACAATAATTACAAATTAATATTTATCGAAAAGCTTATAATATCTGTGCCAATCTTGACATTTCGTGGGAGTTTATTCTGTAAAGACTTCAGAAACGACGAACAATCAATTTTGAGAGAGGTAGAGCATAGCGTTTATACGCTCAAAGAGCAGCTTTTTTTTTTTTTTTTTTTTTTTTTTTTTATACGACTAAGTCGGTAAACAAGCATACAGCCCGCCTGATGGTAAGCGGTTACCGTAGCCATATGGACGCTTGCAACACACTAAGCATCGCTCACGCGTTACCGACCTTTCCCCCCTCCCCAATGAGCTCTGGCGACCTTACTCACGCGCAGGAACACAACTTTACACAACATAAAGTTATTTGGCTGCGGTATTCTGTAAGGTGGAGGTACTTCCCCAGTCGAGCTGCTCTTTGAGCGAATAAACGCTATGCTCTACCTCTCTTAAAATCTAAGCTTAAAATCCCATATACATTTTCATTGAATCAATATATTGTCTGGTATATATGTATGTGTATAGATTACTCGTAAGTTAATGCATGAGGGACGTGGAGGACTCCATCATTTTTTACGATATGACTAACATGATAATTTTATAGAGGGTATATTGCATTTTCGACTAGAGCCATACCACACCATACCAAGTACGTGACAACTTTACTTATCACGAGTTTGTGGTAGGAAAGTAGGTACCTACATAAAATTAATACAACCAAATGAGAACCTACATATTTAAACAGAATGTTTCGGAATAACTTGTCATGCTGATCAAATTTTACTATGACGCCAAAAATATACAGTGAGAAAATATTTGCCTCCTCATCTTTAATTATGTATGTAGAGTAATCTTAAGATTTATTGAATATATCTTTGAATTTATATTTTACGTAAAAACAACATGAACTTCGAGCTTTGAAGAAGTAATCTCTGAAAATGTTTAACTGCTGGATTAAAATTAATTACAGGGACTCTTCTGTCACTTTATTTTAAAATATCCATGTAAATATCCAACCATCCATTCCAATAATTTAATTAATTTTACTAAAGCAAAAATGGAACTATCAATGTCGAAACTCATCGTCATTAAGTGCTCCAAATTAGGCTCACTTATTGACGACATCAATTCAAGTTAGTACAATCCATTAGCAAATAGAGTGAATGTGAGAGAGACAGAGTGAAATGAGCTGTGACTCAGTAGCGAGCAGTCAGCATGCAGATTTAATTTGACGACAATAATGGATACAAATGTCTCAACTTCCCTATTCCTGCGAGCAAAATGCATTGGGTCTACTATAGATTAGAAACTCGACGCGATTGCGAGTGGCAAGTTACAAGAAATAAAAGATGCGAAACGTAAAAAAAAAATTTTTGGTAGTTGTTACTGTGATAATTATGTAAGTAAATTTTTGTTTGGTAGTTGTTACTGTGATAATTATGTAAGAAAATGTTTGTTTGGTAGTTGTTACTGTGATCATTTTGTAAGAATTTTTTTGTTTGGTAGTTCTTACTATGATAATTACGAAAGATGCTAACATTTAAAAAAATGTGCTGCCTAAATAATGACTCTATTTGGGAATATATTCATGAAAACTACGAAAATTTGCAGTACAAAATGAATTTAAATTAGAGTTTAGCTTCGTTGTTAGCTTAATTGCTCGATAAGTTAATGCATGTCATTCATTAGGGAATATATTTGTAGCCGTTGCAATTTATGTATCATATTTGTTATTTATTTCATAATATTTAATAATTCAGTTCATTATATGTAATGAAATAAATTGCAACAAACCTTTTGGAGTTCAATATCACTCTACCTATAATAAATGTAATCCCCAAACAATTGGGAACAGGTGAATGATGAATTTAATCAGTTTAATTTGTAGGTCATTTATAAAACGGTGTATTTTTATAAATATAAATTCATGTTTAAAGTATATCCATCACTTTCTAACGTAATATACAAAAAGGAGCCGGAGCTATCTTAAAACCTGTATTTTGCAAGACTTGCTTAAAAGAAAGTCTTCTCTTGGATTGAGGCATAATAGGTTCGAGTTTCCATAAGTAATACGTTTTGATACATTCAGGAATGGAACATTGAAGTTAGGTCTTGTTATATGGAGATTTATTTTTAACTCCGCTTGGTGATAGTAGTCGTGTTCATTTTGTGAGAATGAAATATGAGAAATGATTGAATTACACATTCGTTCTGTGCCAGCCTCGGCAAAATGAATTAGTTGTACGTTGGCGACTCGGTTTAACTATTTTGTAACTATAAAAAAGTTATATTCTTATGACGACAAATAATATGTCTTTTCGAAAAAAAAAATATGAATATATCGCCCAATTATGAGTTGGACTCGCAGACGGAATCTTAACATTATTTGGTACAGTTCTAAAATAAGCAAATAAAATGTTTTTGGGTCGAATTGGTTTGTCTATCAACCATTTATTACTAACCATCTGTTTCTGTCATTCCATTTATTCCTAAAATAAAATTTGGAACTCAACTAATTACCGGAGGTGCATGTAGTCGAAATCGCTCGGGAGGAGGAAACGCGCCGTCCAGAGCCCGAACAGTTTTGTTTCTCATGAAATATTCAGGAGACAAACAGACGTCATACTGTTCTGGACACGTGGTTTACTGGCCTTGTATACAAAAGCGATTAACTAAGTGAGATACGCCAGTTTGATGCAGTAGTTATATCTAGTAATACTTTATTCTTAGATCCAAGTAATTTCGGGGATAAATATAAATAAATCTTCAGGCTTTTCTGCGAATTCGATTTCTTTTTATGTCTCCCGGGTATTATTATTAATGCCGGGATTCAAAGATGATAATTTCTTAACAAAGAAATGAAAATGGCTTCTTTTCCGGCCCGGGAATTGATTTCAACAAAATATTCAACGAATGAGGCGATTCATATATTTCCAAGTTTGATTATAATTCACATTTTTGCAGGGAACAACATAATTAAGCTTCATAAGAGGCTCTTAAAATAACCTAAAATAAACCATGTACGTGTTAAAATATAGGTATGTTTAAATAGCTTGGTGTGTTCCTCATACGACCTTTAAACTTCAAAGGGTGTTTGAACCACTGGATTAGAAAGGTACAAGACTGCTTACCTTGGAATTGATCAGACCTTTGATCAATTAAAATTGATATGTTCACACATGTCTGTTAGATATTATATTTACAAGATACTCTTTTTACGAAAAAATATCATAGTTTTTAACCGACTTCAAAAAAAGGAGGAGGTTCTCAATTCGGTTGTATGTTTTTTTTTTTTTTATGTTTGTTACCTCATAACTCCTTAATTTATCAACTGATTTGGAAAATTCTTTTTTTGTCTTGCAGGGTACACTTCCCTTATGGTCCCATTGTCATCAGATCAGGATTTGATCACTTCTTAGCGTACTTTGAAGTCGGTTTAAGTTTTTTGTAATACAGTCCAATTATCATACCATGGTTACGTTATAATAACTCTTTAGTAGAAAATATTGATGCAATCTATTTATGCTATTTGCACCACTATTATTTATATTATTGTAAATTTTTTGAGGATAATTAGATTAACAACAAATTTTTGTTACTATTTTAGCTTGCTTTGGAAGATCGTTTCAAGGAGTTTATCACATAAATATTATAAATTTGCCTTTTGAAAGTAACAGACACGACAAAACCTCTGCACCGATCGCGAATGTGGCAGATACCTGGTATCGAGAGGGACGCAGCCTATTTTTATACTTGAAATGCGGATGAAACCGAGGGGAACAACTAGTTGAGAATATATTAGAAAAATTGATTGAGAGAGCAGTCCTAGAGCTGCAAATTCATGTTCATTATATATATTTATGTGTTCATCCGTAACTTCGACTAAATACTTTACGCGAGCCAGCAGGTTAAAAGTTTTTCTATTTTCTTTCAGATTTCTTAACATTTCTATTTTAAGCATTTTAGAGATTTTTCATTGAATGAATTTTTGAAAATATTTGGAATTTTCGGTTTCGCTTTATAAGAAACATTGTCTATTTCTAATTCCACGACTATTTTAAACATGTTTGCATAAAACAAAATATTTTTTGTTTACTTAATTACATTCTTGTATATTAAGTATTATGCACAATTTGTTAACGCTGTTGTCATCAGCGGGTTACCCAATCGTTCTTATCGGACATTGGCCCCTGGGTATCTCCATCTTCCAAACGCTGACAATATGATGCAGCTGTAGAACTACATGTTCTATATCAGCCACCATGTTACCGCGGACCCTCAAGGGCCCACTACATGAAGCGCATTTCCTCATACTTGAGCGTAGGTTGGCTAAGCGCCTCGGACGCCAAACTCTCAGGAACCTCTCTTAAATGCTAAGTAAATACTAATATGCGACGGTCCCTACGTACAAACTGATATGTTCAATACATGTGTACATTCAGACATATCCGTTTGTACATAGGGACTGTCGAGCGTCCGAGGCCTATGCACACCAGGCTCACATACGAGGCCGCCACAAGAGTGTCGGTCGATGGAGAACCCCAGGGGATAACCAACAGCTTAGTATTATCAGCCGTATATATGCTAACTGTGAAGAAAACTTCACTAGTGCGATTCAGGATTGATAATCAAGAACTGGCCAAGTGCTAGTCGGACTAGAACTGAGGATTGCGTACTATAGAAATTAAACACTTTTAACACATTTATTTATTGATTTTTGCTTCTCTCTTCATAATAATTAATTTAAGATGGGAGCGCGTGCCATTTTGGGCGCTAACGCAGATGCATGGCTATTGTGCGCCGGCAGGGCCGCCATATACTCTGGGAGGTATTGAAACCACGAGTGCTCCGTAATGAATATCCTTTATTAGTATAATGTAGATTTTACTTATAATTTTTTTTCACAAATATCTCGAGTTATTTCGAAAAACGTGACACGTGATGTGACTACAGACCATCTACAGACAGACTGACGAAAAGATTGAATGACGGACAATAAAGTGTTATCATATAAATTCAGTCTTTTTAATTATAAGCTACGGATCCCTGAAAGAAATCATGCAGCTATCAATGACCGTACTGATATTGAAATTGATATGGGACATGATAAGTTGATACACGTTTGCGATAAGATTGTTACTGAATAGTAGGTTAGTAGGTATTTAACTTTATATTGCATGAAATATGTTATACTAATATTGTAAAAAGAATGTGTTTTTATGTGTGGGTGAATGTTTTTTGCTCAGTTTTGTAATGGCTGGAATATCTAGAATTAAACATAAGCTGCATAGCTAGCTAGGTAAGCGTAAATATTATCCAACCAACCATACAAGAAATTTTTTAATTAGAGCATCAAAATTCTTACCCCGTCTAGTGGAGCTTGGGCAAATTCAATGCGGTGTCACTGACTCAGACGCCCATAAGAAGCCCATTATCACCGTATCGCCAACGGCATAGAAATCTAAATCGAAGAGCCGGGGTATTTTGTTTTGAGACCTATGTCCTGTTATTTCAATCTTTATTATTATCAGCAACATTACAGTGTTCACTCACTTACCTTTGTTTGGTAACGTATTCGTTTCGGAACAGATGGCCGTGTGTTTTTTTTTAGTTGTAAGTTTTCTTTTATCTCTAACCATAGAAATAGGGTACTTATTTTATTTCTATGTCTCTAACATTGTCTACAATTATTGTAGTTATTGTTACATTTATAAGTCTACGACGCTACGCAATTTCTACGACAAACACTGTCTACGACGTATATCCATTCAAAGACTAATTCATTTATAAATGTTTGGATTTCCCAAAGACTAGATGGTTTAATTTAACTTGTTACGTAGAAGGTGGTTGCTCTTGATGAAGTGTTACAACGTATCAAGCTCAAAGGCGATCGAAACTGGGTATCTACACCGGAATCTACAAACGGAGTTGAAACAGAGGTTTCAGGGTTCCTATAATACAATATTACCTTTTCATTCTGAGGTACCTACTCATTAGTGAGTAGATAGGGGCTGACTATGAAAACTTCTATGAAAGATTGTATAACCTTACAAATAATGATATTAATTAAACTACATAACGAAGAACTAAAGCATTCGACAGTGATAAGCTATCATTATCGTTTGATCACCATGTCCCTGTCGTCGCATTTAATATAAGTTTCCGTGTTCAGTCCAGTGTTACTTGTAAGGCGGGTTGCATATTCATGAGCCAGCCAAGTTTGCATCAAATCTAAATCTACAGCTTCGTGCAAGAGCTGAAGTAATGTACTTAGCACATTATTTAAGATAGCTTCATCAAGACAAGAATATCAAAATATTATATTAATACTATATACCTAAAGTTATGAATACAAAAGAAAATTCTATCGTATTTCTCGGTTGAATAATAAAAGAATTGCTGAACCACTTTTGAGATAATGCTTAAATATTATTTTTAGTAGGTTCTTTTTTATACAACATAATCGGTAGACAAGCATACGGCGCACCTGATGGTAAGCGGTTACCGTAGCCATATGGACGCTTGCAACACAAGAAGCATCGCTCTCGCGCTACCGACCTTTCCCCCCTGCCGTATGAGCTCTGGCGACCTTACTCACGCGCAGGAACACAACTTTACTTAACATTAAGTTATTTGGCTGCGGTATTCTGTAAGGTTTTCCCCAGTCGAGGTGCTCTTTGAGCGAATAAACGCTATGCTCTACCTCTCTCAAAATTTAATTATTATTATAATAAAAAAAAAAGTTTGGATCGATGGTTCTTAATCAATTACGCCATCATGGCTGAATAATATTATGGATCAATCTCTAGCTAGAGATTGTAGACTACATGAAGCACATAGCAATAGCATACCATGGTATATAATGAAAATTAAACCCTGGAAAAAAAAACATAGGAGGCTATATACTTTTATTCTGGGAATAACCTGGAAGCAACTACGAGTACGGGTCTGCGCGACTTACATCATCGTCATCATCAGCCTATAATGTCCCACTGCTGAGCACAGGCCTCGTTTCACAAATCAGGATGAAAGGGAATGGACAGATACTCCACCACGCGTGCTCACTGCGGATCGATGGAGGTAGGCTAGTGGTCAACCTACTGTTGGAGTTTTCAAGCCGCCTAGTAAGCCGCTTTACGTGCCTTCTGAAGCACGGAAACGCTCGATTTGAAATACCAGGTATCGACCACGACGGTGGTAGCTTAACTTGCCGATCGATTAAGAACGGCTTATCATGCTACACCACGAGCGCTTCGAGCGCGCATCTTAAATAAGTAAGATAAATTATATTTAAATTATACCATTGCCACTGGTAATATTGTAATATTGCAATAATATTTTCGAGACAGTTGAAGCTCGTATGAGCTCATTATAAAAGGTATCTCTTTACGCTAAGAGTATTTCATTGTTATGTTCTACATAATGCAATGGGAATTGAATTGAACACGTATAATCGCATTATAGGAAGAGCGGAAAGCAGACAGGGTTAACAATGTTCCTATATTTTACGCAACAATGAGTGGACGAACTTAATTCCATTTTTTACATGATTGGACACATCGCCCTCGTTACGACTGATACAGGGTGCTCGGATTCGTCACGCGTATCGCACACGGTTACAGCGTATTGTACTCGCCCTATTGTGATTTCATATCAAACGGTTATTTTATTACGACTCTCGTTTATATGTTAAAGGCGATGTCACGACGTTTGACACGTGTTTATCATTCAACTTAAATGCTATTGTATTAAATCGTTTAGGGGGAAAATACGCTTATGACATTTGTCTCGATATAATTTGCAGTAAATTCTCATCGTATGAATTGCTTGCTATAAATATAGTTTATATATATGTTATTATAAGACTATGCATCTGTTAGCTACTAATGTATACCAGTATTGCAATTTGGCTTATTTCTCTTACAAATAAGTCCACAACACAAAAAAACGAAATAGTTTTCAAATTTCTTCTGTGAATCCTCCTGAAAACTCGACTCCACAAAAAAGACCGAGACCAATTTTAACTTTGTTCGTAACGTAAAAGTTAGCAAAGTTATGAGAAAAATGAGTACGAGAGTTTTCATTCAACTTTTTGCTTTATAATTTTATTCTGTGACGCAATAATACGGAGATTTTAATAAAAATAAAGCCGATATGATGACACCACGTGCTGGCCGTCAACGCCTGTCAAACGGAATGGCATGTGAATGACAGCGGGGTGCGCGCGGGATGAAATGACATTGCATTGTCTGGATTTGTATGCATGAGAATGAACAGAGATGTGTCGTTCATACAGGAGCAGACTGTAGATCGATGAAAATATTTTGATTATATTATTTATAATTAGTTCTTATTTTATTCTTGGATTGAGTGTCATTGAAATCTTTTGACAACAGTTTTAGGTAGTTACAAACAAACTTTAGGCTTAAAATTCATATATTCTTCAAAATTGGTTAGTTGTCGCTTGGAAAGTATTATTTTCATTCAACCCATAGATTTTGCTACAATGTCGATCCTTTGACTTATGAGAAATGTGGTGCGTCCATGCTACGCGAACCGAGCACGAGCCGAGCCACGAACGAACAGAATTCGTTCGTTGCTCGCGATGTCAAGTGCAATGCGAATCCCTGTATTCGTGAAAAAGTTCGTTCGTGGCTCGGCTCGTGCTCGCTTCGTGTAGCATGGACGCACTATTATGATTGACAATTGCAAAATTAAGCATAGGTCGAGTATAAAAACCAATTTAAATTTTAAATTAAGTAGGTAGGTACCTAATGATAAATATAGATAGTTTTTACAACATAGATCCCGTTATAGCCTACATATATATCTACAAATGCACGGTTCAAACTATATTTATCTAAATGGTTATATCTGGGCTTGCTCCAGCGAGGGTCGGCCTATTTAATTGCAAAGCTAGACGCGTCCATTGATGCGTCGATGTATGAAGTATTGAACTAACTCCATTTCTCTTTGTTACGTCCACATATTGCTGAGATATAAATGATACCAGGAAGTTGACCGGCTAACTCGATTGTTATAGTTTGCTGAGTTTAACTAGTCTGGGGCTTGATGTTGTTTAATTTAAACGAGACTAAGTACATACAGTCATGTAAAAATAATGGGCCTTATATATTTTTTACTGGTTTGGTACAACTATCTAAGAAAAGTAAATATTGTTTGGCAATGACTATGCACAGAACTTAATTCTAAAAGCACTGTCCATCGATGTGTGAAGTATTTTTTCGAAATTCATGGCGCAGTCAGAAAAATAAATATGCATTACGCGAAATGTATTCCTGTAATACTTGCTTTGCTACGCTATATTTTTAAATAATGTGATGATTTCTAGACATTTGATGATTTTTAGACTGATTTGTACCCGTTAGGTAGGTACCTAGCGGGTACAAATCAGTATATAAATTTTATCCATGGTATTTTTGTTTTGATTATTGAATAGATCCATATTTTTGCACTGACTGTACTACATTATTACTTTACTTTATATAAGGCGCCTACATTTTGCTGTCGCTCAGTAGTCATAACGTAGTCTGTTCTATTTTTTTTACTACTACGGTAGTAAACAAGCATACGGCCCGCCTGATGGTAAGCAGTTACCATAACCTATGGACGCTTGCAACACCAGGGGTATCACTCGCGCGTTGCCGACCCTAATTCAGTTGCCGTTCTATTTCAGTGGCAATGACCTAAATATTCATTGGCCACCCTTTGCGGTAGGTCGTAAGTATTACGTGCAAGAACTGCCATCGCGTGACCAAAGCCCATTATGTTCCACATAACATTTTCACGCAAATATAAGGAAATTACTTTCATTGTAATCGGATCTAAAAAATGTTGCCTAAATAAATATAAATCAATTTTGATTTCTCAATCATATTATTTGTGTAGGACTTAACATAATTAAGTAAGATTAACCACACGCAATTAAACAGCCTTTCAGTTAACACGTACCAACGGATTAGCCGTAATTTTGCGATAAGTAACTACTGGTGTTTTTGTAAAAAAAAAACTAATTAATAAACCTACCTATGAGTTATTGAAATCAAGCAATATCGCTACGATATGAGGCTCTTCAATAAGGGCATTAAAAGAGCTCTTTACTGTAGGAAACATCGACAATCTCCCTAGTATAGCAAATGTCTATAGGCGGCTGTGATCACTTACCATCAGGCATCTGTCTGCATGTTTGTCAACTTAAAAAGTAAATGAAGGTTCAACTCAATGTCCAATAGCTAGTAATGACTGAATCAGTCTCAAACCAAAGTAAATGTATGTAGGGTATTTACCTAGAGATCAATAGGCACTCCAACTCTCCAGAATCTACACCTGCAAGTAGTTAGCTTACTTACGAAAGTAGTAAGTATTATAGCACCTTTGACATGAATAATGTTTTAGGTTGGCCCACATACCTACGTCTATTTGCGATGAAGCTGATGAACATATCAAACTATGAGCGTTGTTAGTAGTTACCATATATTATTATTATATCATATACCTACTACTTAGTTACATAATAGTTAGTATAGGCGCCTGATGTAGTTTGCACTGCAAATACACTCCGCTGTGTAATTTAAACTATAATAAACCTATCTTTTGAAACTAGAATCCTGGTATTTCAATTAGCTTTACAAAAACCGCGATGTGAATCTCGGTATTTTCGCTTGTTTTCTTTATAATCATAATTTTCAGAAGGCTTTGTGAATGTTTACCTATTCAACAACAATTCAATACTAAATTACGACTCTCAATAAATCACTTATCGATTCCATGAATGCGTGGTAGTTACAATAACATATAGGTATGGACAATATCGCGATAATATAGCTAATAGCTATACATATAAAGTGTCTACATAGCAATATGTTTGATTTACGCAATGTAGACATACTCACTATGCGGTCGTTTTCAGCGTAGCGTTGTCACGAACAAATGAAATGCGAATAATGGACTGCAAAACGCACGAGGAATTGAAAATCGCAGCCGCGACGCGCTACGTATAACATTGAGTTACTGCAAAACTGCCCTTTGTTGAAGTCTGAATATGTTTCATGAATGAACTAGGTAAGCCGTGGAAACGGTAGTAGCGGTATTAAGTTGGGATATGTTTAATTTAATCTACTTTTCATATGCGGTTTAATTTCTATGGCTAAATTTTTTAAATAGGATTTTCTATTCGGTAAAGAAAATTGGCGAGTTTTTTTTTGCGTATCCGTTATTATTATGGTACTGAAACATAAATAAAGCTGAAAGAACAATGGCCACTTTCCATAGCTTGAATCGAACTCCTTTTTAGTAGTTAGCTGGCTTTTACCCGGCATTGGAAAAATAACGAACCTACCTTTGAGTGGTATTGTGATACGGGCCGCGATCAAAATGTATTTTCTGTTTTGTGGATATCCATGTTGTTAAATGTAAAAACATGTTGCTAGCTGAAAATGTTTTTTGACTTTTTTGATTGGTCGTTGACACATGAAATGGTACACACAAACTTTTTATAAAGAAAAAGAATAAAATAATTGCATTAATTGCATTTGGCCTGTAACTCTGAGAGGAGCGATGTCAGCGCAAGGAATTTACCTACACGCTTGCTAGAAGGTCACCATATGCCAGATATTTAAAAGAGGTCCGAGACGACAGGTTACACTTTGCGTTCAAGTTCAAAATGATCTGTTGAACGCTGAGTCACAGGCAGTTCGTCGCCCCCATCTCCAGACAAAGAATAACAAACGTCTGAATGCGGGGGTGGTTAAGCAATAAATCAAGTGACGTCATAAATACCTCTCCCCACTAAGGGTAAGAAGTGTCGCATTTTCCAACTCATAACGTACCTCTCTAATGCACTGTATCCATGTAGCGGGGTTTCTGTGGGGTATTCCAAATTCGAATTCCTGATTGTGCTATTAACTTTGGAAGTCGTATATTCTAATAATGTCTTCTTAAATTGGGCAGATTAGTTCGCTATTAGTTTTAATGCTATTTGCTCTGTGCATTTGAATATTAAAACTATTGATTTATCATGAGTGTGTGTTTATATAAATGTAAACAGAGGTTCAATTACTCCCTCTACATTTAATAATTAATTGACGTAAATCAACACACGTACATTAATTTTAATACTTAATCAGCTAAGTATAAACCCATTTAAATGTACTTCATTAGTTCAAGTAAATTATAACACTGTCGGGTCGGCCAATTTCACGATGACTTAGGTACATTTGTAAATACTTATCCAACGTGAGATGCTGTCAATATTTTCACCTGTGTTTGTACAAACGTTTCCTTACATTTTAAAAAGGATGAGCTTTGGAATTATCCGCAAAATATTTCCATGTCAATATAAAACTTCCAATGGTACCTAAGTTATTTTCAAGTGAAAGGAAATTCTCTTCGTATTATAAAAATGTGATCATAATGCTCAAAATTACATTTTGCTTTCACTCAATGACCAAACTCAATTACACCGTATTATCGCTTTTGCTGTTTATACCGGGTGTTGTTCTGCATTTGTGCCATATTTAAGGAGGTTGATATTTACCTTATGTATTATAAAATCATGCTCGTAAAATTACATTATTATTTATAAATATTTGTAACAATAAAAGTCCCCACGTGTTTGACTATGTTTTATAAAGATTTATAAGATAAACGTTGTTGACCGCTGCGCAGCGGCCCAGTTTCTCCCCTCGCCCCCGGATCGCAGACATATTCTGTGCAGTTATAAAGTCTTTTTCTGATTTGACGTTAATCACAAATCATCAATAATCGTTTACTTATCAAGCCCAGAATTAATTACCTATTTTATATGACTGAATAAATCATTTACTATTGGTTCTATAAATATGGCACGAATGCAAAACAACACCCTGTATAATGTACTAAATACTCAATATCATCGAATATTTATTATAATTCGCTTTTGCGCATTGACTATTGTCATCATCATCATCATCTTCATTAGGCACTGCTTCTTGCTTCTCCGGAAAATGGGCGTGCTATATTTAGTATCTAACTAGTTTTCCCATGCGGCCTTGTGGATCTTATGTTTTCCCAGGATAAAAATTACTATATATGCTACTCCAGGATATAATCTATCTTTGTGCCAAGATTCATCCAAATCTGTTCAGCCGTTACAAAGCTAAGTGATCAGTAGAGAGGTAGAGCATAGCGTTTATTCGCTCAAAGAGTAGCTCGACTGGGGAAGTACCTCCACCTTACAAAATACCGCAGCCAAATAACATTATGTTGTGTAAAGTTGTGTTCCTGCGCGTGAGTAAGGTCGCCAGAGCTCATTGGGGAAGGGGGAAAGGTCGGTAACGCGTGAGCGATGCTTCGTGTGTTGCAAGCGTCCATATGGCAACGGTAACCGCTTACCATCAGGCGGGCCGTATGCTTGTTTACCGACTTAGACGTATAAAAAAAAAAAGTACCACAATCTATCGCATTTGTTATTAGGATATTTAGGATGTAGTATAGAATGTATTCGAACAGATAAAATTAATCTTAAAATTGATTACTGTATTTACCATAAGGTTTCGCAGCACCATTAATCAAAATAATCAGCAACACATGAAAGTTATCATCCCTTGATTTCATGCTTGATAGCCGTGGCATATTGCTATTTTAGTCTCCTAATACCGTTCACCTTCACGATGTAGGTGGTTCGGATGAGGTCGGTGGACCGCGAGTAATCCGTCGGGACGTCGCGTAGGGTGGCGACCTACCCTTGCTGCCGCATGCTGTCATGGAAACCGGACAAGGTATCAGCATGAGCGGCACTGGATACATTTCCGCATTCTATAAACGGTAAAGATACACTGACTGCGACTTGGTTTAGTAATTATTTTTTATTAACCATGTACACTTTTATATGGCGATATGTCATACTGATATCACAGTAAATTTGATGTAAAGCTAAATTGATAAATTAAATTTTGAACAAAATTTGAATTTGATTTCTTTTGTCTATTAAGAGGGCGTATAAAGCCAGAAAAATATGGCAATGTTAGATGAAACAAATTTATGTCTAATATTCGCGTGGCATGAGACGGAGATACCGTGTTTCGCGGAACAAAAATGAACTAAGCGCTTCTAATCTAAATAACTCGTAAAGTTATAGAATATTTTAGAAAATCGTTAGTATCAGCCCTAGGTCATATGTTAGTGGTATTATTTATCGAATTTTTGTCTTAATTAGATACACCATGAACGAATGAAAACGAAAATTCATTATTATTAGAGGTAGCTTTGTGTTTTTTTTCTATCGAGGAATTTTCATTCCATTATGTTTTTGCTCAGATAGAACCCTCGCGTATATAATGAAAATACCCATAAAAATATTTTTTCATTTAAATATTATTTACTTGGGTAAATTTCAATTCTAAGACATGTTATTTTGCTTTATACGCACTCGTAAACAAAAAAAATACGAAGATATGGTTTGTTGAATTTCCGCGTGACGTCACGGTGTGGTACGCTTTTTGGTAACAAGTGACGTCACACGCCCCCACTCCCGAACTTTGTCGCAATATATCTTTGTATTTTTTATGATTTGGTGAAGCAAAAACGACGTGTCTGATCTTTGTTGATAATCCAACACGGACTAATTAGAATTATGACTTTTTTACAGAGGAAACATCCCTATAGACAGCGCTGATTGTATCCGATGATGGTAAATACATAAATCCTAGAAGGCTAGTCGCTTCAACGGTCGAAACACTAGCAGGTGCTCATTATTCTCATCTCACTATTTTAAATATGAAATGGATGTTGAGATGTTTGTATACCCGCGGGCTGAAATCTATTATCCTAACTAATATCCTTCCTAACTATCCTAACTATCCTAACTAATATCCTAATCCTAACTAATATTATAAATGCGAAAGTGAGTTTGTTTGTTTGTTTGTTACGCCTTCACGCCTCAACTACTCAACGGATCATCATGAAATTTGGCATGCTGATAGCCTATGGTATGGAGAAGGTCATAGGCTACTTTTTATCCCGGGAACGCGGGTGAAACCGCGGGCGACAGCTAGTTTTTTTTTTTTTTTTTTTTTTTTTTTTTTTATACCACTTCGGTGGCAAACAAGCATACGGCCCGCTTGATGGTAAGCGGTTACCGTAGCCTATGGACGCTTGCAACACCAGGGGTATCACGCGCGCGTTGCCGACCCTGCAGAAATCTCTTCACACCCCTTTTGAAGAACCCCATGCTGTACTCCATTGGGAAAACCACGGCGGGGAGCTCATTCCACAGTCTGAGCGTCCGCGGAAGGAAGATCCTTTGAGCCCGCACAGTACGAAACAATTCAGGTTTCAATATGTGAGGATGGACTCCCCGTCGATGGCGAGAGTTGCGATGGTAGAAAGTAGCCGTGGGCATCATCTTAAACAATTCTTCAGAACACCGTCCGTTGTACAAGCGGTAGAACACACATAAGGAGGCAAAGTCTCTCCTCAGACTGAGGGGCTCTAAACCGCTTGTGAGCTCGGGATCGTCGACAATTCTGATGGCACGTCGTTGAACCGAGTCTAAAGGATCAAGCTGGTATCCAGGTGCCCCCGCCCATAGATG
Source organism: Achlya flavicornis (assembly GCA_947623365.1). Classification (NCBI taxonomy): domain Eukaryota; kingdom Metazoa; phylum Arthropoda; class Insecta; order Lepidoptera; family Drepanidae; genus Achlya; species Achlya flavicornis. Next base: position 5,381,160 of record OX392482.1, read on the forward strand.
ACAGCAGTACTCCATATGAGGCCGGACTTGCGACTTGTAAAGTTGCAGTCTTTGCCCCGATGTGAAGTACTGCCTCGCTCTGTTGAGCACTCCGAGCTTTTTGGATGCCAGCTTAACCTTGTCTTCTAAGTGACTTCGGAACAAAACGTCGCTAGAAATGTCGACGCCAAGGATCCCGATGCTTTTGCTGATGTTCAGGGACGTGTTCTGGAACTGTGGAGCCACAGCAAATGGGGTTTTCTTAGCGGTGAACGCGCAGGCTTGAGTCTTAGTGGGGTTGAAATGGACTAGGTTTAGTCTGCCCCAATCGGAGACACTAGTTAGTGTACTCTCGATTTCAGACAACAGCCGTTCGCGGCTTTCCTCCACCTCGGAACGAGGGATATTAGCACGGCCCCTGTAATAAGCGTCCCCTGTACAGTCGTCTGCATAACAATGAACGCCGTCAATAGACAGCATATCATTGATATGCAGTAGGAACAGTGTTGGGGACAGCACAGAGCCTTGCGGGACGCCGGCATTTATGTCCATGCTGTCGGAGCAGCTACCGTCAACGACGGCTCTTATGCATCTGCTGGACAGAAAGCTGGCAACCCATTTGCATAATCCCTCGGGAAGCCCGTATGCTGGTAACTTCGTTAGAAGACCCCGGTGCCAGACCCGATCGAACGCCTTCGCCACATCTAGGCTTACTGCCAATGCCTCACCTTGACTCTCGATGGCGAGTGACCAACGGTGCGTGAGATACACAAGGAGGTCACCAGCTGAGCGACTGTGGCGAAAGCCATATTGTCGGTCGCTCAACAAATCGTGATCCTCCAGGTATCTCAAAAGCTGCGTGTTGATCACTCGCTCCATGACTTTGGAGAGAAGGGAGGTGATGGCGATAGGCCTGTAATTCGTCGGGTCTGATCTGTCACCCTTTTTGGGCACTGGGTGCACATGGGCAGTCTTCCACGAAGACGGGACTTCCTTTTTGGTGTAGGAAAGCGCGAAAAGGCGCGTTAGTACTGGACACAATTCAGGAGCACACCGCTTCAGCACCACTGCCGGTATGCCGTCTGGCCCACTCGACTTATGGATGTCCAGAGAAAGCAATTCCCGCCGGACCTCCCGTTGGGTAATGCTTATCTCTGGCATGGAGCTGTCACACCGCGGAATGGTAGGCGGTGTGGCGCCACCATCATCCAAAGTCGAGTTCGAGGCAAAGAGAGAGCCTAAAAGGTCAGCCTTCTCTTTAGCACTATGGGCCAAGTTCCCGTCCGGCTTACGTAGTGGTGGCAAGGACGACTGGCAAAAGTTTCCCTCAGCAGCTTTGGCAAGAGACCAGAAAGCGCGACTCCCAGAGGGAAGGCTAGTTAGTCTCTCACCAATTCTGCCGACGAAATCGAACTTTGCCCTGGCAATCATTCGCTTACTGGATCTCGAGGCAGCGTTAAATTTGCGTTTCGCATCAGAGATTTTAGGGTCCTGATTAGCTTGGGCCGTGGTCCAAGCCTCATACAAGGTCTGCTTATTATGTCTAGCTACCTTGCAGGGCCGATTAAACCACGGTCGTTTCTTCACCCCTACAGCCACTAGCGGGTTAGGGATGTAACATTCCATTCCCGCCAGTATCGCCTCAGCGACGGCAGCTGCACAGGTGTCAGGATCATCTGATGCGAAGCAAAGCTGTCTCCACGGGTACGATGCGTAGTATTCACGCAATCCATCCCAGTCTGCTGACTTATAGTGCCACACGCGACGACGCCCGGGTGACCGGAGCGTAAAGGGCCGCGCACAAGGCACCTGCGTCCGGACGAGACAGTGGTCCGATGACCCAAGAGGCGCATCCACTGTCACTGCATAGTTGTCCGGTCGCGAAGTCAGCAGAAGGTCCAGTAAGGAACTAGTATGGCTCTCAATATCTGGGATTCTCGTAGGAGAAACAACCAGTTGTGAGAGGCCATAGGCCAGGGCAAAGTCGTGAGCAGTCCTCCCCGCGAAGTCAGTGGACCGAGAACTAAGCCACTCAACGTGGTGAGCGTTGAAGTCTCCTAATATCACTAACTCCGCGGAGGGGTACTGCTCCAGAACTTTGTCAGTCGTCAATTGCAGGTGCTCAAATAACCGTTTTGTGTCCACGTCACCGCTATGGGACCTGTAAAGGCACGCATAAACTTTGGTGTGGCCACCGTGATCTACGCGCGCCCACAAAATCGACAGGTCCCTGTCTTCCAGGCCATGGAGACGGCGACAGCAAATATCCTCCCTGACGTACATACATACCCCGGCACGGCGCACAAAGTTGTGCTCCAGCTTGTACCCGGGGTAGTGTAGATACGATGTATCATCAGGGCAGGATATTTGCGTCTCCGTTAGAAATAGCAGGGTCGGCTGTGCAGCCTCAAGATGTTGATGGACTGCATTGATATTGGCGTGAAGTCCCCTGATGTTGCAAAAGTCCACTGACAGTGTGGATGGGGAGGCCGCTGAAGAACCATTTCTTTTTTTATGTTTCCTTGGCATCATTAAAAGGGGTTGAATAAAGATTAGAAGGAATCGCTGTGCCAGCAGCGAAAGGGACAAAGTGCAGTGTTTTTCGCCGAGAGTGGTGGACAGGTGATGCGGTTTGTTGGTGCGGCAGCCGGAAGGGCCCCCGGTTCCCCCATGATACAGTCGGCCGGGTCCACTCCGGTCTCCTCCTCCGGCACGACCAACTATACCATGGATTATGCGCGAGGCGGCGGGTCAGCCTCCCAGGGCGGAGATTAAGTAATCCCTGGGCTCGGGACCCCTACAACCTGCGGGCAGCCAGCGGGCAGCTGTTTCACCGGGTCTCCCTGACCGCCGCAACAACATGCCGCGCCTGCACAACACAACGGTGGTGCGACACCGCTGGTCCCCACACTGCCAGCACAGCGCTTCCTCATGGAGCTCTGGCGACCTTACTCACCGCAGGAACACAACACCACATTGAAGTGGTGTTATTTGGCTGCAATCTTCTGTAAGGTGGAGGTACTTCCCCAGTCGGGCTACTCCGTATTTCGAACGGGACAACCCGTTATGCCCTTCCTCTCTTAAACTTAGTTATATTATAAATGCAAAAGTGAGTTTCTTTATTTATTTGTATGTTTATTACACCTTCACGCCTCAACTACTAGAGGGATCATCATTAAATTTGGCATGCAGATAGCCTATGGTTTGGAGAAGGATATAGGCTTTATCCCGGTAACGCGTGTGAAACTGCGCCGGACAGCTAGTAATTAATAAAACCATGCAAGGCTCATCACCTATGATAGTGCTTTTTGTAGTCTATATCAGATACCTATTGCTGACTGCTAATGGAGTTTGACCAACATTTTATCCGATACCTACACTATACATCAGTTAGGTAACGTTAATCGGACTACAAAATATCAAACAACTTCGGATTATAAGGTTATCGAATCTTGTGCTATAATACAGTTAAGTTTGTGCTCAGCTTACGGTTCTCGGTATGTTATCTACTTATCTTTTTATGGATGAAGTTGTTTATGTCTTCATTCATTATATGAAGAGCTTTGTTGGTAAATTGTTTTCGCAAGATTATTGGAAATACCAATTGTAGCTTGTTAAAAGCTTTATTGGAAGTTTCCTCAGCAAATATAAAGAGTTATTTTCTTAAAAATGGAGATCCGTTATCAGTATTTCACCAGGAAGAAGATAATGTTTAAAACCTCAGCTCAGACAGGACATTCTTTGTTTTGAATACACAAAGTAACACAGATTAAATCATAGACTTAGGATTTCGGATTAAATTGTTTATATGTAACGATTGTTATCTAATGCTTTCGATTCCCTTACTATTAAAATATAAAGTATCTACTTTTCTATTAATGATAGTAATTTTAAAAGCATTTAATTCATTACAAAAGCAATACAGTCCGAAGATTAAAAATAGAAATTTCGTTAATGCGTCAACGTAAGTAAATACGAATGTTGGCTTGCGTAATAGAGCGGTTCATATCGGTTTACTCTCTGTATTTTAATTCTATTTGCCCAGTCAAAACAAGGGCTTGCCCGATCCCCTTTCAATTAATTTATCCGCATATCCCCAGGCCTCGTTTTTTACTCTATTTCCATTTGGTCTAAATCAAAAATACATCGGATACATTGCGGTAACATGACAGAGTAGGAGTTTTGATCGGTTGCTATTTTGTCGCTGAAATTGGTTTTGATTGTGTGTGCTGCACATTTCAGTTATTACATTTGATGAAAACCGCTGGCTGGTGCCTATTAATGTGTTTTTTTTAAGATATTTAAGATATATAATTTGGTAAGCCTGCACTCAGAGCTCAGGACTCGCTTTATCGCTCTCTCCTAAACGGATCAAAGCTACTTTTATACATCAAACTTTGAATGCCCAAAGGAGAGGACGTCCAAACAACTTTACTACCTCAGATTTTTGCAGATTACGGGCTACCCCAGAAATTAACTACCTTATCACCTTTTATGACACCTTAAATCTTGAGATTCATTGCTTGTGGAGACAGTTAATGAATTTTAAACCCGAGTTAATCTACTTGAATGTCACTTTTATGTAAAATACTGCATTTAGCGACGTTTATTCTACTTTCACCGATTTCACTTGTATAACATTGAGTGCTGATAAGTAATACCCGTATTAAACGTTATCGACTTCATTATTATTATGCTGTGTTAAAGCAAAATTGAGACAGCTTTATAGAATTGTTTTCTTTTAAATTGACGACTTTCTCCACTTGTCCTACTGAAAACCAGCGTTGCGCGTCGTCGCATTAGGTCTACCTTTGTGCTGCGAAATTATGCTGAGTGTACCGTTTCAGCTCCATAGATTAAGAGCTATAGGTTAATTGGTACTATCAGTTATGTTCGGAGGTTTATAACTTCACCGAAGTTGGGCGAGAGTTATAACGTTATACTGTAAAAAGCGCTCGTGGTGTAGCAGGCAAAGTTAAGCTACGTCTTTCGTGGTCGGTACCTGTATGGGTGACCCTCTAGTGGTATTTCATATCAAGCGTTTCCGTGCTTCGGAAGGCACGTAAAGCCGTTGGTCCCGGTTATCACTTAATTGTGATAGTCGTTAAGCTAGTTGGATGCCTCCTAGGCGGCTTGAAAAATTCCAACGGTAGGTTGACCACTAGCCTACCTCCACCAATCCGCTGTGGGCACGCGTGGTGGAGTATCTGCCCATTCCCTTTCAACCTAATTTGTGAAAGGAGGCCTGTGCTCAGCAGTGGGACATTATAGGCTGATGATGATACTGTAAAAACCATCAAGCGCAGGTATAACATCCACGCAAGTGTCACAACCCTAAAAATGTCAAATGACAACCCAAGGACTCGCTTGTATTTATAGGACACTTGATACCTAAGACAAAGAGCCAAGAGAACCGGAAAGATTCTCCTCACGCCTCGTGGTTCTAGTTACAGGCATAGCGTAGAACTAGGTGCGGGAAGGATATGTGACGTATCAGAAGTGTCTCGCTATATAATTGAGTTCATTTTAGTTCTCTATTGTCATTTGACGTAATGAAAACATACCCTTCCGCGCTGCGCCACAGCCGCAGGAGCCTTCTCAGTTCTGCGCTATGCCTATAAAATTCTAGTGATACGACACAAACCTGACAACTGGACCAACGATCTTGCAGTAAAAGATAAACAGAGACAGATCAAAACGTAACAAAAATAAGTGTTAGGGATTTGTATGGGAAAAATAAAAACTAGTGCTATGTTACATTTATATTTTACGTATCCTGTTTAAAAAATTGATTTTGGAGCCGATACTTACTATTGTGATACAATGTAGTTGAAAATATTCTTATATGAAAAGATACTTATTTACCGGTGAAACGTATAATTTCATTGTTATTTCTTTCCATGCACGTCAGAATTGCTCAAGGAACATGTCACAATATCTATGACATACACTTTTCTAGTTTTATTTGCACGATCGTAATTATTGTATTTAAATATAAATCACACCAAAGTACTCTTACTCGAAAATCGGCTCACGGTAAAATTATGTATGCGTCTCTTTCTCACTGTTCATAAGGATTGTGATATATCTCTTTCCCACGCTTCGGAGGCTGCTTAGCGTTACTACTATTGAATATTCTGTGTTAGCGTGGCGAAAAAATGCTTAGTGATTGTTGGACTGAATAGTGGTCGATAAATCAGTGAACCTTTCAAACTTTTATTGTTAAATATCGTTTCATGAGTTAGAGTTAGATAGTTGGTAGAGAGAGTTTTACTTATCACACTATGAGCTTGAAGCTCAGAAAGGAAACCTATAATGACACTAATGGATTCAATTAAGTATAATTACGTGTTGACTCATTATTTACCACAGAGAAATAATATGAGTATTATATTTATAATAATACTTATCGTAAAGTTATTCATGATTTCTCATTTATTGTGGTTGTTCAAAATTCAAATTCAAAATCATTTATTCAAATAGACCTTCTCAGGCACTTATGAAAAGTCTGACTCTAATACTCTAATACCGGTTCGGAAGGTTGCATTTGCTGAGAAGAGCCGGCAATAAACTCAGCAATACATGGATCGCATTAGTAGGTACTTCAGGTTACATACAGATTCAGAGAGAGTATCAGTACTTTACAACTCAATTATGTTCTATTGCTCACTGCTGAAGGAAATGCTGCTTTAACGGAGGCAGCGTTTTACAAAGACAGCAACAGGTATTTTAAATGTTAATATGGCCAGCTAGCTTAGACAACGAACGACAGTCTACTTTTTTGATAACCTTTTGACATGAAAATGGCCATATCAAAAGGAGTCAATATCGTTATCACCACGAAATTACATATATGAAAATCTTATTCATGTGAGGAAAACATAAATAACTTACCTAAGAATAGCGACACTCATAGTTTGAACACTAGAAATAAGCACAAACTTGTACCTTTAACTCGGCTCAGCAAAGTCCTTAACTCTTTCAAGGGGCAATGTATACGTTTCTATAATAAAGTACCCAAATAAATCCAAGAGCTACCTATACATAGATTCAAAAAGATAGTAAAACAGAAGTTATGCAAGAAGGGGTACTATAAAGTTTCTGATTTTGTAGATGACAAGAATGCATTTGAATGAATTGTTCGCTTCGCACGCTATTGTTATATTATTTTGTAAATTGTAATATTTATAAGTACACATTAAAAAAAAAAGAACACTTGCTGAGTTTCTTGCCGGAGTTTTCTCAGTTCAAGTTGTATTTGGAACCGGTGTAGAGTCATTTGTTAACATTCATAAGTGCCCTATAAGGGCCTAATTTGAATAAATGAATTTTAATTTTGATTTTGAACAGTTGGTACCTAAATTCGACTAATAACATATCTTGTATAGAGTTAGAATATTAATAGAGCGACTGTAATAGAGTATGGGCCGTGAGCATGGGTACGGGCAAAATGGCTTGAAACGAAGTGCACGCTACATTGAACGACTAAACTACAATCTCCTACAATATAATTGTAGGAGATTGTAGTTCTCGTTTTTCATCGATACTTTTACCGGGATCAAATGACAAGGAATCCATTATCGACTTTGTCTGTATATCCTGAGTTTGGTTGTAATTATGTATATTAAGTATGTATTTACAAACAAAAAGTAGTATATGTATTATATCAGTTATCTGGTTTCCATAGTACAAGCTCTGCTTAGTTTGGGATCAGATGACCGTGTGTGAGGAATGTCCCAGGATATTTTTTTATATTATTTTATCCGACTGTAATTCAACAATGCAATGCTCTGAAATTCTGCAATGTGAATGTATCTATATCGAAACTGCTCAAGCTTCGTACAAAGTAACGTAGTTAACGCTATATAGAGCTTATAGAGTGTATAAGAATCTAACTCAGATATAGTTCAAAGTTCCTGGTTGTACCGCATTCATTGTATTTTGGCTCTACATATTTTCTCTCAGACATTTCTGGGGTAAATAAGGGATTTGATTTCGATGCATGTAAATAGACCTCTGGGATAATAATTTTCCGTGTCACGCGGAGGCTTCCACGCTGGCTGGCGGTATTACCGGATACAGCCTGAATAAATTATTCATACCGTGCCACTCGTGATCAGTCACAGCTGTCGATATTTTGGCGCCCGAATACAAAAAAATCGGTATGAAAAATATTTTTTTGTTACACGCCAATCTGGGCTTAGGTACCAATTTAGAATAATGATTTTACTACCTAATATGTATAAACTTAAAGAGGTTTATATAAAACTAGGCTTGCTATCATCTGTAAAATGTTTTTGGTAAAGAAATACAACGCATTTATTAGCAAATTAAAAATAAAATAACCAGGCGGGGCCATCTTAAAACCTGGGTTTTACGAAACTTGCTTTAAACCATCTCATGAAATGGCAAGACTTCAACTACTCCCACATTAGTATGACCAATAAAGCAGGTAGACTAACATTTTGTATTGTTGCAGGATCGCATTGCTTGCTAATTACCTAATAAACTACGAACAACTAGTCGTGATCCTTGCATCGCCTTCGCTCATGCTAGCGCCAGCCAAGCCAGCAGTGACGCATCCTAGTTCCGCGTTTGGCCGTCGCACACGCGTGTCGCTCATGTCGCGACAGTACTGCTCGGCGCTCAGTGAGGACGGACGTACGCTTCTCCGCTGTCGCGCTCCTACTCCCCATACGAAACAAGTTTAATATTCCAACTTCGAGGAATCCAACCCTTGACTGCCCATTACATTAAAACATCACAATGGACATGAGTGAAAACTTAAAAATAACATTTTACAAACTATTTCAATAACTTTACAGACATTTCTTGTGCAAGTTGTGGTCGCTTTATTATCTTGATCGGAAGATATAGTACGTAAAGGTGTAACAAAAACGCGAGTGAAATTGTTTATTGTTTGAAACAAAAGACACATACTTACCGTTGAAGAGTTGGAGTTTAAATTTTCTGTTGTTTTTCTTGTTTATGAGGACGCACACGCGTAGTGTGTTGAAAAGAGACAAGATGAGGTCCAAGCGGGTGAGAGCGACAGGTGTGGTGGCATTAGCGGTCCTCTTGGCAACTATAACAGGTAACTTAGTTGAAAACAAATATATTAAGCTATTACTGCATTTATTAGGATTAAATTTTGGTTGTCAATCTATTAAAATTCTAATAAAATATGCCTCCCACTCGAGTGAACCGGTACTTTTCATTTATTAAGTTGGCAATGGCGGCGTGTGAATCATCCAAGTTATGTTAAGGTCATATTTATATTAGTTATCAGTCATGCATGTTGAAAAACAGAATTTTCCTATTTGCGTGATTATCATAAAATTTGTGATAAAAGTAAATGTTGAAACATGAAATGAAATAAAGATTGTTAAAGCCGGTAAAAAAAAAATATTTTGCTTTTGCCCACCGACCCGCCCATAAAGGACGATGGTCAAAGAGTAGCCTTTGTAGCGGGTTCTTTGAAATCTTGGTCAGAGAAAAAGATGAAATTCTATTAATATATAGGTATGAATTTTTTTTCTATTGCTACCATTCTACATGTAGTTATTCACTTAGATCCGCTAAAACAACGTTAATTATCAAGTGAAGCATATTGTCTCAAACGTGACGATTAGCGCGACAAGTCAAGGCCTACTTGTGCAAAAACCGTTGGCGTCCGTTATGCACTGAACAGGTGGGACAGCCGACGGAAGCCCGCTTTCCTGGAACAATTGAGAATTCCACAACATTTGTTCTGGGTGTATTCGTGCGATACTTTCTCATTCGAACGCCAGCGATTCAATCAATTGGAAATTTATATTCATAAGATTGATTTAGTGTAAGATGATTTTATATTACCAGAATTATTTTTTATTTCATAATATTCTAGGGTAGTAGCTGTAATAATAAACTATGTTTCACCAAAAATATTTTTTATAATCGTCAAATCAATGCCTAAAACCTAAATCTCTTTTGTGTGAATAATAATGTCTAATCATTTTACGCTTAGAAACACAATTTCATAAATAAAGGTTTAATATCCGGTCTTCAAAGAAATTGCCGAGACTTTAAAACGTTTAATTTCTCGGTAGGTACGACAATAAATTCTGAAATTACATTTTGATGGAATAGTGTAAATGTAAAAGTACCGGTTCCAAACTAATCCTCCTCTGAATAGGCTGGCACGAATTGCCTAGCCGTACGTGAGAAGCTTTCTTCTCTTACCTCGCGGAATGAACAAATTTATTTAGCACAAAAATTTATATCAGCTATTACGTTTCAAATTGCCGCACGTCTTAGATATTGATTGTGACGGAGAGAACATTGCAAATTAACAGAATCATAACATAACGTGGATTGGAGAGCCACACCATAGTAACACTGATTTAACTATGCATCAAAGCTTTACTGGAGCCATTGAAACTATTATCTGTTAATCTACATGTGGAGCAAGATACGATTTACACAAATTCAAAGCATCTGCCGTGTCATTACCCTCAGTCATTTAAGCCTGTTAATGCTGCGAGACCGTCGTAATGGCATGTTGACGGCACTTTCCATGGTCATGACCGTTTGCGATTATGACAAGTGCTTGGAAACAAGGTACAAAGTTATAACATTATATTCTTGATCACAATCTGTATTATAATGATAATCGAAAGTAATATCGATTAACTAAAACAAATAATCACAGTTAATTTCGCTAGTGCCTTTGAGCAGTTATTTATTCTGTTTTAGAACTTCCAATCTCATCTCTCTGTCAATAAATGTTTTATTGGAAACGGTTTGAAGCTTCCTTGTTATATTTCCGTCGATACATTCAGAAGCTGAAGTGAATTTAACTCTAAGTATTATACCTACTGGTTACTAAAGCTTCCTGGATTGAAATAGCAGGTCGGGATCTAATGCATTTGCGATTGTGAAACAGAGAAACAGTTATATTATTAATGGTAACCATTTTGGATCAACTGGAAATTAGCTAGATCCTTTAAGTAACTATTACAAACATGTAATGTAATTGAAGCAAATCCACTGAATTAATTCAATAGCTTTGTAGTATTTTACAATGTACACTATGGTCGGACAACAATTTCTGCCTACTACAACTAGTAAAATCAGTTGAGTATTGTAAATGTATAACTCAAAGGACTCATCCGCTTGATATAAATATGAGTAGATAAGTCACTCAGATGGTTATAACAGTAATGTGAGGCGTGATGTAGGTCACTGTGATGAATCACACGTGAACTCCTGAGTACCGCACGTGAAATGGCCTTACGTTACGTGATATCATAATCTCTAGACACTACCGCTACCGTAGATCGGTTTAAAGATTTCTAAGAATCACACCATACGTAATAAAAACAACATAATAAATATCAAGTGGCTACTGTAACTACCTACTTGAAACATGAAACGTTGTTAAGTTCGACGAATTTCTTTGAATTACAGATTTAAGACAAATTTAATAATCGTGAATCGCGAATTACAGATGTAAATGGTGAAACATTTTCATCATTTTCTCTTAGCGATATTTGACTCTGGGAATAAAATACGGTAAGATTGTTAAGCATTACATTATTCGAGTGCAATGACCGTAATATTCGGTTGGTATCTAATGAAATAACAAACGCTTTAATTTTAAGAAGTTGTGTGAATTTAGCTACCTATAAATTGTGTGTTGTAAGTAAACACAGATGTATCAGCGTGCCATTGCACTATGGGGTACGTAACTGACTATGTCATCAGTTGATAAAGTTGATAAAATGTCTTATCTAATCTAGAACAGGTAGTCCCCAATCGAATGCGGACTTCGACGTAGAATACCTACATAGTACAAAACATTGACTAATAGTGAACTCTTATCAAGTATCAAGATTTAAGTATTCAAATTGTTTTAGTTGAATTTATACCGAATTTATCATTCACTGTTTTGTTTTGCGTAGTCCTTTTTTTAATAAGTGTTACCTAAAATATTTGTGTGACTAGTTGTGAGTTGATGTGCCCAACTCACGAATTATCATTATCATCATCAGCCTATAATGTCCTACTGCTGAGCACAGGCCTCCTTTCACAAATCAGGGTGAAAGGGAACCCGCAGCCAATCTCATCGGAATGATCGCCACAGTCGTTAATACCATCGCAGTGCCACCAGTTTGGCAAACAATTGCCATTGTCGCATTTGAACATCCATTCGAAACAAGTGCGGTTGTGTGGGAACGTTGGCTTCTCTGGTCCGGGGTGCGGAAGTAGTTTCGAATGGCCAATGCTCGTGCAGTTCTTCTCATCAGATGACTCGTCGTCACTACAGTCGTTTTCACCGTCACATACCTAATGAAACGTAAACACACGTAAATTCAAATCATTGGAAGAATTGTTATACAACTTCATCATCATCATCATCAGCCTATAATGGCCAACTGCTGAGCACAGGCCTCCTTTCACAAAATAGGGTGGTAATGGGCAGATACTCCACCACGCGTGCCCACTGCGGATCGGTGGAGGTAGGCTAGTGGTCAACCTACTGTTGGAGTTTTCGAGCCGCCTAGGAGGCCTCCAACTAGCTTAACGACTATCACAATTAAGTGATAACCGGGACCAACGGCTTTACGTGCCTTCCGAAGCATGGAAACGCTCGATTTGATATACCACTAGGCGGTCACCCATCCAGGTACCGACCACGACGGTGGTAGCTTAACTTGCCGATCGATTAATAACGGCTTATCATGCTACACCACGAGCGCTGCACTCACGAATTAACTTGATACGAATTCCAGAAACAGTCTGTTTAGCAAACTGGAGAATTTCTCGAAAATTCCATCGTATCATAATAAAATAGGCAGTATAGCTGTAGTACAAGACTTTTATAGAAGCGAAAGCCCTAAGATTTGCCTGAATAGAATAGGTACTAAACACAAAAATGCACCAGTTTACCAAAAAGGCCGGCAACCTTTTATTTTGCATTTCATCTCAACACTAGAGTAGAGTATGGGTTATTCGGCGAAAAGGCTAATTTACACATTCGCACTAGTGGGTAAATTGGGGGAAAAGCCATGTTGCTTTGATCGCATTCGTTTTCCAGGATATGCACTTCCGTTTCCCTAACCATCTCGTACGCACCGCTTTCGTATCAGCCGACTGCATATGTACGTAACTATATAACGAACTCGTCTGTGTATCTTGATGTTAAAATACAAAACCTCTGATTCGTGAAATGGTCAACATGCTGAAATTATTCAAAATTTTCAATGACCGAAGCTTATTTTACGCGCATATATTTCCATACTAAATTCTTGGCCGAATCTGTTTTTATGATATTAAAAGCTTTTATTTAACTTGCAATGTATGTATGTATGTTTGTTTTGTTTGTAAAACACTGAAATTCTTTGGGCAAAAAAAATGTACAATAAGTTGCCTTTTTTAAATTATTAAAAAAAGTTAAAATTCGAAGTCCGGAACATTTAAAGTTAGTAAGCGAGTTTTTAGGATTTTACACCGAAAGTCGATAAAAAAGGTTGAATATTGATTTTTGCTTGCAGCTTGTTGCCATAAAGTTATTGATAACCGGTGTCAGTGCAGTGGTATGTGGTTCTTAGACCGGTTCTACAAAACGTTGGGAAATTGCCTTGCCACAATTTCGCGATAAAACAACTGTTGAGATGCGTTAATTCTTTGTAACAAGGACGTAAAATTCTTATGTAGTTGTTATTATAGATGAAGATTTATTGCATAACGAAATGAGGTATAAGTCAAGGCTGAGAAGTCCATTGATTTTGACATTTATTTTGAATGTAGATAAGCTTGTTTATCTTATTATGAATAGGTGTCTCACAACTTATGTAAAGGTTACTTACACTCAACCGACTCGACAAAATACCTAGATGGTACGAACTGCACGGCGCATTATGTGATGACATAATCTTGATATAGTTCTATATTGCACACGGTAATTCCTTTCACACCTTATCGTTAGAACCTTTAAAATAAATAAACCATGAGGAACAATTGAATATTTAATAAGGTCCACACAATTATGCATTTAGATATGAGATTACAAACACATTTTAAAATATCAAAATAGTTTATTTTCACAAAACGGCTCAGAATAAACTTTAAGATAAAAAAATCGACGCAAGCTTTCAATTTGTTAGGGAACTTAGAATATAAAAAAAGTGAGTTCTGAATGCGCATGCAGGTGAGTTATATAATTCCTGTTACTTTTTACCAATAGTTCTAGCGATTTTACCAGAAAAAAGTCAAATAAAACTATGATCTGCCAGTTTGCGGTAGTAACATTGCACTTGCGCAGGAAAACACATCATAGCGCCAGAAGAGAGTTCGGACTACTACCTACCTAGAATGATTCAAACTGGCATCTATTCGCCTTGGTGTTTAGTGAACGCAATACCCCAAGTATTGCAGTAAAACAAACTATTGCCTACAATAGTTGCAGTAATTGCCCCGAAGATGAACCTCACGCGGCGTACCAGAACCATGCTCTCAAATACGTTAAACCAGTTGTATAATACGATACCGCAGCCAAAATTAACTCCTACGAAACCAACAATTAGTTATGCCTTTTGCTTTAAGACATTTCTAATTCGTTACACTTACATAATGCTAAATGAAAAGGTTACCTTACAATATTTTTATGCTACAGAAGCGATGCTTTCTAATTTGTCTATGTAATAAGTGCAGGGTTCATGCTCGTGTTGAAGATTTTTTACAGCGATATTTCACGGAACAACGACTTCCCTTTGACGGCAGCATTAAAGTGTGACGGACGGCTCGATGTCATAATTTAAAACTTTCTTTCAATAATAACTATTGACTAAAGCTTATACTGGCTATTGCAAACATCCATTAATAATTTAAATTTTGTTGTTTTCCAGTTACCAAGTATTTTAAATAACCGGGTAATTTTGCAGCCAGTTTCTTATATGTTTGACTGTAGATAGGCTTCTTGTATTTTCAATTTCAGTAAAGTGAAGTTTTAGAAGATTTTTCCAATTCCTACAAAATTCGCCAAACTTCAAGTTTCTTCGCCATTTCTCGATTACTTTTTGATCGGCAATCACATCCTTTAAATTGAATTTGTAGTGGGTTAAGTAAGATGATTGGTAACGACGCCTTTTCCGAGCTCTTCAAATTTAATTAAATATCCTATAAATAAACTAACAATATAGGTACTGCTTTTTACCAGTTTTATTGTTATTAATAATAATGAAGTATTGATTAATAAATTTGGAAATTCTCATTATAAAGAATGTTTCGTATCTACTATGAATTGATGAAACATTGTCATTGACCTCTCGATGAAAATTTTTGTAAAATATTTCAATCAGTATTTACAATTTCATTTATCGCGGTATTAAATCGCTTCGCTGCAGTGCCAATATATGGACACATGTTGAAGATAAAATTATTGAATGTGATATAAGTACATACTTATATTATATAATGTATACATACAGACACTGTTTATCACGTGCTTTATTAAGTAAGTAGTTAATACATGATAAAGCTGTAGATTACCTACAGCTATTTTTAATAATTCTTAATTTTAAACTGAATAATAGCTGATTTTTAAAGGGCAGATAAACGGTATCTGGCTGATAATTGGAAATAAGCACAATTTTGTAGCCTTATAAGAGGAATAGATTACTTGAGGTCTATCTAGCGAGTGACAATCTGATCTAAAAGAATCTGATGCCAAAAAACTTAAGCCCACAGTAAATAATATGACTTTTAGTAGAACACATACCAAATTATTTGAAAAACCAAGAATTTTTGAAGGTTGCAAGTTCGTTGGGGTCCATATAAACATCAGAAAAGATGGCAGATATTTAGAATCTAAAGCTAATTAGAGTGCATTTGAAATTTATAGTCAGTACGACATTACGTTCATGGCTGTTTGTTTAAACATAGACCATATTGCAATATATCTCTGAGTTATGCCCTTAATTGATGGAATAGGGCTACATAAGGAAGTTGATGCAGCATACGTATTGTTTTAATTTTATTATCGATATAAATTTTCGGTCATCGACGGTTCGAATGAACAATTGTCAGTATAGGAACGAAACGTGTCATGATCATAAACATGTCAAATGCATTCCACGTTACGACTTCGTAAATTGTTTGAAATTACTAGCACGAGCTTATGATATAAAAGTCAACGTTATATTCATTGCTATTGGATTGTTGGTTCGTTATGACAAAATGAAATGGCTAGATAAAAATATAGGCGCGGTTGTTTACAGTTACTGAGAATAGTTACTAACTTGTAATTTTGTACGAATAAAAAAAAACAAACATACAGACATTGTTCTTTGTGATGTACTAACCTATTAGTATGTACCTAGATACTGTTGTATATTGTATTGTTTAAGGAGAAAATGAAAGAGGTAATTTAGGGGTAAATATAAAACAAGATATTGAAACAAATAAATTAATATTAATATCCTGGGACATTCCTCACACACGGCCATCTGATCTCAAACAAAGCAGAGCTTGTACTATGGAAACCAAATAACTTAGGTATGTAGGTACCTACTTTTTTAGTACATACTTAGGTCATTGCAGACATACTCAGGACACTTATATATACTTGTACATGTACATAAACGTCAGTCGGTAAGAATCGAATCTGTGACACAAAAATAAATTATTTCTAAAACCACAAAATTTACTGTAAACAACCGATCGACTATAATCACACAACAATACCTGTTTTGTTTGTACAATCGTGTTTTTCGCATCGTTTCCAACCTGTCAAAGACAACGGGTTCGCATAGACCCGGTGCGTGACAAACAGACTGTGTCGGCCGGACCGGACCGGACTGACGGCCGGCTCCATGGACCTTGACGGGGTTGTACTTACCCAGACGCGTTTTTTCACCGTACATTTCCAGCAGACGTTTTTAACATCAATTTTTACTTAGTTTCGAATGTAATTGCTGCTATTAAAGGGCATTGTGCTTTTTTACGTTTAATTTTGGACAAACTTCCTGCACAATTTGATTGATGTATTGACACTGTCTTTTAAGTAGGTATTAATTCCGCCATTTTGATTTCCTTAGTATAGCAGACGCTATAATATGAAATAATAATATACATACATACGTTTGGTTGTTTTTTACGCATTCAAGCTTTAACTACTCAATCGACCTCGATGAAATTTGGCATGCAGATAGCCTATGGTATGTAGAAGGACATAGGCTTATTTTTATCCCTGGAACGTGGGTGAAACCGCGGGAGCCAGCTAAGTAGTTGGTTATAAATTAATTTAAAACGTGTGCTACTTATTAAGATATTGATTGACGGATATTACTTCATATGTCCTTAGTTATTTAAAATGCAAGTCACATAAGGTAATAAAGTGCACTCTGTTTACATACAAACGCACTGTAAGACGCTGTGATGTGAATAAATGTGTTTCTGTCACCATACTCAACGAGTGACAAATGGTCTATGGAAAATTGGATGAAACAATGCTCTTGGGCTCACACGACAAAATAACCTGCCAGACTGCCTGTAGTGTCAGTGTATACTCGGCTTTATGTAGTCAACTGAGAAATGTATATCATTTTCTGATCTCTATGAATAAATGAAATTAAATAAGAAAAGCTGCTTTCGGGAGAAAAAATGTATAAAAAAGTCTCTTCAAGAATTAATTAAGTCATGAAATTTCTTGAAATTAAGTCTTTTGAATATGTGGTTATCGCGAGGAGTACGCCGATATTTTGTTCTTATTATCTTTTGAAGTATTTTTTTATTAGATAAGGGCGATTATTGCTTGAACGTGAAAATATGCTCAAGTACTGAGCGCGAGTGCGAGCAGTTTTCCATTCTCTGAACTGATCGTAATGACACATATTTTAACACTTGGCTATAAAATGTACGTAAGTATGTCCAGTATACAATCATGTAACCTTCGGAAGTACGCTTATATTTAGGGCCCCATTAAAATCCGTGTTGTTTTTTCTGTGTGATTTAAAAAGGCTTTTCGTATGAGTACTTAAATGATGACTAAGTACTGCGTAGTTACTACGCCGTAGTACATTTGAATAAATGTAATAAGAGCTAAATATGTACATTTATTGACTTATTTAAATGCGATCATGTATGTTGTGATGTTTTCTGTTGTTATAGTACATGCAATGTACTTAGTTGAACAATTAATGAATGGTAGGGTAGATATCTTTATCACTTATTATGGTGCGTCCACGCTACGCGAACCGAGCACGAGCCGACCCACGAACGAACAGAATTCGTTCGTTGCTCGCGATGTCAAGTGTGGACGTACAACGAGCCTACAACACGAGTGCGATGCGAATCCCTGTGTTATAACTGGCAAATATGTAATATAAATATGTAAATATGTAAATATGTGAAATAACTGGCAATCGGTGGAGCGCAGTCGAGCGCGAGCCGAACGCTCATTCGAGGTTCGCAAGTCCATCCACGCTACGAGAGTCCGTGCTCCACGTGTGCTCGGCTCATGCTCGGTTCGCGTAGCATGGACGCACCATTAGAATTTTATTTTTGTATGTGTTATTTTATTGTTGTATTTGTTATTTCCAATAATAAATTACACATATATTTCATAAAGTTTTACCTCTCGAACACATTGATAATAATACTATTAAAAAAAATATACGAGTATAAAGCGATAACGAACCGTGAAAAAACGTGCACGCTGGCAAAAACAGATGAACAAGAGAAATGCAATAATTTTCATTGTTTTTCCCACACGGGCACGAATTCGTTCTCGAAGCCATTTCCCAGTATTGTGTGACTGTATAATTGCGCGATGTTAATGCTCGAGATATCTTCGCTATCTATGTATCTATTGTTTGGACCCATTGTCTGTGCCAGAGTTGAATAAATACATTAAATCTTTGTTACCTTCAAGTTTGTTTCGTTTCAATTTTGTGCTTCTCTTGTTTCTGTCATCTGCGAAGTAAAACTTTCATGCAATCAGGATTTATTATAATTATGGTACTAATAACTTTTTATTCATAATACTAGGCTGTGCATCTGATATCTGCTACATTTGCGAGTGTAAAGATTTTATTCGTATCAGAAATGTAGAGTTTACATTCGTTTTTTATTAGTCACTTTTCTAGGCCATCTGAAAATGATAATAGGCACACAGTGCTAAAATCTTGTACCTACTAAACCTAACTGAGAGTTTTTAGGTGATAGTTAATGAGGCACGAACTGTTCCAGTTTTTTCATTCAACCAAATATCGTGGTTTTACCACTTTCAGATGTTATTTAGCTTAAAATTGTATTTTTAAGTGTGAACAGTTTCCATGAAAAATTTTCTACCTTTGTACAGTCAATATACTGCAGCCATTTAATATATTTTTATCAGTGGGCAGATTAGACTTGAAATTATTTTCAATATATATTCCTTTGATATATTCTTTATATTTTTTTTGTATTGAAATTCTTATTCTTTTACATGGGTATTCAAGTTATCAAACAAACTGCTACAAATGTGTGACTGTTATCTACACATAAGCTTTCAGCTACCAGCCAACCATTATATTATTAGAAGGCCAATAATATTCCAATAAGCCACCCATAAAGTAAATTATACAGTAAAGCGCCACACTTTCACATTATCTTAAATCACATAACATTAAAATGATTCATAAGTATCTCGATCGGTTCTATTTTGGATCATAAGTGGTCTGATAAGGCGATCAATCCACTTTCGATTCAAGAGTCAATTGACTAAGAATTTTAGCTCGTGCACCGGTACGGGGGCTATGAAAAAAGGTTTTATACCTGTGGTTTATACCAACCATAACCCGGTGGAATTGCCGCGATTTATTCCCTATTTTACATTTTTTTTAAAAAGGCTGACGCTCTGATATATGTTGGTATCTGAAGTGAAAATAACAAAGAAGATAATATCATAATGATGATGTAATTAATAAAGTCTATAAAAGAAACGAATAATATCGTAAAAAACTATTTAAAACAGGATTTATAAACTAAAAAAGAATAACTTGAACGAACTTAGGTTAATGAAAAAAATGTAGCAAACTAAGTTTAGCTTGGGATAATAGTCTATAGAAAGATAGGTACCTATACCTACTAGGATTCATACGGTACTATGTAATAGGTACTCTATAATAGTGTTCCATTCTACAGTTCTTATAATAAAATATATTTATTTGAAAGAATGTCAATAAAGTCGTTTTTTTTTTTTTTTTGTACGACTAAGTCGGTAAACAAGCATACGGCCCACCTGATGGTAAGCGGTTACCGTAGCCATATGGACGCTTGCAACACACGAAGCATCGCTCACGCGTTACCGACCTTTCCCCCCTCCCCAATGAGCTCTGGCGACCTTACTCACGCGCAGGAACAGAACTTTACACAACATAAAGTTATTTGGCTGCGGTATTCTGTAAGGTGGAGGTACTTCCGCAGTCGAGCTGATCTTTGAGCGAATAAACGCTATGCTCTACCTCTCTTAAAATATATTATATATTATTATTATATTGATGTAAGCTCTCTTAATATTCATACTATAATCACAGTGATTTCAATCTAAGTTGCTCAGTAGTTCGTAACCTGGTTTAACGACTGTGACGTCACGAATAAAAGCCTCTTTGGCAATAAGCCAACTGATAACCACTAGACCCCGGCTTACCCTCGATGCTTAATGCGCGGTTAATGACCTATGGTTTTCAGAATGTTTCTGAAGTTTTGCTGTCTAGTGGACCTAATGTCAAAGCAAAGCTCTTCTCGATATGCGCATATATGTAAGATGAGCCTTTCTACTATGTTATTGAAAAAAACCCAATATCCCTTAATTAGATCTTTGGCTAAGAATGGCTAATTAATGTAATCTAATTAAACATTGTGTTTTTAGATTCTAATCCTTTAAATATTTGTACTTATATCACATAATAAAGAATACTCGTAGTAACGTAAAAGTTACTACCGTAACTGATATGACTATGCGACTTATTTAATACTAGTTACACAAAAAAAAGCGCATATAATATATATGAAGAGCTCGTGGTGTAGCATGATTAGTCGATCGGCAAAGTTAAGCTACGTCTGTCGTGGTCGGTACCTGGATGGGTGACCGCCTAGTGGTATTTCAAATCGAGCGTTTCCGTGCTTCGGAAGGCACGTAAAGCCGTTGGTCCCGGTTATCACTTAATTGTGATAGTCGTTAAGCTAGTGGGAGGCCTTCTAGGCGGCTTTAAAAAATCCAACAGTAGGTTAGACCACTAGCCTACCTCCACCAATCCACAGTGGGCACGCGTGGTGGAGTATCGCCCAGTCCCTTTCACCCTCATTTGTGAAAGGAGGCCTGTGCTCAGCAGTGGGACATTATAGGCTGATGATGATGATGATGACACAAAATATGGACCTGCCCTTGGACTTTTAGCACTTTTCTTTAGTGCAAGCATTAACAAGTGTTTTGAAAAAATGCCAATAAGACGGATATCCAAAAAAAATATTAAAAATTTGTCACCTTGCTGAGTTTGTTGCCTGATCTTCTTAGTTGAAGGCCGACTTACGAACTGGTGGTAACTTCAGTAGCTTTGACCTTCATAAGTGCCCTACTAGGGCCTAAATTGAATAAATGGCTTTGACTTTGTAGGCGTAAACAGTTTGAAAGCTATATTTATGTTGTTTCAGATTGACATATGAAATACTAGCTGTCCCCCGCGGTTTCACATTTTTCCGGGATAAAACCTATCTCCTTCTCCATACCATAGGCTATTTGCATGCCAAATTTCATAATGATCCGTTGAGTAGTTAAGGCGCGAAGGCGTAACAAACAAACAAACAAAGTCACTTTCGCATTTATATTAGTTGGGATTAGGATGAATTGTTTTATCATCTTAAAAAAAAAGTACATCAATTCAGGATCAGTCGTTTAATTATATTAGTTATTTGCGTATATATCACTAAACCAATTTCTAAGCTCTTCTTTACATATTTGTCCAACTAACTCTATATTAAAGTCAATCAAAACCAAACTAAACCCCCGTTCAAAATGGTTTTGTCTGTAACATGCTTCTCATGACAATGGGACTTAGACGTCATGATAAGGCAAAAGGCAGGGTTGTCACTTTCATAAATATTAATGGGGCCCACTTGTCTTTGTCTCGTATTAAAATTAATGTGTTCAATTGCTCGGGACGTAACCCGCTCGTCGAGACGCCCTTTGCAATAAAATTATAACTTTAACTGACACAAAAAAATGTTTTGTAATCGTTCACAAGTCACAACATACCGAAATAGATTTAAATGAAAATATCATCAGCTTATAAGGTCTTATATTTATACTGGGTGTAACGGAAAGGGTATATCTGTTGGAAATCATTTCCGATAGTTTATAATCCATGACAAACCGTCATATTGTAAACTGGCATCATACTTAAATGCGTCGGAACGCACCTTGCCCGCTGATTGGTCATAATTGACATATTTAATTTAGATCTCAAACAATTAAGTGTGCATTTCTTTTATTTAACTCCTATGTTTGTTTTTTTACTCTAACTCTGACTATGAATACAGAAAGAACTAACCAATCAGGACTGACCAATCAGGGACGGTTCACAATATGAGGTTTGACAACGTTAGATTATAAACTATCGAAAATGAATACATTATATTGTAAGCAGTATGGTACAGTTCACAATATATTGGGGAGTTTATAATCTCGCTAGATTAACTAACGGTTTTCACAAAAATACGGTGACATATCCATTACAGTCCCTTTTTTGGAACAGAGGCGCGAGAAGGCGCACAGATCGCGGAAGAGAAAATTTTATATTAATATTAGCAAGGAATTCAAAATCATAATTACCCTCATTGACCGGTGACATGTTGGTTAAGATTTAAAATTTTTTTTTTGAGTAATTTATTTTTAGCTGAAACTTTTTGTAGAGATCCTGTACCAGATGTAGTCTTCATCCCTTTCGGATGTATAGTTGTATATACCTTGTTCGTTAATACTGGTAATACCAGTATATCACGTAGGAATGTAGTTAAAAGAACCAAACTTAAAATTAACGTCTTGTGCTTCTGAATTTATATTAGTAACAAATAACTTACCAAGTAGATTATAAATAAGTTATTTTATCATAGAAACATTTATAATCAACAATAAATTATTTTACGCTAGCTACGTTTATATTCAGCAACAACGAACCTTTTTGTTATCCCGAGCAATAACTTAGATATAAAATCGACAAGCAGCGAGAACTAATAAAACCTTATTTACCCCATTATACCCATAAACGTTTATATGTTTTTAAGTAAGACAGAAGCGTATTTAATGTGTCATCATGCGGCTGTTTACGAGGTGTTATAAGAAGATCGTAATTAGTTACATCCTGGAAGGGAATCGGGAAACTATATGAAACTTTAACACTTGTTGCTCTTCAACTACATATAGTATAGTATAGATAAATTTGAAATAGACCAAACGCTGTGAAAATCCATGGTGTAGGACTTCTTTGGGGAAAAAATATATTATTATTAAATATATATTATTATGATTATTTGGTACCTTATTTTCTGAAAAACATTCAAGGTCTGCTGCGAATTCGGCAAGTGTCCTTATTAGGTGCCCAAAACCACTTAATAGGCTTTATTATCACTGCCTTATAAAAATACTATTAACTTATAATTTTGCCTCCAAACGTGCAGAGATTATAAAAAGAAAATACACTATTTTATCCGGACGGTCTCATGGAAAGTTGCCGACAAATGGTTGGATATGGAAGCCGGAAGATAGGGTGTGGCAGCTGTTAACATACACAAGGAAAACTTACCGCGTCTATTTTCTCGTAGCTAGGTAATAGTGGTCCATCTCCTGGGCTATAAGAATAGGAAAGTCTGTAATTTTACAATTTGTGTTGGTACTAGACTAGTTTTTTACATATTTACTTCCATCTGTAATAAAATTAACCCTTCGAAAACTTACTATTTTTAACTAGCCATCTCGATTAAATTCGGGGTAGAAAACCTGAAAATCTGCTGTCAGACTCTTATATGCCGGTGTACCTGGTGGCACGCGGGTAAACCCAACTATTTATAACGGAACTTTATACTAGTCTATTTGTGTTATTAGTGTAGAACTGAAGAAATTCTAAGAGTTATTTATTACCAATAGCTTTATTAAGGTAGGCGTGCTTATTTTAATTTTAGTAAAGTTTTTACAACAACAATAATATACAACAAAAGTAAAATTTAGTAATAGAAATGAGCCCCGCAGTGATCTATTATCTAGGCTCTCCTTTTTTAGCCAAATAATGTTTACATCAGACCCAACTCGAGGTGGCAATATTAAAGCCACTCCGCTAACAATTTCTTAAAAAGTATGCTCTCTTTTTGAACATCTAATCAAAACCTGACTGACTAACAATGACTTTCTCGTGAGTCAATTCTTCACACATTAGTGGTGACTCAGCTGTTAAGTGTCGCCTGCTTTGGGCAACATTTATTGACTCTAACGAGTAATGCATCCGGCGGGGAAACACTGTCCTGGATGACATATCGCGTTACTTTTGAATAAATAAAAGGGGGACCACAATTAGGGCTTCAAACTTTCATCAGAGGAAGTAGAATTGTTAATTAAGCAGGGTACAGCTGCACTGGCCGCTGACCGTTATATGATTGCGCTTCAGATAGCAGTGGTTAAGTAAATCAAGCTGTTGTCTGCTCCCAGGCTCATACCATTGTTTACTAAGATTAGCCGCAGCGATCACATATTTGCTTTAGTGATAAAGACTGTCTTGAAGGATATTGAAATTGTACAGAATGTCCAACCTATTAAGCAAGAATCCTTAATAGATTGTTAACTATTTTAAAATAAAAGTAAAGAAATAAAATACTTAGTTCAATATTCTGCTATGAAAAGTACTTTTGACGGTGGTGAAATTAAGAGCCACAATTGAAGGACGATCGTAAAATTCAGAGATCCTGGTTGCCATTCATCTCTCCAAATGAGAGCTGACGAAGTATTTAAAGAACCACAAATTTTCGTCATAAAATTTTCAGTATAATATCGTTATCAATTTGGAAGGCTAATATTTCTTCTATCCGTTCTGTCATTTGGAAAGTTCATAGCAGCTTATAAATTAAAGGAGACATTCCGTTAATTGCCACAATTACAAATGCGACACGGCCGCATTCCGCAGCTTAGCATTGTTATCTAAACGACGACGTTTCATTATTTTAAACTGCAGACTGGATCGTCACTTGCTATATAGAGCATAAATTATTTTGTTGTTTGTCTTTTGTTTGCGGCTCTAAACTAGGTGGCCTGGCGGGCGACTAATCCAGCACTGCATTCTAAAATAGTTTCGTATAAAAGCAATCGCAAAGATCTTTTGTTCGACATCTGCTGAATTGCACTAGCACATTTTGAACACCTGTTTAGGCAAAAATAACAAAATACACCTCCCCAAAAAATCTACAACCTATTAACAAGCTCCAGGAATTCCGGAAGCAAAATTTACGTTGCCACTGCATGTCGGGAAGGAGTAGCTAGGTTGTAATACAGTTGCGTAATAGAAGCATTGTATTGTGCAGTCTACCTGTTCAGGGTAGGGGCTTTTGTCGGCGCGTGTCTCAGTTCTTATAAAGAAGGTTCATAAAGCCGAAGTATGCCGAAGTACACCGAAGCCACTCGTTCCGAGTTATTTAATCTTTTGTTGTCCATGATGACGCGTAGAGGCGGAGGATGCGTTTGCGGGCCCAATCTTGATTGAAAGTATTATACGTAAGCTATTATGGCTTAAGTGGTCAAAGTTTTTGTTGGGATGAGAGTTATGTAATTAACTTTTTAATGGTAAAGCAATTTTGTAAGAGATTTTTTTTTGTGTCTTCCTTATTCTTTTTTTTAATTCTTTTTGAAGATATTTAATATACGAGAATGAAAAGACATTCATTTTGGACAAAAAAAACAGTGCAAGGACTTACTCACATCGCAATAGTCCATGAACCGCATGAAAGAGCTGCGTGAGGTCAAAATGATGCCTATCGCAGCTTTTATACTGCAGCATGGAATGTTGCAGCGCTGGTTTTCTGATAGGGTTCAAACTCGATTAATTAGTTTAATTACCATATTTTCAAACAACAGACCCAAAACAAACGTACCTAACAATGTAAGAGCACCTAACTAAAAATGTTAACAAGCTCATTCACAAAGTAAACTTATCTATTATGTTCAGCAGTTTCACGCCTAATCTCACGCACAGCTTCCCCACCGCCAAATTAACCACAAAGAGAAAAAAAAACAAAAGAAGTCTTAAACAATGGCGTGCGTGACGCTGAGGGAGTCTCAGGAACGACCGTCGTTCAGGCTGCATTGTTCTGTCCCCACCACACTTAGCGAACAAGTCGAATTTCGGTACCATCGCCCTTCCATCATTTTATTTTCTTTCATCTCCTCACTTAGACTGCGCATCATGAATAATGTGCATCAATTTGACGGCCCTTTGTTTCGCTTCCTTGTAACTCACTTCTGATGAATCCATATTCAATCCTGCAACTTTACTGTTATGGCAAAGCTATCGATTTATGATTCTGAACTACAGCTTTTGTTTGTTTCATTCGAAGCAATGCAAGTGCCAAGAATAAACATAATGATAAATGGGATCAAATTTCAAGTGCATCTTGAGATCTTGACCATAAGTAATTGGAGCTCCCGTAAATGAGATGTACATCGCTTTGAAGAATGGCTTCATTGTGTCTTCGCTTACGTACTTAGACGCTTAATTAAATTTAACACGGTTAACATGTATGTATTATAATTTCGGAATTATGTTTCACAAGTGCTGTGTGAGAATGAAAATATTTGTCTCGCATTAAAACAATCCGGCGAAGTCAAAGTGAGCTATGAAATGTAGAGCTCTTTATCCCTACGGCTATATTCTATTTTAAGCTCAGGTATCTCGCAGGACCAGACAATCTCGACCACCTCTCGGTTATAGCTCACTTCGAGTTCTAAATTAAATTAAAACCTCTATGAAATTCCTCGCAACCTTTTGGAACAAACCTCTTTGGCGGTTTAACTCTTTGAGGAACCGCGTTTTTTATAATAATGGTAGAATGGGTAGAACCTGGATGTTTTTATGAGGTACATAATCGAAAATGAAGGCTTTACCGATTTGGAATGAAATCGAGATGTGTTGGAATGAAAGAATGTCGTCGTGAGAGATTTGTTGGTCGTTAAGAAATTCAGGTTCGCGAGGGTCGTTCAATGACCCATGGTTCAAAAACTGCCCAACAATCTGGATGCAATGCGGAACCGCATAAATGGTGAACACAAAAGATTGTTTATTGCTTGCGAACGTTTCGGTCCCGTACGCAAAAAAATCGATTGGTGAGCTGTGACCAATAAAATTGGCATGTATGTACCCTTTTTTGAATAGTTGGTCAATTTTATTAACTTCACCAGTGTGCTTCTTTTAGGTGTCTCACGTTTTGTATAATTTCCCGAATAGGGTGATAAAAAGGATATGTGCAATCAAAAATATTTAAGAGGCATATAAATTTCGATTTAATGATCGACATAAATTTCCTTTTGACATCATGTTAGCGTGTAAACATAATGTTCAAACTTCGTTATTTAGCGTAGCGTTTGATGCTAATTTATTAAATATTGCGGGTCATTTATGTATGAGTCATTGCAAAGAACGATGGCGGATACCTTTACAAAAAGACGTATTTAAACATTTTCACGAAATGAATTCAAGTGCTCTCACTTTGGATTTAAATGCTTCTTTTCAATGAGGTTGAATCTGAAGCGGGGTTTGGCTGGCTGCGGTCCAAAGTGCTTGTTTTTTATGGCCTCGGGACGCCCCTTGCAACATTGGAGCCAGCCGAGACGGACAAGTGCTCCTGGATTTTTTGTTTGTCTACATTCCAATTTTAAATATCAAGTTGAAAATACGAGCAACTCATTCATTGAATACGGAGAAAAATACGCGCTTACTTGCTGGAAGACTTTAATTAGTCTGTTTTTTTTTTCAAAGCAATGTAATGAAGTTAATTTCAGTTAGATTTGATTGAACAACGTATTTATTAAATAACCTAAATAGCCAAAGTCTTCTTGCAACACTCCCTGGCATTGATATGTTCAAATACGACGGTGGAAACTCAGCCGAAGCGTCTGAAAAACAATTTTAATGAAATGTTACGGTAAAAAATTACTTTATATAGCCAATTTAAATTATCACCAAATTTAAATAGTTTAGCGTGAAATTAGAGCCAAAAATTTTACAACTTGCGATCCTACTTATAGCAACAAACTCAAAATTATGATTGTTTAATCCAAAAATAGTTAATGACCACCAAAAATTTACAAAAAGTTAAGCTTTTGGTTTGTTTTGGATTTAGGTAGAAATGGCGCAATAATTTCCTCAAAAAAATTTGGTGATCATTTAATAAATTTGGTTTCATAGTAGTTTTAGGTAATAGAGGTCACAGAATTCTTTTTGGTGTTCATTATATTTATTCCCCATAAGAATATTTATAAATGTGAAAGTGTGTATGGATGTGATTTGTGAAGATGTTTGTTAAACTTTTAAAACTAAGAAACGGATTTGTATGTTTAGCACAAGGATAGAATATGTTATGAGTATTCTATTTAACACATAGGATACTTTTTATCCAAGGAAAATAATATATCCCTCGGGAACGCGGGTGAAACCGCAGGAGACAGCTAGTACTTTGTAAAGCCAGATAAACGGTTTGTGTTTGCTAATCTGAAAGTAGAACAGTTGTTGTTGAAACTTATGAAAGGAATTGCCGACGTTTATCCAGCATTTGAAATATCGGTCCTTAGTTAAATAGAAATAGGTCAATCTTGTAATCTTAGTTTATTTTTATTGAAAAGAAATATAGGCTCATCTCCAATCGATCGATGTCTAAAATATATTCGCTTTTCACTGGATTTGTTACTACCCGTCATATCCGAGTTTATGTAGCTCGTTTATTTCAATAACCTTCAGATAAGGCTCTTCGAAATACCAACGATTCACATGCCTTGTAATCTGTGGATTTTTTCTAGGAAATTTATTGATGGTACATGTTATTTAAAATGTTATTCCTTCTGGCATCCATTTCAGCTTATTGGCCTTTGTTTTAGCGAGGAGTTACTTCTAAGAGCTACATGATATTGCTTTTATCAATAAAGTTATGGGTTTATTAATGTACCTACCCAATAAATTTTATTTTTGTTTTATCCTTCTTTCACGCAGCAATAAATTGTTATTTTTTGCATAGAGAGAGATAGATTATGGACCGGAAAGTAACAAAGGCAACTTTTTATCCCTCCACGGAATAAATAATAACGGAAATTTGGTTAAACCGCTAATAAGTAAAAAATAAAATAAAAAATATTAATTTATAAGAAGTAGAATATAGATTCAATATTTCATAGAGCCACAATACGTATAATGTGGTTAAAATTTAATACAATTATGATAGAATCGATATCTTATCTCCGATCAAAATTTTTAATACTGTTTTCTATAATGGCAAAAATAATAATATAACAAGTAACAACCTAGGTACATAGTTTTCTTATAAATCTTTAACTCAAGTTAAATAAGGTAAATAATATACAACCGTGGTTTAAAGAAAAAGGAATAAAGTAGGACAACATTGCTTCCATCTCTCATTGTTATTTCTCATTTAGAAATGAGACATTTACTTATACAAATGTAATGTAATTTTTCTTTTATTCTGATACCGATGTCACTGCTCACGCATCAAAAATACAATGCTTTATTTTTTATAAAATCATTATTTGTATAATTGTATTGTAACTTAACAATATAATGACTTTGAATTTAATGTTGAAATAAGAATTTGTTTAACATAAATTAGGCAAATAGTACATACGAGATTATGTAGTTTTTTTCTGTCTATTATTTGCTGTGTATAATATAGTCTGATAATGTTTAAACATTTAATCGTGAGTTCATCAGGTAATGTGCTTCAAGATAGACAGGCAAAAGACGAGGCGTAGGCTTAGAAATATGGTCCCGTTAGCTAGCACCCTTTGGATACAGAACCCTATAAATAAAATTGACCTCATATTTACAAGGGCTATTAAAAACAAACATATCATGTGGGCTATTTATGAAGGTTTGATTAACTGCTCGAGATGCTCGTCTAAATTTAAATACCCAATTTTAAGCCACAGCTAACTATCAATTGTATAACCACCCACTGCGGCCATAAATTAATACAATTACCCTATGCTTGTAAAACGATGCCATCTATGGTAGCGACATAAAATTAACTTTCATTACCAGTGCATCTTACAACGTCAATTAAAGCAAATGGCTGTTGTAATTATAGTTATTTTTAGGGATATTGATGTATGATGATTTGGTAATACCATGGTAGAATATTTTGATTGGTAAGGAATATGGTAATTGTCTAGAATATCTCAGAATTTTACCTATATGTATATATCTATTTTATAGTTCTATACACAGTAAAAAAAACTTTATTTTCTCTCATGTTAAGAAATTGTTTTCCCAATTTGAAGCCTGAAATAAATACCGCATGTGAGAATAATACAAAAATAATAATAATTTATGTTAATTTTGTTACAGGTACGTTAACGTTTTGCGGCGACTCGACGACGCGGACGCGAGTTGTTCGTAATTTTCTCAATGGTAATGTAGCTTTACTTGTGGTTTTGTAAAAAATAAAAATACTAGAAAATATGTGACGATCACCAAGATTATAGACACTGTAAGTACCTATTATGTATTGTGCCAATAAGTAAGTAATTATATGTTGAAAATGGAATTGAACTTTCTAAATAGAACAGCTTTCTCGATTTCATTGAGCTAAGTTCAAAGAACATGTGACCTACAACAGAAAATGTCGATAGGTCGAGGATGCAATAAATTTAATGAAGATTAAAACGTTTATTATATCCGCTTCACCATCATAGATTACTTCGTGGTTTTTATTTATGGAAGGATACACATACTAAAATTAATTTAGTAACCTAAAAGTGCATAATTAAGGTGCTTCGATGTAGTATAATCTATCTTTTCACATCAACCACTATCTTGTAAAACTTTCACCTCTCGAACTAGTCTGAAGTTTCAAATAAGATTTTATCATATTCGATCAGCTTTTCCTATTAAAACTCACGCCAATATTCCGAAACAGTATTTAGCGTGGAAGTCTGAAGTTTTAGTTTGTGGTTCGATTCGCTTTGAGTAAATAATTAAGTTTGGTATAAAATCTGCGTGGCTATTTTGTTGGGTCTCCTTAATTATTTGAAAACTTTTAATATTTTTAAAATATGCCTCTTCAAGTTATTTTATGTTTATAAACCTTGAACCACTTGCTAAAGCTAAACGAAGTAGGCATCTACCTGTACCTATTTTGTAAACGTCTCAATGGCTATAATATCCACAAAAAATATGTTTTTTTAATTTGAATAGGCTTTCATTCCACAGCTTAATAAAATAACCTATTGAACCTTTTACCTGTTTTCTGAGTTAATGCGTGCCAAATGTTGTTTGTATTTAATGAGGCGTATCTCCGATTTATTGGTGGGTGGCAGCAGTGGGTGGTAGGACTGTGGGGTTCCGTGGGTGGCAACTTGGCAGGCCTGGCAAGTCTGGCTTCTTTTATCAAGATTATCCTTTCAAGAGGCTGATAATGTTAACAGATTATTCCGTGTTAGAACAGGAACTGTGTGCTGTACTCAATTGCTGAGTACCTACTTCGATTTGTATGAAAGGTTTAGTTGTGTTTTGATATATAATCATTAGTAATAAATAGTCAATACTTCAAATTTTGTGAGGATTGTATTCTGACTATTTTAGATAGACTATAAGCTTACATAAGACTTCATAATTGTATTTTGACAAATGTGAAAGAACCCTTCCTTCACCAGTGATACTTTCCTTCACTTTATTTTTGTTTTGTTTTTGTTATCTTCATAAAATCTGGGAATGGCATGCCCGAGTGAACAAAAGTAATAATAACTAAAGGAGATAAAAATCTTATCCACCAAAATACTTCTGTAAATAATTACACTTAGCTTCCAATAACTTCCCTTTTAACAAAACTATACGCCGTTTTGCACTGCTGATGATACAAAAGCGCCAATAAACTGCCCCTCTGTAGGTGTTGCGCTAACAAAAGGTGTATTTCCTATCAATCTACAGATAACCGGAGTCCTGATATGAACTCTATGTACTAAGGAATAACGTCGAAAATTGCTTGTTTTAATTTAGCTGACGTGAAGTATCTGCAGACGTTTTGGAACAAAAGGAGGCGCGTGACTGAGGAGCGAACCTTTGTTGAGATAACACTATCGATAACTGGGATATGATACGGTTTTTGTGTGTATCTGACGCCTTGGGGGATTGTTTGCTAAATTAAAATGGGGTATTCTAATTTTTGATAACTAATTCATAGGCAATCCAGATAAGTTCTTCTCGATTACATAAAGTATTTTAAATGTTTTTTTTACACACTAGCTCGTAAAGTGCACTTTACTTACTATTACCATACTCATGTTTTATGATTATAATCCCGATTATGTAAGTATGTACCTTTTCCATAAATATTTGTTTGTCTGTTCATCATTACACTCTCGACTCCCTTATCGCTCGTGTGTAATGACCAACTTAGCACACTAGTATCATAATGTAACATTACCGAATTAAAGTGTATGTTGTTCTCTGGGCTTCAATTAAAAAAGTAATTTCTTACCTCTTAAGTAAATACACACCAAGATTACTTAAGAATTTATAATGTTTCATCAACGAACTTTTACTCATGCTTGAAATATTTGGTGATTCGGTACAAAAAAAAACTATATGAAACGAGGGAAACATTCCATTTGCCATATTCATTGGCAGTGCTGCTTCTGATTTTAAAATATCTTCTTTTATGATCTTTATTTTTAATGCATTAAGAACTTAAATTAAATTCATGATTTTATTTGAGGTAATTTCCTTTAATAACAGCTTCCGGGTTCCAAAAGTGAAGATTCATTATTAAATAAAAATGAAAGTAAAAGTGACGCATAAAGAAGTAAAGTAAATCATCTGAAATTATTGACTTATACCACTTCAATCCACTTAAAATTTTGCTGGCTTTCGAAAGCTAAAGAAAACGTAAGTATGTACTTAATTATTTAGAGCACCATTAGCGGAAAAATATAAGTTTATACTTATGTTATTTCAAATCAATGTTTTATGTTAAATCACACATCAGCAAAAAAATTTACACCATTTTACAATCGTTTCTAAGTCGAAACAAAAACTGGGCTTCGATTATCGTCATCGACATTAATGTCGCATAGACATTTACCAAAAAACGTAGCGGATATCTTAAAAAAATCTATATATTTTGATAGACGACAGTCATGTTTTTCGCCATCGATATCGATGTCATAGAGCGAGAATTGGGGCCCAGCCATAGATAGCATTTATCTGGGTTGAAAAACAGCCCTTTGGAATAAAATCTAGTTTTTAAAGAATTCTATATTCAAAATAACTAGCGTGATACATAGTTTAAACCTATTTTATACCGACATTAACTACCTAACTTGGTATAGAAAGTAATAAATTACATGACATTTGTAGGCTCAAAGCTAACAGCCTGCTATCACCAACATCGCCTGCCCATGGTCTAGAAATTCATGAGAGACAGACAATGGTTATTGTCGGCTGCTCTACTATGATATAGAACGACTATAACTCGCTCCTGAGGGTTTATTATCGAAGCGTGTGATAGAATCTCGAGTGTGATATCGATCGCTGTATTCATTTCTCTGCTAGTGTTTTATTTACACTTTTATTTATTGGCTTGTGGAGATAAAATAAGAACTCTCTGTTGCATTGCAATGCTTGCTGAATAAATCTTTTAATTATCCTTTTTAATTTTGATATTAATATTGTAATGAAATACATTTCGAGGTACATTAATATATAATATAGGTAGTACCTCAGAGTATATAAATACTACGTGTAGTACCTACGTTTAATATAAGTATTTTATGTGCCCCGCTGTTACAATAAAAAATGTAGTATATTTTTTTCTATTAACGGGCTATCTAATGCAAACATTTTATTTTCAAAACAAACTAGTAGTCCCTGATATCATCAACTCTTTCAAATAAACAAACTTCAGCTTTTATTTATGAATATTTTTATCATAATTTTTGATTGGGTTTAAATAAACTGATCTAATTTTGATGTTATAATTTGTAACAATAACATTATAATAGGCTACTTTCCTAAAAAAACTATTTAGTCCGTCATATACATTATCACAAAATATAAGACACGTATTTTTTCTTTTTTCAAATAAACAAAAAAATACGAGGATATGGTTTGTTGAAGTTCCGCGTGACGTCACGGTGTGGTACACTTTTTAGTAACAAGTGACGTCACGAGCCCCCACTCCCAAACTTAGTCGCGCTTTATCTTCGTCCATTGTTAGTGATTTGGTAAAGCAAAAAATACGTGTGCAATATTTTATGATAATCTAACTGACGGACTAATTACAATTATTATTTTGTTACCCAGGAAACATCCCTATTACGCAATAATAGTACAATATGATACATGTGTGCACAGTTGGTAAATACAGACAAGGCGGTGAGCCGCAGGCGAACGCGATTAGCCGAGAGTGTAATTATCAATGCACACGCGTATCATACGACGTTTTCCAACACACTTGTGAGGAAAAAACAGGCTTGTATTTCTTGGACTAGATTTTTTGATAATAATCAACCACACTATGAGAACGTTAACAAATATGGCGCGCAGGTTTATTTTTTCACAGCGATGCGCTGTCACACTGTTTTACCCGTTTAAATTAAGAATGCTTCGTCTACACATATATTATTGAGGTACAAACGGGATTATACTTATCATAAAACTGTGCGGTGATGTAAAGTAAAAAGCACTAGTGCGTAATAAGCTGCGTCAAGATACTAAAATGGGTGCAATAAATGTCACTTTACGAGCAAGTGTGTTGAAAAGCAAATTATGTGAAATTCCCAAAATAAAAAATGTAAAATGAATGATACCACGAAGAGTCATTGTCTGTGAAAAGTAATCTCGCAGTTACAGCAACTTATTTAGTTAAAAGCCAACGATCACATTCTGCAGCGGAACAGGTTACTGACGCTCAGACTGTCGTAACTTGAATGTCAAGGCCCCCTAGCAGCCGATAGAGATCTAGCGTGCGTTTTAAAAATAGAACCCCTTAAATTCTCTGGCTTGCCGCTTAGCGGTAGAAATGTGAGGAATTTTTATCACAAACGCCTGCAGATGGAAGCCAGTATGAATAATGCACATGATGAAATAATAGGCGTTTTATTACAGTGGCTTGAAGGGGTCAGTGACATATGAATTTACCATTGAAGCGAAATTACACTTTAAATTTGCAACTTTCTCCGTAAAGTGCAGTTTTATCGTTGTAGGGTAACATTATCTCAGTGCAATTAATAACAACAAACCAAACATAGGTTTATTGTTTTGCCGCAGATAATTAAAAACTTGATTTTATTATCAACTTTGTAGGACAAGATTACTTTTGATAATAAAGACTTACATTTTACTACACCCGTGACAATAAAATAATAAATGAGGTGTAGACTTAGTTTAAGATTTATTCCGATGGGGTAAGGGTTCGTATTCAAAATGGGGGCGAATAAAAACAGCATATTTCCAGTTAAAGTGAGTTTCCTGCTATCGTAGTGAACACTCGGATACTCTTTCGTGAAAATTCTCAAGAAACAAAGTGACAAATTGCTCCGGTATCACATTCCGCTGGACACATTTTATTTACCCTGGATTTTTTCCGTTGAACATTTGCTACGAAAAAATGATAAATAGCTAATGTTTGGATGATTTAGGGTTTTTAACTTACAGGAATGTGATTGATTCTGAAGTGTTTTACTTCATTGTAAATTTCTTCTTCATTTTAAGAGAGGTAGAGCATTGCGTTTATTCGCTCAAAGAGCAGATCGACTGGGGAAGTACCTCCACCTTACAGAATACCGCAGCCAAATAACTTTATGTTGTGTAAAGTTGTGTTCCTGTGCGCGAGTAAGGTCGCCAGAGCTCATTGGGGAGGGGGGAAAGGTCGGTAACGCGTGAGCGATGCTTTGTGTGTTGCAAGCGTGCATATGGCTACGGTAACCGCTTACCATCAGGCGGGCCGTATGCTTGTTTATCGAATTAGTCTTATAAAAAAAATGTTAATGCCTGCACTTTTCACAGCATTCCTTAGCTTACCATTAGTATTCCAGTTAGTTTTTTTTCTATAGAAAATCATAGCTATTATTTCAAATACACCACCTGTCCGTTTTTTTTTACAAAATGAGAAACTAATAGATATTAGAGAATACGAATATTTAACTGATGTCATACATGTTCCTACTTCTCGTGTTACAGTTATATTTTTATACTTCTCCATATAATAGTAAACATTTCCATGATCCCTATTTGGGTAATATTTACGACTACGTAGAAACATTTGGTATACGATTGCTGCAGTTAAAGTTTTATTACTCCACATTTAGTACCTGCTGCTTTACGATTTCATTTTAATTAATCTGCATTATATCAAGTAACCTAAATTACCATTTACAATTTCAAGCCTGACTTAACATGCTAAATTCAGATAAAACAAAAACTTGCAAAATTGTTGCAATAAAAATACAATTAAATGACGCATAAACGAAGACAGATTCTATCACCCTTCGAATCAACCCTCCTGATCTTAGCAATCCACTTTAGTGTTTTATGTTATACAAAGCCATACAAACACGCCCAAGCCTTTTAGCATTCGCACTTATCCATTCACCATGTCCCTAATCCAATCCGTACTGACCACATCATTAATTCTCTACAATATCGCACCCTCAAAAAGCTTCGGTTCGATATTTCAGCGCGAACTATTTATATTTCTCGTGCTTACAAAGGCGTGGGCCATAAATAAAGGTTACTACCCCTGGGGATACCGCCTTACTGCCTTTGATACGGTCCCTTTCTTATTTTGATGCGGTCTAATGTAACTGACTCCTCTGTATCACTTGCTTTGTACTCACTTCATAAATCATTACCTGTACCGCTATTGCTAGGGTCTCATCTCATGCGGGTGCTGACTTTGCTCCTTCACACACATTATATTGGATTGTTTTTGTGGCCTTATTATTATTGATATCACCCAATCCCATGTAGTTAGCCAATCCTTACTTAACTTACACCGCAATCGTGGGGTCAACCGCCGCCGGATTTGCAGAACCCCCCCCCCCATGTTGTGAAAGGGTGCGAGAAAATCCATTCCATTCCCATGTAGTATTCTTTATAATTTTTATGTCTGCTTATAATAACTAAGGATCTAAGGATCTTTCAAACATCAAATTGCACTCAAGGATTTAGATCAATCTAGGCGACACTCAATTTATATGCATGTTTTAATCTATCTCAATTTAGATCTAGACATATATTGTGTGTGACATCATACGTTGAGCATTATTCAACATTAACATATCTATTAATATCACCAATTCTCATGTTAATACCATTGGACGTCTATAAATCATTTACCGAATTATTACGTAGGTTACATAAATCATACTCACTTAACCTAGCTGAGAAACTGTTCACCAATAGCATCGTACTTGTCGTCGTGTCTCCAAAGTCTCAAGACATATGTCTCTATGCCTCTCAGGAACTAATTTAACTCCAATTTGCCGTCGAGAATTTCTATTGAGATGCAGGCAAGACTGATGTTTATGATTAAGAGCTGTCAGTTCTATATCTAGACTCCAGCCAGACTTAGTAAAGATATATGCAAACTGTTACGTCAACTTGCATGAAATCTCTCGCATGTATTTACTTAGGCAAGAACTTGACCATGTAGTTTGCTTAATAGAGTTTCGTGCATAAATAAGTTAAATATCATATTATTAGTAATACATAGCATCTTAGTTATGCTGAATCTTTACGTACTTATTCGATTTTAAGGATTTAAAAATACTTTTTCAAAAGATGTCTTTCGTTTCATAAAGTTCCAACCACTTGGACTTTTAACGTTTGAAAAATCCTTCAAACACGACTCAACCAACAGACGAGACGCTTCGTTTGATCCTTTGTATTTGGTTCACTTCACTCTGCTATTCAGATAAGGCGGTTTAAAAATAAGCCTGGCTAAAGTTTGCCTTGAGTGTTCTGATAATGTCGAAGATACTCGTAAGTGAACATAACTTGAGTTGACTCAATCGCAGTGTACAAAAATAAACTTAATTAGTAGCAGTATTAGTAGCTCTGACTTTCTGTTATGTTCGTATTAAGCGGATGTTGGATATCGGAATACTTTGATCATATTTTATTCAGTTCTCTTCAGTTCATTTTCCGGCGCTCAATAAACCACGTTGCTTAAAGTTTTTAAGCGAGATATATATTACGCACAAATTGTAGAATCGCTTAACTTTACCTGTTGAGCCTCAGTCCCATTAATTTATCTACAACGAAAAAAGTATTTATGCACCATCATCATCTACCTGCCCTGTTTCATCCCAATCATTTGGGGTCGGTGCAAAAAAAGCATTTATGCATATTTAATAATAATAAAAATACATTTTTGGGACATTCAGTTGAAATGAATAAAATTGCTATTTTTATTCAATGTCATCTTTATTTCATATATGTTACAGTATTTCATATTCTATTCTGAATTTTATGTAAGCTGTATGCTTGCCATAAAATCGACTATGCCTGTTTAAATTTGCAGAAAGTTGAAAGATTCCCTTTCGTTCCGCTAATTAGAAAACAAAAGTTTGCTAAATCAGCTTAACAGTACTAATACTCCAGGGGCGCAAGCTCAACAAAATTTCGCGGTTGGGTACATAAGAGGTATGAATCATTATGTTTGGGGAAATTAACTTATAACTCGATCATAACAGCGGTTAATTACTTATTTCAGAGTTTGAAAATCTGAATTGGACCGTAGATTTGATTTATGTAATGAGTTTTCTTCTGTAAGTAATTATTATAAAATCATCAATGATGAGAATCATTTTAAGTTTCAGAGGAAATATTGACAATGTCGCTCTAAATGCTTCTATTCAATGATATTATAATAGAGATAAGCTACTCTCATTTAAGCGGCGTTCAGTTATTGTTGAATTATTGCGATAGATAATTCGGAACGTATGGTACAGAAAGAGATAGCTATATGTAGCCGCTAAGCAAAATTACGACAATTGTCTGAATTTGTCTGCAACAATTAGCGTGCGTTAGTGCGATATCTACCTCTTTTTAATCGACTTAAAAAACAAGGAGATTATTATAATATCTATGGTACAGGAATTTTGCATAGATTTCCGAGCAACAACATACACGTGTTTGTCCTAGATCGAGCTGCTGATCCGAGATACGCTATGGTGCGTGTTTGTGGATCATAAGCTACATAGTTTATACATGGAATACTGAAGCAGTACACGTCACTGAAGTATTTATTATGCAGTTGATTGACAGTTGCAATGAGGTATTCCACAAGGACCGCTAATTAGGACAATATTGGTGCCGATTCTGTTGTAAATCGCACTAAACTAATTTTAGTCACATCACATCTCTTTCTAACAAAAATTATTGAAAAAGGATAGAACATATTTAAAGCTGTAAAATTAGTCTTTGCCGTCTTCATTCGTAACCGCGATAGATGTCGACTTTTATATCGAAAACCAGCATTGAACTAATATGACAGGACTTTTCTTACATGACTTTCTTATGTTCTTTGTTAGAAAGAGACACAGTGAGCCTAAATTAGTTTAGTTGTAAACAACAGAATCAGCACCATTGCTCATGTAGTATATTAATGTAGCTTATTTTTCTCCGAAAAAAAAAGTTTCGAGATAAATGTAAGATGTATGTTAAGCAAATTAAAAACTTTGAAGAATTAAGTAAATACGAAAATCCAATCTTTGTAAAGAATGCTCGGAATCCAATGTAGTGCAGTTTCAACAAGTTAACTTTTAATGGTGCGTCCATGCTTGGCGGATGCGGGCTTGCAAGCCTCGAACGAGCGCGATTGTCAGTTTTTTCACGAACAAAGGGATTCGCATCGTACTCGTTGTAGGCTTGTTGTAGGTTCATTCGTGGCTCGGCTCGTGCTCGATTCGCGTAGCGTGGACGCACCATAACGTTCGATCGAGAGGCGGTAGGCGCTGATAGCGGTTACCTTCTAACAAATTTATTGACGGTGGTGGCGGTACCCAACCACACTTCTCGCTTCTACCTAAATTACGACTATTTTAGTTGGGATTTATATTTACCAAACATTTATGGCCAACGATGTATCTATTGGTTGGAACTAGGTACTCGGAAATTCTGTTTGAGATTTTAATAAGTTTATGTAGCTTTTTTATTTAATTATCCAAGCATTTTTATGATAAAACTTTCAAAAGAAAAAGGAAAACGGGAAATTACCTGTTAATAACTAGAATTAGAAATTACGGAACAAATGATAATAAAATTGAACAAGCTCTCTCACGAGGAAAATTAAAAGCTTTTGTGATTATTGCTCTGCACATTTGAACAAAAGCATATCTACGCAAAAATAGAATCTCGTATTATGAATAATTAATTTAGGCAAAAGAACGTTGATTAATTCCATCGGAAGTAATTTCTTTCCGTCTTTTGGAAAATTCATCTTTGTTCTTTGCACCTATAAAATTTGGTATTTCCCATATTACCCCGCAAACGAAGTTGTTTGTGAATATTTTAATATGTCCCGTTCGAACAACATGCAGGGAACCGGACCACCCTGTCGGTGGCGTCTGTCATCAGTGCCCGACGCTTAACGCGTTTATGTCCCTCTATGACATGA
The DNA here is from genome assembly GCA_947623365.1 of Achlya flavicornis. NCBI lineage: Eukaryota > Metazoa > Arthropoda > Insecta > Lepidoptera > Drepanidae > Achlya > Achlya flavicornis. The sequence continues at coordinate 5,422,038 of OX392482.1, forward strand.
CTCATTTTTCATTTATAACTTAACGCCAGCTTATTTCAAAGCCGACTATTTGCCTGTTAAATTAACATTTCTATCGACTGTGCTGTAAGTGGACTTTCTTTGTGCAATACCCTATTTACTTCAATTAGTAATTGCTCTTCACTGTAAGCACTTATATTCCTATTTAGAATGCTGACGTTTGGTTCAATTTATGTCTTAGGGTTGTTGAACTTTAATGTTATATTTTAACCTTCATTAAAGTGTCAGAAATTCAGAATGTTGTTCAGTTAAAATCATTAGCCCATTAAGGGACTTCGCGTATGTCTGGATTTTTCAAAGTAAACAAAATGTACCACTACATACCACTTGAGTTTCAGGTAACTGTTTTTGCGAATTTTAAACATTTGCGACATGTGGTAGCAATTTTGTGGTCGACTACTTCACATCTGGAATTTAAAGATGGGAAACTTGTTTCTTTGCGTGGGTATAAAATATGAGTAAGAATTGTTATTTATTAACTGTTCAAGTTATGGTAGTAGTAATATAAAATTCCTACTACTAAACTACTTGATATCAATTTAATCAAAACGTAGATATTAATTCTCTGCAATGATAGCATTAGGAATATCGTTTTTTGTTGGATCAATCACAAATGTATCTTAGCTTATAGGTAGGTTGCTAAATAAATAGGTAGATGAAACATTCGATCCACGTTGTTTGCTCAATTAGTCTCCCCTTCAGACGGTTGCGTCTCAAAATAACGCCATGTCAGCACAATGTCGTCTACAAATCAAAACGTTTCCCTTCTTCACTATTGTTGTTTAGTTTTGTTGGGATATTGGCTCGGTAACCGAGGACCGAGTGTGGGGAATGGTCTTTCAACAAGGTTGCACACCTAATTGGTCGTTTTCTTACATTTCGTATTTATCCCTGTGTGAATCGAAGTGTCTTTTACAAATCGGAACTATTTCCGCGACTGTAAATATGGCACTACACTTTAAGTTATTTAGACAGGTGTGGGTTCAAAGTAAATTTAACAGCATGTAAAGTCATTTAGCATATGAAAAATTTGCGCACTCGAATAGCAAAAAATATCATAAATCAACAATTTAGTGCATGAGTTGTCGAACAGGTAAGTTCTAAGAATTTGACCAACAATAAGCCCATAATCCTTATTCGCAGGAACTTGACACGTCGACATCGAATCATGGTGCTTTTATTTCCAATTCGCCTCGATTAAGCACGTTTTTGTGCAGCGCACGCTTGTTCCCCAATGTTTGTTATTGTAACAAATGCCCAAACAGAACGTTTGTTTTGGCTGTTGAGAACAAAGACCTTTAACTCGTTCTTTGGCATGAGGAACTTTAGTTTCGCTTGAAGTTTTTACGGTTTGAGTACTTGGAAGTTGATCGTTCACTGCGTTTATTGCTATTACACAACACTTTGCATTTATATGTCCTCGTTGACGTCTTATTTCAAGTTGAATGTAAAGAAGAGCCGTTTTCGTTCACGTTTCGTTCTTAACTTTTACAATAACTTTTGTCTTTAAATCCAACGGAAATTTTCTCCGCCGCGGCAATTTTCATAAATTGTTGGCCATATCATCTCACTTGGGCATAAAAGACTTCATTTCAACCCACTTCTCTCAGTCCCGTGCCAATTTGGGTCATGCTTGCGATCCATACGACGTCGTCAACCTATCTAGTAGAGGGCTGTAGCAGCTTTTGCTGAATATTTCCAGTTTTTAATTTCTTATTCAAAATCGAATGAATGCATAAGATAAAATATGGATAAATTGTTTGAGAAAGTTAAGTCACAAATTACATTTATTGCAACTTAGCGAACTGGAATTACAGAATCAGTTTCAACGAGCATTCAACAAACTTTAAAGTTCATTTCACGTTAACTTTAGTGTGCAATGAGCAGTTAAAAGTTGGCAAACAGTATAGCTATTGTTAGTTTACTATAATATTTTTATTATCGTTCCACGTTATAGAATCGGTCATGTGAAATCTTGTCGTCAATTTTATGAAAAGTTACCTTTAAAGTAAAGCTTAAGTTCACCTTGGTTCTAGTTCTAAATATATTTTCGCAATGTTTTACCTTAATAAACTTAAATATCTCCAAGTGGTAAAATAGGTAGATATTCTTACTTCATTAAACTTTGTCAAGAACGAAAACAAATTAAAATATATCGCCATCAATAGAGCAAACAAAAACAGACTAAACAACTTCCTCGAACGATTTAGGAGGTTGAAAGCGACATTTCTTCACTAACTTGAGAGCGGGTGGATTGCCCAAAGTTTTGATTTATGCGCATTTTGATGGCTTCGCCCAACTCTGTGAAGGTAAACCTACCATTTTATTTAGTACATGTACCTATTACAGGTTTCCGTTAAACTCCTATATGTGCCTTGATTAGGGCATCAATTTGCTAGGGGATCATCGGGACTCTGCTGGCTTGAATGGCAAGTGAAAAAAAGAAACACATTTTTAAGGTAATTCTACTATTTTATGTTCCATTGATAAGAGTTATTGGGAAATGTGAGAGTTTAAATTATCTGATTGCGTAGCTGATAATTTAATCAAAAATCTTTCTTTCTTTTTAGTTTGCTTCTTTTTTACCTAATTCAGGTAACACCTCCCTTCGCTCAACCCAATTTGATTACGATTTGCGCAGTATCGGGATAATTTAGTGTATGTCAGGACAGAAGATTCAATGACGGTGACAGTCCAATTGGGACGGATGGCAGCCCTAGGCCTGATGCTTGAAGATGTGTTTATATTTTCATTATATAAAATCGTTAGATGTAATAATTTGAATGGAAAAACATGTACTAAAAATATTCATCCATAAATGTAATCTATGTTTTTTCAAATTATACAGTACCTATTTATTTCAATTGAAGTGACCATACTCCTTACATTTTTTTTATACCACTTAGGTGGCAAACAAGCATACGGCCCGCCTGATGGTAAGCGGTTACCGTAGCCTATGGACGCCTGCAACACCAGGGGTATCACGCGCGCGTTGCCGATCCTGCAGAAATCTCTTCACACCCTTTTTGAAGAACCCCATGCTGTACTCCATTGGGAAAACCACGGCGGGGAGCTCATTCCACAGTCTGAGCGTCCGCGGAAGGAAGCTCCTTTGAGCCCGCACAGTACGAAACAATTCAGGTTTCAATATGTGAGGATGGACTCCCCGTCGATGGCGAGAGTTGCGATGGTAGAAAGTAGCTGTGGGCATCATCTTAAACAATTCTTCAGAACACCGTCCGTTGTACAAGCGGTAGAACACACATAAGGAGGCAAAGTCTCTCCTCAGACTGAGGGGCTCTAAACCGCTTGTGAGCTCGGGATCGTCAACAATTCTGATGGCACGTCGTTGAACCGAGTCTAAAGGATCAAGCTGGTATCCAGGTGCCCCCGCCCATAGATGACAGCAGTACTCCATATGAGGCCGGACTTGCGACTTATAAAGTTGCAGCCTTTGCCCCGATGTGAAGTACTGCCTCGCTCTGTTGAGCACTCCGAGCTTTTTGGATGCCAGCTTAACCTTGTCTTCTAAGTGACTTCGGAACAAAACATCGCTAGAAATGTCGACGCCAAGGATCCCGATGCTTTTGCTGATATTCAGGGACGTGTTCTGGAACTGTGGAGCCACAGTAAATGGGGTTTTCTTAGCGGTGAACGCGCAGGCTTGAGTCTTAGTGGGGTTGAAATGGACTAGATTTAGTCTGCCCCAATCGGAGACACTAGTTAGTGTACTCTCGATTTCAGACAACAGCCGTTCGCATAAAAGTACATAAAAGTAGTCTAATAAAACTCTAAATTATACAGTAGGCAGTCAGGTATATTGGTTTGTTTCAAATTAGTTGTACAATAGTGGGCGTAACAAACCCGTACTTTCTAACTATAGATTACTTCTGTTCGTTAACTACTCTATGTAATATAAACTGAAAATTAAAGTGCGGTTGGTGAAGCCGTACAGTTGCCTCTACTTTGTCAGATCGACCTTTACTACGGTTTCCCATTCGGGATTACTTTGTTCTTCAATTATGATTTTATTTTATTACAGAAGGTTTTTTTCAGGGTATACGAATATACCTAGAAATAAAAGAGAAATAAATACCGACGTATAGAAAGTAGCAATTAAAGCTTTATAGCTAACAATACTTACAGGAGAATGTTAAAAATTACCTATCGAAGAACAGAAAGAAAGTAATCAGTTGTTACGCCACCGAGTACTGATGTAGTTAATGGCGCAGGCATGTGGTTAACAGCTCCAAAAGTTGCTTCATTTTAAATCACAAAATCCGATAAGCTTCATAGCCTTTCACCAAAAGGTGATTAATACACTTTCTCCTTAAAAATCAATTTGCTGCAATCGCCGGCGCCCAGTGAGTGTGAGACAATGAAAATGTGGCTTTACTGTATCGGCAGCTAAAGCTTTTAGAAGTACCTACATCTTGATAAGTGAATTTATTGAGCTCCGACTTAGAAAGTTAAGGCTTTTGTTTCGTTTGAGATTTATAAAATGGATAACAATGATTTTGTTTTCAGATTAAAATATCTTTGCAATTCTGACGTGTATTTTTTATATAATAAAACGTTTAATAATAAGATAATCATAGCAGAAATAATGACAACCTCATTAATATTATTAGAATAGTGAACAAAGAGAATTAATCTGAATCATTTGCTTCATGCGGCTTAACGTAACTGTTCCGTATTGAATAGTTCATCAATAGGTATCGGATTTACTGGAGCTCATTAAGCGGGATAACAATTTTGGCATCGCTGCATTGAACCCACAAATCCTAACATTGTTCGTTTTCCGTCAAAATAGTGGCAGCGACGTGATTCGTGTTACAACGTCGGATCACGAAGGCTGGCCTTTGTTGGAATTGAGGAAATTGCATCTCTCAAATCCTATTCCAGTGCAACAACGTGGAGTTCACGCGCGATCGCCTTCCCCAGTTCATTTGGCTACAGTATAGTGATGTGTTCGATTGGAGGTTTTACTCGAGTGAGCTTTCATGTCACTTTTTGAGTAGGGTTTCTAAGTATTTGTTGTGTCCTAGAGATTATGGTGTTTAGTTACATAGTAGTGAAAAACCTTTGAAATTTAATCATAACATACCGACTTTGGTCAGGTATTTTGGCTGAAATGATTAAAGTTTCCGATGGCGTAGGGTTTATCATCTCCTCATTTATATTTAAATGCTAAATAAAACATTGTTAGTGAGATTAATGTTTCACACTAGACCCGTCCCTTTCTATAGCTATGCATTATATAAACGTGGATATACTTTTGGAGACGATTTATGTAAATGTTTGAGTACAATAGTATCACATCACTTTTATGCAGAAACATTTAAATACGTAACTGTTACAGAAAAGGAACGGTGTTAATGGATCTCATCCAATCAAAGAGAATAATCTAAGTTTATCGTTCAATCAAATGTCTGGAGTTGGATTACGATTAATGTTGGGATTTAATGTTCTTTGTACAAGTTAATTTGTTCAGTGAGAATAGTAGCATACTGTTCTTTGAATCTGCGTATAAAGCCTGACCTGATGTAAGTATCGTCGATTGTAATATATCCTTATACTAATATAGTAAACCAGAAGAGTTTTTTGTTTATTCAAACGGGCTAATCTCTGGAATTACCTGTTGGATTTGAAAAAATCTTTCAGTAATAGGAAACTTTATCCCCGAGTATTATAAGCTACTTTTTAACTCGGGAACGTAGGCAAAGCCGCAGGGGATAGCTAGTAACTAATAAGTATTAATTCCAACTACTGTAATTAGTTTTATTCGTTTGTAATGCATTTTAGTTACCTATATTTCAAAGCGTATCTGATTTTGGAAGCAAATCTCTTATCTATATCGTTTCGCGGATGGATTTAAGAGTGTAGAATACCATTTAGGAGCCATTAAAAGCGATCTATCGAAGATACGATTATAAATAAAGGCAGTGTATCTATCTCATCAAGTGCACTTCTTGGGTGGCGTATCTGTAATTCTGTATCGTATGCGGATTCGTTTTCCATTAAAGGACGTCTTCCTGTCTTCACCCTATTCTTTATACTGTCAATTGAATATAATTTACATTCTTGATCTTATAGCAATGGAAATAGAGTTGAAATTTATGTGTAAATATACTTGGCTAGATTTGGACCCCCCTTGGATAGTGACACGCGCAGAATTTTGATGCAACCCAACAAATCGGCAGCGTCTGATCAAAATTACAGATATGTGGAGCAATAAAAAATGTTTTCCGATTTTACTGTCCAATAAAACATAAATCATGAATTCAGCTCTCTTGTACTGACTTTTTGACGCGCCACTACATAGGTATTATTTTTTCTTGTTTTTTAAAGTCTGTACTTAGTTACGTAGGTAGGGTAAACAAAGAACTAATAGCATTGTGACCTAACCATCAAGAAAAATGGTTAAATTCCGGCCAAGTGCGAGTCGGACTGGCACACGAATGGTTTCTTAAAGACGCGTCTTGTATGGGGGCCTATTTAATTTATTAATATTTGTTATAGCGGCTAGAGAAATTCACATTTTGTGGACATTTTAACTGTCTGCCTATTACGGTTCATGAGATACAGCACACTGACATACAGACGGACAGCGGAGGCCTAGTAATAAGGCACCCTTTGGGTATGGTATGGATCCCTAAAAAGCTTATAACTTATGTAAATTAGAACATTTGCGTCAACTATACCGATTTTCAATCGGTGTGTAACTTCACAAGCTTTATTTATTCCCATCTTGAGCCTTATCGCAACAATTAATTAAAATTTACATCGCATTTAATAAACTTAGCGGCAAATATGCAAAACACAAATGGCGTAATACGCTACATGTGCGCTTTTGGCGTTATTTATTGCCTGTTCATATAAGAAATGTGTGTAAATAATAATATAGGTGTGGGGTCCCGAGACCGGGACATGGTGATCTATATGCAAATGTTATAACCCGCTTATTATATTTTCCGGCCGGGAAAACGGTAAGCTGCGAAAATATACTCCATCAAAATTTATTGGGGCAATGCACCGGCTCTTTACAACATATTCGACCGATCGACTGCGGCGGTTTTATGAAAAACATGTTTTTCCGAGTGCTGTCCAATTTGATTAAATTGATTGACGTTTTGATTATACTTACGCGGTTTTTAGGGTTCCGTAGCCAAATGGCAAAAAACGGAACCCTTATAGATTCGTCATCTCTGTCTCTCTGTCCGTATGTCACAGCCACTTTTTTCCGAAACTATAAAGAACTATAATGTTGAAACGTGGTAAGTAGATGTATTCTGTGAACCGCATTAAGATTTTCACACAAAAATAGAAAAAAAAAAACAATAAATTTTGGGGGTTCCCCATACTTAGAACTGAAACACTTTTTTTTTTTTTATAAAACCCATAAGTGTGGGGTCTATGGATATGTCTTCAAAAATGATATTACCCTGTAACTTCTAAAATAAGAGAATGATCAAATATGAAATATATGATGTACATTACGATGCAAACTTTCACCGAAAATTGGTTTGAACGAGATCTAGTAAGTAGTTTTTTTAATACGTCATTAATTGAAATTCATATCAAATACTCAGGTCTATAATACCATTTACTTATATACCTACAGGTTTGTACGGAACCCTCGGTGCGCGAGTCTGACTCGCAATTGGCCCGTTTTTTTTAATACTGGCTCCCGATATTATCCCCTGTACTACTATGTCAATTTGTATTCAACTTCGATACACATCTGCGCTTCATTAGATCCTATTACATGATTATAGTAAAAGAAAAGCTGTCATAGGAAAAAGTATATGTAACTTACCTTCAATTACATTTATTTCATATCCTATTAAAACTTTCGCCCATACCCAGGAATATGTTATTCGATAGATTAAAAATCGGTTCAAAACGATTCGTCGTGACCACAATTTCACGGTTCAACGATTAGAAATTACAACCCACATTTGGAGCTAAAACATTGCTTTTTTATCAGGAACATAATCGCTGCCATTAATAACGAATTTTAAATGTAAGCGAATTTATTACACTGAATTATGTTTATTATACAAGCAAACATTTTCGTTTTAATAAAATTAATGTGTTCGTTTTTTAATTGTACCTATACATTATGAATCATTTTATAGTCAGAACTGATTCCACGGGATACTATTAAAAACCCTCAATACATAATTACTCCAAACCGTTGTGTTTGATTAGGTATTGGAAAAAATATGAACCGCGAAATTTGGTACGTCCATCGAATCTAATAACAATCGGTGAAAGCAAATTACTCGGAATAGGACTATGGCGATTACTGACCCGTCTATTTTTATTTCCTTCTGTGAAAGCGGCTTGTCTTAACGAATTAATCCAGCCATGTCCGCTCCGAGCCGATTCACTTTGACTCGCTTCCGGTGTTGCCACACTCGCACAAACTCACCCCAGTATTGGGGAATCCCCTCCCGGAATTCCGTATTCATTTGTGGCATTACATTAGGCGTATTGTCCCAAAATGAGACGTTGGTAGAAAATACAAATGACAGCTATTGCAGCTATTATTGAGTTTCTGGAATGCGCCTCGAGGTGCGTTTACTATGAGTTCTTATTTTCGTCTCTCGGTTTTTAGGCAATTAGTAGATATTACAGATGCACATAATCAAGCGTTTCAATGTTTGTGGATCTAGAACTAGACAATTTGTGAATTAAATAAGTAGTTCTCGACACTATTACTTTCATTCGTTCGGTATCATTCTTTTGCGGCATTGTCCGTGGACGCCTGCTGCCACAATGCTTTAGCTTTGTCGTTACTCGTTTCGTTACCTATTATTGATATCGCATCTCTCTTTTTACAATAAACCGAGCGAGCAGCTAAAAGTATTAATTTCCTAAATTGATTATAATTCGCTAAGTCACTCGCGTTGTAATGGCGTATAATAATATACTGTAATAATACATTTGTCGGAACATTATGGGGCTTTGTAGAATTAAATGTATCCAAAATTACTGGTATGGAAAATTGAATCCGGCCTCGTACGTGCTCTGTTATTTATTCGGAATCAAAAAGCCGACCTGATTAAACTTCTTCGTCTGATTAAATATTCGTAAAATCCGGATCCCCGCTTCGATTCGACGTGGGGTAATGCGAAAAATATTTTCGAATAATTTTCGACTCAGCCCTCGACGAACAGAATTTCCGGGATTATTCCATTTCTTTCCACGCTGATTTTCGTTGGCTTTACTCATGAATTTTAGCATTAGCGATGTTCGAAAGTACTTATCAAGTGTGCTTTAATGGCAACGTTAAGTAAGACTACCGATCGATACTCCTGGTGGTATTTTAAAAAGTTACTTCTCGTTAATATTTGACTGAAAGTTCAGCATTCATAAACTTCAATTCTTATTAAAAACATTATCCGAAGTTTCAACTACGTACTTTCGTACGTTACTAACTTTCCAAGATCAATAATTCAGTTGAAAAAGGTTGACGCGATATTTCACCCGTATTCAACATAAACTTAAAAAAACTTCCTTGAAACAAAGTTTGATTGAAGTAATTCTTCACACTCAATGTGGGACTAGGTAAGTAAGGGTAAACAAAATGAATGCCAAGATTCCTTCCCCGTCCCTTTCTACCTTATCTAAATCATCCTCAAATAAATCAGGCGGAAAATTGAAATCCAGCCCACCGGGCCGTCCCGTAACGCGATATTGTAAAACTAACTTTGATCAACTCAATTCGGTTACTTGATTAAAATTTCGAGTGTTCACTTTTCTTCTTCATCAAAATGGTTACCATTATTTTAATTACCTATTCCAATAATTTATCGCTAATTATATTAGTGTAAAACTTAGTATTAAATTCTAATACTTTATTAATATACACATTTTCCGATTACGATTATTTTTGGAAATAATTTATTTTGAATTTGATGAAGGTTATAAAATTGTAGATACAAAATAACATTACATTTGAAAGCTATGTTTGAAGGGACGGTTTAAGTGTTGGTCAGACACCCTACATAACCCACCCACAGGATAGACATTTCATGCACAACGAACTTGTCTGCCTGCATGTCCTGAGTGAATGGATTTATCTATACAGGCTTATATTTTGTGAGCATGTGAGAGCTTTTGAAGGCGTAAAATCGATATATCTAGGTATCATCTCTGGGAAAACGCGTTTTTCCGAGTTTTGTACGCAGATGGTAATATCGGTAATTTCACTACATTTAGGTATGCGATAACCTAGTGGTCTAGCGTTAGAATTTCGTCTCGTAGCTGTAGGTTGTGGGTTTGATGATTCGATCCCAGATCCAGTCGAATCTTTATGTGTTTTTTGACCTTTTTGTGTACACCGCTTAAAGGTAAAGGTACTTAATATTACATTATATATTATGTTGTTATTATATACCCTCTTGTTTATATTAAAATGATATTTATAACTGAAACCTCATAGGATTCATAACAGAAAACATATTACAAGCGTTTATTTCTTTTCTTGGAAAATCCACATACTTCTATCATATTAGAACTGATATTAAATCACATTTCCAGAAAGCAAAAATACTTTTCTTTTCCCCAAAATCATATATGATTCTGCCGTTTGAGAACATTTCTGTAAATAGTTTATTATTTACTAAAAGTATACTCGTGGGCCTTGTGACCTCAAGAGAGATGTGTATTTTCTATTAAATAAACCTTACAAGTGACGTGACTTCTATTGTCAGACTGTCCGAAGCAACATATATCTCGAGCGATTTACTGAATAGAAGAGAAAACGTATCATAAATCAACTTACGTCTTAAGAGCACCAAACAATGGTGTTTTCTGTGTATTTATTTCCATTGGAAGTCAATACTCGTCGCGATAAAGCGAGAGATACTATCAACTGTACCTGTTACGTTTATCGTGTCGATATAAAATATAATTGCGTTGCATTTATTGTATCTATAGATCTATCAGAAAATGCGGGTGATTCTGCGACTTCTTAGATGAAATTTAGATAAAGATATGGCCTCACGCACTACTCGTTCGAAGTAAGTAATTGGATGGGATGTAGAGGGCAAGCTTATCGACACTCGTCAATCGCTATAAAACTCTGCAAATCGTTTGGATACACTATTAAGGGCGGGTACCGAACCGACTGACTATATGTTGGATCAGCGATCTTTTGATCCCAGAGTAAGACACTTGAATTATGCCAAGATTGTTTCTTTTTTGTTGCTATGTGTACTTTATAAATGTTAAGAGTGTGTGTTATCTTTTAGTTATTATGAAACAATCAATCGACTTTTTTTTTGTATGTATGTATTATTTTACATAAACAATTATTAATCTATACTTTATTTTATGATTTAATTCTAATTTCATTACGTCCTTGGATTTTCAATTGTTTTTTAGCTTGGTGGTTTCAATTATTAATATCTAGTCTGTGTTTTGTTGCAGGTACGGATTAAGCTGACACAAATAAATCAAGTATTAAACTTAAAAATAAAAATAGAGTTCGGAAACCATATAACATGCATCATACCGGTCGAACATTCTTCGTCATGCTCCCTAAAAGTAACAAAATATGAATTATGAGTGGTTACGCTTTAAAAATCTGATCTACCAAAGTTACATGCATCAGTCATCAGAATCACAATTCTTTCTGAATTTATAGTAGTTGCTACTTACTCAATACTCTGTTGAAAGTTCTGAACTCGGATCTTTAATATCCTACTTATAATCTATCGACTAACCCAAGAACATCACGATTTAGATAAGCTACAACCATCACTACAAATTACTTCGTATCGTAAAAAATAATCACATAAAGCTCACCGCACACCCACGATAACCTCGCGACCGAAACATAGTTTTGGCCTAAACATAAATAGCTGGCAATACATTTTTAGTTATTAGTTCAAGTGTCTTGCCACAGGAAATTACTGGTCGGGATGTTGTGACCGCCCTTATTTTTATACAAGACAAATTGAGAATTCAAACGGTTTTAATTGATGTATCCTTATGGGCATCGTACGCTGGCTGATGATGTGGTCAGTATTTATTCTGAATTACTTAGTTATAGTTTTAATAATAGAATTGTTTAAGTGATTGCCTCACGTCCAATACATAAATAAATCCGTTGAGAACAAACGACAAAAGAAAATCTAAACAAAGGACCTTTGTTGTTTTGACAGCCAATAAAATTTAATTTGATTCCCCTAAAATTATTAGTTAGGACTAGTTTTGCGCTAGTAAAGCTGCCAAAGTCAATGCTCCATTGTTAGGAGAAAGAAGAGGGGTTGTTAACGTTTTTTTTTTAACAAAGAACGATTCTATTTTCAATTTGGACTCATTCGATTACGTCACCGCTCTAAAGTGTTGTTTATATGCAACGTAACAAATGAACGCAATGACTGAAATACACATTCTTATGCACATGTTTCAGTAACATGCTTTAAAAGGCAATTAACGAAATGTGCGTCTGAAAGATTTCGTTGATTGAGATATTTAGTTTTGTTTACTTTTCAACACTATAGATTGATATTACTTTTTAAATATTTATTCATACTCCTAACAAATAATAAACAAACTGTAATTGAATTGCAACTTAAGTGGTAACACAAAGTGGCAGTCGTAAAATACACATTTTTGGCACCTATGTTTATGGAAAAACATGGCGATCAAAGTTGCGTTTACCATTGCAAAACACAATAACAATGAATCATTCTAGACAACCGATCTATTTTAGACGCATTGAATGAATATTTGATCGAACTGACTTTAGAGTTCCATGGAATGCCGCATTAGGCATATTAGTATATACATAATCGAATCGTATTTGTAAGCTCACTGCATGAGGCAACGCGATGCCTTATGGCTGTGGTAATTTAAACTCATTTATTTTAATACAGTAATTCAACGTAAAAATCTTTAAATTTATTTTAAATCAATGATAGCCGAGGTCTGAGGTAACTGCCGTGACACAGGTCTTAAAGTTCTACGCAGGTAGGGTATATTGTAGTACCAGTCTGGCTGGCTACCATCCTAAATTTAAAAGGCCAAGTATGTACCGGCGGGTTAGGGCATCTGTAGGTACTTGAGACTAGTTCCCTTCACGTCTACATTTACCATGATGAGTTTGTGGAACAGCCTTATTTATTGTAAAAATAAACGTCACAAATCATAAATGACGTAGCATGATCGCACGAAGTAACTTTACGACGCTCTCATGTTGTTAACCAAGAAATATGTCGCACATTTCGAGCACAGAAAATATGACCAAACATTAAATTGATTTTTATTGTTTTTGTAACAACGTGACTAACAGATGTAGAGAGTATATCGTATATTCCTTTTTATCCTTGTTCATTGTTACGTAATGTCGACCGTGCAGATGTAAGATTTCGTAATATCGGATTTAACAGGCTACGGATCACTAACGGTTGATGAACATGTGTAATAATTGAGGTTATTATAATGTTCTAATACGAGTAAAACATTTTACTCTTAATTTCTTTGTTTTCTTGAAAGAATTGCTAAGAAGACCTTTATATTTCCCTCCGCTAGCTTTATTTGCAATCATATTTCTTAGGTACCTAATAAAAAGGCTAGGCTAATAAAAAGTTCCACTGAAACTCGATCGTGACCTACAATTACATTCCTGAAGTTTGTCCGCCAACTGAAATTGAATATTATAACTTCCTACATAATATATCAAGTCAGGCAGGATTGTTTCATTGAGTGAACTTTCTTAATGTTGCAATCGAATATCTGATAAAGTTGTTTTAGCATGCTAAGACTTAGCTTTACCTTTTCTCAGAATGCTCTGCTTTTTATATGTATGTTTTTGTTAGCAGAACGGAATTTGTGTATTTCCTTTTTACATACATTTTCATTTTGTGAAATATACCTGCCAATATTTTAGAAGGTAATCTTAGAAGTATTGTCGGTAGTCTTACATAGTTTGATCGTTATTATGAGAGGCCTCGTAAAAGTTTATTTCATCATAGATTGGATCTGGAATTAGTCAATAGAAATATAATTTAAATGAAATTTAAGATTTTCTCTTTCTTTTTACCTTTTTTCTATTTTTTTTGTCTTTGATAGAAATATTGATTATCATCTGGTATGCAAGTGACTGCATACCACATGAGTATAATTTAAGTTGTCATCATTGAGCTCATCCGTTCCAGATGAAGAGATTTATATGGGACAGTTTTTTTAGCATCCTTGGTCGAGCAGTTACATTGGTCGACTTGAGATAAAATCTGGGTTTGATTTTAGCACGAGTATGGCTAAGTATTTACGCTTGGTAACTTCAGTAGCTTTAACCTTCATAAGTGCTTTCCCAGGGCCTACACTGAATAAGTGGCTTTGACTATTACGCTTTACTTTGTCGCAAAATTGTTTAGGAATTTGTGATAAGAGGGTAGGAGTTAAAGTGACGTCAAAGCCCCAGTGATACATTGAAATAACATAAATCGTTAGAATGGCTAAGAAATAAATAAATAAACAATTCTTAGACAAACTTTTATTATTTTACTTTGTTTATTTATTAGTCTATTCTGTCTTGGTATTCAACTTGGAGCCCGCAGGGGGCGCATCAGCTCCACAGGGATTCTCAGTAATTTGTGGTCGGTATACTTTGTACAGTTAATGCCCTTATTATTATTATCTATTCACAACATTTTTACCAGTTTGATAGTATTTATTAGAGTTCGTAAATTCTTTATCTTTTGGTACCTATAAAACAATACTCTGACTGACTGACAATTCATAGACTAAATCGGTGGACCTAAAGAACTGAAAGCAGGAAATATGCCGTAAGAGGTATTCATTGATTTCCCTAAGGGGATCAAAGTAGAGAATTATGGGAGAGCTGGTGAGAAACCTAGTATTGATATTATATTTCAACACAATCTGGCATTTTTTTTTGTAAATGTTGGTCTAATATTTTGATATACACCATCTGATGAACACGTTCTATGTTAAATTCCGGCCTCCCACATAGATTGCCACAAATCTTCGAGCAGCTTCCAACGATCCTAACAAATTATTTTCATTTGTTTTTGTTACCTTGCATTTTAATTGCAACGAAAACTAAAACCCACCAGCCACCTCTCTGTTATTGAATAATATCTTTCTACATCTTAGATTAAAATATGTATCAAAAAGGGTGTATATGTTAAGAAATCAGATCCTCTTCAAAACGCACTTATTTCCATACGTTGCCTTGTTATTGAAGAGTGGTTCTTTGAATTGCAAATAGGTCGGCCCTCGGGCGGGTACCCACCATTGAAATGTCAATTTGTTTTCTATTGGGGTTGGTTGTTTGGTAACCTCGAGACATATCGCCTTACTATTGTGTATTTTGGCCTTAGTATCCGTTGGATCTTCGACTTTCGTTTTCGTGAGCTTTGTTATTTGTTTGCTTGATGGTTCGTGCGCTACATTCATAATTTTCGCTCTTATTTGTGGCGCGCACGTTTGTTAAAAAAACAAGTTGAATTTCTCATGAACATAGTCCAGGGTTTTGAGCTTGCATAAGTTTTTCTTGTTATTTTTGTTTGATTTTCATAATCATAATCATAACTAATATTATGAATGCGAAAGTGAGTTTGTTTGTTATGCCTTCACGCCTCAACTACTAAACGGATCATCATGAAATTTGGCATGCAGATAGCCTATCGTGTGGAGAAGGACATAGGACTTTTTGTCCCGGGAACGCGGGTGAAACCGCGGGGGACAGCTAGTAGGGTGATAAGTGTTCAATTGAATATTCTACGGGCATATACTTAAATTGCTCTACAAATGAAACTCGTCGTAACATTTTTTTTTTACACGGCACCGGTGACTCATGGCACCACCGTTGTTTCAAGTAGGTGCTATTGTCAGTTATCTTTTAACACCACAGCTATTCACAATCGTGTGAACACAATTTTTAGTCATTAGCACTGTTTAATCTTTCATTCAACTTTTTTTTCTATAACTATAACAACACGCGTTCACCGATATAAAAAATAAGAGACACAAAAAAATTAAAAAAAAATGTAATCTCCGTATTTGATAGAGTGCGCTTGAATTTTTTTCTATGGGTTCTTTTTATCACGGACAAAAGAGTATTCGGTACTGCGTGGAGTTTTGCGGTGATCGCATCCGGCTGTATCCGGCCATATCCGGTTTTTATTGGAACGAATATCGAGTGGCTTCCGGGGGTCTATGTATTATGATTCGGTATATCGAGCCGTCTTTGCGACTGAGATGTCGCGCGCTATTGTGATTAATATACTTACCTACTCTGGAAGCTCTTGTCAAGGTAAGCTTTCTGTTCAAGATATACTTACGCATATTTTGAGGGAGTTTTTATTTTAGGAATTCATTTTCAGCTTGGTAGTTAAGTTATTGGCCCTTTGATCTTATAAATCTTAGCAATAAATTAAAGTTTGTATGTTTTGTGAATCGTAAGTTCTAATGATAGGTATTTATATTATTAACCGCATACGGAAAGAAATACGTTCCATGCGCCCCAAGTGATTATGATGACAGAAAGAAATGCTTGATAGAGAAATGTTAGGTACTTTTAAAAGAAAAAAATAGTTTTTATTTAACAGGTCGCCAGCCGATTCATTCATTTCCACGTGTGATCTAAACTACTGAACATAAATTGATGAACGAGGCATCCAACGATTTGTCACGTTACTGCCCGTGACAAGCGGTCGTGTTTTGTTTTATCTACAAAAACATTTATTTATCACTGAAAATCCCCGTGTTAGCCGCGCGTATTCGACACACATACTTTTTATGGCATATAAAGAATAATGAATAGTTTGACCATCTGTATGGTTATAACAATAAAATAAAATCAGATATTCCATACAATATGTGTACTTCGTACTGAATTTATAAAGGCTATTGTTTCCCATGAAAGTTTGAAGCATTTTACAAAAGCTGTACCTATTGGCATTCTTCCATTGCGTTCGATAAGTATACTATGTTTAAAGAATACGTATTCTTGATCAGAAGAATTTCAATGAGATGTATAGTAAAGTAAACAAAGTAAAGTAGGTAACGAGTTTGAGTCGTTTATTTGTGACGCGTCTCTGATCCATTGAAATTCAGATGATCACATTAGTATTCAGCCTCTTAAAGCGTCGTGGAGGCAGCTAAAATGTTTTTGTTGTCCATTTCTTCGATATAATTAATGATTCTGCTTTGTGTCGCTTGATTACAGCGATTACTATCGCGTTCTCGTACAATTATTAACTGAATTTTCTTACAGTTGATGTAAATGCTTGTAATGAATTAGCTTTTGATGTTAAGTAACTAAAGAAATTGATGTAAAAATCTAGTTAGGTACTATAGATATTTTATTTTCATCCCATATCTTTTATACTGTAGATATCAGACTTGTCATCGAAGATTATTTTTGTGACTGAAAGCTATTACAATAATAAAATTGTTAGCCTGACGCAGAGACATCATCAAGTGAATGAGCGGGGTCTCCCAATGTCTTATCGAATTTTACTTATCCAACTGCAATGAATATGAGGTAACTGGCAGCTCTCTCTGTGTTGTCAACTAACGCACTATGGATATTTTATTGCAAAGGAAACAGGTATAAGTACCTACCGAGCTAGGAAGCCTCGAAGCCTCCTTCTCATCTTAAGTACATGCCTGCCTAATTTATGCATTGATGAAGCTGTAGAATGTATGAATTCATCATTTTAAACCAAATAAAAAAGTTACATGGTCGACCAAACTAAGTAGGTATCTGAAGGTCTACTACGATGTCTACGATACAAGTTACACGATAGTAGGTAGGTAGGTAGATATTGGTTAATATTTGACAACGATGATCGTGTATCCTTTTTCGTAGTAGACCCTCTGACATTAAGATAATTTATGATATTTAATCAGATCGATTCTTATTCAATAGATTATACCTATAGTATAACTATCATCAATGGTGTGTTAAAAATATAATCCAGGTATGACTGCAAAAAGTCATTGAACTTGATACAAATAAAATTGTTTACGTTCCTAATGGAACTCCGCTGTGAGAAATAGTACACTATTTTTGCACGTACTATTTTAAGACACCATCCTACTCAAGAGTTATTCTCAAATTTTTATACTTATTGGAGATTTTACTACCTACATAATTAAGGATGGAATATGATAACTCAAAATCGATATTTATTGATGACAAAATTAAATAATATCATCAAAAATAAATTAACAAATAAACGTAATTATCCCCCATTCTTTAGCGTATTTTTTTTTGTTCTGTATAGTTTGACAATTACAGCATTTCTTCTATAAGCGTATATTCAACATGTTAAATTAAGCTTCATTCCAAATACTTATTGTATGCAAAATTTGCGATACACACAATTTTCGTACATAATCTAACCATTCGGTGAACATTTGCGAATGGCCCGAGAAAACCGATTGTTTAGAGAAACCATCACTGTTTACATTCGCACACCCGTGAGCTTTAAAGCTTATTTATATTATGTGCTAACAGTTTTTTTTACTATTTGAGATTTTCGTAGGCACTGAAACTGTTTTATTGACTGAAGTATTTAAGGGAGCATGTGTCGGATTCGGAAATAAAATTTCGTTGAATGGAACTTTGCTTGTTACAGTCAATTTAATTTAGGGATTTTGGTGAAATGTCTGCTAATGGAATTATCCTTGTCAGTGTCTCGATCTGATATATTTTTAATGTTCGAAATCTTTTATTTCATTTCATTCATTTGATATTCTGAATTGATTAGTCTTTTCCATTAATATTTTAAGGTTAGAGTGATTGGGCTACTTCTGGGCATCGTGCTCAGTCTTCGGATTTGTTATCGTAATTTGTATATCAGTGTACAAATGCAATCTAAACAAACAGAATAGAGCATTACTAGTAGTACTTTATTACATCTCCAATGTCCTTTCTGTCACAGTTTCGATTCCATTAGTATCCTCGAGTCTTGCAAGATTGATCGTTGACGGACACGACAGGTGACTGGCACCTTCGGGTGAATCGGAGAAATCATTTGATAGAAATGTGCACATATTGGGAAAAGAAGTTGATCTAGGTAGATTTTAGAAAAAACCTTATCTTATTTTTTAAAGCAAAGAAAGGCTATATATAAAATATTTGGTAATATCAGTACAATATAACTTTAATATCAGTATAACTGCTCTGCTGGTTACTTAATGTCTGAATTCGATCGGTTAGGCGACACGCAGTATCTTCGAAAATATTGTTTTAAATTATCATAGTCATCTTAAATTTAGTATAGTCTCTGCATCGACTACACTTTTAGACATAGTATCCAAGATCTTTCATGATTCCGGGATCGCAATCGTATGTCAGTTACCCACCTCTCACGTTTGCTAACCTCTGTCTTTTACCTAGCCTGCCGTGAAACTACCCCTAGCAAAACTATCGATGCTACTTTGATACCGTCGATAGCAATAAATAAATTTAATGAGCTTCATACAATTCTGAATATCGTACAATGTCGTGTCATCGTATCCCACACCATTAACGGTTGAATTTTTCAAGCGTTCAATGTCCACAATTCGCCGGCGTAGTCTGGCACATTCAACCGTTCAAATGTGGTTACAATTTATATACTTCTTTTCACATAAAATAAATGTTGTCCACTGAAAAGTATTCAGATTCATAAGTATTGTAAATGAAACACTGGATTCAACTGAATAACAGTATCTAAGCCATTATGTAGTGTGTCGATAATTTGGAGTTCGCAGAACATTAGACACTTATTTATCACTTCTTAATCCTGTGACTGTTTGGTCATCAGCGTGGGCGAGGAAAACAATAGAAATCAATTGTTATTTTTAACCGACTTCAAAAAAAGGAGGAGGTTCTCAATTCGGTTGTATGTTTTTTTTTTTTTTTTATGTTTGTTACCTCATAACTCTGTCATTTATTAACCGATTTGGAAAATTCTTTTTTTGTCTGGAAGGGTACACTTCCCGTTTGGTCCCATTGTCATCAGATCAGGATTTGATTACGTCTTAGTGTACTTTGAAGTCGGTTTATGGTTTTTGTAAAACAGTCCAATTATTTAACAGCAAGTCAAGGTAATAAGGTATCGTTTATCACCCATATTATATATGTAGGTATTTGAAAATCTGTAAATCTTGTTACAAGTTTTAATTTAAATGTTAGTTATGTTAATGTTATTTAAACAAAGCTAATCCTATAATAAATGCTAGCTATGCACACTGCTAGCATATGATGATGAGTACAGGAAGTTTCAATTAGTTTATTAAAGCTCTTTTGCATTGCTCAGCTCATGCTCAAACGCACATTTTATTTCGTGGCATTGTTTGTAGTTTCGTAACACATCCGTCTGCTTTGTTTGGATTATTACTACAATGAGAAATATTAACAATATTTTATTGTATGAGCTTCTGTTTAATTAACTAATTAGTTTGTGTATTAAAATATGTTTATCCACTCAGGAAAGCTGAAGTATTTCTTATTTTTTTTATATTTACACTGAAAAAATTACGGTGACAAAGTGTACGTTAGTTGTTGTCTGGAAACTAACTTTAGTTACTATATCTTTTAGATTTAATCAAATAATTTAGTAATGAACCAAAACTAGTTTTGTTACTGGTGATTTTTAGTTCGCAAGTCGAGTGACTTGCGACTTGTTTAGGTTATTGGTAGTAAAATTATGTGTTACTGTTAAATAAATTTTATTTTCAGTGTATCTTTGCCTTTCGTGAGCATTCCAAGCAATGAAGCCTCAAAAGTAGTTATTAGAGATTGCGTTATTAGATTAGAGCTTTTCTTTCGGTTCTATTGAAACGCTACTTTCCCACGAATTGGTTATACAACACCTAATCGATTTTTAATTAGATATTTGCAGTACAAGCTTCTATCAGTTGACCAATCAAGAGACCACATTGTAAAATGTCACACATAAGTTGATCATAATTTGTTCAGATATTAAGGTTAATCGTTCAACACATGCTTGAAAAGAAAGGCATGCGTGTGTTTGAAGAGTTTTTACATTTTTTGACGTCACATTAAGTCACGTTTCATTTGATTGGAAACTTACCCCCTTACTCATAAAGCACTATTTAACTAATATACTGTATAAATGGTCACGTAAATAATGTCACATTATTTGACAATGACAATAGAGTGACGTTATTTACGAGACCCTTTAAACAGTATATTAGTTAAATAACGTTTTATGAGTAAGGGGGTTAATCGCTTTCAGAGATATGTATATCCTGGGATATTTTGGGACAGTCTTTACACACGGCTATCTGATCCCAAACTAAGCCGAACTTGTGCCTACTATTATGGTATAAGATCCAGATAACTGATATACTTCTTATATAACTTTTTGTTTGTAAATATATACATGATATTTAATTATACATAATTACACCCAGACTCAGGACATACAGAACATGTTCATACACACAAATGCATGTCCTAGATGGGAATCGAATCCACGAACTGCCGCCAACTGGCCCGTCAAATGTCGTTGTATGTTATCTCATTAACACTTGCCAAAATTATTATTTATTGATAGAATCCACTTAATCGTAGTTAGGTAATTAGATGAAGAACTTGTACAGCGAGTTTAGTCTCTGTGGAGATCATATCGACTGAGCTAACTTCATAAAACTATACGTTTCTTGATATTGGCCATATATAGCATTAGCCAATTTATTTCTCGAATTTATACAATTACTTATAAAATATAAACGACGGGCCAGTTGGCGCAGTTGGTTAAGGTTCACCTTACGCGCCGCAGGTCGTGGGTTCGATTCCCACACAGGACATGCATTTGTGTGCATGAACATGTCTGTATGTCCTGAGTCTGGGTGTAATTATGTATATTAAGTATGTATTTACAAACAAAAAGTATGTATATGTATTATATCAGTTATCTGGTTTCCATAGTACAAGCTCTGCTTAGTTTGGGATCAGATGACCGTGTGTGAGGAATGTCCCAGGATATTTAATTTTAATTTTAATTTAATAAGGGACATAAAATGTTAAAATATTCGACGCTTTAATTAAATAATAATTTAATCTACGAAAATCTCCGGCCTTCTATACCTAACTCAATGGAATTAATTATTACATCAATGTTCAAAGTGATTCAAATTGCTGCTAAAATTTTGCATTTATTATACCTACTTTAAAAGTGTAGCAAAAAAAATTATTTAGGTATTTTCCTGGCGTCATGTTGAAAATCTGTAGATTTGCACCTAAGACTGAAAGTACTTCTAGGCTTTCTGTGCTTATAATGGTGATATTGTATTTAAACGCTTCACAATAGCAAGTATCAAATTGTCGTAGATTTACTACAACACGTTTGGGAAAACTCGAACTTTTTGATTTCCAAATTCAAATGAACCAAAAGCGAAAGTGACAATAAGCGTAATGTACACGAGTGCCTCGTCCCCCTGAACACACTCGAGTAAAGTAACGAGACGATTGCAAAAAGGGCCTTTTACTAAACGAATAAACGTTTTCGTTGGAGAATCGGTCCCTTTATTAAATGTAAACAGTTATTGATCCTATAAGAATGCAATTAATGGGTATAAAAGGGAGACCAGGGAACTTGTATAGAGTCACGTTACGCCTGTCAGCGGTTTCGGTTGATAATTAATTTCTTAATGGAATTTTGGAAAACTGATTTGATGATGATTGGTTCATTTATCATTTTTATTTTATTGATTTATTTATCGGGTTTCAAATAGATATGAAAAGCCCAGTCATCAACATCTTTAGATATTTTCCGCAGGTCAGCTGTAACTTACGAAAAGCCCATATATCACGTAATGTAGCACATACGATGAATGATAAATGATTTTATCGGTGGAGACATGAATCCCATTTTCTAGGTCAATGGCCAATAACTTGTCACGCAGTTTTGCCAGTTTTGATGGTATTTTCACTTCCAATTAATCGATGAGATGACGATGAAGACCTCTTAACTTAATATTCCTTTATTGTTCACGGTCGTGCTGGCTTAAGAATGTAAACTGTGATCTTTAATAGATAGTAGAGTAGGGTAGTGTAGGGCAGCGTAGGGTAGGATAGGGTAGCGTAGCGTAGGGTAGGGTAGGGTAGGATAGGTAAGGGGGTAAAGAAGGGGGCGCGAGTGAAACCGCGGGTGAAAAGCTAGTTTTATAAAACTGTCATTATTGTGTCTTTTTGTTCCGTGCTTACAATCAAAAGAAATAATAACCTACTCGGAAGTTTATTGCAATCTAAGAAAATCTTCCGTGTCGGAAAACGCGGTACTCAGTGTCTAACATTATCCTCCATTTATGAATGCAAATATATGTTTGCAAGGGATCTTCATATAATCGCTTTATATTACCGAAATGCTAACCGAAGCGTATGAAGATGAATAAAACATACAAAATAAACTGAAGTACGTTATAAATGTTGACAATGGAACCCTAAAAAGAGAATGGTGTGTCAGTCTCGGGAGAAATATTTCTTAGCATTATCTCATGAGCCATCTACGCGAAATGGATTACAATTTTGATCGTTTCTATTCCATTGCGTTCGTTGTTCTAGTCTAGGGGAATGACTGATGATGCTTCTACCGCGCTCTGTATAATGTTGTTAGATTAAAATTGAAATTTTCTTTTGCAATTGTTGTATTTCAGTTTCAGTTGTTTCCCTATGTTTATGTTATGTTATTTGGTTTCAAATATTTCATGCAACTTGTTGTTTGCACTAAATTTCATCAAATTTAAATGATTATTATCTACTATAGATAAAAAACAAATATGTACAAAATACAATCTATATTTACAAAATATAATCTATATATAGAAAATTTCCTCAAGCCTGCCGCTGCCTCCGATAGATAAATAGATAAACTATTTTGAATTCAAATCTAGAACTTAATCTTCACAAGCAATCATAATTTTCAAAATCAAAAGCAATAAGTACGAAACGAAATGGATGTCTTTTGAGAAAATATTTTCCGTTTACATTTTCCTCATAACGCTAATCTAAAATTTCATCAGTTCTTATTATAATCCCCTGATCGGAAAGAAAAATCCGACAATCACTGTCGTCTTTCCCGAACTTATGTCATTAAAAGATTGAAAGATTACTTGCTCACTTGTTTGGGGTAAAAATCACCCCGCGGTAAAAGATTTATCTCATCAGTTAAATGGTGCGACCAGACGCTCAGGAGAATTAACTCGACTTGTGAAAGTGGAATTTGTGTCTTTTTCGAGCACAGAATTATAAGGGTTATCATTAAAATAGTTTTTTTTATTGTTATCGTGATTAATGGTATGAAGATAAAAAAGGTTATAAAATAAAAAGTTTTGTTGTTAATGTGTTTCAATCACGCAAAAGAAGACATACACAATTTACTACTATACTAACTATTCTGAATTACTAATTAATTGATAGATAAGACATATCACTAAAATTTCGTCACAGTTTCTGCTCGCATCCTAAAAATAAACAACACAACTCTGTTTGATAAAGAAAGCTATTTTCTACTCAACCAAAAATATCCCTTGATGAACATCTGACCATCTGATGTCAATTTCAGTTAAGTGCAGCAATTAAGTTATTAAGTTCACATCCTCATCGTTGTATAACTTGTCACATCATCTCTATATTTATACAACCTTACTTAACAACCAGTATGAAGGAAAGGAATGCATCAGTGGGGAAGCTTATTGGAAAAGTTTTAACTAGATTAGATTTGATTAGACGGGCGTACGTATTCGCAAATTGAAGTTGGTTACTCTGGGGTTGGATCTTTATTCGTGAGATACTTATTACTTACTCTTTTTGAAAGTCTATAAAATTGTTGGTCGAATGTTCGTGTTTATTTTGGAGTGTACTATAAACTTTTTAACCGACTTTAAAAAAAGGAGGAGGTTCTCAATTCGGTTGTATTTTTTTTTAAATGTTTGTTACCTCATAACTCCGTCATTTATTAACCGATTTGGAAAATTCTTTTTTGGCAAAAAATACAACCGATTTGGAAAATTCTTTTTTGCCTGGAAGGGTGCACTTCCCGTTTGGTCCCATTGTCATGTCAGATCAGGATTTAATTACTACTTAGTGTACAAGTTTTTTGTAAAACAGTCGAATTATTACGTGTAGGGATATAATGAAGTTGAACGTTTCTAGAATAAGTCAAGTGTTCTCAAAATAATTTCAGAATAGTACTAACAAGAGTAATAATATAATAATATTGTTATTATTTATAAGTTGTTTTATAATGTTATTCATAAATAAATTAATCATTAAGTAGCGTGTAAGTAAACAGATGTAGGAGGTGTCAGTTACACAGTATAGACAATAGAGCTTAACGTATTATTATCTTGACATAGACAACTTAATGAGCCGTGATGATGAGTAACATTATAGTAAATATGAATAAGATTGAACCTATCTAATTACGAAATGAAGAATGGAGGCTGTGGATGTCGGGAATATCTACTAAAAGATCGCAAGATATATTTTTTACTAACATTGTCAGTAAGTTAATAAAAATGAAACTGCTCCTTTTGTCTATGAACAAAAGTTTCAGTCAACGTCAAAACTTTCGCAACTTTATTATAAGCATACCTAGACAAGGAAATCAATATGGAGACGGGCAGAAGCCTTATAAATAGCCAATACCATTTGTAAACAAAGCACAGCGCTATATAATATTACGTAAAGATATCTCTATATTTGAAAAGAAACGGGCAAACAAAACTGAGTGCCCAAGAAATTACTTTAAAATCCCCTGTAAATATCAAACAGAAAGAAATGCATTTGAAATCTATATTCCCGGCATCCAGTAGTCTAGAATGGCAAACATTTCTAGTCCAAATAACAATAACAGTAAAAGTCCTTAAGTCCACCCGCCCGTCTTTCGTTGTCTTACATAAGTCCGATGTTGGAAGAGGAAGCGACGCGGGTAGCGATTTGAAACTTTTGATAATGATACATGATCAGTCTGTGAGTGAAAACCGCGACTTTACAAGAATAAATATTTCTTAAATCGGTTGTTAAGCTGTAGGAAGGTACAACTGATAATAAGTGGCTACCGACGCCTATGAAATACGTCGCCTAATACCTCTTAATTCTTATGTATCGCAGATCTTTACAAACATAATGCCTGTAAGGTAGCTGATTATTATTTGTTTGGCACAACGTTGGTTTTGTAATATCAGGAATACTATAAATGTTGAATCATCTTTCTTTTGCAAAAGTAAACATGTTATGTAAGTACCTAAATTATCGAAACGCTTATGCTAGTAACTTAAATCGCACCCTAAAGTAGCTTTGCAAAGGGAAAAGTAAACATTTTGTACGTGTTCGTTCACACCATTTTCCTACAGTCTCACGGTTTCTGTTGAATTTGTTCACAGTCCGCAGCTTAAATTCCGAGCTTTAAAGTCCATTTTGTAAAGTTTCGGGGGGAAGGGGAACCGCGGAAGTTTTTAAACAAAAGTTACACCGCCAGATTTACTTAACAAAACACCCACGGGAAGGTAACAAACAAACAACCGGACTGTAATGTTGTGGGAACGAGAAAAATACAGGACAGGTACAACTTTACAAGTTAATGTTTAATTTATTATGGCTTTTAATGAATCATTAATAAACAAACAAAAAAACAAGACGAGTTTCACTGTGTTTTTACGCTAGGAGTTTCGACAAAACTTGAGAAAAAAACACTTCTGTCTATATAGAACTGTAGTTAGGTTATATCGCAAAAGGTCGTAGGTATTCAGTTTCTGTATCTGTGTAAATTGTAAGATGAGACAAATCAATGCGGTTTGTATATTCAATACCCATCATCAGGTCATCGTTAGGTATAAACAATATGTATATAGGCCGCTCATACTTAGCAACATAGAGAGGTAGAGCGTAGCGTTTATTCGCTCAAAGAGCAGCTTGACTGGGGAAGTACCTCTACTTTACAGAAATACAGCAGTCAAATAACTTTATGGTGTGTAAAGTTGTTTTCCTGCGCGTGACTAAAGTCGCTAGAGCTAGGGAAGGGGGGAAAGGTCGGTAACGCGTGAGCGATGCTTCGTGTGTTTCAAGCGTCCATATGGCTACGGTAACCGCTTACCATCAGGCCGGCCGTACGCTTGTTTACCATACTTAGTTTAGACGTAGTCGTATAAAAAAATTAGAACCTATTTTTACAATTAAATAAATACCGGTAAAACAAACTAGTATTTTTTTGTTTACAAAGTTACCAAATTTTTTTAGGATTTTTCATACATAATTCGCTTCAAATTATAGCCACGCAAATACATAAGGTGAAAATACTCTGTAATTTTTATAACTGGCACTTAAATAAACTTATCTAATTTATTTGCCAGGACGTGTTTGCCCTTGTTTTATTATTTCAAAGGAACGTTTCGTTTCGTCTATATAATTTTTAGGCCAAATATCGCGCAGGTGCAGAGGTTATCATTAATGGCGGATTAAGTTACCCCTACTTGTGTCTCTTTTCAACCTTTTTGTTCGTATCGTTTTCTCTTTCTAACTGATGCTCACCGACAGAATTATCACTTGGTACGTGGTGGAAAAAATACAGCTCTATTTTTTTTACTAAGAAGCCATAGGAGTGCCATATTAGATTTCTGGCTTACCCTTTGGTTGTGGTTGATATAAAGTATAATTTACTTTAATTTGGTACAGTCTTTATACATAGGTATCTATTTACTTGATGGCTGAATAATAAAAATATCATATAAACCTAGCATTTAGGCTGATAATATTCGTAAAACTTTATCAACATTTTGGTTGTGAAGGCACAAAATAAAAGTTTGATTTTCCATCTGTTTCGGTTTTCAAAAAGTGTTTACAGTGTTCAGTCACGTAGACAACTTTATCTTATTTTTCCGTCGGCACTTTTAAAGCGCTGGGGCAAACTTTTTATGTTTTAATTTTGGGGGAGTTGAAATTTGACAGAGATAATGTCTCGGTACAGCTTAATTAAGTTTATTAGAATTTATTAGCTGAAACGTGCCTGCTTTTTCGGACCCTCTTGTGCTAAAATAATCGCGAGCCGTTGAAATCTCGTTTCAGGCGCTTAATGAGCTTAAACAATGTATTTTGTTTCTGAATATACTCGTAATTTTAATTCAGTTTAAAATATCAAAGTGTCTTTGTAACTGTTTTTGACGAAATGTATTGTATAATCGACAATCAACATGAAGAATAAAGTAGCAATGACAATACTGTCTTATAATAAGTATTCAAATTAATTAATGATAGGATTTTCGATTCTATATCCGATTTTAATTCGACGAATCTTGAGATGAAATATCGATTATTCATCATCCGATTAAAAGATCGTCTCGATTACCATCGAATCATTATACAAATTGGCCGGCAAGATACCCATAGCTTTTGTAAAATCTTCTCAACAAAATGAACAAAGGGTTCCATCTTTGTTGATAGGTAGGTTCGTAATAGCGCATAATATTGCTTTCTTGATTGTTTAAACGCTTCCCCTTTCAGTTTGTATTTGTTCATGTTCAAGTTAATAGAAAGTTCCCTCTGCTACTTCGGCTATGTAGAAGCCATTTGCGAAATTCAAGTCTTTGATAGCTTTGAGCAATTAACATTTTTGGTTTATATTGATTGTCGATATTTGGGTTTTAAGTAAATTTTATCTTCATCCTTGTTTATTGTTTAGCTATAGAAAGAAACAGGTCTATACACATGTCATAGATAATCCATCATTATACTACCTCGCTCATTGGAGCCGATACTTAACGCAAAGTTTGTTTGCGTCGCATAAGAATATTTCCTATGCAACAATGATGATTTTCTCTTCAACTTCAGACATACTTACATTATGCACATAAAACACGTGAGTAACATACTCTGTAAACAAAGCCTGTGATATAATATGGACGTGTAAGATCCAAAGGAGTTTGCATTAGACTGCGTGCATTAGTCAGCGCTAGGAGCCGGCCGTTTGTTACCCCTGACAATCGAAATATTTGACCACCATTCTAAATTCTAAATATGCCGTCGATGGAATTTCTAATTTTCTTTACTAACAAAATATATGTTAATACATCATGAGATTCACCTCAGTGAAAAATATATTTGAAATATTGACTTTATTTGACTCTTATTTATTTTTTCTAATCTATTTGTTTTATTTTCAGGTAATGGATCAAATATGCCAACATCATTGTCTGACTACACTATAATATTTTAAGCAGCGCCCGGTACGTACGTGACATCGTATCAAAATTTTAGATTATTCTCACATTTCTGGCGTAGAGTGAAACAATCCCCTAACAAATAGAGTACTTCTTAGCTCCCTAGTATCTTGCGAAAGAGGTGGGAAGGTATCAACATCGCAAATAGGATTTTGTCAGAGATTAAACTTGACTGTTCCTGCCCTTTGTTGTTGGAGGTAGGTTTTATTATGCGACCTACGTAGTATACTGCTATATCTACAACTACTATAAAACTAGTACTTTACTATTTCATTTCTAAGTACAAAAGATAAAAAACTGAAACCTACGAAGAAAATGAATAATTTAGTACCTTGCTTTGGTATATTTGCCTTCTACGCTTTGAAAGGTCGGCAACACGTTGGCAGTCCCCCTGAAACACACATTGCATGACATGAAAAATCCTGAAATTCCACAAAATTTATAAATTTTTACGTTGAAAGGTATCATAAATCCCATAATACCGTTCAGCATAAACCCTATGAATGCTGAATGTATTTGAAATATTCATGAAAGTATTTCAGTTAGAAACAATTTTACCCAAACGAATTCCACTTGCAATCGATATAGCTCGAACGAGTAATTTAGACCTTTGGCAATTATCCTAATTAATTTAAAGCTGTATTTATTTTCTCGCTTGTGTTATGTAAAAAATATTACGAATATGGAAAATAATACTACTCGTATTATTAATAATGTTGAGAGATAATGTATTCTTCAAGCGAAAGATTTAGGCTTTTGTTTTCCGAAAAAATGAACCGTATTTTCGATTGCAGTTCTCTTTTACGATACAAATATATTAAAAGAAATAACGATTGCTTTCATTCATTCAAGAATCGATCTGTAGCGAGGGCCGCAGATGTTTTAGTAGACTGATAATGCAAACAGTACATTTTACGCGAATTGGTACTGTTCATCTTTTACTAATGATATATGGAAATAAAGTACCGAATTGACTGAGTCTTGCGTTTCCTGACTCATTTACTAGAGATCCGATGATCTCTTGCGTAAAATAATGTGTGATTTTTGCTTCTTGCAGTCTGCCTTAATTCTGTCAACATGCAAGAGATGTGTATACGATACGATGCTATGCGATTCTCAAGAGGCAGGAAACAGTTGTGTGACAAAAAACTGACAGGTAGCAGATGTGTTTTGAATCCTCAACCGTAGGCTTAAAAACGCCCACGTCTTGCATTGATTTCTTGAAATGTGTATATAAAAAATACGAGAGTAGAATTTTGTTCTCGAATCCTTTAATTTCATGTAATTTAAGATACTGGACATACAAACCATAAATTAACTCAACAATAAAGATTTTAAGCTTCATCACGGTAGAAATAAAGATATCATCGAAATTAGATTCGGTAGAATGACCCGAAGCGCATTTACGATGCGGTCCACTACAGTTCGAAATGATCTGTTAGAATAGTGGTTGTGTGATCTCGGGTGACAAATTAGGCACGTCGGCAAGCCACCTGAACTGCTGGGACCTGTCACAGGGACATATGTGCCTCATAGGGGATGAACGTACCCATGTATTAGTTAGCACACGTCTACCCGAGAGGGGGTTTTAGCAATTCATTACGAGAGATTACTTGAGTACACTGAGTACGTGTATGTGCTTGCAACTCAAATTGCATCGCCGTGTGTTTTGGTCGTACGTAATCCTCGTTTAATGTAGATTTGTTTATTTATTGTGTAGTTGGATTGAACTGAACAGGACATAAATCAAGCTACAGATTGTTGTTTAAATAAATTCGTATTGCGGATAATGTTAATGAATATCTATTTACTTAATCCTAATAATACATGTTTGATTTGAATATAATATTATGTGTTTGTAATTTATTCGTTTTGTTCTATATAAAATATATACCTACGTATATTTTATATAGAACAGTACGTTTCTGAAGTGTGTGGTGTGGTAGAGACACAAAACCGAAAAGTGAATCCTCCTGTTCCCGGAATTTACCAGTTGCTTGCTACCAGATTTCTTATATACAAATAATTATCCTTCAAAAATAGTCTGAATCAAGTTATTTATTAATTAGTTTTAATATGTCATCAACGATCAGCATCAATAAAAAATTACCACCTATTTTTATTGATAAACCAGCGTACGATGAACATCGCGTGAAAGGAACCACACTTTTTCCATTTTAAAATACATCAGGTGTATGTCAGTATATAGAGATTTCATTAACTCCATACCGGTGAGATAATTCCATTACGTAAATCATAAGCCTAAAAAAACTGAACATAAAATACTACACTTACAATTCGCGCGTTTTTTCACGGAGTTCAGATTATTTCGATGTAATATTGATGTCAGGGAATTGCCTCGAATGGAATGAAATGGTATAATGTACCCTAAACGAGCTTTTTCCGCCAACGCGTCAGCTTGGCTATCCAAAGAGGAAACGCTGCCAGCCTTCTGGGAACCTTGCCGTTAATCGGAAGCAGCGGCAGGCTTGAGGAAATTTTCTATATATAGATTATATTTTGTAAATATAGATTGTATTTTGTACATATTTGTTGTTAATAAAAATGTACCCTATTATGTCTATGTTTAAAATGAATATAGTGATGTCACTATTATATTCTCAGTTATCAAGCAGACATATTGGAAACATTTCAACGCCTGCGAGCATGTGATACCGGAGCCTGTTTCAGCTAACAAGCTCAAACATCATTCTTTCTCTTTTATGTAAAGATTTTCTTTCATATTGCATAGATACTCGTAACTTGTGTTATGTCAAAAGATTTTTCCTTTTTATGTTATTTTTGTCATTTCCTTTGACTTCCTCAAACGTTTTGTATGACAATTTTGATGTTAGGTATATTAAAAATGACCATTATTATACAGGGATTGTTATTGTTTATATGTAAATAATTACTGGAATTTGAACACTATGCTAGAAAATAATATTGAGCTCTTGTTTCGGTTATTATCAAATATATTGCGACAATTATTTAATTAGTTATCGATAAACTAATATCGCTTACTTATTATGCTGTGATCGGCTGGAACATGTCTGTCACGAAACGTGCTTAATAACGACAAAGCCTAGCGCACGTGCTAGGGGCGCCACTGTCGCGTCGGTTCGTTACCAGTACGTGACGCGACGGGTCGTGACCATGGGAAAAGCACCATTGAAGATATAAAGTAGGTATTAACAAGTTGAAGTGCTAAAAGCTATAATTGGCAAGCTTATTGTGGTATTAGCTTTTAGTTCGATCGCAAAGCAAAGAAAAGTGGTATATTATTAAAAGTACGCATGGAAGTGCTCGGTGTGTAGCATGATTAGCCGTTCTTAATCGATCGGCAAATTTAAGTTATCACCGTCGTGGTCGGTACCTTTCGATCCAGGTTTGTTGTCGGTGCCAGGTAGAGCGTTTCCGTGCTTCGGAAGGCACGTAAAACCGTTGGTCCCGGTTATCACTTAATTATGTGTGATCATCGTTAAGCTAGTTGGAGGCCTACTAGGCGGCTTGAAAACTCCAACAGTAGGTTGACCACTAGTCTACCTCCACCGATCCGCAGTAGACATGCTTCTGGACTATCTGCTCATTCATTTGTGAAAGGAGGCCTGTGCTCAGCAGTGGGCCATTATAGGCTGATGATGATGATGATATTTTTTTAATTATATTGTTGGTGGTGGGAAAGAATAAGCTCTTTTTTAAGCATATTGTATTTACATCGACATGAGGTCGTACACTAATTTTTCTTAATCAAATCATTGTTCTTAGCTTATAGTTGTATGTATCGTCCAGATTTGTGAACCTAAAAAAAAAAAATTACGACAGATAATTTTAACTGAGTGCTTACTGAAATATAATCCAGAAAACAAAATCCAAACTTTCAGCACATAGCGATCTATTTTTAAAACCAATAAAGTGAGTTGCTCTACTCGAGATTTTTTCACAGATAAATTAAAAAGAGGGGTCTCGTTGTGATTAACTTTATTAGAATTCATTTGAAAATGGCGCCCGGGGACTGCTAACGAGTGGCTTTGTCTGATCGGAATACTGTATAGTTGAATAGCTGATTGTTTTTTTAAGTAAGTGGGCAATCGTTCTTTAGATTTTTAAATTAAATGTAGCATAGAAATCAATTTATATGAATTATTATGAACCGTCAAGTAAAAAACCTAATGAATAATTAGTTGTAACAAATAAAGGCTAATATTGAGATAGTGGCAACGGCGCAGCAATCCTGCACAAAAAAGGATTTTATTTCCCGCTATTATTTTTACTCAGAAAGTAATAAAAATACGCCTCGAAGCAGTAATTTTTCATCGCTCATTAAAGCGAATTCCTCTAGATGAGTATAAATTACAGTTATTAGTCTAAATCATGGCTCCATTGTGCTTGTTTTAGTTGAATACTGAGCGCTTTCTTATGAAGCCAATTAATTGTGATGACTCATTTACTTAGAATACCAATTATTTTAATTCTCTTTTTTTAGACTTACAGACTTCGTGTCCTTACCACCATTGGTCACATCACCACTTATAGAGTTGTGACCACAGATTTCAATATAAATAGATGACGCGAGTGTATTGTACTTCGCGTCTCAAAATCTGTGCAAAAAGGGAGAGCAATGCTCTTCTTTTGAAACTGTTGCGGTCCGGGAACTCGCATAAGGCTGCATGTCCACCAGAGATGTGTAGCGAGCGATGTATTTAGCTGACCAATAGGATCGCTTAATTTTCACGTTATAGCTCTAATGCCAGCCTAACTAAAGCGCTCTTGTGACATTATGGTAGGCATATATGGTAGGTATAAAAAAAGTGACACTCTTCCGTTATCAATTTATTTATGTGTCTTTAGTTTAAGAATGTGCTCACAATCCACAATCCAAATATTTATTTACTCTTAGGAAGATTTACAGCTTAATTTCTACGATAAAGTAAACAAATAGATGATCCTATGCCATTTACAAATCTCCACCTATATAAGCCACTTATGAGATATCATACTTTGACGGATATGTTTGTTTCTCTGCGCGTTAAAAGACGCGCAGATGTAGTTTGTCGGCAAAATATAACCCAAACAAACACTACCATACTTTAATAATCCTTCCAGTTCAATTTATCGCCTTAAGTGTTGAAATGTACGAATAAACAGCTTCTGTTTGCTAAACCGTGATACTGCTAAAATTAGTCGGGTTCTCATCCCCCATGTTGTTTGTGTCAGTCCACGCAAGACTGATTACCGGTTTCTATAAACAATGCATCTATATAGCATTTCGTTTAATTCGATTTATTTCGAGATAGCTTCCTAGAATTTGCTCACAGCAATTCTTCGAATATTGACAGTCAATTACAACGTGAGGATTTTTCGTAACAATGTTTTTATCGAAATACGCCAACAACAGGGGTGTTGTTTATGATAACATACAAAATCAACAAAAACCCAGTAATTGGTGTTCACCTGACTTTTGCAGTGTAATAAATAGATCCGTCGCAAGGGGAGGGCTGTGCCCTGTGCCTATTACGAACTACGCAGGGCTGCGTTTGACGAGTGCCGCGAGCGACACCTCGGAAAATTGGACGAGAAATATAATTGGAAAATTATAAGGGTTCGCCACTTCTCCGGTGCACCTATGGGCACCCAGCGAATAACTTTCTTCGCTACCCCTTAGCTATTAAGTCGCGGTGAACTTTTAAATTGAAAAAATAATATTCTATGATGACCTATGCGCTCCCTTTCCAATTTTATATTTAGTAGCGACACTTGCAATTCTACTTTAAGAATAGTTTTTTTTGCGTTATGATTTATAATGTTGAACTAATGTGGTATCAATGTCTATTGTTGACTACGTCACTTTTCTATTTTTATAAAGTTACTCGTCTTCTCACATAGATACCTACTACTTCAAAGTTATGTCATCGATAAATACAATTTACGTAGGTGTAGTCAAATATTTTCAAATCAAATCCTACTCATTATTCATATTGTAGACCCACTCAATTAATAACCTTAGCGGGTCTTAAAGTCCTTATCAACTAATTTACAAAGAACTTTAGCTCTATTGACAAATTAAACTTATTTCTGTACTTAGGGGACTACAAATTTTCAGTTCCGAAACCGTACAGTTAATTGTTCTACTTTACGAAGTTCGTTTAGTCCTGTGTGTAATTGTAGTGTGTATATACATAATATCATAGGTGCATTACATGAAAATAAGGTTCTTTAAGATAGTCATCATCAGATAATACAAGATAATGTATTGAATAACAGATAGGGTTCTATTTTCAAACCTTTGATTAAGAATACATCCAGATAGAGTGTCGCAGCTGTGCACGCGTCGATAAAAATACGCTCTAACTGTTAGGGCGTAAATCAAATAAAAATAACTAAAAATGCAAAATAATGATCAATATTTAAATTTCTCCCGATTTTAATTGGAATATTTCAACAACTGCTATCTTTATTAACGTCACTATGACAAGCAGAATGACGCAGAGGGAGCGTAAAACGTAGCTGTTACGCGCGGCAGCCTATAAAAGTTGGCCTGTTTTATATATTCGGGTAGTATGGCGACGTTCTTTCTAGGTATATATTATTTCTATGTTTCAAACATTGATATCTGTCAACTGACAATCGTTTTGGAGAGGCTTCCAAATTCAATTTACGATATCGACAGTCAATGCACATTACCGTCGTCTATTCCTCACACACACGTCACAAAAAAATATACATCGTTATTCATTGTACAGAAAGGGTACTCCAAATGTATGTTACAATCTTAGGACGTATACATATTCGCCACGTAACATGCTTATGCAAAGCAATGCAGGCAAATAGTTACTCGTACCACAGGAAGGAAATAAAACGAAGGCTATAGGCCTTTAGGTATGCATGAACGAATTGATTAGGGAGAGTTCACCTTCTGTGTCAGTTACCTATATCTATTCTGTGCCCTTGCTTTGTAGCGATTGACATTTTCATCACACAACACGTCACTTTAAGGGTTCCGACTGAATCAACACGCCGAAAAAGAGATATGGCAATTTCGTTACAAGGTTATTTTTTCTACTTAAGCCAATTTCATACATTTGATGATTCATAACAATAATTTATATCCGTGCGTAAACTAATGTGCATACGAATAAAATTGAATACGTGCCGGAAGTGTAAAAATGTAAAAAAAAATACAATAACAAAAAATACCAATAATAAATTCTTAGAAATGCATAACAAAATTCGGCAGTATTTTTTAACAGTCTTCGTAACTAAATGCATGATGGTTTTCCGGACGGTATATCTAACGGTCATACGGCCTGTTATCTTTTGACTCGTCACAATTTTCCAATTTCCTACGAGTGCTATTGTCACACACGCGGGGCTTTCAAATAAACATAGCTACAATAAATGGCTTCGCGGTTTTCCGTGTAGCTTCGCCTGGCTAAAGGGAATCGACACTTTGAAACATGTAACCGAGTGTACACCTCTAGTTTTACTTGTCATATAGGTACCTACTGTAGCGGTGTTGAAAATTGAACAGCTTTTAACATAACATTTTCCCTTTTGGAATTGTATTGGACTCGAAGCGAGTCAACCGAAAACATTCGGCTTATAATATATTGGCTTAAATTCCTATTGTTATTGTAATAATCACAAATGACGCAAATTCTCAACGATAAGAAATCGGCACGATAAGTATAGGTATATTTTCCGGCAATATGGTTAATGTTCACACCAAAAATTAAGCCTCAAATGGGACAGGCCACTCAAATCAATCTTGTGGTGACAGTATACTCTCTACTGAAAGTTCAATTTGAATAGTTTTAATCAAATACTCCTGTACTCCAGTTACTGGAGGGAAATTCGGTCTAGTCACGTGTGTGACGTATATGTTTTTGCTAGTATTTACTTTTATTTTTAAACTAGACTCAATAAAAATGCTATCAAATTGCCTTTGTTACCATACCTCACTTGAAACTCGTTCTATTTTAACGTCCTTTAAATTTTTCAATTATGTCGATGTAACAAAAATCTCACGAGCAAGCTGTATTAAAAAGGTTGTTTATTTTCCTTGTAAAGAGACTACACAGCTTCATGGCAAAGAGTTTTGTTCAGTAGATATACTTAATGAAAATAACAATGTTATTTCAGACCTTATATCATTGATAATAAGGTATTTTATTTATTAAAATTATTCTTAATTTCATAATTGTTAAACCTTAAAAGTCAGTTCATTATCACTTCAATGTCAATTTATATTGAGATAAATTCTATTAAGTCTCTGCTTAGTCTAGAATCATTATACTCGAAACTCATGGCATTCAGAAACTTGCCATGTAAAAGGCTTAGCCGCTTGTGTTGATACATGTCAGTTAAATTTCTTAATTGAATTTCCTTTGCGTAACAAATCCTTCACGGAACGTTGCGATGAATTTCAAATATAATTAGAGTTTCGAGACGGAAGAACACTCAGACACCGTAGAATTAGAGCAGTGTCGTATATCGGAATAATAAATTTAACGCTGCCGCAATTCGCGCCTGTTTTCTAAGCAGCGTGTAAACATGGCGCTGGGCTTTGGAAGCTGGAATTTGTGTTGGTAATCCTCGACTGTAGGCTTACTATCATAGCTGTTCGCGCGTAAACAACGCTCAATTCGCTTGAAGTCGCTTCTAATGTTTTAACGCAGTCTTACAGCACGTTCGCGTGCACCCCTGACTGTCGGAGAAACGTTCCGCAAACAATGCGTGATAGGAAACTGTGTGATCAGCTTTAACTACCATAAGTTTACCGTATTTTATAAACTTAAGCACTTTACCAATTATAACACAAGTAATTTGGTGAATATACAAGAAATATAATTGACTAGCTGTCCCCCGCAGTTTCACCCGCGTTCCCGGGATAAAAAGTGCCTATGTCCTTCTCCATACCACAAGCTATCTGCATGCCAAACTTCATGATGATCCGTTCAGTAGTTGAGGCGTGATGGCGTAACAAACAAACAAACAAACTCACTTTCGCATTTATAATATTATAGTTAGGATAGGATTAGGATAGTCACTTAATTTTAATCCTGCAAAACGATAGCTTTGTCGACATGTTATTAAATATTCATTATTAAATACACGGGTCAAATAACAAATGGCAGTTAAATATAGTATATCACAGGAACATTGTGTCTATTGCCGGAGTATTTGTGCTAGCTAAGGCGATGAAAGCCGTATGGGATTTGATTTCAAATAGTGTGACCGGATGACAATAAGAACCCATTATGTATCGTGGATGATGAGTTGTTCAGGTGTTCCAATTCATAATCGCTTTTTAACTAAATCAGTGTAATAGTGTCCACCGTCTCACTCTTTCGATCACCAAATGTCACGTGTCAAATAAAGACATCAGAATTTTAGATAATCAACGTTTGATAGCTTTGTGAAATCACAGAAAATGAAGAAGTATTAAAAGTTAGATGAAAGTTTTGATTAGCAATCATGTTTTGAGAACAATACAAACAAAGAAATTGCTTTATTAAACAATTATTTTTAACAGCTTATAAGATTATGTACATTATATTATTATAACAGAATAAAAAAAATGTGAGCCATTAAGAGGTCCTCACTGATAAATAAATTACATACCTAAATAATAAATATAAATTCTCTCAGACTGAGCGAAATATAATAATATAAAATTATTGGCCTAGATTCAAACAACCAAATTTTATAACAAAGGTAAAATAAATAACGATGGAATTTATAATTTTCAGAAATTTTGAAAAGTTTTCTCAAAGTTTTGATTGCTGTCGCTAAAGTTTGACGAGTCATCTTTACAAATAGATACATCGAAGTTACTTGTAAATCGCATTGTAATTTGAAGTTACCATCATTTTGTGAAATAAAATATTTGTACTTTGTTTTATTCGTTTCGATTGCGTTTTTTTACTATAGCACAAAAAGAAACCATTAGCAAATTGTTACGAATAAAATTAAAGAAAACATATTCTTTTTTTTCGAAAAAACGTTAATATTACCATCGATTGTAATTTCAAGATTGTGTCTTATTTTGATAGTTCAATTCAATTTATTTATTTCAGAAAACTTGTTCCATATTTGTTAGTAAATCTTATAATAATGTGTTAGTACTATACAATGTATACAATGCAATTAAAAGTAACAATCAATAATAAATCCAATCAATAAATAGTAGTGGATATTATAGTAATAGTAGTGGATAGCGGTTGGTGAACATTTTGCATTGCTCGGAACGCTTTTTCCTCTGTTAAAAGAACGTTTTTGATTTAGTCTGTCTCTCACTCCCTTTCTGAAATCGTACCAGTCTATTATATTGTGTCCCAATGAAATGAACTATCAGTGGTGGGTGTCAAAATTTACAGATTTGACAGTTCTGGTATTCAATGGCGTCGATAACCATTATGAATTTAGTAGGCAACGCACATTGGTTCAATGGCAGTGGTTTTTTTATACTACGAATACGGTAAACAAGCGTACGGCCCGCCTGATGGCAAGCGGTTACCGTAGCCATATAGACGCTTGCAACACACGGGGCATCATTCGCGTTACTGACCCTTCCCCCTCCCCAATGAGCTCTGGCGACCTTCACGCGCAGGAACAGAACATAAAGTTATTTGGCTGCAGTATTCTGTAAGGTGGAGTACTTCCCAAGTGGAGCTGCTCTTTGAGCGAAGTAACGCTATACTCTACCTCTCTCAAGTAGTTGTAATAGGATCGTGTCAGAATGAAATTTTTAGTTAAAATAGCAGACTTGGCCGCCTGTTTCAAATACCATTACTTTCGACGTAGCTTCCACTTCTTAATCTGGTGCAGAATTTTTCATCCCAGACCTTTGTTTTTCTAATCAAAAATGCGCAGGGCAGAAATTCAAATTGCTCTATGTCAAAGATTTATACTGAAAAGTCACGGGCTTGGCTTATTGGCAAACATGGGGGTTGGTGGTTGATAATTAATCTGGTAGACGGTCGCCGGGCGCGAGGTACGGAATACAAATCGCGGGTGACGTGCCATCGCGTCGATGTTGCTCGCAGATTGCAATAGTGATGTAGTTATATTTATTTATGAGTTTCACGAAGCATTGTGATTAAAATTACGCGAGTGAAGAAAAAAGCTCGAGAAGCGAGAAGAATTTCGATTCAACAATTTGTATTGGACTCACGTTTTTGATAGCCCTATACTATGATTCTGTGCTTATTATTAAAAACCTGCGAGTTTTAAATGAACGTATGTGAATTCCAATACTAACCAACTTCACGTGATTTTATCTGCTTCGTGGGAAGAACATCACAGTGAGAATTAACCGAATGGTTGAAAGGATGGTGTAGTAAAATAATTACCGGTAAACAAAATCTATACACAAAAATACTTGTCCTGACTGATTGACTGATCTTTCAACGCCCAATCCGCTGAAGTTCTAAATTAGATTTTTTACCCATAGTAGGTATTAGCCATTTTTTATAACTAAGCAAGGTTTTTGGAAAATTAGGAATTTTCCAGAGGGTAAATTAGGGGGTCGCTGGTAAAACCTAGTGCTAAATAAACTAGCTCACTAATTTAAACTTAATATCAATACTCATAATATTAAAATATAATTAGCCTTACAGCGAACAGATAGAAAAATAACAATAATGGCTTATGGGAACCACATTACCCATTTACGTAAGGTACAAGTATTATAATTTTCCCAACGTCTCCCAAATTAAAGTCCGCCCTGAGGAAAACACAACGAGATTACAGAACAAAATGTTTTAGAGTGATTAACAGTAATAAAGTCCCAAAGCAACTTCGTGTACTTAATTCACTTAAAACCAAATCTCCTGCTACTTAACGTTAATTCCTGACTACGTCTGGGTCAAATTTTGCGACTGAAACTTATCTGTAAACGATCTTTAATTAATTTGTGAAGCATTTTTACGTACGAAAAAACAAAGCATCCAGTATAAATATACTGTTTTTTAATACAAGGATTTCCGTTGTGGTAAGCGGTTAACGTAGCCATGGACGCTTGGAACACACAAAGCATGCGATACCCATTTTCCTTCCCCAAAGAGATCTGGTGATCATACTCACGCGCAGGAACACAACATAAAGTTATTTGGTTGCTGTATTCTGTAAGGTGGAGTACTTCCCCAGTCGAGATCCTCTTGGAGCGAATAAACGCTATGCTCTACGTCTACTAAATTCAATTGTCCCAAACCTTCCTCTTGCAAAATAAAAAGCAAACTATTTAATTTAAACCCGGAGAGGTACTGTATACCTACACGAACACTCAAGCAAAAGGTAAACACAAATCACTAGTGAATAAACTAAAATGTTACATTCTCAACGTTTACAAACGAAATTGGCATTCCATTCGGGTAAGAATCCGCTTTGGAAAGTTTAATAGAAAGGATTGAGGTTGCTCGCTCAGCATCATTCTGAAAGAAGCACGGGTTGTATGAGTGAGGTTTGATTACTCCTCGAGACCTTAATACCTACTATACTAATAACTATAATGTATAAGTATATTGAGTACACAGTAAAATTGTTCAATATTCAATTTGTTCAATATTGTTCAATACTTTTGGATAAGATGATACGACTTGCTAACATAGGATTTATTTTTTTGTTTAAGAAAAATGCGAATTAAGAATTTGTATAATTAATATAATAAAAGTTATACATAGTTATTAAATCATTACTATTGACAATACCTATGTATAGTGGTAAAACGTAAGTATCACAAATACTTATGCTAGACTCCCACTGGACTCCCAATCTGTAATCTGTATCTGCACTGCACTCTCAACTTTCCAATAATTAGTAGGTAATACATATAAAAATATTCAAAAACTTTATTTGTTAATTTTGCGATTATATATTACTTGTACTAAGTATTTGTTACCTATCAGTTTCTGTAGTAAACTAGTTTCACAACTACCGTTGTTCGGGTTAATATGAAATTTTCAAGCAATTTTACAGCGACAGCTTAGCGTAAAAGCCTTTCTGCCGTCCAGCTTACAACAGAGCAACAAGAAATTGCGAATGAAAGAACCTCATCTAGCGAAAATCTTTACGCTGCTGTACTTTTAATTAACCAATACTTTAACCAAGACAGTAAAGAAACTCTGATTACGCTTTTAATATTTCTTCCAACTTTGTTTGGTACGCTTAAATATCTCTACCAAACGAATTCTTATGGTAGTGTCTTAAATTAAAGTTTTATAATATCACTATCAAATACTCGTATCATTATAATATATCAAACCCCACGCGCTTTTATAGTAGTCCATTAAATGTATGGTAGATATAAGCCATACTAAAGAAAATACTGCGAAACGCAAACAGACAGATAGACAGGGTAAAAAATAGTTAAAAAGTTTTTATCAAAAATAAAGACAAAACAACACAATAATATATGGTGCAAAAAAGGAAGGTTTTCTGAAAGATTAGGCTTGGCACGTAGCCTACTCACGCACGAGCAAAATTCATGAATCCTTTTTGTTGCGAACCCATGGGAAATTACTATAGTCCTGTATCAGTGGTAATTAACTACGATATAACCTGAAACTTCAGTCATTATTAACTTTGTAGTTTTGACTATTTTGAATCCGGCATACTTTTATTTTAATAGCTCATACTCATATTCATATTCATATACAACCCATAGAAAACGGATTGGATCCGCGTTTACAAAAGTGACCTAAAACGAACAGTTCTCGTCTTTTAGAAAAAAAACAGAGATGTCAACTTTGTGCGTGTAAGCCCTTACGGAAAGGAAATTGTAACTTAATTTGATTCGTAGACTTCTTTTATCAAAGGGGAACCCTCTTTGTATTCGTTATCAATTTAAATAGGTTTGTAGTGGCTTACGTAAGTCTGTAGATAATGGTTGTGAATGGCACATTGACTCGTTGAACCGGTTTCAACTACGATAAACGATGTGAATTGGATGTAACAAGTGCGTAGGTGATAACAACCCGCTCATAGAAACCCTGACGTCACTTTAAGGGCCTATCCAAATTCTGGTTAAATACTGTATCAGGTAACAAGAAATCATAACATGATAGTTTTATAATGCATTTTCATTTGAGAATACAGAATATCATCAGCAGCATTATATAAATATTGGGTTCAACAATGTTTTCCTACAAAATTAAAATTGTTAAAAATTCTCGATGAAGCCAATCAGAAGATCAGATGAAAACTTAAAGGTAATAAATAAACACGGAGTGAAATGATGTCGGTTTGTTTGCGGCTATAAAACGAGATGCTTTACCGGGGGCCCAGCCTGGTAGGCACCAACCAGTAATTAATGGTCCACCGGGGGAGGCAGGGGTGAAATTGGATCAATTTGCGAGCTATTCTTAACTTCATGGGGTGGACTATTGGTAAATAAACATTGATTAGTTAAAATCGAAGGCACAGGAATTTTCTTTCATTCTAATTTTAGCTTCTCTATACAAAGGAGTGAGTGAGACAGCTTGAAATATGAAATGCATTCACTGCTTTACAATTTCACCACATATTTATTGTACCCATGGGACGCCGTAAATATCCAGTGCAATAAAGGAGTCCCCATAAAAATTCTCCGAATTCAGCACACATCGAGTGGTTTCGAACAGTTTTAAATATGGGAAGTTGAACGTAGCATCCGACCCTCGTATTTAGCTATTGTTTTAAGTGGACTACACTTCGTTACGCCCCTGTTTTTTAAGGGAATTTTCGAGATCAGGCTTTTTATATTTTTTTGGTGAAAGGACCCTTACTCTAAACTGATAATGATGCTGGCGAAGGGGAACTGGTAGTTGCAGCCGAAGTTTAGCGAGGTTTAACGATGAAAATTTATTGTAATGGTTGTAATGCCTTTCTTCACTGGTAATAGCACGGTTAATGGGTATCCTTCGCACTCGAACACCTGACTCCAACTATGTAGCGAGCCCCGCTACAACCACCCACCTCAAATATACAAGCTATTTTGTGTAGTATATTGAAGCAATTGTCCATCGTATTATGCTCTAGTATATAAGAGACTTTACTAGTAATTGCTGTCCTCAGCCACAGGCAGTTACTGGCGCAGACATCTCCCCTTTCACAACCCAAACAATCCGCAAGAGTAATTTATCTCATTTCCCTCAATTATGGCCTTTTCAGTGAAGTCGGAGTCACATGTCAAATGGGGTAACTCACATTCACATGTCAGATTGAGTGTACATGTTTTGTGAGGATTTGGCGGTGGTGCCACTAATCGAGTTACAAATATTATTTTGTATAATTGTTTGTTTGTTGACATTATATTAGGGTAGCGACGTGGGGAATAATCCAAGAATATGATAATGTTCAATGTTCGTATAAAAAGCACTGGGGCGGTGATATCTTAGGTAGAAAAATAAAAAAAAAAATATACAATTTTGACCCTCATATACCGCTCGAACCACCTTTGACTTTTGTTACAATAGGAAAATAGA
Source organism: Achlya flavicornis (assembly GCA_947623365.1). NCBI lineage: Eukaryota > Metazoa > Arthropoda > Insecta > Lepidoptera > Drepanidae > Achlya > Achlya flavicornis. The sequence goes on from OX392482.1 coordinate 5,466,743, forward strand.
AATACGGTGATGTGAAACGAACCGAGACAGTTTCAGGTCTGCCGGAGACGTCCCCTGCCCACGTCCCATTGGAAATCAGCTTCAAGACCGCTGCATTGGGGTTAGGTGCGATTTGAAAACAAAAGACTGTCTACACAGACAATATACCTACGTATGGGGGGTAGTGATTAATCGCTTAGGCATTATTTCCTAATTAAGCTCACCTTCCTTCCCCTCGGAGATGCGTCGCCTGGGGGAATGTCTGCAAACTTGAAACAAATACAAATGGGCCGAGTTCAACCCAAAGAAGAAAATCTGTTGGAATTAACGCTGAACACAAATTAGACTAGACAACCGAGCAATTTAACAGCTTATTGTATAATAAATTGTATACAGCATTTTTGACATAGAGTTTGCCTTTTTGAGTTTACATTTTATTATTTATTAGACTAGTATGAAATATAAATTATTGACTGGCATGAATTTGCTACGTTACCCGGATAAAAAAAAAACAAATGAGCATTATGGGATTAACTTCTGGTAATTTTAACATTTTTACAAAGCCTAATTAATATAGAAATTGAGCATCACGTGTCGATTCATCAAAATGGCTTGTTGTGTCTTAAATGAATATAATTGGTAATACAAAACCGCAGAGGGACGCGGAACTGTTATGAAGCATACAAATTTCCGCAAACCCTTTAATCCACCGCTCGCTTATTTCACTTGTCCCCTCGTCACATCCCTCCCCAATGTTCAGTTGATGAAATTTTGGTAACGCCGCAAGGTACTGCTTGTAAAATTCATGTATTAAGCTTTTGATGCGTATCTACCTATTATTTGTATAACGCATTGCCTATCTATCTATATTTAGATAGCTTGTAACCGCTTTAGGATTTAAATGCGGTTATTGCAGTTTTATGAGAAAATGTTTTTGGTGTTGTAATTTTAATACAAGTAAGGGACCAAAATTATTTTTTTCGTGCTTGTGGTACAGTAGGCAAATACTAGTTCTCTATATTATACGGTTTGCAACACAGATATGATATTCTTGTATATAGAACACAAGGGAACAATAAATTATGTTATTTATTGTAACAGTATTCAAATATTATTCTGTTTTCAATGCATAATATCTGTTTGTTACTGTTAATGGTGTATGATATTGTAGTGTTTCGGACAAATAGTTTATAACAACATTTGTGACTCTCATTTACCATATATACATATATAATACCATATCTGTATGAAGCACAGAAGAAAAGATTGTAATAAAGTGATTGAAAAATATATCGATATCAAAAAGATATGTTTGCAACATTCCACGATTCTGTCAGAACTTTTCTCATGGGAGTTCAATACAAATTCCCTCACCCAATTTACATCGGGAAAAGATGTCGCGTAACTTATTTTTTACTGTAAAGATGATGTATTGAGAGATATCCTATCTGGATTATGCTAAAAACTTAGATTTGATTTATTTTAACATACTACTTGAATAGATGTTTATAGACAAGGTGACATGAAGAATCAACGCACAAGATATGCCTAATAATATACAAGATTCGTTACTTATATATATGTCATATAGGTATGTTTATCTTAATAATGTAGTAGAAAAGAGAAGTTTGAGAATATTCTGTTATTATTTTGCGCTCTCGCAATGGCAGCTGGTCTATCCCTTTTGTTCTTGTAGGATCTTACAAGTACGTTTAACCCTTTTTGTAAAGATTGTTTAGTGACATTGATAATGAAACTAGCATTATAAGTAAAGTTTTTTTATACACGGAATCCGGATTTGTTTCAAATTTGGAAGGAGCTGAGGACAGTGTACTTAACTTTCCTTTTCCAAAACGTGAACTGATTTTAAAAAGTGGCTCTTTGCCGAAAGTTGATGTAAGAAGTTTGAGGGTTCGTGGAAAAATTAGGGTAACAAACATAAGTTCCTTGCTTCGCTACAAAATATATTACTGTATTATTCATGAATACTACGAAAATGGAGGAAAAGCTCTTTTTGTTGCCAATACTATTCTGTATTCGAGAGTAGCGTATAAAATGCATCGCAGTTGTTGAGAAAAACTCGTGGATAAGCGGAGGGTCCTGTGTACGCGGGCAGCATACTTAAAAGTTGGTAAAAAAATCTATACGTCTGCCTACTACAAAGAGCATTACTTATATTTATTATACAGATACACAATATATAAAGCCTACGTTTATTTGTGATCCTGCTCATGAAGATTCGGAGCTCATAAACTGGATGGGTACTTAGTTAAAAAAAATCTTATCAGATTTCGTTCAACACGATTAAAATAAGTAAATTAAAAATCATGAAAACAATATAAATAGTCTGCTTATCACAGGGACGAATCTTTTTAAGCGAACAGATAAACCACTACTATTATGATACCAAAAATGATAAAAATCGCCAAACCAAAAGAGGATCCATCCATATACAAAAAAACCTTGACAAAATTGCATGTTCAAATGTTTATTATTTGCACTCAATCATAAAAATAGTAATAAATATAAGTGTTAAACTTGGTATGCATACTGAATCATCATCATCAGCCCATAATGTCCAACGGCTGAGCACGGCCCTCTTTGAGTGGGTAGATCAGATCCACCCCCACGCATTGCCCCAGTGGAGGTAAGCTAGGGTTAACCTACTGTTGGAGTTTTCAAGCCAACTAGGAGGCATCCTACTAGTTTAACGACTATCCAAATTAATTAAGGAACCGCTTGAGTTGAAATACCACTAAGCGGTTACCCATCTCGATACCGTCTCCACCGGTGATTGCTTAACGATTAAGAACGGCTAATCAAGCTACTAATAACGAAAAATACTGTATAATAAAGCTATTTCTCTGATAATTCTATACAAAAATATTTCTATAATTCAAATTGAAAAATCAGCTCTTATTATTGTACACTATCAACTCAGAATAAATAATATACTAAGTACAACTGTTATTTTAAAATAAAATAATTTCTATTTCAAATTATTGTCCGATAAATCTGTAATGTTATCATTCTGAACAAAATGAAAATTCTGAGTTAATCAACTGTAAAAGTTTGCAATTTTATTAAAGTTTTCTCCAATGGGTTTTGAAGTAGTATTTTTTTGAAGAATATATCTATATAATATTACTATGAGATTCACGCAAGGGACTATGTACGAATCTAATTAGCAAATGAATTTGGTGACCAAGTATGAATTACGTGATAGAGTTACTATGTAATAAGTAGTACCATCACGTGCCTTGGAATAAATTGCAGTAAAGTTAATTAGAGAGTTGTGCTGGCGTCCCTAGGGTCTGATAGTCGTTCGAAGCATTTATCACAAGCACAAACTTTTAGTTATGGCGGATCTTTCTACAATTTGAGGCTAATCATTTAAGATACGTAGATAAAAACCACTTACTTCCATAAATTAATGAACAGGTTTTAATTCTGTCAAAAATATTGTGATATATGAGAGCTATTGCAGGTTTTGAAAGTAGCATTCTGAGCAACAGTTGGGAATTCTAAATACTCTAGTTGCAACATGCACAGCACAGCAATTTTAGCTTTTAAGTGTAAATTCTTAAGTATTCAATTACAGTGATTTTTATACAATATTTGTTTGTTTCGCAGGATGTTCAGCTCAGAACCTGAGGATATTCCCATCCCAGAAGCAACAAACGGTGGCGGTTGGCAAGCCAGTTGTGCTCACCTGCCAGGTTGATGCAGCTAAACCAGAATTGGTCACCCAACCACAATGGAAAGACCCAAATGGTCGTGTCATCAATTTGGCTGCGTAAGTAGAACTGAACATTGATTCTATTTTCTCTGAAAAAAAGTTGCATAAAAATTTTGGTATAGATATAAATACATTACCGATTCCGAACGATTACAAGATTTATTCACGGGTTTAAGTGTCTGATTAAATTGAACTTTTTCACAGGTTTAAGTGTCTGATTAAATTGTACTTTTTTAACGCTTTTAAATATTTTTTACTAAAATTTCCTTTACAGAGCCGGCACACGATCGGAAATGTTCACGGAAGCGATACCCGCAAAACAGCAGCAACTCCTGTACATCTCCTCAATCACGACAGCCATGGCCGGCAACTACACGTGTGAAGCCACTTACACCAACATGCCTCTGAGTGCCAGTGTCGTTTTGGAAACCTTCAGTAAGTACATTCATCTTTTCACACCTGATCTCAAACTTGTACTATTGATACCTGATAAATATAGTCATTTTACAACCAGATGTAGAAAAACAGATATGGACATGTTAATCTCTTGAAGTATTATGTCTATCGGTGTGTTCCGGCAGCAGCACATGTGAACCAGAACACCTGTCGATATCAAAATGAATTAAAAATGTAATTGTAGTAAGTTTGTTAATAGGCACAATTATGTATTAAAGGCCAATATTTTTTTAGTTGCTATTACGTGGAAAAATGCAAATGAGAACCAATTCGCAACAAAAGGACAAGATTTCAAAGTAATGTGCGAGGTGACAGCAGAGCCGGCCCCATCAGTTGATTGGTTTAAAGAAGGAACATCTGTAAGTCTACACCTAGCTTTGCTGGAATTATACCTTAATGCAAATAAATATAAAATAATATGTTTTTATTTCAAAAATGTTCTTTTTATTAGATTTCAAATGGCGATAGATATGTTATTCAAAACAATGGATTACTCATCAAGAGTATTCAAGAAAGTGATGACGGAACTTATACTTGTCGTGCTGTAGTCATCCAAACTGGTGAACTTGCTGAAAAAAATATCAAACTCCAGGTAACAATTTATCAAATTGAACTTTTCTGTAAGGCCGAAATAGTGAACATTAAAAAAAAAACTATTTTTGATTAAAGGTTTATACCGCACCAGAAATGGAAGAACGCGAGACGAGAGTTGAAATTAAGGAAGGACAATCGACTTCAATCACTTGTAAAGCTAGAGGAAAACCTCCACCAAAGTACTCATGGATCAAAGATGCAACACGAGAGGTACTTTTTTATTATTTCTTTTCTATTACCTTAACTTAACCATGTCTTCACTTACGAGATTCAGATCTAACCTATTCAAAGTTAAAATTTAATTTATTACAATATAACTCTGATTTCAGAACTTGGCAACAACTTCACGGTTTAGTGTCAACGAAATCTCTGGGCAGTTGACATTTGATAGAGTCGAAGCGGGAGACTATGGAAAGTATGTTTGCACTGCTCATAATCAAGCTGGACAAAACGAGATAGTAATCGATGTAGAAGTATTAGTGCCGCCTAAAATATTCGAATTATATAATACTACTGCTCCTGAAAAAGGAGAGGGAAAATTGGAATGCCTTGCCACAGGAAGACCTGCACCTCGCATTAGTTTCCGTAAATTGAGTAACAGTGAACAATTTGTCAATGGACCAAATGATGAAGATAGGTAAATATTTATTTAAAATATGTCGTTTAACGTTCCCTGGTTTCTATATTTAAAGCAATTGTAAAAAATATTGTTTTTCATAGGATTTCCATCGAAACAACGTCTCGACAATTAGGTGATCAAATGCAGTCAAATGGCACAATCATAATTAGAAATTTGAATAGGACTGACGACGGCTTATACGAATGTGTCGCTGAAAACAAGGGTACGTCCGCATACATTTGCGCTAACTGAATAATTCGTGTTCGTTCTCATTTTACATAGTATGATGTTTTTGGTTCAGGAGGAGAAGCGAGAAAAAATGGCCACTTGACAGTTCAATTTAAGCCATCATTTGCACATATGCCTACTGTGCCAATCTGGAGCTGGAACAGTCAGCCAGTCAATATCAGTTGTATTGCTGAAAGTATTCCTAATGCCACTATTAAATGGAAGTGAGTATACTGCATAGCAAAGGGAATAATATAAACAAATGCATAATACTAATATTAATTCTCTTGTTTAAAGGTTCCGTGACCAAGATCTATTAGAAACCCCTCATGTAAAAATCTTTAGTTCGGGCCCTATCAGTTACGTGACTATAACACCCGTGGATCGACAACTTTATGGTGTTTACAAATGTGTTGCTACAAATGCTCTCGGTGAAGCTGAACACATCATTCAGTTCAGGGAAGCTTTCCCTCCAGGTCCTATTATACAAGTAAGCATTTTTAATCTATACTTTTGTATGCATTTAACACAGAAAATAGCGTTCAATGTTATTTCTCGAGAGAAAACCTACCGATAATTTTGAAGTACATTTAAATTGTTATTTTTACTTTTTTAGGCAAAACAAGAAACAATAACAGCAACATCTGTCTCATTTAATATCGTTGGACCAGCTGAGGAAATGGGACCGCCTACATTGGCTTATACGAGTCAGTTCAAAGAAAATGATAATTTTGATTGGAATCTCGCATTGAATAGAACATGGTCTGTCAATTCCCCTTACATCGTAGAGAACTTGAGGCCTATGGTTACTTATGACTTTAGATTTGCAGCTGTAAATCAAGTAGGAGCTGGAAGCTGGGGAGCTCCTATTACTGTTATCATGCCACGAAGGTAAATATTGTATATACTAGGACTACTTTCGTGTACATAATTTTAGACATTAAAGATTGTTTTAATTTTTTAATTGTTTATTTTACAGATCACCCCCAGAACAGCCAAAGTGGAGGGAAAATATTAGTTCAGAATCGCTTATTCATGGTAAATATGCTGATAGATATGAACTGCAATGGAAAGTTCCCGCTCACAATGGTGAACCGATCGATATGTACGATGTAAAATATTGCCCTGTAAGTTTATTATTTCACGTTTATCATCAATTTTGTTAATATCAAAAGGGCTTCTCAAAATTGTCTTTTTTACAGGTGTTGAAAGTAAGCGGCGAATGGCGAGTAGCATCCGAATCTCAATGTGAGACTGAGGAGATCAAATCGTATGAAGCAATCACGTATGAAGTGAGGGAACTGCACCCTGATACTCGCTACCGCATTCACTTACGGGCTCACAACGTCCTTGGATACTCCTTACCTGCTCAACTTTACATTCAGACCGCTCTTGGTAAGTACAATCAGGAGAGTAACCACGTGCCGCAGCAAGCTGGCTTCTACGATGTATATACATCATCAGAACCGTTGCAACCGTCCTCGGCATCCATCACAACCTTTTACGTTCGTATTCTGTACGCATCTTTTGTTTTGTATTTATTTTTGTGAACTATGACTATTTCATAAAACGTGACAGTGTTTTATAGTGGGCCTTCCATTATGTTTATTTGAATCATTTTGTAAAGCGTCATTTCATTTTGCATACCACTTAAAATAATTATTTTTGTATGATTTCCTTATCCTTTTATTTTAAGTACAATACATAGCATTTAATTAATAGTAAGCCAATCCGTTAACCAGATTGTCATTTTGTATTATTTATTTTCAGCTGTAGCTTTTTTTATTGTTTGATAATTTTATACCTATTTTCCGCGCTTAACTTAGCTTTTAGTTTACCAACTTTTCTGAAACTTGCCTTTTATAATACTAACAGATAATGTAACAGGTACAAATACATAATAAACGACTGCAAATATCGATTGTGATGTGTGTGAGAACTTTATAATTTTATGGCATGTTTGTTTTATTTTTAGAGTATTACAAATAGTTACTTTTGTACTAATTCGAGTATGATTTCGAAGTTATGGTATCGTTTTATAATTTAACGTTTGACGAATTTACATTATGTTGGTGTTAATTTATTACCTATGGTGAGTTAAATTGACCACATTTTATTTATTTTATTAATTTGACATTTTAGTAGAATCTCTTTTTAATATTTTAGATGTGGAGTATTCATCGTAAACATGTTTTCTAGGTAACCCAAATGGAAGTCCAAGTCGATTCAGGTGGGCTCACACTAAAATGGACATCTTAGCAACGATAATAATAATCATTTGTCACTTGATATAAAATATTATAAAAAAAAAAAAAACATTTGAATTAAGCAAGTCCAAAGACGACTGTTGTTATTTAGGAAAAATACTTGTTGTGATAAAACAATTTGTTGATGTGTAAATAAGTATACTTAAATGTTATTTGTGTTTTAAACTATCATAAAATGATTTCTAATTAAAGTTTGACGACATATATATTAATTGATATGGCGACTCATTATTAATTATAACATTGATGCAATGATTCGAACTAGTATCATAAGTTTATAGATTTTTTAATTAGTGTTGTGATCTGATCTTCAAACTTTATATTGAGAACTTTATAACTATTATTGATTAATACATAGTATAGTACCTAATTAGGTATTAAATCGGCTAATAAATTAACACTGCCAGAATATAAATTCGTACTTTTAGTGTTAATTGCAGATTAATGCCAAAAATATGGCGTGCATTACATTTAAATTTAGGGAGCTAAGAATTGTGTACGAATTTTTGATGACTATTTTGTCCTTTTGATATAGATTAATATGATTAGAATAAATTGTATTGCAAAGAAAGTCGTCCAACTGAAGAATTAACTATGAGGGAAGAGAGGTAATGGATAGGAGTAATTTTATGGAGGCGTAAAAACGCTTAAAATAATGTAGCTAGATAAAAATCAACATCAATAGATTTCGAAGTGTGATCTGTTTTAGGGGAAAATGACCAATGTGAAAAGAAATAAATGTTTTCGAAACAGACAATACTCGTTTTGTACATTAAAATGAATGAAGTTTACCATGCTAAATTGATATAAAATCATGATTATACTACAACTTCATTTATTTTATAACATCTCATTTAACCTACCATCCGAAAGTAACATTTTTACCAAATCTAACAAATAAATAATACAAAAGATCTGAAAGAAAGCTGTCAAGATGCTTACGAAGATCCATCCATTAACCCTTTTGAATGTTGACCATTTGACAAGTGTGTTTGTGTCGCCCTGACTGAAATTTGGGTAAATATATTTTACATTAATATAATATTATAGTTGGTTGGTACTCCTGCTGCTAGTTTCCTTTGGAATGTACTAATTAATACTGCATGATATTTGTGTACACCCTACAAGTTTAAATCACATCTTCCCTCTGGCATGTCCCATGTATTACTGACTGACATATAAAAATAATAGGGATTGTTTAGTTTTAAAATAAATCCTTTAGTCAGTGTCATCCTAGATGACTGTTATTCTAGACATTTTGTTTTAAAATTATTATTATGTGTCCTAGTTATCACCCGGTCTATTTATTCCAAGCATGAATGATTTGCTGGAACTGCCAAATATTAACATGACTTATGAACTCCAGGAAGTGATATATATATGTACCTACCTACCTACCTTTATTCGAAATTTTCATCTGGCAATTTCACATTTCAGAATTAGGATCATCTACTTAGAACTAGAATTCTTTCGATTGTTTCTTGAGATTGTATCATATTTTTGTAGCAATACTTTTTCAAGCCACAATTTTTCTACCAGTTATTAGTGAGGGTATTTTCCTAAGGTGATGGTAATAGAGTTCCATCTAATATTTAGTTTCGTTTAATAACCTTCATTGTTATTATATTAATTGTTTATTATGTATACTCGTATAGAACCTAATATTGCTTAAATAGATTCTAAAGTATTTGTCATGGGGTTTGAACATTTTTTTGCGGTAAAGAAATAATTTGGAATGTTTTGCATCTTGACAACTTTTCTTTCTTATGAATTATTATTACTATCTTTAATTTTAAGGTTAGAAACATATGCCTCATATTCTATCATTTTCATCATTCATCCGTCGTTATTTCATTTTCATTCAAACCCCATTTCATTCTCTTGGAGAGCTTTCGACTTGGAAATTAAATTGTTTTGTCGAAATTTTAGAATAATCAAACATCGGTGATTGGGTTCACGTTTTCTGGATTTGAAAGCACTCCTTGTTCATCACTATAAAATGATTGTAATGAATGTCCTTAATGCGACTGTATAGGTTATTGTAATTACCTATGCTTTTAATTCTACACGTAAAAGCGCTCGTTAAACATTATTTACAATCACCCTCGTGTCATCTAACATCTTCAGCTTCTATGACATGATGCATTAAACTAACCGATTCAAGAGCAGTAGATATTAATACCAAACAATTACATTTCTATTATTAAGATTTATGACATGGTAGCATCTACTGCTCTTACAATTACAAATCAAAATTATTTACATGTCTAATTAATTACAGGTGTAGAACGAGGATTTGCTCCACCACAACTATTATCAAGTGGTGCTATCATTGGATTGGCATTAGCTGGTGTATTCATCTGTCTCATCATAGTAGACCTACTTCTGCTATGCTTCAGACGACAGGGTGTCATCGCAACCCTTTGTGGCAAGCGCGCTAAGAGACATAAGGAAGATGAAGCAAAATTGGGAAGGTAAAATTTTCCTATTATTATCTTTAGTTGGACACATTTTAATATATTCGTCTCCATTGTTCTTTGTATCAGATAATACAATTTACTCATCAGTCAGCACTTCATAGACATCGTAACAAACACACTTCTCTTTTATTCCACTTCTATACCTTGTGTTCTGATCGTGAAAGCCTATTCCTTTTGTAGTCCTCTTTCCGTGATCCTATCTATTAAGTGTTAGTGTCGATGAGAGATGTTTCTGCCCGCTAGTCTGTACGGTTGGCGCTTCCCGCCCCCTTATTGCAGCACGAAGCCGCGCGCGCCGCCCTCCCCCGCGCCCCTGCCGCCACCAGTCAAGCTCGTGTCGACACCGACGTAAGGCACCATACAATAGCCATACACACCTCTGCATGCTTTGATTGTGCGGATGCTACGGCATGATCCTTGTGACGAGCGAGGTCCTACCAAATAATACAAATCTGGAAAGACGGTTCATGGAAAAGTTAAAGTATTGAACAGACTTTTCGCTGGGGCTGGCCAACTTGTAAATACAGTGAAAAAAAAAGCTTAGCATAATCGCCTTTTGTAAATATTCTTTGGCGTTGATGAATAGATAACTAGCGCTTTATAATAAGAAGAGTATTCGGTGAATTTTGTAGTTAGATCTTAGTCAGTGAGGTAGTGTATAGTTAGAGCCCGCTTATTTTTAGTAATAAAGTATGAAGCTTGAACAGTTGAAATCTTTTACTCAATGATGAGGCGCCACGTCTTTGATGATTTTCACTAATTGTTCTGCGAGTTCTGTTTGCCTGGAACATCTCTTTCGACAATTGAATTTTGTTTTCTGTTTGTTTTCAGTTTGTGTTATTGTTTTGTAATCCTATTGTTTACCCATGTTTGTGCTTATTTTCCTCTAAGTAACAGTAATATCACAATCACTTAACTTCACTAACAAAACCATTGTTTCTCCCCCACGCTGCCTTATTGACCACATGTGTAGTTATGTCCCGACCACGCCAGTGTAAGATTTATTCAAATACTTAATAGAATACTGTATACTCTGAATTTTTTCTCTTGTGCCGTGTTTGTGTGGTTGAAAGCTTTTTTATGGATCAAAACTAATGTTGCATTAATTATTTGCTTGCCGTCATTGTGTATTCGCTTCTTCCCATCGTTCATTCCATTCAACTGTACATGTATGAAATCTTTCACATTATCCATCAATGCATAGCGGTTTGTGAAGTGTGGTTTTTGTAAAATATGCTGTACATTTGCTGCTTGATCTTTGCAAATTGTTAATATTATATTGTTCACGCAGGGATGAAAAGGAGCCATTGAAAGATACCGGAGACGACGCAATTAAGAGGAATTCTTCAGTTGAATTTGACGGACATAGAGTGTATGCTACAAGTGGAGGACCAATTATTGGAAAAAATTCAGCGGTTTAAAATCTCTCATTGAAAATAACTTCTAATTTAAAAACGGGACGATATCTTTTGGAGACTTTAATCTTGATTATCAATATTCAACTATTGTAAGACTTTTGATTGGATGTTTATAAAATAACGAGTATAATTGCTTGTGTATTTGTGATGAGCGCGACCAGTATTGGAAACTGCCAAATGAAAATTTTGTTACTTACTAGTAAGTAGGTACGTAATCAGCTTTACTGTTCATTTATAGTCTTAGTGAAGACATCACATAACTATAAATATTTTTATACTTCTTCAATATTATCTTCTTCTACTATCTAAAAATCAATATATTTCAGTCATTTATTTGACGGCTTCTCACAGTTGCTGCTTCAAGAGGTACAAAATGTGCCTTCTAGAGTGTGTACTTCTTTATGAGGGTATTATTAATTAGGTTATAGTGTATATAGGTATGTACGTTATAGAATACGAAGCCACAATTCAGTCACAAGTTTTAAATATAATTTATTAATTTAATATCTCATTGCCGTTTATTTAGTATCTAAATAAATAACGTATATTGTAGGTATCTCTGAATCCTCTCTATTTTAGCCGTTATTTTCCTCTGTCAGTTTTTAAGATTTTAAATCAATATTTTAATAGTAGGTATATTTTATTGTGACATTTTCAGAATTTATTTTCATTTAAATCTGATACGTTATACGTTTAGAATAAGATTGTAAATAAAGTAATATTAAGCTTGTAAATATGTTTCTACTTATTTTATATTTACGTCTCTAATATTATAGCAGCATTTTTGTCTTTACATACATTTATTTTATATGTATAATAGTTCCTTTACCACCTTGTTTTACTATAAGTTCCTTGTCTAATCTAATGCATAAAATTTCTAACAATATTATTTTTATATTCTTTATCTCGTTGCTATAATATATTAGTCGTTTTAGTTAAGATTTCTGCTTATTTATTATAAGCAACTAATGTTTTATCCTCATGAGAATTTAAAATATTTAGTACTTATTATTAGTAAAAACCTTATTATAATAAATTACATGGCAGATATTATTAACAAAATAAATATTATTTCCTCATACTTCATACATACCTCATTTAAAATTTTCGTGTACGTACAGTACATTTTTTGTAACTTAATATGCCGTCTTAATATTTATATAATAATCGTAATTATATGTATTTTTTGTATGAAATCAAAAGAGTATAGCAATGTAGCTCAATTTATTCATATGAATGTAATCCAACTCGAAATGTAATTCGCAACAATTGTATTGCATCATCAATTCAGTGAAACTAAATTGCAATTATTGGCACAAAAATTGTTCGGCGAAACAATTGACTATTAGTTGTCAGAGCTTTTGTTTAAATGTATGTTAAATATCGTATAAGCTTGAATGAATGTTATTTGTGTGTACAGGACTTTTGCAAAATATTGTGAATTGTATTTAAAGTAAGATATTCTGGCTGTCTTAGATTACGTTGCCAAATTAATTGTAATAAATGATACGATGGCAAATTTAACAAAGTCTAAAATATTTCAACTTTATTCAGGGTTATTGTTTTATTACTAGAATTAAACTTTTGCTTGTATTCAATGTTATGCCAGCTACAACAATTTGTATATGCGTCCAATAATGCACAATATTTTGTCAAAATTACATTAAGTGGCATGCCTGTCTGTCAGCTTGATACAATGTAGTTAGACAGAACACACGTACCGACAACTGCATTTTTTATAAAATAAATGTATTGAAACTATATTTAATATTATTTTCGTACCTTGCAACCAAAATAAAGGTTAAGAGTTTACGGATCATCAATTTCAATTTGCAATACAAAAGGCATGGACGCTATTAGAGTAGGGACGCCCAAAAAGTTGTCGACAAAAAAACTTGATTTATCCTCGTTAGTGACTACCATACAAAGTGTACGCATTTTAATCGCTGTTCTCATTACATTGTAGTCTATTGTGAGGGGATGCGCTGAGAAGCAGACGCGGCCCGCAGCTTTGTGAACAATAAGGCAAATGTTGTGCAACAACAATTACGAACGTATTAGCTGTAGTGTTGTGCCTGATTACATTTTTTTATCGATGTGAAAATATAGTTTACTTTCGTTTCGATTTTTTTATAGATTCTATTGTTGCAAATAAACAGTAAAAGTTATACGTGAGAGTGCTACTCTGCAATAATCCAGTCAAGTTATTGGAAAACACAACAGCAAAATTCTAAGAAACTAGGATCTGACAGCTAGGATCTCAATGGCAATAAATATCATGATAAATATAAATATCGATATAAGTATGGTATATGTAGGCTTATAAATACATCACTAGCTTTAAATTTTTAAGCTATGCGTCACGTATAGGTCATATAGGGTGCAGTCAATCGGTGCGGTTTAATACATTTCCAGAAAAGGACACAACAATGACACACCCTATCGCATTATAATTTATGTGTTGGCCTAACTGTAAGGGGACCATGCGTGCCGTATCTTCGAGGACAGGAGAGGCGCAGGAGATTGGCGTGATAAATGAAGAGGCAGAGACTAAGTATCTGTACTATATTAAAGTAAGAAAGACTAGGTAAGGTAGGTAAAGTATTGACTATTTTAAGGAATTTTAGATACATGTCTAAGTATTATACTACGTTTTTTTTTTGAAAATAAATAACTATAATATATAGACACAACTGATAAAAATTATGGATTGGAATATAACAAAAAAAGGATTTGGCCTTAACTCCTTAACTTAATAAGTACATAGGTACAATTATTTCAGAAAAAAAGTTTTATGACTCAACCTTTCCCCTGATTTCCAAAAGCATGGTAACAACACGATAAGCCCTTATAAGTTTTATACGCAACAATTAGGGTTGGACACACGCACGGCCTTACGTGCGGTGCATTCAATACTTCCCTTTTAAATAATTACCCCGGTAGCAGATGATATGGATTATCCCCGAAAAGAAGAGCCACCCCTAATGTGAAAAATAAAATGTCGGTCGAATCATTTCCGATAGTGATAGTCTTGTCATTATGTCGTAAAAAACGCCATATAATCCTGTCCCTTTTTAATTATGAATGTATTTGTCAGTAGTAAGGATTTACTAAAAAAATATTGTACTTCGTAACTTGAATGTATGTGTATTTTATGATGATTAATATCATGAAAATCATATAAAAAGTATCCGTAAACTATTAATATCCTTAATCCTTATAACTATTTACTATTTTTTTACAATTAAAGGTCAAATTACATAACAAGTAACATTGTATTGCATTCCAATTCCAACTTAATTTTAGTGTTCTTTCATTCCTTCATTGTTGAAACAAAGTTACCTCTTTGTGTTGCTATTGACTTGATTGCTTGTGTCCACTGCAGGCGACTGACTGACTTCATGCCTTTGAAATTTGATTTCTCTCTAAGCCACGCAGGTTTCCTCATTTAGTACTCCATTTTAACGTTAATCGTATCTGCTAATTATTTTTAATCAATATTAATCACCAAGATAGCTATATAAATTACCTATTCTTAATAGCCCTAATTATGTTACAGTACATTATCAAACCCATCTAATCTGATCATGTCTCACGCCTCAATACGCTAACGGTAATTGCGATACGGAGTGCAGCTTAGATCCGCCGTGCTCTATCAATTTAGTTCAGTTATTGACATCCCTGGCGATGTGTTATCCATCAATGTGCCAACTAACCCCAGCCTAACGTCTGGTGAGGGTGATAAAATAGCCTCAACGCCTTAGACTTCGATAGGGTTTCCTATTGAATTTTAGCCCCAAATCGGAAGCACAAAAATGGAATTACTTTAAAGTAGTTTTATTTGAATCATGAAACTTTAATCATATGAACTTTTTTTTTCATATGAAAGTTAAAAATTCAGTGTGTCAACCCTAACACAAGCAGAGTTCTAAAGAATAAAAGCTATCACTATTTTAGTGCAAGCTCAACGATAATGGCGTTGCAAGGGAATGTTACAAAAGGAGAAGTTTATAAAAATGGCATGTCATTATTTTACAGCGATGCTAGATGGCTTCATACCCGGGTGTAATAATTCTAAAGGATGTAGTATGTGGTGTAGTATTATCTATTTCCTGGAAAAGCTGAGCTGGCCTGTCCTATACTGGATTATGAACGTGAGAAATTTTCCATAAATTCCTGAAGATATAAAACTATGTATGTCCCAGGATATTTATTTATTTATTTATTTACTTCTTATCGTTAGCTGCCTGTCTTCATAGTACGAGAACGCGGAAGGTAATGTAAGTAGATATTTGTGTCTTGGTGAATGCTATAATATTATAGATTTTTTTAGAAGAAGATTATTGGTTTTTGTTTATGGGGTGGTGTTTGATGGCATCTCGCTACGGTAAAGCATGATTTGATTATCGGTGCATATAGCCTAGAGACAGGAACGCTGCCAAAATACACAAGTGGTTTGGGGACCGATTTTCAACAGTCAGTTTATATTAGAAAGTTTAACGTGACATGCAGTTGTTACGTTGAAAAAAATAATTTTATAAGAAACAATAATTGCAAAAAAATATCAACCTTTGATAGGATTAGGATAGTCAAATTAATAACTTAATCATTTAAAAAAATGGTTTATAAAAACTGTATAATAGTTGAGCCGTAGTCTTTTCCATGTATCGTTGTCTGTGCAACGTGGTGCACTCATCACTCAGAAGAGATTAAACTTTTTTCCGCCCTGTTGAGTTATAGCAACATTCAATAATTGAACGTGGGGGGATCCGTCTGTCCTCTAGTCTAGACGGCACCAAGTTGTGATAAATAACAGTTTGAGAACCGTCCTCTCAGCATTGCTATGTAAACGGCAATGTTTTATATCAAAACAATATTAATGTAGGTACAAAGAATGATTGAATTTTGGAATTATTTGTTGTGTGGAATATCATGACAAAAGATTATTTTGTCTTCTCTCTCGGTCGTCTTGTTCTCTCTCTTGTCGAGTGACTCTACGGGTGTAGCTTTCTTCAGTCTAATACCTATGTTGTTTAACTTCCTGCGCCTATTTATTTCCACTTGTTCTATATAGCTTATCCTTGGTCTTTCTTTTCCTCGCTTTCCTTCTATCATTCTTTAAATAAGTTATCCTTTTTTGTAAGGGTCGTTTTCTATTCTCACAATAAATTATAATTTTGCATCCAAATGGCTGGCAATGAACATCGTGTATATTAATCTAATCATACACCATTTGTTTGTTTATCCTGTGCAGGCCTGGAAGGGTCACAGGTTTGAGGGCAAGGGATTATGATGTTACGCTAATTGACACCGTTATTTGGGTTGAAAACCTAAACAAGGGGCCCTTGCTTCGTGACGATGCATTCCAATTAGGATTTTTACTTAATCCATTTCGGGATTATATGAAACAATGCAATGCATGTTAAGTATTAAGTGAAAATATGGAGTGAAATAGTCTAATAACAATCACATTATAGCTAAAGTTAGAAATGAGATCCAAAAGTTTTAACGTTTTTACTGTTTTGAAACGAATTAGTATTTCCGTGGGCAGATTTCGGAAAGCCTAAAAATAATTATAACTTTTTGCGTTAAAATTTTAGCGTGGTTGTTATCTCTAATAGCTATGACCTTCATAAGTGTCCTCCTAGGATCTGGGTTTCACGGAGGGTTCCGCACAATAACAATTAAATCAAGATAATTGTGGTTCTCTCTAGTTGAACTTAACTGTGAAATTTTGCTATAACATTGGTAGTAAGAGCACCACACAAAACAGATTTTATTTATTAGGTACTCATTGATGCAAAACTTATAACCCCTTAGATGGCTTCATGCAAAGCCCAGGTTTTAAATATATGCGTCACTTTCTAACATCATATAACAAAAAGAGCCGGACTATCTTAAAACCTGGGTTTTACTAGGAGTGCTCCACAATTTCCTCATTAATGTTTAAAGAATAAGAATAAATTTCATTGTACAATTTTAGGTAATGGAAGTTATTGGTCACAAAATTGTTTTTGGTGGTATTTTATCCCTTTATCATCGTAAAAAAAACTCTGTCAGACGGAGTACGGGGTTGATATACTTTAAGGGTGCATATCCACCAGATATGTGTAGCGAGGAATGTGTCTCAACGCGCCAATAGGATCGCTTCATTAGAGCTATGACGTGATAATGAAGCGATCCTATTTGTTATAGAGTTGTGTATCGACGAATGTGTGTTAGCCAACAAATAGGATAAATAACTGTGTTATTCTATTCATGTCTACCTACTACTAATCCTTGTACATACAATAACTAATTACAGACACATTATTCAGTAAGTTGAGTGATTTGAAAACAAAACAAACAAAAATTTATCATGCATCACAGCCATTATCCAACCTTGGTAAAACAAAAAATATGATATTGTTACCAAGGTAATACAGACACAACCCATTCGTTTTCATTAGGCCCAGTTCAAATTAAACACCCACAACAAAGCAAGCCAGGAAAATGACCGTGACCAAATATTTCACAGAATAGTAATCCGTGTATCGACACAGATGGTCAGCCAATTGACCGGATCTCTTTGTATAACTTCTCGTACGCACCTAATGCTTGAATATTACCATCGACAGATGTTGTTTGTAATAGTCCGGCTGTAATTGTTGTAAACTATTTGTGATCGATGTATTATGTGGGCGAATAGTTCAAAACGTTTATGATAAGGTTATTGGAATTTCTGTTTTGCTTTGTACAATGTATTCTATATTGCGACTATTTGCGACATTATTAATAAGAGCTCGTATTGGATAGTTCACTGAAGTTTTCAAGTAATTCAGGATTGGCACGGATCAGGAATATGATGTTATGGATATTAGGTTTAAATGATATACATCAGTTGGTGTTGCTTATATATGTCACCGTATTTTTGTGAAAACCGTTAGTTTATAATCTACCTAGCGAGATTATAAACTCCCCGATAACGATATCCCCAATATAACGACATATATATTATAAGCTTTATTTGTGCTAAGCATACATTTATCGACGAAGAAAAATTACTACATAAGTGATGAGCTTTCAGTTTTGTTAATGAAACTCCAAATACGTTGTTTGATGACCAAAATACAGTGTTTTTTCCTTAGAAGCTACTGCATACTTTTAAATATAATAGATCGTAGTAAAAAAACACTATAAGTTACTAGATAAGAAAGCTAAACCGAGAAGAGCCTAGAAGAGTAAAAAAGCATTTACAAAAACGTCTAACGCCTTGTAATTTATGTATAGCAATAAAACACTCCGATGCGCGAACACGAACAGTCTCTCCTGAATATATAAATACCTTCCACTAACAATGAACGTCTGCTTACTCTTTAGGTTCACATTTAGAACCATGCTACATTGTTTCATCTGATGCGGTCTCTCAAAATCTCATCAATACCAACGGTAAATCCAACCCGATCGAATCTACAGATATATAGATTGATATTTACTAAATACATTGTTGCAGAGAACATTGGTAATACTGTAATACTGAATACAACTATGGCATGCCAAATCCGAATCCAATTGATCTATGCATGACCATAAATGGGCTTTGACGTGCTGTGTGATCCACAAACAATACAAATTCATACCCGCATACCGTACTACGATAACTGACAAAATGTTAGGTACTGTTTTGCTAGATAGGGTAGTAATATCAAAAGTGATTTAAACTACTTGATATAGCACCTATGTATTTATTATAAATTTTGGAATGACAAGCTATATAATATTTTTGTCTGCGGTATAATCAACGAGTTGTAAGACATTATCTAAAAGCAATTTTTTTGATTTAAGCTTTGGAAAATCAATCGGTAAACTTTAGAAGCTGGCAGTCGGTAATTGAACGAGCAACTTATTTTATGAAATGCAAATTGTTTGGGAAAGATGATAGTAAAATTTCTTTTCTTTTCTTTCGTTAAAAAAGGGAAAATATGTAATTGGCTTCAGAGAAAAATTACTATAGTTTTACATCAGACACGTGTAGGTACTGAATTATACGACCTCTTTTTTCAAATAAAAGTAATCTAAAGAAGGTACTTAAATGAAACATTAAACAGGTAAGTATATACCAACTTTTAAACCAGAAAGTGCTTACATAGACTTTTTCATAAATAAGTACAGGCCCACTCGAATTTATTCATGACTTAAAGAAGGGTGAATTATCGATGAGTTTGTACTGAATAAAAATATACGCTTTTTATGGACTCGTATTTATTTATTCCTTGAAACATTACCGACAAGTCCTTTTTAGGGTGCAGGTTAGTTACACTGCCAACCGCAGGTAGTGGGTTCGATTTCCACCTAGGACAGATATGTGTATGCATGAATTATTGTAATATTTGTACAAGTAAACATTTTACAAATTCTCTATGTTATATATTCTTACCAATATTATAAATGCGGAAGTGAGTATGTTTGTTTCTTACCTATTGAATTTTATTTAGCACGCATGTGTAACAGTAACCTTATATTTTAAGATGATGATAGCTCAGTGGTAAGTCGGATGCCGAGACGAAGCCCCCGGGTTTGAATCCTTCAATGAGTTTGAGATTTCGGTAAATGAAAACATCGTGAGGAAACATGGGCACGGTGGTGGTGGCACTTTGTAGTACCCACCTGGCTGGCCACCCCCCTCAAAGTTCCTAACGGTGTGTTCCGCCGGCTGCACTTGATAGCCAGTTACTTCTAGGCTTTGAATGCTTACCACCTTCGGCCACATCATAACTTACCATGGCGAGATTGTGGCTATAAACTGGTACTGGTATACACAGTAAGCTAAAAATAGTTCAATAATTATCATTTATTAAAAAGTTATGGTTCTTTTACGACTGGGTAGTCGAATTGGGAATTAATAATGCTTTTTAAATCCGTTATGTTATAGCCGTAGGTAAGTAGGTAGGTAGGTAATGAATGTCAACATAAAACCGACTCTTTAACTAAAGTGAGTAATAAACCAAGCGGCACATTTTTCGGAATGAAAATGGGAATAAAAAGAAGAGAGTGAACGCAGGACCCTTTGGGACGCAGTTTGATGGGGTCACGTACGTAAACTTTCTCGGTATTTAGCAAAAGGGCAGCTTTCTATGTATTTCACTCAATTTGATTATATAAGAGCATTTGAGTGACTCTCAAAGTCGAGATGTTAGCGGAAAAATAACATAAGGGAAATAAAACATGTCAGTACAAAGCTTTGTAAAGATGATTTTCAAATAAACCTCAAGATGAATTCAAATACAAGTAAGTAATAATAATAATAAATATCCTGGGACTTTCCTCACACACAGTCATCTGATCCCAAACTAATCATAGCTTGTACTATGGAAACAGATAACTGATATAATACATATACTTACTACTTTTTATTTGTAAATACATACATAATATACATAATTACACCCAGACACATGACATACAGACACGTTCATGCACACAAATGCAACATGCATGCTACTGAGTTTGTGAAGTTAGGGCTTGTAGAGTAAGGGCATGTAGAGTAATAAGCTTGGCTCTACATGAGATCTTGATAACTTTTTGACAGTGCGAGCCATGTCTTGGCAAAATTTTACATTAAAATGTTTTTGGTGGGATTTCACTTCTTTTTGTAAATTGCTTTTGTTTTTTTTTTGTGTTTTAAATTTCCAAGTTTTTTTTTTTGTTGATTGTGTACTAATACAAGCTTACATGCCAAATTTCAGCTTTCTAGGACTTCAGGAAGTATCCTAAGAGTTTTGATGATCATAAGTGAGTCAGTGACGAAATCGGGGTTTTTTAGATATCAATAAAATCTAAAATATAAGAGCTATGTTATTGAAACCTTTATTTATTTTAATAAGTTCACTATTTACATTATATCCCGAGGATTTTGTTTATCTGGTATAATCAAAATCCAACTAATGAGTGTTCAAAAAAACGACGAAGCGCTTCGAGAAAAGGTAGGTTCACTTGCCCTTGCGCTTCGCTTGGCTGTCTTGGCGGGGGGCTCTCCCGTGCCCCCAGATAGTTTTCTTATGGGTAAGCGCGTTTCATTTTAGGCTTCGACATTGCCCTTTATGGGCTGTTCAGTGGACAAAGACATTTAATTTAAAATAATTGGAGTGTTTTACAAAAAACTTAAACCGACTTCAAAGTACACTAAAAAGTAATCAAATCCTGATCTGATGACAATGGGACCAAACGGGAAGTGTACCCTTCCAGCCAAAAAAAGAATTTTCCAAATCGGTTAATAAATGACGGAGTTATGAGGTAACAAACATAAAAAAAAAAAAAAAACATACAACCGAATTGAGAACCTCCTCCGTTTTTTGAAGTCGGTTAAAAAAGAGTATTAAACTGTGCGGTACTGTAAAGTAAAAAGCACTAGTGCGTAATAAGCTGCATTTTAAAACTAAAAGCGGTGCAATAAGAGACACTTTACGACAAGGGTTTTTAAATAGTACATTATGATACATGTGTGCAAAGTTGGTATTTACAGACGAGGCGGTATTAAGCGCGTGAGCCGCAGGCGAACGCGATTAGAGTGCCGAGAGAGAGTGTAATGATCAATGCACACGCGTTTCATACGTTTTTCAGCACACTTGCGAGGTAAAAACAGACTTGTATTTCTTGGATTAGATTTTTTGATAATAATCAACACGCAATGAGAACGTTAACAAATATGGGGCGCAGGTTTTTTTTTTGACAACGGTGCGCTGACTAACTTTTTTACCCGTTTAAATTAATAATGCTTTGTCTACACACATATCAATTGCATTGAGGTACAAACTTAACATAATTGGGATTATACTTTTCATACAACTGTGAGGTAATGTAAAGTAAAAAGCACTAGTGCGTAATAAGCTGCAAAAAGATACTAAAAACGGTGCAATAAATGTCACTTTACAAGCAAGTGTGTTGAAAAATAATTTACAAACTGGCAATTCGTATCCATGCGATTTTCAGATTATATTCAAATCGCGCCGCGTAGGCACAGAATAAATGTAAAAGTTTACAACCCCTTTATTTGGCACGTAATAAAGTTTTACGATATGACATTTACTTAACGCGTAAGTTGACCCTCCTGTAAACGAGCGGGACGGGTTACAAAAGTTTATAATTTAATTATAACACCCCGAGGAGCTGTTATCTGAGTAATCTACGCTGCCTTCGCAGACGCACCGCAAATATAGATTTTTTAACAGTTTCGAAGCTATGGAAATTGCAAAAGCCAATATTGGTTATAAGAACATAAGTTATACTTATTCATTACCTAGAATAGACGCGAAGTATTGCCCGATAGAGAAAGGCAATGAAGGTCATAAAAAATGGTAGTATATGTACCTAATATAAGTAAAACTAAACTGTTAAAAAGAAGCAATGCCTTACCTAGTTGGAAGAAAACATATAATTAGGCAAGTAAATATAAGCAACAGCAAGACAGACATAAACTTTTCGCGCAAGCACATAGTTAAGACCATTGGGCGAATAAGAGAGTGCTTAGGGCTCCACGCAAATGGTCACATTCACTCTCACTTGGGGCTCACAGCTGGGCCACTGTAGGGAGGTACTTTATTGCACTGCCGCTGCCATGCCGCTCACATCGAGGGGCTTACGGACCTGCATGTAGGAGTGTAAGTGTAACTAGGGTTGCGACGCGGGCGGTATGTTCGGTAGGCGAACATTTGGCGAGAGAAGTATTAGTCACCAAAAATATTCTTAATTTGAAATTTTATTTTTTTATTGTTGGTTTGAATTTCGGTTGATAAGACGCGAGTAAAGTTACGATGAAAGAAGTCTATGTGGTTAAAGCTTTATGATTGAAGAGTATTATTATATTTTGTTCAGCAGGTAAGACGAACACGAACGGTTCGAAAATATGGCATCTGCTAGCTCTCTGTATGCTATAAGAAAATAATAGGATATAAGCATGATTTATAGTACCATTCACTATCTTAGGTATATGTAGGTAACTCTACGATTAAGGGGTGATGTAGGTTAATACGTACTTGTCAACTGAAACGTAGCTATGATTTTACTTATTAAACTCATGTCAAACTACAAGAAAGAAAAGAAAAAGTTTCTTTAATACAATCGACTGAAACATGACGGCCCATCACTAGTAGCTATACTCGCCAGTCAGTCTGCATTTTCCCCGTAAACTTTGTAAATTATAACAGTTTTAGCGTAACACAGGATGCGGTTTGTTAGAAGTTTGAATACCGAACCTATAGGTAGTGTTGAAATGCAAGCACTTAAAGTGCATTAGAAAACGAAGTTATTAACCTATGTTTGCAGCAATGTTAACAGCGCTTATGTGCGTTCGCCTAATGGAAAATATCTGCTAAATGTATGCTTAACTTACTGCTTAGTACGTTATTCAGGCGTTCATTTATATACTTGTTAAACCGCCTGAGGGGTAAGTGGTTGCTCGTAAACTGCTTAAAATTGTGATGAATTCATTCATGTTTGACATATAAATATTTAATTACATTCTTTTATGAATCGAGAAGATATGTTAGGTTTGAAATGTATAATAACAGAATTTTTAGTTGTTAAATTGAATATTGGTATGAAAACCAAAACGCTAAACGGAGGCAAAGTTTCGAACCGATGGTAACTTCAGTTTTACCTTCATGTTTCATTTGCCCTTCTTTGGCCTAAATTGAATAAATGACTTTGTCTTTGAAGTCCAGTATCTTCTTATAATTATATCCATCTATTCCTATAATATATCATTAAGTGATTAAATACCTTCTTCAAATAAATATATAAAATTCAAAACTCATTTAAGTATTTAAATTAGACCCTGGTAAGTAAGGCACACGAATGTTACAAATTGACTCTACCATTGTCTGTCTAATGTCTAAATCCGAGTAGGTATACACAGTTTTTGTTTTTATCAAATTCTTCCTCGAGACTCCATTGAAATTTTTCACTTTTACCTATATGTAGGTTTTACAAAAGGATTGGCCATCCTTGCGCAATTGAAAAATTCACTCTGTAATCCTAAATACTAAAAACTATATGTACAAAAAACAAACAAGAAAAAACATAAAGGTATTTAAAAACAATCTGTAATCTGAATATGTCTAATTTCCGATTGCCTACCAATGTCAATTCGACAATGATTGAGCACTAGAACTACAGAGTTGGAGAGCGAGAAAGTACAGACGTGAAGAGCTGTTAAGAATTCTAACATAAAGGGATTAAAAATAAAAGTGTTTAATTAATTGCCTACATTACTACAAAGGGAGCTCCTAGTCATTCGTTAGATACATTTTTAATTAAGTTGCCGAAAGCTGAACATAATTAAAATTGTTCCTAAACACACAAAAATATAAAACACAAGTGCGCAACAGTCATTCGCAAATGAAAACGGTTGTAATAAAATTATACATTTTCTGAGCAATATTTAATTTTATGGTGTGGAAAAGGCTCTCGGAGGGTTCTCCAGCTAGGACAATGGTATGATTTGTTACTCCGACGGATATCATCTACGGAGAAAATTCCCGTCCAAGAACACCGCGCTTTAAGAAAATATTATTTTTGTTACGTACTCCATTCCGCTCTTATGAATTCAGCCGCTTTTATTAGCATTATTTATCGTTATTTTTCTCAATGGACAATCTTAAACATATTTTTTATTTGAAGATGTTATTTTATTAATTCAGTCCCAAAATATATTGTACGACTATATTTACAAAAGAACTTTTACATCATGAAGTACTCAATTGAAAACAACTGTACCTACATATTAATATAGCAAGGAGTTGCTTTACAGCGTGTTTGACGACAATAGTATTCCTTTACAACAGTTACTTTCTGTGACAAAGTTATGTGCTATGTGAAATAGAGATACCTACCTAACGTAGCACTTGCAGCCTGTTTATTTAATGTATAAGATATTTAATTGCTTATTGGAGGTTTGTAAAAAGAGTTTACATTACTATTTCATAACATTATAATTATTTTATTCCATATCAAACCTGTTGCTGTGGCTATCTCACGCAACTAATAGTTTTTGTATATGAGAATCGAATTACACATTTTTTTTTATACGACTAAGCCGGTAAACAAGCATACGACCCGCCTGATGGTAAGCAGTTACGGTAGCCATATGGACACTTGCAATACACGAAGCATCGCTCACGCGTTACCGACCTTTTATAAGCACTGACGACTTTACACAACATAAAGTTATTTGGCTGCGGTATTCCGTGAGGTGTAGGCACTTCCCCAATCGAGCTGCTCTTTGAGCGAAAAAATGCTACGCTCTACCTGTCTATAGTTTCAAGGCTAAGCCATCCCTTGGTTTACATTCTACACACTTTTTGAGTTTTTAGAGTTTTTTTGTTTGTTTAAACGGGCTAATCACTGGAACTACCAGTCGGATTCGAAAAATTATTACACTAATGAGAAGCTACATTATCCCCAAGTATTATAGACTAATTTGTATGCCCGGAACCCGGAACGCGTTAGCTAGGTAGCTATAACAACTTTAATAAATATCTTTATAGCACCTCAACAGAATAGCTTTGACTTTGAAACCAATAAAACCATTATGTATATTATAGAGCGTTATACATAGTGATTGGTCACGCAAAACAAACTGGACAGCTATTAATACAGGAGTGACCCCTAGTTCCACCCCATCCGACCCCCGAATCTACCCTCACTATTGTATTGTCAATTAATTAATTATCTACGCCCGATGAACCGGCGAATTTCAGCTATGCGAAGCCAAAATCAGGAACAAAATTGATAGACTTTGATCAGAGCGGTATTCGCTGAATATAATTAGTTTAATGGGAGTAATTAATCAAAAATGTAGGTACGCTAGAAAACTTACGAAAGTAATTAATCAGTTGACTTCATACTGCATCGCAGTTCCTGGAACTTTATATTTTCATATGTACGTGCGTTCCATCTGTTAAATAATTAAAAAAGAATTGAACGAAGTGGTGGTGTTTACTTTTACCGTAGGAAATTTATTTACGCACGGTTAACTGATTCCAAACTAAGAAAAACTTATGGTACGGAAACCAGGACTGATTGAGCGTTTCTTCAACTACATTATATCTCTGTATAATAGCCTGATATTTATTGGGTTATTCTTCAACTTCTTGACTGCGAGCACCTAGATCAAAATAATAAATTAAATTATACGTTCGTACGTAACTATCGAACTTCGACACAGTCGATAGTCAAAGTCAAAGCCATTTATTCAATTTAGGCCCCAGAAGATGTCGAAGTTATACTGTATCATAAGTGCCCTATGATAACAGTATAACTTCGACATCTTTGACTATGCTTCTGAGACTTTAAAGTTCAGGGTTGTTATTACTATATTATAACTAGGTATGATATAGATATTACTAATGTCCATAAGCGGCAGTGACCACTTACTATCAGGCAGCCCCCCCCCCCCGTAGCAGACAAACGGTCATATTGAAATAATAAATAAAGATTAGTGATAATTATACAAATGGAGTTCACTCAAAATAACACCATAACCATCCATGTAACCATACCATCGACCACAATATCACGTACTATGGTGAAATTGTGGTCAAAATAGTAAAATAATATACAAATAAACTTTTGAGTTCTGCAACTGGACTGTATGAAGATAGAAAATATTATATTTAATTTTTTTTGCTATTGCTATTGCTTAAATTATCAGGTATGCAAAATGTATCCTAATTATAAAGAAAGGATATATTTTTTTAACATGAATTGCCGCATGTATGAAAGATCATCACTTGGGAACGTCACAAACAATTTGACAAGGTTTGTATGAAGGCGAATGGGGCGAAGACCGTCCAGCAGGGTAAGACCGTACAGTAAGAAATACGACGAATTCTGAATAGCTACAAAGATAGCCCGATATTTTAAAAGCTTAGCTATTAAGTTGGAGTATTACTGGGCTGCGATATTTCTAGCTATTCAGAATTCGTCGTATTTCTTATTGTACGGTCTTGCCCAACCGGACGGTCTTCGCCCCATTCACCTGATATAATATTTTCTGAGAGCTGCGTCATAATAATCTCTACACCAAGTTTCATTTTGTGACTTTGTACACGGAAATTTTAAAATAGCTCTGTATGAAAACAATTTTAAATATTTTACAACAATATTGAGTTACTGAAACTTACAAGTAAGATTTTAGACAAAATTGACCCAAGTTTACAAAGTTACTGATAAAAAATAACAATCTTTTTCACTTTACGGTATCCTAAAGAGAGTATACGGGGAATGTATCCTTAAGTTAAAATAAAGAATTTATCAAGGGACACCAGCACACGAGCAGCGGTCAGTCCATTCAATGTCCCGTCAAATCCTGTGGGACATCCTTTTATGGTATAAATAAATAGAATTCTCATTACAAAGGAAATAAGCGGGATTTTACGATTTTTGTGAAAACACGCGTAATACATATTATAATTATGTTTAAATAAGTAGGTACCTACGCTATACTTGTCTAGTAGGTAGCTTGTCAAATAGCTTATAGAGTTTAATTCCTATATCTTCAAACGCCTGAAGTTAAACTAAATAAAGATAATTGAACTGTTTTACAAAAAACTTAAACCGAATTCAAAGTACACTTAGAAGTAATCAACTCTGATCTGATGACAATGGGACCAAACGGGAAGTGTGTTTTCCAGACGAAAAAATTTTTTTCCAAATCGGTTAATAAATGACAGAGTTATGAGGTAAAAAAAACATAAAAAAAAAAAAAAAAAACAACCGACTTGAGAACCTCCTCCTTTTTTTGAAGTCGGTTAAAAATGAGAACCTATATTTTCTTATCGGTTGGAAAAAAGACCTATCTAGGTGAACAGTTTCCATTAGACAATCTTCTCAAATAAATAATAATTTGAGATACGCGGGTGTTGCTATTGTATCTTCCCACCTATAAAGACTAACCACAAACTTTGCAACCCATAACTTGTCCTTAACCAC
This sequence comes from Achlya flavicornis, assembly GCA_947623365.1. NCBI lineage: Eukaryota > Metazoa > Arthropoda > Insecta > Lepidoptera > Drepanidae > Achlya > Achlya flavicornis. Next base: position 5,495,491 of record OX392482.1, read on the forward strand.
TGCTCTAATAAAGGTCCAAGTACAGTCAAACAGCGCGCAAAGGTGAACGACCCCATCCCTACGGGACACCTGCTGATGTTATTGACAACAAACCGTGTTGTTTCTTTTATTTCCCATTTGGCAAGGGGGATGGATCTCTGAAATTATTTGGATAACGTACATGGTCATAAAAAGTTATGTGAACGTAAAATTAGGCAATAGTTAGTTTTTACGTATTTTTATTTTTAATCATCTGTTTTTTTAAAGCATCGTCTCTTTTCTCTAACATAAAGATAAGCTTTTTGAATTAAAACTAAGCTGCTGTTTTTTTTTTATTAAAAATAATATAATATCGTAATAATCTTCAGACCGTGATACAAGTTACCAAGTGAAAAGTGAAATGACTAAAACGCATGTAGAAAAATCTGAGACAAACGTTTCCTTATTTATTCAGTTACCAACAAAAATTGCGTAATAAACTTGTCTACATCGCAAAAAATCAGTATGTGGCGCTCGCCTACAGTAATGCACTGCCTTATTTTGTATTATACTTCAATTTTATTTTATGTTGATCCCTAGCTCCCAAAAATGGCTGCTAAGGGAACAGTAAAGCTGAGGCTTACACCGCCACAACTCGTTTTACTAACCTGGCTTTGGAACATAAAGAATTCATGCCAAAGAGAATTTTTGAGGTGAACCTCACTTGTTTGCCGTTTGTTTATTTTTATCTTTATGGAATATGCGCTTTGTAATTCCTTTTGCTCAAAATGTAACTGAAAGAATCACAAAGAACTGCATTCACGGAAATGTTATTTATGTACGTGTTCCTCTTATCAAAGGTTGGAAATGATTATTTATAACTGCTTTTCTTTGTATTTCCACTTTAAAATGTAGGTATACGGTTATATTATTTTCTTTTAATCCCGAGGCAGTATTCTCTGTACCGGCTCAGGCGAGTCTGAGTCTGACTGGCGCACCGAGGATTCCTTCCTTCCTTGTACGTATTATATTCTGGTTTGTGCCATAACAATTGTTAAGTTAATAAAATAAATAACCGTACCGCATAGGTATCTAAGCTTGTTTGTGAAGGGATCTGAATGATCACGAAAATCTGTGCTAGAAATATCGTTCTATTTTTACTGTGATATTTACATCAATGTTTATCAACGTATAACAGATTTTGCGCTTTGGGAATTTCAGTTTTTGTAGAAAATGTTCATGGGCGCCGGCAGGATTAATTCCAGCGAGTTGCATCTGTATCCAAATTTTAGCTAATAAGAAACTAAATAACTGATATATAATTTTATAAAATTGTATGGTTCTGCCCCACACCTAATTGAAGGCAGTCGGTCACGGTCAACGACGGGACACGCAAAGCAAGGCTAACCGACCTGTCCATAGTCAGGGTTCCTAGGATCGCCCATTTCGGCCCCTTATGCAAAGTAACTAAATAATTTGTGTTTTTTTCATTTGCATTAAGGTTGTGTAAGCAATACCTATTTAAAACAATTTCAAATCAATAGTTAGTAGATCCGCTGTGTGCCTGTTACAGAAAAAAACAAAAACAAATAATTTCAGACAGAGTCGTACCATAAAAAAATGTATAATGATACCGATATAAGACAGAAAAAAAGGGAAAATTACAACTATAAAAAATATATTATGTAGTTAAAGGTGTTTGAAGACTGGAAAACAGGTCTTACGTAGGTATCCTGCAGTGACGAGCAGGTACATAGGTATCGCATACATCTAGGTAAGAAGGTTTCATTTAAATTCAATCTTATCCTTCGGGGACTAGGTAGACACTTTATCGAACTTTCTGTAAGGGAATTCGAATTGAGACGAATAACACTTTTATTTTTATTTACCTACTTACCTGTCGATATATTTTGTTATAGTTTGTATACATTGACTTGTTTGCATATATAGGTTGTATACTACTTCTGCTATATATTATACCTTATATGTACTTTATACTAGTAATAGCTGTCCCGCGCTGAAATTCGTTCTATTTGATCCCGCTAATCTCCGAAACTGCCAGTCCTATTTGAAAATGGAAGGGTATGGTATGGCAGATTTTATTACATTACTAGCTGCCCGGCGCGACTTCGTTCGCGTAATACCCTACCCTACATTTAAACCTTCCCCGGACTTCCACGAATATTTAAAACCCAAAATTAGCCAAATCGGTCCAGCCGTTCTCGAGTTTTAGCGAGACTAACGAACAGCAATTCATTTTTATATATATAGATGCCACGACATTATCGAAATTTAACGCGGATATAATTCATTTGTAGTGAAGAAGCCACAGTTCATTAGAAATAAAGTTCACAGGTCTAAAGGCTAAAGGTTACTTTCCATTGTATAATTTATCATCATCAGTAAATAAATATTATGTTGGTAAAGGGCCATAATAACTGTTTGCCTATATGGATAAAATATCTGTTCAATCTTTACATGAGTAACATCCCATCATTACCATTATTTAACCGGGGAATATGCTTTCCCAAAGCATCTTCATCATCAGTAAGCGGCCTTGAGTTGCCAAGATGATCAAGTGCGAGTAGGAGTGCGAGGGTGATAGGCACAGGTATATTTAAATTTAATTAATTTAAATTCATGTTTGGATCCTTTTTGGATTGGATGCTTTTATATTTTGCCAAAAGATTTCATGTGTAGGTCATCGAAAAGTAGTATGAAAGTACGCTTTGAAATGCCACGATAATTTGCTGCAGTATGTTGTTTCTAAAGCCACATCCATGTAATCGTACAAGGGTTCCGTTGTCCATTATCCGGTAGGTACGTACATAACCCTAAAAATATCTCAACTATTAGGTGATTCATCATTAATTCCATAAAGAGCAACATCAGAAACTTATTTAAATCTGGCAACATAAATTCGCGCACTATAAAAAGAAAATAAGTTAGGAAGTTGTATGAATCGAAGCGTAAAATCGGAAATGGCGGACGTCCCACAACCGCCCCTAAATCGTTTGCTACTAAATCATCCTCACTATAAAAGTCCCGATAAAATAATAAATATTCCTTATGCATTTTATTGTGCTTTTGTAATATAACACGAGACTTCCCTTTCTAGACTGCATGTGGTTTATTTTATGCAAGAACATTTACTATGACGCATGATGACTGTTTTCGACTTTTTGAAGCTAAAATTATTATTTTTGGCCATTATTCTTTTGATATTGGATTCTAAGATGCAATTTAAAGCATGAACACATTAAACATTGTTTCTAATATATTTCATAATTTATCATTATTTATAGTTATGAAAATGTGTCCCAAATCACCTTTAGGATTGACAGCACATGCTGAAACAAAGGAGTTATATCTGTTTAGTACCTACTGATACCACTTCCTATTCCCTCGGGAATTTTAGACAGATTTTAGATTCACATTTAAAATTGTTATACTATATTTTTATTTATGTCACGGTCTGAATTTAAAGGATATAATACATCCCTAATTTTGATAAAACCTTCCGACTTGTATATCTAAAGCTATATCAAGCTGATATTATCACCGTTTCCCGGAATTTGTCAGTCCATGAGTCATTTATTTAAGAGGAGCGACTATTGTCATCTCTACGGAAGATCTCTGACTCACCCTCCATGAGTCCCGTCTAGTCTGGATGCCTACGTAAGATACAATGAATTTACTAAATGGAAAAATTACTACTGCATCTATTTATTCAGATTTGTAATAGGTACGTAGTATATCATTAACTCTGTGGTAATAGGGAAATAGAATACGACTTCACGAGGAAAAGTACATCTGTTTTTATTTTATTTTGATAACACTGGTCATAAATAAATTTTCCACAATGTGATTTGAGACGCGTTCTCTTGGGATATTATCATATTTTCGCGGGATCAAAAGTACCTACCTTATTATTTCTAGATCTATTTTTTATAATCTATTCAGCCATTCTGACACGTCAGAACACACAGAACAGAATTCTGACACGTTTCAACTTATCCAAAAGAATCTGATGACATTTTAGAAGTCATATTAATTAACGTTACTCAAGGTGTAAAAACAACAATACAGATTTTTAGAAGCTACAACATTAAACTCACTAATTACTTTAATTTTCCAGGTATTATAACAAATACTTGGAAACAATAAATTAATGTTACAAAATTTCATTTCGGACACGGATCGGGCGAGAAATTTCAAACCCAACCTCGGATTTAACCATCCGGGTTACAGAAATTTATGACCGATTCGTTTGCACTAATTAATTTCAACTCTTATCTTAAGCTTAATTGGAGTTAAGGAGTTTGTTCCGTAATTCGTCTTCCAGTTGGATATTTAAGTCTTTATGTAATACAGTATTATTACAGATGGCGATTTGTATAAATACAACAACGTCGGTTATATATCAAGCTAGCATTTATTAAGAAAGAGAAAAACTCAACGATTTTACGTCAAGTATCGTATACTATTTTATAGCACGTCGTATAAACTCGCACTTAAGTCACGGTTCTCCGTGTCATAATGGACTACTTAAGGCGGCTTACACACTGCTACGCATCACGCTGCATGTTGCATGTCAATGAAGGAAATTGAACGCGCGGGATGCATTTTTTGTGTGTTGGACTGTGCGTGTTTTCTATACAAACGGAGATTCTTATAAGCAACGTTAAAACACGCATTCACAAGCTACGCTGCGTGGTACGTGGCAGTGTGTTAACCGCCTAAGTCATGGAAAAGCGTGCACTAAGTGAGGGTTTAGGTCACACAGTGCTATAAATATAGTATTTGTTACTAAAACCTACCGTGATTTAAATATGTACAAGTTGGACTCCACAAAGTTAATCAACATAATCATTACAATCCAAATTATCACAATATAGTAATTTTTTAATATAGTAGAGTAGTCTAATAAAATTTATTGTAATTTCGAGATATTCCTTCGTATTTCCCCAATGGTGTGAGGTGTTAGCGCCACGCAGACGTACGTTATTATAACGTCGACCCACATCACGCTGAATATAGCAGGATATTTTATTATGACAGCATGTTGTATCCCACCCGATATAAATTCCCACTAGTCAAGTAACTCACGAGAAGTTTGTAATGAAATATGATTTGAAGCTTTGTTATTTTCTTTAAAATTCTAGCTCGTTTTCCAATTCAATATCGAAACTGCATTTGTAACATTCATATGTAGTATTCTTTGAACAGTAGTTGTACCTGCTCGTTGGTTCAGCGACTATCTTGCAAAATAAATAAACATAATTCCTTAAAATATCAGCAGTAGTAAAACCACATAAACATAAATGCAAGTTTCTCTGAATTCCTCTCACAGTGCTAAGGAAAACTTAAGCGAAATTTACTTGTAGTGTTATTTCAACGGGAAGCCGAAACGAGTTCCTACTGTTGGTAAGAGTCACAGTATCGTTTGTTTATTTGTATAATGCAAACTTTAGTTGACAAGCAAGTGGCGTACGTTTGTGAGTCGTAGCGTTTCCAAATTTGCAGTGGTATCAATATTCCGTCGCCGTATCGGGGGTGACATGCGTAGCAGCATTTCATTACTGTTTCCCTGCGAGAACTGTGTGCGTAGTGAAGGGACCCATCAGTGCAGCCATGCACGCTGGACGTGTCATATTTCATAATATATCTTTTTTGTCAAAATAACACATTGTGTATCGCAAACAGAGCTTAATTTCATTAAATATTTAGTCTGACTATATTTTTAATACAACCATATAATACTCTTTGTTGCAATTTTTTTTTTTTTTTTATACAACTTAGTCGGATAACAAGCATACGGCCCACCTGATTGTAAGCGGTTACCGTAGCCATATGGACGCTTGCAACACACGAAGCATCGCTCATGCGTTACCGACCTTTCCCCCCTCCCCTATGAGCTCTGGCGACCTTACTCACGCGCTGCTCTTTGAGCGAATAAACGCTATGCTCTACCTCTCTAAATAATTTTATTTCTAAAAGATCGAAGTCTTGTCTTACCATAGCGCTTCCACGCATAGTAAACGGCCAACAAAATTTATTCTCACTACCTACCTAACTATATGAGAATAAATCTCTGATTTGTTCTTGCTTGCGGTAAATCTCCCTGACAAAGGAAGCCCTTTCGGAGACAAAGGACTGCAACAGTATTATCCCCCACGAAGAATAGATCCGTCGCAGCTGATCCTTATGCTTCTCACGTTTTGAGTTTTATTGGAATTAAGCCATAGTGAACCCTTTACTTCCGACGACGTTTTGCCAGCATTACCTAGGATTACCACTTTCCGAAGGGTGAATTGTAAACCGACCAAAACAATGAGGATGTGAATTTTCAGCATTTGAAAACCCTATAAAACTGATAATCCTTGTGCCGCTCATTTCAAATGGTATTATAATTTTCAGGAGGATCATACCTTTATTTATGTTTAGATGTATTAATCTTGAATCTAATTTCGGATTATATTAAGCAAGGTTGTTTATACAATTTCGAGGTACGTACACTTATGAACCTAAAGTTCAAGATTATAAAGTAGGTCCATATGGCTACGGTAACCGCTTACCATCAGGCGGGCCGTATGCTTGTTTACCGACTTAGTCGTATAAAAAAAAAAAAAAAAAAAGGTACTTTTTGAACGTAGTAGCCTTGAAATGTTGTTTTAATAAATTAATTAAGTTGCGATTTGATTAAAGGAATTGAAGGAACGTGAAAGATTGCTTTACCTATCGCTTCCAGTTAAAATTGCGCTACCAAACGTATACGACTTTTATTAAAGATCAAAAGCATCATTCTTGAAATAAGTCGAAACTTTTTTTTTACATAACACGGAAAATACAAAAGTGCATGAAATGGGGCTGTTCCAATGTAGCGTCATAAAATTCCTAGTACCTACTCGTAAACTATTGTTCGTTTTTATGATTCATCTCCAATGTTTGCTGAAGCCCTCGTAGGTAAGAGCTGATGGTACCATCGCGTGCAAAAGGGCATGTCGTAAATTTTATATCGTTTTTAAATTACTTGGGCATACCTTTGAGGATTCTTGCGGTGTTTCTTTACTACCTTATCAATGCTTAAAATCACTTTGAGTGCAGAAATATTGAATTTTGTGTAGCATGAGATAGTTCTCATAAAAAAGTAGAAAGATATGTACAATGAAATAAATAATACCTACTTTTAATTAGAGTATTAAATTCGCGGAATGAGGTGCAGAATATTCTCCTCATAAGATACGTATCAAAAATAGGACACGATGAAAAAGATATTAGAAAAACATTTTACTGACTTTATTCGCGAACCGTCCGATATTATCATGGAGGACAGAGATTGATGTGAGCTTAAGTGACCTTTCGAAAGAAATTTCGATTTCACAAAAAAGGAAATCAAGAGAGTACTGGCACGTTTATAGGTTAATAAGTATCTGAAGGATCCAAATACCGGTATTTATAGGTATGTTCCTAACTAATACCGGAATGTATAATATACCTTTCTAATTATACTCTTGGAGACTAGAGATTTGAAATTTGGAGAAATTTCCTCTGATCATAGGTTTCCCTAAATTCAACTACGATAGCGGTAAAAAGTTAGCTTCTTAACGAATATTTTATTATCCGGTTTGTGGCGGTAAAGCATATCGTATCGTATACGATCTATTTTGGTAATAATGAGGTACAATTATTCCTATACATCACTTATTTATAACCTAATTTTCATAGTATTGATTTAAGGGTAAAGTAGAAAATATCGTAGTTATATGAAATAATATGAAAGGGTGTGAGATTTGCCACAGTTAAAGTTTTTACTATAAATTTTAGTATTTATAGTAACACCTTTCTTCGAGAATGTACAAAAGTGTGAAATTTGTGCAGCGCTCGTGTCTAAGTAAATTTGGTCATCTCACCCAATCTGTGTTTACGAGGGGTCAGCCCTCTGAGCGCAAGGTATCGAGATTTGAGGGCACTAACAATGAATCATTGCCCCGGCGACGACATCTTATTTAATTTGCACTCTTTTGTTTTGTTTTTATTTGTTTTGAACAAACGAAGATCTAATTTTCGTAATCAATACTTCAATTTAAATGAATATTACGGTGAAAACAAAGCACGAGATGAAGCTATACCTATTAATTGATACCCAAAAACTAATTCCCGTTCTACGATATTTTTAGTAATATACTTTACACTTTGAAGTAGTTTTTTGTTTTTTTTTTTTACTCCTATACAATACTATAACATAAACATTTTTGTCATTTAAAAATACTCGACTTTAAATGAATTTTAATCATGAATGAAACATTATATTATACAAACTGCTGTGTAAAAGCACTCATACTACAGAACATTGTAGTTTTGTTACGTGTGCGTATGTTCTCTTTGCCGTCATGTGTGGGAAAGGAAACATGAAAAATTTCAGGTAAGTACGTTTTACTGTTAATATGACATAGTAGTATATATTTATAAATAAGAAAGTTTGTACATAGGATGTTTGTTTGTAACTAAAATGAATAAATAAATATCCTGGGATATTCCTCACACACGGTTATCTCATCCCAAACTAAGCAGAGCTCGTACTATGGAACTGGTTTCCAAACTACAAGCATACATAATTATTACTTTTTGTTTGTAAATACATACTTAATATACACAATTACACCCAGACTCAGGACATACAGACATAACATAACATAGCATAACGATCTTGGAACATCATACACCATTACATAGGTACATTTATATTTCCCTTATCTGAAATAGTCAAAGTCCACTTTAGGTGGCACGTGTCTCGCACCAGCACGTAAAGTACTGCCTACTCATCACAAGATGCTTAAGTGTCGGTATGTCACGCTTTTTTTGAAATACAAAATGTAATATATGAATTTATTTTAGATCAACGTTCCAACAAAATGGAAGAGATTTTTTTTATCGGCAAATATCACTATTAATAATTCTACTGCTGATTAGTTAAGAGTTACCTATATATTAAACTCTGACCCCCTTATTACAAAACATGGTTTAAAGTAAAGCCAGGTTTTACTGTCATTTGGTCACTTTCTAACGTCATATAATAAAAAGGGACGAGGCTATTTTAAAACCTGGTTTTCCTTTAAACCATGTTTTGTAATAAGGTGCTGAAGGTCATCTAATGTCCTACACTTGAGATAGGTCCGTTAAATCCGCTACTTTTACCTCCGCTGCTACTGGAAACCAGTTTTAGGAGACCAACCTTTTTTTCTTTAAATATTGGATAGGATTGAATGGCGTCACAAAAAGAAAATGTGAAAAGCGTTATTAGCCGAGAGGCTTATGCACCGTTTAATCATCAACTGTTAATGCATGCATATTAAGGTTAGGTGAATTTACCGACCCATTAAAAACTTCTACAATGTATTAGCTGCAGTTTATTAAAAGGTAAACTTTATACTGCGAATACTGAAACATAAACGTCGTTATATTTTTTTAAAGAACTGCAATAATAAAAATGTACAACTGTTTAAAGAACAGAAAAAAATATAATACAAAATGGAATGGTTAAAGCAAACAACCTGGAGTGAGAAATTTGCATTCACGGTAATTTTACAAAATTTCGAAATACAGCTCGTGATACGGAATTCAACAGGGAGTGGTCATAGCGAAACTTTCAGGTAATATGCGTTGCAATGGAATAATTAAATACAAGTGAATTTTACATGCAGTTATTTCAAGCATAAAATACTTAATATTTCTAAAATTATGTTTGATTGAAACAGAACTTCCAGTCAATGAAATGGGATGCATTCTATTTATGCAAAGGGTTAAAAGCGCAAATTATGTCGTATAAAACTAATAATTTTGCTGTATTTGAAAGGCTTCTTGGCGTAAACCACCGAGACCAGAAGTAGCCAGCTGCCAAAACTTATGAAATAATTCAAATAATTTTCACAGATACATACCCGCCATCTAGCCATAAATTATTCAAACATTTCAACATGCGATAAAACACAAATGGCACGAGTGCAACTGACGCAAGCCACAAGGGTCGATCCAACTCTGCGCCTGCCGACCTTCGTAATTAAACCAAAAGCCGCACTTCACCAAACGGAAACATGATTCAGATGACAACTCAACGAGTAACCGAACAACGCTCTCTGTTATTTCAACGAGAGATTGACTGCCTTTTGTATTTTTGAACGTTCCATTCGGCCTACGTGTAATGAACGGGTTGAAACTCATATTACTTTTCCAAAAAGTTGCATTACATGTGAAATAAAAGCTACGTAATTCTTTTATGTGAAAGAGAAAATATCTTATTGATCTTTTATTGCGTTTACATTGAGGGAATAAAATCACAACTTTGGGAATGAAATGAACTGAAAGGCAAAAGGGTTGGCGCAGACACGGCTTGAATAGACAATGCTTATTCGGAATGTTGATTTGTTAAGTCGTTACTCGCATACCAATGGAATTTGAGAGTTTAAAATTAAATTGTGATAGAGAAAGGACATTGAATTTTCAGTTAGTAGTCGCGTCTTTCGTGGTCTCACTTGGTTGGTAGAGATTTGTTCAGTTGTTACTAATGACTTTATTCAATGTATTTCTTCATGCATGATAATTATATTCTTTCCCTGTGATTTACTTATACAGCAATACTTATATTTTCTCATAGAGCAAGATTTTCTAATGTATCTAATAACGATAACTTTTTTACAGATTTGTGTAAGTGCTACGGAAGCAGTTGCTACGGCCGTAGCACTTGTGCACGCCACAAGTAATTTGATTGTTAGTGAATAGGGATGGGCAGGGAAAGAAAAATATTGGGAAGAAAAGAAAAATACGGAAAATAATGGAAAAATACGGGAAAATTCCCAAACGGCGGGAAAATACTCAAATGGCTTTATGTTCCTCAAAAAAAATATTTGTTGATGCTTTTGATTGTTATTTTAATCATACTCGCTGTTGTATGTACCTACATCACCTACGCGCGGACCTACGCGGACCTTGCAGGAAGTTATCACACTTTTTTTTATACTACCTAGGTAGCAAACAAGCATACGGCCCGCCTGTTGGTAAGCGGTAACCGTATCCTATGGACGCTTGCAACACCTCCCTTGGGACCCGGGACGGGCTATATAAGCGTCGTACATGTGCACACGTGCTCTTTCTGCACGAGACCATCTGTCCGACTGTCCACCGACTGTCCACTACAACCCTTACACCCCAAAACGTCGCAATTTTTAAAAACAACGCAACTTTTTTTTTTATTGTTTTTTTATTGTATGATATGAGTATGACCCTAATAGAAATCATGTTAAATGTTATTCAAACGATTTGGTAAAGGTATTTCTCGCTATATACGCAAAATCGACTAAATATGACCATTTGAGTATTTTCCCACCCAATGGGAAAATTCCCGGGTTCTTTCCCACTAAATTGGAAATTTACTCGAAGTTGGGTTTATTCCCGGGAAGAAATCCAACCCTATTAGTGAATATTTACACATCTGTTACTTATAAAACAAGAAGATAACTGCTAAGTTTATAAATCACATGTGTTAAAGTAAATACAAAACAACTATAATTCAAAACCAGTTCACAAATCATCCAACAGCCGACCATTCTACTGTCAACCGAACTGCACAAATGAATTGAGTGCGAAAGAATTTTACCGTAAAAATCCATTAAATTCAGTGATCTTATACAAACGAGATAAGAACTAAATTCCTCCAGCCGTTGACGTTAGTGGTATATTCGCAATTACAGGGGCAGGGACGTCGTACATCAGCGGGGGGTGTTAGCTGCGTCCCTTTTGGTAGGACAATCACGAAATGCTTTTATTTTTTCAGTTCTCCACAACGTTTATTGCCTCATCAGCGGCAGTTATGGACCGCAGTCTAGGGAGTGCAGTTTCCGCACGCACGTTACATTTCACAAATGTATACATGAATTTAGACCCGATTTTCGCTTTTTCTTGATAATGCTTTGTAATGCACCGACTAAAATACATTTACATGACGTAGAGTATAGTTTTTTACCGTCCGGTGTTTTGCACCTTATTGATTCATGTTATTTTCAAGGAATATATCAACCCCCGTGAATATAATGATAAATAAATATTAAATATATTTTATGAAGCCCTATTTTAATTAAACATAAAGAAAGAAAATAAGTTTATTTTCAGATATACACAACACCACATATAATATAACAGACTTAATAATAAAAGGCTTAATATTACAAAATATAACAGACACGAAGCGTAAAAAACAGAGTAGTGTTGTGTGACATCAAAATTGGTCAGCGACTCAGTATTACCTACACTGCTATTCCGAAACCGGGTAGCAGCACTGATTTTCTTTCATGACATGACATGACATCTAATCGAAATTTAATCGTCATATTTATTATGCTTTAACTTACAGTATGAATTTTAGTTGCAAAACTAAGTAGTTCGTGAGTGTTCCGCTCGTATGTACCAACTAAATCGCAACTAATCCGACATCCAATTTCGATGAATTAATTGGTGAAATTCCATGAAGTTATAAATAGCAATATTAGTCATTTATTAGGACACGATAAGCGAGTAATTTGGGCCCTGTCATAGTTTGGCATGAATCGTTTAATCAATGTTAGTAATTACATGCCAAACTCAAACATTTCTGTGATTAGTTGTACCGTCACCTGTAATCAATTATTGTACGAACCTACACACCAACAACTCACTATTGTGTGTGATGAGGTTACAAGTATAATTTACATATTACAATGTATGATAGTCGTAGGTATTAGATATTGATCTTATTTGATTGGGAGCTACTGTACACATATTAGCAAATAAATGATGATTATGATTATTATGATTATTATGCAAATGGATCAGAAACGTTTTTTTTACAGATTGTGTGGATATTAATAATCATAATAACAGTTAACCAAATGACATTTACAAATCTCCACATATCAATTATAAATAAAATTAAAGATATAAAAATAGTTAACCATGTAGTCCTTGCTCCATAATTATTTTATAATTTTCTTAAAATAGTACAGATGATGATGACCTGACTTCATTCATTACATGAAAGAAGGCTCTGTTTGATACACAGGTGGCATGGCAAAAACTAGTATTCGAGTGGCTACGAACAGTTTACAAGCTGAAGCCTTTGAAATTGTATAGATACTTCAATCAAAGAAGCCGTATAGAATCTGTGCGAAAACAATTCAAACGATCAAACAAAATGATAGAGCAAGCTTTATTTTTCCTACATTAAAAAAGTAGTTCAGGAAAATGTTTTGCTGAATATTAAATGAATAAAAAAGCACTAGTAGCTAAAATTAATAAGGTTGAGGTATTTTTAAGGTATAAACCGTATAACCTAGGTGTATCTATAAAAAAAATCACAGAGAAAAGAAATATAAATAGAGACGCTATGCTAGCGGAGCCCGCGCGCCACACATAACATCAAATGGGCACATATCAACCAAAACACGCGTCAACGCTTCGTAGTATCCGCCATACTTAGCAGAGGTGCGTAGCTCCGCGAAAAATATTAATTATGTCGTGATGCGCTATTATTTCCTGTAGGAAACGAAGTGAGGAGTCGGAGTGTAACTCAAGGAGGGATTTCCTTTCATCGATGAGTCTACAAACCTTTATTTAATTGTGATATTTATAAAAATGTATTCGAGATTATGATAATTTTAGGTGTAAACCATAAACTCGGATACTACTGCAAAATTATACATTGAAGGCAATGTACTCACTTTATTTGTACGCAAGGTAGCGAGCGCAACTCCGCACGTAATGTATTGAGTTCTTTCACATTGGTCGTGAGTCGTGACCTGTCGTGACCCCAAAACACGTGCATCGATAGTTTTGTTCGATCAATATCGATAAAATACATCTTTTTATCACTGATTTGATTAAGGCAATAGTTGAAAGTTATATCAATATCCGCATTCATCTGTTAAAATTAAGCTTTCAAAACGAGAATTTCGAAACAAATAAATTTTATTTCAAGGGCAAACAACCGTGTAAAAATAACTTTATTTGAATTTACTTCATCATGTTAAACGTTTTTTTTTACAATTCAGTATTCTTTGCACAATTATTCTTATCGAACGTGAATTTTCTTACGGAATTTCTAAAAATATATCGACGAAATTAAAATATCGATAATTTTATTGATATTTTATCGATAACTTTCGCTGCATTAAGCGAATAGCAATAAGTGTTGCTACTCGACGCCAGTCGACGCAGCTATTACGCAATTATCAACATTATGTCTAATGCGTTTGAGTTCAAAATTGCGTTCCATGAAAATAAGGCCATCTAGTGCCGAGTGGCAGAAATTTTTCGTCGATTGAATCTAGTTAGTTTGTAGATTACAAAACGACGTAAATACTTTGTACGCTATTGAAAAATAAATTTTATGTTAACGTAAAAAGGTATATTTTCATATGTATGACCTGTGTGATTAAAGCTATTTTTGAGTAAAATAGAAACGACCAATCAAAAGGATTGTTTATTTGTAGTACAATATATGATTTAACATTTATTTGTGTGAGTTTGGCTACACTGGTTCCGATACAAATTCTAACGCATCGCCCTTCCAGTGTATTCTCTTTTCCGTGAAAAAAATGGTACCGATGGATGGGAGCAAAAACATTTTATTGCAATAAAATGTAAATAGTCATAGCTAGTTATAGTTTATAACTAACTGTGATATAAGAGTGATATATTTTGTGTGTATCTTTTCTTTTTTTTCTTTTTAATTATGTTATTTAATGTCTGCGTCGAATGGCGCGCAGCAATAAAATGTTTGTTCTTTCTTTCTTTCAATTGCATCACTCAAACATATTCTTGAGACTATTTTGCCACGAAAACATTATTTTGAAAGTTATCATTATTTTTTGCTCTGCCAATGACAAAAATTCTTTATGACGAAAGAATACTCATTCCTTCAGGCTATCCAAAAGAAAACGCTGCCAGCCTGTTGGGAACCTTAATCGATAGCAGCGGCAGACTCGAGGATATGTTCTATGTATACCTAGATCGTATTTAGTACCTGTATATTAGTTACAAAGACGTTCTTTAGGGTATGTAAGACATTAACCCCCTTATTAATAAATAAGGTGTAAGCCAAATATAGTACTTAATCCCTAGGTTTTAAATTTCCGTAACTTTCTAATGTCATATAAACTCAAAGGGCTGAGGCAATCTTAATACCTGGGTGATACAAGACTGACTTACACCTTATTTATTAATAAGGGGGATATAGTTTATAGCACTCTAGAATATTTAAAAATTAGAATTCGTGCAAAGAACCAATCCGATACACAAAATCGCGATGAAACCGGGCCTTGTTATCGGTTAGTTAGTAATAGATTCGCCAGTTAAGTAACAATGTTTAACCCGGTAAGTGACCCGCTAAGTGCTTACTCAGCATAATTAAATACTTAACAATTATTTATCATTGTGTTTTTATTTAGCTGCATGAGGGTAAAAATAGACTTGTTATCGTATAAATTACTTTTATGGACTTACTTTATGATTAAAAGCTGTTTATCCCACGTTTATTCAGACTGTGTTAACAATTTATTTGCGAATCATGTATATGAGAATTCTTGGAATCTTACACTTCATGGGCAAATACAGAATCATTGGCTATCAAGCTAAGATTTAGGAAAGTTGCCAAAAAACTTCAAGAAACGCCATGAGATTTAATGTAATTGATACATATATTACAAAAAATATCAAATTGGTATTTTTGGAAATTTAATGAAAATTGCTAAGGCGCCGATCTCACAGAGAGAGTTGTAGAGTTCTGAGTTTTGCATTCACTATTGTGCATACAGCACGCAGAACTCTAGAACTCCCTCTGTGGAATCAGCAGCGCCTAAATTAAGAAACGAAAAAGAGATGCCTTTGTTTAAAAATTTGTTGCACTGATATATTCTTATACTTATTTTGATAAAATTTCATGTTATTACAATTATTTTTATAATAAAACGTAGACGGAAATTCTATTTTCAAAGTCTACGTGTCTATATTATGCGTCTGAAAAATTTTGAGCTGGCAATCGTTAGGGTAAACGACACTGTAACGACTGTAACCATCGATATATAAAAACTAGATAAATTATCTAAACACTTCGAGATTTAAAAACCTGCATTGACAAGAAAGTAGTATTCATGCATTTTTTGACAGTAACATTTTATTTACATTTATTAACATTCGAAGACTTAGTCAACGCACTATTGCGTATTACTAAATTATCATAATTCCGTCCATCTAGAATATTCTACATCGATGCAATATTGTAACTGAAAGCCTGAAAAGGTGTTAGATGCGTCACGCGTCGCGACGTGCAGTCGCGCCGTCGCGTCGCCTCCCGTTCGTAGCCTAGCAACCTTCCTGCATTAATGATACTCCGAGGGTTGCTGAACTCCTGGTACTTCGTTCACTGATCGGTATGGAATTAAACCTTTTGAGATTTTAACCAAATGAAAATAGCTTCATAATTTAGTTTTGCTTGGGAAGTAAGAATTTATTTTGAAAGTGTATAAGTAATTTTTAAACAAAATATAAGTATACATTATGTAGGTAATCAGAAATTAAAACATCAATCATAGCGTCCCGGTAGTTTTAAGATGTCGATATCTCAGAGGCCCGTTTTGACAAGAGGGTGTCTCTTCTTGCCCCACTATATTTGTTTATCACTTTTTGACACATTGATGTATATGTGAAAATATTGTTATATTATATCCTGTGACCCAAAGGTTGTCTGGAAGAAATCGCCTTTAAGGGATAAGACCGCCTATTTCGTATCACTTCCTCCTGCATTTGTTATTCCTTCTTTTTGTGTATTGTTTATGTGGTGTACAAATAAGTATATTTATGTTATGTTATGTGCTGTCAAAACGAGCTTATTAGATCTCATTTTTACGATGCAATAAAAAAGAGGACATAGTATAGAGTATTTCTTATTATTGCTTACACTAACGTACTCTAATATTAACTAAAGCTCCACCATCACTAGACACAATATCAAAATCACTCTCTTCGAAAATAACTGGCTTTTCTGTCACATAAATAAAATTATTTTCGTCAACACCTTTGCTTGCTGTATTTATTTCTTGGAGCAAATCTGAATATGTTATTGGCGGATGAAACCAGAGATTGCGCTCTATTATACACAACAATAATAAAGATATCATCAACATTGCCGTATCACTTTTAAATAACGCCTCTTAGAATATAATTTGCTTTGCACTAGTGCAAATACTAGTTAGTTTAGTGCAAATAGAATTGCAATTAATGACTGAACATAGCGGAGCAAGTTTAGGTATGTTTTGCTTTTGTTCTTAATTTTAATGTGCATATCCAATCCAATTACTTGATAATTCATTCGTAACAAATTAAGATATTGTGATATGTAGGTATTATGATGAAATATTATTATGCTGTTTAATACATAAAAAAATATTATAAGAAACAAAAAACCCGACTGCGTAAAACAATAAATAACTGGAAAGAGAAAAACAAGCGCTTTAATCTATAGAATTTTGAATATAACTTGACTTTTATAAGGTATAACAGGTTTTTTTGTAATATCAGTTTATCCCCGACTGAAAAACCTTATCAAATTCTCCCACAGTTAAAACGAATCTAACGACACCTCATATGCTTAAATCCATCAAGCAGTTTAGGCTGCAGAGCGTGCCAAAGAAATAGACATACAAACATATACTCGAAAAACATAACCCTTCCGGGTCAGTCGGGTAAAAAGTATTTCTGGCATCGATAGAGCATACCACTTTTTTTTACAAATTTAATATTTTCATGTACAAAATGTTTCCATAAATTATACTTTTGCGATGCAACTGTCGGGATACTAATTTGCTTACCATTAGTTCATTTTTGTTACCGCAAATTGGAAATTGTTTTAATATGGGCAGCATCGTCCTAAAGCAAAATGTATAAAATCATTACTTAGTGCCTTTTTTTTAGGTAAATAAGGTAATAACAATAGTACATACTGGCCATTAGCCCTGGATTCTAACCCAGTTGATTCAATCCAGTATACAAACATGTTTTTGTGCATGCATGGTGTAACTATCCATGGGTATAAGTAGTACCATGTCACAGAATTAATAAAAGTGGTAACCCTATGTTTAGTAATATCAGATCTCGTTGCCATTGTTCAAGCTCCGCTTACTTTAGGGTCACTGTGACCTGTGGGTCGCAGGCACTTATGAAAAGTCTGACTCTAATACCGGTTCGGAAGGTTGCATTTGCTGAGAAGAGCCGGCAATAAACTCAGCAATTAATCTTTTCAAAACCAGCTTAGATTCATTACATAATATTTACATTCTAATCGCACTGAAAACAATTGAAACTATACTCAATGACAACTACTCATTCCGGAAAGACCTAACGCTACGCCGAGGGTACGGCACACTTGCTCAGAAAATGCCAGTTATTCCTGCCTTGTCGTTTTTATATCACTTCCATGTGTGACAACTGTAACTTAAAGTGTATTAAACCAATATGGTAAGTGATGATGTGGCCCAAGATGTTAAGCATTAAACAATTTAGAAGTGAACTTGCTCTGAAGTAGCGGCACTCAAGTAGTAAAAATATTACATTAAAATTAGCGTCATCAAAAACTAAAATCGCAATCAAAGTAACAAAGAGTAAATTATAAGGACAGCCTGTATAGCGAAGCGTTGCTTTCACGCTTGTCAAAGGAGCTAATTAGAGGAAATTACTTCTTTACGGAATTTACGATGACTTTCTCAATTAGTTACTGTTTCCAGGAACACACTAATAAACTGTTCATATTGAACGTTTTACTTCCTTTGGACTGTTATTGAAAACTATGCGGAATATTTGCTGTAGTAATTTCATAAATTAAAATGGATTAAGTAAAATATAAACTGTTCGACAACGTAGTTTTTTTTTTTTCGTTTTATACCACTGAGTTGGCAAACAAGCATACGGCCCGCCTGATGGTAAGCAGTTACCGAAGCCTATGGACGCTTGCAATACCAGGGGTATCACTCGCGCGTTGCCGACCCTGAAGAAACCTTTTCACACCCTTTTTGAAGAACCCCATGCTGTACTCCATTGGGAAAACCACTACTATTTAAAAGCTTATAATTAATTATGAGTCTGTGTAAATATTAGCTGTAGGAAAAGTTGCGGGCCCTTATACTTGTTTCTGTGTCTGTTTGTATCACTAAGATGTCAAACACGCATAATATGAAATTAAAATGACTACAATCTCAGTAATCCTTAGAAATGTGTCAGCACCCTAATGTCCTACAAAAGCCTAATTAATAGCTTACCCAGAGATTACCTGACCCTAAATTTGGTCTCATTTTGTTTGTTTGATCTGCTGTAGGATCACGGAAGACTACCTACCTATAATTTCACAGCAAATAATTGATTTTTGTAGCGGGCATTCAAGTTTTGTTATTCGTGTTCGATGTACCGTTTTGTGATATTGTTTTTTTGTGCAAGATCACTTTGAAGTAATTTTTTTGGAAAATTGATATTATTAAATAATAATAATATTTATTCACGACAAAATAATTGTACAAAAGTCCAGCCAATATGACATATTATGTAGATACTAGCTTTTACCCGCGGCTTCGCCCGCGTTTTTATAGATTTTATCAATTAAAACGCGAATATGCTACATATAGCTGGCCATGGGAAACGCATGGCTTTTCCAAATGCACCCCTGCTACCTGCAATTTTTGCCCTTGCAATTTGTTAATAGTAATAGCAAAACTAAGTTTGATTGGAAACTGGATTCTTGAATTGAAATGGTAGGTCAGTGGGGATTATTGGGATTCGAGGTATGATAAACTTTCTATAAAATACACATACAATTACAGAATACCTTTTAAGTAAAATACAATCTTTAGCATCCGTGCCCAAACGTCAATCGCCAGTTTTCAATACGTATTGTCCCGAATTTACGTAATTATATAGGTGCACTCTCATATTAGTTGTTAAAACTAAATTTTTTAACTTTTGCTCATATTAAGATTGATGATCCTATAATATCCGGCTTGCTTCCGGCGTCTGTGTTTCCTGACTCTTACAATCTAGGAACTTTCAGGTGTAAGGTATAAGGTGTAAGGTGTAAGGTGTAAGGTGTAAGGTGTAAGGTGTAAGGTGTAAGGTGTAAGTTGTAAGGTGTAAGGTGTAAGGTGTAAGGTGTAAGGTGTACGGTGTAAGGTGTAAGGTGTAAGGTGTAAGGTGTAACGTGTAAGGTGTAAGGTGTAAGGTGTAAGGTGTAAGGTGTAAGGTGTAAGGTGTAAGGTGTAAGGTGTAAGGTGTAAGGTGTAAGGTGTAAGGTGTAAGGTGTAAGGTGTAAGGTGTAAGGAGTAAGGAGTAAGGTGTAAGGAGTAACTTCTTACTCCTTACTATCTGACTTCGGAATGAGTAAGGTGTAAGGAGTAAGGTGTAAAGTGTAAGGTGTAAGGAGTAACTTCTTACTATCTTACTTCTTAAAATTTGACTTCGGAATGAGTAAGGTGTAAAGTCTAAGGGGTAAGGTGTAAGGTGTAAGATTCTAATCTCTCGTAAGTCCGGAAGAGTTCGGTTTAACGCCTCTACAGCTTTGTTATAGGACATCGTACTTTCTTCCCACTCTAAAAGTGTAAATTGTCGTACCATCATACCCTGAGAGCATTCTTGCTGAAATTGCAAATGGGTAACTCTTCGTGTGCAAGATTTAATGGTAGTTTTAAAACTTTATGTGCAGTCCGCCTGCCATTCAGTAGTGTATGTAGGAATGAGTAAGGTGTAAGGAGTAAGGTGTAAAGTGTAAGGTGTAAGGAGTAACTTCATACTATCTTACTTCTTACAATCTGACTTTGGAATGAGTAAGGTGTAAGGAGTAAGGAGTAACTTCTTTCTATCTCACTTCTTACTATCTGATTTCGGAATGAGTAAGGTGTAGGTGCAAGGTGTAAGGAGTAAGGAGTTAGGTGTAAAGGGTAAAGTGTAAGGAGTAACTTGTAAGGAGTAACTTCTTACTATCTTACTTCTTATTATCTGACTTCGGACTGAGTAAAGTGTAAGGAGTAAGGTGTAAAGTGTAAGGTGTAAGGAGTAAAGTGTAAGGAGTAAAAAGTATGGAGTAAGGAGTAAGGTGTAAGGAGTAAAGTGTAAGGAGTAAAAAGTATGGAGTAAGGTGTAAGGTGTAAGGTGTAAGGTGTAAGGTGTAAGGTGTAAGGTGTAAGGTGTAAGGTGTAGGGTGTAAGGAGTAAAGTGTAAGGGGTAAAAAGTATGGAGTAAGGAGTAAGGTGTAAGGAGTAAAGTGTAAGGAGTAAAAAGTATGGAGTAAGGAGTAAGGTGTAAGGTGTAAGGTGTAAGGTGTCAGGTGTAAGGTTTAAGGTTTAAGGTTTAAGGTGTAAGGTGTAAAGTGTTAGGTGTAAGGAGTAAGGAGTGAGGTGTAAGGAGTTAAGTGTAAGGAGTAAGGTGTAAGGAGTTAGAAGTATGGAGTATGGAGGAGTAAGGAAAACATTACTTTTTTTCTGGTTGAAAGGTACCCTATCTACTTTTCTGTACGGCTATGCAAAATTTTATTTAAAAGTTTTTTCATTATATCACGTTTTAATTATAACTTCTTGGGTTACTCCAATTTTATTAATCATGTTTTTATTTTAAATATAAACTATTCAGAGACCATTTGTTGGTACTGTGTAAATTGGTCAAGCTTTTTTGAGGAAAATGTGCTACGACCACGCTACGACTCTATTTCACGAACTTTAACAAAACTCCTTTTAAATACACTGTTCCTGCGGGATACAATTGTTACGCTATCACCAAAGAACCGTACATTTTTCCTGGGTAAAAATTTGCTTATGTCATTATCTGACCCCTAAACTACCTACCACTATGCAAAAAATCATGTCGATCGCTTGCTCTGTCAAAATTAAAAACAACCCTATTCCACGGGAACGGTACATTATTCCGGGATAAAAAGCAACTATGTGCTACTCCAGACTATAATCTATTTCATGCAGAGCCGTTCAGCCGTTCTGCCGTGATTGAGTAACAAACATAAATCCATCCAAACTTTCGCAGTAGGATATATACATTTAGGTATGTATAGTTATAGTCATTCAACAACATTGAAAATCATCCCACTGGAATACATTACTGGGATAAAAAGTATCCTATGTCCTTTTCCATACCATAGGCTATATGCATGCCAAATTTCATGATGATCCGTTGAATAGTTGAGGCGTGAAGGCGTAACAAACAAACAAACAAACTCACTTTCGCATTTATAATATTATATATATATATATTATATTACTATTATATAGTTAGGATTAGTGAGATATGATGAGATGAGATTAGATTAGTGATATGAGATATAGTTTTTCAATTACGTACTTCGTGGGTTATTATTTTATTTTATTTTTTTCTTTTTAAATATTTTTTATGTTACTGTGTAAATTGGTCAAGCCTTCATGAGTAAAATGCGCTGAAACTCATTTTCACGAACTTTTAAATACACAGTTCCTGTACGAAACAATTGTTATGCTATGCCATGGAATCCGTGCTTTTTAAAGTAAAGTAGCCCTTGTCATTCTCTGATCCCTAAACTACCACAATGCAAATAAAAAACCGGCCAAGTGCGAGTCAGACTCGCGCACCGAGGGTTCCGTACAAACCTGTAGGAATATAAGTAAATGGTAGTATAGACCTGAGTATTTGATATTAATTTCAATTTATGACCTATTAAAAAAAAACTACTTACTAGATCTCGTTCAAACCAATTTTCAGTGGAAGTTTGCACCGTAATGTACATCATATATTTTTTATAGATTTATCATTCTCTTATTTTAGAAGTTACAGGGGGGGGGACACACATTTTACCACTTTGGAAGTGTCTCTCGCGCAAACTATTCAGTTTAGAAAAAAATGATATTAGAAACCTCAATATCATTTTTGAAGACCTATCCATAGACACCCCACACTTATGGGTTTGATGAAAAAAAAAAAATTGAGTTTCAGTTCTAAGTATGGGGAACCCCCAAAATTTATTGTTTTTTTTCTATTTTTGTGTAAAAATCTTAATGCGGTTCACAGAATACATCTACTTACCAAGTTTCAACATTATAGTTCTTATAGTTTCGGAAATAAATGGCTGTGACATACACGGACAGACAGACATGACGAATCTATAAGGGTTCCGTTTTTTGCCATTTGGCTACGGAACCCTAAAAATCATGTCGATCGCTTACTCTGTCAAAATCAAAAACAACCCTATTCCACGGAAACCATACATCCTAACTAATCCTAACTAATCCTAACTAATATTATAAATGCGAAAGTGAGTTTGTTTGTTTGTTTGTTTGTTTGTTACGCCATCACGCCTCAACTACTGAACGGATCATCATGAAATTTGGCATGCAGATAGCCTGTGGTATGGAGAAGGACATAGGCTACTTTTTATCTCGGGAACGCAGGTGAAACCGCGGGGGACAGCTAGTTATTCTATAATAATCTATTTCATGCAGAGCCGTTCAGCCGTTCTGCCGCTATTGAGTAACAAACATAAATCCATCCAAACTTTCGCAGTAGGATATATACATTTAGGTATGTATAGTTATAGTCATTCAAATAAATTAACATTGAAAATCATCCCACAGGAACACATTAGTGGGATAAAAAGTATCCTATGTCCTTCCCCATGATATAATCTATCTCCTTGCCAAATTTCATTACGATCCGTTCAGCCGTTTAGTCGTGAAAAGGTAACAAACAAACAAACAAACATACAAACAAACAGAGTTACTTTCGCATTTATAATATTAGTATGGATACTTTTACAATAGAAAGGATTCCAGCTAGTAATAATTGTTGCTCGGTTGAGCACCTAATGCCTATACTAGGTAAGACTGTGACATAGGTATTAGGCCTCTTTCCTCCGCCAGGTTAGTACAAAAAGTGCGTATTTTACAATTTTAAGTTTCTTACGTGTAATGGTAACTTTACCACTAATTTGATTTATCACTGAGCAATGATATCAATAATAAATGTTCGTTTATAATGAATAAAATATTTCAATCGCATTATTAATAGTGCTATATGAAGGAATTTCTCAACGGAAATGGTTTAAGAATCCCACTTTACCAAATATTAGTTTATAATAAACGATGTAAACCGTACTTACCATCTTGTAGTACATAAATAATGTGGTAACAACAAAATCGCAGTGATTATATAAAACTTGCTGCCATCATTAAGCCAGTGAAGTGGTATTCGATAAGTAATTCTATCGACAGTCAACATTCGGCAATCAGCGGGATGACGATTAATTGTGACGCTGATTATCATGCCGCAATCAGCGATCGTCAATCATAATGTCGACAAATGTTTTTTTAGGATTCATCAAATCATGTAGAACACAATTTGAAATGAAATGGAATATGCTATCAATAATCACTTCAACAGATTTTCAGAACAAAAAACAAAGTGAATTAGGTCAAATTAGATCAGAAATGGGTGTCAACACGTGATCTACGTGATGGTAAGTGACTAACTTCGTCCATAGACTATGGACCAGGGGTATTGCATTGGCAACAATACGGTCAATAAAATAATAATTGCTAACGTACATATTATGTTTCAAGCAGTGAAAGGTCAAAAATGAATTAGAGGTCAAAAATGTCTTTGGTCTCAACATAGATTTTTACATAATTTTTAACAGAAAATTCCATTATTTTTCCGCTACGCTGAACAAAATCTTTGGAAAACACACTGATGAAATAGAATTGGAAGATGACATATTGATAAAACAAACTAGACACAAGATTTAGTGACCCGCTTTGATCCCTCGTTCAAAGGGAGATTCTTAATCTGCTTATAACGATTGAGGGACTCCAAAGACGTCAATATAAACCTACCTGTGATGTTGAATATATTCACATACCTAGCTTAACTAGGGATTATCTAATAGACATATAAATAAATATTCGAATAAATATTGTAATATCCGTTACTGTATTAATACATTCAATAATCTATATATATAAAATCCTTTGTCCTGAATGACTGAGAATCAACGCACAACCTAAACCGCTGATCGTAGAGACCTGAAACTTGGAGGGTGTGTTCTTTGTATGACGTAGGCATCCGATAAGAAAGGATTTTCCGAAATTCTACCCCTAAGGGGGTGAAAAACGGGGGCAAATGTTGTATGGGACAACGTGATTCCTTGGTCCGATCTTCTTCAAATTTTGCTTGATGGAAGACGTGTTTCGTATTTTATTGAAAATCATCGCCTAACGGGGTCAAAAAGGGGTAGAAAGTTATTTTAGGGGTGATTTGCATCGAAGTTGATATCAATACTCCTTAGTACTTTTGATTTAAATTTCATTTTTTATTTTGACACATGTTTGAAATCTCAATCCGATTTTCACAGATTACAGAATAAGGCAGATGGAGCGAACGGAACACGGGAGTGAGGCCATAAAAGCAAATATAAATTGAAAAACACATACCTGGTATTCGCTTTTGAATTTGTATTTTCTTTGTTTAAAAACTTTATTTAACGAAAAACACTTTCTTTTTAATAAATTAGCACACAGCAGCTTTTAAACATAGCAAATACAAATTGAAAAGCGAATACCAGGTATGTGTTTTTCAATTTGTACCTAATTGCTTTTTTTGGCCTCACTTCCGTGTTTCACGCGCTCTATCTGCCTTTTGTTCTGGAAACTGAAATGCTATTTAAAATTGGAATGTCAAATATAAAATCGAAATTTTGAGTTCGATTTTTTTGTGAAGGTATAATATAGGTAATTGTTTTTGTTTTGTTTGTTGTTTCTAATAATCAGTGGCGTTGCATTGGTTTTCGAAGGAGAAAATTCGAACCGTACGCGGGTGAAACCGCGGGGGTCTGCTAGTAATAAATAAATAAGCCTCGACCAACATCTCTCGAGGCTCTCGTTAGGCGGTTGGATCAAGAGCCTGATTAAGAAGGCAGTACTCCTCGATACGGCTCGCATTGTGAGGAGGTTCCTGTCTCTGCAGCCCTAACCACCGGTATCTTGGACCCTGCTCCCGACACCGGCGGAACACTATTTTTTATATTTTTAAATGTTTTTTGTAAGTAATGATTTTTATAAAAATATTTAAAAATGTATTTAATATGTATATAAAATGAATAAACGGAATAAATAAAAAATGCTAAAACAAACTAACTACATAATAAGTAAACAAGAAAATAGGAATCGATAATGCACAAATCCTTGTTAATGTTACTATGCAAGATAAATAGTTTCGATCAGACAAGATTTATCGTTGTCTTCCGGAATGACTCGGCATGATAATGAGACTAATCCACGGTTGCCGCAAAGAGGAAGGGATTTGTCCTTTGTCAGTAAAATCGATATAACTACGAAAATACACATCAGTGAGGTGGGGTCACACTGGATACAGGGTAAATTCGTCTTTTAAAGATATAGACAAATTATTGGTTTGTGGATTATACAAACAAAATCGTAGTACCTTATACAATACTATATGTTTGTGCCCGGGTGACCCGGCTCTATCCGACTGTACCCATATTTTATTTGCCTAGTGGCTATACATATTTATACTCTCTGTCAAGCTGGGTTTTCTGCTAAAAATCACGTTGTGTTTTCAGTTGTATTAATATTCTGAATGAAGAATAAAGTTATAATTTTTTTTTCCATATACGTTGAGAAAATAGGTCATTTGGATTGTGTACGCCATCGAATGAAAAATAAGAAAGCTTTTAATTACATTAGTCTCTAGACTACAAAAACTGTCATTTATAGCGTCCTTACGTTTCATTTCCAATGGTTTAATCGGACGTTGTTTTACTTTTTTTTTATACGACTGAGTCGGTAAACAAGCATACCCACCTGATGGTAAGCGGTAACCGTAGCCATATGCACGCTTGCAACACACGAAGCATCGCTCACGCGTTACCGACCTTTCCCCCCTCCCCTATGAGCTCTGGCGACCTTACTCACGCGCAGGAACACAACTTTACACAACATAAAGTTATTTGGCTGCGGTGTTCTGTAAGGTACTTCCCCAGTCGAGCTGCTCTTTGAGCGAATAAACGGTATGCTCTACCTCTCTTTACAAGGAGGAAACGGAAGTTACATCCAAAAGCTTAAAAAATATATGTTTATTAAATCCTGCGAGGTAGTTTTATATGATAACAATGTACATACGGCTACAAATCAAGCTATATTGGAAATGTATAGCTTGATCTGTAGCCGTGCGTACTACAGATATTAAAGGTTTAAATAAATAAAATGACGAAACCTTTATTTTGACCACTGCCTACGTATACATCCTTTATCTCTCTATGATTTATAAAATCATCTTCCTATATTGCCACGACCTTTATCAATCCTACTTACTACCAATAACCTAATAGGTGGAGATCTCAGTACCGCCAGACTTTACTTATTTTCCACCGGACAAAATGTATACAAATTGATTAGTATTAGTACGTACTTCAAACGTATGAAAGTATAACTTGTCCCGTCGTCCAATTTAAGGTAACAGGCGTGAAAGGTATGTTATGTACAGTATTTGATGATTAAATGATACTCTGGGAACTATTTCAAGCAGCCAGACCAATTCTAGGAGCCAAACATCCAGGCATCCCCTAAACAATTAAAATGTCGCTGTGTATATGAGCGCGAGAGCATTATTATAATGCAATGGGTGCTATGTATTTTATTCAATGGATGAATTCTTAAAGAAAAGTGGTAATATAAAATTAAATTATTTGTAATTTAAATTATATTTATATTTGAAGGGACATAGATTAATACGATTATGTTAATTATTCTTTATACAGTTGTTTATTTAAATGTAATGTGATTTAATGTGATGCACGCCCCCCGTGGCAGAATATGTTATTGACATTAGGCATGGAAATTATTGCTACTTTAAAGGAATTCTCATTTGATGATATTATTATTTTTTATAGCATGATTTCACTTGCGATATATGATTTGCAATGATTTGTAACCTACGTCATCGATGCTGATCGACGGTATTTTTCACAAAATCATGTGCGAGTATCGCACGCAAGTGTCAAATTATCACTGATGCAAATTATATATACTTTCGTAGCAAAAAATTATTTTTCTATCCTGCTACATAACATGTTAAAGAAGTTAACACTTTATGTCACTTGATTTAAGGTTTATTTTTGAATACTCTTAAAAGCTAATCAATGATAAAGTTTTTTTTTTTTTTTAAATTTGTTCATGACCATGGATACAAAGTCCTTCAGTCGCATACATTTTATTTATATTCTTAAATATTCTTTATAACATGTAACAGGCTATGTCATGGACGGTAACAGATGTGACATATGAAAACAGAATCATATTCTTTATCACCTGCTACTTGTGATTTATGCCATGCCTAATTGACATGTTATATAACATCTGTATTATAAATACCATGTTCTTGCAAATAAAGAATCTGAACTTGAATCTGCAAATAAGATAATAATTAGCATTTTCGATCCTTAAAATAACGGATGGGCGTCAGATGGTAAGCTATCTATCACTGGGATCTTAGTCTATAACTAGTAACTACGGTGATCACATTTTAGTCGCAATCGCAACCATTTCTTATGAAACTACCTAAGTTTTCTGTCTGAAAACTTTTCACCGAGCGTTCGTGATCGGAAAAACGGTGTTCCGTATACGTTATGCGATCCTGGAAAACAGCTTGTACTGAAATGGATATCGCAATGTTCCACACAGCTGGTCGCTGAAGTTTGCGATGATTTGTGCACGGGGAATGAGTGATGGCACCGTTTGGCGGTCGTACATGTTTGGTATTCTTATGTGATATTAGATTGATTACATGTTTTAATAGTTTCTGTATTTTTTCTTGGGATTTCTTAGGGGTTTCTCCAAGTTTTAGCGATGGATTTTATGCTCAAAAGTTGGACATTTTGGATATGTTGGATATTTTTAAAGACGTTTAATTAAATATTTTACTGAATTTCAATTCTGATACCAATTATAGGTTGTATAAAATTTTAAATGTAACATTAATTTGTTAAAAACAGTTGTTAATTTATGTAATATTGCATTATTCATCATCATCATCATCAGCCTATAATGTCCCACTGCTGAGCACAGGCCTCCTTTCACAAATGAGGGTGAAAGGGAATGGGCAGATACTCTACCACGCGTGCCCACTGCGGATTGGTGGAGGTAGGCTAGTGGTCAACCTACTGTTGGAATTTTTCAAGGCGCATAGGAGGCATCCAACTAGCTTAACGACTATCACAATTAAGTGATAACCGGGACCAACGGCTTTACGTGCCTTCCGAAGCACGGAAACGCTCGATTTGAAATACCACTAGACGGTCATCCATCCAGGTACCGACCACGACAGACGTAGTTTAACTTTGCCGATCGATTAAGAACGGCTAATCATGCTACACCACGACCGCTTCATTGCATTATTCTATGGAACCAATGCTAAATGACATCATTAGCCATAAAAGATAAAGCACGTGCAAAAAAAAAAAAGATTATTTTTACTGAAAACTCTTTTACTTTTACAATTTTTCTTATTTTTACTCATTTTAGACTGAAATATAGTCAATAATACACCTTAAAACTACAAATTGCCGTTCCAATAATGTATTAAGTAACATATATCCATCAACAGATAACCACGTTGATATTGATTACCGATTTACCCCGGTACCCCAACTTCCCCTGCTCACGAAGGTGGTAATAACACTGGACCATCTGTGCCAATCTCCCCTCAGCAGGGTGCTCATATCCAACATATCGGCTTGTTCACTTGATAATAATAACTTGATTTGAATTGTAAGTGGGATTTGGTATTTTTTAACTCCAAGCCCTCCCCTTTGACTTCCACTTCGAGCGGTTTTGGGCCGCTTGCATCCAACAGTGGAAAATACTGTATAGATAATAAAAATTACAAGATCGATTTTACTGGTAGAATTTCAATATAACCTGTGGCTCGATGCCTCGTAACAAAACTTCAACGGTATCGTAGCGACTTCAACGATTAAACTGTGTTTTTACCCGACTGACCCGGAAGGAGGATTATTTACTATTATAATGACAAATGAACGATTGAAAAACGATCCTATAGACAAATTAACCATTATGACGTAATAGTAACAAACATCTTCAAATTTTCACATTAATAATTTGTAATGCTTTTTTAGGGGTTCCGTACCCAAAGGGTGCCAACGGGACTCTATTATTAAGCCTCCACTGTCCGTCCGTCCGTCTGTCTGTCAGTGGGCTGTATCTTATGAACCGTAATAGGTAGACGGTTGAACTTTTCACAGAATACAAGAAATGTCTTTACTGTGCCTGTACTTTATATACATATGGGTTGCGAAAATGAACTTAGGTATCTACAATTTTAATACATTAATTATATTGTATTTTCAACAACTTTACTTTGGCAATAACATCAGTTACTTTCAGACCAATCGGCGTCACAGAATAACTTTATTATCTCGTATTATATGTATAGTGAACGTCGAAGCACTCGGGGTTGCCAAATTCTTGGAATACTGATGCATAAACTACTACAATAGATGTTCTGTTACGTTTTATTTTTAAACACATTTAATTTTATTCACTGCATTGTAAACTCTTCAAAAATAAGGCTACGTTTGACAACACGGTACCTGTCTCGTTTTGTCAAGCTATAATGTTTGTCTCTATTGCTTGTATGTTTTCTATATTTTTACTGTATTATTGCAAAAATCGTCTGGTAAGAAACAGTACCTTTTTTGTCAGAAGGCTCCGTAACGCGCGAGTGATACCCCTGGTGCAAGCGTCCATAGGCTATGGTAAGGCGGGCCGTTAGCTTGTTTGCTACAAGTAGTAAAAAAAAATAACAAGCAGGACGGCAGTCCGACTGGTGATAAGTTGCTACCGACAGGTGACACCGATCAGGTACAGACTCTCTATAAAAAGTTTCAGCTCAAAATACATTACTCAAAAATTCAAGTTTATTTGAATTAAAATCATAACCAACATGTCACCGGTCAATGAGGGTCATTTTCATTGTGCGTCACTTGCTTATATTAATATAATATCTTTTCTCCTCCGTGATCTGTGCGCCTAGTACCAAAAAAGTGGATTACTGTAATGGTAACCTTTTTGTACCGGTATATCGCTGATCTTTGCCAAGCTTAGAAAGCAACTGGCTCTCAGAAGCATACTGCGTGCTTGGCGACAGATTTTAATCTTGAGGGTGGTAGCCAGCTAGACGAGATAGAGTTCCCAACCACTGTGATATGGTCTCTCCACGATTTTTCCCTTTATTGTAAGCTGAAGCTCATTGCAGTATTTGCAGTCACTACCCCTGAGTTAACATCGCTCCAAATCCATTATTCATAATTCTTCTTCGAAAATATTTAAGCCGCACTTAACTAACCATGTAAAATTAATTCATTATACCTAGAGGGATGAATTTCACTAAACAGTCAAGTGCTGTGACATTCTCTTGGGATAATATTCTATACGTAAAAATGCGGATCGGATCCCCTAGGGGCAAACGTCACTTGGTCATGTACATCATCTGGCCGGCTTTTAATCTAAAAGCCATTTTGTGTTACCACAAATCTACTGTGGCCGTAGGGAAATGCCTCATTTTTGCTCATTTTCACGAAATGTATCAATCAATCATTGCCATAAAGCATTGAATGGGGCGCGAACAATAGAATACTTTTTCCAATATTGTAGGTAGGTACTTCTATGGCTTTTAATTTACGGCGCGTCCTGTTCGAGTTTTAAAATTGGAACCGAAATTTCTTCTTATTATTGGTATTTTTAAATTGATATTTGGGTTTTCTTTTGCAATTATTTTAATGAATTTATTTTGTAAATTGATATCAAGATTTTGGTGAAATAATACTAAATTATGAATGTAGAAAGAGCCTCAGATACATCTGCTTTTAGTTATTAACCGTCTTCAAAAAAAGGAGGAGGTTCTCAATTTGGTTGTATGTTTTTTTTTTTTTTTGTTACCTCATAACTCCGTCATTTATGAACAGATTTGGAAAATTCTTTTTTTGTCTGGAAGGGTACACTTCCCGTTTGGTCCCATTGTCATCAGATCAGGATTTGATTACTTATTCGTGTACTTTGAAGTCGGTTTAAGTTTTTTGTAAAACAGTCCAATTATTTGCTTTTAATAAAAGCAAACAGATATACCTACAAAGCTATTTTTGAAACTTAGCAATAATTCGAAATTTTCTCACAACATATTTAACCTATATATTACATTGATATATGGGTTACAAATACCTACTGCAGCTTTTCGAGGTAGTTTTAAGTATAGTGCCACTAAGTGCTGGAATAATATACCACCTCCATTACGTAGTCTCAAGTCAGTACAGTCCTTTAAGACAAAGTGGAAGGGAATCCTTATTGGCATTCAAAAATCCAGCTCTCAGTAGGTTCCTATTTATATAATATTTAAAACCGCATTTATTTCGTTTTTTATTCTATTTATGTTGTTTTAATAATGCTTTTATTATTATAGTATCTATTGTATTTGTATTTATTGTATCAGAATATTTATCATATGGTATGATTATAAAGTAAGTATATGTAATTATAACGTATTTTTTTAGTTTTGATTAATTTATTCCTTTTGTAGGCAAGTAGTATACTTATGTTTATTTTTTTTTTCTTTTTTAAATACCGCACATTCGTCCGTGCATCACCCGTGGCTTCAGCTGAAAATCAGCGCTGCAGTTATCTGCAGCACATGCTGAGCTGGGGCCTTTTGGACCCATCATAGTACTCCAATGTTGCAAAATTTTACTGTATTGTTTTTTTTATTTTTGTGTGTATCATTGTATTATAAATGTATTGTATTGTTGTGTATTGTGCTATTTTGTTGTGTCCAATAAATGTTTCTTTCTTTCTTTCTTTCTTTCTTTCTACTAAAAACAGTACCGAAACCATCTACAGTCACAGTCGGCTAATTGTGTCAAGTAGGTATAACCAGAACCACAATGCGTATATCAAAATGACGTAATAAAACGTGAATAGAAAAAAAAAAAACTATCTGATACATGGTATCCCTGCCGGAGGCAATGTACGCAAATCGTATTCCGTTCTGAGATGGAAAATATTCAACATTTTGTAATATTTCCCAGACGCTATTTACAAAGTAATCTGCGGTTCAATCTTGACATTTTCATTTGATTTACCAAGGTTTAAAAATCTATTCTTGAAATAGATTTCTATTATTTATTAAAAATATAAAAGCAGCGTTTATATTTAATAGAGAGATTGGACTGTTTTAGAAAAAACTTAAACCGACTTCAAAGTACACTAAGAAGCATTCAAATCCTGATCTGATGACAATGGGGCCAAACGGGAAGTGTAACCTTACAGAAAAAAAAAACAAATCGGTTAATAAATGACGGAGTTATGAGGTAACAAACATAAAAAAAACAACCGAATTGAGAACCTCCTCCTTTTTTTAAAAACGTAGATATAAACGACTTAATTTGAAATTGTAACACACTGAGATTTAGAAAGCCTTTAATAGAAAAGGCTTGTATCTTTATCTCCCAAAGAATATTTTCCGATATATTTTACCCTGGGAAATTAAATTTTGACTTTTTCACGAACATGAATTTCTTCGTAATATTTTTATATTGTTCCTTAATTTAACTTTATTTAGATAAAAAAGAACTATACTCTCTACAGCAACATAATTTTAATATTTTAATTTTGAACTAGTTATTTATTTATTTATTTAATTCAGATAATAATCATCCAAATATTGTTAGTACGTGCTTAAAAAACTATGTTAGTAGGGAAAATAAACTAAAAACATTATTATTTAAGATTAAGAAGTGCGACCCTGGACCCCATGTGTAAGGTGTTCCAATGTCGCACAACTGGACAGTCACATCTGCATAATATGTTGTTTAGGAGGCCGCTAGTACTGTCCCGCACTCGACGCATCAGGGAGGCCACTCTTTTTCTAAGTAATGCTTGAAAACAATATATATTCGCCTCAGTAAACACCCCCGATGCGCTACAGTAACGAGGCAACCCTAGGCATCCTAAACCCGTTATTATATTGGATGCGCAGGGCATTGAAAGATCTGCCAGAATAATTAACCCACAGGCTGCAGGTGTAAAAAGATTGGCAGTATGTTTTAAAAAGGGTTCTCTTGACATATTTATTACACCGTGCAAACCTGCGAGCCAGCATATTGCATCTCACAGCCAATGCCCTGCGCTCCCGCTCCATATCGAGATCATCTGAGAGATCCTCGGTGACCCAGTGTCCCAGGTATTTAAATTTGGTAGTCCAGGCTAAACCCGAACTGATCTTCATGCAGATGAATGTGATTATCAAGTTGACGATCAAGCAAACCATCCAGCACCTTAGCCACCACAGTAGCCAACGAGATTGGACGATAATTGTTCCTGTCAGAGGCATCCCCCGTCCCATTTTTTAAAATAGGTACAACGATGGTCTTCATAAGCTCCGGAGGAAGATAAGCATGATATATACATAAGCTATATAACAAAGCAAGAACCCGTGGCAAATGAACACCTGCATACTACAAATGCTCGACGCTGAGATCATCATGACCTGGCGACTTACCCCGTGTCATATTTTTAATGATTGACGCAACGTCTTTCGCAGAAAATCTGACTACATCATTTCCCAGACCATCATCAGCGTCGAGCATCTGCTGCACACCTCGTACAGGAGATTCCACTTTGAACTGTTGTCTAAACAACTCAGCAATCCGGTGGGACTCACACTGACCCTCGACACGAGCAGGTACACACGACCCAGCTGCCAGATTCCTAGTATGCTTCCAAAAACCCTTGAAATCCTTTGCTTTATGGTGTGTTGCCAATACATCCATCTTTATTTTATTTTCATTATCTTGGCACCATTTAAGCTTATTTTTAAACCGCTTCTTAGCTTCACACATAGCATTATAGACATCACCAGACCTAGGTTTACCATGGAGCAACCAGTTCTGAAAACATCCTTTACGTGCATATTCCATCCAACAATATATTTAGATCTATGTTTTTTACTTATTTTACACGTAGTTACTGACGCCTCCCTTAAAACATTAACAATTTTATTATATAATTTATCGATAACCGACTTATGACACAGAATATTTAATAGTACTATTATGATCTTGAATAATACATAACTTATCTGCACAGCGCATACATTCTTTAGGGAAGTCAATATTTTTCAGTTCCAATGTACATAGCCTACTATATTCCTCTCTCTGTTCTGCATTTCTCTCCCCCCATTTAACCTTGTTCCCACTTAATTCTTTACATAGTACCTTAGGTGGCAGATTACCAAAATTACAATAAATTACTAAGGGTAAATGATCTGACCAGAATACATCATAATGTACTTGAATATCTACAATACAACGCCAAGCTGCCTACGTAGTTAAACAGTGATCAAGCCATCTCCTACAGTCTGTATAATTTCACTTACATAAGTATAGGTGTCTGACGCTATCTCCAACTTAATCACGTCCGCACAGAGACACCTTTGCTCATCACAAAAATATTTTAGTTCATTATAAAACATTTCCTCAGGGTGCGCATTAAAGTCGCCGAGAATAATCGCGGATTCAATATTAGAACTCTCAATCACTGCATTTATCTCACTTAACACTTCAGTAAATTCCACTAAATAATCCGCACAGTCTATTGGCATATACACTGAAAAAATCAGAGTAGATCGCTGATCGCTGCTCCACGTTGACTTTGATGGCTATTAGTCTTACGCTGTTACATGGAACTACGGTAACAGAAGGGAACACGCCTTTTCTCCACATTAACGCGACTCCTCCATAGGGTCGACCACGAAGTATACCCGCTGATGTGTCCACCGCAGACTTGCTAGTGTATTCAAAGTTTTTATCAATCGTTCCAATAAATGCAACGTCATGGGGTAAAAGCCACGTCTCCTGAAGAGCTAGTATATGGGCCGTTTTACAAAGTTCTCTTATCCCCCCCAAGGATCTTGTTACGGATTTGCAATTAAAGCTTACAAGTACTTATGAAGCGCTCATCTTACTTTTATTAAATTTCGTCCACGTCAACAAATTTCACAAGCGCCTACGCATTCTCTTTCCTTTCTGTTGTCTCAGTGAAACTGAGTGGGCGTTGGCAGGGGTTGTCTTTCAATATCCTATTGAAAAGTTATTGTATTAAATTGCCCACGCACAGTATTTCAACTATTATTAACAGATTCACAATTTTAGAGTGGGTGTACCTTATATTGAATATTATAGGTATTTTATGGCATTTCTTACTTTATCAATGGGTTGTCAAAATGTTATATGAGTTAGTCAAAATAACCTTACAATGTATTCTATTTATTTATTTAATTAAATCGTCTTCAAAATACACTAAAAAGTATAAAAAAAAGTAATTTAATTTTTATTTATCGACTTAAAGATACACTAAAATGTATGAAATAACTCTAATCTGACACTGATTTGAAGTCAGCGAAATATTTTCAATAGAATACGTCGTGCTCTTTCGCTGACTTCAAATCAGTGTCAGATTAGAGTTATTTCATACATTTTAGCGTATCTTGAAGTCGTTTTTTTTTTAATTACTTTTTATTTCGTAATTTTTAGTTTTTCCTAAATGCACTAGAATTTGACCAAAGTTTTGAGATGTTTTTCCTTTGACACCATACACGTAGCTCGTATCAATAAGCCAGGCCATCACACATATTTGTCCATATCTTGAAAACTACTGAATAATTTTTAGTTTCTCTTAAATGCACTAGAATTTGGCCAAGGTATTGAGATGTTTTTCCTTTGACACCTCACCTGTAGCTCGTATCAAATTCAATAAGCCAGGCCGTCACACATATTTGTCAATTTCTTGAAAACTACTGAACCCATTGCGATGAAAGTTATGCCTAAGCTAATACCTAAACAGTTATGTTATTGATTATCTCAATAATAATAATAATAAATATCCTGGGACATTCCTCACACACGGTCATCTGATCCCAAACTAAGCAGAGCTTGTACTATGGAAACCAGATTACTGATATAATACATATACTACTTTTTGTTTGTAAATACATACTTAATATACATAATTACACCCAGACTCAGGACATACAGACATGTTCATGCACATAAATGCATATTCTTTGTGGGAATCGAACCCACGACCAGCGGCGCGATAGGTGGAATCTTGACCAGATTCTTAACCAACCACGTCAGCTGGCCCGTCATAAATAACATAGTGCTTTATTTGTTGTGACTTTATCTAAACTATGCGGTATCCCCCCACCTTCCCCTACTGACTCAAACTAAAACAATACTGAAGTTAAGAAAATCTTGCACTTCAGAAAATTTCGAAGTGGAATTAGTGGAAACAGAAGTATAAATAAGGTGTGCCAACACTGTGCATACTTTGTAGCCAAAAGTTGCCTGAGTTAAGAAAGGGGAAATTGCAAGACGTAGAACTATTTATCGCCACCTGAAAGGTGCAACTCGGAGCACTTTAAGAGACTTTTGATAAATACTTCTGAATATTACCAAGAAATGGGCTAATACGAGCTTCAATTTGCGACACGCTTTAATTTGGTAAGTGCTCCGTTAATGTAATCAAATGATGTAAATAAGAAGCACTAGGTTTTTTCGCCATTAATAATTAACTTTGAAATACTTTGAACTGTAATTACCGGCAAGCGAACGGTGTCGTCCTGAAAAATAATTTTATTAAGATTTTTCCTCGCCGTAAGTGTATACATATAAGTATTTTAAATCGGCCCGCCTGATGGTAAGCGGTTACCGTAGCCTATGTACGCTTGCAACACCAGGGGTATTTTTATTTTCATGTTGCGGTGAAAAAGTGAAAATCTATCGTACCCAATGGTGTATCAAAGATTGGACCCATTATGTGAAATAACTAAACACTGGGTAAAATAGGTACTTTCTTCAAACAACCACAATCTAAAACAGACAATAATTATTTAAATTACAATAAATAGATAATTAGTAAGGGCCGTAAACTTTGACATAAAATATAAGGATGGCTACCGGTAAGTTATTCATACCCTGGAAACCCTTTATTAAAACTTTCTCTATAATAAAGTTACAAGCTTCAGGACGCAATATTTCACTTTCACGACGACCATTCAGGTTCGTGGCGAGGCACAGATGTCAACTATAGATATTAGTTCTACAAACGCTCGAGGTCGGATAATTTAAAATTTAATCCGGGTACAAATGTTGAAACTAAAGCAAATTACCTCCGAAAGTAATATTAGGCCGGGTTGTAACGTGAAACGGCAACTGATTTAAGTCAATGAGTCGATAGGGACCCATCTAATTGTATTTCAGTTTGTTACGTCAGCTTATTAGGTCCTTTTACATATACAGCGTTTTTATTCTCTAGGAGCAAATTTGTCACGGTGTTTGTTGAAGAGCTTGAATAAATAAACTATCTTGAGATATTCTTCAAACACAGCTATCTGATCCCAAACTAAGCAGAGCTCTATGGAAACCAGATTACTGATTTACTACTTTTTATTTGTAAATACATAATTACACCCCGACTCAGGATATGTAGACATGCTCAACTCATGCACACAAATGTATGTCATGGGTGGGAATTGAACCCACGCCCTACGGCGTGATAGGTGGCTTTGGCCCACTACTATAATTTGAAGAAGCTATCAATATTATTCTTTGATTTACTAGGTATGATTTTTATTTTTTCTTCAATTTGAGGAAGTTACTAGATCAACGTCATAGAGATACATTTTTTGTAGATATACTTGTACCTACTTAGATATTTAAAGACTGATTTTTATATTTTGTATTTCAAATATGGCTTTTATGAAATAAAGATATTATTATTATTAACTAAGGGAATAGCACTGCAATGTTAATATTATTTTATGTAAGTATGACAGTAATATAAAATAAGGATATATATCTAACAGTACACAAATACTAATTAACATGTAGATATCTAGACTAGACAAAATTATTTGGATTGTTTATTATGGTCACATGTTTTGGGTACAAGATCAGATCAATTAACCTTATTTAGTTAGGGTTTAAATTTGTTCGTTCATTAGAACATTTGAACTATGAAACAATATAACAGAATATTTATTTGCAAATAACGTTTTGTAAAACAGGATAGATAGAACCGATTTATGTCTACAGTTTACAGCATGCCATCTAAATAAAGAAATGAAGACATTCGTAGGAGAACAAAAATGACGGACATAGCTCGTAGAGTTAGTAAGCTCAAGTGGCAATGGGCAGGCCACATCGCTCGAAGAGCCGATAACCGATGGGGAAGGAAGGTTCTCGAGTGGCGACCACGTACTGGTGCGCGCCGAGCGGGACGACCTCCTACCAGGTGGACCGACGACCTGCTCAGAGTCGCTGGGCGCCGCTGGATGCAATCGGCCCAGAACCGTTCGAAGTGGAAATCAATGGGGGAGGCCTATGTTCAGCAGTGGACTTCCATGGGCTGATATGATGATGATGATGATGATCTAAATAAAGAATTTGCTGATGAAAAGGCCCAAAAACACCTTTTCAAACCAAAAGCAATTAACACAATTTTTATACACATTATTGCTATAATTCTGGGAAAAGTTACTTACTGAATAAACATCCACATGAAAAGAAACCTAGTCTCCCAAACAATGACATTACGTACCAAAAATATCGAGGGATTTAACAAACACATGGCAACACCGCAACAAAAGGACTCGTAGAAATGTTTGGGCATCGCTTAAGGCGTTTACCTACTATTAGGGGAGAGGTGCTTGAAATAAGCTCCTAAATGGGAAAATTGTTTTCCTCTCTGATAGGTTTGTGCAATAAGCTCCGAATGTTATCAGCTTTTATCTTTTCGTTTTCTATGTTATTGTTGACATTTTTGGATGTGGCCAAACATGAAAGTAAAATCTGCAGTTTTCTGAAAACTGAAGATTGTGCACTGCAGAGTGTTTCGACTCAGACTGGACTGAATCGTTTTCGTGTCAAAGTCAAGACAAATGTATGAAAAAAGATAAAAAAACTTATATAGTGCTCGCTATTTTGAGAGAGGTTTATTCGCTCAAAGAGCAGCTCGACTGGGGAAGTACCTCCACCTTACAGAATACCGCAGCCAAAAAACTTTATGTTGTGTAAAGTTGTGTTCCTGCGCGTGAGTAAGGTCGCCAGAGCTCATAGGGGAGGGGGGAAAGGTCGGTAACGCGTGAGCGATGCTTCGTGTGTTACAAGCGTCCATATGGCTACGGTAACCGCTTACCATCAGTCTGGCTTAGTTGTATACAAAAAAAAAATATATCATAAATTATAGCAAAATTACATTATTTTATGTTAATGTATACCTATATACAGATTATTATTAGAATAGATTAAAGTTACAGCTCGTTTTCCATTGCAACTAATTCTGTTAAAACCTTTACCACCGGGATATATTAATAATGTCTACGCTCGTAAAAAGACTTGTTTAAATCTTCAAGTACAACCATTCTGTATAATTAGGGTTTTGTTTATTCCATGCCTGTCTTGCTAACGCTGGAAAATTTTGATGGGTGTATTTTATTACGACTAATCCATCAAGTAGCGGGTTTCAAACAGATGATTAAGCAGCGTTGCCACTTTTATGCAACCCTTTATGTTACCGAAAACACAATCCCTTCCTTAATGCCGTTCTTTTTAACAAGAAGCGATTTATTTAAGTGGGGAGAAAAGCACATTGCTTGTTCATTTCCCTCTGTAATAAGATCCCCTTGGAGATTCCTGAAAGGGTGGTTATGATGCACAAAATTTAAAAATATAAAATATCATCCCATTAGCACGAGAATAACGATTAATTTGAAAG
Organism: Achlya flavicornis; assembly: GCA_947623365.1. Classification (NCBI taxonomy): domain Eukaryota; kingdom Metazoa; phylum Arthropoda; class Insecta; order Lepidoptera; family Drepanidae; genus Achlya; species Achlya flavicornis. Next base: position 5,536,404 of record OX392482.1, read on the forward strand.
ATAAGGGGAAAATTACTGGCTGTATTTTATGTTTACTTAAACCAACCTCCTTAAAAAAACAAAAGTGGTTTTCGAATTTGGAATATTGTTCACATTTCGAAATAGATTTCATTGTTTTCATTTCCTCTGAGTTAAAATAAATTAGGGTGCACCATGAAATGACATTCCATTCGAGGACAATATTTCAACTGCTCTAAAAATAAGCGTGATGTTTATGCGATAATACGTACCATTTCCGAGCTCAGTGTCAGCAGAGGCACAAGCTAACGTCAGTCGGGTTAGGCCTCGCTCGCATCTACACGAGACGAGCAAACAAATCATTGATTTGGAACGCAACTCTTTTATTTCGAACGCATTTTAATGAAAAAAGGCGCCAAAGTAAAATGTGTCAAAGTTGATTTTCTACACGTCTCTTCCTCATTGTGATTTTTCGACTGTTGATTTTTTAGATTTCAGTTTATACAATGTTTTCAATCATGCAAACGAATATTTTTGTTGCTATTGCTGCTGCGATTTTATTGAATGGTAAGTATTTTTTTAAGTTACTAGTTTTAAACCACCATTTATGTTTTCGATATTATTATTTTTTTCAATCCCGTTCCATGTCTACGGTATATCTACAGAGTACTTACACATTCTATGAGCAGTTTTATGAAAATGGTTGTAATACCAAAGAGCTTTGCCGGCGAATTCCTGAGCTATTTCAGGGTACGTTAATACCTACCATCTATTAACCCACTTCTAAGTTAACAGATAATCTAGTATTAGGATATTTGCGGATTTCGCTCCTGAAATTATGTGAAAGGTTTTCTCATATTACTCTAAAACCAACAGTTTTACCGAGAAATGTTTTAAATTAATTAATAGGTTGAAAAAAACCCAGATAATAACAAGTTTAATATTTTTTTAGATTGAGCAAACTATTATTATTTGTCTCTCGTACTTATTGAATTTTAATAAATACCTAAGTCGCCTTACCTAATTAAATATTTCTTTTTTTTTTTTGTGTTAATAAAGACTAACTGACTACTCTAAAATACTAAAGATTTTTATATACGAATGCCTAAAAAAAAGTTCTGTATGTAGTATTTTTGTTGGTTCGCTTCTTTATACTACAACTTTTAAATATTGATATTGTTATTATTCTTATGTCATCCCTTATGACATGATTTTATAAGAATTTTCAATATTCTCAAACATGAATTAAAATTCAGAACGAACCTGTTTTGAACTTTCTGTCTCTGCCGTCGTGTGAGTCTTATTACACCTAACTTATTTAATATAGAGTCTCGGAAGGCTCATATAAACCCTAGTATAGCTATCTCTAATTTGAATATATATAAATATTTTTGAAATAAGAATTACTGTCTCCACCTCCCAATGATTAACCCACTACACAGCTATGGACCATTTTGATCCTTACTCTAAAGTTCAACGCATCAATATCGTTCATCTACATACTCGTAAGGTCGAAGTACCAGCTACCATTATTCTTTTAGTGGTACTCAATTGGTGAGCAGAGTTACTACCCAGTGAAGTCATCTTACATTATAGATAATGATCTACGCGTGCCGACGGTTACTGCCCCCTTACCATCAACTCTTATTGCGATCTGAACCAAAAGACGTCAGAATGTATGTTTTTTTTTTTAATTCTGACAGATTTTTTAAGAGAGGTAGAGAATAGCGTTATTTTTGTTCAAAGTGCAGCTCGACTGGGGACCATACAGAATACCGTGTGTTGCAAACGTCCATGGGTACGGTAACCACTTACCACAAAAAAATACAAAGATAAAGAGAGTCAAAGTTCGGGAGTAGGGGCTCGTGACGTCACTTTAGTGTAAAAAGTGTACTTTAACGTGACGTCACGCGGAACTTCAACGCATGATATCTTCGTATTTTGGTTTAATTTATAAAAGAAAAAATACGTAATTAATATTTTTTGATAAAGTAAAAGACGGACTAAATAGATTTTTTTAAGTCTTCTAGCCCCACATTTAACTACTACGGAACCCATGTATGCATGGTCCTACGTATTCATTCCATTCAGTCCATTTTTTATCATCAGAAAAAATTGCAGTTTATTCTGGTTCCAGAAATGCAAGCGAGAGGTAATTTAATTATGAGTACATGTATGAAGGCCAAATTCATTTTGCAACAAGTGTCCAATATAAAACATTAAATTTATAATACCTCCAATGATCAAGGCTGAATCATTTTGCATCCAAATAAAATCAGGTTGTCAACCGACGCGATGGCAAATAAGTGAACAGTTTCTCCATATAATTAAGTATCTAAATAATGTAGTAGTTTGTGAATAATAAGGGTATGACTTGCAAAGTAGTAGATGTTGTTAACCTTTTTCTATTCATAGTTACTAGTACTTTTTATCTATATCTTGCTATTTTTAATACTTTACGTATGTACGGTACTTACCAATACTAGACACTTGACTAATATGTGAGGTAAAGTAAATTGATGTGAAGCTAATCTCTTGTATAAAATTAATTTGCCTACTCCATAACGTACCTACCTATGCTACTGCGTTTTCCTTATCCAATCGTCCTATCATTTTCCAGTTAAAACAATCATTTTGAATATCTTCTCATAAAACTAACAGAACTGTAGGCAGACATTTTAATTCTTCTGAAACAAAAAGGTGATTAAATGAAAATTCTTGGAATTTTTTAATTGTATATTTATCTGGTATTTGTAAATTTGGATATACATTGGCTTAGTTAAGTCACGCTGACGAATGGCAGAACATTGGCAACTCAGAAGAATCAAAGAAAATGTATAGTTATCTCGATAGCGTAAAAATAAATCGATCTTCATTAATGTTGCTCCTTGACGAGAACCGAACGTACTTTCTTAATTGAAATTAAAATCATGTTTTTTTTAAATCATCTAATCTCTTTTGTTACATTTTTATCCATCTTTAATAACTTATACAGTACAGTCGAGGACATAAATATGTATACAATTAGTAAAATTCAACAACGGTTTCCTCTTAAACTACTGATTGAAATTATGAGATATTATAAAGGCAGAATCTTCTAACATATACTATTATGATTTGTGTAATAGTTTAACACTTAAACGTTAAACATGCGAGAAAATCGCTTTTGAATTTCAAAAAGTGTATACATATTTATGTCCTCGACTGTACCTAAAAATCTAAAGTTCTATTATCATAATTTGAACAATTTATGAAGCGCTATCATAAACGTGGCAAAGTTGTAAAAGCACTAAAAGCATTTGCGGTACCAAATATTTGCAGCAAACATGGACAAAAAGTTTAGAGTGCACTTAAACTTAAAGCAGCATAACCTGAGTTAACACAAATTTCAAAATAGGACTGTCAATGTGTGAGCAGTCTGCATTTCCGTTGGTCTATGAACTTTGTTCCAACTCAATTTTCTCTGCGTCTATCAACGTAGAAACCGTTTGAAACACAGATCATTGTTTGGATTGGTTTCTAGTAACTTACAATAGAAGGATAAAATAGTACCTACTCTTTTCTACCAATTATATGCTTATGTAGCTATAAATAGTTATACATAAACAAAAATATCAACGAGAGCCTGTTAATATGCACAATTACTTTATATTGATTCTACAAATTGATTTAAAAGACTGCCACATGAATGTGGAAGTTTGGTCGTATACTTAAATATTTTTTGGGTACCTATTACCATAAGTACCATAGTACCTATGGGTGGGTGACTGTGACATATGTGAAACAAAGTGCTTGTGATATTTCCATTTATAATTGGAACGTTCAATGAATACATATATATTTGAAAGCTTTGAATGGGTAAGGTCAATGCGGGGAAGACCGTCCGTTAGGGTAAGACCGTACAATAAGAAATACAACGAATTCTGAATAGCTACAAAGATCGCAGCCCAGTAAAATACTTCAGTTTAAAAGCTAAGCTTTTCGAATGTCGGGTTTTTCAGAATTCGTCGTATTTCTTTCTATACTGACTTACCCAACCGGACGGTCTTTCCCGCATTAACCTTATACATGTTATAGAAACAGCGTTTTGTGTCTACCTTTTCAAGAAGTGATAAGAGTGGAAAATTTTAGGGATACATCTTTTCAGTCTTTTTATACATAGATATATAAGAAAATGAAACAAGGCAGATAAGGAGTAGACGTAGCCGAGGGTAAATCATTCTTGAGCAGTATATACGGGAAGAGAAAGACCGAAAAAGAGATGGATGGATTGTGTGAAAGATGATATGGGTAAGAAAGGAGTGGATAGTAGTATGACGGATAGAAGAGACGAATGGAAGAAGCGTACATATTGCGCCGACCCCAATTGATTGGGAACAGGGCAGGCAGATGATGATGATGATGAGCAGTATTAGCCTATTCATGCTGATCTTGAGGTTCCCCAGGATGTAAATCAGTGGTAGATGACATAAATAAAATAAATAAAATATCCTGGGACATTCCTCACACACGGTCATCTGATCCCAAACTAAGCAGAGCTTGTACTATGGAAACCAGATAACTGATATAATACATATACTACTTTTTGTTTGTAAATACATACTTAATATACATAACCAACCAACTAGATACTTTGTTTTTTGTTAAAATATTACGTAATCTTAACATGCTGATGTTTACAAATATTAACAGACATCTCAACAACATATTAAAAAGCGTATACGCAATATGAGCCGCATGCATCAAACGACTATTTGATGCGTTCGGTCACAAGCTAGTTGAGCTCGTTAAAGCAACCAACGTGACGGTACCAATTCCTAAAATTATGAGCGCCATATTTGTGTCATGGCACTAAACGGAACGCGTTTCTAATAGTGCGGATAAAGTAATAATGGATTTTTTGGATTTTTTACTACGACAAGACAAAATGCTTGTTTTACTTATGACAAAAAAAGATTCTGTAACTGTTGAATTTCAGTTAAAACATTTTAGAGAGGTATTGTGTGTGATACATGATATACAGGTATCTGTAGAGCATTAGCTAAGCAATAATTTATCTATGTCGTAATTATCTATATTCGAATGTTTTTAAAGATATTCCACCTTCAAAACGGTTGACTGACGGTAATCAAGTATCATGACTTGCTATTCCTTTGTAAGCATTTTTTCTAGATACGTAGTAGTCGATTAAATCGCATCTCTGGTGGAAATGCTATGCGAATATGATATACTCGTGTAGACATTTCTTATTTTAATAAATTATTCAGTTTATTCCAGGTATTCAAAATTAGCCTCTACTGTAGCACTAAAAAGATCACAGAAAACAGTGACTATAGATGCCACCCACTGTTTTCTGTGATCTTTTTAGTGCTTTATCGTTTTTAGTTATAACGTTTGGTAGTAAGCTTTTTAGCTTGTTTTAATCTTTGAACCCCATAATGTCCTTCATCCTTGTAATTTCGCATTGAGACGTCGATAACGACAATAAGGCTTAGTATCATACTTGTGTGTGCCTGCATGCTTGGCCTAGTACTGATTTTACTCACACATACGTAGGAAATATAGTGCTTCACTTTCCTATAAGGCGGTGCTCCGTCCTGATTTTTTTATACGTCCATGGTCATAAATACCTATATATTATAGGTATCATTGCATATCACTGAAACACAGATGAGATCAAAACTTTAATATAAGTATTAGGTACTTGATTTACCCTTATTAAGCTTGAAGACTATCACTGATTAGTTCAATTGGATAATAACATATGTGACTCATTTTGACCGACACAAGCGATCATAAAGAAAATAATTTTATGAGTAAATTACCTACATAAGAATATCTCATACTGTACAGTCGAGGTCAAAGATGATGATTACATTTGAAGTTACAAAAATATATATACAATATGTAGGTATACATTTAAATAACTAACCATATGCATAGCATTATAAGGTTCGTTATTTAAATTGTGGGTATATATTTAGGTATATATTTAGGTTGTGAGTTCCTATCCGAACTTGCATGCGCAGAAGCATGTTTCTTTGTTCCGAGCCTAAAATATCTAAGGTAGTATATTTTCAAGATTGTGGTAATGTTATCAGTTATTTGGTTTCCATATTACATGCTCTGCTTAGTTTTTAATCAGATATCCGTGTGTATAAAAATGATCCAAGACTTTATTATTTTGTTCGTTACGAATAACCCACCAAAGGTGATAGTTAGGGATTGCAATCCGGATACTTCGAAATCCGAAAATGACTGAAAAATCCGGATTTTAGGGTCCTATTAAAAATCCGAATATTGAGAATAAAATCCGGTTTTTTCGAATTTTAATCTTAATTGATAATAATTGATCTTTAACTACAAATTTTAATTAAATATCCAGTACATTTAGGTCAGTATTACTCTGAAATCTATGCACCGCTCGGCTCACACGCGGCTAGCTGCTGCCGCTCATCCATCTAGCTAATAGTTAAGTCGGCCAGTGAGTCTTAGATGGAGGCGATGCGCGCGCGGCGCGAGTAACAACTCTTTGCACAACGTAATATCAAGAATGATAGTTCTATATAGTCGGGTTACCGCTGAAAGCATTTTGTACATCGGCTGATTTCAGTTTTTTTTTACTTTTGAAAGGGTCTGACACACCCGCTTTCTAAGCAAGCTTCCTTCATATGAAATCTCTGGTGGTTTGTGCGATTGGATTTCCAATTTCCTGAGCGAACGGTCTATTCATGTAGTCATAGACGGGTGTTCGTCGGACCTTTTCGCAATCAATTCCACAGAGATCAGATTCAGTTTTCTCTGCAACCTTATTTCTGCTGCATATTAACGATCTGGTGAAGCCCGGTATCTTTGGTTACGTAGACGATAGCACCGTTGTCATAGATCCAATTGTTGCGAGAGGCCATGGTAGAGCGTTTGAGCGTAACATTACAGGCAGTCTCCGATTGGGGCAATGCCAATCTGGTCACTTTTAATGCCACCAAGACGCAGGTGTGTCTTTTCACCACCAAACGGAGCCCTTTCCACCAGGCTCTCGCCCTCGACTCAATAAACCGCCGAGCCAGAAGACTCATCGAATATGAGACTAATTATGACGAAACTCACGAGGCTCGACCATCGAAGAAAGGTTGCTTGCCTTATCGGTTTGGTACAGGATATATTTTTGAGAGTGTGTGCAGGAATTGCTCAACCTTATTCCAACCATCATCCCTATTTTTACTCCGAACCACAAGACACGGGGTTTTTTTTTCTTTTGTATCCTCAATTATAATGCGGACAGCAAGGGAGTGGAACTTGCTTCCGGCGACTGTAGTTCCTGACTCTTAGAATCTAGGGACTTTCACGGCCAGAATAGGTTCCATTTGGGTTAGCGTGCTCCACCTTAGGCTTCGTCATTATCCTTTATGGACGGCTCAGTACCCAAATACAAGCCCATTTTTTTTTTAAATATTACAACACAATACAATACAAAATTCTTTTTTTTTTTTTTTTATACGACTAATTCGGTAAACAAGCATACGGCCCGCCTGACGGTAAGCGGTTACCGTAGCCATATGGACGCTTGCAACACACGAAGCATCGCTCACGCGTTACCGAACTTTCCCCCCTCCCCAATGAGCTTTGGCGACCTTACTCACGCGCAGGAACACAACTTTACACAACATAAAGTTATTTGGCTGCGGTATTCTGTAAGGTGGAGGTACTTCCCCAGTCGAGCTGCTCTTTGAGCGAATAAACGCTATGCTCTACCTCTCTCCAAAATTCTACTATTACTTGCAGTTTAATTGAATTTTTATTCAAAAGCTAGCAATGGAAATACAATAAAATAGAACATCTCTCTTCAAACTACTAATAATTAAACATAAACTACGCGTACAGTTTAAAATTACAAATTATTGCAAAAAAATACAAAAATCCGAAAAATCCGGATAATCCGGATTTATATGTGATGATAAACTTTGAATCCGGATTTGAAAAACATCCGGATTTTGCAATCCCTAGTGATAGTGATGATGATGAAAGGAAAAAAATACGCACGTTGCACGAAGCCGGTTCAATTAAATAAATCCTAATTAAAATGCAAAAGTGAATTTGTTACTTCAAAGTTTGACAAGACCATAGATATGCCAAGACTATAGAGGTTTTTTTTATCCTGGGAACGTGGGGAAAATTTCGGAGGACATTTTGTAAACATTTGCCTATCATTAATTATTTTACGTCTATGTCTGCAACTTTATCAAGCATAAAATATAACGGTTTAAAAAAATATGAAATTGGGACAAGGATATAATACATTCTGAATTAACTAGGATGAGATTAACTGAACTAAGGATACAAAAGTATTAAATTAAATAAATAAATATCCTGGGAAAAGCCAAAATGCTGCAGAAAAACATTTGACTTGTTTAAAACCTACTTAATTAATAAAGTTACATAATTTTCAGCTTGGTATTTTCCACAACGGCATTTCGCTTGCCAGACTAACCGTGTCGGGTCTTAAATCGATAAATCTGTGGCTCCAATGATGTTGCCATAAATTCTATAAATAGGCGTCTTGACAGTAACGGCATGTGCTACTAATTAGGGCAACTAAGCTCGAATATTGTATATTATCTACGAAAACAGGAGCTTTCATCGGTATCCGAGCTTCGAGGCCAAACATTCAAGGTTACTTAATTAATTTACTATCTAATAAAGGAGTAGGTTTGTCTTTAACAAGTAGGTAGAAGGTATTTTGTTTAGATTAATTGAGATTTCTCTTAGTGAACCATTAGGAAACATTTACCTATTAGTCTGATTAACGACTTTTCTTGAATCTAAAAAATATTCGGAAATAGTCTACAGTTGAATAGTTCCATAACATAACTTTATGAATCAGTCTACGTAGTAAATTGCCTTTGAAAACCTTTTTGCTAATAAATTCAGAAATAACCAAAACCCTATTTTGCCTTTTAAAATTCTACCTTCGACCCGATTTCAGCACGGTCCCTTCTCTGTTGCGATCGTTTGGGATTTTTAAGTGACACTTTGCATTTATTTGGTTCTTGCTAGCACTAAAGTGTCACTGGAGTGTAACGTAGGTGCTAAATAAATATAGGCTGACGGCTACAGCTACGGTAAACGTTATTGTACTTTTAGTAGATACCATTTAGATCCATCAGGCAGGAAATACTTTTTACCTAGTCTCAAGGAAAGAAAACTGTTGCCAGGAAAAATAAGGTTAGCACCTACAATTGCTGTTGAAAATCAAGTTTGATTTTTTTATGAATAAAAGTGTGTTAATCATATGATTTGCAAACGAACACGTTTTTTAAACGTAGTTTTTATTACTTATGTTAGAAACCCTAGGTAATTTACATTGAAAAGTATTTACAATTACTAATTGGTTGCAACGTTTTGCAAAACCTTTAGTAAACCTTGCGTGCCATTGTTGGTGAAAAGTTAACTGTGAACACATGTTGTGGGCAATACGAGGCGTGGTAGTCTATTTATGTTGCCTGTTTTCGTGCCAAATATTGTGCTGTATTAAAACTTTTCAATTATTGCGAGACAAATTATTTACTAACAATATTTGCCCTGCATTGCCCTCGAAAAACTTCTATACTTACCTATTTTTCCGCTGTTTTTTTTTTCGGAAAAATTACAAACCAAAGAATTTACATATTTATAATGTGAATTCATACTTCATTGTTATCAAGACAACTATTTTGTGTACGTTCAATTCATAACCAAGCCATGACGTGGCCGCTATTCTAATATTATTTAGATTGACGTAGATTAACATGTATCCGCACTCAATGTCAAATATAAGTGACATTACTAATTTGGGAACTGTTTAATCCAGCAATTAAATAATATTTCATTATACTGTTAGCGTAAGTTAAAATACCAAGGTAGTAATTATTATGACTTATTTCATCATTGCGAAAGGGTATTTATGTTGTCTCAATGGCACAAAAACTCGTGATGAAATTTGGCACGCGGGTAGATCATAACCTGGAATAACATAGGTTACTTTTGATTAAACAGATTTATTGGATCTCCTGGAACCGGGGTGAAACCACAGGGCGAAAATTCCTGAATTTACAACGCGTATATTCATAAATCGAACTCTATGGGTGTATCTATCCAAAAAGGGTGAAGACTACCTATACTTAGACTCTTTATAAAAAGTTTAAGCTCAAAATAAATTACAAAAAAAATTCATACCTAATTTTTGCTCCAAGTTTGGCTTGCCGCCGCCTATGGCTTGCCGATGTGTTGCCGACTTTTTGAAGAACCCCATATCGTAGCGCTGAGGGAAAACCGTAATGGGGATGGTTACTTTTCGTGTTACTATATTTCCTCTACGGAAAATAATTGTTACACAAAAACGACGCGCAAATTATGAAATATGTTTTATAAAACACGGGTAATATAAACTAAATAGAGCTTAATTGGACGGGTGTAGCGAGACACGCAGTGTTGCAACAAGTGACAATAATATTGAATACAGCTTTAATATCAATTTAATAACACTTTACACTTGAACACGTGACACACGTACTTACAAGACATCGTATTTCAATCAAATCTAATCAAATGAATCGATAAACTGTCGCGCTTACAATTATCTATTATAATTATGCTGTAAGCGTTTGAAGGGAGGAATAAAGGAATTGGAAATATACTATATAGATATTGCCAAAAAATTAACCTACTTAACAAAAAAACGAGAGACACTAGAAACGGAAGATAAAATTGTCTTTTTTAAGTTTCACAAATTGTATATTAAAACGCCTTTGGCCAACTGAATTGCATTTTCGTAGAAAATACCATGTATTGGATATTTATGGCTTGTTGGTTTATAACCCTTAGCATTCGCCACCCTTATTAAGTTTATGGCTTAAACCTAGTGCACGGTGCCGCGCTGAGAACGAGAACATTATACACGTGCAACGACCAAGTTTCAACGTCTTGTACACGTGCAATTTCAAAGGTTCACGAGAAAGTATTATGGTAAATTATTGTTACTGGGACATTTTGGTATTTCGTTCTGGTATGTTTAAACCTCCCTTTTTAAATTTGACTTTGTGGCTTCTAATCCTCCACAGTGCACGCTGGTGAAAATACTTCGATATTTAAAATATTAAATTGACTTTCTTATGGCTTCTTTATCGGTGGCTTAGCCATAAAGGACGATGAAGAAGTCTAAGATGAAACAAGCTTTCCTTTAAACCATTTCCCTTTGGCCTTAGAAGTCCCTATAGATTGTAAAAGTAGAAAATACACAATTTCACCCAAGATCTCTTTATTTTCAGTCTTATCAAAATCAATCATCTGTAGTATCCATTTCATTTCCAATATACTTTCTTTTGGCAATAAAAACGAGTGGGGAGCTCCCTCATAGATGTTTTCCATGTGCTAATTCCTACACTTGGGAGAAATAACATTAAATCGTACGCTTGCATCTCTACCGATGCTTTCCGTCTAACGAACCGATAATTTAAGGGGTGGGAAATGTTTTTCTGACGATTTACAGTATTTTTACGATTGGTTTTATTGTTATGTGAGGTGCCTTTCCGTTGCTTTGGAAACTACTTATTTTACTTGGACCAAATAAGGGAAACTTTATTTTTATTGTATCGATAATTATTATGCCACATATTCATTAACAATTCAAACCATTTAATTTTAAGTAAAGATACAAATGAAAATTGTTGTGATAAAAATAGGAAATGTGGAAAAAATCATGAATGTTCAAAATACTTCAATGTTGGATATTTTTTTGGAAGAAAACAATTTGTTACAGAATATCAACACACATGCAAATGATCATAAGAAACGTCATGTGCTAGTTAGTGGAAAAAGAGTACGTTGGATCTTATTTTTAGGCATGTTTCACATAACAGATCATAGGCTTAAATTGGTAAAACGATTACTGTTTTCTATTATTGTCCTCTAAAGAGAAGAGGGATAACTAGAACTGTATCAAATACATTGTTAGTTAGGAGCACTAATACTCCTTAATGATTTCGACCTTGCATTCCTAAACTTCTGTTTGCCTTTGAGCTGTAACGACAACTCACTTAATTCCGAACATAAATTGTATTACACATGCAGAGAAACATCATAAAGGTCACTTTTAACATCGTAAAAATGTAAAACGTCATCTTTTTGTCTCAAAATAGACATGATCTCAGGAACTTTAATCTCTGGATTCAGGTTGTTTGCATCTCTTTGCATTCGTATTAGGTTACTGAGTGATCTATTTAAGTGTAGAGTATCCACGTGGGGACAATTGGATGACTGTACGCTCTATTCTACAATTAAATAAACTGCTATGACGTTATTGCCCTTAGTCACTGATTTTCTATTCAAATTAATCTTTAATCTTTTTCGGCTCGCTGTAATTATTTCTTTATTGGTATATTGATGGAAATATGCCTTTGTTTCGCCAGGTGTTAAAAAAAACAAGGACTATAAAGTTGTACATTTTTTTTACACATATGATGATAATGATAATGATTATATTATATGCTCATTCAATAACGTTTTATGCCCTTCTATAACGATATTTTAGTGTTAAACGAATATAGTAATAAAACTTGTAATTTAAAAAAGTGGAACAAACTCGTAAAGCTCGTTAGCATGTTTACACGTGAATGAAGTTATGCTTTACGATTGCAATAAAGTGAACAATGTGGTCGACGCCCACGAAATTACGATACAACATTTTATCATAAAAATACATCAAACGCCGTCTAATTAATTTATTTACGGAAAAGGCCGTAACGATAATAATACACGAATAAAAGGAGTGAATTAACTGCATAACATGAATTTCTATGAAATTGGAGAGGTCTACAAGACACGAATTTTGAAATGATATTTGTTGAAATCATAAATACTACAGTTAATTAATATTTTTAATTTCGCACAAAAAACAAGTTATTAAAAAAACAGCTCTTGTGGGCTGTTTTTCATAATTCAACTATTGGGGGTAAAATAGGAAATCGCGAGGCATGTGAAAACTAGTCGGGATAAGATAAAAGGGGATAGACAGATAGAATAATATAGTAAAAATCGTCCCGAAAGTATCTCTCTCTTTCTCCATGAATTTGTTTCAACAGCCAATAACTTCCTAATATAATTATTATAAGACGTTGAACAGTATTTACTCAATAAAACAATCCCCCATAAGCCTTCACTATTGGTTACTGGTTTGGAGATGTCGGTCGTACGCAATTTTCGGCCACTCTGTCAATATAATCTTATTACGTTTCCTATAGGGATTTCCTATAATAATTCTAGATAGTTGGTTAAAGAACATTCAAAGGAAGTTAATAATATAAAAACTTTGCAATACCAAATTATAACAAGTTTTCTTTAATATACATGAGTACTGAAATCCGCAGTTTTCTATAATGCGTTCTGACATTTCAATCTGAAAACTGTTTCCGCAGGTGTAAGGTTGCGAAAAGGCTAGGTATAGAAGTAGGTTGATAAAAGTTTGAAAGGAAATCTATTCGAGTTGCCAGTACGTATATTAATGTAAAATAGAAAAAAATTGTTTCGATGTTGTTTTTTTTTATTATTGAAGAGCCAATAATAAAACTACTCAATTTAAGTTAATACTTTAAACTAGGAACACAATATGTTGTCACAAAATAATTTGAAATTATTACTAACCAGCTGTCCCCCGCGTTCCAGGAGTAAGAAGTAGCCTATCTCCTTTTCCATGACATACGAATCTGCATGATAAATTTCGTCGCGATCGGTTGAAAGCATAACAAACAAAATCACATAGGTAACTAAACTTCCTACCTAAAATAAGTCACATACGATCTAATCAAAATAATAACAAACGGGAAGTTGGAATGATCCTACAAATGAGCTTATATAAAAGTTTAATATAACATTACGCGTGTTAACCCCAAGATTGCGATCTTTCCTCACCGTTGACTTTTGCCAAAGTTAAATAAGGTTTGCCCTACCTCAGAAACTCTTCCAATCTTATACTCGGCGTTTATACGACGCGGTTTATTAGTTATATTTTTATCACACGTAATAAATTTTTGGGGACGATATTTCAAAATATTTAACAAGATCATTACAAATCCTAAATTACCCATTAATGTTAATGTTTTGTTACAACTTTTAAATGATTATTTGTAATTTTTAAAGGATGCAACGCGTGCTTCCAGTCCGACAAACATGAAACTGACAGCATCCAAACAGGAAACTTATTTTATAAAGAGTGCCAGTGCACAGAACCTGGTTACACTACAAGAAACATCAAGTGGCTGGACATAAACGATCAAGAGATTGGTCCACCGGGGTATGTTGTAAAAGTAAATAATCACAATTTTGTGTATAGTAAAATTTCTGTTTTGTAAGTTACTGATTGTTTTCACAAGACCAGGATCGAACGTCTTCACAGAAGTCCAGGGAGACAGCATAAACCTACACATATTGAGTATGAGTAAAACAATAACTGGGACATATAAATGCGTCACCGACTTCAATGGGCAGCGGTTTACACAAAATTACAACGTAGAAGCATATGGTGCGTATTAAATTGTGACCTCCAGACTTAAAACGCATTTACATTTATGATGTTTATTTTTACAATGTTTTAGATCCACTGTACTTTACAAATACTGCAGATGATCAATATTTAATTGCTGGCCAAGATTACATGATACGTTGTGAAGCTAGAGGTGAAACGGATCCATTGATAAGTTGGCATAAAGAGAATGAATTATTTGAAGTAAGTTTACTTAATTGTGAAATCAGTGTGTTATCAGAAGTTATATCAAAAGGTATAAACACACAACAAATTGTCTGCTTTCAGATAAGAAGTAACGATAAATATGAAGTCGTTCCAAATCAAGGTTTAATTGTAAAAAATGTTACAATAGAAGATGGTGGAAAATACCAATGTACTGCGGTAGTGGCAGTTACTGGAGAAGAAGTTGTTAGATTTATTCAAGTTAAGGTATGAAGTCTTCCAAAACCATTATTTCTTTTATAATCTGTATACAGACGAGCTTATTGATGGCATACGGTTAATATTTGTCCTGGTCACTGCAACATTTCTAGCAGTGTTTTATGTATATAATAATATGCGATAATTTAATTTGAATCCCCGAAAAATAATAGGTCCCTAGGGTATTCGGGTGAAACCATGGGACGGACTGACTTTGTGAACACTTAAGTTTATTTAATTTCAGGTAATGACAGTACCAGTAATATCAGAAATAACTTCAGACCCTAGTCCCTCGGAAGGTAATGGTAGTAAGATATCTATAATTGAAGGTCAAAAATTAATCATTGAATGCATCGCTGAAGGAATGCCGCATCCGGAATACAAATGGAAAAAAATATCAGAAATAGTAAGTATTATCACATATAGAGGAGTTGCGATTAAAAGCATATTATGGGAAAATTACATCATGGATGTATTTTTTCTTCATCAGGCAGAAAACAGCAGTGAAACGTGGAATCAAAATATGAACACAATTACTTTTGAATACATCGAAGCTAATGATACCGGGACGTACGAGTGTTTTGCTTATAATGCAGCAGGAGGAGCAAGAAAAGAAATCGCTGTTGAGGTAATAAAATAACACCATATTAAAGCAAACAAAATAATCATTTTAAATTCTCTTAAGTTTTAAGATTTTTTTTGCATTACCATTTTAAGTCTTCTCAGTTTAAGTGTATTCCGAGCCGATGGTAAATTCAACTGTATGTACTAACTTAACGTTCATAAGTGCCTCTACCAGGTACTAAACTGAATAAATGACTTTTTGATTTTGATTTGAATCATGTTTCAAGACTATGTATGATAGTTACAAGCAAGAAATTTAATGAATTTGAATAGATACTTAGCAGACATGAATGTATAATTATTGCTTTAGATATAATACTATCTATTTATTAAAATCATACACTTTATGATTGATAATTGATTTAAGGTATGGACTGTACCAGAAATAGTTGGTTTTCCAAATATAACCACAATTGAAGGTTCTACAATACAATTGGTATGTAATGCAACAGGTCAGCCAACCCCTGAAGTTACAATCATGTTTTATGCTGCAACAGAATATCCGCAAAACGCGACGTAAGAATCTGATACTCAATATTATACAATGAGTTGTTTTAGAAACTCTTGAGCAAGTATTTTGTTGTTCTTTGATTTTAATTATTAAAGTATTCCTACACGTTTTAGGGAATTTGCAGATGTTGAGATTATACCAAATTTTTCAACGCTGCATATCAATCGATCTAACGAGGGTACTTACATTTGTAATGCCAGCAATGAAGGTAATATAAATTGTTTATCTACTAAATAATAATAATTATACTAAACTACGAATGATTAATATTTTTCTTAATTTTAATATAGTGGATTATATACTTCACACAATGAACTTGACAGTGATGCATATGCCATATTTTGAAAAAACTAGTGAAACTATATGGGGATGGAATGGAAAAACTGTGAACTTAAGCTGCATTCACGAAAGTAACCCACCATCTATCATTACTTGGAGGTAAGGAAAAAACAAAAACATTCCATGAGAATGCAATTGTGTATGTACTTGATTTATGGGAGGATATAAGTTTGACCCCAGGTTTCTTAACTAAAGCCCACTTTTGCTGGAAAAGGCGATGGTACAACTACGAGTATTATAAAAAGCAAGAAGTCATACTCTGTCGACACCAAAACCTTGTAAAGAAAGAAAGAAAAACATTTATTCCGAAATAATCATAAACACTATACATACAAAAAAACATAGTAATTGTGTTGTAAGCCCTCTAAAAACCCATAGCTCTTAAACCTAAGATATTATATGAAAATCATACTAATATTAAAAGTTACATTACAGATATGAAGGAAATGATATTCCAACAGCAGAACAAGTGGAAATAAACAAACATTTATTGGCAAAGTTGAACAATATCACGGAACATTATTTGCCCATTAATATTGATAATAATTCTTATTATGGAGCTTATGAGTGTACTGCTCGTAACCTTTATGGGGCAGCTACGAAAAAGATAATATTGCGGGAAGGATTTAAACCACAAAAAATTTATAAAGTATGTAACCTAGACATTAAGTTTTTCACTCTATTTCAAGTAAATAAAAATTGTAAGCAATTATACTTCAGACGATGTTTACAGCTATTTGTGAATTATTTAATTTCTTTATTTGGAGGAAAAGTAATGCATAGCTTATGTATAAGATTTATCCAAAAGTAATTTCTATAGGGTCCGTGGGTCCGTGATAACAGCGTGAATAGCCAGATATAATTATATTGAAGATAAAACAATTTATTATTTGTAAATTAGCATTTTATTATCATAGGACATCGACAGTCGAATACAGAACATTATAATTATTATATCAAATAAAACTATCAAACAATTTTAAAATACTCCAAAATAAACTTCTTTTTAAAATAAATTTACAACGAGCTAGTGAGAATATACAAATAACATTGTATACTCTAACAATTTCTTCGTGTAAAAATCATCTATATTCTTGTTCAGGTTGTTAAAATGGACGTCACTGCAACATCAATCACATTCTCTATCGATGGTCCAGATCAGGTTAATATGCCAGAAATACTTGGATATACGGCAGAATACGATGAAACAGCGAACTACAACATTACTAACATACATAATAACAGAACATGGGCTGTCACCAGACCTTATAGAATAGACAAATTGAAACCTAATACATCGTACGATGTTAGATTTGCTGCCATCAATGAAGTTGGTACTGGCATTTGGAGTGAATTTTATGAATTTAAAACACTTGAGAAGTAAGTCAATATCATCAGAAACATCTAAATTAAAACGCAGAGTAGATTATTATTCTTACATTTATAATATTCCCTACGACTAAAGTATATGTACAGTCGAGGACATAAATATGTATACACTTTTTGAAATTCAAAAGCGATTTTCTCGCATTTTTAACATTCAAGTGTTAAAATATTACAAAAATCATAATAGTATATGTTAGAAGATCCTGCCTGCATAATATCTCATAATTTCAATCAGTAGTTTTAGAGGACACCGTTGTTGAATTTTACTAAGTGTATACATATTTATGTCCTCGACTGTACGTAGAACATTTGAAGTTGAACGATTATGATCATAAGACCAGAATTCTTTCATTATAATTTTCATTATTCGGAAATATTTTATTTCCAATGAATATTTTACGTCGTCAGCATTGCATTAATGAATTCTCATTGTTCACAGGTCAGTGCCGGAACCGCCGATATTTGAAATGGATTCCGTAGAACTGTCTCCGATGAATAGTGTGCTGAAGTGGAAAGCACCAGAAGATAATGGGGATCCTCTTGACTACTACTCTTTGAGATATTGTCCGGTAATTATTAAATATTTTGTACTGTTAAAATGAAAAGGGAAAGCTTTTGTAAGGTTAATAATTGCCTTTATAATATGCTATATATTTTTAAAAATATCGTATTTTTGTTTAAATTAACAAATAATTAAATAACATCCCTATTAATTAATACCGTTCAGAAAAAGCTTATGTAAAGTCTGTATTAGAGTTCTAATCTACATAATGAGAGGCATTTACATAGTAATTACTGTTCATGCATTAGCCTGTTAATGAATATTTAACCTGAATCAAATATTAACTTAGGTACTAAGCAATTATCTGTTTAATTTTCATGTTAGGGAATTTACTTAATTTAATGAAAAATTACTTTACAAAACATGCGTGCCTTTCAGACTTGGTATAGTTATCGCTTTTCGCAACACCATTATTTTGCACAACATAGTGTGCCTCAGACTATTGATATAACTTTGATTAGGATATGCTTACACACTAAACTAATTTTCACTAATAACATAAATCCCAAGAATGTATTGGTAGTTTTCAATGTAAATTTAATCGCCACGACTATTCCTGTACATGCCAATGGCATAGACTAATTTGACAGCATGAATATTTTATATCCCTTCGACAAAATCAGCACCATTATGCCATGGAACCGCAATGAAGCACAATAAAGTAGATTTTGTTTGACTACTATTCCGCAAATTCCTCACCACCTACAATGCGCTCTGATTGGCTAAGTCAAGGATACACTAAACATTTTGGTGCAGTGATTGGTCGGTACTGATATTAATCAGTGCAAAAACACTTAATAGTTGCGGAATTGGATTCCTTGGAATTTTTACCGGATGCATTTTTTTTATACAACTTAGGCTGCAAACAAGCATACGGCCCGCCTGATGGTAAGCAGTTACCGTAGCCTATGGACGCTTGCTTGCAACACCAGGGGTATCAATTCTGGTTTCAATTTGTGAGGACGGATTATGCCAACTAAGGCTATATACATAAACAAATGTAATACAGGTTGTTATTGGTTATTATAGGTATACACAGAGCTTGAGGAGGCATTATGCAAAGAGAAGCGGATCAAACCAACCACTGAGCTCGAGCTTAGCGGTCTGGATTACAACACCACGTATTACTTCGAACTGGTCGCGCATAATTCCGAAGGCAATTCTACCGCTGCTAACATTTCTATCACAACGCAAGGTAATTTGTATAATATTTTCCATATTAAAGGTTATGATGGATTTCTATGTTATGTATTCTATAGTTTTTTTTTTACTGTGAAATGGCATTCGACCACTGAGACATTACCTGAAAAGCGTGAAGATATCCCCAGTCGAGCTGCTCTTTGAGCCAATAAACGCTATGCTCTACCCCTCTTATTTCATTCCTTCCTTATTTTCTTCCTTTTATTATTTTTATTTTAAGGCTATGCTGTAAATCTATGAAATAAATAAATAAGTCTCAAATAAACATTCTAGAATACTTCTGAGCTTTTTATAGAAAACCTATAATCCTAACTAATATTATGAATTCAAATGTGAGCTTGTTTGTTTATTTGTTACGCTTTCACGCCTTAAAACGGATCATCATGAAATTTGGTACAAAGGCTACTATTTATCCCGGAAATGCGAGAAAACCACGGGGGACAGCCAGTCCACTATAAAAACAACAAAGTAATGAAAACGTAGTTAAAATTCATAAATCTTTATCTGACACGAGACATAATATGGTGATCGAAAGATTGAGACGGAGGCCACTACGACACTGATTTATTTATAAAGCGATAATTAATAAGGGGGTATATAATTTAATACTTTAAAACTTTTATTTTCAGAAATCCCTATTGAAGAATCAGCATTTCTATCCGGAGGTGCGCTCATAGGAATATCAATTGTAGTTGTGATCCTTTGTCTAATTCTATTAGATTTGTTGCTATTAGTGTGGAGGCGTCAAGGAATCATGGCCAGTTGCTGTTTGAAGAAGAACACGAAAGATAAAGATGATAATCTGCAATCTCGGTAAGATTACTTATATTACTGCCAAATATATTCTTCCTTTTTTGGTTTTAGAATTCGGTCAGCAATGTGGATTTTATAAATACTTTAACTTTGATAAAGAAGGTAGTATAAAGCTGTTTAAAGATATCATAATCAAAACATCAAATTTGGTTCGTCTGAAAGCTCCATGTTGCTTACAAACTGCGTTTAGTGTATTAGTATATGTTAAGCAAAGTAGCCCATATATTTGCAGAATGTAATGGTGTGTCCATGCTACGCGAAGCGACCACGAGCCGAGCCTGGAACGAACTTGATTCGTTCGTTGCTCGCGATTTCAAGCGTGGACGTACTTAACGAGCCTTCAACGAGCGCGATGCGAATCCCTGTGTTCGTGAAAAAACTGTCAATCGGGCGGAGCACAGTCGATCACGCTACGAATACTCGTTCGAGGCTCGCAAGCCCGTCCACGCTACGCGAATCGTGCTCGCAGTGTGCTCGTTCGTGGCTCGGCTCGTGCTCGGTTCGCCAAGCATGGACGCACCATTACATTCTGCAAATATATGGGCTCATAGACTAATACTCTAAACGCAGTTTTTAAGCAACGTGGAGCTTTGAACAAGCCTTGGCATACTCGTGAATCAGACATTTTGACACAACAGGCACTAGGCGAATATCGAATAAAATTAGAACGTTAAAATAATTGTTTTTATTACTCGTATAGCAGCACTCATGCGAAGCTTATTTGCATTTCCACTAAAAAAAACATACGAATTGAAAGTGACCCAAATAAAGCTGCCTTTTCCGTCGTCAGTTCAAAAAGGATCTCAGTCATTTTGACATCACTATAGAGAGTCCATTGATTTCCAGAGACAAGAAAGGTCTTTTGAAAGACAACGGTGAATCGACGTACGATACCACTAAGAGGCCGGACAACGGTCACAAAGAGTACGAGTACAATAAGACCACTGGAGTTATAACTGGGAAACATTCCGCTGTTTAGCTGTATAAGTGTTACTTGTAGCTTTTATAAATGACTTAAAATTGTAGTGAAATAATGGTGTGTTTGTGCTTTTAGATGGAGTTGGAATGGTCAGTTGGGAAGGTAGTGTTTGTTACTCTACATTTAAATATAACTCTCGGTTTAATTTGCATATAGGGGCTGTCGGATGGTATGCAGAACTATATACCTAAGTACCAAAAAGTTTTGACTATGATTATTTGTTCAGTGTTAATTATTTTTGCATTGAAATGTATTTTTCTTTAGATATACTTAAAACATAAAGTTTCCGTGAATGTTAAATGAAAAATAGAGCTTTTTCATAAACAAATAAAATTATAACACACACATACATGTAAATGAAAAAAAATATAGCTTTAAGATATTTTTTTGTAAATATAAATTTATTATTCTTTTGTAAATTGCATTTAGGTACAGTCGAGGACATAAATATGTATACACTTAGTAAAATTCAACAACGGTTTCCTCTTAAACTACTGATTGAAATTATGAGATATTATAAAGGCAGAATCTTCTAACATATACTATTATAATTTGTGTAATAGTTTAACACTTAAATGTTAAACATGCGAGAAAATTGCTTTTGAATTTCAATAAGTGTATACATATTTATGTCCTCGACTGTACATAAAAACTAAAACAATGGAAATTCTCAATTTTAGAAAAATATTATATCTTCTATCAATACAATAGATTATTTGTGTAATTGTGAAAAATACTACCTAGTGCCTTGTAACTTTTGTATACTGTGTCAAGTATTTCAATTATTCGACTACCTTTAATAATAGTCATGTTATGATCTGTTAATTAAGTAAATGTTAGTTTTAATGTTATGTGATTAATTTCTATAAAAACTTATGTTTCCTATGAGTTCTTACTGTTAACAACTTTTGTATTTTATTTATTGTTACCATAACTTTTTAAACGATGATTTATGTTGTTCTGACCATACCAAAGATTATGTATATTATTATTCTATATGTCCTCTTACAATAAACTCTAGCATACCTTATTTTTTGTGTTCCATTTAATATTTTCAGTTGCCAGTTTTTTCTCTTCAGATGTGAGTTCAATTTAGTATTTTAATTGGACTCGTTTGAGCTGGTAATTTCGAAGTCAAAGCCATTTATTCAATTTAGGCCCACGGGCACTTATGAAGATCAAAATTACCACTGGTTCGGAAATCGGCCTTCAACTGAGAAGAATTGGTAACAAACTCAACAAATTTACACTTTTTTAATATTATTGGACAATCTAACTACTTCAAATAATTAACAATAAAAATATATGATACCTAACCATAAAGAGGTATTCAGACGAAAAGAGAATAAGAAATAAAAATGAAAATAATAACCTAAAAAAGTTCAGAATCCAGTAATCTCAATAGACTACTAGCTTTCGTTTAAACATTAGCAGGGTGCACTTATGCAGAATATATCTATTTTGGTTTAGCTATCATGTCCATTCTTGAAACCTCATAATTAATTTATCTAACAATTCATAATTATAATCTAAATATAAAAAGATCGAACCAAAAGGTCTGGAAACTTGAAATAAAAAGCATCAATCCCTGAGGGGTAAAATATCGGGCGGATTTCAGGTGATAACGCCGGACTGAAAGCTAATTCAAAATAAATATCCAGACATCAACTATCTGGTTTTCTTTCTTCTCATCATTATTCAGATTCACACAATATTTATGAAAACATTATTCTAGTTTTGTTTCAATCTCAGATAAATTTTAGTTTAATTTTATGTTCGCATCTGACTTCTCTTTATGATTAAAATTATTCAAATTTAAAGGAAAGACAAGATGTCTGCCGTTACTTAGGCGTGACCGTGCACTAAACCGACGCGACGCCATTTTAAGCTACGCTGCAACGTCTGTGCATAATTAATTTTGCTAAAAATATTAAAACCGTTTCAAAGTTAGCATTTCAGTTGCACAAGAGCGCTTGCGGTAGCAAACTGTGTTGAGATTGCAATAACATTAACCCTCATAACTCGTTTGTGAGTTATATCTTGTTGCAAAATCTTCAAGGACTCTGTAAAAAAGTATAATTTTAAATTAAACTTTTTTTTGTTAAATTAAAAGTTTCTTAAAGATAACATAGTATTCTTTTTAATTTTCTATATTTGGTATTCAGTCATTTTAAATATTAATTTAGGTTCTATTTATAGATACCTAAATTCATTCCACTTTTTAAATCGTTATGATTTTTTTATCTAACTCACGCGATCAAACTAAATAAGAGATAATAAATTCATTCGATAGACAATCTTTCATTGAAATTTATGGCGAATCATGAATGCGACTTTAATATCAAAGGCGCACCTGTTATTGAAAATTAATACTTTAGGAGGGAATCGGTAATGACTTCCTACGAGTTATAAGCGACTGTCATTTTCTCGCAATATTAAATTATTTCATCATAGCTCGGACCACAGAGTAAATAAAGATAATCCCACCTAAACATTTTCATGTAAAATGTTGCCAAGACGAGACCATATGGCTCGTACTGTAAAAAAGTTATCAGATCTCATGTAGAGCCAAGCTTATAACTCGGTTACTGTTTTATTTAATTATGAAAAATTTTATTATATATTTTTCTAAAAGCAAACTATGGTAGCATATCTAAAATATACTCAGTTGTCATTACAATGATAATATCAGGAGAGCTAAGCTGTAATACGGTAATATTGGTAAATCGCTATCTCTCCTTACTTAAATAAGCCACAAGCGCACCTGTACAGCTGATATTAAATGTTTGAAGTGCAGAGGAGACGCGCTATTGAAAAAAATGTTATACTTTATGATACTTTTCAGGGTTTAGATATGAGTAAGTGAAGCTTCCAATTTTATGTCGATCTAGAGCTGATACAACAAAATAGAGCAAGAATCGTAAAAGATAGACCTCATGTTATTAGTTCACCTGCAAATGTTTTTTTTACTGTGTATAGGCCTGTGTTTGACCACAATCTCACCATGGTAAGTGATGATGTGGCCGAAGGTGGTAAGCACACAAAGCCTCGAAGGAACTGGATCTCAAGTGCAGCTGTCGGAACACACAGATTAGGTGCTTGACGACAGATTTTCAACTTGAGCGTGGTAGCCAGCCAGATGGGTACTACAGGGTACCCTACCACCTAAGTCTATACTTTCATAACCGTATCATATTTAGTTTCAAGGTGAAGATTAGTGGTAGCGTGTATGGAGTTTAGTGGAGCTTAAAAATCGAACCCACGACCTTCATAACGGCAATCAACGTCACTATCACTGAGTAATTATAGTTGATCAAGTCATATCTGATGCTCCTGTTTTTTTAATGTCCAAGAGTGTATATTATACATTCCTAGCAAAATTACTATCCTACCGATAAAAACAAGCATTTTACAACTAAGATAAACGAAATACCCCCTAGTCTACCACATTACCGAATGTTGAGTGCAGGGCTATTAGTGTAAAATCTGTAAAAGATGCCCCATCGGCCGGTCCGTGCAACTGCCACTTCCCACATAGAAGCGGCAATTTGTCGAATTTATAGGCTTTCTAAGTGAACGGCAGCACAGGTGTCAATAATAGCTTTTACAGGTAGCGCTCGCCGTTTAGTAAATTAAAACTTCGCTAGAAAGAATATAGAGGTAAGCTTTCTTTAATTAACCTGTTTTTTCACCTTTTTGTTTACTCACATGATTTATTTTTGTAATGGATTGAAGATTAGACGTTGTCTGTTTTATTTATTAAAACCTTAATCTACATTAATCGATGTTTGTTTATGGAGTAAATAAATAAATAAGCAAATGTATATCATTGAAACATAATAACCATAAAAGTTAAAAAAACTTTAAATAGTTTGAATCTATCTATCGAATGATCGACTCGAGGCTTTGATAAAAAATATGTCGTATCAGCGAATTACTTATAAAAATTAAATTATAAAATAATTTAGTATTTATTAGTAAATATTTATAGAGATCATATTATTATCATGACAAGGATCTGATATGCGGTTTCCTCAAATAAAATTACAACGGTATATGAATAGATATCTATCACTACACACTTTCCACAAGTCTTATTACTCATAAAACAAAGTCTCATTTCGTATAGAATAAAATAATGACTGCACCTTTGTCACAATATTCCTTTTTTTTAAACAACGTAAATCATCTAACTGGCCGAGGACAGGACGCGCTCTAACTACGGCATGTCACCATGCATAATTTATACCTCTAGTTTAATTAAAATGAATGATTTATTTACGCTTTACGCGTCTCACTGACTTTGGCTTGAATCTGTTTTAAATAAATAAACATTATCTTCTTGGTAATCTCGCTCCGTTGTTTAGATTTGGAGATTGCGTCATGGGATAGTATTTGCTATTGGAGTTTAAATATCCTAACTTATTTTCTAAAGATTAAAAAATAAATTTTAAACTCCTATGATGACAGTCAACTTACGCTCTTTTCTTATTTTATACTTATGTACTTGTTTCAACAAACAATAAGCCCTGAAGGGAAAAAATGCTAAATTCTAACATCAAAAAAATAATAAAAACTCATTTTTTTTGTAAATTATTACTTTTTTTCATAGGTAAGTACTATTTTTATTTATAATATGTCTCTGAGTTCGGTCACAGAATAAATAATAGTAGAAGTGCCTCCTGGAAAAGGTCTGTTCTAACAATTTCCATTACTTTCTGTTGCGACTTTTCTCCAGTTAGAATCTGCCTTAAGTTTACTTCTCCTAAGAAAAGTCTTCTCGCAAGTCATCCCCTTTTACTTTTGCCATAAGGGTGCCATTGCTCTCAGAAATTTGCTCTACTTCTCTCAGGTTTTTCGTAACATATTAGTCCATCTCCATTTCAGTTTCATTTACAAACAAAAAGTAGTATATGTAGGTTTATCAGCTGGGGCCTTACTCTGCTGTTACAATTGTGTTCCAATGAACTTTCAGTGGATCGTCGTGAGTCATAATGGCGCCATAATGACTCTATTATGACGCTATAATGACAACGTTGTGTTAGTAGACTACCAAAACTGTAATGGTGCGTCCATGCTACGCGAAGCGAGCACGAGCCGAGCCTCGAACGAACAGGATTCGTTCGTTGCTCGCGATTTCAAGCGTGGACGTACTTAACGAGCCTTCGACGAGCCTACAACGAGCGCGATGCGAATCCCTGTGTTCGTAAAAAAACTGACAATCGGGCGGAGCGCAGTCGAGCAAGCTACGAATACTCGTTCGAGGCTCGCAAGCCCGTCCACGCTACGCGAATCGTGCTCGCAATGTGCTCGCTCGTGGCTCGGCTCGTGCTCGGTCGCCAAGCATGGACGCACCATAAGATGTCACAATTTTGACACCACTGAGAGTTAATTATAGCACTGCGTGTAAAAAACCTACACTTATCACTCTTATTGCTTTTCCGTGTAAAAAAGTACGCAGTTTGCACGGCGTAAATAGCGCCCTCGCTATGCTCGTGCGCATATTAGTGCAAAAATGTACTATACCTACTTAAGGCAAGGCACACGTATCGTAATATACTATTAAACATAATTGTACTAGCAGACTTGGGCCCCTGTTTGGTTTCCATAGTACAAGTTCTGCTTAGTTTGGGATCAGATAGCCGTTTGTGAAGAATGTTCCCAGATATTTATTATTTTTTTAATGTGAATTCTATCCCCGGGAATACAAATAAAACCGCGGGGCAGAAGACAGTATAATATTAAGATATGCCAAACTACCATTTTCATTTTAAACTAAGTACTTCATTTCATCGACGACTGCAAAGCTCTCAGTTGAAAATGATTTCCAAGCAGACCAAATTATAGTTGAAGTTTCAATATAATCGGTGCAATTCCGCCTCTATCCCCCATATGGCCTTGCAGTTTTCAATGCACCGTCAAAGCAAACCAATTCGACGTAACATTCTAAACACGCTTACACTTGTACGGCAGGAACACTAAACTAGGTAAAACGTGGAGGCAAAGTTTATACTGGAAACGAACGTTTAATTAGGATGTTTTGCTTTGGTTATTTAGTGTTTGATATCAAAAGTCACAAATCATTAAACTCACAAGAAATTACAAAAAATATAGGTAAATGTTATCGCTGAAAAATAATGGTGTTTTGAATTGAATTTTTGTAGTGTAGTTCGATTTATTAACTGAGCTTTATTTTGATAAGAGCCATTATTGCCTCCTCATCACAGTAAAACAGACAGACAGTATGAAAATATAAAAGTATATTAGAGTAACAATTGTACAGATTATTTAAAATGGAAATATAACATTTCCATTTTAAACACGTGCTGAAAACAACTGTATATCCTCATTTCAACCCAAATAACGAAGTAACATCACTCAAACATTAACATTTATAAAAACTCACAAGAAATTACAAAAAATATAGGTAAATGTTATCGCTGAAAAATAATGGTGTTTTGAATTGAATTTTTGTAGTGTAGTTCGATTTATTAACTGAGCTTTATTTTGATAAGAGCCATTATTGCCTCCTCATCACAGTAAAACAGACAGACAGTATGAAAATATAAAAGTATATTAGAGTAACAATTGTACAGATTATTTAAAATGGAAATATAACATTTCCATTTTAAACACGTGCTGAAAACAACTGTATATCCTCATTTCAACCCAAATAACGAAGTAACATCACTCAAACATTAACATTTATAAAAACTGGATCCGAATGAAGTAGGAACATCCAGCCTTATTGAAGCCACAGACAGTTCCACATGATGTCCAACTATACAGCGAAACGGTCAGATCGCCACAAGCGAACTCTCTGCTTGGGATCACCAAATACTGTTTGAAACTTTCCTGGATAGTCGTTGGCTACTTGACTACTGTAGCCTTTTACGCTTTGCTCTATATATTTAATGAGCTATTTATGCTTCAGTTTACGTTTTATTTAAAACGTCTGGTCTTCGGATTGATGCGAGAAAAGATATTATAGATAATAGAGTTAGTGGTGAGACTTAGTTGTCTGACTGATTTGAATATTGATTGTGATGGTTATTTTCTCGGTAAATTACCTCACTAAACTAAGATTATAGTTTTATTGTCTTTTGCATTGGGGTTAGAAATGTGAAGTCAAAATGGTTTGTTTGCACATTCCAAAACTATTTTTCTTTATAATTGTATGTGACATAGTTAAAATTCTTAACTTATGGCCAAAATGATTTTTTTCAAAGGCTTTTATTTGAAAAACCTGAAATAATTCAGATCGACAGACGCGAAACATAAAACTAAGTTCAAAAAAATTGCATTTGAGTATAAATCCTACATACATTTTTTTTATACCTCTTAGGTGGCAAACAAGCATACGGCCCGCCTGATGGTAAGTAAAAATTACAGTATTAAAAAGGCCTTCCATTTACGCGTTATAACGATATGTTTGTGATGATGACAAGAGGAATTCAGTATAAAATATTGGAAGTAATAAAACAATGCCAACAAACAAGCATGCATTGCTAAAGTTTTTGTTCCCTTTGAAATTAGTATTCTTTGACAGAAATCCTAAATTAGTGTTGCAATCTAATTGAATTGACAGTATCCATAGACCCGCCAATATTTTGTGAATCTGAATAGTCACAGTAGATATTCAATGAATAAAAGTAGAATTGAGAAATATTCCGAGGGCGCCAATATCCGCGTCACGTGACTTGCAATATCCGCTCTATAGGATTCTTGCCGCGCCTCACTTGCGAGCTTTTAAGACCTTTTCCTGATAAAATAATTTTTCAACATGATTTTTCGGAACATGCAAAACTTACTATGAATTATGAGGAAGCTATAGTTCCTCTTTTATAACACATGTGAAATAAAACAAATCTTATACTTAATGTGAAAAATATACTCTAAATTGAAAGGCAAGTCAAGTATGTACCTAATGTTCCTTATAGTGCCAACATCCGTTAAGATTTTTTTAGAAATTCGTCCCCCAAATAGTAAGAAGATATAAAACAGTTTGTATGAAACTTTTAATTTGCAAAGGAATTAAATACGAAACTTGGTGTAAATATTTTTCGAAGCAGGTAGTTAATTATATTTTCATAATTCAAGTTTGTTATTTTTTTTATTACGACGTTATATGGAATGGAGAGTTAATAATTGTATAGGAAAAAATAATGCATGGGCCGAATGTCTCGAAACTTAGTGTAAATATATGTATGTATTCAATTCAGAATATATTTTTATGAATTGTGTCAGACAGTTCGGTTCACGGTGAAAAACCTTTATATAATTATGTTTCTCACCGTGAACCAAGCTGTCTGATAAACTTCATATAAAATAACTTAATCGATCAACTCGATAGAAAAACCAAAGATTTTCATAGGGCATCGTGCCTCTACCCAGATGGATAATCCGCCTTACTAAAGCATGACATTTAATTTCACTCCGCTTGAGGGGCTCCCTGAGCAAATCGCTTCCAGTTCGTACTGCGCACGGCTGTCAAATACTGTCAATTCTGGCTTGTTTATTTCATGTTCCCATAGAGGCGACTATCCTTCTGGACGTTTTAAATTCTTTGAGAAAAACTTATTTAATAGGAACCTAGTTACCTACTGTGTTATTTTACTACAAACATAAGATTAGTTTCATTATTGAAACAGAAACCATTGCCAAAATTGAACTACATTTGATTGAAAAATCCCAAACATTGTGCGCTCTATAAATTGGATAGCGAAGGTTTCGGCAGCAGAGCGAACTAATCGCCAGCTACCAGGAGAGCAGACAAATGGCGGAGTCGTACTTTGATACATTTTCGATTCTACAGGTACCGCTGCTTTCTATCTGAGCCAGCAAACGAACCAGCGACATGAAGATAAATAATCCGCTTTTCGAGATCGAAATTTGTCGTTTTGGATACGAATCCTGTTGTCTGAACAAACGGTAGAACGGTTCTTGGTTCTAAGTAGGTATCTAGTTTCATTTAAAAATTCAAATTTTAATGAATTCGAAATGCAAATCAAAACAATGCCAAAATAATTTACGAACTACAGTTCGCTTTGATTTTAAGTTAGTATATATTTTGAAAAGTTTTGTACTGTATTAAAATACAGCAAAAACTATTTAAAACTAAAGTATTTTAATAAATAGTGAGCGTATGATCGGGCACGTACATTTCAAGCCATTAGTGAGTTGGCGCGAGAGGAACTCACGACTAATGTTCGATACGTGAGCTAGCCGATGCCAGCTTGCCGCTCACATAAATATATACCTACCCTACACTGGCAGTACCGGCACATTTAATTTAAATTCTAATATTAAAAGTATAATAACTACTACCCTTTGGACTTTTTGGCGGGAACTTGCAGAGTGACATAGCATTTTCATTTTTATTTTCATAAATTTGTGTATTTTGAGTTTTATTGTGTATTTTTGGTGGTATTTTACCCAATAAAGATCATCCATGTGCACCAGTGAAGTGAAATGAAATGAATTATGTGTATCGTGACTTTTCAAGTTGTCTCAAAATGTCCGTGAAGAGTTTGAGTACAATGACCACCATTGTAGTAAAACCAAAAGTAAAACATGACTTTTATGGACGGTGACTGACTGAGGACTATAAGTGATTTATTGTGACTGGAAACTATAATATAACTCGACACTGGCAGAAATGAGCCCTAATTTGGGCTTGGTTGCCAAAATTAAAAATAAGAAGAAGAAGAACTACTACCCTTCTTTGTATTTATGGCTACTCGAAGCGAGCACGAGCCGAGCCTCGAACGAACAGAATTCGTTTGTTGCTCGCGATTTCAAGCAACAAACGAATTCTGTTCGTTCGAGGCTCGGCTCGTGCTCGCTTCGAGTAGCCATAAATACAAAGAAGGGTAGTAGTTATTATACTTTTAATATTAAGGTGTGTCCAAACATAAAGCGGCATTCGAGCGCGGCTGCCGCGCGCGGCTTGCCGCGCTATGATTGGACGATTGCCGCGCGCGGCAGCCGCGAGCTACCTGCCGCGCGCGACGATCGCCGCGAACGGTGTTAGTGTTATAATGTTCTTTTTTCTGTTGCAGGTAGAAACAAGGCCTATAAATCTAAATGGTTTGCTTATGAAGCATTTAGTTTTTTACATGACAGGAATAACCCTATTGATGCAGTGGTAAGTACCTATTTCTTTTATATTTTTATTAGACTATAGCTTTCCGCCAGCGGCTTCGCCCGCGTGGTCTGGTTGTTTTTTATAAATTATAACCTAATGTTACTCAGTGAAGATGTAGCTTTGTAATAGTAAAAAAAAAATCAAAATCGGTCCAGTAGTTTTTGAGTTAAATCGTAACAAACAAAAAAATCTTTCCTCTTTTTAATATTACTTTAGATGTAACGGCCATATTATACATACAGCCCGCATACTGCAAAATCTATGAGATCAAATAATGCTAAGGGGCTGTTTATTAATTTTGGCCATTTTTAACCTAAGGTTATGCAATTATTTAATATCTTTCTTGCCAATCAATTGATCCGTTTGTCATAAAATATCTTGACAAAAAAATACGAATATCAGAAGGAGTGGTAATAAATTGATTTGGAGTAAAGGTAGCTGTTTCAATCGTCGAATCATTTGTTTTTTTTAATAAAGAGTCTCTGCGAAGAAAGTTATGCAAGTGAACAGTAGCTAGAACTATGGTTTTGGCTGATTTTGGGCTTAAAATCATTGTACTTCTCAATACTCTAAATTTTGCCGACATGATTCCAAAAGCATTTTCTACTACTCGGCGTGCTCTTGATAGTCTATAGTTGAAAATCCTTTCTTTTGACCCTTTTGGATGAATTCCTGCAAATGGTGTCATCAAATGTGTGCTTAATGCAAAAGCTTGATCTCCTAATATTACATATGGTATTTTAGTTATGTAGGGTATTTGTAAAATTTCTGGCGCTGGTACATTAAGTTGATTATTTTCTACCTTTCGATACAATTCGGAATGTTTATAAACTCCTCCATCTGAAATTCGACCTTGGCTTCCTATGTTAACATACATAAAATTGTAGTTTGCGTCTACTAATGCTAATAGCACGATACTAAAGAACTTTTTATAATTAAAATATTCAGTGCCGCTACGAAAAGGAGCTTGAATAGTTATGTGTTTTCCATCTAACGCCCCAATAGTGTGCGGAAAATTCCATTTTTCCTCGAAGTCTTTAGATACTGCTTTCCAATCTTGCTCTGACACTGGTAGCTGAAAAAAAAATTAATAACGTTTTATTTATTTTGTTTCAGGATTGTGGCTCACCCTCAGAGCCGGGTAATACAGAACAAGCTATTCCGGTACAAGGCATTTCAGAACAAGGCACTTCAGAACCAGGAACTTCGGAACCAGGAACTTCGGAACAAGGCACTCGAGACCAAGATACAAATACCAAGAAGCCAAGAAAAGAAATGCCCGCTAACAAGAGGACATATCAAGAGTCAGAGTATGATGCTGAAAATCAAATGATAGAAGAAGCATTAGAAGTAATGCGAAAACAAAATGACAGTAGTAATGATCCTTACGTTGCTTTTGGCATGCACATAGCAGCCGAACTAAGAAAATATGATGCCACTATGTTTACGAGAGTCAAACATTCAATAAATACTATACTATACGAAGCTGATATGGAGCTCCTCAATCAATCATCAACACAAGAATATAACGCTGAAAACAGACGAGGATATTTCACTTCACAGTTTACCGATCTTGACTCATCATCTTCTAGTAACATGGGTACTGGCCTTACACAATTGATTCGCGATTTAGACACGGATGTAGATTAATATTGTGAATTAGTTGAGAACAACTGTGATTGACGTATGATGATTGTGTTGTATTTAATTACTACTTAATTATGAAAATAAATAAATAAAAAATATAAATTAAAAATCTGTAGTTTAAAATATTTCACCAAATAATAAAAATAATATAAGTAATAAAGTTCATAATAATTTACCTGTACCATGTCCTTAAGAGCTCTCACTATGGCATCGCACACTTCTGGAATTATTGTTGATATTGTTTGCTTTGATACGTGAAACGTGTATTGTAGGCTGGAATAGGAGTCTCCTGTAGCCAAATAACGTAACGTTATTGCAAGTCTCTCCTTCGACGTTATTGCCGTTCGCCAGTGAGTATCCATTTTTTTAATAAATGGTTCTACCAATGTATGTATGTGTTCGAATTCTTCCAAAGATAATCTTAAAAACTGTGGCGTTCGGTAGTTGATTTCGTAATAGATCCCTTCCAGATTCTTTGTCCTTTGTTGAAAGAGTGGTCGCATCCAACACTGCCTTTTTTTAATACACTTTCTTTTATTCCTTCTTCTACGTAATTTACGAATAATAAGCACAGCAACAACACACGCGGCCGCTTTCATTGTAGTTTGAATACGAAATAAAGAGCGCGGCGTGTCTCGGACATGCCGCGCATCACTGCCGCGCAGAAGGTTTAAACTAGGCGCGCGGCAAATTTGTGTCCCGCGAATGCCGCGCGTAGCTGCCGCGCACCTTGCACGCCGTGTTTGGACACACCTTTAGATTAGCGCGATGCGAATTCCTGTGCTCGTGAAAAAACTGACAATCGGGCGGAGCGCAGTCGAGCACGCTACATTTTTTTTTTTTTTTTTTTTTTTTATGTTAAATGGGCTTGCGTTTGACCTTCGACTGACCCCATGAGGAGTTAAGACGAGGCCGAGGATGTAGCACGCTTACCCAGAAAAAGCCTATTCACTCTGGCCTTGAATACATCTAGGTTGTAGGTGTCCGGAAACACAGATCCCGGAAGAGAGTTCCACTCCTTAGCTCGTTAATGCTCGTTCGAGGCTCGCAAGCCCGTCCACGCTACGCGAATCGTGCTCGCAGTGTGCTCCATACAACTTACTAATCTGTGGTGTGCTCGTTCGTTCGTGGCTCGGCTCGTGCGCGGTTCGCCAAGCATGGGCGCGGGAAATGGAACTCAAAACTTCGCAATGAAAAGCCAATCAAGTACAACTATTCTTTACCGTGGTACTACTGTACGTACCACTCGTCCCTTTGTCACAGATTACTAAATAGTTGCTACGTAACCTCTTTCATAAGGTTAATTCCTTAGAATAGAAAAAAGTGAGGTTAGATTTATACCTACTTCAAAATCACGTAAATAATTCATATATTTACCAAAGGTAAAATTGTAAAATCTAGTATTTCCTATATTTTTATGCTACAATCTCGGCTTTATAATGCGATGATAATAATCATACCTACGTTTCTTATTCATTAAGAAATGGTTACATGCAAACAATAGCTGTGAATCCCATTATGGCATGAAAAAGGTCGCGAAAGAAAACTATTTACAATCAAGCGCATTGGTCCATGCCGAAAAAAGAATAGGTTTTGATGAAACCGTAGAAAAACAGTAATTAAGGTGAAAAACATGAGGGTGAAACGTAATGGTAGATACTCGTATAAATGGATTGCGGATTTCTGCAAGGTCATTGCACGGACCAATGGAGTTATTATTGATATTGTTAAACTGCCTGTATAATATGTACCCCCAGCAAAATAAAAAAATACAAAAGCATGCATACTCTCAATATATTCAAAATTAATGAAATTGATGTAGACAGTCACAATTCACCATAAAAGAAAATACATCTGCTTTTTTTACCGCGAAAATTCATTATAGTGATAACAAGATTACTTTTAATGGAGCACGGCACGGCACGGGATATATAGGCATGGTACCTACTTGTTGGGATGGCACATTGCGTAGGCAATGTTACCTAACTCCTCCGGGCCTTGGCATTCATACATAAAATATGTGGTGAAATAATATTTATTTAAATTACAGCTCCCTAGAGCTCGTACCCTTTTCACAGCTGAATATTTCATGTAGTACTTACGCAGGCAGTAAGTTGTATAAGTATACCCATACAGAGAACTTTTAAATTTGTCCCGCGACGGGCTGGATGAATGTTTGCTTTGTTAATTTAATGTAGTCAAAAATCTGATATTTGATGCTAATCTGAAAATAAAAAAGCTAACCAACCAAATGTGGTGAGGACAGTTTCTATATTGGATTTCGTATATTTATTGTAAATATGAAAAGATTTTAAAAGCTGTAAATAATAATTATGCAATAGCAAACTTTTACACTATCTACTCCTACTTTCTTCTGTACCATTGTTACCTACCTAACATCTAAACTTAAAAATGATGTTCAAAACACCTATAATGACATGCACCCTTCCCCACAATTATAATCCCCATATATGAACAGGTGAGTATCTACTCAACTCCACTCACAAAAACATCCTTTAAGTACTTTTCCGGGGCTTTTCAACGAGTGAGCTGAATTAGGTGTAGGTATGTACCTATTACAACAAACAATGCCGTTCATGTTTTTATGCTATGTTTTTCGAGTGGTATGTCTATTTCTTTGGCACGCTCTGCAGCCTTGGATTTAAGCATATGAGATGTCGTTAGATTCGTCTTAACTGTGGGAGTGTCATAGGGTATATATTATTTTTATAAGGCGTCTACGAATAATTATTACCCCCCCCCCCCCCCCGGTATTAAAAGCAAAAAAGACGTTATTATAACAATATGGGTATCAAATGAAAGCTTGTAAACATCCCTTTCCATATATGTATATATGTATTATAATACTTTTATGATACGATACCATTTCGACGTAAACTGCAAAATACCACGTACTTGTACTTGTACTGCATTAAGCAGTACAAGTAGATACTGAGCGGTGACCGTACGTAACTCACAGAGTTGCGATGGTTGTTAGCGTTACTTTGCCGTACCGCTCATTCACTTACTAATACATACATGATACAACCCGTTCTATATAAAACTAGCTCAAAGGGGACAAACCAATATTTGTTTATCCCCGACTGCAATACCTTACAACATTCAAGTTATATTCAAAATTCTATAGATTAAAGAGCTTGTTTTTCTCTTTTCGGGATTTTTGTTTCTTTTAATAATATTTTTTTTTATAAGTTACTACTTTTATTGACTTTTTTAACAACAAAACGATGCTGTTTTTCAGGTTTAAATCACATTTTAAAACCACCTCGTTAACAAGAACCGACTTGGATTTTCCTCTCCCTTGTTGAAATCCATATTACATGTGGGTTCTTCATGGTTTCGTCTCGAACGTGTCTTGAAATTAAATTAAATCTATTGATTGATTAGCGCGAAGACGAACTAGACAGACCCCTGACGAGTTGACCGTATACACGAAGATTGAATTTAACGCACGCCAAATAGTTACAGGAAATTGCCTTCCCGTGGTTAATATAGGGTATTTTCTTAGTAATACAAGACAATGTGGTAATTTGATGTACAATGGCATAAGATAAGACATTTCAAGTTGAGAATAAAAGCATAGTAAGGGTGAAGTTTTACACACAAAAAAATACAAACGCTTTGAAGGCAACTTGTACAAGAAATGCTTTTATTATGAATAGGTACAAATAGGGACAAGGGAAGATTCGAAAAGCAATTACCCAATAGGTAGGTCATCACCATTACCCGTTTTTTTTCAAACAAGCATACCGCCCGCCTGATGGTAAGCAGTTACCGTAGCCATATAGACGCTTGCAACACACGAAGCATCGCTCACGCGTTATCGACCTATCCCCCCTCCCCTATGAGCTCTGGCAACCTTACTCACGCGCAGGAACACAACTTTACACAACATAAAGTTATTTGGCTGCGGTATTCCGTAAGGTGGAGATACTTCCCAAGTCGAGCTGCTCTTTGAGCGAATAAGCACTATGCTCTACCTTAAATTAACTTTATTTCTTTTTAATTACTCCTAGTCTGATTCACGAACTGAGAATTTGAATCTTATAAAGTCAATAAGTAGTTACCTAAAAAATCCTTTCAAATTAAAATTCGATTGCTACCCTGTTTAACTTAGGTAACCAAAAATCCCATACCTAATATTTTCAGTGGAACCGTGATATAACGAACGAATTGTGCTTTTATTGGCTGAACAAGAGCAATGATTAAGGGTGTCCCGAAACGCAATCTGGTTGCAGCGTAATGTGACTTGCACACTAATGGAAGGTAGTCCAGTCCATGAATACGAGGTTGGTGCATATCTAATTTTAAGTGATATTAGTTTTGACAATCTTGTTGGCGAAATGCCAGAGCTGTCTGCAAGAGGTGAATCTATTTCATTTCTATCAGCATTGGGGATGAATCTTTATAGACCACTACCTGCCCGGCACGAAGTCGTTCGCGTGGTATCCTACTAACCTACCCTACCCTATCACTACCCCTACCCTACTTTACCCTACCGTACCCTACCCTGATATCCTACCCTACCCCTGACTCTACCCTACCCTACCCTCGCAACTTTTTTCATTTTCTCTTTCATAAGAACCTTCTCCTGACAATAACAAACACAACAAAAAAATAATTAGTGAAATCGGTTCAGCCGTTCTCGCGTGATGGCGTGACCAAGGGAAATAGGGATTAATTTATAAATATATACCTAGATTAAGAAGAAAGGAGAAGCTGATAAAATTGTAATCAGGATCATTATATTTAGTAAAGTCATGTAGCACTAGGAAAACCTCGTGTTGATCCGAATATCCCGTGGCGAAAAATAATAAGTATAACCCTAGAGCGAGCGAGCGCGAGCGAAGAATGCGTCATTATTTAGCAAATTGTTCACAATAATGTTTTAATTATTTGTTCATTTAAATTTTACAATAGCTATTATTTTTCTGAGTCTCCCATTGAAATTTAATTAAAAATAACCAGAGCACCTGCAAATCTCTGTCAGACTTGCGTAGAGACCAAATGAAATTCATTAGAAGCAGTGGGTGCACTGCGCAAAACTTAATACATCATAATAGGGGATTAATTTATATGCTAATCGGGTGTCCGGACGTTGCACAGGCATTTCCCGATTGGAAATTTATCGTTGAACGGCGCAAAGTCAGTCCAGTCAACTCTAGAATCGAGTGTTATTAAAACTTTACCCCAAATTATGTGCATGAGTCTACCCGTTTCAACAAAAATGTTTGAATTGAGTCTTGAGTTTTTATTTTATTTAATTCTCTTTGTGAACATAAAAAATCTGTTCAGCTACTTAACACTTAATAGTACCTACAAGTAGGTACGCCCTGATTAAGTTACCTAATATAGCGATGTAGGTAACTTAATTTTAGGTAGGTAATTTGATAGTGAAATTTGGAGTGCACTATTCTTAGGCTTTTATTTTTATCATCGAACTTAAAAACTATTTAGGTAAGTAGCTGTTTCCACATTTAATCCAACGATTAGTTTGCATAAAATTAAAAAAATACTTATTTTAAAAATTCTTATTTATTATCATAAATTTGTTGTGTATTATTGGTGGTATTTTACCCAATAAAGATCATCCATGTGCACCAGTGAAGTGAAATGAAATGAATTATGTGTATCGTGTCTTTTCAAGTTGTCTCAAAAAGTCCGTGAACAGTTTTAGTACAATGACCACCATTGTAGTAAAACATGACTTTTATGGACGGTGACTGACTGAGAACTTTATTGTGAAAGTGATTTATTGTGACTGGAAACTATAATATAACTCGACACTGGCAGAAATTAGCCCTAATTTGGGCTTGGTTGCCAAACTTAAAAATAAGAAGAACAAATATACAACTTACCAATCTGTGAAGAACAAGCTTTTCATTTTAATGAAATGAAGTAATGAAAATTGTATTCTCGTACAATACATTAAATTAATCGCGAAAATGACGAGAGCATGACAATTAAAAAGGTAATTATGAAAATACATACGTATATCTCGTGGCTCAAGGCAAGGAAGGAGCAAGCACCTGCAACGAGATGTTTCTTTAATTACAACAGGTGAGTTGTCTTTGTGACGAAGGCTACAGAGTAATTTGTTCCTGGCAACATTGCAGATGACATTGCAGATGACGTTAATAATTCAGATCGTATGCAGAAAGGCAATATTTTAGCTCGGGGACCGGAATTTTGTTTCATAATTTGTCTGTGCTTCGGGCGGAATCCAGGCTCGGAAATTGTAAATCGTGTGCCATACCATTGCGATTACCAGGCAAGTTTCGGAATGTTTTAGGTTCTTCGTGCAAAAACAAACCTTTATGTTTTGGCATGTCCGCCTGTCTGTCATGGCCACTAAACCACTATACTTCAAGACGAATAGGGATATTAAGCTTTGTATTTGCAATTAAAGATTTTTTTGGGGTGAATTTATTTGGAAAAATAAAACGGTAAGTAATGTAGGCGTTACGGTTGTCTAGTAGAACTTTGTATCCTTTAGAAATTCGATCTTACTTCAGTATTTTATGGTGAGAGTCATGGGTTAGAGTTCATTCTTATTAAGTAACAGCCTGTACAACATCGAACAGACTATGGTATGGTATGCTAAAACCACAAGTTTTTGCAAATATAAATTGCATTCAATTTGATTTGTAAAATGACGTACTTCATGCAAAACAAAAGTAGGTACCTAAAGTCAAAATGTACATAAAATGAAATACGTATTTAATTTAATGATTATTTAATCATATTTAATATGATTAATCTATATATATAAAAATCAATGCCACTTTTCGTTGTAATTTTATAACTCAAGAACGGGCGCACCTATCCAAACCAAAGTTTTAGGCTTTGTTCGGACTATTTAGTAGATGGTTTATGTGAAGTTTGCACAAAATCGGTCGAGCGGTTCTTCATATTTATCACATTTTTATTATTTCACTTTATACGTAGCGAAGCACGTACCGGGCCGCTAGTATATATATAATTTAAGACATATGATATATTTAATGACTGCAAAAGTACCGACATTAGGTAGTGACCCGTCCTGCCAGGCCCCTAACTCTTTTCGTGTATGAATTATCAGTTGAAAAAAATTATGTATGTAGGCCTCAGACGAATAAATCTTGGTCTGAGATGTAGGCCAAAGAATTTAAAACGTCCAGAAGGATAGTCGCCTCTATGGGAACATGAAATAAACAAGCCAGAATTGACAGTATTTGACAGCCGTGCGCAGTACGAACTGAGAGCGATTTGCTCAGGGAGCCCCTCAAGCGGAGTGAAATTAAATGTCATGCTTTAGTAAGGCGGATTATCCATCTGGGTAGAGGCACGATGCCCTATGAAAATCTTTGATGTAGGCATAATAATAATAATATTATGTCGCCAGATATCCAATTTTTTTTGTCCCTGATTCACGCACTCCAGCAGAGTCACCGAAACATCCCAATTAATAACATTTAAACTACGGAACGTAACATTCAGATATTTGGCTACACAGATCTGCGCTAGGTGCTCTAGATAGAGATACAGAGGTGACCTAGTGGCATGCCTAGGTGGGCACGTTCTGGCAGAGCCACCTAAGAATAACTTATGAACTAAGTAGAGACCTAGGAACCCAAAAAACTGATATTTGGCACAACATTTTGACAAATTAGCGAAAATGTTTAGTCCACTCAGAATTCAAATCCTCCATTACCTACATAAGAGATTATGGAAGATAATAATACACAAACAATAAAACAGCCTACGTAGGTAGGTACTACTGGTAATTACCGAAGTTTTCCAATTTGCTTTCCTACCATATTTTTATATTTAAACGACGGGGCGATTGCCTGTCCTCAGTGACAATCAACTGCCCTTTATTAAGATGAATTACTATCTTCCCTGAGAAAGGGAAATCAACCTACGTACTGGGCTAAGAGTGATTGCATTGAAAAAGTCACCGTAACCTACTCTTCATTTGCGATTTACTTACTAAGAAGAGTTTCTGTATATACCTAGGTATCTAAATAGTATTTGAGGATAACTTGAAAGATTATTTTGCACTATAAATGATAATGAACGTATAATACTGTTTCGTATTACTTAAAACCTTATATTCTACAGGAGCAAAGACAACACAAATCTTATGTTACCTACAGTTTTCTCCGTTTTCTCCAATGGATAACCGATGGACGTTGCTCTATATTTAAACATAATTAAGCTGTAAAACCAGCGAATTTCTTTATTAAGAGCTATTAAGAGGTTCTGGGGTGTAGGTAACAGATTGCAAAAATATCATTTTTGATTTTTTTAATATCTATTTGAACACGCGAATCTCCGAACTACGGAACGAATTTTAGTGTTTTCAGAAGTATTTGAAGCTTAGTTTGGCGTTACATAATACGCTTTATGTTATAGAATGTTTAGAAGAATGTTGCCTATTTAGGTATGGGTATGATGGGAAGTCGCTGACAAAGACTATTTTCCAATAAAAACGTATCCAGAATAGCCACTTATCTATAAAAATGAATTGTCTGTTTATAATGTAAAAATAACAGCTTTTTTCTAAATGCATAGGTATATATGAGAGTATAAACGGATAAGCTAATCTCCGAAACGGATGGACCGATTTTGACGGGACTTTCACTGGCAGATAGTACATGTTATAAGTTTAGAAAAATAATTAAGGTTGGGAAAAAAAATAAAAACGTTTGCGGGTCAAACCGCGGGGGTCTGCTAGTAACCTATTACACCACCTCTCTAATTATAACTATTACCTATTAATAACTCAACCAACACCAATCTCATTCATAGGTAGATACTTACAATATTTGATAAATTTCCACTCAGCAACGACATCACCGCCGCCGCATCTAGGTAGTCTAAGCTCGATTAAACTTCCATCTAGAACGTAGGTATTACGCGCTCGGGAAACTTCGACGGGAAGCTAATTATCCCTCATCTCTGAACATGTACGTTACCTCATCTGCACAGTTTAAAATTAGCTGAAAAATGTTAGCAACTCGTTTAAAGTTAACGACGAAAATTCACGACACGTCTTGGAAAGTTTTCCGCTTGGAATTTACGAAACGTCTTCGATGGAAACCTGTCGTAAGTTATGATATAACTATTAGCAACTTTCATCCCACAGAAACATTTGGTAGGTACTAAGTATCGGGCAAAATAAAGAAAAATAAATAATAAATATCCTGGGACATTCCTCACACACGGTCATCTGATCCCAAACTAAGCAGAGCTTGTACTATGGAAACCAGATAACTGATATAATACATAAACTACTTTTTTGTTTGTAAATACATACTTAATATACATAATTACACCCAGACTCAGGACATACAGACATGTTCATGCACACAAATGCATGTCCTGTGCGGGAATCGAACCCACGACCTGCGGCGCAATAGGTGGAATCTTTACCAGACTCTTAACCAACTGCGCCAACTGGCCCGTATAATATACCATAAGTACCTACCTATGGTATGTTTTTCTTTCGTACGTACTATATTACTCACCTACCTGGTGCGGGATTTTATTTATAGGTAGGTATATATATCTCTAGATTTGTCACTCTGCTATCTCGAGACGTTAATTTGTGGTATGTGCTGCCATCTGTGGAAATCGAGGATAACTTTTAACACTGGTTGCTCTGGTGGCGTTTTCCATCTCGAAACGTGGAAAACTTCTGAGGTACTGTCAGCGTCAAAAGTAAATGACAAGTTTAGTACTTTTCTATATTAGAGCTTTTGATAGTTTGTAGGAACACTTTGAATTGCGTAATATGATACGGTTGACGGTACTGACGTTGACTGTACAAGGTACAAGATTGTCTTTTCCATTATTACATATGTACCTATCGTTTTTTCTATGCCTCACGTAGGTAGGTAGGTACTTACCTATTTTAAAATAAAATCAGTTAGGAACCTACGTTATATTTTTTTCTTGAAACATACCTAATGTGAGAGACGTAGCAAGTACCTATTCCTGCTTCACTCTGGTGATTTCATGTTACTCACAAGAAAATATTTCTTTGAAACCACGTTTTCCGTTGCATATAGATAAATTTATAATATCTACCTACCTCATTTATCTAGGGCTTGGAATACTTAGAAGTGTTACTTAGATCTTATCGATTTCCACAATAAATCACTTATGCAAGTGTTAGCATTAA
This sequence comes from Achlya flavicornis, assembly GCA_947623365.1. NCBI lineage: Eukaryota > Metazoa > Arthropoda > Insecta > Lepidoptera > Drepanidae > Achlya > Achlya flavicornis. The sequence continues at coordinate 5,579,733 of OX392482.1, forward strand.
CATTATATTATTTGAATATTATTTAATTTCATACCATTGAATATTGATTAATTATAATCAATTGTCAGCATTATTTATTATGAAAGTGTAAAACGGTTTATTTTGATATTGTGTATTTGAATATCGAGGAATGGCAACACCAGAAAAGGATAATCGTAACAATGGCGGCCATTGGAGAAAGTGTGTTAATTCATTTTGTGGTAATTACCAAGTTTACCAACGGTGTAAATACAGATTTAGCTTGTTTAAGACAACTTCTTTTCAGTAAATAAGGTATGGTTAATACAAGGATCAATTTAGCTTCTTTATCTCCTCGGAAATCGGGCAAACAAAGGAAACGTAGGACATGGCACTCAAAAGGATAACAATGTACTACATAAAATGTGTAAAAAATAAAAACCATAATTTTCTTTGGAAGTGTTTATTTTCATTTTGTAAAATTATGAAGTATGTAAGATATGTATTTACAAAATTATAGAAATCTAAAAAACCATCACATAAGAGTTGCCTATCTAAATAGTAAATCATACATTACAAAATTATTCTACATTGTGTTCAATATAAAATGTATGAACTGAATTCCACGTAGCCTCGTGGTGTAATTGATAATAACTTATTTGAAAGTAATTTTCCAAGAAATTCTTTCATAAAATTAGTATTGCTATTTTCTAAATACCGTAACTTTAGAAGACATTATCATAATATTTGGGTAAGATAATTCCTTATCTTAATAAATTCTATGTCATGCTACAAACTTCATTAATTTTGCTAACTTCCGTGGTAGCTGCTAGTTTATAGTATTTTACTTTCAGTAATATTTTGGTATAGTAAGGTGCACGAGTCGTGAGCACACAGATGGACAACTGCGCAGTAGTTAATTTTTCGGTCTGTTTGGCCCTTCTTCATTCCGCCAAACAGACCTTAACCGAGCTGCACACGATTAGTTCGTCAGTCGATGCTCGTTGTCTATTGGATTCTCGTGTGTCATTTGGCTACTGTGTTTAGGCCAAAAGTGCAAATGCGCGAGCTTACCCCCACTACTGCCTATCTGTGCTCACCATTCGTGCCTCATACTGTATCTAAATATAAATGATACATTAGTTTATTTCACACCGTTATGTTATATACCAGAATACCAGCTTGACTCACTCGAAGAGAGGTTCGAGTATACATACAGAGCTGCTTGGTACCTATTTATGTAGTCTTTTAATCGAATGTAACCTATTGATTGATACCGATAAGGTTTTAATACTATTATTTGATATTTTATGTTAAAAGGGTGGGTACAGTTGGTGTTTGACTGATAAACGTTTCACATGTACTATTTGTGACGACATAAGTTTCTTCATATCGGTTGAGTGTTATGACCCTTGACTGAATTATATTTAGACACTTCCGTTTCAGAATATCGAACACTATAATGATAGAGGAAAAAAGGGTTAGATGTATTCGTGTGAGCGAGATACTAATAGTTTTTGACACGAGATATAAGAGTTAGGAGGAAGTTAACAAAAACTCACACTCTAATTTCAATATCAATTAAGTACTAAAAGTAAACATGAATTAGACAGAGCCAAGGTTTTTGAGCATTTTTTAATGTTATACTACTAAATTATTATGCAAAAATCTAATATATATAAAAACGAATCCCTATTTTCCTTGGGTCACGTCATACCTTGAGAACGATTTCACCGATTTCATCATTTTTTTTTCTAGTACTTTCTAGGTTCTTACGGAAAAAATATTAAGAAATCTGCGCAGGTAGGGTATAGTGTAGGACACCACGCAAACGAAGTCGCGGCCGGCAGCTAGTAATAATATAAAATTATGAATAATAAAAAAAATAACGATGACTGCGTCATCAAGGAAGAACTAAATAGTGGTTCGTGAAATGGTTACCTATGAAACTAAAATCAGTGTCTACATTCAACTTACATATAAGATGATACCATAGAGATAGAATATTAATAGAGCGACTTTACAAGAGTACATATGTGCCGTGAGAACGGGTATGTGAAACGAACTGCGCATTCATAGTTTGAACGACTAAATACAAATAATGAATGCCAATTTCTCGTTTTTAGGGTTCCGTAACCGAAGGGTGCCAAACGGGACCCTATTACTAAGACTCCGCTGTCCGTCCGTCCGTCTGTCTGTCAGTGAGCTGTGTCTCATGAACGGTAAAAGGTAGACAGCTGAAATTTGTGAGAATTGTCGCTATAACAACAAATAATAAAAATGAAATAAAATTAAAAATTAAAGGGGTTGCCCATACAAGAAACGTCTTATCTTGGCGTTTTTTTTTCATAGCAAAGTTGAGTTAGTTAATATTGTACGGAACCCTCCGTGTGCGACTCCGGCTCGCACTTGGCCGGTTTTCTTAACGATACTTATACCGACAACAATTAAAAGGAACTCATATCAAAAATAAACTGACAGTAAAACAACTAGTGTACCAACGATATAAATATAATCTATGAATGCATCTATATGCAAACTTTCGAGCTTAACGCTTCGCACAAGGTAATATTGTTAAAGCTATCACTCTATTAATATTCCTACTCTATGGATGATACCCATTATGCAATGCGTGCAGCATTAACGTTTTTCTTTTTAATACACGATCTAAATTACGAAACCTAAAGACTATCAAACTTTTATTGGTTGATTACGGTAGGGTATTCAAATAAATTACCGGTTATCTTTAATTTAGATTAAATAGACATGTTTCCATTGAGACTTTTACGGCGTACTCTTTTTTTAACGATGTACCTTTTTAAAGTACATTTTTTATTATTATGAATTAACTCTGTATCAAGTCATTGGCCATGTACATTTTAATTTTATTTCAATTCGTTCACGAATTATATATAAGTTTCAAATTATGACTACGGATGGATGTTGGGTTATCAAAAGAATTGCATGACAGGTTTCCAGTACAGTACAACCTATATTATAGTTAAAATCACTGGTTAATAATAATTCTTTGTCCATTGTAAGAATTTCTTTTTGACGTTTAATAATGCGAAAAAGAAAAATGGTATCAAATTTTAATAGTATGATAAAAAAAACAATTTAAATCTATGGCAGTAAGGTCTATTTCTCGTTGAAATTCTTAAACGTAAAAGAAAAAATATACATTTGTTTTACTTGTCCATTTTAAAATATTGTTCAAAATAGATAAATAAAATGCATTGGTATAACACCAATTGGTGATCCACAAGTTGATGTGGATCCAAGACATAAACAACAATAAAAAATAAATTAAAACAATTATAATAATATAAAGATAAAATTTTAAATGTCAATGATAGATAAAATACTAATGATTAATTCTCGTAGATTTTACATCTAAATATTGGTTCTACTAATTAGGCCTCATATTAAGCCTTTTAAATAATGTTTAAATCACTGGATTAATTACTATTTAAAGGATATGTAAAAATAATTTGCTTACTACCATTCTCAGACGTACAATTAATGGATGCTTGCACAAACAATCCAAAAAGTATTCAGGCCATTAACTATTAGTTACTAAGATTTTATATGAAATTAAGAACTGTTAAAATGTTACGACATCCTCTTGTCTTTAGCTATAAAATTAACTAATATACAGATATATAATAAATTAAACATAAGAGTTGAATTCCATATTTCGAGCGCCTTTTAACGATTTCATACATTTAAATTAACCCTCTCATACAAAATGTTGCAATATTAATAAACTAAAAAAAACATAACCCTCCTTCCGGGTCAGTCGGGTAATAAGAATGATGAAATGCTTAAACTAACGCAAGATATATTATGTTCTAAAGTGGATATACCAATCGCAATTGCTACATTATGTACAGACAATGAGTAGTAATATTGTGAGTTTCATAAAAAATACGAATTATAATTATACAAAGTAGCCAAATCGTCGAAAAAATATGGATTACACAACCATTTCGATTGTGAACACTACTCTTTGTTACAATTTGTATAAAAGTTCTAAGGTAGGTAATTAGAGTTAAATTAAAATAATGTCATTTTATTTTAGGTACGTTCACAACAGATCAAAACTTCACAAAAACAAGACAGCAATGTAATAATAAACAATAGAAAATATAAAAATTAATACTGACCAAAATGGTAAATGTCATGGAATTATTCCAATACTTAATAAATTTGTGATTACACGTAGAATTTTTAGAAATAAAATTAACTTGAAAGTGTTAGGACGTGTAGCCTCTTTTTAATACCTTAGATATTTTATCTATGTTTCTCGTTGAGAAAAAAGTCATGAAATACCAGAAATAAACTACCTTTTTAGCTACTTAAATTCTACATAACTTACTTAGTTATCTACAATAATTCACTATATAATAACTTATACTATAATAAGGACAACACAATATTATGCCACTTAAGAAAGAACACATATACATATAATATAATTGAGATGTCAAATGAGCACTTAAGTATAAATCTCATGACCAATGTTATAAGTATAAGTTACTATTGTCTCGAAATCTTAACTGTCTACTAATAATCCTACATTGATCTTTATTTGAATCTAAAATTGTAGGTAATACGTTGTTGTATAAGATAATTGCTGCTATTTCTCAATTCAAAAGTATTTGCGATTACAAAAACTGCTCCCAACTTACTCTAATAATTGTATTCATGTACAAATTAATTAATCAATAAATACATTTATTTCTTGTAATCACTTGGGTCTGCATAGGACAAAGTAGCCAAAGATAATGTTTTGGAAGCATAAAAGGAGTCCCCAATAAAAAATCAGACTTATTTTACTGACATGAACTGAGTATTCAACAGCACAGAATATTAATCTAAAATATTACAGAGCAAACACCACTTAAGATTAAAAAGACCATGACTTTACCAACCTTTGCATACCATGCAATAACTTCTTGCTATCTTTGGGGTTTAACACTGCCCATGATTTAGGAGTACTTCCCTCTATAATAAATACCTGTAGGAGTTAGTAATCGAATCACACTTCGATATGGCTGTCGGGGATAGGCGGATGTTTTAACTTCTTAGGGTTGAGTACTGATGGTTTTTGTGTGCGAGTGTGCCATACATACACTTTAGTGCAGTTATCTGCTAGCGGCTCCAAATCTTCAGTTTTTGCGAAGTATTTCAATATTTCGCTCTCCTGAAAATGTGTAATAACATAGTTTATTTCATTATGTTGAGAACTTGAGACTTGATACTATAAGCAAAACGGATATGTTTGTACTGTAGTGGTTGAGGTTTTATGTTCCTATACCATTTTTTTTTTTAATTAGACAAAACTTGAAATAAGAAGCAGTATGAGCTTGAGCTTTAGGTGAAGGAATACATTGCGAGGAAAGCATAGCACGGTGGTAGGGTACTTTGTAGTACCCATCTGGCTGGCTACCACCCTCAAGTTGAAAATCTGTCGCCAAGCACCTATCGGTGTGTACCGATAGCTGCACTTGAGAGCCAGTTCCTCTTAGGCTGTGTGCTTACCTCCTTCGGCCACATCATCACTTACCATGGTGAGATTGTGGTCAAACACACGCCTATACATAATAAAAAAAGTAATCTTAAACATTTTTCTTCAATCAAAAAAATATATACAGGTGGTATATTTTCAAGCCAAATTAAATATGGGATGTTTACTATTACGTGCTATTACTAGCAAAGCATCGATAAGAAATCCACGATATTATTTGGATCTATAAATAATTTGGCTTTAAAATACAGGATTTTTGGTAAAACACTAATAACATCTCAGGACTATATTACTAACATCATAAACAAAATTTTTTGTTTAATCTCTCTCTAATCTTTAAAATAATGTGAATTACTGCATTGTAGGTACATTATTTGTTAGGCAACAAACATAATCATCAGAAATACTAATAAAAGTTAATATTAAATAGGTTTAATTTAACTGGATATCTCTATCGCAAAACAAATTGCTTAATCAGCATGTGGAAACGATAAAAACTGTGAAATAGTTTTATACGTCACTTAACAGCGAATGTACGAATAATAAGCATAATTTATGTTAAGTTAGCTCTTATAAAGAGTACTAACTAAACTCATCTATTATAAGTAAATATTTCTTTCTCAAATCTAATAAATTTGATAAAACTGAGGAGGATGAAAATTCTACGTAAAAAATGTCTGGCAGATATTTATAGTCCAATTTTTTTGTTTACTCAATTAAGGAAATAAATTGACACATTCCATTCTTATCGTGCTCAAGCGGTACTTTTTACAAGCGGTACATGCTAGCTCAAGCATAGGGCACAAATCCGCTTGACCAGGAAAAAAACACTTTATTTGTAGTCGTGTTGTAAATATAATGGAACTATTTACTTTTAACTACTATATTCAATCTTGTTTGATTCAATCAAGTATCATATAAAAAACTTTTGAACAAACAAACGCATATTACCTCAACAATTAATACTATCAATAAAGTACTATATTCAATTGGTAGATCAATGAATATTTGGTAATAGGAGGTAGGAGTACATTTTCCTATATTGTAGCCAAATGTACTCCATTCTAAGCTGTAAGCTGACATACCTAGTCACCTACACACAAAACGTGACCGCTTATCTCGACGACAAAGTCAATATTGCGAGCGAAGCTAGCTTACAAAATTGCTTGCTATATAACAACTCTTGCCCCCTTATTAAAAAAGATGTTAGTAAAACCAGTCGCTCCGTCTGCGTCGCTTTCTAACGTCATATAACAAAAAACCGGCCAAGTGCGAGTCAGACTCGCGCACCGAGGGTTCCGTACAAACCTGTAGGTATATATGTAAATGGTAGTATAGACCTGAGTATTTGATATTAATTTCAATTTATGACCTATTAAAAAAAAACTACTTACTAGATCTCGTTCAAACCAATTTTCAGTGGAAGTTTGCACCGTAATGTACATCATATATTTTTTATAGATTTATCATTCTCTTATTTTAGAAGTTACAGGGGGGGACACACATTTTACCACTTTGGAAGTGTCTCTCGCGCAAACTATTCAGTTTAGAAAAAAATGATATTAGAAACCTCAATATCATTTTTGAAGACCTATCAATAGACACACACACACTTATGGGTTTGATGAAAAAAAAAAATTTGAGTTTCAGTTCTAAGTATGGGGAACCCCCAAAATTTATTGTTTTTTTTCTATTTTTGTTTAAAAATCTTAATGCGGTTCACAGAATACATCTACTTACCAAGTTTCAACATTATAGTTCTTATAGTTTCGGAAATAAATGGCTGTGACATACACGGACAGACAGACAGACATGACGAATCTATAAGGGTTCCGTTTTTTGCCATTTGGCTACGGAACCCTAAAAAGAGACGAGGCTATTTTAAAACCTGGGTTTGCTTTAAACCATGTTTGGTAATAAGCGGGTTAGGGTTTCTTTTCTACTACTAGACTAGGGTAGCAAACTAGAATACCGCTTGGTTGTAGGCATTTTCATTGAATGGAATTTTATTGTAACTCGATATCAATATTATTCTAACTAAAGCGTTGAAATAATATAAAGTTAAATACGTATTTCCATATTGGAGTTAGATGTTGTATGTGTTATTGTATCCATAATTCAAGACAAGAAATAAAGATTAAATTGTGGCACCTAGATTCAGCTTATCTAAAGCTAATAAGTCTTTTCTCGGGAATTGCGCTCGATTCTATAATAAAATCCTACTCGAAGTAACTAGAATGTCTTATAATAAATTCAAAGATTTTATAAAGCACCCCTGCTTTATAAAATCTTTGAATTTATAAGGCGGCTCATTATGTGGAAGACAAGAATGTATGGTTGATTGTATGGACTACTCAGTGCTACTAATAAGCTTTTCTATACAACATTTTAAAACACCTTTTCACTTCCCTTAATGTATTAAGGAACGAAACGAAAAACTTGGTGGAAATAATAAAACATTCTTGAGGTATTTCTAGTCTATACGCAAAGTCGCTACCGGAAAGCTATCTTACCTGAAACCCAGACTGGACTTTCCTCGAGAACTTTGCATCTGGGTGGTCAAGGAACAGCGTAGCATTGATGGCAAATCCAGCCATATCTATAGGGAATGGTCTGAACGGTTTCCAAACGGCGTTGTATCCAGTCACTTTGTTGTTCGTTACGAGAGGCATTTCTACCCGCATACCACCTACGATTCCAACCGGCCATACGCCTACTTTCTGGATTCTTCGCATCTGAAAGGAAGTCGATGGATTTTTAAAAAATGTTTTTTTTTTTTTATATTTAGTTCAAGAAAATGTGTATTCCATTACAAACGACTACAGATAGAGCTTTATGAACAAAATGTAACCACCATGTAGTCGGTGGGTGAATGCGTGATATTTAGAATGCCGAATTTGTCTATGAATGTGTGAAATATGTGAATCTATACTAATATTATAGGGTTGAACCGTTTGTATGTTTGAACGCGCTAAGAAACAGGCACTACCAGTACAATTTTCTTTTTTTACGTTAGATAGCTCGTTTATTAAGAAGTTTAAAGATTATATGCGGGTGCAACCACGGGGCACAGCTGGTCTACATACTCCGGTGTATTAAAAGGAGTAGGATAATTATTAACCGGCACGAAAATAAATTATAGTTATTCAGAAACGTTGTTGATTAGAAAAGTTACGGGTAATGTCAAAAAATTGCGATAACGTTATCGCAATTTTTTAGGAACGTTCCTATCAATAGGCAGGCATTGGATTGGATAGACTAGGTACCTACAAATACCGAAATATGCAACAAATATAAATATCCTATGTCCATCCTACGTCAAACTGATAACGTAAATGTGTACCTTCATAATTTGTTTATTCACACATTTATTCAAAGTTATTATTTGTTTAATCATTTGTTTATCAATATCCATATTCAACTTCTTTATAAGATAAGAAATTGCAATTGCAATACTAACTTAATTCATACTTATAAAAGTGTAAAACTTAATTAATATGTGTATAACTAGATAAGTAGGTACCGTAACTGCAATGTTATCTTACTAGGAGTATGTAATGTAGGTAATTATCAGAATGCACCGCTTTCTTGGATTTTTACCAGTATATTTTGATAATAAAACAAAAGCAAATGTGAGTGTTTGAGCCAGCCAAACATGGCCAGATTGTCCAAACATATTTATAAAATATAACTTTGCTGAGTTTCTTGCCGGATTCTTCTCAGTTGAAGGCTGAGTTCCGAACCGGTGGTAACTTCAGTAAAAATGACCTTCATAAGAGTCCTTCTGGGGCCTAAATTGGATAAATGGCTTTGACTTTTGACTTTATTCATTTCAGGCTAATTATCGCCATCTTCCGTCAAATCCCACCTTATAGCTACAGTCCTATATAGGTGTTTATATAATTCAAACCCATACTTCAAGACACAAGTAATGTTTTTCATAACTGGTACAGTATGTAACAAAATAGTTTGCTTTTCAATTACATTTTATTAGTGAGGCGACTCAGGCCCGCTTTACGTACTTATGTAGAAACAGAATAAAAATTTAAGGCACGTCTTATGAATAGTTTGGTTAATCGAAAATAAACCTTATAAATCTTATAGGTCAAGGTTTCTTATTCAATTGTTTCAATCTTGACTCAAAACTAATTTATGTTGAGGTTCTACAAAATATCCGACTTAAATATTAATCCTACCTAGGTACTGCGTATAAATAATTCAACCAGAAAATTTGCTCTTTATATACGACGAATTAAAAGTAACTAAAAGCACAACCAAACAAGAGATTACAGAAATAAATAAAGGTGACGTGAAAATGGGCTTGGATTATAAGAGTTCGAATAACGACCGCCATGTAGGTCACTGTGCTAAGATAACACTTATGTCCGCGATCGGTAGGTACCGCAATAGAGGTAAGTACTCCATTTCTTCCTTCATATTTATAGCTATAAATATCGCAAGCATATTCCCAATAAACAAGCGTGTTTTCATGCTCAGTTTGGGCCTTGCCACAAATTACTCTCGAGTTTAATATTTATGTTATCTGGAAATGGTAAATCTGTTCCGGCAATAAAAATATTTAGTATTATATCAACAGTAGGAATTATCTTTACTCTGTAATACAATTATAGAACATAAGGCTGCACATTATAAATTATGATAATACTCAATTGCACTCAATTTGGGATACCTACACTTTTTATTTGACTAAGTTGTTTCTCGTTGAAAAATAATGAAATTAATTGCAAGACCGCTAATTATAAGCTATATTCCTAGAAAAATGACTATTATGTATTCTTGAAGTTGAAAGAGTTGGGAGCAGGAAGAATTCAGTATTATTATTTTAAATTTCAAATAATTCGTTATATGGCGATGTTACTTTTTTTTATGATACTGGCAATGTAAAAAGGTTGCCATTACAAAACATAAAGTGTAGATAAACGTCTGCTCGCGTGGCTATAATAGTAACTAGGTACTCGGACGCTGCCTCAATGGAATATAATAATTATCGATTTAGCCACGGAAGACCGTTGCGGATTGGTGAAAGTAATTTTGTGATTGGTATGAAATTATAAATTACAAATTAATCTTTCCTTTCTGCTATTTGATCGCGGTTCCTACACGTGTTGTGTAGTTATGTTAATACGCATACGCTAAAAGAGGGTAAAAAAGCAATGCCGCCAGCGTTCTGGGCACTTTACCCACTGGCAGCGACTTGGATGGAACAGCTTTCTTTTTTATAAAGGGCTGTCTCCTCTTTTTTTATTTTATTTGTTTTCTCTTTTTCTTTTTCCCTATGTAAATCCAAACTAATATTATAAATGTGAAAGTAAAAAAAAAATTTTTTTCGAGAGATCACGACGAATTCCATTGAAAATATTACGATGACTTCAAATCAGTGTTAACCAGAGTTATTTTGAAGTCCATGAGTCGAATTTTTATAAATTCCTTTTTTATTCTATCCTATAGATATAGCCTAGCATGTGAAAGATAAGCTTAAAATATCCTTACAAAATATACAAACTATTACTACTCTAAAGGGATTTTCCTTGATGGTATGCAAGAATTGAATGACTTAATGACTTTGTAGGTAGGTATATCAATGTCATACAATATAAACAGCAACACAGGAATGTCTTGTTTATCATAAACAATACACAAACACAATTCTACTTTTAGTAAATAAATAACATTTGATACAAATTATAACAGAGGATGCGAGTGTGACTTACTTTTGTATCTGCAAAAAAAATATAACTATATCAAGTTTTATTACAAAATCGTGATAAAAAAATATCTTGGGGTATTGTTCACACACGGCTTACTAGACCCCAAACCAATCAGAGCTTGTTATATAGTCCTGAAAATTGAGAAACTATAGAAACTATTTATGCAGTTTCACGCCTAGACCCAGAACATGTTCATGCAAACAAATATATTGCCCTAGCTAGGTGGTTATCGAATCCACGACCTGTGTCAGGGTACCTATCTCACTTTATCCACCAGCCTGACGATGCCTGTAAATTGTTAACAACAGATGGCCACTAATTGTAATTACTGAGAAACTAAAAGCAGGGTATTTTTGGCATGTCTGTATTACAATTAAAAGTTGCTGGGTAACCGACGAACAGTAACAAATTTTAATCATGCACTGGTTTGTGAGAACAACTGTGAGCGAAAGACTTTTATTTTTAGGCGTATTACCTATATTTAGAAAAGGCTGTAGTATATTTGAGAAAATTAAGTTTTTTTTATAATTTAATGCAGTAACTACTGCCGCTGCTGATAAGCCTCAGCAGCGGAAGTAGTTTAGATCTCTACTTAGTTAAGTAAAACGTTCTAGTCCAAGGTGTAATAAATGTTTCAAATCTTACCTCATCAAAGACCTTGAGTGAATATGTATTGTCGTCGTCCATGAAATAAACAACGCCTCTTTTATCTTCAGCCTTTTCAAGATGACTTCTCAGCCAATCTAAAGCTACGTTCCTCTGTTCCACTCCACTTGCCTGCAAATTGCAACACATTTTTTTAACATGATACCTATTATCATGTTTTAGTGTTAAACAAAACTACACACGATAGAAAGTTAATTAATTCATTCTGTTTGCCATTTAGGGAAGTAGTAAAATAAAACACTCATTCATTCAAAAGGTGCTTATCAGGTTGATATTTAAATTTAAGCTGCTCTATACCTTTTCCATTATTTAAACTGTTTGATGTTAGTCATTTTTAGATACCACCAACACAATGATATAAACCTTATTATAATGTAAAAGAGTAATTTTTTCATTGACATTCAATGGTCAAATAGAAATTTATAAAAATTGCAATATCAAATCTAGGGTTCATTTTTACGTTTATAAATACAAAGAAAAGTAGTCCTTCTATATTTTCGATAAGTTTAATCTATGTTATTATGTAAATAACAACAGATAAACCTTATTTTGACGCAATAAGGGTTTTTTTATTAATCATTCTTGAATTTGAAAAGGTATTTCTTAGATTTGTCACACTGTAATCATAAAATTACCTAAAATGGCAAGCACAATTTAATCCAATGGCAAAGTTAATTCTACATACTTACAAGTTAAGAAAATTGTTATCAAAGGTGAGAAATGAGCTTTGTGTTGATGTGAAAGCACAACAATAGTGTCTGCTTACTGTATAAAAATATATCTTAACATAAATTTCTTCTGATTTTCCCATTTGCTCAAACGCAAAGCTCACTGTACTCCTCATGGACTGTAAGTAGGGTCATTGCGCCGGTTTCGCGACCAGTTCTGGTTGGCGACCACTTGCCTGCCTAGGATTCTTTAATTGAAGATAATAACTTTTCTTTAGGAGATAAAAATGAAAAGAATGCTTTTAATATTATTTTAATAGTTATGTAATTTAAAAAAACTAAATTTGATATCAACCACTGAACCCAAAACAAAAAAAAGGACGTTAAGTTCACGTGTTGATTCAGTGTGTCTGGACATGCAGTGAAAGAGCAAAAAAAATAGCAAGGCGCGCGGCATTCGAAGGTAAGTTTTGTTACTTAGTATTAGTTTTTAAGTCAAATTAAATGCATGGTTACTTAAATTATGTACAAAATTCAATTGTTTAATTGTATTATAGTATTTTTTTAAATTATTTTAATCTAAAATCCAGTGGTCGGTTACTGAAATGAATATTTTATAAATACGTTAGAAAGCGACCAGGTGGTCGTATTCTGACTCGTACAGTCTTATTTTGTTTTGATTAGTATATTCTCAATTTTTTATTTATGATTACACAATTTAGTATTTGGAGTTTTTAAAGCCTTAAGATGCATATCTTCAGTATACGACCACATGGCTTCTTAATAAAACTTTTTCTATTTCACTCACAAACATTTGTAATAAATAGGTGGTCGTTAACAGATATAGTTCGAAAATTACGATGGTAGTTTGCGACCACCAAGATTTAGTACGAAAAGAATGATAGCTGAAAACTAAAATAAGCTGCTTAAGTATGTTCAGTATTCAACCACGTGATTAATTGATTAATTAAAAGTTAAATAAATTAAAAAGTTTCAATATTCTTATTATTTAACTGATTGTATTTTTTTTTCAAGATGAACATCTTGAAGTATCTGTAAGTAACTAAAAGGAATAAAGAGACTGTCCAATACTCCCAAGAAGACCTAAAAGAAGCTTTTCATGACATCGAAGGACAGGGAATACTCTTGCATATGGGATTCCGTGAACGACGGTACCGACAGTGGGAAGAGTAAGCTAATATTTGCCAGGGCTAAGTTCGATTTCGTCATCGGAATTAGCGAAAGACGGACGAGTCTCTCTTCTTTTTGGTCTCTTGCCAAAGGTGTTGAAGGAAACTTTTGCCAGTCGTCCTTCCCACCATTATGTAAACTGGACGGGAACTTACCCATAGTGCTAAGGAAAAGGCTGACCTTTTAGGCTCTCTCATTGCCTCTTACTCGACTTTGGATGTTGTGAACGACACACCGCCTACCATCCCGCAGTGTGACAGCTCCATGCCGGAGATTGGTATATGGTCAACGGGAAGTCCAGCAGATATTGCTCTCTGTAGACATCCATATGTCGAGGTAGCCAGACGGTATACCGTCAATGGTGCTGAAACAGTTTGCTCCTGATTTTTGTCATATACTAACGCGCCTTTTCTCGCTTTCCTACTCGAAAATGGAAGTCCCGTCTTCGTGGAACACTACCCATGTGCACCTATACCTAGAGGATCACGATTTGTTGAGCGACCAACAATACGGAATTCCGACACATTCACACGGCTGGTGACCTTCTAGTGTATCTCACACACCGTTGGTCACTCGCCATTGAAACTCAGGGTGAGGAATATCTGCTACTCAATGAATGCTGGCGTCCCGCAAGGCTCCATGTTATCCCCAACACTGTTCCTCCTGCATATCAATGATATGCTGTCTATTAACGACGACAGTACAGTACAGGGGACGATAATTACACGGACCGTGCAAATATCGCTCGTTCCAAGAAGGAGGATATACGCGAACGATTCTGTCTGAAATCGAAAGTACACTAACGAAACGTTTTTTTTTTTTTTCGTGGGGAAATCCTCATAGGATACCCGACCGCCCTGGGGGTAGCGGCCAGGTTATGCCGGACTTGTACCGGCTAAAACCCCACGGTGGTCGCCATCTGCGCTGTAGAGGGGGGCGGGCTCTCGTGTTGAACGCGTACCTGCTCACCCCTCCAAGCGCGGCGCTTTGATAGCTCGTCCCGGGGGAAGTCTGACACCTCCCCCCAGCACCCTCGCTGTGCTATCGCACGATGAGTCGAGACTACGTCGACCCATCGTCCTCCTTGGGACACTAACGAAACCTAGTCCATTTCAACCCCACTAAGACACAAGCCTGCGCGTTCACCGCTAAGAAAACCCTATTTGCTGTGGCTCTACAATTCCAGAACACGTCCCACAAAATCATAAAGTATGACATGACAAGGATCCCGATGCTGGGATCTTTGTCATCTAGACGATAAGGTCAAACTATTAACCAAAAACCTCGGCCGTGGTTTTCCCAAGGGAGTAAGTGCATCATGGGATTCAAAATGGGTGTGAAGAGATGTCCTGGTGTTGCAAGCGTTCATACGCTATGGTAACTGCTTATCATCAGGCGGGCCGTACGCTTGTTTGCTTATTCAGCATTATTAAAAAAAAGTGACGTGACGTGACGTTATCGAAACAAGAGGACCAGATCTTGCAGGATGGATGCAGGTGAAAAGCGGGTTAAAGATTGGCTTTTAAGTGTTGCCAAGTGTGCACCGCTCGTTGTTATTCCCTACGGACGTCCACAATGTGTCGCTGGTGAGAGCATGATTTAATACTATTTGTGTTTATTTAACTATGTTTAGTTTAAAAGGGAAAAAAATATATTCTAAATCAATAAAACACGTGTTATTACTTATTTTTTATATTCTAAAATAGTGGTCGCTATCTAGCATTCTTAGTGGTCGTTAACTGAAATAGGTGGTCGCTATCTAACACTTTCGGTACTTTTCCGGTTTTCCAATCATTTTTCATAATTTATGAATGAAAGTGTGATGTTTTATACTTTGTTTCAAAACTTGACTATATTTGGGACCCATTTACATCGGCGCTTACTATTTTGCGCGTATATAGCGTATGTGGTGACTTACCAAAGTTAGCAACTCAGCTAATCGGTCGCCAACCAGCACAACGACCCTACACCCGTTCGAAACAACCTAATTCGGTCGAAAATTGTAAGATGAGAAACAATAGATAAGAAAAACTTGGTCCAACAAAATGTACCAATTTTGAAAAAAAAAAGCGTACCTACGTAGTAGTGATTTTAGTATAAAGTATACCAGCAAAACTCAAAGAGAACAACACACTTATTTTATTTCGAAATTTAAATGTGAAGAGCTGAGAATTATCAAGTCAAATGTAAATAAAGAAATTCTAGAGAAGTTCAACTTGTTATTCTAAGCAACTTTATTAGACACAGCTTCAATCTGAGCTGAAATTGTGTAAAAACAAGTAAAATCTTTAGGACAAAATTGTCAGCAACACTGAATAATATGCAACCAGTAAGATTAGTATGTCAAGAAAACTATAAATATTGTCCAACATACACAATACCATGTGGTGTTATAGTGGGATATCTTAAACAGGCATATATTGAGATCCAGTCCCTGAAATGTTTGTATTTATAAATAAAAACCATCGGCTAAAGATACTACACGTAAACTGATTTTTGAAGTCATAAAAAGTCTTCCTTGATTAATTTGCCACAAGGCTTTGACATAACTTCATACTTTTTACAGTACTCATTATATACAGAGTTATTCAATGTATGGTTTACCAGACATAAGTCTGCTCAGGGTCACCAGTAGTACAATGGTATTTTGTGACTTAACTGATAATCAACAGTATTCATTACAGTATGTGTATTTTTGTATGAAAAAAGTAAATTTAAAACAACCATAATATCTTCATTAATGATAGGTACCTAAGAGGCAAAAATGGTTAATTATCATTTTCTGTGAAATCAACATATATGGTTGAACACCTTTTTTTGTCACCTCAAGTAGCATGACTCTATGAAATACTTTTGGGCTTTTAGGCGGTTTGTAAATTAAGGTTCTTAGCTTATTTGTTCATCTTAAACAAACTTTAAACCTCTCTCCTGTAAAGTTTCTAAAGTGGCGGTTATCATTTTTTAGCTGTTACGCATGATTGTATTATGTAATGAGCATTTTACAAGCTTTTTATTAACTTGCAATGTATGTATGTATGGATGAGATGTATGTGCGGGTCTAATCTTGCAAGTCGAATTTCACTCACTTCCAGTGTTCGGATTGATTTGATATTTGGTATACATTAGTATATTGGAAGACAACAGGGGTGTAACAGTTCTCTTGTATACTAAAAAGTACTTTGTATACATGAAACATTTAAGCCTACATTAATACAATCACATAATTCACTATTTTGTTGCCAGTACAATTAAATGATCAGTAAAAATCTCTTACAATGAAATCTGCAAATGCTTCTCAGATCTTAGGGATCTTAGATTTTAGGGTCGGCAGTCGGTCCTTGGTGTTGCAAGTGTTCATAGGCTATGGTAACCACTTACCATCAAGCGGGCCGTATGCTTGTTTGCCGCCTAAGTGGTATAAAAAAAAACTATTATCAAATTAATATTGTAACTAAATGACATGTCATAGCTATCATAATTAATAGTAGGATATTATTAAATAATATCCTCCAATACATACCATTGAATGTTTTGATTTGTACGTTTTCACATTGAGATGTGTGTACTTCAAGTTGGATTCCTCTAAAAGATTTGCAACCAATTTTGTTTTAGTATCAGAGTCCTCAATGATGATCCAGTGGAAGTTCTTCACCAGTAACATTGTCTGTGATAGCCTGTATTAAAAAAAAAATATGGGTTCACTCTTGTTGTTATTTTATTGATCGGCAATGTGACTACATAAATACAGAAAAAACTTGTTCATATTGGTGCTAGCTGTCACCTCAATTTTTCACGAGCTTTCCATGGGAAAATTTTTAGATTTCACATCACTATTGAACAAAAATTCTTCCATAATGTTAAAGCAATTTAACATTATGGAAGATTTTTATGTTACTTTCTCAATATTAAGTATTATGAATTATAAGAAATATGTTCTTTTGTCTCATTTTGTATGTGTTTTTTTGATTATGTAGACAATAGTAGTGGAGGTAAGAACATACAACTAAGCCACTTGAGCTATATTTTTTTTGTAAATTAGGTATACTTTATTAATAAATATCACATCATCATGTCTATAATGTGAATTTATTGCTCTCCATATAATGACATCTCCCAATAACGCAATAAAGTACTCAGTCCATAAAGTGCCCCTAAATAGAGTTTACACTGTATGTGTAGATGTTATAATACCTATAATAATATTTCATTGAACTTATTGCTACATTAGCTAGGTAGGTACCTGAAGTTATAAATACTGACTCACCACACCATTCAATATATTTCAACATCATCCTCATAACCTCATAATTCATTTTAGCATAACTGCAGTTATAATTTCATACAAAAATACAAACTATAAAGCCATTAAATTAAGATACTATCAAAGAATGAATTAAATAGTTAATAATCTTTAATGATCAAGAACAGAACTAAAACTATTATAATCCTAACTAATATTATAAATGCGAAAGTGAGTATTTGTTTGTTCAATGGATCATCATGAAAAGAATCATGGCGAGATCCATACGTTGATTTGTACAAAAAAATAAAACATTTTAGAGGGGTTTGAATCACTTCCAATGTTGAGATTACATTACCAGCAACATATTAATGTGGGATAACGAAATAAATAGCTCGATTGGACTAAAGCAAACTTCTTTTATTTAAAATATCAACTGAAACTAACAATAATTTTATGCACGTTCTTTTCACATCTTACTTTCCGTCCGCCATCATGTCTTTCTCCGAACTCTCTCACTCACACATTCCTTTCATCTCTTTCACTCCTTTAGCTGCGTTCGTAAACACATCCCACATTAATATACTTGAAATATTTTATAAACCCCGCAATACAAACAACAACATAAAGGTTTTGGTTGTGAATAGTCACGATTCACCGGAATGCCATAGAAATTTGCATTTTTATCCCGGGGTTCTAAAAATATTTTAAATGGCTCAAGTTATTCCTTAGGCACCAAGGATCAATTATAACTTCATTGTAAAATCTCTAAAAATCTTTATTTTTTTGTACAAATCTCACCATGATCCTTTGGCATGCAGATAGCCTATGGTATGGAGAAAGACATAGGCTACTTTTTTATCCTGGGAAAGCGGGTGAAGCCACAGGGGACAGCTAGTATTAAATACATTAATGTCCAGTTAGGGTCATGTAAGTTTTTTTTTCTTACTACCAATAGGAACATTTATTAATTTACTACTGATTATAGAAAAATTGTACTACTAGCATGGACACTAGTTATTTGCAATGTTATTCAAGAAGCCTTGAATTCTTCACAATTTAATTAATAGTCGGCACGACGAAATCCAATGCAAAATATGCTAATCAAACATAAACTATAAATCAAGGGCAGATAAATCACGAGAACTATGTATTCAATAAACAAATATTACCTTGTAAGATCCGCTTTTTGTGAGAGCCTAGCGTAAGTTGGAGTAATTCCATAAATCGTTGGTAAATACGTGGTCACTTCTTGATTAAACTGACATTGAAATGCTGGTCGGCTATTAAACAAAAACAGTGCAACGAAAACCAACATGCCTAGTAATAAGTATTGCTTCTTTATGTGAACGAAAGGCATTTTATTAGACATCAACACAATTTTCACGACAATTTACAATCGGCGAACGCGATACACGTTTGTCTTCACCAAAGTCGAAAATGCATTGTTGTTCTAATTGTTTCCGTCGCGCAAATAATAAAATAAAATACGAAATTTTATCTGCGTACCGCTGCTTTGTGCGGCTTTCACTTCACGGGCTTTCGTTTGACGATTCGACGAACGACGGATGACGGAATTGATGATTGATTTGATGACGGATGAAATGTTGCCAGAACAGATTTTTTAAAATCCGTAAATCGATATTCAAAAATCCTTAGATCTACAGATATTTTTTAAAGCTTTTTGACTATAAAGCTTTAAAAAATTGTGAACTAAAAGAAATCAGCTGAAATATCTACAAAACAAAGAAAAAAAGGAATAAAAGTTTCATCTTTTCTTAATTTTTAATCGAATAAAAAAAGGTTATTATCAATTGATATAATATTATTGAAACTGCAATATATTTTCATTTATAATAATCTATTAGGGCTTCCAAACCAATATACAAAATTACATAGGTGTTTGTCCAGGCAGCCTAAAACCCAACTAAAACCAAACGCAATAGTTCTTTTTATTTTCAGCACAGACAAAATATCTAAATAAAGAGAACGAAACTTAGACTATATTTTTTATGAAATAATGTTTCGTTACAAGCAAAAAAAAAAAATTTTTATACTATTGTCTGGATATGGACCAAAAATACGGATGTTTTACTTGATTTACCACTAAAATCCGTATGTCCGTAGACAAGACCTAAAATCCGTAGATCTACGGACAAGTCCGTAGGTCTGGCAACCATGGACGGATGATATGGAAGGAAGTAATGCCAACTCGGACTTTTTGGCGGGAACTTGCAGAGTGACGTAGCATTTTCATTTTTATTTTCATAAATTTGTGTTTTGAGTTTTATTGTGTATTATTGGTGGTATTTTACCCAATAAAGATCATCTATGTGCACCAGTGAAGTGAAATGAAATGAATTTAGTGTATCGTTACTTTTCAAGTTGTCTCAAAATGTCCGTGAAGAGTTTTAGTACAATGACCACCATTGTAGTAAAACATGACTTTTATGGACGGTGACTGACTGAGGACTATAATGTGAAGTGATTTTGTGACTGGATACTATAATATAACTCGACACTGGCAGAAATGAGCCCTAATTTGGGCTTGGTTGCCAAAATTAAAAATAAGAAGAAGAATGCCAACTCCTATAAAAATTTACCATAGGGGTGCGTTCAGTTACTACACACCGGGTGACCGTTACACATGTTATTGAACTGTTACTGAATGCTACGACGATCGTCGGGCGATCACACGGCGTTGTTACTGAACGCTTATATTAAGAGAGGGAGGGGACTATTTGGCGGGAACTTGCAGAGTGACGTAGCGTTTTAATTTTTATTTTCATAAATTTGTGTATTTTGAGTTTTATTGTGTATTTTTGGTGGTATTTTACCCAATAGAGATCATCCATGTGCACCAGTGAAGTGAAATGAAATGAATTATGTGTATCGTACGGTGACTGACTGAGGACTATAATGTGAAGTGATTTATTGTGACTGGAAACTATAATATAACTCGACACTGGCAGGAATGAGCCCTAATTTGGGCTTGGTTGCCAAAATTAAAATTAAGAAGAAGAAGAAGAGAGGGAAGAAAATATTATAATAAGGTTGTAGCTAGTTGCATAAATGTGCCATAGCAAGCTTGTGTAATATCTAATAAATTGTGATCTTGTTGCTGAGAAACTCCAATAAGAGTATTTTCAATTTCAATTTTCTAACATAAACTATTTTCCTTTATTAATTATATATTTTGCTAGGCTCAAAAGACCTGTCAAACTGTTGATAATTCGAACCAATTTGAACGTTAAGTGTACGATTTGACAGGTATTTTTGACCATAAGAAATCTCCTCATTGATGGATTTAAGAAGAAATGTAACTTATGTATAAATGGTCCTATACACTATTTTCAACATAAAATCTTGAAACTATTATGTTCTTTGACATGAAAGTCAAATTTGTTTGAGACTTAAGGCACAGCTTTAGGTAAGTTACGTGACGTAAGCTACCTAAAGCTGTGCCTTACCTATATAAAACATTACATCACATCAAGTGTGTGTACCATCAATCAGAAATCACCTCTAGAAAAAATCCTTAGGAACTTGGTACTTGACTAGCGTAGAGTGAAGGCATTCTACATTGACTAGATATCAATTGTGTAACTCATCAAATGTATGAAAAATAATATTTGGTAATTTAATACTCCTAAAATAGGAGGTCAAATACAGTAAAATAAATATAAATTCCCTTAACAGCATTTTACATATCCTCCAATTATCCTTAAGTTACGGGAGGTTTCTCTCTAAGGTGGGATCCCCAAGTTGACGGAAGACACGTTACGTTACGTTACCGTTAGTACAAATTTTAATTTCCTTGCTCGCAAGTCGCAAGTCACTCAACATGGGAAACAATGGAAATGTGAAATTGTCAAATCTGGCATCTAAAATCGGTATAGTTCATCCTGTGAGTTCATCCAAAATCGGTAAAGTAAAAATAATATTAATTTAGGTGCCGATTCCACAGCGAGCGGTCTAGAGTTCTGCGGTCAGAGTGCCTAGTCATCATCTGCCTACCTTGTTCCCAATCATTTGGGATCGGCGCAATATATACCTACACTTCTTCCATTCGTCTCTTCTATCCGTCATAGCAGCATTCACTTCTTTCTTACCCATTTAATCTTTCACACAATCCACCTATCTCTTTTCCGGTCTTAGTTTTCCCGTATACTACTCAAAATTAGTCCGTGGTGGAAGAGGCTGGTTATCCTTAACACAGGCTCCGGCTTAGCTTGGATACCAGTTTCTCCTACAAGCTTTGTTATTTTTTAAACTTTAAACCATGTTTATTGTGTGAATTGTTAATCTGGTTATATACTATATTATACTCCACTTTCAAATTCATTACCTACTCGCAGAGAGTGCGTAGTGCGAGTTGTTTAACCTATTCTATCGTGTTCAAGTTCACACGTTAACTACGGTTAATATGGAATGCAAGTAGCGCCATCTAGTGACAGACAATAATGGGAAACACGATGCATTTCTTACAAATCTCGGTTACAAAAACACGGACAGCGCAATACCACAGTAGATATATCAAACAGTAAAGTGACTCGACCCTTTTCTTGATTATAATTGCCTACAGCAGCACGGTACGTGAACACGCGAAAGGGCTGCCCACCTATAGTATTTTAATTAATTCATCTACCTACTTGTCTAGTTTTGTGATTTTAATCATATTTTTTATTTGATAAAATGTTTTTTTTTTGTGAATGAAATAGGAAGTGTTCAATAAAATGTAAGAAACAGACGAGTAATATATATTTTTTTATGACCCCATTACCTACAGCACGGAGATACTCGAATAATCTATACTCTAAATCGAAATAACAATTTTTTTGGTCACCCATCCGATGTCGAACCGTTGCAAACGTTACTTAATATCAACCATTACATCGCGTGTGCGTTACCTACAGCAATCAAAACCTCTAACTACCTACTGCAAAATCTTACTTAAAAAGTAAATTATTATGTAAATCTTACTAGGTACAGGTACCTACCATTTATTACTCTCACCCTCTCACAATCATTTTATAATAATATTTCGTCTAATTCAATAAATATATGTAAATAGCTAAGTACATACATAAGTAGTAAGTAGAAAGCCTAGCCTAGGAACTACTACTTGTTTTTAACCTGACCGTAGGTAGTCACTTTTTTCACCCAAGCCAGCCATCCACTTATTTATTTATGAATTCGTGGTTACACCCGAGTTCCCGGGATAAATCAAAAAATAAAAATCAAAATGATTTTGATGATCAAATGAATTTGATTTTTTGAAATATATTATAGTATTATACAAAGTCACTTTCCGTGTCTCTCTGTCTGTATATCCGCTCACACCTCCTAAACCACGAAATTGATTTTGATGCAGTTTTCACCATCAGCTGTACCTCAGAGTATATAAATACTACGTACAAGCTGTACTATTAATTATTCGGTGCCATCAGTTAGATATGGTAACGCTGACTAACTAAACTTTACGAGACAAATCAAAATGATACATAATACTAAAAAAACATTAACAGTAATTATGAGCTTGATTCCATTCATCGTTAATAGTTCAGTTCAAATGGGAGGATACCTACTTATTTTAGGAAGTCGGTACTTAGTAGGTAGTTATATTATTATTAATTCTGTGTTTTAGGTGTTCAATTAGCTTCAACGACATCTATACACTTTTTTATCAGAGGAGCATCAAAGGAATGCAATAGCGCAATAGGCTTCCTGAGGAAACCACGAAAAAAACATTCAATGAGTTGGTTTGTGAAGCATTAAATAGATGGCGCGAAACTGAATTTTCATATAAAGGGTTGCATCTCAGAGTATATAAATACTACTTACAAGTTGTATACTAATTTCCTAATAATATAAAAAATGCGAAAGTGTGTTTGTTTGACCTTCTGTCTGACATAAAACAGTGACATTGACTTTTTCATTTTTATTTATAAGGATTTCATTGGATGGTTAAAAAATTCGGAAAAGACGGAGCACCGCCTTATAAGAAAGTGAAGTCTACATTTCCTACTATACTAGGAGGTGACGACAGAAATGGTAACGATAAGGTAAATGGCTAAACTCATGTTCATGGGATAAAGGACACCTCTCTGATGCCAAATATGTCGGTCTGCCTGCGCGAAGTGGTTGCGTTATCTAGATATGGCGCCTGAAAAACTGTTTATCGTGACCGAAAAATAACGATAAGATAAATGGCTGAACTCGACGTAGAAAGTAAGTGTTAGTTGTACTGATGTCAATTTAAAAAAAACTGACCTAATATTTGTATACGTTATCTAGATATGGCGCCTGAAAAACTGTTCATCGTGACCGAAAAATAATAATAATAATGGCTGATCTCGACGAATAATGGTCGTCACCATTACTAGCTTAGTAATTAAAAAACTGTCAAAAATTTTGGTTGCATTTCCATCTACGTAACATACGTTTATAAGCGATCTACGTAACAATTATCACTATGGATAATTTGAGTGTTTTACGGTTT
This sequence comes from Achlya flavicornis, assembly GCA_947623365.1. NCBI lineage: Eukaryota > Metazoa > Arthropoda > Insecta > Lepidoptera > Drepanidae > Achlya > Achlya flavicornis. Next base: position 5,604,217 of record OX392482.1, read on the forward strand.
CGCGGAATTTAGATTATCAAAAATATGAAATGTTATCAGTGCCGCCCCCGTCCCTTTATACCCTCCGCCGCCCCGCCTGCACTGAGCGGCATTCAGAAGTCAACAGGCAAACATAGATAAGATTATAACATTGTTATAAATACTAGCCACGCTCTGAAAACAGTGTCTCAATGGTTTGCCGCCAAAAATCTTATGCTAAATTCTAAACAAAATATGCAAGATTTTCATTATCAAATAATGTACAATGTTGATACCAATGTTATTGTAGATGGTATTGGTAGTAAACTTAATATAGTAGATAAGACTGTTTTGTTGGTCTGACCATAGTCTGCAGATTTTGGGGTGCTCACCCTTAGCCTTAGCCGGGAAACCTTAGGTGGTAAACTGAGCTTCGCTGCTTTTGCAGTCAGCAAAATAAGGCAACTGACGGACATTCATACAGCCAGACTAATTTATTTTGCATATTTTCATAGTCTTATGTCTTACGGTCTTTTGCTGTGAAGCTCTGCCGCAGACTTGGCATCAATTTTTGTATTTCAAAAAAGGGCAATTCGTGCCATCTACTGTTTGGGTTCTCAGGAGTCTCCACGAAATGTATTTCAGGAAATTAATATATTAAATTTGTTGTCTCAGTACACTTTTGAAAATATTATGTATCCAATTTACAATAAAATTCCTCATAGCAGTATGTTTTGCACTGTTTTGTAGTGAGCGAAAGTTTCATATTATAATGAATACATCCGCGTAACCGTTTCGTGTACATGACTGATTTTATTTGGTGTAATTGCGTAAACAATGCATATTTATGAGATAGCAGCAATTGCGGTTGATTTGCTGACATTTTTTTAAGAGTTCTAAGGTCTGTCTCCGATACTCATCATCAGATCTGTATGAATTTATATGGGACCATTTTGCAATTAACCCTAAGGGGTTAAAGCGAAACAAAAAAAGAATTTTGCAAATCAGTCTATACGGGGTGGATACGACAATACGGCGTTAAATGACCACGTAAAGTACTCATAAATACGAAAAACTTTTTTAATACGGGACCAACTTCGAAATCGAAAAAAAAAATTACAGCTTTTCATACAAAAGGTACATTTCTCGTCGGCAAATAGTAAAAAATAGATGGCGCGAACAATAGAAGGCAAACAGTAGATGGCGCGAATTGCCCTTTTTGTAATAGAAAGAAAGAAAAATAATACAAAAATTGATTCCTAGCGGATTCTCTGCGGCAGAGAATAGAATAGAATAATTGTTAATTTTTAGCATAATCGGAAATACACTTATTTAGATACACATCAAAAATAATATTTATACTAAGTTTAGCAGACGTTAATAGCTTGCTATATAATAACAACAAACGATACCAATTTAAGAACAAAAAAACAAACAATAATAGTAGCATAAAATAAAAGTTAAAAATAAAAATAAAAATCAGTGCAGGCAGGGCGGCGGAGGATATAAAGGGACGGGGGCGGCACTGATAACTTTTAATATTTTTGACAACGCAAAATCCGCGAAACCGTAAAACACTCAAATTATTCATAGTAATAATTGTTACGTAGATCGCTTAGAAACGTATATTACGTAGATAGAAATGCAACCAAAATTCTTGACAGTTTTTTTTATTAATAAGCTAGTAATGGTGACTACTATGATTCGTCGAGATCAGCCATTATTATTATTATTTTTCGGTCACGATCAACAGTTTTTCAGGCGCCATATCTAGATAACGCAACCGAATATTAGGTCAGTTTTTTTTTAATTGACATCAGTACAACTAACACTTACTTTCTACGTCGAGCTCAGCCATTTACCTTATCGTTTTTTTTCGGTCGAACTCGTCGTAGAAAGTAAGTGTTAGTTGTACTGATGTCAATTTAAAAAAAACTGAACAAATATTCGGTTGCGTTATCTAGATATGGCGCCTGAAAAACTGTTTATCGTGACCGAAAAATAATAATAATAATGGCTGATCTCGACGAATCATAGTAGTCACCATTACTAGCTTATTAATAAAAAAAACTGTCAAGAATTTTGGTTGCATTTCTATCTACGTAACATACATTTCTAAGCGATCTACGTAACAATTATTACTATGAACAATTTGAGTGTTTTACGGTTTCGCGGATTTTGCATTGTCAAAAATATTAAATGTTATCAGTGCCGCCCCCGTCCCTTTATACCCTCCGCCGCCCCGCCTGCACTGATCGGCATTCAGAAGTCAACAGGCAAACATAGATAAGATTATAACATTGTTATAAATACTAGCCACGCTCTGAAAACTATGTCTCAATGGTTTGCTGTCAAAAATCTTATGCTAAATTATTAAAAAATTAAAATGTATAAGATTTTCAGTATCAAATGTAAGTTGATACCTATTTTAGTTGATTTCTTGGTCTGACCATAGACTTTAGATTGTGGGGTGTTCACCTGGAAGCCTTAGGTGGTAAACTGAGCTCCGCTGCTTTTGCAGTCAGCAAAATAAGGTAAGTGACGGACATTCATACAGCCAGATTAATTTATTTTGCATATTTTCATGGTCTTATATGTCTTACGGTCTTTTGCTGTGGAGCTCTGTTTGATTGTTTGTTTATGAGTTTTGTTTTGTAGCATATATGATATCAATGTAACTATGACACAAACCTAAGCAAATTTTTGGTTTTTATTTTTAACTTTTATTTTATGCTACTATTATTGTTTGTTTTTTTGTTCTTAAATTGGTATCGTTGTTGTTATTATAATAGCAAGCTATTAACGTCTGCTAAACTTAGTATAAATATTATTTTTGATGTGTATCTTAGAGCTCGTTCCCACTAAGTCGTGTGTCGGATTCCGATTTTAATCGGGTATCGGCGCCTCTGTTCACACTAGTCGGCTGTCGGCCACGACCTCTCTAAGTATATACTGTAGTCTTTGCGACCGCAGCTGGTGCCATTAGTTTGGTTGGATTCTTGTACACGATGGACGTCGACGAAGCTTTTGTTGTGATGTTTTATTTGCGAAGGAAACGAAAGACAGGTAAAAATAGAAGATATTGGGTGCACCCAATTCTGAGGGAAAGGTTTACTTTGGGAATATTTCAGAAGTTAATAACTGAACTAAGAAGTGACGACGTTAAGTTTTTCAATTATTTTAGAATATTATAATTAAATTATAGAATATTAAATATTATAATATTTATATTTAGTACAGCCATTATTACGAAGAAAAATACAACAACTCTGCTTGCGCTAATTATGGAGGCCACAGCCGAAGGATGTAAAAAAAATCAAAACTGAATTTATAATATTAATTTAATGTATAAAAATTACATTAATGAACTATAATTAAAATGGAGTGTCTTCGGACGAAGTTGGTACCGAAGTGAAGATCCCTTCCGCGTCGCTTGGTCGGGCGGGCCGCTTGGCTTGATGCAGGTGCAACGTCGCGGCGTCAGCAATATAGATTCACATGGGAACCGCGTCGACTCAGCATTGCGCAATATCGTCATCGATGATGTTAAGGCTATGTGTACATTGGCTTCACTTAAGGGTCTGTACACATAACACCTCCACCCATAGATCAGCAACTATTTTAGAATGTTCAATGAAAATGTTGCTGGAAGCTGGTTTCTATCTTCAGATTTTTCTAAATTCTCCAATGGTATATCATTAGTGTTGTTGGATATCTTAATTTTCTTTAAGGTTCTATAGCGTTGAATCAGTACGATGAATACAAGTATAGCTGCACTCAGTAATATGCCATAGATCGGGATTGTAGTATGGTATAATGTACTCGTAGGTAGTTGTTCTATTTGAAGCGGAGGCTGGGCCGATATTTTTTCTTGAAGGTTTCTTAGGTCATCCAACTTGATTGAGTTGAGGGAAATAGTAGGTTTGCTTGTAGTTTCCTGGTTCATATAATATGGAATTTTCATAATCTTCATCGGCTTGCCTTCTATACGATTATTGATGTTAATAAGAGTGAATTCTTCGGTGCGTAGACGGCAGGTCTGTGGAATGGTTGCTAGATAACTGCCGCAGAGTATGTTGTATTCTTCTCGTTCGCAGGATAGCTGGACTTTCGTTGGTTGCGGGAAGACGACTATGTAATGTCTGTCATCTAATTTTTCCATAAGTTGTCTTGAAATTGATACTGTGGTTGTCTTGCAGGATTCGTTAGATTGTTGAAGAATTAATTTATGTATGCAGTTTGGTTGTGATCTAATTTGATGTTCCATGCCTTCCTCACATAAGTATGCGTTGCTCAACTTCGGGCATTCAGCCGCAATGTACACGTAATAATTCTCATTGGTTGCTATATAAGGATAGGGAGGTACTAGGATTTGATTTGATTTATTAGGTAATATGGATAATTTATAAAGATCATATGAATGCGGGGAAACGATTGGGAACCTAAAGACTATAACTAATTTATCCTTATTAAAGTATGTACCTGGCTTAATTACGTAATAATATTCTCTAATATCTACGTCCAATAACTGTTTCCTATCATAAATGGTACCTAACTTAAGTAACATACTATTTAATATTTCTACACTTAACATTGAATGGTGTGTGCTCGATGCACGCGTAAAGGCTAATATATCTTCTATTCTACGTAATTCACTTATTAAATCATCAATGTTCTCACTAACTATAACTAACAATTGGGTCAATTTTGCGTATTTCAATAAATTGTCTTGGTACGATTTATTATCTTTAATAATGAAATATGTCGTCTTATTAATTTTACTCTGATTATCCAATATATTCGATAAAATATTAGTATGATGTAACATCCAATCCTTACTTAAACTGATAAAACTGTTAAATTCAGATACTGTCTTATCTTGATTTTCTTTTAAAACTTTAATGGCATCTTCATATTTTACTGCATCTGTATAATCTAAGTTACCAGTTATACTTTTGATTACAGAACCCAAACCGTCTATTAGGCCTCTTTTACTTCTACTAGGCTCTAAGCCTCTTAAATGAGATGATGCTTTATCTAATTTAGTGGTAAGATAGTTAATTTGGGTGTCATACAAAGGATATGTTTTGTCAGGTAGTTGAGTCTTGAGTTGTCTTAATTGGTCTTGTACTGTGTCAATCTTGTCTTTTATTTCATTCAATTCAATGTATTGTAGGAAGATATGGTGATGAGTCACTAACTGTACGGGTCCAAGTTTAAATGGTAGAAGTCCAGGTCCGTCATTAAAGCTTTCAAGTTTTATCTCTTGAGCTTGTACTAGGTGGGTGATCAGTATCAGGGTTAACCTGCAACAACATAGCACTTTTTGGTACTCGTTTTAATCGTGACTTAGCTACAGGGCCTCGTTTTCTAGATGTATAAATATGTATAGGCAGATCGGCAAGAACTTTGTCATGAGTATATCGGGGAGCTAACTTCTGTCTACTAGCTGAGGGATTTCTGATAAAAACTTGTTGTTCAGGCTGTATCTCTACTTCAGGCTCACGGTCTCTATTTCTATTCTCAATTATGTTAGTACGATCAGTCAAAGTGAATTCATTTATAATGTCATATACTGTTTTCATCTGTTCTTTATGTGTCTGCATGTACTGTTGTAATAACTGTTCCGTCGGGTTAAAGTCTAGGGGATCACGAGGGTCATAGTGTCCTGTTATTATGTCATAGGGTCGACATTTAGTAAAGCTGTGGACAGAACTATTGTAAGCTAAAATGGCATATGACATTAAGTTAGTTACTGGTTCGTCTCGCTGTTGTAGACGTAAAATTCTAAGATGTTCTAATAATGTCGAATGAAAGCGTTCTATAATGCCATTATCGTTAGGTGCATGAGCTAAAGTTTTATGATGGGTTATTTTATGAATTCGTGTGAACTCAGCGAACATTTGGTTCGTGAATTCAGTGCCTTGATCAGTAATAATTGTTAAAGGAAGACCATGGTGCGTGCAGAATGTTAGTAGTGCTTGAATAATACTTATTGCCGTGCCATCTCGCAATAGATAAGCTTGCCCGTACTTGGAGAATACATCTATAAATGTAAGGTACTTTTCATTCTGGGTAGTAAAAAGATCCATATGAATGATTTCAAAAGGCTTCGTAGCCGGGGGTACTACATTAAATTGTTGTCTAATGGGATGACGATCATACTTTGCCTGGCCGCATATTGTACATTCGTTAATGAATTTAGTTATTTGATCTTTCATTTTAGGCCAGTAATATTTCCGTGACAAACTAAGGTAACATTCATTGATTCCGCGATGATTTGATTTTCCGTCATGATAATGCCTAATTATTTCTTGTTGTCTGAGATACTCCTTCACATTTTCAAGTTCTTTTTTTACTAAAACCAAGTTCATAGAAGAATTCTTAAAGTATTGTTGTAAAATCGGTACTATCAAATAATAATAATAATAATAATAATAATAATAAATTTTATTGAACCAACCAAAGTTTTACACAAAATTGCTTATTTACTAGAGTTACTAAATAAGCTTATATAATATTATTGTGTTAATAAAGTAGCATCTGCTGCTGAACTAGGTTTATAGCCTGTATTTCAGCATACAGCGCCTCAAGCCTCGGGTTTTAATGTTTTAGAATATCATATAGCAAACTAATTATATACAATTTGAAAGTGAAATACAAATTTAAATGGTACAGTCCTCTCGGTGTGTAAGGTGTAGTGTATGTGAGTGTGTGTGAGAGGGTGAGTAGAATGTATAGTGTGAAAACATAGTCATAAATTGTAGATTTTTACATAATATTTATACAAATACAAATTTTATTGATGGAAAGAAAGGAGGCTTTCTGTCTCTTCATATGATAAATTCCAAAGCCAGTGAGAAACAGTTTTTTTTGCAGCAAATATATTTAAAGTGTAAATTGAGATAATTTTGTTAATTTTGTTGTATATATAAGGGCCTAAAAATGGGTAAAATCTGCGCATAAAAGAGGTTTTAGGTTGTCGAAATGTATCACATACTGCAAACCATCTACGCTTCGTCAGCAAGTCCGGATTGTACTTCAAATTAGAATGCTGTTTCAGCAGAATACTAAGCAAGAAAAGCTGACGCACAGTCAGAACCTCGCAGTATTCATATAGAAATACATGCTAAGTGATGGCGTAACTAATATACCAGTTTTAACTCTAGGGGAAACATATTCTTTAATTGCGTCAATTAAATCTTTTTCTAAATTGGATTTACATAACTGTACTGAAACACGGGTATGTGTATCAAAGGGTTTCGTCACTTTTGGTCGACCTTTGATGTCACCAACTATAGTCAAACATAATTGTCTATGAAATTTATTGAGAGGATCGTCAGTAATTGGTATTTCCAGAATAGGATGTTCACTGTCTGTATGTGCTGTGTCAGTGGATGATCTATGTAATGATGGGGCAGTATCAGTGGATGATCCGTCTAATGATGGTTGTCTTTCTGTGGGATTTACTACTAATGAGTCTGTCTCTTCAATATGTAACTCAATACGTGACAGAGCATCGGCGTTAGTGTTATATTTGCCTTTCTTATATATAACTGTATAGTCGTACTCACTTAGCTTAAGACGCCACCTAGTGAGTCGTGAGTTCGGTTCCTTAATATTCATTATCCACTGTAACGGCTTGTGGTCTGTCAGAATTTTAAATTTACGTCCAAATAAGTAAGGTCGGAAATACTTGGTTGCCCATACTATGGCAAGCAATTCTTTCTCAATCGTGCTGTAATTGATTTCACTTTCATTCAATGTACGTGAAGCGTACGACACAGGCTTATCGGATCCGACAGTTCCTTGCGATAGAACTGCGCCTATTGCGAAATTGGATGCGTCTGTCGTCAGAATAAATTCTTTTGTAAAATCTGGATATCTTAAGATGGGGTCATTTGTCAAAAGCATTTTACATTTGTCAAAGCAATTTACGTATTCTGGGTCAAGAGTAATTTTTTTACCTTTCTTTAAACACATTGTCAGGGGTTTCGTAATGCGGGCAAAGTCAGGGATAAATTTACGGTAGTACCCAATGAGTCCTAAGAATTGTTTAATTTCCTTTGGAGTCTTGGGTATTGGATATTTCTGTATGGCTGAAATCTTATCAGGGTTTGGCTTAATACCTTCTCTACTTATAATGTGTCCTAAATAAGCAGTTTCTAGTTTTAAAAATTCTGACTTGTCCATTTGTATTTTGAAGTTTGATTCCTTCAGTCTCTGAAATACTTTTCCTAAATTTACAATATGCTCTTGTAAAGACGTACTAAATACGATTATATCATCGAGATATACTAAGCAGATAACGTTTTGTAGGCCTCTTAAGACATTATCCATCACCCTTTGAAAGGTAGATGGAGAATTCTTAAGTCCCATGGGCATTCGAAGAAATTCGAAGTGCCCGTGTTCCACATTAAACGCGGTCTTGGGTATATCGCTCGGCTCCATTTCAACTTGATAAAAACCACTAGCCAAGTCTAGGGTACTGAAATACTGACACTTCCCTAATTTATCAAGAACATCGGTTATGTTCGGAATAGGGTATTTATCATCGATAGTCTTTTCATTTAATTTACGGAAATCGACTACGAGACGCCACTTTTGGCGACCTGAGGCATCTGCCTTTTTGGGGACAACCCAGATTGGAGAGCTCCAAGCTGAATCGGAAGGTCGTACTATACCCTGTTCCAACATTTTAGAGATTTGATCACTAACTTCCTGTCTGTGTACAAATGGATAACGGTAGCTTTTGGTGTAAATCGGTAGTTCATCGGTTGTCTTAATACTGTGTTTAATTCTGTTAGTGAATGTTAATGGTTCTCCATCAATATAAAATACTTCGGCGTAATTAGAACAAAGAGATAACAAATTTGCTCGTTCCTCATCATTTAAATGATCTGTACGGAGGCGGGAAAGTACTTCCTTAACACGCGTACTCGATTGTTCAGTGCCCGTGCACTCGATATTGAACAAAGTAGCACTGGCGGGACGGTCTAAAGAAAATATAATATCATTCTGTGTAGGGTTCTCTAATTCAACAATACCTCGACTGTTACGTACTACGGTTATGCACTCGTGAATGTGACAATTGCACATAACTTGTTCCTCTACAAGTACCTCACCGTCAGGTACATTGATAGGGATCCTAATTAACTTCGAACTATTGGCCGGAATGATGTCTTCATATAAATTAACGTTTCGGGAATTATACATTCTTATAGGATTTACTGCTAATTTAGTATTCAACGTTAAATCTTTAAAATTTATTTGTGCTTCCCATTTATGTAGTAAGTCTGTACCTATAAGTCCGTCAAAGTGATTATGGAAGTTATAAATAAGTAATGTCACATTGTCAGGGTCATTAAACTCAGGGAAACTGGGGACAGTTATCGAATAATCGTTTTGACTCGTTGCGTGCACGTTCGTAACCTCGAATGGATCATAGTTCAAAGGATAGTTAGAAAAATATTTCTCAACAGCTTCTGGACTGATAAATGATTGATTCGCGCCGGTATCAATTAAAATATTTAATGGTGGATTTGAAATACTAATATACGGTAACTGACGTTGGGTTTGAAGATTCAATTCTATTTTAACTTTTTTGAATTCTGAACTTTCTGAAAATCCTCACTAGTGGAAGGCTGGGGTTGATGTTCAACCTCAGTATTATAATTTTCAGGGTCCTGCAAATCATTATTAAAATCAGATTCGGGACACTCGTAATATTCGTTATAATCATTATATTGATCTGATTCGAAGCACTCAGGATAGTAATAGTTATTATAATAGTCATCATAATAATCAGTTTCATTAAAATTAACATCTTTGGCCTTAAAATAATTATTCGGTGGCGGATTGCCTGCTTTACGCCAATCATGACCAGATGGTGGTAAAGTCTTCGTGACGTAATGGCTTACTCCGCTCATCGGCTTCGGGCCGGTATTGTATGGGGTTTGATTTCGAGGTTGTAACCGGAATATATTACTTTGCGGATTATAATTCGGTGGAAGAGACTTAAACATTTGCTGCGTACGGCTGGGCATTCTAAATAATGGGTTAAATCTAAATTGCGGCGGCGGCGGCGGCGGCATGTGACGCTGCCAATTAGAGTGCTGTGCTATAGGAGGGAACACAAATGGTTTAGGTGCAGGTGCATGCATAGAAGGTATAGGCATAATTTTAGTATTAGTGGGCTGCTGTTGCTGCAATCTAGGAAAACTATCATTTCTATGTTGTAAGTAAATAACATTTAACTCCTCCTGAACAAATTCCAACGCTTTCTCTATACTAGCAGGACGCATGCATCTAATTCTAGAGCCTAATGGTTCCTTAAGGCCTCGTACAAATGCCTGCATAGTTAATTTCTTATATAGAGTACGTTTCGCCTCTACAGTTGTAGAAACTTCGTCATGTAACGTAACATACGTCATGATTGTACTAAAAAGCGTTTGGCAACGTTCAAAAAATTCCTGGGGCGTACTAGACCCCTGGGTCTGCAATGCCAAGTCATTATACAGAGCAGTTTCATCTCGCTGGTCTGAAAAGTTGTTAATTAGTACATTCCTAATTCCTGTCCAATTCTCCGGAATGCCATTCGAATTGATGGTTCGAGCAGCTGATCCCGATACCTTGTTAAGTATTCCGTTTAATAGTGAACTATTGTCTAATTCAAATCGTTGATCATCCTTAACATATTTCGCGACTAACTGATCGCAAATGCGAATGAATCTAGTTAAGACGTTCGGGTTCCCGTCAAATTCGGGAACTAGGCGTAAGGCCTTGAATATGGTGTCCGGATTATGCTCGTAATTAATAGCCATGATATCAAAATCTAAATTCCTATTTGAGTCTACTAATAGATCCCGCTGAGACTGTCTGGGACTAGCCTTAGGGGAACCTAACCTTCGAGGGTGAAAAATCTTGAACACAATTAAATTAAATTTAAATAAAAATATAGGGATCACTAAGGACTAAAGGAGAGCAACACGAGAGAAAAATCTTGTGCAACTCACAGTTTCATTTTTGACTTTTTATCTTCAATGTTTGGAAGTCCTCCAGCGGTGTTCCTCAGGTTCTTCTTCGGATACTCGTCGATGGCTTGAAAACCAGTCAGCCACGCGGGGCTCGGCCCGATTTCGATGTCGGAAATCTTCGTATAGTTCGCGCCACGCACTGACTCGAGTATCCTACCGACTGCGCCAATTATGGAGGCCACAGCCGAAGGATGTAAAAAAAATCAAAACTGAATTTATAATATTAATTTAATGTATAAAAATTACATTAATGAACTATAATTAAAATGGAGTGTCTTCGGACGAAGTTGGTACCGAAGTGAAGATCCCTTCCGCGTCGCTTGGTCGGGCGGGCCGCTTGGCTTGATGCAGGTGCAACGTCGCGGCGTCAGCAATATAGATTCACATGGGAACCGCGTCGACTCAGCATTGCGCAATATCGTCATCGATGATGTTAAGGCTATGTGTACATTGGCTTCACTTAAGGGTCTGTACACATAACACGCTCCAAAATGTGTATGCGATCAGCGGCAGCGACGAGGGGCGCGGGCGGCACAGGGGGTGCGGCGCGGGCGGGGTCGGCCCGACATCCGGCAAATGTGAACAGTGCCATATGCGATCATATGCGAGGGTTGATCCGACACGATTTTTTTCCGGACGGGAGGGCTGACAAAACACACGTAATTTTTTGTCGGATACGACACAAAATCGTTGTCCAACGAGTGTGAATAGCTTCATATAAAATGTTCTGCCGCTACGACACACGATAAAAAATCGTCCCGACAGACGACATAGTGGGAACGAGCTCTAAATAAGTGTATTTCCAATTATGCTAAAAACTAACAATTATTCTATTCTCTGCCGCAGACAAGGAATCAATTTTTGTATTATTTTTCTTTCCTTCTATTACAAAAAAGGGCAATTCGCGCCATCTAATGTTTGCCTTCTATTGTTCGCGCCATCAACTTACTATTTGCCGACGAGACATGTACATTTTGTATGAAAAGCTGTAAAAAAAAAACGATTTCGAAGTTGGTCCCGTATTAAAAATTCCCTCCGTAAGACCAACTAATTTATGAACACATTTAGGTACGCTATTTGAAAGTCATAATAAATATAAAAATATAAAATACAAAGGAGAAACGAGAAACACAATAATATTTCGAATAATAGTTATAACAATAAGAATAACAATAAAAAAAAAAATATAAGGATAAGTTAAAAAAAAATAGTCAACAAAAACAACGAATGCGTTGGTTGTTAAAATATAGTGGAAAGAGATGTTGTGTAGGGGTGAGAAGGGGTGTGTGATTGTGGTGGTGTGTAGGTGTGTATCCTATTACTTTCTTATCACACGGCTTTTTGATCGACGACTTATCAAACTAAGCAGAGCTTGTACTATGGAAATCAGCTAATTGTGATATAATTATACTACTTCATAAAATACCTATGTTCCGAGTGGTAAAAATAACAGATATTTACTGTAATAAAATATTTATTTTATTTTAAAGCATTAATTGTTATAAGATGCATAAGATAAAGTTATTGTTGAAGTAAGTACCTAAGCTCTTACTTGAAACTTTTCTAAGATTTATAGCTTTTAAAAAAAAAAATAAGTTACTAGCAACTTGCAACATTATTTTTCATTAGACTCCATCGAAATAATTATTAAAATGGGAGCTCCATTATTAATTATTTCGATGACAGCGATGATGAAAAATTACGCTTAGAAGATTCATATCAACTAGCGCAAAACTCATCATTCTTTCACGATTATTCTTGTGATCATTATAATAGGACCTACCTATTTGGTATTTATTTCAAATCAATGGCTAGTCTGAATTTTTTTTTTTTTTTTTTTTCTATTATATAATCGTTTTGAAAGTGCACGGACTACAATTAGTTTTTCATTTTTTTTTTTTTTTATCAGGCTTTCAAGAATCACTTTCGACTATCGTCATCCATCAACATAATAAATAATAATCATCATTATTTCAATCAATCGTTATCATCAGAGTACAGACCGTTATTGTCTGTCTCTCTTTTTTTTTTTTTTTAATACACTAATTTCTCTCCTCTCTCTTTTTATTATATGTCATTGCATTAATGTTTTTGTAAGCGTTTTTCAAGCATCAGTCAGTAGATTTAGTAGGTAGTAGCTTTTATCACTATGTTAGGTTGAACAAATAAAGTCAATATTATTCAAAACAATTTTTATTGTTTGAATGTCACATGAACAGAAGTTTTAAGTAGGTACTTAGTAAAAGCTCTACAGAAATTAACAATAAAAGGATCCCGATCCCGATAATCTCATCCGATTTTTCGTTACGAGATTGATCTGGTAAAATGCCTCGAGATCGTGATGGCATTCCCTACAACTGAGGTACCAAAAATGCATACAACCCGTCTGGTGGTAAGCGTTCACCGTAGGGGTATGATGCGCGCAGAGGAGTTGAGAGGAATCACTGTGCCGGCAGAGGAAGGGACAAATTGCAATGTTATTTAGTACCACATTGTTCTGGTTTCCACTACTAGGACAGCAACACAAAGCTCTGTTGACCTGCTAAATCTTATAAATCTTTTTTTTTGTGAGATAACGCGTTGTTCTTAACTATTAAATTATATTTTTTTTATACTACGAAGTCGGCAATCATGTATGTGCGTAATTTGAAATCTGTCATATCTTCTAAAGTATTAATTTTTAAACATACGATGTGAACGGAACATTTAATCTACATTAAATTCTTGTCGAAATACAAGAATTTTATTCTTAGTAAGGAGGCAAATGCTTCATAATCTAGTAACCGACCATGATTATATCTACTTACTTAGTCAATAAGAAAAATTGTAAACAATTCTTTTGGTAATAAATGATTTTTATTATTATAAGATAACGAACATATTTAACTGTATAAGGATCATGAGCATGACTATATTGGTCAAAATCGCTTTGCAAATAACCTTTAAAATAATACATAATATTTTTTTAACGTTTAAAACATGAAAATGGTTACTGTATGTCAACCTTAGGAGATATACTTTTCTGTAGGCATTTTAAAGACTTTTTATTATTTACTACATTATTTTGTTTTATCATCAATGGTTTCGAGAGCGCTCGCGAAGTTAGAAATTTTATAGGTATTTTTTGTACATCATCATTATCATCAGCCTATAATGTCCCACTGCTGAGCTCAGGCTTCCTTTCACAAATTAATTTTGGGTTACATACTTAAAAGTTTTCGTAGGGATCCCTATATTTTATATAAAATATATCCTATACTTGTATGTACGTAGTATTTATATACTCTGAGCCTATACTATTCCTCATGAATCTGGCTTTCATATACAAAAAAAAAACGAATCCAACTGGTAGCGTGATTAAACAAACAAACATAAAAATCTCTTCCGCTTTATTATATTAGTATACATATACTTATTTAAGTTATTTAAACTAAGTGTGTGTGTTTTTTTATACAATAACTACATATTTTAAAAAAGGTGACTGAATATAGATTCAAATTATTTTATCCCTGAAAATGCTACTGAAGGTGGGTGAAACCTGAAGCCATTATATGGAGCAAGTGATATGGCAAATAACATCATGCGCTGTGTTGTTTGTTACAAATCAGAGTCAGCCGTAGCCTCAGTCAGACCAAGAAAAAATGACCGTAGCGTAGCTCCGTAGAGGAGCTACAATGGCGTAGTATTTCGTAGCATGATATTCTTGTATCCAATTCTATTCAGAAGCTGACTATTTATTTAAAAAGAGTTCTCATAAAACTATTATACAAGCCCACATAAACCTGAAATATTAAATTTGCTTGCCTAAGTTTCTAACAATGATAGTATTGTAAATAGTTACCCAAATTACATTTAAATTTCTAAGAGAAAGTTCAACATTCACTTACAGGCATGTAACAATGTAATTAACTCCGCGCCCGTTTAATTAAACAAGCTAAATTAATATAAAATTATTCACTACATTCCAATGGGAACTATGTGTGATGTTCGGACCGTGGAGGCCCACTAAATAAATATGAACTGTAGTTCGCTGAGATATGTGAAAGTTTCATTGAAGCACTCCACAAGTGCGAGGAACGCCGACCTTTTCAGTGGACCAACAAACGCTTCAATTAACTTACGTAGCTATATGTAGGATGAACTCTCAATACGGAAGCCTGCATCGAAGCTAACAAAGGCGGGCAGCCTGCGCGAGCTCCAGGCGGGAGCTACATGCGTCTGCTAATGTAGCACGCAGGTAGTTTGTGCTCACCGAGCCATTTCATTGTAAAAGCGGTATAGATAGGACAGGGACGAGCTGGCTGGGGGCCGGCCCGGGCTCACCTGTGCGCCAGACCCGTAAGCGCGTCACGGCGCACACACGCGCAGCGCACGCACACCAGTGGCCGCAGACGCGTGTGCACACGGCCGCCACGCAGACTAGGGCGAGGGCAACAATGAAGGCTGCTGTAGCGAGAGCGAGGCCTTGCGCTCCGTGGCACACAGGCGCACTCCATGGCGCGGCGGCGGCGTTGACGAGGCGGCCGCGCGCTCGGGACACTGGCGGGCGAGCTTTCCCGCCGTGAGGTCATACCGGCCCGGCCCGCACCGCCCGCCTTTGCAAACCACTTGTTGAATCTTACAGACTTTTCAAATCATATCTCAACTCGTAAGAGTCGCGTCGCGCGTGTTCACAGTACGTTCTAGTGTCCACTCTCTCTTCTCACTTCAGTTTTTTTTCGTTATTCCTTCGATTGATTTTATATTCTCGAACGTTTAAGTTCGAACGCTACCTGTGATGCCTACTCTTCGCTTCCGCTCTGCCTTGTTTATTTCAAGTATTCTAAATACGCTCGTTTTGGTCTTCCTCTCAGTGTTGTTATTGTTACGGACGACTCTATTTACGGCAACTTGATGCTGCTAGATCGCGGTTAACTTGTTGTAACTTTTGAAATATTTAAAACTGTTGATTATTACTCATATCTGTGTTACCTGTTGACTACTACTTATAGATGTTCGTATCCGATTCTTACCTAAATAAATATTTTACGTCGCTGTAAATATTGATTAATATATTCGTATCGTGGAGCGCTCCTGATCTCAGGTAAGTGCTTTTATCAACAATTTATGTATTATTCGTGTATTTTATAATCTATTATTTAGGTCAATTTATGTAAAGTTGGTTAAGCAGGCGAGCAACAGGTACAGGCTGGCCGGAATAGCGCGCGAAACTATTCATTTTGCAACTTGTGTGCCTGGGGAGATATAACTCGTCGCAGTTGTTCGACGCTTCTTGTACTATGTTAAACTTCACCAGTATGTCCATTTAATAAAATAAACAGAATATACAAACAAAGTAAGTAGATGCAACGATATTTTACAGCTGTACTACTGGGTTGTATCGACGCGCGACGCACATTTGTATGTTACTTATTTTAATGAGGTAACATAAAAAATATGTAGGTATGAATTATTCTACAGAATAGGCCTTGGTAATGGTTAGATTTAAGTAGTAGGTATTTACCATTTTAGTTATTGTAATTTTATATTTTAAGTAAAAACTTTGGGGGTGAACTAGCCCATTTGGTTACTTATTGATGGGATCTATATTTCATTTAGCTATCAATGTAAGTTCTTAAATCAGTCAGTATTAAAGTGTTTGTGAATTTTTTAAGCATTATTACCAAGGGATTTTGAGTCACTTTAATTTCATACCTACTACATGAAACCTGTAGACATCACCACTTGCTTAGTGAGACTGGTCAAATGCAAGTACATTCAAAGTATTTATATCCAGTCATCCGGTAACTCTCTTCAATCATTCGGCGAGTTATCTTTCACTGTAATTATCACGATTATAAAAAAAAACGTTTATCATAATATTCCCGAACAAAATAACTAGGGATATATTTGAGACATCTTTAAAATATTATTGTTATAATGTTTTGAACGTTTATATAATAAACGTTAGTTTAAAATAAAATCTTTGTTATATACTTATACCTAGGTACTTGTGCGTCATCCTTTCAATTATCCCTTTGAAAAAAAAAAGTCGAGTCGTTCAATTACTCCGTTACGATGTGAAGCAAGGATAAATAAACAATTTATATTAGTTTATTTAGGATGGCCGTGAGAATAAAACATTATAAATAAACCCATCAGTCCCACTGTACCGACTATAATTGAAACAAATTTTATTTGAATGTCTTCTTCATAAAATACAGAAATTGCGCAGAGAGAAAAGAAAATGGTTTTTAGAGCAAAACTTAGGTAACTAAATGCAACTGCTTTGTAATAAATCGATTTAATAAACAGATCAGCTAGTTTGACATTTCAAATTGGATGCTGAAGTCGGAAAGTAGAATAGTGACATTCTGCCACGTAGTTCATCGAAGTTTTAGCACTCTTTGAAATTAATTCAATAACTTTCAACCAGTTAAAACTATGAAAGCTTAGTGTTTGTAAAGCCTTATGCCGTGACTAGGTCATGGCTTTGACTTGAGCTGTGAGTAAACCATAACACGGTGCGGTGGTAGGCGCGCCGAGCTGAATACCACGCTCATGTTGAAAATTTTTCACAAAACACTTTCTCTAGCGACCTTACTCGAAAACAACATAATTACTTGAATGCGGTTTTCTATAGGGTGGAAGGGTAAAGGTACTTACCCAGTCGAGCTGCTCTTTGAGCTAAAAATGCTTTGCTCTACCTCTCTCAAGACTTAGCTTACATTACTATTATTATTCTTACCTCGATGCGTTCCAACCAGTGGCGTATGGGTGGCACCCGGACCGGATAATGATGGTGTCACCCCAAGAATGTCATCATCATCATCATCAACCTATAATGTCCCACTGTTGAGTACAGGCCTCATTTCACAAATGACGGTGGAGGTAGGCTAGTGGTCAACCTACTGTTGGAGTTTTCAAGCCACCTCGGAGGCCTCCAACTAGCTTAACGACTATCACAATGTAAGAAAAACCAAGAATAAAAATACCCAAGAATGTATAATAAATAAAAATATCTTATATAGTCATAGTCAAATATAGTATATAGTCTATTTGTACTATTTAAATGAAATCAATAAGAATTAAATTGGTATATTGAAATAATCGACTTCAATGACATTCATTTTGTTTGAAATCTATTCCGCCAATTCCCCACCAGCGACAATGCGCTCTAATTGGCTAAGTCAAGGTCACACTAAATATTTGGATGCCGTAATTGCGTGTGGCTGATTCCTGGAGTGACATTTGAGAGCTCTATTCTAAGCCTTTTTTTAAATTTCATGTTCAATACAAGCTTTTCTTGGCGACTGTACGTTTTTTTAACTGTACTTTCATTGTCATCCAATATACTAATGTATACCAAATATCAAGTCAATCCGACCACTGGAAGTGGGTGAAATTCGACTTGCAAGAATCCACCCGAAGATAGTTACAAATAGGTATACATTGCAATTTAAATAAAAGTTTGGAAAAAAATAACATTTATGGAATCTACTTCAACCATTAAATATATTCCAGAGGCAAGAAAAAACACTGATAAATACTCATTTGTCCAAAACCTACCAATAATAATATTTATATTATATCTATCGAGAACAATGCAGAAAAAATTTCGTAGAAAAAAACCCAAAATAGTTGCCTCTTTTGCTACTCAAACTTGAGACTATATTTTTTTTATATCGTTATATGTTTTGTTTTTCCATTATTAAGTTTTATTAGAAGTTATTTTATTTTGAAGGTAACTTTCAACGATAAATTTGTTTAAAGACCTGTGTCCAAAGCGTATAAGCCTATCAAATTTAGGACGAAACTATTAATGAAGTTTATGTACAGTGTTAGCTTTCCAATTTAAGTTGTAAAGTTACTTAAAAACCGCTTCGATAATGTTTGTGGTGTAAACTGTCTAACTTTGGAGTTTGAACGAAATGGTATAATTAATTTATAATAGAAAACAGAAGCTGCGAGTATGTAGTGAATAGTGACGTTTGTTACCTAACGAGAACTTTGCCCGGTTAATTGTACACGAAAGTTTTGGAGTGACGGCTGACAGTTCATCTTTTCGACCTTTAACAAAGCCAGGTAACAATGTTAACATTCGTAAAACATTGTTAAATTTATTACGTTACATAAGTATACAACCAATTCGACTTTACCATATATTTTTTAAAGCTTAAGTTGTTAAAATCTTGATTTGCGTTGGCTGGTGGAAAAAGCAATTCTTACAAATACGCTTACCGCTGCAAACCCAAATCCTCTTCAAAACATGAAGTTATGATTATAAAGGAAATTTAGAACAAACTCCAAAATCGGGCGCGGCACAACAAACATTCAGTTAAAGTTTAAATACCTTACAGTAATAAACTTCTTAAGCCTGTTCCGATATCATTTCGAATTATTTACATAAAACCATCTTTTTTTGATTAAAGTCAGAGGTTTTAAGGCGGTTATAGCCGGTTTCAACATTTTGAGATTGTGGTCTAACACAATTCACAGAAAAACAAGGTGAATACTATTTAAAATAAGTACGTAGATAACAGAGCTACCTGTTTGAACCTTCTATTATTTTTAGATATGAAATTCTGATCTTATTGGATTTATTTATTATAACAGATAGAGGTATTCTTAAAAACCTAGGCCATAGATAATACATCTCACCAATTGGCAAATAGGTACTTAAACATCACTTTGAAGTCAAAAAAATCTATAAAATCAGAGAGCTTTATAACCTACAGAGCTCTTATCTACCTATACTAATATAATAAAGCGGAAGAGTTTTTTGTTTGTTTAAACGAGCTAGTATCAGGATCTAGCAGTCGGATTCGAAATACTCTTTCACTAATAGGAAGCTATATTATTCTCAAGTAGGTATGCTACTTTTTATCTCGGGAACGCGGGTGAACCGCGGAGGACAGCTAGTCCCACATATACGTTACCAATCCAATGTAGTAGGATACTAAAACCATTTCTAGTAGGCTATGTGTATGTTATGATACGCTATTACCACCTAGGCTATATGTCTAGTCATCAGTAACTGTATGCACTAGACTTTAATTATGATGGATCATTCCGTCCAGCTTATTAAGCTAAGGCATTATGTGCTTACATAATACCACTTAATGTCCATTGTCGTACCCACTGTGCTATTTACTTGTACTAAAATGCTTTAACACATTAATAACATAATAAAAAATTAAGGAAGAAAAACTTCAAACAATAATATTAAGATCTAGAGATCAATAAATAAATCTGTAGGTAAGTAACGTGAGACGAAAAGGGTATATATATATATCTAAAAGGGGTGAAGTCTACATCAGGTATGGACTCACTATAAAAAGTTTCATCTCAAAATAAATAACTCAAAAATTCATACCAAATTTTTAATTCCAAGTTTATTCAATCCAAATGAAAGGGGCTCGTGCAGTGCGCGCTCTTCCACCTGCTCATCCGTGTTCTTCGTCACCGTAAGTACCAACTATACTCTACTGCATCAGGTGCAGGTGTCGCGCCGCCGTAGCCAGCTGCCCTTCTCGCGCGCCAAGTGGCTCGTGCAGTGCGCGCTCTTCCACCCCACCAAGCTGTTGCTCTTCGTCGCCGTAAGTACCAACTAAACTCTACTGAACAAGGTGCAGGCGTCGCGCCATCGCAGCAAGCTGCCCTTCTCGCGCGTCAAGTGGCTCGTGCAGTGCGCGCTCTTCCACCCCACCAAGCTGTTGCTCTTCGTCGCCGTAAGTACCAACTATACCCTACTGAACAAGGTGCAGGCGTCGCGCCATCGCAGCCAGCTGCCCTTCTCGCGCGTCAAGTGGCTCGTGCAGTGCGCGCTCTTCCACCCCACCAAGCTGTTGCTCTTCGTCGCCGTAAGTACCAACTATACTCTACTGAACAAGGTGCAGGCGTCGCGCCGTCGCAGCCAGCTGCCCTTCTCGCGCGTCAAGTGGCTCGTGCAGTGCGCGCTCTTCCACCCCACCAAGCTGTTGCTCTTCGTCGCCGTACGTACCAACTATACTCTACTGAACAAGGTGCAGGCGTCGCGCCGTCGCAGCCAGCTGCCCTTCTCGCGCGTCAAGTGGCTCGTGCAGTGCGCACTCTTCCACCCCACCAAGCTGTTGCTCTTCGTCGCCGTAAGTACCAACTATACTCTACTGAACAAGGTGCAGGTGCCGCGCCGCCGCAGCCAGCTGCCCTTCCCGCGCGCCAAGTGGCTCGTGCAGTGCGCGCTCTTCCACCCCACCAAGCCGCTGCTCTTCGTCGCCGTAAGTAATACTCTACTCTCTACTGCACCAGGTGTAGCTGTCGCGCCGCCGCAGCCTGCTCTGCCCTTCTCGCACGTCAAGTGGCTCGTGCAGTGCGCGCTCTTCCACCCCACCAAGCCGCTGCTTCGCCACCGCTCACTGCTTTGAGGGTAATTATCAGTTGCTATGATCATTATAAAATTTACTCTTTCACGATACACGCACAGCTTCAATCGGAAGGATTAAAAACTTAACATAAGTTAACATAGTAGTTAGATAGTTGCCGAGAAATATAATAATGATAATGTTTCAGTATAAATAAATGGTGAAACGTCATGAGAATTGAGGAAAACCACATCTGCCTCTGACCCTATGTCAAAAGAACCCAATAATAATTAAGAAGAAATAGATATCAACGTAAGCCGACCTGTTATTAGGAATAATGCAACTGATAAATTATTCAGAATAATATAATCTAATTGCGTATTATAATGAACTAACTAACTAGAATAAGAGACAACCGAAATCCATTCAAATTACAATCAAATCAATTGCAATTTAATTTGATCGGCGACTTTCATTGTCTTTTTCTTTGCTAATTGATCAAAGGGAATCAGTTAAAGGAAATCGGTTTATGATTCCCGATCGAGCTGAAAGATTATCTAAGAATTGTTCTTGAATTGATTTTATATATTTCTAGTAATGTCCCAGATCACGAAAGTGATAATCGATAAGGTAATAGTGTTTTCAAGTGGACAACACTTAAGTTTGGACGCCTTTTGACCCTTTGAAGTGTTGGGATTGGACGAAGGGGATTTGGGATCGAATTTGTTACCGCAATGTTGAAGGAGTCTTGTTAATTGGAGAGTCGAGAGTAGCAGTCTTAATCTGAACTCATTTATTAGCAAAAATATGTTTTCATTAAAAATTCAACATGAATTTAAATTTAATTCGTTGCTTCAATACTTCATCTTTCTTCTTAATAATTTTGATATAATACTTTAGGAGAACCTCTGTACGAGGACAGGGAGAATCCCATAGGAGCTCTGATACCGGTGGTAGCTTATGTAGTTTTAACCTTCATAAGTAGGTATCCGTCTAGGGTCTAAACTGAATAAAAAGATTTAACTTTGACTATGAAACGTTACAAATGTAAAGACATGATTTAATATGGAAGGTTGCTAAACACGGGGTAGCACTCTCCGGCTACCGACCCTTTCCCCTCCCCAATGAGGTCTGGTGACCTTACTCACGAGCAGGAACACAACATAAAGTTATTTGGCTGCGGTATTCTGTAAGGAGGAGGTACTTCCCCAGTAGAGCTGCTCTTTGAGCGAATAAACGCTACCTTGTAAAGATTAATTATTTTACTTCTAATATACTAAAAATAACTGCCAATTTGGACCTTTCGATACCTTAGGTAGCGATGCCCATCACCCTAATTCGAGTATTGAAGTTATTAGTTACATATCTAATCATATATCATAATCATCAGCTCCCTGCCCCATTCACAATCACTTGGGATCTGCACAATATGTATGCTTCTTCTTCAATAGGTTAATATTAATTTATTATTAAAATTTAAACAACATGTTATATTACAATTATATTTAACTAGCTGCCCGGTGCGACTTCGTTCGCGTGGTGCTACCCTACCTTATGGTTTTACCCTACCCTACCCTGCCCTTCCCTACCCTACCCTACCCTACCTTACCCTACCCTACCTTACCCTACCATACCATACCCTACCCTACCCTATCCTACACTGACAGCAAAATCCCCATTAACAAATGATCCACCATTTATTGAATTCATTTGTTACAAAAAATGTGATAAATGAAGAACCGCTCCACCGATTTTGTGCAAACTTCACATAAACCATCTACTAAATAGTCCGAACAAAGCCTAAACATTTGGTTTGGATAAGTGAGCCCGTTCTTGAATTATAAAATTACAACGAAAAGTGGCATTTATTTTTATATATATAGATTATGTTAATTCACAGACACACGAAATAAAATAACATGTCTACTAAAATTGTATCTACACAAAAAATATAATACAAAACAATAATAGGTACAGGTGTTTATCTGAAATCGACTTTAAAATACTCATAAATGGTATGATAACATTTATTTATCAGGATTTCGCTTAACCTATGCTTGAAGAGCGTAATTTTTAAGTTTTTCAATGATTCTGGTAGTTTATTATAGAGCTTTGTCTCCATTACATATTGAATTGTCAAGAAAAGTAGTTTTAGATATGTGATGTGACATTTCTAACGTTTTCCAGAGGGTTTTTGGTGGGCGCTGATTTTCTATAGTTTTAAAATAGTCCGGATGATTTTTATGATGAGGCTTCGTATATGTGGGTGAGGACATGATCCCAACTATAGATATTTTTTTACTTTTTCTTTTTAAAGAATGACCAAATATCTTTAAATATTTTTTTAATCAACTCAGGTAGCCAGTACGCTAGTAGGTAATTGGTTACCACATTTCCCAAATCCTTTCAGCAATTTTCAATACGTTTATGAAACAAAAAACACAAATAATTATTAGTAATATCTAAATAATGATAACTTCAAACAGTAAGTTAAATATAAACGTGGATGCAGTCGCATGTCCTCGGAAAAATCAAACCTCGTGGGATACCCACATATCTTATACTTCACACAAAGGGTATTTAGAGGTTCTAACCCACGCCGCGCCGTCCCTGTCTGGCGATAAATCTTCAACTTATACTTAATAACCGAGCTATAAATTAATTTTAACAATTTCAATATAACATTCACTTATTTTAAAAACTTTTGTAATAAACGTAATTTGTTACAGTTTTGGCTATTAGGTTAATTGAGATTATTGAGACTGGAACACTTGTCGCCTGGGGTTTTATTCCAAGTAATTAACTATGCATTTAAATGGAGTTACGTGTGTGTGGTTTACCTAGGTATGTGACCTTAAGCACTGTGGGAAATGCTTGAGAAAATCTACCTTTTATTCAACTTATCGTGAAAGCCTCTTCATTGAAATATGAGCCTTTTATCCTAGTAAGGTAGACACTTTTTCTATTAAAAAAGGAACGTTTTTTTTTTATACAACTTAGTCGGTAAACAACCATACAGCCCGCCTGATGGTAAGTGGTTACCGTAGCCAGCCATATGGACGCTTGCAACACAAGAAGCATTGCTCACGCTTTACCGACCTTTCCCCCCTCCCCTATGAGCTCTGGCTCTTTGAGCGAATAAACGGTATGCTCTACCTCTCTCAAAACCTCAATTTAAACGGTTCCAAAAATAAACCGTAATATACTTCAAATAATTGCGTACATTCCAATCATGTGCGTTGTATGAATTCTGTCTGAATTTAATTACCCTCATAGGGCACATATCAGGCATGCGGGTATTCGCTATGGAATTTTATTACCAACGAACTCTGAAAGCATCCGGGTCACGGTAAAAATGAATAACTTTGTCATATTCGATTTCGCGTCCGTTTTGAGCGACAATTTTGAAATCACTCGTGTGATGTAGGTATCTACCATATACTTTTTCTAACTAAGTCGGTAAACAAAAATACGCCCCGCCTTTTGGTAAGCGGTTAGCGTAGCCATATGGACGCTTGCAACACAAGAAGCATCGCTCACGCGACCTTACTCACGCGCAGGAACACAACTTTACACAACATAAAGTTATTTGGCTGCGGTATTCTGTAAGGTGGAGGTACTTCCCCAGTCGAGCTGCTCTTTGAGCGAAGAAACGCTATGCTCTACCTCTCTAAAAACTTCTTTTGCGATACTTATTCATATTTTTTTTTTTGTGATAATTCTGTATTTTTACTGAGTGGGTTGGATGTTTTTTTCAATGTCATAATTGGTCCCAAAATCCCCATAATTAGGTCCAGTCAGATTAAGTAAGATGCTTATATTTTTTAATTCGTTCAATAAATTCATCTGTCACGTTTCGATGTAATGACCTCTTATAAATTAAATGGTCTTGCGTTTATATGACTTGACTTATTATTAATGGAAAAATATTGTGAGCGAGTCTAAGGATTCGGCTTACAATTACTTAGTGTAATCAAATATTAATTTCACTTGTCTAAACTCTTTGTGTCACTGTTTCTATATGTCTAAGTAATTGTGGTTAGTCGTTTCTGAGTAAAATTGTTAAACCTTTTGCGGCTTTTAATTAAATTACAACAGCTTTCTACATCGACGCTAAATATAAATTATAATAAGATTCCTTACATAATATATGTTTTGATATATCAATAAAGCAAGATAAGTCTGGACTATAATAGCCTACTTAGGAGTTACTTAGATTTAGTATAAGCTGCATTATGTCTCAAGAATGATGCACTTTGCATTTAAATAAACTTAAATGTATATGATTGCTAGAAATTTTTATGATAAAATATGCTTATTATTTTCAGTCTTAAATCGTAAAATAAGCAATGTATTTATAAAATAAACCTAAAATATGAGTAAAACTAAAGAATATCGTAAAAATACAAGGATAATCAAGGTAAAAACACAAAGGATATCTACACTAATCACCTTCGGGAACTCCGATATTTTGCGAAGGATCCGTATAGCCTTCTATTGTTTAGTATACTAATAATTCGTGCATGCAAAAAGGTCATGATAATGTCCCACATTTGGGTGGCACGCCCTGCTGAACACATTAGAAGGTGCCACCTCGAACACCCTTTAAGAGGATATTTTCATTTTTGTTGCATTACAAATAGGTACTTTATTCTCAGCGAATGGATCTTATTTACTGATTTTCTTTATGTTTTGCTCTACTAAACTGTAACTTATATCATATCATAGCATATTAATATATATTATAGCACGTCTGCCTGTGATGGGCTTTGAAACATAGTTCGACAGTTTCTAATGTGAGTTAGATGTTTTTGAAGTCATATAAAGAAGTTCACACCTCATCCTATCATGAACACTTTAATACGTCTATATTATATTCCAATGTTACATATTTTCCATTTTCGTTTTATAGAAAATTCTTTCAGTAAAAGTAAAAATAAGTATACTAAATCATCACAAAAAAAAAAAAAAAAGTTTATATTTATTGATATAGAAGGTTCAATGTCATGCACCACGTCTTTTATCCTTTAAAGGTGACCTTCAGGTTTATCTTCCTGCTCATCGTGAGTAATTGATTACATTACGTACATAAACTATGTACCTGCGTATAATAAATAAATGAAGTATGACAACGTGATAAAATTGTCTGGAAGGATTTCAGATTACGCGATAATCATGGCTTTCTTTGGCGCGCCTGGTTCTGAAAGTACGTTCAAAAATATTTTCATAATATACCTCGATATATAAATCGACATACGTATTTATATTAAAAGCGGCGCTACAGCATTAATCAATCCTCGTAAAAGTTAACTCCGGGGCAACTCTCCTTTCCCTCCTCCCGCAGATGACCTCTGGCTTACTCATGCGCTGAAACATACATTTTGTAAGATACTTTCCCAGTCGAGCTGCTCATTCAGCAAAAAGAAAACGCTATGCAAATAACAGAGTAGAGTATACTCTGTTATTTGGTTGCTCACGATTCCAAATCAGCATTCCACCCCACGTTCCATCTATTCTTTTCGTTTTTACCACGGGAATTAGTTAATACTTTCTGGATCTCTAATGCAGTATTTACCTATGCCCAGCTTATCTTTTTGAACAATGAATCGGGCTTGAGAGAAATTTCATGCATTTATTCGTATATTCTATTTAATGTATTGTGTCTTAAGACTTAATTTCATAAAACTGTATGATTTCTCAATATTCGTACAATTTAAATGTTTTATGACCATTAATGTAATAATGAATAAAATTAGGAATTTAGGAATGAGTACTTAAGAGGAAGTTTGAAAGTGACTGAAAAGTACAGATAGATCCGTTTTTCATGGTACTCTTACTAATATTATAAATCCGAATGTGAGTTTGTTTGTTTGTTACGCTTTCACGCCTCAACTACTCAATCGATAACGACGAAATTTGGCACGGGGATAGCCTATAGTATTTATTTAAGTAGCCGGACTGGGCTGGATGCGGGTGGCAAGAAATCGGTAACAGTGGCGTGCTCTGGGAGAGGCATATGTTCAGTAGTGAACTGTCAAAGGCATGATGATGAAAGCCATGTTATATTGTAATAATGATCTATTCTTCTATGGATATATGGGAAGGGGAAGACCAAAACAGAGATTAAGAAATATTGTGTCATAGATGATATGAAAAAGAAAGGAGTGGAAGCTGATATTTTAGATAGACGGGGCGAATGTAAAAAGGGTAAATTTTCGCGAACTAATTGGGAATAGGTCAGACAAAATGATAACCCTATAAAGGTATTTGTGATTATAAAGGTATTAGTAATCTAGGGCATGCGTGGCGGAGTATCTACCCATTCCCTTTGACCCTCATCTGTGAAAGAAGGCTCATCAGTGGGACAATATGGGCTGATGATGATGATGATAGCAGTACTTATGATCAATATATTACTTTTAGTTACAATGTTAGCCTGTAAGTCTGATATATATTTTGACTCCGTTCTAATAAACGCCTTTCGAATATCTGATTGATTAAGTTTGTTTGACATCAGTAAGCGGTAAAGGTAAATTCCTATGGCACGGTAGGTGCCTTCACGAATGCACGCGCTAGTTTAACTTTCTTTTTTACTTTGTATAGGTCTTTTATGACCATAATCAGATGCAACATTCAACAGTATTGCTTACATCATAAAGACTGTAATAGCTGAACCAAAACAAAAGACGCCCGCAGATCTTCAAATTCAATATTTATGGTATTCATAATACGGTGTAAATTCACATGAGAAAATAATGGGCGTGTAGTGTATGTAACGCACGGTGGGAACGAGCCTTTGTATTATAACTATTATTGTCTCAATATATCATGATGACACATCCAGAACAATAATACTGCTGATAATACAACGACGCAAGGCGAACATCTACTATTGTGTAAAATAGGGATGCTCGGATTTCTTACGAGGACAAAATTATCTTGCGAGATTCTCTTCTCCTGTCAAAGGGAGATTGCAGAACGATTCTTTCTAAAACAAAAAGGAAAACAATCTTTATTTGAACGACATTGTTTACCTTCTATTTGATACTCTGTAATTACCTCACTGTTGTACAAAAACAATGTATTATTTGCTTTGGTTACAACTTCAACAGAGCGAATAACTTCTGCTTTCATTCGCCTGCTTTCAGGGTATTCTACACGTTCTACGTACATTTGTGTACCTCATGTGCCTTGCAACCCTCGCGATTCGGATTGTATGGTTGGTCAGGTCAAGTGAAAGCGGTGGGATTAGTTTTAGTCGACAATGTGCATAATTATATAAATATCAACCATTATGATTTCCAAAACAACAGTGTAGATCAGTTTTTTTTTTAGAAAATACCTTTCAAAATTTTATAAAACGTTTTGCTAATGACATTAAGCAAAAGGACAATGGGCGTTTTGGTTTAGCCCACCTCTAGCAACGAATGATATGTCAATAGAAAGGTTATTTAAGGTAGGTACAACATTTTCTTTTATACTGTATACGGTGACTATATGTCAAAGTATGTACAATTAAATAGTTATAACTACTTTTTAGGGTTCCGTAGCCAAATGGCAAGAAACGGAACCCTTATAGATTCGTCATGTCAACTCATGTCTGTCTATCTGTCTGTCTGTCTGTCCGCCGTATGTCACAGCCACTTTTTTCCGAAACTATAAGAACTATAATGTTGAAACATGGTAAGTAGATGTATTCTGTGAACCGCATTAAGATTTTCACACAAAAATAAAAAAAAACAATAAATTTTGGGGGTTCCCCATACTTAGACAAAAATTATTTTTTATTAAAACCCCGATGTGTCTATGGATAGGTATTCAAAAATGATATTGAGGTTTCTACTATCATTTTTTTCTAAACTGAATAGTTTGCGCGAGAGACACTTCCAAAGTGGTAAAATGTGTGTCCCCCCCTGTAACTTCTAAAATAAGAGAATGATAAATCTATAAAAAATATATGATGTACATTACGATGTAAACTTCCACCGAAAATTGGTTTGAACGAATTCTAGTAAGTAGTTTTTTTTAATACGTCATAAATTGAAATTCATATCAAATACTCAGGTCTATACTACCATTTACTTATATACCTACAGGTTTGTACGGAACCCTCGGTGCGCGAGTCTGACTCGCACTTGGCCGGTTTTATTAAATGGTTACAACAACTCAGTACATATAAGTAATCCACATTAATTATGGATCTATAACTTCGCAAATACTAATAGTTGGCATAAGTTATAATCAGAGAAATGTTTAACCTAAAATGACCTTTCTATTGATATATCATTCGTTGCTAGAGGCGAGGTAGACCAACGTCCATAGATTTGTGCCCATCCTCCTTTGGTGTTTTTAACTTTATGTTACATGTAACCCCCGTCGTGTTACGCTTGTCAGGATAAAATGTCGCGACTAAAGGGATTTTCTTCTAACGGCGTAAGAAACAAAGAGTGACAGTTCATAAAATATTTCATATGAAACATCGGTGGCACGTGTAGGCAATCTTCTAATTTTATTAAGGCTAAATTGCCTGTAGCTCAAGTAATGTTTGCGAATTTTGCGAGTCTTGGAAGTTAATCATGTTGTTATTAAACAAGGAGCCATATCAATGCTTCTGTATAAGTTGATGGTTGTTAATTTTTGATTAAATATCTAATTTTATGGTATGAAATTCTTAAACATACCCAGATAATTACATAAAAGTTTTTCATGAATTTTGCTAAATAATATGATTTTTAGATGTCTGCAGTAGTCTGCACTACTACTGTATGAGATAAGACTGTTTGAGAAATGCGCCTTTATACCTATATCATTAATATTTTCCATTATAGTATATCTGAAAAGTATAACGCTATAAAAATACAGTACAAGATGGATAGTGAAAGATGCGAATTCAATACTGAAATGACAGCTGATACAGAAGAAAGCATGTTCCAACGATTGGCCAGTGATGCTACCTCATAAATAATTTAAGATAGCAATGACCGCGAGGAAATCTAAGTAATTCTATTTTATTCAAATTCAGATAATAGGTATAAAAGTACAATCTAAATTTACAAAATACAATCTATATATAGAAAGTTTCCTCAAGCCTACCGCTGCTTCCGATTAACGGCAAGGTTCCCAGAAGGCTGGCAGCGTTTCCTCTTTGGATAGCCAAGCTGACGCGTTGGCGGAAAAAGCTCCCCGCCCGCTGGTCTCCGGAGGTCTCGATCAATTTTCAAGACAAGGTGCGAGCAAAACGGCAAGCTTCTGACCCCCACGGTCCCTAGGTCTCGACCGCAAAAGGCATAAAAATATAATTGGGTCCAATAGATGCATATTTTTTGAATTTTGAATTTTCCGCACTGGCCGCCGCTGCCCCTGCACCTTTACAAGTCGCCGGTAAGTGAGATGGCGCGAGTGTATCGACACATGTGGCATCCCACACCAGCGACTTGCCGACACTCCAAGAGATCAAAGTCATACCATCCGGTCTCTTGCCATCGCCCCGCGCAATACCGACTGGTTCCAATACAGAAGGCACGTTAGCGCCTTAAGAGCCCTGCGGATAATGTCATTAATAGCTGAGTGTCGTGATATTCGACCAGCACTTAGGGAGCACGAAAGCCCACAATTTTGGTATAAAAGTTAGCACAAGCTAAACGGCAAAACATTAATCGATTTCATACCAGGGTAATAATTATGAACCTCCCGTTGGAGTCCTTATTAAAACATAATATACTTTTCAGATTATGCCTGTGGGTAGGTCTTCACGTAAACCTCGACCTTTTTTGCCTGAAAGGCTACGGCTATGATAAATGTAAATACGATCTCATTTTATTAAAAACAAGTCGGGTTAGTAATTTGTTTGTTTACACAAACATAAACTATCCCGGGCTACGTATATACCGTATATAGATCGAAGGATCGTCTACAGAACGATGATAGGATCTGTAGGCACGTTGTGTGAATTGCTACATGGAATTTTGTGCAATTCTTAGGGTTGTAGAATATCACACGAAGAGTAATTATCTCAAACATTGACAGTTATACCACGTTATACTGTCAAAGTTTGGTATAATTTTAAACGTTTTAGTACAACAATAATCATTTTTAATGGTAAAACGGTGGAATGAATGATTTACCCCATTTACGTGGACAGTAGAGCTCACAAGCGATTTAGAGCCCCTCAGTCTGAGGAGAGACTTTGCCTCCTTATGTGTGTTCTACTGCTTGTACAACGGACGGTGTTCTGAAGAATTGTTTAAGATGATGCCCACGGCTACTTTCTACCATTGCAACTCTCGCCATCGACGTGGAGTCCATCTCTCATCGTTCTTCAAAAGGAGTGTGAAGAGATTTCTGCAGGGTCGACAACGCGCGCGTGATACCCCTGGTGTTGCAAGCGTCCATAGGCTACGGTAACCGCTTACCATCAGGCGGGCCGTAAGCTTGTTTGCCACCTAAGTGGTATAAAAAGAAAAAAAAAGTTCCTATAACACATATTGTTACGAACTTCCTTCATTATTTAGTATCTATTACTTTTAACAAAGTACACTTCGTTCACGAAAACTAAGTGGTAAATTGATTATTTATTACACTTCATTATTAAATGTAGTTGAATCTTATGACAAATATCCCAAGCAGTACGCAAGCATATTCTACATCAATAAACCAGCCCATTTAGAACTTAGAGTTCTTTTAGAGACTTACAAGAGTGTAAAGAACAGTTTTAATACTTATAAGAGTGATTTATGAGATATTATACAGCTCTAGCTGTATACAATTCTTAGTAAGGGATCCGCGTCAGCTTAGGGTTCTTAAACAGAATATCAAAACTCTACTATACAGCGTTAAGAATTTTATAACACTCCAAGCTGGTTTTATCGTTAAAGCTGTATACAGGCTGTATAAAGGGATCCGCGTCAGCTTAGGGTTCTGAAACAGATATTATAACTCTATAATACAGCGTTAAGTGTTTTCTGACACTTCAAACTGGTTTTATCGTTAAAGCTGTATACAGGCTGTATAGAGGGATCCGCGTCAGCTTAGGGTTCTTAAACAGATATTATAACTCTACCATACAGCGTTAAGTATTTTCTGACACTTCAAGCTGGTTTTTTTCGTTAAAGCTGTATACAGGCTGTATTAAGCATGTGTTCACTTACTTAATACAGTAATAAACGTTCATAACTTACTTAGTACAGCTACTAAGACTTATAACACACTCCAAATATAGTCTAGGCTGTATAGCAAATTGTCGACATTTTTACATTTACAATAACAACATTAAAATTACAATTAAAGGAATATTTGATAATAACTATAGCCGTATCATGGTTATCAGCTTGAATAATGATCTTGTATACTCATATCTATTATTTATAAATATATTTTTATTCTAACCTTAAAATCAAACACTTATTTACTGTATTTTGTATAATTTCTTTATTTTGGCTTCATTATTTTGTTGGCGCGTGAATATTTTGACGGAAAACATACACAGGTTCACAATAAATTAAAATTTGCACTTTGAATTCGTCAATAAACAGCATTAGATATCCATGTCCAAGATTTTATCCTTTCCATTTATTAAATATTATGTCGCCATTCAATATGGCATCGTAAATAGTTTTATTTATTTTATTCTCACATAATTCTCTTCGACAACCTATTTAGAACTCTTATTCTTACAAGATACTTATAAGAGGATATCCGTAGAGTATAGGCTGCTCTATACACCTAATAACAGCTCTAATACAGCTTTTATACTTGTCTTTTGTTTATACAGCCTCTATACAGCCCCAATAACGAAATAAGCTGTGTAATGTGGGCCCTTTTTACACTTATAAGGACTGTATAAGCGCTTATACAGCCTTTTTACAGCCTGAATATTCAGCTTTTAGTATAAGAAAGAACTTTAATACAGCCTTTAAACAGCTTGTTATGCTACTTGGGATGTTGTTTTCGATAATCAGTGACTGTGGCCATGAGATGAAGATGAATAATATCCAGAATTCTGTTTAACGATCCAAGTTTAGTTTCATGGATTAATTAAGATTTATGAATGTTATTGTTAGTCTCTTTGGTTTTCATATATTCTGATAATTAAGAGTTTCACGAGATACGTATCTTAGAGACAACTAAGTACAATTTGTGTTTTGAAAAATATCTCTCTATAATGATAATAAACGCAAAAATTTAATCAATGTTAAACATAAACCAAACAAAATACCGCGGTCATCGGGTCTTTAGTCATTATGTCCCACTCGCAAATGGCCCGCGGGCCATAGCGCCTATTCTGTTTTATTTTTAAATTTTGCATTAGTCATTGTGTCCCGCTGTCAAAACAAACAAAACACTATCCTATTTTTGGTAACAGCGAATTCAATAAACGATTATTTCATGCAAAAACAAAACAAATGAAAAAATGAAATCTCCGAATTCCCCAGATCAACACAAAGAAATGCTCAAATAATAGCGGAGTGTAATGTCTCGTTCCATTTTCCCTTGCCCTTGCGGGTGTATATATTTTTCATCCACAATTCCAAGGTTTCCCGGCGAGTTTCAGAAGGTAGCTCCATAGTTCTACCATTAATCAATCCTTTGCCCTCCGGAAAATATTAGTATTATGCGAGTTGACAGCGCTCATATAAGCTACCCGCTTCATAATATCCCGCACCATGGTAATAATCAGTACCATTAGTAATTTATTTTTGCTAATTGTATCAAATACAATCGGGTGTGTCGAATAAAATTAGGTATATTCCGAAACTAACGATTGTAAGCGATTTTGTATGAACCCAGCTTGAAATTACACTGCATTTTTTTCATAAACGCTATAAGCTACAGGCATTGTAATGTTCAGTGTTTAGACCTAATTACTTTTGGGTATATTTAGCATCGTTTCCATCTTATTCACTTTGACTGATTGTGACTCTTCTCCTGACTTTTATTTAATTATAAAAGTTTCTTTAATATTTTGGTCACAATTTCCACCAAAATTTATTAATTTTTTTGCCGTGTAATTACCGTGTTGCCGTGAAGTCTTTTTTGTAGTTGTTGCCAATCTCATCTTATATGTATGTAGAAATGTATCTATGCATAAAAATTTGAATGGTACTTGTGCGTATATCTTGCAACTAACAAAGCCTTAAATTTACCTTATCGATATACATGGAAATAAAAATCTATCGCCTAATGAAAGAAGGAAGCCAGAGAAAAGCCAGATTCAATCATACCGACATTTCGCACGAACCATTAGGAAAATGTCATCACACGACGTACGACAAATTCGTGACCAAAATAACAATGGAGGCGCTAAGCGACTAAGCACATAACGAAACGTGATCCTGTTTTGTGCTCTAAATTGCCACGGTTATAATAAATGTAGTTTAGTGCGACTGAAGGCAAGGTGATACAACACATAAGTGTTGCCAGGGCCGAATACAGGGGTGAGGCAAAATGGGCTTAATAAAAACATTATAACTCCAAGAAAGAGGGTTAAAAATTAATAAACAAAATAATATTTTGAAAGGGAGGGAACATTATGGGATGGTAAAGTATAAAAACGACTCAATGTGACTGATATCGATTGATAAAGGCAAAAATAATATTGTGAACTTTACGCCCCAGGGCTTAAGCAGTTTGAGTCCGGCCCTGTGCATTACATTTAACTAATGATAATGGTGCTGTCACACCGAATCCGAGGATAAATGGTCACCAGATTCAGGTGACGTCTTCACGAGGGCGGGTCGTCAAAGATTTGTATACATTTGCCTTATTTTATGAAGGTGGATTTTATAGCTGGTACGTGGTACATGTCGATATCACAGCTTTTCTTTTACAAAGAAGCTTTGTTTGAACACTAATATATGATATTTTATGTTTATCGCGTATTGTGTTTCGTCTAGGTTTGTGTACGTCTGTGTACGTCTGTGTCGCGTCTCGTTGGTTAGTCTAGGCATGTATCCAAGAATTTAGTATTCTAAGTAACTAGTAAGAATTCTAGTAATAGTAGAACTACAGTGCGGCCTCCAACAGAATACGTTTCTGAAACTGGGCTATTATTTTAAGAGAGGTAGAGCATAGCGTTTATTCACTCAAAGAGCAGCTCGACTGGGGAAGTACCTCCACCTTACAGAATACCGCAGCCAAATAACTTTATCTTGTGTAAAGTTACGTTCCTGCGCGTGAGTAAGGTCGCCAGAGCTCATTGGGGAGGAGAGAAAGGTCGGTAACGCGTGAGCGATGCTTCGTGTGTTGCAAGCGTCCATATGGCTACGGTAACCGCTTACCATCAGGGGGGGCGTATGCTTGTTTACCGACTTAGTCGTATAAATTCTCGGATATGGCTAATACTATTGCGATGGTACTTTTACAGAATAGTTCAGTACTTTAACCGTTTCCATGATTTGGCCAATATTTTTATTTATTACTTTAGATCTTTTTTTTCGGAATAAATACTTTATTTTTTGAGATACTTTAAAACACTGGGTGTAGTATTGATAATCAAACGACGAACGAACTGAAACTTATTATTTATGCTGTTTCAGCATTTGGGTCTTTACCAACTATTAGCAAAGAGCTTTTCATGCTTGTTACATAGCCATAATTTAGTTGGTTTTAAATAGAATAACGATGTATCATATTCTGCCTAGACATGAAACAAGAAAATCTATATCAACACTAAGGGAATTTTGAAAAAATGAAGAAATCTCTAAATTTAACAAAAACTTACAACAAAACATCTGAATCCATTTAGATTTCATATTGAATAATACATATAATATCCTGCAGTCAAAACGTGAAATCAAATAACAATACAAGCTTTACATTATTTGTAGATATAATGACTTAGGTAAATATGACACGGTTTTACAATTACCCATGGGGTTCCATTGTGCGCGTGTTTCACGAATTCAATGCCCGCCTACGGTTACACGTTACGTCCCTGATTCTATTTTCAATGATATAAGAGTATATTTTAAATATATTTAAAGGATAAGTTGTATTTATTAAAATGTATTTTTGTCTTTATTTTTGTCAGTTTCAATTTCAAGCTTTATTTCATTTGTTTACACAACTTACACATAAACTTGGAATGCAATAATTTTTAAAGATTTTCATTTTGTAATTATGTATAGTAAAAATAATAATGAAAATATTTTATACATATTTAAATAAAAGATAAGAAATGTACAGCAGAGTTATCGTAGTTTTTGTACCCTAAACGTTGAACGTGACATTTTATGTAAATTGTAGATCCAAATAACTTATTCACTTTTAGACGCAAATGTTGGATACTTGCTCTGCTAGGTTATGTTTCAACATCACCTTGTCGAACACGTAGAAAAATGATCGTGTAAATATAAACATATCTTTACTTGAGCTCTCCATCGACCTACCTATTTGTTATATTCGTATTTTAGTATAGTATTTTCAGAGATGAATTGCGAATCTTTCTTACTGTTCTTACTAATTTTATAAATGAAAAAGTTTGGATGGATGGATGTTTGTTACTCAATCACGCTTCAACACCTGTATGAATTTGGATGAAATTTGGCACACAAATAGAATATGTCCTGGATTAACACATAGGAATGCGGGTGAAACCGCTGGAAACATAGCTGTTTCCATTGTGTTGTGTGTAGCACAGTCACACAGTGTAGTAATTCAATAAACAAACGGGGCACGCAGTTGTTGTCAGTGCGATTAGAATGTAAATATTATGTAATGAATCTAAGATTGATTTGAAAAGAGTAATTGCTGAGTTTATTGCCGGCTCTTCTCAGCAAATGCAACCTTCCGAACTGGTATTAGAGTCAGACTTCATAATTGCCTGCGAATTATAGTTTTCTGCACTCCTCAATATAACGACAGTGTTATATACAGAGGTTGTAGATAAATTTATGTTCGTAAATTACCCGTAAGTACCTATAGAGATCCTAAAACTAAGTGCAATCCTGAGAGTGCAGTTACACTAGTTTGACTTACGAAACTTACCTTCGGGTACGTCATCACTTACCGTGGTGATTTGATTCCAAACTAAGCATAGAAAGCAGGTAAGTGATATATCACGCACACTACTATTAAATATAGTAAAAGATATAAACATTTTTTGTTTTTTTTAAACCTACTCTCGAAGTATGATTACAATGCTAACAAGATTCGAAGCCCAGGGAGGTAAATTAAAATTTTAACGCACTTTGTATAAAGGAAAGGAAAGTTTGAGAAAGCTTAAAGTTGCTTTCCTTTTGGAAACATTTTACCGATGTATTTTTATTCTTAATTCCTTTCGATTTCGTTCACCGTTGTGTTTTAGGTTTATTTAAACTGTTTATTTTGTAACAAAGGCTAATCGACTTTTAATACCAAGTCTTAGTGTTAGTTTAGACTTTTAAAGAACTTGCTTAAAGGATATTTGAATAAACTTATTTTCAAACTCCCGTGTAATTTGAGTGTTTTATTATCTTAAGTTAATACGTAACAAAAGTGTTTTCTTTAATAATAGGCTGTCATTTTAGGTATTAAACATCCAAAAACACAAATGTATAGAGAAGAGTATACTACAATTTAATAAAATCCTTCAACATAACACTCAGTCAAATATCAATGCAGAGAGTGCTTTTCTTTGTAATCTGGGACTTGACTCGGAGGTTCTATACGCAGAACTAACAACTTATATTCACTTAGCTTTTAGCCTTTCAGTATGATAATATAAGTGTATACTTAACAAACTTTTGATAAATAATGTAATATGGCTTTCTTTCAACTGTATTCTTTGACATTTGTGTTCATATTGGCTGAGTGAATTCAGAGCCAAATTGATTTCAAACATAAAAAAAGTTTACAATCACAAGATGACAAACAGATCATATTTTCTTAACAATAGGACTGACTTGAATCAGTTAAAAAAACGCAATCAAAACTACAATAGAAATTCAACAGCTAAATGTTGGTCTTGTAGACCAAATAAAATAAAGTACCTACATTCTATTTGCTCATTGAACTAGTAACGAGAACAGTTTGTAACTAATATAAAATGATCCAATTTAGTGACTTGTCCCAAACAGACCTGCGGCTGGATTCGATATAATATTTGGCATGGCTTGTTTGTATCGATACAAAACAATACGAGAGGCAGGGCGTTGTCCGCCAGACATTAATATTTCCGCTACAAACGCTTTATATAAACCTGACGGGACCCCGCGTCGTGGTCCACCTCCATATTTAATGTTTTAAGTGCTTTTTCATGTAACTACGTACTTGCTAAGCCTCTCACCAATTTGGACTGTCTATTTTCAATAGCTCACTTTCTAATAACGTATTATAACGACTGTCAGTTTTTTTAATACTACATGATATTATCACAGAGTAAATATTATGATA
Organism: Achlya flavicornis; assembly: GCA_947623365.1. NCBI lineage: Eukaryota > Metazoa > Arthropoda > Insecta > Lepidoptera > Drepanidae > Achlya > Achlya flavicornis. The sequence goes on from OX392482.1 coordinate 5,642,903, forward strand.
TGTATTTACTTATGATAATTTGATGTAAATTATAAATTTGCGGTTTGCGTCACGAGGGTTAAAGTTCACTTTGAAGTTCAGATGCTGTATTTGCTTAAACTTGTGTTGCTTGAGTTCATTCGCTTTTGCATAACTGGTATAAGATTAGCTATTCACAAGTTTTAAATTGTTATGCAGATTCTTGTTTTTACGAGTAGGTACGTACATAAGTTATTCTGCGGTAGGATTAATATTCATTATCAGGTAAACATCCTTTGTAGAACACAGCTAACTATTTTCTCTGTGAGGTAAACTTCAATTATTATTATTATTTTGCTCTAATGGTGAACCCCAAAAGTCAAAGTAAAAGCCATTTATTTAATTTAGGCCCCAGAAGGGCACTAATGAAGGTCACATTTACTGAATTTACCACCGGTTCGGAACTCGGCTTTCAACTGAGAAGAATCCGGCAAGAAACTCAACAAGGTAAGTAAAAATATAAATTCATTTTTTTATATCTCACTAATCTCACTATCTCACTAATATTATAAATGTGAAAGTTTGGATGGACGTATGTTTGTTACTAAATCACGCTTCAACAACTGAACGTATTTGACAGTAATGTGGTACGCTGATATAATGTGTTCTGGATTAACACATAGGGTACTTTTGTCCAGAAAAAGCAATATATTCCTCAGGTACGCGGGTGAAACTGCGGGGCGCAACTAGAAGGTAATAAAAATAATATCAATTTCAGTTTTACCTAATTAATAATGAATCGAATGTTACTAATATAAAAAAGGGCACCATTAAATTTTAATTAGTTGCATAATAATAAATTATGGATCATAAATTAATATAAATCTAGCTTATTTCAGGCCACGTGTCAGCTTTCCAGACTACATTGCGCATTGATCACAAGGTATAAGTAGGTACCTACTTCTCGCTACTATTCGCATATTACAAGATGAAACAAACATGTCGTTTAGTTGAGACTGAAGGACCCAAATGGTCACATTTTGAGTAATTGTAAAAAAGTGGTGCGTCCATGCTACGCGAATCGAGCACGAGCCGAGCCACGAACGAGCCTACAACGAGCACGATGCGAATCCCTTTGTTCGTGAAAAAACTGTCAATCGCGCTCGTTCGAGGCTCGCAAGCCCGTCCACGCTACGCGAATCGTGCTCGAAGTGTGCTCGTTCGAGCCTCGGTTCGTGCTCGGTTCGCCAAGCTTGGACGCACCACGATCGTAGCGTGCTCGACAAACAACAAACTCGACAAACAATAGGGCGGAGCGCACTCCGCCCTATTGACAGTTTTTTCACGAACATGATTCACATCGCGCTCGTTGAAGGCTCGTTAAGTACGTCAACGCTTGAAATCGCGAGCAACGAACGAATCCTGTTTTTTCGAAGCTCGGCTCGTGCTCGCTTCGCGTAGTATGGACGCACCATAACAATACACAGTGTCTTTTCCATATTTAAGTAATATACTAGATATTGAAAAAAACTTTGGTTGTAGAGTAAATTTTAAGACTACACTAGGTAATTTTAACGCTCATTTTATGTTATAGCGCTCTTAAGTAATTTTCAGTTTTTTGCTCGGATAGAATCCGAAATCGCTGTAAATGACGCAAAGAGCTGGAATAACCACTCAAATTACGAAAATAGAGGCTCTGATACAATTACTGTAGCTCAATCAATTTGTCTTCGCCTACTCGTTTCGCTAAAAATGATTGGAAATACGATCTGTTTACGAGTATATTTTTTTATTTCTTTTTTCAAATAGATTTTAAGAAGGGTTAGGGCATATTGTTTTTCTTATTATCAAAATAATTATATACCACTTTTGTTTTTGATAAGCATTGCAACAGGATGTTTTAGGGTCGGCAACGCGCGCGTGATACCCCTGGTGTTGCAAGCGTCCATAGGCTACGGTAACCGCTTACCATCAGGCGGGCCGTTTGCTTGTTTGCCACCTAAGTGGTATAAAAAAAAAAAAAAACAATTGTAAATAATGTTCATCCTAAATCGTCAGCATAGTTATACTACTAGTAGTGTCAACCTATCTTGTGGTTTCCTTGCAATACTTTGATGGCTTAATTTGAATATAGTTTCATAAAGTTATTAATGCCATGCTTATAGCACGGTTAGCTAGGGTAATTGCGAAGCCTTACCTTATATATTTTACTCTATTAACGTCGCCCGTCGAGGGTAAGTCTAGTGCCGTTTTTTTTCTCAACTGGAAATTATTTTAAGAGCACTCGTTGCTCGTTTAAATTTCATAAATTGTCCTTCTTTAATAATTGTGTTTAGTTAGTCATTAACTAAAACGAAAACATCGTTGAGAACAATAAAATAAATAACAAAGACGGTGTCTAGTAATGAGAGCGAAGAAGCTTGTGCATTGTTTTTTAAATTCTTTTTACTCTCTCTAGTACCGATCTCGTGTCTTGTTGAAGGTTGCACTTAATTCATTACCTGGTAGATAAATTAAAAGAGAAAAACAAATAATGATACTTGCTGTTCGACGATATGGATGGATAAATGAAAATAATGTATTGAGTTTACAGCACTTTTAATTTTAGTTTCTATAAGAAACACAGATCAGTAAATATGTATTCATATATTGCTGCCAACGGTTGCTGTTGGATGTGTATATATGTTTACTTATAGCAGCAATTTTATACGCTCCAAAAAATTCTAAAATGTTCCCAAAATAAAGAGTATTTTGTTTTGACTTAAAGTATAGTAAGGGGCACGAGTGGTGATCACAGTTTGACACCTGCGCAGTAGTTAATTTTTCGGTCTGTTTGGCGGAATGAAGAAGGGGGGAGTGCCGAGCTGCACACGATTGGTTCGTCAGTCAATGCTCGTCGTCTATTGGATTCTTGCGTGTCATTTGGCTACTGTAATTTGGCCAAAAGTACATGCGCGAGCTTGCCCCCACTACTGCCTATCTGTGCTCACCTTTCGTGCCTCATACTGTATCATAGTAGTAGTATAGTAGTATTACTCATTAAAGTCATAAAAGCGTGTTTGAGAAACAAATATCCACAAAAACATATATTTTTTATGATTCAGATATAACTATCTATATAACTATCATGTAAAGTTTGTTAACAAAACTCGTATATAGGTCAACTTACGGTTTTCGCAAATAACACGGCTCAATGTCTATCAGCTCCTTAAGCTATAAACCAATCAATTAGAGAAGGTAAACATCTACCATTAATTAAGGATAAAATACAGCATTTTATCGGGTAGGTATATATTCCCACCAGATTCGGGAAGGTTCTAATATATGTACACGTGCTAGTCTCAGGATGCTCGTACTGCCATTGTTGACTTTAGTGCATTACTTAATGTAATTGGAGATTAATATACAAACTTTCACAATAGATTAGAGGTAACTATAGCCTATCTATATCTATATATAGGTATATCTAGCTGCAAGATGTATGTACTTTATTTTCGTATAACTATCATATTAACATATTTTTAGCAAACTTTCATAAATACGAACAACTATTACTATTGGATCAATTTTGAAATCGCAATAAAAAAACAGCTGTTTCATACATTTTAGCCGAGGAGACATTTTCATTTTGTATGAAACAGCATTTTTTGTGATTTCGAAGTTAATAATAATATTTATACACGACAAAATAAGTGTACAAAAGTGCAGCTAATATGTAGTTTAGATATAAAATAACAATAGAAATGATTCCAGCTAGTAATTAGAGTTGCTCGGTTGAGCACCTAATGCCTATACTAGGTAAGCGTGTGCTATAGGAAGTTGGTCCCATACTAAAAGTTGATCATATTTTTTATAATACCTTCATCATATCAGCCTAGGGATGTCCACTGCTGAACATAGGCCTCCCCCATTAACTTCCACTTCGAACGGTTTTGGGCCGCTTGTATCCAGCGGTGCCCAGCGATTTTGACCAGATCGTCGGTCCACCTGGTGGGAGGTCGTCCCGCTTGGCGTTTTCCAGTAAGTGGTCGCCACTCGAGAACCTTCCTTCCCCATCGGCTATCAGTTCTTCGAGCGATGTGGTCTGCCCATACCTATACATATATAATACATTACGTGGTTTTATTTATTGTCGTATTGTCATCGACCTTGTATTGGATTTTATATAAAAGTCCAAAAGAATAACATTTATGATAATTCTAGCATAGTTCGAGCTAGCTAGCATAGCATAGCTTCTCGAGATTTGATTTACATTCGATAATCTATATTTATTATCTATCTACAACAAAATAAAAAACAAACAGCAAAAACAAAGAGAGACACCGTTTCAAATGTGTAGTTTAAGATTTTCAAGGAGTCTTTTATTATTATTTATTTTTATATAAAATACAGTACAAAACTCTACAACGTATATTATAATCAAACAACTCAAACCTCAAGGGGTTTATCTGTATTTGGCGAGGACGCTCATTCGCCTAGTTATTATTAATAATAATAATAATAACTATAAGTCTAAAGTTTACTAAGATTAATTTATTCAAAAGCACTTGAGAACCCTAAGTAAAGTCAGCTCTACGTACGCTTCATAATTAACTTAAAATCGATTGAGATACTACGTCGATGTTCTGTTTAATAATTTCGTATGTAAACATGGTTTCAATAAACTTTACACTAATAAATTATACAATATCCCAACACGTCAACAACAGGTAATCGGACACATGCGAACAACGTGATATTAAATTCCAATTTCAAATAATTCTCGGCTGAAATTATGCCCACCCTATCAACGATCGAGATATGCCCTTCGGGAGAATTTAAGTAGATCGCTATTCAATTTCCTTTGCTGTCATAAGGTACCTAAACCTGGAAGGTGTGTGGCGTGCCTAATTTACCCGAAACAAAGGTTTGCGTGAATGTGATTTAATAAAGTTTTTATTTATTTTTCAAAAATAATTTACCTATGTATCGGAAAGGGTATATCTAAACGGATGAAGGCTATGTCAGGTATAATCTATCTATGAAAAAAATCTGCTCAATATAAATTGCTTAAAATCATACATGATTTTTGCTTCCAAGTTTAATTGAATAAAATCATAAACAACGTGTCATAAACAATGAGTGTCGTTATTTTTACAAGCTTTTATTTAACTTACAATGTATGTATGTATGGTCGTTCGGGTTCTTGCAATTCGAATTTCACCCACTTCCAGTGGTCGGATTGACTTGATATTTGGTATATTGGAAGACAATGCAAGTAAAGTCAACAAAAAGTACAGTCACCAAAAAAGCTTTTATGGATATACCCTTTCCGTTATACGTTGTATATTTGTAGCGTAATCGCATCTAGTAGAAATTCTCGTAGCTCCGAATGCTACGCGCGTAGCGATATAGGTACAAAGTCGTAGCAGACGATTATGTGCTACGAGTAAGCGTAGCGCCTCGTAGCTCTACGAACAAAATAGTTGAAAAAATCCAAACGTCTTTGACTTTTGAATTGAATGTAAAATCTAAATAAAAAGCCTTTACGTAGTCCGTAAAGGTATGTCTGCTCCACAACATTTCATTAAATTATGTTACGGGCGAGTTAGTTCAAAGATATTACAATAAAATATTCTTCTCGTCCGTCTATACAGTAGAAATGCGCCGTTAGCAGTCGTCACAGTTCAGGGTCTCATTTAGGTGATGTGTATTGATCCCAGTTGGACCTTTTGTATTCAATGGCTCGTTGGCCGTTTTACGGATATAAAATATACTTGTTTAGAAAAACCGTCCCCTTCGTCTATTGAAACCGAACTTGTCATTTAAGTACCTTCGTAATTCACCGACCATTTGCTTAGTGATGTTTCCTAAGCCAGTAAAGGTCAAATTTGAAAAGAAAGAGCTGGGTGTACAAAATCTATTTGATTTTATAGCGTATTGGAATTTTATTTTTCTAGGATGAGCTGGCTTAGTTTGGGCTATTTGATATAACTACATAATCATAACTAGAACGGACCAGTTGGTGTGGTTGGTTAAGATTCTACCTATCATGCTATTGGGGGTTTGTTCACACACAGGACATGCACCATGCACCATGTCTGCATGTCCTGAATCTGGGTGTGATTATGAATATTAAGTAAGTATTTGCAAAAAAATAGTACATGTAATATATCCGTTATTTGGTTTACATTGTACAAGCTCGGCTACATATACTACTTGTTGTTTGTAAATACCTACTTCATATACATAATTACACTCAGACTCGGGACATACAGACATGTTCATGCAAAAAAGGATGAACATGTCCATCCAGACGGGTACTACAAATGTGGTAGGATTTGAATCCCACGTCCTTTGCCAAACAACCTTACTATTTAAAATAATGCAATTCTCATAGCTGTTCAACTGCTTCTTACGGCCATATTGAACAAAGAGATGAAACTTTAAAATTACTGTAACGCTGAGCACACAATACATTGTACACACAGCTACATATCAAGCTATAAGCTATAAGCTGACCTCTCATTGTATGGAAATTCTATACAATGCGAGATCAGCATATATTGGTAGTATAGCTTGATGTGTAGCCGTGTGTACTTTTGTTCTCGGAGCAGTTTTGCAATAAGATATATTTTGCAAGTCCTTTGAATGTCTTAGTATATTTATATAGTAACATTTTTAATTAATGTTTATTTTATTAGATTTACTGCTGAAAGGACCCCTGGTAGTTAATTCAATATAAATACATCTAATTGAGTGTAAAGTCATTGAGAATTTATTTTGTCTGGATACAAGTGATCACTAGGAGGAAAATGTGCATCACATGTACCTATATATAATGCACATAACTTTTCTAAAAACAAACTCGATTTTCAGGCATTTGTGACTCAATCTTGAATTAAATATAGATCATAATGTATTATCATCATAAAACACAATATACTATATATCGTGACATAATATGGTAAATTTACAGGGGAGCTTATAAAATATAACTCTATTCTGATACTATTAAGATTTAATAAAAATATATCAAAATAATCAAGACCAAAAAACATCACAATTTAATAAGCCTTGTCGAAAGAAATAATATTTGGAATTACTCGGACTAAAATACGCGAGTAATAATATGACTTCCATACCGTACCATAAGAGGATTACTTTGGAGAATTAAATTGTTACAAAGGTGAAACCGTAGTGCCTCCAATCGTGTGGTGAATGCTAAATGTACTTCAAATTTTAACAAGCAATATACACATATACTTCAAGATGTTTAAATGTTGGTAGGACTCTGGCTTTAATTAAAAAATTTAGACTCACTATTGCTTTTCTGAATTAGACGAAATCAACTTATATTTAATTCTTTTATTACACCACTTACAATCGTTTTGGCGAACTAATTGTCAGCTTAGCATAGACTAGTCTATTGAGTTAAATACATTTTCTATGAAAATACATAGTACTTTTTAAACTTGCGCGAACTAAATTCATTGTATCAGATCTATTAACGTCGAGGTTAGTCAAAATGTAACCTATGTTCTTCTCCATACCATAAGATACCATATATATCCATACGATATCTGCGTGCCAAGTTTCATCGGGATCGGTTGAGTAGTTAAGGCATGAAAGCGTAACAAACAATTAGTAAAGATGCTATTATATACTAGCTACCCCACATTTGATCCCTTATTGTACCTCTTTAGAGATTGAATTTTGCAAAGCCTTCCCTTCGTGCAGCCCTAAGGTCAAATTATAATAATCTTAACGTTCTTTATTTCACTTTATTTAAAATTTAAAAATGTATAAGATTTTTTATAAATCTCGAGAGGCGGAAACCAGTGGATCCATAATACTACTCAGTTTGGACTCCTGTCTCCCGCTACATATTTAATCGAGTCCTTTTACAATGATTTTTCATATAGTTTATTAAATATTGTAAACGGGAGATTTTTTTTTTATTATTATTATAGTTCAAATTACATAGTCGAACCGATGATAGAGTCAATTGTAACGTTTACAAGTTCTTTATAAGTTGTTTGAGTTAGAGTTAATTGCGTGTAGCTTATAATCCCATCTGTACATGTTGACCGCTGTACCTCTAGGTGTCCCCACTGCAATACGCCCGTTGTACAGAGAATACAGAGTTATAAATCCCATCTGTACATGTTGACCGCTGTACCTCTAGGTGTCCCCACTGCAATACGGCCGTTGTACAGAGAATACAGAGTTATAAATAAAATACTGTATGCTGACCATGACGCATTTACAGTCAAAAGCGTAGCTCTCTCAACTCTATTTGCATATAAAGTATGTCCCTGTTTTTATTCATGGAAACGATGTACGATAAATCCAATGTGTAAGTTGTAAATTGATGCAGCAAAAAAAATAAGACATTCAGCTATAGAATATAGATTTATTGATTAGCTTTGACCACAATTTTATCATGATAAGTGATGATGTGGCAGAACGTGGTAAGCACGCAAGCCCAGAAAGGAACTGGGAATAGTCTCGTAGGTACTAGTAACAAATTTTTAACTCACGGATAGGACTGTACCCAGGCGGTAAAGAGAAAATAGTGACAATAACTGAGGCTTTATCGTCAAACTATTATTTCCCAGGCAACATTTTAAAACCGGCACTACTTTTTTTACCAACATTTTGATACAGGCAATATATTATGGCATAAGTCTGGTAGAATGTATTTACAAACAAAAAGTTGTATAATTTTTTTTTATACCACTAAGGTGGCAAATAAGCATACGGCCCACCTGATGGTAAGTAGTTACCGTAGCCTATGGACGCTTGCAACATTAATGTAAGAAATAAAAATAAAAGTTTTATTCCAGACAAAATACAAAGAACATACAATTGAAATAAAAACTAAAGAATAATGTAATGTTACATGATGCCAGGAATAGGTCTCGACTCAGCATACTGCTTAGGTTTAGCTTTTCAGTTGAGACCCACGCCGCGTCCATGACGTACGAACATACAGTGACAATAATATAAACATCTACAATGATAACGGAAAGTTAAAAACTATCTAATAACAAAAGAAAAAACGAAAATAGTCGGGCGATAAAGTAGTAGGTAGTATATACCTATAAGTAGTATCTATATCAGTTATCTCGTTTTCATAGTACAAGCTCTGCTTAGTTTGGGATCAGATTGGGACAGTAGAATATCCCTGGATATTTATTTATTATATCCGATCACTAGTATTATCAATGTTTTGTGTACCAATAAATCATATAATCCATGAAACATACTATTTAGCATACAATGAGTACCTATAATTTAAAAATAATTAGAAAGCCTTTATTTCCAAATTCAAAATAAAAATAAAGGTGCCGCGAAAACACTTTTAAAACTTCCATTGTTCATGCTGAAATTAATTTTTAAGCACAACCTTTCCCTTTTTACCTGTGATGACGAAATGACGTCATACTATGTGGTTCACCCACACAGGCACACGGCAGGATGTAACCACACGTGGCAGAACTCACATCACATATAAAGATGTGTAAGGTATAATTTTCACGCTCCGTTCGCTATAATATTATTTAATTTATGCAAAAGGGTGTAGATTGCGGGTCGGGTAATAAACTTTCTTCAGATGTTTGTCAACAACTATTCAAAGGTTTATTATATTGTATGATATTTAGATATTTACGATTAAAAAAGGTACGCACTTATGTTGCAATCTAGGTTTATCTTTTTTTTGTATTTTTTGACCACAATCTCACTATGGTAAGTGATGGTGTGGCCGAAGGTGGTAAGGACACAAAGCCTAGAAGGAACTGGCTCTCAAGTACAGCTGTCGGAACACACGATAGTGCTTGGCGACAGATTTTCAACTTGAGGGTGGTAGCCAGCCAGGTGGGTACTATAAAGTACCCTACCACCGTGCTATGGTTTCCTTATGATGTTTTCCTTCACCGAAAGTTCAAGCTCATTGTAGGATTCGAACCCGAGACCTTCGTCTCGGTATCCGACCACTGAGCTATCATCGCCTTAAATAATGTATATATTTGTGCGTGTCTTATCACGAATTTTGATTCTAGATTGAAAAATCTACGAGTATAATAAATATTTAAGATGAGAATATATTCAAGTGCCATTAAGAGATTACTAAGAGATAATAATACCATTACGTCAAGCTACACAAAGTCTTTTCCGTAACAAACTTCCAAATTATATTAAGCATAGAAAAAGTATCTAACTTTTACCTGCGATGTATAATATTTCAAAATAAGTTATGGATATAACTGAATTAACGTCATGATGAGACAGCGTCGCCTTAAACTGGATTATACGGTATACTTGATCAGATCACGGCGAATTTTTAACATCATAGCTCAAAATATTCCGCAAACTCAGCAACGTTACGTAATTCAAAGACTTTTGTGTTAAACTAAATTTGCGGTCTTTGGAAAATCTTATACGAATTATCTGTATATTTCATTTATTAGTTCCAACTTTATTTATTTTTATATACTTATATATTATTACAAAAGCAAAGCGAAGAAGAGCCAATTTAAATGTTAAAATATTTAAGAATTAACTTTACATAGAAATATTTATACGATGATTTTTCATAATTTATGACATTAATGAGGCACCTATAAGAATATATAGTATAAAATAATAATAGATAATGTATGTATTTACAGACAGACACTAACAGAAATAATTGTATAATTTGCTATTTCCAAGAATACCAAAGCCTGGCTAAACGAAAAAGTACTACCTTCCAGTCTACGCTATATGTATTTTGAAGTGTGAGTGTTTTCTAGTAAATGTAACTGGGAATTATTTACTCTAACGGAACTCAAGTTTAATAAACAGGTCTTTAATCGTATCGTTATCTAAGTTTATATTATTTATGTTATTATGAAAAGCCAGCTTGTGATTTTAACGGTGAGTAGTGTGTCTGGCCACAAAACAAACGTGGTAGGGGATTTTGTGTCCGTCGGTGGTAAACACGCCAAGCCTGGAAATACGGAAAATACCAGTCAGTGTTTGGTGATAAACGGGTAGCAACCAACCTGGGGCTCTACCGCGTAACTTTGGTGGAAATCGTAACGAACACCATTAATGAATTTCATACAATCAGGGCCCAAGAATGGTCTTCTTCGCGTCATACCGCGTGCGCGTCGTGGGTTAAAATAATTAATGGTTTTCGTTACGATTACCACCAAAGTTACGCGGTAGAGCCCCGGGTTCTAAAAAATTCAGGCTATTGTTTCCTCTCGTAATTATCTCTTCAAAAATGCTTAAGCTCATTATAGGACCCAATATATATAGTTTGTAATATCACATTATTACTAGTACTAGGTTTATTTAGGTGGTCGTTGTACTGGCCTTTCTCTTAAAATAATATTGGTGCACTTACGTTAATGCTACCCTATGAACATTAGGGGTGCTTTTCGGAATTACATTACTTTTCGTAGTTGAGTAGGTACTTAGGTCAGTAACGTACACATGGGTGAACCAATAATGCTTGAACGAGCATTTTCACTATCGATGAATAAAAAAAAGGATGTTTATGTGAAACTTATTGCATGACATGCAGTTCTTTTTTAAAACAATTATAATGGAACAGGAAACTATTAAAAATACTAGCAGACTAGCAGTTCATATAATAAAGTCTTCAGTTTACCGTCGTAAGCTACTTACTAGTTTGAAATGAAATTTTATCTAGCAACATCTTAAGGTACTACAATATAAAACTTAATATGATTCTATGAAAGTTTGATATAGCTATTATAACGCTTCATAGAAGTACATTCAACATTAATTTTAATGTAGAATTCTCCATAAAACAATCTGCATTTTCTATATACCTATATACTACACTGGCCGTGTTTTGTTTGTGCATTTTCTGTAAATTAAAGAAACAAAGGTCTCAAAGAATGAAATTTTCCTCAAGAGTTTGTTATATAACGTAGATGAGAACTAAGAAAAGATTGTCTGAAATCAAACCTTTTAAAGTCTTTATATAATTTGCACACTAAAATCAAACTCTCTTTTTTAAATTACGATCCTGCATCAACGGGTCCAAATATATGTCCCTATCTCAGCAAGGGCTGTCATATTCCTCGCCCCATATTCCACGTCTATTCTATTAGCACACGACGTTGAACCAATGATATTTTATTTTATTTACTTCATCATATATCTGTACGTAATGGAAGAGGGTAAGATTTTTGTAAATCGTATTTGCTGGGTGTAACATCGGATGATCACTTACTTATTTCTGATTCACTCTATTTCATCGTGTCAATTTGAATTGTGGTGAAAGTTGTGATATTTGTGCTCTATATTTTATAAAAGAAACTAATAAATGACGGGCCAGTTGGCGCAGTTGGTTAAGGTTCACCTTACGCGCCGCAGGTCGTGGGTTCGATTCCCAAACAGGACATGCATTTGTGTGCATGAACATGTCTGTATGTCCCGAGTCTGGGTGTAATTATGTATATTAAGTATGTATTTACAAACAAAAAGTATGTATATGTATTATATCAGTTATCTGGTTTCCATAGTACAAGCTCTGCTTAGTTTGGGGTCAGATGACCGTGTGTGAGGAATGTCCCAGGATATTATTTATTTATTTAATAACAATTATGGTTCAAAAGGCCTAAGGATCCGTGTAAATACATATTGCAACTATTATTATTATGATGCAGTAGGTACAAACTCGTGATCCATAATCTTATTTGTTATTTTCCAGTTCATGTAATCATTTGATTGATATAATCGCAAAGTGGCTGCAATAATCCAATCTGTAATAATATAATAAATTGGAAGGGTTTTTTTTATTTGTTATTTTGTTGAAACAGCTAATCACTGGAACTACCAGTAAGAGTCGGAACCTGTGGAGTCTGTAGAATGGCTGTGGAGTTTGTAGTGCCCGCCTGTAATTCTATTGAGCTGCAATGGATGGTTTTATGTGCTTACCACCTACAGCCAGATTACCTACCATTGTATACAAACCCAAAATTGTATTCTTTATAGACAGAACACATAAAAGATGAGTATTTGTAAAAAGCTTCTAAGTCTATCAGATAATTTACTATTGAATATTTTAGTACTATAGAAAAAACATCTTAATACTACGGAACATTTGATTAATCATTAAAATAATAAATTTAAGCCTGCATAATCTGGTGCGTCCATGCTACGCGAACCGAGCATGAGCCGAGCCACGAACGAACAGGATTCATTCGATGTTCGCGTAGCGTGGACGGATTTGCGAGCCTCGAACGAGCGTTCGGCTCACGCTCGACTGTGCTCCGCCATGGCTCCGCCCGATTGTCAGTTTTTTCACGAACACTGGGATTCGCATCGCGCTCGTTGTAGGCTCGTTGTAACGTCAACACTTGACATCGCGAGCAACGAACGAATTCTGTTCGTTCATGGCTCGGCTCGCTTAGCATGGACGCACCATGGAAAGTTGCTTTTCCCATTTTTTGCCTACAAAATAGACTCTCGATGTCTCGCAGAGGAATTAATGTAAATTAATTTACGCAGTGATTGGAGAGAGCCTCTTGGGACAAGAAGGATGAAATTATGCTCTTCAATAAAGATTGTTGTGGACTTTATGAAGTACTGTTAAGTAAGATACTATCAATTAAAATTTATTTGGAAAACACTACTCTTTTTATAAGGTAAAGATAATACTTTGATCGATATCCTATATAAAAGCTTTACTATTTTATTTGGTGAAACTTAAATTCCGGGAAAAGATAATTACGAAGGATTTCAAGTTCTAATGTAACAATATTAAAACTCGATTAATATTTTTCTTCTTAGTTATATCTTAGTATTTTGGTATTATATTTACGTTAGACTAAACTTTTTTAACTTATCCATGCTTTCCAACATTCATGGGGCATTTATGATATTCAGGTCATTTCGCATTATTTACCAAGAGCTACCTCGGAGCCGTTCGATGTTGTGTAACTATAATAAAAGCACTTCGATTTATTAAAACAGTCCTTACCTATATAGGGTGACTGGTAATTAGTAAACGATACTTAGGCACATGATTGTACTCATGATAACAAACAACTTTCCCAAAGATTTTTTCTTTTTACTTAGCATTAGCCCATAATATTTAGTACACACGGCTACAGATCAAGCTATAAATGTCTAGTATAAGCAGACCTTCCATTGTACGGAAATTCTATAAAATGCGATATCAGCTTATACTGGAAAATATAGCTTGATCTATATTTGAGAAAGTTGTTTGTAGTTAGACACGTGATAACCATGAGTACAATCATGTGTCTCAGTATCGTTTACTAATTACCAGTCATCCTATATAATTGTTTCCATATTTGTTTTTTTTGTTATTTTTTTGTTATTCTAAGCAATATTATAAGCTTCTTGATTCTAGCCTTTTATCAGACAAAGCTTACACTTCTAGTAGGTAAGATACTTTTTCTTCTACTTTATTATTTTAAATTATCATTTCAATATTTTTTTATAATATTATTTTTAGCCTGCAGTCTCTCACAACCTCATAACATATTGATAGACCTTTTAAAATACTAGACAAAAAGTAAGGTTAAAAGAAAAATATTTACGTGGCCTAAATAGTATTCGAAATTGACTTCGACCGAGTGTTGACTTATTTGATTCTATAAGCATTAGGGCACTCACACACTTGAGACTTAATTGGTGCCCCGACTTTTCAATAATATTTATCACTCAATAATATTTTAACTCTATGCCTATGACCGTCTCCATACCATAGGATACCTGCGCGCAAAATTTAATCGCGATAAGTTCAGAGGTTTAGTCATGAAAAGATAACAAACAGACAGATGGACATGTCTTTCTATCTGTCTGTCGACAGAGTTATATCCGCAATTATTAACTAGCATCCTCTGCGGTTTCACCTGCATTCCCGGGATAAAAAGTCTATGTCATTCTCCATAACTTAGGCTATCTGCGTGTAAAATTTCAGGCGTGAAAGTGTAACAGACAGACAGTTACTTTCACATCTATAATATTAGTATGGATATTTTATTATTTTATTTATTATTTTATTTTTTTAATATTTTTTTTTTTTTTATTATCAGCCCGACTCAGATCAGATCAGACAGATCGTCTTGAGTCGGGCTGAAAATCGGGCCAACAAAAGCCTGTCGTCTGCGATGCCCCAGCATCAACCGATAGTGGCCGCCGCGGTAACGGTAACGCAATCACCGGCTCTCGTTTACATGCAAATTCCGAACCGAAGCGACGGATCGAACAACACTCACCCTTTGCTGTAATTACTGGAACCTTTTAAGGCCAAGTACATTAGGGGAACATTTAATTTAACTTTGTTTTTCATTGTTGGCTGCAAAACGTTTGATTCGGACGGCAGGTAAATAATATTAATGATATTCTAAAAGGTAAATTGTTTGATTTAAGTTTGGGTGCTTAAGAGTGCTGGTGAATTATCTGGTCTCTCTTGTTTTACTTTACAATGTTTGTATCTTCTCCAAATTGAAATATGATAATTGATTATGATAGTTCATTACTAAATTATTTGATTAAATCTAAAAGATATAAGATTAAATGTAACTAAAGTTAGTTTCCAGACAACAACTAACGTACTCGTATACTTTGTCACCGTAATTTTTTCAGTGTATGCAATAATATTTTTTAATATAATGCTTTCAATAAACCTACGTAAGTTATTACGTTGAGTCAATTCATGTCGTCTTCATTTTGAAACTCAATACAATTTTAACTTAAAAGCAAGGTATACAAGAGCGGCAATTCATTGACGTAATTTATTTAACTAACGTTGTTATTTCAGCGGGCCGCACCAGCCGAGAGTCTAACAATTATTCAGTGAATTTTACACTGGGATTACAAAATGGTTATTGAATAAAGATTGTAATGTCCATTCCCAATTAATGTGTTAAAGCCTTTTCAAAGCCGACATATCCAATGTTAATATTTGCGTGGATTACAATGTTGGTAACTTTGCTTGTGTATATTTGCCGCCGCCAGTGTTCTAATACATTCATTTGTGTTTTTCAGTTGTTTTTTCACAGTATAATGATGTCAAATGAAGTTGATTTTTATAATTCCAAGAGTATTCTGCCAGTGACATTTGATCCTTTTTAGAGTTCCGTACCCGAAGGGTGCCAAACAGGACCATAGGGTCCCATTTGGACTAACTACTAAGACTCCGCTGTCCACCTGTCCATCTGTCCGTCCGTCTGTCTGTCAGTGGGCTATATCTCACGGTAATAGGTAGACAGCTGAAATTTTCAATTTAGTCGCACTACTGCCGCTCTGTAAAAAGTCGCAATAGACATATACCCTTATTGCCAAAAGTCACCTTCCAATGTCAATAAGTAGCTCAAATGCCTCATTGGACGAGACTCTTAAAAAGAAACAAACGCAGACACACTACACTTCGTCTCAGCAGAAAATACCCTATTACTTGTACTAACCTGGCGATACCTAACCTAACATTTGATGCGTAATAAATGTAACTTATCACTACAGTACCTTTTTTAAATAGATTTAAAATCTCTTTGCAAAATAAAATATCTAGGTGCCTCTTTATATTACACTTAAATTATCCTAGAAACGTAACAAAACAGTAAATAATAAAGCTTAACAGAAATACCTATTTGAAAAAGCGTTGGTAATAACTTGGCTTAATAGTCATTTCTCAGCATCTGGTAAAGGAAAACGTTCAATAAACCAGGTTGAGATGTATAGCCGGGTTGCGGAGCCGGGTTTTATAGCTGAGATTATTGTCCGCTTATGGGTTTTAGCCGAGACCCGATTTAGCACCCGATCTGGTCAATATATTGGATGATAGATTCCCTAACTCGGCGTCTCACGTACCAATCTAAATAAAATTAACTAAATATTAACTCACATCTCAACTTTTGAGTTTCTTTTTTAAAAAACGAATAACGAGTATGGGTTCAAGTTAGGGCGTGACTAAAAGCCCTTTACGGCATTATCGATTTGATACAAGTCTTGAGGCGAATATCGCAATCTGTTGCTTCTCCCGCATCTCTGTTATTGAGACGTTTGTTTTGTCGTTATGTTTGTGCGAGTGGGATGTTACGGATTTAGCTTCGTAGTTCCAGTTCTATTTGTTTTACTCGAACGCTTATTGAATTGCTATTCTATGTTCCCATAAGGCTGTATACTGGAGCGTCTCTGCAACGAATAACTTTATATTGAAGCATTTCGATATACCGATATTCTAATATCGTATATACTGAGATATTTCTATTAATTATATATTTCTATAATTTAATTCTTCTGCTAGTTTTTTTTCTATTTAACAAAATCACTATTATTTCAATAGGAGATTAGTGTGAGAATAAGAAATTAGCTCATAGTGTGCTGCAATAAACCATAATATATATTTACCAAAATAAACATTTGGTACTGAGCGAAATACCTAATACCATCCAATACAGTAAGTAACAAATAAACATTTATGTAGAGATATCCAACGTTCCTTCCCAATATCTGCCTCTACCAATGACCTAATATTACTACTACTATGTACCTAAGAACCCCTTAACAGAATTAAGTGGGCAAACACGTACCATTTTGTGTATATACCTAACTAACGTAAATACTAACAATATAAATTTCACGCTCAAATGGCTCTTTAAACATAAACAAGGCCTCAGAAACCATTCCGTTCAATTACACAAACTAATCTATTGTGGTATATGTTATATAAATGAAGAACGCACACATACGACTAAAGGTGGACGTCCATTCCTGTAATCTTGCATGAAACTGCATTGTGCTAATAACTAACCGTGAATAGGAATTAATGACGTGTTTAGTACAGGCTGTGACATTTTGCTACTACATCATAATACTGCCACTAGCAATGCTTAAGTACTACTAAACTAAATGATACTTAATTACTTATTAGGCTAGATTTAGGTTACGACAATCGTTTACTAATTATTTGTTTGTGTAAAGTTATCTATATATATAAAATTCAAAGTCCTGACTGATTGACTGACTTATATATCAACGCACAGCCTAAACCGCTGGTCCTAGAGACATGAAATTTGGAGAGTGTATTCTTTGTGAAGAGTCGGTATCCACTAAGAAAGGGTTTTTCGAAATTCCACCCCTAAGGAGGTAAAATAGGGTATCAAAGTTTGTATGTAAGACCGTCAGTTTCGAAGATAGGGTCTTCAAATTTTGTGTTTAGGCTGAAGATTATAAATTAATTTATACGTGTCTCAGGGTTTTTATTAATTCCACCCTCGAAACGGGATGAAGTTGTTTTGTTTTATTTTATTGTTGTAGAAATATATTTCATTTGTTTCCTGTAAACTTACAAACAACTACTGTAACTACTGTAGGCTTTTCCCACGTGGCAAAGCCGCGAGCAGAAGCTAGTATGTAATAAAATAATACAATTATATTTGTATTTAAGAGCCTATGGGTTTCATAAATAAGTAAATAATATCAAATACAGCTTTGTCAGATAAATAATTAAATTGCCTAAGACGACTAAGTGAATAGCGAAAGAGGATGATGGATGGCTACACTTGGGACTGTTTTTACTCGGTATTAAAGCAAAATTCACTATGTACAGTATTTAAAATAGCTAAATACTTAAAAAAAAAAGTGGTTTTTCACTACCATGCTCTCGGCTTCTACTTTGTCATAAACTTTTCTATCAGCCATTTAAAAAAATATATTATCGTCCATTATGTTCATTACAGCATAACGAAATAGGTATAATTATTATTCTTATATGGTATATTATTTATTTACAACAAATACATATAAAATACAATCTATATTTACAAAATACAATCTATATATCTATACTCCAGAAACAATTTCAACCCTTCGCGATAAGCACCCATCTTCACCTGCCATTCACTTTCCAACCACTTCATGTCAAACCTCGCACCCACCATTAACTGTCGATGCTGACACAGTAAGGAAAGCAATTCAGTCGTTTCCCAATGGCTCCGCTGGTGGTCTGGACGGTATCACTCCGCAGCATCTAAAAGACTTAACCGATCCCTTTCTAGGCGAACCAGGGAGATCTTTGCTAAACGTTCTCACCCAGCTAGTTAACCACATTCTTTCTGGTATTGTTCCCCCAGATGTAACCCCCATCCTATTTGGAGCAAATTTAATAGCATTAAAAAAGAAGGATGGGGGTATTCGACCTATTGCCGTAGGGAATACCATCAGGAGACTAGTTTCAAAAATATGCTGTCGAGAATTCCAGTCCAGACTAACTGCTTTACTTCAACCGAATCAGTTAGGTTTCGGAGTTAAGGGCGGGTGCGAAGCAGCCGTTCATGCAGCTCGCACATTCCTCGATACACCTGATTATGATGTTTTAGTCAAAATTGACGTTAAAAATGCTTTTAATTCTGTTAGTAGATCTAGTTTCCTTGCAGAAATGGAAAAACATGTCCCAGAAATTTATAATTACCTTGTCCAGTCTTACGGGACCCCTTCAAAATTATTTTTTGGCGATAGTGAAATTGACTCATGCGTTGGTTGTCAACAAGGAGACCCCCTTGGTCCATTAATTTTCAGTTTGGCTATCCACCCAATCATCAAAAATTTAACGTCCAAATTCAATCTTTGGTACCTCGATGATGGTTCACTGGCAGGAGACGCGTCCTCAGTTTTACAGGATATTCAATCTATTATTAGCAGTTTTAATAAAATCGGACTCAAGTTAAATTTCGACAAGTGTGAAATTTATTTTGCAGAAAGTATTAGCAATAGCACAAAATTACAGTTATTTAACGAATTCAGTTGCTTAATGCCAAATGTATTAGTATGTGACAAACTCAACCTCACCATCCTTGGGGCACCAATTTACATCGACGCGTTTCCTGACCATATAAATTCTAAATTAGAAAAATTTAATAAATCATCTGATCTACTATTCAAAATCAAACCTCACATGGCACTCTTCATCCTGAGACTCTGCCTGTTCACACCAAAATTTTTGTACCTGTTACGTTGTTGTAATCTCTGGCATTTTCCCGTTTTGACCACTCCAATTGACACGGTTCTGAGAAATTCAGTCACTAAAATTCTAAATTTAAAATTCGATGAAGCCTCATGGAGACAAGCAATACTACCCATTAACTTTGGTGGCCTGGGTATCCGAACCGCATCTAGTGTCGCCCTTCCGGCCTTTCTGTCTTCCACTCACTCCACCCTGACACTCATCAGCAATATTCTAAATACTCCAGTAGCTGATGTTCGTGTCAGTGGTCAGGCGGAAGCAGCGGTTCTCTGGATATCAACGTTCCCAGGGCACACATCTCCATCAAATCCGGAGTCACAAAAAGAGTGGGATTCTCCGCTATTAACATCGTCGTTTGCTTGTCTCCTTGAACAATCTAATGATTCTGGGAAAGCTAGGTTACTGGCGGTATCACAAAAGGAATCCGGCCAGTGGTTGCACGCGCTCCCTTCTCACAAAATTGGTACCCTACTAGACGCGGCGGCGCTTCGCATAGCTGTATGTCTGCGTCTTGGCACTAAAATCTGCGAACCTCACTCCTGTCGCAACTGTGGGAATCACGTCGATGACCTAGGGCACCACGGTCTGTCCTGTATAAAAAGCGCAGGCCGTATTTTCCGTCATGCCGCTCTAAATGATGCAGTCCGTCGGGCCCTTGCCTCAGCCACTATTCCAGCATCACTGGAACCGAGTGGTCTCTCAAGGGATGACGGGAAGAGACCAGACGGCGTGACGCTGGTGCCTTGGAGCATGGGCCGGGCCCTGGTGTGGGACGTTACCTGTGTGGACACATTGGCAGCGTCCCACATCTCAGGTACGCGCGTCAGGGCAGGAGCGGCAGCGGAAAGTGCGCAGACCCTCAAGCGTCGCAAATACTCTCGTCTAACTGACGAATATGTATTTGCGGCGCTTGCGGTGGAAACACTGGGCCCTTGGTCATCTGACACAAAATTATTTGTCCAAGACGTGGGCAAACGGTTGGTCTTGGCCTCTGGGGAATTGAGAGCTAGTGACTTTTTTGCCCAGAGGTTAAGCCTAACCATTCAGCGTGGAAACGCCGCCAGTGTCATGGGGACCATGGAGTATTTAGATGACCTTTTATTTTAGAAAATAAAACTACGTTTTTCATAACAACATTGTATAAATAAATAAAGTTAATCTTAAAAAAAAAAAAAAAAAAAAAAAAAAAAAAAAAAATCTATATATAGAAAATTTCCTCAAGCCTGCCGCTGCTTCGGATGAACGGCAAGGTTCCCAGAAGGCTGGCAGCGTTTCCTCTTTGGATAGCCAAGCTGACGGGCGGAAAAAGCTCCCCGCCCGCTGGTCTCCGGAGGTCTCGATCAATTTTGAAGACAAGGTGCGAGCAAAACGGCGATCTTCTGACCCCCATGGTTCCAAGGTCTCGACCGCAAAAGGCATAAAAATATAATTGGGTCCAATCGATGCATATTTTTTGAATGTTGAATTTTCCGCACTGGCCGCCGCTGCCCCTGCAGCTTTACAAGTCGCCGGTAAGTGAGATGGCGTGAGTGTATCGACACATGTGGCATCCTACACCAGCCACTTACCAACACTCCAAGGGATCAAAGACATACCATCCGGTCTCTTGCCATCGCCCCGCGCAATACCGACTGGTTCCAGTACGGAAGGCACGTTAGCGACAACAAGAGCCCTGCGGATAATGTCATTAATAGCTATTAATGACATTATCCGCAGGTCGAATATCACGACACTCAGCTGAGTTAGCACTTAGGGAGCACGAAAGCCCATGGTGTGGCCGAGCTCATTGACGAGGTCTCCGCAGCGGCAGCGATGAGGCTGATTGGTGATTGGTCCTGCAACCAAGACGAAAACAAATACACAGACATAATGTTATACGGTCTAACATTGTCCCGGTATTTGTGGATGGAATAGCTTGTAGCCAGTGACCTGAGTCACTCTGAGAGACAGCTAACAAGCGCGCGTGGTCTGTATCTATTGAAAAGTTTGAAAATAAATTTTGCCAAGTAATTTCACAAAGAGGCTTATTATATTTCTCAAATAATTTTAAAAGCTTCATTATGTGTATATTTACACTACTCGGAGGAAAATACCTACCCATTTGTAATTAGTTGCAAATAGGAGACTCAAAGGTTTCCAATAAGTTGCCTGTTTTAATATTTTCACCTGAATTATGATATTCTATTTAATTTTATACTTATGTTTACTTACTTACTTACTTTTTATATTATTTTATATTTTTTTAGGAAAATTATTGTAAACGTAACATATAGTGTAACTTCTTGGATCTCTCGGAGACTGCTTCGATCATAAACTTTTATGACGGTGTAGATTTATTACGCATAATACATCCAACAACTAAAAATATATGTTGATGTTGCTCTTAATGTGTAATAAAATTATAACAGTGGTGGTAACATAAGGTTGCACACCTAATAATTTAATTAGTAATTGCAAAAGCGCGTTAGGTTGTTTGTTATCTCTTAAACCTCAACTTATTTAATGTATGTTAGGTAAAGCTGACTTCAATTTTATATGCAGGTGATCTTTTTAGAATATACATCAGATTTTTCAAATAAAAAACTGCATTCTTGAGAATGACTGACATCTTTACGTCATCTCGTACAAAGCTGAGTAACTTCGTTTAGAGAAACATCTACTGTGTATATGAAAAAGTATCAAAAACTCGCTAAATATCAACATAATCTGAAAAGGCTTTGTCGTCGCAGCAAAAATGCCTTCAAGTTCTTCACAAAAGGGAAAATATTTCTTATTAAAACATTCAAATAATTCCAACAAAGTAGTGCCCTCGATTTTATCAAAAAATATTATCCAAAATTATGGTTCTTCAAAAGGGGTGTGAAGAGATTTCTGCAGGGTTGGCAACGCGCGCGTGATACCCCTGGTGTTGCAAGCGTCCATAGGCTACGGTAACCGCTTACCATCAGGCGGGCCGTATGCTTGTTTGCAACCTAAGTGGTCTAAAAAAAACAGCTGTTTATTATAATTTTAATGTATAGGTACAAATAATACTAGTAATAATAACAACCTACACTAAAATAAATAATAGAAAAATAACAAAATATAAATATAAACAAATTTAACATTTCCTATATATAATATATATCATATTATAGCTAAACATAATACGATTGTTACGTACTGAATACGTAAATTCAATTAAATATATAGGCTGCAGTAGGTAGACTTAAAAGATAGTAATTATATCCAAAAATACATGTATTTTTGGAATATAATTAAAGAAGAGATTGACATAAGGATACGCTAGATCGTAGCGTAACCAAATGTCAAACACAACGAAATGTATTTTGTCTAGGGGTAAAGGTGTCGTGTCGTTAGATTTCTCTTAACTCTGGGCATTTCATAAGGTATATTATTTTAATATGGCGTCAACGAATAAACAAGAGAGGGAATACATATATTTTTCGTTACTATAACATTTTGGGTATCAAAGCTTGTACATAGCCCATTCCATATTATATATCATAATACTTTCATGCCATAATTTTGACACAAACTAAAAAAGGGCGCTTTGTTAACCAATTCATGTTCCAATGAGTGAGGATGAGCTCTCCGTCGTTTGCGAGAGGTGTGATGGTCGTTAGCCTTACTTTACCATACCGCTCATTTACTTACTTATACTGAACTGAACAAGTCATTCATTAATAGAACGAAATTGTCTGAAATAATTAAATTATTTAAAGAAACAAAATACCCGACTTCGTTAAACAAAAATTCACTAAAAGAGAAAAACAAGCTCTGTAATCTATAGAATTTCGAATATAACTTGAATTGTATAAGGTATTGCAGTCGAGGACAAACAAATATTACAAAAAAAAACTACATGCTACGGTTATTGGTTTTTGTTTTACGCAGTCGGGTTTTTTGTTTCTTTTAATAATATATTTTTTTATTATATTAGATTATATTCCACTTTTTTATACTAGTTTTTTTTTAATTTACAAGTACTTATGTAAATAAAAGTCTGAGCAATTATGACACCGAAAATATGGCGAAATATCTAAACCCCATCCTGGTAAACTGATAACATTACTGGTGTATGAATATACAAAATCCAATAGCAATTAAGATCTTTAATCATGAAACGAGTCGATTTCGATCCCGGCGTTTTTATCGATATTCAATTATATGCCTGCAATTACTTCATTTACTACAAATTGGTAAATATTTTGTTACATAAAATGTGAAGGTGAAATGATACGTCTCGTTTGATTCAATTATCGGCATTTTAAATGACTGTTTTAATTCGTTCGGATAATAATTGGGCAAGTTTGGTCATTATACTTTTTGGTAATATTTTAATTTCTTCAAGATGCAATCTGCAATAATGCTACATACGTACCTGTTGGAGGCTATATAGGTTTGATACTGGCATATTATTAACTCTGACACTATAAAAACATTGAGAAAAGACAAGTTTATAATCAGTCTGCTGGAAATTGTGTTTTATTCAATTTCCATTAATACCTATATTTAGTTATGTAAAATTATAACAGTCTCGTTAACAACAACCTTGTACACACGATAGAAAATTCGTAAATTACATTTTATTCACGATTAAAACGATTGTTTAGCGATGAGCATATATTTCTAAATGTTGTTCATTTTAATTTATAATTCACTGTACTCAATTCAATTTCAATTCAATTTATTTCTTGTAAACATAGGTACAATACAATGATGTTAAATAAAAATATTATGTTCTGCTATGTTTTGCCTTGCAAGGCGTACAAGTGATTTTTAAAGCTAAACTAATAACAATTAATTAATAAATTCATTACTACAATTAAATTAACACAGATTCACAAAAATATTCAGATACAATGTCAAACATATAAAAGATATCTAATAAATAACCAAACAGACTAAGCAACACACACAAACAACAAATAAATCAGGAATGTCTTTCATTTAGGTACTAATTAATTGTATAATATGCATTGTGATTAAGGAAGTCATACAATTTCTTTTTAAAAATACTTATAATATTTATGTCTTTTATTTCATTCGGCAATTTATTGAATACTTTAGGAGCCATTCCCAGTACACTCTTACTGTAGAGTGCTGTTTTATGCGGATTTACTCGTATTACATTATGCAGTCTTTTACTGTTCATCACATTGAACAGATTGCAATTAGTTTTAACAAATATTGCTACCTCATATATGTACAGAGATGGAAATGTAAGGAGATTGAGGTCTTTAAAATATTGTTTACAGCTATCTGTAGATTTTAAATTACAAATTGACCTTAGACACTTTGTACTGTACAAAGGCAAATAAGATATACTTTAACTTTACAAATACAAGTCGCAAAATGCGGGTTATATAAAAAGCAAAGTAAATATTTATAATAAATCTAACCGCTCAACATCTGTTAGCAAATATAAAACCTCCAGCGGTTTTTATCTAACGCTGAACACACAATGGCTTTAATATTGTTTTCATGCAACGGAGCGAGTATAGAAACATTGAAATAAAACACAAAGAAACACGCTGAAAAAAAAAATGGTAATTTACCCAAGTCACGTAGAAACGGACCCGGATCGATACGCGATTTGGCAGAGCTTTAACCATCATCTTGTACGCATAGCTTTTTGAAGTGATTGTTTATGCCCAATTTGTGGTAGGTTTGGGGCAAAAATAGCCCTGATATTGAACTGTATTAACATAGAAGGCAGTTGCATGTTGGTCATGATTATTTCTAACCAGCATACAATCCATGAAATCCCCGAAGCACACAACATTTTTAAGCTTCTTCATAAACTAAAGACATGTTTTTAATCCTTCCATAAGTTTTGAGTGAACTTAGCAAGAGTAAGATTATTTTCTCATAGTTCATTTCATTTACTTCAATAGAAATTTTGTATCTTTAAAGTAAGTACTCTAATGCCTTTGGGTATTTATAACTGTTAGCTATTATGCATTGAAGTAAGGTTAGGTACTTACATAGACGGTCATATATATATTATATATTGCTCGGTGCATTACCTCCATGAAATATAAATTAGCTACATTTGAGCTGGCAAGGACAGTCAGGCAAGTCTGACTGTAAAGAGAGCTTTAACTAGCTGAGGTTAATTAGTTTTAAATTAATATCTAGTAAGATAACTAACTAGATTGGCTTGACACAGATTGGATGGATTTGGATGGATATTAAGGTGGTTAATGCTACTGACTTGAGATAAATGATACGGTTAATTAAACCTTGTCTAGAACCGAAAACTATGTAACAAAATCAAAATTTATTTATTTATTCAGTCTAGGCCCTGGTAAAACTTTTACTTAGAATGTTAAGTAGGTAGTTAGTAACATACAGTTGAATCTACCATCTGTTCGGAAAACACTTAACTATATCAATACATACGAGAAGGATTTTTTTACCTCTTTTTACGCATACTAATATTGCACTTAAGGAGGAGTGTGATATTTCACAAAGTTAATGTTGGTAAGAAGGAGGGCAGATGGTAAAATGTATATAAACTTAAAAATTCAATTGTTGAATTTTGAACAATGGGCGGCCACTAGTTTAACTAAACATGAAACAATAAAACATTTAGGTACTTTAACTCCATTTCAAGGAGTTCGGCGGACGCTTGGACTATGGAATGAGCTCCCGCTGTGGTTTTCCCAGTGGAGTACCGCAAGGGGTTCTTCAAAAGGGTGTGAAAAAATTTTTTCGGGGTCGGCAACGCGCGCGTGATACCCTTGCGCCTTGGCGTTGCGAGCGTCCAAAGGCTACGATAACTACTTACCATCAGGCGGACCGTACTGTTGTTTTCCCTTAGTGGTATAAAAAAAACCTTCGTTTAAACAAAAAAAAAAATTATAGTTATGTGATTTAGGTACATTAATTGCAAATGTTTGAATGAGCGACTGATTACAAATATTGATGAAGTACCTTTAACACTATTGAACATGGGAAGTATTGCCGGCAAACTATAATGCAGTTGGCAAATATATTTGTTCAGAGGTGTAACTTTTTCAAAAATAAAATGTACTTATATTAAAATAAAGTTATCACTTTTCGTTTGGAAATACTACAAGTACCATTACCCTTTTTTTACAAATAACAAGAATATGAAGGAAAGCTCACGGAAGTTGGTAATTGTATTGCCTGACGAACTATGGACCATTAAACCCGGTATCGCTGACGAAGCTGCAGAAGGCTCAGTATCAAACCTAACAACCCTTACAACTAAAGGTTTCCGTAGAAAACTGTGTAATACAATTTCTGGCGAATTCACTTTGTATTGGATTTCCTAATTAATTAAATTGTTTGAAACAACTCACAAAACTTTAATCTTAAATAAATTAATTGAAATAAATTAAACGTTTAGTACCTTTGTACCATTAAAATAGGTATGTAAATCAATGTAATTTTATATTAACAAAATGTCTTTGGTTAACCTCTTGTCAACAATCAGTAAACGTAAAAGAGATTAGGATTCCTTTTGATGGCTCTACGTTTGATAACATTTTCCTCGACTACGCTTTATGAATTGAAATGATAAGCACGGGCTGGGCTTAGAATATTAATAAATATACCAGATGTTCTTTACAATAAAAATAATGAACACCTTAATTACTTTCAAGATCGAGCTGCTCGCAAGCTCGACTGAGGAAGTAACTCCACCTTACAGAATACCGCAGCCAAATAACTTTATGTTGTGTTCCTGCGCGTGAGTAAGGTCGTCAGAGCTCATTGGGGAGGGGGAAAGGTCGGTAACGCATGAATTGATGCCCCATATGTTGCAAGCGGCTACGGTAACCGCTTACCATCAGGTGGTCCGTTTATTGTTTACCGACTTCGTCGAATAAAAAATAGAATAAAAAATGTGACGTCATGATTTGAATGTTCATTCCATCTAATGTTCGGGTACGGTGCGTGGAGTTTTGATACCCTGACTGCTACAACATAGGTTGTGGATTCAACTTAATCTAGAACAAATACCGTTTTGCATCTCTATTTCTTGAGTCAAGAGTCGGGGCGTAAATATACAGGGTCTCCGAAGAAGTAGTGTAAACTGTAAATTGGAAGTTCAAAAGTAGAGAACTTTTTGAGGTACCGCATCATAATAATGATCGTCAGTGAAGATTGACCCAGTATCTATATTTATTTTTTAATTACTTAACTAAACTTTATTTCTTGTTCAAGGCACCTTTTCGACTTGTGTTTACCATTAATTAAAATGACATCCCACGACCCTCGGCTATTGTGACGGGAAGCCTCAGAATTCAAAATTTAGATGAGAAATGACTTTATTATTTTAACGACACGAGACGGTGAAGTTGTATTATTAAAGTTGTTGGTCAAACTGAATGTACGTTTTGTTTCATCTAACTTTTGATGTCTTTATGAATGTTTTTGCGCCCCATGGCTTTACTGACAACTTGTAAAAACTGTTTAACTAAACTAAATACAATCGTTGAGCAAACACAGAGAGTAATAAAATTGGACTGAGAACGATGCCGATGTAACAGGATATAGTGAACAATCGAAATGTTCAGTGTCTCGTTTGATTTTATGAATTCAAATTAGTATGTATGTTATACCAACATTGAAAGGGCAAGGTCATTTTTTCAAATTGCAGGTATAAGTTTAAAGAGCCTTTATATCCTTAAATGATCACTTACAGATCGCTTAACGAAAGCTGGCACGTTCATAGTACTCACACTTCTGCAATGTCATGATACAGTATGTTTTATTACATTATTACTTCGAATCAGTCAGTCAATTCTAATGGACGAATGCAAAAAACGACCACTCTATATTTATGCGAAGTAACAAAAGCAAAACAATAAATGTCACCTTTATACTCATAAGCTTGACCGCGCGCGAGAGAAACGGACAGACTTTTCAGTGCGACGTCACGCCGCGCGCTTATTCACA
This sequence comes from Achlya flavicornis, assembly GCA_947623365.1. Classification (NCBI taxonomy): domain Eukaryota; kingdom Metazoa; phylum Arthropoda; class Insecta; order Lepidoptera; family Drepanidae; genus Achlya; species Achlya flavicornis. The sequence goes on from OX392482.1 coordinate 5,671,797, forward strand.
GACAATACACAAGCGCAACTTAAACTGTAAATAGTTGAACGTGCCAGCTTTAGTTAAATGACCTGTACGTGTATTTAGATTATGGTTAGTCACAATAAAATACCAGAAATATTAAAGTTTTCTTAATTATAAACAGCCTTCTAAATCTTAACTAAACAGCTGCCAATGGCAATCAATATTTTCAATTTTCCAAAATGTCTATAAAATGTGTTGTATTTCTGAGAATATTTGAATCAATCATCAAAGGGCTGTTTGCGCAGATTGCTCCTTAAAAGTTTGTGAATAACCTTTCAATGTAAAGTAAATCAGAATCATAAATATGTAGATACTTTAGAACTTAATTCTTTTGACATTATGTTTCTAATGCATACTTTGACACTTAAGAATAAGTTAGAGGGTATTATAGGGCATCTGCGTCCCTAAGTTAAAATACTCATAAGTTAGTAATATTTTTGGTAATTCATATAATATAATTTATACTGCTGAGATAAATTCGTTTTATATGTCTATAAATACGAAATAAAATGTTATTTACATTTGAATTCGTGAATACTCTATTTTCACACAAGTTATTACACAATTATTTTACATTTATTAACAACTAGTAAATTCTCTATACGTGCCATCCCTTAAGTATACCTAAATATTATTATATAGAATATAATTGCTGTTCAATTGAATAATTTTCGGGCATTGCGTTTTCAATGTGAATGTTATAGACTAGGCCGTCTGGGTTCAAACTTTAAGAATTCATGGCGTATCTGATGTCAAATAAAAGAAACCCAAGTGACCAGGCGTCGCACATTTTCTATTAAAAATATAACTTTATAAAATACAGATTATAAAAGCTTTCCAAATGTACTGACAGCACTTAGCATCTAAACTATTTACGTTATTCAATAAATTATGTGATGGGTGATGGAATACAATTTCTTGTGATTTTTTTATATGCATTGATTGACAATTGATTGACATGACTGCTGTATTTCAGAACTTCGAAATTCGAAACATCAATCAACTTTATTGCGAATGTTCATGGGTTCTTTGATTATACAGAGTAGAATCTAATGGTGCGTCCATGCTACGCGAGCCACGAACGTACAGAATTATTTCGTTGCTCGCAAGTCCGTCCATGCTACGCGAACTACGACCGAATCCTTCGTTTGTGAGGGACTGAGTAGTTTATAGCGTTATTGGGAGATAGTGCGCGATATAATGGTGCGTCCATGCTACGCGAATCGAGCACGAGCCGAGCCACGAACGAACCTACAACGAGCCTACAACGAGCACGATGCGAATCCCTTTGTTCATGAAAAAACTGACAATCGCGCTCGTTCGAGCCTCGCAAATCGTGCTCGCAGTGTGTTCGTTCGAGGCTCGGCTCGTGCTCGGTTAGCCAGGTATGGACACACCATAATATATCATCATCATCATCATCAAATCAAAAAAAAAACATGGCATAGTGCAGGTGTTACCTAGATTGCTAGACTGTATCAATGTGCGTAACAAGGCATCCAACCAAAGTCAAGTAATGTTTTGGGGAGTTTTTCGTTAAACTGGTGGTGCTAAATATAATTAACACTGATTTTTAATAAAAATAGAGAAGGCCGTGATTAAGTATACGAAAATAAACGAAAATAACTTCAAAAAGTTAGTAGCACCAAAAATACTTAGTCAGTTTTTTATTTTACAAAGTGATCCATATTAAAACTCAATATAATTTTAGCACACAAATCTTTTGTATATTATTATACAAAAACTATTATACATACATTATAATATATTACATTATCATGAGAAATAATATACTCGGGAGAATTAGTTGTATGTTACAACCATTTTGTATAAAGAGCAACATTTGTCTATGTAAACTGCTCGGAGCTATTGATAAGGAGATTTGTGTATTTACTTCAAGATTTGGCTAGGGACGACTAGGATCCATAATTTATGAAAGTTTCACCTACAAAGCTTCAAAGTTTTGAGGGTATGTATTACAAAAAGAAAAATCCATTAATGTTATATTTTTACCTCCGTGAACAAGATGCTTTGTAGATTTCTGAAAAAACAAGTTCTGAATCTTTTACTATTGAGCTGACTGCATTTGTATTAGTGTTGCTAGGTTTCTCTGAATGCAAGCAGATTTAAGCTTAATATGAAAAAGATGTTTTTTGATGTGAATCCCTTTGTTCGTGAAAAAACTGACAATCGCGCTCGTTCGAGGCTCGCAAGCCTGTCCACGCTACGCAAATCATGCTCGCAGTGTGCTCGTTCGTGGCTCAGCTCGTGCTCGGTTCACCAAGCATGGACGCACCATAATATATTAACTGTTATGCTTGTAATTTAATACCGTATGTCAGAAACTATGTCAGGTACTTACTGCATTGTGAACTGAAACTCAAGTTATGGATTCATGAAATTGTATATCTATGATTGATTAAATTATATGACAGTTGAAATATTTTAAGAATAAACGTTCTTGGTACTTTTTTCTGCAAATTAGTAGCCTTCCTTTTACACGTGGGTAAATTTTCAAATCTCGCACTGAAAATTTATTGTATTGTATGTAATCGAAACTGAAAACAGTATCAGAAGTTCTTTAAAACTCTGTCATAAGCTTTATTAATAAACAACCTAGTTGTTTACTTAGATAGGTCGTATTTTGTAAACATGGAGACAGCGAGGCTTCAACCAGCGTCCCAAGAGCAAACAAGATAACGTGTGCACAGTGGGCGAGGCGCGCGGTGATGCGATAAATAAAAAGATTTACAAGCACGCTCGGGGTTTTGCCGCAAATCAAATATCAAAAATATTTTCACGACATACGTTCCCCCGGTATTCCCAACGCTCTTCAATGTAATCTTAGCTGTTTCCAAGTCATTAGAATGACATTCATATTCCAAGGTTGTTTGAAGTCTGTAATCATGAGAGTTTTTGTCATAAATCCCAATATTATAATGTGGTGTACATTGTCGCCGACTCACAAGGAATGTTACTCGAACTAGATTTTATTTCTTAAAATAGAATCATCTATCGCATCATGCCCAACCGGGAATTGAACCCAGGATTTCCCGGGTTTTATATCACTCAACCACTGAGGCGATTAAAACCAACATTATTTAAACTTCATCCTGTTGTTGATGAGAAATGTCAATTATTTTGTTCCCTCTTCTTAAAAAAGCTCTCCATAAATCCCGCTTCATAACATAATTTTTACTTATGAAAAATCTAAATTGACATCAAATTAACTCGAACCAAGTTGCGAGAGGCAAAAAACAAAAGCAGGAAAATTTCCCATTTCATAAATCTTTTTTTATCAGTCACGGGAAATTATATTACTGTTTTCAGTGGGAGCTTATATCGATTTCTTCTTAGGTAAAACCTCGTGTATTATAATTTGTACAACAAACGCAACTGAAACGAAGGCGGACCATTGTTGTACTTTCAATCATCTTATTTTTTCAGAAAGGTATCATTTACGATGTTTCTTCTCTAATGGTATACATTTAATATGTTGTGAGTGATTGAGCATAGTCTCAAGTATCTACAGAATTTGTCTTTTGATTCCGGAGAGCATTTCACTGAGGAGGAGGATTTTATTTAAATATAAATATACATTTATCTATCAATACACGCATATACTATCCTGGGATATACATTTACTTGGATATTTCTTCACACTGGCCTGTCTGCAAACTATTGCTTGTGAAGCTGTTACAGATAACAGATATACCTAATACCCTAATACTCTTACATACAAAACGTTTGTCGTGTGTGAGGGATCAATGTAAACTGTACTATATCACTACATGTGTACAGCTGTAAACCTAAAATCGGTTCTCAATAATTCACTTTGCATAGTGTCGGCGATATATTCATGATCGGTAAACGGGATTAACGCGCCATATTCATTGGGTTGGAAAATTAACGCACATGTGTTTAAAATTAGCGCTGACACAATGTGTTACGTCTAAGTGTGTGTCAGTATGTCAATGTGTGAGTAGGAAACTATTCAAGTGAAAATTGTATACGGGTAATCGCTTCTCCGATGGATTAAGTATGACGGGGAATCGTACCTGGATAAAACGAACGTTTGTATTATAAATGTTCGAATAGCTTAGCGTGGGATTTAAGGTTTTATTGAATAGATATAATCTCAGATATAATGCTTAAAATATTTGATGATATTTTAAGTAGTTTGAATTAAAGTTTTTTTTTTATCTTTACTCCTGCTCCATCTTTGACAACCACTCCACTTGTGGCACCAATTTTTCTACTACTCTAAAAGCCTATCATACTTCAGTACAAATACTGCGAGCAACAGAACCCCCTCCCCGAAGTACTCTAACAGACTTCCTCAAGCGCAGATACTACGTTTTGCATCTCCATTTGTAATGCATACAGTGTTACTCACGCGCATATACAATACAGGAACTGCTTCTGTCGTCTGTGTTTTCTGACTCCTACTAGCTATAAGCTGTCAAAGCCGGTTGACAGCTTGCGGTAAGCATCAACTATTTCATTTTGTTATTATTAAATTTACTTTAACGCGCATGATTTAAAGGGGTCATTTGGATGGCAAGTTTTTGCCGAGTTTGAGCGGTGCTGATATATGTGAGTGTTTTCGTAAAGTTTACCAACGTCAATCAAGATTTCTAACTAAACATGAGAAACAAAACGCTGTACTAGATAACCACAAACATTAAAATCCTAATGACAAAACACGGTTTCGTATTCGAAAAACCTCTCAACAGAAGATTACCAGTATCGGGTGGCCGGCTAAAACCACTTTGTCGTAAAGCTCGTTGCTGCGATCGCAGCAGGACTCTTCTGGCGACCACAAATCCTTTTAAGTGCATATCAGCAGGGTATCTCGATACATGGTTACACATTAGTGTCGTGAATGTCATTCCTGACTTTGTCTCAATGGAATAATCTGGAATAAGCTGATTTTACAAGTGGAATTTAGAGTGTTTTGAAATGTCAATGCGACTGAGACTTGGAAGTTTGTCAAGATTGTCTCTAGGAATCGTGTTTTGATACTCGCCTTGCTTGCCTATACGCAACTATGGACAGTTTGGTTTTCATTGATTTTTTTACTTCGATATAATCATATCAAGAATAGAATTGATACTAGAAGCTATATATAGTGTTGTTACATCGGTGTGCAAGTCTCATTCAATCAAGTGTTGCGAAGTGATGGATCATGATAGTATTTCATAGCATAATGTGAACTGAAAAAAGGTTCTATTTTAGAATTTTCTATTTCTCAGTAATAACTTTATTTTCTTAAGATAGTAGCTACTGTCAAATACCTACTGAATGAAAATGTTTCCTAAGAATATTAAATAAATTTATTTTCTTTAAAAAACCTGGTATAGGCAAACATATCCACTTTTTTTCTTTTGATCTATTTTTAAATTTTATTTATGGAAATAACCCTGTATATAACCTTTATAACCGACTTCAAAAAAAGGATGAGGTTCTCAATTCGTTTGTGTTTTTTTTTTTATATTTTTTTTATATAACTCCGTCATTTATTAACCGATTTGGAAAATTCTTCTTTTGTTTGGAAGGATACTTCCCGTTTGGTCCCATTGTCAGCAGGTCAGGATCTGATTACTTTTTAGCGTACTTTGAAGTCGGTTTAAGTTTTTTGTAAAACCGTTGTCAATTGTTTTAGTAGCGCTTAAAGGGCTCAATTTACACTAGCCCAAATTGTAAACGAATAGAAAAATAGCAGAAATGCTTTGGAAATATTTACACCACATGCAACCTTAGTAACCCTAATAAGCCTGCTATTAGTTTATAGTTGTACTCCGGAGACATGTCGCCATTTATTTGTGTTTACCAAGACGGAAGTTCAAATTGTTTGTGAAACGGAGACGCTAAACACTGGAGGGTAGGAATTAGTGGTTGTAGCACAAGTATCCCTCAAACTGTTTGAAGTGCGAGTACCAACAAATAGTATACATATAGTTAGTTTGACTGATCAAACGATGTCCTTTCCGACTTGAGGAACTTAAAGACAAATTTTAAGGATATAAAATTAAAAAAAAGTTTTTGTCAAATGTTATTGGAACATCTGATTTAGTAATTTTAGTTCATTTGTGCATTTTAAAAGAAAAATGTATTTGCTGTCGACAAACTTGATATTTTCTTACACGGAAATTACTTTAGCCGCTTCAAAGCAATTCTTAATGTCGGAGCAAAAACTTTAATCATTTATTAAAGTTTGTCCAACGTGAAAGGAGATCAAAGGACTTTCTGTTTCGTATTTACGATGAGAGAGTTACAACCCCGAGACTGCGTAATGCTTTGATCGATTGCATCTGTGACTAAAATCAACATTTTTACGTAAAGAAAATGAATCCACAGAAAATACAACTTTATATTTACCAACAGTAGAGCTGTAGTATAATAACATTGAATAAATATATAGTAGGAAAGCAAAAGATTATTTCTATAAAAGGTTATAACATTCCAGATCCCAGTAGGTAACGATGTAAAAAGTTATAAAAACCTCTATAACGTTCATCCTTATTATATTCACGTTTTGTAAACCATAAATTGAGTTGCTTTTTGTTGTAATGGCTAATAAAAGTTGTCAGCTCAGGTGGCTGCGTTATAGTCACCGGTAAATCAGAAATAAGACGTGTTCGCCATTCTTAAGGAACCACCTAGGACGTCTCACTCTTTCACTTTAATAACGAAAGAGATACCAGATTACGGGGCACTAGAGGTATGCATTAATTGTTCCTTTCATCCCCTCAGTAGTAAAAACATTTAGGATTACTTCATAATTAAATTCTCTTATAATTTAGGACAAGAGTTTATAGAAATTTTAATTCGCCTGTAAGTGACATTCATTTGAGTTACATTTCCGTAGCGTAAGTGGCTGATCGTAATGTTGGTTTAGGTAAGGCCATTAACCGTTCGAGTAAGGTACGGGTGAGGTCCGGACTACAAGGATTCCATTATCCGGTTCTATAGCGAATGCCTCGAATTATATTAGCCTTATCCCCGGATGCCTGTGGTATCCTTTCAGAATATATCGTGTTATCAAAATTTTGCTAATGAAAATATGTATCGTGTCTTAGTATCGATTTATTAACCATACCGAACATAATAAAGCGATGGAAAAACCAAATATAGTAAAGTGATTTAAAAGTTTTTTTTTGTTTTGATAAGTAATTTAATTTTTGGACTGCTAGCTATTAATACGGAAAATGTCCGTGGCAAAACTATTGCAAGTGTTGATCAAATTCCAACAGCTAATGGGTAACAATTGAATATAAGAAGTATGTCGAGCGATAAAATTGAACCTTAAAAGGGTTTAAGCTATTCAGAATTCCAACGATAAGTAAAACAATAATATTTGCCAACCGTGATAATATCGAGTAAGACCTTGATATTATCGAAACAAGCTTATTGTATCGTGAAGGCAACAGACACACCTATAACCCTCGAATTTCTCCGAAATCTATTTCGTTTCTCTTTGGATTTATGTACATTTCAAGCGTTTATAAAACCAGGGCCATAACACTAGCGGGTAAAAAAACAATATATTCCCTTTATTACAAAACATGGTTTAACCCAGGTTTTAAAATAGTCTCTTTTTGTTGAATGACGTTAGAAAATGACGGAGTGACTGGTTTTACTAAACAATACAATCTGTAAGCAATACACTCTTCTTTTGTAATAAGGGGGAGTGAATTTAAATTTAATTCTTACTGAATGACCAGGTAGATGCACAGGTTTTTTTATACTACTTAGGTAGCAAACAAGCATACTGCCCAGCTGATGGTAAGCGGTTACCGCAGCCTATGGACGCTTGCATCACCAGGTAGGAACAAGAACGGCAACCAAATTGATGCGATTTATAGAGGAAAAAAAATAATGGCGGCTCAAAAGGAAGTCTTTCAACATTGTTGTTAAAAAAAAGAGAAAGCCTTATTACAAAAAAAATAGTAGTTTATTCTCGGCCCGCTGACTCTAAGGCTCCGTTTAAACCGATTATTATTATAAATGAGCATTGTTTCTGAGTCTTGTAATAATTAGAGTTAAACTACGATTAGTCTGAATTTCCGAGCGAGATCTAACTATAGATTTATTTAACTAAATGAATTAGTTTGGGTAAACTTCGTTGAGCGGAAACACTGGGGGCTATTAGGAAACTAGTAGATATCTAAACCTTTACTTTAACTTTGGTCTTGGACGATAAAATAGTGGCGGTGTTAATAATTTATATAAACACCGTTTATAATATTTAAGGCGATGATAGCTCAGTGGTAGTGAAGTCGGATATCGAGACGAAGGTCCCGAGTTCGAATCCCACACTGATCTTGAGCTATCGGTGAAGGAAAACATCGTGAGGAAACCATAGCACGGTGGTAGGGTACTTTGTAGAACCCACCTGGTTGGCCACCATCCTCAAGTTGAAAATCTGTCGCCAAGCACCAATCGTGTGTTCCGACAGTTGCACTTGAGAGCCAGTTCCTTCTGGGCTTTGTGTGCTTACCACCTTTGGCCACATCATCACTCACCATGGTGAGATTGTGGTCAAACAAAGACCTTTAAACAATAAAAATATGTATATAAAAAAACTTATTTACGAAAGCATATATTGCTTGCTTATATTGGGAGAAATGTTCCCATTTTCATCTTTATAGGATAAATCAATAAAAGCGACCATTTTAAGAAAAATAAGCAGAGATTCTCAAAATAACTTTAGAAACCGCAAAAGTTTGAAGCGCATCGAGGCTCCTCAGAATAAACAAGAAACGACCGCTGTATGGCAAAAAGCGATGGCTGCTAAAAGATCAATAGAAGTTTGCTGAGGGATATTGAATTTACTCATAAAAGGCCACTAACAATGGTTTTGACGTGGGTCTGAATGGACACTGGGCAGGAGTGGTTTCGAAGGCAATGCGTAGGTACTGAGGATTGATTGAGTTTTTCATAAAGTTACGTTTTAGCCCTTTGCAATTGGGATCCGAAGTATAATTAGAGCAAAATTAAATAAAGTAGGTATTTCTTCGTCTTCTTGATATGTAGATTTGTTTATCATATCATTTTTTTGCTCTAACAAGAAATTAATAAAGTATTATTATAATATTGCATTTTTTTTGTTACAGATGTTTATGATTAAGAAGCCGTATATGAATTGGTGAGTGATTTGCAATACTATTATTATATTACATACTTACACATTTTTGAGGGCTTTTTCATTCTCGTAAATAATTAAAAAATTACAAATGAACTCAAAATGAACTTCAACGTACTTATCGTAATCTCGTTAAATATTCTCTTTGAATAACCGCTGCCTTCAAATGCTAACCAAAAGTATGCAAGAGTTTTCGAACGACCAAAAATGTTAAATCGTGGCTTGGTTTAATTTTGAATAATGGCATTTACAGCATCTTTTACGTTACGTGTAATTTTATAAAAAAAATAAGTAAAACGTCGTAAGGGGTAGATAGTTTTCTATGTATTACCTAACACCAATATTCACACACTAAAAAACAACATTACAAGGCCCACACATAATATTTTTCATCCGAGCTATTGTGTTTAGGGTTCTACAGAAGTTTTGATTTAAAATTTCCCGGTTAACACGCGTTTTTTTTCTATACACATGCACTGACTCAAAGTCTTCTATTTAGCATTACCTATTAAATTTGAAGCGCTCGTGGTGATCGGCAAAGTTAAGCAACCTCTGTCGTGGTCTGTACCTGGATGGGTGACCGCCTAGTGGTATTTCAAATCGAGTGTTTCCGTTCTTCGGAAGGCACGTAAAGTCGTTGGTTATCACTTAATTCTGATAGTCGTTAAGCTAGTTGGATGCCTCCTAGGAGGATTGAAAAATTCCAACAGTAGGTTGACTACAGTTACTTTCACCCTCATTTGTGAAAGGAGGCCTGTGCTCAGCAGTGAGTCATTAAAGGCTGGTGATGTTTAAACTTATGTAAGGCGTACTTTACACTTATTTATTTTTCTATATCAGTTATTTTCCCCGGCCTGCGCATAACAACTCAGCAAAGTTCCATCCCAATCGGAACGCAAAATTTCCACTTACGAAACAGTTGAACACACATTGAGTTTTTTTTATATTTATATACTAGACATAAACTGCCTTAATACAAAAGAAGGTTTAAGTCGATCTTATAAAACCCAGGTTTTAAATATGTCCGTCACTTTTTCATATAATACAAAGATCTGGGGATATCTTAAAACCGTTGTACAAGACTCGACTTAAACCTTCTTTTATTATTATAATTATTATTATTTTCACAGATTATTTTATATTAATTATAGTGACAGTCACACCTCCTTCGACTTAATAGTCGAAGTAGGTGTGACTTTATGCAGACGGAAAATATTATTTTAATAAAATACCTATCACTACCCTAATCTCATCAATAAACGTCTAGAAAAGAGTTTGAATAGTCCGGACAAAACGTTCCCTACTTACAGATAATCCGGGAAGTATCCAAGAGTACTTTCTAATATTATATTCGTGGGATATTTCAGCTGACTTGCTAAAGAATCTTTATAACGCGCCCCCATTTCTCAAGTCCACCGTCAAGATTTAGGTGCAGCGATTTGTCTTTCATTGATTTATCTTCCACTAGTAGTAATATATATTTTAAGCAATATAGAAAAAAAAAACAGTTCTATGAGTTCTTTCCTCGCGCTCCTTATCACAGTGGACTGTATAAGTGTTTACCTTTATTCTTGGAATATAAACCAGTCCAACATCAAAGTGTCGCTGGAAGTAACTCCATAATTAAGTAAGCATAATAACATGTATCAAGCAACGAATTGATTTTCTCTCCCACATTATATCAATTGTCGATCTATCGATACGCCTGCCAGTTCCTATTCCGAATGATTCACTTTCCGAATATCGTAATACAAAATGTTATGTAAGTGAAATCAGGTTAGCTTCCTTTTTGGGGGAACTGTCATTCAATCTGAATGGCGGAGGAGTGTTGTCCGATTGAGAAGTAATTTCCGAATGATCGTGATGGAAGTGCGAAATATCGTGGTAGTGAGAAAATGAAAGGAGATTTATTTTAGCCTGAATTAATACATAGGTATACGAGAATAGTTATTTATTATACTTTACACTTTTGGTTGATAAACATTAAAGAGTACGCCAATAAAGCCAGAAAAAAAGCGAATGGCAGATGAAATAAACTTATGTCTAATATTCACGTGGCATGAGACGGAGATAGCGTGTTTCGCGGAACAAAAATAAACTAAGCGCTTCTAATCTAAATAACTCGTAAAGTAATGATTATTTAAAAAAAATCGTTATTATCAGCCCTAGATCATACATTACTGATATTATTTATCGAATTTTTGTCTTAATTAGATACACCATGAACGAATAAAAACGAAAATTAATTAATATTAGAGGTATCTTTGTGATTTTTTTCTATCGAGGAATTTTCATTCCATTATCTTTTTGCTCAGAGTGAACCCTTGCATATATAATGAAAATACCCATATAAAAATATTTTTTCATTAAATATTATTTACTTGGGTAAATTTCAATTCTAAGATATGTTATTTTGCTTAATACGCACTCTTAATAGAGAGGTAGAGCATAGCGTTTTTTCTCTCAAAGAGCAGCTTGCCTGAAAAGAAGTGGAGGCACTCCTTAGAAAACATCGCAGCTATTACCTACTATGTGTATACTATACTATTTATACGAGATACCTTGAATAAATTGGTTTCCAATTTAGTTACTAAGTTGTCATAGCCTGTGGTCATGGGAAACCAGACCAATAATAATACGCAGCAAATATACATAGCTTGACCCCTCTGACCCATCGATTTATTACGTTTCCCACTCTAGCTGAAGGTCATATAATCCTCAATAAATCAAACACATCTCAATGAAATAAAAATAAACTCTCCTTTCATACGTGGATGGATTCCAGAACCGCTGTAATTCAAACGAGGTCATAAATTGTGGAAAACAGAAAGACATATAAAATATTATAGACTCGTATGAATTATTGTTAAGGACTATATAAAGGTAGGACTACGCTACGCGAACCGAGCACGAGCCGAGCACAAATGGATCACGAATTAGCGTAGCGTAGACGGACTTGGGAACCTCGAATGAGCGTTCGGTTCTCGCTCGACTAAGCTCCGCCAATTGGCAGTTTCTTTACGACGAATAGAGGTATTCGCATCGCGCTCGTATTGTAGGCTGGTTGTACGCCTACACTTGACATCGCAAGCTACGAACGAAGAGTGGCTTGGCTCGTGCTCGGTTCGCATAGCGTAGACGCTCCATAATATTTATAGCGGTTGAGTGCTATATGATTTCTTACGGTTTGTTTGTAAAGCGGTAGCTGTGGCAGTAGTTAGAATGTTAGACTGGATATCTGCGACGCTCACGGATGCTCACGCTATTTTTCAATATAATAATCAAAATCGAAGGTTCTTGGGCGTAATTTATCTTGAGACCCCTGCTATTGGGATCTTTATGACGTTATCAATATTTTAAATAGCCGTGTAAGATATGTTAAAGTAAATGATTAATATAGTTTTACGAAACATGCCATTTTGTTGCTACAAAAGAGTAACCTTGCTCATTTTAATTTCCCGTAAAAAAAAAACTATTTCAAAGAGTAAGTTCATCAAGATTCAGGCAGGACGAGTTCCTAGAAATTTGTGCAACCTCGACATTTAAATAAATAGCCTATCTTTACATTTAAGTCAATCTTAACTAACTGAAGAAAATACCTTGTGAAAGGCATAAAAATAAACATTACCTTTTGAATAAGATAAGCAATATCTCTTTTGTTTGTTGCGTATAACATATACAGAATCGAAAAGCTTTCAAGTCAATTCATTAAACAGATTTTTAGTAGCATAGGTTTCATGCGGTATGCATAGATAGAACTCACTTATGAGTCAACTCCATAAAATTTCATGACTAACAAATTTTCTGAATTTCCAATCCCGGCTACAAATGTGACAACTGAATTTAGGAAAGTCCATCTTGGTAACTCTTTTATAACATAATATCAAAATATAATTTTGTGCTACGAAAATACTACATCGTTCGTAGACGTCGTAGCAGGTAGCCCCATAATACCTACCAACAACTCGACTTGTATTTTCATCAAGTACCTTCCACTTGATGTTACAAAAACGCCCTCGGAATTGAGGTCAATTCGGTCGATGCTTAAAATGCTTAACTATGGACCGAAACAGAATAGGTATGTAAGCAAAATGAAAAAGTATTATTTCAAATTTTTTTTTTTTTTGAGATCTTAGCTTTTATTCGCTCAAAGAGCAGCTAGACTGGGGAAGTACCTCCACCATACAGAATACCGCAGCCAAATAACTTTATGTTGTGTTCCTGGGCGTTAGTAAAGTCATTGGGAATTTAAGGGGGAAGGGCGGTAAAACGTGAGTGATGTCTCATGTGTTACAAATGTCCATATCGCTACAGTAACCGCTTACCATACGCTTGTTTACCGACTTCTAATCGAATACTTATCAAATAATTAAAAGAAAATCTCAGCGCGCTATCTCAAATTATTTATTTATTGAACGAAGTTGAATTAGAAAAATACACAAAACAGAGCAAAAGTTACTTACTTGACAGTTCCAAGTTTCAGCCAGATAGTAAGTTAATGTGATAAATATTTAATTTATTGCAAAGAGGAGCTACTTTTTTTCTTTGCAATTGATCCTCGAGATCAGTTGAAAATTAGTTTAGTAGATCAACAAGTCCTCTAACATTTTGACAAACTCAAGAATAGTTTTGTCTTTTTAGTTTGAGTTTAAAATGTGTCTATCAACGTCATACACAATCTTCCCTGTAAGAATCACCATAAAAATATACAATAATCTCATAAACCTAAGGATGCGTCCATGCTACGCGCACGAAGCAGGTCGCTTCAATAAGGCAGCGTTGCACATACCCGTTATCACGGCGCATACTCTAGTAGGTACATTCACTCTATTAATATTCAATATCTATGGTACCACTACTATCTACTTCAACAGTAAATGTAAACAACAGTAATCTTGTAGGTAAACGAATCTACGTAATGTTGCAAACGTGAACGCGGCTTTATACGAGTAAGTTCAAGAGAGGCTTGCGTCTTTGATGCCGTTTTTAGGTAAGGTAAATTTGATGTATAATATGTGGAACCCTTTTATAACGTTCAAGATACAATATGAATGAGTTTTGTGAGTAATTTTGTATTTAATATCTCTATCATAATAATTATGATGAATGCAATGTTTTTTTGAAACACTGATCAGTTCAGTTTGTTTCTCTATCTGAATGTAAAATATACATATTAATATATTATCAATGTTCTAGTCCATCTATAAAAAATATTTTGTTATTTTTTCACAGCTAAAATACTAAACCAATCTTAATGAATATAAACAGAAGAGTAGCCTAGACCCCGAAAATAAATAACAACATCAGAAATAATAGGTTTAAAAACCTTTGAAAAACAAATTAATATTTTGGCTCGCGGTTAAATAACAATGACATCAATTGTTATTATAGGACGCGCGTCCCTCGCGAGAACCGACGAGTAGTAGGTACTAGCTATAGCCTAAAATAAGACAAGTATGTATGCAATAATACGATCGTTAATGGATCCTTACAGTGCTATTGTACCATTAGAGCTGGAAAATATTAAACAATAAACTTACGAGTAAACTAAAAAAAGGCCTTAAATAATTGCTATTAATATTTTAATCTTGCTGCATTTTGTATGAAATCTATTCCGCCAATTCCCAACCACCGGGAATGCTCTCTGATTGGCTAATTAAAGGGCACACGCGCTCTGATTGGTAAAGTCAATGACACACAAAAAATTGAGATACATTGATTGGTCGGTACTGTTACAAAAAAAAAAAGATAGACAGAGGAAATTCATTCAAACCCAAATTCATAAATGTTGATCCATGATTACCTTATTCATATCTACAACGGAGTATTAACGCCTACTCTTTTTAACTAATACAATCAGAGTAAATCGTAGTAACTACTCGAGTCACAAAACAAAAGCTCTTTAGCGTGGGACTCTTCATTCAACTTTAGTAATAAGATTTTGGCTATTTTTGTTCTGTTTTATTTTTTACCAGAGACCCGCCCCCTCTTCACACGGACATCTTTAACAATCATCTTCATATAGCCAATTTATACAAAAACTTAATGAATTATATACACCTAAACCTTTGTCATGAATCTCTCCATGCATTTGTGAAAACCATATCAAAATCCGTTCAGTAGTTTTTTGAACATAAAGGGTAAAAAGAAAACCCATATGGTGCCAATCCGTCTGTCTGTTACAGAGGTATATTTCACCACTGATGCTATTGATTTGTAATTTGGAATAGTTATAAATATTGCTTACTCAATCTTACTGCTAAGGCAAATTTTAAAAAAGAACCGATATTTCAAATTGGGGCTAAAAGACAACCGCAACGACAGGATAGGACATATTATTTCATTTTTCATTTAATCAAAGCCTTCACAGAAATTAAATATTTTTTGCCAAAAGTCATGTTGTATATGAAGTTTCGAATGAAAGCTGATGAAATGAATAAATGGATTGAATTTCCCGTTACTTCTATTTTGCAGTCTGCTAAAAAAGAAACTAGAAGTGGGTAAATGGAAACCGACGTGTCTCGTAACATTTTTGCAATACATTTCAATTCCCTGATACGTGACAGGCATCAATAGAATTCTCCACATATTGGGTCTTTTGGACAACCCACAGTATGTGACCCATAACAATTATCATCCTCCGTATACACACAACAACAGAGTTGGGATGATTTTAGTTTAATCCTAGAGTGGGAGATCTATATTATAATAAATATACTTTACTTGTACACCACATAATAGTACACAAAAAGAAAGAATAACAATTACCCAGAAAAAGTTATAAAAAACAGGCGCGATATTCTTCCAGACAACCTATGGGTAAGAGGGTAAGTAAGAGTAAGGATATAACAACATGCCAGGTGTAATAACATAATAATACATTTAAATAAATTCTAATAAATGAAATAAATACTAAACCCTAGCACGATAATAACCAAAATAATAAACTAATACGAATCCTTACTTCCTTACTATAATATAATAGTATAATAATGGATTAGCCCGGCAGATGGCGCTGCAGTCGGTATCTAGGTTATATAATCGACTGCAGCGCCATCTGCCGGGCTAAATTCTGAATCTAAACCATCCAGGGCGCCACCCAAACGCATACAAAAAAATTAATTCAAATCGGTCCAGCCGTTTAGGAGAAGTTCAGTGACATACACACGTACAGTAGAATTAACTCCCTGGATGGTTTAGATAGGGTAGGGTAGGGTAGGGTAGCACCACAGGGTAGGCCAGCACCACGCGAACGAAGTCGCGCCGGGCAGCTAGCTTATTTATAAAATTGTATGAATTACGGTCACTTTTTTGACCACTATTTTAAATAATTAGGATAATAATTCATAGAGAAAATGTATGCTATCCACCTCACCCCAGTTTAAAAAATCTGTTGCATATCCTATTGAAGTAGGTATATAAAAAAAATACACGCCTAAATTTGATTAGAACCACGTGGTCTTTCATTGTAAGTCATATTTAATGCCCACTTCGTAAGTATCTAATTAGTTACTCCTAGGAACCATTTTTCTCTAGAATAATCACTGCCTACACACCCTCGTTATAATAAAAGGCTATTAACGAAATAGGGTCACAATTGTGAACATCCTCTCTAGCCTCATTAGTATCATATCTAATCCTAGACTAATTAATGAACCTACATCTCAGACAAACCTAACAACGAATTAATGAACGTTACATCTTATTGTCCTGTTTCTAGGTAGGAACTTACAAACAATCTGTATAAAATATGTAACATAATGTGAGGAATGAGTTCCTTTGATTAATTACAGGTTCAGGATTCAGATTCAGGATTCTCTCAGGAAAGAGAGAGAGACAGCACATTGGATTCAAATCTAATTAGGTACCTAGTCTACTACTACAAGATCCTGAATTCACTTCAATAAACTGATTTACATTCAAAGACGTAACAAATTAAAGATATAAATAAATAATAAATAACACCGAGAAAGGGAAGTTTCTTAGTAATATACAGATGCACCATACATTAATTTGATTACATTTATTTTTATCAAAATAATTGGACTGTTTTACAAAAAACTTAAACCGACTTCAGAGTACACTAACAAGTAATCAAATCCTAATCTGATGACAATGGGACCAAACGGGAAGTGTACCCTTCGAGTCAAAAAAAGAATTTTCCAAATCGGTTAATAAATGACGGAACCGAATTGAGAACCTCCTCCTTTTTTTGAAGTCGGTTAATAATACTCAGCAGTAAGTTAAATCGGGCTGATAGTTTCTGAAACCATGCTACGCATGCAACTATGCTACGTTTAAGTACTTAATAAGTATTCAGGGAACATGTAGATGTCCCTAACTGAATTATAATATTAGTAACTAAGTGTTAGAAGTCTGGAATAAAAAGCGTTGAAAACCGTTTCCAAAGAATATAATAAAATTTTATTTTCCTTGAAAATATGCTCAGGTAAATTTCAAAATCAAAATCAAAATTCATTTATTCATATTAGGCCCTTATAGGGCACTTGTGAAAGTTAACAAATGACTCTACACCGGTTCCAAATACAACTTGAACTGAGAAGACTCCGGCAAGAAACTCAGCAAGTGTTCTTTTTTTTTTTTTTTTATGTGTACTTATAAATATTACAATTTACGAAATATATATAACAATAGCGTGCGAAGCGAACAATTCATTCAAATGCATTCTTGTCATCTACAAAATCAGAAACTTTATAGTACCCCTTCTTGCATAACTTCTGTTTTACTATCTTTTTGAATCTATGTATAGGTAGCTCTTGGATTTCTTTGGGTACTTTATTATAGAAACGTATACATTGCCCCTTGAAAGAGTTAAGGACTTTGCTGAGCCGAGTTAAAGGTACAGCAAGTTTGTGCTTATTTCTAGTGTTCAAACTATGAGTGTCGCTATTCTTAGGTAAGTTATTTATGTTTTTCCTCACATGAATAAGATTTTCATATATGTACTGTGACGACACTGTCATTATATTAATAGATTTAAACTTGTCTCTCAAAGAATCTCTAGGCCTTATTTTATATATTGCGCGGATAGCCTTTTTCTGCAGTATAAAAATTCTATTGATTTCGGCACCACTACCCCAGAGGAGGATACCGTAAGACATCAAACTGTGAAAGTAACTGAAATAAACTAATTTTGCCGTAGATTCGTCAGTGAGAGCGCGAATTTTTCTCACTGCATAAGCTGCAGAACTAAGTCTATCCACCAATTTACAAATGTGAGGGCTCCATTGTAACTTAATATCTAAAGTGATACCTAAAAATACAGTTGTTTCAACAAGATCCAGTTTTTCGCCTATAATTACAATATTTGTGTCCGAATGTCTCACATTGGGTAGACTGAATCTGATACATTTTGTTTTTTTCTCATTTAGCAATAAATTATTTATAGTAAACCAATCAACGACTACAGAAAGAGCATTGTTCACATCGTCAGAATTAAAATCATGTCTATTCACTTTGTAAAGAAGTGAAGTGTCATCAGCAAACAATACTATCTCATGTTTTTTTTCTACAAGATATGGTAAGTCGTTGATGTAAATGAGAAAAAGAAAAGGTCCAAGGATAGAACCTTGTGGTACACCCATAGTTACTGATGACCCAGGGGATACTTTACCATTAACATCAACCTTTTGAATTCTGTCACATAAGTAAGAAATCAAAAGATCTAGTGCAGTGTCTCTAACGCCGTAGTGATGTAATTTGCTGATCAGTATTTTATGATGGACACAATCAAAAGCCTTGGATAAGTCACAAAAAACACCAATGGTGTCTCGTGAATTTTCCCAGGCGTCAAAAATATGTTGAATAAGCTCAACACCAGCATCGGTTGTTGAGCGACCCCTAGTGAAACCAAATTGTTTACTGTGAAGCAGTCTATTACTATTGAAATGTACCATCAATTGATTAAGTATAATTTTCTCGAATACTTTACTGAATGTCGGTAATATGGAAATCGGTCTAAAATTTGTGGGGTCAGATGTACTGCCAGTTTTAAATAAAGGCACTACTTTACTATGTTTCATAAGATCAGGAAACTCACCACAATCAATACATTTATTAAAAATAACAGCTAAATGAGGTGCAATACAATCAATTATAGAATTAATAAGTTTAACTGAAAGCCCCCATAGATCAACAGTGTTTTTCAAATTTAGAGATTTGAACGCTTTAATTATATCGCTAGAAGTAACAGTTGAGAATTTAAAGTCGGGAAAGGCGGGAATAATAATGCAATCTATCATAAATTTATTATTCACTTGAGAGTTTTCTATAATGAATTTTTAAGTACTGCGATAATTAATTTAGTACAAGAGTGTGGGAACGGAGGATTCATTGGAGTACAATATGTAGTATACCTACTTTAATGGGATTATCAAACTTATATCTTGATAAATGGTTATTAAACTTCTTAAAAAGCTACACGTACAAGGAGTAAGATTTTATTCTGTTTAATTAATAGTCAAAATATATTAGTATTTTTCTGTTTTAAAAGGAATTTTGTCCAATTCAGACAACGAAAATCTTACCGGGTATCTTCTATGACCAACTGACGTCAAACAATCAAAGTATTTTTTTTATTACAAATTATTATAACATCACACTATCACCTGAGTTAACAAATAATTTATTTTATTTATACAATCCCTGCAATTTCATATACAGAATACTTCAATTACTCGTTTGTTGAAATTGACTGTTATTCAATTACATAAAAATAGTAATCACATACAACTCAATAAAAACCAGTTGATCAACTGCTGACTATTCTGAAACAAAACCTTAACGACGTATACTAAATGGAGGCGTGTGTCCAAACATCCATTTGTCCGTGCGTTTGACATCTAATTACACCACAGATTGAGTTCCTTGATTTACCCGAAACATTTTAGGGAAAACTTTTACCTTCAGTTAATTTACAGATAGGTACATTTGTAACATATAACATACAATGTTGCTGGTTTTTTTTTCCTTAGAAGCTATTAATTAGTGCTTCAATATAACTGGTTTTACTCGGAAATAGTTAATTTAGTCAAGTCAATAAAAATTACAAGTCTTTTCTAATTATTTGGCCAGTATATTTCTAAGATTCCACATCATACGAGAACGTACACATGCGGGCAATAGTAAACAGAGTTCCTTTGCCGTTTTTTTTTTGTGTAAATATAATAAAATAACAAAATGTGAAATGATGATGATACACCATTATTTCACTAGCCTAATTTCTGGGCAATTATAACTAGCTGAGTAAAGCCTTCTCATTATTTGCTTGTATTTAAAGAATTCCTTCACATACTATTGAGTAACCAGCACACTGGGGTTCCTGCTCCACGACATATAAATGCAGCATGTAATTTATACTAATATTTGCGGCAGCGAACTAAAGGTACGCATGGCTACACATCAAGGCTATACATTTCCAGTATAGGCTGACCTCCAATTGTACGGAAATCCTATACAATGCGAGATCAGCTTATACTGAAAATGTATAGCTTGATGCGTATCCGTGTGAACCTAAACCTGAAGGGTCGGTAGACGACATTTTACAGCGTTGTCCTGATAATTGGGTAAAGCACGCAATACCGACCGGTACCGCGGTTAAGCGATCTTATTTCTGAAACTGACACAGAATTATCGGCGAATAATGAAATTCCCGGGAACTTACAAAGGGATGGCATTTCGAAAGCCCGCGCTGTGGTCGATATAGTGCGCTCAGGGAGTGTTAATTTGATAATGCTGTAATTTTAAATATTCTGCTGAAACGGAATATGATAATCACTCTTTATTAACGTTAAAAACAAACGTATAGTAAAATATAAGTGACAAAAATAGGTAGTACTAGTAGTAGTCAGGTATACAACACAGGTCATAAAAAAATACTTTTAATCTTATAATAACCTGGCATATTATGACAAATAAAAAAATCTGCTTCAGATTAAACATTCTTGATGTATTTTTTACAAATGAATCCTTAAAACTAATTGGTTCAATCTTAAATCATTCGACGAGTAAATCTTAATTGAGGGCAACGGCTTTTATCGTCGTCCCTTCTAAATAATATTTAAATTAATGCGAAAAATAATGTACAGCCCTATACCTAAATTCATAGCGAGAACAAATAAAGTAATTTCCGTTTATGTTTATATTTTCGATCAGATTGATTTAGTAATTTATGATGATTAACTTTGATTTTATTGTTTTTCTCTAAACTATGTTGTTTACCATTTCATTGTTATTTATTGATTGTTTAATCAACGGTATTCTTAACATTATCATGCATTTTAAAACAGAAAACTGACACACACTTTGATATCTCTCCAAATTATTTCCTATGCTGGACTTCAAGGTAAATATTTCTTAGCAGGGAAATACCAAATTGCACCAAAATAAATAATGAACAATATTTTATATAGAAAACTAGTCATACTGTAAAATATTCTTCATTAAAAAAATCGTGAGAAGTCAACAATATATAAAAAAAAAAAAAAAAAGTATATGTATTATATCAGTTATCTGGTTTCCATAGTACAAGCTCTGCTTAGTTTGGGATCAGATGACCGTGTGTGAGAAATGTCCCAGGATATTTATTTATTTTATTTATTTATTTTCAATCTATCTTTGCAAAGCTATATTTACGTGGAACCCTCAATGCTATTACAGGGATAACGTTATTTGCCAGCTCTGACAGCCAAGTCAATTATCGGGTCCTTCCGCAAATAGTTTTCATTTCCCCAGCTTGTGTGTAAAGGGCAAGTGCAGTAGGTCAAGGTGGCACCTAAACCAGTTATCGGGAACCATTGCGGGGACTAATGCAGTTCCTGTGTTGGGTCAAGAACGCATGCAAGTTTACAAAGTGCTTTTGTAGGTATGTGTTTACCGTGTGTATGGAATATATTCACAGTACTCATATGCAGTAGGTAGTGATTTTAAATGTCATTACATATTTTAGTAATAGGACATAACATCGATATTCGGCAACCAGGAACTTGTTTGAATTATTATTTTGTATTTATTTTTGGAATGGAATATGTTCACAGTACTCATATGCAGTAGGTAGTGATTTTAAATGTCATTACATATTTTAGTAATAGGACATAACATCGATATTCGACAACCAGGAACTTGTTTGAATTATTATTTTGTATTTATTTTTGGAATGGAATATATTCACAGTACTCATATGCAGTAGGTAGTGATTTTAAATGTCATTACATATTTTAGTAATAGGACATAACATCGATATTCGGCAACCAGGAACTTGTTTGAATTATTATTTTGTATTTATTTTTGGAATGGAATATATTCACAGTACTCATATGCAGTAGGTAGTGATTTTAAATGTCATTACATATTTTAGTAATAGGACATAACATCGATATTCGACAACCAGGAACTTGTTTGAATTATTATTTTGTATTTATTTTGTTTTTAATTATTAATGCATTTTGCTATTGTAAAACGATTGAAAATTCTAATAGTGCACCCATTTCATTTTAGAATTTATGTGCTTACTACTTTTCGCCACATCATCATTAGCCATGGGGAACTTGATGTTTAGCGCAGGCCTATATACATAGCAAGAATATATATATGTAATTACGATTTCAGTAATGTGGTGGTATTTTACTCAAATTACGTGGTCGCCTGTAATAAAACTTCATTACACTCATTATAGCGGAAAGTAAAGTCGAGAATAATAAATAACTTCTGGTATACTTTATCCGTAGGCATGGATTTCAAGACATTTGTAATAAAATTAGTATTAAAATTAATATTCAATGGACTATGAATTTAAATTTAATAAAATAACCCATTAACAAGCCTGTAGTCCGGGGTGGTTCGTTTATTTATGCAGTTTTCTTTCAATACATAGTTATAATAATACTTGTACGTAGTATTTATATACTCTGAGATAATATAGCTTTTTTAAAAGGTACCTATTATTTAGCATTAGCTGCCCATCAAATATAAGGGTCACGATTGCGATAAATTCACACTGACTTCAGATAAAAATCAATGTTACATGTAATCGCGTTTTTTTTCTCATGGTGAGACCGGCTAGTATTGTTTGGTTTTTCATTTGCTACCTCGTTAAAGAAATCCCGTAATGTGTCATAAGTCATGAGCTTCGCGAGATACAGCTAACTTCTTTCAACGAAAAGAACCGAATCCAACTGAGTCCGCCCGATCGTTCGTGTGCCACCACCACCACTGCCACCTACTCAAGCTCGCTTCTTGCGATGCACCAAATCCGGTTATCCGGTATTTACACACTCTTAACTCTTATATTTTATTTCTGCATACACCATCCAAAGGAATGTTAACTTATAAATAAAAGAAATAAGTATCTACTTTACTTTTTACTCTATATTTTATCTACTTTTACTTTACTTTACTTTACATTACTTTGAAGCGCTCGTGGTGTACAGGTCGGTTAACGAAAGCTGGCACGTTCACAGTACTCATAAATTTGCAATCAGTCAAGTCTAATGGACGAATGCAAAAATAGACCACTCTATATTTATGAGCAATAGCAAAAGCAAAACAATAACTGTCTCCTTCATACTCATAAGCTTGACTTTGCGCAAGAGAGACGGTGTAAATGTGTTGAAACGTGCCAGCTTTAGTTAACCGACGTGTAGCATGATTAGCCGTTCTTAATCGATCGGCAAAGTTAAGCTACGTCTGTCGTGGTCGGTACCTGGATGGGTGACCGTCTAGTGGTATTTCAAATCGAGCGTTTCCGTGCTTCGGAAGGCACGTAAAGCCGTTGGTCCCGGTTATCACTTAATTGTGATAGTCGTTAAGCTAGTTGGATGCCTCCTAGGCGGCTTGAAAAATTCCAACAGTAGGTTGACCACTAGCCTACCTCCACCAATCCGCAGTGGGCACGCGTGGTGGAGCATCTGCCCATTCCCTTTCACCCTTATTTGTGAACGGAGGCCTGTTCTCAGCAGTGGGACATTATAGGCTGATGATGATGATGATGATGACATATATATATTTACATTATAGTGTTGAACGAGAATTGATTTATTAGCGTCCGATCGAGAAATAAACAGTTACATTTAAAATATTTTTTATCAATAAATCATAAATTTCCCTTCAAAGGAAATCAAACAGACAGGCTGCGGTTACAGAAGCGATTGCGGGAAGAATATTTATACAGGACACGCTCGAAATGTACTTTTTATAAGAGTTTAAAAGAATTTCGTTGCAAATCTATCCTTAGGAGATTTACGAGTTATTCCGTCGAATTGGAAACCATTCCGACACTGGCTTGCGGATCATTTTTCAATAATCTTCAGATTGCACGGCTCAACTTAGATTTGATCGCAGAAATGGTTTCAAAATTTAAACACGTGTGGCATATATTTTATATGATTTAGCATAATATTATATATAGTAATTATTTAAAATCTATATATAAATATATATAATAGGTACCTGCATAATTGATATTGAATTGTATTGAACAGATTTGTATGGTGCGTTAATTTCGCAGCACAAATAATGATAAAATAAATACAAATTAACAGAGTTAAAAAAAAAACTCGCGGATGTTCGTGACTGAAAGGTGCCGTCAAAATACTAGTGTTGTGGGGATACTCCATCAACTTTTTATTGAGTCAGTCATGTTTCAACTCAAGTAGGTAATTCATTTATGTATCATTGAAACCAAAGTTTTCAGATGCACTCTTTGATCAGATCACTTCCTTTCAGATATATAATGCGTAATTCGTACGTTCGGAGTAAATTGATGTATACCAAAATGTTCATCAGTCTAACAAGGAGGTTAAGCTGCTGAATATATCAAATAAAAGATAAACTCTCGAGACCATTTAAATATTACATAAATATTAAATAATTCATATGTTTATAAATGGTAAAGATTGAAACCGTATAAAGAAAATTTTAAATATAGGTATTTTGTAGAATTTTTAAACATCGCTATACATTATTTTGCCATGCCTTACTAATCTGGTTGGTTTACTCACGGATTTTCAGAAACAATTTAAGCTTTATACTTTTATCAAATTCCATTCCGCCATTTTTTGCAGTATTACCTGGCTGTACATCCATGCTCACCTGTCGATACGGTAACCTGACCTCTCCAATACTGATACTCTGGAATGATTTTATTTCATTGTTTTACTTCATCGGTATTCAAAGGCTGCCAGTGAAAATTGTATGAATATTCCAGTTATTCCATTGTGAAAATATTCTACATTAATTTAATTACAATGCTTCAGTTATTGTAAAAGCATTCGCAAGTCGATGTTTTGAATCAAGTGCTTTTAATTAACTCTAAAGTAGACAAATAACAAGTTAGAATTAATTTGATTAATTGAATTAATTTTTAACAATTTTGGGAATAAATTAATACAATGTATAGAAAAAATTAATGCGCTATAAATATTAATACATAATATAATAGGTACATAATTCAACAAGAGTGACTTAAACGGTTTAAGTTTAAGTTGGAAGCTATTAAGAGAAGTACAACAAAATTTCAAAATACTCGGAAATATACATTTATAGCTACAACATAGTAAACGTAGCAATATACAAAACCGTGTTTTGATGAATGTGAAGTACCTACACTACCTACCCTGTCATCTCGAGCATCGCGGAAATACTTATGATAGAAAAACGAGTGTTTCCTCTCGCACTTCGGCCATCACCCCCAAAGAAACCCCCTTATATCTCTCCTCAGGCAAAATATTACTTAGTTTTATTTGTACGTAGTATTTATAAACTCTGAGGTTTTATCAAGCCCTGCCCTGCCCTACTTCAGTCTTTTGAAAAGTTGAGATTGGATTTTTTAAGTCCTATCGATGAAGTTTTTAGATTAATCTAACTAGATAAACCCGGAATGTCTTTGGTATCTAATAATCTGTAATTTATTTACGAAACGAAGTAAAGTTTCTATTTATATGGTATCATAACAGCGTTTTGTTTCCTCCGAATAATTGGTAACCCTATTGATAATACGTTCTGTTTTTGAGGCTTCGTTACTCAATCACGTAATGGCACATAACGGATTTGAATGAACAAAACACATAACATATATACAGGGTTAACACCTCGCAGGATTGTATTACTAACATCATAAACAACAAGTTTTGATCAATGACTTTTTTCAAAACTTAAAATCTACATAATTGGGATGTTTCCTGCGTAAAAAAAATATAATTCTAATTAGTCCGTCAGTTAGATTACATTTATACAAATATAATTTATATTATAAAAATATTGGACACGTATTTTTTGTTTTAGCAATTCATTAATAATTGGCGAAGATAAAGCGCGACTAAGTTAGGTGAGAGGCATATGATTGTTTGCTATCTTAGTAGTATAATAAAACGGCCAAGTGCGAGTCAGACTCGCACACGGCGGGTTCCGTACAATATTATAACTAAACTTGGCTATGAAAAATAAATCTTGTAAATTTATTCGGGCAATAGAAATACATATTCTGTGTTTCAATTTCAGCTGTTTACCTATTAGGGTTCATGAAATACAGCCTACTGACAGACAGATGGACGGACAGGAGGCTTAGTAATAGGGTTCCATTGGGCACCCTTTGGGTAAAGGATTATCTTCCTTTTCAATTCTAGTACAAAGTATTGAGTCACCGACAAAGGTTATAGGTTCAAATCTTACAATGAGCTTGAATTTGCTTTCTAAAATCCACTGACCAGCTTGCCATCATCATATTGTATCATAATAATCAATTCAAAGCAGAGTCTTATACAATACAAAAACATTAACTATCTTACCACTTTTCCTCTGCGACTACACAAAATTCAACATATTAGATTTGTATGATGAGGGTCGTTCAGAGTCGCTCGGACTTTTGGAATGCCGTGACCATATTATTTAGGACCGTCCTTGCATTTAATAATTTGTTGTGGTTCCATTCGTATATAATTCATAGCCCGAAGCGGCCGCCATTGTTACCTTACGAATGTTCAAAATGAACTTATGTATGTAAATGAGTTTCTGTAATTAATGTAACGGTTTCTACTGTATAATTCCGAATCATGAAATACGTAGTACAAGAAGTTTGTTATTTTTGCTTCCGCAAAATTGAGAAAAAGTTTTTGAACGTTCACTATATCACTATAAATCATAATGTATCAGCTAGTCAATCGTATCTAACATTTCTAATATTATTAATGTGAACATTTTCGTCGATGTTCATTACTCAATTACGAAATACAATTTAAAAATTCAATAAACTGTTAGAAAAATTCTTGGAATAAAACGTAGACACTTTGTTATCCTGTGAATATATTAGAAACCTCCAAAATGCGAGTACGATTTGGGGGGGGGGGACTAGTTCATGTGGAATTGCTACCACAATAATCATTAGTACACACGAGGCTTTTTTTAGGCGAGGCGAGGTTATTAAGCTTCATTATTGATGATCAATGTAAACGCGTTTCATACGACGTTTTTCAACACACTTGCGAGGAAAAATAATATACTTGTATTTTTTGTAGTTGATTTTTAGGGTTCCGTAGCCAAATGGCAAAAAACGGAACCCTTATAGATTCGTCATGTCTGTCCGTCTGTCTGTCTGTCTGTCTGTCCGCCGTATGTCACAGCCACTTTTTTCCGAATCTATAAGAACTACAATGTTGAAACTTGGTAAGTTGATGAATTCTGTGAACCGCATTAAGATTTTCAGAATTTATTTTATCTATTTTATTTTAAGAAAAATAGAAAAAAAAAAAAATGGGGGTTCCCCCCGTACTTAGAACTGAAACTATTTTTTTTTTAATAAAACCCATAAGTGTGGGTTGTCTATGGATAGGTCTTCAAAAATGATATTGAGGTTTCTAATATATTTTTTTTCTAAACTGAATAGTTTGTGCGAGAGACACTTCCAAAGTGGTAAAATGTGTGTCCCCCCCTGTAACTTCTAAAATAAGAGAATGATAAATCTCTTTTAAATATATGATGTACATTACGATGCAAACTTCCATCGAAAATTGGGTTGAACGAGATCTAGTAAGTAGTTTTTTTTTAATACGTCATAAATTGAAATTCATATCAAATACTCAGGTCTATATACTACCATTTACTTATATACCTACAGGTTTGTACGGAACCCTCAGTGCGCGAGTCTGACT
Source organism: Achlya flavicornis (assembly GCA_947623365.1). Lineage (NCBI taxonomy): Eukaryota > Metazoa > Arthropoda > Insecta > Lepidoptera > Drepanidae > Achlya > Achlya flavicornis. Next base: position 5,700,120 of record OX392482.1, read on the forward strand.
CGCACTTGGCCGGTTTTTTGTATATTTTCTTCTATACAGAAGAAATCATACTATACTCGTAAACAATCAACAGTCAGAAACTTCAACATCGTCACTAAATTATTCCGATCCAAACAGTAAACATAACCATTACATAATATTTAGTAGGTATCTAAACGTGACCCACCACAAAAAGAACACTGGGGAAAAAGCAGTTAAATATTAATTAAAACTCCCATAACGGTATGATACGTACAATGGCGTTGTTTTTCCGACTTTATCCCTAATTAAATTCACTTTTGTGTTCTAAAACACATTACTTTGAACCGTGCCTGAATGAGAACGATATTTACAAAATAATATCAGAATCTTATAGAGAAAGCATTTAGAAAGAATTAGGATTGTACCTATGTAGTTACAAGGCGACTCGATTTAAATCGAGTTTTTTTCATACCATAGAGCTTCAAACATGGCTGGAGAATTGATTCGATTGAAAATTTCAATTTTTTTTTTTTTTTTCAAAAAACTAAACGTTTAAAAAAAATTATACATATCTTATAGAATGACTAATCAATCGCGATCACCCATTTGCCTCCTTTTTAAAAAAATATTTTGAGAAACTTTTTCTCAGATCCCCACCACGTTGTATAAGGAACCTATGGCAAAATTCAAATTTTCTAGAGTAACTAGAACTAGGACTAGATCAACCGATTTGTGCTGGTACGTTGACCTGTTAAACAGACAGGGGTTATATATACGGTGTATACTTTATTCTAGAAATTAATATAATCAGTATCACCAGAAGAATTCATCTTCAAGGTTTTATGTTGACGAAAAACATAGGCATATATTTAAAGAAATACATAGGCGCACCTATTTGACTTTGCAATGGAAAGCAAATATAGAATACCTTATAATGTTCCCGAGGAGCATTTTCTTCTAACGGATGTTTCAATATGGAATCTTCTATGATAGAATGATAAAAAAGTAATAAACCAACCAAATTAAAAATATAAATAAACAAAAAAAGTTACAGAGAAAAGAAATTACGATGCGGCGTTTGACTAAAAAGTATTCTGAACACTGTATTCTTTACACCTCGCGATTTATTTAACGACTTTTTTCACCAGACTTTTTTTTCTTGTTCCATTGTGTTTTTGGCAAACATCACGCGTCGAGATATGTTAATGAAATTTTCAAAGGGAGGCTGTCGAAAGCTCGGGAATCGGATTAACGACTGTTAAGGCTGTATAACACGCTCGTTAGAAACGGTGGAAACAGATTTTTATTGCCTTCACACGTAACTACACGCTTATGACCTCATCTGCATCAACATTAGATTAAGATTTATAATGTTCGTGATGCCGGCCGCGACCTCGGCATTCACTAACTTTATTATTGAGGCAGAAAACCCTTTTTCCACACCCCACTTACTTTTGTTTATAGTACAAATTAAAACCAGTTTATCAAAAATTATATAAGCAGTCTTCATCGAACTTAACTTTTATTTTTCATTTATCTTTCTACTCTCTTGACTGTTTAAAATAAGCTAACAATGTGTGTGTAAACTTCCGGTTTTGAACAGCCTATCCCCAAGTTCAACTAAATACTCTACTTGCCTACAAGCTTAGTACCTACCTACTTCCTTGTCATTTTTGTTTTGTTCCTACTTGTATATTATTAGGTCCTTACATTTTATTTAAGTAATTAAAATAACCAACAATTCACGGAGTACGTATGTAATCATACTTTTTCCTCATCAAATAAGTCCTTAGTATTTGCAGAAACATCTTAACATTTCTAACTTCTAAATAATGTTCTCAAAGCTCACATTGGTTCTTGAAAAGAAACACTTAAAGAAGAACACAAAACAATACCAACCTATCTATCTCAACCATATACGAAAGAATCCCAGGTCTTTGATTTATCCTTCTACCTACAGTGAAGTTCAAAAGATAAATAGAGCCTTTGTAACAATAATGTTGTTCTCTATCCTCAACGTCTTTGATTGTCACATCTATATCCGTTTTTGCCATGGTATACTTGAATGAACAAACTTCATAAAAGTGTTTTCGAACAGTAGAAAAAACGTGAGAAATTAAATATATAATATACGATAGAATAATTTAAACTTTTTAATTTCAATGCAATATATTATGGTTTCTTCCTTAGATGGTCAAGTTACACGTCTAATCTCTAAATTTTAAAATGGCATCGCTAATTCCATTTATGAACAAAGAGCCTCATAAGATTTTCTATATTATTAAAATAATTGTTAATAAATGGTTTCCATATGACGTTTCTGTTTGAACTCAGCGGAATTTTGGAAAACTACTTCAATTTCCGAGAGCTTTCACTGGTGCATTTAAATGTTAGCTATGTACCGTGATTTAACTTGTACCATATTACCCGTTCGTTGAAAGTATATATTGGGAAAGCATATTTGAAATACCATCAGAGTGATGTTTGATTGTTTCAAAACGAATTTATACTCACTATAAATCAGTGTTGAAACATTTATGAACGTGAAACCTGCTTCATTCCTAAAACCTCATTATTGAAAAAAAAATATTACAAGATATAGACTTATTTATTTATTTATTATTATTTATATTTGTAAAAGAGTTTTATACTATGGAACCTGGAATACTGCGGTTGCTTGTTTTAAGGGTATTAATTTTGTTCAGGTTTACGTACTTAAAGCTTACTGCACAACTTTTCAAAGTCAAAGTCAAAGCCATTAATTCAGTTTAATGGCCCTAAGTTAGAGGCCAGTTATGTAAGTCTTTACCGGACTTAGATACCAGCGGGCTAGAAGTCAGCCTTCATGTGTCAGTGGAAAATTGGCAAGAAACATTATTAAATATATTTTTTGTAAAATCAGATTATATAGGAATGTTTGCTTCTTGAAATAAATAATGTATCAATTAAAAAACAAAAATAATTGGATATTCTTTCTTGCCTTACCCACGTACGTTAGCATTAATGTGTATTTCTAAGCTTTTCCCCCCTTCCACAGGCTTATAGAATAGCAGCTCATTGAGGTACGTTTGACAAGAGTTTTTTTTGGCACCCAACGTGGGACTATTGAAGCCGAACGAAAGTTGACGTTGAAACGAATCTGAGATAAAATAACCTCAATATTAAGACCATAAATTTTATACTCATGATTAATTAAATTTCGTGCAGAACTCTCTTGTACTCGTTATTCCTTAATTTTAATTTACAAAATAATTAAGCTCGCGTTTCATTATATTTCAAGATTTAAGTATCTGCTATTTGACACAATACCCTTTACATAAACCAATTATACTCTGCGCAAATTTAATATTATAATAAATTTAATTATTACACAAACTATGTGGATCTTTTCAGTAACGCGCTAACAAAATGAAATGTTAATTAAATTCTTTGTGTACCTACTATCCGTGTAGTTTATTAAACGCATATTTCAGCTTGGGAAATATTTTACAGTTAACTCAAAAACGCTTTGATGCCCGTCCAACATTATAAGGCAATAAATAAGGCGAATTTCCATGGATAAGTGTACTTAGGACAGAACACAATGATGCCATCAAACCCTTTATAATGTCCGGTTTCAACAGCTGATGTAAATCGAAATACTTGTGACACACCGCTTTGAAACTCAATCAACAAATCACTAAAATCCAACTCCATTATATCTACATAATCTTTTTTTTTTTAAATATAACTGGATTTACTTTGAAACACTTTGGTGACACACGATACATGAGCAAAAGAAAAATCAACTCTCATGTGAGCTTCTTAATTGTTAAGCTATTATAAGTTTTAAATTATATTTTTATAATAAGTTATAATCGCTGATCAAAATATAACTGCCCTCAAAGCCTTAAACCCTCTACACCTTATTTATTCCTTAAGAGGGCGTACAAAGCCAGAAAAATATGGCAATGCCAGATGAAACAAACTTATGCCTAATATTCGCGTGGCATGAGACGGAGATAGCGTGTTTTGCGGAACAAAAATTAACTAAGCGCTTCTAATCTAAATAACTCTTAAAGTAGAATATTTTAAAAAATCGCTAGTACCAGTCCTAGGTCATACGTTAGTGATATTATTTATCGAATTTTTGTCTACACAATGAACGAATGAAATCGAAAATTCATTATTATTAGAGGTAGCTTTGTGATTTTTTTCTATAGAGGAATTATCATTCCATTATGTTTTTGCTCGGATAGAACCCTCGCGTATATAATGAAAATACCCATATAAAAATATATTTTCATTTAAATATTATTTACTAACGTAAATTTCAATTCTAAGATATTTTATTTTGCTTTGTACGCACTCTTACGTACCTACTTCCTTTACGAAAACTTTCCATGTTGTATATTTAACTTGTAAATAAATATCCTAGACTTTTTTCACACACGGCTACCTGATCTATGTATGAAACTAGCTGAGCAGTGTACTATGGAAACCAGATACTACATAAACTACTTTTTGTTAATATACATAATTACACTGAGACTTAGAATATGCAGACATATACATGCCCACAATTAAATGCCCTGGGTAGGAATCGAACCCACGACCTGCAGCGTGATAGGTAGGGTCCCAACAACACCAACTCACCCTTCAAATATAACTGTATATTTAGCTCACACTGAATAATATGTAGTTAATACATATTGTAAAAGAAAACAAGTTCACGTGAAAAAAGTTGGATATACCACTGAAGGTTGTATCTCTAAACGGTTATTTCCTTTGATGTGTCGCATATTGTCGTTGTGTGCGTGCACCCGGCCATCCTATATGGGGCGCGTTGTTTTAAACTTGAAACGGCGTAAAATCGCACATGACAGGTCAGTGCGCCCAGTGCACCGATTATTACTGCCTACAAAGCTAACCTGGATTTTTTATTAAAGTACGTTCATATTGCCGTGACCTAACTGTCAGTTTGAACTTTCCTAGCGTTTCAATATTTATATCGCCAGTCATGTCCACACGTTGTTGCGTAAAAGAACAAGTTTCTCAATGTGTCAAAACATCCAGTATTTTACTTTCACGTCTTACAGCTCCAAAAAAGTATGTTTATTTTCTAAATCTCAATTGCAGTGTACTCATGCTACTCGATTTAAATAGTTTGCATACATAAGTTGCTGAAATTTAGCCGCTACAAGTTTTAATAGTAGTATAGTGTAGTGCAATATATGTCGTGTTGAAATTCCGATTTGATCGTGAAATTGGTATAGGTGAACTGGCAACTCTGAACAAGCTACGAAGATTTTCGACAGTTGCAAACTTTGGAATTTCCTTGCCGTCTATAACTTCGTGGAATATAATTTTCTTTGATATACGTAACTTTATTTTGTGAAATCGTATCAGACAAAAGAGTTTGTTATATTAACTTGGAAGTTCATAACTTCCTTCCCATTAATCAATGGAAAGGAACAGCTATCAGATAAAACAAAATAACATGTAAATGAAAATGAAAATATATATTTATTTTGAAAAATACACACAACACTACAAAAATATAATAAATATGAAACAAATAGCACATAAAAAAAACAAAGAGTAGTGTTGTGTTATATCAAAATTGGTCAGCGACTCAGTATAACACTGTTATCCCGAAACCGGGTAACAGCACTGGTTTTCAGTCGCTGCCATTAGTGACATCACGCACAACTGGACAGAACACGAAAGACATAACAGTTAATTTAACATACAGAAAAAGACATAAGTTGGTAAACGCACGATAGAACAACAAAAAACATACAATCGGACGGAAGAATATATACATATCATTATTTAAATTAACATAGAGAAAAAGACTATTTGAATTAACATAAACAGAAAAAAATGTGAACATATATGATAGAACAGAATTAATAGTTTAATTTAAAGGTAGGTAGGTACATAATAACACCCCACGATTAACATTTAGCAAAACAGGCAGACTAGACCAACTATGAAAACCAAATAACAAAATTACCTAATTACATTATTGTGATTACCTTGCATGCCGAGAGAACATATTCCTATAACTTTTGCAAATTCAAAAAATAAACTTTCAGTCGTTTACTAAATAATTTTATGTTGCCTAGGGCACAAATTGGTGGCGGCAAATCATTCCAGCACCGGGTCGCTGAGAATTTAAAACTTCCACGGAATGCTGCGGACCTATGACGTGGTGTAATAAGTTTCCCGACACAACTTCTAATACCGTGCTTACCCTGCCTCCAAGCGAGTTTCTCATATAAATAGCTTGGTTCCTCATTTTTGATGATCCCAAAAAGAAGACCAGCAAGATGGAGATTCCTACGAGATGACATTTTCATCAAGTTTGCCTGATTTAAAAAAGGCGTGACATGAATACGTGGAGGAATATAAAAACAGAAGCGAGCACAAGCATTCTGGATACGTTGGATAAGATTTATGGTTCTAGAAAGTAAACAGGGTCCGTAAACAACGTCTGCATAGTTTAACTTAGATAAGATAAGTGACTCGCATAGACTTATTCTAAGGTCAACACTTAAGAAAGAGCGGACCCTGTACAATAGTTTCAAGCGGTAAAAACAATTTCGAACCGCCTCCAAGACATGGCCTTCAAAGTGAAGATTACAGTCAAACAACACTCCGAGGTTACGGGCTTCAGTAACATATTCAATGGGTTCGTTCATGACCATGATATTAGGTTTAAAGCTACTTATATGGGACACTTGTTTCTTTGTTCCCAATATCATGTACGTAAAGTAAGGAACATTAAAAACATCTTGTGTTGTCAAAAACACCTAGGATAGCAGGTCATTGTACTTGGGGACCGTGGCCCGATAATTTGATGTTGGAAAATAAAATAGTAAGTAAATAATAATAAATAATAAATATCCTGGGACATTCCTCAAACACGGTCATCTGATCCCAAACTAAGCAGAGCTTGTACTATGGAAACCAGATAACTGATATAATACATATACTACTTTTTGTTTGTAAATACATACTTAATATACATAATTACACCCAGACTCAGGACATACAGACATGTTCATGCACACAAAATGCATGTCCTGTGTGGGAATCGAACCCACGACCTGCGGCGCTATAGGTTAAGACACCACGTCTTAACCAACTGCGCCAACGGGCCCGTCAGTGAACTCTACTTGTGTGTTTTGGACTCTCCATACAATTTGCACTAGGGAGCGCGTTTTTAGCGCTGTTGTCTCATGTAGCGCCATCTATTATTAGAGTATAGTGTACACCTTCTTACTTTGGTTTCTTCTGATAGATGTCGCTACCATAAAATCATTTTATTATGGGTGGAGGGCCGGATTCCCTCTTTTCGGATGCTCTATTAAATTATCTATGAATTAATGTGCAAAGGAGATACCAAACGTTCCTTGACATACAACTTCATAGTCAAAAAACTTTTTTTAACTAGTAAAAGCTTGCACTATCCGTTATAGACCGTGGTTATAATGTTGACCGTGGGTACCCAAGGATCGCTCAAGCTTGCAAGCAAACTAGAATTCAATTTCCCCACGAACCCACAAAGTGCTCGATTATGCGCAGATATTTGTATCCGTACCCTTTCGTAAAACCGTTCTTTATTATGTAAATTCATCTCTTGGGATTGACTTTATTTTTTCGTATAAGATTTTTATTGTTTGTCGTCGCACATGGTTTGCATGAAAAGGGGTTGTGATTTTATGTCTGTTTACGGAAGATTTATGACTAGTCAAGTGTAAAATTATGTAGGTATGTATAATTTTGAATTGTCTTCCGTACTAACTAACGTGCTCTATTAGATTTAATTTTTTTCATCTCAATAAGCGTGTATCAAGTAATCCACAAATCAAGTAGGTATTCTTGTCTGATTTATTTCAATAAAATATGTGAAAAAAAACAGGTATAGATGTACTTCTAAGCTTGCACAAGTTGGCATAATAGAAGAGGTTACATAGCTTTCGGGAAATTTACCATGAGAAATAATATGTGGGCCTGTGGGCTAAGTATTCTCAGTTTCTCTCAACAATTAGTAGTATAATTTAGATATTGTATGAACGCGTTTAGGAATAAGTTAGCCATATTTAAATTATAGATGCACTTCTAAGCTTTCACAAGTTGGCATAATAGATAAAAGAGGTTACATAGCTTTCGGGATATTTTCCATGAGAAATAATATGTGGGTCTGTGGGCTAAGTATTCTCAGTTTTTCTCAACAATTAGTAGTATAATTTAGATTTTGTATGAAGGCGTTTAGGAATAAGTTAGCCATATTTAAATTATAGATGCACTTCTAAGCTTGCACAAGTTGGCATAATAGATAAAAGAGGTTACATAGCTTTCGGGATATTTTCCATGAGAAATAATATGTGGGCCTGTGGGCTAGCATTCTCAGTTTCGCTTTTTACGACGTCAAACAGGTTCTGTCCTATTTGTTTCCGCCCCTGCTATCTTCAAAGGGGCGGTGAATGAGATAAAAACTTTTTGTTTATTCTACCTTGTGTTTTGAGCGTATAATGTTGGAATGATATGGTTTTGTGAAGTCCAACCCACGTATACTTGTCAACATTGAGCTGAAGAAAACTTTATTGTTTATTTTCTGCAATTTTTTTGGGGTTTTGTAGTGAAACAAGAAAAGTTTAGTTTTATGGTGTCCGTCTGTTTGTATATCATAGCTATTTTAGTCGAATAGTTTTGCTGAAATAAAACTGAAAAGCATAGATATACACAAAGCGAAACCACGTAAAAAAGCTATAAAATAAAATGTATAGTAAAATCCGCCCACATAAAATCGGTTCACAACTGATTAATGAAAAAATTTATGAGAGGGAGAGGAATAACTTTCACATAATTAAAAGATATTTCTTCCGTAATTTGTCAATAAGTAATAAAATTTACATGATTTAAGAAGAATATAAAAGCTTTCGATCTACATTATTATAAAAACCACATAAATCATAAGATCCTAAAAAATACCTACGCCATTTGAAAAATCACTAAAGATAATACTTTCAATTTTTTTAAGTACTTGCAATAAAAAGTTTTCTTTCTACTTCAATCCAGTACTTCACATGCAAATCAATCATGAAAATGTAATATAGATATAGGTATATTGTGCAACTGAAAGTAAACCCAATGGGGCTCTTGACTCAAGGAGACATGGCGGAGTAAATTAAATTGATCTATTAAACCAATGAGTCACGGCTCTCTAGAGATACACAAGACGGAAAACAGTATTTTAAGTACCTACCATATAAAATCAGTCCATTAATTTTTCAAAACAAATTTAAATATTTATCAAAGTATACTAACAGATTTATAGATATTAGTATTAGTTTTTGGTATAGTTATTTAATTACATGAATCTATACTTTATCTCCAGTCTAAAAAACCAAATACGCGATCTACAATATGAAAACGTCCTTTCGTGACAAAGACAACCTGGAAGTTCAGTAGCATATAAAGAGAAGCTTTTTGCATCAAAAGTGAGCCCATTCAATTAACTGACAGTTATAGCATATTTCAGTTTCCATCAGAATATTTCAGGTTTGCCCAGAGCGTTGTAATATGGACGTGGGTACAAATGTAATCCTACACTGAAGAGCGCGCATTCAGCCGAACTGGCAACTAATTAGCCAGAGTGAGCCACCACAGAAGTGCTTCAAAGCCGCATCACAAAGCTAATGGTCATCCATTTGATAGGCCCACTTGTATGCTCGCTTTATGGATTTATTGATTTACTAGCTGTCCCCCGCAGTTTTACCCGCGTTCCCGGGATAAAAAGTATCCTATGCCCTTGTCCATACCATAGGCTATCTGCATGCCAAATATCATGATTATCCGTTGAGTAATTGAAAAAGTGAAGGCGTAACAAACAAACAAACAAACTCACTTTCCTATTTATAATAGTTAGGATATCAATGTAACCTATTCACAATTTTATTTTTTTATTTTACCTTGAAACGAGTACGACCTAAGCAAGAAAATACTCTCCGGCGAGGTTTCTGATTTAATTCTTTTACCGCATACTAAAATAGGTCAGCGCATTCAAAAATTGTGTTTGAGCATCAGTGAAGTATATTCACTGCGTATCCTTTACTCGGCTGATGAAGTCTTCTTTGCAAATGATGTGGATGTTACTTCTCTGCATTGACACACTTTTTAGACATGGAACAAAAATGTGTAGAGATTTACTCAGGTAGGATTCCTAATATGTTTATTTTTGTTTTTTCTTACCATTTTCCGCTTACCCTCGAGTGGACTGTAGGCTTATTTGCAACCTTAGAAGAATAAAAAAAGTTATGCGTAAAAATAATCTAAGAAAAAAGGCTTCTTACTTATATTATTTTTTTCTGTTTTTTGAATATGCCTTTAATAGAGGATTGCATTAAAACACAGGAAAATAATTTTAAAAAGGTATAAAAATGTATTGTGATTTTAAATAAAGACTACTCTATTGTTTCCTGAAGTTTCGAGCTCTCATTTTATCTTCACGTTAAAGTTAGTGACTTTTTTATATTGCTCGTCAGTGTATTTCACCACATCTGTAAATATGTTAAGGGATCATAGTTAAATGCATTACGTGTGATAATCTGTGTACGGTTTGTTATAATATTCAGTATAGTGTGGCGTATATTTTGTATGCCGCTGAAACATGTGATATAATTATTTCTGCATCGGAAAATAATAAAGCTATTGCCGAACGCTACTACCTTGTTACAAAGAAAATTATTGCAGGATGGTTTTTTATAGCAACATATAGTAGTTGATACCTCTATTGACTTTGTCTTAGAATGTTATCGCAGATAATTTTGCTTTGCATAGCATACCTACAATGTTACAAAGTATACAATATTTTTGATCATAATTATATTTTATTTATAGCTTATATCCTACATGTAATGGTAATAGATTTTTATTTGTTACAGATGAACATTCTCGGAAGCTATAATTGGTAAGTAGATACCTTTTAATAGCTTTGTTTTAACACTTAGATACACTTATGTTAGTAGTGTGCACATAACACTAAAAAGGCGATGATAGCTCAGTGGTAGTGACGTCGGATACCGAGACGAAGGTCCCGGGTTCGAATCCTACAATGAGCTTGAGCTTTCGGTGAAGGAAAACATCGTGAGGAAACCATAGCATCGGTGTGTTCCGTCAGCTGCACTTGAGAGCCAGTTCCTTCTAGACTTTGTGTGCTTACCACCTTCGGCCACATCATCACTTACCATAGTGAGATTGTGGTCAAACACAGGCCTATACACAGTAAAAAAAAAAAAAAAAAAAAAATAGAACTATATGTATATGTTATAGTGTTTGTACTGTATTTTAATAAATAAATAAAAAAAAACAGTAAAAATATGAATGTCGGCGTGGCTGGTAAGGGATTATGCCACAGGTCGTGGGTTCAACTCCCAACCATTTGTGTGGATGAACACGTCTGTATGTCTATCAATCAATCAATCAAATATTTATTTGTAGAACATAGGTATACATCATGTCAGAAACCAAACCCACAAGTGCGACTCAGAGTCAGACTCGCATACTGAGGGCTCCGACCTTCCTTGAATTGTGAACTTCAGAGATAAATCTCCCCAGAAGTTCGCAATGCGAAAAATCAGAAATTATAACATTTGATAAATATTGATATAATAGCTAAGTTTGTAACTAATACAGTTTATTCAACATTATCAAAATTTAACAAAAGTTATGGAAACATCTAAAATGAGTCAAAAACTAGGCCTACTTTGAAAATTCAGTCATAATTCCGGCCTCTTTTGCAAAGAAACTTTTCAATTTTTAATTCTAAGTTGTCCTTCTTTCAAAAATTATAATATTTGATTACTAACATATTGGTAAGTTTATTTGTATTTACCTGCTTTAGTCCAATTTCTTTGGTATTTACTAACCATCTTAATTTTTATACTTTTTGGTCATGACGTGTACGCATAACATACGTTTATAGTTCAGTCTCTGTTTCGTTTAATGTCATTTATTGTGTTGCTTATAGAGCCATAAACTGTATTGTGTACCAAAGTGATTAAATTATGAATAAATAAACTATAAAAAGATAAATAAAAACAAAACCATTTGCAAGGTTTGGTAAGCAATATTTAAACTATTCCAAAAGTGGTTGTCGAAACATACCGCTGAGACAGACATACAGAGATAGACAGATAGACAGACAGACGGAGTGGGAGTTTTTTACCCATTGGTGCGGTACCCTAAACTGGTATATGTGATATATCAGGTGACCGTGTGTTAAGAAATTTATGAATAGAGTATACCAATTTGTTTTTAAGAAAAGAATATTTTAATCTACGTTATTAATTCTAAAATCTCCTGCGCAAAATTTTGTATCGCTAATCCCAAACATTTCTTTCAATCTACTGAGGAGCAGGTGTCTCTCCTTACAAATTGGCTCCGCGATGAGGGATGCCTGATATTGCTATAGTACATCAAAATTATTGTCCCTTTCCACGTGATTTATTTTCTAACTCGTCGCCGGTGAACCAAGTTATTGTTTTTTATTTTTTAATAAAATATAGTACGTACATAGTTTTCTGTAGTTACATTATGTTAGATTCTTAAATAAGTGATAATACACAGTGACTTTTGAAGCGATCGTTGTTTTTCTAGAATAAACTTTGTTCAGACCTTTCTATAGCACCAAATAAAAAAAAGTCATTGATTTTTGAAATTATAATGTTAAAAAAGTTGGGTACCCGCGGATTCCCATACCTGGATACATTGAAACGCGAGCGCGGGTGTCTGTGTTGTAAGGAGTAACGATAATCCCGACTTTTCTTTTAACTTTGTTTAACCAATGACGTATCTATTATTTTTTCTTAAATTTTTATTAATTTTTCTAGAAAACGAACGGTTGCTTTAAAAGTCACCGTGTATGGGTATAACATTGCAGGAAGTATTTTCATAAAAACAAGTTTTGAAAACAAACTTATATTTATAGCATATACATTTTATAATGAATCGCTTATTCAATCTATAATTGCACATATTTTCCTCGTTACTGTTTGCAACTTCCAAAATTATGGACAAAACTGACGTAAAATTTATGTCGAGCTTTCCCTAGAGCACTTTAAATTTATGCCGAGTAATTATTGCCATTCTTTATTTGGACAAAATAGGCCGTATTAATTATTACCTCCGCAAAAAGACTTTTAAACTTAATGGAGCATTTTTTTTAATCTACCTTGTCAACTAGGACTGACTCTATTGTTGCTATGGTACTGCGAGTAAGAGCATTCGACATTCGGAATATCCGTCAGCATCAAGATTGATATGAGATTGATGAATATCAGGGGCACGAGTCGTGAGCACCTGCGCAGTAGTTAATTTTCAGTCTGTTTGGCGGAATAAAGCAGGGGCATTGGATACTTGCGTGTCATTTGGCTACTATGATTTGGCCAAAAGTGTACATGCGCGAGCTTGCCCCCAATACTGCCTATCTGTGCTCACCATTCGTGCCTAATACTGCACGTAGTATATTATTTACTCTGAGATATCAGTGTTTGATGCGTAATTGCTGAAGTCATAGCTGTCAAAACTTACAAAAATGTGTTCAGTCCACTGTGTGTGGAGTAACTTTCTCATCGATAAACAATTTGTATGGAAACTAATTATTGTTGCTTATGTTTGCAAGAGTGTGAGTTGCTAGATATTAGTTTTTACGTATGAAGTGGTTGATTTCTTATTAATTTTATGAAAAAAAGGATATTCACTGCTACTTGCCGGTTGCTATCTTCCGTGTCGGTAACGTAGACAACGTTAGCCATACAGTTGCTTACGTTAGAGCAGCTACGATTTTCGTAGAGGGTCTACGAATATTCTATACTAGCTATCACCGCAGTTTCACCCGCGTTCTTGGGATATTAAGTAGCCTGTGCCCTTCTCCATACTATAGGCTATCTGAATGCCAAATTTCATCGTGATCGGTTGAGTAGTTAAGGCGTGAAAACGTAACATACAAACAAACTCACATTCGCATTTATAAAAGAAAGGATTATTTATTCGTTAAAATTTTGTTATTTAAGTGTATATACCTTCCATTATTTTATCCATAGGTACATAATTACGTGTGTCACTTAGGATATTATGCATAATACATCAGCAAAAGTTTCGTGCGTTAATCAGATAAGTGCCTTTGTTGGAAGTAACAAAGAAAGAGGTTAAATCAAATATTTAAGGAATATAAGTGTTTTAATTATTTGGTACTAATATTGAATTTTAAAAATAAGATTGTACGGTACTGTACTTGTTAGAATTATATAAAAAAGTTTATTTCATTGTAATACATTTATAGTATATAAATACTACGTACAAATAGTAGTAAAGCGAGCAGCTTTAGGGTTCACAGTTCATACTATAACTTGATTGAAATTGATACCATTAAACACAGATTACAGAAAAAAAGGCAGATGGAGCATGGAGCTTTTATAAAAAAGAAAGTATGTTTCGTTAAATAAAGTTTGTCAAACAAAGCAAATACAAATTCAAAAGCGAATACCAGCTATGTGATTTACAATTTGTATTTGCTTTTTTGGCCTCACTCCCGTGTTCCGCGCGCTCCATCTGCCTTGTTCTGTAATATGAGCCTGTACGGGCCTAGTAGTAGTTAGCCCACTACATTTGAATTGTAGTTGATGTTGGAGTGCTGGAGTGTTGGAGTGGAGAGAAATCACTTGTGAAGATATTGACTATATTCACAGTAAATTTATGGTGATTCGTTCCTCTTGATGTTGTTGATGTAAGACGTTATAATGCACTCTAGTAAAATGTTAAGAATCCGAGTATTTATTAGCGAGCGACAAAAGTAGGTTACTGCATACACAGAAAAATTTACGGTGTTGAAACCGTACAGAGCCATTAAAATATTTTTATATTACAATCAGTACTTTTATATTTAAGAGATATCCCAGGTAGTTATTAGTTTAAATACTTATCGTGGCATTTTGAGACGCCATTATGGTGACTAAATCAACTCGCCACAATTCTGATGATATTATTGAGACAAGGTCAGTGCATGAAAAGCGTCTCTAGATATCATCTTTAATCGGAGTTTAACAATATATTATTATACTGGATCATTTTTCCAACCAACCCCAATCAAATCAAATGTTTAATTATTTTTTTATTTAAAACTGTTTTATTAACTAATAAATTCTAACCTCTTTAATACAATATTTAAAATTTATTCCTACTAATTTATACAAACTAGATGAGAAAATGTACAAATGAGATAGAAAATGGATAATGTAATACCGTGGTTTGGGCTATCAGCAATATGGATATAGGTTCGTGTTACAAGCTGTTCACAAAGGTTATCAGTGTGATATTACACTGAGATAAAGCCAATAGTAATTACTTAATACTGTACTACCTATTCGATGTGTTAGTGAATTAACTACTAACTAGTTGATTTTTCATGGTTTTAGGGTTTTAGTAATAATTAGCAAAGGTATGTACTTCTATATAATAAATAAACATATAGCATTCAAATAATCCTTCATAATAATATTAGTAAATACGCAAGTACTTTTCTAAAGTTGGTCGATTTATTTATTTCAAAGTAAAATATAAATTATGCCATAAAGGGTAACCTTAATTACCAAAAATCATTTCATAGTCTCGTTTTTTTTAACCAATATAGTATAAACACTTACAACAACAAATGCAAGTGGAATATGCCAACAATTTGTGTAGCGTCCCTTTAATTTCAAGTTTTACCATAAATACGTTACACAGTGGTAAATAGAGACAGTTGTACGGTCAACACAACCACAGACCACTGAGTTTTGTTAAGCATCCAACTTCCACCGACCACAAGACTCGTGTCTATAAATAGGGAAAAACATTTTGCAACACTACTTGTGTATTAATTATCTTGTTTACCTCTTCAGTACATAAATAAGACCCTATGTACATTTAAGTTTTCCAAGCTACCTAATTTGCATTGAAATTATGTCGGTAGTATGGTTCTGCAAACTTAGCAACCAGGCAAATAGTTGTACTTTAACATATTTCTTTTTTTATTAATGTATATAGGATCAGTAAGTGTTTATAAGTTGGTACATACTAAATATCGTTCTAACCATAAATAAAAAACATTAATCTAAAATCAGAATCAAAAATACCTATTTGAAACGTTCACTATCCATTGCCCAACATGGTGGGTCACTAGATGCATTACAACTTAGAACATTGTTTTTAGGCTTGGACTTGTGAGTAAGTTGCTGTATTATTTAAGGATTTAAGAATAGAAAAATATACATATTATGAAAGAAGAACATTCCTAACATTACTCGGATCCAGATTTGGTATATCCTAGTTTGGACTAACCGGCTTGTTCTAAACTTTTGTATAGGGACAGTGAAAGTATTATTTTTATTATAGCCTTTATTAGACATCATCAACAAAATA
This sequence comes from Achlya flavicornis, assembly GCA_947623365.1. NCBI lineage: Eukaryota > Metazoa > Arthropoda > Insecta > Lepidoptera > Drepanidae > Achlya > Achlya flavicornis. The sequence continues at coordinate 5,716,530 of OX392482.1, forward strand.
TTAAAAAAAATAATGGTAAAAAAATTAAATAAATAACATTATCGAGTTATTCCACTAAATATCATGCAAATCTAATAATGTTGATATGGACCCCTTCTGGGTATAGGCCTCCTCCAGTTGACACCAAATGGCACGGTTCTGTGCAGTTTCTACCCAATTTTTCGCAACCTTTGTTATATCGTCTGTCCATCGTATTTTTGGTCTTCCTACTCTTCTTTTCCCTTCAGGTCCATCCCATGTGGTTACTCTTACCGTCCACCTGTCATCTGTCATTCTTGCCACGTGTCCTGCCTACTGCCATTTACTTTTAAGTGCGTATTGCAGGGCGTCTATCAGTTTTGTCTTGCCTCTTATATGATCACTTCTTATTCTTTGTATCTTTCTTATATTGAGTAAGCTGCGTTCCATGGCTCTTTGGCACGATACAATTTGTGAAAGTATAGATAAAACAATTACCGTGTCGTTTGCACAATAAGGTCTATCTTACCACAAATAACTACACTCACTTAACTAAAGAGCTCCAATAAACTACTCAGATAACATCACCTATACATACGCGTAGGTATCCACAGCTATGCTTAATTAGATTCCGTGCCAATGTTTATTAGCATATACCTCACATTTAAAGCTCGTACACATTGTTCATAGAAGATCGTGCACGCCTCGTTGGTGACCAAAAAACATTTCGTTTATGCACCTACTCCTTTTCATTTTGTATATTTAGTTTTTTATACTACTTAGGTAGCAAACCAGCAAACGACTCCTCTAATAGTAAGGGGTTACCATAGCCTATATAGACGTTTACATCACCAGGGGGCCGTCTGCTATTTTCAATCTAAAATCTAATTCTGATACGATCCCGTTACAGCTCCACTGACATTCAGTCAATGTTCGTTGTCTACAAAATTCATAAGTATAATAACCAACTTTGCACACATTTTTTTTTATACAACTAAGTCGGTAAACAAGCATATGGCCCGCCTGATGGTAAGCGGTTACCGTAGCCATATGGACGCTTGCAACACAAGAAGCATTGCTCACGCGTTACCGACCTTTTACCCCTCCCCTATGAGCTCTGGCGACCTTACTCACTCGCAGGAACACAACTTTACACAACATAAAGTTATTTGGCTGCGGTATTCTGTAAGGTGGAGGTACTTCCCCAGTCGAGCTGCTCTTTGAGCGAATAAACGCTTTGCTCTACCTCTCTCAAAATCAAAAATGTACAAACATGTATCATAATGAATTTTTTTTTTATTATCTAATAGTTGTTACACGAAATATGTCTATGTTTCAGGCCACAGCAGTGTAATGTGCCGCAGCCTTTAAGCTCCAAGCTTCCCCTCTGACACATATCTAATCTTCCTTCACAATTACATTCAATTATCTCCTGAAACTTGCAAACACAGTGACAGTGTGTGACATTTAGCTACTAAAATTAAATTTATTATGTAAATTAATTGTATCCGGTAATGGCATTTTCAATTCCATGGCATATTATAATTAACATAAGCATGTTGTTTTTATAGCACCTTGAAGCTATCTAGATAATTGTTTTAGACAGAAATTGTAATAGTCAGTATTTTATTAGAAATAAATTTTCATCCTGCGATGTTTCTGGCTCATGTAACCGCTTTGGTTTATTCGGGACATAGAGGAAATTCCCGGTTTATTAGGGACACCGAGGAGGAGGAGAGCAATCCAATTCCGCAGCTAGTCAGTGCTTTTACACTGATTTTGAACAGTAAGGACCAATCACTGTATCGTCTGTTCTTAACATGGCCAATCAGTGCGCATGTGTCCTTGAGTTAGCCAATCAGAACACATTGTCGGTGGTGGGAAATTGGCGGATTAGATTTCAAGCACAATGAGTACGAGTATGTACCACTCACTATGCTTTCATCAAAAGTAGCGTAAAGAATAAACTCAAAGTAAGATGAAACGGTTCTGAATTACAAAAAACCATTCCGGAAAAAGCCTCCTCCTAGGCAATATTATTTACAAGATCTGCTTTTAGTTCCATCTCTAGTATCTCTATATATAAAAATGAATCCCTATTTCCATTGGTCACGCCATAACTTGAGAACGACTTTACCGATTTCATCAATCATTTTTTTTCTCTTGAGGAGTTAACCTGGAGAGGGTTCTTAAGGAAAAAAATAAGAAAGTTGAGTAGACAATTAGAAAATTTAAGAAAACTTAACGGTAGGGTAGGGTAGGTTAGGTAATCCCTCGGGTACACGGGTGAAACCGCGGAGTACAACTAGTTCAGTTATAAAATAGCTTCGTAAGCTTCCCAAGGCTGAGTTATAAAACCGTCAAGAATAACCGATCATTATTTTATCACCTGATAGCAATAAAGCCATTTTATGATGTGTATTTTATCGAATAAGTATATTATGTGCCTGTATACAATACGATAAGGATTTCAAGAGAATACAAACTCAACATTTTAATTGCAGCACATTATTAAAGTCAGATTGAGCACTGAGGCAGAATTTACACCAATATACCTCTTTGAGTGCTATCCCTCAAGAATATTGTTCAGTATATTATTGATGCAGGTCTTGGCCTTGAAATTAAATTTATGTGGTGATCACAATCAAACCCCCTTATTCATAATCGCTTACACTTCACTTCGCCCCGTCTCATTCTTTTGATCACACAATGTCAAGTGTCAGATAAAGACTTCAGAATTTTAGCTAAGCAACGTTTGATAACTTCATTATGAATAAGGGGGTTAATCTAGATAAAAGATAGTATAAAATAAAATGTCGTAACTTCAGGTTCCTAATAAATGCGGAAGTTTTAATCACGCCAAATAGATTTTGATTGAAGTGAAAATGTAAAGTGAGAGTCTCGGATAATACAAAACTACAAAAACTCATTGATTCAAAATACCGACACACAGTGAAGACCATAAGAACCAAGACAAGATTGTGGTATAAACAGTCTCTACAACTACAATCTTGTATTTGGTTATTCTCAGGCTATTTTGGAGTTTACGGAGTGCGCTTTGTTTGTACAAAAAAAAAAACAGGTCGGTTAACGAAAGCTGGCACGTTCACAGTACTCATAAATTTGCAATCAGTCAAGTCTAATGGACGAATGCAAAAATAGACCACTCTATATTTATGAGCAGTAGCAAAAGCAAAACAATAACTGTCTCCTTCATACTCATAAGCTTGACTTTGCGCGATAGAGACGGTGTAAATGTGTTGAAACGTGCCAGCTTTAGTTAACCGACCTGTAACCATTGATATAAAACACACAATATTTATTTTAAAGCATTACATTCTAACATAAACCAAATTATATTCTATACAGAGTTTATAAAAAGGAGGAGGTTTTTTTATCTGTATCATTTTGTACACTTTTGTCTTTAGCGAGAGACGTGCTAATTTCACTTATTATTTTTCATTAGCTTCTCTTGTTCTATGAGTACTGAAGAAAAATTGTGTTTCTTTCTTCATAATTAAACTCGTGGATACAATAAGGTTTAGTTGCAGCTAAATACAGGGTTTATTTATAGGTAATCCTTACTAAATAAATAAAAAAAACGTATATATTTGTGGGTATTAGTGTTACTTAATTACGACAAATCTTAATTGCACTTAAACTTGACACATAAATCATATCCTAAAATAAAACTTTTTTTTTTTATCCCGGATAAGCAAAAAAATAATCAAGTAAAACTGCAGGGGATACTAGTAGTAAGAATTTACTACGTGTACCTACTGTGTATGTACGGTTAGGTATGAAATTTATTTATAACCCATCTTAGTCAACAAAGTGTGCCACAAAGTGTATACACAGTGTATAAATTTATACATGAGTAAACTAATCTGCCGTAAAAAGAAAATGTTATATACTTTGACTTTTATTCTGAAATAAAAATAATTATTAAAAACAATAGTCACTAAACTTAGTCCTTATATAGCCTATAGCGAATATCATGTGTTATTGTGCGGTTTGCTATATTTATCTGTCTGAATCATTGCGAGCCATATGGTCTCGTCTTGGCAACATTTTACATGAAAATGATTTTGGTGGGATGACTATTATTTATTAGATATACCTTATTCACAACACACCGCACAAAACCATCAACATGAACTAAAACTATGTTTGCCATAATTGTATCTCCCTCATAGAGCAAGAATACTAATAGAGTCACAGCGTTAACAACATTACCTTGCGTGGAGCGTGAGAAGTTTGCATATATATAGATAAATTCATAGATGCGTTCATTAGTGATTTACTGTAATAAACATTACAATATGAGTTCCTTCTCATTAAAATTTGTTTTCGGTAAAAATATATTCTCTCAGTACTATACACCGTGACTTTTTATTCTTCTTAGAAACGCAGCCCATTTAATGTACACAATGAAAAGTTCCTAATGATTAATAAAACAAAAAATTTGTTCATTTTTATAATTTAAAAAAATATTAAATATTCATTAAAATTATGAAAAATCCAGTTAATAATTAAGGTTTACGTATAAAATGGTAGAAAATACCAACCCAGAGCACGAGTCGAGTAGACTGCGCTAGTAACAGGGAGTAAAACTACGTCATGCGTCATAAAGAATAATATTTGTTTTCTTTAATTATACAAATGTTTAAAAAAAAAAAATTTTATTTTTTGTTCCTTTTCATTGGGTACATTACATGGGCTGCGTTTCTAAGACGACTAAAAAGCCACGGAGTGTAATATATAAATAATACAGTACAAATCCATGTGCTAGAACCTGTATTTCATTTCATATGACACAACATAACATTTTCCATATTCAAAAACAATTATCATAGATTATAACAGCCAGTACCAACAACACATTCATTATAAATATATTTAGTCACTCAAACTATGAGCGCGCAGTTCATTTCAAGGCAGCTCTGCCTATGATCACCGCTCGGTGATCATACCCTCTAGTATAACACAGGACACAGACAGTAGTCACTCTATTAATATTCTATCTCTAGATCTCCCCTTTGTATATTATCTAATGTACTCAGTACGTCACATTCATTAACAGTGAGTGACAACATTAGTGTACCGGCGGCAAAGAAAAATTCCTTTTAGCGATATTTTTCCTAAGTACTAACTATATCATATTATTCGTCAAATTATGATAGAGTAGAGATGCTGGGAAGAGGGGAAAATTAGATAGAGTGCAGTAGTCGTTGAGTCAGAAAGATCCTGAATATAAAGTCATGTTGATCATTTTGTCGTCTGTTTTTACATCTAAATCGAATGCACTAACATCAGAATTTGAATTAAAAATAAATGTGATACTGAAAAATATAAATGAGTTTAAAAACTCGTATTAAAATAAAACAAACAAGTATTACGGATAATTTTATTTAAATGAACGTTGTAATAGATTTTCCAATATTTTGCCTATTTTACAGGAATAATGTTTCATCTTGAGCGGAAGACAAATGATAGAACAATCAATGGACGCATACCTTTTGTTAATATCGTGATCAATCAATGACACTTTGTGTATTCCATTTATTTTGTAAGAGAGTCTGGAAATTACAGTAAATTATCGAGAAACATACTTATACCCTTTGCCCTTTTCAAATACCTTACCTAATATCCTATACCTTATCTATATATATAAAAATCAATGCCACTTTTCGTTGTAATTTTATAACTCAAGAACGGGCTCACTTATCCAAACCAAATGTTTAGGCTTTGTTCGGACTATTTAGAAGATGGTTTATGTGAAGTTTGCACAAAATCGGTCGAGCGGTTCTTCATTTATAATAATAATAATAATAATAATAAGCCTTTATTGCTGTAATTTACAATGTGTACAATATAATATCTTATTTTATAAAATACTAAGTATTTATTTATCGGCAACCGGTTTATTCATTGCAGCTTGTCCTTCGACAAAGGCCTCCTCTAAAGACTTCCATCTTCCTCTGTCTTTCGCAACTTGGGTCCATGCTGGGCCAGCTACTTTCTTGACATCATCCTCCCATCTTTTATTCTGTCTACCTCGACTTCTCTTGCTGTCTCTGGGGTACCATTCAGTTATAAGTTTAGTCCATTTCCCTTTTTTGTCTCTCATCATGTGCCCTGTCCACCTCCATTTTAGTTGCTTGGAAAGAGTATTGACATTCTTAAATTTCGTTTTTGCTTTTATTCTATCCAATCTGACTTTATCTTTTCTTTTTACTCCAATCACGCTTCGTTCTATGCTGTTTTGGCAGACATTTATTTTATTAGACAGTTGCTCTGTAAGTGCCCATGTTTGGCATCCATATGTTAAGCAGGGTAGAATGCACGTATTGTAGACTTTTATTTTTTCCTTGATAGGCATTTCATCATTTTTCATAATTTCGCTGAGAGACCAAAATCTCTTCCAAGTATTATTTATCCTTCTGTCTATTTCTTTTTTCATTAAGTCTTCTGTAGATACTAACTGTCCCAAATATATATATTCACTTACATATTCTATTTGTTCGTTGTTAATTCTAATGCTTACTGTTTGCGAGGAGTTCGTCATAACTTTTGTTCTTCATTTATCACATTTGTATTATTTCACTTTATACGTAGCGAAGCACGTACCGGGCCGCTAGTATATAATAAAATTTCAAACTGGGAAAGCATATTTTGCTCCGCAAAACGTTTCAAAATTATGGGACAGGGGTACGATCAGTATGGGGTATATCTGAGAGTTCCAAATTCATTGCATATAGAGTTATAGAGATAAATATCTTCTTTTTTTTTTCAGCAAAACGGTTACATTATATTATCTACTATAATTTATTAAATTAAGTCCCATATTATAACCCTACATAATTTATGCAAAATAAAAATCTATGCATAGCATAGTATTCGCTCAACGAACAATAAATCAAGAGGGATTACAAAGAGCGCGCTCCAACGAGCGTTCCTGAAACTCATTCACACAGGCTTATATTGATTTCGTCATAAAGGTTCCAGCGTTCATAATAACCAAAGTAGGCTTATGTAGCAAGTGAAAAAAGCTATATAAGTGTTGCATTAAAGCAAATAAATATACATAGAGCTATATGAAAATGATTTTTTGTTTTACATTTAATAAAGCAAAATTTTTCCTCATTATGGGTAAATAAAAATCCTCATTATGGGCGCAGAGTACCTAAATAAATAACTTTATTGTTATTATTAAAGCAAAGTGGAATTACAATGCTATTATAACAGCACTAAAGCTTTAGATTGCACCTTTAAGAGGGGCATCATTAATGTTTATATTTTTATAATTGAATAATGGAAATTTTTGTGTGTGCCTTATTAGTGACGGTGACAATAGATTCTTACATCCTTTGAAAAGGAAACCTTATAAAGTGCATTCTAAGAGAAAGTAGGACAGCTAGATAATCGGTCTTGAATAGATTCGACAATTGGGCCAACGAAAAATATGACACTACCTAAAATACTCCAATTCCATTTAAAGCAACATATTTGTTATAAAAATACGCTATAATTACCTCACCGAAGTACAGTTCCCCTCGCCTCGACCCCATGTTAAAGTTATCCAAGTTTGCAGCAGGAATAGTCTGATTGCCAGTAACGAAACTAATACTTACAAACTTTCATCTAATACAAGTTATTGCTGCCAATTTACCGCCTTAATAACTTCTACTTCTTGTTGCGTAAACCAAATCTTTGGCAACTGTTAGAATGTGAACCGAATTCACTGACATCGTAAATTGTGGACAGATTGATTTGATATTATACACACTAATGCCATCATCTATACTAATATAATAAAGCGGAAGAGTTTTTTTGTTTGTTTGTTTGAACGGTCTAATATCTGGTTCTACCAGTCGGATTCTAAAAGTTCACTAATAGCTGAGTTATTACCTACCTCAATTTTGTAAACTTACAATAGAGTCAATACCACACTTATAACCATAATAATGATATCTATCGATTCTAAACGAATGCAGTCAGTAATATCACTGAATAAGATTATTCATAGGAAATTATGCTTATATTTTAAAACACAAGTAGACAGAGCACTGAAAATACATCACAAAAAGGTTCTATTTCCGTGAACAGAGTTAGCAGGAAATTGGAAAGCCTATTTCAATTGTTCCGGCTGCAAGGCGAGCTGTCAGCGCAAGTGACTTTGGGCTACACTTGGCAGACGGAATATTCTGATTATTTCTGACTGCTTATGTACCTAACTTTCATTATGATGTGAAGCCATTTATTATGATTTATGTGGTGGAAGCTGATGATTTGTGAATATTTACCAACAATGGATTGAATTCATAACATATTGATATACTTATTAGCTATCATTAGATTTAAATACTAGTACTTTATTTGGTAAATCTGTGTATGTAGTCTAATTAAATTGTATAATGTTATTAATTTTAATAATCTTAGTAAAACAACTACTTCTATTGCATGTTCGATGTGGACGAGGTTTTTAAGACTCATGAAATGTATTTTTTATAACAACATTCTGCTGTACAGTTTATGTAATAAATTATTTCTGATTCTGATTCTAATCTGACACAGTTTTGAAATCTCCCTCTTTTTAACCCACTTCAAAAAAGGAGGAGGTTCTCAATTCGGTTGTATTTTATATATTTTTTTATATTTGTTACCTCATAAATGTATTAACCGATTGGGAAAATACTATTTCTGTTTGGAAGGGTACACTTCCCGTTTGGTCCCATTATCATCAGATCAGGATTTGAATACTTCTTAGTGTACTTTGAAGTCGGTTTAAGTTTTTTTTAAACAATCCAATTATTGGAAGACGTTTTAAAAATGTGTAAATCTGAATGATATTATCAGAATACTATAATAATTCTATAAAGTTTTAACTACAGTCATTATATTCTCAATACGTAATTAGTTTAAAACGTTGACACTGCTTAATTAAAACAACGGAACCCTTTTCCCCTCCGTCAATATATAATTTGATTAATCTGCAATTCCATCCAGGGAACCCAAAAAGGAAATTCCATTCTCTACCAAACTAGAGGTAAATGACACAAAGATGGTGAACGGTTCGAGTGTAGTCTCAAATTAATAATGCTTGTCTTTACAACAGGTATAATGATTAGCTTCATAAAAGCTTCACTTTGCTAAAAGTGAACATCAGGAAAACAGCTGGTTCTAATCGCTCGTCTAATAAAATGTGATTAAACTGAAGAGTTTTTTATTTAATTGTTTCTTTGTTTAAACAATTCGAAAAATTCTTTCACTAATAGGTACGAAGCTAAATTATCCCCGAGTTTTACGCTGATAAGTTTTTTTATTCTTTTACCTTTTTTTTTAGTTTTAGTTATTAGTTTATTATTATTTAGTATAGTTTTATTATTTAATATATAAAGCTAATTGGATAGATACATTCTAGATAATCAAAAAAAAAAAACAGATCATATCTACTCACCTATAGGTAATTTCATTTTTGTTATGTGTTTACATTAACCTAAGCTAAAACAGTGACCATCTGACGACGACTAACCCTGTGTAGTTACTCGAATCACTCGGTCTACGTGTGATCTCACTAAGTATATTTCAAGTCCCGATATGTGGGGAATCAAATGTACGTTAACCGACATCGAGGTCGTTACTTTTGCTTACTGTACCGTAATAACAAGGTGATGTCCTAGGTTATAAACCGTCCGCACTGCTATCTCTGGCACATTGACAAAATTCATTTTGTAATTCAATTTTCATTGCCGGCTCTTTAAACAAAAATAACACTCTGAACTGTGCGTGGCAATTCATTAGAGCCTGTGAAAGCGTATTCGAATAAAAATATTTCATTTAATTAAATTGAAATAACATGAACTTCACAAAATTGACAAAACCTTTTGCACGATGGGATATTTAATTACATCGGAATACGATTGTTTTTTTTTCACCGGAAGTTTTGAAACCCGTTGTTATGTATGCTTATTTATTCGTGCATTTATATTGCATGTCCTTTACCCGCGTTCCTGTGTTAAAAAGTAATGCCATCTTAGGGTCTACTACCAATTTGCATTAATATGCAGACTTACTTACGCTTATGAAATATAAATAAGATTTATTACATTTTTACAGATACATTTAAAAATAAACTTTTACTTTAGTCTTCATTATGAACAACTTTTACTATGGAACAAAATATGAAATCGCGAATAAAAATTCAAACTATTCATACTAAAGATCAACAAGCTGAGAGGTAGAGCATAGCGTTTATTCGCTCAAAGAGCAGCTCGCCTGGAGAAATACCTCCACCTTACAGAATACCGCAGCCAAATAACTTTATGTTGTATTCCCTCGGTCGCCAGAGCTCTGCATTTGGGAGGGGGGAAGGGACGCGTGAGTGATCGAGTGTCCATATGGCTACGGTAACCGCTTACTTTCAGGCGGGCCGTAGGCTTGTTTACCGACTTCGTGATATAAAAATAATAATAATTTGATCTCATTATTTGGTTGTGCATTTATAAAGAAGATATCTCAAAAAATAATGCTGCAACACAAGTTTCATCGGAAAATACCATTTACCTACAGTAATACGATGATGATGATTGCGCTTGACTGGCCGCCACTCCGGAGCTCGTACAAAATGTAATTACAATTTTATCACCGACACGTCCCAAAAAAGTGGGAAAAAGTTTACACGAAACTTCGTTTAGCAACTCGTCGGCAACTGCTAACAAACCAATTAAAGGAAAAATGACTGTACATCAATTTTTTTTTTCGCTATAAAGGACACGACAAAGGCAGAGGGTCGGAGGGCGTAATCTCGAGAAGGTCTTGTAATTTGGCCCGAGGGCGCCTTGCAATTAGCGCTGTGTTTTGAGCCTACTTTGTGAGTCAACACCTACTTACTTTAAGCAATGGCCCGTAGTCCATCCTCACCGCGGGCAACCCCAGCAACTCGACGTCTCCAAACTTGAAATCAGTTTTCAAAGCAACTTTATTTACTTACTCGTATTTCTTCAAAAAGTAATTATGCTCTTGAGGTATTTTTGTAGGCATCTCAAATTAACATGTGGTGTGTCTGTCTCTTCTGTACGCCTGCCGCTATTTTTATTAGGGCCTAAGTATATATATATATATTATATATATTAATCATAAGCAATTAATGACACAAAAACATCGATATCTTCTGTCTAGATTAACAAGACAACATCGTGAAAGTGGCAGGTTGGAAACTCAATAAAACAAAATTATTTCACTCATGAATGAATGTTCTACGTTCAAACGTGGACCTACTGAAACTGAAATAGCGACACCGTTGTCTTACTTCTTCGGCCGTTTTTATAGCTGTCACCCTTATTCTAGGGTCTATTTCGATGCACAAAAAGCAATAACAACATACATATCAGATTTATTCTTACTTACTATAGATATACTTGTGTGTAACTACTATCTCGGTTACGATTTCCTCACGTTCCTCACGATGTTTTCCTTCACCGGAAGTTCAAGCTCATTGTAGGATTCGAACCCACGTCCTTCGATGTCACTACCGCTGAGCTATCATCGCCTATAAAACTTTAATCTTTTTAACTTTATGGTATCCAACGACTGTAAGCTGAGTTTCATTAGATAACAGTAAGTTAAAGCTCACATTAGCTTTGAATAATTTAAAGTTAGACTTAGAAACTTTGTACTCCGACATAAATTATGTAACTTGTTTACTATCTGAAGTACTTATATCTATGTACCTTTATTATTACAATTACATGACCAGTGTAGTAGCGGCATGGCAATCAGAGTATCTAACCTGCAGCCCAACCGGGCCCTCAAATCTTAATAATATGACGATTGGGGTGCTTATAGAAAATATACCTACTTCTAAGAAAAAAACATTACGTATTGTGACAATAATACCATTATTTTTAACTTATAAATGAATTATTAACGTATCTATTTTTACAAGCTTTTATTTAACTTGCAATGTATGTATGTATGTGTATATATTTGTATGTATATAACTATGTTTGTTCGGATGGAATCTTGCATGTCGAATTTTACCCACTTCCAGTGGTCGGATTGACTTGATATTTGGTATTCATTAGTAAATTGGAAGACAATGCAAGTAAAGTCGAAAAAAAGTATAGTCACCAAAATAAGCTTGTATTTTTTTTAACAAAAACTTTATTTTAAACTATACTGTTGATATGCTAACCGACAATCATTATGAAAATCATTAGAGCAATCAGTTTTCAGGAGGGCTACTAATTTTGGCGTCTATGATTAATGCCTTCAACAATTATATTATTTTAATCTAATTGATAATTTAATCTATTCCCCATGTAGTTTTCTTTACAATAAGCAGACATTAAAACAAGAATGTTACTTCCTTGTTTATTACATGTTAATTAAAATATAATTGAACTTATTTTTAGTACCTATATAAACCAAACTTACTTAGCACTAAGACACTGAAACAAACATTTCTAAGAAACTTGCTCCGGGAGAACTTAACGACAACTTATAAACAACATAAAAAGTGTAATTTATTTCTTTGTTTCAGATACTTTTTAAGACAATACTCTTGGAAAAAGAAGGGAAACGGTGATATTTTTTTAAAGAAAATGTAAGTAGTAGATTTCTTTTAATAAAAGTAGGGCTTATTTACTCATATCCATTAAAACCTACATAGCTTAATCTAGAATTTCATCACTACAAGACAAGAGCTAGTCCACCTCCAAAACCATTCGTTTTATTTTGAGATCAGGTTCAGTACATTAACACATACGTAATGGAATATAGGGTTTATGTTGGATATTTTTAATGTTTTTTACCGTGATGTTTCTGCTATGTTTAGTTAATTATATAAAGTCTTTGTTATTTTTTTTTCTGGTTCTGATACTTATGTATGGCAGTGTCAGTGCTGTTACCCGGGTACGGGCTAACAGTGTTTTACTGAGTCACACTGTTCATTTTTGATGTCACACAACATTATTATAGTTTTTTTTTTACCTGTGCGTTTTTTATGTGTATGTTGTGTGTGTGTATATATTTTCTTGCTTTCTTGTTTCAACCTGTTTTCTGATGTAAGAGGAGAATTTTGTTACTAAAAATACCTCACGCATCCATCTTTTGTACATAGAGTCATTTTTATTCATACAATATAAATCACACAATAGTGTTGCAAATAGAAGTAGTACCATACGAAGAGGTATGTTTTTTTTCACAAATTATGTGTTTCCTCCGTCTATGAAAGGAAAACTTGGTCTACTTAGTTATTCGCATAATGTTCATTTGTTTACACCAAATACATGGAATACAGCATGGGGTTCTTGAAAAAGGGTGTGAAGAGATTTCTGCAGGGTCGGCAACGCGCGAGTTATACCCCTGGTGTTGCAAGTGTCCATAGGCTACGGTAACTGCTTACCATCAGGCGGGCCGTATGCTTGTATGCCACATAGAGATATAAAAAAAAATGTAGAGTAGCAATATCAAAATTTAATATTACATATGTAGGTATATCTAAAATAAAATATTTTCGGGTCTAGTGGATGGTATACTAGGTTGGTATTAGAAATAATAATTTAGAATATATTCCAATCATTAAAAATTAGGTAGGTCATGCTAGGTATGGTAGGTTATTTAAATCATTTTTAATGAAGATTTTCATAAAGTCACAGCATGTTTGAGATATTTCCTTTCATAACCTGCAATAAACAACTTTACTAATATTCATAATAAGATATTAGACGAAATATATAAATACTAGCAGACCCCCGCGGTTTCACCCGCGTACGGTTGGAATTTTTTCGCCGGGTACCCTAATTATTTTTCTAAATACTCCATATAACATCAGTTATGAACCGGAACAGACAGACAAAAATGTTTAAAAACTTAATCCGATTTTATTCAAAAAAAGTTGAACTCACATAAAAGCTGGTGCAATGTGTGGTGCAATGCAATAATCTTTAAAATTGGAATGTCAAATATAAAAGAATATTTAAATCAAAAGCACTAAGGAGTATTGATATTATCAACTTCGATGCAAATCACCCCTAAAACAACTTTCCATCCCTTTTAACCCCGTTTGGCGATGAGTTAGAATAAAATACGAAACACGTATTCCATCAATTCTGTAAAAAAATGTTTATACATAATTTGAAGTAGATTGGACCAAGGAATCACGTTGTCCCATACTAACTTTTCCCTCGGTTTTCACCCCCTTAGGGGAAGAACTTCGGAAAATCCTTTCTTATGCCTACGTCATTAGAAAACACACCCTTCAAGTTTCAGGTCTCTACGATCAGCGGTTTAGGCTGTGCGTTGATCCATCAATCAGTCATTCAGGACAAAGCATTTCATATGTATAGAAGATGGATAACTTTCATTAACCGTTTAGGGTTAAAAACATCTTTACCGGGACAGTATTAGCGCTATCAAAATACATTATAAATATTTAGTATCGATTATTATGCTGTATAGAAGTAATAAAGTGTGACTTACGTATTTATTCCACACAGCGATCGTTAGGAGGAATAAATTAGCATAAATATTAATTAGCGTAGTAGGGAATTAGTGCAAAATCGTTGAAGAAAGTTCCCACCGCATCCCGCGAACGCTTAAAGAACAAACAGAACAAATCTACTTAGTTAGCGGTCTTTATTTGATTAGGTAATTACGTGTTTAGTACTGCAACTTTACGCTCTATAAGTACGTTAATGTTCGTTTTTGAAGCTACTTAAAGTGTACAAAAGGATTTGTTTGTTGTGTTTATAAGGTTTATATTTGCTCTGATGGACAGAGAATTCAATAATGAGACTTTAAATAATAGAAACGGTTATTGCTCTCAATGTAGCAAAAACAAATTAAACAAGTTATAAATAAGGTATTAAACAGTCATCTTATACATAAAAACCCATCAAAACGATAACAATGCAGATTGGTTAATATTTGTCGGAAATATATCCAAACACCCAAATAACAAAAGGATTTTTAGTTTTATTTTTACATCGTTTATAATATTTTCTCTCTTATTGTTATTTTAGGATAAATAGGATTTTTTTTTTCTTTTTTTATCCTAGGGCAAATAGTTTTGTGAATAATATTTATAAACATTCACGGGCCTCACGGGCTCATAGCGTTGATTAAATGGTCAAATAAATAACGTCCCCTTGCTGTCATTGTCAAACAATTTGGTGTTATTTAAGTGACCACTTAATCAGTTTTTTTTTTTTTTTTTTAATAACTCTTTGTTTGTTAAATAATGTGTTATAAGAAAGGGGATATGTTTATTATATTTTTAATATTAGGCTGTTTGGCGGCTTCCTATTTCCTCTCAGACTCTGTGCCCCGAGTGTACATAATTGACGTTTGTAAACGCTAACTAATTAGTTTGCGTTTACGACACTTCTCTATAGGAATTGGCACAGCGCCTCTAGCGGAATACTCATGGTACTAATTACTCCCATATTAATTTATAGATTAGTAAGCGTTTATAAACGTCAATTCTTTACACTCGGGGTACAGAGCTCTCAGCCACGGTGAACAAAGAAAGGAGTCCGCGCACCATTTTTCATTTTCTGTTATTTGGGTTATGTGATTGTTTACAAAAATGATGATTTCTATTAAATAAGAAGAACCATGCGTGGATTCGAAACTGCCCGGTATTATTAAATAAAATAAAATAAAAAAAGCCATTTATTCTATTATATAGTCCCGATATTAATAAATCAAAATCAAAAAGTTATTTATTCAATTAAGGCCATGGAATTCGGTTCGAAATACACTGAGAAGACTCCGGCAAGAAACTCAGCAAGGCTTTTTTTATAATCATATTATTACTAAGGCATAAATCAAGGTAAAATATTTTTGTAATAAGTTTATGTTTTTTTTTTATCGCAAGTGTATGTCGTACAAACGCGTGACCATACACATACACGTTCGGCTCCACTACACCCAAACTTTTGGTTCGGCTGCAATCCTATTTCAAGTGTAATGACCAACTTAGCTCACTAATGACATCGTCATTCACCTGTCCCAATTGAATCATAAGGGGTCAGCTCAATATGTACGCTTTTTCCATTAATAATAATACAAAATACAATCTTAAAATGTACTTACGAGCATTTTATCGAAGCGGTTTCTGCCGCAGACCATTAGGCTGGAAGCGCTTCCTCTTTCGCTCACTTGTATCATAGAGTACTTACTATGAATAAATGAATGAAATATTTCTTATTGCATGTACATTGTATGTACTAATAATAATAAAACAATGTTAAGGAAGTAATACGATATAGGCGGCCTTATCGCATACTATTTTAGTTTTTTCCCATTATTAGTACCTACAGCTTATGCATCAATTCATGATATAAAGGCTAATCTAGTTAAAACGATAACCTAAAACAGATAAAGGGAGCTATAAACAATAAAACCTGTGTCCCCAAGCTATAAAATACCGTGCCATTTTATTTTACTACAGATAAGGTATCATTTGTTTTTTTAATGTTACATCGAACTCCTTTTAAATTAGACAAAAAAGGCGTAAAAAGAGCTCTACAAGGTCGACAACACATTGGCAATCCCCCTGGTATTGCAAATGTCCATAGGCGGCGGTGACCACTTACCATCAGGTGGCGCGTCTGCTTGTCAACCTGCTGACATAAAAAAAACAAAAGACAGATACCTTGTTTACTATACTAGTTTGTGACCGCAACTTCATCGGTATGTGTTGTGTTGTGTAGCATCTAGTGCCACTCAAATCTGGACCCCCTTTAGTTTGAATGTTCTTGAATTGAGGATTTTAGATAACTTTCTGTGAACAAATGATATGGGTTTATTCAGTATATACAGATATAAATCTAAGTACCTAGATGACGCGAGTTTATGTACTTTTCGTGTCAAAAGCTGTGCAACAAGAAAGGGTAATGCTCTTCTTTTGAAACTTTTTCGCGCGGACAGGGAACTCGCATAAGGCGGCATTTCCAGAGATGTTTAGCGAGGGATGTGTTTAGCTGACAAATAGGATCGCTTAATTTTCACATTATAGTTCTAATGCCAGCCTAACTAAAGCGCTCTTGTGATATAACGGTAGGTATAAAAAGTGACACGCTTGGTTTTCATACGGATGGAGTGACTTGCGTTATCTATTAAGATTTATATTTGTGGGTTCATTGCTATTTCTGGGCTCCCGTCATCGTAGCTAGCGTAGCGTAGATACTAACAGTTTTTATAAGCTATGAAACAAAAAAGTTTCATAATAATTGGCACAGTATTTTTCACGTGATGTTCGAACAAACAAACAAGCAGACAGACTAGAAAATAGTTTTCACATTCAAAATTCCTAACAAAATGTACCCTAACCTTTAGGTACTACTCATACGTCTGTGCCCTAACCTAAATTGGCCCCATACAGCCTTTTAATAAATCCTTGTCGGAGACAGGATCAATTAAGTTAGAAACTTTTTTCGGACATAACCGTTTATTCGCCGACTGTTATTTGTTTTCCGAAATCTGTAAATGCTGCCGATAGCATTAAATCAAAAATTAAGGGACAGTCTCGTAAGACCCTATTCGCGCGGCTTCAACCCTTAAGGTAGCTGCCCTAACTGACCCCTCTAAAATTTGCACCTGTATGTTTATAGAGCCTTCATAGTAGCGTGGGCTACGCTGACCACAAGCTTATTTTGAAACAGTTGTATTTAACTTTTAATAGAAATTCGTTCATTGCATTCCCATTTTGCCTCAATAACTCAGAGTTAATAAATAATCCCTCTTCAGTTATAGCTTCAACAAACTTGGCAGAGCTTAATGCGCTTCCATCATTCATTAGCTCTCGTTATCTTTACGGTCGTCTGTTTTTCTCATGAATTAAATTCAATTAACTGTTATTTTGTAAGCATTAAGTCTCAATTCCAGGTAAATGCTTACGTTGTTCGGAGAAAAACATAGTATGGCGGGGTATTAATCTATTAATAACTATACAAAAGAACATGCTGCTTTTGCAAACATATTCAGTCCTATAGAGGTTTATTCCCATTATGTGTAATATAAAATAATAATTCACTTAAACATTATATGTAACGAAATTATAAAATGAAAACATAAATCCTCCTACGCATATTTGTTAACAAAATATCATAGATATTCAGTATATTACTGACGAATATGTTTCATTAGCAATTCACTATTCAACAGGATGAATACTGACGTATTTTCAATAGACTTTCAGATAAATTGGCATTATACCTACGACATTATAGGTATTAATTAGGTGATTGATGAATTCAATATCATCAATACGCTAAGCCGCAAAATTTTCACTGACTAATTAATTAAGATAATGTGTTTGATATCTCCTCCCTATAATATATTATTTTGAAATAATAAATTCGATTTGCGACAAAAAGTAATTTCGTCGTTTGACGATTAAATTTATTTTGTAGTACCTTACAAATAAATATAAATTATGAAATATACAATTTTGACTGACTAGCTCACGTACCCGTTTCCATAGCATTCGAACCATAGCACCTTGGTAGGTACCTCGTAGTACCCGCCCTATATACTGCTGACTATACTTTCAAGTTGAAAATCCGTCGATAAGCACCTCCCGGTGTTTTCCGACAGCTGCACTTAAGAACCAGTTACCTTCTAGGCTGTGTGCTTACCACTTTCTGCCTATCATCACTAGCCTACATAGTAAAAAAAGAAAAAATGTAATAAAATAATAATGGCAACCAGAAAAAAGCATATTTAACAATGGCATTTTGAGTTAAATGTGAATAATTAATGGCAATATTCAACAAAATTATTTTTGATTACTAATGCCCTCATTGACCAAAAATGTCCAAATTTTTTTCATTCAAACGTAATTCCTTTGAAATTTATGATTATCTGAACTCATGAAGCAAATATCCAGTCTGAACTAAAGCAATAAAAAGTAAACCTTATTACACTCGTAAACAAAGTCAAATGTTCGAACGGAGATCTGTGGCCGAAATTCAGGTTATTATCGAAATTGGACATTCAAAACGGAAGTTGAGCGAACGCCAAGTTTTAACAAGGGCTATCCAGTAACCACTGACGTCATTTAAGTTCGACCGCGGTGGAAAACCATCGAACAATAGCTGTACCATTGTTAAAATATAAAGTTTTCATACATGGGTATTCGTGATGCTAAAGGCTATTAGCATGTTCCTATAACTTTACTCATATAACTTGCCAATAAAGCATATTTTTACAGGAATAATAAAAAGTAATGGCATTTGCTCTATCTCGATTTACATTCTAAATGCTTACTCAGCATTCAGCTGATGTGATGTAATCTAAGTAAAAGATTGAAAACAATTCGCAAAAGGTCAGATTCAGCAGACGATAATTTATATACTTATCTTTGTTTTTTATAAAAAGATCTTGTTTTTTTCCAACTTTAATCTAAGGTGCCTTATTTAGGTGCTCGAGGTTTGTGATAGTCTCTATAAAAGTGCACAGACTCACGACCGTCAAGTCAACGTCATTTCACCGATCTGTAAAAAAAAACACGTCAAAAACGTTTTTTTAGAGGTTGTAGAGCGTCATTCCCACACATCGCATCGCTCTACATTTTACATGTTAAATTTATTGTGTGCAGAGCTTACATATAAAATGGTCTCATAACCAAAAAGCCTAAGAAACAACAGGTAAAAAAGCGACGTCATTACCGACCCATCACATCGGCCTTACTCAGCACTTAATATTTAGAACTGATGACTTGCGAATTGTAACAAAACATTTTCTCGGATCATTATTCATTTTGTTCCGTGTTCCTAGTTCCAAAAAGGAACCGAAGAGGTCAACAATACCTCAGAGATTTCCCCTTTTTTTACTTAATACAAATGAATTGAACTATAAATTGTATTGAGTCTTATACTTTGACCTGTTTTTTAACAATCGTTTAATTTGTTTTATTAATTACTATTTTTTTCATTGTTGAATTTTAAAGACAATGAAAAATAAAGTTCTATCCATTTTATGCAACACATGTAAACCAAACCGTGTGCCATCATATATTTGCAATACTTGAAAGCACCTAGGTCCATATTCTAGTTGAGTTGAGATTAAAACCTGTACCAATAATATTAGGTTTATTTTCGATTAACACGATCTATTCTTGAGACAACTCGTTTTATACTACAGCCCTTATTATACCCTGAATACATAAACTAGGGATTAAAAGCCGATTGAATAGAAGTATCTACTTAGATGCTATGTTATAATCCAAACAAATATACCTACCTAAAAGCTCTTAATTTAACGGTTCCCTTGACGAATTGAATGTTATAGCTATAGGTTCAATGCGATGAATCTTAAATTATGTACATTGATCATTACACTCTCGGGTCGCTTATCGCGCTCGCCTGCACGTTACCGCCTCGTGAGTATTGACCAACTTTGTACACATGTATTATAATGCACTATTATAGCTTGTCACGAGGTTCAAGTCCTTATGAGTCTTACTAATGTACCTCTCATTTCAAATTATCGAGTAGAAAAAGCGGCTTTTAAAAGTATATTATTGTTATCTTTATCTCTCCTTTTAGTTTAAAATACAGTCCATACCGAACAATAGAGTCCAAATACATGCCAGCCATTTACTACGATACGATGCAAAACCATGTATTTGAGGTAATAAAAATATTGTATCGGATACTAAAACTTATAAGGTGATGATAGCTCAGTGGTAGTGACGTCGGATACCGAGATGAAGGTCCCGGGTTCGAATCCTACAATGTGCTTGAGCTTTCGGTGAAGGAAAACATCGTGAGGAAACCATAGCACGGTGGTAGGGTACTTTGTAGTACCCGTCTGGCTGGCTACCACCCTCAAGTTCAAAATCTGTCGCCAAGCACCTATCGGTGTGTTCCGACAGCTGCACTTGAGAGCCAGTTCCTTCTAGACTTTGTGTGCTTACCACCTTAGACCACATCATCACTTACCTTGGTGAGATTGTGGTCAAACACAGGCCTATACACAGTAAAAAAAAAAAAAAAAAAAAAAAACACTTATATTTTCCCATCGATGAGAATCGCTATATAAGATCTCAAAGATGTGAGGTAGATCACGTGCCTAAAAAGGCATCTACGAAATACTGCATAAATATACGAAATATGACTATCAAATTGGTAACACAAGCTAGCCTAACGAGAGGTCAGGTCTTGAATTGCATCCATCATCTGCTATAAAGCAACACGATATTCCATTATTTCAAAATTCCCTCGTTGAATATTATTTTCCATTGAAATGCTTCTATTCTGGCAAGAGGCTTTTGAATTCTTGTTGAAAAATGTCGAAACATACAATGTTGTTTCACACTTACATTTTCCTCTGAAATGGAATGTTATTTAAATGAACGAAAAGTTTTTCCAAGATTATTTACTATGATAATAGTACTATCCTGGGAAATTCCTCACACACCGACTTCTTCAAATTAACGTTAATGTATACTATTTGCCGCTCCATCATCATCATCATCATCATCATTAGCAAACTCAAATACGACCACATTATTGGGACATGACTACTGAGGATGTACTAACTCAAGTTTGGTAAACACTATTCGTGAAATACACTTTCTAAATTATCCCTTCAGATACGAATAATGTTTTTTTTTGTTCAAAAAGAATATACTTCCGTTTCCTAATAGACGCTATGGGCGCACATAAAAATGTCATCATTACAGAAAGCATAATATTTGCACAGTCTATGATATTTCTAAAGGCCTAATTGAATCAACTGGGCATCGGGGTGCCTCCGAACCATAGAAATATTATGTTATTTCTATGCTCCGAACCCATAGCGCGGCTCAAAAGGGGCCCCGGCCGGTCCGCACAGAAATTCATTTAAAACTTTACCCATCATCAATCAAAAATCTAAATTGGACAACATTCTCGTTTGATCGGATTATTTATGAAAAATATAAAAGATTTATCAGAATGCTACTGCTACTCCAATAAACGGTTTTATTTCAAATATTACTTGCTTAAAATGTACTTGATCTCTATAAGGTTATTTCACACAAAGGATGCTGAAACCCGATTATACTACAATTAATTGAGAAAATACCTGTAAAGTACCTACCTAAGAGAAATATCTAATTGGTTGCATAAAGTCGGCACCGCAGCAAATCTCTCGTTCGTGGAATGTACGAGCGTACTTTCCGCTACGAATACCTAGTGCTCGTCAAACAAAGAGCACAAAAGACGATGTTTACCAACTCTAATATTATTTCATTGTGTTAGACAGTCAAACAGATTTTCGTTCCCATTCCCGTCTTTGTATACGATCTCGTTTAGATTATTCATCTATTCTAATAACGCAAAGAAAATATTTTAACCAACTTTTTTTCATTCCACTCTGCCTTTTAGTGATCAACGCTCTTTGTAAAGTCTTTTTGGTCATCAATACGTATTTTTATTTTTGTATGAGATATAACCAAATAACCTCTCTCTTTTCAACGTATTTTCAGGTTGACCAGCGGTCGGCTTAACTTTGCTTTCCATATATGTAGAGCTAGCTCTATTACTGCATGAAAATAAAGTAAATGAAAAAGCGGTTGCAAATATGAATAAAAACTGCCCAACCAATTTCACTCTGCCAATACCATACAATGCTTTGTTTGCTATATTCAGGTAAAAGTTTTATATAGTTTTAAATTCAAAAGTATTGGTGCTGATTCTGTTGTTTACAACTAAATTAAATTAGTCTCACTATGTCTCTTTCTAAAAAACGACATTAGAAAAGGATGTAAGAAATTTAGTCCTGTCAAATTTGTCCAATGCTTGTTTTCCATATAAATTTAGTCGCCATCTATCGCGGTTACGTCTAAATACCCGCAAATGAAGACGGCAATGACTAATTAGACAGCTTTAAATATGTTCTATCAAGGTTCTATCCTTTTTCAATAATGTTTGTAAAGATGTGATGTGACTAAAATTAGTTTAGTGCGATTTACAACAGAATCGGCACCATTGGCATTCAATTGAACTGTGTTCTGGATTTGATATTTCGCTGATTTATTTATTTATTTAGGAACACCAACAGTTATTACATTACAGGTTGAATAAAAACATACATTAAAAAATTGCTAAGTGCATAACCAATAATAGGTATACACCACATGCTTATTATTGATGAGTGTTAAACTAAACTAATTATTTATTATTATAATAAATAATAGTGTACAATAAAATAGCAAGTTACCAGTAAAAAAGAATGTCTGTAAGAGGTACCCTACTAAATCTATATATATAAAAATGAATTGCTGTTCGTTAGTCTCGCTAAAACTCGAGAACGGCTGGACCGATTTGGCTAATTTTGGGTTTGGAATATTCGTGGAAGTCCGGGGAAGGTTTAAATGTAGAGTAGGGTATTAAGCGAACGGAGTCGCGCCGGGCAGCTATCTATCTATCTATATCTATATATATAAAAATGAATTGCTGTTCGTTAGTCTCGCTAAAACTCGAGAACGGCTGGACCGATTTGGCTAATTTTGGGTTTGAAATATTCGTGGAAGTCCGGGGAAGGTTTAAATGTAGAGTAGGGTATTACGCGAACGGAGTCGCGCTGGGCAGCTAGTTCTGAAATAAAAGTAACGAAAACATTGTAAGTTAATTTGTATTTTTAAGAAACGTAAAAAATATTGAGGAGTCTGTATATATTTTTTCAACACACTTGCTCGTAAAGTGACATTATTATTAAGACAGCGAATCGCTGTCAAAAAAAAGAACTTGCGTGCCATATTTGTTCACGTTCTCATGGTTTGACAAGTCTATGCTTTTTCCTCGCAAGTGTGTTGAAAAACGTCGTGTGACACGCGTGTGCATTGATGATTACTTACCGGTATTTGATAGCGCGTCAGGGCCAATATTAATTGATAATAAAATAATCAAATAAATAATATATTGATTTATTTGTTGGGCAGTCCCGTTTCATTCCGAAAAAAAAATTGGGAAAACGTTTTCGAAAGACAAAACTCGCCATAATAAATAAGGAATGGCACAATTTTACAAAAATCATGAGTTATTAGTAAAAATCCACGATAAAGCCCGCACTGTAAAGTAATAATCTGCACACAAGAAAATTTACTTTATATCAGTATAAAAACGCCATCTACAAATGTTGTCATAAAACAAATTTTCCTTACAACCTCCAGAGTACAAAGCTCTATTCTCGTGCTGCCATCTATCGACCACAGCCTAAACTGCCTGTAAAACTGAATACCTACTTCGTATGGAAAATGAAAAGTTGTAACTTTGCGCCGTTCTTTTTTTTCCGCAGGTTATTCAAAGAAAATCCCTAACATGGTTTTGAATAGGTTTAATGCAACTTAGTACAGACATTTTCTCATAATATTTTATAATTACCATATTTCATAGATTTCGTAGTTCAATTTAAAAATAAGTTTTTATTTATATATTTACAATTTACTTTCAAGAAACCAATTTCAGGTATCCACTCTATTTATAGATAAATATCACGAAAATGAAAATATTTATTCAAGAAACAATCATAAAACACAAAGGAAGGTACAATCTTGAGTTTCTATCAGTATTTTATTTTAAAGCATTCGAATCATTCCCGCTCACTGCACAATCAATTCCCGCAATACCATATTTCTTATCGCATTTTCGTTCGTTTCAACAGGCAACAATTTATCTGATCATAGAAACAAGGAGTCATGTAATCATAAGTATTTTTGTATCCAAACCCGCCTCATTAAAAGCAACGTGTACAAAAAGGTTTATTTTACTCCAAAACTATAAAGCCACTCATACTTAACATAATACTGAGATACATTAATGAAAACAAGTTAGTTCTATTATTTGGCTTAACTTACCCATGACTACACTACCAGTTTCAACACCCAGTCGCAAGAAAATAATCCACTTATGATTAATTATGTCTCCTTGTTCTCATGATCTGAACTCTTAAAACTAATAACTAACCTATTGTTTCAGATGTACAAAGTGTTTGATGTGATATTGTGTGTGGGAATTACCCTCAGTTAGCGCCCTGCCCCCAATGACCCGGCTTTCGACATGCCTCAATCCCCCTCACCGCGTCTGCGTCATTACAGGTCCCAGATTAAAACCAAGCATGGTATACAAGCACGTCTTGATTTATTAACAATGCATGATTTCAGTCCTAGCATGTTGGTAGTCAGTTACCTTCTTCATTTACTAGGTATATAAAATAAGCATTATTTTAACTTACGATTAGGAACAACGTAGCAGATTTAAGATTGCTACGTAAAAGTTCCATTCGTAAAGTCACATTTCGCTTTGAAAATTTAATAAAAAAAGAAGATGCATGATAAGTAAGTCCTGCATGTTTTCTTCCGCTTACCCTTTCCAAAACGCTTTGACTATCTTTTTAACATAACTTAACAACTAAAATGTGTATATTCCTAAACCCGAACCTCACCAAAATAATAAAGCTTTTAGAGTAAGAAGTATTAAAGCCTTTTTCTTTGAATTTTCTTCCCGCACCCACCGAATTACTAAACTTTCTGCTTTTTACGACACAGAAAACACCAAAGCACACACAGTAGGTAAACTCATATAAATCAAAACATATAATCATACTCAAATACTAGAATAGTAATTACCACACTAAATAGCACTGTAGACTTAGATGTAGAAACACTATCTTAACTTTTAGTAAGTATAAAAAATAAATAGGTAAGTACAAATAGAAATTTTAAAGTGTTGTTGATTTTTTGCAAGCAGTTTACCCTAGTATAGGTTTTAATAAACATAATTTAAGTAACACTAGACTATTAAACCTATTTTCGGTAGTTAGGTAGGAATAGGTTGATTGCGTAGATGATAGAATGTTATGACTTGTTTTTTATTAAAGACAGGAGCATATTTTTAAATGTTTTTTTTTCTAAAGTAATTTTAATCTTGCGTAAACTATTCTGTAATCTGTGCTTGCGTACAAGTTCTACTGACTTTTGTACGACTATGAAGTTAATCCAGTAACTTTACAAGTAAGATATCATTGAACACACAATTTCGATACGAATGGGCACATCCTGTGTTTCCACTTCGCCAAATATGAGAATAGCGCTCACAGAGTCCTCAGTCATATGAAGGGTGTGCTATTCGTTCATCCGAATAGCCGGTAGATAGGCTTTATCAACAAAACGTCACGCATCGACTAACATTACAACAACACTTAATAATAATCTAATCATACGATTAATAACACAGAGACAGAAGATTGTAGATAACAAAAGCTCTACAATCCCAATCCTCCAAGCAAAAATAAACATTGAAACGCTCCAAAATGGAATTCTGTGATAGATTTGTTTTAAAGATTGACTTGGAATAAATGAGTATTCAAACATAATTCCTTAACCATTGAGTTTACTCCATGGACTTATATTTTTTGTTTCATCGTTGCTCGATGAAGTCTGCTACAAATGGCGGAGTTATAACAGATATGGGATATTAAGCATCAATTGTTTATTGATAATGTAATACATGTCGACGCTGACATCCATGGGAGTGGTTATTACTTAATATCGGTAGTTCGGTTATCAGCTCACTGATGCGAACACAAGGGCGCGATATGTGGCTCCACGCTTATTCACTTCCAACCATGAATAGACCACGGATAGTTGTCGACATGTATCGCTTCAATTTTCGTAATAATAAAGCGTGAGTATCTTACAAAATCAAGTCTTAATAACAAGCTAGGTATTAATATTGTTTATTTTTTAACAGGACAATGACTGCAATATGTTTCGTTTGCAACCTACCAATACTGTCTCACCAAGTGGGATTGGTGTGGGCTGGTGGCAACGGCTGGGACGAGCTGACCAGATCTACGTTAGAGGAATCTACTCTACGACAGAGGCTGGGCAGCCGCAGAGACTCGGCTGCTCAGGTGTCTTGCCTGTCTCCACCAGAACCCGACGATCAACAACGAGGTACTAAAATTCACTTATTCGAAGTTTTAAAGCAAAGCCGAATTACTTAAGCCAATCTATTTGGAAAATAATAAACAGTGGATAAAATAGTAATTTTACAAAAAATATTTTTCAATTTACGAGTTGCACTTGCAAGTCACTGATATTGGAAGGCTTTAATAATCTTTGAGAACAAGTCCTCTGAATAATACCGTCATAGATAAATAAGTGTGATATTTTACTGATTTATTTAGGTGGACCTCGCCGTCGCCGTTCATCTTTGGCTCAGCTAACAGATATACTCCGCGAGTGGGGAGGCGGGGGCAGCGCGCCCCGGCGCCAGCGAGCACCTCTCTCTCGGCGAGAGACTCTGGCGGACCTCGCCCGCTCCCTGCCCTGGGCTCGCCACGAACCACCACCACGACGCAGGCGAGATTCTTCTGCTGACTCCGGAATTAAATCCATGGCTTCCAAACGCCGAGACTCGAAAGCTGCCGTACCTCAAGATTTCCGCAGTGATTTCCCAAATTCTTGGGATCGAAAAGATTCCACGACCATCATGCCTACAAAGGAACGTCGCATCAAGCGGCGTGGCTCCGGGGACGACAATAAGGAGCGTCGAGAGTCAGTGGACGGGTATCGCCATCGACGTGATTCAATAGTGGCAGCTCCACCGCGTATTGTTGCTACACATAGAAAAAGACGTGGCTCACCACCAACACCTGCTCCGCCCTCATTTGTGGACGTTGCATCTGACCCAGGACCATCTAGTCATCTACCGTCTGTAACGGTTGTTACAGTACATGAACCGAGCCGATCTGATGGTGAATGTCAACCCATGACAATGCCAACAATAATAACGTCTGCTGTGACTCCATCACCGACGTCTCCTACACCACCGAATAGCAATGCGACTCAAACCTCTCAGGCTTGCCAAATAAGTCAATCTGTTCAAAGTACGCAAGTTTCTCCCTGTGGTCGCTCACCTCCAAGTTTAGGAGGGCGACGTGACTCCACGACACAATGCGGCCGAGCAAGAAGAGATTCTCGAGCCGCCGCCAGTCCCGAACGGAGACTTGGAAGGCTACAACGACAAGCCACTGCATTTGATGACCCAAACGGTCCCCCTGGAACGAAACGTAGAGACTCCGGGCCATCACTAGGTCCAGATGATGAAGGAAGAGCTAGAAGAGATTCTTTAAGTCCCGACTCAGCTCGACCGAGACGCGAGCGTTCCCAGTTAAGCCCTGATCGAGCTGGAGGTGGAGAATTAAGTCCTTCAGCAGCGCGGCGTCGAGGACGCCTCAGGAGACAAGCATCGTGTGCTAGAGTAGGTCGAGCTCGAAGTCCAGAATCAAGTTCATGCTCAAGTCGTGACCCGAGTCCATGTGCACGGCCACCAGAACGAACAATGATTCGTAGGCAATCTACTACAGAGGAAATATTGATTGCTCGAGGCTTCCGACGGCAATCTACTACGGAAGAGATGATCAGATGTCGTAACTTTAGACGACAGAGCTCACAAAGTGATGACGCTTGCATGAGAGCGCGAGGTCGGCGTGACTCCTCCACGCAAATACTGGATGGCACTATAGGAACCATGACTGTTGAAACTACCAGCACATTCTTCGATTCCAGTACACAAACTGGTAAGTGAATTAATTATTTATCTGTTTTCTGACATACATAGTAAGTACAAATTCATTGGGGAGGCTCTTTAAACTGTTATTATTTCTCAATCTAATATAGTCTTAGTTGTAAAGAAGCTTCCTAATAAAACTAATATCTCCGCCAAAAACGAACAAAGCTCTATCGTTAATCTAATGTTAAATATCGGAAAATCACTTTTTAAGTTGATTAAAGTTAACTATGGCAGGCGGCGAACAAGTTTCTGCTCAGCACACGCTGAGGAGCTTTTGCGAAACGTGAGACGAATTCCAACAGTAAGCTCAATCGCCATACGGCCACTATTCACGGTGACAAGAGCTATGCCACGTGCTCGGCCCCCGCCCCTTTTCATCAGCCAATCGATTTACACGCAGATATTGCGTCTCTGTCCCTCGAAGCCGCTTTATCGACGGGAAGGAGAGGGCTCTAAGAGCGAGGGTCTCTTTACCGTCGGGGAAGATGGAGCACAGTGGCGCCACTGTCGGCAGTCGAGTCGAGATCGGTGGCCCGCCACTTCCAACAGGCAGAGCGATCGCGTGAACCGTTCCGAGATGAGATGAGCAAGCCCCCGGCGCAGGCCCGTCCGCCCGCGCCCTGTCATCTGTTGCCGATCGCTGCCATGTTTACTAGAACGAAAGTGACGTGCTGTACACAACGAATAACCTCAATAAACATTCGTTGACAGCACCAATTCGCGACAAATAATTGTGAAACAATAAAATACAACGTAGACATTACAACGAATCCAATTTCCATAATCAAATCCCGCAAAAATCCTGTACAATCGCGATTTTTATTGTGTAATTCGGATAATTTTGATGATTTTTGTGTTATTTATAATAAAATGATATATTTTTATGATACATTTTGTCGAAGTGGCGTGTAAATAATTGTATACATTGAGACAGTGGTTATTGTATGTGACATTGAAATACAACAATATTTACTCGAGAGACTATAACCTACAATAGATTAATGAACTGTAAAAACACCAAATTGTATGAAATCTTAGCTGATTTGCGTAATACTTTAGAAAATAGAATCTTTATACGGTAAAATAAAGTAACTATCAGTTTTATAACGGAAATATTCCAAGATCCACTAAAATACTATCAAGACACTATGGTGAGTATAAAATAGTGATAAGTGTATTTGAACGTTCATCAAATATTCATTCATTCTTCAAACTATCCTCGAAAATATGTTCTCATTCTCGTATACTATTAAATCGTAATTAAGTTCTGTTGGTTAATCTAAATAAATAAATCGTCGCTTTAGTACATAACTTATCAAACATGTAAGTCTTTAATTGCATATTTAAATGAATTGCAATCAAAATATCCATATAAAAACAATTAATAATAATCTTGCATCTGTTCTAAAATGTTCTACCTATCCAATCTTAAACCTATACGACAAATTTCTAAACTTAATATTTTAATAATTAAAAATAAACTTAATATTGTAAAATATAAACCAATAAAAAATGATAATCCACTTTGCAATTTTAATAAAAATATACGTTTTCATAAAATCCATTACGAGTTCTGTCACGTCCTCCATTCTTTTTACAATCATTTTCTAAAAGGAATCCTTTGACGAAATTATCCGCTCTGTATAAAAACGAGAAAGAGATAAAAATCCTTTGAAAATTGATATGAATGTCGGATCTGTTTGTCGCATAAACTTACTTTCCTCAGCATCTGAAGCATGTATAAAACTTTATTCCTAGATAGCTACAACTTTTCTTTTATGATACTTCTAGAAAATATAAGTACCTACCTTATTGAATATTATTTCAGTCACACTTTTCTGGAATCCATTCTGTTTTATTTGTTGGAAATTTTAGTCTGAGTTAAAAATGTTCACAAAATTCTCATGATTCATAAATTAGTAGACTTGACTTTCCAATAGTTCTACAGAGACACTTATGTTGATTAGCTATTGACAATAACGCTTAGCAAAGCATACGCACAGTCTTTATTACTAAGCTCGGTGGTCTGTGCCATAAAATTTATAATGTTCTCGACTTTCTATGAAAAATGTTACTCTTAAGTCTTTCTAATGACGTACTAAAATACAGCAACAAAAAGGTATTTAGTGGTAGCAGACGTATAAAGAAGGTGATGTTAGTTTTAGTTCAACAGCTAAGTTAGATTTTAGATACGTAACATGTTGATAATGTTTTGAAATATAAAGGGAATTAACGTATGATAAAAGTTTTTATTTATACAAAATTCTCCCTTACCAACGAGACCAACAAAACCCAGTCTGTGACCCAGTGGTCCATTATATGAATGGAGTATAATTTGAATGATAGAGAAGTCACGCGGTTAGCTTTTGCCAATATAAAAATATATTACAGACTACTGATTTAAAAAGATTACACACATTTGCCACTCCTAAATACACCTCGAAAGAAAGAAAACTCGATTCAGTGTAAATAAATTCTCATCCCGCCGCTTTCGTTAGATCGTCAGTTCACCTACTTAGCGTTTTTTAATATATCATACTTTGCATTACCTTATATCAGATGAAAGATGAATTTGCATTACCTTATATCAGTATGGTGTAGGGTTTCGTTCCCGGGTCCCGGGAATCGGGAATTCCCGGGAAATACGTCGTTCCCGAAGTCGGGATTTTTTTTGCGATTTCCCGGGAATTCCCGGGAATTTCTTTATGAGATTGAATGCTCTTAAACACTGCAAATATTGGTCAAAATTAACGAAAAACCTTTGAAACAAAGATGTTGCCTACGTTCTTTAAACAAATGTCGATATCCACCGAAATCGAACGAACTGAACTACAAGCTTATGAGAAATCGCTGAAAGGAACTGTAGGAAGTGTGTATTTGTGGAGATAACGTTTTTCTTAGAAAACTTTCAAGTTCTCCGAAAATAACATAAACACACATAAAAACATGTTTGGGCGAATAAACGCTATGCTCTACCTCTCTCAAATCAAAAGACAAGTAAAATACGTAATTTAATTTAATTACCTATTTGTGTCTCACACACAAACATAAGCAGAAAATTAAAAATAATCATATCAAACTACAGATCATACAAGCTTACTATGGGTAGTTTCTAAACTGCCGATTTGAGAGAAAATCTCTGAATGCGCGTAATTTTGAAGAAAATGAAAGTTACATTAATATTTTTTTTAATATATATTTTTGGAAATAAAGCTTATCAGCGTTTTTGTATTGAAAAATTTCAATATTGCCGAAAATGCATATTTTTTTAAATAATAAGTATTATTATTTTTACCGACCAAAAGTCAAGTAAAACACATCATCATCATCATATCAGCCTAAGGATGTCCGCTGCTGAACAAAGACCTAAACTTCCACTTCGAACTATTTTGGGCCGCTTGCATCCAGGGGCGCCCAGCGACTCTGACCAGGTCGTCGATCCGTCTGGTGGGAGGTCGCCCCTAACGGCACTTTCATGTACGTGGTCGCCACTCGCGTCGTCTTCGAGCGATGTGGCCTGCCCATTGCTATCACATCAGCTTACTATTACTAAAAGCTATATCGGAATGACGTCGTTTCCCTGCCTCGTAGAGAAATTCCGAGCATAGTTCGTTCCTTGTGAATTAGTAAATTTTTTATTTCAACACATGCTCGTAATTTGAAATTTATTGCACCGTTTTTAGTATCATAATGTAGCTTATGACGCATTGATGCTTTTTAATTTACATTACCGCAGTTTTATGATAGGTATAATCCCGATTATGTTAAGTTTATAACTCAATGCTATTGATATGAGCGTAAACGAAGCATTCTTAATTTAAACAGTTAAAACAGTTTTGCTGTCAAAAAAGAACTTGCGCGCCATATTTATTGACATTCTCATTGACTATTATCAAAAAATCTAGTTAAAAAAATACAAGTATGTTTTTTTCCTCACAAGTGTGTTGAAAAACGTCGTATGACACGCGTGTGCATTGATTATTACACTCTCGGCTTCCTTTGCTTAATAGGTACCATCTCGTGTTTGATTACCAACTTTGCACACGTCTCATAATGTACTATTATTTACTTCTGAGACAAATAAATAGCTAATTTAATTAAATTACGTGGTTTCTTGACTTTATATACGTTAAAATAACAAAACTAACAACTCTTTGAAATTTCCCGGGAATCGGGAATTCCCGGGAAGTCATTTTTTTCATTCCCGGGTCCCGGGAATGGAAAAAGGCCGGGAAAAACGAAACCCTAGTATGGTGACATAATTATATGTGTGATCTTTTAACTCCCACTTCAACGTTTTTAGCCATTAGGATATTTGAATGCCTTAGTTTAATTTTAATTTAGGGGTAAGATATGCCCGTCTTACATCTCCATTAACCACCACCCAACTCAAAAATGATGTGTTGCTTATTTATAATAATTTAAGGGAGTCGTTAAACATTACGTTCTGTAAAGTTCTGTAATATAGATTGAAAAAAATTAGAGGCAGTATTTCACTGTCTTACTCATCATTCATTTTCTGAGCGCCCAATAATTTTCCTCATTATGTCTGACGAAGACGATAAACGAACAGAATATTGAACAATATTGTTTCAAAGCCCCTTAATATTAATATTATCGCGTACAGTATACTTTCCTAGCTATAAAAATGATGAAAATACTTATTTACTGCCCACTTTACTACATCTCGTACGATCACATTAATTTCGCCTCTGTTTTCCGGGGGTTTCGTTTAATATTTCAATATGAATTCCATTTTGCTACTCGCCTTCATTACTCTTGTTGATATACAATAAATATTTAATAACCCTTTATCTAATTATCAGAAAATATTTGAAATTATTAAAAGGGCTTTGTCTTAAACAGTAAGCTTTGCAACTTTCTAAAAGTTCTCTTTATACCTGCGTTACCTTATTGATAATGTGTCAAATATAAAGTCGAGGAATTTTAAGATAAATTTATGAAGTCAATCATAGATGAGTAAACAAATTAATACTTGAAATTTGAAATCAATATTGACTTTATGTCGGTACTGCCAAAGTTTCAAACTTTTATCTCAGCCCGAAGCAATTTATCTTTCGAATAAAGAAATACAATGAACAGTCAACTAATTTAGCATTCGGAATTGGAACCCTCCTCGAAATGCGGTATTAAAGTGTCAAATAGATTAAATAGACCTTAATTTTTGCCTTTTAAAAATAAATGTATTGTTTGATGGTACAAACTTAAACTTAAGAAAAACAAATAGAAGCCAAGAATGTTTATTATCAATAATGCATCTTGTTAGAAACTCTCATGGGTCCACCGAGCATACTTAAGTGCTTGTCACATGTTACGACTGAGGCCGTCCATAACTTGCTCTTAAAATTTTAAGTCTAGATTCTTGGCAGCTTTCCGAATGCCCTTTGGCATTGTTCCAAGAGAGAAAATTTTTGCTTTCACTTTTAGTATAGGTACGATTTGGCAATATCGCCCAAGTCTCTTCTTTGTTTGTGGACGCTTTGTATGCAGGCAGATGCCTGCAGGACCGAATTTCAAGTAGGTACTATTCATGTTTGGAAAAGTCCTACATTATCCATGCAGATATAACTCATTGTTGGGCATATATGATGACAAATTGAGTTTGGGCACTGAATTCGTTAATAATATCTGGTTATGCCATGGGGATCATCTATTTGGTGATTATTTTATGTATGGAATGTGTATGAGGTATCTATCATTAATAACGTCGCGCTCATTAATCTGTGGGATTATGCCTGCAAGACGTGCTGGCCACAAGAGTCGTTCCTTATCTAAAAGTGTGTGAAGAAGTAAAAACTGCTCCCGTCAATTTTGACTTTACTCCTCTTTTGCTCGTCTTTGATCGTGAAGAGATGGAAAAAAACTGTCAAATAAATCTCATAAGAACATGGTGTAATTGAGTGCCTATTATAGCATCGCGATGCTAAACATCTACACATGGTCCTGCAGGTGAGTGAGTGCCCATTATTATTAATCGATAGGTATCTCATATACTGCATCAGTTCTAATAAATATTTATGTGGTGAAATCCACCGTATGGTTTGGCTATTTACAAGCCACACCAATATCCAAAACAGGGTCCTCACTCCTCACCTCTTAAAAAGAGGAACAGGCCCCCTAAAAAGGAAGCTATGCAATATTGCTAACGCAAATAACGCAATTCATTTTTTCGGATTTAAAGCACATCTTATGCAATTCATCAATTCCAAATCTTTTAATGAATTGAATTGTATATAATGAGTAACTATTTTACCAAAAAATATTGGATTCACTTAGGATCTACCGAGAATTCGAAAGAATGAATTGCGTAGCAATATTGCTTTAGCTTCCTTTTTAGCCCCCCTTACAGTTGCCATATCATACAGAAAATGAATGGTGTTTTTTGTAACTGAGCCATATGACATAGTAGAATTATGTAATAATAGCTGTCCCGCACGGTTTCACCCACATTTTCGAGGGATCGTATGATTTCCCGGGAAAAAAGTATCCTATCAATTAATCCAGAACATATTCTATCTATGTGAGATTTTGCATGAAAGAGTAACAAACATCCATACATATAACCTTTCGCGTTTATAATATTAGTAAGGAAGTAATGATATTATGGATTGTTCCATTATTATTATTTAGAATAGTGATTTCATTAAGCTAGTTATTTAAATGAACTTACTTGAATAAGGTTAGTCGTGAATAAATTACACAAACCCTTAAACTTTTTTGTATTATGTAATATGTCACCGTATTTTTGTGAAAACCGTTTGTTTATGATCTACGTTATATTGTAAGCAGTATGGTACAGTTCACAATATATCGGGGAGTTTTTAATCTCGCTAGGTAGTATACTTAGTGGTAGTGGACTTAGCGGTATAAAAAAAAAAAAAAAAAAAAATAGATTATAAACTAACGGCTTTCACAAAAATACGGTGACATATATATATACCATAAAATCTTACCAGTAGAATATTTTATAGATAAACTAAGAATAAATATGTTGTTAAAGATCATTTTCGTAGGAAAGCTCTCAAAGTAAAATGTTACTCTTGGGTTCTTTGGGGTTTTGGGTTTAAGCCCGGTCAATAGCTGCTTGGATTCGACTATATTTATGTAGTCTAATTTATTTTTTACCCTCGAATCTCTTCTTGACCTCCAAAGCAAAAAAAAATAAAAATATTTCTAACATAATGCTTTGAACTACATTAATTAATGGAACAATCGAGACATTTTATGGATATATTTAGTTTATTAATATGTGTATGTCTTACAGAACCATCTCCGCTATACGACAATAATCACTACCACGAGGAATGTCTCCGATGCAACTCCTGTGGGCTGAACCTCACCGGTCCCAATCAGGTTAGTACCTACCTACATTATCTTTCAACCATCCATGTTGAATTTCGACTCGAATAGTCTAGAGCTGCTGAATGGTCTTGATTGGCTATACTTCATTAAAATAAGCCCTTATTATTATATTCTCTCACCTAGGTTTTTCCACGCATTATATTACTTCATACTATAGGTAGGTAAACTATTATTGATTGATACTTTGTAAGGCTGAATAATACATCTGTGTGACCAACTTAGATGATATTTAAAACACAGGTATCCAAATAATATATAATAGTATTATTACGATACGTGTGCCTTGAGTAGTACATTTTGCGCACGAGCGCAGCGAGGGCGCTATTTTCGCGATAAGTGCGGGTTTTTTACATGCAGTGCTTTAAATTAAATTTAAGGCGATAATAGCTCAGTACCGATCAGTGAGAGACTTCGGATGCCGAGACGAAGGTCCCGGGTTCGAATAAATAAGATAACTTTTTTCTGAAGGAAATCACCTATCACCAAGCACCTATCGGCCTGTTAAGACAGCTGCACTTGATAGCCAGTTCCTTCTAGGCTTTGTGTGCTTACCACCTTCGGCTACATGTCACTTACCACGGTGAGATTCCCGTCAATCACGGGCCTCTATATGGTACATATGGTACGTACATACATACAAAAAAAAAACTCTGTTCTGTTTTATTAGATGTTCAGACCATAATCACCCATAGTTTTCCTCTACTATCTTACAAATATTTGAATGATTCCTACTTTCCTATTACATAAAGTACAATGCAGAGTTCTCATTAAATTCCATTTTAGAATAGCAAAAAATTAAAAACTGAAATTATTATTCTTACTATAAACATTATCGTTTTCACGTGAGCCGCTTTCCTAAAGCAAATCCTAAACGCAGCGTTCGATTAATGTCCTGTATGTAAGACAGGATTTGTGTGGAATTATAAATAATGAAGCGGTGTCCTCATACGGCTTAAGAGACTATCCTAGCGGCTTTGACGACTAACTATAATTCCATCAAAGTTTTGCTTAGTAGCCGGCTTTCAGCGGCAAATGTTCTATACAGAAAATATGCTACGTATCTTGATCGCTTATTTTAACCTCTCATTACCGAGCCCTAAACACTGATCCGCTTTCAGAAAAATCTCCCACACTTTCCTTCATAGTTTTTAACTTTAAAAATATAACAATGACGTCAATTGTTATAATAGGACGCGCGTCCCTCGCGAGAATAGAGAAGGAGAGGGTTAATCACTTGATAAAAGCAGTTCCTGTTTTTTTTTCTTACAATATTCACGATATTGTAGATGTATTCAAATAAGCATAATATATGCAATTTAAATAAGGCGTAAAAGCAAAACACTTCACCACTACCCACAGATTCAAATTAAATACCTACTTCTTTTAATTTAAACCACAGTTTTTATTGATTTTAGTGTTTGCTAGAGAGAAACTGTTAGGTGTATTAATTGGATAAAGCAACAATGTGAAAATTGCATAATGTGTTTTGGGGGTTGAAGACCCACCTTTATTGAATGATAATCAATATTAGGA
This sequence comes from Achlya flavicornis, assembly GCA_947623365.1. Lineage (NCBI taxonomy): Eukaryota > Metazoa > Arthropoda > Insecta > Lepidoptera > Drepanidae > Achlya > Achlya flavicornis. Next base: position 5,753,978 of record OX392482.1, read on the forward strand.
TGAACCCGCTACCGGTTCGCCATCGCACTAATAGCCTATTTTCATTCTAATGTTATGCCACGGATATACGCTGCCTAATGGAAACGTTATGAGAGGATTTTCGATAAAGCTGCGGGCTATCGGCTCTTTTTTCGGGCAAATTGAATGTACCTTGTTGTTTATAAAAATAACGTAGATACAAAAAAAACCTGATTTCGATATTCAAATAGCAAAGATTGTTTTAGCTTAAGTATAGGTAACAACATTTAAATATTGCATAGGTACCTGGATGGGTGACCGCCTAGTGGTATTTCAAATCGAGCGTTTCCGTGCTTCGGAAGGCACGTAAAGCCGTTGGTCCCGGTTATCACTTAATTGTGATAGTCGTTAAGCTAGTTGGATGCCTCCTAGGCGGCTTGAAAAATTCCAACAGTAGGTTGGCCACTAGCCTACCTCCACCGATCCGCAGTGGGCACGCGTGGTGGAGTATCTGCCTATTCCCTTTCACCCTGATTTGTGAAAGGAGGCCTGTGCTCAGCAGTGGGACATTATAGGCTTATGATGATGATAGGTACATAGTGAAACTGAATTCATTTTTTAGACTGCAATATCTTATAAAATCAATTCATATTAAAAATAGCGTTTGTTTTTCTCTGCTCAGTTATTTTTTTGTTTTACGCAGTCGGGTCTTTTGTTTCTTTTAATAATTTAATTTATTTTGTTTAATGATGCGTAGTTTTTTACTCATGATGAAAGATGACGAAAAAATACCATTGCCCTTCTTATCTTCTAAGTTCAACAGTTTTTTTTTTTTTTCAAATTTCGATCACTAGCATTGTTGTTTCTTACAACAGTGATATCCCAAACCAAAGAATATACGTGGACCCTTGGTGCGCGAGTCAGACTCAGACTCGAATTTGGCAGGCTTTATTCATTAATGTTAAAAGATATAAAATTCCACCTAGACATATCCAGGTATTAGATTTCAAAGCTACTTAATGTACCCGACGTTTAGGTGGGTGGGAGACTGGACCCTTTGTTTGAAAAGTATTTTATTTTCATTTGTAGTGGAAGTGGAAGTGGATCGAAGTTCCCGCAAACTGACATGTTAACGTTTGACAAAGGTAAAATGTCAGAATGAAATGACACCACAACTTTTATCTTTGAGATTAAATGCTCATACACTTTCGAAGAAAATAGGACACATTAGTTTCAGCAATGGATATTACTTTCATATCTTTCTTTCCATTACTTTTGAATGATTGATATTGAATACTTTTTAAAGAATTATTTAAAACTAGACTCTTGAGTTCGATTTCAAAGCATCTAATATAACTAGTTTGGGAGACTTCCTTCAATATTATTAATTTATACGAAGTTTGCCATACAAGCTAGAGAAAGAGTTAGTATCGTTCCTCCTTTCATGGTTATGTATGACCATTTGCGAGTCATCAATCATAAAATCAAAGCTACGCGTCAAAGGTTAACTATTATGGGACGGTGTAGATAAAACAATTACCTGGATCCTGTATTTTGTGATGCCAGATTCAAATAACCATGGACAAAATACTTATAATTTATATGACTTTTAATGAGCGCTCCTTAATTAATATTAACCGATATTATTTATTACAACATAAAATGAAAAATAGTGTACAGTAGTACCCAACTAATATGGCTTACCGATGTACCTGCGCAGACGATACATTTTAAGCACTCTTTCGTTAATCTTCGAGCCATACTTTCTTTTCTGTGCGAACGATGATTCACGACGCGCCTTATTAGTTGGGTACTACTGTAGGTACTATAACTTCGATTTTTTTTGAGTATGTACAAAGTTTAACACGATGGTCACGGTGAAACTTAATGACTACGTGAGTCATTAACTTGTGAGTAGTTTCTGTATTATTTTAGGATAAAGATTTGTTATATCTTAAGTTGGACTAATCGGGTTGTCCTAAACTTTTGTATGGGGACAAGGTGTAAGAGCGCGACGCCTACAAACTACGTCAGAAGTTAGGCGATTACTTACAAATGTAACCAAAAAATGTAAAGCATTTTTCTGAAATAATCAAATTATGTGATCATCATTACCATAGCTTAGAAATATCAACAAGGAGCCTCCAATAGATTCATCAGGCATCTTATATCTAGGAGTTCTTCACCTAGTGCCAGTCTCGGCTTAGCTCGCTTTCAGTTCTCGGTCGGAACTCGAGAGCCTTAATGTCTTTCCTGTCTATTTTCTGCTTTTAGCGCTGCATTGCTACTTCAGCTTACTACCACTGTGAGCTGTAATACCCTCAACAGTCAAGTTACTTGAAAGTATTTCAGTCTAGGCATGTTCATTCCTAAATGCTTATAATACGTGTATCGGGAAATTAGAGGAAAGCAAAATTTACTTCGTTTAAAATTGTTACGTGAATCTTAAAAAAAAATGTATGTGTTGTATGTAACATTTTATTCAAATTAATCACTTGTCACATAGTTGGTATGATTGTAAATAAACCACATTCAAAACAACTGAAATAGGTTTTTTCTAATCAGAGTATGATTTGTGTTACAATAAATTAATATCCTGGTACATTCCTCACACTCGGTCATCTGATCCCAAACTAAGCAGAGCACTATGGAAACCAGATAAAATTATTTATACATTTTTTTTTGTAAATAATCTTAATATATAAAATGATAAACTGATTGTTGATATATCAACGCACAGCCCAAACCGCTGGACCTAGAGATTTGAAATTTTGCACACAGATACCTTATACAGTGGAGGCATCTACTAAGGAAGGAATTTGGAAATTCCACCCCTAAGAGGGTAAAATAGGGGATGACAGTTTGTATGCAAGTCCGTCAGTTTTGAAGTTAGGATCTTCAAATTTTGTGTTTAGGCTGACGATTGAAAATTAATGTATAGTTATCTCAGCGTTTGTGATAATTCCACCCCCGAAGGGAGGAAAAGGGGGATGAGGTTGGGTATGCAAGGCCTTTAATGTCAAAGTAAACTTCATGAAATGTATTATTATACGGTGTAGGCATCCACCATGGAAGGATTTTTGGAAATTCCACCCCTAAGGGGGTAAAATATGGGATGAAAGTTTGTATGCAAGTCCGTCAGTTTTGAAGTTAGGATCTTCAAATTTTGTGTTTAGGCTGACGATTGAAAATTAATGTATAGTTATCTCAGCGTTTGTGATAATTCCACCACCGAAGAGACCTTTTCCTCTCTGATGAAGTGGTGTATGCAAGTCCTTCAATTTCAAAGTAAACTTCACTAAATATGTTATTATACAGTGTAGGCATCCACAAAAGAAGGATTTTTAAAAATTCCACCCCTAACAGGGTAAAATAAGGGATGAAAGTTTGTATGCAATATATCAAAGCATAGCCCAAATCGCTGGACCTAGAGATTTGAAATTTTGCACAAAGATACTTTATACAGTGTAGGCATCCATTAAGGAAGGATTTTCGGAAATTCCACCCCTAAGGGGGTAAAATAGGGGATGAAAGTTTGTATGCAAGTCCGTCAGATTTGAAGTTAGGTTCTTCAAATTTTGTGTATAGGCTGACGATTGAAAATTAATGTAAAGTTATCTCAGCGTTTATGATAATTCCACTCCCGAAGGTGGAAAAAGGTGGATGAAGTTGGGTATGCAAGGCTTTCAATTTGAAAGTAAACTTCACTAAATTTATTATTATACAGTATATGTATCCAGTGAGGAAGGGTTTTTGGAAATTCCACCCCTAAGAGGGTAAAATAGGGGATGAAAGTTTGTATGCAAGTCCGTCAGTTTTGAACTTAGGATTTTCTAATTTTGTGTATAGGCTGACGATTAAAAATTAATTTAAAGTAATCTCAGCGTTTATGATAATTCCACCCCAGAAGGTGGAAAAAGGGGGATGAAGTTGGGGATGCAAGGCCTTCAATTTCACGATAAACTTCACTAAATGTATTATTATACAGTATATGTATCCACTAAGGAAGAATTTTTGGAAATTCCACCCCTAAGAGGGTAAAATAGGGGATGAAAGTTTGTATCCAAGTCCGTCAGTTTTGAAGTTAGAATCTTTAAATGTTGTGTATAGGCTGACAAATGAAAATGAATGTAAAGTTGTCTCAGCGTTTGTGATAAATCCAACCCTAAGAGGGAAAAAGGGGGATGAAGTTGGGTATGCAAGTCCTTCAATTCCACAATAACTTCACTAAATTTATTATTATATAGTGTAGGTATCCAGTAAGGAAGGTTTTTGGAAATTCCACCCCTTAGTGGGTAAAATAGGGAATAATTCAACCCCCGAAGGGGGAAAGAGGGGGATGAAGTTAAGATGATAAACTGATTGTTGATATATTTAGACAGCATTAAATATCTTGGCGTTTTTATCGATGGTACATTGTCATGGAAAGATCAAATTGATTCTCTGGTCCCTAGAGTGAGAAAATTAATGTTTGTCTTCAAAAACTTGAGATCTTCTGCTGATTTACCCACATTAAGAACAGTTTACTTTGCTCTGGCACACTCTATACTAACTTACTGTATAACAGCTTGGGGGGGCACAGGGAAGTGCCAGTTTCTTCGTCTTGAAAGAGCTCAGCGTGCTGTGCTTAAAGTCATGATGCACAAACCCATTCTATTCCCCACGAGCAGCTTGTATGCACTTTGTGAAATACCCACGGTCAGACACTCATTTCTCCTGAAGGCAGTACTACATAAACATCAAGAGCTTACATATGACCCTAACTTTAGCAAACAAACGCGTAGGTCTGATAGAGTCTGCCAGATAGAATCAGCCAACCTCGAAGTGGTACGACGTCAATACCACTTCTTAAGCCCTATTTTGTACAATAGAGTAAACAAAGAACTCGGTATCTATCCACTTACCTCGCGAAAATGTACAAGCATTGTAAATGAATGGCTCCATACCCTCAGTTATGATGAAATGGAGAAAATAATCAAAAGCTAGACGGCAATAAAAATTAAATAAATAAATCTGCATTCTCCCTTCCTGACTTACTGCACCCACATACAACACACCCACACCACACACACATCATCACACACCCCACACCACATACACAACATCACACACCCCCACACTACACTCACACATACAGATACACATATACAAATATAAACACACATACATACACACTCTTAAACACAATCACAAGTATTTAAAGTATTTTTTCTTTCGTTTTATATAATAATGTAATTATTAATTTAATAAAATAATGTTGTTTTCTGATGGAACACTGTCGCCTCTTGTATCTTGGAGGTGGGCGTAAATGGCTGCGACACAGTTAAACAACTAATGTGGCTATTTTCGTGCACACTTTATTATGTACATTTTCATTCTTGTTCCAATAAATAAATTTTATCTTTAAATTTATCTTTATATCAACGCACTGCCCAAACCGCTGCACCTAGAGATTTGAAATTTTGCAAACAGATACCTTACACAGTGAAGGCATCCACTAAGGAAGAATTTTTGGAAATTCCACCCCTAAGAGGGTAAAATAGGGGATGAAAGTTTGTATCCAAGTCCGTCAGTTTTGAAGTTAGAATCTTTAAATGTTGTGTATAGGCTGACGAATGAAAATGAATGTAAAGTTGTCTCAGCGTTTGTGATAAATCCAACCCCTAAGAGGGAAAAAGGGGGATGAAGTTAGGTATGCAAGTCCTTCAATTCCACAATAAAATTCATTAAATTTATTATTATACAGTGTAGGTATCCAGTAAGGAAGGATTTTTGGAAATTCCACCCCTAAGCGGGTAAAATAGGGGATGAAAGTTTGTATGCAAGTCCGTCAGTTTTGCAGCTAGGATCTTCAAATTTTGTGTTTAGGCTGACGATTGAAAATTAATGTAAAGTTATCTCAGCGTTTATTATAATTCAACCCCCGGAGGGGGAAAGAGGGGGATGAAGTTAAGATGATAAACTGATTGTTGATATATCAACGCACAGCCCAAACCCCAGGACCTAGAGATTAGAATTTTTGCACACAGATACCTTATATAGTGGAGGCATCCACTAAGAATTTTTGGAAATTCGACCCCTAAGCGGGTAAAATAGGGATGAAAGTTTGTATGCAAGTCCGTCAGTTTTGAAGTTAGGATCTTCAAATTTTGTGTTTAGGCTGATGATTGAAAATTAATGTAAAGTTATCTCAGCGTTTATGATAATTCCACCCCCGAAGTAACAGCTCTCTGACGCAATGTTATTGAGGCCAAAATATTAACTGGTTCTGCCAGAGGAGAAACTGTCTTCGTGCCGCGTATAACATTGATCCCAAATCACCTTCCGTTTAATTTAAAAGATTAGAGTTCCTTATCAAGGTTTGTTTCGCGATGGCTATTAATAAATCATAGGGAAATACTCTCTGAAATTTGCTAGAGTTTATTTGCGGCAGGACTGTTTCAGTTTTATATGGCATGCTCGCATGTAAGCTCAATCTACCTGAACTTTTGTCAAATATCACACGTAGTGGCGGGCAATAGCAGGCAATAATCTACGCGGACGAAGTCGCGGGCTAAAGCTAGTACTTAATATTTAAATTCAAAATCATTTATTCAAATAGACCTTCGCAGGCACTTATGAAAAGTCTGACTCTAATACTGTAATACCGGTTCGTAAGGTTGCATTTCCTGAGAAGATCCGGCAATAAACTAAGCAACTAGGGCATTACATAGTTAGATTTTTCCAAATAACATTTAATTTGCACCAGTAGTTTAAGAATTATTGCATCTCAAAGTTTGGCCTTCATTTTGTCACTGACTCCGATGATCAAGATATTGTATTAAGCTTGGCTGTACATGAGATCTGACAGTGCGAGCCATATGGTCTCGTCTTGGCCGCATTTTACATGAAAATCTTTTTGGTGGGTAATATACATAATTACAATATATACATAATTATTAATTTGTATAAAGAATGATGGGAATTGAAATAAATTTAAGCGCAGCTACATAAAACAAGGGCACAGGAGCCATTGATCGAAATTAATCAAAGACGAATTACGTAGGGCTTCCATTGGTGTATTGCAGAGTTATTACTGGCGTGAAAGCGAATCAATCACCGGCTCCAACCGAAACAAAATACAGAAACCTCAGGGGAAGGACATTGTTCGCGATATAAGGCTGCCCTTGAGTCCAATAGGACGAGAATTATTCCATCTACTGATAGGAATTCAGCTTTGATAGGTTGGCTTTTAGCCATGCATTGGATGAAAGTTTGTAAGATTCATACTTTCATGCTCAAGTTGCCTGATGACAAACATAAAGACAATGGCGTCGCCAGCCGATAGCCTAGAGGAGGGTTGGGGGGGGGGGGAGTTGATATATAGAGGAATGAAAAGTGTGACTTGTAGGTACTATCAGAGCACATGAAGCTCTACACTTGCCTGGAGTCTTACTTCCAGCGATTGTAATCAGAAGTAACGGTACAAAGGTCAAGCAAATCAAGTGAGCGGACTAAGTAATTTCTCCCCCCTCCCCCCCCCCCCCCGGCGCAGCTCATGCCACCCCCCGTAAAACGCTATTTAACTAAAACACTGTGAAAAAAAAGGTTAAATACAGCATCGGTCGGTCATCTGAATGTATGAGTTAATATATTTACTGTAATTTGTACGTAGTATTTATCTACTCTGAGCTGTAATGTTCCCGGAAACTGTAAATAATAACATTGAGCGTGGTCGGTTGTACTCAATATCCGGTTAACATCGACAGAACATAAAAGAGAAATTTTATTATATTTACGCCTATCACATTGACATTAGAAAATACAATTGCCTCCCGAAGTAAATGTTAGCAGCGTCGAACCAGTAACTTATTGTGCGCTTAGAATGGAAACTTGCTATTTTTATAAATTTATTCAATTTAATAAAGGTCTTATATGAATACAGAAATAAAGATCGTACGTAACCCACGAAACTTTTACAAACTTCGATACTAAAATAGTAAATGAAAACCAACCAAAATGTGAAACACGAAAACATAACGAATAGCAGCCAATATTTCTACTAGTGCTCAAATAGAGCCATTCCCAAACTACCTTACCTATACAAGGCAATGAAATGAAGTCTTATTTTTAATTATATTTCCTATTTTCGTAAGTAATTGGCCCCGAATGACATAATTATTACGCGTTTATAAAATCATTGAATAAACAAAAAGCTACCAATATAAGAAGAATAATATATCAAATAAAATGTACAGTAACAAAACAGTTAAAACGTTTTTTTTTTGGGTATTTTTTTGTCGCTGAAAGAATTTCGTTGTCAAGCTTTTTGCCTTTCGACACAAAGCCGCGATTCATATCAATATGTACCTACCTGGGCTCAAAACTGAATCGGTATTTTATTCATAAAACGTAGATATTGCCATACTTTGCCCCAGATAACCAGATACACAGATATACAGGTTTCTGCGCCACCACACAATCAGTTCCATAATTTATTTATTACATTGCGAATTTCGATTCGGTTCACCTACGTTGGTAACCACAGAAGGTCGCTTTCCACGTACCTAGTCAATACGGCTCAATAAATTATTAGGTGGACCTTTTTGTATCTGATACGGTTACATAAATTGTAGACAAACATTTAGATGAAGATGTTTTAAAGTAAACGACGTATAAAGTAGTGAACTAAAATGATTGATTGTTTCGCCTCTGTACTACCACCAGAATAAATAATAGTACTAACGGAACAGAATAAATAATAGTAGTTCTTCATGAACAGTCACATAACTTATTAAAAACCATATTAAACATAGTTAAATTGAAGGATTCGATGACACCTACTCTAATATCCTCTCAATTTATCGTTTCAACGATCTAAATGAAAACTTGTCTCCTTCAAATTGTGATCGTTTCAGCATTAACGAACCGACTTAGCAGTATCAAGATCTTTGGTGAGAAATCTGCTTACAAAGCTATTGGGTATCAAATAAATCGATCATATTTCCGTCACAGTAAATTAGCTTACGCAGTAAATGAGTTTCAATAATACTTTGGGGCTTTTTAATTATTATAAAAATCTTCGTGGACATTAGACGAGCCAACGGTATTAAAGTAAAGTCTCACCTTACCACGCTCGACCACAGTATCACCTAGTAAAAAAAAAGGGCAAATGCATATTCATATGAAAAAACGTACATAAATACTTAATAATATAATATAAGAGAGGTAGTGCATAGCGTTTATTCGCTCAAAGAGCAGCTCAACTGGGGAAGTACCTCCACCTTACAGAATACCGCAGCCAAATAACTTTATGTTGTGTAAAGTTGTGTTCCTGCGCGTGATTAAGGTTGCCAGAGCTCATAGGGGAGGGGGGATAGGTCGATAACGCGTGAGCGATGCTTCGTGTGTTGCAAGCGTCTATATGGCTACGGTAACCGCTTACCATCAGGCGGGCCGTATGCTTGTTTATCGACTAAGTTGTATAAAAAAAAAAAAAAATATGTGTATAATGCGTGACCTACAAAACATAGCGTCGCGTTGGTCAATAGAATCCGGCTATTTAAGTTGATAAATCAATCTCAATGTTACGTTACTGTTTTGGATTTTCATCTACTGTGCAAAAATATTCTTGGTCTAGTACACAGATAAATTTTATGCAGTATTAAGTTTGGATTGTTTCTGAATACTGTTCTTATTTTCCGAAAAACAACGTAATAGCAACGACGCGCGACGTTTATAAACTTGTAGTAACATCTAAAGACACGCTGTTTGTATTTTACAATAAATTTGAAACTCCGAGACAGCGTTGAAAATAGTGAATTAAATTCCCAAGGCGTTTAAACAAAGGAGTTTTGCTCTTATTTACCGTAGTAAAGTCAACAGCTTTTTAAAGAGTACCTACCTACATTGAGGCAAGAGAACTTTGTTAAAGATTTAAAATATCCCGATTCTTTAACAACATAAGTACAGAAGCGAATATAGTCCATTGGCGTTATAGGTAATTATTGTTGACTGAAAATCGCTATAAATTCAGACACATTTCTATATATTTTTATGATCTGACTATTTCTTTTCTATCTTTTTGATTTATTGAAACATTAAAAAAATGCTAAATACATTAGAAATTAAAACCAATAAAAATACAGTAATCAAACATTAAGAAATGGTGAAGACATAAACCTGAAATTTATTATGAACTATTACATATAAATACGCAATCAAAACAGTGTTTGTTTATGTATCGGAAAATATAATTGAGAAGCCAGTTCAGCCAATGTTTAATTAATATTTATTCATATTGCCAAACGAACTGGGACTTAGTATTTGATTGGTTTTAATGTTTAACAAAACGATTATATTGTATACAATGCTTACCAATCACAATATACAAATCACTCAAAAATATGAGTCACATTGACTTATATATTACTAGCGTAATAGATATTTTTAGAAAAAAAAACTGGTCATTTGCAAAACGTTAACAAAAAACGTTTTTATTTTTTCACAATTTCAAACAGCTTTTATTAAAAAAAACTGACGTACCTACAATAAATCGTCCAATCCCATGAATATTTCATTTGTTTTTATCGAAAATCGATCGCAATAAAAAGTGATGTTTATTCTACCTATCAAATTAGGCGACATATATACACACATATATACGTATTTCATTCCACTTGTCAAGAGCCGTTCAATTTTTTTTGCATGTTTGAATAGAGTAGCAATATCTTGCTTTGCGATGTGAAGGTGAGGTCACATAGGTAGGATAGGAATACATGCAAGATGTCTGAATTCTTTTTTAGAAATGCGGCAGCCCTTCCTTGTGATATTTGTATGGTGCATTGGTTGCAGATAACAAGAGCCAGCGATATTCACTCAAGTGCAATATGCGTTGCATGTTGCATATGCATTTTCTTAAGTCTCAAAGCATTAATTGCGAATCTGAGTATTTAAAATTATTGTTTTTTATGATGTATTAAAAATTTAACAAACTTACTTTAAAGAAACCTGAATATAAATACAAACAGGACTCTTTCATGCCTTCAGAGCATATTGTTTTTGGTTTGAGTTCCCTTAGAAGTTATTCAATATATTTTTTTTACTTATGTTATTTTATTAAATAACTATTAAAATAATGAACTGAAATACATACAATAAAAAGTGTAGGTAATTATAAAATCGGTCGCTCTCTCCCATGACTTGTGGCAAAGCGTTGAGTCTTGCACGATGGACTCTCGACACGCGACGCCATTATCACGAAGTGACGCTCTGTGCTTAACCTTACTAAGGCTATTTGTTGTTGTGATTTAATTGTATATCTTTTCGTTTTCGTAAAGATCTATTTAACGTATTATCGAGGATTTTAATTCACTATCGATAATCCAGCAAACTCTGCAGCGGATCTCAGCAGACATCTTGTTTCATAACCTATGAATTATATAATATTGCTAATATTGATTTCTTTGAGCAATCTTCTACCTTAGAACCTAATCTGCATTGAATAGTGGTTTACCTATCATATAAGCATGACCACAGATATCTAAAGCTTTGTTGGCATGATCTATTTTATCGCGCTTTGACACGGAAAACAGCGGGCAACTTTCCGAGGCGCAAAACGGAAGTTTCTTGACATAACTTACGTACCTTACCTACATGAAAGCCAATAGACTGATGGCAAAAACAAGTTCCATAATTGTAGAGAATTAAAGGGTTTATCGAAAACAACCTACTCTATTTTAGCCAACTTTCATGGAACATACCACAAAGATTGGTATTTTTTTGCATATATGCCGGAACACCTTAAAATATGAGTTTTAACGATAAAACTTCGCTCTGAAATTCTATTCGCTACATGTAAACCCTATTACCTATGTACAGGGATTCCTCCTTTAGTTGTTTGAGGTACCATCGACCAATCCTTCGATAACAAGGAGATTTACTAACACGCATTATGGAAAATACCTTTTAATAAATTATGAAACCTTTACTTTCGAACAATGAGTGTTCTGTTCTTTGTCTTCGTTAATTAGTTATATGTGCATAATATATGCTAAACTATTCATCTATATGGCTAATGGCTATCACACATAACTATACTTAATTTAATATTATATTTCTTGTTAAGATAAAAAATACAATTATTACCTAATATCAAAACACCTGTTTGGATTTATTTTTTTGAATTTAGCTTTAAACGTCGCTTTGGTCTACATTATTTTGAACCCTAACCTAGATGGTGCCTACCATTTTCTTTAAGCCCTATTGAAATGCAAAAAAACTTCTAGCATTGTACCTACCACATAAATTGTATCTACGTTACTACCACACACGGACTTACATCTGTCACAGGATTTTTTCTCTTATTAAATATCCATTCAGTCTACTTTGTAGTTTTTCCGCCGCGCCGGGACACCCCATTGTTGCCAGTGCGATTAGAATGTAAATATTATGTAATGAATCTAATCATGTTTTGGAAAGAGTAATTGCTGAGTTTATTGCCGGCTCTTCTCAGCAAATGCAACCTTTCGAACCGGTACTAAAGTATTTGAGTCAGACTTTTCATAAGTGCCTGTGATGGTTTATTAGGAATTTGATTTTGAAAAAGATATTTTCGTGTGATCAGAAACGCGCGCGCCGCTTCAAGAACCACATCCTGTGCGACTTGCACTTCGCGGACGTCGCGCTGATGGAGTGCAGTGACTTCATGCAGCAACTACGCAGCTTCAAGCCGCAGTCGCTGGGCTGCGCCGTCGCCAGGCGCAAGTCTTCCACCACACTTATATTCCCACTTCCACCGCAGGCATGTTCAGGTATGTACCCGGTTTTACCAGCAAGGACATATGACTATTTATAAGTACCTATAAAAAAAAACAAGTTTGTCTGTCTGTTTATAAAGTATGCATTCCTATATCATCATTCGATTGCGATGAAATTTTGGTGAGTTGTTGGCAAGTCTAATAATTATGCCATAACGGAGTAACACATTTTGTATGTACCAATGAAGAATTTATTATTATTGCCTTTTTAAGGAGTTAATAATTATCAAACAAATATAAATGTGAAAGTTACTGTCTTTCTGTTTGTAACCTTTTCAGGACTAAACTTCTGAACCGATCGTGATTATATTTGGCAAGTAAAACCGCGCGTAAAAGTAAAACAACACTTTTACCTTTTCTATAAGTAGTACTAATGTATAAGCTCATATTCTTCGTAGGTTAATAAAATCTCAGCTTTAATACTACTCTATACCTAAGCCATTAGTGCATCCATCGAACAGCCGAGTGTTCTTAACTACGATGGCTACTCGAGAATCCTCTTAATTCGTTCGCTCTTCCGACAAGAACATTTTCTACGGTTTTATTTAGTAGTATTTTTATTTGACAGTTCTGATACATCACGAATATTTTATTGAATGTTTTCTTTTGTATCAATAACATTTTACAATATACCTACATAATGGATAAGTACCAACTTTTTATTCATAATAAAACAGTCTTCGAATAATTTTAAAACTAAATCCTTGCGAATGCCATATCTGTCGTCGGGTCAACGCCCTAACGAACGAGAAAATGCCCTTATATAAGCTTAAATATCTGTAGTGCGCAGATAAGCTACACAATTCCCTTTAATAGTACTTTAGAAAAACAAGCTGAGCAAAAATCCACCACCAAAAAATGCTTGGCATTAAGTTTCTTAATCGGAGAGTAAACTCGAATAAAGGTGCGCTTTTATTAGTTTTATTACAGTGGATGTAACGAAAGTTTATGAAATATTTTAATAAAGTTGTGTTATGTTATTTTAATAAATGTAATATGTTAATATAATGTCATGGACGTATAAAAAAATCAGGACGTAGAGTCGCCCTATAAACGAGTGAAGCACCAAGAAGAAGCCGGCGTTCTTGTAAATACATGGCCTCTCACACACATATACACCATAGGAAGCCGATCGGTTGTCATTCCACAATGAGGCGCTGACGGTGACAATAAGGCTCAGTATCATTTGTGCCTGCTTGGGCCAGTACTTATTTTAGTCACGCATACGTAGGAAATTTTCGGATTCACTTCATTTTCGCTTGACACTCCGTCTTGATTTTTTATACGTCTATGTTTAATGTATAATATATTTGAAAAACTAAATAAAATTATTTATACTCGTAAAGTTGTGGCATTTCGTCAGTACTAAGAAGATATTTTTTTCATTGTGCCATTACGTAAAGATGTTATGATGCTTTCAGTAATGACAGCAAATAGTCAGTTATAATAGCTACAGAAAAGCTTATGCCATCCCAGTCATGCATTTTTCACGCACGCTCTCATGGTTGTGTGTAAATACGCATTAATACAAATTAAATCGTAATATATGCTTGTGCTAACTGTGTTTACACAACGTAGTAGTTTCTTTTGTAAACTCTCCCTTACTCTAACAATATAAAGACTCGTAATGTCTATAAAACCTTAGTAATGGCGTGTCGTGGACTTAAGGCTTTCTCCCCTTCCAATTTTCTGGATAATTGACAAGATTAAACGCGCCAACCATTTGCTACTCCTTTTAACTGTTCCTTAACTCACGGAACGGAATAATTACGTTGAGTTTTACTTTCATTCAAATGAAGATTTGGTCCGAAGTTTCCACGGAATTAGTGCTCAGTTAACAGGTTTATTCTATGTAATGCCATTTTAATATCGGTTTGACTAGACCTTAGGGTTAAGTAATTTAGAACGTTGCTTATTTATAGCAGTATATTTTCAGGGCTACTTTTCTGAATGGTCTGAATTTTCATCAACATTTACAGCATATTCTGTATTACATAGTATATAATACAGAACAGAATATTATTATAGTTAAAGGAACGTGAACCCAGATTTATCACACAATTAGGCACTCTAATTTTACATAAGTGTTATTAGTATGAATCAGTTTATTTGGCAAGCTAATGGACTTTATTATTCCAAGCAATTAATACGTCAGTTTTCGATACTGTGAGTTGCGTGGAGCAATGTTGGCATGGAGAAATTCCCGGATTAACACTAACAGTTATCCAATTTGAATGACCGCCGGGAAATGGTAAGTAATTGTCAGGCTGAAATGGAAGATACGTGTTACCTGACCACCTAGTTTATTACTTGTGGATTTATTCCGTCAGTGCTCTCAAAGTTGGGCAAACAGATGAATTATTTAGCAGATTTAAATCTTAAGGTATCAAAGGGTTATATTTGAAGCGATAAATCAGATTTTGGCGTTAATACGTCCAAATCTTTTTTTATGATGAAAGCAAACTTTTGTAACTTCAAATGTCTTTGATCTCGACTGTACAAAGTAATATCTTTATATATGTGTCTATGTTATTTGACAGAAACGTGTCTAGTTTAATACCCGTTCTCCTCAATATCAACTAAGGTATCATATAAGCTTATATGATATAATATAATATTCCATTATAAAGATTACTATCCTGATTTAAGCCAAGTCATACATGAAGGAAGTCGCAGGTAAAAAATCACGTTTATTGCATTATGTACAATAAACGTGGAGTATATTGCGTTCACTGTGATATAAAATCTATTGGAATAAAATCCTAAACATCACCGAGATCAAAAATACACCCCTACAGTCCCTAAACGCGTATACAGCTTTAGATATTTATTACCGATCTGAAACGTCCATCAACGTCTATGGAGGGTATTCAATGATTTGACAATGGCGGTCCCCTAGTTCACCATCCATGAAATGAAATGCAAGGAAACTCAATTTCCGTATTGCTCGGCCGTTTAGATAGATCAAATGCCTGCTCTTGCCACACAAAGGTAAAAACTTTTGTATTACCTCGTTTATAAGGTGCCGCCTTACACATGAAGACCTCCTGTAAACATATCCACATGAAATATTTAAGCCTCGTTATTTCTGTAACGCACCGTCAGTATTTCAGCTTTAATGCATTGTCAACACTTTTGTTGTGAGGCGTAACAGTAATAGGCGATTTTTTGTTGTAAATATAGTTAGAATTAAAATATTTTTTAGCTATTTTAGTTTCGATATCACTTTTTTTTACTAATAGTAAAAAAGTATAAAAATCGTTTTATACCACAACCAACCATTTAAACTCAAAAATCTTTCCTTGATGCGTTCTTTTAGTATCCAGATTGTAGGTTTTAGTCATGAATCCGCGAAAGCTAGCAAACCAAACGTTATTTTAATATTAAATTAAATAGGTAATTAAAATAAAAAAAACATGCAAATATCCCGATAATGGCTTACTAAAAATAAATATTGCATTAAAGCAAAACCAGGGTCGTGCACGTCACAGCCTCAAAATTGTGTTTGTACTGGCGTACTCTACGTACCTAATATATTTGCAACCTTCGAGCCCTCCGCAGGTAAGTTACGCTCTTTACCCGCGGCGTAGCCTGGATACGCGTAAACCACGTACGTGGTTTACTTAATACCTTCACGCTAAATCGGTAAGTCAAACTTTATATGAGTTATATGTATGTATTAACTTTCTTTATCGTGTTTAAAGGACTACCATTATATTTACATACGATTTATAACAGGTGGAGATTTGGAGATGGCATATTTTCTAAACCTATGTTGGATTAGTCATTCTGAACACCTTTTACTATGGGACCAATAGTGAATTCCAAAAAAAAAAAAAACTTTCATTCATTATGATCGATATGATGATAAATGAAACTGAACTATAATTCTATAATTTATCACAGTAAACGTGAATCTGTTTCCAACCAAATGATAAATAACAATAAATACTAGGTTTGTTCAATTACATAAATAGCTAAGCCCTACTTATATTCTGCAAAACTAAAAATAAATCCACCTCGCATCGGCTATCACGATCTGGTCGAAGTGAAAAATCAACAAAAGTTGAAATTAAATCCGCAAAAAGATAGGTTTGCGAAGCCTTGCATTCGCTGAAAGCCAAAACAAACACTGAGATATTAATTAAACCTTTCTGTGGGATGATAAAGCACGTAGTTAATAAAAAAAATACCTACGCCGACTGGCTATGATGAAAGTGCGAAAATAAATTTCACCAACAGAGTTCGCATTTTGGACCTTTATAATATACTTTGTGTCAACCTTCCATTCATATGTCACATCACAACTTATCATATGTCTTGTTGAATACAAAACTAGTTGGAAACTTTCGTTTCATGCATAGCTCGCCAACAAGTCTACAATACTTATTCCATAAATTGAGAGTACAATTTAGTTATTAAATAAAAACCGGCCAAGTGCAAGTCAGACTCGCGCACCGAGGGTTCCGTATAAATCTGTAGGTATATAATTATATGGTGGTATAGACCTGAGTATTTGATATGAATTTCAATTTATGACGTATTAAAACAAACTAGGTACTTACTAGATCTCGTCCATACCAATTTTCGGTGGAAGTTTACATGGTAATGTATATCATATATTTTTTTTAGTTTTATAATTCTCTTATTTTAGAAGTTACAGGGGGGGGGACACAAATTTTACCACTTTGGAAGTGTCCCTCGCGCAAACTATTCAGTTTAGAAAAAAATGATATTAGAAACCTCAATATAATTTTTTAAGACCTATCCATAGAAACCCCATACGTATGGGTTTTATTAAAAAAAAAATAGTTTTAGTTCTAAGTATGGGGAACCCCCAAAATTTATTGTTTTTTTCTATTTTGTGTGAAAATCTTAATGCAGACAGAATACATCTACTTACCAAGATTCAACAGTCTAGTTCTTATAGTTTCGGAAAAAAGTGGCTAAGACATACGGACGGACAGACAGACAGACATGACGAATCCATAAGGGTTCCTTTTTTTGCCATTTGGCTACGGAACCCTAAAAAGTGGAAGAGTTTAGTTTGTAGTTTCTCCATTTATGAAATATGCTTATAAAAAATTTGCATTTTCAATATTCATTCGTAAGATGAAGTTTGTATTTACTCAAAGAACATTAAACATAAATTCAACATTAACATACTATATAAATAGTTGATATTAATTATTTCTCAGTGTGTATGTAAACTCTATCTCCCTTATTACAAAACATGGTTTAAAGCAAACCCAGGTTTTAAACTAGACTCACCTCTTTTTATTATATGACGTTAGAAAGTGACCGAGTGACATGTTTTACTGCTTTAAAACATCTTTTGTAATAACTATATCTTATTACAAGAGATGGTTTAAACTAAGTCTAGTAAAACCCAGGTTTTAAGATACATGATGTTAGAAAGTGACGAATATATTTTAAGACGTGGGTTTTGCCAGACATTTTTTATACCATCTCATATTATATCGTTAAAGTTAGTTATAATAAATAATATTTAGTATTTTATCTTTTTATTCCACGAACATAGAATCAGAAAACCCAATGTAACCAAAAGTTTTAAACAAATTCTAATTCGAGTTTCTAACTAGTTCAGTATTTTAAAATACAAGGGCGTAGACATTTATATAAGCAACGTGATGGTGAAATAATTCACGCGACGCAATATAAGTTGTGACTGGTAGCAATAAAATTAAATGACAATTGTAGTCAGCCAGGCTACAGTACATCTCTGTTTCTCCTTGTTTACCGAGTGCGGCCGCGACTCCGCCACGACGCGGGTCTGTGGAACAAACAAACACCCTTTATTATAACTTACCCTACATAAAGAATGTCGGCTCGCGAAGTTCCAACCCAGATAAAATTACATAAAGGTGGATCATTAAAAAATTATATGGCGAATGAAAGGAGTTTCGTAGCAGACGTAGTATTTATCTACTCTGAGGTAGCAGTATGCGTAGATGTGCTACATCATACCTAAATGACTATATACAATAGATATATCTGGAATCTTTGTTACAAACACTTAAAAAAAATGTTGATAAAGAAAACATTTTTAATATTAGCTTTTTATTGTGACTGTACTTTTTTTGTCTGTACTTGCATTGTCATCCAATATACTAATGTCCCGGTAATCTAATGTATACCAAAGTTCAATCGGACACTGGATGTTGGGTCAAATTTAACTTGCAAGATTCGATTACAGACACTGGACAGGTGAAACTAAATAAAAACTTGTAATAAACCTAATGTGAAAGATTCTCAACCCTATCTCCGTATACAGCATCGAATAAAAAAATAGACGAAACACTATACCTCAAAAAGTATTTCGATTTATTGTAATAGCAGTTGTAACTTCTTGGTTAATAGTACAGTCGGGAATAGGAGTTTATACTAACACGCACAGCTATTATTACATTCGTAGCAATGGTACTACGAGAGCAAAGCGCTACACGTGTAGGTGTCGTAGCGAGTTATGGATATGACTGTATAAAAGATCTTTGTAACATTTGTATTTAGATATGCGTATTTAAAATAGTACAAAAATAGTATTTTTTTGTAAGTTGCATTTCTACTATAAATAAAAGCCACTCTTAATCTTTTGTGCTTAGCTTTTCTAAAATAGAAACCCCATGTAACGGAAATTAGTATTTCCTTTGCTTTCTTTGGTGAAGAGATATGATGTGATGTAGACAGCTGTTCTTTTTTGTAAATTATTGGAAATACTTTACAGTTATGAATATTATTATTATAATTAAAAAATAGAATGATTTCACTGTATTAATTCCAGACAAAGTATATCGAGTAACTCTGAAAATATAATGAATTCCGGTGTTCAGACGTAACCCTTTATTGGACCTCCCGGGCATTCTATTAAAACTATAGTTAAAAGGAATTAAATTTTATCGTAAGATGTAGCGGTGTAACAAGCTCGCGTTTGATTCATTTTATAAAATAACTTAAAGTTACTTAAGGTGAACAACCTAAGCATTATAAATGATTTATAATTTACTCCCACCTTTAACCGCTAGCTTGCTTATTTTGAAAAATATTATGGTGCGTCCATGCTTGGCGAACCGAGCACGAGCCGAGCCACGAACGAGCACATTGCGAGCAGGATTCGTGTAGCGTGGACGGGCTTGCGAGCCTCGAACGAGCGCGATTGTCAGTTTTTTTACGAACAAAAGGATTCGCATCGTGCTCGTTGTAGGTTCGTTCAAGGCTCGGCTCGTGCTCGCTTCGCCTAGCATGGACGCACCATTACAAATTCAAATTATGTCTTTTGTGTTTTTTATTTATTTTATTGATACAAAATTGTATCAATTAGATTGATTAGTATGATGGCATTATTTTTCAGCATTACTATACATAGGTACATAATAGAAAACGTCTGTGACGGACGGACAATAAAATGAACATCTATGTTCCATTTTATCTTTTTAAGGTTCGTGCAAATACTTTAATATTCTATTAACGTATTAGCAATTAAAAAAACTATGTATTAACAAAATTGTATGATAAATAATATAAAAATAAGAATTAAAAATAATATTTACACCACAGGCATATAAGAACAAGTCTTATATGTCTTATATGTCTGTGATTTGCACAGATTATAAATAATACGCCGAATTTAGGACGCTGTCTATTGGTAAGGTGCCCAAAAGACTGGCTACAATCCGTGCCGCTAATGATGAGACTTAAAACACCACGTGGTTGTTGTCTGACGTCGTTGATGATGACTTATCTTCACTTTACCGGTATATATTTTAGTATAATCACACCCGGTCCCTTCCCGCCCCTCAGACCTCATTCAAGAAAAGAAAAGAAACCACTCAAGAAAAGTCATCATCAGCGACGTCAGACATCAACTACGTGATGAGTAAAGTCTAATAAAGCCCTAAAGGGTATACCGCGCGTACCCATAAGATGCCTGTTCACTCTGGCCTTGAATAGACCCATGTTATAAGTGTCTGGAAACACGTTGTCCGGGAGAGCATTCCACAACTTGGCCGTGCAGATAAGGAAATAGGAAGCGAAACGCTAGGCAAGGCAAACGGTAAGGCAAGACGGAATGTCGAAGACGAAGCGGTTGAGACCCTCCCGACGCCTAGTGGTCCGATAGAAGAACGGGGATGGAGGGACAAGATTATGAAGTTCTTTATCGCATTCTCCGTGGAACAATCTGTAGAATACCGACAAACATGCAATGATCCAGGTTTTGCAGTTTCTTGCTCAATAGGTCGCTATCGTCAATTATCCTTCGAGCGCGTCTATCTAAGGAGTCCAAAGTTGCAAGTTGATATTTGGCTGAGCCATCTCACAGATGAGAGCAGTAGGTACTACTCCATGCAAGGTCGAACTTGAGCTTTGTATAAATTTAGAAGCTGTTACCACACTCTTTAACATTATTGAAATAGGTAAAAACATAATATTCTTATATAAAAATAAGCGTACAATTTAGAAATCTATTGCATTGTTAAATGAGTCTATTTTCATGATGACCTACAATCTATTTTAGCGATGAAGAACACCAAGACTTCTCCAAGGATGAAACAACAAATGCTGTGGTTGTTCGGTTCACTCTAAGTATGAACGCCAAGCATATTGCTTACAGTTTGGTGTTCTACCTTACAGTGAATTGAGTTCCACGCATTCAACAATGAAGAAAACTACAAGATATGAAGAAGACACGTCGATGAAACTGTTTGTATTTGTTGATGCTTATTAAACTTCTTTCCTTAAATGTGTGTATAGACAGGATATTCGGATAAAAAAGTGTATAGTGTCTATAGCTCTACATTTATAAACAAATAAATACATTCCACCGGTCACGTGCCTAAATAATGACACATTATTTGCCAATGACAGTACGGGGACATTATTTAAGGGACCATTTTAATCAGTATATATGTAGAACTGCCTTTAAAATATAGATTGACTTGTATGGTAGCGTTTGCAAAATATTGCTATAGCATTGATATAATACCTCGCTCCGCTAGTTTTTTTAATGGACTTCAAAGCGCGATGGAAAGGCACGAACTAGTTAATTATTAATTAGATGTATTCTTAGTGTTATTGTAAATTTTATTTATTGTCTTATATTTAATATAGATTTTCTGTTATTATAAAACTACTTTTATTTTTGAATAAATGTATGTACCTAGTTCCTTTATAGTCAAGACTAGGATCGATTATGCGGTGTGGGCCTTGGTGACCTGTAAAACAGGTTTTTAAAAAAAAGTGCCTAAAACAGGCACCAGCTCTCGCAAAGCTGGTTGATTAGCCTTTGGCAATATGATGTTATGTCTGCATTTATACTAAACAACCTTTTGTGAGAGAAATAAATAATATTATTACTATTATTAATTATTTTTTCGAGTGTAAATGCTAAATCTGTTTTGAGAAAGAAGTTGAGTGATATTTTTTAAACATGTTTTAAAGGTAAAAAAATATGTGCCTAAATGTGTTAGCCAACCTAACTTCATAAACTCGGAATGCCAACCCCATTTGAAATTTTTGGAGTAAACAAATTACGTCCATCGCAAAATATTTAACAACTTTTTAACTTTGACTGTCCTCATAAAGTATTCAGTAAAAGCCGCATGTGGGTAGGGGAATATTTGGCTGTGTTGGTAAAGACAGTAGCGGCGACTTGGCGAACTGTGGGGTCTACTCCCCATATTTTCCGGTCGCCCGTTCCTACCTCTATAAATATTTTATTTAGATCGCACAAACTGGGCCGGTAATGCCATCACTAGCATCAGATTTCCCTCGGAAAAATAGTTCAGTAATATTAATAAAAACGAAGTGGTTTGCGCTTATTCAAAATTCATGTCACATGAATAGCTGAGTGTTGAGATGTCCAGGAAGCAGATGTACTCTTATCCCCCATGATCTCACCGGGGGGAAACCAAAATAGAATTATTCCATAGATAATTTAATTTACCAAGTAATAACGGCTTGGCTATCATAAACAGTAAACGCTGGGCACCTTGCCGTTAATCAGTAGGAGCGGCAGACTCGAGGATGTAGATTGTAATTAAAAAAAACTATCAGTTAGAAATCGAATAGAACATTTTAAAAGAGATCATTTAAAGACAAAAAACAAATATGAACTAGCAAAATTATAGGGAATAGCTCAAAGTATTCATTTGGTAGAGTGTGCGCTCAATGTCAGTTTGAATTTCGCATGATCCAGACGCGATCGGGCTTCATAGCAAAATTCCACCTGACACAAACGAGATTAAATTGTGCATATACTCTAGTGTGATGACTCACATTCAATTTGAAAAAGGAGTGGAGGCAATATGTCCATTTCAAAAGATTTGACTACAATCCTTTTGTAGAAATGTTATTAGCTAAGCATTTTTCGGAACCAAAATATGTGTTGTCAATTTTGACTAGAGAATATTAATGTTAAGTACAAACCATTAGCCATCCATGGATTAAGGAGAGCCTTATTTTGATTATGTTATATACTTATAATTTTATTTTACATGATGTTTAAACTAGATATATATCGTTTTCTCTTTTATTTTCATTGTGAGATGTACAAATTCTTATTTGTACTGTGACCTTACGTTTAGTTATACCTAGAAGATATATATAGAAAATGGTTTACCACGTAACTAATTTGTAAGCCAAGATTCAGGATAGCAACCTCTAATTTGTTACAAACGATTTAATTTGGAGGGAGCCTGATAAAGCAACAGTAGGTACCTGTTGTTAATCAATTTCATCTCAACTGAATGATATTTTTAGCCAAGTTATTAAATATACAAAGCTTCACTGAAAAAACTGTCGCTTATTTGACCGTGTAAGGCCCCTATCCCAGCACAGATTTTTTGTCGTTTTAAAGTCAAAACTCGGTCTAAATGGTGCTTGCGGTCACACATTATCAAGGTACCCCCAACAAAGACAAATAAATTGATTGTCATTGAAAACCTTAAGGTCGGTTTATTATGTCTCATGAATATAATGAAGTTACATTTATCCTTTCAAAATTATACTCCAAATAGGCTGGTTTAAAAAAGCAAACATTTTATTAAGGAATTCAAATAAATACAATGAATTTGTGAGACTCACCGTTTCCTAAATTAGGGCTTATCGGAATAACGAACAAACCCCGAATAGGTATAATTCCAAACAGGATGTTCACTGAAATGTATTGAATCCTTCGTAATCCGCAGTAATAATGTCGACAAAAGGTATAGGGGAGAATCCTCTAGGGTCCTTTCAGCTAAGAATTTTCCTATGTAATTAGCCGGGACACCCACGGCAATCCTTCAAAGAAGTTAATAATTATCTGACTAACTGAAAACATTGGTAAATGAAAAGAAACAGGGAAATACCATATTGTGTTAGCAGATGATCTTCCGCTTTCTTATTTGATTAGCTCACTCATAAGTAGAATCATTAAAGCCGCGGTAAATTCTTCAGAAATGCAACTTTTTAGGACTTGAATGGTGTATAAGTTGTCAAAACTAGACAATTACTGTGGCATTTTGTAACATTAATGAAAAATTACTATTTATATGTAACATGAAAATCTTGTCTATACTAACAGCAGAATATTTTTCAGATGAATTCTGCGAAGAATATCCACACAGCTTGATACCGACTCCTGGCTACTGGGTCGAGTGCTCTCGCCAGAAGATAACCACCGACACAATCTGGGACGAGTCCGAATCGGAACACGACAGCGGACCTGATAGAGACAACGCGGATACTGGTCAGTACAACCCTGATATGATTAAAAGTTGTTGTTGTCTCTATTCAATCTTATAGGTTCGAGGAGACATCAAATTTGACGATTTTAGACGTAGACCCTGTTTTTTTCATACATATTCCAGTTATAATACAGGACGCGCGTCCCGTCGGCGAGTTACGTATTGAATCAAAACGGGCCATCATGACGGGCCAGCTGGCGCGGTTGGTCAAGATTCCACCTATCGCGCCTCAGGTCATGGGTTCGATTCCCACACAGGACAATAATTTGTGTTCATGAACATGTCTGTATGTCCTGAGTCTGGGTGTAATTATGTATATTAAGTATGTATTTACAAAACAAAAAGTAGTATATGTATTATATCAGTTATCTGGTTTCCATAGTACAAGCTCTGCTTAGTTTGGGATCAGATGACTGTGTGTTTATTTATTTATTTAAAATGTGTAGATTCACAACTAGTTACGGTTCGAGAAGGGGACCATAACGAAGAAATGTAACGTACTACGCGCCTTCTTGTTTGTACCGTAGGTTATCAGCGGACATACGTTTTGCCAACGTCTTCAAGTAAAGTTATCTACATATAGGACATTAGTGTCAAACAATAAGTATAACTTATAAGGGAAATATTATTTCATTAGAGTTGCTAATTGCTGAAACGTTAGAACTCGCTAACAATCAATGTAGTTAGCGCATACTGGCCGGTGAGTAGGCAAACCTATAAACCTTGAAAAGCTTATAGTTTGTAGCTAACTTTCCTGATATACGAGCACGAGGTTATTTCTTAAAATAGCCGTAGAAATTATTCGAGACTAGAAAAAACAAGTACGAGATGAAACGTGTTCTTGGCGAAAACAACTGAAACTAAAAAACTTGTCATGAAAAAGTAAAATAAATTGCTCGTTCTTTAAAATTCAAATTTAACTTGGCAACATTCGAGGATGCATACGTTTGCATAAGTTTTGAAAACATATCGTATGTTGCAACTTTTATTTGTAATTGAACTTAGGAGCCAGTTTTATAGGTTTTATGTACTTTTCAATCATCTTTGCTAGATAAAATAGCGGTGAAATAAGACTTATCAATGTAAAAAATACAATGATTAACAAAAACATTTTCCCTTTAATCTATTAAGCTTATCCGTGAAAACATATCCCTATAGCTATTAACCCCAATGTTCGATACCAACCATCCAAACCATCCAATCCCCAACCAAACCATCACTGCTAAATTAAGTGAAGTTTTACGGACTAATAGAATATCGACTATATGGTTCGCTGGCTTAAATTCTATTGATGTAGGTATCTGCTCTCTATACGTTTTACCGAAGAAAAGGATAGTAACGGTGCTATTTTAGATATCATAATACATGTATATTATAGTTATGCAAGTCAGGCACGCGCATTCTGAGTGCAAGGCTCTATTATTATGAATTTATTCAAATGTTTTTACAGTTGTTTTATTTCGATTTGTATTTTAAGTTGAAAAATACAAACGTCTGAAAATGCGGTGTGAGTCGAGTTTTAATAATGTAAAAACTTTCATTTTTAATCTATTTTGTGCATATCAAGGCCTTCAATCACGATATTCATTTCATCAATATTTAATGAACGCGTCTCGTATCTAAAACGTCCATAGCCAATTCAGCAATTATACTGGGTGGAGACTTCGAGATGGCATATTTTTAAACCTATGTTAGGTTAGTCATGCTGAGCAACTTTTACTATGGGACCAATAGTGAACTCACTTTTTTTTTTTTTACATAATGTCAACCTTGCTCGATCTTTCGAAAATCAGAGAGAATTCAGTGTTGGTCCCATAGTAAAAGTTGTTCAGCATGACTAACCCAACCTAGGTTTCGAAAATATGTCATCTCGAAATCTCCACATCGGAATCACAGAGCATAGAAATACAAATCGGAATCGATTCAGATTTGATGAAAATGTTAAGTATAAGACAAAAACATCCTTCTTCTTTTTAAGGCGGTATAAAATGGGATACATTTCAGGTTTTATTAAATAAGAGAATGCCGCGCCAGTGATTTTTTCCCTGTCATATTACGCGTGAGATGTTGAATGTAATTTTATATTTTCCGTAACATCCCCATACCGTTACAATTGAATCTGACCTTTAAATGATATTATTCCAACCGATATGGTACATAATGAGCTATATATTCAAAGACATTATAGTTATAACAACATAGGTGATAGGACACTTAAATCTTTCTGCTTTGAGCGTAAATTCTGCGATAGAAAATTATTCTTCAGTTGCATTTTTCATAAGCAGAGGTAGAGATATTATTCCTATACGTTCCGGTTCATTGATTTTTGAAGTCTCGTACAACAAAACATGTACCTTTAGAACCCTTGACATGAGCGTAGTGCCCGATTTAGAAGAGGAGAGGCATTTCGTATTTCACAGATTTTTTTATGGTTCGGCCCGGAAACGGTGGAACGAAACTTCTGGCTGTACGTTGTTTATAATGAAAGAGATAAAGCTTTTTATTAAACATATACCAGTATATTAAAGTTAGAGTCAGATATTACTCACAGCTTTCCTGTAATAAATTTTTTTTTCAACACACTTGCTCGTAAAGTGACATTTATTGTACCGTTTTTAGGATCTTCATGCAGCTTATTATGCACTAGTGCTTTTTACTTTACATTACCGCACAGTTTTATGATAAGGCATAATCCCGATTTTGTTATGTTTGTACCTCACTGCAAATGATATGTGTGTAGACGAAGCATTCTTAATTTAAACGGGTAAAACAGTTTGACAGGGCATCTCTGTAAAAAAAAAAACCGGCCAAGTGCGAGTCAGACTCGCGCACCGAGGGTTCCGTACAAACCTGTAGGTCTATAAGTAAATGGTAGTATAGACCTGAGTATTTGATATTAATTTCAATTTATGACCTATTAAAAAAAAACTACTTACCAGATCTCGTTCAAACCAATTTTCAGTGGAAGTTTGCACCGTAATGTACATCATATATTTTTTATAGATTTATCATTCTCTTATTTTAGAAGTTACAGGGGGGGACACACACATTTTACCACTTTGGAAGTGTCTCTCGCGCAAACTATTCAGTTTAGAAAAAAATGATATTAGAAACCTCAATATCATTTTTGAAGACCTATCCATAGACACCCCACACTTATGGGTTTGAGGAAAAAAAAAAATTTGAGTTTCAGTTCTAAGTATGGGGAACCCCCAAAATTTATTGTTTTTTTTCTATTTTTGTGTAAAAATCTTAATGCGGTTCACAGAATACATCTACTTACCAAGTTTCAACATTATAGTTCTTATAGTTTCGGAAATAAATGGCTGTGACATACACGGACAGACAGACATGACGAATCTATAAGGGTTCCGTTTTTTGCCATTTGGCTACGGAACCCTAAAAACCTGCCCGCCATATTTGTTAACGTTCTCATTGTGTGTTTGATGATTATCAAAAAATCTACTTAAAAAAATATAAGTGATATTTTCCTCGCAAGTGTTTTGAAAAACGTCGTATGACACGCGTGTGCATTGATCATTACACTCTCGGCTTCCTTTTCGCGTTCGGCTCTACCGCCTCGTCTGTAATGACCAACTTTGCACACACGTATCACAATGTACTATTACTTATGTTTGAAGTAGGTATTTATTCTTTGTATATTTTTAGATACCGCCAGTGTAACTTAAATATTATTTTACCATAATCAAGTATTAGGGTACTCCTTTTTGATAAAATATTGATACTGTCACTCATAATGATGGATGTAATGTCTCAAATAGGCGATCCTTCAAACCTGTGTCTGTCGGCTCTACGAAATACAAAATTAAATTAAATTTACCTTCAGTCACTGAAGCAACCGATTAAATTTTCTGTGGCACTAGGCTACCGTGATACGCAGCTTGACACGAGTGAAAATTAGAAACAAGTTAATTACCATAAAAAAGAGAATTAGTATATCAGTTATCTGGTTTCCATAGTACAAGTACTCTGCCTAGTTTGGGATCAAATGACCGTGTGTAAATATTGTCCCTGGATATTGTCATTCGAATATATTACACAAACAAGTATTATATTAAAGAACTGTAATACAGTTATCAAAGATTTATTAAATGTAGATACAGACATTTTACAACTTCTTAACTAACCATTATCCATTGCAATAAACTCGTACTATTGGGTTTTTTCCGTATTATTTTGAATACGAAGAGAAGTTTAGCTAAGGTTCATTATATATATATATTTAGCTGTCTCTATTTAGCTATTCATATAAAGTCTTTTTAATATTTTCATCGACGCGTAAAAGATGTCCTAAACGATGGTACCTAATAAGAAGTCGCATAAAAAGAGTGAAACGGACTCGTAAAAAGATTTTATAGGATACACGCAACAACAAAAGAAGATCATTTCAAAATATTGCCTCCCCAATACGACCTTAATGAAGTAAACAAGCGAAACTTTTTATTTTATTCTTATAATTTTTTCAGTTCACTGTTAAAACCTTTTAATTGTGTTTAGTATTCATGGATATAATTAGGATCCACCATGTAAATAATACTTACGTTCACATATTATGACCCAAGGGAACCGATCAACAATATTTTTGCACAATTTCGCGAGGAGTTACTGCATAATAGAATTTATGCAAATCATACTAAGACCATATTTCCATCAAATAATCAATGTAAGAAAATGTGGGCGCGTTTAGTGAAGAATCGATTTCACTTAACTCCATCAATCTTAATTAATCTCGAATGGAAAATTATTTTCCAAGATTAAACATTTAAAATCTTTGCTCTTTGCAGAGGATAATCAATTACAGCTTCTCAGTATTTCCGTATTCTCTCTATGATTTTGTATTTAAAGTTTTTTAATTTCTTGTTTTTTTTTACTGATTTTCCATAAGGTGACTTTTGTTAGTGTGTAGCCCTGAGTAACAATTTCATAATTAGTACAGCAGATTCTTAAACTATAATACAACTATTTTTACAAAAAAAAAATGATAAAAAATAATACCTAACTTTCTTATGTTTGAAATATACTGATAAAACAAAAGCAAAAAGTCTGATATGGGCAGACTAAATTGCTCGTTTCGATAACGATAGTCCATATCATCAGCACTTGTGTAGAATAGAAGCTATTCAATCAGAACGGTGGTCCCCAGCAAACAATAAAACTGGAGTTGTTTTATCTGTATGTACATAAAATTTTCAACGTTACCAAAGTTTTACGCTTCTGTACGATAATTTATATGCCTCATTTGTGGCGAATTTATTGCCACGCTGGGAACGTAGCTGATTAAATTTTACAAGCATGATCGAAAAAACAACAAAATGCTTTATTTCAGTAACATAGTTTTAAAATTAACTCATTTTTAGTTGAGGACTTTTTATAACGTACACATACATTATAAGTGTTGTAAGCATTTATTTCGTAGGCTCTCTTGTATTTCCTTTTTTGGGAACAGTCATTAGTATTTCAGTTCGAATAGCGCACAAATAGTGAAAGTTTATCCTACATTCAATATATTTTCCAATTCAGCTGGATTAGGAAGCCTACAGCCTATCGATAACATTTTTCCTATTATACAGCCGTATCCCTTACATCAATGTTTTACTTTGCTAGTTTATAAGTAATTGGCGTTTCTAAATAGTTAAATATAAAGAAACTCGGTAAGTCAATAGTGCATATCAAAAAGGTTGCATAAAACATTTTCATGATGCATTAAAAATTCCATCTTCGTAACTCTCAGTACACTAGATCCAATGTAAATATACCATAATGACTGATACTCGAAGCATCAAGAGTCTCGAATGGCGTCCTCATACAAGAGACGTCGTACTTTGCAGCACATTGGTTATGCAAAGAGGATTATTTAGAGTACACGACGATGAAGATGCGACGCCATTTTACTGGTTGACTCCTCACAAACATGTACACCTTTCACCGTAAAAGTTTCAGTAACTGTAAAAAAAAAGCTATAAGCAAACCGCGTCGTTTGAAATGTTGGCTTTTGCTTTAAATTATTGTGGTTTATAGCAGATGTTTAGGACTTCATTTAACTTAAATATATAATTGTAATATGGGGAGCTTGCTGTGTTACACAACGGCCAATAATATATTCAATAGGTATATACAACTATAATATAACTAACTAAACTTATAGTTGCAATTTTGGTCATCGACAAACTTCTTAGACCCGAAAATGACCGATCGGGTCCAGATGGAATTGAAGTTCATTGAAGTTTCACCAGCAGTTTCACGACTTAAAATGAAACGTATGGCAATTATTTTAAAGTTTATAATAGCTTATTATTTGAAACCTTGTGCGTTTACATGCATATTAAGATTGTTATTCACCGACATAAAAAAATAACCTTGCAAAAATTTTATTACATATTGTTCAATACACTTGAATGACTCCTCCAAATAAACAAGAAGAAGTAAATTGACCAAGCCATATAGTTTTACCATTTATATATTTTATTTGGCACGAAAGGCGTGAATTGTGTTCTTATCTATTTTTCCAGTTAAAAGGTTTGCTCAACGCAGCCCTCTGTAAACGGACGCGTGTGTCCATCACTGATGTCTCATTCAACACACGTTTTCAATTTATCGGCGTCCCCCTCATTGTCTGAAGAGTTCATAGAAATCTTAATTTATAGAACTACTAAAAACATATAAGATATTAAGAACGCTGTACGCTTTTTTTGCTAAAGATACACAAATCTGACTTTAGGTTTGCAATTTAGAACAGGCTCCCTGGATTCATTTACATATTATGTAATTTGTTTACAAGTCTGCGAATTAAATATAATTTATAAGTTCTTACATATTTTAAATATAACTGTAAAAACACTCACAAAACACTATTCTCCACAAAGATCAATTGGAATACCTGAATCAACACTCGAACTAGTGACCTATTCATGCGTCAACGTCGCAGCGTAGCGGTCGTCGTCTCTCGCGGTCTATGCGTATCCCAGTTCTTTACGTTAATTAATGTTCTATGTCATATCATGTAGATCTGCGGCGCCCGCCGTGGCGTCTCCGCGCTATCGCCAGCTCTATTCAAGAGTCACTTCATGTATAAACGTACCGATGGTGTATAATGACACAGTGACCCGGTAATTTCGATTCCTGCCACAGTGGAGCTCATCACAGTGATACATGTGCGTGACTCTACATATTTACATGCGTGACGTCATATGGATTGTGAAGCCTCTCATACTGGTAGTAGTAGTGTTGTATAACCTATTGAAGAAAAGATTGTTCTATAGAATGGTGGGTAGAGATGTTTTAGGGTTCCGAAACCAGAAGGTAAAAAAGGAACCCTTATGGTGCCACTCCGTCCGTCCGTCCATCTGTCCGTCTGTCACAGCGCTATATTTCTGTGGTCAAATACAGGCTTATACACATACACAGTAAAACCTCTGATACTATTCATTTGAAAGGAATAGTTTTACTGACCCTAACTGAAATGTTTTGTTTTTATTTACTTTCAAAAAGGGCGAAATTAAGGACCGAAATTTCAAAGTACCTATTGGGCTACAAGTTTAATTGGAGTATAATATGAAAGGGCTTTATTTTTACATTCCAATACAGGTTTTTGTTTTCTTTTATGTTTCGTATTTTTTGACTGATTGTGAAAAATTACAAAACAATGATGTTAATATTATAGGAAAACCACTCGTAGAACGATGTTTGTAACTAGCACAGTTTTCAACAATATTCTTTTACGAATAATAGTACAATATGATACATGTGTGCAAAGTTAGTAATTACAGACGAGGCGGTATTAAGCGCGTGAACCGCAGGCGAACGCGATTAGAGAGCCAAGAGTGTAATGATCAATGTACACGCGTGTCATACGACGTTTTTCAACACACTTGCGAGGAATAAACACTTGAAAAACACTGAAAAAATACTTATATTTCTTGAACTAGATTTTTTGATAATAATAAACATACACAATGAGAACGTTAACAAATATGGCGCGCAGGTTTTTTTCTTTTGAAAGCGATACGCAAAATGTCAATCTGTTTTACCCGTTTAAATTAAGAATGCTTCGTCTACACACATATCAATTGCATTGAAGTACAGTAACATAATTGGGATTATATACTTATCATAAATCTGTGCGGTAATGTAAAGTAAAAAGCACTAGTGCGTAATAAGCTGCATTAAGATACTAAAAATGGTGCAATAAATGTCACTTCACACTTTGTGTTGAAAACTTAGGTATGCGGTCTGATTTTTTACAACAATTATAGCTCAAACCAAGAAATTTACGTCCAAGGAAGGTCATAAACCTCGGTGCGCGTGTCAGTCAAACTCGCACTTTGCCGGTTTAATTTTGTGATTGATGATAAAACCACTAATAGCTTCATAAAAATGGCTTTGAACTTGCTACGAATTTATTGACTATCATTATAAGAACTTGGAACTTAATTTATTAGCTCTGTATGTAATTTAAAGTAAGTATATCGTAGATATAAAACGATATCCAAACATACATATTAATAAACTTGAATCCAATAAACTGCAAGTATCGTTACTTCGTCACTTATATCAATATCACTTAATTGAATAACTCCGTCAATAAGTTTATAGTCATTTAACGTACAGATATTAATAAAATTGATTGGAATGATATAAAGTGGTAAAGTTTTGGATATAACTTCGGTTGACCGAAGCTCCTACGAAACTGTTATGGAGCTTTAATAACGTCTCAGACGCAATAGCGAGATGAGTGAAGTAACTTTAACTTGAATTCCACTTGTATATTAGTTTCATGGTAATTTTGTTTGCCTTTTAGTATTAAAATTAATTGGATTCTTAATGAGTTTGTTTTTGTAGACTTTTTATGTAAGATGAGAATATTAGCTGGCGTTAGATACCTATAATACTAGTGTTTTTTGTACATGTATTTTATGCTACTTTTTCGAGCAAGTAAGAAACTTTAACCATGGAACCATAAATTAAGAATATTGATAGAGTGATAGAGGTAACAACATTATAGTAAGGGGCACGAGTCATGAGCACAGATTGACACCTGCGCAGTAGTTTCGGTCTGTTTGGCGGAATGAAGAAGGGGGAAGCGCCGAGCCGCATACGATTGGTTCGTCAGTCAATGCTCATCGTCTATTGGATTCTTGTGTGTCATTTAGCTACTGTGATTTGGCCAAAAGTGTACATGCGCGAGCTTGCCCCCACTACTGCCTTTCTGTGCTCACCACTCGTGCCTGTACTGTACCTTAATATGTCAGAAAACAAATCAATAAGAGTTCATTGTCATTTGTTCTCGGTAAAAGTATCGATAAAAACAAGCCCAGTGCGAGTCGGACTCGTGCACCGAGGGTGTCGTACAGACTTGTAGGTATGTAAATAGTTCGTTCATCACGGGAATCGAGTCCCGAAGATTTTTTCGATTATATTATTTTTATATGTGATGTAACAATAAATTTACGGTTTTCGGATTTACTTGTGCAACAGGAAGTACTCTATAGGTTTTGATTCCCTTGCGATCGTCAAAATATTTGGCATAAACGGCCGTATCTTACGATTGCGTTAACTTAATAGTTTGATTTTTTCACTGCTCTAAAGGATTGCAGACCTGAGTATTTGATATTAATTTTAGCTTGTTACCTACACGCGTTCCTGAGAAAAAGGACCTTGACAACAGACAGACAGACAGACAGACGGACAAAAAGTTATCCTATAAGAGTTCCGTTTTCTTTTCTTTTGAGGTACGGAACCCTAAAAACGAGAAATTGGCATTCACCATAGTATGTCATGAGCCGTACAAACTATGAAGGTGCAGTTAGTTTCAAGGCAGCGTTGAACATACCCGTGGTCACGGCAAATACTCTATTATAGTGTCTCTATTCATATTATATATCTATGCATTGGACCAACACTGAAATTGAAAAAAAAAACCTAACTTTGCATACAAACGATCATCTCAGCTTTATCGGACATCGGACTCGTCATTGTCTCTTTTAAATAATATATCTCTCCAGAGAACTTCAGACTTTCGTTATTTTTAAAATTGTCTACCCTTTTCTTGTAAATGGTATGTTCTCAAGCATCTCAAATGTGACAGTACTATGTACACTGAACCCTCCAAAGTCCCAGTGCATAGAAAATTCATTTTTCATCTCAGTACAGAATAACCACGGGGACTAAAGAACAACATCTCTGAGATTCAATTTGTATGCTCTACCTACGAGTATTTTCTCATAATCAGGTCTAGCTCCTACTTTTTCAGTTTGGTAGTAAAATTAAATTCAGTACCCAGTCGGCAACGCTTGTGATAATCTACCTTTAATCGACGCACTGAAGAAGAGAATATACGGTTAGGTTATTAGGTCGGACAACTAGGGCAGGGATATCTGAAAGTGTTCTCGAGGTGATCTCTGTTTACAACTTTTTAATAATGCGTTATCTAGA
This sequence comes from Achlya flavicornis, assembly GCA_947623365.1. NCBI lineage: Eukaryota > Metazoa > Arthropoda > Insecta > Lepidoptera > Drepanidae > Achlya > Achlya flavicornis. The sequence goes on from OX392482.1 coordinate 5,788,929, forward strand.
CGTTATTTTGATATCGGTTGCACTGAGACCGGGAACCGATTTAAAAAAAAACTGGCGGCGCAAATCGCCCAAAAAATATTGAAGCAACATATCTTATAATTATACATATAAGCTATTCATCATCATCATCATCATCATCAGCCTATAATGTCCCACTGCTGAGCTCAGGCCTCCTTTCACAAATGAGGGTGAAAGGGACTGGGCGATACTCCACCAAGCGTGCCCACTGCGGATTGGTGGAGGTAGGTAGTGGTCAACCTACTGTTGGAATTTTTCAAGCCGCCTAGAAGGCATCCAACTATAGCTTAAAGACTATCACAATTAAGTGATAACCGGGACCAACGGCTTTACGTGCCTTCCGAAGCACGGAAGCTATTATTTGAAAAATATGAGATTTCAAATATTTATTTTAACTCCAGTAAATACCAAACTTGTAGTTAAATAAATGAGTATTTTTACGCCAACCTCGAAATCAGGTTGATAAAAGTTAATAGAATAACATTTAATTCAGCTGTTTCTGTAATTGAATTATAAAAATAGAACATAATACCTCACAGTATATAAATACCACGTACAAATAATATTGAACTTTTATTATAAATACATATCCAAATATCATAAATGTGAATTTTTGTGTGTATCATACATTAACACCAGTAGTTTACCTCAAATTGAACATGTAGACATATTACAATTATAACTATAACAATCAATAATTTGTCTATTTCAAATAGCTACAAAACATGACCATGAAGGTTAGCAAACACGTTCGATAATTTACCAAAACCAATTATTTATACAATATTGCAAATGTTGCGAGTGAATGTAAGTTCACTGGGGCGGAATGTCGTAGAGGCTTTGAATTTACTATCTATCTACATACCAACGTCATGCATACAGTCAATAAACCCAGAAGAGGCCTTGAGCAACGAACATCTATTTGAACACACACACACACACACACATGCTCACATTTCAGAGTAATTGAAAAAACAAAGAAAGTTCATCCAAAATTAAATCCAAGTTAAATCTCCAGGTAATTAGAAGTAGATTTAATTAAGGAGAGTGCTTTTGTTCTTACGTTCTTACTTACACGTCATAAAACAAACCTTTACTTAATTTGGCCTTTGATTTAACAAGTTCTAATTTGATTTTCACTGTTTATTGCATCGTAATGTTTTGCAGCTAATGTTTTAAAGAACAAGTACAACAGGGCAAACAAAGTTGTTTTTAAAACTCAATCAAACTAAATCAATAAAACGCCTAACAGAAAGGCTATACAAATCTGCCTGTGTCAATTAGCAGAGGAATGAGCTAACCGTGTATCGGCGATCAGGTGATCAATTGGGCATACTATGCTATTATGCGATCTATTTTAGAAGCCATTTCCAAATTGGTTCCATTCTACCTTTGCTGCGTATTTATTTCTTTTACTGCCCCCGGGATGCAATCAATCACAGCGTACTTTCCTTTACCGTACCTAAGAATTATTTGATGAATAACTCCATTGGCCCCGCGGTGACTTCGATTTTTCTTTTCTCAACTCCTATTTTTGTAGCTAAGATTTTTACAACGACAACTTTACGGATAGATTGATGTTCGTAAAATTATAAATTTGAAGTTTGATTCAGGTAGTAATGGCAATATGGATTTAAATAAAACTTGGCACATATCTATCTTATTCTTTGGAATTAAACATAGAATGCTTTTATATCGTAAATTAGTTTCTTTATAAAATTAAAAGGTTTCCTCATTTAACTTATAAACACTTATGACTAACATATAAATTTACTAAAATATTATGTGTAATATACCTGTTTGACTGTACCCGCGATAAATTTACCTCTCAGACAGATTTCTATGCAGAGTATACCTTCATAATAATTTACCCTCTAGTGATGTAAATGTAAGCTCACACCTGCCAGCGACTAATTGTGCGTATTCAAACCATTTATCCAACACAATCAGCCCTCATCCGTACCTCTCATATTCATTTACTCATAATTACTGAATTTACATACTCAGTTTAGTCACATGGTCACGTACTTGTAGATTAACAGTTTCTTATGCCTTATTGCCTTATTAATATTTTATTTATTTATTTATTATTAGACAACTTACACAGCATAATTAAATTTCTTTACAAAAACTTTTTAAAATTTACGAAGCTGTACGTTTACAAATTTTGCTTACTATACCTACGAGTATTAAAAAGACAAAAAGTATCTTTACATAGAAAAATTGAATTAAAATTAAAGGTTAAAAAAACATAATATAAAAGAGCCAAAAAGAAGAAAAATAAAATAAGACAACTAAGAGCGCTGCTGTGTGAATGGTCGAGAGTGGTCTGTGTATGTAATGGTGTATGTATGTAATGGTGTATGTGTGTAATGGTGTTTGTATGTATTGGTGTGTTTCGGTATTCTTGTGTGTGAGTATCAGCTGGCTTCAATGCTCAAGCTATTCGCTATATCTTTTAAAAATAGGCCACGGGATAGGAACAAATCGGTTGTTCTGAATTTTTCGTCGTATGTGTCAACGCAACGGTTCATGATCGAGTTTTGAGCGTAATTATGTCTGACCGCTTGGGATGCGAATAAGCGTGGTTGTCGTGTTCTAACTATTAACCTTAACCTTTAATTCATATTAATATTAACCTTTAATTCATATTAATGCACGGCTGACGTCTTATTCAGACATCTCATTTGTGTCTCATTAGATATTTCTCATTGATTGCACCTTCGAGACCTGATGTCGCCACAATTCTCCTTATATAGGGCATAAGGCTACGGAAGGAGAATTGGAGAAGAATTTACTAACAAGAGCATAGCGTTTATTAGCTCAAAGAGAAGTACCTCCACCATACAGAATACCGCATCCAAATAAATTAGAGACTTAGGAGTAGACTAACAGTAGAGTGCGAAGCGCTCGTGGTGTAGCATGATTAACCGTTCTTAATCGATCGGCAAAGTTAAGCTACTTCTGTCGTGGTTGGTACCTGGATGGGTGACCGCCTAGTGGTATTTCAAATCGAGCGTTTCCTTGCTTCGGAAGGCACGTTAAGCCGTTGGTCCCGGTTATTAATTGTGATATTCTAGTCGTTAAGCTAGTTAGATGCCTCCTAGGTGGCTTGAAAAATTCCAACAGTAGGTTGACCACTAGCCTACCTCCACCAATCCGCAGTGGGCACGCGTGGTGGAGTATCGCCCAGTCCCTTTCGCCCTAATTTGTGAAAGAAGGCCTTTGCTCAGCAGTGGGAAATTATAGGCTGATGATGATGAACAGTAGAGTCTGAGACTGTAAATCCATGCAGTTGCAGTATTATTCTACACAAATGCCAGACGATACTGGTATCAATATTTGGTCGTCGGTATCGGGGTATCGACGGAAATCAACCATTTCCGGAATAACGACTGCTCTTAAACACTTCTGCATTCAGTGGTATAGAATTTAAACTTTATTTGATTAACTTGCAGAGGGGTAATTCAGAACTATGAGATTATAGGACACTTTGTACCCCTGGACTGCTTGGCAAAGTTTGGATTTTTCAATTTTATACCTTCCTCAATCACGCATCACCGGCTGAACAGATTTGGATGATTCTGCGCACAGATAGAATATGTTCTTGATTAACACATAAGGTACTTTTTAACCCCGTAAAACAACAGGTCCCTTGAAACCACGAGTGAAACCGCGGGGTGAAAACTCAGTCAGGTGCAAATGATAGCTTAGGCGATTATACTAGTACACGCTACGAAAGTACACGTCTGTTCTGAAGACTGGAGCCATTCACAAATGGTTGAGAAATTAGTTGAAAGTGTGAGGCACACTGATATTATAAATTTAATAACGAGGCTGTAAAATACAGCGATTATGCGATTTCATTGTACACGCAGTAACGTTTCATTTATATCCTTTGGTTATTTAATATACAATGATGTGTTTCTGACAACATGTGTAGGTATATGTTTGTGATAGGTTATTTTATTTGACTGAATTATCGTTTCTGTAAATATTTTTATCTCTCAAAAGATATCTTGAGACGCCTTGTAATATTTGAAATTTTAAACGATAAATTATTACTTTATATTAAATTTTCAAATTAGTTCATTGACATCTATGTTATTTTTGTGCTGAATCTTTTATGGCTACAATATCCTTTTTCCTTTCCTGTATATAATCAAATAACTGTAGCATATATGTAACTACCGAGATTGCACTCCTCTGAATAGGATACACTTCACTGACCGTCAAAGATATACAAGTTTAAATAAAAATATAGTACAACAAAATGATACATTAAGCAGTAGAAGTTCTGTATCACAAAGCTACAGAGTATCCTGGAACGAATATTGTAGGAAATTGGCTAGATGACTGAAAAAATCTATTTAGACATTTTTGGAGCGAAAATAGCCTGTAGACAATGTACGTCAAACAATGTACGTAGACAAAGTTATAGTTTACGATAGCTGATAGTAGATAATAATATGGAAACAGGATCTCCATTACCGCCTATAGAATGTTTGCAAAGATTCGGTTTCATTGATATTCGTTGGAATTTATGATAAACTTATGAGGCTTTAATTGATAGGTTTCCAAATCTGAAGACACGAAAATTATAGCGACTTGACTGGTCCTGTGGATTTGGGAATACGTTAATCTAATGCTAAACCTCAGACCAAGAAAAAATGAAAGATGGAACGGTCTGTGTTCTTAAGTGACGCAAGTAATAGGAAGCCGGAGTTCTTGTAAATACATGCCATGGCCTCACACACACATATACACCATAGAAAGCCGATCGGTTGTCATTCCGTATTGAGACGTTGACAGTGACAATAAGGCTCAGTACCATTTGTGCCTGCTTGGGCCAGTCAGTACTGATTTTAATCACGCACAAGTAGGAAATTTTCGGCTTCACTTTCTTATAAGGTGACACTCCATCTTGATTTTTTTTATAATTCTATGTCAAACGTTATATTTTTTTAATCTATGACTTTGTTCCTTCCGCCTCTGCCCCATGTCTCGACCATTGACCTTTCTTTTAAATTCAGGAATTTAAATTACAAGTATTTGTTGATTGATTGATGCGTAAAGAAAATAATTCTGTTGGGATAATTAATAACATTTTAAAACCAAAAATTTCACGTACCGAACATACAATAAGCCTAATCGCGGCAAAGTATGAGCGTCAACGTTTTTAGCAGTTGATACACACATGAACTCAGGCGTTCAGGACATGTTAAGCTGAAGGCTTTGGACCGACAGACGACAAGGGGCAGCTTGGCGATAGCAATTTGTAGGCCCACCTCGCAACTCGCTACATATATGGTTACAATCGTAGATTGAGCTTTGGCTGTCAGACGGAATTGTATATATTATTTAATATTGTGTCTATTAGGCGTGCCGATCTCACAGCGAGCGGTCTAGAGTTCTACCACAGAATAAATAATAGTACGTTCTACGGTCTACGGTGTTAAGTTGTAACGGGTGTAAACTTTAACCAATGATGCTTAGTAAATGTTCATTTTGGGAATAAAACTATGTAATATGATTTAATAGTACATTGTGATACATGTGTGCTAAGTTTGTTATTACAGACGAGGGCGCGTGAGTCGCAGGCGAACGCGATTAGAGAGCCGAGAGTGTAATGATCAATGCACACGCGGGTCATACGACGCTTTTCAACACACTTGCGAGGAAAAAAACAGACAAATATTTTTTAAGTAGGTAGATTTTTTTGATAATCATCAAGCACACAATGAGAACGTTAACAAATCTGGCGCGCAGTTTTCTTTTTTTTTTACAGTGATGCGCTGTCAAACTGTTTTACCCATTTAAATTAAGAATGCTTCGTCTACACACATATCACTTACAGTGAGATACAAACTTAATATAATCGGGATAATATCATAAAACACTAGTGCGGTACTGTAAAGTAAAAAGCACCAGTTCGTAATAAACAAATCAAATCAAAATGTAATTTATTCAGTTTAGGCCCTAGTAAGGCAGTACATTGAAACTAAAATCGGTGCAATAAGAGCCACTTTACGAGCAAGTGTGTTGAAAAAGAAGAAATTCGACTGAATGCCGCCGTAGAAAAATAATAAATGCTAATCTAAAATTCTTGTTTCGTCAAATTATGTATCGCACAGACATTAGGCTCGCATTCTCACATCCACGTACCCCACCCTTTTTGTTTATTTTATAAGGTGAAGCCTCTAATGGAAGAATTGTGCTCTATCATTGACTAAGTTATGTATGACATTGTCTCGAATGGAAAGCTTTTATATGCACGTAAATTATGGAAGTTCACATTTCCCTTTCATGTTTACATTATTTAAGCTGATATTTACGAAACCTTTTTCAGAATTTAATAGGTATCCTTTCATCAAGAAATATGCTGGAATAGAATATTATGTGCTTTAAAGTTACGTATCAAGCGAGGGATATCTTCATCTGACCATGGCTTCCACCATTGATTACCTAAGAACGGTCACTTATATCCAGTAGCTCCCAGCAACTCTTACCAGGGGCGCTACCTCTAACTGTAACTGTATTTCAGCTAAACATATGCTTTTAGTCCATGTAATTTATCCCCATTGGATATCTAAACTAGAGCAATACTGCATTCCTATGGCTACTTCTATTAATATCCCGTAGAGTGATTTTGATCATACCTAGTCCGTAAATGAAGTGAATTATTAATCGAGCTACTTGATTTTAGAATCTCCTCCGACTAGTTAACTCAATATTATGTGTAAGCTGAAGCTGTCTCGTATCTATTAGCGTGTTATTATCCTGACTATATGCGCTACCTCGTTAAAGTCTAGCCTATACCCACATAGGCTAAGTCGTTGTCAACCTTTCTACCCGTCATATGCCGGTAACGATTATGGTAATGATCTTTTAGATACTAGTAACATTACCTCGATGTATAAAATATTAGCATAAGCTTTTGACAAATAAGCTTTGTCTGAATAGCTGTATGTTTATTCTAAAAGATAGAACAAATACAGAGTGTCGGTTACAGTTTGTGGTGATCATAAACATAATCAGTTCCTAGCATAGACTAATGCCATTCTTAATCAAAGATTTTCATAGGGCATCGTGCCTCTACCCAGATGGATAATCCGCCTTACTAAAGCATGACATTTAATTTCACTCCGCTTGAGGGGCTCCCTGAGCAAATCGCTCTCAGTTCGTACTGCGCACGGCTGTCAAATACTGTCAATTCTGGCTTGTTTATTTCATGTTGCCATAGAGGCGACTATCCTTCTGGACGTTTTAAATTCTTTGTTCTTAATATAATTAATTCATCCACAGATCGCCACAGAAGATCGGGTTCTTTAGATGAAGCAGCAGAGGATAGCAGTGACAATGGTGGCAGCACGCCAAAGAAGAAAACTGTTATTGAAGAGCAGTGGGAGAGGTCCGGTGGCTTTGAACTCACGTCTGTCGAGCAGGAAACATATGAGAAGTACTTCTATGGAACTGAACATTGGAACTACTTCACAAATGACGAAGACCTCGGCCCGGTCATATTGTCTATTAAGCAGGAGACGCTTAATTCCAGAGACCAGTTCAGGTATGATTCCTACAATCCTAAAGATTTGATTTCTGGAAGTAATATTTTTTTATTATTTACATTGGCAAAATAATAGGTACCAGCTAGAAATTATATCTAATAGAAAACCTTATTCTTTTGTTTAATTGCATGCTGCCCTGAATTTATTTAATTTAACTGTTAACACAATTCATTACCTTTACAGTAATAAATCAAGAACTTCGTTTATAGTTAGCACCCTTCAGAGATTTTTCACCCAGGATAATTAACTCGAGTCTGAAACCCCATTTTCTCAACACCGAACAAATAGCCCGTTATATTTCAAAACTTCAGGCCGCACTCTAAAATTATATTAGGTAATTCAAATCCATGAAGCATTTTGACATTTGTATCCATCGACCTACTGGGAATGTACCAAATCTTATCACCAGCTACGAAAACAAACCTTAATGGAATTTAATTAAATACAATTATATTAAGCCGAGAATCCACCTGCAGGAAACCTGAGAGTGGTTTAGCAAAATATTAAATTCCGATGTGATGCCGACGATCGTCGCGCGGCGACGGCCGTCGCCTCAAATACCTACATCGGCATTCCCTACTCACTAATTGAAGTTTGGATCATAAAGTCAATCTGTTCTACAAAGTAGTCGTTACAAAGTAGGTACAGTGACTGATTGACAGATTCACGCACTGCTCAACCTGCGGGTACTATAGAAACATGAAAATTTGCACACAACCTGTGTGTCAAATTCCTCAAAATACACACACTCAATATACATCCACAAACGAAGAGTTTTTCAAAATAGAACACCTAATGTAGGAAGGGGACGGAAAGGGGGCGGAAAGCTAGTATTGTATAATAAACTTATAACACATACTTTTGAAGATGCGAAAGTATGTAGACAAAATAATAAGACTAAGACCACATTCCGTACGATATGAACAGAACGAAAGAACGTTCATTCACCTTGGAATAATACTTTCACGTCGCCCTTTTAATTTAAATAAAGCGTGTTATCTGCACATTTCACGGGGTGCATTTTAATTAAAATTGGCAAGGTATTGTAAAACAGAATGGGGGGTCTTTGTAAAGTGTTTGTTGATGCTATAATTAACTGGCCAGTAACGTTGTGGTGACCTCACCTTTGCGTTTAGTGACGACCCTGTCGTAAACTAAGAAATCAATTAGCATAATGTAACACTAGTGCGGTCTTTAGGGCTTCTTAGCATATTCAGCACTGAAAGGACGCGCCATTAACTGAGCTTTTCATTATGTAGCCACTTACTTACCATAAGTTTGAAATGATTGCCAAACTAGGTAAATCGTGGTGAGAAGGCAATAAGTAAGGCACAGGTAATAAATAAAAAAAAATCTAATAAAAGTGTTTGAATAATAATAGTAAGGGCAACTTTACCTCTGAAAATTATAGTAACCACAAACTTTTATGGTAATTTACAAGTGAAACTACACATAGCAATGGTAGTTAATACGATATCGCGTGTTCACGTTAACCCTGGTCACTTTGAAGGCCAAATACTACCAAATTATCCGAGGAAGTGATACAAGATCACTTAGTCACCTTTCCTTTTTTTGTTATGAAATACGCACATTTGAAATATCGCAATACAATCTGAATTATTTACTAGGGAATCGTAAATATGCAGGTACAATAATTGTACATATACAAAGAAAATTAAATTAAATAAATGCCTCTACAAATATTCAAGTTACTCATATGATCTGTATGGTCTATTCAAGATCCATTGAGTAAATAAATAAATTTCGAAATAAAATCATAATGCTAGCCGACGTTTTGCAGTTATTTGAAGTAAAGTAGCACATTATTACCTTAGTTAGGATAGATAACAAGAAATCTTGAAGATGCACAACTCGTAGGTAGCTCATTATATTGGAGACAAGTGTGTCTAGGGGCACCTATTGTCTGCACAGTTCTCTCTGACAATGGAGTTCAATATTTAGGGTTCCAACTAAAAATGTAAAAAGGAACCCTTACGGTACCACTCCGTCCGTCTGCCTGTCTGTCTGTCATAGCTGTATATATCAGTAATCGCTGTGATAGATGGACGGACAGACTTTACCGTAATAGTTTTTTCTTTTTTTATACCGAACCAAGAATTATACGTCCAAGAATGGTCGGTACCCTCGGTGCGCGAATCAAACTTCATTCTAGACCGATTGATTTTATTTTACTCCCGTTCCCTAGGGTTCCAATGTTTTTCTGAAATAAAAGCATTCTATATATTATTTATTATCTACGTGCGTGGCTTATTTCGATATGATTGGTTGTGCCCACGTTGTGCCGTTTAGGCGTCAAATTCAATTTCAAATAGAACTTCGCAGACTATAATACTCTACTCGTAATACCGGTTCGGAAGGTTGCATTTGCTGAGAAGAGCCGGCAATAAACTCAGCAATTACTCTTTCCAAACAAGCTTCTAAGCTTCATTACATAGTATCATTTACATTCTAATCGCACTGACAACATTGCGTGCGTCAATAGATAACTAATAAACAAACACAACAGGTACTTTCACATGTATTGAGTTATTAGGATTAGGTATCATACCATCCCTTTACCTACAGTTTATAACGTGAAGATGTTAAATATAGATTAATTTACTGACATAGTGTGCGTGAAATGCAAACTGATATTTAACGCTTCATACCTGTCAAAAAGACTGGAACTCGAGCAACCACTTCACTAATAGAAACCCTAAACTACAAAGCTATGCTTAATTAGATGAGACCGCAATGAGACGAGGTTTAGTTTGAGTAAGTTCAATGAGAAAATGATGGTAAACATTTGATTAGTTGCGTGTGTAGTATACTGCTACAGTTTGCACATATTTTGCCTCACAAAGACAATAATGTAATTGGCATTAATGTCTGCCCTCTCATCTAATATTGTTGAATAGATATTAAGCAAATAATACAATTTCGTTTGATGTAATTAATAATTATGTTTTTTATACCACTAAGGTGGTAAACAAGCTTACGGCCCGCCTGATGGTAAGCAGTTACCGTAGCCTATGGACGCTTGCAACACCAGGGGTATCACTCGCGCATTGCCGACCCTGAAGAAATCTCTTCACACCCTTTTTGAAGAACCCCATGCTGTACTCCATTGGGAAAACCACGGCGGGGAGCTCATTTCACAGTCCGAGCTTCCGTGTTATGTGTTATGTGTCTTTAAAAAGGGTTAAATAAATAGTAGTGATCAATTTATTTGATTAAAACAAACCAGTAAGTAGGTAGGTAATTAGATACTGTCAAAATGTTGACTCACAAAACTTTTCCATACTTTTCTAAATATTACTGGTTGCCCCGTAAAGGCCGTGACGCTCGTAATAAGGAATAATGTAGGGTGGGGTATTCAGTGAGTGCTCGTACTCTTCTCTCTACTAAAAGTAAAGAAGTTAAACGTGTTTTACATTAATTTTGCTTATAAAACTTCCCCACGCGACGAGTAGACTTCCTCGCAAGAATGATAATGAATAATAAATGTAATGTCACGGACTCTCGGGTTGTTTTGTTAAAAATCAAGCACGAGTTGACATGTGCCTGCTAAAAAGAACCTACTAAAGGTATCGAAGTTTTTTTTCAAATTCGATTCTTGAATTTTACAATTTTCTACGCAACTTTCTTTTTTTTATATTCCATAAGAACCTTCACCAGAGTATTAGAAAACTTAAAAAAAATATGGATGAAATCGTTAAAGTCGTTCTCAAGTTATAGCGTGACCAAGGGAAATAGAGATTCATTTTTATAGAGATAGAGTACTTTTCAATAAGTATACCTATCCAAAACAGAAACGAATTCGTGTTTGCAATACCGTCAAAAAGAATTGACTTCTCATAAAAAATCATGTTAATGGCTGCTTCAAGCGTTGAAATGTGTTAAAAATCAAAGCACGAGATTATAATGTCATATAAAATTGAAAAATGCCACAAAAATGTCTCCTTTTTAGATAGGAATAGCTGGCAGTGGGATTCCGAGGATGCTCACCGTAAATACCAACATTTTCATTATGCCCCGTCATAGCAAAACTGAAACGCGTCGAGACAACGCGCAACGGGAGAATTTAATTAAAAACGTAGGATGTTTTAATTTTTTGACTGGTTTTGCGAAACTGAAATAACTACTTCATTTTATATAGAGAATCAACTTTATTAAATTAGTCAGATGAAAATTCATTATCGTTTTGTGTTTGGCGTAATTACGTATTTTGTCAAATAACTGTTTAACTGTAATTAAGGTAAAGATGATGTAGCCATGGTAAGGTATGTGGTAAAATTAGTAATTAATATGATTTTTTATTATTTCTTTTACCGGCACTAACTTTGAAGACACAAAACTACATAGGTAATGAGAAATACTTTAATCGAAAATCAAATCATCATTTATTCGCTAATATGTGTACATGTGGATGTTGCAAATAATATAGAGTGGTCACATAAGCCTTCACATAGGCATGCAAATTTTTCAAAATACTAATTTAATTTAAATATTAAAAAATTACATTTAAATTAACATTACACAGTAATTTTAACATTTACAAAATAATCAAAATCATTCATAAATAACAATAAAAAAAGAAAACTCGGGAACGAAACCTCTGGAAAAAATACCTCGTTCCACGTGGTACATGACGTACAAACCAATATGCGTGCATAACTATTACAGTTATGTACTTATGTAGCAATATGACAATGTCACATTTATTTTTTGGGTATTTTGTTTATATATATGCTATCCTACTTAAACATTGATGTAATATTGCTGCTACAAAATTTGAAAATAAAATAGAATAGGCGTTATTGCCCGTGGGCCATTCGCGAGTAGGCCAAAATGACTAAAGACCCCTCGATTAAGACTCCACCCTGATACCTTAAAAAAGGAATTGAGCATACGGTACCCCTTAAAACAAAACTTTGCTAACCATTGAATGAATAATAACGCATTGAGAATTACATTATGTACCTATGTGTAGTTTCTTCCCCATTCAGATAAAATAGAGAGTAATAAACAGTTAAAATGTTCATTAAAATTAGAGAGGCAAGCAAAGAATAATCAAACTAAATAGTTTAATTGTAACGTAATAAAATAAATACTCGGCACACTTGAATAGCCTCTTGTTAGTCAAAATATTAAGTTTCATTAGCGATCAGCCTGGCTCTACCGAGGAGTATAACCACAGCTTCCGTTTGAAACTTGCTGTTTTACCTACTCCATTATCACAAGTCAACAGTGGTACTCACTGAACCAGTCATAATAATTATTGTTGACTCTACTCCACTCGGTTCTTCCCATTTTAGATAACGTCTATTTCATTTTAAAGCGCTTGGGTCAGACATTCTCCCCTCCAAGTATACTTATATTTTATGTTGGGCACCCCTTTCATATAATTCGTTGTTTTAAACTGAGTGCAAACAAAACTTTGATTGTATTGGATGAAATTTTTATTTGTCTTGTTTTAATTGTTGGACTTAGTCGTCATCACTAGAACTTTTGACACTGCCTTAACTTTTTCATTTTACGGACGACTATTTTAATCGTGACCTACAAAACTCTTTGATTAATTGATTGGAATTATTGAAGAAGACCTTTTAGACTTTGCAAAAATGCTAACTACTCTTGTCTTATTTCACAGAATCCTAGTCCGGGCTATAAGCTACACGGTCCATGGTTTAATACCAGCATCTTGCGTGTTTGCTGATCGCTACAACCGCGAAGAGGTTGTGCGGTCGCTCGGCAAGGAAGTCAATATAAATCCGCCACTCATGCTGGGACAGCTGCCTGATACACCCGAAGAGTTACTCAAACTGGACCAGGTAAGGTACACCCACTACCGTAGCCAAGATCAAAGAAGAGAACAGGTTTGATTATGTAAGATTTTCAATAAAAACAACTAAATGGAAATTTAACAGTAAAAGAATAATATTATTGGAAAAAGACGGGTGCTAATTGGCAATTAGAAATAAATGTAACGATAGTTACAAATCAGTATAGACATGTAAGCACTAAAGAATCGGAATTAGTATCGTCCGTCCATTAAAGAGCAGTAGCAAAACAACTAAGAATCACAACGATGCTCAGTCTTATCTCATTTAGCATTCAACCCGAGGCGAAGTTCGGGATCGCAAGTAAATTAGCAGTAAAACCTTTTCTCGTCGCGATTGTTTTTTCAGTTCCCAATTAGGTATAAACGATGCCGCCGCTTACTGCCGTGAAACATTGATGAGCCCCGTTAGTCGCGAGGAAGGTAGGATGGTATCGGTGTTCTCTCCCTCAGGGGGCCTTCCTCGTGCCTCCTCTCGTAGCTTGCGACTAATCACGGTAATGGACTAACGACAAGTTAGATGCCGAACTACTTCTCGGCGAGTCGTGTCGTGTTAACTTGCCCCTCACACGTTTCTCCAGCTACGATGTGTACCTATACTATGTACTCAAATATTACGTAATGGATGCAAAACTTTTGATAAGTAATTACTCCGCGTAGTAGCGGAACATGTGTGCGTCTGTGCGTGTATGTTATATTCGGATTTACATTTTATTGATTCCTTTTACGCTTGGAGTGCTTAAAATCTTATTTATAATATGGAAGTTTAAATTAAATGAGTACCTACGTCTGTTATATTGCATCTTCTGAGTGTCTCTGTATACCAATCATTTTTCGTAGTATCCCAGTTTGATACCTACACTAAATTCATTTTACTATTCTGAGATACATTCACTACAATAAAGGGCTCGCCTTGGTATAAACGTATGCTTACCCGAAATTTAACTAGTTTGTTCTTTACTGGCGGCCTTAACATTTTATTGAGAGAGTTATTGTAAAAGCAACTTCAATCGTCGTACCATACGATCTACTTCGCTTTGTAATAATGTTATAGGCAAGTTTGTTCGATCCAGTGAACTGCCAATTTTCATTAGGTACCGTCAGAGGTACGCTTATAAGTCGGAACTTTGTTGAGCGCGAGCCTTCCCAGTCTGTCCTTTGCATTTTGAATTCACTGACATGTCGGATATCATGAATACAGCGGTGAGTGGGCTCACTTGTGTGAATTAATCCCTGGAAATGGAACGAATGTTAAAATCGTGTCAGCGTATAAGCCAGACAAACAGAGTATTTTGAAACAATGTTGCTTGGTAACAAAATTCGGATGAAATCTGATAAATTTACAATAATTAAAGTACCTACCTATTGTATGGTTATTACAGCTGTCAATCTGTTACTAACTAATGAATATTGTGACAAACAGGAGCGTTGTTGGAGCGAATACAGATAATTTATTTCACTGTATTTTATTTACAGGTATTCGGAAGCGCAAATTTTTAGGGTTCCGTAGCCAAATGGCAAAACACGGAAACCCTTATAGATTCGTCATGTCTGTCTGTCTGTCTGTCTGTCCGTCCGTATGTCACAGCCATTTATTTCCGAAACTATAAGAACTATAATGTTGAAACTTGGTAAGTAGATGTATTCTGTGAACCGCATTAAGATTTTCACACAAAAATAGAAAAAAAACAATAAATTTTGGGGGTTCCCCATACTTAGAACTGAAACTCAAATTTTTTTTTTTCATCAAACCCATAAGTGTGGGGTGTCTATGGATCGGTCTTCAAAAATGATATTGAGGTTTCTAATATCATTTTTTTCTAAACTGAATAGTTTGCGCGAGAGACACTTCCAAAGTGGTAAAATGTGTGTCCCCCTCCCTGTAACTTCTAAAATAAGAGAATGATAAATCTATAAAAAATATATGATGTACATTACGGTGCAAACTTCCACCGAAAATTGGTTTGAACGAGATCTAGTAAGTAGTTTTTTTTTAATATGTCATAAATTGAAATTAATATCAAATACTCAGGTCTATACTACCATTTACTTATATACCTACAGGTTTGTACGGAACCCTCGGTGCGCGAGTCTGACTCGCACTTGGCCGGTTGTCATCAATCATGTGTTATTCTCATCACTAGCATATTTCATAAGTCTTTTTTTACTAACATAATATGTCTGTAAAGATGAAAATAAATAAATAATAATAATAAATTATTTACCGACCGGCAGACAAGTCGACTGTAAGTTAATTAACATTGCATGTCTCGCTCGCCCGATCATGTAATAAGCGAGCTAGCTAATTCAATGACACAACTGAGACGACTCCAAACTTTATCAAGCTTCTTAACAAACATTATGTGTGATTGTATGCTGTGTTGAAAAATTCATCAATCGCATGCATGCAAGTAACGTTGCAGCCATCAAATTTCAGTTTTCTACTTTGCATTCAAAAACGTTTAAAAATCTTTTTAATATATTATGTACCTTTGTAACTCGAATTTTTTAGTGCAAATAAATAAATATTATTATTATTATTATCTCTTTATTTAGTTTTTTGTCTTAAAAATATATTTTTTACAACATTACAATTAAAAATATTATAAAAAAACCTAATCCCATAAACAAATACGACTATTTTTTTTTACAATACTTCTATAAAACTAATAATGTTATAAAAAACCTAATTCTAGAGTCCCGCCGGTAGCGGGGTAGGTCCCAAGCTACCGGTGGTCAGGGCCGCAGAGAGAGGAACCTCCTGACGATGCGTGCCGTGTCCAGAAGTACCGCTTTCTGTATCTGACCCTTGACCCAGCCATCTAGCGAGAGACTCTCAAGGTGTTGGTCGAGACTCTTCGCTATGAGACCGTTCGCCGAAACGACTATAGGAACAATGATCGTCGAATCAACATCCCACATGGCGGTTACCTCGTGAGCCAAGTCAAGGTACTTGCTGAGTTTGTCCTTCTCGGCCTTCACGAGGTTCTCATCATGGGGGATGGTGATGTCGACGAGCACTGCCCGGCGCTTCAATCGATCTGTCAGCACGATATCAGGCTTATTGGCTACAATAGTCCTGTCCGTGATGACAGATCGATCCCAATAGAGCGTGGCCCGACAATTTTCGAGAACTGGCGCAGGTGCGTACTTATAGTACGGTATTTCGGACTCTACAAGGCCGTATTGAAGAGCAAGTTGCTGGTGAATGATTCTGGCTACTAGGTTATGTCTGTGCAAGTACTCGCCGTTAGCAAGATGAGAACAACCGGAGATAATATGCCTGAGTGACTCTCCGGGACGGCGGCATGCTCGACAGATGTCGACCGTACCGTCCTTCAGGATATATTTCCGGTAGTTATTCGTCTTGATAACTTCGTCCGCAATTGCACAGACAAAACCTTCGGTTTCCCCAAAGAGGTCACCGAAGCGTAGCCAGTTCACCGACGCGAGCAGATCTATATCGGGCCCTGTTAGGGCCCTGTAGAACCGCCCGTGTAGCTCCTTACTCTTCCATACGTCCTTGCGGTCCTCGGTGCTTAGCACCTTTGGTCTGCGCCAGTTCTCGTTTGCCAAGGATAACGGGGTGAGGCCCTTGTCTACTGCCACCACATCGCGATGCATCCCACACTCGTTGTCAAGGAAATACTTCCTAAGACTGTACACCTCGCGGTTGTGGAGGTTCTTGGCGTTTAAAAAGCCACGGCCTCCACTTTTACGCGGGATGTACAGTCTCATAACAGACGAGCGTGGGTGTAGCATCCGATGCGTTGTGAGCAGGAGACGGACCCTCCTATCCAGGGCGTCCAGCTCAGTTTGAGTCCACCTTAGTATGCCAAAGGAGTACGTGAGCAGGGGCATCACCCAGGCGTTGAAGGCGCGCACCTTGTTACCACCTGACAAAAGACTGTTCAGTACTTTTGTCAGGCGACAGAAGAAGCGCTCCTTCACAGCCCGCTTTATGTCCCCGTCCACAATACCCAACGACTGTGACATACCAAGGTACTTATAGGTTTCTGCTTCGGAGAGTGATCTGAGAGACATTGTCTCAGAAAGCTGTAAATTCGTTGAATTTACGACTTTCCCCCGCTGTACATGCATGACCGCACACTTATCTACACCAAACTCCATTTTGATGGCGCTACTAAAAACTTCAGTCATTTTCAGTAGCTCCAACAAATCTTGACGTTTTGGTGCAAATAGTTTAAGGTCATCCATGTACAACAGGTGAGAAATGACCTCACCCCCTCTTCGAAGCCGGCAGCCTAGTCCTGAATCCTTCAGCAGTGTACTGAGCGGATTCAAAACTAGGCAGAACCACAGAGGACTCAAACTGTCACCCTGGAAAATACCTCGCTGAATCCTTATAAAGTCCTGCGGGCCAGAGGTGCCATCTCCACCACCTGGTTGACGAAGGACTGTGATCCACTGCCTCATACATGCGCTCAAGAAGGATCTTAGAGCTGTATCAACTTTATACAGTTCCAAGATCCTCTCCAGCCATGAGTGAGGCACTGAATCATAGGCCTTCTTGTAATCAATCCAGGCAGCGGAGATGGCTCCCCTATTCCGCCGGACTTGTTGGCAAATTGTCGTGTCGATGAGGAGGAGCTCTTTGGTACCACGGGACCCACCCCTACATCCATTTTGAGAGGAGGCCAAAATGTTATTCGCAACAATGTGCGTATTAATTTTTGCTCTCAAAATAGATGTAAGGAGCTTGTATAGTGTAGGCAAGCACGTGATGGGTCGATAGTTTTTCGCTTCCGTGGTACTACCGGACTTAAAGAGCAAGGAAGTTACACCGGTTGTAAGGAAAGTTGGCAGGGAACCATCCTCAAGGGCTTGTTGGAATTGCGTTGCCAAACGTTCGTGTGAGCATCGAAACCACTTTATCCAAAAGTTGTGCAATCCATCCGGCCCAGGACTTTTCCAGTTCTGGGTCGTACGGATCGCACAACTTATGTCAATGGGGCTGATGGTAATGGCCCCCATTGGTTCGATGGACTCACACTCACGTTTGACAACACTTATCCAGTCACCTTCGGTGTGTTGGATAGGCATTGACCAGATACTACGCCAGAAATTGATCATAGCAGTAGTATCCGGCAGCTGTCCATCCAACACACGTTGGTCGGTTCCCTCCCACTTTCGGTATACCTTCCTCTGGTCACTCTGGAAGAAGCGATTCTGTTGGAATCGATCCACACGCTCTCTGTAGCGGCGAATACGGCTTGCCCACGCATAAACTTTTTGCTTCAAGAAGTCAATGCGCTCTGTGACACAGGCCATATAGTCGTGGGGTCTAATATCAGTCCCCGCAAAGGCCTGGGTCACACAGCGCATGACACGAGGGCGATTATTGCCCTCCTTGAAGCAAATCAGCTTTGCAATGAGAGTCCTGAACGTGTTGATACGCCGCTCGATCCGCACTTGCCATGCGGGGGCACCACCGACGGTCCGCGTGGCTCGGTCAGGAACAGGTAGCCTGACACGAGCAACACGGCACGCCGCGATGGCCCCACAGTACAGAATTGAGTGGGTATCAACTAAATCTTCACTAGCCCGTAGATACGGGTCTAGTAAAGCGTTCAGGGCTCCCATTAGCGCCAAGTTTCGTTTATTTGTGGGCAAGCGTGGTATTCGCGGCCTAGAGTTTGGTGCGGACCTATACAGCACAATCGCTTCCTCCAAAGTCCTCCTCAAATGCTCATTGGTTTGAGTGTTTACTCTGTTCACACAGTCCTCTTCGTCGGCACTGGGATCAACCGGCGCCGCCCCCGGTGCCTGGTCTGGTATCGGTATTATTATTATTATTGATGTGAGACATTTTGACATCTTCATATTTTCAAGTTTTAAAGAAATTGTTTACTAGCATATCCTTTGCCAAAAGAAAGTAGGTCTTTCATAAAAATTTAAATTTAGGAATTGTTAAGAACCTTGTTGCTGATTTTCCTATGGAGGTGGCATGATCACTTTGTGATCAGATCCTGTTTAAATAATGATAAAGACATAAAGAAATATATTACAGTGATAGGTTTTTTGTACGTACATAGGCACACGCTACATGTACAAATAGAAGATTTCGTATTATTACGAGTACAGTTGCGATCCTAACACAATCTTTTTTATATTTTTACACACTTTACTTGATTGAAATCTATAAATAAGATTAAATGTAACATTGTTCCTGTTCTCTTTGACAATAATGTCATGTGACCGTAAACATGTACAGACGTTACCCAACCTGACACGGATGGTTTGACAAAAAACAGAGCACTATTCGACCGCTCAATATTCTTTCTGGGTGAGATTCTGTCTGGTTACGTTATTGACGTCTTTTTCGGCTGAACGACTTACGCTTTTTACTACACTTTCGCTACCTTACGAGCTTTTTCTTTGTCCGTAAATTCCCTTGTCACGGCGTTGGTAAAGTTTTGCTTTCAAACTCGGGCAAATTCAAAGGGGAATTATAACAACGGTTTCGCATCGTAAGTAATAAAGAAACGTTTATATCAACATTTTCTATACCTTATCTACCGGTTCTAAGTTAATGATGTACTAAAAAGTATTTTTTATATCACGAATGCTTACGACAATCATGACATAGGCCCTTATAAAAGCCCACCTTCATTTTAAATTGTAACTTGAGCGTCAGATTGACATGCAAGAATTCTGTAATTCATTAATTTCGTTCAGGTACTTTTGACTCCGTACTCCTTCAAACAAATTAACATTATTAAAGTTAATTCGGATTTTCTTCACGTTTATTACATTCCTAATCAAACATTTGTTTTGTTCAAGTTTATATACAGCTATCCAAAATGGCCTTCGCACAAGTAGAACACTTGTTCCCGAGTTAAATATTAACATTTATCTGTAGACACAAATAGTATTACTAATAAAGTACGCATAAAAGTATTCCCAGGTCACTTTATACCTACGCAAGGTTACTAGCTAGAAGCAATAGTACTTTTATGTCTCCTTTATTAGGTAGTAGAAGGGTAGTAAACTGGGTTCTCATCAGACGAAATGCCCGAGTGTCTAGTCTACTTGTGTTTGTAACTTAGTTATTAGGTCTATAAGAACTGGATTCGAAACAAACGAATACTTATTTCCAATTATTTGAATAGTACTGGCACACTAGACACGAAAAATAAAAAGATAAAATGAAGCTCTACAATAAAATTTGAAAAGTTTGCCTATACACTTAGTATTTATATACTCTGAGCCTATACCCATAAAACCTTTTATGTAAAGGCACTACTTCTGTACCTCATTTCCTATTGTTAAGAAATGCCTCGCTTGTCAGCGTATTCTTTAACAAACATTGACGTTTCTTAACTTTAAAGAGTATTAGGATTGTGTCAAAATTAACTAAAATACCTGGACGAAAAAAATACATACTACGTAGCAATATTTTTTTAAGATTTTCTAAATATGTAGTTTAGTTACAGGAATAGAAAAATATTAAACTATTTTATAGGTACAAAGGTAACCTAGAGTAGGTTTAATTAGAAATATATTCAATACTAACTAAGTGGTTTATCGTGTCTTCACAAATGTGTTTTTGACGTTCTGTCAATAAAACGAAAATGGTTCTGTGAAATATTTATTGTATTCTGCTACTCTATTATCTGGGCATAAACTATTCATAAGTTTAATAGCTAATAATAGCAAGCACACTAAAGAAAAAACTCTGGATTATCTAAACAAAGCTTATTTTTGTGCGTTTCTTTATTTCAACATAACTTCTAGATGCCTGAACTGATTCAGAAGTGTGTGGAATTGTTACAATTCCGATTCCGGTCCGTTTGACATAAGGAAACCTAAACTGTAAAAATGACAAATAATACGCTCTAAGGCGCCGATCCCGCAGAGAGACTTCTAGAGTTCTGGGTTTAACCTATGAAACCCTAGCTTTTAAAAGTAAATAAAGTATATAACGTGTGATCGGTAGCGAATATTTCAGAACTCTACAACTCTAGACTGCTTGCTGTGTTACAATAGTGAATGCGGGATCTCTGTGGGATCGGCGCCTTAAATTTATTTTCTAATGGTAGTATTATGGTATTCCTTTTAGCTCCGTCGTGACAGTAATCATGTTTTTATTTATATATTTGTTTTTTTTTTAGTTCTATCACTCTGTATCTGACGCGTTTCGCTACTACAAGAACTATTGTATAACAAGTAATAAAAAGTAATGAACAGTGAATACATTTGTCACCTTACGCTCATGTGACAGTAGCGAAACGGCCAAGCGACATATTTTGACTAAGGTGTAGAGTTTGTGAATTTAGGGCTTGTAGAGTTAGGGCGCGTAGAGCTTCGCTCTACGTGAGATCTGATAACTTTTTGACAGTGCGAGCCATATGGTCTCGTCTTGGCATTCTTGGCACATTTTACATGAAAATGTTTTTGGTGGGATACATATATCAGGAATAATTAACGCACATACTTTAACACCGTAAATTCAATATTCAGCTATATTCATAATTATATACTTACACAGAATGTTTACTTTTATTTGGTTAATAATACATTATGATACAATTATGCAAAGTTGGTTATTACACACGAGGCGGTATAAAGCGCGCGAGCCCCAGGCAGGCGACTGCGATAAGGGAGCCGAGAGCGTAATCATCAATGCACACGCGTTTCATACGAAGTTTTTCAACACACTTGCGAGGAATAAAACAGTTTTTGGAGTTGATTTATTGATTATAATCAACCACACAACGAAAACGTTAACAAATATTTATAGAAAATGGCGCGCAGTTATTTTTTTACATCGATGCGCTGTAATAAGAGTCACTTTACGAGCTAGTGTGTTGAAAATCTATTATTTATTAAATTAGCTTATTTTAGGTGAATAATGTGAATGTTCTTGGAATTATTAATAACGCTCCTGTAAAAAAAGAACTCTGTATTGAAAATAACTGAAATCGACTTACTAGCCGATTCTTAACAAACTACTTTCAGGTGTGCGTTTATTATGTTAGGTACATGCTGTGTATACTAAAGATCCGTTTTCATTATTAACGTGAGTCTCATCAGCTAAGTGTACTAGTTTTACTATATCTCAGTTCATCTTATAGAGGCACCATTGATGGGTCAAGATGGGAAAGATAATGAACGACGGCCCCGAGGCCCTGCTTTATTTCATCCAACTCTAGTGTTGCGTAAAATCTGTTATAATTATTTTTATCGATAGGGGAAATACATTTCTGGTATCGATAGTTCAATTTCAATGAGACTATGATATGTTTTTGATGTCAAAGGCTACCCGAAAACTAGATTCCGATGGGAATTGAGGGAGGCACGGTTGATATAAGTTTTGGAATTGTACGAGGGAAAGGTATTTTGTAGATAGCCTCTAAACAGAAGTAGTAATATTGATATAATATCGATAAAACTTCTTAGTTTACACAAACCATTTAAACAGAAATTATTCTATTTTGGATATCATATTGCAGTTTTTTTATCGTTTTTTATGTCAACACTAATCTACATAATGTAGAGAAGAAACCTACGAAAGAATAGATTGCTTCCTTATTCAGTTATTTACCGATAATGGCGCTAATGAGGAAAAATGTTTCAACATTGGGAACATACTCACAGTATGTACCTGCACGATGTATCTATAGTTATTTTACCTAATATAGAACACTTTCGAACATCATCACTAATCATGGTGCGTTTGATGACTTTAACTTTACTGTTACAAACGATTATTTGCCCAATAGCACGCCCAATAGTAATAAAATTTTTGACGGGCCAGTTGGCGCAGTTGGTTAAGAGTCTGGTAAAGATTCCACCTATGGCGCCGCAGGTCGTGGGTTCGATTCCCGCACAGGACATGCATTTGTGTGCATGAACACTGGTATGTCCTGAGTCTTGGTGCAATTATGTATATTAAGTATGTATTTACAAAGAAAAAGTAGTATATGTATTATATCAGTTATCTGGTTTCCATAGTACAAGCTCTGCTTAGTTTGAGATCAGATGACCGTGTGTGAGGAATGCCCGTTTTTTTTTTTTTTTTTTTAATAATAGTACGAATTATAGCAAGTCGTAAATACAAGGTAATTTTTTAATCATTGTAATGCGTTATCTTTTGAATCATGGATGTGAAAGTACTAACATACAAACAACTTTTACTGTCACACAAACTTTGTAATAGCTTTTTTTTTTAAACTAATCGAGTTATTTTTAACTTTTTTATGCAAAAGTTTTTAAGATTTCAGATTTATTTGATTGTTTGTACAAACAAGTACGTAGGCCTAAAATTTTAAGCAGTGATTTAAAAATACCCTGTTTATGCCACCAGCGACAGCTCTAAATAATAAATTATAATAAATACGACGTTAATAAATTATTAATAAATGCCTTTAAGTTATGAAAACTTTAAAGCTTTTCAATTGAAGTTTTTTGATTGAATGAACAAAAACTAATTGTACAATAATTTATTGTAGGTATTCATAAAGTCAGAACTGAAAGTCGGGGTCATTTACGTCAAAGAAAATCAATACACTGAAGAAGAAATTCTGGACAATAACGAAAACTCCCCCATGTTTGATGAGTTCTTACAAGTTTTAGGAGAAAAAGTTCGACTTAAAGGTACTTATAAATAAAACAGTTTTGTCCTATAGAGTAGTTTTACTCGAATATTTACACCAAATTATTTTTTCAGGTTTCGACAAATATAAAGGAGGTCTAGACACAGTCCACGATCTTACTGGCTTATATTCAGTGTACACGAATTGGAGAGGAATTGAAATAATGTTCCACGTATCTACTTTGCTGCCGTATGAAAGGCACGATCCTCAAAAACTTCAGAGAAAACGTCATATAGGCAACGACATTGTATGCGTTGTCTTTCTTGAGGCTGATAATACTGCATTTTCCCCGGCTTGTATCAAGAGTCACTTCTTGCATACATTTATTTTAGGTAAGTCCTGCCATTTAATAGGCTAGATGACTGAAAATGATATCGTATGTTGAAGTTCCGCATGACGTCACGTTATGGTACACTTTTGTCTCAAAAGTGACGTCACATAAGCCCCCACTCCCGAACTTTAACGCACTTTATCTTTGAAATTTTTAATGATTTAGTAAAGAAAAAAATACGTGTTCAATATCTTTGGTAAATCTGACGGACTAATTAGAATTATTATTATTTTACCCTGGAATTATCCCTATTAGAAAAAACGAAACTAAATACATATCTAAGATAATAACAAATACGTTTCCGGGAAAACATTCTAATTATGGAAAGATTGACCCGATTTCACCCACTCTGTAATGTTGGGTATCCAGCAGTTTATTAATTAATAGTTTCCATACAAGTTATTTCACGTTTCCATTAACATTTCAGTCCGGGTGTCTGCCAAAATCAAACGGCGGCCAACTAGATACGAAGTATCCGTGGTGACGCGCGATGAAGTAGGTGCCTACAAACCATACCTCTGGGAACAGAGCGTCTTTGACAAAGGCCCCATGTTCAGGTAACTGTCCTTACTATCCCTCTTTACTTTGTGAACTTTATATAGTATAAATAGGATAATTGTAGGGTTGGCAACGCTCGAGTGATACCCCTGGTGTTGCAAGCGTATATAGGCTACGGTAACGGCTTACCATCAGACGGGCCGTATGCTTGTTTGCCACCTTAGTGGTATAAAGAAAACAAAGGACATGTTGCGGAACTATTCCTTTTAATGTCACTTAACTTCTAAATTGACTGCTAATGTGTAACAATTTCATTGTTAGTAGAGAACTCGAGTATCAAGCTAGTAATTCCAACTATAAAATAATAAATAAAATTTCAGAGAATGGTTACTGACAAAGATAGTGAACGGAGAAAGAGCGTCATACTCGGCACCGAAGTTCGCAAGAATGCAAGAAAGAACGCGAAGTCAAATGCTAGAAGACATCGTTGCTAATTTGCAGAATCACGCAGAAACTGGACAAATTCCTAAACCTTATAGGAGAGGTATGATATTTTTTTTAAACTTGTCATTCATAAATGTATCTTAAGAGCTTATGTTATATAACATAATTCTTTAACAGGTTCGTGGCGTCCAATCGGTCACATGCGGCCATCGTCACCTCTTCTGGACTCGGTCAGAGATCAATTTGAAGACTACGACCAACTAGCGAAAGACTTCACTCGAGTGTTCCTCAATAGCGAGTTGAATGCGGCGCAAAATGCTCAACTTTTCGACGTAGTCTTTATGGTTGGACAGTCCAAACAGAAAACTAAGTTTATTGGTGTTCGAGCCATACTTGGTGTAAGGAGCAGGTGGGTCTTTATATTATTTATATTTTGTTATATTTAATCTAGGTCTTGGGGATAAAGGCTATAATAGCTTGGTCATAAATTAATTATAAATGTTCGGGATATTCAGACTCGCACGCGAAGGGTTCCGTACAATAATAATAATATTAACTATCAAAATTTTGCTATGAAAGTCATAGAAGGCGTAACAAAAAAAAATAGTTTTTATTATTTGTAGTGGTAGGTAATAGAAATACACATTCGGTGAAAATTTCAACTATCTATATATTACGGTTCATGAGATACAGCCACTGATAGACGGACAGCGGAGGGTTTATAATAGGGTCCCGTTGGCTGGCACCCTTTGGGTACTCTAAAAAACACGAAATTACTTATAATTTATTATAAATTATTAATTAATATGGGACATCAATTATGATAATACTATTGGCATTTAATTGAATGTTTCAGAGTATTCCAAGAAATGTTATATGGTATTCAGACCGGATTCGGTTCGCCTCAAGTACCAGTAGCTGAGCTGCTCTCGCGACCGGCGCCCACGCTCCTGTCTCCCACTCCCGCCAGGCAGAAGAGCAGTAACTTCTTACAAGTGCCTGATATTGAATCACCAAGGTTAATATACTACCTACTTTGATTGTTTGTTAAAACTGATTTGAAAGCTTATCACTGGTATGCTCATTCTTGACTCATCCTTTCCTTTTTCATTCCTTTCTATTTAGGCGACACATAGGAAAATAATGGTTTAGTTAGCAATTTTCCAAAATGTTATATTTCTTAGTTGCATTATCCATTGGTGCAATAAATATTGAATGATTTCAAAGTCAAAGTCATTTATTCAATTTAGGCTACAGAAGGGCACGTATGAAGGTCACATTTACTGAAGTTACCACCGGTTCGGAATTTCAATTTCAGACCAAAAAGCGTGCCCAGCTCACCAATGGTGAAAAGAGCATTTTCCCGTTTGGGAACGATCACGGCTGGTTGGGGTCGATCCATACGGAAACAACATTCACAACTGAACGCCGATGACAAGAAGAAATGGGCTAGCTCACAGGATTGTTCAAGTAAGTTTTTATCAATATTATCCTGAAGTATATCTTTCGTGGTATTTTTCTCAACACTGTGTATAAAGATAAAATGCATCAATTAAATATACACACATTCACACAAAACATAATCTTAAAAGGTGCACAAAATAGATTGTATATAATATGCTGCAGCTCATAACAGCGCAATTTTTTTACTGAAGCCAGTCCAGTGTTATGACGATGCTTGCTGATATGAAAAGAGATCTTAAAAGTGTAAATTAATATATTGTGTATTCAATTACAGATAAAGAAGGTAAAGATAAGGATAAAGATAAAAATGCAGCATTAGCTGTACCGAGATTGTCGGTATGTGCCGACGCGCAAAAAGTGGACCGTGCCAAGCTTGCACAGACTGAGGTAATGTTCAATATTTACCTATTTATATTACACAATAACAAAACCTTGAAAATAATCCAAAAAAAATGCATAACACAGAAAAAAAAATAGGGCAAGCCAATTTTTAAACATCAGTTGTTTCTAGTTTTTCCTCACTGTAACGTTTCATCGTACTTTATAATTCTCGAAAATTGTTTTGAAAAAAATGAATGCAATTCATTACAGTCATCTATCTTCTAGTCCAGGGATTACCAAAAAAGATACTGAATGACTGACGTATGAACGCACAGCTCAAACCGCAAAGACTATACCTAGTAACTTGTTGCACACGTTTATTGGCTTAATCTACTAAACTGAGGAAGAGTTTTTCATAAAAGGGAATCGCAGGGGTTCGGAAAGCTTGTTATAGAGAATGTGTGAATGAGTCCTTTTAATGAAAATTTTATATTCCTCGGGGACGCGGGGGAAACTGAGGGGCGGGAACTCGTATTAAATAGGTGTGATAATATTTGCAGTTCTCAATAATCGAGTTCGACCCGGAGACGTTCCGCATCCTGCTGGACTACCTGCACACGGGCAGCTGCCCGCTGACGTGCGCCTCCATCCCCGGCCTCATCTGTGCCGCCGAGCACTACGACCTGCCCGAGCTGCTGCAGGCCTGCTTCCACCACGCCAAGCAGTTCCTTAGGATAGAAGTTGTCAGTATTCACGCATCGCTATAAGTTTACATCCCTGCCCTTTTTTTCACTTATTAACTGAGACTTAATTTACCTAAGCTGTTGGTAAGCATATAGGCGCTTGCAACTCCAGGTGTATCCCAGGCACGTAGCTGACATTCTTTTTGAAGAGAGTTTGAAGAAGCGTTGTCCTTGCAATGCAAATTAAAACATGGTACTACATCGCTGGTCCCGGGTACTACACCGCTGATCCCGGATACTACACTATCAACACAGTACTTCCTGATGGAGCTCACGTGACCCTACTCAGTTACTCACCCCCACGAACTTTGGATACAGATTTTCTAAACTAGGTACTTGCCCTTATATGAATATGAATGTTGATTTATTTACAGGTATGTACGATGCTCATATCATTAGAGAATTACTACTGGCGTTACACGTCAGCTTCGGAATTGGTGAACATGATTCTGGCCTTCATAGAACAGCGAGCTTACGCCCTGTTCCAGACGGCCGAGTTTCTCAACCTTTCGGAGTCGATGGTCCAGATGATCATGTGCCGAAACCTCGAGGTACCGGAGGTGAGGAAATTCGAGGCGATGCTCGGCTGGGCCAGGAACAAAATCAAAGCCAAGTCCGCCAATAAGACTGATGCCAAAAATGAATTTAAATGCATTATGGAAAGGTTAGCCAGAGACCTGAAACTGTATAGGATCTCACCGCAGGAATTGATCAAGGTGGTGCTCCCGTCGAAGGCGATCAAGAACGAGCGCATCCTGGAGACGCTGATGTACCAGGCCAACTCGGGCATGTACCGCATCCAGGACAGCTACATCGAGGCGTGCCAGCAGCGACTGCAGAAGCAGGACTCCAGGTTCTCTGAGTTCGAGAGCTTCGACTACGGCATCTAAACGTACCGTGGAGCTGTGAGGAATATCAGTGTATTAGATAGAATTATGAAGAGTGATTGGGCTGAGTCCTTCTTGAATTGTGGTATGTTGACGCCTTCTAAAAGTATTATTGTTATAGATGTACTCGAGTACTGTAGAGGTGCGAGAAATATTTGTACACTTCTCGGATACCTACTCCTTGTTGTTGTTCATTGATACGTATATTTTTTACATCTAGCTAGACGTGTTCAGTATAATCATCTGTATTTTTGGTACCAAATATGTCAAAAACGTTAATAGTCTGGCGAGAGTAAGTAATGTTTCAATATATCGATGTCATAGGTACAAACAATATAATATCCCTTTCTGTGATCCTTAAGTGAGAAATATCCTTCGACAATCTATATCAAATCATGTTACTGCGGTTTGATTTTGCGATGTTGCTGTTTATCTGATAGAAGAATAAATATACCCAATTAGATCCACCGCATGCATTCTATTTCGTTATATCTCCAAGTAAAAACGACTGAAGCCGATACATGTAGTCGAATTCTATAATATATGATAGATGTAATGGTAATTGTATGAATCTAAACTTCAAAGGTAAAATTGTCAGTGTTAAGGACACGAAAAGTGCAAGATTCATAATTTAGTAAAGTTATTGGTAGACTAATAAAAATATATTATGACATTATATATGTATAGCGAATCTCGTTCTTGAGACATCTTCTCATCGTTACAATAGTTAACTGCTATTTGCCTTTAAATATACCTAATATATTATAATGTATTTTAAACAATTGAATAACGCACTGACTTCTTAACCCGAAATACTGGTGAGATTAAAAGAACCCCTTACTCAAGAAACACGTACATAATATACCTACTGATTATTTTTGACATTAAAAT
Source organism: Achlya flavicornis (assembly GCA_947623365.1). Taxonomy (NCBI): domain Eukaryota; kingdom Metazoa; phylum Arthropoda; class Insecta; order Lepidoptera; family Drepanidae; genus Achlya; species Achlya flavicornis. The sequence continues at coordinate 5,818,555 of OX392482.1, forward strand.
GGTCACGTAAATAATGTCACAATGTTTAAAAAATGACAGCAACATTAAATATCGTTATAAGAATAAGGGGGTCAGTGTAAAAAAGACATAATATTTAAGAAGACCGCATCATTGTTGGACTTGAATTTTAGGTTACCTACGCTTCTCTTATCCCAAAATAGTTTTGAAATGATATAATTTCTTACCATTTTTTTTTGTTATTATTTTGTCCCAGTTACTAATCTTACTATACATACAAATTCAGCATTAAAATAATGGTTGAGAAATAACAAATTTAAGTTTCCTTAGTTTTTCAAGTTTATTTTTTTACCGAAGCAACAATCTGCCGTTTTCCATGTATTTTTTTAGTTACGTCTATTTTATATTGATTAAAATTATGTCTGTAAGAACTATGTACTAGTATATATATTTATATGAATCTAATATAAGCACTCTGTTATAAAATACTTTAAAACCTGACATTATGATGAATGGACACAGACTGCAAAGCTATATTTTATATTATAATAGAAATAAACCTTTAACCTCGACTCAGTCTCTGTCTAGGCTACCTAAGATGTGTATTTATGTTATTTTTTACCGTTAAAGTATCTTCAGAACCAAATGTTATAGCATTATTAAAACTATTAACTTAATATACATATAAATAAAATAAAAATAAACTTAAGGCCCTTTTCACAAAAGAAGCGTTAATTAAAGTTGTTATTACAAGATAATATTTTTTTTCGTCGTGTCGTAAACTGATAAAAAATAACTACCGAATCCGCACTAGAGCTTCACTTTCTGCTAAAGACCATTTTTAATAAATCAGAAGGTGTTAGCTGACACCCTTACCCGGATAAGGAGCTCAGTACCATTTTGGGCCAAACAAGCCACAGTTTAACTTAACATCATACGTTCTTCAACCATATTTGATTTTATAAAGTTGTTATTTTGTTTAAACTGGAATTCATGAATGATTTTTACAAGCAGAAGTGCATATAATTAATATATATCCTGGGACAATCCTCACATAAAGTCATCAACTAAGCAGAGCTTGTACTATGGAAACCAGATAACTGATATACTACGTAATCGTATACCTACTACTTTTTTGTTTGTAAATACATACATAATTACAACCAGACTCAGGACATACAGACATGTTCATGCACACAAATGCATGTCCTGTGTGGAACTCGAACCCACGACCTGCGGCGCGATAGGTGGAATCTAAACCAGCCGCGCCAACTGGCCCGTCAAGGAGCAGGGCTGTATATCAGAGGAGGGTTGGCCATTTTTGGCAAAAATTGTGAAATGGGTCTTCTAAATCTTAATGAAATCGTTTAAAAAATAGATGTTAATATATAAATAAATATGTAGCCTAAAATTTTAACGTTTCCAACGTTCTGATGAATGACAAGATAAGAAATGTTGAATTGTCAGTAAAGATTTTATACTTATGAAAACTATTATACAAAATTAATCATCTAAATTGTATCTAGGTTTCGGGATGTTTGGTTTATTGTGATTTTGCTCAAAGCTTTGAAAAGATTATAATACCGTTAACAGTTAAATGAATACATAATAATATACATTGGATGTTAAACAAATGTAATGCGTTGATACCTGGTATTTATGAGTTTACGTATATAATACTCATGTATGTATCTATAGATTTAATTTGTAGAACACCAAATAATTTGACGTGTAAAGTTCTTCGATGGTTAAATAAGTTTTCTATTCCAAAATTTTTACCTTCCTGTGATCGTGAATGTTGCTATAAGTATGTGAATATGTGGGATCTTTAAAGAATATATAATATATAGATATATCTATATGATTATAACTGTTATTTTGCAAGTGCAAGATTATTATCCAATGAAATTTTATGTGGTGAATAAATTTTTTTTTGTGTATTTTATTCCTGGTTGGTTTTTTGATTTCACCTCCCTTTCGGCACGTAACTTGGCCACGTCTTGGCTATAAATTTTCAGTTTTTTGCTGTATGTGTGTATCCCAGTTATTCTTTATTTGTCTATGGTTATTGAAATAATATATTTTTAAACTTGTCTGTTTAGAACTAATTGAAGAAAACAGAAAAATAATCTAACGAGTCTGACGAAGTTACGTGCCGGCAACTATACCATACAATAAAATGTATATGAAAATATCAAGAAGCTACTACTACTTTGTGTGCTTTGCTACCACTTTCAGTTACCACGTCATCAATAACTTTTGCGATGCTACGGGTGTTGATCCTTCCCCCTCCCCAATGAGCGCTGGCAACCTTACCCACACGCAGGAAAACAACATTGTTATTTGGCTGCGATAGAGCGTTTCTTCATTGGGCGACACGACATGACACGACACGGCAACGGCAGCCGTCCACGACATCAGTGGATGCATAATTCTATGATATTGTACTGCACGCTGTCTCACTGGGCCTGCACGGCAACGACATGTCGTTCGGAATTATGCATTCACTTATGTTGTGGACGGCTGCCGTTGCCGTGTCGTGTCTTGTCGTGTCGCCCAATGAAGAAACGCTCATATTCTGTAAGGTACTTCCCCAGTCAAGCTGTTCTTTGAACAAAAAAATGCTATACTCTACCTTTCTTATAAATAAATAATCCATGGTGAGATTATGGTCAAGCACAGCCATCGAACAATTAACCCAAAGAAGCGCAATGACGTTCATTTTGGTTGAAATATATCAATTTCCCACCGCCGACAACGCGCTCTGATTGGCTAAGTCAAGCATGCATGCACTCTGATTGGCCAAGACAAAAACACACGATGCAGTGATTGGTGGTTACTGTTCAAATTCAGTAACAAATCACTGACGAGTTTTGGAATTTGATTGTTCATTATTAGTACTCTAAAGGGATCTTTCCTCGATGAGCACAGCCTTTCCATAATGATAACATAACTCCTTCGTTAGTTTCCTTGACCGTGTAACAACTATCGTGTAGCCCAATCAAGACTCTCGGTTACTTTATACTCATTTGAAGGTGAGTGTTGAGATGGTCTGAGGGTCTACATACTCCGAAAAACTTTGTATCATAAATCCTATAATCGATTTGAAATATTAGCCAATAGCAATTGCATAAAATTTACGTCTCGTTACTTTAGCTGCAGTTCTATTTTATCATTAATGTAGGGTTGCCTTAACTTCTAGGAACCAACACGGGACCATTTCGATGCCCAAAAACCATTAATACATATGCAGTTTCAAGCACAACAAAGTATGCATGTTTCTGTAGTGAAGACAATCTACACATTTCCTCACAGTTACCTTCTGATCCCAACCGTAGTAAGCATCTATTATAAAATAAATGAAATTAAAAATAAAATGTTATCTAAATGAAAGTTTTTATTCGAATTAGTAGTTACTTAACATTGTTTACGGTCTGTACCACCGTGAAACCACCCTTCACCTTTTGCACACGCCATTCTATAGTATAGTCTATAGACTTTGGGCTATATCCGTATTTCATAGATATTGTCGAAATGGCAAAAATTATAGGACAATACGCGACACGATGGTCAAATTGGGTGACATATCACATAACCCTATTAATCTGACCGTTACTATCAAATCAAATGTACAACAGTTAGTGCACGCACGGGTTGTTAGTGTCCGGCACAGGTGTCCGGTATAAAAAGTACCTGTCTGTAGCACAGGGGCATTTCGCTTAATGGTTCACAGATGGCGTCACTTGCTGGTAAAATTATGTAAACTACTCGAGGTTAAAAACGTGTTAAAAACGCTCAACCCTTGCGAGCATGGATTGTCGATAGTTTAAAACATCGATTAGTTCGATCGAGTTATGACCATGCCATCACAGGGCACCCTTGGTGCCTTCATAGATCTCTTATGGGTGCTTTGACGTTATTGCTCAATAGGTTGGGTCCAAAGATTTTTGCCAGATGTCTTTCTAAGTCTATGAATCCCTAATATCCTATCTCATTAAATCCGTGTTCTGCTTTATTTATGTAGGTAGTTAAGTAAAATAAAAGTTTCTCAAAGTCCAAGATAACAAATAGAATTAATTAATAAATAAATAGGTAAATGCATGTCTTAATTTAATGAGCCTGTAACATTAAATTAAAATTAAATTATTTCCAATAACCCTACCTACTTAACTCAAGGTAGTAAGTAGATAGTAGATACCTAAGTACCTACCTACACAGAGATAATAATTACCTACCTAACTACAAGTCTACAAGTAGATAAGTTACTACTTATTTCTTAAATAAATATATTTTAGTTTATAAAAAGAAAACTCGCATATCTACTTGTAACGTAGGTAATCAAAAGGATCAAACTCTTATTTTAGAAAAAAAAACGAAGGAATTTTCATGAAAAAAATTATGTCGAGCAAAAATAACTATGGGTATGCTCCACTTTGCACTGAGTGATATTAGCAACGCGCTGCTTTATTCCACTTACCTACCGCTATTAGTATGGTCGAATCATTTGACAGTTGGGTTGAATAAGTGAAACGAAACGCAATTGGAAAGTTCCTCACGCTGCCGCGAGTAGCGCTTGTGTGCCAGTCTTCTAGCAGCGGGCGCGCGGCTGGCTGCCTGTTGCAGTGCGCGGTACGAACCAACACACGCGAGTTCGCGGTCATAGGCTCGAACGAACATCGAAATCGACGGTCAGTGCGGTGACCATGATGATGGACAACGGGGTGATGAATAGCTATGACGGGACGTATGGGGCGGACGGTTACATGGAACAGGAGGAGGAATGGGAGCGCGAGGGTCTCTTAGACCCGGCATGGGAAAAGCAACAGAAAAAGGTCAGTTCCACACACCTCACGTATGTTGACACACCGGTAAAGATGGGTAGGCAAAGTAAACTTTAAAAAACCAAACAATAAAACGTGTGGAGCTCAACGAAAATGTATTGACAGGAAAACCTTATCTCATTCGTGAGTCATGTTTGTGTATTTACACTTTTTAATCTATAAATCAATATGTTTAAATTCTTCGCTGTTTAAAACATTACATTATTTGCTAACACTTATAACATGATCTGGATCTGGTCTATGAATGCCAGCACATTTATAGATTTATCAAATTATAAATCTATTTTTGTAATAAATGATTAGCTAGCTATGCTATAGGTACATACCGCAAATAAATTTGCAATCAATTTACAAATTTTATTTATTCATATTGGGTTTCAAAATATTAATTATTAATTCCAAAAATATTATTTTATTTTATATGAATATTTAACACTATTTTAAAAAAATATCCATCTTCATGCACATTTCCCGCCGCTAGTTGAAAGTAGATCGCGGCCGTGGACACTATTAAAAGATTTCTTGGAGCTTTTGGTGCGAGTGAGACGCATGCACGCCGTTTCTAACGGGAGGGAGCGGGTCAGAGAGAGAGGAGTCGAATTTCCGTTAGTCATATCCTAAAATGGGTCCAGCGCAGGCGCCGCTGAAAGCGCGGGCGTTCGACTTTGCGTCACCATAAAACCCGTATTTCAGGAAATTGGTATACTCGGTGTGTCTACGTAAAATGCATCTTGATCGATGCTATTTGCGCTGTGACCTGCAGGTCCGTGACGAATGCTCTGACGCACCCCGTGAGCTCGACCTGTGGAATGTCATTAACGACTTACGACAGCACTGTCCTAATGCAATGTGAACACTTTTATTTCTTCCTATTGGCCGCTACATCAAGTATTTTTTCTTTTTTATTTCTGATGTATCTTCTGAAGTAGGTCAAGAACAGGAAAATTCAATTTAATAACCACTGCGAATTTTCAAATTCATATCCATCAAAATTTTCTATGTTTGATGTCATATGATTTGATAAAATCGTAATAGATAACGATGGAAAATATAAACAGCAGAATCTGCTGGAAGCATAGTTAAGCAGAATATTTATTATTTCATAAACCTAAAAATTTTTTGCTGGTGAGAGATACAAAGCAACTAACGCGAAAGTGTTCTAAAACAATTTTCTTTTGGGGCTAGCAGATGTAGTAAATGAAGAGACCAATAAACAAGTGAGGCTTGTACGGTGGCTCTCACAGGATATAAACAAAGAGCCTGCGACACTCGGTGCATTGGCCGATCACGTATGGTGGGTCAATGTCGCGGTCGACCAACTTCATGCGTCTGCGCGGAAAAGTCGCTCGACGAGTAGCACTCACAATCCAAACGACTGGAGTTAGTCTTCCTTTAGGAGGTCAGTAGCACAGCAAGCTGAAGAATCTTTTCGGACTGAAGTATTGCAAGATATTGATAACATAATCAAACAAATATTTCGGATCCTTCGATAAAACCAAAGATACTCTATCCAGTATTGAATTAATTTGACAACATATATCAAATGGAATAACCTCGTTACAAATAAACATGAAGAAAGCTAACGAATCTATGATATTGTAATTTAAGTTTTGTTTATCAAAAGTAAAATCAACCTGCATCTGGTTATACTAGAAATCAGCCGTGAAAGTGGTGAGGATGATCTAAAAACTGGTTGTGGAAGCAGTTATTTACATGATACTACAAATTTATTCTATTACCATCATCATCATTCATACGACTAGTATAATAATTTTGCTATTTGTCCAAAAGTTGGCATTTCTGCCAAATGAAATTATGCCCTATATAAATAATTTTGAACTAAGCACAGAATTCAATTACATACCTACGGACTTTGTTATATTAAACAGTTGAAACAACAACGGATTTACTAAGGGATTTTATTTGCTTACATAAATTTAGTTTTAGCCTTAAATAAATGTACCTAGTTTCTGACATACAGTTGATCAGCTTTGACGCTGGAGTCGAAGTTGAAGTTAACCTTAGGGCCATTACTACTAACTTAGGATGTGCATTTAACCACACTCTCACCGTGGTAAGAGATGATGTACCAGAAGGTGGTAAACACACAAAGCCTAGGAAGGAACTGATTATCAAGTGCAGCTGTCAGGAAACATCGGTAGGTGCAATATAACTGCGCTATCATCAACTTAAACAGTTGACTCGACAGATCCTGCAATTACATATTTTTCATAAGAGCCAACAGGTTCAAAAGCCTTTGATTCTTGAGTAATAACATTCGCTTTATAGGATAACAACACAGTTATTTCAAAATATGTTGCCAAACCTTTCATGCTATGCTGTAGTCAATGATTTTGCTAGGCTCAATAATGTCTAAATTCGAGTTGGAAGTCTTGAAACTTCATTTAAATTAAAACATACTTCAAGAGCTTACTACCACTTACTTACTTTGAGCCTACCGCATATCAAATAACAATAGATCTCATCAGTAATTTCATATAATTTTGCAAATTAATCGTAAATATGTTGACGTAGAATAACACACATGGTTACATAACATTTGACAAGACTATTTTTTCCTTGTCGTTGTTGGCTCGCTTTTGGCTCACGCTCAAAGCCAAGGCATAGAAGTGTCAGCTTGCAACTCAATATATTGTAAATAAATCACAAAGTATTAAAGTCAGAGTATTTTTATTAAAATCAAAATTTAGTACAGAAAATTCCATTCCAGATCTTAAACTTTTGAACCTTTGGAATCGGTTTGTATCTACAACTAAAACCACATTCTCGCTGTCACGTGTTTACTTTAAAATAAAGAAGTATATAGTTACAACCACACTCAACTTTTCAACATCCTTTGTAGACCTTTGTTCCACTAAACGATCATGTTTCTCAATAGGTGCCGTTTCTAAATGATCATTATTAATTCAAATAACAACTGCCACTGAATATAAAAATACAATAACATACTCAACCTTGACGTACCGGTGTCCTGAGGGAATGCAGTTTATTACTTTTTTATTCGTGTCCTAGAAACAGGTCTGGCAAGTAATATATTAACTAAATTATGGGTTGGCACGGTTAACATTTATAACCCGTTGGTTCTCACGAGGGACGCGCGTCCTATTATAGCAATTGATATCATTGTTATTTTTTTATCGCTAGCCAAAATTTTTTAAGAACATATTTTTGTAATTATGGACTTCATTATCGTAGTATTCCAAGAATACCTGAGCCTCAGAGTAGATAAATACTACGTACAACCTGAGCCAATCTTTTGCTTCCACGTGAATTTACCCACAATTCGTCAAAATTGAAAGTTTTGATTCTATAATGTGTATAACTCAAGGTTTGACGTCAGACGACAGCCGGCACCATTCACCAACTCACTATGTATGTACTGATTTAGAATATCACTACTGAGAAAATATTGCTGTATTAAAATTAAAGAATTGTGAAGTGATATTTTTGGTGATAGGGCAGTATGTAATGCTTGTGAAACCTCCACGAATGGCCTTGAATATCGAACTACGACGCGATAATAGTCCATGGAATACATTAACTAAATGGTAGGGGAAATGTAACTTTCTAAGCGGCCGTTATCACAATGCTAGAGACTCGTTTGAACCGCTTCTCGGTTCATAAGCTGTGAGACCTTCCAATCCAACCAATGATGTAAACAAACAGTAAAACTTATCGTTACGATAACATTGATACATATTTTTAACATTATCGTGATTAGATTACTTCCTGAATAAAACAGAAATAAATTCAGTTTTAAAAACTTGAATTTCTTTTTCAAACATGGGTCAAAAAGTCATTTAATTGAATTCATCAGACGGAGCATAATTTTAATAATGATTAGAATTTTTAATTTTAGTAATGATATGGGTCTGTCCGGTCTGATTCCCAAACAGCATTTTTTCTGTTTAAATTTGTAATATTTGACCATATTTTTAACAATATTGTAAATTGGGCTACAAAATATATAACGTTTTCAATAATATTTATATAATACTAGCAGACCCCCGCGGTTTCACCCACGCACGGAATACTAATTATTTTTCAAAAATAAAAGTTACTCCTTATAACATCAGCTATGAACTGGTTCAGGCAGACATTAATGTTTAAAAAAATCAATCCGAATTTATTCAAAAAAAGTTTAACGCACATAAAAACTTGGTGCAATGCAATACTCTTTAAAATTGGAATGAGAAATATAAAAGAATATTTAAGTAAATCACCCCTAAAATATCTTTTTACCTTTTTTTAACCCCGTTAGGCAATGAGTATACTATATATATATGAGTACAATAAAATACCTACGAAACATGTCTTCCATCGGAATGTTTATGCAAAATTTAAAGTAGATCGGACCAAGGAATCACGTTGTCATAAAAACTTTGCCCCCGTTTTCATCCCCTTAGGGGTAGATTTCGGAAAATCCTTTCTTAATTCTTTCTTTCCTTTCTTATCGGATGCCTACGTCATACAAAGAACACACCCTCCAAGTTTCAGGTCTCTACGATCAGAGGTTTAGGCTGTGCAACTGTGCATTGATTCTCAATCAGTCATTCAGGACAAAAGCATTTTATATGTATAGATAGATTATTTCCAAAATCTTCTCTTTGATTTGACTCTTGCATAAAATATTGAAATTACTAACAAACTAACTAAACGATTAAGCTATAAAATAAACAACATACTTACATAATTGGATTTTAATTCAGTGTCATTCTATGATAGAATACGTTGCCTATTTGGAACAGTGAGAGTGTCGACTAAATCTATCTTATATATTTAATACTAATCTATAACGATTAATTAATTCAGTATTATTAAATTAATATTAAAATATTCATCAATATATGAACTACGTGTTAGCATCGTTTGACTAATATCTATTTGGGAACTCCATAAAAAACTTGAATCATTACCAAGTGAAAGTCTTATGCCTCATAACATTCAATTAATATATCTTATAGTCTGAGAGTCTTATACTCATAGTGTTTCTGGTAAAACCACAGAAGAACATGCGTAGATAATGATAATGCGTACAATCGTCACTCTGGTTGGGTCGTACCTCTCGTGGCTGGCCATGTCCTCATGTCAACAATATCATTTTAAGTGGACCGGTTCCTGCGCTGACAATCCTTTAGGCAATGAGGCAATAACATGTAAATTATAGAGTTAGACCCTTCTCGTTTTATAATTATAACGATGATAATAATAACTTGTGTGCTTATTATGATAATTAATTTTATAGTTTAAAAGAGTATCATCATATAGTTTATTGATACGTCAAATTGTGAGCGCCATTAGTACGTTAGATTTTAAAAGGACATTATACTTCTTTAACTTCTTTAGTTATCTTCTTGACTTATCAAGTCGTGTCTCATTATTCCTTTCCTTCGTTGTCTCGTGTGTTTCAAAACGTGGTGGAGTGTAGATAAGTAGGCGGGTGTCTGTCGGTCCGCCCACTTACTTCACCCAGGTGCGATGCAACTTGCGCGCGCGCATTCTACGACCACCTCGCCTACAATACTCTGTTGTTGTCACAATAATTCGATTTCTAGACCTTAAAAAGCCTATTTATAAAACCAGTAATGCAACCCACTCAAAAACAAGTCAACCTTAATGTCAAACTGTATGAGAGAGAACACATCAAGTCAAACAGACAAGTTCGAATGATTCTGTGGACTGTGACTGCTGGCTAGTGGATGCCAACATAGTCTATTTTTGAGACTGTCCAATCGCCCACGCGAAATGCTTACACTCACTTGCTATTATAATTAGAAAATCGTAAGTTCTAAATTTATTTCCGGCATGAATATTTGGCTACCATACAGAAGATACGCTATAACGAGCATAAAGTTATTTTTAATTATTGTTTTCATTAATTAATTATATTCGAATTTACAACTATAATTATAGTTTATTCATATAAGTACCTACCTAGTACCTACTTATAGAATCTTGACTATAATCATCTATAGTTAGACTATAGTTCATTGAAAAAAAATTATAAAATGTGTTTGAAGATATTTCGAAAATAAGGTGAATATAATAAAGTAATACCGTAGGCCGATATCTCTGGAGTACCAACCAATGTCATCACGTGTCAGTATGGTGTGTTATCTACACGATTATCTGTTCGGATAAATCCAGCAGCCGTCAGTAAGACTCACCGAGGGGACTGTCCTTCAATTATTATTCATTTGGCCCCTCGTAGTTGTACGTTATAGGGGTAGCCATCACTGCAAACACATAAATGGCCAAACTTAGGCGACAGCTGCAACGGAAACTGGTACACATTTGAAAGTTGACTTAGATATGATGCTATGACCAACAAGAGTTAATTGGCTCCTTTTTTCATATATTTGTCATTATATCAATGTCAGCACATTCACGCGGCGAGTGTCGGATTGCGAACGGTGTCAAGTCGAACAGACGCTGATATTATTCCTACGCGTAGGACGTTTCCGCCAGTAAGTAAATACCATCAACAAATCTGTACGCCAAATGTACCTAAATACATTCCTTACAAATGAACGGTAAATGAAGTAGCTACTGCCCTGCGTCGAGCGGCACTGATACGATTGGTCGCGAATGATACGATTCTTGTTATATTGATTAAACGACATTGATAAAAAATGTGAAGGATTTTTTATCAAGCTGTTTAAGGTGTTGTTTTATAAGCAGTGCAGCGTTCTCATATTTCCTCTCCTAAAGTGGAACTACTAGATCGCTTCAAAGTACTAACACACGTCTCATTGTGTTACGAATATGGATCTTGCTGTAGCAAACAGAATTTTATTACCGCTCACAGCTCGCTCACAGGATGTCTGGATCACCAGATCCCTTCCTCTATAAATTTATTCATTCGCTACCAATTGGCATTATTATTCCAGGAACAAATACTTCTATATGAAACCGAAAAATGCAAATAATGTCATCTATGATTATCTAGGCGTGTCTTATCTCTTATCTTTAATAACAATGTGTAACCGGTAACGTAACTGGGTTATTATCTTCAGGTATGTATACATTTTAGTGAGAATTTACTCATTCAAGTTTCCTGAAGTATCTATTATAAACATTATTGCTGGTAAGATTAGTTTTCATTCAACGACACATCTAACAATAGAACAAATACACCCAGGTCGTCAGGTCAACCCAATGGTCGAGCTCCGGTGAATTCCTGTGAAGTTGGAACTGGAAATAGCGCTTAACTAGAAACTGGCCACTTTAGCCCTTGCTGAGTGCTGACATAAACCGGCTTGTACCATAAAACTTTAACTTGAAGACTACTTTGTTATCCACTTCTAACATAATGACATAAAAAATAACAATTCATCACAATATGACATAATGGACACTGTCCAAATATCTTTGAGTGGGTGGGAGTTTCTGGCCATTGATTAGTTCACTTAGGAATTTGCTAATTTATTAATGATTAGAGGTCAAATCACAGTCAAGCTTGGCTTCATTGGTTTCAGAACTACTCAAGAGGTTGTCGACATCAATGAACAACGATCTTCACTTCACATTGCAATTGTTTAACAATTACGAAATGTTGTTTTTGGCACACATTTTTATGAATGTGAAATAATACCACGCAAATCTTTTAAGAAAAACAAGTTTATTTTCGTCGGACTTTGGGAAATGGATAAAATTGATGGCTGTTGTTACGACTTATAAGAGACACGGGCCCTTTGATGTCGCAGACAATGTAGCGTATTTCAATATTTTCAATCCAGGGCCAGTAGACAAGATGGTTATCGACACTCGTCATCGACAGTAAACGATCAACCTTTCTATGGGATTGAAATTTCAAATCGAAATGTCACGTGATTTTTAACAATCTCTTATGTCAATCCCATACAAAGGATGATCGTTTACTAACGATGACGATTGTCGACAACCATCTTGTCTAGGGGGGCAGGTTACTGTTCTTGGTTCATTACATTCAATTATTTACGCAGTAGTTAACACAAAGTATATTATTGCTGCCACCAATAAGGTTCAACGTGGAGCAACGACAGCTTATATTCTCCGTAACAATTTAAATCGTACTACCTAGTTAAATTGAAAAGAATAACATAATACGAACAAAATGTAACAATATATGACGTAGCTCCATACAAACCACATTGTCGCGCGGCAACGTGAATAGCTGACCACTCATTGTCTCCTCCATTCAAGTCTACAAAAGGTGCTAACTACAGCCAAATATAGACCACTAGATATTATAACTGGTTATACCTATATTACAGCCTTACTTTAACTGTAAGTGAAGGATTTTGCATTAGACAACAACTTTTAGTATTGTTATACGGGTTTTACTTTCGATTTTTGATACAGTGGTATCCGAATAGGGTACTGTTATTCTGTGGCCACCTAAATTGTTCCCGTTTTTGTGCATTGTTGTGGATAATACAGTTGCCTCTGTAACAGCTGCTACTGTATTGTAAATCCTACTCATATGTATAAATGCGAAAGTGAATTTGTTTGTTAGGTAGGAACTTCTTGACACCTGAACGACATTACCTATCTTGATGATCATTTCCGGGTAATAGCTTGGGAAACAGCTAGGTATCTAAATATTTAATACATAAACGATTCGGATCATATTTCCGTTTTTTTTTTGCTAAAACTAATCAAAAACTCAATTGTTTGCATCGTGTCGAGTTCTTTGGTATATGACAAAATCTCTCTTTTGAGTTGAGTTGTTGGCAATTTCAGCGTTACTCATGAACATGATAATTACAGTATTGCAATTCCTAAACATATACCTATTTAAAAGTGAATTAATAAAAGATATAATTGGTAATTGCACGCAAACCTTAGATAATATCCAGACGAGACGCCTTCGTGCCATTGTAACACCTAGCCAGACTCGTGATATCGATCCAAACTTGCAAGATTCCATCCCACACGCTGACATGACAGGACTGATTCTCGAGTCTTGGACATCAATGTCAAACATGACATTTGGCGAAAGACATGGCGGATAGATATTCTAATCTTTTTTTAAAGATTCCACTATGTTTTTACAATTTTTTAAATGCGACATCGATATCTAAAGTGCGAGAGAAGTGTGTGGGCCAACTACCATCTCTTAAAACGATATTATAATCTATAGCGCCACAAGCTTATCTGGCCCGGTGAGAGAGTCGGTGATATCGCATTTGGTGAAGCAAACAACCAATGAACGTAGTGTTAATATCCTCTTTGACCAATGGCGATTGACATTTCGAAATGGCGTCGTTAGTTCTTCTTTTGAGCACCGGGTCAGATAAACTTGTAGGACTATATCTTGTGTTACGTCACCTTTTGACATATGACGTTAAACAAGGACAGAAGACAAAGAAGTTAAAATTATTGTTTTTAGAGGTGGTGGTCGGCCCCCTGATTGTACTCAATCTCAATATTCAAATGATTGAATTTAGAAAATTCCAACAATAGTTGTAAAACGCGTTCATTTCGCACACCCGGGTCAACGGCATCGAACAAAGGACGAATATTGTTTCAAGACTATTTGCTACCTGACTATTTGGGTTATGCATTTTATAATAAGCTATATTTACATAGAATCGACTGTTGCTTGAAGTCAAAGCAGTATTCAGTCGCATTAATTTGCATGGATAAAGCAGATGCTCTACTGTTTTGATCGGTTATGGAACGTTACTCTGTAGAATACCCCCTGGCACAAGTTTTAAATGTATTGTCAAGTATCTATGGGTATGTTCAGAAAACTATATTTTCCATCAAGGGATATTATATGCTTCTGCGACATCATCACTTATCATGTTGCAATTGGGGTCAAACACAAGCTTACCAAAAGTAAAAATGCTTACATCGATGATTATATAATTCACAGTTCTTACCAATTTTAACCAAAATTCTTTAAGTCAAGTGTGAAGATATTACAAACTTACCAGAAAAGAAACTATCTTAAAGTCGCGGCACCACGTAATAAGTTTCACATTTCATGACATACATCATTATTTATTGTATGAGATATAAATAACAGCGCCACTTTAACAAATCTTTGATTTATCTGACAAACTATAACGTTAACCAATTGGCTAGTTAAATGTAACTCCTTCATGATTCAACACTACAAGTTTTATTTATTGTCAGTATTTGCTGCAGCACCACTCTCACTTTCCTAACATAATCATAAATTAAATGTGTTAAATCTACATATACGAGTATGCGCCAAGCACTCAGACAAATGTGAATAAATACCTAATAGCTATTTCAATATCCATATTTTTTGCAATTGCAAGAATCTTCCATTGTTACAAAAATATCGTCAATTTTAAAGTTACCTTTTAAGATTTTGTATAAAAAGTACCTAATATTGTATTGTTAATTTGCAAAAGATTTGAAGCTACACCGGTAAAAAATGATGCAATTACTTATTGAGAATTTACCAAGTGAAGAGGATTGACGGAGTGGTGTCTTTGATTTGACAGAATCATCGTAATATTTTCCTAAAACATTTTCTTCCATTGCAAACATTAGTTCATAATCTTGTGATAAGTGAGTTGGAACAGGAACACACGTCTATATATGGGATGTCATTGTTTTCCTTGATGCGGAACGCGTCTGCCTCTTGTATTAGATTGTGTTTATACAAAAAATATGTTGAATAAACAATCATAATTTGGGATGAATTTATTGTTCAACAGAGATTCATGTAAGTAACTATATTAGCCCAAGCTAATGACGGTCTTGATAGAAATAAAGTGTCCATAGAATATTAAAAGATCTATCTAATCTCATTGCAGACATGATTTGCAATAATTAGGTCTTACATCATTTCACTGGTTAAAGAACACACGTGTGGAAAAGAATCATTTTACGAACATCTCTTTTATCTTAATTTGTTTGATTCACTTGTTTATATTTCATCATGAACAACATCAGTCATTTGGTTGAAATTCAAAATGCTAATAAATGGTTTTGGGTTAGTAACACAGACGATTCTATCTTCGTTTTTTTTTACCCGACTGACCCGGAAGGAGGGTTATGTTTTTCGAGTGTATGTATGTATGTATGTATGTATGTATGTATGTATGTATGTCTATTTCTTTGGCACGCTCTGCAGCCTAAACGGCTTGATGGATTTAAGCATATGAGGTGTCGTTAGATTCGTCTTGACTGTGGGAGTGTCATAGGGTATATTATTTTTATATGGCGTCTACGGATAAGAAATGAGGGGGGGTATTAAAAACAAAAATTTCGTTATTATTACAATATGGGTATCAAATGAAAGCTTGTGAACAGCCCATTCCATATATGTATATATTGTAATACTTTTGTGCTACCATTTTGACGTAAACTGCAAAAAACCATGTTTAATGCAAGGACAGTAGGTACTATGCTGAGGGGTTACCGTACGTAACTCACAGAGTTGCGATGGTTGTTAGCGTTACTTTACCGTACCGCTCATTTATTTACTAATACTTACAACTCATTATGTATTAAACTAAAAAGTTTGAAATAAATTAAATTATTAAAAGAAACAAAAAACCCGACTGCGTAAAACAAAAACTAACTGAAAAGAGAAAAACAAGCTCTTTAATCTATAGAATTTGGAATATAACTTGAATGTTATAAGGTATTGCAGTCGGGGATAAACAAATATTACAAAAAAAAACACATACTTAGGTTATTGGTTTGTCCCCGAATGCAATACCTTATAACATTCAAGTTATATTCCAAATTCTATAGATTAAAGAGCTTGTTTTTCTCTTTTCAGTTAGTTTTTGTTTTACGCAGTCGGGTTTTTTGTTTCTTTTAATAATTTATTTTTTAATGTATAGTAGAAGTTTAACAGCTGTCGCTTCACTACATCTTTCTGAGGCAAAAGTGAAACGTGTGGTATTAATGAAAAATAAGTGGCGCTACTGGCTTTCAACGACTTCTTCACACGACTTAGCTACCTATAAAGCGAAAACACAATAGATGATAGGTTGCGAGGCTTAATTATGATAAAAACATCTTGTAAACTCCGTTTGACTTGGATTGTTAAATATGAAGCGCAACTGATCGCGTAGTAAACAACCTAAACGACGCGTGTAAATAAAATCATTAACAACAACGATTGCTAAATATTTGGCACACTGGACATTCACATTTTTAAGACAATTTACAGCTCCATTAGAAGTTCTCTGAACAATTACTGGGCGACAGAGACAAGAACATCTATAGATATATTTTGTGATCTATGAAAAACTGCGGAAGCTACGTAAGCTAAGCTGTCAGTCTCCCGATCTATATTTATATAGTTTGGCGGCTTGGGTTGTGAAGCAACTGGGTCGAATAGTGGATATTTCAGACAACGAAATGTTCAGCCTCGACTATAGCTCGTATCAACCAATTATTGTAGACGATAGTACTTTCAATATTTAACTAATATGTTTAAAATTCTTTATTTATATTCGGTTTAGGTAACACACACAATGCGTCAATGCTAAATTGAATATTTTCAAAGATTCGATACCTAATGGTCGGCTGACGCTGCTCTTACATCATTATTTACATAAGGAAGTATTCAGACAGATGCCGATCCGGTAAGCTTGCGAAAGACGTGATTTACTCTCGCTTTATTTATAGCAAAAACATGGTGCGTGAGTAAGTAGGTTTATTACGGGGCTATTTTTATTCTTCGAGACATGGTTAAGAATTTTGTCCGCATTGTTATAAGCCAACTCATATTTAACTGGATGTTTAATAAAATCCTCAAAAGTAATTTTGTTAACTTTACTTGAATACTTGTTAAATTATTTGAATTACGAATAAATAGTTATTGTAATATAAGAACTCTTCTGGCTATTACATAGCTCCAGCTTGAGGTTGTTCGCGTTACTAATAGCGTCCGCCGGATGAAAATACCCCGAACTCTGGATTTACACCCACCCGACCAATTGCCAACAATTTAGACAAAATACGTCGTTTTATTACATCGAATGCATCAATGATGGCATCATCAAACATTGTGACTTTCCATTTAGAAAGCTTTTGTTTTGCATGTATTTACAATTACTCATAGAAATATTTCTCTTTTGCAGGTATTGGAACTGATCCTGACAGTTATCAGAATTTATTTCGTCAATTATATGCATCGTACGAAAAGTGAGTGTTTTACCAAGGTATTGTTGTCAATTTACCGCCGATCCGCAAAGTTTTTGCTCGCTTTACGACATTCCGGAGTTTCGTGTGTTTTAGTCCACGTTATTTGATCATTACATTCTTGACTGATATCTTCGGTCATTGGTCTAAGCACCATGCTATCATTGATCAAGATAACAGTGCAAGTGATGACAGCCATGCTGTTGTTTATAGGCAACGCAAACGCCTAGCTCTTCTAATCTGTTCTCTGCATGCATTGCGGACTGGCGTGTCTGTGTTTACAGAATATAAAATTAAATGTATGCCGGCTAACGGTCACGTTATTGTTTATCGAAATGATAGTGGGCGACCTGGCACAGATCCCGATTGAACCACCTTCACAGGTGTGTCAGTCAGTTCGTCTATTAGCATTCCCGCCGCAGTTACACGTATCAGCTCTGTAGAATGCCTAATTAAACTAGTGCTTTAATCGGTTCTCAATTGAACAAATATACGCCGAACGCCTTGTTTGCTTTACAAAATACTGGCTCACTTGAGTGTGGCATTGAACAAAAATTAACTTATTGAATTGATGTACATAAGTAAAATATTGTTATGGACGAATTTATATCCTAAATTCGTTTCTCAGATTTGAAAGTTTTTTTTTTTAAATTAATATCTATACTTAATCTAAAGGAATAGACGCTGCAACAAAATATCATAGCATCCAGATTAAAGAATATCACTTGTCTGACGTCATTATATCGGCTTGTAATGTATTCCCGCTAGGATATGTGAGTAAACCTTCACAAAGGTATATTGATGAGGTTGGCCCTATTCTTACCTCGGTGCTAACTCATTTCTCGTCGACGACACATCCGGCCGGAGGTCGTCCCACACACTACTCCACCATATCGTCTCCATTTCAAAACTCGTTTACACCTCGGTCATAGGTGCTGCAACTAAACAAAGCTACGTTTTTTACTATAGCCTTTTTTATTATCAATTTTATTAATAAGAAAATAAGCAAGACATGAATGAACGTAAGAAAGCAAAAGCAAATCATAAATACGACGAGATTGTTAATAATAAGATTGTTCTACCTATACCTAAAGCGGTACAATAATAGGGCTATAGAAAAACTTCGTCCCGAGATTGTACCCGCAAAAAATAGAGCGGAATCTTGGCTACATATCCATTTAAGCTGAGGCTAACAGTACGTAATCCTATTAAAACCCCGGATCTCTGCGTCGAGACAAGATGTGTTAGATCGTATAGTAGACGTAAATACATACGAGATAGCGGCTACTGAGAATGAGTTTAAATATGTAGTAGATTCTTAATCAAACTTAATGAAAATAGAAGCTATTTTTTTTATTAATACTAATTATAATAACAAAGCATTAGCAGTTAGACCTGTAAAAGAGAAGGATAAAGATAAATGTAGCTGTACTGATGATGAATCATCAATAAAACTTTGGAGCAAGACCGACCACAAGCACGAGTCATTATTTGATCAAAATTCGCATTATACATGCAGATTCTTAAAAAGTAATCAATCAGTAATATCTTTAATGTGTATGAGCGTGTAGGTATGTACAGGTAAATTGATGATTAAGTGTAAACACTATAATATGACTAATTTTACTATTCGCGTTCATGAACCGTTAGTTTCAATAAACATTGCTCACGGACCGGCCGACATCATCAATCAAAATAATCATCGATTGTCTTGTCATGATGCTTTTGTTGCTTCTGTTCACTGCCTAATAACTTTTGTCATTGCGATTAGTATCAATTGACTTATTTGTATTTATATGAACAAGAGGAGCCCTTTATAGTCTTTTTCAATTGGAGAGTTATACTTTGGTAGAAATTGGAACTAGTAAAGTTACTAAAACATAAAAAATAAATACTTTGGACATATCTGCAGAACTAATGTAAAATATAAAATACTAACGACTATAGGAAGCGAAAATTTAAGTTAGTGGGGAAGGGGATGGAAGAGAACAACCTAGACACACAATCTGAAAAAAATCATGGAAAGATGAAAAATGCACTAAAACTGATACCTAGGTCAACTCAGAGAATTAAATATGAGAGAGAAGAAGTATATTTTAATCGGTCTTTTGTCCCATATTTTTAGGCCATCTCTAGGTTCACCTCTGTCTATAATTTGATGAAGCAAGGTTTGATTTGAACAATGGAATGAATCAATTTTATTCATATTGAATATGGGATTCTTTTGGCCATCGATGACTTGACCATGACAAGAGCTATGACCACGCCAAGGATTCAGGACGTATTCTATATACTCGTAATATACAGAATATTATTAAAAAGCAAATATTCATACCGTTAGATACGTACAATAAAGTTTCCAATAAACCATTTACGTACCTAAGGATATAATAAATCGAAAGAATCGAATATATAAGATATAATACACGAGGGATTACCTTGGAATATCTGTCTATACACCTATCTATACCTACGTTTAATACATTCGTAAAACAAGCGTGTCCTGTATATTGAATATATTTACTAAAAACTAATTTTGGAAGCAATTAAAAAAAGTAGCTATCAGGAAACGAAAAGACAATTAAAATTTCTTTGTTGATCGCCAAAACTACTGAACAGATTTTCATGGGGCTTCCACAGATTACTTAAGCCCAACTCGGCACTTCGAAAAGGCTTTGTTCTAGCGGAAAAAAAACATCTAATTTAATAACGTCTGTGCGAGCGAAGCCGCGGGCAAAACATATTCTATTTTAATATAATATCGTATTTAAATACCTTTCACATTGGCAAGTTCGTAATATGCCAATGCATTTTATAATGCAACAAGCTCCTAGCCAGCCACAAAGCGGCTTAGCTACACCTTGAACCGTGTTTATGCGCTGTTCAGTGAAAGTCTGCATTCTACGACTAACCAGACACCCAATAGCAATAACGTTAATAAAATGCATGTTAACTTATCTAGAATCTCACCTTTTTAATCTATCATTATCTTTATGGCGTTGGCCGTTGCCGGATTAAAAATTAAGCTTCTTTTATAAACAAGCCTCCGTAAATCCGATGATTGTTGACATAGAATGATTACCTACAAACTTTTTCTTATACCAAACTCTTCAGCTGTTATATTTACAAAACGTTTATTACAGTCTAGAAGCTTATTAATTAGGTGAATTACCATAGAATAGAAAATCTTGCCGTCCTGTATGTGGAAATATTACAAACTAAGATTGGGGTTTCTTTTTATTTCAGGGAAAGTAAATAATATGTTCTTATTTTTTGTTCGGTGGTAATTTAAGTTCGAGAGGAATCAAAGGAGAATCCATATTTCCGTGCTTCACCACATTTGTTAAATAATATATCAATCCATAGTAAAATAAGAACCATCGATGCATGTCAAGCGATAATTGAAGTTACCGAACCTAAAGATAAATAGTATTCAATTAAGCGGGTGGAGCAGAAGTAAACGCCCACAATTTAGTAAATTATTATTTTATTAGGTTAAGTTTCAATATGGAATTAGATAAACTTAGACCTGGTACAAATATCAATAATACATAAAAAAGTCAAATAATAACAATGCAATAAGCTCAAATAGGTACCACAGTCCCTACCTGTTTGGAATGTGTGTCAAGTCTGTCTGTAGAAATAATAATTTAGAACCGTTTGCCGGGTTGTGGCAAGTTATAGCCCATAAAAAAATTACTGATGTGATCACTGCCAGTAGCACCGTATTTAAAAAAAACTCACAGATACAATAAAGGTCGTTGGTCTAATCACAGTAGGTACTTATAGAGTTATGCAAACTTCATAATTTTCTCTTTCATTTCGTTAATTTTAATTCCAATAGGAAACCAATAAAACCAGATTTTAATACTCTCTCGTATCGTTTCTCTACTTTATTATTCATCGGACGTGTTCATTTCTGACTTTGGAGAAAAATTGAATATTCATAGCGTTAAGTGATAGTGGTAGCTTCAAGTAAGACATGTAGGTATAAGTATGGGGTGATTCCAAAGGAGATATTTTTTAAACTTTCAGCACCGTTGGTTAATTATCTAATAGTAATACAACATAAGCATAACTACACAAATCATTGGCCAAAGATGTCAATACTAAATCATGCCAAAAGCACTTTACCTGACACGCGACGTCCCATATAAATGCATTTTGGCACTCTATATGAATATTGTATAAATCATAAAACGGTTGACACGTTGTTATTTACAACAAACAAATAAGAGGCCGTATAATATAACTATCAACGTCATAAGCCAAAGCGCAGTAAAAAGTTATTGGCTTACGGTCGCTGGAAATAACCATTATAACCAGGTACAGTTGCGTTGCACATACCTCATTAAGGAAGACTAATATGATTGCGTATCCAGAGATGATAGAAAATTCTAATTGAGTTTGTTCCTCGCTTACACTTATCTTCTATGTTTTTATAGGATTGCGTTCACAGGCTTCTAATTCCCATAGCAAGTGAGATTTAAATTTATACATAAAATTTACCACGACCACGTACTGAAAAGCGCCGAGCGGGACGACCTCCCACCAGGTGGACCGACGACCTGGTCAGAGTCGCTGGGCGCCGCTGGATGCAAGCGGCCCAGCAGTGCTATTCTGCGAGTAATCTCGACGCTGAAACCGGCGTGAGATTTCAAATCGGTATTCACAAACATGCAAATGTACATGTGGCGCCCCTCGCGTGATAGTGTCGTCGATGTGAAACTTGCCGGTAGATCGAACAACTCACTCAAGCGAGATTTTTGACATTTCTCTGAGGAAAATTTGTGGTATCGGCATTCTCGTCTAAAAATCCGCGATCACTTCGACGATCACTTACGATTTTATGTGTCAAATTAAAAGTTAGTGTTTTGTAAGTGAGATCAAAGTGAAGAAACTAGAAATTGTATTTTTACATGGTTAATAATATGGCAAAATGTTTCTACAATTTTATTAAATTACCTAGATATAGAATATTTATATTGATATACAAAAAAAAATTGAAATCTAAATATATTTTATTTAATTATTATGGTGGGACACACCAACAATAATATTTACACAAGACAAACAAGAACGCTGTTTTAACTTTGAACTTTGTAAATAATAATCATGGCCCCTTCTGAAAGTCCAATCCATGTTAATCTGGTCATCTTGGTATTTCTATAAATAATTGATCATACTTTACCAGTGAAGTCTACTTATAATAATATCTTGGTATTTCTATAAATAATTGATCATACTTTACCAGTGAAGTCTACTTATAATAATACTAGCTGCCCGGGCGCGACTTCGTTCGCATGGAGCTACCCTACCCTACCCCACGTGTATGAATAATAGTTTACGCCCTATTCTGACCAACAGAATTTTTTTTACACCTTGGGTTACATTTTTGAAGTATAAGGATCCCTAAATTTTTTTGAAAAAATACTTTAGGTAGCCTGTGTCACCCGGAGATAGTGTAGCTTCCCAACAGTGAAAGAATTTTTCAAATCAGTTCAGTAGTTTCGGAGCCTATTCAATGCAAACAAACAATCAAATCTTTCCTCTTTATGATATTATTATTAGTATAGAATAGCTGTCCCCTCGGTTTCCGGGATAAAAAGCCTATATATAATACTCGAGAACAATGTAGCTTCCTATAAGTGAAAGATTTTTTCCAATCTGAACGGTAGTTCCAGAGATTAGCCCGTTTAAACAAACAAGAACTATTCTGCTTTATTATATTAGTATATTATAATAAGAGATTAACATTAATCAGGCTTTTAGAAACTGGGGTAAGGTACTAAATCAAAATCAACACATCAAAATCAAAAAGCATTTATTTAATTTAGGTGATAAGGTACTTATGAACATTAACAAAATTGGTTCAGAATACAGCTTGAACTGAGAAGGCTCCGGCAAGAAGAAACCTTTCTTTTATGGGGTCCTAATTTAATTTATTAATAGTCATTTTAATCTCCTTAGTGTGTATTTCTAACTATTCTAACATAACAAGAGAAAACACAACAAATAGGTACTAAAAACAGGTTGGAGATACAGTTCTATACAAAAAAATACTTGTTTAATCTTTATTTTTATTAACAGCAACCCTTGTCCAATCTTCACCAAGCCTTCACCCAAAGACATCATAGCTTGTGCTGACATTCGGAACTCGGTGAATTTTAGCTAATAGTTGTTTCACATAAGTTTATCACAGATGGTTAAATGACCATTTTGCTGTACTTTAGCTTGTTCTATGTTGCTCTTCCTTTTGCAAAAATCTCGCAGCAACACTTGCAAATTGAGTTCAACATTGAGATGTTGATGAACCCATTGCTGCTATTCTTTGGCGTCTTGGAGCTAGATAATTTATATGTAATGATTATTTATATAACATACAAATGAAAAGTCTAATCTCGTAATGTTTAAAAATAAAAAACTGCACCTTCATCCATGCTTCCAAGTCTTTGTTGTGCTGCCATCAAGAATATGCGTAAAGTGATTTGCTCACAATCTCTCTGGGCTTTTTCTCTTGCACCCAGGGTCCTAGAAATGCCTTTGGCTAAGACAGGATGCCTTCAAGCTCACAGGATACACACAATATCAACACAGTCACAATATGAATATGATATGAACTTCAAAATACATAACGAAGCAATGCTACTTTTTCATAAAAGATGCTTCTCATTTAGGTTTGGTTGTAGAAAAAATAATATTTGTTTCATCTTGAGGAATTTGTGATGATTTTCCTCTAAATTAAGCAAATAACACAAATATCACAAAACTCAAAACAGTCAATGATTTTTTAATTCTTGCCGCATCATAGGCAAAGGTATTGAACCATTCTGCCTCATGTAGAATTTTGTAATTGTTGTGTTAATTTTGTACGATATAGAGAAATATTCACTTTGAAATACATAAATATATAAGTAATCAGTAATATTATATATTTTTAATAATGTACAATAGTTGCAAATCAAAAAAAAAACGCAAATAATGAAAAACCGATAAATATCGCTTCATAAAGACTGTCATGGCGTCAATCTCTAGTTTATTGCCAACATCACGCTGATGTTTCAAACTCACTCCACTTCACTCAGACATATGAGGTGTTCGAGAATACCAAAACCACACCGAAACTCGCTTAGCGAAATGAACGTCGAAGGGAACGCGGTTCACTGGGTGAACCGCGTAGGCGAGTTTATGTTTCGCAGAATAGCATTGCAGAACCGTTCGAAGTGGAAATCAATGGGGGAGGCCTATGTTCAGCAGTGGACATCCATGGGCTGATATGATGATGATGATGACATAAAATTTAGACTTTAGGCTTTTTTTCTAGTAAGATAAAATCCTCTGTATGCTTGTGAGATATCGTAGAAAAGAACATAAAAACATAATACAAAATATTTTTTACACCTTCCTTACACACACATACACCAATTACAATTATGAAGTTAATATTCTTATTGTAATAAACCCCCGTCGAGTAGGCTCGCACTTGGCCGATTTTTATTATAAATTAAACTAAGTACCTATCATAAAATAATGTAGCAAGAACATCGATATTACTTTTTAACTCAATGAGCAAGAAACTGTATCAACAAAATAATTGTGCTAACTGATCTAAATGAGCTCAATAACTTCCTCTATACGAGTAGATGTCACTACAATTGTGAATATTGTCCCTAGCAAGGTCATACGTAATTAACACCAAGCCTCGATATTTGGTAAATCAGCTGTTATCTTCAAGTGAGTTGAAGATTTGAAAAGAAAGTGAAATACGTTGTCCAATGTAGTTATTTGTTTGAACAATAATAGCGCGACCCAGAACGACAGTGTGACAGTATGCAACACGCATCACCTTGGTACGTTACATACATTTGCCTTGAAATGCTACCTTTCATACTTGACAGTTCAGCTCAGCGTTAGTGTTGACAACGTTATCGCTGTAAAACGGGTTTACAAGTGCGATTTTCATAGTGAGTACGCGCGCGCTGTGATGTCCACACCTGGCACCTTATTTTAGATCCGCGTTGGCCGTGGTGGTAGCCGCAAGGTGATTCTGGATTATTTTCATATTCTGGGTCACGACGTGTGTTTTGTCTCAGGGACATCGGTATTCCAGTATGCACGAGGCCACACATTACATATTTATGTGACACTAATAATGTATTAGTGTTATTAAAAATGTTCGCCTCGCATCTAATTCTAGTTAGCAACCAAGCTGCAGTTAGGACAATATACGCAATGCTTATAGATAAAATGTAGGTATCATACTGGGCATATTATTATAATATATACATTTTCTATTTTTTATTGAGGGCAGGCATCATGCAACAAGTGCCTTTAAGCCCTTTCACATATGATGGAATATGAATTTCCCCATATAAATCATCGAGCTAATAAATAATTCAAAACTTTCTTTTAAACGAAATAAATCATTGAACCATCGTTCCATTCGGTAGTCCGTTAACCGCGCTATTAAATTGATGACATACACTTTGGTACTTGCACTTCACCAGAATTATTGTAGGTCATATGGTAAATGGTATTATTATTTTCTGTCCTGTGCCAAGAGGCAAGTTCCAAAGATGATTCATTCGTTACGATCTGAGAATGCAGTTTGGTCACTTTTAATGTTCCGCAGTCGCTACGATGGCATATTTGCTAAACTCGCATTGTATCGTCGTCTATGGATACGAGCACTCCATTACGCCACATTAGTCCACATCCAATGTATTGTTGATCTGTATAACGAAATAGCTTCTAATCATATTGACAATAGATTTATAATACCGTGACGCCAACCGCTGAATCGAATTTGCTTGCAGGTAGAATTTTTTGCTCATTGCCCACATGCTTTTGTTTATACCTACTATGTCTGTGAACTGGTTAACAATAGTCAGGTATCTAGGTATGTGATCACCTTTAATAAGGTATTTGTAATATCATTGTATTTTCTATTTCCATTTCTACGAAAAGTAGAATAGATGGTTTCAACGTTAATTGATCTAGAATCAATTTTATTGATGACGCAACGCAATGCAATTGTGGCTGCACGATTCTTTGAGCTAATTGTCAACTTAAAACGGCATTAGAATGCAGCACGACCGCGCAGTTTGTTCAATGGACTGGATTGTATTTATCAGATACAACCTTGATGGCACCTCCGGAACCAATTCGGCTGAGCTTAGGTACCTATCTAGGAGTGCCATTTAAACAAGTACTACCATAAATACTTGCTCAATAAACATACAATGGCTTACATGTGGGTTCTATTTAGAGTTAAGACTATTCAATGTTCGTCTAATGATCTAATCAAACTGAGTAACGTTTTTTTTAGTATGGTCCCTGACGTTTATTTAACATAAGTTCAATAATAACTAGTTAGATATTAGAACTCTATCTATCCCATAGTTCGTCTAATCAAGATTAATTTAAAATACAAAACTTTACATTTCAAAACTGCTTAAGTCCACCAACATTCAATTCTGCTCACGCTGCTCAATCTAAATTTCGGAGCGTTATTGCAAGTGCTAATAACCGATCGAGAATTTGGCGTTGCGAGGGTCGGACCCCTCTCGCCTGTCCCCTACCTGATGCAACTGCAGTATTGATTAACTGTACTGTACCTACACAAGTACAACAATTGTATTTCCGCAATCCGGTATTCAATTACAATCGAGTTTGTTATGACGCTTTTTTATGATCAATGAAAATAATCCTGTTCAAAATTATAAAACGAAAGTGTTTAAGTTATAACATATATATGAAATCTGTACGTTCTTTCCCTATAGGGGTTTTTTGAACGATAAAACATCTCATAACTATCTGAATTTGTTAACATTTTATATTATTAACTCTGTGGTTTAGATAAGATATCGATTATGCAAGTATGACCATAATTGCAGACAAAATATGATTAGGCGATCCCAGATTACAAGCGTAGACAAACAAACACACGGACAAATTTTAAGCACATTATAGTACTCACATTTACAAAATGGTATTCATATTTTATTTTCGATATTAGGTACACACGGCTACAGATCTAGCTATACATTTCCAGTATAAGGTGATCTCGCATTGTATAGGATTTCCCTACAATGGGAGGTCAGCTTATACTAGAATTGTATAGCTTGATCTGTTGCCGTGTGTACCTACATTTGAAAATGGCTGTGCTATTAAGTAACAATTTGTTGTGTTGATAAACAGCAATACTTATTTTATACCACTAAGGCAGCAAACAAGCCTGATTGTAAGCGTAGCCTATAGACACTTGCAACAACAGGGTATCACTCACGCGTTGTCGACCCTGCCAATCTCTTTACTTACTTCCCTTCTTGAACAATCCCATGATATCCCTTGGGAAAACCACGGCAGGGAGCTCATTCCATAACCTAAGCGTCAGCGATAGAAAGCTCCTTTGAAACCTAGTGCGAGACCATTTTGGTGCCCATGTGTACCTAATGTTGAACTCCCCGTCGTGGCTAGACGTAAAAGGTAGCTGTGACCATCAAGTCAAACAATTCCTCAGGACACTTTTATGTACTTCGTTTTTAATTATAATAATAATATCTACCTATTCAATTTTACAAATCAATAAAAATGCCAACGCCTATTGTCATGAAACGTACTTAATTATAATGTTATTATAAATAACCCTAGATAAATATTATTGTTGCTGTCGAGTATAATGTGTTATGAGGTGTTTTGTTTACAGTAGGTATATGCCACCAACACCAAGTAACGTGAAACCATATGATACATCGTATTTTTATACTTCCGGTTAGACATAAGGTAATTATTGTCCAGTCGATAACACACAAAGAGATGATAATTGAAACAAAAATGGTAAAATTCTCCAAGAATGTAAAAATAGCCTTTAGTCAGATTGTCCAAAATAAAAAAAAGTTACGTGTACACTGTACACGGTCACACGGGCTTACGATACCTAATATAATTCATATTTTTTCAGACCTTCACAGCATGGTGCAACAGCCACCTCAGAAAGGCCGGTACCGGCATCGAAAACATCGACGACGACTTCCGCAATGGCTTGAAACTGATGCTGCTGCTCGAAGTTATCTCTGGGGAGACTCTTCCCAAGCCCGACCGAGGCAAGATGCGTTTCCACAAAATCGCCAACGTAAACAAAGCCTTGGACTTCATTGCATCAAAAGGTAATCAAAACTTTTTTCTTCTCAGCATGGTTTTGGTTTTAGACAGGACAATTTGACGAATAAACAGAAATAGTTCGCGAGATTGAAGGTTTACCTAGATGAGTTCAATCAAACCAACATCATTTATCTTATTAGAATCATCATTTGAATGATAAGTATTACAAACTGTTTGTAAAATTAATTATTTAAACTTTTCAGGTGTAAAGTTGGTATCAATCGGTGCCGAAGAAATCGTCGATGGCAACCTGAAGATGACCCTGGGTATGATCTGGACTATCATTCTGCGATTCGCCATCCAGGACATCTCAGTAGAAGAAATGACCGCTAAGGTAAAACTCGTTATAAATGCAAGAGCATCAAAGGAAGCTCTGCGAGACTATGAGATAATCATAATAATCCAAATTACAGGAAGGTCTCCTTCTCTGGTGCCAACGTAAGACGGCGCCATACAAGAACGTGAACGTCCAGAACTTCCACCTGTCTTTCAAGGATGGTCTGGCTTTCTGCGCTCTGATCCACAGGCACAGACCAGACCTCATCGACTACAGCAAACTGTCCAAGGACAACCCACTAGAGAACTTGAACACGGCCTTCGATGTGGCCGAGAAGTATCTCGACATCCCCCGCATGTTGGACCCCGACGGTAAGATTTGATCCAGTATAATGATTTGGTTTATCCAAAATGAATTTACAAGAAGCTGAAACTCTAGCAGTGTTGACACCTTACTCGTAAACAGATTTTATGGCGACATAAAGACCTCCTCCGAAATTATTAAATCTTAAGTAGGTGGTTATCTTATTCTTGAAACCAGTCTCAAATATTGGGACTAATTTAATAGGTTATTATTGAATTAATAAGTTATTGAATATGGACAATAAAATCTAACTGGATATTGCAGACCTAATAAATACACCAAAGCCGGACGAGCGCGCCATTATGACCTATGTGTCATGTTACTACCACGCCTTCCAAGGCGCGCAACAGGTACTAAAAACTGACCGCAAAATGCAGCGGCCACTTCCGCGTTTGATACCCGAACCCTTAACGCCAGGCCTCTGTGTGTCACTTATAGCATGATCTGAGTGTCTCTTTTGCTTTCTATAGGATCTTCCAAAGCTTTTCTATTCAAAAAGCAAGTGACGACTTTTCACGGATGAGGATGTTGTCAGATTATCTATAGAATAGTTTGCTTTGTATTTATCAGAGATAACACATCATCTGCAGTATTAACGGCAAGTATCCTTCCGATGTATGAGGTAACCCACAACCCAGATTATTCTATTAAGAATATGCTATTCAATTTATATTTTCCTTGTATTATGTATTTATAAATCAAACAATCCCAACGACTGATAAAGTGTTGCTCTACACAGTCTGCTCCCGTCATCTATGTTAAATTTAACCCATTAGTCACGTTTTATATCTAAGCGTAGATATTTTTAGCTTTATGTTGTTAACTATCATAAATTTTTTAGTACAAAATTATCGAAATTAAAAAACTAGAATGCTTGTGTATTAAAAACTCCTCCATAATTGTAGGTAATTAACAATGACAAGTTGTTCACCTATATTAGTATCTCATGTGTTTTACTAAATGCTGTTAATTAGGTGAACTTAAATTAATTTTCCTGTTGCAATTACGTGTCGCAGTTTGCCAAATTCGCAGAAAGACCATGTAGTACAATACATTTGACCTTAATACTTTTTCGTATAAGGTATTGGTCGAAGCATCGTAATCGGTTAGCAAACCCGCTTTTTATGTGACGAAGCTGTAAATTGCAGCTGTGTGTAGCATACTAATGTTACCTCTGAGACATATTATTACGACTCCTGAGATATTACGAAACCTTTGAAAGATACACAAGCATTCCTTACATGAATAATTCACAATACATCGCATGAGAACTAACACTGTGTCGCTTGCGTGCCGCTTGTCAGATCTGCAGAACACGGCGATGCCGGATGAGCGTGCCGTCATGACATACGTCTCTTCATACTACCATTGCTTCTCTGGTGCTCAAAAGGTTTGTATCACATGTACGTACATCCTAATGTGTTTCCGCTACAGCAATTAAACTTCAATGACAATGCATGAAAAAATATAGCGATCCAACAGAAGTATATAGATAGTGACAATGTTTAAGCGCTTCAAGAACCAGCACTGCAGCTATTTATAATGCTAAGTTTATTTAACAATTAGATTGAAGGGTCTGTGTGCGTTCACAGGCTGAAACCGCCGCGAACCGCATCTGCAAAGTTCTCAAAGTCAACCAAGAGAACGAACGCCTGATGGAAGAGTACGAACGTCTTGCCAGCGATGTAAGTGGAATAAGGTTTACAAAAATCTAATCATAATATCAATTAAGAAAGCAATGGTAATGAATGTTTAAATTTGTAGCTCCTTGACTGGATTAGGCGCACCATGCCCTGGCTAAACAGCCGCCAGACCGACAACTCTCTTGCCGGTTGCCAGAAAAAGCTGGAGGATTATCGTACTTACAGGTAGGTAACAAAATCAAGCTCGCAGAACAAAATTTATAAAAAGATGGTCAAGGCTTTAAAAAGTGCTGCAAATAATAGTTTGTCTTGGAATAATTCAATACCGGATTTGAAATTAATCATTTTAATAGAAAGCTCCCATTGTGCCATATTTCATGATAGTAAGTCACCAGGAAGAACTATGTGAGTGGGACTTTTAGTATGAATAATAATAATATAAGTAATAATAAGATTTATTTTCTCACCACAATATTTGATTAGTAGTACACATTTCATTCATACATGATGAGGTAGCGAAGGCTAAAACCTAACCTAATACTTTTACAGGCGTAAGCACAAGCCACCACGTGTTGAGCAGAAGGCCAAGTTGGAGACCAACTTCAACACCCTGCAGACCAAGCTGCGCTTGAGCAACCGCCCTGCCTACATGCCCACTGAAGGCAAAATGGTTTCTGTAAGTATTATATTAACTGATGATTGTTATAGCGCCAGAATTTGAATCAGTTTAGAGGTTCTCGTCAAATTATTTCATCTGATGCAA
Source organism: Achlya flavicornis (assembly GCA_947623365.1). Taxonomy (NCBI): domain Eukaryota; kingdom Metazoa; phylum Arthropoda; class Insecta; order Lepidoptera; family Drepanidae; genus Achlya; species Achlya flavicornis. The sequence continues at coordinate 5,850,709 of OX392482.1, forward strand.
TGAACTCAATTATCCACTTGTACATTGGTAATCATCAGGACAATATTGATACCTTCCTTGTTAGATCCAAATAGAACAGGTCCTTAAAAAATGCCTAGTATCAAAGAGACTTTATTGAAAGAACTTTATTTTATAGGACATCGCTCAATCGTGGAAGGGCCTGGAGATTGCCGAGAAGGCATTCGAGGAGTGGTTACTCAGCGAGATGATGCGCCTTGAGCGTCTTGAGTACTTGGCCCAGAAGTTCAAGCACAAGGCTGACATCCACGAGGACTGGACCAGGGGTAAGCATCCTCTACCAACATTAATAGACCTATCTGCTGCCTCTAGTATGAAATCTTTAGCTTCTAACTTTTGCAGCAAGTACTTAAGGTATAGATAAATAACAATTATCCACCAAGATACCTTGCAGTCTTAGTAAGAATTTCAAATTTTTCTTAAAATAATATTTGTGCATAATAATTTCAACTAAGGCCTATCAATCTTATTATTATTTTTATATTTTCAGGCAAGGAAGAGATGCTGCAATCTCAGGACTTCCGTCAATGCAAGCTGAACGACATCAAGGCGCTGAAGAAGAAGCACGAGGCCTTCGAGTCAGACCTCGCCGCGCATCAAGACCGCGTCGAACAGATCGCTGCTATTGCACAGGAACTTAAGTATGACAAGCTCGTTCAATTTCTAAACCAAAATTTTACCGAGGTATTTAAAAAGATCATCAAAATCTGATATGGCTATATATCTATATTCAGCCAGAAAATGTCTGCATGACACATAACTTCAATTTTAGACATCACTGAAAACTTTCTAAAATCTGCATTAAAATACCACATTGAGTAAACGTGGAAACGTTTCAACATATCCGAGAACCCCACTTCTGAACGCAACTAAGAAAAACCCACTTCTGAACTAAATTAAGGCAACCCCACTTCTGAACATAACTAAGAAAACCCCACTTCTGAACCTTTCTTATATAAGCTAGTCTCACTTCTAAATATAAGATAATGATAATGTTACAGTACGTTGGAGTACCACGAGGTGGGTTCAGTGAACGCGCGATGCCAGCGCATCTGCTCGCAGTGGGACCGGCTGGGCGCGCTCACGCAGCGCCGCCGCCTCGCGCTCGACGACGCCGAGCGCGTGCTCGAGCAGATCGACCTGCTCCACCTCGAGTTCGCCAAGCGCGCCGCGCCATTCAACAACTGGTATGTCAACAACATTATGTTCATTCAAAATAAACTTTATGTCATGTCACTTAACGTGTAATGTTCCAAATTCAATTCAAACATTTGACTGAAAATTTCATCCCATAAGATGAACTCAAACAGTTACCTAGGTTTCCTGGTTGGCAATTCTAAGAACCTAAAAAAAAAAAATATTCATGCCAAAGATTCTGAATCAGTATAGCGAAATAAATCTAAAATAACACATAAATCAATATAATCGTCATCAGGTTGGACGGAACCCGCGAGGACTTGGTGGACATGTTCATCGTTCACACCATCGAGGAGATCTCCGGTCTCATGGACGCGCACGCTCGCTTCAAGGCCACTCTCGGTGAGGCTGACAAGGAATACCAGGTAAGATTCAACCTTCTATACAGCTACAGATAAAGCTCATATAACAACGACTTCAAGCTAAAAAAAATATCTGTTTGTTTCAGGCGATAGTTAACCTGGTTCACCAAGTTGAGTCCATCGTTAAGCAACACCAGATCCCTGGTGGTTTAGAAAACCCCTACACGACACTCACAGCCCACGTAAGTTAAAACTTAGTTTACTTTTACCTTTTTACCTTATTAGTTAACTAGTTAAATTTACACGTATATAAAAGACCTGTAATTTATCTAAACTAAGAACTATTTATCACACCACGATCATAGCTAAGAACAACAAATATCTATTGAGTACCTACCTACCTTCACATGATCATAAAGGTTTATTACGTATTTTATTACTCACGAAAAATGTGGCATCTCTCCAAATACTTCCCAAGGTGTGAGCATTGTAAGCAATATAAAGGTGTGAACAAAGTCCTAATGAGTCATACAATTTTCCAGGAATTAAACCGCAAGTGGTCCGACGTAAGGCAGCTGGTCCCGCAACGCGACGGCACCCTGGCTGCAGAACTGCGCAAACAACAGAACAACGAGACCCTGAGACGCCAGTTCGCAGAGAAGGCCAACGCTGTCGGGCCCTGGATCGAAAGGCAAATGGACGCCGTCACCGCTATTGGCATGGGTCTACAGGTATTTACAAAAATATAAGACTTTTAAGATACCTCCTTTAAGAAATGAAGACGTTATGTGCCTAAAGAAATATTTTATTTTAATGTTAACAACGAAAACTCGCACCTTGGTGTACACAATGGGTTCTCACAATATACGTTTCATAAAACGTATATCAGTTTCCGCATTCCAGTGCCGTATTCATATTAAAGCCATGATGACACAAGTGTCGCTATTCAGAAATCTGGAAACAAAAGTCGTGTCCTTGTTAGTGTTGATGGACATGTGAAACAAAGAATGTAAGTCACATATTTGTTATATTCGTCAGGGATCTTTGGAAGACCAGCTGCGTCGGCTGAAGGAATACGAGAGTGGTGTCTACGCTTACAAACCACACATCGAGGAGCTCGAGCGAATCCACCAGGCTGTACAAGAAGGCATGATCTTCGAGAACAGGTAAATACATGTGGCAATTTGGGTTCCACTCCTAAAAATATAGACTAGATTGGGAATAACTGAGAAGAGCCTTGCTCCCTATTTATAAATAAATGAGACAGTCATACAATAATAACACAATGACCCTACTATTGTACTTACTTGAATATTCGAAGATCTAAAAAATGCTCTTTTCAGGTATTCACAGTACACAATGGAAACTCTCCGCGTCGGCTGGGAACAACTTCTGACATCCATCAACCGCACTATCAACGAGGTCGAGAACCAGATCCTAACCCGCGACTCAAAGGGCATCACACAAGAACAGCTCACAGAGTTCCGCGCCTCCTTCAACCACTTCGACAAGAACCGCACTGGTAAGTCTCTATGAAGTATGTAGATACAGCATATCTTCAGATGAGTCAGGATAGGTTAACCCACTAGATATAAGGATCTGTTCGAAAATATGTAGTAAGTACTAAGATATACAATCCCAATTTGTTTGCAGGCCGCTTAGCACCCGAGGAGCTCAAGTCTTGCTTGGTTTCTCTCGGCTACAGCATCGGCAAGGACAGGCAAGGAGAACTCGACTTCCAGCGCATACTCGCCGTCGTCGATCCCAACAACACAGGTAATTTTTTGATAAGTTTTGTTACTGAAGTTTGAGGTAAAGAAAACAGTATTTGACACAATTTGTTTCACAGGCTACGTGTCATTCGACTCGTTCTTGGACTTCATGACGAGGGAATCTACAGACACAGACACCGCTGAGCAGGTCATCGACAGCTTTAGGATTTTAGCAAGTGACAAGGTAACGATCACGATGTTTCTAAACTATGCTGAACCCTATTTAATGTGAAGACCTCCGAAAATTCCACCCGAAGAATAAATTATTATTGGATTCCTTTTGAAGGATAATAAGACATCCATTTCGCACTCGCCTTAAACTTTGATATTTGTCCAGTCTCAAATATTATTCTTCAAACCTAACAGAGTGAATCTTTTTAAGGCCGTCAAAAGATGGCAAAAATTGCAAACCGAAGACTTATCAATATTTTCACGAGAAAACTTGCGCTAACACCTGTTAGAAATACCGTAGACGAGAAACATGGGAGGAAAAGTACTTTAGAGTAGTAATACCGAGCAATCCGATTCCGCAACTAGTCAGTGCTTTTGCACAGATTTTGAACAGTAAGGACCAATCACTGCATCGCGTGTTCTTGACTTGGCTAATCAGAGCGCATGTTTCCTTGACTTAGCCAATCAGAACGCACTGTCGGTAGTGGGAAATTGGCGGAATAGATTTCAAGCAAAATGAATGTGATTGCGCTTCTTTGGGTTAACTGTTCGATGACGAGAAATAACATGATGGTGTAATCCCCCAGCCGTACATAACGGCGGAGGAGCTGAGGCGCGAGCTGCCTCCCGACCAGGCGGAGTACTGCGTGGCGCGCATGCCGCCCTACCGCGGGCCCGGCGCGCCGCCCGCCGCGCTCGACTACATGGCCTTCTCCACCGCGCTCTACGGCGAGACCGACCTCTAGGTAGCACACCACCACCACCACCACCAGAACCAACACCAACCTGTTACAACACTCACTTTTTTTTTTTATACTACTTAGTCGGTAAACCAGCATACGCCCAGCCTGATGGTAAGCGGTTACCGTAGCCATATGGACGCTTGCAAGCCTTGAAACACACGAAGCATCGCTCACGCGTTACCGACCTGCCATTATTTCACAAGAGAGCTTTAGTTAGGCTGGCGTAAGAGCTATAACGTGAAAGTGAAGCGATCCTATTTGTCAACTAAAACACATCCCTGGCTACACATATCTGGTGGACATGCAGCCTTATGCATGCGAGTTCCTCATCCGCGCGAAATACTTAGTGTCAAAAGAAGAGAACTGCTCTCCCTTTTACATACACTCGCATCATTTATTTAGATAGCAACAACACCATTCATGCGCTTGTGAAGGTTTCTGACACAGAAAAAAAGTTGTTGCAAAGCATGCTGGGCATCAGCTAGTTATACCTAAATAAAGCGATCAGGCAGTTTCTTTTCGTCATTATGTCAGTATTCTGATTACTATATATACTGGAACTTCGTTATTGGCATAACAACCTAGCTCTAAAATTATTATGAACACACAAAAATATTCGAAAAATTTGGCAACTACCCAATTTTCAGGCAATTTGCTTGGATCGTTGCCTAAACACCCGCAAATGGAACATCAATCAATGTACCTTTGGTTTTTTAAAATAATGAGTTAGTGAATGAAAACTAAATAACATTTTACATAGACGCAGGAGACAGAAGTCGCACCATAGGACATTATCATCTCAACATCGACATGGAGGATGGAGGATGGAAGCGAAGGTCGGCCGGTGACCGCTCTCTACTGTACTAACCACGGGCCGGGACGCGCGGCCGCATCCGAGTGACGCGCCTCAAAGATTATTTCCCTTACGTTGACCCTCATTCATACGAATCGCCCTAAGCCACGGGTCAATGTAAAGCAAACAATTTTTGTGTTGTAAAGTAATTAGTCTCTAAGGCAGTTCTATATTAATATTATGTGCAATGTTCAAACCAAAAATACCATTAACTTTCATACAGTAAAAACTTCTCTTCTCCATAAATATTTAATAACTTTTTGGCTCAAATCAGAGAAATCATTTTATATGTTTACAACACCCTATTTATACATTAGCATTAGGTATTTTTAACTTTTATATGAAATTCTCAGGGAAGTCACAAAAAAAAAATATTTGTAAGATAAAATGGTGCTAATATTAGGCTCTACTAATGTGTGACACCAAAATAAGACTCATTCACTATGTGAGAATGTTTTTGTTATATTTTTTTATTTATAAGCAAACATTATTTATACAAGTTCGTCTTTTAATTACTGCCATTAGTAATGAATAAATATACTACTTCGATGGTAGGTACCGAATATTGTTTTAAGTTGTCTAAATTTATAAATGTTGCAGGGAAGTGTCACACAAATTATTTATATCATAGATTGCCATAGCTTGCCTGCATCTATTTATTTATCATTTTATATGATTGATTATATCGTTTGTGTGAGTATTTTCGAATGAGTACTCAAAAATAAATGATCTGCCATATTTTGTCTTTTAATAATGACTGTGTTGTTAATCCAACCTATAAAGTTATGTGAAATCAGCGGTACATAGAAATAAGGATGAATTATGTACCCAAAAGTATACTAACTCAAATGTACAGCTAATTTAATAAAGAGCTCTTAAACAGAAATATTTTATTTTTGCTCAAATACCTATCACTACTTACGGAATAACAGTTGCTAATCAAAATTACAACAAAATTCTTTAAATAATAATTATGACTACAATTTTTTTTTTGTATTATAAATTATAATTCATATTATGTGAAGAATATAAAACTATGAATAAATATTATTCGAATAGAATTACTCACAAAATTCATAGAACTGTAATGTACTAATGGACAATGTAGGTAGACAAATGGATAACAGAAAATAAATCCTTGGACAAATATGACCTGGGCTGATAATATGCTTTTAAGTTTTTAATATGGTCTACTATGGATGGACATAGTTTGTTTAGTTATTAAACCATACTAATAATGGTGCATAATCAAGAAAGCACAATCATTTCTTACAATTTTGAACCATTTGAACATCACTAAGCCTAACAATTGAAAACAATTGTTATAATTACTGCTATGCAAAGGGATAAATTACTACCTACAAAAATGCATACAACATCAGCAAAATAAATATCATTGAAACTATTTTGTTACTCTTTACTTTTTTCCTCAGTTTTGGCCTCTTCAGCAGTCAATAGAGCACTTTTAATACCAACTTTTTTGAGTTCCTCTACAAGCTCTCCAGATTGATGCATTTGCAACATAATGTCACATCCACCAACAAACTCTCCATTGATGAAGACTTGTGGGATTGTTGGCCAATTTGAATAGTCTTTTATACCTGAAACATCAGAAAATATCTCAAATAAATTAAACTTTTTGTTTAACTTGGATAGCCTTTGCTATATGATGAAAAAATTATCTACTAGATAGTCTACAATCTACAAGTACTTTTTAGCAATAGCTTTTTGTTTAAGCACATCCAGATACCGCATTGTATGGTAACTCTAGAGGAACCAGACTGTCCTACTTACTAATATTATAAACTAGCTGCCACTTGTGGTTTCACCTGTGGCCCCAGATAAAAAATTGTCAATAACAGTTGGGGATAATTTAGCTTCGCTAGTGAAAGAATTTAACATATCCCTCTGGTATATCCAACAATCATGTTTAAACAAACAAACAACCATATACAAAAAATACAGCAGCTTTCTTATTAGTATATACATAAAGTGTGTTTGATACATCTTGATGTTGCAACGGTACAAAAAGACAATGAAATTTGGCAGGCAGGTAGGTCCCGTAAATAACATGCATGATACTTATTATCTGGGGAAAACATGAAACGCCTTGGGCACACGGATTAAACTGCAGGGCAGAAGCTAGCTTAGACTAGTCGCAAATATAAAACAATTGACAAGAAAAAAAAAAACTCTGATGTGTTTAGATTCCCAGAACTTTCTAGGTTAATAATAATATGCCAAGACTAACTAAGCTACGATATACCTTCTCATTAGAGCCATTTTAAGTGGATGGAGTCTTATAATTTTTATTAAACCGGGGTTAAACGAAAATACTGACCTTGTCTAATATCTTCATCTGATAGGACGTCATGACTTTCATACGGAACTGCGTGCATTCTCATTATTTGCACCACTGCATTGCTAAACCCACACCTCGGCGCATCCGGGACTCCTTTCATAAATACTACAACTTTGTTATTCTTTACAATAGTATCAATTTTCTCTTTGACACCAGCATCAGCAAATGATCGGCATGATAGCTTTATTGCATTATTGTAAATAGGAAATATATTTCTTCGCAGTAAATTATTCATTTTGTTTATATTATTCTATTCACTATATTCTAAACTTGATAAATTTCGGCAGCTAGTAGCTATAAATAAAAAAAAGATTTCAGATTCTGGCCTTTTCTGAAAAATTCGCAATCGCATTGATTGACATATTTGACATTGACAAGCATAGAATACAATTTACTCACGAGTTGACAAGTTGTTTGTAATATTCGCCAAAAGACAGGCTAAGGTCCGAGCCATACATCCTTATCTTAATTGAGATTTCTCGAGTTAAAGTGTACAAAATAAATCACTTTCATATAGTCCGCAGAATGCTGGTAATTGTAAAAAACCTTTCACGGACTTTTTGAGAAAACTAGAAAGGTCTCGATACACATAAATAATTTTATTTCAACATTCACATGACATTGACAGACTCAAAATTGTATTGTAATTCCCGTAAAGTTATGATTTCGCTTCAGATCTCGTAATTATTACAAATAATAATAAAATAATAAAATGTACCGGAACTTGTGAGCTGTGAGTAACCGGCATGAAAAATAAATATACCGATGCAAAACAACTAAGCTGTCAATCTAACAGCATGAATCGGAGAGTAACGGCGAAAACTGAGAGTTTGCGGACGGAAACAGCGGACGCCCGTGAACAGTCCGTTTAATTTTGTGCCTCGCGGTGTTCGTTCTCGCGGGGTGTTTGACGTCGGTAACAGTTCAATAACATCTGTTTTTTTTTTCATATTCTAAATTTTCCGCATTATTATATTTCTATATCTACTTTTACAAATTCCTATTATTCCATTATTACTTATTTTCTTAAAGGCAGTACAATCGTAATAAAAAACATTTAATTAAAACTCATTTTGAATTGAATCGTATCGTATCGGATCGGATCGAATTGAATTGAATTGAATTATTTAAACAATTATTTTATAACAAAATTAAAAACAATTTTAAATACTTACTCCAAAAATAAATTCCAAATTATTGTACTGTCATCCGATCTACATATTGCAAAGTTTTGCATTGATATCATAATAGAAAGAATAAAGATAGAAATAACAACCCTCGTATGTCGTAAAGCGCTTGTGCGTCAACGTCGTATTTCCCTCCATAGCGAAGTGGCAATGGCAACGTTACACAAAAAAGCGGCTGACTCATATTTATCGGCAAAATGTACAAACAAAAATACAATAAAAATACCCGGCGATACAGCGCCTCTAGCGGCAAACCGCTGAACTAAATTATCCTCGCCCAGACACTCCGAAGGAGAAATTGCTTCCAAGCGTTTTTTTTACTATAGGATTCTTATACTTATGGCAATGGAATCTTGTTTAATTCAGGTGAAAATAATCTTCAGTGGACGCAGTATTACCTACTATGGCATTTTAGGGGGTGGACGAAAGAAACTCTTACTTACTCTTTAATTAATGGTCCAAATGATAACAAACGTAACAAACGAAAGCTGTGACTATGCCCTATGAAAAAGAAAGAGTAAAATATTTGCAAAAAAAACGCAGCTAATAAATATTTCATTTCATCTTTCTTTTTATGTATCCGACTGTACTCTTTCGGAAAAAATTGAATTTGTAAATATAAGAAATTCGGAAAATTTTTCATTTGTGAATTTTATAATTAGGACAAATTAGATCAGGTAAAACAGAGAATTTGGAAAATCTATATTATTGAAAACCCTGAATTTGGACTATATGGCTTTGATATGGCTGACACCTAATGTGCATACCTGTCTGTGGTCTTGTTTAGTACACAATTAATCATCTGTGGTACTCTTCTCTTTGGTTGGCTGGCTCGAGTTAGGGATGTGACATTCTACTTAAAAATTGATAATTAATTAATGGATAGTTTTTTTGGCATGAAAAATCGATGTATCAATAATTGTTTTTTCAATAAAAAATAATCGATTTTTGTATATCGAATTTTTACTATATTTTTAAATTAATTCCAAAATAAACGATAAAATATTGTATTTATCACAGTTTTATTAATTAAATTTTATTCATTTTTAAGAAGTTATTAAATAATCAACACAAATTGAAGCTTTTTTTTTTTGAATTATTATCAACATAACACCATAATTTTACAATCCCTAATTTTATAAGTATTAATATTCCGTGGAGTGGGCCCAGTTTTTTTTTTTTTTTTTTTTTTTTTTTTATCCTAAGTTACACCTTTTTTAGTGTTCACTATTCATACTACAATCTAGCCTTAATATTAGGCTAATAAGTAATTTATATTTAACATAAACTTCTATATTGACTATATCTAAGAATGTGTCCATTAACACTTTTCTTATTGTCTCTATTAAGGGGAAGACACTTTGTTCTTGTGTTCTTTATATGTAGCACTTGGACTATGTTACACTTTTTTAACTATCACTACACTAACTCAAAGGGTTTAGTTCTTTTGAGTCGTCTCACTATATCTGTGTGATCGAGGAGCTGGATTGCCTCAACGTTCACATGATGATGAAGCCGGTTGTGGTGAGCTTCTGCATATTTTTTAATCACTGTCTGTACGAACTCTACTTTTAGGTCCCGATGGAGGTCGACATTTCTGATGTACCAAGGGGCATTCACTATTTCCCTCAGTACCTTGTTCTGGAATCGTTGGATAATTAAAATATTGCTCTGTTTGGTGCAGCCCCATAGCTGTATACCATAAGTCCATACTGGCATAAGGACTTGTTTGTATAATACAAGTTTATTGTGTGTTGACAGCTTAGAGTGTTTTCCAAGCAGCCAATACATTCTTTTATACCGTAGGTGTAATTCGTCGATTTTCTTCTTGACGTGAGCTTTCCAGCGTAACTTTACATCAAGCGTCATGCCGAGATATTTAGCTGTATTCTCATACGGGATTTGTTTGCCATCAATATAGACTGGAGAATACTGTTGTTTCATATTGCTAAAGTCTATGTGGATAGATTTGGATTCATTAAGTTTAATTCTCCATTTTTTTGTCCAGTTATAAACTTTATCAATAGCTGTTTGAACCTTATCAGCTGCCTCCTTGTGGCTATTCCCTGTAGCCATTATGGCAGTATCGTCAGCAAAGGTAGCGATAGTGTTATTTTCTAGTTCAGGTATATCACAGGTGTATAATAGATACAGGACCGGACCCAATACACTACCTTGTGGTACACCAGCTCTTATTTCTTTCAGTTCAGAGTAGGCATCTTCTTGCCTTATTCTAAATACTCTATTTGAAATATAGGATTCCAAGATATCAGCAAACTGCTTTGGTAGGTTTTTTCTGAGCTTATAGATGAGACCTTCATGCCAGACCTTGTCGAAAGCCTGTGCCACATCCAAGAACACAGTAGAGCAAACTTTTCTCTCTTCAAGAGCATGTTCGATCGTGTTAATGATTCTGTGCACTTGATCTATTGTTGAGTGCTTTTCACGAAACCCAAATTGATGATCGGGTATGAGAGCCTTACTTTCAATAATACCTTTCATTCTTTTGAGCAACAGCTTCTCAAATAGTTTTGACATGACAGGCAGTAGGGAGATTGGCCTGTATGATGTAGCTTCATGTGGTGGTTTTCCAGGTTTTGCTATCATTAACACTTCAGCAACTTTCCATAAGTCAGGTACTTTTTTTAACCTTAATGAGGCATTTATAAGGGTCGTTAGTTTGACTATTCCTTTTTTTGTTAGGTTATGGAGTATTTCTCCTGTTATCAAATCATAGCCAGGAGATTTACGTGGGCTTACATGTTTCTTAATTTCTTGTGCAACTTCTCTAGGTGTGACTAGCTTTATATTTTCTTCAGTATCATTTGACATCGTATGTTTGTCCAAAGTAAGATCTTCGTTTGTTTCACCATCGTTGGGCTGAAATATGGTTTCTAGGTGCTCTGCAAACCTTTTAGCTTTTTGCTCGTTATTTAGTGCCCATTTCCCATTTCCATCTTTGATTGGTGGAATTTGAATAACAGGCTTTTTCAGATTCTTGGTGGCCTTCCACAGGGAGTAATCTGTGGTGCGATCACTAGTCAGATTTTGTAGGAGTTTATTTGTAGAATCATTGTTAAAAGCCTGTATTCGTCTATTAACTTTTTTTGTTAAATTGTTAAGCTTTTTTTTATCTTCAGGGCATCTAGATTGATGCCAGATTTTCCTTTGCCTTCTCTTTTCAGCTATGAGTTCTATTATTCTATTAGGATACGTATTTCCTTTGGTTCTCTTGTCCCTGAGTGGAGTATTTTGCCAAGCTGCTTTTTGAATGTCTTCTATGAACTTTTGGACTCCATTGTTTAAATTTTCCATTGTTTTAAGAGGAATCTTAAGATCTATATAGTTATCTAAGTCTATCTTAAAGCTCTCCCAATCTGTAAACTTATTCACTAATGTCAAAGCGCTTTTATTGTACAAAATATTCTCACTTATTTCCAAATATATTGCAGAGTGATCTGAGTTCATATCATAGCTATGCTGTGTTCTAATATATTTTGATGATAGGTTTCTTATGATAAAAAAATCTATGAGGTCTGGGATTTTATGGGGATCTGTAGGCCAGTATGTGGGCATTCCAGTAGATGCCACGTCACATTTTATGTCTTTCATAGCGCCTAATAATTCTCTGCCCTTAGTAGTAGTTAGTCTGGAGCCCCAATACGTGTTTTTAGCATTGAAGTCACCTCCTAGAACAAATCTACTCCCAAGGCTCTTTAGAAAAGTAGTATACTGTTCTTTCCTGATTATATATCGAGGTGGACAATAAATGGCTGAAACAGTTATAGGGTATCTCTTGGTTTTGATAGATATCGCCACAGACTGTATTTCTTTCTCTTCATATTTTATTTCTTCGTGATGTTGAATGGTTTGTTTTACAATAACAGCACTACCGCCTCTAGCAGTATTATCAGGATGTAGTGCGTGATACACTTTGTAGCCTTTAAACTTAATGTGTGATTGTTTTGTAAAGTGCGTTTCTGATATTAGACACACATCAACATTTTCTATGTCTAGGATTACTTGCAGTTCGTTTTGATGTTTTAGTAACCCATTTGAGTTCCACGTCATAATTTTTAGTACAGGATTCATTTTTTCGGCTGCAATATAGCTGTTTTGGCACTATTTTCAATTCGTTTCAGTCTATCATCGAATGCTAACATGAGCTTTAGGATATCATCTAATTTATTGTCACTGCTAGCACTTGCTGGAGAACTCTGAGGTACTTTGGTGTCTTTTTTAGCTGCTTGGGCGAAAGATATATTTCTAGTGGTGAATTTATCAAGCTTTCTTTGAATATGCTTACCCTGGACAGGACCATCTTGTTTTTCATAGGCGTTTACCTTGTGTTGGTGTGTTACAGATGATTTTTTGGAGTTTTTGTTTCTCATAAGTTGGATTTCTTTAGCTATAGCACATCCCCTATAGTTGGCTGGATGTGGATCTCCACAGTGTATGCATTTTGGTTTTTCTTCAGTTGTTTTTTTGCAGTCTTTGGTTAGATGTTTACCTGTGCATTTTACGCACCTCGGTGCTTTGGAGCAATACCTTTGTGTATGTCCATAAGCCTGACATCTCTTGCACTGAGGTACTAGTTTGGTGGTTTTTATAGCCTGTATCTCCACTTTATAGCCCATAATAGTTTGTATATTATGTATTTTATTTATTTGCTCTTCATTATTGAACGTCAGCATGAACATATTAAGTGGTTCCTTAGTTTTCCAGCTTAATTTATTGACTGCTTCTAAGATCTTGTAACCTTTGCTTTTAAGGTCTTCAACTATTCTCTCCGGTTTGCATGATGAGTGAAGTTTTTTGGCCATCACTCGTATTGGCCTCTCTTGTTTATTTTCATAAGAATGCCATAGGCAATCGTTGTTAGTCAGAGATTTTGTTATTATTCTATATGATTCTTCGTTTGCTGTATTAATTTTGACCGTGTTAGCATTCATCATTTTGATGGTGAATGCTTCGGGTTTCTGGTTTTCGGATAGGAAATCGTAGAAAATCTGGAAGTCAGTAATGCCATCAACTATGATAGGCGGTGGCGTTGGTACTTTCTTAGTCTTTTCATTGCTGACGTTCGGTTCTTGGACGAGTGTTTTATCTTGAGTGGGTGTGGTGTTCAATTTTCTCTTCTTTCGTGTTTTTACACGAATCCACTCAGTTTCTCGGGCTAGATCTTCTTCGTCCGTGCCATATTCAACATGGGGGGAAGAAATCTCCATGGTGGTAGTTTCTGTTTTAGAGTTATTCTCCGCAAGGCATTTTAGCTGTTGTTGGAGAATTTCAATTTGACTCTGCAAATCCTTTACTAGGCTTTGCAGTTTTTCGCGCTCTTCGCGCTCCTCACCATAATGTTTGTACAGCAGATGTTCTGTTTCTGTTGTGAGCTTGATTCTACTCTTTCCTGGGGATTCATTCGAAGCCATTATGAGAAATTTATTAGCGAAATATATCTTCGCCTTAACAATATTATTTGCTGACAAGCGTGCGCCACGATAACTGGGTCATCGCGGTGCGGCCGCCTCGCCAGCTTTGTTATGATGCGTTAGCACTTTGCACTATTTGGACCGCACGGTCGCGTCTTCGCGAGTTGCACGACTGTTCTCAGCGAAAATTGAACGATCAGTGGGCCCAGTGAGTGAGGGAGGTGACCTGTAATACAGGTTTTCATAAATCTACATCAGGCAACAGCTCTCACAAAACAGGTTTATGATGTTGTAGTAAGTACCAAATATTGTAATTTTTTATCCTTAACCTATTGTGATAGAATTAAATACATATAATAGATAAATTAAAAAAAAAACGATTATTTGTAGTATTAAAATCGCTTTATAAATAGATTTTTTTATAAATCGATAATTTTTACATCCCTACCTCGAGCTAGTAGCAGTGCTGCCAACTTAGCGCTTTCGGCGCCAGATCTAGCGCTTTTTTGTGTGTATAGCTCCTTTTAGCGCTTAGCGCTAAATCTAGCGCTTTTTCCACAATCCAAAATTGTGTCAAAAACTGACGCAATCCGACTATCTGCTACATTTGGAGCAAATTAAATCGTATCACATAAATCGTATCGGCTAATGAAGAAGTTCAAAGAATGATGATGATGAAATTATAAATGTAGTAACTAAAACATAAGATATATTTTTTAAATATTGTTTACTTTGTGATTTTTTTATCTCTATCGTGCTAACACATGCGAAATATTATAAAAAAATGCATGGTAGTCACCTCTATTTAATGGGTGCTAAGGTACAGTTTGAATTTGGTGCTGAAAGGGGTTTTCCCACCTGCGGTCTATTTTTGTTATTTATTTATCGTCTAAACAGTACTTAGCTCGATCTTGCGCTTTTTCAAGGGACTGGCAGCTCCTTTTTGGTTAGAAGAGTTGGCAGCACTGGCTGGTAGTAAATTATTTCAATTTCATTTCGCGATTTCGTTGTTCGGTTGAAATAAATCTAAAACTTGCCTTATTTTACTTACTTACGATGGAAAATGCTGAAGAAATATTCCATTTCTTGGAAGACTTTTCGAAGCGCAAACCAAAAACTATTCCACAGGAGCTAAATGAGTACTTAGCGTATGTTGCTCGTACCGGCGATCCAGTCTACCAATGGTCGCTTGTGAAGATTTTATTCAAGGAAAAACTGCTCGCTGTGATCACCGATTTTTATGAAACCACATCAGGTATTGATATTCCACCATATCCAAATGTAGATCCTTTTAATTACGACATTATGAAGAACAGTTTAATTGAGCGTCTCGATTCCTTTACGTCGGCCCCTTTTACCGTTCAAAGGATTTGTCAGCTTCTCACGTATCCTCGCAAACAATACAACCGTGTGGATAAGTTTATGAGAGCGATAGAAAAGAATATCCTAGTAGTAAGTACTAGAGAACCAGGCACTCAGCGACCACCTGAGCCAGAGAATGGTGAACCAAACGAACCAATAGTTAATGGTTCAGACAATAACTCTGAATACAATGTAGATGTTGAGATGGAGGACATGTCATGGAAAGAAAGTACTGACCAGCAACAGAATACTGAGCCGCAACCAGGATCCTCAGAATCTCACATTTCTGTTGATGACATAGAAGCACGACTGAAGGCCAAGCAAGATGCTCCGATGGATACTCAAGATAAAAAAGCAACTCAATATGAGTCTGTGACTCCTCCAGAACCTATTGTTAGTACAGATGACCCACCAATGGAAATAAAATCCAACATAGAGAAAAGTCCCCAAGCAACAACATCAACTGCTGAGGATCCTATCAAAATTGAAACTGTTACTTCATCTAGTACTTCAGAAGATACTAAAATTGATGTAGACATGAAAACTGAAGCGGTTTCAACACCTGCTATAATTATCCCTGAAATTAGAGTTGATGATGCTGAAATGACTGAGCAGAGACTTAATGAGCAATTGATAAGTGTGGAGAAATCTGATGATATTAAAAAGCCAATAGATAATGAACCTACAAGTGCGGAAGAGAAACCTATAGAACCACAATCAGGACCTATTGATGAAAATAGTTCAGATTCTAGTACCAAAGAGGAAGTTGAGACAAAACTTATTTCCGAAGTTTCAACATCTAGTGAAGAGAGTTCATCTTCAAGTGATAACACAGATGGTAACAGTAACTCTCCAAAACCAGAACATCATATAGATGTCCAAGAAGAATCAAGTCAATCTGACACCAATTCAGAAGACATTTCAAAACCATTAGACATTCCACAATCTAATAAAGAGGTTGATAAGGTTGAGGAAACTCCAAAAATCATTATACAATCAGATAACTATTCCATATCAGACGTGAATTCTGAGCTACCACAGCCACCAGCTGAAGTTACAACAAAAACTGAAGAACTTGCCCCAGAGGAAGAAAAAAAAGAAACATTAGTAGAAACAGAAAAGGAACATAGTGAAACAAAGGCTGAAGATACAGACACAACCACTGAAATCAAAGCTTCATAGATCTCTCTCAATCATTATAGAAACCTTTGTCTCTTAGCAATGCCCTAGCTAGGAATTCACCTTGGAGGGAGGGGGGGTCAAGCTCTTGACTTATATTAACCCGTCGGTTCTCGTGAGGGGTGCGTCCTATTATAACAATTGATGTTATCATTCTATTTTTAACTGCGAGCCAATGAGTTAAAACAAGCATATATTATAATTTTACATAAACACAAATTTAGTTAACCAACGATGTGGATGATAATCAGGAATGAAGCATGTGACAAGCCCCCCTGCCTGTGGCCATGTCTCCTAGTGAAAAGGAACAATGAATTTATGTTGTAGAAACAATAGGTAAACTTCACACCAATTCATCAAATATTTGAGTGTAATTTTTTATTCTCTTACCCCCTTATTAATAAATAAGGTGTAAGTCAAGTATAGTAATACCAATTTTTTTTTATATATCCACGGAAAAGAGATTTATTTCTTTTCTCTGTGAATATATCCATCGCTTTCTAACTTCATATAAACAAAAAGGGCTAAGGCTATCTTAATACCTGGGTGTCACAAGACTGACTTACACCTTATTTATTAATAAGGGGATATAGTATAGTTATTGTACATTATTCAGATGCATATTATTTGCTTGTAAAGTTTATTATTTGTCAATAACAATTATATACTGTTTAAAAGTTATGGGTATTATAGAGAAATACTTAATAGTCAAAAAGTGATCAATTGAGTTGTGGAGAGTGAATTATAGGATAAGTATTATTACATTTTGTATGTGAAAATAAAGTAATGAATTTACATTTACAGATTTTTATTTTTCAACTAGCTTTAGCCCGCGACTTCGTCCGCGTAGATTATTTCTTTTTTCTAGATATGAATCATTGTAACAATATAGAGCTTTGTTCATGGCTATAGCCCGCCACAACGTGTGATATTTGACAAAAGTTCAGGAAGATTGAGAGCTTACATGCGAACATGCCACATAAAACTGAAACAGTCCTGCCCGATTTGAAGAAGAAGATCTGAAAATCTACCGGCAGAAATATGCATACATACACTGTCCGATTAGCTGAAGAAGAAATATGTTTTTTTTGGGAAGTGTCGAGATCGGGATTATTTATCTAAAATTACGCCATGAGTGAGACCTATCCACAAGTTCCTCAATAATTTCCAGACAGCTGAGATGTTTCTGTCTGTCTGTCAGTCTGAGGAGAGAATTTGCCTCCTTATGTGTGTACCGCTTGTACAACGGACAGTTCTCTGAAGAATTGTTTGACTTGATGCCCACGGGCTACCTTCTACCATCGCAACTCTCGCCATCGACGGGGAGTCCATACTCATATATTGGAACCGAAATGGTTTCTACTGTGCGGTTTCAAAGGAGTTTTCTAGCGCGTAAACTCAGGCAGTAGAATGAGCTCCCCGCCATGGCGCCAGGGTGTGAAGATATTTCTGTATGGTCGGCAACGCACGAGTGATACATACGGTGACCGCTTACCATCAGGCCGGCCGTATGCTTGTTTGACACCTTAGTATTAAATTTAAATAATAATAATAATTTAAAAATTACCCGTAGAAGACAGACAGACAGACGGATCGACACGGGCGGAGATCTATCCAAAAGTTCCTCAACCATACAGCTGAGAATTTTTCTCGTGGCAGATAGACAGATAGATGGGCGGCAGTAGGCTTCTTAATAACATGATACACGTGTACATTATTTTACTTGAATACAAAATTATGTGAATGAACAGCTTAAATACAAAATTTAATCCCCCTGGGGGCCTACCACAAGCTCTTAAAACAAGGTTAAAATAACCTTATTTTGCGTTTTCGTACCATGACATCCTTAAAAATAAGCTTATTATAGGCATAAAACAATATTGTTTTGTTAGCAGGTTTGATGACGTCACCTCTAATCGTTCATTCAAATCGTACCATGATGTGTCTTTTGACAACTAGCATTATGGTTTTTATGTCAATTGCATATATCAATCAAAATATAACATAATATACGCGACGAATTATCCAAATTTATGATAAAAATATCTATTATTATAGTGATATAAAGTCAGTAGATCGTATTTATTTAACTTATCGAATTAATTGTGTATCTCTAGCCTTCTAGCTTTTGCCATCTAGCATTTCAAGATGGCAAATGAATATGAACTATTTGTGTTTTTGGAAGCAAATACCAAAGAAGCCAATAATAGATACACGAAAGCGACGTGGTATGCATCTATGCTACGTGAGGAATCAACACTTTCGCATGCAATGGACCAAAATGCCATTTGCTATCGAAACCATACGACCGTATGGGTTTGAAGCTCACCGAGTCGCTCGCATATTGTCACCAAAATAATCGAGGCCTCGGGCGGGGAGCTTTTTCCGCCAACGCATTAGCTTGGCTAGCCTGTTGGGAACCTTGCCGATAATCTACGGCAGCCTAGAGGAAAATTTATATACGAGTGCTAGATTGTATTTCATTTATTTGTTGTAAATATTTAATATCGTATAGATTAAGCTTTACTGTGATTGTACTGTATTCATAAACGTTTATATACCTAAATACACATAAGTAATGTTTCATTGTATGACCTGCAACTACAGTAGCATTCCTGACAAAAGGTAATAAATAAAAATATGTGTTGATTCCTGTGGTAAATTCTTTATTTATATAATTTAAAGACAATAGGTACCTGCCTAGACTATAGGTATTAAGACTGAAGTGCCATACATAAATATAAACCTACCTAGGTATATATTTATGTATGAACTTTGTCTCAGTTTTTGTAATGACCAAAAAGTGCTCCATTGCTTTGCTAGTTGAGGATTAGGTACCTATTTCTCTCCAGCACATTTCTTAGAGTAGTTACTTTGAATTCCGGCGAATTCTTCACTGCAAAATGAATAAAATAATACTTGAATTACTTCTGTTTGTAACCATGCCATATTAAATTTCATTCACTGAATATCACTATTGAACGGCGGCCCCTTGCCTTGTTTTCATATTGACCTAAGTAATATTAATTCAAGTAATATAAAAGTCGATATACATAAAATAAATATTTGTATTATTTCAAAATATGTAGTGCAACAGGGCACATTGAGTTTCAAAATTCGTGCGTCACAATTGACAAGTATTTTTTTTGTCCCGTTCCATCCTATAGGGCCATCATCTTCTCTCACAAAATAACCTTATTGCCAGACTGTTTTGTTTTCACCTTATAATAATATTACTTTGATTCGTACCATGAGCTCAATCGTTCAACATTGATATAACATTGCTAAGTGCCGAGAAAGAATGAATGATTTGTAAGAATTTGTCTATGGCTTGCTACAACCTGATAAAAGATAAAAAGAAATAACGATATATTAACTGTATAGTGCCATTTCTTTCACACGTTGGACCGAAATGATTTGAGGTTCTTCATCTTTTAGAAAAGTATTAAATTAAACTAATTGTAAAGTATAAGTAACTAAAAGAATAAAATATTTTCGAGTAATTTCTATAAAATGCATACAAATATTTTAAAATGTTATTATGAAGAGTAAGGAAATTAATTGAAAAAATATATAGACTGCCGACTCTAGATTATCAAATGAAATGAATCGGAACAAAATATTTACCTGTCATTCTTGTCATACTCAAATGTCTAATAAAGATATCCAAGATATTTAGTTATTAAATACATTTGTTTATGTAATTTAATAACAAACAAAGTGCAATCAATATGGAAACATCTTAATAGTATATTCGACAGTAATATTCAGTGCATGAAATTTAAGATGTCTTGGTTATAAACATTTGTAAGTTGCACAAATGTTGCAATTCATTTTGTAGAGTTGTAGCCGAAGAGTTCGCCAGAGATCCAGTCAGCAGGTAGAAATGGTTAAATACAAACAGACCAAAAATACCGCCTTCAATCGATATCTACAAGCGAAGGAGTACTCTCAAAAAAGTGTACGTAGATATGGAGAGGCTGGTCTAAAGTGAAGTCTAAGAACCTATAAACGCTGAAATAAAGTTTGAATCTGTATCTGCAAGATTGTTTAATGCCATACTTATATTGTGTATAATTATCTTACTCTCATTAAACTTATGTGAATAAAGAATGTAGGTACATAATACTTTCGTGTTTTTATTCATTGTGTTATTGACGGGAATCCTACTGTAGTTGCAGGTCTTGGAATTAAACATATTATGTGTATGTAGGTATATAAATATTTGCCGCTGTTGTCGATCATCGACAAGGTTCCAGGTTCAAGCTCGTTATTGGCAGTGTTTCCTCTTTGGATAGCCAAGCTAATGCGTTGTCACAAAAAGCTCCCCACCAACCGGTTTGCCGAGGTTTTGATGATAATGTGTGAGCAAATCAGCGAGCTTCAGACCCCCACGGTTCTATCCATAGCCACAAAGGCTACAGAAAGTTAGGTCCAATGGATGTGTATTTTAGAATTTCCCGCACGGTTACATCTGCTCTGCAACAGTATAGCAGATTGTTGTGAGTTGAGTTTTCAATACAAATATATAATACTTAATTAATATTTTACTACATTAGATGGTTAAAATGATTATCTTTATAGATTATTATAAGTCTGTCGTCTGTCCGTCTGTTGACAATAATATATTCCATCCAGGCTAATGTAGGTTACGACCAATTTTAGAAAATTTGCCAGAGAATCTAGGTAGTTTGGATTCCAGGAACACAGGGACTACTCTGTGTACTAACACTGCAGGAAAGTTAACTTTATGGATTAATCTGGGGTTATTCGATGTACGTTGGTTATAATGAAAACAGGATATTAATAGTGGGTAGGTACCTAAATGAAAAGTCACTAAATATATAAACACGCTATTTAAAGCTCCGCTTCATCTAAATAAATCTAAGGCTAAGGGTCGAGGGATCGATATTACTAACGTAGATGCATAGTTGTGTAGTGAACGACAAGTGCATTTAAAAGCTTTATAAACAATCGGTTATATTATTTTGGGATGATACCTAATCTCGCAATCCCGATATATTCATTCTATAAGTAAATAAATTCGATATAATTACTTTATATGACACTATAATAGATTTTTATAACATAAATTTGGAAAACAATGTTATTTTCAGCTTGTAAATACAACGTATATAAGATTGCTAAATTTGACATTAAAACAATAGTGTTAATTGTCAAAAGCTTATAAAAAATAGCTCATGGTACGAATTGAATGAACCATTATGGTAAATAAACAAGGTTGTTTTCATGCATAAAATAAGCTTGTTTTAGGGACATCATGGTACGAAAAGAAGAATAAGGTTGTTTGAAAGAGCGAGAGAGTATGGATGAGTGACAGAGATGAGAATTGTTAAGAGAGAGAAAGTTGCTTAGGCCCATAGCGTTATTTCTTTTCATCTTTAATGAGCCCATAGACAAATTCTCAAAAATCATTCGTTCTTAGCAGCAATATAACAATCATATAACAATAGTGTTTGGTAGAGGTCATGGTACGAATATAAACAAGGTTATTATATGCTGGAAACAAAACAGTATTGCAATAAGGTTGTTTTGTAAAAGATGGGGGTAGGCCCCCTGTTCACTCATTAATGGATCAAATTCCAACAACACCGATATTCTTTGCGTTAGTTTCCAAATTTTAATTTTATTCCAAGCTTATATAATAAATTTAGTATACTTCCAGTAGTAGAGTGAGGAAGTGTGTAAGGGGTAATTTTCAATCATCAAGATAAACACAAAATTTGAAGGTCCTAACTTCCAAACTGATGGACTTTCATACAAACTCGCATCCCCTATTTTACCCCCATAGGGGTGTAATATTGAAAAATCCTTCGTTAGTGTATACCTACACTTTATAATTATAAATTTTGTGATGTTTATCGTGAAATTGAAGGCAACTTCATCCCCCTTTTCCTCCCTTCGGTGGTGGAATTATCACAAACGCTGAGATAACTAAACATTAATTTTCAATCGTCAGCCTAAACACAAAATTTGAAGATCCTAACTTCAAAACTGACGGACTTGCATACAAACTGTCATCCCCTATTTTACCCTCTTAAGGGTGGAATTTCCAAAAATCCTTCCTTAGTGGATGCCTCCACTGTATAAGGTATCTGTGTGCAGAATTTCAAATCTCTAGGTCCAGCGGTTTGGGCTGTGCGCTGATATATCAACAATCAGTTTATCATTTTATATATTAAGATTACGTAAATAAAACCTCAAATTTTATTCAACAGATGTATATTATTGAGAGATGATACAATTTTCTAGAAATTTTAATTATAAATTATATTTATAATCATCATACAATATAAAAATTAACAAATTTGTCCTAATTTTCTATCCTCAATGACAAACACCATAAAGAGGCTATTTTTTATAGACAATAAACTAAAAATCTTTTTATCCACTGAACATAATTTTAATTAGCTATCTAAGTACACTTTGTGTTTATAACACAGGGTATGTAACATATCACTAAGCTTATAAAGTAATACCTATTTCGAATGCACAACTTAGGGACACCGCTCAATATAACGGCACGGCTTCACCTCGGCATTTACCTTGCCATGCAAGTGAGGCCTTCAAATCGTATGCTTTAAAGTACATTTTACATTGACTATATAAAATAGTTGACACCTTGCGGCAGGCGCGCTTGGCGCTACAAGCCACTGGTACTACTGACCACACGCTTCCAGCGAGCGGTCCGATACCTTGCTGCGTGCCGCCAGCAAGCGGTATCTTGCCAAAGCCGCACCACCAATTTCACCGGCTCCGCGCCATCCGCCAGTTGCCACCTCGCAGACGGCGCGCTAGCAGCTAATGGTTGGATTGAGTTGAGGTGGTGCCGGGCCGTTGCTGCAATGGAGCGGTGCTGACATAGTGAGCGATGACCCTTATATTGAAGTTTCAGCGGGCTTCTATAACAGTACTATGTACAAATTTTAAATCCTATAACTATTTCATAATAAGACTAATTCCTTTTTGTGTCTAATACTTTGAGTTCATTCCTCATTATTTTGCCAGCAGCATTTCTTGGTATGGTTTCTAGGAAAACAACGCCACCTGCGAGATGTTTGTACTTAGTCAGTTTCTTTGCGACCGAGTCTTTAATGTCTTTCTCAGTTAGTTTGTGTTTGGGTTTGAGAACCACAAATGCTTTGGGCACTTCTCCGGCCAGTGGATCTGGTACTCCAACTACGGCCACGTCAGCTACTTCGGGATGCTCCATGATAACACTTTCTAATTCTGTCGGTGACACCTGTAAATCATAATATATATTTAATATATTTTTGGCCCGGTGCCTAATACTTCTAGCGCAATTTTTTTTCTTTTTATACGACTACGTCGGTAAACAAGTATACGGCCCGCATGATGGTAAGCGGTTACCGTTGTCATATGGACGCTTGCAACACACGAAGCATCGCTCACGCGAAATTTTGGAATTTTTTTTTTTTTTTTATCGTTTGACTGTCACAGTCTGCAATAGACCACCCAATTGATAGCACCTAGTTCAACTGCTTGGAGAAAAGCCTCCCCTTTTCCCCTTATCATGTTATCATTATGTATTTATTCGATGCTCACAGATGCATCTACAACAAAATAATTGCATACCTGGTTGCCCTTTACTTTAATTAATTCCTTAGTTCTATCAACGATGTAAAAGTAATATTCTTCGTCGTAGTAAGCGACGTCACCAGTGTGCAGCCACCCGTCGCTGTCCACAGTTTCCCTGGTCGCCTTCTCGTTGTTCCAGTAGCCTTTCATTACCTGAAAATACAGTACTAGACTAATAACCAAAATGAGACTTGCCGGTTAGTTAAAGCTGACGAAAAAAGCTCTTTTGTCTTATCATAACACTATAGATTTTTATTACGGAGATGGTTGATTAAACATTAATAATCAATCATCCCTTACCTGTGGTCCTCTCAACCATAGTTCTCCAGATTTGTGTGGTCCCAGCATCTTTCCATCAGTGAGGCAAATGACACGCGCCTGTGTGCTGCATACTAGTTGTCCAACAGAACCGACTTTGCTGTATGGATATATGTACGGCGTCATCAGCGTTACTGGGGAACTTTCAGTCATGCCGTATCCTGGTACAATAAAAATTACGACATGCATGATACAACACAAATCTTAGTAAACGTTTGTTTACTTTTAGGCCCAATTTTACCAACGTCGGATAACTTTTATCTATACAACAAAACTAATGATGAGAAAATATTATTTATTTAGGTAAGTAATCGCGTTTATAAAGTTTCACGTTTATAAACACAAGGAATAAAAAAAAACGGCCAAGTGCGAGTCGGACTCGCGCACCGAGGGTTCCGTACAAATCTATAGGTGTATAAGTCAAAGTTATGGTATTTATTTAGGTTTTGATTCCCTTGAGTAGTTGTGAGTATCAAAATATGCGGTATAAATGGTTGTACCTTTGAGTTTGACTTTGAAATTTGTTTTTTTGACAGCTAAAAGGCAATTAGACCTAAGTATTTGATATGAATTTCAACTTGATATCTATACACGTTCATGAGGAAGAGGGTAGTAAGTTTATAATTAATAAAAAAATAAAATTATGCTAAAAATTTAAGCTATAAAACGTTGCTTCATGCCAAATTTCAAGATTCTAGGTCGACTGGAAGTATCCTTGTTTTGATTCCCTTGCGAGTTTCAAAATATGCGGCTTAAATTGCTGTTTCTTTTGATTGCGTTGCCATAATGTTTGATTTTGTTGCAGCTTAAAGGTATCATAGACCTGAGTATTTGATTTTGATATTAATTTCAGCATGATACCTCCACGCTTTCCTGAGACAAAGGGTCTTAACAGAAAGACAGACGGACAACAACAAAGTGATCCTATAAGGGTTCCGTTTTTTCTTTTTGAGGTACGGAACCCAAAATCATATAAACTCCCCCTGGATTTTGTATGTATGTTTTGTTACCTCTTACAGGTTGAATTGCCAAAAACCACAGCAAAAACCCCTTCGCCGAATTATAAAAGAAGCCTTGTGCAAAAGTTCTTCTTTAGTACATACCTATGTAGTTTGGGCTGTGCGCTGGTATGTCAGTCACTTTCTATTTTTATACAACAGGGAATTCCATTTTTTTTGTGTGTAAGTCATAATATAGCATTCTACTGGTGAAAGAACAAACCTTAGATTATACAATACGATTCCTAAAAGTTGACGTCTCAAAGTACTACACAGTATCATCTTTGCTATGCTTTTTCTGACAGGCACTAAAAAGCGTCCACTTCCTAACTTTCCAATACCTTAAATAAACTTTAACCTTGCAATAACTTAATTTGGTCCTTGGTCTTCTCACACTTCAACAGAAACTTCTCTAGCATGCTGTCAGTGGTGGGCGCAGCGCCGACCATGATAGTTTCCACAAACGCCAGGTGCTCTTTCTTTACCATCGGATGGGTGGCCATGAATGCTAGTAATGACGGGACTACGAACAAAGTGGTCGGCTGATACTCTTCTAAGCATTTGATGTAATCTTCTGGTGTGAACCTAAAAGGGAAATTATGAAATATGAAGGATAAAAAGCATTACAATATTTTAAATTTTTCATATATTTTCGAAGATATGCAATCTTGGTTATTTTTTTACCAGTGACTCCATCATAATATCAGCTTATAAAACATTTATAATGACAGATTTAACCATCAAACTATTATTAGGTACCTACATTTCGGTAGGTACATTTATTTCTATGAATTAACTCGCAGCTCGCAGCATAATGTAGCGCAAAATTATAGTAGGTAATCACTATGGTCAAAATTATTAAAATACAATAGGAGCCTATTTATTCGACATTATACTGATCTCAATCAAATAAAGCGACTCTATAGAGATTAGGCGTAACAAACGGACAGTATAAGCACGGTATAAGAAATGCATTCATATAAGTAATTATGCCTTTAGTAAAACGTTGTTATTTTGACATAACAAACAGACACTTCGATTTCATTTATTTGTGTAGATTTTACTTACCTTGGCATAGTTACAACGTGATATCCAAGCGTTAGATTGTAATTAAGAATTCCATTGAACCCGTAAATATGGAAAAACGGAGGTACTGTTAATAACACATCACATTTACCTGTAAATAAAGAAATACTTAAGGATTATTGTTTATAAAACACACGCATAAAATGGACAATTATTTACCTAAGTACCGAATAAATGTACATTTCAAGTTATGTTGAATTATTGTTCTATAAGATATTCCTGATTTTCTCCTCTTAGGCCAAACGCTGGGTACGCCCGTGTGATAGGATTTCATGCAATTTAGTCGTCCAGTTAGGTCATTTACCTTTCTCTCCTCCGTATTTCATCATCTTAGGGCACTGCACTTGTTTCAAGTTGCAAACCAGATTCTTGTGTGTCAACATAACTCCTTTTGGCATACCCGTTGTACCGCTGGAGTATGGAATTAGGCAGACGTCATCACAGTTCAATTTTGGTAGATCGGCTTCGTGGTCTGCCATTAACAAAGATCTTAAACCGTAAATACCTGGAAAAGAACAAAAAATATGGACTTATACCGTAACAATTTCTTGTGCAATATCCTAAAAAGTCTTGAGTAAGTACCTACTTCTATTTAAAATACTTATATGTAACAGAACTGATAACCATAATGGCTCTAGGCTGTACAGTATACCTACATTCTATACCTCCATATATAGTTCGGGAATAGTAATGAGAGAATGTCTCACAACGAACTCTGGACGGTGTAAAGTTCAGAGTCCGCTGTTAGACTAGTTAGAATAGCTCCCTATTTGGCTTATATTTGGATAGGTACATCGTTTGCATGTTTCAGCTTTATAAGTTAAGTAGGTATCTACTTAACTTATAAATCTAAAGATATGGAACGCACTTCTTATCTCAGGATATTAAATTAGATAGCCAATTTATTGATGAAGGATTTAGCCTATACCCAATAACATCACGCTAATGCGGTTTCCCGCGGGATACTATACTTATATTTTATCGCTTGACCCAAATATTGTTCATTTTGTAATATTCTTAGAAAGTAGATACATAGAGATAACTTATCTTTATCTGGACTGAATCCGATATTTTCCCTAGACATTGGACTATTGGAGTGTCTGCATTTTACGATACCTGCCTACGCATTCGATTAGCGACTATACCCAACTACGCGAGAGGAATTGTGTCAAGTTCGTCATAAATAGATGCGCGTACGCTCACGACGTGGTAAATGAGTTAATAATATAATACAGTTAGAACTCACCATTATTGTTATCATCGTCTCCTCCTACCCAAATGGTTCCCTTGTAATCCTTCAATGACTTGCTCACTTCTTGAGCGACTGGCATGAACATCTCAATGGTGGCAATCGCTTTCACGTTGCAATCGGTGAATTGACGTCGAACTTCCTCTGTAAATTAACATTTGCATTTTAATTCGTGTGTAGTGTCCGGTGTATCCGTTTTTGTTTTACCTAATTGGTCACTTCACTACCAGCTTCTTCATATCACAGACTTTTTAAATGATGTTTTTGTACGTATGTTCACGGATTTCTAGGAAACAGTTGCCGGTAATACGGTAGATGCCTTTTATATAAATCGGATATAAGTAAATTTGATTATGATTTGATTCCATGGGGAATTTGAAGATGTAATGGATTTTATCAATGGATAAGAGGACGATTTGAAATATTTTATTCAGCCTACCTAGGTATTGTCGATATCCTCCGTCACTGACAAATCTTAAGTTGAGAGGTATTGAATTGAATAAGAAATTAAAACTTTAAAAATAAATAACCTTTATCCTAATGTCCTAAGTGAGTTTACTTATAAAAACAATTACGCGGACGTAGAGACTAATGTGACTGTGTAATTGATGTCGGCGAAAAAGCAGCACACGTACTTATTCCATATAGAGAATTTCAAAATGTAGGTATTAAGGAACTATTATGCTATGGTAGATTTTTGCAGTAGGTATATTTTCTGTCGAAGTAGTTAATTACACAGTCAGATTAGTCTCTACATCGTTATTTTATACTTTTTATTGCAAACTTTGAAGACGTTCTTTTTCGTTTAAAAAAACATGTTTATGTAAGTATTAATTGAAGTTTTTTAGTTTGTCATAGTACCTACCTATAATAAAAAGAAAATTAATCTAATAGTGCATGATAATTAATTTGATTGTTGTGATATAAATCATTCATAAACCTTTTAATTTAGATACCTACCTATAGATGATTGATTACCACAGAGATCGAGTTGATAGGTAGTTAAAGTTTATAGATCATGCAGCAAATGTACTTAGTTATCTATAACTCCGTCTAGCCATCAATGAAGACGACAAGCCGGTAACTATGTGATGATCATATTATTACAAAATAGATTTTGAACTTTATGTTAACCTTTCATTGGAGATAAGATCGTCTGCAGTCTGCGGTGCATGTTACTAATCATGTCGCATCCTATAATCTGATTGCATTTTATTGCTAGGTAAATATACACCTAGTGGTTACCTATGTATAAAGTTTTCAACTCAATAGTATACAAATCGGGCGGAAGTTAAGTTTTCTTTTGCATGTCCTTCAGTTTTATTTAACGGTCCATTAAACCTAAATTTGTTGAATAGTAATACAAAGGTATGTTTCTATTTGTACCTAGGTATTATTTTAATATTTTAATTTATTAATTAGTTTCAGTAGTGTTTAACTTGAAGAATAAATTAATATTCTAATTAAGGTTTAGGGTTCGTAGGTCCAAGCCTCGTATAATCATATATGTGTACTTGAACTAGATAAGCTTTAACAATAGAGGCAAGTTTTTTATGTTCAGTATAGGTATTTTAAATTACCTGTATATTTTGTCCTACAAACCAAATTACTTATTTAGATTTTTACCATCTACTTTTACACAACTACATTTATTTTAAGCAATAAATGTATCTATAGGTAACCTTATGACTAGAATCACTATAACAGTACCTAGCTAACCCTGATAAGATTTCCAAACAAATATGTTTATCTTAAGTAGGTAGGACACACATCACGCAAAGACGATTCATAAATTTATAGGCAGCATAGGAATATTTGGTGCTATTTACAGTAAGCTGACACTGGAGCCCCAGTTTTTAACTAGTCCCGGAATCCACCAAATCGAAGATGGGCTGAGGAGATGTTTCCATAGGTACCAATTGAAATTAAGCGGACTGGAGCGTGCTTTTCTCGGTTGTCATTTGTTCGAAAACATCTCTCTATCTCCGCTTTGGTGGATGAAACTCGACTTGTTACAAGAACTTACCTGGGGTATAAAGTGGGTTGGCAAATGTAACAACAAGACCAGCACTCATGGCTCCGTGTATGAGGACAACGAACTCTGGTATGTTCGGCAGGATGAGGCCGATCCTTTCGCCGGGTGCCATCCGCAGGTGGCCGGCCAGTGCGTTGGCGCACCGATTTATCATCATCCGCATCATGCCGTAGTCGTAAGACCGGCCTGATGCACCGCATGTCTACATTTAATTAGTTTTAATTACTTTCTAAAACAGATATCAATATTCGCATCTTTGGGACCATTTTTCAGTGGCTTACCTAACTAAAACCTACTTTATAGAGTGAATGAGCAAACAAATATAGATATTTGAAGGCTTTTCCATAAATTACTTAATACCTAGTATAGAGACCGATGACAAATTGATTAGTTACCTTTCTTCTATCTCTCTAATGCTCATAATATAATATCTATAATTATATAGACATTACGAAATGGGAAAATAAATATCAGTTCATTGTACGTTTCTTTATTCATAAGCAGACTTATTTATGACCTTTGTGTAAAATATAGTGGGCATAGTCCAGTCTCAGTTATTGAAATAACGTTTAAACTCGTGTGGCACAAATATTTGGCAAGAGATTACAAACACGCCGTCACAGTTATCTACTTCATAGGCTTGAGCAGTTGATATTTTCATATCAAATAAAATTAAGGTCTAACAAAAATAGGACGTAGTATAATTAAGTTGTAAGGAGCTGAACGAAATTTCAAGTTAGCAGCTAGCATAGCCTCTATAGACTATGCTAGCTACCTATGTAAGGTATATTTAGAATTAATTGATAAGATAGAACAATTTATCTCACTACGTTCAAATAAATAATAGGTCAAAGAACCGGCATAGGTATAACCACGTGTATAAAATTACAGAATCATAATGGAATCGGACTGAGAAAGCATGTAGTGTATTGTACCTACCTACCAAAGTTAAAAGCGCGAAAAGTTTTGTACGAAACTCTACTAGTAGGCATAGGTACTTTCAATGTTTACATATTGGTCCCGCCAAATTGAGACGGATATTTCATACTTGGGGAGGGTTTAATAGAATAATTTAATAGTTAGATATACTTTTCCATTTGTTATGATTTTTTCTCCCTATAATGGTCTTCCCTTGCCAAACATTTGTCAGCTAGCCTCAACCTTCAAATATAGACTATTTATAATTCCGTATCGGTGATGTAAGTATAGTAAGTACCACACATCCGTATAAAATGTAGCTCACTGAACTTTGTACCCACAATAAGTAATAATTGTAAATGCAGTGCATCGTCAGTTACTTATTAGGTATTTAATTGATCGTAAGTAGAGCCCACCAATGATTTTTCTGCGTTATAACTACACACGCAGTAGAGAAAAAACTCCATTTATAACATAACGTAGAAAATGTACCCATTTTAATATTTTTATCGATATCTAGCTATGAAGTTAACTTGTTCTATGAAACGGTTCTAATTCATAACAATTTGAAGTATAATTAAACCGATACTTACCACAGACGGCTTGTCCACCCATGACTCTACGTCCTTAAACACGTATTCAGTCAAAGTTTCTTTACCAATTTCAATTTCACCCCACAGAGAATTAAGATATGTATTGTCCGCCACAGGTGCAGTTTGAGTAGCCAAACACCTACTCAAAAGATGTGAATTTGATAAAACACGATTATATTTGGGTTTTTTGCCACTTTTCGTAGGGGAAAAGGAGTTGATAATTTGCCGCGCGAAATTCCCGCGCAAAACTTTCAAATGCGCCATATTTCCGATTGCAATGTTTACCCGCGCAGCGTTAGCGTGTAAATGCACCGCGCCGCCTCTACTCTACCACATAGTTTTGGCGCGTTCTCCGCTCCGCAGAGGGCAAGGTCCACTTTACTTATTTAGACTGTTTGTTGTTTATGACGAAAAAGATACAACAAACTTTAACTTGTGTGTTACGACTCTATTATCATTGCCGTAATTTATGAGCCACGAGCCCACGACTCGTTTATTTATACGCGCGCTGAATTTAAAGCACATCGATAAAGTAGGCATATAACCTTTTTATTCAAATGTTTACCTACTTGTAAAATTTATACAATGTCGTTATCTGAACATTAACTCAATTAATTAAGATGACCTGGTAATAGATAGGTCACAGTATTGAATTCCATCTTACCTGGCCTAAATACCATAATTATGATTACTCAGTAATTCTAACTAATATTATGCATGCGAAAGTGAGTTTGTTTGTTACGCCTTCTCGCCTCAACTACTCAACGGATTTTATCCCGGGAACACGGGTGAAACCGCGGCGCGGGGGACAGCTAGTCCAAAGTGAGTTTGTTTCACGCTTCAACTATTCAACGGATTATCATGAAATTTGGCATGCAGATAGCCTATGGTATGGAGAAGGACATAGGCTACTTTTTATCCCGGGAATGCGGGTGAAACCGCGGGGGACAGCTAGTAAAATATAAAAAAAATGGTTTTAAAGATTTTTCATGAACATAATTTATCTATTATCATTGCCATTATCAGGGCAGTAAATAAGATTGTGTAGTTAAATTACAAAATAAAAGTCATAAATAAAAATAACAACAACCATTTTATTTGTGTAAGACAAAAATATTCCATTACCCGTTGTCACTCTACGATTTTAAACTTATTTTGATATAAACGATTGCACCTCGAACATTTGAACACACAGTAATAAACAATTACAACATTTTTGTTCCATTCTACCCTTCAACTTAACATTTGCTATACTATTTTATCACAAAATGATGTAGGAAAGTTTTTACTAATACTATTACGGAGTGTATGTACCTAAACATTTCTGGTCATTAATATTTGCAGAAATTTTCTGCAATGACATTCTGCTATTATTTACTTATATATTATTTAGTAATAGAGTAAAGAGATTATAAGAAATATAATACAACTTCATAGTTCATTTAGTTTGTCATTGGCCCTGATTCTGTTGTTTACAACTTAACTCATTTTAATCTTGCTATGTCTCTTTCTAACAAAGAACATAAGAAAAGGATGTAAGAAATTTAGTCCTGTCAAATTAGCCCAATGCTTGTTTTCAATATAAATTTAGTCGCCATCTATCGCGGTTACGGCTAATTACACGAAAAATAAGACGGCAAGGATTAATTTGACAGCTTTAAATATATTCTATCCTTTTTCAATAATGCTCGTAAGAAAGAGATGTGATTTAGAAGAAATTAGTTTAGTGCGATTTACAACAGAATCGGCACCAATGGCATACATCATAAAATTATTTCTTGCAAATATTAATGATTATAATGAGAAAGATATTAAAATTAAATATATTACAAGGTGGAAAAAAGGCGGGCGGAGCGGAAAGTACCTTAAATATCATTATAATAATATTAGCTAGGAAATTTTACTCAAAGGAAACATTGCTTTCAATATAAAATTCGCGCATTGGTTTTTTCCCTGTATTTATGATAGATTGCGTCACAGATATAGATATCTGTGGATTGCGTGTCTTCCATTAATTTAATACATCAAACAAGGTGATTCAATAGATGTGATCCTAATAATTAGCTATGGCACCAATTGCCATAAAACATATGATCTTATTTTTCGTCTGACGAGCTACTTCAAAAAATGCTGTTATACACATTTTAAATAAATTTATGTATTTAAGTAATATTTGCAAACACTACAGTTTTATTAAACCGTCCGCCTTCTTTCCATCCTATATATAAATATTTTATTCAACATGTCTTCATCAGTAGCTCTACCATGAGTTTTGTACGCTAAAGTAATCTACACTCGTTAGCGACTACGTTGAATATTTTGTATGACGAGCACCGTCTCTAGTGGACACTTTTGGAAGCATTTCATACAAAATGTTTCACCGTAGTCGCTAGCGACTGTAGATTACGTTGGCGTAGAAGACTCATGGTAGGCTACTGCACCCAGCAGCCAATGCGCATTATGTATATAATTTTAACGCAACGAGAGTAACAAGAAATTAAACATAATTTAATAATCAAATAAATTAGCTGATACAATTCAAATAACATGTTAAATAACAACAAACAATGTATGTTTCAATAAATATAGCTATTTGAAATAAATATTGTCCATATTTATTTATAGAGTAAAATAAAGCTATTATAAATGTCCAAATTAGTTAATGATCTCCATTTAGAATATATGATAAAACAGTATCAAAAAGGAATACACCCGAATTACACTTCTAATTATTTTGGAGGGATATAAAAACATAGGTAGGTAGGTAGGTAGTACAGACGTATTAAAATAATTTTCTATGATTAAAATAAATAAGTATCGATAAAATCTCCCTGGGGGAATTGCCCCCATACAAAATCTAGTGCAGCAAACCATTAACTAATTTGAACTAGACTTATAGTTGATACAAAACCAGTCCTTAATTACTTTGTGCTTCATGTTTATCTCTGGATTTCGCTGTAAAAGTCTGATGCGTCATAAGTTCTTTGAAGAATCCGCTTTGTTTAGCCATAAGCTCTGCGTACGTTCCTTTTTCTACTATAACTCCATTATCTAAGACTGCGACTTCATCCGCAGATTGAATCGTACTTAATCTATGTGCGATCGTAAGAACTGTTCGTTCTCTACTGATCTCTTTCAAGGCCTTATCAACTAAGTACTCCGAATAAGCGTCTAGGGCTGAGGTAGCTTCGTCTAGTATTAAAATTTTTGGATTCTGTAACAAGAAATGTTACATTTAGTATCGCTTAGGGTATGTTTTTTTCGATGGTATCTATACAAATATACTGACTGATTCATCAACGCAGAGCCTAAACCGCTGGGACTACAAGCTTGAAATTTTGCACACCGGATCCTTTTATAACAAAGGCATCCACTAAGAAGGAGTTTTTTGGAAATTCCACCCCTAAGTGGGTGAAAAGGCTTTGGAAAAAATGTTGTTTGTATTTTTTGTTTATACTACTAAGTCGGTAAACAAGCGCACGGCCTGCCTGATGGTGAGCGGTTACCATAGCCATATGGACGTTTGCAACACAAGAAGCATCGCTCACGCGTTACTGACCTTTCCCGCCTCCCCTATGAGCTCTGGCGACCTTACTCACGCGCAGGAACACAACTTTACACAACATAAAGTTATTTGGCTGCGGTATTCCGTAAGGTGGAGGTACTTCAACAGTCGAGCTGCTCTTTGAGCGAATAAACGCTATACCTCTCTTAAAAAATTGTATGAAAAAATCCGCCTCACAGACAGAAGGGGATTTACCGAATGTACCTTTGATCATCATTTCATCAACACTTTTATTCACTAGCTGTCCCCTGCGATTTAATCCGCGAGTAGCCTATAGCATTCAGTGATAAAATGTCTTCCCATTTGTGAAATATTTTTTAGAATCTATCCAGTAGTTCCGGTTCGTGCAAGTGAGCCGTGCGAGCCGCTCGTCACGTAACGTAACGTACATTGTGTCAGTAGTTACCTTGACAACGGCTCTAGCGATGGCGACGCGTTGCTTCTGCCCGCCGCTGAGCTGCCCCCCGCGCGCGCCCACCTCGCGCCCCCACCCCTGTGTCGCCCCTCGTCCCACCATCAGCTCGTGCAAGTGAGCCGTGCGAGCCACTCGTCACGTAACGTAACGTACATTGTGTCAGTAGTTACCTTGACAACGGCTCTAGCGATGGCGACGCGTTGCTTCTGCCCGCCGCTGAGCTGCCCCCCGCGCGCGCCCACCTCGCGCCCCCACCCCTGTGTCGCCCCTCGTCCCACCATCAGCTCGTGCAAGTGAGCCGTGCGAGCCACTCGTCACGTAACGTAACGTACATTGTGTCAGTAGTTACCTTGACAACGGCTCTAGCGATGGCGACGCGTTGCTTCTGCCCGCCGCTGAGCTGCCCCCCGCGCGCGCCCACCTCGCGCCCCCACCCCTGTGTCGCCCCTCGTCCCACCATCAGCTCGTGCAAGTGAGCCGTGCGAGCCACTCGTCACGTAACGTAACGTACATTGTGTCAGTAGTTACCTTGACAACGGCTCTAGCGATGGCGACGCGTTGCTTCTGCCCGCCGCTGAGCTGCCCCCCGCGCGCGCCCACCTCGCGCCCCCACCCCTGTGTCGCCCCTCGTCCCACCATCAGCTCGTGCAAGTGAGCCGTGCGAGCCACTCGTCACGTAACGTAACGTACATTGTGTCAGTAGTTACCTTGACAACGGCTCTAGCGATGGCGACGCGTTGCTTCTGCCCGCCGCTGAGCTGCCCCCCGCGCGCGCCCACCTCGCGCCCCCACCCCTGTGTCGCCCCTCGTCCCACCATCAGCTCGTGCAAGTGAGCCGTGCGAGCCACTCGTCACGTAACGTAACGTACATTGTGTCAGTAGTTACCTTGACAACGGCTCTAGCGATGGCGACGCGTTGCTTCTGCCCGCCGCTGAGCTGCCCCCCGCGCGCGCCCACCTCGCGCCCCCGACCCTGTGTCGCCCCTCGTCCCACCATCAGCTCGTGCAAGTGAGCCGTGCGAGCCACTCGTCACGTAACGTAACGTACATTGTGTCAGTAGTTACCTTGACAACGGCTCTAGCGATGGCGACGCGTTGCTTCTGCCCGCCGCTGAGCTGCCCCCCGCGCGCGCCCACCTCGCGCCCCCACCCCTGTGTCGCCCCTCGTCCCACCATCAGCTCGTGCAAGTGAGCCGTGCGAGCCGCTTGTAGCCATGCCGGCTCCTGACGTACACGATTATTCTTTTAATTATGCTTTTAATGCAACGGTTTAATTGTTAAGTGTATACAACAAGTAACGGAAAGGGTATATCTATCCGAAACTTTAATAAATCCGCGCAAAGATGCCATTTGAAATCTCAAATAAAGTAAGCTAGAAGATTATACTCTACACTATACTCAAAATTTGCAAAGGAGTTTAACAACGTTGACAATATTCTTAAACTTGAAGCCTAAAGTGATAACTTTAGAATCCATATTTATTTTAATATTAACTTGCCTCCTATACCTATTGATTGGATAGCCAATAGTTCATAAATTCTTTAAGCGCACAGCTATGAGAAGATATAACGCAAGATTCAAATCTTGGGGCCGCTTCTATAAATCCATGTAGTTAATGACTTTGTCATAAAGTCAGAAACGACACCCCCTCCCTAGGCCCTTTATAATTGTGCCATTTACGCAGATAATATAAAAATCCGATTAAATTGGGAACTTACTTTAGCGCCATCATTTTCTTCATAATTATCGAGAGCACCGTATAATATGTTATCCTTTATTGATCCACTGAATAGAACAGGTTCCTATGAAAAGCAAACATGTTACACAATGTAATTTTCATATAGAAAAAGACAATTATTAAAAGACAAAAATCATTGAAATAACAATTAAGTTATGATTAGACTTTGAATACAGTGTGCATTCCTTAAAACGTTTATATTTTTTTATCAAATTATAAGATAGCATTGTGACCCAGACTGTTTATTTACGCATTTATAATTTGTCAAAAACAACACAAATACCAGTTTTTTTTAAATTCAAATATATACCGTGTTTGTACAAAATCCACCTACCTGACTAACAAACCCAATATGACTTCTCAACCAAAGAGGATCCAATTCCTTTATATCAACGCCGTCTAATAGAATCCTTCCTTTTTCGGAATCATATAGCCTCAATATAAGTGATGCTACAGTACTTTTGCCACACCCTGATCTGCCAACTAAAGCTATAGATTTCCCTGGCAATAAGTGTAAGTTAACACCTTTGAGTAGAGGTGCACCTTCGTATGAATAGTGAATGTTTTCTAATACAATCTCGCCTCTTGGCCTTCCGTTAGGTCTGAGTCCACCTGAAAATAGAAATTTTGTAAAGGAAAATATACTTAAACTACCTATAATAGAGCTCAAGTTACGTAAGTCTACGTTCTTAAAAATTCTATTTAGTCTGTCATTTATATAATCAAAAAATATTAGACACGTATTTTTTATAGATATGGTGCGTTGAAGTTCCGCATGACGTCACGTTATGGTACACTTGTTTTCACTCCCGACGCGCTTAATCTTTGTAGTATTTTTCAGATTTGGTAAAAAAATAAATGTGTCCAATATTTTCTGATAATCTGACGGACTAATTAGAGTTATTACTATTTTACCCAGGAAACATCCCTATGGTCAAATACCATAAATCAGTGGGCTTATGTAGTATTTGCAGCTGCTATAAAAAATAGGGTACTAACCTGAAACTGGTATACTAGGCTCTCTGTCAATAATATCCCACAACCTCGTAGCGGCTCCCATGCCCTTATTAAGTTCCGTGTAGAAACTGCTCAAACCACCGATACTAATGCCGACGTACGCGGCATAAAGTAAAAACGACGTTAAGTTCCCCACAGTTAATTGTTCTGTCGCCACCATACTACCACCGTAATATAGCACGAGAATTATAATCGTATTACCAGATAGACCAGTCTGTAAATATCAATGGTCAAGTAAGTCAAAGACAAGAAAAAAAAACAACAGTTTAGCCAAATTATTTTTATTAACAGACCTAATCTGGTTTTCTATACACAAAATGTTAAAGGACTGACTTACCAAACCATAGAAACTTCCAACAGCTAAGGACTCTTTGTACGCTAAAGTCAGAAGTTTTTCGATCCTCTTAGCATATGACTCACATTCTTTTTGCTCCTTACTAAATGCTTTGACTGTCTTAATGTTCGATATTTTTTCTTCTGCTAACTGTAAATTAGACATTGAGGAATGGGCTTACGATTTATAAAATCACTACATTGTAAGCCGCTTACATGTTAACCTCGGACATTAATTATTCGATTCTAATCCGGTATTAACCAATAGGTAACACTGGTTAGCATATCTTTAATCACACTCCATTTACTGTAAGCTTGCATGTTATAAGAAACTAGCTGTACCCGAAGGTTTCACCGGCATTCCCGGGTTAAAAAGTATCCTATAATACTCGGGGATAGACTGGTAGTTCCACAGATAAGCCCGTTTAAACAAACAAAAAACCTCTTCCACTTTATTATATTAGTAATTAGCTGTTCCCCGCGGTTTCACCCGCGTTCCCGGGATAAAAAGTAGCCTATAATACTCGAGGAAAATGTAGCTTCCCATTAGTGAAAGATTTTTTCGAATGCGACTGGTAGTTCCAGGAGATTAGGCCGTTTAAACAAAGAAACAAAAAACTCTTACGCTTTATTATCATTATTAGTATAGATTATAGATAGATAGATATGGCTCAAGCTCAAACTCTATATCTCACCTCACTAGTTTCAGCAAGTGTATCTTGTAGTTGCCTAGTGATGCCTCGCACGAAACGACCATAGATAACAGCAAGCACCGACACAGGAGGCACCACGCACAGCCCTATTAGCGCCAGTGACGGTGACATGTAGAACTGTGCATCAAATGTTGAGTTTTATGATTTTGTTAATGGTAAAGTCTTAGTAAAATCTATTTTTCTATTTCTATAAAATTCCTTTACAAAGCACATATTATTTAATTTAATTTCTGTGACAATAAAAGAGTCACAGAGTGATAAATACATTAATTTGTTTGAAGAAAAAAAAAATTTTCTTCGATTGTAAAAAAATACCAGCAATATGTAAGACGTATTTTTTTTTAATTATCCATAATAGAGTTTGGTCTCATTTCAACTGTCATACTATTATTTACTGAGAGAAGAATATGGTAAAACAATTTAAATAATGTTAAACATTTTCATATTGATACAGCTGCATTATTAGATTAAAGTATATCCGGAACATAATAATTTATCATTATTTTTAACTAAATGTAATGTCAACAAAAAACAATTTTTATCTTATTGACACAATTTAAATGTGTCATGTAAAGATAAATTTCAGTCTTCATTTAAATTAAGATGCTATGTAATTTGGAAAAAAAATACCCTATCAAACTTTATCATAAAAAAATAGGGGCTTTTTTTACATTTCATAGACCAAGCATTCAATTTAAAAAGAACTATTTCTCACAAAGCAGTTATACTTATTTTAAAAAGAGTCTTCAGTAATATTTCCTATTTTACTTATTTCAAAGTACTTTCCCTCCATAATGTTATATGGCACGGGATGTTGATTTCACACCTATACCCAGACCATATAAAAATAGGATAATGGCTTTGCCACTAACACAATAAATAAATTTTAATTACCATCATCCCAGTGCCTGCTCCAACCATAAACAATGACCTTAGTCCATCACTGACATTTTGACTGAGGTTACGTCCAACAAGTTGTGTGTCAGCCGATAACCGGTTCACCAGCTCTCCTGTTGATGTCTTACCAAACCATGCTGGTTCTTGACGCATTATAGCACCATATACTTGTTTACGTAAATTTTGTGTCATTCTTTGACCTGAAAAGTATGTGGTAATATTCAGTTAATAGCCTATAAACAACACTACATGGAAAGATTGATCTCTCAACATATTTTAGTATTGTTTGAATAATAATTGTGAGTGGTTGAATTAGTCATAGTGAATTGGCTCATAATCAGATATGATGCATTGTTTGGCTCATTTATTTTTAAATCTAACAGCTAGCTCCCTTCACACCTGCATAAGCAAGGTTTCAAATCAATCACTAATATACCTCTGCCTGTATTCATTTTCTAAAAATCTATGAAGGGTTTTTAAACTAAAAAGTAAATAAAAGGGAGTGCAAACCGATATAATTTCAAAAATGGCATTTGACTGTCTATATACGGTTAAAGAATTTATTTTTCTCAAAAGAATTTACAAAATTCACTTATAGAGTAAAACATAAAATTAAGTAATTTTAAAATGCCGGTAAGCGTAGTGTTGAAAAGTACTTACCTAAAAACACCATTCACAAAACATCTAACAATACGTACAATATATTAAAAGAATCACTCACTCAACAACAATTATAATATATTACCTGAATGATGGATGAGTGATTGACCTACAGGGTCACAAATGGCAAAAGGAAAAAGAAGAGTGGGGAGGCATAGAACAAGATGCGCAGATGAAATCACAGCCACTTCTGTATCTAAATAGCTCAACTGGGCCAAAGATAGGAGGAAATGGAAGGAGTTGGAGTAGGCCTATACGCCCAGACAATATGTTTTTTTTTAATGTACACAATAGAAGTAAGCATTTTTAAAGTACCAATATAAGGTTTTTATTATATAATTTATTATTATAATTTAATGGTGATTTTTATTTTATTTATTTATTTTTATTTATTTATAATTAGACAACTTTTTTTTTTTTTATTTTTTTTTTTTATACCACTTTGGTGGCAAACAAGCATACGGCCCGCCTGATGGTAAGCAGTTACCGTAGCCTACTTACAACTTACACAGCATAATTAAATTTCTTTACAAAAACATTTTAAAATTTACAATGCCTTTAAAGCTGTATGTTTACAAATTTTGCTTACTATACCTACAAGTATTAAAAAGACAAAAAATATCTTTACATAGAAAAAATTAAATTAAAATTAAAGTTTATTTTATCCAGTAAATAGTAAATGAAAAGTGGTTCATATTACCTGAAATAGACATCAAGTAAACCCTCCCAAAGTTGCAGAGGCCTCCAACTAAAAATACTCCACAGAGCATCAAACATAGTGCATCCAATTTCTCTCTAGCAGATCCCAGATCAGTTGTACTGCTGTAGATGATGTCCAAGACTTTGCCTAAGGAGAATGGTACTGCCATAGTCACGCTTGAGGATATGATAAGGAAACCAATAGCACCTGGAAAGTTTAGATGGTGTTAGATAAAAATTACATTTATAGATTGATCAAGACCTCAATTTAGAAATAAAAAAACTCTGTACTTTTTAAGAAATATTCTTGATTTATATACCTACTTTTATAAGTCTAGACAATATAAAAATACAATAGGTAGTGTGAAAGTGCATGGTAGCAACAAACAAAAAAAAGCAGCATGTCGGAAGCATGGAAATGCTCGATTTGAAATACCACTAGGTGGTCACCCATCCAGGTAACAACCAAGAAGGTGGTAGCTTAACTTGCGGATCAGTTAAGAGTGGCTTATCATGCTACAACACGAGTGTTTCAATACTAATATATATGCAGCAAAATAGCACTTGAAAATACAACCCAAAAACAAATATTTCCTAGCTACAAGGTCAATTTCTACTGGTGTAATTCCTAATCTATTTAATTGTTCATGATATAAATAAAAATATTTTGTGATGTAAACATTTCTATGGCATTAAGCCAAAATCTTTAAACTTTGCTCTATTTACCTGTAAGAGTCCATTTCTCGGGTTCAGCTAAAGTAAACAACCTTTTTAGTTCTGATTTCTTTAATTTGACGTTTATTTTCTTCGATGTATTGACAGGAACTTTATCTTTTATATTTTCAGGTACTTTATCTTTTATATTTTCGATGTGATCATTTTTCTTCTGTGCATCTACTTGACTTGTATAATACCGTAGTTTAAAACTAAAAGTTCCATTTCTATTGGAGAAGTTCCTTTCGTAATAATTTCGTATATTTCGTTCTGGTACCCTAAGACGAGAGTATAACCTGAATCCGCATTGATGACACAAATAATTTCTATAGGGTCTCAACAAATAAAATGTTTGCCTCGTAGATATTTTTAGTTCAAAACTACTTTGTATTATACGCTGAAACATTATTGTACAATTTAAAACTTTTAGATTACATTATTTAGACATGAAAAAATTTACAGTTTTTTGATATTTGTTGAAGACGTCAATGTCAAAATTGACAGTTGGAATTTTGGCATTGGCAATTAGCATAGGGTCTCCCGATCGCGTATTAAAAATCACCCCAAAAATTAAAAATACGCCAAAATGAAACTATTTCCATAACTTTCCCCTAAATATCTTACAATAATAATATCCCTATATAAACTATTTTTTTCGAATTATATTTGCCAACAATTTAATAAGGTCTTTATTAACAACAAATATGTACAAAATACAATCTATATTTACAAAATACAATCTATATATAGAAAATTTCCTCAAGCCTGCCGCTGCTTCCGATTAACGGCAAGGTTCCCAGAAGGCTGGCAGCGTTTCCTCTTTGGATAGCCACGCTGACGCGTTGGCGGAAAAAGCTCCCCGCCCGCTGGTCTCCGGAGGTCTCGATCAATTTTGAAGACAAGGTGTGAGCAAAACGGCGAGCTTCTGACCCCCATGGTCCCAAGGTCTCGACCGCAAAAGGCATAAAAATATAATTGGGTCCAATCGATGCATATTTTTTGAATTTTGAATTTTCCGCACTGGCCGCCGCTGCCCCTGCAGCTCTACAAGTCGCCGGTAAGTGAGATGGCGCGAGTGTACATCCCACACCAGCGACTTGCCGACACTCCAAGGGATCAAAGACATACCATCCAGTCTCTTGCCATCGCCCCGCGCAATACCGACTGGTTCCAGTACGGAAGGCACGTTAGCGACAACAAGAGCCCTGCGGATAATGTCATTAATAGCTGAGTGTCGTGATATTCGACCAGCACTTAGGGAGCACGAAAGCCCATGGTGGCCGAGCTCATTGACGAGGTCTCCGCAGCGATTAGGTCTTTACACTGACTGGCATGGAATGTAGTCCACTTTCATACGAAATGAGGTGTATTTGGCAAAGACTTACTTTTCTTAGCTTATTGCACTACATTTACTATCATTTCGCCGTTAGCTCTCAGTTTTCAGACTGTATTATCATCCGAATGAAATTGTATTATTATTTTCAATTTTGCCTCAATCTTTCCGATAAAAAACATTTCTCCAAAGTCTAAATTTTCCCCAGAAATATCCGCAAGCTTTTGGTTTTGCCAAAAACAGTCTTTATTTATCCCCAAAATTGCGAATAAAACACGAATAAAACCCCAATCTAGAGACCCTGAATTGACGCAGAGACACCACAGGAGAACACAGTTAGCCACCTCCATATCTATGCATTAGAGAAGAGATGCACGACCAATATAAAATCCTTGTGCACGACAGCAATCCGAACACGGATCATCAAAACTATATTTAAACGCAACGCGTGCGCAACGCATTCAGCGTTGCGTTGCTTTACGTTTTGAATCAAGGATATTGCAGCTATTCGGATCCGCAATCGAGGAATTTTTGAAACCTCCAGTATTGTTATTGATACGGCAATCCACGATTCTTTTCCAGGAAATACGGTAGGTTTAAGGGCGGCAGCTCTCTCATTGCCGTATTACTAAATAGTTACCTACAGCAGTTTATTGGAGGTGAAACGAGACGTTTTTTCAGTGAAATGAATGAATCGAAATGCACAGTGCACACAGATACAACTTTTATGAAATTACCGAAATTACAGCCGGGGAAATTTCAATTATAGTGCCACGAGTTTATCTGGCCCGGTGAGGGTTGCTGTTTTCGCATTTGGTAGGCAAAACCAATGACCGTAGTGTTTATATTCTTTGACCAATGGCGAAAGACTTTTCGAAATGGCGTCGTTAATTCCCAATTAATTCCTCTTTTTTGACCACCGGGTCAGATATGTTTGTAGGAGTATACAAAAGTATCATCTCTTTTGTTTAATAAATTAAATTATTAAAAGAAACAAAAAACCCGACTGCCTAAAACAAAAATTAACTGAAAAGACAAAAACAAGCTCTTTCATCTATAGAATTTTAAATATAACTTGAATTTTATAAGGTATTGCAGTCGGGGATAAACAAATATTACAAAAAAAATACTTACTTAGGTTATTGGTTTGTCCCCTACTGCAATACCTTATAAAATTTCGACT
The DNA here is from genome assembly GCA_947623365.1 of Achlya flavicornis. NCBI lineage: Eukaryota > Metazoa > Arthropoda > Insecta > Lepidoptera > Drepanidae > Achlya > Achlya flavicornis. Next base: position 5,895,371 of record OX392482.1, read on the forward strand.
TTTTAGTTTTATTAATGAATGAGTTGTATGTATTAATAAGTAAATGAGCGGTACGGTAAAGTAAAGCTAACAACCATCGCAATTCTGTGAGTTCCGTACGGTAACCGCTCAGTAGGTTAGGTAATTATAGGTACTGTCCTTACATTAAACGTGTTTTTTACCCGACTGACCCGGAAGGAGGGTTATGTTTTTCGAGTGTATATATGTATGTATGTATGTATGTCTATTTCTTTGGCACGCTCTGCAGCCTAAACGGCTTGATGGATTTAAGCATATGGGATGTCGTTGAATTCGTCTGAACTGTAGGAGTGTCATAGGGTATATTATTTTTATATGGCGTCTACGGATAATAAAATAGGGGGGGTATTAAAAACAAAAATTCCGTTATTGTAACAATATGGGTATCAAATGAAAGCTTGTGAACAGCCCTTTCCATATATGTATATATTGTAATACTTTTGTGCTACCATTTTGACGTAAACTGCAATAAAACATGTTTAATGCAAGGACAGTAGGATACTATGAGCGCTCACCGTACGTAACTCGCAGAGTTGCGATGGTTGTTAGCGTTACTTTACCGTACCGCTCATTTACTTAATAATACTTACAACTCATTCTGTATAAAACTAAAAAGTCTGAAATAAATTAAATTATTAAAAGAAACAAAAAACCCGACTGCGTAAAACAAAAAATAACTGAAAAGATAAAAACAAGCTCTTTAATCTATAGAATTTTGAATATAACTTGAATGTTGTAAGGTATTGTAGTCGGGGACAAACCAATAACCTAAGTATGTGTTTTTTTTGTAATATTTGTTTATCCCCGACTGCAATACCTTATAAAATTCAAATTATATTCAAAATTCTATAGATTAAAGAGCTTGTTTTTATCTTTTCAGTTAATTTTTGTTTTACGCAGTCGGGTTTTTTGTTTCTTTTAATAATTTAATTTTTTGCAGTTTACTTCAAAATGGTAGCATAAAAGTATTATAATATATACATATTTGGAATGGGCTATTTACAAGCTTTCATTTGATACCCATATTGTTATAATAACGACATTTTTGTTTTTAATACCCCCCCTCATTTTTTATTCGTAGACGCCATGTAAAAATAATATACCCTATGACACTCCCACAGTTAAGACGAATCTAACGACACCTCATAGGTTAAAATCCATCAAGCCGTTTAGGCTGTAGAGCGTGCCAAAGAAATAGACATACATACATACATACATACATACACTCGAAAAACATAACCCTCCTTCCGGGTCAGTCGGGTAAAAAGGAATGAAAATATTGCAAATGAGTATAATATGAGTCGACTATGAGTCTACGAATGATCTAGCGACATTCGCTGATCGAAATACGATATTGTAAGTGAAATTCAATATTATGTGTTTGGTTATTATTTTGAACCATTACGGAGACGAAATAAATTAAGAATAGACTGTTTGAATCTAATTAATGTTATACGGCAATTTTAGTTCTATTTACCATAAAATACGGTAATCCGGACTGTGATATACGGTATCTTGTTTAGTTTTTTTACGATAACAACACTGACCATATGTAAAAGTCTTTAGAAATCATCAAAAAAATATTTTATTTCAACAGTGAACAGTCGAAACGGCACACCCTCTCACTAAATTATGATAGTAGGATAGAATAAATATTCTATGAACAATAAAATACTTGAATACATGTGTATTATTTATTTATTTATTCTGCCTTGTACAGTATAGTAAAATAAACATGTAGACGAAATGTTAACATCGAGGGCTACAAGTTAGATTTGAATAATTACTACGCGTAAATAAATATTACCGATAAAAAAATTAATTAACATTCATTTATTATATTGAATTATTATCAATTATATTGAATCCAAATATATTTTCATTATGTTTAAACATTGAACATAAAGTACGTAAATCATAATTATGCTCCTCTCGTGCAATGCTCAACAATGCAATAATTTTGGATTACAGTAACATAATATATACAATAATTAATACAACACAATACGATCACTAAACATTTATAAGTTACTGAACTAATGTGACTACACATTATAAATGCTATTGATAATACAAATAAATTAATAAATAGCTTGTACTATTCATACGTCTGTGATAAATAGATGGTTTCTCTAGTCGGACTATTTAGCCAGTTATATTAAAAATTGTATATCTGATAATGTAAAGGCCCAATCACACCGGCGCGGCGTGATATTATCACGCGTTTAACTAAATGTAACAAGAGTGACCAAGACTGAAAGAAACTATTTTATAAGACTTCAAAAAGGACATTCTCAACTCGATCTAAAGTTATTGTCGGATAAGCAACGTTGCAGGAGTTACCAACTAAAACATCAAAGAAATGTAAATAAAAAGGTCTTTATACAATTCTTGAAAATACGGCTGGAAAATATGTATTTTGAGGTCTGTTTTTTATTTGATAAAATTACGCGATGTTACTCTCAATACCAAACCGATTTTAATTTATATTCGTCTATTATTTTTATTGAACTTTCTAACAAAGCTCGCTTCGTGACAAAATAAAGCTTAGCTCAAACTGAGCTCCAATTTTCAAGTAGTAGACACAATTATAATACCTTTATTATGAGTGTCATACTCAAGGGAGGAAAATAACATTGCCATTATCAAAGTTTTATTGCTTTGACAATTAATACCTACATGTGTGTGCTTTTCATATATTTAATTTAAAGATTAATATGTTGCCGATCGCAAACGCTTAGAGCTCTAGTCTGAGCGTAGCTTAACTGAGAAATAATTTGAGCTAAGAACTTTTTAAGCGTGGCGTGAAATATACGTAAACAAAGTTTAAGTACTAGTAAACTATATATTGAAAATTTTCAATGGCACAGTTTTTTCCCAAAATAATTCAAATTTATACTATATTTCCTTTTGCTATTTTCTAATTATTCTTAAAATGCGTTTACATTGATAACAAAGAAATGTGGACGATTGTGACAGAATATGGCTGAACAAAATATTAAGAGGAACTTTCTCTTATAAATAAATAGCTGTGTACATTTAAACAATAAATATAATAAATTTCTATAACATAATATTGTTTCATTGATATTAAATTCGTTATGACATTAGACTCATGAACATTAATATTATATTACTTTTCTCTTTCTTTTGCTATAATTAGTTATAATTCCATTGATAAATTTGATAATATTCATACCTTGTAAACTTGTCAGACAAATAAGCTAATTCCTTATAAATAATCTTTATAAGCTCCTATTGCACTTGGTTGCTTTTTATTATACTTACCATTGTCCTCCAAAACAATAACGTACACTGGTTGTACAAAGTGTATAATTTTAGTACCAAATAATTTAATATATTTTTATATCATACATGTCATGGCTCAAATGAACTATACACATTTACTGGGTGTAATATACTTTATAGTAGAGCGTTTTGGATCGCCATAGACTATATGTGTTGTCGAATTTCAATAGATACACGCCTTCCCCTGGATACGTGTGCGATCCGGCATAAACCTGAAATAGACCAAAATAAACGTTTAAACATATTATTAATGTTACGTTTAGCTATTTTAAATTTAATATCAATGACATACGGTCCATAATAGTATGCATTTTTTCGGACTTAATGACAAATATATTAATAGTAAATATACGTACAAGGTTAGTGAATCATTTGTGAATGTAAATTCAATTCAATAATAATCGAAGTCGAAGAAGATTTAGAAATACATAGATTGATGGTTTGCATCTCTTGTGCACACCCAAGCAGAATTTAAAGATATGAAAGACGTCTGACAAATCATCATATTATGGTATTTGGCATCGCCGCGTAATAATTAAACTCGATGTTCTTTATTCCTTTAAGCATTATTGATATGTATAGATAGAATACCTCTGTGTGGCAGTCGCGACGGTATATCGGCACTACAAGACTGAGAGCGGGCCGCGCGCTGCTCAGCGCTCGTCGCTCGCTGCCGAGCTCCGGGTCTGAGCTACCGTGGATTGTGAACTCTGCTGACAATCATTCATTCAATATTATATATTAAATAAGGCGATGATAGCTCAGTGGTCGTGACGTCGAATGTCGAGACGAAGGTTCGAATCCTATGAGCTTGAGCTTTCGGTGAAGGAAAACATCGTGAGGAAACTATAACACGGTGGTAGGGTACTCGTCTGGTTGGCTTCCACCCTCATGTTGAAAATCTGCCATCAAGCACCTATCAGTGTGTTCCGCCAGCTGCACTTGAGACTCTCATGAAGGAACTGGCTCTGGAGTTGAGACCCAGTTCTAGGCTTTGTGTGCGTACCACCTTCGGCCACCTTCTGTTATCGAGTTAAATACTACATTCCAACAAATAATATGAGCAGAAAAATAAATAACAAAATAACGATAACTAAAAATAACAAACCTTCATCACCATATCCATCATCATCGGCTTCTTCTTCTTCATCGCTCTCAGATACGTGTACAGTGACCTCAGTTGTCGGGGACTTGCTCCATTCGAAGTAAAGACCAAAACCTGGAAGAAAGAAAAAAATATTGTTGGTGCAAATAATACAAGAAAGTTTTTTTTTTTTTTATTAAATGGGCTTGCGTTTGGCCACTGACCCGCCCATAAGGGGCGATGACGAAGCCTAAGATGAAACACGCTTACCCAGAAGAAACCTATTCACTCTGGCCTTGAAAGTTCCTAGATTGTAGGCGTCAGGAAACACAGACGCCGGAAGCAAGTTCCACTCTCTTGCTGTCCGCATTATAAATGAGGATGCAAAACGCTGTGTCCGTATTTTCGGTATGTCAACAACGTACGGGTGAAAATTTTCCCGGCGTCTTGTGGTTCGGTGTAAAAATGGGGATGGTGGAATTAGGTTGAACAATTCCTGCGCAGTACTCTCCAAAATATATCCTGTAGAAAACCGATAAGCAAGCAACCTTTCTTCGATGCTCGAGGCTCGTGAGTTTCGCCTTAATTAAAGACTCATCTCCGATGAGTCTCCTGGCTCGGCGGTCTATTGAGTCGAGAGCCTCAAGCTGGAACGTAGCTGATCCATCCCAAAGATGGCAGCAGTACTCCATGCATGACCGGACTTGTGCTTTATAAAGTTGGAGCAATTGCCCAGGCGTGAAGTACCGCTTAACCTTAGAGAGGATACCCAGCTTTCTGGCAGCTGTTTCTGCCTTCGATTCAATAGAACAGCCAAAGTTTATTTTGGCTGTTAATGTTATGCCTAGGAGATCAAGCCGATCGCATATTGGCAAGGATATATTTTGGAAAGTAGGAGCCTGATGGTAAGGACTCCGTTTGGCGGTGAAAAGACATGCCTGTGTCTTGGTGGCGTTAAACGTGACCAGATTGGCTTTGCCCCAATCAGAGACTGCCTGTAAGGTCACGTTCAAACGCTCAACCATGGCCCCTCGAAACAATTGGATCTCGTCACTAGTGGCTCGTGCGCTGGAAATGTATCTCTCTGCAAACAGTGCTGTCGTCTGCGTACCCAAAGATACCGGGTTTTAACAGATCGTTGATATGTAGCAGAAATAAGGTTGCAGAGAGAACTGATCCCTGAGGAACTCCGGCATTGATTGCCAAGAGGTCCGACGAGCACCCGTCTATGACCACTCATATAGACCGTTTACTCAGGAAATCGGAAATCCAAGCGCACAGGCCATCAGGAATTCCATATGAAGGAAGCTTGCTTAGAAGGCTGGTGTGCCAGACCCTATCGAAAGCCTTAGAAATATCGAGGGAAACGGCAATTGCTTCCCCGTGTCTCTCAATGGCTTCGCTCCAAAGATGTGTGGTATACATAAGAAGATCCCCAGTAGACCGTTTTTGGCGGAAACCGTACTGTCGGTCACTGAGGAGTTCGTTATCTTCAAGGTATGCCAGGAGCCTAAAAGTTAAAGAGTGAGTATTGTGTAGAAGTATATGTGTTATAGTCAAACATCGAAGCTCCAGCGCTCCTAGGTTTAGCTAGTCTAACCTCAGGTCTGACATAAAGTCTTTGTCAAAGTCCAAACCATTTGTCTACCTTTGACTAACGAATTTTTGTCTAATTAGAGACTAATTTGGATAGTCAAACGTCGTTTGATGAAATCGGGGTTTGACCAGTTAGACCTAAATTAGGTATAGGAATGTGTTAGTTTGTTAGATTAGGTATAATAAAAGCAATTTTTTTCATTGACGAAGATGTTGACATTGGCAATATACCTGTCTTTAGCGACGTGAAGGGCCTCATGGAGTGGCGGATCTGGTAAAAGTTTAAAGGTGACGATAGCTCAGTGGTAGTAACGTCGGATACCGAGACGAAGGTCCCGGGTTCGAATCCTACAACGAACTGGAGCTTTCGGTGAAGCAAAACATCGTGAGGAAATCATAGCACGGTGGTAGGGTACTTTGTAGTACCCATCTAGCTGGCTACTCACAAGTTGAAAATCTGTCGCCAAGCACCTATCCGTGTGTTCCGACAGCCTGCACTTCAGAGCCAGTTCCTTCTAGGCTTTGTATCAAAACCACCTCAAACAGGCCTATACACATAAAGAAAAATGTAAGTATAGTGACCGATGTCGTATGTGTCAGTGGCGAACTCCCAGCAGAGACACCTGGCGCGGTGGTGGGTGGGCACGCGCACGGTGACGGTCTCGCCGTGCCCCACGGTGAGGCGGCCGCCGCCCGCGCGCGCCGACTCCTTGAACTGCGCCGCGTCGGCGCGCGTCCACATGCGCGCCTCTTCCACCGCTGGGAACACTTCTGTAACCAGCGTTACACTTACAATACGGGCCAGTTGGCGCAGTTGGTTAAGACGTTGAGTCTTAACCTATAGCGCCGCAGGTCGTGGGTTCGATTCCCACACAGGACATGCATTTGTGTGCATGAACATGTCTGTATGTCCTGAGTCTGGGTGTAATTATGTATATTAAGTATGTATTTACAAACAAAAAGTACTGTATGTATTATATCAGTTATCTGGTCTCCATAGTACAAGCTCTGCTTAGTTTGGGATCAGATAACCGTGTGTAAGGAATGTCCCAGGATATTTTATTTATTTATTTTATTAATATTATAGAGCGACTTTACTAAAGTAAGGTCTGTCTGTTTAATCACGGGTACGGTCTAAATGCCTTGAAACGAAGTGCACGTACATAGTTGAAACGAAAATACATATAATTAATGCCAATGTCTCGTTTTTTATCGATACTTTTACCGAGAACAAATGAAAAAGGTATCCATATCGTTATTTTATCTGAATTTAAATCCACTCATTATCATCTGTCTGCCCTGTTCCCAATCATTTGGGGTCGGCGCAATATGTACGCTTCTTCAATTCGACTCTTCTATCCGTCATACCAGCATCCACTCCTTTCTTACCCATATCATCTTTCACACAATCCATCCATTTCTTTTTGGTCTTCCTCTTCCAGTATTATCTGACTGTAAATCGACTAGTGTACGATGTATCTATATGGAAACTGCTCACACTTCGTACAAAGGTTATAAGGTGGTTTAAAGTGTATGGTTTTAAGGTTAACGCAAACTTATCCGAGCCGAAGGCGCCGAACGCATCGAACGAATTGAATTTTAGAATTCTGTATATGAAATCTTATGAAAGCTCGCACACTTGCCCGCGTCGAATCGTCCGAATCTGAAATCCTAAAGAACCCCAGAAATCCTAGACAAATTCGGATGACTTCATCAGATTCGGCGCAGCTTATACGGTGGACTCGACCGATGCGCTCGCATCGCATTCTATCAGTTGCGTAGCAACATGCGAGTCGTTTATAATTATTGTGCGACAGGCGTAAAGGAAATAGAAATGATTTCTTCGGCGCGGTCGATTCTGTCGCTCGGTACGGATATGTGTTCGAGTCGTCCTTGACTTCGATTCGTTCGCCGCGTTCGGCTCTCATAAGCGCGTCCACCTTAACAATTCGAGCGATATGCCATCCGTCCCGTATATATTTATTTATTCGGAAAACCAACAGCTTATTACATTAGTATAACTTCAGTGTACATATATATGTATATACGAAACTGTCACCGTACGTAACCATCGTGTCCCGTATTGCTTCATGTCCCGACACTGACTGGGCAAAAAAATAGCAAAGATACTAGATATTTCTAGCAACCTTTTAAGAGAGGTAGAGCATAGCGTTTATTCGCTCAAAGAGCAGCTCGACTGGGGAAGTACCTCCACCTTACAGTATACCGCAGCCAAATAACTTTATATTGTGTAAAGTTGTGTTCCTGCGCGTGAGTAAGGTCGCCAGAGCTCATAGGGGTGGGGGGGAAAGGTCGGTAACGCGTGAGCGATGCTTCGTGTGTTGCAAGCGTCCATATGGCTACGGTAACCGCTTACCATCAGGTGGGCCGTATGCTTGTTTAACGACTAAGTTGTATAAAAAAAAAAAAAAAAAAAAAAAAAAAAAAAAACCTGTGTAAATGATAATTATTTCTAGATCGCCATGCATTATTTATAACAATCTACAACACTATCCACTTAGTGAGTCATAAAAACATAGTCATTATTCACAGTTAATAGGTTTACTGATAATGAACTTATGAGATCAGCCGATAAAAAATTCGAATACCGTGCCAAATTATAAGTTATGTCTTATGAATTATTTATGATTGAGCAATACAAATTAACATACTTAAATGAATCTTTTCTAAGCCTCTGACAATGTGTTCCGGCTGTTGCACTTGAATTCCAGTTAAAGATCAATCCATATAAAAGTTTATAAGTAATAATTCCAGTTGTTTCAAGGATTTATTTATTATTTATAAACAAGCATACGACCCGCCTGATGGTAAGCGGTTACCGTAGCCATGCCATTGCGACACACGAAGCATCGCTCACGCGATACCGATCTTTCCCCCTAACCAATTAGCTCAGGCGACCTTACTCGCGCGCAGGAACACAACAAAGTTATTGGGCTGCGGTATTCTGTAAGGTGGAGGTAGGTACTTCCCCAGTCAAGCTGCTCTTTGAGGGAATAAACGCTACAGTCTACCTCTCTCAAGGTTGGCAACACATCAGCAATAGCTGTTGCCTGACTTATTGGCGGGAACTTGTATAGTGATGTTGCGTTTTCATTTTTATTTTCATAAATTTTCAGTTTTATTGCGTATTATCGGTGGTATTTCCCACCATCCAATAAAGATCAATCCATGTGTATCGTGACTTTACAAGTTATCTCAAAAAGTCCGTGAATTTTTTTAGTACAATGACCAGCATTTTACTAAAACATGACTGGACGGAGACTGATAATGTCGACTATGTGAAAGTTAATATGTGGACTATATGAAAGTGATATTATAAAGAAAATGTATGCGACTGAAGGATTTTGTATCCATGGGCATGAACAAATTATAAAAAAAAATGCCTTCATAGACGACAGCGTTCATGTGGACATTCAGACAAGTGGTATTAGTCTGACTATGCCTAAGTACTTGCAAAGGGCTATTTGAATAAATAATTTCGATTTTTTTAATTTAATACTTACCATCTCCATCAGACTCTTCATCACCCCTAGATTCCTCTGTGAGTTCAGAAATTTCTGTTTTCTCTGATGTCTGCATTGATCTAAAATTAATAAATAATATTTCAAGGTTTCATAACACATAAATTATGCAATCAAACTAATAATAATAATCGTGCTTACTTGTTATCCATAACAGGTATAACTTCAGTTTCATTTAGATTACAATCTTTGATAACATCCTTAACATCTTTGTGATTATCATTTTCCTGATCTTCCTCCGTATGTGAATTATCCTTTATATTAGAATTAGCAAGCCTTTGGTCAACAGCGAGTTGTTGTATGTACTGTTGGTAATGTTGGTCTTGTAGCTGTCGGATGAGGACTGCCTGCTGATCAAAGTTGCCTGGATACTGTTGTTGAGCGTACTGGAGAAACTGGTCATATGTTTGTGCATTGAGTGCATCTTTTATTCTCTGCCTGAAATTAAATGTTGTAATATAAATGAGACCTTGTATTTTCACTCTAATTAACTTTTACAGGCACTGTAGAGCATGCTTAGTTAGTAGGTTTCTAGTAGGAATGTCAAACTGGACTTTAAATCATCAATAAATAAGTAAAATAAAAAAATATCCTGGGACATTCCTCACATACCACATTCACACACCTCACATTTGGGGTCATCTGATCCCAAACTAAGCAGAGCTTGTACTATGGAAACCAGATAACTGATATAATACATTAGTATATGTATACTTACTTACTTACATACTTTTTGTTTGTAAATACATACTTAATATACATAATTACACCCAGACTCAGGACATACAGACATGTTCATGCACACAAATGCATGTCCTGTGTGGGAATCGAACCCACGACCTGCGGCGCTATAGGTTAAGACTCCACGTCTTAACCAACTGTGCCAATGGTCCCGTTAAACAATCAGATACCAAGCAAATTGAACCATACTCACACTTGTTGTTCCTCTGTTAATTTATTACTTTGTTGCTTTTGTTTCTCTAGAATGATTCTATTCTGTAGCTCCAAATGAGCCCTCTCCTCTTCTTCTTTATTCAACCTATGAATTAAAATCAATTTATTGGAAAACTAGCAGCAATATAACTGTTAAACATTAAAAACAATGGGACATGAGACTATGAGTTGAATACAATTAAATGTTTTTTTAGAATCCTGGGACCTCTTCACACATTGTCATCTTATCCCAAACTATTGAAAGCAATACTATTGAAACTAGATAACTGATATACCTTTTGTAAGTACATACTTAAAAATGATACATTACACGCAGACTAGGCAAAAATGTTCATGTACATAAATGTTTGTCTTGGGTGGGGATTGAACTCATGACCTGCAGCAGAGATCTTACCAACCATAACTGGCCCGCCAAATATATACAATAACAAGACAAATAAATAGCAAAGGAAAGCATAATGATAACAGGTATTATTTTAAGCATAACTCAATAATATACAATGCACTTACTCTTGTTGCTTCTTATTTTCTAAATCCTTTTGTATTGCCTCTAAATATGGTTTGAAAAGAGGACATAACCTGTAAAGCAATAACAGGATAATAAACTTAAAACTTTATATTTTTCCTTCTTTCCATAAACACCTACTGATATTACAAATTATTCTGAGTAATATGCTATGACTAGGGATGGGCAGGGAAAGAAAAATATTGGGAAGAAAAGAAAAATACGGGAAAATACGGAAAAGAATGGAAATATACGGGAAAATTCCCAAACGGCGGGAAAATACTCAAATGGCTTTATGTTCCTCAAAAAACATATTTGTTGATGCTTTTGATTGTTATTTTATTATTATTATTATTATTATTATTATTATTGTTAATACACTATGCAGCTTAAAGCTGATGCGTGTATATCACTTCAGTGCATTTTAATCATACTCGCTGTTGTATGTACCTACATCACCTACGCGCGGTCCTACGCGGACCTTGGAGGAAGTTATCACACTTTTTTTTATACTACCTAGGTAGCAAACAAGCATACGGCCCGCCTGTTGGTAAGCGGTTACCGTATCTTATGGACGCTTGCAACACCTCCCTCGGGACCCGGGACGGGCTATATAAGCGTCGTACATGTGCACACGTGCTCTTTCTGCACGAGACCGTCTGTCCGACTGTCCACCGACTGTCCACCACAACCCTTACACCCCAAAACGTCGCATTGTTTAAAAACAACGCAACTTTTTTTTTTTATTGTTTTTTTATTGTATGATATGAGTATGACCCTAATAGAAATCATGTTAAATGTTATTCAAACGATTTGGTAAAGGTATTTCTCGCTATATACGCAAAATGTACTAAATATGACCATTTGAGTATTTTCCCACCCAGTGGGAAAATTCCCGGGTTCTTTCCCACTAAATTGGAAATTTACTCGAAGTTGGGTTTATTCCCGGGAAGAAACCCAACCCTAGCTATGACTGAACAGATTGATTGATTATGCTTGGTTAAACATAAGAGTTGCCTTTTCATACCAGGAAAACCATGATTCCCTCTATGCTGTGTGAAAACAACGTGAAATTGTATGGTGTTGACAGATATGAGATAAACATTTCTTACCTGTCTAATGTGTGAATGAAACCAGCCATAGCCTGAACCTGTGTCATTTGCCCTAGTGCCTGCCATGCTGCCCGCCTGTCTCGACCAATTACATCTAAAACTCCTAATGGAGGAGCCGAGTTAGTGTCTAAAGGTCCGTGGACTGTTTGCTGAGTGTATGCAACCAACTTCAACCTGTCTTCATAGCTGAGGTGGAGAGCTTTTCCTTCTTTATCTATAATAATTTAGAGTCATCATTAACACCTTAAAAACCCACCCCTAGGCTACTCTCTAAGCCAAATATTGCGGAGAATAGAAAACACCGCCGTCACCGCCGAAAATCAAGTACAAAGTGTAAATACGAAGTATTTTGTTCGACGCAACAATACAATCTTTCAATGAACATCAAGATCATAATTACATTAAACAATCTCTCTAAAACTAAGCTTACTAAGTAAATGTAATACATACAAGTAAATATTTTCAAAAAAGTAATAACTTAAAAAATACCTTTATAAAACGATAGTCCGTATTTATACACTTCCTTTAGAGGCATACCCCATTTACGTTCTTCACTTTCTACAATTCCTTGTTCAGTTTCCAGGCAAACTTTTTCTGGATTTACTTTAAAGTTATTTTCTATTTTGCTGGCCATTTTATAGATTTTCGATGAACCTGATTCTGTCTACGGAATTTCCATAGACTTTTCAAGATTTTTGACACTTTGATTTGACACAAACTTTTTAAGTCTGCATTCCGAATTAATGATATAATCGCTGTAATCGATTTGAGCGTGCTTAAACCCGTTCCATACACAGACGTATGAATAGTACCTACAAGCAGACTAAGCATTCGCAAAAAAAATTGAAGCCAATTACACCTACAAAGAAAGTGTAGCTGTTACAGAGCCGAACTAAGGCCGGTAAAGATATTTACGTCTATGAATGAGGGGCGGCGGCGGCAGGCGGAGATAATCCATAATAATATTATAAATGCCAAAGTAGCTCTGTTTGTTTGTTTGTTACGGTTTCACGCCTCAACTACTCAACCGATCATCATGAAATTTGGTATACAGATAGCCTGGTATGGAGAAGGACGGTTTCAAGGTCAACCCGCGGGGGACATCTAGTAGTCTGTTTTGCACATATTTTCACGAAAATGAAAGAAAAGTATAATTTAGTAAAGGTGAAAGAAAATCAATTCACTCAAAAAATTCAATTCACAATCATTTATTCAAATAGACCTTCGCAGGCAGTTATGAAAAGTCTAACTCTAATTCTCTAATACCGGTTCGGAAGGTTACATTTGCTGAGAAGAGCCGACAATAAGCTCAGCAATAACTCATATAAAACAAGCTTAGATTCATTACATAACATTTACGTTCTAATCGCACTGACAACAATTGTGAGCCCCGGCGCGGCGGCAAAACTAAAAAGTAAACTAAATTAATTTAATAAGTAAATAAATAGTAAACTTAAGCAGACTAGCCCCCACAAACACCAGCAGTTCACAAGTATGACGCTTATGGCAGCCATAGCTCTCCTCGCTGTATTGGAGGGAAGTGAGCGACCCGTCACACGATGCCGCCGCAAGCAAAGGTCTTAAAGTGAGAATGACTTACTTAGGTCTGCCTTAGAAATAAAAAAATAAACTAAAGGGAAACTACTAAACACACAATTTGTAATCACTGTGAGTACTGTGACTATTGACAAGTTTAGACTAAATATCATTTAAATAGAAAATATAAAAATTAGCCAAACATAATATATCAATGCATTTATCTATTTATATAAAAATTAACCCCTATTTCTTCTGGTCACGCTATAACCTGAGAACGGGTATACCGTTTTTTTTTTAAATACTTTCTAATACTTGTTTCCTAGTAGGAGATTAAAAATTTAAGAAAGTTGAAAATAACAATGAGGGCAGGAGGAAGCATGGGTGCCTACTCTTCGTTACGCAAGGGCGAAGGGGCTGCACTGCCCGCAGCGCCAGAGCCGATGCGGAAGTGAATTTATGCCAAAAAAACCTCATCCTCATACCTCAACGATGAATATCACGGAAACCATGAGCTTGCTTCAAGTTTGGGGATACCGGGGGGAAGGGTATCCCCCCTCCACTCCCCCCTTACCCCGCGTCCCACCTGAGTCGATGCAGAAGTGAATTTATGTCAAAAAACCTCATATATAACCTCAAACTTCAACCATGAATATCTCGGAAACCATGAGCTTGCTTCAAGTTTGGGGGGAAGGGAATTCCCTCCCGGACCCCTCGCACCCACCTCTTACCCCTGCCCTGTGTGACGTCTCCGAAAGTTTTACCCAAAATAAATTTAATTTACCAAATCCGTCCCCTCGATACATTATATGTAAACAATATATAAATCTTTAGATTTCTTAAATTATGTGCAGTTTCCTTTATATAAAACGTATGGAAAGTAATTTTAACATAATTATTTATCATATTTTCAAATTATCGCCTACGAATGGTAATTATTTCTTTATAAAAACACCATAATAAATATATTGAATTTGTAATGAAATCAAAACTAACCGATGAAACGTTATTCCTGGTAATTCCTTATGACTTGAACTATCACACTAATAGGCACTACACTTAACCATATTTAATCCTAGATTTTCGCCCTATTTCTACAAAAACGATTAATATTTCGCAATAAAACCAAATAAAAACATACAGTTGTTGACCCGTCACACGGATTATCATGACAGATCAGATGACGGAAAATGACTTCAATTTATTTTTAATACTAGTATAATACGTAAAATTGGTTTGGTCTGTTAGTTCTACTCATACGTCTGTGGTTAAAGCCCATATTTATTATGTCTGTGGTATTTTGAGTTTTATTGCGTATTATCGGTGGTATTTTATCCAATAAAGATCAATCCATGTGCACCAGTGAAGTGAAATGAAATGAATTATGTGTATCATGTTTACAAGTTGTCTCAAAAAGTCCGTGAAAAAATTTAGTACAATGACCACCATTTTACTAAAACATGACTGGACGGTGACTGATAATGTGGACTATGTGAAAGTTAATATGCGGATTATATGAAAGTGATATTATGAATAAAATGTATGCGACTGAAGAACTTTGTATCCATGGTCATGAATAAATTAACAAAAAAAAACTAAAAGTAAAAAGTAAACGTCAAGTAACGTAGGTACTGTACGTCTCAAAATTTCTTATTAATCTGGGAATTCAATACAAATACAGTGATTTTATATACCTATCGAACTGAGAATATTTTCTTTACCTTCTTGAATCCATTTGATGCACAGGGAAGAATGTGATACGTTTAGAAAATATGTGTAGAAAATCAATGTTGGTACATTATCCAAGGGGTGCTTTGTTGCAAAATATTTGGCTATTCACGTTTTCCACCATTCGACATACATAAATTATTATATTCAGACACACATAGTACATGCATAGTAGTGCGACGTCTACGAACATGGAGGTGAATCCGCTGAATATATTCTTCGTGAAATCAGACAGTAAAGGCGACAGGTTGCTATTTAGGTATCCCTTTACGACAGAGAACAAAAATGAAAACAAACAGAAGAAGTTTGGTCGGCATAATCCCTACGCTATTAATTCCACGGAGGATTTGTTACAAAACCCTCAATCGCAAACATCTAACATCTGCAAAGGTTGGTTTACTTTGATTCTGAACTCAGACAATTATTATAACTTCATATACAGACACAGGTTTTCATGCATTCCTTACTGGTATGTAAATATTTTTATCAACATGTTATACATAGATTTATTAATAGTTAACCCGTGATGCACTTTAAACAGCAGGGGTGTCTAAGATGAGCCGTGGCCAATTTGCATTAAACGCCACTTTGATGTATAAGACACAAGGTTTAATATTATCTTGTCTTTATCTAGATTCATATAGATTTTAAAGCTAGCCAGGTCTAGCTTTATGCTTGCTTTATGGATTAAAAACAAATTAACTGCGTTTATACACTGATTTGATAGCTGCTAGTATTTAACATGTTGATGAACAGAATGCTTCTCGACATTGTCATTGTATGAAATAAAACAATAGTATGCCTGTCAACGTCAATGTTTTTACCTGTATATAATCAGTATGTCTCAACACACAGAACATTACCTAAAAAACAAGAATAAGAGAGTAATGTAATATTTTATTGGTGCAGGTCAATTAAGCGGATTCACAGATGAGATGCTGTCAACACTATTTGCGGTAAAAGCTGAGTTGTGCAACAGGAAGTTTGAACTAAAAGTCAATGATGTCAGGTTTGTGGGACACCCAACCCTGCTGCCGTACCGGACAAACAAGGATGACACAGCTGCCATGATACTTATAAATATTGTATTTGCATTGCAGGCTTCTGCAAGTCATTCTATTGGTAAGTTGCTTCACTTTTTCATTTATAGGAAATTTGGGAATCTAGGATTTATTATAGCTTACTACCTACCTCTTGAATCACCCTTTCCTTTTGGGCTGGTCCTTTTAAAAGGTGTGCATGGGTACAAATCTGACATGTAGAGAACCTTGTAGTAATTGGTAATATCTAAATCTATGCTCTATTTCACAAAGGATGAGTCGTCAAGGTTTTTTACAAATATCTAATGAAATTCCATTTGATTACTCTGAAATAGTACTCACAATATTTCACGTAACCTCACTCTTTCGTAGTATTTCTCTATTATATCAAAATGAACATTAACCATTGAGATATCTAATAAAATACCATGTGTCACTGAACTCATGCTATTTGAAATCTAGTATAGTGGATACTTTTTTTTTTTTTTTTTTTTTCGGTCATCAGTTTGTAACTTTAAGCAAACTTTTTGAGTGTCACATTGATTGGGAGAGTGAGCCCTCGAGTGAAGGCATCTACTTATATTTTGTCGCTCAAAAGAAGCTCAAAGAAAGCTAGAAAATGTTATTTCTCTTGAGTCGTCTTGTATAATCTTGGCAAGTTAATTTAGCAGCAAGCGCATTAGGGTGTCTCTCCAGTCGCTGTCGATATTTCATGCAAGTGTTTTGGATTTCTTCCTTCACAGTGCACATATGAAGAAGCTGGTGTATTTCAGTATTTTTGATGAACCAGGGAACATTTGCTATTGCCCTTAGGAACATATTCTGCATTCTTTGCAGCATAATGATGTTGGAATTACTGGCACTCCCCCATAGTTGGATGCCATACATCCAGACGGGTTTCAGTACTGACTTGTATATGAGGAGTTTGTTGTCGGTTGACAGTTTGCTGTTTCTTCCTACAAGCCAGTATAGGTTGCTGTACCGCATTTTCATTTCCTGCCTTTTGGCCTTTATATGTTTCGCCCATGTTAGCCGGCGATCGAGGTGTAGGCCCAAGTATTTTACACTTTCTGTGTGAGGTAAGGTAGTATTTTCTACAAATACGGGCGGGCAGTTACCTTTCCTAAGTGTAAAGGTAATATGGACTGACTTTGTGGTACTAGCTTTTATTCTCCAGGTTTGCAACCATTTTGTGATTTGGTCAAGCCCCCGTTGCAGTGTTTGTGAAGCTGTCGTAGGGTTTTTGCTGCTGGCGAGTATAGCTGTATCGTCAGCAAATGTGGCTGTAGTAACATCATCTACTTGTGGGAGATCTGCAGTAAATAGTGTGTACAACACCGGCCCAAGTACTGATCCTTGCGGAACACCAGCCTTTATTTTATAAAAGGTAGATATCGCCCCAGCCTCTCTTACTCGAAATATTCTTTCGGATAGATATGAATTCATAAGAGCGTAGAAGCTATGGGGAAGACATGTTTTTAGTTTGTAGAGGAGACCCCTGTGCCAGACCTTGTCAAAGGCCTGTTGGATATCAAGGAAGACAGCAGAGCAGTATTCCTTTTGTTCTAGTGTTTTCCTAATCTTTTCACAAACTCTGTGCACTTGCTCAATAGTCGAATGGTGCTGTCTAAATCCAAACTGGTGAGATGGTATTATAGTGTTTTCTGTCAAGATAAGCAGATTTCTTAGGAACAGTATTTTCTCAAAGAGCTTAGACAGCACTGGCAATAAGCTAATGGGCCTGTAGGACGTGACCTCATTCGCTGATTTTCCTACTTTGTGTATCATTAAGATTTCTGATACTTTCCACAGTGAAGGAAAGTATTGCACTCTCAGTATTCCATTAAACAAGGTCGTCGAAAACACTGTAGCCTTCCTCGGAAGTTCTGAAAGGACCTCCTTAGTTAACAAATCGAACCCAGGGGCTTTTTTGTCCTTAAGTTGCCTGATCAGTCTCCACACCTCTCTAACGGTAGCAGGTTTTGGTGGTAGGGACATCTGGAAGACTTGGTCCAGGCTAGTATTTACCTCCTTGTCAGTTACCCCACTACACCTTGGATTGGGTGTGAATACATTCGATAGATGCAGAGCAAAGGTGTCAGCTTTTTCCTGAGGCGTTCTAGCCCAATCCCGATTATTCATTCTGATTGGAAGCTTTGCTTCCTGTGGTCTATCATATGATTTGGTAAATTTCCATAATGAATAATTTGTCGAAGCTGTGGCAGTTAGGGATTGCACTTTCGTCTCAAGGGTTATATTGTTCCATTCTTTTATAAGTTTCTTAAGATCCAAAGTGGCTTTATTGAATGCAGTTTTATCAACCCTTAGTCTACTCTGGTGCCAAATACGACGTAGCCTACGTTTTTCTAATATTCTAGTTTTTATATCCAACGGCAGGTTTGAGGATTTATTGTTGGATTCTATGTAGGGTGTGTTTACCCAACATGCGCATTGAATAAGCCTTGTAATATATTGGGTCGCTTCATCAATATCATTTGGAGTTTTAAGCGCTACTTTTAGGTTAATATTGGCTTCAATGTATAGTGGATACTATCTCTACATACTGTTGAAGCAATATGGATAATGACAAACCCACAAAGGTGTAACAACTACTTATTGCTGAAAAGAAGGGTACTATACTGGGTCTATTGGAGGAAGTGCTACCAATCCGAAATTTAAAATGTGCTGTTGAGAAGGCTAACAGTTTCAGTCCAAATAATTTCATATTACAGCACCAGAATAAAATTGTGACTTGGCCTTGCAGGATTTTGAGTCGCATTGTTGATCCTTGAAGGTGTTGATTTGTAGGTCCGTTATTGAATGTCAATTGTCTATGACTGCCAATACAATTTGATTGAGTGAATTATGAATGTAAAGGAATGGTAAACATTCGGAATTTCTTTCCAGTTAAGTGTTACTATGATTTGAGTAAAAGACTGGGAAAAGCACTGACACATGAAGAAAAGAGATGCTCATATTTGACTGAAGAAATGAAAATAATGGTATGTTTCATTCTTCTTACTATAACTACAAAAAAAAATTACAGCATGTGGAAGTTATCATCACATAAATTTTCCAGCTGGCTGCCCATGATGAGGTTTCAGCTCTAGATAGTGAAATGAATGGTGATAATGATGATGAAGATGATAATTTGCGTCACTCGGTTAGTTCAACAACATACAGTACAGATAATGGTGACACCGGTCCTAAGTCTGCGTTTCATCTTATACTGCAAAGGAGCTCACTGGCAAGGTCTATGAAGTGCGTGTTTGAAGAACTTAGTAGTACTGGTATGTCATTTTAAAGTAAAACGTAGTAGTTTAAAGAAAACAATGTAAATCGAAAAATGATACAATTTGGATGAGATTTTGTACCATGAAATTTAATTATTTACTTAACTGAAATAGACAGTATCATTTTATCATAGACTATCATGACTGAATTATCCATGAAAGCCAAAAATGTGCGACTATAGTTTGTTTAAAAAAGCAAACAGCCTAGTAACTAGGTGAACAGGAGCTCACAAAGATCTCTGCATTGACTTAAATTTGCCGTGAATTAGCTGTAGAAAAGTAGACTCGCTTTCAACTTTTACTTTGTTTACTTGGAGAATAAGCCTTAAGCATTTTTTAAAGAAATGTTAAAACTTTAGTTAAATGTTAAGTACTGTATTTCAGGTATAGTGCAAGTACGCATAAACAAGTGGGTGCTTTTATCATTCTGTTTGCCGCACAAAGCCCACCAAATACACAATAGAGGTTTGATCATTGAACCAGAGACAATTGATAAATGCCTACAGAAACTGAGGCCTTATCATGGCATTTTACTCATGGTGAGTATAAAAATGATTCCAGAAAAAACTGTTACTCCCATCTTAATTCACGCTCGGCACATGCCGACCGTGAATTACGACCACATACACCTATATGTATGTGGTCACCTGTCGAGATCCTTTTTGCCCCATTGTATATCAATAATGACTGAAAATATTTGGATGAAATCTATCACATTTTTTTTTTATTTTGAACACAATTATTCTTGCTGTAAATCTGGGTAGAAGCTAATCAATCCATAGACAAGTAGCCAAATTCTAAATAGAATGATTATTTACTTGTTTTAGGTGAATCCAAATGATCTACTCGCTTCAATACCATTAGATGGAAGCTCAGCATTATTACGTCTCATCAAACTCTACAGTCCACTCAAAAGTTTGCAGACACTTGCCATTGAAGCAGATTTAACTTTAAAACAGGTAAATTATTTTGATAAAAGTTCTATGAATATTTTGGAACTTAGTGTCTTCCTTTAACGCCTATTGCAATCCCTTTCAAGCAACAGTGGATAATAATATACCCACAGCAAAGACTTCTGGCTCAATTTGGTTAATGCTGAATTAATCCAAGTTAGACAAAAGGAGCATATTATAATTGTAAACATTATTTGTCGATTTCCAGGTATTCCAGCTAACAGGTCACCTTGTGTACTGGGCAAAAGCGACAGTAATATTTCCCTTATGTGAAGGAAATGTGTATGTGGTGGCACCCGGCGCTAATGTTCACATTCACTCGCCTCTTGTTGAAGAATTCTCTAAGGAGTTCCCTGGACTATGTTTATTGCATGTAAGTCGAACATTATTTTAAAATTTACAAAAATATGTGACATGCAATTGTTGTCAGTGATACTAGAAAGTATGAAAATGTTATGTAATAAATATAAGCTTGTTTATAATAGAGTAATTACCTTCTGAACTGGTATTAGAGTTGGGGAAATCTTCCAATATTAAGATAAAATTACCAGCAACAATATTTTAAAAAGGGGATAAAATATAAATATAATGACAACCAAAAAGAATTTTGTGACCAATAACCTCTATTACCTAAAATGAAACCAAATTAAGTAAATTATTACCAATTAACACCAAATTTTTATGAGGATACCTATTGGTTCCGATTCTGTTGTAAATCGCACTAAACTAATTTTAGTCACATCTCATCTCTTTCTTACAAACATTATTGAAAAAGGAAAGAACATATATAAAGCTGTCAAATTAATCTTTGTCGTCTTATTTTGCGTGTATTTAAGCGTAACCGCGACAGACGGCGACTAAATTCATATTGAACTAATTTGCATTGGACTAATTTGACAGGACTAAATTTCTTACATCCTTTTCTTATGTTCTTTGTTAGAAAGAGACATAGTGAGCTTAATATTAATTAAGTTGTGTTGTACACAACAGAAACAGGGCCATTGTTATATCTATTTCTAACTAAAAAAAGTTTGATTGCCATAAAATGTTGCTATAATCTATACATATAATAAAACTGTAGAAAAGTCGTGTCTGTACATTGAATATTTTTACCAAAAACTGATTGGGGGTGATGTAGAATGACTAACACAATACATAAATACCATTAAAAAAAAAATTGTCTGTCTGTCTGTCTTTCTGTCTGTCTGTTTGTCTGTTTGAACAGGATAATCTTCGAATCCACTGAACGGATTTGCATGGGGTTTCCACAGGGTAATTGAGCGTTGCTTGGCGCTTCAACTAGGCTTTGTTTCATAAAAATCGGATCACGGGAAAAAAAGATATCTCAATTTATTTATTTACAGGCCGTCTCACGGCTATGAGACACAGAGGGAGAGAACTACTAGATGGCGTTGTCTTTTTCCTGAATCGCACTATGGTTTCGTTCTCACAATTTTATGACAAGATTTTGATATAAATATTTTGGTTGATGAGAGCCATCGGCGCTCTCCCGTTTGACCTTTTAGTTTTGTTCACTACAAAAAAAAAGCTACAAATAAGTACAGCTGCATTGACGAACTTATGAAAAAGGCTTACCTAAGTAAGAATCGAACCTGCTAAACTTCACGATGTGTTCTCATTTAAAGTTATTTGCCTACATATGGCATAGCTCTGGGTCGAGTAACTATTCCCACTTTACCACCCTCGCGGGAACTCTCCCGTGATAAAAGGTATCCTATTTTTAACCGACTCAAAAAAGAAGGAGGAAACTCTAAGTTGGACGCGTATGTTCTTTTTTCATGTATGTTCATCGATTTCTCAAAAACGACCATGAACAATTCAGATATGATGAAATTGCTTGACAGACTAAGTGGGAAATAGAACACAAATAAAAATAAAAAAGAGATCAGCAGTTCACAAAGAGAATATAGCTGATCTAATTTGCTGCCAGTTGGTAGTGTGCCCAAACTTTGCAGGCGGCGGGCGATGCCATTTTGTATGGTGATGCTAATCTTCTATAGAGTATTCGTCAGCCCTTTGGCTATAGGAACCGTCAATCAGACGCCTCGATATGTCGCGAAAAATACAATGAGCTTCAGGACATCAATGTCAGATGGAACTCTTATCATCGTTACGCTTCAAGCCACTCGATACACGAATAGCTGACGCGAGAGCTCTGGCAAGAGCCCTATGAATGATGTCATTAAAGTCGGAGTGGAGCGGAATCCTGCCTGTGCTTTTTACGCACGATAGTATGTGGTGGCCAGCCTGATCGACGAAAGTACCATACTGGTAGCCATACAGGCATATATAGGGGATATAAATAGTTACACTTACGACGAAGACAGGACAAATAAAAAACTTGCTGTTCGTCTGATGGCAAGCAGTTAACGTTGCCTATTGACGCTTGCAACACCAGGGGTATCATTCACGCTTTACCGAATCTATCTCTACACCCTTCTTGAAAAAGTGTTTGAAGGTTGAGAGGAGTCGCTGTGCCGGCAGCGGTAGGTATTATTTGGTGCCTACTACATACACTCAGCTCTGGCGACCTTATTCACCGCAGAAACACAACTGCGATGTAAGGGGGAGGAACCTCCCTGCTCGGGCTGCTCCAAATTGATAACGAGAGAACCTGCTTGCAGCCAGAGTCCAATTTCTCTTTCAAGTGGTTACGTTTCGGGAAATCCTTTCTTAACGTGTAGCCTATACCTATGAGGCATCTACTTTGCCACTAATTTTTAGTATAGTGCTTGGGATATCGTTATTAGTGACTGGTATTTCGTTTTTATTTGGGTTCCGAACTAAAAAGCTAATAAAGGAACCCTTATGGTGCCAGTTAGTCTGTCTGTTCGACTGTTACAGCGGTAGGTATATTTCAACAACCAGTAATGCTGTTGATTTAAAATTTAGAATAGTTTTAAATATTGCTTACCTACCCAACCTTATTGCAAATATGTTTTTTTTTACTTTTACGGTTGTAAAGGTGAACAGGGTGGGCCCTGCAATTTCAAAGCAGGGCTACAAATTTAAATGAGGTATCATGTGAAAGGGCTTTATTTGTAGATTTTAAAACATGTTTCTATTATTGTTTAAGACTTTTTCACTGTTGATGAATAATTCCAATCTCCGAGGTTCGCAATGCGAAAAATCTGGAAAAAGTATAGGAAAAATAGAAAAATGTTTCTAACTAGCACAGTTTCTTTTTTCAATATCATCCAAATTCCTTCACAAACAAACTTAATTATGCGGTCCGGTATTAAACAACAGTGATGGCCCAATCATAGAAATATACGTCCAAGGAAGGTCAGAGCCCTCGGTGCGCGAGTGAGACCAAGTCTTGAGTTTCGCCGGCTTTATATAAAAGATTAAAATTACTCATTTAAAAAGCAAAGTCCTGGCTGATTGATGATTGATGGATGGGAGCACGTGGTCCTCCACCAGCTGTCGCCGCGCCGCGCTCCCATCATCGCATTGGCCACCGAGTTCACAAGAACAATTAGGAATCTTCACGAAATTAATATCTTAGCGTTTATTACGCGAACAAATCTTATAGTCTACGCGAGCGAAGCCGCGGGCAAAAAGCTAGTACCAAATATTACGGTAACATATGTTACGGTAAGTGTGTTTATTCCACCAAGAACTGACTTGAGGCAATCCAAATACAGTTGGTTAGGTTAAGTTACAATACCTACCGTCCAGTGTTGTTGGGCGCATGGCACGTTGACCTTCCGGTTGACTCAGGTCCTCTCGGGACGCAGTTGTTTCGGGAGGTATCTGTGTCGGATTGCCGAATGCCACCACTGTGACGGGTGCCTCGAGGAGGAGGCCCAGCAAACGTTGGAGGTGTGCCCTGCATGGGCGACCGAGCTCTGCGCCGAAGTGGGGACAGATCTCTCGCTGCCGACCGTTGTTCGCGCTGTGGTTGACAGCGAGAGATCGTGGGACGCACTCCACTCCCTTTGCGAGCGAGTTATGCTCGTAAAGAAGGCGGCGGAACGTGACAGGGAGGACACTACCACCCTGGCTATCCGCCGCAGGAGAACCGGGCTTCGGAGGGTGGCTTTTTTAAGCCACCTTCCTCCTAACGGGGGGACTCGGGGGAGTAAGCCGTCCATCAAGATTGGACCCGAGTAGTGGAGCGTGTGTTCCGGCACGCTACTCAGGAGGAGACGGCGGAGACCTGGCCCCCTAAAAAGGAAGCTAAGCAATATTGCTAACGCAATAAATTTTTTCAATTCAATTTAAAGTAAAGGAGACGGATAATAGTGGTATAATATTCTGAAGAAATTTGAACAGCAATGTGATATACCTTATTAGAAAGGTTATTCATAAAGCTACTAGATTATGATAAAAATAATTTTATTAAGTCCTCCGTTTTTGTAAAAAAGTGAAAAATGTTTCAGCAAAAATAAAACGCAAAGTATCTTTTGTTATTCGTTTCCCGAGCAATATATATATAATGTAGCTAAAATAGCCGTTTCTATTGAGGACTTTGAGTTTTTATTTTAATTTCACCTGCATACAGCTCCATGTAATTAAATCGAAAACTATTGAATAATTCAAATGCATTGCAATATCAAAACGTGTCGTTATAAGGTCAGTCAAATCTGTTTTGTCATAATGACAGACATGATGACATGACGTTTGTATGAACTCTCATTTACTTTGCAACATACACACACGCCACATGGCTACCAAGTTACCAACCAAACTTACTCTGAGCTACCAACCCTTAGATAATGTTTGTAGTGTTGCCAACTCATCTTTTTTTTTCCGACACTCGATTTTCAGTTTCAGTTTTTTAAAAAACGGAGGGCTCTAAAATTTTTTTAACTCCTCAAAAAAATCTAAAAAATTATGTACTTTCTGCCTATATAGCTCAGATAGTGGTTCAAATTATTAATTATTTTAGTACCAAGCCCCATACATTTTTTGGACGTCTCCTTTATGCAATTCATCAATTTCAAATCTTGTAATGAATTGAACTTTATATAATGAGTAACTATTTTACCAAAAAATGTTGGATTCACGTAGGATCTGCCGAGAATTCGAAAAATTGAATTGCAATATTGCTTTAGCGTCTTTTTTAGCCCCTAAGAGCACCGGTCTCCGCCGTCGAAGAAGAGGAGGCCTCCCACCAGGCCGTCGCTGCTGGATACGCGGACGAATTCTTCGGCGCCCCCGCATATTCAACCCCGTATATTGGTTCTAATTTCACGCTAATATGGGTATTTAATTTTCGTGATAATTTTCTATTTTTGGCAATATAAAGTGATTTTATCTGGTGGTTCGTATAATCCTTATTCAAACTTTGAGATCTGTTTTGACGGAATCTCATGAGGGTAAGTAGTGATGTGGCCGAAGGTGGTAAGCACACAAAGTCTAGAAGGAACTGGCTCTCAAGTGTTTCTGTCAGAACACACCGATAGGTACCTAATTGGTGACAGATTTTCAACGTGAGGGTATCTAACACTGTGATATAGTTTCCTCATGATATCTTCCTTCACCGAAAGCTCAAGCTCAATTAAATAATTTTGTTGTTTTTTTTTTTTTTTTTTTAGTAAAAACTTCGTGGTTGGTTTTTTCTTTTTAATAGACATTATTTTGATAGTTGGGAAAGAGAACGCACGAGTTCGGAAAAGGTAAAGAAAAACCTTGAGTATGTAATAGCCCACATCCCGAACGCTATATGTCCCTGCAATACGCCACTTTTTGAGCAACTGTATTAAAAAAGATTTATTATTATTGTATTGTACGAGTAGCGGGATTATTGCTTCATGCTATAAGTACAATACGGGCGCCATCAGAGGGAGCAAGTGAGAGAATCCCATTCCACTCGGGTGTCAAGTTATCTTGCACGGGTGGTAGTATTCGATAGTATGTACAGATGCTGGGCGAGTTCTCACTACCAGCGCCGCTGTGGTACGTGTCCCGGGGCGGCGGGGGCGCGGGCGGCGCGGGGGGCGCGCGGCTGGCGCGCGTCGTGGCCTGGCTGCTGCGGCGCCGCCTGCTGCTGCAGCTGCACACCTACGTGCAGTACAACTCGCCGCACTGGGGACGAGAGCCGGGTACCTACCTACACACCGCCACCTACATCTGCACCTGCACCTACATCTACACCTGCACTTAGATCTACACCTGCACCTACATCTACACCTGCACTAACATCTACACCGGCACCTACATCTACACCTGCACTTACATCTACACCTGCACTTACATCTACACCTGCACCTACATCTACACCTGCACTAACATCTACACCGGCACCTACATCTACACCTGCACTTACATCTACACCTGCACATAAATCTACACCTGCACTTACATCTACACCTGCACTTACATCTACACCGGCACCTACATCTACACCTGCACTTACATCTACACCTGCACATAAATCTACACCTGCACTTACATCTACACCTGCACCTGCACTTGCCTGCACTGCCGTGGTTTTTCCAATGGGGTACAGCATGGGGTTCTTCAAAAGGGGTGTGAAAAGATTTCTGCAGGGTCGGCAACGCTTGCGTAATACCCCTGGTGTTGCGGGCGTCCATAGGCTACGGTAACCGCTTACCATCAGGCGGGCCGTATGCTTGTTTGCCATCTAAGTGGTATAAAAAAAAACTTACACCAGCACCTACATCTACACCTGCACCTACATTTGCAACCTTTTGCCTAACTTAAATACGAGCTGAATATTTAATCATTATATCTACATTTCAGATGGAAAAGAATACTTTTGTGAGAAACATGACACCTACAACCAGTCGTGTAGCGTGTCATTTTCGTCGCTGAATCAAAACCAGCTTAATGTACCCGAACCGGTTGAACCGAGGGAGAGCATCAACATATTCCCTGACTCCGATGAAGAATACCCCACAGAAAATAATCTGAATCAAACAGATTTCTCGCACACGAAACCTATAGTCATCGAATCGGATAATACGAAATTCGACTTTCAAGTCGATTCAGCGAATCACTCATTCGACGATGGGGTTGACGTCGTCGACGGACTAATACAACCTAATGGCGTAAATGGTTGTGAATTCGACGGTAAAACTGACAAAAAGAAGTTGCAAGGTAATTCAGTTGATAGTGGCATATCGAATAATATAAACGGCACTAACGGTATCACAAATGGAGATTCAAATGGTGTCAGTGAAAATGGAAATGTGAATGGTGCAGTAAATAAATTAAGTGATAAAGTGAAATGTTTACCGTCCAGATTGTCAGATTTATCGTTGAAAGAATCTGAACAAGTTTCTATAAAGGACACGAGTAGTGAAGATATCAAGTTCGAAAACGATCAGGATGTATCGCCGAGACAGAAAGTATTCAATGGAATGGTCAATGGGACAGAAAAAAAGAATGGCATTTCATTAAATTTAAAGTTACAGAGTGAAATGAGGTGAGTAAAATTATGTTTCATTAATTAACTAGAAATCCGTTTGCCCCAACTTAGTACGGATTTTGTGACTCGCTTTGTAATGGAATGTCATTTCCAGCATCTCTCTTTCCCGACACATACAGCCTGATTGAGCCTTGCTTTTAGCCCAAACTTTTTTAAGTGCTTTGTTTCTTTTCCACTTTCATTAACTAGGACTAAATCGTCGACGAAAAGCGTACACCAGGTGGCGTCTTCATATAAAGGTGTTAGTGCATCCACCACAAAAACTGGTAAGAGCTCAATGCTTTGGTGGATCCCCCAATCAGTAGATCTCCGTCGCTCAATCGAGCTGAGCATTAGCAGATGTACTGAGTAACAGATAACAAATACGATTGCAAAGTATCGCCAATGAATTTATATATCTTTAATACCCGTTTGACCACTTTATATCGTTGTTATATAATTGTATCGGGTACTTTAATACTGGGTGGAGATTTCGAGATGGCATATATTTTGAGAATTCACTATTGGTCCCATACTAAAAGTTGTTCAGCATGACTAACTCAACATAGGTTTCGATAATGATTTAGTTCGTGAAAGCTTAAGAACCAGTTAATATCGTTTCAGTTTTCAGCCGCCAACAGTATGGAGTATGCCGGCTAGCTGCGACGTGACAGACGCGTGTCGCGTGCCCAACGACCCTCCCTCCACAGAGTCCCTGCTGGATACTTTCACCACCGAAGAACGAGCGGCGCTGGATTCTATACCCGCCTCTAACAACACCGAAGATCTGTTATTGTTAGCGCAGTTGCATAAGAAAGGTAATGTTTGCTTTACTACAGTCAGCAACATAAATAGCTGTACTGTACAGATTCGAATTAAAAAAAACACCTGTATACTATCCTCCTTATTAATAAATAAGGTGTAAGTTGAGCCCCAGCCCTTTTTGTAATGACATTAGAAAGTGATGGATATATTTAAATCCTAGGTTTTAATATACTTGACATACAGCCAGTATGGGCCAGATGGCTTGTGCATATTTATTATTTTGACGGGCCAGCTGCACTGGCGCGGTTGGTTAAGACTCTGGTCAAGATTCCACCTATTGCGCTGCAGGTCGTGGGTTCGATTCCCGCACAGGACATGCATTTGTGTGCATGAACATGTCTGTATGTCGTGAGTCTGGGTGTAATTATGTATATTAAGTATGTATTTACAAACAAAAAAGTAGTATATGTATTATATCAGTTATCTGGTTTGCATAGTACAAGCTCTGCTTAGTTTGGGATCAGATGACCGTGTGTGAGGAATGTCCCAGGATCCCTGGACCTTATTTATTAATAAGACGGTATAACTATAATATGAAAAAAAAAATTGTCAACAAGTGTTTTATAAATGTGTCTACAGAAACCTACATTATTTATTTTTACATCATGGATAGATAGTGTATTGTAGTTGTGTAAATATGGGTCTGTTCAGCTACTTACGTTGCTAACCGTACCAGAAGCGAAGAGCATTGATCCTTTATGTTATAGTTGCTTCCAACGCTGATTTTAAAAGAAAAATTACATCGTATTGCTACCGCAATAAAGAAGGGGTGAAATATCATACCCATCTTTGACTACACAATTCTATAGTTCTGTAACCAGTCTGCAATAAAGTCCTCTGTAAGGGAATCAGGGAAAATCGGAATTTATCAGGTTTTTTTGGAAACAGAAGATAAAATATATTGTTGTATTTATTAAGTTACATTATTCTTGCACCAAAAGTTTCTTCGCTCGTCACCGCACCGACCGCATATGGACACAAACGCGTGTGGAAAATATTATCACAGAAAATGTCAGGATTTTTGCTTGATATAATTTTGTTAGAAAATCTGAGTTTTGTATCTGGTAACTCTAGTTGTGTACTTTAGCTTTTATTTTTAATAATTTGTATTGAGCTGAAACTTTTTATAGAGAGTCTATACGGGCCAGTTGGCGCAGTTGGTTAAGATTCACCTTACGCGCCGCAGGTCGTGGGTTCGATTCCCACACAGGACATGCATTTGTGTGCATGAACATGTCTGTATGTCCTGAGTCTGGGTGTAATTATATATATTAAGTATGTATTTACAAACAAAAAGTAGTATATGTATTATATCAGTTATCTGGTTTCCATAGTACAAGCTCTGCTTAGTTTGGGATCAGATGACCGTGTGTGAGGAATGTCCCAGGATATTTATTATTATTATTATTATACATGTAGTCTTCACCACGATCAGATAGATATAACCTTTCCGTTACACGTTGTATATCTATAGTAAAAACCCTAAATAATTTTGACAGGCTACCTCCGCGGCGAGCAACATCTAGAAGAGATAATGTTTATGGAGAACGTTAGCCGATCGCAACTGATGCAACTACTCGACAAGTTCAAAGACGTACTCATCACCTTTGAGACAGAAGACCCAGCGGTCGCCATGCTATATCCATATCAATAAGAAAACTTATTCGAACACAAGTATAAGCATCACAAACTGTCAGTGCGCGCCAGATAAGTGTGCGAAGTACAAATATGCACCTTATGCGACTACGACTAGTTCCGATTTTGGCCACGCGCGGTTATATCTGGCACGTACTGGTTTTGTCTGGTCACGAATTACGCAGATGATTGGAAACGGTGTATAGGCATACCGCTTAACTGAGCCGGTCCCTGAGCACAAAATTTTAAGTTACATTATTTATTAAAATTATATCTCAGGCTATATAGATATATCTTATTAACTCTCTTGGCGACATAAGACTGATTGTAGCGACATTTTATGTAGGAGGTTCAATTCGTGAGTTTTGTCTTTACCTTAGGAGAATTTGGCACTATATCTTGGCTGACTAGTGCGTGATTAGTTTCAACAACTTATAGTGATACGTATTTTATATTAAATGTAAACACTGTTAGCGTCAAATGATAACATAATAAAATAACCACGTCATAAAAAGATTTGCCACTGTATTGTATATACACATGTAATGTATAGAATAAAAAATCTCGACACTGTTTTTGTTTACATTTAATTAAATACCTATCCAAAGACATTAAGTCACCAACTTGCATGATAAAGTTATATTGTGGTATAATCATAATCAGGGTTGTTGCTAATACCAGTGTTTGCCCTTCTCCTCCTACCACTCAATAGTTATCGTAGAATCAAACAAATCGTAACTTTTTTTTTATTTATAAAATACCTACCTACGATGCAGTCATGCGATGAGGCACGTGCGCTCTTAAACGTATGAATACCTGCTTACTTGTCCGTCGGCCAATTTACAAACCAGGCATGAAAGGTGTGTTATATACATTACGTACTTTTCTTAAATTCTGTGATCTGATTTTTATATATGTTACTCTTGCAAAAAGTATAGAAATAGTTCCCATTTCTATACTTTTTGCAAGCAGACAGACCTCTTGTAGCAGCCAAACATCCCCTAAACCCTTTGAGTATACCCTAAACCCAATTAATAATTGGCATTTTTAATCCATAGAATAATGGCTGGACATGTTAATAAAAACGAAAGAAGCAGTGAAATATATTTGTGTATGATTTTATATAATGCCTACATGGTTCCAGTATTCGGTCATAAATGCAATAATGGCGGATAGTAAATAACAACTAGGTACTGGCCCCGCAACAAGCTAGTCAATTCGGCCTTGTTGTCGGGTCTTGCTGTTGGAATGTTACTGCCCGACTGACCGGTCTGTGATGTGTGTTGGAGATGTGTGAACGACTGTGTGAGAAAAACCTTTAGCGCTCTAATATGTGCATAATTTTATTTCGTCCCTGTACCAAAAACTTAAGTTTCAAACTATGCCATATTACAATACGCGAAGCAGGATTGTTGAGATATAATGTAGCTTGATCCCTTTCGCGGGTTCTCCTGAGCGAGTCCCGACTGAACAACTGGCTGGAGCGTATTGTTAATAATATGGCAATTTTTTCGAAAAGTAACTACTTTTATATTGGCAATGCTTAGTGGTGCAAATGCTTTTATTTATTTAAACGGTTGGCTGTTCCTAAATTAATATTTTTGTATTGTATAGATATTGTTTTGAGCCTATTGACCACGGATTTTGTATTGTTTAAATATTCTTTTAAAACAAGCAACAACTATCTTGTATTTATTACAATTTTATGTACTGTATTTTGTAATTAAATCATTGTGTTTTGGTAGTACCAAATCACAATTGTTATCTATACCATGTTTAAAAACTCAGTCCGATTTTATTCAATAAAAGTTGAACTCACATAAAAGCTTGGTGCAATGTGCAACCCAGCTCTTTAAAATTGGAATGTCATATATAAAATTATATTTAAATCAAAAGCACTAAGGAGTATTGATATCAACTTCGATGCAAATCACCCCTGAAATAACTTTCTACCCCTTTTTAAGCCCGTTAGGCGATGCGTTTCAATAAAATACGAATACGTCTTCCATCATGTTTATGAAAATTTAGAAGTAGATCGGACCAAGGAATCACGTTGTCCCATACAAACTGGCCCCGTTTTTCACCCCCTTAGGGGTAGAATTTCGGAAAATCCTCTCTTATAGGATGCCTACTTCATACAAAGAACACACCCTGCAAAGAATCATGGCGAGATCCATACATTGATTTGTACAAAAAAATAAAACATTTTAGAGTTTTGAATCACTTCCAATGTTGAGATTACATTACCAGCAACATATTAATATACACAGATTACAAAATAATTCAGATGTAGCGCGCGGAACACGAAAGTGAAGCCAAAAAAGCAAATACAAATTGAAAATCTGATACCTGGTATTCGTTTTCCAGTTTGTATTTGCATTGTTTAACCACAGTTTCTTAATAAATGAGTGTTTTTTGTTACATAAAGTTTGTTAAACAAAGCAAATACACATTCAAAAGCGAATACCAGGTACGTGTTTTTCAATTTGTATTTGCTTTTTTGGCCTCACTCCCGTGTTCCGCGCGCTACATCTTCCTTATTCTGTAATCTGTGTTAATATACTTCAAATATTTTATAAATTCCGCAAAACATAACAACAACATGTTGGTTTTGGTCACGACTCGCCGGCATTGCATAGAATGTCTCATATTTATCCCGGGGATCTAAAAATATTTTAAATGCCTCAAGTTATTCCTTAGGCACCAAGGATCAATAATAACGTAATTTACACGTCTCTAAAAATCTTTATTTTTTTGTACAAATCTCGCCATGATTCTTTCAGGTCTCTACGATCAGCGGTTTAGTTAGGCTGTGCGTTGATTGTCAGTAAGTCATTCAGGACAAAGCATTTTATATGTATAGATTAGCCTTGTGACTTTTTAGTGAAATTACGTATTTCCCAATATATATATATATATAGATGATATGGGTAAGAAAGGAGTGGATACTAGTATGACGGATAGAAGAGACGAATGGGAGAAGCGTACATATTGCGCCGACCCCAATTGATTGGGAACAGGGCAGGCAGATGATGACGTATTTCCCAATATTCCTGTTTCTACCATGTCAATTTAATTGAATGCTGGCAACAGTGTGAAAGGGACACGGCGCCTAAAAAGTGAGTCCCTCTGACCGTTTATCCTTATACATAAATTGAATTAAAAATGGACGTTATTTTATAGTTATAAGGTTCAAAATCCTTTGTACATTAAATAATAACATTTATTAAAATTAAAACATTTATTCATAAACTAACTAAACTATTCATAAACTAACTAGAATAAACAAAACAAATGCCATTGTTTTCTAAATGTACAAAAGTAACAATTCCAAAGGATATTTTTGTTTTCAAAATTCAGAATGCTTTTCTTGATCCTTACGGGATATGGTAAAAAGGGAGTACTTACATGCTATTATTCAAAAAATAGAAGACCTAGTAAATAACCTAAGAATGCTTAAGTACCTATTCGTTTAGGTAAGTATAGTTTCTTAATGGTAGCAGGTTTTGATTTAAAATATGATCAATAGAATTATTTATGTAATTAAACTTGCAATATTAAAACAACATTCACCCGAAAAGAGTCTGTAAGAGAATCGGCAAGGCGTTCATTAAACCTTATTTTCTTATTATTATATCTTCTACATGGAAATTCACAGCAATAATAATAAATCTATCAGTCTTATTTAAAACATTAAACAGAGTTATTCATAATGTAATGTCAAAATGGTCACGCACACGCATTTAATGATCCCATTCGCGTCTTCACAATACGAATAATGTGACTTGTAATCCTAACCCTTTACAGTATCTCGAGTAGGTATTGTATTGTGATGATACCTACCTACCTACAATGCATTTTAAATAATACATTTCTGTCAAGATACAATATTTTCCTAGTATCCTGTAAGTAGATTATAGGATTCAAAGTCAAAAGAATCATGGCGAGCTCCATACATTGATTTGTACAAAAAAATAAAACATTTTAGAGGGTATTTAATCACTTCCAATGTTGAGATTACATTACCAGCAACATGTTAATATACATAAAATATTTTATAAACCCCGCAAAACATAAAAAAAACCGGCCAAGTGCGAGTCAGACTCACGCACCGAGGGTTCCGTACAAACCTGTAGGTATATAAGTAAATGGTAGTATAGACCTGAGTATTTGATATTAATTTCAATTTATGACGTATTAAAAAAAACTACTTACTAGATCTCGTTCAAACCAATTTTCGGTGGAAGTTTGCACCGTAATGTAAATCATATATTTTTTATAGATTTATCATTCTCTTATTTTAGAAGTTACAGGGGGGGGGACACACATTTTACCACTTTGGAAGTGTCTCTCGCGCAAACTATTCAGTTTAGAAAAAAAAAAAATTAGAAACCTCAATATCATTTTTGAAGACCTATACATAGACACCCCACACTTATGGGTTTGATGAAAAAAAAAATTTTGAGTTTCAGTTCTAAGTATGGGGAACCCCCAAAATTTATAGTTTTTTTTCTATTTTTGTGTGAAAATCTTAATGCGGTTCACAGAATACATCTACTTACCAAGTTTCAACATTATAGTTCTTATAGTTTCGGAAATAAATGGCTGTGACATACGGACGGACAGACAGACATGACGAATCTATAAGGGTTCCGTTTTTTGCCATTTGGCTACGGAACCCTAACAACCTAATGGTTTTGGTCGCGAATAGTCGCCATTCGCCGGCTTGCCATAGAAAATCGGATTTTTTAAATGGCTCAAGTTATTCCTTAGGAACCAAGGATCAATTATAACGTCGTCATTCCAACCTCTCTAAAAATCTTTGTTTTTTTGTACAAATCTCGCCATGATCCTTTAGGATGTACATAGATTTAAGAGTTAGGTGGTAGGTAGGTACTTATTGTGTGTGACGCAAAAATGTTAATTTTGCTTTGACGTTTTTAAACGTCATTTAAGGTTTGTTGCACTGTAGGTTAAAGATAAGGTTTAAGATTCGCATCGGGAATTTTAGCTTTCTGTATGATATTTCTTAAAACAACCTTCTATACATAGTGGTTCTTCACACACTTCGCAAATCCAGACTGTTTTGCGTCGCCGCTTTTCGCGAACCGAGCACCAGACACAGTTGCGGCGGTTCTTGGAAGTGCGACTGGTGCCTTGCGTCCGTTGCTCGCTGACGTCGGCGCGTACTATGTAGTGCGAATGTCCGGTGAGGCGCGCCTGTGACAGATCCGTATTTCTATGAGAAGGCTGGAATTTCCGTGGATGTGGTACGTTAACTAAATGTTTCTTCATTATCTCATCGACCAGATTCAAGCGGAAAGCTAATAGATTAACATTATCATTCTTCGAATCATCTAGAAGAAGGTAACTGTTGCATATAGAGATACTGAGTAATTTTCTGAACATTTTTAAATACCAATGTATGCACCTTGCTCTCTCGAGCATGTACGGCTCCAGTATTTGATCCTTTCGATCTACTTTTCCTATATGCATATTGTAATCGGCAATTACGGCGGGCTTGTAGAGTGCCGGCCTACTTTGCCCAGGTTTGGCGTTGATGCAGATTGAATCGGTTCCGTGATACGTTGAAATGGTGTAAATTGACTTTTTATTCTGGTATGCCATCACTACCATATCGCCGGAATGCCTAGCGATACATTTCCCTTCTGGAACTGAGGCCAGTTGTAACAATGGCGGCACGTCCTTGCAAGATTTCTGCAACGTCCCCACGCAATCAGTATTGTTACGTTTCAGAAACCTCGCAAGTATTGGTAAGTGTAACCAATCTTTGAGGAATAACGTATATCCTTTATTAAGTAGGGGTTTTACAAGACTCACAACCACATCCATGCTTTTTGGTAACTTTGAAGTGTTGTCGCGGTCTTTGTCTAGACACACTAGGAAGGACCACATGTAACCGGTGGCCGTGTCGCTCAGCTCATACATTTTGATGCCGAATTTTGTCGCCTTAGATTGTTCATCATCAGGTAGGTAACTTGTACCAGTCCAAGACGTTACAGATGCTTCTATAGTAATGTTTTGTCCCGGGGTATACGATTCTTGAAACTTGTTATTGAGATGCTCAATGAGGGGGCCAAGACTAAACAACTGGGGCGAGTCCTTATTGCGGGTGGAATTATCAACAAAATGCAAAGCTTTATTAAGAAGCCAATAACGGTTTTCTGTCATTAGCGTCCTGAACACTGAAGTCTTTAAAAGAGGGCTCGTCGAGAAACAACTCTTAATTGATGGCATACGCACGATACCGAGCATGATCCAAAATGCAAACAGTGTAATTATTTCATGAATATTGGTATCATACCACTCACTTTCGAATTTCTTTGATAATGACTTCAATTCTAGAGCATATCGATTGGTTTCCCGCACGATATGCTCAAGTATATCCTCGTCCCAAATCTGACGGAAAGCTTCATACGCACATGGAGACCTGAACCGGGGGCCTGGCTGCTCTTGAGGCTGAAACTGTGACCTTGATCCTGAGAAAGTGGCCATGGGTGACCACTGGAAATTCATGACTGAATAATCCCCCCCAAACAGTTCTGTCGCTATGGAGTTTTCATATTTGAATGTTGAAGTCGAATACGATGCATACTCTTGTTCAGTATCGTTTTCTAATTCGACTTTCCGTTTTCTTGGCATCTGATCGGCACTTTGAGTAGCCCCGTTTTGGATCACTTCTTGTAACCGGGGTGGAATATCCTCATCATTGGGGCAAACTTCGACAACCGGATCAAGTAGCCGCCATTTCCAACCAATGTGTTTGCTCACTTCACTATCATCTGCGTGGCGGGTTTTCCCTCTTTTCATTCGTGGGCGGCCTCGAGAAACCGAATAAACCCGACCAGGAGAAATTTCCCTGAAAAATATTAGTACATTATGATACATGTGTGCAAAGGGCGGTATTAAGCGATAAACGAGGATATATCCCTTTAGAGTAGTAATACTGAACAATCAAATTCCGAAAGTAGCCAGTGATTTGTCACTGAATATGAACAGTAAGGACCACTCGCTGCATCGTGTGTTTTTGACTTGGCCAATCAGAGCGCATGTCTTTAACTTAACCAATGAGAGCGCATTGTGGGAAATCAGCGGAATATATTTCAACCAAAATGAACGTCATTGGGCTTCTTTTAAGTTAATTGTTTGATAGCGATAAGTGAGCCGAGAGTGTAATAATCAATGCACACGCGTGTCATACGACGTTTTTCAACACACTTGCCAGGAAAAAAACAGACTTGTATTTTATTAAGTAGTTTTTTTTGATAATAATGAACCTCACAATATACACGTTAATAATAAATATGTTTATCTGTTTATAAAATACGCACTTCTCATCCTCATTCATCAGTTGTGGGCTGGCTGGTGGGCTACAGTGTGGCAGCGTGGGAGAATGTGATGGTGACCTTTAAAAATATTGTGGATTAATTCATACATTTTAAATACTATAAAATAAGTCACTGTAGTGTATTTGCTTAGCATTTGTATAAAAAATATAGTGATTAATACTCAGATTACAGAATAAGGCAGATGGAGGCGCGCAGAACAAGGGAGTGAGGCCAAAAAAGCAAATACAAATTAAATAACACATACCTGGTATTCACTTTTGAAATTAATCGAGAAATAAAGATTGTCAAACAATACAAATTCAACAGCGAATACAAGGTATATCTTTTTCAATTTGTATTTGCTTTTTTGGCTTCACTCTCATGTTCCGCGCGCTTTATCTGCCTTTTGTTCTGTAATATGTGGATTCATAATTGAAAACAGTTCTACAAAAAACATAAACTTCAAAGTACACTAAAAAGTAATCAAATCCTGACCTGATGAGGGGACAATGGAACGAAACGGGAAGTGTACCCTTCTAAACAAAAAAATAATTTTCCAAGTCGTTAATAAATGAGTTATGAGGTAACAAACATAAAAAAAACACCACCAAATTGAGAACCTGCTCCTTTTTTTAAGTTGGTTAATAATAAGTTCTTATATAGCATGTAGCTCTAACTTGCTTTCATTCCGGAATCCCATAACTCCAGAACTATGTAACAGATTTTACGGTATTTCAATTCCGAAATTGAGAGGAAAGAGAGAGGAAGATTGGGGTTTGAAACTACAAAAAAAAGTTTGACTGTAAAACAATTTATTTATACTTACTCTGAATCACATTCACTATTGGAAGCGCTAGACAAAATTGGCAAGTTTTCACTCCATCCATTCATCTATAACAATGAAATAAGAACCTAAATAAAAAATAGTTAATGATAAAATATTATAAGTGTAAAACTTGTAATACATACCACATCATTCCTCTCCATGGCCTGGTTTAATTCCTCATCTTCATCATCCATCTCAACCTTCACTATATCCCCAAGATCTAGACATTCACTCTCCGAGTTGCCCTCCTCTTTGAAAACATCTAATATCCAGATCTCATGGTTTGACATCTATAAAGAGATTTAATAAAATCAAGTATAATTACTTGTACATAAATATAAATAATTGCATTTCCCCAAACACAGGCAATGGATGTCAAAGTAAGCATAGACTGTAGTAGGGACACCAGACAATTGATGAATGAAAGATAGAACAGTTGGTGTTCTTAAGTGACGCAAGTAATAGGAAGCCGGCGTTCTTGAAAATATATGGCCTCACACATATATATAGACCATAGGAAGCCAATCGGTTGTCATTCCGTATTGAGACTTTGACAGTGACAATAAGGCTCAGTACCATTTGTGCCTGCTTGGGCCAGTACTGATTTTACTCACGCACACAGGACATTTTTTGCTTCACTTTCTTATAAGGTGACACTCTGTTCTTGATTTTTTTATATGTCTATCATACATTGATTATTTATTTGTATGATTTTTTACACCATGTTTACTGCTTTTAATTAAATATATAAACTTCTATAAAAATGATAATGAAAACAGAACTAACGGACATACACACAAAAGATTGTAACTTGTGGGAATCAGACCCACAATATTTGACCTGATAGTCAGTGTATCTTTTCTTTATGGATAGTTACTATACTCTTTGGTGTATCTAGTGCCCACAGCCAAGTAGGTCAACTGCTCCCTTATAAGAGGTCGACGGCCGAGAGGATTTTATGTTCAACCTTCGTTCGTTCAGTATTTTCTAACGCACATAGTTTGTTTTGATAGTCACATCGAAAACAGATAACCATTATCGTGATTTGTCCATTTACAGGTGTCAGAATCGCTTTATCTCGTCGGCCGTACTGTAGTAGAAGCACAAGTAGAAGATAATTTTCTGCTGCTTTAAGAATTATAAAAGGAAAGCTTAGAAACATTCAGTTTATATTGAAATGGCCATAAGGGTAAACAAACCTTCGGGGTTAACGAATACTGGAATGTCTTTACCAATCCAAAAATAAACTTCAGATTTATTACAATACACGCGCAAACTATTAGATTGCTTTGAAATATAAATAACTAAATTACTGAAAATACTTTTGAAAACTAGATTAAGTGCGTTTTCACACGAGACGATAACGACACATTTTTGTCGCGACGATAAACGACCGACGATAATTGGCAAACGGTAATGTCGTCGTTCGTTTTCACACGAGGAACGATAACCGCACCGTAACGACAGTTACAGCGAGGTGACAAG
The DNA here is from genome assembly GCA_947623365.1 of Achlya flavicornis. NCBI lineage: Eukaryota > Metazoa > Arthropoda > Insecta > Lepidoptera > Drepanidae > Achlya > Achlya flavicornis. The sequence continues at coordinate 5,935,560 of OX392482.1, forward strand.
AAGTGTCGTTATCGTTATCGTGCTGTTCGCCGTGTGAAAGTCCTGACGTTTTTCAATACATTTCGAAGGTCCGCTAAATCGCACAGTAAAAAAATCGTCACGATCTAGCCGAACCAACGACATAGCCGAATTATCGTTCCTGTGTCGTGCAGTGCTGTGTCGTTATCGTTGCGTGTGAAAACGGTACATAGAAATGTATGGTCGGCTAAATCGTCACAGTTTTTTTACTGTGTGGTTACGGTGTCGTTATCGTCTCGTGTGAAAACGCACTTATTGTTGTTGTTGTTGTTCTTTATAATATTCGCCAAAAGGCAGGCAAAGGCACACAGCGTTGCCACAGTGACTTCACAATAGGATACGCACAGCACCTAAAAATAGTACGAAACTTAACTTTTGAGTACGCAGTGACTAAAAAAATATTCGTTATTGCTCAGATAAAGTAAGTTTATGAATTGCATTTTGTAAATAATATTTGCGCATCGAAACCGATAAGGAACCACGAAAGAACAAAACCAAACCAGTGACCCACAAATAGTAACACAGAATGATGAATGATAGAACGAACCTTGGAATTGGAATATGGATAAAAATAAATAACAGTTAAAAAAAAACACTGTTTAAAAAGCCCTGCACTAAAATTGTTAAACAATTTTATATTCTCTGTCTATCCCTTATGGCCCTAAATGTAAGCAATTTTTATAATTAAGTCTAATATTTGAATGAAAATACGTGGGGGACTTTTCATTTTGTAATTTACGATATTTCTTCATAATAACGATAAGAAATTCTATTAGGTTTCAAGTAAAAGCACCCCACAATTTTCATTCTAATATTAAACTTAATTACAAAGATTTCATTACATACAAACATACAAGTAAAGCTAATAAAAGCGTGTTTTAAAAAGAATCCGGGGTCGCTAGTGGTCATTTTATGCTGAAACATGCTTGACAGAAATTAAAACTATTGTACTTTATTATTTTGATTTTAATTATTATTATTTTTTGGCTTGACAGTAAAATAGTACGCAAATTGGCGGGAGAGTACCCGAGAACGGTACCTAACGAAATAGTACGCAATGCGTACTAGCGCGTACCCTAATGGCAACGCTGAAGGCACTGAACATTTTTGACGAGGGCAAAGGTCTGAGCCATACAGCTTAACTAGATTTATCTACACTGGCGTGCATAAAAGTTAGGCCACCTTTAAAATATGATCGTAAGGACTGTTTTTTGATGCCAATGAGCCAGCGAAATGTGGCTCGCACATGTGAAGTTAGTCGTTCCACAGTCCAGTATGTGTATAAAATATACCTAGAGACAGGCGGCTACATCAGACGATCGGGATCTGCGGGTCTATTTCCTAAAATTGGTGCGTACGTTTTGAAGAAGATTATCGATAATCATCCGGTGGTTTCATTACCACCAAAATGCTATTTTGTAAAAAGTACACACTTAATGGTGGTCGTGAGTGAATGATAATAGAGTTTCGTTTATTCAACTTAGCCACGCGTTGATACATTTTTAAAGTTACTTTAAATGCAATTATTAATTTATATTAAATTAGGGTTCCAATTGTTGTCAAGTTAAAACATATTTACCGTTTGTTATTTGCTTCCTAGAGCGTTCTTTGTGAATCATAAAAATAAAGGAATAAAATGAAAAAACCGAACGCGCAAAGCAGTGTTACTAGAACGTTATAAAAGTCCGATGATATTTTTTAGTAGCTACTTTATCTTATTGGATTACACATTGTTTTCATAACAGATATGTATTATTTCAATTATTTAAGTGTAAACGTATGCATTAGATCTAAATTGGCATAAGTAGCTCAATTAAAAGTAAAAGAAATTATATCTAGAAAATGTTTTGGCTGAAAATTAGTAAGATGAGTCTGGCAACACTCGTACCTAACCTAAAACGTCGTATAATAACAAAACAAACGATAAAAGTTAAAGTTTGTGATCAAAATACAAGAAAGTAGACCACAAAAATATAATCACTCCTTTAAACTAGCTACTTTAAAGTACCTATACCTTCTTGCTGGACTAAAATCTTTCAGAGTATACAAGAGTATATTACACCATAAGGGCCCTAAGCACCTCGCCCCAGTATATACTATAGTCTTTGCCTCGCCCTAAGGCTACATTATCTCTGTCCACCTAAAGTTGGACACGTGACGATGTGTCCAATGATTATATCGTATTAAAATTCTAAAATGCCGGCGAATAAAATTTGTCGTCTCTGGGCCACAAGCTCGGCAGATCCACAAGCTACGGCCGCCTTCATATCCCAGCTTAACGCTGTTGGGATTGGTGACATCAAAACCCCGGATAAGTGAAGATGTAAGTAATTCATAAGGTTATTTAAGTACCTATCTTGTCATTTGTTTTCTGAATGTATGTTTACTCTTATGATTTTCATTATGCTCTGCCCTATACTTAGCGCACTAACTTATTATTGTATTTATAGGGCATGTCTTGTAAAGCTACCTACAAAAAGTGACAATGTTATGTATCTTGATTTTTGGAATAGTGTATATAATTATATTCACATTTTATAGGACTAGGATGATATTTCTTGTAATTAAATATTATCTGTCATATACTCAATATTAATGAGGAGGAAGGCTTTGGTTAAAAGGTATATAATACTGCTTTCAGGTTACAACTGAGGACAATACAGCCACTTCCAAAGAAGCTGCCACCTTCGCCCATTGCAGTGGGCCCACTGCCAGAGCACTGCAGATTGAGGAGCGCAGGGTGGCTGCAGAGAAGAGACTTTCAGATGCAGTGAAGAGTTTGGCAACAGCCATGGCCACCATGTCTGCCATAGTCCAAAATCGATTCAAATCATTGTTCGTCATTTTGGAGTGCCTTCTTAGTGCTTAATCATAATAAATGAATTTGAATGCCTACATAGGGAACTGATAATGGTATTTGTTATTATCTCTATATAATTATATTGCACCAATTAATAAAAAATAATACAATTCTTATTTAAAATAGATTTTTTATCAAATAAGTTATATCAGGCATATTAATAAACTGTACCACTATTTCGGAAGGTTGTTTTTGCTGAGAAGATTATCGGAAAGAAACTACCAAATATTATTTTATAATTTTTCATGTGTAACAAATAGTTTTAATTTAATAAATGATTGTTTATATTGTGCTTTTTATTTACTGTAAAAGGTGTGACTCAAATTACTACTTGATAAATTCCAGGTATACAATATCATATACATATTTAACAAGGTTCAAGAGGTGACAAACAAACTTCCTTTCACATTTATAATGTTAAGTAAATGCAGAAATTACTAATAATCAATCTAGTGTATATACTATAGCTACTAGGTATTGAATATTCTGTGACAATAGTAAATAACCTACCTTAAATAGGTTAAATAATAAAGACGACTTATTTACTACAAATCACAATTCTAATACTATAAAGTGTACATACAATAACAAATAAATGAATCTCTTAAATTACTGATACAAATTATGACAGTAAACATGTATATAAAATGGCAATCTACTAAAATTGTTACAGATTATGTGAAAATATTAATATATGAATAATTAAACCTATTCTATCATTAATTTAATACAATAAATATATATGAACAATTCTTATTCTACTAAATGAATATTATTTCTATACATAACCCTATTCTATATAAAACTAAGGTATCTATCAAAACATATTCCATATAAAACTAAATTAATACAATGCCTATACATAATCCTATTCTATATAAAAATTATAGATATACAGAAAACTAAATCTTATTCACAAACTAATTCAATACAATAACTACTACTTAAAGCTATTCAATATAAAACTAATATAATATCTTATACATAGGTACACCTATTCTCTATACAACTAATTAAAATAGTACTTATACATAAAACTGCATTTCTTGATGCAACATGTGTTCTTTCACAGGGCTGCAGTTCCAAATGTGTGTCATGCCTCGCAAGTAAAATTCGTAAATCTGGATCACAAATCTGCAAAAAAAATAGCCAAATTTTATAAGCATATTAAATAAAATAACTCACAATGTTTTAGAATAACAAACCACCATGACATTTAGGGAGTGGTTATACTTCCAGTTGAAGTATACTACCTTATTGTCCTTCGGGTGAATGATAGCATATGTACCATCAATGCACCCTAAAACCCCAGGAAATGCAAATTTCTCTATGAATCTAAAACAACATTATTACCTAACCTTTTGGTTTGAGTTTGTGAATTACATTCATAATGTTCTTATTTTGTTGAAAGTGTAAACCTTATCAGAATAAACTGAAAGTTATAAAAATAACCTTACTTACCTCTTTGAAATTTTATCTCAATCTGAGTGAGTTCTTAGAAAAAATATTTTGTACATATTTTCTCAAGATGTGAGGCGATTTAGCAAATTTGTGACTGCCATCAGACAATCCGTCGGTCTGTGATAGGTTAAGAGAGCTGTTTTCCCTATATTGCCTTGATAACTGCCGCTCCGCTCACATAGAATGCTGCCAGTATCTGTAAGACAAGTGCTTGTTAGAAACTTTTAAGTTAGGTAGTTAAGTATATCACCCAGCTCATTTAATAGAAGTAGGCATGTGATTTGTACATCATTGAGAAGGTGGCTTATATATTAAAAAGCCTTGATTCTAAATTCTATGTTTGTTTTAATGTGTTGTAAGGTTCCTGATTTCTGGAGGCACAGCAGTAACTCTTTTTGTGGATGCCATAAGCGTGATCAAGTTCTTGCAAAGCATTGTGATATTGGCCTTATAAGTGGCAATATCTAGTGAAATAACTTTGAGTAGGTACTGTTGCTAGAGCTTTAAAAGGGTAAGTAGGTAATAATAGTTTCGGAACAAGGTTATACCTATAGGTTTTATACGTTTCAAAGGATGAAATTATCTGAGAACGGAGTCTCCGGTAGCAGCATGGGCCTGCTTAAGTCCCTCTGCATCCTACACTCTATCCTTCCTCTTGACTTTAAGCGTTTATCCTCCGCAAATCCCAGCAAATACGCTCTCGCCATTTCACGCTCAGTACACATGAAATATACAAAAAAATACGAAAACCAAGAAACAGCACTTAATATTTACGCAAACACTATGAGAATATAACAATAAAATGCAAAAACTACAAAATATGATAAATTTAGCTGAAGAAGGGAGCACATTAGTCCCCGGCTTCATTTGACATTAGCGAAACTTAATCGTTTTCGTTTTTTTTTTTTTTTTTTCTTACGTGATACCAAAAAATGATAATCATGTGTCAAAAACATAGGGTTTTCATTCATTCAGTGGTCTTTAGTGGTAATCGTTTGACTGGTGGTCGTGTGACAGTTACGTGATACCACGATGATCACCAAAACTTAATCAGACTTCAAAATGACATTAGTACGATTACCACCAAACTTAGGAAATAGACCCGCTGGCCGTAGAAGAAAGACAACAGAGAGAGATGATCGATTTATTGTGTCAGCGAGCTTAAGAAGTCGTCACCGTTCTGCTGTTGAAGTTCAGCAAATGCTGAGAAATGTTCGAAATGTTAATGTTAGTGAATGGACAGTAAGAAGAAGGCTTAAAGAACGTGATTTGAAACCCTACAGACCTGCAACCGGCCCTAAACTTACCCCAGCTCACAGAGTAGCAAGGTTACAATTTGCCCGTGAGCACCGAGACTGGACATTGGAACAATGGAGTCAGGTACTCTTTTCTGATGAGTCACGAATGTGCCTTTATGGAGCTGATGGTCGTGAAAGAGTATACCGCCGCCCAGGGGAGCGGTATGCACAATGTGCCATATCTGAAAGGGTAAGCTTTGGAGGTGGGTCAGTTTTGTTCTGGGGAGGAATAAGTTTGGCAGCCCGTACTGAGCTGGTGATTCTGCAAGGTTCTGTCACTGCTTCGTCGTATATCTTGGACATTCTCGATGAACATGTGATGCCATATGCAGGATTTATTGGCGATGGTTTCACTTTAATGCACGATAATGCTCGCCCCCATACTGCGTTGTGCGTCAGAGAGTACTTAAATGAGGTTGGATTACAGGTTCTGGACTGGCCAGCACGTAGTCCAGACCTTAACCCAATAGAACATCTATGGGATGAGCTCAAGCGGCGGGTAAGACGACGGGAACCAGCACCGGTAAATTTGGCGCAGCTGAAAACCGCTCTTGTCGAGGAGTGGGAAAATATTCCACAGACAACAATAAGAAAGCTCATAAAGTCAATGAGCAATAGAATGGTGTGTGCTATCAAAGCCAGAGGAGGCAATACCTCCTACTAGTTTAGTGAAATTTGTCCAAAAGTTAACAAAAAAAACAAACACTTGTTTACGATTTTCATAATTTTTCCGAGTATTGCGTCTAAAAGTCAAAATAAAGACTTAATTAACATGAAATGCATTTTATTTTATGTAAAACTTAGGAAACAATTCAAAAAACGCCCTTTTATAAAATTCGTTCATGATACAAAAAAAATAAGGGCATCCTGCAAGGTGGCCTAACTTTTATGCACGCCAGTGTATTTGTTTCGTTTGACAATAATATTATTTGACATCAGCATTTTTTTCATAGATCTGATTTTTTTCAACTGTTTTTTTTTTCAGATCTTGGGATACAAAGTTCTTCAGTCGCATACATTTTATTGATATAATTTGTACATATTACTTTATAATTTCTGTATATAATCACTTCCATTCTAGTCCACACAATAACTTTCACATAGTCCACATTATCAGTCACCGTCCAGTCCTGTTTTAGTAAAATGGTGGTCATTGTACCTACTAAAAATTTTCATGGACTTTTTGAGACAACTTGTAAAGTCACGATACACATAATTCATTTCACTTCACTGGTGCACATGGATTGAACTTTAATGGATAAAATACCACCGATAAAATGCAATAAAACTCAAAATACACGAATTTATGAAAATTAAAATGAAAACCGTTCACTTTTTCATAAAAGCCCTGCTTCGTTGAAGACTTTTCGTTTAAACGTCCACCACTAACAAATAATGAAACATATTTATTGTAATTTTATTTGCAAAGGAAGAAAACACTGATGTAATTTTTTTTTAGGGTATGTTTTAAAAAAAAAAAACAAAATTATAATAATATTTGACCTAGCAACAGCAACACTGCTAAAGCTAGCAGTTGATAAGACTTTTTGGCGGGAACTTGCAGTGACGTTGTGTTTTCATTTATATTTTCTTTTTTTTTTGGATTTTGAGTTTTATTGTGTATATTTGGTGGTATTTTATCCAATAAAGATCATACATGTGCACCAGTGAAGTTAAATGAAATAACAGACATAATGAAATTAATTATGTGTATCGTGACTTTTCAAGTTGTCTCAAAAAGTCCGTGAAGAGTTTTAGTACAATGGTGTTCATTGTACTAAAACTCTTTGTAGTAAAACATGACTTTTATGGACGGTGACTGACTGAGGACCATAATGTGAAGTAAAATATTGTGACTGGAAACTATAATATAACTTGACACTGGCAGAAATGAGCCCAAATTTGGGATTGGTTGCCAAACATAAAAATAAGAAAGAAGAAGAAAGCTAGCAGTTGGCAGCACTGGTGAGCGAACGTCAGTCAGGACTTTTTGGCGGGAACTTGCAGAGTGATGTTGCGTTTTCATTTTTATTTTCATAAATTCGTGTATTTTGAGTTTTATTGCATTTTATCCACATTTTATCCAATAAAGACCAATCCATGTGCACCAGTGAAGTGAAATGATGTGTATCGTGACTTTACAAGTTGTCTTAAAAAGTCCGTGAAAAGCTTTACTAAAAATAACCAGTGACCACCATTTTACTAAAACACGACTGGGCAGTGACTGATAATGTGGACTATGTGAAAGTTAAAGTGCGGATTATATGAAAGTGATATTATAAATAAAATGTATGCGACTGAAGGACTTTGCGTCCATGGTCATGAACAAATTAACATTAAAAAAAACGTCAGTCAGTTGCGAGGAAAAGGAATTGCACAGCTGTTGTTATTGTTTTTCTTTTGTGTTGTGTCAATAACACATTAATATAAAAATGAAGAATTTTCCCGTATTCGTTTTTCCAGTTTCACTGGAATTTTATTTGAGTGCAAGGCACACACATAAGCAATTGCTCACTGTATACAATCCATATGATTTTTCGGTGAACTTCAAAGGTATCAAATTATGACAATCGCAATTTCGAATCTTGTCTTGTTGCCATGTGGTGCTTAATTCATTTGGTTTTAATTGAATACTGTTATTATTTTCAGTGCTTTGTACGTCACCCAACAAGTTCACTGTAATCGACCCTGAAGGTGTGATAGCTCCACAAAGTTGCATAGACATTGTGGTGCGTTACACACAACCATCTGTTTCACATTGCGACACAGTTGAAAAGTTCAGAATAACAATGTATGACAGGAATACCCAGCAGGTATATATAACATATACCTACATATTTTTTTTTACCCTGTAGGCTTGTTTGGCAATCGACCTAAAAATATCTTACTCAAGCTAAAATATACAATCAAATGAATAATTAATTAAGTGTAAAAGGGTGTGAAGAGATTTCTGCAGGGTCGGCAACGCGCGCGTGATACCCCTGGTGTTGCACGCGTCCATAGGCTACGGTAACCGCTTACCATCAGGCGGGCCGTATGCTTGTTTGCCACCTAAGTGGTATAAAAAAAAAAAAAAAAACTTCTTACCCAACTAACTACTTGACCCACTTAAACTCTTTTATACTCCTATGAAAATACTATTCTTAAAATATTTTCAAAGCTTATATGGACAAATATTTGGTTGGTTTTATTTTATTATTTTGATGATTTCTATCATGCAACAGTCCAGCTCACACATAGCTGATTTAAACCCAGTATCTATCTGCATATTACATATTCTACTTTTTCATTACATTGAGACAGAACAAAAAAACATGTTGTTCATGCACACAAATGTCTGTCCTGGGAGGGAATCAAATCCATGACCTGTGGAGTCACAAGTAGGGTAACTTACCAACCACTCCAATTAGCCATTCAAAGTCATTTAATGGAGTTTTTTTCATATGGTAAGCTAGGCAACTGATATAACTATCCACTCTCACCATCAGTCTACTCTCTATTTTTTTTTACTCAATATGATGTGGTAATGTTGATTATTTGCATGATTATGTTATAATCTTTACCAATTTTTTACAGGCTCTGGGAAAAAGAGATATACCAACAAAACTAATAGAAGGTGAACCTTCAAACACAAACCAGGAGAGTTTAGGTGACAGCTTCCACCCTCTTGTGCCAAGAGTAGCACCAATCAGACCAACTGAGGAGCTCACCACACGTGCCTCATGTAACCATCCATCACATAGGTAATTACCAGCCAGATATTACTATAATGTCCATAATCATGAGGGTCCATTCCCTTATCGCTCAGCTTGGCTTTTTAGAGCCACGAAGACTGCATACCTAAGACAGAGGCCAAAGAATCATAATTTTTCTGAGTTGTGATGAGTTGCATTTTTTCCAATAGGAATACATGAATGCAGTTGAGGCCCTAAGATGTAAAATAAGTACTTTGCTTTGCTGAAAAACTACTATCATGTGACCAATTTGCAGTAGCATTAATTATGCTATTCTGCCCTCAGCCTAAATCAATTTAAACTAAATAAGTGACAATGTTCAATCAGAAGAACCACCTGCCTGCTTGTTAGCCTTCTGACATTAAGATAACAAAAGGGAAAAATACCTCTTAAAATAATGAGTTTCAATTTGCCAGTGATAGTTTTGTGTCTTATTTCAGAGATCAGCAACCTATTAATGTAGTTGCTGTAGCAGTAAGTATTTGCTGCATTGCTGCACTATTATTGCCAACCCAACCAGAACAAGTTATGAAATCTCAGTGGCCAGAATGGCTACATATTGGATCCAATCTTAAATTAGTATTCTCTTTTGTATTAGGACTAGTGAGTATGCTGGTATTGAGACCATAGAACTTTATTCTTGGGGTAAAAAATATTTTAGTCAATGTAAATATTTCATATTAATGAGTGTGTTGAATTATACTATTGAAACTCCAATCTGTAAATAGGCGGAATTTTCTACTTACGATATGCAAAATAAATTTGTCTATGGCAATGATAGGTTATGGGTTGGGATCTTTCAATAAGCTTGAGGTTGCAGTGTAGAAAACCATCATGGTGGAAGGGAACTTTGTGAGCCTGTCTGGTTGGCAACCATTCTCTGGCTGAAAATCTGGTGATTTCAGCACCTACACTCAAGATCCAATTCCTTGCTTAAGTTTTGGCCACAGTTCTATGTGGTCCTACCATGGTGTGATTGACAAGTTGGAAAAAAAACAGCCCCACTGTGTTGCATTTAAATGGTTTGTATGATTTCAAAGCCTATGCTCATTTCTATTATGTTATGATTAGCTTCTGCTCGCGGCTTCGCCCGCGAGGCCTACAGGAAACAAATGACATATTTTTCTACAACAATAAAAGAAAACAAAACAAAATAGCTTCATCCCGCTTCGAGGGGGAATTATTAAAAACGCTGAGACATATATAAATTAATTTTCAATCTTCAGCCTAAACACAAAATTTTAAGATCCTGACTTCGAAACTGACGGACTTTCATACAAACTTTCATCCCCTATTTTAAGCCCTTAAGGGTGGAATTTCGAAAAACCCTTTCATAGTGGATACCTACACTTCACAAAGAATATACACTCTAAATTTCATGTCTCTAGGACCAGCGGTTTAGGCTGTGCGTTGATACCTATATCAGTGAGACAGTGAAAATCACAGATTACAGAATAATTCAGATGGAGCGCGCGGAACACGAAAGTGAAGCCAAAAAAGCAAATACAAATTGAAAATCTGATACCTGGTATTCGTTTTCCAGTTTGTATTTGTATTGTTTAACCACAGTTTCTTAGTAAAGGAGTGTTTTTTGTTACATAAAGTTTGTTAAACAAAGCAAATACACATTCAAAAGCGAATACCAGGTACGTGTTTTTCAATTTGAAATAACAGACATAATGAAATTAATTATGTGTATCGTGACTTTTCAAGTTGTCTCAAAAAGTCCGTGAAGAGTTTTAGTACAATGGTGTTCATTGTACTAAAACTCTTTGTAGTAAAACATGACTTTTATGGACGGTGACTGACTGAGGACCATAATGTGAAGTAAAATATTGTGACTGGAAACTATAATATAACTTGACACTGGCAGAAATGAGCCCAAATTTGGGATTGGTTGCCAAACATAAAAATAAGAAAGAAGAAGAAAGCTAGCAGTTGGCAGCACTGGTGAGCGAACGTCAGTCAGGACTTTTTGGCGGGAACTTGCAGAGTGATGTTGCGTTTTCATTTTTATTTTCATAAATTCGTGTATTTTGAGTTTTATTGCATTTTATCCACATTTTATCCAATAAAGACCAATCCATGTGCACCAGTGAAGTGAAATGATGTGTATCGTGACTTTACAAGTTGTCTTAAAAAGTCCGTGAAAAGCTTTACTAAAAATAACCAGTGACCACCATTTTACTAAAACACGACTGGGCAGTGACTGATAATGTGGACTATGTGAAAGTTAAAGTGCGGATTATATGAAAGTGATATTATAAATAAAATGTATGCGACTGAAGGACTTTGCGTCCATGGTCATGAACAAATTAACATTAAAAAAAACGTCAGTCAGTTGCGAGGAAAAGGAATTGCACAGCTGTTGTTATTGTTTTTCTTTTGTGTTGTGTCAATAACACATTAATATAAAAATGAAGAATTTTCCCGTATTCGTTTTTCCAGTTTCACTGGAATTTTATTTGAGTGCAAGGCACACACATAAGCAATTGCTCACTGTATACAATCCATATGATTTTTCGGTGAACTTCAAAGGTATCAAATTATGACAATCGCAATTTCGAATCTTGTCTTGTTGCCATGTGGTGCTTAATTCATTTGGTTTTAATTGAATACTGTTATTATTTTCAGTGCTTTGTACGTCACCCAACAAGTTCACTGTAATCGACCCTGAAGGTGTGATAGCTCCACAAAGTTGCATAGACATTGTGGTGCGTTACACACAACCATCTGTTTCACATTGCGACACAGTTGAAAAGTTCAGAATAACAATGTATGACAGGAATACCCAGCAGGTATATATAACATATACCTACATATTTTTTTTTACCCTGTAGGCTTGTTTGGCAATCGACCTAAAAATATCTTACTCAAGCTAAAATATACAATCAAATGAATAATTAATTAAGTGTAAAAGGGTGTGAAGAGATTTCTGCAGGGTCGGCAACGCGCGCGTGATACCCCTGGTGTTGCACGCGTCCATAGGCTACGGTAACCGCTTACCATCAGGCGGGCCGTATGCTTGTTTGCCACCTAAGTGGTATAAAAAAAAAAAAAAAAACTTCTTACCCAACTAACTACTTGACCCACTTAAACTCTTTTATACTCCTATGAAAATACTATTCTTAAAATATTTTCAAAGCTTATATGGACAAATATTTGGTTGGTTTTATTTTATTATTTTGATGATTTCTATCATGCAACAGTCCAGCTCACACATAGCTGATTTAAACCCAGTATCTATCTGCATATTACATATTCTACTTTTTCATTACATTGAGACAGAACAAAAAAACATGTTGTTCATGCACACAAATGTCTGTCCTGGGAGGGAATCAAATCCATGACCTGTGGAGTCACAAGTAGGGTAACTTACCAACCACTCCAATTAGCCATTCAAAGTCATTTAATGGAGTTTTTTTCATATGGTAAGCTAGGCAACTGATATAACTATCCACTCTCACCATCAGTCTACTCTCTATTTTTTTTTACTCAATATGATGTGGTAATGTTGATTATTTGCATGATTATGTTATAATCTTTACCAATTTTTTACAGGCTCTGGGAAAAAGAGATATACCAACAAAACTAATAGAAGGTGAACCTTCAAACACAAACCAGGAGAGTTTAGGTGACAGCTTCCACCCTCTTGTGCCAAGAGTAGCACCAATCAGACCAACTGAGGAGCTCACCACACGTGCCTCATGTAACCATCCATCACATAGGTAATTACCAGCCAGATATTACTATAATGTCCATAATCATGAGGGTCCATTCCCTTATCGCTCAGCTTGGCTTTTTAGAGCCACGAAGACTGCATACCTAAGACAGAGGCCAAAGAATCATAATTTTTCTGAGTTGTGATGAGTTGCATTTTTTCCAATAGGAATACATGAATGCAGTTGAGGCCCTAAGATGTAAAATAAGTACTTTGCTTTGCTGAAAAACTACTATCATGTGACCAATTTGCAGTAGCATTAATTATGCTATTCTGCCCTCAGCCTAAATCAATTTAAACTAAATAAGTGACAATGTTCAATCAGAAGAACCACCTGCCTGCTTGTTAGCCTTCTGACATTAAGATAACAAAAGGGAAAAATACCTCTTAAAATAATGAGTTTCAATTTGCCAGTGATAGTTTTGTGTCTTATTTCAGAGATCAGCAACCTATTAATGTAGTTGCTGTAGCAGTAAGTATTTGCTGCATTGCTGCACTATTATTGCCAACCCAACCAGAACAAGTTATGAAATCTCAGTGGCCAGAATGGCTACATATTGGATCCAATCTTAAATTAGTATTCTCTTTTGTATTAGGACTAGTGAGTATGCTGGTATTGAGACCATAGAACTTTATTCTTGGGGTAAAAAATATTTTAGTCAATGTAAATATTTCATATTAATGAGTGTGTTGAATTATACTATTGAAACTCCAATCTGTAAATAGGCGGAATTTTCTACTTACGATATGCAAAATAAATTTGTCTATGGCAATGATAGGTTATGGGTTGGGATCTTTCAATAAGCTTGAGGTTGCAGTGTAGAAAACCATCATGGTGGAAGGGAACTTTGTGAGCCTGTCTGGTTGGCAACCATTCTCTGGCTGAAAATCTGGTGATTTCAGCACCTACACTCAAGATCCAATTCCTTGCTTAAGTTTTGGCCACAGTTCTATGTGGTCCTACCATGGTGTGATTGACAAGTTGGAAAAAAAACAGCCCCACTGTGTTGCATTTAAATGGTTTGTATGATTTCAAAGCCTATGCTCATTTCTATTATGTTATGATTAGCTTCTGCTCGCGGCTTCGCCCGCGAGGCCTACAGGAAACAAATGACATATTTTTCTACAACAATAAAAGAAAACAAAACAAAATAGCTTCATCCCGCTTCGAGGGGGAATTATTAAAAACGCTGAGACATATATAAATTAATTTTCAATCTTCAGCCTAAACACAAAATTTTAAGATCCTGACTTCGAAACTGACGGACTTTCATACAAACTTTCATCCCCTATTTTAAGCCCTTAAGGGTGGAATTTCGAAAAACCCTTTCATAGTGGATACCTACACTTCACAAAGAATATACACTCTAAATTTCATGTCTCTAGGACCAGCGGTTTAGGCTGTGCGTTGATACCTATATCAGTGAGACAGTGAAAATCACAGATTACAGAATAATTCAGATGGAGCGCGCGGAACACGAAAGTGAAGCCAAAAAAGCAAATACAAATTGAAAATCTGATACCTGGTATTCGTTTTCCAGTTTGTATTTGTATTGTTTAACCACAGTTTCTTAGTAAAGGAGTGTTTTTTGTTACATAAAGTTTGTTAAACAAAGCAAATACACATTCAAAAGCGAATACCAGGTACGTGTTTTTCAATTTGAAATAACAGACATAATGAAATTAATTATGTGTATCGTGACTTTTCAAGTTGTCTCAAAAAGTCCGTGAAGAGTTTTAGTACAATGGTGTTCATTGTACTAAAACTCTTTGTAGTAAAACATGACTTTTATGGACGGTGACTGACTGAGGACCATAATGTGAAGTAAAATATTGTGACTGGAAACTATAATATAACTTGACACTGGCAGAAATGAGCCCAAATTTGGGATTGGTTGCCAAACATAAAAATAAGAAAGAAGAAGAAAGCTAGCAGTTGGCAGCACTGGTGAGCGAACGTCAGTCAGGACTTTTTGGCGGGAACTTGCAGAGTGATGTTGCGTTTTCATTTTTATTTTCATAAATTCGTGTATTTTGAGTTTTATTGCATTTTATCCACATTTTATCCAATAAAGACCAATCCATGTGCACCAGTGAAGTGAAATGATGTGTATCGTGACTTTACAAGTTGTCTTAAAAAGTCCGTGAAAAGCTTTACTAAAAATAACCAGTGACCACCATTTTACTAAAACACGACTGGGCAGTGACTGATAATGTGGACTATGTGAAAGTTAAAGTGCGGATTATATGAAAGTGATATTATAAATAAAATGTATGCGACTGAAGGACTTTGCGTCCATGGTCATGAACAAATTAACATTAAAAAAAACGTCAGTCAGTTGCGAGGAAAAGGAATTGCACAGCTGTTGTTATTGTTTTTCTTTTGTGTTGTGTCAATAACACATTAATATAAAAATGAAGAATTTTCCCGTATTCGTTTTTCCAGTTTCACTGGAATTTTATTTGAGTGCAAGGCACACACATAAGCAATTGCTCACTGTATACAATCCATATGATTTTTCGGTGAACTTCAAAGGTATCAAATTATGACAATCGCAATTTCGAATCTTGTCTTGTTGCCATGTGGTGCTTAATTCATTTGGTTTTAATTGAATACTGTTATTATTTTCAGTGCTTTGTACGTCACCCAACAAGTTCACTGTAATCGACCCTGAAGGTGTGATAGCTCCACAAAGTTGCATAGACATTGTGGTGCGTTACACACAACCATCTGTTTCACATTGCGACACAGTTGAAAAGTTCAGAATAACAATGTATGACAGGAATACCCAGCAGGTATATATAACATATACCTACATATTTTTTTTTACCCTGTAGGCTTGTTTGGCAATCGACCTAAAAATATCTTACTCAAGCTAAAATATACAATCAAATGAATAATTAATTAAGTGTAAAAGGGTGTGAAGAGATTTCTGCAGGGTCGGCAACGCGCGCGTGATACCCCTGGTGTTGCACGCGTCCATAGGCTACGGTAACCGCTTACCATCAGGCGGGCCGTATGCTTGTTTGCCACCTAAGTGGTATAAAAAAAAAAAAAAAAACTTCTTACCCAACTAACTACTTGACCCACTTAAACTCTTTTATACTCCTATGAAAATACTATTCTTAAAATATTTTCAAAGCTTATATGGACAAATATTTGGTTGGTTTTATTTTATTATTTTGATGATTTCTATCATGCAACAGTCCAGCTCACACATAGCTGATTTAAACCCAGTATCTATCTGCATATTACATATTCTACTTTTTCATTACATTGAGACAGAACAAAAAAACATGTTGTTCATGCACACAAATGTCTGTCCTGGGAGGGAATCAAATCCATGACCTGTGGAGTCACAAGTAGGGTAACTTACCAACCACTCCAATTAGCCATTCAAAGTCATTTAATGGAGTTTTTTTCATATGGTAAGCTAGGCAACTGATATAACTATCCACTCTCACCATCAGTCTACTCTCTATTTTTTTTTACTCAATATGATGTGGTAATGTTGATTATTTGCATGATTATGTTATAATCTTTACCAATTTTTTACAGGCTCTGGGAAAAAGAGATATACCAACAAAACTAATAGAAGGTGAACCTTCAAACACAAACCAGGAGAGTTTAGGTGACAGCTTCCACCCTCTTGTGCCAAGAGTAGCACCAATCAGACCAACTGAGGAGCTCACCACACGTGCCTCATGTAACCATCCATCACATAGGTAATTACCAGCCAGATATTACTATAATGTCCATAATCATGAGGGTCCATTCCCTTATCGCTCAGCTTGGCTTTTTAGAGCCACGAAGACTGCATACCTAAGACAGAGGCCAAAGAATCATAATTTTTCTGAGTTGTGATGAGTTGCATTTTTTCCAATAGGAATACATGAATGCAGTTGAGGCCCTAAGATGTAAAATAAGTACTTTGCTTTGCTGAAAAACTACTATCATGTGACCAATTTGCAGTAGCATTAATTATGCTATTCTGCCCTCAGCCTAAATCAATTTAAACTAAATAAGTGACAATGTTCAATCAGAAGAACCACCTGCCTGCTTGTTAGCCTTCTGACATTAAGATAACAAAAGGGAAAAATACCTCTTAAAATAATGAGTTTCAATTTGCCAGTGATAGTTTTGTGTCTTATTTCAGAGATCAGCAACCTATTAATGTAGTTGCTGTAGCAGTAAGTATTTGCTGCATTGCTGCACTATTATTGCCAACCCAACCAGAACAAGTTATGAAATCTCAGTGGCCAGAATGGCTACATATTGGATCCAATCTTAAATTAGTATTCTCTTTTGTATTAGGACTAGTGAGTATGCTGGTATTGAGACCATAGAACTTTATTCTTGGGGTAAAAAATATTTTAGTCAATGTAAATATTTCATATTAATGAGTGTGTTGAATTATACTATTGAAACTCCAATCTGTAAATAGGCGGAATTTTCTACTTACGATATGCAAAATAAATTTGTCTATGGCAATGATAGGTTATGGGTTGGGATCTTTCAATAAGCTTGAGGTTGCAGTGTAGAAAACCATCATGGTGGAAGGGAACTTTGTGAGCCTGTCTGGTTGGCAACCATTCTCTGGCTGAAAATCTGGTGATTTCAGCACCTACACTCAAGATCCAATTCCTTGCTTAAGTTTTGGCCACAGTTCTATGTGGTCCTACCATGGTGTGATTGACAAGTTGGAAAAAAAACAGCCCCACTGTGTTGCATTTAAATGGTTTGTATGATTTCAAAGCCTATGCTCATTTCTATTATGTTATGATTAGCTTCTGCTCGCGGCTTCGCCCGCGAGGCCTACAGGAAACAAATGACATATTTTTCTACAACAATAAAAGAAAACAAAACAAAATAGCTTCATCCCGCTTCGAGGGGGAATTATTAAAAACGCTGAGACATATATAAATTAATTTTCAATCTTCAGCCTAAACACAAAATTTTAAGATCCTGACTTCGAAACTGACGGACTTTCATACAAACTTTCATCCCCTATTTTAAGCCCTTAAGGGTGGAATTTCGAAAAACCCTTTCATAGTGGATACCTACACTTCACAAAGAATATACACTCTAAATTTCATGTCTCTAGGACCAGCGGTTTAGGCTGTGCGTTGATACCTATATCAGTGAGACAGTGAAAATCACAGATTACAGAATAATTCAGATGGAGCGCGCGGAACACGAAAGTGAAGCCAAAAAAGCAAATACAAATTGAAAATCTGATACCTGGTATTCGTTTTCCAGTTTGTATTTGTATTGTTTAACCACAGTTTCTTAGTAAAGGAGTGTTTTTTGTTACATAAAGTTTGTTAAACAAAGCAAATACACATTCAAAAGCGAATACCAGGTACGTGTTTTTCAATTTGTATTTACTTTTTTGGCCTCACTCCCGTGTTCCGCGCTCTCCATCTGCCTTATTCAGTAATCTGTGGTGAAAATATTGAATTTCTAAAACACGAGATGTTTGAAAATGGATTATGGTATTTTTAGAATTGTAGAATTTCTTATTGTTATCGGTAATTCTATTTGGTAGCCTCTATCAGTAGGAATGTATTACCCACCATTCACCAAGCTTTATTGGTGTAACCACAGATTACAGAATAATCCTTATTCTGTAATCTGTGGGTGTAACAATGTATAATATAATTAATGTTTGTCAAATCAGTCATGTCTGTAATGAGATAATCGTCAAAATATTCCTTCATTCTTATTCCATGAATGCAAAATATATTAATATAAATTTTAAATATTTACAAATAAATTTGTAACCAAAACAAAATTGTATTAGTTACATTTATATAGTTATATTTTAGTCACATTCACATAACATTACATTGCTCTCAAGGAATATAAAATAGCAGTCATATAGCAGTTAATTCCATCCATTTTAGTACAAACCGTGCCACTAAAGATGAGACTTACACAACACGTGGTTTGACTTGCGCAGTAGACGATTTATAGGTGTCTCTTTATTTATATCGTCTACTGCGCAAGTCAAACCAAGTGTTGTGTCAAGTCTCATCTTTAGTGGCACGTATTGTAAGCAAAATTGATTTTAATTTGAAAACAGGGATATTATTGAGTATCAATTTAAACAAATGGATAGGTTACAAATTCTACCTTCTAACAGAAGGTTTAAGTCGAGTC
The DNA here is from genome assembly GCA_947623365.1 of Achlya flavicornis. Lineage (NCBI taxonomy): Eukaryota > Metazoa > Arthropoda > Insecta > Lepidoptera > Drepanidae > Achlya > Achlya flavicornis. The sequence goes on from OX392482.1 coordinate 5,954,815, forward strand.
TCGGAAAACCAAGGTTTTAAGATACCCAGCCAGTGGCGTAGCTACCTAGGGGCTAGACGGGACAGTGCCCCGGGGCCTCCAAGCTTGGGGGGCCCCTTGGACTCTGACTTACAAACTATTAATAGAGTTACTGAAAATAACTCTGAACGCGCAACTCTTATAACTCTTTCTGTGGAGTCGGCGCCTAATATTTTGCATAAAAACAAACAGTCGTTGACCCTTCATACGGATTATCATGACAGACAGAAGGCGGTACCTGCTACGATATATCTTTTTTTAATGTGTGAGTGTAGTCTTGCTCCAGGCGTAAAAACGAAATGGCTTGATATGAAAATTTTAAATAGTTTAGTTGGGACCCTACATGAGCCCTAGTTTATTTTTAGCCCCAGGGCCTTTGGTTACCTAGCTACGCCACTGTAACCAGCTCTTTTTTTATATGACATTAGAAAGTGACGGATATATTTAAGATCAGGGCTTTACTAGACTTGACTTAACCCTTCTTTTGTAATAAGGGGGATTAAGATTGTTATTTCCCTTGTGGTTTTTAAATTGATCGTTACAAATTCATGCTTAAGGCTGCTACATATTTGTAAATAACGTAGATATGTTTATAAATTAAGATCATTATTTACATTGTGGCGTTTTTGTGTTTCATTAATGAAAATTATTGTGATTTTATACATAAGGATTGGGATTTTAAACGGTAGGTATAACTTGTGACAGTAGTACCTAAGGTGCAAAATATTTAATTTGTATTTTTTATTTATAAATTATGGGTGCTAATTTTAATTGAACTGGTGTTATACTTCATTATGTATCGTAAAATAATCGTATTATGATATTTTATGGCATGACATTGTAAATACTTACCTATATTGCCGGCCTCTAATTAAATCAGCCATTTCATTGATATACTAGCCCCTTATACTTGCGGGCTTAATGAATTGCAAGCCAACGGAATGGTGTCTGTGGGATTAGGAGTTAGGACCAGATATAAACTACGAATTTAGTTATATTTCCTTTTACTGAAAATATTGCGGGCGCAATCACATCTGAAATAATCAATGCTACGGAGGTGTGTCGTGGAGTATTGAGAATTTTGTGTAATAATGAAGTTTTCTTTACGTTAGCAGTATTTCGAAACTCTTCTGTTAAAATCATAATATGATACTAAACTGTGAAGTCATATTTGAGGGGCGGATTAACAGAGTAGCCCTCCATGCTGGACCATGTTTGACTTTGTTTATCACATGTATATGGGCTGTCTAAAGTGACCTACTATCTGTGCCTATTAATTTAGTCCTAGTTTATAAAATGTTGCATTTAATGTTTTGGTTGAACATAATTTTTGTAGTATAGTCGCCATGTGACTAACGGGTTACCTAGCCTATTAATTTAATGACCGACTAGTTAAGATGCCAGTGACGTATCTAATTTAAAATTAAATTAGTCATTTGGATAAAAAAAACAAAATGAGGAAATATATTCTAGTTATTATGTATGTATGTATTTAATACCTACTTATAATAATATGACACATTCCAGTGATTTGGGCCCACCAGCTGTGTCATTAGTAATTGTTCATGCCAAATATATCATTATAAAAATCGCAAAATGTTTTTAGTTATTTCTGATTTTATATTTTAAATGAGTAGCAAAACCTAACCAGTTAGAGAACCCAAGGCAACGGTCCGTTCCGCTGCTGGCACAGCGACTCCTCTCAACGCTACCACAGTATTACGTGACGCTACGATGATTGTCGGGCGATCACACGACGAAGTAACTGAACCCAACCGCTTAACATCAGGGCTGTATGTTTGTTTGCTACCTTGTAGTATATAGAGAACAACTCGACCTGAGTGAGATCCTCAAAAACGGTACATTTAATTAGGTAGGGGTATGGTATAGTTAATTAGGAAATTGTGGTTGAAAAATATGTGAGTACCTATTTGTTTGAAGCAGCAACGAATTTATAAATTAAAAATAAAGAAGTCGAGTTATTTTAATTATTATTTTTATTATTATTACCAAGTGTTCAATTATTCTCCCATAAAGATCACAACACAGTTCTCTGATTTCTTAATTGAGCAAATGAGCAAATCCTTTGAATTGACAAGCGGTGCACAACATTTTTGTGAAATCTATAGGTACCTACGTAAACGTTAAAATGAGGATTAACATTTTAGCAAGGGACAATTAACTATTAAAGAGTTTGAAGATTTTGGCATAGGTACTTTTCGGCCACCTTATTTATTTTTGAAAATGGAAGCGATATATATGGATTGGGGACACTCATACAACAAAATATTTGTATGGTTTATAAGACGTCACGTTACAGAGATACTTGCAAAAATCGATGTTCGACAACTCCAATAGACCATAAAAAATGTGTACGTAGGTGTAATATGGTGCTAGAATAGCTAGGTTGATTTATTATATAGGTACTATACATACTAAAGATAGGCCAATTTTAATAAATAGGAGCACTCTAGGGACGTCGGTAAAATCTACACTATTGAAAACTACATTACTTTGTAATGTACCTATTGTATTTTTACCATAGTTATTATTATATTTATTGCACATCAAAACTTGCCACCGATAAAACAAATACATTAGCATTAAAGGTACATAATTGTACTCTGATTTAAATCTTATTTTTCTACATAAATCTTATATTTCTAGATAGTCTCCTAAAACTAGGAACCAACAATATTTAAATAAAAGTTCATTTAGTTTTGTGAAACATGATAATAGGACCTACCTAATGTACAGATCGGTTACCGAATGCTGGCAACTTCACAGTACTCACACATGCAATTTTACGATACATTATGTCTTCCATAGATAAATACACTATGTCTTCTAATCAATCAGTCTAGAATTCTAGAAAAAGACGAATGCAAAAAACACCTCTTAGGAGCAATAGCAAAAGCAAAACAATAAACTGTCTCTTTCATACTCATAAGCTTGACCGCGCGCGAAGAAGACGGACAGACAATTCATGATGCGCATGCAGTGCAACGTCACCCGCACGCTTATTTATTCACAGGCACTATAGGTACCTACAAGCACAACGTGTAAATCTGTTGAATGTGCCAGCTTTAGTTAACCGACCTGCATTGCATGTATGTACTAATTAGTTGATTTTAGCCTAGACTAAAAAGAGAGACAATAAAGAACTGTTTAACAAAAAACTTAAACCGACTTCAAAGTACCCTAAGAAGTAATCAAATCCTGACCTGATGACAACCGGGACCAAACGGGAAGTGTGAAGGGTACACAAACAAAAAAATAATTTTCCACATCGGTTATAAAATGACGGAGTTATGAGGGAACAAACATTTAAAAAAATACGACTTAATTGAGAACCTCCTCATTTTTTTTAAGTCGTTGAAAAGAGTTCTTGATCAAACCCTATACTTACATGTACTTATGCAATCACATTTTTTTTTTAAACTTATGATATGTCTTTGCTTTGAGAACATTATTGCCCGGCCGTCCGTCCAGGTCCGTCCGCACGAGTTTGTTATTTATGTTTGTCGATCCGTATGTGTAGCCCTTATTAATTCATTATATTCAAAATAGGAACGTAAAATAAATTCGTTGTTGGCGGATGATTGAGCGGGCTAGCGATAATGTCTTCTTAAAATTATAACACACAAAAAAGCAAGCACTGTCGGTAGTATGAATTGTACTTTAGCATACAGGCGAGATTCTTTTCGTTACACTTTATTCAGACTAGTTGCGCCCCGCGGTCTTACCCGCGTACGCGAGAGATTTCTTACCGTAACCTACCCTACCGTTGTTTTCTTAAATTTTCTAATTTAATACCTACACAATAATTTTTTCAGTAAGAACCTTCTCCAGTTTATTAGAAAACTTAAAAAAAAAAAGATGGATGAAATCGGAAAAGTCGCTCTCAAATTATGGCGTGACCAAGGGAAATATGGATTAATTTGAAAAATAATTAAGTTTGTGTTTTTATAATCCACAAAGCGATTATTATTTTAAATGTAGTAAGGTGAAAAACTTGAGATCCAGTTTTGCATGTGCACTGAAAGAACTGCATGTGACTTACTTAATATCGTCAAATTCTAGTTTAAACTACCTACCAACATAGGTTCTTAAAAATTAAGTCATAATAGCAGGTACTTCATATTTCATGTCAATAAAGCGAAAAGTGTGATATGAGTTTGCTTTCACCATGATATGCTACAAGTCAACCATGATATGAGTAAACAGTGGATGGAGAACCGTTGCTACTTCTGTGTACCGCAGCGAGCTGAGGCCATCGTCTGATATCCTCTTCTTTTCATATTTAAAATTATTAAACATTTCCCTGCAAAAGAAAATCATACACAAATTATTAAACATTTCCCTGCAAAAGAAAATCATACACAAATTATTAAACATTTCCCTGCAAAAGAAAATCATACACATAAGAATGTCTTTTAACAGAATAAACAGGCTTGTTTGCCGACATAGACATATAAAAAAAAAAAAAAAAAAAAACAATAAAAAAGTTAATATATAAATATTTTTAACTGTAGCTATAATAATGATGATGCTTACACTATTCTTTCTGATTTATGTGTCATCATATGGTATCTGCTTGTCTCTGGTTCAAATCGGCACAGCTTAAGATTGTAGGCTTCAATTCGAGAGTACAGGTCATCTTCACCTCCCATACCATAGTATTCATTTGTCATACCATTTATAGCTTTGTACTGTTTAGATACTATAGCTATTGCACCACCAAATAAGTTTATGTATGGCAGAACAAATCTGTAAATGGTATATTTATATTTGGAGACTGAATATTATCCTGATTTAAAATTAAACTATTTACATACTCAAACAAAATAAATTACTGAAAGCAAAATAAGCTAATGGAATAAAAAAAAATATTTACCAATTTCTATACTCATTCAGCACTGGCTTAAGACACCGTCATCTAAAAATTGTGTTCAGTGGCAACTCAAAAAGTGCATAGCTAAAAAAAATACTACAAGATTATTATTGAATAAACACCTAAATTTATTTATGCTCGAAGACATATGCCTTGGTCTTGTGGTACAAGCATATAAATTTGCAGTTCGTAATGGTAGAAGATCAACATCATGTAATATTAAGCAAGGGTAACCAGCTTTTATGGCCGCAGCAGCCCCAATGTTCAATAGCTTAGCCCTATTAAATGGACGAGAATCAACCTGTTCCACTACATAAATCCGGTAGTGGATACGTTGGCGGTGAAAAAACATATGCATGTAGACTAAAAAGCCACGTAAATGTTCTGCTCTGTCCCTGAAAATGATTTGTTAGTGTAATTTAATGTTAATAATGAATGAAATAACATTTTAGTTTTCTTCATGAAAATTTAAGACAATTGGGTCTAGATAATAGTGTCTAGTTTTTTTTTTAGAATGTCTTGGTATAGACCAAGTACGATACCAAGTATGAATTTGCATTATATTATACAATGAGAAATCAATTAGAGAATATTTGTTCAAAGAAAACAGATTACTATCAATTCAACATAATTTTTGTGCATGATAAAAAGGCTTTTCAAAATCAAAATCAAAGTAATTTGTTCAGTTTAGACCCTGGTAAGGCACTTATGAACATTACATTGATAGGTACATACAGTTGAATTTACCACCCGTTCTGTTTTTTTCATATATTGAACCCATTACTCGAAATTGTGTACATAGGTAGCAGTTTACTGTTAATGTTGCTCTATCTCAATACAGCATACTCTTGGTTGGCAAATGCCACTTGTTCACTTCCTCCCACTGATTAGTCTAGATCTGTATATGTATATTTCCTGTCCCTTGCTTGCTGTCAGATAAAATTATATTCTCCATGTCCCTCAAAGAGTTTTCTGCAAACTTGAAGAATACCTTACGCAGACTAGAGACAAGTCTTTTCAAAAGCAGACAAATTAAAAATTTGTTTTTACAAATTAAGTTGCCTGCTGCCCGAGCTGTAACATCTAAATTATAAATTTTCTAATTTCCAAAATTATAAAATTAACTTACCTGTATGGCACAATGATAGCTGTACTATATTTAGGTTTGCATTCCGATGGAGAGTACTCTCCACCTTCCTTTATTTTATGGCCTTCAATCAAATCTCCATCAACAAGACTAGTGGATAAAGTAGTATCATCATACAACACATCATAATATTCACAATCGGCAATTGCTGTGCTCGTAAAGTTAACAGCAGTTTCTTCATGCAGATTATTCAGAATATTCTCTTTTTCTATATACTCGTAAGTACCTCTTGCATTATTGTTAGGATGCAAAAATATTATGAACAATATCACAACCAGAACGCAGCATAAAATTTTCTTTCTATATAAAGTGCGCATGTTTGCAATTACAGGTTTAAAACTTTGATATATCGCAGGTAGTCATAGTATTCCACTAAAAAAACCATATAAAACTACCTAAAATTACCTAAGTTTTTTTAACAATATTTCTTTGACCATTTTTGACGAAAAAATGTAATTAAAATTGACGTGACCAGGGTGACCATCTCAAAAATGGCGAATCTGCCCGACCGACACTGGCAAAAAATCTGCCAAATGTGACTGACTCCATGGCTCGATTCTCGTAACAAAACTTCAACGATGTCGTAGCGACTTCGACGATTAAACTGTGTTTTTTACTATTTTAATGTGAAATTAACGATTGAAAAGCGATCCTATAGAGAAATTATTGAGGCATATACACGTTTGAATGTTTTTTATACAAAATATTACACGATACACAATTTAATAATAATAATAATAAATATCCTGAGACATTTAAATAGTTGATGTTGCTACGACACCGCTGACGTTTTGTTACGAGAATCGAGGCACAGAAAATGCCAAAAATATGCCATCGTTTATATTTTTGCCTCTATGGGGACGGCCAAGAATAAATATTATAAAATTCAATGATCAAAATCCTTCTTAGCTCTGGGAATCCAAGAAGAAAGCAAAGTTCGCTCGTATTTTCTATTCATCATGTACGGATCAAAGGCTCGTGGTGTAGCATGATTAGCCGCTCTTCTTCTGTCGTGGTTATGGAAATCTTTGATTAAACCATGTTCTGAAACCAGTACCCAGTTATGAAAATTATTTATAAGTACTTATTTCTTTTCAAGTGCATATTTATTACAAAGGAATTATTTGAATAGTGGAATAGTAAGGGTACTTGTTATTTAGGTAAGACTTTTTTATTTAAAATGTAATGTAGGCTGTGAATGTAGGTAAGTACATACCTACCTAATCTTCGTAAAGTTGGTGTGTGGTGTTTAGGTACTTATAAATTTTATTTGAGGGTAGTTAGTATATTATTATATATTGAGAATTGAGAAAGTGATATTTATCTAAGGGAATCCTATTCTATAACGTCACTTTTCGTAATTTATAATATTAGATATTTATTTACATTATACGAAATTGTTGTAATACTGGCATATAGGTACATAAATTAACAATGACTCTAGAAAATAAAAAAGTGAGTGCTGTCATGAACGATATTGAAGAAATTGAGAAAAATAATAATTCGATAGAAGTTATAAGAAAAAGTACCTATCCGGACACAATAAACACATCATGGGAACGCAGTTCTTACTTTTCATTTCATGATCAGAGTAAAGAACACGAACATAATAAAACACCATCCTTTGAAAGCGTTATGATCACGGACGACCCAAGTTTGGGGAATGACAATTTGACGAGCAGTTCCACACAGACGGAATCTTTTCTGACACTGCCTGATGATGGCAGCATCATTGACGTGAACTTGTCGTTCAGTAAGGACTATAATAATCAAAGTTCACCTATAGACAAAAACTCTGAGCCGAGCTTGGGCAACAAACGTTATAGGCGAGAGTCAATGAATAAGGAGCTGCGGCCCTACAAGAAGACGAAATGTACAGATTCATGTACATCGAGCACTTCTGATTTAACAGATCCCAAAATTACATTCCAGTCATCGCATTCATCGTGCCAGTTTTCTAGCAACTCTGAGACATCATTTAAATCGATCAATAGCAATCATTCCTTTAGAATACGAAAAAGACGGTTGAAGTCTGAATCGAGTTTGTTCAAAGATGTACTTCAAAGTTCGAGAAAGAACCTTAACTTTAGCAAAGTACATTATTCAGAAAACAATACATCAGGTAACTAGTAAATATATTGTTTAGTTTTAACCCTATCGCTAGGTGCGGCGCGCGGCGATGATAGTTGTGACCACAGGTTGTGACCGATTTCAGTAGCCCTATGTTTGCGAGTTAACGGCGCAGTACCAGTAGTAATAGGTACCTACTACATGTAGGATGAGTTGTTGCAATGAAAGTTTTTTTGCAAAAGTCCACTTGATTACTCTGAGGAGATATTACACAAAATATTTCAAGTAACGATTTCCTTGAAAGCCTTCAAAGCTTTGTGTTTTTGTCAATTTGGTCAAATCATCGCTTACCTACCACATTGAGATTGATTAATACAAGACTACTTAAGTATCCATACGAATTATCGTAAATACACTGTATCTTCCATTACGATGATTACCCAATATAGTACTTAAAGAATAGAGTTTATGTGTGCGTACATATGTTATTCTTATTATCACCAGCGTTCCTGACGGATCGATGATTTCCTGAGATAAAACGCATACCTACGTTTTATTCCAGTTTATAAACTGTCAGTCAATTCATTCAAATCCTTTTAGAATCATAATAATATGATGGTTTCTGGCATAAGTACCTAGCCATGTTTTGAACCTGTTGGATGCTTTACTGTGGCAATATTTTATATCTAAAATGTAAACATTAGGTAACTACTTAAATGTAAAAAATACACACTGCAACTGATAGATATAATAGTAATAAATTGAACTATGTTATCATAAATTGATAACTCTTTTTAATAACAAACATAAGTTCAGTCAGCGGCAAATATAGCGTAATGACATCATCGATGCGACGACATCGTTCAATTCAAGTTTCTGGTTTAAGTCTTAACGGACACTACGAGACATGAAAGTCAAATAACAACCCGCTTCTCTAAATAGTCTTCTTGTTCGGATAAGAACCTATTCAAAGCATAAAATTATGTTCGAAAATAGAATACTAACTTCTTTGAAACCTGTGTACCTATGTTTGAAAATAGAATCCAAACTTCTAAATTGAAATCTGTGTTTATATAAAAATGGGTGCACCGAATTGCGTAAAACTTGAGGTAGAGGTAGAATGTGGCTTGGATACTGGACTGTTAAGTGACATGGAGTGGTTCGTGTTGTCAGGTGGAACACCGTGCAAGGAGCGTAGTTACCGACGCCCTAACAAAACCAAGCCTTGGAAAATCATAGATCTTTGCGCATGGATCGGCAAAAAGGTACTTAACTTAATTTTTCAATTGGTATTTCGATACTTCATTTGTTTACTATTTTTAACGTGCCAGTTGTTATTTTTCTAAGTCCTAAAACAGTAAACTTACCTACCTTCTAAACTATACGGGGTAGATACGACAATAAATGAAACCACGTAAAGTACTCATAAATACGATCAACATTTACTATGGGACAAACTGAAATCTGTGTGATTAGCCGAGGAGACATGTACCTTTTGTATGAAAAGCAGTTTTTTTTTTTTTTTTTTTTTTATACAACTTAGTCGGTAAACAAGCATACGGCCCACCTGGTGGTAAGCGGTTACCGTAGCCATATGGACCTTTCCCCCCTCCCCTGTATTTTTTTTGCGATTTCAAAGTTGGTCCCATAGTAAAAGTTGATCGTGTTTATGAGTGGTGCTTTACGTGGTTTCATTTATTGTCGTATCCACCCCGTACATTTCTGGCCGGTTGTATTCATTTCTAAGTTTATTTTTTAATCGGTGGTAAAATCAGTAGCTCCTAGGCACAGTATGGTCTCTTCTACTGTGACCTAAACTAAAATTGATTTAACTTATGTGTACAAAATTATAATTATGTTTACTGAAAATAGTAAATTTTCCCCTCTTTTATTAGGGCTACCAGTCCATTACGGGCCTTTACACAGATATTCTACGCGAACCAATAACACACAAAGAGAATAATAATAATACAACCGATGAGTTGAAGGAACTCCGAAAATATGTAGAAGAAGTTGAAGAGAAGCAAGCACGACTTGCTATGGAGAATAACGTTTTAAAAGATGACATGATGAAAATGAAGTCAAAAATCAATGAACTCGAGGATAAGCTCAGGTAAAATTTGGTAAATTTTTGGTATTTCGTAATTTTACTGTGAACATTTATCCCATTTATTGGTAAAATACAAACTAAACCATGCACGTTTTGTAACATACTTAGATTCGTATTAGGAATCACTAACACCGCATAGAACGATTTACCTACTCTCTTCTGGACCAAATCTAATCTAACCAACATGACTTTTATTTATAAACAGCAGTATAACCACCACTAACCACCAATTTCCATTGAACTTTCGTCGAAACTTTTATTTACTATGTTAAAGGATGAATTTTCAATAATCCGGTTCAAGCTGCGCATAGTCAGTCAGTGTTAGTTAGGTATTAAGTAGATTCAACGTGTTTACAGCAGCAATCATGGGAGTTCACCTCAAGCGAAACCCCCGCCACCCCCTCCGCCACCACCGCCGCCCCCTCCTCCGCCACTTCCACCTGCGTCGAAAGTCCTGATGCGCTCCAACACCTTGCCGCGGTGCGGCTCCGCGCCCCCCCGGATACCGGGGCCCAGGTTGACGATCACACCGCAGGATATAGCTAATGTCAAACTGAGGAAGACAAGGGTATAAACTTATTTAAATTCAAAATAGGTATCATCGTCATCAGCCTATAATGTCCCACTGCTGAGCACAGGCCTCCTTTCACAAATCAGGGTGAAAGGGAAAAAGTCTACCGATTGTGATGAAACTTTGGTCAGTTGTGCAGCAGTCATCGAACAATTATTAACCCAAAGAAGCGCAATGACGTTCATTTTGGTTGAAATATATTCCGCCAATTTCCGACCTCCGACAATGCGCTCTGATTGACTAGGTCAAGGACACATGCACTCAGACTGGCCAAATCAAAAACACACGATTGGTCCTTATTGTTCACAATCAGTGATAAATCACTGACTAGTTTCGGAATTTGATTGTTCAGTATTACTACACTCTAAAGGGATTTTCTCTTCATGGCAGCAGCGCAGACGGGCTATTTTCCGAAAGAAAAAAGGCATTGCAAAACTGACCCACGCAGAGCATAGCTAGTAAATTAAAAAGTTTAGCTGAATAATACAGGCCTTCGGATTTAGGTTCAATAACTGCGACTAGAAGCGACATAAAGTGTTCGTTGTTTATTTTGAGATTTCTGTGATCATGGTCCACTATCACCGCAGAGTTAGACAGGTCTCAGCATTTGTTTTATGTTTTATACCTAAAACTAGCTTTCAAGAGACTGTAAAAGCCCGTATACCGGTAGATCCTTGGTTTTTTATGAGCTGGTAAATGGTAGGTTTGATATAATGAGTCCATTTATCGTATCGTAGGTAAAGCTTGCCAGAAGAGCGAAAAGGGGGTGTCATAAATGTCCCAGGATATATTTATATTTATTAATGTTTAACGATTCTGAGGTACTTAAATCCTATGATTTGCCTACCTAAACGTCCGAAGTAACCACGAAATAAATATTCTATGTAAATATTCTTTATTTTTCTATCTCATCTGTAATTTCTTTTTTCATCTTATTTAGATTTAAGGTTTTATTGATTGTTATGGTTATTACCACGAAGTAACTATTATCTCTGAAAAGCACTTTTACCATTTAAGACTTCGAAGAAGAAATCTTAAGTTTTTCAAATAAATCTGAGGATATACCGTCGATCGAGCTTATACAGTAATCATACTAAATACTCAGACAGTAACATATACAATGATTTTTAGGATAATCCTGTTCGTACGAAACCTCAACCGAAAGACCAACCACTGGTGACTCGGCAAATGCTTCAGACAACTCGGGCTAAGTTAGGTCGATCTAAGCCTGTCGCTGCTTTTACGCCAAAACAGCAGCTGAGTGATTTGGAGAAGTAAGTGAATCAATTTCTATTTATCCAGTGTCCTCTCATTAGTAGTTTTCCCATTTTAGTTTTCCCGTAAGCGGTTACCGTAGCCGCTGTAGGCGCTTGCAACATCAGGGGTATGGTTTGCATGTTGCCGACCCTCGCATCAACAACCTTCTTTAAGAGGAGGGGTTTGAAGAGGTGTTGAGAAGTGTCACGGAAGTACAACATTTGCACACATTTGGTACTACACCACTGGCACACACTATATAACTATGTTATAATTGTAATGGTAGTAGTATATATAGTGTTAATTCTTTTTCTTCCTCACTATAGGTGCCTCTTACAAGAAACGTCGGTGACGTCACTATACCGGCGCCGCGCGGTCCGCAATAGTTTCCGCAGTGCGGAGGAGCTGCGCCCGCGGCCGTACCCCTCGTCGCGCTGCCCCCGGTCGCCCCTCGCCCCCCGGACCCGCCTGTCCCCGCGATCCCCTCGATCTAACTCTTTACCTCGTGTAATACCAATATCACCCCTGAAATTCCCCAATAATGCTATACCCATTTGAAGATATCTGTGATTTACTTCTTTAAATAGACTATTATTCGAGCATGTTAGTTGGCGATGCCTCCGAAAAGGTGACATAGAAAGGCGCATTGATATTATGAACTTCCGCATTTGTCGTGCAAACCAAAATTGGGCAGTCCAATCATCAGACTACAGTCAAACTACAGTATATTACTTGTCCAATCTCCAGCATGTCAACGATTGTACAAGCCGCTCTAGCAATTTTTTTTTAAATTTTTTTTTTTCTCACACGTGCATCTGATCCCAAACTAAGCAGAGCTTGTACTATGGAAACCAGATAACTGATATAATACATATACCTACTACTTTTTGTTTGTAAATACATACTTAATATACATAGTTACACCCAGACTCAGGACATACAGACATGATCATGCACACAAATGCATGTCCTGTATGGGAATCGAACCCACGACCAGCAGCGCAATAGGTGGAATCTTGACCAGAGTCTTAACCAACCGCGCCAGTGCAGCTGGCCCGTCAAAATAATAAATATGCACGAGCTACCGTCTTGCCATCCTCACGCACGCTTTAACTGTGCAAACCGTTTCGTGCAGACATTCTTGCATGCAAGACGGAGCGTGTAGCTGGGCTATTAGCGTCAGCTTTTCATTGAATTGCATTAGTGATTGGAGTATCGTCAACGTACAGAACTCGAATATGACTCGAAGCTCAACACTAGGTAGGTAGGATAAGAATACACTAAGTACTACCTACCTAATTAGATGAAAGTCTAGAAATTAAAGTTGTATTGACGGCAACTGCTTCGAAACATTATTTATTAATAATTTCAATAAACGTTTAAATTATAAGTACCTACCTAATAGGTAAGTAGGTGAACATTACTTAGTAGTTTGTTAAATACAAGATGGTTACTAATTTCTCATTTTAAATTGAAAGCATTAAATAAAAAATATACTTTTTACCTACCCAACACGTTTTTTATTTTCTGTTAACTAGGTACTAAGGTAGACCCACAAACTACCAAGAGAACTAAAGTTGGTAGACCATGACTGCCAAAGAATTTGTAGATACGAAAATCTTTCGTAGATACCATAGAGTACCTTTTTATATAGATACCTACCTACATTTGTTTGTCAGACAATGCATGAATGGAATTGATTATTTTCAAGGTCTGAGGGAAGACTGAGGAGGACACTGTGTCCTCAGTCTTCGGGATGAAGGACATAATCAGAAGCAGTCAGATATTTTATTTTGTTAATGACGTTAATGTTTTATTGGTTAATGTCCGGTTTCTATAATTTACGGAACGTTATCGGTTAAGATTTATTAAAATTAAGACGTATCTTTACTAATAATGAAGCAAATACCTCAAAGCTTTGCATAGCAGACAACTCCCATATGGATGTAGCTATCACAGGTAAAATTAGCTTACGAAATGATCTATCTGCCCTATATGAAATTGTGTCAATGGTAGTATTATATCTTGCCAATGTTAGCACACAAGTTAGTTTCAAAATACCTCTCCGGGGCCGCTGTCCCTACCTTGCTAGACCCTTTATGCGACTGAAGGACTTTGTATCCATGGTCATGAACAAATTAACAAAAAAAAAGTCATATTTCGGGACTTTTGGCGGGAACTTGCAGAGTGACGTAGCGTTTTCGTTTTATTTTCATAAATTCGTGTGTTATGAGTTTTATTTTGTGGTTTTATTGCATATTGTGTTTATATATGGGTGTTTTACCCAATAAAGGTCAATACGTGTACACCAGTGAAATGAAATGGAATGAATTATGTGTATCGTGACTTTTCAAGTTGTCTCAAAAAGTCCGTGAATGGTTTTAGCACGTTTTAGTACAATGACCGCCATTTTAATAAAACATGACTGGACGGACGGTGACTTGACTGATAATGCGGACTATGTGAAAGTTAATGTGCGGACTATATGAAAGTGATATTATCAAAGAAATTGGATTATATATAAAATGTATGCACTTTGTAGCCATGGTCACGAACAAATATATAAAAAAAAAGTCTGGCAGATTTCGGTTGATGTTTTTTTTTGTTTATTATAAAATTTTATACCAGTTGTATTAAATTTTAACAAAATAAATACCTTCCCTGTGAATGTGATTGTAACTAATTACACTCTTATACATAAGCCCTAGATCACACTAACCGCACTAACAACATAGGAAGGATGCAATTCAATTCAATAACTCGAACAAAGGTCCGTGAGACAAATCATAAAAGTTATTGCTCTGCTCTAATGTTATCTAATGGTTATCTGGTACTTCAACTCAATTTACTGTGGTAATCGTTTTATGAACAAATTATAATCATGACTATGATAGATATAGATTTCAGCTCTCTTAATCCTATCACCTCAAATGCATTGAATTTAGCTGCACGGAAAAATGATGTCAAAACAGTGCGACGATTGCTTAAAAAAATGAATCCGAACTGCATCGATCATAGAGGCTGGACATGCTTACACGAAGCGGCTCACAGCGATAGCTATGAGAGCCTATTACTGATTTTGAAACATCCGGACTGTCGACCTCTCTGTGAAACACATGAGGGTCACACTGCTCTCTACCTAGCGTGCCGTAAACGCAGGTCCCTGAAAACAATCAAAGCGCTGCTCGAATTAGTGGAAGATATAGTTAATTATGGTAGTACAGAGTGTGTAACGCCATTGCACATAGCGGCTAGCCAAGGCAGAGTAGAGTTATTGGATTTGTTCTTTGAGTATGGTGCAATTATTGATGTGCAAGACTTTAATGGAGATACTCCTTTACATGATGCAGCTCTTAATATGCAACATGAAGCAGTAGCTGTATTGTTACATGCTGGTGCTGACCCTGAAATAATGAATGTGCCTGGTTGTCTAACAGCATTCCATTTAGCCTGCTTGAAAGGCTGTTTACAAACTGTTAAAAACTTATTTCCATTTATTACTGATATAAACCATGTAACTTCATCTGGACACAGTGCATTGATGATAGCATTACATGGATTGAATGATGAAATTATACATTTCTTATTAGAAAATGGAGCAGATCCTCATATAAAGAATACTTTTGGTGAATTAGCCCTTGACATGGCCCTGACTCAAGGATTTACTTCTGCATTTGATACTCTTTTAGTCGTTACAGATAAAGATAAGATAAATAAAAATATTATACTTACAGCTTGTAAGCCAAACTATTTTAAATTTGAAATTTTAGAAGCTCTCTTGAATAGTGATTTGGGTCCCGAATTCTTTAATTTTATAGAGCCTATTGAGGTGTCAGTGGAACAAATTGGTGACCGCAAACCTTGCTATAGTCATAATGCACCACTCAACTCATATTTAAATATATGTGAATATATTTATGAGTTGTCTCCTGATAAGTTTACACAATTCTTCTACTTGTTCCTGATGAGAGGGGTCCAAGTTAATGCTGCTGATATAAATGAATGTCCTCCTTTGGTTTACATACATTTTGGTATACATGATCATTGTTTTAAAGAGGTAAAGGGACAGAAACTAAGTTACCTTGCTACTGATCTAAGTAACATTGGGGAATTTAATATCTTATACATTTTTCCAGGTGTTTGAAATTCTAATAGAGCATGGTTGTAATGTAGATTACTGCAGCTCTTTAACAAGTTTGGATAAGGATAAATGTGTCCCTGATGCTTTTCATGTAGCTTTGACTGCTGATGCATCAACAATACCAATTATGATACCTTACAGTGTGCATTGTGATCCTGATACACTTTTGCTTTTTGCCTATGATCATGATGTTGTAGAAAGGATACCTCAGGATGTAAGTTCAATGTTTTAAATAGTGTCAAAAACCAAAGAAAATACCCATATAAGATTTTATTATTTTAATATTATAGCCTGCTTTAAAACTGTTTTATTTTTTCAGGTACAAGACCAATTATTGTGCATGATATTTAACAACTGTGAAAATGTAACTTCATGGTATCACCAGTATTATGTTCCGCCTTTATTGCATTTATGTAGGTATACAGTGAGAACTGCACTTTGGAAAAAAATGGGCACTGAAAAAACATCCCAAAAATTCCTTGAATACCTGAATAATTTGCCTATACCATATTTAATGAAAAGATATTTACGCTACCTGTGACAAAATAAACACATTTAATAATTTTCTTGTTAATAGTTTATTCAGTGCACAGATATAGTTACTTTAATATAAACTCTATAGTTACATAATTATGTTGCAAAATCATTTACTTTTGTTACAAAAATATAATTTACAGCTTACAAAAGTGATTTTATTAAGTCTTATATACAAGATGCCTACAATTATTATACAAATGATACATACAACTCTTAAAATATAACATGACCTACATTTTGAAGTTTGCTCCATTAGCCATGAAATCTTCAATTTCGGCCACACTGCAAGTAATGAGAAATGAATTAAAATGTTGAAATTATGTATAAAACCTAGAAAAATACTTTCGTATATATAAAAATATTTAGTATATAAAATATTGGGTGTTTTTGCAGCAAAATAATTTCATTTCTTTTTTTAAGGTTCCATAATCAAACAAAATTTGCAAATACCGTTTATCTATATGTCAGTTATTAAATTTTTAGATTAATAGGACTGTATTGCTGAAATTTGGTACACAAGTAGTTAAGTATAACAGCATTTTTTTACATCCCCATTTGATGTGTTATCAAGTGGGGCAAAGAGAATATAACGCTACACAGGATGGGGTATTGTAGAAAAGGGAATTCGAAATAACACAACATCTCATACATACGTCTACATAGGACTGACATTTCTTTTAAAAATAACTTACTGGAGTTAAACGGGAAATTGACATTGGTACGCCTACTTACTGTACACGTAAGTATATGAATTGGCTATTTATTTCAGCAATCTAAATTATTTAGGTATCTAACAAAACTGTATGGTTGGAACTGACTATTTTCTGAGGAATATCCTTAGACCAGATCGTATGACAAAACGTAGAAACTTACGTCCTTGGCACGAAGGTGAGGTTTTCAACGCCGGTGTCCGTGATGAGTACGTCATCCTCAATGCGCACGCCGCCAAAATCACGTAACTTGTTTATCTTCTCCCAGTTAAAGAAACCAGATAATGTCTGGCTATTCTCAGCTTCATTTAGCAACTGTAATATTTAATATACTATAATTTTAAACAAGCAATATTTGTATGTTTAGAGATCTCAAAAACGGCTCTAACGATTTTGATACGTATTTTTGTATTTTGTTTGTGACGTTTTCTTCTTTTTGTACACCAAGCTACAGTATTACCCAACTAATATGGCTTACCGATGTACCTGTGCAGAAGATACATTTTCAAAGCGCGGGAAATGCTATTGGTCGGCTGCGGCTGCTATTGTGCGGAGGGGCGTGAGTTGCGAGTGAGACGGAACTAACAGCTGCAGTGTATTATGAACCTTATAGTAGTGATCTAAGGTTGATTGTATGTTTTAAGCATTCTTTCGTTATTGTTCGAGCCATACTTATTTTTCTGTGCGAACGAAGGTTCACGACGCGCCTTATCAGTTGGGTACTAGTGTACTTGTAATTATAGTGAATTGTAAAGTGGGTAGTGGTAGTGGTAGTGGGTGAGTGTAGTGGAGTGTACCCTGGGTATAAAGTAGCAGCCCGGCTCGACAGTGAGCACCATCCCGGGCTGCAGGCGGCGCGCGGTGCGCAGGCGCGCCAGCGGGCCGGCGGGCCGCGCGGGGCACCCCGCCAGGTACCCGCCCACGTCGTGCACGTCCAGCCCCAGCAGGTGCCCCAGCCCGTGCGGCTGCATGATGCCGTTCAAACCGTGCTGGAATAAACGAAACATTTTATACATTACCTTATACCCTCTCATATTCATTTATTAATTGCAACAAGTACACATACATTTTAAAGATTTATAATTATTACAATCATACAACTTATTACAATCTACTTATTACAATCATAAGGTTGACCCCCGCAGATTCACCCGCGTAAGATTTTAGAGTTTTTGCGTGAAATACTAATTATCTATCTATAATAAAAATAGCTCAAGTTACTTTTTAAAACATAGCTATCAGCCAGTGCCAGTACAATGCCCGTAAAAATAGGTCCAGTTCTTTTGGAGATAAGCCTAACAAACAGACTTGAGATTTTTTTCTACAAGTACAGTTCTTTCATATGTTCATTCGGCATTCTAAGTAAAAAGCCGTAGACTATATTTACCTTAATCATATCTTCGACGTCACCTCTCAATAGATCTCCCTTTTTTAAATGTTCAAGCATCGCACGATTTGCAGTCAAATGCATATCTGCCCACATAACACCGGGTTTGGATTCTCTGCAAATAAAAATGTTTATTTCGCGAAAAAATATTCTCTATGCTTATTGTCAGAAGGCTCATTTTACAATAGCATACCTGATGACAGCATCTCTTGCTGCCAATACTGCCTCATATACTAATTTCTGGTCATCTGTAAACTTGCCGTTAGCTGGGAACGAGCATGTTATGTCTGCAGCGTAGCCCGCGTAGTTTCCACCCATGTCGAACAAACTGAAAAATATGATATATTTTTAAGATTTTATTTATCTTGCATTTATGTATGTAACTAACTATGTTCGGGTGGAATCTTGCAAGTTGAATTTCACCCACTTCCAGTGGTCTGATTGACTTTATATTAGGTATAGGTACATTAGTATATAAGAATACAATGCAAGTACAGTCACCAAAAAAAGATTTTATTACAAAGACATTTTTAACAAAAACTTATTTATTCATCACGAAAATATAACGTTACAAACAATGAATGCTTCAAACTGAAAATGTATTCAGATTAGGCCTTGCCAAGGCAGTCATTAGTTAAAATTGTCTATTACATAAATAAATAAATATCCTGGGACATTCCTCACACACGGTCACATCTGATCCCAAACTAAGCAGAGCTTGTACTATGGAAACCAGATAACTGATATAATACATATACTACTTTTTGTATGTTAATACATACTTAATATACATAATTACACCCAGACTCAGGACATACATACATGTTCATGCACACAAATGCATGTCCTGTGAGGGAATCGAAGCTACAACGTGATAGGTGGAATCTTAACAGTCTTACTTAACCAACCGCGTAATATATTCAGAAATATCTACTTTAAAGTAGGTAGGTATATAAAGTATTTAAAGGGAATACCACAGGAAAACATAATAATATACCTAGGTACCTATAAAAACAAAATATCTACAGTTTATTTCGCGTAGGTGTATTCTTTGTCCCGGGCTAGGTGTTAATACCCGAATCTAAAGTTCCTTGATGGGAGCTCGTATAAATTCAAAGTGCTGAGAAACAAGAAACTTAAATAACAGATAAGGCGATGATAGATGAGTGGTAGTGACGTCGGATACTGAGACGAAGGTGGTTCGAATCCTACAATGAGCTAGAGCTTTCGGTGAAGGAATACATCGCGAGGAAACCATAGCACGGTACATTGTCGTACCCACCTGCCTGGTTACCATCCTCAAGTTGAAAATCTGTCGACAAACACCTATCGGTGTGTTCCGACAGCTGCACTTGAGAGCCAGTTCCTTCAAGGCTGTGTGTGCTTACCACCTTCGGCTACATCACCAATTACACGGTAAAAAAATAGATACCAACCACATATCCCCGTCTTTAATGAGTTTATTATTAGGTGCAGCGGCGTGGCCATAATGTAATGTGGCGCCATTCTGTCCAGATCCACAGATGCAAGTGTAGGAGACTTGACGACAGCCGCCGACGCGGTAGCAATGGTCCAGGAATACCGACTCGCATTGATATTCCATTAAACCAGGTTTTGCTGATAGCATTACCTGAAAAAACATATTGTTGTTTGTGGGGCACATAGTATGAGTTTGGTGTGAATTAAAGCTTGATCCATCTATTAGACCGAGAGATACTGGCACAAATTTCCTGGTCATTTGTACCAGTATGGCGATCCTTCAGGGGTCTAATTACGTAATCGTCATTACGGAAACACGGTACAAAAGGAAAATGATGGTCATAGCGCTGGTACCGGCGGCCCAATCGCGTGGGAGTTTATGTGTTAGTGTGACTCTAGTTCTAGTGTGAACCACGGCCTGGTATGAACCTCACCTGTTTATGTGCATCGGAAGATACTTTGCATACATATCGCATCACTTCGATTTCTTCTGGGGTCTTGATAACGCGTCTGCAAATTATTTATTGGCTAATCAATATAAATATCCTAATCCTAACTTAATCCTAACTAATATTATAAATGCGAAAGTGAGTTTGTTTGTTTATTTGTTTGTTTGTTTGTTACGCCTTCACGCTTCAACTACTCAACGGATCATCATGAAATTTAGCATGCAGATAGACTATGGTATGGAGAAGGACATAGGCTTATTTTTATACCGGGAACGCGGGTGAAACCGCGGGGGATAGCTAGTAATATTATAAATGCGAAAGTGAGTTTGTTTGTTTGTTATGCCATCACGCCTCAACTACTCAACGGATCATCATTTAATTTGGCATGCAGATAGCCTATGGTATGGAGATGGACATAGGCTACTTTTTATCCCGGGAACGCGAGTAAAACCGCGGGGGACAGCTAGTAGGTTCATAATAGTACATTATGATTACATGTGTGCAAAGTTTGTTATTAACACTCGAGGCGGTATTAAGCGGTAGGCGGTAGTAATAATCAATGCACACGCGTGTCATACGACGTTTTTCAACACACTTGCGGGGAAAAAAATCAGACTTGTATTTATTTAAATAGATTTTTGGATAATAATCAATCACACAATGAGAACGTTAACAAATATGTAGCGCAGGTTTTTTTTTTCTTTGACAGCGGTGAGCTGTCAAACTCTTTTACCCGTTTAAATTATGAATGCTTGGTCTACACCACAGTCTACACACATATCACAAGACTTGCAGTTTGCAATGAGGTACAAACCTATAATAATCGGGATTATACCTATCATAAAACTGTGCGGTAATGTAAAGTAAAAAGCACAAGTGCGTAATAAGCTGCATTAAGATACTAAAACCACAAAACGGTGCAATAAATGTCACTTTACGAGCGCGGGTGTTGAAAATAATATTAAATTGCTTGCAATGAGCATTTAACATAAGTAGACAAGGGTACCTACGTAGATTAATTGTAAAAGTCAAACAGGAGTTAGATAACTAAGTGCCTGTGTTCGTAGTCAACGAAATAAAATTTATAAGATTTTTTTTGTGCATATTTATTTAAATGACAATGTTCTGTTATTTATTATAGTTTCGTACGTTAATTTGTTTCATGTATTAATAGTTATGAAAATTAACTGGAAAGCGGTGAAATGTTAAAAGAAATAGTGATATAGGTACCAACACACATGTTAAAAACAGTTTAGTACTTCTTCTCAGATTTAGGATTATGTAAACCAACCTAGCGTTAACTTTTCTACATATTTCTTTTTAATTTTGATTTTGTAGTGTATAATAGAATTGCGATTTATATGTTACTATAAACCTAGAAATTTGTGATTGTTAACTAGACTTTACAATCAGTGGCGTAGTTTCTGATGCCGATGCCGCCCGGGGCGGAAACAAATGCCGTCCCTTTTTTTTGTTTCTGCCGCCCTGGGGCGCAAATAAATTTTGCCACCCCCTTATTTAGGTCTTAAACTCAAAAGACTCTTAATACAAAGTAGGTAATCCTAAAGATAACCTAGTCGGTCCAAATTGTAGGTGCGATATAAATATGAAGTACCAGCGGATTTACCAGCAGGCTGAGTAGGCTTGAGCCTAGGGCAGCAGATTTTAGGGGCAGCAAATTTGGGGACCTTTTTTCTCATCTCTTGCAGGAAGAAGCATGCGTTAGGCTTATTAGTCGGTACATGATTAAACCTTGATTTAATCAGAAATATATCTAAAAAAATCTTTTGTAATTTGAATAAAATTGTATTGTTGAGATAAGGGCGCCAAAAAAACTATGCCAGCAGCCTATACCTACTTGGGAGATGTGTAGTCCCACTACTGAAGGAAATTAATTAAATATTTATTAGATATACCTATTTATTATTAAAAAATATATTTATTGTGAAATTTTGCCGCCCCCTAAAAGTCGGATGAAATCAATAAATGGTGTTCGTTACGATACGCAGATGAACATCTGGGGCTCTACCGCGTAACTTTGGTGGTAATCGTAACGAACACCATTAATTATTTCATCCAATCAGGGCCCACGAATGGTCATCGTCACGTCATACCGCGTGCGCTGTGCAGTGCACTGACAATAATTTCTATTTGTGTTAGTTTTCAAATTGTTCAACAAACAATAATTGTTGTGACCCGGTAAAAATCGATAGGATATACCTATACATAATACAACCTACAAAAGTCGAGTAAATAAGCAAATAAGTATTATGAAACGTAGATAAATAAACAAAGTAGGTAGGTATACGATAAATGGCATCACAGCGTTATTGTGAAATTTGAGATTTATGTAACGAACGACTATGCTTACATAAATGTAGGTTAGCTATATTTATGATTCGGTACTTTCCATTGCGATTCTTGGCACAGATAAAACTCTTTATCTTTGAATTCTTTAGATAGATTATACACAAATTAACATAATCATTATGATGAACAACAAATGAGTGTGCGCTCAACGGTTTAACCTGCGTTATATTTGGATTATACATGCGTGATTAATTTGTAGCCAAGAAAACGTTTTTTTGCGTTAATCTTAGGATTTTAGTAGGATTAGCGCGTTCAAACATACTAAGTATCTCTTTACAGTACCTATAGATGTGGTATAGATGATAATTATTAGGCACTTTTGAATTTGGTGGTTTTATACTACTGTTTGCACATCATTATTGTAGCACGCTCCATTATGATTCCAGCACGCTCTAATTCTAATTCATTTAGAATCAATTCCACATTGTTTTGCATAAAGGCCTTGCTATGTTTATTCCACTGATCTTTCAATGAATCATGTCATGATTATTATGTTTATGTGTATAGCACGTACGTCGTCATGTTTACTTCCTGGTCTTTTCAAGTGCTTGCTAGTCACACATATTTAGATATACCTATTCAACTCTTATATACGATACATTTTCTCTCTCTTAAGGAAATTTTATCTCATTTTGATATATTTATTTCTAGTAACATATGTCTCAGCAGATTGAAAGTCTATTTTTTTTATAGTAAAACTATATAATTGGTCATAGTAAAAGTACGATATGGAGATTGCAGGAGAACCAAAACATTACTCGAATCACGCAAAAAATCAAATCAAATCAAAAAAGTCATTTATTCAGTTTAGGCCCTGGTAAAGCACTTATGAACGTTAAATTGGTACATACAGTTGAATTTACCACCGATAAATAGAATACCAAAGCATGGAATAACTAGGTAAGTACCTACCTACTACATTTTTGGGACTCATTAGTGAACCATTTTCCTTCATTAACTGGGGAAATCACATGTTATTAATCATAATTAATATGAAGTCTAAAATGTCTTGTAGGTATTAATGTATCGGGTCTATTCGCGCACAGATTATTATCAAAATTTAATTTTTATATTCTACTAGCTGCCCGGCGCGACTTCGTTCGCGTAATAGGTACCCTACCCTACATTTAAACCTTCCCCGGACTTCCACGAATATTTAAAACCCAAAATTAGCCAAATCGGTCCAGCCGTTCCCGAGTTTTAGCGAGACTAACGAACAGCAATTCATTTTTATATATATAGATAAGTAATCTTAATAATGTGATTATTTGTGACATAAATAAGAGATGACTATGCATATACGCCGCTTTTAACATTCATCATAAGAATTATTATAGTTACGTTGTTCTTGTTATTTAGATCGTAAGCAAAATAGCTATGATAATAGGTAATTACAAATAGGTTTTTATTCACATACATACATACTTGTTTACGAATATCGATTATGTTGCAACTGTTACTAGATAACAATCATAAATTATAGGAGCTATATTGTCAAATCGTCAGATAAATAATACTTTTAATATGATTATAGGTAAGGCTTACATACTTACAGCTCTGCTATGATCGGGAATAATGTCTCATTATCCACTTTGAATCTGTGAATTATAATTTAATATTTTAGAATAAACAGTAAAAATATCTTTAAAAGGAGGCTTTTATCAGCATATCGGTGGACGGAGTTTATGAAATGATGATAAAGAAAGATTCAATTTAAAAGGTTTCTGAAACCATAGACTACGCCCAGCCCAGGATTAATATAAAGGAGACATTATCTTTCATCTAAAGTATTCTAAAGAATGAAGTATATTTTGTTAATGCTGATTTCATGGAGATTTATATGAGTGACAAACTGTTGCATTAAGAATGTTAGGTAAGATAAATACTGCTTACTCATCCATCCCTTCAAACTCTGCCTCTTTGGCTATTAGTCCACTGTCTGTGTTGGTACCACACTGTTAAATGAAATAAACAATATAAATAATTGTTTCAAAATTAATTCATAAAAATTCATATTGAAAAGGACTTACCAAAGTTAAAAGAGTTTCAGGATTTAAGCTTTTGAGGACATCTTTGAGCTGAAAAACAACATAATAGTAAAAACTATTCTGATATCAAATGACATTGCTCACACACAAATTGATAAATTTATATAAATGTTTTGAACAGTAAAGTATTATTGCGATGTCTTTAAGTCTACATAGTTATATACTTATCAATTCTATAAATATAATGCCTTATTCAAAACAAAATGGCCCAAAACCATTATTAGTAGAAATCAATGAGGCAGGTATATGTTTAACAGTAGACTTCCTTGAGCTTATGATGATGATGAATGCCTTAAATGAAACAAAAAAAGGTTTTCTAAACAGAAATGTTACAAAACACCAATATTGTGATAGTTTCCTGGAAGAAGCTCATATACTTTTGTTGGATCAGACCATTCAGTAAAAAAAATATACAACTAAGTTAAAAAAAGTAGGAGGATTTATGAGATTAAAATTACCTCATCAACAAAATGAACTTCATCAACTCCATATATCTTACTGAAGTCATCACAGCAGTGGAGTTTGCCCATCCACACTTCATACTCTTCTGGAAGACGAGGTACAAACAAGTGGGCCTTCTTTGTGCTCACATCCAGGGCAAAGAAACAGCCTGGCTCACGAACACCAGATACCCATGTGAAGTATGCTTCCTACATTAGAAAGTATTGTTAAATTATAGACCATGTACCTTCTTCTCAAGTTTATATATTGCTATTATTGCTTGAAGATAGTTAATGTGTTTTTTGGCAAGATAAGCCCTGTGGAAATCCTCATATCCTCTTATCATTAGAACCAGTTCCCTTCTATCTAAGCATTGTGTGCTCACCACGATTGCCCCATCATCACATGCTACAGTAAGATTGTACCGCGGAATGAACAATTGTGAAAAAAAAAGAATTTCCAAGATAACAGCATCAAAATCAAAAAGTCATTTATTCAGTTTAGGCCCTGGTAAGGCACTTATGAACGTTAAATTGGTACATACAGTTAAATTTACCACCGGTTCGAAAACAATTAAACTGAGAAGACCCCGGCATCTCACACTATTTGAAGTTTATGACTTACAAATAAGATGTAAATTCATTTACAAATTCTATATAGGTAATAATCCAAGGGCTTGCACTCACTTGTCTAAACACATATTGAACATCTGTGTCATAGTGATTAATATCGTCGCCGCCCTGTAGTAAGACTATTTGGCCACTTTTCAGCTTATCAGCTAGCCTCCTTCTGTTAGTAGCAAATAGCGACAGAGGCACCTCCAATGTTCCTGGGCCCATCGACCACGTTGATGCCATTTTCGCTGATAAACTGAATCCTGATTTTGTTGTCAGCCAGTTTATACAATTATGTCGAGATGATAAGACAACCGGCACTTGATAAGTTAAGCTTCTGATCACTAGATTGGACTTATATCTTATACTGTTGAACATACACTGTCTACTTACATTTATTAAAAACTTATTACCTATCATTAGATAGATTTACCTGATTACTCGTAAAATCTTATTTTAAAAAAATATGTATTTTTGTGAATATTTCCACAAATATTTAGAAGCGCTTGCTGACTGACAGCAGTGACATTACATTCAGGCACTGACCACTGACAGTACTGCCAGTGTTGTCAGTCATATCGATCGATCGTCATCATATCTCATCACTTTGGCAAAAATAAACAAACGTCAAGCACTCATTTCGTTCCAAATATCATGACACAACAGCATCAGAAATAATGTCCGATATTGTAATTCTTGCGATAAAGCTTAACGTAGTACGAGATAGCATATATAAAAAATGCTAAAAATAGTATTAGTCGTCAAGTATTGTAAAAAAATGCATGGCTGTATCGAGGGCTACTCGCCACTAGATGGCGTGCTTAGTCTTTACGATATAATTAAAACCGGTAGAAAAAAGAACGTCTAGAAACAAAGTAAGATACACAGGTAGGTAACTAATAACTAACTTAAATTACCATGTAAACTGTGCCCTAACGTCACATTTGAGTAAGTTTACACAGGAGCTTCATAATGCAAATTTTTCACATTAAATAAAATCTTTGAGATTTATGTTATTTAGGTATTTAGTAGTATACTATTGTAGTCTTTGGTATTTAGTTAGACCAAACTATAATAATGATAATATTACTAGGATCGTGTGTGACAAATTGAATTGTTGGATGGTGACTATAGAAAGAAAGTAGAATAATCGGTAGGTACTTACTTTGAAACATTCAGAATCAGAAAGATAACACTGAATAAAATTAGTCATCAATAGTCGGAAAAGGAGATAATGTTAAAATGTAGGTAAATAAATACAAAGCTTAATGTTATTAACTTCGGCTGCCTTCCGAATTAGATAATATCGCTCACAGTGCTCACAGCAATAATTTGCGTACCGAGTTAGATATCACGATAATGACAGCTGAGAACTGTAAATAATTCGGAACGCCCGTTATCGCGCTCACAGTATTCAAAACAGAACATTTGAGAATTTAATTAAAATCTGAATTAAAAATGCGCTACAACTCCTTATATCTTTTATTAGTTGACTCGCAAAAAGGAATATCCGCATTTTTTATTATTTTTCTCTCATAAAATCATAAAAAGTATCTTTGCCATATGGAAAACCAAAAGTCTTATTAGATTTTTGCCGAAAACACAATAACTAACCGTCACTTTTTGACAGCGCTCACGGTGATATCAGTTTAGGGCATGGTCGGTGTGAGCGCAAGATGGCGCATGTCATGACGTCATCTATGACGTTTCACGGGACATCGTGATGGCGCTCAAGGTAATATGGAACGGGTTTAAGCACGCTCAAATCGATTACAGCGATTATATCATTAATTCGGAATGCAGCCTTCATTAGTTAAGTAGTAAAATAAATCAAAATCATTTATTCGGTTTAGGCTCTCGTAAGGCACTTATGAAGGGTAAGCTAGTACTACCTACTAAGTAAGCGATATTATCTACCAACAAATGTTTGTATATAACAATTTATTAAGCTATTTTATTGGATTTAGCGTGGGATTATGAAATAAAAATAATATTAATTGAAATTATTGTTTTAATAGACGAAAAATAGATCTAACATTGAAGAATGTAGATTGCTATATTTTCAATTATTTGTACAGATTTAAATTTCAGAATGTAATTCAAAATAATTTGTTTTTGAAATTCATCCCATTTATTACTTAACTCTTACCTAAATCACAAGATCGACGATAAAATTAAACTATCTAAAAATCACAAAATGCACTAAAACATGCACAAATGTAACATTACAATACAATGATTTTTATACCATTTTTGGTACAATTGTACATAGTTGCTACATTGACAAAATAAAGATAAGATAGGAATATTAATTTTAAATAACTATAATTTTCTACGAATTGTCTAAGTTGCACGCTGACAATTACAACAAGTATTTGAAATCGCATTGTGCGACACTTTGTTTCCCTAAACTGCAACATGCGAGGAAGTAACTGTACTTGCGTAGTCTCACGTACTGTTAACTCTACAATCACTTTTGGAAAGCTTCTAAAATCTTTAAAATCACCTATTTGCATGAGAGTTAACATTATTCCTATAGTATTTAAAATACGTGTAGCAATAATAATAATAACTAACCTAAGCAGGTGTTTTGTTTACTTATATAATAAAAGTATATAAGGTTATTATTGTAGGTAGGTACCTATACAATCGTAAAAACCACTTTACTTATATTCAAAATATTATGGAGATTTTCTCGCTAAAGAATAGTTTAAATAATTACATAAACAATAGTTAAAGCTCTTGAATTATACTTGTCTGTCTTCATATTAGCTAATTTAATACGATGGAAATGTCTTAATGCGAGAGTTAAACGTGAAACTGTAATTATTATAGAAATAAGAACGCTTAACAATACTAAAGGCTAGTTACGTCATTCAGTACTTTGATCATGATCAGTTAAGGTCACTATAAAACGAAGAATAAATATTATGATTGTAGAGTAAGCGCGGCCATTTTGGTTCGTTCTCGTGACTCGGTGTCGCGCGCACGACACGTCACTGTTTGCCATCTCTCTCTCGCACGCTCTCCGCATATAGCACCATTGTAACCCGACACGTTTCGTACACACAAGCGATTTCACAACACGTTCCACACTTTCACAATTAAAATGTTTTGTTTATAAATTATGAATCTACAGATATCTGATGACACGATTCTTCCTTTTCTTGTAGCCTCCGGACAGCTTCAGCAACAAGGGCACCTTCCTCCAGTAACCTTTCCACAAGATCGACTGGTTCTTGCTTTCTAATGTAGTACGGTGCAGCTCGGGCTCGAGCCTGCAGGTGAAGCTTTTGTTTTAGGCCAAGGGTGAGCTCTTCGATTGCGTGTAATCTGCTAGAGGCTAGCGGGCGCCTTTCTTCATCTGAAGTATGACGACTGACGTATCTAGACTTCTCTTTCAACATAGTGAGTGATAGAGAGATTTGTATAACTTTGATTTAAAAGGACTAGAAACCTCACCGGTACAGTGGGCGGCGCGCAACAACGTTTGCAAATGCCGAATGAATGAGCGAGTGAGCCAGCTCGACCCCAGCGTAGGAAAGACAGGTCTCCGCGGGGGAACAGGGGGAGGGGTGATGACGTAGTCAGATGCGCAGTCGTGCCGGGCTGTATACAAACAATACGATGGACGTAAATAAACACACAGACCCGCCATGCCTGTATGAACGGTGTTATCTTTGTGTTAGTGGTTCGGTCAGTCGAACGGCCCAGCCGCGGCCTGCCTGGCGGAAACAAGAAAAGCTTTTTAGGAATCTACAGACAGGTAGGTGACCGAGTATTAATAATAAAAGTCACCGTTGAGTTATTTACGGTTAAATGATACCTAATATTCTATGTAACGACTTATGCTGAGCATCTCTATTATCATATATGAAGATATCATAATGAAACGCCTTATGCTGAGCATCCACCTTAAAATGTGATTGATTAACCTAGGTACCTATAATAATCATTAATATTCAAAATAATTAAAATACAACATAAAATCGGAGACGAATAATAACAATAGATTGAGACTATTTTCTTGTAAAATTCTAAAAATCCTCATGAAAGCCATCAGACTGACTCAGCAATAGAGGCATAGGCATAAATAGAAACCTAGGTATTATTGGCCGTTAATTTTATTCATTTTTAAGTAATTTTTCATAAATGTATCACTGTTGGTTCCGTAAATAAATAAATTTACAGTTTATGTACGACCTAAATACTTAACAAGATGATGATGTTTTGTTTTAAGTACAAGTAAATCGTATAGGTAGTAGGTATAGTAAGTGGTAAACTACTGACTGTTTCGTTGAACCAAAGCTAAAAACGGACGTTGCCCTCAGTTTTTTCCAGACTATCAACACATCTACATCGTGTTGTTGTGATTATTTTGGTCATGGCTTGACTTTTTATGTAGTCTGCGGATGAGTATTGTAGGAACCTGACTGAATATCTTGACATCCAATACAGTTTAAACAATCACTAAATATTGTTTTATGCAGTGGTGTTCTAATAATAGAAGCGTTTTACCTGAAAATAAAACGCATATTAAATACTTACCTTATTTGAAACCTTATATATTGGAGAGCGGCCTTCCTTGTTTTCTGCTCTATACTTCCTTCTTTGTCTACCCTAATATTGCCGTCTCGCTCGCACATCTCCCCACCATCCACCCAGGCAGAGCGCGAGCTTGAGCCACGCGCGCTATCTCGTCATTGAGTCGAAATACCAGGCAGAACTAAAAATTAAGGTTTCAAATAAGGTAAGTATTTAATATGCGTTTTATTTTCAGGTAAAACGCTTCTATTAAAACTTGACCGTTATTTGAAACCTTATATATTGAGACGTGTTTGTTATCGCCTGGTGAAAGTGGATGCCAATGTGATTTTATGCTTGTAGCATAAAGTTATTTGTGACACAGGTTACCTGTAGATACCTGTGATTTCTCCAGTATAGGTCATACGCGTACAGACTTCTGTGTGAGTCTGAAGGTATCGTGAGAGAGAATAGGTATCAAAAAATACTAAGATGTGCGAGGTACTGTAATTTTATTTATGAAGTACAAACGAAAATATGTAGGTGTGCAAATATTATGGTATGTAAACATGCTAGAAGCAAAGATCTTAATCAAATCATTGATGAGTATAAAAACATGTATCGTATATGATTGAAAAGCAACATTCAAGTATTTAATTAATCATGCGAAGATAATATAATCCCGCGATTAGTGGCTTATTATCAGCTATTTAACTGTCTGAAAGGATTGCAGATCTCTAATGGGCATGTGACCAGATTTAGTGGATCTGAACTGATTAAGCCAGCACCAGCGATGAAATATTCTATTTCGCACCCTGTTAAAGATGTAGCAGGTCTTCTCAATAGTTGGTGCATTTTGCTGTGTTACGTCTATCGTATAAAAGGTGAATACAATCTGTACACACAGTAACGGATAGCTAAATGTTTTGCTACAGTCTATGTACCGACATTATTATTCTCCGACACGTGTAGGTACATCATATATTATAATCAAAACGTTAATTACATACAGTACATTTTTACTTTCATGTGGTATTTTGTTATAATCACCAGCAATATTACTGCGTAAACATTAACCAGAAATATAAGTTCTAAAGTCCGATCAAAAGTATCATCATTACTTTTACCTGTTCCAAAACTGGAAAGTGAAGTCATGTAGGTACAAGGCTATTTAAACAAAGTACAAGGTTGAAGGCAACCTTAACACATAACAAAATTAAGACAACGCTGTGTCAGTCTGGATATACATAATTCGTTACTTAAATTATAGATATGTTTATAAAAATGACACGAGTCAATCGACTATCTATCGTATCAATATATCCAAAATATGTCCAACCCACACATGAGAACTCAAAACTGTATAAATTTGATACCACTGCCTTATTCAGCATAATGAACATTCATCTAAGTAGTATAAGAAGCAGGTAGTTAATAACTTTATTAGTACAGGAGTCATTGTGACAAATGGACTACATATGTTTGTTCATTTTATTTCAAACAAGCTACTTTTAACAAGGATGCCATGATTACAACAAGCGATCCAATACTCATATTTCTATAATTCCAGACCATCTTATGGTACCTACTTGGAGGTAGAAAAACCGTCCATGTATCTATCGATAGCGCTGTATTGTGAATGGGGCTGCCAAAATTCTGAACTTGAGGTCTGCCCTCAAAAATACTATGAATTACTTACTAAAAGTTTGTTTCGAGCCAATTTAGCTGAGGTAGCCTAGCAGTTTAGAGATTAAACAAAATAGAGGGTAATTTTATACTAGGTGGTAATTCCACGAGTAAGAAACCAAAGGTGCTTTTTTCTTCTTAAAACATTTATTCATGCTTTAGTCTAAAGACAAAACTTTCAACTAAGTACATTACATATTATTGTGCAGGCGTATCCGCTGTGTAAGTGCTCCTCTAACAGTAGTTGGTAATCAGTAACAATAGATGAGGATTAGATTAGATGAGGATTGAAATTGGAATGTTACATACATATGACGATGATACGGTTCATCAGATGATTGTCACCTCATTCCGAACATAGGTGACGTTTAATTTAGATTTTGTCATGCTTTCGAGATAGCGAGGAGTCCTTTGTTATTGCAATGCAAAATTTTCTTGGCTAGACAACCATCAAACACTTTCCTTAAAACTGCTCGACTGTTTATTGCGTTTACAGGCTTCATCTGATTATATATATCAATAGGAAATGAGATGGCGGTTGCAGTTGAATCACAAAGTATGCTGAATCACGGTAGTGCAGACTCTTTTAGGATATTACAAAGCTCGATAAGTTAATTAGACCGATTAGGCTCTAAGGTGATTTTGAAAGAAAATCAATAATATTTCTTGTATTCCATTGAACCCCCAAAAACACTGCGAGGGTGGGTAAATTTGTTAACATAGTGTAAGCTACACCGAGTTGCTACTACAGAGTAGTACAATTTTATTCATTCTTGTTTTAGAATTAAAACATAACGCCTTTGGTAGGCAGGAGAAAGTCATTCAAATAATCGATAATAGGTATTCCTTATTCCCTATATGTTTGTTACCCAATTGGTTAAATAAACAAAAAACTTTTGGCTGAGACAGAAAGGTAGGCAAGTTATCTATGTATATGTATAATATTGTTGCCATTATTGGTCATAGATTCGTATGTGTGTCGCACACATTTACTAATGAAAACATGCCTGAGATCTGAATCTTGCACAACCAGTCGGGGTTGAAATAAATCAGCGATACGGTAAACATTTACTCCTTAATCACACGTTATGATAGGTCAGTCAGTGAGATTTTTATTATATTCTTTGCATTTTTTAGCCACCACTTTTTAGCATCAGCAGACTATGTTCAATGGTGCGGGTTTAACTTGATATCTGATACCACAGTACTGAACCAAATGACTTGACATTACCAACGGTTTTTGGTAAAACAATACGCATCGACCGTGTTTTATATTATTTTCAGTATAAAAACCGGGGGTGCTTAGATGTCACCTGCTGGTGGAATAGAATTTATTGTCCCGCTTTGAAATTATTAAGTGTCAATCTTTAAGCACCTTGCGGGTATGGCAAGACCCATGGCGAGGGTTAAATATATAAGAACAAGTCCGTATGGGCACCACATCCAAGTCAGGTACTTAAGAGTAACTGTAAGGGTAACATGTTACAGTTGCTTGCCCCTGTGAGATTTGATAATGATGGGAAATATGCGTAGAGGCATCTCAGCATAGGACTTTGCAAATTTACATTTAAAACCAACTATTCCCATGGTTATATTAGAGACTGTGCGACAGAACATTTCATCTCCTGCCCTTGCATCGGTTGATTTAGATGGCGATTGTGAATATCTAGGTAAAGTACCCTGCGTTGAGGGTATATATTTCGAGTCCCTTTTCCCTACGAGGCAGGGCTAGATTAAAAATTTGCTTTGACCTGTTTTCAAAGCAGGATCATTTAATTTTTATTAATTGAAAAGCAAAATAGGTTTTCGAACACCACGCTGCCTTTTTAATCCTTTCATCATTACTGTGCGTAGAGACACACCATCCAAACATAGTACCCTGCGAGAGTGTATTCTAAGGTCACGCCAAGATTTATATGCATGAGGCGCGACATTCAAATGACCCTGTGAGGGTCCATTGTGATGTATTTGAAACCACATTCACTTGAAGGGTCCATTTCAAGTCATCTACCCCTGTAAGAGGTGAATTATGATGGAAAATGTGCGTACGGGCAGAAAATCCAAAAGAATACCCAGCGAGTGTACATTTCTGCCCCTGCAAGCGGTTGATTAATATGGGGAATGTTTGTACAGGCATAACATACAGGAAAATACCTCACGAGGCTACATTTCAACTCATCTGCCCCTTCAAGGGGTTAACTATTATTGGTGTACGGGCACAACATCAAAAAGAATAGACGCGAGGGTATAGTTCAACTCACCTACCCCTGCAAAGGGTTGATTATTATGGGGAATGTGCATACGGAGTAAGGGCACAGCATCCAAGAGAATAAATACCCCGCACATTTTTCATTTTTCAGTCACTGCCCCTGCGTGGAGTTAATAATAATGGGGAATGTGCGTACCGGCCCAACATCCAAGTAAATACCCTGCGCGAGTACGTTCTGAGTCACCTGCCCCTGCGCGGGGTTAATAATAATGGGGAATGTGCGTACGGGCACAAGATCTAAGATAATACCCTGCGCGGGTATGATTTGAGTCACCTGCCCCTGCGCGGGGCTAATAATAATGGGGAATGTGCGTACGGGCACAACATCCACGAAAATACCCTGCGCGGGTATGTTTTGAGTCACCTGGCCCTGCGCGGGTTGGTGTATGGATTAGTTCAGACAAGCTTGCTAAGCAGGAGCATTTGATCCTTTTTATTAGAGGCTAAAATGTTTAACCTTTTTTAAGCATTGTAACTAGGCTAGCATAAATAGCAGGCGAAATCTTCTGGTTAGCGGATCACGATTCCTCATTTGAATAATTTCAGTACAAATAAGTTGTAATAATTCCGATTCACTACATAACACTTTCAATTCTTTTTTATTAAATTAGAATCACCGCTTCATTGCAGGAACCTCAACAGAGGTTTATTTAAGTAACTAGTAACACACATGCTAGAACAAAAGTTGTTACCGCGGCAAATTTAATAAATATTTAACTATATAATATGTTATTTAGACGGCACTTCACGGCACAACTAACCTTTCCGACACTTTAACTGCCTGCGGTCATTATTAATTTTATTTTAGATCTGAGAATCAGATATCATTGGATTTACTTGAGGAGCTTATAGAGGTACTACTCGATCCATTGTTACGCTGCCTTTTAGATCATTTTTGCTCAGGGCAATATCCGTTATCACTATTCGCACGTTGTGATTTATACAGTTAGCACTTGATGTAATTTAAATATTAATGTTCAACTGTGAACAAAACAGCAACTAACCTAGGAAAAACCAAGGATAAAAAATTAATAGAAGCAAAATTATCAATAAAAAGTGGGTAGATTAAATAATTTTAGAATTAGTTGTTCAAAGACATGAACATAAAATATCAAAATTAAATTTAAATATCGAACGGTAAAACCGTTAAAATCATATAAAATAATGATTTTAATAAATTAAGAAGGTACAAAGGTATATAAAATATACAAATAACTTACGAGTGCCTAGGCTAGGCTAGGCACAACCGTCCGTTGCAGAAAACAGGACGCCAATGATGAGATAGCGCGCGTGGCTCAAGCTCGCGCTCTGCCTGGGTGGATGGTGGGGAGATGTGCGAGCGAGACGGCAATATTAGGGTAGACAAAGAAGGAAGTATAGAGCAGAAAACAAGGAAGGCCGCTCTCCAATATATAAGGTTTCAAATAACGGTCAAGTTTTAATAACTTCTTTACTAGATGATCA
The DNA here is from genome assembly GCA_947623365.1 of Achlya flavicornis. Taxonomy (NCBI): domain Eukaryota; kingdom Metazoa; phylum Arthropoda; class Insecta; order Lepidoptera; family Drepanidae; genus Achlya; species Achlya flavicornis. Next base: position 5,991,001 of record OX392482.1, read on the forward strand.
ACATTGTATAATTTATTGTAAGAATGAGTAACACCTAACTACTTGGAAAGTGGCCTTCGCTAGTGAAGTGTAGGTTAAATCAACCTCACAATTTCTGCTTGCAAAAGTTCAAAGAATAATTATGAGCCAAGGAGATGTTATGTCTCCGAAATTCTCACTGAAATAGAGGATGTCTTCAAGTTCTAGGGATGAAAAGGATATGGTATCAACATCTTCCATTTTCTACCATTCTGGGGTAAATAGCTTGAGGCTTGGAACGCCTTAGATGCTCACTGATCACAATAGACTTTATATTGTAGGTAAACATTTTATCGTACACAGAGATTAATTTGTTTACTTTGGGAAATATATCTATATCATCTTAAATTAAAAGGCTAAATAGTTGAAGATTCAAGATTCAAACTCAATTTAAATTTGGGGTAGCATGTAAGCATTGGGTATTTGGGAACATACAGAATATCTTTTCATCCAGAATACCTCTTGAGTTTATTGCAGTGTGTGTTACCACGAAATAGGCTAATGAATAAGATGATCTTACGAGAAACATGAAATCTAATTTTTAGATTTAATTTTATATAGGTAAATGAAAATCATTGTACTTTTTTTTATCAGGAAAACTGATATACCTAATTACAAAGTGCCTAAATCATAACATTTTGGCTGCTATAAGAAGTCATTGACTCTTAAATAGTGCAACCGTTGCTTTCTGTGAGGTATATAGGTACTACCTAGTTTTTTATTACACTTGTAACTATTATTTTCAAATGATACGTCTTGGTTATTAAAATTACCGCTCTCCATCCAGTATAATAATTTCAAGTTGCATTATGTTTCCTCTTTGTATTTTATGAATAATCTTAGACGTAAGTATTAAGTAGATAAAAAGATATAGCACGCTGATGATAATAATATGTTACACCTAGTAGTTGGTAAAATAAATTATACGTATTAAAAGTCAACTCCAGTCAACGCAGTAAAGTATCTACCACGTGTTTACTTGGTGTTTACATTAAAAATCAGTCAAAAGCTCCCTACACGTTTTTTCATGTTGAAATAGGAACACGTGATCTCTTCTACAATTTGTATAATCAATAGTTAGACGTCTTAATATACATGAATTAACTTGTCATTGACATTATAAAAACATTATTATAAACAAGAAATCTTTTTATTTTGTTAATAAGTAAATAAAGAGAGATTTTAGTATAATTCTGCGTAGATAGGTAAATAGGTAATATATTTTGATAAGCTGGACCAAGACATCATCGTCTTTGACCTTCGAATAAAGATAAGCATATTAATTTTTATGATTTTTATTTTACCGTATCAAAACGCAATTCTTTGCAGATATACCTGCATAGCTATAGCCAGATGAATTGTGGAAATAAAATAGGTATATTAAAAGATAAAGATCATCAAAATCTGGGGGTGGTCCCTTATGTTATAATTACGTATTTAAAATTTGAACGATATATTTCGGAGTCAACGTGTATTGCATGATTGTGTAAAAAAAATATTCATTAATTTATCCTTTGAGTATTTACTATTTTTCCCTAAATAAATTGATGGAAATGTTTATTCATAATACAAAAGTTCAAATCACATCATCAGATTAATGTTTTATAGGTTACGTAAACACATTCAATTTAAACGAATTGATAAATTGTAGGTTATCTACATACGTAACGTAGTACGCATGGGGAATTTATGACAGTGAAATGACTGCGTAACGAATTTTATATAGGATATTGTTAATACGGGCAAATATAGTTTGATAAGTCGTTTACTATCCCAATCGATGTTTAGTTACTGACACACCTAATTAGCTTTGGTACTTTTTTATTATACTGACTAAGAATATACATAATAAACATTATTAAAATTATATTTATCTAATATGCTACAGCATCGACATCTAGCGGTGAATAGCAAACTTATTTTATTTTATGAATGAAGTTCACTAATTAACATGTCTTTGGTTGTTTTGGATTTAATATGAAGTGGGAATTTCACACTAGATGGTAGTAAAAGCAAAATCTGATTTTTCCTAGCCAAGTGATTATATTCTCTTTCTCGTACAATAGCTGCTAGTGAGTAAATAAATAAATACTACCATCAGTGTTGTCAGATTTATATTCGGGGAAAGCGGGATTTTGAACCCCCTTCAGTAAAAAAAGCGGGATTCTATCGTCGAAAACAAAACAAAACGGGTCAAATGCGAGTTGAACTCGCGTACCGAGAGGGTTCCGTAGAAACTTGTAGGTATGTAAATAGTTCGTACATCACGGCAGTCGAGTCTTGAAGATTTTTCCCCTTTCGATTATGTTGTAATTAATAAAAAAATAAATGATGTACCTATCTAACTTCAAATTTACTCTTTTCGGATTTCTTCCTTTATAGCATCTTTATAGGTACTTGTGTGTGATACATGGAATTTCTTTATGCCAAATTTCATGATTCTAGGTCAACGGGAATACTGCGTGTTTAAGACACACCACAGGAAAGCTGGTGCCATTTCTGTGCAGTGGTCTCTTTACAATTATGCACTTCTACTTCCAACGATGATTTCAATTTCACCCTCGAGTAATCCTCGAAAACGTTCGTTCATTTTGGTTGAAATATATTCCGCCAATTTCCCACCGCCGACAACGCACTCTGATTGGTTAAGTCAAGGAGACATGCGCTCTGATTGGCCAAGTCACAAACACACGATGTAGCGAGTGGTCCTTAAAATCAGTGACAAATCACTGAATAGTTTCGGAATTTGATTGTTCAGTATTACTACTCTAAAGGGATATTTCCTCGATGTGACTACAATAGATCGGGGGCACGGCAGTGCCCCCGCCAAGTCGTTAAAATAATATACTGCGTACAACTAGTACTAATGAGTAAACGGCTAATAATAATGTAGGATAGTCATATCGTCGTATTTGTAAATAGGTACAAACTTTATATGAAATTTTGCGTGTGATGGAATTTTGATGATTTCGAAAATCTTTGGTAGGTATATAGGGGTTAGAAACATCGTTATATTTTTAACTGTAATATTTATATCAATGTCTATATTATAATATAATTATTTCAAATTTTTGGCATTGCAAATACGGAGTTAAGGGGGAAATGGCTATGTTGCGGTCTTGCTTGCCTGTAGGCTGTTATCACTAGAACTTGTACGTAGTATTTATATAGGTACTCTGAGCTAGAACTAATACTTAGATCAATTATGAAAATAGAAACCACTGATACAAAAGTACACTATTGCCGTGTGAAACCACGGGGAACGGCTATAGTTACCTATAGTGACTTTTGAAACCCATCTAAGCTGAATAATAAGTGTGACCCCCCCTCCTGTCTTGTAAAACAGTTTTTATTTGACCAATTTCCCCTGTTTTGTTTCTTTCTTCCCATGTTTATTATACCTATATAGGTAAACTATAATGTAGGTATGCAATATGAATACATTATTATAAAACATATACGTATTTTTTATAATAAATAGTTTAAATATTTATAGGATAGTGGATATGACGTAAGGATTATCCGAAAGTTTACGACAATGGTTAGCTCTACAAATCTGTGACAAGCACTTGTTAGCCTACTTTCCTCCATATTACCTGACAACAAAGTCCTGGTTAAAGGCCTGATTTCCATAAAAAAGGTGATTCTATAAAACCTTAGAGGGTTGACTTGTGAACCGGGTTCGAATCCTACAATGAGCTTGAGCTTTCGGTGAAGGAAAACATCGTGAGGAAACCATAGCACGGTGGCAGGGTACTTTGTAGTACCCATCTGGCTGGCTGCCACCCTCAAGTTGAAAATCGCCAAGCACCTATCGGTGTGTTCCGACAGCTACACTTGTAAAAGTAAAATGGATAGGACAGGCAGACAGAAACTATAAGCAAGGTTTCATTTATCTACGGAACCTGACCATCTTCAGACATATCACCAATTATCACGGCGAAATTGTATTGTATTGTTGGCGGATGTGTAGAATATCATCACGTTATACGAAGTTAAATATTTGAAGGGAATTAAAAAATGGATAAACCGGCCAAGTGCGAGTCTGACTCGCTCACAGAGAGGATTCCTATCTTCCTTGGAGGTATATATCTTGGTTTGAGATATAACTGTTATAAAAAAAGGGTAGCATAACTAAGTTTTGTTAATTAACTTGAAACAATTTATTTTAAAGATATTAAATAAAATTGAGACCCTCACAACAAGCCCTTTCATTTGATATGTAAATTGGAATTCGGTAAAGTTGGCAAAACTTTTAATTCTTCTTATTTGCCCAAAAGTGACCCCATATTCAATTGGGACACAGATAATCGGTCAAGTTGATTCGGAGAAAATTGGCTGTGCCTGTGACAGATGGACAGACAGACACACGAGTGATCCTATAATATAACCTATATATATAATAACCTATTAATATAACATGTTAAATAAGCTTGTCTCAATATTCCCCTTAAACAATATTAAATTGACGGGCCAGTTGGCGCAGTTGGTTAAGAATCTGGTAAAGATTCCACCTATTGCGCCGCAGGTCGTGGGTTCGATTCCCGCACAGGACATGCATTTGTGTGCATGAACATGTCTGTATGTCCTGAGTCTGGGTGTAATTATGTATATTAAGTATGTATTTACAAACAAAAAGTAGTCTATGTATTATATCAGTTATCTCGTTTCCATAGTACAAGCTCTGCTTAGTTTGGGATCAGATAACCGTGTGTGACGAATGTCCCAGGATATTTATTTATTTATTAAATGTAAATAAAAAACCCGCCAAGTGCGAGTCAGACTCGCGCACCGAGGGTTCCGTACAAACTTGTAGGTATATAAGTAAATGGTAGTCTACACCTGAGTATTTGATATGAATTTCAATTTATGACGTATAAAAAAAATCTGCTTACTAGATCTCGTTCAAACCAATTTTCGGTGGAAGTTTGCATGGTAATGTACATCATATATTTTTTTTAGTTCTATAATTCCCTTATTTTAGAAGTTACAGGGGGGGACACATTTTACCACTTTCGAAGTGTCTCTCGCGCAAACTATTCCCGGGAAATACGTCGTTCCCGAAGTCGGGAAATTCCCGGGAATTCCCGGGAATTTCTTTATGAGATTGAATGCTCTATAACACTGCAAATATAGGTCAAAATTAACGAAAAACCTTTAAAACACAAAGTGTTGCATACGTTCTTAAAACAAATGTCGGTATCCACCGAAATCGTACGAACTGAACTACAAGCTTATGAGAAATCGCTGAAAGGAACTGTAGGAAGTGTGTATTTGTGGAGATAGCGTTTTTTTCATTATGTTTGTTTGTAACCTATCAAAAGTCAAGTAAAATACGTAATTTAATCATATAACCTATTTGTGTCTCACACACAAACATAAGTAGAAAATTAAAAATAATCATATCAAACTACAGGTCATACATAGTTACTATGGGTAGTTTCTAAACTGCGGATTTTAGAGAAAATCTCTGAATGCGCGTAATTTTGAAGAAAATAAAAGTTACATTATTATTTTTTTTAAATATATATTTTTGGAGATAAAGCTTATCAGCGTTTTTGTATTGAAAAATTTCAATATTGCCGAAAATGCATATTTTTTTAAATAATAAGTATTATTATTTTTACCGACCAAAAGTCAAGTACAACATATCATCATCATCATATCAGCCTAGGGATGTCCACTGCTGAACATAGGCCTCCCCCATTAACTTCCACTTCGAACGGTTTTGGGCCGCTTGCATCCAGCGGCGCCCAGCGACTCTGACCAGGGGCTCTAACGCGTAACTTTGGTGGTAATCGTAACGAACACCATTAATGAATTTCATCCGGGGTAGAGCCTCGGGTCGTCGATCCGCCTGGTGGGAAGTCGTCCCTAACGGCGCTTTCTTGTACGTGGTCGCCACTCGCGTCGTCTTCGAGCGATGTGGCCTGCCCATTGCTATCACATCAGCTTACTATCTCTAAGAGCTATATCGGTAATTTTTGTTCTCCTACGAATGTCGTCGTTTCCCTGTCTCGTAGAGAAATTCCGAGCATAGTTTTTATTATCATAGTGTAGCTTATGACGCACTAGTGCTTTTCAATTAACATTACCGCATAGTTTTATGATAGGTATAATCCCGATTATGTTAAGTTTGTAACTCAATGCTATTGATATGTGTGCAGACGAAGCATTCTTAATTTAAAGGGTTAAAACAGTTTTGCTGTCAAAAAAAGAACTAGCGCGCCATATTTGTTGACATTCTTATTGACTATTATCAAAAAATCTAGTTAAAAAATACAAGTTTGTTTTTTTCCTCACAAGTGTGTTGAAAAACGTCCTATGACACGCGTGTGCATTGATCATTACACTCTCGAGTTCCTTTGCTACACACGTCTCATAATGTACTATTATTTACTTCTGAGACAAATAAATTGATAATTTAATTAAATTACGTGTTTTACTTGACTTTATATACGTTAAAATAACAAAAAACTAACAACTTCTCAAAAGTATTTTTTTTCATTCCCGGGTCCCGGGAATGGAATAAGGTCGGGAAAACGAAACCATAGTTCTAAGTATGGGGAGCCCCCAAAATTTATTGTTTTTTTTTTCTATTTTTGTGTGAAAATCTTAATGCGGTTCACAGAATACATCTACTTACCAAGTTTCAACAGTATAGTTCTTATAGTTTCGGAAAAAAGTGGCTGTGACATACGGACGGACAGACAGACAGAAATGACGAATCTATAAATAAAATATAAAAAAATTGTCACCCTATACCTTTCAACGTTAAACTATGACCAAACAGAGCAGCTCTTAATAATCTTAAAATAGAAATTCACACACACCCCACACAACCCCCCACACCCCCCCCACGCCCCCCCCACACCCCCATACATGGGATAAAACTGTACATTCTGTTTTTTCATTCGGATATACGGAACCCTAAAAAATCATTAAATTAGGTAGGTAGGTACTATTTTACCTTATCGTACTTAGGTGCTTATTATCTTCGATACTATCTGTTGTTATCATGTGTGTGTGATAAGTACCTAAATACGAATTCCAGTGTGATTCAGTGGTGGGGATGGGGAAGACAAAATATATTGATATTCACGTGTATAGATTAGGCGCTTAATCTCTACTGAATCGACTCGGAGATACTACGTATGATTCATGCAAGTGATTAAGAACACTATATTATACGGGTTGCGCAGGCAAGCCCACCAAAATGTCGAAAGAAAGTGAACGCAACCTACGGCACGAACACTAACCGGCAGTATACGCAGGTGATGCTCGCTCCGTGAACGCCTCCGGCGCGCGTAATTTAAATTATACAGTGACATTCTATTTACAAATGTTTATTCGAACATGTTATGAATAATGTCTTTTTAAATATTTTTAAATTAAGAATATTATTGTAACTTGGACTTTTGAAAAAGTGGGATAAACATGGATCTTTTAAGTGAGTCGAGTAGCGGAGCAAGAGTTCTTACGGCTCGTCACATAAGTGCTGAGATAGCATTTCCTGAGACGAATCATGCAACAAATACTACAACGCTTCTGTGCCTTAGCTATAGCCTGGAACCTGATTTTCGTAGTTACTTTGCAGGTAAAGTTGTTTGCTTTATTGATTGAATGGCCAATAGAATTGGCCCTATGTAAACAGTAGGTAATGTATTACACGTTAAAGAATGTTGATAATAATGAACCTGACTGAACTCATGTCATAATTTAATTAAAACTTTTTAACAAAAAAAGTTAACCACCGAAAAAACTGAAAAGCAAAAAATAATAAACCTTTTAAATATATAGAATTTTGAATATAACTTGAATATACTTGAAAATAACCTTAAAAAATTCAAGCTTTTTTTTTTTAGCAATTTTTTCTGTGGTTTATTTTTTTTGCTAGAAAGTTTTTATTTTATAATTTTTTGTGACTATAATCTACTAATTACTACATGCTTAATGTTTGATTACTTTTATAATGTAATACACAACTCGCCATTAAAATCGGTGAGTGAAAAATAAATTACAACCCTATTTTCCCACCCTTAGGGTAGGTATTTTTTATCCAAATTTATATGGTAAAAATTACTGTGGCTGGCGGGCAAGTCGAAACGAATTTAAATAAAAAAAAAAACATATCAATTTCATGCTCTTCCAAAATCTTAACAAACACCATACCGAAAAAGTTATTGCATTCTGTTTTTCGAAATTGGGAACGAATTACTGTTTTACTATAAGTAACTTTTAATTTTTAAATTCAAGTGATCAATCCTCCCCTCCCCCTCCACTACGCTACGCCACTGGACCGGCCCATTGCCAGTTCAAAATATCAGTAAAATCAGTATTAGAAAATATCAGTAAAGTTATAAAATCACCGAATAGATGATTGCGTTTTTTTTTTAATTTAATGTATTAACAAAAGATGTTATAAAGTATCTAACCCCTCCCAGAGAATTCACATCGAGTGGTTTAGCGAAGACCTCGATGTTCAACCACCGCCATATATTACCTATGCAATACAATATCTTAAGTACCACTAACTTGTTTAAGTTTTCTAATACTAGGTATAGAAAGGTTCTTACGAAAAATTATAAGAATGTTGCGCAGGTAGGGTAGGGTAGGGTAAAGGGTAGGACACTACGCAAACGAAGTCGCGCCGGGCAGCTAGTGTTTTATGGATATTCCAAATAACGAGTGGTTCCTGAAATATACCGCTGTAACAGACGGACAGCCGAACGGAGTGGCACAATATGGGTTATTTTTAACTTTTATTAACCATTTTAGGACGATTAATGTTCATCAGCAATCAAAAGATATATATAGAATGCTTTAAATTTGTTTTTCTAGCCGATTACGAGGCCTTAACGTGCAATATAAAACAAGTAAGGGACTACGCTGGAATCTTCATTGAGGCCATAGTTTACTCAAATCAAAGATTGACACTCTTCATGTCAAATAAATATTATATACAATAAACATGCTAATGGTGCGTCCATCCTACGCGAAGTGAGCACGAGCCGAGCCTCGAACAAACAGGACTCGTTCGTTGCTCGCGATTTCAAGCGTGGACGTACTTGGGGTCGATTGTCGTAACAAAACGTCAGCGTTGTCGTAGCGACATCAACTATTTAAATTGTGTTTCGAGAAATATTTTGTATAAAAAACATTCAAACGTGTATATGCCTCAACAATTTGTATATAGACTCATTTTTCAATCGTTAATTTGACATTATAATAATAAAAAACACAGTTTAAACGTTGAAGTCGCTACGATATCGTTGAAGTTTTGTTACGTGAATCGAGCCTCTCAACGAGCCTACAACGAGCGCGATGCGAATCCCTGTGAACGTGAAAAAACTGACAATCGGGCGGAGCGCAGTCGAGCACGCTACGAATGCTCGTTCCTGGCTCGGCTCGTGCTCGATTAGCTTAGCATGGACGTACCATAAGAAGTTGCAAAGGAATTGGAGCGTATGTATTATTGCGTTGCGGAAGATATTTTCAAGCTCCACTAAATACGGTTCAGTAAACCGCATCCACGGACCACTAGCAAAATGTAATAAAACTTAGTTTGTGGCTGAATCGTAGACGGGTAATATATGTATCCTATGGCTGGTAGAGGCATTCTATTCATAAAGAGATGCCTATTATAATATTATATCATACTAATATTATAAACTCGAAGTAAGTTTGTTCATTTATTTGTTACCTCTTGATGATCAATTCTGATGAAATTTGATATCCAAGTAGTCTGTGATATGCAGAAAAACAGGCTGCATACTAAGGTAGCAAACAAGCTGACGGCCCACCTGATGGTAAACGGTCACCGTAGCCTATTGACTCTTGCAACACGAGAGGTATGACTCGCACGTTGCCGACCCTAAAAAAATATCTTTACACTCTTCTTGAAGAACCTACCCTTATTACCTACAACTACTCTATTTTATTTATAGAGTTAAAATTGTCTTCCATCAGATAACCACCTATAACTACGTCTAAACTAAGTCATCATTTAATTACCTACTTAGATCTACACTGGATTCCATTGAATTTTTTACCGAATGAAGTGAGCTAGAGCATAATAAGATCATTTCAAATTGATCCGTCACAAGTTCCTAGGAAAACTATGGAACCAACACTGTGACCAAAGAGAATTTCCAAAGAAATAAATGGCAAAAAATCACTTTCGAGGCGATCGACATCATTTAAATGACTGATGTGACATACAATTGGCATTGGAAAGACCTTGGATAAAGAAATTTAATTTTAAAAGAACTTTAATCGAGAGGAAATTCAACAATAAATATTTTTCTTTCCACCTTGCCCTTATCGTAAATTACATTGGGTGCGTCATTACTTACACGGTTCCCTAGTAGAATGCTTTAAAACTTATCTGTTATTCTCTTCCTTTGAACGAATTCTCATCAATAACTCTTGTCTATTCATCGAACGAGTCATCACGATCAAGATGCGCCATAATTAGCATTATTCCAATTTAAACTTCTACGAATGTAGGTTAATATAAGAACAATGTCAAAAACTAATTTATTAAAATAAAATTCAAATAAGAACACCAAAAGGAAAACGTCTGTGACAGCTGGTAAGAAACGCAGTGAAATTTGAATTACTTCTAAATTCAGCAGAATTTGGTTCCCAACCTCATGTCCTGTCCAACTTCATGTCATAAAAAGAAGCGACCTTACTTGCCCAGAAATAAATACCTAATTAAATAAATTGTATTCTATTGTTTCCAGGTCTTGATGTGTATGCATGGAGCCTGCTGTGGTCGGGCAGCTTTCTGCTCTTCGCAGCTACATGTGCCTTTTATGTAGTCACAATGCGTGCTGCGTTGCGACATTGGGGTGAATGCATAAAACATGTGGCCGTCGTTGTTGGGATTTATCCAGTAAGTTTGTTTATAATGTAAATTTTACGTTTTCTGTTTAGCCATTAATAACAGAACAGGACATTTGTTCTGTATATTTGTAAATAGATTTACAATACATTGTTTGGAACTCAATAAATTAAGAATTGATCGAATCTAAGTTGTACTGATATAACAATCTTAGGTAGGTACTCAAAAGCGAGTAGGTGTATTTCACTTTGTATAGACTTCGGGAAGTAAATAGTACCTGCTTTCCTGCAATATCCGCTTTGGTAATCTTCAACTGAAGCGAAAGTTAAGCAACATTGACTTGTAAACATTATATTACTAAAAAAACACTGTTCACATTACCAACGAAAACTAACTATTGTGTACACTGTACACGCAAAGAAGGGACACGCGAGTGTATCGTCCCCCACAGTCATCTCCCGCAACGCATGGCATGATAGTTGGCCTAACCACTCGCTATGTGTTTGAGAGACCAAAGCGAAGTTAATTAAAATAGTTCGATTGTATTAAGTCCTTTTTTAGCACTTTTCGAAGTGCCTTTGGTGAACGATTTTAACAGATCCGATACCATTTATGGGTAAGGGAGTGTGCAATTCTAACTATTAGTAACAAGGGTAGATTCTGGTGGCCTACCGCAGATGGTCCCTGTCGTAAGGAGTTGCCAAGAGTAATGAGCCAGAGCTTAGTTGGTTAAGTTTGGCCACTAAAATAAATCTCAATGTACTCTTTGGTAAAAGGCTTTGTATGAAGTGCCTAGGTGTCACATGTGTTATCATCGAATAATGTGACATTATAAACGTGACGATTTAATCAGTAAATTAGTAAGATACTGTTTTATAAATAAGACCCTAAGCTATTAATCTATCTAATTTATCATTTGTTTATAAGATCGCAAATCTTTTTAATCATATTTTAACGGAAGTTGATGATACATCTACGATAACGAGATGTTAATTATATCTATTGTATATTTGACAGTACATATGTATATATCATATCACCACTGCAGAACTCAGATAAGAACACTTCTGGGCTTCTGCCCTAACCGTCACGAGCCTCTCCATCAATGGGGTGATTACGGCGTACTCGTTCCATACCTAAATATAGAGTGGAGGATATTGCAGCCTTTTAATTTTACTTCTCAGTCATTCAGAGTTCTTTTACTTCTTTGACTTGGGTATTCAATGAGCTAGATATTTCGGTAAAGAAAAAAAATCTTGAGGAAACCATAGGATGGTGGAAGGGTACTTAGTACCCACCTGGCTGGCTATCTATCCTCAAGTTGTATCACAGAGATTGTGGTCAATCGGAAGAAGCCTAGCCATACTAAAAAGTGTGTCTACTGCACAGACGTATGAGTAGTAGTACTTTGTAGGTACTACTACTCATACGTCTGTGGTCTACTGCCGTATTGATAGGTTCGACCTACTCTACTGCTTAAATACTTACCTACTTTGTAGCTCTTTATCTGCACTTTAAAATAAAACTAAAGTATTGTATTTATTCTATAGATTGAGGTTAAATACCCATGTTTTACAGCCCACTAAAAAGTAAACGCTATCACAAGTTAGGTAAATTTGCATTCGATAAATAAAATTATAGGTACTTTATTTGCAAAATTGAGGTTGGTTATTTTTTTTGCAACATTGGTTTGGAAAATTAAACAAAAATATGTATAATGAGTTGTAATGTAAGTTCAATAATTCTGTACTTGTATGTATATCATACATACGAATTATATATTTATTTTAAAGAAAACTACAAGTTTGTACCTATTACACGTAGTGTATTATTTACTCTATGCTATTACCTCATTTATACTACGGTAGACGCGTTGATGTCTTTTTGAGGAAACTTATTTAAACATTGTCAAGTAGATATTCCTATTATAAATCTGTGTAGATAATCACAATATTCGATATATGTGAATGTACAGGGGAAAGCGCTGTAAACGCCGCGGGGCGCTTATACATTCTTTTGTTTTCAATAAGTCAAAGATGTTTCAAAGTGTTTTCCGAACCGGTGGTAAATTCAACTGTTCATAAGAGCAATACCAGGGTCTAAACTGAATAAATGACTTTTTGATTTTAAACCCTTCCTTTCGATTATGTTCGTGCACAAAATTGTCTTAGTATCTATGACTATGACGTATCTGGTATTTTGCAAGTATTAAGTAGGGTAAGAGTCGAGCGAGACACCCGGTCATGATTGCGTCACGCAGCGGTTTCGTAACGCAATGGCGAAGTGGCGGCGAACGCAGCTCTCTGATGGCCCCAACATGCCAAATGTGAAACAAAAACAAGAAATACAACTTTCTTTGCTAATTTGAAGTTTGCAAGTGTTTATTCAATACTAAGAAAAAATCATTATTTGTATTACTAGTTGTTCGATGACCCCTTCTCTTGTGCTGTTTGAGTACCTAAATCTTTAACAAAAAAAAACTTTTGGCATTTAGTAGGATGTGGCATGCTTGCCCAGAAAATGCCTATTCACTCTTGATTACAAAATACTCTACATTATGTCTTGTAAACACTGAACACAGACTTATATAAATCTTAATACCTATCTGTACCTAACAATACTTCATGTATAATTAACATATACCTGACTTCTCCGAAGGAAAATTTGGTATTAGTCATTATTTATATCAATTAATTACACGTAGTTATCGCAAAATCAATAACAATGACAAATCGTCGTATTAATAGGTATAGAGATGTAGATTATAGCGTATTAATTAAACGATTAAACCTAATATTGTAATTATCTTTAATATCACAATTATAATTAGCAAGCATGGTAGTAGGACAGGGCGTAGAAAAAAAACAGAACATGTAAATATTTTGAATAGAATATTAATGAAATCCACAAACTTCAAATCGATTTAATGAGTAAACAAACAATTAAGGCTAGTAGGTAACTCAAGACAACGGCCACGGCTAATTATTAATTATTCAGCAATTTATTATTCAAATTAAATTTTTCATAGTTTTAGATGTGTACTTGACATGGTTTTAGGTAATAATAATTATATTTGCAATGTTTTGTAAATTAAAACGCATATTTTAATGAGGTAAAGCAAAGTACCCACCAAACTACATAATAGTATGCTTTGATTTGAATAAGTAGCTAAAGAAGCGTTTTCTACGATATAAGAAATCTAGACATCATAATTACTTGTTGTGGCTGACTGACTTATTCATCAACGCAGAGGGGCTACAAACTTGAAATTTTGCACACAGGTTCCTCTTATAACGTAGGCATCCACTAACTACCCATACGTTTTTTAAAACTAGTTGAAAGGGGGTTTAGAGGGTGTTAAAGTTTGTATGGAAGAAACCTACTGCCCAGTCCGATTAACTCGAAACTCGATAGAAAATAAAGAATAACGTGTTAGTGGTTTCTCGAAAAACTGCCCCCAACGGCAAATAGGCAAAAAGGGGCACAAATATAAGAGGAGATTATACTGCGGGTCTCGATTGTATACTTACATTACTTCCTTTTATAGCCTATACGAAATGATTGCTGGAAATACCAATCAATAAAGAAAGGGGCGCGGGGTGAAAAGCTAGTTTGGTCATATGACAAAAGATTACAGTATTTCTATATGATGTCCTTGGACTAGTGAGAGAATATTATATTAATCTATACTAATATAATAAAGCGGAAGACTATTTTTGTTTCTGTTTTGTTTGTTTAAACGCGCTAATCTCTGGAACATACCGATATTCGAAAAATTATATCACTAATAGGAAACTAAATTATCCCCGAGTATAGGCTTGGGAACGCGTGTGAAACCGCGAGGGACAGTTAGTATTCTTATAGACCGAGACTCGAGACCCAGGGCCGCCAGACCTTCCTTGACTGACGGACAAAATATATAGAATTGAGTAGTGTTAGTAGGTACGTACTTCACACGTATGCCACAAATTTTGCCAGATTACACAGTCTCCTCGGGGGTAGCGGCTAGGTTATGCCGGACTTGTACCGGCTAAAACCCCACGGTGGTCGCCGTCTGCGCTGTGGATAGGGGGGCAGACTCTCGTGTTGAACGCGTACCTGCTTACCCCTCCACGCACGGCGCTTAGATAGCTCTTCCCGGGGGAAGTGTGACACCTCCCCTAGCACCCTCGCTGTGCTATCGCACGATGAGTCGTGACCACATCGACCCATCGTCCTCCTTGGGGTCGCTTCTGGGCGCACAGAGACCCCGCTCTGATTGCCCACGACCCCAAAGGCCCCGTTTAATCGTCTTTTACGACAAGCAGGGGAACACCGTAGCTGTTATTCTACTCCCCGTACGATCCGTAGGGCCATCCTACGCTGGACGACGTAGATTTTTGTTCCACAGCGCTGGATGGCGAGTCTCTGCCCCGTAAACGGCTACGGATCGTATGACCCCCGCATAGAGGCGGCGAACTTCCTCCTTTGGTCCCCCAAGATTGGGCAGATTTTTGATTTTAATTTTGATTTTACCGCCCCACCCCGACTTCCGACTCACCCACTCGGACGCACGAGTTGGGTGGTTCCCTGCTTCTTGGCAGTTTGTGGAACCATAGCGCCTCGGTCTTGTGAGGCGCTATTTCCAGACCTCAGTAAAGCAAAAAAGCTCTTCTCAGCAAATGCAACCTTCCGAACTGACTCAAACTGACTCTATCGAAAATGAATACGATATATTGTAAGCATTATGGTACAGTTCACAATATATCGGGGAGTTTATAATCTCCCTAGGTAGATTACAAACTAACGGTTTTCATAAAAATACGGTGACATATAGATTGTGTTTGGGTACGGAACCATTAGTGCGAGAGTCCTAATCGCATTTGACTTGTTTTTCTATTTATTGTTGTTATGTGCTATCAATGTGTGGTGTGCTTTATTCGAAGAATATTATACTAGATTTATATAAGATAAGTTAAAAAGTAGGTACATCAAAAAAATCTATAATCCTATAATAATCGTGTATAATCGATAAATCAATACGTTTGAAGAATGACTAATAAAACAACAACTTTTAGGTAAAATTCGACTTGATTCATCAACAAAGACTCCTTCAAGAGTTAATATTTATTCGAATGCTTTGCGAACATTTATATACTTTCTTATAGAAGTAATAATTCGCTCTGCGGTTTCACCCACGCTCCCGAAGGATCCTATGTGTTCCTGGGATAAAAAGAATTATATATGTTATTCTAAGTTATGATCTATCTATGTGCAAATTTCATCGTGATTGGGTGTGTGTGCTGTAGAAGTGTCACCCAAGACTAGGTAACAAGCAAACAGACATAAAAACAAACTCACTTTCGTATTTATTATATTAGTAGGATGTTAGTGTTTATTCACTCCTTCGAAATACGCTTCAGTTTCGGCGATCACCTCCTCATCGGACCCTCTCTTCCGAGCGAGCATTTCAGATTATAATTGGTTTAATTTCGTTTTCAGGTGATATCTGCAATTATATTTATAGCTATTATATTACCAAGAGCTCGGATATTTGTTGACGCACTAGCACATGAGTTAGTGATGATTACCATTTATAACTTCTTTCTGTTTATCATCATGGAGAGCGGGGGATATGAAGAAATAATCAGGTAAATATATTCATCATTATTATCATCAGCCTTCTTGAAGTCCACTGCTGGACATAGTTCTCTCCCAGAGCGCGTCACTCCTTCCGATTTCTTGCCAACCGCATCCAGACCAGTCCGGCCACTTTTTTAAGGTCGTCAGTCCACATCATCATTGGGATGGGGGGCGCCCCACACTACGTTTGCCAAGACGCGGTCTACACTCTAAGACTCGTCTGCTCCATGCTCCATCGACCGTTCGGTTCTGCGGCAGATGTGACCGGCCCATTGCCACTTCAGCTTGCTAATTCGTTGAGCTATGTCGTTAACTGTGCATTGAACATGACTTTTGTCTTGTCCAAGTTCATGCCGAGACCAACGCGTCGCGAGGCCACGTTTAGGTCATGCAGCATTTCGCCAACCTCTTCTAGTGACTCTGTTATGATAACGATGTCATCGGCAAATCGGAGGTGTGAGATGTACTCACCGTTTATATTTATGCCGCGTCCATTCCAATCCACTGGCGGATGTCTTCAAAACCCTTTTGAAGACATCCCAATCTCCAATGCGTTGGTAAACGGCTTCGGCGATATTACGCCCCCCTGTCTTACCCCTCTGCGCAATTGGAATGGATTTGTTTTCTGGTCTTGGATATGGGCGGTCATAGTGGTAGTGTCATACAAGACATCTCAGCACCTCGATATAACGCCAGTCGATATTCAGTCGACACCGTTGCAGTGACGCTAGTATTGCCCAGTGGGTCGATTCTCGTAACAAAACGTTAGCAGCTGTGTCTTAGCGACATCAATTATATAAATAGTGTTTCGTGTTTTTGTTTGTATAAAAGACATTCAAACGTGTATATGCCTCAACAATTTGTCTATAGGATCGTTTTTCAATCTTTCATTTGATATTATAATAGTAACCAACACAGTTTAATCGTTGAAGTCGCTACGACATCGTTACACACTACACACGCGTCATACTTGTGAACAGGTGCTGCTTGTGGGGGCTGGTCTGCTTAAGTTTGCCATTTATTTACTTATTAAATATAGATCCAGTCTACTTTGTAGTTTTGCCGCCGTCTCGGGGCACGCAATTGTTGCGATTAGAATGTAAATATTATGTAATGAATCTTAGCTTGTTTTGAAAAGAGTAATTGCTGAGTTTATTGCCGGCTCTTCTCAGCAAATGCAACCTTCCGAACCGGTATTAGAGTCAGACTTTTCATAAGGGCCTGCGAAGGTCTATTTGAATTAATGATTTTGAAGTTGTGTTACGAGAATCGAGCGACTGGTCTCGATAGAATCGAAGGCTTCTCGAAGAATTCTTCAGTACGGTTTCATCACTTTCTTGAAGAACAGGGCCATTACACTCCCACTCCATGCCTCCGCTGTCGTGCCATGTTGAATAACGGAAATGAAAATTTCTGCGAGCTCCTTAAAAATTGGAGTTGCCTCCGCCTTCAGGAGCTCTGCCGTTATACCGTCATCTCCCGGAGCTTTGTTATTACGAAGCTGTCTAAGAACCGCCTCGACTTCGTAAATACATTAGTCCCTTTCATTCAAATTAGAAAATAATAAGTACGACTGAAATGACAATATTTTCATATTCCAGGTCTACAGCTGAAATAAGAATAGAAACAAATATACCACCATGTTGCTGCTGTTGTAAAATTGCCAGACCAAAGATTCGGAAGTAAGTATTATGTGACAGTCGTCAGTTTTATAAAAAGTTCCGACAGCCATGATGTACCTAATTACTTTCACATTCATGTTTTGACTTTCCTCAGGGTCGCGGATTTATTATATCAGCTAAAATATGATTGTTCTCAGCATTTTCTGGGGTCAATATACTAAATACAGGTCAAATGCGTTCTATAGCCTTCAAATGTTTTAGTCTCGTTGGGTTCGCACTTGGCATGTTTTGACTCCAAAGTGGATAGTGCGTGGCTGCAGGAATATTCAGTTCTTTCTTTATGTCTTGTCCTGTCGTACAAACGGTAGGGAAACGCGAAAGGACACAATGAAACCGTTGAGGCCACTAATTAAACAATAATCTTACATTCTTTCCTGTATCTTTATAACACGCCAGTCCGACAGAATAAACAATCCTTCGATCACCACCCACTCATAGAGGTACATTCCTGTTAGATTGGATCTTGTCAGTCAAACCCGATCAAACTTAAGGATTAAATGTCAATGGATGTTCACAATCCTGTTATTTCTTGAGGATGACTTTTATGAGGAATTCCCGACATTTTGTATTATCATCAAGGAATATTTTCATTTTGCTCAATTCGTTTGGGAAATATAAACGTGCACTAATGATGTAGCAGAAAAACAAAGCGCGAAACAAATAGGTACGATAAAATTAAATGACAACGGTGAACGAGTGAAAGGTTTGGAATTAACTCTGAACGGAAGGAACGAATTCGAGCAAAGATCGATGTAATGTTCTAGAACAGAACTAGGTCAGATCTAGGTTCAGAACGAGTGAACTAGATGGCGTCGCCATAACCATAAACCTAAGCCGAAGGTCGCAAGTATAAAACGGGTAATTTCTAAGTTTTAATACCCATTTAAAACTTAATTTCTTATTCGATGCGATAATAACTTAATCAAATCCTGATCTGATGACAATGGGACCAAACGGGAACCCTTCCAGACAAAAAAGAATTTTCCAAATCGGTTAATAAATGACGGAGTTATGAGGTAACAAACATAAAAAAATAACATACAACTGAATTGAGAACCTCCTCCTTTTTTTGAAGTCGGTTAAAAAAAACACCAAGAATCATCATAAGAAGGGCTTTGGCTATGTCTGTCGGTTTTCTTTTGTTTTTTATATTCGTCAAATTTGTTCGCTGGACGTCTGAAGTCTCCTAATTCTTATAATAAACTAGCTGCCCGGCGCGACTTCGTTCGCGTGGTGCTACCCTACCCTACCCTAATCTCTTACCCTACCCTATCTCAACCATCACATTAGATTCGCAAATCAGCCCGGCAGATGGCGCTGCAGTGGGTATCTAGGTTATACTTATCGACTGCAAGCTTTAATCCATTTAATCGAAGCACGTTCAAAATGAAACGACAGAAATGAAAGACATAACAACATGCTTGTACCACAGATTACAAGCTGTGGCTTGTACTGTCAACACTGAAAAAAGTTTCAATTTGACAGCACAATCCCCATCTGAAAAAAGTTTCAATTTGACAGCAAAATCCCCATTAACAAAATGATCCGCCATTTATTCAATTCATTTGTTACAAAAAATGTGATAAATGAAGAACCGCTCGACCGATTTCGTGCAAACTTCACATAAACCATCTACTAAATAGTCCGTACAAAGCCTAATAGATGAGCCCGTTCTTGAGTTATAAAATTACAACGAAAAGTGGCATTGATTTTTATATATATAGATAATTTATGGAGAAAACACAACCGAGGGACATACAGTGGTACCTATAGATTGAATGGTAAAATAATCATTGCTCTAGTGTCATTATACAGAGAGGAAGAGGAGGATTACGTTTGTATGGAACAAACGCCCTGAATTGTTTCGTACTGTGCGGGCTCAAAGGAGCTTCCTTCCGCGGACGCTCAGACTGTGGAATGAGCTCCCCGCCGTGGTTTTCCCAATGGAGTACAGCATGGGGTTCTTCAAAAGGGGTGTGAAGAGATTTCTGCAGGGTCGGCAACGCGCGCGTGATACCCCTGGTGTTTCAAGCGTCCATAGGCTACGGTAACCGCTTACCATCAGGCGGGCCGTATGCTTGTTTGCCACCCATGGGTGTGGTATAAAAAAAAAATATGAGTAATCACGAAGTTGAACCATTTATTCGGATTGCCTATTAGTGGAATTGACAGTTACTTAATGCCACATCCTTTACTAGGTGCCTAATAACAATAATAACACAGAAAAGACAAACAATAAGGCTGTTTTTCACTTCCTCGTTTGGGTACGTTGCGTCTGACTTTGGCCTACTGTTAGTACCTACCTATACTTAGTCTGACAATAATTTAACTGTGAACTTTCAATGAACTATTAAAACAAGAGCATTGGAAAATTAGTAGATATTGAACCAAGCAAGAGTAGGTTATAGATTATTTTCTTTTACTGAACCATCACAGAATGGAACACTTATGGAATCTATGACTACTTTTTATACCTGAGGAAATAGTGCTTTTGCTTTTGCATAATTTCTTTATCGCTTATTTTTGTTACTTTTCAGACCAACCTTGGAGTGGCTACGTTACCTAGCACTTCAGTTACCATTGATTCAAGGGCTAATTCTCAGCATTACTCTCATTCTGTGGTCTGAGGATACGGTAATTATAATAAACTATTAACGTTCTAAACAATAAATTTTGCATCATATGGACCTGCAGATACACACAATGCAAATTTAAAAAAAACACTTTCGCGCAGCGTCAGACTTTTCAATCACACATATCTACAACAGTTTTCCATTTAATATGCGTTAAGTATATCTCTCGTCGGCAGATAGTAAAATTCGGCATTTTACATACGGCGTCGAGATTTTATAAACGCTCGCTGTTTCGCAAAATGCCGAAGGCAAATTGACGTTGCTTCTCATCGTATTCAATGAGAGGTTTTCTTATGATACCTCTATGATCAACATACCCGCTGTTCAATCAACATACTGTTGATATTTCGAACCAATTTACGAGGCACGATGCCCTATGAACATCTTTGTTTGAACCCGATTTTACAGGTATTTTGACCATAGAGGTATTTATTTTTATTTATTTATTTACTCTTAGCAAGGTTTACAGCTTAATTTCTACGATAAAGTAAACAAATAGATAATCCTAAGCCATTTACAAATCTCCACCTACATAATCTAAAGTATCATAGGAAAACTGCTAGTGTAATGGGCTAGTTTCCTGAAAAATTATATTTAGTCCGTCATATACACTATCAAAAAATATTAGACACGTATACGTGTATGTAATTAGTAAAATTAGGTTATTGGTTCATCCCCGACTGCATTACATTATAAAATTCAAGTTATATTCAAAATTCTATAGATTTAAGAGCTTGTTTTTCTCTTTTTGCTTATTTTTTGTTTTACACAGTCGGGTTTTTTTGTTTCTTTTAATTACTAACATCGCCACAGGTGGTAGAAAATATAACATGTTGTTACAATTTGCTGCGTCATTTTATAAACGGCGTTCAAATACAAAATGACGAGGCATTTTATGGTGCGTCCATACTTGGCGAACCGAGCACGAGCCGAGCCACGAACGAGCACATTGCGAGCACGATTCGCGTAGCGTGGACGGGCTTGCGAGCCTCGAACGAGCATTTGTAGCGTGCTCGACTGCGCTCCGCCCGATTGTCAGTTTTTTCACGAACACAGGGATTCGCAACGCGCTCGTTGTAGGCTCGTTAAGTACGTCCACGCTTGACATCGCGAGCAACGAACGAATCCTGTTCGTTCGAGGCTCGGCTCGTGCTCGCTTCGCGTAGCATGGACGCACCATTATAATTTCCTTTCGGAATTTTACAAAACAGGGAGCGTTCATGAAATTCTGACTCCGCCGCGCCGTATGTAAAATGCCGAATTATACAATCTGCCGACGACATATCTATAATGTTAGAAACAGGATTATCAATTCGAGAAATAGCATTAATTAAGTTGGATATAAGTGATTTCTAAGTTCTTTGTGTGCTTATCCTTCTATTTATATTTTAATTTCCTTACAGACTTGTATTACTACTTACTTTGTTTAATTACTTTGTTTTTATTCTTATTTTAGGCGTTTTACAACCAAGGGTCCATGTACTTGGAGCCGTTCATCCTTGCATCAATACTGACTGGTATGTGGGGAATGACGATGTGCGTTGGCGTAGTGGAAGCTTTAGGCCACAATGTCAAGACTAGATTCCTAATGTTGAAATTAACGCTTATGGCCGTGAAGATTCAGCCCGCAATCGTTAGACTCCTGACAGACTACATCCCCTTCCCATGTTTCGTATCAATGCATCCTACGTTGTTTGTTAATAGTAAGTATAAGCTGTATATTTTACGTATGTACCTATCTAATACCCATAAGCTGCTAGACACAATGTTGCCATGCCCAGCAAGATCAATTCAACTTTAGACCTTACGGCTTACGTAACGTACGTAGTATTTATATACTCTGAGCTATAACCAATACGACACTTACGCTTGCTAGTGATAATTTTTATTTCTTTTTGCTAGTACGGTGATCTGCAGAGACCTACATATTTTCAGCGTTACAACTTTAGGGCCTCATTTATTGTTTAAGGTCGTCTTGTTGAGGCCCCTTATGATGAGAGGATTGGTAACATACTAAGCTAATTCCATTGCATTCAGCGTGGCATTATTGCCAATCCTCTTGAAGTGGTTCTACGGGGAGGTATTTAAATAAACATCCTGGGACATTCTTTACATACCAACGGTTATCTGATCCCAAACTAAGCAGAGCTAACTATGGAAACAAGACAACTGGTATACCTACTACAGACATGTGTGTATAGTTACACCCTGACTCAGGACATATAGACAAGTTCATTCATGCACAAAACATTATGTCCACGGTGGCAATAGAACTCATGAACAGCAGCATGATCGATAGGGGTCTTACCAACTACGCTAGCTCGCCGTCAATCATTGGTTAATCATCATTAATTATACATTTATAGGTAGCTTTAGTTAATTATGTTTTTCTTATTTTTAGTAAATAGGTATCTCTAATTAGGTTATGTTGTTACTGAAATAAAAAAAAATCTTTAATATTTTCAGCTCTAAACTACGTGGTACTCTTAATAGAACTGCTACTGCTATCTGTGTGGGGATGGCGCCTTTATAGAAATCCTCCTGAGAAGCTAACGGAAAAAGTGCAACAAGTAGTGGTAGCTGTTATGGAAGCTGGCAATCTTACCAAAAATGATAGATATGGTGTCATTAATAACTCTTTCGATAAGGACAATATGTGAAATATGAACAATTCATGTAGAAAGCTTTGGATTTAATGCATAAGTCAATGATTTATTTTGATGTTGGTGGTGTACTTTAAATACGTAATTAACTGTATGGTACAGTTATCAATGTTATTAAATTAGGCCTAATTTTTATTTACATACTCAATCTCAATAAGAGATTAAGCAACTGCGTTTGCTATATACTAATATTTTTATATTTTACTTTGCTGTTTTTATATTGTACCTGAATCGTTTTGTATTTAAATTGTATTTTATATTATTAAACATGGAAAATATATTTTCTTAATTTATACTTTTCTTTGTAAAAAAAAAAAATACCAAAATAATTATAATTTTAGACACGATAATGATTTCTATATGCATACCTAATATTTTTACAATTCGTCTATTCATCCTGAGACTCTTGACTCTCATTTTCACTGTTTTTATCTTCGATATCTTCAGATGGCGTCCCAGCACGTGAATTTTCTGAACCGTAAATATTGTGAAGTTCCTCTAACTTGTAATGAATCTTAACGCCTTTTGTTGTGGTCTTGTTTACTTTTTTCACAAGGGATTTTGTTTGCTCTTCTAATCTCTTAAGTCTGAGGTCCCGAGCAGCAAATCTTGCTTCATGGTCCAGTTCACTGGATGTTGATGGTGCCTCTGAGCCATCTCTGCTACTTGTTGAATCTTCCTTCGTATTATTATCTGAATTTTCTTTCTGTTGCTCATTTTCTAAAATTTCCTCATCAACTGCTGTGCTCGATACTATCTGTACAGTTTCAGAAACACTATCATCTTCATTTGTGAGTGACTCGTCTTTTTGTAATATGTTGTATTCTGTCTCCGTTAGTTTTAGTTCGTTTTCTTCGAGAGACAAAGAAGCTTTAATATAATTACTTTTCAATTCAACTGTTGCACATTTACTTGGAACTTCAATTGTTTCTTCGGTAACGCGTAATACTAAATCATGATTAATGTGTTCTGTTTCTTTATTGTGCTGAATTACGTTGTCATTGTATTCTATATTGTGATCTATTTCAAGAGATTTAATGCTGCTGCTTGTTCCATTTTCTGATTCCAAGTAAATTGAGGGATTTTGAGATCCAGCGTCAATTATTTCAATATCATCGTTTTTGTTACTGGATGTAGGCCGGTTAATAAGGTGGTCAAGTGTATTATTAATTTGATCGCTATATTTAGCTGTTGCTTGCGTTTTCTTTAATAGAGCTGCACTATTTTTTTCTAACTGTTCCAATTTTGCATCTTTTTTTGCTAACCTCTCATTTTGTTGCTTGATGTTGTTTAAAATTTCGGCAGGATCAATGAGTGAAGAGCTATTTGACGATGAAGAAACTATTATAGTATTTTCTGTTTGATCCCTATTCGATTTCATGTGAAGATTTGCAGAAATACATTGCAACTCATGTGTTTCAGAAGTTGATTCCTTACATATATCATCCCGAGATATGTCACCAACCTCATCTTCAGTTTCTGTACAAACTTTTTCATTTTGGAGACTTTCATGAACTTGACATAATTCTGATTGATTTTCCTGGTTTTCTTCAGAATCTTGGGCATCTAATGGTAAATCAGCCACATCTAGCATGTCACTAACAGGGTCTTCTCTTTCAGCGGCTAAGTTAAAATCGGTACTTGAGTCCACAATGGTTTCAAATGACTTTTTATTTTTTTTCTTGCATCTATGTAGTGATCCGACAACATATTCACTTTCGTCGTTAGATTCGGATGATTCATCTGATGGCTTTTCATCACTGTAACCACTTTCAGCAGAATTGTTTAGCGAGGGAGAATCTAATTTAGTTTTTCTACTAGAAAATTCAGCTCTGAGTTTTGTCCAATCCTTTTCTGACTGACAATTCTTTTCTCGAGCTTGTTCCCATTTTTCACGACAATACTCCAATTCTTCTTTGAGCTCATTTAATAGTTTCCTTTTTTGCTGTAATTCATACTTCAGTATCTTTTCATGAGTATGCAATTGGTGGTGGTGTCTACGTAAGCGACCTACTACGTGCCATGTCTTACTCAGTTCAGTAGTTACAAGACTAAGTCGACGCTCCTGTTCTTCCAATCGTGTCTCTAAGTGAGTATTGAGTTGCTTCATGTGGTTGACTTCTTTGATGAGACCTAACTTTTCTATTATCAAGTCCTGAAAAGTAGTGAATATTAAATTAATGTAATGTATTACGTACGTACGTATTCTTATACGTATTTAAGTTTACTTAGTTCATTATGGTTGTTTTGTCAAAAAATATTAGAAATATATTGGCCCTGTACCAGAATCGACTAGTAATGTGTTTATTTCTGCATCATAAATTACATGCTGGTCATGAAAGATTTATTTTTTAACGATTTTTTTTAAATAATGGCATTCCTCTTTGTTAACTATGAGACATACTTAAAAATGACGATTGCAAAAGCAGTGAAGTCAGAGAGAGGTAATTACTTACTTTTAGTCTAATGTAGGTCTGACTAACGCTTGGCACTAATACAGGTCCTGATTTCGTTTCAACCGATTTATAGCATGTCGTCACTTTTTCTGGGGAATTTCCATCAGGTACGGTTTGGTGACTCAAAAGTTCAATGAGAACTTTCCAGACTTTGGGAAGATTTTGCACAATTTCTTCTGCTGTTGCGTTTATAGGGTTTCTTTCAATATCTAAAATTGAAATAAATGTTATGCTTTTATTCATTGAAAAATATTGTATTAGTTAATATAAAAGAGTTTTTACAATTTTGCCTCACCTATCTCTTCTAATGTATTTTCTTTAACTTCATCAGATTGAGACTCATCTTTAGATTCCGTATAAGAGTGCTTCTTTTCTTCATTATCATCAACTTGGCTAACTAGTTCCAAAAGTAGTTTAGGTAGAGCTGATGATGCTTCAGACCCATTCTCTCTTTCAGCCATATGTGTGAGTATACCATGGTTCTCTTCAAGTCGGTGTACTAACGTATCTAAGTCTTGCTTCGTTTTGTAGCCCAGCAAAACTTCTGAGAATAACTGAAAGCAAGATACTAACGTCATTTTACGTACTTTATCATCTGAATACATTTAAACACAACCCTCAAAATTAATAATACCTTATGTACTACTGCCATTTCAGCTTTCAAGCCCCTGGTCTCACTCTGGTATGTAGATATTTGAATGTTTTTATTTTCAATTGTATCTTCTAACGTGTCTACCTTTTCTTCAAGATTGTCCACTTTGGCAGAGAGATCTTTGCATCTAAAAAGTACAAATTTCAATAAATATTTAGTTGAAAACTGTACAGACGAGAACATTAATATGATAAACTTACTTGTCAATTTCAACTTGATTGAGGACCCTTTGTTCTTCTAGGTCACGAACGAGACCCTGTCTGCTGACTTCAGCTAATCGAGCTCGTTCTTCGTAAAGGCCTCGAAGTGTTCGAATATTTTGTAGTTGCCTTTCATATTCTTGCCTTAGATCATTTGATAATAGATTAGTCTCTCTATCAGCCAGTGACCGTTCTATTTCATGTAATTTGTCTTTCAACTGCAATAAGCAAAATATGTCAAACATGTTAAAATATAAACTACAAATGAGCCAAATTGTAACAAACCTAAAAATAAATTACTTTCATTTTAACGAATACTTCTTGATTAAAATTGAGTTTTTCTTTACTAAATCTTTTGAAATATGACGTAGCCACAAATTAAACTACTTCCGGAATTGTGACGAGATGCGTCCGAATCTCTAGATTGATTATATAGACTCAAATCTTACGTTTATGATATGGTTGGCGAATTGACAATATCCTTCAGTGCCAAGAGTGCGTTTCTGCCGCCGGCATGGCTGTTGCCGAGAAATCGCGGTCCATGACCGGATAAATTTAACAAAGTGTTTCCAAAGGTGTATGAGTCGTTAACATGGTATTGAAATATATTATGAACCTAACTGTATTTTTTTAAAATAAAAAATGGTCTTGCGTTGGCCATTGACTCGCCCATAAAAGATGACGACGAAGCCTATTATGGAGCACGCTTAACCAAAAGATACCTATTCAATATGGCCTTGAAAGTTAAACACAGACGCCGGAAGCAAGTTCCTCTCCCTTGCTGTCCGCATTATAAAATTCATTAGGAAAAACTACTTACATCATTCAATTGCTGTTCCCGAAGGTTGATCATAGTTTTACTAACTGTTACAACTTCTTTAAGTGCATGAATTTGTTTAATGGATTCAGTATGCTGTACGTTTAAATCAG
Organism: Achlya flavicornis; assembly: GCA_947623365.1. Classification (NCBI taxonomy): domain Eukaryota; kingdom Metazoa; phylum Arthropoda; class Insecta; order Lepidoptera; family Drepanidae; genus Achlya; species Achlya flavicornis. Next base: position 6,018,706 of record OX392482.1, read on the forward strand.
CGATATCCGAATAAGCATTTTGTAGCGCATTGTTCGATTCAGCCAAGCCCCTCCGAAGTTTGTTGTTGTTTGTCTTGAGCTCTTCAAATTCCTCCCTCATACGTATTATTGCATCAGTTATTTCTGAGTTTTCTCTGGTTGATTGAAGATTTTCAGGGATTGCAATATTATTTTTCATTAATAATTCACGAAGCATCGTATTGGTCTCATGTAGTTCTATTTTGGATTTTATTTCATTTTGTAATGATTTTTCTAACTCCATCTTTTCAGTTTTATGGCGAGTAAGAATTTTCTTCCTCTGTTCACGTTTTAAACTAAGCTGCCTTCTAAATTCAATCATTTCATCTTCTTTAGCTTTAGCACGAGCTTCATCTTCGTTTGAAGAATCCTCGAACGGCTCTTCAGCATGTTTCCCTTCCTCCACATTATGAGAAATATTGGCATCATTCATTGTTTCACTTTCACTCTTGACGGCCTCAGCGTTGCGCCCTCGCGTCGAGTCGCTACTGAATACATTTCCCATTTTGGAATACTTTTATAAACAAGTCGCACTTTCATCCGCGCAAATCAAATTGCGAATGTGAGTTTTTAAATAGCCAATATGTTTTAATAAGACAAAGGACTGTGGACTGCTGGATCAGCACGAGTGCGTGTACTGTATAGCAGACGTTGCCCGAAATAGATCCCTAGTCAGCTTCAGACGTGCGCCGGCGCATACATGTACCTACTATGTTCAATATTACAGCGAAGCGAACGTTGCCTACGTTTCCGACGCACCTCTGTCAATATTTTATTTTTGTACAGTTATTTCAGACATGACTAGCTTCGTGATATGTAATGGTATGTGTATTATTTCAGAGAAAATAACCTTGATTATCTTGTTTTTATATATTTCGCGGAAATACCTATAATAATAATGTTTATTTATCTCCACAAATTACATTGTAAAATAAATGCAGTTGACAGAAAAATTGGCAACCTAAGTAGTACCTACTTAAAATAAGAAATTCAAATTCAAAATCATTGGGCTGATTTGTGAATCTAAACCATCCAGGGCGACACAAAAAATGATTCAAATCGGTCCAGCCGTTTAGGAGGAGTTCAGTAACAAACACACGTAGGCATGCAGATAGCCTATGGTATGGAGAACGACATAGGCTACTTTTTAACCCGGGAAGGCGGGTGAAACCGCGGGGGACAGCTAGTATATTATAAATGCGAAAGTTTGGGTGGATAGATGGATGTTTGTTACTCAATCACGTTTCAACATGTGTACGGATTTGGATGAAATTTGGCACACAGAAAGAATATGTTCTGGATTAACACAGGATACTTTTTGTGGTAGTTTAGGGGTTAATAAAAACTCCGTTCTCCTTACTCCTTACACCTCTCTCTTATTTGTTACTTCTTACTATTTTACTTCTTACTATCTTACTTCTAACTAATCTTACTTCTTACTATCTTATGTTACTCTTACTAATAACCAAGAGCGTCCGATTATTTATTGTCTGACTTATCTACAAGAGTATCTTTAACGTGGCGTTTCCACTCCCTTTTTGAGGTATTCTGTATATAATAACGGGGAACTTCGGAATTTAACAAAGTTTTTGCAAAAGTATCCGTCAGACATTTCTGGAAATGGGAAGTTAATGTGATTTAAGGAGGTGATGAAGTCCTTTTTAGGAAATTACTGTCATTAAAGAAAACACGCTGACCATTTTATATGTGTATCTATGGCAAGATGTGTAATCGGATATCTTTCGTGTAATGGAAAACTAAGGAGCCACAATAAAGTTTGGCATGCAGATAGCCTATGTTATGGAGAAGGACATAGGCTACTTTTTATCTTGGGAACGCGGGTGAAACCGCGGGGGACGGCTAGTAAGAAAATAAATAGCAAACTTAAGCAGACCAGCTCCCACCCAAGCAGCACTTGGAGATTTTGAGATGGCATATTTTTGAAACCTATGTTGGGTTAGTCATGCTGAACAACTTTTACTATGGGACCAACACTGAATACTCAAATAAATATTTTTACTTTTCATACATTATGATCGAGCAAAGTTGACATTTACTATGGAAAGTTAAAAAAAATGAGAATTCGCTATAGGTCCCATAGTAAAAGTTGCTCAGTATCCTCAGTATGGACTTTACTCCATGGTAATCCAACATAGGTTTTGAAAATATGCCATCTCGAAATCTGCACCTGTTATACTCATTCCTTATCTTATCCATTCTTGTCACTCCACTCGTCCATTTCAACATCCTCATCTCAGCTGTATGCAATCTTCTATCATCAGTCTTCTTTACCGCCCAACATTCCGAACCATCCTACATTAAGACAGGGTTTACCACGGACTTATACGTGGATCAGATATTATTCCTGTTAAGTACCTGTCGCCATTTCATCCAACCCGGGGTTATTTTAAAACGGTCGAATTCGGAATCAATTCGGAATCAGCGGGTCTATTTCCTAAGTTTGGTGGTAATCGTACTAATGTCATTTTGAAGTCTGATTAAGTTTTGGTGATCATCGTGGTATCACGTAACTGTCACACGACCACCAGTCAAACGATTACCACTAAAGACCACTGAATGAATGAAAACCCTATGTTTTTGACACATGATTATCATTTTTTGGTATCACGTAAGAAAAAAAAAAAAAAAAAACGAAAACGATTAAGTTTCGCTAATGTCAAATGAAGCCGGGGACTAATGTGCTCCCTTCTTCAGCTAAATTTATCATATTTTGTATAGTTTTTGCATTTTATTGTTATATTCTCATAGTGTTTGCGTAAATATTAAGTGCTGTTTCTTGGTTTTCGTATTTTTTTGTATATTTCATGTGTACTGAGCGTGAAATGGCGAGAGCGTATTTGCTGGGATTTGCGGAGAATAAACGCTTAAAGTCAGGAGGAAGGATAGAGTGGAGGATGCAGAGAGACTTAAGCAGGCCCATGCTGCTACCGGAGACTCCGTTCTCAGATAATTTCATCCTTTGAAACGTATAAAACCTATAGGTTATAACCTTGTTCCGAAACTATTATTACCTACTTACCCTTCTAAAGCTCTAACAACAGTACCTACTCAAAGTTATTTCACTAGATATTGCCACTTATAAGGCCAATATCACAATGCTTTGCAAGAACTTGATCTCGCTTATGGCATCCACAAAAAGAGTTACTGCTGTGCCTCCAGAAATCAGGAACCTTACAACACATGAAAACAAACAAAGAATATAGAATCAAGGCCTTTTAATACATAAGCCACCTTCTCAATGATGTACAAATCACATGCCTACTTCTATTAAATGAGCTGGGTGATATACTTAACTACCTAACTTAAAACTTTCTAACAAGCACTTGTCTTACAGATACTGGCAGCATTCTATGTGAGCGGAGCGGCAGTTATCAAGGCATCTTAACCTATCACAGACCGACGGATTGTCTGATGGCAGTCACAAATTTGCTAAATCGCCTCACATCTTGAGAAAATATGTACAAAATATTTTTTCTAAGAACTCACTCAGATAGAGATAAAATTTCAAAGAGGTGAGTAAGGTTATTTTTATAACTTTCAGTTTATTCTGATAAGGTTTACACTTTCAACAAAATAAGAACATTATGAATGTAAACCAAACCAAAAGGTTAGGTAATAATGTTGTTTTAAATTCATAGAGAAATTTGCATTTCCTGGGGTTTTAGGGTGCATTGATGGTACATATGCTATCATTCACCCCAAGGACAATAAGGAAGTATACTTCAACAGGAAGTATAACCACTCCCTTAATGTCATGGTGGTATGTTATTCTAAAACATTGTGAGTTATTTTATTTAATATGCTTATAAAATTTGGCTATAAAGGCTATTTGTTTTGCAGATTTGTGATCCAGATTTACGAATTTTACTTGCGAGGCATGACACACATTTGGAACTGCAGCCCTGTGAAAGAACACATGTTGCATCAAGAAATGCAGTTTTATGTATAAGTACTATTTTAATTAGTTGTATAGAGAATAGGTGTACCTATGTATAAGATGATATATTAGTTTTATACTGAATAGCTTTAAGTAGTAGTTATTGTATTGAATTAGTTTGTGAATAAGATTTAGTTTTCTGTATATCTATAATTTTTATATAGAATAGGATTATGTATAGGCATTGTATTAATTTAGTTTTATATGGAATATGTTTTGATAGATACCTTAGTTTTATATAGAATAGGGTTATGTATAGAAATAATATTCATTTAGTAGAATAAGAATTGTTCATATATATTTATTGTATTAAATTAATGATAGAATAGGTTTAATTATTCATATATTAATATTTTCACATAATCTGTAACAATTTTAGTAGATTGCCATTTTATATACATGTTTACTGTCATAATTTGTATCAGTAATTTAAGAGATTCATTTATTTGTTATTGTATGTACACTTTATAGTATTAGAATTGTGATTTGTAGTAAATAAGTCGTCTTTATTATTTAACCTATTTAAGGTAGGTTATTTACTATTGTCACAGAATATTCAATACCTAGTAGCTATAGTATATACACTAGATTGATTATTAGTAATTTCTGCATTTACTTAACATTATAAATGTGAAAGGAAGTTTGTTTGTCACCTCTTGAACCTTGTTAAAAATGTATATGATATTGTATACCTGGAATTTATCAAGTAGTAATTTGAGTCACACCTTTTACAGTAAATAAAAAGCACAATATAAACAATCATTTATTAAATTAAAACTATTTGTTACACATGAAAAATTATAAAATAATATTTGGTAGTTTCTTTCCGATAATCTTCTCAGCAAAAACAACCTTCCGAAATAGTGGTACAGTTTATTAATATGCCTGATATAACTTATTTGATTAAAAATCTATTTTAAATAAGAATTGTATTATTTTTTATTAATTGGTGCAATATAATTATATAGAGATAATAACAAATACCATTATCAGTTCCCTATGTAGGCATTCAAATTCATTTATTATGATTAAGCACTAAGAAGGCACTCCAAAATGACGAACAATGATTTGAATCGATTTTGGACTATGGCAGACATGGTGGCCATGGCTGTTGCCAAACTCTTCACTGCATCTGAAAGTCTCTTCTCTGCAGCCACCCTGCGCTCCTCAATCTGCAGTGCTCTGGCAGTGGGCCCACTGCAATGGGCGAAGGTGGCAGCTTCTTTGGAAGTGGCTGTATTGTCCTCAGTTGTAACCTGAAAGCAGTATTATATACCTTTTAACCAAAGATTTTCATAGGGCATCGTGCCTCTACCCAGATGGATAATCCGCCTTACTAAAGCATGACATTTAATTTCACTCCGCTTAAGGGGCTCCCTGAGCAAATCGCTCTCAGTTCGTACTGCACACGGCTGTCAAATACTGTCAATTCTGGCTTGTTTATTTCATGTTGCCATAGAGGCGTCTATCCTTCTGGACGTTTTAAATTCTTTGCTTTTAACCAAAGCCTTCCTCCTCATTAATATTGAGTATATGACAGATAATATTTAATTACAAGAAATATCATCCTAGTCCTATAAAATGTGAATATAATTATATACACTATTCCAAAAATCAAGATACATAACATTGTCACTTTTTGTAGGTAGCTTTACAAGACATGCCCTATAAATACAATAATAAGTTAGTGCGCTAAGTATAGGGCAGAGCATAATGAAAATCATAAGAGTAAACATACATTCAGAAAACAAATGACAAGATAGGTACTTAAATAACCTTATGAATTACTTACATCTTCACTTATCCGGGGTTTTGATGTCACCAATCCCAACAGCGTTAAGCTGGGATATGAAGGCGGCCGTAGCTTGTGGATCTGCCGAGCTTGTGGCCCAGAGACGACAAATTTTATTCGCCGGCATTTTAGAATTTTAATACGATATAATCATTGGACACATCGTCACGTGTCCAACTTTAGGTGGACAGAGATAATGTAGCCTTAGGGCGAGGCAAAGACTACAGTATATACTGGGGCGAGGTGCTTAGGGCCCTTATGGTGTAATATACTCTTGTATACTCTGAAAGATTTTAGTCCAGCAAGAAGGTATAGGTACTTTAAAGTAGCTAGTTTAAAGGAGTGATTATATTTTTGTGGTCTACTTTCTTGTATTTTGATCACAAACTTTAACTTTTATCGTTTGTTTTGTTATTATACGACGTTTTAGGTTAGGTACGAGTGTTGCCAGACTCATCTTACTAATTTTCAGCCAAAACATTTTCTAGATATAATTTCTTTTACTTTTAATTGAGCTACTTATGCCAATTTAGATCTAATGCATACTTTTACACTTAAATAATTGAAATAATACATATCTGTTATGAAAACAATGTGTAATCCAATAAGATAAAGTAGCTACTAAAAAATATCATCGGACTTTTATAACGTTCTAGAAACACTGCTTTGCGCGTTCGGTTTTTTCATTTTATTCCTTTATTTTTATGATTCACAAAGAACGCTCTAGGAAGCAAATAACAAACGGTAAATATGTTTTAACTTGACAACAATTGGAAACCTAATTTAATATAAATTAATAATTGCATTTAAAGTAACTTTAAAAATGTATCAACGCGTGGCTAAGTTGAATAAACGAAACTCTATTATCATTCACTCACGACCACCATTAAGTGTGTACTTTTTACAAAATAGCATTTTGGTGGTAATGAAACCACCGGATGATTATCGATAATCTTCTTCAAAACGTACGCACCAATTTTAGGAAATAGACCCGCGGGAGCGGAATCGGAAACCTTCATCGAAAAGATCCGATCGCGGAAAGTTGGAGTGCGTTTACAAAGTTTGTTTTTAATAATGGTAGGAAATGCTATACCTAAACTAAAATTTAAAGTAAAATCGAAATGCTAACGGATTTTTATTGTTGAAAGGCCTCATTTAAACACTCATATCAAATGCATAAAGACAGATACTTGTTATTTTCTATATTTTGGATTTTAGGTCTACATTGTGTTAATAAACATAAAAAATGGTTTTCTAGTTTTATCGAACTTCGAAAACTGACTGATAGGTCGAAGTAATTGTTGTTTATAATATTAGCAAAAGTCAGGCAAAGGTTTGAGCCATACAGCCTAATCGTATTTGAGTTATACCCGTTATATCTAAGAAGTTCTAGTCACAAAATAAATCACTTTCATATAGTACGCACTGTCAGTCACAGTCCATAAACGTCATGTGTTAGTAAAATAGTGGTCAATAAACTAAAACTTCTCACGGACTTTTTGAGACAAGTTGAAGTCACGATACACATAATTCATTTAATATTCATTCCGTTCATTGGTGCGCGTGGATTGATATTTATAGGATAAAACATCACAGATAATACGCAATAAAACTCAAAATACATGATTTTTTGAAAATAAAACGAAAACGCAACGTCACTTTGCAAGTTCCCGCTAAAAAGCCCTCTGTGACAAAGTAGTTTCTTTTTCAGTACATTCATGTAGAGTATAATAAAACAAATATTTTTGTTTTTCTTTTTTTCATTTGAGTCTAATAAAATATTTTAACTTTTATTTGCAAATAGATACTTTGCAATAGATTTTATGGTTACGTAGATTTGTTTGTGGTAGTGAATCTAGCATCCAACATGAGTAACGGTATTGAGTAGGGACCAATATGTTTTAGTTCCTACGAAGTTTGAGTATCTAGCTATTACTTTTACCGCAGACCTTTCTTATTCATTATTTACTTAAAATAGGGGCAAACACACTCAGTTTAGTACCAACTAACCTTTATATAAGTTTAAATAATGCGTTTATATTAAATAATGGTCAAAAACGAACATTAAATAAAATTCGGAAAGAATTCCGCCATCTAAAAGCTATCGGAAACTTTTCGATGATTCGGATTGATATTTCCGTCGAGAAACGTCAAACTATTCGATTCGGAAATTAAAATAGCAATGGGCGCTTTAACCTACCATGCAGAATATATTTATATTAGTTTAGGTATTATTTGTAACACTTAAATTGTACTATTATCATACTATGTGTCAAAGACAACGAATATTTATATTATCTATACTGTGTCACTTAACTACGTAGGATATAGTTAGTCTGTGGTTGTAATGAATACTTCCGTTCGGTCTAAAATAAATGGTGCCTGCTCCAAGTTATCAAGAGAAACTAATCTTTTATTTTTCACATAAATCACCCATAGAAATAGTTCAACAGGTTATGGGCCCAGTTGCGCTTATACCCGTTGGAATTGTTTCAGGATTATTTGTGTAAAAAAAAAGGATACGGTGTGGTCAAGCATCAAGTCGTGGTCAAGCGACATATTTACAAAGGACAGGCAAGCCATCTTGTTGATCGAAGTACGTGGTCAAGCGTGCATTCAACAAAATATAAGTCCAGGTAAAATGGAAGTCACAAAACACATTAAGGAAATCCAATTACGCAACCCGGAGCAATGGGCAGCATGGAAGTTCCGTGTCAAGGTTCTTCTGAGGGCAGGAGGAGTCCTAGGTATTGTGGACGGTTCGGTTCCCAAACCAGACGAGACCAAAGAAGAATATACGTTGTGGGCTGACAATGATGCCAAGGCACAGAGCATCATAGTAACAAGGTTGGCAGAGAAAACCATAAGTCAAGTATTGAGTTGCAGTACTTCTAAGCAAATTTGGGATAAGCTTCATACAGTGTTTGAGCAAAAGGGAAATCTTTCCATACATATTGCACAAGAAAGATTCTACAACATCAGGTTCCAGGAGCGGGAATCTGTGTCAGACTTCTTAGGAAGGTTTGAAGAAGCCTTATCATCGTTGAAGTGTCTAGGAGTTCATATTTCTGAAAGTATGGCGATCACTAAAATCACTTCTTCGCTACCAGCATCATATTGCCATTTTGTGTCTGCGTGGGAGTCTGTTACTGCAGAAAGACAGACATTGACGGAGTTATCTTCGAGGTTACTTGTCGAGGAACTGCGTATGAAGAATGGGACTAATACCGAAGCATTCCGAGCAATTGGAATCGGGCACAATCGAAGATGTTTCAAATGTGGTAAGGAAGGACACTTTAAGGCGGATTGTAAAGGTAAATTTACAACAAATAAAAGGTATTGTAATGTTTGTAAAAAATCAGGTCACAATACAAGTGAGTGTTGGTTTAAAGATAAGTCTAAAAGCTCAAAAATAATTACAAATAAAAATAAAGACACAAATGCATTTCATGTATGTATGTTTCCAGCCTTGAGTGCACAAATAGGTCAAAGTAATGATGTGTGGGTTCTGGATAGCGGTGCCTCAGAACATATGTGCCATAATATTAAATTATTTATGAATTATCAGTGCTTTACAATGCCAAAACAAATAATAATAGGTGATGGTACAGTTATTCATGCGATAGGTACAGGTAACATACATCTAGAATCATACAATGGCTATAAGTGGATTGAAACTACCATGTATAATGTTTTATATGTGCCAGATATACAACAAAACTTATTTTCAGTCAGTTCAGCTATTGATAAAGGTTATATTTTAGATATGAACAATGAAAAGTGTATTTTTAAGAAAAAGATCAATAATAAGGTAAGTGCATTAGCTTATAGGAAAGATAAGCTATATATCATGGAATTTAGGTATACACAGTGTGACCATGCTTGTGTAGGTAAAGTCAGTGATAATTTGTTAGAATGGCATAGTAAAATGGGACATCAGGATATTGAACAGGTTAAAAACATTTTAAACAGGAGTAATGTTAGTTTATCATTAGATAATACTGAGTCTACCTGTGAAGAGTGTCTAAGAGGTAAGTTACATAAGCAACCATTCCCTATAAGTGAGGTCAGAGGTCAACAACCTGGTGAGATTCTGCACATGGATCTGTGTGGGCCTATGGAGGTTAATTCTTTGGGAGGTGCTTGTTATTACTTGTTAATTAAAGATGACTACTCACGTTTTAAAACAGTTTATTTCTTATCAAACAAGTCAGAATCAGTAAAGTGTATTGAAAAGTTTTTACAATATGCAATAAATAACTTAGGTCACAAAATAAAACTTATTAGATCTGATAACGGTAAAGAGTTTATTAATCAGCACATGAGGTCATTAACAGAAAAGTTAGGTATTGTACATCAAACAAGTGTACCTTACACACCTGAGCAAAATGGGTGTGCTGAAAGAGAAATGCGTACAATAACAGAGTGTGCAAGAACCATGTTATTAAGTAGTAGTTTAAATAAAAATATGTGGGCTGAAGCAGTCAACACTGCAGTTTTCATATTAAATAGGACTGGTAAGAGTAGGGTAAATAATAAAACACCATATGAGTTGTGGTATAACAAAGATATATTTGATATTAGAAACTTGCATAGTTTTGGTTCAAGAGTAGCGGTATTAGTACCAGATCAAAAACGACTAAAATGGGATTCAAAATCTAAACCTGGTTTGTTTGTTGGTTATGGAGAGACAACTAAGGGTTACCGTATATACTTTCCAGAAGAAAATGATGTTCAGATTAAGAGAGAGGTGATTTTCTTGAAAGAAAGCAAGATTACAACAGAAAGACAAGAAACAGAAAATGTCATAGAATCTGATCAAACAGTAGAATATTTGGAAGAAGAAATAGAGGAAATAAGACCAAGAGAAAATGAGTTAAATAGCTTTTATGAAGAAGAAACAAACAATGATCAAATCATAGAAGAATATTTAGAAGAAGATGAATTAGATATTCAAGAAGAAAGTACACAGATAGATCAAGAAAATAGATCATCAAGGAAGAAAATAAAACCACAATGGTTAGATCAGTATGAAACAAACTTCTTGGCAATAAATAATGAACCATTAACATATGAAGAAGCTATCAAAAGAGATGATAAAGAAAAGTGGCATGAAGCAATTAAAAGAGAGATGAACACATTAAATAAAAATAATACATTTACAGTTGTCAGTGAAATACCAAAGGGAACAAACATAATTTCAACTAAATGGGTTTTTAAAATTAAAGATAGTGATGAAGGGAAACTTTATAAAGCTAGGTTAGTAGCTAGAGGATTTGAGCAGCGTGATCAAATGTTAGATGTGTATTCCCCCGTAGCAAAGTTAGGAACATTTAGAGTTTTCATGGCTGTAGCAAACAAGTTGAAACAATCTGTTTTTCAAATGGATGTCGTAGGAGCTTTTCTTCATGGTGATATAAAAGAAACTGTCTATATAAAACTACATACAGGTGAAATTTGCAAACTTAATAAATCTTTATATGGTTTGAAGAAATCCCCTAAGTACTGGAATGAGAAATTCAATAGTTTTATGATACAACAAGGGTTTCAAAGTTCAAAGCATGATTCTTGCTTATATTATAGAAAAGTAGATGGTGAATATATGTATGTATTATTATATGTAGATGACATAGTCTATTTTGGCTCCAAAAGGGAAAAATTACAAGAATTTAAAGTACAGTTAAGTAATAAATTTCAAATGAAAGATTTAGGATTGGCAAAAATGTATCTAGGTATTGGTATTAATCAAGAAAAGGGTGTAACTACTCTTAACCAAGAAAAGTATTTGATTTCTATACTGAAAAGATATAATATGTTGAGTTGCAAATCAGCTTCTACTCCAATTGATCAAAACTTTAATTTTCAATTATTACAGAGAGAAAAGTCAGAAAGTAGGGAAATAGAAACAAAGTGTAGACAGTTGATAGGTTCTTTATTATATGCAGCTTGCGGTACAAGGCCAGATATAAGTGTGGCAATTAGCTTCTTAAGTAGATTTCAGCAGTGCGCCAGTGTTCTTTTATACAAGTCACTGAAACGAATATTAAGGTACATTAAAGGCACATTACATCTTTCATTAGTATACAATGCAAATAATATAATTGTAGAAGGCTATGTAGATGCGGACTGGGCTGGAGACATACATGACAGGAAATCTACATCGGGATATGTATTTAAACTTTTTGGATGTGTTATATTATGGTGTAGTAAGAAACAAATGTGTGTGAGTCTTTCTTCAGCTGAATCTGAATATATAGCTCTGAGTTTATGTATTGTAGAAAGTAATTGGTTAAACAATATATTGTCAGACTTTAATATTAATTGTAATAACATGATCATATATGAAGATAATCAGTCTGTCATTAAATTAGCATATAATTCAGAAAATAATAAAAGGTTGAAACATATTGACATTAAATATAGATACATAGTTGATCAAGTTAATAAAGGTCTGATTTCATTGAAATATATAAGTTCTTCTGATAATATTGCAGATATGTTTACTAAAACTTTGGGAAAGTTATTGTTTGAGAAATTTAGAATGGGTATGTTAAAATAACACTGTGTTCTGCATAATATTATTTAGGTTACCTAAAATTAGATTAGTAACATGTGGAATAGGTGCCTAGGTATATAATCATATTCTTGGGGTCAGATAAATGTTAAATAAACATGTAAAATTGTATAAGTAGTAAGTACTCTAATATATAAATAGTTTATGAAAAGTTTTGTAGTACTTATTGTAAGGAAGTAAAATATGTAAAATAAATAAATATTTGTTGAGGGGGGGTGTCAAAGACAACGAATATTTATATTATCTATACTGTGTCACTTAACTACGTAGGATATAGTTAGTCTGTGGTTGTAATGAATACTTCCGTTCGGTCTAAAATAAATGGTGCCTGCTCCAAGTTATCAAGAGAAACTAATCTTTTATTTTTCACATAAATCACCCATAGAAATAGTTCAACACTATGTTAAATAAATATTGATGTTCTTACAGTTTTGATTGTATTTTAATGTGCAAATATACATTTTCATTATTATTTTATCATGTCGGAAACTCATCTCGGAAGTTTTCGATTCCGCTCCCGATTCCGAATCCGACCGTTTTAAAATAACCCCGAGCAGATTGTCTGCTTTACTATATCACGGTCAATATAACCATCCGCATAGCAGTGAATGTTGGCAATTTTCAACATATCATTGATATGCAGGATAAACAGTGTGGGTGATAGCACACAGCCTTGCGGTACGCCAGCCAGCATTGATATCTTGATATCGGAACAGCATCCGTCAACGGCGACTTTGATGCTCCTCTGCTGATGATGACTTTGATACCTACATTATCATACATGTGTGCAATGTTGGTTATTAATAAGTCAACAATATAAGTAAGTCAACACACTTGCGAGGATAAAAACAGACTTGTATTTTTTTTATGTAGATTTTTTGATATTAATCAATCACACACCTTCCAATTCTTCACACACACACACACACCCCCCCACACCTTCTGCCGACAAACTGTCCTACAGTTTGGCAGATTATGTAAATATTTTAGTAGGTACCTACTTTATATGATTTACAAACATCTGAATATGAATAAATAAATTTAAAAAAAACACAATGAGAACGTTAACAAATATGGCGCTGATTTTTATACCTGGCCGAAATATTTGACGGATTTTTACGGAATTTCTCATAAGTAAACAGAATTGCAAAATTATTGTTGGCTACACTGCCAAGAAACGAAATGTCAATCAATCGGCCACATAATCAGACAGAATTGCAATGTATATCTTTTTATGAATTTTCCTTATGGGAAAACCCATTTTGAAGTCATTTAGCTTTTCCAATAACCCTTACTTTGTAGAAAAGTGCTATTGTGTGACTCATTGCAAATTGGCTGTTGGCAAAAACATAAAAATAAGTAAATATTTCACATTGTGTTTATCGAGATTGGTTTTATTTTATTTTTTGTTAACAGTGGCTTAATGGTACATAATATTAGCTATTAAAATCACTTTGCGTGTGACGTCGTACAATTTACACAACTGATTGGATGTACAATTATGTGAAATGTGAAGTAGAATAACTTTGAGCTATGGATGAGAGTGCCATGAGCTCCCCCTGTAAGGTAAAAAGAAGTGATACTTTGCTGTTTTCTCCTCTTCTACTGTAAGAAAATCTAAAATTTATTTTGCTCCGCGGCTAATAAATTGAATACTAAATTAATTTGGTGCTGCATAATGTTGATTTTATTGTGTACGTAGTACATTAGTTTATTACTTGTTTCTTTAATTTTTTTTGATTATTTTTACATATTAAAAGTAGTTGTTGATAGTATATTTCCTGATTGCTATGTTTAAAGAGGAGCTACATAGTAAACTAATTATCTGATATGACTGAAAACTGTTGTAATACAACCCCTATAAATTATATTGGGTAAAATTATATGGAGAACATGATTTGATAAACTCTATCCAATCAAGAAATGCACAATGCTTTTCATTCTTTGTTTGCAACATTATTTTATTTTCACAAATAGCTTCACTGAATGTTTATTTTGAATAATTTTCTATGCGTCAATGTACACATGCTTACTTTTGGTTTTGATAATGCACAAATAGGAGTGCGATGAAACTGTGGATGGAGTACAGTTGCATGCAGAAGTTGAGCACTTGCGGCAACATCTTGCTGAACGGGATGCACATATAGTTGCTCTTGAGGGGGAGTTTGTGAAGTGTAACTCTAGAGCCAACGAGTTAGACGAACAGCTCAACACTTGGCGTGAGAAATATGAACGGTTAGTATCTTTTAAAACACTCTTGAGAAGTACTTACAAAGATGATAAGCAGATATATAAGGGTGACTGGTAATTAGTAAACGATACCTAGACACATGATTGTACTCATGATAACAAACAACTTTCCCAAAGAAACAGTTTTTTTTATTTCATCATATCAGCCCATGGATGTCCACTGCTGAACATAGGCCTCCCCCATTGATTTCCACTTTGAACGGTTCTGGGCCGCTTGCATCCAGCGGTGACCAGCGACTCTGACCAGGTCGTCGGTCCACCTGGTGGGAGGTCGCCCCGCTCGGCGCTTTCCGGTGGTCCCCACTCGAGAACCTTCCTTCCCCATCGGTTATCGGCTCTTCGAGCGATATGATCTGCCCATTGCCACTTCAGCTTACTAACTCTACGAGCTATGTCCATCGTTTTTGTTCTCCTTTTTTTTATTTACTTAGCACATAATTTAGTACATAACAAGAATAAGAATACACCATCAGCTTTAATCATCAATTTTAATTTAATTATCATGTGTCTAAGTATTGTTTACTAATTACCAGTCACTCTATATACCTATGTTCATCAGCTAAAAGCTGTGTATCATTCATAAATTATATCATATTTTTATAAATATAATATTTTTTTCATTGTATTTATTCAACCATCAATTTGTAAACTATAGGAAAGCCAAGTACCTATTTTAAATTTGTAAATAATTATTTTCTAATTGTATCTGGATTCCTGTGATTTTTTAGGTTAAATGATAAATAAATAAATGTATTTATTTTTCTCTCACAAAAGGTTTAATATGAACTAGGTTGGTACTACATTAATTCAAAATTCAAAAAAAAAATTCAAAATTCAAAATCATTTATTCAAATAGACCTTCGCAGGCACTTATGAAAAGTCTGACTCTAATACTCTAATACCGGTTCGGAAGGTTGCATTTGCTGAGAAGAGCCGGCAATAAACTCAGCAATTACTCTTTTCAAAACAGGCTTAGATTAATTACATAATATTTACATTCTAATCGCACTGAAAACAATTGCGTGCCCCGGCGCGGCGGCAAAATTACAAAGTAGACTGAAAAAATATTTAATAAGTAAATAAATAGCAAACTTAAGCAGACCAGCCCCCACAAGCAGCACCTGTTCACAAGTATGACGCGTGTGGCAGCCATCGCCCTCCTCGCCATATTGGAGGGAAGTGAGCATGACTTACTTAAGTCTGCCTTAGAAATAAAAAATAACTAAAGGGAAACACTAAACACACAATTTGTTATCACTGTGACTATTGACAAGTTTAGACTAAATATCACAAAATAAAAAAATATAACAATTAGACAGACATAATAAATCGATGCATTTATATCAAACTAAATAAATGAAGAACATTGAATTGAATTAATTTAATTACAATAGGTAATATAATCTGTAAATAAAATAAAGGTAACCTGTTTTGTGAGAGACTGGTGCCTGAGCTAGGTTTAAAAAAACCTGTATTACAGGTCACTAGTATAAGTGTTCAATTTATTTAAATATAAATTGCAACAGACAGACATACAATGTTTTAGAATGTAGTCAGTGACAGTCATGAATATTCAATATTATGTAAACAAATACCTATGCAAGAATGTGGTAATTCATGAATATGGAATATGGCAGTAAGAGTAGAAAACAGGCAATATTCATAGGTATACTAGTGTCTTTTTTTATAACTAGGTAGAATTGGTAAATTTTTAACAGTTCTTAGAGAAAAATGCTGAAAGGAACCATGAGCTCAATTTTAAAGAAAATAAAAGTGACATAAAATAAAAAAATATAATAATATGTGTAAATATATAGATGTCAGAGATATTAATAAAAAACACTTATATTATATTTTCTGTTTGTACATCACATTACAAACTTAATCATGTATTAAATATGTATAAGTATATGAGTACAAAAAAAAACAAGTGTCTGCCCTGGGTAACAAGTATAACAATGATTTAATAGAATAAAAAGTAAGAATATCATGAACACCTCACACGCAGTTTGTTTTATACCATTACAACATTGACCCGCCCTTTTTGGAAAACCCTATATAAAGTAGCCTTTATTTCCCTACATATAAATAAATATCAAGTTTAAATTTAAGTTACTTTATTATTTGTATATTTTTTCTTCAGATTGTATGATTCGCACAAGAGGGTACAAAAATTAAATCAAGTGTTAGAAGATAAACTCTTGCAAATGGTAGACAAGATGAAGGGTGAAAAGAGTCAGCTGACCAAAGATATTGCAACATTATCAGTGAGACTGGCCGAGTCTAAGCATAACTACAGCATGCTTCAAAAAGAAAATGTAAGTTCATCCACTCATCACTAACATATTTCGTAAGTCTTTTTTAATATGTCTGTAAAGATGAAATTAAATAAATAATAATAATAAAAAAAAAATAATACTATATACGTAGTTTACTTACTGCCACTTTTAAGGATTCCATACCCAAATGTGGCCAATGTGATCCTTTTACTAAGCCTCCGTTGTTTGTCCATCTGTCTGTCAGTGGCTCTAATCTCATGAACCTTTATAGGTAGACAAAATGGAAATTTTCATATATATTTATATAGCCGTTATATATAACAACAACTAATAAAACTAAAATAAATTTAGAAATTAATGGATATACAGTACAAGAAATGTCTTTAAATCCGGTTTTTCTTTAAGTACATTGATTTTGATTTCCTTATCTCTTCCAACATTTTGGGAATGAAATGAACTAGTATGGATTTTGAGATTTAAATGTATGAGTATGTTTTTAAATTACAGGAAAGATATAAAAACGACATGAATCTTGCAATACAGTTGTTGCAATGTAAGCCTGACAATTTTGTGGCTCAGAAATTGGACAGTGTAAGTAAAACATGTTGATTCAAAATACATAAGTTCTTGTATAAAACAGGATGCTTGATCAATTTGTTTTCTTTACAGTTACCTGTTGATACCCAGACCCGGGTGTCCCAATATGTGATGTCGAAGTCTTCAAAGCCCTCCAGCACTACTCAGTCTAAGAACGGTAATGGCAGTAATGCGAATGATATTGATACCTTCGACGCCAGTGAGTATGAGTTCAACATTTCCGCTTCTCTTATGTCCAAAATTCTTGAAGACAGCATCCAAGACACTGTCACGAAACACTGTGATACTTGCACTTGCAATAAGACCCAGAATAAACCGTTCTGTTACAATGAAAGTTATTACACAGTGTCAACGCAAACAGCAATGAGTGGCGATATGAAAAACTCACTCTGCTTGAACTGCAACTCGGAAATAAAGTCTTTACACTCAAATGTCATTATCAGAAGTATTTCTCCACATCCCATTAAACTTATCAACGACAAAACCATAAATCATAGTCCGTTGTACATAATACCACAGCCTGTTATTCAACCTGAGATTGAACCCATTACTGATAATGAAACTGTTAACAATAAAATCAAAACCAATTGCGATGTAATTAACGATAACATACAAATTGATGATAAAATTACATTGGAACCAAATGGGCAAAAGGAGTCTGTACCCAAAATGGAAGATTTGAAGCAGCTCATAAAGAATAATAGCGTTAAGATGGAACCGGCCGTACATCACAAACTTTGCGATCGTACAAAGACTTCGATTTCAAGCAAGAAAAGTAGTATACAAAGCGTAGCTAATGAAGATTTGCTTATCACTAAAGATATACCAAATCCTAAAGAAATAAAACCAAAAAATGAGAACAAGATTGTTGATAATATAAATTTAAGGAAAAATTCTCATAGCTCAATGGGAGCCGTAAGCAGAACCTCGTCTATTGCGAAATCAACCGTCAGTACTCATAAATCCAATACCCAAGTTGGCCCAGGGCCGAGGTTCTGTCATTTACGCATGCAAGCGGGCTCCAAGAATATACTGCTCGATAATGTAGAGCCTGACGTACCGCCGGTACTGTACCGACGTCAAAGCAAGTGCAATGAAAACTCGATTTTTAAGGATCTCAATGATGACTTAGATAATTTTATTCACTTAGATAAGAATGAGGATGATATTAGAAATGATAATGTTGTAGTCGAAAGCACTCTTATTGACGTTCACGTTGACAACAATAACAAGGAGTCCACGACTTCTGTCAAGAGTAACTCTATTAACCCTGTGCTATTGAATGTTTCGTCTTCACCTCTACAGCCGCTCAAAACTCACAATTTTTCTAATAGTTCGGAACGTAATAATAACAAATCCCGAAGTCTCGGAAGCCAACAGAATACTTTAGAAATTGACAATTTACTGAACGATTTCAATTCAGAAGTTAATCATTCACAAAATAATAACATTCAGACTAATGATGCAAATAATGTTGACGATATTACACCTACCGACAATCATGTCAAAATATTTAACTTTGATCGATACGAACAAAGTAAGTTAATGACCCAGTATAGTAAGCCCTTGCGAAAGATTGATATGTCGCAACTTCATTCACTTGAAAATACTAAAATTTCCAAAGATTTGCCTCCTCAGGTTGAAGTACCACAGCGGGAGAAAAAAGGGGACATTGGGAAATCGACTCTTCCGCCTATAGTCAATGTTTATCCAAATTTAACTCAGACGCATTTGAAAGTTAATGATAATAAGAAAGTTTTTACAAATGAACAGAGCACAAGTTCTCTGTCGAGCGACGACAGTGCTGCATTGTTACAAAAGCAGCAATTGCTCAGGGTAGCCGAATGGGTGGAGAAGAATTTAGAACAGCAGAACAATTTTAATGATCCGCTAGAGGAGGATGTTAGCTTCAGCAATAGAGCCGCAAGAAGGGATAGCAAGCTTGTCAGACTTACTGAAACATTGAATGAGCTCGCTCTCAATATGCCACATCCCGTGAGCAAGTTTTCGAAATCTATTTCAAGAGATAATCACAATTCGTGGGTTCACAACAATGTGTCGACTCAGAACAATCATGATACAACTGCGCAACCGGGCATTCTAGCTCCGAAAATACTCGGACACGTTATTAAAGAGACCATATTTCCAGTAGAATCCGGTGAGGCAACTGTTACAGAAATAAGTAATGATAATTCAATGGTTAGAGCAAACTTGGCCGATTTCGACGTTAGCAAGGAAATACGAGATGCATTTAAATCTAAAAACAACAAAGAAATTACTCCTGAAGATTTGGCAAGAATGGAATACAACGTGAAGAAGTTCTTACTGAGTGGGCCCCATTGGGTGAATAACCCTGGGGCCGCGGGGAGAAGCCGGCGCACAAGTAGCAAAACTGAGACTGATGTATAATTTCAGTAGGTAGCCAGGATAGATACAACATTCCGTATGTAAGTTGAATTAACAACTGCATCAAACTCGTTAGCTTCCTCCGCAGCTATCACATTGAGCTTGAATTCAAACTATTTTAATCCGTTGGAAAGCTAAAAGTTGAAGAGGAATTATTTTATTACATAATAATATGTTCCTAAATGTAGATATTTCTCATTTTGTCTATTCTAATCGAAATTAATAAGTTTTTATTATTCCATTTTATGGACTTTTTGTCCTAGGCTTTCGTGTGCGTGTTATTCTTTTAAACACTAAATTTAAGTGCTGTCCGAGACATTCTCTCAGGAAATCATGTAGAATAGTTGAGAGCTATCGAATTGGCACGATATATAGATTGCAAGGATGCAGCAAGTCTGCAGGCACAAATATAGTAATATTATTGGAGTTTCAAAATTATTTCTTTTGTATTATGTAAGGTAGTTCAGTGTTAGAAAACTTGTTAAAAATATCGATCAAAAATCAAGGCTGCTGCTAGCGTAAAATAGGCTCAAATATTCTGAATTAAGATGTAGTTTGCTGTCCACAGAAGTATAAAGGTACCTTTATTTATATTTCTGTGTGGCTGTTAATAGTTGTATTTGTCATGCGATACATTAACAGTAGGTGTTCTAGTCCAGAAGTAAGTCATTATTTGAGAGAATATACTGGCAGCGGCGTGAAAATGTTATACAAAGTGAACGATTAATACTGAATGAAATGCATTTTTTAGTTTGTATAATTTATACAGGTCCACATTTGTACAGATACAGATATTCTACCTCACGAAGTCCGTTTGTCTATCTATATGAATGTGTAAAAGTTCGGGACACTATTTTCTCAGCAACATACAGGGCCATTTAAATTAAGCAATGCAATGTTTTTTTGTAATTAAAAACAGGGTGTATGTGTGAACACACAACACAACCTTTCCCAATCGCGTATTCTATAAAGCAATAGTTATTACAATACAATCACCTACTTTTATTAAACCGTATAAAAATCTAATGTACAGTTCTTGAATTTTCATCTTTTGTCAGTTCAACTTATAGCAAACACGAGGGGTCCCTCGTGGTTGCACGAGGGACCTACTATAATTCAACCTACCAAACAAATAAATAAGCGATGACGTACAAAATTCACTGAGTTAAAATAGGCACTGATATCGAAATCAAATGGTAAGACTAGATGACTGAAAAAAACTATTTAGTCCGTCATTTACATTATCCAAAAATATTAGACACGTATTTTTTTCTTTTTACACTCCCGAACATTGAAGCGCTTTATATTTGTAAATTTTTAATGATTTGGTAAAGCAAATAATAAATGTCCAATATTTTTTGACAATCTGAAGGACTAATTAGAATTATTATTTTTAAACCCAGGAATCATCCCTATTCTAATTTATTTATTTATTCATGTATAATCTATATTAAATACACTGAATAAATGTAGTCCCAGTACATCCTTTACACAGTATAAAGTGTACAATTTCACTTCTATAGGTATAATAATTTTGTAATTATTATTCAGTCACACACAGCTAATGTATAACATATAGGTAAATATTATAGTAACCTCACATATTATTAGGAATGGTGTAAAGGTCTCACGTCCATTTATCAAAACGGCACCTCCCTCGCATATTTATTTGATTAATAGAGTTCTTAGATCTTCTTAGAATCTGCAATCAGTCTACTATAAGCAGATAATTTGCGAGGTTTTGTCAGGTCAAGTGCATCTATGAGTGAGTACAGTTACTCTTAATACATATGATATATTATATGGTATATATTTATACGATGATATTTCACGACAGTATTAATTTTCTCTTGAGACTTGAGTTTTTGGTAGCTGCAAGTGATTAGAATCGCCGCAAGTACCTTCCGGGTATTTTTCCAGCCGCTTTGATATTTTTTGTCGAAGCCTGAATTTCTTCTTTTACAGTAATTTTATCTATTGGATTTCGGAATTAGTAATGAACCACGGAACATGCACTATTTGTTCTTAATATAATGCTATTGCGTTATATTCATATTTTCTATCGTTTATGTTTATTTTTCGCAATATTTTGCGATGTTTGAATTACTACTTGCACTGCCCCAAAGCCGAATGCCTTATATCCAAGTTGGCAATCCCAGGCTCTTCAGGTGCCACCACAGTGCAGTAGGTATAGATAGGTATATGTGAAAAATGCAATTCGGTTTGTCCAAAGGCTTTTGATGATTTGGTTTTCAAACTTCACGTCCAGTTTTCCACATTGATTCGATTGTTTTAGTGGATTTCGTGATCCAGTCTTTACCAAGTATTTATATCACAGCTAATATGAACATTGTATCAGACAGCAGTGTTGCCGTGTTGCTGACTTTACGAACTAAAATACACATTAATATTAGCTACTGTCGCATGTGGACTAATAATGTGTTGCCGCCATCAACAAGGTCTGGAAGGCAACTAACACTCAAGTCCAACTACTGGTCATAAGCTAGGCTAGGTGTTTTGCGATAGATCATCAACTTGAGGGCCGTAGCCAGCTTGCCTAGTAATACGAATTATACTAACACCGTACAGATATTTCATAATTGGAATACAATCCAAAATTCCCTGACTCTCATGCCATTGATTTCTCTCTACAATTACAACTCTCTACTCTTTACAATACCACCCTTTCTGAATATAAAATGTATCTCAGGTACATTCGGCTTCCAAGCAAATTAAAATCTTTGTCGGTATCCGTGGTCATCGTGGAAGGATATAATGTGCGCGAGCCTTTACGACCATTTCCTTAAATCATATTTACCCTTCACTACTCCTATACACAAAATACATGTACACGCCTCCGCTTTACAATGTACCTACAAGTACATATACAATATAAGTCTTAATATCAAATGAGTGTTTGCATATACAAATAGTATAACCGAAGTGAATATATTTTTGAAAACATTAGTTACAAAAATATCTGTATACATGTAGGTAGGAAAGAAATGTAGGAGTAGTTGCAAACTTGCCAATGTCGTAACGATAGCGTGTCGAGCACTCTGTGTCGTCTTGTGTTGTGTTAGTGATTGTCAAGATTCATGTATGTTAAGCATTCCCAAAGCCTTTATTGTTTGTATTTTTAGATTTATAGATGTTCGGAAATGTGGATGTATATTTGTTAGAAAACAAGATCTAATCGGGGTTGTAACTTAACTTGTATGGTTGACCTTAGTTTTGTTTCCAGACATCGTTTCTCTCATGGCGGAGCACATTTCTGAGACTGACCGATCATGAGCGAAAACATTTTCTCAGTCGTATCAGACACAAGATCACTGACTTGTATAATCTCCTGATTATCTCAGTATAATATTATATCTGCAATGCGAATATGGTGTCACGAAGTTCCCAATCGTGAATTATTTCGCCTGTAGTTCAACTGAAATTCAATATGATTAGACACGACGCGGGAAAAATGCGTATGTGTGAGTGACGCCAAATGGTTTCTAAGGTATTATTGGGATTTCACCCAATTACAACTATAGCTTAATGTATCTCCGTACAAACGACCTATCCTGAAGATAGGTCGGGACTTCTTGTCCCGGAAATGGCCTCCAACCTCCCCTTACAGCCATCCCAGTCCACCACGGCCTTTCGTATCGCCGCCTTTCAGTGGTTTACACTAGAATAACACCATGTAAACACTTACCAATGTTCTTGTATCTCTTACCACATTCTCTTTGGTTCCCACAGTCCATCCTTGACTCCACAGCTTCTCCTTTCACCTTTTTACCACCACCCTTACTTTCTTTTCTATATACTACCGATTTGTTTCTTTTTCGTACAACTTCTTATGTACCTCCCCGTACACTCTCCCCCCGCTCCCCGCTGTCGCCCTACCTCCCGTGTTGCCAACTCGCGTTTCATTTTACACAAAAGTCATTCGCTTTCGCGACACTCCCAACCAAAGGGAAGTTTGCCACCCTAGATAGCTTTATGCTGTGGCAGTTAAGCTGGTATTTATTATTGTTGTAAGGAGAGGATATAACTTGATTGGATTTGAATAGTCGTATGACTTGCAAGTTAATGTTAGAAATTTGAATAACTTTAGTAACCAAATATTAACCCTCTAAATAAAATGCTATTGCAATGAATTGATTCATAGTGATAGTCTGTTTAAGATATAGATCTAGTAAGTAATAAATTAAACTATCTAAGCTTATGAATTAGTTTTTTATTGTCCTTGCACACTTTTTTATTTATAATGATGCATATTATTAAAATAACAAAATTAAATTTCAGAGTTAAACTAAATTATATAGTTGGGGTGACCATTGCTTTATCAAATTTCGAGCCTTATGCGCCGCCAGTCTAGTATTTCTCTTTTCTATATTTATAATCTCTGTATTTGCCTCGTCTCCTGTATCTACTACCTCCTTCCCTACACCTATTGCTGTACCTTCGTCCTGTATTTTCTTTGTATTTTCCTTTCTACTGTCTGCCTGTTACGATACATCTATTTCCAATGGATATAAATGAAGTATAGACCGTGTATACTCTTTCTCACCCACTTTAACTTTTGCAGCTCTGACTTCCTTGTCATTACTTTGTAATAACTCGCATATCTTTCCTACTTTCCACTTCACCCTCGGTCCCTCGTCCTTTATCTGCACAACATCTCCCACTTCAGGTAATTTTATACCACTGTTCTTTGGTTGCCTATTATACCGTTCTCTTAGTGTGGGGAGATATTGGTTTATGAACATATGCTTAAATTCATTTAGTACATTTTGTCCTCTCTTCCAGCCTTGTATGAGGTCCTCCTTAGCAACGGTTCCATTTATTATTTCCACTTTTCCATATGCTTCCTCTAGCATGAGAGGCCCTCCTACACGCAGGAAGACAGCAGGAGTTAGTATGTGCTCCACGTCTTGTCCTACTGAAGTCAGTGGTCTGCAGTTTAGTACAGCCTCTATTTCCTTTAAAATGGTCTGCAGTTGGCTTTCATTTAGTATGTGTTTATCAATGGTTCTTCTCAAACAATGTTTTACTAGACCTATGATTCTCTCATATACTCCGCCAAACCAAGGAGCCAATTCCACTATAAATTTCCATTTTATTTTGTTTTTTATGCAACATTGTCCCTCCATGACTTCAGCAGTGAGTTTGAAACATGTCGCATTGTCTGACAGTATCATTTCAGGTTTACCTCTGGTAGCTATAAATCTACGCATAGCTAGAAGACATTCTTCAGCAGTTAAGTTAGATACAACTTCAAGGTGAACAGCTCTCACTGCTAGACACGTGTATAAACATGCCCATCGCTTTACCATCTCACCTCCAGACTTGACATATAGAGGCCCTAAATAATCAATCCCGGTGTAAGTGAAGGGTTTAGACATAGTGACTCTTTCCTTAGGCAAAGGAGCCAACGGGGGCATTTTGTAAGGACCTCCTCCGTATTTCCTGCATTCTTTGCATCGGTAGAGTACTTTCTGCACTTGTGATCTACCTCGGGGGATCCAATACTTCTGTCTCACTGCAGCTAGAGTTTGAGAAACCCCCACGTGGTGCATGTTCCTGTGTGTCTCATCAATAATTTCATAAGTGAAGTCAGAGTTCTTTGGCAGTAAAATAGGATATTTTTGGTCTGTAGGCCAATCCGCAAACTTGAATCTTCCTTTACACCTTAAGATACCATTATCCTCGAAGAGCCCCAGGGTTCTAGTCAAATTTGTTGATTTGTTTACTTCATCAGTGTAATATTTTCTGTAAATCCTTTATTACTAGCTCCTCCTCTGTTATGGTTAACATGTAGTGTTCTGTCGCCTTTTCTTTGGGCCATTTCATCACATCACCCTTCAAAAAGAATGGGCCCTTGAACCAAGGACGTACATATTCCAAATTATTCTTAGTTGGTCTAGTCGCGATATCAGCAGGATTGAGATTTGTAGGGATGTATTTAAATTCGACATTCTTCAATTTTTTAATATCTTCAACCCTGTTTGACACAAAAGGCGGCAGAACCCTCTTGGATGTTAACCAGTGGAGTGCTACTTGACTATCGGACCACAGGTATAGTTTGTTGATATTTATATCAATTGCTTCTAGGACATATTTTATCAGTTTACAGCCTATCCATATCGCCATTAGCTCCATTCGAGGAATTGTATGTGCTTCACGATTTTTTATTGGTATCAAACGAGATCTGGACATCACTAAGCTTACTGTGGCCTCATAACCATCGCTTACTTTAAGGTACACGACAGCCGCCGAGGCTTCGCCGGATGCATCTGCAAAGCAGTGTAATTCAACTGAATCGACATTGTTTGGACGAAGACCGTACCATCTTGGTATCTCGACCCGCTGTGCCTCTAGAAGGTCAGTTATGACGCCAATCCATTCATCTTGTAGGTCGGCTGGTAATATTGTGTCCCATCCAAGTCGCCTTTGCCATAGGCTCTGTAGGAGCAATTTCGAGCGTAGTAAGAGTGGAGTAGCATACCCACATGGATCAAAAATTGAGGCAATGCATTTTAATATTTTCCTTTTGGTATCTGCTTGAGAGGCATCTTCTTTGTTTACATTGAACCTTATGGACAAGGTATCCTGTTGAATAAGCCAACTGACGCCTAGAACATTAGCTTCTTTGCAATTTGAATTGGCCTCTTGAGAGTCCTTCTGAACTGTTTCTGTGAGCGTTTTATTATTAGAACGCCAATCTCTCATATTCATGGAGATTGCATCAAATGCAGCTTTAGTTTCTTGGTACAGACTTATACATTCTTCTGTGGAATCTTCACCTGATATTAGATTATCCACATAGATTTCTTGAGCTATCTTCTTACAAACTGTCGTATTCCTGTTCTGTAAGTGGTGTTTTATTGTAATAGCCAGTAAAAACGGGCTACAGACAATACCAAATGGCACCCTGCAGAACCTGAGGTGTTGTAGGTTGGCCTCAGTCGGACTCTGTTGAATGTCCTTTAACCACAATGATCGCGTGACATCTCTTTCCTCTTCTTGTATGCCAATTTGGAGGAAGGCTCCTTCTACGTCAGCTATGATTCCGAATCTGAATGTTCGAAACTTTAATAACAATCTGATTAAGTTTTCAAGTAACAGTGGCCCTTTATATAAACATTCATTTAGGCTTTTTGCGCTCTTTAATTTTGACGACGCGTCATAAACGAGCCTTAGCTTCTCACCCTTCCTAACATAGTGATGGGGAAGATAGTGTACGGTGGTTGCCTCTCCCGCCTTGGCATCAACTTCTTCTAATATTCCTTTGTTTAATTGATCTTTTAAAACTGCATCATATTTTTCTAAGGTTCCTTTATCCATTCTTTTTAGTAGACTGACGAGACGCCCATAAGCTAAACCAAAGTTGCTCAATAAATCGGGAGGACTCTGGACCCATGGCCACTTAATCCAGTATCTTCCATTAAAAAATTTTACAGATTTATGGAACTCTTCTACGGCTTGGTCGTCCCTTGTGGCCTTTGGACAGTCCACTATGCCAATTGCCTCCAAGTCCCATAGTTTATGAACAGAATTGTCCCTTAAAGGACGGTCCAATGTAGAATTAGTTTTCAGAAGAGGTTCTCCTTGAACATATGTGATGACAGATAGATCTTCATTTTTGTTAGTATCCTCTTGCTTACCAGACCATATCCATCCAAAATGAGAGTCAACTAAGTACAGGTTCTCATCGTATTGTATCTTATCATTGAGAATGAATGTATGATAATAGTCATTTCCAATGAGTATGTCTACTTTTCTTCCCAGTGATCCATCGTCTGCTAGTTTGTTGTGAAGTTTCATTGAAATTTGATTATGCAATGATGGATTTGGATAACTTATATCTTCAGTTATGTAAGGCATAATGTTCAATTTTATTTTTCGTGGTGGGGAAGTCAAGATTTCTACCTCGGTCATTGGACTTTCAATCTCTTTAGGCGTGTTGGAACCAAATGTGTAGACTATGAGGCGGTTGTCTTCAATTATTTCCAGTCCTAGTTCACGAGCAGCCTTACATGTGATATAGCTTCTTTGGCTACCAGTGTCTAAGAGAGCTCTGAGTTTTACTTTGGCAGTTTTTCCTTGAACTTCAACTATTGCTGTTTGAAGTATGGTTATCGGGTCTTTATTTTCCTTAACCTGTTGTGATGGTTTAGACCCGACCGGGCCACGCGTCAAGCTATTCGGCCGTGTCGGTTTAGGCCCGATCGGGCCAGATCAAATTACAAAGCAACTACGGCTCGAATTTCATGGTTATGTTACACATTATCGTAATAAAGTACTCAACATTCGGTATGTGAATAGAGAGCATTAAATTCCACATCCGTTTATAATACGCATTATGTTACTACCAGTAAAAAAAAAATGAAATATGATCCATTGTTTGTGGTCAATGACCTGAATGAGTTTTCTTTCTCCAAGGCTCTCCGAAAATGAATGTATAATTGTAATTAACTAACGTATTTCCTGTAAAAGGTGAGTGATTTGTATAGAATATTAGTTTATCTAACCGTTTTAGTAATAATATTTATAATTTTTGATGTATGTAATTAGAATTCCTTGAATCTAAACACATACTTGTGACTCAAAGTACTCCCGTGTTTATAATCAAGAAAATCTTATTTCACACATCAGGAGTTATATAAATCATTATTAAAACGGTTAGATAAACTAATATTCAATACAAATCGCTTACCTTTTACAGGCAATCCATTAAATATCACTATTCACACTCCATTTTGTTTTAAGTCTCGGCACAAGAATCAATTTCACGTAATGCAGCGCCTATTATTTACAAATAGTTTTTTCAAACATATGCGTTTAATATTATGAGATAAGAATTAGGGACTCTTATAACCTAATACAATCAATAATGGTTCGAAACTCATTTACGATGTGTGTGTAACATGACGAAAGTGGGAGGTCTATTTCTAGCCATCGCTACACGAATCTACCTATATTTCTTTATTTTACAATAGTGTAGTGCACAAAATTTGTATCATTCGCCGAGTTTAGACGATTATCGATCAAATAGTTGGTAACAGCAACCCTAAATCATAGAATAAGAGCATCTATGGACACACAAAAAAAAAAAGTTGGTTTGTTTATTATTGTGTTCTCGATATTTATTATGAGCATCGAATTTCTCTTTTTGCTTACTTGAGACTAGTAAAACAAATGTATTTATTAGATTAAACGTTTATTCGTGTTGATATAAAGGTGTGTAATATGTGGACAGAGTTATTCGTCTTGAAGTGCAAACTCGAAATGTTTATGAAGTGTCGTTTTTGCATAGTTGGCATTTTTTCCAGGTTTCTTATTGGAATCTTGTAATACTTCATTCCAATTCCAATAAGATTCCAATAAGAAAATGTATTCAGGATGACGCTGTAAGTTACTGTTCCTTGATTAATACTGTAAATACCCAATGTTTATGTTTTATTGACCTTGGGTGCCGTCCGCCATTTTGCAAATTTGCAAATTCCGCGAAATCTCGCAGGTCAAGGGCAGCTGTCAAAAAGACAAATTCGCGAGTCTATAGGTTAAAATGCATTGTCACTGTCCTATATCGGGAGTGTCCATTTGAGCATAAAGCAGAGTTGTGGTGAGTGCTCTTGCAGTGGTAGCATTTTTTCCTCTGGGTACACTCCTTTGCCAGATGAGTTCCTTTAAAGCATTTGTAACATTTACCTTTTAACAATGTTTTTCTTTCTTGAATTGGTTTCCAGCATTGGTCATTAAAATGGTTTCCCGAACAAAAAATGCATGGTTCAATCTTCCTTCTTTTATTCTCAGGGGCTGCCAAGGTCAATGTCTGGTTGTGGTTCATAGGAATATTCTTACGTTTGTTACGTTTCCCTTTACTAAATTTCCATCCCCTTTTATGCCCCCCTTGATAGGGTTCCCGAACCTGTAATGTTTCAATGGTGACTGGCTCTGTATGGTTTGGCTCTCGTCTAGATATCTTTGCTGTTATTATGTGTTCCAAATTCTTCCGGATAGTTTCCACATCCACTTCTTCCGTCTTAATTCTGGACCTCAGCTCATATAAAAGATCATCGGGGAATTTATTCAAGATTATAGTTCGTAAGTGATTATGGTTGTCATCTTCTCCCATGCTCTTCAATATCCTAAGGTGCCTTTCAATATCATTGAAAGTGTTTAAACAATCCTTTGGGGTGGCAGTGGCACGCTTCATTGTTGTTAATGCTGTATAATGTGCGTCAAGAACAAGTCCTATTTTACCGTAACGTTCCTTTAATAGCTGTATAGCTATAGAGTAGTTTTCGTTAGTAGAATCCAACCCTTGTACAGTCGCTAGGGCTTCGCCTTCTAGGGAAGCCTGTAGGTAGGCAAGTTTGTCTGCATTCCGAAGGTTTTGCGAGTCTATGTTAGATTGGAACCTGTCCCAGAACTCTGTCCATTTTAATATATTACCTGAGAACTTAGGTAACTCAAGTTTGGGAAGTTTGCTTTGGACATAATTTAATTGAGGGTTGCTACTAGAAGGCACCGATACAGGGGAGCTAGTTGCAAGAAGCTCGGCTTCTAATTGAAGTTGAGTATATTCAACAATTTCACTGTCCTCCAGTTTCTCCATGCATTTATGTATCTCACTGATAAAAAGTTGGTTTAGCGTATGTAACTTGCGGCGCAAGGCAACACCTTGTTCAGCATCCACTTGTTTGCATTCCTCAAGGCAGGACGAAACCTCGTCTTTGAACACCTTCAGTCGTCGCTTCCAACATGACATTGCTCTTTCTTCCAGGCCAGCTCCTGGAAATTTTCCATTTATTTACTTTAGATGGATATAACAACAGTTCAATTCCTTTTAAACAATCATAGATAGTATTCTGGTAAGTTCAAAACAACCTACCTACTACCTTTGACATTTTACAAATTGACATACCTACCTAGTATAGTTTCAAAATAACAGGTTTAGGTATACATACATATTCTGTATAATATTTTCATACAGAAACCCGTTAGATAATTTGTTTCATAAAAGGATTCATACATGCTCCAATTTTGATTCTATTGAAATGCAACAATATCATCACTTATTGTTTGTAACCCGATAATTTGATACACAATAGGACGAGTGGTATGAGTATTATATCGGCATCACACAGTCCCAGCTGGTCCAGTATAACCCTTGAAAGGAAATTATTCTTACCTCGAACCATTCCTACAACTTAGTGTCCTTCGCCGTACGAGGCTCGTGTGGGTGTTCGACCCTTTCTGATGAGGGCTTTGTGGTAGTTTAGTGCACAGTGGTGCCCAGCTGCTTACGACCGCTGATGCTATCCTGCGTTAATACCAATCGTCTATATTAATTTCACTGATAACTCAATAAAGTTCTACGGGTTTATAAACTTTCATTCTGATTGATAGTAGGTATTGTACCTATGACATGATGCAACATTATTTACTATTGAACTAGGTATGAAATACCTAGAGATGCATGATATCGGTTAATACGCATCTATGATAACTACCACCAATGAAACGTACGGCTTTACACTGATTTATTTGTGCAGATTTACTTGTGTCCAAAACCAAACTTAATTCAAAAAGGTACTTATATAAATTTACACCAAATATACACTTACCGCTAGTAAGATATCTTTATTCCTTTTTATCATAGGCCGGCGTTGATTGATTGAATGTTTGTTTTCCACGTTGCACAGAATAACCAGTGATTTTCCCAAAATAGGTTTATTTATTATCCAACAACAATGCCAAACAAAATAACACAAACAAATATGGCGTAAATGTCGTACGCGATAATTCTAAGTGGGCGGAAGTGGCAAAATAAATACGCAATAATTTATGAAAAATTACGTATAAAAAACGCTGTTTTGATTGCTTGTCAATCAACAAATCGGTTGTCTTTGTCTTTCGTATTCTTTCTTGTATAAAGCTATCTTATTCTATCATTAGTTCGTTTGGTTGGTATCTTACGGGTTGGCGGCACGGGAAGCTAGGGATGTGTAAAGGTACGTACGGTATCGATGACATAATCGAAACCGTCACTATGACTTTTCATTAATTTATTTTTACTCACCGACTCAGTCTAAACCCACGATTTATTGTTAACATTATTATACGTATCCTAACATCGAACTTAGGGTGGGGCTCCTTCTTACAACTCATTTCTTTTCTACCATTCTAATTTCTTTGGCCTTCTTACAACTCATTTCTTTAGCCCTTTTTACAACTCATTTCTTTTCTACCATTCTAATTTCTTTGGCCAAATTTGGTTGATCAACCTTGCATCACGTGTAGTTACACGTTCAGAGAATCCTAACCCAGTTCTGTGACCTTTCAGCACGTGAACTCTTTCAGGGATTCTTTCCCATTTTAGTGATCTGTCACCTCACGAACTCTTTCAGGGATTCTTAACCAGTTCAATGGCCTATAGCCACTTGAACTCTTTCAGGAATTCTTAACCAGTTCAATGGCCTATAGCCACTTGAACTCTTTCAGGGATTCTATCACCACATGAACTCTTTCAGAGGTTTTCACTCTGTTAGTTCAGTGGCTTCTACTATTGTTTGAGTCACACTAAGCTGCCGGACACGACAGCCATTCACTATCCTATACCGTTTGTGACCTGATTACCATCTTAAACCGCGTGACTCCAGCACTTACAGCAAGTAGCTTGGCTGTTCTTTTTAATTACTCATTTATTGTATGCGTACGTACACTAATCATCTACTATCCCTTTCACTTTCGTATGAAATATTAATTAATCTTAAATTAAAATATAACAAATTGTATTACATCGTAGATCACATCGACAAAAATATGCAAATAGTCACATGAAGTCACATCCCTATCTATTTTAGTTGTACAGTTCTACCAACGTAATAAATATGTACGTACGCACCAAAATTTGAACGGAAACAAAGTATCTAAACAAAGTCAGTAACATGTCAGTAAACTTTCTTTTAAATGATTTATAATAGATGAAATGGAAAAAATATGCAATGTTAATCATGAATCAATCCCAGCATCTCCACCATGTCACGAAGTTCCCAATCGTGAATTATTTCGCCTGTAGTTCAACTGAAATTCAATATGATTAGACACGACGCGGGAAAAATGCGTATGTGTGAGTGACGCCAAATGGTTTCTAAGGTATTATTGGGATTTCACCCAATTACAACTATAGCTTAATGTATCTCCGTACAAACGACCTATCCTGAAGATAGGTCGGGACTTCTTGTCCCGGAAATGGCCTCCAACCTCCCCTTACAGCCATCCCAGTCCACCACGGCCTTTCGTATCGCCGCCTTTCAGTGGTTTACACTAGAATAACACCATGTAAACACTTACCAATGTTCTTGTATCTCTTACCACATTCTCTTTGGTTCCCACAGTCCATCCTTGACTCCACAGCTTCTCCTTTCACCTTTTTACCACCACCCTTACTTTCTTTTCTATATACTACCGATTTGTTTCTTTTTCGTACAACTTCTTATGTACCTCCCCGTACACTCTCCCCCCGCTCCCCGCTGTCGCCCTACCTCCCGTGTTGCCAACTCGCGTTTCATTTTACACAAAAGTCATTCGCTTTCGCGACATATGGTATACTCTTCTGTCCCCGGTTGAATAATATTGTATAACATTTTGTAACCATTCTTGCCAATTGTACCTTTATGTCTAATATAATAAACGTTGATATCTTTAATGTATAACAAATTCCGTAAAATCAAATCCCTGGTTAGCTGTCGAAAGTTGTGAATAAGATTAAGAAGGATATCTTTAATTATTTTTGTGATTTCATAAATATTCTGGTCTCGTTTGATATTTTGATTATATTAGAAATATAAGGAATGCTTGTTGCAAAACCTAGATATTTAATATAGATATAGATATTATGCTTTTGAAATTTATTCCGACGAAAGCTAAGGCTGGTCCCACTGACTATTGTAGCTTCAGCGATGTAAAATGTAATATGTGTTTATTTATTAAATGATGGCGAAGTCAATATGCTTTTTGTATTTAATATACTTATGTAGGTACCTATAATTATCCTTTCCTTATTCATCCATCAAAGACAATTTAAAGTGTATCGCATTAGCTTATTGAATTCAAAAGATTTCTTCCCCGTGTTAATTTTCAGTAGGTTATACAATTTATGAAAAGTAGACAACGTATTCTAAAAGAAGCTTACGAGAGGTATACTTCGTTTGTGACTATTAGATCTTTGAACATAATTGTAAATATATAAAATTACAAACAGCACCTGTCGATAGTTTTGTATGATGATTCAAATTAGGGTTGAATTGTAAGAGCGTGTTCACACTACCGTGAAATAGCTTATCGTAGCTAACAAGGAGGAAGGGCTTATCATGGATCAAAACGACACGCATTCGCATTTCCAAAATGACTCCAACCGTCCATTGTGTACCCGGCCTTGTGGTGCCAAGCCATTGTTCACAGAGGCGTCTTCAATTTTAGCAGTAACATGAATTTTCACCTTGGATGATTTACAATTAACAGTCGTAATTGTACATTTTTTTATCTTGTTCGGATGTGTATGAATGTTTATGTTAGCGCGACCTAGTTGAATTTAGATTTAAAGCCAATTATTAATGTACCGATAATATCGATATGAATAGCTTCCTTCAGTACAAAAGCTTTGAAAGGGTGCAATAACTAGCACGTTTTTATTTTACAAATTTTCCTGCAACGATTATAGCTGTTTCAAAAAGATGTTACTTATTCCGTAGAATCAAGTCGGTTTACTTATAATGTTAACCATATGTTAAACTTAATTTTGTTAAACTTTATCTTGCAAATTAGCATTATTTGTCCCGGCTAGACCTTAATCGCGCCGTAGGTACTCACCCAAAGCACCGTAGGTACTCGCCGAAAGAAGTTGCGGCGAATAGGTACGGTGCAGATAGGTGTGCAAGGTTTGTATTAGGTTTTCATGCAAAGAATTTAAAATTTCGTGGCGGTTTGCGTTGCGCTGCGTTTGATGTTGTAGAGATGTTTGCCAATAATGCGCAATAGAAATTATTCAAAATGGTTGGAAACTGTTGTAAAGTGTAGGTTGAAGTGGGCTATGTCGTGCCTCTTTTCGAAGCTCGAAATGACCAAACATTTCAAATATTTTAGCACCTTAATATAATATACCTGGTTTATTATTCGTAGATGCCCGGCTAGCCTTACTTCACAAAAGTAGGTAGGTACACATAGAGTTATTGCCTTATTGAATGGCGGCGCGGATTAGTGAGCGATCTACCTACTTAATAAACGCGAATTTTGTCTGGCTGTGTTTTTTAGGGTTCCGTAGCCAAATGGCAAAAAACGGAACCCTTATAGATTCGTCATGTCTGTCTGTCTGTCTGTCTGTCTGTCTGTCTGTCTGTCTGTCTGTCTGTCTGTCTGTCCGTGTATGTCACAGCCATTTATTTCCGAAACTATAAGAACTATAATGTTGAAACTTGGTAAGTAGATGTATTCTGTGAACCGCATTAAGATTTTTACACAAAAATAGAAAAAAAACAATAAATTTTGGGGGTTCCCCATACTTAGAACTGAAACTCAATTTTTTTTTTCATCAAACCCATAAGTGTGGGGTGTCTATGGATAGGTCTTCAAAAATGATATTGAGGTTTCTAATATCATTTTTTTCTAAACTGAATAGTTTGCGCGAGAGACACTTCCAAAGTGGTAAAATGTGTGTCCCCCCCCCTGTAACTTCTAAAATAAGAGAATGATAAATCTATAAAAAATATATGATGTACATTACGGTGCAAACTTCCACTGAAAATTGGTTTGAACGAGATCAAGTAAGTAGTTTTTTTTTAATAGGTCATAAATTGAAATTAATATCAAATACTCAGGTCTATACTACCATTTACTTATATACCTACAGGTTTGTACGGAACCCTCGGTGCGCGAGTCTGACTCGCACTTGGCCGGTTTTATTTACTATACCTATTGCAGTGGATTGGAGTGGATTAAAAAAACAGTTGAATATAATTTGGCTTGAAGATAGATCATACCCATTTACTGCGTCTTGATATCATTCAAGAAAATAATAAAACAAGTAGGTAGATAGGTAATATGTAGGCATAACACATTTTTCAATAGGTATATTCTAATATTCCACGGTTCGTAATGGCGAATGGCTGGTGTAGACGTAATACCGCATCAGTTCGCATCGAGTGAACGACCGTGCGATTAGTGCCACGCGCCAGGTGGTCAGCTTGTCCTGGCTTGGACTACCTTGGACCTTGGCAATACCTACTCACCTGATCTTTGGGAATTAAAGGTTGTTTGTGTAAACTGTGTGTCAATAATAACCTTTACCATGATGATATATTATGGAGGTGATATCTCTACTTCTTCGAGGGTAATAACTGTGAAGACATTGCAGACAAACAAGTTTGTCTGGGAAATGAGTTTCTATTGGTGTATTTACCTAATATAAGTCAGGTATAAGTATCTTGGTACACGGTAAGCACACGCTTGGTAGACACGAATAACAACGTGCAACAAACATTTTAAATATTAAAAAAAAAAAAAACTAGTCACGCTATACCTAATGAAAAACTTTATTTCAGTTATCATAGGTTCTTAAGGAAAATAAAATCTCATTTAAAAACAAATTAATTTGTCAATCAGCCTTCCCTATTTGAGAGTGCTGCTGCTTGCTGCCCTTAGACAATAACCTGGAACAAATCACTGAAGAAAGCGGGTAATTGGCGCTTTTGTTGGGAGCAATCTGACCGTACACTGCGGAAGTGTTTCACAATAAATTTACTCAGGATCTTCACGGAAAACTAGATAGAATTTTAATGGAGTATTAATGACTGCCGATGTCTTGTATAATTAGAATTGGTTTTCTGATTATTAAGGCCATAATTGCCTGATTTTTTTTCAAGATTTTTGTTAAATCGGAAAACTTTTCAAGTGATATTCTATGTCTATCTGTGGCTAACTGAAAAACATGTAAAATTCATAATACAGTCTGCACACGTTCGTTACACAAACGAAGTAAGATTGTTATGTTGCCAGCGTTTTCTTATAAAATTAAACGTGTTTCTGTAAGGTTTATATGAAATAATAATGGCATAAAGCATTTAAGAATTTCGGCCTT
The DNA here is from genome assembly GCA_947623365.1 of Achlya flavicornis. Classification (NCBI taxonomy): domain Eukaryota; kingdom Metazoa; phylum Arthropoda; class Insecta; order Lepidoptera; family Drepanidae; genus Achlya; species Achlya flavicornis. Next base: position 6,055,720 of record OX392482.1, read on the forward strand.
CTCACGGTCGCAATGACTGCAGTAGCTGAGTGCGGTGACAATGAGCGAAATGTTATAGAATTGTGTGATTTACCGCTATTCCCTAACTGTTTGCCGCGGTAATACGAATTAGACGAGTTCACACTGCCGAAAGCACGCACGTTGTGAGCTCACCGGCTCACGATTTATCCGATGTTAGCTCGTATCAAGGCGTCCTGTCCATTACAAAAAAATTAAGCGATGATAGGCGATAACAATGTTAAGTTAGAATTAATGTAACGTCTGATGCCGTGGCTACCCAACCATGGGTTGCGGGTAAGAATTGTAGTGCTTGCGCTTTCGAAGAATGAAAATAGTGTGAGGAAATTATGAGAATCGATCCGATGCGAACTTATTGGCGTTTGTTATTCATACTCATAGTCACTTTCTCTATATATTTTCCTCCGGGCGCGTTCGTTTGTGTTATAATTTGTATATAGATGTAAAGCTGCATTATTGAATTGTATGAAATTCCCGTTAGTTCATCCATTAGTGTCATTCAAATACAAAAAAGGCTTTTCGTGGCATTCGCATCGTTTCAAGTTAAAGCGTCGAATCGCTAGTGATTATATATATATACCTATGGCTACTATATTTGGATACGATTGAAAGCTTTACTTTATCATAGGCATTTACTAGCTTACAATATTAAAACATTTTTTCATAGTATTTTAATAGTTATTAACTATTGTCGTATACTTTTTGAAGGAACGTTTTATACGTCTTATCATAATTAGAAATTCCCTACTTTATAATCGAGTCCGCCAGGGCCATGTATATCAGTCTTAGTATATATAATTTAAACTTCAGAATACTTAATTTTGCTAATATTAATCTTAATTTGCCACAGAACTTATCTATATGAGAACCCCAACATAATTTATTCATCGGGTGGTCAAAATCTCTCAAATGAATGTTACTTATGTATCTCTCTCATCGTATAAGAAAGGAACGCCCTAAGAGGATCATACTTCTCTATGTTTACTATCTATCATATCTACAGAACTAAATGATAAAGTGTGAAATATTAGTGGATGAGTTTCGCACGGCACTGCGGTACGTGCCCTGTCACCGTCGGTTACCGGGCCGACTTCCACGAACTGCACATGATTTTTAGATCAGCGAAGTAGGACAAAGTAAGGTACCAATGGTGTAGGCAGACTGCAGAGACCGTAATGAGTTATTCTTGCTATTTTTGTAGTTTTACCGCCGTGCCGGGGCACGCAATTGGGATGTTTCCTGGGTAAAAAAATAATAATTCTAATTAGTCCGTCCGTCAGATTATCAAAAAATATTGGACACGTATTTTTTGCTTTACCAAATCATTTAAAATAGACAGATAAAGCGCGACAAAGTTCGGGAGTGGGGGCTCGTGACGTCACTTGTTCCTAAAAAGTGTACCACACCGTGACGTCACGCGGAACTTTAACAAACCATATCTTCGTATTTTTTTGTTTGATTGACAAAAGAAAAAATACGTGTCTAATATTTTTTGATAATGTATATGACGGACTAAATATAATTTTTCAGGAAAGTAGCCTATTGTTGTCAGTGCGATTAAAATGTAAATATTGTGTAATGAATCTAAGCTTGTTTTGAAAATAGTAATTGCTATGTTTATTGCCGGCTCTTCACAGCAAATGCCGAATTCCGAACCGGTATTAGAGCATTAGAGAGACTTTTCATAAGTGCCTGCGAAGGTCTATTTGAATAAATGATTTTGGATTTTGAATTAAGCCGCTTAAATTGTAATGTAACATGCAGAGATTTATATTGGTTTCTCCGAGGGTTATCAGCCCGCCGTACATTGTGGTGGCCAATGTTCAGGAAGACCACTGGACTACTGGAGGGACGTCGAGGAAAGCGGTGTGCTTGAGCTTAACTACAAACTGGCGTGAAATTGTCACACCTTTGAATTGTTTTTGATGCATGTAGTACGTAAGTATGTACTAGTTACCAATTTAAGTCGTAGTTTGAATGGTGTATTTTATGTTACTACCTATAGTATCCCAATTAGTATCGACAGAAAAATTTCTAGAAGACGAAGAAGAAAAAGATTTTAACGACGGGCCTTCTAGTTCACGAGCTATAGTTGATGAAATTTCGTGCCGGTAATAAACTCTGCTCTCCACGTAGTGCTCCTGACGTAATCAGATGTAATCGCAACTTAACGATATCAAGTATTGGGTATATATTGGTATACCATGGAGTAAATAAACATTCAATTCCTACGTTAAACTCGATGGTTATGTCCTACTCGCACTTATGCAGTTTTGCCCCGCAGTTGCCCCGCAGTCAGTCTACTGATGTCGAATGTGTCGAATACTTTTCCTTGTATCAAATGGATTTGGCCGGTTTTTAAATTAAATAATTGCACCAAGAAGTATGGACAACAGCGCTTATAATCATAGACATAAAGCTGTAGTTACACGCTTGTCAAGACGGGGTAAATCATCACAAGCTCAAGTATGTAAAGGGTTTGACTCGACTTGCGCGTAGACTTACGAGGTCTTACAGCTCTTCGCTGATTGTCCGAGGAAAAGGACGCTTGCGGCAGATGATAATTTTAAAGCGATGATGGTTCAGTGGAAGTGACGTCGGATACCGAGACGAAGGTCCCGGGTTCGAATCCTACAATGAGCTTGAGCTTTCGGTGAAGGAAAACATCGTGAGGAAAACATAGCATGGTAGGGTACTTTGTAGTACCCATCTGGCTGGCATCTATCGGTGTGTTCCGACAGCTGCACTTGAGAGCCAGTTCCTTCTAGGCTTTGTGTGCTTACCACCTTCGGCCACATCATCACTCACCATGGTGAGATTGTAGTCAAACACACTGTGTGGCATTTACACGTTTTTAACTTGCGAAAGATGAGCCAGGGTTGTCAAAACATTGTCTGTTGTGATACTTATCGAGAAATAAAATGTTGAATGAAAAAAAAAAGATCCCTTGCACTTGTCGAGGCTTTTGACAAGCGTGTAACAGCAGCATAATATTTTCTTTGTGACAACTTGTCCGTCAATTTTATAATTTCATGCTATTTTTATCAATAAATTTCCAAAATCCCGTGTATAATGTAACTGTAACATATTTGATTGAACTTTCTTAAGCACCGAGTAGTAAACCTGCGCTGCATATTAGTCAGGCAAGTAAAATATAACATAAACATAAACGGAGGGTCGAGGAGGTCCCGTTTAGAGCTACATTGAAGTTTATTGTGAAGGGCGGATATTTGCGAGACAGCCTATTTATTGACGGATGGAAAGTAATAAAAATTGCAAGAATTGTTCCCGGGCAGTAAATGATCCAGGGCAAAACCAGGCTGTTGAGGTAAAGAAGGCGGAAGGTGAGCCTGTGCAGGACGCCATATGGCGTCGGCACTGCGGCTGTATAAGGACCAGTGAGAAGTTGAAACAGATCTTGACTTCATTTCCACCACCGCCGCCGCCTTCGCCAGCGACATGCTCTTTGATCGACAGTTGTTGTGTAAGTCACTATTTTAAATTTATTTAGTTAAATGAAGGATGCAAAACACTGAGTTAACTTAGAACTTTTGGTTACCAACAAAGAGATAAAAAACATTGCCTACATAGAATTTATATATTTATATAGATCGCTCGTGGTGTAGCATGATTAGCCGTTCTTAATCGATCGGCAAAGTTAAGCTACGTCTGTCTTGGTCGGTACCTGGATGGGTGACCGCCTAGTGGTATTTCAAATCGAGCGTTTCCGTGCTTCGGAAGGCACGTAAAGCCGTTGGTCCCGGTTATCACTTAATTGTGATAGTCGTTAAGCTAGTTGGATGCCTCCTAGGCGGCTTGAAAAATTCCAACAGTAGGTTGACCACTAGCCTACCTCCACCGATCCGCAGTGGGCACGCGTGGTGGAGTATCTGCCCATTCCCTTTCACCCTGATTTGTGAAAGGAGGCCTGTGCTCAGCAGTGGGACATTATAGGCTGATGATGATGATGACATAGAATTTAAGAACAAAGAGTGGATAGGTACAGTATGAGGCACGAATGGTGAGCAGAGATAAGCAGTAGTGGGGCCAAGCTCGCGCATGTACTTCTGGCCAAACCACAGTAGCCAAAGTATTGACGACGAACATTGACTCATGAACCAATCGTGTGCAGCTCGGCGCTCCCCCCTTCTTCATTCCACCAAACAGTGTCAATCTGTGCTCACCACTCGTGCCCCTTACTTTAATTTGAATTTATATAAGTACTTCGTTGTATTTCAAAAACTATCAGGAAAATGTGTCGTGGTTTGACTATATTTAAATACAAATTTGTAAAGTAAACTGTGTTTTTTTGTTCAGGTGCCATATCATAACTCGTGCATTTCTGCATATCGTATGTTCGAGGATGTACGTTCATGCAACCAGCCCCCTGACTTCAGGGCCGCGTTCCATGTAAATTGTGAAAAGAATGAGCTTTCAAAGAAAGTAAGTTTCTACGTAAAATCTTCTGTTAAATGCGTGAATGAATGACCTGATCGCCCTAGCTTCATCATCTTTCTACACTTAGGATTCCGCTCATGCGTGGGTACAGCATGTTCATTTCTATACATACATACTTCAGACATCTTCTGCTTAAACGACCATCCACTTCATGTCAAAGAAGTCCCTACTACTGAGCTATAATATACGCCTTTGAAACATTCTTTTTCATTCTTTTTTTACGTTTTTTACAGTAGGTGTATCCGGCCAAAATGCTTTTATTTTTGGTACAACCCTTTCTTGTTAAAGCGCGAAACTTACAAATAAACAACTGCCTATTAGGCTGACCGATTGTTTAATTGGTTGATGATGTAATCTTAAGGTATTAGTTGAACTCTATTTTCCCGCGTCCCGCGAAGTCCCGTCGTGACAAGGGGTTGGTCGGGTTGGTTGAGATCGTGAGTTATATCTATCGGGCATCGTTCCTGACTCTTCTTCCTTGATATATTGCTTCAGAATTCCAGAATTAAGCACTTTGTATTCTTACCGACGGTGTAAGTCTCTTATGTTCATGATTTTAATCCTTGTTCATAAATATTTCCTTAATCTAGTTGTAGAGTAAGTTCAGTTAGTTGTATAGAATTATAAGCTAAATATCTCTTCTCGAAAGGTAATTTATTCCATTAATAATTTACCGAGTTGTCATCTTTTAATTTGTTGTAGTTTGTAGTCCCTTCTTAAGTTTCTTAGATTGTAATTTTTTATGCTTTAATTGATGGTATTATTTCAAAATCATTTATTTTCCAATTTAACATGTTTGTGTATACTCAATTTATCCTACGTGAAGATTGTAAGTATAAAATAAATAAATAAATATCCTGGGACATTTCTCACACACGGTCATCTGATCCCAAACTAAGCAGAGCTTGTATGTACTATGGAAACCAGATAACTGATATAATACATATACTACTTTTTGTTTGTAAATACATACTTAATATACATAATTACACCCAGACTCAGGACATACAGATATGTTCATGCACACAAATGCATGTCCTGTGCGGGAATCGAACCCACGACCTGCGGCGCAATAAGTGGAAACTTTACCAGAGTCTTAGCCAACTGCGCCACCTGGCCCGTCCGTATACCTACATGAAACACACACATGTACACATACCCTTTTGCACACCTTCACTCTATATTGATATACGTAAAGGAAATGAATTTGAATCTGTAGAATATCCGATGTATTCTTATTTCGGAGTTAGGAACAAGCCATGAAACATGGTCCTTTCCTCACTCAGCTCAATGTGGTTATTTTTGAGATAATCGCATTTACCTACGTCTGAGTTTGGATGTTGGCGATGATAACAAGCATAAACATGCCGAATCGCCTGTTGCAAGTTGTCGTAGGAGTGAAACTATGCGGTAATGGACGGTCGTGGAGTGAGATACGATCGAGTCTAGGATCGTGAGGACTCGGCTCTGTGATGAGGGCGCGCACTACGACACGAGTTTTTAGTCGGTTCAAATCGGGAATCGTTTCTGTTTGGAGGAAGAGCTTAGTGGGAGCTACAGCTAGTGATGTCGACTGCTGTGGTTGAGGTTTCGGTGAAGGAAAACTTCGTGAGGAACCATATCATACTGGTACCACTCTCAAGTTAGAAATATGTCGCCAAGCTTCTATGCATGCACTTGATAGCCAGTTTTATTTTAGGCTTTGTGTGCGCAGTTGCATACTGGCTTTGGCCACATAATTACTTGCTACGAAGTGATTGTGGTGAAACGTGATATTGGTCCATTTTTTGCATATTGATGCAAATTAATCATTTGAACCATCACTTCGCTCGTATCTCGTATCTGAGGGCCTACATGTGAATTTTGCAATAAAACTGTATTCAAATAAACTCACGATTGTTAATTTTAATTTTTTCAACGTACGTCTTTTACGTTCTTAATTAAAACTTTTAAAACCTTCAACATTTCCGCCATTTCATCCGGTAAATGTTATCAATTACAAAGTATTGTTGATGTAAAATAAAAGACATGAAAACCTTATTTTTTTTATAATACTAGCTTCCGCACCTTTGTTTTACTCGCGTTTTCAGAGGGTTATTTTATATTCCTGCGATAAAAATATCATATGTAATTATCATATTAATTCTATTTATGCTCCAAGTTCCATCAGAATCCGTTTAGACGTTACGGAGTTCAGTGGTCACAAAAATTCACATACACACACATACACACTTTTGCATTTATAATATAAGCTAGTAGGAGAAGTATTTGGTAGAAAGTAGGGTTTATTAAAAATATATCTACAGTCATATGCAGTATCACCGACGATATAAATCATTATTTGAAGATAAGTGTTATACCAATTTAAAGCGTGTTCATCAACTTTATAAACTTTTGATAACATAAAGTATGCAATCAAGTCATGTAGCTTGATTAGCGTAGCTATGAACATAATTACAACTTTTGGCGTTAAACTCTTTAAACAACTAGTGCAAGTTCCCGTAATTATATGCAGGTAGGAAATATACAATTACCTAGTAATTTTGTGGCTATTTATTTAGTTAAACCTTGTTTGATGAACCCAAATGAGGTTGCCGGCGTACAATGTTGCAGTTTATGTTTAATTAACGCGTACAGATTATGATCTCTCTAGGTTAAGACCGAGAACATAAGTGTTAATGTATGTATCGTATTCAATTATTTGGTCTGGTTATTTGTTGTTCTTTTAAATTAAACCTTTGCCTACAAAACCATTTAAGGAGTAGGCCTTTGGTGAGGTCTTATTAAAGTCCTTTACTGAAATTACTAGGTACTTACCACCAGTTCCAATCTCTATCTTCAATATAATGACGTCATAATAAAGTATTTTTTCAAAATCATGTACGCCTCATCTTGTCTATATCTACTTGCCTGTTATAGGAATCCTCAGTAAACAAATAGTAGCGACTTATCCAAGCTGTAATCGTTAGACTAAGCTCTAATTCCCACCACATTTCTCAGGTCACACCTCAGCAGCTCATTAACTTATCTATTTCAGAATAGAGGTATTCATTTTGCTACTTTCGCAGCTGTCCCCGCAGCCTATAGCATTTGGGGATAATGTAGCTTCCTATGAGTGAATGAATTTTCAGAACTAGATCAGCCAATCCAGATCTCAGATCACCCAAACTAACAAACAAACTTTACCTATTTATAATATTAGCGTAGATATAAAATGAGGTGTTGCAATAACGTTTTTTTTTCTCATTTAGCAACAAACCGTGTACAATAAATCCTGGGTAGTGGTAACAGAGCTGGTGCAGTTGGTACAGTTGTCTGTGACAGCGACTGCATTGGCTTTGTACTACCTGATCTACTGCTACATGCAACTCATATATTTAACCCTGAGGAGTGCCCTGTACTTCCATAATGCTGATGGGTAAGCTTTTACAGTTTTCAATAATCACTACAAAGCCTGAGGTTGTATTCTGAAAAACGAGAGAATAATCGATAGTACTCGGGGATAAAGTAATTTCAAATTTTCGAAAGAATTTTCAGAATCGTATCAGTAATTCAAGAGATTACATACTACATCCAACTTACCTCATTTGTATCAAGATATATAGTAGAATTGCACTAAATTTTCGACTTGGTTAACATTTCAAAACGAATTTTGGACCATCTTTTATCGAGGTAGAGTCTCTAGAATAAATTTATTCGAATAAATTTATTTCATTTCATTTCTGATTACGGATACATTATTACTAACTAGACTAGTCTGTATGATTGGTTTATGTTCTGTAGATGTAATTGCTAGTTTTAGGCTTGTATGACAATCTCACCGTAGTAAGTGATGATATGGTCGAAGGACTGGATGATATACCATAGGAATGAGCGGTGAACTTAATTAGGAAAATAATAAAATTACCTGTTTTTCAACATATTATTTTGATTACCAATACCAATATGAATCAATCTCAAAGTTAAAGCCATGGTTATTTATTGCATAAGGACCTGGAAGGGCACATATGAAGGTCAAAGCTGTTATATTACCAACGGTTCGCAATTTAGTCTTCAACTGAGAAGAGTTAGAATTTAAAAGAAGGTTATTTAAGCTATTGTTAATTGCAGGCCAATGAAGGTCACGATAGGAGTGGTTACTGTGACGTCACTCATCATCGGGATTAATCTACTCATGCGGATGGAGAGACTCCTGGGATTTATAGTATAATAAGTATTTAAATACATTGACTCAACATTTAAAACTTCTACACAATCGAATAATACAACGTCAATATTTATTAAAAACAAATAAAAATAGGTATAATTTCGTTGTGTAATTATAAAGAATAAATGCTGCGTCAAATATAAATAAATAATGCAGTTTTATTCTATTTTCAAACTTTTTGTACATAATTACTTTTGAGCTGTGGCGATTAAGCGTAACGAGCGATGCAGCTGGGAATTGTTCCCCAGTGGTTTAGGAAGTGATTGAGACCCCCACGCTTGGCGCTGGCTTGCTTGGAGCTTTTCGGATGAGAAGACACATGGAGGCTGAAGCCACTCCATGGTCAGCCGTCGTGGTGCGCGCACTTCACGACGCCACAGCCTTCACCGCGGAATAAAACACGCGATTTCAGTTTAGTTTAGTATAGAATAATTTATTAGTTCTCAAATATTTTTTTTGGTGAAGTGTCTTAATGTATATCATATGAAGTGTGATTGAAGTGTATTTAATTGTGCAAAATGGTGCTAAGTGTGAGGTAAGTGGAGTACGGAGACAATTGTTTTTTTAATGGTATTGTGGTTTTCGTTCTATTTGTTTACAAGTGTTTAGCTTTAGGTTCTTTGTTTGTCTGATGAAATTATCACAAAAATATCGGCGGTTAACCTGACTGAAGACTATAGTCCTAGGTTCGATTCCCGGGTAAAGTTCTATTGACATTTCTTTGTTTCAATGATTACCTGTAGCGCGGGATTGGTAATGTGGCCAATATGATAATATATTATGGTGATTCAGTGATTGGTAGTCCTATCTAATCAGGTCTTCAGGAATAATGGAGTGAAGATGTTGAAAAGGAAAGCAAGATTCAATATGCAAACAAAACAGTAACGTTTAACGAATGGAACTATAAGGAAATCTTGATTCGAATGAAACATTCAGAAGCTTGGAATTATAATATAAATAATACGCCCAACACCTAAAGATGATCAGTCGCAAGTCCAATTGCCATCAAATTCAAACTGTCCACAATGTTTCTGAATTTCTTTTGAACTGTTCGGTGTCACTCTCATGGCTAATAATAACTGACATCGTTATAAAATCAATGTACAGTAGGAAAAATAAATCAATAGAAATAAATAAATTCGTGCCGCCACAGCAAAATTATATTTGTACTAGTTCTGTGACCCCGCTACGCTTGAACGGAATAAAAGGCATAGCTTATTTGATGCTGAGCTTCCGAATTAGCATTTGGGCAGCTGCTAAATCTTTGGGGTTATAACACCGGAATATTTGTTAGATTTGATTTTTCGCTGAAACATTCAAATTCTTTTTGTTCACATCTACTATAATCCAACCAAAAATAAAAAATGTTGTTGATGGAAAAATTTATACTGAAGTCCCGTCAAAAATACTTATTACAATATACAGGGATTTGATTAGTTTTTGAAACAAAATGTTCAAGTTTTTCATTTTAGTTTGCATAGTGGGTACTCTGCTTACTTTGGGATCATATACCCGTGTATAAAGAATATCCCGGGATGTTGAGTTACCGCCCTGCGGTTTTATTCGCGTTCTCGAGGGACCTATTGTTTTATCAGGATAAAAAGTATTCTATGTGTTAATCCAAAAAATATTCTATCTGTACACCAAATTTCATCCAAATCCGCCCAGCCTTTGATGCGTGATTGAGCCACGAACATCTAAACATCCAAACTTTCACATAGGTATATATATCTCTAATTATAACCAAATAATTTCCTCGTAAGTAAAATTTCACAAGGCTACATAGAGACTGGCTTTTAAGTCTACTAAGACTTGGTGTGAAGGTGCGAAGAGCCGCGATGTCACTCGAGGCGTGGCACGCGCACGCGCGGTAACGGTACGGTTCCGCGCTGCGCACGCGTTTAACACCTGTCATGTCATCCTTAGCTGCAATCAACTGGAGCATTTGTCTCAGCTCTTATAAGCGATATATCTAATTAAATAAGTAAAAGTTGAACCAAAAAATATAAAGTTTGTAGAGAAGGGATACTCACACACCTCTCTGTGAATTTAACTTGTTTCAGTGTAATCGTACTCCTGATAGTACCCCTGACAATCGACTAATGGCCTTACCACTCGTCTGCGTATGATTCAAAATGTAGTTAATGAAATTAGTTTGCTTGTATGGAGTGCCTAGGTGGTTCTGTGTTGAGCTGCACTTCTTCCTAATATTAGAATGCTAAATTGTGACAAAACTACCGACAGGTATCATAGATAAAGTATACCTACTCCTTCACCATGTTTGTTAACCTGTTTAACATTCTTACTATTCGTTAGGTTTTTTTTTTACTTTATAAAAGCCTATGTTTGACCCACACAAAGCCTTAAAGGAACTAGCTCTCAAGTGCAGCTGTCGGAAAACACCGCTAGGTACTTGGCGACAGATCTTCAACTTGAGGGTGTGAACTACGATGTTTTCCTTCACCGAAAGCTCATTGTAGGATTCGAACCCAGGACCTTCCCCTCGGCATCCGACGTCACAACCAAAGAGCTATTATCGCCTTCAATATTTATTTTTATCAGTGAACACGCGTTTTCTGCATAAGTAGTTGAATTTTGGACTATCATTTCTTAGTGAATGTCTGCGTTATCTAAAAAACATGAAAACGGTTTGAGCTGTGCGTGCATCTAACAATCAATCAGTTTTCTTACAAAGGATATAGTGTATATACAGGTTTTGTTACATACTGTGACATTTATAGTGTGTGTCCTAATAGAAAATATTTTCTATATAGACCACACGGGGCAGCACAAATGACATCCAGTCAAGTATTACGCAATCCGTATCTAATGTAATATCTCAGATGATGTATCATCTTCCGACAAGAAACGTTGAAAAGGTGGCTGACCTGTCACAGTAATGGTCATCGCAGCCTCTAATTATACTAGGATTGTTGAATGGCATGATAAATAAGTAGCTGCAAAAATGTTGTTTTATTCTGAAAATGGCTAGCTAAATCAAATAGTTTTTCATTCAATTTAGGCCCTGGTAAGGCGCTTATGAACGTTAAATAGGTACATACAGTTGAATTTACCACCGGTTCGAAATACACATAAACTGAGAAGACTCCGGCAAGAAACTCAGCAAGGCTTTTTTTTTTTTTTTCAGTCGTGGAAGACCTTTTCATATTACATTAAATAACATAAAACTATATCTTCTCATACAAATGCATCTTTAAATGTATGATATTTTATTGAAATATTAGGAGAAAAAATTATTTCATGGGACATTTCTCACACACGGTCATCTCCCAAACTAAGCAGAGCTTGTAATATGGAAACCCGATAACTGATATACATATTCTACTTTCTGTTTGTAAATACATACTAAATATACATGATCACACCATGATCAGATTCAGGACTGGCTGACATGTTCACGCATACAAATGCGTATTATGGGTGGGAATCAAAACCACGACCTGCTGGCGTGATAGGTGGAATCTTAACCAATTCCGCCAACTGGCCCGTGAAAGAGGGGAAAGAATCACTTAAAATGCCATAGTAGGTCAGTCATGTACCCATTTTTTTTTTTTATACAACTTAAGTCGGTAAACAAGCATACGGCCCGCCTGATGGTAAGCGGTTACCGTAGCCATACGGACGCTTGCAACACAATAAGCATCGCTCACGCGTTACCGACCTTTCCACCTCCCTTATGAGCTCTGGCGACCTTACTCACGCGCAGGAACACAACTTTACACAACATAAAGTTATTTGGCTGCGGCATTCTGTAACGTGGAGGTACTTTCCCAGTCGAGCTGCTCTTTGAGCGAATAAACGCTATGCTCTACCTCTCTCAAAGTAGTAACTAAAATATGTTATGAGGCAATTCTTTTGGCTTTGTGCGCTTTCCACGTTCGGTCACGTCATAATTTTTAAATTTATGATTGTGCTTTTTTTAAATAGTACAGTAGTTTACAACTGTGTGTCCACCACATTCTCACCATGGTAAGCGATTATGTTGCCGAAGGAAAAGCCTAGAAAGAACTGGCTCCCAAGTGCAGTTTTCGGAACACATCTCAAGTTTGGCGACAGATTTTCAACTTGAGGGTGGTAGCCAGCCAGGCTGGTGCTACCACCGTGTTCTGGTTTCCTCACGATGTTTTCATTCACTGAAAGCTCATTGTAGGATTCGAACCTGGGACCGTCGTCACTACCACTGAGCTATCATCGCCTTTAAAAGGGCTCCATATCCCACATTGTTTTAATTTCACATAACTAGTACTTACGCCACCAAATCAAGAACCATACAAAATGTCGTCCTTCTATAATTATGACCTAGTTATAATATGTAGTGAGCACACATTAATGTGTTGTTTGGGAAGGAAGCGGTAATGAGGCCATTACGATACGAGATGTAGGAAACCGCACGAGGCCGAGCGCTTCCGAAGTTCCGACCGAGACGCGTTTGTTTATGATTTACGACCGACCGTACAAACAAAAGTAAGCTTATTATGCAATTTTGTATAATAGTTTCATATTTTAGTAATTCGATCGAATTTGTTCCTACGAAATAATCAAGTAGTAAAAAAATGCTACTAATATTTGCTGCTTTGTCCTTTCGCGCAGTAACGGATCAACACGGATCAGCGTGAGTTTTTGCATAATGATAGGTTATGGACCGGAGAGTAACATGTACTAGTTTTTATCCCGGGAACGCGAGGGAACCGGCGAGTCAGAAGGAAGTAAAAATATTTGTAAAAATTCTCTACGTACGCGGTTGATTCTCGTACGAAAGACATAAACGAGAGCGCCCCGCGCTACGAGCTACGAGAGGCCAAATATAAGGGTTCTAAATTCTTTGCTGTTATGGCAAAGTTTACGGATCAAAGACTAATTTGAATTATTATTTAAAGACTATAATATAACTAAGATTGATATTTGCATATTTTTGTTCGTTAAATATTGTGTCATTATTTGGTTTTTTATAATTGTGAAAAGAATATTTTTATTATTATATTCACATTATAATAGAAGTTGAATACTTATTCTATAATAGTTTTATTAAAAACTGTCTAATAATTTTGTTAAAGAACTGTATACTTAACAAACTGGCATAATTATTCCATTATACATCAAATTTTACTAGAAACATAAAGTAACGTTAAACCCAGTTAAATTTAACTTTAACAAAACGTTTATCGCGTAAACAAATGGCCGGCGGCGTAGCGTTACGATACTAAATTGAAAATTACGCCAAATCCCCTGAATGTGCACGAATAACGGGCTTATTGTTTCGGACCTCGATTACGAAGCCGAATGCCGATTATAACTGAGCCAACGATCGGCTCGGAACATTCAGACATCGATTAATTGCGCTCCCAATCACGAACTGCGCAAAACAGTCAAAGTTCATAGATTATGTTTCTTGACGGCAGATGCAATACGCAAACTCGTACGCAACTGATTGATCTTTTTAATTATGAACGCAGGTTGATTATGACAATAGAGACATTTATTAAAAGAGCATTTTAGATGCATCGTCAAAAGCACTAAAATCACATTACTGATTGCAAAATTGTACTTTACGAAGCCAATTTAACGAAGATATGGACAAATTCAGCAACTTGATATTTCTAATTACCGGATACAAGACTATTTGGAAAGGTTACGGTTCGGCGAAAGCCTCTCAGAGGTCACTGATTGACGAAAAACATTATTACTCAAAATAGTGAATATAAATCACTTACATTATATACTTTTAAAACGTTTACTCGTGTACCGTATATGTGTAAATTATGCGTTATATGCCTCATTTAAAATTATTATTTTATATAGACTGCGAACTGGCAAATGCCCTATATCCATATTTGAGAATTTTACTTTAGGATAGACAGGTTAGAATTGATTTTTAGATTACATTTATTCAGTTTAAGCCATAAGAGCACTTTATATAGGTCAAAGTTAACAAATAAATATTTGATTGGTAAAGTTACCACCGGTTTGGATGCAGACTTCAATAGATAATACCCAAGCAGGAAGAAACTCAGCAACATATTTTATTTTTATTTTTTGGACGATTAAATATTTTTTCTGTAAAAAATACAATCTATATTTACAAAATATAATCTATATATAGAAAATTTCCTCAAGCCTGCCGCTGCTTCCGATTAACGGCAAGGTTCTCAGAAGGCTGGCAGCGTTTCCTCTTTGGATAGCCAAGCTGACGCGTTGGCGGAAAAAGCTCCCCGCCCGCTGGTCTCCGGAGGTCTCGATCAATTTTGAAGACAAGGTGCGAGCAAAACGGCGAGCTTCTGACCCCCATGGTCCCAAGGTCTCGACCGCAAAAGGCATAAAAATATAATTGGGTCAAATCGATGCATATTTTTTGAATTTTGAATTTTCCGCACTGGCCGCCGCTGTTACATTTTCTGTAAAATATTTAACTAATTTAAAACATTAATGTATCTACATAAATTTTATCATCATAGCTAAATGAAAACTTATTCGCGAGTCTTGTTGGGCGTACAGAGGTAAGTTCCATACCATATTAAATACAAGCAACTTGATAAAGCCATTAATTTTGGACAAAGGTCCGCGGCCAAAATCTCAGTGCATTGTGTATGGAAAAAATATTCCGCTTTTGTGTGCAAATCGGATTTCATCATCTAATGTGATCGGTTAGAGTTTAGTGACACGCAGATTTCGTTCACCTTTTCTTACGGTAACAAAACGTTGAACTGTGGGATTAGTTTAAAATATAGAAACATTGGCCATAATAATTGCGTAATAAGTCATATTTTCTGGCCACCGCACGTGGTAAAACAATTTTATAGATGATGCACACTGATTGATATTGTTATTGATTCCCCTGGATGGATCCAATTCACTACCCTGTCATTACCCTGCCGTGTCTTTTGACCCGTCATTAGAGTGCCAGAAGCTCTGGCATTATGGTCAGAACAATACACCGTGTAATATCCCTCTATCACGGCGGGTCATGAGTTTAACCACGGTAAGTTTTGTTTGCCGATATTATTATAAACAATCATTAGAATGTATCACGATTCATATTCGATTTCATTTCGGTACGAGCGTATTATTGAGTACATTTCTTTATTTATCTATGACATTAGTAAAATTGTATGTTCGTGGAATTTTGTACAAACGGATCTACTATTTAATAGTATACGTACGAGTAGGTAAGATCAATATCACAAAGATTTCAGACGGATGTAAAAGTTTCAGTTAAAGATATGTCAACCAGGGTATATAAATATTATTTTCTCATCGTTAAGGTTCAAAGTTTTCTACTGTCATTTAGTATCTATCATTCGTATTTAGCAGCTATCCAATCCAATGTCTTGAACAATCAATTTTTTTTTGTTACAGATGTATCACCGTGTGCTGTTTTCTTTATTTAACAAAGGTAAGAAGATATAAATGACGAAATCTGATACCATGAATTTAGTACGTGTTATTGGACCTGATTGTGTTAGAATGTTGTGTGTCTTTTCATGAATGTCACTATTATTGAACTCACAATAAGTAAAAAAATCTCAGCGATCAATGCTACTGCGCTGACCTTGCCCGTGAACTTAACAGTTAATCGACCGCTAACAGAATTTTTTATGTTGCAATTTTATATGAAAATACCTTTAGGTATTCATATTATTGCTTTGAGCGATAATGTTGGTAAGTGACCGGCGACGCAAAATTCAAACGCTTAGGGGTCCAGAATTTTGTAGCCATGTTATTATTTTTCTAATATTTTTCCGAAATAAATAAACTCTATTTGTTATTCCAGGATATTTTAGATCTATGTGTCGATTTTCATCCAAATCCTCACAGCCGTTACAGAGCTAAATGGTAAATTTTAAGAGACTTAGAGCATATCGTTTATTCGCTCCAAGATCAGTCGACTGGGGATGTACACACGGCTACACATCAAGCTATACATTTCCAGTATAAGCTGATCTCGCATTCTATAGGATTTCCGTACGATGAGATGTCAGCTTATATTGAAAATACATAGCTTGATCTGTAGCCGTGCGTACCTAATACGTTACAGAATACCGCAGTCAAATATAACTTAATGTTGTTTTCCTGCGC
This sequence comes from Achlya flavicornis, assembly GCA_947623365.1. Taxonomy (NCBI): domain Eukaryota; kingdom Metazoa; phylum Arthropoda; class Insecta; order Lepidoptera; family Drepanidae; genus Achlya; species Achlya flavicornis. The sequence continues at coordinate 6,072,497 of OX392482.1, forward strand.
GTGAGTAAGGTCACCAGGACAAGATGGTTGTCAATAATCGTCATCGTTAGTAAACGATCAACTTTTGTATGGGATTGATATAAGAGATTGTTAAGAATTAAAACCATCACGTGAATCGATTGTCGATAACCATCTTGTTTACTGGCACAGAGCTAATTTTGAGGAAGGGTCGGTAACGCGTGAGTGATACCTCATGTGTTGCAAGCGTCCGTATGGCTACGGTAACCGCTTACCATCAGGCGGGCCGTATTCATTAATGCATGTACTGCGAGTAAACCGCGGTGGACCACTTTTCTTTTTAACTCAATATGTTTCTTTTAATGTGGTCTATGTTTTTAGCAAGTGAATTCAGCAGTGCCACATATAGACATATCTGGAGAGTTAGCGGACTCTTCGTCGGAGGTTTCCGTGTCAGTTTCGAGCTCGTCCTCTATTGAGGAGATACATGAGGGCTCGGGAGATGACCCCCCTGACCCCTTGCCTACTTCTATTATTAAGGTTAGTTCGATTGTTTAACTACTAATTATTTTTACTTTTGCTTGTTTGCCCATAATCTTACCATGGTAAGTAATGATGTGTTCGAAGGTGGCAAGCAGATAAAACCTAGAACGGCTCTCAAGTGCAGCTGATGGAAAACACTAGTGGTGCTGTTTTGTGTTGACAAAATTACAAAGACAACTAAAATTATGAAAACTATGTAGAAGATGATAGAAAATCGCGCATGCAATTCATGCTTATAATAGGTCTTGTAAATAAAATTATCACAATACGAGATTGACAAGCGAAAAGTGTCTTGAATCGAAAATTTCGTGTAATGAGGACAAAAAAAAAATTAAGAATGTTCCGAATCTTCTCGGAAGTCCAACATCTCAAGATCTTAATTCACAGTAATTATAAATGAATATTTATTTTGTTTTTTTAGAATGAAACAAGGGAGGCATTGAAAACGGATGGCAGTGAACAGGATCCGGTAAGATTACTATCTTCCTTTAGTTTTTTTTAGCTTTATGGTATGAAAGGAAACATAAAAGGTTAACTTGATAATTGCGTAGAGTACCTACAAGTTTTTAGTTTCATTATTATCACACTTGCTAGTGGAAATGCCATTTAGTAGATGTTCGATTATTCAGTATTTCCAGATAAAATACATTCTTGTGTTGTTCATCAAGATACAACCTTGTTTCAAATGATGTCTCTCAGCTTTGCTAGTTATAAATTTACAGATCCATATCTAGATAAAATAAAGGGCGACGGAAGGCTTAATAACAGATGCAGTATCCATTGTAATTTCACTTTCTCAAGACGTAGATCGGCCTTGAGAGGCTATATTAGAAGTAGTACGCCTTTAACCATCCGTTATTAAGTTTTATACAAAAAAAAGTTTAGTGACAATAATTTTAAACTAAATGTTAAAATATTGTGCTAAACAGTGCAATAATAAAATAGATAGCTCAGTGGATATGACGTTGGATACCGAGATGAAGGTTCGAATCTTACAATAGCTTGAGGTTTCGGTGAAGCCATAGAATGGTGGTTTGTAGTATCTACCCGGCTGGCTACCTCCCTCAAGTTGAAAGTCTGTCGCAAAGCACTGTCGGTGTGTTCCGACAGCTACACTTGAGAGCCAGATCCTTCGAGGCTTTGTGTGCTTACCACCTTCAGCCACATCATAACTTACCATGGTGAGAATACGGTCGAACAAAGGCCTATTCACGGTAAAAAAACAATATTATGATGATTTAAATAAAGACACGGTATGTTATCATGCTTTTATACAATAATGTATCAAAAATAAGCAGATTTAGCAATTTTAAGTTTATTAAAGTGAAATCAGGAATCTATTTAAATTGTTCAATAGTATTTTTTTATTATCATACATTATTTAAAATGCTCAATAAAGTATGTTGTAGTTTCGAGACGAACTAGAGCACCATAGTTCCAACTATAATTTATTGCTTTCACTCTCACGGCGACATCAAAAAACGAAAATCTATAATCCATGGTTTGGACTAAAATGCAGCATCATTTCGAGGGCGAGTGGAGAATGGCTCTAAAGTGGTAGGTAGGTACTAGTGCGATAATCGTCACCGAGATCGCACAGTTACCAGCAAACCAAATACCAAATGGGTGAAAGGTTCACCATAATAGCCACCAATTTATTCAACCATTGATAGATTGATCGAATAAATTTTTGTGCGAAAACACGATTAGTCACAGTCTGTCTTTTCCTTTCATTCAATAGAAATGTTGCGGCTTGTGATATCGGTTTTACGGTCAATTTTTATTGATCCCAAATAGGTTTTGTTTGTTATCATGTGTCGAAGCTACTTTTAAATCGATAACGGATGCCAATTTGTTTTGTTGAATTAATTTCAATGGATTTTAATTCTTATTCAAAATATCCGTATAATAAGACTACGCGGTGAATTTGGTAGAATTTATTATTGTATAGAATCTAGTATTGTGAGATTTAAAAGGATGTTCTCGCTTCTCAGTAGCAGATTGATTAACCTACATTTCGGAATCAAGCAAATAATTGAATCATGAACTATAATGGTTAACAAACGATTCTTTTCATGCGTGGATACTCGCCCTCGGCAAGTGCTACGTGTACAACGCTTATTTTGTTGAGCAACATAGACGCATCCGACTCAATGGAAGAGGTCACACTGCTTGGTCCAGTAGCATACTTGTGCAATATCATAAGTGCGTTGCAAAGGGCTTCTCTAATCTGATTAGGTTATCACTGCAGATTTATCTGTACGTAGTAAATAGGTTACGCATCTGGGAATGTAAAATACGCTTTTAAATTAGGTAAGTACTTATTATGTTGATTAATTTCCTTCAGCAATATATTCAGTCAAATTAATGTCTTTAAGGAACAATCTATTTTCGTGCATATTTTTTCGGCTTATGCCAATAATTCAGAGTATGCCCGGGAATGGATCAAGATCAAGGAATATTTATATATTCCTTGATCTTGATCGTTATATTAACTCTTTTATGAGACATTTTCTTTGGCATAAGCAGTGGCTCTAATTTTCTGATTTATTTTGATGGAGTATCTGGATAACAAATTAGTATCATGAGAAACGAAAACGATAGTTGTAGTGCCGTCAAGTTCATTGTCGGCCATTTCATAGTAGATATTGTATGTGTCAAGAGTTTAGATATCCATCTATGACCAGTCGTCGGCGGCGTGTAATGAAATAGCTGTTGTTCGACTCAGATTGCACGTAAACCATGAACAATGGTCACAGGCTGCAACTGTACCTATGTCCCACATCAAACATGCACTTCCCTTGCTACTTAACCATATGTCGTTCATTATAAAAAGACCAAACGGCTAAAACGTCCGAGCCATTAACATATATTTTTCAAGCTGTCGTGATAAAATTTAAATTATAACTTATAATGACAACTTTATGTGTGTTAAAAGCATGTAACTATTTGGAGTACCTTCTGAGGTCTTAGCTTTTCTGTTTGTTGTTTTATATCAAAATCAATTTGGCGGAATGATGTAGCGACAACAGACACTCTACTAGCCCAATTTTATAATGCGTACCGCGGCTGCGCGGGCGGCGCGGCGCAGGCGTGGCGCCGCGGCCGGCGGGCGTGCGAACCGCCCTGACACACTTACAGCCATTTATTACTTTTTTGTGCAAAACTTTGAAGGGGTCGTGACTGTGAAATGGTGCATTACTGCCTTGTCGTTCGCTGTAATTTAACAGTTTGTTTTGAGCTTTTTTCCTTCTGAGATAATGGATGCAATTTAGAATTAAGGTATTTACGAATAATTTACTGTCGGTTTTTGAAATCTGTTTAGTTCAGTTAAGTGGTAAGCCTTTGTTTATGTTCCTAATAAACGGATGTGAAACTGGTAAATGATGAAGGTAGTCAAAAGTCGCGTGTGCCGGAAGGTAGTCTGTTATCTCAGGGCTATCGGGTGTTTCCCAACTCTACAGTGCTATGTATGAATGCGATGCGATCTCCAACAAACCATACCATAGGATCCTGTTTGCAATATGAGTTATATTTTCTTTTAGCTTAACAATTGATGTAGGTATGCTTTAGTAAATTTATTTTCAAGCATAAATACTTTAATTATATACCTACTTTATCGTCATGTATGTAGGTAATGTAAAATATTTGTTGTCATACTTACTAGTACATTTATATTTTGTGTGATATGGATATCCTATTGATCCCGCTCTACCTATATTGTGCATACATACATACATACACCCTACGTTTTTCAGAAAAACTGTTCAAGACTAAGATGTAATATTTTCGATTGTTTTGCTAACATCACGTGAGAGCATTCTAACTATGTAACATGAAAAGTATAACGAACCATTTAGATTTGATTAAATAAGTGCTCACACGCAGCTTTCGCCACCACACTTGAGCACAAATTAGATCCTTGGTGACATATTTTCTTTCTATTTGAGTGACCAGTCAGGTTACAATCTTACCATGCTATGGTTTCTTTTTTTCAATAAAAGCTCAATACGTTAACATCTGATGACTTGAGCCAGTTTCCAGTAGTAGAGGTAATAACTTATGTGTTTGTCCCCACAGGTGGTGTTCCTCTCAGATAAGAACAGCTATATCCCAGTAAGCATCAAGCCTCGCTCCCCCGCAGCAGACACGGCATGGCGAGAGCCACCTGCGTGGGAGCGCGAGTACCGACGACACAGGACTAATGGCAGTCGAGTACAGTGTAAGTATGCCTTTATAATCACAGTAGTTTCAAAATATTTAATGAATTTAGTAAAGACTGAATGAATCAATACATTTAGCAATGTGTGTTACTAGAAAAGTTTTAATTTTAACTGCAATAACAGTATTCGGTCCAGTGATCCTGGGCTTGCGTACCGACTTAGTCAAGCCCTCTTCTAGCTAAGGCAAGAAAGTAAGTAATAAGTAGTTTTCCACCAAAGAAATATTAAAATCTCAGTTAAATCATTATTGCTGAAATGCCTATTCTCGAAGAGAGAAAAGGCTACATAATTACGCTTATCTTCTGGAACTCCTTCTACGGCATGTCTTTATTCAGTAGTGGACCTCTAGCTTTAGGTACTCGTAAATAGGTAGTAAACATAAAAACTACGATTAATTTACCTACGCTAGGCCTACGTTATTCTAATGTTGTGAAACCGGACAAATTGAGATGTTATCCATATACGCGCGTGGCGCCGCGCTTGCTCAACCCTTTGTTCGCGTTTTTATTAGTTTTTATGGGACTATTCATATGTGCGATGCAGAATATGATTACAGATCATATCATAGGTCTAGGAGTGATCATTTATACAATAGCATCTGAAGGTTCACAAATTTCTTCACAGATATTGAAGCGGAATGTCAAGATGACTTCATGAAGATTAGAGTCGGCTTCAATGGATCTTTCGCTGGATTAGTTTACTCAGCAGGTAAGAATACTTACAGTTTCGTTGCAACTGCGAGGTGAAGTCGGTTGTACAATATGTTGCACTCTAAATAAAGTTATAATTATAGTAAAAATAGGTAAAGTAATTATTACTGCTAACGACACAGGTGTCAACAGTGTGATTGTTAGCTCTGTCTCAGGCACAGGTAGTGCAATGTTGCGATCATAGATTGTGAAGAAGCACGTTTGTTTTGCAGCTGTAGTTCAATCTGATATTGTGATTCCTGGAAGGCTTTGTCAGCGAAATGGGAACATTAGGGATGTTTTATCTAACGCAAATCTAATAAGTAGATGTAAGAAAGGGCCATAAAATAATGTTGCGAGGATGCACAAATAAAAACAGCGAGTTGACAACTCGCTTCTGGTAAGTACACGGTGTACTTTTGATCTCCATAAATATATAATTAAGGAATCGGGTAGATACGTACCTGTACGTGAAAATCCTTACCTTCTTGGCGAAAATGGTTTTTATTCGAAAAGTAAGTAAATACGGATGTTTTTCTGTAGATTCACGATTTAAAATAATAATTATACTTAATACCTAATAGGTGAGGACGTTACAATATTTTGTATCCAAGTGAAAATAAAATGTAAATCATAGAACCTATGTACCTACTATTTTAAATATCGTATGGTAAATTCATGGGAAAAGACCGGTTATTAAGGAAAAATAATTTCAAGCATCAATATTAAATTATGAGCTTTGCCCTAGTGACCGAGATAATCTCACAATTAGAGTCAATTCGAGTCACGGGAAAGCCTACATTGATATGTACTTAGTTGCTATATCCAGGTAATATGTGATTATTTACTGAAACAGCAATAAATTCTATATTATTTCCCCCCGCATTACGATTAAGCGTGAGATTAAACCAATATTGTTTAGTCATTGGTGTGACGAACGATTAGCTGGCAACACCGTTACAACTGCAAGTAAATTGCCATCGTTATAAATATACCAACTAACTTGGGTTGACAAAGGAATGTAATAATGACCCACTTGATTTATTTAGAGTTACAGTATTGACTTAGCGAGCTTTTCTTTCATATCGTGTCTACCTAAATCTTGTCAATAAAAAGCTATACAAATAGAAATAACTTAACAAGTAGGAACTTTACTGTTTTATGGGAAAGTGCTCGATTATTTAGGATTCCATTTATGCGATGGAAAAAAAAACTTATAGATCACTCTAGTACTCGTCTGTTTCGTCGGTCACAGTCTCGCACTTGACCAGTTTTTCTTATTCGATGGGCACATTTTAATTGGGTTTTTTTTTATCCAGGTTACTCGTACGATCCTGATTGCATGTACATAAACGGCACTGGACGCGATTACTACGAGTTCTACATCCAACTGAACCGCTGCGGGACCCTCGGCAGGAACAGTCAGCATGATGACTCCAGGAAACATCCTACTGTGAGTAACCGCACATTGTGAAGATTTTACGATCGACAACTTAAACTTTATGGTAAAACATATTGGAATCAGCTCTCCTTTTACCACTATTTCTTGCGTTTGAAAGTTTTACTGTAATTGTGACTGGCGTCAAGCCTTATTGGTTCTGCCCTTTTCATTATCAGAAATAAGAATGGACATGTTTTCTATGGGTCGATTCAGATACAACAGAAAACCTCTCGAGCATTTTTCCACGTTTTTATTCTATTCAAAAAGTTCACACTACACATTTTTAAATAGGCTGTTAGATAAAGCGACTAATTAATTATTTTATATCGTGACTGTATTTCTGTGACAGAAGAATCTGATGTGGAACACTATAACAGTGCAGTACAACTCGCTCATCGAGGAAGAGTTGGACGAACACTTCAAAGTCACCTGCGAGTACGGATATGACTTCTGGAAGACTGTCACGTTCCCATTTTTGGACGTAGAGTAAGTGCTGCCTTGATATTTTATAGATTAGTGAAAATGCGATGAAAAATAATTACTCTGTTAAGTCATTGCTATTCATTCAGTTAAGGCCTCAGTAGGGTATTTATGAAGTAACCATTTTAAAAGATACCACTGGTTGGGAAATGATTGTTTTTTTTTATTGAAGCGTTTTGTTGGCAACGCGATAATATCCCCCAGTACAGATAATATATAAATTAATCTTAGAATAAATAAAAATGACAACAAATGTTATATTAGGTACCTGAAATGTACAGTTTATAAAGTAATATAGCTTGGTCAAAAAATGGATTGGCTAAAGAGCTATTACAAAAACCAATTTGTAATATATAGTTGTTATAACTGCTACTGGATCTAATATACTCGTTACGCGCACACTCCACCAGAATGTGATGTAGGTACACCTTCCATCATGCCATACTCATTGAGTGGAGTGAAGTCAGCATTTAACCGAGAAAAACTGTTTATAGAAACTCGGAAAGGTTAAATTTTTAATGTTCTTTGAAATATGCAAACGAGTAATAAATAAACTCTACATTCGTGCGTTTCCGAATGCATATATTTATATTTGCATGCTTTTCAAATATAACTGTAAATATTCAGTTTCGCTCCAAGACTATTTGGTATCAAAACATACAGTTATATAACAGTTTATCGGAAAATTAGAATGTCTTCGATTTGGGTTAGCCAAATAGAACTCAAAAATTCGATCATTGTAAAGAAAGTATTACCTTAGTTATTTTATACGTAAACACTTATATTATCAAAAGCATTTTTAGGGTTTCGATTGATTAATATCTCTTGAGTTACCAGCCGACGAATTCTAAAATTTGGCGACAAATATCGAAAAATAATGGAATCATTGAGATCTTTGCTCTGTTCTAGCAGGGCTTTTGAAATACACGAAAAACTTGGGACTATTTTATTGGTCACTCAGAATTCAAATCAACCATCCATCGCCTTGCCAGGAAGAGCCACACGTTTTTCATCTATAGTTCGGAATGCGACGTTATTGTTATTAATTTTCTTTTTTTTCCACAGAGTGGCGACAGGTAACCCCGTAGTTTTCACACTACAACCCCCGGAATGCTACATGGAGATACGGGCAGGGTACGGCGCGACCGGCGCGAGAATATCCGGGCCCGTCAGGGTTGGAGACCCATTGACCTTGCTCATTTATATGAGGAGTGCTTATGGTAAGCTTCAATTTGAAACAACATACCTACATTTCACGGACGGATTTTAGCTAGGTGGATGCTTAGGTGATCCAAAAAATGCTTCCAGTTGATATAACGCTACAGGTTTTTTCTTTTAAAATATATATAGAAATATCTTGAATTGGCATAAGGGGTTCAAAGTCAAAGCCTTTCATTCAAGTTAGGCCCCAGAAGGGCATTTATGAAGGTCCAATTTACTGAAGTTACCATATCATTGTAGTATTCATTATTGGTAGGTAGGTGGTTACAATTGAAATGTTGCGAAGCTGCCATGTTTTTATGTAGTATAAAATCCACGAAGGCTCTTAAATTTTATTGTGCACTTTACAGTAGTAACATTTATAACAGAATCATTCGAAAATTTTATGTTCCGTTTAGAAATACCGTAACAATAAGGGCATAAGGCTTAACGGTGCTCGGATTCAAATCGCGTGTCAAGATGCAATCCTCATCCCGAAATACTTCGATTTGATTTTAATAGTTCATTGATCTCGATTTTTTGTAAATGATAGGAATTTGGTACAAATAGGTACTATAGTGTGAGATTGATTAATTTGAAAGCCCTAAATTGACGTGTCATGGTGGGCAGTGATATAAACAATTAAATTATTAATTGACGGGCAGTTTGGCGTGGTTATTAAGATACTATGTCACGGCACGTGGGTTCGATTCCATACAGTGGGCAGACATTTGTATGAATGGAAATGATTGTACTGAGTTTGGGTTGTATAATATTTAAAAAGCAGTAAATCAGTTATCTGGATTCCGTAGTAGTTACAGCTCTGATTAGATTGGGTTTAGTGTTTAGAATATCCCAGGATAATATCATAGTTCATATGCTTTTATAAAATTTTACTTACATAAGTGAGTAACTAACATAAGACATAATTTAGTACTCTCGGAATCGAATTTGAAGCCGATTTTCTATGACGGTGCCACAACTGCTGCCTCCCTCTTTGCGCGCTCAGTCCATCAATCTAATATGAAATCGGATCCGTTTTTGAAGTCGAGAGAAACATAATCGATGCTAACGCTTTTGAATTCGCCGCGAGAGGCGCAAGTGTAGAGTGGTCTCTAGAAATATCAAATGTACTGAACGTTTACGGTTTTCGAGCTTTTCATCGCGGATTTTCACATTTTCAATAATTTATGGTAGGTATCAATCAATATTAGTTTCAGTAACCGCAGTCGCCGGCCGACCTGCACGTAAATCGTTATGGAGATGATCACGTCCAAATCTAAATTCAGCGAAACACGTACAATGAGTTACGAGATGGGGCTTCATCACCAAATGATAATTGAAGTCTTTGGCAACTTTCTAGTTGACGCGAAAATCGTAATTGTTTATAGAATTAATATATCTCTACCATAGAAATAAATATACCTAGAAAGAACGTCGCCATACTACACGAATATATAAAACAGGCCAACTTTTATAGGCTGCTGCGCGTAACAGCTACGTTTTACGCTCCCTCTGCGTCATTCTGGTTGTCATAGTGACGTTCATAATAATAGTAGTTGTTGAAATATTCCAATTAAAATCGGGAGGAATTTAAATATTGAACATTATCTTGCAATTTTATTTATTTTTATTTGATTTAGCCCCTAACAGTTAGGGGCTATTTTTATCGACGCGTGCACAGCTGCGACACTCTATCTGGATGTATCCTTAAGCAAAGATCTCTCACAATACAATTTTCAATACGACGCCTAATCAATTCATCATCTCGTCCTCCATTATTTGTCAGTGATTTTATTAAATTTAAATACATACATTAAATAAATGACTATCACGCAAACTAATAAGCGTAAAAAACGTTACCAAATCCTAGAGAGTTCCATTTTCAAATATCGCAATTACTTTTTTAGGGTTCCATACCCGCCCATAGCCCATAGCCCAAAGGGTGCCAACGGGACCCTATTACTAAGCCTCCGCTGTCCGTCAGTGTCAGTGGGCTATGTTTCTCAGGAAGTCGACAGTTGATATTTTTAAATATTGTGTATTTCTATTGCCGCTATAACAACATTAATAAAAATGATACGTCATACAAAAACGTCTTTATGGAACCCTTTGTGTGGCCGGTTTTTTAAATATTTTTATTAAAAGTGACCAGGGGACCAAGTCTGCAAAAAATTCACACTGATAAGATACTATTGCAATTCCATTATCATAGAGACGATGTGCGCTGTCTTTTTTAAACTTTATTTAACAAAAAACACTTCTTTATTAATAAACTGTGGTTAAACATAGCAAATACAAACTGGAAAATGAATACCAGGTATTTTGAATTTGTATTTGCTTTTTTGGTTTCACTTTCATGTTCCGCGCGCTCCATCTGTCTTTTATTATGTAATCTGTGGTTCATTGGAACACAAATGTAATAGCAGACTTGGGCCCCAGTTCCAGAAACTTTCAGTAGGTATGCCCCATGTATTATTTACTAAAGAAAATAAAAATATTGAATATGTTTATTTCAGATGGGTTCGACATTGTTGTGAACGACTGTTACGCGCATAACGGAGCTACGAAGCGAATACAACTTATTGATGAATATGGGTAGGCATTTTGGTTTTTAGCTATTTTGTAGAGAATTCCTCTTAATCAGAAAACTTAACCTGTGAAAATTTTGTCCTTAATGATATTTAAATACGAGATAAAACATAGAACAGGAACAGGAGGCTGTTAAATGCAGCTGTCGAAATACATCCTTATATTTATACTAGCTGCTCGGCGCGACTTCGTTCGCATGGTGCTACCCTACCCTACCCTATCCTACCTTATCTAAACCATCCAAGGCGTCACCCAAACGCATACAAAAAAAAATCAACTGTCGTGTGTTTGTCACTGAACTCCTCCTAAACGGCTGGACCGATTTGAATGACTTTTTTTGTATGCGTTTGGGTGGCGCCCTGGATGGTTTAGATTCACTAATCAGCCCGGCAGATGGCGCTGCAGTCGATAATATAATCTAGATACCGACTGCAGCGTACAGTAGAATTTTATATATAAAGAAGATTATATTTTAGATATTATCACGTGATATTCCAGATTCAATAGTTTTAATTAATTTTTTACGTTTTTTACGTACGTTTAAATGTTTACGCAGGTGTCCAGTGGACGATAAATTGATATCCCGTTTCCGCGGCTCGTGGTCGGAATCTGGTGTGTTCGAGACGCAAGTGTACGCGTATATGAAGACGTTCCGATTCACCGGATCACCCGCGCTCTACATTGAGTGTGACGTCAGAATGTGTCACGGGAGGTGTCCTGTAAGTTGTCTGTGCTGTGCTGTGTATTATCTGTATTAGAAAAGTCCATACGCGGTGCTGACCTATTAGATGAACCGTCTAGCAGTTAGTGAACTTGCTGAAAAAGTTGGACGGCTAGATAGACGACGTTAATTTTGTTTGAAATCTATTCTGCCAATTGTCCATGACCGACAATGTGCTCTGATTGGCCAAGTCACACACGATATAGTGATTGGTCCTTATTGTTTAAAATCAGTGCAAAAGCACTGACTAGTTACGGAATTGGATTCCTCGGTATACTCTTCCTATATGTAGTAAAACCACAAGGAGTATCACCCAAAGCCCTTTCCTTTCTATTCTACTGTTGTAACGCGCGCGTTACAACACACTGCTTCTGATGATGTGCTGTGTCGCGACACAGCACATCATCAGAATTGAGAATCTCATCAAGCCCACTCATTCAGTATGCTTCTGTTGCTCGTACAGTCAGCATCAAAACTAGATGATCACTTTTAGTACCTATAATCTATTGACAATCTCTGGACAATTTGTTTGATATAGTATGAGGCACGAATGGTGAGCACAGATAGGCAGTAGTGGGGGCAAGCTCGCGCATGTACACTTTTGGCCAAATTACAGTAGCCAAATGACACGTAAGATATAGACGACGAGCATCGACTGACGAACCAATCGTGTGTAGCTCGGCGCTCCCCCTGCTTCATTCCGCCAAACAGACTGAAAAATAACTACTGCGCAGGTGCAAATCTGTGCTCACGACTCGTGCCCCTTACTAATATTGCGAATTGCTTAATGTGACACGATACTAAATGATCAGTTACTGACTTTACCTGTGGTGTAGAAGTGGTATATTGTTTACTATAATTAGAAAATTAATTGCCGTACTTCATTGTTATTGTTAATTTCCAGTCTCAACCCTGCCACTGGCGCAACATGAAGAGTGTCCGTCGAAGGTCTGTCGACATGAATAGTATCAGTGAGACCGCCAGCATAGCGCCGCGCCTCTCTGAGAACATATCGCTATTCCAATCGCTTAGGGTACTGCAAGAGGGAGAGGACGATGCCGAAATGTCGGCAAGCACAGGTATGGGATACGAAAAAGATGTTATAGTAATAAGTACTCAGGCGAATGATTTTAAAAATGGTAGCTGATTTTTAGCGTCGATGTATATGTAGAGACTTTGTGGAGGTATACTATTACTAATACAGTTAATACTATTATTTTCTATATGATTCTTTGTGTGTATGCCTATTTTTAAGTGTGACACAGTTTTAGGAAGAGACGGGCTCTTCGTTCGACGTTATGTGATAGTTTTTTATCTAAAGCTCTATGTGTAATTACGGACAGGTTACACATTTAACAGTTAAATTTTGTTGATAAAATGACAATAAATTAACATTATCATTATTTCCATTTCCAGCGGCAAAAGAAGGGCAGACGTGTATGAAAACGTCAGCACTATCAGCCATCATAGTGTCGTGCGGGGTGCTGCTAGCGGCGCTGGTGGGCGCGGCGCTGGCGGCGGCGCGCGGCTGGAGGGGGGGGAGGGGGGGGCGGGGGGCGCGCGCGGGGGGGACGGCGCCGCACCACGCCTACGTACCGCATAAGGGCCGGATCAAATAAATCATGTATACCTAATTAGGTTCAGGATCGGACTGGGCTGGAAGGGCCCGGGAGACTCCTGCTCAAGGTCTCCCATTTTTCTGTTTTATTTCTCTCTTAGTGGTGCCGATTCTGTTGTAAATCGCACTAAACTAATTTTAGTCACATCTCATCTCTTTCTTACGAACATTATTGAAAAAGGATAGAACATATTTTAGTTGTCAAATTAATCTTTGCCGTCTTATTTTGCGTGTATTTAGGCGTAACCACGCATCTATCGTGGTTACGACTAAATTTATATTGAAAACAAGCATTGGACTAATTTGACAGGACTAAACTTCTTACATCCTTTTCTTATGTTCTTTGTTAGAAAGAGACATAGTGAGATTAAAATTAGTTAAGTTGTAAACAACAGAATCAGGGCCAGTATGTACTTTACATGTAGGTCGCAAGAGCCGGGCCCCAGCTTGCGCGGGCTCCCCGCCCTTCCTACCATGGCCGTGCCCCGAGACCCTTGGGGAGCCCGCGCAATCTAAAGCCCGGCTGGCAAACGCCACCTCGACTATATGGCCGGCCAGTCCGATCCTTATAAGTTAATTGTATCGATTTAAATGTGTTTATTCGATAATCATTTTTTGACGCTTCTTCGATTTGTTCTCATATCAAATTGGAGTCTGCGAGGGGTAATAAACTTTGCATTGTTGCACACTAATGGAACTCGCCGCGCCGTACATCTAAACTACTTAATATTATAAATACGAAACTATGTCCGACTGTTTGTTACACTAAGCTTAATCTACTAAACCGTATTGGCAGAGTGGTAGCTTAGACGATGGAGATAAACATTGTATTCTTTTTATCTCGAGGACGCGGGTGAAATGGCAGAAGAGCTATAGTACTGTATATTATGTACTTCACATTATGTTATGTAGCCCAACACATCATTATTTTCTTGCCTTTTCAATTACACTCCTGTACCACAACCTCCACATAGTGTGTTTTATCTCTTTCTCTGCTTGTTCCTTTTATCTCATCTTTCGCACTAATGCAAAGTTTACTTTTAACCTCAGGGACATCGGCAACGATTCGTAAGGGCAAGGTGGCTCCGAATTTACCTCAATTTTGAAAATATATATAAATAAGTAATAAGAGCGACTGAGAATCCATACTCATTTCAATACAAGTATAATCTGTAGTTGTTTTAGTAATTATATTGAATTAAGGCTGAAATTTACAGCAAGCCTCTTTTCTGTATATAAAGGTGTAATGTGATTTCATATTACCCGATTTACGTGAAAGAATATTTTACGAATGTATTTATAAGCAAGTATCATAAGACTAGTTCAAAAATATTTACAAACTGGGACAAAATGTGAGGACTTATATTTTTAGATAAAACAAAAGATATCTCCTCCGTTTGTCTGTCACTATTATATTTCATCCTATCCTCGTAAGTTTGTGATAAAATGACAAGTATTAGTAATTAAGAGAATTTAATGTTATTTTTAAACACTTTTTTTTATTCAGAACTGGTATAGTTCTAGTAGCGCGATATGTCATTTTTGAATCATCTAATATTTATCTGTAAACAGTAAATTTACTATAAACATAATGGTTATTTTAATTTATTAGCCATCTCTTAAATTAATTAAGCATATTTATTATTTAAATAGTTTGGTATAAGTGTGTAAATATTATTATTAGATAAATCATCATTTTGTACTACAATTCCTATTATTTTAGCATATAAGTGAAAATAGTTGGGAAAATATTTTCAAAGCTTGTTGTCAATTAAAAAATAAATATGATTCAAACTGATGTTTTCTGTTTCTTTTTTGATACTTGAAATGCAAATCAAACACCTTTTTAAAACAAAAGATTATTATTTTAAATTGCACACAAAATAAACTTAAGTACAAAAAAAAACAATAAAAACACATTAATGTAACAAAAATATATAACTTAACATATAAAATTCGTTGTCATAAGAACAATACAATAAGTAGAACACACTGATAAGAAGTATATAACCATATAAATAATTATTGCATCTTGTAAACAATAATGGTGCCGATTCTGTTGTAAATCGCGTTAAACTAATTTTAGTCACATCACATCTCTTTCTTACGAACATTATTGAAAAAGGATATAATATATTTAAAGCTGTCAAATTAATCTTTGCGATCTTATTTTGCGTGTATTTAGACGTAACCGCGATAGATGGCGACTAAATTTATATTGAAAACAAGCATGGGACTAATTTGACAGGACTAAATTTCTTACATCCTTTTCTTATGTTCTTTGTTAGAAAGAGACATAGTGAGACTAAAATTAGTTAACTTGTAAACAACAGAATCAGGGCCATTGCGGTTAGATAAATTCGGCTATAAATCAATTCAAAAATGAACTTGAGATTATATGACAGAGGTTAAAATAGTGTTTTTGTACGATTTTAGAACAAATGCGAATGGCACTGGAAACCTAATCAGGTAATTAAAATTGTTGCTCAAGATGCAATTTATTTGTTTTATTTAAGACATTAAAATACCTGTTTAAAATACTTCAATACTGTCATGTTTTGTAGTTATTAAAGTTAAATTTGTTACTGTTTGTCGGTGGGGAGTTTCTGTAGAATGGCCGCCAAGTAGGTCATGGCGCCGTCTATTACTTTTACTTCGCATTCTTTCAGCAGTTTGATGTTTCTCCTGAAAATATAATTCATTATTAGAACTAGTTTGATACATTTTACAAGCATTGGTATGATGATTAATGATCAATGATTTATAATCGTTGATTAAATGTACAAAAGGAATACTATATTTCTCCGGTCCATAAAGTTTCACGAGAAAGGTTAATACAGTTTAGGTTTGCAGTAGCGTACCGTGCCTCGTCTAGTAGTTGTAGTTCTCGTAAAATGTCCATTCATTTAAATTATTCATTTTATTATTAAAGAAGTGGAACCCCAAATCTGCTCCTTCACCGTAAGGTACGTTCACCACTAAGCACCCACAGCTAGATAGGTACAGTAGTACCCAACTGATAAGGCGCGTCGTGAATCTACGTTCGCACAGAAAAGAAAGTATGGCCCGAAGATTTACGAAAGAATGCTTAAAACTTACAATCAACCTTAGAACACTGCTATAAGGTTCATAACACTGCAGCTGTTAGTTCCGTCTCACTCGCAAGTCACGCCCCTCCGCACACATGGCGACAGCTGCCGACCAATTGCATGTCCCGCGCTTTGAAAATGCAGTTTGTGCAGTGCATCCCACAGTTATCCCACGGATTATTTTTTGATTACTAATGACCTATACATTCATCCTTCAAGAGGAAATTCACTAATTTATTAGGACCTTATAATTATACTAGTGAGTAATAATAAGGTACCTGTGTAAACTATCAGGGTCAGCAGCAACATTGTCCATTTTATAAGAGGCTTTTATAAGTCCGCATCGTGTGTGCAGATAAGTGTAAGCGCGGCGATCGATTTCGATACCAACGGCTTCCGAACTCGATGCTTCCGACGACACCAAGTCACCCGCTATACCTTGGCTTGACCACTTTGTTAGTTCTTCTGTAAAACAACATTACTATATATGTAACAGTAATAAAAAGAGCCGGGATTATATTAAAACCTGGGTTTTACTAGAATTGATTTCATAAGGGTGATAAAGTTATGGCCGAAGTTACTCAGCCTAGAAAATAACAGAATACTTAATAGTATTACGTACAGAAGAATCAGCCTGCAAATACATTTAATTAAATAAATAGCGACTCTTGCAACGACGCTATACAGTCTACTCCACCTAAAATTTTTATTTATTTATTTATTTTATTTATTTATTATTAAAAGAATACAAAAAACTTAAAGGTAAGGTGTGACATAAACCATTTTTGGTTTTTCCGCACACCATATCGGTTCGTCGGTTGGTGATTGACAGCTGTTACATTAGTCAACAAACCCAAGTCAAACTGTAAACTAAGTTAGTATGTTCATTATAGCTAATTACATTCAATGCACAGTCTGACCCGGACATAACACATATAGAACAAATTGAACAATGTTACAAACAGATTTAGTACTACCCACCTGCATCGTGGCATTTTTTATTTAAAATGTAGGTAGATATCTCATTGAGGTGGTGGTACAGCTAGCGGTAAGTCTAAACAATCAATCATTATACAGAATGTTTTCTATGAAGCAATCCTCCTTAGGCTGTTTTAAGTTTGCATTATTTATTTTTAAATATTTATTTGATCCAGAAAGAAGTTTTTTAGTTTATATTTTATGTTATGATGCGTTAGTTCATGTTTCAAAATAGGTGGTAACTTATTAATTAGATTAGGTATCAAATTGATATGGCGAAATTTTCCATAGAAGTTACTATATTTCGGAATTGCAAGCTTAGGGTGATTGCGACGTGATCTTTTATTTTGTGTAGAATTATCATCTTTAGTTTGAATGGTTTCATTAAAATAATTTTCAATTAAAAGGGTGTAATCAACCTTTTCCTGAATTGGGATGAGTTTGCAAAAACGGAACAGGTCATGATAATTATTTTTGTATTTATTTTTTATTTTAAGCGGTACAATGGCCTTTAATATCCGTAGTTGGAGCTGGTAAATGGTGCTCAAATGAGTTCTGAACGTGCGGCCATAACTACTTAGCCCATACGATATTATTGATTCACCTAGAGATTTATACAGACTTAATAGAATATCATAAGGAATTTTATTTTTTATTATCACGAACTTTGCCAGTATGGCACGCAATTTATTACAGACGTACCTAATGTGTTCCGTCCACTTCATCCTATCATCTATGATAAGACCAAGATATGTATGCTTATTGACAACTTCAATGGAAGCACATTGACATTTTGACGTTGTATTTGTGTGAAGACATATATGATTGTGTGCAATAAGATTCAGTTTTTGTGCTTTCCTAATGTGACTGGAAGCTATGTATAACATTTTTGTTTTATCAGCATTTAGTACAAGACCTGAGTCATGAGACCATTTGGTCAACAAGGTAAAATCTGATTGCAAATGTTTTAGAGCTTTGGACAAATCATTATCGGCAGATAGAAGACACGTATCGTCTGCAAATTGATATATCTCGCAGTTTTTAATTGTGTTTACTAGGTTGTTAACATACGTTATATAGTGTAAGGGACCGAGCACCGAACCTTGTGCTGTTCCCTTATCGACACAAACTGTATCACTTAACTGGTCTCTGAATTTAACACAATACGTTCTATTAGTTAGGTAGTCTTTGCACCATTTAAGGACATTTCCTCGGACTCCACAGTCTTCTAATCTATTCAGCAATAGGTTGTGTCTGAGCGTATCAAAAGCTTTACTGTAATCGATGAATACTACTAGGACATGTTTTTTATTATTAAGGTGATTATAAACAACATCAGAGAATGATGAAAGTAATTGTGTAGTACTTTTGTGTGGCTGAAAACCGTACTGTTTATCAGTCAGTATATGATTGTCACTATAGAACTCATATATTTGTTTAGCTATATATTTCTCAATAATTTTGTCTATGGTGGGCAGAATTGTAATCGGCCTATAATTTTCATATATTTGTCTGTTTCCTTTTTTGTATACTGGTCTAACGATTCCTGCTTTTAACTCATTAGGGTATTTTCCTTCTAGTATACTAGTATTTATTAATTTTGCTATAGCTTATGTAATATTTCGACTAATTGACTTAATATCTAATGCTCTAATACCATCTGACCCTGGCGCTTTTTCACTGCTGAGAGACATAATAATTTTATGAATTATATCCGGGGTGGCTTTTTCAAACCGTAATGTTACGTTTGCTGGCTTTTGGTACGTGTTTTCATTTAGAAGTAGCTTACAACATCTTGGTACAATTTTATTGACACTATCTTTAAATGTAGCTGAAAAACTATTAGCAATAGTTGCGGGTGTTATATTTTTTTTTTCAAATGCTTTCATTATTATATTATCTATAGATTCTTTAACTTTACCTGTTATTTTATTTAACATATCCCACAGTTTTTTAGGATAATTTTTATGTTTAGCTATTTCTGTTTTCGTTTTTTTATTTTTAGTTTGAACAATTAACTTATTAGCATAGTTTCTGCATTTATTGTATTCCAACTTTAATATTGAATTGCTGGTATCATTTTTCCACATATTAAATAGATCATCTTTTATATTGCATGCTTTAATAAATTTTTTATTCACCCAGTAATTGCTTACACGTTTAGAATTCATTTTACATTTGATTTTAATTTGCGATTTGGTATAGCAGTCATGCATATTATCTTTAATGCTTCTATAAATTTCGTCAGGATAGATCATTTCAGAAGTGGGCTGCCAGTCGATATTATTTATTAAAACTCTAAGTTTGTTGAAGTCATACGAGTTTCTATAAATAGGAGCACCCTGTTGCTCTCCTTGTGTTTGTGGTGGCGCTCGGCTAACGCATGCGACTACGACTGCTCGGTGGTCCGCCAGTACAGTCCCTAGTGCCGCGGTGTACACTTCTTGTGTGTAGGATCTTGCATATATGTGATCAATACATGATTTGCTCAATTTATTATTAGCTATCACTATTCGAGTATATTCGGAGATCCCACACTCAAGTCCCAGGCCATATAGCATGTTGTTGTATTTATTTATTATAGGGGAATGTGCTTTTAAATCAATATTAATATCGCCTAGCAGAACCAAATCGTAGTTAGCGGCTAGTTCAAGCACAGTTTTGAGTTCATCGATAAATAAGTGTTTGCTTGTGCTAGGAGGACGGTATACGGCACACAGAAATACGGAGTACTTTGAATTTGTAGTTATTTTACCCAACATACATTCGAAATGCAGTGTTTTAATTTTAGTTTTAATAAATTCGTGTTTTTTACTTATATAAATTACTATACCGCCGCCTTTACGCGCCTTCCGAAGTTCTGTGTACATATCGTATCCGTCTAATGCATACAGTGAACTGATTGAATCTGAAATATTTGCTTCCGTAACTATAATAACGTCTATGGTTCTGTTACATGTACCAACGCATTGTTCAAGCATGGAGAAGTTTTTTATTAGGGATCTTATATTGACATGCATACAATTTATAGTTATGTTTTGACATGAAATCTTTTCTATGAAGTTTTGGATATTGGAACAATCAGTGTTCACGCCGATGCGCGTGACAGACGGTGCCACAGGCCGCGCCCCGCACCCCGCACACTTCACCGGAGGCATTCTCAAACCGAGCTGGCTGCGAGCGCACGCGCCTAACCAACCTAACTATAACACATGTAATTTGTGTCGAATTAAAAACTGTTACTTATGTTAGTCTTTCAATACAATACAAATTGGCGACCGTCAAGATAAGAAACCTGGAACATTTGGAGAAGTCGGATTGCAAACGTGGACACACTTGCCACCTGGCCACGTCTCGCTTGGGTGTTGTGACATTTGTGACATTCACTGGAGTCTTAGTGAATTTACGACAAGGCGCCGGCCGACCAAATAAAGTAAGCCTTCCTTTTACTTTCCTTTCCATTCTCAATCTTCAACTTCTATTTGCTGTGTAAATGCCTAGCTTCAAGCAATTTTAGGAAGTATCTTGCTATATGCGTACTATCCTTGCCTACATTTATTTGCACAGACAAAATTTATTTGTACAAAATACATTGCAGTGCCCGCTATTCGTAACTTTATTCAAGTTGAGCTATTCATTTATTTTCCATCAATCAAGCTTGGTACTGGCTATATTGTATAAACAAAAATATATATTTCAACTTGCTTGTATCATACATAAGTAATACATAGTTTCATTCTTTCTTATAAGCCTATCAGAATTCTACTTATTGATGTACCTATCTTACAATAATACAATTTGCTGGACATTTTGTATAGTAAATAATATACAATAAGTACTTATAACATTATATTGCTGTTCTACTTCGAGTTTTCCATAAATAATATTACCGTAATATTTTTTTTTTTCCTTACCAAGTTCTTCTGGAAATTTCCAAATACCACTACTAGTTTCTAGCTTGTAGGAAACTAGTACCTAGTCAATTGTATATTAAAACTAGGCAACCATTTCGAACAATCCAAACCCAATTTTCACGTATTTATTTAACTCTTTGCTAAACAACTTCCTTATTGAGCTAGATCCTTGTTTCGTGCGCCCGGCGCCAAGCTACGCTGCGCGGGCGCAGCTTGCTGGCGGTTTAAGCGACGCCGGCGTGCAACCGTGCTCC
Organism: Achlya flavicornis; assembly: GCA_947623365.1. NCBI lineage: Eukaryota > Metazoa > Arthropoda > Insecta > Lepidoptera > Drepanidae > Achlya > Achlya flavicornis. The sequence continues at coordinate 6,094,197 of OX392482.1, forward strand.
GCGTACGCTGCACGTGCTGACGTGCGGTTGGCGGGCTCAGCGGCAGCTGTGGTTTGAACTGGTGACTGCTGGATTGTAAACCGGTTAGAGTGCATAATTTATTAAAACCTAAGTTGATTGTTCGTGCCTATATAGTATACGTTGTTGTCTTATTTCATTTAAAGATATTTTAATATTACAATGGCTGAAACTGAATCTAAATTAAGATCAAAAAGTCCAATTCCATTTTTGAATGTTGAAGCTTCAAATAAAGGAGATCCTAAAGAATATTTAAATACCCTATCTCGGAAGCGGGGTAATATAAGAAGTAGATTGACAGTATTTAAAACTTTCATAGCTAAATATCAAACTAGTAAACCTAGTGATCTAACGAGTTTGGAAATCAGAGAATTATCCTTGAGATTATCACAGCTGCAGGAATTAATGGCTAGTTTTGATAGTGTACAGAGCGAAATCGAGGAACTTTCTCGAAACATAGATGAACAGATTTCTGAACGAGAATTAACGGAAAGTGAATTTTACTCTCAAATTGCATTTGCGCAAGAATTAATAGATTCATTTTCAGCCAAAAATAAGGATTCAGATAATGGGTCAGTGAAGTCAAGTTGTTGTCATGCAACCATGAGAACAGTAAAGTTGCCAACTATTAACTTAACTACTTTTGACGGCAACTATATAAAGTGGTTAGAATTTAGAGATACGTTTGAGTCACTTATTAATAACGACGACTCGATATCACCGATTACCAAATTTCATTATTTGAGAAACTCTTTAGTTGGGAGTGCCGGTGTCGTAATAAGATCTATTGAGTTTTCCGCGAAAAATTATGAATTTGCATGGAAGGCTTTATGTGATAGATATAACAATAAAAATATTTTAATAAATAATCATTTAAATGCATTGGTGAGCCTCAACCCTATTCAGAAGGAATCTTTTCGTGCCTTAAGGTATTTGAGTGATCATGTTCATAAAAATCTTAACGCGCTTAATACTTTGGATGTTCCTACGACTGGATGGGATCCGTTAGTTATATTTTTGGTCTCAGCGAAGTTAGATCCTAAAACTAGTAGCAAATGGGAGGAGCACAAAGGGCTCTTATCACACTTACCTTCACTTACAGAGTTTAGAGAGTTTATTGAGAATCGTGCTAATGTCTTGGAAACCTCAAACTGTAGTCGAAATAATAGTAATTATGAAAGTAAAAATACACATCATAAAGAAAATAAATCGAATATGAGATCATTAACTGTTATGGAGGGTTCTCAAAAAAGGACATGTTTTATCTGCAAGAAAAATAATCATTATGTGCATCAATGTCATAAGTTTAAGTCCATGAGTGTAGATGATAGACTGTCCGAGGTTTCTAAACACAAGTTATGTTCTAACTGTCTTCGTTCTGGTCATAATAACGATGAATGCACACTAAAAGGTTTGTGTCGTATCTGTCGAGAAAAACATAATACAGTTTTACACAAAATTGATACTGTTGCTAATGCACTTACCGAAAACATCGAGTCTTCGATCAGTAATACTGCGGTTGGGTTATCAGCTGTTTCACCAGGCCAAGTCCTATTATGTACCGCTCAGGTTGAGGTTATAAATAAAAAAAATAATTGTACTTACCTTGCTCGTGCGTTGTTGGACACTGGGAGTCAGTCGTCGTTCATCACCGCCAATCTGAAAGAAAAATTAGGATTAAAATCAGAAAAAATAAATGCATTTAATGTGTCAGGTATAAATAATGTTTTGTGTAAAGTGTCGGAAAAGTGTGGTATCATTGTGAAGTCTCGACTCGGCTCGTATAGTGTAAAGGTGAATTGTTTAGTCTTACCTAAAATTACAGGTACTATACCTAACGTTCCAGTCGATGTTCAGAGATTGCAGCTACCGGATAACATTGTCCTCGCCGACCCCTTGTTTTATGAACCTTCTGAAATAGATATTCTACTGGGAGCGGATCACTTCTTTGATATAATTAGTCCCAATCAAATAAAATTAGGACCAAATAAACCTATTTTACAAGATAGTTTGTTAGGTTGGCTCATAGCGGGTCACACTGGAGAATCTTACTTTAAATATAATACTCATATTCATTGCAACTTTGTGCAAAATAGTTCTATGGTATCACTTCAAGATATACATAATTCAATAAAACAATTTTGGGAAGTCGAAGAACTACCCTCAGATATAAATACCTACTCAACAGATGAACAATTTTGTGAGTCTCAATTTAATAAACATACTCGTCGCTTACCTGATGGCCGATTTTCTGTCATGATGCCACTGAAGGAGGATCCAGAGCAGGCACTTGGTGACTCATTCCCTATTGCGATGAGGCGTTTCCTAAACCTAGAAAAAAAGTTAAATAAAAATGAAAATGTTAAAATGCAGTATAGTAATTTCATAAAAGAATATGATAATTTAGGTCATTTAAATGACATTGATAGGCCTAAATTTGGATGTTACTTACCCCATCACTGTGTCATTAGAGATCAGCATGAAACCACAAAATTAAGGGTGGTCTTTGACGCTTCGGCTAAAACTAGTTCTGGAAAGTCCCTAAATGATATTCAGGCTGTTGGTCCCGTAATGCAAAGTGATTTATTTTCTATTCTCCTTCGCTTTCGAGTCCATAAGTTCGTATTAACGGCTGATATAAATAAATTTTACAGACAGGTGGCTTTAGATGAGTCTCAACGTCACTTACAGCTCGTGCTTTGGAGGGATCAAGTCGATCAGCCTGTCAAAGTCAAACAACTTCAAACTTTGACCTATGGAATGGCTTCTGCTCCTTTCTTGAGTACCAGGTGTCTTGGTCAACTGGCTGATGAATGCGAAGATCCAGTTATAGCTAATGTGATCCGTAATGACTTCTATATCGATGATTTAAATACCGGTTCATCAAACCCGATTGAGCTAAAACATATATATATAAATATAACCAAAGTGCTGGACTCAGCTTGTTTTCCATTGAGAAAATTCCGCACAAACTGCCCTCAAATACTTTGTGATCAATCACAATCTTTGCAAAGTCTGGATTTTCACGACGAAGCTACTGTCTTAGGTTTAAAATGGTCACCAATGGACGACCAGTTACATTTTCCTAGTGGTATCGAAACTAAGCAAAAGGTTACAAAAAGAATAATTATTTCCACAACTTGTAAGCTCTTTGACCCATTGGGGTTAGTCAGCTGTTGCATAATCAAGGCAAAAATTCTTCTCCAGAATTTATGGAGTGCCAAGTTAGACTGGGATGACCCAGTACCAGATCAGTTTGTAAAACGGTGGGTAACCTTTATACAAAACTTGCATCATCTATCAGACATTGTCTTGCCTCGTTATGTGATGGTTGGTAGCCTAGAAGTACATTCGATTGAACTGCATTGTTTCGTTGATGCTTCTCAGCAAGCCTACGGGACATGCGTCTATTTGCGTACGCATAATAATGAGCATAATATTACTGTAAAATTATTATGTGCGAAGACAAGAGTCGCGCCTATTAAAACTCTTACCATTCCCCGGTTAGAGCTAACTGCGGCCTTGTTAGGAGCTCAACTTTCTGATAAGGTTTTGAAAGCCATTCAGTGTAAGGTTATTAAGAAATATATGTGGACAGATTCCACAGTAGTTCTAGGATGGCTTCGGATACAAAACAAAACCCTACAAACTTTTGTTCGTAACCGGGTAAACAAAATAAATGAACTTACTCAAGAGTGTGAATGGAACCATGTTCCTACCGAATTAAATCCTGCAGACCTTGCTTCTAGGGGTATCGACCCGCAGCTTTTGCAGGCAACTTACCTGTGGTGGGAGGGACCTGCTTTTCTTAAAAAAGGTCAGTCGGAATGGCCTACTCAACCTCACAAAACACCTAGTAAATTGCCAGAAACAAAAAAGGTGGTTGATATTGTTAGTAATGTGGTTGGTGATTCTAATGAAGGTTTGGAATCATTTATAGCATTTAAAAATCATTCTAGTTATTTAAAATTAAAAAGAACTTACGCGTATGTTTTACGTTTTATATACAACTATAAAAGGGGTTTACCTAAATTAACTGGGCCATTACAATCTGACGAACTTGAACGTTCTTTAACGCTTTTATTAAAACACAGTCAGATTGAGTCATTTTCCAACGATATAAAACAGATTCAAAATGGTAAAGAATTACATTATAAAAGTAAATTATTGCCACTAAATCCTTTCATAGATACGAATGGTTTAGTAAGAGTAGGAGGAAGATTAGCCCAATCTGACTGTCAATATGATAAAAGACACCCTATTTTACTCGATGCTAAGCATCACCTTACGAAATTAATAATGAATTATGAACATGCACGTTTATTTCATGCGGGACCCCAATTGCTTCTATGATCTGTTCGTGAGAGGTTTTGGCCTTTAAATGGTAGAAACTTAGCCCGCGCCATCTCGAAAGGCTGTGTCGTTTGTTCACGTATGCGTGGTCAAACTATACAGCCTAAGATGGGTGACTTACCTTATGTGAGAGTAAATCCAAATTTTCCTTTTAATTCATGTGGTATCGACTTCGCTGGACCATTTATGATTTCTTCTAAAAAGGGACGAGGTAACCGTATATCAAAAGCCTATCTGTGTGTATTCGTATGTCTCACTACGAAAGCTCTTCACTTGGAAGTTGTTGGTGATCTTACCACAGAAGCCTTCCTATCATGCCTACGTAGGTTTGTGTCGCGCCGAGGCAAGCCACACGTAATTTATTGTGACAACGGTAAAAACTTTGTAGGTGCGAACAATGAATTAGGAAGAGTTATACGCTCCAGTCGTCAATCAGTGTCAGATTACACTGCTAATGAGGAAATTAAATTCATATTTTCTCCTGCCTACTCACCCCATTTTGGCGGAATATGGGAGGCAGGCGTTAAATCAGCAAAATATCATTTAAAACGTATAGCGGGCAATGCATCCTTAACGTTCGAGGAGTTAACAACGTTTTTCACGCAAATAGAAGCAATCCTCAATTCCCGCCCTATTTCCCCTCTCTCTTCAGACCCTACAGATCTCAATCCCTTAACCCCAGGCCACTTTTTAATCGGTCGTCCGCTGATGTCTGTACCATCACTACCTGTGCAATCAGCTAGACACAACCGATACCAGCGCATCGAGCAAGTACGGCAACAATTCTGGGAGAGATGGCGTCGCGAGTTCATGGCAGAGCTTCAAAACCGTACCAAATGGCGGAAGAATCAACAGAACCCACTTCAAGTAGGAGACCTTGTTATACTGAAGGATGATAACCTATCGCCGCTACACTGGAGAATGGGACGCGTCAGTAAATTATACGAAGGACGTGACAGAATATGTAGAGTGGCTGATGTTTACACCACCAGAGGTACAGTAAGACGCGCTGTCAATAAGATGTGTCTTGTACCAATACCTGATCCTGATGAACACTAATCTTCATACCTATCAATTTGGAATCTTCTTCTGGAATCAAGCTTCCAACGCCCGGAGGATGTTCACGCCGATGCGCGTGACAGACGGTGCCACAGGCCGCGCCCCGCACCCCGCACACTTCACCGGAGGCATTCTCAAACCGAGCTGGCTGCGAGCGCACGCGCCTAACCAACCTAACTATAACACATGTAATTTGTGTCGAATTAAAAACTGTTACTTATGTTAGTCTTTCAATACAATACAATCAGAAAATTCTAAAATATTATCTTGAATTATATCCATAGAATTTAGGTAAGTTATCGAAATAAAAAAAACACAGGGAATTATATTATGAGTGTACCTACAATTTTAGTTTCATCACATCTTCAAGGGTTCTTATTATCTGAGGCTTGTCATTTTGTCCTTCCTTGCGAACTCTGATTACACCTCTTTTGCACCAGATATATTTATAGGTATCCTTTAGCTCCTGCTTGGTATTCCATAGTAGCTGTTTATTATAGGGTGTGAGTGCTTCCCGTATGTATATAACTTGGAATTTACAGATACATTTGATGCATTTTGGATAATATCTGTAGCAAATAACTTGTTATCTTGAACCTTTGCAGCAGCTATCCACTTCATTTGTATGGTTTCATTTTTCATTTGGACTTGAATCATTCCAGGCTGTTCCTTTCTACTCGGCATTCTTTTTGCAACTTCAATTTCTCCAATAGGCAGATTTAATTTTAAAGCAATTTTATCAACAATTGAGCTAACATTCTCATCCTCTTGAAAAGGCACATTAGATATTTCTATCTGTTTGAGTAATTTTTGCTGTTCACTCTCTTGCACACGCTGTTCCAAAGCCGCCACTCTGAGTTCAAGGTTTTTGTTTCTGTTAGTTAGGTCATTATTCTTTCTTTTTAGTTCTTGAATTGATTCCTTAAAGGCTGCAATGCTTTCCATCACCTCATCCAGCTTTTCACTCTGAAACTGCATGGAATCAGTAATTCCTCTGATTTCTTTATGAATTGACTTTTCTACTTCCTTAGAGATTTCACTTAGGAGTTTTTTAAAGTCAATGTTGGCTGACATCTTATCTTCATCGTCCTCGTCATCATCTGAAGGTATAATAATTGAACGACGTTTAGGAGATTCCTGATGGCAGTCCAAACATATCCATTCAAGATTTTCCGCAACACGAAGAGCAGTTAGCTGCTTATTAGAAAGCCCGGAGCACACAGTAATGCAGTGGACAATTTTTTCACATCTGCTACATTCAAGTCTAGGACTTTTTTTTACGATATTTTTATTACACTTATCACATTTACTCATATTAGATGTTCGTGAGGGTACTTCAATAGAATTTTGTGGAACGTGTTGCTCGTTACAACCACCGACAACGAATGAATAAAAGGCGAACATAATTGCCTCTATTTCTATCGCGTAACTTTTGTTAGACTGGGAGATGGTGACACAAATTTCCCGGTCATTTGTACCAGTATGGCGACACTTCAGAGGTCTAATTACATAATAGATGGATGGATGGTCGGATAAATTAGGAATGTTTTTTTAGCTGTGCAAAAATTAGCTTGGTACAAATGGTTGTATTTTTTTTTCAATTAATCTGTTCTCGTTGTTATGGCGCGCTGTAATTCCGCCTACTTTTTTTTTCATCAACTAAATACAAGAATTTATCCTACACGTTCGATTAACACCCACGCGATTGGGCCGCCCCGGTACCAGCGCTATGACCTTCATTTTCTTTTTCGTCATTACGGAATTGAGACCCCTGAAGGGTCGCCATACTGGTCCAAATGACCGGTAAGTTTGTGTCACCATCGCCCGGTCTATGTCCTTTCTCACGCGCGATAGCCCATTGAATGAGCCCGCCAAGAACCCGCTGATGTACTAGTAGCTTCGAATTCGAACCTAACTTATCCGGTAATGCGGTAGATTGTCAAAATAAAAATATATTTGTTATTAGGTTATTTTGACTCATAGATATACCTTACAAACTAATATAACAACATACAAAATGCTTATTACGGTTAGGGCCTTATAAAGATAAAGATAATTTATTTGTTCAACATACGTGTTACATTGGATGTTATAAAATGTATTATGATTCAGGATGTTGTACCAATCTTGGCTTACAAATGATAATATTATTTAAAGTTAGTATACCATTTCAAAGAACAAAATACAAAAATTTAATACAATAATAATAAGTAATTCGAAAAAACAAAACAACAATTACAAAAAAAGTTAAACCAATAATTAATAGTAGCAAAGGAAAATAATGTCAAATTTAAATCATAAATGTCTACAATTGAAAATTAGATATAAAAATTAAATCACAATAAAATAACTTACCTTGATTCATATTAAATATCCTAATGAAAGCCAGCAACTCTGCGCTGATAGGGTTTTCACCCAGGTACAAGTAGTAATGAGTGACGCCTGCCAACCCTAGTTTAGTTAGGAGAGACAGCTTGGTCTCTTTCAGAGGGTCACTTGAGCTCACTCCAAGGGTCAGAGCTAAGCTATCGTGCTGATTTTTTGGGTACACAAATCTGGAAAAAAAAAATTTTGTTAAGAGGTAGAGAATAGCGTTATCGCCCAAAGGGCAGCTCGTGTGGAAAGTACCTCCACCTTACAGAATACAGCAGCCAAATAACTTTATATTGTGTTCCTGCTCGCGAGTAAGGTCGCCAGAAGTCATTGGGGAGGGGGTAAGGTGTGAGTGATGCCTAGATTGTTGCAAGGCATCCGTATGGCTACGCTTACCATCAGCCTCGTCTTGGACCACAATCTCTCCATGGGTGCTGTTGTAGAAGGTGGGAAGCGCACATTGCCTGAACAGGATCTTGCTTTACATAAGTAGGCGCTTGGCGGTAACAAGCCGAAGGGTGAAAGGGAATGGGCAGATACTCCACCACGCGTGCCCACTACAGATCGGTGGAGGTAGGCTAGCGGTCAACCTACACATACACACACCCCAATACAACACACACACACACACGCACCCAACACTCATACGCGCACATATAAATTTGATTATTAACACTCGAGGCGGTATTAAGCGCGTGAACCGCAGGCAAACGCGATAAGGGAGCCGAGAGTGTAATAAATCAATGCACATGAGTGTCATACGACATTTTTCAACACACTTGCGAGGAAAAAAACAGACTTCAATTTTGCAATAATTGTCACTTTACGAGCGAGTGTGTTGAAAATAAATAAACCTACTGTTGGAGTTGTTAGCCGCCTCGGGGGCATGCAACTAGCTTAACGACTATCACAATTATTATTATGTTTTTTCAGATTATATTGAGACGAAATATTCCATATCATTCATCAAACTTTCTTGTCACAAATGACATTCAAATGATATGTATCTAATGCGTAGCAATCAAGAGGCAATTTACCCATTATGTAGAAACAGATCAGCGTTGGGTCTGGCTCCGTAGAATATGAATATCTGTTCGCCAGCTTGGAAGTCGCGCAGGGCGTAGCATTCGCCCTGGTTTTGTTCCTTGTTGAAATCTGTTGTTATCTGTAACCACAAAAAAAATAAGTATATGTATATAATAATAAGTATATAATAATAATAATAATAAGTTTGTGCAATTATGGACGAAGTTATCTTGACGAATAACTACCGGAGACATATCATGAAGGACGGGACGGTTGACGTGTGTCGGGCATGCCACCGTTCCGGGTGAGTCCATTAGACATATTATCTCTGGTTGTTCTCGTCTGGCTAACGGCGAATACTTGCACAGGCATAACCAAGTAGCCAGGATTATTCACCAGCAACTTGCTTTGAAATATAAACTTGTAGATGCTGAGGTACCGTATTACAAGTATGTGCCCGACCCAGTTCTCGAAAATGACCATGTCACGATGTACTGGGATCGGTCTATCATTACTGACAGGACTATTGTTGCCAATAAGCCTGACATAGTGGTGATAGACCGATTAGCGCGCCACGCAATGATAGTCGATGTTACCATTCCACATGACGGGAACCTCGTGAAAGCTGAGAAAGAGAAACAAATAAAGTATCTCGACTTAGCTCACGAGGTTGTCGACATGTGGAATGTGAACTCTGCTATCATTGTGGCGATTGTCGTTACGGCAAATGGCCTGATGGCCGAAAGTTTCGACCAACATCTCTCGAGGCTCTCGTTAGGCGGTTGGATCAAGAGCCTGATTCAGAAGGCAGTACTCCTCGATACGGCTCGCATTGTGAGGAGGTTCCTGTCTCTGCAGCCCTAACCACCGGTAGCTTGGACCCTGCTCCCGACACCGGCGGAACACTATTTTTTATATTTTTAAATGTTCTTTTTTGTAAGCCATGGTTTTATAAAAATATATTTAATATGTATATAATATGAATAAACGAAATAATAATAATAATATTGTAAGATAAAAGTGATATCAATAATATTCCCACCTTTCCATGTTCATGATTGCACATATCCCATAGCGGGATGAAAGCGGTGACGTCAGCATCTGACAGTTGAATATTGTTCTGCCTAGTCATTACCGTGGACACTGCCCATCTGAAATATAATAAAAAATGCTGCGTCAACGTCGCGAGTAATCACTAGTAAAGCCCTATGTAAATTGATGCGGAATCGTCGAACTTTCCAAATTGTCATTGGATATATGATGAGTTCGGAAGCTAGTTTTTGCGAACATTGTTTTAATCTGCGCTAACCTTTATATTTTTTTAAGTATCACGGAATGGTTACTTTCGTAACAAATCAATCACGCAATGCGTCGTACGCGCTGAGGACGCACTCTTGCGCATTTCACCTGCTCACACTACTCTATATTTATCATTAAGAACCGGTTGTTTGGTTAATTGAACCGGTTGATTTATGACGTATTAAAAAAAACTACTTACTAGATCTCGTTCAAACCAATTTTCGGTGGAAGTTTGCATGGTAATGTACATCATATATTTTTTTTATAAAACAAATATTATTATAGGAGTTACAGGGGGTGGGGCGGGGACACATTTTACCACTTTGGAAGTGTCTCTCGCGTTTTTTGAAGACCTAACCATAGATATGGGTTCCGTTTTTTGCCATTTGGCTACGGAACCCTAAAAACGATGTTGTTAATAAGATTCATCATCGTCAATTATGTTATCACTTCACTTCTTAAGATTTTTCATTCTTATAATGATGTTATCATTTGGAAAAGTATGACGACGATTTAGATTGTACAGTAGCAATTTTATTTCAGATTGAGAATTCGGAAGTGAGAGTTAAAAATTGCTTAGTTGTATCTTAAAAACAATACAACAATAGCGTCTAAGATACAAAAAGCTAGGCAAAGTATTTGAGTTGATATAGACTATAACAATAGCATTTGCTGAATACCGCACCCAAGATGTTACTAGTAAGCTTTAATAACAACTACGAAAAAAATAACTTTTAAATAATCACACGATTAAAATTAAAGAAAATGACAAAAACCAAATTAATCGGGCGATGTAACGATTTTTCTTTGAATTTCTTATAAATAAAAAAACAATATCATTTTTCTTTGAAATTAAACAAGTTTATTTTAGGTCAATGATTATTTCTGAAGAAGAATTCATATTCGATTCATATTGTTGACAATAAAGGCAATTCTCATATCATTTGAATTGATGATGCAATAAAAAAAATTTCATAATGATAGTTCGAATACATTGAAGAGATTTTTCTAATACTGCAATGAAATTATTGAAAATTAACGTAAACGTCATGTAACAAATATACAGCCTAATACATGAAAGAAACTTGCATTGCAACACAGATGCATTGGAAAACCTAACATTCACTCATTTGTTATTCCTTCTTTATGTGGTGTACAAATAAAGTATATTTATGTTATGTTATGTTTATGTTATGTTATTCACCAATGGACGAGTCTCTTCTAAGATACTTTTACTTTTGTGTAATTACATTTTTAGCTTTTATTTTGACACTTCTCCATTGTCTTCTGCAGTATGAAAAGCAATTATATCATCATCACAACTTATAGCTATTTTAATGATGCCTGGAAGATAAGTACTCGTTGTAATATGTTGAGTAGTGATTCTTCGGGATACAATGATTGAGAAGTTTTCATTACCCAACGATCTTATTTTCTACAAGAGTAGACAAACATGAGTATAATTTGGTCATGAATCCTCAAAGGGAACTTGCATTCAATTGCAGCTTCCAACACAAAACGGTAGGTGCTTGGACACAGATTTTTCAGCTTGAGGGTGGTAGCCAGCCAAACGAGAACTACAAAGATTCGATTCTAAATAAAATTTGCCACACCATTCCATTACATTATGTGCCATGACGGGCCAGTTGGCGCGGTTTGGTTAAGATTCCACCTATTACGCCGCAGGCCCTGATCCTGGGTCCTACAAACAGTTATCTGGTTTCTACAGTACAAGCTCTGCTTAGTTTGGGATATGCAGAAGCCATGTGTGAGGAATGTCTGAGGTTATTTATTATGATGGCTTTTAATTGCATGCATCAAAAAGTTTTTTTTATGCCACAATTTGGCTGTGGTATTCTGTAAAGTATATAATTCCCCAGTAGAGCTGTTCTTTGAGGGAATAAGCGCTATGCCCTACATCTCTTGAAATTATAATATTTTGACGATAAATATGATATAACCTAACTTTATACGAATAATATTCGACTTATATAAAGATAGGCAGTTCAAAGATATTTTAAACTTATCGGCAATATATGCTCGCAGAGGTTCATTTATTTTGCCGTTAAATGTTAGAAACGGACAGAAAAAGCAACTTTGCAGTTATATTAGTAATTAGCGATAAAACGGATGGATGACTGTGGTTACTTTCACAACATCACATTGTTGTTTGCCAGATATTTATAAACACGTCTATTCTATGAGTGTTGTCTTCCGAATCAAGTAGGAAGTCTTTTAATAGGTAAGTGGAAATGCAAAGGTACTATACGTACGACAATCAGTCAAACACGTTTCAAAACAATTGTAACACAAAACAAACAAATTAAGACATTGGCATTTTTTCTTTACAGATTACATTTCCGTATTATGTTAGCATTAAATGCTTTAAATTTAGAGTAAGTTTATGGATTAGAATGTTACAAAACTCGTTGAGCAACTTGATGCGTCTTTAATAAACAAACAACAACAATTTTGTAACATAACCACATTATATGTAGAAAATAAGATAGGTAATATTCAAAGTAACGGGGAATTAGCAATTTGAATTGCGGTTTGCTAATACTAGGAAATATGCGTAAGATATGAAAGCGGACGCAGAATTGGTAAATTAAGTATACGACATTGCGTCAGTCAGCCGTAATTATGAGACAAATTTCATGTAAAAAAAGAGAACGTATCTCGCTCCATATCGATCGTGCATGCTATTTACAATAATGAGCTTCTTGTTGGCATCACACGGCGATCTCACTGAATAAGCTATATTAAGCCGGTTAAATTGACGAAGAAAGTTATAGTGAGCGTGCGAACCTCGTCATGATAACAATGACCTCGCACAAAGGCTTTGATCACATGTGGCATCTGCTTAGAGCAATCTCTCGAAAGTAGCAAAAATTAAAAGTGATTACGCTTATTATGGGCCTTGATATATTCCGATGTGTGAAGTTGTGAGAACCCATAATTTTGCATCACGACGAATGGCTCTGTTTATTTTTTAGGTTTTAAAGGTATTACAGCTGACAAGGCTTCATTTTAATAAATTGTATTACTGGCAGTAGAGTCAATTTTTAAAGTTTATAAGGGCCTTCAATAAGTTTTGAATTAGATACAATTATGTTAGTAGCTTATGAATGAAATAATATTTTAATATAAAATAATGTATGCAAAGTATCTTTATTATTGTTTTATATTGCATAAATTATATAATAGTGTCACTCGTAAGTTTTACTTATAGCAGTTATACAACTGGTAATTTAGCGGAATATTGTTAGAAAACAGAGAGAAATGCCAAAGCGCAAGAGGGCGTGAAAATTTAAATTCTCAGTTTGTCACGACCACGATGAGGCGGAACTGCTTATAATAGAATCTACTTGGTAACAAATAATGAATTAAAAGGAAATTAATGACTTAAAATGAAATGTTATTTAAATAAACGATTTATTTATTTTCACTAAGAAAATTTAAGTTACAAAGATGTATACAAATTACATCAACGTCACAATTTGGTATAACCTAAAGATATTTAATCTGATAAAATATATGAAAATATCAATAGATATACGTCTCTATATGTATAATTAAATGTAAAAAGATAAGTTGCGCATGTTAGCAGCGCAGCATTCCGTGGGGGAGGCGACGCGGCGCGTGAACACATTCCGTTTCACATAATACAGTGATCTACCATGCCATCTTCACTGCACAAGTGCACATGGAAATATAGGGAGCTCGGAATCTATTATATACTTTATGACAAGGATTTGGTCATTCCGAGGTTTGTTTATGAAAACTGTTGTTTCCGGATTCGGGAGTCCTATCCTTTCTCTGACAAACCTATGGATTTATTTGTTTAAGGCCCTTCAGCCCTTCATGGCCAACGCAACTTCAACGCAAGCATAGTCTAAAAGCTTGTTGTTTCATCCAACGTAATGTTTGATAAAGAGGCACTGCAAAAAAAGAGAGATAGCGCAAGAGCGCCTATCATATGTTATTTGATGTTCAACTTAATAAATAAAACGTAATTACACACTGAAGGTTTTTTGGACTTTTTAAGAAATATAAAAGGCTAAAGTGGCCTCTTTAAATGAGTTCCGTCTCATCTGAAAGTAATACCACAATCCTAAGAGCTAAACTGTAGTTTTTAAGCCTCTGAATTTTACAGCATTAGATCAAGGACTGAATCTATAAGGAAAAGTATAAAAAAAAACAGAAAAAGAGTCTTCTAGTTCACGAGGTTATAGTCAATTAACTTTGAAATCGAAAACTGTTCTTTGATTGTTCTACAAGGACATTAATTTTACCTATGAAATATAAATCAGTATATAAGATAAATCGACTTCCTTATAAACTACGAAGATACGCACCACCGAAACGATCCTTATTCAAATAAGTTTATTAATCTACGCAAAATAATATGGTATTAGATTAATTAGAGTTACGAGGTAATGCATAAAGTTGAATTCAAAATAATGGGAACGACAGCGGCACATTGGATGGCCATCTTATCGAGAAACCACTCCGACACGCCAAGCCACCGCGCGCTAACGTGTGCCGCTCCATTATCACTTTCACGTTCAGTCAAAAAAGAAAATATTCGCGGGAACCTTATACAACAAATCTATTTTTTTTCTCGAATAAACAACCACTATTATAATCGGCTTCGTGTAGTCTCAGACTGTTGTATCATGATGTGAAAATAAAACAAAAGCTACCGATTAGTTATTTTATACGCGTTTACTTTTATAAAAATCGAGGAGTTCTACACTTCCCTCAAGTTCTGAACTTTTCGTCGTTTTCTGCTACTTTTCCTTCCTTATCTTTTACTCTTTCTTGTGTTTTACGACTTCGTTAGCCATTTCAAATTGTGCTCCATCGGTTAATTTGTGCGGGCTTCCAAGTGCAGTGTTTGAAGTGTATTTGTGGACGTGCTTATCTAGGGCGCGTTCTGAATTTAAGTTATTTTTGTTGATATAATATGGGTATTATTTGGAGATTCGCCATGCCTTTGTTGAGCACGTTGGCTGCGTTGGTGATCATCGTGCACACTGCTGAAGAAGATATGGAGACGGAGTATCGACGAGGTCTAAAGCCAAGGGTTGTAGACCCTGGGACACATCAGTATGATCAGGTGAATAAATAAATATTATTTCAAATAGGTATATAAAGAAAATTTGATTAAGGCTAGATCGGAAAGCTATTAATAGGCGTATCTACAGTAGTTTTATGGTAGGTATTGATTCAAGTGATTAATCTTAAGTTAAACCAAACAAAATTGTTTGCACTGCTGAACGTTAACACTCTTTTTTTATGGTTCATTTTATAACAATAGATGTTTTCATTCGCCACCAACTTTTTTCCCATTTTCACTTCATAATACTAACAGTTGCTATTAAAATTTATGACTGATAGCAACTCTTTGCTTCGATTGAGTTTTTTAGCTTTACGCTGCCTGAAAATGTGTGAGCTTGCCGTGGATAGCATTATATGATAATAAAATCGATAATCAATAAAATAATTAAATTCATTATGACATATGAATGAACCTCTATCAACATTAACATTTAGAAATGCAAACTGATCAACTGATGACGAGTTAGTTCCGTCAGATGCAGGAGTATCAGGTGAAAACATCGAGGCCTAACATGAAACTTTACTTGTCTGTCTTACTATTAGATATTGATGGGATCTATAGTGAAGAGACGGTCTAGGTAGGCGCATATAGCCATGGCTTCCAAAAATATGCTCAGTCATAGGGACATGCTGAAAGTGTGTAGGTAAAAAAAAATCAATCAGTCTAGAATTGACTTGCAATATTTGACCCAAACTTTTCAAAATCCTGGAATGTGAACCATAGAATACAACTATATTATACTAGAAACTAGTCGGTGTAGAAATCGGGGGTGTATACTGGACTAATAAGTGGAGCGTGCTTTAAGTATAGTCCACGCATCAATTATACATTTGACGAGTAAAGACTAAGGATAGTGGCTTGGTCACACATACTACTATACTTTTTATCTATTTGGAACTCTATCTATTTGTTTGTTACATTTCACGACTAAACTACAGTATAAAAAGGGACATTGGCAACTTTAATCTTCGGAACGTGGATGACAACTTTGGAGTTAGCTAGTACTATGCATTATTACAGTGTGTATGTTTGTTAATCAATTACGTCGGATTGGCTTGAAGGGAAGGATTCGGATGAAATGAAACCAGCGGGGCAACCGCGCAAGTGAACTTCATTAAACTGGAGTACATTGAAATCCATTAACTGGAGTTTTATATAATTTAGACCTCAAGCGGGTCACAGGACGAATCATGGATGGCTCTCTTAACTCGTTTGATACAAATCATTTCCTATATATAAAAGAATTGTTGAAAACGGAAGACCATTTTGATGACGTTCATTACCATAGACTTACGCGGTAGCCCGGCTGGTCAGAAAACATTACATACCTCACGAACGCGGGTGACCACAGAGCCAAAGGTAGTCATAAAATAAAATAATGATTCCAAATGTACGTAAAACTGGATCAAATCGCAGCGAAACTTTAAAGTCCGAGTTCAATATACTAATTACCAGTGCTTTATGACTCGATTTGCTCCACAAAATTATGTAAGCACTGGCCCGTAACTTTGCAAAAAGTGGACTAATTAAAACTGTAGGTACAGTCGAGGACAAAAATATGTATACACTTTTTGAAATTCAAAAGCGATTTTCTCGCATGTTTAACATTTAAGTGTTAAGCTATTACACAAATCATAATAGTAGATGTCAGAAGATTCTGCCTTTATAATATCTCATAATTTCAATCAGTAGTTTAAGAGGAAACCGTTGTTGAATTTTACTAATTGTATACATATTTATGTCCTCGACTGTACCTCTTGAATTAAAGCTTCGAATTAAATATGTTTTATGAACATCATTAATACTAACATAATTATATCTGTGACCGAGTGATTTAAAAAAACTAAAATTGACTTGTAAAACATAATACAATGCGTTTGTGTATACTGTAGTGAAAGCACAAGCACGACTCAAAGGTAATTTATGTTTTATTTTTCATTGATTTTCAGTTTAAAATCATCATCCTGTATAGATAGTACAATGCATTGTTAGGTACTACTGTGACAGCGGTAGCTTAAAATAATAGATCTATAGGTAAGGAAGCAAGCACATGCCGCAGGATTATAGACATTAATATTGATTGCTATAAAAATGCATCGACAGCGACTTAGACTGCGATGTGGCTATAAGACAACCAGGATTACATAAGTAAACTAGCAGGCCCCCGCGGTTTCACCCGCGTACGGTTTGAATTTTCTCCTTCGAAAACCAATGCACGACACTGATTATTAGACACAACAAATCAAACACAGATATTTTTGCAATTAAAACTAAAAACCTATATTATACCTACACTAAAAAATCTAAGTCAAAGAATCTTATTTAATTATTATAACAACAAATGAGAAAGAAATTAAATTAACTTCAATCAAAATATTCTAATGAAATAGAGAAAATTAACTTTTTTTTTCTTTGGCGTCACACGGGTGTGTATTTTGCCAATTTCCAGTTATATTATATAAGTTCTAGTCACAATAAATCACTTTCACATAGTCGTCAACTCATGCAGTCAGTCACTGTCCATAAAAGTCATGTTATACTACAGTGGTGGTCATGTACTAAAACTCTTCACGGACTTTTGAAAAGACACGATACACATAATTAATTTCATTTCACTTCACTGGTGCACATGGATTGATCCTTATTGGATGAAATACCACCGATAATATGCAATAAAACCTTGTTCTTATATGTCTGTGAATAAAACTCAAAATACACAAATTTATGAAAATAAAATTCAAAACGCAACGTCACTCTGCAAGTTCCCGCCAAAAAGTCCGTGAAAATGAACTTCCAAACAAATTTCGAATTCTGATCCGGTTTAAATATTCTTTTATATTTGACATTCCAATTTTAAAGAGCATTTCAGTTTCCGGAACAAAAGGCAGATAGAGCGCGCGAAACCCGGGAGTGAGGCCAAAAAAAGCAATTAGGTACAAATTGAAAAACACATATCTGGTTTAAAAGCTGATGTGTGCTAATTTATTAAAAAGAAAGTGTTTTTAGTTAAATAAAGTTTTTTAAACAAAGCAAATTTAAATTCAAAAGCGAATACCAGGTATGTGTTTTTCAATTTGTACCTAATTGCTTTTGGCCTCACTCCCGTGTTCCGTTCGCTCCATCCGCCTTATTCTGTAATCTGTGAAAATTGGATTTAGACATAAACATGTGTCAAAATCAGTCAAAATAAAAAATGTTATTTAAATCAAATGTACTAAGGAGTATTGATATCAACTTCGATGCAAATCACCCCTAAAATAACTTTCTACCCCTTTTTAACCCCGTTTGGCGATGAGTTTGAATAAAATATGAAACACCACTTCCATCAATTATGTTAAAGAATGTTTATGCAAAATTTGAAGTAGATCGGACCAAGGAATCACGCTGTCCCATACAAACTTTGCCCCCGTTTTTCACCCCCTTAGGGGTAGAATTTCGGAAAATCCTTTCTTATCTGATGCCTACGTCATACAAAGAACACACCCTCCAAGTTTCAGGTCTCTACGATCAGCGGTTTAGGCTGTGCGTTGATTGTCAGTCAGTCATTCAGGACAAAGCATTTTATATGTATAGATAGATTATATGTATTAAGGTAATTAATATATCGACTTAATATTATAAATTGCATTCCAATTTGTTTATGTTCTTAATCTATTAGCATAAGTCACTTATGCGGATTCAAGTTCTTAGTGTGAATACGCGACTTAGCAAAACCGGTACAGGCGCTTTCAACTTTTCTCTTAGCGCGGTGCACGGTGCGCTGTTATGACATCTGTTTTGTAACAGCTTTCTTCGCTAACTATGAGATAACTACAAATTATGTTTGACCAGACAGAATCACACCAATGAGCAAGCATGACGTGATAATACCCTGCAGTACAAAATGTTCATGTGAGGTAACCGAATCGAATCGATTGCGTTTCCTTTTCAATTATATGAGGCTATTGTTCGTTATGTTTATTATTTTTATCTTATAGTAGCAATTGTTTAAGAATATGTTGTTGGTTCATGTGCAGATTGGTTTACGTCATACAAATATTATTGGTTCTGTTATTTATCGAACACTAATATTTTAACATTCCTTGGTCAGACATAAGTTGAATGCGCAATTAAAGTAGTCCAGAAGCATAGAAAACAAACATCGATTTTTATTAATATCGCAGAAATCAGCTTCTGTAGAAGTTCCTTTCCTAGGCACTTATGCGTCTAAAAACACGTTAGTACCTGCTTGTTCCACTTAAAACCACTGCAAACCCATGTAAGGCTTTAATCTAAAACACAGCCTCATAAATATCAAGAGTTAATTTAAACCATACACAATGTTAGCCTTTCAAGGCAGCTAAGTACTCCTGTATGACCAGATGGTGTGTCTTTGAAAAGGTTCAGATTAAGTTGGTTTTATACGCTTTCCACGGGGATCATTTTTTTCCGATATAAAAGGTATCCTTAACGTTAGTACAAGATAGGTATAATATTAGTAATACATATTAATACTTTGAAAAGTGTCTGAAGAAGCTTATAGAATTACTTAAAGTTAAAGATATTATTAGTTGAAAATCTAATAATATAAATATATTAATTTATTTTCTTATGGTTTAAACCCAAATTTTACCGAAGTATGTAGGCTTAGAAGTCAGCGCAATGAGGATGATTCCTAGGTTAAAGAATAATAATTCTAATTAGTCCGTCAGTTCAATTATCAAAAAAATATTTTTTGCTTCACCAAATCTTTTAAAATTGACAAAGATAAAGCGAGTCAAAGTTCTGGACTGGGGGCTCTTGATGTCACTTTAGGGTGTACTCCAACGTGACGTCACACGGAACTTCAACACACGATGTCTTCGTATTTTTTTTTTCGTATAGTTTAATTGACAAATGAAAATTAGGTGTCTAATATTTTTTGATAATGTAATACGGACTAAATAGATTTGAGTCATCTAGCCCATTAATTTAAACATTACATTACATTATTGCTATGTACCTTACAATACACATTGTTAAGTAACATTTTATTCCTCCGACTTTCAAAATTATTGTTACGTAATATTTAATTATTGATATTATTATTATTATTTTTTTTATAAATATCCTGGGACATTCCTCACATACGGTCATCTGATCCCAAACTAAGCAAAGCTTGTACTATGGAAACCAGATAACTGATATAATACATATACTACTTTTTGTTTGTAAATACATACGTAATATACATAATTACACCCAGACTCAGGACATTCAGACATGTTCATGCACACAAATGCATGTCCTGTGTGGGAATCGAACCCACGACCTGCGGCGCTATAGGTTAAGACTCCACGTCTTAACCAACTGCGCCAACTGGCCCGTCGATTTTTTAATCCATAACCGTTTAAGGAACTAATATTTGCATAAGATAAACACGCCAGACTTTCTACCGGTACGTACCTACATAGGTACGACTCGCATCGCAACCAATCGATTTAAAATACGCAATCGCTAATCACACTATCATGTAAATGGTTTTTTACTTAATCATCGTAAACATCGTTAGCTAGTTCACACGGGATTCGCTAAGGTTTTTTTCTGTTGACAACTTATAAACAATAAACCTTATATGGAGCATGGAACGTTTCAAAATTACGCAACGTAGTTTTCCTCACAAGATGCGCAAGAAAAATTCTTTGACAAACTGAGAATGTAGCATCTCGTCACGCTAGCTTACGAAAGTGTTATAGTGTGTAATAAACACATAGGTATCTACTTTGTTAATTTCTAAATTCAGACTACGCTGCGATAATGCTAATATAAGGTACAGTCTGCTGGTCATTGTTTGTTTTAATTTTCGACTATTCTTTACAAGCAACATTGGATCACTGTTTGAATTTTGTTAGCAATTTTTGGATTTCTATCATGGTCCATATAGAGTTGAGACTAGAGATGACGCGGCAAGCCACTATTTTTCCATAGTAGGTATTCGACATTTTTAAATATTCTCGAATAGTAAAATACTTAATAGTGTTGACAGAGGAGAATAATTAATGTATGACATAAAGGAAGGTATTAAGTATTTATAGATTACTAAATAATCTGACTAGTTAGATATGAATAATTTGGTGTTAGTTAGTTTGAGCAACAATAAGTCTTTAGGGAACAGCATTAAATAATCCTAATAATAGGATATGCTAACTTTGGGATCAGTTAGTCGTGTCGTGTGTGAATAATGTCCCAATTTAAATATTTATTTAATAAAACTAAACTTATATTTTGCAATAATAATTTAGTTTTAAGAATAAATTACAGTTATTTTAACATTGATTGTCATAATTTTTAAGATATGTCATATCGTTAGAAATAGCGATTTTTTTATGTCGAATAACTTTTGCTAACAATTCAACTACTTGGCTTCGATTAATTGCTAACCCATTATTAACTATAGCACTATTCGCGGGATCTCTAGTGGAGTCTTGAGACAATTAAGCCTTCTTTTGATTCGAACTATGCGTGTGGACTCAATAATTATAATTGATTCCAGAAAATGAGAGCCCAACTAAATTAAGTTCATGAAGCCTAGCTTGTTGAAGATGTTGTATTTTATAATTTAAAATGAACGCAAAGTATTACAGTTGTTTAACTGCTCTGTATTTTTTTTAATGAGCTTAAATTTTTATAGTGTTAATATAATAACGATATTAGGTTTATTAATATAAGCATATTTTAATTGATGCTTATATTAGGCATCGATTAGTACATATCATTTATTTATGGCTTTTGCGGTCGAGACCCGGGGACCGTGGGGGTCCGGAACTTGCCGTTTTGCTCGCAAATTGTCATCAAAATTGATCGAGACCTCCGGAGACCAGCATTGGCGTTTACGGAAAAAGTTCTCCGCCCGCTTGGCTATTCAAAGAGGAACAAAAATATATATATGCAAAGCTTGCATTTATATATTTTTTTGCATGAGTATCCGAACTTTTGTGCGGTAGTCTATAATCAGTCATATACTAGCGCACAAAATTATACGAGTATAAGTAAAACTGACATAATTTCGGAAATTGTAGTAACTAATAAACCTGCGATTATTTTTCAGTCATATCTTAATTTTATTTTTAACCGACTTCAAAAAAAGGAGGAGGTTCTCAATTCGGTTGTAAGTTTTTTAATTTTTTTTATGTTTGTTACATCATAATCATATCTCCGTCATTTATGAACCGATTTGGAAATTTCTTTTTTTGTCTGGAAGGGTACACTTCCAGTTTGGTCCCATTTTCATCAGATCAGGATTTGATAACTTCTTAGTGTACTTTGAAGTCGGTTTAAGTTTTTTTGTAAAACAGTCCAATTATTTAAATAAACAATAGGTGGATACGTAATAAACTGTAATAATAAATATTTTTTCAGACATGGAGATCTATAGAAGCGGAGCAGATAGTAAATCCTACACAATCGCCTAACTGGGACGAAAACGCCCCGGATGAACTTCCAAAACGACGACGACCTGGTCGCAAACGAAAACGTAGACCACAAGTACCAGAAGAGGACCTAACTCCTCAAGAAAGACATACATACCCAGAAGAGCCATCCAGGCCCTTCTTTGAAGTAGATTACGAACGTAATCGCCAAACTACTGACTTACCGAGAAGAAGACGAAAGCATCCCATGACGAACCCAAATCGATGGACTGATGAACCTTTAAAGGCTGACAGACCCTTGCGGAGACGCGGTCTAAGAAGGAAAAGGCCTTCTTTAGAAATGTGGCCAGAGTTAAGCGAATTCGGGGGATATCAACGAGATCATACACAACCAGAAATCTATACACAAACAAGTCAGGAACAAATGGGGGTAATTAGTCCAAAAGAATTTACAAAAGATGATGCTATGGAAGAAGAAATAAGAACAACTACAACAGATTCATTCCAGCCGGAATCATATGATGCGATAGATGATGGTGAATTTGAATTAACTAGAGGAAGAATGAAAGAAGATAAGTCATTATCTGAGTTTTCGTTTGAATTTATGAATCCGAGTGAAGAAAATTCAAAAGTGGATTTAGATAAACTATCGGAAAAAACCAAGGAAGCATTTTTTGGGTTTCAAAATGATTTTGATAAATCACAGGTAATAATATAACATTTTTAATAATTAAATAATAACTTTTACTTGGCGAAAAGTAAACATAGGGTTAGTCCTAAAATTAGAAGCCAGTCGGTATTTTTTTATACTACCAAGGTGGTAAGCAAGCATACGGCCCGCCTGATGGTAAGCTGTTACCGTAGCCTATGGACGCTTGCAACACCAAGGGTATCACTCGCGCGTTGCCGACCCTGAAGAAACCTCTTTAAACCCTTTTTGAAGAACCCCATGCTGTATTCCATTAGGTAATCCAGTGTGGGGAGCTCATTCCACAGTCCGAGCGTCCGCGGAAGAAAACTCCTTTTAGCCCGCACAGTTCGAAACAAATCTGGTTTCAATGTGTGAGGATGGACTTCCCGTCGATGGCGAGAGTTGCGATGGTGGAAGGTTGCCGTGGGCATAAAGTCGAACAATTCCTTAGAACACAAAGTTACCTTACAACGGTAAGGTAACGGTGCGCTCTGTAAAGCGAACAAGATAGCATTTTATTATTCTATCGGAAATCCGATCCTATTTTGGTTTTATCGAAGTAACTTTGTTTAGTTGAATAAACAATACACAAAATCTGCAAGAAGAAATAAACGAAGTCTGTGTTTTTATAATTTTAACACATTAAATGTCATATTTGTAGGACAAACTAAACGAAATTCAACCAGAGGGCGTGAAAACAATAGATGATTATTACATTGATTCGGAGTCAGAGCTCGATATGTTAAAAAATACTATAAAAGAATTAAAAGTTCAGGAAAAGGTACATAATATTGAAGTAACCAAACTGTTAGAGGACAGCAAATTAGCAATAAGCATCAACAAAGGCAAAGAAAAAATTCGCCTCTATAGATTGATGCTACAAGAACCAATATCCCTTACAGAATTTAATTCGGTATTTATGCATTTACTTTTAAGATTAACTACATGTGAGAAATAGAAAAAAGGGTAGAGATGTGTTAATATGTAATATTTCTATTTCTTGTATTATTAATGTCTCTATTTCTTGTTATAATATATTAACCCCCTTACTTATAAAGCGCTATTTAACTAATATACTGATTAAATGGTCACGTAAATAATGTCACATTATTTGACAATGACAATAGAGTGACGTTATTTACGTGACCCTTTAAACATTATATTAGTTAAATAACATTTTATGAGTAAGGGGGAAAATAATATTTTTTTTATATAAATGAGAATAGGTAGTACTTACTAGTAGTTATGTAGTTAAGTGGCATAATAATTATAATTTCTAAGCATACTAATTCTCTTAAAACTAAATGTAGAAGTTATAATATACTCGCTACCTATATATTATGTACCTACATGTTTTTTTTAAATGAGAATCTTGTCTAATTTCGAAACTATAGATTATCAATATTTGGGATAGCACTAAATGCATTTTTAGATTTTCAATAATTGACATTAGCTAAGAATACAATTTAACCCTTTGTTTTTTCATTTCAATTATAGTTAGGCATTAAGTAATGGACCAATCGAGTGCTGATCTAACGATCAAATTTTAAAAGTTGGTATGATAATATTGTATTTATGACCAGTCGAGTCAATGGAAAGGGCTATTAAAGCAGCAGCGTAGTGCAACTAGGATTTCGATGTTATAATAAATACTGAAGAGCCAATTGTTTACAAAAACTTTGCCGTAAGCCGTAGGCGCGGCTCCTCAAAAACTTATCTATGATATCATATC
This sequence comes from Achlya flavicornis, assembly GCA_947623365.1. Lineage (NCBI taxonomy): Eukaryota > Metazoa > Arthropoda > Insecta > Lepidoptera > Drepanidae > Achlya > Achlya flavicornis. The sequence goes on from OX392482.1 coordinate 6,119,261, forward strand.
TGATTAATTTTATTTCAGGATGCTGGTCCAATAGACCCAGTCACATTGAGGGAAATATTGAAACGATCCAATGGCACTAGTCTCAGCGAAATATTGCAGCAACATAATTTATCTTTGGGTGACTTAATTCATGGACGAGGTAACGCTTTAAATGTACTCAAATCGAAAGACACATTTAAAATGAATCGTAAAGCACCATTCGAAAAAAAATACGACATTGAAGTAAATACTGGTGAAAAAGAAAACGCTGAGGAAAAATTACTAATGAATTCAGAAAGAAAATATGTAACTGAACCTATAACAGAATATAGTTTTACGACTGAAAATTATCAAGAATCAGAAAAAGAAACTTCTTCAAATGTAAACGATGATGTAAAACTGGTAACTGTTGACGAGACGCCACTATACCGAAAAGCTCTAAATAGAAGTCTCCCTAGAATTGTAACTAAACGTCGCTTTCCTGGAGTTATTCGTAGAAGACAAAGAATAAGACCATTGATGAATAACACATTAAAAGCAGAGATAAGTAAAGATTTAATGGCACTCAATGCGAGAAAATATTTATATCACAATAGAAGAAACTTTACTAAATATAGGGAAGGGAATGATATGATTACAACAATGAACATTATTAAGTCCAATGAAGATTTCACTAGGAATTATGAAAACGAGACCGTCACAATAGCTTTTATACCTGAAGAAACTACAACACTACCTGAATTTGACAATAGACATAACAATAATGTATCTGAATTAGAAATAGATTCACATACAAATATACAGAGTAAGAACATAAGTGACATTGAAACTATTAATATGGACGTAACTGAAGTTCCCATTCTTACTACCATTCTAACAAAAAATATAGAGAACAATATCAAAATCACAGAAAATATTGCAGAAACTTCTACTGCAAGGCCTGTAAATGCATCTACTTTACGACGACAAGCATTTAATAATAGACTTAAGAAAAAAAGACTTAAGCAGAGAAATTCTACGACGGAACCACCAAAAGACGACCTACTAAAAAGTCTTTACGGAATAGGTAATTTAGTTTCATCATCAGAATTTATAGCAAGGACTCAAACACCAAAATCTATTCCCGAAGGTTATCTAGAGTCGGAAACTACTCTAGAAGATTTTATTCTGACTACCGAAACTCCAAAAAAAGACAATAGGTTAAGAACTATTAACCCTTTAGTTAGATTTTCGACTACGTCTGAAACTTCAGAGATAATAATCACCACGGAGGAGACAGCTAAGGTAGAGATCGAAGAAATACTAAATGATACTCAAAGTAAGTGATATAATGATTTGGTTTTCGTAGAATGTAATAGATTTTGTTTCTATTCAAATTAATTCCAATTGATTCAAAATAATTTTATAACGTCTTAGGCACCGATCCCACAGAAAAGAGTTCTAGAGTTCCGAGTTCCGCGTTCACCTCTGTACATACAGCTAGCGAGCAGTCTAGAGTTCTAAAGGTAAATGGGCAAATTTGTATGGAGCTTGTCCCATTGGCGGCCAGCAATAATTTCTATGTTTTCTATTAGGCAAATATATATTAATAAAAATATGAAAGCTGATTACTGTGTTGTATTTAGAAAAAAAGTTATAGAGTATTTAAGTTTTAAGAAATAATTGGAGATATTATGAAATTGCAAGGTAGTTGCATTAAATATAATTAGTACCCCGTACCAAAATGTGTAATTATATACATACAGCAAGCAAAAGTTTGTTTACATTCTTTATCTCGTCTCATTGGCTTTACGTACTACATCAGTTTCATTAGTGGACGCTCATGGATCAGAATGCCCATTGCCCTTTCTGTCTTAAGTCACTCAGTAAATAAGACAGTGATAGCTCAGACGTGTCACTTCAACTACCAGCTTTAGAGAATGGAACTCAAACAGAACTCGCCTTCTCTTGAGCGACGAGTTCTCTGTGTGCAATGATCATAGGCGCCGCATAGATTACAGTGAACGCGGAACTCTAGAACTCTTGGGATCGGCGCCTTAGTATTGTTCACGTTGAACTCGCGGGCGCGGTCGCGGGCACGGGCGTGCTACTTCCACCGCACGTGCGTTTTGTACGTGAACACTTGCATACAATGATATTTCGTGACCGCTCCCGCCACCGCGCCCACGAGTTAAAGTGAACAAGCATGCCATATTTTTAACTTATTTTTTATTTTTGACAGCTAGCGCCAAACTATCAAAGATATTGATGGAAAGGAATATGACTCTAGGTGAATTGGTACAGCATAGAGAACGTGGGTCAAGTCATGTGCATTTGGCTGATATATTCCATAATGCTTCTAAGGAACCAAACCCACCAGAACCATTCCTTTCTAAATCATTAATTGAACCCATATCAAGAGAAATATATCCTCTCAGAGCTCTTTTGGATGCAAATTTACACGACCCAACAGGCAAAGCCACAACAATCGATCCAAATTTCGTACAGTCAAAGTTAGCAAATATCCCAGTGGTGATGGACTTTGGAAATAACGTGAATGAAAATGCAGAAAACATGGGTTTAATGTCTCTATTCAATAATTTTACTAAAAGTGAGGTTGTTATGAATAACAATAGTTTAAAAGAAGGTTCTGAAAACACAACTAATGAGATATCTATTAGTGAATTAGATGTCAACCAAACTAGTGATACAAATGATACATCAAGAGAAGGTCGTGGTTTAGATGAAAGTAAAGATGACGTGGTCAGTTGGAATGAAATTTTCAAGTTGATGCGAAGAAATCATATGAATGAAACAGAAGACATAGCACAAACGAATAGTGAAAGTAAGTCTGTTGCTTAGTTACAATGTTATTCAAAACTTCTGGCACGCGTTCCTGGAATGAAACTACTCTTTGTCCTATTCCAGGACCTAAAGTAGCTATGTAGGTACCAAATTTCATGACAATCCGTTCGACCGTCGCGGAGATTACCCGAATCATGACAATCCAGTCAGCTGCGATTCAAATGTAAATGTAATGTAAGGAATCTAAGCTTGTTTTGAAAAGATTAATTTTCTGAGTTTATTGGCGGCTCTTCTCAGCAAATGCAACCTTTCAGACCGGTATTAGAGTCAGACTATTAATAATAATAATAATAACGTTTATTGAGTAAAACAACAGATTACACTGCATGTATCGTTGATTCCCAAACTAGGTAAAACCTGTATCTTGGGAACCACCTTCCTTATTGATACAGTTCATTCAATTACAATAATTACGTAATAATTTTGAATTTACAAACATTTTTTATTTATTTATTTACTATTCATAAGAACCTGTGAAGGTCTATTTGAAATAAATGATTTTGATTAAACTAGGAATCGAAAATTATATTGTAAGCAGTATGATACAGTTCATAATTTCGCTAGGTAGATTATAAACTAACGGTTTTCACAAAACTACGGTGACATATATATTTTTATAAAAGTGATAATGCTCTTATTTATAGACAGTTTTCATTTACAACATTTCCCATAAATTTTAATGTTATTTAAAATATATTTAATAAAAGATACCTAATGTCATTGACAAGTAGAACAAGTACAATATGAAAACTATTTTTTTCAGAATTATCACCCAAGAGAATATCGAAGAAAAAAAGATTAGAGGACGACGTTGATGGTGCCGGCCTGATTATATTGGAAGACTTGCAACACCTCAAAGAATTTGACAATAACATCGCATCAGAGTCTGATGAAAAATTAGACGATAATACATACGACAAAACGAATGTACCATCGCCAGCGCAAACAACAGGTATTCTTGAAAAAATACCTTCCAATACTAAATCAGTTACTGTTGCAACAGCTAGTATTGCTGGTCTTGCGATGGTGTTGTTCTTATTGACATATGCTGCTTTCAAATGGAAGCAGCAGCAAACGCTCAATAGGAAGAAACGCAGCTTCTGTGACGAACGAATTCCTACACCCGTATTTGAAAAAAGGAAGGGTCATAAGAATAACAGCAGTACCCGTAGTATTAGCCCAATGCTTTCCTCTTCTAATATTTATACTTTGAATACATTAGACTCGCACAATGGCAAAGAGTCACCAGATTACATGTGGGACACGTTGAGGAAACCATTTCAATAGCTGATGTTATTTCTAATTTTAGACTGAATTTTATGATGGTTAGTACTAATGATTGTCTAATAATTAGTTGAGGTGTTTTTGATGTTTGATAATACAGTGAAGGCTTGAGAGCTCTAATGTTAAACTAGTGACCTGATATCGATGTAAGGTTTCAATGTACCACATTTTATGGGAATACATTTTATGTAAGGCTTTTACTTATAATTTGATGTAAGCAATAAATTATTTTCTTTGTTTCTTATTTATTCCGTATGTCTACAGTATTATGCAGCAAGTTTAATGTGACATTACAGTTTTATAATGTCTTTATGCTTTGGCTGTAGAAATAAAATCAAAGGAATCTTGAAGCTTTTAATTTTTATTATTACCTTACCTGTAATTATCGTAAGTGAAAATATCTTGGAGATTTTTCAAGACTGGTAAGTCCAGTGTGTGAATTTTGTTGTAGAAATAAGCATATTGTCTTGCAATGCTTCTGTAAAGTTTGAGCGCTGATTCAAATACAGGTGACGGCTGTAATGTGAATGTAGAAAGTTTATTCATATGTAAATATAATTTGGTAAAATTTGTAAATATTTAAGCATATTTAATTACCTTCAATTCTGCAAGATCTTCTGAATTGAAATAGAGAACAGTAGAGTATTTATCTGGCAAGATATCAATGTATGATTTCCAGAATGAATCTGTAATTCAGAGAATAGGTATATTCTAAAGATAGTTCTTTAAATAACCACAAAAGATAATTAAAAAAATATAAATAATAAAATTAATAAATAACCATAAAAAAAACAAATATAAATGGTATTAGTGAAACAAAATCTGTACAATAATAATTATAATAATATTAATAATTGATGAATGATTCATGATTATTGAGGTTAGGTACTTTTTTCGCACACCTGAAAGTTTGTGTTTTTTATGCAAATTATTCTAAATTAATACATAAGGGTGCGATTGTGTAACAAAATCAGCACAAACATACACTGGCTTAAGAAATTTGGATGATGAAATTTGGCACATAGATTATACCCAAAAAGGAGTTTGAAGATTTTAGTATGAAGCCTGGTATTCCTATCATTTGCCATTTTAATTTAATTTCAAAATGGCATCCACGGATGACTTTTATAAAAATCAATAGTTGACATTTATCCAATCAAGAAATATTTTGTGACAAAACCGTGTGCATTTCGAAGATATAAGCAACTAAAGTTTTACTGTTAAGTAAAATAAAATTGGGCAGAAGCCAAGTAATTGTCAACTTAAATAGAACTGTTATTACCTGGATTATTTTTTTCTAACAGCAGGAAGAGTGCTAAAGTAATATTTGGCATATTTTGCAAAAGTGGGTCAACAGCAATGAAGGCTGCCAATTCAGAATTTTGAGCATTTTTCTCAGTCATCATGACTTTTGATGGTACTGTTAGGATGAGTGAGCCTTCTGTAAAGGTTTTTGTTGCCTTCAATCCAAGATCGTATCCTTCAAACTCAGAGATTTCCACACCTGAAAAATTATGTCAATAGGTTTCTGAATAGAATCTGAATGGTGTATTGAAATAACAATATCTAAGTGTGGGTCCATAATAGTTTTGTAGCCAGAAATTATGTGTAAATCACATGACATTGAGTGTTATTTCTTGATAAAAAATCATGTTGTATTTCTTAATTTTAAGTTTTATTTCTTTCCACTTGAGGTTTGTTTGTTATAATAACTCTTATTCATTATTGCATATAAGAAGCTAGAGTAGCATAAAAACAAAAATAATTGAGTCATAAGATATCTGACTGTGTGTTTCATTTTAAGTTCAATAATAATTCATCAAAAGTATTTATATTTCAAATATTGCACAATAATAAATAATGACATCCTTAAATTATATTGATGTTAATTATACTACTTGTTTACACAAATAAATCACATGTTTAAATACATTTATTGAATGATTGATTAATAAGTATGCTAAATTGTTGAAGAATTTGTTCAGAATCACCTACTGAATTGATTTATGTAACTTTATAATCTATATTAAAAGTTACATAAAATGATTCAGAAAACAATTTTGAACAAACCATTTAACAGTTTTGTATCTAAATCTGTTACACATTGTATATATTAGTATTATTAACAACATACATAGACTGCGTTACCTTAGTTCTAAAATTACTGAGCAGTAAATATACCTATAAAACTAATAATTAAAATATATTAATAATTTTAAACCTTTTATTATAATAACTGCTATGTTAACTAGAAGCTTATCATACAGTCAAACAATTTCAAGGTTTGTGATTTTAAGCCGATAAGATACTTAATCCTACTAAGGTTTAAGTTTGTGGAGAATATGTTATGCTATATATCCTGTACTATATTTATATAATACCTTTTATCCTGGGAAAAGATACGACAGCGACATGGATAATCAGTAGAATGAGTGTGTGTAAGTTTGATTCATAATAATGTTTCTGACAATTGACTATAACCTCAATACTAAGACCTTATATTAATTACTATCTGATGGAATGCAAAGTTATTCAGATATATACCTTCATAATGCACTTCATTTTCATTTAACCACTTGAGATACTTATCAATACATTTCTGGCGTGATATCTGACCGCTTTTCTGATGAGCTTCAATATTCTTAATATCCTTGATTATATTGTCGATTTCTTGATGGTGCTCCCAGCTCTTCGATAAATTTGCGGTAGACTGGAATATACTCGTCAGCCGCAGCACTTTATCCACAAGTACAGCTAATTCTTTTCGTTTTTGTTGGACAAACTTATTGTTTTCCTTGCCAGCATTCTTCTTAGAACTTTGCTTCGATTGTGATTTCCGACCCATTTTATTCACCGTAGTTGTAGTCAATGATAAATAATAAATACTATAAAATATGATACAGCCCAATAATCTTAATGTAAAACGTGGGAAAAGAGAATTGTAAAACTAAAAATAGGTCTACAAAATTATTTGAAATGTTTTCATTTTGAAAGTGAAAGATGAGATGACGTTGATTTGTTGTTTGTAATATTCACCAAAAGGCAGGCAAAGGTCTGAGCCATACAGCCTTCCGTTATTTGAGTTTTCTTGAGTTATATTTAAAAGTATCAAAAAATCACTTTCTTATAGCTACCATCCACAAAATTCATGGTTTAGTATAATGGTGATAATTGTATAAAAACTTTTCACGGATTTTTTCACGGCTCACAGTATTCAAAACAGAACATTTGCGAATTTAATTAAAATCAGAATTAACAATGCGCTAGAACTCCTCATATATTTTATTAGTTGACTCGCAAAAATGAATATTCGCATTTTTTATTATTTTTCTCTCATAAAATCATAAAAAGTATCTTTGCCATAAGGAAAACCAAAAATCTTATTAGATTTTTGCCGAAAACACAATAACTAACCATCACTTTTTGACAGCGCTCACGGTGTGATATCAGTTTAGGGCATGGTCGGTGTGAGCGCAAGATGGCGCATGTCATGACGTCATCTATGACGTTTCACGGGATAGAGGTGTGTAACTCAGCTCTGAACCAGCTCAATGAATCAGATCACTCGGGTTTGAGCCGCTGAGCTACAGCTCAACAACATAATGACTAGCTCACGGCTCAATCCAACTCCTATTGTATCTGCGACTCCCTCCATAGATTATATTCTTGTAATTCTAATCTACGAATTATTATTTCGTTCTAAAACATTTAAATAATAATTACATTCAATAATTAAATACTTATGTAACATAACTCTCAGATCAGATCATGTAAAAAAAATAAACAACTCTAAAGTATGAAAAGAGTCGCTCAGCGGAGTCGAATGAATCGCGGCGGCTCAGTCGGCTCAATTCGACGCGCGGTACGCAGTGAGCGTGCGCGCGTATCGTGGACTATAGGTACATTGAGCTGATCTGCGAGCTGAGTCATTGAACCGGCTCACACACCTGAGCCGTGAGCTGTTCTGCAGCTCGCGTATTTTTGATGAGTTACACACCTCTATCACGGGACATCGTGATGGCGCTCAAACTAATATGGAACGGGTTTAAGCACGCTCAAATCGATTACAGCGATTATATCATTAATTCGGAATGCAGCCATCATGTTTAGCTTTGGGTGCATTCCAATTCACGCCATAATGGCTGGTAGCGTTCGTTTACTGAATCGTCGAAAACTTCGAATCGATTGACTGACATAATTTTTTTTAGAAAAATATAAACAAAAAATATATATTTAGATACTCATAGATTACCATTATGATTTACTCATACATTGGCAAAAATCATGGCAGATATCAATTCTACCAATTAATGTGTACTAATATTATAAAGTATGTGTGTGTGTAGGTAATGTCGAAAGCGTGGAAAACGGAGCGCGCAAGCAAACTGAAATTCTGAAAAGATTCTATTGGAATTCTAAAACAAGAAAAGTCCAATATGACGTCCAATGACGGGCCAGTTGGCGCGGTTGGTTAAGACCACGTTAAGACTCTGGTTAAGATTCCACCAATCGCGCCGCAGGTCGTGGGTTCGATTCCCACACAGGACATGCATTTGTGTGCATGAACATGTCTGTATGTCATTATGTATATTAAGTATGTACCTATTTACAAACAAAAAGTAGTTATATGTTTTATATCAGTTATCTGGTTTGCATAGTAAGCTCTGCTTAGTTTGGGATCAGATATCCGTGTGTGAGGAATTTCTCAGGATATTATTTATTTATATGAAAAAATCACAATACAGTTTGCTATTAATCTCGATTCTGCTAGCTTTTATTACGACGGAGTATAAAATTTGGAGTAAAACTCTATACTAAACCCTGCTCATTTTTTTAAATAAGCAAACATGCGCAGCATGCTCTATGGCCTATGGCCATAAACAGCAAAATTTAATATTCAACATGCTTGAAACCTCGGAAAAACGCGTGTTCCCAGAGATGAGACCAAGCTAGATCGATATTTCGCCCCAATAAATCGTAGATATCTAATACATTATAATATTGTTTTTAGCGTATGCATTCCTATACCATATATCTTTTTTCATTCATTCAACTTTGTTGAGTTGTTGAGCATAGGCTGGAGAAGGTTTCTGGACATTTATAAAGTACCTAGTCGTTGTAAAGCTCACTGGCATTAGCTAGTTATTTATGTAATACTATATGCATAAGATAATTCTTCAAAAACAATGTCACGCACGATTGGGCATTGAATACTAAACTTTGACTGGCAATGACAGTGGAACATCGGGGACTTGGCAGCAGACTCTCGCTTCCACGAAAAGTTATTTGAAACCGCCCCAGTTTTCGGATGAAGAAAGAATTGCCCTCTGCATATTTGCATTGTAGCATACTTACTGCATCATAATAATAGTTGTAGTACTGTTGATATTTTATGTAGAGGCTACCTTTACACCCGTGGCTTCGCTCGCGAGGACTTCATAAAATTTTTATATCATATTTCCCACCAACAGATTTCGATAAAATAGATCCTTTATTGTCCTAAAAAGCTAAGCTTAATTTTCTTTTGAATATTCTTTACTTTCGAGTAGGATGTCCCAGGATACCAAACGTCCACGTTTCTCTCCCCTTAGGTACTTCCATACATTCCTCCCCTATTTAATTCCCATTACCTAATGAATTTTCACTAGGAACAAATTCAATTTCAACTAAGACTGTTAAAATTTTATGCTCCAAGACTAAAGTAATTGGTTTAGCCTCTGGACTGGCACACTGACTGTGTTAGAGGTTTATTTTGTAGATCATTAATTACTTTGACGGCAAAAATTTTTTTTTGATTTCTTTAACACAATATCATAACGGCATTTTTATCGAATACACAATATTTTAGTTTGCGTTAGATAGCGAGTCTGCCCCGAACATCCAGGGCAAAGTAGAGTAAAATTGTATCTAGTTACATAGCATTCATATGCGTGCCATGTCCGTGAGTATAATTTATTTATGAACTTGTAATATTCCAAAAGGTGTAATCACGTGATTTCCCCATTTGAAGAGGATAATAAGATTTGCAGTTATTGTGTCAATACATAGGTACCTAAATCAAAATGCACGGAAGAAGTGAAGCACAAACACTGGCCGTAAGTACACCAGGCAATATTTAAAGTGTAACATATAGAAACCATTTTTAGCTGTTTCTTCTGAGCCCCATAACCACAGATGATTGTAAACCATGTTTTGTAATTAAATTATATTTATAGTTATTGCTTGCATATAATATTTTATTATGCTACCTACGTATCGATTTAATGACAGGTGCATTCTGATTTAGATTTTTATTTCTTCCGGTAATTTAAGTGCTAGGTAAGTATACAGGGACATTGACGATGATTTGCGAATGCATGTATATGATGTATATTCCACTAAAAGTTAATCCGTAATTGGCAGTATGTAACAATTAGTAAAGCGCAATGGATTTTGTATCATTTATAAAATAAATAAATGAATGCTTTATTATTATGATTCACAGTAAGAAAGTATGAACAGTATACAACTTAGAAACTAATTAGGTACCTACCATATACTAACCCCCTTATTCATAATTATGTTATGAAACGTTTAAAAGTTGAAATTCTGAAGTCTCTATCTAACACGTGGTGTAAGGTGATCGAAAGAGTGAGACAGAGGACACGATTACACTGATTTAGTTATATAGGGATTATGAATAAGGGGGTTAAAATATACTTTAGGCTTACAACATTAAATAGCAATAGGTGCCTAATCTAGGATACCCTGTTTTGTAAGACACCGGTTCCAACCCTTCAGTTAGGTGCACGTGCCTGAAGCCTTTAACAAAATAACAGATATTAATTTTCTTATAATTGAAATAATAAATATTATCTTAAAGTTATATTATTATACAGTTAATACAGGTTTATTAATAATAATAAATATCCTGGGACATTCCTCACACACGGTCATCTGATCCCAAACAAAGCAGAGCTTGTACTATGGAAACCAGATAACTGATATACATATACTACTTTTTGTTTGTAAATACATACTTAATATACATAATTACACCCAGACTCAGGACATACAGACATGTTCATGCACACAAATGCATGTCCTGGTGGGAATCGAACCCACGACCTGCGGCGCTATAGGTTAAGACTCCACGTCTTAACCAACTGCGCCAACGGGCCTGTCCATTATTAAAAAAAAATTATCATAGATACTACCTCATTATTTCATTACTTTTCCTACTGTATAATTTATTACTAACCCATTATTTTACTGTATGGATGTGGGGGTGAACGGGTGTTTCTGTATGAGGGTGTATGTGAGACGGGGCTAGAGTTGCGCATATTCTGGAAGAGACTCAAGAGCCTCGACCATCGAAGAAAGATTGCTTGCTTATCGGTTTTCTACAGGATATATTTTGGAGAGTGTGCGCTGGAATTGCTCAACCTCCCATTCCCACCCACCATCCCCATTTTTACACCGAACCACAAGACGCCGGGAAAATTTTCACCCGTACGTTGTTGACATACCGAAAATACGGACACAGCGTTTTGCATCCTCATTTATAATGCGGACAACAAGGCAGTGGAACCTGCTTCCGGCGTCTGTGTTTCCTGACGCCTACAATCTAGGAACTTTCAAGGCCAGAGTGACTAGGTTTCTTCTGGGTAAGCGTGTTTCATCTTAGGCTTCGTCATCGCCACTTATGGGCGGGTCAGTGGCCAAACGCAAGCCCATTTAATAAAAAAAAAAAAAAGATGTTCAGTGTCATCAGAGGTATAGCTGGGCACGATTAAGGATTAAAGGTAGGTTAGGTACCTTTAATCTTTAATCGTTAATCGTGCGATATTTGAACCTATTTGGCAGGGTAGATATATCTTGCCGGCGAGCGCGTGTGAGTGAGAAAACTTTGTTTGTTCCTAGCCTGTTCACTTTCAGAACCCCATCCAACCGCTTTCATAAATAGGTCACTAACGCAACGTTTTTTTAAATCACGTGGATTAACGATTAACGATGCCCAGCTATGATCATAGGAATGAGCAGCCAGTTGGTTACGTTTGTTTCAGTATGTTTTTATTACAATAAATATTTAAAGACCGATTTATTCGGTTATAAATATATCCACCAAAAAAGTAAAAGAAGCATCTTATGTAATAAGTAAACGATAGATTTTGTATATTTTGATAGTGATAGCTGGGTGGGACAACCATGGGCGCGTAGGTAGTAAGTAAAAAGTTTTGGGTAAAGGCAATGAAATTTGACTGTCAATTCACTCGCATTTCATCTACTTACGTAGAACATTTCATCTACTTGGAGTGAAAGCGGGAAAAGCGAGTGGAAGCGAAATAATCATCGTTTTGAAATAACCACAAATGTTTGAAAAATTTTAAGGGTGTACGCAGGTACCTAATAAAAGTTGATTACCCGGAGAACTTCGATCATGTTGATCGAAGCCTGAGAAGACTGAAAAGGCATAGCTGCGAACAATAAAAGAAATACTTATACGTTCCAACAATGAAGTGTTATGATAACACTAATTGCAATCCAACATCGGATTGACGCGTAAAATAATAATTCTCAAGTGCATACCGAATTCCTACGCGGCACACCTTTCATTATGAAGTCAGAACTGGGCTTAGGCTCGACTTGAAAGTTTCTCCGTGTTGTCTGATGTCTATAATGTCGTTGAACATTTGTTGATTGAGAATTCTAATAAAGGCTATGAGCTCACCGAGCGTGGAATACATTATCAACGCGTGAACTTTATGCAAAGCTTAGCTTTGACCATAGAGATCTAAAGAAGTATCTAAAGCACTGTACTTTTCTGATGTTTCATGAAATTGCTTTTTGGAGCTTATACTGTGCTTATATCTGAGAAATAAGGGAGAATAAAAATATGTTATAGAAGTAATGAGGTTTTAATAGTGAAGAAACAAAAACTTATTCTGTATAGAACGCATTTGAATGTATTATTCGATTTGCAGGCTATTCTAGTGTAACATTTTTTCAACACACTCGCTCGTAAAGTGACATTTATTGCACCGTTTTTAGTATTGCAGCTTATTACGCACTTGCGCTTTTTACTTTACATTACCGCACAGTGTTATCATAGGTATAAACAACCCCGATTATGATAAGTTTGTACCTCACTGCAAGTGATATGTGTGTAGACCAAGCATTCTTAATTTAAACGGGTAAAATAGTTTGACAGCTCACCGCTGTCTAAAAAAAAACTTGCGCGCCATATTTGTTAACGTTCTCATTGTGTTGATTTGATTATTATCAAAAAAATTACTTAAAAATCCAAGTCTGTTTTTTTTTCCTCTCGGCCCACTTATCGCGTAACCAACTTTGCACACATGTATCATAATGTACTATAATAATAATTACTTAAAAGGTTTATTTTTTAAATTATTTTATTTCCAAAAAACCTTGCATGTTTTGTTTATTTTAATAGTCGCCAAACTACTATTGCAGTTTGTAGGCGTATAGGTAGTAGGTACCTTAGAAAATACTTGTTATGGATTAATTTGACGGGCAGTTGGCGTGGTTGGTGGCTCCACCTAGCGGCTATCACGCCGAAGATCGTGGGTTCAAATCCCACCCAGGACATGCATTTATGTGCATGAACATTACTGCATGTCCTGTGTCTGGGTGTAATTAAGTACGTATTTAGGAAGAAACAAAAAGTAGTAATGTTAGTATATCAGTCAACTGGTTTCCATAGTACCTATAAGTCTGCTTAGTTTGGAATCGTGTGTGAAGAATTTCCCAGGATATTATTATTATATTATTTAGATTGCCTTGCCGAGTTTCTTGCCGGAGTCTGTGAATAACGAACCGAATGGTAGAGTCGATTGTAACGTTCAAAATCAAAAGGTATTTTATTCAGTTTAGGCACTGGTAAGGCACTTATGAATGTTAAGTACATATTAGGTATATGTGCCTTATCGGAGTCTAAACTGATTAAATGAGTCTTGATTTTGAGTTTGTATGTAATCAGTACCGAAATTAACATATTATACATTTATATATATCTACTAATCAAACAAAAATTTTCTTTAAAAAAACTATGTGACCAATTAAACATTTTGAAATGATATAGTCCTATTTTTTTATTATAATTGCATAACATAACTAATAAGGTAAATTAAAATACAATAGAATCCTAATCCTAACTAATATTATACATGCGAAAGTGAGTTTGTTTGTTTGTTACGCCTTCACGCCTCAACTACCCAATGGATCATCATGAAATTTGACATGCAAATAGCCTATGGACATAGGCTACTTTTTATCTCGGGAACTTGGTTGAAACCGCAGGGGACAGCTAGTTTAAAATGAATTTTCAATGAATGAAAATGGCATGTTTCCGAAGATGCTGGCAGCATTTCCTGGCTGAATCGCAATGCTGATACGTTGTGCGAAGAATAGACTATTATAAATGTGAAAGTTTGTAATTATGAGAAGATGTTTATATCACGCGATAACTACTGAATGGATTTAAATGAACTTTGGCACACGTATAGAATATATTCTGGATTAATCCATAAGATACTTTTTATCCCGAAAAAATAATATATCCCTGGGACACGCGAGCCGGAAAAGACAAAACAGCTACAGAATAATAGTTCTATGTGATGAATTCGATTACATATGCAATTTCTGTCTTACTCATTTCGATTTCTATGACTTGAACCGTTTAAGGCGGTAAGTGCTTCAAAGAATTTAATTTATACACTATCCTGTTTTCAATTAAACTTACTGCTCACCTTATCATGCTGAGGTTAATTGATTTAGTTTATGTCCTAGTTGTGCATACCTTAAACCTTACAAAGCGTAAAGCATCCTTCTAATAAGTAAGGATTCCTTCTTAATTCTACGGGTGCAAAATTAATGAAAAGAGTAAAGTAATAAATCTTATTTAGTACCTACGGCCGGCAAGTATTGCATAATTTTATGAATTAAACTACAACACAAATTTTTCGATACGAATGAGTCCAACAAGGTTTTTAAGGTCATTCATAATTGAAATGAACTGTACAGGATTACATAACAAACTATTTTTGTTAATGAAATTGCTCATACATAATAACCGGCTTTATTTTGAATACTTTAATTCATGCGTTATACGGATAAAATAGATTATAACTTGGTCAGACGATCAGTCTCCAGCTCTAACTTTTAACCAGATGGTAACGAGATAGCTATCCGTAAACCACAGTTGCATACTCAACGATCTGAAGACACCACATAAATACACAAAACTACACTTGATATTAATGTAGATTTATACGCATGCATATCAGCTAGGAAGTAACGTTTCATTCCTAGAAAACTCGACAAAAGCTAATTCTGTTCTGAATAACATTAGTCATAGTAGTTATAATAGGTATCATTAAAATGGTGTGATTATTATCACAAGGGCATGTCTACTTCGCCAAAATATCAAAATGCAGCCCGAACAAAGCCTTGGTCAATCAAAATGTATGAAAATGTTAGTGAGATTGAAAATCTGTCACCTCACCATGCAACTAAAAAATATAATCAGATGAAAAATATTATACCAAGTTAAAAAGAACATACGTATAATAAAACATGGGTTTCCAGCAATGTATGGGTATGAGACAATAAAACAGGGATAGAGAAGGACTGGAGGTGTTTTAGGAAAATGGAGACGTTCAGCTGCACTTAGAGGATGACAAACGAAGCGTTAAGGAGAGTCAAGGGAAAGATAATCAACAATAGAAATAATAGAATTGTAAGATTTACGGCCATCTTATAACTAAGAAATGATTATAAATACCAAAGATGGAAAGCGACGAAGACGAAGAGTAAAGAGTCTAAAGGTAGTAAATAAATCTAAAAGTAGCATGTAAGTATGTAGCATGCGTCGTATTGTGAAAAGAGATGCAAAAAGTTGCCAAAAACATAATAGAGTAGACAATGACAAGAGCCGAGCTCTTAAAAATAATAGAAGAAGTTTTTAGGAATCAATTGGGTCCTAAACATGTGCAGTGCAATACTTTGGTACCTGTTCCTAAAGTATTAAGTACAAAATGTTTCTTCTAGTAAGCAGGTTTAAGCTGAAGAATGGGATTGCTTCCCTTTTTTTTCAATTCTTTATTTACAACAAATGTGCAAATTACAATCTATATGTAGAAAATTTCCTCAAGTCAAATTGCTCAAGTAAGTAAAAGGAATCCCACAATACAAGGCATGATTTCATTCCAATACATTAATGTAGGTAGGATAAGGCAATTGGTATGGTACAGTATGACTATGACTATCTCGTCACTTGCCAGGAACAAGTTTTACCTGTATAAAGGTCAAGTATGAGTAATAGTATTTTCATTACGATTATTTTCAATTGCTTCCCACAGCCTAACGACTTTTCGCAAACACTTTTCTTACATTAAATACTCACGTAGGCGGACTTCTCATATTACGTTTCACATGTGTGGTCTCCATACGAGATTTTTTTAAGAATAGTTACTATTAGATAAATATAACTCACATAATATGTGACAAGCATATTCTAACATGGTTGACTTATAATTTTATTAAAGCAGCTATATGCTACCATCGGTCCATAGCCGTAAGAAACTATAAACTTGAATGTTTGAAAACCGCCTAGCCCAAAATAACACAACATGGGCTATACATTTCTACAACGAGCCGTACAAGTTTGGTTGCGTCTAGTCGCCCCTACAGCTCCTCTGCCATTGAGCCAATGTGCGATGGAAACTCAATAATAAGTAGTCTACCAAAATTATCAAATCTAATATTTTTTACATCACTGATTAGTTAATTGGAAGACAATTGTAATAGCAGACTTGGACCCCGGCCGTCAGTCCATCTACTTGGATGCCACTTGGATGCCATAATGTTCTCCTCAGTAATACGTAACGGCCTACGCTTGCTGTTTCATGGTTCTTGGTTTCTAAGCAGGATAAGCATGAGATACCTATTTTATGCCCTTAATTATTTACCATTGAATTAAAATAATAATGTTCCTATCAACACAAAATGCGATGCATCAAATGTTTGGAATGTGCAAACTGCTTTTTCCTCCAGGACATGACTCTTCACTGAAATGTTTCAGAGTTCACTGTTAACTTATACTACGCACATTTACGATACGTATTACATACTTACTTTCGAGGTCATCTTGATTCGGTAATAGTAATGACGCCACTAGTGACGTCGGGTCGCGCGAGCCCATATGACGACGTTTGCGGTTTCTGACTCAGTGTTGCTTCTTATAATTTATTCGTTGTCGATATCGATATTCTAGATTATTCCATAGCAGTGTCTAAAACTCTACATAATTTCTAACTGGAATCGTTTTAAAATAGCTGTTGTGTGACTTGACTATTAACAGTCCTGTTCTACCTTGCATTAATAACGTCTCAAGTGTCTGGTGAGTCAATGGGTATACCAGTATAATCTACATGATAATTGAGTATTTGAATATATGGATATGTAAAGAATTTATATAGGTAGGTTTATCCAGCCATATTTATCGCGTTCAAGCTACTAGATAGGTATAGGTACCTATATAGTTGTTCAATTCAACAAAAGATAGAGATCCATTTCTTTCTCAATTTTTCCTAAATAAAAATCTTATAAAAACGGGTAAACGTCTTAGAAAGAGTAGTACGTAAGTAAATATAAGATATCGATAAAAAAAATACATTATGGAATCACTAATGTAAACGAATCATCGAATCAATTGCGAAGGATTACATCACCGAAGGATTGAGTCACGGTCACAACCTGTTACTCTAAGCGTGATCCTTCTGGCTCGTGGGCTGGTATCCTTTTAGTCATCCATGAAGTCACTAGTGACCACAATATTGTAAACAATCATTTTGCTAAAACTCTATTACGTTTACGATGATTAATGTTGTAAAGTTATAGGTACTGCATTTGGTGCGGTGCAGTTTAGTAAATCCCCATAATATCGGAGTCACTTGGAATATTTTTATTAGCAGATGCAATTATTTTTATTAGGGCAATGCACCCATATGACTGAAAATATTTGATGTAATATGGTAATGATTTTATAAGGACATAAAACATATTTAACGCTCAGACCTTTCTTTTGACTGGATCGTAAAAATTTGGGTGCCACAAGCGACAAAGACAATAAAGAAAGGGTTTTCGTAAAACTACACTCTGTCTTCGAGCCGCAGGCTGCTCAACAAAAGGTAGTATTTGTCAGTTAGTCATGGAAAATAATACAAACAAAGTATATTTATTTGGTTCTTGGTTATTATACCCATATTACATCAGTGGAACTCCTGAAAATTTAAAGTCTGTCTACAGTAACAGTTATTTTATTGTTAATATTATTATATTAAACTGAATATTATTTACGTACTTATACTATGCCTGTATATATATACGTGACCCCAGTCATCAACACTGTCTGGTGATGACTAACTTTATGAAAGATGAAGTGTATTCTGATGAGAAATATTAACTGCCCTTGGATAATGACAAGTAGAAGAAAGAATATTATGATCTACATTTTCCTGATGTAGATTTCTCTGCAAATATATAGGTACGTAGTTTTATTGGAAGAAGAAAATTAGAGATGTACAGATATTTTAGGCAGGTCAGACGAATAACGTAGCAAGAATGAGCAAGAAGTAGCAAGATTTCGGCGAAAGAAAACATCGTAAGGATACCAAAGTACGGTGGGTTCTATGTATTATCCACCTTCTTACACTCCCATGTTGAAAATCAGTCATCAAGCAAAGAACATGTGTGTCAGCAAATGCACTTGAGACACTTGAGAGCTAGTGGGTGAGACAGAGAACACACAATTAACAGTAAAAAAAAACATTTCGCTTAAATATTTCGCTTACAGTTTATGCATGAATGAATCTACAGTCATTAAAAAATCCATGCCTACAATTATTTGCTTATTCATAGAAGAGTTGTATACCTAACTTAGACCATTCATATTAGTGCATCTAGACATGCAACTATTAATTCTTCTAGGAAACCAAAGCTCAAGCTATAGTTTTTTTATACCACTAAGGTGGCAAACAAGCATACGACCCGCCTGATGATAAGCGGTTACGGTAGCCTATGGACACAATGTTTCTACCCACGTTTTCTGTCACGTTTAAATTTTATTAACATTCTACGTATTCTTCTCTATTTTATTACATTGGTATTGCTAAACTTGATGTATTTTCAGGTTTAAAGTCAAGATACGGTCAATTTATTTTGATACTAGGACATCCTTCACCCACAGCTATCGGATCCCAGAACAAGCCCAGAGAAGAAGCAGCAAAAGATTACAGAACCAGAGCGTGTACTATAGAAACCAGATAACCGATTTACTAATTGATCATATATACTTAAATATATGTAACTTGCAATTACTGGTTAAAGTTATTTATTTATTGTAATATTTTATTTATTGCAAACCGTCAGCAATCAATATCCGGAGGTCTTCACTAATTCAATATTAAACATAAGTACTTACTGGAACTACCTATAACGAGTAATAAATAAATATTTGTGAATCTTAAATCCGGCTCGTTTGGTTCTGTACTTACTTACGGTTTACTTACATTAAACTACTTAACATGTACGAGTAGGTCATATATTAAATGTTAAATTTATGATTTTAAAACCATTTCGTAACATATAAACGGTATATGAGATTATAATCAATGTTTTTAATGTGCTTTAATCCTGTTTGTAACATTGCCTACCGCCTAATGTGTCGTCTTTTCGTTCACATTTAAATGCCAAGGTCCACAAAAATCAACTTTACAAGGTAAATTGTTGAACTGAAAGTAAAAGTTCACTTGGATCGTGCTCATGTAATTATCGATAGCATTTTTAAGTGATCCTAGACCACATCATAATTTATTGGTAGGTACTATTTTTTTTTAAAGTCAGTAGGTTGACAAGGTAGATGGTTCAGGTTGCGAATGTGAGAGCTATTATCAAGGAGTTGTACAATAAAACAAAACCATGTGTAACTATTTAAAAGTTCTGAAAAGAATTTTATATTGATGCCTTTTATGGCCATTTTACCTTTTCTCTTAATCATCTAAAGATATGAGAAACTAAATACACGGTTGATTAATCAATGTTTACTGTTAAAAGGAAACGCTGAGTAATTCTTCACAGTTTATTCACCAATATAATACTTACTGTCTAACACTAGTAAATTGCACTATTAGACACTTATAGGTAAGTAAGTACCTTATTATAACTAAACTTAAACTCAACTAAAACTAAAAACTCATTTATTCAGACACAGTGAGGCACTTACGCTACATTCGGCTCTACCATTGTGCATTGGGTTGATTACAAAGTCTGTAAAAAAACACAATCGGATGCATAAATGATGGTGGATATTCATTACCTGATAAATATCTTCCATATAGAATGCGGTAAGAGAAAGAGTGTATCAGGATTCAGGTGGGAGAAAAAAATGCCCATGTCGAAAAGGTAGGCAAAAGTCCTATTGCTGAGATCCACATGTAGTCTGCAAATGTATACTATATACTATAATAAAGCGGAAGAGTATTTTTGTTAGTTTGTTTTTTTGTTTGTTTAAACGGGTTAACTACCAGTCGGAATCGAAAAATTCTAGGCTACTTTTTATCCCGGGAACGCGGGTGAAACCGCGGGGGACAGCTAGTTACCAAAACCGGGCTATAGGAATGCCAAAAGCACTTTGCCCGATACGAGATGAGAACAAGGAATAATGAAGAGAGGAAGGGCATAACGGGTTGTCCCGTTCGAAATTCGGAGTAGCCCGACTGGGGAAGTACCTCCACCTTACAGAAGATTGCAGCCAAATAACACCACTTCAATGTGGTGTTGTGTTCCTGCGGTGAGTAAGGTCGCCAGAGCTCCATGAGGAAGCGCTGTGCTGGCAGTGTGGGGACCAGCGGTGTCGCACCACCGTTGTGTTGTGCAGGCGCGGCATGTTGTTGCGGCGGTCAGGGAGACCCGGTGAAACAGCTGCCCGCTGGCTGCCCGCAGGTTGTAGGGGTCCCGAGCCCAGGGATTACTTAATCTCCGCCCTGGGAGGCTGACCCGCCGCCTCGCGCATAATCCATGGTATAGTTGGTCGTGCCGGAGGAGGAGACCGGAGTGGACCCGGCCGACTGTATCATGGGGGGACCGGGGGCCCTTCCGACTGCCGCACCAACAAACCGCATCACCTGTCCACCACTCTCGGGGAATAGCACTGCACTTTGTCCCTTCTGCTGCCGGCACAGTTACTCCTCTCAACCTCTTCAAACCCTTTTATTAATGGCCAGGAAAAATAAGAGAAAGAGTTCATCAGCGGCCACCTCGTCCACATTATCTGTGGACTTCTGCAACATCAGGGGTCTTCACTCTAACATCAGTGCAGTCCACCAACACCTTGAGACTGCACAGCCGACTCTGCTATTTCTCACGGAGACGCAAATATCCTGCCCTGATGATACATCGTATCTACACTACCCCGGGTACAAGCTGGAGCACAACTTTGTGCGCCGTGCCGGGGTATGTATGTACGTCAGGGAGGATATTTGCTGTCGCCGTCTCCATGGCCTGGAAGACAGGGACCTGTCGATTTTGTGGGCGCGCGTAGATCACGGTGGCCACACCAAAGTTTATGCGTGCCTTTACAGGTCCCATAGCGGTGACGTGGACACGAAACGGTTATTTGAGCACCTGCAATTGACGACTGACAAAGTACTGGAGCAGTACCCCTCCGCTGAGTTAGTGATATTAGGAGACTTCAACGCTCACCACGTTGAGTGGCTTAGTTCTCGGTCCACTGACTTCGCGGGGAGGACTGCTCACGACTTTGCCCTGGCCTATGGCCTCTCACAAGTGGTTGTTTCTCCTACGAGAATCCCAGATATTGAGAGCCATACTAGTTCCTTACTGGACCTTCTGCTGACTTCGCGACCGGACAACTATGCAGTGACAGTGGATGCGCCTCTTGGGTCATCGGACCACTGTCTCGTCCGGACGCAGGTGCCTTGTGCGCGGCCCGTTACGCTCCGGTCACCCGGGCGTCGTCGCGTGTGGCACTATAAGTCAGCAGACTGGGATGGATTGCGTGAATACTACGCATCGTACCCGTGGAGACAGCTTTGCTTCGCATCAGATGATCCTGACACCTGTGCAGCTGCCGTCGCTGAGGCGATACTGGCGGGAATGGAATGTTATATCCCAAACCCGCTAGTGGCTGCAGGGGTGAAGAAACGACCGTGGTTTAATCGGCCCTGCAAGGATGCTAGACATAATAAGCAGACCTTGTATGAGGCTTGGACCACGGCCCAAGCTAATCAGGACCCTAAAATCTCTGATGCGAAACGCAAATTTAACGCTGCCTCGAGATCCAGTAAGCGAATGATTGCCAGGGCAAAGTTCGATTTCGTCGGCAGAATTGGTGAGAGACTAACTAGCCTTCCCTCTGGGAGTCGCGCTTTCTGGTCTCTTGCCAAAGCTGCTGAGGGAAACTTTTGTCAGTCGTCCTTGCCACCACTACGTAAGCCGGACGGGAACTTGGCCCATAGTGCTAAAGAGAAGGCTGACCTTTTAGGCTCTCTCTTTGCCTCGAACTCGACTTTGGATGATGGTGGCGCCACACCGCCTACCATTCCGCGGTGTGACAGCTCCATGCCAGAGATAAGCATTACGCAACGGGAGGTCCGGCGGGAATTGCTTTCTCTGGAAATCCATAAGTCGAGTGGGCCAGACGGCATACCGGCAGTGGTGCTGAAGCGGTGTGCTCCTGAATTGTGTCCAGTACTAACGCGCCTTTTCGCGCTTTCCTACACCAAAAAGGAAGTCCCGTCTTCGTGGAAGACTGCCCATGTGCACCCAGTGCCCAAAAAGGGTGACAGATCAGACCCGACGAATTACAGGCCTATCGCCATCACCTCCCTTCTCTCCAAAGTCATGGAGCGAGTGATCAACACGAAGCTTTTGAGATACCTGGAGGATCACGATTTGTTGAGCGACCGACAATATGGCTTTCGCCACAGTCGCTCAGCTGGTGACCTCCTTGTGTATCTCACGCACCGTTGGTCACTCGCCATCGAGAGTCAAGGTGAGGCATTGGCAGTAAGCCTAGATGTGGCGAAGGCGTTCGATCGGGTCTGGCACCGGGGTCTTCTAACGAAGTTACCAGCATACGGGCTTCCCGAGGGATTATGCAAATGGGTTGCCAGCTTTCTGTCCAGCAGATGCATAAGAGCCGTCGTTGACGGTAGCTGCTCCGACAGCATGGACATAAATGCCGGCGTCCCGCAAGGCTCTGTGCTGTCCCCAACACTGTTCCTACTGCATATCAATGATATGCTGTCTATTGACGGCGTTCATTGTTATGCGGACGACAGTACAGGGGACGCTTATTACACGGGCCGTGCTAATATCCCTCGTTCCGAGGTGGAGGAAAGCCGCGAACGGCTGTTGTCTGAAATCGAGAGTACACTAACTAGTGTCTCCGATTGGGGCAGACTAAACCTAGTCCATTTCAACCCCACTAAGACTCAAGCCTGCGCGTTCACCGCTAAGAAAACCCCATTTGCTGTGGCTCCACAGTTCCAGAACACGTCCCTGAACATCAGCAAAAGCATCGGGATCCTTGGCGTCGACATTTCTAGCGACGTTTTGTTCCGAAGTCACTTAGAAGACAAGGTTAAGCTAGCTTCCAAAAAGCTCGGAGTGCTCAACAGAGCGAGGCAGTACTTCACATCGGGGCAAAGGCTGCAACTTTACAAGTCGCAAGTCCGGCCTCATATGGAGTACTGCTGTCATCTATGGGCGGGGGCACCTGGATACCAGCTTGATCCTTTAGACTCGGTTCAACGACGTGCCATCAGAATTGTCGACGATCCCGAGCTCACAAGCGGTTTAGAGCCCCTCAGTCTGAGGAGAGACTTTGCCTCCTTATGTGTGTTCTACCGCTTGTATAACGGACGGTGTTCTGAAGAATTGTTTAAGATGATGCCCACGGCTACTTTCTACCATCGCAACTCTCGCCATCGACGGGGAGTCCATCCTCACATATTGAAACCTGAATTGTTTCGTACTGTGCGGGCTCAAAGGAGCTTCCTTCCGCGGACGCTCAGACTGTGGAATGAGCTCCCCGCCGTGGTTTTCCCAATGGAGTACAGCATGGGGTTCTTCAAAAGGGGTGTGAAGAGATTTCTGCAGGGTCGGCAACGCGCGCGTGATACCCCTGGTGTTGCAAGCGTCCATAGGCTACGGTAACCGCTTACCATCAGGCGGGCCGTATGCTTGTTTGCCACCTAAGTGGTATAAAAAAAAAAAAAAAAAAAAAAAATGACAAATATTGCATAATGATCTGCAGTTGGATGACTCAGGTCAGGACGTTAAGATATATGACTTGATTTACTGTGGCATTTAATGACATCATAGTTTATCCCTTCAAAGTTGAAGCCTTGTTAGAGAATTTAAATAAAAGTGGGATATTTTTAATTGAATCTCTGTAAAAATTACGTATTAAAAAAAACGCAAACTTAAGAATCTCCTCTAATTTACTCATTGCATATCAGAAAATTGACTGTTCTACAATTATTCTACCTATTATATTCATCACAACATGTTCTATCACCCAGACCCGACCCGAGTCAACAGTTGGATTAAACTGATAGTCAGTTTGATTTATATAGTGTGCAATTCAGTATTGTTGGTTCTAGTTTGGAATTATTTTGTTCGAATAGAGGGAATTAATAGTAATGGCATACATGCCAATAAAAATGATAAAATATTGTTCAAAAAAGTTTAAGAATCTGTGACTTTCAACGTGGGTGAAGCCTGGGGCGATAACTAGCTCGTATGAATATAATTTTAAAAACGTAGGTACGTATTACAAAATAGTGATTGATGGAACTGACTGCACCCAAATTAGTAGTTATTTGGTAACCAAATTGAGTATAATAAAAGTATCCAATTTCATAGGTTAAGAAAAAAAAACTGTTCTTTCATGGAAATGTATATTATACATCAACTAGATGTTGGTTCATTTTGAATTCAACGTTTTGTTGAGTAGCATATTTTCTTTATTAACTTTTTTTTAATTAATCGATTCTCTTAACTTTTTCATTGTAGTAGGTATACGCTCCATAACCTACTTAAGTAAACAAGAACATTGTAAATATACCACTATTGCTTTTTATGAGAAATAAAGATTGTCAAAACATAAACAATTTTATAAGCAAATATATAGAGCCCTATTTTGCATTAAGGTTAAGTACTGCTGCCTACTCGAGGGAATTACTATAATGGTCAGATAACGATACGTTTGACTGCCAAAGCTAATTGATTCGCTATCAAAGATACTATTAGGTATTAAGTTTATCACCGGTTTGAATCTACGCAAACAATTATCCTTAGGGCCATTTTATGGTTAAAATGTGGCCATTTGAGTTCAACTAATCTTACCCGCGGCTCTAGCAAAAAAAAAAACAAAATTGATTTGGTTTGGCCACTCAACTTTACCATATTTACTTATTTTTAGCCGGAATCAGAAAAGGTGGAGGTTCTATGTTCGACTGTATGTATTTTACTTTATGTATGTTCACCGATTACTCCGAAAAGGCTGATGTGATTCAGATCGTTTAATATACAGACTGTAATATTTCAAGGTAGATCCCATGGTCTCACATAAATTTTATCGTGATCTGACTATAGAAATTGAAGATATTATGGAATTCCTCAACGGAAAAAGGTAGAAACATCGCGATTGAAGTATTTTATTCAATATTGTCGAAATAATATCAATGATATGCACATTCTCGGTCAGTGACAAATCTTGAGGAGTATTGAAAACGCATATACGAAACTCAACATTGACACATTAATAATCTTCTATAGTTATAAAATGATTTGTCCTGAATGAATGACTGATGGATCAACGCACTGCCTAAACCCCTGATCGTAGAGACCTGACACATGGAGGGTGTGTTCTTTGTATGCCGTAAGCATCCGATAAGAAAGGAGTTTCCGAAATTTGTATGGGCCAACATGATTCCTTGGTCCAATCTACTTTAAATTTTGCATACACATTATTTAACAGAATTGATGGAAGACGTGTTTCGTATTTTTTGAAACTGATCGCCTAACAGGTTTAAAAAGGGGTAGAAAGTTATTTTAGGGGTGATTTGCATCGAAGTTGATATCAGGTGCTTATCAGGTGGGAAGGTGCTTTTGATTTAAATTACTTTTTATTTAGACACATGTTTGAAAACTCAATCCGATTTTAATACTCTTTGAAATAGGAATCCTAACTAACATTATAAATGCAAAAGTGAGTTTGTTTGTTACGCCTTCACGCCTTAACTACTCAACAGATCACGATGAAATTAGGCAGATAGCCTATAGTATGGAGAAGGACATAGGCGTCTTTTTATACCGGGAACGCGGGTGAAACCGCGGGGGACAGCTATTAATAAATACAATAATTTATTTATTTATAAAACACACACACACACATATTTTAACTGCACACAAGAGAGTTAATACCTCTATTTAGGGGAAACATTTTCAAAAACCTTCAAATAAAAGTTGGTTTATCTGCATCGAACGATAATTCCATTCTACGAAAATGTATTATACTACAAATTATGTAATGTGTATAAATTACCAACAATTAGTTCGTTATTTATAATGTCGTAAGACAAATTTTGACTATTTTTGCTCCAAATGTTTTACAAAGTGAAATACCTAAGCATAAACATAAAAAACTCGAACTACTTAAAGAAATATATAAATAATATTTGGTATAATAACTGTATAGTTATTTTTACAAATAAAAAAACAATAATATATTAACAATACTATAAAATAAAAATACTTACAAGTAAAAAAGCAAGAGGAATAAATTATTTTGCAACTTCACAAGGGTTGGCTACGATAAGGAGCCGATTAGTTGCTCTACGAAGTCTACGGGGGTGTGCTACGGAGATGCTACGCATACATTCGGTTTTTATGTTCAATAAATAGCTCTTCAAGGGTTCTAAAAACATGTTTTATGTATACTTCTTAGGTAAGGTACCTACTTAGTTTAATTCTACAGACCAGGCAGATTGGTTACACTTAATAAGCTCTACAGTCTACAGGGCATAATTGCTTCTTTTTTAGAACATACCCATGATTAATCCTTTGCTTAATCTTGTTTCTAAATAAACGATATATTAGGAAACCTTAAAAAACTGACACGGTTCATGGTAAGTTCAAACCACTAGAGGTATGAAATGATAGTGGTTATTTCCTTGTATAAATTAGGTAATTTATACACAAATAAATACGTAAAAAATAATAAACGTTCCATCAACATGTCTTTGTGTAATGCTAATAAGATATTTGAGATAAGCCCCGCCTCGATTGTCGTAATTTAACCTTCTAAGTGATGTGATAATTTGTTTATGATTATCAGAGACAAGCCTGTGCCCGCGGGTCCACCTGCATGGTTATCTTCTCTGATTGGTTAAACAGAAACGATAACTGCTGTTTCCTTTGGCAAAGCGGAATGATACATAAGAACGTACCCCCTAGGCAAAAAAGTTTGTGAGTTCAAATAGGTGGCGCAAAATGTAGCCCATCATAGACGTAAATATAATACAACGTGCAACGGAAAGGGTATATATATCCGAAAGGTTCAATTTTCACTTTCGCGATCCGTCCGCCTAGTATACCAAAAGAGTCGTGTAGTTTTATGGATATACCCATAGAAATAAATATACCTAGAGAGAACGTCGCCATACTACTCGAATATACACCGTGACTTTTTATTCGACTTAGAAACGCAGCCCACTTATGTACCCAATGAAAAGGTACTAACCACAATAAAAAAAACAATGTTTGTTCATATGTATAATAAAAAAAAGTCATAAGGTTTATGAAAAATCGAATTAATAATTACAGTTTACGTATAAAATGGTAGATAATACCAACCCAGAGCACGAGTCGAGTAGACTGCGCTCATTACAGGGAGTTTAAAACTACGTCATGCGTCACAATGAATAATAATTTGTTATTTTTTTTTATTATAAAAATGCTCATAAAAAATTTTTTTTTTAATGGATAGTATCTACTCTTTGGGTACATTATATGGGCTGCGTTTCTAAGACGAATAAAAAGTCACGGAGTATAAAACAGGCCAACTTTTATACAGGCTGCTGCGCGTAACAGCTACGTTTTACGTCTGCGTCATTCTGCTTTTCATAGTGACGTTCATAATGATAGCAGTTGTTGAAATATTCTAATTAAAATCGGGAGAAATTGAAATATTTCACAATTGTATTTATTTTTATTTGATTTAGCCCCTAACAGTTAGGGGCTATTTTTTTCGACGCGTGCACTGCTTCGACGCTCAATCTGGATGTATCCTTAATCAAAGCATATACCCTTTCCGTTACACATTGTATACTTGTATTAAAATGCAGTACTATAATTTAAATTACATGATAATATACTCAAATATCCAAATATACATTCTACGTATGTGATGGGCTTAAAGCTTTTGGCAGTGGATGTCAAACGGATAGTCAGACAGACAGAGAGATGTTTCGTTTTATACTCGTAACATTATTAGGATTATTCCACGACTTGAGTGTTTACTCTCACATTAATCAAATGAACAAACCTTGACAACCTGATAAACAATTAGCACCTTTAAGCCGAAGGCTCAAAAATACCAATTTGTCAACGCAGAATAGTACACGTGTAATATTTCAATTATGCATCATTTGTATACACAGTCATTATTTAATCAGATGTAAATCAGATATAGGGGTAAATTAATCATCTCTTATCTTTCCAATCGTATGAAATAAAGTTAAATAGTAATCCAAAAAAAAGAAAATCTTTGTGCTTTTTGTTTTGTTTATATAGGTAACTAGCTGCCCGGCGCGACTTCGTTCGCGTGGTGCTACCCTACTCTATGGTGCTACCCTACCCTACCCTACCCCACCTTACCCTACTCTACCCTACCCCACCCCACCCTACCCTACCCTACCCTACCCTACCCTACCCTACCCTACCCTACTTTCTTTGCTTTAAATCTCACGGAGTCCGAGACCTTTCCAACGAATGCAAAACCGTGGAAATCGGTTCGTGCGTTCTGGAGCTATAGCGTCAGGAAGGAAAACCCGACTTATTTTTATATAGTAGATTACTAGTTTATATGACTAAATCAGGTACAGACTCTCTATAAAAAGTTTCAGTTATATTGAAAACAAAATAAGTGTATTTCTGTAATGGGTATACTTTCCGTTACACCCGGTATAGTAGGGTCCTAATATAAACAGTATTTAATTTTTGCGCTCAGAGTACAGTCACATTTGAGCTTTATGACTCTTGGTGTTCACTCAACATGCTGAGCTGAGGGCCATTTATCAGTGCCTAAGTACATAGCTGATTTTAGTTAATCATTATTACAATGCCCAAGATTGTATTAAATATCTATCTATATATGCTATTAGATTTAAAATTTCAGAGCAATACACAACAATGTTAGCCAACTTTGAAGTAAGAAGTTTATTGTGTCCTTCGATTATTTTAAAGTTTATCTTATTTGGCAATGTTGACGATATACAGGTACCTACTATAGGTATATTGGTTTACATTCAGGAAATGTACAACTTACACGAGTAAGTTAAATATGGATTAGTGCAGGTGTGTTAAAGGCAGGTGAGTTTTAATTAATAAAAGGGCTTTTATTACTGCGTATCAAAAAATCTAATAGTGCGTTCATGCTACGCGAAGCGAGCACGAGCTGAGCCACGAACGAACAGAATTCGTTAGTTGCTCCCGATCAGTGTGGACGTTACACACGAGCCTACAACGAGAGCGATGTAAATCCCTAAAATTGCTGTTGCGTCTATACCGGTTTTCAGTTTTTTCACGAACACAGCTTAGGGATTTGCATCGCGCTCGTTGTAACGTCCACACTTGACATCGCGAGCAACGAACGAATTCTGTTCGTTCGTGGCTCGGCTCGTGCTCGGTTCGCTTAGCATGGAAGCACCATACTTATGCTTAACTATGTGAATCATTAAAATACCTATACAGGGCTGCTTTACAAAGAGTAGCCAAATTTTCAAGGATTATTGTACTTTTCATTATGAACCATTACTTTTACAATGGGACAAACTTTATAATCGCGGTTTTTTATACTTTTTCAAAGTCTAAGCTATGAAGCTCAAAGCTACTGAAGGTTCCATCGGTTCGGAAGAAAACAGGCAAGAAACTCAGCAGGGTTAAATTAATAGGTATATGGTGTGGTGTAGCTTTAAATACGGGCAGTAAAAAAAAGAAATGATGTGTAACTGCATTATCGTGCATTAATATTTTGGGTCACCCCTACAAACTGGTTTATTAACTCAAGTACATGTTATAATGTCGATAAAACTTTAGATAACCTAGGTTATGACAACATTGATAATGCAGAATGTTATTGTTAAGAATTAGTCACTGGCAATTAAAATTACCATTAACATTATTTTTATTTGCTTCATTACTAGCTGTCCCCTCCCTACTCCTACTTTCGTGCCGTTCATGTTAAGGCATCAGGAGGTAAAAGATACAAATGTAATTAATAATATTAATTAGGATAATTCAACTATAGTAGCTTCCAGTTTTTGAAAGTCCTATCAAAGTAAATTTTGTTAAAAACAATTGCTGTCTTTATCATTATATACGTTATTGACAGTGACAGACATATTTATGATAAGACATAACACTGAGAAGGCTTCTAAAACTTGGAGTAGGGATATTATAATACCTTGACACATTATTATTCAAGATTATAACATTGAGTCAGGATTTGAGTCTTGATACTCAGAAAACAGACTGGAAGTATCAAAAATACATCTGAACTACGCACTCTCACATAATTTGTATTACAGTTGTAAAATATTATTATGCTTGTCTCCAAATGTATTCATTAAGAATGTAATTTGTTATACTCACACTTCGCTGCCGTCGTTACTCAAAGATGACAGTTCTTCATTTATATTTCCAAGCCCCCAAATAATCTTAATGTGCTCCCATTATCAGGACAGCACGTGTTATACTTTCAGTGAGAAATTTCTAACATTTGGTTACCCTCCCTTTATGCTAGATTTACAGTTCAGAACAAAGGACATCAATTTCATAGTGACATTTGGAACGTTACTTATGGGTTTCTTTGTGGAAACATTTGTTGATGTACTGGAAGATAGATTAGTGTGAACATTTATGGTATTAATTAATTTTATTTAAATATATTTTATAACTTTAAGGAAAGCCAACCGCTAGGTATTTTACTATTATACTAAGAAATAATTTGATTGTATTATTATTTTGACTTATGATGAAATTAAATGTATTTATTTTCGGAGTTCTTTAAGTTATACTTATGGTATTATGAATAGCATTTATTTTTATAATTCTTCAATTTGTTTTTATTTCGAAGTTCAGGAATAAATTAAAATATTCCCGAAAACCGAGTTATAAATAACATAAAATATATTTGTGTTTTGAAATCTGTGTAAAGTTTGTGCTACCCGACGCTATTAACGATCGCTCAATTTTATTACTTTATGTTTTTATCATGAAAGAAAATATGTTTTACACTATGGACTGCGTATAATCTAAGCGTTCACTCAGTATCTTTGTTCGGCGATAAAAAATTACATTATTATAAATATTATGACATGTTACTGATTAAGTTCGTACACACCGAAAAAAATTTATTCACATTATTAAATTGTAAACGTGAGCTCGGAACACAATTCAAATTTCAATTCAATCTTAACAATTACCATCAAATTTAGCTCTATATGATTGTAATAGTAGGTTGAGTGAATAATTATGTAAAGTATACGGAAGCGTATCAATACTATTCTAATGTAACATCGCAGTCTACGATGCGGTAGATAAATTGTAGACGTATACGATCTTTTGTCCCGTCGCGTCGTCCCGTCAATGTGTCAAGTATGGAGCCCCTCAACTCAATTTTATTTGGTGCTGACATAATATTATCCTTTTACTTGGAATTCTAATTGCCTATATTATAACTAAAATAGATTTGTGTGCAACTAATTATATGGAGACTTGAGTGGCGTAATTTGTCATTATTTAATAGCGCTAGATCAGGTTTCTAGTTTTAGTAACATAACGGTACTACATGACAACCGGGTGCATCAAGTTTTAGTCAAGATGATTTTCTATATAATGGTGAGGTTTTTCTATTGAGGTGTGAAATATCGTAGGGTATATAATAATATATTATTAAGGAAATAAGATATCATGCGATAACTGCGTTTCCTTAAACGTTTAATACACAGATTAAATTAGAGACACTATCTCGAACGGTAAGCAGCTTGACATTTCCGCTGTACCAAACAAATGTTTATTCGCCTAAGCACAATACATAATCGAAGGCTACATTACATTTTAGTTTAATGTAACGTGCAGTTTAATGAGTCATCTAATGCAATGAATGTTTATGACAAACAAAAACTGTGGACAAACAAAGTTTGAGGATGACAACATCCTATAGTCCTTGGATCATGATCAAACATATGATTGTATTGAAACCTGAAAAAAATCGGTAGGTACCTAACCTATTGAAACTTAAAAATACCAAAAGACCAAAAGGTTTTGGTCACACTCACTCACAATATTTTCTACAGCTTTTTTTTAATAAGACAGATTTTACTTACAACGAATAGGTACAAAATACAATCTATATATAGAAAATTTCCTCAAGCCTGCCGCTGCGGCAAGGTACCCTTTTGCCTTTCTACAGCTATAAAACTTTCTTTATATCCTTTCTTTGGCCTTCACCTACAACGGCTGCCTGCATCAGTTTAGTGCATTTCATCCTCCAATCTCCTTATCACATGCTTACTTACCATAATGTAAGATAAATGGTCACAGTGAAGATTTTAGCACTGTAGGTAGGTACTAACTTACCTACATCAATAATTATAGTGCTATCGATGAATAAATTAATCATTCTTTGTTTCAAATGGATTACGATAATTCAAAGTACATTATCAGAGAAACAGTTTCTGACCTAGGCACTTCCAATATACGTAGTGTGACGCATCTGATAATATATAAGTCATATACCATCTTCACCTATTATAATGAAAATACCCATATAAAAATATTTTTTCATTTAAATATTAATTACTTGGGTAAATTTCAATTCTAAGATATGTTATTTTGCTTTATACGCACTCTTAATGAATTTCATCCAATCAGGGCCCAACAGTGGTATTCGTCGTACCGCTTCATTGGATGAAATCATTAATGGTGTTCGTTACGATTACCACCAAAGATACGCGATAGCTCGGCTGACCCTGAATCAAAATTTTAGGAGCGATTATTTTTAGCTCAGTTCAGCTGCCATTGCCATACCTAATATAAATTTAGCATTGTCCTCCCTCTACGACAAATTTACCCCATGCACATAATACCTAGTATTTCTTCCAAGAGAAGCCTTAACACAGCCACGAAAATAAACAAAATTTAGTTAAAAACATCAACTTATTAAATAAACTATAAAGTAATTGGCTACAAAGCTCACGGATCTATCCTATCTTGAGAGGCACTTGTAATCCGTACACATTATAATTTTTAAAACTGCTCGCACGCACACACACGCTCGTGATAATAACAAATCTATTAGCCACACCATTACATAAGTCGTTTTTTTAAGTAACTGACTCTACATTAAAAAAATTACCATGTGTTACATCTATAAAGTCTATTTCAGCTTGACGCAACGACTGCGATTGTGACTCCTGATTTCAATACACAGGCAAAACCACTGTTGAGAAGAGAATTTTGCTCGAAGCAAGTTGTTTTTTTTACCATAAAATGGTGATGAGGTACTTTTCAAAATTTGTTAAGCTCTTGACACTTATGTATCAAAATGTCAACGTTATATAGAGTATGAATTAATGTATTCTATCACAAGTGTAAATACCTACTTATCTCAGACTCCTGATTTCATTACTTCACTTAATTAATCGCAACCAATTAGTTTGAGATTCTATTTTTGAAAAGTTTTGAAGTAGGTACTACATTGTTAGTTCTTTTATCTTTTCGTATTAAAATACTAATAATTAAGTAAATTTAGGAGCTCCTACAGGTTTAAAGAATAGAGCTGAGAACATGGGTGTTTGTTCATGTCCAGCAATGACAGAAAGTAATAAATAGGGCGAAAAATAGACAGATGGTAGAGCTAGACTGGAAGACACTAACCATGTAAAATAATCCGCATTATCAAGTACGTAATCAAAGACGGTTGGTTTAACGACCATTTTGATTAGAAAACGCGCCAAACTTTATTGCGCTGAGTGTCTAAGTAGGTAGGTAGATACTGCAAGCATTCTCTATTATTGTCCAAACTATTACAATAGGTTTTTGTCGATTACAAAGATTCTATCAAAAATTACATCTGTTAAGATTCCATATCAGTTAAGTTTTTATCAAAACTTTCAGTTAATCGCGAATTGAAATGCCTTATGGTAGCCAATCTATCAATGGAGTTTCGACCGATCACAGCTCGGCATGACGTGATGAAGCTCGAACGCGATTGGTAGAAGTTGACGCGATATCTATTTTGGTCGCGACTGGCGATCGAGAATGCGCGCGCTGTGCCGGGCGCGTATGTGTGCGCGCGATACGTGTGTTGTATGTGTCGGTGTGTGCGTGTGTTGTTGAGGCGCGCTCTCTGTTTACAGCGCGGTGCTGTGGCCGGCGAGCGCACGCATTCGAGGTATACACCGTGCAAAACCGAGTTTTCCGGCGGCTGCCGTGCTGCATTGGCGTCTATGGTGTTTTCCTCACAGTTTATCGGTGCTAATACCTTAGTGCCGAGTGTAATAAAAACATTCGCGAGCTAGCCAAATCCTCGCACAG
The DNA here is from genome assembly GCA_947623365.1 of Achlya flavicornis. NCBI lineage: Eukaryota > Metazoa > Arthropoda > Insecta > Lepidoptera > Drepanidae > Achlya > Achlya flavicornis. Next base: position 6,154,280 of record OX392482.1, read on the forward strand.
GGCGATCTTTTGGTGCGGCTCGTAAAAATTATAGGTGTTTTCGGCGGATGCGATGAATAAATTTTGCAAATCGAGTCTGTGTGTCGAAAAGGTTCGTGAGAGCTATGTTTTGATCGGGCGGCGTGAAGTGGATGTGCCGGGCGGTGCGGAAGCGAGCCGGCTTGCTGTCCTTATCTTGATCTCTGTGAAACTGAGGCTGTGTTGCAAATTGTTCGCGTTGTGGGCCCTCGCCCTCGGAAACTGTGCTGACAGGAGTACCGACACACACTTGCTGGATACTAAACATTCTGTTCCCGGCACGTGCTAAGGTATGTGATCTTGATCCACTAACCTTGACATTGCTTGCTTTAAGACGCTTTCAAGTATTTCGCATATGCTAATTAAATATTTTCTTGTTATTTTTTTCACAAACCCCAAATTGATTTCGTCCTTTTCTGATTAGCATATTGTCGAATTCCACGAACGTTTTTGGTTGAGAGCATACATTTTACTTCGCGCACTACTGTTAAATACTTGTGTTTGTTTATAATTTAAATTGTATGTTTACGTAGTTACACCATAGGTCTTAATATCAATATTTTCTTAGCTATCTATAGGAAACTAGTAACCATATTAAGCTAAGCTAGTAGGTAGAGTCACTCCGATGTCCATTGTTTTTTATTGATTTATTCTGCATTTGTATCTATTATAAACTTTAAATAGGTATCTGATGTTCTTTAGTTTACTTCCAATCGCACGATTATGACAGATGATAGCAGATAACCAGATATTTATGAAGCAGAAGAGATAACACATCGCATTTGTAGCATATTTTACTCACATAACCTAACTTTTATTGCTTTTTACATAATGTTAAGTCCTTAAGCAAAGCACTTTTCGCAGTGTTCCCTGGCTTGAACTGTCATTCGTCATCACTACTCTTGAGTCGCTGTGCTCTCCTGGTATTTTAAAAATGATATACTAGCAGCAACACAAGTTTGACTTCGATCAATTATTTAAATATTTCGAATACCTAGAGTTCTTCCTTTTCTCTACAATTGATCACTGGATAAACAGACACTTTCTTCTCACATTGTCCTACAAATTCAGAGCGATAAGTTGTTACCCATTTGGCAACACTGAATTTCTGGGACTGACATTCAGAATGCTGCACTGAATTTCGGTGCGCACTTGACAATTTATGGAAATGCGAGTGTAACGAACTCATAATCAGATTTTTCAAATATACCTGAATCTGTGTGAAGGAAGTGGTTATCAAAATGCACGCAATTCTGAACGTTTTGGATTCAGATTATGAATTTCGTGTCTGAATAGAAAATCATTTCGGATGTCACAGAATAGTTCTGTAATGCAATTAGGTCCATTTTGTGTAATAAAATATTTTTACTAACCATACGTTTTATTGTAGTTAGAATTTATCTAATACTAGCTTCATCTTGCCCGCGTGGCCTACAGGAAACAAATGACATATTTTTCTACAACAATAAAAGGAAACAAAACAACTTCATCCCGCTTCGAGGGTGGAATTATTAAAAATGCTGAGACACGTATAAAAAAATCAGCCTAAACACAACATTTGAAGACCCTATCTTCAAAACTGACGGACTTTCATACAAACTTTCACCTCCTTAGGGGTGGAATTTCGAAAAACCCTTTCTTAGTGTATACCGCCTCTTCACAAAGAATAAACTCTCTAAATTTCATATCTCTAGGATCAGCGGTTTAGGCTGTGCGTTGATATATAAATCAGTCAGTCAGTCAGGACTTTGAATTTTATATTTATCCAATATGTTAAAAGTTGTTTTAACTGTTACAACTTCTACCTAATGTTGATTAGGTAGAAGTTGTAACAGTTATAGCACCTGAACAGAATTAAAAAAACAGTAAATAAGTAAGGGTTTAATTCCTATCAACGCTACTGTGAAAAAAACATGAAAATCATCAGCGAATATTACAGTTTTTCATATTACATACTCATGAAATAAATAAACGTCTCAAAGGCTACGATGAAATTGATTGCAATAATATAAAGTACACAGAGCTCCTCAATACTCATGATGACACCGATAGAACCATTCATCCTACATATAGACCCCGTCGGTAATTTATTAAACTAATTCATTACAGTTGATATCTTTGGTCTAAATAAAGAGGCGGTTCTACTTACCTACCGATCTATAAATATGAGAACAAAATACATAAACAATAATAAAATTGAATAATGCAAGACTACGTGAATGACATTTTTCAACATAGAATTTAATATAGGAAGGTAAGTGTTATAATTTGTATAACACATACAAAGAATGAATTGATACCAAATATTTACATAAAATTTAATTCAGTTAACTTACCGCATAATCTGTTGCCGTTTTTTTTAACCCTCAGAACTTGGGTTTGGATTATACTAGATAAACAAAATACTCGTGATATGATACCAATGGTGAACTTATTAAACGTATTAAGTTTCAATAACATAGCTCTTATACTTTAGATTTTATTGATATCTAAAAAACCCCGATTTCGTCACTGACTCACTGATGATCATCAAAACTCCTGAAGTCCTAGAAAGATGAAATTTGGTATAAAAGCTTGTATTAGTACACAAACAACAAAAAAATATATAAGTTGAAATTTTTGCACTCATAAAAAAAACATAAGCAACTTACAAAAAAAAGTGAAATCCCACCAAAAACATTTTCATGAAAGAAATCGTCATCATATGGCTCGCACTAATAAAAATATATCAGATCTCATATAGAGCCAAGCTTATAACTCTACACGCCCTAACTCTACAAGCCATCACTTCACAAACTCTACACACCCTAGTCAAACTATTTGGCTTGGCTGTTTCGCTACCGTCGTCATAGTTTTGTTTTATAATAGGTTTCTTTAATCCTGTATTCGGTGGTATTTTCAAGATTTGTGTTCGTTATAAGCAGAACGCTATTCTGTCAGCATTACGTGACCTTATAGAGTTTTTTCCTTAGCAGTTGGACATATTTATTGCCAAGTGTTAACCCAGTATCGAATAACGTCGCGTGCCTAATGGCGCCAGAACAATACACCGTGGAATGAACGAAGGACTTGTGCCGAATGAGTTATATTATTACTGAAAGAATGCTATTGGACGTAGATAGCTCAGTTATATGTGAATAACTTTAAAAACAAACCATTGTAACTGCAGACACCTTTGAATAGTTTGTTCTTTAGATTTTTTTATTCAATCAGGTTCTTTTTCCGCCATTGCATGAAAATATTGGCTGTGAGACTAGACTGAAAATTCTACGGAACAAATTTTTAAAGAGCAACATTTCTGAGTAAAAGCACCATCCGAAACGGTATTAGACTTGGAATATTCATAAGTGCTAGTGAAGAGCAAATAGAATAAAAATATTTTTATTTTATAGCAATATTAGGTAATCCTTCTTTTGAATATGTTGGAAACGCCTCAAGGGTATTTTGCTTTTTATTGGCTCTTCCAATATTTATCAAACTAGTTTGGCTTATGCGAGCTTCTGAATTGAATTTCAGTCTAAATATATGATCGACACTTTTTTGTGTTGGTTAATGCCACCATATAGAAATAGTAATAAAGTAAGATATCAATCCAACACTTTTTGTATATTTTTTGCGCCATCGACCGCAACGAAAATATATTTAAATCACATCGTAATTACTAGAATCTTCAAGTTTTTACTTGTTATGTAAGATCGTTTTAAATCTACATAATTTTCATAGTTAATGTCTAGCTACATGCTAGGTATGTATACTCTGTCTAACTATAACATTCCCGCTTATGATTTCGCACAATGAGCTGAAATTAATTTGACGAAAAGATAGAAAAATAATAATTAGATAATTTCGTAAATTATACATTAGAACCACTAGAACAAACAGTAAATCAGTGTTTAGTTTAAACATAAGTTGAAGAAGTCTTCTTACTCTTGATTTTAGTAGATGCTTCTTCACTCATAAAGACACTTCAGATATCGAAGGTAGACTCCTAAAATATCTATTTTGGTGGTGTACAACTAATTAGCAATCAATATCAAAATTTTACTTAATCATGCCGCCTGTTTTCCGGCAGTCGCACTTGAGAGTTAGTTGCTTTCTCGGCTTTATAAAGGTCGGCAATTCATTGGCTATCGTGAAATGAAGAATGTCTCAGGATATTTTAATTGAGGAGTGACAGAACAAAACATGATAATTCCAACATTTCACAAAAGCTCAAACACTGTTTTAATGATTTTTTTAAACATGGAAATATCATGATCTGCATCAAACTGACAACTTTAGAGGCTTTTTCCTTCAGGAATCTGGGGGTACGGAAATGCCCCGCCAACTCGAGCAAAATACCAAAAAAAGGCACAGCCGTACCACCGTTTCCTCGAAGCCCTTCGGGCCGTTTTCGAACAGGGGGTAAATTCGTTGTGGAAAAAACTACAGTTGTGGAAGCCTACAGTGACCAAGAGTTACTAGTGGCATTACATAGCTAGATATATTTCTAAATTACATTAAATTTGAACCAGTAAGTAGTTTAAGAACTATTGCAAGTCAAAGTTCCTTAATTTTGTCACTGACTGACACCCTCTCTCACTCACTTGGTTGGAAGTTTGTATGGGTTTTCCCATGCATATAATAAATAAAAAATATCATATGCAACACACTAAAAGAAAATCCCACCAAAAACATTTTAATGTAAAATGTTGCCAAGACCATGTCTCGCACTGTCAAAAAGTTATCATATCTCATGTAGAGCGAAGCTTATGTAATTCTACACGCCCTAACTCTACAAGCCCTATCTTCACAAACTCTACTCCTCAGTCAAAATATGTGGCTTGGCCGTTTATAATATTACTAGCTGCCCGGCGCGACTTCGTTCGTTTTAATAGTTCACACCCAAAATTAGCCAAATCGGTCCAGCCATTCTCGAGTTTTAGCGAGACTAACGAACAGCAATTCATTTTTATATATATAGATAATCGTATGGTGTACTAATAGGTATTACTTATTACTAATAGATTTATCTAAAATCATCAAATTTATTCAAAAAATCAATCGAAAAACATAAAAGCTTAAAAATACCGACAGTTTTTATTAGAATAATCTTATGTTTTATTTATGCATATACTAAAGCTTATGAAGGATTTAAGGAGTGGTACATTACCAACTTTAAGATTTTACCGAATACATTCTAGAATCCATAATTAGTCAAGGTATAGCTAGGTAATAAATAACATCATAATTAATTGATATGGCCATACCACAGGTAGGTAGATACAAAGTTTGGTATTTAATTATTTATTTAAACATTATTTTTCATAGAATTCCGTTAGAATTTTATCTACGTACATCTCAGTACTTTAAGCATACTTCAAAATTTAAAATACATCTAAATAAAAAATAAGACCTTTTAAATTTGAAACACGTAATGAAGCAGCACACAAAATTTAAAATCTGTAAATGTTGAATACCAAATATTTGTATTACAACATATAATTATTTTGGTTTTGGTCAGGCAGGTGTCTTTTTGTAGCAGAATTAAGTGTATAGGCATATACTATATACTGTACGTAGGTATAATGTTGTATTAGGGTCATAAATTCAACAATAGCTCCAACAAAAATAACTATACATTATTTATGCAAACTTTTAACAATGTCATAATATTTTATCTTTATAATTTAAATAGACAATGGAAAGTTGTAAATAATCTGTGATAAAACATTGTAGTTTTTTCTAATGTAGCATGATTCGTTTCCGTGATCTGTGGTTTTCTGTCCGCAGTGCGGTTACCACGGCGCGTTAGCAATGATAGTTTTTTTTTTTTTTTTACAACTAAGTCGGTATACAAGCATACGGCCCGCCTGATGGTAAGCGGTGACCGTAGCCATTTGGACGCTTGCAACACAAGAAGCATCGCTCACGCGTTACCGACCTTTCCCCCCTCCCCTATGAGCTCTGGCGACCTTACTCACGCGCAGGAACACAACTTTACACAACATAAAGTTATTTGGCTACGGTATTCTGTAAGGTGGAGGTACTTCCCCAGTCGAGCTGCTCTTTGAGCGAATAAACGCTATGCTCTACCTCTCTCAACGCTATGCTCTACCTCTCTCAGTTATTCATTTTCAGAGTGTTCTGACGTAGCCTGTAACCGTAGGAGCCTTTACATTATAAAATCATAGCAGAAGATATTTAATTTGGTTTAAATATCATGACTATCATGAGCCATTTTTATATTGTTGTAAAGTTGTTTTAAATACACATACTGAATACCTACGTATTACAAAACTGACCACTTATGAATGAGTCCTTGCCTCCCACGCGTACATATTATTTTTTCTACATCAACCGATATAGGACGGAGCTCAAAATAATAATTGTTTTAACAGATCTCTGTCCTCTAAAGCAGAGGTCAATAGATAATGTACCTTATGTTCATTGTATGTAGATGAAATGTTAAATATAGTTTTTTTCAGTAAGAGAGATAAATTGTCAGTAAGTGACTTCTCTTAATCTAAAAATTAATACTGTCAATTAGATAGTTTTATAGTTAAAACTAGAGTTTAAAGCAATATGTATACCGGCTTCCTTAACATTCAACAATGGACGATAAAAGTTACATAATAGCTTCAAAGTAGAACTATGTTGTAGGTAAATACGTAAAGTGTTTAATATTTTTTACGCCAGACATTGAATACAAATACATGCTCGTTACAACACACTCAATGTGCGACTGTGAAATACATTGTTGAAAAATATATTAAAGTAATTCTAAGCATTTATGAACCGTCTGTTGAATACCATGTTGTACTTAAAGCAAGTGCACACATCCGTGATAAGAGGCAGCACACATGAATCAACGCGGCCTCCACACATATGAATGGATGTTAATTAGTACGTTTGTTCTAACACTTCAACACACGAGCACACATGAGCACATGCACTATGTATAATAATGAATGAACCTTCACATTTAAACTGATGCTGATTGAAAAATTTATAAGTTTTGGATTGAAATACTAATAAGGCTTATTCTATTGTTTGTTTTCAGTTTAACATAAGATTTTTATTAGGTACATTAGGAAACTTTGGCGATTAAAGGATTAGGTTGGTAGGTCAATTTAAAACAATTGGATGTAAATAATGTTCAGCATACAAATTATTGTCTACATGAAAAACTGGATACATTTTGTCTTGCGAAAATCTTGAAAACTGAACAAGCCCACACGTTTACTTTGAAAATAGGAACTTCAACAGTAATACAATATCAGTAAAGTTTACTTCACCTTCACACACTCATTTTCGGTAGGTGTTAGTTGATCGTGAGAATAATATGTTCAAACTTTTGTTATTTTTTTATCGAGAAACTCCAACACTTAATCACTTCCTACAGCTCAAAGGGCGGAAGTCATGCGTTTACAGAAATAATAAATTAACGCTTGTGGTGTTTCAATACGATGTTGCTTTAGTGTGTACAAGTATTGCCCTTGGCAGAAGGTCAATTCGGCGTCTCCATTTGGATGGAACTCCGTTGCGACACACGCATTATAAAGTTAACAAATCAGAGTTTGTTTGTTATTGTAGTGTGTATTCGGTAATTTTCGAGTGGTTGATGAACACTTGAAGATGGCAAGGAAAGACGGCGGTCAACACCCACGCGATTATAAGTACAAAACCAACGTCTAAACAAAGATATGATATGATTAGAACACAATGGGCAAAGCCACGATAATGTAGCTACTCGTAGCTACGAACTAGCCTTAAGAAGATAACTATTGTATGATGAATGGAACAGGTATTCATAAGTTATGTATGAATTAATACATATTTATCATGGAATTTCATCTTACATATGGATAAGGTGAATCAATATGTTTATGTTTCTATTATAACATTATTATAATAAAATCCAAGGCTTTTAGGTTGTATAATACAAACAAAGGTTTGGACGTGGCTTAAGAGAAGCAAGAATCTAATGTGATTTTCCACTTCTTGAAAATTAGGCGCAATTCACGTGACACATAAAGGCACTTTAACTAATCTGTAAAGTCTAGTATGGAATCAAGTCAGTCGAATACAGAGCAAATATAAATGTTTCTAGCACCCAGTTAACTGCTTCCTGCAATAGGAAATTGTATGTGAGCTCGTGACATGACTAATTTATGATGTTAATAGTTAGGAGAATGAATATTTAATTAATTTTCATATCGAATCACATTCAACTGCCGTAAGCATAAATTAATAGAATTTTGTATTCATTATTCGTCGAATGCAACATTCTGTTTACATATCATCTCAAATGTCACATAGGTACCTCACGTTTGAAAATTTATAGTCAATTAGCCAAAGTCTGTCAGAAATCGTAAACATTGTTTTGTATTTTGCTTTAAAATCTTTATAAAGTCTTATCTGCTTGACAAAACTCTAAGATAGAGTACAGAAAGTAAACGTTTTATTCTATGGTATAAAATAAATGATTTTGTGTCCAATCTGTGTTATTCAAAACTATCGCAGAAAATGCCTCTTTATGTGGAGCGAAGTAAATGGACGCACGGATAAGATTGTTTGCTCCAAGCCAATATTTGAGATCTCACAAACGGGTCAGGCGGAGACGACTTGGCCGGCCATTTGCAAGTGCAAATTTTCCGAGATAAAAATAATCTACGAGGGCTTAATTAAGATTAAGTGATAAAGATACTACCAATAAATTACCGTTTCCTATGTCGCAAGGATCTTTAAGATGTTTGGTAGATTCATACAAACAAAGTATAATAGCTATATCACTTGACAACGCCTAATATGTGAGATACGTTGTAGCTTTTAGAATTTACGATTGAGATGACAGAAAACTTAAAAGACAATTTAAAGGGTGCGAATGTTATCAGATATTTCGCTCATAAATTACGGGCAATCAAACAAGCTGTGTGGCTTCTTGGAAATTACGACCCACAAATATTTATACGGTCAATAGTCCTACTGCTACAACAATGGGGACGATATTAAACAAACATCATATTATACCCACAAATGAAGAGAATATGCAGTTTACATTTATCTTTAATAGTGCCACGGCTCGCCAATTGTGATTGAGTAGAGAAAACAAACAATGCCTATTTAATTTTGCCACCGGTATGCACACAAACCTTCGCTTCTTTATATTTACTTATGCCGTGCAAATATTACACTAATTTTAAAAATTCTCTTGTGACTAGTGGAATCAGAATTGATTCCCGTTGACCTGTCGTCCAAGAACAATGCTATGAGGTTACGGGTCGCGTCAGGAATGCGAGTTTCTTATTGACGCCTCTAGAGTACTGCAATATATTAGTCTTGCGTGCTATTTAGGAGTTCCATGCTCTGGCTAACCGTTGCTTCGGATCTATTGTCTCAATTCTGGAAAACTAATTGAGGGATATAATATTAGTCTCGTTGAACACTGTATTATCTACTATGTACGAGGCTGAATAAATAAGTGGCAAATGTGTTTGAAGAATTAGAATGTAAATATTATTGTACCATAGTGTTATTTTTCTTACACAAAAGCCTGAAGCAATGATTCTATTAAGTGCGCTCCATGTTTTTACGAATCAAAACCTCGTGATCCGTATACTTGCAGGCGAATTTTTAAAGCCGAATTGAATAATGTTGACCCCGCGAGCCAATTTGGTTCTCGCTAAAACCACGCACAAGCAGTTTCATCGGTTTCCAAGGCCGGGAACTTGTGAATTAGTGCACCGACGAACAGAGAGCGCAAGTAGGTCGATCGATAGCGCACTCTTAATTGTGATAAAACTGCTTCTCTGTATCAGACCATTAATTTTGTAATTATCGCGGCGACCTCTACATCAAAGGAGCCGCTAGACGCGACGACAAATTTGTACAGGCGAGACAAGAATGCAGCTAATGAGGTGAATATTACTTAGCAAGCTTTACCGTGGACGTTTTAGCATTATTTATGTTTGCAATTTACTGTGAGAGGTTTTCTACTGTTGCGTCTTTTTAACCTACATATTTAGTTTATCTCTACATTCTTCCGCGCCTTTCTTGTTACTGATTTTTCCGTGATACTGTTTCTAATTATATTTTAGGTTAATTATTAATCATGTTGACTAACTAGTTAACACACTTACCTACAATCTAAACACTGACCCATGAGTTCTTAGTTTACATACGGATTCACTGGGTGAATATTTCCAAAAATGAGGCAATATTTCCATATTTTTTTTTAATATAATAATTTTTTTTAATAGGAAAGCAAGAATCTAGATAGGTATTTTGTGAGATAATAAAGCTCTTGAATGACCGTCGGGTCACGATATCGCGTATCTTCAAACCATTGTCCAATAACAATTTGTCGGCAACGTCGAACAGAGCGACTGATAACAACGGCCTGTTTAAAATGTAAGTTTAGGAAACTGTGACCTGGTAACCCTGTACACGATAAAAGGATATTCGATTAATTAAATGTAAATTTTGAATTTGGGGTATTCTTTATCTTTGGTATGGCCATGAGTAGTATTAATACCTATCCATATTAAGTTACCTTATTTTTACAAGCTGTTATTTTTAACAGCCATTGTATGATGTAACTACGTTTGTTCGGGTGGAATTTTGCAAGTCGAATTTCACCCATTTCCAGTGGTCGGATTGACTTGATATTTGGTATACATTAGTATATTGGAAGAAAATGCAAGTACAGTCATCAAAAAGTACAGTTACCAAAAAAAGGCTTGTATTAAAAATGAAATTTTTAACAAAAACTTATTATTAGAGGACTTTGAAATTTCCAAATATTAGTAATTTCATTGATTTGTATGTTATATTTCGACATTATCTGTGTATCAAATAAAAATGAAATTTCTCACATACAATCAATGATATTGAAGCAACACATTACACATTACCTATCCAGTATTTACTAACAAATAGACCCAAGCAAAAAGTTGCTGCAATAAAATAATCTTTCAAGAGCTTCTCAAACGTCTCAAGTGGCTAACGAAAAAACATTGTAAGGTCAAAATTTGCTTTTTTTAATGCTTATATTATTGGTAGGGTCATAAATTAGGAATATCTATAAAACGTGTTCTGTCCTCGCCCACAGGTGTGGCCAATCACGAATCCTCGTTCCCACTTAAAAAAAGATAACTTGTCATCGTTTGACATGCGTTTAATTTCAGTTCGTCTAATTTATGTGAAGGCTATATGGAACACGCATCGTTATATTTGAAAGTATAAGCTAGGTCTTATAATAAACGACATCAAGGTTCTGAGTGGGATTCAGTGCTCCTTGTGTCTTCTGGAATCACACTGCATTGTATTACACGCGGCGATTTATATCTGGTACAGGGGGCCTACCACAAGCTCTTAAAACAAGGTTAAAATAACCTTATTTTGCGTTTTCGTACCATGACATCCTTAAAAATAAGCTTATTATAGGCATAAAACAATATTGTTTTGTTAGCAGGTTTGATGACGTCACCTCTAATCGTTCATTCAAATCGTACCATGATGTGTCTTTTGACAACTAGCATTATGGTTTTTATGTCAATTGCATATATCAATCAAAATATAACATTATATACGCGACGAATTATCCAAATTTATGATAAAAATATCTATTATTATAGTGATATAAAGTCAGTAGATCGTATTTATTTAACTTATGGAATTAATTGTGTATCTCTAGCCTTCTAGCTTTTGCCATCTAGCATTTCAAGATGGCAAATGAATATGAACTATTTGTGTTTTTGGAAGCAAATACCAAAGAAGCCAATAATAGATACACGAAAGCGTCGTGGTATGCATCTATGCTACGTGAGGAATCAACACTTTCGCATGCAATGGACCAAAATGCCATTTGCTATCGAAACCATACGACCGTATGGGTTTGAAGCTCACCGAGTGGCTCGCATATTGTCACCAAAATAATCGAGGCCTCGGGCCCCCAGCTTTTTCGCGCATTAGCTTGGCTAGCCTGTTGGGAACCTTGCCGATAATCTACGGCAGCCTAGAGGAAAATTATATACGAGTGCTAGATTGTATTTCATTTATTTGTTGTAAATATTTAATATCGTATAGATTAAGCTTTACTGTGATTGTACTGTATTCATAAACGTTTATATACCTAAATACACATAATGTTTCATTGTATGACCTGCAACTACAGTAGCATTCCTGACAAAAGGTAATAAATAAAAATATGTGTTGATTCCTGTGGTAAATTCTTTATTTATATAATTTAAAGACAATAGGTACCTGCCTAGACTATAGGTATTAAGACTGAAGTGCCATACATAAATTATAAACCTACCTAGGTATATATTTATGTATGAACTTTGTCTCAGTTTTTGTAATGACCAAGAAGTGCTCCATTGCTTTGCTAGTTGAGGATTAGGTACCTATTTCTCTCCAGCACATTTCTTAGAGTAGTTACTTTGAATTCCGGCGAATTCTTCACTGCAAAATGAATAAAATAATACGTGAATTACTTCTGTTTGTAACCATGCCATATTAAATTTCATTCACTGAATATCACTATTGAACGGCGGCCCCTTGCCATGTTTTCATATTGACCTAAGTAATATTAATTCAAGTAATATAAAAGTCGATATACATAAAATAAATATTTGTATTATTTCAAAATATGTAGTGCAACAGGGCACATTGAGTTTCAAAATTCGTGCGTCACAATTGACAAGTTTTTTATTTTGTCCCGTTCCATCCTATAGGGCCATCATCTTCTCTCACAAAATAACCTTATTGCCAGACTGTTTTGTTTTCACCTTATAATAATATTACTTTGATTCGTACCATGAGCTCAATCGTTCAACATTGATATAACATTGCTAAGTGCCGAGAAAGAATGAATGATTTGTAAGAATTTGTCTATGGCTTGCTACAACCTGATAAAAGATAAAAAGAAATAACGATATATTAACTGTATAGTGCCATTTCTTTCACACGTTGGACCGAAATGATTTGAGGTTCTTTATCTTTTAGCAAAGTATTAAATTAAACTAATTGTAAAGTATAAGTAACTAAAAGAATAAAATATTTTCGAGTAATTTCTATAAAATGCATACAAATATTTTAAAATGTTATTATGAAGAGTAAGGAAATTAATTGAAAAAATATATAGACTGCCGACTCTAGATTATCAAATGAAATGAATCGGAACAAAATATTTACCTGTCATTCTTGTCATACTCAAATGTCTTATAAAGATATCCAAGATATTTAGTTATTATTTTATTAATACATTTGTTTATGTAATTTAATAACAAACAAAGTGCAATCAATATGGAAACATCTTAATAGTATATTCGACAGTAATATTCAGTGCATGAAATTTAAGATGTCATGGTTATAAACATTTGTAAGTTGCACAAATGTTGCAATTCATTTTGTAGAGTTGTAGCCGAAGAGTTCGCCAGAGATCCAGTCAGCAGGTAGAAATGGTTAAATACAAACAGACCAAAAATACCGCCTTCAATCGATATCTACAGGCGAAGGAGTACTCTCAAAAAAGTGTACGTAGATATGGAGAGGCTGGTCTAAAGTGAAGTCTAAGAACCTATAAACGCTGAAATAAAGTTTGAATCTGTATCTGCAAGATTGTTTAATGCCATACTTATATTGTGTATAATTATCTTACTCTCATTAAAGTTATGTGAATAAAGAATGTAGGTACATAATACTTTCGTGTTTTTATTCATTGTGTTATTGACGGGAATCCTACTGTAGTTGCAGGTCTTGGAATTAAACATATTATGTGTATGTAGGTATATAAATATTTGCCGCTGTTGTCGATCATCGACAAGGTTCCAGGTTCAAGCTCGTTATTGGCAGTGTTTCCTCTTTGGATAGCCAAGCTAATGCGTTGTCACAAAAAGCTCCCCAGCAACCGGTTTGCCGAGGTTTTGATGACAATGTGTGAGCAAATCAGCGAGCTTCAGACCCCCACGGTTCTATCCACAGCCACAAAGGCTACAGAAAGTTAGGTCCAATGGATGTGTATTTTAGAATTTCCCGCACGGTTACATCTGCTCTGCAACGGTATAGCAGATTGTTGTGAGTTGAGTTTTCAATACAAATATATAATACTTAATTAATATTTTACTACATTAGATGGTTAAAATGATTATCTTTATAGATTATTATAAGTCTGTCGTCTGTCCGTCTGTTGACAATAATATATTCCATCCAGGCTAATGTAGGTTACGACCAATTTTAGAAAATTTGCCAGAGAATCTAGGTAGTTTGGATTCCAGGAACACAGGGACTACTCTGTGTACTAACACTGCAGGAAAGTTAACTTTATGGATTAATCTGGGGTTATTCGATGTACGTTGGTTATAATGAAAACAGGATATTAATAGTGGGTAGGTACCTAAATGAAAAGTCACTAAATATATAAACACGCTATTTAAAGCTCCGCTTCATCTAAATAAATCTAAGGCTAAGGGTCGAGGGATCGATATTACTAACGTAGATGCATAGTTGTGTAGTGAACGACAAGTGCAATTAAAAACTTTATAAACAATCGGTTATATTATTTTGGGATGATACCTAATCTCGCAATCCCGATATATTCATTCTATAAGTAAATAAATTCGATATAATTACTTTATATGACACTATAATAGATTTTTATAACATAAATTTGGAAAACAATGTTATTTTCAGCTTGTAAATACAACGTATATAAGATTGCTAAATTTGACATTAAAACAATAATGTTAATTGTCAAAAGCTTATAAAAAATAGCTCATGGTACGAATTGAATGAACCATTATGGTAAATAAACAAGGTTGTTTTCATGCATAAAATAAGCTTGTTTTAGGGACATCATGGTACGAAAAGAAGAATAAGGTTGTTTGAAAGAGCGAGAGAGTATGGATGAGTGACAGAGATGAGAATTGTTAAGAGAGAGAAAGTTGCTTAGGCCCATAGCGTTATTTCTTTTCATCTTTAATGAGCCCATAGACAAATTCTCAAAAATCATTCGTTCTTAGCAGGAATATAACAATCATATAACAATAGTGTTTGGTAGAGGTCATGGTACGAATATAAATAAGGTTATTATATGCTGGAAACAAAACAGTATTGCAATAAGGTTGTTTTGTAAAAGATGGGGGTAGGCCCCCTGATGTTTACTAGAAAATATAGATACTTCTTGAAATAAATCTAAATCTACATATATTAAAATAAATGTTTGTCTTTACCGTGTGATCCGATTTCGATGAAACTTTGGTGGAGTTTTTTACGCAGGGCAGGGAAGTTTTCTGATAGAAAAACGTCAGAAATAAATACGCAAACTATTGTAAAACAAGCTTTTTCTAACTCTAGTTATCAAATTTCTTTTTCCAAATTATTTTCCTTAGTTTTATATTAAATTTAGAAAATAAAGTTATATCACTCATTTTTAAAGATTAGGTTGATTGTAAAAATATTATTTATTGTCTTTTAATTAAATTAAACCATCATTATCAACACGAGGATTGAAATATTTAAAACATTATTTATACTTAGATAACAATATGACGATAAACGGGTTTAGATACAGCCTCGCCCTACAGACAGGTCATTATTTTATATTTCGTCGGCTAACTGCACCATTAAGCCCAATATAACGACCATTATATGGGGATTGAAGATATTAAATTATTTCGTATGAGCACCATGAACATACATATTATGTAAATCATTCTTCACGTCAATGTTTGAAGGTAAGATGTGTTGTGTGTTAATTTTATCAAACAGCGCCTTCCCCGCAGCAATATGGATTCTATACTAGCCTTGTTTACAAAAAAATATTTTATTTTAATATAACCTACTAACCTATCCTACAGGATCTAGGATTAGTAGATTTCTGCTTTAATTTGATAAGTAAAGACTTTTAATATAAGAAGTTTGATTGATGAAGGTATACAGTAGAAAAACGGCTTACATGATTACGTACGTTAGACAGTAGACTTACTATCATATGGGATTAATATCGCTCGATAGGTATATTTAGATTGGACATACACATTTATTGGTTCAGTCAGTTACTCTGGAGAGCTAATTAATTCGACTCGTGAAAAACCACAAAGCGTCACGCTATTTGCCAGACTAAATATTATTATTTGTTTATTTCATGTTTGAATAATAAAATGAAAAGAGATATACAAATTTATTCTATGTGTATTATATTTGCCTTAAGGGGGCCCTTCATGGCCAACGCAACTTCAACGCAAGCGTAGCCTAAAAGCTTGTACTTTCATCCAACGTAATGTTTGACTGCGAAAAAAGAGAGACACCATCAGAGCCATCGGTTATCAGTTGGTAAATTCCGCTAAACACTCGCGGCCGCTTCGCTAGGTCGTCATTCATGATTTCGCATATCATAAAACTTGTTCCAGGCCCATACTTCCTGTGATGTAATCTTACAAGTTTGTGAAAAAAAAGTTAGTTATTTAGAATCTCCAATACATTTGCAAGCATTGTTTAGAGCTGTTTTCTTTACTTTTACAATTTATAGGTACATTAGATATGGCCAAAGTTCAGGTAAAATTTGTGCAAAACCGCTGTTTTTCGGAGGAGTATTTTCGCCTAGTTATACTGCTAGATATAGTTCACAAGATACCAATTGTGTTTGTTAAAAACATGTTGTTTAAAACATCTAACGAAAAGTGTTTAAAAACGCCATCATAAGTAAAGAGCTTTTGTATGAAAAGTATGTTGAGCTGTGTGCTCTTAACCTTATTCGGTTCTCTAAATATACTTAAGGGATAGCGATGAAATTATTCTCAGAACTAACAAAATATCGCATAAAACACGCGGTGCTATACGCTAGATAATTTATGGCTACAAATTACATGTTCCAAAACGTTAAGCTCAGTAATGTTACATAATAACAGGCTGCCTACACAGCGCACAGAAAAAACATTTCAATGAATGAATCTAAATAGAAGTTACAAAGAAAATTGGTTAAAAATGTCACAATATGTCTGTAATATGAATATCTTCCTAATTGTTTTTGATTCAATGAAAAACAATAGAATAAAGTTTTGTATTTTGTCATCAATGATTTGACTGGATTTGGTTTTAGGAAATTTAGTCAATATTTCCGGGAAAACAAATCACAATATTAATATTACATACTTTAATAACGAGGTTCATATAGTCATACTGATTGGGGCATGGCAAGAGTTTTATATATTTAACGATTCTTGGGGCATATCAAATACAGACCATGTACATCTACGCTAATATTATAAAGAGGTACAGTTTGTATGTTTGGTGCTATAGGCTACTTTTCATCCCGGGGACGCGAGTGAAGCCGCGAGGGACAGCTAGAATACGATAATCTTGAACGTCAATATAATATAATCACAATCGGTCGCATAGCAGAAAGTTATATAGAAACAAAAATAAACGCGGACCTTGAGCTATTATTTAATTTTAATGTGTATATCGGGTGTGAACGTGTGGCGTGTCACGCATGTGTGGGCTCATTGTGAGAACATAGCTTATGTATAAAAGAATAAAAATGAACAACTTTTTGCTGGAAAATAATACTTAATTTTATTACTTGCATGCGGGCAACTGTGTGACTTTTAAATATATTATTTATATGATAGGTAGTTTTGCGGTGATACGAAAAAATCAGAGGTGCATTCTTTTAAAGTCAATTCAACTGTATTATAGGAATAAATGTATCAAACCACATCGAACCCGTTTTATGTGCAAAATTTGGTTTCAGTCCGCTTTATTCTTTTATTATACATATCCGTATATAATTTCTACTAAGTATTTATTTTAATAACCATTTTTTAACTCATTTGTTTTTGGTAAGATTGTCACAGACCCAGTTTTGTGGCAACCTGTGCTTTCTTACTTTCCAAAAGACAAGCGCCAGTTGGCACAAAGCCAGACGCTTTGAGTCCACATTACTTTAGAAAAATTACCGCCAATATGCGCGTAGCTTTTGTTAGCATTAGTCTCAAAGTCTGGTTTTGTATTCGTCATTTTCGTTTTAGTACTCATAGAAGCTCCTAGCATTGTTTTAAATAGATGCTTACAACATACAGATAATTCTAAAAATATACTTCAATATTTACATAAATTCGACCGCTAAGTAAATCTCTGTCTCAATAAATCCTGGGAAATTATGTAAAAAAGAAACAAAACGTTTCCAATTGAGATGTACTCCTAATCAACTATAATGAGGGAATGCTTATTACATTTGGAATATTGAAAATACAAATATATTTCTTTAGCTTGTACTTAGTGTTGATTCTAAAATAGATTTTCAATTTTAGCTCATGCCATTAGGAAACCATTTTACTGCGGGAATTTTTTTCAAAGTTCCGGAGCAGAAGCATTCCTATATTATTCTGATTTTATATATTTAGTGTCTATTCCCATTAATGTAGCTGACCTTGTTTGTTGCTAGTTTGAGGGCTACTAGGCGGCTTGAAAACTCCAACAGTAGGTTGACCTACCTAGGAGCCTACCTCCACCGATCCGCAGTGGGCACGCGTGGTGGAGTATCTACCCATTCCCTTTGACCTTAATATGTGAAAGGAGGCCTGTGCTCAGCATTATGGGCTGATGATGATGATGTATACGACTTAACAATACTAATGACGTAATTAAGGCAATAACATGACTCTACCATGATTGAAAAAACTCTCGGGTTGAAATCAATCTTGTCCTATTAAAAATAGTTGAATGATAAAGTTATATAAGAAATAATACATGTTTTAAAGAATAGATAACAGTTCATTAACATCGTAGCGTTAGGTAGCTTTGGGTGGTCCTCTTGGCTGGTTTCCAGTTAGTTAAGGTGCGAATGATGCAAAATGTGTTTGAGGATGAGAAATTGGTAGTTACTGATACAAACAGAAGCACTTCATCATTGTATTTATGGTGCTGTTACGTGAAAGATAAATGTGATTATGATATTTAATATTGGTAAATCATTCATATAATACACATGTATGTTTGTGTTCAAGTTAAATAAACAATAAACGCTGAGAATCCATTGTACAAGTTCGCAGTAATGGCTAAATGGATTGAGATGGAACCAGGCATATAGATAGATCATATTTTTATACCAGAAATACATGAAATATACAGTATAGTAAAGCCTACTCAGTATTGATTTTCCTTTTAGACTAATTATTTATGCAAGGAATATGATTTTTTTTGCATTTTTAAAAGCAGCAGTACCTAGCGATTACAGGCATCTTTAAAAATAATTGCCTACTATAAAAGCTTGAGTAAAATTTAATAAACGGATGGATAAAGAAGAGTTGTAAAAGATAACCCTCTATATCTTAAAAAATACCAACTTAATGATACCCCACTCGATGTGGTAAGCGAACAAAAAACATCACCTCCTTTCAATGCAAGTACGAGGGGTTTTAATAAAATATTTAATAACTCTACCATCATAAAAATGCATAAGTATACATGCTTTCATTTTTATATTGGTATAGTCTCGGAGTAAAATGACTGTGACAGACAGACTTATATGAAGATACTTTAAAGGTTCCAAGTTTGATTACAAAATCCAAAAATCATGATAAATGATAATGCAACTGTTTAATTTGTGATAAATGACTTTTTAATAGACTGTGGAATGAGCTTCCCGCCGTGGTTTTCCCAATGGAGTACAGCATGGGGTTCTTCAAAAGGGGCGTGAAGAGATTTCTGCAGGGTCGGCAACGCGCGCGTGATACCCCTGGTGTTGCAAGCGTCCATAGGCTACGGTAACCGCTTTCCATTAGGCGGGCCGTATGCTTGTTAGCCACCTAAGTTGTATAAAAAAAAAATGATATGTTTGATGCAATAATCAAAATGTATCGTTTTCACCATCACATTCTTTATACATAAGTTTAGCAGAAGAAAACGAAAATGCGTAATTCGAAGTAAACACAAACCCCCTTATTACAAAACATGGTTTAAAGTAAAGCCAGGTTTTACTGTCATTTGGTCACTTTCTAACGTCATATAATAAAAAGGGACGAGGCTATTTTAAAACCTGGTTTTCCTTTAAACCATGTTTTGTAATAAGGTGCCATCAGTTTATTTAAATATCACCAAAATAATAAAACAGTGAGTCAATCTTTTGGCATAACTAAAAGAAAGTTGAAAAGGATAAAATATCAATAAAACTTTCGACAACGTAAAGATTTTCTTTCAGCTCCGTTGACTGGTTTGAGACAAACGATAAACAATAAACGCTGAGAACGAACTTTTTCTATTTTTAACGGATCTTGAGCTAGAATAATTAGGTCACTGCACAACATATGATGTGAAATTGATGTTAAAACTGAGAACAGAACTTTTACGTGTTTCAGACGACCTAGTAATAGACGCAGACTGATATAACTGAAGCTTTTTTTATTTTTAATGTAAATCATCCATATTTAGTTGCGGATAAAAAAATTATATACTTATAAATAATAAAGCTCTGATCTTATGGAAAATACGCGGGCGATCTGCCAGTAAGTAGAAGAATTAGGTCAATTTCTGCAAAATTGTTACAGTAATTTTATGACTAACGTATCATTATTATTAATTTTAACGTCATTGATGTCTGACGTAGAGTATTAGCTATAGAAGTAGTAAGTTAAGGAAACTGGAATGTAAATGCGAATGTAAAGTGGGTGTGTTTACAACAAAATATGCAACGTGCATACTTGTACCACGTACAATGATCCGCCCCCATCGTGTTTACCTTTAAAGATTACTAAGGAGTAACTAATATTGAGGTAAGGATATCACTGTTCATCCAGTTTTTATAACCAGCAGGTGCCCTAATTTTTAGAGGAACATTATTTACTGAAAATATGTACCCAAATTAAAATTAATTCCCAGGGATCATCCGATATTCGGTAAATATCTAAATCGTTTTTATGTTGCCTCCACTATTTATCGAAATTAATTGTATTTTATTTTTACAAGCAATCCATTAACAGTGAAATGGCTTTAGCTTCCCTTTGAAAATATAATAGGTACCCGGGCATACTGCCAAGCACGAAAACTACAAATAAATTGTAAAATACTGGCCGTTAAAATCGTGATTTTTTATTTATTTGCCATCAGCTTTTTCCTGTTGACAGGTCCCGATTTATTATTTTAATAATTAGACAATTTTTTCGATGTCAAGTTAAAGTTACTTGCAGTTGCTAAATACGTACATCCCAAAATAAAAATAATGGCGAATGCAATTCGTTATTAACGGATTATTATTTAACGGAATCCGTTTATATATTTTATTACCTAACTTTTTAGATATTCCGATTATATTATAGTACTAGTTGCGCCCCGCGGTTTTAACCGCATATCCGAGGGATATCCTACCCTACCTTTTTCTTTATACCACTTAGGTGGCAAACAAGCATACGGCCCGCCTGATGGTAAGCGGTTACCGTAGCCTATGGACGCCCGCAACACCAGGAGTATCACGCGCACGTTGCCGACCCTACCGTTAAGTTTTCTTAAATTTTATAGCCTAGAAACATTTAAAAAAAAGATGATTGAAATCGGTAAAGCTGTTACCAAATTACAGCGTGACGAGGAGAAATAGGGGTTCATTTTTATATACAAAAAAAACAATAATGTTCGTTACGATAAATCTTCCGATATTTACTTCGTGGTCATTATAATGATTCGAATAAAATATAATGACATATCTAACATTAACGATTTATATATACACAGGTAGAAAGGGTAATGCCCCGTCGACTCATCAAATTTTATCGCGTTTTACATATCGTCAGCATAAAGAAGAAGCCAGAATCCATATGCAGCTGTGCGCATATGTTTATGTTTCTATGAATGCACTCTATGTATCACATGTCCTAAGAATGTCAGTGTCAGCATAAATATTTCCTCGTAATATTAAAAATATATTACGGAATCGCTGAATAGGCTTTAAGCAATTAGGAGTCAGCACATTAATTCGCCATTAGCCGCAAGTTGTTAATAGATTTAGGTTTTCAGGGTCAATAAATTCCGTAAGTGGCGTTTTTCTTGTATTGAATCGGTATTGTATGTAGTCTTTTAGGAAACGGCTTTTGTGAAGAGTTGTTTAAATATATTTAAAACTTCTTGTTTGCATTGAAAATATAAGATTTACAACCAATTTTAAATCAAGGTCTATAGGATTAATATATTTTTATTTTTAAAATACAGCTTCTGTTATAAAAAATAATAGTGCTTAAGTGCTCTACGTTATGTCAATTTGAAGCGTATAGTCCATAGCTTACCAATCGATTCATTATCATTATTGACGGTATAAGAATAAGACGTTATAGTTTATTAGCTGTCCCGCGGTTTCACCCGGGAACGCCCCGGGATAAAAAGAGGCCTATATCGTTATCCATATCATAGGCTATCTAGGTGCCAAATTTCGTGATGATCTGTGAAAGCGTAACAAACAAACGAACTGACATTCGGATTTATTATATTAGTATGGATTCATCAAGTCGATTCATTGCGTTCGTTGTTTAGACATGCCTGAAAATATTCATAGCGCGTGTTTGTTTTGAATTTATTATATTATCTATTGAATCCCTTTGTTAT
Source organism: Achlya flavicornis (assembly GCA_947623365.1). Lineage (NCBI taxonomy): Eukaryota > Metazoa > Arthropoda > Insecta > Lepidoptera > Drepanidae > Achlya > Achlya flavicornis. The sequence goes on from OX392482.1 coordinate 6,176,870, forward strand.
AGTCGTTTGTCTATGATTTGTCTCATTGTCAACCGAAAACATTGCTTGTATTCTACAGGCTTTTCAAAGGTACGATATGCAATGCACGTATATTGTTATTTGTTGTTAAAACTGGCACTAAACTACTTGTAATATATTGTTGTATTATCTGTGAACTACAGGGAAGGTACACCAAAATTATTTGATATAGGTACCTAAGTTATATTTTCCTCCATTGCTGACAACCATTGGCATATTGACTGACATGTGACAATAAGGTTACAAAGTGTCAATGTTATTAAATAACACAATTTTATAACAAAATTGATGTTAAGAAATATTTAACCGAAGAAAAAACGGAAGAGGTTTACAAGTCGACGCGTATATATTTTTTTCATCACATCACGCATAACTTTTTACAGATTGGTCCGATTTTGATAATTCATTTTTTATTGGATAGGGTTTACCTCGAAGTTGGTCCCATATAAATTTGGATAAACAATACCTACCCTAAGGGTGGGAAAATAGGGGTGATGTATTGTTCACTCACCGATTTTAATGACGAAGTGTGTGTGAGACTGGAAAACCTTATAAAATTCAGGTTATATTCAAAATTCTATATATTCAAAAGGTTTATTATTTTTTGCTTCTCAGTTTTTTCGGTAGTTAATTTTTTTTGTTACCAAGTTGATTGATGACAAAAAATCGTCCGAACAGAATTCTAGTTACAAAACTTCTTTGTGCTCGAGTAGTTTGGCAGATGTGATCAAAGCGTACGACAAACTTTTATTATTATTGCTCTTATATAAAACATGGATCCATTTTGCTAATGGTTTATTGCTTTTTCGTGATTTTCTACCAACCTAATGGCATTGGAGTGAGATAATGTTATGTTTTGTTGGAAATTCTTTTGATTTATTACCTAAGCCACTGTTATACTACGCAGGGTGAAGAAACTAAGTTAATGTCACAAAGTATGTACCTATAACCTGATATTTTTTTATAAGTAACTAGCGGCCCGGTACGTGCTTCACTACGTATAAAGTGAAATAATAAAAATGTGATAAATGAAGAACCGCTCTACCGATTTTGTGCAAACTTCACATAAAACATCTACTAAATAGTCCGAACAAAGCCTAAACATTTGGTTTGGATAGGTGAGCCCGTTCTTGAGTTATAAAATTACAACGAAAAGTGGCATTGATTTTTATATATATTGACTAAAAGTTTTTTTTTCAAATTTGTAATGCGAACGATATTATGTAACGTTTATTTATAGACAATGATGTAAAGACACAAGTTGCGTTGTTCTTATTTTATTTTAGGTCATCTAAAAGAATCTCTAAATTGTGATTCCTGTTTAATATAACAATTATTAAAGTCATTAATTTGCAAAATTTAGAAGAATGTCGCACTTTTTTTTGCACTTCGAAATTGATAGTGCAAAAACAACCGTTAAATTATATTCCGAAAAGCTCCAAAAATACTGATAAAACACCATTTGTTACTACTACTCTTGTGACAGCTGCAGTTGAGCTGTCACCCTCACTCACAGTCCATCGCCGGACTTTATTGGACTTGCCCAAAGTTTAAGTAATCTCAATCAGGTAATAATAATTACTAGGCACTGAGTAATGTAGCCCCACCAACATAGTGAGGTATGTACAAATGTAGCTCTTATGTCTAGTACGCGAAGGTAGAAGTGGCATGTAATATTATTAGGTACTAAAATGGCTCGTCGAATTTAAATTTATTTTGTTATGTCCATATTGAGAAAATGTGTTGAAAATTCAATTTTTAATTAGCAAGCGCGTCAGGTACAAAGTGAAATGCAACTGCCATTTACGTTGGACCAATCACAGAGCTTCGCTACGCACCGAGGCCACGCCTACGCGTGCACTGACCACGGCCACAGATTATATTATCACGTTTAAACGCAACAGATCTAAAACTAGATAAGATAGTTTATCACGCATTCTATAAAGTGACTTAGAAGATAAAAAGACAAACGGATAACTCATTACATAACTTCAAAGGTTTCCGAATATTTCAATATGAATCAATACTAATTAATTCCTGTCAAAATTAATAGCTATAATTTTTTTCGGTGAGAATTTTACTCGTTAGACGTTTTCCCATTAATCAATATCAAGCAAGGTGACTTCGATAAGACCTTGACAATTATTTTAAATGTAATCGTCTAGCTAGATGAAATTAACATTGATTCGATACATTAGTGTTGAATTTTTGGGTCATAAAACATATTGATGTTTCCTGCACGACTGTTGTTTGGAATCTAGACGTCTATGGCAACAGGACGATACTAAATAAATGAGTTTCTTTTATTGATATTAAGCGACTTCCAGTTATGCTTTATTTTAATGATGTCTCTATGGTCATGTATCATATTACTGAGGGTTTCTCCCTCATTCGTCAATCGACAGGTGGCCCTGCTGCAGGTGTCGCACTCACAATAAGTTATAACAATATTAAACTTAATAACATGTAGCACAAAGTATAAGTACTTAAATAAATATTATACTGTCGTAGTATACCTACCTTTTTTTTTTATACAACTTAGTCGGTAACAAGCATACGGCCCGCTTGATGTTAAGCGGTTACCGTAGCCATATGCACGCTTGCAACACAAGAAGCATCGCTCACATGTTACCGACCTTTCCCCCCACCCCTATGAGCACTGGCGACCTTACCCACGCGCAGGAACACAACTTTGCACAACATAAAGTTATTTGGCTGCGGTATTCTTCCCCAGTCGAGCTGCTCTTTGAGCGAATAAACGCTATGCTCTACCTCTCTCAATACCTACCTACAATAGCTACCTATTATAATAGTTACCGCCCGAATTAAAATTATCATCATGTGACATTCTAACTGAACAGAGATCCTTCATAATACATTTGGTCCATAAAGTAATTGTGATTACACAATAAGACACCCAACCAAAGAAGAATGACCCATATCCGACAGTAGTGACCTATTTGAATCTCGTAGACGTCCGCGTCGTAGGCGTCTACGGCTAATGGATTCCCATTACAATTCACACATTACAGATTGTTGATAATATTTTTCCAGTATACTGCGGCAAAGATTGATTATGTATTCGGACTTAATGGAAAAGAAAGTTCATAGATTTAATATACGGAGTTTTAAAAAATTTAAAGTATTTTTTTTGTAAAATATGATCTAAAAAGTGTACGGACCACGTGTCTGTAGTAAATAGTTTAAACCAATAAAAAAAAAGTTTTTATGAGTTAAACGGTGCCCCCTGCAGAATTACAGAAAATAATAACGTTTACAAAATGTTAATCATGGAAACCGCTTTGTCATTTTCATTACGAAATATTGGGAAATAAAGAAATGGTTCTTAAGAAACTTTTCGGTTACAATGCGGTGTATGTATCCATAACATAATAATACATAGTAACTTCATTCAACATTAATCACTTGCCTATTTGTTCATAGAAGAGGTTTTTCCATTATTTTAAATATCCTCATAGCGTTGTTAATATTTCGTTTCAGCCAACTACTGAGTAAATAGCTATACTGATGTCGTGATATAAAATGATGCATTGTTACAAACACCATCTACCTATAATGTGAATATAACATCTTCAAGGCAATTTAACCTTGCAAATTTCATTATAATTTGGGCTCGGCAAATATTCAGGGAGTGACACCGTATTGGGGCATTAATAACGTGCGTTTAATTAATTTTATTCCATTTTCAAGGTATGTGGAATATTAATCTATTGTTCTATATTATAATCGACTCAATATTATTGAAGGTAACTATAGCAGTAAATCGTTGGTTTTGTAAAAAAAATACTCTTCCTTACTCTACCAAAGACCCATGACTCTACCTTGTATTTTACCGTCTAAGAATAATATAGGGCCGACCCTCAAAATTAACGAGCACCATAGTAAAATAAAAAATAACGAAGCCTGAAATAAACAAGCCATTTTCAAACTAAAACATTGTTGTACATTTTATGGCTTAGGTCTTATAGGTCTTACAGCACATAAATTATTGCTTACATACAATGTACCAATCAAAGCATTGACCATTATGCCATTATAAAATTTACTGCTTACCTACATTCTGTGCTATTGTGTTGATTACTTATTTGTACACGTACATATCTATAAAGTATAATTACTCTGTGGAATTATAATAGTGGTTTTATGGTGTACATTCTTGATTACTAGTTGGTATTCATTAGTTATTTGATTGTATACGTCTTAAATAGCAACAAAAGCACGAATAAATTGATTAAGTATCTTGAATCAAGGCTAATCCTTTAAAAATGACTGTTACTGGAACGCAACGGCGTACCTACTTACAACTTGATATAGAGTAGGTAAGTTTCAAATGAACATTTACATTTATACAGATATTGAATCGAAACTTATGAACATCCACCCTGAAACAATTGAAAGGGTTTCTTTCCAAGTAATTAATAACAAAATGTTAACTTTATGTTATTGTTTTACCAGTGTTAGCCCCGATTTTTCAATGGCTGGCACCTCGGCTGTTCGTAACGTTCTCTGTTTGAATTAGTTTTTAGACGTATTTTTTTTTATCATATATAATTTTATCAAAATAGATTGACACGTGCTTTATTACACTGATGATAATATGAAAAGTAAAGCCTGCAGATATTATTCACTAGCTGTATAGAACCTACTCAAGTTGCAGTTGGTCGCAAATACCTTACCAAAAATGGCTACAAACGAGTTCAATTACCCTTTTCTCCGAATTATATGAAAATGGTTCAACGAACATGATATTTTTATGGTGCGTCCATGCTTGGCGAACCGAGCACGAGCCGAGCCACGAACGAGCACACTGCGAGCACGATTCGCGTAGCATGGACGGGCTTGCGAGCCTCGAACGAGCATTCTTAGTGTGCTCGACTGCGCTCCGGCTGATTGACAGTTTTTTCACGAACACAGGGATTGGCATCGCGCTCGTTGCAGGCTCGTTAAGTACGTCCACGCTTGAAATCGCGAGCAACGAACGAATCCTGTTCGTTCGAGGCTCGGCTCGTGCTCGCTTCGCGTAGCATCGACGCACCACAACATTTATTGCTGTCACATCACATTACATCAATCCGAAATGACAAACGTGACTACCAAATTGCCTTTATACAACTGATAATTGTAAATCTATGCATATATTTATGAATTCTATAACTATATCATTATGGTTTAAAATTATTTTACACCTAACTATAAACTGAATTGCTTTCAGAATTTATTAGTTTATCTTGTCTATGGACTGGGGAATCTTGTGAGCCGGCATCTGTTTGATGAGTACTTGTTGATAAAAGTTATAACAATGTTATATCAACTTATAAACTATTTACGTAAGTAGGTATAAAGGATTATTTTTGAATGTCACCCTTATTAACTAGTTGAATTAATTTGAAGTGGCATGTGTCACTTTAGCTATATGGTATAAACTCCAGCACATTCATTGATTCTTATAGGCTTATACGACTCGTTATTCTCCTGATTCTAACCTAAACTTAATCTACGGACTGAGGATTTCTTCACACACATACAATATAAGTCACGTCTTGTCCACTGATAACAAGTACTCAATGATAAATAGCTTTATTATAGTAGAAGGTTGATTATGATTGGCTAGGTTTACTTAAACCTTAACATAGTATTTTGTTATTTAATAGATCCTCGCGTAATTGCTGAGGATGAGCTACGAGCAATTAATTTTACATCTATGCCTGTAAATAAGTATATAAGTTATTATTATAAATTATGCGTTAGTATTATGGTTCAAGATCACGAAAACCTACTAAGTAATTAAAGATTTTATTATAAACGCTAAAATATAGGTGCATTATAGCCATTAATGTAGCTCCACCTAAATCCAATGTTAACCTTGTATTAAGAAAAAGCTAGTATCAAATCTGATTGGTTCAACTTTTTCTGAATGTAAACTTTTACAGCCGCATTTTCATTGCCTTTTAGACTGAAAACAACTATTACAAAATCGATTACACTGCTTTTAAGGGATGTTATATGCGAAACTTAACACCCGAGGGTACTGAAGGCTATAAACTGTTATAGCCACCATATACAGTGCTGCCATGTACTTGGCTCGTAAACTAAGCCTTAATCAGCAACGGCAATTATTGTGTCTTCGCCGAGGCCATGCTGAACTGTAAATATCCTAGTTTGTTGTACAATCCACTCATACAGGGGCGACCTTAAAATCGCTAATGGTTGTTACTGCCCAAACAAACATTTCGCACTGAACACGACACACGGTTTCCGCAGCAAGCGTATTTCTAGCACTTATTTTTAATACTCAATTCTTTTTATACTCTGTTTTTTCATAATTTTTTGAAGTTTTAGTTACAATTAACTCCCTCGTAATATTGGTTTGCAATAAATGATATTGAGGAGGATATGGAGGATACGTGTCGAAATTCTAATAAAGTTTCCTCAATTTTATTTATATCGTGACATTGGTTGGACCCGAGCAGCCGGCAGACACGTTCTGATGTGGGCTGCATAGATTAGGACACTCCGACCACAATATAGGTCACCATTTTAGTGTCAGTACGTGAATACCTATTAAGAGTATTGTAGGTACATAACCGTTTGTCTGCCTTTTGGGTATCATGGTTTAGAAGAATTTCTACTCTGTTAAAGAGCTTCTAACAAAATAGGCACAATTAAGACCTTTTATTTAATTTTATGAGTTAGGACATTTGTATTAATATAATTGAGATTAAATTTTTAATGTAATTATTTTTTTTGAATCAAGCACGCCCTTGAGCTGCAAATTTTGCATGCCAAAACTGGCAGAATATGTGATACTATATATTAATAATACCATACCATTTGTTACCATATTCTCGCAAATAAATATCTTTATCTTTAGATCTGATGGAATATTTTTGGAAAATTTGGTACAGTTACTTGAATGAATAATTTTTTGGTTTTGATAAGGTACCCCTAAAAGTTCTGATCTGTCGAAGTAAAAATGGGTCACACGAATGTTTATCGACACAGCATCTCAATATCTATAATATGACGAAATTGGATGTTGGGAACCGGGTAAACATTAACTACATTACAAGTTATAATCCATAAATCATAAGATTCAAGCAATATTTACTTTATATACTAAAAATATCACGGGACACGATGTCGATTCGTATTTTTATGATTCTGACTTTATTTCTTTTTTTTTTGTATTCTTGTTTTAGTGGTTAAGGGACGATGAAAACTGGTTCCACACCCACAAAATTCTCGAAACATGAGAGACATGGCATTTTGCGAAAGTTTAAAGCGTACCATATTTATTTGGAAGATTTGTATTGTATTGTTATTTTGAAATGATTTTTGTGGTTTCCATTGAGAGACTTAAGAGATAAATTATATTTTTAACCTTATTTTTTAGGACTTCACATTTATGAAAGTTCGTTCTACTCGTCTATGGTTAATACATCCCAAGGAAGGAACATTAATTATTTATGACAAAATATATGTATTAACGTGCAAATATTATTAATTAATACCTGCTATGTATATTATTAAGACACTAACCTCAAATGATTTTTTGTTTAAAATATTGAGATGTTCCAGAACCGGTTTGCGATTATAGTATATTTAAGACATGTTGGGTCGGTGGAGAGATGATTTTTACAAATAAATTGATGTTTTGTACTAAATTACTTTAATGACGTCTGAAGGATACATAAAAAAAATGAACAAAATATTTAAGCTGCGAAATTCTTCATTAAATCCACTGCTATGTAAAAAACTGTAAGTTTTTAAACATATCTGCATGAATTCCTACCCAAAAAACATTTTTAAAGTATTCTTTGTCACGAATCGTCGTAAACATGATAAAATAACGACTCCTGCGCAGCCTCAGCGCGTCCTACATTTGAAGAGCCTTACATGTCCGTCCCGTTAGAGGGCATTATGCATCTCCATATAAAACACACAGTTTTAGAAATCCTGCAAATCTCGTGAGAATAAGTGATACAGTGTTGGATGCATATACTAAGTTGTTCGAAGTTACAGAGTTACTAAGTCAAGAAGTTGATAGGTATTATCGTGAATATGATCGTATTGAATTTTTTCCTAATAATTACGATAGAAGCAAATAATTGTATTCTATATGATAATGCATAGCAACACATCGAATATATATTTATCAAAAAAACCCACGTAATACACTTAATAAAGGTAAAATAGTTTACATTATTATAAAATAATAGGTAAATCTATAAATACAACATCAATTGTTATATATTTCTGAGAAATTTGGTTTTCCTAAATTTATTAATCTCAATAATTATTCTTACAGGAAAATAAAATTTAATATATACTCCCACATAGGTACTAGGGATCCGGGTTTTGAATAAATAAATGTATATAACAAAAATATACATATAAACATCAGAAATAAGTTAGAAGCGTATTGCTTTTATAGTTATAATGAAAGAAGGCAGTTAAACAGCTCAGCGCTGCCGTAACGACCTTCAGGGGTTCACAATGAGATGATGATTAAGTTTAGTTGTCCATATAACTTCACTCAATACACTCAAACACTCAATATCCACTAGAAATGGATATTGAGTAAAATACTAACACCCTTAACTCGTCTAACGAAATGAATAAAATATTATTTCTTGATTGTATGTATACACCTTAGAAATAATGAGAAGTAATAATAAGTTGTAATTAATGCCTAACTACTAACTGAAGAGAATGACACATTGAAAATTCGACTCATAATCATTTGACGAGCTATTTACGAGCAACTTAATTAATGGTGCATTGAATTTATATTAAAACGTATTAGTTTTTTCTAGTTTCTCAGATTAATCACGGGCAATTTCACTAGATATGGGTTAAAAACCTTGCATTGTCACTCATCGTACGTAAAGTTTATATTAAAAAAACCGGCCAAGTGCGAGTCAGACTCGCGCACCGAGGGTTCCGTACAAACCTGTAGGTATATAAGTAAATGGTAGTATAGACCTGAGTATTTGATATTAATTTCAATTTATGACCTATTAAAAAAAAACTACTTACTAGATCTCGTTCAAACCAATTTTCAGTGGAAGTTTGCACCGTAATGTACATCATATATTTTTTATAGATTTATCATTCTCTTATTTTAGAAGTTACAGGGGGGGGACACACATTTTACCACTTTGGAAGTGTCTCTCGCGCAAACTATTCAGTTTAGAAAAAAATGATATTAGAAACCTCAATATCATTTTTGAAGACCTATCCATAGACACCCCACACTTATGGGTTTGATGAAAAAAAAAAATTTGAGTTTCAGTTCTAAGTATGGGGAACCCCCAACATTTATTGTTTTTTTTCTATTTTTGTGTAAAAATCTTAATGCGGTTCACAGAATACATCTACTTACCAAGTTTCAACATTATAGTTCTTATAGTTTCGGAAATAAATGGCTGTGACATACACGGACAGACAGACAGACAGACAGACATGACGAATCTACGAAAATTTGGCTACGGAACCCTAAAAACTTGATTCTAAAGGATCTACAGTGCGGCCGCCGACAGAATGCGTTTCTGAAACCTGGCTATTCTCGGAAATGGCTAATCCTATTGCGATGGGACTTTCACAGATAGGTTCCGTATTTTCTTAGGCATAGCTTAGTTAAAGACCCATCATCATCAGATTAGCCGTTTCCGTGATTTGGTCAATATTAACAGTTGTAAGAAATGCATTCAGCTCCGCACTGTACTCGAGTAAATCTACTGCCATCACTTGACAATTACAATATGAATAGAAATAGTTGTAGAGCGGTATAATTAGACTTGCTTTGTGACTGTGTCCAGGTATTATAGTTTTATTGGTTTCCCGTCGTAAACTATTCGAGGTCAAATAACAAAGTGCAGCTCATCGTGATCAATAGTTGCAGTTTTCCGCATATGAAATGAGCGAGGGCGGTGCTCAGGCGCCGACCTTCCGCCTATCGAGGCCTTTGATAACGAAATATTTACTGGCTTTATGTTATTTGGGGTCGCGGTGTAAGAACAATGGGTAATTTATTATAAAAGAAGTTAATGCAGGCTGGCGCCAAGCAATTATTATACTGGTGTGTTCCGATAGCTTGACTTGAGAGCCAGTTCCTTCTAGACTTTGTGTGCTTATCACCTTTGGCCACATCATCACTTAAGATGGTGAGATTGCGGTCAAACACACAGTTTAAAAAACTTATTCTGAGAATCGTTAGCAGAAGCGTTATTATAGTTACTAAAAGTGTTTTGTGTTTAACTACTGTAACGTTCCTTAATAATTAAGTAAGGAGCAAAAAGTTTTGGAGATATCCGTAGTACTCAAATTTATAAACCTTGACTTCATAAAAAATCTACCTCAAACACATGCTACCAATCAAAAGTTGGTAGCTTTATTATTTAAAAACAACAATTTTGATATGGCGATTGTTTTGCGACCACAAATGAATGAATGCAGTATGATCGTTTATTTTGACAGTTTTATATTGTTTTGTATGGTGCCAGTCGCAATTCGTTGCGCAACCGGTTTAATTAACCTAATTACATACCGCGTTTGTCATGGTCTTCTGCCTCCCATTAATACACGGAAATGGATTTATCAGCGACAAATTGTTACATTAAACTATCAAGGCATTTTTTAACAAATAACGCTTAAACACTTTTCTCATTTCAACATAGGAAAATATCATTAAGTACTAATTTAATTTTCTAACATTATCTTTTGTCTAAAGGATTTTTTTTGAGACATTTTTCATGGTTAAAAATTGCGCAGAAGTTTCAAGTCAATAAAAACTACTCAAATATGTCTTATGGTGCGATCCAAATTATAATAAAATATAAACACCTATATATAAAGGTCCATCCTACGCGAAGCGAGCACGAGTCGAGCCTCGAACGAACAGGATTTGTTCGTTTCTCGCGATTTCAAGCGTGGATGTACTTAACGAGCCATCAACGAGCCTACAACGAGCGCGATGCGAATCCCTGTGTTCGTGAAAAAACTGTCAATCGGGCGGAGAGCAGTCGAGCACGCTACGAATTCTCGTTCGAGACTCGCAAGACCGTCCACGTTACGCGAATTGTGCTCGCAGTGTGCTCGTTCGTGGCTCGGCTCGTGCTCGGTTCGCCAAGCATGGAAGCACCTTTATATATAGGTTTTTATAATGTCAAATCAGATAGATAAATCGTGAGTGAACACACATATCGCGCATTAAAAGTTAATAGCATGTAATAAATAATATATTAATCGTAAAATCGGTGAAGGTTACATTATAAGGTACCTATATATGTATCACAGTCACAGAACTTCACACTTGACGAATGCTTAATGCCTGATGAGGAAAATATTAAGTTAACAACCATGTTACTGCTGCATTATTAGAATCCATGTGAACTAAACGTATTACATGTTTCATTATTCAGATAAGCTAAAACATATTTTGGTACAGTGTTTGAGGAGTGTTTGTTGCGAATCATGTGACTTTGGTGAGTTTCATAGCGAATTTAGATGTAGAGGTAACAAGACACTTATAACTCTACATGCCCTTACTCTACAAGCCCTAAATTCACAAACTCTACACAGGGTAGTCAAAATATGTGGCTTGGCCGTTTCACTCTACATGAACTATTGGTTAACAAAAAAGTAATGAACAGTGAATACATTTTTCACTTTACTCCCATGTGACAATAGCGAAACGGCTAAGCCACATATTTTGACTAATAGTGTAGAGTTTGTGAAGTTAGGGCTTTTAGAGTAAGGGTATGTAGAGTTATAAGCTTGGCTCTACATGAGATCTGATAACTCTTTGACAGTGCGAGTGTTGTCTTGGCAACATTTTACATAAAAATGTTTTTGGCGGGATACACATTATTTTGGTACCTAATAGAAACATCACTGACACCTATAGGGAATTAAAGTCTCTACAAAACCAGTTTTAACTTTTTAAGTAGATGTGTTTTTTATGTAGGCTTGAAGGAGTGTCTAGTTTCACCTTGAGAGAAAATTGAGGTAAGGTAGGTTAGCTACGTAGCCTTGAGTCGGACAAGACTTATTACTGTTAATAAAATTTCGTTTTATTATACCAATTATGTGATAAAGAATACTTTTAATTTTAATTAAATAACAAGTGACTTAGTTAATAATTTGCCAATTATAGTTTTGGTCATCGAGCTGACATTGTGGATAAAGTAGAGTTTATAAATATGGACTACGCAATCAAAAATAAATGCTGTTTTTTTATTTTAAAGTCAAATATACTTTAACAAGATGAAAAAGTAAGGGTTCTGAAAAAAAGAAGTTGCTCGTTTTCATAATTATCTCTATATTTAAGTAGGTATTGAATTTAACATAAAACGTGACAATGATCCTGAGCCGGGACTTATAATGATGACCGTAACATACATTATCATCAACCTTAAGTTAATAAATAACTTTTTATCTACCTACTACAACGATTTTTGTACCGCGTGGGCGTTAAAATCGTGCACACGTTTGAATTGCAAATACTCGTCTACGGCTCTGCCTGCAGACATGAAAATCGAATGAACAATACGCTGCCAAACTTCCTTTGTTCCTTACACGAAAATATACATACATGTATAATATGGCGCCGGATTGTATAGGAAAGTATAGATGAAGTTAAACAGATTGGACACAACGAAGTTATGCCTAAATTCGTTAGGGATCGAAAGCATACATGCAGACCAGCTTTTAAATTATAATTAAATACACTTTCGGATATTTTACAGTGTAACATTCATAGATATACCGTTGTAAGAGAGATAATAGCCTTTATTAGCCCAAAGAGCTCGACTGGGGAAGTACCATATAGAATACAGCCAAATAACTTTATGTTGGTTTCCTGCGCGTGAGTAACGGCGGCAGAGCTCATTGGGGAGATGGGAAGGGTCGGTAACGCGTGACAGATGCCTCGTGTGTTGCAAGCGTCCATATGGCTAAGGTTACCGCTTACCATCAGGCGGGTCGTATGCTTGTTAACCGACAGTGTCGAATAAAAAAAAACTCTTCGTATGCGAAAACAAGATACAAAACGCCACATCAAAGTATTTCAATCAATGCAATGTCTTTATAGGTAATTAGGCTTTATTTTAATTGTTCAATATACAATCTATATTTACAAAATATAATCTATATATAGAAAATTTCCTCAAGCCTGCCGCTGCTTCCGATTAACGGCTTTATTCAATTCTTTTTCTTTTATGTCTCTCTGTCAGTCAGTAGGTAATAAGAGAAACATTAATTCGTACCATAAATAGCACAGAAAATGCCGTCGTGACTTATTAACCTTGCATTAATATTATAAGCATTTATTTATAAATCTGGTATGCTAACCTAACCTTACGTTCAAGACAATGCAGTAATTATCTAACATCTACAACAATCAATATCACGTGAAAATTATTCATTCATTTCATATGTATGTCAAGTAGGTAGCTCTTTAATAAAAGCTTCTTTATTAATGGGCGTGATAATTTAATTCAAGGTTGTAGTAACAAAGAAGTTATGTTTTTCTGTTTATTCTTGCGGTTGTTATTAATAGGTTTTCGATGATATAAAATATTTGTTCCACTTTCGTAATGGGGACAAGACGAGAGTGATTTCTTTGACGTCGATAAATATTGATATTATTTTAGTTCTTTATGAATGAAGTGTTGTTGATATATTGGCAAGTGTAAACTAAATTTATCGTCTTATTTACTGAAATGAATCAAATGAAAAGTCCTTTTCTTCTATAAGAATGTATTTCTAATAAAATTAGATATATTGAGACTAATCCGAAAGTTGATGAATCAAATAATAAGTGAATGTCTTTTATCAAATAAAAAATTATATTATTAAAGCAAGCTCGTCTTATAAGACTGAAATCCAATTAGATACTTAGCGAATCTAACAAAAAACACGGAAATCTAAGTAATGTAAGTTTCTTGAAGTAACAGCGCATTATCAAATAAATAAAAACATAGGTACACTGTATAAAATGTAAGTGATATGAGAAAAGAAAATATCTGCGTTTATACATGCTAATGACCTCTTATTTGTCTCTGTGAGACAGATAAAGTGTGTGTAGAGATAGAGAGAGTTAATAGCCGCAATCGTTTCGGTTAATCTATGGCATGAGATTACATTTGTGTGGGTTAGTTCGGACGGTACACACCCACCGACCGACGCGCCGAAATTACGACCGCCGATAGTTTTTGCCCGCTGTCGAGTGTCAAGGACGCACGCGCTTCTGTTGCTAAGCTCGAGTCGAGTCTGCTAAGTCTGAGTCAAGTCAATAATCGGTCTCGCTAAAAGTATCGTTTTCAAATTATAATTCAACCAAAATAAAATAAAAAATATCATATTACCATTTTTTTTGTTTTACGGCCGTTTATGCATTAGAGCTTTTGTAGAGCATTGATAAGATACCTATAGATATTTATTAACTAGGTACCTACTAGCAGTTCATGCCCATGGGTGAAATATCCGACTTTTCCAGTGTTTCTTTTTTGCCTATAACCCTCCCTGGCCCATTTATTTTATTTATACATACCTACATGATAAACAAAACATCTTAATTACTTAATAAATTCATACCTATTTCAATGGAATCAAATTAATTACTATAGATTCAAAATAGTTAAGTTATTAAAATAAATAACAATTTTACCGTTAACATCCTTATTTGTTGTCTTAACGAGCATTTTTATTATAACAAAGTCGATTTTGTGATTGATGTTGACCTTAATTGCTGGTAATCATTAATCGAGCCAAATCTGTTCTGAAAGGTTCCTACGATAGGAATGTAATTAAAATAAAAACCTAAATTGGAATTATATCTAATTAATATTCCGTTTTGATTAGCCGTAACAAATCTTTAAATGCTTTATGCCTGCTTTCATGGATTTAATTATACCTAATGGAAAGATGATTGAAACTTACCCATAAGCTTACCTATTTATTTTAATTGTCCGAATAACACTGTGTCTTTATTTGTGTAAGCAAAATAAATATACTTCAATTAAAAAAGGTTTCTAAGTCCGGACGTACTACTACAAACTGCTAAGGTTATTGATGACAATTAATTACTGACAATTTTGCTATCAAATATTTTATCAATATTCTTACAGAGTACAACCAAATATGTACATCAAATTATGATAAGTTAAACTATGAAAATTGCAGAGGGAATCAAATAGTCATTTATTCAGTTTAGGCCCTGGCCACTTATGAACATTAAATTGGTACATACAGTTGAATTTACCAAAGATTTACTTACCATCTGAGTTATTATAATATCCGGACAGTCTACTCTATACCTTGTCGTAGTAATTAGGTACGTACGGACAATAATTTAAAGAAAACTGTTCTTAGGTGATAAAAAAAAGTATTTTCTTACATAGGTAGGTAGTAGTAGAGTAAGAACCTAGTAAAAGTCTATCATTTTGTTGACACAATGTATTAGGAACTGGTGGGAATGCCTAGCGTGCTTTGAAATGGAATAGAAACACAAACAAACAGAAAAATATTGATTTTTATATATAAATGTATTACTGAGTTAAAAAAATAAGGCCTTCCTTTTGTAATAGGTAAGTAAATTATACATTTGCAAGTTAGTTACCCAGTTGACAAATGCATTATACAACTTGCTTGAGAACAATTCTCAATCAACAGATTACTAAGCACCTACTCACTCACTTATCTCTACGTAGAGACAGTGGCATTCGCGATATCGTGCGACGTTTGACAGTTTAATTGATGATTGAGCTTTATTCGCCTTCAGATTAACCAGTATTCGTTAGACTTATCAGTCTCATTCCATTATGGGTAGGTTTGTATCAGTAGGCATGAACATTTTATTATTTTTATGTTTTGTTTGTTAATTTTTTTTGGTGTAACAATAAAGTATTATCTATCTATCTATCTATCTATCTATCATGAAGCCAGACGCTCGATTCTCGTAACAAAACATCAACGATATCGTAGCGACTTCAACGTTTAAACTGTGTTTTAACTATTATAATATCAAATTAACGATTGAAAAATGATCCTATATATAAATTGTTGAGGCATATACACGTTTGAATGTTTTTTATACAAAATATTTCACGAAACATAATTTAAATAGTTGATGTCGCTACGACACCGCTGACGTTTTGTTACGAGAATCGACACCCTGGACAAAGACCTTTTAAGCTTCATTTTTATAAAACAAAATTGTAGTTGTAGTATTTAGATTTACAAAAACCGTGTGGGAGGGAAATAATGTGTGGATGCTGCCTACTTTGACAGGCAAGGTGACACGGTATTTGCTTTATTTTTCTGGCCTTAACAATTCCTGGCAATGGTGCCTCTTGCCTCGATGCGCGTTTTTATATACCGAATAATTTTGATGCGCTCAAAATTTGTTATTTCCGTTGAACAACGAATGGATTTTGCATTGTTTTGTCGACTAATGCCAAAGACGGCGTGGTTAAAAAATTACGTACTAACTACACATGTGAATAACAATGGACACGAATTTATTAAGCAGGAGTATATTTTATTACTTTATTGTGTACATCATCTATTAGACTATTATGTTGGCTGTCAAAATTGCATTGTTATTTTTTTGTACGTTCATTAAACATGAACAAAAAGTGGCTTGTACGAGTTTTACGAACAGTCCATAGTAAAATAATGTAGGAAGGTAGACATTAATTGATTGTATCAGAAATAAGGCTACAAATTGTGGGTATTAACTAAGTACTGCATTTGAAACTTTAGAGCCAAACTGAATCTAACTGTCAAATAATTACTTGTTATGGTTGGTAATTTTCTAATAGTCCCTATTAGTCAACTGATTCAATCGTAACTGTACTCTATTAGTTAATAAAGCAATAAAATACTAACATTCAACAACTTAATACACCTGCGTTTATAATTAAGTAACATGGAAGTTAATTAAATTCGTTTACATTTTGCTTTATTACGTTCAAATCTTATGAACCTAATTCAAAGCTCTAGTCCTAAAAGTTATACATACTTAGTGTTTTAGGCCTCGAATTATTATTAAAATTTGATTTTGAATAGACCCAATATTACACTAAAATCATGAATTTTGGTAGCGAAAGTTTACCACAGTTTTAGTACTCATTAGGGAGGGGGAAGGGTCGGTAACGCGCACAGAGATGACCCGTGTGTTACAAGACTCCCTTTTGATGCAACACAAGAGTCCATGGGCTACGGTAACCGCTTGCCACCAGGCAGGCCGTATACTTGATTGCCGACTCGTATAAACGGTATGTTTTTTGTTAGTAGAGAGACTGCGTGCATGAATCAAATCTATCGTGCCGAAAAACATGGCGTTAAGTTTGAATATCTTTTGGTTTTGTTACATGTTCCTATCTAAGTGTAGTATTAATTGCTACATTATGTTATTACTTCATAAAGATTCCTTCATTAATTTGACAATCCCTCGAGGCCCTGAGCTAAAAACTTTTGCCAAAACAAAACCATAACATTTATTTTCTCGTGCAGAAAAATATTTTTCATTGAAATTATCATTTAAAGATCACCGCGTTCAACTTACTTCATTATGAAACTCGGTCAACGAACCAAACAAGAAATCTGTGATTTAAAGAAAAATATGAATTTGTGATAGACAGATATACACGTAAATAACATAAGATTGTTTTTACAAAATTACAGAACATGGAAACATGTTCAACCTAAGCAGGTAATGAATTAAATAAAAAAATACTCAAAATAAAGCCGACTCCAAAATGGGTTTGCGGCTGCGCTAAAACGCATAAAATATTGATGCAGGAACTGCAATGATAATAAGTAATAATGCTGTAATCTGACTTTATAATTAGGTAGTTTGAAATTAGCGTTTTTTTGCGGTTAGTCCGCTGACTTCAAAACAATACCTAATTACACAGTCAGATTACAGCTACATCGTTATTTTATGTTTTAGTGGGGGGCCAATGGGTGTGCCATTGCAGTCAGTTATATTTTCTGTTAAAAAGTCCAGTGGGTACCTCTCAAAGATTTATCACTGACCGAGGATATGCGCATATCATTTAAAATTGATTATAATTTTAATAAAAGAAGAGAAGAGACGTGAGAAATAATAGTAAAATATGACGTGTAGTTTCTGAAAAAATCGCGCTCATAGCGAGCCTACGGGAGAAAGAGAGAATCTCCTTGTTTTCAAAATTCTGTTTTAGTCGGTAAGAAATACAGCTCTCTTCGTAGAGAAGAGAGTATTTCTTACCGAATAAAACAGAATTTTGATTGATCATTGGAAAAACCAAACACCAGAAGCAAATAAAAATCAACATCTTTTTATCAGTGAAATAAGTAAGTAGGTATCTAATAGGGAATTCCGCTCGCAATTGTCTTGAACGATAAAATCCTTCTACTCTGGAATATAATTTCAACATACCTACCTAACTTTAGAGACATATTTGTGTTACATATAAAAAGTATCTGCTAACATAAAATATCTATGCAATTTTATAACGTACCAACCTAAACCTAAACAAAGAGTATTAAAAGGCGCTACGCAGACGGGCGCGGCCACAAACTAGGTCACCCATTTCTCGTTAACTGAGTAGCTTGTCCGTTCCAGGGACGAACAGACGTATCAGCCTTCATTTCAATGCACTTTTAAGTCCTTCTAATTTATAAAACGAGAACCCCTTCTTCCTTGAAAATAATGCGCATCCAGAGTTTTCTGTCCTGCTTACTCTTGCATGAGCGGGTGAGGGGAATTTAAGTAGTTTCTTTCAAGAACTGCCATCCAGCGATTTATGTACCTATTGCAATTTACGTCGTAGCTTCTCCCTATTTTTTTATCGAAATAAGGTTAGGTATGTAAATAATAATATATTTTAATTTATATCATATAATATAAATTGAAATATGTTTTATTTTTTTAAATTAGATATTTATTTTACCTTCAGTTACTTACTGTGAAGAAATATTAAAAGCCTTTGCCTCTTCTTTAATATGAAAATTTATAAAGGGTCCCATAAATTACTCATCTTTGTCGAAGAATCGGAAAGATAAAAGAAAATAAAATTTAAATAACAAAAGCAATATGCAACATATTTATAACGAACTAATCCAAAAACCCACGCAATACAGAACAGATAAATAAGATATTTATTTTCCCATTCTGGGTTACGGACGTCCTACTGCCTACCCAATGTATTTTGCATATTCACTATTAAGGCAGTTTATTGAAACCCACGCCCTCTTATCGAGCCAAAATTTGTTCACAACATTGTCGTATAAGTACTTAGGGTATGGATACTTTATGCATTTGTTTTCACATTGAAAGTGTATTAACACCAAAGTTAATATAAAATGGATCTTATAAGCCAGTCATCGCATTTCGCTCGTAAATTTTTCCCTATAATTTTCCGCCTGTCGCTTTCACCAATAGAATCAAATGTTTATTGTGGGAGCGTAAAATCTTTGGCAACACATGCGCCGTGTATTTGCACAGATGTGTTTCGTTTACTCATCAAACAACTAGTCACTGACTACCGACGCCGACGGTCCAGAGGCTTTAACATTGCGTAAAACATTCGACATCGTCCTTCCTTTTTTTGCATCATTTGGTAGGTACATAGATATGCCTAGCATTTGGGTAACTATTATAAATACCTGTGTCAAACTATTTGACCACTTGGTGATACTGCTACTTTGAAAATATTATTACATTATACCTGTATAATTATAGCACAAACACGTCAGCTATTGTTCTTGTATGTAGAGATAATAATTCAGTAATTTCAATAGCTCTACTAAATACGTTTGTCCTAACGTCAACCAAATTAGATTGCACCAACGAACGCGCAGGTCAATTGAGTCATATAATTATGAGTAAAGTGCCTGCTGTATTTAAATATGTACATTCAAATGATTTTAAAGCATTACAATGTGAAGGACGTGACCTACTATTTGCCCAAAACCGTGTCAACCTTCGGAATACCTGCCCATATTAGAAGAGCCATCCATATTTCTGGCATTTTCCTCACTCTCCGCGAGTGGAATAAGCAAAGCGCCGCAACTAGGTTACACAGACTGTGCTTTATTGTGTTTACGTGCCACAGATATGAGATATACAGATATACCGGGCGGGTCAAGGCGCCAGACAGCTTTCGAGTCGACTATACATATATGGAACTAGCGAATTTAGCTCCTGTTTCGATCAAACGAATGGTTTTGTCACGAACGCGTGTTCTAATTATGCTGAATGACTCCCTAATTTCCACATAATCTTGTCTAATGCTAGCATCAGTATCGTGTTGCTCGTTAATTGCTTAATCCATGCATGTCCTTGTATTATCCGGCTAATCCTCACGCGGTATGTTCAGTTCGCCGCGCCTCTGAGCTGCGATATGCTCGAACAATGGCCGAGGCGACACGTTACGCGGAAGAGCGTTAAAATGCGTCGTAAAAAGCGCGCGTAGTTTAAATTTTATGGCCCGCGTTCAATTGGGGCCTGTAAAAAAGCGTTTTATTGGTGCTGCATCCTGGCCGCGAGGCCGCGATGCTAAGATAGGTCTAATTAAAAACCAGCTGTGTGCACTCTTGCGAAAGCCGGACTCCACGCACTTGCATGGCCACTTGCGAAACTTCTTGTGCCCTTCAATTGTTTATTAACAAGATTTTGTAAATCAGGATTAAATGCTACCTACCTTCTTGTATGTCAAAAGCTTTTTTGACCCACCTACCTGGGTGGTACTTGTATACATAGGTAGATACTTACCTTCTGCATATAATCTCCTCCTGTGAATGTTCAACTTCCACTCCATCTTATTGAAATTTTCATTTGTTTCAGATTTAAAGGACTGTGAAACGAACGTTACCCGTGAAGACTTCTGTTCAGAAGACGTTAAGTGCCATTCGTAACCAGTTTACCACAAGAAGTGATATTTAGTTTTTATCTTATCTAGTGATAGTGTATAACCGTGATATATAATACTTAGGTTTAGGTGCTAACACCGCTAATCGGTAGATATATTTTGATAAACGTTACCAAAAAGAAGCGAAACTGGCTCCTTATAAGGATATAATGAACTCTACGAGCTCAAGTATGAGCTCTGCTGTGCCTACGATAAAGTGTGAAGATACGTCGCCGTCTCCGACGGGAGCCGTCGGTACCGACAGTGAGACTGCAGGGACCTACAATCTAAGTGTAAACGTGAACTTGAGTGCTGCTATGATCAACATGTTGACCGCGGAGACAGCAGGCCCTACCACGCTCCGGACGCCGGAGATCGTCAATGATGTGATCACCATGACCAATCCTCTGGACCAGTACAACTACGATAAAAACTCCGGTTTCAAGGTGAGCTACTTCGCTGTTTACGTTTTGTGTTGAATATTGTATTTACTCGGGTTTGTATGCTTACAATGTGTCGTCTTCTGAATCTAAGAACACATGTTGATAATGCAAATAATATCTCGTAGGTACGCAGTGATTAATTCTGTCTCTGAGCATGATTAATAATATGTTTAAATTTATATAACGCGGACAGTTTATTGGTGTAAAAAGTGCCAACAAAGAAAATTAAAACCGAGTTTTCTTACTTGCAGCTTCCAACAAGGCATAAATACGTTATGTAGGTACCGTACCTAACGACGCACTTGTTTACACAAGAATCGAATTATTCATACACATAATGTACCTAGGCTGTTCAATAGTGAGTAGTTAGCTGAATCTCTCATTGCTATTCGCGCTTTCGCTAGGTACATAACTACGGGCACAATGCATGCAGGATCCTTCCAGCGCAGGTCACATCCATGCACGCTGATTAGAATGTAAAATAAGTGTTACAAGTATTTTGAACTGTTGCCAAGTATATGTGCCACGTAATGTGGTCACGTGACCATCACTCCACCATTATAAACATTGGATAACACTTACCAGCATGCAATGGCATGAGGTCATACACCTTATGCAGACTCTGTATTTGCTCTGAAGGAAACCAGACTCGACGGCGCCTCAGTTACACTTGATATCTGGTTATCTATATGCATTTATAACTATAGTTATATATAATGTAGTTAGAACTATATTTATATTACCTACGGGCTATGGATTATCGCGCATGGACCGTTGTGTCATTACATGAATGACTTTCATGAACGTGAAATATGAATGAGAGAATTCAGAGCGTAACACAACAATGAAACGATGAGTAATTAAGATACAGCAAATGTGGAACCTTTTATTGCGTATAATTAGTCAACCGACGATTTAAAATCACACACATTTATTTACTTTCAGTGAGTGTTCATCATCTTTCCATAGTTACTGCTGCATTAGGAAAGTCCCGAATAATAAACTGAGAAAAAACCCCGGTATACCTACCTCAAATTATTGGTGACTTAGGCTCTATTCATACGAACCACAACCACACCACGTGGGCGGGCGCTAATTTGTGATGAAAATTAATAGTTGAATTCACACGGACCACATTTTGCCGTCACTATTGACTGCGTATGTTTTATGCGTGCGACGTCACGGTCGCAACCACAATGCAACCACCAGCGACACCGTGAACTAGCAGTACAAACATTTTAAAATTTTGTAACAAAAAGCCGCAGCGACACTGTTCACACGTAACCGCAGCTTGACTTCATTTTGTCGCGACGCGCTGTCGTGTGGTCGCCGTACGTGTGAATAGACGCTTAGGGCTGAAGCTTATATCAACATAGTTTAGAAAACCCCGAAATATAACAAATAAAGAAAACGAGACATCAAAACTAAAATATACACAGCTGTCAACTGTCGCCTTTTGTTCTGCCATTGCATATATTATAAGTAGTGACAATGTACAGGCAGCGAGGTGGAAAATGTTCCATTAGTAGTAGTGTCTGTCCGTCCGTCCGCACCGTGTGAGCGATTTCATTTCCCAATGTCGTTTCAGAGCGGAAGCGGAAATGACTCCAACTCTTCTATGTCCAATGGGTCGTCGGCCACTTCACCAGCTTCGGGCACTCCACCCAGCATACAAAAGGTAATTATCCACACGTTTGTTGCCACTATTATTTATCATTAGATAAATGGTCTATATAGCACTCGGGGATAATGTAATATTAGTGAAAGATTTTTCAGAACCAGTCAGTAGGCCCGGAGAAAACTTAATGTTAGTAAAAGTCCTTGTATAGAAGTCAGTTAAAAACTACTTATCATTAAGTTATGAAGTCTTTCAGAATATGTTTCCTGAGATCTTGTATTGCCAAAAAAAGGCAAAGTTTGTTTCGAAAACAAAGTAAGCAGAGAAATGAACAACAAATAATTATCTGGTATGACAGCTAATTACACAAAATGCTGATTTTGATGTTAAAACAAACAATAATATTATTATTTTCTTGATTGGTTATAATTATTAATAGATGGCAAGCAATCAACCGTCGGCACAATTTATATTTTCAAAGTAATTAAATACAAAAGGTTTAAAACAAATAATATCGGCTCTTAATTGGACCGTAATTAGAGTGGAATATAATACGAGTAAATATGTAGATATTTGTAAAATGAATCTTATAATAAAAACATTTATCTCTCTTTTTTAATGCAGATGAAGACAACGTATTAATCAAATCAAATCATTTTTTTTAAGTAAAACACTAATATGAAACAATGGCCCCCGCACTAGGATAATCCTGTATCGCGGGAACCTCTATCGTTTACAAATATGATTCCCTAACTATTGGGTACTATCATTATGTAATTTGACTTTAATAAACACCTAGATAAGTAGATTAATTGCAATATGCTATTACTTAGCTGAAGCCAACACTTTTTGCCTGGCATGTTTATGCAGGCACGGATCCAAAGGCTTACAGCCTAGCATAGACAATGGACGGACGTGGAAAATGACAGAAAAACATCACTCATTGATATTAATTGTAATATCTATCGTGTTTATTTTTCTCACATTTCAATCGGAATTACACAATACTACTTAAGTAGGTAGGTAGGTATACAAATGATAATTGCACATACATTCCAGCAATACCTACTAGAACTGTAGGTATTATTGAGAACACATCTTCTATGGTAACCTTGATGAAATCATCCGAGCAAGGTGATGACCGTGAATCATTAATGAAACATTGCAAAGTTAAAAAAGATATAATTGAAACGCACGATTTCTGTATTTATTACCGCTTCTCTGAGAATAAAATTACATATCTAATTTAATTAAAAGACGACCCATAGAATGCATTTGTAATAGAACAAAGAGTGAGAAGGAAAATAAAAAGAAAATACACGTTCAATTTAAAAGCCAGACTTTTGTTCTACTACGAAAATTTAAATATATTCTCGCCCTTTTTCTGGATTATTTTTTAACTGTGACATCGCTTCTTTATGCTTTAACTTATTATTAGAAAAGAATATCTTAAGATGAGAAAATAATCTTCATTTTCAGACGTGTTCGGAACTCATAAAGGCTGGTTTGAAGTTGTCCATAGAGTCAAAACGCAAGATGTCGGGCAGCGACACGGACGTCGGAGTGAAACGAATGAAGAAGGAGGAAAGCGACGACGAGTACGACAGTAGTCATACACAACAGCCCAAAGGAGAAGGGGTGTGTATACTTCATTATCTAATCTATAACCTTATCTGAAATTGTGGTTCATAATAATTATGACAAAAATCGATTGCATGCGTTTTTAAAGCATGTTTTTGTAAAAATGTTGGGAAAAATTTGTAAAATAAAAAACCGGCCAAGTGCGAGTCAGACTCGCGCACCGAGGGTTCCGTACAAACCTGTAGGTATATAAGTAAATAGTAGTACAGACCTGAGTATTTGATATTAATTTCAATATATGACGTATTAAAAAAAAACTACTTACTAGATCTCGTTCAAACCAATTTTCGTTGGTAGTTTGCACCGTAATGTACATCATATATTTTTTATAGATTTATCATTCTCTTATTTTAGAAGTTACAGGGGGGGGGACACACATTTTACCACTTTGGAAGTGTCTCTCGCGCAAACTATTCAGTTTAGAAAAAAATGATATTAGAAACCTCAATATCATTTTTGAAGACCTATCCATAGACACCCCACACTTATGGGTTTGATGAAAAAAAAATTTTTGAGTTTCAGTTCTAAGTATGGGGAACCCCCAAAATTTATTGTTTTTTTTCTATTTTTGTGTGAAAATCTTAATGCGGTTCACAGAATACATCTACTTACCAAGTTTCAACATTATAGCTCTTATAGTTTCGGAAATAAATGGCTGTGACATACGGACAGACAGACAGACAGACAGACAGACAGACAGACAGACAGACAGACAGACAGACAGACAGACAGACATGACGAATCTATAAGGGTTCCGTTTTTTGCCATTTGGCTACGGAACCCTAAAAACAGATTTTTTGTAGAATAGAGCCGCTACAAAATTAGTTGTTATTAAGGATTGATTATTTACTAGCATCGAACAATTAACCCAAAGAAGCGCAATGACGTTGATTTTGCTTGCAATCTATTCCGCCAATATGCCACCATCGTCAATGCGCTCTGATTGGCTAAGTCAAGGACACATGCGCTCTGATTGGCCAAGTCGAGAACACAAGATGCAGTGATCCTTACTGTTCAAAATCAGTGTAAAATCACTGACTAGTTTCGGAATCGGATTGCTATTATCCTACTCTATTTCTCGGAATCCGACTTCACTACCACTGAGGTATCATCGCCTTAAAATATTAGATAACAAGGTCTTTTTGTTAGCCACTTTTCATTGCAAAGAACTGAAACAGAAGTTTATTACGCATTTCTTATCAAGGACTTCTGAGAAATGTGATAAGGAATATAGAACAGTTAATGTGTTCAATCTATGTTAGCTTGAATCATTGTATAACACTAAACACTTCGTTTTAAACGAGTCAATAAAAATAAACAAAAATTTCATATCATATTTCCACATAAATATTTAAATACTAGCTGCCCGGCGCGACTTCGTTCGCGTAATACCCTACCCTACCCTTCATTTAAACCTTCCCCGGACTTCCACGAATAGTTCAAACCCAAAATTAGCCAAATCGGTCTAGTCATTCTGGAGTTTTAGCGAGACTAACGAACAGCAATTCATTTTTATATATATATATATATATAGAAGATGTTTTACGAATTGGTATAAAAATACCCGTCACTATTGGCGCTAAAACATCCAGGGATTATAATGATTTTACCTCATTCCTTTTAACCACTGACTTAGCACGTTTAGAAATAGATAAGAACCGACTGACCGCAGGATTCTAGCTAAGCCACAGCGAACATGTTGGAGTCACGTAGGTTAAACGAATGAACCTATAGGTTAAAGGAAAATTTACACATTTATTAGATACTTATATAAAAGTTTTTGTGTCGAAGGTATGTTTGAATTACAAGAATACAATGTTAGCTATGTTCATAATATTAAAAAACATGCATAAAGAATTGCCGTTTTTCATACGTTTTCAAAGTACATACCTATTTGTATTATTAACATATATATAACTAAATATATTGTTATGTAATTGACATTTTAGATGGGTAGAAGGTCATATATAGGTTGTGGTTTTGCATATGTGCCATAATTATAACCATAGTAAATGATTTATTTAGTTACATAAAATAGGTAATTAATTCTGGGCTTGATATTAAACGATTATTGAGCTCAAATCAGAATAAGACTTCATAACTGCACAGAATAGGTCTGCGATCCGGGTGCGAGGGGAGAAACCAGGCCGCTGCGCAGCGGTCACCCAACCTATATCTTTTAAATCTTTAAAAAACATCGTCAAACAATGGAGATTTTTATTTTTACACTTTAAAAATAATATTATGTAATTTTAAGAGCATGATTTTATAATTGAATACATACTACAATACTATACAATGTAAATATCATCAACCTCCTTAAATATGGCACACATGCAGAACCACACCCGGTACAATGAATAATCCGACGTTAGACGGTAAATAAACACAATTGAAGACTATGTAAATTTTATTTATATTAACAATTTTTTTTCACGGAACAAATAAATAAATAAACGAAGTTAAATATGCGCGGTTGCAAATATCTAAACTAGCTTTTATTGTGGCTACCGTTGCATTATAATTCAACGGCTTCATTGAAGTTTTATGAGCTTACGAAGAAGGCATCACAATGCGGCTGCGCCCGCGACGGTGCGTGACTTCACTTCCTGATTTTGAAAGTTCGCAATATGACAATGAGAATTTATGATCTGCGTATCGATTAGCTTCACACGTACTGCAATATTGCATTATAGGCTCTATTGTTTCATACATAGAGATTTTCAGTTATATCACTAATTTATCCTTGGAGTTACGGATGTGGTCTATCCTAATCTGTATGTGGTTTTCCCGTTAATATGTACCTAGTTATTTTAATGCAATTGAACTTAACCTACATACCACCTTTAATTTTGATACCTAATATTAGCTACCTATTAATGTAGTTAATAAATACCAACGATTTATTTCAACATATCCGTACCTACAATACTTTATCAATAAAATTGTTATCAGGTTTAGGTTGTCACCCGCATTATTTTCTACCAGTAAATTTGCAATTACTCGATAATAAACAGTTAGGTTATTTATAGAGTAACATTTACTATGAACCTCAATTACTAGAGATCGGTTTCGAATAATATTCTTATCAAAATAGCTACTACCAAATTTTATTAAAGATCTGTAAAATATGGACCAAAAATTACGATCAAACATGAAACTATAGCTATCTCTCTTACTCACAGCTGACACCTGAAGACGAAGAAAGGCGACGGCGAAGAAGGGAACGAAACAAAATAGCAGCAACCAAGTGCCGGATGAAGAAACGAGAGCGCACCGTCAACTTGGTCACTGAGAGCGAGGTGTTGGAGAACCAGAATATCGACCTGAAGGCACAACTTAAGGTAAAAAATACCTTAATCGTTAGTAGTCATTTTTATTTTATTTATTAACTCATAACTCAATAACTCACAACTCGCATATTCGGTAAAGGTGTGAAAATGGGTAGATAGGCCACATCGCTCATAGAGTCGATAATATAATCAATGGGGCAAGAAGGGTAATAGTCGCCTTATTAATAGCCTTTTTGATTGTATTGAAAAGCGCCAAGTAGGACTGACGAGAATCCATCGGAAGAGCCTAAATTGATCAGTGGACATCACTGAGCTGATTGTGATGGATAGTAAGGTAGATACTGTAGTGTCTTATCGAATACTTATCGATAATTCTGTATTCCTGCAGTGTACACAGGGCAATATTTACCTGTCGTGCGGATTTACCTTCGCATATTGAAAACAGTGCACGATTACTAAAACCACCTTAAGACAAGTCGAATTTAATTAGCGATTCTGTTGTAGTAGGTACCTAAATTGTTATTTTACGTAAAATAGTATTGACGTTGTCTGAAAATTATTGTAAGCAAATTGTTATAAAGGTACGTCAAAGGATACAAATATCTGACAATATGTCAAACAGTAGACATGCTCCTAACAAAAACAAAGCTAATAGAACATAATCATCGTTTATTCAGACTTACAATTTCCAGTTAAAATAATTCTCTTTAGTGCATTTCAATGACTCTTTCTAAAGAAACAAACAACACATACCTTACCTTACTATCAGCTGTTGATAAGGACTTCCAGTCATTAGTGTTAATTGTAGTGGCTAACGTGGCCGATAAGAAGGACTTTAACAGTAAAAATACTTCAACAAATTCTTTTCATTTTTTACAGGATTTAGAAGTTCAGAAGCGTCAGTTGATCGATATGCTATCTCTACATTCAGCCTCGTGTGTGAAGAACAACAACTCAAACACGAGGGCTTCTCCAACCACGCCTTACAACATGATTCGATCGTTCGAATCCCCAACAACATTCCCTGCCACGTACGAAGCTCAATCGCCGTACATCCGACCAGAATCGGCAAACATCCTCGCGTCCAGCTACACATGCGTCACTCCTCTAAATGGCGACTCTTCCATCGATACCATATCTTCGTTGGATACCATTTACGTCGCACCTCAACTCTTAGACTCGGAATATAACAGGCCTGATAGCGTGCTCAGTCTGCAAACCAATTCCGATACCACTTACGTTACCACAGATGGATACCTGCCCAAAGCCACTAATTTACTTGTTCCGATCGACTCTGAACATGAATATTACGACCCGGAAGTGAACTACAACATGGCAAATAATCAGCAGTGTCATACCTATCCTAGTACTATGTCCGAACAGCAATCTAAACTCAACAATGGCCTTAATGACGGATGCCTTGTCTAGTTACGAAATTATGCATAATATTAACGAATAATCATTTTTTGTCGGGTCCAAAATTAATTTTCGACATGTATACGTTTAATTTTTAAGCATTGAAATTATGAAAATTCGAAATAGAGAGTCACCGTTGAAGTTAATAATAAATTTCCATTTGACCATTTAGATACATGAATAGAACATAAGTTGGCTTCGAGTAAAGTCACCTGTTGAAGTCACCTTTATATGCATACAGATGTGATAAAACATTTGTTTGATATCATTATTAAAAACACGTTTTGTGTCTCATAGAGTAGATGTGCCAGAAAGTCTGTGAAAGGCGGGAAATTTATTTCGAAACGAAGTCGTATGTCTACTGTGTAGAACAACAACGTAGAGTTAGTATGGTGCCTGTAAGCATGTATATGTATAAAAACTGTCGTATAATTTTCACAAAATATACTGCAAAATGACAGCGTACAAACACCATTCTGCAGAAATGTAATTATTATTTTTTGTTTCAAGAGTTGTGAAGAGATTTGAGTCAGCATGTCGTATAGAGTAACATTCAAAGAACTGTTTAACAGTTTAATAGGTAGGTATTTTCACATAATATTTTATGTAGATTAACTCTAACAATTACCACATTCGTTTTATTTTGTTGTTATAAGTTTTATAATTTTGCTTTGATGTGTAAAATATTAATTTAAGAAATGAGATCTGATTTAGTTTGAAGTCGGTGCAAATGGTGCAATTTCTGACGCAGTCGGGATATCCCGGTAGTAGGTACTACTGGTGTCTAGTCCGAGTACGACCGTTATTATGTGAATCCCAAATATTAATAACCACATCACAAACTTTCACTTCGAGTACATTAAACACAGTAAGTACCTCATGTAAATTCCAAAATCATATATAATTTTTTGTTACCGAAGTTTACACAGATTATAATATACACATATATTCCACAATTGTTATACATGTGTTAAATTTTCATAAGATAATATAGTTATAAGGTGCTTTAATTCAGGTTAAGTCGTGATATAATATTATTATTATAAGCGCAAAGAGCATACCTATAGTTACTTGTTATGGAAGATAATCTATTAACTATAGATACTAGATATTTTCTATATATAAATACAATATATTTGTAAAAACATATATATATCGTGAAATCGCTTCTTGAGCATTGAAATTATATGAAACACCATTGTAAAGTGCCTCTGTATTTTTCAAATATGCGAGTCCGTTAATATTGTAAGGTTTTCCAATAATTATCTGGGCTCCGAAATTATATCGTACAAAATATAATAAATAGGGCGGACATAGAAATAAATATACCAGGGCGGATTAGTTTTCATTTGTGGTACTTACGATGTTCTATGTAGGTCAGTCGAGACCATCATTAATTGCGTGACAACCGGAGTTGTACTGTTACGCAATAAGATATGCTTCCCAAATGCGTACCATCCGTTTTTAGAAATAAAAATGTAGCCCAGTTAAGAATATGCAGTACCGTTTTCACAGTGCCTTCTGCATACCAGTGATCCTAGTCTATTTGGCTGCCTTTAAAATATCTATCGGGCAGTCAGTCGCGCAAGCATTTATTTTTACATTGTTGATGCATATTGTGATAGCGAAAACATTATTTATTAACACAGAGCACAATATCTTAAGCGAACATAAATTGTTGTTTGTTATTTCTTGTCTGACAAGAATTTGAGTCTCCATAAAAAAGTTAGTTTGTAGGATTAGCTTAGTAATAAAACACTAACAGGCATTTGTAAGCCTTACGTCTAAGTTAAATTGGCTGCGTTTTGAATGTATTGGAATACAAAAAAGATTGAATGTGTTTATGTTTGCTTATTCTAAGCAAATGCAATTGACATGCAAATTTGATTTTCAATACAAAATGTATGATCGACTTGACGCCACCGAGGCGGAGAGCAACGCATATGAATTACTCTAGGATATGCAAAGACTGGGAAAAGCGGAAACCTAACATCAATTAAGTAAATGTTGAACAAAATATAAAATGAATGGCCGATGGATCGAGTCACATCACGATTGTAATGTTCCTTCCGATATATTCAGCTTCCGTTACTTCAACAGTAACTTTAGAATTTATAAACGCGGTCTAAATTGCGAATTACAAAAGGACTTCCTTTAGTATTGTAGTTTTCTCTACTATTTAATATTTGATCGATGTGAAATTTGAGGATTATTTGAGTTAATTCGTTGCTATATGTATTGTGAATGTACCGTCAATGTAATCTTATAAATAAGATTAACTTTAGAAGGTATAGTTTGTGTTACAGCGAGATTGTTTTGAATTTTAATTTATTGACTGTTCCGGTACATGTTAGTCAATCTTTAATGATATCATTAAATTGCATCAAGTTGCCGAATTATCATTAAAGTTTGTACTTTGTATCTATTTTATGTTTTTGTATCTCTCCTGCCCAAAAAGTGGGTAGTTGTGATAGTACATTACTATTGCATAATTTGGTTGTTAGTTTAAATCTGTTAGTATTACAGTTGTTTTAACAATTTTTGTTGTTTCATAATGTTAAACTTCATAATTTATATTTCATGAAAATTTCGCCAATGTACTTGTATAATCTGTTGTTATATCTTGAAATTACTTATAAGTAAGAAGTCTCATCTGTGCTATTTACTTATGCTTTGATATTAAATATTTCATTCAAGTTTTGTACTTTATGAATTTACGATGAATATTATTATATCATGAAAAAATATAGAATATTAAATCAAATAATAAAGGATATTCTTCACATTGTCACAAAGTGAATTTTAGAAATCGAAAAATATTTTAATATTTGTATTGTCATTACCGACTAATTATGTATAGCTTACTGTCGTCTATTATCAGATATTTGGTGGATTCAAACTTGGATATGTTAACTGTAAATTAAGTTTTGTAAGGTGTAGTAAACATCACTCGTACCTGCTTCTTGAATATAAATATTTTGACAGTCAAAGCAAAATTATTGCGCTTATATATCGAAGAATAAATCATATATTGCATAGAAAATTTGTTTGATTTTTAACGACAGGAAAACCCTTGAACGTCTACGTAAAGAATTACATTGAAATAACTTGACCAGATTGTCAAATACTTAAATAATAGCAAAGCTAAATGCTGGGAGTAGAATCCGAACCAAACTTAATGGCGACTGTGAAGTGCGCTGCGAGCCGGCTTTGCGCAGGTTCAGCCCACTCGAATGTACTGCATACTTTCGTTTTCGCTACTGCGCAGCGTTCCGCGCATAATATCATAGCCGCCAATAAGTTTGACTCAGTCTGTAACTAAATCAAACATCGAAATCCTTCCAACGATATTATTTAATATCACAATAAGAGTTTACATTACAAAACGTATAACATACCATACTTGGCAAATGTTTACTAGCGATCGTAATTTTGAACGACGATAATTTCAATTCAAAGGAAACATCCCATTATTCGTAGAATAATAAAGTTCAATGTCCAATACTTGAACCGTACATAGAAAATTCTAATGTCTAGAGAATCTCGGTGTAATCTATCGTTAACTGAGACTAGAAAAAATGCGCGTAAGCAATTCTCAAAAAAAAAAGTTACCTACTTTATTTTGTACCATTAGTTTAAAAACAATACCTTCTCTATTTCTTTTTGAGATTTGCTTAATTCATTTACAAATGAAATGCAGCTAGTACCTATTGAGTACCTGTTGCTCCATCATTGTAGTCGATGCCACTTTGACATCATTTATTATGGATATTATCTGCTATCATCTATTACTATATTTGCTACCTGAAAATTCACAAATAAAATGAGTTCAAGATAACTTTAAATTGGAGAATGAAGCTCGCAATCTATGTGTTCTGTTGCGTAATTAAATCATTTAATATAGGGCATTGCATATTGTTATCCAACACAAGACGAAGGACTTATTCGCGGAGGAAAAAAACGAGGTACTAATAGTTAATACAGTGCGTTATGCTATGCATTTCTAAGTGTTCTCATATTTTTTCTGGTCCGCGAACAAAAGTCCGTCATCTACGCATGCCATAGCTTAATAGAAGACTCATACATATTCCGCCAACCGCAAATGCTTGGTAACAAGGCAAGCAGATGATGATTAGCTCTTTTCTTATGGATGCAAAAAGTATGATTCACATATTTTTGAATTTGATTTGAGAGGATCTATATAATTCATGTCTACTATGTAGAAAAGACAATGCTAGCCCCCAGTTTTCAAGTTTGATCGTTGATTGAATAAAGTATATCACCATAGAGCTTCCCCCTTCTCAACAGATTCCACAATATTAAATTCTCTTCAAATCGGGCTTAATAAACTTTGATACCAATTTTATATTATGTACCGTAAGAAAATAATTCACCAATAACGGAATATTGTTTTCTTGTGTGGAAAGCATTAGTAAGGTGCTCGGCAAATAAAGCAGTTAGGTAATACAGCTAAAATACGAAGGTATTTTCTGCGAGCATAAATACAAGATTAATTAGATACTGAGCTGGAGGTGAAGCTCAAGCTAGGTGCAAGGTCTATAATACTGGGTCTATCGACAGGAAGATTCACAGCATGACATGAAAGTCAACCCAGAAGTTACATACAACCAATTTATCAGCTACCAAGACAGGTAGAACGTAGCGTTTATTCGCTCAAAGAGCAGCTCGACTGGGGAAGTGGCTCCATCTTACAGAATACTGCTGCCAAATGACTTAATGTTGTGTTCCTGTTCGGAGGGGGTGCGGGTCGGTGAAACGTGAGTGATGTCTCGTGTGTCCACCGGTTACCGTTACGGTAACCGCTTACCATCAAGCGGGCCGTAAGCTTATTAAAAGACTTCGTCGTATTCGTATAAATAATATGCGTTGCGTTGCGTCACAGATATAAAAGGTATATCGTCGGGGATAGTGCACATCCGCGGAACTAGCATTGGATACTTCCGTGTACAGGTCGGTTAACTAAAGCTGGCACGTTTCAACACATTTACACCGTCTCTCTCGCGCAAAGTCAAGCTTATGAGTATGAAGGAGGCAGTTATTGTTTTGCTTTTGCTACTGCTCATAAATATAGAGTGGTCTATTTTTGCATTCGTCCATTAGACTTGACTGATTGCAAATTTATGAGTACTGTGAACGTGCCAGCTTTCGTTAACCGACCTGTATGTGACAAAGCCAATTTCGAATTTCAAGGTCAATGCACGCAAGATCTTAATTACCTCTTTGACGTGATTTTCATCCGACGTATAGAATGGAAGGAATCGCCGAATAACAATACCGCTTATTTACGGCCGGCAAACAAACACGAAATTTTTTTTACCTTCACCTGTAAACCTACACGTAACTACAGATACGCGCACTCTACGTATGGTAGATTCGCGGATAAGCACTATCCCCGACGATATCGAAAAGTAACAACGCAATGTTGAAGATCGAACTGTGGTTTTACTACCGTTTAGTACATACGATTTATATTAAAATAGTTTCGAGCGAAGAAATGACACTGATATTTTTGAAGCTGGTTTATGGGTTCCTTTAGAGGATCCTGATCATTAGTATTTAGTCTGAATTGATGATGATATGATGACTTAATCATTTCAATAAGCATTATAAAAAGCTCCAAACCAAGTCGTGAATCGTGATTTTAAGTACATACCTGTATTATGTCACATTTATTTATATACTTATTACCTAATTTATTCTTAACATGCAAAATTAAATCTTATGCCTTAAGCGTAAGTGTACTAATCGGAATGCATGCCCAGTGCCTTGTTAGTTATAAATAAATTATGAGTTATGATTAAGTTAGTAAAAAGTTAGGTACAAAATGAACAAACTGCGTACGTTTCGGAAGCTTGAGTTAGATAGCTCGCATCTCCGTAACTCTGTCACTTCAAACGCTGGCGACAAAAGAAAAATATATATTTGACGACTTGTGATAATGAACTTTATTTAGGTAATTTTAGAGTTCATTTTAATTGTAACCATAAATATCTGGTTCTGATGAATTTGAAGCCAAATGATTAAGAAGCTCATATAATTACCATTTTGCTCGTTTAGACCAATCCTTGGGGGTCCAATGCAAACATTTTGGATCAATACGGAGTGTCCTTCTCTCCATTGTTTTTTCATGTTGCTATAAAAATAAATTAATTAGAGAACTATCCATCATATTACCACAGATTAAAAAAACAATATGAAGATTTACCTGATTAACCGATATGATATATTGGCCTTTGTAGTAGTTAATTAAATTTAAGTTCTGTAGTGTACTTATTACGTCTTCTTTCTTTATGCTGGTTAACTCGCAGATTTCACTGAAAAAGTAGTTCACATAAGTCAATTGATATATATATATATATATATATATATATCTATCTACTATATAAAAATAAGTCGGGTTTTCCTTCCTGACGCTATAACTCCAGAACGCACGAACCGATTTCCACGGTTTTGCATTCGTTGGAAAGGTCTCGGGCTCCGTGAGGTTTAAAGCAAAGAAAGTAGGGTAGGGTAGGGTAGGGTAGGATAGGGTAGCGTAGCGTAGGGTAGCGTAGCGTAGGGTAGGGTAGGGTAGGGTATGGTAGGGTGGGGTAGGGTAGGGTGGGGTAGGGTGGGGTAGGGTAGGGTAGGGTAGCACCATAGAGTAGGGTAGCACCACGCGAACGAAGTCGCGCCGGGCAGCTAGTATATATATATATATGTATTTAGGTATACAATAAGCTACTTCTGACGCTGACTGTCCACAACCTGAGTTTGTCAATAGTACTTTCTCAACTTGTCAACACATTTGTAATTACTAATAATCAGCCATAATTACAATATGATTAATAAAAAACAATACATACTTAATAGTTATAATGGGCTTCTCATTATCACCGACAGGTTTGATCTGCATAAGTATATCAAGTATAGTCTGTGCCCAGTAACTCCTGTATGATAGGAGACCGAGATCAGATAGTGGTTTCTCTGGAGAACCGGTTTTGCCTTCGAACTTCGATAACTCGTAACCTTGAAAATTTATGATTAATAAAATTACTCATGTTAATAAGGATATGCGTAATTGGCAGGCGTAGCAAATTATCATGCTGCAGTGCTTGCTACTAATTATGTTTTTTATTGTTTTTTTTTATTAAAAAAGTAATATACGATTTCTTAATATACTTACTATCTTTAACACCTTTAAATTGGTATAAAGCTTAGGTAAAGAAAAATAAAGAATCGAAGTCATGTAAGAAGCTGTCATGGAATACCATAACAGCTAAACTATTAAGTATAAGAAAATATATTTCTTTTCTAGTAGTAATAGTTTTATTGAAATTTTTAGGCACAGTTATAACACAGATACTGTTATTTACTGTCAGCAAAAACACAGTGCAAAAAATACTTACTAAATTCGATAAGTAGTTTTCCATAACCTTTTCTTTGGTATGGAGGTAGTGTCAGTATACATGCTACATTGTAGTCTTCTGTACTTTCTTTTTCTTTCGAAAAATAACCTACTATATGAAATCCTGCAAACGGATAATATTATTTGAACCACAGAGCATAGTATTACATGAGATGGTTTAAAACAAGTTTTGTAAAACCCAGGTTTTGAGATAGCCCCGGCTCTTTTTCTAATATGGCATTATAAAGCGATGTATATATTATAAAAACCTGCGTTTTTACCAGACTTGTTGAAACAATCTCATGTAATAAGACAGATATAATTTTAGAAAATATTTCTTACAAAATGGAAGATTTCCATCACTTATAAGCTGTGATGGCTCTATGGGCACATATTTAACTACCTTTTCAGGTAAACAGTAAATCACTTTTAATAATAACTTATAAATAATTATAATATCTGGGTACCTCTCGAATCAAACTCCGTCATAACATAAAACAAGAATGGATCCGTGTCGTAATACAAAGTCTTATGGTCCAAAAACAATTTTGCCAGGAGGCAAAGATTTTGTGCATAGCACTTGTTCTTACGCCCGTCGATCTCAAAGAACGATATACTCCCTTTTCGGTATATCTCGTTCCCAGGTGGGTGTTTTAGCTTGCATTTGATCTGAAATTATGGTTGAAAGCTCTCAAAAATAGTAGGAAACTCTTTGAGCTTTGTGCCCATTATTCTGTGCACCAAAGAGGTAGAAGTACTGAACTGGCTGGCCCCGCAGTTTCACTTGCATTTCCGGTATAAAAAGCAGCATATGTTCTCCATAACAAAGGCTATCTGCGTGCCAAATTTCAAAGATGTGAAAACGTAACAACAAAATCATATTCGCATGTATTATATTAAGTAAGGATAAGTAAGTATACTTAAAGATTGAAACCAATATATGTAACCAAGGGCCAAGTGCCAAGTTTGAAGCAATTTTTGAGAATATAAATGCCTAACTAAGTTCATCCCCGCGGATTTAATAGCGTTATAAAACATCCCATATGTTATTCCAGATTATGATCTACCTGCGTGGCAAATTTCATCACGATTGTTTGTGCCGTTTAGGCGTCAAGAGGTAACAAACAAATAAACTCACTTTCGCATTTATTAGTAGGAACATAAA
Source organism: Achlya flavicornis (assembly GCA_947623365.1). Taxonomy (NCBI): domain Eukaryota; kingdom Metazoa; phylum Arthropoda; class Insecta; order Lepidoptera; family Drepanidae; genus Achlya; species Achlya flavicornis. The sequence goes on from OX392482.1 coordinate 6,214,796, forward strand.
CCTATGGTGAGTCAGTAAATAACAAATAGATGTAGTTACTTACCAAGTGTCTTTCCAAGCACTTTTTACTTTTCCTGTACTTGAGACAAAATTCACAAATGTAAATGCATGGTAAATTCACCATCTCCTGAAACAAACTATCTGTAAGTATATTTACTCTTTACAGTGAAAATAGAGCAGAAAATAAGGCTCCCATACCGGACTGGATAACTAAGTTTGTTTGTAAACGAATTAATGCTAGTTAGAACCTTCGTTTTATTTTTCCTGTAATATTAACATCAATGCTTATCAAGTGTAATTATTTCATATAATTATTCATATAATATCAATATTCAATAAAAATCTGTTTTGGAATATACAAATGAACTTCCTTCATATGATATTCTTTTTGGACGGATTTCGGTACCCTAAAAATGCGTGCTATTGATAACTAGAGTTAAGAGAAATATTACTTTGTCTTACAGTAGTACCCAACTAATAAGGCGCGTCGTGAATCTTCGGTCGCACAGAAAAGAAAGTATGGCTCCGAAGATTAACGAAACAATGCTTAAACTTACAATCAACCTTAGATCACTACTATAAGGTTCATAATACAGTGCAGCTGTTAGTTCCGTTTCACTCGCAAGTCACGCCCCTCCGCACACATGGCGGCAGCTGCCGACCAATAGCATTTCCCGCGCTTTTAAAATGTATCTTCTGCGCAGGTACATCGGTAAGCCATATCAGTTGGGTACTACTGTACGTAGAAGGTTACCATTATGGACATGTAAGCTGTAAGATACGAATTGACGGACATGACTAAATTATAAGGAATCTTTATTTACACCCGTAGTCCCGACCCCAAAACTTGTTCTATCAATATCAGAATAAAAACTTTTACCTGTGGATACGGCGCGAAGTACCACGGCTTTATCCTATGCCTGCCAAGTTCTATCATTTCGATGTTCTTCATGCGAGTGACGAGATCGTCATGGCCGTGAGCCACAAGACTGCCGGATTGTCGCGGCCGAGTGGTCGGAGTGGCTGCCCCACTCGTGATGGCTTCACCGCCTTCTACTGGTTCTAGTGCCATTACTGGTTCTGTCTGTAAAGGATATCTATCTCTATAGGATTTTGATGGCTTACCAGTAAGTAATTCTAGTGTCGATCAGATTGTTGTTGATGGACAGATTTAATTGGATTTCAAAACGCAAGTGTAAAGATGAGTTTCGGTAAAAAAACGTCTCATAATAGTTTAGAAATCAAATTTGTTTTCAGAATGATTTCTTGGGAATTAATTTAGCAGCCTACCCTAAATAATAATAATTTGGCGTTTTAACATTTTTAATAACAATATTTGCAACATTATTTTTTAAAAGAAAAAAGTAAATTCGCATTTGACCTTTTGGCGGGAACTTGCCGAGTGACGTAGCATTTTCATTTTTATTTTCAATAATTTGTGTATTTTGAGTTTTATTGTGTATTATTGGTGGTATTTTACCCAATAAAGATCATCCATGTGCACCAGTGAAGTGAAATGAAATGAATTATGTGTGTCGTTACTTTTCAAGTTGTCTCAAAATGTCCGTGAAGAGTTTTAGTACAATGACCACCATTGTAGTAAAACATGACTTTTATGGACGGTGACTGACTGAGGACTATAATGTGAAGTGATTTTGTGACTGGATATTATAATATAACTCGACACTGGCAGAAATGAGCCCTAGTTTGGGCTTGGTTGCCAAAATTAAAAATAAGAAGAAGAAAGGACTTTTTGGCGGGAACTTGCAGAGTGACGTAGCATTTTCATTTTTATTTTCATAAATTTGTGTATTTTGAGTTTTATTGTGTATTTTTGGTGGTATTTTACCCAATAAAGATCATCCATGTGCACCAGTGAAGTGAAATGAAATGAATTATGTGTATCGTGACTTTTCAAGTTGTCTCAAAATGTCCGTGTAGAGTTTTACTACAATGACCACCATTGTAGTAAAACATGACTTTTATGGACGGTGACTGACTGAGGACTATAATGTGAAGTGATTTATTGTGACTGGAAACTATAATATAACTCGACACTGGCAGAAATGAGCCCTAATTTGGGCTTGGTTGCCAAAATTAAAAATAAGAAGAAGAAGAAGAAGAAATTCGCATTTTGCATAGTAGCGTCCGCGTTGGATTAAAAAGAAGAAATATTTTACCATATTTTCGAAACCTATGAGGGTTAGTTACGCTGAACAAGTTTTTATGAGGGAGCAAAACAGAATTCTCAATATTTTTTTTTACTTTCTTACAAAATGCCGACCTTGCTCGATCATAATGTTTGAAAATTTTTAATTAGTAAAAGTTGTTCAGCATGACTAATCCAACAGGTTTCGATAATATGCCATCTCGAAATCTCCACCCAGTATAACATTACCTGTGGTGTAACTGGTTCACTCTCCAAAGAGTTGGCCTTCCGTTTCCTATTCATCTTCTTCTGCAGAGCTGCGGCGAGTACCGCGCCCCCGTTCACGAGCGACGACGACGACGACGAGTCCCCGCCCAGCGTCGGGCTCGGCGGCCGCGACACCAGCTGACGAGGCTCCCCCGTAAAGATACCTTCGAGTATCATTTACAATCTAATGTAGATCTTACACCGATGCATATTGGGTTCAAAATTGTATACGGCTTCTATTTGCTGAACCTTCTAATCACCATTGAACGAAAAATATATAATTTTAAATATCACTGAAGGATAACCAAACATGTTTTATAAAGTGTATATTTTATTAAGTATTAATTACACAGGGCACTTACCTTTCAATTACAATATACATAAAAAAACTGGAAATATTTGAGATCATGATGAGAACAGTCAATACATGAAAGGCCATCAAGATAGGTTATTTTAGTCTCAGAGGTATTTCAGGACCATTTCAAAATTTTTTTTTATTGATAGTATAGTAAAAAATATGAATAGTAACATACCAAGTGCATTTTTTTGAGCCGAACCATTGAGTGCATTGCTAAAATGAGCTTTCTCATTTGTTTTTGGTTGGATCGGTGTATTTGCAATAGTTGTTCTACTGGTATTGATACTAGACTTCTGACTTTCATTGCAGACACTATCATCTGCCAACAAAATACAATATTTAACAGCCAATTGTTGTTGTGTTGGGAATTTTGATGATGCATGATTTTGTTGGTGATGGTAAATTGAAACGGAAAGTATTGAAAGATTAGTACAGTAAAGCTCACCATAATAAGCATATGATATTTAAAACACCAAATATCAACGACAAGAACAGTAAACTAGACACTCAAGCAGACAAGTTATGATATAAATGAAACATGATATTATATATTAATATTGTTGCCGTGGCAATGAGTTTTAATGTAGTTTCATTAACCCTTTGTGAGGATAATCCTCTAAATTGAGGAGGTTAGCCATGGAAAAATAATACCACCAACCTCTTTAATATTGACTACATATTTCATATTTTACATAAGTTTACGTGGGTCTTAAGAAATTGGATAAAAAATAGAAGATTTTATAGCATGCATGGAAGACCCAAAAATCCATTAAAGTGTTGTCAATAAAGAAATTGTTTCAGTTCGCCATCATAGAATAATTTTGACAGTTACATTGAAATGAATGATGAAATAATCATAAGCCAATCAGAGTCAAAAGGCTAGTAAATTAAATATTATTGCAAAATATTGAGCAATGAGCACTGAGCAGTCCTAAAACAATCACAGTTTTGGCCAATAAGTTTGAATTATAGATCTGTTTAGCTGATATTTACATTATATTTTATGTCAACAGGGTTGAGTAGGCCACCATCCATTTAATAAATGAACCAAGTTGTTTAAAGTTGAGACGCTGTTCAATATGATATTGGTGCCGATTAACTAATTTTAATCACATCACATCTTTTTCTTACAAAAATTATTGAAAAAGCTTAGAACATATTTAAAGCTGTCAAATTAGTGTTATTAGTCTTTGCTGTTTTAATTTGCGGGTAAATAGACATAACCAATTATCATGGAGACTAAATTTATGTTGAAAACAAGCAATTGCACTAATTTGTCAGACTTAATTTCTTACATCCTTTTCTTATGTTCTTTGTTAGAAAGAGATATAGTGAGACTGAATTAGTTTAGTTGTAAACAACAGAATTAGATCCATTATTCATGTTAAATAAGATTATTTTATAAAAACCTATTCTGTATTTTGAAACAGGAATCATAAAAGTTTGAAATTCAACTTATACACAAGTAAAATGAGCTACACTTAAATAAGAAATGTAACTAGAAGTTTTTGTGATTTCAAAAAATACTGATGGGTATTTTTTGTAACAATGAATCTAACTATTGTGTTTTCCTTGCAGTACCCCGAGTGTAAAGAATTGTCGTTAATAAACGCTTACTAATTCGTTTGCGTTAACTATAAATTTGTATGGGAGAAATTAGTACCATGAGTATTCCGCTAGAGGCGCTGTGCCAATTCCTATAGAGAAGTGTTGTAAACGCAAACTAATTAGTTTGCGTTTACAAACGTCAATTCTTTACACTCGGGGTACAGATATATAATTATCTAGCTTGCTTTGTAATATCATATAATAAAAAAATATTGGCCCAAATCTACAGTCATAAAATATGAAAATAATACTCTTCGTCGCCAGCCAAGAACTAAAGTAGCAAAAACACATACTAATAAAAGTAGGCATCACGCCACCTCCAGATCCAATGTGCGTTTTCTTTGGTGTGACTGTACCACCGGTGGCTGTGCCATCTCTCCGGGGGAATTGTACTTTCCGTGTGTCCAGCCATGATTCTCCAACCCATTCATCCAGACGTTTATTAACTGAAAATTATAGCAAAGAAAACTACTATAGTGACAGTAACTAGACCACAATGATCAAAAAAAATTGCAATTTTTATAATTGCGCTATGCTCTGACAAGCAGGTTAAACTGTTAGCAAACTTAGAATCAATCCATGTCAACTATAATAGGGAGTATTATATTTATGTTAATACTCAACAACTCTTCTACATAAATAAACTGTAATATTAAAAAAGATGCAATCAAAGCATTCTTGTTACAGTCAGTGTTGTTTGTGTTTTGTAATGTTACCATTTTTCTTTTCAATATACTAATATCTTACTGTATAATGTATTACATGACGCAAGCTTAGTTGCTGCTATTGAATCATGTAGCAAAAAAGTATGTAGAATTGTAGAAAAATAAACATGGATTGACAAAAAGTTCATGATACAGCAATAAAACTTGATGTTATTGTTGCAGACACAACTTACAGTCGACATAGTGAACATAATAGCCCCTCTGTCCACGGATCTCCTTGATGCTAATGATCTCTGCCAAGGGCCAGTCGTCACCTCCTTGCATTCGTACTGGTAATCTACATCCCTCAGCCAGTGCCGCCTAAAACAATGAAAATTACAAGAAAAAAAAATTCACTAATTAAACATATTTTATATTATTATTGTATAATAATTACTGCGGAATCACAAAATGTTGCAACTTCTTCGTCATTTTCGTTCATTTCTCTAAAATAAATTAAAATAATCCACCACAAAATAATATCGTTTGATGGTCGTCGATGTCACTGTCAGTCAAGTGTCAAGTCAACGTCAAACATTTTGTGACGCTTTATTATGTTCCGAATATACATTGAGCAATAAATATAGCATGATATTTGCAAAAAAAAAATATGTTTTTTTAAATATGAGTAGGCTAACTAATAATTTAAAATAATCTCCGGACTTTTTGGCGGGAACTTGCAGAGTGACGTTGCGTTTTCATATTTGTTTTCATAAATTTGTGTATTTTTGGAGGTATTTACCCATAGAATAAAGAATAGCAAAGAACGAGCTCTAAAAAATGAAGCGACTTCTGAATAGCTGTACTCATTACTCTTACTGGGATTCTTTGTGCCAAAAAGAGACAGTTATATATTTATTATATCCTAAAATAGTAAGGTTGTACACTGTTGCAAGACTTTATTGATCAAGTAAATTTACAATAGGGTTCTGAATACAATAATATCGATATCGACAAAATTTGGTTTAAATAAAAAATAGAAATGGTAAAACTTTCCTGGACGAGACGCGGGGAAGGGGGGGAAGCCCTTCCCCTCGGTACCCCCCAAACTTGAAGCTTATGCTCATGGATTCCGAGATATTCATGGTTGAAGTTTGAGATTATGTATGAGGTTTTTTGCATAAATTCACTTCTGCATCGGCTCTGGCGCTGCAGGAAGTGCAGCCCTTTCGCCCTTGCGTAACAAATAGCAGGCGGGGGCTGCTCTCCCTCCGCGCCACCGGATTTTTATATACACTCTAGGGGTAGTAGGGGTTTGAACGTACCAGTACAGAAATCGGTTTTAACAGATGACACACTTTATCTAACCATAGGTGAAATGTGGCGCCAAATCAAAATGGCGTCATCATGCGTTTCGTTTTTGCACGATATTCTTTGTTTTACTTTGATTAACACACTTCAATAATTAAAATCTCAAAAACTATGAAGTTGCTTCTTGAAAAGACTTCGCTGAAAGACTCCTTAGATCAACTACCATCTGTAAAAAAAAATGAGCACCAAGATCAGCGTCCCGTCCCAGAAAGTTTATCCTATTGTTTTTTCGTGCTTCTTGGTTTTACTCTACTCTAATAAATATTTAAACCAACCACGTAATAAATTAATCCTCAAATATTAAAAATGCGAAAGTGAGTTTGTTTGTTACGCCTTCACGCCTCAACTTCTCAACGGGTCATCATGAAAATTGGCATGCAGATAGCCTATGGTACGGAGGACACATGCTACTTTTTATCCCGGGAACGCGGGTTAAACCGAGGGGGACAGCTAGTTTATAATAATAGTTAAAATCTAAATGGCGGTGGGTGGCTATGCCAGCTCCTATACAAAAATAAATAGGTACATACTTTCTTCAAGTAGGTACTTATACTATAGACAGTTTACAGATAAGGTTTTAAAATAAAATAAAAATCATTTACGCGTTTATTATTAAATTAATCATAAAACAATATTTTTGTGTACCGTTTAGGCAAGTAATTGTTTAAATAAATTATCAATAAAACTATAAATTTATATTTAAATAAAAATGCCGAAAACACAAACAACGAAAAATGCCTAAAAACTAAATAATCTTCACTTTTTATTTATTTTTCTGTTTTTGTATAATTCGTATGCCCTCTTCTTTAAGCTATGCACTTCTGAAGACTGGAATGCATGCTCTCGATCATAATGCCTCACGTTTTCTGCTGGAATCTCTTCCCAAGCTATTTTCAAAGCATCGCTAACCCACCGTCATCGGGGAATCTAAAATAAACAATTTAATCTTATAATTTAGACACTTTCATCATTTATGGTACTTTCATTGACGGGTCGCAACGTAAGGGATGCGGGGGGAAGGCCTTCAACCTGGTTCCCAAAACTTTAAGCAAACTCATGGTTTCCGAGATATTAATGGTTGATGTTGAGGTTAAGTATGAGTTTTATTGATATAAATTCATTTATGCGCCCACTATGGCTCTGCAGGAATAACCGCAGCTTAGCTGTCGCCAGCCATTTCATAACGAAACGACGCAAAATAGTGATTTTATTAACAATCTTCTATTATTTAACTATCGAAAATTATGAAAAAAATATTGTTTCTTAAAAAAAGGACTTCACTGAAAGACTTCTTAGATCATCTTCTTTCTGTCAAAAAAATATGAAATCCCCGACCAGCGTCTCGTGAAGGAAAGTTTATCCTCATTGATTTGTCGATAAGAAATGTACGGCACTATTCAGACTATACCAAAATATTTAAAATATAGCAATATTTTGGTAATTTAATTTGTTTTAAACATATAATACGCATAATACTATAATACATAAATGTTAGTCTACAATTCTACAAATTATCAAAGCAATCTTACGAATAAAATCCGAAATAATGTTCAAAATGCCGTCTTACCGATGAAAGCTAATAATTTCAGATTCATTTTCCTTTCGGTAGGAATGATATTTGCACTCGATTACAACACACACCATTTTTGTGTTTATCACAGATCACAATTTAATACATTTAGTTTTGCTTGAATCTAAATAAACAATATTATTTTTAAATTTTCGCGTAGTCGTCGTCCGTCTGCTGTATGTCAACAAACTACGACTAAAATAAAAACAACATCATAGGGCCAACACCATAGTTCACTTTTAGACCTATTCAATTTGGTAGTACAATTAGACCAAACGTAACCACTGACAACTCAAAATGGGTTACAGGCGGTATGAACAGAAACACACAACTATATCTCATTCCTGTTTTATCTTATGGAGTAATCGTATGAAAATTATCGTGACAGATATAATTATAAAGTTTGCGTTTTGACACTATTTCTACTGCTTTAGTCCAATTTCTTTGTATTTACCCAATAAAGAATCCATGTGCACCAGTGAAGTGAAATGAAATGGATTATGTGTATCGTGACTTTTCAAGTTGTCTTAAAAAGTCCGTGAAGAGTTTTAGAACAATGACTACCATTGTAGTAAAACATGACTTTTATGGATGATGACTGACTGAGGACTTTAATGTGAAAGTGATTTATTTTGACTGGAAACTATAATATAACTCGACGCTGGCAGAAATGAGCCCTAATTACGGCTTGTTTGCCAAACTTAAAAATAAGAAGAAGAAGGACTTTTTGGCGGGAACTTGCAGAGTGACGTAGCATTTTCATTTTTATTTTCATAAATTTGTGTATTTTGAGTTTTATTGTGTATTTTTGGTGGTATTTTACCCAATAAAGATCATCCATGTGCACCAGTGAAGTGAAATGAAATTAATTATGTGTATCGTGACTTTTCAAGTTGTCTCAAAATGTCCGTGTAGAGTTTTAGTACAATGACCACCATTGTAGTAAAACATGACTTTTATGGACGGTGATCGACTGAGGTCTATAATGTGAAGTGATTTATTATGACTGAAAACTAGAATATAACTCGACACTGGCAGAAATGAGCCCTAATTTGGGCTTGGTTGCCATAATTAAAAATAAGAAGAAGAAGAAAATAATCTCCTTTTTTTATGTCGATTGCATAATAAATTCAAATTCAAATTCGAAATCATTTATTCAAATAGACCTTCGCAGGCATTTATGAAAAGTCTTACTCTAATACTGGTTCGGAAGGGTACATTTGCTGAGAAGAGCCGGCAATAAACTCAGCAATTATTTACTCTTTTCAAAACAAGCTTAGATTCATTGCATGATATTTACATTCTAATCGCACTGACAACAATTGCGTGCCCCGGCGCAGCGGCAAAATTACAAAGTAGACTGAATAAATATTTAATAAGTAAATAAATAGCAAACTTAAGTAGACCAGTCCGCACGAGCAGCACTGGGGCTCTACCGCGTATCTTTGGTGGTAATCGTAACGAACACCATTAATTATTTCATCCAATCAGTCAGTTAAAGGTTAGTTATGTATGATATCTAATAACATCACTCTATAATATTAGGTAAGATCTATATAATTTTGTGTGTTTGTCTTAGTGTTTTAATAACTACTAGCTAAAATTCGGTTTCACCCCCGTTCCCGAAGGACCAGATCTAAAACATATTCTGTGTGCAAAATTTTATCGAAATCCGTTCACCGTTGTTGCGTGATTGAGCATTTATAATATTATTGTATTGAGACTTCTGTCACAGGGCCAGTAGATAAGATGGTTATCGACAGTAAACGATCAACCTTTGTATGGGATTAACATTTCAAATCGAAATATCACGTGATTTTTAACAATCTCTTATGTCAATCCCATACAAAGGTTGATCGCTTACTAACGATTACGATTGTCGACAGCCATCTTGTCTAGGGGGGCTGTACACACAGTAAACTTTTAGTTGCTGTGTCCTGTAGCGGCGATTGGACACAGACGCCGCCGTGCCGGTTGCTACTGCTGGTCATTGGTACAATTCGTTGCTTTTTTCCGTCAGTTTCAGTACAAAATTGTGAGGAAGATAGGATATTGAAGGAGATACCACAGACATAGGAGATAGGTACCCATTCAAGAAACATCGATAAAATTATATTTTTTCATCGGGTTAGTTCCTGGTATCCTATCTCAGTCATCATCTCATCACCACTCTCGAAATAAAAAAAATGGAATAATATTTTTTTTTTCAATTAAAAAAAAGCTATTTTCAGCTATTGTAAATGAATATATCATAAGCAATTTCTTCATAGAGGCGTTGTTACTTCTAATTAAAAAATAATAATTTAATTTCTCTAGGAATGAAAACGTGAAACAACTTTTCTCTGCAACACTGTATCATTTTTCCAAAGCTGTAAAAGCAGCAAGCTGATTAGGTAGGTACTCCAACAAATCTGGAAGGTCTCTGGCGACCGTTTTCCTGTCTTTCCATAAGGCAACTGCTCTACACACCCGCCTCATATTTCTCCAGCCGTTATAGTAGTTAGGTACTAGAGTAAATAACATAGGTAGCCTCCAGTGGTAGGCATGCTATCCAATTTTCGATGTTTCTGTATCAGGCAGTCCATGTTGTCGAAACAATATGACCCAGATTCGGATCGCTCCCGGCACGACATCGACGTAGGTTCAAATCAGAGCTTGTTTATGCCAGACAACTGACTAGTATCTACCGATGGTCAGCATTATTAATTCATTCATTATATGCGAATAGCATATATAGATACATAAGTGTAGCTCCATCATCTTCACATCATAATGTCCCACTGCTGAGCGCAGGCCTCCTTTTACAAATGAGGGTTTAAGGAATAGGCAAATTCTCCACCACACATGCCCACTGCAGATCGGTAGAGGTAGGTTAGTGGGCAACCACTTTCGGAGTTTTCAAGCAGCCTAGGAGGCCTCCAAGTATCTGAACGATTGATAGTTTTGATTTAATATCCATTATTTTTATTGATAACGCACGAAAAAAAATTGAAATTCTTTTGAGTTTTTGTAATAATTGGCCTGTTTTACAAAAAAACTTAAACCGACTTCAAAGTACACTAAGAAGTAATCAAATCCTGATCTGATGACAATGGGACCCTTCCAGACATAAAAAGAATTTTCCAAATCGGTTGATAAATGACGGAGTTATGAGGTAACAAACATAAAAAAAAAAAAAAAAAAACATACAACCGAATTGAGAACCTCCTCCTTTTTTGAAGTCGGTTAAAAATATCGTAAACGATTATGCTGATCATAATTAATAACGTTATTCTAATAAACTATATACTAAATCAATAAGAGATCATGATAATTCACAAATTATATAGATCCTTACAATACAAACTCGATTTCGGCAAAATACATTCTTATTGGGCCAAATAATTTAGATTAACTAAACGAGGAAAGAAATGTAAGAAAACTACGTTTCAGCTGCTTCCGTCTTCAACTGATTTATCTCATTGTGTGATTGAGTTAACAAAACTAAATACCTAACAATGAAGTTAAAGTTACCTAATATAATAAGAATTAAACTCAACACACAATCGATACAACCTACGTCTGAAGGAATATGGACAATTTAATAAGAACGTTATTAGATAATGTTGGAGCAAGTCTGCAGTCAGTCCGTTTCAGTCCCACTTATACGAATTGTATATTGTTTCATCTCAATTTTCTGGTACCTAACGGGAGTAGGTACGAGCCGCATGTTAGTGACGTTTAATAAACTTGCACGCCGGATTATAGAGTTTACGGTGATACGTTTTCGAAGAGTCCGACACAAACCTCAAGATACTTTGAGACATTAGAAATTTGTTAAATTTAGGAAGAGCAATACATTTCATAACATATTTACAACAAATATATAAAATTAAAAAAACTGCCGCTTCTGTCGATCATCTGATGCAAAGTCCCAGCAGGATCGCAGGGTTTCTTTCGTCTCTTTGACTGGCCAAGCTAATGCGTTGGTAATAAAAGATTAACGTCCATATCGGATATCCAGTCTTCATAGTAAAAGTTATGCGTAGTTTGGGCCTTTGGGACCAATCGACCCTTAGACCTTTTGGATATTAAGGGTATGTATACCTGAGCATAAGCATCCTTCCACAAATGATGGTGAACGGTATGGGCAAATACTCTACTCTTTCATAACGTATTTAATTAATTGACTATAATAATAGGATATCTAAGGTAATATAAATCTACTATCTCTCTTCTTGACAGAGTGTTCGTGAAATCTACTATACGAGGTTCGTAATCATTTTCACGAATCTAGAGATATAATATTTTTGATCAAGATTTTATTTGTGCTATTTCGTTCGCGGGCGGGCAAGAATGTCAGACTATCTCTCTTATGCGTTATGTGTTATGATCTATGATTATGACTACCATCTCAGAATTAGGACTAAGTCCTTGTTCTGAGACTACCATATAGACCGTACGTTTATCCAAAGCTATTAAAAAATATTGAACCACCTTTGAAATAAATAAAAATTCAAATTAAACTAAATTCAACCTTATTAAGCTCGAATAAGGAAGAAATTCTTTAGAATAATCGAAAAAAATACTGTTAAATTAAATTTGCCTCAACGGAATTACTAACTAGGGATTCTTATCTTATTACTTGGCTCGTAATTTTCTTTAAGTTTTGATTTCACTGATAAAAGAACTAGAAGCTGAAACCAAATTAATAGGTCCATTACTAGGTATCGTCACAGAATTAGGAATAGTAATACCGTAATATAGTTCATTTATCATCATCATATCATCTGACGGCAAAAAAAAGTTTTCAGTAGTCTAATAATTTGATTAAATAGAACCTAAAGGTTTTCTCTTGTATCCTACAAAGGCAGGCCTAACTCATTATTAGTTGGAGACTAAACGAGCCCCGTGCGACAATTATCGCGCTAATTAAATTTACGCTGTGTTATGACTAATTTATTCCATAACAGCGATTCTTCACTCAACTACAGGGTTGAAAAAGTAAAATGGTGCTTCGCGATGAACTGATTTTATTTTAATGTTTTTTTCCCATAGTACCCCCATCCTACGCATGCGTGCTTAAATGTTGTTTTCCTTGTGTAAAGTAATTTTACTATTATTTACTTTGTCTTTAATTACTTAATGACGTTTCCGGACTTTTCAGTATGACATAGTTTTGGTAGATCATGTAACTATCGCGTCCCGCTAGTCCACTTGCTTTGTTAATCAGGAAGCTCTGATTCAAATATAGTGCCAGTAAATTGTACCGATTACTTATACAGGGCACCTATGTTGCAACCATATATAGGTAAAACCGACATCTCAGGCAAATAGAATCTACTATAAAAAACGGCCAAGTGCGAGTCGGACTCGCGCACCGAGGGTTCCGTACAAACCTGTAGGTATATAAGTAAAAGTTCAAGGCAAAGGCAATGAGACCTAAGTATTTAACTTACCTCTACGCGTTCATGAGGAAAAGGGGCTTGACAGACAGACAGACGGACAACAAAGTGATCCTATAAGGGTTCCGTTTTTTCCTTTTGAGGTACGGAACCCTAAAAACATAGAGTTTGTTTCCTAACAACAGCAACCGGAAAGAGGCTAGGAAAAAATATTCAATAATTGTTGATTTTAGAGTCGTGCACACCATTTTAGCCGTCAAGTCTGTGACGTGGCCACGATGACGCTACGTCATGCTGATTCTAATTGGCACCAGTGTTTGGTGGCGTGGGCCCGTGAGGCTTGCAAGCCGATTTGACGCCGTCACCAACCCCTAACGAATGGGTCTACGAGTATTTTATTTACGCGCCCTCCTCTTCACGCTGCATGCACGAATTAGTTCTCAGATTTATTGTTTTGTGACTGGCCTAAAAAAACGATCTTTATACCTATTTTTATTTGTGCATCATAATAAAATTGTAAAAGCGAAACTAAATTTGTTTGTCTTAACGCCTCAAATCGTGATGAAATTTGGCAAACTCAAATCTCTCTCAAAAGGAAAGAATGAGTGACCAAAACAAAACGGTTACAAAAATACATTGTATCATTTTGTTAAATATTGTTTATAAGCAAATAGGCAAGTTTATATTTTATTAACATTTTTTTATCGTTTAATTGTCTTGGCAAAATAATTATTGTTAAAAAAATCTTTAAAACATTTAATTTTGTGTGTGGCTTATAATCGTTTTTTTAATATGTATTTATTTTTTCTTCTTAATTTAATAACAATTGCATTTTTCATGTGCTCATAAATATATTATTACTATTCTAGTATATGTATTATATCAGTTATCTGGTTTCCATAGCACGATCTCTGCTTAGTTTGTGATCAGTGATCAGATGACCACGTGTGAGGAATGCCCACAGAGAAAAGAAATATAAAATGTATAATATAATATATAATATGTAGTGTATTCTCTTTTCCGTGGGAATGCCCCAGGATATTTATATTTATTTATTTTACGTCACCCCTTCCTGCACCGCTCTACTATCCCAGGAACCTACTCAGTACCTACGCTATCTATGCAACTAAACAGTAGGTCCTTATGCCTATTTACGGTCATGTATTCGACTATCGTATTATTTTAGGTATTTTAGGACGTTGACAAGCATGGTGGTATTCCACCTACCGGTAAGGGGCTACCGTCTCGCCTATGGACATTAGCAATATCAGTCGGATCTATGTGTTGCCAACATTTCGACTGCAAGTTGCCACTGCCGCAGCGTCATAAGTAGCTGATGAGTAACGTATCACATAACGTAATTCACAGTTTACACGCTGTCAAGAGAACGACAATTAGTAGATTTTTATGAAAGGGTACTTAAGTGACCATCTATTGTTGACGCTGTCTCTACATATATTTTCTAGCTTTCAATTCAGTTTTTTTTATAGATTACAATACCTACTTAGGTAATTACTACATTACTTGTACTTAGTAGGTACTTTACAAATATATACCTAGTAAAAACACGGAGGAAAACAAATTAATTAATTTAATTCTCTTAATAGTAAAGCTAGCGGAATATATTATAACAATATAGTTATTCATTATTAATTTATCAGTCAAATTATTTACAAGTGTTGGTTGATAAAGTCTATGTACGATGTGACACGCACAAACGCAGCAGGCAAGCTTGCTTCGCAACCCAACCCAGATCCGAAGGATGTGACACCAATCTGTAAATAAAAATCTTGCCGTAAAGACCAAAATACTAGTTTCCAGGTTGAAAATCCGGTAACAAATCTATTATCGCGCAACGGCGGACCAAAAAAGGACCAATCAATAGTTCTGAGAACGTTTTGAGTCATCTCTTCTTTAAATTTACTTTTGGGAATTTAATCTTAATCACTATAGATTTACCAGACCTTCAAAGATACTTTCATAATATTTTACATACCAATATTGGCTGGTTGTTCCTGATAACAGCGAGAGGACCACCAGAGTCGCCATTGCATGTACTGACACCGCCAATACTGCTAGTGCAGATGTTAGAGTCGTGAAGGATGAGAGGGAATGCCAGTCTGCAAACACTGTTGGTAATGACAGACAAGCTCACGTGGCTCAACACTTGAGATGAGGATATGGAACCACCTTTGGAATGAACAAAAAGAAAAGCTGTATAATACGCATTATAAAACAGTTATAAAAGTTGCAGAATATATAAAAATATGGTTAACATACCGTCGCTAGTCAAACCAAATCCTGAAGCAATAGCTGTCGCACCAGCGAAGTCTTCAGTTAGTTGAGATCCAGAAGGTAAAGCAATAGGCGCGATGGTGTCTACATTAAAGAAACAAAATTATTTGATTTTATAATACTGAAAATATTAGATCTTCAATGTTAAGGAGTAAAATTACTTATAAAGTTACTTACTTGAGAAGGAAATTGGAGTAGGCAAGTAAATGATAGCAATATCATTGCGGACTAGAAGTGGGAACCAATTAGGGTGCACTGCTACTGCGCTGGTTTGGATTCTAGTGCCTCCGATGAAGAGTGTATTAGATCCAAGGACAACTGTAAACCTCCATGCTTGATTGAAACCATCGAACCAACAATGGGCAGCAGTAACAAGTCGGCCATCGCTGATTAAAGAACCACCACAGACACCAGTACCCTCCAGATTTACGAATTCTCCTAGAAGACCGGCCTATTAATTAAAAACATAAGTTAATCATATGATAGTAAAAATACTCTTATTTTCAATGATTTTACATAATTTGGTATTTGCAATAGGAATAACGAAAATAAGAAAAAAATGTTTATTTTTCTGGGAATATCAATAATGCTATTAATAAAACTATAGTTTGATAGCTTTATATTTTTGTTCCTCACGAAAAAAAAATGTTAATAATTAAAGAAAATTATATGCAACGATTTGAGTTTTTTTTGTATTCCAACATTAGCAATCTGGCTTGGATTGTTTGATATGAACAATGGTTTAATATGACATGTTTGGCTACCTGATAAGGATGTTCTCCAACTTGAGATGGGGTTCCACCAACAATTCTCTGGTTGGATAGAGCTTCTTCTTCTGCCTTACGGATCTTCTCACCAAGGGGGATAGCAAACCTCTGGATATATCCATAGGCGGTGTTGGAGTTAGCTATCGTATCGTCGATGCTGGCTGCGTAGGCCACAGTAAAGAAACCAAGAGCTATCAAGAATTTCATTTTGCGTTCACAGTGCGCCTAATTAAAATAATAATTACCTATTCCTTCATATTTATATAAGCCATTATCTTAATTTAGATTAACGATAAATCATAATCATACTTTATTAAATACGTGTTTGTTATCAAGTATTTTTTTGAGGCAACAATGATTTCATATCTTGAAATCCCTTTGTAAGCAAGTACCTAGTATGTTTGAAGTAGTATGATAGATTTAGATTAGATCTATGTCTATGAATAGTATCTTCTATGGAAAAATTATCAAAAACTAGCTGTCCCCTGCGGTATCACCCGCGTTCCCGGGATAGAAAGTAGTCTAAGTCCTTCTCCATACCATTATATAAAATTAAAATTACATAAAAAAAAGACATTACTTAACAAATTACAAAGACCCATTGAGGTGGTGTAAGTATGTGAGTGAATTGTGTGTGTGGGAGAAAATTTTCATTTTACGTATAAAAAAATCAAGACGGAGTGTCACCTCATAAGAAAGTGAAGTCTTATGAGGTGACACTCCGTCTTGATTTTTTTATACGTATATTATGAGGATTATGTCGGAAAATACAATTTGGCAAGTAACTTTAGGGGAATATATCCCTATTGTTCAGTCGGTTATTTACATTGAAAATTTGTAATTTTAATGTCAATCCAAAAAATAAGTACCTAGGTTTTTTGTGTGCACGCACAATTTTAATAGCAGGATCTAGTAACTCGCAATTTTGCACACATGCTCCTTTTATAACGAAGACATCCACTAGGGATAGATTTATCAAACTTCAATCTATAAAAGAGGAGATTGCGGGTTGAAAACTAGTTCACTGTCAATTTGTTCAGTATTTAGAGAGATTAATCAGCTTTCTGCCAAAGATGAAAAAGTTCACTATAATTAACTCTCTTAGAATTGGATATCAAATCAATCATAAAGCTATTTTAGTTGCATACTTAAAGGGCAAGCCCAAAAGTGTGAGCAGTTGGCGCAGTTGGTTAAGACGTGGAGTCTTAACCTATAGCGCCGCAGGTCGTGGGTTCGATTCCCACACAGGACATACATTTGTGTGCATGAACAAGTCTGTATGTCCTAAGTCTGGGTGTAATTATGTATATTAAGCATGTATTTACAAACAAAAAGTAGTATATGTATTATATCAGTTATCTGGTTTCCATAGTACAAGCTCTGCTTAGTTTGGGATCAGATTACCGTGTGTGAGGAATGTCCCAGGATATTTTTTTTTTATTTAATACTTCATACGTGGGCCACGTATGAAGTATTGCAGGTGCGTCTACTTAGGTACTGGCTTAATCCACTTGCTTTTGTGCAAAGGCGAGCTAACATCGTTGATGATCTTGAAGCTACTGGCGGTCAAGAAGTTGTCTGTTTTCGTTCTATCCATCCGATTATGTGGCTTAATTATGAAAGAAGATAATAATAAAAGATATTTCACAAACGTCAGATTGTAAAGCCCTTGAACTATCTACTTCTCATAATTAAAAGTTTGCACAGTTTCTTTCCCGGTATATAGGGTGACTGGTAATTAGTAAACGATACTTAGACACATGATAGGTACTCAAAATAACAAACAACTTAATTAATTAATGGATGGCTCATTTAATACAAAAAAATAAATTTTATAGAGCCAAAAAATATGTTGGTTTTACTATTACTGCATGGACCTCTAAGTCAATTCACTTCACATCGAAAAGAGACGCGATGCATGCTACAAAAGACCAAATGTTACGTGCTGCGCAGCGCGGCGTGGCAAAACGCATCGTAACGCCAGCCGTGCGCGCCGCCCGCGCCGCCCGCGCTGCGAGGCGCATCGCGAAGCACGGGCTTAGCGGGCTCTTGCAGACCAAGGCCGTGTCTCTGCCGATGAAGCATCGCTGCGTCGCCCTACGCTGCCTACGCCTCGAGACGCCTCACGGCGGCGCAGCGCGACGCTGCGGGGTGTATTTGTATTCTCGCACTGAAATGTTTTTTTTTATTGGTATTATAATAGTAGTTTTTTGTAAGTTATATGTTGTATCGCTCTCTTAAAAAGTGCGTCTCTGCTGGTATGAGCTGACCCAAGTTTTCTACTACTGAACTTTCGAACTACTGTGTGTCGAGAATTAATTTTATTTTACTAATCATCCGGTAAATTAAGCAATGGCTCGGGACCTCCACCAGATGTTTTCAAGAGCAGATCTTGAGATGTTGCAGAGTCAGAATATTTACTCCACGATGATATTATTATGACTATTGAGCACACAACGTGGAAACTGGCAACTACAGTGCTGGATCGGAAAGTAGAGGAGGATCTGAGAGGCAGAGATTGATTGCCGAAGAGGGATCCTTATTTAAAAAGCACTGCGACTGCTTTTTAGGGTTCCGTAGCCAAATGGCAAAAAACGGAACCCTTATAGATTCGTCATGTCTGTCTGTCCGTGTATGTCACAGCCATTTATTTCAGAAACTATAAGAACTATAATGTTGAAACTTGGTAAGTAGATGTATTCTATGAACCGCATTAAGATTTTCACACAAAAATAGAAAAAAAACAATAAATTTTGGGGGTTCCCCATACTTAGAACTGAAACTCAAAAAATTTTTTTTCATCAAACCCATAAGTGTGGGGTGTCTATGGATAGGTCTTCAAAAATGATATTGAGGTTTCTAATATCATTTTTTTCTAAACTGAATAGTTTGCGCGAGAGACACTTCCAAAGTGGTAAAATGTGTGTCCCCCCCCCTGTAACTTCTAAAATAAGAGAATGATAAATCTATAAAAAATATATGATGTACATTACGGTGCAAACTTCCACTGAAAATTGGTTTGAACGAGATCTAGTAAGTAGTTTTTTTTTAATAGGTCATAAATTGAAATTAATATCAAATACTCAGGTCTATACTACCATTTACTTATTTTTTATTGTTAATAATAGTTGTACGGAACCCTCGGTGCGCGAGTCTGACTCGCACTTGGCCGGTTTTTTTTAACCTTACATTTTCACTCGCCCATTGTTTCTCTACTGACTACCTATTGTATTGTTATTAGAATATAATGGGAAATATAAATTAGGACTGAAATATCCAAACTATTTTCTGAAACATAATTTTCTTTTCTATGACGTGCTTGTCAGCTTTTGGCATTATCTTAAATCAAAGTCTTAAATATGTCAATAAAGGTGAACGCACAACGAACGCGTCGAACGAATCGAACGCATCGAACGAAACGAATTTTAGAATTCTGTATATGAAATCTTATGAAAGTTCGCACACTTGCCCGCGTCGAATCGTCCGAATCTGGAAGAATCCCAGAAATCCTAGACGAATTCGGATGACGTCATCAGATTCGGCGCGGCTTGTAAATATTACTTTATGAATACTTAAACAATGTGTTATTTACAAATCTAATAAGCCCGTAACACAGTTATTGCAAAAATACTGTTTTAATACTCATATACTTCCTAGGCTCTACTAAAATACTCTTTACATACGGCTAAATTCCAAACTAAGCAGAGCATGTACTATTTCACAGATAGATAGCTGATAATGTGTAGGACACTACTTTAAATATAAAAACAAAAACATATTTACGCTCATACACAGAAGTAGCAGATATGTTCGTGCCCACGATCCGAGGAGTGGTAGTCACTCAGTATGATGCCTTGCCCCAAAACTTTAATATGACATACACCTATAATTTAAATGGATCGCTCGCACTTTTTCATCAAAATTGATCGAGACCTCCGGAGAGCAGTGGGCGGGGAGCTTTTTCCGCCAACGCATCAGCTTGGCTTTCCAAAGAGGAAACGCTGCCAGCCTTCTGGGAACCTTGCCGTTAATCGGAAGCAGCGGCAGACTTGAGGAAGTTTTTTATATACATATAGATTGTAATTTGTACATATTTGTTGTAAATAAAGAATAGTACGTACAAAAAATCACGTGTAAATCAGGCAGAACATTTATTTTTATGAATCATTTGGGTTATTGGTTATTTAGTTGATGTGTTGATTGATGAAGTCCACGAAAGAAGTAACACGTGCGAAGACTGAGGGGAAAAGAGCTTCGCAACCGAATGCAGAACCGAAAGAAGTCACACCAATCTGAAATTAAAATACAAGGAGTAGAGTAGGAGTAGAACGAGAGCTTTACAACACCAGTAGGCACATTAGATAGTTATACTCCGTGACTTCTTATTCGTCTTAGAAACGTGGCCCACATAATGTACCCAACGAATAGGTACTAATCATAAAAAAATTGTATTATTATTTATATGACGCATGACGTAGTTTTAAACACCCTGTAACGAGCGCAGTCTACTCGACTCGTGCTCTGGGTTGGTATTTTCGACCATTTTATACGTAAACTTTAATTTATTAACTCGATTTTTCATAATTCAAATGTTTTTTTTTTCATCATTTAAAAGATTAAAAAAAACTGTTATGAATTGTTACTAATGTACCTTTTCATTGGGTACATTAAGGGGCCTGCGTTTCTAAGTCGAAAAAGTCACGGTGTATACAAATAATTTTGTATCTTATGTATGTAAAAGTGTAACTGATCTCATCTTGGAAGTATAGTAGGTACACATAATAATTCTCATATAGAATACCGTTCAGTAGATGGCAAAGAAGTCTAAGGTCCAAAGTACATGTAAAGAATGTTGTTTCTTACCAATACGGGTTGGTTGTTTCTGGTAATAGCGAGTGGGCCACCAGAGTCACCATTGCAAGTCCCAACACCACCAATACCGCTGGCGCAAATATGCGTAGGTTGGACGATAAAAGGAAAGGCCAATGAGCAAGCTGAGTTGGTTATTATGTTTAATCTAACGTGACTCAGGAATTGGTTCGCGGATATTGAAGCCCCTGAAACAGTTTAAGATATAATTAATACTTAGTATAAATGTGTACATGGACGTTATAATAATTGAAAATAAACCGACTTCAAAGTACACTAAACAGTAATCAAACACTGACCTGATGACAATGGAACCAAACGGGAAGTAGTTCCAAACAAAAAAGAATTTTCCAAATCGTTTAACAAATGACGGAGTTCTGAGGTAACAAACATAAAAAAATACAAAGGAATTGGGAACCTCCTCCTTTTTTTGAAGTCGGTTAAAAAAACAATTTACTTACCGTCACTTGTTCTTCCAAAACCGGAGGCAATGGCAACATCACTAGAAAAGTCGTCAATTAAATCAGTTCCAGAAGGCAGACCAATAGGCGAGATTGAGCCTTAAAATAAAAGTAAGATTAGTTAAGGTTAGTCTAACATGGCATCAAAAAGAATAAAAAGTTTATTAATTAGTCGTAATTCTTACCTGAAATAGGAACTGCATTTGGTAGGTAGATAATAGCTATATCATTGCGAATTAGTTGTGGGAACCAGTTAGTGTGCGTCACAACCGCGCTAGTATCAATTCTAGTACCGCCGGTAAAGAGCAGTATACTTCCAAGAACTACAGTAAACCTCCAAGCCTGATTGACGCCGTCATTCCAGCAGTGAGCAGCGGTTACCAAACGTGAAGGACTGACTAAAGACGCACCACAGATAGCCGTTCCATCAAAACCTATTAGAGATATAAGAAGTCCAGCCTGTGAAAGAATAACATATATTTAAATTATTCGTGATCTTTACCCATGTAAAGAATATCCCACCAAAAACATTTTCATGTAAAATGTTGCCAAGACGAGACCATATATGGCTCGCATTGTCAAAAAGTTATCAGCAGGCCTATTTTAAAACGTCGGATTCAATATCGGAAACGGATTAAAAAAAAACCGAGGCGAATTTCAACAATCGCTATTTCAATATCCGAAAACTTTTCCGTGAATCGAATTGATATTTCCGTAAAGAAACATCAAAAATATTCTAATTGCGGAATATCGCCTCGGTAGTTTTAGAATCCGTTTCCGATATGGAATCCGAGCGTTTTAAAATAGCCCTGCAAATCTCATTTAGAGCAAGGCTTGTAGCTCTACAAGCCCTAACTTCACAAACTCTAAACCATCACATGAGCGTAAGGTGAACAATTTATTCACTGTTAATTACTTTTATGTAGTACAATAGTTCTTGTAGTAGCGAAACGGCCAAGCCACATAAGTATTTTGACTACGGTGTGTAGATATGCTTGTAATGTATTCGAAATTTACGTTTTGTATCTACCTGGTACGGATATTGTTCAACTCCAGCGGGAACTCCTCCTACAATTCTGGAATGAGCTAGATATTTTTCTTCTGCTTTGCGAATTCTTTCAGCTTCTGGCACACCATAATTCATAAGATATCCATAGGCTGTCTGGTGAGGAACTGGGCTTTGTTGAAAGTCAGCACTTGCGAAGCCTGCAAGAATTAGTACAGCTGCGACGACTGCCCTCATTTTGTCTTTTTGGGGAAGACTAGTAGATGCATCGCATTGATTAAATCCTTATATACTTTTCAAAACAGATTAATTTAGATATGACGCAAGAGATATTATTGATATCTATCGATAATTATGGTTAAAATAACAGACTGAAATATTTGGCAATTTAAATAAAATTATCATGAGTTTGATAAGATCTTGTAAGAAAATTAATAAGATTGATTGAATAAGACAGTGGAACTCCTACATGTTAACATCGATTATATATTGTACCTGTAGTAACGCAATAAATATTTTGATTTGATTTGATTTGAAGAGGTACTAGTCTTAAAACAAACAATATATTATTATGTCTGCTGGTCTCATCTTATTACCATGTCTGGTCAATCACATACATTTTATAATTAGTGTAGAATTCACACGTAAAGATGTCGCTACAGACATCGTATGGACGGATTGAAAATTGATTCTTAGTCAAAACGCTATTAAATCACTTTTTAATGAGATTTATTGCGAAGGAATACAATTTGATAATAATAATTTAATTTAATTAATTTTTTAAACTCGTATTTTCAATATTTGCAATTTATTTAATTTTATTTAAATCTTTCGACCTTACATAGATGGCCTTACCGTCGATTATTTTTATTTCTTTTTATCGCCTAGGACCGAAACAATCAAATAATAATAAAATAAATCTAATATTAACCTGTTTCTAATAAGCAGAGACTTCAACGGTAAATAAATATAGTCTAAATATTTGAAATCTACAACGATTATTTTTAAAAGTACAATGGTCAGTTTCGTCCCAATTGTATTTCATTTGTTTTTATGGGCTTAAGTCTGTATCTAGCTAGTGCAGGA
This sequence comes from Achlya flavicornis, assembly GCA_947623365.1. Lineage (NCBI taxonomy): Eukaryota > Metazoa > Arthropoda > Insecta > Lepidoptera > Drepanidae > Achlya > Achlya flavicornis. The sequence goes on from OX392482.1 coordinate 6,238,631, forward strand.
AAACGTATAGTGGTTTCATTTATTCAACAAAATATCAAATAAGAACAATTATTAAGTATTTTATGGTGAAAAGGATTAAAGCCATTCGTAAATCACCGACCCTGCTCACAAAATGTATGGAGAATCAGATGAGTAATTTGACCTGTAGTGGAGAACAGCCGGTTATCTGGACATACATACGAAAGCATTTTTGTCCAATCTGAAACGGAGACTCTTCGCTTGCTCGGTATTAAAGTGATTTTTAAAACTTATAGAAGATTAAGAATTTGCTATCTTGACCTATTTTTAATCGTTCCCTAATCAGGGCCGGCAATAGCCTATATAGCGCCGGGTCAGGGCTCTGTCACTTGCCTATATCTACCGCGATAAGCATCTACAGCTCGCTTCGAGCTGGGCTCGACTAAACTGTCGGGGCCGCCACGCGCTAACATATCTCTCGGCATGCCCTATTCTGAAACCCTAGGCACGCCACTGCATCGAGAGTCAAGGTGAGGCATTGGCAGTGAGCCTAGATGTAGCGAAGGCGTTCGATCGGGTCTAGCACAGGGGTCTTCTAAGGAAGTTACCATCATACGGGCTTTCCAGGGATTATGCAAATGGGTTGCCAGCTTTCTGTCCAGCAGAAGTATAAGAGCCGTCGTCGACGGTAGCTACTCTAATAGCATGGACATGAAGGCCGGCAAGGCTCTGTGCTGTCCCTAACACTGTTCCTTCTGCATAGCAATGAATGCCGTCAATAGACAGCATATCATTCATTGCCATGCGGACGACAGTACAGGGGACGCTCATTATACGGGCCGTGCAAATCGTTCCGAGGTGGAGGAAAGCCACGAACGGCTGGTGTCTGAAATCCAGAGTACACTAGCTTGTGTCTCCGATTGGGTTCGACTAAACCTAGTCCATTTCAACCCCACCAAGACTCAAGCCTGCGCGTTCACCGCTAAGAAAATCCCATGGTCTGTGGCTCCACAATTCCAGAACACTTCCTTGAACATCAGTCAAAGCATTGGGATTCTTGGCGTCGACATTTCTAGCGACGTTTTGTTCCGAAGTCACTTGGAACACAAGATTAAGCTGGCATCCAAAAAGCTTGGAGTGCTCAACAGAGCGAGGCAGTACTTCACATGGGGGCAAAGGCTGCATCTTTATAAGTCGCAAGTCCGGCCTCATATGGAGTATTGTTGCCATATGTGGGCGGGGGTACCTGGATGCCAGCTTGGGCCTTTAGACTCGGTTCAGCGACGTGCCGCTAGAATTGTCGACGATCCCAAGCTCACGAACGGTTACGAGCCTCTCAGTTTGAGGAGAGACTTTGCCTTATGTGTGTTCTACCGCTTGTACAACGGGGAGTGTTCCAAGGAATTGTTCGACTTGATGACCACGGCAACCTTCCACCATCGCAACTTTCGCCATCGACGGGGAGTCCATCCTCACACATTGAAACCTATCCTTATATATATCCTTGAGCCGTTCTATGTATTAAAAACAATGGGCGTCAATTCAAACATTTGATTAAAGTTTAATAAATATAACAAAAATAAAATAGTGGTTTCTTAGGTGGCTGTTTCAAGTCTTTCCAGAGCTTGTAGTACTGCGACCAGACTAGATGTATGTAGTGGTTTCTTAATAAATAGATGTTTCCATTAATTTTCCACAGAAATTATTTGTTTCCCAGAAATAGATCTTTATAAGCGACACTATGAGATGGAGTAATAATACAGTTTTTTTTTTTTCAAATCAACGAGTACCAATTATACAGTTTTATTTTTTATTAAAATCGGCCTATACTTATAGCCCATAATACTTACTTTAGGATTTAGCCAACCAGGCAAAAAATGGTAAAATGTTAAAGGATATAATTAGGTAAGCATTATTTAAACTTTTTAACTTTCACGCCTTTTAAATTAAAAACTTCAAACAATAAAAAAATGTTTATACCATAGAATTGGAAATGTTAGGAAAAAATAAAAAGTGCCCATCGTCCTTTAAAATACTGTTCTATAAAAAGTGACATCTGTTGTCATTTACTGACAAAACTAACATTGCTGTAGTGACATACGTGGCAAGACTAGCAAATAGTACCTTTGACTCACCACCGGCGCTGTACTTGCGCGAGTTACGGTGGTAACTTTTGAAGTATGGGCGCTGACCCTCTGTTGTACGTAGTATTTATCTACTCTGAGTTATTACTAAGATACATCGGTTTGTGAACCAACTAATTATGTATCAATCCAATTAATAAACACCAGACATACGCCTTTATTTCATGTCCCCATAGCTTGTACCAACAGTGCTCTAAAGTCAGTTGTACACTGAAGTGTGACAATGATTTTCTTCCTCTGTTGAACCATTTAATATAAGGAAAATTATTTTCAAGAAACTGGTCGTTGACAAGCTTAACGAATACCTTATTATAGTTATAATAATAATTAGTATTAAACAGAGTCTTAGAACTATCGAGTGTAATTTTCTCATCAGCAATGTGCTACATCAGCTACACTTTATTTTTTAATTTATTACACCTTTACAACTTGAATTTAAAGATTGTGATAACTATGGTTAGCTATGTTTTTTATAGCTTATGATTTTTTTTTTAATACAGCTATTTAGTTCATATGCCTATATCTAGATGTTGAATCGGTTTGGGAACGCAATAACAAAATATTTTCTAAATGCCGTGTTGATACATAAGTAATAAATAGGTTTCGACTATGACGTTGGCATCCACTAAGAAAGAATTTTTGTAATCGATCCCTAAGGGGAAAAATAGAGAATGTAAGTTTTTTTTTAAGGGAAATCAATAAAGGTCTTTAGCCATTTGGTTGGAAATTAAAAGTGAACTGTTTTTGGAAAATCACCTCCTAAGCGGAGTAATTCTAGACTATGGGTCTTATTTTCACACGTCCAAAGATTGAAGATCGAATTCAGATTTGGATTCGGTTGTAAAAATGTATATGGGAGATTTTTGGAGTTTCTTGGCCTTATATATGTTACTGTACTTAAATCGTACATGAAATACGTCAGCGTTGTGAATGTTTTCGTAGTTTATAATTTTGTGATACTTGATATATCTTAAGATACCTTGATTGTGCGGCTAATTAGCATGAAATTAATCGGGAAAAGAAAACAAAAGTAGGTACAATTTTAATATTATAATGGTTCGCAGAATAAAGATACAATATTGAATTAGTATCTACTATCATAATATGTATATTAGGTATATTAATTAGCCTAATTACATATGACTTGCAATGAAGTCCACGTAAGATGTAACTCGAGTGAAAGCAGCTGGAAGATCATATTCACAACCCAGAGCAGAACCGAAGGAAGTTATACCAATCTGAAAAACAGAAAATAATTTGTTTGAAAAAAAAGACTATCTACAGTTAGCAATAGCCGCCTGCCTGACCATCAAGTTGACTGAGAGCCAGTACCTCTACCATGAGTTTTCTACACTAACGTAATCTACAGTCGCTAGCGACTACGGAGACACATTTTGTATGAAATGCTTCCAAAAGTGTCCATTAGAGGCGGTGCTCGCTATACAAAATATTCACCGTAGTCGCTAGCGTGTGTAGATTACGTTAGTGTAGAAAACTCATGGTAGAGGTACAGATCCCTGCGATGCTTTATGTGCTTACCACTTTCGGCTACTGCAGTACTTACCATCGTGAGATTGTGGTAACAAAGTCGAAGTTGAGAGTTTTAGCATTAACATTATATTATTTGAATATTATTTAATTTCATACCATTGAATATTGATTAATTATAATTAATTGTCAGCATTATTTATTATGAAAGTGTAAAACGGTTTATTTTGATATTGTGTATTTGAATATCGAGGAATGGCAGCACCAGAAAAGTATACTCGTAACAATGGCGGCCATTGGAGAAAGTGTTTTAATCATGTTTTAATTCATTTTGTGGTAATTACCAAGTTTACCAACGGTGTAAATACAGATTTAGCTTGTTTAAGCCAACTTCTTTTCAGTAAATAAGGTATGGTTAATAAGAGTTTTTCAAAATCATAATTAGTCCTAAATTTATTTTTAAGATTACTTATTGTTATTTGAGCGTGTATATGGATTCTGCTTTGTAATGTAGGTAGGCGTGCCAACCATAGAGTATTAACTCGTATTACAGATACATTTGCAATCTAGTAATTTCGCTTTCACATTTCAATTTAGTTTTACACCGGCATATAACATACCTACCAAAAGTCGAAACAATAAGACAAACTATACAAAATAATTGGACTGTTTTACAAAAAACTTAAACCGACTTCAAAGTACACAAAGAAGTAATAAAATCCTGATCTGATGACAATGGGACCAAACGGGAAGTGTACCCTAGGGTGTCCCGTCGATGTATGAGAAATATTTTTTTTCGTGCTACACTATCGCAAGGGGTATCGAAATTTGCGTAATTTTACACAGATTACTTAAAACATAGAAAAATTAGAATTGCGTATCATCTTGAGGGCTCTACCGGACTTTGAAGTTTTGTAAATTTTACGTTTTTAGTGACCTAAGCCGTATGTCTAAAATAATATAAAAATCAAGTTTAAAAGGTATTTTATTATTGAAATTAACGAAAAAAATAACAAAAAAAATAAAAAGAAGCCCTATATTAATTATAATCAATGTTAAAAACAGAATTTACACTTATTTTTATATCCAAAATTTGGCATTTGTGCTCGAGATTTCAACCTAATAAAGCCATCTCTAAAAGTAGCTTTGTGAGGCTTACGTTACCATTAATACATCTTTCTACTACGATTATATGTGACAAGGATGGTCCACATCTTCCAAGCTCAAATTTTATGCCATGATTTGAAGGTATTAGAAATATGTCGAAGAACCGGTAGTGCTGATTAATTTCGGTGTAATCTCTAGGAGAGAAGTTATTTTTTGGTAGTTCTTTGGTAATCCTGGGCTTAGATAAGTGTAGTGGTTTATTTTTTGAAATAGCCAGCTGCGGAATGTGGTCTCTATCATCAAACAATATACCCACAAGCAGGGTTTCCAGGCAAAAAGTATTTCTTTTGATAACAGAATTTAACACAATTTAGCTGAGATTTTATTTATTGAGTTTGATTAATCCAGCCGTTTTTTTCATTTCAGCACCCCTTATAACCATTTTCACATGTATATAATTTAAATGAAGTGCATTTAAAAGCAGAAACGTCGAAAAGCTTCTCATATGCCACCAAAAACACTTCAGTTAGTTTTCAAACAATAATTTCGTTTACTTTTGGGGAATCTTTTCAAATTGAGGTACTTCTAAAAATAGGATTTCAGTAATTGAATAACTCATTCCTCAGTTACGATTGGAATCGAAAAATCCAAAAGTAACTTATTCAGTTTAGGCCCTGATAAGGCACTTATGAATGTTACAGTTGACTCTACCAACGACTTAAACTTAGAAGACTCCGGCAAGAAACTCAGTATAAATAATCACATATATATCTAACTTGGAGGGATCCTTACCATTATACTTCAATTTTAGTTCGTTCTAGGCAAATAAAATAAATTTAATGACGTCCCTTATAATTTTTCACTGCCGATGGTAAGTTATTTGTATGGTCCCAATATAGTACAATACAATAGACTCGCTACGCCTAAAAATCATTATTAAACCTGCTACTAACACTGTAACAATCGCAACTGTACTTTTATAGCATAAAATTTACTTTGGCTACGAAAAAAAACACTCGCGAGTCAAGTCAAGAAAGCCCTCGAAACAAGTTGTAAATTGAGGGATTTTGCAGATTGAAATATATCAATTCGAAGTCACTGGTAAAGAGTTATTGCATGCAAATCAAAACGTCGTGTATGTATTACAATTAAATATAACAAAAAGTTAATATTTTTTGATATTTAGTTTGGTAGCCGAAATTAAAGGATAGCGAAATATTACCAAAAAAATGAAATTTTTTCAAAACTTTGAAGATCGGTAGAACCCTAAAGATATAGATTTATAAAAAGAATAAAATTACTTTGGTAATCTACGATCAATTACACAAATTTCGAGGGGTCTTGCGTTAAGGAAAACCAAAAAAAAAAATGTCGGGACACCCTAGTGTACCCTTCAAGTCAAAAAAAATAATTTTCCAAATCGGTTAATAAATGACGGAGTTATAACATACATAAAAAAAAACGGTACGGTAACAAACATAAAAAAAAAAACAAAAGACATACAACCGAATTGAGAACCTCCTCCTTTTTTGAAGTCGGTTTAAAATAGTTTTTTTTTTTTTTTTTTTTATACCACTTAGGTGGCAAACAAGCATACGGCCCGCCTGATGGTAAGCGGTTACCGTAGCCTATGGACGCTTGCAACACCAGGGGTATCACGCGCGCGTTGCCGACCCTAAAATCTATATATAAGTATAGTAATCTTCCATAACTTTTTATTTTAATCTTAATATATAAAATGATAAACTGATTGTTGATATATCAGCGCACAGCCCAAACCGCTGGACCTAGAGATTTGAAATTTTGCACACAGATACCTTATACAGTGGAGGCATCCACTAAGGAAGGATTTTTGGAAATTCCACCCTTAAGAGGGTAAAATAGGGGATGACAGTTTGTATGCAAGTCCGTCAGTTTTGAAGTTAGGATCTTCAAATTTTGTGTTTAGGTTGACGATTGAAAATTAATGTATAGTTATCTCAGCATTTGTGATAATTCCATCCCCGAAGGGAGGAAAAGGGGGGTGAAGTTGGGTATGCAAGGGCTTCAATTTCAAAGTAAACTTCATGAAATGTATTATAATATGGTGTAGGCATCCACTATGGAAGGATTTTCGGAAATTCCACGCCTAAGGGGGTAAAATAAGGGATGAAAGTTTGTATGCAAGTCCGTCAGTTTTGAAGTTAGGATCTTAAAATTTTGTGTTAAGGCTGACGATTGAAAATTAATGTTAAGTTATCTCAGCGTTTGTGATAATTCCACCACCGAAGGCAGGAAAAGGGGGATGAAGTGGTTTATGCAAGTCCTTCAATTTCAAAGTAAACTTCACTAAATATATTATTATATAGTGTAGGCATCCAAAAAAGAAGGATTTTTAAAAATTCCACCCCTAACAGCGTAAAATAAGGGATGAAAGTTTGTAATCAATATATCAACGCATAGCCCAAATCGCTGGACCTAGAGATTTGAAATTTTGCACAAAGATACCTTATACAGTGTAGGCATCCACTAAGGAAGGATTTTCGGAAATTCTACCCCTATGGGGGTAAAATAGGGGATGAAAGTTTGTATGCAAGTCCGTCAGTTTTGAAGGTAGGATCTTCAAATTTTGTGTTTAGGCTTACGATTGAAAATTAATGTATAGTTATCTCAGCGTTTGTGATAATTCTACCACCGAAGGGAGGAAAAGGGGGATGAAGTTGTTAATGCAAGTCCTTCAATTTGAAAGTAAACTTCACTAAATGTATTATTATACGGTGTAGGCATCCACTAAGGAAGGATTTCTGGAAATTCCGCCCCTAAGTGGGTAAAATAAGGGATGAAAGTTTGTATGCAAGTCCGTCAGTTTTGAAGTTAGGATCTTCAAATTTTGTATTTAGGCTGACGATTGAAAATCAATGTAAAGTTATCTCAGCATTTATGATAATTCCACCCCCGAAAGGGGAAAAAGGGGAATGAAGTTGCCTTCAATTTCACGATAAACTTCACTAAATTTATTATTATACAGTGTAGGTATCCAGTAAAGAAGATTTTTGGAAATTCCACCCCTAAGGGGGTAAAATAGGCCATGAAATTTTGTATGGAAGTCCGTCAGTTTTGAGGATAAGATCTTCAAATTTTGTGTTTAGGCTGACGATTGAAAATTAAAGTAAAGTTGTCACAGCGTTTGTGATAACTCCACCCCCGAAGAGGGAAAAGGGGGATTAAGTTGTATACGCAAATCTTTCATTTCCATAGTAAACATCACTAAATTTATAATTATAAAGTGTAGGTATCCACTAACGAAGGATTTTTCAATATTACACCCCTATGGGGGTAAAATAGGGGATGCGAGTTTGTATGAAAGTCCATCAGTTTGGAAGTTAGGACCTTCAAATTTTGTGTTTAGGTTGATGATTGAAAATTAATTTATATGTGCCTCAGCGTTTTCGATAATTCCGACCCCGAAGGGGTAAAAAAGGGATGAAGTTGTGTATGGAAGTATACAAAATTTATTATATAAGCTTGGAATATAATTAAAATTTGGAAACTAACGCAAAGAATATCGGTTTTGTTGGAATTTGATCCATTAATGAGTGAACAGGGGGATTAAATTTTGTATTTAAGCTATTCATTCACATAATTTTGTATTCAAGTAAAATAATGTACACGTGTATCATGTTATTATGAAGCCTACTGCCGCCCATCTATCTGTCTGTCTGCCACGAGAAAAATTCTCAGCTGTCTGGTTGAGGAACTTTTGGATAGATCTCCGCCCGTGTCGATCCGTCTGTCTGTCTGTCTTCTACGGGTAATTTTTAAATTATTATTATTATTTAAATTTAATACTAAGGTATCAAACAAGCATACAGCCGGCCTGATGGTAAGCGGTCACCGTATGTATCACTCGTGCGTTGCCGACCATACAGAAATATCTTCACACCCTGGCGCCTTGGCGGGGAGCTCATTCCACAGCCTGAGTTTACGCGCTAGAAAACTCCTTTGAAACCGCACAGTAGAAACCATTTCGGTTCCAATATATGAGTATGGACTCCCCGTCGATGGCGAGAGTTGCGATGGTAGAAGGTAGCCCGCGGGCATCAAGTCAAACAATTCTTCAGAGAACTGTCCGTTGTACAAGCGGTACACAAATAAGGAGGCAAATTCTCTCCTCAGACTGACAGACAGACAGAAACATCTCAGCTGTCTGGAAATTATTGAGGAACTTGTGGATATAGGTGTATTCGTCTGGCCGTGTGCCATGAGCAAATATCTCAGCTGTCATGAAATGGTTGAGGAATTTGTGGATAGGTCTCATGGCGTAATTTTAGATAAATAATCCCGATCTCGACACCTCCCAAAAAAAACATATTTCTTCTTCAGCTAATCGGACAGTGTATGTATGCATATTTCTGCCGGTAGATTTTCAGATCTTCTTCTTCAAATCGGGCAGGACTGTTTCAGTTCTATGTGGCATGTTCGCATGTAAGCTCTCAATCTTCCTGAACTTTTGTCAAATATCACACGTAGTGGCGGGCTATAGCCATGAACAAAGCTCTATATTGTTACAATGATTCATGTCTAGAAAAAAGAAATAATCTACGCGGACGAAGTCGCGGGCTAAAGCTAGTTAAATTATATTTTTCTTCACTTTTACAAACATAATCAAAATTTTGTATGTATACCTTTTACTCAGTGTGTTAAGACTGGAATTCAAAATAGTGTTGTATAAGCAAACGTGTTAGTAAGCGTTTTCTAACGTCCATTCTTATTATGATTCCTCTTTAGAAACGGGCCCGTCTCTTGCGGCAACCCTAGATCTTGAACTTCCTAAAAGCGCAGTATGATAAAAAAAACTATGATGATTTTACTTACCAAAACTTGAGCATTATTCCTGTTAATTATAAGTGGACCACCAGAATCTCCGCTGCAAGTACCAACACCACCCGATCCGCTCGTGCAAATATTGGAGGGTTGGATATACCAAGAATAAACTAGAGAACACCTCTTATTCGTGATCACATCCAAGCTGACATGGCTGAGGGTTTGGCCGGTAGTGATACTGCCATCTGAAATGTCAAATTAAATAATATATGACTCAATCAGTGCATTAATTTAATAATAATGATAAAGTTTTTACCATCACTTTTCAGCCCATAGCCAACTGCAATAGCGGTTTCATTACTGAAATCCTCGTTTAGATTTTCTCCAGATGGTAAAGCAATTGGTGCGATTGTTTCTGAAAGTGATGAGAATAATTGCAATCATTCTATTGACACGGAAAAAATAGAAAGCATTAGACTATATTTTTAGCGTCACGAAAGAAAAATATGAAGCAATTATGACCACGATAATCTTATTGTGAAATGGTTAACTTTCTAAGACTTTTACCTGATAAAGCAACATCACTGGGTAAGGTGATAATAGCAATATCATTCCGGATAGTTAATGGTGACCAATCAGGATGGGTGACGACATTAGTGGACTGCACTCGAGTGCCGCCACTGAATAGTGTTAAAGTTCCAAGTACTACTGTGAATCGCCATGCCTGGTTCTGGCCATCGTTCCAGCAATGGCCAGCTGTAACTACCTTGGAAGCGCTGACTAGAGAGCCACCGCAGACACTTACACCATTAAAACCATGGATTTCCCCAAGTAGACCTGCCTAGAAAGTAAAAATACACTGGTAACTATGCTTAACTTGATATCGAATGATAATTCGTCACTTGAGATTATTATTTTACTCACAATTTATGCAGTAATAGATTCACATATTAGGTATGTTATAAACGTCGGATTAATTACATATGTTTAGAAAGTTAGATTTATGTACCTAGTTAATATAAAAGAAACATAAGTAGGTAGGTTATAATTAAGTAAGTGAGTTATGAAAAACAAAACAAAGATTTCAAGATAAAGACAGAATTTTGTCTTAAAATAGTAATCAAACCTGAAAACTATATTGTCCAGCAGCTGCTAGATTTCCACCGACAATCCTCGTATTGTGCTGAGAGAGTTCTTCTGCTTTGCGTATTTCCTCTGCTCTTGGAATTCCAATATTCTTTATATAACCAAATGCAGTTGTACGAACATTTGGTATAAGCTGAATGTTTGCAGCATTTACAATGTTGACCAGGACAAACAGTGCTACAATGAACTGCATGATGAGAGATTTGAACCACCATTAGTCCTTTAGAATCATGGTCCTTATAAATATCCACGCAATAATAGATAAATTTTAGAGTGAAGTGCTAGAATTGCTCATGACACTTAAATATAGATATTAGTAAACAATAGTCATGAGTACCACACTCGAGAAATAAAGGCGAAGAACTATTCAATACCAGTTTTTACCCGGGCTAGGTTTATTTTGTTAACGTTTTTCGAATTGAGGTAGTATTTAGAAAGTTAAGGTGTCAATCAATAATACAAATAATTAGTAACTAGTATATTACCTAATTAACTCATAATTGTTTAACTGGGTTTAAATATATTATTATGATTACTAGATGACAAGTTAATGCCAGGTTAGTAACTAGCTCTTGATGGTGCAAGAGTGCCTTAGAAGTAGAATTTAAAAAACCCTTCCTAGTGGATGCCCACGTTATACGGAAGGAAACGACAATAAGACAATAAATGTAGCGCCGTAACTTACTCATAAATACAAACAACTTTTAATATGGGACCAACTTCGAAATCGCAAAATACATACAACTTTTCATACATAATTGGACTGTTTAACAAAAATCTTAAACCGACTTCAAAGTACACTAAGAAGTAATCAAATCCTGATCTCATGACCAAATGGGACCAAACGGGAAGTGTACCCTTCCAGTCAAAAAAAGAATTTTCAAAATCGGTTAATAAATGACGGAGTTATGAGGTAACAAACATAAAAAAAAAAAAAAAAAAACATACAACCGAATTGAGAACCTCCTCCTTTTTTTGAAGTCGGTTAAAAATCTTTCACTAATAGGAAGCTACATTATTCCCGGCTACCTATAAACATACAGCCGAATTGAGAACGTCCTCCTTTTTTTGAAGTCGGTTAAAAAGGTACATGTCTCCTCCGCAAAAATGTATGAAAAGCTGTAAAAAATACTTGCGATTTCGAAGTTAGTCCCATAGTAAAAGTTGTGAGTACTTTACGTCGTTTCATTTATTGTCGTATTGTCATATGCACCCAGTATGTGGAACCTGTATGAAAAATTTCAAATTTCTAGACCTTGCGGTTTCAAGCTGTGTCAATCAGTCAGTTTCCCCTTTAATATCTACAGATGAGGACATCAACTTTACGACAAATAATAATATTAATTATTTGTCGTAAAGTTGTTTTTCAATTGAAAATGTTATCTGTTGAACTTCAATAGCGTGTTATTTGTTTAGGTATCAATGGGTCTGATGAACTGCACGCTGATAACAATTATATTCAATCAGGTGTGACGTGACAATGTGGATTGGTTTTACTCCAACACCAATAGCAACTTAGGATGTAGATAAAACTTGGCATAAAGATACGGTTAGGTAACATAACAATGTTGGGCATATCAAGGTAACATTGTATCTCGGGACCTAGACCCAATCAATTGTTCATGACTTTATTGGTACTGTTGGAACAGTCAAAGACAAAGTTTACGCCATTTATTCAGTTCAGTCCCAAGGATCTACTAATGAATATCAAAGCTTCTGAAGTTACTAGAACATACTTAACTTATTAACATGTTTTGTATTATTATTCAGACGCGGCCATCGAATGCCATAAAAAACTACTTATAATTAGTAATATTCATTGCAAATATAAATGTATACATAATAGACAAAATCACCGAAAACCGCGATACTGGAAGCCCACCTCACTAGTAATCGTCAAAAGTAGGCAAGTACCTATATAATGTTGATAATTGGTATGATTGATCAATAAAATGTAATTAATCATGATTGATGGTAACCAAGTGCGCAAGATGTTCCTTTTAATCATACCTAATGTTGAGTTTTTTTTTAATATGTTACGCTAAAAGCCCCATTACCGGTAGATTCTAGGTTTTACGAGTACACCTTACCAACATGAGCTGGTAAATTTTAGGTATAGATGTGTAAATTTTTCAGGCAGTTTGGTACAAGATAGGTTTTACCAATGATGCTTTTGGTTAAATGTTGTTTTTGGGAATAAAACAATGTCAATAATATTATGAATAATAGTACATTATGATACATGTGTGCAAAGTTGGTTATTAACAATTATTATTAGTAATAATCAATGCACATGCGTGTCATACGACGTTTTTTAACACCCTTGCGAGGAAAAAAACTTGTATTTTTTTAAGTAGATTTTTTGATAATAATCAAATCAACACAATGAGAACGTCAACAAATATGGTGCGCAAGTTTTTTTTTTTCATGACAGTAGTGAGCTGTCTATTTTACCCGTTTAAATTAAGAATGCTTGGTCTACACACATATCACTTGCAGTGAGGTACTAACTTATCATAATCGGGATTATACCTTTCATAAAACTGTGCGGTAAAGTAAAAAGCACTAGTGCGTAATAGATACTAAAAACGGTGCAATAAATGCCAAATTACGAGCGAGTGTGTTGAAAAAAATAGTTATTAAGTATATAAAGTAAAGAGAATGATGATATTATTACTTGCGTGCCAGAAGGAAAGAATATTATTATGTAAAAATTTAAACTTAAAAAAAAATTTGTATCTTGTCCAACGCGGGAAACAAACGCCTAAAACTATGGAATAAGGAGATGTATGTTTTACGAACCTAGCATTATAACCAAGCTCATAATTAAATAATTGGACTGTTTTACAAAAAAAAACTTAAACCGACTTCAAAGTACACTAAGAAGTAATCAAATCCTGATCTGATGACAATGGGACCAAACGGGAAGTGTACCCTTCCAGACATAAAAAGAATTTTCCAAATCGGTTCATAAATGACGGAGTTATTATGAGGGAACAAACATAAAAAAAAAAAAATACAACCGATTTGAGAACCTCCTCTTTTTTTGAAGTCGGCTAAAAAGTCAGGTTTGAAGGTTTAGAGTTTTGAACTTGCAGAGCGGACAAAGCTAGCGTAGGCAGCTTGCATGCTGTCTTGCTTGACTGATTGCATGTTTTGGCATTATGTATATGCCGACTGTATTTCGGAACTTTGTATTCGAAACACCGATTGACTGTAGTGCGAATGTTCATGAGTTCGAAATATGTTTATTCGATTGTATGCTATTGCCTAACACTAGTTCTAGCAGATCGGTGTTACGAATTTCAAAGTTACGAAATACAGCCTATTTTATATTATTTTGTTGGAATATACGCCAACATTATAAAATTAAAAAACCGGCTTTAATCTAATCTACCCAAATCCTACATTGCACTTAATTGTTCGCTTGACTACTAGTTTTTAGAGTTTCATAGTTTGTTGTATTGGTAATGTTTATTTATACAATGAAACACTTATATTCTATAAATACTTTTTAATACAGAAAATTGCTGTTGATTACAAGCCAATATCAAAACTGCTTGTAAGTAAACATAATATTTTTATAAAATTATTCCTCGTACCGTTTTTACTTAATTTATAATTTTTATTTCGTTCACTGCGTTCTTTCGTTAAATAATTAAATAGCTAAGTATACAATTTTAAAAAATAAATAAAATTTGACTATCTCAACAGATGCCATAAATTAATTGGGCACAAACTACTTAGAACTTAAATAAATAATTTCATCATCATCATCATCATCATTCATCATCGACCTATAATGTCCCACTGCTGAGCACAGGCCTCCTTTCACAAATGAGGGTGAAAGGGACTGGGCGATACTCCACCACGCGTGCCCACTGCGGATTGGTGGAGGTAGGCTAGTGGTCAACATACTGTTGGAATATTTCAAGCCGCCTAGGAGGCATCCAACTAGCTTAACGACTATCACAATGAAGTCATAACCGGGACCAACGGCTTTACGTGCCTTCCGAAGCACGGAAACGCTCGATTTGAAATACCACTAGGCGGTCACCCATCCAGGTACCGAAATAAATTATTTCAATAAATACAAATTATACTATTATTATTTAATTTATAAAAATTATACTACTAGTATATTAGCATGTGTTTATAAATGACTATTGATGAAGTTCATGTATGAGGTAACTCTTGTAAAGCCGGCTGGTGCGCCACGCTCGCAATATTCACTGGACCCAAACGAAGTAATACCGATCTGTAACATAATTATAGTAATGAATATCATCTGCAGCTTCCAAAACATTATCAATAATCATGTGCAATTTGTAACCAATGCTTATTTTTAGGGTTCCGTACCCGAAGGGTGCCAAACGGGACCCTATTACTAAGACTCCGCTGTCCGTCCGTCTGTATGTCCGTCTGTGGGCTGTATCTCATGAACGGTAATAAGTAGACAGCTGGAATTTTCAGAGAATGTTTATTTCTATTGTCGCCAAATAATAAAAATAAAATAAAATTAAAAAATAAAGGGGGCACCCATACAGAACGTCTTTTTTTGGCGTTTCTTTTTCATAGCAAATATTAATCATCGTCATCATCATCATGAGCCTATAATGTCCCATTGCTGAGCACAGGCCTCCATTCATAAATGAGGGTGAAAGGGAATGGGCAGATACTCCACCACGCGTGCCCACTGCGTTTCCGTGGAGGTAGGCTAGTGGTCAACCTACTGTGTGAGTTTTCGAGCCGCCTAGAATACGCCTCCAACTAGCTTAACGACTATCACAATTTAGTGATAACCGGGATCAACGGATTTACGTGCAATCCGCACGGAAACTCGTTTTTGAAATATCACTAGGCGGTTGGTATCACGACGGTGCGCGGTGGTAGCTAAACTTTGACGATCGACTAATTATGCTACACTACGAGCGCTTCTATTTGTTAATGAAACGTTACAAAATTTTAGTACCTATAGAACAGCTGATGTTTTTGTGGTTCTGATAAATAGGTTGTTCATATTAATGAAACTCACTAGCTTTCTATTCCGCAGCTACACCCACAAGCCCTTTCCTTCTTTTTGCCCCTTAGGTATTAAATTTCCAAAACGTCTTTCTTAGTATACCCTTAATTGTAAGAAGAAGTTACCTTCCAAATTGCACGGCTTTACGACTAGCAGCTTAGGCTTTGCGTTGTGTCTCAGTCAGACAGAAAGAAGAAGAAAATTAAGCTCAATAGACTTAGATTGATTAACATTGTAAATCTATATATATAAAAATCAATGCCACTTTTCGTTGTAATTTTATAACTCAAGAACGGGCTCACATATCCAAACCAAATGTTTAGGCTTTGTTCGGACTATTTAGTAGATGGTTTATGTGAAGTTTGCACAAAATCGGCCGAGCGGTTCTTCATTTATCACATTTTTTGTAACAAATGAATTCAATAAATGGCGGATCATTTTGTTAATGGGAATTTTGCTGTCAGGGTAGGGTAGGGTAGGGTAGGGTAGGGTAGGGTAGGGTAGGGTAGGGTAGGGTAGGGTAGGGTAGCACCACGCGAACGAAGTCGCGCCGGGCAGCTAGTAATATATATATATATATATAAATAAATAGAGTATAATATTAGACTTACCAAAATATATCTTTTGTTCCTACTATAAGTAACAAGGGGACCACCGGAGTCACCCTGACAGGTGCTGCGGCCCCTGGCTCCGCTGGTACAGATGTTGGTTGGCATTATGATCTGGAACCAGCGCCTACACTCCGAATTAGAGATCACGTGCAAATTTACGTGACTCAAGACTTGCGAATCTTTGATTACAGCATCTATTAGAAAAAATATAACATTGAGTTGAGATTATTATATATTATGTTATTGTGATAATGATAAAGATAAAATAACAATAGAAAAAGTGCGAGTAATTTATGTATGTACAATAAATAGACTACTTACTATCGCCGGTACGACCGAATCCAGAAGCAACCGCTACAAACGCAGCGTAGTCTTCGTGGAGTTCGTTTCCAGAGGGAAGAGCGATAGGTGCAATGTTTGCTAAAAAGAAACAAAATGAAATTTATTTCTTGAGTTAATAATCAATCAATGCTGTTTTAATGTTGTATACCTACGGATAGATAAATGCAAATCTGTAAACTAACCTGAGAAAGAAACTGCATTGGGCAAGTAGATCATAGCAATATCGTTACGAATAAGATGGGGAATCCAGTTGGGGTGCATCACAACATTATTAGTAAATGTTCTAACGCCACCGTAGTAGAGCGTGACTGATCCAAGTACTACTGTGACGCCATTTGCTTGATGTTCGCCGTCGAACCAGCAATGAGCAGCAGTTACTACCCTCGAATTAGAGAGTAAGGAACCACCACAAACACCATGCCCATTAACATTGTGGAAATTAGTCAGTAGTCCAGCCTAAAATGTGACATAAGTTTTATGTGAAATTAAAGAACATGGTGGATTCAATATAGTTATTATTATTTGGTGAGTACTACGTACCTGATACGGAAATTGACCCTGCCTAGCAGCGGCACCACGAGCAATAGTTATTGAAGGCTTCCATAATGTTACCAATTCAGACTTACGAATTTCTTCAGCTAAAGGAATACCAATTTTACGGTAGTAACCAAAAGCAGTATTGTCTTTTAGGAAGTCGTAGTGCTGGTTATTCCTTGAGTTGGCTGTGGCAGCCAAAGCCAGGAGTGTTATAAATATTGACTTCATTGTAATAGTTGAAGGCAATATAATGTTATTGAAAACATATGTTCCTGGCTTTTATACAGAACTAATTAATGATAAATAATAGGTAATACCAAAGGAAATCGACCAAAAATTTTGATGACTAACTAGACGCGGTATATTGTTCCCGAGTTAAACAGTCAAACTACTCATTGCTTACGTTGCCGTCTGCGGTCATAATAAAGGATTTTTTATTAGTCTTTCATTGATAAGCAAGAAACCATAATTTCCGTTTGTAAGTATTTCACAGTTACTTTGTTACGGGTAGATACTTTTACTTTAAAAAAACTATCGACTTTAAATGCCATTTTTGGCAATGATAATTGGGATGGGACGTTATTGAAGTTAGGAAATCAGATAAAATGTGATGGTGCGTCCATGCTTGGCGAACCGAGCAAGAGCCGAGCCTATGAATATCCGGTCAAAAACGAGTCAGGCTCGCTAAATTAGGGTTCCGGTCTTACACAAAAATACCGGCCAAGTGCGAGTCAGACTCGCGCACCGAGGGTTCCGTACAAACCTGTAGGTATATATGTAAATGGTAGTATAGACCTGAGTATTTGATATGAATTTCAATTTATGACGTATTAAAAAAAAACTACTTACTAGATCTCGTTCAAACCAATTTTCGGTGGAAGTTTGCATGGTACATCATATATAAGGTCCTAATAAATTAGTGAATTTCCTCTTGAGGGATGAATGTATACATAGGTCATTAGTAATCAAAAAATAATATTAGAAATATAATTCGTGGGTTTCTTTTTAGATAAATGGTTAAATTAATACTTTGTACTGATATTAAGTTCAATTTAGGAATTTTGTTTTTTCCCACGGACATTCATCCCTCAAGAGGAAATTCACTAATTTATTAGGACCTGATATTTTTATCCGACTGACCCGGAAGGAGGGTTATGTTTTCGAGTGTATGTATTTATGTATGTATGTATGTATGTTCTTTGGCACGCTCTGCAGGCTAAACGGCTTGATGGATTTAAGCATATGAGGTGTCGTTAGATTCGTCTGAACTGTGGGAGTGGCATAGGGTATATTATTTTTATATGGCGTCTGCGGATAAGAAAAGAGGGGGGGTATTAAAAACAAAAATTTCGTTATTATAACAATATGGGTATCAAATGAAAGCTTGTGAACAGCCCAGTCCATATATATGTAAATATTGTAATACTTTTGTGCTACCATTTTGACGTAAACTGCAACAAACAATGTTTAATGCAAGGACTGTAGGTATAGGTACTAACTATGAGCGGTTACCGTACGTAACTCACAGAGTTGCGATGGTTGTTAGCGTTACTTTACCGTACCGCTCATTTATTTTCTAATACTTACAACTCATTCTGTATAAAACTAAAAAGTCTAAAATAAATTTAATTATTAAAAGAAGCAAAAAACTCGACTGCGTAAAACAAAAATTAACTGAAAAGAGAAAAACAAACATTTTAATCTATAGAATTTGGAATATAACTTGAATGTTATAAGGTAGCAGTCGTAGGTTGTAGTTGCAGAGTTTCAGTTCTAAGTATGGGATGGGGAACCCTCAAAACCTATTGTTTTTTTTCTATTTTTGAGTGAAAATCTTAACGCGGTTCACAGAATACATCTACTTACCAAGTTTCAACAGTATAGTTCTTATAGTTTCGGAAAAAGTGGCTGTGTCATACGGACGGACAGACAGACAGATAGACATGACCACAGTACGGAACCCTAAAAAGCATTCAGCTAGGGTCCTAAATAAACTTTTTTTTTACCTTTCTAACAGAAGACCAAAGTTACCAGCATATGGGCTTCCCGAGAGATTATGCAAATGGGTCGCCAGCTTTCTGTACAGCAGATGCATAAGAGCCGTCTTTGACGGTAGCTGCTCCGATAGCACATACATCGACATAAATTAAATTATATATCTGTCTATTGACAGTATTAATAAATTGCTATGCAGTACAGGGGACGCTCATTTCACGGGCCGTACAAATATCCCTCGTTCCGTGGTGGGAGAAATCCATGAACGGCTTGTGTCTGAAATCGAGAGTCCCTAATTCTTTCAACCCTACTAAGACACATAAGCCCGCACATTCACCGCGAAGAAAACCCCATTTACTGCGGCTCCACAATTCCAAAACACGTCCACGAATATCAGTAAAGGCATCGGGATTCTTGGCGTCGACATTTTCTGAATTCACTTCGAAGACAAGGTTAAGCTCGCATCCAACGGCATCGGCACGGTGACCGCTTACCATGGTATGTAAAAAAACTTACATTTTTTATTGTTATTCTAGGCTGCTGGTATCCCCCAAGGGACCCTAAGGCTACTCTCTGACCAGTTGTCGATAAGTTCGAAAGTTGTTCGAAATTAATCTAAAATTAGTTTTTATTAATCAATCAATCAATACATATAAAAATCAATGCCACTTTTCGTTGTAATTTTATAACTCAAGAACGGGCTCACCTATCCGAACCAAATGTTTAGGCTTTGTTCGGACTATTTAGTAGATGGTTTATGTAAAGTTTGCACAAAATCGGTCCAGCGGTTCTTCATTTATCACATTTTTATTATTTCACTTTATACATAGCGAAGCACGTACCGGGCCGCTAGTATTTTATGCAATGAGTGATACGAGTATATTTGTGTCGTCAAGATTATTACTATGCCAGATGTCAAGTTTCTACGTTGCTTGGTCTTCCAGTAAAACCCCCTGACAGTCTGTCCGTCAGACGGACACCAGAGTAATCTTTCTGTTCTGTTTTTCCTTCAGCTCTTTCATTCTGGCGGGCAACCTTAACGCGAAGAACACCTTCGGGAACCGTCACACAACAAATGCCAGAGGTAGAATTTTGGAATCCCTTCTTGGGCCTCTCAACTTGGACATAATCGCGCCTATCCATCAGACCCATTTTCCTCATACACTACACTGACTCAGCGACCAGTGTTGTTGTTACCAGTGGAAAGAAGCCCATGTCATTGGGATCCGTAAGCCTGGAAAGCCCAAGTCGGAGCCCAGTAGTTACCGACCCATAAGCTTATAACTACGTCCGCCTTAAAGCATATTCCGATGCCAACAACCTCACCCCCGACGAGTAGTTTGTTTTCCGAACCAAACACTCTTGCGTTCAATAAGTCCATCTTATTGTTGAACATATCTCTTACCGTGAGTTTCCACTACACTCAACAATAAACACGATGACAACGATGTTTACAGGTCAAGTCTTGTGACATGTTAACCCGACTAGTCAATTATATATTTTGAGATTTTTATATAGAGTTGTGTTCCACTACAAATCAAGTTGTTATCCGATTCGTCACAAGAAATAATTAATTTTTAGGTCTATCCGTTCGCGCCTCGGTAACATACAAGACTATTTTTAGACTTATCAAGTGAAAACACAATTTGTTGTAAGTTTATATATATATTTATATCAATATTAATAAACTGAAATTATTTCAATTTTTATTATGTGTCATTTATATTGTGTAAAATATATTTCAAAAATAATGATATGTGTGTACACTGTAGCTTATTGTGTTTACATATTACTTTGGATGAAGTTCATAAAGTAGGAAACTCTTGTAAATGCAGCCGGTGCACCAGTCTGGCAACCACGATCAGATCCGAATGATGTAATCCCAATCTGTAAGTTTGAAGAATAAATAAATTAATGGTTTAACATCTTCAGCTCACGAAAAGTCAGTATTATGTGGGAATCTCCACACAGTTTGGATGATAACCGAAGTGAATTTGTAGTTTATCTCAGATTGACCATAAAGACATAGATATATTTGCCATCTCTTTGATTCCAGCAGCGGTTTGACAACAGTAACAAACAAAATTGAATAAAGAATTATACATACCACAACAGGCTTGTTATTTCTTGTTACAACGAGGGGACCGCCTGAATCACCAGAGCAAGTGCTCCTGCCGCTTGCGCCACTGGTGCAGATGTTAGATGGCTGGATGGACGAGAAGAAGCGCTTACACTCAGCGTAGGAGATAACTTGTAAGTTGACGTGACTCAAGACTTGCGAATCTTGGATGATAGACCCTGATAGAAAACAATATGATATTATAAATGGTTCTTTTTTAAATTCTAATTAGTAATTAATAGCACTTACTATCACTGGTGATACCGAATCCAGAAGCTACGGCTGTTTTTCCAACGAAGTTATTATTAAGTTCATTCCCCGATGGAAGGGCTATAGTTGCAATGTTACCTAAAGAAAAAAAACATCATGAAAAACGATAATTATTTGAGTTAAAAAAAGGTAACTATAACAAAAGAAGAACGTTAATCTTACCCGATAGAGAAACAGCAGAAGGCAAGTAGACAATAGCAATATCATTATTAATTGTATGGGGGTTCCACATAGGGTGCATCACAACATTTCTCGTATTTTTTCTAATGCCACCAGTGAAGAGCCTGACTGATCCTAGTACCACTTCGAGTCTGGTTGCTTGTTGCTCACCGTCAAACCAGCAATGAGCAGCCGTCATAACCCTTGAAGTGGAGATCAGGGAACCACCGCAAACACTCATTGAACCTGGCAATTTGGCGATAAGTCCAGCCTGAAAGAGAATTCAATTCTTTAGAAAACTTTTGAAAATTGGATCTAGGTAAGTTTAAACGTACGTTAATGTACATATTTTTTTATATAAAGGTAATTTATAACTTGTCCTGACTGACAGACCAATCTAAGGACGCACAAACCAAACCGCTGAGGAACGGCAAGAATGGATTTTTGGAAATTCTACCCGAAAGCCAGAGCTAGTTTATTTATAAGAAATACTACGTACCTGATACGGAAATTGACCTTGTCTAGCCTTGGAGCCTCGAGCGATGGTTACTGATGGATTCCATGCAACTGCCTTTTCTGACATGTGAATTTGTTTAGCTAATGAAATACCAAATTTTCGGTGGTAGCCGAAGGCGGTATTATATTCCAGGAAATCATCGTGTCTAAGAGTCTTCGCGCTGATGGTACTAGCTAAAGCCAAAACAGTTACAACCAAGAACTTCATCGTGCTAGTAAGAGACATATTAATGTAATAAACGAATATTTTCGTGGCTTTTATACATATTTGATTGATATTTTTTGGAAATTCCAAAGGAAAGTAACAAAAATATAATGGATAGGTGTGGTTCATTGTTTCCAATTTCACCGATAATTACTCATTGCTTACGCAAATTGAATCGTAATAAAATGTTATATAAGGTATTTTATAGTAATAACGAGCGTTGTTTTATTGTTTGAAAAACAATAATTTGACCGCACTGTAAAGTTTTGACCACAATCTGAAAGAATTAACATTATTGACTCAAACTGAGCCCTTTTTAACCCCTTATTTCAAACTAGTTCCCTCCTAGTCCCTTCATTTTAACAGTAACAGAAATTAAATGCTTTCAAGCAGAGGTATTAGCTTTACTTTGAAAATATAAATAAAGGTTGCCATATTGAAGTTAAGGCCTAAAATAGATTAGTGGTCACCACTGGGGACCGAAGAGCTGGCAGCTTCTTCGCACAACGCATCAGCATTGCGATACAGCGAGGAAATGCTGCCAGCATATTCGGAACAATGCCGAGGGGGCCTAATTTTATAAATTTATTTTAAACTTTTTTGTAATTTCAACTTATAAAATTAATTGATGATTTCTAAAGTTAGCTTAAATATGTATGAATAAAATGTATATCTTGTAAAAATATATTTATTGTGAAATAAATAGATATTGTGTTTCATATAACTACAATGCCTACTTTTGATTTCATATCACAATTTCGAAAAATTCAAAGAACCTAATTTATCATGAAATATTTACGAAACCACGCAAGATACACTCGAGAGCAATGAACACCGGGACACTTAAAAGAAACCTATAAATCTCGGAAACTAAGAATGCTAGCTTAATGAAATAAATTGTGTTTAATAGACAATTAAAGTAATAAAAATTATGAGTCACTACATTATATTTACTAAAAATTACATATAAAAAAACTGCTGCTCAAAAAAAAATTTTTTTTGTATTATTGATTGGTCCCATAGTAAAAGTTGTTCAGCATGACTAACCAAATATAGGTTTCGAAAATATGCCATCTTGAAATCTCCACCAAATCATAATATTCTCTCATTCTTTAATAAGTGCATTTATCATGTTTTGTTTAATTTTAATATAGAACTGTTTTCTAAAAGTTTTTTACTTATATAAAAAACTTATATAAAAAACGGGGTCTTTTAAATTGCTCGTCAGTTTATATTGTTAGCACATATTGTTTTACCCTGCAGGTTATTAGTTAATTATGAGAAACTTAAATAAATATGTAGGTGGACTTATATTAAAAAAAAAAATAAGATCAGGAACTACTAGTATAAATGGACAGTACCTAGAGCAGAAGGATTGCCTGCTTGCTTTGATGCCAACGCAATACTTAACCAGATAACAGCGATTAAGCCACAGTCGTAAGTGATCGCAGAAGTGGTTACACGAGATACTCATATACATTCTCATTGTAATAATAACAATGAAAGTGTGTACGTAACTATCTTGACGGGCCAGCTGGCTCGGTTGGTCAGAGTCTCTAGATTCCACCTATCGCGCCGCACAGGTCGTGGGTTCGATTCCCACACAGGACATGCATTTGAGTGCATGAATATGTCTGTATGTCCTGAGTCTGGGTGTAATTATATATATTAAGGATGTATTTACAAACAAAAACGAGTATATGTATTATATCAGTTATCTGGTTTCCATAGTACAAACTATGGAAACCAGAATTCCATAGTTTGTACTATAGAAACTAGAAAACTTATATAATACAGCTTAGTTTGGGAACAGATGACCGTGTGTGAGGAATGTCCCAGGATATTTATTATTATTATTTATTTATTTATCTTTTCAACACACATTTATTGCACCGTATTCAGCTTATTACGCACTTGTGCTTTTTACTTTACATTACCGCACAGTTTTATGATAGGTATAATCCCGATTATGATAAGTTAGTACCTCACTGCAAGTGATATATGTGTAGACCAAGCATTCTTAATTTAAACGGGTAAAATAGTTTGACAGCTCAACGCTGTAAAAAAAAAGAACTTTCGCGCCATATTTATTAAAGTTCTCATTGTGTGGTTGATTATTATCAAAAAATCTACTTAAAATGCAAATGCAAGTGTGTTGAAAAACGTCGTATGACACGCGTGAGCATTGATTATTACACTCTCGGCTCACTTATCGCATACTGCCTCGAGTGTTAATAACCAACTTTGCACACATGTATCATAATGTACTTACAAAAAGAAGTGAAATCCCAGCTTAAACATGTTTATGTAAAATGTTGCCAATACGAGACCATATGGCTCGCACTGTTAAAAAGTTATTAGATCTCATGTAGAGCCAAGCTTATAATTCTACACGCTCTAACTCTACAAGCCCTAACTTTTCGCAAACTCTACACACCGTAGTCAAAATATATGGCTTGGCCGTTTCTATTTACCCGCAAATTTAAACGGTAAAGAATAATTTGACAGCTTTATATATTTTCAAATCGTTTTCAATAATGTTTGTTTACAACAGAATCGGCACCATTTGTTATTCGAATTAACAATAATTTTCCAGAAATCTGAAAAGAGAGGGGGGTTTATTTACAAAACGTCAATAATACCTAATAAGGATAAATAATAGGTTCTTCCTTTAAGGTCAGGTATACAATTTTCCTATACGAGTACATATTGATGTCTATGTTTCGGTAACTGAATCTGAGTCACTAAATGGTTCTTTTTTTTTTTTTTTTGCTACTTAGTCGGTAAACAAGCATACGGCCCACCTGATGGTAAGCGGTTACCGTAGCCATATGGACGCTTGCAACACAAGAAGCATCGCTCACGCGTTACCGACCTTTCCCCCCTCCCCTATGAGCTCTGGCAACCTTCCAAAGTCGAGCTGCTCTTTGAGCGAATAAACGCATAAAATAATTCATAATGAAATATTATAATAACCAAACAAATTAACTGTCTTTTATGCACAAAAGATGCATGAAACAGTTTGTTCTACTAATCATTGGTTTAAATAAAGCTAAATGGCAATTTAATCTTTCCTTCTTCGATCTTGGCCTGTTTTTTTATACGTTCGTTTGTAAGTAGGTGTTGTTTTATGATAATGTTATTCAGAAACAAAAGCCATATTAGCAATTATTAATCATGGTTAGTACCTGGAACTGTTTTATACTATGTTAGTAGCTACCCGCAGGTCGATTGTGTAATGCTAGTGAATTTAAAGTCGAAGCCGACTTCAGAATATTATGTAGTTTAACAGCTCAGCGGTTAGAAAACTACAAGAAAAGACATTACAAAAAATTGCATTTAAAAGCAGGATGTCCCAGGATATTTAAAAGCGCACATTAGGCACCATGATTAGCCGTTCTTAATCGATCGGCAAAGTTAAGCTACCATCGGTGAGGACTGTACTTGGATGGCTGCTCAAACGTTGCCCATGCTTCAGAAGACACGTAAAGCCGTTGGTTCTGGTTATCATTGTGATAGTCGTTCAGATAGGTGGAGGCCTTCTAGGCGGCTTGAAAACTCCAACAGTAGTTTGACCACTAACCTACCTCCACCGATCCGCAGTGGGCATGCTTGGTGGAGTATTTGCCCATTCCCTTTCACCCTCATTTGCGAGAGGAGACTTGTGCTTAGCACAGGAACAGGAACATTATAGGCTGATGATAATAATGATAAGTTATAGGTACGATACGATGTGGATACATAAGATACGATTTCAAAAATTTGAGGCCAAAAAGGTACGTCTACTTGCAGTGGGAATGCTACAGCGCTGTTTTTCAGTTAGGGCCAAAAGGTCAATCATGACAAAGGCCTGAAGAATTAATTTAAAAAAAGACAGGCTAAGTGAGAATATTCTTCTCAATACGTATAGTTGTTTACAATTTAAGTGATAACGCTAATAGGTCATGCAAAAAGAAATACTCGACGATACCTATTTTTTTCTAGGAGAAAATAATACGGACTTCCAAAAAGAACATGGATTGTTGAAATATACAATTTGTTGCAAAGAATGTTTACAAAAACTAGCAACACGTTTGACGGGCTGACTCTCCCGCAATGCGCTTCTAACCATTTCAGATCCTGCCTTGCGCAGGGGACTGTCACTCAAGCGCTCGCGTGGAACATCCCAATGATATTAGCTGGCCATTTATTACAGAGCTTTGTATCGCTCTGATACAACCCCATATCTACCCTCAAACAAGACTGTGCGGGAAATAGGGGAGGTCAAGCTTACGTGGTCTGTCTCTTTAGACTAAAGTCAAACTCTTTAGTTATGCTGACGTTGTATTCAGATTCAATTCGCATACACTCGTGTCAGTTATCTTTCATTTTTGGGGTTGAAAGTGATATTCTGTTTATGTTATGATAATTCAATAAATACTTTGTTAATATCAAGTAAATTAGTAAAAAATAAGGATAAGTACTATTTATTATTGGTATTTTATACATTAGACTATCTACTAAATAAGTAATAATGAAGTGCAGTTATCTGGTTTCCATAGTACACACTTTACTTAGTTTGGGATCAAATGACTGTGTGTGGGGAATGTCCCAGGATATTTATTTACATGTAAATAGCGTGATGAGACACAAGTGTTGTCAATAAGTGTATTTATCGTGAGAAAACTATTGCATGATGGTTGATGGTGGATTCCTTGCCTACCTGCCTGGTTAATCAGTGTCTATCAATATTTTGTAATTTTGATATTGTAAATTATGTTATATTAATTAAGCTATCACATTTGTATAACAAGGAATAATTAACATTGAGGACAATATGGAGTCAAATTAGTAATTTTCTCAATTACCTTCCTCAACGATAACGTATTCCAGAGACAACGACCGAGACATTCCAAAGCCAGTTTCACGATTTATAGAATACGTTAGTTCTGGAATACGTTACTCACCTGTATCGAATTGAGATCCGATTAGTCGTAGCGAACTCGAAACGGAGTGAGTAGTGGAGGACTCAAACATTAATCGAATTTCGGCCTTCGCTAGGCAGACGATCAAGGGTGCGTTAGTTCACATTACAAGGCCTCTCGAGTCTCACTCGATACTTGCATTCGAGTGTTCGATATACGATATCGAATCGAGATGTCTGCAACGAGTGATTGCACCATGTCAAGGGGGTTGATAACGGAAAATCAGTGCAATGTGATGCACTTGGACTGCAGATCGCTAAGCTCTTTGTTTTCATTTGGTCACGTCGAGTTGATCGCATTGTCAGGAAAATACGTGCAAATTGTAATTATACCATTATTATTATGGTATTTTAGTTATACATTTTGTAATTGCATACTTTTAATTATATTTGAGCAAACATATAAAAAAAAACTATTAGAAATGCAAATTTTGCAACTTTATGTACGTTCGCAAGGTTAGTAAGGTTGTTCCTTATAGTAGTACCTAATATTTTTCAAACCATAATTTTAAACTTAATTTCACACGTAAGCATGGTGGTAAGGTTTCTTGGCTGTTTTTATCCTACCCTGTGCTGTACAACCCTGCCTGTCAAGTTATGTTTAAAATCTATGCCCTATTAAAATAGTGGTATATTCGAGCAGCTGAACTCGAGAATCAGTTTATTCTTTTCCGGGCTTTATTTCTTTGGCATCATCATCTGTTTTCACCGAGAGATTGTGATCATATACCTATCAAAGTAAAGTAAAATCACATTCCTACCTACTATGATAATACTAAAATAACATAAAAGATTATTCCGAGGTGTCGAAACAACTAAATTGTTGAATTTTGTCTACATCATCTATTTTGATTAATCCATTATTATCATTGACACGTGTCTTGATAGATAGGCTTTAAATGATAAAAATGTTATTTAACCAGATTATCAACTTTGAAGGATTTAAGAAGGCCATCGATGTATTTAAAATTATCTTTTATCTAAGCGTTGAATGATTATATTGAAGATTCAGCATAATGATGTGTACCAAACCATACTACTGATGTATAGTTTGGAAGATGTGCCAAACTATACATCAGTAGTATGCAATACACAAAATAGGTTCATGTTTACGACTGTTCATATTTTGATTCATACGGTACTTTTTAAGAATATTGTGATGTAGGTATCTTATCATATTTTATATTTTATAAGTTTTTTTAACCAAAGTAAGGGTAGCACATACATGGCATGACGTACAGCCGCATATAAAAAAGAAAGTCACGTTCGTGCGTAAATCATTGTACCCAAAAAGTGATTTACGCGCTATATCGGAGCTAAGCTTCGCTAATAGTTCCTATAGAGTCAACTAGAAGCTTTTGTATTGTAAGGAATATAAAAGCTCTATTTATATTAATTTTTCTTGATTTTTTTTGGTTCGTTCTTCATTGGAAAAAACGGAACCCTGAGCTCTTTGTTGTCCGTCGGAATGGGTAAAGGTATCAAATTGAAATTAATATCAAATACTAAGGTTTAAGTTCCCTCGACGGTATAAAAAGTTCAAGCTTCTAACTGCCGCTTTCTATAGGTATTCGATCTTTCCTCGGTTTTTTGATTGAAGATTTTTACACTATTTCTATGGAATGTAAAGTCAAATATCAATCCACAATCGCATAATCAAGGAAGATAGAATGGATATAGAAAGCAGCAGCTGTTTGTCAACACATTATCTCGGGTATTAAACTGGTTTACTGTAAATAATCTAGTTTTAAATGCAAAGAAAACTAAATGTATTAAATTTGCACTACCTAATGTTAAAAAAGTAGGCTGTAATTTAATGATAAATAATGAACCTTTAGGTCTTGTTGAATCATCAGTATTCTTAGGGATTACTTTAGACTCGAAACTTCAATGGGGCAACCAAATATCATGTCTTTCGGGAAAGCTCAGTTCAGCTGCTTATGCAGTTCGAAAAATTAGACAGCTAACAGACGTAGACACAGCTCGATTAGTTTATTTTAGTTATTTCCATAGTGTTATGTCTTATGGCATTTTACTTTGGGGTAAAGCTGCTGATATAGAAACCATTTTTATTTTGCAAAAAAAAGCAGTGCGAGCTATTTATAATATGAGTTCTCGAGCTTCCCTCAGAGATAAGTTTAAACATATAGGTATCCTCACAGTAGCATCGCAGTATATTTATGCAAATATATTATTTGTACATCAGAATATTAATATTTTTGTAAAAAAAAGTGACGTGCACTCTTTTAATACTAGAAATAAGCATAAACTTGTGACCTCTGCTTATAGACTCCAAAAAGTGCAAGGTTCATTTTCAGGACTGAGTATACAATTTTATAATAAAATCCCTAATAAAATTTTGAATTTACCGTCACATAAGTTTAAGGAATGTATTAAGGCCGCTTTAGTACAGAAGGCTTACTACAATATTACCGAATATTTAAATGATAAAAATGCTTGGGTGTAGCGCTCGCTCTACAGGAAACATCTGATGTAATAAATTTAAGTTTGATTTTGAAAAGAGTAATTGCTGAGTTTATTGCCGGCTCTTCTTAGCAAAAGCAACCTTCCGAACCGTGCATTAGAGTATTAGAGTTTGACTATTCATAAGTGCCTGTGAAGGCCTATTTGAATGAATAAATTATTTCATTTCATTTCATTTCATTTCATTTCATTTCATTTCACAATCAAAAGATACGGCCATCTATTTACATATTATTTTGTCACTTGCAAACTCACTCTTCGAAACCTAAAGGATACTTCCCGTTGACCTACACTTATAGAATTTGGTACGAAACAAGGTACTGTATCAGCACATATAAAGAAAAAATCCAGAATACGTAATTTTTTTGATAACATTAAAAGCGACTTAGCGACTTAGCGAATTGCTACCTTTGCTAGAAGACTAAAAAATCCATTTAGTCCGCCTTTTACATTCAAAAAATATACAATAATACATTATTTTCAAAAAATATTAGAAACGTATTTTTTCTTTTATCAATTAAACCAAAAAATATGAAGATATCGTGTATTGAAGTTCCGCGTTACGAGCCCCACTCTCGAACTTTGAATCACTTTAACTTTGTAAATCTTTTATGATTTGGTAAAGCAAAAATAAGCGTCCAATATTTATTGATAAATCTAACTGCCGGACTAATTAGAATTATTATTTTTTACCTAGCAATTATCCCTATTGGGACTTCTTGCCTGGATGGACCCTATAATATTTTTCTAGATATCCAAAAGATGTGTTAAGCCGGCTTTTGACTATGGGATTATATATTTCATCCCAAACTATAAATATTTTTGGACAAAATGTATGAAGAGCGATAAAATATTATATCTGAAGATGTAATATATATTATAACAAAAATCAATTTATTCAGTTTAGGCTCTGAATAATTAAGTGTACTGTAAATATTTTTAGTACTTTTATTTGTACCAAAAAATTTAAACCTCATTTATTTTGATTCCTGCTCAATTTTAAACTAATAGCATCAACCTCGGAAACGGGCTAAGTAATCACTGGAACAGTCGGATTCGAAAAAATCTTTCACTAATAGGAAGCTACATTATTCCCGGCTACCTATATCATGGGAACGCGGGTGAAACCGCGCGAGACAGCTAGTTTTATTTTATTAATAAATGAAAATGTAGATTTTATACAATACTAAGTTGTGTTCCTGTTTATGACGACAAATCTTTGTCTTAAAATATAATACATACGTAAGTCTGTCTGTCTCATTTTATCATAGTTATCATCACGGAACAATAAAAACAATGTGGTTATCATACTCTACTTTATTGATGTTTCAATAGGTTGTTACATGTAATAAGCCAACTCCAACTGTGTATTAAACAACTTTTCACTAATCTTATGTTTAAACTATAAGGTGGTAGAGTAATGTACACGCTTTACCATGGTCAAAGTAAAGAAAATACTATCATAGTATTTTTTTATTTTGAATATTACCAAACACTTAACAAAAGAGGTTAAAAAGAACATAATATGAACCATGAGAACATAGCTTTGTCAAAAGTTTGCAAGACGGCAGCCAAAGTGTACTAATGTTTCTAAACTAGCTCAATATTCCCTAACCGCCCGTTGACCGTCCGCCATCCATCTAAATCGAGCAAATTGTTTACGACAACCCAGTTTTAAGGGGAAACTATTTAATTCAGTTGCCGTGCCATCCTGGCAAGTCGAAAGTAAGTTGGCGGACGAGTGGGGCACTCACGAACGGCCCACTTAAGGCTTTACTACGTACTCTAGTTAAAATACATATTCATTTCATTTGTGTAAATGGGTGTGTGAGATTTTAAAGTATTCTTTGTTTCAAATACCATTCCTCATTTTTTATTATAAATGTCGTTGATCTATTTGTTTAAAATTATAATATTTATAATTTAAACGCAGATATGCGTATTATAAATAATTCCTAAACATGTCATGTCAACTAAGATGCATGCCGCGAACATTGTACGATTTATTTTATCATAGATTACCAATCCTAATGACTTTTATTCGACAGTTTTATTCGATTTTCAAGATTTTAAAAATTTACTTGTTATATGTATGTACCTACGATGCCCTATGGGACCGAGCTAAGACGCTCATTACGAAAACTTTTTATTTTTTTATTTTTTCACTTAGGTGGCAAACAAGCATACGGCCCGCCTGATGGTAAGCGGTTACCGTAGCCTATGGACGCTTGCAACACCAGGGGTATCACGCGCGCGTTGCCGACCCTGCAGAAATCTCTTCACACCCCTTTTGAAGAACCCCATGCTGTACTCCATTGGGAAAACCACGGCGGAAAACTGCCTCGGATACCGCACCACCCATTACAACCCACAAAAGACAGCACTGGATGACTGATGGCACCTTCGAGCTTGTCGAAAAACGGCGGAAGATGAAAGCAGCGGGAGCCGATATGAAGGATCTCAATAAAATGTCTGCACACATACAACTTAAATGCAGACAAGATCATAATACCTACCTGCGCAATATGTGTACGGAAATAGAGGCTCATGCAGACAGATATGAATCAAGAGAAGAGTGTAGACTCATTTGTTAACGTTCACAAGAGCCTTATCAGGGCCTAAATTGAATAAATAATGTTTGATTGATTGATTGAGACTTGTATCACAAGATCCGTCTCATTACGAATACGCTGCTGTCCAAAACCTGGGCCATCGAAGATCAGAATAGCCAAGTTGTCACTGAACTGGACAAAATTTCGGAGGTTTGGAGGATAATACTGTCAGTCACTGTTTGAAGATCCTCAGTCACGAAATTTCGCACCCACGGAACTTGCGAGTGACATGCTCGAGCCGGATATTCTTGAGTCAGAAGTAAGAGCCGCTATTCAACATCTTAAGAATGGGAAAGCCACTGGAAAAGATGAGATCCCAATTGAAACCATACCAGCATTTATGTCTTTTGTAGTAGTAAAAAAAAGCGCCTCAAAAATCGTGGGAGGATAACAAGGGAAACGAACATGTTTTTTTTTTACTGTGTTTGATCACAATTTCACCATACTAAGGGTCAGACCACACCGAGACGTGACAGGAAGCGAAGTGGTGCGCACTTTTAAAAAATAACAATAGAATATAGAAATTTATTTAGTAAACAAAAAGGTACACATTATATTCATATATATTCTAGTGCTATCTAAGCTTACCGCATCGCGTCGCATCTCTGACTCTATGCGTCTATTCACACATACTGCAACCACACCACAGCGTCGCGACCTGTTGCAAAATGTGGCCAAGCTGTTGTTACGTCTGAATAGTGTCGCTGCGGCTTTTTGCGGTAGCTACAATATATTAAAATGTTTGTACCACTAGTTCATGGTGTTGCTGAT
This sequence comes from Achlya flavicornis, assembly GCA_947623365.1. Taxonomy (NCBI): domain Eukaryota; kingdom Metazoa; phylum Arthropoda; class Insecta; order Lepidoptera; family Drepanidae; genus Achlya; species Achlya flavicornis. Next base: position 6,271,884 of record OX392482.1, read on the forward strand.
GGTTGCTTTGTGATGGCGACGTGCCTGGGGTGTGGTCGAAATATAACACGCAGTCAATAGTGACGGAAAAATGTGGTCCGTGTGAATTCAACTATTAATTTTCATACATATTAGCGCCCGCCCCTAGTAGTGATGTGGTTGCGGTTGTGGTGTGGTTGTGGTACCTGGTAATAGAGCCTTAGTTATGATGTGGCCGAAGGTGGTAAGAACAAAGCATAGAAGGAGCTGGCCCTCAAGTGCAGCTGTCGGAACACACCGATAGGTGCTTGGCGAAATATTTTCAACTTGAGGGTGGTAGCCAGCCAGTCGATCGAGCAATGTTGACAATTTGTAAGAAAAATTAAAAACAAAATTTGAGAATTCACTATTGGTCCCATAGTAAAAGTTGCTCAGTATGACTAACCTAACATAGGTTTCAAAAATATGTCATCTCGAAGTCTCCACAAAGTATAACCCTGAGCTTTGTATGGTAAACAGACATTCCAACGCATACGAAGGTCTACGAAAATTGCTACGAAGGCTCTACGAACAGACATTTGAAACCAGTTGAACTTCTGAATGAAATACGGCAAACGTATAATAAATGTAACGCTGACTATTATGTTTTTGCTAGCCACGTCAAAATAAAACAATTAATAAAACAATGATAGTCTGAATCATCAAATTACGGGCGTGTGAAAAATAACCGGTATTTATCCCAATGAAAGAGTTAATTTGGGTTGAAATAATGCACGAATTGATTGAGTCATTTATCCACTGCCAATTTAAAGTATTTATATTGTGAGGGAACATCAATTCAGTATTATACTATTGTGAAGCAATAATGACAATGAAATATGTTCGGCTCTTGGGAATATATTTTAAAATGTTGCCGCGCTTGTGATAAAACAGAACGACACTCAATAGGTATCAATCAATGAGGATCAACTTTAAAATCCCCTTTTTTATGACTATCGCAGACATGGTGATATTTTCCAGATTTCCAGGAATGAAAAGGACTTAATTTGTCGAGTGTGGAATTACTTCATACGTTTATACGATATTATGTCGAGTAAGAGCTTTGTTCGCTTTATCGGTATTGATGCTAAAAGCACTAGGCAACTATTAATTACAACACTATCTATCCTAAGGTGTATATTAAGGTGTTCCTAGGAGACTAAGCTCCTCTAAAGAAAACAATTCGCCATACATATAAATAACGAAAAATAAGCAATTATACAGCTTACAAATAAGCAATTATATAGCTTACATATAAGCAAGTAGATACATATATGGACAGTAAAAAGCAAATAAAATCAAAAGGTATTGAACATAAAGCGTCGCACGTTGGTCGGGCTTGATTGATGCTTTAAAGTCTGTCGCATGATGCAGGCTAAATCCGGATGAAAACTTTAAAACGGCCCGACATTTTAACCGGTCCGCCGAGCGTAATTGCAGTAACAAGGGTGCTCTAACGTTATTTAGTCCGGTGACATTAACGTCCCGCCCCTGTCACGTTCGAAACACTCTTTACGTTTTATTAATTTAATTATATTTATATTCCAATCTACGCTTTTGTTATTTTTGATATAATTCATAGAATATTTATTATGAAACTTATAATTATTTTTTCAGTGATTCGTGTTTTATTCGAAGAACTTCAAAATCCTAATACTAAATAATGATTCTTCTGAAGATTAATCACGAAGAAGTATAATGTGTTTTATTAAATCAACTTCAATCTAATTTTGGTGAAATGTACTCGTCTCATTGAAGTTTTTTATTTTATGCTACTTCATTTTATACTTCGAAGACTTTATACGACTAATACGTTTCAGCACTTTTGCCCTAGCATCAACATACGAGTACACTTATATTTCTCATCATTTGCTGATGAGATAATTATTATTATAGCATAAAATAATGTAGTGTATAGAAAAAACTATCGACATCGATAATAACGTACGATACAATATACGACTAACTAGCTGTCAGTATATTGACAGCAAAATAGTTTGCGTATTGTCGACGCACCTCCCCCTTGCTGTCAATCACATAGAGATCGATGGGCGAGTTATGTGTAAATTGTAGTTAAGCCAGGGTGTACATCGAGCGGTAATCTTCCCACGAGCAACACTAGCACGCACACATTGTCAAAGCGCACACTACATTCATATTCCAATTTATTTTTAATCCACAATCAACCTACTGCCTCGGTGTTGTGTTTATATGAAAATAACAGGTTGTTTTGAATAAAATATTAAAAGTGATATAATTAACATTAATAACAAATTAATGTGAGTCGATAATGTCGCTACTCAGGTAATTTTGTTTTTTTTTAAGATTTTGGCGTCACTCTGCTTGTGTATTTTTCAGTGCCAGTTTCCAGTTATATTATAAGTTTAGTCACAATAAATCACTTTCACATAGTCCTCAATCAGTCACCGTCCATAAAAGTCATGTTTCAGTACAATGGTGATTGTACTAAACTTTTTCACGGACTTCTTGAGACAACTAGAAAAATTACGATACACATGATTCATTTCACTTCACTGGTGCACATGGATTGATCTTTATTGGATAAAATACCACCGATATCATAATTATCTATCTTATAATAAATATATTAATTATATATCCAATAATTATAGATATCCACCGATATCTATAATTATTGGATAAAATACCACCGATATCATAAATTCATGTATTTTAAGTTTTATTGATATATCAATAAAACTATTATTCATCATTATATCATGTATTTTAAGTTTTATTGATATATCAATAAAACTTAAAATACATGAATTTATGAAAATAAAATGAAAACGCAGCGTCACTCTGTAAGTTCCCGCCAAAAAGTCCCGCTATTCAGGTTTGTTTGAGGCATAAATTAAAATTCAAAAAGTATTTATTCAATTTAGGTTTTGCAGTCGGGGATAAACAAATAGGTATTACAAGAAAATACATACGTAGGTTATTGTTTGGTCCCCGACTGCAAAACCTTGTAAAATTCAAGTTATATTCAAATTTCTATAGATTAAAGAGCTTGTTTTTCTCTTTTCAGTTATTTAAAAGGTTTATTATTTTTTGCTTTTCAGTTTTTTCGGTGGTTATTTAAAGTTTTTCATTGGGTACATTAAGTGGGCTGCGTTTCTATAAGACAAACTTCTTCTGCATTATAAAAATTATATTAATGTTGGCACCACTATCCCAGAGGAGGATGCTGTAAGACATCAAGCTGTGCCTCTAATAAACCTCTTCAATTGATCTTAAGATAATTAAAATTTCGGATTCCTGGTTACATACATTTTATCCTTTTTAAGTTTATTGACTATACACCCAAAACTTTAGGATGTTCACATAATATAAAATGACATCGTAAACGATTTTAATCTCTAATGGAAGTCCTTTTAACACGTTAATTGGTTTTAAAATTCTTCTAAGTGATGGTGAAAGCTGCTTTAAAGCAAAATTTTCACCCCTCGCTTGTACAACGTTTCGCTCTCTATTATAACAACAAACATTAAAAAAGTTGATAATAGCATATAAATTAGTGGTTATATAGAATATGCAGAATTTTCGATGTATGGTTTCTGAATAAAAAAAATCCTTTATAAATAACATATAAGGAAATATAACGACGTACAAATTAACGGGAATTTCCTGTTCAATGAGTCATATTGGACTCGCGCAATCATATTGATGCATGCTTCATATGTTAAATTTGACTAAATTATCATACCTGAGACCTGTTAGCGAATTTTTCCCTGTGAACTTTTATAATTATATTTTTTTTTTTTTTTTTAATTTATTTACTCACACTTAATTACATAGTTTACAAAAAATAATATTCTGTCAAATCGCAGAACGATTAATATAATAATAATTAAATAATAATAATAATATCAGATAATTAAAATGGCAACTATTTGATTTTGTTTGTGTAAAAAATATTAATAGTACCAATAAAATGCAAATGTATTTTTATCGGAGGCAAAATATTTAGTTAGTTTTTTTTATTAGTTAAAATGATTTTTAGCCGACTTCAAAAAAGGAGGAGGTTCTCAATTTATTTGTATATATTTTTATATTATGCTCGTCGATAAATTTGAAACGGCATATTCGATTTGGATAGTTTAAACATTATTGTTTTACAGTAGATCCCACGGTAGGCTCATATAAATTTTATCATGATCCGACTATAGACTTTGAAGATATGATGGAATTCCTCAACGAAAAAGAGCACAAACATCGCGATTGCTGTATATTAGGTATATTGTGGACTTCCAGTATCAGATCAGAGTTCTTACGTCGTTTTACCTGTTATAAGTATTATATCTACCTCCTAGAAAGTTCAGTGTTACCTCTTCCCAGTACAATCATCGACTTATATGCAACTTACCATTTGTAAGAATGTATTTGGTAGCATATATATTTTAATTTTTCAAATATATCACATCTTATTATCTGGTTTAAAGTATCAAATATTTATTTTTAAGTTTGATTGATCTATGTGTATGTGTACGAAATTTAAGATTCAAATAATAACCATTTATAATAACAAGTTTATTTTCTCTAACAATAAAATGTAAAGTAATAAATAAATCACCAAGTTAGAATTATGAAGACGTATTAATATCACTTTTACAAGTTGGCTAACGATATAAACCCATCCAAGTTCTTGGTGCCTTTGTACCCCTGAACTTTAAACCCTTTCGTTAATCTGGCCACAAGAGACATGAGTGCTTCGTTCATCACGAGGCGAGGGTTGTAATGAATGATGATAAATAGTTTTGTCAGGCATTAGCTTCCCTTAGTTCAGAGTCGTTTAAGAAAAAGAATGGGAAGAATGAAATAAATAAATAGAGTTTTTTCGAAACCTTACAGACCTACACTTTACAAAAAACCATAGACAAATAACTTTATGTTGTTTACTGCGCGTGACTAAGGTCACCTGAGCTCATCGGGGGACAGGGGAAGGGTCAGTAACGCTTGAGTTTACCCAAGTGTCCATAGGGCTAAGGTAACCGCTTACCACCAGTCAGACTATATACTTGTTTGCGGACTTAGTTGTATAAAAATATATATTAGTGTTTATGTCTCGTATGTTTCATTGTTAAATAAATAATAATAAATATCTCGGGACATTCCTCACACTCGGCTATCTGAACCCAAACTAATTAGAGTTTGGGATCACCAAGATCACCAAGACTCAGGACATACATACCTGTTCATGCAGACTAATGCACGTTCTGTGTGGGAATCGTCAACTGTTTTCTTTATTTCAGTTATTTAAATGATTATGTTGCCATTATTTTCCCAACTTGATTGCCTGCTATGCAATCAGTATGCGCTGTATCTTGACATTATCATATCATTGGCTTAAGTGCAACTTAATAACAATAATACGTTAATTTTAGTTACGTAATAATGATCATTATCATCACTAATGATTAAAAACAGAGTATGATAGTATTGCATTGATTTATCAACAGTCATTAATAAACAGTGGTTTTGTATAACAGAGAACGCATTGAATATTAACTGGATTATAACCTTTAATAAAATAAAATAAAAAAAAAAAAAAAGGCAACTAAAGGCAGATTCAAACACATTGGTCAAATCTTTTTCAGACAGAATTTTCAATAGGCATATTTCACAACGAACAAAATAAAACTGCATCAATATATCGTGCAATAAATTTGGAAAAGGGAGCCGTAATCGGTACACGTATACCTCAGAGGTAGTTGTGTTGTTTTCATAGAATTTATAAATGTAGAATTGTTTTTTAAAAAAAATTAAGCAACATTACTGTTTTGCACCGTCAGTATACAATGTAAAGTTTTTGTTATACGATCATAAAGCATTGAAGACTTCAAAAGTTATGTGACATATTTAATGATGAAGTAATACACTCTCCACGTACCTAATATACTTTCTATCATTTATGATACAGTTACAAACTAGTACCTACAGTAGATGTCGGGGTGTATGCAGTAGGTTTACTTTCTTCACACAAAATTATACTGGATCTGTTTCAATCGATACCGTACTTCTACTCATAATATGTCTATGGTTGGTATTCTCAATGTCCGCGCAAACATGGCGGTGGTTCGCATGACTGGATATACCCGAAACACCACTTAGTCTCGTATAATTTTCAATGAATAATGGCTGCAGCGGTCGTAAGGAGGCCGACCTAGGTCAACGCATTACTGGACCGAGGAGCTACTTCCGTCACGAAGAGAAATGCTATGGAGACTTCATACACAACGTTTGCATAATCCCGGACGCGAGACCCCGATAAAGATATTTTACTAGACAACAACGAAGAATGCAAAAATGTTCAGCTAGCAAATGGACGGTCTTTTGAGTTTATGTTATTCACGGTTTGGTTTTAGGTTTATGTTATTGCGTTGCTTTTATCTACTTTTTAAAATTCAAAACTCTATTTTCAAGCAATAGAGTGTCTTAAGAGTAGTTTAGGTTTATTTAGCTGCTAAGTATATTTTATGAAAGTAAGAAAAATATTTTTACTTCCTACAGAAATAAAAACGAATTAAAAATAAACAGAGTTGGCCTCCCTTTCCTTTTTCCATACTTCTCTATGAAATTGTTATATAAAATAAACTATTAACAATTAAATATCGACTCCTTGGTACCTACTGTTTGTTCCTTGTACATCCTGAGGAGGGGTGTCCAGAGATCGGTCACGCTTATCTCTCACTGTAAACATCGTCCCGCCGCGCCGTCGACGCGGCCGATGGGTGACAAGATACCGAGGGTCCGATGATGACTCCACTCATTTGCTGACGTAGATTGAAATGAAAAGGATAAGGATATACTTGTAGCGTATTTAGAAGCAAGTTCACATAGAAGCTGTTAGGGAAAATTAATATGTATAGGTATAATTTTGATTTCTACACTGCCCCGGCACCGAGGCATCTTGTAGTGGAGCGTGGTAGGTATATAAGTTTGAATGAAAACACACCTAGCAAAACATAAGGCAATGCAACTTCGTACATAGATTTTTCGTCGTTCCAGAGACCAAGGTCTTGGAGAGCTTACCCAATATGTTATATTGTTAATCTTAGAAATTATCAAGAATACAATTCATTTATTCATTAACTACTTTATGTCTGAATGTGAAAACAATATAGATGCAACGTATTTTCGTTAATAATAAGAATAGCACTATGTTATTGAAATCCGAATAATAACAAGTATTTTTTTTTAAATAAAGGTAATTTTTATGAAAAACTAGGAATTTACATTTTTGCATAAAATCATTGTAAACAAATACACAAAATTATTATCGATAATATTTACTCATGGTTATTAGCTACCTACCATTGAATTATTATTATTACACATAATTCAATGGCTACCTACTTATTATATTGTGCATTTAACAATGGTCTCTGTACGACAGAAAAACGAAAATCAAAGTTTTTTCGAAGCCATCGAACAACTAACCCAAAGAAGCGTTCCTTTTGCTTGCAATCTATTCCGCCAATTTCCCACCATCGATAATGCGCTCTGATTGGCTAATTCAAGGACACATGCGCTCTGATTGGCCAAGTCAAGAACACAAGATGCAGTGATTGGTCTTTACTGTTCAAAATCAGTGACAATTCACTGAATAGTTTCGGAATCGGATTGCTCGGTATTACTACTCTAAGGGATTGGAAGCATTCCCATTTGAGCACCGATTTTCTCTCTTACCAATGAAACTTAATTGTTTTTAGTCCAACCTTGAAGTGGACTAATAAAATGAAAATAAAATTAGTGGATAATTTGACAATTTTCTTAGGTAAAATTAAATAATAATTAACTATAAAATCTGAAAATGACAACAAACTAATTGAACATTGTTTTATTTAATGAACACCTTTCAGTTCCAACCTTAATAACTTAATAATAACATTAAGTGAACAATAATTTCGCGATCTTTTTTGTATGTATGAAGAGCGTATTATTCGTTCAGAGAAAAGAATAAAACAAATCGTTGCCTTTAAATGCAGGTGTATAAAGGAAGTTAATGTACAAAGCTGTAGAAGCCCGGTTCATGTTGGTACACTATAGTTTATTCCCCCTAATCTCTATAGCACCAGTTTTATGTGTAAGTTATAGGAGGAGATGAGCCGGTGACTATTGTTTGATAACAATGTTTCATTTAGATATTTTTTTATTATTCTAGAAACATAATTGGACTGTTTTACAAAAAACTTAAACCGACTTCAAAGTACACTAAAAAGTAATCAAATCCTGATCTGATGACAATGGGACCAAACGGAAAGTGTAACCTTCCAGAAAAAAAAAGAACTTTCCAAATCGGTTCATAAATGACGGAGTTAGAAAAGAAAAAACATACAACCGAATTGAGAACCTCCTTCTTTTTTTGAAGTCGGTTAAAAATGTGAAAATACAATTCTTGTGGAATTACAATCAATGAGACCTAAAATTTTTGTCATTATTTGTATACCTGCTACTGCTGGACCTGCTACCTGCTATACCGGACATTCGAAAACGCGTTATCTTTTCACGTGATGTGTAGACACACGAGTGACTCCGGAAGCTATTCCATTCAGAAGTATGAAATATTGATGCTGATTTTCTAGTTACCTCAAAACCCCTGAAATAAAGACAGCCCAAAAATACAGGCCTGTGTAAATATCATAGTGCGCGCACGGTGTTTTCTAAGAACTGAATTGGCGATAACATGGTGCGTCCATGCTACGCCAGCACGAGCCGAGCCACGAACGAACAGAATTCGTTCGTTGCTCGCGATGTCAAGTGCGGACGTTAAAACGAGCCTTCAACGAGCGCGATGCGAATCCCTGTGTTCGTGAAAAAACTGATCGGGCGGAGCGCAGTCGAGCACGAGACGAATGCTCGTTCGAGCCTCGCAAGTCTATCCACGCAATATTCTTATTCTATGGTCCACGCTACGCGAAAAACGAACGAATCCTGTTCGTTCGAGGCTCGGCTCGTGCTCGCTTCGCGTAGCATGGACGCATCATAATATTGCTAGCCTCATAGGTACAACTGCCTGCCTGCCGGCTCCTTGTGCGCTTAAATATCACCAGTTTTAATCAGGTATTGAATATAATTGCTGCCAACAAAGTATTACCTCTATAATGTATTAAATTGGACCACCGGGTTCAGTATAATGCACAACACAGCACTCACCCGGGCTGATTGTTCTTTTCTGGCGAGGTATTAGCAAACATTTCCAAATGCTTTTTAATACCGCACTCGGAATATCTTCCCACATTATCATGTTGGTATCTTTTATGATAATTCATGGCGTAAGTTTGATTAAAACATATTTTTCAAAAAGGAATTTCATAATAGGTTTCCTATTTTTTTATTACATTGAATTTTTGATAGTATATTAGTACCCGTAAGCTAATTCATGCTTTGATTTTTATTATCGTTATGCATCCATTATCAAATATTTATTTTTAATAAATGTGTTGGGAAAACCTGCAATGGATTGATTATTTTGATTATATAAGATTATATGATAATTAAATAAGGCACATTAATTTATTGTGTGCCGTTATTAAGAAGCTAGGTTTGGAAATATTACAACTGGGTTTTGCTTGAAAAATATCTAACATGGACTAATGTGGAAAACCTAAAAGGCAAGGATTGCGGCATAAATTGGAAATGGCAAAATCCAATGTGTCAATTGAAGACAATACACAGACTAATGTGAACATGAATCATTGGTGCAACATATGACATTTGCAGTGTCCTTCTGACTAAAACATCTTGCATTATACCTAGTGCACCTAAAATCAAGTCAAAACAATTCCGATATGTGGACAAATGTCGTGTGAACCGCGTAATGGTATCGATTTGGAGCCGTCGTGGGCGTATTACATGGAATTGCAGGAACGCAGGTGCGACTGCGGCTATGTGGTCTCCGCCTAGCATCGCTCAGCAACCACAAATGTTACCGGACACCTGTCTCCGACGTATCTAAGCGCAAAGGTGTATACTGTTTTGAATACGGAATATGGTTTTTTGTTGAAATTAATCTTGATGCAACTTTTTTCTTCGCCGGTCGGGATTGTTGCACAAATCTACTGGTCGAAAAACTTAAGTTCGAGTGCCGTCTCTTGGGATTTCCTTTCGTACTTTTACTATAAGTTATTATAAGAATTATATCATCTAAATAATTATTATGATTAGATAATATAGATATATAGGATTAGCATAGCCATTCAACGTGGCAATGGTGCCAGTGTTCTGGGAACGTTACCCACTGGCACGGATTTAGAATAGTTTTATTTTTAAATATTGTATTGGTAAATAACTTAGAAGTAATAAACCACAAAAAAAGATATATATATTTCGAAAATTAATATATACTTATCATATAAATTATATATCATACAAATTAATATATACTATCAATGGTCTGGTTTGCATGAAACTGTTAACTCAAAATAAAATTATTTTTGAATTATCATAACAATCAAACTGGATGTAGAAATTAGTAGAAACTATATTCTCCATTAGATGACTTATTACTTATTACTACCTAAATAGTGACTGTTACAATAAAATTATTGTGGTTATAATAAAGATTGTCAGTTGTATATTCTATGATATGACAGTGCCTGGGACATGATTCACTGCGGTAATGTATGGTATGGAACATTGGTCACAATTGGAGTGTGACTATAAGGCACACAAGGATTCCATACGGATACTCGATTACGTACCTACATGGGATACCTGTACACATATCTAATACGTAGGACGATGTTGTTGTATTGAGTCATCCTGCACAAACTATCTATGAGACAAAAGTCTGCTTGTTCATAGATTTTGGTAGAGTATCTATATTTTGTTTTTTCTAAATCTGTTAAAATTGGACGTGTTATGAAGAGTGTTTTTAAAAATAAGCATTATGTTTTTTTAACTGTATTACTTAATTTAAACACAAAATAATTTTACTTTCACATCTGCAAAGATGTATAACGTTTGTACATTGAGATCTTGAGTGACAATATGAGGAATAATTATTTGATAAAACATTGCAATTTATTTTTTTATATAGGAGTAGTTAATATTATTATAGTAGAAGTACTATAATAATATTAACTACTCCTTACCTATGGAAAAAAATGAAAAAAAAAACATTAGGTACTTTTTACATAAGCAAAAAATAGGTACCGTAACTTTAGCCGAAATAAGGAAAATGTATAAAAATATGCATACTAACTCAGCCATAGTTTAAAGTTCATATTTTATCTCGCAACATGTTTATGTTTCCTTATTATTATTAATTGAATTATCAAAACAAAATAAATACAGTTAAATTATCTAAATAAAATTGTATCCCTTGTAGGTAGGTACCTACTGCATAAAGTTTCTTGATCAAGCGAATAACAAATTATAGTATGTATAGGAATAATTTCTAGACGAAATATTTTACTCATTAAAGAGCACGGTATTGCTCACCCCTTGGATTCGCTCGTTGGACACTGCACGGATCTAAATTTGTGCAAGCAATGAAATAAACAAAATTGAACCCCACTTCCGAAGAATTTTGTGATTAATTATAAGTAGGTATCTAAAGTACTTTTTTTCACTATTTACGGCCTATTATACAGGCCTCGTGTTTAGGTACTATCTCAGTATGTTGAATAAAGAAGCGAAGTTGGTTGAAGGGTAGGTATTGTTAGAGCTTATTTACATAACACAAGCCCTAAAAATAATATTAAAGATACATAGTAAAACTTCTGCACACACGCGGGAAACCATCTTGTTTCGATCTCTCAAAACTCTTTATAGTCCTTTAGTGACGTGACACGCTGATGCGAGAGACGAGCTAGTGCTGTGACCAACTCGACTTAACAGTATGATGTAGTCAAAGGTGGTAACCACTCAAAGCTTTGAAATAAACTGGCTCTTAAGGCCAGTTATCGGAACACTCCGCTTGGCATGGCTTGCTTGGCGTCAAGTTTTTGATGAGTATTGTTGAGAGAGAGAAAGTTGGTTAGGTTAGGTTATTTCTTTTCATCTTTAGTGAGCCCATAGACAATTCTCAAAAATCATTCGTTCTTAGCAGGAATATAACAATCATATAACAATAGTGTTTGGTAGAGGTCATGGTACGAATATAAATAAGGTTATTATATGCTGGAAACAAAACAGTATTGCAATAAGGTTGTTTTGTAAAAGATGGGGGTAGGCCCCCATAGGATGGGGGTAGGTTTCCTCACGATGTTTCCTCGAACAGAAAGGTGAAATTCATTGTAGGATTCGAACCCGCAAACTACGTCACGGCATTCGACGCTAGGTATCGCCACTGAGCTATAATCGCTTCCTTCTTCTATATCATGAACAGTGTTCTAAAGAATTGTTGGACATTTCACCATCGCACCCCTCGCTATCGACGGTGAGCAACACATTGGAACCAAAATGGTCTGTCTGTTTAGTCGCGACATTCAAGCAGTTTTTAATAGATGGCACTGGTTGTTTAATTTTATTTGGAAAGAATTTAAAATTCTAACTTTTTTTTTTCTCTCTTTCGCTTCGTTCTTAAGCCTGCTACTGACCCGCTATAAAATTATCCCGCGCCTTTTAATATAATTTTATTTAAATTAATGACAAATATATCGCCAAATACCACCTATACACACAGATAAACATACAGTAACACAATTTCACAACGGTGTAAGTACAGTGCAAACGTCTCTGAAGGTAAGCGGGAGAGCCATAAGTTCTCAATTTTTCCATCGATTCCCGCGAGATCGGCCACAGGATGAATCCTGTGCCCAGTGTGATTACTGTTAATAACATTCGTACTAATGATAGACTCTACATGACCAACAAAGCGCGGAAAAGAGATAACTCAATCTAATGAATTAATTTAATGAATTTTCAATGAATGAACACTTTGCAAGAGAGAAAGAGACCCCACAGAAAATGTTTAAGACGAAATAAAATGATGGTGAAAAACTTCGGTATGATTTTACATTTTAATGAAAATAATTACGATCATACAAATAAAACTAGAAAAGTGTTTTAGACCTTGTGACTTATTTCGTGAGCAATTACTTATGACGTGCATAAAAAGAAATAACCCACAGAATTATTATGTTTCTTTCAGAGGTAAATACTTATTTTTTTATTGTGAATGTTGTCAACTATTTTTTATCAAAATATTATCATAAATCGGCTCCAAAATCAGTTATTGTAACAGGATATCTATTTATATAATGTCTAAAAAGATGAGTGCAACACAATACTTTTTTTTTATTTTCACATTGAAATCACCAACACTTATTTTTGTCGCGTTTCGCTTTGTCTCTATTTATCTTGCACATACCAAAACTTTGGTACTAATCATAATTTATATTTAGAAAAAAAACACACGTTTATTTGCGCAATAATTTTAGTGCCTCCTTTACATTGGTATTTTCTGTGTTATGTGGTACTCATCTCCGTTATTTCACGTATTTATGAAGATTCTTTTTACGACTCGGTAGACGGAATATAGTACATTCATTTGAATAATACATAAAACAAAACGCCGCATACATAGGTAGGTCTATTGGACACAATTTACGTGATAAGCACCGTACTTAACGTGTTACACGGTACCTGTATAAAAGAAACTTTTATAGCACCTGCCAAATACTCTGGCATCAAGAGACTCAAGAACGTGAACAAATTTAAGATAATATTCTAGTAAGCATTCTAAACAATCATATATTTGGTTGATGGAAAATATACAGATTTTTCATTTTAAACAGTCTGGAAAATGTAAGAGGTGTTACATGTTATGTTCAGTGCAAGGTAGTACAATGTCTCATTGGCTCTGCGGCTGATTGTGTACGCCACCATTACGGAGCCGCCATGGAGCGTGACTCTTTATGGCCCGTGACTCCTATTTCACCCCTTCACCCTAAACGCGGACACGTGTACGAATTAATCCTGATTTTTCCCCGATAAATCCCGACGAATCCCGACCTAAAAGGTCCAATTGTTATACAATTCAATTTTGTACCTCATACCTATAAATTGATACTTTCCAAGCAATCTCAAATGCGGTGGAGTTTTTTGGGACTCGGGTGCGATTAAATTTGACAATAGTTCGGTTCATTACGAATGTTCTTATAAATAATAATAGAAATTATTTAGATTTTTATTTGATTTAGAATTCGATTGGATTACTATTTTGTATACATAAGTATCGTTAAGCTAGTTGGAGGCCTTCTAGGCGGCTTGAAAACTCCAACAGTAGGTTGACCACTAGCCTACCTCCACCGATCCGCAGTGGGAATGCGTGGTGGAGTATGTGCTCGTTCCCTTTCACCCTGATTTGTGAAAGGAGGCCTGTGCTCAGCAGTGTGACGTTATACGCTGGTGATGATGATACATAAAGATAATACTGCTAGTTAGTTTAAAACGAATTACGTTGTAATGAATCAATTTACAAAAATTGAGCAAATGCTAAATATGCGATTAAACCTTACTTATGGTTTGTATTTGCCTGAAAAAAGACTTAGGTACTACTATTATTTAAAATGAAATTTTATTCACAACTAATTTTAGTTATTTAAGAAAGATATCTTTTACTTTATATGTTGTGTGTTAAGGCGATGATAGCTCAGTGGTAGTGTCGTGTTGTGTCATGTCGGTTACCGAGACGAATGTCCCATGTTCGATTCCTACGATGAGCTTGAGCTTGCGGTGAAGGAAAAACTCATGAGGAAACCATAGCACGGTGGTAGGGTACTTTGTAGTACCCATCTGGCTGGCTACCACCCTCAAATTTAAAATCTGTCGCCAAGCACCTCTCGGTGTGTTCCCATAGCTGCTCTTGAGAGCCAGTTCCTCCTTCTATTTATAATATATAATGGTAATTTTTTTTTATTTCTTTTTTTTATTTATTTATTTTAGGTCGCTTTTTAACATCTAAGGTCATTAGCGACCACAATAAACAATAATATTTATTACAAATTACACTAGGTTATAAACATTTATCAATTTCAAAAACATTAATGTTCGGTTACAACCATCTTCATTTAAACAATCTTTTAAACTTTTAGGTAAATTGTATAATATTATAAACTATAAAATAAAATAAATTGTAATAATACTACATCTTTGACAAAATTTAACTGAAGTTCATAAAAAATATAATATTTAATTTTCTATGTAACGGCTTTGGTAGTTACGTACGTAGGTACTGTTGTTTAATATAAAGGGTAAACATGCGAGCTAGAATAACATTTATGTGTTATAAAATATCATAAATAGCCATTACTGCGTACAACCAAATTCACTTTTGGCGGTGGGAAAATTGCCGTTTCGGTGTATGGCAACATTTGTAGACCTCGAATTCTTCATTATACCGATTTAAGTACGAAGCTAACACGTTTTATTGCCAAAACAATACGCGCTTATAAAATTTGCATACCTTCATTCTCACTCTTCCTCGACCATTACCTTTCCATTTGGTAAATAATTTAGAAGCCCTCTAGGACGCCGACCAAATATTAAAAGTGATGGGTCCCCGAGGTTTAATATTAGACTCCCCTCGCATTAAATTTTCTGTCACGCGAAATTCCCAAATGCATACGCCATATATTTTTTGCACATGTTCATATTCTTTCTTTTGTTCTCGTATTCGACACAGAATGTCACTCTTGCGCCTGTTATTTCGATTGGTTTTCAATAAATATTTCAGAATTATTAAGCTGACACTGTTGACTTCTTCCAAAATATTTGCGTCCATTTCTCTGCTATTGTAAATTTTATTCGAACAAAAAATTGTATAACTTTTTCAAAAGATGCCTATTTCTTTATCCTATAATTTTAAACAATGAGAAATAAACACCTTGAGGTATTAAATTAACTATGCAAGGTAGAGCATAAATAATAAATAAGCCAACCGTTATTTTATACTCATGTCTACATATTGTCATATGGCAACATTTCATATTCATATTAGATTAGATAGGTACAATAGTAACCGAGTCGCGCAGGGTGTTGAATAATCGAGCTCATTGTATATGCATCAAATTCACAGAACAAAACTAATCTAGAGCTTGGGGGCAATAAAAATGTCCCAGTTGCCTTCGTCGCCTTAAAAATAGATGAGCACAAGGTGTAATCTCGGCGATTCTTATTATAAAATTTTGCATCTTAAATATTTCACATTTTTCAACACACTTTGCATCGCGACGAACGCCCCAAAAGAGGGTAATGCTGCTATTACGTCAGACAAAGTAGACTCGAAAATAACGTAGCTGGCTTACCTATATAAAAAAGCTAATTGGCCGGCTTGAAATATTTTTATAATAGCGGACAATATTTTTTCATGGTTTTCTTTTTGCGTTTCTGGTTTGAGAGGGAACGTTTTCTCCACTAGTTGAGCTTCAGTTTTATTCAAAACGGTGACGTCACAGAAGCAAACATAATAAATCTCTACAACAATAAGCGTTGATTTATCAAAATTAAATCTCTTTGTCGAGAGTAGTAATCAAATTTATCGCTCATTTGAATCTCCAATTCATTTCAAAGGGTCTGTTTGCAGACTTTAAAATCGTCTCTGTTTACATTCCTCATGCAATTACGGTAATCAAATTTTTATAATTCGTTTTGATACCTACTTTGCTACTTACAGTACCTACCTGCACTTTATTCGTGTTCGAAGACTTGTTCGGGTGCATACCTAAACGGACAAATATGCTCTGACATCCCCTCGTCTTGGGATAACAGGGATATTGTTTGTTCTTCGTATTTTTATAAAGCCCCGCAATAAAACGTTTGCATTTTACATTTTGGGGGCCATAAATAAAAGTGCTCACGTAAAATTGCATTTTAAGCATTTCTAAACGTGACCGTCACCTTTGGCCGGGAGCCTGAGAGGCTGTGGGTTTTGTAAAGGGACATTAAAGTTTCTGAATAACGATGGGACTGCACGTATTGCGATATTGTAAAGTCGGAAATTTATAGCGCTTTATAAAATATAAAGTGGCGCAGTCGAAAGGTAATTTTGGGCCGCTCCGCCGCTCGGGCGAGACATTTTAATATCTATGTTTTGTTAGCTATCACTTCTAAAATCTGTACATAAACAGACAATAAATTAACTAAACGAATTACAGCTGCCCATGTCCTGTGCCGCCTACAGCGACGGAGGCTCAGCCGAGTCGCTGGGGTTCAAGTGAAATTAAATTACGTGTTGACAAAATGAGTTACGCCCTTTTCTGTAGATTAACAAACAAAAACTGATGGTATGAGGGTCAGACTGGCATTAATGTTGTTAGAAGCAAATGACTCTATTCTTCGCGGACGTGTCAACGCGGTGCCGGCCCGTTGTTCGTGCACAATGCTACAATTTAAGCCATGCATTGTTCTTGCTCATTCCGGTCTCGATTTAGTTTCGCGCTTTTATCGCTGCCCATTTGAATGGTGGGACGCGGCATATCTGACAACGCTCCACTGCCTCCGGTGGTCCTATCATAAGTGATAATAAAATAATAACGAGATTACGTTTCAATCATTAACAGTATATTATTTTGATAACGGAAACAATTGGATAAATTCATAATCTGCAATTTCTATACATTTGTGATAACCATTTAATTAGAACTGTCACTTCAATTTATCGTTTCCTTAATACCTATATTGTATTTTTACTGTAATTTATTTTTCTACCGAGTAATAATTCGGTACAGCTCTTTATTTTCAGTCAATAAGTACCAAGCACATTTTTAACTTCCTCATTTAGATTGCGATCATGTACCTATGTACAGCTATACATGAAAGTACGAGTTGTTTGCTTCGAAAATAAAAAAACATCTCCCTGAATTTTTCAGTATACTTTCCGGCTTAAATATTCACTGACCACGAATGATTAGAGGGTGGAACGGGTCCAAATTTTCTACGGTTCCCGATCCAATTAATTTTAAAAATCGCCATAACCAACCGGAGGAGTACAGAAGGGCTTTATTGTTATGTAAATTTGTGCAAACTTCGTAGGCAGACGTAGGCATGACTAATTGTTAATTCGGCTAATGCGCTTACGAGAGTGGGACACCACGGCTACACAGGCCCATCCCGTGTCGATGTAATAACGGATTACTCGCCTGACCTCGTCGCTCCGTCGTCTTACAACCGCCTTTGGTTTGTCAGCTAATATAGGGATGGGAATCATTGATTTTATTAGGGTTGCCACGTTCGATTATTGTGAAGATGGTGGGTGTTGTCAAGATCGATTGACACACCAACCTTTTCATATCATTTAAATCAATATTTAAAACTCCAGGATGCGACAAATTTGTCTATTGAACTTTATAAATTATCTATTTGAGAATAAATTAACGCTCTTTAAAAACTTTGTGCTTTAATTCGTATTTAAAATATCAAGCAAACAATTTTAAATATGTGTTTTTTTTAATGTGCGACCATCACGACGCAAGAAGACTTATTAATAGCTGACTGGATTATAACAGTGTGCGTAATTTTATTTAATGGAGACGAAGTCCGCAATCGCACGCGCCGCCCAAACCGTGAAATGATGCATTACATGCTTCGCTACAACCAACGTCAGGATATTTCATGCATTCTTCTGGTAAATCCACCCCTCTATTGTTAATTCATTTAAAATTTGGTTTTGTGTTTATTTTTTTAATTTATAGTTTTCTCTTTTCCCGTCATCTAATTTACGATAACATTACATTACATTACAAAAATACTAGACGGAAGACTAGCCACCCATAGCACAGGCTATCCTAGTTTGGTGGCCAAGAAACACTATGTTCACCTTTGCTTTCTTGTTTTAAATACTATTTTAAATAGCGATAATATAAGTAATGTTACCTACAAGAAACAATATAAAAGCTAATAAATGTTTTTTTTTTCTATTTTTTTACATATAAATGCCGGTTAAGTAAACTTTTGTTACTGTAAGTATTATATTACTTTCATGAATTTCAGAACGTAATGAATCACGAGATTGAAATAATCATAATTAAATATAATCATTAGAAACTTTGGCATTTAACATACTACTACATAATACAACTTTGTGTATATAAACTACACTGAGTTGAACAACATTTTGATACACCCTTACATGCGACAGTTTACGATGCAATCTTCAGTTTAATCTTCGGACCACTTCCTGAGATAAACAACTTGTAACTTGTCAACCGTACGTTTTCGTAATACATAAGTTTCGATTATATCTTGGACTAGTTACAAAATATTTATGGCCCTCAGAAAATGGTAGAGTTTTGCTTGATAAATAAAGAAACGAATTTATGCACATTAAGCCCATCACAGACGTAGCTATAATATATATTAATATGAATCATGGCAAAGCATATTACGATATATTTTCAATACTAATCTTTGAGTGACCGCACACGCAGCTATAATATATATTTCTGTTACTTCACCAGCTTGTACTGGCATTTATATTATAGCTCGGCATATTAATATATATTATAGCTACGTGTGTGATGGGCTTTATGCTTCTTTGTAGTGACCATGCCTACATACAAATCCCCTGTAGGTAATTAATGTCATTCCCAAAGTAATTAAGGGTAATTATTTTCAGGTATGTAGCTCAGATAATTGCTAGGTTGAAGTGGCAGCAGGCTGGTTTTTCTGTCGTCGCACCGATTAAAAAACGAGTTATTGAATGGAAATGCAAATGGCACACGTTTAAGCTGGCAGTGGATGGTAATAAGATATAAATATTTGTTTTCTTGGCGATGTACTTTTTTCATAAAACAATTATGTATTTTACCTGGCAGAAGTACTGCAAGAATTGCACATACCCATGTCTCAGTTTTACTATTGCATAGATAGTAATACTGTGCCTATGTATTGTATGTTTTCTTACCTAATTCATTTGTCAGTAAGTATTCAGTTTATGTATCTTTGTTATCTGCATCTAAACAATCGAATATTAAACTATTTTTCATTCTTATTAGCAATTATGTTCCTCAATTCAATGTTGCCTACGCGTCAAAGCTTAAACCTGCAATTATCGTCTTCAAATCCTTACCACGCAATGAAAACCTTGAATTATAAAGGTCATAACAATTTACCTTCCGTCATCAGCTATTCATTAACATGGCGACTAATCACAGCAAACACGTAGGCAGTGCGACATTAGCAATTCATACGTAATAACACATAACAATAGTAATCACGATCGGTTTCTAAGGAAAAATCACATTTCGGCAGCAGGCGAGGCGGTGCCATGTACAGATTTCACCGGCAATGTATCGTGAAATTAGTTTAGTGGCACTATATAATTACGCGCCCTCACTTTTTATAGTCGACGGTCGTCGGTCGTCGGTCGAAGGGGCCAACCCCTGCCCCCGGCGATGTTATGACGAAAATGTCAACCCGGTATGCGACTTGATGAATTGACACTATTTTAAACATTTTCTTCTCGCTTTTACTACGATACCTCTATTATATCACGCTACTAAAACAATACAGGGTGTAAATAAATGAAAGTCCATTCAGCTGAAAGATACATTTCATAGATTTATTATATAAAATCTTAACGCTACATTTTGAATTTTTAACTTAGTATAGTAACATGTGAAATTTACAGAGCTATTCGATTAGTACAGATAATAGTAATTAGTTTATAATTATTGCGCAAGATCTTCCCGGGGTGAGGGAAATCCTTAGTTCTATTAATCACTAAAATACTTAAGTACCGAATCTTAACCAATAATAAACGACGAAGCTCAGATATTTCTTATGAATTTATTATCTATTATCAATTTTATGTATTTACAATTTTTATGATATGAAAGGAGTCTGAAAATATTTATATTTGCAAAATGAAAGCTTATATATTCAAAGCACCTATTAGGCTATACTTTAATAAAATTACTACTTTAGCGCTTGGTAGCGAGTGACTCTGTGAAAGTAACAAACTACCTATTCTTCGTTTCTTTCTGGAAATGATAACAGTTTGTCGACTCTATTAAATTAACTATTTAAGTAATTACTTAATGAGCAAATGCTTGAACTATCACCCATATTTTAATTATATAAGATCTGTATGTTTGTCGATTTTAACATTCACATAATTTGAATTGCATTCTTCGTGAATGCAATTACAAATCTTAGTAGTTGAATGCACAATTTTAATCCAGGAATATCGGTGATCATTTAATTTTACTTTATGATTAATTTATATGATCTATGAATGATTTGAATTAATTAGGTACAAAAAGATTTAGTTAAAAATAAGGTCTTTCTCACGTATCACTTTCAACAAAATATATTGTTATGGTGTCATAATTATTATTTAGTTAATTTTTATATATTTTTTGTATGATTTATCTAGCAGGTAACTAATGTTAGGTTTATAACAACCTATTTTCATAAAAAATTTAATAACTATATTCTGGTGTAAGTAACACGTGTGCACGTCCTTATAAAGAAACACTAGAATTTAGCGGCAGCTGAACATGTATTTATAATGGCATTCTCTTTAATAAATATCTAGAAAAAATATTTACGTACTTTTACTTTTTTACAAAAGTAATTTTGTATAATTTGTATTTTGACGGCCGCGTACCAACATAGATTTATATTGATGTGATGATGATAAATATGTTAATATGTACAAGTTACGTACATTATTTATGATATGGAATTAACTTTTGAATATGTACTAAGTTAGGATGATACGTTACTGATGATAAACTGATAGAAATGTTCGATTGATAATATACTGTCGTCATTTCTTTAAGTTGGGTAAATTATTAGCGATGGTAAATGCATTAAAGAGATTTTCTTGAATTATTGAGAGACATCGTTTCACAGGTTTACGATTGACATTATTTCATTGCGTTATAATTTATCATTTGCAAGGTATAATTTTTCCAAATTCAAATTTTTATTGAATATAAAATTCCATAGTTTTGTTGTTGTGAAAAATTGAATTCTTAAGAAACATGTTTCA
Organism: Achlya flavicornis; assembly: GCA_947623365.1. NCBI lineage: Eukaryota > Metazoa > Arthropoda > Insecta > Lepidoptera > Drepanidae > Achlya > Achlya flavicornis. The sequence continues at coordinate 6,293,848 of OX392482.1, forward strand.
GTTACAAATTTTCTGGAACAAGAAGGAGATGTTTACAGAAACAATGTTTCAGGGTCTTGGCCACATCTCAGTTGTTTCAAATATGTCGCCTGAGGAGGTAGTGTTGTTGGTTGCCGCGTCCCACACTACTGTAAACAACCGAAACACCACTTGTATACAGCTATTACGAAACTGATTTATTTCGGTGCTCTCCGATGCATGTTTCTGTAAACATGCTAGAAAAACGTAGTGTTTACCGTAACAGTTTCACATGTTTCAGAAACACGTAGTTTTTTTTTCTGAAATAGTGTTTATAAACAATTGTTTCTCAGTGAAAACATGGCTTTACGACATCAAATGTTTTTTTAATGTCAATAAAGATTTTTTAATCATCTGTGTTAATATAAATGTTTCATCGTTTACGTAATTTACTCAACAGGAGAATTTTAATAACATAAGTTTTCCATTTTCTCTTTCTATTTGATTACAATACTACGTTATGTACCTAGATACTTATACCAAGAAATGAATTGAGTTTATCTATTAGTGAATATCTATTTATTTTGAGAAAATAATAATATGTGTATATATAATTTGTTTCGCAAACTGAAAACTATACTAAAACTATCTTGACATTTTTTAATATATTTAATGAGTGAAAATTTAGCGCTTAATAGGTACATCCACGATCATTACTTAATAAAATACATTTTTCCTAAACGAGTTTCTTATATATCACAGGCTTAAATTATACTCATTACCATTAGGGACGTGCGTACTATAAATACATTTATAATAGGTACAGTCGAACGAAATTAGGTAACTATTTACACAAATAGGGGAAAAATAATGAGGCGAACCCTCCCACAACCCTCGGAGATTTCAAATTACGACTGCGCGGTGTATTGAAACACGGCAATTCGTATCTTTATCATTTTGAATCGTTAGTTTACCACGTACAACCAATTTTGATCCTTACAGTGTATAGTATTATGAATACACTACATTTTTTATTTTAAATGAAAATGGTAACTACCTAGGTAGTTTCATTAATGGTACCAAATCTGTTAAACACTGCAATGATGAACATATTCTATCAAAAACTCATTCCTAACTTTCTGTTCAAACATAAAATTAGTAAATACAATGATCATTTTAAAAACTTGTAATTATGTGGAAAAATAAATGTAAAACCATACAATATTAACAATTTCACTATCCTTAACCAACGAACAAAGCGTACATATAAAAAAAAATATCCTCAGTTTCCTAATTTTATACATTACATTACCAACAAAGCAACGCACAACGCCCGTAATTTTATCTTTCCATTTATTTTTATATTTTATAATTAATAATATTGTTCGTAAAATTTTGTGTCCAATCACCTTCTCATGTTCCCGCCGAGCTTGGAACGAAGCACTGTTGCAAAACTATATGTCAATTTCACTACACTTTTAACTTTACAAAAGCTAGAGGGAGTCACTTGTTACACTATAGTCCTGAGCCCGTACACATCTATTGAGTCGCTATGTCATTAAAAGAGAATTTGGAGCGGATGCATTTTGACGGATTTTCACGAGAATATGTTGAAGTACTTGAGGCCAGCCGATACGTACGGTATCGGAATGGCGCCAGCGTAATAATTTACAGATTGAAACATGAGATAGGCGATGTTCAGAAGCTATCACACTATTTCATTTGGATGTGTATTCTGATTTGAGTCGTTCTGTCTTGCACATTGCTGAAACAGAAATAAATTATTAGTTAAAAAACGCTACGAAAGTAAGTACATTGTATTTTTAAAATATTGTATGAAGCCAAGTTCTATTACAGTAGCAAAGGAGATTACCTCTTGCTTCCGTTCCCACGTTTTCATAGCCGTTTTATATTTTTCGAATTCATGACACCAATTTGAATATATTTTTTGGTATTCATTGCTTTTCTCTGGAGGCGAACATCTGAAAAGATAAACAAACACAGTGTGTAATAAAAATTGTTGTAGTATTAAAGGTAACTTACCTAATCCAAAATATTTGTTTGTTTGTACCTGTGCGTATCGACTGTAATGTTGTAAGAACAGAGTAATGATCCTCCTAGCCAACAATCATATCTGCCAGCATCACCTTCATTCACCGATATTATGAGCAGGCCATGTTCCGATGTCTCTATGTATTTTTCCGGTTTGCTGCAAAAAAAACAAACAATGATCAAGATTATTTTTCCATTCACAAAGTTTATATTTCGTAAGGTTATTAATAATTCCGAGTATATGATATTTTTTTTAATAAAGTCCATAAAATATTAAAAATAAATCTGCATAAAATATATTTCCACCATTAATCTTACAAAATTTCTTAAAAATATTGTTTTTTTTAAATATCGAGCATGTATTGAAGCTACTTTCAGAAACAGGCACGCTTTTCAAATAGGTTAAACAGAAACTCGTAAATAAAGCGTTAATTCCGAAGTTTCCCCTTGCATTTTAATTGTACGGTCGGAAGTGCGATAAGAGAAGATTTGGGAACCCTTTAATTAACGTTGCATGCGTGTTCGTTTCGAGTGTTTCGTAAAAGTTTTGAGGCCATTTAATATCTATTTATCTTCACTGGCGAACGACTGAAATAACTTAAGAGGTGCCTTAACTGTAATTAAATTGTGGGTGTGTTAAAATGGGCGCGGGTAAACCTTTTTTAACCTAAATATTATTATATTTTATGCAAAATTTTGTCAACATCGCAAGTGAATTTTATATTTAACTTCTAACAATGCGTTTGAAAGTAAATTAGTATGATTATTTTCACACAAAGATTTTTATGGCTTTTTGAAACTACAAGAAGAACTGATTACTGTCACTAACTCTAGCTTATTCGTGATAATGTATCCCCCTTATTACAAAAAAATTGTTGGTCGAGTCTTGTAAAACCCCGGTTTTAAGAAAGCCCCAGCTCTATTTGTTATATGACATTAGAAAGTGACGGATATATTTAAAACCTCGGTTTTACTAAACTTCATTAAAAACTTTCTATTGTAATAACGGGCTTTAGTCTAATGGAAAATATTTCTGTGCGATTAATATAAACAAAAACACTTACTTAAAACTGATAGGATGTCTTCCCTTCTCCCTAGAATAATGGTACCACGTGACAGCTCTCGGTTGCAATACTTCAGGCATCTTCACGAAGCTCCCAAGGTGAAGGCTCTGGCCCCATGTCGCGGACACACTTTTACGAGCGATGGATGAATCGCAGATATCAGCTGTTTCATTCGCAACGTCTTGGATTAATCTGTACATTGAAAGACGTCGATTTAATGTAAGGTACAGTGTTCACTAGAAGTATTGTCTGTTGTATTGTGTATAAGTAGTAGAAGATTGTCTAGTAGAAATCGTTAGGTATAGTGATTACTGTCAATGTACTACTACTACTACTTTGTTTTCTTGTCTTTTCTAGGGTTCTAAAGCGTACCAACGGGAGCTATTATAAGCCTCCGATGTCCGTCCATCCGTCTGTCTATCTGTCAGCTGGCTGTATCTTATGAACTGTAATAAGTAGACAGTTGAAATTTCAAAGAATCTGTATTTCTATTATATATTGCCGCTATAACAACAAATAATAAATATCAATTAAAACATAAAGGGATCCATACAAGAAACGTCTTTTCGGAACCCTTCGTGTGCGAGTCCCACTCACACTTGGCCGTTTTTTTTTCTTATTGGTATCAATAAAAAGTTATCTATCTTCCTTTGTATTAAATGTTCTTGTCATTTATTCAGATCTTTTTTATCAATTATTTATATACAACTTACAGATATTAAATTTACCATGTTATTGTATACATACCCAGGCATATACTCCCTACAAACGCCTGCATCCCGGTCCCACCCGCAGTAGGGGTCTCTTGCGCAGCGCACGCACGCGTCATACCGGCGCGCGCACAACGCGAGCCGCAGTTGCAACACTCGCCTGTCCGATGACGCGTATAGGGACCCGTGGACTCGAGATATGGCCATTGCCTGTGAGTAAAAAAGGGTTTATAGTTTTTGCAGTTGGTTCAAACGTTAACGTCGTCTTGTATTTACTCCAGAATTGTAATGACAAATACTCAATAACGTTATAGGTACCTACTCTATTATATCCTCATTTATACAGTTAATAATATAATATATTGGTGCCAATTCTGTTGTAAATCGCACTAAACAAATTTTAGTCACATCTCATCTCTTTCTTACGAACATTATTGAAAAAGGATAGAACATATTTTAAGTTGTCAAATTAATTTTTGCCGTCTTATTTGCGTTTATTTAGGCGTAACCGCGATAGATGGCGACTAAATTTATATTGAAAACAAACATTGGACTAATTTGACAGGACTAAATTTCTAACATCCTTTTCTTGTGTTCATTGTTAGAAAGAGACATAGGAGTGATATTAAAATTAACGAACGAACTAGCTTATTTTGGATAACTAGACGTTGGTTGAAAATAAAAATTGATTTCAATTCATAGATGGACTTAGCTATAGTACGGCATTATGGAAGTTTCTTAGGATACAGAAAACGGTCATTATGTAACACAGGTAAATCCCTTGTTCAGGGATTTGTTATCGAGACTAGAGGTCTCCGAGCAAAAGCTCCCTCTTATATGACTTAAAAGGTATGAACCTTTTAAGTCATATAATACATATAAGATTAGATTGGAACCTAAAAAGAGGTAAGGTGATCAGACTCTTCAAAGCTTAAGATAGACTTTATATCTCCATTACCCATAAATAAAGATAGTGGACTAAATAAGAATAGAAAAAAGATTATGTTAGTCGGATTTTGTTACTCTTAAAAATCTCGTTTGAATGGTCACACAAATAAGTACAAATTGTTGAATCATTCCTGAAATTATCCATAAATATGTGACCATTATTGTATAGCGTTTTACGTGTTAGGCTGCGCACGTATTTATTTGTTAATTCATTTACCTGAATTGGTTCTCCGGGTGTGACGTCAAATATATCGAGCAAAGCCGATTGGCTGTCACCGTTGCGGGCCCATTGAACAATTTTGTGAATTTTTCCTTCGTCTGTAACAATAAGAAAAATATACATACTATACCTAGGAATATACTATATATAGGAATAGAATAATTGGCATATATCCAGGAATTTAAGAGATGCTAAAATAATCATTTGCATGTTACTATCCATGGGAAGCAAAAGGTTTGTACACAGTTTTGTAGTCCATTGAGAAACTCTATTTCCTCTTTGATACTTTTAAAAAAAGCACTCCACTGCATATTAACTAATTTTGAATATTAATGCCAATAATAATTGGTAGTCAACAGAAAGAATGGTACGTAGCCGTTTTAACCCGAGAATTACTAATTATATTTGGTTATAATAAGTACGATATTGATAATACCAACATACAATACCAGTACCAAGGTTTTACCACTTTTATATCTCCTAAATTAGATATTCCTTGTGGCTTTTACGGTAGCGTTAACAACTAACCCTCTAACTCATAAAACGTTATTTAACTAATATACTGTTTAAAGGGTCACGTAAATAAAGTCACTCTATTGTCATTGTCAAATATATACAGTATATTAGTTAAATAGCGCTTTATAAGTAAGGGGGTAAATTATTAAGCTTATGTCAAAAACTATCATGTTTATAATTATTACGTGCAGTACAACAGATATGAGGATTCTCAGTTGATATTTTCGTGTATAAATGCTATTAATAATAATGTAGGGAGCTTAAGGAAATTCCAATGGTATATTAGATTCCGGCGTCAATTAACAGGATCTTCAAGGGGTTGGATGTTTGCCGCCACTCAATTGGCATTAATAATATAATTGAGTGCTAATGATTCGCTAATTCACATAATTACGCGAATTATGGAGTAATTATAGTAAAAGCATCTTAATTCTTCAGTAACATCGAGTTTCTAAAGGTCGATGTCCGTAATAACCAAAAGGTTCATGTTGTTTTTTATGTTGTTAATTCATGTTAACGTAGTTAGTAGGTAGAATAGTACCTAGTTGAAAGTAAAATTTGAATTTTAATATAACCTTTGGCGACGTCGTCACTTAACCTCGCGTGAGATTGAGGTCAATCAAACACAAGCTTATCCACACAAAAATATAAAGCAAAAGTGATATATCTATCTATATTACTATTAAAATGCCCTCAAAAGGATATAAAAGATCCAATATTTAATAGATAGAAGATGTCACTGACATGCATCTTGCTACATAAATAATTAAATACAATACATTTTATCGCCATTGAACTAACTTCACGTTTTAAATGAAAAGTCACTACTTAACTGTCAACTGAATGGTGTACATTTCCAACAGCTTGTTTAGCCATGTGATAAATCGTAGGGCACGACAAGTGATAGCGCCAATTAATCTGTCTCGTCGGGAACAAAAGTCACGAAAGCTTAAACGATAGTGAGTTACTCAAAAGGAGTTTCGAAATTGGATAGAAACGTTGAAAAGTTTTCTACTTAACTGTATAATACTGCTCTATGAAGAATGTTTCCTAAGCTGTTATATTATGTAAGATTATTATTGTCTCAGTATGATAATCTACTTTGTTAAGAGCGCGCATAAAGCCAGAAAAAAATGCGAATGTCAGATGAAACATACTTATGTCTAATATTCGCGTGGCATGGGATGGAGATAGCGTGTTTCAAGGAACAAAAATGAACTAAGCGCTTCTAATCTAAATAACTAGTAAAGAATAGAATATAAAAAAAAATCGTTAGTATCAGATCTAGTTCATACATTACTGATATTATTTATCGAATTTTTGTCTTAATTAGATACACCATGAATGAATAAAAACGAAAATTAATTAATATTAGAAGTATCTTTGTGACTTTTTCCATCGAGGAATTTTCATTCCATTATGTTTTTGCTCTGACTGAATGAATGAATCAATCAATATAATGAAAATACCCATATAAAATATTTTTTCATTAAAATATTATTTACTTGGGTAAATTTCAATTCTATTTAAGATAATGTTATTTTGCTTTGTACGCACTCTTAATGGATGTACTGATGAAAACGTGGTAGTAGAAAATTACAAAATCATGACTCTACACAATTGATTTTACCTTCACACCCCTAGTAAACGATAAAAAATCTAGAATCATTGAATTTTAACTCCGTTCAAAGAAAGAAATGAAGGTCCTAAAGTATATTAAGAAAGTAGTTTAGCTAAGCAATCTTTGTGAACACAATCGTCATCGCAAGCGTTACTTGTGCGAAAGCGTGCCATTCGTGTACATAAGGTCACGGCGACCCCCCAGCTTCCTTACAAAGCGGTCGAATCAGGATCGAATTAATATTCGGGCCACGAATCTTAATAGCTAATTGGATTAGAGGCATGTACTGAAATTACCTAACCGGGTTACGTACAATACAAATGCGTACGTGTCGCAGTATGTCGCATTTGCTTTAAGACGGCACAGCCTTGTATTATTGTGCTCGTTAAGTTTAGTAATACTTGCGAAACTATAAATCAGTAATCTTTGTTACTACCTAACTAATCAAGGGCAAACATTGACAGTGTGGGATACATGGCGTGTTGTTCAACAAAGCTGCGGGAAAGGAAATTGGCTGTTAATTGAATCTGCGAGTTTTTTTTATATAGAAACCTTTTCGCTTTTGCAAAAAACAACATTAAAGTTTATGTGCATCACAATTTTGCGTTCTCTAAATCTTAGAATATAACGCAAAATTAAGTTATATTCATACCCACGTCCGGTACCTCTGAATTTGAAATGACCTCATCAGCAAGTCTAAACCCTTAAAATCCATAGGTAAGCTCGTTTCGTTTCCGGATATTTTAATTTTATGCTAGTGGAATTAATTCCTAATTTTACGAGGCGTTTTCTGTATTATTGTGTAAGATATTATACTGACGAGCTTGATATGCAAATGGATTGAAAAAAAGGCTAAAAGCTTAGATAATATTATCACTATTAGATGGAGTAATAGTTAAGATGTATTTATTTGAATAAAGCAATCACAGGTGTAGCAGGAGTTGATTTTCCAACGGAACTAGTAGAATTAGAGCAATAAGTAACATCAGGCGACATTAGTCTGACACTGAAACCCATTAGTTTCACAGACACAGAACGCACAGGTTGTGATTGACGTCAACAACTACCAGTAATTATGTTTCCTTAATATACGAAGGCATTCTAATTAGAACGTGTAAGTAGAATTAAACTGATGCTATCTCTAATGATTTTATATAGGTACCTATACTGGTTGTATATTTTTAGATCGCATCGGTTTGTGGTAGACCTAGCATAGCGATATATAAAAATTCCAATATCCCCAAAGTTAGGCAGAGGTCTCAGTACAGAGATGCATATTTCACAAAATATATTTTAGTTCCTATCATGACATTTTGGACCTATACCCCCTTATTAATAAATAAGGTGTAAGTGTAACTTGTAACACCCAGGTATTAAGATAGCCTCAGCCCTTTTTGTTTATATGACATTAGAAAGTGACGGATATATTTAAACCTAGGTAATTATTACTATACTTGACTTACACCTTATTTATTAATAAGGGGGATAGTGTCTAGCTTCTCAGGAAGCCCACATAGATTTTAAATAAGACGGTACCAGCTAAAGTGAGAATAATTTTAAAACTGAAATGAAAACGCGGGGACAACCAAATAGGTAGTTACTACAATAAAGCTCGTTGTTGCGTTTTGATAAGTACATATGTTGATACGATAATAGCTGTACACGGGAAAGCATTCAACAAACTTGTCTGCAAGCAAATGTGGGGAGGCAGAACAAGGTCCCCAATTCAAATCTGTTTACGAGTACAGTTACATGTTTTAAGCTTTAAGACGTGACACTACGTAATGTGACATACTACTATCTGAGCTACTATTGGGTGTCATTTGAGGCAATGAAAATTGCGGCTTAATAGATCTAATTCTGCTGGCTCATTGTTAACAATGTGAAAGACAGAATTATTTTACTTACGGCCTTCTGTAAAACTTCGATCATTATTGATGGATATTGATTAAATGATTATTTAAGTTTATTATTGGTTAGAAATATTACAAAAGCGTGAGCAAAATATGATTAATCTGTTGCTTTTTTTGGCTTCAAAAGTTATCTCATTTTGATTTGATTGATTGTAATACAAGGCTCAAGTGACTTATCGATCAACTTTCCGACGTTTATTTGTTGGTGAGCTTTATACTGCTATATAATAATCGAATTTATATTAGAATAGTTAAGGTACTTTATGGTATTTAATTGTAATCCTAGGAAACCTTAATTTTAATTACTCACAGTTAACTTTATTGACGTATCTACGATCTCAGCACGCCGCGGTGGCGTGGCGGTCTATAAATAAATTTACTTATAGTGATTAATTCCGATCACGGTAGGGCCGAGCGAAATAATTAAACAATCCCACATTGGACGTGAACCGACGGGTCCGCTCCCGACGGACCGCCCTTGCCTAAACAATAACGAATTTCATAAGGAAATACTATACGAAAATACCAAACAAGGAAATCTTGTTGCTGAATGTCAAAGGGAACTATTGCTGAGTAACATTACGTGATTTATATTATTATCATCACAGTCAGTAAAAATACAGTGAAGTTTTCCAGTGCTGCTTTTATACGATTATTCAATATAGGTAACTTTCCATACTGATAAAAGTGATAAGTAAAAATAAGTATTATTCAGAAGTCAATAAAATTAAACGCATCGGTATGAGCTCCACGTACTATTCTTTAATTATCATTTTATATTATTTTCCTTAAGAGTGATCACGGCCCCTAACAGCGGTCTCAAAAGAAATAATCCCGCAATCCAATAAAGATTTCGCTTCGACAGGCCTAAGTGAAAACTTTTTTGCGATCCCCGAACAATATAAGTTTTATTCCTCCAAGTGGTATAAATTTCCAAACACAAAGTAGCTCTAACATCTTTATTGCTTTTCATAAAAAAAGTCCGCGTTTAACGTATAGATTTACCAGTTACAGATCGGATGAGTTTCCCCATTCCACGTTTGCACCGCGACATTTTTTACCTTTCACGTTTTTTTATGTTTATGTTCCGCCCACATTTCGTTTTGACTGTTATTCTATGGAGGAAGATCTTGAATCTATAAAGTACTTGTATATTATTACATAACCTTTTGTAATATATTTGCAAGGCACATTGTTTAATATACCACTCTACCACCAAAACCTACACGTAAGTTGTAATATAAATAAAATAATAATGTGATAAAAAAATGAAAATAATTAATATTAGGTCTAGACAAGAATAAAAATCCTTTCTTTTTCTTTCTATAAATTTTGCGATTGGCAGTATGAGCAAATTCGGGAAAGACTTTTATCACGAATCGCAATATGTATTTTATAGACGCCGTAAATCGGAGAACGTGGCTTTTTAACGTTTGCCTATATACGAGCGCTCGGCTGACTTTACGAGATTCGTCGCTCAAAATTTTATGTGACTATCAAAGAATAGGCTTCTGACCCTTTTAGATACTCTATTTACTTATTCAATTGGTATTTTTAAACATTCATTGTATATTGGTTACGACCACTTAAATTCAGATGTTTAAGTTTCATGTTATGTTGCGTCCACGCTACGCGAACCGAGCAAGAGCCAAGCCTCTATTCGTTCGTAGTTCGCGATGTCAAGTGTTGACGTACAACGAGCTTACAACACGAGCGTAATGCGGATCCCTGTGTTCGTCACATAACTGTCAATCAGCGGAGCGTAGTAGAGCGCGAGCCGAACGCTCGTTCGAGGCTCGCAAGTTCGTCCACGCTACGCGAATCCGTGCTCCACGTGTGCTCGACTCATGCTCGGTTCGCATAGCGTGGACGCAGCATTATATTTCTTTGTTCATTGTAAACTATAAAATAATAAAACAATTCAATAGACAATAGATACTACCTGCCGATTGCAAGATCAAATCAAACATGTCAATAAAAAATTCAAATTAAATTACTTGTCAAAATACCGGAATATTCCAACTTGTATGAATAACATAGCTACATAACTTATTCGAAATGCGAAAAACTGTGTGTTTCTGTTAAACGAACGATTATTCCGAACACGTTTCAAAGGTGTATTTTTAAAGGTGGCTTTTACGGTGGCCGGTATTAGGGATGCCGCGACCGAACCACCCCCTGAAACTTTCCCGTTCGTGCACCTTTTGATATTCAATATACTGCGGGACCTAAGCAATCCTTTGATGAGATGTTTTATGCAAAAAACGTTGGGTGCCGTTAGCAGGGCGCGAATAAGCGTTCAAAAGTGAACACATTAGTATTCCCAATCTCGCTCGGGACCGCGGCCTCTCCCTCCAGTTTTGGGGGAATAAAAAATCAATGTTTATTCCCGTTGGACGCGATTTGAATGCTAATTATAGGTATAACTAATTGCTTTGTGTTTGTGTGAAGGCGCGATCATTTTATAAATCGTTTCAGCCACCGCGCGACAATCCGGATTGAATTTTCCCCTGGCCGAGCTATTTTTGTGATGATATAAGTAATTATTTTATTATTTCTATCGGTGTTCACTCTTTTCGCTTGTTAGAATGAAGACATTGCATCGCTTAGCATTTCTCTTTGTGCCGATCTAATTAATTTTAGTGTCTAACAATTTGTAAAGAACTTTAATCATATTTTAGCGCACTTACCTGAGCTAAAATAGAAGCTAGAAATAACCTCAGAATAGAGCTATGGCGGGTAAGGTGTTGCAAACTATAAATTACTTCGGAAATTCCGTTCCAGCATATCGTATCGCTGCTAGGCAATAAATATTGTTCATTTTCGTCCTGTGGGCAATGCACGTCGATGAAGCACGAAGCTATGCTACGTTGGGGATATTTCTGATCTCTGCCGGTATGTTACAGGTACTTGCCATGATTGTAGTAGTTACATCGGCTTGTAGTATATAAAGCTAGCTACCTATGTACCATGAGATCAGATGTACGAAGCGGCGCTATGCTTTACCTTAACATATCATTTTGCATAGACCGCAATTCATGTTTATGGCAAAACTTGGACTTCATGCACTTAGGCAAATGGGTTTCCGATACTTATAACAGCGATATTCCCTGCGTATCGTAACATTTTATGCAAGGTAAGTTATTTTATAAATTATTACCCACATTATTCTTGCAGGCGTCGTAAATAAAGCTAAGTAGCTAGCTTCAGGGAATTATAATGCTTAGCAATTTATATGTTGTTTAGGAAAAAATAAACATAAAAATAATTATATTTTAAATGTTATATATTAGCAGGTTGGAGTTCAAAATTTCTGTTGTTTGATGTTTTAAAATTGAGTCGATAAATAAACTTTTTTAAACTTAAAGTTACCATCCGAAAGGCGTACAAAATTATGATCCTTATTTTGCATTCAGCCTAACAGCCTAACCCACCATGCCCGCAAAACTAAATTTTGCCAAACATCAAAGGAATAAACATTTTGCGACTTTGAGCTTACATAATTACGTCAACAGATTGCTATCATGTTTCCAGCGGCGATTTAGCAGTTGGGCCTTCTGTGAATTTTAAATGGTTTTTAATAACAGCTCCATTTCACCGCATATGACGTCAAAGCTAACTCTTAACAGAATTTGATTTCCTGTTTGCTTTTTTATTGCATTGCTGCAGCATTCACAATGGCGCAATCATATTAAAAATATATACTCGTCTGTTTTCTTCTGTTTCTTGGAACAAATGCGTAGCTCCGTCGAGTTTGTTGTTAAGTTAACACAGTCTGTATTCACGCGATACGTTTAGATTAATATGTGCGTTTGTTTACAAAGGCACCCTTGATACTAAAGAGTCGCGGCGTCGACGTGAATTTAATTAACTTCGTTAACTTCTAAATACTCTTAACGTCTTTGATACCTCAGCTCCCTTTCATTGACAAACACGATCTCTGGGTGTGTACACGACAGTCGCTGTCAAACTTTTATCAACCTCGGCAGGGCGTTCAAAAGTTGTCTGGAAACAGTGATTTAGGCGTGATAAAACAAATGGAATGAGGCGAGAAGAGGGGCCCGCATTGCGGGAGCATCATACGCTCATTTCTCATTGTCTGCTAGCACCTCGAGCGGCGCTACAACTTTCCGCCCGCGCCCGACCAGTTTAATGCATATTATAACGCGGTAAGCACTCAAAATGGACTAAGCGGGGAGGCAATATCACCGCGGTAGACGCCAGCGTACTCTTTATTGAAAGAGTAAACTGTCCTTTTTCAAGGGACGCCTCGAGCTCTTTGTGACGGAATTTCGAGCAACTTATTTTGCGCTCGAGTTTAAATAATAGTGAACTAAGAGCTAAGGATTTTCGGACGTTCCCTTTTTTGCTCTGTGGTTTTGAATACACGCTGCCATTTATTGTACTAGCTCTGGCAAGGCAGTTGCATTTATTGAGTTTTAGTTTGAGTTCTGTAATTAAACAGGAGCAATTTAGTGCTATGTGAAAAGTTTAACTGTAGTCTTAGAACATCGAAACAAAGTTATATTGTGTAGATTAAGTTAGAGTAATTATTATGGTACGTGGATGTTGTACGAGGGAACGTCAAAGGTAACGTTTAAACAATTTAATATTCGACACACAAGCATTTCAAACGCCAACTCAAACGTAGCTTCTCCTTTCGTAAAAGTTGTTCCGTAAACGAACCCCCCTTCGTTAGATATCTACGTGAGTTTAATCCACTCGGCAGGGCGGTTTGGTCGGGAACGATTTCGAGGAAAATTGGTGAAAATTGCAACAACATTGGCGAAAATTACCACTTGGAGGCGTTGTTTAGAGCTGTGGCGGCGCGCGGGTCGAAATTTATGCGGCAGTGGAAATGTGACATGCACTCTCTGTGGTCTACGGGAGGCCCTACACTGCTACGTGTCTACGCCGTAGCTACCGCTACGGAAATGTGGACATAAACGTCAAAATATATTTCCATGACACTGTATACCTAATGTTATACAATCTTGAATGTTTCCTATTCAGAACTTTGCGAAGCTAAAGGTAAAAAAGAGTTGTACATAATATCTGTTTTGTTGTAGAAATTTTCGTACAATAAATCAAGAGAATAACATGTTATAAAGTAGAAATTAAAACAATATTCCATCCCGTCAATCACCGTTAATGTATTAAAAATATGTTCACCAGACAATAAAGTTTTTGCAAGCTTTTTAGCAGTCAATAAAATTTAGGTAGATACAAAAAGTACTTCACTATAGCGTTTTTGCACGCTATTTGCGAACAATGAACGTGGTATAATCGGTTTTTCATGTTTTGAGCCAAATCCCCTGTTATATAGCTGCATAAGCGCGGGGTAGGTAAAAACACCGATGGCATTCAGACTGAAAGTCCAAACGTCCGACCGTCACGGAGGAGACGAATTATGGCCTTTATGCCACTTTCACTGGCCGCCACTTTTTAATTTCCCAGTGGGAAGGCATTTTTTAATTCGTGAGCTTTTATGAAATTTTATGTCCTCTCGTGTCCGCGTTGTGATTGTCCGTTGGGTGTGCGTGGCGGAATTCGCTAATTGTTTCAAACGTTGACACTACGTACGACAATTTTTGGTCGCTTTATTTTTGAGACACTGACTTTTCTTTGTGTACGTCTGTAATTGTCTGTAAACTTTCTAACTTAATGTGAATAAATACACATAAATATATTCAATAAGAAGTAAGTTTTTTCAAAGTTGATTCAAAGTCTGTAAAGATTTAAAGTATTTTACATGTATTTTACAGACGTTATATTGTTTATCGTACACATAATTATTCTTTAGCATCAATACAGTAGCTTATGTCACTCTCTGACCTAAAAACTATCTCTATGCAAGTCGATCCGTTGCTCCATTGCTATGCGGAAGAAAGATAAACCAACAAACTCATATTCGCTTTTATTATAGTAGAAATATTCCAATTACTAAATAGGTTATATCAAAATACATGTCGTATAAAGGCTTTAAACCCCTAGCCGTTTAATAAAGCAAAAAATCTGAATATAATGCATTGGTAATTAAAATGAAGCGCTCGTGGTGTAGCATGATTAGTCGTTCTTAATCGATCGGCAAAGTTAAGCTACATCTGTCGTGGTCGGTACCTGGATGGGTGACCGTCTAGTGGTATTTCAAATCGAGCGTTTCCGTGTTTCGGAAGGCACGTACAATTGGTTATCACTTAATTGTGATAGTCGTTAAGCTAGTTAGATGCCTCCTAGGCGGCTCGAAAAATTCAAACAGTAGGTTGACCACCACTAGCCTACCTCCACCAATCCGCAGTGGACACGCGTGGTGGAGTATCTGCCCATCCCTTTCACCCTCATTTGTGAAGGTAGGCCTGTACTCAGCAGTGGGACATTATAGGCTGATGATGATGATGAATTAAAATGCAGTACTCACTGGTGCCAGCATAGTACACGGTGTAGTCCAGCTGATGTCCCATCATGTCCACCTTCACTCTGTCCACAACGAGCCTCGTGAAGAACAAGTCCCGTTTGTAGTAAATAGGTTTCTCATTCTCGTGTGACACTGCGCTATCCATTAGGGGGTGTGATCTGAGAACAATCGACAATTGTTTTAGTTTATCACAGTAGCAGAGTAGGCTCTCAGTATGAAAGCTAAGAAATACACGGTCCCGTTTAATTTATAATAATGCTCAAGCCTTACCTGAAGGGTATTCTAATAGTGTCATCTTTCACAGGAAATATTGCAAGATAGTTGACAACAATGACATTTACTTATATACCGACTGTTGCACGACAATCGCATCCCAAGAAAATATCACACGAAATAAAACTAGGGGTATTAGGTACTTCGGTGCCGACAACAAACTACATCCATTTAATTAAAATCTCTTGCGTTATGAATAAAAAAATATCCATTTTTAGCAGACTGGTTCAGGTGAAGTGTTAAAATCTCAACGTTTCCACATGAGGATGGTGGAAAAGCGGGGAAAAAAAATAATTGAACGCTCTCGGGGAGAGCGTTGGATAATTAACAGGACGTGTCGCTAGATAAAAGTGCCTGTGGATTTCAATGAGCGTGGAAATTCAGGATTCGCTGGAGACCTCGTCGTCACCGACAGTATCGTGTTCCACGTTTTTAAGTGACGATTTTCTACTTTGTTTACGTCCGGCGAGGTTTTTACAATAACGACAGTCTCGCGCGTTTTTGTTCTTTTTACGTATCCGCTCGCGAGACGTTTTTTGTTGAATAAATTAATTCCGTTTCATTTGTTTTCGCACGATACGATTTTGTTTAAATTATATTATACTTGTTGTCTATCACTCTCATTTTCATTAATGTAACGATGGTTGGTATTAATTATTCTTTAATCCTTTCAATATCAAAAATATTGCATTATAACCTCTTAACATTATTTTGCAAATAACAACAACTGTTTCCAATGAATTACTATTTTTAGATTAATTCTCCATTTTATGTACAGATGAGTGGATAAGGGAAACGTAACTCAATTGTACCCTAATTTCTTTTCGTTGTATTCAGATTAAGGCCAGAGTAAGTAATCAACTTTGGTAAAATGAATACGGGTTGAAATTACCAGATACCTTTCTTTATACATTCCGAGGCCTATATTACTATGCAGACATTTTTTTTATTAAAATCATCTAGATTAACTATTAAATATATCGAATATAGTAAAGGAAAAGCATAAAACACTAACCTAATAAAATTCAGAACAGTATCAGGTAAAGATGCTGTATCATTGACGCAGGTCCCAGGTCTCGGTTCAGGCACTTTACTACTGATGACTGGAAGCCAGGCAGAGCTCGACGAAGCTTGTTCCTTGAATTTCCCTTCAAATGCCTTCTGGATATCGCCGATGGTGAACGTGCAGATTGCTGAGCCCATAAGTCCGGTTGACGCGGTTGTGAATACTCCGTAAAATCTGCTGTCGTCACCAGGTACTTTGTAGATACTCTCTATTGGCGAAAATATTTCAAATTAGATATTTGAATAGTAAATTAAACATTTTAAACTTATTAATAATTTAGGACATTTTACCTACTCTTAAAAAAGGATATAACATAGTGGATCTAAATCAACATTGTATTATTAATATAATATAACAATCAATAAGCCTTTTTATTTCCACATCAAGATATTTTACATTTTAAATGTTTGTTAACATGCATTTTCGAACCATGCATTGAAGTAGTTACTTACTCAAAATTTAAACGATACTAAAGTTTGTTCTTAGTAATGAATAATTTCATCGAAATAATATTCTATGTAACACCCTATTTGTTTACTCGATAAAATTGAAGGTGTAATTTTATTTTCAAGAGAATATTTTAACTATAAACAATAACAATTTTCATTAGCTAAAGCGGCTGTTTTAAAATATTAATTAAAGATAATATTAAACTAATATTTTAGTTTACTCAAAAGAATGCTTTTGAATAAGTTAAGCCAATTTAATAAGTTAAAATAACTTTTATGAACTCTAAATTATATTCAAGTGTATATCAAGTTCGGACAACACTCAGGTGTAAAACGAAGATCCCTTAAAAGTAATTTACATTCAAACTATAAGATAACAAACATTAAATATTAAAATTTATCAAGCAAAACGTTACGACGTTTAATCTGCCCAAAGTTGTCCAAACTTATGGGAGGCAGCTATCAAATTGTTATAATTGTGGGTGCTCAACTTCATATCTCGGTGTCACCAAGAGTTGTGCAACAAATTAATTAGTTTCTACAAATTATAAATGTCAGTTATAATTGTAGACAATTAACAAATGGATATGACTGCCAGTTGGTCTGTTTTAGAAGAATGAAGATTGTTTATTTGCTGTTTGATTTATACTAATCATAATATAATAGCTTCAAAAAATAAATCGATTTAGAAATACGATGTAAAGAGCGATATTTTCAAACTCGCTAATCTTTACTCTATGTGAACTACTATACCTTGTTGACTTCCTCTACCTTATCTTCAAACACGCAAATATTGACTGTCAATCTCGAGCAAACATTTCCAACTCCAAATTTAAAAGTGCATAGTGCGATTTAAACGACAAAGTCTAGCCGATTCCGCTGTGCCCGAAGGCCCCGGTCCTCGCAGACTGTGTTCATCCAATATTAACGCGTTTCGTTCGGGTTTCACCACGGTTTTTCACGCGCCCCCCCCATTCCTACCTGACGTGCATAACTCATGAGAATGTAATAGGTACTCAATTGCTCAGTATTTGCTATAGCCACGTTATTTACATGTCCGTTCAAGCGCCATTACGTTTACGCTAACGCGAGTCGAGCGTTGTTAATAGCTAGCTACGGAATACGTGTATTTTGAATTACTATGGTTGGATGCATCTTTAATGTATATAATGTTGAGCTTAGAATAGGTCATGTATAATAATATGAGTTGAGTTTAACGTACAAATAAAAACTAGCCGAATATTATTCACTAGTACAAGTAAAGTCTTAAGGGATACAATATATACGTTATAGATTTAATATTTGCTCTGTCAGCGAATAGATTCAGAAATTTTATTCGTAGGTACGAGATTAATTCAATTTCTGAGCCAGTCAATACTGTTTATGTTGTGTAACTTACACTAGTGTGACAAATTAGTATGTTTGATGGCCAAATATTATTATTGTTAATCTTAATGTACAATGTTAACACTGTTTGTATTTGTTTGTTTTCGTCGCAAATAAATATAAACAAATATTCACTTAAGTTTTAATTTACATATATTCACCAAAACTTACGGATTTCATTGAAGTAGAATGGAAACTCTCCTGGGATACTGCAATTGAGTCGAGCTTTGAGATACGTAGCCCAATTCTGACTGAGTATATTCTTGCCGCCAGTATCCTGCTTGCAGACGCGCGCTACTCTCGAGTATACTGCCTTGCCACAGTTAATGTACTCTACAGCGGTCTCACGGAAGAAGAAAAGTACGTATTCTCCGACGTCGAAGGATCCCACAAAATTTGGTTCTGGAAAGAAATAATACGAGTTAATATGTTAAATAAATGTATATTTTTAAATATACCACAAGGTTTATAGGTAATTCGGAATCTTCTATAAATAAAGTAAAAAAGTGTGTATAATATATAAGTTTCGTGTAGTAAAACGCTGTTTTTCTCAAGGAATAGGTAAACATCTCGTCATATGGACGCTTGCAACACCAGTGGTATCACTCGCGAGTTTTTGTTAGTCACGTTTTTTTACCGTAACCTAACTTCATATTAAAACATTAATTCACCTGTTCTTCACTAATAATAATCTTAGCTCACGTAACGACTGGCAATAATATGAAATTACATTATTATGATACATATTGTAACAATTCTCACATCCCCACATCATTATATTTAATTATGTACATGTACATACCGACATAAATTTTATGTATTCACAGTATTGCGAGCGGGTTCCCACAATCATGTTTAATTCTACACTATCAAATTGCTGTTATTCTGTCTGATGTGCAATAAATATTAGATGGAGCCGTGGGTGTCAATTATGTCATACGGGACCGCACAGTTTGGATTAAAATGTACTTATTTGTCGGTGGCGTATGGAATAGACACGTGCGAGGGATTACTGAGTACCAATATCTCTATTCTCATTGTTGAATATCGTACCCAGCGTACGCCTACTTGCATGGCCGCTATAAAGAACTTTAATAAGGTTTCGGGTCTTTTAAAATTATTACCGCTATAAATTTGACTTCATCATAATTAATAGTGCCGATAAACCGGGCCATTTGTTGATGAATATGTTGGACGTGGAATTATTTAACGATCGAGTATACCTAATGCTTTGATAAATTTACATTCTGATAGTTGACAATGAAAAATATATAGGTATGTGAAAGATTAAAGGTATTCTTGTAATATTTTCGTTGAATATGGAAATATCTTTCACTCCACGTATACGATCTTTTGGATTAACTGAACAAATATTATCTAATATTATATTCTTGATCTGTAATAAGAAAAGTGAACGAAATACATAATTATCTATATATATAAAATGCTTTGTCCTGAATGACTGACTGACAATCAACGCACAGCCTAAACCGCTGATCGTAGAGAGCTGAAACTTGGAGGGTGTGTTCTTTGTATCACGTAGGCATCAGATAAGAAAGGATTTTCCGAAATTCTACCCCTAAGGGGGTGAAAAACGGGGGCAAAGTTTGTATGGGACAACGTGATTCCTAGGTCCGATCTACTTCAAATTTTGCATAAACATTCTTTAACAGAATTGATGGAAGATGTGTTTCATATTTTATTGAAACTCATTGCCAAACGGGGCTAAAAAGGGGTAGAAAGTTATTTTAGGGATGATTTGCATCGAAGTTGATATCAAGACTCCTTAGTACTTTTGATTTAATTTTTTTTTTTTTGATTTTGACACATGTTTGGAATCTCAATCCGATTTTCACAGATTACAGAATAAGGCAGATGGAGCGAACGGAACTCCCGTGTTCCGTTCGCTCCATCTGCAAAAGTGAGGCCAAAAAAGCAAATATAAATTGAAAAACACATACCTGGTATTCGCTTTTGAATTTGTATTTGCTTTGTTTAAAAAACTTTATTTAACGAAAAACACTTTCTTTTTAATAAATTAGCACACAGCAGCTTCTAAACATAGCAAATATAAATACAAAAGCGAATACCAGGTATGTGTTTTTCAATTTGTACCTAATTGCATTTTTTGGCCTCACTCCCGTGTTTCGCGCGCTCTATCTGCCTTTTGTTCAGGAATCAGTCATGCTCTTTAAAATTGGAATGTCAAATATAAAAGAATATTTAAATCGGATTAGAATACGAAATTTGTTTGGAAGTTAATTTCCTCGGACTTTTTGGCGGGAACTTGCAGAGTGACGTTGCTTTTATATTCATAAAGTTTTATTGCATATTATCGGTGGTATTTTATCCAATAATGATCAATCCATGTGCACCAGTGAAGTGAAATGAAATGAATTATGTGTATCGTGTCTTTTCAAAAGTCCGTGAAGAGTTTTAGTACATGACCACCACTGTAGTATAACATGACTTTTATGGACGGTGACTGACTGCATGACGACTATGCGAAAGTGATTTATTGTGATTAGAACTTATATAATATAACTGGAAATTGGCAAAATATACACCCGTGTGACGCCAATGAAAAAACAAAGTTCATTTTCTCTATTTCATTAGAATATTTTGATTGTAGTTAATTTTATTTCATTCTCATTTGTTGTTATAATAATTAAATAAGATTCTTTAAGTTCGATTTTTTAGTGTAGGTATAATATAGGTTTTTAGTTTTAATTGTAAAAATATCTGTGTTTGATTTGTTGTGTCTAATAATCAGTGGCGTGCATTACTTTTCGAAGGAGAAAATTCAAACCGTACGCGGGTGAAACCGCGGGGGTCTGCTAGTAGTAATATAAAATAAAATAAATATAATTAATTTATTTGGAGTATCAATTGGACTCATAATAGCAATAACAACAGAGAGATAATTAAAAATAAAATAATAAAAATATAAAAATAAATATGCTTTCATTACATTTTTCGCGTTTTTTGTTAATTGTTTGTTGCTAATTTGTGTTCGAAACAATATTATTCTGTTTGCTACGTTAAGATGAATTAGTTAATAAGAAAATAACTAATTAACTTGAATAAGTAAAAACCTTGTAAAATTATATACTAAACTAAATTAGTATTTTGTTATAAGACTATTATTGTGATTTTGTAACAATTGTAAAACTATTAAATAAATAAAACAAAATGTAATAAAACGTAATTTAAATATTGTTAAACCATGAGAATTTACATTACTATAAAATGAATTATAAGTATATATTTATCGGAACGAATTTAAATTTAATAATAATTCAAAAATTAATGTAATAATGATAATGTATTTTTTTTAAGTAAATGTTTTAATTTGATTTTTAAGCATGAAATAAAAGGCTTTTTTATTTTATTTTATTTATTTAAGTAAAAACCTATTTCTTCACCTTACCAATAATATGCAGATGACAGCTTAAAGGATGTACAGTTATAAAGGGTTGATAATATTAATCGAAAATAATTAACTGTTAGTGGCATTTCAAATGTTAGCAATAAAGGAACGAGTGTAACGAACAAAGCAATATTAACTGAAATTAAGTAAAATTTGTGCCGGCGTAATTTCTATTTTGCTATTACTGTGGTAGGACAAATTAACGGCCGAAAGGGTTATTCCCATTTTCTCCGATTCGAATTTCCACTTAAAATCAAATCAATTTAGCTCGTTACGTTGCGAAATTGGTGTTGTTATCGTCTTTCTAATATTTGCTTTGGTCTCATTATTCCTTGTTATTTTCAATTTCAGTGTTATATTTGTGCCTATTTTAATCATGTTTAACGACAAAAATACACATTTTTAGAACTAGGTTCATTAAATAGATCTAAACTTCTAATATGAATTGAATTTATCATCCTGAATAAATTTTATAATACACAACAAATTTTTCACAATTTCATGGAAAAATATAGTTGCTTTTTTTGAAAACGCAAGTGTTTGATCACAATATCACCATGTTTGTGTGATGTGGTCGAAAGTGTTAAGCACACAGCCTAGACGGGAAGCCATTTTTTCCTTTATCGGACTGCTAATTTAAATAAGCCAGGTAATATAATTTTAAAAATATAATATTAAACCTTTTTGATAGGTACACTAATGGGAATCAACCATACAAGAATCAGAGAATCGTGCTCGTTAGAGTGTAAACAGTTTAATTTCGATTGTTTAATCACAAACAGGGCCGTGCCGTATCCCGTGTAAATTGCGTAAATGTCGATAATTGTAACATTTGTCCTGATTATTACCGGCGCGCTGAGGTTATTGGATACTCGCTGATTGTTCAGCAGTGATGATAGCATTCATTTCGATATTGATTTGATTGTGACAGCCCTATTTGTGCGATGTACTGAGCCATCGAAAATGGCATTAGTGTAAACAATATGTTTTTGTTTTTTATAAGTATTGTTTCTTGTATATGAATATGATGTTTGTATAACAAAATTCCAATAAAAAATATCTTACTGTCCAACCACTTCGAGTCATATTTGAGTGTCCTCTTGAAACTAAACTCCCTTCTTCCACTCGTCAAGTTATGAAGGTCCGTTCTGAAGATGACAGTATCTGCTTTGGTGAATTCCGCGTTTGTGCCGGAGTACAACGCTGGTAGATTTCCAGGGTTGCCTCTCTCGACCCACAAGGCTGTGGAGTTGTCTGCGGGGTCGTACGGGCACTTCGCGACACCCATGCCTATGCCAGGCACGAACTCGTGGCGCGGCAGGTGGGTCAGGTTAGACTGTAACAAAGAAATTAGTATTAATTATTATTATTTTAAGCATACTTTCGAGAGTCATTCCTAGAGCTTATCCTAAAACAAAAATTTGTATCTTTCACTGTTTATTTGTTCTGGGCCTATCTCGATTATGGTATTAGGTACGTAAGAAAGTACGTAAGAAGTAATTTGGGTCTTATTCATATACTGTACTCAAACAGTAAATACTAACAGTCATCCTTACTGGTAATAAGTACTTATTTGTTATTAGTATAAAAGTGAAATTAAGTCTTATCGTTACGCCTAAACTACAACGCCGACTGATGAAATTTTGCAGGGAGAAATCTTGAACCACAGAGATAAATAGGATAATCCTTACTTCGGGATGCGTCCAACACTTGATTAAAATGTCATATATAATAAAACCTATTTACAAGAAAAGAATGTCACGCATCAATTTTATTTTATAAAATAAATACCAACACTCGCACGCTCGTAATTAGAAACAAGGGCACAAAGCACCCTCATTTCCCCTACCAAGTCGAAGGGAAATTAGCAGGGAGCACGTGAAAAGTTTTGACTACCCAAATATTAATATTTTGATTTTATGGGCCATTAATCAAAAACACGAAAAAAACAACACAGAACGTAACGACTGGATTTATGCGTTTCAAAGTCACTAACAAACTGCCCACCCTTGTGCAACCCCCGTCCCATGCAACTCAACAACACATCTGCTATTAATTTTTCCCAAAAATTTATTTCCTTTCCACGTTGAACGCGATTTATTAACCTAAACTTTATTTTGAAGGCTCTCGACTTTTTTATTCCTCTATTATTAGATGGGTGGTACGGTTTTCGAAATTATCATAAAATTACTAAATGTAGCATAAACGTGGGGTGGGCAGCGTCACCCGTCGTCGTGGATTGAGACTTTATGTAAATTTTAACGACGCTGCGACCATCGTGGCCACCTGTGACCCGCCTCCCCCGCGCGCCGGTGGCACCCCGCGGCACCTGTCGAAAACCTATGTCGTTTTTATTTCAATAAGCAGTGGATTAAATTAGGCATGCGAGGACGTGCCGCGTCGACCGCCCGAGGGTAAGAAAAGCTTTTCCTCATTGTATCGAGACCATTTGTTGCCTTACAAGTTTTATTTTGAAGTGGACTCCTGTTTACCCTTGTTCGACAATCGAGGCGAGAATAACAATTTTAATATAATGAATTAACCAATAAACTTTGAAGAGAAGCATTGTTTTAATAATTTTGTTACGTTTTCCCTTAGTCATTAACCAGATTATTTTGCTCATTTGAAAGATTAGCGATTAAAGATTAGTGTTATTAGTTTAACTTGACTTAGTTTGGCAGAAAATATATCAATATGATATTTCAAAATAAATAGAAACATATCATAATAGATCCGTTAAAGAATTTGACATAAAATACATAACATTAGCAATATTAACATCCTGAGGCTTGAAACGCCGTGTCAGATATCTGTGCTCTACATCCAACTGTGAACCGTTTTCTTTGTCAACCGATACATTATTTTCACTCTCCGCATCGGTGCCAATCCTAAGTTCAGGATAAACAAGCAAATGGACCGAACGGAAGAGCTCCCGGCCTTCGCTCCCTTCCTTTTGCTTTTCTGAATAAGAAAGTTTGTCTTCGGACCCGCAAGCGTCCCTCATTAGGCCTCCGCTTTTGTTTGTTTACCAAATTAGCATCGGGAAAGCTTTTCATTGATGCTGAAAAGACCGTTGACGGTTGAATTGAAAGTCGACGGGATCAACCCTATTGAAAATGTTAGTATCATTTCATTTTGTTTTCATATTTCATTGCTATAAGTAAATGATTTCTGTTTTCAAACAATTGAAATGTGAACTACAAACAAGTTTTTAGTTCAAAGGGAGATGCCATTAGATCCTCATTAAAATTAAATGATGAAATCTAAAATTGTGAGAATTAATCAGGTATATTCAGATAGAAACATAGTTTACGACCACTTAAGGAGAATGTTTTAAAGTTTATAGCGTTGATATAAAGTAAAACATGGTATCTAGACAAGAGAATAGTTGGCACCTGCAGATACCGGCGCGAGCGGTCGCATGATATACGACAATGGCTTCCCGATACATTGTGAATACGTGTAATATCTGACTAGCGGGAAACTTTCTAGACATTATATACGAGTACGTACATAAATAAGAAGCATTTCAGTGCGGGAATATTTGATGAGGAAATATTTTGGTTTGGTGTGACTATTAATAAAATATTCATAGACAAAGTTTGGAAAATCTTTTATTAGATAAATATTTGGTATAACTTTCATTTAAGGAACATTATTTACTAGTGTATTTTAATTCGTCTAAAGTTAAGATTAAATTTAAATTAAATTTGCAATTCTAGTATAGTTTAGTTAGACTCTAAACTATACTAGAATTGCAAATTGAAATTTTGTTGATATCCAAATTATAGTAATGTTTACAGGTAAAAAAAACGATTAAGTTAGCTAAATTTAGTCTCTATGTATATTCTACTGAGTCCTGCCAGTAAAAGGTAATAAATAATAAAATAGTAGTTACATACACATATAACTTTAGCTATTATCACGACATGTATTATTAGGAAACTTGTCTTTGTCACTGCGTGTATATCGTACGAGAGTAACTTTCAAACGCACAAGGGATGTTCAAATTGTATAAGATTGTGGGTGGGGTGGCAACAAAGTTTTGACAACCACGTCACTATCAGTTAATAACCTGTGGGGATGATCTGAATTAACAACGATGTATTTCACTTTATCTCGTAATAAAGCATACCTCAAACATAATCGTTATTATGGATTCTGTGATGTTATATACTGGGTTTTGATTTATCAGAAACATATTTTTTTTGTTCGTCTCTCTAGTACGAATACTTCTCTCTGCATTGATCAATAATTATAGTCCCCAGTTGTTGTTTTTTCCAAGTAATCTAATGTTTTTATTTTTAAATGAAACCTATTTTGTTATTTTAGGTTATGCTCTACTTATCTACGTACCAAATCCGTTCTGCCTTTACGGAACTGAGAAAGTATATTAGTAGGATAAGATGTCCATGAGTAGATTAATTAACAACATTAATAAAAGGCAACTACACTTCATAATACAGTGAACTTCGTAGCTGAGGGGTATAGATTACAATACATGAAGTTATGCCAGTAGCTCGAGGTAATCAATAAATAGAGTCTGGGAAAAAATATGTCCGCATTATTTCCCTTACCAAATGCAAAGCCTGCAAGCAAACTTTCCCAAAGACATCAAGTCTAAAATACTAGACGTCCACAACTACAGACGAGTTTGCATAATCAGACCCTCACAAAGTTTGGGCACAGTAAGTTTCCGAAGCCGTATCACTTGCATATACTGAACTCATTCTGCATGCCTAAAATAGAAAATAAGCATGCAGAGTTTACTTGTGGAAACCCGCGGGGTAACTTTAAGGGTTGGGGCTGTTTTATAGGTGGAGCGGGAAGCGATTTTCTGTTTGTATGTACAGCTATATTCTTGAAATGTTTTATTGAAATTAATCAAGTTCATCATCCTTCTATGTAAGCTAGGAAAGATTTCATGGGTTGTGAAAGTACCGAAATAAAATAATAATTAAAATAGTATATGTATATAAGTATAGTATACCAGTTGTCTCAGAGCTCAATGATATGCGGGCACCTGAGTGCATCCCTCTGCTCATGACTACTCGAGAAAAAAAAGTATAGGTTAATTTTTTATTGATTTCTGTGCAAACCCTACAGGCATTCTGGGATTTTAAGGATTGTGTAGCCTATAATACTCGGGGATAATGTAGCTTCCTATTAGTGACAGAATTTTTCGAATCCGACTGGTAGTTCCAGAGATTAGCCCGTTTAAACAAACAAAAAACAAAAAAACTCTTCCGCTTTATTTTATAAGTATAGATTAGTATTAGTATAGATTAGTAATATTACTAGATTAGTGATATTTATTTATATGTATAAACGTGGATATTTATAACCCAGTCCCATCGTAAGAAACTTGGCCCATATATAAATTATCTGGAATATAAATTATCTTAATATATCCTGGAATAAATACATAGGATACCTACTTTATATTCCGGAAAATCGTTGATTTCCTTGGAAACGTAATATAAAATAATAATAATAAATGAGCGTTTAGTTTAATTTTAAACTGTTTTGTATTTTCAGTGTTTTGAATAGCGGCTATTGCGATATATCGGCTGCTCACTACAATATCGGAACCATAACATGAGTTTTAACTATGTTTTTAAAACATACGTACCTATTTTTTTATTTCAAATTCGCATACCTAAACACTTTCAAAACTACATTGTTATTTATGGATGTATAAAAAATTAATTGAACATTCAAAAAGTTTTATCTTAACTTCTACATAATGTTCGTTATCAAAATTATTTTCTAGGGACAATTTAATTTTTAACTTTGGTAATAAATAACTAAGAAAAGTGAACTAAAGATAATAATCTTGTACTCGTACATTATAAACTTTTTTTTTTTATATTAGTTAACATTAAACATATTTTGGTAAGTTGTTATAAGTGCACAATAAAAATGGAGAAAAATACAAATTTTCTTATGTCAGCCAGTCCTGATGGTAAGTGGTCCCGATCGCTCCGAAAATTAGCAATACCAAAGGGATGACCAATTTGTTGCATCTCTCAATTGCAACTTGCTGGAATATATCGGTAGGTGCTTAGCGACAGATTCAAATAAATATAACTTACGTTAAATAAAACATAAACAAATGTTATCGTATCCCCATCTGACAAAATGGTTTTTAATTTCGAATGGAATAGGTTTTTTCATCTAAACCACGACTAGCGATGTAGTGATTAGAATATTATTAGGTAAAGTGAACCTGTAAAAATATATATATATAGCTATTAATGATGTTATGCTACTGCCAATGTTATTCTGTTAGTTCTTTTTCTGATATGGTGTACCATTCAAACATATATTATATATGCATTATTTAAACGGCACAAAATACAGAGTTGAAATGATGCCCCATCTGCTATTACTGTGTGTGGATTACATAACTTTATTGCAACGACATTCAGATTGAAATTACCTCTGAATCGGTAGAAATATTACAAAATCGGAAACGGTTCCATTTCTAATGAACCACTGTTTGTAGGTACTTGCAATTATCAGAACGTAAAAAAGTTATCAGAAAACCGATATATTGAACCGATTTCGAAAATGATTGAATCGCCCCGCTGGTAACCCTTAATTTCTGCAATGAAATCAATAATATATTATGCATTTACTTATGAGTTTAGCAATAAAGATTTACCCCCTCAGGGAAAATATTTTCTTAGTATACACCACTACGTTATAAGAAAAAACCTCAAACATTTTAAACAAAGTGTACCTACCTACCGACCTCCTGAAAATTGGCACTCATTATTTACATGTATTTTGATATATTGGCATGTATTTTAGTCCTTTAAACTATGTACGCGCACTTCGATTCAGGCATTTAGACCGTACTCTAGTACAGTCGCTCCATAATATTCTAACTCTATGTTTCCGATACTTACTTTTGCACCCCTTTTCACCCCCTTAGTTAACATTACAGTCATACAGAGTATAAAACTAAGTTTCAAATAAATCTGACCAGTTTTTTTTTATACTACTTAGGTAGCAAACAAGCATACGGCCCGCCTGATGGTAAGCGGTTACCGTAGCCTATTTATTTTTTGTATTTCTTATCTCAAATGCCAATAAAATCAGCATTACCTCCAAATTTCTATCCTTGGCAGGTTAGTCTGGGTGATAATTTTTGTATTTCTTATCTCAAATACCAATAAAATCAGCATCACCTCCAAATTTCTATCCTTATTAGCTTAGTCTGGGTGATGGGTCAGTGCATGATGAGTCATTCATCAGTCTATTTCGACTGTTTCGTCCGGCTCAAAGGACCAGTAAAAAAGGTAGATAGTGCAAGTATATTGCAAGATAAGAGTAGTACAAGTATATTGCATATTATGTAACATGCTAAAATTACTATTCATTATTTTTGTTTTCTTTAACACTGGGGGTGTTAGTAAAAATGCATTAATCAGAACGGAACGTGAAATAAATCTCATGAATACTAAATCAAGAAGCATGTCATAAAGCAACAAACACAAAGTAGAATAGCGTATCTAGTTATTAATTTATTCATCAGCTGTGAAATTGCCATATGGAGCACTTATGGACACGATAATTGATTCCTAATAATGTGAAAAGTATTGACAGTTCTTTAAAGTAATGGTTCTTTGGCTGCTTTTCCACCAGAGATGTGCTATGCTACGTTGCTATGGATGCGTTTGATATCCACCAATCATATTCATTGGTGCACATAGCTTAGCACTCGTGGAAACGGATTCAACTAAGATATGTTTTTTATATGGACTTTAAGGATGCGTGCTGTGGATGATCGCGAGTGATGTAGCTGTGTGCAGAGCAGAGTACCTACAGTAGGCCCGCGTTTGTCGCTAAAAGTAGACATGCCATCGTGGAAGCAAAAAGTTATACATCGCATAGCTCGAGCTGCGCATCTTCCTCGCACAGCTACTTTGCGGCGGCGCATCTTCATAGCACATCTTACTCGCACCGTTACATAGCTTAGTATCAGTGGAAACGGTTACATAGTTTCGCAGCTTAGCTATTACATCCTCGCAGCCTTATTCTTAAGAAATATAAAATGTTTCTGTAATGTCAAAATGTATTGTCTATTCAATTTCAAAATTCAATGTTTTATTTTTTAATGCACATATATTTTACATAACACTGAATTAGTATGAATAATAGTTAGCATTCAGTATATGGAGTAGAGCTAGAATATTTGTGATTTACCCATAGCATGTACTGTAGGTAGATACTCTACATTGTACAGGCTGTTAATATAAATAAAAAAGATTGACATAACTAAAACATTATCGTGCATAAAATGTGGAAAGTAAGAACAGCATAAAAATGCATTTTAACATTTTATTAAAAATGTAAGCTTCCTAAGCGTATTGGACATTCATTGCACCAGCTAAGTTTGTAGTTTGTATAAAATTTTATAGCAAGCGTACGAACGTGTACAACCGTGTACAAAAATGGTTACGTGGCGTCCTGTCCGTGTTGAGGCTGAATGCGCCACTGCATAGATTATAAAATGATTTTCCGAAGTGCACTCAACAATGCAACCCGGGTGCCGGGTTTTGCGATTTTATATCGGTAATAACATAAACATGCCTGTGTCACACCATTATATGCTTATTATTTATATTTTAATCCTTTTTATACTAACGTACATAAGATGATAGGTAGTAACCCAAGTAGCATAACAAGCTGTTTAAAGGCTGTATTAAAGTTCGTTCTTATACTAAAAGCTGAATATTCAGGCTGTAAAAAGGCTGTATAAGCGCTTATACAGGCCTTATAAGTGTAAAAAGGGCCCACATTACACAGCTTATTTCGTTATTGGAGCTGTATAGAGGCTGTATAAACAAAAGACAAGTATAAAAGCTGTATTAGGGCTGTTATTAGGTGTATAGAGCAGCCTATACAATACGGATATCCTCTTATAAGTATCTTGTAAGAATAATAGTTCTAAATAGGTTGTCGAAGAGAATTATGTGAGAATAAAATAAATAAAACTATTTACGATGCCATATTGAATGGCGACATAATATTGTTATTAAAATGGAAAGGATAAAATCTTGGACATGGATATCTAATGCTGTTTATTGATGAATTCAATGTGCAAATTTTAATTTATTGTGAACCTGTGTATGTTTTCCGTCAAAATATTCACGCGCCAACAAAATAATCAAGCCAAAATAAAGAAATTATACTAAATACAGTAAATAAGTGTTTGTTTTTAAGGTTAGGAAGTTAAAAATATATTTATAAATAATAGATATGAGTATACAAGATCATTATTCAAGCTGATAACCATGATACGGCTATAGTTATTATGAAATATTCCTTTAATTGTAATTTAAATGTTGTTATTGTAAATGTAAAAATGTCGACAATTTGCTATACAGCCTAAACGATACTTGGAGTGTGTTATAAGTCTTAGTAGCTGTACTAAGTAAGTTATGAACGTTTATTGCTGTATTAAGTAAGTGAACACATGCTTAATACAGCCTGTATACAGCTTGAACGATAAAACCAGCTTGAAGTGTCAGAAAACACTTAACGCTGTATTATAGAGTTATAATATCTGTTTCAGAACCCTAAGCTGACGCGGATCCCTTTATACAGCCTGTATACAGCTTTAACGATAAAACCAGTTTGAAGTGTCAGAAAAAGCTTAACGCTGTATTATAGAGTTATAATATCTGTTTCAGAACCCTAAGCTGACGCGGATCCCTTTATACAGCCTATATACAGCTTTAAAGATAAAACCAGCTTGGAGTGTTATTAAATTCTTAACGCTGTATAGTAGAGTTTTGATATTCTGTTTAAGAACCCTAAGCTGACGCGGATCCCTTACTAAGAATGTTATACAGCTAGAGCTGTATAATATCTCATAAATCACTCTTATAAGTATTAAAACTGTTCTTTACACTCTTGTAAGTCTCTAAAAGAACTCTAAGTTCTAAATGGGCTGGTTTATTGATGTAGAATATGCTTGCGTGCTGCTTGGGAAGCTATCTAAATGTGAACTAAACTAAATTTTAAAGTGATGTTGGCGAAGGTACTTATGTCACCTTAATAAAAAATAATTTGATTGGTACAAGTTAATACATAACAGGTAAACTAAGCTTGAACAAATTACAATCCCTTAACTAAGTTACAAAAGTTGGAGCCAATAAAGTAGTTAACAAACGTAGGGTAAATAACAACTGCGTGGAATTAAAGCGAAAAAACTTTTCAGATCAACGTAAACTTCTAACTGAAACTACGGCAATATGTACAAAAGTTATAAAGGTCCGTATGAAAACCTCTTAAAGTTTCTACGCTTAAAGTTTTGAGTAAACAGTCCTAGAAACTTGTTCGTACTTATATTTAGGACACAAGTTCGGATGCTTGTTTAGGCCGAATGTTTTCAATAGGTGTGTAATCTTTTATAAAAATATAATGTGTTTACCACACAGCATATTTTATAGAAGATAC
Source organism: Achlya flavicornis (assembly GCA_947623365.1). Lineage (NCBI taxonomy): Eukaryota > Metazoa > Arthropoda > Insecta > Lepidoptera > Drepanidae > Achlya > Achlya flavicornis. The sequence continues at coordinate 6,326,342 of OX392482.1, forward strand.
TAGACTTTTGAATCGTTTTATTTCAGTAATCAAATAAATACAATATGAGAATTATACGATGCTCATTGCATTTGGTTTACACTTTTTTGATAAAGAGAATGGAGAAGACCTAAAGCTATCGAAATACAATAAATGGAACCCCATTATGCTATAAAAAATGAGACAAAAAGACGATTTAGCGCCCTCGTTCGCAATACGAAAGTTAAAAGTACGGGTGATCAGACAAAAAATAAAAGTACCACTCGTTTGTTACCTGTGTTCTGCGATTTGTACCTAATAGCAGATTTAAAACACATCACATTTATCTTGTATCAAATAAAAATGCGATAAGCCCCGCTTATTGATTGTTCCCATTTAAATTGAAAACGTTAAATCTGTTTCTCGTCACGAAAACCAAATGAACGGGAAAAATAAAGCGTAATCGACATTACCATTACATTAACTTTTTGATGGATAATGATCCAATTAATTTACTTATGTATAAATGAAATATCAACAAATTAAATGATGACAGCTGCGACAACAATCTTCATAACAAATGAATAGCAAAATCTGAAAAAGAAAACAATGGGCCACTATCGGGGGGAGTACAAACACAACTTGCGCGTCATTTGTTTCCAATACCTACCCGTCCAATCGAAAACAGCCATTTGTAACAGAATAGATATAAATTGGTGGTTGCAGCAAATATGAATCGTTCGGTTAGCTTTGCGAAACGGTTCGGTGCGTCTCCAGCCGCAAGTCGCGTTGCCCTATCAATTGCGTATATGTGATTACACTCAATTTTTGAAACTGACGCGCCCTAACTGCTCATAGGGGGTGAACATATAACTCAAATTACAGATTACTCGACATGTGTGCAAGATTTTGCTATAAAAATTATTGTGCATTATCTTGTTTGTTTTTTTTTTTATCATTGTACATATATTTGATTTATGTCAGTGATTGCAAAATATAATATAATTATAGCAATTTTTTTTATGAGTTAGAATAAAGAATTTTCATGGGCATTAAAATGACTGCTGAAACAAGTGAATAATAAAATACTAATTTAATCAATTTCCAAAAGGGATTAAGATGGTTCAGTCATATTTAAATCAGCAACTATCTCTGTTTTGACAGCTTGCTCTGTACAAAGTACTGCCCCGTTGAGTATCAACGCGGCCCCGTTCAATGTGCCTCCCCTAAGGATGAATGATATATTTTCAATTTTTGGCTTCCTATTAGTATAAATTTCCGACTTTTGAGACGATTTATTTATCTTCAGTTTTGAAAACGGCAGTAATATTTTGTAACAAAGTATTTACGTGCAATTATTTGTTGTAATAGGTTATAGTCGTGTTAAGAGGGCAATTGGGCAATGGTAAAAATATTCGTTGGTGAAAAACAGTCAAGGAACATTTCAGAGAGTAAGTAATTGAGGATTAAAGATTAAGGATCAACTTGTATGTTTTAACAAATCGATCACAATCGACAATTTGGCCTTCAAAATCTTATATTCGCAATACTCTATGTTGACTTTCTGCATAACTCAGAATATAAAAAATATTTTTGTTGTTTTCGTTTTACGGTATTCACACCCATTTCAATACGATCCTTTCATAAATTCAAAGGGGTGTAAAACCCAAACACAACCAACCCATGTTCCTAATAAATTTTATGCACCATAAACACGACCTATGTATACTTAAAATAGAAAATTTGCAAAAAAATATGATAAAAAACCGCTATACTCTCCTATATCCTGAGCCGCGATAAAACGTGTGAAGGGTCAAAACGACCGCCAATACATCATAAAATTATATGAAAGTCAAGAGCAGGGAAGTGCAGAGGTGAACAGGCCACAACAGAATTTATACCGGCCTGATTTCGATACGTATTGTGAAAAGCACGTTTTACGACTTTTAAAATAATATTATGAAAATAACTTCCAATTATTACGCGCCCGTGGTCATTGCATTGTGATAACTATGGTCTGACGCTGTAAAGATGCAGTGAAATTTTATATTTTGAAATTTTTACGTGTACGGAATACGATCGTAAAACCTTCATAGGTAGCGGGCTTTAAAGGAGTCATTCGGTTAGAAATTCTCTGACGCCGCGGAGGAAAAATCTTCGCTCGTCTTACAGCGTCATTTGGAGTCACTACCCGTGAAATTTGTCGCGGTTCCTACTAGGTAGCAGATAGATACTTTGTTATGTTATGTGGAGATGCGTCTAAATGCAATGGTTGCTTAGGAACGACTTGTTGGAGAATTTTATTAAAAATGCTTTAACTATTACATTAATGTGTATTTGTGCAGGCAAAGGGTAGGAATGTACTTTGACGTCCATTGATTTAAGGGACGGGAGGGGGGGGGGGGAAATAGGCAGGGGGTAGTTGTAGAAACCCCTCCCTTTTTTGAGATTACGTTTTATTTTTATTTTGTCGGGGTTGTGACAGAAGATTTTTCATAGTGTTTCGCGGAACACAAATGAACTAAGCGCTTAAAATCTAAATAACTCGTAAAATATAGAATATTTAAAAAAATCGTTAGTATCAGCCCTAGGTCATACGTTAGTGATATTATTTAATTTTAGAATTAGATACACCATGAACGAATGAAAACGAAAATTCATTATTATTAGAGGTAGCTTTGTGATTTTTTTCTATCGAGGAATGTTCATTCCATTATGTTTTTTCTCGAGTAACCCTCGCGTATATAATGAAAATACCCATATACAAATATTTTTTCATTTAAATATTATTTACTTGGGTAAATTTCAATTCTAAGATATGTTATTTTGCTTTATACGCACTCTAAAGTAAGGCCAATGAGACGAGATAAAGAATATAATCAAACTTTTGATTACTGTATGTATATAATTAAATTACACCTTTTGGCACGGGATACTAATTACATTTAGTGAAATTGCAAACCTTGCAATTACATAATATCTCCAATTTTTCTTAAATCTTCTAATTATAACTTTTTTTTCTAAATACACCACAGTAATAAGCTTTCATATTTTTTTAAATATATTATTGCCTAATAGAAATCATAGACATTATTCCTGGCCGCCAACGGGACAAGCTCCATACAAATGCCCATTTACCTTTTGAACTTTAGACTGCTCGCTCGCTGTGTGTACAGCAGTGAACGCGGAACTCTAGAACTCTTTTCTGTGGGATCGGGGCGCCTAAAATAAAATATAAACCTAATACCAATCTACTTATTATAAAAACAAAAATTAAACTCGAACATATGCCATTTTATAATATTTTTAAAGGCCATCAGACGGCCAAACAAAGCAGTTTCTATTTTAAAACAGACAACAACTTCATATAATTTAACGCTTATTGCATTCGCGTTTATTTCAAATTAAATTAATTCTATAGAAGCTACTTGTATTTTAAATGGTACCTATATTGATAATAATATAAAAATAGGCTTACTCCAATGTTTATTTAAAGCATTGCATAAATTTACTGCTCCAACTTATATTCAACATAAAACTACTGAACTGAGAGATTTTAAAACTTTCTGAGTGATTTTAACTTATTTTAGTAACATCAAAGGACGAATATAAACTCATAAATAATTATGTTTGAATAATGATCTACTTATTACAATATTTAATACAAAATAGTCTTATTTATTCAGATTATATTAAAGTTTTAATATTTTTACAAGCTTTTGCAATGTGTGTATGTTAGTTCGTTCGGGTGGAATCTTGCAAGTCGAATTTCACCCACTTCCAGTGGTTGGATTGATTAGATTTTTTGTATACATTATTATATTGGAAGACAATGCAAGTACAGTCAACAAAAAGTACAGTCACCAAAAAAAGCTTGTATTCAAAATGAAATTTTTAACAAAAAACTTATTTAGAAAATCTCCTTCATTTAGAATTTACTAAAAATCAGGACACCATTTGTATGGAATCTGTCCAATGAATTCATACATGGGTCTTTATAAAATGTTTTGAATACATAAAAACAATAGTGACACAGTATTAATTTCCAGCACAAATATGTTACAAGACCTGTTGAGATCTGTTGCATTGCTGGCTCCCGGCCAAGGCTCATGTAGGGATCAGTTCGGGAAGTGAATCTCTAGATAATAGCTCGCATTTCGTTGCATGTGCCGGCTGGGCGCCAAGATAGCCGTGTTTGGACAACCAGTGGAAATTGACGCTCGGAATATATTGTAGGTTGTCGACTATCGTCAAACGGATATACGAGTAGATACACAGTGGGGATTTTTCAATTTGGTATTAATGTTTACTGACGTTTGTTCTTTTGTAATTTTAGAGGATTATTGAGCGCAACAGTTTATAACATGTTACCATAGAAAAAAATATACCTAGAAAGAACGTCGCCATACTACACGAATATATAAAACAGGCCAACTTTTATAGGCTGCTGCACGTAAAAGCTACGTTTTACGCTCCTTCTGCGTCATTCTGCTTGTCATACTGATAGCAGTTGTTGAAATATTCCAATTAAAATCGGGAGAAATTTAAATATTAAACATTATTTTGCAATTTTAATTATTTTTATTTGATTTAGGCCTTAACAGTTAGGGGCTATTTTTTCGACGCGTGCCCAGCTTCGACACTCAATCTGAATGTATACTTAATCAAAGCATGTTACCTTTAATTTTATTTAGATTTTTAAATGTAAAAATATGATGTATAATATTTTAAATACCTATTTATTTATTGTGACACCACAGTGATGAAACCTATGAATAATTTTATTATTCGTAGGTTGAAACTCACTTCACTTATAAAATACTTTTAATTTTTTGGTCTTTGTCCAATTGTCTAATTTGTTTTTAAAACTATTAATTGTGGTAACATATAAGTACCAATTCCTCAGGTAATCGGTTCTAGTTCAAGACCACTCTATTACCTAGTGCGAAAATAGTGATTTGAGAGAGTGGAAATTTAGTTTTAGTTTAGTTTTAGCAAGTAGTTAAACAATACTCACGTATAAGACCCAGTCCTTGGGACTGTGTGCATTGGTACCGCAGACGTAGAGCCGTGCTCCGTCGCCCATTGGCTGTATCACTCGGACGTGGTTTCGGCAGTCGAAGTGCTGTAAAAAATAACAGTATTAGTATTTAAATTCTTTCTTTCCTTCGTTTATGGGATTTGGTCTATTTTCTTATTTTATGTGTAAACTGAGTTGGTAGAATAACGGAATATCTTTGGTTGTTTCGAGACATATCTCACGTCCATTTTGTTGCATATTTCATACACTCTTATTATAGATTCATTAACTGAAGCACTGCAAGCAAAAAATGCTTAAGCGGATTAAAATAAATAACAAGAACGAATAATAATAAACACGAGGCTCTACTAAAATCTTACAGTAACTGTCAATATCGTTACAATCAATATTGCATTAAAAATAAATTAAAAAATCAGTGAAAATAAAACAATGTTCATTAACGAATCGACAAAATAATAAACTGAAACGAAAACAAATGAAAAACATCAGTGGGTGTGCAATGTTCATATTTCGCCCATTCTACCTTCCCAGGGCAAAATTCATTGGAATAATAGTAATACGCGAAAGTACGTGGATGTGTATGAGTGTACACAGGCTGTGATTATGCAAATTTGCATTCGACATAAATATTAAACGGGACATTAATATTCCATACGACAGAAATATGCATTGCTCGCTTAACCGGGTAAAACAGTGCTGTACTGGTCCATTTCGCTTAATTAAAGACCCATTTAAAAATAGTTTTTCTAGGTACTATTTACGATACATAATATAGCTATGTATACATGTATCAGCTGTGTTTAGCTGTGCTTGCCATTGCTACACAAATTATAAAAGGACGACATTGAGGTGGATCATAAAAGGGTAAAAAATATCCGATGGAGTCCCAATTAACGAAGCTCTTTTCCATCCTTAAAAAATAACAAGCTTGTAAAAATATTACGTCGAATTGATTCAGACAGTAAAAATATAGTCTGTGAATATAATACACTATTTTTAATCGGACATGTAAAATGGGTCTAACTCATATATTTTAAGTCAAAACATTTATCACTTTTAATTTTCAGATATGTCATTTGTATTACCTATTCTTGTATTTTTTTCCATATGAGGTTTGTATATTTGGAAAACAGAAGTTGGTTTCTATTTAATTTAAATATATTTATTCCAGATTAAGTGAGCCCATACCCCCTTATTATTAGTCAGTCTTTTAATACTCAGGTATTAAGATGGCCCCAGCCCTTTTTTGTTTATAAGACATTAGAATGTGACGGATATATTTAAAACCTATAGGTATTACTATACTTGCCTTAAACCTTATTTATTGATTAGGGGGTAAGAGTTTTACTGCACCAATCTTTTGAGAAGTGGTCTTATTTATCCTGCCATCTTCATTTTGGTCAGCCACGATATCGTTTAACGTTTTGTGGGATCCATGTTTTTGACATCTTGACCCACAGTTTATCTGACACTTAGCAGATAAGCCCACCTATTGGACCTTGGACTAGACTAGGATTATCTTATAATGAAAGAAGTATTCCCATTTGCGCACCGATTTTTTGAGCACCGATCACCGATCACCGATAAGTAAAATGGAGAGTAGGTACATTATGTTTCATAATTAGTTTCGTTATTAGGTAATATACAACAGTAAAAGTATATTTTTGTTCAGCAAGCGGAATAGTTTTGATGCTCTAAAAATGGGCGCTCTAACGATAATACTTTTTATAATAAAACACCACAACACTAGAAGCTACTAAACCGTCGGTGCTCAAAAGGGAATGATTTCGAATTTAATTTTTGTTCCCATTTGAGCACCGATCCAAAATATGCATCGGTGCTGAAAAAGGAATAGGATCAGTGCTCAAATGGGAATACTTCTAATGAAATTGTCACTATAACTAAGAGATATGATATATCACTCAAGCTACTTCTAATAAGACTCCTCTACCCAGATTTTGAAGACTAACATAATAAAGACAAACCTATTTAGCAGAACCCATAGAAGTAACAGACGATTGTGTCTGTTACTTGTGAATGATAAGGACTTGATCTTCATAACATAATTAAATAGGCATTGCTGAAAAGTTGAAAGAACCTAACCTAATAACTAGAACTATATCAAAGGACCCGATTTTCCTGAAAGTTAGAGAATATGGTATTGAATGATATAATTTCTGCTTTTATTCTAAGAGATAAGGAATGAAATAAACTTATCAATAGATAGATGGTCCTCCGAATTTACCTGAAGGTATCTACTTAGTAACTTTGAAAAAATATTATTTGTATTCACCCATCTTTTTGTCTTTATTATCAGTAATCAGAAATTCATTGCTAAATAACTTGATGTTGTATATTGCTAAAACGTCTTCACAAAACATAACCACGCAGACTTTGGTTAAGATTTCACCTATCGCATCGCAGGTCGTGGGTTCGATTCCCACACAGGACATACATTTGTGTGCAAGAACATATCTGTATGTCCTGAGTCTGGGTGTAATTATGTATATTAAGTATGTATTTACAAAAAAAAGTAGTATATGTATTATATTAGTTATCTAATTAACATAGTATAAGCTCTGCTTAGTTTGGGATCAGATGACTGTGTGTGAGGAATATCCCAGGGTATTTATTTATAACAACCCAAAAATAAAAAAGATATATAATAAATAAATACATAACATACAAAAACTTCGGAATTGTGAAGAATGGTATCATCTAGGAAAACCCTTGCAGTACAGTAAAAGAAAAAGCAGTAAGTACTTTCTTAAATCCAAACCATATTGTCAATCTATCAAAAATACATAAAAGTATAGATGAAAATTAATAACAAAGCTCGATAACTTAAACATTTATTTCAGGTCGCCAAGGAAATAAAGTAAACAAAACTTTAGAGGCGAGACGTGGTACCGGTGTTTATTTAACGATAGATTGGTATGTGGTCTACGTGGTCGGACGCGGGGTTGAAACTAATTTTCCGAACGTCATGACTACTGGACACGAGTATTGCGCCGATGTCCAGTTCTGAAATGAAAACTCGTTGGTGAAAATAAAACTATAAACATCAATTGGTTATACCCACGGTTTTTTTTATTTATTGTGGACTTGTTTCACTTTTGTAGTCATATTGCTACTTTTGGACGCTTTGCATGACACTTTTGGTCAACGACAAGGGACACAGCTACTGGTCTAGCAGGGAATAATTTATTTTCACTATTATGATATCGCCCATTTCATACGTACTACGTTAGTACGCTATATTATTGTTGCTTTATTGGTGAGGCCAATATCCATATAATATTTCACACATTAGCCATCAAACTATTATCGATGTCCAGGGTTAGCAATCAGTGTCGGAGTCTATTTGCCACAACTGAACTCTGCAACTACATTGTCTTGAGATAGCAAAACAGCTCCACGTTAGAGCAGTACCTTACAATTCTGAACCATGTGTTGTGTTACAGTGTGGCCGCCAAGAGAATGCATATCTGACACCTGTTAATATTGTCTTCTCAGTTTTAGTATATTACGAACCGATGGTAGAGTCGAGTGTGGGCTAAAACTAAATAAATGAGGTTTTTTATTTATTTATTTTATTTACTTTATTGCATCACCATGTGTATAAAAGATGTAAAAATATGTTTAATAATTCACATGGACCCCGTAGGGCACAGCAATATAGATAGACACATTATATAGGTTTAAGTGCAACTGCTTTGAACTCTTTGCTCCTATTAATATATTAACGAGCCCATAAATACTAATAATCGTTCAAATTCAATTTCTCTAATGGTCGAATATAACAAAATACGTGTAGTAAGTAAACAATTGATAAAGTATTTTGTTTCACGATAAAAAGTTAGTGCCACGTTTCTTTGGCCCGGCCTCGCAGAGGTAACTTTCCGAGAGAGATTGTTCTAAAGTAATTATCGGATTAATATACTCGGAGCGTTCAGCCGTCGCACTGACGTGAACAGAGAACTGTTGTGCTCTCAAAAACAATCAGAATTAAGCAAGAGAACAATCAGGCCCACGTCTAAGTTTCTTTTAACGGCACTTAGCCGGCAGCGCTCGCATAACTTCACTCGGAACTAATGCCTTCGATTGGTCCATTTCGTTAATTATTCGCCACTTTGTACGTAAGTAGATTTACGGAGGGTTTTCGTCGCGTTTTTCTACCCAGAGATTTTTCTATAATGGTTTTTATAAGGAATTTAGGAGCACTGATTTGCATTTGTAACGTAAGAACACTTTATTGTTCTTGTCACGATAAGTTCTTTTAACATCATAAAAAAAGAAACGCCAAGAAATAAATAAATGAACGATTCTAGTTAGTAAATGGGAAAGAAACAAATTATTTATTCCATAACGGTTAAATAACTTAAATTAATCTATCTGTCTATTTTAATTTATTTATTAATTTACTGCATCACATATCTGTGTATACATAATAAGGTATTAAATAATATGAAATAGTTCACATGGACCTATAGGGCACAACAATAGTGGTGGTAGACAAAGTTAATAACTAGCCTAGAATCATGGTACACATTTAGTATTAAAAGCCAAAGTTTTAGGTTTGGTAAAAAAATGCAATTCACGCCATTTTTCCGCAGGCGTTTCTGATTCTTACATTAAGGCAAAGGACGAACTTTAATACAGCCTACCAACAAAAATATAAATTTTGAGAATTTAATAACAATGGAAATCCTGCTTTAGAAACAAAGGAAAGGCCGAATAAAATATGATTTTCTTCGAGTGTGGACAAAGAAATACTTAACACACTGATGAAAAATTGCGGTCCATCACTTCTTAAAAAGGTGTGTAGCCGGGATTCTGTTACATACATTATTTAAAATGGCGGAGCTCTGATTTACCTAAGCCAGTGAAATATCCTTAATAGCGTCACAAAGAGCAGTGAACTTAAAACAACAAGGCGAGCCCGGCCCGGTGTTGGGCGCCTTACGGAATTTGCCGACGGCATTTTTCCAGCCTTTTTCATGTTACGACATCGTGTTTAGAGAAAAGAAAACTCGCCGACAGCGAGAAACTTTGATTATAGCCTTCACGAGTGGCCGTTCCATCCACGATCGAGGTGATAGACTCAGGGATATTTCTTTTTTATAGCCTCTTTGATACTAATAAAACAAATTTACTTTTTTCTCCATCGGAAGAGTTGGAGAGGGTAGCATGTGGTCTATTGCTTTCCTTCCCGCGCTACTGCGGAAGTTTGACCTTTGTTTGTTTATACGAGCGCGTAACCACGATATTCCCTTGTAGTAAACTTGCGAATTTGCTTATGCCGCTTTTTGCCTTTTGTACCGCATACCTTTTAGAGTCGCAAAGAGGTTTTACTGCTTACTTTGAGAGTTTATACATTTCGCATGAGACGTTCCATTTCTGGTTGCGAGCTTTATGACTTTCTTATTAGATATAAACGTGTCTGGGGAGTCAACAAAGACGTAATAAATAAATACTACCTAACGGAGTATGAGCACCGCGGTGCAAGGATACAATTTTTATTACACGGTATATTGTGTTTTATCGTAAAAAGTAAAACAAAAACCGATCGTAATGAAAATCCTGCGAAACACATACATCACAGCCATACAGAAAATAGAGGAAACAACTCAAGCGTAATATCTCGCTTAGAGTGGACATTATCGAATTAGTCGATGACGAAGCGAGGCAACTGGCAATAATCGCCGTTCCCCGATCTTCGAGACAGCCTCCGACCGACCGCCGAGAAATAAAACAAATATTGCTTTTACGTTGCGATTGTAAATCAAAATTAACGGCCTTAATATAGCGAGGCAGAGCGTGGCTGTAAGCCTCCCGCTATGAAATATGCTCGCCGCCCCACGCTCACAGTTAAAAATGGGATTAACCCTTGATGGAAATAGTGCTTGTTGCAAGTAATTTTACTATTAACAAGAAAGTTTTAATTAAATGCTTAGGTGCTTTAATGCGCAAAAAATGCATTAGTTAAATACGAGTAGGTACAATGCTTGCTTACCTCTGATTTTCCTTTTGATACGCATTGGGCCACATTGCTCGGTTCCAGATTTATTGAGTCTCTCTGTGAAAAAATCAAAATAGAATTAATGATTTTGCATTATTTGCTATGCTAAAAAAATATTTGTTTATAAAGTAAGTAGTTTATAACATGATATTTTGGCAGATTTATTTAATAAGAACTTAAAGGTAGTTGACGTATAAAATAATAAAGAGATTTCTTATATATAAAAATAACTAGGGTTATATTTTGAGGGAAATCTCTCGGGCATATCGTTATTACAATTTGAATAAAAACTTGCCAAGTAATACTTACTTCACAATGCGACGAGCTGATGTTATTCATATTCAGCCGATACAACCGATCCCTGAAAAAAAAGTTTTAAAAGTAAAATAGGAAACGAATGTTGTAAAACTGTATTAACTTGGTGTATTTGAATGGAAAAGTTGAGTCAATTCGCTGTGGGCAATATAAGGGATATGTTACAAAGTTGCGTTAAACTGCCATAACATTTATTGAAGAATCGTTTTATCGCTGAAAATGCGGTAGTTACATTATTCCCAGAATGGTATTAGTTGCCTTCGTGACACACACGATTGACCTATATCACTTCTTTTATTGAATCACCAGTATAACTTGAACTATTCGGTTTTCCCAAAATAAAAGTTACTGGTATCTATGTAAGGAATCTGTCAAATACGGAAGCTCTTGTGTTATTGGTTTATTGCATTGAATCGGTAGCCATCTCTGTGGAAGGTAAAACTGATATGTCGGGATCGTAATAGACCTATTGGATTATAATGAACCAATTGGGTTTTGTTTAGGATTTTTAACATTTTTTATTTTTTTATTTTATAGTCTACTAGCTGTCCCCCGCGGTTTCGCCCACGTTCCCGGGATAAAAAGTACCCTATAACTCTCTCTGGCTCTAATGTAGCTTCCTATAAGTGAAAAAAAAACAAATCTGACTGGAAGTTCAAGAGATTAGCGCAACAAACAATCGTTTATTTGAATTCATATTATTGTAGCCTTTGTTGAGGAACTTTATATTATACATACCTAAATATGAATCATGAAACTGTTCTTATAATTAATAATAATCTAATCTATTAAAGATTCTAATGAACAGTTTTTTTCAATTGTATATGCAAGAAAAACATGGCCAGGTATACGAGGTAGACGAGGCGAAAATGAATGTTAGGAAATCCCTAACATCCCCAACGTATGGGAAAATAATAAAAAAATTGTTGAAAACATTCCAATTAAAAAATACGTATTTATATAGCTGTGAAACGTATAATTATGTGGGCTATTTCATACTATTCACATCACATTTGCTCATAGAAAGTGACAATGTCTATAAACTACACTTTTCTTTTATTTGCTCGATCGTAATTATATTCAGTAAATTACGAAACATACAATAAGCACCCGGGTTGATATGGGTTGATCTTCGAAAATAACATTGAATCACGACTAAAATGTCTATGCGTCTCATTCTCTCTCGCAAAGTGTCATAAGGGTTGTCATGTTTCGTTTCCATGATGTAGTTCTAGTTAGCGTAGCAAAATCCTAAGTCTATGGTTTTTTATATAAATACTTACATAGCGCCAACGTAAAGAGCGTCCCGTTTCGAATCCACGAAAAAAGTCCTATAGTAAAGAGTGCCGCAGGTGAATTCTCGAACATGATCTGAAAAGATAGAAATTACATTGAGTAAAAAGACAATTACAAGAAGCGCTCGTGGTGTAGCATGATTAGCCGTTCTTAATCGATCGGCAAAGTTAAGCTACGTCTGTCTTGGTCGGTACCTGGATGGGTGACCGCCTAGTGGTATTTCAAATCGAGCGTTTCCGTGCTTCGGACGGCACGTAAAGTTGGTCCCGGCTATCACTTAATTGTGATAGTCGTTAAGCTGGTTGGATGCCTCCTAGGCGGCTTGAAAAACTCCAACAGTAGGTTGGCCACTAGCCTACCTCCACCGATCCGCAGTGGGCACGCGTGGTGGAGTATCTGCCCATTCCCTTTCACCCTGATTTGTGAAAGGAGGCCTGTGCTCAGCAGTGGGACATTATAAGCTGATGATGATGATGAAAAAGACAATTTAAACCTAAATAATAATAATAACATAAAACTTAAAATTCATTACATAGATCATCTGATAAAATACGTATTTATAGTCAATGACTTGAAGAAGGAAGGGGATCTAAGGAAGGTTTAACCTTTACCAAAACAGATTATTATTACATTCCACAAAAAACGTAGATGGTTTTGAGAACGAACTATAATTGAAAGGAAGTCACAATGGATCTAACGAGGTCCCAGTGACGACAAAGCCTAATACCTTACCTTTCACATCAAATATATTTACTTGTATATTCTACAAATATACCTTCAGATGACTTGGTAGATATTTTAAATAAAGCAGATCAAAGGATGTTGAATAGAGGTCGCATGCTCGCACATAAAGTTTGTGTTATTTGAGTAAAGTTTTAGAAAATACATCAAAGGGTTTATGCTGATAATGTTTGCACTGGTTTAGTAGACAATTTAAAAGACTGCGATAAATACCGTTTGTTGGTATTCACTGAAAATATGATAGTTTAAAATTATTAGTGTGAGATATTCAATGGTGCCAATTCTGTTGTAAATCGCACTAAACTAATTTTAGTCACATCACATCTCTTTCAAATTAATCTTTGCCGTCTTATTTTGCGTGTATTTAGGCGTAACCGCGATAGATAACGACTAAATTTATATTGAAAACAAGCATTGGACTAATTTGACACGACTAAATTTCTTACATCCTTTTCTTATGTTCTTTGTTAGAAAGAGACATATAAATAAATAAAAATAAAAATAAAAAAAAAATAAAAAAGCCTTTTATTTCCAGTAATACAAAATAAACAAAAAAATGTAAAAAATCTGTGCAATTTATATACAAATGATATATTAAGTAGGTAGGTAATTTATTATTCTTCTGGAACCCCTCTCAGGTAAAGGCCTCCTCCAAAGCTTTCCATTTTTCCCGGTCTTGGGCTATTTTTAGCCATTGTGGGCCAGCAATTTTTTTAATCTCGTCTTCCCATCTAGTGAGCGGTCTTCCTCTATAGCGCTTACCCAATGGGCCTTTCCATAGCGTAACAGTTTTTGTCCATCTACGATCTTCAAGACGTGCTATATGACCGGCCCATTTCCACTTCAACTTCCGACTATGGCTGAGAGCATCTATTGCTTTTGTTTTGGATCTTATTTTAGTATGTTTTATCTTCTGTATTTTCTTAATGTTTAACATACTGCGTTCCATTCCTCGCTGACATATACTTATTTTATCTTTTATTTTGGTGGTGAATTTCCATGTTTGACACGCGTACGTTAGACAAGGAATGAGACAAGAGTCCATGACCCTTTTTTTTAACTTTATAGGCATTTCGCTTTTAAATATCTCCTTGTAACTCCAATATTTATTCCAAGTATGTTTGACTCTTCTCTCCACTTCAAGTTCATTTCTATCTTTGTTGAATCCCATTTGCTTTCCTAAATATACATATTGATCTACATAATCTAATTGATCATTTCCGATTGTTATTTTTGATTTTTTGGAGTTGGTCATGACTTTGGTCTTTGTGATATTCATTTCTAAACCCACTTGTCTGCTTGCTTTGTGTAGAGTGTCCAACATGTATTGTAGTTGTAGGCTCGATTCCGATAGCAAAACTAAGTCGTCTGCAAATCTTAAGTGGTTTAGGTATTTACCTTGGATATACAAACCTCGGTTTTTCCAGTCTAATTTGCTTATGATGGATTCTAGAACTGCAATAAAAAATTTTGGGGATAAGGGGTCGCCTTGCCTGACTCCTCTTTTTACTGGAAAACTTGGGCCAATAGTTTCCAGTTTGACTCTGCTTGAGCTATTCCTGTATATATTTTTGAGTACTGTTATGTATTTTTGCTCTACATTTTGGGCTTTTAGAGTGTCCCATATGCTTTCATGTGAGATATATGTCCCAGAAAGAGACATAGTGAGACTAAATTAGTTTAGTTGTATACAACAGAATCTGGGCCAATGTCCCACATGTCATCTTCAGAGAAATATGGATCTCAGTACTAAAACCTCTACAAATCCCTTGATATAATAGGCGTGAAGACATTAAATTATTTAAAATTATTATAAAATGTATGAATATTAAGATACAGTTTATAATTCAGGATTTTTACGACAGGGCACGTAGCGACATCGCGTGTACTTTTATTTTAATGTTTCTGGTGTCTGTAGGCCGAGCGAGGGTAAGTGTGGGACTAGTCACGCACCGAATATCCATGTTTACTTTTACAAGCACTGACACCAATGGCGAATGTTGCCCCAAAACAACTACAAATTGAAAACAAAACGTGACTCGAGAGGGTATCAAAGTTTTATTGCGAATATTTAGTGTGCTTTCAGATCCAGAGAAATTTTTAAACGCACAAATAAAAAATGTGACATTCTAGACCTATAGCCACTTGGGAGGTTTTCCGCCATACCCCTTTGGTTTCCAAAAATCTATTAATATATTATTCAAAAATTTTTAGACACACTGCCTATAAGTAACACAACACAGTGACAATTTTGTGTTGTTGCTCGGGTGGTGAAAGCGTTGGCAGTAGGGAATTGGACAGGTGCTAGTGGGTTCTTGAATCAGTATTGCTCGCAGACGCGACGCCTCAGGGACGACGCGGCGGCTCATGCAACACTGTTGTATCAGAAATTTGAATATGCTACCAGTTCTCAGACGGACGTGCATGACGTCTCCTGTGCTTTTACGTTTATTCTTGAATCATTATGGTAAATTTTACAGAAAATATGCCTACACTGAATAAGCATTCAAACTGATTTCAAATATTAAATTCTATGCTTTGTGTAGAAGTGAAAGACTTAATTGTATGAGTAAGACACTTGTCATAAAATTAAATGCATTCATTTTAATGTCACGTAATTTTCAGCATTTCTAGTTTGTCAGCATCCATTAACTGTGGATCTCAATAAATATTTAATGCCCATATGCGAATCGTTTCTAGAAAGCCAATGGTTTTCAAAAGCTATAATGCTACAATTTAATGGCTTCATTTTTATTCTAAGCTCACATATTATTTTATCGTTTATGGCAGACATTTGCAGTTTTATATAGAACCTTTTCTTGAACAGTTTGTATTAATATCGCCCACTATTATACTATGTAAATCGGTGTTTGTTAAGTTTGGTACTAAAAATCAAGTTTATTTTTAGTACAGGCTTATAATATAAACTGCCGTAAGAAATCGTAAACCACGAGTTTTAAGATAGCGTGAATAATTTAGACCAAACCAAAGCATTCGCCACTATGACATACTAAATATTTCAGTACTACACTGGCATAGTTGTCATCCTCTTTCATTGTAACTCCTGTCAGAATTGTATATTCAGTGCCAGTGCATTTTTCATCATTCAATCTCCTACGTGGATCACAATAAAGTCGTGAATGTTAGGTGTGCTTCAGGGTTTTATTTTCGACCCACTGTTGTTTAAATATTAAAGATGACAGAGAAGATTCGTGATCGTATGAGAG
Source organism: Achlya flavicornis (assembly GCA_947623365.1). Lineage (NCBI taxonomy): Eukaryota > Metazoa > Arthropoda > Insecta > Lepidoptera > Drepanidae > Achlya > Achlya flavicornis. The sequence continues at coordinate 6,342,942 of OX392482.1, forward strand.
GAGCTTTTTTTTTCAATATCAAGAGTTTTCATTTAATGGTGCGTCCACGTCTTCAAAAAGGGCGTGAAGAGATTTCTTCAGGGTCGGCAACGCGCGACTGATACCCATGGTGTTGCAAGCATCCATAGGCTACGGTAACTGCTTACCATCAGGCGGGCCGTATGCTTGTTTGCCACTTTAGTGGTACAAAAAAAAACGTACGCGAACCGAGCACGAGCCGAGCTTCAAATGAACAGAATTCGTTCGTTGCTCGAGATGTCAAGTGTGGACGTACAACGAGCCTACAACACGAGCGCGATGCGAATCCCTATAATCAGCCGTTACAAAGCTGAGTGTTTACAAACACAAACACATATAATACAGATCTCATGTTTCATTATTTGCCGTTACACTAAGATGCTCTACTTTATAAGACATCCACTATTCAGTCAAAAAGTAAGTGAAGTAATTGCAAGTGAAGTGGAACTACTTGAGGTCGTGGGTAATAAGCAAACTATAATTAGTGAGGGCCGAGGCATATCAGATCCTTGTGGGCTCGAACTAGCACGCGACTTGTTTAAACGGTAACACGACAACGCAACCGAACCGCTGGATCTGATAATAGCCTAGGTATTGTTTTAATTTGATTGTTTGTTTCATTTGTTACGTTGAAAATAAATTCTGTTTCATGATATGAAACCATTATTTATGTGTTCTTTTTCGTACTAGGTAGTCTAGTATTATAATTATCCGTGGTATCTAGCTACAATCATTAATGTCAGACATGACCTTTGAATCCAAGGTAGCTACTATCAGATAAATAGATATATCAAACCGTTTGTTTTGCATGCTGTTAAATAGTCAAAGTATAAAAGTAAGATTGTTTTGAAATAGTAAAAATGTAGTCGATAAATACTTGACAATTTACCCCCTTACTCATAAAGCGCTATTTAACTAATATACTGATTAAATGGTCACGTAAATAATGTTATATTATTTGACAATGACAATAGAGTGACGTTATTTACGTGACCCTTTAAACAGTATATAGTTAAATAACGCTTTATGAGTTAGGGGGGTTATTGTTTTATGACTCTTTTATTATTAATAGAGTCTTTACGAAAAAAAAACAGTAGATACTCGTAAACACTTAAATAGATATATAACTAAACCCAAGTTACTACACAGACATTCTAGAAAATCTAGCATGAACATTGTTCCACTTCAAAATATTATTTATTCTAACACAGAAACTATTTTGTTGCTGTTACGTACGTACCCGTACTTACTAAGAATTTATGTTTCCTTCTACTCGACCAATTTTATTTATACCCAGCATTGTGAAAGTTTTGCCATTTTTAGTTTTGTGAAATTACGTGTAGCGAACACGACTTCATTGGGGTAATTGTTTTATCGCATGAGCACGGTTCCACTGGTCAGGCGAGGGGGTGCTTGAAGAAATGGGAGAGGGGAGGGGCCGTCAACTTGGAACCACACAGCTGGAATGCTCAGGAAGAAGGTTATAATAAAACAACGCACATTTTAAAGATGTTATCAAACAAAATAATTTTGTTCAAGGATAGTTAGAGTAAACAAAGCGCGTTCAGTCTTATGGATATCATATTTTGTAGGGAAAAGCACCATTATTGTAGCTTGGGGCAACTTACATCGCTCAATTATTTTAATTGGAAAGGAATGCCATAATAATACAATACCCTCGAGAGAAAAACTGTAATGCTCGGAATATTTGCGTAGCATTGTTTCAGCAAATAAATTAATGTCATTCAAAATTTCCAATCGATCAGAATAAAATCCGATAGAAAATAACTCATACATCAGACGCATTATATCGTGACAATACGTAATAGGACGGCGCGTTTGGTTCGTTCAGTGAGCAAAATGTTCAGTTCACCACCGTTTCATTTGATGGATTACATGGCGATTACAGTCGACAGGAAATCCGCGTATTTTTCATTTGGCAATTGTAACTGTGGGCGATATCAAAATAATGTTCTACACAGCACCGATTAGATTAACGGTATACAATTGGCTTACATGGAAACTTTGGCCCATTAGCTTTTCGTATTACCTATTCCGTGGATTGGATTAATTCGGAACGCGCCCCGCGGGTGTTTGTTTCGAGTCGTTATCGCTTCTGTCTCAAACAATAACATGGCTAAGTTGAAATTAAATATTTTACATGCGTTAAGTACAAAGGGTTTGGTAACGCCGTAGAACTTTAATCGTTTGTATGATAATTGTATGAGAATTGAAGCAATTAAGGAGTTTGACACGCCTATACATGCGTTTCTTTAGACTGAAATATTTCCGCAATTGCCCTCGCAAGTACAAATGTATGATAATGTTATAAATTTTCAAATGAGTCTCAAATCGTTGAATTTATGAGTGATATAAATGGCCAACTTTATAAATTGAATTGTAAGTTAATAAATGGGAATGAAGACTTAAGGGGTCTCTATAAGTATAAACTCAACTTTTGTCCATAATCTCTAGAAAATATCTTAAAACGTGAATATTTATAATCGTGGTAGATTTTACCAGGCCTGATGAAGGCGATTTCTTAATATATTAATTTAATTAATATGGTGCGACCATCTAGTCAATTAAAGCACATCATCTCATAGGCATAACTCAAAGCTGCAGCTTAATACGATGACTCAACTAGCGCAGGGGAACTAAATTAACTCGCTTACGATATGATATTTCAGTCACGATCCTAGTGAATACTCCGTTACTTGGCGTCGGCAAGTCGAAGTGAGTTAAGTGAGTTAATCGTGACACGTGTTGAGATAATGTACCGACTGAATTTTCAGCATCTCGTAAAGGTAAGCTCCAATTTTATGACGTTAGTTCATGTAAAGACCTGAGTATGTTAGTTGAAGATGAGTTATATAAGACGTTTCTGAGCGAATAAATTTAATATATTTTAATCTAGTTTCTAATCAGAAAAATAAACCTTTGTGATAATAATTGGAATGGGCTTATTTACTCCTGTAAAACTTTTTCTTAATTTATCAGAATATTTACATCGCGATATATGTAGAGAGCAAATAAATTAATTCAAAAAACATATTAGATTAATTCAATTGAATAGACGTACATTCGATTAGATTTGTATTGCATGAAAATAACTCGTACGGTAGGATTTCTAATTTAAAATGTTTGATTAAAGTGTATAAAATGCAGTTAAAATGTTTTAATAACAGTTATAAAAGTTGCGAGTCTAGTGGGAGGTCGCTGCTCTATGGAACTTAGTAGCGATTAAAAGTCTGTCGTTAAACTCAGCCGAGATATATTATATGAACCCTCATAAAGTATTAACGTGACTTCATCTACGGACGTTGAAGGCATTGACTCTGATCGAGTGTTTTTTTAAGATTTTTCAGGTTGATTATAGTCGTTTTGTCATAAGATATAGGATGCAAGCAACCCTCTGTTTCAGTTTAGCAGTGAACCGTCTTTGGCTGAATACGATGATGATTAGAAAACATATTGATAAAAAAAAAAAAAAATACAAAGCTACTCGTTATTTTTACCGCGATATTTAAGAGAAGTTCACGAAAAGGAAACCCTATTAAAACATGTTGTCACAGATGTAAATAGATATGTGATGACGAGCAAATTAGGTAATTTAGAGATAATTATAAGCAACGTACTCTCATATTATTGTGCAGGCAGGGAAACTGACTGATTACCTGAAATGTCTCCCATTAGTCAGTATAAACAAACAATAAATACAATAATACTCGTATTTCATTTTTATCAGCCCATTTAATACTGTAAAAAAGAGCTAAGAGTGCACTTTGTAGGAAAAAATTATATCCTTGAAAGAATAGCAAAAGTAAACCTATCAAGGTTTATGCAACCCTTCGAAAATAAAAATACAAATAGATGCCTGCGTTTATTTTTAAATATTTTCCAAAATAAGACGTCAAAACAGCTTCCGAGAGAGTCAGCATTATCGTAAACATTTCCGCCTATGTTTTACAAAGCGGTGAACTTCAAACATCAAAATGAATGTTATTCTTTTAAACGTTTCTCAAGTATCACATTTTTCTATGGTTTTCACATTTCCATCTGAGCATAACCGTATCATAAAATGTAATGATTACATTATTTATTTTTTGGATAGCATATAAAAACAGCGTTAAACATCAAAGACCTCACTCATAAACGCTATTTAACTAATCCTACTAATTAAATGGTCTAATAAATAACGTCACCTTACTGTTATTGTCACACAATTTGACGTTATTTAACTGACCGCTTATTCAGTTTATTAGTTAAATAACGTTTTATGAGTAAGGGGGCAAGTGTAAGAACTAAGAAAGACCCAAATAATCAAAGTCAACGTAAACAAATTACTTTGCTAGTAAATAATAATAATCATTAAAAAATATTATTACAATATCATTTACCAGTGGGACACAAAGAACATAATAATATAATAATAATAATAATAATAATAATCTTTATTTCAGGTGTATACCCATAGAATACAATGCAATGTACAGTACAAATACAAAAGTAGAATTAAAATTAAAATTACGCAATAGCATAAGGGTCAAAAGGACAATAAAATAAAAATAAAATAAAAGACAAAGTGCAATAGCACCGTCAGAACAGTCAGCAGTTCAGCACCTACAGTGCATATTCCGTACAATGTATTTGGTCATCTAATATTACCTTCACGGTGCACAGACAACCAGCACGTGTATATCGGATTATCCAGGCACTCAGATAGCGTACTGAGAATCTCATTCCTCGATCTCCTGATAAGCGCCCAAAACGCGGCTATACGCGATCTTCTGATCGCGAAGAAGTCTGGGATCCTACTGTCTGCAAACATGCCCGACGCACTACAGCAACGGGGCAGCTTCATCAAAATGCGATATGCATTATTATATTGCACTCTGATGGCACTCATTGCTCTCTTGTTGTAGCGAACCCAAAGCTGACAAGTGTAGAAACATTGACAATATGCTCTAAACAATGTCATCCTCACTTGTTCGCTACACCGGGCGAACCTGCGCGCGAGCATTTTGCATCTGACCGCGAGGGCCCTACGCTCACGCTCAATGTCATCGTTGTCACTGAGATTCCCAGTAAGCAAATGACCCAAGTACCTGAACTTTTCCACTATTTCTACTTCAGCACCATCTAAAAATACTGGCGGTACCCTTGCCGGGCCTCTCCCAGACCTGAATACTACCATTTGCGTCTTCTGTACGTTGTACTTAAGACCATGATTTTTGGCGTATTGTTCACAGATTGTTAGCAACTTTGCAAGTCCCTTTACCGAGGGGCTAAGCAGCACCATGTCGTCCGCGTAACTGAAGTTGTTAAGACAGACACTGCCGATATGACAGCCAACCTTGGTGCTCCTTAGCTCCACGATAAGATCGTTCATGTACAGGTTAAAGAGGTCCGGCGAGGTAAGGCCTCCTTGACGTACACCACATTCTAACCTAAAATCGCTAGAGATGGTGTCGCCCCATTTCACATTGTTCGCTTGGTTCTCGTACCAGTACCTCAACAAGTCCACAGTTTTCTTTGGTACATTTGACCTTTCAAGTTTCTCCCATAGTAATTTGTAGCTTACTAGATCGAAAGCTCGGCTTAGATCAAGAAAACACGCGTATACGGAGGTTTCTCTAGTCGTATAATAATTTATAGTAGACTTAACGCTAAAGATTGCAGTGTCTGTTGAGAGACTAGGACGAAAACCAAACTGAGCATCATTTACTTTTATATTCCGCTGAAGGACAGGGTGTATCAGTCTTTCCAGTATTTTGCCAAGGATAGTCCCTAAGGAAATCGGTCTGTAGTTCTTAAGACTGGAAAGATCACCCGTTCGGTTTTTAGGGACTGGAACTACCACGGTCTTCATGATTTCTTTCGGGAGGTAACCGAAGCGACAACACATATTATAAAACTCCGCGAGCACTCTGTGTAACTCTTCCCCCGCATATATGATATGCTCGATACTCAGGTCATCCCAACCTGGAGACTTACCACGCTTCATATGTCGAATAACCTCCGCAATGCAGCCAGGGGTAAAGTTCAACTCCTCAGAGACACTAGCATCTACTCGATCATTCTCACAACACACAGCGGGAGAAACTATTGGCATCGGATCAACTCTAAAGTGGCGTGAAAACAACTCAGATATTTGATTTGGTTCGCTATTACCTTCAATGCTTATGGGTATACTCGATTTATAATTCATGTTTTTAGTAGCGTTCCAAAACTTGCTGAAGTTTTTTTCAGAATGGTGCGAAGCTAATATGTTAGTTTTTATGCTTTCTTCATTGTTTTGACACCACTTCAGTTTATTTTTAAACTGTTTCCGACTCCTAGACATGTCATCATAAATTACACCCGATTTAGGTTTACCCGACAGGAGCCAATCGTTGTAATACAATCTTGCTTTCTGATGGCTTTCTTTAACGTGGTAATTCCAGCCCAGTATGTACCTAGAGGTTTTCTGTGCACCGCGATGTGACTTAGCAGTATTCATTGCTCCAATCTGTAAGACCCTAACAATTTTATTATAATAATCATCCAATATGTATTTCATATTATCACAGTCAGTTAACATACTTAAACATGGTAACGAACTCAGATTGCTGTTGCAATACCGGGCATAGTCTTTAATTTGGCTGCTACTTCTGTGACCCCACTTTATGCCGAGTGGATTCGCGGGTTTTTCAACAGTTGTTCTCGATGCTACAACACCCATGTCGCATATGACTTTTAGGGGAAGGTGGTCAGACCAATACACACCACCGACCACACTCGCGGAGCAAATCGAGTCCCGCGCGGCACGCGTCGTAATACAATGATCTAGCCAGCGCAGGGAGCCATGTGCTTCACTTACGTATGTATACGTATCACCTGGTAATATTTCTCTATCTGCACATACCAACTGGTGTTCCACACAGAAAGAATCGAGCTCGTCTCCAAATCTGGTACCAGGGTGGGCGTTAAAATCACCGAGTATATACACGGCCGCTGCGTCATTATCTTCCACCATTGCAGCAACACTCGCAAGACAGTCAGTAAATTCAATCAGATTGTCATCTTTGTCTACGGGTAAATACACGCTAATAGTCAAAAAAGAGCGCGAGCCAACAATAATCTTCACTGCAGCGAGCCTATCGCTGTTGCATTCTAGGATGGACACATTAGGGAACAACGACTTTCGCCATAACAGGGCTACACCACCAAATGGACGACCATTTAGTATACCAGCCGAGGTATCTACAGATGATTTAGCAAAACATCCGAAGTCATCACTAAGTTCGTTAATGAAATCTAGGTCATGTGGAAGAAGCCAAGTCTCCTGAAGAGCCACAATATCAGCATATTTACATATTTCTCTGACTTGTTCGACAGATCTTTTGATGGATCTACAGTTGAAAGTTACCATTGAAATTTCTGAGTGATTGGACCTATCCATGTTGGGGTTTATTTTTAGCGGTATGAGCTGATCGCTCCCAATAGCGGCGGTATACTACTCCTACCGGCTAAAAACCCGCATCCAAAAAGCAATTTAGCTTACAGCTTTGAATAATTATCTTATACGAGTTAAATGACGTGTCTCTTTTTTGTTTGAGAATCTCAATACCGATACACTGTTCTCCTCTTTCTGTGATATGATCACGAATATCATTTTCTGTGACACTTTTTTTGATACGAGAAACATATACGGAGCTCAGTGAATCTGCTACTAAGATTTTGCCGCTGTCCCCCTGTAAGGTTCCTCGCATATTACTGTTTTGTGGCCTTTTACGTTTTCCATAATACACCGTTTTAAATCCATCGCATTCTATTATATTTTCAATTCGTGTAGGTTTTTGTAAGGCAGGTATTGGTTTCTTATTTAGGTCCGTTCCTTCAGCTGTCACGCTATTGCCAGTTGTATGTATACGTCTCTTACAGAGTGATTTCGCTTGGCGCGGCCGCTCGGTGTTTGCAATATCACGGTACGTCGGTGTAAACTCACCCTCAACTTCCACAAATTTATTAGTGTGTGGTACCGGTACAAGCGGGGGCGTTTGCGGATGATGCAAGTTAATAGTGCTTTCATCATCTTTTCGTTCCCGATTAGCAGCTTCATCCAAACAACAACGTAAGTTAGTAACCTCGGCACTAAATGACAATTTCATCTCTGTTATTTCTGCCCGCATCGCCGACATGTCTTTTAGCAAACGTGAAACGTCTACATAGTCAAATGTTACTGACGGCAAGCGACTCAGGTCTTTAGCCACAAACGTTGGCTGAACATCACTCGCTATCTCCTTCAGGATGCTTATAACGTCCTTGATATTCTTCTTTTTCTTGTCATTTCCTTTCCTCTGTATATTACGAAGTCCCTCACCGCACAAGCTAAATAGCAAATTTTTTCCAGCTTCAACTTCTTCGTCCAAGAAGTGTGTAGAACAGATTTGAGTAATACTTATTTCGTCTAACACGTCTATTTTGTTTTGCACAAAGGTCAAAAATTCGTTGATTATTACTTTCGCCATCGCTTATACGCTTGGACCACCGTTAAAGATAAGTAACATTATAATGCACACAACGCCCGCGTGTGACCGGCGCACAACCGATCGCTAGACGCTTACACGACGAATCTATCATATCTATAGATGACAGATTGTGTTTCCACCGTATTCAACTTTTCTCATGAAGCTATGATGATAGTTTAACTATGATAGTATTCTTACAGTTTGTCAAAGTCCAACGATAATCACATGTGATTGGGCGTACACCTACTAGGATAGAACTGCAAATATTTTTAAAACGCGTTTCGCCATTTTGTCATTTAAATTAAGCTTTGTACACCGGGAAATAGGATGCTATGCGCGCATGAGGGTTTAAATATCTAGAAAAATGACTTTTTACCCGACTGACCCGGAAGGAGGGTTATGTTTTTCGAGTGTATGTATGTATGTATGTAGGTATGTATGTATGTATGTATGTATGTATGTCTATTTCTTTGGCACGCTCTGCAGCCTAAACGGCTTGATGGATTTAAGCATATGAGGTGTCGTTAGATTCGTCTGAACTGTGGGAGTGTCATAGGGTATATTATTTTTATATGGCGTCTACGGATAAAAAAGAGGGGGGGTATTAAAAACAAAAATTACGTTATTGTAACAATATGGGTATCAAATGAAAGCTTGTAAACAGCCCTTTCCATATATGTATATATTGTAATACTTTTATTGTACCGTTTTGACGTAAACTGCAAAAAAACATGTTTAATGCAAGGACAGTAGGTAGGTACTATGAGAGGTTACCGTACGTAGCTCACAGAGTTGCGATGGTTGTTAGCGTTACTTTACCGTACCGATCATTTACTAAATAATACTTACAACTCATTCTGTATAAAACTAAAAAGTCTGAAATAAATTAAATTATTAAAAGAAACAAAAAAACCCGACTGCGTAAAACAAAAATTAACTGAAAAGAGAAAAACAAGCTCTTTCATCTATAGAATTTTGAATATAACTTGAATTGTATAAGGTATTGCAGTCGGGGATAAACAAATATTACAAAAAAAACACATATTTAGGTTATTGGTTTGTCCCCGAATGCAATACCTTATACAATTCAAGTTATATTCAAAATTCTATAGATGAAAGAGCTTGTTTTTCTCTTTTCAGTTAATTTTTGTTTTACGCAGTCGGGTTTTTTTGTTTCTTTTAATAATTTAATTTTTAAACCTCACTTTTATTAAAAATATGAAAATATTGATGTTTGTGATCCGTTTAAACGGCTAAACAGATTTTGATGAACTTTGGTACAAACGGCTACACATCAAGCTATACACATCCAGTATAAGCTAATCTCGCATTGTATAGAATTTCCTTACAATGACAGGTCAGCTTATATTTTATTATTACAAATAGAATATGTTCACACTCATGATCGTGGGTATTTATATAATTGAAAATGTACACAAGCTGTCTAACAAGAGTTATTTAATGGTTTTGTAATGGCATAACTAATAACTATTGAGTACCTACACCTAATTGACCTAATACAATTGATATTTTCGGGAATGTCGGTCGTTCTGACCCATCCCTATAGTACTTACCTATATAGTAAACAATGCTAACGATTAACCTTTTTGTTTTAATACTGAAAGAGAAAGTTTGTTATAGTAATCCTTTTAGCATTCGTCTTAGTAGACACGGAAAGGCTCTCCCGTTGGCGCGGACTAATTCCGAATGCACCTCCAATCGTAAAAGAAGTCGTAAAGAAGCGAGTCCCCTCGAACCGTTGCATGGGAATCAGGGAACAAATAGTTGATTTCTTATTGGCTTCCGCCCAGACTCAGATTGAAAATTCGCCATAAAGACATTGGGACACGCCTGGCCGGATTAAAGGGGGAAACTAATAAAGAAAACTTTTGCGACACCGTATTTTTACCAAACGCGCTCCTAAAACTTCTCAGCCTTTATTAGGTTCACGTCGGTAATTTAGAAAATGCTCTGCGGTGCTAGAACCATTTTTCCTAAAACTGCCATAAAACGGATATCTAGTTTCTCTCGTAGCTTTGTGGAGTTGATTAAGTTTTTCAATCTCAGATTTAATATTATTCGTTTAGTGTTTAAAGAGGAAACATGGCTGCTCTCAGTTCATATTTCGAAATGGATTTTAATAATGTTGCTTGGATTTCACCGACTGTATACATATATCAGATGGCTTTTAGAGTGTGATAAAAATGAATTTGCCGCGGAGAGCGGGAAAAATTATGAAATACTGCGCGACGGCGACACATGGGATGGAAGTAGTGACGCTAGAGACGAGATAATAAAGACAAAACACAGCAATAAACATGTTCTGAAAACATGTCAGGACGCGTACTCGACTTCGAATAGGAAACAGGGTAATGTGAATTTCATTTACATAAATTATCTCGCAGTAAAATGGTGTCTATCCGAGGCGAGCGGTGGCGGGCGCCTTGGAGGGAGGCCCTGTTTACGCAACACATCGTGATCACCCATTGGGATTAATTTACTTGAGGCTTTTAAGGATTAAACACAGGCAGGTTCGTTCGAGGTGAATTTAACATGGGGTTAATAAAAATTCACATGAAAGAAATTACGACACAGTATGTAAACTAATAATGCATGAAATGTTGTTTCCTTTGTGCGGCAAAAAAAGCGTAGAAGGTTGTATACTCGGTTCTCCAGGAGAGCAGTAAATTCTGCCACCGCGCTGGAGGTAGGTAGGTACATAATTTCACACACGCCTCGACTCATCGTTCGGCGAAATATTAAGGTGTATAAAATTTTATTACTAGCATTACCCCCTTACCCTGTTCTCTATAAACATTTTGTGTCGCGCTCTCCCCCTGCCGTGGGACGACGCGACGCAGGCGAGGCGCACGACGTAACTTTCGTTTGCCTTATTTCCCTCTAATGCCACATTCGTGTCTTAATAACGAACGGTATTATGTTACGAACGATGGCATTGTTTGATTTTCAATCTCAAGAGATCGCAGATTTCCTTTGCCTTGCTAATGGCCCGTGCCCGGGAAATGGAATATTTGAAACACTATATTGGAAGGTTGAACTTTATTGCGTATTATTTAAACTGTTTATTGATGATCGGTGCTCGTGCTCGTGGAATTGGATTCATTTTTAATATTATGCTACTTGAAACTGTGAAATGGAAAATAAATATTGCATTATGAAGTTAAATGAGTTGTCTATTTTCATTGCACTCGACGTGTAAGTGAAGCAGGTTAAAGCGGATAGGGTTTAATTTTTTTATTATTAAAATTTTCTTCGATTTATAATGAGATATAAGAATGTATGGATGGATATAAACGAATATACTGGTTGTTATAAAATTCCACGTAGAGCGATTGAGCGTCGTAATCTTCAACAATCTCGGGGAAACACGCTCTTGCTGACGGCCCCCATCTCGGCAGTTCGCTGCGACATCACGCCGCTTATTGATATCACCGGTGTACTCTATGGATGAATATCTCCGATATTGCTACATGTTTGTCTTCCACCTGCTATATTGAGTAGCATCACCACTCTTCTGTTGTTTTATTTTTTCTTATTGCTCCTTCGCGTAAGAATTCATTGGAACGGGAGCTGCTTGGATACAACTATTGGTTTCATATTACTGTTGAATGAACAGGGGTTCCTTTCCAATATGTTGGCTTGAATTGGTTTGTTTTCATACATCGATGATTTTTACATATCTACTTTAAATACAAATATAAAATGGATAGGTTTCATAGAGGTTTCTCATCAATGTTAAGAAACCTCATGATAAGTGATCTTCGTTGTTCTTAGGTTTTAAGAAACCGTAAAATTAAATAACCAACTATTTCAGTTTTCTATATCTGTATTAATTTTTATGTAAAAGTTTTTACTTTTCTCTTAAAGACCATGTCTACGACCATAGTAAAACATCGGGTATTCCAAGAGTGCCTGTAATATTTTCCCATTTTTTTTCCTTGACTGCATACATTTTATCAATGTTGGCGAAAGAAATCTTAACGCTTTGATTGGAGAGGCTTTATATTTGCTCCGATAAAATTGAGTTATCGGAATTATGCCCATTCGACCGTGAAAGCAAAATCAGCAGCCAAAGTTTCCCGGGCGACATTTCGCACCCACGCACTAAAGGTTTATTGAAAAATAAATATTTTAATGTTAACCGATAGCCCATACAAGGGTTTCAGGTAAATCTTTGCACCTTTTCTACAGGGAAGATACGGGCGGTTGGCAAGAAATATTTGAGGCCATCCACCGCGTGGAATCCTATTGCAATTTATGCTCATTGAACCGGAAAAAGTATATGGGGAGGCTAAGGTCGGCGTCGATTCTTTTATTGCCATGAAATCAATAAGAAGCGTGACGCGGCAACCCAAGCAGCACGCAAGCATATTCTACATCAATAAACCAGCCCATTTAGAACTTAGAGTTCTTTTAGACACTTACAAGAGTGTAAAGAACAGTTTTAATACTTATAAGAGTGATTTATGAGATATTATACAGCTCTAGCTGTATAAAATTCTTAGTAAGGGATCCGCGTCAGCTTAGGGTTCTTAAACAGAATATCAAAACTCTACTATACAGCGTTAAGAATTTTATAACACTTCAATCTGGTTTTATCGTTAAAGCTGTATATAGGCTGTATAAAGGGATCCGCGTCAGCTTAGGGTTCTGAAACAGATATTATAACTCTATCATACAGCGTTAAGCGTTTTCTGACACTTCAAACTGGTTTTATCGTTAAAGCTGTATACAGGCTGTATAAAGGGATCCGCGTCAGCTTAGGGTTCTTTAACAGATATTATAACTCTACCATACAGCGTTAAGTATTTTCTGACACTTCAATCTGGTTTTATCATTAAAGCTGTATACAGGCTGTATTAAGCATGTGTTCACTTACTTAATACAGCAATAAACGTTCATAACTTACTTAGTACAGCTACTAAGACTTATAACACACTCCAAATATGGTCTAGGCTGTATAGCAAATTGTCGACATTTTAACATTTACAATAACAACATTTAAATTACAATTAAAGGAATATTTGATAATAACTATAGCCGTATCATGGTTATCAGCTTGAATAATGATCATGTGTACTCATATCTATTATTTATAAATATATTTTTATTCTAACCTTAAAATATTTACTGTATTTACTATAATTTCTTTACTTTGGCTTGATTTTTTTGTTGGCGCGTGAATATTTTGACGGAAAGCATACACAGGTTCACAATAAATTAAGATTTGCACATTGAATTCATCGATTAACAGCATCAGATATCCATGTCCAAGATTATCCTTTCCATTTATTAAATATTATGTCGCTATTCAGTATGGCTTCGTAAATAGTTTTATTTATTTTATTCTCACATAATTCTCTTCAACAACCTATTTAGAACACTTATTCTTACAAGATACTTATAAGAGGATATCCGTAGTGTATAGGCTGCTCTGTACACCTAATAACAGCTCTAATACAGCTTTTATACTTGTATATTGCTTATACAGCCTCTATACAGCTCCAATAACGAAATAAGCTGTGTAATGTGGGCCCTTTTTACACTTATAAGGTCTGTATAAGCGCTTATACAGCCTTTGTACAGCCTGAATATTCAGCTTTTAGTATAAGAACGAACTTTAATACAGCCTATATACAGCTTGTTATGCTACTTGGGAACTGTTTCGAGTGCCGCTGTGTATAATAAAACTCATAAAATTATACTCTCGTCTGGTTGTATGATCAGTTTGTAATCAGAGACCCATAAATCAATTCTTATTGTGTCTCTTGAGAGCAAATTCAATCAAACCAGGTGTCTGTAGTATGAACAATTATTCTGAATACATTATTGAAGCATCAACTCGGGCCGATGCCGTGCAATAAGTCACAAGAACCTCCAGGGAACGACGGACTCGGCAGCCACTCCTACAGGGTCGTAATTGAAAATTGAAATTTGTTTAGGGCTCCGACGAACTCCTAATTTGATTTTGGCGACGCCTCGCGCGCAATCAGGAGGCAATAATAATAAATATAACCGCACAAGGTGACTCGTTGCAATTAATCGCACAATCGTTACCCTTGTTCGTACATGGAACCCACACTTAAATACTGCTGAATCTCTGAGTGGGTATTCATTTCCTAAAGAGCATCAGACGATTGAGGGAAAGATCATGTATTATTTCTGGGATTCTTGGAATCCTTAATATACGGAATTTATTTTATATATGTTGCGTTCAATGCCGACGAAAAATAATTTTTCAAAAGAAAATACTTCTGAAATTCGCCGGTAAACACTGTGTGAAATAGACACATCAGCTTACAAGCTGCTCGTCTATAAATAAAATAAATAAATAAAATAAACAAACAGTAACAAAATTATTATACAAAAATCCAATGTTCCAAAATCTAGTACAAATGGTGAACTCACATGCATAAGAGGGTATGATAACTCCCCTTTACCTAGGGACTCATTCTTCTACGAGGAGGTTTCCCATGGAGCATATAACTTCGGTGAGCATAATGCATCTCAAACCTACTAGTGCGGCAATAAACTGCATGCCTGCCCCAATGCCTATATCTTGTAAATTTATAGTGCAACCCTGGAACAGCACTCCCAAAATAACTAGAGTTAGTTTGGGTAAGCTAGGCATTAAATATCTGTACTGAACTTTAAAGCCACCTATATGTTGCATAACTTAGTTTACATGAAAGTTAAATAAGCTTTAAGGGCCCTTTAAGCTTATTTAACTTTCTTTTTAATGTTTTATAGGTTATTTTCAAATTAAATAAAGTATACAAATCTTGGAATATACTATATATTTGGTACTAACATTATTAATCTATAATCGCCATAACTTGAGAACGACTTTACCGATTTCCAACATCTTTTTTTTACAGTTTTCTAATACTTTGTAGAAGATTCTTATGGAAAAAAAAGTAGAGAAGGGTATGGGGTAGGACAACACGCAAACGAAGTCACGCCGGGCAGCATGCTATAAAAGGTACGTATTTTATACTAGCTTTTTGCCCGCGGCTTCGCTCGCGTAGACTATAAGATTTGTTCGCGTAATAAACGCAAAGATATTAAATTCGTGAAGATTCCTAATTGTTCTTGTGAACTCGGTGGCCAATGCGATGATGAGAGCGCGGCGCGGCGACAGCTGGTGGAGGACCACGTGCTCCCATCCATCAATCATCAATCAGCCAGGACTATGCTTTTTAAATGAGTAATTTTAATCTTTTATATAAAGCCGGCCAAGCTCAAGACTTAGTCTCACTCGCGCACCGAGGGCTCTGACCTTCCCTGTACGTATATTTATTGGATTGGGCCATCACTGTTGTTTAAAACCGGACCGCATAATTAAGTTTGTTTGTGAAGGAATTTGGATGATATTGAAAAAACTGTGCTAGTTAGAAAAATTGATCAATTTTTCATATACTTTTTCCAGATTTTTCGGATTGCGAACCTCGGAGATTGGAATTATTCATCAACAGTCAAAAAGTCTAAAAAACAATAGAAACCTGTTCTAAAATGTACAAATAAAGCCCTTTCACATGATACCTCACTTAAATTTGTAGCCCTGCTTTGAAATTGCAGGGCCCACTCTGTTCACCTTTATATACAACCGTAAAAGTAAATAATTAGACTGTTTTACAAAAATACTTAAACCGACTTCAAAGTACACTAAGAAGTAATCAAACCCTGATCTGATGACAATGGGACCAAACGGGAAGTGTACCCTACCAGACAAAAAAATAATTTTCCAACTCGGTTCATAAATGGCGGAGTTATGAGGCAACAAACATAAAAAAAAAAATACAACCGAATTGATAACCACCAAAGAGAGTTAGGCAGGTTGAGTAGGCACCAAATAATACCTACCGCTCCCGCACAGCGACTCCTCTCAACCTTCAAACACTTATTCAAGAAGGGTGTAGAGAAAGATTCGGCAAAGCGTGAGTGATACCCCTGGTGTTGCAAGCGTCAATAGGCAACGTTAACTGCTTGCCATCAGACGAACAGCAAGTTTTTTATTTGTCCTGTCTTCGTCGTAAGTGTAACTATTTATATGCCCTATATATGCCTATATGGCTACCAGTATGGTACTTTTGTCGATCAGGCTGGCCACCACATACTATCGTGCGTAAAAAGCACAGGCAGGATTCCGCTCCACTCCGACTTTAATGACATCATTCATAGGGCTCTTGCCAGAGCTCTCGAGTCAGCTATTTGTGTATCGAGTGGCTTGAAGCGTGACGATGATAAGAGGTCCATCTAACATTAATGTCCTGGAGCTCATTGTATTTTTCGTGACATATCGAGGCGTCTGATTGACGGTTCCTATAGCCAAAGGGCTGAAGAATACTCCAGCTAGAAGATTAGCATCACCATACAAAATGGCATCGCCCGCCGCCTGCAAAGTTTGGGCACACTACCAACTGGCAGCAAATTAGATCAGCTATATTCTCTTTGTGAACTGCTGGTCTCTTTTTTTTTTATTTGTGTTCTGTTTGTTGTTTATTTCCCACTTAGTCTGTCAAGCAATTTCATCATATCTGAATTGTTCATAGTCGTTTTTGAGAAATCGATGAACATACATGAAAAAAGAACATACGCGTCCAACTTTGAGTTTCCTCCGTCTTTTTTAGTCGGTTAAAAAAAAGATACCTTTTATCACGGGAGAGTTCCCGCGAGGGTGGAACAGTGGGAATAGTTACTCGACCCAGAGCTATGCCATATGTAGGCAAAGAACTTTAAATGAGAACACATCGTGAAGTTTTGCAGGTTCGATTCTTACTTAGGTAAGACTTTTTCATAAGTTCGTCAATGCAGCTGTACTTATTTATAGCTTTTTTTTGTAGTGAACAAAACTAAAAGGTCAAACGGGGGAGCGCTGATCAAGCGCTGATGGCTCTCATCAACCAAAAGAGTTATATTAAAATCATTGATCCTGTCATAAAATTGTGAGAACGAAACCATAGTGCGATTCAGAAAAAAGACAACGCCATCTAGTAGTTCTCTCCCTCTGTGTCTCATAGCCGTGAGACAGCCTGTAAATAAATAAATTGAGATATCTTTTTTTCCCGTGAGCCGATTTTGATGAAACAAAGCCTAGTTGAAGCGCCAAGCAACGCTCAATCACCCTGTGGAAACCCCATGCAAATCCGTTCAGTGGATTCGAAGATTATCCTGTTCAAACAGACAAACAGACAGACAGAAAGACAGACAGACAGACAATTTTTTTTAAAATGGTATTTATGTATTGTGTTAGTCATTCTACATCACCCCCAATCAGTTTTTGGTAAATATATTCAATGTACAGACACGACTTTTCTACAGTTTTATTATATGTATAGATTTTATACACTATACTATGCACGTGTTTTAGACACGTGCCTTTTGAATAGATATTCCCCGACAAACGTTAGCTTTAACACGGGCATTGATAGAAACAAAAGTACACACGTGAACACCCTATATTGGCAATATCCAAGAAATTTCCCCGATACAACAGAGAGATACGTTATTAGCTGGGGGGTTCCTTAGTTCCATGGCCCCCTGCTATCACTCACTCACCTATCCGTATCAGTGGTTAGGGAGGTGCGGGGGTGCCGAGGCCGACTAATCACAGAGATGTGGCATAGACGCGCTATGCATATTTATTATTGCCTCCGACGAATTCTCACCGTTCAATACGAGCGGAACGTGGATGTTTTTCATTTACTCGAGTTATTTATTTTGCGAGGGCCCCAGGTACACGTGAGGGCTTAATGTTTGATGAGCTCAGATTCGGCCTCCTTAATTTCTGTACGCATCAATTCCATATTAGATCTAAGATCGATCATGTCCTGCGGTTGTTTGTTTCCCACGCGTGCTAAGTGAATTAAATTCATACGGTGTATATCTACAGTTGTTTAAAAGATAAATAGTCGCAAGTTAGTTGAACGTGATTTATAAAAGCAATAAATGTGCGCTAATGAATAATGTAACTGAAGTAAGCAGCTCCGCTGCGAGCGAATATGAGCGATATTACGACCGCAACAAACAATTTCGCGTCCGAAACCCGGCTTATAAAACACTGCTACACGCACCTCCCGCTCTGCAGTAATTAAAACTTCTCTAGCGAAAAGAAAATCCAATAAAAATTAATTACTTTCCCTATCGTTAACAAACGGAGTCTAACTAACATGTGTGAGAGGAATAGAATTTTAATGTGAAAAAGTGTAAATAAATATTTTTCGTTCCGCGCGAGTTAAATTCCTGACGAATGCTAATGTTTAACCGGGGAATTCTTGTACAGTTTAATAGGGGGAGGTCGGGTTAATTAAATGGACCCGGGGTTTATTTTCATGAAATTATTTGATCTTGGCCCGACGAGGCCAATTCGACGCAATCCATTGGCGAAGATCGTAGCGTTTTAATTTAATTTTTGTACGTTGAAGATTTTACATTTAAAGGAGTTTTCGCTTTCGCTAGTTTCTACTTTCAGAGAAACTACATAAACACAGAGTTTATTGCTGTCTGTCGTCAGTCGTCACTTTTGACTGAGAGGGCGGTTCAGTAAATAGCCTAAAGTGCGGTCTCATGTTGAAGTAATAAACGTCTTTTATCGTCAAGTAACTTGCATGTTTAATAACATTATTGTCTTGTCTGGGTATTTGAAATTCCTTTTCACATTTTTTTTTATACAACTATGTCGGTAAACAAGCATACGGCCCGCCTGATGGTAAGCGGTTACCGTAGCCATATGGACGCTTGCAACACAAGAAGCACCGCTTTGTTCGGACTATTTAGTAGATGGTTTATGTGAAGTTTGCACAAAATCGGTCGAGCGGTTCTTCATTTATCACATTTTTATTATTTCACTTTATACGTAGCGAAGCACGGGCCGCTAGTACTCTATAAAATAAATTACAACAAAATTTTACGTGTTACTTTTCATTCTCCCAGATATATGTACACATAATTATTTTTAAATTCTGTAACTTACAGTAAACAAGTCTGTGTACAGTAAATAGTTCCTTAATATTATACCTAATAATTTTGTACGCACCAAGTCAGCTATAAACCGTAACGATTATTATTATAATAGTATATTATTCCAGATGTTTGCATAACGCGGGGGCGGCGTTATTGTAATATCTTGCAATATTATAGCAACTAGGTATTACCTAAGCAAACTGGAGAGATTTATAATCGCGGAGTGCATACGACAGGCTGCATAATTTAATGATTCCCTCACACCCTTGATTAAAATTTTGTAATAACGCATTAGCGCAGTAAGACGCCGAAGGGCGTGGGGCAAGGAAATTAAACGGCCCATAATAATTTAGTTACGCCAGTGCCATGATTAAAATCTTACAATTAATTAGTAAAAGTTCGAAATTCCCGCATGGGGGAATCATCTCCAGGACATTAATTGCAGCTTTGGATACGGCCATGTAGAAAAACAACTAACTGCTAACGATCCCGCCGACCACTTTTACCAAGTATGTGTTATTGACAGCTTAAATTTGTGTTCCACTCACTGATGATACAAGTTACGATCAAAAATCAAATAGCTTACGTAAAGTATATTGGAAATCAACAAAATATAAGTATGGCTCTGTATTAAAATTTCCACCAAAGAAATAAAATGAGTTAATTAATATAAATACCATCTAGTGCTTCACAGGCATCGTATCCTAACAAACGAATCAAATCTGATAAACTATTTATAGATAGTAAGTAAACTAAACTAAGTTGCAAGACGAAGCGAACCGTACAACGGCACTATGTTTAGCAACTTCAAAACTTCAGGAAATTCCTAAAAATACTATTTCTGTATACTTAAACCGCTAATACTAATTCTGGGAAGCAACTTGCCGGTATTTTAGCTTTAAGTCTGGAAGTTAGAATGAGCACATCGCAGACTTTCCATTTGGTTCACCGTACCGTAGCGGTAATGGGTGAAACCTTCATTCGGAGGTGGAAAACTTTACCGCCGATAATTACTGAAGTGTGAACGGGGTGCCAATTTCGTGATCTATCGTGGACTAGTGTACGAGAGCTCAATTTAACAATTATTAGTCGCGCCGCGTCTCTGCTCTGAATCTATTCTCGGGTAATTGCACAAATTACGCCGTAGTGGCTACCAATTACAATCTAAGAGCAAAGATATCATGGATTTAAAGCAGCTGTAGTTTCTCTACATTTCTGTGGCTAGATAGTTCGAGACTATTTAGTGATGGAGTTATAATGGTATCGTTTTATTTATTTGTTTTGTGTTTTATATATTTTGTACCAAATCTTAATTTGTGGAACTTATTTGTCGCTGAGAGTAGAGCTAAAGAGTAAAAAAGATGGCATCGGCAGAGCATTCCTCAAAAATATTAGAGAAAACTTGAATGGTTCTCGAATATTGCCGATCGAAAATTCCATCGGAAACATGGCTAGATTAAATATTTTCATGTTTTTGAAAAACCACAGTAGTAGTACCTAATTAAAAAACTAATTCTATATCATTTCAAATATTAATAAACCGAGCCAGCTGATTTAATTTTACGATTTCCAACTTAAGTAACATCTAAACAGTGTAGAACCGGTGAATTTTACAATAATAGATTGCCATAAGTTAGTCGGGAGTGGTTACGTCGCGAAAGTATTCCCGCCTCGCGTCCGTCTGAGTCGTGCGATCCGAGAGAGTACTGAATTATAGATGCGTGGACCCCGCCACGTTACCCTGTCACTCGTGTGATTTTGAGACAATCTGATTTTGTGTTTTCCCCGTTTTGGCCTTTGAATGTTTTATTAGATCACTCCTGAGGATCAGAGGTACGTCTAATGGTTGTGCGGTTGGTATATTATCTCTCGGCTTTGTTTACTTAAGCCGCGTTAACATACCTACTATCGATTCCCACTTAAGGCTGATTAATGTTTGACTCTCGTGTACTTGTTTCGTAAACTCGTTCATTGTTAATGTTGTTTGTGATGAAAGCTGAATTATGTCAATTCCTATTATAGCTTATAATTAGTTTATTATTTGGACTAATATTATTATTGATAAGCGCTGAATTTGTCCTAATGCATGGTAAAAGCCTGTAATAAATGTACCAGGGAAAGTTCTGAATACTGATGAGACAAATATGTCTTTCAAAAGACTTTACGGCTAAGTAACTCCTAATACTAAAATATTAAATAAGTTATGAAACTTTACTAGAAATGAAATCAAAATATATAACTTTAAGCTGAAACTACTAGTGAAAGTAATCCAGAGTTAACATTAATTTCATTCAGCACCAATCCAATGTAGAGCCAAATTTATTCTCACGACCGCCATACATTAGAAGATTCCACTGGATATCGTATTATTTAATTTAAGTGCAGCAAATTTGTGTAATAAAGGGCGACTTTAATTACGGGGTCCCAAAATCGAAATCGGACCATACCATCGGAACATAACATTTCCCAGGAGTCGCGGACATTTATTGGCACGAAACGAGCGCGGATAAAACAATAAAGAATGGTTAACTGCGTTTTAATGTGAACAAGAACAAGGTTGGACAATGGCTGGCGATTGGGGTCCGGCCAGTGGTCACTGCGAACTTCCCGCGTTGCGTTCAATAGTGCTGCGCTCGCACTGACCACTGCTGTAGATTGATATCGACATTATTATTATATTATTAGGTATTATGAAGAGAAATTATAGTGAATTGTTTATTAATTCATTCATACTAACTTTCTATTTCTTTTACTTAAATTGTATTATTTACTAAATTAACGAAAATGCATTTCTGTTTTACGAAGGAATTAAAGTAGGTATCTTAGTATGTACTATACATTCCCAAAGGTATTTTATAAAGAGGTATTTTAACAACATATGTCGACATAAATCTATCGCGGGACAGGTGCAACACCAGGAACAGCGTAGGTAAGTAATAAACGGACCCGCATAAACCTTTGAATTGCTGACCACGGCATCGAACCTATGCGCCCTTTGTCTGTGTCCGACCGCAAATTGTTTAAGAAATAAAAATAAAATCTAATTTACCGCCTTGCTACGTTTATAGGAACTGTTTTACGAGTGCCGCCGACTTGTGAGTATTGTTGACTTTCAATACCTACTTACTTTGAGTTTTTATTCGTTTCTGTTTAACGTAATTAAGGTAGTAAAAGTCTAAGAAATAAAACTTATCCTGTTATTTATGAACATTTAAGACTGAATTATAAATTTATGGTTTAACATAAAATATCAATACAATTTATTGCTTTAAAAGTTGAAACACAAAATTACTATAGAATAGAACTTTATGTCAATCTAAAAGTAATTATAAAAATATATACTACATAAATTGTTTTATCTTCAAGCAAAACTACGTAATAATAGCATAATGAAGGTAAAGCAAAAACAATTTCTTCCACTGTCATGATACCAACTGGATAAAGTAAGATGTATAGTTTCGGACCAAATGCACTCAACGACCTCTTGAACTCATATCTCTTATTTATGTTCATTTCATTCGTTTCGCACTGCCGCCACTACGACGGACAATGAAAATTGAGAACATATTTGCAGATAATACTGTTACCGTGACTGCAGAAACAGGGGAGTCACATTGGGCTCATACAAACAGAAAAATGGCCTCGAGCAAGCTGCAAAATGTCCCGAAAATACATTAGTCGCATTAGAAATACCATTAAGGGTCGGGCAGGCCGATAACAATTAGGGTGGATCTGGGATCTTAAGGGGAATTAACAGGGCATGGTACGTTAGCACTGCTTTAAAGAATATACTGTACTCTGGTTGGAATATTTCGTTGCCACCTTTTTAACTAAATCATTGTGGTTTGATTTGTCTTCATACATTATTTTTATAAATATTAAAAGAGTAATGCTTTGTTTTCCAAAAAATAATTGGATTCTTTTATATAATCATCTTTCGTTGTTCTTATTTAAATTCGAAAGGTAAGAAAGAGAAAAAGTGAATCATAATCATAATAAAACCACAGAATTCATTAATAATAAAGAGAAAGATATAAAAGGTATGAAAAATGAGACATCAACGCCGAAAAGACATAAAAGAGACGCCAAAAATTCTTCTAACCGCGACATCGCCGAATACTTTTACAATATGCATAACTTGTTGAGAGAGTAATCAAAAGACGATATAAAGTGAAGAGGAAGACACGGCGAAAGGCTAAAAATGTAAACCCTCTCTTAGATTTTCTTGAGGCGAGAGCCGCGACCCCTCCGGCAAAACTTGCTGTAAGATGGGAAAAATTACCGAGGCCCCGAGAAACTTTTTTCGATTTGAATTATGATTCCTTATTTTATGCTTCGTCCTTAAGAAGTTTGTTTTACATTGCCGAGCTCATTCTTTGACGCTATGCGAATATTAATAATGTGCATTGAATACTATTTGATACAAAGCTATGTTCAGAGAACTTTTGTTATTAATTTTTATAGATTCCACTTGTTGGTAGATCTTATCAATTGAAAAGCTGTTGTTAGGTAGGTATTTTACATTGATCTAATTATAAGCAGTTTGATATCCTCGAGATACCCGACTACTGAAATATTCTAATTGTTTTTTATAGTTATCTCATCCAGAAAATTTCAGATACAGCAACAAAAACAAAAGAATATTAAATGATTAAATACGATTACTAAGTCATGGGTAATTTGGCTAGGATAAAACTTAGCCAAGAAAGACCCTAGGAGATTATTAGTCTGCGAGAGCGACTTTCAACTTTATAAAGAGTCATGTTGAATAATTTTCCTGCATTAGCTGGTGTAATGCTAATTGCCACTAGTTTAACATTTCCTCGATAAATAAAACAATTACAATTGTAGAAAAGTACTTTTACTCACCATTGGTACATTATAATCTTTTTAGACTGATATGAGGCAGTTGCGCGTTGTGTTTTTAGTATTCCAAAGATTCTGTTTATTATGCCATTAAAATCTACATAAAATAAAAATAAAACACATGCCCACGGCTACCTTCCACCATCGCAACTCGCGCCATCGACGGGGAATCCATCCTCACACATTGAAACTAGAATTTTTTCGAACTGTGCGGGCTCAAAGGAGCTTTCTTCCGCGGATGCTCAGGTTGTGGAATGAGCTCCCCGTCGTGGTTTTCCCAATGCAGCATGGGGTTCTTCAAAAAGGGCGTGAAGAGATTTCTTCAGGGTCGGCAACGTGTGAGTGATACCCCTGGTGTTGCAAGCTTCCATAGGCTACGGTAACTGCTTACCATCAGGCGGGCCGTATGTTTGTTTGCCGCCTTAGTGGTATAAAAAAAACATTAAAATAAAGTCTATCTTTGAATATTGTATTAGACAGACTTAAATAAACATTTTCACTGTTTATATGAAGGAGTGGATATAAAGTGGGCTAACCCCGTAGGCGCTAGTTCTCAGTCTCACTGAGAAAATATGTAAACTTTTAAATTGTATTTGCATTTCATACAAGCCGGGAAATATTGGCTTCGTGCTTGTGAACCACCACAAAGACTCATGCTATATCCAAAGGGATGTTGCATGGTAGGATTGCATGGATATATAAACACTTATATTAATTTGCTTTCAGTGTCTAGACTGAAGGAATTATTAACTTTGGGTACTGCCCTCTGGGGTACAGTCAGTCAGCAGGTAAGTTTTATAGTCATGGCACAGTGTCATGGTCTATATATCAATCTTGAAGGGCTGGTTGGTGTTGGGATAAATATCTTAACGACTAGTCGCAAGCCGTGGGCTTAATTTCCTTACAGAATAAACATAATGTGTGCATGAACGTGACCATTTTTTGTGAGTCCGGGTGTATACAAAATTATTTTAGTATACCAGATAATCTATGTTTATATTAAAGGTACATTTTATTAGTTATTTAATATCATTTATCAACTTTGTCACAAATAACGTTGTATAAAATTGGTATTTTGTTACTGTAAAATGTCACATTTACAGGTAAGGTTATAAAATTTAAATTTATTAGAAATCTTCTAGTACCAAAATTGAAGTTGAACAAATTTTCAAACAGCACTCACCTCAAAACAATCTTTGTTAACAAAATTTTCAAATAAATCTTTAGAAACCAATTTCCCGCTTTTAGTTAGGTAAGCATTAAATTTCCTCCGGTACGTCGAAAGGCTTTTATTCTATATTAATTGTTCTAAAATTACCTGGGGGTCCGATTCCGAGTTTTGACCTTTAGCTATGCCCTTTCGGTGACCATAAACGTCAAGGAACAATAAAGGGCTAAGGAGTGACCCTAGCGAAACCCGTAAGTTCTTAGCGCCGGTCACCCTCGCTGTCCACGACCACCCCTGTCAAAGGCCAGCCTGGAGTCCCCAGGGAAATTATTGTCGGGATTTAAAGGGCATTGCTTACGTGAAAGTATAAAAAACATCGAGTACGTATTATTGAAGTTTGTACTTGAAATAAGTTTTATCTGGTATTGGTCACGTGGCGTGATTGACGTGTTAATGATGGAGTTGACAGCTGTATAGGACTAAATCAGTACGTAATGGAGTGATCGTTTTGTCAAGTTCACTTATCAAACAGACAAGTAATATTTTTTTAAACTTTAGGTGCTTATATACGCCAGGTTATAGAGCCAATTTGATATGCAGCTATAGTGTACAAAGATTTGAATATATTAATGTAAATTCATAGCATTTTTAAGGACAACCAGCACTCATTTGAGTTACTACTAAATAAACTTAGACCCATAAAGATTCGAAACCTGAGTCAAGACTCAAGAATATAATTTAATAGAAAATATACCATGTGTCATAACTATCATAAATTAAGTATTGAGAAAGAGCAAGCGGCAAAATAAGCCACCATAGAATCCTAGCTTCTGTCACAACATGGTCACAACCGAGAACTTAATTCTTTGACGTATATGTAAAATCTTAATAAAAACAAAATTAAAGAAAGGCCGTAACACATACGATTTATATGGGTTATGGACGATGAATAAGTTTCTTATACCATGAGTTTAATTCAATTATTTCAATCTTGACTCAAATCTTGAATTATATTTTGATACTCGTTCAATAATATGGACCTTAAATATGTATAGTATGTTCGTAACGTAATGTGACAAAAAATCCTCGGAGATTTAAATAAAGAAAATGTCTTGACATGTTTCTACCCCTTATACAAACAACAACCACATCCCACGCAGCATGCACTTACTCGTACTGTTTATCAATAATATGATTCACCCCACGTTTTCAAAATTTGTTTTAGAAGCTTAAGATGTGAACGAAAAACATCACAACGAAAATTATTTACTTGGACAGAACAAATTCGTCAATCAGGATCAAACGAATACGCCCTTACGTGTAGCAAACATCAAAAAATCCGCATCGACGAGTACCCGTGAGTCAAGAGAAACTTTTCCTAAATCATTGTCAATTCCAATAAAATAAGCGAAATTAAATAAACAACCCCTAGTGAGATAAAAGGTCTAGACGTCGACTTAGACCGCACTTTTGATGGTGTCGTATTTTTAAAAGTTGGGGGAGAGTTGACACTTGGATGAATTTAACCTGCCATTGTATTAATTATTCAGGGTGGTACTTTCGTGTTTTAAGGTGCGCTTGTACGAGGGTAAGGTAATTTGTTTTAGAAAAAAGTAGAGAAAAGAATTTTAGGGAACTTGCAGCGAATCTCGCTCCAACAATGGTGGGGCGGCAAAGTTTAATAAAATTGTTTCGGAATGCAGCGTGGAACGAGATAAGTTCCGCCTAGTCGACGATGTACTATCGATTGTTGAGTTTCATGAACTTATCTAAATAAGAAAAGTTAATAAGTAACATTTAGTTTTCCCTGCCTTGAAATCTATATACGTCTTATAAATAAGCAACTTCTTCCAAGCATATTTTAGTAATAATACCTACTACTGAAGCTTTTTGGAATAAATCTAAACTCTATTAATAAAACAAAAGGGATAAAATTTATTTTAGCTCAGATTAAGAATATTGGAATGTAACTGATTGGATATACTTCAATAAGACTAGGTGTGAGAAAACTTTATTCTCATGGAATTTATTTCTAGAATAAATAAAGGGTCAAACACCGCGAAAAGTATTGTGTAAAAAAAAGTTAGGTGTGGCAAATCTTTAGAATATATTTTTTCATTAAGATTAACAAACCTTAGTTGAACGTTTCATAGAAAATTTCAACTTTGTTGATTTCGAACAAATAATCCTTTTTTTTGGCTTCAGTTCATTTAAAACTTTCCTTTCACGCAGTGAAACCATAATTAGGTCTGCATTGCATTTGGACGACACTTGTGCACACAAAAGAATATTCGTACATCAAACTCATTTGTTAGATAGGCAGGGGAGGCTCCACGCGGGATACTTTAACTTTTCAATTGTAACTTTTGATGGGTTTCCGAACGTAATAATAATCGCTGTATCGCCCTGATGGGGTGCACGAATCAACGAATGCTTCGTAGAAAAGAATGCCAATTTTTATACGGAAAATTGAGTTACATCTCGGGTGTATTATTCACCTCCGTTGCTAACTTTGATGCATTTTTTATATACACCATTTTCAATGTGATATGAAATTATTAGGGCGGAAAATTATTTGGTGATTGTTATTATTGTCATTTTAGCGTTTGTACAATCCTTATGCATAAAGCAAAAATTGGCTTCTAATATAGTGTTTAGGTAATAGAAGATTATTTCTTTTTTTACTATAACAAAAGAATAAGTCTGATAAAATAATCTCTGAAGGATTCGTCAGAATCACCATAAGACCACAGTTTAGTATAATGTCAATATAATGTCATCGTCTTTGATTAAGGATACATCCAGATTGAGTGTTGAAGCTGTGCACGCGTCGATAAAACGTATTTTTATTTGATTTAGCCTAAATCAAATAAAAATAAATAAAATTGCTAAATATGTAAATTTCTCCCGATTTTAATGGGAATATTTCAACAACTGCTATCATTATGAACGTCACTATGACAAGCAGAATGACGCAGAGGGAGCGTAAAACGTAGCTGTTACGCGCAGCAGCCTGTAAAAGTTGGCCTGTTTTATATGTTCGTGTAGTATGGCGACGTTCTTTCTAGGTATATTTATTTCTATGGTCATCGTATAATATCTCACGTTATGTGCATATTTTTGGTATTGAAAAAAATAACCTAATAAAATTCTACACGTTCATAATAAAGTCTTATAAATATATCATGCTCAACGATTATGAAAAACGTCAACGCCCAATTGGCAAAGTATAAGGATTTTATTTCTACCTTAAATTTCCTTCACCAATCGATACTCGTTACCATTCATTCTGGCGCGTAGACACGCCGGTAATATTCAATTCTTAGGCGCACATTTCATGGCAGATAAAGCTCATGAATCAGGAGTCCATATGTGAAAGTGAAAGGAGGTGAGTTCGTTTCAAAAAATCCACTGCACGAAGGCGCTACGCGAGTCGAATTTCCTGTTTGATATGAATCTTCCCTACTCGCTTTAAGGAAAGTGATGTATTTTCCTATTTTTACCCTCCTGAATGATACTTTTCATCCATATGAAGCGAAACGATGTAGCATGAACGAAGCTATGCAATGCAATATACCAAATCCTGCTAGGTATTAGATGGCGAACATAATATGCAACATATTAGATTTCTTTTCGTATTAGACTCATTTGTGATTGTTTTTTCAAAATACTGTAATGTGTTGTTTACATTTTGATAATTAAGTACCTACTATATTTGCTACCAAACCATGAGATTTATGTATGCATCTCGCTTGTATCGCAAAGTATTAGCTCACTCACGTGAGACAAACCCTCACTAACGGTTCTGTTCCTACAAGACGTCGCTTCCATAGCCGGCCCCTTCGTTAAATTGATTTTCAATTTGTTTGAAATGTGGTCCGCGGTGCAACGGGCAATAAGGAGGCGGAATAGCGGAAAATTATTTGACTGAACGTGCTCTTGATGAGATTCCAACTGAATTAGGTGCTTTAGGGTGAGCTGATCTGAAAGACGATTTTCATAACTAAATTCTCGTATAGAATTACCATAATATCTTTATTTTTTCTGCATGAAAAGTAAACTCGAACCTAATAGTGCAAGTTCTTTATATTATAAAGAACTTGCCATATTAGAAATGTCATGGAAATGTTTAATGCGACTTCTCAAACATCAAAACAAAAACGACATGAATAACGACATGATTCGAGTCAGAAATTAATAACGAACCTCACCCTTGAGACAATAATAAATTTCTATTAACTTCTTGAGATGTTACTTCCATTTTATTGTCAAGTGATAGGGATTAATTCATCTGACTTATAACCGCCATACATCTGCCGTCCTATGGGGGTGGGGGTAGTATAAAATAAAGCTTCCTTGCGATTATATTAATACGTGAAGGGGTCCGGTACAAAATGATCCGGGTAGACGCGGTAAGCCGTCTAAGTGGCCAGCGAAAGGTGGAGATGTTTGCTTGTCCCGTAATTTGAAGCCAGCCCTGAAAGTCACATTAGAAAGACTAAGTGAAATTGAAAATAAAAGCTTTGGCATTATTTAATCGTGACTGCTTTGACATAAGAAGCCATGCTACAAAAATGTATGTATATGCATGTAAATGCTTATTGGTCCTATTTTTGTTCATTATACCAACAAAATTAGTAGGTTAATACCTACCTATGCTTCTTGTATGAAATTAGAGGTAAAAGGTTTTGATCAAACTCAATTATTTTGATTTTTATTTATTAGAATCCCGCGTTCCTGAGATAAAAAGTAGCATAATTATATCCTTTTCATACCATAGGCTATCTGCATGCCAAATTTCATCGTGATCGGTAATGTAGTTGAGGCATGGAAGCGTAACAAACAAACAAAGGAAATATTAGTAAGGATTTTATCCAAAAGTCTATTCAATTTGCTATAGTTTTAAAGAGCATTTTAATATCATTGAATAATTTTCTACTTATAATTATACTATTACTACCTGTCCCCCGCGGTTTCACCCGCGTTCCTGAGATAAAAAGTGGCCTATGTCCTTTTCCATACCATAGGCTATCTGTATGCCAAATTTCATTGTGATCGGTTGAATAGTTAAGACGTTATGGCGTAACAAACAAATAAACAAAATCAGTTTCGCATTTATAATATTATTATAGTTAGGATTACTTTTGATTATGATTGATACTATTTACTATTTTTTATTTCTTCGTGATATTAAATTGAACATTAAAATTTAAGTTATCTATACAAATATATTTTCTGCTTTGGAAATACGAAGAGAATTTGACAGAATAACTTTTGTTCAGGTAAAACATAAATACGATGTCACGATAAAAGGAAAGTTGTGTAGACGGAGGCGCCCCATAACATAATACTCGGGAGATACCAAGTTGCCTTGATTAATTTCGAATGATATTTGATACGTTCATCTGACAGGCCACCGAGGGGAAACCCTGACAAATGGATAGATTTTCATGTCTAGAGCTCAAAGGTTTCGATTTAACGTATTCGGTATTAAATGACAAAGGATTAATACTTCAATCTCCCAACTAATGCTAGCAAACAAAGATTTCATAAATAGAACAAAAATACAAGATCGTTATTAAAAAAAAATGAGAAAGAAATGTTCAAGGAGAGGGCTGAATTTAAATTAATATTGCATAAAGCTTCTTTAAACATGAATCAAAAATGACAAAGCTTTGCAGTTTGTATTTCTAAATCCGCGTCTTGTGGATTAGTCGTATTAATTTTAAACTTTATTTAGTATGCTGAAGCTGATAGTGAGCAATGTGATCTTAGAAAAAGAAGAAAATCATCACTATAGTGAATGTTGATAAACTAAGTAAATAATTTTATTGCTAAGCATTACTTATTCGCATAGAAGCAGTTGCAGCGTAGAGGGTTTCATTGTTCCCGTCGCGGATAAGTCCCTTGGCTTCTTGTAATTTAACATTTTAGTTGGAAAGCGAGCTTGTCTCCTCACCATCTTTTGTCGTTTCGCCGGAACATCTTTATGAATATCTTATTATGAATCTAAATTGAGAAGAAGCTTACCTAGTCCTTATTTGCGTAGTAGCAATTTTTGCTCGGATTTACTCAGCCATTCGCAAACAATTTTAATTGGGTTTTTGTGCCTCTGCAAACTTGTTTTATCCACGAAAATGGAAGAAAGTTTTGGAAAAAAATATACATTTAGAGTAAACTCACGATTTTACTGATACAATTTTAAAATTGGATCAGGATTTTTTTTCAATTTCTAATTTAATAATTTTATTAGGTACATTACTTAAAAGTTAATTAGATATAGTGTGATTTGACTCATTCTTGTACTTGTTACCAAAAAATAAACACAATAAAGCTGAAAATATATTCATGGTATCAAGTAAACAAGATGTAGTCATGGTGACTTTTGTAATGACGGTTGGAGTAGGTGCCATCAAAAGGCGTCATTACACCGTCTCGCGTATATTACGTCATTATTCGCGCAACACGCTCCCGCTTACAACTCCTGACAATCTGAGATGTTGCTAATGGAAAGAACACGAGAGTTTTGATAAATTCCCGCTCGTTTTTCCCCTCGTACTCGTGAGTTTAAAAAGCCCGAGTCCCCGGTGTCGTGTATGATGGACCACATGAAACAGGATTGAGTGGAAATGAGCCGTTCTGATAAGGACCTATTGTGGACTGTACCGTACGAGGTAAAGCCATTTTCCTTTGTGTGTTTAAGATTCAAATTTAAAATGTTGGCAGAAATAAAATATTAACTCAATTTTGTAAATTGATACATACCTACTTGTGCATCTAAAACTATATTTATATTCAATAATCAATATTAAAAGCACTCACGCTCGTAACGCCCTCATAAGGAATTGCAAAGAATTTATAAAAAAAAAAACATTTTGATCCAAAAACGTCAGAAGCACGTATTTTATATTGAAACAACGAAATAACTCGACGGCATTGGTTTGTTTACCTTGCGGCTGTGCCCCTACTCTGTGCAGCCCATTCGATGCAACATTTGGTGTACTAGCACCCCATGTATTCCTGAGGGCATTTCCGCCCCACTCATTATCCCCAATAGTTATTACTGTCATTTTTCAACTCGTTATTTACTCTGAGGAGAGCTGATAGCGCGACATTTGCTTGTAAAGACTCCGGCGAACTTTAAGATTAGGGGTTGAAGGATTTTCGGGCTACAGAGGGATTTACGTGGGCTCAGAATAAAATTGAAAATAGCCCTTTAAAGTAACAAGTGAACTCCCTTGTGTTTGTTCACAGAGATTCAGTCTCGATAAGTTTCAAGGAAGTGTAATCACAACATTTTAAAATAAAAAACAATTTTAGGAATTCATTCGGCATTTTTCTGTTCAGAATATGCTCGTATCTACTACCTATCTCTAGCAATCGTGTAAAAATATGTAAAAGTTTCACGGGAAAATTATGAATTATCTGATCATAGCATAGAATACCTAGCATTAACTTTTTAAGTACCTTCTTATTAAATAACTACCTATTTACATAGCCCTTGATTTTTTTTCTCAAAAACAAAGGTTTATCAAAGTGTCATGGTATGATAACGTTAATGTCACCTTGACAACGAGAAACGAGAAAACTTTCCTACCGCTTCATAAAGTACGACTTTTACTTTAATTACTATGTTGATGTCTTTTTTAATCACAATTTTATTGTTGTTTAGACGAAGACAGTTGGAGTTGAAGTTATTTACAAATAAGTACTTTATTTTGTTTTACAAGCTTGAAATTGAATCCTAAAACGTATTCGGTGTACAATGTCAGCAATCATGACAAAGTCAAACAATTTAATGCGACGATCAATTATAAAATTATTTTTGATTGTGAACTTTGACAAATTTAAATCTCCGTCAAAGACCCAAATTCAGTGCACATTAATTATCGTAAAAGCTTCCCGACTCAACTTCGGCGGTGACGTCATTTTGTCAAACATCAATTTACTTTTTGACAATGATCAATGATAAAATGGGTGGCCGAATCTGTTCATTCACTGTTCTACATTTTTGAGGAGGAAAGTTTTCGAATTAGTACGATGTTAAATAAAGGGCAATGATATATATAATAAGCTCACATAAAAGGCATAAAGATGGAAGTATTAAATGTCAAATCGAATTTAGTTTTTACGACAGTGCAATTTCGGGAGGTTTTACGATAATTTAATGGTATTATACTCATTAGCCAATCAGTAAATTTAACATAAAACCCGTAACGATTACTCTGTCACGCACGTTTCAATAACAATGTTCAAAATAATGATTCATTCCAGTGATTATTATCGCATCAGCCAACTCGAAATCGAAAACTAATTACGATCATCGACAGCAAACTTCATGCATGCACCCCTGCAATTGCGCAAACAACTTATAATTCATAGGTTCGTGACAGCAAATACTGGAAAACTAGAAACGCTGTGCGAGTCTAGACGTCAGGACATCAATAAGTAACGATTACTAGGTAACATAGCCTTATTTAGCCAACCCCAAGCAATATGATAGGGCGAACTTTTATAAAAGGCCATTTATAATGGATTCGCGGCCATACAGGATTAGGTTTGTAAATATTTTATTGGATCCATTGTGGAGTGGTGGGCGAGTGATTGACAGCAGTGGTCCCTCGTGAGTGTGACTTAGCTGAGGGACAATGAGTAGGTATATATTTTTATTTCAGGCTCAAATGTCGGCCATTAGGAAATATTGATTTTAATTTTTAGCGAGGCGTTTTTTTCGCTCAACAAGCAGCTCGACTGACTGCCTTACAGAATACCGCAGCTGAATAATTATGTTGTATTCCTACGCGTGAGTAAGGTCACCAGAACTCATTTGGCAGGAGAGAAGGGTGGGTAACGCGTGAGTGATGCCCAGTGTGTTGCATGTGTCCATACTTATGGCTACGGTAACCCAACCGCTTACCATCATACGGCCTTGACGCTTGTTCACCGAGTTCGTCGTATAAATTGGGCATCACAAGTTATACCAAGTACTTAAAAAAATATCCTGTATCTAAAAGATTGAAGAGGTTTTCGGACCAAACACAAACACATTTATACAGATTAGGCCCTGAAATGCCTATTAAAACTACCATAGGTTTGGATGCCTGAGACAGCAAAGGAATATTGTCAGACGTCTTATAATACATGAAAAGTAAGCGAGATTAAAACGTCACACACAGTACCTACGTTTACGCAAACGCAACCCTGCGATGCAATGCATACGTAACAAAGTTGGAGAGGTAAACGCAAAGCAATTAATAACGGCGAATCCTTATTTTGTTATCGACGAGTGTTTCAACTCGTGTAACGTACACGGTTCAGCTGCGACCATGAGACTGCTGTTAACTAGTTTGTTGTTGCTAAGTGCCTCTAAATTGTACACCTGCATGGGTTTCCCAGTGCTCAGAAGCGGGACGGCCCTAAAATGCACTATATTAATCAACATTTAATTCCATATCGCGGGCTACTGAAGGCTCAGCACGTACGAGCACCGAGGGACTCCTAGGAAATTAACCAACAGTATTAGTCCGACCGAAACTCGACCGACGTTCCAAAATATGCAAATGAAGAGGCGACTCATTTGACGAATTTTAATGGATATTTAACTGTGTTAATTATAAAGTTTCAACTTGACTCAATTTGGCAGAAACGCTCAAGCTTTTGGTAGCACAGATGTATTTTTAAAGAGATGGCCGAGTCTGACCACTCGGAAAATGCTTTGAATACTCCGACCATTAGTTGTGTATCATAAAAGGCGGTGCTTATATACATACGCCTTCAGAATTTAAACTTACGACATAATAAATAAGGCTTTCTAGACACGAGTCCTTAATTAACATTACCAGATTGAAAGGAAGTCGTTGATCCTGCTATGGAAGTCTTACCTGAAAAAAAGTGAAATTAAATTATTCAAAGCATTTTATAAAAGTAGATAGATACCTACATTAAAAATATTCAAATATAACTGGTGCTCCTTGAATTTATCGGAGACATACAAATTTTACGCAGATTTCAATTTACAACTTTAATTTTGTAATGGGATTTGTTGATAAATATTCTTTTCTATAAAGAAGAGCTTTAAATCGAGTGTAACGAAGATAGGCGGACAGGCCTTGACAGATTTAAATTTACGAGATATGTAAATAGACCACGCTGTGTTGAAAAATTGCTCTAACACAATTTGGGTTAATTGAATTTTTGTTCGTTAAACTCGATGTGAAGCACACCTCTCGCTTAATTACCGGCGAGGGTTTGTTAATTTATAACGTCCGACGGACTTAGCGTACTCGAAGTCCGTGGAGCAGGATAACATCGAAACTCCCTTAAGATTAATTTGCCGAGAAGGTACTCTTGAACTTTAACTCGTTTGCCTCCGACCAAATTCCCAGTCGGCCGCCCTTGAGAGCTTAGAATTAATTTTAATGAAATAAATTTAGGGAATCAGCAGTGGAAAGTTGTGTCTAGGGGCTGAGTTGGATGGACAGATAGTCGTCGTCAGGCGCCGGTCGCCGGTCACCGCTCCGAGCGAATAGTTGTGGACAGTGCGACCGAAGCTAAGGCATCTTACCACTCTCTGCCCTTTACGTCGCCGCGTCGTCGTTACTAACTGTTATCGACATTGTTTCTCATCGAGGCTAAAGGGAGAAACGATCCTACAAACTAACCACGCTACTCATTCTGTCAAAAACTTTGAGAGCTTCTTCATTAATGTGAAATAGAAAATCCTTTGTTTGAACGTTTAGGTATAAACTATAATCGGTAGCGTTAGCTAAATTGAAATTAGGCGCCATTTTGAGCCAGCCTTAGAAACCATATAAAGAACTTTTGGGAAGTATTTATGGGGTAGGCGGGATGAAGCCCTATTAGCGAGACACGGGCGACAAATATCCAATATTAACTATAGCCTACGTATTTGGAATTAAACACATGTCAAAGGTCTAGTAATTGAATTAATTAATATGTTTTAAGGTCAGACTCAACCGTAACGACAAAGTTAGTTATCTTCCCAGACCGAAATTGCTCTCAAATTGTCTTTGAAATAAAAAGGTACTAGAACAGAAACAACAGGAGACATGGGAAATTTGTTCTAGATCGATCAACTTCGAATAAATGATTGATGAACGAAATTAGTTTAAATCTAGAGCTAAATAAAATACAATTTAATTGGCCTCATTTCTATCCGAAATCAAAAGGTTTCTATTTCGGCAGGGTTTTAGGTTTCGGTTTCTATTAAGACAGCAATAGGAACTCAACTTGCGCGATGAGTTGCAAACTTGAGTGTCAATCCGGGGACCGTTTGTTGAGTGTCACCAACGTGGTAAGAGGGAAATTAAAAATTGAAAAACTCGCCGCCATGATGGCAGTGGCGTTAATGGCTATACATAATAAATAAAGCGGGCTGCTCGTAGGCTTATGTACGAGTCGAGTGGAGGGTGTGGCCGGGGCCCGCGAATGGGCTCTCCGAGCGACATCTGAGACGGCCGGGCCCTTTGGAGTGCGGATCACTCGGCTCGACCTGTTTCATATTGCCCTGCCCGCTGGCCAAGTGCTGCTTCACTTTGATTTAAGAGAAAAAGCCGTTTTGACGCCACACTCCCAGAAATCCTCAACAATATGATAAAAAGAGTTCTAGAATGTCAAAAGTCAATGAGTTAATAGGTGTTTATATAAGTATAAACTCATGACTTAGTGAAGGCTTACGTTTGTTTTTCAGAACTTTTTATTGTTCACAATATTATGTTATTACAAAGCCTTAATAAA
This sequence comes from Achlya flavicornis, assembly GCA_947623365.1. Lineage (NCBI taxonomy): Eukaryota > Metazoa > Arthropoda > Insecta > Lepidoptera > Drepanidae > Achlya > Achlya flavicornis. The sequence continues at coordinate 6,380,247 of OX392482.1, forward strand.
AAAATATGGAATAAGGCGTCAAACAATAAGTTAAGCATCTTTTATAGAATATTTTTATATAATATTATAAAATGTACTTTAGTATTTCAAACAGTTAACATCCGATCCAGAAAACCTTTACGTATAATATAGTTTACCGTTTATGACACTGGGGCTATTCAAATTTTGCAGGGTTTTTTTTTTACACTATCGTATTATTATTCGAACTCCTAATGATCAGTTTTGTTTACAAGTGGCCGCTAAAACACTCATCTAACCCCTTTAATGCAGCCATCTTGTTTTTCTTATTTCACGCGTCAGAATGACGTCGGACAGGCAGCCATTTTGAAAAAAGCTCGAGTGCGGCTTCCTTCCGCATCGGTGGGCCGTCATGAGAACTATCGCGGTGGCGACACCCCCTTCGCTTTACATACATTGGATTCATTGTTTTAGGAGCGCAACGTACATACAAGAAACTTTTGTTGTTTGACGTGCCCCGCCGCTAAATCCGACCGGGAGCGGCATGTCAGAATGTCGGGAATAGACTAAATGCGCCCCTACGTGCTACGAAGCTTTGAAGTCGTTTTTGAGTTTTGCATACAGTATTTCAATTACAATTATGGAAAGTCTTACGTGTAAGGTGATTAAAATGGGTTAAATATATATAAAACACTTCAACCATGATATTCTAATAAAAAAATAAGTATTTCATAAAAATATTAACTTCATCTTAGATTTTACCTCTTTTAGTGTCGAATTTTGGAAAACACTTCTGCATTGGAGGCTTTGCAGTTTGTGTAGTGAAAACACTCCCAGATTTATATTTTTTTTTTATTTCAGCACTATCATTGCCAATAATAGAGGACTGGAAGTTACCGATACCTACCTACTGTCATCAACATTCAAAGTAAAAATTGATCGTGGACTACTTACATTTCTAAGACTAAGGTTTCTCCAACTATCAAATCGCAAAGTAAACTACGTCAAACATCTTTCATCGAATAAACATAAACCGCGTGCACTTGCCCATATTTTAAAGGAGCGGACTTTTTTATGAAAATTAACTGGAAACCCTTGCAATTGAAACGGTGCGAAATGTACGTGACGAGACATAATTTACACAAGTATGTATTTTTCTGTTGTGAAACAAGCGGGCGGAAACATTACCGAGCTAAAGCCGTCATCGCTTCCACTCAGTAGTTACTCCCTCACACCCTTGCCCTCATGTTTTAATTGTCGCCTCTGAGAGGTGGGAGGATCTGCTCTCAACTCTTTTATATTTCAAGCCTTACTTGGATGTATTTAGATGCAAGTACATGATGTAACACATAAGGTATTTTACATATAGACATTCATTAGAATGGCTTTGTTACGTTAGGTAGGTACGTAGGTAGGTGCCTGGTAAATAAATGTTTATATGTATCTAAGTTGTAGTGATAGTTTTATAGGAGTAGCGCATATTTAAGCACATAGGGTGGATTTTTGACTTATGTGAACTGAATGAGTTAATTTTTAAAAGTTTATTTAAAATTAACTTGTTTATAGAGATATTTCCCGTGTCCCGTAATTATTTAAATTCCATTGCAAACGGCAAAAAGTCTATGTTGCACGTTATACCTTACCTAATTTTCTTCTTATATTAAAAATGTAAATTTATGTGTGAATGTTTGAGCTGGTTTTTTTCTATACTTCTATAAGAGTTTTTTTGTTTATTTGTTTAAACGGGCTAATCTCTGGAACTACCAGTCGGATTCGATAAATTCTTTCACTAATAGGAAGCTACATTATCCTCGAGTATTATATGTTTTTCATCCAGGGAACGCGGGTGAAACCGCGCGATACAGCTAGTTACAAATATACAAGTATCATAATATCTTTAACTAGAATGCAGGATGCTTTTCAACCCCGATAAGCATACAATTGCTGAAAACTATATTTGAAAATGCGAAAAATTTTTCAATCAAGATTCATTATATCTTAAATTAACTTATGACCTAGGTATTTTATATCGTAGGGTTCAGCCCCGAGCGAAAACTTGTCATCATCATCATCATCAGCCTATAATGTCCCACTGCTGAGCACAGGCCCTCCTTTCATAAATTAGGGTGAAAAGGAATGGGCACATACTCCACCACGCGTGCACACTGCGGATTGGTCAACCTACTGTTGGAGTTTTCAGGCTGCCTAGAAGTTCTCCAACTAGCTTAATCCTTTGACTGTTTGGTCTGACTGAGGAAAACAATAGAAATCAATTATTATTTTTTAACCAAACCAAACCGAGACACAAGACACAGGCATGTCTTTTCACCGCCAAACGGAGTCCTTACCATCAGGCTCCTACTTTCCAAAATATATCCTTGCCAATATGCGATCGGCTTGATCTCCTAGGCATAACATTAACAGCCAAAATAAACTTTGGCTGTTCTATTGAGTCGAAGGCAGAAACAGCTGCCAGAAAGCTGGGTATCCTCTCTAAGGTTAAGCGGTACTTCACGCCTGGGCAGTTGCTCCAACTTTATAAAGCACAAGTCCGGTCATGCATGGAGTACTGCTGCCATCTTTGGGATGGATCAGCTAAGTACCAGCTTGAGGCCCTCGACTCAATAGACCGCCGAGCCAGGAGACTCATTGGAGATGAGTCTTTAATTAAGGCGAAACTCACGGGCCTCGACCATCGAAGAAAGGTTGCTTGCTTATCGGTTTTCTACAGGATATATTTTGGAGAGTGTGCGCAGGAATTGTTCAACCTAATTCCACCATCCCCATTTTTACACCGAACCACAAGACGACGGGAAAATTTTCACCCGTACGTTGTTGACATACCGAAAATACGGACACAGCGTTTTGCATCCTCATTTATAATGCGGACAGCAAGGGAGTGGAACTTGCTTCCGGCGTCTGTGTTTCCTGACGCCTACAATCTAGGAACTTTCAAGGCCAGAGTGAATAGGTTTCTTCTGGGTAAGCGTGTTTCATCTTAGGCTTCGTCATCGCCCCTTCTGGGCGGGTCAGTGGCCAAACGCAAGCCCATTTAATTTAAAAAAAAAAAAAAAAAAAACCCCAAGTCAAGGGACTAAAGACTGTCACAATTAATTGATAACTGGGACCCGAAGCACGGAAACGCTTGATTTGCAATACCACCAGGCGGTCCCCATCCAGGTAACGACCACGACGCTGGTAGCTTAACTTTGTCAATCGATTAACAACGGAGGTAAATCATGATTTACCACGAGCGCTTCCTAACGAAAACAAGTAGTCCATAATAAATAACAAATATTCGATTGCAAGTATTCAATTATGTTTATTACTGTATCATGCAAAAACATAATTGTTGATACGTATCTGAAAACATCTGTTATTTATCGAATAAACAAAGTAGTAATCGATTGTAATTACGATTGTTGGATACAGAATGGTGTGTAACAAAATAATGCCGGCGGGTATAAAAACAGGGGTCCGTTGTGAAAATACAAGCGAGGGTCAAGATTTGGTAGCTGTAAACAATCAGTATTAAAAATGGGCTTTTTGTTGTTGCTTTTTTCAATAAATAAAAAAAAAGATTTATTTAATTTTCTATAGGCAAATTTTTATATTGTTCTTGGAAATTATTATTATTTCAAAATATTGCTTAAATATTACTAATAAATATGTTTATCTGTTTATAATAAATGCAAAAGTGAAATTATTATTTTTTTTGTTACACAACAAATCGCCATGAAAGACATGAAAACAAAACCATATTTTAGAGGGGTAGAAGAAAACAAAACTATATTTAAGGGTTTTGAGCGTTTATTCGCTCAAAGAGCAGCTCGACTGGGGAAGTACCTCCACCTTACAGAATACCGCAGCCAAATAACTTTATGTTGTATAAAGTTGTGTTCCTGCGCGTGAGTAAGGTTGCCAGAGCTCAAAGGGGAGGGGGGATAGATTACAATATACTTACAACGATTATAATATGAATCAGTTCTTTGCAGAAGAACTTCTGAAACGGGGACGAATACTTTGAAGAAATAAAAGGTTGATTAGATAGCTATATAATTAATATTATAATTAACTATAATACCTAGTGGTAACGAAAATATAATGTGCAAAAATAATGTAAAGTACATAAGGTACCTATATTTTTAAATTATCGAGCATTAGGAACATTTTCTTTAAGTTTTTTCCAATAGAATTAATCTTTTTAACAGATTTTCAGAAGAAATATGGTCGATTGTCTTTTTGCCCAACCCTTTATCCTTACGACTGCTTATAGAAGTCGGTTGCACTTTTATTTTGCGAGTTAGGTATTCTTCGCGGTGATTTATTCAGTATCTACCTACCTATCAACTCGTCAACTTGTTCAGATATTTCTCTGGAATAATAATTTTGTCGTGCGTTTTATGCAAGTTAAGGAAATAAAATTGCGATTGATACCTAGAATGTCACACCTTCGAAAACGCATTTGGAAATTTTAACAGGAACTAATCAAACTCATTCTCATTTTTTTTATTTTCTTTAGGATATTAGGATTAGAAACAGAAGCTGAATTTATTAATACAGATAGGTCGTCAGTAACGGAACTAATTTGAATCAAAACAAGTAAACAATCCCGGAATGAATATGCGTTATAGCTCTCTCTTTTTGGCACCCGATCTGAACCGGGGAGCATTGCGCATTAATTCCTCCCGCAACTCAGATCCAACTCGATAGTACCTTTATATTTCTTGCGTTTGAGATTCTGAATAGTAGGAGTTTTTTATTCAATTATCTTGAAATATACCTACTCCGAAATTAATACCCGAACTCAGATCGTTCTTACATCTGAATAATGGAATGATTTACACTAACCAATCCTTGAAATTATACTTAATAGCCTCCCGCATCTCAGATCGGTGCCAGTGCTGAGACTGGAAGGGTTTCATTATACGCGACAAAGACACCGGACAGAACTGATATCCATTGCACGATTTTACTGTTTGCATAAGGAATAATGAATTAAGCGCAAAGTACCACCTTACAAAGGTGTCCAGTTTTTTTGCAACGGTTTTTGCCTTTGACTCATAAAACTACCAAAATAAATTAGACTTTTGGTTATGCCAAGGAGTTCATCGCCGGTCAATTTGAAATGATTCCTTTTTGTAGTGAATTTTCTGTGGTTATGCATTCGTGCTTTAGTTATATAACCAATTGTAAATGAATTATTTAGTTGTTATAAAATAGGTAATTAATTCTGGGCTTGATAAGTAAATGATTACTGATGATTTGTGATTAACGTCATATCAGAATAAGACTTCATAACTGCATAGAATAGGTCTGCAATCCGGGGGCGAGGGCCGAGGGGAGAAACTGGGACGCTGCAGAGCGTCACCAATCTATATCTTATAAAACATCGTCAAACACGGTTTTTTAGGGTTCCGTAGCCAAATGGCAAAAAACGGAACCCTTATAGATTCGTCATGTCTGTCTGTCTGTCCGTGTATGTCACAGCCATTTATTTCCGAAACTATAAGAACTATAATGTTGAAACTTGGTAAGTAGATGTATTCTGTGAACCGCATTAAGATTTTTACACAAAAATAGAAAAAAAACAATAAATTTTGGGGGTTCCCCATACTTAGAACTGAAACTCAAATATTTTTTTTCATCCCATCCCATAAGTGTGGGGTGTCTATGGATAGGTCTTCAAAAATGATATTGAGGTTTCTAATATAATTTTTTTCTAAACTGAATAGTTTGCGCGAGAGACACTTCCAAAGTGGTAAAATGTGTGTCCCCCCCCCCTGTAACTTCTAAAATAAGAGAATGATAAATCTATAAAAAATATATGATGTACATTACGGTGCAAACTTCCACTGAAAATTGGTTTGAACGAGATCTAGTAAGTAGTTTTTTTTTAATAGGTCATAAATTGAAATTAATATCAAATACTCAGGTCTATACTACCATTTACTTATATACCTACAGGTTTGTACGGAACCCTCGGTGCGCGAGTCTGACTCGCACTTGGCCGGTTTTTTTTTTTTACAAAACTTTAAAAATAATCTGTAATTTTGCGAGCATGATTTTATAATTGAATAGTGTTCTATACAAGGTAAATAAAATATCAACCTCCTTAAATATGGCACAAATTCAGAACGACACCCGGTATAAGCCTATGGTTTGCGTTCAACTTGATCTGATTAGCTTTAACCCAATTGGAGACTACGTGTAGGTTCAAGTTAATTCACTCAATCATGCTCTCTATAGTAATCCTGTGCGGTAGGAAACCAACTCTACAATAGTGCTGTCGTCTGTAATCCAAGGATACCGGATACCGACAGGTCGCTGATACGCAGCAAATATCTGAAATCTGATCGGAGAGTATCCTTAATATTGCGAAATTGTTTGGTATAGCTAATAAGTACTCATTTTATTATAATACATTAGCCAAACATTTAAAAAATAATTGGGATTATTTAAACTTAAACTACGACAAACATTAGCCAAAATTACTCACCTACTTTCATTTTCATATAATAATAAAAGCAACTGTAATATTATGCTTTTTTACAGAGCAACTCGTCCATGTTCAGTTGGGCTGTTGACATGGCCAAGCGGGCGGGCTTCGGTTATAAATCAAAGGTCGGAAGCGAGCGCAGTGAGTCGAGTGAGTGGGACTTGAGGAAAGTGTCGCGACCCCCACTCTGATGTGGATATGTCGCCAAGTTTTCTGTTTATAGAATAAATAGTTAAAAGAATGATGGTGTGGTAATAGCGATAAAATAACAAATTCTAAGGCCATAATTCGGAGGATGATAATTTTAAAACTTTGGATGAAGAATTTTGAGCTTTGCTTCGACTGACCTGAGAAGAGGGATGCGTGAAACCGTGGTAAACCTTTATAGGCTATGAATTCTATCTGTGATTTTAGACAGAGTAATAAGGGGTATTATTGCATGAGCATATACTTATCTATAAATAATGTCTTAATGGTCATGTATTCTTCAATTAACGTTGAATTTTGATAAACATTTAACGTTATTTACGTTACTTTATGTATAAACCATACTTAGACTTAGGATTTGCAGGCGTCCATAGCATGGAAAAGAAATATAACAATCCGTATGACATTTTGCGAAATAGAAAGAGACGCATACACAATTTTGACGTGAGTCAATAATTTTTTCGAGTATCAACTTATATCAACCTGGGTGATTATGTACGATTTCGTATTTTACTGAAAATAACTAAGATTGTGCAAATAAAACTAGAAAATTGTATATAATAGTCATTGGTGCCGATTCTGTTGTAAATCGCACTAAACTAATTTTAGTCACATCTCATCTCTTTCTTACGAACATTATTGAAAAAGGATAGAACATGTTTCAAGCTGTCAAATTAATCTTTGCCGTCTTATTTTGCGTGTATTTAGGCGTAACCGCGATAGATGGCGACTAAATTTAAATTGAAAACGAGCATTGGACTTATTTGACAGGACTAAATTTCTTACATCCTTTTCTTATGTTCTGTGTTAGAAAGAGACATAGCGAGATTAAAATTAGTTTAGTTGTAAACAACAGAATCAGGGCCTTGGTCACTTGTTCTGTAAGCAAATGTGATGTGAATAGAAAGAAATAACCCACATAATTATACGTATTTTTATATTAAAATGTTTTCAACTAGGTATATTTTATCATAATATTTATTATCACCAAAATAAGTTTTTTAAACAAGATATCAATTTATCTATATCTCAAAATATAAGTAACTCAAGACTAGTTTTTATTTTTCCCTCACAAAAATCCCTAACATTAATTTTCGTCTCGTCTTATAACTGGCTATGTTGTTCTTGAACATACAAATTCTTCTTCTATAAAAAAATCTTCAATATTGTACACTCCTTGTGTATAGGTAAATAAAATAAGATTTCTACCAGCTTTTTTCTTATTGGGACCTAAAGGAGCTAATCAAAAGCTGAGGATTATACAAACAGGCAAGGAGCTAGGTTGGCGCAATCATGCCAGGCGCCCTCACTTCAGAAATATTTGTTTTGTCCTCTTTTAGAGAAAACAGATTGCTTGTCAATACACAAGGCAAACAGGACGAACGGTTGCACAAAACAAGTGGCAACACAGGATGCTAGCGATTTATTTTGTCACACATAGTTTTGTAGTTTGCACCTTTACCAGCTTACGTATTGATCCGTTAGTATTTTCTTCTTCTTATTTTTAATTTTGGCAACCAAGCCCAAATGAGGGCTCATTTCTGCCAGTGTCGAGTTATATTATAGTTTCCAGTCACAATAAATCACTTCACATTATAGTCCTTAGTCAGTCAACGTCCATACAAGTCATATTTTACTACAATGGTGGTCATTGTACTAAAACTCTTCACGGACATTTTGAGACAACTTGAAAAGTCACGATACACAATAATTCATTTCATTTCACTTCACTGGTGCACATGGATGATCTTTATTGGGTAAAATACCACCAAAAATACACAATAAAACTCAAAATACACAAATTTATGAAAATAAAAATGATAACGCAACGTCACTCTGCAAGTTCCCGCCAAAAAGTCTCCGTTAGTATTTTATTTACTTGTTAAATTCCAGGAGGCGAGACATAAAAATTACGTGCAAATAGCTTCTATTTGTGATCTCGTTTAAATACAAAAGGGTCACCTTAGGGTTGGCAATGCGCAAGTGATACCCCTGGTGTTCCAAGTCATAGGGTATGGTAACCGCTTACCATCAGGCTTATTACGGTATGCTTGTTTTCTGCCTTAGTAGTATTGAGATGCAAGGTGGATGACACCTCCATTTAAAAGGGAAGGTCTTCCCTCACCTTCCTCACGCTAGGTTATTGTGGCTGGGGACCGCAACCCAACTGTACATGTCAGCTGATGTCGGACAGTTGTATATATATATATATTATATAAAATGCAAATTCTCAAGAAAACTTCGTAAGCGCGATGCAGGATGTCCGGGTGTCACGCCATCTATCTTTCTTTGTGTGAACTATCTCAGAGTTACTAATAGAGGGCTGATAAATGTCGCTACGGTAATAAAAAAATGCCATTATTCTGCTCAAGCTAGAAACAAAAGTGAATAAGTACCTACTAAAACTGAATAGCCACACTAAACTGTCAAGATAAAATATCTGAATAAAGATATATGGGAATGCAGAATACTATAATCCCACGGAGTCAGAAACAACTGCAAACAAAAAAAGGTTTGCGACCACTGCACCCACAGAACTTTCAAAAGTTAACTCTCCATCCCATAAATAAACCTTCGGTTTTGCTGGGATCCACGCCAATTGCAAATTTCTACGCGGTTCCGAAACTGTAAAGTCGCATAAATTACAGTTTCAGACTGTCGCAAAGAGAAAAACAATCGGAAAGTAGCACTTAGCAGCTTGACTAATCGCCGGTCGGCAATGACAGTGCGAGTGAGTGGGATTTGGGCACGGCTTCAGCACCACAAGACGACGAGAGTCGGCCGCCGCAAGAGTTAATGCGTTCACTTGTGACAAACAGCCTGTGAATAACGAATACCTACCTTGAGATAAATTATCTAGGTATACCTCGCACTTAGTACCCGTCCTTAACTTAGTGTAATCAATTGCTCCTGTCTTTATTTTCTTTTTGTAGATCATTTATTTAAAGAGAAATCGAAGAAAAAAAGCTGACATAAATTTGAAATCACTTGAGATCTTAATAAATAATCTCATATATCTCTCTTAATAATTTCAGGCACCTAGGATATTTCAGATACGAAAATTTTAAGAATTATTGGAAGTATTTCGGAGCACTCGTCTATATCTTGTCTGCAATATAAGGCACACTCAACTCCTTAGTTACGGCGCGGTCTTCTCGTATATCCAGAAACATTGGCTGTTCATTTGCTTCACGCCTCATACCCGCAAATAAATCAGTAGCTGTTGCGTTAACGCTGATGTAGGAGGAATCTTTATGACCAGCCTTGCTCTTCAATTTAGAACCATTAAAATAAATATAAAATTTTACGAGTATAACATGATGATAAAATTATATCTTGAAACTTAGTAGATTTTCCCGTACATTATGTGCAAGACTCTGAAGAAGGTACTTTCAAAGGGACTTGTAGGTAAAACCAACACAAATATTGTTACGAAAATAATAGCCAAATACTCTGTGTGGATAGAAGCTAACATTGTAAGCACAGAGGTCTGTTTGCGTTGATTACTGAGCACCCGGAACATACAACAAGCTGTTGGGAGCTAAGTCGGTCCACACACTATTCGGCCACAGCACGTCTGGTTCACAACTTTCTTTGTTGCGCTTAACTATTGTTTGGAGTTAAACTTGCTCCTCCGGATGCCGAATGGACAGAGCTGAGTTCGTGAGAAATTGTTTTGTGTGAGTTTTGAAAAGGAAAACATTTTGCCAACAGCTTAGGCAAATTGCGTAAATAGAACAAGTTCGGCCATGAGTGGTACAAACTTTCGATCTCCTCATAATTTGGACTTGACAACTTAAGTTTGGTGGACAAACTAAACATAAAACCGACCCTTAAATGGATATTCACAGCAAAGAATTAAATAACGATGTAGAGATGGGAGAAGACCGGTTTTGCTAGCGCTGTACAGTGTGTAAATTACTTTAGTAACTAAGTTTTTGTACCACTAACAATTAATTTCAAAATAGCTCAAGCAACCAACGAAAAGAAACCACATCAGGATAGCAATATGGATTGTAGACCTTTCCTGACATTTCAAATTTATATCTTGTATAATAGAATAAAACTAAGGCAAAAATTCAAGGTCCGTGCAAACACCTGAACCCACATTAAAGTAGGTGTGTTAGAGAAAATCCTTCAACAAAGTTGTAATTTAAGTCAACAGCTTTAAAATTTCGTCCATATTTCACTGTTCTAAGTTGAAAGCAACAAAAACATAATTTACAATATAGCACGGGGATTACGAGCAATTAAAAGTTTGTTCTCAATAACGACCATATATCACAACGGATTCTCGCAACATCTGAGGCTAGGTCGCGGTCGAGATGCAAATAGCTGTTATGTTACACTAGTTACTAACCATGTTCCGAACAACTCGGATATATGTTTGTCTCATTTCGAATCTGTTTCAACTCGTAACTGTTACTGTAGCTAAAATTCTATGTGTCCTTTGTATTTTAATTCAGTAAACATTTTCAAACTAATAGAGGCATTAAAACCTGCATCAGTATTAGAGATATAGGACTAGATATATTATAGATAGTTTTGAGATATTTGAGATTAACTTTTCTAAGCTAGTATCTCCAAAAAGAGAATACAATAATGATTTTAAAGTAAAGCAACAATAGGTTGTTAATATCCACAAAGAATTTAATGAGTAATTGTTTAAAGAAGCATTGGGTGCCTAAAGTAAGGGGAGCCTTCTGTGAGTCTACTTATGCAAATTACCCACAATGATGAGACTACAAGCCTTTTGCTTTATTATTATTGAGACGTTCCCTGGGAGCGTAATTGTATTTGAAAATTTGAATATCACAAAAAGAAAAAAACATTTATCACGCTAATTATCACCAATGTAAAGAAAACAATTGTTTCTTTATTTTACTTTAACTGGTAAATGAAGGCCTATAATTGTAAAACATTTCGTATATTTTATTTTACTTACTACAAATGTCATAAAAAAAAGTATTTCTATTAATTCTCTCTCTCCTCTTCAAAGGCAAGAACGCTTACACTAACGACTTCATTCTACGTATATGACAGTAGTTTCAAGTAAGGTCTAAGAAGAGTTGAACTCACTTTGCAGTTCGCATAAAATGCTTTGTTTGTCCTAATTGCTCCAAGTGGCTGGCTGGTCGACTTTCAGCGAGTCATTGTTTTCGACGTGCTCACGCCGTAATAGGAATATTTTCGGCTACCACCCCACTGGAGAATTCGTGACTTTCACAAACGGTGGCAACAAGCGGCCGGATAAAGCCGTATTTGTTATTGCCCGGTTTGCTGGTATTAATAGCGGTTTATGTTTTATAGTTATTGTGCAAGGATACGATTGTCCAACTATGCTTCAAATTAGCACAATTGGGAGATAAATCCGGTTTACGTAATGATATTTGTGTAAGAAATATACATTGTGGTTAGACGAGATGATCGCAAAGACTTGTTTTTTTGGTACACCGAATAAGTCGTTCCATTAAACGTTTAGAATTTTTTATTATATGTTTTTATTAAAAATATATTTGAATTTATTAGTTAGTTTAGTTACTATTGAAGTTAATTAGAGTTTGGACCATTTTAGGTGGATTGAGTCATTTTAAAGTAATGTCAACGCAACGCTTGTAAAATTGACAAATTAATCCATCCAATTATTGTTCCAATAACTACCTTTTACCGCTTTGAAATAAACGGAAAATTATTATATTCTAGCAGCGACAATATTTGCGTGCAAAAGGCCAAAGATTAATATTTTACTATAATTCAAACATTTGTTTACAGAAATTGGAAAACGAGCGCAATTTCTTCCAATTAATAATATTTCATTGTTCAAAGCCGATCTCGATCTGTATAGCGGGCTACAAAAACAATCATTCAAATAGGCTGTTCATATTGAATATTAATCGCCATTTTCACTGACGAATGGGAATAATCTGAAAGACGAAGCAGGAGGCCGAAGGAAATAAATTTGTAATGCAAAGTTAGAAATTCCATTCCTGTGTTACCGATAAGTAAACGCTCTTACCGAGAGCCGCGCACAAAGGTAAGAATACGTTTAGCATTTTACTTTCCATTGCGACATTTACACAAAGAAGCGGTGAGAACTTTGCGAAAAATAATCCACTGCCGCCCGAACGATTAAACGTTGAGCCAATAAGGCCTAGGTATTCCTCAATTTATTAGCCTTGCAAATTCGTAGCCGGCGCTCCCCCTCTATGAAATATGGCCGTGGCCGCAACAGCCTTCCCGCGACCAACGTCGGCGGCGCCCTGAGCTTGCTACCAGCCAGCATTACACCCCTATTTTAGCTCTAATTAAAAAGCCATCAAAGAGTTTTCAGTCATTAATCATGAAACTGTTAACGGTGAATGCCTACTTCCCTCCGAAACCGTAAAAAAGAAGGATTAGGATATTAACAAAATACCGAAAATATTCAAGTTAGTGAAGCGGCAAGCGGCAAAAAAAACGTAATCGGAAGCACAGATTCTGCAGGTTTAACGCGAATGAATCTTAAGTTGTTGCGAGTGGTTTAAGGGATTGAATGAAACCCTTTTTTTGGTATTATAACAAAAAATACCACAGATATTTTTAAGCTTCGTAATTGAGTACAGTGGTTTTACTTTCTTGTTTTTCTTTCTTTCCCCTTCAATGGTTACGACGATGAAATTGTATTTACGTTTAAATATTTGAGTCAGGAGATAAAAGGAAAGTTGTTAATAAAAATGGATTAAAAGGATCAGTCGAACGGGATATACTTTCGTATTCACAATTTCTTAATGCCCACTGGGCGAATGGAAATGGAATGAAATACATCTACGAATAAAAAAAATACATTCTCATTATTCTATCCTTGATTAATTTTGGTCATGAAATCAAACTAACTGGCAGTCAAAGTTGAGATAACTTAAATATAAACTAATAACCGTTTCACTATCTACAAGTTAGCCATTATTTGGGCATAGTTTGTTCGGTGGCTGTCAGTCGCAATCGCGTTAATTACACGTCGAGGCTAACTCGATGTCACGCCATTATCTAAACAATCAGGAGCTCGACGCGCGTTGATTTCGCTCGCCACTGATGAACCACCCTGTTAACTAACATGAATATTTAGAACTATTGAATTTGCTTAAAACTTTGAATTCCAAGATAGTTTATAAAAGTTTAGTGCTTTCAAGAAAAATATGTATGTACTCTCTACAAAGATATGAGAAAATTTATAAATCATCATAAGTAACTTCTCCGCGATTCCCTATTTTATCATTAGGGGTTTAATTTCAAAAAAAAACCTTCCTAAATCGTAGCCTTCATTATAAAGGAACCTGTGTGCAAAATTTAAAATTTCTTCAATCTTCAGATTTAGCTGCGCATGAATCTGTCAGTCAGTCTGTTCCTCCTTTTGTAATATGATAACTACATCATCCGACACGTATTCAGTTTCAGCAAGAAATCGCAGCAGGTTTCCTCCATTTCAATGATATTAATATGATCAAATGGTATTTCGAGATTCTTCCACAATTAAAATAAACCAAACTGACCAAAAAGTTTAAATTGTCATCGATCAAAATCAAGAAATCAAAATCCGGTTGAAAGGTTTTCAATTAGCCAATCTACTGAAACAGGACTTGGAATAGACGCGTGTTACGGACGCTCTAACATGACAAGTAGGTGCTAGACCAACGTGCGAATACGGGCATGTGGACCGATTTGAGTGCTCTCCACAAGCCACTCGATAACTGATTCCGAATCACGATTGATATCGATTATAGCAGACAACCCGCGGAACAATGACCCCTTTATCATCATGCTGTTGAAACCCACCATCGGGATTAAGTGATAAGCACATAATTAATTATAATGCGAGTATGTATTTCTAAAGGCGTAAATATTGTTAGATATTATATGTAAACCGGTTTACATTATGGTTTACAAAATGTTTAATATTGGAATAATTATAATTTCACTTGGTTATTTCCAAATATAATAATATCAAAAATCAACAATATAAAATATAATGAGTTAAGAATATTCATATTAAGATATTTTTGCTTCATCTGAAATTAATTTTAAAAAACAGGTGCGTGGTGTTTTTTTGTAACTTGCTGTACTATTCACATTATTATGTACATATTTTATGTTTTTGCTTTGTGATTGTTACGTATTTTGTTATTGCTTTGTTATAGCTATATTTTATGCTTTGTGATCGTTATGTACTTTTTTTTTTGTCGTTTAAACAATGTATATCTATATAGTATTATTTTTCTTTTGTCATTTCTATGTATTGTTTATAGTATTTGTTGTAGTAATGTGGTTTTTGTGTTGTTTTTTGTTTGTTAGCTCATTTGTAAATCTTTAAGAGATCTCCAGGTTTGTTTGTGTAACATGTTTATATACTACATTTGTAAAAAAACCGTTTGTATCTTTCAATCCTATATCCTATCCTATATCCTATATCCTATAACTATTATAAATGCGAAAGTGAGTTTGTTTGTTTATTTGTTTGTTTGTTTGTTACACCGTCACGCCTCAACTACTCAACGGATTATCATGAAATTGGGCATGCAGATAGCCTATGGTATGGAGAAGGACATAGGCTATACTTTTTATCCCGGGAACGCGGGGGACAGCTAGTAAATAAATAAAATAAATTATTTAATTCTTGGAACCTCATAGAGGAATCTAAAATGTAGTCACTTCAAATAAATAGAAAGTTTGTTTCTAGTCTAACATCAAACGTTAAGTACATAATTTCGCATTTTCTTATTCACTGATTTGCTTCGTCTGAAATGTTTTCCATTACCAACAAGATTTCATTCGACATAAAAAGCACTATAAAAACCCCAACAAAAGCAATCCAATAGCACAGTTTATCGTTATAGTAGCGTGATCCCAAGCCAATTTACGTTAGTTTGGGGGAACAAAGTAAAAAAGAATAACAATAAAGTAATATAATTTGGGACTAGCGGGCGATGTCGTTACCCATTTGTATCGGGGGACGATATTAATTTAATGAAGGAGTGGGATTCGTTTGTGTCATTATTCGATTGAGACATGACGATGTTAGTTAGGTTAATCGAAAACTCCAAGCTTTCTACGTGTTTAAATAGATGCTGACTTGACACTTCTTGGTTTTTATTCGGCTTCCTTTTTTGAAAAAACCCTCGCGCAATTAATACAATTAAATGATAAAAATATACCTATGTACATAAATTAGGAATGGTGATCTGTTATGAAACTCATAATTTTAATGGATTATATAATTATAAATAAAAAAAACAATATTAACTTTTTACCTATATTAATTGTAATCTTAATGTATCGGGTGGTCAAGAGTGAATTCAATCAATGCAAGTTGGTCGAAACGTCTAGGTTAGTCACATCATCACAACATTTTGATTATAATCTGTGGGCGAATTGAACCGATACATGAACATTACAATGAATTTAGTTCGCGAAGCTTAAAAAGACTTTTGTTCAATTAAAAAGAAGTTGTGAAACATCCCAAAGCATTTATCAGATCTCATCGCAATTATTAGTCGAACATTCCAATTTACAAGTTTTGTTAATTGAAATTGAGCTCCTTGCGGATAAAATAACAATCCAAAGACATTTGTTTTTCATTGCAAGAATCAAATCTAAGTAAACATGACAGGGATCCTTGATTGAAACACCGTAAGGCCCCAGGGTAAACACCTGATAAAGGCACTTGATAATTAATTTTCCAACAAGCCCTCAAGTATCGTTACCTGTCTTTACAAGAAATAGGTAGGTATTCTAAGAACAGACCGATAACGTAAACTTTCAAAAACTTTTAATGTTTTATCAAACTGCTAACAAATAAACAAAAACTAAAAAAACAGCAAGTGCATCTTTTCATTATCTAATTTCTGCAAAAATGTTACGCGTAATTTTATTC
Source organism: Achlya flavicornis (assembly GCA_947623365.1). Classification (NCBI taxonomy): domain Eukaryota; kingdom Metazoa; phylum Arthropoda; class Insecta; order Lepidoptera; family Drepanidae; genus Achlya; species Achlya flavicornis. The sequence goes on from OX392482.1 coordinate 6,396,815, forward strand.
ATATTATTTAAAAAATAATAATATATAAGTTACTTGAATAAAAATCAAATCACATAGGCGTAAATTACGTAAACATAACTTGGTATTGTAAGTATTGTTAATACGCTTACCAGAAAATACGGCATAAGTTTTGCTAAGTTCATGTTTACGTCAATACTTACTACACCCCGTAAAGTCGGAACGAAAACGATACAATCGTGAATACTAAAATCTTTAATCGTAAACTTTCCTTTTACAATGTCATTAGGGAAATTGGCGTCGTTAATTTATAAAGGTTCCCTATAACAACCGCGATATCGATGAATTTAAATCGGTAATCCCGCGGTTTGTTTTATGGTATCGATATCAGAAGATTTATATCGATGATCGTAAACGTACGGTTGATACAGTACAGATAGATGTTTAATTCACGAAATGAATGACAACTGCATGGTTTTCAGATTTTCAGATAGAGATTGAGTTTCATTCAATTTATGGTAAATAAAAACCTATTTTTATAACAGGTGGAGATTTCGAGATGGCATTATATTCGAAACCTATGTTGGGTTACCCAAGTAGCATAAGAAGCTGGTTAAAGGCTGTATTAAAGTTCGTTCTTATACTAAAAGCTGAATATTCAGGCTGTACAAAGGCTGTATAAGCGCTTATACAGACCTTATAAGTGTAAAAAGGGCCCACATTACACAGCTTATTTCGTTATTGGAGCTGTATAGAGGCTGTATAAACAAAAGACAAGTATAAAAGCTGTATTAGAGCTGTTATTAGGTGTATAGAGCAGCCTATACTCTACGGATATCCTCTTTTAAGTATCTTGTAAGAATAAGAGTTCTAAATAGGTTGTTGAAGAGAATTATGTGAGAATAAAATAAATAAAACTATTTACGATGCCATACTGAATGGCGACATAATATTTAATAAATGGAAAGGCTAAAATCTTGAACATGGATATCTGATGCTGTTAATTGATGAATTCAATGTGCAAATTTTAATTTATTGTGAACCTGTGTATGTTTTCCGTCAAAATATTCACGCGCCAACAAAATAATCAAGCCAAAGTAAAGAAATTATACTAAATACAGTAAATAAGTGTTTGTTTTTAAGGTTAGAATAAAAATATATTTATAAATAATACATATGAGTCTACATGATCATTATTCAAGCTGATAACCATGATACGGCTATAGTTATTATCAAATATTCCTTTAATTGTAATTTAAATTTTGTTATTGTAAATGTAAAAATGTCGACAATTTGCTATACAGCCTAGACGGTATTTGGAGTGTGTTATAAGTCTTAGTAGCTGTACTAAGTAAGTTATGAACGTTTATTGCTGTATTAAGTAAGTGAACACATGCTTAATACAGCCTGTATACAGCTATAACGATAAAACCAGTTTGAAGTGTCAGAAAACACTTAACGCTGTATTATAGAGTTATAATATCTGTTTAAGAACCCTAAGCTGACGCGGATCCCTTTATACAGCCTGTATACAGCTTTAACGATAAAACCAGTTTGAAGTGTCAGAAAACACTTAACGCTGTATTATAGAGTTATAATATCTGTTTCAGAACCCTAAGCTGACGCGGATCCCTTTATACAGCCTTGTTAATGATTTGTGATTGTAAAAAAAACTCAAGATAGAATTTTCCGTATGTATCCATAGGGCTGCGTTTATTAAAGAGTAATATAATTACAATGTTGTCAGTTACAAAAAAAAACAAAGTTGCCACACTAAAATTATGGTGGCATAGACTATACAAAATAAATCTTAAACATACACCCCCGCGCTGACAAAGTCTGAACGTAGATGTCAGTGTCAAGTGTCACTGTCAGAGGTTAACTCATCTGTCAACTGTCAGAGTTCGAGTCATCTGTCAAGTTGTACTACAAGTCTCTTAGGTTATTTGAATACAAGATTAAATTTGATTCTAAGTTACAAATTAATGAAAAATTCGAACAGTGCATAATTTAGTGAAATAATGCGACAGTGATATACATAAGTTACTATAATGTGATGCAGTTGAAGACTGAAAATATTAATATGTAAAACTATATGAAAACTATGTATTGTTTACAATGGAAAATTAAACTTTATAAAATAATGTATTTCTTATTTTCTAGTTACATCTTAGAGCTATAATTATCCTAGATAGGATTTGAAAACTAGTTTCATGAAGTTATACTTCTATAAAACAATGTAAATAATCTAATTACATAAAATAACTTAACCTTACAGTGAAGTTATATAAATATACAGAATTACTGAATTGGTAAAAGAACAAGCTTGTGAATAGGGCGCATATACTTTCCCTTTGCTGTTTTTACTGTGACAGACCGGGTTAGGTGGTCGTCAGATATGTTTACATGAATGATTCTGCCAACAGGCCAAGTTGAAGGAGGAGTACATTCATCTTTTAATAATACTAAATTTCCTATCTCTAAATTAAGAGATTCTTTGAACCACTTTTGTCTATTCTGAATTTCAGATAAATATGACTTGTAAAACTCTTTCCAAAATTGTTGTTTGATTGATGTTATTCTTTGCCAAATGTTAAGTTTATTTTCTGATATTTTAATTAGACTAGGTTCTGGGATATCTAATAAGGTAGACCCTATAATAAAGTGACCAGGACTAAGATAATTCAAGTCATCAGGTAAATCTGAAATAGCGCATAGCGGTCTGGAGTTCAGAATAGATTCAATTTCACATAATAAAGTATACAATTCGCAGTAAGTCATTCTACAATTGCCTACCTTTCTTTTCAGTAAGTTTTTAGTTTGTTTTACACAAATCTCATAAACTCCACCCATATGACTAGCGAGCGGAACTGTGAATTTCCAGTTTATGCTGAAACGGTTTGTATAGTCAATAATTTTGCTATAAGATGTCTCATTCTTAAATATTTCATATAAATCATGTAATTCGTTGCTAGCACAATGAAAATAACTTGCATTGTCAGAGTAGATCGTATTACAAACACCTCTACGAGCACAAAATCTTTTTAAGCAAGCAATGAAAGATTGTGTGGTAGTTTCTTCTGATAATTCTATATGTATACTGCGAGTAGATAAACAGGTAAATATACAGATAAAGGATTTGGTATATTTAGCATTTCTAAGTTTGGATGATTTCACATATATAGGTCCACAAAAATCTACACCCACATGAAGGAAAGGGCGTTCTAAGTTTACTCTATGATAAGGTAAATTAGCCATTTTTTGCCTGCAAGTTTGACCACGGTATCTGGTACACACTATACACCTGTAGACTACTTTCTTGACTTCTGATCTTGCATGTATAGGCCAATAAACTAATCTTAAGTTTGAAACTGTATTCTGTATGCCTGAGTGAAACAGATCTATGTGAAACTTTTCAATAATAAGCGTTGTGATATAATTCTTGTTAGGTAGTATTATAGGAAATTTCTGATTATATTGAATATTAGCATATTTAATTCTACCTCCTACTCTTAAAATACCATCACTATCTATGAAAGGTGATAATCTCTTGATAGGACTAGATGAATAGGTGTAACTGCTTTTGTTTGAGTTTAATTCAATTAATTCTTTCTTAAAGTGATATGCTTGAACAATTTTTATGATAAAAGTATGACTGTACTTTAACTCTTCAGGTGTAAGAGATCCTGACAATTTAGAGTGAGATTTTAGGTTGATAATAAATCTATAACACTGAGCAATAGTGTTTTGTAATCTTTGAAAACTTGAAAAGCGCTGAAAAATGTTAATAAAATAATCTATATCTTCATCATTATAAAATTCTGAAACAACATTTGCTGTATGTGAGCTAACTTTAGTATGAAAGGACTCTAATTGGATATCTTTATTATCTTTTGTTTCTATAGCAATACAACGGGGCCATTCATTTGGTGGTGATAATAGGTAAGAGGGGCCATGCCACCATAATGATAGATTTTTCAGATCTTTAGGCTGTACACCGTGTGTTAGCAGGTCAGCTGCGTTGTCATGAGTTCTAGTATGATTCCAAGAAGTTGAATCTGTGTTTTGTAGTATCTGTGTGATCCTATTTGCTACATAAACTTCCCATTTCTTATAGGGTGACCGTAACCAGTTTAAAACAATGGTAGAATCAGTATAAAAATGCACAGAATCTATTTTAATTACTATTTCTAGTGCAGGTTTAATCTTTTGCATTAATTTAGAAAGTAATACTGCTGCACAAAGTTCCAATCGAGGAATGGAAACTACTTTCAGAGGAGCTACTCTGCTTTTACTAATTATTAAGTTATAAGTAGGTTGTTGATTAGGGTATTCTGCTACTATGTAAATACAACATCCGTATGCCACAAGTGAGGCATCACTATAGCCTACTAAGTAAACTTTACTAGGTATGTCTGAGAAACAGTATCTAGGTATGGTAATATCATTAAGTAAGTGTAGAGTATTATATATTGGTAACCATTCTGCAAGTAAATTATTAGGGAGTGGTGTATCCCAATTCAAAATATTTTCCTTCCAGAGACGTTGCATGAAAAGTTTTAAATTGATTGTAACTACTGCTAGGTAACCGATGGGATCATAGATCTTAGCAATAATTGAAAGAACAGTTCTTTTAGTAAATTGTATTGTTTGCTGTTGAGCAGGAATATTAACTTTGAATTCATCTGTAACTGGATCCCATTTGAGACCCAATGTACTAGTTTCATCACCAATAATTAAGCTATTTATTGATAATTTATCTTTACTATGAATAACACTTTGTAAGATTTGTGTATTGTTAGCGGACCACTTATGTAATTGAAAGTCACCTCTTTGGAGCAAGGAGGTTAATTGTTCGCATGTTTCTTTAGCTTCAGATAGTGTATTAGCACCGCAATGAACATCATCCATAAATGTTTGAGACTGAATGCACTTTGCAGCGAGTGGATAGAGATGTCCATCTTGTTTTGCAAGTTCAAGTAGTGTCCTAAATGCTAGATAAGGAGCACATCTAGTACCGTATGTTACTGTGTTTAATCTAATGACACAAAGTTCATCATCTGGTGTTTTCCTCCACAATATATATTGTAGATTGCAATGTTCTTTGATCACATTTATGTTTCTAAACATCTTAACTATGTCACAAGACAATACAAACTTAAATGTCCTAAGTCTTATGATAATATCAACAATATCAGTGTAAATATTTGCACCTTCATATAAAACCTGGTTGAGAGACACCGAGGTAGATGATTGGCTGCTTCCATTAAATACAACACGGAGCTTGGTTGAGACACTGTGTGGTTTGATGACTGCATGATGAGGCAGAAAGAAATGTTTGCCTTTTTCTTGTGTATGTGTTGAATAAGGTACATATGAGGCATGTCCTAGTTGTATATATTCATCAATAAACTCAGAGTATTGTTTATGAAGTGTAGGATTGTTAAGAAATCTCTTTTCTAATGTAATGAAACACTTTTTGGCTATGTTGTAGGAATCTCCTAACTGATCTATCTTGTCTTGTATAATTGGAAGGTGTACTGTAAAGCGACCGGTTAATTTATCCCTAGTTGTAGTACTTTTGTACAACTCTTCGCAATATATGTGTTCTGGTGTAGAAATTGGGGAAGATTTGATTTCTTCTTGCTCCCAAAAGCGTTGTAAAAGCTGATCACATGATTGTTCACAGCTAACATGAGCTGTTATTATTGTTTGTTTGTAAGAGTTTGACTCTGATTGACAGTGTTCTGTCAGATTCGATATTTGTGTTTTTTGTGAGAGGACTGTATCATTATATAAAGATTGCATGGATATTTCAATATCACCTGTAACTATCCATCCAAATACTGTGTTTACGAGTGTGGGTTGGTTTTTACCTAAATGTTTGCTGCCCTGTAGCAAAAGAGAGTAAAATAATTGACTGCCTATTAATAAATCTATATGTTTAGGTACATTAAATAATGGGTCTGCTAATGAATAACCTTTTGGCAATTTGAAGTTGTTCAATGGAATGTATCTTTGAGGTAATTTAGTAGAAATCTGTTCTGTAACAACACAACTTATTGTTGTTTCAAATTTGTCACTACATGATGCTATTTTGACTTTTACTGATTTAGATGACTGTGTAGGTGTTGTACCTATACCTTGTATGATATATTTGGTTTGTTCAGAGAGTGATAGCTGTAGTTTTTGTGCTAAACTGCTTGTCATCAGGCAAACTTGGCTTCCACTGTCTAATAATGCTCTGCATGTAGTCCACTTATCATCATTTTGTTGTACTTTAATCAGTGCAGTAGATAAATAAACTTGTGATTGCTTGGCATGTAAGTGCATGCTAACTGGCGTTTGTATATGTTGATTCACACTAGAGTCAGTAGTTTTACTATTGGAAATCAATTCTGATGAACTTACCATGTTTGATGAAGTAGCAATAGGTGCACCAGGTGCAGTAGTCAAAGTAGAAGTAGAGTTATCAAATGTTCTATGAATAGTTGTATGATGTTTCTTTCCGCAGATAGAACAAACATTTTTTGAGCAAACATGTTGAAACTTATATGGTTTAAGGCAATTATAACACAGTTTATTTGTTTTAACCATCATATTACGCTGATCAGGTGTCATTTCCAAGAAGGAAGGGCATTTATATAGTTCATGAGACATTTTACAGAGTATGCAGCTGTCCGTCACAGTGCCAATATGAGTGGAGGTACGAGTAGTTGTCCTAGGTAAATTAGATTTAGTTACAGTTTGTGGCTTATCATATATTAAATCATAGGCTCTAGCGCGATGAGTGAGGAAATCAATTAGCTCTGTGATAGTAGGTAAATTTTCACTTTTCCTATTAAGTTCCCAGGCAGATCTGAGAGACTGATCTAGTTTTTGCACAATAATATATATCAAGAGTATATCCCAAGTGTTAACTGGTATGTCAAGTGACTTAAGTGAGTCTAAGCTTTGTTGGAGAGTTACCAAAAATTCTTTGAGATTATTCTTGTTAATAATCTGAACTGACATAATATTTTTTATATGGTAATTAACTGTTATAAGCTTATTATCATACCTTTTTTTAAGAATGGCTATTGCATGCTGATAGTTATCTCCTGTGATGTTTAACGAGCTGATAAGTCCGGCAGGTTCACCTCGTAGAAGACTTTTCAGGTACTGCAGTTTTTGTAGCGGACTTAACTGTTCATTGGAGTCGATAACGCCTTCGAATAGCGACTTAAAGTTACTCCAGTCACTAAGGTTGCCTTCAAATGTTGGAATCTGTAAATAAGGTATTTTAAGTACATGTGATTTTAAACCGTCGTTATGATGTTGGGACTGTATGGTGCCCGAAGTCTGATTTAGCTCGAAATCCTTGACGAGCTCAGTTATTTTAGCTTGGTATTGAAAATATTTATCCTCAGTCGACTTTCTCTCCTGATCATATGAGGTTTTGTCATCGATCATCTCAATGTCGTCTTGTGTGGCATTATATTTGTTAAATAAGTCAGCCAAGCTTGTCTGGCGCACTTGTAGCTCGTAGATTTTATCGTGATTCTTATCATCATCTAAGAAATTGTATATTCTTGTAAGCCTTCCCTTGAAGTTGCTTCTTCTTGAAATAAGTTTGTCAATAGTTTCCATGTTAGCACTGGTAGCCATGCCTTATTAAGTGTTGGTTGAATCTTGCTGAAATAACCTGAAATATTGTAAGGATTGTCTGGAGGCTGTTGCCCTTTGTTGATTGTAGCTGTTGCTGGCAAGTTTTGTTGTAAAACTGATGCCTTTTGTAATTGTAGAAGTGGCACGCGGTTCGCTGGCGGAACGCACGTCTTTTTAATAAAAATAACTTGATTAAATTGAAACTAATAACACTTCCGTAGACAGGAGTTATTAAAATCCGGTTGGAGGGCCAAATAATTATGTTAATGATTTGTGATTGTAAAAAAAACTCAAGATAGAATTTTCCGTATGTATCCATAGGGCTGCGTTTATTAAAGAGTAATATAATTACAATGTTGTCAGTTACAAAAAAAAACAAAGTTGCCACACTAAAATTATGGTGGCATAGACTATACAAAATAAATCTTAAACAAGCCTATATACAGCTTTAACGATAAAACCAGCTTGAAGTGTTATAAAATTCTTAACGCTGTATAGTAGAGTTTTGATATTCTGTTTAAGAACCCTAAGCTGACACGGATCCCTTACTAAGAATTTTATACAGCGAGAGCTGTATAATATCTCATAAATCACTCTTATAAGTATTAAAACTGTTCTTTACACTCTTGTAAGTGTCTAAAAGAACTCTAAGTTCTAAATGGGCTGGTTTATTGATGTAGAATACGCTTGCGTGCTGCTTGGGTAGTCATGCTAAACAACTTTTACTATGGGATCAATAGTGAATTCTCAAAAAAAAAAACTTTTCTTACAAAATGTCAACCTTGGTCGATCATAAAGTATGAACAGTAAAAAAAATATTTGAGAATTCAGTGTTGGTCCCATTGTAAAAGTTGTTCAGCAGGACTAATCCAACATAGGTTTCGAAAATAAGCCATCTCGAAATCTCCACCCAGTATAATTAATTAACACAGTTTACGTGAATATTTTAATTGGTGATTTTAATCCGTTCTGTCCGTTTGTATTTCACTAAATTTAAATAAGTTTTTTTAAATTAAGTACTGCTTAAAAAACCATATTTTTTTTCCAATAGTTGTATTTTCAGACAATAATCATATTATGGCAAAAAAAATATCGAATTTTTATTTGTTTATTTTGCAGAAAGTAAGTGTGACCTTAATAGTAGGTAAGTAATATGTATAAGTGTAAGCATCTTTGATGTTCATGCAGTACAGTGACTGGAAAAAAATGCTCTATTCCAAAAGGTTATCATGGAAATATCTTCACAGCTAAAAATCAGTAAATATGACAAAAGAAGTGTTTTACGGTTTTTTTAACTTCGATTCCCTTACATGTTTTGATTGGAAGTGTCAATAGGGGCGCGAACCTTGGTGGTGTAGTCTTACCGGTTAAACAAACTAAAGGCGCAATACTTAAGTGCGAAAACAAAACGAACACGAATGCAGGATCGAATTACCTTTGACTAAAGCTGGTCGCATTCGAATGAAAGAACGTACGTAGTGATAACGGAGACGTGTATTTTTTACTTTTATTTCCTTTTTCTTAAAAAATACAATGAATAGTATTTTTAAGATCGAATGATCGAAAACAATGGGTGAGTTTTTTTTTAAGATGACACGTTAGTAACCAAACAATATTTGTATAGTTACAAAACAAATTACCGTTCACTCAGATGGCAATAATATTTCCTAACAGAATTAAAATAAACATAAATTTTATGTTCAGACTTTTCTAGCAAAATGTTTTACAGGAGAAATGACACTTAGAATTAGATCTCTAGGCGTCGGAGACAAACAGGAACCTCTAACATTATGCCTGAAACCAAAGCTTAATTAAGACTAGGCACCTCTGCAGAGGAAACTAATTAAACTTATTCCATTATTCGTGCAAACGAAATTTTAAAGGAACGTCTGGGGACAAGCCGGTGCAAGGAAGATTTATTATTATTACATTAAAAACACTTTGTCGGTATCATTTCAATTAGCAGGATTTATGTTTACAAGGGAATTATTTAGTTTACTTGTGAAACGGAATTGTTTCTACAAAATAACAAGGGTCCTGAGGTATTATTTAAAACAATTCATCAAGCTCATCGAAGGTTATTTAGTTGTTATCTTTACTACATCAAACCGGAAATTTAATATTTATATGTACCTATACTGATATTTCTAAATATTCTTCGGGATCAATAACGTTAAGCCTAACCTTCGAATTATTTCGTATTCTATAAAACCATTCTTATTGCATTTTAACCTCAAGTAACTTTAAACTGACTATTATTATTGCATTGTTCGCTTCACCTGTGCTTATTCGCCGTAGGTGCACGGGCTGTTTTGTGCATATTCAGTATCTTACCCCGTTCTTCATAGTAATAGTGTATGTGTTATAACAACTTCTACTAGAAATACATTCTATGCGGGAAGATTTAAATTAAATTCAATAGAAAAATTTTGGCGTACAATTTGAATAAAAGTACTAAATTAAAGAATTAAAAATAAAAAAAGATCTCCATCGTTTTATATTATCAGAGAAATTAAAACAGATATTTTTGATATGAGATAGAAGGTTTATCTTTCTACCCTTAATTGATAAAGTATGAATGCTAGCTTTCTACGAGCATCCGAACAGGCGCGAGCCACACAATGCACTCGAGGTGCAATTTCCAAAAGTATTGATGACTCGAACACAAAGGGTGGTGCAGAGATTAAGTAACTTGTGGGGCTTCAATGTTCGGACATTTTCACACAAAGGCTGAAATTTTCCAGACGGGAAGAATTTTGGTGCTCCATTGACAATGGTTAGCGCAGACGTCAGCCGAGTTCGTGATGACTATTTCAGGATTGATTAATATCAACTATCATCCACTAATGTGGATTTCATGCCGCGATTGCTTAAAACAAAGTTACCGCATAATGCAGTTTTAAGACTAGAAGTTCCATTGACAAAGGAAATAAAGTAGTTGATGCTGAACTAAATTTAACCGTAGATCTCTCTGCAGTTGCTGAGTTTACAACATTGTAGTTCATACACAAGCTTACACGCAGTAAACAAGGGGATTATCTAATTGAAATTAAACATTCGCGGAAACATTTCACGGTTCGTTAGAGTTGTATTTTGCAGGAAGTTTGAACTTTAGTTTCATGTTTGGATTTGTTTACAGCTGTGATGTGTTTCATCGTTAGTATCATGTTAAAGCAGAAGCCGTAACTAACAATGAAGTATTGCTTGTTATAATTGTTTAAATAAGGAGAAAAACTAAATAAAGAACGTTTATTTACTATAAAGTTGCATGCAAAACCTAATTTCAAAGGGTTGGAAGCTAAAATAAAAACTGATAAATCATGAATTCCAATCTGCATATAAAACAATAACAAACTGACTGACTGACCGAGCTTCAATGGAAAAACTAACTTGCTGGTCGTATAGACTTAAATTTTTAATAACTTTTACACTATTTAAAGCTTTCCTGAACTCCATAAGGTATACTATATAAAAAAACGAATCGAAATATACTTAATTGAGTATCATTCTTTGAAGATAGAAGTGCATATAAGAACTATTTTCCACCTTAAATTCGAATATTTTACACAATAATTGGACTGTTTTACAAAAAACTTAAACCGACTTCAAAGTACACTAAGAAGTAATTAAATCCTGATCTGATGACGGGAAGTGTACCCTTCCAGTAAAAAAAAGAATTTTCCAAATCGGTTAATAAATGACGGAGTTATGAGGTAACAAACATAAAAAAAAAAAACATATAACCGAATTGAGAACCTCCTCCTTTTTTGAAGTCGGTTAAAAATAGTCCCTAGCTCTATTAAAAAAAGGTAAGTATGGCAATGTGCATTAAGTTAAGACCTCATACCTCATACCTTATGATAACATTCATGTTATTTGCCTTCACTTTGTATCAATACACTAATTGTCTGATTGTGACAAATTATTATTTTACCGTTTATGTTTACCAATGTAAAATTTAAATAATTTTATTAATTAGTACGCAATAACGTTTCGCGTAAATTGAAGTTATCGATGAAATTACGCCCGGGGCGTAATGCAATTATTATTGCTGGCCTGCATAACGAAACAAATACTCTGTTACTAATTAGTATATTTATGTAAACTTAAGCTTTGTATAATTAATGTAATTGTTATTTTATTGATGAATGTCTTGTTTAGTAATAGGCATTATTCTAAACAATACTTAATAATTTTGGTGATATTTGAATTTGAATTTGGTGATATATAATATTTGGTGATCATTTTCCACCGCAAGCATTATTTCTTTGTGTGTAAGCAGTAATTGTTTTTAAGCTTAGTTACTTACCGTGTACTTAGAAGCGCTCGTGGTGTAGCATGATTAGCCGTTCTTAATCGATCGGCAAAGTTAAGTTACGTCTGTCGTGGTTGATACCTGGATGGGTGACCGTCTAGTGGTATTTCAAATCGAGCTTTTCCGTGCTTCGGAAGGCACGTAAAGCCGTTGGTCCCGGTTATCACTTAATTGTGATAGTCGTTAAGCTAGTTGGATGCCTCCTAGGCGGCTTGAAAAAATCCAACAGTAGGTTGGCCACTAGCCTACCTCCACCTCTCTTTGATTTATCATTACTAAATACGGAACCTTCCAGTGAAAGTCTCATAGCAATAGGAGTAGCCGTTTCCGATAATAACCATGTGTCAGAAATGCACACTGAAAAAAAGGTTCTACATAACTAGTTTTGTATGTTGAAGTTTTGTTGTCTGGAAACTAACTTTAGTTACATTTAATCTTATATCTCTTAGATATCAAACAATTTAGTAATGAACCAAAACTAGTTTTGTTACTGGTAATTTTCAGTTCGCAAGTCACTCTGTTTAGGTTATTTGTAGTAAAATTTTGTGTTACTGTTAAATAAAAAATTTTTTCAGTGCATACTCTCGGCGGCCGCACTGTAGTCTAGCTCATTTCTTTTCAATGATTTCCAAACTTTCATCTAGTACTACAATACAAATAAACTTTAAAATAAGCTCGACTATACCATACCACATGAGTAAATATTACAAAGGCTCAATATTACAGTTATTTTTTAATTTAATATGTACATGAAAATAAGGTTAAGGACAAAAGCCGTCGGCAAAGTTTGCTACTTAAATAATTTATTGCCTTCAACAATATTTAATAGATCTACTCCTGAATCATTAACGCTTTTAATTTGATTGTTACATATTTCATAAATCCAGTTAATTAAGACTTTAGAAGTAATCTGGCTAATAAATAACTAAGTCTACCTGTCTAAATTAATTATTCTGATACATTCGGATATTTTGTACTTAGGTATTAGGTAAAATTATTTAGTAAAAATGTTTACGTCTGATTTTACTTCGTTCATTTTAGAAAACTAGATAACCTCCATGGATTCATGCGGATTTTTTATGATAAAAATTATAAATCATTCAATAATAATATTAATTATCTTATGTTAATCTCCGTGGCTCTCTCAATTGTCATTACAATCGGTTAAATAGTTCAGGCTTGAAAACATATTTTATATTATTCGTAAGGATAGAGCAAAGGTTAGAGATTTGTAATAACTAAGAAATCAGATTATTATAGATATTGGAATATTTTTCTCATAGTATGCAAGATAAATATAATTGCCATTATTTATTTAAAATGACGGTACCTTTCTCGGGAAAAAATCATATTAATATTTTAGAAATATACTGGGCGGAGATTTCGAGATGGCATATTTCGAAACCTATGATAGTCACGCTGAACAACTTTTACTATGATATGGGACCAACACTGAATACTCAAAATTTTTACTTTTCATACATTATGATCAAGCAAGATTGACATTTACTATGGAAAGATAAAAAATATGAGAATTCGCTATTGGTCCCATAGTAAAAGTTGTTCAGCATGACTAACCCAACATCGAAAATATGCCACATCGAAATCTCCACCTGTTATAGTGTAAATATGATTGCATACAGATTAAATGTATTGTATGTAAATAAAACATATATATTTATAAGTTAAAGCATAAATTGAATCTGTTATATTATTAACGTATAGATAAGAGTTACTTTGTCACCAAAATATGTCCACAATATAATGCTCTTTATTTTCACGCAGGCCGGACGATATCAGGGCAGTTTCATCAACACAATATTTCCCAAAACGGCTCGTTTATAAACTGCAAAAAGCCAAATAATTATCGACTGCAATGAATTACTTAAATAAGCTTGACACGTTTATTATTACTCTACTGTACTATCATACATCCATATTTTTTTTTATAATTAACTACAGTGCTGCCGACGAGAGAATGCGTTTATGACACCTGTTAATATTTGCCAAATCACAGATATCATGATATGTTAATTTCAATGTTCCATATCAAACATTTGTAATTCTAACTAGGATGTTTTATAATCGCGCCCACATACAAAGGATACTCTGACTGGGGCTACCGGGCAATGTTCGCACTAAAGACGTTTAGCTTCTAAGGAAGGATAATTCTGCAGGAGTAAATTAAAAGGTAAGAAAATAATATAAAAAGCAGTTTAACTGAACACAAACAAATCTTTATCTAAAATTTTGATAGGTTTGAGCTTTAATCTTCCAATTACTTTTTATTTTATTTTACAATTTATTTCAATCGTATATTATTGTGTAATTTAAAGCAGATTCATCAGAAAAACAGCGGTTGTGCGATATGCTTATCCACAGCCATGGCTGAGTACAAGACCTTTTTGTCTGTGCTCTGGCTGTCTCTTTTTGTTATGTGACAAATTGCGAAGTATCATTATTTGCAATAATAGTTTACGTAGTTCAAAGACTTACTCGTTTGAGCCAATTTCTTTCTACCGATTCCCGAAAAATAAATTAAATGATAGTTGGAGATGATTCGTGAACTAATAAATAATTCGTAATATTATCGATAGTAGGTTTGATGGTAAATTTAATTCATGAAAACTATAAATAAATTCATTAGTCCATCGTTCGTATTCAATGGCTGACGTTGGATATTATTTCTTTGATTTAGTACGACCCAGCAATTACTATTTGTACCTACCAATTATTCTGCCTACCAGCTTTGATGCATTTCATTTACCCTTGGATAACGTTTTGCAAGTGATGGACTTCTCTATTTTCTACCTAATCTAATCTACCTAAACTCTCATCTTTGTTCCTCTCACATATTTTTTCTCCCATATTTACAACTACATTTGCTTTTACGAACAGTACGAACGTTACCCGTTGGGTATCAATGGGTCCCGAATAACATGCAATCGTGCCATTCTTCTTTAGCATACTGAGAGACTTTGACGACGCAACGCGCACATAATGATCTGCACGTCGTCACATAAGAGTGATTATGTTATAATCACTCTTACAAAAATTAATAAAATCTAATTTTAGATTAATATCGGGGGTCAGTCGTTTGGATACAAAATAAGTTTTAATTAGCAAATCGTGTAGAGGAAAGACATTTGAAAGAGCTTAAGGCTGTTATATTCAGTTCTTATAACGACATAGCAAAAAATTTGTTAAAAAATACCGCTTGCTCTGTGCTCCTAGTTTTATAACGCTACAATTTTATTAGATATTTAACTACTATAGATTACAAAAAAAACTGCGGATAATTTCGATAATGTAATAGTTGCGGCAAAAACAAAAGGATTTTTAATAAAAGTAAGTAGCAACTTACGATGAACTTTTATATATGAACATCCATGTTTAAAACTTTTATTATGTAGAGCATATAATAAGAGAGAAAAAAGAAAGAAATAAGTTTATTTCCATCAGAACGCACAGAATAAAAATAAGTAGGTACATAGAAAAAAAATGGAGTTTAATATTTTCTTTCACATTGTCATTTGTTTTAACCAGTTTTTTAAATATTGCACGAGTGAAATGTTCATAACTATTATCGAATCCAAGGAAACATAAGATTCATCGATAAAAATTATCCAAATCATGTAAATATACAATAAAATTATTTGTCGATACAAACAAAATACCTTTGTGAGCGTTTATTCCAAAAAGCGGATTGACGAAGGTTCCGAGGATCGTCAAGTCCTCAACCCTTTGTCTCGTGAGAATACAATGGACAATCGCAATGGTTTGGAGATACGACAAGGGACCACGTCACGAATACGTGATCAAATTTCGAGCAAAACGTTTTGTACCATACCTTCGTCCAAAATAAGTAATGTCATCTTCCTCGAGGGTTAGATATATCGTCAATACAGGGACGAGAGAAACGAAAAGAATCTTGGGTTACGATCGATTGTATTGACCACTAGATTCTGTAACGAGGTGTCGCGGCATAGACTTGGTAACAAGGTAAGTTAACATACGATTTACCGGTTCAGTAAAGGGTTATGTTTTAAGAGAAGGAATTCGAATATTATTCAATTTCTTTTTGTGAACATATTTTATAAGTAGGTTACGTTCTATTATTAAAATCATCTAAAGCTTATAACTACGTGGTTTGGGCTTTACATGTTATGTTTTACTAAATCCATAACTAAGTTACAGATGGATGCTGAATTGTATACAAAATAGTGTGTTTAATCTTATCAAAATGAAAATCTACGGATGTACTCACATGTGTTTACTCTTATTTAGATACATTGTCTTTTACAGAGTAAGTATTTCGATTGAGATATGGTCATTGAGTCAACGGTCAAAGCGAGTTTGTCTGAAGTTCCGTCTGCCCGGACATAGCGCACCAGTCCGCCTCCTCCGCTTATTGTGTGATTCTTTTTTACGTTTTTCACTTTTGCTCGGCTGAGTGCTCTCTTTTCTTTCAACTCGGCCTGTGCGTTTTTTGTTTGCTCACCACTAGCATGGACATTTGCCTCGCAGTCCTATCCAGCTTACTCTTAAAGCGCTCAGAGTGTTTCAGTTCATGGTCACTTAAGTTTCTAAAAGCCAGTTGCATACGGTAATGATCCCTCATCCCTTTATTTTTAATGTTCAAGATACTTTAGTAAGATTTAAATAATTTTGTGTGGAAGTTTCGTTGAGTGAATTGTATTTGACACAGCTTCAGTAATAGTATTAATTGTCACAAACACAATACTTTAGGATTATTATGCATTACGATTGCGCAAAGTACTTGGCATCCTTATTTGTAAATATAAAATACATTTTCCCCTCTCCATTGGGCGTAATGGAAAACGATTGGTACTGCAAGCTCAGGGGTGTTCGGTTCAGCTCAAACGTCATCAAAAGTGTCAATCACGGATGTTTTCGAATAGCAAAACCGATTATCGGGCGTATTAAGTCGGTTATTGTTATCGACAGCGGCGTCCCGTCCATCCAACCGTAAACTAGATTAGGGACATCATAATAAACCATATTTTTGGCGTCAGCTGCACGCATCGCATGCACGCCTTGTACCAACTTAATTTTTTGCCGGATCTCTTATTAAATTTAACACACCCTGGCAGCGGTGAATTTTTATGAGGCAAATTTTGAAAATTTATCGTGTGGTTCTTGAATCGTAGGTAGAAAGTTATACGGAAGTTAGAAGAGAAATTCTTTTTATATGACATCACATCATATAAATTGAATTGTTGAGTTTTCCGCAGCATATTTTCGAAGCCATAAGTTCAGGTAAATTGAACTTTGGCAAACTTATTATTACTATTACTTTAAATAAACATTGCATGGACGACTAAACATATTCTCGTAGGCTAATTACAACAGTTCTTCAAACATTTTGATAAATAAAATATTCCAGCAAATTAGTAGTAGCGTCGCTAATTACAAGGGTTAAAACCTTGGACGATGGACAGGACCGGACTAAAAGGGGTGAATAAGTTTGGGACGATTCTTTGGTGAAGTGAGCGGATGGATGGACAAATGCTGTTCAGTCTGGCCTGTCATTAGTGAGGCCGACGCGACGTTTTAGTAAAGTTGTCCGTACGAGTGCCGTAACTTGTTTAATCTATGTCCCAGCGCTAAATGGATATTTGATGAAAGGCCTTTTATTAAAAGCCTATGAAATTAAGGAAAATGCGATATGGTCATGCTATTAAAAACATATTTACTTATATATTGGGTCACAATCATTAAAACTTTAGAAATAATGAACCAGATTTGGACAAAAAGTGACCAAAACATGCCAAAACTCGTAGTAAAAATGTACAGATTGGTGGTATATTCACATTGTTTATTTCTGCAACTATCAAATATAGCTTGACGATTTATATAGATGTAATAATTTACTTAATGTAATTTAGCATCAGCGTCATGTTTATCTCGCGCAAGTGAATTGATATAATATCAAGCGCTTCACCCTTTAACACCCTACTCACAGAGCAAATTACCTATATCATCAAAAACGATACCTACATAATGAAAAATCATTGGCAACATAATGCTTTTACTATCACTACATATTTAATCCCTTTCCATATAATTCTATAGGTAGCCTATAATGTGGACAAAATTAAGTGCAACATTTAATGGTACAAAGTTTCAAATTCATTAAGCCCCTAGCAAACTGTTTAAGCTCGTAATGTTTAATGGAAGCGGTAAATTCTACATTAATACTGCGGTCTAGGATGACCACGTCTCCGTTATAACCCGGTCAAAGCCACAAACAGTAATAACAATAATTTCAAATTGTCACCTGGAACTTAGCGGATAGGTTGTTTGTGAAATAATTGGAAATTCGCAATAATTAATGGTAATCCAAATTAATTGGGAATTATTGATAGCAAATTGAAAGAATTTGAGGTGATAAACACATATTTTTTTTTGTAATCTTTGGGAAGAATAATAGGTATATATATTTATACCTAGGTTTACTTAAAGGAAGCTTTTTTTAAGGTGGTTTTCTAAATATAGTTTAAAACTCAGTACCCTAGTAAGTAGGTACTATTTTTCTTACCAGTAAATAAAAAAAGTTTACACAAAGTATATGCAAATAATATGAAGCTTTCTCTGTAGCACAAGAGAAAATATTAACAACTAGAACAGTATTAAAATCTTCACTCCCGGCATCATTGCTGGGAGGGCAATGAAACAAAAGGAATGTCCTATCTTTGTTTCACACGTGTTTATTCATATTTCCGTCTCACTTCACGTCATGTACCCTTGAAAGCGTCTCAGTTTTGAATGTGTTAGTGATAGGAGCACTTATAACGAACGGCTACTTTTGTATGTGTGGTTTGCTTTTTTTTCCCGTCATGTCATCATGAATCTTATGATTCATGGCATGGTAATGACTTGAGAAAATATGTAAATTATCATTCAAATCTTTTTTTCTGTAACTACGTTACCGACAATCTCATTTGTCCTAATGATGATAATAACCAAGAGAATTATTGGTCTGTTAGTGAAAGTCGCAGTCAATAAATCTAAAAGTTCAATTAAAACACTTACCTCGTCTATGTCTCGTGTGGGACTTGCTCTTCGTCACTCCCCCGGAACAACATGGTTGTTCAAAATAGAAATTATAAGAACTATCCACTTCAGATGTCTGTTGCACAGTTTGGGATTGAACCTGCCACCCAACGCCGATGAGCAGGAAAACAAACCACCGTACAACGATGGCTAAGGCACCCATAGTCCGTATATTTGTTTGATACATAGTTTGTTTGAAGCACTTACACTACACCCTGAACTTCAAAAAAGTTTTAAATGTCCGTTGAC
Source organism: Achlya flavicornis (assembly GCA_947623365.1). Classification (NCBI taxonomy): domain Eukaryota; kingdom Metazoa; phylum Arthropoda; class Insecta; order Lepidoptera; family Drepanidae; genus Achlya; species Achlya flavicornis. The sequence goes on from OX392482.1 coordinate 6,416,061, forward strand.
ATTTCCGTCTCTATTTCTGCAACGAAAATTATAAAATCAATATTTTGTTTAATAACTCCGGCAACGTTTTAAACTTATTTATACCTAATTACCATTTACAATGATACATCTAAAAGTAATCTGTGAAAAGTACTGCTGGTTTCTGATAATTGTTTTCCTATTTCCTCATCAAAACGAAGATTTCAATTTTAAATCCGTTTTATTTGTTGCAAAATATCCAGTTTAAAATGAATCCGGAAAATGGATCTAAATATACAAACTGCGTTTTTGTAGTCAACCTATCTGTTTTTATAACGATATTGTTGCGAGAACTTAACTTTATGTTTATAACGAAAACGAATTCCTTATTGTCTATAACGACGAGATGTTTCTTTTTAATACAAAAAGCAAAATTTGGTTTACTTATTACAATAAAACCATTTTATCCGTGCATATTAATGCTATTCAAACTTTTTCCAGGTCATAATACTAGAATAGATTAACTTTTAGGCCTAAATTCAGCCTGTCTCGACGTTAGCGCGACGGGCGACGTATAAACTTAAAATATGCTTACATAAGCTTCAACCTTGGACGATATTAAATTAAAATAATTGCTTTACTGTAAACAAATTTATCGTGTATAACACACCCAAATTGTTTAACTAGACCCCGTTGTGTTTCAGATTAGCTACAAGCCTACAATTTATTACTTTTACTCTTTTATTATTTTAGGCTTGAGTAGGTACCTCCATTTAATTTGATAACTAATAGTTTTAATTTCAATAATATACCAATTAATGTAGTGTGTAAGTACTTATATTAGTTAAAGTTAGTTTTCTGTAATATATTACTTAGTTGCAGGTTGTGGTAGAAAATTGAAATCACACCAAAAATGAGGGTTATGGGTTATGGAGGGTATATAATGGCATATTACATTTTAGACATATAATACGAGTGATCAGGATACAAATAAAACAAATAAGAGTGAAAAATATATAATAACTGCGAGTAATTTGCAGTTATAATAAGTAAACGGTTCCAATACAAAACAAAATATCCATTCAAAATGACTTGATTTATTGTTCAGACCATTACCAAAAATCATAAAACTCACAAAGCAAATAAAGTAACAAATGTCACAGGACAATTAAATACCGAATAGAAATGTAACTAAATAACGGAGACACGGAAAACTTCGCGTACGCCTATTTAAAAATAAAAATGGCAATTTTTTCTTGTTCAGTTTACATCAAAAAAGTACAAGCACGTTTGTGGGGTCGGTTAATGGTGGCGAAGGCCATTAAGCGACCCGATGGCATTAAGCACACCTTGTGTAATGGAAACCGCATGGCGATATGCAACAGGAACGCAAATATAGACTGCCTTTATTTCTTCCAATGCGGTGTGTAATTCTGATTTAAATTACTGATGGGTTACATTACGGAACAGTCTATCTTACGAGAAGATTCAGAGCTAATTTATTTTATTTTTAGTTTTGATAAAAGGTAAAGAGACATTAGTAGTTCAGAAATAACTTTCACGAAGCAAAACCAATCAATCAACTCAATCCACAAAGTTGAATCCTTTTATACGAATTGGTAATATACTTTTTGAATTTAATCCATTACCGTTATCAAATAAGATGATCAGTAATCATTATTCAGTTACCCTTGGAGAGATGATTACCCTGGATATCAGTGATTCAGTGAATAAATAAATGTCTTCTAGTAAATTTAACTCCAATCTTTAGGTCGAAGCCGTCATGTGACCGATATCATTCGCTGAATGCGGTCAGGGCTCGCCCCTTGAAAGAGTACAGAGATGAATTAAATGGATATGCCACCAAAAAGGGACATGAAAGGGATAGAGGTTGTGTAAAGTAAATATTATTATAAATATCTTTTTTTTCTTTTTTTTTTTTAAATATTCTACTCGTCTCTTAAATTGCCGCATTACATTTCATTACACCATAATTGATGATGGGGGATTTTAATAGCCGGAGTCTTCTCAGTTCAAGTTGTATTTGGAACCGGTGTAGAGCGTTCACAAGAGCCTTATCAGGGCCTAAATTGAATAAATAATTTTTGATTTGATTTGAATAGCACCAAGATAGATCATATTCTGGAATAAAAGGTTATTTAATTTCCTGGGAATGCACGGGGAAACTAGGATTGCAATAAATAAGGCCCTACTAGGCAATTATATTTATAGCTATTAAAATTGGTATAAATATCGAATGTATTTATATGTAAAGAAGATTTAAGTATGATGGTGTGATCCGTAATGTATGGCATAAAACGTGAGCATTGTGGGTTGTCGCGTTAGGGAAGGGTTTCAAAATTTTCAAATGATTAATGATATCGGTTAAACGCTCCAACGATTTTTGTTCAATTGACAGTAGATCCTGGCGGAGTAAATATTTCAAATCTCCCCCCACATTTTCAAATAATACTTAAAGGGTATCATCATTTAAATACGCTTCTTATTTTGTTTTGTATCCTATGGGATTACCAGGATACAGAGATTGAAAGAATGAAAAATGTTTTTGAAATATTTTGCTGTGAAAGCTTCTTCGAATTATTATGAATATTGTTCTTAACCTCAATAGCTCGTTTCCGCACTCAAAATTGTCACTCAAATATTCTGAGAAAGGCGTGATCGTGTGGTTCCGTGTCCGATGAATGCCCCTCGGCCATTTGAACCGGTTCTATAATGATGTCTTCATTACCAGGTGATTCACTAAAAAAACTACTCATGCCTGTTGATAGGAGGCTTTTTATCTTGTTATTTTATAATTCAACATCGTTATGTTGACCATGGTAGTTTATAGGATTCCTCAAATTAACTCTTTTCTCTTTAATCTCGAGATTTTTTTCATTAAGTATAAATAATTCTATTTAATGGATTTTAATATCTGTCGATCTCGTTTCTCGGTACAATTACACAGTTACTGCCCATTGCACGATAGGCTCGACTCATTATAAGCGAAGAATGTTAAGAAATTTCATCCGACAACCCATTGAGGCAACCCTCCCAATTGTGCGAAGGTGTTCCAATTGAATGGTAGGTGGAATGGGGGTTCGGTATAATGAAATTTCGCCACGATAAAGACCAGTGAGCCTGTAACACAATACTTCATGTTTCCTCCTCAACCCGTATCCATGTCACGTCATTAAGCCGCGTAAAAATATCTGCCGACACATCTTCGTTAAGTAAATTAACATTTGATTGCATTCCAATTATGTTTTGCACGCATTTGTATAATTATTTCAGTGCTTCACCTGCTTGAAATAATATTTAGATAAGATTCTTCAACTTCAGGCATCAGTTATCACTAATGATTTTGTAGAAATAATATCACGAAGTAAGTCATTGTAATGATGATGTTTACTTTACTGATATTGGTAATGGTGTTTGTATCTTATTAGGAAAAACAATGTCAAGGCTTTTATTGTGTTGTTTTGTAATTAATTTTGACTTAAATTAGTATTTTATAGAATCAATTGGGCAATTTTATCCGTGTTATGTCCTGCCCACGGGCCAAAAAATATATCGTTTACATTTATGATACTAATTATGTATTTAAGTTGTACGAAATATAGATATTGTACGAAAAAATTACAATTCTTATCAATGCTACAGTAAATGACCGTCAAATAATCCAAGAGAACAAATTTAGCTGTCCAGTAGAGATACGATGCGGACGAGGAAATTCGCGTTGAATTATTAATACAATACTGTAACAGCAGCAAATTGTAAGCTCCTTAGGAAGGGAACTGAATAAATATCGGTGAGCCGATAGTGGGTACCGACTAAATTATATTAGTAGGCTTCAAAATAAGGGATGAAATCAGCAAAATGGCTTTTAGCAGTGGACGGTGGTAATGTTGTGGAAACAAATATGCTGTTTTTATTTTATTAGCATTTGCAATTTAGTAGATTTTAACGTACACGCAACAATATCTTCTAAAAATGCATTTTCTATTGACAGTTCATGTATCTCTAAGAAAACAAATTACCTTGTAGTTTAGAGTACATAACGTAAGGTAGGTACTTATAGCTGTAAGCTGATGGAAAATTAATCTATTGTTAAAAAAATAACCCAATTTCACGTACAAATTGGCATTAATCTTTAAACTAATACGTAGATCGATAGGGTCGTATGTGAATATTAATTTATTCAATTAACCAAGACGGATTACTAAGACGAGATTATGTGAGGGCCAATACGATAAGTTATTAATACTGTTCGGTTACATAAACCTCAAGTCTAATTAGTTTCTGTAGTACAAAATCAATTAAATGGTACTAACGGCGCCATAGAATCTTACAGACCGCAGCCTCAAGAAATGTTCGTAGCAGATTCAAAGGGCCGAACTATTCACGTCTACTAAGAAATTATGTATATTATGTACCTAATAGTAGATCATTATTTACCATCTGGTTGAAAAAAAAAGAATAATCAATTTTAAATTGTACACATTTTAATAATAAGAGAAGTACATATTTAATATTTATTATAAATAAACTTTTGTTTGTGTTTGTAAAAAAAAGCACAACCCAATGTAGTGTCTGACGGATTAGAATCTAATCATTTGATTTATTATGAATATTATTTTAGGCCTCTTAGATCTCGACAACTATAACAATGAATGTTATAGTTGTCGAGATCTAAGAGGCCTATTTTGACAAGAGGGTGTCTCTTCTTGTCGCACTACGTTTGTCTCTTTTTGACACATTGATGTACATGTGCTGTCAAAATGGGCCTATTGGATTTCGCCAACTTTAGTATCATGACGCGCATCCTTATAAGTTCAGGTTTTACTAGATACCATTGAAACACAGGTAGAAGTTTTTATTAGATCTCTCCCATTCTCTCCCATTCTTCAACACTTGCAATTTCTAGTTTCCACTTTATTTGCAAAGCAATGCAATATATCTCTTACGAAAATTAATATTACCAATTAATGAATATCATAATATCGGAAGTAGCGGCAGACTTGAGGATTTTTTTTATAACAGGTGGAGATTTCGAGACATATTAGGCATGTTTTCGAAACCTATGTTAGGTTAGTCATTCGGAACAACTTTTACCATGGGAGCATGACTATGGGTGAATTCTATGTATATAGATTGTATTTTGTACATATTTGTTGTTTAACTTAAATAAATGAAAGTGAAAAAATACAAACAAAATGATTAAAATACAATAATTAAACAATGGTGATATACCTAAACACACCCTAAACAAAACATTATTGTTCAGAATTTCGAGAATAGTATGTTTCCATATTAATAATGCCTTTGAATAAACGTCAATAGTTTCAATAAATATGACGTCTGCTATCTCACGGCCGTTTGGGGGATGATTCTAGCCACTGGATTCAGATCACGTACGAAATGCACGTAAACGTCTGCCTCCCGTATTATTGATACAAATAGAGATATCAATTGTTTAGGACAAGGAGATACAAGGTGGCAATGATAGTAATTCTTCTGACGGGATGTAAGGGGCATTTATGACCACTTTGATATCTGTGGGGTAAACTTTTGTATATTATGGAACGAGATTTTTACGGCTTTTGGGACCGTCGTAATACTGTTGACCTCTTTGATGGTAGAGACCCGGACCGGAACGTGATTTTCGGGCTGATTAAAATTGTTTTGCTTCGGGTAATGTTAATTTTATAGAGGGTTTTGCCTTTTCCGGATTTATCGTCGGATTCTAAGGTACCATTTTATGATTATTTGCTAGTTATCTCGGTCCTTATTTTGACATAGTATTAATGACAATGTGACTAGAGACCTCTGTGTATTATCATAAGAGATAATGTGTACCTTATACAAATATAAATGTTGTAATCTCCTGATTTCTATTTGACTTGATAAGTTATGTTTTGTTTCAATTAAATGCCATGCTGCGATCTCAAAAATTTATCTTATTTATAAGTATCCAGATAGGTAAGTAAGTATACAAATACCTAACTGGGATACATTTGGTAAAGCTGTTCATCATATGCCTAATAGAAGAGTTTATGTCAAAAGATATTATATTTATAAGAAGAATAGAAATAATGTCAATAGTTGTGGCTGACAGACTCATTTGCTTTATTTGGACTGAATCAAATTCCTACAATAATCGGAATTTTACTTCTTCGTTTATTGCGGGCCAGTTTAACATCAAAATTAATATAATCATTAGCTTAAGGTGCGTTCGAATTGGGGTATGGTAGCAAAAATAACATTCAATTATACTAAAAACGATCACGTCTGGCGTTCGATTTGGGAAGTTGTGGGCGAAATTGACGTTTTGAACTGTTTTCGTTCACCGTTCGTTTTACTTGGAAACAGTTAAAAACGACATCGTGAAGTACAAATTTTAATCCACCTCCGAGGCAGGGTTGTTTGTGATCATATTTTGACATCTTTGAATCTGACAGATAAGTTTTGGTTGAAAATTCAAACGGGAAGCGAAAATCATATTTTTTATTCTAAAATCTGATACAAATACTAACAGGCAAGAGAAGAATTCATCAGATAACTTTGTTTAGATATTAACTGAAGGAAAAAGGTAGATTGAGACAAGTGACAAGCAGGCGATGAGAATGCAAACGTCTTTTTTGTATCTAATCGTTCGATTTGGGAAAAATCGTTTGTGGCAAAAGTTGCAAAATTGTTTAAATTTTCCAGTTCGAACGCAAAACCAAAAATGCCCATTTTGAAACAGTTAAAAATGACATCACTCCAATTCGAACGCACCTTTAGAATGTGTACTTTAGAAATTTTGAACTATTTTATTCAATTCAAGTCGTGTTAAATGGACATTTTGCTGTGTGTTTACGTTTCTGTCTGTATTCTGCGCCTATTTATATTTTCAGGTTGTTCAACTCTTCAGAGCAAAGATTGATGATGATGTAATTTGGACTTTGATGAATTGATAAATTAAATTCCAGTTATCTTTATTCGGATTTGATGAGTCTTTATGGTCTGTTTTACTAAAGATCATTCATCAAAGTTTTCTTTTTATAGGTAGGTACTCGTAACATCAATTTCATTTTCAAAAATAAAACAAAGAGTTTGTTCTTTTTTAATACCTTTTGTCCCTTTTTTATCTACTCTTATATTATTATACCTTCTACCTACCATTTACATATTGATTCCTTTTGATATTATTTTATCATTTACTTATTTCATAAATGACTGCTTATAGGTATTAGCAGTAGAGAAACGTTAACTTCAAACACTTAGATTAACTATCTTCAAATACAAGATAAAAACGTGCCGGAGTCATTTGATGCACAATAGCCTATACACGAGAATACGACGACCAACCTCCACCGTAGTCCGTTGAACCAAACACGTTGCAGTTTCACAAAAAAAAAAACAACACACAATATTAGCTTAGCAAAGAATCACTTTATTCGCAAGCAGATTATTAAATGTCACAAATGAAAGTACAAATATCAAACTTTTTGTTTAATAAAACAAGTTTTTGTAGTCGTAGGCTAACGAAGAAGTTATTCGCGAGCGGATCACGCACGTCCAACAGGCATGCCGGCCGGCGCACAACTAGCTCGCTGGTCTCATTCCGTTCAAAACTTTTAAGTCATGGAGACGGCAAAGCTATGTCGCGCCTCTACAACTCACGCACACAATCATGTTCAACACCCTATGCACAAACACGAAAGCGAGCTTCCAAGTTCACTAAATAAACGAACACCAACACAAACGTACACCAACACCGTCTACCCCCTGTTCATGAGACGACAGAGCGAGACATGTATATCAACAATGCATTTTAGAGCTGGAGATAGAGCGAGGAAGCAATACCACAACAGATGTATATCATTTTACTCAGGTAAGTATTGAAAATGTTGGTGTGCACGAATGAGACGGAGTACAAATTTAGTTAGGCAAAGCCGGTTGTGTGAGAGTAGGACAGGAACTGTTCAAGTCACCCACTGTACATTCCTTCCTGATACCAGCGCGCTGTCGTACCTTTCGATCGTTCAAGTGGCAGATGAAGCTTTTAGGGTCGTCACCTAATTATTTTGCGATTTAAATAATATAAAGAAGAATTATTTTAAAAATTCATGCACGTCAAATCCAATTATGAAAATTGCTTTGCTTGAAGTAATGTGTACTTACCAACAAAAATTTACTGTATAATAATACAGCAGCATTTCATGTAAAAGAGCTGAGAGATTTATACAAACGACAGAATACAGAGAACATTTAAAAAAAAACAGCGACCAGGTAGCAACCCTACGTCAAGATGTCACAAAGTAGCAGGTAGCGGTGCAACTTTACCTAACGTACGCTGCAAAATTTCGGATGTTTTTTGCATGTTTCACCTCAGATACTTCTTTTTGTAGCGTTCGTTCCACAGAATGAAGACATCTGCCTTTATGCATTTTGAACGAGTGTATTATTATAATGACTCAATTAAAATGATCATGATATAATATCATAATAAAGTTACCAAAGGGTGTAATTAAGTGTGATTTAAAAGCTACGAATGGATAAACATTATAAGTATGATAAACTGATCATAATTTATTCAGCATTCTATAAAAATGGGTGGTGCGTAAGTACGCATTTTTCTAGTTTTTTTCTTGTACTTCATAATTTTATTTTATACATTAAATTGAATCATTACTAAGCAGTAAGTAAACTTTGTTGGTTACTTGAGTTATTAAAGGAGTATATTGGTAAGGTATAACTATAATCTTAAAGCTGATTGAAGTCTGACCTTCCGAATCAGTGGAAACTTCAGAAGCTTTGACCTCTTAAGTCCCCTAAAACCTTGAGTTTGACGTTCACTTCAAGTATTGAACATATAACAATAACACGATTTAGTTGTAACGAAACTCTATGAGAACCATTATTGTAATATAATCCCCAAAAAGACCATCGAGTGTCTCGAGGTGTACCGGAGAGCGTCAAGCGTAACACTTCTGCGAAACCTGAGCTACAGCGCGAGCGGTGGCAGCGGCTGTCCTGAGTCCTGACACTAACGCGAAATGACGCAGTATCACAATATCCTGTTCTTTCCCATGTAGGTAACACAAAAATTAGTGTAGTATTCTGTTTACACCCTTTATTTTTATACCTTTGTCAAACTTTACGCGAAATGACAGCGCAACGCGGGCGTTGTGTTAAACTGACAGCAACTGAAAAAAACTCGTACATTTGAATTCTGTTCGTGTTATTACACTCCGTAATCCAAAACGGAATCGACGAGACGTGGCGATTATATAAAAAACAAAAAACATGCTAAATATGACGTGTATCTGACAGTTTGACGCGGGTACTGTTGGCGGTACACTTCATTAACTTTTGGAGTCCCTGAAATCCTGAGTGCGCCGTCGACGACTTCAATAAAAACATCCGCCTATTGTATTTTAAGTTGGATTCAACTAATATTCACATATATGGACAAAAATGGTCTACTCTATAATTGTTTTATACAACCGTTGCTACATGTTTTAAACAAGAAAACACTAAAAAGATTTTTGTGTAAAATATTATATTTTTGTTCATATAACATTTTCGGTCCTTTATTTCCAAATGGTTAGATTAGGTTACAAAACAGAAACTGAACTCTGAATACCTTTATCTATACATATTAAATGATTTGTCCTGAATGACTGATTGATGGATCAACGCACAGCCTAAACAATGATCGTAGAGACCTGAAACTTGGAGGGTGTGTTCTTTGTATGACGTAGGCATCCGATAAGAAAGAATTTTCCGAAATTGTACCCTTAGGGGTACAATTTCGGAAATAAAAAGAGTGGAAAACGGGGGAAAAATTTGTATGAGACAACGTTATTCCTTGGTCCAATCTTCTTCAAATTTTGCATAAACTTTCTTTAACAGAATCGATGGAAGACATGTTTCGTATTTTATTCAAACTCATCACCTAACAGGTCTAAAAAGGGGAAGACAGTTATTTTAGAGGTGATTTGCTTCAAAGTTGATATCAATACTCTTTAGTGCTTTTGATTTAAATATTCTTTTATATTTGACATCCCATTTTTAGGGTTCCGTAGCCAAATGGCAAAAAACGGAACCCTTATAGATTCGTCATGTCTGTCTGTCTGTCTGTCTGTCTGTCTGTCTGTCTGTCTGTCTGTCTGTCTGTCTGTCCGTGTATGTCACAGCCATTTATTTCCGAAACTATAAGAACTATAATGTTGAAACTTGGTAAGTAGATGTATTCTGTGAACCGCATTAAGATTTTTACACAAAAATAGAAAAAAAACAATAAATTTTGGGGGTTCCCCATACTTAGAACTGAAACTCAAATTTTTTTTTTTCATCAAACCCCTAAGTGTGGGGTGTCTATGGATAGGTCTTCAAAAATGATATTGAGGTTTCTAATATCATTTTTTTCTAAACTGAATAGTTTGCGCGAGAGACACTTCCAAAGTGGTAAAATGTGTGTCCCCCCCCCTGTAACTTCTAAAATAAGAGAATGATAAATCTATAAAAAATATATGATGTACATTACGGTGCAAACTTCCACTGAAAATTGGTTTGAACGAGATCTAGTAAGTAGTTTTTTTTTAATAGGTCATAAATTGAAATTAATATCAAATACTCAGGTCTGTAGGTATATAAGTAAATGGTAGTACATTTACTTATATACCTACAGGTTTGTACGGAACCCTCGGTGCGCGAGTCTGACTCGCACTTGACCGGTTTTTTAAAGAGCATTTTTATTGTATTGCGCCAAGCTCTTATGTGAGTTCAACTTTTTTTGAATAAAATCGGATTGAGTTTTTAAACATTTTTGTCTGTCTGTAGTAAATAAGCTACTTTCATTTTTGAAAAATAAGTAATGTTCCGCATAAGTAAAATTCAAACCGTACGCGGGTGCAACCGCGGGGGTCTGCACGTATTCAATAAAATTACTTACGGCTACTTAAAATCTGAGTAGAATGTAGCTGCTGTTGTACAAGTTACGTGTTGAGCTCGATTCAACAAATGTAAAAGGGAGCTGCCAAGACAATGTACTCAACGATATAAGGTTCAATTGTTTTGACTTAAGGCGTCGCACAGTCTGTGGAAATGGAGTGAAAGGAGAGCCTCTGGCTCCATAAGCGCGAAATAATGACGACGCATTGTGGCTTCCCAGGATCAAGTAAGTCGCTATTATTTATTTCTTCGACGGAGCTCGACAATGGCGTACCACGGCTTTGCTGTCAGCGATACAATAAGCAGCTGCTTTCGGTTTATTTTGTAGGAGTAAGATGTGCGCTAGATGACGTAATGTTACCTGAGTTGAGGACATGATAAAAGAAAATATGACAGCAACGTCATTCTTACCTTATAGTCCTTGGTGCTTATCTTTTGTGTTCAACGACATTGTACTCGAAGGAAAGTCTACTGGTGCCCACAATAGTGATGAAGTTATCTTGTACATCTATACTACAAGCTTGGTTAAAACTAATACTCTACATCTTAAATGACATCCTGAAAACTCATAAAAAAATGTATTTGTAAGAGTGGTTAATAGTGATAAAACACAATCACGATTTTCACGTAATCCAGTGAATTTTTATATGGAAATCGCGGCTAGCAATTGGTGGAGCGGCAGGTTACCGAGCGGTCAAAACCCACAAATAGTCTGCAAAGGCAACGTGAGTCCAGAATATAATAGCAGCCATAACAAAAGTGAACTAACCATTGATTTGGATTTTACGTTATATAGGCGGACAAAAAATAAGTACCTTTGTGTTGTATCCGCAAAAGTCTGGTCACTGGACGTCACTCGAAATGCACGTCGTGCACCATGGGAAGCCCGATGGTATTATTTCACGTCGACAGGTGAATACTAAGAGACATTTTTGTATTGTCGCATCGTATGTGAATGTGCGAGCACTTAGGTACCTATCAGTTTAGCAAGTTCGCACTTGTTTCTGTAGAAGCACTTGAATATTCAGTCACTATTGCGCTCTACATGTTTGTTTTACCTGGCTGTAAAATAACGCGAAATATAAATGAGTTCTATTTTATACCATTACATTTTATATCATTGCTTTTGCTGCGATTTCCCTTGTGGAGATGTCAGCACGAAGTATAAAAGTTTATTGTGTATCATACTTCCTCCATATTTTCATATTACTGCAGTTACGCCAACTGTATTTATGGCATGGGAGCAAAAATACCATACTATTTTAATTTGTTGTCAGCTTATACATATTCCGTGGTCAAACTTCCGGCCATCATTGTATGACTACTAGAAATATTTGTGAAGTGAACAACAAGGTTATTTCTCTTGAACTTCACAAGCAAGCACCATTAAAACGATTCAGTAACAGTTGTTTTACAACTTCATCTGAACCGTGGTTGGCCAGTTCATTCGTATTTCCTACTTAATAAATGTCTAAACGAAGAGTGCGAGGGAAGCCCGCCTCTGACGCTAACTCGACGTCAGGCTGACGGGCCACTGCGCACTGAACTAAAAATGATGAACCTAACCGCTACTCCTGACATTTTACTGAGTTAGCAAATGAAATGAGATATTTTCCTGTACCGTTATGAGTTGTGTGACAGGTGTGCTATTATTGTTGGGTATATTTAGACACATGAGACAAAGTATTAAGTATCTACACCATAAAAGAAACTACCAACTAAGTTTAATAAATATTTAGGATGTAATGGTTAAAGTTGATCAGTTCCTGACATTTAAGTAATCGCCAAGAAAACAAAACATAATAATTTATGATGTTACATAAATATTTTGTCTTGAATTTTAGATGATATTAACCCGTTAAGATGTAGAACGCGAGCCAACATGTTAAGTAAGATACTAATTCCTCTTAAACTACATTATATTGTAAATGTGAAAATGTGTATGGGTAGTTGAAAAATAATCAATCACGCCGTAATTGATGAGTAGATTTATTTTATATCTCGATTATACCCTGAATAAACATAATTATGCTTTTATTTGGAAATCCCAGAATTCTCTCTGGTAGGTATTATAAAATAATACAATTGTTAAAATAGCCCGAAAAACAGTCATGCGACAAACAACATATTTCCACGAGGAAGAATTTAAATAACAATGTGCAGAGATGTCAACTTACATTTAAGCTCTTACTGCCAACCGCAACTGCACGTGTTACCTTGCTGATAACATAGACTTCTGACGCTGCGCTGTAGTAATAGTAGAGTAGGTAAGTATTTTACTCCACTACATAGACTACGGTGTAACTACTTTTTGTTACTACTGTAACTGTCATTGTAGACTTATATAGGTTAATAGGCTGCTTCATGCAATAGCCTTATAGCATTCCATTCTACTGGTTTTATTCTAATTACCATTTAACCTGGTATTTATTGAGGTATTTATTGCCCTATATGGGAAATGTATCAGAACAATTTTCCACGAAAAAATTCATGGGCCTCTTGAAACATGTTAATGAAGAATCAATCAGGTGTAACACGAATAAAATTGAGTCTGTTTGGGAGTGTAATCAATCAGCCGTCAGTGTTATTGTTGTGATTTGTTGCGGCATCGGCTCCGGCTCGGGTCCAATCGGCCGGCCCTCGGGTGGCCATTAGTTTGATTAGCTCGTCCGACCCACGCACGCTGATTGTGCGAACGTTTGGCTTTGATTGATTCCTCAAATGGCACCGTTTCTCGACTTCACTTTATTCCCATAAATACCCGGTTACCGGTATCTAATATAGCAGGTTTCTGTAGCTTCAACTAAGCGTCGAATTCTCAGACTGAGAACTGTAAATAACAGTAGATTTATGTTAAGTATTTGGTGACACGTAATTATTCTAGTTGACTGACATCCCAATTCCAAGCGCGTTGTTTCATCACAAAGAAAAGCCTGCTTAGGGAATAGAGCGTAAACTGTTTACCCTAACGGAGCTCAAATACGTTTCAATGTCAATGCAAGGTAAATGTGCTCGGCCGAAACGACAACATTCCCGACAAAATGTAGGAGAGGGGAGGAAGAACTGACAAAAACTTTCCGAATAAAGGCCAGGTTGTGACGACGGACCAGAGGTTCCGCATACGGCCCTTGCCTGAATGACGATGTCATGTTTATTTGCCTTAAAAAGGGAGGCGTACTTTCTTACATTTACTCTGTAGAAGTATGCGCCGTCTGAAAGCATGTAGCGTTGAAACGGGGCAACATGAATCTTTAAGATGGGATGATTTGGGTAAACAGGTTATTTTTATACAAGAAGCGTTGTATGCTTAAGGTGCTTTGCAATATAATTTTAAAGCTAAAGAAGTTCTGAAATTGAGCGTGTGGCTTGGTCACCTATACTACATTGTTTTTACTCACGTTTTTTTTAATTTATAGTAAGGAGTTAAATTAATCAAGTTTTTTTTCACTGTTTATAGCCCTATGTTTGATCGCTATCTGACCATGGTAAGTGATGATGTGGCCGAATATGGTAAACACACGCCTAGGAGGAACTGCTTTGAATTTGAAACATGAGTTATAAATGCATAAGTATCAGGTAAAATAATGCACGAATTAAACTATAGATAAACATTAGTTTGTTATAATCTCAAGATACCGTGCTAAAGTTTATATTGAACTTGCACGATGTGAATACCTGATTCGTCCCAAAAAGTTTACGAAACGAACAATTTTGTTTGTACACCGGGAAGTAAATCAAAGTAGAATGTATTGTTTAATTTTCATGTAAAGAACTTCGGTTCTAAATTAGTTTCCGTTCAAAGCTAGGTACGTGATCGGATTGTATAATTACATTTTTCCCTTACCGCTCAGGCAACGGTAGAGATGCGTATCGTATCGATTGAGGGAGTTTTGCTAAATCGAACTTCGGGCCACAACTCACGAAGTGGACCATCAAACTGCAGGAAAAAGGACAAAACAAAATGTATAAAGGAAATTGCTTCCACAAATCCACTCGTATCTTGGACAATAAACGTAGAACGGCCCGACCGCCCTAATAGCAATGAAATCACGAAACCAAAACTGTCTCCCATGTCGGATTCAGTTCGGCGTGCCCGCGACTTAACAATTTTATAGACAACCTATCATTTGGGATATTTTATAAGGATAGAATAAACTTTTTATTCGCAATAAAAGCCTATATATATTTTTTTTGATATAAAATAACCATCAAAAATCTCTTGTGTCAAGTTTACATCGGGCTACGATTGCAATTAGGATTACTTAAGCAATTACAAGGGCTAACGTGTGTAGGCCACCCTCTAACCATGAATGCAGCCAGGTTCGAGAGAGTTACAGGATCTAATTATGTAGCGAGCTGTGGGATGTGGGATAGCCTCACAGACAAAAAGGGTAATGTAGAAAGTGTAAGTCAGAAATTATACCGTTGGCTCACAGATGGGACGGGCATCTAATCACTACATTATATGTAATAAGAAAAAAAAAAAACAGGAACTGCGAGTCAACTGATAACAATAACTTAAAAATTATAATAAAATGAAAAAATTTACACTACTAATCCATGAAATTATACTCTATGTAATGTAAGTGGTCAAGAGGACGGACGGAGGATGGTTCTAGCATTGATGGTTTAGCATAGCTCAAAAATAATAAAATTAAAATACTCAATACGTTTAAACATTAATTAAGTGTTCAATCCTTTACTTTGGTAGGAGGGATAAACCCAAAGTTCCCTAATTAATTGTATGCACAAATATTGTAGTCTACAGTGTTCAACACAGTGGTGAACACTGAACCAAGGTTTTATTTTTATTTATTGTGCTAAATGCCCTAATTACAACGAGGTAAATTGGAAATGTATTAAATTCAAATCGTGTCACCCAACTCATAGCAGCCTCCTTGATATAAATTTTATATCACAAATTGATTCTTTTTCGAGTGCCCAAGTGCACGGTCACTTGGGTCAAAAAGAACTCGCCGACATTGATTTATATTATTACACGAATAGTAAAGATGTACGACACATACGACACATACGACAAGACCAAATCGATATAAAAAAAATATATATATTAAAAAAAAAAAAAAAAAAAAAAAAAAAAATATTTTTAAGAGAGGTAGAGCATAGCGTTTATTCGCTCAAAGAGCAGCTCGACTGGGGAACTACCTCCACCTTGCAGAATACCGCAGCCAAATTACTTTATGTTGTGTAAAGTTGTGTTCCTGCGCGTGAGTAAGGTCGCCACAGCTCATAGGGGAGGGGGGAAAGGTCGGTAACGCGTGAGCGATGCTTCGTGTGTTGCAAGCGTCCATATGGCTACGGTAACCGCTTATCATCAGGCCGTATGCTTGTTTACCGACTAAGTTGTATAAAAAAAAAAAAAAAACATTTAATGCTCAAGGCATAGTAGCTCAATAGTCGTGTCGTCGAATGGCGAGACGATGGTCCTGGTTCGAATCCTACAATGAGCTTGAACTTTCGGTGAAGGAAAACATCGCAAGGCAACCATTATTACTAATTTGTACTACCCATCTGGCCGGCTTTCACCCTCAAGCTGAGAATCTGAAACTAAGCACTTATGGGTATGTTCAGCTGCATTTGAGACCCACTTCCTTATAAGCTTTGACTGACACCTTCGGCCACATCTTCAATGATCATGGTGATATTGTGGACAAACACAACAAAACACATACCTATATATACATAGAAGTAATAATAAAGACTATATGAATAAATAATACTGCCTACTAATGCCTTCCGTTTTTATAACATAAAATGGAGTTTAAACACATTATAATATTGTAGAAAATTGCCTGTCAGATACACTACACAGGGTGGTCAAAGGATAAAACAAAGAGGTTTGCTTTTAAGTAAAATAAGAAATTCTAGTAGCATTAATTTAATTACTTTCTGGCCTTTATGAATTTAAGTTGAAAGTAGAACTTTATGTTTACTTAGTATTTCTATTCATTTTTATTGTTTGTAATTTAGAAGGCGAGTTCTGAATTACTGAGTCATTTACTGACTCATCATCGTCAAGCTCAATCCGCAAGAGAATTGGAGAGCGTGTTTCTTTTATATAGTGGACATAGTTTTTCGAAATTCAATCTATTTGATTTGTATGGGAAATAATATTTTTCTGGTCAAATTTACTTTAAACATTATTAGCATTAACATCCATGATTTACATGATTTTTGACCGCTAATTTGAACCATTCAGGCTTTGTCTTAAAATAAGGTAGGTTTGACTAAAAAGGATCTTCTGAAATTCAGCTACTAAAGGCGTAAAATAGAGAAACGCGAGTGATTCCTGTTTTTTTTTTTCATTTTAATTATAGTGATTTTTATTTAATATTCAATAAACAATAATGTGTTCATTATATCGGTACTTTAATAAAGTTGGTACATACTATAAAGATAAATCGAAAATTATATAACTCATTCTATGTTTGTTTGCTATTCAAAAGGAAGTAACTTACTTACTTCCCGGAAATAGCCTAAGTTACACCTCAGCTGCCTACTTGCTAAAACATAAGTTTTGTACCCATATATTTCAAACATTATTGAAACACATTTCACTTTATAATTTGATATTATTTCATGCTCTAAGTTATCGACGAAAATCCTTTTAGAGTAGTTATACCGAGCAATCCAATTCCGCAACCAGTAAGTGCATTTGCACAGATTAATAACAGTGCCAATCAATCACTGCACCTAAATGTTAAGTGTATCCTTGACTTTTGGCCGATTCCTATAATTTACGGACCGTTATCGGTTAAAATTAAGACTCTTATATCTTTACTGATAATGAAGCAAAGACCTCAAAGCTTTGCATAGCAGACCCTCCCATATGGAAGTAGCTACCACAGTAAAATTAGCTTACGAAATGATCTATATGCCCAGTTTGGCAATAAAAAAACCTACCATTGGTAAGCAAAACGATTCGTATTTGTATATTGAAACCGGGCATTAACCAATCAGAGTATTTTGTATTGTCGGTGGCGGAGAATTGGCGAAATAGATTTCAAACAAAATTACTGTCATTATATGAATTGTCGAAATTTATTGAAAACAAAGTTTAAGAAAATTATAATACCGTCATAAATTATCATTAATCCGAGATGTGGGAAATTATATCCTAAAACAAAAAGCTGACAGTGGTTTTGTTGGACGGGCAAAGTGTCAAAGTTAAATTGAATATTAGAGAGAATGATCTCAGGCTCGGGCGAAGTTTCGTCGGATCGTACTGAGTAGTTAATCCAATGCCACAATTCACTTTAAGTTATTCTAGAACAATTGGCTGTTACTCGCATTGTTTATTTATTGTTAGAACTGATAAGTACTAGGGAAGAGTGTAGTGGGCGCTTTAAATTATATCTATTTAACTTTAACCTATTCAAAATACACTTAACTCATTTGCTTGATGCCTTTATGTCTATTAGGTATTACAAAGTAATGGGGCACATTTTTCTTGATTCTGTGCTCGTTTAAATTATATTTAAATGTGAAAGTCTACTAATGTTATAAAGGAGAAAGATTGTGTATGTTTGTTACCATTCACTCAGCTCAATAACTGAACAGATTTTCATGAAATTGTAGGTAGGTATATATACTTAGTTACATGTGATATAGATTACTTTCATCCAGAGAACATGGGTGAAACCAGAAACTAATATGATATTATATACAATTTGCTTACACCACCTTACCTACGACCTACGTACCTACGAGTCTGATTCTGACCTTTCTTGGATTGGACCATAATATAACTGTAGTAAAAATCCGGACCGCATAATTATGTTTATTTGTGAGAGAATTTTGATGATTTCGAAGCAAACTGTGCAAGTTAGAAACATCGTTAAATTTTCCTATAATATTTACATCAATGTTTATCAATTGTATTTTTACAGATTGTTCAGATTGCGAGTTTCACAGGGACTGATATTTTTTGAGCTTTTTGCATCATAAGATAAACCCAAGTAGCATAACAAGCTGTTTAAAGGCTGTATTAAAGTTCGTTCTTATACTAAAAGCTGAATATTCAGGCTGTAAAAAGGCTGTATAAGCGCTTATACAGGCCTTATAAGTGTAAAAAGGGCCCACATTACACAGCTTATTTCGTTATTGGAGCTGTATAGAGGCTGTATAAACAAAAGACAAGTATAAAAGCTGTATTAGGGCTGTTATTAGGTGTATAGAGCAGCCTATACTCTACGGATATCCTCTTATAAGTATCTTGTAAGAATAATAGTTCTAAATAGTGTTACAATTTTTACGGGGTATGAATAAAAATGAGGCAGCCCGGTAAACAGTTATTTATTTCACGATGGTTTTACACGTAAACAGTTATTTTTTTACACAAAAGAAACTGAAATAACTAATTGTAGTTGAGATACAAGGTTACATGATAAATTTGCCAGCTAGACTCAGTGTGTGGGTTTAGAGGTAAATTTGAATTGGTTTGGAAATAATATAATAATATTGAGCGCCACTGGCAGTAAAGGCTGCCAGTCCTTAAATAGTTGTCCGCGAGTGGAATTTATAAATTGGTACCGCACAATCAATCCGTGGAACACGCGTGGCGGTTAAACGCCCCGACGGAATACACGTAGCTCCCACGGAGTAGGTGTAGCGGTCCTATGCCCCCACGGAACACGTCTCACTACAAACGCCCCCACAGAACAGGTGTGGCGGTTCAACGCCCCCACGGAACACCTCCTGGAATTCGCCAAATTGAATGTGTTACTAATATGACCGCATGGTCCGAGCACACAAAGTAGCGGACACCAGCCCCAGGTGTCGGCCATGTGCTCAGTAACACAAAACCCTATTCCAGTGAAAATTATAAAATGATAAACAAACAAAATAATATTAATATTGTAATTAATAAATAAATTACTCTGCCACAATTGAAGATTGGGCAGAGCAAACCCTACTACTTGCACAGCGTGTGCCATGTGCACAGTGGAAATTACCTGCCACGTGCAGGATCCACATGTTGAAAATTTACACAAAAAGGTTATAGATTCCCTAGCAAAAATAAGGGACACCATAAATACCTTATGGAGGAAAATGTCCCTGCCTCCGGAAGGTGGACAATGTCGACTCCGGTCTGTCGACAGCTTGCCCGTGCTGGTGGCAACGCCTACACAGCACGATGCACTGTAAAATAAAAATACATTTAATAAGGATTCGACACAAACCGAAGCCGGGAATACAGCATTGTCGTGATGTCGTACTTACGAAAAGGTTAAAAAAAAAACAACGTGGCGTGCCCGACGTCCCAAAGTTCGGAGCACGCGCCGGTCGTAGATCCACTGAAAATAATTACGACAATTAACCAATCGTACAAAGGCACAAGCACTAATTGAATTTAAAATTGGAAAAGGTGGAAACTTACCAAAAAACAAGTAAAAAGTTACTTGGGAGTGTGTCTCCAACAAGAACAAAATGGAAAGTGAAAGAGTCATCGTCCGGCACTAAGGAGGTGACACAAGGACGAGACTCGATGCATTCTTCATTCACCTTGACACGAATCGACCGGGAAACTAGCTAATTGCACTCGACTACGTCAACATTCGCAAGGCCAAGGTCGGTCAGTGCAATGGAACGTCACTAAAAAAAACGTCAGAGTGACAGTCGCATATTTCATCGATCTGTCACCTGAATCAAAACAAACAAGGTTAGGAATGCATAAACAATGTTTATTGTTAAATTTAATGTGAAAAATGATAAAATACGTTGTAAAATGACCATCAGTGTAATTGTAGTGCAAGGGCATAATGGGATGAGCCCACTAGTAAGGTGAGTGCACAGAAAATCGAAGTATGTCGAATTTTCTACGTAACAATACCCCCCACCTTACCAGAATTTTTACGAGGTAAGAGTAAAAATTCGAGCTGGCCCTCCAGCTCACTCCTTGGGATCATTCCATGAAAAAACCCGAACTACAATCTGAAACCTTAAAGATCAGGGAACCGCAAAACTCCAACTCCACACAAAGGTTCCTAACAGTTTGATCATAAAAATGCCCATCGTACGAAGTGGATACCAAAAAAAATAGTACCAGAAATAAAGATGGGGTACAAAACCACCTAAAGTTTAGTTCGGAGAACCCCCAAACTAAATTGATATCCATGTCCGATGAAAAAACGGCAACCAAACTGGAAGAAAAAAACAAACCAACCACGAATTCCCATCACTCAAAACAAATGGTTCAAAAAAATTACAAAACTCGATAAAAGTGAATAAGTAAAAAGAATCCACCCTAAACTCAATACATGCAATCTGAATTTAAGAAAAAGTATACAAAAAAATTAAAAAACACCATTTGGCGGGGCTTGCCAAATAGGACACCAAAATGTAGTTATCAAAAATAAAATGATAATCAAAACCTAATAAACAACTCGAGCAACCTCAGAGTTGACAAATGCTTAACAACCAGTATTCTCATTCCAAAATAATACCAACAAGCCAGGACTATTCTTACAAACGATGTCAAACTCTGCGGACCGGGCTATATAAAGACATTCCATGAATAAAAAAAACCAAAGAAAAAGGAAAATAAGACCACAAAAAAAGGTGGACTAAAATAACACCGGGGACAAACAAAATACCACCACCAAAATAATGGGTGGCGAAAATAATAGAAATTGCAGCACATTCACGTCACCCAAATCAAGGCGATCTAAAAACAAAAGATGTGGCAATAACAAAAAAAACGAAATATCGTTAGCCAAAAAAAATTGCGACGCAATAAAAACAACCGAACTAAAAAAGGGGTCGCAAAAAGTAAGGCAACGCCATCACTACAATCGACCTGAAAGGGCCACAAAGGTATTGCAACGCAATACAATTACCCATGCCAAAAAAATTGGGCAAAAGTAAAAAGAAGATCGAACCCACGAACGACCTAAAAGGTAAGGTGACAAGCACCTCAGCATCATTGACACACGCGATTGTGGGCCAATGCAGCAAGGCCTACGGTGCTCACCACCTACCGCCAACCTATCAACGTCAAAACCAAAAGTTTCCTTACAATAGGAAATATAAAAAAAATGAAGCCAAATCGCGATAGAAAACAATCGAAAACCAATAGACATGCCCAAAGAAAATGAAAGCGACCCGAAAACTAACCTGATGACCGCAAGCTAACCCGATCTGACTTGACATGAACACGTCTGTCAAATTTGAGCAACTCCAAGACGTGTCTGGCTCTGTCTTCTTTACTCGAAAGCACCGAAATGAAGGGGCCTACCTCGACCACAGGAAACTTGAGAAGAGGTTTCCGACGGCAAATACGGAACCGTCTCTTTGTCTTGTGCTTCTTCTGTCTCGGAGGACTCCGCTTCGCGGCCACAGACTCCGGGACAGACGACTCAACAACACACTTGACGCAACGATCCGAAAGTGAATCGGGACAAAGGAGAGGTTCGGGAACTGGGACAGGCGAAGGATAAGGCGGAGGGACAGGACTAGGCATGGGCGACGGCCAAGGCTCAGGCAACTGACAAGGCGACGGCAATTGACAAGGCTCTGAAGAAGGTACAGGCGCAGGAGATGGCACAGGCGTAGGAGATGGAACAGGCGCAGGAGTCAGCTCAGGGTTAACAGACACTGTGCTGTTGGAAGTCGACCGTGAGCTCTTCACGCAGTACAGTCTCCGCAGCATATCATCATCATAGCAGCTGTAGGGCGTGAAATCATCCACCAGCAGCTGCTTAAGGGATGACCAATCCGAAACGGCATTCCTGACGCTGCGGAACCAAATGAGTGCGGCGCCGGAGAACAATATGGGAGCTGCCTGATACAGCACAGACTCAGGAATTCGGTGGATGTCGCAAATCTGGTCCAGACGCTGAAGAAACGAGTGCACCGAAGAAACGCCGTCATAAACATGACGCGAGATGCTAAGCGCGTCGATGCAGTCCGCATATGATGGCTCAGGCACCTGTTCAAAAGAACGCAAAAAATCGGCGTAAACCACATCTATCTCCTCCAGCCAATCGCATAGCTCAAAATATAGCGCAAGCTTCCTATCACCTAACGAACCAGAACCGGTGATACGCCGCAACCGATGAAAAGCATGGTGTGCCAATGCCCTAAGCCGGTTCAGTTTCTTGAAAATACGCCTATCCTTGGCGAAGCGAGTAGCGATCTCATCCAAACTAACGCGAATAGCAGAAAATTCAGACTCGGGCGTGCGTGCAGTTCTTAAAATTCGGGATGCCGGAATTAATTTTGAAAGATCCCGTATCTGATCGCGAACACCCGATAAAGTTGTCTCTGGTACTACATCGCGGATCTCGACTTCGTAAGTTAATTCGGTATGGGTCAAGAGATTATAATTAATTAGGCGCTCCATAAAAAAATATTAACAAAATATTAAGGGGCAAGTCGAGCTGGCTTCACATTATGGTGATTACAAATATAAATATAATCACACATACAAAAAATACATTAAAATAATATATTTCCACCCTTGAGCTGCATAATAAAAGAAGTTTTAATTAATAATTTAAATTAAAAAAGCTTTGTGCGGAAAAAGCAAGCGCGCAAAGAAAAAACAAGCAAGCTCAAGAGAGGAAGACATGATAACAAAGCATGTAAACAAAAGAAAAAATAAACCAATTCAAATCTTTTGGTGTAGCTAAAGGACACACCAATTACCCCAAAATTTTCTACGTACGGGCGTCACTGTTACAATTTTTACGGGGTATGAATAAAAATGAGGCAGCCCGGTAAACAGTTATTTATTTCACGATGGTTTTACACGTAAACAGTTATTTTTTTACACAAAAGAAACTGAAATAACTAATTGTAGTTGAGATACAAGGTTACATGATAAATTTGCCAGCTAGACTCAGTGTGTGGGTTTAGAGGTAAATTTGAATTGGTTTGGAAATAATATAATAATATTGAGCGCCACTGGCAGTAAAGGCTGCCAGTCCTTAAATAGTTGTCCGCGAGTGGAATTTATAAATTGGTACCGCACAATCAATCCGTGGAACACGCGTGGCGGTTAAACGCCCCGACGGAATACACGTAGCTCCCACGGAGTAGGTGTAGCGGTCCTATGCCCCCACGGAACACGTCTCACTACAAACGCCCCCACAGAACAGGTGTGGCGGTTCAACGCCCCCACGGAACACCTCCTGGAATTCGCCAAATTGAATGTGTTACTAATATGACCGCATGGTCCGAGCACACAAAGTAGCGGACACCAGCCCCAGGTGTCGGCCATGTGCTCGGTAACACAAAACCCTATTCCAGTGAAAATTATAAAATGATAAACAAACAAAATAATATTAATATTGTAATTAATAAATAAATTACTCTGCCACAATTGAAGATTGGGCAGAGCAAACCCTACTACTTGCACAGCGTGTGCCATGTGCACAGTGGAAATTACCTGCCACGTGCAGGATCCACATGTTGAAAATTTACACAAAAAGGTTATAGATTCCCTAGCAAAAATAAGGGACACCATAAATACCTTATGGAGGAAAATGTCCCTGCCTCCGGAAGGTGGACAATGTCGACTCCGGTCTGTCGACAGCTTGCCCGTGCTGGTGGCAACGCCTACACAGCACGATGCACTGTAAAATAAAAATACATTTAATAAGGATTCGACACAAACCGAAGCCGGGAATACAGCATTGTCGTGATGTCGTACTTACGAAAAGGTTAAAAAAAAAACAACGTGGCGTGCCCGACGTCCCAAAGTTCGGAGCACGCGCCGGTCGTAGATCCACTGAAAATAATTACGACAATTAACCAATCGTACAAAGGCACAAGCACTAATTGAATTTAAAATTGGAAAAGGTGGAAACTTACCAAAAAACAAGTAAAAAGTTACTTGGGAGTGTGTCTCCAACAAGAACAAAATGGAAAGTGAAAGAGTCATCGTCCGGCACTAAGGAGGTGACACAAGGACGAGACTCGATGCATTCTTCATTCACCTTGACACGAATCGACCGGGAAACTAGCTAATTGCACTCGACTACGTCAACATTCGCAAGGCCAAGGTCGGTCAGTGCAATGGAACGTCACTAAAAAAAACGTCAGAGTGACAGTCGCATATTTCATCGATCTGTCACCTGAATCAAAACAAACAAGGTTAGGAATGCATAAACAATGTTTATTGTTAAATTTAATGTGAAAAATGATAAAATACGTTGTAAAATGACCATCAGTGTAATTGTAGTGCAAGGGCATAATGGGATGAGCCCACTAGTAAGGTGAGTGCACAGAAAATCGAAGTATGTCGAATTTTCTACGTAACAATAGGTTGTCGAAGAGAATTATGTGAGAATAAAATAAATAAAACTATTTACGATGCCATATTGAATGGCGACATAATATTGTTATTAAAATGGAAAGGATAAAATCTTGGACATGGATATCTAATGCTGTTTATTGATGAATTCAATGTGCAAATTTTAATTTATTGTGAACCTGTGTATGTTTTCCGTCAAAATATTCACGCGCCAACAAAATAATCAAGCCAAAATAAAGAAATTATACTAAATACAGTAAATAAGTGTTTGTTTTTAAGGTTAGGAAGTTAAAAATATATTTATAAATAATAGATATGAGTATACAAGATCATTATTCAAGCTGATAACCATGATACGGCTATAGTTATTATGAAATATTCCTTTAATTGTAATTTAAATGTTGTTATTGTAAATGTAAAAATGTCGACAATTTGCTATACAGCCTAAACGATACTTGGAGTGTGTTATAAGTCTTAGTAGCTGTACTAAGTAAGTTATGAACGTTTATTGCTGTATTAAGTAAGTGAACACATGCTTAATACAGCCTGTATACAGCTAGAACGATAAAACCAGCTTGAAGTGTCAGAAAACACTTAACGCTGTATTATAGAGTTATAATATCTGTTTCAGAACCCTAAGCTGACGCGGATCCCTTTATACAGCCTGTATACAGCTTTAACGATAAAACCAGTTTGAAGTGTCAGAAAAAGCTTAACGCTGTATTATAGAGTTATAATATCTGTTTCAGAACCCTAAGCTGACGCGGATCCCTTTATACAGCCTATATACAGCTTTAAAGATAAAACCGTGTGTTATTAAATTCTTAACGCTGTATAGTAGAGTTTTGATATTCTGTTTAAGAACCCTAAGCTGACGCGGATCCCTTACTAAGAATGTTATACAGCTAGAGCTGTATAATATCTCATAAATCACTCTTATAAGTATTAAAACTGTTCTTTACACTCTTGTAAGTCTCTAAAAGAACTCTAAGTTCTAAATGGGCTGGTTTATTGATGTAGAATATGCTTGCGTGCTGCTTGGGAAACTACTGAACATAAAAAAAAATGAAAACCAATTCTGGTATGTACAAATTAATCGTTTTCATATTATACCCCATTTAAATTTGTAACCCTACTTTGAAATATTCCGGCCTATTTTACAAAGAAAATTAAATAATTAAACGAAATATCTTTTTCAATAAGATTGGGTAAGCTATATTGCAATTGTGTAACTGATATGAAGGTTTGACACAAACTACATACGAGACAATCACCTGTCGGGGCCATAATATGCTAGATAGACTAAATCTCTTGGCCTCTCACGTCTTAAGTTTGCTACTTTGATCTTAAAGTCACGCTCGCGCGCAACTAACACAATTTTAAAATGAGACGAGACATTTCGATACAATTAGCTTTGAAAAGGATAATCTAAACTTAACACCTCTTTTTTATTTGCGTGAGTATATAATAATCACGGCATAAAAGTTGGAACCAATAACTGACTGGGGTGAGCTTGGTTCAGTTTTAGATTCAAATTTCAAAGCGACAAACAAATAGACACTCGTATATTTAACGATCCCGAACATACTTGCGGTTAAAAACCTGTTATCCACCGGAGCGACATAGGTTGATTCGGCGTATTCCACCACCTGTATAGGTAATGGAGAGTGCTCCGAGGATTTTTTTGACCTGGTGCCAACGTCACCTTTTTTTCATCAATGTAGAGCTCATCCTCACGTCATGGAGCCTGTGCGTCAACGCAACGATTCAGACGGCCGTTTTTCTTGCGGAGCATTGAGATATGAAATGAGCTCCCCATTGCAACTTTTCCACAAAGGTACAACATGGAATTCTTCAAAACAGGCGTAAAAATAGCTCTTCAAGGTTGGCAGCACACCGGCAATCCCCCTGGTTTTGAAATTGCTATAGGTGCCCGTGACCACTTAACCTCAGGTGGACAGTCTGCTTGCCAACCTGATGACATCAAGAAAATGTATTCTTTACTGTGGTACTATGTAGGAAGTATGAACTAAAAAATAGGTATGTCTACGAATACGAAATTGTATAGTAGGTACTTAAGGTAATTTCGTTTTCAGTCAAGCTTTATAACAGTGGAAAATCAATCACTAACCTAGCAACAGCAATAATACGTTTTCCTAACAAAGACACCGCTTATAATATCTACATGTAGATACATTTCATATAATTCCGTATAAGACGATACTTTATTAAATAAAAAAATCCTAAGAGCTCGTATAGATTAAATAATCGACGTCTGATTCCGGAGGCTGACCACGTCCAATTAGGGTCGAAGTCTCAAGGGACACGCGGGATCATATCGTACCCGACTACAGACGTTAGTCTGACCGCTCGCTGTTTAGCTGTATAATATATCCACTTAGTTTATTGGTCTTTACTTTCTTCAAGTGACTGATCATTTTTTCATAGCAAATGCTGAGAAACTCTTCATTACTTTAAACTAGTTGCGCCCCGCGGTTTCACCCGCGTTCCCGAGGGATATATTGATTTCCCGGGATAAAAAGTATCCTGTGCGTTAATCCAAAACATATTCTATCTGTGCCAAATTTCATCCAAATCCGTTGAGTTATTGAAGCGTGATTGTGGTACAAACATCCAAACTCACAAACATCCAAACTTTCACATTTATAATATTAGTGAGATAATTAAATCGAACAAACCATGTTCGTTGATTAAATTGATATGATTAATGTTTGCCTGACCGCATAAAACGTTAATACTTTAAACACAAAATCGACATATGAAATCAGAACCATTGCGTTGTTGGTACTACAAAATGTTTGATTATAATGTTTTTACGTCAAACTCTTAAACTAAGTAACATTTTTAATTTTAAAAATGAATGGAAACATGAATAAAATCCTAAAGAGAACAAGAAAAAGTCCTCTACTTCCGGCTCTGTCGTAAACCTTGCAAAGTATAGCCAGCGTAAAAGAAGGTAACAAGGATTCTGCGCTGAAACCAAATTCAAAGTGACAGGATTACCTAAACATTTGGAATAGGTTCCACGGCGTAAAAGAGCTTTTGGTGTTCTTTGCTCTGTCTCTCCAACTGTCTCTTACTTAGTTGAAAAATATAAACTGTTTTGAGTAACACTGTTCTCAAAATCTACCTACACAAGTTTCCTCATATTTAGTACTTTTTGTAGAAACCTACATTGTAGAGATATGAATGTTGAATATTAACTGAATTTAAACAACTTTGTGTTAGGAATTGAGTTTCTTAGAAGTATCGTGGCTATTGAAGCGATCCTGGTGTAGCATGATAAGCCGGTCTTAATCGATCGGCAAGTTAAGCTACTACCGTCGTGGTCGGTACCTGGATGGGTGACAGCCTAGTGGTATTTCAAATCGAGCGTTTCCGTGCTTCGGAAGGCACGTAAAGCCGTATGTCCCGTTTATCACTTAATTGTGATAGTCATTAAGCTAGTTGGAGGCCTTCTAGGCGGCTTGAAAACTCCAACAGTAGGTTGACCACTAGCCTACCTTCACCGATCCGCAGTGGGCACGCGTGGTGGAGTATCTGCCCATTCCTTTCACCCTGATTTGTGAAAGGAGGCCTGTGCTCAGCAGTGGGACATTATAGGCTGATGATGATGATGATCGTGGCTATTAATGGGTTTCTACGGATTACTAAAAAATCATCAAATTATTCTAATATACCTTAAACAACATTTAACTTTCTGTTAACATCAAAGTAGCCAGCATTTGTAACGGCCCTTCTCGTTACAAAACTCATTACAAGACACCAAATAAGAAGTCGTAAAGTAGCCTTTCTTCAGAGCCCATTACGCTATGCCAAATGATATTTTGTCTCCTTACCTAGGGTCGTTTACATGGGGCGAGCGGGTCTTACTGTAAACACGACCCGAATTTAATCTCTGCCCTGCTTTATCTCCGAGCCAATGAGAAGAAAACTTTATTTTGTGCGTAAACAAGGGTAATCGGCTCCTTTTTCCACATAGACGGTTTCGTTTTGGGTGATATTGAAAGGTCAGGATCGGTTCTCTAGAATACATTAAACAGTACCGGTCTTAGGATGAACCCTTGATGTAGTACTTACTAGCAACTAGCAACGCTTGCAGATCGAATAAATAACCTAATAATTGCAAAGGTATCAATCAATGATTTACCTGATTGTGACTCAATCTATATATAGAAAAATTCCTCAAGCCTGCCGCTGCGGCAAGGTTCCCAGAAGGCTGGCAGCGTTTCCTCTTCGTTCTTTACTTATATTAAAATTTAAAGTATTAATTGATTGACTTTATTGAACAAAGCTTTATTTATGAACGAAACAGGTTATGGTACCATAACTCCTAATAATTTCAGGTGTTAAAACTTTTATGTTATTAAAAAATTAACCTGTTCGTTTAAAATATCCCTATATAATCTACGTATGTACGGTTTTTCATTTTACCGGCACATTAATCAAATATATGTTAAGATATATCCTGAACTTATATACATAAGACACCGAACCTTCAACATAATGATATTATATCCTGTTTCACAAACACGAGAGTACAAAAGTAAATTCATCCCAAAGAAAATTTCGTAGGTCTTCTTCGTCAACGTGATAATATTTCAATAAACACGGAAAAGATCAAGTGTCGGAAATCGTACATACATCATTTTGTACTACTTAGCATTCGCAAATTTGACCTTATGGTACTCCCTTACAGCAGTTACCTATTAGCTCGTACAACCTATAGCATGTCATTTAAATTACATTGTTACATTACATATATTTTTAAGAATAATAGTTATGGTTAGTATCGAATGCATCATACATAAAGGGTGCCAACGGAAAAAAACATTTCAATCAAAATCTATTTTTATTATGATAATGACATGTTTTCACAATCCTGGTTTGATTTGAGCTCAATAACGCATTTTGTTTTTATCATCAGGGTTGTCACTGATATCCATTCAATATCGACCAAGGTTTATTTTTAAATATAAATGTATATTAAAATTTTATTTAGTCTAACTATCGTACTAAGAGACGTTATTCATTATCTCCAGAACTGCCCCTTTCTATAGCTATTTAATAAACAAAGTATTGACTTCTCTGAGTACAGCAGTAAGTGTACTAAAGATAACAAAATCTTATTATCCGATCCCACCGGAAATCATACCTAATTGAAGAATGCGCTCAAGTAGAAAGAAACTAAGATTCCAGAATATCACAAATATTGAAGTTAATCTGTTTATCAGATCAAAGGAGAATTTTAATCTTCAGTTCTAACGCCTCATCCAAGGGGTGTATGAAGTCTTCAACACCGTAAATTGCAAAGGATAACATAAATAGGCCGTAGTAAATCGACTTCACGACGCTTGCTCGCGAAAACCTGTTTGCATATCGATATTTAAACGTTTTATGTATGGCAAAATATCTATAAGAGTTTTATATGATCCCGTTTGAACCATTTTATTGAATTTCGGAAACGTATTTGGGGTTGAAATGAGATCTTTCGGTATTGTTTTTAAAGGCCTCTTTATCTATGTTTTGAAGTTTGACAATGATTTCTTTTGTTTTATGAGATTTGAATAACGTTATGATAATGTTTTTTGTTTATGTTTAAAAGAAATATGTTTGCAAAGAAATCCTATTATGATTCTTTTATTACCTACTTTAAGTATAACATTGTGGATTTATTTAGAGAGTTTAGTAATGTCAAACTGCTGAGAAATACTTGAAACACCAAAAATAAAGATGATGAGATCATCTTCGACTACATTATCTCTCGTAATAAGATTTTGACCAAATTCATTAATTTATTTTCGATATACATACTATACTTATATCCTGCAACTGAAATCCTAATAACAATGTTATAACATAATTTTGAGCACAGATACCTAAAACTAATGTACCTTAAACTGTTACTACAATCAAACCTGAAGAAAATATAAGACCTCCTTAGAAAAGCCCTTGTTCATTAACTCTAATAATTAGGTGACGTCACAATAAACAAAACGCTATTTAGGTGTGTTGTGTTATTGTGTCAGACACAACAGTTACTCATGTACAGGACGTTAATCATTGTACGTCGTGTCTGTCTGTCTTCCCTAGGGACGTTCCTTTTAACAGAGATTTTCCCTTCATTTCCTTGGGGTTTTTTTCGTTTCCGACTCAAGGGTAAACAGGGATGTTATCACACGATGACTTTTCTGCCAAAATGACATTTTGCTGTACTTTTTTTTTTATTTCTGAGGTTTGGTAACGGATGCCAGTTTAATAGGGAATGCGGATATGCTAGACATTAAGATGAGGAAAAGGAGAGAGGACTAATTGAGTAGGGACTTTTGGTTAAAAAGTCTTTCAAAATTGTAGATATAGCGCATAGATTACAAGATTTTATTTTTTTATGTCTCTATGTTGCTCTATCTCATGTTACAGTTGATGATGTACATCATAGCCGTTTTGGTATAACAGCCAGAAAATTATTAATTTAATCAAATTAGGTCAACTGTAGACTTATAAGTTGGTGAGTTAAACCTGTGCGTCGAACAAGAAGTTTTGCAACAGTGAAAGAATTTTTGAAATTTGTTCCGCAATATCGGAGATTTCCACGAACTTCTGTGGAGAAACTTAACCTAGTACCGACAGCTTGAGTAAACTTTAACATTTATTTTTCACTTTAAAATAAAGATCTTTCAAGAAAACTTGTCAGAATTATCGTCAGTTTTCATTTTATGTACTCTTCAATTGAAGTAAGCCTCTTTAAATAAATTTACCAAAAAAATCGCGTCTCTTCAACAATATGCGAAAATAGATAGTGGAATAGTTCTTTAACAAAGTATTTAGCTAATGGTACAAAGAATAAAAGAAATAAATTTGTGAAATTATTTATAGTAAATAAGTTTTTGTTAAATAAATAATTTTTCATACAAGCGTTTTTGGTGACTGTAGCTTTGGTTGACTGTACTTACATTATCTTCCAATGTACTAATGTATACCAAATATCAAGTCAATCCGACCTCTGGAAGTGGGTGAAATTCGACATGCAAGATTTGACCCGAACATACATACATTGCAAGTTTAAAAAAAACTTGTAAAATAAACTATCCATCTTACATACTAATGTGTTTCAATTGAATTTATTTAGTGGGAGAAATACAATGATAATTTAAATTTTAAAAAATAATCTGCCATGGTTTAGTTCAATCACACCAGTGGACGCACATTGGTGATGCATTTACGTTGTTCTAATAAGAACATAGTACAGTATTTAAGTATATACAATTTTGCGGATAACGTAGCTCTACAAAATGCGTACCTAGCTACACTTTTTGGTACAGTATGAGGTACGAGTGGTGAGCACAGATAGGCAGTAGTGGGGGCAAGCTCGCGCATGTACAATTTACACATATTACATTTATATTTATAAGGAATTGTCTAATCTACCGTATTTTGGACAGAACTGCAATGTTGACTCTGTCACCATTGTCAATCGGGCGTGTAGCGCTTGTCAACTGTTTTGGTATCGCAAATCGTTCCGCACCCCATAGTAAGACCCTCGGTAAATAATAACAGAGTGTTTCTAAACAAAAAAGAGTATTTTTAGTACCAAAAAACTCCCCAGTATCCGGTTATATTTGTTTTTGTACACGTCTACTTAAACATAGGACCGGGGGCTTGTAGCTGTCGGCGGATATTTTTGGAACTCAGCCAAATAAGACCGTTTAAGATGTGAAAGGAAGTATACCGTTTATTTTACTGTTTAATATGTACTATCATAGAGAAGTGAAGTATTAAGTTCCAATCCAATACGTTTATTTTGGGAACATATATAAAATATTTGTAAATTGTATAATTTTCTAAATCATTATGAACTATCAACTAATAACTAAAATCGTCTTAAATATCTGCATTGTCATTGAGACAGAGATTTTAATGTAGAATTACCTACATAGCCAAAATAGATTATGTCTTCGTTGACTAATTCAATTAAAAATAAACTGAGTACCACACAGTATTTATAGCCAACTATCGATATATTTTCTATGCATTTAAGAAATTACATCTCATATTATAAGGATTTTACGAATCCAAGTGAAATACAATAAGACGTTGCAACGTTGTACCACCAGCGACGGTTCTAAATGAGAACTTTGTAATTTTCATGTCTGCTGCCCAAATTAGTTTTGGGCGGCGAGCAGAAGTGAAGTGGCTGTATCTTTTACGCGAATACCTACTCAATATCAACTTAGAACAATGTAACCAAAATGTGAAGGCAAAGCATGGAATAACCCAGAACAGTACAAACGTAATTAAATGTAACCGTTAAACTCAGGCAATGTCGTAAAAGTTAAGTAAAACCACCACAGAATCTTTGTTAGATTTACGTTTTATGCACGCTGAAAGAACGGAACCGAGAATTATTTAATTACATAAAAAATAATGATAAAAGTTACATTTTCATCTTTTTAGGTGGAAAAGTTGAATGGAAGAATCTACTTAACGAACACTTTTCATTATGTAGAAGCGGTATAATTTTTTATGCATTTCGATAACCCGTTTTTATAGGTTTCAACATGAGAAAACTTATGATTTTTCTCTATTTGGAAACTGCTTTTTCATTTCAAAATAATGACGCTATATAGGCTATAAAAGAAAATATTTTCTTTTGATCTTTTTGCATTGTATATATCTAAGTAATATAATGTAGAAAATTACTATAAAATATACTTTTCCAATTTTTCTGAACCACGTTAAAACAATACTGTTATTGTGCACACACAACCTACATAGATTTCGGATGCAGAGAGCATAAAACGTCCGGCAGTGCCGACATATGAGTCCCAGCCATTCGTTGTCGACACGATACCATCTATACTTTAATTGGCAGCCGTAGATCTGCCGCCCTGCAGGCAACAGACATGTTGATGTGTAGAACAAGTTCATACAATGACCATGGACGCATACAGTTGAAATATTTAGCAATAGTCCATTGTTGAACGATCCAGGTCAACGAGAGGAATCACAAAGATCTATGAAGCTTTACATAACTGTACAGAGTAGGTACTCTATATAGTATTATTAATTTAAAAACAATCGATTACTTATTAAAAAGATTGTTTCATCATAATTTTAGGATCAGTATTTTTGTGGGTGTTTGACACTCTATGAAACTGGTAATGAATTTAGATTACAGTATACTTTGTAATAAAATATCATTTGTATCAAATCCTTCGGGAATATACCACGGGGTTTAAACTAGTTATACAAATAATAATTATCTTTATAAATTAAAATTAACAATAAAAAAAACAAACAAAACAAAAAACAAATAAAATCATCAATCATCAAAATAGTGTTTCAAAATACAGAGAATAGAAAACTATCTTTCGTGAATGGAAGTTGAGGCATAGTAGCCTGATTTTCACTTGAACTACACGTCAAACTACAAGATCTTTTGTTGATATTGAACGAATCAGACAGATCTGCTTGTTAGCTCTGTTCTAGTCAGGGCGCTTCGAACTAGATTCAATATTCTCACACGAATATACCCAAAGGAAAATCAGATTAGTCGCGGAATCGCCAGCATCGTCTCGTCTAAGTTCCGCGTGGACTTCTATAACAATTAAAATCAATTGATATTCTTAACCGCGACTAGAATTAAAAGATTCAGTTCTAGTGAATTTTGAACCTTCCTATAAGAGGATTTGAAGATTAATTTAAATGCATACAAATAAAAAGCAATCTTTTCAGTTGTCATGTCAATAGGCAATTTTATGTGCAGTAGTTTTTTACGTCAGCAATTTACGTTAAATAGTGCAAAAGGAATGCGTCTTCGTGTTTTATATGCCGACGGCAAGCTCTTAATTGTACATTAGGTTCGTGACTTGAATCGCGAGTCGTTTATGCGTTACCGTTTATTATTTGCTTATTATTCTATGGAATTGAAAAAATGCTTCTAGAAAGTGCGCGAATTATGATCACAATTTGCATGTATTAAGTCATATTGCATTGAAACCAAAGGTTTGGAAAAAACGGTTCATGATTTAATGAAACGTTAACGTTTATACAGCTGTCTAAAGAATAACTGCATTGTTTAAGAGATACGAACTTTTGGGTTACAAAAAAACTGTCATCTACAAAACGTAAATAATAGACTGGATCTCTCAAGTTTTAATTATTGCCGTGGTTCACTGTCGGTGAAACCCAACAACGAGGAACAATTCCGAATCCATTCAATTATTCAAACTTTTAATTAATATTAATAGGAGCTCTCACTTTCAAAAGAAAGAATACTGAAGGCGTAGATAAAAACTCCTTAGAATCCGCGTTACCCGCAGCTGTGGACTGTAAATTAATGCGAAAACAATAAAGCGTTGGAGCGGCACCAGCCCAAAATAGACAGCGAAGAGCCGCGAATAAAAATTAATTCCAAATGGTTATTAGTGGCCATGGACAAAAGTAGGTTCGTGTTTGGTCGGTGTGGGTGAGCAACTCCGTAATAAACGTCACGACAAACTAAAGCGAAGTCGCTCGTGCCAACATCTGGGGAAGGAAGTTTGGGGGAGAGTTCACGGCTTCAAGTCTAAATAAAAAACTAAATTAAGACCGGGCGCTAAATTCTGTTTACTTTACTGTGAACGACAGGTTGAGGATGTTTCTTTTTCTAATTGCATTTTACAGTGCATTTGGAATTTGCGAGACAAAGGAAAAACGAATATAAAACGAAAGTGATCGCATATATTAGAATATATTATTACAAACGGGCAATTGAACCGTTACCCAGTTAATTATAAGATATACAAATACGAATTCGTAAGGCTACCTAGATAGATACTTAAATAATAATATACAGTAGAAATATACAAAATTGTTGTATTTGTTTAAAGCGTATTTATATAGGTAAGGCAGAATCTAAACGTTCGTGGTGTAGCTTGAATAGTTCTTAATCGATTGTAAAGCTAAACAATCCGGATGGGTGGCCGCCTATATAGTGGTATTTCAACTTGAGCGTTTTCCGTACTTTAGCAGGCACTAAATCCCGTTGGTCCCGGGTTGTATATAATTGAAGGCCTCTGCGGCGTGAAAACTAACAGTACCTATAGGTTGACCACTACCTACCTTCACCGATTCGCAGTGAGCAGCGCGGCGGAGTATTGCCCATTCCCTTTCACCTTCATTTGTTAGAGGAGAGGAGATTCAATAAAAACTAACCAATAACTATAACATACCTTTAGGCAGTGGTTCTATTACAACTTTAACAGCTCCCACCGCTGCCAAATATGACATGAGCCATATCAAACCCATGGTGCCGCACACTGAACGTGTCAACTCATCCATCTTGAATATATCACTCTATATCTTCCATCTTTTAGTCACCTGTAACAATGAAAAGTCTGGTTATCTCGGGTGGTATATGATAGACATACGATATGAGCATTTTGGTAGGTTTTGAATCATCCTGTGACTACCGGTCGTTACAGCCGATAATCGTTCATTCGAAAGTAGTTGACAATCTACATAACATTTCTTATTGTATAAAAGAGGTAGAGCATAGCGTTATCTCGCTCAAAAAGCAGTTCGACTGAGGAAGTACCTCCACATTACAGAATACCGCAGTGTTACGCATGAGTAAGGTCGCCACAGCTCATAAGGTAGAGGAGAAGGGTATCGCGTAATGTGATGCCCTGTGTGTTGCAAGTCTCCATATGCCTACGGAAACTACTTACCATCAGGCGGGCCATACGTTTATATATACGCCGTAAAAACTAGTAAACTACTACTTCGCCGTAAAAAAGTGGCACGGCACATAAGCTCATACTTATTCTACTATCTACAAAAGGTATCCTCAACAACGTATAAACGTTAAGCAATAATGTGTTAACTGAATACGATTCCATACGTAGGAATACAGTATGAAATATTCAATTACCATAATAAACCACGTCAGTAAATTCTTCGCATTTTTAGTAACAAATCGAATTTATTGAAACACGAACAAAGATAGGCAATATGGCATTACCGCATCAAAGGCGGTATCAAGCTACGGTTCAATGTTTTATTGACAAGATCCAATCCAACTCTTAAATCCAATCCTTCAACTTCTGAAGTGAGTTCGCCTAATATCTAGCGCCTTTGCATTTATGAATAATAACTGGAAAAAGTTAAACTCACAAATCCGCCTTCGTCTGAATATTGTAGGATTGGAAAGATAACGTGGCAAAGGAAAAAGCTTTCTATTTTTACGAGCCACTCGTTCGGTGTTTATTCCGCACAGACAAAGTTTGTAAGGTGGATTAAGATTGTTATAGGTACAATTTGTTAGAATCGAACCACTGTAGTGTTATTACTGTCGTATAAAAATTGGTATCCATTTTTAGGATTCCGTAGTCAACAAGGAACCCATAGTTTCGTCATAACCTGTCTGTCTGTCCACGGCCTAGCTCAGAGACGTATTTATACAAATACTTTTTGATGTTGATTTTCATCATTGAATGGAACCCGTACAAAATGCCGACCCCTACCCGTTTTTAGAGCTGCGTACTCTGAAAATCGTGAAAATTTAATTTAAAAATGTTCATATTAAACGCGAAATCTATGATCGATTTGCACAGCTATTTGATATAAGTTCTCAAATGTATGAGTATGTTGAAACTTATTATTTCACGCACATACATATTCTATTAATTAATTACTATCTCTG
This sequence comes from Achlya flavicornis, assembly GCA_947623365.1. NCBI lineage: Eukaryota > Metazoa > Arthropoda > Insecta > Lepidoptera > Drepanidae > Achlya > Achlya flavicornis. Next base: position 6,453,947 of record OX392482.1, read on the forward strand.
CAACTGTGAAAACTATCAGCTTACATGCAAACTGAACTTATGAAGTAATACACAGAAAGCAAAATTAAGCAAATGCGTGTTGTGGAAGACGGTAATAATAGATGGCTGTTTGTAATTGTGCGCCGCGGGTAAGCTGCAGTAATTGCAATGTGCATCATTAGTACAGCACTGTGTGTGAATGAGAAGGTTATGCTATCTCTTTTTAACTTGTGTGCACTAAGCCTTTGGGTAACAATTTTATTTGCAACTAGCTGTCCCCCGCGGTTTCACCCGCGTTCCCGGGATAAAAATTAGCCTATGTCCTTCTCCATACCATAGGCTATATGCATGCCAAATTTTATGATGATCCGTTGAATAGTTGAGGCGTGAAGGTGTAACAAACAAACAAACAAATAAACAAACAAACTCACTTTCGCATTTATAATAGTTAGGATAGGATAGGATAGGATAGGATAGTTAGGATTTCATTTACTTAGTCCAACTCTTTTACCAGGCAAGGGTTTTTGAATTTGTTACTGAGACAATGAGTTTCTCAAATCACGGAAACGGCAAATCTGATTATGGTAAATTAAAAAAATACTGAACATTCTTATCTCAGTTTGAAATATTTACAAGATTTTTAACTGACTGATGATGATAATTATGTCTATCGTGTCTACTAGTTCTGTTTTCATTTTTCACCAAACTATCGGAAAATCAAGATATTTGATAGTAATCAAGTTGATTCATGTGTCAAAATCAAAATTAAATACTTCAAAATTCAACAGTTTATTGGTTGTCTCAGCCACTTCGATAGGAAATTGAGTTTCGTCTCAACACACACCCATGCGCATGTTAAAGGTGCTCTCTATACAAGGAGACATTCTAATTACTAGTGCAGGCGTGGCTGCCCGCTCGTCACCTGATTAAAGCATCAAAGATTCCATCCTGAGCCAGTTCGTAATTATTTGGCCTCAGTGTGGCCTTTATACGACGAAGTGTTATTCAGTGCCCTAGCTTTACTTGATGATGTATACAATTAAGGCTTTGCAAATTGCTATCTCATTAATCATTTTCAAATTTGCATCTTTGTGGTGTGTAATAAAAACGTTTGCAATAACGTTTTCTTTTCTGCTAGATCTGTTGATGGTTATTAGAATCCCAAATTGCGCTTGATGGTACCTATAGTGTGTGTAACTACGTCTAACTAAGACTACATCAGGTACATATTCACCAGTTTCAGTTCAAAATAAATTACTAAAAATTCATATCACATGGTTGCATCCAAGTTTATTGAATTAAAATCATAACCAACATGTCACGGGTCAATGAGGGTCATTAGAATGTTACATTGCTAATATTAATAAAAAAAATTCTCTTCCGCGATCTGTATGTGGATTACGTAACTTTATTGCAATGAAATTCAGATTGAAATAACCTCTGAATCGGTAGAAATATTACAAAATCGGAAATGGTTCCATTTCTAATGAAACACTGTTTGTATTTGCAGTTATCAGAACGTAAAAAAGTTATCAGAAAACCGCTATATTGAACCGATTTCAATTCGAAAATGATTGAAATTTAGTTACGTAATTAGTAGGTAGCTACCAAAAAAGTTGATTAGATTAATGGATATACACTTACCGTTACATCCTGTATGGAATGGAATTATTTTACGAAAAGTATTGCTATTGCTCAACGCAACCATTTTTTTTCGGAATGTTATCAGTCAATAAGCAGATTTAAATTTTGACTACTTTTCATAGGTAATGCACAAAATTTATTACTAATTACAGTCCGGTTTAGCATAAAAGTTCGCCTTAGGTAAGCCGTAACCAACTTTTGTCATTCATAGCACCTTGTCCTCTTTAAATACTATATAATAATGAGACAAGCTCCGGTCCCTTTGAAGGAATTTTTTAATGAAACACCCTAGACAAGTTATAAAAGCCTCGTCTATCTTTTAAACGTAATTGAGCCTGGCTAAGAGCCTCTTCAAGTAATTTGTGGGTGACCTTTTGTATATTATTTTGTGAGAAACATAAGCCTTTAATGTATTGAAATATTTATTCAAGACCATGTTTGTTCTTCTATTATATTAGCATGCTACTTGCCTTTGCTTTCACTGGTACTTGGCCACTATTCCTCATCTAATTGAAAACTATATTTACTCAGTATCATTTCATAATTACTAGTGCTCTTTAATTACAGAGCTGGGGGCTATCATCGCTTGTACCTAGTGTACACCACCATTAGTCGATCTAGACCACGTGAATACAAAATTGCTTATTAAAGCAATATGTTGTTGTCGGCTACTACACGGTAACCGTTTGCATGTTGATAGTATTTGCAAAACTACAATGGGTTATAGAATCCTCTTGCCTGCTTAAACTTCGTCATCACACTTCTAAGAATCACTTCACGAGGAATAAAAATCTATCCTCCAAGATTTTGTAATCGCAGTATTATTCTCTATTTTGAAAACAGTTTCATTTAAAAAATTCTATGATAGCGAGTCTGTCGGAAAGACTGATACAGACGTCAATGTACGGACGATGGGTGGACATTGCCACCTCAGATATAAGTAATGTAAGTCATTTTGTTTTGTTATTGTTAGCTTTTCTTGTGTGCCAATATGGATGTATATCAATGTGTATGTCTGAAAAAATGTTTTTTTTTTTTTTTTTTTATTATTTGCAAAACTAAAATGGGTTATAGAATCCTCTTGCCTGCTTAAACTTCGTCATCACACTTCTAAGAATCACTTCACGAGGAATAAAAATCTATCCTCCAAAATTTTGTAATCGCAGTATTATTCTCTATTTTGAAAACAGTTCCATTTAAATTCGAAAAAGTTTGAAGTTTTCCCGGCAGTTAACCAACGAAATTAGTGGAATTGCTATTAGTGAGGGTGTGAAAAAAAGTAATTACGTTCTCGTCAGGGTCATTAACAATAGTTAGGAGAGCGCTCGTGGTTCTCACCTCGGTCGACGCAACTTACTACGAGCTTTCTTGCTACGTGAGAGTTACGCTTTTTCCGATTAATGTTTTTCTTATTTTCATATATTTCTATGGAATAAATTCCTTAAAAATCTTACGTCTGCTTTATATTCAGAACAATTAAAATGCTTATTGCTAAAGACATTTCAACAATACAAGACACTGAAAAAGTACCTACATAAATTAATAGACCGATTAAATCGCAGTTGTATCTGATTTTTATATTAGCACTTAAGCATTTCAAAATTGTAAACAAAAGCAACAGATAATTTAAAAGATAATCAGTCTCATGGTTTACCATTAAACGCAAGATCCTCGAGTTCCTTTGTCAACTTATTGACGCCATAAAAGTGAAGCTCTAACGATAGCCGACAGAGCGCTTTCTCGAGAAATAATCGAACGGGCGGCTTACAGAAAGATAGTCTGTTCGAGACAAAAGAATATTTTCTAGCCTATTATCAAAATTATAGACGGTTGGGAATAAGGCGGAAGACAATGCCGGCTGGTACTCCACTATGTCTTATTTTAATTGCTTCGTCCCGAGAGTTGTATTGCGTTTTATGAACAGAATAATGCCGCTGTAGGCGTCGCGCTGTTTCAGTAACGCTTTATTGTGTAAAATATGTTATTTTTAATTAAAGTTAAAAGTAAAATTTAGTCTAACGCTGTTCATTCGGTGCGGGGTATACACAAAGGTAGCGTATGGGAGAGGAGAGTTGGGTAAAATGCACGTGGTACGGACACGGCCCTTTGTACAAAGAAATCCAGTGGGCCTGGTACCGGCAACAAAGTGGTTTCATGTGCATACGATATTATTGTTTATATTGTTAGTGTTATTGTTGCTGGACGCCACATGAAAAGGAAATCAATGCCATTTATGTTAGAAAGACTACAATTTGTAGAAACTTGAAAATTTCAAATAAGTTTGTGCTGTTATATAAAAACAATATCAAAATGTTATAATAAGTACCTGGTTAAGAGTTTACTCGCTGCTTTGTCTGTGTAAAGTTGTTTTGTATAAGGCTGATCTTCTTTGGGCCTTCTAGTCAATAAAAAAAAAAGTTTTTTTTGCGGGCTAATTAGGTACAGTCGAGGACATAAATATGTATACACTTTTTGAAATTCAAATGCGATTTTCTCGCATGTTTAACATTTAAGTGTTAAACTATTACACAAATCATAATAGTATAATATGTTAGAAGATTCTGCCTTTATAATATCTCATAATTTCAGTCAGTAGTTGAAGAGGAAACCGTTGTTGAATTTTACTAATTGTATACATATTTATGTCCTCGACTGTACACTATAAAACTGGAGATTATGTGATAATTTAAACGCTTTAAATGTTGTTTTTAGCTTTAATATTTATTTTTAGAAGACAAGAAACTATATACACGATCAATAAAACCTTAAATCTAAATTAAAGATGTTGTTTTGTTATGAAATTGAAACAATTTTTGGACATGCTTATCGTTTTCATATACTAGTAAAATTTATGCACAATAATTGTGGTGGATTTTAAACCGTTATGCTAAATGTTAGGTGATGATTTTACCAGTTTTGTGGTTTTTATACCAACTAATTAGGTTTTCGACATTTGTTTATGTTGTGTGTTAACTAGCAATTATCCATTGTGTAATGTATATTAATTAGGTATATAAGTTGTTCAATTGGCAGCACAATTGTGTAATATTTTAAATAGCACATTACTCAAAGCCACTTCTGAAGGTCAAAGCTACTGATGTTACCACTTTTGATATATTATTTCATTGTCTTTTGATTCATCATAAAATAACGGGCGGTAAAATTTTATTGACGGGCCAGACGGCGCGGTTGGTTAAGACTCTGGTCAAGATTCCACCTATCGCGCCGCTGGTCGTGGGTTCGATTCCCACACAGGACATGCATTTGTGTGTATGAACATGTCTTTATGTCCTGAGTCTGGGTGTAATTATGTATATTAAGTATGTATTTACAAACAAAAAGTAGTATATCAGTCTGTTATCTGGTTTCCATAGTACAAGCTCTGCTTAGTTTGGGATCAGATGACCGTGTGTGAGGAATGTCCCAGAATATTTAATACATCTATTGGTGCGTCCATGCTTGGCGAACCGAGCACGAGCCGAGCCAAGAACGAGCAAAATGCGAGCACGATTCGCGTGGCGTGGACGGGCTTGCGAGCCTCGAACGAGCGCGATTGTCAGTTTTTTCACGTACAAAGGGATTCGCATCGTGCTCGTTGTAGGTTCGTTCATGGCTCGGCTCGTGCTCGATTCGCGTAGCATGGACATACCATTAGATACTGATTAATAATAACTAGTAACCCAAGACTTTATTAATAAAATGTTGAAGTTGTTGAATGTTGTTTAATAATATATTATTTTTAGCTTTTTGCACTTCTTCTACATATAAACTGTCACTATCCCAAATATCTTCCTCCGTGCGCGTAATATCCAAATAATAAAATTATACTCAAACCCACAGAATACAATGTGGCGAGATCGTTCGTTAGTGATTGTATAGAAAATTGCGTCTTTTAACTAAATGTCTCGACAAAATGAACATTTTCAGATGAAATAATAAAATGTTTAAAAAGTTTTTCACAAAAAAAAATACAGGCGGCATGAATGATTGATTAAAATATTAAATTCGCCAACAAAATATTTGCTAGCAATTATGTATCAATGGAATAAATATTTATTTACAGGTTCATCAAATCTTGAAAGATCAAAATTTTCCAATCATGTGTAGGCACAAACATAAAGCTGATTCACAAATATATTTAAACTAGATACATACTTTATCAATTTCAAATCAAAGTAAATTTAATCGTTGTAACTAAACTGAGTGATTTATAATAAAACTTCGACGTAAAGACGTAAATAAAATATATACTGCTCACATAAAGTGCGAAGCAAAATTAATAAAGTTGTGTTAGTTCAAATAGTAATTTGAATTTCGAACATACCTAGCTTCATTGGAAATGCAGTAGGTAGCTTACGAGTTCACAGCTCGAGTCTTAAGTAAGGTCATAATTTTGTAGTCTGCTTCTAAGTTCAAATTAAATGATATTTAGAGAACGGTTTACCTACATTTATGCATGATGTACCTACATTATGATCATTGATTATATTTGATAGAATCGTTATTAATTATACATAATATTTACTTAGAATATTTACTTATAGCGTAAAAACGCAAGTTCATGCAGACAAATGTTTATCTAGGGTAATAGTCATAGAAATAAATATACCTAGAAAGAACGTTGCCATACTACACGAATATATAAAACAGGCCAACTTTTATAGGCTGCTGCGCGTAACAGCTACGTTTTACGCTCCCTCTGCGTCATTCTGCTTGTCATAGTGACGTTCATAATAATAATAGTTGTTGAAATATTCCAATTAAAATCGGGAGAAAGTTAAATATTGAACATTATTTTGCATTTTTATTAATTTTTATTTGATTTAGCCTCTAACAGTTAGAGGCTATTTTTATCGACGCGTGCACAGCTGCTACACTATATCTGGATGTATCCTTAATCAAAGGGTAATAGTATTGAACCCATGACCTGTGATGTGGCAGTGTGTATCTAAACTCTACGCCAACTGGCCCATCTGACAGTTTTAGCAAATGAGAATAAATCCTCATTATTCCTACTCATGCAAATAAATGCGCTTCCTTACTAAATTATGCCGTAAGGTGGGAACGGATTTGGACCAGTTTAAGAATATAAATTGCATAACAGTTATTAATTAAAATTACTATACGAAAACCAAGTTTTAAACTGGTAGAGTTTGCATCTTTGGCACAACATTGGCCATTATCAATGGTACCGTCATCTTGCCAACTGCCAGACTGCCAGATAGCAGAATGCCAGGCAGAACAGAACTGGCAGATAAGAATGGAGAAACGACATAAAACATCGTAGCGCACGACATTGCACTTCTAATATTTCTGCCTTTTAATTTGCTTCTGTCGCCCGGCGACGCCCCCTCAATTGCTTTTTGTATTCCATTTTCAATTATAAAGACTCCATTGAAAAGTTAGAATTCCTGACGCGATTTCAAAACGGTCTGATAAATGTTTTAATGAACCTGCTCCGATGGCGCTGGCTGGGTAATTATATTCAGCCTGCAGATGATTTATTTTTACCACAAAAATAAATTTAGTTTCACCAAAAGTAGGTAGGTATCTACTACGAAAGTACCTCATACAAATCGGGTCTATTCATACATAGACTATTATAAAAATATTATTTCATTAATCTCAACAATCGTTTAAAAAATAAACCAGCTGTTTTTATAAAGTACTTACCTATTTTTTTTAATAACGAGAATGATTAAAAAATTGGTGTTAGATACCTAAAAGGTTTCGAAAAGTCACTGACTCTAATCACTTAGTATTATCAGTTCAAGGTGTCGGACGATAATTGAATATGAAGATGTTTAAAATTATCTTCAATATATTAACATCAGCTTGGAAGTGTTAATTATTCTTCGATAGCAACAGTAGTTCAGTCAGAAACTAATAGCGATTTTATCATTGGATCGCATATTCAAGTATCTCAAAATTGTATATAGGATACTCAAATTTCAGTCCGAAGTTATAGCTATTTTACAAACAAAAGCAACATGTTTATAGATTCCCACTATTCTGCAGAATATGCATGCATATGAGTCTACGGCTACAGTGAAAATAAGCAGCGAATTTTCACACCCTCGTTTTTAATGGTCTCGGTACCAGATACTGTTGTCAAAAAACAGCGTTTTAAATAATCAAATACATATTTTGTCTTCATCATGTAAATAATTTTTATAATTGGTTGTATGCCAACTTCGTTTTTAGAGGTTTTTTAAAAGATTTTTATCTGTCTTCAGGCTTGTGTTTGACCATAATCTTACCATGACAAGTAATGATGTGGTCGTGTGACTTTAGAATGATTATCAAACTGTTACATCTCCTATAGTTGTATTTTAAAGATCATATTTTTATACTTATTTCTACGCAACTGTATGTATATCGTTTCTATATAACGTACTGCGTCCATATAACACGTCATTAAAATAAAATCCAATCAGTTGAGCACACATTTTTTCCAACGGTACGATCTAATTTCGCGAGTCGACTCCTCTGGCGAGGCGCACGCTCTCCGCAATCCACAAAGTAGCGAAAGTGGCGCGAAGTGCTCACCGCGCCACGTAGACAATCCGACCCACCCATTGTTGTCTTTGATTTAGCCATCGCACTGCGCTGCACACGTCACTAACCCACTCCCTATTACACCCACAGAATAACCAAATATCCACACACAAAAACAATGAAAACCTGTCAAATAGACAATTCAATCAACCGTAATGCGACCAAATCTTTCCTAAATTATGCCAAACATTAAAGAAAAATTCTGAAATATTTTCATTTCATCACGTCGTTCGTATTAACTCAGAAAACCACCTAAATATGCACGCAATTTTCATCCATTCCATTCCTAATGACTTTCACTGACACGGCGCAAAACCCCTCATTTTACACTTTGACGCGTTCACTTACGCCTAGTCCTGTCGCAATGACATTTTCCAATGAAAGCGAAAATAAAACAACTTCCAAATACCCATCTTTAGTCCTATTAATAAAGTCTAAAATCGAATGAAGTTGGTCTTCAAGCAGGGTGACTTTTGTCTATTCTGGGTCTTCAAGGATAAAGTATAATTTGTGCCACGAGTAATATGGTTCAACTCTACGGAGCTATTATGAAAAAGGAACCTTGTGGCTCTGAATTACCATTGAAAATGGTATGTAATTTGCGGGGTAGATGTACTCAACAAGATCGGGTAGTTTGCTCTGTCGGATCGTTTTGTCTATCGGTAATATGAGACTCGGTTCGCACCTCTGAACAACAGAGACCTTTTTTCACTGTTTATGAAAAACTACTATGTATCAGTGTGTAGCGTGTACATTCGTGGTGTTTCGTAATACGATGCGTTAAAAAAACTCTAGCTTTATATAACCCGGCTATTTTATAACACTGGTATTCAAATTAAGGTAAATGAGTAGGTATTCTGACTTACGATTACGATACGATATTACGATTTCGCCGACACAAAGAATATTTCAAAACTTGCTGTAGACGTAGTAGACTTCAATACTTCTTCAATACTTTCAATCGAAACTTTCTTTTCCTCCGGCATATTTCTATAAAATAATAATGAAGCTAGTCAGGAATACCTTGCGGTGACCATTATTCGACGTGCGGCAGTTGCGTGCCAGACATTCTCCGACTATGAAATATGAAGTTTGACCAGCCAGGCTTATGTGACTAGAACTAGCCACTATAACAGGAAAATTCTGAGCTGTGTAGCAATTTATGAAGTCAAAAGTAATGCTCCAGTTTTTTAGAACGATAAAAAAAAACTACAAGTGCTACTATCATTTTTTCCCTCATAGATATTTATTTTAATTTTAATTCAGTGTAGGGTTTACACTGAGGCATTTTGGTACGTTAGAAGAATCGCATAGTAAAATTTTATTAAAATATTTGTATGCATTTTTTAGTGCGAGGGATATCAGCTTAATCAGATAAAGCTAATATTCAAAATTCACGGTACAATACGATAGCCTAATTTTCATCCCGTCTTTAGAAGGGTATCCCGTAAAAGGCAGTATTGCCGGCGGGAATGTCTGTCATGAGGGAGAAATTCCCCTTTCCCAGGATCTCGACATTGCCTACATGTAATATTAATTTATCGGGTCTATTCGCGCACAGATTATTATCAAAATTGAAATCGTCAGAGAAAGGCTAAGAGAGAACAATATTTCAGAAAACTACATGGTTTTGCTCCGAAACTGCTTGGAAGGTAACTACTTTTTATACCGCGGACAACATTACCTCCAGATAGATGGAGTTGCTATGGGTAGTCCTGTAGCACCAGTTTTGGCCAATATCTGGATGGAGCATTTAGAAAGAGCAATGGATCTGCAACAGTCAACGGTAAAATTATGGAAACGTTATGTGGATGACGTTTTCTGTATCATGAAGGGTAGTAGGCAGGAAGTAGAACAATTAAAGCTACATCTGGAGTCTTTTCATCCAAAGATAAGGTTTTCTTTTGAAATCGAAGTGGACAGAACTTTAGCATTTCTAGACGTTAAAGTAATGGCGAGACCAGATGGTTCCCTGGCACATACAGTATACAGAAAACCTACACATACTGACAGATATCTGGATGCATCATCTCATCACCATCCCCGCCACTTACGATCCGTCGTTTCGTCTCTGATGAACCGAGCTTATGACCTTTGTGACCCTGAACATTTACAATCTGAGTTATCGCATATTCAGGAGGTACTAAAACGGAACGGCTATAATATGTATAGGTGGCAACCCAGGCGCAAGAATCGAAAGACTGATTTTGATGTCACACGTCAGCCGGTATTTATGCCGTATGTGAAAGGGATAACAGACAAAATTGGAACAGCACTTAAGAAGTACTCCATTAAGACTGTATACACTCCATTATCCAAAATAGCACAAAAGATCCGGACGGCCAAGGATGTGATACCATTCCAAACACCAGGAGTGTATAAAATTGACTGCAGCTGTGGTAGTTCATACATCGGACAGACGAAAAGAACTATTGCTGAAAGAGTAAAGGAACATATTGCAGCTGTAAAAAACCGTCAAGTCAATAAATCAGCCATTGCCGAGCATATATTAGAATCTGGATCAAACCACTGGATTGAGCTTCATGACCCCAAAATTCTCTCCACCGACCGTCATTTCTATCCCAGAATAGTTCGTGAAGCTATTGAAATAAAGAAATATCCAAATTTCAATAGGGAAGATGGTTTAAGGTTATCTGCTGCGTGGAATCCAGTGATAAGAAAATGTTCACGGCGTGACTTGCGATCGAGTATGTGCGTTGATACAGTTAGTACGGTGTGCCGTGATCGTGACAGTTATGTTTTACAAGACCAAATGCGGGTAGTTGGAAACAACTCCAGTTCATCGAGACGCTGATACCCGCAGTTTCCAGTTCACTCGTGACCACGATCAATGCAACTTGGTCGAAACGTCGAGGTTAGTCAAAATTAAATTTTGATAATAATCTGTGCGCGAATAGACCCGATAAATTAATATTACAATGAATTTAGTTCGCGAAAGCTTAAAAAGTACTATTGCCTACATGGTTTCACACTTTTGGCTATCCACAACAACGGAGAAAAAGTCGGCCGATGCAAAAAGTTTGTGAATTTACAAATGTTTGTAAAAATGAGACTTAATAATTCAGGGCACCAAAAATTACAAATCTTTCATTTCACATATATTTTTAATACTAGAAATAGTACAACCATGTTTAACCCATAGACTTAGGATTTCACCACAGTTGGTTCTATTATTATTGTTATATCAAGAAATATGTCATGTATCAAAACCTAAGGCAAAAATGCAAATACACCTACGGTTTTTGTTAAAGTGGTATGTCAGAGTGCTTAATGTGAGAAAAAATATTTTTTGCTACGCTCCTGAGAAATCAGACAAGATATACCGCCATGTGCACACAGTGTGAAATAAGGTTTTTGTTCAGTAAAATATGTTATGATATAAGTCATTGTAAAAATATCATTATTCATTCTCTCTTAGATGTCATATTTAATAATAGTGTAATTCTGGAAATGGATTATTGACGTTTTGGACCTAAAAAAAATAGGTTTTGTTTAACATTTTATAAGGACTATCATATGACTCGTTAACAGACTTTAAGTAATACTTAATACCATCACAAATGCTGTCGAATATTACAATAGTTTATTAATCACTTTAATGTCCTTCAGTATGAGTATACCTATATATTACTATACCTAGGTAAAAGAACAATTGTTATCAAATACCTACAACTATATTGATTCGGGGTCCCAATTTATGAAATAAGTTACTGTAGTACCAATAGGTAAAACATCTTTTGTTCCCGAATGTTTGCTTCGAAACACAACAACAAATGGAATAATAGGATTCGGCCCAAGTATTCAAGTAATCCCATTAATCATCTTTGAAATTCAATACATTGACACGTTAGCCTGCGTTGCGTTGTGAGCGCGGCCCGCCATTATCGGCATACCATGGATTTTATGATGTTTCAATTTCTATACTCGACCATGGGCGGCGAGATAGTTGGAATATCACCACTTAGGTATTCGAATATGCAGATCGGCAATCGGTATGCCGTCTATCAACCTCTATTGACTGCTGTGTACACCTTCGTTTGTTAGCATTCCAAGATCGTACGTTGTTTGTGTTGCCTGATTGATGAATATTCATAAATAACACTCTACCAATTAAATTTACAAAATTATCAATTTGATGACTTTGATGTTACAATGAACCTCGGCGTAGAGGTCGTCCTGAATACGTTCTGATTATATTTACATTATAACATATTGATATGGAAATTACTAGGAAAGATTTGATTTATGAAATTGATAGTAAATATTTATTTGCAACTATTTTGATATCTAAATAAAATATCATTTAAATAAGCCAACAATTAAGAATAGGCATAAAAAAACACTACATAAATATGAAAAATATTTTTAAGTCAAAATTAGAATTCGATTTGTTATGAAGTCGCACTGAAGAAAGAAAAATCTTATAGGTATTACAATATACAGTTCAAAGGAAATACTGAAGAGGAATAGTAATACTTTCGAGTACTTTATGGATTTAAGCGTCACATTTTTAAGGCGACGAAACGTGACCGGCATTGCCGAAGATCCATTGTTCGGTTTCAGCTGTAGACCAGAGTTCTCCAAGTTTTTTTTCTCCATAAAAGCGAATTCACTTATTTGAGTTACCGCCACGTAATAAATTCAGACAGAGGAAGTTAATAAAAATAAGTACCAACGAGTAAAGCCTTCCGTTTGTGGATAACGCGACTTGTAGGCTAACAAAATGCCTCGCAGTTAAGTAAGCAACCTTGTGACACAGAAATTAACTTCAATTCTGTCGACATTTGTTTGTACAAATAATCGTAGTTTCTATACTAGACTGTACTGTTTTTTCAACGGAAAAACTTTTCATTGCAACGCAGAGTGCAGAATGACATTTAGAACGAGATAGGTTCTTGCGACGACCTGTGATCCATTCGCAATCGCTATCTAATCTTTGTTTGATTTCAATTAACGCTCTCGATCTGGTCCTATGTGCCCAGCCCTGCCGTACCGTCCACACTGTTATTTTAGGTTTTCCATGCGGTATTTGAATTATATTTAAAATATCAATGAAGTACTTTATTAACTCAAAGGCTCACTGAGGCTCAATAGTGTAATTTTCGTGTGGATTAACGCAATATACAAGAGTTAAGCGCAAACAAAATTCTCAAAGTGCTGCTTTGTACAGAACAGGAAAGGTAAACAAAACGTAGACTTAATTGAGATAATGTAAACAAAGAATTTCCATCAGTGAGCGGAACAGATATCAGTTCGCTGCAATGCCCTTGTTTGTTCACGTACCCATTTGTTAAATGTGCAATAATGTAGTTATTGACGAACTAACTTTTTGGTAAATATACTTAAACGTTTGTTATCGTTATGGCAAAATCATAATAGAAGCTACTAACATTATTATTGTCATACTAACTATCGACGATTAATGAGCATGAAACTTTGTATGCACCGTAGCATCAACTTTAATACGTGTTTCTGAAGTAGACATGCAATCATCGCACGCCAGTTCGTTATCTATTATATCGCCCCGAAGATCGGACTTTCAAACGGTCTATTAGAAGTTTTCTTATTAGAAGTTCTTCTATTACAACTTGTCTAAATGAAGAAAATCCTGATCAATAAAACCCAAAGAGAGATGATAGTGCTTACACCTTGTAAGTAGAAATGAAACAACAAAACATATAAAAGGTTCAAGCTTAATTAAAATAAATAAATTCAAAACTGATAGCAGTAAGTAAAAGTTAGTTCAATTTTGCAGACGATAAGCAACGCTTTGACGTTCATATATTAAATTCGGTTTTAACGATCACTAAAGTTTTGTGGAGCGTGAAATAGAACACAAGCGGGAAAGCGGCCAATCATTAATGAAAAAAATATCTGAGACTGATATTCTCGAATTAATATCTAATTATTTCCCATTCGTGTTCCTCCCCCGCAGTGTCTAGACCGTTAATTAAAATCAAACAGTCAATACTGCTCATTGATAATTCTAAAAATATATGGAACGAATCGAGATTGAGTGACATACCTAGATATAATTTTATTTAAATCTGGAGCAACTTGCTCCATTTAATTAAGAATATCTTTTTAAAGAATACCTAAGCAGTAGATTATCGTAGTCTTGGGAGGTTTTTCATAATCTTTGACATAGAAAAAAGATATTAAAAGCTAAACTAATCATATTTATATTGTAACTAAATGTTACTTTATATGATCACAATTCTAATAAGGAGCATAATCTACGTGAACATTGGCACATGTATCGTTAATGTACTGAGGGGAGGGTAGAGTTCAGCGAACATATTAAATCGTTAAGTGTTTTGATAAACACAGACACAGGGGGTTTAGCGATGATGCGATTCACAGTTGGGAATTTGGTAAATCATCGTTGGGAAGCACGTCCTATGATTTGGTTTTTGAGGTGTGCTTATCTATGCACATTAGATGGGACCATTTTAGTGTTGTTTTCGTCATCTAAATTATTAACATGATCATTAAACTTAACTGATACTGGCCCTGATTCTGTATTGTTAATTACAATTAAAAATAAACTAAAAAGATTAAAATTAGTTTAGTTGTAAACTAAATTGATTTTAATCTCACTATGTCTCTTTCTAACAAAGAACATAATAAAAGGATGTAAGAAATTTTTCCAAATCTACTCTGTCAAATTAGTCCAATGCTTGTTTTCAACATAAATTTAGTCGCCATCTATCGCGGTTACGCCTAAACACGCAAAATAAGACGGCAAAGATTAATTTGACAGCTTTAAATATATTCTATCCTTTTTCAATAATGTTCGTGAGAAAGAGATGTGATGTGTGTGACTAAAATTAGTTTAGTGCGATATACTACAGAATCGGCACCACTGTCTAATTAATATGATTAAATTGAGAATCAGAATGCGGAAAGTAGAGGACCGGAAGATGTGGCGACTATTGGGAAAGGCCTATGTCCAGCAGTGGACGTCCACAGCCTGATGATGATGATGATGAGAATAAGATAGTTATTTTCAAAAGTTTAAAGTTCCATAATCTATCAGGTTTTAAAAAAACATGTCAAAAGTAATATTATAAATTGAAAATAAAAACCCTTTAAAATGTATCGAATAGGCCAACAAATAATTCAATCGCAATATTCATGACTCCTCGATTGTATGCGTGATTTGAATGCAAATTGAAGGAATCTCATTTCAACTGAAAATCATTAAAGTTCCGTAAACAGAGCTATGTAGGAAAATTTAATTAAATATGAAACTCGTGAAAGCTTATTAAAGTAAAAGCGCTTAGACAAAATAACATCGATTTAATCAACGATTCGATATACTGATGCCAATTTAAAAGAGGCCTTGTACAGAGATGGTCAGGGAGGAAAGCGAACGCTCCCAAATTAGTTATCAGGACAGGCGACGACAAAGAGCTCAGGGCTTATCTGGCGGATTTAGATGAACTGAACCCTTGGCGACTATACAAAATAATAGCCGGCTCGATAGCGTCATTGTTTGAGCATGAAATTAAAATTGAACGGGGTTCACACGTGCGCACCGTCGAGATAAGGGGTTGTCCCGCGTCCGTGCAATCGATTCGCGACTCGCGATATTTGCCCATGTACCGTTGATTTACTTAAGGGGTTTGCTCTTTTCTCTATTTGATCTCTAACAAGTACTTGCTAGCTTTTGTTTTGATTTTTATTACCTCCTATAAATAAACTAGCTGTACCTAGAGTTTATCAGAAACTTCATTAGTAGACAGATATTTGGCTAGTTTAGTATAAATGTTAACTCTACCGCATTGCAAAATTAGATCTATTAGGGGGGGGTAACTCGATGTATTCTAGTCATATCACGATAGTTGAATATTCGATTATTTACCTATTAACATGCTGTATGTATGGCTTGTAGTGCGGTCGGTGCAATTTAATTTATCGATATCGGATCGTTGCGTATTGTGTGTTCTGCAGCCACTATTACCAGCGAGTGCTTTGCTAGCCGCCAGATATTCCTGAGTTCCTGTTAGCTTTATTTGTTGTGCCCTTGGGGTATTAGATTTTGCTGACGATTTAATTAATTGATTTTGCCTGTGAACTATGTTCCCGTTTTTGTTGTTAGGAATTTAGCGATTGTGTTTATTTTGCGTTTGTGGGTATACAAAAGGAAATTAAATAAATTTTACCAATTTGAGACATATTTAAAATGTTTGATAGATTATGACTATCTAATATACAGGCTGTGGTTTTGTATTCGTGCTATATTTATAGAACCAATAGTAAATGATTTATTTAGTTATTATAACCCTACCCTACCCAACCCTACCCTACCCTACACTACCCTACCATACCGTACCCTACTATATGAAAAATAGTTTACGTCCTATTCTCAGACCTAATAAATATACACGTTACAATGGTTAGGAGATAGCGTGTGACTTATCAGTAGAAATTAGTAGCTTGCTAGCTAGTAATCTTGAAATTGAAATGAAATACCGATTATACTTATATTTTGATTTATTTGTCGAACACTCTATTTATATTAACTTCTTAATAAAAATAATTCAACCCTTATCGGATATCGAAGCGCGGTTAAAACAAAATGAGAAAGGTAAAAGGGTAGAACCGTACACAAATCATGAACTCTTTATGCAAATCCGTGCTCAGAGCAACAGGATTACAGCGGAGCATCTGTGTCTACACTCACTAATGAGATTAGTGACACCAAGTGGAGCATTCTGAATACTATAGTCAGTTAAGGGTTAACATTTAAGTATCCGGAAATTATTATACTTTGAACACGTGTCGTGAAATAACTAATTAAATTTTTTGGTTAATATCTGCTTTTATTATTATAAATTAAACTACCATCTACAGACTCGTGTTCCGTTCTCTTTTGAGTTTTATTATTATTTGCATTTCTTTGGAATCATTAAACTTTTTCATTCCGCCCAATCCTACTAGTAGTTTAATGTTAATTTAGTTTGGTTTTTTGCCAGAATATTTATTTTATAAAAATTGTAATGTGTTAGTTAATAAACAAATAAAAATAAAAAGTTACTCATACTTAAGTAGGTATGTAGGGTGACTGGTAATTAGTAAACGATTTTATTTAATTTATTTATTAATCCCTATTTGTTTCTTTGGGAAAGTTATTTGTTATCATGAGTACAATCATGTGTCTAAGTATCGTTTGCTAATTACCAGTCACCCTATATTATTTGTTACCTATTATTTCATATTATTATGGGATTTTTCATGTTTATAAGTATGAATATGTTTTTTTTTCTATTTTTTCATGGTATATCTGTGAATTAACACAGTATGGAAACGGAACGGAATCTGGAGGGAAAGCACCCCAAATATTGAAGTTAGCAAATTCCACTCAAAGGAATTGGTTCATATTATAATGAAAATTTATGTATTCTGAATCATTACATAAAATCTTATCTATTTTTTTAATCAGCACTCTATCTTTATTGATTTATAACTATTGTGACTTTAAAATACTGAATGAGGAAGTTTTTCGTTAGTTGGTTGTTAATAAATTGCTCGAAATTACAAAACCTGTTATCATAGGTCATTTGAATATAACATTTATTTATTATTATCGTATTCATGGTACAACAACATGGAAAAAATCGCTAGCAAAGGCTTAGTAACCCAACAATAGAGTAACATGTTTTATGCCAAACGTAATTTCATCAGAACCACCAAACCTCCCTACTCCCGGAATAAAGCAGGATCGTGTCTAGGCTCGCATGTAAACAGCCCATAACCACAGACACCCACAGTAATATCACGTAATACTATGAAAACTTGCCCATTTCTTGGCTTTTATTAAAACAAAAACAAATAAATAACAAAGGGGAGCCCCAAGATGATAATGCGTGATATGTAAATTGGATCGATGGACGGTAGGTTTACTTTTTTTGAAAATATATTTGAGTAGGTTCATGCCATGTTAGTAAGTATTTTCGTGTATCAATATGATATTCCGATATGATAGGTAGGTATAGGTCAGTACCTATACCTACCTATCATATCATATCATATCATGCAATAACATACATTTTTAGGGTGCAAGGAACCCTGCTTTGTCAAGTTCGTTTGTCCGCTCCTCCGAATGTAGGTATATCAAAGCCATTTTACTCGAAAACTTTGAACTCCTTGTCATAAAAATTGAGTACCTACGTTCAACTTACAGTAATTATCTTCTGCAAAATTATAAACAAAAATGTTTGTTTATTAGGTAGGTACTTAACAAATTTATTGATAAATATATTATTATTTCGTATAGCTTGTGTGGATTATTGAATATAATCAATCAAAAATCAAAAATCATAGTAAGGATTCCATAACAGTTTACTAACTAATATTATAAACTAGCTGTTCCCCGCGGTTTCAACCCAGTTCCCGGGATAAAAAGTAGCCTATGTCTTTCTCCATTCCATAGGCTATTTGCATGTCAAATTTAATGATGATCCGGGGCTCTACTGCGTAACTTTGGTGGTAATCGTAGCGAACACTATTAATTAATTTCATCCAATCAGGGCCCACGGATGGTCATCGTCTCGTCGTACCGCGTGCGCATCATTGGATGAAATAATTGATGGTGTTCGTTACGATTACCACCAAAGATACGCAATAGCCCGGCGTTGAGTAGTTGAGGCGTGAAGGCGTAACAAATAACAAATAAACTCACTTTCGCATTTATAATATAAGTTAGGATGCGAAAGTGAGTTTCCCTTCACTTCACTTTTTTCACTTTTTATCCCGGGATAGCGGGTGAAACCGCGGGGGTCAGCTAATTTAAATATACAGGGCTAAATTGGCCAACTAACCGTGACCCCAACAGTAGGTAATTACCTAACAGTATATTTCTACTAGGTTTACTTTGTTTTCTATCGGTCTGTCTTTCAGTCTGACTATCAAAATACTTTTTTTCAGAAGCAGCCAATAGTCAAATGATTTTTTAAGTACCTATACCTACACAGTGGGAAATAAACGTTTTAATACTAAGCGATGGTCGATAAGTACTTAAAGGGCCCAAAGTGATAATTGATAAAAGATAATCAATAAAAAAACTGGGAATCAAATAATCGTATAATCGTATTAATTACTAATGAATAATTAGATACCTACGAGATGTCAGTTACTCATACAGCAATGATAATTCGGATTTTAAAATTATTGGTAGCGATGGGATACTTTGTTTTCGACTACAAGTATTTTACTTTGTAATTTTTTTTTACATAAAAAGCCAATATCTGGCACTACTTTTAATATTTTATAGGCACTTCGTCCAAAAAAATATTTTAAAAATGTTACCTTCATGAATTTCTTGCCAGTTATTCTCAGTTGAAGACTTCCAGAACCGTTAGCTTCAGTAGCTTTTGACCTTTCATAAGTGCCCTATTTAGGGACCTAAATAGAGTAAATGGCTTTAATTTTGCCTAAATCGTAACAATATTTCGTGTCCTAAATCATAAAAAGTTATTGGTTCTGTATCTGTGTTTAACTCAATATGCTTGTTTGTTTACATTTTTAACCGACTTCAAAAAAAGGAGGAGGTTCTCAATTCGTTTTTTTTTTTTATGTTTGTTACCTCATAACTCCGTCATTTATTAACCTATTTGGAAAATTATTTTTTTATCTGGAAGGGTACACTTCCCGGTTGGTCCCAATGTCATCAGATCAGGAGTTGATTACTTCTTAGTGTACTTTGAAGTCGGTTTAAGTTTTTTGTAAAACAGTCCAATTATGAGTAATATTTTTGTATGTATCAGTTCTGGTCTTTATAAAATAAGATCTACTAAGTTTGGGTGACAGAAGATATTATTGTGAGAACAAAACATAAAAAAACAATAATTAATGCAATTTTTAAGCTTTTTATTTGTTTCCATATTTTAACTATAACCTAAAGATAATTATAAATCAGCTCTAGTCTTCGATAATGATCAATGTCTATATTTAAAGATTACTATTGATGAAGTCCATGAACGATGTGACTCTTGCGAAGGCAGCGGGGAAGCCAATCTGGCAACCATTAGCAGATCCGAATGAGGTCACGCCGACCTAGAAAGAAAAATGAATTAAACATTTATTCATAAAATAACTGGAAAAACAATATAAATCTATTTCATTCCCTTATAAATCTACTTACCAAAATAGGTCTACTATTCCTCGAGACAACGAGAGGTCCACCAGAGTCACCAGAGCAAGTGCTTCTGCCTCCGGCACCACTGGTGCAGATATTAGATGACTGGATAATCCAGAAGGATCCTAGACACTCCTCGTTGGTGATAATGGGCAAGCTGACGTGACTCAAGGTTTGCGAAGTAGAGATGCCAGCGGCTGTAAAATAGTGCATTAAAGAAGAAATTAGTTCATAGATAGACAATTTCAACATTTTCTTACAATATTCTGACACTTACTGTCACTAGTGCGGCCAAATCCGGAAGCAATTGCAACATCGCCAGGGAAAAGTTCGTTCAATTCGGTTCCAGAAGGAAGGGCAACTGTGGCAATATTAGCTGAAAAAATAATCATGATAAACATAAATTATAAAAATCATGTTTCGCGATTATAGATTCGTTCATATTTGATACGTTATTTTAATATAACTGTAATTTTTCTTCATAAAATTTTCTTACCAGATAAAGCTACGGCAGATGGTAGGGTGATCATAGCGATGTCATTACTGATAAGGTTGGGATCCCAGTTATTATGCATGACAACGTTACTAGTTGTCACCCTAGTGCCACCGAAGAACAAGGTGGTAGATCCCAGGACTATCTGCAAGCTGGTAGCTTGATTCTGGCCATCCCACCAGCAGTGGGCAGCTGTGAGTACCTTGGTGGTAGACAGGAGAGAACCACCGCAAACACCTTGACCACCTGGCAAAGTAGCGAGTAAACCAGCCTGGAAAAATACATCAGAATTTAATATAAATCTCTATGAGAATAGATATGAAGAATGTATCAGTAATAGTAATTAGGTACCTGGTAAGGGAATTGTCCGAGACCAGAAGATGAACCACCTACGATCCTGCCTCTCATGAGTTCCTCTTCATATTGGCGGATTTCTTCAGCTAATTTCATACCAATCTTTCCGTAGTATCCATAGGCGGTGTTATCTTGCAGAAAGTCTTCAAGATCAATGTTCCTTGAGTAGGCGGTGGTCGCCAAGGCCAGGAGAGTCACAGCTAAGTATTTCATTATGGGAGTGTTTAGTTATGACCGCGCCGAAGTACAACTAAGGAAACATATTTTTTTCTACTTATATGTTCGGAAGCGAATGTGGTAATTCCAGATTTAATCAAAGTACTGATAATGGTTAGATAGCCTCTACTATTTTAAAACTTTAACCTAGTGTGTTTGTATATTGAAGGTTATTTACAAAAATGGTATGAAATGTAATTGACTCCAAAGCACTGATTAATGATTTTTTGTGTATCTGTTTGTTAGTTTTTTTGTTCGAGCATCACGCGAAACCTACTCTACCAATTTTGAAGATACACGTTTAAAAGCTTATAGACTTTATTAGAATATATTTTGTCTCACTAAGATCTAACACTAAAACCATTTTGTTTTACAACAAAGTGCCACTAGTATACGGTAAGCTGTTTATTATATAGGGTCAGTTGTATGTGGCCATTGCACTTATTATCACCAGAGGATCTGTTTTTTACAATCTAAGACTACAGTCCATGGAGACGAAGTCGCAGGCAAAACCTAGTAAATAATAAATATATTAAAATTATAACCCATTTAAAGTACAATTCAAATAATATATATTTACACAATCGCGTTGAAATGGTCACAGAGACCAATGACGTTTTTCAAGTAGATGCGTGATAGATTTGCTCTACAAAATAACGTAAAGAATATAGATACATACCAGTAGTTACGCATGAAATTAAATGTTTCTCGCTCTGAGTTGCAGTATAATTCGCATATCAAAATCAAAAAGACATTCATTCAGTTTAGGCCCTGGTAAGTTATTCAAGTTAGTTAATTTACCACCGTTTATAGTTTATAAACGTAGGAAGAGATTTCTTACTGTGAATTCCAAACAATTATCTTTTTTTAATATTGCTAATATAGAGCGCGAGCAACACATCTACCTATTTAAACATTTGAGGTAGAGACCACAAAAATTCCATAAACATTTATATATTTTTTGAGATTATTAATAACTACAAGATTAAGGTTATATAAGAGTCAACTAATTATGAGTATGAAACTATTCACAAAATTAGTTATCATTATATTACTTCGCCAAGTGTAAACCTGGATTATTATTTACATAGTATTAATTATAAATAGAATTTTGTTTCGATTGCCCCATACCGTATGTATTTGAGGGTTAATTAATAATTTGGTTTGTATCTAATTATCAGATTCTGTAATCACTAACTCGTATTGTTGATACGCTAATAACATGTACAGTTAGTTATCTTTATGATACATTGTGATTATTTCTTGTACACTATGTATCTTACTACCTATCATAATTTTCGTTTAAATTATGTTCCATTAACAAATGCTTCACCAACAATGCTATGCCTACCGTAATGGAAGATACCTAATTCCCTAGAGTGATAACAATGACATAAATATCATAAGCAATTATTTCAAATTTTCACTAGTTTGTTCAGTTATATATTCCATATATTGTACACAACACGCGACGTTTAATAACTCGGTATGTTTCATTATTTCTACCAAATTTTAAACATACAACTCAGAAGAAGCTTTTTCATCACAACACGTATTCTTTCGATCAATTAAATTGGACACTGAAATAATTGAATTTTAGAATAATTTTAAAATATTCACATTATCCAATTTTTATTTAATTTTTACAACTACTGGCTACTTAAACACCCTCCCACTTATTAATAAATAAGGTGTAAGTCAAGTATAGTAATACGTATTTATATACTCTGAGGTAATACCTAGGTTTTAAATATATCCGTCACTTTCTAATGTCATATAAACAAAAAGGGCTGGAGCTATCATAATACCTGGGTGTTATAAGACTGACCTTATTTATTAATAAGGGGGCCTAGGTATACTCATATTAAATGTTTTTAATATTACTTGCATCAAAAAACACCAAGTTTTGTTTTCCAGAGTTTATACAAACGGTAAGTCCGCTTCCCTTAGAGTTTTTATGCATTAAGATGTAGCCATCGAAATACCTTTTTTTAATTTCAAGAAGTCAAGTAATTATTCGAATATTTAAGAAAATCTTTAAATAAGGTGTTACATACTAATTTAAATGCCCTACATAATAACATTAGACGATGTATTCTGAAACTGAAACGTGCCCCAATTTGTGTGGTATATAATTTATGCAAATATTTGGTAAATCGATCTAAAGAATAAAAATCTCATACTAACTTCAATCCCCTAGTTAAATTGCAAAAAAACTCGTGATTATGCATTGCCTATGCGAAAGGCAGTCTATCTATTTCAGTTTCAGTAGTTCAGAGTTTGAAGAGTCAATTAGTCACTCAATTTGGACGATCTATACCTACAATCGTTTAATATATTATGATAGGGATATAGGAGCATATACAGAGAGTTCGTAGACAAATGCGAGTTCGGCTCATATTTCCAATCGTTAAAGTCGGATAAACGTCGAATTCTTATTATATTTTTTGACTAGGTACAGGCACAGAGGATTGAAGGGAACAGAGACCATGCTTCATACAAACGCGCTACGGTAGGTACACAACTACAAGCTTGAAGCGCGTGTGTGCGAAAGCACTGGCGGCTCGTCACGTACGAGGGGAAACCGGTTTATACTGGCTCGGCCTGTGCTCAAACTCAGGGCACTCGCGCATCGTGTTTGTTTACGTTTAGATTTTAATAATAGAATTTTAATATCCAAATGTGTAAATATGGTTTACTTTACTGAGTCTATGAACAATAATATAATGAATAAGTTTTCTATTAGTATCTTGCATATAATAGGTAGGTAGGTATTAGCTTTCTGGTAAATTGTTTTTATATTGTCTCTTTACTTGTAAATTAATGGCATGATGGGTGTTTATGATTTCAAATACGTAGGTGTACCTACCTATTCTATGAGCATGTATGTTTGAGATCTCGAAAACGGCTTTAACGATTTCGATGAAATTTGTTATATGGGGGTTTTTGGGGGCGATAAAGTGATTCAGCTAGATTTCATCTCTGGGACAACGCGATCTGCCGAGTTTGCGAGCAAATCTTAGTCACACAGGTATGGTCAGCGTCAAAACTAGATTTGCATTTTAGTACCCTTTCCTAATAATCTGTAATATGTGAATAGCAATATTCTATCATCACGAAAAAGCTGATAGGTATACATTTTTATATATTCATTTAATGTTTTTCTCCTGTGCTAACCCTACCAAAATAGGTATAATTTTTGAACGCTCCTTAGAAGCTTGTACTCTGTTCCCTTCAATCCTCTGTGGTACAGGTTTATATGATTTCAAACTAAAGTATGATCCCGAATGGTTCCGTCTTCATCATTTCAGCCCATGGATCTCCTCATCCTCATGAGTCCACTGGTGAACATAGGCCTCCCTCCTCTTACTTCAACATAATTAAGTTCTATTTAGTCAAAATATTCGGTATTCGTGATGTCAAACTTGGTTCAAAATTAAATCAAATAAAAATTTGGTCGGACTGAAAATTACTCTAAGCTATGCATGACCATATACCATATACCTTGGAGTAACACTGAGTAGTAATATTTTTGTAACTAAGTAAGTACTTAGGTAAACAAGCATACGGCCTGTTTAATGATAAGTGGCTACCATTGTCGACCCTGCAAAAATGTCTTCACCCTTCTTGAAGAATCCCATGCTGTACCTACTCCCTAGAGAAAACCCGGCGGGAGCTCATTCTACAACCTGAGCATCTGTGGTAGGAAGCTCCTTTGAAACCGCATAGTGCGAGACCATTTTAATTCCAGTGAGTGAAGATGACCTCCCCGTCGATGGAGATTCTTTTCGACATCGCACTATATTACTGAAATTGTTGTATCTTTTCTCTATTTGTTATTTTTTCATGTACTTATGCATAATTCTGGAAATGCTGTGCCAATTGCCTTTTCTTTACTTTATTCTAATGTAATACATCTATTTCAATATAAGTATTATACTTATTATATGATTTCTATCTTCGGCACAAATACTTCAGATTTTCATTAAACTTTATCAAAATATTAATGATTAAACGAACTTACCTGTAAGTGAAGTTCTATCATAATTATGTGAGGTGTTTCGTTCGAAACTTTAGCTTACAGGTTACGACTTATTGGAAACAATGTCCAGAGAGATTACGATTATTTATAAATCAGAGTTCCAAATCGAAAGGGCTACGATCACGACCCTTTAACTAAAATACATAGTCGCGAGAGAACGCCCGCTGCATACAAAAGCCCAGTAACTTCCTACGAACATGCATTTAGGACAAGTTATCAAACGACATAGATGAACACAGTGCAATAAAATTGAGGTGACAGATAGATACAGGTTTTATTGTTGAACGCATAGCCGCCGCATATAGCCGTCATTAGTCACACGCTATTTAGCAGTTAACGCGGACGCATGCCGATTTATCAATGCGACATTTATATTCTGTTAATCGTGTTTGGATAATACGACAGCCGTAAAGGGTTCTAGAGGTAACTGTTTTTGAACACGGGTGTTATGGAGTGGTCGCAATGATAAGTTAGGAAACAATGTTAGGGGCGAGGAGAATGAATCGAACAAAAAAGCAGCTTCAAAACTGTTTTATCAATTTGGTCTTCCATATTTTGATCTTTTAAATCCTTTGAATCGCGGTTAAAAAGGTAACAATCAAAACTCGTATAGTAGCACTCGCATCCCATGCGAGAACTGACGGGTTGTGTGAACTTAATTTGGTGGTAAAATACGAATAAATTAATTATTTAATTATACATTATAGATAGAGTTGATAAAACCTAGATCGGACCTTAATGCCATTACAGAAATTATAAAAATAACCTACCTTTGAAAAAACCAATCATTTATTGAAGTCAGCTCTATATCTAACACAACAAATCAATAATGTTTTTCTTGGTTTAACATACGCATAACGCTTTAAACGATAGCATAGTTCTTTTTTCAGGGTATACGACACACATAAATCTATGCGTTTTGCCTCACTCGGGTCGCGTTAAGTACACACAATATGAGCGGGCGAGCCATATTTAATCGTTATCAAGCGAACGCGCAGACCTCGTATTCATCGCCTGATGATTTTACTCACAGCTTATCCAACCTCAGTAACTGACTTATGTTGTACCTACTATGAACCAACGATGGGTTTGTATGTTCCAATTTTAATTTGACCGAGTTTATCCTTTTTTTTTCAGGGTTTATACTGTAGTAATGAGTTTTGATGAAACTTTACAGGCATCGAAGAACAACAAGGATCACAAATCAAACTCCAAGATAAAGGTGCAATACTGAAACCTGGATATTATGAGTGCAACACTGCACTCGACCAGCGTAACACATTATCTTTGATAAGTCGACTGTCAATATTTAATCTACTCACAACGCAGAGCCACAAACTTACTGTGTACCTACCGAACCATGCGAACACGGGATGATTTCGTATAAAGGATCTGATTTTATTTTCATAGAGTACGTGCGCTGTGCCGATAATGGAACGTATCAACGTAGCTAGTTTTATAAGCACTCATAAAGAGGGATATGAAATGAAATAATTTATTCATTCAAATAGGCCTTCACAGGCACTTGTGAATAGTCAAACTCTAATACTCTAATGCACGGTTCGGAAGGTTGGTTTTGCCTACTAGGTTTTGCTAAGAAGAGCCGGCAATAAACTCAGCAATTACTCTTTTCAAAAAATATAATATTAAATTCAAATAAAAAGAAAAGAGAAAAAAGAAAAGATAAAATTGAATTCAGGTTAAATACCTACAGAGTGAGCTCTGTAAACCCTTAGACAAAAAGAAAAAACCACATGAAACACCCCTAAATCAATTGCTACAGAATTACTCACTCTCATCAATGCACTATGCAAAAAGTAACCAAGCGGCTGCACTCTGCATTGATTCTGATGATGCCGACGCGGCCGCGGTCGCAGACGGGGGTCATTATCATTATCGTACCGCGCGGAATCCATTAATCACGTTGGTATTCCTGAACCGTGCGGAGGCTTCATCACCCCCCACCCCTTACCCCCAAGTACCTGGACGCACTCGTGCATTCACCCTTCTCTTATCAGTTTTGATGTAGCGAGTCGCGAACACAGGGCGGAACTCTGGATACTAAGGAAATGACGTAATTCTTTTTTTCGGTTTTATATTAAGGTCGTTTCCTAAATGGATGGTGATTTAGATATATCGCGCTTAATATTTTAGCATTCTTTTCTTACCCCTTTCATGAGTAGATAAAATATCCACCGCTATTATTGCCTACCAATTGGTATAAAATAATATAATTTTGAAGAATAAAGTAATGTTATATTAAGAATCAATATGAATAATTTCAAAATATAATAATGTTTAACCAGTTGTGAAATACATTCTAGATTACATTATTTATTATAGTATCTCAAAAAATCAACATAAAAAACACAAACATCCCAAATGTTTAAAACATCGTCCACTAAACTGAAACATGACCCAAAAACGTCACGTCCAAACCGCGGTAAAACATTCCGAGCAGCACCCAAAATACCCCAAATACATCCCAGTACTATTTGCTATCTGTCTATTCCACTAATGCGTTGTAACAGAGCATTGATATTCCGTACACAATCCTGTTCATTCGATTCGCGATGAGCCCAGTTATTAAATCAGTTGGATAAACAGCAGACACCTGCGCTCCGAGATGGATTTGCATACTAACGTATGAACACTATGCTGTCATTTGCATAATTATAATGCGACATGAATGTACTCCCGTGCGCTTTCAAAAAATCAACAATGTGATATTAATGTACACCATAAAATGAGTTTATTTTGCTGTTTAAGCTTAAGCTAACGCTGTGTACGCATGGTTCTCGAAATAGGTGTGGCCAGCAAATTTTTACTTTGAACGTTAACAAATATGGCGCTCAAGTTTTTTTTTTTTGACATCTGTGAATTGTCAAACTATTTTACCCGTTTAAATTAAGAATGCTTGGTCTACAATCTTCACACATATCAGTTGAAGTTTGTACAAACTTATCATAATCGGGATTATACCTATCATAAAACTGTGCGGTAATGTAAAGTAAAAAGCTGTATTGCGTAATTAGATGCATTAAGATACTAAAAGCGGTGCAATAAATGTCACTTTACGAGCGAGTGTGTTGAAAAAGTATAATAGGTATATATTTTAAAGAATATTGCTAATATGCAGAGATAAATAATGGTTTAAAATACTTTTTTCTATGTTAAAAATATCCATTTTTGTTTTATGCCAAACACCTGTAGCTTATACGTCGATAATAATAAAGTTTCGAAAACTAATGGAAACAGAGTAGGTATAGCAACTTGAAAGCTTGCTACCTCGGCTTATTGGTCCCCAAAGTGTGTCCCAACGGCAGGCATATCGTTTCTTATGGACATTTGCATGCACTAGTGTGGTATCACAATGTTTAATAATTTGTTTTGTATCTATAAAATATGATGCATATATTTGATATTTCAGCCTATGTCCCTGCAAGGTAAAACTCACTCCACTCCTCCGTGTCCTCTGCCTAGGAATCCGCTAATATAGGAATCAAGCTCGTTTAGGTGAACATCGTATGTTGAAAATCTACATGAACTCGATAAACGTAATTAATAACTATATATTCTATCTGACTCATAGAAATAATAAGTTAAAAATGTATGTCAATTAAAACAAAAATAAAGCAATGTGTAACCCAAAAACGTCTGAGGAAATAAATAAAATATTTATTTTCTCAGACGTTTTTGTGAAAATATCGATACATTATATAAATTTTAAGCTACATTAACGGCTATCAATAGGACTCTAATTGTTTAAGCAATGCATTCAAGCTATACTTAACAAAGACAATCGAGTAATCGCTATAAGGGACACAACACATAATCTGCCCGTATATCAGGCAGTAATAGCTCGAGACGACGTAATTGAGTCGAACCAATCTGATATCGCCATTACATTACTGTGATTTACGCATTTATAATACTATCGAAGCCTATTCGACGTTGATTGCTTCTGGTTATCATTCTAATGCGACACGGCTTTGAAACACAACTGCTTTGTGTAAAGGTCAGATGTGACCTATAGAATTGCGACTTTGCATGCCCCAGATTTGCACAAAGCACTGGTGTTGGCTGGCACACTTTTTTTTTTTAAAGTACTCTTTCGATGCACAGTCAAGTTCAGTGAAACATTATTTAGAGTGAAGAAATGCGTTACATGTAAAAGTAAGGATAGAACCATATTTTTTAGGTAAAAATTGACAAACATTCCATTATAGAATTGCTCCCTCAATTGAATTTTCATCCGAACGACGCTCTAGTCATCATCATCATCAGCCTATAATGTCCCACTGCTGAGCACAGGCCTCTTTTCACAAATGAGGGTGAAAGGGAATGGGCAGATACTCCACCACGCGTGCCCACTGCGGATTGGTGGAGGTAGGCTAGTGGTCAACCTACTGTTGGAATTTTTCAAGCCGCCTAGGAGGCATTGGGAAAACCACAGCGGGAAGCTCATTCCACAGTCTGAGCGTCCGCGGAAGGAAGCTCCTTTGAGACCGCACAGTACGAAACAATTCTGGATTCAATATATGAGGATGGACTCCCCGTATGAAAAATAGATAGTAGCCGATTCTCAGACCTACTGAATATGCACATAAAATTTGGTAAAAATCAGTAAAGCCGTTTCGGAGGAGTAAGGTAACAAAAATTGTGACACGAGAATTGTATATATAAGATATTTAACAGAATATTAATTTACTATAAGCACTGAAAACTATCTATAGAAGAAAAGTACCTACCATAGGTATATTTATAAAGATAACCTTCTACTCAATGATCCAATGTCTAAAGAGCAGGTAACATTCATAGAGGGTTTAATTTGAGTGGTCTTGAACAATACCTCACAGAGAGTGTAATATACTAGTAGCTGGTGCTTGGAGCCTCATTTGCACTTTTCAATTTGTATCTTAAAATAATTAATTTTGTAAATGGCGCCCTCGGGATTCTCATAAACTCGGCTACATTTTAAACCGTTGCCAGCCAATTTAAGGCAGCTACCTACTGAACCATAGTGAATTAATTAAAGAGTGTAAAAACATAAGCTTAAATTAAAATTCGAGATTTATAAAATATTACAAATTTATTTTAATTCAAGCACTGCTGTATTTTGAATTTGCATAATTTATATTGAGAATATATTATTACTAGACTTATTTTAGAGTCAATTGGCTTCCAGTGAGATGATTAAGGCTGAAAATAAAATATAAACGATGCTAAAAGAAATAAATCTTAGTTTAAATGAACACCCTGCCGGCTTACTTAAATTTCATAATAAAAATTTCGCGATGCTTAAAAATGTGTGCCCCTTGGTCAACATTATAACTAAATTACTGTTTTTATATTGAACAAAATTTGGAGTAATATTTTTTGGGGTGGTTTAGTACTTATATGGTTTAATTTAACGATCCAAAAATAAAATCACGTCAATTATATTACAAAGATTCAAATACCTATTAAAATACGTTTTTGCGTGATTTCGATTATGAATAAATTATCGCTGAAGTTCTTTTTCGCTCTATAATATCTGAAAGTGGCCTAATCATATTTAATCATTTTGACAACTGAGGCCCACTTTACAATATTACTCACTAACTACGATAATAACAACGTATAAACTAAATGGACTTATTATTAGTATCAGCTAATTTTGTTAGACCTCTATATTTATTCAAAAGTACGTAAACATAGTAAACACTCATAATGATAGCGTATTTATCTTTGAGTCCAATAAGGACGGGGTGGACAAAGAATAAACGTGTATTTAACAAGTAGAACAGGCAAACGGTTCACCGTTTAACCGGTAACCGTTTTATTTTCTTCTTTCCTTCGATGGTAATTTATTTTTACTACCTTCATACTGAAAGTCATTAAAAGTTGTTCATTCTTTGGAAAGTTCGTAATTACTACCCTGAGTTAGTAAAACAGCTTTTAATTATGAGTAGTGTGATTACATTGATGAAATATTGTCCAGTGGTGCAATCTGGTGCATGGAAGCTGAAGTTGTATACCAAATAGAAGACAATTAAGAAATAATTCACAGCAGATGTGATGCATATCATCAATTCCGAATATTTTAATGAATTGAATTGCGTATAATGAGTGACTATTTTAGCAAAAAAAAAAATTGGAGTTACTTGGGATCTGCAGATAATTCGAAAATTTGAGTTCCGTAATCATTCAATTTATAAATCAGTTATATTTTAATGAAATTAATTACAATGTAAATTATGTTAATAAGACGAGCCATGACGTATTACACTCTACTTAAGTAGGTACCTATGTATTTTGGTTTATCTGTTTACAGCTTTTACAATAAATACTATTCTATTCTATTGCTTTAGCTTCCTTTTTAGCCCCCCCAGATCTTGTGTGGGTCTGTAACTCAACTGTGATTTTTTAAACTACTGAGGTAGCTAACAAGCTTACGGCTCGCCAGATAGTAAGCGGTTACCGTAGCACATGGACGCTTGCAACACCAGGGGCTTCACAACTCACGTGTTATCGAGCCTGCAAAAATCTCTTCACGCCATTCATAAATAATCCCAAGCTGTGCGGGACGCACATTCCACAACGTAAACGTCCGCAGGGCTGCGTTCAGTGCCTGCAACTATGGCTTTCAAGTTGTCTTTAACCACACTCCTAGGCTCCGAACGGCTATGAATAAAATGTCAATATCATCCGATGAAACTCAATATTTAATGAGCGCGAAATCTTGTTTTAAATTTTGACATGAAACTTGACTTTGATAAACGTCAGAGCGTTTTACAACCATCATTCTAGGTAGTTGTTCGGTTGTGATTAATCTGAGGCACTGAACGCGTTTTTGCGATTTAACGTACGTTAACCGAACGCTCTAACCGAGCCTCTGAACGTGGTAGAGCGAATGGTTGCAACCGGAGCGTAGGCACTGAACGCAGCCCAGTAGGAAGCTCCTCTGCAACTGAACAGTGCGAGACCATCTCAAAGCTTATCTTGGTTTACTCGAATCGATCAATGATTCTATTTCTTCTCTTTGATGAGACCTTATGAATGGCATTTGTGAAATGAACATAGTCGAAATGCGCCATTCACGCTGTCCGCCTATCACGGACAGGAGAAGTACTAGCATAAACTGACATTCTCTTCTACCTCTTTGTAACCATAACATCGGCTATTAACAAAGTTTACCTGCATCATTTACCTAATTTGTCTACGACATGCCCTCATCCGAATTCGGATTTTAAGCCCCCAAAAAATAAACAACATGCCGACACTTTAACTTTCATTGACAACGCGACCAAATTTTATAACCAAACTTTAATAGTTCAGGTACATTAACCACATTGTAATTTTTTCTATGCGATTGAATTACAAATCGATTTAACCATTAGACAATAATACTGCGTCGACAAACATCTATTCTATCTATCTATAATTATCGTGTTTATTCTATAGATATGAATATACGTGCGTTTCACCGTGGCTCACAATAATACGGGAGTGGTGTCCGATACCATCTTTCAGTGGGGAGTATTTATGACGGACCTCAGTATAGAGTAGCATGAGGGAGAATCGATACCGTACGCTATGAATATTTGAACGTTTAACGTGCTTGCCACTGTACGGGCTAATTGAAATAGTTTTGTTTGTCGACCACCCCTAAAATGTTTTTTTAAATGTAATTTGAACAGAGATATTGTGACTAACTTTAAGAAGACCGTTTTAACAAACACAATGGATGTGCAAAATGTTGTGATACATTTAAAAAGCTTTATACGGAGTAATTTATTTATATTAATATGTAATATTATTATTAGTTCATAATCACGCAAGAAAGCATGAACATAAAATAGCATACCACAAGGTTCATATTATGGCTTTTGCTCGCCACCTATTCCCATATTTACCACATTTTTGTTTCAAGGCTATTCAAACATTTGTCGCGCATAATACTGACAAAATAATGGATGCTCCAACAGGTTAAAATGGCATGTTAAACAAAAGCCAATTATTTTTCTCGTACAATATTAGGGTTGATATTTTCGCTTATATTAAAAATATTCATCTATTTTTACATTTTCAAACAAAAGGAGAGTTTCGCATCGTTTACGCACACTGTAGTAAATTACGCAACAATTCGAATGGAAAATGAAATGCCTGCTTCCGAGCCATTAAGCAATTTGAATTTAACACTCGTCCCTTCATTTTCCTATTACCGCAGAAAATGCGCGATTTACTCGCAAGTCCTCCAAAGTAGCGTAACTACTAAACTTTAAGTGGTAATTACTTATACAAGGGCCGAGCTCTTAACTATAGTTATTTAGTTTTATATTTAGCATTAATAACAACTTCTTAAAAATACTAATACTAATTTATGTTCCGGCATAGAGTTTGCCTGCATAATACTAAAATTACTTTATTTTTAATACTATATATATATCTATCAAATCAATAAGACGGGTAAAAATTGCAGGTAACTCAAAAGTTTCCAAACAATATTTTTACGATGTACAGAGCAGATAGCCGTGCTTTGGAATGAAATTCATTTCGCGCTATAGAAAAAGGAAAAACTCGTTCAACAACAGCCTACATCAAAGAGAAATGAAGTAATCGAAGTGGAATAAATCAACACAGAACAAATTAAATACGTGTGTAGAGCAATTGAGCTGCCATAGGATGCGTGCTAATCCGTCGCTTTTTATCGGAATTTCTTCGAGGAAATGAAAAAAAAATCATAAGAGAAATCAAAGATATATTGCAAAAATTGTTGCCGCTCGAATACGCTTTACGCACATGTTATATTTTTACTCTTTATATTTATTTTTCACACGCAAAAATGTGAAGAGTGCTCGAATTAAATTCTCTGATTTTATCCTTATTGTTAACAGATTTAGGCTATTTTTATATACTTGGTTGCTTTGGACTAAGAACTTTTACCTAATTCATAAAAAAATAGCGCTTCTCATATGAATGAATGGAATGATCAAATGACGGTAAGTAAGTACCTGGTCGTGAAATGCTGGCAACTGTACGCCGAACAGGGTAGTATTTATTGATGCAGACTGGCGGAGTCTAGCTGGATTAGTATTCTACTCTCCGACCAAAAGGGGTGGCGAAGATCAAGTTGCGTTTTTTAATCAAACACATCGCTATCCGTCAATGGGACGCGCCACTGACTAAAACAAAGCGATAAATTAAGGCAGGAAACGGGAGGCGAACGCTCGCCGCTCGTATTGAAAGATTTACTTCCTCTGTTTAATTGCAATAACGGCTAGGCACGTTGGTATCGTATTTTTCTTTTTACACTCCGCCTCTTATTGCCTTCGGGCCGTTAAATAAATTTATGACGCCCGACAAAGTTCAGCCCACCTCTACGGGCTGAAATTAGGTGGGAATGTGAAACAGAAATAAAAAGCCGGGTCTCAGGTGCGTTGTTCACCGCTGCCCGGCTAGTGGGATTAGCTCTTGACTCGTGGTTAAATGGCTCGGCCGCTCATAAAAGTTTCTTAACGCTCATAGTTTTGGGCTACCTTCCTGTTGACTAAAATTTCTCTCTCTAAAAGTTACGCCGGCCACTAGTTTCGTTTTGCATTACGTGAGCCTATATTCTGTGGGACTTTTTATTACGCCCGAGTTAGAGGCCGGACACAAAACTTTGTTATTTACGTATATGCACAAGTTTTTCGCTTATGTTACGCTTAAAAAAAGGCAGGATTTCAATTATATTCTTTCGTAATAAACAAAAGTTTAATTCGGAAACTCACATTAGCGCCCGGCTCCTTTAAAACCTCCAATGTAATCTGAAACAAGGAACAAACACGCCTAAATAACAATAAAATTCTAATAAAAACTTTGAGCACGCAACCGAAATTGTGGAAAATTGACCAAATTATTATTTACGATTCGAAATTAAAACGGAGGCATTATAGAAGATTACTTTCACCCCTCTTTAGAACAAGTCGCGTTTGTACTGGAAAGTACGTGACTAACGTCTTGTCTTACAAAAAGCTACAATCATTTAATTTTCTTTAATTCCTTATGGAACATATTCGGTTCTATTTAATGACAGTTGATAGAATGTTTGATAAAAACGTATTATCTACTGACTCAAGTTATTTTAGAATTAAATGCTCAATTGTAAATATAAAACAAATGTAACATGCTTGAAGCTTTTATGATAATTTAATTCATACGAAATTTATAACTTACCTAACCAAAACAACGAACTAACAATTTATAGTAACCACAATCGCGGCCAAACTTACCTGCGACGAACGATATTTAAATACGAGTATTTAGAGAATTTCTAAAACCTTTATAATATTTTCATTTACGCAGATAGATTCTCTTTTCGCGACCACATCAAAAGATGACAAACGTTAATTTTCAACCGCTATCCGTAAACATGTTTGTGGTGCAATGCTTCTTTAAATCATTGTGAGGTCAAGCAAAGCCCTTTTTAATACAGGCATAAATATTATATTATATATTATTCAAAAATTCAAAAAGTATTTATTGAATTTAGGCCTTATAAGGCACTCATGAACTTTAACAAAATGACTCTACACCGAGTATAATTACGTTGTCACAAAGTTGACACTGTTGTTGTCGGATTTCCAAATCTTCCATAAGTTTCATTGCGATGATAGCTCAGTGGTAGTGACGTCGGATACCGAGACGAAGGTCCCGGGTTCGTATCCTACAATGAGCTTGAGCTTTCGGTGAAGGAAAACATCGTGAGGAAACCATAGCACGGTGGTAGGGTACCTTGTAGTACCCGTCTGGCTGGCTACCACCCTCAAGTTGAAAATCTGTCGCCAAGCACCTATCGGTGTGTTCCGACAGCTGCACTTGAGAGCCAGTTCCTTCTAGGCCTTGTGTGCTTACCACCTTCGGCCACATCATCACTTACCATGGTGAGATTGTGGTCAAACACAGGCCTATACATAATAAAAAAAAAAAAAAAAAAGTACAAAAATAGATTAATTAAGTAACAATTGCTACGACATTAAATTAAAAGAAACACACTTATGCTCGGATAAAAAAAATAGATTACTGAGAGATAATGGAAATTGAAGGGTAAATTATAATAATATTTATTTTTATCCTAAGTGCTCGGTTTACCGGCCGTAAGGCGGATAGTAAGCGGTTACCGTAGCCATTTGTACGACTGCAACACACGATTCATCACTTATGCGTTACCAACCCCAATGAGCTCTGGCGACCTTACTCACGCGCAGGATTACAACATAAAATTATTTAGCTGCGGTATTTTGTATGGTGGAGGTACTGCCCCAGTCTGCCCCAGCTACTCATTGAGCGATTAAACGCTATGCTCTACATCTCTTAAAATAATAGATGTAAATCTGCTCCGAATAGGTTTTCAAGAAAATAATCACATGCACACCGCAGAAGATTGTAATGTTAATAATGAGAATGCAAGAAGATGTCGCATCGTTAGATTTAAATATAT
The DNA here is from genome assembly GCA_947623365.1 of Achlya flavicornis. Taxonomy (NCBI): domain Eukaryota; kingdom Metazoa; phylum Arthropoda; class Insecta; order Lepidoptera; family Drepanidae; genus Achlya; species Achlya flavicornis. Next base: position 6,490,860 of record OX392482.1, read on the forward strand.
AAAACCCAGCTTTATACTAATATTATCTTTCCATAAGTCCAATAATGTCTACGAAAGGAACCACAGAATTTATAGGTAGAGACTAATAACTTTTCATCATTGAATAATTATACCATACCAAAATTACCATAGCAGTCGTTTGTATGGGTTAAAATTCAAATGATGTACCTTACATTTTGCTGCGGTATTTTATTCTCGTATGTAACGTTAGAAGTTGGGGTGCGCGGACGTCCATAACTTTGCTAATGCTGAAATAATGTAGGTACACGGCAATCCCTTGCATCCCCCATAGGTACTAATGGAATGGTAAAGTTTTTATTTGTTCTCTGGGCTTTACTGGAACATCTTGTTCGTTGAGGTTATTTTAGGCTTTATCATAATAAAATATTTTTTATATGTTAATTCAAACTTTTTTTTACAAGCTTTTTATAAACTTACAATGTATGTATGAAATGTAATAATGTTGAAGTACATTTTTATTTGCATATGTTTCACCCACTTCCAGTAGTTGGATTAACTTGACATTTGGTAAACATTAGTATAATGAAAGATAATGCAACTACTACAGTCACCAAAAAGTACAGTAACTAAATAAGTATTAACTTTTTTTTTTTAAACTTATAAATACTAATACGAAGTCGGTAAACAAGCATACGGCCCGCCTGATGATACTAAGTATCTTTAGTTTATGTTCAAATCTAACATAAGTATTGTGTTGAGATATAAAATTCCATAAAACATTTATGCCAGGTACCTACTAACAATTACCAAATGTATAGTATAGACCTATATCAACGATAAAACTCACAATAACATAACATCAATATACAACAAAAGAGAAATAACCTATTTACTGATTTGCGGGGTTTCAGCTCTCGTATTTGTTAAGAGATCGGCGTGATATGAAAGTATAGCAGGAATCCTGTACACTCGTTAACTGAGTTGTCCCATGTCGTCGGTGGACGTGGCTAAACAAAATGTAATTTTCCCCCCGAAGCGCCCTCTTACGTGACCCGACAAAGATATAACTTTTATTAAATTATATCTGGCTTTCATAAGTAACTGTTATGGACGTTTCTCAAAAAATAACGACTGTAAAAGCTAAAAAGCTTATGTGAAGCCGTAAGGATTAGGTAATGCTTTAATGCACCTGCCGAGTGTGGGTGTGAGGATTTTAGTCTAATTATTTATTTTTCTTTCATAAAGATTATTTTGATCAGCATCCGTAATTTGAGTAACTTTTACAAATGAGTGAAAACTATCAGATTGTATAGTTTCGGTTTAATAAATTATTTTAAATGTTTGTGTAAGTACTTAATCTGATTCAATTTTAAGATCCATAAATCATAATAATTGGAATGTAAAAGGTGTAAGAATTGGAACATATTTCATGACTAACTGAACCGAATAAGTCCGAGTCTAATTCAACAAATTCATCCCCAGAAGAGGTACACTCAAGTGTCTTCTTATCAAACTTCCGCCGTTATGATATAAATGTCGGCCGATTTTATTTATGCCCGGAAGAGGGTAGTCGCGAGATTGTGCATCGGATTGTGACGCCCCAATGAAACAGATATTTGGCAAAACTCTGCAAAATTATCATTTGGCGACGATTTGTTTCACTCGCGCCCAATTTCCCGCACCTCGTTGCTCGCTTTCATTCAATTAAGACCCCTTTGTCATGATACCCGCATAACCTACGAATACTTAGTCTACAAATACATAATAATGAAATAATTGACAATTTTAAAAATCTATAAGATACACTTATTAATTGAAAAAATAAAGATATCGTTAGTATAATAAAATAAGAAGAAAAATATCATGAAAATCTCTTTGAAAAACAAAATCACCTGAAAAACTTCGTAAACCGTTATCTCGACTTACGTCTTGTTAATTTCTTAAAGGCTGAAACTTGTCTGAAATCTTTTCTACACTAGATAACTTAAGTAAGCGAAAGAACTTTTAAGTTTAAGCTTTAAAGCGCTCTAGTTTGCGGTTTTGTAAATAGCTTAATCAGTGTACTTACAGAACTTTAATTAATAGATTATTATTAAATTGTAGGCATTTAGGGAGATATCTATCAGATAGCAATGACTGTACTAAAATATATTTTATTTCTGTATAAATCTAAGTTAATTCAAGAGATAAGAAAATTTATAGATAATAAAAATAACACATAATCAACTGCAACCAATAATTTATTAATTTGATTACAAATTTATTGAATATATCAGGTTCGACTCAGAAGTAAAAAAAAAACGATCTTATTTTTCCAATTAATTGTAAACACCAAACACTTTAATTGTGCGCACCAAAGCTTAATGAGAATATAACAATGTCATTGGTACAGATTAACTGAGAATTAATTTAACTCGTTCCTTTTAATCTGAAACGTAATTTTCATCAACGTAATTTGCCTACAATTCCATTCAGGGGAGACTTGAATCTCTTCAACGTTGTCTTAGACCGTGGTTCCTCTACGGCCCGCTCGTACAATCAGAGCTTATGCATAAATTTGAATTTTCAATTAAGGATACTTTGAAGAAAATTTTATTAGACATAAAGTGAAACCTTTGGTCTTTTAAGACGAAATACGTGTTAGGGGACAGAAAATGTATGGAGCCAGTTTTGAAGACAATTAGCTTTATCCAATATTCATCACTATAAAGTAAAAAACCGTTCCAAGTGGAAGATAATGGGAGAGGCCTATGTTCAGCAGTGGACATCCTTAGGCTGATATGATGATGATGATGATGATGATGATGAAAGCAAAAAAAGCTGTAATATTAACAGATATTCCACAAAAAAAAGCCTTGCTGAGTTTCTTGCCGGAGTCTTCTCAGTTTAATTGTATTCCGAACCGGTGGTAAATTCAACTGTATGTACCAATTTAACGTTCATAAGTGCCTTACCAGGACCTAAACCAAATATATGACTTTTTGATTTTGATAAGTTTATCAGGATCAAACACCTCATGAAAAAATATGTTTATACAAAATGTATAGTAGTGATTTGCAAGCACGCACCTGCCGGTGTGTTCCGATAGCTACACTTGAGAGCCACATAATTACTGACCACGGTGAGATTGAGAGAGAGATTTGAGTGAGCCAATGGAGCCAGAATTCATTTCAGGCCTTCCAAGAGCCTAGGTTTAAATTACTTAAGTTAGTAAAATAATCAGCGAGATTCCATTATCTTCTTATGATGTAGCGTCTTTTTTTTATATTTAGCTTCAAAATATATGAACCGTTTTCTAAAATCAGATTCGATTTTAGTACATTCACAAACAATATTAGTTTTGAGAATCATATTATTATAAAACTAAACAAACACGTCTTATCTTAAAATTGTTTGTGTTTTGTCTGGAATTTATGATTTAGGATGTTTTGATAAAGGACTATCAAGTGTAATGTTTGTATTGTTTATGTTACTCTGAAAATATAAAATTTTTATTTTTTTATTTATTACATAGTAGTTTTGTTTGTGAATGAAAATAATGTTATCATGCAACCGTAAGTACCTAGTACAAATTAAAACCTTTAGTATTTTATGTGTTTTTATTTTATGCATTTTTTTATACCTCTAAGTCGGTAAATAATCATATGGTCCGCCTGATGGTAAGCGGTCACCGTAGCCATATGGACGCTTGCAATACAAGAAGCATCGCTCACGCGTTACCAACCTTTCCCCCCTCCCCTATTAGCTCTGGCGACCTTACTCACGCACAGGAACACAACTTTAGACAACATAAAGTTATTTGGCTGAGGTATTCTTTAAGGTGGAGGTACTTCCCCAGTCGAGCTGCTCTTTGAGCGAATAAATGCTTTGCTCTACCTCTTAGAAAATTCGAATCGCTATGTAATATATTTGTAATATTAATTTACTTTATGAAGTCACTTGTAAAGTATATATTATATTATTATTTTATTACTTATCGATTATTTATATTTCTTCCTAATTTAACTCCTTTTATTTGAATGTGTTATTTGTTGTGATAAATAAAATTAATGAAAGCATCGCCATTCCACAATATTCTCTGTCCACTCCTACGGCTGCACCCCAAAACGTCTGAAAGGCGTTCGCGAGATTTCTTAAATGAGTTTCGTTATCTCCGCAAAAGAAAATGGGATTAATAGTTAACAAAGATCGTTGCAGGCGCTAAACATTCACTTGAACGTTTAAACACTTAATACTAGTTACCTACTCGTCTGAGTTTACCTACCATTAAAATTATTCATAGATAATTATTTTATTTACTTACTTAATTGGGTAGACTTTAATCGAGAACTTAAGATCGCTTTTAGTCTTGGCCGTAATAATCAAATTAACTTGAAATATTGGCGATCAAATAATTATTAACTTACTTTTCGAATATTACCAATATGTATAAAAGTCATTGGATGAATGCAAATAAAATGGTGCTTGCTAGGATTTAACCTGATTCTCGGGTAGATTTTTCTTTGCGTGATACGTATCTACGTATACGAATATACGTACGTACATCAGCTTGTGTATATAAGGACACGTTAAATAAATTTCACTTAAAAGAATATTCTTATAATAGCAATAATAATACAGCAACAATCGTATATATTCAAAAAACAGTCGAAATTTGAGAACCTTTGTATAAAAGAGAAGATAGCAGCGTAGATACGACTCCCATACAAAATTCAGCATCCTCAACCACAAGGTGGTCAACGGTTGGTCGTTCGAAAACTTTACCGGGTATGGAGGCTTTATGCAAAAAGACCTAAGTCTATAAAGCGGCCATAAAGGGCCCGCGCACAAAGAATGCAAAGTGAGCTGCCCCGTAAACTGAGCTAACCTCCCCGTAGTGTCCTTTACGATAGATTTATATTCATGACACTATCTCCGACGCGTAAAATTTCTGGCAATGGCGATCCAGAAGCAGGCATATGTAATTTTGTTTGAATAAGTAAAGAAGGGTAGGACAAAGGCTATTTGATCTTCTGTCGCTTGAGTATGGATAAATAAAATCGCCCGCGGACTGGTTTATGTGATATATCATAAATGGATTTGGAAGGATAGTGTGTTATGGGATTATTGATTCCCCGTAGACGGTGTCTGAAGTATGTACGTACATTATCGTGGCAGTCTCGAGAGATAACCTAATATATCTCGCATCCGGCTAAGTTCACCGACTAAGGCATATTTTACTGGTGACTCCAGGAAATGTGCGACAATATAAGCTATTATTGTACCAGACAGATATTTGAAGTTGGGAAAAACTTTTATAATTATAGAGATATTAAAATGCAGATCATATAGAGGCTATAGAAGAATTTAATGAGAAATAAATACGATTTATTCAAATAAAATAAATAGCAGTCATGAAATGTTAATGAACTAGATACTAAACCTTCAACGAAATATATTTTAAAAAGCAATATCGCGTATATTTTTACGAGTAGTAGCAATTTTATAGCTGCAAGCGCAATGGGTCTCCTAACTCGACAAGCAGTTAATCATTCAATGTCAACGACTACATAAGGGTTTTATTACTATGAAGCCTGCGAAAAAAGAAAGAACAACATGGCGTCGTAAACGTTAAGACTTGGATTTAATTTGGACAATGTTTTCATAAATATTTATTATTCTGGTACAGGCTGGAAAATATGTTGAAGAATGTACAATAGCTCCGAGGCCCTGACAGCTACTCCAAAACACATGAGTATGGAAAATAAGAAAAATAAAACTCGTACACGAAGCGTAAGCCGCAGTTTATCTTTGTTATAATATTTTTCATTTTCACCCCGTGGCGATGTTTACGCGTTGACTGTATTTACTATTTAAGAGCATTACATATTAAAATCATATTAGTTTTCTCTTTGAAATATGTTGCATTAGATAAACTGGAAGAAAATAAGTCATAAATGGGAGACATTTATCAATTATTTATCATAGAGATGTAGAGATGCTTATTTTGCTTGCTCTCGTTGGACTCATTTGATCGGAAGTAATCATCATTTTTTGATTGATTAAATACGTAAAAATTAAATATGCAATGCTAATATTCCTATCAAAATCTAAGAGACTATGGAGAAAACTTTACGACGGAAAAAGTTTACTTTTGACAACTAAAGTAAATAAAGTACTAAAATAATAATGCCGGCTAGATTATTAACGGGCTTACTAAGAATTTTTGACGAGAAAACTGCTATAAAGTGTCGTAAAAAGCGCCATAGTGAGTTTCGTGTTTCTCTCCTTTAATCTTAATAATCTTCAAAGTTAATGAATTTACTTCTTATGGTAGTAAAACTTTTTATATAGTACCTACCTGCATATCGGGATGAAAAGGTTAATTAAAATAAAAGCTTAACTTCATTATAAGAGATATTATACCGTCAACATTATCATATTATAAATTCGAATGTGAGTTTGTTTGTTTGTTACGCTCAACCGATCATCATGAAAGGCTCACATAGGTATAGCCGAAGGTATGGAGAAAAACATAGATATATACTACTACATACTTTTATCCCGGGAACGCAGGTGAAACCGCAAGGGACAGCTAGTAATATCATAAAATACTATCTTATGACTTTATGTCGGATATACATACTTAAAATAAACATTTCAATATTTTTTCTTGTATTGAAGCTACATATTTAATTAAACTAACTCTGTAATGGTATAGAGAACTAAATATACAATTCAACCAAAAATTTTAACGTTGAAAGTTTAGTGAACATAGACACACACCACACACCTACACTAACGCATACGTGTTTAGTTTTATTGTAGGTACTTAGTACTACAACTACTCTGACTGAGAGAGCATTGACACCCGAAATACAAGCTTAACCTTATCTTTGGATTAGAGGTTCACAAACTTTTGGTGTATTTCTTTATTTAATAAATATTCATTCATACCTAAAATTTCTGAACAAATTAGTTGATATTACTCCAAAACTCACCTTTAGGTATTATTCCTAGAGGCCGCCAGTAACGAATGATTGCAAAAACGAAGCGTATAGGTAAATAAGAAGGTTAATTAAAATGATCCTAAATCCTCACAACCACTTGATTAAAATTTTGTTATTCACAACAACAATGAAAATGAGCAGCAACCACAATTTACGCATTGCAAATGAAATCTTTGCCAAATTGGTTAACCATTAATTTGTGAATTACTTTTTGTTGGATTACATATACCACTGAAATCCGATTCACTTATCGCGTAATATTTTTTTTGTTGATTTTGTTATGTTATTATTTGGTATATCTTTTATATTTATTCAGCTTTTCTATATTGTTGTGAGATAGAATGAGTACTTACTAATAAATTCTTATTGAATGAGAATTTAGTTTTATATTAGTAATGATACTTTATTTATTCTCATCAAATCTATCTTCTATACATATACAAGACTTGTACTGACTGACGTCTATCAGCGCAAAGCTCAAACTACTTGGAATTTTGCACACAGATTTATTTTTTAACGAACGCTTTTTGATCCAGAAGATAGGATTTTTGGAAATGCCACCCCTAAGGGGATCGAAGGTGAAATTCGGGGCGGAAAACTAGTGGTTTTGTAAGATGAAATACTAATGTTAGTAAGGAGTAACAAATATAATAGAGCGCTGCAAACAATAAAAGTGATCGTAGGTACCGCAATAAACTAACGAAATCACTGAACCGTACAGAGCGACTAATAAGACCGGTAATTGTAGGAAAATAATGAAACACGAACATATAACGTCACGTTTTCCTTTGTATAACCAACATCTTAAAGATATACATATTGAGCTGTAGCCGTATGTATGTTCCATTCATAAAGGTTCCTTGGAAGGGAATGTAAGTGGTAAAGCTTATAATTAGAGTAAAAGCGTCACATAGATCTGCGACGGTGTGTAGGCACCTCAAAGAACACTTACAATAGGTAATGTACTTAACACGCGGTAGTGCCTAGTATCGTCATTACTTTGAGGCGTCATAGAGAACAGTGGTGAAGTGGAGAGGCCATTACGTTTATGTATTTTATAATTTGTTTAAACGAATGAGGTGGACAATTTCTTTATAAAACATGCCAAAGTTTAATCATAAATATTTCAAGTGTACTTCTTACGGTATACAAATCATATGCTTAAGTGTGTTAAATAGAAATTGTTCGTATACCTAAATCTGAATGAGGTTTAATATCTGAATGCAAATTTTGGTAGTTTATTAAAATTATTATCTGTGTTTCCCAGGATTTATGAAACGTAATTTATTTACTTTTCACTATATTAAAACAAAAAAGAGCTCATAAATAATGTTATTGTAACATGTAACATAAGTATGAAAGCCCGTTTAAAAAAAAAAACACGGTGGCGACTCCATACCATTACGTACCATTTTCGCCCCCGGCAAGATAAAGTACATTTAGATAAATGGGAGAGAGGCACAACCTTCAGCTGGGTGGGCACTCGGGCTAAACGACAGTCTTAATTTTCCCAAAGTAATAATTAAGAGTGAAGTCTCGTAGGGGCGCTAGCGAACTCCAACCGAGAAAACTGGCGTTAAATTTTTAAACAAGCTTTAAGTACAAAGTCCGATACGTTGAAAGTTAAATATATTAATAAATAAAACGTCTAAAGAGTCTCTGTGAAACTAAATTTCTAGGTAATTCATTATGTAGGCACAATTTTAACCCTTTTGACTTTATGAATATGACAGCGAAAATTACGGCTGTAAACATAAAGGCTGGAAAAGTTTTGGAAGTATAATATAAGAACTAATTATTTTGTTTGATGTTTTTATTTTAGTAACACGTTACGATATTTATTTAATTTTATATTAAAATTAAGGACATAATGTAGATTTAAAGATGAGTTTCTTAGTACCTTGTCAGCAGTAGGTATCAGCCGGGCTATTGCGTATCTTTGGTGGTAATCGTAACGAAAACCATTAATGATTACCACCAAAGATACGCAGTAGAGCCACTGCTTTCTAGTCCTTATTGATTAAGATGAAAAATAAACTAAGTGTGAGCCATATATTATTATTTATTAAAAAAATATATAGTATAGGTATAATTTCGATATAAGCTTATATGTCAAATGCTACCAGAATAAAATACAATGGCAGTATTCGAAATAGGTCATATCGTACTTAGATATCAAATAAGATAATTAAATAGAAGTTGAGGGACAGTCCTTCGTTCCAGGTGAAATAAATTGGTCGTCAGCCGTCGGGACCAACTTAATTACTAATTCATCGTAAAACTTTTGCGATACAACTGTTTCCCCTTTAAATATTTCCACTGAAGTGCCGCCCAGCGTTGAAATAAACTATATTATTATTCTCTATTGTTTAATATTTTAATTCACCGAATAGAATCAAAAATAAATAATGTTTTTTTGTACTTTATTCTGTCTCTAATACTTAGTCATAAGCCTTTTAGCTCGCAAATGGGACGCCTGTCCTATAACTTATTCCAGGTACAATAAAACCAAACCAAAAACCGGCCAAGTGCGTTTTCGGTGGAAGTTTGCATCGTAATGTACATCATATATTTTTTTTAGTTTTATCATTCTCTTATTTTAGAAGTTCCGGGGGGCCACACATTTTACCACTTTGGAAGTGTCGCTCGCGTACACTATTCATTTTAGAATAAATATATATTAGAAACCTCAATATCATTTTTGAAGACCTATCTATAGACACCCCACAATTAGGGGATTTATTAAAAAAAAAATGACTTTCAGTTCTAAGTATGGGGAACCCCCAAAATTGGTTGTTTTTTTTTCTATTTTTCTATTTTTTTAATCTTAATGCGGTTCACAGAATACATCTACTTACCAAGTTTCAACAATATAGTTTCGGAAATAAGTGGCTGTGACATATGGACGGACAGACAGACAGACAGACATGACAACGTGGCTTGCAATACAAACATATGAAATATTTTCATAAAAATTAATTTGATAGGTAGGTGCTATACAAGTTTGATCAATACCACTGTACAAAAACAAAGCTTTTAAACTAAGACATTCTAAAGCTCACAAAGTATGAAATGATTCATAAAAATAATAAGTTCAGAAACCGCGATTTCAGTAAATGAAACAGAAAAGTAATTTCTTAGCTCGACGAGCTCCAGCGACTAAAGTTATTAATTATATTAGCCCCCAGTATCATTGCTTGAATTAGCCGGTTAATTTCTTTGAATATTTTCTTCGCTAGATTCACTCTAATTAAGTTAGCGATTGTACAGATAGCGGAGACGGCGGGGGCCCCCTAGCGGGCTGAGCAAAAACTCTGCAACTTAGATCATAATCATTTTATATTTGAGTTAATCCACTTAATCGTCGTAGGTATAGAATGCAATTTCGAATTTATAAAAAATGATCGATTTTTACAAAAACTGTCTGGCCTGTGTAACTTAGGTGGCTGATATTTAAAATTCAATTGTTATCTTCTATCTTTTTTTCTTTGAACCATACGCCCTATATATATAGTAGTAGTGTCACTCGCTTCATTTAAAATACTTTGGGGTTCCGTAGTCAACAAGGAATTCTTATAGTTTCGTCATGTCCAATATTCGACTAACTTATAAAATATACTTGGTGAAGTAAAAAGGAAAATTTCGTACATATTCCATGGAAAATTATTACATGAAGTCGTTAGTTATGTGAAACAGGTAGTTAATAGAATACCTAAGTTTTCATATATGCCGCCGGGCTACTATGGAACCATACACTGTGCGTGACCCGACATGCACTTGGCCGGCTATAATAATAGGTCTCAATAAATATATTTCGTAAAACGACTAAAAAGTGACAAATGTTTAAATCGAGGTATAATTAAGTATTTCCAAAAACAAAAACTAGTAACAAAAAAAAATATTGTTATCTCATTGCCCTCCTGTAGTAATAACAATAGTTTGTAATGTGTCTATTAATTTAGTTAAAAAACTATTATACAACGCATTTTTATCAAATCTTAAACATTAGCTTCCGAACCGGTATTAGAGTATTAGAGTCAGACTTTTCATAAGTGCCTGCGAAGCTCTATTTGAATAAATGATTTTTGAATTTTGAATTTTTTTTGAGCTTAGCTATCAGATTTTAACTTAAAAAAACTATTGATCAATTTAATTAATTATATCATAAACCCACCTTAAGAAGGTAATAAGCAATCATAAACTTGTATACTTACTAGTGTTATAAGTATACATTTATTTCACTTCTTCGCATTTTTTTGTGACATTAAATGCACTACCATAAAAAATATCGGTTCAAAGCACTTCGTTGATTGGCGAGCTCGATAGTTAAGAGAGGTCGGTAAATTATCTAGTCGTGATACGTTGTTCCTGGCTGGGACATTTGTTTCAGGACCACTTGCTCACTATTGATGGAGGCTATTTGTAAACTAGTTATAGGTAAATACGGAATTAAAATATATGGAAGTACATAGGATTAATTATAAAAATAAAATATATGCTTAAGAGTGTAACGATGGGATAAATAAATAAATACAATAAAAATATATAGGGACATTCCTCACACACGGCTATATCTGATCCAAACTAAGCAGAACTTGTACTATGGAAACCAGATAACTGATATACTTACATGTACTACTTTTTTTAAATACATAATTACACCTAGACTCCGTCCATACAGACATGTTCAAATGGATGTCATCCAGCGATATTTTTAATATTAGGCACAATCCAGGTAGATTCAATACATAGAATCACATTCATGCGTGTTACTCTTTCACGCAAAAACTAGTGAATAGATTTCGATGAAATTTGGCACACAGATAGAATATTTTCTAGATTAACACATAGGAAACTTTTTATCCCAGGATAATAATATAAGCCCCGGGATCGCGAGTGAAATCATGGGTCGGCAATTAAAAGACTTTAATTCGATTAAATACGTATTATCTTCTAAAGCATGAGAGTTATGTAAATCAGAAATTACTTAATCTATTACATACTCTGACATAAAAACGTTGATCGCCCAAGCAATATTCAACTTTGTAATATCTCTCTCTCAAGTTATATTAGTGCCTCCTCCGGCGTAGCTGCCTTGTCGTAGCAGCTACGAAAATCGTAGACTAAGTAGATGCAAGACTACGTCGTAGCATCGGATCTTTGTTATAGCTTGAAAGCCAAATATGACTTGTATTGTATACAAACATATTAAGAAGAGAAATAGAAAGAACCTATATAGAATGTACCTGATGATTATTGAAATGGATTGATTTCTGTAGAATTTTAGCCTTTGTTAACATTAGGCTATTGGAGTGAAAGTTGTTTGAGATTCTTTAGAATATATTTAATTATTAACCCAATTAACTATTATAAACTCGTGTTAGTGTAAAATTAAATAAATTGTAATAATGCGATATTAAACTATTTGCATGAAACAATTGAAATACGCATTTGCATTAGGCTTAATCATTGGACAGATGTGAGCAATTGAACCGTCGCAAACGAGTGATTATTAAATTTGAGTTTGCTTTGAAACTATTAAAATGATTTGTGAGCATTTTGCACGCCATTGCACTCTATAGAATGTTATAAAAATAAAACCTTGTATCTTATTAAGTCAAGAAAATATGTGGAGAACAAAATCTAAATGTTTCTTAAAACATATATACGTATATGTAGGTAGGTATATATAAAACCATTTCAAATTTTGTTATCAAAATAAATGATTATTAATAAATTCATAATTGGATACAACCCAAAAAGTCCTTTACAGAATTGACTAATACAACTTTGATCCAAAAATTATTCTGCCCAAATTGCCTGTATGAATTCAACGGAGCGAAGCAAGTCAAATAGGCATTGCGTGTATCGAAAGACTTCCAATAAGTAAGGGACGGGCCAATACCATCCAATACGAGTATATTAATCTACTACTAATGTGGTGTTCCATGCCCTCTGGCGGCATTAGGTCTGAACTAAACTCGGTTATATTGATGACTATACTTTGTCTACGTCAGCTGGCCATTTCGTCTGTGTAAGTTAAACGTGTTGTTGCGAGTAGATGCGACCTTTGCAAATGGCCCTAAAGGTCCTTAGTTATTTAATTCAACGGAGATTCAAGTTTAATTTGGCAGTGGTACATAAATCACGCAGTACAATTTGTAAGCTGTGGTTCAATTTGGAAAAGGTACTTTTCTCGGGCTTCGCTGACCTCTCGTTCAAACAACGTTTAGAAAGGGTCATACAAAATAGATGACTGTTTCATTGAACCTCTTTGTCAATGTATATTAACAGTGTCAATAATAATAAACTTAAAATTTTCTATACGACTCAAAAAGTTTTATTAGCTTGAGCTTATTTTGAAACAATTATTTTTTAGTGTTGCACACTCACATATTGACTAAACGGAAACCTTATGCAGTCACTCACTGTCCTGGCCTGATTCTCATCTAGAACAAACATATTTGTGGGCCCAAACATGTCTTTCTGTTCTTAATTTGAGTATATAAGTATTGTATTTACAAGAAGTATGTGTAATAATACTAATTATCTAGTTTTCATAGTACCAGCGCAGTCCAGTTTGGGACCATTTGTGAGGATTGTACCAGGATATCATATCGCTTAACATTATTTTCTAAAAATCTATCAGAATCTTGAACATTAATAATAACGCACGACGTGTTCAATAGAAAATATCTAATCCTACTATATGTATATGCTGCCGCAGTATTAGAGTACCTACAACGTTATTTCATACATTTTGCAAAAAAAATATTTTTCCTTTTTTAGTTTCATGTGAGTTTTTAATATTTCTCAAGATTTGTCACTGACTGAGGATATACATATCATTGATAATTGACGAAAATATTGAATAATATGCTGCAATTGCCATATATGTACTCTTTTCCGTTGAGAAATTCCATCATTTCTTCAAAGTCCACGGACGGATCATGATAAAATTTAAATAGTGGAGAAACTACTCCTTAAGTCTATTAAAAAATATCAAAATTGCGTTCTTTACTATGATAAAATAAGAGTTCAACCGATTTTAAAAATGTTCAATTAATGTACCTATTTCAATCTAATACACGCACTAAATCAGCACATAAATCTCATTACAAAGTAGGGTAATTTAGAATCCAATTTACCTTTATCAATATCAATAACTGAAAACAATTTTCAGGTACACTAATGAAGTATTGAGGACGCATCAGAGCGTCGATATGTATTGACATAACACTCGAAAACAGTTAATCTAGTTCGTAATTCGAAATTCAAATTAAGACCTCCGTACACTTACCCGTTGCTATACCAACCCCCATTAAAGAAGTGCATGTGTGCGTGACTAATTTTGTAGCTGAGGATAGTATACTATCGGCATAATATCTGAATACCCGCGTTTACTCGACACGTGTGTCACGCTCTGTCGACAGTTCATAATGTTGTTGTAGTGGTGGAAAAAACATCCGTAGGTTATTTAATTTCAAGGGGGAGTATTAGCATTCCGATTTACTCATGTGGAATGTTATGAGTTAATTTGCTCGAGGTGAATTTACGCTGCAGTTGTTATTAACGTTATTAGGTAGGTAATAAGCGTAGGTAATTAAGAAATATAGAGGTTCTATTTACTATTAGCGAATTTTTTTATATTCTGTTGCATATTCTCTAATTAGTTAAAACATATAAATGTTTCTCGGCTGGGCAGCGTTCGCCAGCTACAGCATATCTTCACGTCCAAAATACCTCAGAGATACCAAAAATATGATACCAGTGATGACATACAGGACAGAGACGTGGTCTTTCACTGCTGGCCACATAATTAAGCTCAGAGTCACTCAGCGAGCTATGGAACGAGCTATGCTCGGAATTTCTCTACGACAGGGTCCGAAATTAGTACATTCGTAGGAGAACGAAAACGACGGACATAGCTCGTAGAGTTAGTAAGCTGAAGTGGCAATGGGCCGATAACCGACGGGGAAGAAAGGTTCTCGAGTGGCGACCACGTACTGGAAAGCGCCGAGCGGAACGACCTCCCACCAGGTGGACCGACGACCTGGTCAGAGTCGCTGGGCGCCGCCGCCGCTGGATGCAAGCAGCCCAGAACCGTTAGAAGTGGAAATCAATGGGGGAGGCCTATTTTCAGCAGTGGACATTCATGGGCTGATATGATGATTATGATGATGATATAAATGTTGGCAGATATATAAATAAACTCTCATATTGATAATATAGTTTATGCATAGGTACCTCGTAGTCGGAAAAATGGGAAGTGAAGAATGTGAGAACCGCAAGTTAAAATAAAACTCAAATACGTGGTGGCTATATTCAAAATGTTCCGCTTCGCTTGGTTTAACCCCAAAGCGGCATACGTTTTCATAACGTTTCGAAAAGCTTTTTATCTGAGAGCAAAGCCGTCGATAATGATGCTCACAACTAGAGACGCCACACTTTCATTAAGTTCTTAGTCTAAAAACGTTGTATTAAATCCGCTACCCTAAGCTAAGGGCAACAAGGATGGAAGACGCTCAAAAGGCAAGTGAGAGAGACAAAAACTCGTATGTCCCCGCACTTGATCCTATTTATCATGCGCGATACTTATTAAAGCGACCAACACGCGTGTTGTTGCTGTACAGAGGAACTTTAAAGTTAATACGGAAAACTTGGAGTCGACAAGTTTTGAAATATTACCTACGTGTAAAGTTTATTAGCCAGGTAGACGACTATTACATGAATATTTTATGAACACAAGAAACACAAGGAACTTTCTTGAGTTATCATTTTCATTATCACTTTTGTACAAGTTTGTACTTAATATTTCAGAACATTAAAAATCGATATTTTGTTATTCTTAAATACATAAAAATAATTCCAGATAGGCAGTTTTATTGCTAATAAGCTGTTTATCCTCATTTGTGGGATAAGAAGTAACTTTACTAACATAAGGACTCCTGTAACACTGGGGGATTATGTATATAGCTTCCTAATAGTGAAAGAAGTTTTCAAATCCAACTGGAAGTTCCACAGATCAACGGGTTAAAAAAAAAACTAAAAAAAAAAACAATAAACGCTTCAGCTTTATTATATTAGTAATATTATATGTCTTAATAATATTTATTATTTTCATAAATAAACGCTATTAAAGTTGATAATGAAAAAAATATTTCGGTACATGATCAACAAAAATTCTTGCACCGCTATAATAACAATACGAGTAAAAGATAAATATTTACAACACACAATAATTTAATTAGCTATGTAAACATGCAGTAAACAAACACTGTATCAAATACAATGTTCATTTAGCTAACAACGTTGTATCGACTCTATGTATTCCAACGTCCAACAGATTGCAGTTTCTATTCATATGTAGATTGTAGCAAAAAATCCAATAAACAAGACACAGGGCACTCACGTCCCCTCTCGTCATTATTGAAAAGAATGTTTAACAGTGCACCCGGCTTATCCCGGGGTCGTTTTACCAAAAGAGTTACACTAACGAATGGTCGCCCTACAGCGCTCAGGCGGTACGACTCTCCCGTTACGCCTGACACTTCAATTCGGCTTTAAGTTGGTTACGAATTTCAATACTCTAGCTTGCGTTGATGTTGTCTCTCAATTTATTTCTTTGCAAAAAATATGAATTTGACGGAAAAAAATATAATGAAGATAATCTGATGATTAATTTTAGAGTTAAATTAAGCAAATACATAGAACTTTGAATAAGTATAAATCAATTTTCTCAAGATCTCTTCCAATTTATTCCCAGGGTAGTATTTTAGAATAGTTAAATAATAAAAAAATACGATTTATATATGTCAATAATATAGTAAGTAGATCCTAAATATCTTTATACTTAGTAGATTAAACGCTTACATAAACTATGCAATAGATACATTTTTGAGTTGGTTATTAGTCTTCTTTACTTTGTAGAATAACTTCTATCTTATAACCACCGATGCAACTTGTCTGTTTCCAACCTGTAAGTCCAATAGTGTGGTATCAGCGACAAATCCTCATCGACTGGCACGCGAAGTATGCACATATTAGCCCGCACCGGCTTCCATTTTTCCACTTCCATGCCGCTTAGCACAACTTCAGAGAGGTGGATTCATATTGCCGCAATAGATGCGTTTGTTTTGTTCAAATTTATTTTATCAAGTAAACGCTGGCCTTCCGCTCAGTGGGCCGCGGCTAATACGTAATGCGGGCAAAGTATATACCTACTACAGAAATCTAAAATATATTTAGAAGTGGCATTCTCGTATAACCATTGATGCCACCTGAACCACCTGCCACCAAACTTGCTCAATCTCATGAAATTTAATGATATATTTATTCATTCAAATAGTCCTTTATCTACTTATGAGTTATCAGACTCTAACGCACAGTTTAGAAAGTTGCTTTAAATATTATGTATGGACTGGTCGTTTTGTCCAAAAATGTTATTGATACTTTATCTAGCTGTAAAAAAAGTATGGATAAAAAGTAGCCTATGTCCTTCTCCATACCATACCTATGTTCATTAGTGAAGAAGTAGTTGAGAAAAAGGCGAAACAAACAAACAAACAAAAAATCTTTCGCATTTATAATATTAGTTAGGATTAGGATTAAAACTTTTGCTAACTTTTTCAAGGATAATAAGCGTGAAGATATTACTATTAAATAAAACCTAATTTCTCAGGCTCGAACTGATTACCTGAGCAGCGAACGACCCATTATAGAAATACGTTCTAAATATTAAGTTAGATTTCTTCGGTTCACGTGCGGTAGTTGGTGCACACAGTCGCAGGTCTGTGTATTTACTACCAAGTATTTGATGCCGACTAATGAGGGAAATTATTTGCTTAATTATTTTTGTGCTGATTTAAATGCTCGTTGAACTTAATTGTGTGCATTCGTTTGTACTGCGTCTTAATTTTCAAAGAGCTTATATAGGCTTAGGCAACTATACAAGTATGCAATGCTTTAATAAAAGCTTTTGAAAATGCTTACTATTATTATATTTTTTAGTGTAATGAACATAAGGACTATCACATTATTGAGTAATTAATATTAAACTGGTAAAGCCGCGTGAAGGAAAATAGTAGAATTAATATATCTGTTAACGTGGCATATCAATCTGAGGGTCGTGGGTGGAGAAAAATGACCCTAAATATTTATCTACCCATTAACTCATACCCACAGCTCTCAAAGTATATAATTTAAAAACTCCTTTATAATCAAAATGCAGTACGGGTTATGTAACTTGTTACAAAACATTAAAAATGTTTGATAACAAGTTACATAACTCGTAGTTAATTATTATGATGCAAATTGTAGAATCACAGATACATTTACCAAAAACGTCGGCGGGAGAGAGGCCAGTGATTAATGGCATTTTCATTACCGCTGCATCCAAAATGACATAGTTATGAATCGCCAGTTCAATCAACTCGGTTTCAATAACAATTTTTCATTCTCGACACACTAATTAAGTGCTTTTCATAAATATTCCAACGAAATCACACATCCCTTCGCGCAATTTTAATCTTTAACTCGAGGGGATAAGTTTGCAATCCACTCGCAATTAAGTTAACGTTGTAGACTTGAAAGCGACATCCTTAGTAACAAGTGTAAAATATTTTCCCCAATCGTTGTACCTGGCACCCCCTAGGGATATTTCAAGGGTGAATAAGCTCGCATAATAGCAAAGGGTACAATATTTTAAATTTCAATCGCTGCGAGCGGTCCAGGCGCTCCCCGGGGCGGCGTAGAACAAAGATTTCACTCGGTGACTTTTGCTAAGTGTTATAATAACTTATTATATCGGAAAATGGTTTCGAGTTATATTAAACCTATAGATTTGGTTTTTCGTGTAATGGTGCTTTATTTTGTTTAATGACAATGTTTACGGTTAAAATGAACTGTCTATGGTTTCATACGGAGCGAAGCGTATCCCATTTGTTTCCATAACAAGCTTATCAAAATTTCTTACATAGTTTAACCGTGAAAAGTTTACAAACAAACATATATACTTCCTTACACATAAAAGATTGGGGATAGCAGAAAAATTGGTTACCCAATGCATATTTCAGAAACGTAAAGATCTACCATTAATTACGCCATATCTAAATGCGACTAATAAATATTAACCATGACAAAGTAAAGCAATCAATCCATGTTTCGTTGTCTCATTTCAACACGACTTCCCCTCAGAGATCGCATTTTTTCATCCCTATATTAATTTTCTGAATCGTTATCAGCGCCTTACGATTGCTGCCGAATTTGTTACACTAGAGTTCACCTTTTCACTGAAATTGCAAATTTTATGCGGCGCACGGATAAAGTGCCTATAATCATTATTATAACTCATAAATTTGATTGAAATTCGGTCACATTTCCAGAGGCGCTTATCGCGTGGCTGCAGTCGGCTTGAAAAATACCTCACCCTAAAATTCGTGATTTGAGAGACGTCGAGTCGTCGCCTTCCAATCGATTTGCCTTTAGTGCTACAATAAAGGTGTTTAATGCCGAAATTTGCATACTAAATTTGCAAAGTTAAACGGTACATTCATTTTTCACAGCATAAACATTTGCCAAGCTTGTTGCATGCTTTGATGTAAGACGTGCTGGTCTTAGTACCTGGTACGGTAAAAAAAACTGGGTTAAAAAGTAAACAATTGAAGTAGTCTCGTGCCTGATCGATTGTGTACTTTAAAAGAATCATGCACACACATTCTTTCTAAAATTAACAAAAATGCATTTATGGATTCTAGCACATTGTATTAACTACTTTTCACGTCATGTTCTTTTGATCTCTTTCTTTACTCTCTTTTTTAGGTAATTATAAAACTTAGTTTGTCTGTTATTTAAGATTATTTCTATTACGAAGATGTACCTATATTAAATCTAAAATCAAGGCACCAATGTTTTTTAGAACTAGTTGTCCCCCGCTGTTTAGTTTCACTCGCGTTCCATGTATTAAAAGTAAACTCAAAGACAATGTAGCTATTAGTGTTTTTTTTTTATCGGAATCGATAGAATTCCTCCTTATCAAAGTCAAAGTCAAAGCCATTTATTCAATTTAGGCCCCAGAAGAGCACTTATGAAGGTCACATTTACTGAAGTTACCACCGGTTCGGAACTCAGCCTTAAACTGAGAAGAATCCGTCAAGAAACTCAGCAAGGTTACATTTTTTAATATTTTTTTGACAATCTGACTATGTTTGGCTTTTTTTTCCAAATAAATATAATATTAATATATTATATTTTTAGTTGTAGAGAAATGAAACATTTAACTACTTTACTGCACCTAACCGTATTGTTAGGATTATATGATTTATTTATACCACTGAGGTGGCAAATAAGTATGGTGACCGCTTACCTTAGGCAGGTTGCCTAAGGTAAGCGGTCACCATAGCCTATGCTTGTTGCTTACTATTTGGCTTCGTATAGGTCAATTAGTCCCCTCCACTTATATGTATACACGGTAACTTTTTAATCATTTTTTCGCTAGAATAAACGTTGTTCACACCATGGTCTACTAACATTCTATTACATCAAATAAAAAAAACGGCGTGCCACAAAACTACTTTGAAGTGCAAGCGCGGTCTAGGTTGTAAGGAGTAACGATAATCCCGACTTTTTTAAACTTTATTATGTGTTTTTTCAAAAACCAATGACGTATTTTTCTTAATTTGATGTTATACAATGTTAGTACACCATGGTCTGAACAACGTTTGTCCTAGCGAAAATATATATAATATATATAATATATATATCATATTCATTGTAGTAAGCAAAACTTTGCACTTACCTCCTTTCTATGCCCTAAATATGCCCAAAGGCACATGCCAAAACAGCTAAAGATGCCTAATTTATCAAAGCATTTTGGTTGAATTATGTAGGGTGAATTTTTAATCACCCTCGTTTCTATCGCATGTTGGATTTTACCAAAACATATTTGCATGCTAATGTTGTATTTACTCGACTGCCAATGTAAGAGACATTTCTTGGAATGAAAGCTAAATAATTTTAATTACTATCAGTAAACTCAATTTTAACTGCCAAACAATAATTATGTTGGTGCACTGTTTGCTAATATAATTAAGTATTGAGTAGCAATAAAGTAAAAAATATATTTTCATACATAATCTACACCAATTTTGTTGCAGTTAAGCTCTGATCAAACCAATGCGTTCAGCCTGCGTCCGCGGTGGCATGCACGGTGGTGACCACTGTGCGTGCAAAAGTTATTCACACTGAAACGCGCTTGCCAGACGCTCACCAGGCATTCAGACGGCGTCACTACATTACTATGCATAACATTATTTGCCTTCACAGGAATGCAAAATATTTATCGTAGAAGTAGTAGTGCTTTCAGTTTTCATAAACAATTTGTGACATATTTAAATACATAAACCGTTGTATAGATACTCATATGCTGTTTCAGTTTAATAAAATCATTGATTATTATTTCTACTTCCACCATACTTATATTTATAAAAACACAGTTTTAACTCAATAGTATAACACACGGCAGTGACATTGATCATCGGCGACTCGCTGGAAATGCCAGAGGTGGTGTGTGGACGTGAATATCAGCAGCGATGTAATGTCACTAGCAATGAGGCGCGCGATCTCACCGCTGCAAATCTGAAAATATGCTAGTAGGCAGCTACATTGTTGCTGTGTGTATGTTGCGTAAAAGCACGCAGCGACTTTTAACATGGTGGACCTACGTAAATATGCGCTTTATTCAGTTCTTTAAGTACTAAGTCTGCGATTAAATTTACATGAGAGTATCCAAGCAACCATTTCTCCGCTCAATGTCCTCTATTTTTCTTTTTTATATTTATCATATTATTATATGTAAACAGCTGCTAACGCTAGCGACACTCGTTGCCTTTCTAAAGACATTACATAAAACATTAGAGAACACTAGCACAGGCAACATTTTATGAACACCACGTACAAGTATATTCAAGTCTGCTACAAAATTAGTATTGATTAATCGCTATCATGTGGACAGAAAAGTTGCCAGCAGAGTTGGCGGCCGGCTGTCGAAGTCGCTGCGTGTGTACCTTAATGTAGCATTGCGCTATCAGATTGCCACCGCCCGCGTGCAGATGCAGGACTCCGCGGTTAATCAGAGGACGCATCGATGTGAATTTTATATGGAATAAATACGTGGCTACAAGTTTGTACACAAAATCTGACCGCCACTGTGCAAGCAAACGTGGACGTAAGCTGAACGCGTTGGTTTGATCAAAGCTTAAATGTCCACTTGCGTTAACCTGAGATAAAATTTATTCATTTAACCCAAAGTTACATAGCCCGATGGAACGTCATTTTAAAACAATTGCGTTATGAGCTGGTTAAAATAACTGGAGTTAAATGGTAAAAATTGTAACCCGGGCTGACACAAGTGGGCCTTATTGTGTTAAAATTGTTATTATTTTGTTTCGTGAATATTGTTTGAAATCCAATCGATTCATTAGATTTGCAGCTACGAAACCACAGACATATGCATCAAACATAATATGCGTCTTGTTTTTTGATGTTGGGGGTTAAAAATATAAATCAGTTTAATAATAGTTTGAGAGAGAAGATATAAATAGCTTCGATAACTAAAATGTTTCAAGAATTAGCAATTCTCCCTAATGTTTTATAAAATCACATATTTTAATTAAATTAAATAGGTACGTAATGTGTTCTATCTATTTGAATTCAATTCGCAGTAACGTTCCGTCTCTTTCTCACAAATTAGTAACAAACAAAATAAATCGTATTTTACGAAACAAAGCATTCGTGATTCCCTCTGGAAGATCTCGTTAGAGCCTTAATGAATCTATTGATGGCCTGTGAAGCGAAGCCGGACGCAAAAGAAAGGTGGAAGGGTGGGACTAAAGTTGTGCTAATAATTTGCGTTAGAGCCGACACAGAGACAGGCAAGCAGGTTGCCGCGAAATCGCAGAATAGAATTATTGTACACGCTCAAAAAGGGTTAGTTTACCGAAATATTGATACTAAACGGAAAAAGTGGTGTAGAAAGTGGGACAGCTAAGTTTCAGGATTAACTGTTTTTTATAGTAGCTAGATGAATTAGATTTCAGTTGGAGAGATTTAGTTTTGGAATAAACTTGAGTTTTATTAGAATACACAAAATATTATACAGCCATTTTGAATAAATCGAAGTATTTTTGAATACTATAAATCTGAAAGGCAAATGTGAGCGCAACTTAGACATTATATATATTTATTCAATTTCTTTTAAATGTAAAATATTGGAATAAATTACGATTGCCTGCATAATAGCAACCCCCGCAGGCACTATCGATGCTGGTCGCGAACGCGAACCATTGAGCTGAAGCGAAGCCTAATGTTATTTACTCTTGTACTTATACATAGAAATGATTGCGAATACTCTAACTAGCTTATTGAAGTTTCTTCATACACTTCTACAAATGTATCGCATGATTTACGGAACAACAAGGTAAATAAATATGGAGCAGTTCCTATGACCCAGGTAATAGGTATAGCCGAAGAGAGGGACACCGCGGGGTTTTAGTCGCTAAGAGTCCAACATAACCTTATATGCTACCCCCAAAATGAGGATTTCACCAAACACAAAAAAAATAACACCGGAATATAGGACAACTAATTCAAAACCTTAATTGCTTTATTTAAAATATTAAGACCTATCTAAATGTACAGTAGTAAGACTATATGCCAATTTTGGCACATTAGCAATTATCGTTATTTATGAGATACCTAAAAATTAAGCATCTTCTAGAACATATTCTTTTTTTTTATACAACTTAGTCGGTAAACAAGCATACGGCCCACCTGATGGTAAGCGGTTACCGTAGCCATATGGACGCTTGCAACACAAGAAGCATCGCTCATGCGTTACCGACCTTTCTCCCTCCCCTATGAACTCTGACGACCTTACTCACGCGCAGGAACATAACTTTACACAATATAAAGTTATTTGGCTGCGGTATTCTGTAAGGTACTTCCCCAGTTGAGCTGCTATGCTCTACCTCTCTTTAATCAATCTGAAATTTTCCACACATGTCAAGCCATACACTTTTATAAGAAGTATTATATCTCGTAAACTTTAATAATGTTTTATATTAAAATGCCAAAAGTTTAAATCGAATCATGCTTAATTCCATTTACATTACTCCCGTATCAATTTTAAACCCAGTTACTAAGATCACGTAAGCTGTAGATAAAGCTATAGCCTTAAAACTAGGTATTTTCAACGCTGAGCTTCTTATGCCCGTAGTTGGAGTGGAGCTAAGTTCAGAGCGTATTTCATTATGAACTACAATATTTTCTTATGAACACTCTATGCTATAATCTTGTTAGGGCGCGAATTATATTTAGGTTGAGAGCGAGCGAGCGGTGTCGGGCGGTGTCGCGCGGTGTCGGTGCCTCAGCGTAAACTAATTGCATTTAGAGCGATAGAGCTCTCTCAGAGACGGAGCAAGCGATGCTAATGGACGGTATTAATTAATACCGGCGTCTCGTCAAATTTCAACTTAGCTGGAATATCTATTTCGGTTAATATCAGTAATGTTACTTCATTATTGTATAAAGGAATAGCTCTACCATTAAAACCATGGCTTTACTTCGTCAAATTAATTGATATATTGAATATTTCATCACCAACAATAGGCAATTTATGAAGAAATATTATCCAGCAGGTATTTAAATAGTATGCTAAATCGTGAACTTGACTTATTTCTTTTCCATTGCGAGACTGAAAATTCATTAGTATTGAGTATGTTTTTCAATATCTTGCAGAAGACTTATTTCGTTATCTGATAAATAAAAATATAGGTACACCGAGACCGAGAATCTTTATCATTGAATTGAATCATCTTAAATTATTCTGTAATCTGGTCATTTTATAAATTTTGCATTAAAATATAAGTGTGTACCAAAGAAAAAAAAGATAGAAAAGAGACTGAGTGCTTCTCTCTAATATTCTCTTTTACTTTCTCATAAAATTTCAATTATATATAATCTCTTTTGATGTGTTCAAATAACTTTTTATGTTAAATATTGGAAAACATTTTGCAATCGAAAATAGATCTTCTAAATGTATTTAATATGACGTATTCTAAATTATAACAATTATAACTGCAAATAATAATTTCAGTTTAAGGTGGGTATTATTATTTATTATCTATGCTGGAAACCATTCCATACAAGTGATCGCATGTGGCTGCGTCGTATGAACATAATAAGCAAGCAGAGTACATCACGCGATATTTCTGGAAAAACCTTAGATCATCAAGGTAAGCTTTCAAAGAACAAATTTAAGTCCGAATTACTGATATCAGGTTCAATGTTCTATTGGTTGGATCAAGCTTTTTTGAAAAAAAAGTTATTGGTAATGTTACTACCAATTAATCGTAATGTTATTTATATGGCTAATTTTGTAATTTGTACTTTTGTAATGGTAGTTATAATAATTGGCTTTTTTATTTTAATGTTTATTTTATTTTATTTTATTTTATTTTATTTACTGATATCAGATCAGACTAGCATGAAACCGAAAAGATTATGACATGTTATGGGTACACCTGATTATTAAAGCATGTATTAGCAGTAGTCACATTTTACCTCTTTTGTTCGAAGCCCTAAAAACCCCAATAAACTATGTGCAGTTAGCTTACGAGCGTGAGTGTCCCATTCAACCGCTTAAAAAGATGTGACATTTCACTCGGCAAAACCAACAGCTGACGTCGTCAAAACTTCGGTGCCACTTTGGTAATTGTCCCCTGTAATTATTTCAAACACTTAATTGCGTGTTCAGGACAGCTTTTCAACGAATTACAACTTTGAATTGTTACGTTTTACGTTTGCAACAGAATGTTACGTGTCGTGTTTTGCTTGTATCGTGGTACGAACAAACAACTTATATTATTATAAATCTTACGTATTTAAGTACATATCCCAAAGGTAATATTTTAATATTCTCGTTTTACGAGCCAAATATTTAACAAACATCATGATAGTCCGCTCATATTTCCAAATGCATTAAAAGGGAAAGGTTAACTTTACGACGGATCAAACGACTATTTACCAAAAATCAGCGAGAGAGTCCCGCACAAAGATGTCTTTGCATCAAAAGAGCCCTCCAAGAGGATCTGCACTTAGTGAAAATATTTGAATCCAGTCATCGGGAAACTTCGTCGGAGGTAAGGACTCGATCGATGCACCTGAGATCTCGTATAAGAGTTCTCCAAACGAATTTCGTCATAATTTGGCAGCAGTGAACTGCGTCGCGAGTTTTACAAAGTTTAACGTCTGTATAGGAGTCAAAGCTCTGCCATTATTGTAGACTGACGTAGGTTTATTGCTAAGAAAAGTTTACTAACTGAATAACGATAGCAAACTCAATGATCATTCCAAGTTTCTGAATTTTAATCTAAATTATAATCGGATTACTGCATAGAAACTTCTTACTGATACGAATAGGATTTAAATTATTGATGACTTGATTTAAACTGGAAATCAAAAAGCACATTTGGAATTAC
Source organism: Achlya flavicornis (assembly GCA_947623365.1). Taxonomy (NCBI): domain Eukaryota; kingdom Metazoa; phylum Arthropoda; class Insecta; order Lepidoptera; family Drepanidae; genus Achlya; species Achlya flavicornis. Next base: position 6,517,345 of record OX392482.1, read on the forward strand.
CCTGGACGTACCCTTTGTACTAATCCGGAGCGAGAGCTACCCTCAAATGTTATCCATCTGTTAAGCCGTTTAGGCGCGTTCGAACAACAGATAATCAAAGATATTCAGACTTTAACAATATTATAGTTTAAATGATGAATTAGATCACAAAAGTCAATAATTCCGAATAGTGACGATTATTTACTAAAGTCCACTTACATTTCCGTATATTTTCCAAAAACTCTGAATTATAGGTATGTGCAAAATAATCATATCTAAGATTCTTTTATTTTATCTTTTAATTGATTCCTAAATCAATTACAGAGAGGTTACAAAGCTCGGGGTTTTAACACCATGTTCCATGAGCCACGCCCTAGTTTCACCTCCAAGAATTTAATATCGTTTCAAATTGGCAAAATAATAAACTGGGACGTCAGATGCAGGAAATGCAATCACGTCAGTTATGGGGTCGTAATTAAATATTAAGCCCGTTGTGATGGTTGCCCTGGCTTATGTACACTGGTATATTGGAAACTTTATAATTTAGTAAACATTCATTATTTGTTCCAAAATTAAACCTTTTGATAAGAACGGGATAGTTTAAAAACCACCAAGGATTTAGTGTATTCCAGCGGTACTTGAGAGTTAGATCTCTCCTATTTTACCTTTGGCCAGTTAGCAATGCGAGATTGTTTTCAAATAACAATGTATCGATGTAAAAGAGAAGTTCTCTATCCGTTTACAGATAGTACTTTTTGAACAAACCTAAATATAACGAAGACCACAAAATATCTACGGGACTTAATCTACTTATCACTTGGCAGCCGTTACATCACATTTTATAAAAGTTTATCTTCATCATATAAATTTTCCTAATTAGGTTTTCTTTCTAGAAAAGAGAAGATGTCAACCAAAAATGTAGCTTTTTAAGTTATTAATTCGTCGCTAAGCTATAGGACCCTCAATGGCTCTTGTCGGAACTTCGCTGCATTTTCCTTAAAACTACGAATAATATTTTAAAAATTACTACTCTCTCAGCTTCTGCAAGCTTACTTGAACGTCTATTGACTTGACTTTCTAGTCTCTCTTAATCTGTTTTAGACTTTTCTTTATTCTTTCTACTTTAACCATTGTATCCACAAACGTAATCTTTAAGTTGAACATTAAAATCTAATTTTAGTACAAAAATAGGATTCAATATTTTAGGTTAAAATAGAAATATTTGCCATTTTAATTCCAAAAACCAATCTAAAGCTTTATTTTTATTTTTTTAGTGTTTTATTATTTTGTTAAATAAAATCATGTGAAATCTATCGCGAAACAATGGAGAGATGAATGTGTAAATAAAAGTCCTGCAGTGACATCAACAGACAAACAGTTATAACAAAGCGAAAAACTGCGGAAAAAATTTATATTGTAGCCCAATAATACACACCTGTTATTGCAAAAATACTATCGCCATATTGATAAAACATCATTCGCATAAAACGATATCAAGCGCAACTGAGCACTCTCTAAAAAGCCAATAACAATATAAGTTTAACAAACTGCAACATAAGGGTAGTTCAAAATCAATAAAGCCTTTTCCGCGCCATTGATTCGTACGTACAAACGTAGTCTCATGCGAAGAGCCTGGACCCCCGCTGTGCCTTTGAGTCTTAAACTGAAACGGTTTCAAAAGACCCTCAACAACAACTGATAGAAAATTAGTGTTGTTGAGCAATATTACATGTAATTAGATATAGCGAGGGAGGATTATAAACGCGTTGAGCAATGTCTTTGATTTATATTTTCGTAAAAGAAACTTATATATTATGTACGATTATATGTATGAAGGTACAAAGGGTTGTCACTACATAGGTTATTTTAATAAACGGTAAAATCTAAAAACTTTGCAAAGTAAGTCCTTTGCAAAGTGTTGTTTTAGCAATATCCTACAATATACAATATCCTCCAATATCCTTAGTAACGTATTACGCTTGATATTTATTTAAAACATACGAAATCCTAATGTTGATACAAGCCAGGCCGGATGGCCAAGACGGGCCAGTTGGCGCAGTCTTTACGCGCCGCAGGTCGTGGGCTCGATTCCCACACAGGACATGCATTTGTGTGCATGAACATGTCTGTATGTCCCGATTCTGGGTGTAATTATGTATATTAAGTATGTATTTACAAACAAAAAGTAGTATATGTTTTATATCAGTTATCTGGTTTCCATAGTACAAGCTCTGCTTAGTTTGGGATCAGAATGACCGTGTGTGAGGAATGTCCCAGGATATTTATTTATTGATACAAGCAATCCTAATGCTGATAAATAAAGATAATCAATTGTAAAAAGAAGTTACACCTTTGTTTTAATGTTTGAAGCTTAAATTTATAGCTTTTTGCTTATACACAATAACTACTTTCGTTTGAAGGTAAAATTATACTACAACGAATTTCTTCATACAAAGTTGAATTAGCTTATGAATAAGAACACGTTAAACTGCAGTATTGCCTTATGTACACCATGAGTATTCTCTTATTGATTATTTTATTAATAGGCAGGTCATTGCTTGCCAACAAACTCTATTAGATTGAAATTAATATAAAATACAACTCAATAATCCTGACTGATAAATGCGAGAGTGTGTTTGTTTGTTTGTTTGTTTGTTACGCTTTCACGCCCTAACTACTCAACCGATCATCATCAAATTTGGCATGCAGATAGTCTATGGTATGTAGAAGGACATAGGTAGGCCACTTCTTATGCAGGGAACGCGGGTGAAACCGCGGGGGACAGCTAATTCTAAATATAACACACTAATATAACACATCACGTTTGTTTATAAATCTTTTTATATACTTATTTCACTATGATTTCAAAAATATGCTACCTACCATAATAAGTTTCTATTGTTTAGTTAGAGGATGATGTGACTCTCATGCAGGGTAATGATTCTAGCAGGGCTATTTTAAAACGTCGGATTCGAACTTTTCGATGAATCGAATTGATATTTCCGTAAAGAAACATCAAAAATATTCGAATTCGGAAATTAAAATAGATTCCGATATCGAATCCGAGCGTTTTAAAATAGCCCTGCTGGTCTTGCTTCATTCCGTTAATTGGTTGGTAGATACCACTAGATTTTAAATGATAACTAGATTCCGCCCCGTGATTTTACCCGCAATCCCGAGGGATTTAATATTTTCGAGGATATGGTGTGTACCTATATGGGGCCATTCAAGTATTACGTAAGCACCAAAGGGGGCTTTTCGTTTTGTTATTTTTGATAATGTGTGGGACGGGGGTTCTGGATGGTGATTACGTCAGCAATATTTATTATTTACTATTTCTGATGTCTGCAAAATTTAGAAATTTTTATTTTTTATGCAACAAAGTTGGCAAAAAAGTATACGGTCCGCCTAGTGGTAAGCGGTTACCGTAGCCTATGGACGCTTGCTGCTCTTTGAGCGCTATGCTCTACCTCTCCACAAATAGTATCAATCTACATACAATATATAATATAGGTTTCCATAATACAAGCTCTGCTTAGTTTGGGATCAGATAACCGTGTGTGAGGAATGTCCCAGGATATTTTATTTATTTATATAGTTTTTACGAATACGTATCAACATTATAGATTGTTTGTTGAATATTAAGTATAGATGTTAGGTATAATTTATAAATAATTATGGCAATAACAGACCTCAAGCAATAAATCATACAATAATTGTAGTTTCCAATCGCGGCTAGACAATTACCTACAGTTCAACGTAAACCAGTATTATTACGTTACTAGCTCTACATTGCAGACTTACCCACGCTCCTAACTAATATTTTCTCTACTATAGTAACCCTTAATATTATTCCACTATAACAGGTGGAGATTTCGAGATGGCATACTTTCGAAACCTATGTTGGGTTAGTCATTCTGAACAACTTTGACTATGGGACCAATAGGGAATTCTCAAAATGTTTTTTTAACTTTTCTTACAAAATGTTAACCTTGCTCGATCACAATGTACGAAAAGTAAAAAAAATATTTGAGAATTCAGTGTTTTTCCCATAGTAAAAGTTGTTCAGCATGACTAATCCCACATAGGTTTCGAAAATATGCCATCTCGAAATCTCCACCCAGTATATCTCTATCTCTATTAGAAGAGGTAGAGCATAGTTGTTTTTGTTCAAAGTGCAGCTGGACTGGGGAAGTACCTCCACCTTACAGAATACCTTAGCCAATTAACAATATTGTATTCCTGGGTAGGAGGAAGGTTGCCAGAGCTCATCGGGGGGGGAAAGAGAAGGGTTGGCAACGCGTGAGTGATGCCCCGAGTGTTGCAAGCGTCCCTTGTGATGTAACACCCGTGGCGTCACAAGTGTCCATTGGGCTACGGTAACGGCTTACCATCAGGCGGATCATACTTGTTTACGGACTTAGTCGTATATGAAAAAAAATACTATGTAGGTACCAAGATTCATTAAAAATTACAGCGTAATTAAGAAACATCCACATAAACGCTACAAATTACATACCTATCTTCATAGGGAACTCCTTACTCGATATCTGAAACAATACATAAAAATATATATAAATAAGGAGCACAATATAAGTTGTACGTAATATATTATTTACTCTGAGATATAAGTAATTATTCATGATCATTTAAAATTCACAACTTTATTCGAGAATTTTTCGTAAAAAACTAACAAATGATTACCAAGATGTAGATCTAATTACAGTTATTTATCTTTGACTTTGTGTGTTCGTTAGGAATCGTAAAGGTCAAGCCAACTCGTCAAACTCAGGGTTTACCAACGATCCATGATAGCAGTAATCTTGGCGTCAAGTAAATATAGAGTCGGCAACGCGCGAGTGATACCCTGGTGTTGCAAACGTCCATATAATAGGCAACGGTAACCACTTACCATCCAGGCGGGCCGTATATGCTTGTTTGCTGGCTAAGTGGTATTAAAGAAATATACCACAAACCAATCTTCAAGTCTATACTGGGTGGAGATTTCGAGATGGCTTATTTTCGAAACCTATGTTGGATTAGTCATGCTGAACAACTTTTACCATGGGACTAACACTGAATTCTCAAATTTTTTTTTTACTTTTCATACATTATGATCGAGCAAGGTTGACATTTACTACGAAAAGTAATTTTTTTTTTTTGAGAATTCATTATTAGTCCCATAGTAAAAGTTGTTCAGCATGACTAACCCAACGTATGTTTCGAATATATGCCATCTCGAAATTTCCACCTGTTATATTCTAATAAGATATGTTATTATGGTATTATGGTTTTTCATCTTCAGTTAATTTCATTCAAAGAATAGTTTATCTATAAGTATAAAATCTGTCAACCGTCAATTTTATTCCATGGATAAAATATATCTGACGATGGAAAAATCGGCACTAAGTAAAACATTTCTTCATTTTCCTCCGTAGAGGTAAATAGAGATTTCCAAACATGGACCCACGTAAAATAATAACCATAAGGTAACATTGTCGCCATTACTAATTCTTACACATTACTAATTCTAGCCAACAGGCAATCATTTCTAAACATCGAATCGTCAACTTTGTTCATTACCCGAAAACCGAACTAAGAACTAAGTACGAAAAGACCTAATGATGTGTCTATGCTACGCGAACCGTGCATGAACCTCGAGGCACGAATATTTATCTTTGAATATCCTTGGGTATAAATTTATTGTAATTGTAGCTTTTTTATAATAAATAGATTGTATATTAATGATCATTATTACTAATCTCCAGATAAGAATTGTACCGTTCAAACACTGAAGCAATACAAGTATAAATTCGTAGAAACGCTATAATCTTCTCATTACTCAAGTAGTTATTAGTTATATCAATCAACTGACCGGACATAATGTTAGGTATAATTTCGTCACGCAACCCAAAATCCGCAGACGGCGCGAAAGGTTCGGCCAGGTAATAAAGTTAGGCACTATCTTATCTGCTAACTACCCTCTGATAGATCGTCTCCCACACCGAATGCCGGCACGTATTGTTTGACAAATGGAAATATAAATGGCATGTCAAACGTAACCATTTTCGTGTCAGATGACTATCAGAAAATTGCTCACTTTTTGTGGCGACGACTCGACACAGAAGCGCCCTCTATCGTGACTGTAATGAAACCACTACAACACAAACCCGCAGTGCCGGCGACAATCAATATTGAAAGTAATCCGATACCTGACATTCAATTTGGAGGTGTAGGTATTCGAGCTCCGATAAGTTTGTTGCTTTTATTTGCATGTCAAAAGTTGGTGTTTGAGGTTTCTTATAAATTAATTTTATTGTTAATATGTTTGTTTACTTATGCTAAAATAGAAGTACCTTTTACAACTATGACTATATTATGCAGATCATAAAAATACGATAATTTTATCCCAGAAAATAACTAAGAGTTACATACATCCCTTTATATTTTTTTTAAATTTCTTTAAAAATTTGGTTATGATCCGATTTTTTTGAATTACATAAATATGAACATAACATACAGATAGCTAGCTCAATTCAAACATTAATTCACAACAGAATAATAAATCATAGTTTTATCAGTACTAACTGCCAAAATGTGCACTTTCCAACAGTGCTGAAGTATCCTCCACGGTTCACGCTTATCACTATTTGCATTGAATTAACAAAACAACAGTAAACAAAAACAATTTGAACGAATATTTAATAAACCCTTAAATCATATGGCAGTGAGTGTTACTGCAATTAATTGCGTGAAATAACTTTATCAGCGGAACGGCACATTATACTGTGAAATGTTTGTAAGCATGTAACGCATAAATAACGGACACTAAGCTGATTAGCATAAAACCAACTCGACATTTACCGAATTACCCCAAAATCTGTTAACAAATGGTAGCTTTGCATAATTGAATGACTCGAACGCAAACTCAGGCATATGGAGCACGAGAGTTGAAAAATATTCGCATTTCTAACAAATTACAAACGTCCCATGAAAACATTATGTACCTCGTACATTTTTTTGCGTCAACGGTGGGTAGAATAAATCTAAAATTTGATTTGGTCCCTAAATTCTATGTTTGTCTAACACAAAACAATTTGAAATACTCTTATTTGAATAGAAATATCTGAATGTGCCGTGCACGTTTTAACAAAGCTACTCAAAGCAAATACCAAAACACCTCTATCTATTTCTGGCTTTCTAGCGTAATCGGTACGTATGGATATATTGGTTTGAACATTGATTAAGCCTTCAGGTTTATCGCATTCTACACGCTTCAGAGTCTGGTCATCTGCGGTACGGTGGCGGAACTCCGTGGATTGCGGTGCGTTGAATCCCGTTTGCGTTCCCGCCTGCCGAGCTCTCCGCAATTAGATCCCGCCCATTGTTTCTCCAAGCACTTTCTGTTGTTAGCAATTCTAGTTTCAATTCGACAACCACTGCATTCCCTTTGGTGTCCCCAATACTATGACTGCGCTACTGCGGCATAATTGCGAAATTGGAAACACTTTAGTTTTTCTTGCCAAGCGGTATTTCTTTGATAATCTATTGATGCTTTGTGTTTGTATACTTTTAATATTTCTTTAAACGTATTTTATATTTCACATACATTTTTTATAAAATTAAGGTAATCTAAGAATTTTCAGTAGCACACTGTATCACAAGACTTGGATATATAAAACACCTTTGTAAATTAAACCATAATTCTATTAACTAAAATAAAAATACCTGACAACCTAGCAGAAGTATTCAGAATGTTAAGCCCGTCGCATGCATCCGCAAACTCATTTTGTGTAAAATTTTGCTCGTGCGTCATGCACAAACGTACATTATTTACATAATAGCAGCGTCCAGTACTATTATGCATTAAACTACTAGCATAAAACAATTTAATTCTTTGAAATATTCAGTGTATTCGAGGTAGTAGCAGAGTAATACGGCATAAAAATAAATTATTGTAGAAGAATATACGGTGCGGCTGCCGAGAGAATACGTGTCTGACACGTGTTAATATTGGGCTAACCTTGGAAATGGCTAATCTTATTCCGATGGGACTTTCACAGGATGGTTCAGTATTTTCTTAGGCATAGTTTATTGAATACCCCATCTTAATCAGATCAGCCGTTTCCGTGATTTGGCTAATATTAAACACCATCTTTTGGACTAACTTTTGGAATATTGTTTCGGATCGGAGGCTTCTTACTTGAGCTTACAATATAAAAATACTCAATTAAACAGATACTATATCTAAATAATTCACATACCTAATGAAAAATTAACTGCCTTTGGTAAATAACTATTAACCAATTATTCTCCATGAAAAAAAAAGTACTTTGTTGTCTCACTGGAAAATGCTAACGTTCCAAAGTCATTTTAAAGTAGCCAGACCCATTGAATTGCAAATGTAAGGAAATAAGACGATGTTTGGCATTTTCTGTTTTCCTCATTTTGCCCTGTAAAGTTTTCAGAACTTGCATGTAATTGCTTAATTCCACTGCGGCCACGATAAAGTTCCTCCGGTTCTACAGCTACAACCTAAGCAATATTTATAGCCTGTGAGCTACAGACTTTTTCTATGTAAAGTACCCTAGTACGACTTATATATCTTATATTGGATAAATTTTATTTTTATAATATTGGATTAATTATTTGTGTTCCGCTTGCTCCTCACCACTATTTTCTTTGATTTTCATGTTGTACCCCCCACGGTGGGTGCATGTCTGTGTATAACTATATCAATGTTCTTCATTCGTATTTGATGTGTAGTTTTATGTGAGCCAAATAAAATAAATATTAATTATTTCCCTTTTCGATATCAGCTATTTAGGCTGATTTGATTTTACCCCTCAAATACAAAATCAAACGTTTTCAACAAATCAGAAATTATTGAAACAAAAAATTATGTACTTCGTAACTTTTAGATTATATCAGAAAAACCCAAAACTTTTTAAAAACTTTATTGATGTACCCAATCATATTCCTGGTAATAAAAATTTGATTTTATTTGAACCTGCAATGGGCTGGCTACGTTCTTCGCCATTCCAATAACCCGTAATAGGGTAAGCGAGCTGTAGAGGGAAGAAAACGGTACGTGCAAACGTTGTGTGTGATATTTTCTCACTTTGTCGACCTGGAATTCTGGAAGACCTTAATTGCTGGATGAAAAAGACATAAATAAAATTAAAAAATGACTCTATTATTCAACTAATAGACTCGACTATTCTCAGCAAATTTCAATGTTAGCCCTCCAAAAACATAAAATAATGAAGGTACGTAAAGCCGTTGGCTATCACTTAATTGTGATAGTCATTAAGCTAGTTAGGGGCCTTATAACTACAACAGTAGGTTGACCACTATAATACTTCCACCAATCCGCAGTGGGTATCTGCCAATTCCCCTTCACTCTTATTTGTGAAAGGTGCATGCCCAGCAGTGAGAAATTATGGGCTGATGATGATGATCAGGTATAGTAATAATTAAGTGTAGTAGTAAAACATATTAAAACCTCTGGAATAAATGAGAATTAGGTTTCAGGATTTATTTAACCCGTGGATGGATGTGACATGAAAAATATTTTTAATTTTTCTTAGGTTTTTGCTATAATAAATATTAACGAATTTCATTCAGTAGGTAAAATACTATCTTCTACTTAAATAAATCAAAAAATAACCGGCCATAGTTTCAGTCGGACTCTCACACAGAGTTTTCCGTCTAATAATAATAAAAACAAAATACGCATTTTGTTGCGCTTTCTTTTTTTTTTGTTTTATTCCGTTTCTTTTATTGTCGTAGCAATACTGTATAAAGTGGAAGAATATTTTACAGCTCACAAAGTCTAGTTAAAAGCTCTTTACCTAACATTGATTAAAATAAGGACCACCCTGTTAGTCGTGATCATATTCCACAATTGACACGCAAAGCACGAACTCAATTCCCAGAATCTACATGGCGACAAGTCTGTTATGGTATAAACCTTATCAACGTAATTGCATTTTTTGCAAACCTTACAGCCTTGTTAGCCAGCTATTTAATTCTCTAATTGTAGCACTTCGTTGTATGGCGGTTAATAACATGTGTGTTCTGGTATTTTTCTGATATAGCTATCGTCTATTTGATGTGGCATGGCTGTGGAAAATAGTATTATGATATTTAGGTCATTAAAAATGTATTGTAACTATAAGATATTTCTTTTTTTTTTTTTTTTTTTAACTTTATGGAAGGTCGTACGCACACAAAGCCTAGAAGTTCTATCACTATATAAAAAGAAATAATCAAAATCGCACATAAAACACTTAAAAAAAATACACGTCGACTTGTAAGCCTCCTCCGTTTTTTCGTCGGTTAAAAAGTAAATTGCGATACTAGGTAATAATTGAGTGACGTTTATCACTATTTTTGTTAGAATGTTTAATATTCTATTTACCTGCCGTAAATAAAATACTAAATTTTCCACGAAATGAAATAATCGTAAGCCGTCATACCTGTCTCGCCATTTTAGCGGCAAAATAACTAATGCGCATTATCCACTCCAATCCACTCATCCTTATTTATACAACAAATTGAAAAACATTAAGAGACTGGCGGTGGTTTATCAAAATTTATCAAAATTAAGTAACAGGCAATTGCTTGGAATAAAAAGCGTTCACGGCTATATAGCCGTGACCGCTATTATTTTTGCTTTTTATACCTAAGTTAATAAAATACACTTATCTCAATCAATTCTAAAAAAAATAGCGTTGTGTTAGTTATTTATATGAAATTGCACGGTGGCGTGATTATCCTCCTCGAAAGCGAAAGCCTCCACCTTGTGCTCAAATATCAATCAAAATTCATGAAAATTGAATGCTTGTTTTCTTGGTTAGTTTAATTTTAAACATTACACCAATTTAAAATATAATTAACATTAAAAATAAATAACCTATTTTTATGATGATAATTGTGATACTTCACAATATTGTACAGAGAAGAAAATGTTTTGGATCAGCGCCACCTAGGTGAGGGTTGATGAAACTCATGGGCAATGTTGGAAGAAGCTACAGTACTGCAGCGCCTCTGCAGGAAAACTGTTGAACTAATATAAACTCGTCTGACAACAGTCGCATAGATGGCGCTCCCATAGGAATTTCGGGAAAATCATTTTCAGATGTTATTGATTGTCCCTCCGCTTTGCTTCCGTCTTTACGAATGATAAGGAGACTAAAGTCTTATTTATTTAACTATAACAATCGTAATAACATTTGAAGAATAGATTAATTTTCATGCATAATGATAAAATTTTGTAGGTACTAATAAGAAAAACACAACATTTTAATTAAAGTATAGGCAAATCAGAATAAACCAAATAAATATTTAAACCTATAATTACATATAATGTTTTTTTTTTATTACGTATTATTTAACTACTCAAACGCAGGCCCTAATTAACTATTGCAAGAAATCTTATGTTTCAGTAATAAACTCTTATAAGATCCCGGTAATATCCCAGCAGTTTGTAATCTTGGCCACACACTCCCTGAGACAGGTGAGCTCAATTTGTCTTCGTTATACGCATTAGGGTAAAATGTCCAACACTACTAGAGGATTAGGTTGTACATCTTGATCTTCTTAATTTACTTAGGTAATAAGAGTGAATTACGTAATATCGAATTAATGTTTCAAGGAGAAATATAGGAGTATATATAATAGGAGTATTTTGGGTACTGACATGACAAGACTAAAAGATCAGATAACACAAAGAGAGTCGAATAATAGAGTGCTAATGAGACGAAGTGGGTTCTAAAAACCGCCCTAAAACATTATTTAAAAAACGTACTAGAATGTAAGAACACTCTTGTAGCCATCGTCTCGTTAATAGTTATTATAACCATCCTAATATAATATCATTTTCATACGGTACTATACATTTTTATTTGGCATTCCTAAACGTCAAACAGAATTTTGTGTGGATGTTTGTTTTTAAAAAACCGGCCAAGTGCGAGTCAGACTCGCGCACCGAGGGTTCCGTACAAACCTGTAGGTATATAAGTGAATGGTAGTATAGACCTGAGTATTTCATATGATTTTCAATTTATGACGTATTAAAAAAAAACTACTTACTAGATCTCGTTCAAACTAATTCGGTGGAAGTTTGCATCGTAATGTATATCATATATTTTTTATACATTTATCATTCTCTTATTTTAGAAGTTACAGGGGGGGACACACATTTTACCACTTTGGAAGATTCTCTCGCGCAAACTATTCAGTTCAGAAAAAAATTATATTAGAAACCTCAATATCATTTTTGAAGACCTATCCATAGACACCCCACATTTACGGGTTTTATTAAAAAAAAAATGAGTTTCAGTTCTAAGTATGGGGACCCCCAAAATTTATTGTTATTTTTCTATTTTTGTGTGAAAATCTTAATGCGGTTCACAGAATACATCTACTTACCAAGTTTCAACAGTATAGTTCTTATAGATTCGGAAAAAACACAGACATGACGAACACAGACATGACGAATCTATAAGGGTTCCGTTTTTTGCCATTTGGCTACGGAACCCTAAAAACGACGCAATGACAAGGAATTAAAGTGAAACTTCAAAAAAAGAGCATATTCTGAAATAAAGTAAAGGATACCTCAGGTAAAAACGCAAGGGCGGAAGCTAGTTTCATATAAATTGTCCGTCAATTTGCTCTTTAAAAGAAGTGTTAAGACTTTATTTCTCTATACCATGGAAAAATAAGGGTAAAAAACTACAAGTAAATTTTTTATACCAAATTAGCTAAAGATTTTCACCCACTCATATAATCGGGCATTAGTTAGGAAGGTTTCTAGCTTAGCGTAATGTCCTCTATCAAGCATGATCCACTGTCAGACATGTGAGGAAGGTAACATCCTATACGCAAAGTGCGGAATACTTAACGAATTAACACTCAGAGAAACTGACGCCACCCTACATTTAAATAAAGTAGGCTCTATAGTCTTGAAATAGGATACATAAGGCTTACGATTCATTATTTAAATGGAAGCATCTTTCTAAGCTTTTGTAAAGACAGGATAAGCTTTATAAATCAAGATTTTTGATACAATAGAACGAATTGTGGTAGAAAAAGGTCAAAGTTCATGTTGTAGGTTTGAATATTTTATGGTTATAGTATACCTACAAGTTGTTGATGACTTCATAATATTATATTGTTTTTAAGCACATTAATGTGAATAAAATACGATTGTCTGAAAAACAATTCATATGACTGATTTATTTAGTTTCTTATTAAAAATAACCAATCTATTTTATGATTAACATGTTATAAAAAATAAAAAAAATATTTTTAAGCATGGCACTATAAATAAAAAGTAAATTGAGTCTTAATTTCTATAAGGTAGGTATTTATATGGAATTCGGTTCAAACTCTCAACAATACAAATCGCTGGCTCATTTGCAATGGTCAATCAGTGCTGACAAATTGTTGTGATAGAATTGTTTACGACTGGCCTCTTGCCAGATTCCTCAATGACTTGGGAGTCTGAGGTCTAGAGGGAGTTAGCTGCTTGATGAAGAAGATACATTAATATTGGTAAACGTTTATATCAACTATCATTGCTAACAATTGCTTAACCTCTCGTATAATTATGAATCATGAGACTAACCTAAAAATGGGAATTACTATATTTACTAATGGAAATGTGAAAAGGCCAACCCAAAACAACAGAAGTAATACTCGGTCATAGAAATAAATATACCTAGAAAGAACGTCGCCATACAACACGAATATATAAAACAGGCCAACTGTTGAGCGCGATAGGGTCTAATTTAGATTGGGGTTTTGATTTTTACAGTGAAAGACGACCGTGCGTATTTGATATTTATTAGCGACTGACTTCATAGCTGTACAACATAGACATAGATATAACATGCCGCCCACCAAAGGACAATAGTCCTTTCATAAACAAAATTTACTAATACATGAATTGATGAGAAGTAAAACTTATTAAAACAAAATTGATGATTATTAAAACAAAAGTGAAACTGAACAACACATGATTAGTATTTTTAACAAGCTAAATCTTAAGAATTTTAACTATTGAATTGAAGTTTTGAAATTCATGCAAAATTAGAAAAATATACATTAGGTATGCAAACTATACATTATATGTATATATTACAAATGATTACTTAGATACATGATACTTTATGAAACATGAGAAAATATTATAGTGCATGCAATAGAATCTAATCACTTTTATCTATTGGTAAAACACACAACTTTGTAATTGTCCGTTTTATAATATCACCACGACACTTTATGCTATACACTCGCGTGATACCGTCTTGTCCGGGATGTTTGTCGATTACACGACCACTGACCATTTACCTGGGGGCAAATTTTCTTCCTTGACTATAACAATATCTCCAACGTCAATCTCTTTTACACGTTTCATCCATTTAGGTCGCTCTTGGAGTCTGGATATGTATTCAGACTTCCAACGATACCAAAAGTCTCTTACTAGTTTCTGGGTGTATTGCCAACGTGATAGTCTGTTGACATTAACATCGCGTAGATCAGGGCTAGGTATTATAACAGGAGATTCACCTATTAGAAAATGTCCAGGTGTGAGGGGTTCAATGACGTCAGGATCAGAAACATCAATGGGAATGAGGGGCCGTGAGTTAAGACACGCCTCAATTTGACATAATGTTGTGGACATTTCTTCAAAGGTCAGACTGGTAGTAAGAATTCTTCGTAGGTGGTATTTGATGGACTTCACTCCAGCTTCCCATAATCCACCGAAGTTGGGGCTGTATGCTGGAATAAAATGCCATTGAGTTCCATCTGATGATAAAAGTTCAGCCATGGCTCCTGGTAATTCTAAACAAGCTTCTTTGAAAGCTTCAGCTAATTCTCTATTAGCACCGATAAAATTCCGTCCTTGATCGCTCCAAATGTGTGTACATTTGCCTCTTCGAGCAACAAATCTTTGAAAAGCTCCAATAAACGATTCAGAGGTGAGGTCTCCGACCAATTCTAAATGTACGGCTTTTGTAGCCATGCAAATAAAAATGGCGATATAGGCTTTATTTGACTTTGCACCTCTGCCCTTTGACATTGTAACTTGCAAAGGACCGGCAAAATCGACTCCGCTGTGGAGAAAAGCTCGTGCTTGAGTAACGCGAACCTTTGGGAGGTCACCCATAATTTGTGTTCTTATAGTAGCTCGTTGTCGAGCACAGATTAAACATTTGTGAATACATGCCTTCACTGCATTTTTGGCGTGGATGATCCAATATTTTGATCTAAGGTAACAAAGCATAAGTTGTACTCCGCCATGCAAGGTTTTCGTGTGAGCTTCTTTGATGATCAGATTGGTAAGTTGAGTTTTTGTTCCAAGTATAATCGGGTGTTTCTTATCTGTTTCTAAATCTGAATTTCTTAATCTTCCGCCCACCCTGAGTATATTCTTTTCATCTAGATAGGGATTTAAATTGATCACTTTGCTGTGTTTCCTTAAATTCTTCTTTTGTTGTAGCCTTTCTATTTCTTGTCCAAATTCTTTTGTTTGAGCTATTCTTATACATTTCATTAAAGCTTCTTCATTTTCTTCTGGTGATATCTGTTCAGAAAGTTTTTCTGGTTGTTTCTTACTATTGATGAATCTTGTGCTGTAAACTATTGTCTTTTTCAGTTCTTGTAGTGTTTCATAATTTTCAAAATTAAATTTCACTTTTTCTTCAACATTATTAACTTTTAAATTAACTTGTAGTGTTTTTTTACTTTCTTCGTTTGTATTTATAATGTTTGGTCTTGTAAGGTTCATTTTCTTTTCTTTTAGCCATTCTGGCCCTTCCCACCATAACTTGTTATCTATCAACTGAGGCAGTTCTAATCCTCTTGAACCAATGTCAGCTGGGTTGTCTTTCGATTTTACGTGGAACCATTGAATCTTAGGTACATTATCTAGGATTTCGATAACTCTATTGCTGACAAAAAGTTTCCATCGGTGAGGATCTCCAAATAACCATGAGAGTACTACTGATGAGTCAGTCCATGCGTATACTTGATCTCTAGGAATTCTCATTGCTTCACAAACTTGTGACAACAATTTTGACAGAAGCAATGCTCCGCAAAGTTCCAGTCTTGGTATGGTGATTAATTTGACTGGTGCTACTCTCGTTTTGGAAGCAATAATTGAAATATGTATGTTGCCGTTTGCTCTCACAACTCTGGAATATACAACTGCACAGTAGGCTTTATTAGATGCATCGCAAAAACCATGCAGAGTAGTGTTGATCATACTGTCATTCATTGTCTTAATCCATCTCTTTATCTGTATAGTGTTAAGCGTCTCAAAACTAGATCGTAACTTTGTCCATTCGCTTGCAATAGTTTCGTTAACTGTATCATCCCATTCCAATTTTTGCAGCCATAATTGCTGAATCAATATCTTTGCTAGAATGATTGAAGGACTGATCCATCCAAGGGGATCAAAGAAACGTTGAATGTCAGCTAAAATATTTCTTTTTGTGATATTCTTTGGTAGTGGGGCTATATCAAATCGATAATGAAGTGTATCGTTACCAACATTCCATGTCAGACCAAGAGTTTTGATCATGCAGTCATTTTTGATATCATGATTGGCATGTATGCTTCTGTGTTCTGGATCTATCTCTGCAATAAACTCAGGACTATTGGATGCCCATTTCTGCAACGTAAAACCACCCTTTTCTAAAATTGAAGTGATTTCTTTACTTAGTTGCATCGCTTCTATTATTGACATACTCATACAATCATCAACAAAAAAATCTTCTCTGATAACTCTAGCTGCCTCTGGATAATCTTTTCCTTCATCTTCAGCTACTTGCATTAATGTCTTCACAGCTAGGTAAGGCGCTGAAGCTGTGCCAAAAGTAACTCTTTGAATTCTATATTCTTTTATTTCTTCCTGTCTATTTTCTCGCCATAAAATTCGTTGTAGATCTGTATCTTCCTTCTTCACTAAAACTTGTCGATACATTTTTTGTATATCGGCCGTAAAACAAATTGGTTTCATTCGCCATCTCATTATGAGTTCCCTTAAGTCCTTTTGCAGTTGTGGTCCTACTAACAGTTCGTCATTTAGAGACTTGTTATTGGATCCTTTGCATGATCCATCAAAAACAATCCTCACTTTAGTTGTTTCTTTATCGTTTCTCACAACTGCATGATGTGGAAGATATACAGCTGGTTTCGATCTATCTTCTTCTCGTACTTCCTCCATATGATTAAGGTCTAAATATTCTGCAATAACCTTCGCATACTCTGATTTCAGTTCTGGATCCTTTTCTAATCTTCTCTCTAATTGATAAAATCTTCTAAGTGCTATTTCTCTTGTTTCTCCAATTTCTTCAATTGGCTGTGCACTCTTGAGTGGCAGTTTGACTTCATACCGTCCATCATGTGTCCTGGAATGAGTAGCTTTGTATATTTCTTCACATACTCTTTCCTCTGTTGTCATTGTTCTCGTACTTGTTTCTTCTATGTGCCACATGTTCTCCAACATGTTGTGTACGTCTATGTGTTCCAGGTGATGGTGAATAACAATTTTGTCATCGTGCGAAAGTTGGTTGATCTTGCCAAATAGAATCCACCCCAGGCTGGTTTCTTGTGCGCATGGTGTACCTGTGGGACCCTTGATTACTTTCTGTTGCACGATATCAGCGTAGACTTGAACTCCAAGTAACATGTCAATCTTGCTTTGTTTATAATATCTGGGATCCGCTAGGGTGAGACCATCCAGATGTGACCATGATGTTGGCGAGATTGATTTGCTAGGTAATTGTGTAGTCAGTTGCTTTGGCACTATGTAAACCTCAACATCAAGACTGAAATTGACGTCATATCTCGATAAAACCTCAAGTTGAGTTGAATGACTGACCTTTGTCTCCGTGGAACCTAATCCTGTTACCGTAGCGTGTGTAGGAGTTTTGTTGAGTTGCAGCAGTTGAGCCGCTCTCTCACTCACGAAAGATGCTTCTGAACCTAAGTCGATAAGAGCCCTGAGTAACGTCGTTTGCCCTGAACTACTTCTAACGGGAACCACAGCTGTAGCCAGTAGCGAACTCTTACGATTGTTTGTGAAGTGTGACGCGAAGTGTGTAGCAATTGCAGTTATATCCTTTTCCTGTTCGTCTTGACTTTCTTCTACATTGGCATGCAATGAAGATATTGCATCTGGTTGTTTAGCCTCCTCCTTCTCCTTATCCGCATATGAGTGTAGAAGAGAGTGGTGACGTTTCCGGCAAATTCTGCATGATGATCTAGATCTGCAAAATTTCACAGAGTGACCAGTGGCTAGGCAATTATAGCACAATCTTTTATCTGTCGCATAGTCACTTCTTTTGTCTGGGTCCAATTGTCCGAATTGTTTACAGTGATAAAGTTGATGTTTTTCTTTACAATAAATACAGTTGAGTTGAGTGGAAGGGTGTGTGGAAGTAGTTGCATGATAGTTTCGTTCTTTAATTCTGTCTCGAGGCATGGATGATGATGATGATGATGTTAATTCTAAAGTACAGATGCGGTTATCCAAAAATGTTGTTATGTTTATAAAGGTAGGCATTTTATCACAAAATTCTCCGCTTACATAAGTCTCCCATGTTCTATGTGACTCATGATCCAGCTTTTGGATTATAATAAAAATAATAATTGGATCCCAACTTTCAGTAGAAATGTTCAAACTGTTCAAACTATTCAAACATTCTTTGATGTTATCAATCAGTGATTTTAAATGCACAGGTGATGGAGACGTAAGTTTCTTTAATGAAAACAACTTTTTCAAAATAGCATTTACAATAAGCCGTTTCTGATTGTACCTATTCTTCAAGTTCGTCCATGCAGGTATATAATTCTTCTCCGTAATTTGAAAGTGCTTAATCGTATTTTTAGCTTCTCCAATAACACACGACTTTAAATAGTGGAGTTTTTGAACGTCGTTCAGTGCTTTGTTGTTTTCTATCAGCGAGACAAATGTATCCTCGAACGACTGCCATTCGTCATAAGATCCACTAAAAATAGGCAGGTGTATTCTAGGCAGCTTAACTTCTGGATTGCTAAATGTACTAGGCCTCGATATCGTGCTTTGTGTTACCGTAGGTTGTTTTTCCGTAGGTTGTAATTGTTGTAAACAATCCATCATGTCGGCCTTCAAACACAGAAACATGTCTTCGCACTTACTATGTAAATCATCCTCGAAATATGGCAATAACTTTCTGTTATCCTTATTCGTTAACTTCAATAATTCAGAATGACTTATCCGGAATGTATTCCAATATTCTTCAATGCACTGTATTCTAGCTTCTAAATAACCTTGAGTTTTACGCACTGTCGGACACTTTTTGAAGTTAACTTGTGCCTTGGATATTAAACTGATTAAGTCTTGTAACTGTTCAATTATCTCGTTAACACTCGACATTGTTCATTAATAAAGTTCCACACACTAAATAGTTCATAATAGATGTAAATATCACTGTTTTGTTCGTGAGTTATACGCCGATAGTTATTACTTTCACTTTTATTTAGTTAACTCGACACGTAAGATAACAATTGTTAAGGCGACGCTTCGGTCAACCGGCCTATGCAAATTGCATTCCTTCGATTTATCGTGAATCATCCGGCTCGATTGTGACCACTATGTTGAGCGCGATACGGTCGTCTTTCACTGTAAAAATCAAAACCCCAATCTAAATTAGACCCTATCGCGCTCAACACCAACTTTTACAGGCTGCTGCGCGTAACAGCTACGTTTTACGCTCCCTCTGCGTCATTCTGCTTGTCATAGTGACGATCATAATGATAGCAGTTGTTGAAATATTCCCATTAAAATCGGGAGAAATTTAAATATTAAACATTATTTAGCAATTTTATTTCTTTTTATTTGATTTAGCCTCTAACAGTTAGGGCTTATTTTTATCGAAGCGTGCACAGCTTCAACACTCAATCTGGATGTATCCTTAATTAAAGTACTCTGTTTATGTTGATTTCAGTGTTGATGAACTGTACACAAATTACGAAACTCATAATATACATAACTAATAAGTAGGTATATGAGAACTATCATTAATTCATCGGAAACATAATAGCTATCAATATCCCCGATCGAAAGAATGAATTAGGCAGGTCACATCGTGAACGCTATGTGACGTCATAATTAACGTCGTGGTTCTTCCTGTGTATATACGTTTGAATTACGGGTTGGTGTGCTTGGATTTACATCTACTGACGATTTGGATTTTCTAGCATGTATCAATTTTTAATCAGTTCATGGACCAAACGGAACGGAACAACCCTTTAAAGAATAGCGAGTACAGCATCCACCTACAATCGTTTGATTCTCAAGCCTGGGGGTGTCCTCAGAAAAACGTTAAACGATATTGATCGGTTTGGGATATTAACCAACTGTATTTTTGACTGTCTGAAAAATCATGAGTCTGACTCGCGCATCGAGGGTTCCGTTTCCGATCTTCCTTGGATGTATTGATTGGTCTGGGCCATAACAGTTTAACTAAGGTTGTTTGTGAAGGAATTTTGATGATTTAGAAAACTTGTGATAGTTAGAAATATATTTTTCCTGTAATATTTACATCAATGTTTAATAACTGCAATTATTACAGATTTTTCACGTTTTGAACTTCGAAAGGGAATGGTTGTGTATAACTAAACAGCAGAATAAACGAAAATAAAACCTTCTTGGTTCAAAAATGATGCCCTTTCATATGATGCCCCAATTAAATTTAAAATTTCTGTCCCTTATGTTCTGCCATATTGCAAACAAAATAAAAAAAAACATTTTGCGGAAGCAATATTTAAAACTATCCCGATTATTCAATATAGGCCCCAGAAGGTCACTTGAAGGTTTAATTTATAGAAGTTATCACCCCGGTTCGGAACTAGGCCTTCAACTAGGTACTCAGGGAGTGGAGGCTAAAAAGGAAGCTCGAGCAATATTGCTAATACAATTCTTTTTTCCGAATTTACGGGAGATCTTATAAAATTCATCGATTCCGAATCTTTTAATGAATTAAATAATATATAATCCTAACTAATATTATAAATGCGAACGTCAGTTTGTTTGTTTGTTACGCCTTCACCCCTCAACTACTCAACGGATCATCATGAAATTTTGTACGCAGATAGCCTATAGCAGATGGTATGGAAAAGGACATAGGCTACTCTTTATCCCGGAAACCCGGGTGAAACCACGGGGGACAGCTAGTATAATACATAGTAAACCATATATATTATATATTACACTAATATATAAATGTTTGTTTGTTTGTAACGCCTTCAAGCCTCAACTACTCAATGGATCAATAAATTTGACATGCAGATAGACTATGGTATGGAGAAGGACATATGCAACTTTTTATCACGGGAACGCGAGTGAAACCGCGGGGGACAGCTAGTAATATATATATAAGTGACTACTTTACCAAGAAATACTGTAATTACGTAGGATCTGCCATAAAGTCGGAAACAATTATTGTATTAGCAATATTGCTCGGTCTTCCATTTTAGCCCCCGATATTGATTTATACCCTTCTAATAAATTCCTTTTGCATGTAAATTAATATTCAAGGGATTGTTGCTTTTTGTAGCAACAATATGAAAATTCAAAGACTAAAGCATAATTATGTCGCATCGTTGCAAACGAGAACATAATAAATGCCATTAACTTACGCTTCATCGTTTAATTCCTAACACAAAGCGCAGAATCTACCTACAGAATCAAATACCGAAGGGATTAATCCATTTATCGTTGACAGGAACAAAATGAAATAATAATTTGCCGTCGAATTTGAGCATGCCTTTTCCTACATCAGGAACAGTCAGCCACAGCAGTTCTATTTTAATACTTTTATATTTGGAAAGCTTTAAGAAGTTAAGATCAAGTTACTAGTGAGTTGGAATCTGTACCCCGAGTGTAAAGAATTAACGTTAATAAACGCATACTATCGTGTTTGAGTTAACTATAAATTAGTTTGAGAGAAATTAGAACCATGAGTACAAATAATTGGGAACACGCTAGAGGCGCCGAATTCCTATTGGGAAATATCGTAAACGCAAAAGCGTAAGTAAGCGTTTAAATCCTTTGAATGTTTGGTGATCCGCGCGGGCGAGGAAAACAATAGAATTCAATAGTAATTTTTTAACGCAAGTCAAGGGAATACATTTTTAACACTCGGGGTACAGTACTTGTGTGAACGTATGTATATACACGTGTCATCAATCACATCCTTCAGTCGCCGGTATCCGTAGTGGCAGTACATTAGCTCCTTAATTAAAGCTCTGAACAGACGGCACCACGGCTGGCGGCCGCGTCATAGGTTTCAATTAATTCTTGTCACCAAACAAATTTTGGTTGACGACTATTTTATTAATCTACGCTACATTTACAAATTAATTACTGGCACACATTAATAAATTTTATTCATTGACGGTAACATATGTATCTGATTTAAATTGATAAGTATTTTTTTGAAAAACGGTTTGCTATTTATATAAAAAAATACATTTTGATTTATATTTTTAGTATTTCAATAAAAAATAATATTTAAGTTACACAGACGTAAAATGCTTTCCTGCAATCAATAACCCATAAGGTGATAAGATAAAACTTCACCAAAACAGTATTTATGTCCAGTGTCCATAGTATGTAAGTTAATGGAATCACATGAGACAATATTTAAAAACCGAACAGAGGGCGTAGCATACGTCAAAGTGACAGACACCGTACTCACCATAAGCTACTAATCGGCTTGTCAGGAGGAGGTCGCGGGCATTGACTTTCAGATCACGTACTTGCAATCTGCATACCACAACTTTGTCAAGGGGACAAAAAAATCACATTTTTCATGAAAAACACTGCACTTGATTCAAGTTTAAACCGTCTTTAAGTGACTCTATGATATTGAAGTGCTTGTAGTTGTACTGAATTTCCTAAAAAAAAATATTTATTTATTGGATTAGGTAACTTAACTGTAGTAGGTATGTACTTTCGAGAAAAAGCAATAAGAAAATTAAAGCCAGATTTTAAGTCTTATTGTTTAATTTTAAATTTATAACCCTAAATTAAAGAATAGTTTTTAAATGGCAGCGATAATCATGCCCATAACCTATCTTAGGCCATACAATTGATTAGAAGAATCGATGCGAATCGCAAATTCCATGTTCGTATGATTGAAAGAAAATCAAAACTTATATCAAGTCTCACAGATTGTCGTGTTCTTGAGAAATAAACATCGTTATTTACATCAATTTCACATCAATCAATAAGCACCTATGGGACGAAATTTTGCTATTCGCACATGAGAGGTGAGAATAGCTAATAGAGGTGAGAATAGAGATGGCAATAGCTTCATCATTATCTTCCTGCTCTATTCCCAACTATTTGGTATCGGAGCAATATTCACGCTTCTTCCATTCATTCAGCCTTTCTATCTGTCTTATCAGCTTTAACTCCTTCCATACTATCTTTCACACATTCTATCCATATCTTTTTTTTTTTTTTTTTTATACGACTAAATCGGTAAACAAGCATACAGCCCGCCTGATGGTAAGCGGTTACCGTAGCCATATGGACGCTTGCAACACACGAAGCATCGCTCACGCGTTACCGACCTTTCCCCCCTCCCCTATGAGCTCTGGCGACCTTACTCACGCGCAGGAACACAACATAAAGTTATTTGGCTGCGGTATTCTGTAAGGTGGAGGTACTTCCCCAGATGAGCTGCTCTTTGAGCGAATAAACGCTATGCCCTACCTCTCTTAAAATCTTTATCTTTATCTTTTTCGGTCTTCCCCGTCCCTTATATCCGCCCACTTTTATACTCATAACTCTTTTAGTCACGTGGTTGTCATCTCTTCTTATAACAGGTCCATACCAAAACTAACGGTTCCCTCTCAACTTTGCAGTCATTTAGATATTTTATTGTATCTTTTATGGAGGTGCAAGGTGGATGACAACTCCATTTAAAAGGGAAGATCTTCCGCCACGCTGGGTCTGCCTGTGCCTGTGCCTGAGGACTGCGGTCCAACTGTACATGTCGGACAGTTGTATATATGCAGATTCTCCCGAGTAAACTTCGTAAGCGCGATGCAGGATGTAGGCGTTATGCAGGATAATATGGCGCCACGCCATCTATCTTTCCGTGTGTGAACTATTTCAGTGTTACTGATAGATGTCGCTACATCACTCCTTTCCTAGACCGGAGGTCGATCCATTGTTGTGTCGTTGCGTTAAGCTTGCAAGTGCCAGTGCTGCTCGTAGTCTACGGTGAGTCGAGACGGAGCGCAGATGCTGCGATAGGTTGAGCCGGCTAGTCCACGTAGTGCAGAAACCGCCACGCCGGAGAGATGATCCGGGCGGGGCGTGTGCTGCGGTGGACTGTGCGGGCGAGGAGCTTAGTCACAGTGTTGCCTTGCAGGACCAGGAAGCACGGTGAGTCGGCTGCGATGGACCTGATTGAGGCGAAGTTGGCTTGCTGTGTGACTGCTTGCCGGTGGGGAGTGATGAGCGTCATGTTTCGTGATTTTGGAGGGTTGGAAATATTCCCATCCTTCACGTCGAGGTCACCACTATGGAGGTGCAAGGTGGATGACAACTCCATTTAAAAGGGAAGATCTTCCGCCAGGCTAGGTCATCGTGCCTGGGGACCGCGGTCCAACTGTACATGTCGGACAGTTATATATATGCAGATTCTCGAGTAAACTTCGCAAGCGCGATGCAGGATATAGGCGCGATGCAGGATAATGTGGCGCCGCGCCATCTATCTTTCCGTGTGTGAACTATCTCAGTGATAGATGGTTGATAGATGTCGCTACAGTTTTATCTATCATGTTCCAACATTCATCCAGTTTCGTTATACCGTTCCATCTACAAAAACGATCATATTGTTATTAGATATTTTTCCCATAAATTGGTATACATCTTACACTAACTTAAGTGACACGTGGATAATTATCGTACCCAAGTCAACGTAAATTTTACACGAGTTAAAATTAATCTAAAGACGTGATACCGCGAACCCAATACATAACGGTTTTCACTTTGGTAAATTTAATAAAGAGCGAAGCCTATGCTACCAAGATTGATGTGGCAAAAAATATACACAGCAAAAAGGAAATTAAAATAGATGTCAACTCTTCTCGAAATATTAAAAGTTTTACAACGACCTGTATAGGGTTGACGGCGGAATATAAGGAAAGACAAAGCTGACGTAAGTCGCTTCAAGAAGGTAATTTACGATACCCATAAATAATATTTTTAGCTATTTACTTTGACAATGATTTATGTGTTTTTTTTTCAGGTTCTTAAGTAGTGAAATGTGGAAGAGCTCTCGTATGTCTTACCAGAAACTTCTCCCACAACATTGCACCTACAAAACAACCTTGAATCGCCAGTATTTGCTTTTACATCTCGCTTTTTTTCTATCAGTTGGAGTCGATACAATAATCACTTCCAAGCTCTGCATCATGCAATGTTTTAAATTATTTTTATTTTTAGGTAATTCTTCAGTAGAAGTTTCATCAACATTGTGACTGATTTATACCAGCCGGAGCCGTTACATCTGAGTGACAGTGACAAATGACGTCACACGACGGTCACGGCCCGTGTGTTTTGCGTCACTTGCGTGCATTCAGGACTGTGACGTGGTATCTTTCTCGGCTTGTTTATAGCCGTCCCGTATGTTTGAGTTATGGTGCGTTTGTCTCATGTGTGACGTCAAGTAAGATGAATTTATTGCGAAGAATGTGTAAAGCGGAATATTTTATTTGTAACAGTGCGGCGGCAGTCGCGTGATATGAGTTTCCGGAACAATGAATTTTGGATATAACCACACTTCCGTTTCCAGTCGAGTATAGAGCTCAATGCTCATAGATATTTTTACGACCTTCTCGTAAACAATAGCAATGATTTTTTCGTATTTGTGGAGTAAACTTACCTAGGATTATAGAAAAAAGACATGATTTGAGTCGAACCTATATTGTGTCACAAGCATAATTGGAAGGTTGCATGGAAGCGAAACTAAATTTAATGTTTTAAAATAATAGTGCCTACTCATTAAAAATAATGATCAAAAAATTGCTCGTTACGTTTATAAAATATCATTAAAAGCTATCCATTACATAAATCCCAGCAAACAGTAGACACATTGACACAAAACGTATCGGCCCCGCGAGACTCTCATCAACTTTCATTAGCACGTCGAACTTTTAATGATGATAAATCATGTTTAAACACGTATTTAGAATCGTATTCCTCTTGTGTAATGAGAACTCTCGCGTCTAGTCACGGTATAATTACTCAGATCATTAATAACGCACTGTCGACGGATGAGACATGGTATTAATATGACGTCACACGCCGTGACACTAATATCGTAACCCAATAAATTAAGGATGCGATATTATGTAAATAAAGGTATGTATTCAACAGACACGGTTTAATAATATGATAATTTATTCATAAATATAAATATTATAACATAAAATATTTCAGGTAGAACGATGAAATAAGAACAGTTCTGAATTCAAATTAAAATATATTTTTTCTTTTATTTCAAGATCGTTTTATAGCAGAAAATGGTCTTTAAACAAATTGAGTACCAATCAGAAGGAAGAATGGCGGAAAATTTAAATGAGCCTTAATTACCTTTGAGTGCGTCAATGGCATACTTTCTTCTGGAATTAAGCAGAGGTATCTTAATTTTTGCCATTTTAATTCTAAGTTCACGGTATGAGACTCCTAAAGGTGGATCTACGCTACGCAAACCCAGCACGAGCCGAGCCACTCTTTGTTCGACCCTCGCGATGTCAAGTTTGGATACAAGAGCGGGATGAGAATTCCTGTGTTTGTCAAAAAACTGACAATTGACGGAACGCTCGTTCGCTCGTTCGGTTCCCAAGTCCGTCTACGCTATAGTCCTACAAACTTCTGACCCTTTGATAACTGAAACTTTTTTGACCACCAAAAGAGGAACGTTAGTTCGCCATTTCGTAATGTCATTCTCCATTGGTCAAAGAGAATATAAACACTACGTTCATTGGTTTTCTCCACCAAATGCGATAACAGTGACTCTCTCACCGGGCCAGATAAGCTTGTGGCACTATACGCAAATTCGTGCTAGTCTAGTGCTCGGCTCGTGCTCGGTTCGCATAGCGTAGACCCACCTTTAGACATTGCGGATGAAAGCAAATGTGTCATGTTACGCGCCTACGCGGTTTCGTAGCCGTAGCTGTAGCGCACATATATGTAGAACGCCTACGATTATTAGCTTTTCGTAGCACGTCTCACGTCATGATTACATTTCATAAGACACGGATTTGCATTTTCATGAAACCGTGAAATATGACAGAGATTTAAGAACACGCTGCAATATATTACTAATGAGCAATGATAATGGGCTAGGGGCACGTTCCTGTCTATTTTATGTATGACCTTAATTAGTCTTCCTTTATCATTGGAATCTTGTTATCAGACCTAAGCTAAAAACCAACACTATTTTACTATTGCATCATTGCAATCTCTATGAATCCCTATTTCCCTTGGTGACGCCATAACTTGACTTAACCGATTTCATTCATCGTTTTTTTTAAGTTTTATAATGCTTGGAGACAGGTCTTACGAAAAAAAATAAGAAAGTTGTGTAGAAAATAAGACATTTAAGAAAATATCCCTCGAGTATGTGGGTGAAACCGCAGGGTGCAACTAGTAAATCTATATAAATAAAAATCAACTGCCACATGTATGGCGGAGCATCACTTGAGAACGACTCGACCTATTTGGCTGTTTTTTCGATGTCTTCTTAATAAAATTATCAAGGTTTGAATGAAAGATTATTTGAGGAAAATTCACTGGAAAAGTCGGTAATTTCACTCTGGCTATACCGCGCCGCGCAGGAACAGCTAGTATGAAATTTAAAAAAAACATTCAAGTGTCATACTAGACCACTACCGGCAACTTAAATGGATTTCGTTCTTACGTGATCACTTATACAAAAACCAACACAAAGTCACCTTAAATGTGCCGGCTTTTGTATTATTTTATATTCATCACCCTAAAAGAACCTAAACATAAAAGCGTGAACAAAATTACAGTACCAAACTGCAAACTATAAATAACAGCTACACTAATGCGTAGCCATAATAGCAATGCATTTAGTTCATTCGTGGCGGCGGCGCTCGTCATAACGTACACTACACTATAAACCAGCTCCTTTCAAGGCATCCGAGCCACTCTCACACCTCGCTGGCAGCGGCTATACGGCTACTATACGACTACTTGTTTGTTTATACGTTTCACACGTAGTGAAAATGTGATGTGTCGCGACTGTACTCTAACGTTTTCAAGTAGCAAAGGATCGCTTTTTAGTGTTCGGCTATTTGATGCGACGTGGGAAAATGACAATTTAGTTATTGTGACATTTATTGTGTTTGGAATTGAAATAGTTAATACATTAGAGATAAATAGTTTATATCGTCGCATAACTAATTAATTTTGTATGAAATCCTACTCTGTGTCAACTAAAATAGTAATTACAAGTATACAGAGTCCTATAGTTTTCGCAGTGAAAAATAAATCAGTTAAAAGGGAAACAGACAATTGAGTCAAACGGCTGAAATCCTTTTACAGCCATTTAAAATAAAATCATTTTCACTGTGACGACGACCAATGAAAGAAAAATTAAATAACGCGCTCTATTTTCAGTACATTTAATTTTGGAATGGCAACGTTCGGCATTGAAACAAGTAATACCGTGCTTTTCATCAAAATAGGAGAGCGAATATTAAACGAAGTGACCGGAAAATTCGATAGCACTCTAGCAGTGCGCTTCACAAGCGCTAGCGAGTTTACTAGATGAACGGGAAGCGGGGCGTTTACAACTACGAGTAGTTTTGCACTCCACTGGTATTCATTCACTCAAAGCACCCGATAAAACATTTCTACCGAAATAAAATTTGACTACATTGAAAACCCTCGTGTTTAGTAACTACAGCACTTTTAGTGTGAAGTATTCACTGAATTTGTCATTTCATATTCTGCACAAGTATATTCAATATAATTTTAGATGATTAGTTATTTTTTTATTGACAAAAATCTTATTTTTCTAAAATTTATCCACAACCTGTTTCACTGATTAATTGACGGGCCAGTTGGCGCAGTTGGTTAAGATTCACCATACGCGCCGTAGGTCGTGGGTTCGATTCCCACACAGGACATGCATTTGTGTGCATGAACATGTCTGTATGTCCTGAGTTGAGTCTGGGTGTAATTATGTATATTAAGTATGTATTTACAAACAAAAAAGTAGTATATGTAATATGTATTATATCAGTTATCTGGTTTCCATAGTACAAGCTCTGCATAGTTTGGGATCAGATGACCGTGTGTGAGGAATGTCCTGTCCTATTACCAAAGTTTAAATATGATAAAATTATACACAGTGCTCCTGAAAAATGTTCTAAGAATTCTGTACATGGTGATTATTCTAACCATGATGCATTTTTTTACATCATATTTGAGTCGCAGTCAAAAACCTTGTATTTGGAAAGAATATTTTGTGGCAGAACACAAAAAATAATATTTTCAATTTCTTCAATTTTTTCTGGTCTCTTTACCGGTACCATAGCAGAACGCCTCCTAAATCTATTGAAATTGTAATTGAATTTTAGATCCCTTACAGGATTTACTAAAGTTTACAATTAATTTAAAATTAATATCCAAATAAATTCATTGTAACGTGCAAATTAACGTTTCTTACTGCCAGTTTCTGGAGCCAAATCAAAGTTAATCTATAATCAAAATCTTTGTCATGTCAAGATTGTGAGACTATAATATCGATTTGGCTTTCAGAAACTGGCAGTCTTTGCTCAACATTCACAACTCTTAGCCCAACATACAGTTACCGCAACAGTTTCCCTAACCATAGTCAAACGCATCCCCTCTCAAGGCTCAAGTTAGCAATTTCCTTTCATTGGACAATATTGCAACACCTCCAGACAAAAGGTCGACACGGCGCCCACGTCACCACGCGTGCCGCCCCAGCCGCGGGCCCGAGCGTCTCTCACTAATTACTGCGTACCCAACGTTCCACATTTTTCATACAGATCACGGAAGCACTCAAGTCGACGATATCGATTGGAAAGTTCTGCCGGGAATTACTCGAGGTTCTACCAAGGAATCGCGGGAATGCAGTTGAGGGAATGCTCCTTTGTCCTACATGAAAAAGGTTTCACAATTACGTGGCAAAACAATATTCCCGAGGCCCTTTTTTCTGCGCCGTATTATCAGTACTTGTTTTATTATCGGTAACAATAAATATGAGAAGTGTTATAAAATGGCACGATTGTAGTTATTTCGATTAAATTGTTTTTATATGCGTAATGCTTGTTTTTTCTTAGCTATTTTTGTTTTTATTTGCATTTAAGTATAACATCACGAAGTAAATTACGTACTATAGACCCAGTTTTTTTTAATATAGATTAAGATATTCTTGATTCTAAACATATTAAAATCTAAAATCACGGCTAGGATTTTTTTATGAACTATAAGTCTCCGATGACTTTAACACCCTCAAAGTCAAAGCCATTTATTCAATTCAATTTAATTTATTTTTACCAGATCTTTCTAGGCTTTATATGCCACATTCGGCCGCATATCATTTACTATTGCGAACAAATAAAGGCCTATAAAAAAAACATTAAAACAAAACTAATTTCCAGTCCTTCGAAAAATACCATATTTTTAAAGTAATAGGATTATACATAATTAATAAATCCCTAAATTTATAAATACAATAATATATAATTTCTAAAGTGTTTAGGTTATTCGGCAACAACTTACCTTTATCAATTAATTATAATAATAATTAATAATAGTTAAATAACAATGTTGTCAATTTTTCACTATTCATTTAGATTAAACTTACTAATAATAAATAAATACTGTTACATACTGATTTGTGTGAATACATT
This sequence comes from Achlya flavicornis, assembly GCA_947623365.1. Lineage (NCBI taxonomy): Eukaryota > Metazoa > Arthropoda > Insecta > Lepidoptera > Drepanidae > Achlya > Achlya flavicornis. The sequence continues at coordinate 6,548,317 of OX392482.1, forward strand.
TTTGTTAGTTTAAAATGAAAATGAACTAAAAAAATGTGTACAAAACTGCGCTAAGAGAAGAGTACAGGATGGGCCTCGCAACTTCCCGATTCACGCGTCCTACTAGTCGTTGTTTTCTTTTTTGCACTTCAACTACTCCTATGCGTATCAGCGGCACGTGAAGTGTCGGCGGGTGTAAATTGAAACACTTGCAAATTTACCCCATACATTATTCATGTACCAACCAAACACCCTCTGAGCAAGCCAGTCTGACAGTTACAGTTGACGTAAAGTTCACAAAACTGAAGCCGCAAAATTAACCCACATTGTTCAACATTCTTTGTTTATTTTCGGCAGACATAACCTTGGATTTAATAAGACAAGAACAAAAGATCACCATCGATATCAAGTTTCGAAATCTATTCAATACGGTATTTTGTCAATAACATGATAGGATTTCGTGTAATTGTCTGCGGCACCGCGACGCGCAAATCACACCCTATTCTAGCAGCTTCATGGCACATAAGTAAAGTGGGTCAACCATTATACGTCTAACAAATGGGCACCCGCCTTAAGTCGGGCTGTGCAATAAGGAGTCGCCCCACCCTTGGAAACCCACAACCTGCATTATTCTGACCCTAATAAATTTGCCAAGTCAAACCGGCATTGTCAGACAAATGAGTTTGAAGACTAACGTACAGTAGAACATAATTATCCACTTACTATGTACAATTATTATATAATCGCTACAGCAGAACAGCAGTGCGATTAAGTAACTTTTTTTAATTAAACTTCCATCTTTTTTTTTTTTTTTTTTATACCACTAAGGTGGCAAACAAGCATACGGCCCGCCTGATGGTAAGCAGTTACCGTAGCCTATGGACGCTTGCAACACCAGGGGTATCACTCGCGCGCTGCCGACCCTGAAGAAATCTCTTCACGCCCTTTTTGAAGAACCCCATGCTGTACTCCATTGGGAAAACCACGGCGGGGAGCTCATTCCACAACCTGAGCGTCCGCGGAAGAAAGCTCCTTTGAGCCCGCACAGTTCGAAACAATTCTGGTTTCAATGTGTGAGGATGGATTCCCCGTCGATGGCGTGAGTTGCGATGGTGGAAGGTAGCCGTGGGCAACAAGTCGAACAATTCCTTAGAACACTCTCCATTGTACAAGCGGTAGAACACACATAAGGAGGCAAAGTCTCTCCTCAGACTGAGGGGCTCTAAACCGCTTGTGAGCTCGGGATCGTCAACAATTCTGATGGCACGTCGCTGAACCGAGTCTAAAGGCCCAAGCTGGTATCCAGGTGCTCCCGCCCATAGATGACAACAGTACTCCATATGCGGCCGGACCTGCGACTTGTAAAGTTGCAGTCTTTGCCCTGATGTGAAGTACTGCCTCGCTCTGTTGAGCACTCCAAGCTTTTTGGATGCCAGCTTCACCTTGTCTTCCAAGTGACTTCGGAACAGCACGTCGCTGGAAATGTCGACGCCAAGGATCCCGATGCTTTGACTGAAGTTCAAGGAAGTGTTCTGGAATTGTGGAGCCACAGACCATGGGGTTTTCTTAGCGGTGAACGCGCAGGCTTGGGTCTTAGTGGGGTTAAAATGGACTAGGTTTAGTCGACCCCAATCAGAGACACTAGTCAGTGTACTCTCGATTTCAGACACCAGCCGTTCGCGGCTTTCCTCAACCTCGGAACGAGGGATATTTGCACGGCCCGTGTAATGGGTGTCCCCTGTACTGTCGTCTGCATAGCAATGAATGCCGTCAATAGACAGCATATCATTGATATGCAGTAGGAACAGTGTTGGGGACAGCACAGAGCCTTGCGGAACGCCAGCATTTATGTCCATGCTATCGGAGCAGCTACCGTCGACGACGGCTCTTATGCATCTGCTGGACAGAAAGCTGGCAATCCATTTGCATAATCCCTCGGGAAGCCCGTATGATGGTAACTTCGTTAGAAGACCCCTGTGCCAGACCCGATCGAACGCCTTCGCCACATCTAGGCTCACTGCCAATGCCTCACCTTGACTCTCGATGGCGAGTGACCAACGGTGCGTGAGATACACAAGGAGGTCACCAGCTGAGCGACTGTGGCGGAAGCCATATTGTCGGTCGCTCAACAACTCGTGATCCTCCAGGTATCTCAAAAGCTGCGTGTTGATCACACGCTCCATGACTTTGGAGAGAAGGGAGGTGATGGCGATAGGCCTGTAATTCGTCGGGTCTGATCTGTCGCCCTTTTTGGGCACTGGGTGCACGTGGGCAGTCTTCCACGAAGACGGGACTTCCTTTTTGGTGTAGGAAAGTGCAAAAAGACGCGTCAATACTGGACACAATTCAGGAGCACACCGCTTCAGCACCACTGCCGGTATGCCGTCTGGCCCACTCGACTTATGGATGTCCAGAGAAAGCAGTTCCCGCCGGACCTCCCGTTGGGTAATGCTTATCTCCGGCATGGAGCTAACACACTGCGGGATGGTAGGCGTTGTGGCGCCCCCGTCATCCAAAGTCGAGTTCGAGGCAAAGAGATAGCCCAAAAGATCACCTTTCTCCTTTGCACTATGGGCCAAGTTTCCGTCCGGCTTACGGAGGGGTGGCAAGGACGACTGGCAAAAGTTACCTTCGGCAGCTTTGGCAAGAGACCAGAAAGCGCGACTTCCAGAGGGAAGGCTAGTCAGCCTCTCACCAAACCTGCCGACGAAATCAAACTTCGCCTTGGCGATCATTCGCTTACTGAACCTCGAGGCAGCGTTAAATTTGCGTTTCGCATCAGAGATGTTAGGGTCCTGATCAGTTCGGGCCGTGGTCCAAGCCTCATACAAAGTTTGCTTATTATGTCTAGCATCTTTGCAGGGCCGATTAAACCACGGTCTCTTCTTCACCCCTGCAGCCACTAGCGGGTTTGGGATATAACATTCCATTCCCGCCATTCTGTAATTAATTCGAAATTAAACAAACTTCATTCGATTTGTACGTATGTAGTATATTATTTTCTCTATGACGATTAACATTTGTGTGCTGATTTCATTACCATCCTATCTAATTTTAATTATTTCTCTCGTAGAAAAAATAAATAAATCGATTGCCTAATCAAACAATGTTATAAATCGTCTTAAACGTACTATGTATGTTTCAAATACATCGTATCTAATATTATAAATACGAAAGTGTGTATGTTTGTTTGTTTTTTACGCCTTCACGCCTCAACTATTCAACAGTGCGTCATGAAATTCGGCATGCAGACAGCCTATGGTATAGAGAAGGACATAGGCTACTTTTTATCCCGGTAACGCGGGTGAAACTGCGGGGACCAGCTAGTAATTCGTAAAGATAAGTATTTACTATGTTTTTAAATCGACGTCTTCGATATTTTCATTAGAATGTGCTATTTTTTGAGCTGCCAAGTCCACAGCTGCCATGTTTATCGTTAACAAAATCAAAATTAAAAATTAATGTCTACAGACTCTGATAAAAACCTAACCTTTTTGTACATGCTGAAAAAGGTCGTGAGATTCCATAAATATAAAAAAAGAAATTACATTAATATGAATACTGATTTATTATACAAGACAATAAATAAAAGCACCCAACCTCAAAACCTACAGAAGCGAAATGTTAATTTACAAAACACATTTTCCTTGGAGAGTTTAACGTAATTTCTTTCTCACCAAGGCGTTTCCTGAAATAAATTACAAGTGTAAAATTCACAACAACAAAAGCGAAACAACAAAAGGCTCGCGGCTCGCAACATCCGGACGACCCTTCCAAACTTAGCAGCCTGATTACGGATTTCCGAGCAAGAAAAATAAAAGGAGAAATAATACGTAACCATGTAAAAAAAAGTGTATTCAAGTAAACCACTCTTGCGTTGTTAAATTTGAGAAAGAAGCAATCGTTCGTTGTTCAATAAAAAATAGCAGATTATTTTTAGAACTTTACCTATTTTTTATCTATGTTTTCCACTGAACTCTTCCTGGCTAAAATAACGTTTATATGAAAATCGACGTAGTCAAAAAGAGCTGGCTGTGGCGTGTAGTGCTTGACATAAAGATGAAAACGCGGGTCTTTTTGCGGTAAAGTATCCCCTCCAGGATCTGGCGTTGGTGCTGGTGGAGGAGGTGATACTGAAATTCTTGGTGGAGTAAATGGACCTCTTGTTGCATTCAAAACTGGATACTTCACTTTTTTCCATAGGAATGGTTGTTTATGCTGTGAACCATGATGCATATCTAAATGACGAGTAGATTCCTTCTTGGGATTTTGTGAAGTCAATTCATACATTTCAGCCAAAGATAAATACCAATAGTCGGCTCCATTCCCTATTATTGGAAACAATCTTTTATTTGAAAATATTGGTCGGTGTTTTCTTACAAACTCGTCATATTTACGTTTCAATCTCTTCATGTACTCAGTGTAGTGAATGGATTTTAGGAGCATTTCGAACTCGGATAGTTCTGATGAGGCAGGTTCTGAATAGACACCAGCGCAAACATAGGTTCTCAGCAAGTGATGCAGTTTGAAAACAACAAACGCTAGCCATTGTCTTGCTTCCTCTTCTAAGATCCTCAAATCATCAGCTCTACTTCTAATACCAAACTCAGCAGCTTCTGCGGCTTTTCTATCTCCACGTTCTTTGACCGTCGCGAGCCAACGCCGATAAGAGCGATAGCAGAATTGCGTACGCCTTGAATAATGACCACGCCAGAGTGCCTGCCAAATGTGCACTAAATTAAGTAACAGAAAGGTTTTCTAAATTAACTTACTTAAGTTTTGGGCTATTTACCCCACAACTTCTACCTGTTTACTTCTAATAGTAGATACTCGTTGCAATTATTTTATGAGTAAAGAGGTAATAAGCGCTCCGCGAGTGGCACATAAAGCTTACTGACATTAAGCATCTCTGTTCTTATAAAAAATATCCCAAATCTTTTGGATGTGAGAATCAAACCCCAAAGGTAGTTTTGAAACATGGAAAATCATGACGTAAACTCACCTGTATTTTCGTAGCCGCTCGAGCATAATGTCTGCCATGCTTATTTCTGACAGCTCTTCTCAAAGCAACTCGATACGCCTGACGTGCTTTATGAACTCTGAATGCACACTGTATTATTATAGCATTCTCCGACAGCCAAGCAATATGTTTCCTGATCAAATAACCTCGTGCCATACGTTGCAGCAACAGTACAGCTAGGAACCTTTCATGGCGACGAGATTCTGCTATATCAGTTCGGTTTTGTAGTTCATCATAGAACTCATGGGCAGTTGGTAGTAGACGATATACTATTGCCATTATAGGAAATTAGTACACTATTTTACTGGAAAAAAAAAACACATTACCTGTATGAGTTTGGATTTTTTACTAGCTGTCCCCCGCGGAATCACTCGGATAAAAAGTAGCCTATGTCCTGAGCCTATGTCCTTCTCCATACCATAGTTTATCTGCATGTAAAACTTCATGATAATCCGTTGAGTGGTTGAGGCGTCAACGCGTAACAAAAAAACAAACTCACTTTCGCATTTTTAATATTATATTGATTTTATTATTATAGTTAGAATAAAACCGTGGCTTATTTATTTACCAACTATGACACAATATTGAGTATAATTAGGTTATTTATGTAAAGCTCAACCTTGAACTGGATATATTAATCTTGAATAAGCTTGTTTTTCAATGCTTGGTCACAACGCGCAACGTTATCATCAATCTGTAATGTCAAATGTGACGTTTGCCATAACATAACATATAAACTTTATGACATCTGTAATATATAGCTACGTTTATGGCTAGTAACTTTTGCAATACTATAAAGTATTTTTGTTTTTCTAGTGAACCAAAACCATTTTATTTTATTTTTTATACGAGTAAGTCGGCAAACAAGCATACGGCCCACCTGATGGTAAGCGGTTACCGTAGCCATATGGACGCTTGCAACACACGAAGCCGACCTTTCCCCCCTCCCCAATGACCTCCGGCGACCTTAGTCACGCACAAGCTTCGAGCTTTGAGCTTTCTTTTCAAATAAGCTACTCATCAATATACATACGTATTTTTCCCGAAATCCAGATTCAAATATATATTTGTCACACTATATAATTGCTACACAGAACCTGCATTTAGCCTAAATAAAATAATTTCCGACTATTATTCCCTAGAAAAGTAAAAACAGAAAGTATGCTAACCCCAACCTTTAGAATTCCTATTTTCGACGAGGGCTGTAATCAGCTGCTTACCTGCTCCAGACTCCAGCTCTACACCGCACCTGCACCACCCTCATTTTATTTCCTATGCGCACTTAATCATAATGACACTTTACTTGCTTTTCAGGGCACAGTAACAAGGTCTGATATTTTTTTTATTTTGGCCCTTAAATGAAGCCGTGTCTCGGTTGCCCATTTCGTTACACTCCCCCTCAGGCGACGATACGAGTTGTATTCGTAGTGCCCTCTCTCCCCTCAGTCCTTGCTCAGGTGGGATCGTGTGAGACATCATGAATAATTCAACAATCAAATTGCCAAGGTGTGTAGGCCTGTTTATTTATTTTTACCCGAAACGTGGCAATTTTCATACATATGATGAGGCCGTAAGCTGAAATTGAGTCATCCTATAATTGATATTAATTTCATGAAATTATTCAATCAAAATATTATCTGAATTTTTTGTTACTATTTTTGTACTTTAATGGTTACATTTGTAGATTAATCACATGGCTTTTTTGCATAAAAGATAATTTTAGATTATTTTTATTCGCTAAAAATACGTGTTTTCGCAACAAAGACGGGTATTGTTTTCAAGTCGTTAACAGCTCTATTAAAATCAAGACTTCAGGGGAGATGGTGGACTTTAATAATTAATAATATTCCCACGAGCCTTCTTAACGGAGAAAATAATGACTGCGGTGAATTTTTAAACGACGACGTTTAGCGGTCGACCCAGACTAAGACGGAAGGAAAAGAAAAATAATACTTTTGGTATTATGCTGGGGTTAAATCCATATTTCATAGTGAATCAAGGCTCAAGACTGAGATACTAGGAGACTTGTAAATCTTTAATATTATCATCATTTGTTTTTGTACGTAGATTATATCGAATTTTAGATTTCATATAACGAATTTCTTCACAGAGTTAAAGTTATCCTTACAAAGGTATTAATGATATCATAATACACTGAACATTCAGAATTAACGATGTAAAAAGTTTCAGAAAACTTTATTACTAATGGCTTGGCCCACGCTACAGCAAAAATTACTTGATATTATACCTAGTGGCTATTAAAACACTATTAGCGGTCTCATTTTTGGGTATCATGTTTCTGAGAAACTGCATAAAAACCATTAAAAACCAGTTAATACGGAGCTATTATCGTTTATTCCCAATAATAAGCTGGTACAAAAGCTTATAATCTTGTTTGAAAAGAGAACACAAATTAAATCAGAATTGGGGTTGAAGATTCAACTGTTGATAAAACAATCTTCAACTAGAATAATGAAGTTCTAAGTAGATTTAAGATGAGAATTAAAACAATAAACATGGTACAGTACTAAACAAACGGTACGTAAATTACCTCACTAACGTTCTCATTGTTGTAGTAGAGTAGAGAAACATAGAACTAGGTTAGCACAAAAAAGTCTCGCATCAGAACAAGTCTTTAATACAAATGTGAAGTGTTTCTTCCGTAGAGTTTTTCTATTTAATGTTGTATCATATTATTACTGTAAACTAACAATTACTATCAAATTCAATCGATTTTGCCGATGATGATAAACATGATTAAAACAGGGACAGATAAAACTATTGGCATGCTGTACAAATATTATTTAAAATTACTTGAGTAAAATTGTGTCAAAGATATTCATCACTTATTTGATCGTTAATATTCAATTCGATAAATTGTAAATTTTCTTCTCATTTTCTTTTTTACTACATACAATAAATGAAACTGCAACGTGCTTCTATTAATTCCCTTAATTAATATTCGAGACCACTACACAGATTTTGATACTGCTTTTATCGTTAGTACATAGTAAAAGAGATTCTAAAAAAAAAACTGTATTCTATTATGGTGCGTCCAAGCTACGTGATGTGAACCGAGCACGAGCCGAGCACACGTGGAGCACGGATTCGTGTAGCGTGGACATACTTGCGAGCCTCGAACGAGCGTACGGCTCGCGCTCGACTGCACTCCACCGATTGTCAGTTTTTTGACGAAAACAGGGATTCGCATGACAGGGCCTACTACGAAAAACGATACACGATATTCCGATCATCGTGTACGTCCACACTTAACATCTCGAGCAACGAATTATCATAGCATTCCATAAGCTAACCATTAACTTTTCTAGTGAAACACTTCAAAGTAAAAGCGAAAAGCTTCCACATTAGCAGCTTTTCATATTATTAACATTTCCACATTAGGGCTCAGGAGAAACTGGTAAGGTATATTTTCACAGGCTGAAAAGGAGCGATGTAAATAAAGCCTAACATAAACGTGAAAATAATGAAAAAGTGTTTCACTTTAGGAATATAAAATAACACATCACGTCCAAGGCAGTGATTTTCAGGCTTGAATATTTTATAGCGATCAAATACCTTACAGTAGCGTTCATGATAATTTTACCTTTGTATATTTATTCAAAACTGAGGCTATTTTGAAATAAATCATTGATTGATAACAAACTTTACATGTTAGACCTACACGTTTTCGTTAAGTTCATTGAACTCTAGGTTTGTATACAGGTTGACATGGGACTTTCTATATGTGCAACTGAGTTTGTTTGTTTGAAAGCGCTAATCTCAGGAATTGAGTCACGGCAGTTTTTGACCCAGGCATGCCTACAAGGGTCATCGTCCTTTGATACGGATGAAAACGTTGGGCACAGCTAGTATTCTACACAGCGTTACAAGGACCTATTTCCAAAAAATATTTAGGCAATAAATCTTTACTCACAGGACATTTTTTCGTAGGAATGTATTCTTCGCTACGGGGGCAACAGAGAGGCTGTGTTTATCTGACTATACTGACTAAAACCGCACAGTGTTCTTATGCCATAAGTCAGAACATTGGGCATGTACACTTACTACAAAAAATATCCCTCAAATTATGGCCCGATTCCGAGCACGACCATCTTTATATATTAATTCTACTGTACGTCACTGTAAGCTGGACCGATTGGAATGAATTTTTTGTATGCGTTTGGGTGGCGTCATCAGACATTCCAATCGGTCCAGCCATTTAGGAGGAGGTCAGTGACAAACACACGTACAGTAGAACTCCCTGGAAGGTTTAGATAGGGTAGGGTAGCACCACAGGGTAGGGTAGCACTACGCGAACAAAGTCGCGCCGGGCAGCTAGTAGCTAGGACAGTAGGTTTATTTTTGATCGTACTGGTTGTATCTGCATATGTGCTCACTCAATCGGTTTCAACAATCATGGATTCCCTTTGATTAAATTCCTGATCCGAACGCTGATTACAACAAATTACAGTCGCTTTGTAATTTGTTATTTCCTCATACAAAGCGGGCCATCAGTTAATTACAATTCATTGGCTTTAGCACGATGGTAAAAAAATCTGATAATAACTACTTTTCTTGTGCAAAATATTCCTATCCTACCATAAGTAGAAGAAGAAGCTTCATAAAACTTGGTATTAGTCGAAAATCAATCAATATGCAATTTTATTAACAACACCAAATATAATGTACCAAATTCAATGTATCCCTATACAACGCGTAACAGATTTGGATGCTAAATCGTTGATCGGTTTGTTCAGAATCGCCTACTGAATCGATTTATGTAACTTTAAATATCTATATTAGGTAAAATTAGCTTACGAAATGATCTATATGCCCAGTTTGGCAATAAAAAAACCTACCATTGGTAAAAAAACGATTCGTTTTTGTTTATTGAAACCGGGCATTAATCTGTTACACGTTGTAGACTTTATTAAATTATATACTTGTAGGATAAAAAAATATAGATATATAAAATTTATATTCATAATGGCATGTGAATTTGAGTTTCATTACCTTCGCATTCAGATCCCAGGTATTGTAAAAAAACCGGCCAAGTGCGAGTCAGACACGCGCACCGAGGGTTCCGTACAAACCTATAGGTATATAAGTAAATGGTAGTATAGACCTGAGTATTTGATATGAATTTCAATTTATGACGTATTAAAAAAAAACTACTTACTAGATCTCGTTCAAACCAATTTTCGTTGGTAGTTTGCATCGTAATGTACATCATATATTTTTTATAGATTTATCATTCTCTTATTTTAGAAGTTACAGGGGGGGGGACACACATTTTACCACTTTGGAAGTGTCTCTCGCTCAAACTATTCAGTTAAGAAAAAAATTATATTAGAAACCTCAACATCATTTTTGAAGACCTATCCATAGACACCCCACACTTATGGGTTTGATGAAAAAAAAAAAATTGAGTTTCAGTTCTAAGTATGGGGAACCCCCAAAATTTAATGTTTTTTTTCTATTTTTGTGTGAAAATCTTAATTGCGTTCACAGAATACATCTACTTACCAAGTTTCAACATTATAGTTCTTATAGTTTCGGAAATAAATGGCTGTGACATACGGACGGACAGACAGACAGACAGACATACAGACAGACAGACAGACATGACGAATCTATAAGGGTTCCGTTTTTTGCCATTTGGCTACGGAACCCTAACAAGCAACGTGCATGAATAGGCGATCTAACTGTAATATTGTAATGATTGTAATATCGTTTAATATTATGTAGACAGTTTAACTCATGATTAAAACTATGTTTTGAGGTAAGTATTATGCAATTGAAACATATGCAAGTAATATTCACATTTTCAGTGCTATGTGAAGCACTAAAACGCTTTGCTAATTACAGTTACACGGTTCCAGAGATGCTGCAATGCAGTGTTTGAAGTAATTTTCAGTAATATCCTTAAGACTACGCAGAGATAGTAAAACCATGCTAATGTTGGGAGATCGTTGTATGCACGTATCATAGTAAGTATGTACGTGCTCCGATGGAAACTAAAGCTATAGTATATCGACATCGCGTTACTTTCATTGCCAATTTTATAACGATAATATTCGACCCAGATTTTTCCAAAGTACAAAGTTATTGTCGCATCATATTTTCTAGTTTGCAGTACACAACAAAAATACGCAAAGACATGGTTTTTTAGAGTCACTAGGGTGAGTGAGTTGCACAGGCTTTTTACGCATGTCTGTAGCTCTCACTGAGCTCACTGATTACGAATCAAATAGATAGGTTATACGCTTTTTTCAATTTTTTTAAACAAAATATTCAAAACATATTCAAAACCTGTAAGAAATTACATATTTGTAACATTGTAATTAATAGTGTTTACTACTAATCCGATTAAACGAAGCATGCAGATAAGTGAAGCAGAAACTATTAAATCAATGTCTAGTTATGTTGCGGTTAATACTGCATCAGCTTAGTTACCTTCCGTTTAATCCTAATCTGTAAGGGCGAACCGACGACGGCTGTAGGCTTCCGCCCAAAGGACTTATAGCATATGTAGATGTTCTAGATGACGTAACTGCACTAATAGAGGCTGCTAAAGAGCTTTAGATAATATATAACCTTATTTGTTGATAATAAATAAATATGATTGGACTAATAGCTTACCGTACAAAATATTGAATGTATCAAATCAAACAAGGGGTGTACCAAAAGCATAAACAAAATATAAAGAGAGGTAGAGCACAGCGTTTATTCGCTCAAAGAGCAGCTCGACTGGGGAAGTATTACCTTACAGAATACCGCAGCCAAATAACTTTATGTTGTGTAAAGTTGTGTTCCTGCGCGTGAGTAAGGTCGCCAGAAGTCATAGGGGAGGGGGGAATGGTCGGTAACGCGTGAGCGATGCTTCGTGTATTGCAAGCGTCCATATGGCTATACGGTAACCGCTTAACATCAGGTGGGCCGTATGCTTATTTACCGACTAAGTTGTATAAAAAAAAAATTGTTTTGAGATATTTTGTCATCAAATGGCAGAACATTATTTATTTACATAAGATTTACCAGCATTACAATATTCCATGTACTCAATTTTTGCATTTGATATCATGTTTCAAAAACCATCTATGAAGCGAAAGACAATAACCTGTCCCCGTTACTTATAAGATGTGAGCTATGAGGGTTGAATGGGGAACTCCCACATTCTTTCAGCTTCTTTGACCGGGTCACCCCTGAACTTTCAGAACATGAGCCATATTGCAGAATGTCTCCGTGAAAAAAGACCCAAAGTTTTGCTCGTTTCGGCGAACTTATTATACGCTCCTGAAGGATTTTCTGACGTTTTTATTTTAAGGCTATTAAAATATCTATAGGCTCTAGTATATTTTTTTAAGAAACGTTTTTTTTTTCAAACTTTATTTTTACTACTTTGTTAATGGTTGATATAGAAAATTAAGGTAGGTATCATTATTTGTTTCTACTGCTGTTGAATAATTCATAGTTTGAAATTATATAGTTGAAAGTCCTCCTCAATAGTGATGTGTTTTTCAAACATAATTCACCTTTGATAAATAAGCAAATATATTTTTATAACGTTATCTCTCATATTTGGATTCTTCGTAAAAATATTTCCGTTACAATCTAATAGGTGCCTACGTTTCATCATATCTTATTTTCTCATCAAAGTATCAGTCTATATTTGTAGAAACTCGATGTTTACTTTCTCAAATATTATATTCTACGCTCATGGGCTACGCTGTTATTGATTTTACCCATAACTCTACTTATTATTATATAATGATAGTAGCTCAGTTTCTTCAAACTTACCAAAAAACCTTCCTATCAGTGGTAAAGTCTACCTACATTGAAAAACAGGACATTGAGTCCATTACTCAATTCACCTATGCAAAGTGATGTAATAAAGGGTATCTAGTATATTGAATTGAATTTGCCAGTGAGGACGGTTTATGAGGTGCCGCTCGTATACGACCAAATGTGGACACATAAAAATGCCATAATTTTGTATGCAACAGATATGAGCCGGACTTTATGACTTAGGTACGGGTACTGCCTCTCCATGATGTTTTACTTGAGGTATAAAATGGCATGCAGATGTGAAAGATGCATTAGTTATATCACGTAATACCAGTAGGTACTTGGTTTTAGTACCTAGTTTAAACTTGGTGGTGTTTCAAGTAACATTCATATGATATTTTCTATTGCCGCCATGTTATGTCTTGGTTTAACATTAGATACATTGATTGTTTAACCATGGTTTAACCTCACATACACATAGTACTGTTACATAGACTAAACACGATGAAACCCTATTGCACAAAAATGATACATTGAATGAATTCTACTACTGTGGTTACATATGGTAAGGTATAATATAGAACCTTCATCCTTCATAATACAGCTATTGAATATTTACTTCATATAAAGTGTCTAATGAAGTCTTAAATATGATCAAGAACACTGTCCAGCTAATATCAAGTAACTTTTTTTCGCCGTAAAATAAATCCGAATTCCACAAGTTTTCGAGGTGATGATAAAATTCCATCGCGTTAAGAAGTTGACACTGCCCCGCCCCAGTACTCTTGGCATCATAACTGGGTTAGAGAAAAATGAAAACTTTCGCAATATGGTCCTGGACGAAGTTCGCTATGCACGAGAGTTGAGTAATAACAGTTCCCAGATAATATATTTGCAAATTTGCTTGTGAAACTGTTCTACTTACCGACACCTACCTACTTTACGATTTAAATTCAGATTAGGATACATAATAATATGTTACATTTAGCTGAGGTGTATAATAATAAAAAGGGTCCTTTAAATTTTATTTCATTGAATTAGAAATAAACAAATGAATGCCTACTGTTAATCGTGTTGCTTTTTCATGTTTCCCCTTTTACTTTGTCTCAAGTTATTTTTGGTTCCTCCATTATCTCATTTCCCACTTCTAAGAAGCTAAGTTCTATCCTATTTCTAAACACGTTGAACAGAAATAATTATGTTAGTGGCGATTCAAAACATTGTTTAGATAAAAATAAACTGCGGCAACAAATACAAATTTAATCAACACCATGTTTTTAGTTAATGAACCGATTGTACGGAGAGTAGCAACAGTCACGCACGTTTGCAAAGCTAATACAATTTAACTTGAGATAATGAAAACCGCTAGTGGAAGGCATTGTGATACACCCGACTAACTCCAGCACTAACGCTGGATTTACTATTAAAGTTTTACTCAGTGCTTATTTCATGGAAATGTACCTTACATAATGTATGTTACTGTTGTTTGGAATAGATAGCGACCTGTATTTAAAAAGTATTAGGTAATAGTGTTGATGTTATGCTTTTAATTTCCTTAATATTAGGTATTTAATATAAGTATCAGTTATTATAATATCATCCTTTGACTGTTTGGCGATCCGCGCGGGCGAGGAAATCAATTGTTATCTTTTAACCGCAAGTCGTTATCTACCTTACTAAAAAATATATCTTAACTTTATGAAATACTACTCTGGTAATTATAATACGTAATTTGGAATTCACGAGCTTTATTTTACTTCAAAGAATAAAAACGATCTTGTTAGATAAATCTTATGGACGAATAAAGAAATACTTAGACTTAATAAAGCTAACATGTATAACAAATTATCCCGCAAATTCATCTTAAAATTCTACGAAGGATCTTTCTTTACGTGTTTTGTTAAGACCAACAATCTGAATCAAACGAAATCACTTGAATTAAATGTTTTTTTTAGTTCATAGTCAAAGTTATCATCCACTAAGAGGTTATAAAGGTTGAAGCTTCTGAATTTACTATTAGATTCGGGAATCAGCCTTCAACTGAGAAGTTCTACTGGCAAGAAACTCAGCAACGTAAAACTCATACAATTTTAAAGTATCTAGTTGGATTCTAAAAAAATAAATGGAGGTGCAAGGGAAGACGACCCGTCACACGATGCCGTCGCAAACAAAGGCCTTTAAGTGACTGCAGGCCAATGTACATGTAGGTTAATTGTAGATTGCCGAATTATCTTTGTCAGCGCGATTCAGCATGTCGTGGCGCCATCTATCTATCTGTGTGTAAACTATCTCTAACAGAATTAATGGAAGACGTGTTACGTATTTTATTGAAACTCATCGCCAAACGGGGTCAAAAAGGGGTAAAAAGCTATTTTAGGGGTGATTTGAATCGAAGTTGATATCAATACTCCTTAGTAGGTACTTTTGATTTAAATTAAATTTCATTTTGACACATGTTTGAAAACGGAATCCAATTTTATTCAAAAAACTTGGTGCAATACAATACTCTTTAAAATTGGAATCCTAACTAATATTATAAATGCGTAAGTGAGTTTGTTTGTTTATTTCTTAATTACGCTTTCACGCCTTAGCTACTCAACAGATCACGATGAAATTTGGCATATAACCTATAGTATGAAGAAGGACATAATCTACTTCTTATCCTGGGAACGCGAGTGAAACCGCGGGGGACAGCTAGTATCATATAATAACATAGAATAGTTTATCAGTTCTAACATTACATGCTGTTAATACTTGCATGGTTATCCATTATCTCAGGCAAGTGGGTAACTAGGTAAAACTAGTATGTTACTACTATCATAGATTAAAACTATCAAATATCTAGTATCCCAGATGCGACTGGTCCGAAAAATTCGATCTTTATATTATTTAAAAGGAAAGTATCTACAGTAAGTAGGCTACGAGCAATAGTCTATCAACTTAAAACTTGTGGTTGTCTGTAAAAAAATCTTGGAAACTCCACAAACTATCCAGACACCAAAATGAACATAGGTACAGTCGATTGTATACAACTACTTTGATAATAGAGTTTCACTCGATCTTGTAGCAGTGAGACAAGGGTGAAATTTCCTCAAGAGCGAATGAGATATTATTTTATGCATTTTATTTTTTCACGCGTTTAGGGTTGCCAGGTGATTTCCAGAAATCAAATGCTTCTCGTTAGGCCGGAGATCATTGAAAAAAAAAACGAATATTAAAGCGAATCTATGCAAAGAAAAGGATACCTATCGGATATTTAGGTTAATTTTCTACGACTATTAGACATTTCCTTTCTTTCAATTTTTAGCTGGCTACGCTCATCGAAAAGCGTATCTAGTTTTAGTAAAATTAAATAGTATAATAAATAAATATATAAAGTGATTGCCAAAATCCCTAGTGTTCGTATAGGGTTCGCCGCGCCCACCCGTACCTCGCGTCCGCCCTGGTGCATTGCAAGGTCACGTGGTTTTACTCGAATCTTTACAACTAATATAGCTATTTTAAGATAGCTTTGCACTAAAGAGTGACTTCGCTGAGTAGGAACTATTGAATATTCTGTGCCTGAATTAGATAACGTTATAGCGGTTTAAATAAACCAAAGTATCGAATACTTTCACAACACCTCAATAATATATACCTAAGAGGTATTCATATAAGAATGTACCTACCATATTTGGAAATGTACCATCACAATACTAGAAAATCCGCCATAAGTACGACAGGGCCACGTGGAAAGAATTATGACAAAATCAACTTCATAAACAAATGATATATCGGCGAAACTGGGCAAAAACTAACAAAAAAAAAGAAGAGTAAAACAATGTCAAGTTAAAAGTAACAGTTACTGGCATGTAGATATCAGAACTCAATATTTTCAACGGCACTCGTCTTTATGCTAGCATTTTTAATTTATTTCACATAGCACAACACGCCGAACGATTCGCACGTTTCCCAATAAACGAAAAGCTTATTTCACTCACGCCTGACTTTGAAGCATCCTTCGATTGGAAACTGAAAAATATTTCCAATATTTTCCCGGTGAAGAATTTTCGTTTCTATTCAAAAGTATGTGCGAACCGTGCGGAGGCAGAAAGCGGGAGGAAATGATTTTTATTTTGCCTAACATGTACCTTTGCTACTCTCAATATTTTGATTATATTTTCCGACTAGCTGTCCCCCGCGGTTTCACCCGCGTTCCCGGGATATGTCCTTCTCCATACCGTAGGCTATCTGCATGCCAAATTTCATGATTATCTGTTGAGTAGTTGAGGCGTGAAGGCGTAACAAACAAACAAACAAACTCACTTTCGCATTAATAAATAAATATCCTGGGACATTCCTTACACACGGTCATCTGATCCCAAACTAAGCAGAGCTTATACTATGGAAACCAGATAACTGATATAATACATATACTACTACGCATTTATAACATTAGTTAGAATCCTAACTAACAAATTGTTTGTTACTAATCTTTCCATATCCTAGCTAATCAGTTATTATAGTTAGGATTAGGATAACAAGATTTTATTTATGGCATAAAAAATGTTTGATTATTTTTTAAATAAATTAGTCAAAGAACTTTATAGACTTAAAAATATCGATATTATTGATTTCAGAAAATAGTAACAAAGTGAAAAAAAAAGTTTTGTTGAGATAGATTCTTGACTTTCCAACACTGTTAATATAAAAAACGTGAAAAAAAATCACAAAATATTACATCAAGTAACACTGTGTAAAGCTTCAAAATGAAAATAGAATGACAGAAACCTGACCTAGTTAACTATACATTGCATAGTTTGAACACCAAAATTCACTCAGACCTATACCAAAAATAACTGAAACAAATTGTTTCCCATTAGTCTAGATGTCAGTTGAAGCCATATCGCATAGGTAGATAGGTATTTCACGAACGAATACAATATAACTGTTCATCAGAACTCTTGAACTGCGAAAAAAGAGGTCAATTTTGAATACCACTACAGGTACTTGGTACTTTTAGTTATTCTACTACAATTATACCATAGGTGTATCATGTGAATTATTGTTCTTATTTATAGTGAAAAAGATGTAAGGATGTGGAAGATTAGGATACTGAACCTAATCTTTATTCTTTTGATGTACCTATTCATTTAGATGATGCTTAGCGCCAGTTGTCGTTGTTGGTAGCCGGATCTCTTCCGGAGACTCTTAGCACCCCATGCCCCGCCGTTACCGTGACCGCTACCGTAGCCCGGGATAGCAGGGCCGCCGGGGACTGGGGGCCGTGACTGTGTGTTGTGTACCGTAAGGGGGTTTTGCCGTAATCACCACGCTTGGCAGGCGGGTTGGTGATCGCAGTAGTGATGACGTTACTCAGGTAGACGCTGCTGCCCGTCCCCTGGTGTATTCCCTTAGTCGCCTTTTACGACAACCTCACGATTGAAAGGGTTGGCCCTATTCTATGCCGGGAGCCACACGGCTTTAGAACTTCTAATAAATGTTTTATGACTCCATTATCAAGCATATCTCCCATGATAATATTTTGTAATAAATTGAAGAAATTAGACATACGTAGGGACCATTGCATAAAATAATTTGACGAAAATGAACCCTGCGACCCGTGGCATCTCAGTATATAATATTAAGTATAGCAATGAAACTTTTTTGTCAAACATTATTACGTCGGAAACAAGTCTCATAATGAGAACAGTTTGCAAATTTAAATGCAAGTTATGATATTTAAAGTCTAAGATTGTATATTACCAGTGGAGAGTTATTTACCTAGATGAGGACCGTATGAATGGCTCGCCTTTTTGATGCAAATTTAATGAGCAAGCCTGGGGAAGGCCGTCTAAAGCCGTCCGACTGACCATTACGCGAGACAAGGGCCGCGTTGAATACACTGTCCACAAGGGTGAAATGGTTTTTACGCGATTTTAAAACGATATCTTTAGCTTTTCAATGTTTTTAAAGGGCTATTTTATCTAGAGCTCAACTTCAAAGTTGGTTTAAATAAATACAACGACATTATAGTAATTATTTTTCATTTTATTACTATGAATTAAATTACTTTCCACCTATTTACAAAAAAAACGAATTCATATCTCATATAATTAAAATATATTTCGTTCTGAAATTGGACCATTTTCATACTGCTAATAAATCTCAAATTAAATTATTTTTTAAGACCTACCTAGACAATATTTCTCTGTTAGCCCAACATATATATTTGGAATAAATTATTTAGACCAATCCAAATAATTCTATGTCACTATGTCAAGCATAAAATTAATTAAATATAACCACACCAAATAAGTCTGCGGTGGTATTCATAACTGGGTATTTAAGACATTTGGAGCGGTTCTAACAAGGTGCTTAACTATTCACAGATGAATGTAAAAGCCCTTTCATACTTTAAATACGCTAACGTTCCTTTACCAGTGTACCAACACGGAGAAAATGAGAGCTATTTTTACGATCAAAAGCGGCGTTTGGTAATAAGGTAGTTACTAAATACTGGAGCATTCAACGGAACGGTCAATAGGTAAAAAATAAATATCAGTGAATTCACCTAATACTAGTAATTTACTCATCCATTTGATAGAACCGAATTAGTTTAAAGTTTAGTTAGATTGACTTAGATTTAGTTTTATTTGTAAAAGTGTTTTTTTACTGTTATGTTTGGTTCAATATTTAAGTTCACAATATTTCATAAAATAAATATAAAATATATACAAATGAATTTTTAAAAGCGTGTGCTGAACAAAAATAAATCAAAATGTTTTATTAAATAAAAGTTGAACAGTGAGTAGACAGAACATGATACAGAATATGTATAGGCTTTGCTGTGAAAAAGTTTTTATAATTAAGGGTCTGTGAAAATGTTAAGTTAATTGTTGGGTCCGAAGGTATTCAATTCGCAGTTCATCGAGAACGTCAACTGCATTTTAAACTAATAAAAGTCGTGCCAATACAAACATTCGAAACGTTCGAATATCCTTCTCCACGGGTGCCCGTACTTATTTTACGTGTCTGATGCTTGTCTTTTTACGCAGTGACGTATTCACATAGTGGTACGTTGCGGGGTTTTGCAGAGTTGGTGTTGCATAAACGCTGGAGAGGCGACGCGAAGACGTCGTTCGGAGCGCAGTGCGCCTACCGAACCGAAAATAACAAGCCTCACTCGTCATACAAAGCCGAGTTTTACAGAATAACCCTGTTTGCCTTTCGTCGTAACAGCGGAATTGGCATGAATGGAATATTTGTACCACTGCGTTTGGAACATGGCGGTTTTCATGTGTTGTTTGCGCATAGTTCTTTATTTGTTGTGGTTGCGATGCGCTACATCTGAAGTTTCAGTCACGGATGAGATAACTCCATTAATTTTGTACCGACAATTTTACAAAAGGAATAAAATATTTTATAACAAAACTACAATTTTATTTTTCAGATGCCGTTTGTAAATTGTTACAAACGGCATCTGAAAAATAAAATTGTAGTTTTGTTATAAAATATTTTATTATGCTTCAAACATTGTATAAAATGAAAGAGCTAAAACTCAACCTACGCTTAATTGAAAACTATAAAGAATTAATAAATCTCTCAGATACCAATCATGATGGGATGGAAACCTAAAAGTAAAACTAAAAAGGCAAGCAGACTGTCCTTCACATTTTCCTCTCGACAGGACTATGGGTATACATATTCATTGTATTCATCCACTATACGCCTCCAGACGATGGGCCGCTGTAAAACAACAGGAGAGAATTCTCTTTTAATTACGAGCCCGCCTCGGACGCTAGGCGGAACGATGCTTAGAACACTCTTTTGATAACCTCAACCCTCATCCGACACTCGATTATGAATTTTACTTCTAAGTTTACAGAGTTTGAATTAAGTTTAATATTCGAGATCGTTATAGAAACGTTGTACGACGAATAAAATAATCCTTTTGCTAAAAATACGAATTCAAAAATGTTTGTGGTTTTGCTTTTACATGCCGATGAATACAGCTAAGTTATATTATTGAAAAGCATAACTAAATCTTTTATTAATTCAAAGTTCCTACGAGTACTTATTCGACATGCTGTTAATTTAACATTATTATAATTAAAAAAGTCTAGGTATGACATTTCCAATCAAATTAAATTAAAATGAATAATCAACACAATAAATTGTTTAAAAGCCGTTCAAGATCTAGCGGAACGGAACTAGTAGCCACCATTTCCGGTAAGCAGTATGCCATATCGACCAAACTCCTGTCTGAGATGGGTCCATCTAGCTAGTGAGGTACTTTTCTTTATTTATCTTTAACCGACTTCAAAAAGGAGGAGGAGGAGGCGGAATTCGGATGTTTATTATGTTTTTTTTTTTTCATTTATGTATGTTCGGTCATAATTCCATCATATGTAGACGGATTTGCAAAAATCTTTTTTTCGAAAGGGATTTATTCCGAAAGGGATTTAGTCCCATATAAATTTCATATAGATCTGATGATGATTTTCGGAGACAAACAACGGAACTCTTAAAAAAATTACAGCAAATCAACCGCAATTTCTGCTATCGCATAAAAACACATTGTTTACGCAATCACACAACATAAAATCAGGCCTGTACACTCAAAAGGGTTACTAGATGTATTATTCAGTATAAAATGAAACTAAAATTCAAAAATAAATTAACTTTTTACCAAAAAAAAAACTGCCTTCAAAGTACACTAAAAAGTATGAAATCACTCTTTTCTGACACTGTTTTGAAGTGAGCGAAATCACATGGCGTGTTCTTAAATATTTCGCTGAAAAAGTTAATTAATCATGAGTCTAATGGCCGATTCCTATAATTTACGGACCGTTACTGGTTCAAAATTAATACTCTTCTATCTTTACAAAAAATTAAGTGAAGATCTCAGCTTTGCATAGTATATGGAAGTAGCTATCACCGGTGAAATTAGCTTACGAATCTATTTAGGTATAAGCCCAGTACTTATGGCACGAAAAAAGCCACCGTTTGGTAAGCAAAACGATTCGTCTTTGTTTATAGGAACCGAGCATTAGTTATTCGCCCTGCGTGTTCGGCAGGAACGGTTTACTCATGGGAATTTACTAACATGTTCTCTATATTTATATTTCCAAAATTAAAACATCAGGCTCGATTGTTTTAATTGGTTTAGAATTTAACACGATATAATTGGTCTGACACTTAAACTCAGTTAATTGGGTTTTCGTTACTAGGTATACAGTTACTAGGCACCTGAATATGTCAACCTGTCAACTTAGTTTTTATTTCATGCAAATTTCAGGGATAATTTGGAATCATCCATGCTATATACGACGATTACTAACATTCGTACTACCGGGTAAATAAATGTAATAACATTATTAATATTAAAGGCGATGATAGCTCGAAAAAATGGCTGTGATAAACCATGATAGACTTAGGATATTTTCGCTACGCTTAGCAGTCTCACGAAGCGTGCAAAAGAGATATCACAATCCTTATGAGAAAGAGACACATACACAATTATGACGTGAGCCAAACATTTAGTCGAGTAGCCCATAGCGTCCCGAGTACTTTGGTGTGATTTCACATTTTAATTAAAATAATTACAATCGTGCATAAAATACTAGAAAAGTGTATTTTATATACATTGTGACTTATTTCTTGAGCAATTTTGTGACGTAAAGAAAATAAATAAACCCACAAAATTATACGCTTCACAGGTAAATGCGTATTTTTTCATTTGAATGTTTTCTCATATATTTTATGATAATATTATCACTAATCAGCACAATATTATCAAAATCAGTTTTACAACAGGATATCTATTTATCTATATCTAAAAATTGGCCATGGGCTTTCGTGCTCCCTAAGTGCTGGTCGAATATCACGGGACTCTGACACGCAGGGCTCTTGTTGTTGTCTTGTTGTCGCTAACGTGCCTTCGGAACCAGTCGGTATTCAGCGGGGCGATGGCAAGAGACCGGGTGGTATGTCTTTGATCCCTTGGAGTGTCGGCAGGTCGCGGTGTGGGATGCCACATGTGTCGATACACTCGCACCATCTCACTTACCGGCGACTTGTAAAGCTACAGGGGCAGCTGCGTCCAGTGCGGCAAATGCAAAATTCAAAAAACGCGCATCGATTGGACCCAATTATATTTTTATGCCTTTTGCGGTCGAGACCATGGGACCGTGGGGGTCAGAAGCTCGCCGTTTTGCTCGCACTTTGTTATCAAAATTGATCGACACCTCCGGAGACCAGCGAGCGGGGAGCTTTTTCCGCCAACGCGTCAACTTGGCTATCCAAAGAGGAAAATCTGCCAGCCTTCTGAGAGCCTTGGAAGCAGCGGTAGACTTGAGAACATTTTCTATATATAGATTGTATTTTGTACATATTTGTTGTAAATAAAGTGTGTAACACATTTTTTTTCCATACAACTCCCTAACTCCCATTTTTGTCGCGTTCTGATCTGGTACATACAAGATATTTCTATTTGCTTTCTGTACTCCTTCTCCATAATAAAGTTTAACTATGCTAAATCTCACACAACCGTGTTTGACTTCCGCTTTTTTATATTAGTATATATATATTGTATTATTATTAGATATATTATATTAGTAAACTCCATGTCACAATTACAGATGAAAGTTCAAAATTAGTTACCTTGCTAAATCATGTGACGTGAAATTCAAGGGCCGGGTTTCTAATTAGGTTGTAATTGTAAGACAAACAGCCAGCAGGTAGGACATTTGAAACGGATATGCCCCAATTGCTTCCACCAATTAGCCATGTATTTTGAGGGATTATACATATATAATATTTGTACAGTTTAATTGATGTGTGTAACTGTGTAATTCAGAAGTCATTCAACCGGATGAAGTGTCGGGGTGTTGCGTGATTGCTTCTGTACATTTCGTCTTCGCATTAGAAAGGTTAGGTACCTACTTCAATGTTTTCTTATTTCTTGCCGTTATTATAAAGAACTTTCTTCTCGAAGAAGCAGTCCTCAGTGGAATTACAAAAAAACTTTTCTCATAAGGGGAATAGAAATGATGGCTCAGAGAAAGTCTAGAAAAACTCATCTTTTAAATATATCCGTCACTTTCTAACGTCATATAACAAAATGAGCTGGGGCTATCATAATCCTGGGTTTTACAAGTATTGCTATCATCTTTTGTAATAAGACAGAAAGATATCAGGACATGCCTCAAAATCAGATCAAAATATATATTCTTACATGTCCAGGGCCAAAACAAGCTTATTGCTCACGGCTCTAAAAGAAAGCTCACTGATATATCAACATACCATTTTATCTTTAATAATGTAAGTATACATTTCTAGATATAATAATAACATTCGTAAAGAAAACTATCTTCGCAACTTTTTTATTTGATAACATGTGTGTTATTAAATAATATTAATTATGTCTGACATCTTCTTGGTTATGTATAAAAATCTGTGCATATTACTCATTCGTACTTTCGATTTATAATATTCATATCTGTGCTTTATATCTGAGCCAATCACGCAACCCAACTTTTACTCACTTTAGTTTTACTGGGCTCATAGAAATTACCAACCACCTCCTACCCATCACACACTATAATAACCATCTGACGCCAATACGATGCACATAAGCTCTGTTAAACCATAAGCTGAATAAGTCGACTACGTTTAACAAAAAAGCAAAATGGATTCAGGGTGGTAAATATTTACCAACAGAGGATATCTGGCATCGCGTCTGCAGTAATAGTTTGTCTTTAACCCATAGACAACACGCCAGACAAACCTGTTGAGTGCAGTAAGATGTTATTCCACCATTCGCAGGAGATGCTCTCAGCCATGCTGCAATACATTAGACATAAGCCAAGCACTAACGACTTCATTTATATCTACTTGTCAGCCATGCACGCCTCGTACATTTACGCTGGCAACACGACTAACTTTGAAAGATTTATCTTCGTTTTTTTGTTTTTAGTCAGGTTGTTCATGTCTTATTTTATATACTTACTTGCCCATAGATTCACTCCTGAATGTTTTCCCAAAAAAACACTTATCCACCTATATCTGATACTCAACTTGGTAAATAATCTACAAATTGTAAATAAATTCTTTTGTTCCGGAATCCTTATTACTGTTTTTGGTTAGAAGAACTTCAACTTTAGCTACGTTTTGCATTCTTTGGTATAAACTGTAAAGGAATCCTAAGATGCTATTGAAGATTTTAATTTTTTTTTTTTTTTTTTATACCACTGTGGTGGCAAACAAGCATACGGCCCGCCTGATGGTAAGCAGTTACCGTAGCCTATGGACGCTTGCAACACCAGGGGTATCACTCGCGCGTTGCCGACCCTAAAAGACCTTTCATATTAGACAAAGAGAAATCTTAAAGTAACAAGACAATGGTTAACGTAATTTGTTAAATTTACGTACACATAGGAAGGGACAGATATTTATAGTTATTTGATAGGTACAATATTGTATTATTTAAAGTAAGGGAGGCACACGAAACATGACCATCGAACACGTATTTGATTTTAAATAGCATCTGGTGCCGAGTTTCCTGCAACATTGCAGCGGAATGGCCGGACCGTACCATGGAGTCCCCGATCTCGTTTCAGATAGCTCCATCAATCTTCTGCAACAGTGTATCGGCTTTCTATTTTAAAAACGAAACACGAACGAGATTTGTTAAGCCCTTATCGTTTGTGGAAAAAGCTTACGTATCGCCTTCGGCTCGGAAAATGCTGAATTCTGAGAATGCTATTAAATGTAAACATGAATCGTTCAGGGAAATTAATTCGTCACCAACATTCTCTGCTAAAGTTCTTTCCTTAGTCTTTTCTAGTTAGTTAGTTCTTAGTTCTTTCTTAGTTCCTTTGGCATCTCACTCGAATTTCGAACAGTTTTTTCAAAATCGTTGTGAATTTGCTCTTGCATACAAGATTTATTTTATTTCAGTCAGTTATGAAATCAGAAGGGGTCGTCTACTCGTCATGATTTTTTCTTTGTTTAAAAAAAGTTATATTTGAAACTCAACCAATTCCATTAGCAGTTGTGGCAGGAAACTTTATCAAGCTTTACATTCATTTCGAGTCGCTACGTATTTGTCCGGGGAGTTTTAAAAGCGTGCCGATTCTCCGCGACTGTACATAAACTCAATGCGACTGTTTGAAAATGTTTCTAATAACGTATAACTCAATCTGGGGCCTGCACTCGTTCCATTGAGCCACTCGATCAAGCAGATTGAGCTGTGGGATGTTTAAGAGCGTATATGTTCCGCCAGTAACGAATGTATTGTACTCTTAGTGCTAAAATAAAAAGAACATCAGCAATTGCTGCTCCGTTGAACCGCAGGAATTGCTCTGATGAACGAGCAATGCGGTTCTAATAGCAATGCTCTTTTTCTCTCACTGCAACCGCTCGACGTGAGTGCTTTTATAAGAAAAATTGGTATGGTGGAAACCGATACACGATACATAGTGATTATAGTCTTTAATTAATTTTATGGTTTCGGAAAACTTAGCTAACCGTAACGTTGTACAACGGTATGTTGCAATACTGTTCAATTAGTGTAGATTAAAAAAATATAGTTTTGTACATTAATAAGCATTACTTATGTAATGTTATATTTAAATAATTATTCTTTAGAAAGAAAGTCTTCGTTTGAATTTTACAGCTGGTTTAAAACAAAAATGGAATATAAATAAATCAAATGATTTTTCACCAGCATGTGCAGGCTGGAATTGCAACAAAACAAGTATAACTATACCAGTGGCGTGCATTGGTTTTCGGACTAGGTAGGCAGAAGAAATCATGGCCATACACGCCTAAATATGCCTCTTAGATAGATTATGTTTTTTGACCCGATTCGTATAATTGTTTAGGTCAGCGTATCATTCCACACATATTTGGTATGATTCATTAGCAAACAAAATACATAATAACAGAATAATAGATTCGAATAACAGCACCCAGATAGCCAGGTGTTTAATAAACATAATATTCTGTGTTAAAATGTCTAAGATTTCTACCTTTGTTTTAAATCCATGAATGTTTTGGAGTTGGTCTTCAGCAAGTTACCTACTATTTTTAACAAACGAAAACTGACTAAAGGAATAATTTATCGACACATTTTGCATCTTCACCACAAAATTTCTTCATTTCACACACAATACACTTCATAGATACACTTCGCAAAATCACAATAAGTAAATAACAACAACATTGCATATAATGCCAGCCAAACCATAAACAAACCAACACAAATAAATTGCGAAGTTATATTTGAGTTGCTCTAATGTTGGTAAAGTAGTTGTAACTGTAGTCTTTTTAATTTGGATGGGTTACTTTACTTACCACAGAGTAGGTAAGGTTACTTTTGGTCCATAAATCGCGAATGTCAAATGTCAGTATGCTACGCATAGCAAAAGCGTGATTTATGCTTTCGTCGTATTATCTTAAAGAAGTGTGTGTGTGTGTATGAATATGCCGAAATCGTTTTAGTGTGCGTGAATTGCCGTGAATTTGAGAGGCGAACTCGCGAGTGCCTGCGCGGCAAAGTTTGAAATTTCGTATTGAATGTTAGGTTAGAATTTTTATTTAAAGTGTTTATGTAGTTTAATTGAATCAAAATATTATTGAATTGAATCTTATGAGGTAGGCATTGCTTATTTGCCTATATGGAATGCACGCCACTGAACTATACATACATATATATAAGATTGTTTTATGTTCGTTTTGTGCACGTGTTTTAATCCGATTGTCGGACGGCGCAGCGTTCGGATCCAATCACGGTTTTTATTAACCCTCATTATTATTGATTGCTATAAAACTGCATCGATGAAAGACTACGGGATAAACTCTACGTTTAACGATGCCTATTGCATTTAAATGATTTTTATAAGCAACTAGCTGTCTCCCGCGGGTTGACCCGCGTTTCTAGGAAAAGTAGCCTATAGCACTCGGGTCGATGCTTATCAGTTTATGATTTTTTAGAATCGTCCTGGTAGTTCCAGATATTAGTGGGTTCAGACAAACAAACTTTTCAGCTTTATTATATTATAGTATAGCCGCGATTGGGAGGTAAAATAATAAACAACGTTGTATGCAAATATTTATTATAAGAGGTACTGTTACAGGAAATAACGTTAACCGTAGGGGCGTAGGCGTAAAAAGTTAATGTAACAATTTGTAATCTCGATTAAAATCTTTAAAGATATCCACCATAACGCTTTGTAAGTATTCATACAACAGCTTTTGTCTAGCCTATTATATAGCTAGTATGAATAGATTAGTCTCGATTGAGTCGACTCGAACAATTCCTAAAAGGATTCATACAATATAAAGCAGGTCATCGATTTGTTCTGATGAGTCCAGTAGTCCTTTGTACAATCATCAAAGCGCGTTTTTTATGAACTAATTTATCTATTCATTAACAGTCTTCCTTTCAATAAATATAAGGTTGCTTTTCCACTTGATTGGACAAATTGAAGCGGTGATCAAACGTTTAATTGAATAGCTTGATTCCATCCTATCTTTATTAAATTCTTGTAGATATGATTGGTCTCGATACGGTGACTCTATGAAACAGGACAATGCTTAAAGTTGCTCAAATTGCCTTTCGGACTTCAAATGACTTAATGACAATATAAGTTGTTTCCCAAAATGATGAAGTTCTTCAAGCGATGTGGCCTGCCCATTGCCACTTCAGCTTACTAACTCTACGAGCTATGCTATGTTGACCGAATTACGACTTTTTAGTCGTAATATGTGACTAAGTAGTGTAACGTAAAATTTATCGCATGTTAAAAACGTTTTGAGGAGGTTTTCACAAACAACATATTCGAACCAGATGTGGATTACTACAATACTACTTGCTGTTGCATGTGTAAGCTCATTACTCATGCCGACGAGTTTGGAAATCGCACCGGCATTCGTAAGCCATTTTCCACTGGGCCAATTTATGTTTAATCTCGATTGTTTCGAATTTATACCTTAACTCTGTTAGTGGGCAACGGTGCCGCAATACGTGTACCCAACAGGATCAGATAAACGCATTAGCGCGTGAGACGTGTTACCCGCCGATTCAAGTATTTATTCAAGACAATACATACACATAAATATTACATAAGATGGGCTGAAATTCTAAATTAGGAGGTATAACGATTGGTAACAGGATATACATACAATATTGAATAAGTAAATATATGAATGGGCTGTTTACGGACGTGATAACGTGATATTTCTATTCCTATTATACTTAAATTCACAAATGAAATACATATAAATATATAACTAATTTTAACTAACTTATAGTTTTCTATAATATGAATATAAGTCACGTACCTATATATCAGCACTGGTCCACAATGAAATAAAAAAGGTACTTTCATTTTATCAATGTCTACTCTTTATTGATATTCATATCAAATTAATTCAATTAAGCACAAACTTGACATCAACGTAAAGCAACTGTGTAATTCCGCGTCCTTGCGAAACTCCATCGTTTATCATTAAAGTTAATTACCTTGAACGCCTCAGTCCATTCAACTAATTAGTCTTCTCCAAAAAAACTCGAGGATAATTGCAAAGAGTGATTGCCAAGATTTTCTTTTCTTAAGAGGACATTCTCTGATAAATTACGTACCTTTGCGATTCGGCCCAGTTTTCATAATACATCTTCATGTTGTCAGGGGCAACAGAGATGGGTGTTCTTGGTTAGAGTTCCGTGATGAATGGAAAGAAAACAAATATTTATACAATTTTGTTTAATGTTTTTTTTGTATCACTCAGGTGGCAAACAAGCATACGGCCCGCCTGATGATAAGCAGTTACCGTAGCCTATGGACGCTTGCAACACCAGGGGTATCACTCGCGCGTTGCCGACCCTGAAGAAATCTCTTCACGCCCTTTTTGAAGAACCCCATGCTGTACTCCATTGGGAAAACCACGGCGGGGAGGTCATTCCACAATCTGAGCGTCCGCGGAATGTCCTATCAAATTAATATTTTTATTTACCAGTTATCTTAAGCTTCCTTCTTGCCAATTCTTACTATCCTTACTAATATTATAAACGCGAAATTTTGTATGTACTGGTAGAATATGTAGGCACTGATAGAATATTTTCTGGATTAACCCATAGGGTACTTTTTATACCGGGAAAGCAATATCTCCCCGGGTACGCTGGTGAAAGCGAGGGGCGCAACTAGTACACTATAATATTATTATACGGACGCTTGTTTATGCTTTTGTGGAACAGAATTCATGCATACGAAAACTTATTATTATTATTTATTGTTCATAAAATGAATATAATAATTTATCTCGGGCATTTCAGCGCGGCTATGTTCGTACAAACGATAGCAATAAAGCCTATTTATTGGTAACATACAACCAATAGTGGTAGTGGCTATTGTCATAAGATTACCATATGTGGGTAAACTGGCTTTATCAATATAGAACATGCTTGCCAACATTATTATTTAGGTAAGTACTAGTTTATGCTAAACTAGTGCTGGTCATGTAGAAAATCTTGACCTAGTTATAATATTTACACAGATTGGAAATACGTGTTCTATTCATGTAAATTACAATAAAAATAGTATATAATATGTATTATATCAGTTGTCTGGTTTCCATAGTATAAGCTCTGCTTAGTTTGGGATCGGGGGCTCTACCGCGTAACTTTGGTGGTAATCGTAACGAACACCATTAATGAATTTCATCCAATCAGGGCTCACGAATGGTCATCGTCGCGTCATACCGCGTGCGCATCATTGGATGAAATAATTAATGGATTTCGTTACGATTACCACCAAAGTTACGCGGTAGAGCCCCAGATGGCCGTGTGTGAGGAATGTCCCAGGATATTTATTTTATTATTGTACCATTACTGATTTATTATAGCAGACATACATGCGAATCGCTACCTACCACTGTTTTAGGCGAGTTTTGTCTTACGGAAATATATGTCCTTTTTTTCGGAACAAATCGGGACTGCGCAACACTGAGTCATAATCGCTATTTTATTTATTTGGTTATTATCTATTATTTGGCCCTGACGCGCTAACATATACTTTTTCAACGACAGCGATAAGACCTTACTAGCTAGTGGCGCCCACTGGTGGCCACATAAACGATAGCTCTTATATTAGTAGCGTTGTCATATAGTTGATGTAATTTTAGTTTAAAGGTGAACGCACACTTATCCGAGCCGAACGCATCGAACGAAACTAATTTTAGAATTCTGTATATGAAATCTTATGAAAGCTCGCACACTTGCCCGCGTCGAATCGTCCGAATCTGGATAAGATTTCATATACAGAATACTAAAATTAATTTCATTCGATGCGTTCGGCTCGGATGAGTGTGCGTTCACCTTAAATGTTCCTTTTTTTGTGCAACAAATTTTCCTCATCAGTAATATGCGCTTGATCTCCGGAAAACTCTCCTCCAGGGAACAATTGGCAGGCTCATACCTCAGCGATACCATACCAGAGAATAAGCTTTGCCATACAACGAGGTATTAACGGTCACCCTGCCTCCATAGGCAGGGTGACGCAGATCCATATCTGCAACCTGAATTCAGTGTTTTATTTATTTATAATCTTTCACCTATTACAAGTATTATTTTTTTCCGTATTTTTTTTTAAATACAATATAATAGTGTATTTTTTATTTAAACTAACACTAATGTAAAAAAGTAATTAATAGTTATTAATTATTATAAATAAAAGTTATTGGGCTTATTTTTGATTAGGGCATTTTGCCAAATATTTTGAGACCGATTAACCTTCAAGCGGGCGCAAAGGTAAAATGGTACCTTCTATAAAAATAATCTCAAAAGCATCTAAGTAAATACAATCTGGTATTGCATTTCAAACATCATCTATTATTCAATTATACCTACATACAGGTAGCGAATGTATATTCTATTTGAGGAATAATAATGATGTTCTACAAGCATAATACCTATGTATGTGTCAACCTATCTACTCACTAATGTGCGAATGAATTATGTATCGAGATTCGATATAGCTATTGTGCTCGAAGGTAGTAGAAATGTTATTGAACTAAAAATTAAAATAAACTAATATTATAAATGTGCTATTTTTCTGTTTCACCCATTTCTTTGTTCCTTACTTAAGGCACAACCAATTGCATTTAGTAGCTTTAGTCGCAGCAATGCGGGCTAAACCGAGGAGCGGAAGCTAGTATTTTTAGAATGGAAAGTAATTTCCTCAATCATCATCATCATATCAGCCCATGGATGTCCACTGCTGAACATAGGCCTCCCCCATTGATTTCCACTTCGAACGGTTCTGGTTCTGGGCGGTTCTTGCATCCAGCGGCGTCCAGCGACTCTGACCAGGTCGTCGGTCCACCTGGTGGGAGGTCGTCCCGCTCGGCGCTTTCCAGCACGTGGTACGCAATTTCCTCAATAATAAGTGAAATTATTAACAACACTCAGCAACATTGGAAGCAGGTACATACTTCCAACCTCTGTCCAACCTTTTGACTTTATGTACCGTCTTTAGAAATTAGGTAGGTTACTAAAGTAAGTAGTCATGTAAATGTCAGGAAAAACTATTCTTTACCTCAATAATACCTCCTTTAGTACCTCGCACATACTTTTCTTAAGACACCAATCCTTGGTCATAGGACGAAATGAAAATTAATGGTAGTCGTGAGTATTTTTTCGTGTCGGTTTGAGTACACACCATTACTTCCGTTTTTGGCGCGGAACCCTCATTTATTATGTAAGTTGGTAGGTGAAACGCTGTACGCAAAAATGCAGATGGTATTCGGCACGAGCTTTTTCCTAACTGAGAGTAAATTAACTATGTCTTTCTCAGGAAAGTCTCGTATGCCAAGATCTGGCCTTCCGGCGAATGATAATTTATGAAAATTATTCATTGAATTTTTTTTCCCTTACTCAACTTATTCTATGACACGCTCGAGTGAGCATTCACGAACATTATTTTGTTATTCTCGGTTGTTTCATAGTCTGCTAATGAAACTAATTTGAATAATAAATACTTCGCTCCCACGCAGCGTTTCCGAGCCGAGGGTCGATCGAAGAATCTTGCGATTTTTCCTGATTCTTACTAATTGGATTGATGGAGCAGCTCACACAAATCTGTCAGCCGGAGATAATGAACAGACGTACAAAATGAACTTTTTTCTAAGAACAACTATTTTGGCAAATGGCCCAAATATCGGAGACGTAAAAACACAAGTTATAAATGAATTGTCGCTATCAAAGTTTGTGACAACCATAGAACTTGGTCCCATGGTCGTAAGCGTGTACAATTGAGCGTATTGTCTTGGAAATTCGCAAAAACAAAAGGAGCGTGAGTGGTATCTAACACAAAAGGTTTCCGCTTCAGTAATCAGCGTATTTCAGAAATTATGAGCCCCGATAACTTTGAACACTTAATTTAATGTCTGGTTTTATGTTTGTTTAACCGTTCACAATTGTGTTTTAACATTATGGCGAATCATTATTTTAAAGTTTTGAAGTGATCTTACCTGTGTTTTCTATATGGTTATCATTATAGTTTAAAACTTTCACTATGATCTTAGAACCTGACCTAGAATAACTCGCACGGGAAATATGTAGATATTACCTATGTGTAGATAGATAGTTATCTATGTACAACGCATGCATGTAATGAGAAAGTTACTGATATACTTAGTGTCTAATCTTGACATTGATTGGATGAAATTAGAGGATCGTAAACAGACGTGATCTGCGGGGTTGTTTGCACATCGTCTCTCTTGAATAGGCCGGCCCGTAGCACCCCTTTCAGGGCTTGATGAAACACAAACTATGTCACTGGGTACTCCCGAAATTTCGGGTAGTGTTTGTAGATGCAAACGAACTACCTTGTGCTGGAGTAATGGGGTTTCAAAACTTACGTAAGTTGATGTGCTATTGAAAGCTAGAGTTAGGTTTGAACTACTAATATCATTGCTGGGGATAATATCTATGTGACAGATATGTAAGTACATAGCCCTAATGACTTTATCAATTTTAGCCGTTATAGTTATGTAGAGGCATCTCGATATAAATCTCAGTAAAAGGATCTCATCTGCGACTTAGCTAATAAGGACGGAAACTCAGAAAGAAATGTCTTCTATAATAATTCTCAAGAGAAATTTGAGACAAAGAGACTTATGCTGCCATTTTTTTTGTTATGTACCGTTGTTTACGTCCTACTTACGCAAATTATGTTTATAAACTTTTAGTAACACTTCTTCCTTTTGCACATTTTTCCTTATTCTAATTTTATTAATAGCTTCTAAATCTAAATTAAGTTTAGTTAGGTTCTCTTGTCCTCGTACTTTCATGATTGCTCGGAAAATATAATAATGTGAGACTAATAGGTAATAATTGTACCTATAATGTTTATAGATAAAGCTGCCACTTGAATATTGCAGAATTTCATTTATCATAATTTGCCTCTCAAGTAAAGGGAACTAGGTAACGTCGCGGCACTTCCGTAGCACATGATTTGCATAATAACCGAACTAAGTGTTCCATATCTCGTTGGAGGTCGAATTCAAACCATAAATTCGGGGATATAAAGTCTGTTTTGCATAATCCGAGAGGACCAAATTGCTCCACGTCTGATCAATTCACACATACGGGCATAAAGTGGTTTCAATGTTTTGTAAATTGTATGTCATATTCGTTGTATGTGAATAAGAGATGAGTTATTTATGCAAAATCTAAAAGTAATGTTACAAATAAAACAAATGAATATACCAATTCACATTCCGGATTTAGTTTCTAAGCAATATACCTACATACATATAGGTATTTAAATTAGAATTGTGTTGGAAAAAGGACAGGAATTACGGGAATATCTAAAGAATACTGTGCAGTTTTTTCCGTTGATGACTGACTGACATAGCTTGTTATAGGTTACTGAAAGCGATTTTCTTTATTTTTCATTTATCACATACGATTTTTTGAACTGAGCTTTTGTTTTGAACGGAGTTTCAGATTTTTTGAACTCTTGCATTCATGGCGTGTCATTGAAGTAGAAGTGAATGGAGATAGAGTTTATTGCAATGCCTATGCCAGAAGTATATGAATTGGACTTCAGATTTCAATCAAGAGCACATTCTTCTGTTTGTCATTGATTCTATGGTAAATAAAAATACCATGACATATCATGACAGAGATATTAATCAGATGCCTTTGAATTCACACTGAGTTGGCTTGCTGGGCGTTGGAGTCAATCCTCCGTATTTAGGGGGGGCTCGTGCACCTTAGGGGACGTGTGATGATGATAGTGATGATTCACATTGCATAAAGATAGAATATGCGAGATCGTGTACCTTTAAATTAAACTTAACACTTCTCTTCATATAATGATAAAGTGCTATAAACGGAACGCTCATGCACAATTAACATATCTTAATAATAAAAATACATAAATAAGTACTTCGTACCATTTATTTTCCAAGCCCAAAAGGCAATGATCTCAATACCGACAAACAATACGTATCGTTTGTCAAAGACTGTTTATTCGATATTCACTTTACATTCACAAGTCAACCCTGTAGGCAAAAAATGCAAGGCCGATAGTGAAACCGATAGGCAAATACCCACCCCCAAATCATGACCTAATATCAGGCAATTTATCACCGACAGACCTTTGTGCCTGAGCCATCAATCTTGGGCTTCCTTCGCACTCAACACTCCTACTAATTATTGTCGATCGTGTCTTGACAGTTTACTTGCGGATTCTACCAGTTTTTTTACGCGGATCTGATGTTTGCCGGTTGATATTGGAGGGTTAAATTCTGCTTTTAAAGTGCCATTATCTGTTGAGTTGTGTCTACAGTGTTCAATCCATTTTCGTCCAGAGTGGGAATCGAACCCTCGCCCTGCGGCGTGATAGGTAACAAACCAACCACGCCAACAAATAATGCTTACGCTCTTTTATGATAATCTAAAAACCTTTGTTGTTTATAATTATTTTTAAGCATAATAATAAACTGTATAAATATTAAATTCAAAAATACGAGAATACACGTCCATTGTTATTGTATTATGTTTTACGCAGAAACAAAATATAATACGTAAAGTACGAAGAACGATATTTAATGCAATAAACCATAAAAATATTTTACAGCGAGGTATGGAGTGGCATCCGAACACGCGAGTGGCAAAGAAGGGCCATTTGCTTTATTACATTTACATCATACGCCCTTTAAAGCGCCCAACTGAACAAAATGTTGCATGAAATTTTCTTTCGTGTCACGATTGATTTTTTTAGTCAGGCTTTTTTACATTGAAATTCCTTTTATATAAATTTAATGTGACTCTTTTCATTGGTGACACACTGTTCAACCTTGATGCATGACACATTTTCATTTTAAAAAACAGATTATCATAAATTTAATAATATACAGAAAAAATATAAGAAAATTAAAGCAATCAACAAATTCAATTAAGAGCCCAATAAAAGTCAGTGGTGGATGAAAAACCTGGGCTCTTTTCCACAATAAATGACGATGTTCTTAGGTGGGTAACTATATAAAATAAGTTGGCACTTTACAACTTTTTCCGGTATAAACGAGATCAACATCGATTTTTGCTTACAGCTTTTTGACGAGTGTATGCAAACATGGTTGGTTTTATTTATACATATCTGCCAAAAAATAGTGAATGCGCATTCCATTCTCACCCAATACTACGTTGGTGTCAGCACTTACAAGCGCAAATAAAAATTGAAAAATCTGAGCTCGCAAATCCCCCGAGGGTTGGTCCTCGCACGTATCACACGCGCCCGACAGGCTCCCTACACAAAGGGCTTCGACATCGAACATTATTTATATAATTATTTATTTATTAAAGCTCAATTTCAACTGACAAAATCTTTTTTCGGCTATTACCCAATGGTTAAAAAAATCGTTATATTATTTACACGCTTAGCCGTTTAACTAGAACTGAATTGCTGATTTAGCAAGAAACTGTTACAAAAAACCTTGTTTACTAGCAAAACACTTCTTATTGTAATATTTTTTACAGCATTAAAGGTCATCTTAGCATCCTGGTATGTTTCATTCCTAAACTTTTATCATAATGTCTATTTCGTTGATCTAAGGACAACTCGCATCCCTTGCCTCAAAGTATTTAAAATTATAGTATCTCAAACAAAACTTTCCACATTATCAATTCACTACTTCCTCATTTGCGTCCACCATAAGTTTCGCTTTGTACTGGACTGGATATAGTGTACTGCATGCAAAATTAAGACTAACGGTCCAAGTAACACGAACTATAGTAGCTGGGCTTACCGTCTTACTTACTGACCTATTTATGTTAGCACTTAGATCCTTGCTTACACACTACATTCTTGTTCTTGTCTTATATATGGTTTCCTTACCAACTACCATTTCGTTTCATAGAACATGTTATTTATGATATTTTTTATTGATATAGCAAAAAGAAAAGCTTTAGAGGACTACATTTTTGTACAAATACTAAGGATAGGCCTGATACAGCTTTTTAATAAACAAGATCATCTTAGATAGAAATAAAATCTATGCCATAGCTTAGTTCTGTCAAACCTTCCAAGGCCGCCTGCCAAGACTGCCTAGTCGGTTCACCTGAAGGCAGTGGCCAGTCACCTCACCACCACCTTTTTGCAATATCAAGATTGTCATAAATGACCTCACTTCACTATTGTGGAACTAATAAAAAAATTGGTCATACCTACCAATTTTTTAATTTGTTTAGTTAGTTTAAGTTCACTTTGCATTGCACTTATATGTATACTACTACCTGTATTTCATTTATTTATTTAATCTAAATTATTATTTTATTCAAATTATATACCATATTCATTTTAGACGCTGCAGTAATCGGTTTACATTTGCTGAACAATAAACAATAAACTCGGCAATTACTCCTTCCAAACAATTTTAGATTTCTATCATTAAATTCAAATTCTAGTCTCACTGACAACAATTGCTTGTCCCGGGTAAAACGAGGAAGCAGAATATCAAAATATTATAAGTAGGTAAATAGAAGACTCAAACAAAATAAACAATAATAGAATAATTCTCGTTGCACCTGAACGTCAGCTAAAATCTACGTAGTATATGTAATTAATTCAAATTTCAAAACACTATACATAGTAATTAATTCGGATTTAATACGTTACTAGGGAAACGAATAATAATATAATCTTTGATGATTTATAAGTCACTCCTTAGATTTCTATCGCTGGAGAACAGTCGCAGGACGCATGTCATATTGACATATTACAAACATAAGCTACTAAATATTACCTACGATCTATAGACTTACTTACAAAGAAATTGCTTACTTACCCCCTTAGTCATAATCGCTTTTTAACTAAATCAGTGTAATAGTATCCTCCGTCTCACTCTTTCGATCACCAAAAATGTCACGTGTCAGATAAAGACTTGAGAATTTTAACTAATCAACGTTTGATAACTTCATTATGAATAAGGGTTTAATAGTTTATCCGGGGTGAAAAATAAGTACACGAAGTAACATGCATTTTAAAATTTCATTTTCATACAAATAGTGCTCTTCAAAATTGCTCGAATTTTCACATTATAAATTCGTAAGATAATTAACAAAATTGATTATTACATTTATTAAAACTAAACTTAATAAACTTAATAACTAACTTATAAAACCAAAGAAACACATGCTTAATTTAAAACAACTAACGTATAGATATAGATCACACCAATATTTCCCCGTTATCTATGACATGAATACTACCGGTAATACTTCGCGCGCGATCGCTTGATAGATAAAGAATCAGGTCAGCAACATCCTCACGTTCCGCCATTTTCCGAAGTGGGTAACATTCTTTACGAGCTTCATATAATTGAGCTACTTCCTCCTTACTAAACCCTGCCGTTTCAGCAAAGGGGGTTCTCGTACCGCCAGGATTAACAGAATTCACTCGAACTCCAACAGGGCCTAGCTCCAAAGCCAGACATTTAGTAAACTGATCCAAAGCCGCTTTAGAAACACAATAAGGCAGATAATCAACGTCTTTGATAGGACGTAACGCGGCAACACTGGATACATTCACAATATTCCCCTTAGTCTTCACAAGATGAGGTGTAGCTAGACTGGTGAGCAGATACACTGAGCGCATATTCAAAGCCATAGCACGATCAAATGGTTCAATACCATCGTGAATGCTTCCTCGTACTCCAAATCCGGCATTGTTTACCAAAACGTCTATACGATTAAATTCTTTAATAGTCTTTGTTATTATGTTTTTCACATCTTCGTCGACAGTCAATTCAGCTCGAGCAATGAGAGGCTTTATTCCTTTGGCTTCCTCGCATTGTTTCGCAACTTTGTTGAGAGATTCTTCATTTCTTCCGACTAGGACTACTTTTGCGGATTGTTTGGAGTACATAACTGCCGCAGCTGCACCAATGCCCGAACTAGCACCAGTTACCACGACAACTTTATTATTGAAGTCCATCTTTACTGACACTTCGAGAGAGACTGACTCGTTTTCCTGTCCGAATATTAGGTACATCAAAAGAATTGAGTGCACGGGTCAATAAACGTTCGCGTTGGCCTTCGGCATGATGGCGTAATCTAATCGGTGTTTATGCGTCGCAAGTGAATGTTAATGACTTTTTTTATTTGTCAATCTCATAACAAATTGTTAAGTTTATCTACATTTGAAATTACATTAAATTTTATTTAATTTGTATTCATTTATTTACAGAACAGTTGCCACTGATAATAAACTTTAGTTTGTTTACAAATGATGTATCGGTTAATTAAAAACGATTCGATTACATCGCAACGCAGTTAGCTTGAAGCATAGCATCGGTACTAAACGATCAAAGTAAAGTAACAGCTGAGAATAATGAAATGCGGTATGTTGGACGCGACATTTATGATAACAATGTGAACAGAAGTGGTATTTCGTTGAAAAATGTTTGTGATAAAATATTTCAGTAATGACAGAGCCGGTCGGATGTCCTTTCCATGACTGCATTACACAAACCGTCACGCGCAGCGCGAATATTTCCGTACGTAGCCTGTCATTTCATTATTGTCAAGCACTCACGGGAACTGTATTACTAGAATTTTACGTAAGTATGATTTCAAAATATTTAACATGTATTTTTTAAGTCAGAATGCCGAGAGGAAGGCAACCGGTACTCTTGATGGAAATGGCTACTATCGAGTAATGGTGGCCACCCAGGCAAGTACTATAAAGTAAAAGTGGTTTCCTCACGATGTTTTCCTTCACCAAAAGCTTA
This sequence comes from Achlya flavicornis, assembly GCA_947623365.1. Taxonomy (NCBI): domain Eukaryota; kingdom Metazoa; phylum Arthropoda; class Insecta; order Lepidoptera; family Drepanidae; genus Achlya; species Achlya flavicornis. The sequence goes on from OX392482.1 coordinate 6,588,386, forward strand.
TGTTCATTGTAGGATTCGAACCCACAACCTCTGGAATCAGTATTTAAAGTCCCTACCATCCCTCATATACGCATTATATTTTTATGTATTTTTTTACACTATTTTTGTAATCGTAGAAATCGTAAATGAAATGGGCTAATTGTAGTTTTCAAATCAATATAAAATAGGTATCTAAAATAAAGTAAACAAAAATTAATAAACATAACCAAGCTTGTATCCCCAAAAAATACCAAAATATGGTTTCATAAACGCATTAACAATGCAGGATTTGGTTAATCCATTCATCCTGACTTGCCTCTCGCATCTAGGGCAAACTACGTAATGTTGGTTCCGAGGCATGCCATTTACATGAATGATTATTCAGTCGTCGATGCTATCGTAACTAAATTTCACCCCTAACAAGTGCGAGTTTAAAGGTTATTATCGTATGGTAAGATGGCTTGGACCATTTCAAAGTTTATCTGTGCAGCCCCGCATGGCAAGCATTGTCCGGGCCCGTTAGCCTGTGTTAACACAACGCATCCCTACCCTACTGGGAAAAGAACAGTATACACAAATCGAAATATCCTTCCAGCTATTCCTAGATATTTTAGGGAATTTTCTTTCATGAGACTGTTATTGTGCCTGGCCGGTTATTGTGCAAGCTCAATACACTGACTGCCACGCCACAGACCACTGATGGGTTTTATCACTTAGTATTCGTAGATTGAAAGTTTATCTGTTATATTTAGATTCGTGTGTAGCAGGCATGTAAGATAAGTATAACTTATATAACCTAAAAAAAAAAAGAGAAAGAGTATATAAAAAAATGAAACAAAAATCAAAGCACTTAGGGTAGCTTATGTCATATTTCATTAAGAGCCAGAAACCCAACGGTCTCATGAAAAACAACATCTATGTTTAAAATAATTTACATTCACATAGTTTGTCTGCCGTCTCAGTAGTTAACGGATATAGTATAGTCCAGTTAGTCTCGTTCCTTAGTGATCAGTCCTATACAATCAATGATGGACATTGGACAACCCTATTGATTGTATGAGACTGATTCATTCATAATTTTGATTTTAAATTCTATCTTTCAATAATATTTCACCTCCTTTCTGCGACACAAGTCAACACGTCTGCAAAACTTGCAAACCTAAACTTCTAAAACTAAAAAGCTCGGAAATTATATTTTATTAGAGTATTTTTTCCATAATTCGTTTGTATAAACCATTAGACTGCCTGTCGGAATATAATAAAAAAAAAAAAAAAAAAATATATACTGGTTGACTTGTAAACCTCCTCCGTTTTTTCGTCGGTTAAAAATACAAATCCATCTGTTTTCATACTGTTAGAGTAAAAATACAAATAGATGTTCCAAAATGAACTGTGTTGTTTTCATAAATTAAATCAGTTTAAAATTCAATTCTGAAAACAGTCTGCCAAGTTTCAATGCGTTCCACTCTCTTTAGCGATTTACTGGCTTTAGTGGGTTTATATTTTATGAATACATCCAATTGATGCAATTATCATACCATTTTACTCCATTATTGATATAAAGTCGACGGGCCAGCTGGCGTGGTTAAGATTCCACCTATCGCGCCGCAGGTCGTTGGTTCGATTCCCACACAGGAAATGCATTTGTGTGCCTGAACATTTCTGTAAGTCCTATGTATTTACAAAGAAAAAGAATTATATGAATTATATCAGTTATCAGGTTTCCATAGTACAAGCTCTGCTTAGTTTGGGATCAGATGACCGTGTGTGAAGAATGTCCCTGGATATTTATTTATTTAAGTCTATAATCAATTTTATTACAATCGGGCTTAAGACTTCTTTCACAATCATTTAGGTTAAGTGCAGTTAGCGAAGATTTATAAAACTCTCTATCTTCGCCTGGTTTATTGCTCTTAGTTGTGATTACTTTCGTTAATTTAATTGGATTCCTAAAGATTAGATAAATTCCCAAATGCGAATCATATTTATGTGACCGTTATCATAAGTCATCATAATTAATAAATTAATCTCATTTATGTTAGCCATGACAGTATATTTACGAATATCATTAGAGTGATATCACATAGGCTCACTTATGGCCGATTCCTATTATTTACGGACCGTTATCGGTTAAAATTATGGGTCTTTTTATCTTTACTTATAATGAAGCAAAGACCTCAAAGCTTTGCATGACAGACCCTCCCATATGGAAGCAGCTATCATTGGTAAAATTTGCTTACGACATTATCTATATGCCCAGTTTGGCAATAAAAAAACCTGCCATTGGTAAGGCCATCGTTTTTGTTTATAGAAATCGGACAATAGTAAGCTCTATAGCAAAACAAATCTTTTGCAATTAATCAAACGAAAAAGGAATAATAACGTTGTACATTCTTGTTGCAAACATGAAAAAAATTGATGGCTATTGAAATAACTCCTAACTACGCACAGCGGGTATCGGGAGCCAAGTCGCTGCTCCGTGGGTGGCGACATCCGTAAGTTGCAGACTTATCATAAATCTTCGCGGACCCGCGATGGATCACTTGCCTCGTGGACCTCCCTTCTCTCCATCCCCATTTATACTTTATTATTAGAGGCTTATGATCTTCCACCCTTACATACACTATACATATAATACAAATAAACTAGACTAATCTAAACTGGATATTCGAAATACAAACAAATAATCACGGAAACACGAAAATCAACGAATATTTCTAAACAGTGAACACTAATCACCCGACAACTTTTTCACGCGGAAACCAGCGACAAAGGTTGACAGTCACTTTTGCAGGTTGCGGAAATCAATCAGTAACCCATTGGCTGCCGCTCAAAACGGATACGCTTGATGTTAACCGTTTAATGCTCATTATTTTGTTGCGGGAGCGCATAAAGATAAATGTGCCAAAAATACCCCGGCTTTCTTGGCGCCGGGCGTATTTCCCGCGAGAGAATTCCTAGATATAGGTGTTTCCGCACAACGACGCCATATGTGGCGGAATGCGGGAAATCTGCACGGAAATCTTTTCGTATTTGGATAACATTCAGATTCATGCTACGTTTATCTTTTCTGTATTGACAACGTATTTGATTAAGTGGGGATGGGTTGATAAGGATGTTATGTACTCTCAGACATGAAACTTAAAATATATAGGTACGTACCTACTTTTTTTCTAATGGTTTATTGAAATGTACCTATAGTTATTGTATTTTATATATAGGTATTTAGTTTTTTGTATAAGGAGGGCAACATGAATTGTATGTTAAAACTACCGTATTATATCCGTAAGTAAATTAGGCAAGACAGCAAAGCACGACGCCCCATCCATCAGGCTCTCAAGGTCTATGACAAGAAGGCTTACTTCCCTCATGAATATTTATCGCCCTGTTTATTCCCCAAACCGAAAGCTCTAGAAAAAATATCATTTTTTTACTTGATTCGCGTCGCAACTCAACCTCAACTTCGAATTTCTTTGATGAACTACAAAAATTCTAAGACGTAAATTTTCTGAAGAAATATGATCACAGGAAATTTAATCTACGTAATTATATTAAAATATAAAGAAAAGGAACCCTTATGTTCACTCCGTCCGTATGTCCGTCTGTCATAGCGGTATATTTCAGCAACCACATGATGCTATTGATCTAGGGCTACAAGTTTAAATGATGTATCATATGAAAGGGCTTCATTTTCAAATTCCAAACCAGGTCTGTCATGTAAGCATAATGAAAGACTTATTATGAAGAATGTCACAAAATTAACATTCCCACCTTATCTCCAAAGTTCGCGAAACCAAAACTCTGATATAATAACAGTAGTGCGGTCCGGTTTTTTTTCTAAAGTTATGGCCCAAATCAAGAAATTATACGTCTAAGCAAGGTCGGAACCCTCGGTGCCCGAGTCTGGCTCAAACTCTTGGCCGGCCATAGAGGCATAGGAAAATCATAAGCTCATAGTGGTGGAGGAAAACGTCGGTAACTCGTGAGCGATGCTTCGTGTGTTGCAAGCGTCCATATAGCTACGGTATCCGCTTACTATTAGGCGGGCCACAAGCCTGTTTACCGACTTAGTCGTATAAAAAACAACCTAAATCCTATTTTGGATTAAACAAAACACCTTGTAATTGCGTATGCACTAACAAGTATTGCACCAAATGTCTTCCAGTCAGAATAGGCGCGCGCCCCATAACACATATTTTTACCAAGAACTGCTCTTAAGTGACTTAACTTTGTAACTTGAGCAATTAACAAAGCAACCCTTTTCTCACAGTAAGCTATAGTGCTTTATGCTAGCTGAAACAATTACTACATGAACAAATTAGTTTTTTGTTAATTTAGACTTTGTCTTTCAGAATACAATTGAAGGTTTTGAATGATAAAAGAAACTGAAAAGTACCAGTTGACTTTCCCTTTAGGTTTCAGCAAAAATCTATTCTAACTAAGTCTAAATTTTAAGTAAAGCAAGACAACTTTCCAACTTTTAAAAGCTGTCAATAAACTTGGCAAAAAATTCTTTGACAAAAGACGGCCTTTGTTACGGTGCCTGTCTTTGTTTTGCCCAACTTCTTTGATCAATCATGACAAATTGTATTTTGTTATAAGAGAACCCCGTGACGTAGTTTGTCAGTTCTTAGCTGAAAGTTTTCTTTTGTAGAAACAAACGTGCAAGTTTGAATTAGTTCTTGATGTTCAATCATCCTCATCTTTTGGGAAAAGAAACAACCTAATTATTGTTTAAATCTGTTTGAGAGGGGAAGTACAAATAAAAGAAAGCCCTAAGTACCTATCTCGTCTTAAGGAAAGTTACCTTGTTAGGGATCTTTGCGACGGTGAATTATTATACCCTAATTAAGCCCACGTAACATAATAAGTTTTTATCTAGTAAGTATCATATTTAATAAATGTGAGTAACGTTCCATTCAATGGTAATAGTAATAAATTGTATTTAAAGAAAGAACTTATTTGAGTGGAGTTTAACAAGTTTTAGTACTCTAACGCGATTACAGTTAAATAGAAAAAAAATACAAAATAAGTATAAAATATGTTCTATTATTTTTACTGTCCAATAAAAAATGTTATAAGATTAGGAAGTTTACTCCAACAAGAGGAATAAAAACTTGACAAGTGCTATAAAAAATCCATAGGACAGGCCAGAGCCTGAACCTTCCCATTGACGTCGCCCCAACGAAAGTTGTTCAATATATCGTGTCAGTAATATCATAATATCTGTTCTGTCCTCCTTCAAGTTTCACAATATTTTCGCCGGCTTCTATAAACGACGAATGGGAATGCCTCGGAGGCCGCGCAGAAAATATGGAGAGCAATAAAAATGTCAAGTCAGGTCATCAGAATGGAAAGCCCGAGGCGTTTTGTAGCCAGATGTGGCACTGAATCAATGAAAAAATGTTTTCTTTCGTGCCTCACATAGGTGATATATCAAGATGCGCGGAGCCAAGGTGGAAAGTTTACGCAACAGTTATAATGGGAGCTGTTATGTTTGCTGACGGGACAGTTTCTGAATCGCGCACCTGCTTGCTCTGACGTATCGTGAACATATTACAGGGTGGCTGTATTGTTTAATAAAAATGACGCTTTATAACTTTTATATACTATAGTATTTTTAGGTAGGTGTGAAGAATTTTTAACCGACTTCAAAAAAAGGAGGAGGTTCTCAATTCGGTTGTATTTCTTTATTTTTTTTTATGTTTGTTACCTCATTACTCCGTCATTTATTAACCGATTTGGTCAATTCTTTTTTTGACTGGAAGGGAACACTTCCCGTTTGGTGCCATATTCATCAGATCTGGATTTGATTACTTCTTAGTGTACTTTGAAGTCGGTTAAAGTTTTTTGTAAACCAGTCCAATTATAAAGCCTTAATTTAAGACAAAAATACTAGCCGTTCATTTTTTTTAAGTCTACTAGACCTAGTAAAGCCTAAAGTCCGGAAACTAATTACTTCCAACAGGCCTTTATGTTTATCCACAAGCACATAGTATTTTAAAGAGTAACACCATCGGGAACAATAAGGGACGGTTTTCATGACGGAAATGGTATAACACTGAACATTAGCCGAGGCGATAAGGCGCCGACACAAATTGGCGCGGACACGCAAGCCGATCGCATTAAGAGAAAACATGCGACATAGATATGGAAAATATTCCATTCAATGCCGGATACCAATCTTATTGTTAGTATTTTTGATTGGTTAGTTAGCGAACAGAGATCTTATACGTAATAATATTGATCTGTATATAAGATGCAAACACAACTTTAATACATCAGTTAGAATGCGAGATACAGATTCAATGATTAAAATTTAATTACAATGAATTTATTAACATTGTAAAAGCTAGGATATGAATTATATGTTAAACATATTTACTTCATTTACATTCTCTTTTTCAATATTTACAAGAAAAAATAATATGGAATAAATTTTGTCGATAAAATTATCGAACTAACAACTTCCCTGGACGAGGTACTAGTGAACATCCGGTTAGGCAAATTTATTAAAACTTTATTCCTACACTTTACCTTATAGATGACGAAACAACGATCAAAACATTAGATATTTCAACCATAGAAATAAATATACCTAGAAAGAACGTCGCCATACTACACTAATATACAAAACAGGCCAACTTTTATAGGCTGCTGCGCGTAACACCTACGTTTTACGCTCCCTCTGCGTCATTCTGCTTGTCATAATGACGTTCATAATGATAGTAGTTGTTAAAATATTCCAATTAAAATCGGGAGAAATTTAAATATCGATCATTATTTTGCATTTTTATTTATTTTTATTTGATTTAGCCCCTAACAGTTAGAGCGTATTTTTATCGACGCGTGCACAGCTGCGACACTCTATCTGGATGTATCCTTAATCAAAGATTTCAACATAAAGCTCTCAATAATCTTGTTGCCATTGGTTCAAAGCTTTGTGCTTCTTCGAATGATACTGTCACTTGACTTGCTAAAAACGATTCAGTGAATAAACTAAGATTCCATAATAATGCGAAACATACCTACCATATTAAATGTGGTGAAATAATCACAGGAACATTAGATATTAACATTTTGTAATGGAGATAACCCTCGGTTACTCGCAATGTAACCAAATTACACGTTTGTGTAATTAGAACTGAAACCATGACCTAAATTTTATTATATTCAGTTTAATTTACAGTACGTGCTGAAATTATTGCATAACTTACAGGCGAAATTACTAAACTTAATTATGTTATGTTAGGGAATATAAAATGAATGAAGTGTAATATTATATATGTATCTATGTAGTGTTAATCGTATATTTGAAAAGAGTGTAGTGAATTATCATATTATAAAACTAAAACCCACTAATTGCTGAGTTTATTTCCGGCTCTTTAGTGAAAGCAACCTTCTTAATAAGTATTAGAGTCAGACTATACGAGTACAGTCTGTGAAAAGAGACAACAGTTTCATGGGTTTTTTTTTTATACAACTAAGGTGGCAAACGGGCATACAGCCCGCCTGATGGTAAGCAGTTACCGTAGCCTATGGACGCTTGCAACACCAACCCACTCGCGCTTTGCCGACCCTATCTAAACTCTGTGAAGTCAGTCACAAGCCCTGGATTTTAAAATACTAACTATTTTACGTTTTACCCCATCAGGGATAAAATTTTGGAAAATTATTTCATAGTATCCTTACTTCCCAACCCGCAAAAACGGTATACCATGAAAAAAAAATATTTTGCCATAGAGACTTTTGCACCCTCTCAGCTCCTTCATAATACGCGTATCATTGATTGTGTCAATGAGTAATAATACTAAGCAGACACATCTGACCTTAACCGGTGGGGAAAGAAGAAAAACGCTTTTAGAAGGAAAACGTGTTCTTGAGTGGAGACTGCGTCTCGGCAAACGTAGTGTAGGGCGCCCTCCAGCGAGATAGAGTGACGATCTGCGAAAGGCTGCTAGTAGGAAGTTGATGCGTAGAGCCGAAGATAGGGCGAGGTGGCGCGCATTGGGTGAGGCCTATGTCCAACAGTGGACTGCTGTAGGCTGATAGATGATGACATCTGACCACAAAAGTGTTATTGACCATATAATTATTACGTCTTTAATTTTGCCAAGCCCTTTCTGCCCTTAGGGTATGAATTCACAAACATTTCAAGTGCATGTAAAGCAGCTCTATTTGGTTACAAAAATAAAACCGTAGTAAGTCACTAGTTTCATTATGTTGGTTCAAAAATGTTCCAAAAACATCAAGTGAATTACTTATCTCGTGCAAATTCAGCGCGACTTTTGTACAGGAAGCTGTTATTCAACGCCCTCTCTCGACTATCGGCAATAAATTAACAACGGGGTGGATAAATCCATTGAGCACTTCGATCTACGCTACGATCACAATTGCACTGGGAGACTGCATTTGAATAATGCACGAGAAAACGTATTATCGAAGCACCTATAAATTATAGTCTCTTGTGGAGCTTAGTGCATTTTGTACAAATCTTGCAAAAGTAATTTAGAGTTACAATGACAAATGATGCCTCGGAGGACCCTATTTTGTTTCTTTTAATGTGTTTTAAAAGAATTTGTATCTTTTTTAATATTGGAAACAAAATTCACTACGAATAAACTGTTTTGTAAATGCCAATTGTCATAGGATGCCGAGGAAAGAACCTTTAACATTTATGTTAGTTCCCCAGAGAAATTCGATTCCAAAGCGCTGGAGGCTCATTCCCGCTCCGCTATCTGTAAGCAATCAAACAAACGGTACGGTAATGACGTTAGAAGTTACGCGGGAGATTTCCTTACATCTGCTGACATCAATATTATGTCACCGCATCAATAAAGGAGATATAGCGCTTTTGTTCATGAAAGTAATCTACGTAATGCACGTCACAATTTTTGTGTTTCAATAATAAAAGAAATAGAGCCCGAAGTGCTTTGTTACAAAGCACATGAATCACAGTTTTTAAGACAAAAAAGGTTTTTGAATGTATTGCGTCGCAAACGTTTTGACATTTCGTTCCTAAATGACCATTTTAGTTGGAAAAGCTCCATGAAGCAGGCTAAATTAAGGCAATGAACACATTCGCAAAAAATACTCATTTCGGGAACACGTTTCCCGGCTGCCATAGATTATAATGTGAATAGACAGGACAGACGCGGTGAAATGCGAGAGGTATAATCAAACGTCACGGAGGGCACTGGGTCGATGTGATGCCACGTCTGGAATGACGATAAGTGGATAAATATTTTCGTTATTGAGCTTCCTTGTGTGCACGCCGGTAAATACCGCTATAATGAAAATGTCGCTCGAGAATATTGCATGCTTGTTCCGATTCTTTAGAAGTGACATCCTGTTAAAGTTAGTTAAATGTTATACATATATACGTATTATATTGTAGTTGATGGCACCATACCTGCTAGCAGTATAATATATTTAAAAAAAACATAGTTGATTGGTAACCTTACTCTTATTTAAGCTTCTTTGAAATTAGAAAAATATATTCATTATTATTTTAATAGTTTCCTTCTTTATAAAAATATTTCTATCCGATGAAGAGTGAAGAGGACCACTTAACTAAAAAGGCAATGCACTTAATACCTGCCTCTGCATTCTTATAAAGAAAAACTCGTCGATGAGCCGCTGCAACTTTGCCATGGATAGCGGATTTCTTACGTGATTTCAGTTAACGAGACAGTCAGAGTAAATTGATTGCGTAGATTCATCGAGTTGTAGACATTTACTTTACAGAGATACGGTTGCTAAAAAGATGGCGAAGAAAAAATTATGAATGTATTAATGGGGATATGAGAGAGTGCAATGTCAGTGACAATGTGGCAGGTAATAAGAAGAGGATAAAATACATGATATTTAAAGCCAACCCAATGTAAGGAAAAGGCAATGAAGATGATGATATCTTCTGTTTTCACCCAATAACTTTCAATGCTGAAACAAAGAATCTACTCGCTGTAAGAGTCATGGCAATATTTGTATAAAATATGATTTTCAAAGAAATTAGAATGATATTTAAATATTTTGAGAACCCTGAAATATAAATATGATATTCTTAACTCTACGATACTCGAAACGAGATAAATCTGGCATTTTTGTGATAGAAATTTGTACTGTGGAATAAATTACTACTGCATATTTATTTATGTAATTTCGAAACGAAAGAAAAGTATGCTCTGGTAAAAAGATTTTCTGCTTTGGTTTCATCGTCCAAAGCAAAAATCTTTTTACCTAAGTACGGGAGCATTTCATTTTAGTAGGTATATTAACAAAACAACAATTATACCATCATAATATACTTCGCATCTTAAGAATAAAAAATCACATGAAATGACTAAGGCGTTCGTCAAATAAATCAAAGCTTACAATCATCCTTCATTCAATGTTATTTAAGCTGTAAAAAGAGAACTCGTAATATACGATCTACCTAAGTGGTATTCCGCCCGAAAAGGTAAACATAAATATCAGTAACACTGATATGGGCGGCCGTTTTTTCACGCGAAGCTACATTGACCGTCAGACCGCTGTCTGTCCTTCTATATTTCATCTTTTCAACGTTTTATCGCGCTCCACGGACGAAAAAGCGCGGACAATTGACTAAACTCTTGTAAATATACAAATAAGAAATGTTTAAAAGGGGTGAAGCTGAGTGATATAGTTGACACGAAGAGCAATATTATTCCACCAAAATGATAAGAAACGAGGGACCGGGTTCAATTTTGCATGAATATTGTTGTTTATATCTATCGGCCATGAAATTTGCTTCTATTTTCTGCGTTCCCTTACTATATTCAGTTGGAAACCAATCAAAACCTAATCCGGGCATGTCTGTAGAGAACGACTCGTTCAGGTGTATCCAGTCATAACATTGGACGTCTATACCTACTCTAAGCAAAATTTGAGTCGTACTTCAGAATCCCAGAATCTTGTGCTTAAGATAGTGTTGTTTGTTAGTGGAAACTACTTCGTATCAACTAATAATAGAATCTAGATAAACACTTCAAGTTAGCAAACAAAACTAATAACCCTAAATTCCGTCCTATATTCGTGAGAACGTTATAAATTACTTAGTGTAAATACAGTGATGACTGTTACTTTACATGTATAACAGCTTAGCGCGACATTTCCCCGGTTTTCTACATAGTTACCTCTCGCATACGAGGCACTCAATGATATACATGAATGGAGTGTCCGGCGGTAGGTCTTTTCATCGTTTATCGTGTAGCACGGATGAGGGAGCCGGCACAATCGCCCGCCCCTGAATACCTCACCAGGTAAATGTCGAGCTTTTGTAAATACCTGCCTCCATGTTGTACGCTAAACTCTTTATCTTAACAACTATCTATGTAGGAATATACAGGGTGATTGGAAGATGGGTGCAAAGCTGTAAGGCGATGATAGTATAGATCATTTAGACCCTTTTTAGCCATGGTTGTCTAAGACGAAGTGTGAATTTTTTTTTTTACCAATCTTTACTGTAACTAAAAACTGATGACACACATGTTTAGTACATGTTTGTTTGAATTGCTTACAGATTATTTTAAATAAATAATATGAAAAAGAATTCACACATCATCCAAACTGGCTATAATTATCAATTAACGGATAAGTTTCAGAGTTTTGAGCCAAAAACCAGAAAATATTGGTAAAAAAAAATTTTCACACTTCGTCTTAGACAACCATGGCTAAAAAGGGTCTAAATGATCTATACTATCATCGCCTTACAGCTTTGCACCCATCTTCCAATCACCCTATATTATGAAGGCTTGTATCGCGAAGGTTATCATCGCTAAATAGCAGCTAAAATTAAATTGAAACACATTCGGAGTTCCCTTACAGCAAAGATAATCGTTAAAGATAAAGGGTCAGGTTGGGCCATCGTACGGTTCATGAACGGCGTAATATAGGTCGTGGCAGCTTTATAGGATAGTCACAATGTAGGATCTCTGATATCTCTAAATAACTGTTACGTGGGGTACTCCGAGCGAAGAGGTGAATGGAAAGGGGTCGATACTGTTTGATGATACTTGCTTTTAGAGCATGAAATGTGTGTCATGATATTGAAGAAGAAAACCTTTCGTTCATCTGCGTAAAAGAATACGATTGAATAACTGCTCAATAAAATAAAGGTTTTTTGTTTGGTCGAATTATTATTCTTGTAATTATACCACTCTACAACGATAACGTTTAATATAAAATAAATTTATAAAAAAATGCAGCATCGATATGGTTCAAATAGGCGTATATTTTTTTAGTAAAGCATCAGCAACTTAATTATAATTTTACCTATTTGAATACCAATTTTTTGAACTAGTATTTATTTCAACAATAAATCTAAAAATAATTACCTACTCAAAAAGAACGAAGGTTTTTGCAAAACGTGGACCTACATTAATTTATGAATGGAAACACTAATGAGACTAACTAATCCAAAATTGTCTATGTGAAGATGCGAAAGTCTATTGGTAAGCGGCTTAGTCTGCAGGTATCGTGAACCCTTTTTAACTTAATTATATATTATTTTTGCCGAAATAAAGTAGAATGTGACTTATTCACAATAGAATGTTTATAGCGGCGCTTGCACTGAACAGTGCATTTTTATCAGGTGTCGTCAACACGATATCATAGCCCATCGATATGCTAATGCCTTCGCCACGCGGCGGGGCTCGGTGCGGCGCTGTGACGTAACGCGATATTCGTTCTACCTGCCGACGAGCAATTTGCAAGCGAAATGCCGAGGAACACGGCGACACTATACAATTTTATCATACCCCAAGCGTCCGCTTTTATGTTGTTGTTTGATATTTCATACTTGACCTCAGTGTAGTGTCATCGATTGACATTTTAGCTATTTTATTCGTTCGCTGTTGTTTGCAGACCCAGACTTTGCTGAGATTTACACCCATATGCATGTGCTTTATCAAATTCAAAATTCAAATTCAAAATTTAAATAAAGAAAATTTAAATGAATAAATAAATATCCTGGGACATTCCTCACACACGGTCATCTGATTCCAAACTAAGCAGAGCTTGTACTATGGATACCAGATAACTGATATAATACATATAATACTTTTTGTTTGTAAATACATACGTAATATACATAATTACACCCAGACTCAGGACATACAGACATGTTTATGCACACAATTGCATGTCCTGTGCGGGAATCGAACCCACGACCTGCGGCGCAATAGGTGGAATATTTACCAGAGTCTTAACCAACTGCGCCAACTGGCCCGTCAATCAAAAAAATCATTTATTCAAATAGACCTTCGCAGGCACTTATGAAAAGTCTGACTCTAATACTCTAATACTGGTTCGGAAGGTTCATTTATCACTTTATATTGTAAAACACTACTGCTGATAATGGTTTTAATATATAAAATGCGGTGTTATAAAAAGCATTAGGATTTTTCTAAGGCAGGCTGAAATACATCTCTTTTCTACTTAAAAATTATAGCTCTCAGAAGTTGACTACATTTTACTTACAGAATAAAGTTGACTCATGTTTACCTGAAACAAGATACAAACTTTAATTAAAACAATAATTTATAATACCATCTAAATGTTCTTAAATAGTATATAATATAAACTTATATATTAGAAACGTTTGCATATTTTATACCAAACAAACGTTATATGAAAACGAATGAAGAGCGAAAAAATCACTCGGTTTCCTTAAACTTCACGTTCCGAAAAAACCTTGGCATACATTGACCCCAGTGCGTTTCTACGGCAGCCCGGGCAGTAGTAAATCATTTTAATAATTGATCCGGGTTGAAATATTCATGAAGTTCCAGCCGAAGGTATTCCGGGAGAAAAACGGATGAAAAATGTTTCGGGCTCCGCTAATATTTCACTACAGCTGACCGTTTTTGGCGATGGGATCTTAAACTATATTTAATGTAATATTTACCTAGATTTAATGCAATTCTATGATCATATTTTCAGCTTTGTTTGATATTTTTGTCTTTTATAATTACTTCAATATAAAAACATAATTTCGGGAATCTCTGGAATTTGCTATGTTTAGACAATTTGAATATCAATATTGAATTAGAATTTTAAATTATATTTGTTATTTTGTGGGCTTGTATTTTCGGTTGAATTTAATTATCTATGGTTGGGTTATCAATTCATAAAGTGTGTGATGGATCTTAGGGTAGAAAGTAGACAGTATCTGTTCTTACATTATTTTTCAAGACATAGTTATTCCAAGAAATTTTTTAAACCTAATAGTATAAATACGTGAAATTGTATTGTAGAGACAAATATAAATCGAACAGAATGAAGAATGCTGTACCATATCTACACCGTACAACACAGTTGACACCTCGATATTGAACTACGGATATTCACTTCGGATATGGAACAAATAGGTAGTGGCTTCTAAAATAACACCTCAGTTTTGAGTCTCCAAGGAAATACGGTGAACAAATTCAGTCAGGCTTGGCCACGTACGTGTCTCTGAATAAAACGCTGAAACATTAAGCCAGGTCACTCGGGCACAGACCCACCTGACATTACAAATGAGTAACTAGTTTTTCAACAAACATTGTGGATAGTCTTATCTGCATAATTATGTAGTCTGTGAAGCAACATTTAACAACAATTAGTTCAAGGAACTTTTTTTTTGGAAAAAAATTGGGACATTCACAATTTCCCAAATCAGAACGTCAGAAAATAATCAACAAGACGGTCCATCTAAAATTGTGGATAAGTAGAATACCAAAATAATTTATACGAACCAATAAAAAATCTTATTCCCAACTCATCGTACAGAAAATAATTCTAAAGTCTGAAAATGATGTGAATGAATAATTAATTTACGATTTGAATAACAATGGTGGGCAAATTGCTTACTTACCTAGTATAAGAAAGGGAGGCAAGATCGAATGGAGCAGGATATTTCATGTCCTCAGCCACTTGTAAGATAAATCCTTGTTTATATAAGTTTAAAAAATATTTATAGGTTGAATACATACAAGAGTGTTAGAGCATAGCGTTTATTCGCTCAAAGAGCAGCTAGACTGGGGAAGTACCTACACCTTACTGAATACCGCAGCCAAATAACTTTATATTGTGTTTCTGCGCGTGAGTAAGGTCGTCAGTACTCATTGGGGATGGGACTCAGTGAACCCATATATGGCAACGGTAACTGCTTACCATCAGGCGGACCTTATACTTGATTACCGACTTTTTTGTATAAAAAAAACTTGTATCAAAAGACTTAAACCTCATGATTGACGTTTAAAGAAGTTTATAAGAGAAAATCTTGTAGACAATTCTATATAAAAAAAAATTACAAGCTGTCCCCCGCGGTTTCACCCACGTTCCCGGGATAGAAATGGCCTACATCCTTCTCCATACCATAGGCTATCTGCATGCCAAATTTCATGATATTCATCAGTAGTTGAGCCGCGAAGGCGTAACAAATAAACAAACTAAAAAAAATCACTTTCGCATTTATAATACTAAAGTTAGGATAGGATTTGTATCGATAAAAAATTCGAGATATTTCGATGGTAGAGACTTTGAATTCCGTGACGAATGTCGTAGGTTAGAATACTAGGAATGAGAAATGTAGGAATTTAAGCTTTCAAGATAACAATAGAACAATTTAATAATTTATCTCCCAGTACACCTTTTTAAATTGTTTGTGTGTCATATTTATTTGTTTGAGAATTTTACCTAAGAACACTGGCTATGAGCGTCAAAATAAAATATGAATAAAGACTATTTATGGTTTGATGGTAGAGTTATAACTCTGAATTTATAAGTCTGTTTTACTTATTTATCAACCCCTTTGTTAATAAAATGTATGTGAAAACTATTTTGCCTATTTTACACTACATTGTTACTCGTGTTTAGTTTCCAAATTTAATAAAATAAAAACAGCGATTCAAAGTAACTTTATCATAAAACATGTCGATCCTGAGTAGAACCTATTTGGCATTCAAAACATATTTTAGGAATATTCTTCAGAAAGCATAATTTTGAATAACATTTGATATTTTGGTTCCGAGAAATTTAATCACCATTCAATACTTTTACGAGTAACCTAAAAGATAAGGTAAAACAACTCAATTTACTTCAAAGCTTTACCGTAATTTACAATCAAATAACCCCTTTCAAGAAATGTGATGTAAATTATTGAAGTAAAAGAAACAAAAATATTATTTTAAATGTTTACACGAGCACAAAACTAGCGGTACCCGCGGCATAAACCCATTCCCGGGATAAAATACAAAAAAAACTCGGGGATAACATAGCTACGTTGGTGAAATATTTTTTTCACCGCCACCCACACACACATACCTCCATTATTTCATGCACAATCAAACTGTAATTTTTTTATGTTTTCTATACCTAAATAATCTGTTCATCGGACATATATTGGTATCTTCCTTATTTTAATTAAAATATCATCATCATCAGCCTATAATGTCCCACTGCTGAGCACAGGCGTCCTTTCACAATTCAGGGTGAAAGGGAATGGGCAGATACTCCACCACGCGTGCCCAATGCGGATCGTAGGCTAGTGGTCAACCTACTGTAGGAGTTTTCAAGCCTCCTAGAAGGCCTCCAACTAGCATAACAAACAACTATCACAATTAAGTGATAACTTGGACCAACGGCTTTACGTGCCTTCCGAAGCACGGAAATACTCGATTTGAAATACCACTAGGCGGTCACCCATCCAGGTACCGACCACGACGATAGTAGCACAGGTAATAGCTTAACTTACGATCGATAAAGAACGGCTTATCATGCTACACCACGAAGATAAGGTATTATATTGTTAATCATTAATTGGCTATAACTTATATTTAATAAGATAATTGTATTTATTGATTATGTATGGAAACATCTATTTTTAATTACATTTAATACACCCTAACTCAGAACAAATAGACAAATTCTGGTTTGTCCAGTATCAGGGTATCATTTTTTTTTTATTATAGCGTGTGGAAATCTTGATAGTATACTCGCCCGCTCAGAAAGCCCGTCCCGTGGGAAGTGTGATACCTCCCCCCAACACCCTCGCCGTGCTATCGCACGATGAGTCGTGACCACAACGGCCCATCGTCCTCCTCGGGGCCGCTTCTGGGCGTACAGGTCCCCCGCCCCGATCGCACACGAGTCCCACGACCCCGAAGACCCTATTTAGTCACCTTTTACGACAGGCAGGGGAACACCGTAGTTGTTATGCTAAGCCCGAGCTACAGGGAAGGAGGGCCGCGACGGGGCACGTTTGCGCCTCGGCGGCGCCGTCTCCGGGTGGGATCGGCCCTCTCCCGGTCTCGCTCAGCATCCTCCTTCTGGATCATTAAGATCTCCCAGAAGAAGGCTACGGCCCTCGACGCCGTATCCCCATGCAGCACTGCCGGAAGGGAGAGATTCCGTCCAATTTGTCCGACCACGCTCCGCCCTCAGGTTTCCACGCGGGGCACACCGCGCGATGTGCGATGCGGAGTCTCGCAGTGGAAGAAGCGCCATGGCCTCACGTCCAATCCTACACATATACTTCGGTCAGTATCTGTGAAACAGCATGGCGCTGTGATATTCTACCCTTGCCCCTAGGCATATTAAAAATAAAAACATATATATCATCTATTCACTACAATTTGAAATAACGGAAAAGCTTCATTCAATTTAAATTTTGTTTAATATTTTTAACCTCATTTATTATTCAGCTCCGGATCGACCTAACGAAGCTTTCAAAAAGCCAATATCCATCAAAATTCGTTTAAAATTTAGAATTTTCTACTACCTACCCTTCATCTATGGTTTAAATATAGTTTTTTTTTATAATCCTATTTGAAATTTTAAAAAATTTTTCAGCAAACTAGCTCGTAAAGTGACATTTACGCATTACGCATTAGTGATTTTTACTTTACATTACCGCACAGTTATATGATTGGTATAATCCCGATTAGATTGTACCTTAATGTAATTGATATGTGTGTAGAACAAGCATTCTTAATTTAAACAAGTAAACCAGCTTGAAAGCGCATCGCTGTCAAAAAAAAACTGCTCGCCATATTTGTTAACGTTCTCAGTGTGTGGTTGATTATTATCAAAAAATCTACTAATACAAGTCTGTTTTTCCTCGCAAGTGTGTTGAAAACCGTCGCATGGCACGCGTGTGCATTGATTATTACACTCTCGGCTCTCTTATCGCGTTCGCCTGCGGCTCTATCGCCTCGTCTGTAATTAACAACTTTGCTAACATTTATCATAATCTGTGTCATAATGTATTATTACCTGTTCTATTTTCAAAACATAAAAAACTGCTTGAGAGAACTGGAAATTATCCAGACGTAGTGGGATCATTGAAATATTATTTCTGATAATATATCGATGAGTGCGATACTAGGATTATAATTTTATAACTCAATCAAAGACCTACATAGATAAAATTATATATTTTTATCAGCAATTAAGGATTTTTGACGATCCATCTTCAGCTTGCCATTTTGACTATAGTATTGTTTTAATCGCCATTATCTGCAATAAAAACAAGGCAATATAAAATAATAGGATACGATCCCATCGTAGAGGAAGCGGGCACGCAATATGTTAAAGAGCAGGTGTCACCAAAATACACGTCCTGTTTGTATTGCTAATGGCGACCCCGCTCTTGGTAGGAAATGAGCGAGCGATCCAAATATAAAGTGTTGTTCATAGGGAATAGAATTTTTTTATGTCACGTTCTTCCGTAATTTTCTTTTTTTCCGCTTTTCAGTTCGGGCTATTTCCATGGTATGATCGTTTTTACGAGGGTAATTTCCAATGGCAATTTTACAAGTACTCGGAAAAACCTATGGAGTGGATCGTATAGAAAAAAAACAATTCATTAGGAGCTCTTATAAAGGCTGAAGCTATTGAAGTTACCCATGTACTGCATTAGTAACTTAACTGAATCTTTTATTTAAAATAGAGTGAATCCCTCGTAACCATAAAGAGCATAGAGTAAAAAACATCAAACAGAATATTTTAGTACTTAACATTTTCAATCTCAAGAGGATTTCCGCAATCACTTCTCATTATTTATGAACCATGTAAACGGGGCCTTAACCGCCGTGACAATGGATCTAGCGGTTTCCTCAACAAAGTTTACAAAGCTTTGCTTTATGTATACAAGCTTTCATATATATACCTATAAGTTATATTTGATATGTCACTGCTAATGGAAGAAAGTGTACGCTTGACATGGTGACCCAATTTTTGATAAACATTAAGTTAATCACAGTTCCAAAAGATTGATGTCAAGTCAGTGTCGATTGCATAGTAATTATCTTTACCCTACAATCGTCTATCAATCGGGTATACTAATATGAAGCATGACATGTGATAAAATATAAAATAGGTACTAGTTGAAGATTTTTATTACACCTTGTATTACATTGTAGTACATTAAACTTAACTTTTAACTTTGAGAGAGGTAGAGCATAGCGTTTATTCGCTCAAAGAGCAGCTCGACTGGGGAAGTACCTCCACCTTACAGAACACCGCAGCCAAATAACTTTATGTTGTGTAAAGTTGTGTTCCTGCGCGTGAGTAAGGTCGCCAGAGCTCATGGGGGAGGGGGGAAAGGTCGGTAACGCGTGAGCAATGCTTTTTGTGTTGCAAGCGTCCATATGGCTACGGTAACTGCTTACCATCAGGCGGGCCGTATGCTTTTTTACCGACTTAGTCGTATAAAAAAAAAAAAACATTAATAGATACATATTAATTGTTTCTACTACTTTAACTTTTAGGTTGAACTAAATAGGTTAGTTGAAAAAAATGCTATTTATTCATGATAGGCGTATGTTACGAAGCGATAATTATTAGCAGCTGTATCCAATTTAAAATTCTGAATTAAAGACTGCATGTGATACAATATATAGTAGAACGTGCTCCCGTGTCCTAATAAGCTATAAAATTTCTACTGTCTTATTCAATGAGATGGTTTAAGCCAAGTCTAGAAAAACTCAGGCTTTTAAGATAGTCACGGCTCATTTGGTTATACGACGTTAGAATGTGATGGATATGTTTAAAACCTCGGTTTTACTAGACTGGGCTTAAACCATCTCTTGTAGGTAATAAGACAGCTAAAGTTTAGTCTCACAAATGGGGTTACCCGATCACTGTAATCTCTCAGTGACGTTGTAGCGTCCACAAAAGCCGGAGTATTAAAATCCTTGCTTATATTTCACGGTACGAACCGCCGGTGTTGTGGAAGACGACCTTTAATTTCCTATTTGAAAGTACTCTACAGAACAGACATAAACTTTAACACCCTGTTAAATTTTATCCCGGAAAAAGTCCCCGAAACTCTATAAACTTGAGTTATGACTGCTTCAAAGATTTACGCCGAAGAGATTGACTTTATTCGTTAGCCCATTCCCAGTAAAAGCGGCTATTAAAGAGGTATTCTTCACAAAATGGTGTTATCAGAGTAAGAGATAAAGAGGAATAGGCTTGTCCACTTATCGTACTCCCCCATTATGGGTGCTCACCCCATAATTATGAAGCAGATACCATGACTGGTAACTTTCGAAGGGTGGATATGAACAATAGAAAAGCGAGCTAAAATTTTGAGTACTTTCATGAATCAGAATTGTGCTATTCTTTTTCTAATGGAAATGTAACTGGAAGTATAATTTGGATGCTAATCGCATGATAGTCTAAAAGGTAACACTGATGATGATGATAAATCGTAGGAAATATACAAGAAGGGATATAGTTTGTCTTCTAATACACGTTATTTACTATTGAAGTAGCTGTCTCGCGCGGTTTCACCCGCGTTCCCGTGATAAAAAGTAGTGTATAATACTCGGAGATAATGTGAATGAATTTTTCGTATCCGACTGGTACTTCCAGATATTAGCCCGTTTAAACAAACAAAAAACAAACATAAAAACTCTTCCGCTTTATTATATGTTATTAATTAATAGGGGTTAAAGTAAGCTCGCAATATCAATGTTGCGTTTGGAGAGGGGACTGCTAATGAACGCACAGTGCGATTAAGGTTTAAACGCTTTCGTGATGGAAAGTTCGATTTGAAGAACGAACCACGTGGAAGACCGCACCACGTGGAAGACCGCCCACACAGGTGCATAACAATGAATTGAAAAAGATGGTGGAAGCCGATCCGAGCCAAACTACCAAGGAATTAATGTTATACAACAATATTGACTCATTTGCGTCAAATCAATAAAATATGAATAAACCGGCCAAGTGCGAGTCAGACACGCGCACCGAGGGTTCCGTACAAACCTATAGATATATAAGTAAATGGTAATATAGACCTGAGTATTTGATATGGATTTCAATTTATGACGTATTAAAAAAAAACTACTTACTTACTAGATCTCGTTCAAACCAATTTTCGTTGGTAGTTTGCATCGTAATGTACATCATATATTTTTTATAGATTTATCTTTCTCTTATTTTAGAAGTTACAGGGGGGACACACATTTTACCACTTTGGAAGTGTGTCTCGCGCAAACTATTCAGTTTAGAAAAAAATGATATTAGAAACCTCGATATCATTTTTGAAGACCTATCCATAGACCCCACACTTATGGGTTTTGTTAAAAAAAAAATGAGTTTCAGTTCTATGTATGGGGAACCCCCAAAATTTATTGTTTTTTTTCTATTTTTGTGTGAAAATATTAATGCGGTTCATAGAATATATCTACTTACCAAGTTTCAACATTATAGTACTTATAGTTTCGGAAAGAAATGGCTGTGACATACGGACGGACAGACAGACAGACAGACAGACATGACGAATCTATAAGGGTTCCGTTTTTTGCCATTTGGCTACGGAACCCTAAAAATGGATTCCTCATGATTTGACTGATCTGCAGAAAGAAACAAGTGTTGAAACTTGTGTTGCCTTGTTGAATCGATACAGAAATGAAGGAATATTGGATCGAATTATGACATGTGATGAAAATTGGATTCTTTACGATAACCGTAAGCGAAAAATGCAATGGCTGACCCCAGGTCAAATGCCGCAACAGTGTCCTAAAGCAAAGCTTACCAATAAAAAGGTTATGGTAACTGTTTGGTATAAACTATTTTCATCTATTTTATTAAAAAGAATAACGCAAGATATTGACAGATTGCAACCAAAGGAGCAAGCAGGCTTTCGATCAGGCTTTAGCACAATAGACCACATACAGACATTAGAACAAATTATAGAAAAATACCGAGAGTTTAATAGACCTCTGTATGTGGGTACCAAAGCTTTCGATAGCATCAGCCACTGTTCTATCTGGAATGCTCTGCAACGCTCAAATGTTGACCAAAAATACATTAACATCTTAAAATATATATATGCACAGTGCACATAGTACAAGTAAGGTAAAGTTAGAAAACAGAGGAGACGATATAAACATAGAAAGAGGAGTCAGACAGGGAGATCCTCTGTCACCGAAGATTTTCATTGCGGTACTTGAAAATATATTCCAGAACCTAAACTGGCCTAACAAAGGAATACTAGTAAACGGATGTTACCTACACCACCTCAGGTTCGCGGACGACATCGTTATATTCGCGGAAAGCGACAACATCAGACAAAAGACGAAATTTACCGACGCTCTCACACATGCACTCACGCTAAAATGGAAGTGGGCTGGTCACATCTCACGCTACACAGATAAGAGATGGACCATAGAGACCACATGTTGGAAAGGACCAAAACGGAAAAGGAACGTTGGTAGACCAATAAGGCGGTGGGCTGATGATATCATTCAGGTGTCAGGAAACAACTGGATAAACTTAGGCAAAGAGGGGTCCATATTTCAATGAAAGAAGACTAACAATATAACACTAACAATAAAATTTAAGCAAACTTACTAACAAATCACTAACAACATTTGAAATGTAATATAACGGAAATATGGAATAAATGGCTATTATAACTGTTTGGTGCAGATGCTATGCAGCATGATGTTATTCACTATACCTAGCTTTCTCCGATCCTGGTCAAGCAATAACGACAGATGTTTACTGTGCCGAACTCCGAACAATGATAGCAAAACTAGCAGTGAAACAGCCCCGACTCGTGAATCGATCTTCACCATTATTGCTCCATGATAACGCGAGACCTCATACAGCACGAGAAACCGTTTTAATTCTACAGGAACTGCAATTAGAAACCCTCCGTATTCGCCAGACCTTGCTCCAACGGACTACCATTTTTTTTTCCTTGATTTGGACTATTTTCTACGTGGTAAAAAGTTTTGTTCTCAGGAGGCAGTACAAAATTCATTCACACAGTTTGTCGAATCTAGATCACCAGAGTTCTATCGCAAAGGCATAAATGACCTTCCTATTAGATGGCAGCAATGTAAAGATAATAATGGTAATTATTTTGATTAATAAATATGTTAAATTTAATATAAAACTAATTTCAATCTTTCAGTACAAATCTGCAATTTCACCCCTATCTATTATATATTATATTATATAGTAATATAGTATCGATTATATAATTATAGATTAGTATAGATAAGTTTCTCATTTAATTGACACAAACCTGATAAACTTCGAAGTCGGCCATTCCGATTCTAATTCTTTCACAATCGTGAAAAATCACCATAGCGACGCAAAACGAAACACGCACTATATCAAAACAAAGTACACTATTTTTGTATGTAAATTATATAAAAAGGGATTCCGTGAACATAAAACTTCGTGGGTCTCGCGCGATGCTGGCCCAGGCTCCGGAGCTCAATCATAAGGTAGGCCGTCGCGCACTAAATCATCCAATAAGCTATCGAGCATGAAATATTCAAAACGCCTCAACATTCGGCGGGGTGTGAAAAACAGTGGAAAATTTTAGCGATGCCGTTCAGTTAGGTACACGATACACGTGTCTATTTTTAACATAATATGATTTTATTGTAATAGGTACATTGAATAATTAGCTATACACCGTGATTTTTTATTCGTCTTAGAAACGCAGCCCACTTAATGTACCCAACGGAAAGATCTAAGACTAATCAATCATATTTATTTTTATTTTAATAATTTAAAAAAAATCATAAAATTATGAAAAATCGAGTTAATAATTAAAGTTTACGTATAAATACCAACCCAGAGCATGATTCGAGTACACTGCGCTCGTAAGAGTGTGTGTAAAACTACTACATGCGTCATAATTAAGAATATATTTTTTTTTTTTATTAAACAAAATTATGTTAAAAAAAATGTACCTATTCATTGGGTATGTTATGTGAGACATTATAGGCTGATGATGATGATGATATTCTTAATATTCTAACTACTATATACTAACTAACCCAACAAACGCTTTTCAAACTTAGTACCTGATTGAGCGAGCTTTATTCAGTGTACAAAAAAAGGTAAAAAAAATACAAAAAGATTCGACCGGATCAGGATCGAATCCACGGCAAACGAGATGAAATTCCATCGTTCCATCGCTTTGGCCATACATATATACCTACCTAGAAATATTGCTCGTTTAGGAAATACTAAACGATAATAGCGAGGAGTCAAGAGGCACTCCTCTTTGGCAAATTGAATGTAATTTTTAGGAAAAATCAATGCAATCTCTATTTTAGTAATAATTAAACCAACCTGAATCAGGCTCAATCTCGTCGATTTCACCCCTATTTTAGCCTTTCCATTCGATATCGTACCTACTTCAGGCGCGTTAATTCTCAGCTATTCGGACGTTGCTCTACTGAGCTCACTAAACGTTCATTAACTATTTTGCTCGCTCGCTGCATTTGTACAAAAACTCAACGGAAAAAAACGTTGTAGGTATTTAAGATTTAAAAGCCTTTCCACAGGAACGGGAATGGCTTAAACATAGAGTGCAGGAGCAGGAAATGAGCTAGAGATTTTCCCATTCTCGAGGCTGTCGGGGTTATTAGTAGGTACTCAAGGATAGGCCTATAAGAGAGAACCCATGCGTATAGAGCAATATACCTATTGAAGTTTGTGACGTATAACAACGTATTGTAAATGCCAAGTTCTTACTACTAACTTTTTACTACATTCAGTGAACGGTATGGTGACCAAAGGATTTTTTATAAATCCCTGATATCCTCATTTTCTTGCGACACATATTTACTCAAATGTTTCAAGGATAATGAGCGAAAATGAGAAAATGTTAATTAT
Organism: Achlya flavicornis; assembly: GCA_947623365.1. Taxonomy (NCBI): domain Eukaryota; kingdom Metazoa; phylum Arthropoda; class Insecta; order Lepidoptera; family Drepanidae; genus Achlya; species Achlya flavicornis. Next base: position 6,613,526 of record OX392482.1, read on the forward strand.
GTTTGGGACAGCTTGAATGCTCGATAAATACGAGTAACAAATTACTCCTATTTACTGAGTACTTCTTCTATTTATTTAGTACTGAATCGTATACTTACTTTGAGGAGAAAAATTCCCGCGGTATCGTAGTGAGTGACAATTGCTCGAACATCTCTCGCGCACCGAATAAATTGAATTCTAATTTTCAATTTCAATAACAATGACTCCAAAGATTCGAGTGCTAACACAGGCGTGATTTTAAATGAGATTTCCGTGGAAATATTACGGAATCTTGTGGGATTTTGTCGAGATTAATGATGATAAATACATAACTGAATATATTTATCCTAAACTTCTAATTTTGTTTAACGAAATGAATCTTTCCAAGTAACAATACACGAGAATGAAAATTTCGAGCTGTTTCGATCGACGGAAACTTACCGTCTTAGAAGTGTTGATGTTCCGTTGTAAAACAAGTTAAATTGGTTTTTTACTGCTACGACCCATGTTTCGTTTAGGAGAATTCAAGTTTTTAATTAGCTAAGAGAACACAACAAAAACAAACAATGTATGTAAAGGCAGATATTTCGACAAATTCGAAAGTATTTTTGGTTAGTTAGGTTTTTCAGTCGGGCCTTAACATAAATGAAGGAAATTTAAAACCCAAAAAAATTTAAAATGTTATGTTATCGTTTTAATAATAAAAATAACGAAAAAAATCATAGGAAAAATATCAAGACATAACTATATAATTTATTTGTAACGAAATATGAATTTACTTACTATTTATATGGTTAGGTATTATTTATGCGGCTATATACAATTACCACAATTAATTAATTATCAAATTATAATTTATATCATAAACAAGCAGCAACCGCATCGACTCAGCAAACAGTTCAAGAAGCACAGTAGAGTCAAATAATAGTAGAGTCGCAGTAGCACTGTTAACAGAATCTCAGCATCAAAGATAAAACAAGTTGCAATAAACAAAGAAGAAAAACTAACTCTCATCAGCACATGGGTTATGAAATTATTTTTAAAAACATAGCTACTTTTTGATAGAGCAGGCTGGAAGAAGCTACATCGACAAGAGCACAGCTCTTAAATACAGAAGAAGAAGAAGAAGAAGCTACTTTTTGTTTACTTTCATATTATGAGAAAATCCATACTGGCAAAACCTTCATACAACATCAAAATTGATACCAATCCTAACACCCCTCAGTATGTTTGATGAAATGTCACGTATACATACTCATTTACTCTATAGCAAAGAAATATCTATATAAATAATAATAAGAAGGCAGTGCTCCTGGACACGGCACGCATTATGTGGAAGTTCCTCTATCTGGAGCCTTGACCACCGGTACCTAGGACCCTGCTCCCGATGCCGGTGAGGAATTGCTTTTTATACTTATAAATATATTTATTCATATTGTTTTCTTTTTTTATATCTATATTAAAAAATAAGTGATGAAATAAATAAATGGAATAATAATATTTATTTATTGCAAAAGAATTACAATATGGGCATTGGGCGCCAGAATAATTTCTTAAGTTTATCACCCAAGCGAATGTTGGGGCTCTTTTGGGTGGTGTGGGACCCTTAGTCACACTGGCACGGGTGGGGAAGGGGGGGAGGCTACATGGAGGTAGGTCGAGCGAGGCAATAAGTGCCCCCTTCTATTTCACCGGCACTTTAACTCGGGTGCACTGATTTGATAACGCCGTTTGTTTCAAGAACCACTTGCGACGGTCATCATTTCAAGACCGTTTTTTTAGATATAGAATCCGACGACTTTTAAATTTGGGAACGTTTTCATTAAATGTACAATTGAGTTGGAAATTGAAGTGTGCTATAACTTTATTCATCTTTAAAGATGGTGAAGACTACAGAGCAATCGAAATTAATTAATGGGTAAACAATTTGTATCGAATCGTGACGAGTAATATCATCATATCAGTCATCCGCTAAGGATCCCAAAACGCAAATTGCTTGCAACCATTCCCGGTGAGCCTAACAAGGGAAGGTCGATAGTCCATCTGGCAATATTGGCAATCATAGTCATCTGATCCCTTATTAAGATGAACCTGTAATTAGGTCATTTTATTTAATTGTATAATTTGTCTTCTTATCTACCCTGAAAGATAAAGAAGTGGCGTAGTAACACCAGTTAAGGAAAAATAAATAACATCAAATATCATCCATTAACGAGTTCACAATTAGAGTGACTGCAATGGTATCAATTTCAAACAAATTTTGTTCCAAATAATAGAAATCCAGAAGTTTTCAAAGTCACATCAAAGGGAAATGAAAAGTTGAAATTAGTTCTTAATTTTATTCATCAAACGCCTATTACGTCAAAGAGTAAGTCTCTTAGATACCTTATGAAACTGCCTTCAGCATAGTAGGCTCATCTTTTATAATTAGTTACAAAAATATGTGATTAATAGCGAGCGATTGTGGAGACATTATCAAAATCGATAGTATACTGTATAACGTGCAAACAAATTAAAATTAATGTATTCAATTATATCAGCATTACAATTAACCGTTCATGGACGATTTGTGTATATAGGACTACAAATTGAAACGTAGAGGTAACGTTGCGTCTCGGGAACATTCGACCCGACCCGCCTAAACTCATCTCTTGAGTCGCTCTCCAGTTTTATGTGCCGACATTTTATTTGAACAACTTCCTGATTGTAACAGATTTACTGCCGTATAATTTTTTTACGTATCTAAATATGTTTGTGCTCTTGAGAAAGCGGCTCGATTTGTTTTAGAGTATTTTTTAAATACAAATGCGAATGACTGTTAATGTTTATATGATGTATACTATGTCGAGAGTACACTAACTAGTGTCTCCGATTGGGGTCGACTAAACCTAGTCCATCAGGTCAGTCAAACCCACCAAGACTCAAGCCTGCGCGTTCACCGCTAAGAAAACCCCATGGTCTGTGGAACCACAATTCCAGAACACCTCCTTGAACATCAATCAAAGCATCGGGATTCTTGGCGTCGCCATTTCTAGCGACGTTTTGTTCCGAAGTCATTTGAAGACAAGGTTAAGCTGGCATCAAAAAAGCTCGGAGTGCTCAACAGAGCGAGGCAGTACTACACATCGGGCCAAAGGCTACAACTTTATAAGTCGCAAGTTCGGCCTCATATGGAATACTGCTGTCATTTATGGGCGGGAGCACCTGGATACCAGCTTGGGCCTTTAGACTCGGTTCAGCGATGTGCTGCTAGAATTGTCGACGATCCCGAGCTAACAAGCAGTTTAAAGCCCCTTAGTCTGAGGAGAGACTTTGCCTCCTTATTTGTGTGCTACCGCTTGTACAACGAATAGTGTTCTGAAGAATTGTTTAAGATAATGCCCACGGCAACCTTCTACCATCGCAACTCTCGCCATCGACGGGGAGTCCATCCTCACACATTGAAAACAGAATTGTCTCGAACTGTGCGGGCTCAACGGAGCTTCCTTCCGCGGATGCTCAGACTGTGGAATGAGCTCCCTGCCGTGGTGCCTGCCCACAGATGACAACCGTACTCCATATGAGGCCGGACTTGCGATTTATAAAGTTGCAGCCTTTGCCCCTATGTGAAGTACTGCCTCGCTTTGTTGAGCACTCCGAGCTTTTTGGATGCCAGCTTAACCTTGCCTTCCAAATGACTTCGGAACAAAACGTCGCTAGAAATGTCGACGCAAAGGATCCCGATGCTTTGACTGATGTTCAAGGAAGTGTCCTGGAATTGTAGAGCCACAGACCATGGGGTTTTCTTAGCGGTGAATGCGCAGGCTTGAGTCTTGGTGGGGTTGAAATGGACTAGGTTTAGTCGACCCCAATCGGTGAAACAAGTTAGATTTCAGACACCAGCCGTTCGCGGCCTTCCTCCACCTCACAACGAGGGATATTTGCACGACCCGTGTAATGAGCGTCCCCTGTACTGTCGTCCGCAGAAGAAACAGTGTTGGGGACAGCACAGAACCTTGCGGGATGCCAGCATTTATGTCCATGCTATCGGAGCAGATACCGTCAACGACGGCTCTTATGCATCTGCTGGACAGAAAGTTGGCGACCCATTTGCATAATCCCTCGGGAAGCCCGTATGCTGGTAACTTTGTGAGAAGATCCCGTGCCAATATTAATATGCTATGGAGGCTACTTACTATCAGTTGGAACGCCTGCCTAATTGTTTGCCTAATATTAAAGGTTTGCGAAAGTCAACCCCTCAGCTAGTCCTAATATACGCGTACTTGGGTGTCGTTGGACGATAGTCTTCCTAAAACTGAATAAATAATACTCTGTGTGCTTTGATCTATTTATTATAAATTAAATACAAGTATTATAAATTAAATATAACAATTTAATACAATTCATTCAATATTTACAAACTGAATAAACAATCAACCGGTGGCATAAGTACATATAATAACTTAATAACACAAAATGATAATTTTAATGATTAGGTAATATCTATAACAACCACACAATGTTCCATATTAATAGTGATTCATATTGTGTACACATACCACGCGTTCCTAAAGCATACAATATCCTTTGTTTAACGAGCATTATGGATGTCAGTGAGTTTGCTTGCGTGTCGCTAATTGTTGGGCAGTTATGCCGCCCGCTATTGAAAATTGTATCGGCCTTTTTGTCGATTTGTCCTACATGCACTTGCAAATATCCTGTCCCAATTACTGCTAGGAAAAAATTTGCATCTGAAATTTCCCATCGTAAATTTAAACCCTTTATTGTCCTGAAATGTATTCAAATTTAATTGAACGGAACGAAAATGTACCTATTTGTGGGGGCTTATATCGCATTCTAATAGTGAATACTGTTTTAATTATTGCTGCATTTGTGGTTCATCGTAACGCTATTTGTCATTATTTAGTCAAAATAAAATAGCAACTGTTGGTATGATTTGTACGTAGTATTTATATACTCTGAGGTATGATCTTGCAGATTGTATTGTTTTTCTTTTTTATTTCAGAAGGCTGATATTACGAAATTTGATATATTTTTACTACAAATAGAAAAAAAAACATTTAAAATAAATTAATCGCTAGAACTATTGTACAACAAGAAAGTAAGTTACAGTGAATATTTTTTTCACTTTACGCCCATTTTATGTGACCGGGAGTGAAACAGCCAAGCCACATATTTTGACTGAGGTGTAGAGTTTGTAGAGTTAGGGCGTGTAGAGTTATAATAAGCTTGGTTCTAAATGAGATCTGATAACTTTTTGACAGTGCGAGCCATATGGTCTGGTCTTGGCTACATGAAAATGATTTTGGTGGGATGTCATCATGTCACTTCTTTTTGAAAGTTTCTTATGTCTATATTTTTTTCCCATAAAAACATCCATCCCCTAATTTAAAGAATGGGGGATGATTTACTATCAATCCTGAAATATGTATTTTATTATTTACTAGCTGTCCCCCGCGGTTTTACCCGCGTTTCCGGGATAAAGCCTATGTCCTTCTCCATACCATAGGCTATCTGCATGCCAAATTTCATGATGATCCGTTTAGTAGTTGAGGATAAAAAAACGAAGAAAAGCGCTTCAAGAGGTAGGTAGTTTTTTTCCCCTTCCTTTCGCATCGTCTTGGCGGGAGCACTACCGTGCCCCCAGATTCTTGCTTTGAGTTCAAACAGAAAGTATTTTTGTTTTTCTACGATGAAGGATTTGTACGTAGTGTTTTTAAGTTCTTCATATTGAACATCACTAACCTTATCACAGTCTCTGCAATTATTGAAGTGATTACTGATAATAAGAAGATACTTCATTTTATATTTTGACGGCTGAATCGGGTCACAAACTGCGCATTCCTTTTTTTACAATCTTCTAACATCCGTCACTGCAATGTACGTACCTACCTATCCAAATGTTCCATACCATACGTTCCTAATTCTGAAAAATAGCCCTTTAAATTTATTTATTTATTTATTATTAAAAGTATACAAAAAACTTAAAGGTAAGGTGTGACATAAACCATTTTTGGTTTTTCCGCACACCATATCGGTTCGTTGGTTGGTGATTGACAGCTGTTACATTAGTCAACAAACCCAATTCAAACTGTAAACTAACCCCCTTATTCATAATCGCATTTTAACTAAATCAGTGTCATAGTGTGCCCCGTCTCATTCTTTCGATCACCAAATGTCACGTGTCAGATAAAGACTTCGGAATTTTAGCTAATCAACGTTTGATAACTTCCACTAACTTCATTATGAATAAGGGGGTAAGTTATTATGTTCATTATAGCTAATTACATTCAATGCACAGTCCGACCCGGACATAACATATAGGTAAGTAGTACAAATTGAATAATAATGTTACTTCTTTCTACTACTAAGTACGATACCTTTTTATAAACGTGAGTCAATGTTGATATGGAACTAAATCTCATATTCTTCTTGTGATCATAGGTTGATACCATGAATAATAAAGGGTGTTAAGCAAAATTTCTTTCCCGGCCCCTAAGTCACCGTATACCCAAGTGCTTTAAGTGGGTCGACCCGGATGAGGTTAACATAGAAATATTTATAAGGCCTTAACGCAAAAAGTGGTGTTTAAAATACTTACAGCGGTAAGTCAACAACCTATCTCTTTTTCTATCAGCAAATAAGAGCGAGAAAGCAACATCTTTGTCATGGAAATATTCATAATTAAAAGAGATAAACCTTGTTTACGGAGAAGTTTAGTTTGAATCCTTATTGAGTTAGTAATGTGTATGTGGAGTGAATCCTTTTTGAATTTATCTTGCAGTGAAGAGGATGGCCTACATTTTGTGGGACGTGTTTTCATTTCGGATTTACTCCAACTTGCTTGCTGCCAAATCCGAGCAGCTGCGCTATTCCTACAGGATATTTTCTTTTCCTCCTTCGACATGCGATCTTGACGACTGGCTTTTGTGATTTAAAAAGATTTGCAAAAGCAAAACCGCTTACCGTTACGTCGCCGAGACGTTTCTTAGTGAAGGAATATAGCTTTATAAACATTCAGATTTCAGATTATTTTTTAAATACCATCATATTTCACCAGCTTCTCGAATCTTCTTATTATAATTTGTGTGCGAATATACCCGATACATTAACATTGCTAATGCTATGGACAGATTATATAATGTTAATACAGTTCATCGTAGCTCAGAGTAGATAAATACTACGTACATCGTAGGTACCAACTTTTTAACCGACTTTTAAAAAAGGAGCAGGTTCTCAATTCGTTTTTTTTTTTTTTTTTTTTTTTTATGTTTGTTACCTCATAACTCCGTCATTTATTAACCGATTTGGAAAATTCTTGGTTTGCCCCCAGATTCTTGGTTTGAGTTCAAACAGAAAGTATTTTTGTTTTTCTACGATGAAGGATTTGTACGTAGTGTTTTTAAGTTCTTCATATTGAACATCACTAACCTTATCTTTTTTTTTCTTTTTTTTTTTTTATGTTTGTTACCTCATAACTCCGTCATTTATTAACCGATTTGGAAAATCTCTCTGTTTAGTCTGGAAGGGTACACTTCCCGTTTAGTCCCATTGTCATCAAATCAGGATTTGAATACTTTTTAGTGTACTTTGAAGTCGGTTTAAGTTTTTTGTAAAACAGTCCAATTATTGCTTATTTTGTTTGGTAATAGGGTACACTTTGGGAACTACCTCTCATACTCCTCTGGGGATTCATTTCTAGGCTTTATATGCTTACCACCATCGGTCATATCATCACTTAACATGTTGAGTTCATGATCAAACACTTGCTTGTCTATAAATAATACTAAAAAACAGTTATTGGATACAACTCCAGTGATATCAATAACAATGGAAGTGATTGTAAACAAAAGGTAGACTGAGAAAATACATTTTGGTTGTTCGTTTACAGGTAACCTAGATACACAAACTTGGTCCGGGGATCTAATGTTGATAACTAGGATTGGGCACTTACTTGATTAAAAAGTTCGGCGCCGAAAACTTGTGATACTACCTGCTAATATTATTACTCAGATATTCTAAGTGCCTGAATGATCAGGCTTTGCAATTTTTTTTATTGTTGGTAAATCGTGTTTTATGGAAATTGCATTTAGATATGAATTTAAAAAAAAAATACAACTGGACTCGTATCCTGGTCTTCCCACCTGAGCTATTATAACCCTGTAGATGGTGGCGAAATTTACCTTCTTATTCTAATGATATTGTAGCTGTTTTGTTTTTTATTGCCTGAAAACACGGATAAAACGATGTTTTCTAAAAATGAAACCTAGCTAGATCGATTTATGGCTCCCGAAACCCTCTGCATACAAAATTTCATGAAAATCGTTGGAGCCGTTTCCGAGATTCAGATTATATAAATACTTACTGGTCATTTTTTTTTCTAGCCAGTATGGGCAACTTCTGAACTACAGTAAGTGGATTACGTAACTTTATTTGCAATGAAATTAAGATTGAAGTTACCTCTGAATCGGTAGAAATATTAAAAAATCGGAAATGGTTCCATTTGTTTCATATATATAACCACTGTTTGTATTTGCAATTATCAGAACGTAAAAAAGTTATCAGAAAACTGATATATTGAACCGATTTCAATTCGAAAATGATTGAAATTAAGTTACGTAATCGCCCCGCAGGTCTTCGAATAAAACGCTGAATCCCGAGCTGAATTTTGATGGAAATAAAAATGCAATTAAAATTTATTTTGAAAAAATTGTATTTTCAAAAATTCATCTGTATGTATATACAAGAATTGCTCGTTTAAAGGTATTAGATAGATAAACGAGTGGCTGTAAACTTTTATCTGTAATATAGAAGATTGCTAAACATTTCGTCATATCAAAACATGTTACGTGAATAAATACTGACCTAAAACTAAATAAATACAATGGCAAAAATGAAAATGATGACTTCTTAACTTACTTTCTTGAAACATTAATAATATTATATAAGTTTCTTTCATTATATTCTATATGAACTCAAAGCAAAACAGCTTTAATAAAGAGCTTCATCTCAAAATAAGCCGCAGGCAAAAGCTACTTAATATTAATGACGTAGGTACTACTTACCTACTGTTTGAATTACTATCATGCCCTCCAGCCTAGAGAAATCTACTGTCTCTACAATAATAGATTATCTTCTTCATGCAGTCGAATAACTCCGCAAACAGAGCTATTATTTGAAAAATTGGAAGCTGCAGTTTTCTATTTTAACTTTTTGAATAATTCATAGACTCATTGTTATCACAAGTAATAGAACTGATTTATAAAATATACATTGATGATGATGTTGTAATATAACCCACCTTCTGCGCCAGTCGGGTAAAATATACAGATAGTTTTCCCTCAGTAGTGAAGCCTGTGCGATCGGAAGGCTACTTCCATCGCTAGAGTGCAAGTTCATATCACTGGCCTTCTGTGAGTTTGAAGACGTAAATTCACTGTTAGCTTTTCAATGAAAGAAAACATCGAGGGTAATCAGTAATCACGCTACAGAAGCAAAATTCATAGGCATTTAAATTCCGCAGTATATTCAAATGCATATACCTAGTTTACCGGCCTGCTTATGAATATTGTAAGGAACTATTGCAGAGAGAACTCAAATTTATTTATTTTTATATTTTTTATTAGAAAAAAATGCCTTCTTTTGTTATAAACAAAATAAAAAAGGCTACTTATAATATGTTTAGTAGCAGTAATTCCATATATTGCATTCTATTGTCATGCCACTAATATTATGCTTTACACAATCAACCACATTGCGTTAATTACAGTGATTGCTATGTCATATTTCAGTAGTATTGTATACTATCTGTCATATCATATGAAATGCAAATCGGTTAATAATAGACAGGCATAGAAAATCTATCTATATCTATGTCAAATATATCTAGGTAATATGTACTGAATAAATAACAGCAACATTACCAACATTCTAGTTACGAGGAGCATAAATATAAACAGCTCAGACGGTAGAAGCAGTATATGTCAGGTACAACAGGCGTGAAGGTAATTAGATTACATGCAACAATGGAATTACAGCTGATAACAATCGTTCGAATGAATATTGGCATACAAACAATCTCACCTTCATATATTAACGTTTGCATACTGCTCGATGGACGGTTTTCGAAAGATCCACAATCAATCCACTCGACATTCAATTAACAAAGTAACTACACTGAGACATTTCACACGATTCAAAACTCACAGTTTATGTTTACATAATTACTTCAATATATTTATATACTTTCGTGAACGTAAATATTGCGGGGTCACTTTGCGTGTCGCGTGGAACGCACACGCCTCCCACGGTTCACACGAGGTGCGACGATAGTAGAGTGTGTTATTGGAATGGTGTAGTGTCGTGGTTTTAATGAAGGAAAGTGTGATGTGTATAAAGGGCGCAATAGTGCAGGGCGCGACGTGGCGCGGCGTCGGTAGCGCGGCAGTGACTGGCTGAGCGGAGCGGCCGGGGCGGGGGCGGCTCGGAGGCTCACCGCCGTAGACTGCGCGCCGCCCGCCCAGTCTCGTGCCGGGACGCCGATACAAAATTAATACTTGTTTTGCTAAAAGCGATTTCGATTTGTCGACCCCCGAATTGGCAAAGTTAGACGGATCTTGTTAGCGATAAAGGGTTCGCTAATCAACACCACATTTTCCCAGTGACGTTCGTTACTAATATAGTCATTAAAACGCATGTTCTCGCTATCAATTTGCTTGTCTTCCGAAATACTGTTAATCTATATAAAAAAACCGTGGAAATTATATAATTTATTTTTTCAATGATTCATAGGTCTATATATATATATATATTATCTAGATTCATACCATGAAATAACATAGATATAGGTAGAGTAACTACTTACTTTATATTGTTTTCTGCAACTGACAATATTTTAAATTTAAACATTTTCAAAGTGGAAAAGAGGATTATAGGAAACTTAAGGGTACGGTTGAACTGTTGTGTAACGTCGAAATCCCCGCACTGAGTTCAGGGAAGACAAATATTGTGACAAAAGCCTAACAGACACAGCCAAGTTTTAAGGCGGACAGGATACTGCAAACATGAAAGGGTCCCCCTTCGTAGGTGGATACGTGTTAACTTACGGACGCTCGGACAAGCATTATTTTGTCTGTAACTTTGTTCAGTTTAGTTTTGAAGTACCGCTAGCTTATTTCGTTTGAAACGGCAACAATGAGTCTGGCATGTTTCTATTGTTTTAAATGAGCTTACCAAGATGTGGACTGTATTAAAATTTAAATTACAAAATAGGTACTAAATTATTATTTTATAATAAAGGACGAAGTATGGTGGTGAAGACACACTACGACTTATACTTATATAGTTAAAGAGAGTAGCACTCGATTTGCAAGTGACTGATTGACTAATCAAAGCGAAGCCAGAAAAAAATTCTAACGACCGAAGAAACACAACAATATTCAAGTTCCTGACACATCCTAGATAAGCAGTATATATAGCTATTCTTATTTATAAGGGTAAGATACTACAAGTATTCTTCAAATAGCATTCTTACATGAACTTTACCGGAATACTTTTATACTAGGAGGAGGTTTGAATACAAAGAACCTTTTGGACGCTATAATGTAACACAGGTAAAGAGAAGCTTAATACAAGGGCTGTCTAGAGGCTTCAAGGACTAAGCTTCGCTAGTCATAGAGGACTTAAAGAAGACGATAACTTCACTATCTTACTGCTCAAGTTGTTTACAAAGATAAAATTACAGCGGTTATTTGAATTTCGTAGTTCTAGAGATCATTAAAGCTAGGTGTAAGTACGAGTCGAAATCGCGCGTGAAGGTTATAATAATAATAATAATAAATCTTTATTTTCAGGCTACTTGTGGCCCATACATAAATACCTTACAAACTAACATCAATTATAAAATTAACTCCGACTTAATTTTGTGACCCCGTTACTCAATGAGAGCTATCGCGCTTGAATCGCCGCGAGAGGCGCTACATTAAACGGCCAAGCCACATATTTTGTCTAAGGTGTGGTTTGTGAAGTTAGGGCTTGTACAGTTAAGGCGTGTAGAGTTTTAAGCTGTGCTATACAGGTTTCGTCTTGGAAACATTTTACATAAAAATATGAGTTAACTATGAGATAGGACTTTACTTGCTTGTGGCTCCAGTTGGTGGCCACAGAAACGATAGCCCTCATATAATAATTTTAAATTGTGCAATTTAATAACCAAAATATCTATGGCTTTAAGTTAGATACATACAGCCATAAAAATAATCTATTGTTTTATATCGAAAAAAAAATAATCATTATATTTTGATGCTCCTAAATGTTATTTTTCTACCCCGATTTTATAGGTACCCAATCATTTTTATTCAAAACATTCAGCATCATTGTCATCATATTCAGCCTAAGTATATCCGCTGACATATTCCTCCCCCATTGATATCCACAACGAACGGTTTCGGGCTGCTTGTATTCAGTGGCTCCCAGCTACTCTGACCAGGTTTGTATTTTTAATAATTCTCAGTATTCGTTAATTTTTGAATACGTATAATATATGATGTATGAGTTCTAATACTTATTATTCAGTTGAGGACCTTAGACGAGCCAGACAGTTATCCAAATATCGTCACTAGTCCCGGAACAAGAACTAAAGTTTATCTTCTATCGTTTTTATTTAGAATTGGACCATCAAATACCCAAACCTTGTTACATAACGTAACAATTACAACTTACCTTCGTCCAAACGTTGCGATAAATACTAGTGGTTCTTACAACAATATGTCCAACCGAAATTACCAAAGCACTTCATTTGTGTCAGTATTGAAAATGAGCTCTGTAGAAGCTGGGGTATTTCATCAAACCAACGGGCAGTTGACCCGGTTCGTCCCGCGTCCGTCCGACCGATATGACCAAGCCAATATAATGCGGTCACAGCTGCCGACCGCCGCGCTCTCACTACTCGCATACAATTGGATTTTTAACCGTGAATCTATTTCGCCTGTGTGAAATTGTTTCTGTTAGATAATAGTACAAAATACAAACAAGAAAAACATACCAACGAGAACCAAATATATATTCTTTCTTTCTTCTTCTTTCAGTAATGCGATAGTTAGGTAGGCACAAAATAAACGAGAACTTAATAAAAATTAAAAACAACCAGCCCATTTCTTATTATTTTATTACAGCTTCGGGAATCAACTGGCCTTCAACTGAGAACAAACAGCATTCTTTACAGCTTATTTTCTCGATATGGACCACCTTTCTCCAAATTATGCGACTCTTTCCTTTCTTAAGTTTAATGCATTCTCACCTATATAAACCCTTTGAGCAGCAGTTAAAAAACAACAATTGATTTCTATTGATATAAAAACCCGATCAGATTTTGTGATGCTCAAGGTGAAAAAATTTAAGGTAAGGTAAAATAAAATAACTCTAATGTCGGTAAGGTTAACTTCATCTAAACATATGTACCAATTCAAAATATATCCATAAAGGAAATACGAAATCAGGAACAATAGTTTGTAACGGTAACTCTGAGCACGGTCCTTACCCAAACGCGTACGGGCGGAAAGCTGACCCAGTCGTTCCATGTCAGTTCAATACGTCGCCACCAATAATGCGGTTGTACCAGCTTTCAATACGATTAAATTTTCAACATTTCCTCACGCATTGCTATAAAGAACCTACGAAGCAGAGGATCGACCCAAACTTTTTTTTAAATTACATTTTTATACCATTATATACCGACCTACATATCATCCACCTTACACGAAGAGAAAGCTTTTGTTTGCAAAGCTGATACAATTGAAACAAATGCACGTTTCAACCAACTCGACCGTTAGTAACTATAAATTCTGTCTGTCTAGTGGAAGAGCGGAATACGTATATTGTCTTTACGTCAACCGCTGGGTAAGCGAACTAAGTATTTGTGTTTCTATTATATGTCATCGTATTTAGTGGAGTGAGGATCAACCTGGTTGGCATATACTGACATCTTGATTGGTATACCAACATGGTCAATGCAGTTTATAAGAGCTTGTTAATGCCTGTGTAAAAATTAAATATAGGTACTTACCTCCTGTCGTTCCCTCAGTCAGACCATCCTAAAGTGGCGACACTGCAATTGTACACAATCTTTAGTAGATTTAAGCTGTTGTTCATTATGTTGTATTTTATTTCATTTCATTCATTATAACAGCTTTTTTAAGTTGTTTGTGATTAAACCTCAGAAAGTTTTTTGAGGCACGTTTTGGTTACATACTATGCTAATATATAACTATCTATGCTACTATATAACTATCTGTGCTAATATATAACTGTCTATGCTTATGTAGGTACAGATTATAATAAGTTTAGGTTACTAGAATCCGCATTGCCTTCCATAAAAACTGCATCAAATTATATTCTAGACTAAAAGAAATCAGGGCTAAAACAGAGACACAAACTGTTTGGCAGATTTTCATTTATATTATTTAAAGAATTGAAGCAATAGCGAAGTAAAGATGTGAAAGTTTGGATGTTGGTGACTCCATCGTGTATATAAACGACTGAATAGATTTGGATGAAATTTGGCACAGAAATAAAATATGTTCACGTAACTCATAGAAGCGCTCGTGGTGTAGCATGATAAGCCGTTCTTAATCGATCGGCAAGTTAAGCTACTACCGTCGTGGTCGGTACCTGGATGGGTGACCACCTAGTGGTATTTCAAAACGATCGTTTCCGTGCTTCGGAAAGCATGTAAAGCCGTTGGGCCCGGTTATCACTTAATTGTGATAGTCGTTAAGCTAGTTGAAGGTCTTCTAGGCGGCTTGAAAACTCCAACAGTAGGTTGACCACTAGCCTACCTCCACCGATCCGCAGTGGGCACGCGTGGGGGAGTATCTGCCCATTCTCTTTCACCCTGATTTTTGTAAGTAGGCCTGTGCACTGCACAGCAGTGGGACATTATAGGCTGATGATGATGAACTCATAAAATACTTTTCATCCCGCAAAAATATTATCCTTCGGGTACGCGAATAAAACCGGGAAGCAGAAGCTAGTTATGCATAAACGAGACAATGCTAATGGATGGATGGATGGACGTATCACAAACTCTGAAACAGAAATACAATCCATGACTACGTAGAAGAAATACTTACCTTACATTACCAAAAGTTTTTCCATAACCTAATAAATTAGTTCCAAACAAACTTTTGACTCTTTTTTAGGTAGAAGAAGTAAGGAAGTTTACTTACAGTTTTGTTATCAGCGCACGTAGCATTGATTGATGTGATATTACCTACAAATCGTTCATATTGGCCGTTGTTTTCGTAAGACATGATTTTGTCACGCAATACGTGTATAGAGCTGTCACATCACATCACTATCAACTACTATCAATGGTAAAATTTCATAAATATGATAATTATGTATCGAAAAGTGTTACTCGAGTACTTTATTCGGAAATTCAATATTGATGTACACTAAAAAGTTTGTTAGTTTAACCCGTTGGCACGCGGAGGGGACGCCTTTTTTTTTTTTTTTACAAGCATACGGCCCGCCTGATGGTAAGCGGTTACCGTAGCCTATGGACGCTTGCAACACCAGGGGTATCACGCGCGCGTTGCCGACCCTGCAGAAATCTCTTCACACCCCTTTTGAAGAACCTCATGCTGTACTCCATTGGGAAAACCACGGCGGGGAGCTCATTCCACAGTCTGAGCGTCCGCGGAAGTAAGCTCCGTTGAGCCCGCACAGTTCGAAACAATTCTGGTTTCAATGTGTGAAGATGGACTCCCCGTCGATGGCGAGAGTTGCGATGGTAGAAGGTAGCCGTGGGACAATTCTTCAGAACACCGTCCGTTGTACAAGCGGTAGAACAAACATAAGGAGGCAAAGTCTCTCCTCAGACTGAGGGGCTCTAAACCGCTTGTGAGCTCGGGATCGTCGACAATTCGGATGGCACGTCGTTGAACCGAGTCTAAAGGATCAAGCTGGTATGATAAGAAATATAAGAAAATTTGCAAATTTGTGTATTATTATGTGCATATAATAAATAATACTATTAAATTAATACTAAATGTATGTCTAAGGTATTCTACATGAGAGCGAGCTAGCTTTGTAGCATAGAACCTATAGTATTAATTTTATTAGTCATAACCTGCTGAACCACTAGGAAAGAGAAACGAGAATTTTAACGCGCGTGATTGATTACTGCAATATTTTTCAAAGGAATCAAATACCAGCCGATGATAATTCTATGACTCTCGATCAAAGGGTAGGTTTGCCAACCTTCAGTCATATATAATATTATGGCGCTATGAGGGCTACAATTGGCGGTACATTAGCATAACGAGCGGCGGCCCGGGCCAGCCCTAATGAATGGTCTTGCAATTGAAACAATAGTGGATTAGTGCCAACTCCCTTATCTGCTTATGTAAATCAGACGGGCTGCGGGCGAATCGCTTTGGTTTGAGCTGATTCTTTTAAGATTCCACCAGAGATGAGATAACAAAAAGATTTAGCATATAAAATATAACAGAATATTGGATGTGATACTTATTTTTGATTAGACAATAATGAAATAGATGAACGTATTATTTAAATTGTCATAATCATGGTCTACTCGAATAAATTTGGGTATTATAAGAAGTTTAATTTTTAGAATTATAAATCATACTTACGGGAAAATTCAGGTGTGAAAGCGCGCTATTACTGACTAGAATAATTGAATATGTATTGTGGTTTCGGTTTATTATTGTAACTCAATTTAATCCAAATGTACATTAAATTAAAAAATAAATTTAATCGAACGTGTGATTCAGTTCCAGCATCGCAAATTTATTGCTTCCGACCCTTTAACAGAAAAGCTAGTGGCCGTAAGCTTTAAAACATTGTCATTAAAACACAGGAGCGTCTTTCTCGTTTGTTTATGGTAATCGAGTGGACAAGTTGGGAAGCTTTGATTTTGGCAAAGCTGACCCGTGCTTGCCACGCCCCTGTTTACTTTGGAACATTAACGATGCGACCTTTCACAAATTTCGATGGTTCCTTAGTTTTAACGAACTACAATTTAGCCTTTCAAAGCAACCTTCGTACACTCGACGCTCCAAATTTCAAGCTCACAGGCAAGTTGACTGCACCTCAAAGCAGTTTGCACGGCAATGTTATCTCTAGATTCTTTGATCTAGTTACCCCACGACTGACGCCGTATTTTTAGCTTTTGATAAAATTTCACCTCTATTTCTGAAAGTAATGAAGTGATAGTGATCGTTAGCAAACGAACGTGCTATGATATAATCAAATCCTAGTTAGTCAAAAAAGATAAATATTCAGAAATCAAAAGCTGATATTTCAAACAATAACATTTCGTTATATAAATAGAGTGAAAACTTTTGCAATAATGCTAACAATGATTAAGATTGCGCTGGCAGCACCTCCGCACTGAGCAACTTGAATCTTCTCCAAGTTTTAAACGAATTTCATTGCGCGAAATAAAAGCATACGGCAGTCACAGTGAGTATGCTATATTTCTGACGTCACGACATCCGATAATGCCACTCGTATTTTATTCCACTAACATTTTTCTGTTTGTGATGTTCACACGAAATTTATGACGTTTGGCGAATTTACGGAAGTAATCCATTAGCTTTTGAATCGAAAACAAGGAAATAGTGCAGTTTTGTATTGTATCCCGGTAACTCTTGAATGTTCCGTTTTAATAATGACACATTGAAGGCCACACTTTTAATTCATTGGAAATGGTCAAAGAAGAATAACATTATTTAAAGTCTTTTTTATTTTAAGAACGTTCCACCACAGTTGTTAAACCTATATCGCTGTCTATGTCAGTGATAGTTAAAGTATAAAGTTTTCCAATTTATTGCATCAAGGAAAGTTTGTAGCGGTAGGTCAATCCCCATCGGATACTTGTAGGCAGCGTTCAGCGTTATTCGCTAGGTAATATACATCTTATCAAAGGGGAGGTTCACCCGGTGTGCCCGTAGGCGTAAATCTTGCCTTTACGGCCTCACCTGTCGATGGAATAATTTACTGCCGGCTTAAAACTTCCTCCCAAAAGGAAATCCCAAACACTTCTCAAGAAATAACTGAATAAGAAAATTTCGATTGTACGCACGGCACGACACGCGCCCGCTCCCTCCCTCGCTCTGACAGCGAGGAAATTCAAACTTAAACATCTAATAGAATAAATAAAATACTGAACACCTTGACACGATAAGGGATTTCTAGTAAAGATTTATGTGACAACCTAAACATTCTTTTTATTGATATACTTTCTAAAAAAATACATATTTTTTTGTGTCATAAGGCTGACAAGCATGCAGATGTGGGCCATCTACCTGTTGGTAAATAGCTATGAACGCCCATGAAAATTAGCAAATCCAGGAGGTTTTCAATGTGTTGCCTAACATTATAAAGGCCAAAAGGCAACTGGCTCTCAAGTGCAACTCCCGGAACACATGTTTAGTGATTCTTTCAGGATGAGGACTCTGCTGTATGAAAAGTTCCTTAAATATATTTTTCAAATAAAACCGGCCAAATGCGAGTCGGAATCTTACACGAAGGGTTCCGTAAAGACATTTCTTGTATCGGGTAAAGGTATCCCTTTAATTTTTAATTTAATTTTTGTTGTTATAGCGACAACATATTACACATTCTATGAAAATGTTAACTGTTTACCTATTACGGTTCATGAGATGTATCTCATGTCTATCATCATATCGACGGACGGACGGACAGACAGCGGAAGTTTAGTAATATATGGTCCCGATGGCAACCTTTTTGAAACTCCTATCCCTAAGCCTTCCCAGAATAAGACTTGGGAGTCAGAAACCCACTTTATAACAATTTATAAACAAATAACAAAAGGTATGATGCGTACCAATCTCATAATATTTATCATGTGTAGCTATGAGGCGGACCGTTGGCATCACCATATCGATGGATATAAGCAATTTGCAAGTAAAATGCGGATGTCGAATGCACGGGCGCGGGCGTCGACGTCGCAAATCCATTTTATTTTTATTTTCATATAGTTTCATACGTGAATATTGTACAACTACGCTTTGGAGCTTTGCCTTTTTGTGATCCGTTTGCTGAACGAAATATGACATATTTATTGTTGGAAGATTAAGTATCCTAACTATCCTAATATTATAAATGCGAAAGTGAGTGTTTGTTTGTTTGTTATGCCTTCACGCCTCAACTACCCAACGGATCATCATGAAATTTGACATGCAGTTAGCCTATGGTATGAAGAAGGACATAGATTTTTATGCCGGGAACGCGGGTGGAACCGTTAAAACTTATTTAATGTTCCTGTGTGCAACAGAGGGAAAGCTTAATAGAATAATGCAATCCCACCTAAAACATTTTTATGGAAAATGTTGCCAAGACATATGGCTCGCATTGTCAAAAAGCTATCAGATCTCATGTAGAGCCAAGCTTATAACTCTACATGCCCTTACTCTACAAGCCCTAACTTCACAAACTCTACACCTTAGTCAAAATATGTGGCTGCGAGCCATAATATGTATGTTTTTGGTGGGATTGACGTTGCTTATGATATAAATTTTTTTGCGTTTTAAATTTCCAAGTTTTATATTTTTTTGGTTGATTGCGTACGAAAGCTTACATACCAAATTTTAGTTTCTAGGATTTCAGGAAGTACCCTAAGAGTTTTGATGATCATCAGTGAGTCAGTGACAAAATCGGGGTTTTTAAGATATCAATAAAAGCTTAAGTATAATGCTAAAGCTATGTTATTGAAACTTTAAATGTTTAATAAGTTCACTATTGACATCAAATCCCGAGATTTTAACTGATATAATCCAAACCCAAGTTATGGCTGTCTTGGCTGGGCAGATCAAAGCAAACTTATTGGTATTTTATATAATTTTATATTTTGTTAGTGTAATACATTTGGCATAATTGGCATGTCATGTGTAATTGTGTAATAGATACTTTTGGCGGCTGCGCAACTCAGATAATTCAGTGTGTTGGGGGACGTTAGTTACGATCAAACCCAAGACTGGGATGGTGTTCGCATCAGTTTAGTAGATTATCTTGGCTGGGAGCTTGTCAAGTATGTATAGGCACCAGTCCAACTGGCACAAGCTACACTTAGCTGGCATACAACCCATTAGTATTTGAGATTTAGGAACGCTGAGATTTATCTACTAAGTTACAAGGAACAAAAACGTTTGTTGCCATTGTCTGATAGATTTGTAATCTATAGACTATATTATAGTATAGCCTATAGATTATCTACAAATATAATAATGATCTGCGGCAGGCTATCATTGAAAAATAAATTCATGAACCTAGTTGTAGAAAATAACACAAATAATGAATTAAATATTTTCAACTCGCTCGTGAAGTGACATTTATTGCACCGTTTTTAGTATCTTAATGCAGCTTATTACGCACTAGTGCTTTTTAATTTATATTTCAGCACAGTTTTATGATACGATTATGTTAAGTTTGTACCTCACTGCAAGTGATATGTATGTAAACGAAGCATTCTTAATTTAAACGGGTAAAACAGTTAGAGAGAGCATAGCAGTAAAAAAAAAACTTGCGCGCCATTTTTGTTAACGTTGTCATTGTGTGGTTGATTATTATCAAAAAACCTACTTCAATAAATACAAAGTCTACTTTTTTCCTCACGAGTGTGCTGAAAAACTTCGTATGATACGCGTGACCATTGATCATTACACTAACATAGTAATAACCAACTTTGCACACATGTATCAAAATGGGATTTCTTATCGTCAAAAATATTTATCTCTGTAGATAAGGCACACAAAGCCGCTTTAAATAATTCTCAATTAGTTTAAAACTGACGAATGAATGAATGATGACGGGTGATACGGGACAGAGACGTGGTCTTTTACTGCTGGCCGCATAAATAAGCTCAGAGTCACTCAGCGAGCTATGTAACGAGCTATGCTCGTAATTTCTCTACAAGACAGGGTCCGAAATGAGGACATTCGTAGGAGAACGAAAACGACGGACATAGCTCGTAGAGTTAGTAAGCTGAAGTGGCAATGGGCAGGCCACATCGCTCGAAGAGGCTCGAAAAACCGATAACCGCTGGGGAAGAAAGGTTCTCGAGTGGCGACCACGTACTGGAAAGCGCCGAGCGGGACGCCCACGCCCACCAGGTGGACCGACGACCTGGTCAGAGTCGCAGGTCACCGCTGGATGCAAGCGGCCCAAAACCGTTCGAAGTGGAAGTCAATGGGGCAGGCCTATGTAGCAGTGGACATCCATAGGCTGATATGATGAGTTCAAAACTATATCTACGACGATAGCGTAAAATATAATAAATATGCAAATGATCTAATGAACACTTAGTTATTCTGAAGACAAGAAATTCATTGCGATATTAAGGGAAGGCACCTCGCATCGTTTGGCACGCAAGCCTGGCATGTGTAAACACATTTCTACTTACACGTCGACTATGAGATAATGTAATTATTTCTCGTGTCCAACCGTTATTACCCCGCTTTTTACCTTTACTAATTAACATTCACAGTTTCGTTTACCGAAGTTTATCGTGGAAATTATGTAACGTATAACGCTTTGATGTCGAATTAATTTGGTCAAACAGATTTAGATTACATTCGTGTTTTACACACAATATGATGCCACATTTCAGTGTTAATGAAAGGAGTAATTGGATGGTTGATTATTCTTTGAATACTGATTACACGCCAGATGTGAATGTAGGATAGGACATGACATCAGTTATACCAGTACCTAACTATGTCCTATGGGATATGCTGCACGTATAAATTAGTTAAAGGTCAAATATATTATATCCTCGCTTACTTTGATTTAGTAGACTATAAAAAATATTTCTCGATAATCGAGATATTCGGATTGGAGGGACGAGTACTGACGTATCACGGTAACGACAATAAGAAACGCAAAATGACATCGATTAATATAAATAAATAAACTATGTATAAATAAATGGAAATAAGGGGGAATCTGCGGAAGACATCTGGCACACTTTAATTTGTTTGCTGCCATTGTTATGCGAAATTAATATTCCAATTTATTCCATTTCTGTATCGAGGAGCGTAAATCAATATTTGGTGGCGTCTCTTTCGCGTGACAGGGGTACCGGGCGTCGGGCGCCGGGAGCCGAGCGTCTTAAGTACCCTGGGTGCCTTTCTGCTCAGATAATTAGAACGTTACGCCTCAGTAATTAGATGAATTGTATGACGATTAATTTGCACAATTACTGTCGATCACTTATTACAGGCACGACGACATGTCGTGCGTGCTGTAATAAGTTACGTAGGTACGTTTGTTTGGATGCCAACGACAGCTTTGTCTTCATGTCAATAATCAGATGAAATTTAGGATTAAACAATGCTTGAAAGTAATAAGATAATGATGATGTTAGATGCGTTCCAGTGGATAGGAGAAGGGACCAGATGTCAGGTAGTTCGAAATCAATATCTCAAGTGCTGTGCACAAATCTACGCGGTTCCAGTGCCGATTGCCTTCTTAACAAGCAGATTTTTTCTTCTTGCATGTAAACTCACTACCTATGTTACCTAGCTTTCATCAATAAGCAGTTGTAGTTCAGTGGGTCGATTCTCGTAACAAAACGTCAACGGTGTCGTAGCGACATCAACTATTTAAATTGTGTTTCGTGAAATATTTTGTATAAAATACATTCAAACATGTGTACACCTCAACAATTTGTCTATAGGATCATTTATTCATTTGACATTGTAATAGCAAAAAACTTCGTTGAAGTCGCTACGACATCGTCACAGTATTACGTTGAAGTTTTGTTACGAGAATCGAGCCACTGAATGCGCGTACGCAAGTTTTTAACACTAAGGGCAGATTTAAACCTGTAGACCCGATCGGTTGATTCGTTCGCCACCACCCTCACCAACAATAACCAGCAGTATATCAACAGGCTGATGGCAACAGTGCTACGAGGAATACAACAATTAATTGATTCTTCTTTAAAAAGAGTAATTACCGGCTTTTGTGCCATTATCGCGATAATTTTGTAAAGATTTCAACAATCAGTAAATCGTTAAAGATATAATATAACTAACCTATTAGACTTTATATACACGTTCCAACTGATTTCATTATTTTAGATTATATTTACAACACCTCACACACAAGCCTCTAAAGGATTTAAAAAATAAAAGATAAATGTAAATTATTATTAATATGTATTTTATTATTTTATTTTTATATAGATATATATTTTATTTTTATATATAGATAATGTATTTTATTATTATATTCTAGGAATATTTTGGTCGGCATCGCGCGAGTAATACCCCTGATGTTGCAAGCGTCCATAGGCTACGGTAACTGCTTATCATCAGGCGGCCGTATGCTTGGTTGCCACCTCAGTGGTATAAAAAATTCGTTTCTTTCTAATTCTGACATTTTAATTCTGAACTTTTTTGAGATTTTTTTTTAGTCTATGTTGATCTACTTTTATAAGTACCTACTTATCAACAAAAATCATATAAGTATGATAAATATATTTCAGATTAATAATTATGAATGATCGCACGTTTTTTTTTATTATTTCTTTTAATTACAGGTATTACCTATATATTTCATTTTTGTGATTGGCCACACTCTAACCATGGTAAGTGGTCTAACAAACTAGAAGAGTCCTGAAGTGCAGGTGTCGGAACTCAGAACACACTGTTATAATGTATATAGCTGTTTTTTTTCTAGCCATTATGGGCAAATTCTGAAAGAAAAATGCTGAAAGGAACCATGAGCTGAATTTTATCAAGGCATTCGACTTGACTTTGGTTGTCTTGGTTTTTATTGCTTATATTTGCTAATACAGTTATTTTTTATGATCATTGATATTGAAAATAAAAATCAATTAGCCATTTATTCAGTTTAGGCACTGTGGCTCGATTCTCGTAACAAAACGTCAGCGGTGTCGTAGCGACATCAACTATTTAAATTGTGTTTCGTGAAATATTTTGTTACACAAACGTGTATGTGTTTTTCAATCGTTCATTTGACATTATAATAGTAAAAAACACAGTTTAATCGTCGAAGTCGCTACGACATCGTTGAAGTTTTGTTACGAGAATCGAGCCACTGGTAAGGGACTTATGAACGTTAAGTAGGTACATACAAACACAGTTAAATCTACCACCGGTTCGGAATACACTTATTATTTAGTAATCTTGAATATACTTAGCTATAAATAATCGGTTATATGTATAATCGTTGGTGCGTCTTTTTATGATCGTGTAACTTCTGCACGACTTGACCGATTGAGAAGGAGTCATATATTGTCGAGATGATGGATCATATCTGTACTAGGATTCAATAGGTGGCACTGTACTCACTTATTAATAAATTCTATACTATATTTCGCCCCGCGGTTTTGTATGCATTTCGAAAACACTGGATTTCCAACAAAAATAACTAATCATGGAAAGACGATTTTCATAGATCCCTTTATTTTATACCTTTAGGGATGAATTTCCAAAAAATGCTGATACAAGTGACTTTTATTTAGTTAGGTACTAGCAGACGCCCGCGGTTTCACCCGCGAACGGTTAGAATTTTTTTGCGCAGAACACTAATTATTTTCAAAAATAAAAGTAACTAAGTTACTCCTTATAACATCAGCTATGAACCGGAACAGACAGACAAAAATGTTTAAAAACTCAATCCGATTTTATAAAATAGTTGAACTCTATGTGAGTTGAAAGCTGGGCAATGGCTGGTAGCTTGGGCAATGCGTAGATAGAGAATTGTAGGTAGATAGGCTGTCAGCGTATAGCGAAGAAGATAGCGATAGTTCGACATTATTACATATATATTTGGATTTTTATCGAATTTAGACGAAATTATCTATACAATTTGCATGATATTGACAGAAATTAAACTTGAGTATAGTAATCCTTTGATTTACTTACTGTATCAGTTAAAAAAAACGACGACGTCTGGCAACGCTGATACAAAGTCACAAATAACATACAATTAGGGTTTCACAGTTTCACTGCTCTCATCAACAAATATCGACACTGAGGTCAAACAATAAAAACCTATACCTACGCGAGATAGGGACACAAAAATACGCTTAGTCCTGCTCAAACATACACTTTTTGACAACATCAAATCAACATTGATGCAAATCATCCCTAAAATAACTTTCTACCCCTTTTTAACCAGTTGGGCGATGAGTTTCAATAAAATATGAAACACGTCTTCCATAAATCCTGTTAAAGAATGTTTATGCAAAATTTGAAGTATATCGGACAAAGGAATCACGTTGTCCCATACAAACTTTGCCTCCGTTTTTCACCCCCTTAGGGGTAGAATTTCGGAAAATCCTTTCTTATCGGATGCCTACGTCATACAAAGAACACACTCTCCAAATTTCAGGTCTCTACGATCAGCGGTTTAGGCTGTGCGTTGATCCGTCAGTCATTCAGGACAAAGCATTTTATATGTATAGATAGGTAAACAGAAGCGTAACTGTCAATTTCTATATTTCTGTCTTCAAAAATATCGTCACTTTCATCCCGTATTGAACCCACTTAACACTTAAGTAATAATTTTTCAAAAATCATATCATGCGCTATAACAATTTTCTTTCAGTTTATTATAATATATTAATAAGTTATTAGTTATTTCATAATTATTTATTAAGTGTTTTTTTACATAGTTTAATTGTGTGTAATATTACTATCTAATGGGTAAGTAGGTACACCGCGTATCGAGTATAATTATAAAAAACGAACTAATTATGACGTAACAAAAATACTTTATTTTTTGATTATGTGTTGTTAAATTAACTGTTTACATATGGCTTTGGAAAAACGACATGAAAGAAGAAACTCTTGCGAAGGCAGCTGGTGCACCCCTTTGACAACCGTTGGCAGATCCGAAGGAGGTAATTCCCACCTTTAGAAAAATAAATATAAAACTTAAATCAGTATCACCTTCTACAAACTGTTTAAATTGTGTTAAATATAATTGCTTAAGTTCTAATGGTGCGTCCATGCTACGCGAATCAAGCACTAGCCGAGCCACGAACGAACCTAAAACGAGCCTACAACGAGCACGATGCGAATCCCTTTGTTTGTGACAAAACTGACAATCGCGCTCGTTCAAGGCTCGCAAGCCCGTTCACGCTACGCGAATCGTGCTCGCAGTGTGCTCGTTCGTGGCTCGGCTCGTGCTCGGTTTGCCAAGCATGGACGCACCATTACACCTCGTAAGTTAAAAATAGCAACATTACATAAGATACCATTACAAGACTATTGTTACTTATTACTCCATGTATGAGTTTCTACTGGAAGTTGCTTGTTGATTGGCTGAAACAACTCGTTTTCCGATTCTCAAGCAAATGGCTTCAAAATGTCAAAAACGCCAAAATATCGGCCATTTTTAGTCGCGTTGCAACCGTAAGCTCCTCAAGTTATTCCTTTGGCATCAAGGATCCCAAAATCTCTTTTTTTTATTTTATTTATTTCCGACAAATATGTGAAACAAATATAATAAAAAAATGTAATCATTAGGTACGTAGAGATCGATCTATGATTAGGTACACCTACTTATGTTTTGGAAGTTTGCTTGTTATTATTAATATCGATGAGTATATCTTGCTTTGCATTTTGTTTCCTTCTTATTCTCATTCACAAATGAATACCCAACATGATACATACCAAGATACGCCTGTTGTTGGAATTCACAGTAAGGGGACCACCAGAGTCACCCTGACAGGTGCTCCTTCCACCAGCCGTGTTAGTGCACACGTTTGAAGCCTGGATGATTAAAGGGAACGTCAGGCTGCACTGTACGTTGTTGATAATAGGCATCGAGACGGTAGACAAGAATTGGCTAGTGGAGATGCCACCACCTGTTCAAAAACAAACAACTTGTAAATAGTATATTACGACACGTATGCCTTTTTGCACGGTGCTAAACGCCATGCAAAAATGGACTTGCTTAAGGCACGAGAATCGTACACTATTTTGTAGCTCATGTGACATAAAGCCGCCATCGTTTTAATTTATTGAAAATATTTAAAAACGCCATGAAAACCTGTTGTAATAGAGAATAATATATAATAAATGCAATAAAGTACCTACCTAGATTTTTTTATACACGTACCTACGTTTATTAAGCCATGTACAATACAGAACTATCTATTATAAATACAAATAGATAAATCAAAATCAAAAAGTCATTTATATTCAGTTTAGGCCCTGGTAAGGCACTTATGAACGCTAAATTGGTACATACAGTTGAATTTACCACCGGTTCGGAATACACTTAACTGAGAAGACTAAATAAATTAGATTAGATTAAAATAAATTATAGATACAAATAGAACTTCTTAATATTGTCTTTTCAAAAAAACTAGAAGACTTCTTTGGTCGATAGAACGTTGTCAACTGATTATAACGACTAATATCAATATGGTCATGCGTATTAATTGTGCGTATTGATTCAACATTGAGTAGGTCGCCCATAAACTTTATGGTACGTAACTATTTTGAGAGTTGACCAAAGCACGCCAGTAACACAACTTCATAAAAAATTATTACAATTATTCCCTTTATGCAATTTCTTAAATTTGTTGTACGCTGGCTTTATTAGTGTTGTCGTTTTATTAAAATGGTAACACTGTCGATCCCCCACGATGAAAAAGCGGCGAGGCAAAAACAATATGGCGGAAATAGCGCGTTCGGGACTCACTTTCACTTTGGCATCGGTTGAGATAACAGCGCTCTGGTAACGTGGTGTAATAAATAAGATATATAGATTTTGATTATATTCATATTAGATTAGATAATTATAAGTTGTGGTAATAATAAATTGGTGAGTATTTCGAAATGATGTAGTTGCCTATTAAATCTTTATATTCAAGTACTAACTGTGTTTCTTTTAATATTAGACAATACATTCAGTGTTACGTTTTTGGATGTCTCTAATAATAATTGCTTCTGGGACAATGTCAGTTCACTTGATTCACTTTCTTAGGAGTTCATATTAAAATCACAGTATTAACACTGAAAAAAATATGGTAGGTACCTACAATATGCACAACAAACTAGCTTATATTACAAACTGAAACCAATTCCAGGGTAGGTTTGCGTTTTGAAAGAAAGAAGAAAGAAAATTATTTTATTTTTCCAAAAACGCACAAATGAAAAGTAAATATAAAAATAGCTCAGTAAAATAATGTAAAAAATAAATATCGAATCTGTGTGTATCGGAAAGAAAAGGCGGCCGACTCAGCCTAATGTTGAGGTACCCCCCAACGCTGATATTCTGCCGGCGCCCGTGAGTGTCCGTTACGGAAATGAGTGGGAAAAGATCAGCGAGAGTTATTTCTTTTTAAAATTAAAATAATCGAACTAATAATAAATACATATTAACCATTATATGGATAAATTCCTATATGAACAATAATCAGTGAACATAAGCTGAATGAGGGTGAAGCGATAAAAATAGTGAGCAATTTAATTATAATAAAATGAATTTAATGTGAGTACAGCCGGTATAAAACAAAAAGATGAAAAAAATAAAAAGAAGTAAATATGGTAACAAAAATAAACAATATCATCTGGCTCAGGTTCTGAGATATAAGATTAAAATGATAATCCAGAACAGATTTACTTTTACATAAGCTCATAAACAACGAATAATAATGAAATGAAGATAATGGTGCTGCCTACATCTGATTGTCAAGAAGATGTTGTTTTAACTTAATTTTAATTAAATGCATGTTTAGATAGAGATAGTTTTGAGAGAGGTAGAGCGTAGCGTTTATTCGCTCAAAGAGCAGCTCGACTGGGGAAGTACCTCTACCTTACAGAATACCGCAGCCAAATAACTTTATGTTGTTTTGAATTCGTCTA
Source organism: Achlya flavicornis (assembly GCA_947623365.1). Taxonomy (NCBI): domain Eukaryota; kingdom Metazoa; phylum Arthropoda; class Insecta; order Lepidoptera; family Drepanidae; genus Achlya; species Achlya flavicornis. The sequence continues at coordinate 6,642,400 of OX392482.1, forward strand.
GGATTTCTGGGGTTCTTCCAGATTCTGACGATTCGACGCGGGCAAGTGTGCGAGCTTTCATAAGATTTCATATACATAATTCTAAAATTCGTTTCGTTCGGCGCGTTCGGCTCGGATAAGTGTGCGTTCACCTTTAGCGATGCTTCGTGTGTTGCAAGCGTCCATATGGTACGGTAACCGCTTACCATCAAGCGGGCCGTATGCTTGTTTACCGACTTAGTCGTATTTAAAAGATGGGAGACTACGAATTGGTGGAGGGAGGTTGTTCTAACATTTAGTCGCATTATGCCTAAAGCTACCACGGGAGGCTGCAGTTCTATGTTTAGGCATTGACAGTCGTATCAACGAACGCGACGCTCTGGTCTGATAGGCGTTTCTTGCAGACAACCAAGCTAGCTTCTCAAATAGGTACTCTGGCTTACCCGTCTTCACTATCCCAAGAAGTAAAGAGCAAAAATGTAAGTGTTGCCTAGCTTCCATTTTAAGCAATTTCGCCTTGTTGAGGAAAGGTGTCACATGAGCACGAGGTGTAATCGGAAATCAAAATCTGGCACAAGCATTCTGAACTCGCTGTATGAGGCGCTGAGACCGTCCAAGTAAGCAGGGTCCATAGACAGTAATGCAGTAATTCAGTCTAGATTGTTATCTAGACTGAATTACTGTGTCATTTTTTTTGTCAATTTGTGAGTCATTGGTGTTCCAATGACTCACAAAGTGCAGTGCGGTCAGTACTTAAGAAGTTTCGAATTTTATATAAAACTTTTAACTTATAAAAACGGCTACGAGTGACTTCTGACACATGACTTTCGAACTGGAGTTTGCTGTCCATTAAGATACGTAGATTACGTGCACTATCCACCCGCTCAATTACTTCATCCAGAATTTTTACTGATGGGTCTCTGGTTTTCACACCTTCGTCTAAATCACATTTCGTCTTAAATTGCGAGACAAGTGTCACTTTTTCTACAGTATGAAACTTTGTTTAGACGAAATGTTAAGCTACCTTCTTTGTTTTGATATTTGTAGGCTGTCAATTTCTAATTGTCAAAGAACATTTAAAAGTACCTTCTTTCAGATTAATTTTTGCACTGTGTAAAAATGTACTACTTAAGGCACGGAAGAGCATGTAATTATTGCGGGTTTAGGTCACACAGTGCTATAATAGTACATTATGATACATGTGTGCAAAGTTGGTTATTAACACTCGAGGCGGTATTATTATATTTACATTTATTGTTTTTAGATACTAAAAACAACGCACTAGTGCTTTTTACTTTACATTACCGCACAGTTTTCACATGTATCATAATGTACTATTGCGAGCATAAGATCAAGTATTTATTATCAAATGGTTTCTGCATGTGGACTATGATAGAATAGTGTAGAATTTATTGAGATGTTCATTTCTTTTAAAGAGATCGGCAGTAGCTATTCAATATTTTACTCACCATCACTGGTTAGACCGAATCCGGAAGCAGTAGCGGTTGCACCAACCCAGTTGTTGTTGAGTTCATTACCAGAAGGTAGTGCGATGGGAGCGATGGCGTCTGAAATAAATCCGCCATATCAGCATGGGTTGCTACATTTTTTTTATGTTTGTTACCTCATAACTCCGTCATTTGTTAAACGATTTGGAAAATTATTTTTTTGTCTGGAAGGGTATACTTCCCGTTTGGTCCCATTGTCATCAGATCAGGATTTGATTACTTCTTAGTGTACTTTGAAGTCGGTTTAAGTTTTTTGTAAAACAGTCCAATTATTTGAAGTGAAAACTTCTTTAGCGGCGTTGTGCACTTTTTTTGTGATGGGTAAAAAATCGCGACAGGACACGTGACCTGCGGGGTTATTTTAAAACGGTCGGATTCGAAATCGGGAGCGGAATCGGAAACTTCCGAGATGAGTTTCCGACATGATAAAATAATAATGAAAATGTATAGTTGCACATTAAAATACAATCAAAACTGTAAGAACATCAATATTTATTTAACATAGTATGATAATAGTACAATTTAAGTGTTACAAATAATACCTAACCTAAAATAAATATATTCTGCATGATAGGTTAAAGCGCCCATTGCTATTTTAATTTCCGAATCGAATAGTTTGACGTTTCTCGACGGAAATATCAATCCGAATCATCGAAAAGTTTCCGATAGCTTTTAGATGGCGGAATTCTTTCCGAATTTTATTTAATGTTCGTTTTTGACCATTATTTAATATAAACGCATTATTTAAACTTATATAAAGGTTAGTTGGTACTAAACTGAGTGTGTTTTATTATACTCTCCATGAAAGTACTGAAAAAAAAACTACTTTGACACAGAGGGCTTTTTGGCGGGAACTTGCAAAGTGACGTTGCGATTTCGTTTTATTTTCAAAAAATCATGTATTTTAAGTTTTATTGCGTATTATCTGTGATGTGTTATCCTATAAATATCAATCCACGCGCACCAATGAAGGTAAATAAAATGAATTATGTGTATCGTGACTTAAACTTGTCTCAAAAAGTCCGTGAGAAGTTTTAGTTTATTGACCACTATTTTACTAACACATGACGTCTATGGACTGTGACTGACAGTGCGTACTATATGAAAGTGATTTATTTTGTGACTAGAACTTAGGTATAACGGGTATAACTCAAATACGATTAGGCTGTATGGCTCAAACCTTTGCCTGACTTTTGCTAATATTATAAACAACAATTACTTCGACCTATCAGTCAGTTTTCGAAGTTCGATAAAACTAGAAAACCATTTTTTATGTTTATTAACACAATGTAGACCTAAAATCCAAAATATAGAAAATAACAAATTCTGTCTTTATGCATTTGATATGAGTGTTTAAATGAGGCCTTTCAACAATAAAAATCCGTAAGCATTTCGATTTTACTTTAAATTTTAGTTTAGGTATACCATTTCCTACCATTATTAAAAACAAACTTTGTAAACGCACTCCAACTTTCCGCGATCGGATCTTTTCGATTAAGGTTTCCGATTCCGCTCCCGATTCCGAATCCGACCGTTTTAAAATAACCCCGCTGATCGAAAATTCGTAAGACGCAGGGAGAGTAGACCGCCGCGCCGGCGCGGCGTAGGAGAGGAAGAATCCCCCTCTCTTTCTACCGTGCGGCGAAAATGTATGCCTGCGCCTGCTGTTTCGTTTAGGCGGCGCAGGGCGCTTGCGCGAAAGTTCGTGTGTGTTTGTTTTAGAGCGTGCCAAAAAGTTCTGAAGTGTAAAATTTTTAATGTCATATAAATTTTCATATTTGTGTACGATAGCGCAATAAATGAATATTGTATGTTACCACATCAATTATAGTACTTTTATACTGATAATTAAAGCAATTCGTGCAAAATTATTCCCTAACCATTCCAAAATATCAAAAATGCACAACGTTAATATTCAAGTTTTCACTCCTGCCGGCACTCCCGGAGTGCAACGGTAATAATAAAATAACCGCGTGCAAAAATCTTAAAATTGTCCAGGCAATAAATATATTAGCTAATGTTAATACTTACTTGAAGTTCCTACATTAGATGGCAAGTAGATCATAGCAACGTCATTGCGGATTAAATTCGGGTTCCAGCTAGGGTGCATTGCAACGCTATTTGAGTCCATTCTGGTGCCACCGCTGAAAAGGGTGATAGATCCAAGAACAACCGTGAATCTCTGCGCTTGGCTCTGTCCATCAAACCAACAGTGAGCAGCAGTGACAACTCTGTTAGCACTGACAAGAGAACCACCGCAAACACCTTGGCCAGCTGAGAAGTGACCGAGAAGTCCAGCCTAAAAGAACAGAGTGAGGGAATAGAATACATAAATAATCGTTATATAAAAAAAAAAACAATACAGGTATTTTGTTTTAAATATTTCATAACAAAGATGTTTCCAACCTGGAAGGGGAATTCACCAAGACGGGCAGCAGAACCACCGACAATCCTAGATGAAGGGTTGTTTGCATACTCCTCTTCAGCTTGGCGGATCTTCTCGGCTAATGGGATACCATATCTGGTATTATAACCATAGGCTGTGTTGTCGTCAAGGTATTCGACCTGGTCTATGTTTCTCGCATAGGCGAGAGTCGCCAGAGCGAACAGAGCCAAAACCGTGAACTTCATTGCGTGCAATATGGACACTTATCAATACACTCCACATTTTTGCTACCTATTTATAGGTTGAGTGATTATCAGATTATGTGGAATTAATTGATAAAATTTTGATGGTTAGGTCCGATTTAATCATCAATAATCTACGTCCTTAATTATATTTCAAGTAATGATTATTTTTTTTATGTTTATTTCATACCAACTGTCCCGCGCGGTTTCACTTGCGTATCCAGTATAAAAAGTAGTCTTTGTAGTAAATAATTTCTGGTGATTCGTGGTTATTGTTCAAGCATACAAATGTTTGTCCTGGGTGGGAATCAAACCCATGATCTGTGCCGTGATAAATGCCTGTCATTTACAAGAACTATTTTATTGTTTCTATCTTGAACAAATAAACAATGTAGGGACACCACATTTTTATTTTGTAACGGAACCCTGCTTTCTAAGGTAAATTAAAAAAAACTGCCAAGAGCGGGTCGGACGTGCTCACTGTAATGGATCTGTAACTGATCTTTAATGTTCTATATTGCTATAACATATTACTGGTAGGCTCAACAAAATATTGATTGTTATCACATTTTTAGGAGTTCTTTTGTTTAAGAGCAGTATTTAAATAATATTTCAGCTTCTACTTTTTTACGTAAAAGTGTTTTTGAAATAGAGCCCTAATAAGAAACGGTGAAAAAATGCTCTCTTCAAGGCTTCTTGAATGTGTTTCTTTCTATTTGTTGTAAATTTTATCATTCCCGTTTGTTTTAAGACAAAAGTTAATTTGGCCGGTAACACATGCTTTAACTTTTTGATATAATTATCCTAAGTTTGAAAACTTAGTTCTATTCAAAAGCTGTACGTCATCATAGAAGGCATAGTATTTTTATTTATACTTTACTGGATATAGGTCTATGATTGACCGCAATCTACCCATGGTTGATGTTGTGGCCGAAGGTGGTAAGTACCTACACAAAGCCTTGCCTGGCTCTAAAGTGCAGCTTTCGGAACACACCGATAGGTGCGTGGCGACAGATTTTCAACTTGAGGGTGGTAGAGCCAGCCCAGTACTAAGAAGTACTCTACCAGCGTGCTATGGTTTCCTCACGATGTTTTCCTCCCGGCACCTTCGTCTCTGCATCCGACGTCACTACCCCTGAGCTATCAGAGGTTGCCTGGTGGAGATCACTTAGTGATAAGGCCGTCTATTGTAACAAATTTTTTTATACCACAAAGTCGGTAAACAAGCATACGGCCCGCCTGATGGTAAGCGGTTACCGTAGCCATATGGACGCTTGCAGCACACGCGTCATCGGCCGAGTTACCGACCCTTCCTCTCCCCAATGAGCTCTGGCGCTTTCACGAGCAGGAACATAGCAAAGTTATTTGTTATATGGCTGTGGTATTATGTAAAGTACTTCCCCAGTCGAGCTGCTCATTGAGCGAATAAACATTGAAATATCTTAAGTTTTTATTTGTATATTTTACTATCATGTGTTGGGTGTGAAAGTAAAGTATGTGTGCTTCGATAGCTTAAAAAGTTTGAATTCTTGAATAAAAGTATGGCTAGAAATCCTAAGGAAAACTCACCGGTTTTATCCAGGAACCCAGCGTGTCCCGGGATGGGAATTTTTCACAATCACGCACTATAACTTGTAGTGTGGAATAGCACAGTTTTTGGAGTTTGTTTTGTTAGTTTTTAACAGTTTTATATAATTATTTATTACGGAGCACGTACGCGCGATACCTCCGTTTTGGCGACAGAAACGCCACACGTTGATGCGGCGGTGCGCGCAGACTTCCATTTTAGCGGGCTCCCGGTGATGAGGCGGGAGTTTTCAAATTCTAGCCATAGAAAACCCAACAAATATTATCTATCTATCAAAGCCTTAAATATGTATTTTGAGAAAATTTCAACTACTTACCTATTACGTCTAAAAAGATACAGCCCTGTGACAAACAGACAGTCGGTGTATGTAAATGGTTGATGGAACGTAGTTTCTACGATGTTAGGGAGTTGCTCAAAACATACAGAAGTATTCCAAACAAATTTATTACAAAAAAAAATTATAAAAAGTTGTAATTTTGCGTATATGAATTGCGATTTTGACTTGGAATTTTAAATGTTATTTTGTATTTTAATATTTAATTTTGTATAATTCATATGTAATGTTAATTTTAAATAATTTAAAATGTTTGCATGTCAGCTATTGACAAAGTGTACGATCTGTAAACAGCTACATACACCTTGTGGAATGTACTACACTTTATGGCAAATAAATTAATTTGAATTTGAATTTATAAATAAGGGCCAAATGGGTACCATAAAACGGACTATACGATCTTTTTTATGTTTATATTTTGTTTTTTTTTTGTGTTTATTTATGTATTGAATGAATTCACTCGAAAGTCTAAGCTCCCAGGTACAGCTAGTTGTTCTGCCCACACAGTCTCCGACACTCGGTATATACGTAAATACCTCTTTTACGTCTCGCTTAAATATTCAACTGAAGGGTCTTCCCTTCAGTTGTCTAGCTAGATACAGATAGTGGTGACCTTTCAAGATACTTAATTAAATAAATAACATGAGACGAAACTCATCACATCTCTCTTTGACCTCCATAGGATTTACTTACGTATACAGTTTCACTTTTAACAGTAGATACGTTCTTGCAGAAACCTGAAATATTTTGAATGTGGAAAACATGCTTGCTCTTTTTTACAACTCGGAATGAGTGAGTGAAAACATTTTATTCCACATAAAATTATACATGTTGTAGGCGTTGTAGGACTAAAATTAGATAAACCGTAGCAAGGAAGTAGGTATGCTGAGAGTCGTAGAAATGCTAAATAGTTTTTTTTTTATTCCTAAGCCAGCGAACGCACTGAATAGATACGCAATTGGATGGTAGGTACTAATATTAAGACTGATCACAGTGACGAAAAAGTAATGAAGGAATGACGATGACGTCTTGCGGACAACTCTTGAGATATGAGTTTCGATTAGTTATCTTGATAGAAATCGATGTATATTTCAATAATCAGTCCCTGGTTCATAATTTAGACACGATTCAAAATTCAAAAATTCAAAATCATTTATTCAAATAGACCTTCGCAGGCACTTATGAAATGTCTGACTCTAATACTCTAATACCGGTTCGGAAGGTTGCATTTGCTGAGAAGAGCCGGCAATAAACTCAGCAATTACTCTTTTCAAAACAAGCTTAGATTCATTACATAATATTTACATTCTAATCGCACTGAAAACAATTGCGAGCCCCGGTGCGGCGGCAAAATTACAAAGTAGACTGAATAAATATTTTATTTATTATAAATATTTTCGGCCAAGTATAAACCCCCTTACTCATAAAACGTTATTTAACTAATATATTGTTTAAAGGGTCACGTAAATAACGTCACTCTATTGTCATTGTCAAACAATGTGACATTATTTACGTGACCGTTTAAACAGTATATTAGTTAAATAGCGCTTTATGAGTAAGGGGGAAACAAGATAAATTGATTAAAAAAAGCTCATTTAAAAAACCATGTATTGGTTTTTAAAAATCTTTATCACAAACACAGACACCCACAGACATAAATCTAAATAGATAACGCAAGTCCCTCCATCCGAATGAAAACCAAGCGTGTAACTTTTTTTGTACCTAGCATAATGTCACAAAATTGATTAAGTTAGGCTGACATTAGATTTTTAACGTGAAAATGAAGCAATCCTATTTGTCAGCTAAACATATCCCTCGCTCGCTACACATCTCTGGTGGAAATGCAGCATTATGCTAGCACAGATTTTGACACGCGAAGTACATACACTCGCGGCATCTATTTAGATGTATATCTGTGTTTATTTATACCCAATACAACATGTATTTTAGTTATGGACTAAAAAGTGATACCTACAATTTTTCAGCGTATAAGTGCTAATAAAAATATATATAATTTTATCGTACTTTATTTCATAAATTAAATAAAATGCTATCAGCAATCGGAATACGCATTTGGCCTGAGCGGTCGACGCGGCTAGCAGCGTCCGCTGGCGTCAAAAGAAATCATAATTAATCGTCCTATTCCCCGCCCGCTCGTCTTAATAGAGAGCTTTCCACCGCTTTCCATGTTTCCTCAGCGACGTAATAAATTAATCTCCATTCGCTGTTTCCCTCCAAGAAAGAAGGCAACAAACAAACAATGGACGGGGAAGTAACTTTCCAGCTCGCTCGTAAGTACTCATGACGTTTTACTCATGTTCGTGTGTGAAGTTATCATTTTTTTTTTATCTTACATACTTATGAGATTAATATTGCTGTCGAAAATCATGTTTTAATGATGACCGGAGCAGGTGATTCGTACATACATTGAAAATCCACGTTATTCATATATATGATTGATTTGGGAAAACACCCCAAAATACTCTTTATGTCTTCTGTCCACATATCTAATTAAATACATACAGGTAATATTACAAAGAGGCGTCCAAACACACGTTAGAGAGTTTATTTCCGACGCAGAAATAAATGGACCAGTCGAGAAGTACAGTAGATACCTCACATAAAGCGGGACCTTTTCTTTTACTGAGGAATAGGTACGTCCATCTATTCACATGTATCGCACCTACATTAACTTTTTTCCTTCCAAGTTATAGAGTACAGTTATTGCGTACACTCACGAGCTTTTCTGTGAGTTTATTGTGAAATAGTAACGAAATAAACGAAGTAACTACTCCAACACAAAAATACTCGTAGGGATGTACTATTTGAAACGGATGTATAAGTACTCTGTTTTGCTCAGAACGTTTTTCAACAAGTTGAATTTCACTAAAGGGACCTTACTTTAGTGAACTCTCCTCTTTAGTACATACCTAAGTACTAAGTATGGTCAGTCTAGACTGTATGCAGTTGCAAAAGACTACTATACTGCTTATAATATTGATGAATGGTCACTTACCCTACCCTACCGTCAAGTTTTCTTAAATTGTTGTTAAAAAATACCGTAAGAACCTTCTCCAGAGTATTCATCATCAGCCTTTTTTCCACTGCTGGACATAGGCCTCTCCCAGAGCGCGCGAGCTCCAGAGTAAAAGAAAACTAAAAAAAAAAGATGGATGAAATCGGTAAAGTCGTTCTCAAGTTATGGCGTGCGTGACCAAGAGAAATAGATATTTATTTTTATATATAGAGATTTGAATTGTATTGGAAATTCCAAGAGTCTTAACCCGTTTGTTCTCGCGAGGGACGCGCGTCCTATTATAACAATTGATGTCATTGTTATGGTGCGTCCAATCTACGCGAATCGAACACGAGCCGAGCCACGAACGAGCCTACAACGAGCACGATAAATGCCGAATTATACAATATGCCGACGACATATACACCACAGTTTTATATAATGTTTTAGTGATAAGCACATTAGGAAATAAGTTTAATATAGTTATATATAGTGGAAGGTAGCCGTGGGCCTCAAGTCGAACAATTCTTTAGAACACTCTCCGTTGTACAAGAGGTAGAACACACATAAGGAGGCAAAGTCTCTCCTCAGACTGAGGGGCTCTAAACCGCTTTTGAGGTCGGGATCGTCAAAAATTCTGACGGCACGTCGCGTTGGAGGTAGGCTAGTTGTCAACCTACTGTTGGAATTTTTCAAGCCGCCTAGGAGGCATCCAACTAGCTTTTAACGACTATCACAATTAAGTGATATCCGGGACCAACACGGCTTTACGTGCCTTCCGAAGCACGGAAACCCTCGATTTGAAATATCACTAGACGATCACCCATCCAGGTACCGACCGCGACAGACGTAGCTTCACTTTGCCGATCGATTAAGAACGGCTAATCATGCTACACCACGAGCGCTTCGCGACACAAACCAAACAAATACATAAACAATCCCAGAAACATTGTCAATTAAATAGAAAAGTTTTACAGCTTCTTCCAAAGTATTTTTGTCCGGAAACAAAAGAAATAAGCCCAAATTGGACAGTGCGACTCAGTGTAGATAATTAATCAAAGAAAGCGCTTCGGTGAGGCTGAAGTGCGCAGGCCACACAAAAACTTATTTCGGAAGAGGAGCAAAACTAACGCTCGCTTTTATAGCAAAGGGCTCTTTCACCGAACAACGGTAGCTTGTTTGGGCTTCTATTTTTCCAGACGATAAGCAAATTGAACAAAGCTCGCTCAGTGTCTACTGCGGACTTATACTCAAACTATTTCCTAGCATAAAACTATCGTGATATACGTTTTTTTGCAATTTATATATGATGGATTTGGATATGAAGGAGTTTTAATCAGCTTCCTGCAAGCATGCAGGAAGCTAAAACTGCCCGCTGCTATAGAACTCCATATTTTATTCAAATTAAATTAAATCCCAATTTCTGATTAATTATCAAATTGTAAAAAATTTAATCATCAAAATACAACATATTTAGCTTTTTAAATAGTATCGATTATAATATATCCCAACCCGTGGGTTACCATCTGCATTTAATTCGAACTGGTCTGTAATACCTTATTACAAAGATACAGTAGGTATTTATTATTATTATATTATTTTGTGTCGCGTGACGTAGACCTTATTGTATACGTTGAAACCATGTTGAAACGGTATAGGCGTGGTATAGGTTACCTAAGCCTCAGAGCCTAAGCTCAGACGATTTAATATGGCAGCATGAATTTTGACGTCACAAATTGATCACTCCCACAGGCATATCACTCCATCCAAATCGGAAACATTTACCCCCTTATTAATAAATAAGGTGAAAGACAAGTATAGTAATACCTGAGTTTTTAAATATATCTGTCTTTCTAATGTCATATGAGCAAAAAGGGCTGGGGCTATCTTAATACCTGGGTGTTACAAGACTGACTTAAACCTTATTTATTAATAAGGGGGTTAAAGTTCCCTTAATTATTAACTGGCTTAGTATTTATTCGCAAACTCGATTGTTTAGCTCCATTAATTAAATAAAGATATCGGTAAATTGTAAATATTCCCTAATATGTTGAGTAAATTAATTGACAAACTATTTAATGTAAAGATTTTTGGTAAGTAATTAATTACTCTTTATATTATATTTACCGATAAATTTATGAATTAAAAAAGATAAACAATATTATTATTATATGCCCTTTTTATTTCCCTTTTATTGTATTTTGTAAGTGTTTTATTAGGCAATTTTCCGGTGCTGCTTTTCCTCATTTTGTTCTGTATGAGTCGAAACTATACCAGCTGTTGCCATAATAGTATGTAATACTAGCGTACATTTAATAAACGGTTATTATAACCGAGTCTTGTAAGTAAAGTACTAGGTACCTAGTACTTGTTAAAACGGTATTGTATCATCAACCTGTAGATATTCAATGTTGGATAATTCCCAACTTGGTGCGATCACTTCCGGGCTCTCGCTTTCCGCGTTAAACCATTTCCTACCTTCCTCTGGCCATCGAACTATCTGCAATCCTTGCGAGATTAATAAGCAAAAATGTGTTGATTTTATTTGAAAGTATTTTAGAGCCTGACTTTTTTATTCTGATATACCTAGGCAAACAAATGAATAATCACGTGATATTTCTTATATTTATTTTTAATCTTAGAAGGTTATAGAGATTCTAATAAAATGACAAAGTATCGTGTTTGAATCCGTCTTACCGTGAACTGATGTAAAAACTACGATATAAATGTGACAAATTGAATAGGCAGCATTTTTGGACGCATAACTTAACTTACCGAATCGACTGCTAGACCTTGATTGCGGGCAACCAGTGACCTTTGCAGAACTGTCTGTAATGTGTAATTATTTATGCTGCCACAAATTTATATTGATAACAATTTCATATCGATGTAGATAAAAAAAAATACGTAAGTAGGTATTACTTTTAGTTAATTGTTTGAAATTATACCATACACAATGATTGGTGTGATTTTTCCATGCTCATGCAAAGGGGATGTTTTGCGGGGTGTGAATTAATCGAAATCGTTTGCTAAATTAATTAGTCGTGCCCGTGTGTGACCGCATTCACATACAGTACATTTTAGTACCTACATACCTAGCCCACCTATAGTTTTACCGTAGTCTGACTAAGCCAATACATAATATGAACCTACATAGGGCTTTCAAAAGTGACAAGGTTACATACCATCATAATATTCCCTCTGTCACCTTCTAATTGTCATTTTATCGTGATCATCATGAAACAAAGTGACCAAGGCAATGCCATCTCCGTCTCCTTTTTAGGGTTCCGTAGCCAAATGGCAAAAAACGGAACCCTTATAGATTCGTCATGTCTGTCTGTCTGTCTGTCTGTCCGTGTATGTCACAGCCATTTATTTCCGAAACTATAAGAACTATAATGTTGAAACTTGGTAAGTAGATGTATTCTGTGAACCGCATTAAGATTTTTACACAAAAATAGAAAAAAAACAATAAATTTTGGGGGTTCCCCATACTTAGAACTGAAACTCAAATTTTTTTTTTTCATCATACCCATAAGTGTGGGGTGTCTATGGATAGGTCTTCAAAAATGATATTGAGGTTTCTAATATAATTTTTTTCTAAACTGAATAGTTTGCGCGAGAGACACTTCCAAAGTGGTAAAATGTGTGTCCCCCCCCCTGTAACTTCTAAAATAAGAGAATGATAAATCTATAAAAAATATATGATGTACATTACGGTGCAAACTTCCACTGAAAATTGGTTTGAACGAGATCTAGTAAGTAGTTTTTTTTTAATAGGTCATAAATTGAAATTAATATCAAATACTCAGGTCTATACTACCATTTACTTATATACCTACAGGTTTGTACGGAACCCTCGGTGCGCGAGTCTGACTCGCACTTGGCCGGTTTTTTATTTTTTCATGTCTTCCTGCAATTATTGAGGTACCAAACATGAAAGCTGGAAGTAAACTGAAATATTTTTCTTTCGTTATAATGCAACAAACGAATATTCCTTGTGCCTACCTGAGTGAATAGAAAATAATTATTAGGTTTTAGTTGTACGTAGTATTTATCTACTCTGAGGTTTTAGTGATTCATGCTTCACGCAATGCTATAGTTGCGATAGTTATTTGATCATTGCCTTGATTCCATGAACGCGAATAATCCGAGTTAGTTTAACTCGTTTATCTAGTGAAGCTACATTTAAATATACCTGCTTTGGTATATTACGCTCGCCGATTATGCAGAGCATCTTCATATCCTCGAACCACTCCGATCGTTCACGCAATGATCCCGTCTGACGTTCTTATCGCGGACCTATTAGGGTTAATTGGTCCTCATTAGGTACGATTTTCCTTCAGTGCTACGATCTGGAGTTCTTCAATAAGGCGTGAATTCGGAGGAGGGTTGGCAATTCATTGGCAATTTGCCTGATACCTATTGCTAATGTCCTTTCGTTCTAGGAAAAAGCAAAATACCTCAATAAAGCAATACCGTTAAGAGTGCGCAAAAATATGCGCTCATCAAAAGCGTGGTAATTGGTGATTACTTATAGACATTACTCCCAAATATATTGTGCTACTGACATGCATTCCGAAAGACATAATAATAAATGAAGAAACACCTGTGCTATTAAAAGAACTTATGTAGCTTTACTTTTGTAACAACCATTCGCCATATGTTTTCAACTGCTTTTATAAAGAACTAATAATTTTCCAAATATCTATTTACTTCCGTACAAAATATTTCGTCCCAATCAGCCGTTATACCTCGATTGATAAATGAATAATATTTTTCGTTTTTTTTTTTATCTAGAGTTGTTGACATAAAGAAGAGTAAAGTTAGATGTGAAATACAATTACGTATGTATGCAATAGTTAGGTATCTTTATAAGTAAATAGTTGCTGTAGGTATCTCAAGTAACATTGGACAAGTTACATAAGTTATATGCAAGCACCAGACGTACAAGGTCGGTATCCACGTGTCTTGTCGGAAATGTAGCTTAAAGATTAGTTATTTAAGGTTTTAATTACCCAAAACTTGAATAAGCTCTGTCGGCTTTGGGATCAATAAATGGCCGCGTAAAGAGATGTCTCAGAATTATATAAGTACATAGTCTTTTACAAAATTATTGAAACACACGCACAAACAAGTAGAGTCCATAATTATGTTATGCTAGAGAACTAATGCTGCAAAAACCCAGCTCCATATCTTATTTTGTTGACGAAATCAATGTGTATTGTAATGCATGTGAGCATTGCCACCGTAACAAACAAATTAAAAAAACTTAGAACAAAGCAGTAATAAAGAAATACCTAGCAACATGGCACCGACAAAGTAACATTACGTAAGGATACAATCCACTGTGAGAATCAGTTTGTAATGCTTAGATCTTAACACAGATTTAAATTTAATATTTTACATAGCAAAAGATTTCGCACCTTGTTAAAAATCATGAACATTGTTTTTTTTTATTACTGAGGACTGAAAGAAAATCGCTGTCTACCTCCTAAGGACGACAGTAAGGAAATGATAATACTGGCAAACTTCTAAATTATTAATTAAAATGGGCCTTCGCAGGCATTTATGAATAGTCTGACTCTAATAACGGTTCGGAAGATTCATTCGCTGAGAAGAGCCGGCAATAAACTCAGCACTTACTCGTTTCAAAACAAGCTTAAATTAATTAAATAACATAATTTTCAACACACTCGCGTAAAGTATCTCTTATTGCACCGATTTTAGGATCATAAGACAGCTTATTACGAACTGGTCCTCTTTACTTTATATTACCGCACTAGTGTTTTATGATATTATCCCGATTGTGTCAAGTTTGTATCTCACTGTATAAGTGTGTAGTGATATGTGTGTAGACGCAGCATATGGATATAACAGATTGACAGCGCATCGCTGTCATATAAAATATAAACCCGCGCGCCATATTTGTTTGCGTTCTCATTGTGTAGTTGACGCTAAAATTATGTTTCGGCTCTCTAATTTAAATCTTAATACCGCCTCGTCTGTAATAAATAATTACTAACTTTGCACTCATGTATAATAATGTACTATTATGTACATTATGTTCTCACTGACAACAATTGCGTGTCCCAGCACCAAAAACTGCAAAATGGACTCAATCAATATTTAATAAGTAAATAGCAAGCTTAGCAGACCAGCCCCTGTTCAGAAGTATGAGTCGTGTGGCAGCCAGCGCCCTCCTCACTATATTGGACGGAAGTGGGCGACTCGCTTGAAGAGCTAATAACCATTGAAGGCAATAGGGAATATCAGCAAGGTACTAGAAATCACCTAACGGAACGAACTGATTGACAAAATAGCAATAGATAGAAAAAAAAACAGCATGCCTAAAAATATTTTCCCGGAGGCATTCCTATATAAATAATAAATAAATAAATATCCTCACACACGGACATCTGATCCCAAACTAAGCAGAGCTTGTACTATGGAAACCAGATAACTGATATAATACATATACTACTTTTTGTTTGTAAATACATACTTAATATACATAATTACACCCAGACTCAGGACATACAGACATGTTCATGCACACAAATGCATGTCCTGTGCGGGAATCGAACCCACGACCTGCGGCGCAATAGGTGGAATCTTTACCAGACTCTTAACCAACTGCGCCAACTGGCCCGTATATAAATTGGATGTGGTTTTTACAAGTCGTTTTAATAGATGTTACAGATCATAAACTTACCTTTTTAGTCCATGGAAGAAAGGTGCAAATGTTTTATTTATGGCATACACGCTTTAACATGAGGTAACCACATGCTAGGTCATGCTGAGCTTATCTAGCATCAACTCGCAGTCATACTTAAATTATTAGTTCCTCTCACGTCTCGATTGTAGTTTTATGTCATCGACTAACATCTCGGTAGGTAATAAGAAAGTATTACATTTAAAGTCACTTACCACCAACAAAATTTCAATTTTATCAAAGATACAGCTACAATTCGTTTTATATTATCTTCCCTATAAATTCATTGACTTACCTACATTTTATTTGTTTTTATTTATTTATAGGACTGGTCTAGCGGCTCTCAGCATGAAGCTTTTTCGACGCAAATGTTCTCACGAGCAAATCAGTTTTATATAACTGCCTCATTGTGTAACTCACTAAAATAAATCCTAAAACCAAATGTATCATAGTTCAAAGAAAAATCGTCATCAGTTATTCGTCATTTCATTTACGTTACCTCAAATTAAACGACCCATGAAAAATATATGAGCTAATCGCATATAGGCTCAAACTACAATTTAAATATTCATCAGGCCTCGTATAAAATTGATAGCCTACTCGTTGACATTTACGCAGGGCCAACGATCAAGTTCCAATGGACGACACCTGCAATCTTCACCTTAATGCCACTTCCCTGATGTATGCCATGCACCCGATGTGAGAAGGAGCAATGAATGCGTAAGATTTTCGCGGTCGCACCCGTAAGCCCTTCCAATACACGTCAAGGCCTCCACCAGCCGTATAAAATAAGTTCACCCGCCCGCAACGACACACTTTGTTACTTTCACGCGAGCAGTGTACGTTTTGAATTATCAAAATGTTTAGGCTCGTTATATTCACCTTTGTGATCGTGGGCGCGTCGTGCCAACAGCAAGAAGGAGGGAGACGCGTTCCCAAATATGCCGGTGATCCCAAAACAGCGGCGATCCTGCAGGAGGCCCGGTATCTCAGTGGAAACGGTGCTTTCGGTGCTGCTTACCAGCAGGAGGATGGTATCAACTTTAAAGAAGAAACTGATGCTGATGGCAACAGGAGAGGCAGCTACTCTTACATCGACCCCAGCGGTCAAAGGAAAACTGTGAACTATGTCGCTGGAAAGAACGGTTTCCAAGCGAGCGGTGACCACATTCCTACTGCACCTCAACCAGCCGCGCCTACTCCAGGATACACGCCCGACCCGAGGTACAACTCTCCGGATTACAAAACACAACAATACAGTGCCCCTCAGCAATATACTGCACCTGCACCCGCCCGCAACTATGGCGGTAAGCCCAATGAAGATGATGGCCAATACCACCCAGAGTTGTACGAGCAGGAGAACTACGTAGCTCCCCAGCAGCAGTACCAACCCCAACCCCAGTACCAGTCTCAACCCCAACAGCAATATCAACCTCAGCCTCGGCAGCAATATCAGGCTCAGCCACAATACCAGCCAGAACCTGAGCCACAATACCAAACAAACAATATATACCCTGGCGTGCAGCAAGCGCAGTACAGTGGCCTGAACACTCAGCAATACTCGGCACCGGTCCAATCTAACAACCAACAATATTACGAGCCCACGACGCCGCCGCCCACCCGTTTCTTCCCGCCAGGCAAGTTCAGCCTCAACAGAGCGCCCGACGGTTACACCTACTCCTTCCACAAAGTTTAAATCTAATTTATATAGAGCCTCGGCGATTTGTAAAGCTCGGAACATTGTAAAAAGCACGCATCAATTAGCGTATCGCCGAGTCATCGAGGGGGCCGCGGAATGCGTACTCGATCGTTTCGAAAGCATTTCTTGAATTGTTGTATGCTGTGATATTGTGTGTTAATGGACAGGTACCTATACATATTATGCTGCTTGTTATTTGTAGAGAGAGTAGGGTTTGCGGAAAGTGCGTCAGTTACTGAAAACTGAACTTGTAAATAAATTTAGTCATACCTACATTTATAAAGTATTTTTATTTATTTATTCGTAAATAAAATTATAAAAATTGCATACCTGAAATTAAATCCTCATATTTTTATTTTATTTATAACCCAAGCAATAAAAAACAACTTCAGAAAAAGGATACCTTATCTAACAAAAAATTTTAAAACTAGTCTTGGCCAACTTCCTGGTACGCAAACGCCGATGGCAGGGTGTGGGCAGCGTCCGCATTCTGTCGTACTTGCACAAACTACCTCAAGTGTCGAGCAACTAGATCACCTTACTGCTAACACAAGGATACTTGACTACAAAACCGGTCTGGCCCTGCCACGCCTTGCTTTCCATTTACTCGCGTTATTATTAGGTCAGATACCAACACTGCAGTATAACTTACATAAACAATTATCTGCACGTGGTATCAAAACTTTGCTATGCGCCGGATATAAGCCAACAACAAAAAATTAAAAAAACATCGTAACAACGCTGAATTTTAGAGTGGAATTATGTTGCTCGATTAGAGTGGCCAGTGAGTGAATGGATTTTGATTGAATAAAATACCGGTCGGTTTTAGAGGAATATTAAGTTGTAAAAAGTTTATGGTAAATATTTAGATGAACAGCATTATTCATTATACATAGGTTATTACATGTTATTCATAATCTATAGTTAAATCTAAGTTGACCTAATAGTTCTCACTGTTGTAACATTGTATCAATAATAGAACCGTTTGATACAACCCAACAACAATAGTACAAATGATGCAATTCCAATGCTATTTGAAACAATATTACGTCCATTTTATCGTCGAAAACTCAATTTGTTGATCAATTTGTAAAATTGACCGCATCGAACATATTCACATTAACTTAAATCACGACATTGTTAAAAATAAATTTGTTGCGTTCGGGCGCCATTCCATTGTCTTTGAATAAGTTATAATACACAGACAGAGGCACAGGTTAAATATTGCGAAACACACTAGAGTTCAACTATAGAACGTCTATTTATTTTATTTTAAGCTTAGTTTACTCAAGTCTGAGTATTTTCAAAGTAAATATATCAAGCAATCCCCGTGTGAATCTCTCCATTCTTATATCGTCAATCATTTATCAATATACTGTCTGTGAAATACTTAAATAATTCTTTGAACATTTAAAATTATTTAAGAAATGCGATAAAATGCCTTTTGAATAAATAGAATTCAATATATTTGAGCTTGCGAAATAATTATGTATTAGAATTCAACGCAATCTCTTTGTTAATTCGTCGTTACACAATTGTTCAGTTCTAGTAATTACAAGTATATAATATATTATGCTAATTAGTTAAGTAGTAATTGTTTATACATTTGCATATCTAACTCGATCACTAATTAGGCGGGTACTACAATAATTTACTAAGAGTCTGGCAACGCCAACTCTAGAAAAGTCAATAAATGGTGTAATTTGAAAATCTATAGATGGAACCACCATCTGTTCTACAAAAAAAGATTCAACACTTGTATTTTCTTTCTTATTGATAGGTTATTACGATTGTAATCGGTACTACTAGCGATAAGTCACCTCTTGCACCATTCGTCTCAGTGCTGAGCAGATCTCATCGAACTTTTTCCTGCAAACCGTTCAATGTCGTCAGCTTACCTATTTGATGGTCTTTCGACGCTATATTAAAAATGTATATGAAATCAAAAGTTAGGGAGCCCTTCGATCTGTTCACATTTGGCCCACCATGGATCTAATTCAAATAAATTCAGAATTTCACGGTTTTTATAGCATCTTTATAACACGACCTCAAGTCTTATCGTTTTATAAACTCATATACAGTCCAAGTAATTGCTTAACTTTTCGGTGCAATTAATCAATAATATCACAGATAACTCGCACGCACTCGCAGTTTCATTCATCGAATATAGTTTTATCCGACCGATTATTTTACATAAAACAAATACCAAGTCTATTGAAAAGATTTGTTACATAGAAATACAAGCGTAGATAGGCAGACGCGGCAATGGACTTGGTTTTATGATTATGTATAGCGATAAGCTGGCGCCATTCGGTAGGCGCAATGTGCCAAATGTTAATGAAATTAGAGACGATTCCCAAACAGCTTTATTTATCGAGTTATTCTAGTGTTATAAACTTATAACAGTGTTAACATTAAATAATTCAAACCGTAATCCCGAAAGCTCACACCAGCTCACACTTACTTCAGCTCAACTCATTACACAACTCAAAGAGATATTAAAATGCACTTTGTCTATGAAGACACACTTCGCTACATTATAATGAAAGCTATATAGGTATCCTTATGTCATGGTTTTAAAACAACAAAATGAATTATGGGTAAACATACTGGTTTACCACATAATAAGGTTTGTTGTATACCTACCTAAGTTAAATCGAAGACATTGACTGATTACCCATTTTCCAATCATATGCATTTTTCAATACATTTGCAATGTACAATATTATGTTATTACCAGTAAAATGAAACAAGTAAATAAAATAAATGGCATTTGACATTATTCAACCATTATTCAATTTTATTAGTCCAAGAAAAATATTATATACACTCTCAAAGATTTGAAGCGAAACGCAGCGCTCCAGGCTATTTTAATAAACTTATCCTATTTAATTGCTGAAGGAAATGGAAATCTAAATGCATCTGGCCAGGAATAAAATGCAAAAATCAATGCTGTACTCTCGACAGCAATAAGCGGAAAGTGGGCCAATCTGTAAACTTATTTATTTCATCGATAACTGGAATAAAAGGATTTACGCCGTCTGCTCGCTTTATTACATTCATGTGGTAAATGATTTTACAGTACAGTTTAACAATTCAAGCGTTGGATATCTTTGCATTGGCTAAATTTAGTTTTTTTTTTTAGTTAAGCCGATTTAGTGAACTGTCTTGTGTGTAAAATTGCGTCAAGGACAGAGATGAGAGGGAATAACTGATTAAATATTAATGTAATTCAGTGTATTTTATCAAATACGAAATCGGAACTAGAAAACAATTTTTGTAACA
This sequence comes from Achlya flavicornis, assembly GCA_947623365.1. NCBI lineage: Eukaryota > Metazoa > Arthropoda > Insecta > Lepidoptera > Drepanidae > Achlya > Achlya flavicornis. Next base: position 6,663,152 of record OX392482.1, read on the forward strand.
CTCCTTCGATCGATTTAATTATAATTTTATATGAGAAAATATTAAGAATATTACAGTGTTTGGATATGATACTTATTTATTCCAAAAATATTGAGGGATATTTGCACTAAGACATTTGTAAGAAGCAACACAATTGAAAAATTTGCATCTTTAATAGAATTCATTACCTAAAGGAAATTTACTCCTAACCTTAACCTCCTAAGAAGTTGTCCGACATTTGACCGATGATGAGTCAAATTATATCGAGGTAGGTATATATAATTCCATCCTTCAGTTTAAATTTATTATTTCCGTTTTCTGAAAGACTTGGTAAGAAAAAATATGATTTAAGTAGCTATATTCGTGTTCTAAGGCAGAGACATATGTGATATTGAAAATTCCGGAGCGTTTTATTTAAAAAGCTTGATGAAAATGAAAGACACGTATCAAGGTAAAATATCCCCTACGAACAGAATACCTTTTATTTTGAAACTGATATTTTATTTGAGTTGCCGTTTAACCTGAGTTTCGAACTGTGCGGGCTAAAAGGAGTTTTCTATCGCGGACCTTCGGTCTGTGGAATGAGCTCCCCGCCGTGGTTTTCCCAATAGAGTACAGCATGGGGTTCTTCAAAAAGGGTGTGAAGAGATTTCTTCAGGGTCGGCGACGCGCGAATGATACCCTTGGTGTTGCAAGCGTCCATAGGCTACGGTAACTGCTTACCATCAGGCGGGCCGTATGCTTGTTTGCCACCTTAGTGGTATAAACAAAAAAAAAACAAACAAACCTAATCATATTCCCTGTAGCCCAATAAAAAAAAAACATATTTAAACAAAACAAATTAATAACTACCTTAAAAAAATCGAATAGAATCACATTCACTATTGAAATCTCCGAATGAATCAGTCTTTGTCACATCCGTCGGTATAACAATCTGGAGGCAAGATATACTGGAGGAAGGAAAAATCTCGGCTGACTGGATCCGAAGTTCACTTTGTATGCATTGTGCATTCCTTTCGATGCATTCGAGTGCAGATCACGACGGCCAAGCGTACATACTCCGCACCAACCAATACGACAAACATTTGCCAATTGGCAACTCTCGGTTCTTGATTTTGTTTTACCCGGTTTCGTATTGAATGTAGAACTAAAATAAAGACAAGAATGGACTACGCCTGTTCATTACGATGGTAAAATCAAAATCAAATTCAAAAAGTAATTTATTCAGTATATATAGGCCCTGGTAAAGCACTTATGAACATTAAGTTGTTTCATACAGTTAAATTTACTACCAGTTCGAAATACACTTAAACTAAGAAGACTCCGGAACATAAGATAATAGATAGGTCCAAAGTTACTATACAATTTGGATAGATCTCTACATTTCTTTTTCATCCTCTTTGTGACCTGAATTACGATTCGTCTCGGCGACATTTTTTGATCAGTCGTTTTAAGGTTTTATTAAAATGTTAGCTCTATTTGCGAAACGCTTGAGTCCGTACGGCTTGGTAGTCTGCATTGTGGCATTTATCAATACTCGTACTTACCCAATTGACCCAAAATATATTATTCCTGGAATTGCAAAATAGCGCTTACCAACATATTATACGAATGACAAAGTAAATAATAGAATATGTAAATGACGTTATGAACATAATTTTAAATCTATATTCGGATGAGCTAGGGTAATTTAATGTCTGGCAAATAATATCTGCTTCTTCTTACATCACCGATGGTCGAGTAGTAAGTATAATACTCGGCTAAGGACTGAATTCAATTCCCGGGAAGGTTCCAAAGAGAAATACTCATTTTAAGTATATTTTGATGTTTCGAAAGCAGTAAAGTGGTTTATAAATAATTATCCCAGCGCCTCAGCAGCATCTAACATAATTTGGCTACCAAATAACACGTATCCTAAGTTATCGAGCGCATAAATTTAATAAGTTGAAGCAAGTTCTCGTCTTCAGCAAAATGCTTATACCTAAAACGTAATAGGATATAGGATGATAAGTCAGTATCGAGTATCCAGGGTCCATCGCATGCAGCTATGCCGGAGACCGGCGGCCTCCCTCGGGACCCTACGGTTACTAGGAGAACGGTTTTCTACGGGAATAATAATGCAGGAGCAAGTTTCTACTGACAGATCGATAAAGATACCCATTCTGGCTCTAACAAAAGACATTTTTCTCATGGTTGATCTTTATTCTTTTTGTTATTTTAATTGTTAGCACATCAAATCGAGGAATTAATCTGTAGGAAATGTCCGGGGCCTAACTTGGAGCTTCTCGAGGCAACTCCATTTCATGCGGTCTCTTGCTGTTCTTCTCCAACCTTTGGAAAATACATCTTTCTAACATGTCATCTACCTTTTAGCTCATAAGAAACTATGCATAACAACACATTTAATTTAATTAATTATTAAAATGTTTGCAACGTACCTATATTTCATTTAAGCCTTTTAATTCTTATAACCACTTTTGTCTTGCAGTTGATAAGCCGTACATATTTACATATCTACTAATCATAATTAGCTTTAGGTAGATTTATAATTATTTCGCTATAGTCTAGTTGCTAACCAAGTTAAATGATAGAGTATTTTCTCAGTTTTTTTTTATTTTATAGCACCGGTATGTTTGTGTTAAAATACTCTCAAGTGCACATAATTGAAGTGAACATTTCGGAAGCGTTTACTGGACGTTAACTGTAAGTCAAGTTTAGTGGCCGTAAACGCGTTGAACGTAAAAGGGAGAGCTACTTCATGACGTAACTGTCGAACTTCATTACCGACGCACCCTACACAACTATGGCCGAAGTATTCTAGTACCTTGAAATTTAGGTAAAGGTAAAGATGCCAGTATTTTCGAAGAGGCACGCTTCGTGTGGGCAGGCAGACATTTACTGTATATAGGTAACTAAGTAAAGTACCAAAGAGCCGACGCAATTACTACAGGATGGAGCAAAAGAACCTTTACTAAAACGCGATCAAAGAGCAATAATTTCGTAGTTTCATTGGAAATGGAGTTGTAACTTGCATGTGCAGTTGTGTTAATTGTGTATGTGTTAATTTTTCAACATGTCATGAATAAGTATAGAATATGTTCCCATTTAACAAACAATCAATCAGGGTCGGCAACGCGCGAGTTATACCCCTGGTGTTGCAAGCGTCCATAGGCTACGGTAACTGCTTACCATCAGGCGGGCCGTATGCTTGTTTGCCACCTTAGTGGTATAAAAAAGAAAAAAAAAACTTTTCTCAATTCAATTCACAATTTTTCACGTTATGGTTTATTACCAAAGCTTTGTATAAACTGATTGCGTGTTACACAACACCAACATCTGATTATAATCCCATTACCTACTCCTGACAGAGTTACCAAAACGTTGACAAACGAACAGATCGCTATCGTTTAAAAAAGTTATGTATACCAAACGGTCAGTGGAACGTTTTTATTGTCAGCCATACCCGGGCACGGTCCGGATATAAATCTGGGTGGCACGTGCCATACCACACGAAAAATTAACTCCCAGCTCCTAACCGTTTTTATTGCGAGGCAATAATGCAGTTTAGTGTACATTTTCTTTCTGTACGTGCGAACACCTTGTCATGTCCGTCAAGTGATGGGTACAAACTAGTGCCAATTTTCTGAACTTTAACATCCGTCTTTTTCTTCTAATGAATGATTTTCCCATCTTCTTTTCTAATCTACCATATTTTCTGAATAAATTCCATTGACTATCGCATTTTCAAAAAAACGCATCCAATATAGTTCAAACTCATCATCATCATCATCAGCCTATAGCAGTCCACTGCTGGACATAGGCCTCACCCAATGCGCGCCATCTCGCCCTATCTTCGGCTCGACGCATCGATTTCCTACCAGCAGCCTTTTGCAGATCGTCACTCCATCTCGCTGGAGGGCGCCCTACACTACGTTTGCCGAGACGCGGTCTCCACTCAAGAACACGTTTTCCCCACCGGTTATCGGTTCTTCGGCATATGTGACCAGCCCACTGCCACTTCAGCTTGCTAATTCTATGAGCTATGTCGATGACCTTGGTTCTCTGACGGATGACCTCGTTACGGATCTTATCCTTCAGAGAAACTCCGAGCATAGCTCGTTCCATAGCTCGCTGAGCGACTTTAAACTGGTGGACTAGTCAAACTATCCGTTGGCAATTTTTTTCGAATTCGATTCAGTAGTTTAGCCGTGGTCACGTAATAAACAAACACTCATTTGCGCTTTCATTTCATAATATTTGTAAATATTCAAGATATCTTCATTAAAACTAAATTTTACCTACAAATATACTAAAGAAAATAGATGAACATATCTCAGCCGTGCCAGTACCTTATACCTTAAAATGCCATTGTTAATATAAATCCATATTATTTAAAGAAAGTTTCCTGATAACAGGGAAAATGTGGCAAACGAAAAATATGTCTTACTACCTTGTACCCACGCCTTATTACACTGAATTTTTATTGTAACCGAAAAGTATCTCGCCTCAGTTAAAATGAAGGGATGCGGTTGTAAGCTCTGACGTAAATCCGGTATCCGGACGTTATTCCGGATAACAGAGAAATTAGCGCGCCCACTCTGGACGTACCTATGAATATCTTTGCGCTTTTGCATTATACAACATGTTCAATTATGCTATCTTAACTTTTTAATTATACTTCATTGTTGATAAATTTCTTTAAACTGTCGTTTATCGATGGCAAATGATGATATCTTGCTGATAAGTGGCCGATAAATATTACATGTTTCGATGCACACATTAAGAACATATCAACTGATATCAGCTCATGTCAATTGCCTTTGCTTATCTCGCAGTTTCATTAATTATCCCTCTAAGATTTTATTAAAACATGAATATTCTATTCTTTGAGAAAATTCTAATACTAAAATTGCCCTCTACATGAGTACTTATCAGGAGGTTTTTTTCAGCTGCAGAAAAGATCAAGTAATAATTACCAGATTGCGTTTGTGTCATGTTTGTGTGTATTTAATGGTGCGTCCATGCTACGGGAATCGAGCACGAGCCGAGCCACGAACGAACTTACAACGAGCACGATGCGAATCCCTTTGTACGTGAAAAACTGATAATCGCGCTCGTAAGCCCGTCCACGCTACGCGAATCGTGCTCGCAGTGTGCTCGTTCGAGGCTCGGTTAGCCAACATAGTTTAATAAATTGTTTAAGTCAAAATCGATTTAATCGAACTTATAATTGTTTAAAAATGATAAATATTTATAAGCTAGTGTATTAATATTTAAATTGCAATATATATTTTTGTTGATTGTGACCTTTGATTTTAAAAAGTGACCTAAAAGAAATAAATTAAAAAAAAACATCTAAAATTACATTGCCAACTCTCAATCAGCCTTCTGATTCGGATAAATAGTAGTAATTTTTAATGCCGAGAAAGCTTATAAATTTAATAAATAAGCCGTGATCTCAGTTAAACTTTATTACGGCGGTACACAGCAAATGCAGTCAGTGCACGTACACATCGGTTCAAATAAAGTGCAATGCTTGTTTACTTTAAGAGATTATTTCCTTGTACAAACAGTAGGTATCACATTACACGCCGCACACACAGTTCGAAAGCCCAGCGGAATTACCCGACTAGTTCCGTTTATATTTACTTTCTTAAGTTCGTGATACATGGTAAAGAAGAGAGACGAACAAAAAGTAAAGAGCTAATGATTTTTTTGCCTCCTCTGAACTATTTTACTAGGAGAGAAATGAAAAAGAGCTTTCCATTTCCTTTAACAGAGAAGACATTGCGATTTTCCTAATAAGATTTTGTTTACTGTAATTGGAAAGCTTCACCCACCTGCGAATTTGACAACAACCTCTCCTCAAAAGTTTCAGCCAACAATAAAATGAGATGCCCATGTTCAGAAGTGAACGATTCCAATTTGATTATGATAAAACTTGTATATATTTCTTAGCTACCTCAACTATAATACCATATGTAATATCACTTTGCTAGTAGGTAAGCCTGGTTGCTTCCCACACTATTTTGTTTGTTCGAGAGGGCGCGCGGGCGCCACCGCAGCGTCTCACTGCACCTGCTGTTTACTACTTTAATTGCTTTAGGTACCCATTAATACCCGTCGGATGGGGCCAGACTTAGACCCCCAATTTTGCGAGCTAACTATAACTAATATATAACTTGCGACTATAACATTATGTAAACCGTTGTCGTTACTAACTGCATGTACAAAATATCGACGTGGCACATAAAAAAAAGTGAAATGTAGAGTTTCACACAATTTCCTATTACATAGCAGCTTGAGCACCGTGATTGTGCCCGATTTCAATGTAGTTATGTTTTTTTTGTGGCGTAGTCCTTTTTTGAGGGTTGACTGATTAAACATCCCCCTTATTCATAATGAAGTTATCAAACGTTGATTAGCTAAAATTCTGAAGTCTTTATCTGACACGTGACATTTGGTGATCGAAAGAGTGAGACGGAGGACACTATTACACTGATTTAGTTAAAAAGCGATTATGAATAAGGCCGTAATTACTAACACGTTTGCGTAGATAACATAAGTCGACCTTTGGTGAAAAAAATACTTACCAACACCTAGTCAGTTCAGCGTGCTTATAATTAGAATGAACTGTCAATTTAAATTATAATGACCATTTGATTGTTCCAAGTCCAGCCCTGTGGGTGCAGGGTCAGCTGTCGCATTCACAGAATGTTTTTGCACCTCCGGACATGCCCCCACATCTCTACGCTCAGTTTCCCTCGCATCGCATCGCATCGCTAAATTGTTTTCTTGTGCCTATTTCGCCATTGCTCCATTTGTGCCGCTAACGACCAACGCCTCGGTTTGGTATTTTATCTCTGTTTTAAAGCATAATTACCATAAAAATGGAAGATAGTTACATATTTTCACTTTTGATTTCATTTATTTAGATAACCATCAGCTATACAGAAAAATATAATAGGTGTTTGAAAAGTAGATATATAAAAAAAGAAAAGGCCAATTAGGGGCCATCCATAAATTACGTACACGTAAAGGGGAGGAGGGGATAGACGAAGTGTGACATTGTGTGACAAGGGGTGGCAGGGGTCCTATGTTTCGTGACGTAACATTTCAAAATTGAATATATCTTAGAATTAAAACGTGAAATTTGAACTGTAAACGAAAAAATTAAAAATATTTCCAATTCTATTTGTAAAAAAACATTATTGTAATGGAAATAAAACTAAACTTACGGAACAGCTGTTTTTATTTAATAATTTCTAGATGTTAAATTGCAAAAAATATTTGACGTCACACTAAGGAGGGAGGGGGGGGGATAATCTCACAAATGTGACCAGCTGTGACAAGGCCGGGGTCAAAATTTCATGAAATTTGTAATTTATGGATGGCACTCTTATACAGGTTTCCAAGTAAGATATAAATAGTGGACAATGGACAGTATCCAATTTCCACAAATCTTCCATATTTCAGTATATTTTGAGGAGTTTGTCGCCGCTTCTTCTCAGTTGACGGTAGACCTCCAAAACCAGTAACTTTACAGTAACTTAGACCTTCATAGACTTTGAAACAAATTAGACCAACTAACGTAATGATATCACTAAAAAAGAATTTCCGCAACAATTCGTGTGTTAGTAAGCAATTATTATTTTTTAAACGTTTTCCGTGGAAGCACACGTTACCGCGTGTCGGTGCAGCATTGGGGGGAGCAATTAAACTTTTTTCCCCACTCCACCTTGCAGTGCATCCCTGGCACGTCGTGGAGTTATGAGCCGATCGTGACTCCGAGTTGCGCACCGCACCGCACCGCACCGCATCGTACGGACATAGCATGAAGAACACACCAGAAGTACAGCCCATATAACTCTTGAATTGAGTCTCCAACATGTTTACTATCTTATTTGTTTGTTTGTACCTAACGTAGGAAAATATATCAGTCATATTCTTTCTTTTATCATAATTTTTTAGGGTAAAACCGATATTAGAAATTCGAAGAAATTGTGTTATATTGTTTATTCATTTTCGGTTCAAAATAAAGAAACAGGAAGCCGTCGAAGTGGTCAATTTTAGACCAATTTTACAACAAGTCAGGAATTTGGGATTTAGGTAGGTTATGTTTATGTACGAGTACCATATATAAAATATTTGTTATATTTTAGCTGCTCTGTGTAATATGAATATTTAATTTCGAAAGCCTATTTTATTTCATAACAAAGTTGAGTTACTATGCTACTAAATTAAGCTGGAACCTGTTCCTAGGCGGTCTTTAATATTAAGTTATAAATTAATGGCTACAACTATAACATCTGTCTAGAGCCACTTACATTACTTAAGACGGGCTAAGCGAGCTTCATGACCTAATGGAACTAATGGTCGTTGCGAGGACTAGCCCAATATAGTCATTATTATATAAGGAGGTACATAAAATATTATAGATGTCCTTGTAAGCTCAACATTTGAACTAGGTCACAGCTTGCAATGTGTCATTTTCATCCAGTTGTCACCCAATGACTCTTAACATGGTCATCTAGAAAATGCCTTTTATCCAAAACATTTGTACTATCTCTAAGACGCGCTTCAGTTTCTCATTTATCCTGTATTCTGTGAGCTCACCGCACCACTATAATGCTTTAGAGACATGCTCGTTACTGTTTACGTCCAGTACACGCTATATTTTAGACGTTATATCATAAGGACCACTTTAACTCTCGACCAAATCTCTAGATTATGGAATGAGATAGCAACAGCTTACGCAACAATGACGGAAATTTTCTGTAATTTAGACAAATTTTCTTGCAGTAAATAGATCCTATAAATAATTAAACTTTATACAACTGCGAGCCCCGGTTGGATACTGCAAGACGTAGAGTAAAAAAACAGCCAAGTGCGAGCGGCTGGTGCACTGAGGGTTCCGTAAAACCACAAATTGTACAAATTGGTGTTAGTTGTCCTATTTATTTTTGGTTTTAATTTATAGTATGTATCTACTTTGATATTTATCATTATTGCCGTTTTAAAAGACTACCGTTTTTAGACTTTTTTATTATTAACATGTTGGCACCCTTGGGGTATGAAATCCTAAATCAGGTTCAATTGGCTCGCTTTAGATACGGATCTTTATTAAAAATAACTAAATACGTATAAAATTTGTAACTATTCTGTGGTATCGCAAAGAACCCCTGTATTTCATTAAGCGCCGGCAACTAGAGAGCAGACTAGAAATTAATTTATTGGGAAAACTGAAGAGCAGCGTCCCGTCTCGTTATCATTCCATTTTGTTTGTTCACCGTTTAATATTCAAGACTTACATTTTTCATAAGTGTCTTGCTAATTAGTGTTGGCACAAATCTTCAAACTCGAAACTTTTAATGACGACGAATGAAAGTTTACACGCTTCTTAAGTTCTACCACTCGGCGCACAAATTTTCTTGGCCTCATTAAGAAGTTGCCGTTCAATTGTAAGCAAAGTTGTTGTTATTATTGATGACGATATGTAGTATTATGTTCTTACATTCGTTAAAAAGTACGTCCGCCGTACATATGCTCCATTACGGGATAACAACGTTCCTTGTTGTTTAAGTATCGGAAATATTTTTGACATTTTGATCTGATAATATTGTTAGGGATATTCCTAATAGCCGTCCTATTAGACGTCTTTATTTTACCTACCTAATGACATTATGTAAAAATATTGGCTATTGTTCTTTTGATAATTTGAAGGTTTCCCTTCCAAATTGCAAAATTGGTAAGAAGATTGTCCATTCATTGCTTCAAGCTTTTGATGAGAGTAACACACTATCGCTTTTAAACTTTCTATACGGTTTCCTTACTGATTTTCCAACTGCGGGAAACATGATGATTATCCATAAACAACAAATAACATTCAAAGATTATATAATCTAGAATAAAACAAATCCAGGAGAAGGACCTTACATATTATAATAATCCTTCTCGCTGTACAGCATAAGGAGTACACGCCGATGTCTTGCTTCTAGTAATTTTTCTATGAGTTTTTGAACTTGCTAGGTGATTATGATACTTAAAAGAACTGAATAAGATAAACAGTTGCCCATCTATTCTCCATTAACCAAGAATCTTGAACAGAAAACCTCCATAAGTTAAGAAGCGATCGCCATCAGTGATAAATTCCGTTATCAGTATGGTTAACCATTTAATCGGGCTCGAGTAGACAGGTTTATTACTAACCCGCCTACCCCCATAATGTGTCTGTGCAAAAGAGGCTACGTGTGAAAACATCCAGCGTTGCCGGGTGTCAATATGAAAGCGATCAAATTCCATTAAGGCGCGTGTGCCTCGCCTGAGAACTCTATAAAAGTCAGCGGAATAGCCTCCATCTTGGCTGATTCAGAGCTTACCTAATGGCAGTACTTATGTAACAATTTGTTCAAGAAGTTACATTTATATGTACGCTCTTTCTAAGTGCACATTTTATTTTTATAGCGCTGCTGATGGGATTACCATCATATTCGCACAATAATTTTGAAGGAAATAGACATTTCAGTTACTTTTTCAGTAACAAATTGTACATACCAAATAGTAAGCAGCTTCTTTGCTTTTGCTTCATAGCTGCAATTGAGTACTCGTGTCCCTCTCCATTCTCTTTCTACGTTGTGTCAAATCACAGCGTTCCAAAAGTTCCGCAATACTTTTCTTTACCAAAGATATTCCAAAAGCTTCTGCTTTCGGGGCCACTACGACTTTGATACAAATATTCAAGGCAGCAATAAGGTCGAGTTGATTGATTAAAAATATTAAGACCAGAAGTTGTTTATGAAAACCCTAGTATTCAGCATGACGAACCCTATTTATATTTGAAATGTTGGTGCTGGAAAATGTTGGCCTGTTTATGACCCTGTTTTATATTCGTGAATGCATATGAATGATCGAAATAAAAGCTGAAGCTGAAGATGTTTTATTTGCGTCAACCCTAACAGCTTATAAATCGTCCAAATAATACAATAATTTTCCCATAAAATATGCCCGCGGGCTGCAATTTATCAATCCGTGACGCTTAATTAAGCAGACCCTTAATTAAAAGTTACTGAGTATATTTTAATAGTAGATAACATTTGTTTATAGAATTATGAGAGATAAATAATGACTTATTTACAAAACAAATTAAACGAGAGTGTCATCATCATCATCAGCCTATAATGTCTCACTACTGAGCACTCCTTTCCCAAAATGAGGAAGAAAGTGTATGGGCAAACAAATACTCCACCGCGGATGCCCACTGCGGATCGGTGGAAGTAGGTAAGTGGTCAACCTACTGTTGGAATTTTCTTGCGTAACATAAGTTCAGATACCACTTATTTGAATTCACTTTATTATGAGGTTTATACTCATGAGAATTAATTATATGTATATTCACTTTCATTGCTACTTATTGTAATAACTACCTAGAGAGTGCTGGCTGATGCTACTTACTTATGCAGAACTAGCGGAGCGTTTACGCATAAAACAATATGAACAAATAATTGATGTTAATAAAGGTGTGATAAATTGAAAACTTTTCCCTACCTACTAGTAAACTAAAAAACTTTCAGTAGGTAATTTGACTACTTGCTCAAATTCTCAAAGCGTTAAATCAAGCTCTTTAGGTACTTTATTATATTTTAATCTAACAAAACACGTTCATGTAAAAATATGAGAAAGTGTGTGCTATAAAAAGTATAAGCTTTCCATGTTTTGCGTCATATAAGTCGTAAAATGACGACAACGTGTTTACGGCCCATAAATTTTCAAATAAACCGTAAAATTTCACTGTTTTTTCGACGCGTTTTCCGTATATTAGATTTCCTATTTTACCTTTCATATAATTAAATTTATTTTGTGCAAAACCTTTATTGTAACGTCCACAAAACTCGCACCTACAAAATTGACAATATCAAAGCAATACAATAGAAATAGTAATGGGATATAATAATTAAAACATCATATATTATTTACGAAATATGTGAGAATTGACTATCATTTGAATACACTTACAAATAACGCAAACGAAACCTAACAAATAAATAAAAATAAAAACGTAGGCATGTAGGTGTAGTAAAACCGCTGCAGTGGTGTAATAAGGTCGTGGATGGCACGCAAATTGAACGTTAAAGTTTCTGCGGCGCGCCAATAGAAAATGTCAGGCAAGTTGTAGAAAGGCTATTAATTATGAGAAAGGAAATTGAAACCCCAGTGGAAATGGAAAAGTAATAAAATGCAACAGCGATTGCAAGATGAGTGCTGGTGCCGCCGAGCCCATTTCAAACTGGGGCAATCTCGACGCTCTGCCTTCACATTTTATAAGTACCTATTATTTAGCGAGGTACCATCCTCAACTTCGTTTGTGTTTTGTAATATCCAATTTTAGTGTAAAGAGCAGTAAATGTAGATGAATGGCAAGACGTTCCCAACATGGGATCCCTGTAAATACTTTGATTTGGCATGTTACTAAAGCGATATTTGTAAAGAATAATGCCTGTTTTTTTTTTTTTTTTTTTTTTAGATGAAGTGCTTGTTTTAATTATTCCTTGGTGCTTAAAGAATAATTTGAGGCATTACACATGCTATTTTTATAACTCCGGAGTAGTTTTATTTTTCACATTTTTTAATTAAAAAAATACAAACAGATGATAGTTTTGGTAATTTTGAAGCGCTAATAAATTAAATATAATACCAGAATAGACAATGCATGCATTGCCTAATTCTATATAAATATTTCAATACGTATGTAATCTGAAAATTGAATGATATTCAAAATTCTCAAAAAAAATATGTTTTGTTAAATCAAGGTACGGAACCCGCCCTGATTCTTATTAACCCTTGTTTAAGTATAACTTTTTAAAGTAACCTTATTGGAAAACTATAACAATCGCAGCGTAGGCGTCTCGATCTCAACCATAGTCTCAAGGAAGTTTTTTTTTATGAGGCACTTTCTTCCAATAAAATAATGTTATCCCTGTGTTTATTCTTAAGTTTAGTTTACATTTTATCGTATTTCAAGCTCAATTATTTTAAGTGCAATCAGGAAATGCAGTTATAGTACTATACGTGATATCTTGCTGTTATGGTTGCTGTTTTATATTATTTTGTAATCATATCAATCGTAATCGTAAAATCTTGTTTTTAACAAGATTTTTTAAAACTATTAATCTAGTGGCTTTGAGCTCTAGACTTCCCGAGTCTGTATTTGCATAGCTTAAAAATGAATCCTTATTTCAACACCCCTGCAAAGCCGTTTTGAAAAACATCCAAACTGAATGACAAAAAAAATCATATAATTATCGAACCTGCTCACAAAATATCACGAGAATCGGTTGAGAAATGCGACCTGTAGGTAGGCCTGTAGGTTACCAGACGACAGGATTTTTCCTCAGGACACAGGAAAAATCCGATTTTTTCAGGAATGTTTGAATCAGAAAGATAAATAATTGTATTTATGTATTTATTAATTACATTACTGTTACACCAAAAGCTTGTTCGCTCGTCGGTCTATAAAAAATAAACCAGAAGGAGTTTAAAACAAAGAAATTGTATGTACAAGAAAAACATCCAGTTATAGGACGAGACGAAAATTTATGTCAGAATTATATTTTTAACTTATATTTTAAGATATAGATAAATGGATATCGTGTTGTAAAAACTGAGGTTAGACTTTTCCATTTTCGGGCAGTCGAATAAAAGTACCTATACCTATATCGTGGAACATTATACCTTGTTCGTTTCAGACAATTACGGAAATAATGAAACTAAATTTCTCGCTATAAATAATTAAAAATAAATCCCTCTCGAAATATTCGTTACTTATAAGAGATAACTTTACAGTTTTTATTCGAACTTATCTATTATAACACTTTACCGTAAACGAGAATAAGAGAGGTAGAGCATAGCTAGCAACTCTACTGGGGAAGCACCTCCACCTTATAGAATACCGCAGGCAAATAGCTTAATTTTGTGTTCCTGCGCTCATCGGGTAAGGTTGCCAGAGCTCATCGGGGAGGAGGAAGGCTCGGTAACGCGTGAGAACGTGGGTATTGGAAGTCTTCATATGGCTACGGTAACCGTTTACCACCAGCTTGTTTGCCGACTTTGAAGTATAAGAAAAAGTTAACGATAAAAATTCTAATTATATATAAAAACTCAGTAAGTAACAACAATTCTTGATGTCATAAAATTTCTTAAAAACGCTCTTGCAACGTTTCAACTATAAGGCGCCGATCCCACAGAGAGTTCTAGAGTTCTGCGTTCAGAGTTTAGCGTTCACTGCAATCTATGCGGCGCCTTTAAAAGTAAAAAAAGTGTATGACGTGTGATCGGTAGCGAGTTTTGCTGAACTCTAGATTGCTTGCTGTGTGCATAATAGTGAAAGCGGAACGCTGAACTCTAGACTCTCTCTGTAGGCTCGGGGCCTAAAGATACAATGTCAGTACGCACCAAAGGCTACATTTTTACACTAAAACTATGATATTTCTGTTAGAATAACGTCACGTTCCATATTATATTAAAGCAATATAGAATAGAATCGTGTAAAAATGTGACAATGAGTGCGCTCCCAAAGGATCAACGGAGTATATTTTCTAGGTCCACAATGCATTTTATTATTCCCTTGTTTTCTTTGAATGTCTTTATCAGTGTAATGATATTTTTATTGATTTAATAATCTATCTATACATTAAATGCTTTGTTTTGAATGAATGATTGATGGATCAACGCACAACGCTTTTATGTGGGCTTTTTTGAATAAAATCGGATTGAGTTTTTAAACATTTTTGTTTGTGTGTTCCGGTACATAGCTGATGTTATAAGGAGTAACCTAGCTACTTTTATTTTTGAAAAATAATTAGTGTTCCGCGAGAAATAAATCAAACCGTGCGCGGGTGAAATCCTCGGCCTCGTCACAACTCCTCATGGGGTCAGTCGAAGATCAATCTCTAGTTTAATAATATAATTTAAAGAGGTGAAATAAATAATGGAGCATCTGGATTGCTATATTTTTCTTATGAATTATGTATGTGTATGTATTCACATAGGTCTTACCCCTTGTATTTGTGGTAATGAAAGTACAGTGGTGGTGGGTGGCATCGATTTATACGATGAACGACCCCACTAAACTCTGAGTTTTCGGTCATGAAAACATCTTGATAAAACATATTAAACATACATAAATTGACATTATTTTTTAAAAGCTTACCCTCTTACTCATAAAACGTTATTTAACTAATATACTATTTAACTGTCACTCTATTGTCATTGTCAAATAATGTCATATTATTTACGTGACCATTTAATCAGTATATTAGTTAAATAGCGCTTTATGAGTAAGGGGGTTAGTGTTCTGACAATGGAGAGCTAGTCCTTTCTAGTCTGCTTCATAATCATCATGAGTATTTATTTTTAGAGATTTATTGGCAGACGGGCCACCTGATGGTAAGTGGTCACCGCCACCTATGGATAATTGCAAATATAAAATATTTAAAAAAACACGAATAAATAATTGTTTATTAAATTTTTTTATCATAACTTCTTTCTAAAATTCTAGTACCTAATCTAGAAAATCGTAACGGGTATTCATATCTAAAAATTCATCATACGATTTTAATTAACGAGTAACATTGTAAGCTGCACATACACATGTCCGTTTATAATACGCAGCACATTCCCTGTCGTGTTTTGCAAATTTGTTCCGACACTCGTAAAGGTTCAATTAGAGCACAGGAGCGTTTAATCCGGATTTGCTTACCAGCCAAAGAGACACTGCCAACATTTTTATCAGGATTTTCAGCATGAGTGTTAGTTTTATTAACTACGTGAAACTTTGTAACGTCGCTATTAAAACTAGATATATTTGAATAGTTTTATAAATATTCGGGATTAGAGTAGTATAGCTATTTATTGACCAACTTTAATCTTGGTATATATGAAAATATTCCTGTCTATTATTAAATTATTAATTATTTACATAATAACACAAATAAATAATATATTATGTACTTACCATAAGGCTCCCTAAAAAGGAAGCTAAGCAATATTGCTAACGCAATTCATTTTTTCGAATTTAAAGCAGATCTTATGCAATTCATCAATTTCAAATCTTTTAATGAATTGAATTGTATATAATGAGTAACTATTTTACCAAAAAATATTGGAATCACTTAGGATCTGCCGAGAATTCGAAGAAATGAATTGGCGTAGCAATATCGCTTTAGCTTCCTTTTTAGCCCCCAAGTTCATAACTCGTAATTTAAATATTCCCGCATGCGCGAAAAATGTGAAGCTGAATGGTATTTTGTGAAAGGTATTTTCATTATCCACAAATTCATACAAAATCCGTGGAGCTAATTGACTAGCAACGTATTACTTTGATTTACAACCCTTTAAAATAAGTTTGGTCCCGAGGGGCGGGCACGCCGCAGCCCAATTTAAATCGTAACTTTTAGTTAAACTTCGCCATATCTTCCCCGACTGGAGATTTAGATTAGGGAATAATTGAAGTAGCTTACGCAACTTTGAGTCGACCAAATACTGATTAAACATTGTTGTGTATATACATAATAATTTGTTGAGTTTTGGAAACTCTTCGCTTTATCCATATATATAAGTGTAAGTTATCCTCCTTCAGCCTTGCCCCCACGATTTTGGAGTAATGTTATCACTTCTACAGTATGCAATCGCTAATGCTTAGATGTAATTTGTTGCTTAGTTGCAGCAATATCAAATGTTTTTTGACATTCTGAGTGCACTACATTTATAGTTCAATCTATCTTAGCTTTTATCAAATTACATGCATAGGATAACCAAAATCGCCTCTACCAAAATACACAAGCGGTAGTTATCAGATGAGATCTCACTGTGGTGCTTTGAACCTGACCCAAATAAAACTTGGCGCTATCTACCGTCACCGACGCGGCGACGTAGATTTGTTGGCAAAGTAAAGAATTTAGTGCTCACCCGGTGTCGGCCGCAACCTTCCCGCAAGTGCCTCCCTCACATGTAACTTGTGAATGGTGTTGAGAGACTCTCCAGCTTTATTATTGATTTATGCCAAATTGTATATTATAGACTTATTGCAATAAAATTCTACCCAGTTGAAACTAAATAAGAAGTGCTGCGTTGTTAATTTCATTTGCTCAGGTAACTTTATCGGCTTTTACAGCGACAACAAAGGCCTGACTTTAATTGATTCCAGAAAATCAAATAGAGCTATTTACTCTCGCAAATATCGCGAATAACAATACATAAATGAAAATATATAGCGTATTTCTATTCCAAACATGTCATGGTGTGTTTACAACTACCGAACTCCAAACGCGAGCGCTAAACGCGGGCGCCCGCGCTCTTTCGCCGCCGCGCCGTTTGCCCGTACAACGCGCGACAGCACTTTTTGCTCACTTTTGTTAGGACACACCTGACAAAGTGAAAAAAACGTCCGCGACCAGTAATTCACTGCCGTTCATGACATGCAAACCCCGAGTGCTAGCTGAGTAATAACATTTCGTGTTATCCTTTTGTTGCACCGTTGGCTAGACTGGACAACGGCCACAAAAACATTGTGATTTAGGATGCATTATCTTTGAAATAACACCCTGTCGTTTAAAGGTACATGAAGATACGACTTAAAATATACATGATTATACATATACCTACATTACATAATTTGAGCTTCGGGGTACATTTTACTTTTAATTTATAGCAGCAATTTAAAGTATCGATGTGAAACTTGTAGCTTATCTCAAAGATTATAAAAACAATCGGCATAATCGTATGAATATACAAGACTTTTGATATATCATTCTAATATAAAATTTCAATATATTCTTGAAATCGTAGTACCTATTGAAAATAATACAAAAGTTGTAATATAATTTTTGAACTACTTATCTCAATTATGTGTGACGTAATTTGCAATGAGGTAGTTTTCCAGGGAATATTCCTGATAGGACACAAACTCTTGGATTATCGCCAGTGGTCCGACGTGGATTTGTTACAAGAGTAGAAAATTCAGTGTTCACCCGCCTTAAGTCTTACCTCTTGAACTCAGCAGTCTATGGAGACTCCTTAATGACATTTTTATGTGACTATAAAACTATATATTTTAGATGGAAATAGTTTTTTTTTTTTTTTATACCACTTAGGTGGCAAACAAGCATACGGCCCTACTACTACTACTATATAACCTACTCATTTACAAACATAATAAATAATTGTCGACTCTACGTATTTCCCATATCCAGTATTCGGTATAGAGAGGGGTGCACCTACATCGGGAAACTGTCGGATTACGGTGGCACCGGCCTCAAACGGAAACTTTTATCCTTCACTGTTTTTACATTCGACGCCAACTTGTGCTTACATTACATTATCTACCTATTTTTAAATAACTAATTAAATATGAATATCTAATATGTTCAATCAACAAAAACAAAGATTTTAAAGGCCTTTAGATATAATTATATGTACTTCATGGTAGGTAGTTCATCTAAAACCAATGCAAATTTAAATCAATCAAGAAACAGACTATAACTTTTTAACTAGCTCCTAAACCCAGGAATGTTTCTTGATTAAATATATAAAAAAAAAAAAATGGTCTTTTATAAAAAATACATAACTTTCCTCTCCTAACGTCATGTGTCAAAAAGGGGGAGAAAATCAAGTAGATAGCCGAGTACGTTTTGCTCCTCCCTTTATAACCCCCGAAAAGCAGTCATAATACACAACTACGATGCATGTTTTCATTTTTAACTATATTTTAAAATATATTTTTAACATAATTAAAAGTGAAACGTCATAAGCTCAAAGGTATTTTTTGCTTGATGTAAATGTAAAAGAACATAATTTCAGTAAAAGAGGTCAAAGACTTTATAATACATACATGGAAGGGTCATTACACGGTTGTTGAGTTCACAGCACACGTGTAAAAACAGCCTCAGAATGTTGAAAAAGAAACCTGTCTGTATGAATGTGAAAAGTGCTTTAGTGGGACTGTAACGGAATGTTATTAGGTTGATAGAAGTACTTTTCTTTTTCATTCTTTAGACCAACCTTAAAGAGTAATACTTTTTTGTGATAACCAATAAAATGGTCAAAATACTTTTTAAAAGTTCTGCACTAAGGTGTCTCTGTCTATTCTCTAAGGGCCTTAGCGTAAGCAATTTTTGTAATTAAGTCTAATGTCAGGCGCTTTTTATATTTTTAACCGACTTCAAAAAAAGGAGGAGGTTCTCAATTCGGTTGTTTTTTTTTTGTATGTTTGTTGCCACATGTCCCCGTCATTTATTAACCGATTTGGAAAATTCTTTTTGATGACAATTGGACTAAGCGGGAGTTGTACCCACTCCCGCTTAGTCCCATTGTCATCAGATCAGGATTTTATTACTTCTTAGTTTACTTTTAAGTCGGTTTAAGTTTCGACAAAACAAGAATTTTCCAAATCGGTTCATAAATGACGGAGTTATGAGGTAGCAAACATAAAAAAAAAATATATATACAAACGAATTGAGAACCTCCTCCTTTTTTTGAAGTCGGTTAAAAAAACTGGATTTTAAACTGAAAAGGCGAAAAGAAAACGAACTTTCAATGAAAGGCTGAGTTGGCCTAATACTAAAATTCTTTTAGCATGAAACGTCATCTGGAGATATCCCCGGCTAGTACATGGCCTAGGTTACAAAGGTACCTGAAAATAGGTCAAAGCCTATGTATCACAGAGAACATGGTAAAACATAATAACTAATTAAATATACTTACTTGTAGTTTTCCAAAAGTTTAATCATTAAGGAGCACCTGGATTTCATTCATTTTAAACCAACTCAATTTCAAATTCGGTAACTTATTGACACCGCAATGACATATGAAAACAAGGTTCGACCACGGTTCAACTGGCTTGTCCAATTACCACACATAGGTGTTGGCACATAGTTAAAATATTGAATGCTGGAGGCCAATCTGTCTCTGTCCACAACCCCTGCCTTCTGACTTGGATTAATGGGTAACGTAATTAAAGTAGTTAGCAGCAGGTGCGCCTGTTATGTGGCCCTAAACGCATTTGTTACCAGTGCACATTCATTAGCCACTCTATATTGAAAAATAGATACAATTTTATAATCTCGTATCGTGGCTAATTTTTTACTTCTTCGTGTACAGCTTGCAGTTCGATAGTTGAATAACTCACTTCTGAATGTGATCCATAGTTCATCTTGATTTAGTAACTTAGAACATCCATTCTTCGGCAAAGCCATTTATCCAGTTTAGGTAGGGTCTAGGCTAGGCACTTACGAAGGTCAAAGTTACTGCTGACCTTTATAAGTGTTATGGAATTCATTGAATAGATAGATAATGTACTATAGATATTGGACAAGGCATGTAAGTATTCTATTAAAAGTAAGTATTCGAGTAAATAAAAACATTTGTGCAATACACCATATATAGTAAAACCTGGATAACAGGGATCTCAAGGGACTGCAGATTTTTGTTATCACTTATAGAGGCATTTCATTTACCCAGTTTTCCAAATAGCCAGGTTTAAAATAAGAGTTGCCTCATTTACTGAGAGAGGTCGAAATGTACTGTTTTTCATTTATAGAGATGAAAATGTTAATCATAAATGCGTATTTTATATGTTTTCATTCAGACCAATGTACGTATATTATAACGCAGTAAGTAATTGTCTCCGTAGTAGAATTAAAAATTCCCAACTATGGAGTATGGAGTAAACATTGAAATAAACCA
This sequence comes from Achlya flavicornis, assembly GCA_947623365.1. NCBI lineage: Eukaryota > Metazoa > Arthropoda > Insecta > Lepidoptera > Drepanidae > Achlya > Achlya flavicornis. Next base: position 6,683,867 of record OX392482.1, read on the forward strand.
TAAAACGAGATCTCAGTTTCAATTATACCGAGTAAGAGAGGTATTTCTGTTGGGAGAAGAGAAGTGTTGGGACCTCATTGTTATCATAGAGGTTTCTCACAGATCTAGGCCCCACTTAAGCAGATTTCATCGTACTATCTACTTTAGGTCGCATTCCTATTCTTATCGTTAGGAAAGCATAACATGCTACCTACATCAGTAAACTAGGATATTGGTTGTTACACCCAAGCCCACTGTAGTTGTACTAGTAAGTTGTATTTAGGGTCGGCAACGCGCGCGTGATACCCCTGGTGTTGCAAGCGTCCATAGGCTACGGTAACCGCTTACCATCAGGCGGGCCGTATGCTTGTTTGCCACCTAAGTGGTATAAAAAAAAAAAAAAAAAAAAAAGTAAATAAAGCGGGAAGATTACCGCTGGCATTTCAATTGGCAATTATTTAACTTCGCAGCAGAAATAAACGTTAAATAGCTATTTAGGCGAATGGGTTTATTTTATTTATCTGTAGTATTGTCACCTTATTGTCGCAGCTTAAAGATAATCGCTGATGTGAATTTAGATAAAAATGGGTTTATCCATTGCTAAGTCTATCACAACTCAGGGTATTACACATTTTTTTATCTACATTATCTGTTTACTATCGAAAATTACAAAATTTCCCTACGTATTAGATACGTCAAGAAATCATGTTGCAGCAATATGATATTTTATCAATGATATAATCGGTGTTGGCACTATAGTTATCAAAACAGACGTACTTATATATAAAGTGTACTATTTTAAGAGTACACTTTCCTAGCTATCCAGAGTGCGACACCAAGGTCCGTGGAGGGTTCGACCGAGATTAATTTTGATTACGAACGGGATTAGTGGCTAAGATTCGTGAGAGTCGGCACATGGTGACACGGGACCCTAGTTAATCTGAGATTATACACGTGACTTCACTCTAATTATCGACTAATATTAGATGTTAATTTATATTTTTATGCTAATAACTTAAATTTAAATGTGGTTTATTTTAATTTGTGTTACTTATAGCTCAGAGTATAGGTATAAATACTACGCTTATAGGTTTTTATTCGATGAAAACAACAGCTTGTTGTTAATGATAATGTATAATAATGTGAATAAAAATTGAAGCGCTCGTGGTGTAGCATGATAAGGTCTTCCAAAGTCGAGCTGCTCTTTGAGCGAATAAACGCTATGCTCTACCTCTCTCTTGTCTCTAAACTTGTTTTACTAAATCACGCCAGCAATATGCTAAGAGCAAAGACACAGACAAAATTTGCCCTTAACTTATTGTAAGGCACTTTAATTGCAACATTTCAGTTCCTCTTATTAAATTAAATAATGATAACATAAGTTCGTACCACGACAAAAGTTCTAGAAATCTAGATCTGTTAGTTTCTGTTCTTGTTTACGAAGTCCAGCTTTTGTAACAACACGAACAATAGTAGCCCAGTATTTTGCCATAGAATTGCCGTTGGAGTCGAAAATTTAGTGCAACCTCTTTTAAACTTGACCTGTTACAGGAAACAACGACGATTGTGGAGAGGTCACAAGACTATTTAATTTTGGACTTGCTTCTATCTTGTTGAATAAGACGAGATACTTAATACTTTGAGATAAAATTTGTTTAACGTATTGGCTCCTATACTATTAAACGAGCAATATTTGTACATTGGTATGTATATGTTTTGAGATCTCGAAAACGGCACTAACGATTTCAATGAAATTTGCTAAAGGTATGGGGGTTTTTGGGGGCAACATCAATCTAATCAAAGCGTTAAAATTCCGGCTCGTAGGTCATGGTTTCGATCCCAGATCCGGTCGAAACCTTGTACGTTCTCTGTACACTGAGCAAAACTCGGTCAACCAGGTACTAGGATTTTAATATTGGCACTTTTTACCAACCGCTAAATATCAATAAAATAGAATAACTACTAACATTTAAAATGATAAATGTAAAATAATCTACGCAAAACTTTAATTTTTTTCTGTGGATTTATTAATGTACTAGATTTTACTGGATTACTAAATTTATGTTCATGCAACTTTCATCGAGACTGGCATTTAACCGGTATTTTAAAGCATTGAAACGTAACAATCATACTTACGTATATGAAATATAAATTAAATAACAATTACCTATATACTCAAGAAGTCTCCATTGACGCTTCTGCTCCGAGTGCACCGAGCCAGGGTCTCTCACATCCGCGAGAGGGCGGATTACGCGACACCCCCGCCCGCCGCCCGCACCTTCGGCGCTTTGTATTATCTCATACTAGATTCACAAACGTTAAACTTACTATTTTTAGTTTCACTCTTTCCAGTGTAATCTCTAGATTATCCAGGATAAAACAAATAAACACTTTTTCCCACACGTTAATTAGAGATAAAGATTGAAACTAACTTGAGTGATCGAGTTGATCAATTTAACTTAATAATAAAAGTATTTTTGGGATGAGATTTCAGAGTTTTAGGGTTCCTTGATATTATTTACCATGAAATAATCTAATCATCTGCATAAAACAAACAATATCTAAAAAAATGTGGCTCAACTAAGTAAACGTGAAGAATTTTAAATTCTCAAACTAAAAATAGAAGAACCCGTAGTCTGCAAATTGAACTCACGTTTGATCGCTTCTTAGTGTAACGAGTCGGCAGTGTTGGCACACGTCAAGCCTCTGAGTACAACTTGTCGTTCGTATACAACCCTAGAACGCCTGCCTTAGATGCCTTCGTGACCCAGTTATGTGTTCACACTAGACCTCTTAACATTTCTATTCAATGTTTATGCTTTAATAAGATGGCAATGACTTTATTTATCTCATTTCAGTTGTCCATTACTTTCAGAAGCCTCGATTATGTCAATTTTCATAAAATAATAATATAAGCATTGTCCTAAATAAGGTGTAAGTCAGTCTTGTAATACCCAGGTATTAAGAAAGCCTCATTCCTTTTTATTTATATGACATTAGAAAGTGACGGATATATTTTAAACCTAGGTATTACTATACTTTACTTAAACCTTAGGGGTATATGTGTCTAAAGTTTAAAAGATAGCGAACTCTATTATCAATAGGAATTATAAAAGATAATAATCAGCTGCACTAGAACTCGGCTGCCCTCTTGAAATTAAACTTTAATCCTATGTGTATTCAGAGCCCACTAACTCTAACTATACAGTACCTAGTAATAATCTAATGAACTCTGTTTGAACTTGTTTTGTTTTCACGCGTATCTTTGTACGTGGGATACTTTATATAACCTCGAAACATCCCAACAACTAGATGGATTTTAATGAATGAGGAACCGGGCAATTATTATAGGTTAGGTTTTAATATGAAACAAAATGGTGACCAAAGATATTATTATGTATATGAAATGGCGGTATTAAAAGAAAATGTCGCGTACCATAATCTTGTGAGGTATCATTGAGTAGGTTTTTCTTTAAAATCAAAATTATGTTTTCTTAACCATTTTACAGCTAAATGTGCTGTTAGCTTTACTTTAGCGCCCAAAAAGTTATCAGATCTCATGTAGAGTCAAGCCTATAACTCTACAAGCCCTGACTTCATATACATGATATTTCACCATAGTCAAAATATGTGACATGGCCGTTTCGCTACCGTCACATGGGGGTAAGGTGAAAAATTTGTTCACTTTTCTTGTAGTAGCGAAACGGCTAAGCCACATATTTTGACTACGCTACGGTGTGTAGTTTGTTTTTCTCTTTTCAGTTAATTGTTATTTTACACTGGTTCAGTTGTTTCTGTTAATAATTTAATTTATTATGTTTTTATTTATTTTCGGGAAATTAATCATGTTCCAACACACACCGAAATGAGCACGTACATTATTATATCTGCTTAAGATCCACATCAATCTTTTAGTAATCTTTGTGATTAGAATTAACAATTAAGAACCACGATAAGATTCTTATTTTAGTAGATATATAAATGTTATACACAGTAAAATTAAAGCACTCCACCAAAATGAAATTCTTTATCGGATCATTTGTTTTGGCCCTGGCTGTTGCAGCTGCCACCGCAGAGGCCGCTCCAGCAGAAAGTATTACTGTTTACGATTATCACCGGAAATATGGTATCCGAGAAGCGTCGAGAATCAAGAAATTAGAAGAGGAAGCCACCGAATATGAAGCTTTCACACCGCAGAGAATCGTTGGCGGATCCCAATCTGACATCTCTCAAACTCCCTACCAGGTAAGTTTTTCGTTCTCATTGGTACCTATGATGCGTCTATGCTATGCGAAGTGAAGTCTCGCGCTCGACTGCGCTCCGCCCGATTGTCAGTTTTTCACGAATATAGGGATTCGCATCGCACACGAGCAACGAACGAATTATGTTCGTTCGTGGCTCGTTTCGTGCTCGGTTCGCGTAACATGACGCACCCGATTTAAAGTACCAAACAGGCATAAAATAAACCCATCCAATCGATAATAATACTAATATCTAATCCTATCGATTTGAAATTGTTATATATTGCTTATTCAACACTCAACACTACAGTAGTAAATTAATAACAAAAAATATATATTTATATTTTTTGGTAAAGGGTCCGACTCCGAAATTTTAATGAGGTAGGTAGGTAGGGGTAATTTTTACGTTTCAAAACAGGTTTTTTAAATTTATTTTTATGTCGCATAGTTTTTGACTTACAACAAAAAATCTGAAATAATTACTGTTCATAAATGATTTTGCAAAAATTATCGAAAAACAATTTTTTTCAATTTCAATTTATTTATTTGCTTCATGTAGTATTTAAGGTGTTACAATTACAATAAGTTTAGTCCACAACATGAGCCCTGCAAGGGCATTGCAACATTAAATGGCGATGATTAGATTAGCTATATATATAGTATTTATTAGTATTTTATTAATTATAAATAGTTATATTAGTACTGGTTAGTTATTTTAGACATTATAATTTAATCATTTTATATTGTACATTATGAATTATTATAGGATTATTATTAAACATTAATATTATTTACAATTATATTATTATGGACACTCCGTAGGAGACCGCGAGATCGTTCGGTTAGTAAAAATTTTGCGATTACTTTTATTCCACTTTATCTATCATAAACTCGTCAATTGAATAATAGCATTTTTTTGTAAGATGGTCTTTTAATTTATTTTTAAATGTTAAATCTTTCTCTTCAATTTTAATATGTTTCGGTATTTTATTAAATATTATTATTGATTTGTAGTATGGGCTATTTTGGTACATTGTGAGCTTAGATTCCGGTATTACTAATTGGTTTTTACGGCGCGCACTTTTTGTGGGTTCGAACATCGATGCATTTTTCCTAACAAACAGGGCTATTTCTAAGATATAGATGGATGGAAGAGTGAGCATTTTTTCTCTTAGAAAGTGCTGTCTACAGCTTTCAGTTTGTCGGATATTTTCGATAATGCGTAAGCATTTTTTTTGCATTATAAATAGGTCATGGGCGTCGGTACTATGGCCCCACAAAATGATGCCATATCGTAACCAAGAGTATGCGTACGCGTAGTACGCAGATAGTGCGCATTTTTTGTTTGTATTCGTCTTAAGGACGTTCAGTGCATAAATGAATTTTGATAATTTAGATTTTATGTTTAAAATGTGGTTTTTCCAATTTACGTGCGTATCAATTGTTAATCCTAATAAATTGAAATTATTTACTTCTTCGAGGTTATGTTTCTCTGACACTGGTTTTATGTCTATTGGTCGTTTTTGATGTGGTCTAAATTGAATTAGTTTAGTTTTTTTATTGTTTATTTCCAAATTATGATCTAGTAACCAGTTTTTGACTTTTTCAAAAGTTTCCTCTATTAGTGTGTTATTATTTTGGTTATTGGGACATTTAAGGACTATTGATATATCATCAGCAAACAGAACGCACTTTGAATTTATTATTTTTGGTAAATCATTAATATATATTAAGAACAGCACACATCCAAGTACGCTACCCTGAGGGATGGAGCTGTTAGTAGTTCGGATATCAGATAGGGTGGGCATCAGTTCGTTGGTGCTTTCATTGATGCTCTCGATGTGTACGTATTGCTGCCTATTTTGTAAATAAGATTTTAACCATAAATACGCGCGTCCGCGGATTCCTACACCGTTAAGCTTACTCAATAAAATGTTGTGTTGAACTTTATCATATGCTTTGGACATATCTAGTAGTAATCCAACCGCGTAATTCTTTTCTTTAATATAGTTTAGTATGCTTTGTATGTAGTTATATACGGCAAGGGTAGTCGAATGTTTTTCGCGGAAACCATATTGGTTTTTATCTAAAAGTTTATATTTTTCGAGAAATTTATAAATTCGGTTTGACATTGGTTTTTCAAATATTTTTGAGATAGTTGGGAGTAGGGCGATCGGTCTATATTGGCTAGGATCATCTGATTTTCCTCCTTTTTTTAATATAGGTTTTATTTTAGCTATTTTAAGTCTGTCTGGAAAAGTGCATTCTTCGAAGGATTGGTTTACTAATTGAGTTAAAATGGGTGTGAGCTCAAAGCTACACGCCTTAACTAGGATGGGTGGTATGTCATCTGTGCCGTAGCTATATTTATTTGGCATGTTTCGGATGATGGTGTTAATTTCTCGATCAGTGACTGGTTGTAGGTACATTGTGTTTATGGTGGTGTTATGCACCGGCCGACCGCTCGACGTGAGTGGAGGGGGCTGGTTGTCGCCTGTTTTATGTGGCCGTGATATCTCACCTACTGACACGAAGTAGTCATTGAGAATATTTGTTACCGCGTGGGGGCATTTTTCTATTATGTTATGTGATTTAATTGATATAGTTTTGTGATGTTTATTTGGTTGTCGTTTAGTTACTTGGTTGATTATATTCCACATACATTTGACTTTATTTTGTGATTTTGACATTTTGTGATAATAGTTAAGTTTTTTTGATGTTTTAACACATTTCTTAAGGATTTTATTATACAAGGTAAAGTATTTTTTTAATATATTGTTATTTGTTTGATACACTATAATTTTTAGAAGTCTTTTATGTTTACAAGCCTTTCGTAAACCTTTTGTTAGCCAAGATGCCTTATTAATATTGTTTTTAAGTTTTATGCGTTTTTGTGGTATGTGTTTATTTAATAGTGCTTGGAGTTCAATTTCAAATCGGTTATAATTTTCATTGATGCTGCTTTCTTTTTTTATTATTTGGTCCCAAGATACCAGGCTAAGTGCATGTTTAAAGGAAGCAATATTATCTGTGGTGAAGGCTCTTTTGACTGTACGAACCGCTGGTTTATTTTGGGATGCCGTATTTATTTTAAATTTGTAAACTAAGCTTTTGTGATCCGAAATACCAAAGTCCAACACCAAGCTACTGGAGTGGATATTATTTGTAAATATTAAATCTATGCATGTTGAGCTTTTATTTGTTACCCTGGTGGGGCTTTTAATTGTTTGTTGTAGGTTATATTCTAACATTGTATTAATCAATTTTTGGTAGTTGTTTGGATTTTGAAGCCTATCAATATTGAAGTCACCAGCTATTATTATGTGTTTGTCGTTATTCGTTATTAGTTTTATCAATAGTTTTCCTAAAAACAAAATTGTTTTGAAAGAAATATAATTTGTGCGCGAGTCAAACTCGCACGTTGCCGGTTTTTTTATAATACCCGACTTAGAATGGTTGGCTTGAGGCAGGAGATTGACTAATTACTTAAAAAAATATTTGTTAATGATTCACCCATGATTCACCATTACAAATTTTCTTGTTTCAGGCTGGGCTTGTTATCACTATTCTATTCGTATTTCAATCAGTATGCGGAGCTTCCCTAATTTCGTCAACTCAACTGGTAACCGCTGCTCACTGCCAGTTCGATGGTGTAGTGACGGCTCAGTCCATCACCGTCGTTCTCGGGTCCAATACTATTTTCTCAGGCGGTACTCGTGTAGTCACTACTGGTACCGTGGTGCACCCCGGTTGGAACCCAAATACTGCTGCTAATGACATCGCCATTCTACGTGTCCAAAGCGTCACATTCAGCAGTGAGTTTTGCATTACCACAATCCATCGAGGAAAAATCCCTTTAGAGTAGACTGTGGTAGTAATACAGGTCGGTTAACAAAAGCTAGCACGTTCAACACATTTACACGTTGCGCTATGCTATACAATGAAAAGCCTGTCCGTCTCTCTCGCGCGCGGTCATGCTTATGAGTATGAAGGATATATTTATTGTTTTGCTTTTGCTACTGCCCATAAATATAGTGGTATTTTTTTGCATTTGTCCATTAGAATTGACTGACTCATTAGAAAGCAATAATGTAATAACACATACTGTATCGTGAAATTGCATATTGTGTGTGAATACTGTAAACGTTCCATTTTTCGGTAACCGACCTGTACCGTACCGAGTAATCCAATTCCGCATCTAGTCAGTGATTTTGCACTGATTTTGAACAGTAAGGAGCAATCACAGTATCGTGTGTTCATGACTTGGCAATACAGAGCGCATGTGGCCTTGAATTAGCCAATCACAGCGCATTGTAGGTGGTGGGAAATTTGCGGTATGAATTTCAACCAAAATGAACATCTGCACTTCTTTGGGTTAATTGTTCGATGGCACAATCTCACCATGGTCAGTGACAATGTGTCCAAAAGTAAAAGCTCTGAAGTGCAGCTGTGCACCACACCGGTAGGTGTTGTTTTCCCCTTGATTTTTTCTTCACCGAAAGCTCAAGCTCATTATAGGATTTAAACCCATATTGAAAAAGTACTCTGGAAGGATTTTTGGATATTTTAACATTGTTTATTTTTATTTTTCAGATGTCATCCAACCTATCGCTCTCCCCAGTGGCAATGATCTATCCAACAATTTCGTTGGTGAGGTCGGTCTTGCTTCCGGTTATGGTTTAACTGCCGATGGTAAGCCTTAGGATTTACAACTTCACATGCATTTACAATTATTTTGCACAATAGAAACAATGAAACCTTTTTAATTTGATTTACTTCTCACTGAGTGGCAAAAGGTTGATACAGAGGAGATGTATGCTATGTGTTTTCCACGGACGACTTTGAAATACCTAATTCAAAATCATTCAATCATATTCAAATAAACCTTCGCAGGTACATACTTATGAAAAGTCTGACTCTTATACTCTAATACCGGTTCGGAAGGTTGCATTTGCTGAGAAGAGCCGGCAATAAACTCAGCAATTACTCTTTTCAAAACAAGCTTATATTCATTACATAACATTTACATTCTAATCGCACTAACAACAATTGCGTGCCCCGGTGCGGCGGCAAAACCTACAAAGTTGACTGAATCGATATTTAATAAGTAAATGGCGACCAGTCCTTACGACAGACTTGCTTAAGTCTGCCTTAAAAATTAAAAATAAAACTAGACGGAAACTACTACATATACCAATTTTTTTTTATCACTGTGACTATTGACAAATCTAGACATAAACCTACTAGAATAACAAGGTTCATACATACTTCAAGAACATTTGTGGAACGTAGGTACCTAAGTTGTCAAGAACTTTCAGAACGGATATGTCGTTCATCACTTAATTGTGATAGTCTTTAAGCTAGTTAGAGACCTACTACGCGGCTTTAAAACTCCAACAGTAGGTTGACCACTAGCCTAACTCCACCGCTCCGCAGAGGGCACGCGTCGTGGAGTATTTGCCCATTCCTTTCACCCTTATTTGTAAAAAGAGGCCTGTGCTCAGCAATAGGACATTATAGGCTGAATATGATAATGATGTCGTTCAATATTGAAGACATTGACTATGAAGAAGATAGTTATTGGAACATCTTAGATTACACAGGGTTTTAATTTTGCAGGTGCCAACATCCCCAGTTCACAAAGACTGAGCTCTGTAAATCTACCTATCATCACGAACGCTCAATGTGCCGCAGTCTTCGGTGCTTGGGTACATAACTCCAACATCTGCACAAGCGGTGAAGGAGGCAGGAGCACCTGCCAGGGTGACTCCGGTGGTCCTCTCGCTGTCCTCCGCGGAGGTCAAAGGATTTTGGTGAGATACTGGATAATACATATAATACATATATAATAGTAGGGCAATGTGCCATAAGATCCTTATTATACTTCTGTAAAAGTACTTTATAAAGGCTTCTTTCCTTCCAATCTAAAAGCAATTCGATAATATGATCAATTACATCATGAAATTACAAATGTGGATAATTTTTCAATCAATGGAACAGAGGAAGGATTTTTCACAACGCTTATATCTGTTACTCATCTTCATTATTGACCGAGCGAAGTGTCTCAGTTTCAGCTTGGCCAAAAACGCATAGTCTAGTCGCATTTTGTGAGCAGGTTCGATAATTGTATAGTTTTTTTTGTCGATGGAGTTTTCAGACCGAAAACTGAGTCGACGAAAAAATCCATATAATTATCAAGACTCGCGAGGCCTACAGCTCACAGAGCCTCTAGTTATATCAACGTTCTCCTATTTCCAGGTTGGAGTTACCTCATTTGGTGCTGCAGCTGGCTGCCAGCGAGGTTTCCCAGCTGCCTTCGCCCGAGTAACCTCTTTCGTTTCTTGGATCAGAAGCCAATAAATACATGTATTAAGCCAATAAATACATATAAAAGATGTCTCAGGAAAAGTAAAAATGTGTTACATATACGTAGTATTTATTTACTCTGAGCTAGAACTATCCTCTGTTTATGTTTATAGAATTTGGTAGGTACTTCAAAAAAAAATTTGGTTAAAACATGGAATTGTGGCAGAACTACAGAAGAATGCTGGTTACGTCACACGGATTAGTTCGCTGCGTGCAGTGTGACCGTTTTTGGTATTTTACGTCCTAAATTGGTATATTTGAGGTTGAGGGACCTCAGAAAGATATTAGTATAATTTTAGTACATAGCCAAATTTTGGTATAATATTGGTACAATTTTACTTATTTTGGTATTTCTTCAGTAATTTTACTTGACGTAGGTACGCGCAAACTTAGCCGCGTCGCACGACCGAAATTTCCGAATGCGAGACTAAGGCAGCGTAATTTAAAACATACAGCTTGACTTATTTATGTAGGACTCATGTTCCTTTTCAGTAAAAGGAACATGAGTCCTACCTTGACCCGTACCTTTAGCCAGCATTTTTTTTGCTTTCACGAACTAAATTCATCAGCATTGTATCAGCATGGCGTTTGCATAAAAAACAAGTTGCTGTAAATGTTAAATTTAATAAATCATACCTTGGTACAACATAGAGATTAAGAACATAATTTTAAATCTTAAAGACAAGTGTGCGGTTGGCTGGGACGGCATCTCTACTATCTGCCAGACATATTCTTATCCCCATTCTAAAACATGTTTTTAATGTTGCATTCTCTCCAGGTATTTTTCCCAGTGCCTTTAAAACAGCTGTTGTGCATCCAATTTACAAGAATGGAGGCCGTTGGCGTTGTTGGTACAGAAGATCAAACCGCATGGCCTCGATACTTTAAATTTGCACAAATTCTCTAAATAAAACGAAGGCATCCTCTAAGGGAGCAAAATATGGTTGTCGCGGGTAGAATGCTACTAGGTACATTGTGAATGTCACTAAGAGCGGTACCCGGGTGCGGGCGGCCACAACGTTGCACTTAGCGAGCGACTCAGGGCACTATCACACCGTGTGTGCCCCAATTAGCCAATAAATAGTAAGTAGTGAGTTAATAGTTTCTATGAAGCACTTAGAATAATACCTACATGTCTATTGCTTCTATATATCTATTTAATATTTAGAAGTACTCTACTGAATCGAGCTGCGTCTTAAGAGCATGTATAAAGCCAGAAAAGGTAGCGACTGGCAGGTTAGTGATATCTCAGAGTATATAAATACTACGTACAAGTACAAGTGATATTATTTATGGAATTTTTTCTTAATTAGATACACCATGAACGAATAAAAACGAAAATTAATTAATATTAGAGGTAACTTTGTGTTTTTTTTATCGAGGAATTTTCATTCCATTATGTTTTTGCTCTGACTGAACCCTTGCGTATGTAATGAAAATACCCATGTAAAAATATTTTTTTATTTAAATATTATTTACTTTGGTAAATTTCAATTCTAAGATATGTTATTTTGCTTTATACGCACTCTTAATGAGCTTAGGCTTAAGACTAATTTCGCATAATATGGAATACAAATTCATTTCGTGAAATAATAACTTGTAGGGCCAAATTCGATTTCGTCGGCAGAGTTGGTGAGAAACTGAGTAGCCTTCCCTCTGGGACTCGCGCTTTTTGGTCTCTTGCCAAAGCTGCTGAAGGGAACTTTTGCCAGTCGTCCTTGCCACCACTACGTAAGCCGGACGGAAACTTGGCCCATAGTGCTAAGGAGAAAGCGGAACTCGACTTTGGATGACGGGGGCGCCACACCGCCTACGATTCCGCGGTGTGCCAGCTCCATGCCGGAGATAAGCATTACCCAACGGGAGGTCCGGCGGGAATTGCTTTCTCTGGACATCCATAAGTCGAGTGGGCCAGACGGCATACCGGCAGTGGTGCTGAAGCGGTGTGCTCCTGAATTGTGTCCAGTATTGACGCGACTTTTCGCACTTTCCTACACCAAAAAGGAAGTCCCGTCTTCGTGGAAGACTGCCCACGTGCACCCAGTGCCCAAAAAGGGCGACAGATCAGACCCGACGAATAACAGGCCTATCGCCATCACCTCCCTTCTCTCCAAAGTCATGGAGCGTGTGATCAACACGCAGCTTTTGAGATACCTGGAGGATCACGAGTATTTGATCGACCGCCAATATGGCTTCCGCCACAGTCGCTGAACTGGTGACCTCCTTGTGTATCTCACGCACCTTTGGTCACTCGCCATCGAGAGTCAAGGTGAGGCATTGGCGTGAGCCTAGATGTGGCGAAGGCGTTCGATCGGGTCTGGCACAGGGGTCTTCTCACGAAGTTACCAGCATACGGGCTTCCCGAGGGGTTATGCAAATGGGTCGCCAGCTTTTTGTCCAGCAGATGCATAAGAGCCGTCGTCGACGGTAGCTGCTCCGATAGCATGGACATAAATGCCGGCGTCCCGCAAGGCTCTGTGCTGTCCCCAAAACTGTTCCTTCTGCATATCAATGATCTGCTGTCTATTGACGGCATTCATTGCTATGCGGACGACAGTACAGGGGACGCTTATTACACGGGCCGTGCAAATATCCCTCGTTCCGAGGTGGAAGAAAGCCGCGAACGGCTGGTGTCTGAAATCGAGAGTACACTAACTAGTGTCTCCGATTGGGGTCGACTAAACCTAGTCCATTTCAACCCCACCAAGACCCAAGCCTGCGCGTTCACCGCTAAGAAAACCCCATGGTCTGTGGCTGCACAATTCCAGAACACCTCCTTAAACATCAGCCAAAGCATCGGGATCCTTGGCGTCGACATTTCTAGCGACGTTTTGTTCCGAAGTCACTTAGAAGACAAGGTTAAGCTGGCATCCAAAAAGCTTGGAGTGCTCAACAGAGCGAGGCAGTACTTCACAGCGGGGCAAAGACTGCAACTTTATAAGTCGCAGGTCCGGCCTCATATGGAGTACTGCTGTCATCTATGTGCGGGAGCACCTGGAAACCAGCTTGGGCCTTTAGACTCGGTTCAGCGACGTGCCGTAAGAATTGTTGACGATCTCGAGCTCACAAGCGATTTAGAGCCCCTCAGTCTGAGGAGAGACTTTGCCTCCTTATGTGTGTTCTACCGCTTGTACAACGGAGAGTGTTCTAAGGAATTGTTCGACTTGATGCCCACGGCTACCTTCTACCATCGCAACTCTCGCCATCGACGGGGAGTCCATCCTCACACATTGAAACCAGATTTGTTTCGAACTGTAAGGGCTAAAAGGAGTTTTCTTCCGCGGACGCTCGTACTGTGGAATGAGCTCCCCGCCGTGGTTCTCCCAATGGAGTACAGCATGGGGTTATTCAAAAAGGGCGTGAAGAGATTTCTTCAGGTTCGGCAACGCGCGAGTGATACCCCTGATGTTGCAAGCGTCCATAGGCTATGGTAACCGCTTACCATCAAGCGGGCCGTAAGCTTGTTTGCCACCTTAGTGGTATAAAAAAAAATAAAAAAAATACATAGTATTATTTATTTGATACTAGCTGCCCCCCGCGGTTCCACCCGCGTTTACGTCAGGGAATGTCAATTCCATGAAAAAAATACATGCTTTTCGTTTTTCCAAATTTCTAATCACTTTTCAAATTTTTCTTTCCGTAAAAATATTATTCGGGCTATTATGAACACCCACACACACCCAAATATCTGTCCAGCCGTTCTCAATGAATTACAAATATTACCCATTTCATAGTATATGAAATGAGTAATATTTGTATGTTTTGACTAGCTGTTCCCCGCGGTTTCACTCGCGTTCCCGGGATATAAATGTAGGGACTCGGGGATAATGTAGCTTTCTATTAGTGAAAGAATTTTTCGAAACCGACTGGTAGTTCCAGAGATTAGTCTGTTTAAACAAACAAAAAAACAAACAAACAAAAAAATCACTTGAGTCGTCATTGGCAACAAGAAAAACGTGCTAGATATTTTCGATTCACATTTTCATTTAATTTCTGTAAATATTCAATATACATCCTTTCTACCTTCTCCTATTATTTATCTAATCGTTCCCCACAATACTAATGTAATGTATTTTTTGTATTCCGTACCTTAAGAGGCTGGTGGCGTTTGTTCCATACAAGCGTAATCCTCAGTTTCTTCTCTGGATAATGACACTAGAGCAATGATTATTTTACCATGCAATCTGTAGGTACAACTGTATGTCCCTCGGTTGTGTTTTTCACCAAAAAAAAATTATTATAAGAATTAGGAGCCTTCTAAAATCACAAAAACTTACTTTCGTTTTCACTAACAAAATCATAAAAAAACCGGCCAAGTGCGAGTCAGACTCGCGCACCGAGGGTTCCGTACAAACCTGTAGGTATATAAGTAAATGGTAGTATAGACCTGAGTATTTGATATTAATTTCAATTTATGACCTATTAAAAAAAACTACTTACTAGATCTCGTTCAAACCAATTTTCAGTGGAAGTTTGCACCGTAATGTACATCATATATTTTTTATAGATTTATCATTCTCTTATTTTAGAAGTTACAGGGGGGGGGGCACACATTTTACCACTTTGGAAGTGTCTTTCGCGCAAACTATTCAGTTTAGAAAAAAATGATATTAGAAACCTCAATATCATTTTTGAAAACCTATCCATAGACACCCCACACTTATGGGTTTGATGAAAAAAAAAAAAATTGAGTTTCAGTTCTAAGTATGGGGAACCCCCAAAATTTATTGTTTTTTTTCTATTTTTGTGTAAAAATCTTAATGCGGTTCACAGAATACATCTACTTACCAAGTATCAACATTATAGTTCTTATAGTTTCGAAAATAAATGGCTGTGACATACACGGACAGACAGACAGACAGACAGACAGACAGACAGACATGACGAATCTATAAGGGTTCCGTTTTTTGCCATTTGGCTACGGAACCCTAAAAACCGGCCAAGTGCGAGTCAGACACGCGCACCGAGGGTTCCGTACAAACCTGTAGGTATATAAGTAAATGGTAGTATAGACCTGAGTATTTGATATGGATTTCAATTTATGACGTATTAAAAAAAACTACTAACTAGATCTCGTTCAAACCAATTTTCGTTGGTAGTTTGCATCGTAATGTACATCATGTATTTTTTATAGATTTATCATTCTCTTATTTTAGAAGTTACAGGGGGGGGGACACACATTTTACCACTTTGGAAGATTCTCTCGCGCAAACTATTCAGTATAGAAAAAAATGATATTAGAAACCTCAATATCATTTTTGAAGACCTATCCATAGACAACCCACACTTATGGGTTTCATTAAAAAAAAAAATTTGAGTTTCAGTTCTAAGTATGGGGACCCTCAAAATTTATTGTTAATTTTGTATTTTTGTGTGAAAATCTTAATGCGGTTCACAGAATACATCTACTTACCAAGTTTCAACATTATAGTTCTTATAGATTCGGAAAAAAGTGGCTGTGACATACGGACGGACAGACAGACAGACAGACAGACAGACAGACAGACAGACAGACAGACAGACAGACAGACAGACAGACATGACGAATCTATAAGGGTTCCGTTTTTTGCCATTTGGCTACGGAACCCTAAAAGGTATCTTTGCCAAATAAAAAATCAAAATTTTTACATAGACATATATAAAAATCAAGACGGAGTGTAACCTTATAAGAAAGTGAAGCTAAAAATTTCCTACGTGTGCGTGAGTAAAATCAGTACTGGCGCAAGCAGGCTCAAATGGTACTGACTGGTACTGAGCCTTATTGTCACTTTCAACGTCTCAATACGGAATGACAACCGATCGGATTCCTATGGTAGTATTTATATACTCTGAGCTATGGTCTATATGTGTGTGTGAGACCATGTATTTACAAGCACGCCGGCTTTATATTAGTTGCGTCACTTAAGAACACAGACCGTTCCGTCTTTCATTTTTTCTTGGTCTGAGGAATCTTATTAGATTTTTGTCGAAAAAACAATAATGACAGCTCTCACGGTGATATCAGTTCAGAGCATGGTCATGGTGTGAGCGCAATATGGCTCATGTCATGACGTTTCACGGGACATCGTTAGCGGGCTTAAGCCAATTTAGCAAATTCGGTAAGAGTTAACCATAGTGTGATTCTGATTCCTCATATAACTGAGGTGTTAGGATGAACGAGCTCATGCCAATCTAAAATTGAAATAAAAATCAAAGAAATGATAAAACCGATACATAACTGGCTATGTCTGCTTTGGTATCTAAATGATTTCAGTTCATAACAACAAGAAACTCAAAATAAAAAGGTTGTATGTAGAGCGAATCATTGAAAGTTTTTTTAAATAAGAAAAGCGAATCACCCACACCCACCGAGCAAACGGTAACTAGAATCAACCCCGGAGACGGCCACTTGAAAAATGAATGAAGTTATCAATCCTGAGAAGGGAATAATTGAGAGCGGGGGCACAATCGAGATATGATGGATGTAACACCTCACCGACCCATCAAAGCGTTCTTCAAAGGGTAAATCTATATTTAAGTGGCTAGCGAACTTTCCACTTGTAATTACATTTTTATGTTGTCGAACGCCCCAGCTTGGTTGGTACTAATGCCTCTTACAAATGTGAATATAATAGACCTTCTCGGGGCGCTGCGCTGCGGTTTGGACGAGCTGAGATCTCTTTCAAGGCCTCTTTTTGTATACTCATACTGAAAGAAAATAATGTATTTATTGGATACCAGAAAATATTTTTATTTAGTTTCACCAGCCCCGGTGTTTCTCTGTCTGTAATCATATCTTGCAGGTTCAATTTGACCCACTTCTCGGTTTCCGATTGGGCTGATAGTTTGCATGCATTTTGTAAATCGAATGACAATACCATATTATTATGACATGGAGCTGAGCTGATGATGGAGCCGTAAGGTGGTGTAGCGAAACACTACATAATGAAGTTCACACGCCGAGAGATAGATGGCGTTGCGCCACATTATCCTGCATCGCGCATACAAGCCCACTACATCCTGCATCGTACTTGCGAAGATTTCTCGGCGATCTCCATATATACAACTGTCCAACATGTATAGTTGGACCGCGGTCCCCAGGCACGATGACCCAGCCTGGCGGAAGATCTTCCCTTTTCAATGTCATCCACCTTGCACCTCCATAGTGGTCTCGAGAACTCTGTAATAAAACGACGCAACCACATCGAGTTTGGACAAGTTTGATTCGTCTTGACAAGTAATGGTTCTAGGGTAAATAAAGATTATTATTATTATTATTATTATAGGGTCTGAAGTCTGAAGATTAACTTGGTCGACTATTATTAATAAAAAGCTGGATATAAAAAAAACTTTTACATTATGGTATTATGAGACTAAGAAGCATGTTATGGTGCGTCTATGCTACGCGAGCACGAGCCATCCACGCTACGCGAATCGTGGCATGGCTCGTGCTCGGTTCGCCAAGCATGGACGCACCATCAGACATCAACAACAACTTATCATCAGACACCAGTCTCTATATTATCTGCATTAACTATGACTCTGTACCATTAATGTGTTGATGAGAAAATTAATAAAGTATGTATGTACCTATTATTAATAATGTATTATTATTATTCCTGTAACCATGTAATTCCTAATAATCCGACAGTACGCGGTCCTATACCATTCGTGACGCTATTCCGATTCTGAATACTTTTTACTTATTTTATTCTAGCGTAATACCTCAGAGTATATAAATACTACGTGTAATACTATAAAATACTTCAAAATTACTTCATTGAACACTTACATGGGAGTGCAATCTTAAAGATGGATGATCCCCATTTTGAATTACATATTAATGAATAATAACATTTTAATTCCAAGCGCCTGTGAGACATAATCGCGTGATTAGCGCATGTAAAGTATAGTAGGTACCGTATAGATTTATGTATGTGGGTATTCAATACGTTTTACAACTAGGTATATTAGTTTCGTAGTTACAAATGTCCGCTATTTATTGATACAGAACCAACAGGTTATTAGTTTGAAAAGTATAATTAGTATCTACATACAATATTCAATAAATTGTTTATGCGCGAAACCCTTAGGCGCTTAAAATTTATGTATACATCTAATAAATTAAAACGCAAGAAATAACCATTTTTTTTTACATGGGGACCATCAAACTTAAAATAAAATATTGTCCTATCAAAATATTCAGGTGTCAATATGAAACAGTGTACAATAGCAGCCCTATATGCGAAACCCTACGATAGTGTCTCGTCGCAGTGGCGACAAAGCGTAACGTTATCAACACTCGTGCTTTTATTTTATTTGATTCCATTACGATATTCATTTATTGTTTGCAAACATACACCAAGATCCATGGCAAAACCTTATAAAATCAAGTTATATTCAAATTCTATATGCTTCTATACCTGAGCTTATTTTTTTTAATTTACGTTTTTAGGGTTTTTATGTATTTCAGTCTTTTTAGTTTTTATGAGCGCAACGGTGAAGTAAGGTTAACAACCATAGAACGTCCAACCAACGGGGAACCCATCCTCGCATCGTGACATTTGTGACGCTTGCGGCTTCAAAGGAACTTACAAATTGTAGCAGGAGCAGGACGTTACGTTGTGGAATGAGCTCCCTACAGTGGTATTTCTAAGGGAGTACAGCATAGGGTTCTTCAAGAAGAGTGTTTTATTCAAGGTCGATAGAGTCAAGATCAGTGAAACCCCTGATGTTGCAAGCTTCTATGAGTAACGTAAGGTAACCGCTTTAGTATTTTTGTAGTTTATGTCAAAATGGTGGCATAAAAGTATTATAATATTAAATATACATAATATATTTACTAGCTTTCATTTCTTACTCGAAAGACATAACCTCTTCCCGGGTCCATCGGTTAATAATTAAATTAATTAGTAGTTTTCATGTTAAAATTCAAATTTGTCTTCAAAATGTCTGGTGCAGTCAGTGCGCTCCAGCTATTGCTTATACTTAGGAGTAACTCATATGAGTCGTTGTATAGCGTTCGTATATTAAGTAGCTGCTCTGTGAACAATAGTGGGCATTGTTCTGTGACGCAACATCGTAAGGTTGCGCTTGGCTGGCTTGGCCGCCCCAGAACTGTTTCCAGTCTGCCGACTCCTCATACAAGCAGAACACGACAAATGAACACACCAACTCACGATAAAACTGATACAATAAATAACAATAAGAAACAGTAGGATATGACTATTAATCCTATCAAAAATATAAAACCTCATTTTAATTTGGTCAGCTTTCCAACTGTAGAATAGAACAGTGAAGGGTCAACAGAGATCGTATTAAGTAATTAAACAATTGCACTGATAAAAATGTATCAATGTCAGTAAACAATACTATCAAATAAACATAATGTACAGAATATAATAGGTATGTAGGTAGGTACGTGTCATATTACAAAGTTCAGTAGCAGTCGCATCGCCGGCTCCAAAGCACGCTCGCGCGCAATGTGAATCGAGGTCACGATCAATGACTTCTCGCCTAGTCTCCGAATATTTCTAATTCTTACGAAACTACCGTGGCGTCGGTGGAATGATTACCTCATAACATATACCTATTATTAGATAACTACGTAACCTGGCATCCATTTACGCCCTAGTGATCAACCGGCTGTGCAACAATACGAACGCGTACATCGAAAATGACAAAACTCACAATTTACGCTTTCTATTTCATAGCGACCATATTCGCTACGGACAGTTATAAAATTCTTGGTATATTTCCATCGTTGGATCGAAACAACTATCTAACGTATCGTGGCCTCTTCCGGGAACTGGCGATTCGCAATCATGAAGTGACTCTGATCAGCCACTTTCAACTGGCAGATACACCGGCTTCGTATAAAGACATATTGTTAAGTGATAAACATGTATACAAGGGACTTTCGTACGAATCAGTGATCGGGAACGAAGTGTCGCGTGTGCCTTTCGAAACATTGGTCGCGACAAAATCCGGCAACGATGACTGCAAGAACCTCATGAACAACCACCAAGTGCTACACATGATAAGAACGCGACCACGTTTCGATGTTATTTTAGTGGAATCTTATAACAGTGACTGTGGGCTGGCATTGGCCGCAAACCTGAGTGCACCTTATGTAGCCTTCAATCCCCAGCCGGTGCAACCCTGGCAATATAATAGACTGGGTATCAGTTTCAACTCAGCGTATGTAAGCCAAGCCGGTTTACATTATGGAAAGGAGCCGTGGTTTTTTGATCGCGTCAAGAGTTACATTCTGTATCATATTACTAACTGGGTATATTATGTCGGTTCGCAAGTTACGGATCACGTGTACCTGTATAAATATCTAGGTGATAGCTTGCCTTCCTTAGAAAGTATCGCATCGAACGCTAGCTTGGTGTTTGTAAACACACATCAGTCAGTATTCGGCGGTGTTGCCAGACCCGACAACGTTATAGACATCGGTGGTATCCATATAAGACCACCGAAGATTATTCCAACGGTAAGCTAAAACCAATGAGATCATGCAATTATTTCTATAGATAGCGACGATCTTTGGTGACGCTGTTCATGGCGTATTAAATATTAGGTACTCACAAACACCTCGTCAGCGAGGAACATTCAAATGCAACAATAATTGTGTGTGAGAAATGTCCCAGGATATTTATTTATTTATTTAATTTTTATAAACGTTAATTGGCAAAATTTGTCATGACTATTTCATCTGTATTAACTACTTATAAGTAGGTAAATTGTATTATAAAGTATCAAAATCTTTAAATCGTCTAGAAGAAACAACTCTGCAAAGTTTCATATTCGTCAATCAATCTAATCAGCATAAATAAATAGTGCTAAATAAATAAAAAATAAATAACAAATATCACCCAATTATGCTATTTAAAAAAAATCTACATAAGTAGGATACAACTTGGGGTCCTAATTGCTTAAAAACAAGCATACAATTTATATTTACTTTACAATTTAGTATACAATTAACCATATTCGATTACTATAGGAAATCGAGAGGTTCATAAACGAAGCAGAGCATGGCGTCATATACGTGAACCTGGGCTCCACTGTGAAGGACTCAACGCTACCCAGTGATAAAGTAAACGAACTATTATCAACGTTCAGTAAATTGCCACTGAGGGTCCTCTGGAAATGGGACGGGGACAATCTGCAGAACCTGCCGAGAAACGTTATGACTATGAGATGGTTACCGCAGTATGATATACTGAGTAAGTAAGATTTATGAAATGCCGCTACTAAGTCATTTATTTAAAACCCGAAACATGTCAATTCATAAATACGATTACCGTTGTAATGAAGTATACACATGACGTCACCGCTTACCATCAGGCGGGCCGTATGCTTGTTTGCCACCAAAGTGGTATAAAAAAAAAAAAAAAAAAAACGTCAAACTTTGGATAGCTAACTTATAATATAAAACTGATACTCATTTATTATTATTTGATTTCAGAACATGAAAACGTGAAAGCGTTTATATCTCACGCTGGTATCCTTAGTACTATTGAAGCAGTTGACACTGGAATTCCCGTGGTGGCTATACCGTTATTTGGTGATCAATACGGCAATGCTGCCGCTTTGCAAGATGCAGGTGTCGCCATTATAGTCTCTTATCAGGATTTGACGAAGGAGTATCTTATGGATGCCATTAACGAAGTTTTAGATCCTAAGTAAGTAGTGAACGATAGAAATAAATAAATAAATATAATATGTGATATTTAAAGACAAAATTACACAAAGCATGGCAAACATGTGGCCCAAAAATAGCAATGGGCATTTTCTGAGTTAAAACGTTCAAATCATAATAATGGCATTCAGTCACTTTAGTTCAAAAATTACCGGAAAGTGCTTTTCATATCCATTCAAACATCAATTTTGGACCGCATCTCACCATGTTAAATGATGATGTGACTGAAAGTGGTAAGCACACGAAGCCCAGAAGGGAACTATATCTCGAAGTAGTCGAATACTACAAAGTACCCTAGAGATTTTGTCGCAACTTTTTCCTTCACTGTAAGCTTCTCAAAGTATTCTTTCATCATTCATCCTTCAGTTTTCTTAATGGCAAATCATTTTATCGTCATTTGATTAGGTAATTTTATACGCTCATTCTAATATTCAATATTTTATTCATACAAATAAAGTAATCTGGGTCTGTAGATGAGTCCCGTGTTCTTAGTCCCACCGTTCGACCCGCAGGGTGTAGGTCGAACAAAGATTTATAAATATCAAAAGAAAATCAGATAAACGTTTAGTTTTAGAACTAGATGAAATATTATTTTATCTAATATAATTTACCTGACGGAATTATAAGAAATATATTGTCGCTTTAGAGTTTTTATCTATCCATGAAGCTACAATATATTTTCAAGCATTACTTTACTCAGATCTCTAACAATTAGTATATTTTTTATATTTGCATGAGAAATTATGATTATTAATTTTGGTTCATGAACTAATGGTATTGATTGATTTCATATCTACCTAGCTTTTGCTCGCGACTTCTTTGCATGGACTGTGTTCTTTGACAACTCTTCCCGGGTTACATCTAGTGTAAGGTCTACTCAAAACTGACCACCTTGAATACGATTATACTTGAAATGAGAGCTCAGCTGGTGTGGCTTTAACTTTTTTTTGTTATACATATATCCGACTCATCAGCATAGTGAGATAAAATGTTTTTTAAAATCTAATCATAACCACAAAAAGATACCAAAGTAACATCGGTCCAGTTGGTTTTGCGTGATGCTCGAATAAACAGACAGAATGACTAACAAAAAAATCAATCTAATCAAATCAAAATAATATCGTAAACCTGCAGAAACTTCTATTATAGTTGCTTAAATAACAGATAAGGTCAAATCCTCGTTTTTGAATATGATTATTCATGAGACATTATTATTTATAACACAATAATCGGTTTGATGCAATTTTTTTGATTATATTGGGCATTCATCGTATGTGATGTCTGTAATGATCCGAATGATCCGATGCCATAATAATTATGATCCTGTAATAAATATTGGGTCAATAATAGTCAATAACCTTTATTTTAAAAATCAATTAAACCTAACAGTGTAAAGGATGCTTTTATTCCACTCCGAGAAAGCATTTGATCTCTTTGGAACGCGAGCGAAACTACAGAGCGAAAGCTAGTTACTACATAAAATATAATATAAGTAAAGAATTCGATTTTTAAAATACGTGTTTTTTATTTCAGGTGGCAGCAACAAGCTAAACTCGCATCGCGATTGTGGCACGACCGTCCAATGTCGCCCTTGGAAACAGCCATCTATTGGACAGAGTACGTAGCTCGATATAACGGTGCTCCGAACTTACAAGCAACGTCCCCAAAACTACCCCTGTACCAACAACTTCAACTAGATGTCCTTGCGTTCGTCGCACTTGTTGCCTACATACTGTTATACGCAGTTTACAAGATACTTTCAGTGTTCTGTTTTTGCTGCTTCCAAAGAGAAAAAACGGAGGCGTATGTTGAAGAAAGAAGATCTAAAAGAGTCAAATTTGAATGATTTTTCTACCTTGAAGGTGCAAAAAACAATTACAAATTGAGTTGTCCATTAATGTCCATTTCTAGGACATCTACAGAATGTCCTGACTCCTGAAATGTGCTAAAGGTTCTATACATACGAGTAAATGTATATTTTGTTGTATATTTATGTTTTGGATAAAAAAAATATTATGGAATTACTTTCGTTTTAATTTGTACACCGTTGAACTGTGGTTGCACCACTGCACCTGAGTTTAACTTTCATAAGTTAAAGTAACACTATTAATAATCCTAAGGGTTTGATTTGGAATTTGGAACATAAGTATTGCTTCTTAGTACCTCAAAAAAATCAAAATATATTTATTTGGAACAACACAAAAGGTACAATAATTAAACAAACAACGATGGTGTCTGCAGAAGTTTGAAAACTGTGTCGCAGACACCAACGCCCTCCTCACAACACAGAACCCTCCTTCCGGGTCAGTCGGGTAAAAATGCAGTTAAGACGAAATAATTTAAATAATAAAAAGAAATATCAAAAAGGATGCCAGTTCGTTCATCATAGTTGCTCGGTTGAGCACCTAATGCCTTTACTAGGTAAGACTGAGACATAAGCATTAGGCCATTGAAATGCATTAGGCCTTAAAAAAATAGCTTGGAGAACTAAACTGAAAAAATCTAAATTAAAATTACTTAGATGAATTTGTTACTTGTGTGAAACAGGTAGTAAGTAAATATTAGTTTTGAACTCAATCCCCTATATAACAAAAGAAGGGTTAAAGCAATTTTAGTAAAACCACTCGTTCGGTCACTTTCTAACGTCATATAACAGAAAGAGACGAGGCTATTTTAAAATCTGGATTTGCTTTAAACCATGTTTTGTAATTAGGGGGACTATGTTCATTCATAGTATCAAACAACAAGCTTCCTATCTGTCCGCATATGGTGATGGACAACAACGCAATCCTACACTACGCGTAGACAGCGTACATGCACTTGGCCGGTTATTTTAAACCTAATTTCACATAAAATTATAATATTATGCATATGAAAAAAACTACTTCCACCTAATTACAAATCATAGTTCCAAATATATAGGGTGACTGGTGGCGATACATTAATACACATGATTATTGTACTCATGGTAACAAACAACTTACCCAAACAAACATTTTTACTTTTATTTACTTAGCACATGAGCTCATAATATAGGTAGTAGGTATATAACAAAAATAAGATAGAATACACCATCAGATTTTATTTCATTTGTTATTTATCCCTATTTGTTTCTTTGGGAAAGTTTTTAGTTATCATGAGTACAATCATATGTCTAAGTATCGTTTACTAATTACCAGTCACCCTATATAACCATTATTGTGAAAGTAATACTATAAAGAACTATATAATAATTAAAAATATAATAGATATTCATATATTCAATATATAAAAGTTCAATGTTAATAGATACGTATCATATTTTTTATTGTGTGGAATAGTTAATTAAGTATATTTTAAATTTACTACATTAATTATACTACATCTATGAACGAGATCATTTCCTCCGGAACCCATTCATCACAATCACTTTCAAATTACTTATTTATTCCACACACAATGAAAAATATTTTGATAACATTGAACTTTTATAAATTTAATACTTATCTCACATTTTTATTGATTTTATAAATCTTTATAGTATTATTTTTTTCGTAATAATGAAGAAATGGTCAAGGGCAATGATGACATTTTGATGACAAAAGTTAGTGTTCTTTATTATGGTGGGGCCATGCTACGCGAACCGAGCACGAGCCGAGCCACGAACGAACACAGAATTCGTTCGTTTCTCGCGATTTCAAGTGTTGAAGTATTAACCGAGCCTTCAACGAGCCTACAACGAGTGCGATGCGAATCCCTGTGTTCGTGAAAAAACTTACAATTCGGGCGGAGGGCAGTCGAGCGCGAGACAAAAGCTTGTTCGAGGCTCGCAAGTCCGTCCACGCTACGCGAACAACGAACGAAACCTGTTCGTTCGTGGCTCGGTAAGTGCTGGCTTCGCGTACACGGATAAAAACGATTTCTTAATCTAAGTAAACCTTATCTTTTGTATCAAAGTAATGGTGCATCCATGCTACGCGAATCGAGCACGAGCCGAGCCACGAACGAGCCTACAACGAGCACGATGCGAATCCCTTTGTTCCTGAATGAGCTCCCCGCCGTGGTTTTCCCAATGGGGTTCTTCAAAAGGGGTGTGAAGAGATTTCTGCAGGGTCGGCAACGCGCGTTTTATACCCCTGGTGTAGCAAGCGTCCATAGGCTACGGTAACCGCTTACCATCAGGGGGGCCGTATGCTTGTTTGCCACCTACGTGGTATATAAAAAAAAACTGACAATCGCGCTCGTTCGAGGCTCGCAAGCCCGTCCACACTACGCGAATCGTGCTCGCAGTGTGCTCGTTCGTGGCTCGGCTCGTGCTCGGTTCGCCAAGCATGGACGCACCATAATATGCGTTGAACCAAGAATATGGTCATTTCATATATAGGGAAACTAATATTTTCTTGTTGAATGAAAAATATTTTTTTAATAACAACCAATATTTTTCTTTAATTATTTAAAGAAGAATTTTCTATACCTACACTTAATAACTACGAAAAATGACCTTTTTTTCATCAAAATTAAACAGATTTGACTGGATAGATATAGATAGAGTTACACATAAAAATGGTGTGAGATTAGCTATCTAGGGATATTGAATTGGCTAAAGTAACAGATAGCAGAGACAACTCTTAACAAGCTAGCTCTTTTTTTGAATATCATCATAATGTTATAGAAGATTGTTCACCAAGTGATCAGTACCTCCTATCAGACAGCCAGGCAATAAATACCAATCCGACTAATAGTTACGGAGAAATGCGTGGACAAACCTACATACACCTATAAAATTGTGTATTCTTATTTGTTTGGCTAGTTTAGCTAGGCAGCCCTAATAGATTATCATAATAATATGTGAGTATATCCAATATACAATATAATTGTAGTTCCAATAATATTACATTACATACATTCATGTCGAACGCAGGTTCGCAAAGCAAAGGTTCGCTATAAAATGAATCGTAGCATTAAAAATGTCCAGCCACATAACAATCATAGAAGAAAAAAATTGTAATTGCGTCGACATTGAATATTTCAGCAACGTTTATCACCAAGGCCCATCTTATCATCGTGCATCGCTTAAATAAACGACACCGCAACGGCTCCCATCCAGTCGGTCAATGTTTGTCGCATAAATCACATCACTCCGCACAAAATGATATCAAGCGCTAAGCTCGGGCTGCTGTTATTAACCAGTGTTTTCATTAATGAAGTGTATACATTAAACATCTTGGGAATTTTCCCATATCAAGGCAAAAGCCACTTCTTTGTGTTCAAACCGTACCTTGAAGAGTTATCCAGGAGAGGACATAATTTGACTGTCATATCTCATTTTCCTCAAAATAAACCCTTACAAAATTATCATGACATCAGCTTGGCGGAGCAAGCTCAAGTTTTAGAAGACGTCTTTCCTGTAGAGAAATCGTATTTAAATGTGATACAGATCAGTCTTTTCCTGACCAGCATGGGGACTGATAATTGTAAATTGTTACTGGCAAATAAAAATGTGCAACAGTTGTGGATATCTGATGCAAAATTCGATTTGGTGGTTGTGGAACAGTTCAACAGTGATTGTGCGTTAGGTCTCGCTTATAAATTGGGTGCTCCAGTAGTAGGGCTCACTTCACATACACTTATGCCGTGGCATTACGAGAGATTCGGTATCTCCTACAATCCTTCGTGCACAAGTTTACAGTTCTTCGGAGGTGGAACTAAACCTTCATTGTACCAGCGCGTGGAGCGCAGTATATTTTATACATACTTCACGCTGTTATATAAGTTATTTGACCAGAGAGTTGATCAAAATACTTTAGCACAGTATTTTGATGGTATACCACCGTTAAACGAGTTAGATATAAAACTATTACTTGTTTACACAAATACGGCGCTGAACGGTCCTACTCTACTACCACCCAATGTCATAGAAGTTGGTGGTTACCATGTTGCTAAACCTAAAAAGTTACCCGATGTAAGTACGACTCTATATCTATCACTCCCTAATTTATTTTACTTTGTTCTATATACAATGGTGCCGATTCTGTTGTAAATCGCACTAAACTAATTTTAGTCACATCTCATCTCTTTCTTACAAACATTATTGAAAAAGGATAGAACATATTTAAAGCTGTCAAATTAATCTTTGCCGTCTTATTTTGCGTGTATTAAGGCGTAACCGCGATAGATGGCGACTAAATTCATATTGAATCATAGAATTATTGAATACAAGCATTGGACTAATTTGACAGGACTAAATTTCTTACATCCTTTTCTTATGTTCTCTGTTAGAAAGAGACTTAGTAGATTAAAATTAGTTTAGTTGTAAACAACAGAATCAGGGCCATATTTGTTAACCTTATTTACTCATGTTATATTGTTTTTATGACGATAGGTACGTAATAAATATAATTTTTAATATAAAAATAAATATGTGGGTATATTGTATTCCTCCATGAAATTATGCTTTCTAAAACGACACAAAAAAATTACTTTCACTATTTTTCGGTATACCTATTTACATCTATTTTTCAGGACATTCAAAAATTTATAGACGAATCGGAACATGGTGTGATCTACGTTAGCTTTGGATCCATGTTAAGAGCTGTATCTACACCAAGGCATATGCTAGATGCTATAATAGGTGCTCTATCAGAACTACCACAAAGAGTTGTGTGGAAATGGGAGGAGCCTACACTACCGGGCAATCCAAAGGATATATACATATCAAACTGGCTACCACAGAATGACATACTAGGTAGAGTAATTCTATTCATATCTTATCACTAGCTGTCCCCGTGGTTCCATCCGCGATCCCGGGATTAAACATAGCCTATAATACTAAGGGATAATGTAGCTTCCTATTAGTGAAACCATTTTTCGATTCCGGCCCGTAGTTCCAGAGATTTATCGCGTTTAAACAAACAAACTCTACAGCTTTATTATATTAGTATAGAGAATGATGATACACTCGAGAGCAATGAATCCGGGTCACTTAAAGAAAATAAATCTCGGAAACTAAGAATGCTAGCCTAATGAAATAAATTGTGTTTCATAGACAATATAATGAAAGTAATAAAATTTATGAATCACTACATTTAATTTACTAAAAATTACATAAAGAAAAATAACTGCTAATCTCGCCTTAAAACAAAAATAGGAAACATGAAGTCATTTTTTGAAAACATTATGATTTTCTTGAATTTTAATACTTGTATTGCCTCCTCGTGCTTCTATTACTGCGTTTAAGTGGTTTGGCATACTGTACACCAAATTCCTTTTACGATTTTGGGGAATATTCCCCCATTTCTCTGTGAGAGCAATTTTGAGCTCACGAAGCGTGATTGGGGGAGGCTTTCGTTGTTTTTACCCATCTCCCTTTTTTTTTTTTTTTTACGTGGGGAAATCCTCATGGGTACCCGGGCACTCCGGGGGAAGCGGCCGGGTTATGTCAGACTCCTACTGACTAAAACCCCACGGTGTTCCTACATGTCGCTGCCGGCTGGATATACGGGGGCGCCGAAGCATTCGTCCGCGTATCCAGCAGCGACGGCCTGATCGGAGGCCTCCTCTTCGTCGACGGCAGAGACCGGAGCTCTTGTCTCCGCCGTCTCCTCCTGAGTAGCGTGCGGAAACACACGCTCCACTACTCGGGCCCGATGTTGATGGGCGGTAGACTTTTACCCATCTCCCTAGCTCGTCCCAAGCAAGCTCGATCGGGTTGATATCCGGGCTGCGTGCTGGCTACTCCATACGAGTAATTTTCAGCTCTTGAAGGTAGTCATTCACAATCTAACCTGTTTGAGGTCGGGCATTGTCATGTATAAAAATAGCATCCTCACCCAAATTGACCATAAATGGCCCAACGTGTTCATTAAGGATTTCTTCCACATATCTTACGCTAGTTAAAGAGTTTTCTATGAACACCAGTTCTGTAACTCTCAGATGAAATTCCGGCCCACACAAGTACAGTACAGACCCACCACCCTAGGCTACTTTTTCTTTTTTTTGTAGGAAACTTTGATTCGTCGGATTCGAACATTTTTGACCAATCTTCAACAAGTTATTCTGGGTATATCTTAGTCTTGAAAAACGATGCCCACGCTCCAGTTTAGGTCCATTTGCAGGTCTAAGTGGTTTCAAGTTGGCTTCAACAAGTCGTCATCTTACTGTCCATGTGCTTGGGTTACTTCCTCCGAGAGGTCGAAACTGATTTATAATTTCAGTTCCTGTGAGAAAGCGATTACGAAGCATGGTGTTCACCATGTATCGATCTTCTCGTGCTGTGGTACACCTGGTTCTGCCTGTTCCTGGTCTGCGTAGGTTAGAGCCAGATTCCTCGTAAAGTCGGAGAACTCTTTGTACTGTTGACAGGGACCCACCGACAGTCCTGGCTGTATCGCGCTGACTCCGGCCGGTTTCCAGCATTGTGACAATTCTGGTGTATTCTTCAGGTGTAAGCGACATTATTACAGCTTGAATAATAAATATTGAACTCATTCAATATGGATTATATACCCACTTAAATGACGGATTAGAAACAAAAGCAGTCTCCCTTAGTCAAATTAGATTTTTTTATGACATAACTTTACTATAACTAAGAAGTTTTAATACCTTAATTTAAGGAGTATTTAATTATCTATTTAACACAATTTATTTCATTAAGCTAGCATTCTTAGTTTTCGAGATTTATAGGTTTCTTTAAGTGACCCGGATTCATTGCTCTCGAGATAACCCGGCTATTTAAAAGATAATATATTTTTGATATAGATAAAATCACTTATCTCTGTCATAAATATATCATCGTGACGGCAAAATTTTACGTAATTCAGCTATTACAATTCATTTATCAAAAGGGTCGTCCACTAATCACGTGTGTCCCGAATAGGGGGCCTTCCCCCGGTTCGGAATCAGAACCCCTTCCAAAAAAAAACCGAATTTCGGATAATATCACCATTAATTACTATAGGGGGGAGGGGGTCTTGCTTGAGGCATATCACGTTTTTTTTTTGATGCGCCCACGCAAATCTTACCACGCAATAAAATCGAAAATTGCACTTGCTTGCCTAGTGTGGAACTCACTTTAGGGGTTGTTTCCTGAAACCTTTAAATTAGATGTACATGGTCTTCAAGGCTAAAGGGTACAGGTATTTTCTGGGTAAGCGTGCGACATCTTCAGCTTTGTGACTCCTCCTGGGGTCACTCGACCGTCGAACATAAACCTGCATTCTCCAGCACCGAGTGATGATAGTGCATTGACGCAGAGTATCCAACCTACACGAATTATTACTAGGCGCTAATATACTACATAAATATAGGGGAGTTCTTTGCGTGGTGTGAGACAACGATGATGCCGAGTGACTGGATGAGAATGAATTAAATCTTCTAGCATTAAGTGTTGCGAACTGCTGAGGAACATAATGTATATACTCCTCACCATTGAAGACAGCCAAGTGAAAATACACGTGATTTTGGTGGGACGGGTAGCATAAAACCTCACTGGGGTGAGGGGGATGACAGTATTTCTTAATAATACGAATAATAAAGAAATACTGTCATGTCCGAATGAAGGCTATTATATTATACTGGCTGCCCACGCAGTTTCACCCGCGTTCCCGAAATAAAAAGTTACTTTTTGCCGTGATTCCATCGTCACCTTTCTACCATTCGCACTGATTGCAGGCGATATGGATTCATCTTCACATCTTTTATTTATACTTTTTTTATATTTGACATTTCAATTTTAAACCATTTTTAAACATGGCATTGAATGGCCAATTTGCAATTGCATCAATCTGGGTTACCAATTCCGCTGCGGGGAACAAAAAATAGATCTGATTTAAATTTTAATACATGCAACAACCATATTGTCAAGAACTGCATGGCAGAAGTTGCACACAATTGCTCCAGTGACCATCGGTTACTGTAGTGATAATTATAACAAACATCATTCGTCATGCATGCTGACTTATAAACAACGTTGGATAACGTTTATTTATTCATTAGTACCAATAATATTTCAAATATACGAGTGGAATCTATATAACATGTAACGGAAAGGGGAGGTTAAATCGTTCAAGGGGTATACCCATTACAGTAATCCACTTTGTTGGTAGGTACTACAAGGCGCACAGATCGCGAAGATAATAGGAAGTGACGCAAAATGATAATAACCCTCATTGAGCGGTGATATGTTGGTTATGATTTTCATTCAATAAACTTGGAAGCAAAAAAAATTGAGTAAGTTACTAGGTTACTACCTAATAAAAGCGATTTAATTAACTGAGTTCCGGAAAATATTTAAATTCGTAATATTTTAGTAATTGTCGTAGATTTTTAAGTAATTTGCTGTATAGTTTAACCCCTATAACATTACGGTGCGTCCATGCTACGCGAATCGAGCACGAGCCCAGCCACGAATGAACCTACAACGAGCACGATGCGAATCCCTTTGTTCGTGAAAAAACTGACAATTCGTTAAATAACTATCGGTTTAAACAGGGGTTGTTGGGTATTGTTGAATGTTGAGGGTTGAAAAACATAAAACTGGTTTTGGTTGTATTTATTTTTAGACCATTAGTTTTAAACCAATCCTCTAGTTTTGTAATAGTCTCTGCAATATATTTAATTAAAGTTTCTTGAGTGTCCGCGCATAAGACGATCGTTGTACTTCGGCATAAAGTATAATCTCACCATGAATTTTGAGCTGAGCGATATCACTATAAAAAGTGTACTTCCTAGGGCTCAACCCTGAGGAACGCCTATCGCAGATCTGTTTGTTGGAAAGGATTTCATTAGTTGTAATTGTCTACCGTCTATTCCATAAAATGCTAAAAGGAGCAGTCCATGGTCGAAATTGTCAAAAGCTTTGGATAGGTCTACAAATATACTTGCAACTTTTTTCTTGTTTACAAGTGCGTCGATTACGCTTTCTAAAAAACGCCGAGTTACTGAAACAGTAGATCGGCCTGCTCTGTAGGCATGTTGAGCATCAGATAAAAGGCTTTCATACAATAGAGACAAGACAACATAATATGTGCTAGGGGCGTAAAGATAACCTATTACAACTTATTGTTTGGTCCTCACATACACAAGAAGCATTCTTTCATCGTATTTCCTCGATCCCTTCTTCTAACGAAGACACTGCTGTACGAATCACTACGGATCGCAATGGAGAGGATAATTTTATTGCAATAGGCAAAAGGCGTAGATTAGGAACATTCTAGATTTATCAAATTGTTTAATTTCTTTACAATCACATTCGGTTAATAAGTAATTACATATCATCCGGAAAAACAACTCTTTTAGCATTCACTTTATGCTAGTTAATGCTTTAACTTAATCATGTTGATTGAATAAGTACTCTTCTAGCTTTGAGATAAGCAAAATCGTCAAAATAACTTCTTCAAAGTGTATGTTTTTGAAAACGTACATATATTTATCGGTAATATCGGGTATCGGCGTGTTTTAATAACTATATGAAGTTTTTTCGTCGATTCAATTATTGGAAATTTTTCACATACCGATTCAGCCGGAAAATTTCCACAGACCGAATCGACAAAAAATTCCATATAATTACTGGACCAGCTCACAAAATTTTAATTTGGAGAAGAACCGGAAATCCGGCTGGACAGACATACGAAAGCATTTTTATCCAAGCTGAAACGGAGACGCTTCGCTTGCTCGGCCAGTTAACTTATACATAACTAGCTGCCCGACGCGACTTCGTTCTCGTGGTGCTACCCTACTCTATGGTGCTACCCTACCCTACCCTACCCCACCTTACCCTACTCTACCCTACCCTACCCCACCCTACCCTACCCTACCCTACCCTACCCTACCCTACCCTACCCTACCCTACCCTATCCTACCCTACCCTACCCTACCCTACCCTACCCTACCCTACCCTACCCTACTTTCTTTGCTTTAAACCTCACGGAGCCCGAGACCTTTCCAACGAATGCAAAACCGTGAAAATCGGTTCGTGCGTTCTGGAGTTATAGCGTCAGGAAGGAAAACCCGACTTATTTTTATATAGTAGATATCTTGATCATACCGAGAAGAGTTTCAAGAACAGTCAAATAACATGAACGTTACCATTTTCAGCTCATCCGAAAGTCCTTGCTTTTTACTCGCATTGTGGCTTATTGGGTACTACAGAGGCAATGTATCATGGGGTACCCATGGTTGGAATGCCAGTGTTTGGAGACCAGCCCAGCAACGCTGCAGCCGTCGAAGAGAGCGGCTTGGGTGTCCAGATAGACGTTCATGAGCTGACGAAAGAAACGTTATTACACCAATTGAGGACTGTTTTGGATCCTAAGTAAGTACCAAATCATGTGATGATGTTTTATAAAATGTTAAATACCGCGGTAAACCTACTTCAAAAAAACCGGCCAAGTGCGAGTCAGACTCGCGCACCGAGGGTTCCGTACAAACCTGTAGGTATTATATGTAAATGCTAGTATAGACTTGAGTATTTGATATGAATTTCAATTTATGACGTATAAAAAAAAAACTACTTACTAGATCTAGTTCAAACCAATTTTCGGTGGAAGTTTGCATCGTAATGTATATCATATATTTTTTTTGGTTTTATCATTCTCTTATTAGAAGTTACAGGGGGGGGGACACACATTTTACCACTTTGGAAGTGTCTCTCGCGCAAACTATTCAGTTTAGAAAAAAATTATATTAGAAACCTCAATATCATTTTTGAAGACCTATCCATAGACACGCCACACTTATGGTTTATTTAAAAAAAAAAAAGAGTTTCAGTATGGGGACCCCCAAAATTTATCGTTTTTTTTCTATTTTTGTGTGAAAATCTTAATGCGGTTTACAGAATACATCTACTCACCAAGTTTCAACATTGTAGTTCTTATACTTTCGGAAAAAAGTGGCTGTGACATACGGACGGACAGACAGACAGACAGACAGACATGACGAATCTATAAGGGTTCCGTTTTTTGCCATTTGGCTACGGAACCCTAAAAACAACAATAAACCTAATTTTAAAACCCATAGTGCAATTTCGTACTACCAGTTATTACTAGTATTTTACAGACCCTATTACTAAGTCTACTCCGTAGTTTCGTCCATCTTTATCTGTGACAAGAAGCAAATGTCCAGAATTATTGTTTCACGGTTTGCATAAAACAATAATGGTGGCATGGTTTGGTTGAGTTACAGAGCCACAAAATTGAGTTCGTTTTATAATTATTTTGCTTAAACTTCCGTCCTTCTGTTTGAACACTATCTCACCATAAGTGATAATGTAAACGAACGTGGTAAACCTATGCGAAAACTGGCTCTCAAGTGCCCGTTGCAGCACTTTTCAACTTGAGTTTGGTAGCCAGCCTTGCGAGTACTACAAAGTAACATATGTGCAAAAATTACATTCTTAGTGCTAGAACTCAGTGCATAGAACACCAATCTAAATTAAACTAATTTAATATTATAATCTCTGATGTATTTCGTTTTTTTTGTACCTTCTTATGATGATATTTTAAAAATATGTACTACTAATAATAATTATATACTTCTCAACGATAAAAACAAATACATTTCAATTCTAACAGGTTTATAAATGAAAATGCGCAAAAAAATTACAATCTACTTAAAATGTGCTTTATTAGTGAAGTATACAGCTAACAAGCCGTTCTGATTTCAGTTTCAGGTACAAAGTAAAGCAGTTGTCCAAAGCATGGCACGATCGCCCTGTATCACCTATGGATAGCGCCATCTACTGGACCGAGTACGCAGCGCGTTACACCAACATTACCATGCAATCACCTAGAGCAAAAGTGCCATTTTACCAATACCTTTGTTTGGATGTGATAAGTGTTTTACTGGTGTTTGCAGCATTGACAATATTTGTAATAAAATCTTTTATATCAGTATTAAGAAAAAGAAAATTGCAAAGTAAAAATAAAAACGAATAAACTAGCAATTAAAATATTTTTTCATTCATCCATTGAAATGTAATATGTGTAATAATTCAATGCATTCATCATACTCTGAAAGTAGACCATAGTTTATCTAAGAAGCGAGGTGAAAGTTGTGAATGGTATTTTTTTCTAATATGATATACTATTTACATTTACCTATTTGCATACCTTACAAATTGTGTACAATTCTGCGCATGTCAAATGTCTGGACTGTAATATCATGGTAATATCTAATGTATAATTTCACAAAGTTATGTTTTAATATCTTTACAAATACCTAATGTCATCAATAAAACAACATACTGGAAATGCAGGCCCCCTAAAAAGGAAGCTCAGCAATATTGCTAACGGCATTAATTTTTTCGAGATCTTATGCAATTCTTCAATGCCGAATGAATTGAATTGTATATAATGAGTATGTACCTAATTAGGTATTTTACCAAAAAATATTGGAATTACGTAGGATCTGCCGAGAATTCTAAAAAATGAATTGCGTAGCAATATTGCTTTAGCTTCCTTTTTAGCCCCCGGGAAGCTAAGCCGAGCGCTTAGTCGGAATTGTCACAGAGGGTGATATGTAAATGGGATGCATATTCCTTAGATTCAAATTATGACATTGTTCAAACCAAAATAGTCCTTTCATTGGCGTGATTGAGTTCTGAATAAATATCGATACTACAAACAGGGGGACTAAAAAGGAAGCTAAAGCAATATTGCCACGCAATTCATTTTTTCGAATTCTCGGCAGATCCTAAGTGATTCCAATATTTTTTGTTAAAATAGTTACTCATTATATACAATTCAATTCATTAATTAAGATTTGGAATTGATGAATTGCATAAGATCTGCTTTAAATTCGAAAAAATTAATCGTGTTAGCAATATTGCTTAGCTTCCTTTTTAAGGGGGCCAGTTCTACCTTCTGTCTGTATATGATTTCATCGCGATTTTCTTTTTAACGGAAGAGTGTTAAGACGACACCGTAGAAATAAATCGTACCTACTGACTAGTATGTTATGGTAAAACTATGCTACTGGATGTACTATTATTTATTCTGTGATACTGGTGAGAATACGCAACGCTATAAGTACTTAGGTACCAGCTATTTGACAATCCACTCACCACGGTAGCATTACCGCAAAATACAATATCTTTACTTGTAATTAAGATATTATATTATAGTAAAACAAAAGTAGAAACTAATAGGACTGGCAACTTATAATAGTATACTCAACCGTAGAACTAAAATTAATATTTGCTTGTCACGCCTTATATTGAGTTACTTGACAAGTACACTGTACCTGTGTACTGTACTGTACAATATACCTACTTAGTACCTATTAACAAAATAATAATAATAAAAAGTGTAAATAAATTACACTTTTAATTTGAATAAAAATAATTTTTAACTTTATATTTTTATTTAATTCGATTATCTTAGATTCGCTCTCTAATTAGAAAAAAGTTATCGTTAAAAGCACTGTTAACTAAATAATAACAGTTCAAAATATATAGAAATATAATTTGCAATTAAACAAAAATAATATGGCTACATAAGTTGTAGAACCGCCAGATACTGATGATTAGGGATTGCAAAATCCGGATTTTTTTCAAATCCGGTTTCAAAGTTTATCATCACATATAAATCCGGATTATCCGGATTTTTCGGATTTTAGTATTTTTTTTGCAATCTTTTGTAATTTTAAATTGTAAGCGTAGTTTTATGCTAAATTATTAGTAGTTTGAAGAGAGGTGTTGTATTTTATTGTTTTTCCATTGCTTGCTTTTCAATAAAAATTCAATTAAACTGCAAGTAATATTAAAAAAAAAATGGGCTTGTGTTTGGCCACTGAGCCGTCCATAAAGGATAAAGACAAAGCCTAAGGTGGACCATGCTAACCCAAACGAAACCTATTCATTCTGGCCGTGAAAGTCCCTAGATTCTAAGAGTCAGGAAATACAGTCGCCGGGAGCAAGTTCCACTCCCTTGCTGTTCGCATTATCATTGACGATGCAAAACACTGTCCGTATTTTCAGTATGTCAACATTGTATGGGTGAAAATTTTCCCGGTTTCTTGTGGTTCGGAGTAAAAATGTGAATGGTGGTTGGAATAAGATTAACAATTCTTGCACACACTCTCCAAAATATATCCTATAGAAAACCGATAAGGCAAGCAACCTTTCTTCGATGGTCGAGGCTCGTGAGTTTCGTCATAATTAGTCTCATATTCGATGAGTTTTCTGGCTCGGCGGTTTATTGAGTCGAGGGCGAGAGCCTGGTAGAAAGTACTCCGTTTGGTGGTGAAAAGACACACCTGCATCTTGGTAGTATTAAAAGTGACCAGATAGGCATTGCCCCAATCGGAGACTGCCTGTAAAGTTACGTTCAAACGCTCTTCCATGGCCTCTCGCAACAATTGGATCTAGTCACTGGTGGCTCGCGCGCTGGAAATATGACAACGGTGCTATCGTCTACGTACCCAAAGATACCGGGCTTCACCAGATCGTTAATATGCAGCAGAAATAAGGTTGCAGAGAGAACTGAACTCATGGCATTGATTGCGAAAAGGTCCGACGAACACCCGTCTATGACTACAGGAATAGACCATTCGCTCAGGAAATTGGATATGCAAGCGCACAGACCACCAGATTTCATAACAAGGAAGCTTGCTTAGAAGACTGGTGTGTCAGACCCTTTCAAAATTAACAATTTTCTTAGATCAGCCGATGTACAAAATGCTTTCAACGGTAACCCGACTAGAACTATCATTCAAAGTAAAAGTCAAAGCCATTTATTCAATTTAGGCCCCAGAAGGGCACTTATGTAGGTCACAATTAATGAAGTTACCACCGGTTCGGAACTTAGCCTTCAACTGAGAAGAATCCGGCAAGAAACTCAGCAAGGTTACATTTTTTAAATATTTTTTGGACAATCTGACTATGTTTGGCTTTTTTATTCGAAATAATTAACAATAAAAGAGAAAGCATTCTTGATATTACGTTGTGCAAAGAGTTGTTATTCGCGCCGCGCGTGCATCGCCTCCATCTAAAACTCACTGGCCGACTTAGCTTCTGGCTAGATGGATGAGCGGTAGCAGCAAGCCGCGTGTTAGCCGAGCGGTGTAAAGATTTCAGAGTAATACTGACCTAAATCTATTGGATATTTAATGATTTATTTAAGTTAAACATCAACTATTATCAATTATGATTAAAATTCGAAAAAACCGGATTTTATTCTCAATATTCGGATTTATAATAGGCCCTTAAAATCCGGATTTTTCAGTCATTTTCGGATTTCGAAGTATCCGGATTGCAATCCCTACTGATGATGTCATCAACACGTTGGTTGGATGACTCCTCATCCCGCCAGGGCTGGATTTCATAGTATAATTATACTAAGTATTCTAAAAAAAAAAAAAAAATTGACTTTGACATGGCAAACATAAGCTCTGAACAAAATATAAATTCAAAATATTTAAAGTGCTTATATATTAACAATACAGCGATTTAAGTGACGGTGAATACCAGATAAACAAGCTCCATTGTTATCTTCAGCTTTTTTAATCGTATAAGTACATAGAAATTATAATAAAATATATACGAGCCAAAGCGTCTTGACAGACGTCAAAGGAAAATATTTTTGTTGCAAGCACGTTCACAACTGTTCATCTTAAAATTATTTATAAACCCAGTAAATAGCGGTTGAACTGCACGAGGCATACCGTACTAACACGTACGTAAGTGAGCGCATAGAAAAATCGAAGAGCGCATAGAAGATTAGTGCTACCATGGCTCCAAGCCGTGGTCCGCCGCCGCCGCCAATGTGCTCTCTTCATAAATACGCCATGTGAAGTGTTCGGTTTGTTTTATATGTTTTCTTGTGCGTTTTTATGTGTTTTGGCTTATTTTATCGTATTTTTATATAGGTTACTTAAAGACATTTTTGCTCCGGACATGCCACGATGCGTTCAAGCGAATCAAAGTGAATCCAGTAACCAACCAGTTGTGTCACTGGAAGATCTCGTACAATGCCATGAATTTTCTCAGGTACGTTTTTTCAAGGGACAGAGAGGTTAAAAATCCACCAGGGCAAATGCCATAAAAATGTTAACATCCCCCTTTCGGCTTCGAATTCTAACCAAGGTACTACTTCTCAGAATATTCCTGATCGACCCTTTTGGAAAACTTTATCGCATTCAAAAATATCAACACCAGTTTTAAAACGGATTCCACGTGGTGCCCGCCTCTCTGTCGCTATCGCATTATCCCAGGCAATCAAGTTAGTAGTTTTGAAAAATACAAGACGTGCTTGGGAGCATTTGTTGTCTTTCCCTTATGCTGTGTTTTACGTCAGTCCAGAACAAAATAATAAAAAGTCTTTAACTACTCGAGTTAAAGAGAACTGCGTGAAGTACAGCACACTGGAAGAACTTGTACTACTTTCGGACAGCAGTTTAGTATCAAATCAAAATTCAAATTTCACTGTGAAACCCGTCACGGAGTCTGCTATCTACAGACTTGTAGAGAGCAAACTCGGTGACGGAGATATAAAAGGTGCTTCGCGAATCCTTTTTTCCAGTGACACAATAGCACCCGCTTCCCCTGAAACGCTTCTAGCTCTAGAAGGAAAACATCCATCTCCGGCAGCAGATCTTCAACTTCCCGAGGCACCGAAAGAGTCTGATGTTTCCGTTGAAGTTACCGCCCAGGATGTATCTGCAGCCGTCGCGTCCTTTCAGAGTGGCTCCGCAGGAGGTTTAGATGCCCTAACGCCGCAACATTTAAAAGACTTATTGTGTGGCGGCAATGGTGAAACAGGTGAGGCGCTACTTAGGGACTTGACGACTTTGGTTAACCTTATGCTGTCAGGGCGAGTCAACGGAGACATCACGGAGATTCTTTACGGTGCCAATCTTTGTGCTCTAAAAAAGAATGACGGTGGCATTAGACCAATAGCCGTCGGTATGACATATCGTCGCCTTGCAGCCAAAATCTGCTGCAAAAAGACCGCGCCTCAATTGGCAAACTATTTCCAGCCAGTGCAGCTAGGTTTTGGCTCGCAAGGTGGCTGCGAAGCCGCCGTTCATTCGGTGCGTACATTTTTAGATCAAAATTGTGGAGATGTGCTGCTGAAGGTGGACGTGAAGAATGCCTTCAATTCTGTGGATAGAGGAGCCTTATTAACGCAAGTTAAAGACAAAATTCCAAATTTATATAGTTTTATTTGGCAATGTTATAGTTCTTCAACAAAATTAACTTATCTTGGCAACGAAATTTTATCCGCGGTTGGTTGTCAACAAGGAGACCCTCTCGGCCCAGCAATATTCAGTCTCGC
Source organism: Achlya flavicornis (assembly GCA_947623365.1). Classification (NCBI taxonomy): domain Eukaryota; kingdom Metazoa; phylum Arthropoda; class Insecta; order Lepidoptera; family Drepanidae; genus Achlya; species Achlya flavicornis. The sequence goes on from OX392482.1 coordinate 6,725,392, forward strand.
CATTCATCCCATCATCCAACGTCTTCAATCTAAACTAAATGTTTGGTATTTGGATGATGGGACGTTTGGTGGTGACGCTAACACCGTATTTGACGACCTTCTTTTTTTAATAAAAGAGTTTAAAGATATAGGTCTTGATTTAAATTTTTCAAAATGTGAACTCTATTTCTCCGACAATTGTCCTTCAAAAGATTTGGTTTTAAAAAAGTTTATCGGTTTGGCCCCAAATATAAAAATTATTGACAAATGTTCTCTCCGTTTATTAGGCTCCCCTATCCTTGATGAATCATTTCCTTCATTTTTCGACGAAAAAATTCAAAATTTTTTACAAACTTCAAACCGATTATCAAAAATTAATACCCACATGGCTTTTACTATTATAAAATTTTGTCTTTTTGTCCCCAAATTTACTTACATTTTACGATGTTGTCAGCTCTGGAAACATAAAGAGCTTCTTGAAAGATTAGACAGCATCGTAAAAAATACTTTGACATCTATTTTGAATATAAATTTTGAAGAGCGGGCTTGGTTACAGGCTTCACTTCCAGTGCGTTTGGGGGGCCTGGGAGTTCGATCTATTTCTGGTGTAGCTCTCCCCGCATTCCTGTCCTCTGTCCATAGTACTCAAAATTTAACACAAAAAATTCTCGCAGCCTCTTTGGATAGTTTGGAAATAAACTACTTAAACGAGGCCAGGAATGCGTGGAGATTAGCCTGTCCTAACTTTGATTTGCCACAAACCACATCTTCTCAGCGGCTGTGGGATGGGCCGATCTGCGAGTTAACACGGAAGTATCTTTTAAATACGTGCTTAAGCTCCGCAGATCGTGCCCGTCTGTTAGCCGTTGGTGAGTGGGAATCGGGTTTGTGGCTACAGGCTCTCCCATCGCCCAATACTGGTACTTTAATTGATTCAACATCTTTCCGAATTGCAGTATCCATTCGCTTGGGCGCTTCGTGTAGTGCTCCGCACCGCTGCCAGTGTGGCACTGCTGTCGACCGGCTCGGTCACCACGGTCTGTCTTGTGTCAGAAGTGCGGGAAGAATTCCCCGCCACTCCAGCTTTAATGATATCATACGTCGGGCTTTTACCACCGCCAACTGTGCGGCCGTTTTGGAACCAAATGGCCTCATGCGTGACGATGGTAAAAGACCTGACGGAATGACTCTTATTCCATGGAAGATGGGGCGGCCTTTAGTGTGGGACGCTACTTGCGTAGACACTCTTGCGCCGTCTCATCTTCCTGGAACTAAAAATAGGGCTGGTGCGGCGGCGGAATCAGCGGAGAGCCTCAAAAGGTGCAAATATAGTACCCTTGATAGCGGGTACATATTTGAGCCTTTTGGGGTGGAAACGCTGGGACCGTGAGCACGCAAAATTTTCAATGATTTATCTGGACGTCTGGTCGAAGCAACACGTGACCAAAATGCTGGTTTTTATTTTGGGCAAAGATTAAGCATTGCCATACAACGTGGCAATGCAGCCAGCATTTTGGGCACGTTGCCTACTGGTAGCGGCTTGTTAGATTAAGTTTATTTTTAAGTTATAGTTTTAGTTTTGTTATAGTTTTTAAGTTATTTTGTGTCTTATAATACTAAGTATGTGTTTAAAAAAAAAAAAAAAAAAAAAGTATTTTTACCATTATTTTATGATGTGTATGTAGTATGTATCGTGATGCCAGGATACTACGCGAAAATACCATCATTTTACCTTCGGGTCGATTAACTTTTTTTTTTTTTAATTAGCAAACAAAAAATTTACAATAGGGATTAGTATGAAGACATTCTCAATAAAACCACAAAGGTTTATAATAAATGGAATGGCTTCTCGATCGACAATTCGTCACATTGTCATGCAGTAGGTAGGAATATAAATACTAAGTACATCGCAGCAAATAAATTAATTGAAATAGACATAGGTACATGTAACATAATATAATAGGGCCGCACTCCACTCCGTACACACTGGATTGGCTATAAGTAGGTAGGTATGAACAAATGATTTACAGGTTGCCAATCCAGAGTATAAAGAATCGAGCGGGCCAATAAGTAGGTAGTCCTAATAAAAAATACTAAAAAATAAAGGTAAAAATAAACTACTGTTATTTGTTGAAATAAATTACAAAATACTACTTCAATTACAAAATAAAGTTGTAATTGTTGTAGTAAATCGCTCTATTGACTCCTTTCGTGCCTTTACCATGCCAGTCATGCGATGCTGTGAAAGAAAGTAAATGTAATTTGTATTGAATTTATTCCTTCTGACTACAAAGACGATGTTCCGATTGCATATTTTGCTAGAGAAACAGAGGTAAACATCTACTTGCCTAAATTTGGTTAATTTGTACAATAACAATAAAACTAAAATTTTACTTACCTATTGCAGGTTTATTGCATTTTTATTTCCATTTTATATATATATATATATATATATGGACGAAAAGCGAAACGTAGTATTATTACAATAATTTTCTGAGGATCTGAATCCAACCCTGCATCCCACCAGCGAGCGCCAGTCTCTACACAGTTAGTTTACAAACCGGACGAGCGAACTCGCGCGCTGTCCAAGGCCTTGAACTTATAATGAAGTTTTTATTTATTTTATCAATACTCGCGCTCACATACTCTACAAATGCTCTCAATATACTTGGAATATTTCCATATCACGGAAAGAGCCACTTCTTTGTGTTTAAAGTTTATTTACAAGAACTAGCAAATAGAGGTCATAATGTGACTGTTATTTCACACTTCCCGGAACAAAATCCACCATCAAACTACAAAGACATTAGCCTCGCAGGGAGTATCAAGCAAATTGAAGATAATATGCCTGTAGAAAAATCTTACTGGACATTATTAAACGTGGGTTTATATCTCGTAAACTCTGGAAAAGAAAACTGTATAGTTATGTTAGAAAACAAACAAGTACAAAATATGATCATACAGAAACCAAAGTTCGATATTATTGTTGTAGAGCAATTCAATAGTGACTGTGCTTTAGGTATAGCTTACAAATTAGAAGCCCCAGTTGTTGGAATCACATCTCATATTTTAATGCCCTATCATTATAAAAGATTGGGTATTCCGTATAACCCAGCGTTTGTACCATTTCATTTCTTGGAAGGAGGAACTAAGCCCACTCTGTACCAAAGGCTAGAGAGTGTTGTATTCGATGTTTACTTTAGATCACTGTATTACTTCATTACTCAAAGAAGCAATCAAAACACACTCGCAACATATGTCGATGACATCCCACCATTAGAAGATTTAGCCCGTGAAATCAAATTTCTACTAGTCTATCACAATTTCGTCTTGACTGGATCGAGGCTGTTTCCAGCCAATGTTATAGAAGTTGGCGGATATCATGTATCTAAGGCGAAACCGCTAACAGGAGTGAGTATACAATTTTAAACCAATCCGTATTCTAGAATGTTAAACGCTGCTCAAGTTAAATTTTGAATTGGGATTAAAAAATTGAATTTGGTACCTGCTCAAATGATATTAGGTTTATTTTCAATTAACAAAATCTATTCTTGAGACTTGATCTGAGTTTTGATCTCGTTCTATAATTACAGGCTCGAATTTAATTACTATGTACTACATAGTACATAGTAATTTAATTCCTACCAAATTCCAGACCTACATAGTAAGTATGTAGCCTGAACCTACCTTGTGAATGACATTGCAACTATATTTTCGCAGGACCTAAAAAAGTTTGTAGACGAGGCAAAAGATGGTGTAATATACATTAGTTTCGGTACAGTGGTCAAAAGTTCCACCATGCCGGCGGACATGCTGCAAGGAGTGTTAGGTGCTATTAATGAACTGCCTCAAAGGTTCATCTGGAAATGGGAGGACAAAACCTTGGTCTCGGATAACAAGAAGCTTTATATATCGGACTGGTTGCCTCAAGTTGACATCTTAGGTACCTATATGAAAGTTTATTTTAAATAAGCTACAAATTGTAGACTTTTAAAATTATTATGATGACTAAATTAAAAGGAAACTTTGTTTAAAAAAAAGTATTTTTTGTTTATCGAATCTATCTTGAAAATATTAAACATTGCAGCTCATCCAAAAGTATTAGCTTTCTTTTCTCATTCGGGAATGGGAGGTACGACAGAAGCTATACATTTTGGCGTACCTATGGTAGCCACGCCGATCATGGGTGACCAGCCAGCCAATGCAGCAGCTATTGAAGAGAGCGGGCTTGGCGTGCACTTACCATTAAAAGACCTCACCAAAGAAAGTTTGCTTAAAGCTTTCAAAACGGTCCTGGATCCAAAGTAAGTTTAAACAAAATATCTTATTACGAATTGTACTTGGCGGGAGAGACCTGATGGGAAATATTATAAAATAGTTATATAATTATAAAATAGGTATATAAATTACCCAAGAAATAGGTCAGCGAAATCCGGGTCAACCGGATGGGTCGTTATTTTATACCTGCGAACTTACAGATGAACTACTATGTACTACCGTGGTACTACCTATATATGCTATGTCTGAAAAGTTAATCTTATTGAACAAAAAAAGGGGAAAAGTTGTATTTTTTTAAAGAACACTATTCAGCAAAATCATATTAATTTCGAAGAAGCACTCATTAAAAGTTTCTACTTTAAGGTTCCGAGAGAATGCAAGGAGAATATCGAAAGCGTGGCACGACCGACCAATGTCTCCACTCGACACTGCCGTGTATTGGACTGAATTCGCTGCTCGAAATGGAAACTTTACATTCAGGACTGCTGCTGCTGATGTGCCCCTCTATCAATACTTAAATCTGGACATCGCCTTAATTCTAGTTACACTACTTATTGTTGCACTTCTCATAATTAAAGCTGCTTGTGCAGTTTGCTTCGTTTCAAAAGTAAAGAAGGTTGAAATTAAGAAGAAATCAAAACGTCAATAACTCACTTTATGCTCATCATTATATTTAAATTAACATAATAGATGAATCGAACAAAGTTTAACAGTAGTTTTTCAACAAGAAAATAAAGAATTTGAAAATCCTTTTTTGCCTTCCTCAATTTCTTACATTCGTTAAGTATGTAATTGTTATTATGCCGTTTGTAATTTTTCAAACCCAACACAAAATGATTGGCGAATTGCCAACGAATTGCAGATTTAGATTTTATGACGGTCAAGTGCGTGTCGGACGGACCGCACATTGTAGAGTTTCATCCATACCTACACGAAATAAGGAATCTGTGATTTGATATGTGCTAAGTAGCAAGTTACTAAGAGAAACAAAGTTATTTTTGTTGTTAAAAGCGGATAGCGGATTTTCCAAAAATGGTGTAAACTTGATTTAAAACATTTGTAAATAGTTGAGAATTTCGGGCAAAAAGAAAAACATTGTTTATTGATACTTTTGGAGTTACTATCGCACCAAATTAATTGACCGACCGAGCGCGAAGCAAGCGGCAGCTTTTCAGCTTCGGCAAAAATACCTTCGTGTCCGACGGGATGTCTCAGCGATTCTCGTGAAATTTTGTGAGCTGGTTCGGTAAACAATTACAAAAACTGGATCGACGATGGAATTCCATATAATAATCGAGACTTGCGAGGTCTACAGATCACAGTAGGTATTCCATATTACAAGCTCTGCTTTGGTATCAGAAGGCCAGATAGTATGAAGAATGTACAAAGATATAAATAAATAAATAAATAAATAAGATGTGTTTACACTCGGTACCAAAAAATGGGTAGGTACAATACAAAAGATGGTACCTATTATTTGGGGTGCCTAGCCTTGAGCATGAGCAGGTCAATGGCATCTCAAAATCAGCGGTCATTGGCACTACCGGCGCATTCATCTTGTAAACGTCTGCAAACCGGAGTCAGTCACGAATTGCTCAACCATGACCATATTATTCTAAGAGCAACTGTTAATGATGTCGAATACACAACCTTGTCTACCGAATGTTATAATTTACCTACTTATTGGAGTAGCGAATAGGTGCTTACGTAGGTACCATATAAGGTACATCTCTCGATCCCTCCACAATTTAGCTACAGAGTAATGAGGGCAGTGGCACTGTAACAGAACAAATACCTTCTGGCGATTGGCGATGGTTTAAAATAAAAATTTCAAGCAACGTACAACGTATAACGGAAATGCTGTATGCAAGTATAATCAAGGACATCAATCGTACTTGGCATGGCAGTTCTAGCGAGTGATGAAATAACAAAGAGGTTGTAGGTAAGTATAATAAAAAAGTTAAAATACCACATGGCTTGAAGAAAAATATTAAATCGAGACATTCCAATGATAAAATGTGAAGAATTTTCTGACACTTGACTTAAGAATGGCTGAAGACATTACTGACGTCATGTAAGATTTAAAAAACTAATATTGACCGTTCCCACCATTTCAATTAATATATAAACTTTACATTTAAAATGGGTAAGGGCAATAACGTCTAGTGAGGAAGATGACAAGATGTCCATCCTAACTAATATTAGAACTGCGAGAGTGAGTTTGTTGTTTTTAACTCAACGGCACAATCAATCATGATACAATTCGGCACTCAGGAACCCTTGGCATGGAGAAGGACATACTTTTCATTCCAGGAACCGCGGGCAACTGCTATTATAATTAGCTCCATTGACGTCGAGACGAACGAATAGTTACGTCTCCGAATGATGTCCCCTTTATTGACTTCCAAGGTTATATCTTCGCAAACTTTCAGGTCGCCTAGCTGAACCTTAAATATGGCATGTTGCTGTAAACCAGGCAGATGTAAGTACCTACATCTTCTTAATTCAAGATTTGGTCAGAATAGGCTTGATTTTTAACTGTCAGCTAGGTATTTGATACACGATCCAAATCTACCATTGACAATACCACCTTAACGCCCGGTACCTTACACCAAAATTTATATTAATTAACGTGTTTTATAGCGAATAAGTCTTCAACGAGCTGCTTGGGGCGCTGCGACCTACCGAAACACAGATGTCTAGACAAAGAAGAGGTGAAACCAGGGCCAGTGCCCAAACACATGGGATGGATGTATACAGCAAGAGACTCTCCTGAACATCAGGTAGATTTCCAATTTTGTGAGCGATTGGCGGGGAATTTGTAGGGAGAAGTTAAATAAATAAATATCCTGTGACATTCCTCACACACAGATGAAGCTTTTTATTTTGAAGTCGGTTAAAATAATTTAACCAACTTCAAAATAAAGTGCGGCCAAGTGCGAGTCGGACTCGCCCATGAAGGGTTCCGTAGCAGCAAATAACATTTGATTGATGTTTTAATAATAGTTGTTTTTTTTTAAATAAGTCGTATTAAAAAAAATACTTACTAGTTTACGTTCAAACCAATTTTCGGTGGAAGTTTGCATGGTAGGTAATGTACATCATATATTTTTTTTAGTTTTATCATTCTCTTATTTTAGAAGTTACAGGGGGGGACACACATTTTACCACTTTGGAAGTGTCTCTCGCGCAAACTATTCAGTTTAGAAAAAATGATATTAGAAATCTCAATATCATTCTTGAAGACCTATCCATATATACCCCACACGTATGGGTTTGAGGAATTTTTTTTTTTTGAGTTCAGTTCTAAGTTTGGGGATCCCCCAAATTTTTATGTTTTTTTTTCTATTTTTTTGTGAAAATCTTAATGCGGTTCACAGAATACATCTACTTACCAAGTTTCAACTGTATAGTTATTATATTTTCTGAAAAAATTGGCTGTGACATACGGACGGACAGACAGACAGACAGATATGACGAATCCGTAAGGGTTTCGTATTTTGCCATTTGGCTACGGAACCCTAAAAAGGAGGCTCTATTTTTTTTTTATGTTAGTTACCTAATATCTCCCGTAATTTATTAACCGATTTAGAAAATTATTTTTTTGTTTATAAGGGTACACTTCCCGTTTGGTTCCATCATGCCAGGATTTGATTACTTTTTAGAGTAGGTACTTTAAGTGGGTTTAAGATTTTTGTCAAACGTTTTCAAAGGTAAGTAAGTACCTTTTTGGAATGTTTGCAATGTAAAATGGCCTTCGGCTATCGACTCTCTGGAATGAGCTATGAAGATACCGAGGGCGTAGCACGCTTTCCCAGAAAATGCCTGTTCACTATGGCCTGAACATCTAAGCCTTGAAACGAAGTGCGCATAGGTAACATAGTTTGAACTTAACTAATGTTTGGACTAAAATAATGTACCTACGTATAATGCATGCCAATTTCTCGATTATTATCAATAAGTACTTTTATTAAAAACAAATTACAAGGTATCTATCCATATCGACATTTTGTCCGACTTTAAATCACTAGTGTACGATATATCTGTGAATACATCTATATGGAAACTGCTCACGCCTTTCGCAAAGTAACGTTGATAACGCTATCACTCTATAATATTCTAACTCAATAGGATAAACCCTACGGGCGCAGCACTATCATTTGTTACTAAATCGCACACTGCCAGCACAGCGCTTTCACATGGAACTCTAATGTGCTTCCCAAGTGGAGCTGCTACGAATTTTGAACGAGTTAACCCGTTATGACCTACCACAAAAGTGAATTCTATTGGTTAATTATGATTGGAATATCCCGGCCCGCTAAAGCCACCAACCAATACTATCGTTTCTTCACAATTTCCTTGATCGCAAGTGTATGCTTAAATAAATATTGCTTTCAGTTACGTTGCGGCTGGCGCCCTGGTCACATTTCCTGTCCCGTACTTAGAAAAATCGAGCAACACAACTGCATAAAGTTAGGCGACTGCAATCCGTGTCCATCGAACTGCGCTCAACCTTGCATTAAGCCTTGCTGCGTACCATCAAGACCTATTGCAGTCTGTCCGTCGACATCTTCATGTTGCAAGCCGCCCGTGAGTGGCCAGCCGCTCATCAGAATAATAAGACACAACGGCGCTTACACCATATGCACGAAACCTTCAAACATGAGCAATGCCCCATCTGGACCATACCCTTTAAAATATGTGCTCAACACAGATGAATATGATCAATCAGCTCAAAGCGCGCCAGATACAAAATTCAGTGTGGAAGCAAAATTTAATGATTATCACTTTGATTATACCAGTTCACAATCATCGTTTGTCCTAGATTTCTCACCGCCTGAACCGAAGTGCTACAAACCATGCCCAAGGAAGAGTATCCCATGCGTGCTTTGCCCAAGTGACTGTAAACCTATAAATAAATAGTATCCAAATATCTTGAATATATTGAATATGGATGAGATATTTATGACCATTTGGTTAAAGTACATAAAATACCGAATGAAGCAAATGTACCTACGCAATATTTTAGAAGAACATTAGTTGTACCAAATAAACAAAGATAAATAAATGATATGATATCTAACTGCCTTATTTCATTTATCTATTATTCTCAACTAGCTGGCCCCGCAGTTTTACCCGCGTTCCCGCGATAAAATGTAGCCTATGTCCTTCTCCATACCATAGGCTATTTGCATGTCAATGAGTAGTTGAGGCGTGAAGGCGTAACAAACAAACAAACTCACTTTCGCATTTATAATATTAGGCTAATCAATCATCTACCATTATATCTGTAGATATAAAAGAAGCCGACTGATTGACAGTCTACAGCTTAAAATGCAGGGTCTTTTTAAATTTTCCTTGAATTTCACGTGACTGGGAGAATTTTGAAAAACATTTCAAAATTCAGCACACATTTAAGGGGTTAAAGAGAGGCGGAAAGCTAGTTTGGTCACATTCAGGTTGCAAAATACTTCTGTAATCATATAAATAAGTAATGAAAAAAAAATATTAACTGCTCAACAATATTTTATTTGCCCACAATTAAGGCAAAACCTAATAAAATAAAATAAATACAATTTGTATTGGGAATGGAACTACACTAACTGGGGTTTCCAGACTTTTGGGCTAATGCCAACATATTCTCATTAGCAATCATCTGGAACTCATGGAATCTTTGTGACACTCTTTGGTTTGTTCTCAAATACTTTTCCATACAATTCAGAGTGCATTTGTCCTGAAAAAAAAACACAAAGCAATTAATACATATAATTTTCCAAATTGTGATGCAATCACACCATGCCACGATGGCTGATAGGAAATAGGTTAGCTAGGCCTATAATAAATTGCCACTTAGATAGATGATACTGTGGAATTGCATATAGGGTACTTATATCTTTATTTTCGTTTACACCCACAATATGATTAATTATTGACTAATAAACACAATATCAATAACAACACATAAACATAACAATTTTATTGATTGCCACATTTTCTTAATATTTAGACTCTCCTTTGAAGTTAATATGGAACTAAGGGTCAGTCATTGAATTTATTTTGATTTGTATAATCTGTGGGAAAATAATAGTAGAGTCATTTGTTAACTTTCATAAGTGCCCTATAAGGGCCTAATTTGAATAAATGAATTTTGATTTTGATTTTTATTTTGAATAAATATTGGTAAATAGATTAATATAAATTGATAGGATACATATTTCCATGGATTTAGATTTGAATTCCTTCACTGAAAACCAGTAACTAAGAGGGTGCTATACCTTTTTCAGGATGTGTGCCACCTCTATTATGCTTTACCTAACCAGAGCTTTCAAAGTGAAGGTTTCCATAGCATGGTGGGTACTTTGTAGTACTGCCGGAATGGCTGAAGTCATCAAGAAAAAAAAATATGCACAAAGCAATTAATGGTGTGTTTCAGCACCCAATTCCTATCTACGCTTTGTGAACTTCCTATGAATTTTAATTATAATAAATAATCAATACGAAAACTACTTGAAGTTCAAAAAAATTGCAGACATGGTTATAATAGAAAATATGAAGATAATCACAACTTTTTGGTGGGAACTTTGCATTTTCGTTTTTGTTTTCATAAATTTGTGTATTTTCAGTTTTATTGCATATATAAGGTGGTATTTTATCCAATAAAGATCAACCATGTGCACCAGTGAAGTGAAATGAAATGAATTATGTGAATTGTGACTTTTCAAGTTGTCTAAAAAAGTCTGAAGAGTTTATTACAATGACCACCATTGTAGTAAACATTACTTTTATGGGCAGTGACTGAAGACTATATGTGAAAGTGATTTATTGTCACTGGAAATTATAATATATAAACTTAAAACTAAGAAGAAGATAATCACCTCTGACGGTTTGATAGTTCTGGAGGTGAAGTCATGTATGCAGTCATTGAAGCATAACTCTGATAACTTGTTATACTGGACAAGGAAGTCTTTGAACTGGAAAATAAAAGACAATGGATAATCTTTTATAAAATGCAGAGACTGACTGATCGACAGATGCAGACACAGCTCAACCGGCTGGGTCTACAAACTTGGAATTTCGCATGCAGGCTCCTTATGTAACGTAGGCATCTACTATGAAATTGTTTTTTCAGAATTGGGTGGAAATTAGGGGATTGTAGGTGGACCCCCATGGTGGAAAGCCAGTCAGTTACATAAAACTCTAATAAGGTATATTCTACTATTCATCCAAATAGTATAACTGCTGCACTCCTTCTTTTTTGCAGTGTAGATTGCTACACCTAAACAGCAAAATAAAATTGGCTGCAATATTGTGCATAGAAAGATCACTCGACGAATTGACAAATGAGATAGTTAAATCCCGGAATATCAATAAACCCACCTGGAAACAGCGTGGTGGATGCTTGTAATTAGATTAGATATAAAGCAACTATTACCAAAAATGTAAGTCCGTACGTGAGTACGATCGTGTATCATTCTTCAAAGTTTGTATATTTTTCTGTTTCTTAGTTAAATTCTATTCTATTTGATTATAAGAGATGGAATACTTTGATTACCGTTTTGATTTGGTCAGCCTCGGTCATCATTTCAGCAGGTGACGTCATTTTGATAAATTATGGTTTAACAGGAATTACTGTCTTGATAATTAAACACGCTGAAAAGCCTGTATTTACACAAAAAATATTATTTTTCAAGAAAAATATTTATCAATAATTATCCATAAAAATTTTAGGTTACTTCTCTTTTCTAATCAAAATGTACTGTCACTGTCAGTGTCAATCAGTGCTGCCAGATTTTATTTCGGGCAGAGCGGGATTTGGGTCTTTAGTCATTATGGCCCACTTCCCAATGTCCCGCAGGGTAATTCACACAATAATTGCAAATTTTAGATATTTAAAAATTTGATTTAGGAGATAAACCCTAGTAAAAAACAAATGCTATGAAATACATTCAAACAGAAAATACATAAAGTAATAGCCCGACTGCGACAAGGGTAAAAAGAGTAATGATATTAGATATTTCTATATTCATTTTATATTTTTTTATACCACTAAGTTTGCAAACAAGCATACGGCCCGCCTGATGGTAAGCGGTTACCGTAGTCTATGGACGCTTACAACATGAGGGGTATCCCTAGCGCGTTGCCGAACATACAGAAATCTCTTCACACCATTTTTTTGAAGAACCTCATGCTGTTCTCCATTGGGAAAACCACGGCGGGGAGCTCATTCCACAATCTGAGCGTCCGCGGAAGGAAGCTCCTTTGAGCTCGCACGGTTCGAAACCGTTTTGGTTACAATGTTTGAGGATGGACTCCCCATCGATAGCGAGAGTTGCGATGGTGGTTTTTGACGGGCCAGTTGGCGCGGTTGGCTAAGATTCAACCTACCGTGCTGTGCCGCTAATCGATAGCAGCGGTAGACTCGATGTTTTTTATATATACCTACTATATACCTAGGTAGATTGTATATTTTATGAAGTAGGTATTTCATCGGATTTCATTAGATTCAGCAGCTGAGAGAACCATGAATTCAGACAAGGCAAATATTAAGTTAAAGTACCAGGATTGGATAAGTTTGAAGTAGTGATCATATTCATGGATTTTATTGCACAGTCCTCCATATATGCTCATGTAGAACCACGGAAAAGAGAATACACTGGAAGGGCGATGCGTTAGAATTTGTATCGGAACCAGTGTAGCCAAACTCACACAAATAAATGTTAAATCATATATTGTACTACATATAAACAATCCTTTTGATTGGTCGTTTCTATTTTACTCAAAAATAGCTTTAATCACACAGGTCATACATATGAAAATATACCTTTTTACGTTAACATAAAATTTATTTTTCGATAGCGTACAAAGTATTTACGTCGTTTTGTAATCTACAAACTAACTAGATTCAATCGACGAAAAAGTTCTGCCACTCGGCACTAGATGGCCTTATTTTCATGGAACGCAATTTTGAACTCAAACGCATTAGACATAATGTTGATAATTGCGTAATAGCTGCGTCGACTGGCGTCGAGTAGCAACACTTATTGCTATTCGCTTAATGCAGCGAAAGTAATCGATAAAATATCAATAAAATTATCGATATTTTAATTTCGTCGATATATTTTTAGAAATTCCGTAAGAAAATTCACGTTCGATAAGAATAATTGTGCAAAGAATACTGAATTGTAAAAAAAAACGTTTAACATGATGAAGTAAATTCAAAAAAAGTTATTTTTACACGGTTTATTGCCCTTGAAATAAAATTTATTTGTTTCGAAATTCTCGTTTTGAAAGCTTAATTTTAACAGATGAATGCGGATATTGATATAACTTTCAACTATTGCCTTAATCAAATCAGTGATAAAAAGATGTATTTTATCGATATTGATCGAACAAAACTATCGATGCACGTGTTTTGGGGTCACGACAGGTCACGACTCACGACCAATGTGAAAGAACGCAATACATTACGTGCGGAGTTGCGCTCGCTACCTTGCGTACAAATAAAGTGAGTACATTGCCTTCAATGTATAATGTTGCAGTAGTATCCGAGTTTATCGTTTACACCTAAAATTATCATAATCTCGAATACATTTTTATAAATATCACAATTAAATAAAGGTTTGTAGACTCATCGATGAAAGGAAATCCCTCCTTGAGTTACACTCCGACTCCTCACTTCGTTTCCTACAGGAAATAATAGCGCCTCACGACATAATTAATATTTTTCGCGGAGCTACGCACCTCTGCTAAGTATGGCGGATACTACGAAGCGTTGACGCGTGTTTTGGTTGATATGTGCCCATTTGATGTTATGTGTGGCGCGCGGGCTCCGCTAGCATAGCGTCTCTATTTATATTTCTTTTCTCTGTGTGTAGAACCCATTGAATTTATTGATGAGGGTGTTGAAAATCGTCCTCAGCAAGCCAGGCTCTTCAGACAAGCCGTAAAGTGAGATAAGAATGCATTCATTGTTTATGGCTTTTAAATAAAATACATAATAACTTGAAACTGTTTTATTGTATAGTACATAAAAATCAGGCCGAGTATGTCTATTCGGTGAATATTCGCGAGCATCTCCCGCGTGAAGCGTGTCCGTGAGGTTGTGCAGCTCCTGCCAAGTACGCTCCAGCTCTGCAATCTTCCTTTTCTCAATTGAGACCGCACAACAGGTTAAATTAGCAGGAGTATGTGTTGTCAGTGTACTCCTTCCTCCTCCATCCTCGACGACATACGCAGTAATTTTCTTTTATCAGGGTCTGGAAATATCAATTCCAATTTCACAACGATTCACAACTATATAGCTACTTACAAAAACTCTACTTTCCATTATTTTAATATGATAAAAGAGTGTTTATTTGTCTGTCCATCCTTCATTTTGTAATGGATTATGTATATTTTTTATCTGTTTTAAGTAAAGTATTTTTGGTTATGACACCAAATCATTCTGTAAGTACCATTCATCACTAAATGTTGAATCCACCTTTCACCACTGCTTTGTCGATTATTGTATGGTTCCAAGACTATTTGGATGGACGGGCTCCCACTCACACTCATAATCAGTGCTCTAGTAAGTTCTGGATGCTCCTGCTCTGCATAAGCTGCTAGAGCATCTCGATCTTTTCATGAATCAACAGCATACATATATCCTGAAAGTAGAGTCAGTTTAATGTAAATACCGTAACGTATACCTATTAAAATTAACGTTTTGAAAACGACCAGGATTAATTTATATCACAGAAATCGGAATAAAGTTTAATAGGTACTCACCAATTTAGATAAACTTGTATTCTAATAGTAAATATGTAATTGCAACGCCCATCCAAGCAGTGACATTGACATACAAGTTTTTTTTAAGTGTAGTATATGATGTGTAGTAGTGTGTGTATTTTATTTCAAATTATGTAGTATAAAAAAGAGGATTTACGCCTTAAGGGTCAGTTCACACCGAGACGGGATACAACGACACGCGACACTATGAGACGCGGCGCGCAATTTTTAAGATAGCGATACAATGATGCGGATTCTGTTGTAAATCGCACTAAACTAATTATAATCACATCACATCTCTTTCTTACAAACATTATTGAAAAAGGATAGAACATATTTAAAGCTGTCAAATTAGTCTTTTCCGTTTCAATTTACGTATGAATTTTCCTTTCTTATGTTCTTTGTTAGAAATAGATATAGTGAGACTAAATTAGTTTAGTTGTAAACAACAGAATCGGCACCATATAACATAATCTATATTGACTAACTGACCGTTATACGTGTCTTAAGCATATTTTTTGGTCATACATTATTATTATATAGATTACATAAAACAATATTAATAAAATGTATTCGTCCATATTATACGACATAAGGATACTCTAGGACGTAACGTATCCTAATGTGAAATATACTTTGTCTAGGTGCGGTGCGGTCCCAGCATTAAAACTCTATTGAAGAAGGGTTTACCATTTATATCAAACTAGCTGCCCGGCGCGACTTCGTTCGCGTGGTGCTACCCTACCCTGTGGTGCTACCCTACCCTATCCTACCCTACCCTGAGGTGCTACCCTACCCTACCCTGTGGTGCTACCCTACCCTATCCTACTCTACCCTGTTGTGCTACCCTACCCTATCGAACCCTGCCCTGCCCTGCCCTGCCCTGCCCTGCCCTGCCCTACCCTACCCTACCCTACCCTACCCTACCCTACCCTACCCTACCCTACCCTACCCTACCCTACCCTACCCTACCCTACCCTGCCCTTCCCCCTTCCCCCTTCCCCCTTCCCTACCCTACCCTACCGTCAAACACTGAGCCACACGGAAAGAGATTGACTCCCTGCCGTACGGCCCGTACCCGTGACGTGATTTTTCTGCTAATACTTATATTTTTAAACTCGTGATATCTTTTAAATGGAATGTGCGAATTGAATAATTCAAAAAGTTATAATTTATTTTGATAATGATTAATACCAAGATACAAATAGAGAGACATTTATAGCGGCGGCATTTCAATAAAAAAATTAAAATAGAAAAACACTTATTGTGGCATAACTATAATAGTTAGACATATGGTATCGCGACACTTTTTGTAAATAATAATGTGCTCTGCAAAGTCGTAGTACATTTTTTTATTCTATCATCAATAGTTTTCGCAGCGCACGCGATGTAATGAATATTTTAGGTATTTTTTTTACACCTTGGGTTACATTATTGGAGATTTAGTAAGGATCCCTAATTTTTTTGAAAATATAATATAGCCTATGTCACCCGGGGATAGTGTAGCTTCCCAACAGTGAAAGAATTATTCAAATCGGTTCAGTACTTTCGGAGCCTATTCAATGCAAACAAACAAACAAACAAACAATCAAATCTTTCCTCTTTATAATATTATTATTATTAAGTATAGATAAAACAGGCTGATAATAATGGCGTTATGAAAAAAAATATTGTCACTTATTGACATCTCATATTGTCAACATAATGATATGTTCACTGATGTATCAATCTATATAGACGTACCGTCAGCGTGCCTTTAAAAGATAACAATAGTATTATAAATTAGTTGCGTGTTTATAAATAAGATTGAGGGTAAACTTGTATGAAGCAAGTTTCCTACCCTCTCTTTTCTAGACGTTTATGTGATATGTGTCGAATCTGCCGAGAGGTCTCTCACTGAAGATCATTGGCTGAGGACGATGTCGTGCGTGCACAGACTTGTGTTTTTCAAAATTACTCCAATCCTTTGCCGTGTAACTGTAAACAAAGACTATTCTTGTGTGTTTCGCATAAACCAGTTTAAGGTTTGCTCAAAAACGTGGATCCACGAAAGACGAGAAAGACGAGAGAGAAGCGAGAAGAGTAAGTAGGTACTATAGTCTATTTCACATAGGGTGAGGGTAACGATATTACATGTGATTACTCTGAAATAGTACACAAACATGAAACCTCGCTGTATCATAGTAGATCATAGTATTCTTTTATTATATCGAAATAAACATTTACATTAAAAATCGATACTGGTAACAAAGTATCCTACCCCCATCGTGAGGATGCCATAGCGGTACCTCACGATGTTTTCCTTCACCGAAAGCTCAGACTCATTATAGGATTCGAACCTGGGACCTTCGCCTCGGCATCCGACGTCACTACCAATGAACTATCATCGCCTTGAATTTTGGTAATTCATCGTGCAGATAACCTTCCAAGCTCATGGATGTTCATGCAATGAGTCATTGTCATAGACACACACAGGAGTCTCCATGACCATGAAAGGAAATCTGTCTACAGAAGGCCACAAATTCAGTATGATGAGCTTACGGAAGAAGGTTCTCATTCGTCAGGAGTCAGCAGAATTCCTCTAAATATATCCTGGCTAGTGAGGATTGCTATGAGCTGTTAGATGACGAGTTGGGAGCAGGAGTTTTTTTTAGCAGTTGACATTGAATATATATATTTTTTATATGCGCGCGAATGATGCCCCGGCCCGGGTATCACCCCGAGTGTCCATAGTGCTAAGGTAACCGCTTACCACCAGATTAATGTAACTTGAATATATATTTTATATGCGCGCGAATGATGCCCCGGCTATCACAAGTATCCATATTGCTAAGGTAACCGCTTACCACCAGTTGTGTGAAAAAAAAACATTTTTATTTTTCATTTTCCATGTGAATTAATTATTTATTATTTCTATCATAACACTTTTCCACTCATCTGTACCAAAAATAGGATAGTGTTTTGTTTGTTTTGACAGCGGGCCATAATGACTAATGCAAAATTTGAAAATAAAATAGAATAGGCGCTATGGCCCGCGGGCCATTCGCGAGTGGGACATAATGACTAAAGACCCGGGATTTCTAAACCTGTTCAGTAAAAAAGCGGGTTTCTATCGTCAAAAGCGGGACATTCTAAAAAACGTATATAACAGGAGTTTTTAACTATTGGTATATTTTTTCGGAAACTATTTAAGGTGGTGCCATTTTTGTGCAGTGCGATCACAGACAAGCGACCTCCATACCAATTCAAAATACCAAGGCAACCTCGGTTATATCGTAGCGTAGATAGGCGACGTACACTCAGCGTTGCCAACTCTACGTATTTTAGGCCTTTCCTGTAAACCTACGAACTTCAGTCCAAGATTCTACGTATTTTTATTAAATTTTACAAATTTGCAAAATAACGTCGCTGATTAGGCTGAATGATCAGAATTTCCAGTACCATCGCGAAAAAAGTAAAACGTTCCGTTTCATAGTTTCATACTAACGAACACTCACCTCGCTACACAACAACACAAAGGCTGCTTTCCGAATTAATGATATAATCGCTGTAATCGATTTGAGCGTGCTTAAACCCGTACCGAATTGAGTAATGACAGATTACGTTGTCCCGTGAAACGTCATAGATGACGTCATGATATCCGCCATATTGCGCTCACACCGACCATGCCCTAAACTGATATCACCGTGAGCGCTGTCAAAAGTGACGGTTAATTATTGTGTTTTCGGCAGAAATTCTAATAAGATTCATGATTTTCTATTTGGCAAAGATACTTTTTATGCTTTGACTAATGATATATCAAGACTGAACTACGAAGCTGTTTACGCGTAGATAAAAATGTCCTCTAACTGTTAGGGCGCAAATCATTTTCCCGCCCTCAGTGTCAATCGAGACGTCACTGGGACACAACCAAATTCACTAAAAGTGTATTGTTCCAGGATGTCTTTTTGTGTGATAAAGGTGTGCAGAAACTACATAGGTCGATCTAGATCAACAAAAAAACTCAGCTATCATCAGTAAGTAACAATATTTCCTATTAGTTCCTGCAATATAAGCCATTGAAATTTTTCGAAAATTAATTATTTTGAGTAAGCGCCATATTTACTTATTGCCTGTCCTGCCAGTTTATGAACTCGAAACTCCCATGGTAATATCAGTCAATAGCTAAATACGAGTATGTAGATACTTATATATAAAAAGCGACGGTGACGTGTGCGAAGTTGACGTGTTTATCGTTTTCGGATTTTTCGATCATAGTTATTATGCGTGTGACGTCCATTTTGTGAAAATCTCGAATTGAATTTTAAAATGGCGGTCTTTTTTTTTTAATGACTGATGTCATTCTCGACTGTGGATGTCACGTTTTTAAATTGTTTTTTTAGTTGAAAATGAGACTTTATTTACAGAATACCAATTGATCCAATTTTAAGAAGCCAATGGATAGACATCATTCGGAAAAGCCGTAGTGAAGATCTCTGGAAACTAGCCAAAAAATCTGTTCTTTGCTCTGACCACAGATTACAGAATAATTCAGATGGAGTGCGCGGAACACGAAAGTGAAGCCAAAAAAGCAAATACAAATTGAAAATCTGATACCTGGTATTCGTTTCCAGTTTTTATTTGCATTGTTTAACCACAGTTTCTTTATAAAGGAGTGTTTTTTGTTAAATAAAGTTTGTTAAACAAAGCAAATACACATTCAAAAGCGAATACCAGGTACGTGTTTTTCAATTTGTATTTGCTTTTTTGGCCTCACTCCCGTGTTCCGCGCGCTCCATTCTTATTCTGTAATCTGTGGCTCTGACCATTTCAATAAAAATTACATGTATTTTGTAAATAAGCAGGGACGCCGGAGATTAAAAAAGGTAGCAGTGCCTTGCAAGGCAAGTATTTTTTACAAGCTTTCATTTCACTTGCAATGTTTGTATGTTTTCGGACCAAATCTTGCAAGTCGAATTTCACCCACTTCCAGTGGTCAGATTGACTTGATGTTTGGTATACTAGGTATTTTGGTGGTAATGCCAATATACCAATATATTGGACCTACAACAAAAAGTACAGTCACCAAAATAAGTTTGTATTTATTTATTAAAATGAAATATTTAAAAAAACTTCCGCGGACGCTCGGACTGTGGAATGAGCTCCCCGCCGTTGCTTGTTTTCCCAATGGAGTGCAGCATGGGGTTCTTCAAAAAAGGTGTGAAGAGATTTCTTCAGGGTCGGCAAAGCGCGAATGATACCCCTGGTGTTGCAAGCGTCCATAGGCTACGGTAACTGCTTACCATCAGGCGGGCCGTATGCTTGTTTATCGACTAAGTTGTATATATATAAAAAAAAATGGCTCGATTTGACTTGATTTGCTTGATTTGACTAGATTTGACTTGATTTGACTTGGTTTGACTCGGTTTGACATGATTTGACATGATTTGACTTGATTTGAATCGATTTGACTCAATTTGACTTGGTTTGACTGGATTTGGCTCGATTTGACTTGATTTGGCTCGATTTGCTCGTTTTGACTTAGTTTGACTCGGTTTGACATGATTTGACTCGATTTGCTTGTTTTGACTCAAATTCACTTGATTTGACTTGATTTGACTTGTTTTGACTCGATTTGACTTGATTTGCTTGATTTGACTAGATTTGACTTGGTTTGACTCGGTTTGACATGATTTGACTTGATTTGAATCGATTTGACTCAATTTGACTTGGTTTGACTGGATTTGGCTCGATTTGACTTGATTTGCTCGATTTGACTTGGTTTGACTCGGTTTGACATGATTTGACTCGATTTGCTTGTTTTGACTCAATTTCACTTGATTTGACTCGATTTGACTTGATTTGCTTGATATGACTGGATTTGACTCGATTTGACTTGATTTGCTTGAGTTGCCTAGATTTGACTTGATTTGCTTGACTTGGTTTGACTCGGTTTGACATGATTTGAATCGATTTGACTTGGTTTGATTCGGTTTGACTGGATTTGGCTCGATTTGACTTGATTTGGCTCGATTTGGCTCGATTTGCTCGATTTGACTTGGTTTGACTCGGTTTGACATGATTTGACTCGATTTGATTGTTTTGACTCAATTTCACTTGATTTGACTTGATTTGCTCGATTTGACTTGTTTTGACTCGGTTTGACTTGATTTGACTCGATTTCACTTGATTTGACTCAATTTCACTCGATTTGTCTGGATTTAACTTGATTTGACTCGTGTTGACTCGATTTCACTCGATTTCACTCGATAGTAAGATAAGTAAAAATAATAAGTATTAAATTAATATCGGCGCCATTAATCTTATTTATATTATCATGTTTTATCCCGATTCAACTTTTATTTTCGTAGTTTACAAAGATATCGAAACCGTAATATATTTTTCCCCATTTTATTGGATTTTTTCAACAACTGGTAACATTATAAACTTCACTATGACAAGCAGAATGACGTACCGCGAGCATAAGACGTAGCAAAGTTGGCCACTTTTTAAAAATCATGTAGTATGGGGATGGTCGTTCTAGACGTATATATTTTCTAAGTTTTTATGATTTTATGAGAGAAAAATAATAAAGAACGGGTATATTCCTTTTTGCGAGTCAAATTAAAAAAGATCTAAGGAGTCCTAGCGCATTGTTAAATCAGATTTTAATTAAATTCTCAAATGTTCTGTTTTGAATACTGTGAGCGCGATAACGGGCGTTCCGAATTGTTAACAGTTCTTAGCTGTCATTATCGTGATATCTAACTCGGTACGCAAATTATTGCTGTGAGCACTGTGAGCGATATTATCTAATTCGGAAGGCAGCCAAAGTGTGCAGTCGGACTTTTTGGCGGGAACTTGCGGAGTGACGTAGCATTTTCATTTTTATTTTCATAAATTTGTGTATTTTGAGTTTTATTGTGTATTTTTGGTGGTATTTTACCCAATAAAGATCATCCATGTGCACCAGTGAAGTGAAATGAAATGAATTATGTGTATCGTGACTTTTCAAGTTGTCTCAAAATGTCCGTGAAGAGTTTTAGTACAATGACCACCATTGTAGTAAAACATGACTTTTATGGACGGTGACTGACTGAGGACTATAATGTGAAGTGATTTATTGTGACTGGAAACTATAATATAACTCGACACTGGCAGAAATGAGCCCTAATTTGGGCTTGGTTGCCAAAATTAAAAATAAGAAGAAGAAAGTGTGCAGTCCATAAAGCAGTGACTCTAAATCATCGCATCTCATGTGAGTGTGTAGAACGGAACGTCCCATTGCGCCGTAACACAAATGAATCTTTGCCTGAAATATATTACGCTATTAAATATTAAAATTTTTATAAAGGCTTACTTCTCACAAATAGTGGCTTAAAAACAAACTGCGAGTCTACACAGGAACACATTCAGCTATTTAATACAAATATTTATTTTTATTTTATGTTATTTTTGCTACCATACCCCAATTCGAACGCACCTTACATCTTGCGTAAATTGAAACTTCGTGACGATGCGTTTTGATATATGTCAAGTCATTTTATGTTCCACTGCCGACACGTAAATTATCGTGAGCATATTTTTTGTTTATCTTTCTCTAACCAATGTAAAAAGTTATTTGGTTTCGATCTGATCATGCTTAAAATATTGATTATCTAAAAAATACGACACTGACTTCCTGATCGACAGACGGACAAACTGTGAACAATTTGTGATTTTCTCAGGATTGCTGGAGTTAGGACTAACGATCTACGAATAAATTGGAATAAACAAATTATAAATTGAAACATGGATGAAATTGGCATCGTATTGCCCGAGAAGGTAATTTGTAAAGCATTCGTTTTAATAATAATTAATTATGTATAAATATTTAACAATTCCTGATCTTTTTACTATAGGATGACCAAATCACTGATGCCAAGGGTTTGGCCATTACCGGACCGCAATCTTTTGAAGAACTGGAATCAGAAGATTTATACACGAAATACAAGGTAACAACCGAACCTGGAACAATGCAAAAAAGTGAACTATGTCAAAATACAAAGTATTCTGTGGTTTTTGTTTGTAGAAACTTCAACGCATGTTAGAATTTTTGGAGGTCCAAGAAGAATATATAAAAGATGAACAAAGAAACTTGAAGAAAGAATACCTCCATGCTCAGGAAGAAGTAAAGAGGATCCAGTCTGTACCGTTAGTGATTGGTCAGTTCTTAGAAGCTGTTGATCAGAACACTGGGATAGGTATGATATCCATTGCTCTTAATTATTTTTATTAACACTTTCTATCATGAGATTGTGGTTGGTGGAAGAGCTGTGCCTTTACCTATAACCATACTAGGGTTATCATTCTACATCCCAATTAATGTTTGCATTTTGCTATGGAATCTTCCTAAAAAAGAGTTCTTCAAGGTCAGCAAATGTCCATAGGTTGCTGTGATTAACCATCAGAAGGACATTCTGCCTGCTTAATTGTAAACCTGCTGTTAGAAAAACTACAATTGACACTAAACTTGTGGACTCCTGTGGTCCTGGGTTAAAATGAGTACTTTGACCTGAGGACATACCTAATACCAATGTATAGGTTCCTAGTGAAGACAGCAGTACAAGCCACAGGTTTTCTAATGTTGAACATGCCATACATTTATTTGTTTATAAATTATACACAAGCTACTATAACTGATCAAGTGTAAACACTCACAACTGCAGTCTATAAGTACTTGTCATGTCTGACATTTAACTCATTTTTAAATCCTTTTGTTTTTTTATTCAGTTGGCAGCACCACAGGCTCCAACTACTATGTCCGAATTCTCTCTACGATTGATCGTGAGCTGCTGAAGCCATCAGCATCAGTAGCTCTGCACAAACACTCAAATGCACTTGTAGATGTGTTGCCTCCAGAAGCTGACAGCTCCATCTCTATGTTGCAGGCTGGTAAATATTAAATTTTGTATAAAACTCAAAATATACTAAATTCAGAAACCATAAATTATTGGTACTCAAATTACTAATAAAATATTGATAGAGTATTATGCAGTGTTATCACCAGATAATTGTTGTCATCGATACCAGAATGTTAAGGTTCTGTGATAAAACTGAGCTGGTTTTAAAAATATAAATTACTAAGTATATTCCAGGCATTTCTCAGCAAACGCTACCTTCCGAACTGGTAGTAGACTTCATAGATGTCTATTTAAATAAAATAATTTTTAACACACTCACTCGTAAAGTGACAATTATAGCAAAATTGAAGTCTGTTTTTTTCCTCGCAAGTGTGTTGAAAAAATTCGAATGACACTTTTGTGCATTAATTTAATACACTTTCAGCTCTCTTATCTCGCTTAGAGATTAATACAGCCTCAAGTGTTAATAACCAACTTTGCACACATGTATCATAATGTACTATTATACTGTGGTAATTGGTGTTTTACTAGTTTTCTAGCAAATAGCTCTAGTTCTAGCTCTACCAAATGATTGCAATTTTAAAATTAAATAATCTTTATTGTTACACAACTTTAATGCCTGAATACCTCTTTCCATAACAGATGAGAAACCCGATGTACAGTACTCAGACATTGGTGGCATGGACACACAGAAACAGGAAATCAGAGAGGCAGTGGAGCTTCCGCTCACACATGTTGAGTTATACAGACAGATCGGTATCGAGCCACCTCGGGGAGTGCTTATGTACGGACCACCAGGCTGCGGCAAGACTATGTTAGCTAAAGCAGTTGCACATCACACCACAGGTGAGTACCAACAGTTATTTTAGTACTGTGTTCAAGATATTGCCACAGTTTTACTATGTGATATTGCCAATCAGTCATGCTCTCTTGTGGACATATTATAAACCTGATAGAGTATCTAAAAGCCACTTTAACTACCAAAGAATTACCTACTCTCATAAATGCCAGTCTGTTTTTAGCCGTGTCATACTGGAAATCTTATAACCTTGGCTATAAATCCATGCTCGTTTAACTTAGTTGACTTCTGTTGCTAGATCATGAATAGAAGATATATATCATAATAAAAAACTTGAGAGGTGTCAAGGGACACCCGGAGGGAACGAAGTTAAAAATAAATATGAATAAATATTACTATATATTTTACATATTTGTTTTTTCAATGCGAAATAGAAAGACGAAACGAAAATAACTGGCTTGCTTTCTATAAGAGAGAGAGAGAGCGACAGACAGAGAAACATGCGCACGCCGCACGGCTTACAACTATAGCAAAAAGTGTCGTTACAACTTTTGGTCTTAATTTTTTCCGGCTAGCCCCCTTTCGCAACGCGCGATAAGGAACTTCGTTCCAATAATAATGAATGATATATTTCCAGCGGCATTTATCCGCGTGGTTGGGTCCGAGTTCGTGCAGAAGTACCTGGGCGAGGGGCCGCGCATGGTGCGCGACGTGTTCCGCCTCGCCAAGGAGAACAGCCCGGCGATCATCTTCATTGACGAGATTGATGCTATTGCAACTAAGAGGTACTTACATACTTCTTATGGTACATGCCATGTGTCTTGTCCTCGTAAAACTATTAATTATTCCTAATAGTGATAAATTTAAAAAATCATGATTGTGAACATGGCAGGTGGATGATGATGATGATGAGTGATCTATAAAAACACAAAGATATAATTAACAATTGTAATATTTTACTTCAGATTTGATGCACAAACTGGTGCCGACAGAGAAGTACAAAGAATCTTGCTGGAGCTACTCAATCAGATGGATGGGTTTGATCAAACCACAAATGTTAAAGTAAGAAGCTTCTCTCATACTCTCTGTTTTTATTCATTTATAGATGAACACAGGTAGAAGCAGATTTAATGTATGTCACTGCACATTTGTCTTCAATGTTGTTCACAGACAAGCAACATCATGCATTCAATAAGGCCCTAGGTTTATACACAAACTCGAAGTAGAACCGTGAATAAAGATTTACCAAAATCAAATATAGTATTTGTTTCATAAATGTTGGGATTAGATATCTCTATAATAATTTTAACTTTAAGCAAAAATTTTAAACAAAAATGAAAAAAATTGATTAACCTTGAACAAATGTAACTGACATTTGTTCAAGGTTAATAAATTTTTTTCCTTACACATTATCTAAATATACTTAGAAATAATCATTGATTTTTTTGAGATCATAGATAGATTCTATAACACTTCATTGTTACACCACATAAAAAATTAATTACTTACCACTTAAAATAATAAAAAAAGTGTTACAATAGGTGGCCTTAACACTAAAAGTGATAACTACCAGGCAACCTTTCAAAGGAGATCATAAGTATAGGAGAATATAAGTAAGATGTAAATGTAATAATTTTCAGGTAATAATGGCGACCAACCGTGCCGACACCCTTGATCCTGCACTACTCAGACCAGGTCGCCTCGACAGGAAAATCGAGTTCCCTCTTCCAGACAGGTATTAATCTCACTATCTCAATCCTAACTCATATTATAAATGCGAAAGTGAGCTTGTTACGCCTTCACGACTCAACTACTCAACGGATCATCATAAAATTTTACATGCATAGCCTATGGCATGGAGAAGGATATAGGCTACTTTTTATCTACTTTTTACGCGGGTGAAACTGCTGGGGACATATATTATAAATGCAAAAGTTTTGATGGATGTGTGTTACTAAATCACGCTTCAACAACTGATCGGATTTGGATGAAATTTGGCACGCTCATAGAATATGTTCTAATACCAAGAACCTACCTTCCCTTTGTGTTTTACATAGGGTAATTTTTATCCCGGGAAAGCAATATACCCCTTGGGTATGCGATTGACACCGGGGGGCGCAACAATATAACAATTGAATGGCTCGGGGTGTAGCATGATAAGCCATTCTTAATCGATCGGCAAAGTTAAGCTACCTACGGTGTGACCGGTACCTGGATGGGTGACCGCCTAGTGGTATTTCAAATCGAGCGTTTCTGTGTTGCGGAAGGCACGTAGAGCCGATGGTCCCAGTTATCACTTAATTGTGATAGTCGTTAAGCTAGTTGGAGGCAGGAGGCCTCTTGAAAAATCCAATAGTAGGTTGAACACTAGCCTACCTCCACCAATCCGCAGTGGGCATGCTTTTCATTGCCCATTCCCTTTCACCCTCATTTGTGTGTAGGAGGCCTGTGGTCAGCAGTTTGACATTAAAGGCTGATGATGATGATTAATGTAACAACTTATATGTATAATAAGAACTGCTCAGTTGCGGTTCCGATTCGGATGAGGTAATTAGTTTATAAACAACAGAATCGTCACTAATATATATGTACCTATTGTAGGCGTCAAAAGCGTCTGATATTCTCAACGATCACGGCGAAGATGAACCTGTCGGACGAGGTGGACCTGGAGGAGTTCGTGGCGCGGCCGGACCGCGTGTCGGGCGCCGACATCAACGCCATCTGCCAGGAGGCCGGCATGCACGCCGTGCGGGAGAACAGGTACATACACTACCACTACCACTACCACTAACTTACCACGTACACATATCTAAATATATACATGTCCCAAAAATCAACAATAAGCGGGCACCACAAGGCCTGCTCATGACTATCGGGTTTTTTTTTAAATAGAAATTCTTGTAAATTTGTCACCCCTAATATTTTTAACTACCCTATTTTTAACCATAAGCACAATTTTTCAAATATTTCTGTTTTTTTTGTATCGGCGACGTAAGTGGCAATGCTATCTAAAATTCCCAGAATGTCTGTAGTTTTTGGACAAAAGTCAAACAAAAGTTTCGTTCTCTGAAGTAGAAATTACTTCATGAGCACTTCTTAAAATGTTGGGACAAGTATTATTATGTGTTTTAACACTTTTTAAACTGTGTTAAAATCATTTCATTTGAGTTATTTTAGTTTTTGCACAATTAAACATAAATCATAATTTATTTTTATGTAAAATTACATTTTTTATCAAATATAGGCCGTCATAATATAGAGGCGACAATAAAAAAAATGTTTCGACATTCTGCTGCTACATCACAATATCACAGAATGAATAATAGTACTAACGTACAGAAGTATAACTTTCTGATAGCAGACATGCGAGTTTAAACCAAGTTACAAGGTCGGTTACGTTCATAATACTTCGCACGATTCGATGCGACCTTCGTTATAATCACCTACTGAATGTTGCGGCGCTCGCAATCAAAATGCATCCTAAGTCCGCGCCGCGAGAGTCTGTATTATTTATCTCTTTGATATAGCCGCTTCTACTGTAGGGTTAGGTGTAGTGAGAAAACAAATTGAATCCTTTGATATTAATTGGTAGTAGAATACACTTGACTGAGGTGTAATGTAATGTGATAATAAGTACAATCTTGTTAAGTGTCTAGGCATTACCAATTTGTATTTTATTACGTTATTTTTAATTAATATTGATAATATATTTTTGTTTTTTGAGTGGTCATACTAAAATAAAAACTCGATTGAATTGCAATGAATTAAGTACTTTTTGTTAAGTCGCGCGTCTGGTGCGGCGCGTGTGACACCTCAATGAATTAGGCGCATGCAAATGCACGCAACTGAAAAGGCTGAAGAGGTTATTACCGGGTAATTAAATAATTGTTATACCCATTATGATAACATGTATAGAGTTAACATGCCTTTTGTTTTAGATATATCGTTCTGCCTAAGGACTTCGAAAAAGGATACAAGAATAATATCAAGAAGGATGAAAGCGAATATGAATTCTACAAGTAAATTCGTGTATCTATTGTTTGAATTTATAATAGTAAAATAAACTCGTGAATATTAAATGTAATTATAAAATAATAAACTGAGGTTTTTTTGCCGACCCCTGTCCCCCCCCCCCCCTTTCCCTATCCCCGACCTTTATTGGTAATTGTCATAATTGAAACGACACAACAAGTTATTTCAAAATCTATATTTTATAACAGTTCTTATTAACAATGTGATTTTATAATATTACAATATATTTGGCATAATACCTTATAAAAATGTATGTTGATTTAAACAATAAATTACATTGAATTGATTTTAATTAAACCATGAGAATTAATCAAGTATTTTGTGATGAAATAAAATAACAATGTTATCTTTGTCTTACATGTTATAACAAATTAATATCAGGTGCACTATGTGTTTACATACGATAACAAACTAGGCTATGTTAAGGCACTAATTCTATTAAGGCTCTCAGGTAGTTAATAAGTAATTTTAAATAATCTCAACTCTAGCTGCCTACTTTAGATTATAAATAGATTCTAATACCAATAACTTTTTTATGATTTCAAATTGTATAAGTACTCTGGTATACCTAAACATTACAGGAAATGTCTTACAGCATGCATAACAATCATTATGTTTCCGTAAAAGCCTCAAATCGTTACAATACGTAATGATACGCAAATAGGCGTTTTTTGGATCAGAGTTATTTGAAACTTGGTATTAAACGCTTCTTGGCACAAATGAAATACGTATTTTGAAGTTTTTCAGTCTTTTACGGCAGCACATTCAAGATTATGAAAACCTTTCTAAGGCCAATTAATATCTGAATTATTATATTATAATGATAACGAATCCATCGATTTAAAAATATCAATTTAGCAAAATACAGCTATCCTTTTATATTCAATATACATGCTATATTCAAATTACATTTTGTGACAAAAAAATTAAATTATATTCTATTCCAACTGAAACAATGAACGATGATTTAAGTAAGAATAATCGGAATTAATTTCGGAATGTATAACTAAGACAACTATATATTCATTCTTAACAATCTAAGAATACATCAACATAATATTGATATATGTATATATAAATAAAAAATAAGTACATAGGCAACGGTAATACTGATACGGCACTCTAATTATTATTTCCCATTGGATACTTTTCCTGTCTAACAACATTCATCGAACCTAATGGGAAATAATATGCAGGTTGCTGATAAAAAAACCAATTATAGGCAGTCATTTGCACTATGTTTTACTTAAGAACGTTTTCTAAATGAAAGTTTTCTAATTGTAATTTTTGTTTATGATGTAAAGCTCATACATAAATTGTCTCTTCAAGTGTTCATAGTTTAATTTAGTCTACAGCTACCAATATGATAGAAGATGTCGCACTATACTAATTAAATAGACAAGAACACGTCAATTTACTGGACGGGGCGGAAATTTCGAAGAGATTTCGATACTAAATCTAATTTTGTATTTTACTAATCATAAATTATCGTATTACGCTACAACAATCGTGTATATTCAACAATTTTATGGCAATAAACATTTAACACATACAATGCATCAATATAACTCATGCAATAGATTTCAGTTTCACAAAGATAAATAATAAGGAATGTCATAAATACTGAATAATATAAGTATGCAAAATCTTAAAAAATAATAGAAAATGGAATGATATCACTGGGTCATTTCTGTGAAGTACCTAATTATAGTAAATATAACAATGTTCAATCACACAATCACACGGTATATAAGTTAGAAAAAAAATAAGTTGCCTTATAACAACTTTGGTTTGTCATGCTGGGATTTTTATGAGATAGTCGTAAACAAATTATAAATATTATCCATAATATCTGGTCAACTTAGAACTGTCAATGTTATTTGAGAGCGGGTCGGTGTAAGTATCTGAAAAAAAGCAACAACATCTCAATGAACGAAAATAGATTGATTTACGACTTACATAGTATGTATGTATATTTTTTTAAGTGTCTCAACTTTGGCAAAAATGCGTTCATATCTCTGGGGGCCTACCACAAGCTCTTAAAACAAGGTTAAAATAACCTTATTTGTCTTTTGTCCCTTTTTGACATCCAACGTCAAAACAAGACAAAACACAAATAAGGTTATTTTAACCTTGTTTTAAGAGCTTGTGGTAGGCCCCCTGCCCAGATGTCCGAAGGATGTCCAGTTGTTCTACTCTACAGACCGCATTTCTCAACCTATTCTCGTGAAATTTTATGAGCAGGTTCGATATTAATGTAGATTTTTAAGTCGATTCAGTTTTTTGGATTTTTTCACAATAGCTCCGCCATTATGCCAGTGACGGGCCAGTTGGCGCAGTTGGTTAAAACTCTGGTAAAGATTCCACCTATCGCGCCGCAGGTCGTGCGTTCGATTCCCACACACGACATGCATTTGTGTGCATGAACGTGTCTGTATGTCCTGAGTTTGGGTGTAATTATGTATATTAAGTATGTATTTACAAACAAAAAATACTATATGTATTATATCAGTTATCTGGTTTCCATAGTACAAGCTCTGCTTAGTTTGGGATCAAATGACCGTGTGTGAAGGAATGTCCCAGGATATTATTTATTTATTATGTTGGCGGGCCAGTTGGCGTGGTTGGTTAAGATTCCACCTATCGCACCGCAGGTCGTGTGTTCGATTCCCACCCAGGACATGCATGAACATTTCTGTATGTCCTGAGTCTGGGTGTAATGAACCTCATATATAATAACTCGGCCATTTTTTTGGTACTCGTTATCGAACGAATAACTAAGGGTTTGACTGCCGAGGTACTCGGAAATACCTGATGAACCAAATCAATGAATTTTTGCGCCCATTGTACCTACCTAGTGGTCGGGTGCCGGTCTCGTGGCGGAGGCGGAGGCGGAGCCGGGTGGCAGTGGTAGTGGTAGTGGTTGCGGGTCGTGCACTCGCGGCGGCATGAGCGGCACCAGCAGCGCGGGCGGGCCGGCGCGCCGCAGGTGCAGGTGGTGCAGCAACCATTGTACCTACCTAGTGGTCGGGTGCCGGTCTCGTGGCGGAGGCGGAGGCGGAGGCGGGTGGCAGTGGTAGTGGTAGTGGTTGCGGGTCGTGCACTCGCGGCGGCATGAGCGGCACCAGCAGCGCGGGCGGGCCGGCGCGCCGCAGGTGCAGGTGGTGCAGCAACCATTGTACCTACCTAGTGGTCGGGTGCCGGTCTCGTGGCGGAGGCGGAGGCGGGTGGCAGTGGTAGTGGTAGTGGTTGCGGGTCGTGCACTCGCGGCGGCATGAGCGGCACCAGCAGCGCGGGCGGGCCGGCGCGCCGCAGGAAGGCGTGGTGCAGCAACCATTGTACCTACCTAGTGGTCGGGTGCCGGTCTCGTGGCGGGGGCGGAGGCGGAGGCGGGTGGCAGTGGTAGTGGTAGTGGTTGCGGGTCGTGCACTCGCGGCGGCATGAGCGGCACCAGCAGCGCGGGCGGGCCGGCGCGCCGCAGGTGCAGGTGGTGCAGCAACCATTGTACCTACCTAGTGGTCGGGTGCCGGTCTCGTGGCGGAGGCGGAGGCGGGTGGCAGTGGTAGTGGTAGTGGTTGCGGGTCGTGCACTCGCGGCGGCATGAGCGGCACCAGCAGCGCGGGCGGGCCGGCGCGCCGCAGGTGCAGGTGGTGCAGCAACCATTGTACCTACCTAGTGGTCGGGTGCCGGTCTCGTGGCGGAGGCGGAGGCGGGTGGCAGTGGTAGTGGTAGTGGTTGCGGGTCGTGCACTCGCGGCGGCATGAGCGGCACCAGCAGCGCGGGCGGGCCGGCGCGCCGCAGGAAGGCGTGGTGCAGCAACCATTGTACCTACCTAGTGGTCGGGTGCCGGTCTCGTGGCGGAGGCGGAGGCGGAGGCGGGTGGCAGTGGTAGTGGTAGTGGTTGCGGGTCGTGCACTCGCGGCGGCATGAGCGGCACCAGCAGCGCGGGCGGGCCGGCGCGCCGCAGGTGCAGGTGGTGCAGCAACCATTGTACCTACCTAGTGGTCGGGTGCCGGTCTCGTGGCGGAGGCGGAGGCGGGTGGCAGTGGTAGTGGTAGTGGTTGCGGGTCGTGCACTCGCGGCGGCATGAGCGGCACCAGCAGCGCGGGCGGGCCGGCGCGCCGCAGGTGCAGGTGGTGCAGCAACCATTGTACCTACCTAGTGGTCGGGTGCCGGTCTCGTGGCGGAGGCGGAGGCGGAGCCGGGTGGCAGTGGTAGTGGTAGTGGTTGCGGGTCGTGCACTCGCGGCGGCATGAGCGGCACCAGCAGCGCGGGCGGGCCGGCGCGCCGCAGGAAGGCGTGGTGCAGCAACCATTGTACCTACCTAGTGGTCGGGTGCCGGTCTCGTGGCGGAGGCGGAGGCGGAGCCGGGTGGCAGTGGTAGTGGTAGTGGTTGCGGGTCGTGCACTCGCGGCGGCATGAGCGGCACCAGCAGCGCGGGCGGGCCGGCGCGCCGCAGGTGCAGGTGGTGCAGCAACCATTGTACCTACCTAGTGGTCGGGTGCCGGTCTCGTGGCGGAGGCGGAGGCGGAGGCGGGTGGCAGTGGTAGTGGTAGTGGTTGCGGGTCGTGCACTCGCGGCGGCATGAGCGGCACCAGCAGCGCGGGCGGGCCGGCGCGCCGCAGGTGCAGGTGGTGCAGCAACCATTGTACCTACCTAGTGGTCGGGTGCCGGTCTCGTGGCGGAGGCGGAGGCGGGTGGCAGTGGTAGTGGTAGTGGTTGCGGGTCGTGCACTCGCGGCGGCATGAGCGGCACCAGCAGCGCGGGCGGGCCGGCGCGCCGCAGGTGCAGGTGGTGCAGCAACCATTGTACCTACCTAGTGGTCGGGTGCCGGTCTCGTGGCGGAGGCGGAGGCGGGTGGCAGTGGTAGTGGTAGTGGTTGCGGGTCGTGCACTCGCGGCGGCATGAGCGGCACCAGCAGCGCGGGCGGGCCGGCGCGCCGCAGGAAGGCGTGGTGCAGCAACCATTGTACCTACCTAGTGGTCGGGTGCCGGTCTCGTGGCGGAGGCGGAGGCGGAGCCGGGTGGCAGTGGTAGTGGTAGTGGTTGCGGGTCGTGCACTCGCGGCGGCATGAGCGGCACCAGCAGCGCGGGCGGGCCGGCGCGCCGCAGGAAGGCGTGGTGCAGCAACCATTGTACCTACCTAGTGGTCGGGTGCCGGTCTCGTGGCGGAGGCGGAGGCGGAGGCGGAGGCGGGTGGCAGTGGTAGTGGTAGTGGTTGCGGGTCGTGCACTCGCGGCGGCATGAGCGGCACCAGCAGCGCGGGCGGGCCGGCGCGCCGCAGGAAGGCGTGGTGCAGCAACCATTGTACCTACCTAGTGGTCGGGTGCCGGTCTCGTGGCGGAGGCGGAGGCGGAGGCGGGTGGCAGTGGTAGTGGTAGTGGTTGCGGGTCGTGCACTCGCGGCGGCATGAGCGGCACCAGCAGCGCGGGCGGGCCGGCGCGCCGCAGGAAGGCGTGGTGCAGCAACCATTGTACCTACCTAGTGGTCGGGTGCCGGTCTCGTGGCGGAGGCGGAGGCGGAGGCGGAGGCGGGTGGCAGTGGTAGTGGTAGTGGTTGCGGGTCGTGCACTCGCGGCGGCATGAGCGGCACCAGCAGCGCGGGCGGGCCGGCGCGCCGCAGGAAGGCGTGGTGCAGCAACCATTGTACCTACCTAGTGGTCGGGTGCCGGTCTCGTGGCGGAGGCGGAGGCGGAGGCGGAGGCGGGTGGCAGTGGTAGTGGTAGTGGTTGCGGGTCGTGCACTCGCGGCGGCATGAGCGGCACCAGCAGCGCGGGCGGGCCGGCGCGCCGCAGGAAGGCGTGGTGCAGCAACCATTGTACCTACCTAGTGGTCGGGTGCCGGTCTCGTGGCGGAGGCGGAGGCGGAGGCGGAGGCGGGTGGCAGTGGTAGTGGTAGTGGTTGCGGGTCGTGCACTCGCGGCGGCATGAGCGGCACCAGCAGCGCGGGCGGGCCGGCGCGCCGCAGGAAGGCGTGGTGCAGCAACCATTGTACCTACCTAGTGGTCGGGTGCCGGTCTCGTGGCGGAGGCGGAGGCGGAGGCGGAGGCGGGTGGCAGTGGTAGTGGTAGTGGTTGCGGGTCGTGCACTCGCGGCGGCATGAGCGGCACCAGCAGCGCGGGCGGGCCGGCGCGCCGCAGGAAGGCGTGGTGCAGCAACCATTGTACCTACCTAGTGGTCGGGTGCCGGTCTCGTGGCGGAGGCGGAGGCGGAGGCGGAGGCGGGTGGCAGTGGTAGTGGTAGTGGTTGCGGGTCGTGCACTCGCGGCGGCATGAGCGGCACCAGCAGCGCGGGCGGGCCGGCGCGCCGCAGGAAGGCGTGGTGCAGCAACCATTGTACCTACCTAGTGGTCGGGTGCCGGTCTCGTGGCGGAGGCGGAGGCGGAGGCGGAGGCGGGTGGCAGTGGTAGTGGTAGTGGTTGCGGGTCGTGCACTCGCGGCGGCATGAGCGGCACCAGCAGCGCGGGCGGGCCGGCGCGCCGCAGGAAGGCGTGGTGCAGCAGGCGCGCGGCCGGCAGCCGGGCGGCGGGGTCGCGCACCAGGGCGCACTCCACGAAGGCGAGCAGGTCCGCCGGGCACCGCGCCGCGCCGCGCGGCCGCGGCGGGGGCATGTCGCGGATGCGACGCATCGCCTGTACCGATACCGATACCATTCAAACTTTAATTCATTCAGATTTAGCACTGGTAGGGTACTTATGTTATTTTATTCTATTAGGAAAACAAACAGCATTACATAATAAATTAATAGAACATTGCATAGATTATATTATTACGTTAACTCAAACAAGCCTTAAATACAATTCATGTAGCATGTATTCCATAGAAAATTGGATTGGGATCTATTATTTCTACATACCTGTAGAGGCGGTTCGTTGAAAAATGGTGGTTCTCCGTCTACCATCTCTACGAGCATAATGCCCAGCGACCACACATCCACCTCGGGGCCATATGGCAACCGAGATATCACTTCAGGAGACATCCAGTATGGAGTACCCACTAATGATTTACGTTTTGGCAGCTCCTAGAATAAAATAAAACATTTTAACATTTATGATCAATGATAAATTGTACACACGGCTGATAGATGATCTCGCATTATAAGGATTTCCCTACAATGAGAGGTCAGCTTATACTGGAAATTTATAACTTGATATGTAGCCGTGTGTACGTATAAAAACTACTTCTATTTTTGAAATTGGTTAATAAAAAACATTAATAAAATATGTTTTTACCTGAGATACTTGAGCACAAAAACCGAAGTCTGACAATTTGACGCGACCATCGGCTGTCATTAGTATGGAATCAGATTTGATATCTCTGTGAATAACACCTTGAGCGTGGAGAAATGCTAGAGCCTGGAAGACAAAATAATATTATTTATATATTATTATTTATATGGAAAGAGCTATGCTCTTTGAAGGATAGAATTCGCAACGAAGTCATCCGACAAACAACAGAAGTGACCGACATAGCTCAACGAATTAGCAAGCTCAAGTGGCAATGGGCCGGTCACATCTGCCGCAGAACTGACGGTCAATGAAGCAGACGAGTCTTAGAGTGGAGACCGCGTCTTGACAAACGTAGTGTGGGGCGCCCCCCAGCCCGATGGAGTGACGACCTCAAAAAAGTCGCCGGACTGGGCTGGATGCGGGTGGCAAGAAACCGGAAGGAGTGGCGCGCTCTGGGAGAGGCCTATGTCCAGCAGTGGACTTAGGAAGGGCTGATGATGATGATGATGATTATCTATATTAAAATTTGATGAACTAGAAACCAGTCATGAACAATGATTGATTTATTAGTAGAAGTAAATAGTTTATTCTCTTCTCAATTTTAAAACATATTTATAAAGTTAAGCATTACCTTCAGACACTGTTTGCATACAGTAGCAATTTGTTCTGGGTCCATCCTCGCTCGGGTGACAATGTCGGTGAGAGCTCCACCGGCCATGTACTCCATCACTACCCACAGCTCGTCGCCGACAAGGTATGATGCGTGCATCTCAACGATATTCGGATGAGGGTAATCACGCATTATCACCTGCAAAATGGATGTATTATTTGTCACATAGCTTGGATGTTTTCGACTCAAGTATGAAAAACGGATGAGCGGATTTGCATGAAATTTGTCACACAGATAGAATAACATTCCTAACACATAGGAATCTTATAATCACGGTAAAAAATATTTTACTCGGGAACACGAGTAAAAGCACGGGCGGAAGCTATTAAAATGGTCTAGTAATCTAGAGTCAGGGAAAATTGTTGTGTGTCTAACTTTATACTGACTTTTGCTTTTGCTCCACTTTTAATTTTATAAATTTCATAAAAATTAATAACACCTGTCTAGGCAAGTACTTCTTTAACTTGGTGAAGTGGGCCTACAAAATAAGCCAGTCAGGTGGTTTCACATAATATGTTGGCAAGTAATGTAAGTAGAAAGAGTGAGTCGAGGTAAGATAGGTAAAGTAGTATACTGTAGTAGAGTATACTGTATAGTAACTGACCACTTCATTAAAGAGCAGCTCCCGCCTCTGCTGCTTGCGCAGGTTCATCATCTTGACGGCGAGGCGGCGGCGCGAGCGCGCGTCGGTGGCGGCGCACACCACGCCCGTGCTGCCCTCGCCGATCTTGGCGAACCCGCTCAGCGTCGCGCGCGGGTCGCCCTCGCTCACCACCAGCCGGAGGGCCGCGCGGAACTGACACACATTACATTATCTATGCATAAAATGTATGGCTAAAGTTTTTTGTTTCAATTTGTGAATTTTTTTGTACCGTCATCTAACTTGGCCCCATAGAGCCCTTTGAATATTGTCGGAGGCAGGATCGAATACGCTAATAAAAATAATTTTCAAAAATCGCAGATTTCTCGCTGATTGTACCTTTTTTCAAAAATGTTTAAATGCCGATTGCAATAACTCAAAAAATAATGGGCAGTCACTTAAGACCATATACCATATTCCCATGGCTTCAACCCTAGTAGCTTCCCTTACTGACTGGCCCATCTAAAATTACAACCCTGTGTCACTAATATAACTTAATATAACTTAATAACTATGATAACTTAGGCATCCACTAAGGGTTTTTTTTTTATTCAACTATTATATTTTATTTTTATTGCAACACCAGGGACATCATCAACCGCGCGTTTCCGGCCCTGATTTTTGGAAATTCAACCTTTAAGGGGGGCGAAAAGGGGGATTTTGTTTGTATGAAAAAATGTATTCCTTGGGTTTATAAATTCGATACATAAAACGATTACTTACCTAAATAAATAATAAAGATGCTCATTTTTAGTTTTTGAAAAATTCATACATTGTTTGCATTGAAATGTTTTGGATGAACTTAAAGATTATGTTTGGCCTGGCAAACCATAAACCATACAGGTGCGGATAACCTCGCGGGGTTGAAACTAGTGAAAAGTAAAAAAAAAATTACTTTTCATACATTATGATCGAGCAAGGTTGACATTTTTAATCGCTCTAATCGATTTGAGCGTGCTTAAACCCGTACCGAATTGAATAATGACAGATTACGATGACCCGTGAAACGTCACAGATGACGTCATGATATCGGCCATATTGCGCTCACACCGACCATGCCCTAAACTGATATCACCGTGAGCGCTGTCAAAAGTGACGGTTAATTATTGTGTTTTCGGCAACAAGTCAATAAGATTCTTGGTTTTCTATTTGGCAAAGATAATTTTTATGATTTTATGAGAGAAAAATAATAAAAGACGCGAATATTCCTTTTTGCGAATTAAATTATAAAAGATCATCCTTGTAAAAGATATAAGGAGTCCTAGCGCATTGTTAATTCAGATTTTAATTAATTCTCAAATGTTCTGTTTTGAATACTGTGAGCGCTATAACGGGTGTTCCAAATTGTTGACAGTTCTCAGCTGTCATTAACGTGATATCTAACTCGGTATGCAAATTATTGCTGTGAGCACTGTGAGCGATATTATTCAATTCGGAATGTAGCCATAGTAGTAATAGTTACCATTAAGTTAATGTGGTTACGCATTAAAATGATTAACACACTTTTATAGTGTATTTTGATACAAAAGATTAATTATTTGAAGTGTGTTACTAATTGCTTCAGTGACACGACACCTGACTAACTTTGATAATACCTACACCTGTGTTGACAAAATGATGAGATTAAGATAATGTTTTGTAATTCAATATGTGACATACCTGTTCATGCGTTAAACGCAGTTCATGCTTGGATGCGGCAAGGGGCAAGTGAGGGGCGGCGGGCGGGGCGGCGTGTTGATGCCGACTCACAGGGTAGGTATCACCTAAATGATTAAGACAAATAAATTGTTAACAGAAGCGAAAAATTTACTTTAGCAAAGAAGCCATATTGTACAAGCAATTATTGCCTATAATTGCAGCATTATATTTGGGTTAATCAACTTTTGTTGCCACAGTTGTGTTCCCCATTGTCAACTCTTTGAGACCATGATTTTCTACACATTTTCTATGGTTACAATTCACCAAATGTACATTTTACTCATACTTAAATGCCCATTAATTTATGGACTATCTCCTAAGCACATTAGTAGCAGATATGAATAAAAGCTTTTTAAGAAACTCAGTCACTACTGTCTCTTGTACACCGGGACAGAATAACAAACAAGAAAAGGTTGATTGACCCATTTATTTATAATCATAAAATTGTGATGTTAACCTGTTGGGAAACCATTCAACAAATGAAGAAATATCAATAATCTTGCATTCAACATTTAAATAATAGTTTTTTTTAATTATAAGCAGCACTCATATCTACCACACCGCAAATATTAGTTGAACAGATATTACAAGAAAATTAATTTAGAATTCATACCATAATTAAAAAATTATAGAAATATTTGGGACGAAAACATACCTATATTGACGTTATTTCCATTAATTCCATGATTTACAGCTTGAGACACTTGTTGAGGATGATTGTGCTGATATGGCACATTGGCATTCTGTATGTTCTGATATGTCATTGTAGCATGATGATTGTCATTTATCTCTTGAACTGACCTGACCGTAGCCTCATGAGTGTGCTGAGACCAGTCAATTGGAGACTCATTTATTTGCTTGTTTATAGTATAGTTACTTTGTTCACGTCTCAAGCTTGAGTATTGCTGTGGTGCTGGGGGTACTGGGGGAGATTCCTCAGGGACAGCTGGTGGCACATTTGGTTGATTACGGAAGTCTCGCCTTATTCTTGGTGGACTTGAACTTCTAAGGGAGTTTGATCTTGCAACATTTGAGGTTTTAGGCAACACTACACCATTCTGAACAGTTTGTGATGGTACATTAGTAGGGATAGGGCGAGCAATTGATGAAACTGAGGTAGTTCTATGATCTCCTCTCACGATTGTTTTTAGATCTAGAATTTCGGTGGGTGTGATTTCTGATGGATCTACTAATGGTAAGGGTCTGTTTGTTGACTTTAATATCTGTAAAAATAAACAACTTTATTTTATTATCTGTAACATTCTGGGTATATCATAATAAAATAAAATAAATACAACTAATTTAATACCTGATTATTGCCAACAAGTGATGCCCATTGCAGAGGAAGTCCAACAAACTTTCCCTCTCGTTTATCAAACCCTGTATGTACTCTGTGCTCAAAGTTACTTGGAGGCGAGATAAGTGGCTTTTTCTTTTTCTTAGAAAACATAGTGGTCTAAGGTCTGTAATAAAATTGGGTAATAATGTAATATAAAAGTGAAAACAACGTTTAGGTAAGAAAAACTAATGAAATAGAAAGCTTACCGATACTTTCTTTGACGATATAGCGAATCAACATCAACAATCAATTCGATTTGAGTAGCTACTGCGCGTCTTTTCCGTCGGTCACCGTGGAGTACCTACCAATTTGTGACACCAATAACAACACCTCGTAAAAGTGTTCTTCTGTGAACAATACACAGTGGCCTAGGCACGGTTAAGTTCAATTACCTACACAAGAGAACACAAACTGAATACTAAATGAAAAGCGTAATCAGACATTCCTTCGGAACCATCCCTCCCTGTACACACATTTAAGACAAATTAAATTGCTGATATTAAATTATGTTCATCACATTTTTTTTTAAATGACGCCTTTCGTTAAATCAATATTCAAATACAAAGAATTACAACACCATGCAATCGAATTATGTCTATTATAATTCTTGACTCAAAGTTGAGAGAATATTATTTTCCTTGTATTTTCCGATGACCACAGACTACTATCTATCTATGGCTACATTCCGAATTGACGCTGTAATCGATTTGAGCGTGCTTAAAGGTGAACGCACACCAATATATTATTCACCTCGACGCCACAGACATATGAACAAACTACTAACAGACTAAGGGTCGGTTGCACCAAGTAACTATAACGATAACCGAAGCGTCAACCGCCGTCAAATCTCTGGTTACGTGAAATATGGGTTGCATCATTTTAACAATGGTTAAAATGACGTCCTATCCTAAACTATTTTACGTATTATACTAGTATTAAAAAGATAAATTGAAGTCATTTTCCGTCATCTGATCTGTCATGATAATCCGTGTGACGGGTCAACAACTGTATGTTTTTATTTGGTTTTATTGCGAAATATTAATTGTTTTTGTAGAAATAGGGCGAAAATCTAGGATTAAATATGGTTAAGTGTAGTGCCTATAAGTGTGATAGTTCAAGTCATAAGGAATTACCAGGAATAACGTTTCATCGGTTAGTTTTGATTTCATTACAAATTCAATATATTTATTATGGTGTTTTTATAAAGGAATAATTACCATTCGTAGGCGATAATTTGAAAATATGATAAATAATTATGTTAAAATTACTTTCCATACGTTTTATATAAAGGAAACTGCACATAATTTAAGAAATCTAAAGATTTATATATTTTTTACATATAATTTATTGAAAGGACGGATTTGGTAATTTAAATTTATTTTGGGTAAAACTTTCGGAGACGTCACACAGGGCAGGGGTAAGAGATGTGTGCGAGGGGTGCGGGAGGGAATTCCCTTCCCCCCGGTAACCCCCAAACTTGAAGCAAAACTTTGTGCAGTTGTGAATTGTACCAATAAGGGACGTCTTACATTTCCAAGTGATGAACCACTAAGGTCACAGTGGATAAGAGCAACAAGGGTAATGTCCAACGAATATCAAAACAATGATAGAAACAAATAATCCTTAAGCGTGACTTCCACAACAAAACAAACAACGGAAACAAACATCCACTCATACCAGTGTTGCCGCCTCTTATTATTAATTTCGTACGAAAAAAAACAGGCTGTTACCAAAAAGCAACGAAAATTAAGTTTTGCTCCTCTGAAATTTGGTTTCATTTAATCATGTTCATGGTTGCCATTAATATCAATTAACACTTAATAAAAGAAATGTGTATATTTTTTTTTTTCAATTGTCGATTTTGAATTAAAAAGGATGGACACCTTCCGTTGTTGGCCTATGTGGCAACACTAAAGTTATGTGACAGCATATTTTGATTTGACAATTCAATTTGGTGATGACAGCGCCACCTAGTTATTTTGCAGCAACTCTTTAAATACCTACAAGAAAACTTCTCATTGGAGTGATGTCGTTTTTAATAGTTTCAAAATGGGCATTTTTGTTTATGCGTTCGAATTGGAAAATTTCAACAATTTTGCAACTTTTGCCACAAACGATATTTCCCAAATCGAACGATTAGATACAAAAATGACATTTCCATGCTGATCGCCTGCTTGTCACTTGTCTCAACCTACCTTTTCCTTCAGTTAATCATTAAACAAAGTTAATCTAACAAATTATTCTCTTGCCTGTTAGTACATATTTCTATAAAATTTTAAAATAAAAATTAGAATTTTCGCTTCCCGTATGAATTTTCCGAAACTTATCTGTCAGATTCAAAGATGTCAAAATATGATCACTATATGGACTATAGGTACAAATTGAGCTGATCTGCGAGCTGAGTCATTGAACCGGCTCACACACCTGAGCCGTGAGCTGTTATGCAGCTCGCGTATTTTTGTTTAGTTACACAATGGTTACACACCTCTAGTTTTGTTTATAGAGACGTGACGTCACACCTGACAAATGTCACGTGACCGGGTGTTTTTGCGCGAATATCAAATGAAATGTTAAGAAATATTTTTTTTTCCTTGTAAATAACATTTTTTTGATAAAAAGATAATTGTAAGAGGTATAAAATAAACGTATGTAAATTTTAAAATATGTTTCCGAAAACTGTCAAGTAGCCAATTTTGAAAGGTCTAATTTTGGTTAGGTACAAGCCAGAAAATGCAAAAAAAAACAATGCTTATCTTTGACACTAACTAATGGGGAAATACCCGTTTATTGTTTCATGACTAGGCACAAATTTAGCTTTACAGTTGCGCGTGGCGCTAGTATCGTGTTATTTGTATTGAAATTCTATAGTTCCTTTTTTTCTCCGCTGCTATTCATAAATAAGTTCTAATGACAGTGTTTTTCATTGCGTTTCATATTCGTTTTGTTTAGTTCTCGTGTGACGTCTTTCTTTTGTGATAAATAGGTAAATTAGGTAAGCTATAATATAAATCAATCATGGACTCTGAAAGTGACGAAGGGCCAAGTGCACCAAAAAAGAAAGCGCCAACTGTGTCAAGGAAGCATTATGCACAGAAGAGTACAGACATGAGTGGGAATTTACTTAAAAAGTTATTTTCTACGGCAATGAAAGATAGCTTTTCCTTGAAAACACGGCAATTTTTCTCATCAAACACGC
Source organism: Achlya flavicornis (assembly GCA_947623365.1). Taxonomy (NCBI): domain Eukaryota; kingdom Metazoa; phylum Arthropoda; class Insecta; order Lepidoptera; family Drepanidae; genus Achlya; species Achlya flavicornis. The sequence goes on from OX392482.1 coordinate 6,768,897, forward strand.
ACGGCAGTAAAAAAATTGTCGATGGCAACACTGCAGCGTATCGTTATATTCTCTTTGACACTGCTGCGAACTGCAATTGCGATTGATTTGTATTTCTTCAAATATTAGGCCTCAAATTGATTTGGGCTATTTCTATTATACCTATCTAGGGAAATTTTATTTATTTTCTGGTACATATACCAGGTTAATCATTATGAAAGAAAAACGCCACAATCTAAAGAAAAGTAAACATAGAAGACGAAGTGTGAGTACCTTATTTACTTTCTCAGTGACTTAGCGCAAGATAAATATGGAATTATTTTGCATGGCTTTTGGAAATACTCCGGTAATTTATTAATGTATTTTCAGTCTTCAAGTAGCTCAGAGTCTGATGAATGGGTAGAAAAAGATGCTACTCAGCAGAAACAGCCACAAGTGCAAAACGATGCAGAACGAGAAGATTGGATGTCTATGACAGGAATGATCAAAACATACTCAAGAGATGATATTAAACCAAAGCGAGAAGAAAGAGATAAAAATCACATTGACTCATATAACCCAGCCACTAGTAGCAGAGAACTGAACCCATATTGGAAAGATGGGGGTACAGGTGTGCCACAGTCAGCTGAGAACTTTCGTAAGTCCAGACAGTTCTTGAAACCCTCAGATGATGATGATTATTATTCTAGGTCATCTAAACATTCTAATAACAGAGATACATATTCTAATTCAAGTACCTCTAAATCTGAGAGTTATGACAAAAAAGATAGAAAGCATTCTCAAGATTATGTTTCAAATATGAAAAAGACTGGTAATTGGAAGAAAATGTGTGAAATAAATGATAAGATTGGCAATACAAAAGAAGAACCTGAACATGAATACAGGGCAAGTACAAGTTCAACGGTTGAGAAAAAAGAAGATAAGAAAGAAAGTAATTATCTAAGTGATGAGAAGATGAATAAACTAGCAGCAAAAATAGTTAAGGCTGAAATTATGGGAGATACCAAGCATGTACAGGAGTTAAAAGCTAAATTGGAAGCAGCAAGAGAATACAGGAAACACAATCCTGATGCTGGTAAGGAAGATGACAGAGTAATGTTAATAGCAACAAACAGTTCAGGTAATAGTCGACCATTAATCAATGTTGCAAAAGGGGATCCTAGGAGCAAAGGTGGGAAGAGGAAAGCTGAAACTCATACCTCAGGTGAAAGGATGAAGTACTTTGGAAATGATGACAAATATAGTTTGGCTCAAATGGTGAGATTTTTTTTTTATACAACTTAAGTGGCAATCAAGCATACGGCCCGCCTGATGGTAAGCGGTTACAGTAGCCTATGAAATTATTTATTAGGGATTCGTTAAAAAAATCAACATGGATATTGTTACATCTATTTTGACACAATGATAGCTCAGTGGTGTTGCTTACTGACAATACAATAGTTGTGCATTTGAATCTTATAATGAGCTTAAACTGTAACATGCCTTAAACATGGCAGTGGTGAGAACTGCAGCCAAAGTGTGCTAAATGTCATTGTGACTGTGTGTATTAGACACAATGTTTAATATTATTTGTTATTTAGTTATTATTTCAAAGTGACTATACATTCAGTTATATTTATCTATCTCAGTCTTGATGGTTTAAGCTTTTGGTGGAAGAAAACTTTGTATGTAAATATTGTATTTTGTAGTACTCAACTCAGTTAGATCTGACCAAGCATGTAAAAGAGTGTTCTGGCTGTTGCACTTGAGAGCCAGTTGCCAACCTTTATACAGATCAGCATCACATTGGCAATCCCCAATTACCATTGGGTGAACTGCCTGCATATTTATCAGCCTACTGACATTGAAAAATCTCCAATAATATGTGTTATTATATTATTATGTTTCAGTACCAAGATGAGAAATATGGTAGCAACTATAACAATGAAGCTGAGTTGGCCAAAATTGCAGGAAAGCTTAAAAATCCAAATGATGACCTTGAAGACATATTCATGGATGAAATATCCAAGAACAGAAATGATTCTAAAGATAATGAAAATGAGAAACAAAGGGCTATCAACCAACATGTCAGAATGGAGAGGACCCTGGAGGGATGTGAATATTGTGTTGACTCCAAGAACATGATAAAGCATCTCATGGTTACTTGTGGAAATAAAGTTTATATAGCATTACCTTCAAGGAAATCCTTGGTGCAAGATCAGTGTATAATCACTACCATCCAACATAATACATGTGTGACATCTTTAGATGAAGATGTTTGGGAAGAAATATTAGTAAGTAATAAATTGATCTTATCATTTTATCCCAACTTCAAAAAAAGGAGGTTCTCAATTTGGTGGTATTTTTTTTTAAATTGTAATGACATATCAAATACTTATAGGCTTCTGTTTAATATGATTTCAGAATTTCAGAAAAGCACTTACTCAGTTTTATAATTCTCAGAACAAAGATGTTGTTTTTTACGAAACTGCAACAAAACTAAATAGGCATCCACATTTGGTAATAAACTGTGTACCATTACCAAGAGATGTTGGCGATATGGCTGCCATATATTTCAAGAAAGCTCTTTTAGAATGTGAAGCTGAATGGTCTATGAATAAAAAAGTTGTGGAATTGAAAGGAAAAAATATAAGAAAGGGAGTACCTAAAGGGCTGCCTTATTTTTGGATTGACTTTGGCATGGATCCAGGATTTGCACATGTTATAGAAGATCAACAGTTATTTCCAAGAACATTTGCTGAGGTATGTCTGATTGTATGATTTTCAGTTATGACTACTAACATATATTATTCTCAGCATAATGAAAGCAAACTCACCCTTCTTTCAGGAAATAATAGCTGGTATATTGGATATAGATTATTCCTTCTGGAAAAACCCCAGAAAAGAATATGGAGATGCACAAAGAAAAAAAGTGTTGGATTTTATTAAAGTATGGAAACATTTTGAACCAGTCAAAAATGGTTAAAAAATAATTAAGTGTGTATTTAAGTTCTTTATAGTAAATTACTGTTAGGTAAAAATCATAAAAACCCAGTAACTACAAACTCAAGTTCTTAGTTGTTTTATTCAAACAAAAAGAAAATGTTTATTATAAAATAAAAAAACATCAATAAAAGGCAAAAAATGCAAAACCTTTATTATTTATTTTCTTCTTTCATCATTTCCTGTATTAATCTCTGTCTCTCTGCAGCCTGTCGCATTTTTGTAAGAACAAGTGACTCATAATCTCTATCAGATACAAGTGATGGTCCTCCACTAGCCTTCCCCGTTTTCAGTATGGGCCTTTCATTTACCCATTTTAATTCTAAAGGATTTTCTGGCAGTCCTAAAAAATAAGTAAAAATCGACTAGTTTTCATCTAAGTTATATATTTACAATTTAACATTGAGGAAAAATCATTGGTGTATATAGGGGGGTGCCCAGGTGGGTCGTGCCCAGCCCAGAATGGTCTGGTACACACGGCTACCGATCAAGCTATACATTTCTAGTATAAGCACGCCGCCAGAGTACTCGCCCCTGCCCCCCTAGAAAAGATGGCTGTCGACAATTGTCATCGTTAGTAAGCGATCAACCTTTGTATGGGATTGACATACATGCTCTCTTTCTGTGCGAACGCAGATTCACGACGCGCCTTATCAGTTGGGTACTACTGTAAAGAATTGTAGAAATTATAATGATACATATAATTGAAAGATATAGTACCTTTTTCAAATTCAACAGCCATTTCAGAGGCTTCCTTAGTTGAAAATTCAACTAATGCACTACCTTTTCTTTTTGGAGATATAATAAGTGCTACAATATTACCATATTTCTTTAAAAATCTTTTGAGTATTGCTTCATCATATCCACCACTGCTAGAATCATTCTTTTCTGCTTTCCATTTGATCTTGATTCTGTTAAGACTAGAATCCCAAAAAGGTTCATTGAGACTTGCTTTTGTTCTTTTTATCTCCTCTTTTACTCTCTGTTGTTCTTCCTGTAAGAGAAAACTGCCCTCTCTCTGCAGTCTTTCAATCTCTACTGCTAGTTTTTGTTCATCAGTGAGATTAACAGCACCACTCCCAAGAGCTTCCCGCTCTCGTCTTTCTAAATCTTCTTTCAATTTCTGTCTTTTAGTATCTAGCTCTTGATGTCGCAATTTAGCAGCAGCTTTAGCTCTCAATACTTTGTCATATGCGGCTCGAGCGGAGATATCTGTCAGTATTTCCAATGCTTGTGATAATTGATGAAATGTTTCTGCTGCTTTTGGATCATCTGGATTTTTGTCAGGGTGACACTGCAATGCTTTTTTACGGTACGCTTTTTTAATCTGCAATAAATGTGCCAATATAGATGATACATTTTTGATATCTTATAAGCACACTGCTTTAAAAAGTGAATATATAACTAAATACATGTTCGTAGGCTCTCACTTTTGTAGTTAGAACTTTATGAGTTGAAGAGAAAATAAATGAAATAGGCATGATTAAAATACCTATCGCTTACCTCAGACTCGGAAGCAGTAATTTGAAGTTCGAGTATTGCATATAAATCTAAATCTTCTACATTTCTTTTAGCCATCCTGATATCTACGTACGTCGCGGAGTGTACTTGGCTTTGAACTCGATTGACAGCACAGATTGGTTTGATAGTGATTAGGTACTACCCACAAACTACCAAGAGTACTACCTCGCTATATTATTCAATTCTTATTTTATGGGTTTTGCGGAAATTATCCCCTATAGTGGTCTGTCTGTGACACCACCACAACTTCGCCACCATAAATTATGAAGCAGTGTGACCAGATTTCATTTGACGAATCTACTGCATGTGGAGGTTAAAAGCTACTGAATTCTACCAAAAGAGAACGAGAAAATACTAAAAATCTATTCTATTTTTGTTATAATATTATGTTCAACTAAGGCAGCTACAATGCTGATTTCTGCTTTTTGTATTTCTTCCGAAATGGTTGATGTTTTGAAAATCTTATCAATCTGTAACCAAAGAAGTTAAAAATAAGTATGCAGGACATTTCATATAGCGCTATATAGTAGCAAAAACTAAGCAATTTTTACATAGCATTTAACATGAATAAACACACATAGTTGTATATTAATTGTTATGTAAATACGTAGGTAATAAACGTACATCAAACAGCGACTGTTTGCTTTTGAGTGGAAATCAAATTCATAAACTTTAGAACATAATACAGGTTCACACTACTGCGCAAGTTGAAAGTATTAAAAAAATAAAAAAAAACAAGAATAATTAACTATTAATTACATTCCACATATTAACGTAACTAACTTGCATACCTGAGAAATGTCGGAATATCCTTTCATATTTTTTATATGCTTTGATGTAGCCATATGTTCCTTCAAAGACGCCACTCTACTTAGTATGTACACACGACGCCACGTCAAGCTCGACACCCTATATACCCATAACTACGCTACATACAACACACAAAATTGTTAGAAAAGGACTATGCATCGTGGCAACGGCCAATTACAGCGCACTGCGCAGTAAACGTTTTGTGCTTTGCGCTTACACACACAGACGCACTTTTATGGCATTGTTTGACTATTGTTTTTTGTTTTTACTTTTACAAGTTTTCTGTATCAGTCAGTCGCGCTAGAGTAAAGTATTCAGACGGTCGTCGAACCAATAATCGTTAGAATAGGAGTCGCGGTCGCGTTCACATATTGTTTCATTATTTTATTATATAAAAACTGAAAGCTAAAATATTTATGGCGCCCCAATTAACTCCACAACAGCGGGAGCTGATAGTGGTGTCGTGGTGTTGAGGGATGGTGGATATTCCATTAAAGAGATTGAAAGAAGGACGGGGATTACGGTGAGTGTTACTTTTTAATACCTACTATTGTAAATAAACTGCATAATATAGAAATGTGTCCCTCCCTCTCTATAAAATTACGTCTCTTTTAATACAAACTGACCATGATTATCTGATGGTAAGTGACGGTTAGTTAGATAGTGTAGTTGGCTTCAGCCATAGCCTATTCACACTCTTTCCGCGAAGTGAAGTGACCTAAGTAATATATTAATTAATCATCTAAGCTCAGACATCTAGGTATTTATTTTTAGTTAACAATTTCTCGAAGCTACTTAAATACCTTTGTTTTGTTCAACAACCTTTAGGAATCTCATATAATGATAATACCTATGTGATATTATTTTTAAATTAAATGACATTATTTTAGAGGACAACAATTAATTTTTGGTTGCGACGCCATGAGGTGACTGGGGGCGACCTATCGGCTCACCTCCGGCAGCTCTACCAGCGCGCCACCACCGCTGAGCAAGATGCTGCTATTATAGCGGCGCATAGCAATCAACCATTTTTACGCACGCAAGTTACTGCGACACAATATCGCGTAAGTTGTTTTTTTTTTATAATTAGGTAGGATACAGCCTGTAGCTCCTTAATTTGAATTATGTTTTTGTCATTTTTTCAGTTACTAACGACATTATACGTATTTTATAAGAGCATAAAACATATATCTATATATTATAGGCGAAAAATAGTAAGACATGAATTTATAATGAAAAAAAAAAAACTACACTGACTAGCAATAATAAAAAGCAACTAATAAAATATTTAAATTTAAATATTATCATGTGAATAATATTTGGACAAAAACAGTGGGTTTACGACAAAATAATAATAAAATAAAATTATATAATAATTATTATTGAATGATTAAAAAGATGAATCAATTTTGTAAACCCACTTAAATAGTTAATTGTATTTTTGTCCAAGTTTATTTTTTCCCATTTCTACGAATAAAATTACCATTTTTTTTGTTTACCTCAATTTGGTGTTTTTTTTTTAAAAACTACATTAAATATATTTGATTGTTGCTTTTCACTTTAAGAAGCTATCTTGCGTGATTTCAGAAATATTTCATGATAAGTTAGTTATATTACTTTTTTATATTGCTCGTCATGTTTCTCGTGTGATTTTAATGCATTAATCAGTATAATCAACAACAAGTTGATTTTAACAAACAAAATTTCTTGTCATTTTACCTTAAAATTCTACATAAACCATAATGCACTCTTTATAAAGCCTGTTTATCTATACGTGAAAAATACTACATCAATAAATATTTTATTACCTATTGATCTTATTTATTTTTCGGTCCTTGTAATTGTTCAACTAAAAGCAAAAGCCGACAAAACCTTGAGGTGCCGAAATTTAATTGCCCGTTTGTTAACAGCAGCGTTGCTTTTGTTCATTTTAATACTGGTAATTGTCTATACTTACATATAATTTACCATTCTATATAAGGAATCATTGTCTTCAGAAAAACTTGGTCAAAGCTACTAAAAACAAAAGTTTTATTAGTCGTAAGCCAATGAAGGCATTTTAATGTTATTTAGGTGTCACATAATTATGGAAAGAAAATCGCTAATCGACTATTTACTATCACCACTATTCACGGTATCTCTATCGTGGGAGTATTAAAAACATTAAAGTTATTATTAAAGTTAGTATTACCATAGCTTTGTTTTTAAAGGAAATAATGTTTTTACTGTTGTTTCAGGTATCAACCCAAACAATCCGGCGCAGATTAAATGTCGCAGGCTTGAAAACACGGATTCCGGCTAAAAAAATAGTTCGTGCACGTAGGTATTTTCCATAATAATTTGTCGTTTTGAAACAACTAAGCCATTTATCACCTTGCGCACTTCTAATACAGGCCTGTATTAGAAGTGCGCAAGGTAGTAGTGTAAGGTTACTTCGAAGGCAATGGTAAACTAATTAGATCTTTTAACATGAAAACCACTTTTAAAGAGTTAAAATAATTTTAGATTGTATCTCTTTTGTATTGTTTATGATGATTATATTTTAATGCAAATATTTAAATCTGTGTGATTATCTATTTTTATTGTTAGTAACTCATAGTTTTATGTTTTGTTAGTCAGCATTACTGTTATTATAACTAGGTTTAAATGTTAATTGTTTCCATTTTTTTAAGACTGATTCAGTTCACTGTATGTTAATTTCTAAGTCATGATTATGATGATCTATTTACATAAATATATAATATTGATGTTCCTTTAAGTGTTAATTTATATTGCTCATGTTATTTAAATTGTGTTTTTATTATAGTAAATTTTGTAAAACTCTTACTTATTATGTGCATTGTTGATTCAGATTTTTAACTGTTATTGGTTGTTAAGTCATATTGGTAGCTTTGTTTAGATTTTGATAGTTATTTTATATTACTCATTCATTATAGACTTTTAAGACTGATTTTGATTGTTTTCAAGTAAGTTCGGAGACACATTGATGATCCATGCAAATAATGACTAGAAAGAAAGAAATAATTGTGATTTTAGTATCTAATAAAGTTTTATTTTCCATATAAGAGGTTGTTTATTTATACTTGAAGTTGTTTTAGTATTAAAACTATACTCGGGGATAATTTAGCTTACTATTCCAGAGATTATCCCGTTTAAACAAACCCGGGAACGTGGGTTAAACAGCGGGGAACAGCTAGCCTACATTAAATGCATAGATAACGAACATATTTAACTATATTGGTCAAAATCGCATAGCCTAAAAAATATGTTTTTTTTATTCATCTTTTTATTCATCTTTGAAACATAATACTGGTTACTGTATGTCAACCTTAGGAGGTATTTTTTTACACCTTGGATTATTGGAGTTTTCGTAGGATCCCATTTTTTTGAAAATAAAATATGTAGTAGTAGCTTTTACTATTCTTCATAAATCTGGCTATCTTATATAAAATATTTTTTCGAATCCGACTATTAGTCCAGCCAGTGATTATACAACAAAAAGCGCGTTTAAACAATCAAAAAACTCTTCCGCTTTATATTTACCTATATTAGTATATAGGTATATATATGGTTTATGGGCGCATCGCGCAGCGCAAATTGAAAAGTAACTCGTGAGCTTGTAACACAAATGACTACGCGACGAGCACAACCTGTTTTTAGAATTTACTATTCATAATAAGTATAGATAGAGGTGTGGATGACGGCGCGGGCGCTTCAATGCGCGTGAGTGGGTCGAAATAACAAAAACATATCGCGCTCTCTCGCACGATTCGCACAGTTCAACTTCTACTAGTCCAAAGTCCAATCAGTCTAGATTGATATGTCGTTGTGTGTACCATACGTAGTATCCCCTATAGTAGTGTTCTGTTTTAGTACCTACTTCACAGTTCCATGCTTTACAATGAGCACTCGTAGCGTTTACCTTAGATGTACATAACCAACTTTTAAATGAGGGATCTTGCTCCCATTCATTGCGATATCCTTGTGCATATTTAGGTTTCATTTTAAACTCGATTATAAAAATCCTCAATAAAGGAATTCCCACTAGTCTATCACACTCTATGCTCGCTCACGGCACGAATGGTAACGAAAAGAATGAATGAAAATTAAATAGTTACAATCCATTCGATAAAACGGGAAACACCCCGCATTTATCCGATATGCCAAAAAAGTACTAGTGTCGTAGAATCGAGGGGTTCTTTTTTATGCGTGCGGTCCTATGGTCTCATGTGAACAGTTTAAAGAAAACTCATAGGTAGAAAAGGTTGAAGGAAATTTACTAATTACTATTACAAAAATTATTTATAAAATGACGTGGAAAAAAATCGATAGAGAGTGACATACAATACGCTTTGTCAAAACCAAATTTAAAATTATTATTTTTCTCTAAAGTATGAAACCTCTTCATCCTCCCCACCTTGCACAATTGGGAAGGGCAACTCCATTATAACTAGTACCAAAACACTTGAAATAAAACAAAAAAACAATCAGTACCATAAGTAACTAACATAAAATAAAATAACTACAAGTTAAGTCTTTGTGGGACTTTAACGAGACGACCAGCACGAGTGACGATTGTACCTGGGTTGATACCTATGCATGTCAAGTTTAACTATTAGATTCAACCAATACTACGTCACCAACGTCTAAATCCGTACCTCTATTAATATTAGCATTCTTAGTTAGAAGAGGTAAGTATTCAGAACGAAATCGTTGCTTCAATTGATTATTCAAATCATTCATGTATCTCAATCGTGAAGTCAAAATAATACCGTCTAAGTGATCCATAAAATTTAAATCATTACCTACACCATCAATATTAAGAAACATTTGCGGTGTGAGTGGTCTTACATTTTCGGTATTGTCAGCTATGTATGTGAGGGGTCTTAAATTAATGACAGCTTCTACTTCACATAAACAGTGTACAGCTCGTTTTCTTTTAACGCTGCTTTACCGAGAATCCTACTCATAATTTCTTTAAGCGTCCTCACCATCCTCTCCAACAACCCTCCCCACCATGGTGCTGAAGGTGGAATGAAAAACATAATTAACTTTTTTGAACAGATACCTTCTGCGCTATTTCCTGCCAATTCGCATTACTAAGGACGTTACTAGCGCCACGAAAATTCGTACCATTGTCCCTATAAACTATCCTTACTTTTCCTCTTCTGTGTTTTTGTTTGTAACCAACTCTTATACCGTTTGTTTCCAATTTCCAGAAATCATCTATGTTTAAATTACAATTTAAAGTATTTACATTATTATTAGAATTCGTAGAACAATAAACACCAACTGCTGGACCCTGAACAGTCCAACCGAGCTTAGTCTCAACTGCCAGAAGATTATCATCAACTCGTACTGCCCGTCCCGTGAACAAAGAACCTAAAACATCAGACCCAATTAACATACTTATATCTGAAATATCATCAGTACAGTCAGTAATATAAATCCCTAGACTTTGTAATTGAGACATAAGTTCACCTTGTCTTATTTGAGGCCCACAGATTACACGTTGTTCCAACACATCCATATTACAAGTATAACTATTATCTAAACTACATATATTTACATTAAAGAGTTTATGCAATTGTCTTTTCAATACAGAGCCACCAAAGAGATTATGACTAAGTTCCTGTTGACCTATCGGTTTTAAATTTAATTTATTTACTATATCCGATTTTAAATAGGAACGCTGTGAGCCTGAATCCAAAAGAGCTCTTACAGTAATAACATTATTACCATTAACTAACTTTAATTTCAAAGTTTGTAACAAAACAGTCTTTTTACATGCACTTATTGCCTGGGTTACAGTAACTGACTCATCTTTTAAAGGTACCTTTTCATTTATCGCCATTTGTCTCGTACACATAATAGGAAAGTGCCTCTTACCACAAATGACACATTTAGGGTGCCTCCTGCAATTCTTCCAGTAATGCCCAACGTTCAAACATATGCCACATGCGTTCTTACCCTTAACAATATGTATGCGTTCGTTTAATGTTTTATTAACAGCTGTCACGCACTCCGAGCTCACGTGTGTGTTCTTGTCGCAGAATATGCAGGGCTTAGCGGTACTTTCTACGAAATTCTTGGGGTTACCTTTGTTGAATTTTCCCTTGTCAGCTGTCATAAAACAAGATGTTGATGGAATAGCTGCGTTCCTTGCATCTGTAGAAAATCCCATTCTTGCTTGATTAATCCTCTCCTCTGACTCTACTTCTTGTTTGACGAAGTTCAAAAGTTTTGACAGGAAATTAGAGTCATTTCCGGAATTCAAATAAGATCTGTGCCATGCTTTAAGAAGGTCTTCTGGTAAAGCTGACTCAACTAGTGGGTAGAGAAAAGAAGCATACTTATCTTGTGTTACTCCCATTGTCTCAAGTGCCAGTATTTGTGTTATAATTTTATCATACAAGGATCTAATGGACAGTTTCTGGACACATTTAGCTTGAGCAAGTACTAATTGTAGTAACTCTCTTACATAGTGTTCAATTATAAGATCATCTTTTGCAAATCTCTGTTGCATTTGTGCTATTACGTTTTTATAGTTTTTTCCTGACGGTGGAAAACTTTCAACAAATTCTCTTGCAATTGATCCGCGCTCTATACATTGAAGTAAGTATTGAAATTTATCGTCTTCATCTATGTCATCGTCATTATGTATTTTTTGGAACTGTGTCCAAAACGCTAGCCAGTTTTTTATTTCGCCGTTAAATTTCGGCAGTTCTAGTTTCGGCAATCTGAAATGACGATAATGTCTACCTCCTGATGACGTTTCCTCATTATTTACTTCCTTTTTTGTCATGCAGGAGTGTTTAGATGCAGATGCAGATTCTGACTGAATATGTTTATTTGCTTTATGTTCTAGCGTAAACCAACGTGTTACATATTCATCTGAAGCGTCTAAATCTTGGTCAAATAGAGCTTCATCTCTTTGTTCATCATCTAGCCACATATTTAAAACTTTAGTCTGGGCGATTAATAATTCGTCATAAATTTTTGCTAGATTTTTATATAAAATTGTAATAGTGTCTCTATCTTCCGTACCTGCGGCGAGCAACTCGTCCAACTTATTGGCACATATGGTGAATCTGCGCCGGGTTACCTTCCGTTCCGTCTTTGCACGCTCCATGTTCGCGGTCGCCAGATGTCGTAGAATCGAGGGGTTCTTTTTTATGCGTGCGGTCCTATGGTCTCATGTGAACAGTTTAAAGAAAACTCATAGGTAGAAAAGGTTGAAGGAAATTTACTAATTACTATTACAAAAATTATTTATAAAATGACGTGGAAAAAAATCGATAGAGAGTGACATACAATACGCTTTGTCAAAACCAAATTTAAAATTATTATTTTTCTCTAAAGTATGAAACCTCTTCAACTAGAATAACTGAAAAGCTTGAATTCTACTAAAATATACCAAATAATTTTTACATACTAAATTCTGTTGCCAGTACCTCAAAATCTACCAAAAAAGTAGAAATCTACTAAATCTGGTCACGCTGAATATAAGATTTTGATAAGATTCTTGCCAGGAACAGTCAATTACAGTGCTGCCAACTCTTTTAACCAAATACATACACTCGAAAAACATAACCCTCCTTCCGGGTCAGTCGGGTAAAAAGGAGCTGCCAGTCCCTTGAAAAAGCGCTAGATCAAGCTAAATACTGTTTAGACGATAAATAAATGACAAAAATAGACCGCAGTTGGGAAAAACCCTAAATTCAGCACCAAATTCAAACTGTTACTTAGCACCCAATAAATTGAAGTGACTAAGTACTTTTTTTTATAATATTTCGCATGATTTAGCACGACTGAGATAAAAAAATAACAAAGTAAACATATTTAAAAAAAAAACAGAAGAGCTAGTTGATGTTTTTGTTATTTCATCATCATCTGATTTTTGGGACTTCTTCAATGTGATATGATTTCATTTGCTCCAAATGTAGCAGATAGTCGAACTGTGTCAGTTTTCGACACAATTTTGGATTGTGGAAAAAGCGCTAGATTTAACGCTTTGGGAAGTTGTGGGCGAAATTGACGTTTTGAACTGTTTTCGTCATAGAATAAAGAATAGCATTCGTTCACCGTTCGTTTTGTGGTTTTACTTGAGCACATTAAACGATTAAAAACGACATCGTGAACTGACGTAGTGGTTATATTCTCTTTGGTAAACTGCAAATTTTGTTTGACCCACCTCCGAGGCAGGGTCGTTTACTCGTTTGCAACTCGTTTGTGATCCCTATATATATTACCTCACTGTATATAAATACTACGTACAACATACCACAAACTACCAAGAGAACTAAAGTTCAGACCGCCATCTGATGAACATTGGTGATAAACCGTATGCAGAGTTTGAACATGACGTTTTTTTTTTTTTAATATTCCCATACTGTTGTACAATGAAAAATAGTCATACAGCCTATGATATGTAGGGCCCAGGGGCTTTAGGGTAAATACAATTATTTTTTATTTCAAAGGTTCTTATGGTATAATAATAAATGAAACACAATTATTTAGTTATAAATTATTTATTTAAATTTTCATTTTTAAGTCTATCTGTAGTGACGGTCTAGATGGGTCTGGACAGCTGTTGGCATCATTAAAATATCTGCAAACAAAGTATAAAGTAACTGTAAATGAGTGCGAAGATTTTCGATCGGAGCCTAGCTTAATCTTCAGGCTCCATATTGTTTTTTTTATTTTTTCAAATAGTGGCGTACGATGAAGCCTATATACATCGATTGGAGATACCCATGCAAACAAAAAATACTAGGGTGTCTTTGTCCTAAAACGTCACAAAAAATATCAAAAAGGTGGCCGAAAATAATGACAAAATCTTTGAAATGTTTTATTTTTTATGTACAAGATAGTCGAAGGATTTGAAGAATTTAGTATGGAGACTGGCATTCCTATCATCTGCCTTTTTTGTATATATAATTTATTGGTAAAGATTTTGGGTGTAGTAATTAATTATGCATTAAAAATATTATATTTTTATGTCAGCTATAAATTTTACATAGAAATAGCCTACACAAATGGAACACTGCTGGAGATACTGAGCCAGCACTTAATCTAATACAAAGGGGACAGGGGAACACTGTAGTATTGCATCAATCAGGCAATACTGCAATATATGCATTTTGCATATTAATTAGGTCACGCGTGCAGTACATTATGCTTAGTAAGTAAGTTTAATGTAATGATTTATTTTATAGTTTTATTCACTTAATATACGACCATCAACTGGACAACATGTGTTTTCTTCTATAAACCACAAAACCTATCTTCAACCTCAGAGCGCCTAGGGCGCGCTCTACATGGCGACCCTGCCACAAGAACCCAACTAGACAGCAACATCAGAAAGAAGAACATACAGTCTAATCATACAAGTAAGAAAAGGACTGCCACATGCAGACAGCAGTACCATAGCAGCAAAAGAAGATTAAAAATGCACTGCCTATTGCATTAAAGCTTATGCATGGCTGCCATCAATAAGAAGACTTGAAGCGTACGAGCGGTGTCCAGGGTAATCCCGGCCCATGGAGTCCAGGGTATAGCCCGGCCCACCCATCGCAGACGAGGAGACCAGATGCCCCGCTGCGACCACGCAACCGTGCCGCCGCCGCCATCGCCGCCGCCCGGTCCCGTCACCGAGCCGTAACCTTACATACGCCAGCGCAGCGCTTCGAAGCCCCATGATGACATCATCGCCGCCACACGCGTTATGTCCACGTCACACCACCGCAATGCAAACATTTTAATGTAACTACTGTCGTTTAGACAAGTAAGTAGCTAATAATGTTTTTTTTTTTTAGGTACCAGTAGTTTCGTTATAGTATCTATGTCCATTACCTAGGTTATTTTGTTTTTAAAATAGTTAATATTTGTCAGACCTAATGTCTTCTGAGATAACTGAGCTAGAAATAATTTATGAAAGATTAGTAGAAATAAAAGCCTATCTCATTAAAATAGGACCAGCCAGAAGGCAGAATTCACAGACAGCTCAGCTTAAGTTTCAGCAAACTGAACAATTATATAATCATTTGGAGTGTATTTCGTCTATAATTAGAGGTAATATTGAATCGAACAAGTTAAAAGGTGACGATTTACAACAAGTTAATAAGTTAGTCGGAGAAATTGAAGAGGTTTACCAATATATTTCAAGCTTGCGCGTTACCGAAGGTTTAGAAATATTACAAAGTGTAGATAAACGCACTGAATCTGTAAATATGGCGCTAAATAATTTTGATTTAAAAACTGCGATCGCTCTTCTGCCCGTAATGACAGGCCAGGAGCAGGTGACAACTCAACTCATAGACAGTATTATATTATATAGTTCCATGCTCAACGATGCTGCCAAAATACAGATGATAGAGTTTGTTCTGAAGACGCGTCTCTCTGCTAGTGCCAAACTTAGACTGAAATCTAGGTATGCGAACGTAGAGTCATTACTGATAGATATGCGCAAACATTTAATTCAAAAGAAATCTGCCGTCGCTCTTCAGTCTCAAATTTTTACAGCTAGACAGGGACATAGGTCGATAGAGAAGTTTGGCTCTGATTTAGAACAGCTTTTAGTTAACTTAACTTTAGCCCAAGCAGATGGAGATGACCAAAAATTCGAGGTTCTCCGTCCATTGAACGAGAAGATAGCAGTGAAACGTTTCGCAGACGGTCTCACTAGCTCCCGACTCAGTACAATCATTGCTTCTCGTCAATTTGAATCCCTGCCGGATGCCATTCAAACCGCTGTTGATGAAAATTCGTTAGTACCTAGCGTAGAACAACAGGCAATGAATTTTAATAGTAACCGTAGTAGAGGACGTTTTAACCGTAGTAGAGGTAACGTGAGTAGTAGGTACAATTGGAAAGGCAAACAATCGCGAATTTTTCACAACAGCCAACCAGGGTCTTCCCTAACCCGTGGTCGTGGAAATCCTACGAGAGGATCCACACGAGGTCGAGGTCATCAACCTTACAATTGGCGTCATGTGAATCAGTTGCAACATTCCCAGAATACCGAGAATGCACAGTACACTCAAAATGCTCCGAATAACAAAGAGTTTTTTCGTGCCCATG
Source organism: Achlya flavicornis (assembly GCA_947623365.1). NCBI lineage: Eukaryota > Metazoa > Arthropoda > Insecta > Lepidoptera > Drepanidae > Achlya > Achlya flavicornis. Next base: position 6,785,271 of record OX392482.1, read on the forward strand.
ATTAAGGAGCATTTTATTTCTAATTATAATACAACTAGTATAGTCACAATGGACGTAGGTAATATAGATATAGGTAACATAAAGTTATTAGTAGACAGTGGCGCGAGCCTCTGTGTATTGAAATATGAGTGGCTATGCGAGCATCAAGGATTAATGAATCAGATGCGCCACGACAAAATAATCATTAGAGGTATTAGTGGAAAATTATATTCAGAAGGTTATGTTTATTTAGATTTAGTAATTAATAATGTTATTTTTAGGGAGATTTTTTACGTTTTTAAGAACCTTTCATGCTCAGGTTCGGCAAACGGTATTATAGGCGAGAATTTTTTCAAAAAATTTAATGCCGTAATTAATTACGAAACGAGGACATTTAATTTGTCAATAAACGGAACAAGTGTGAGTATGCCCATAGGCAACAACAATTCTGATAGATACACGCAAATACACGCGATACCGCCTCGTTGTGAAGTTATCAAATATATTCATTGCGCGAAAAATGAAGATAGTGTTATTTTAGCTCATGAAATTGTAGAAGGTATTTTTATTGCCGGAATCATAGCGAAACCTTACCAAGAGCGTTTTCCTGTAAGAATTTTAAACACAACAGATCAAGAAGTCTCGATAAACTTGTCCAACCTACACGTTCAGTCTATTAATAATTTTGACGTTTGTTGTTTTAACGATGAAATTAAGTCTGTGAATAGAGTCAAGACTCTATTTGAAATACTTGACTTAGGTTACTTAAATAAAGAAGAACGATTAGGTATTCAACAGATTTGTGCTAAATATGCGGATGTGTTCCATTTACCAGGGGACAGTTTATCAGTTACTAACTTAATGGAACACAATATCGTATTAAAAGATAATGTTACTCCCTCATATGTAAAGCCCTATAGAGTACCCCAAGCTTTAAAGAGTGAGATAGAGAAACAGGTACAAGATATGCTCAAAAATGACATCATAGAAGAAACTGTATCAGAATGGTCGAGTCCAGTTTTATTAGTCCCAAAGAAAGCTGATAAATCAAATGAGAAAAAATGGAGATTGGTCATCGATTATAGACAACTGAATAATAGAATTCAGGATGACAAATTTCCATTGCCTAATATTACCGAAATATTAGATTCATTATCCGGTAATATTTATTTTTCCAAATTAGATCTTTCACAGAGTTATTTTCAATTGTCCCTTAATCCAGAGTCACGTAAATATACATCTTTTAGTTTAAACAAGATGTATCAACTTTCTTTGGATAAAAATTCACGTAAATGTACAGCATTTACCGCAGGAAAACAGTACCAAATGAAACGATGTCCTATGGGCCTCAAAACAAGTGCTAGTGTTTTCTCAAGGCTCATGACTATTGCTATGGCAGGTCTTAACTTTGAAAAATGTTTTATTTATTTAGATGACTGCGTCGTCATAGGAAAATCTATGATAGACCATAACAAAAATCTCATAAGCGTACTGAACCGATTGCGTGAAGTCAACCTTAAATTGAACCCAATGAAATGTGAATTTCTTAGACAGGAAATAGTTTACCTAGGACATCAGATTACATCGGAAGGTATTTTTCCAGACCCAGGTAAAATTAAAACGATGAGTAATTACCCGAGGCCTAATAATGCCGACGAGGTAAAACGCTTTGTTGCATTCGCGAACTATTATCGTCGCTTTATACCATGTTTTGCTGACATCGTATATCCGTTACATGCATTATGTAAAAAAGGTGCTAAGTTTGAATGGATTTCAGATTGCGAAAACGCATTTCAGAAATTAAAATTAACTCTTTGTAATCCTCCAGTTTTGGATTACCCAGATTTTTCCGAAAATAACATCTTTCGCGTACAAACAGATGCATCAAAAGTAGGACTAGGTGCAGTTCTTTCTAATAGCAATGGCAAAGTCGTAGCATACGCGAGTAGAAGTCTTAAACCAGCAGAGACGAGATATCCCATTATAGAACTTGAACTTTTAGCCATTGTATGGGCCGTACGTTACTTTAGGCCATACTTGTATGGTAGAAAATTCAAAATTTTTACCGACCATAGGCCCTAGTTTATTTATTTGGCTTATCCGATCCGTCAAGCCGCCTTACTAAGTTTAGGTTGTATTTAGAGGAGTATGACTTTGAGGTAGAGTATGTGCCGGGTCGAAATAACGCAGCTGCAGACGCGTTAAGTCGACTTCCGGTGACATCTAAAGACTTAAAGGACATGCGCGAGGAGGTAGTTTCCGTATTAACTAGAGCACAAAGAAAAAAACTAGTTAATCAGGGAACTGACCATGACCAACCGACTGAGTCTTTTACTCCTAGCAGGTCTGATCAACCTACTGCTGTAGAAGTACTCAAACGACCAAATGACATTACAGAATTAATTTTTTCACACAATTTAAACGAAAAAAAACTTATTAATTCAGACAATGTATCAAGTGACTATTGCACTTACGTTCCATCGCACTCTGCGATCATTCTTGATACCCGATCGTTATCAACCGAGGAGGCGTTAGCGAGGGATCTTGAAAATTTGTGCCAAAAGTTAAATATTGTAGAGCTACTCATAATAAAGAATAGGAGTAATGCTCGTTTTATAAAAATAATACTGCGCAGTATCAACAAACATAAAATCACGTCACTTAGGTTTCTTATTACAAGAGACGTAATTCGTATTTCAGAAAGAGACGAAATTACAACAATATTGAATGACTTTCACCTCTTGCCCACAAGTGGATATGCAGGCATGAATCGTATGTTAAATAATATAAAAAAATATTATTTTTGGCCAGGTATGACAAATGACGTCATAAAGTACGTTAACAATGTAAGAGTTGCCAAATCCAAAAGCACTCTAATAGACATTATAAAGAACCTATGACAATAACCTCCACTGCTAATTCGGCATTTGAGAGGATTAGTTTAGATATTATGGGCCCACTAGATATAGATAATTATAATTATAGATATATACTTACTATCCAATGCGATCTTAGTAAATACGTAGAGGCTTATCCTCTAGAGCGTAAAGATACAGAAACTGTAGCCAAGGCTTTAGTTAACAATTTTATATTACGGTATGGTATCCCTAAACAGATGCTGACTGATAAGAGTACCGAATTTACGTCATCAGTTATGAGTGAGGTGTGTAGGTTACTGCGTATCGAGAAGTTAACGTCTACCGCGTACCATCACGAAACCTTAGGAGGCATAGAAAATACGCACAAACATTTAGGTGCTTATCTTAGGATCCAGTGTGAAAACAATAGGAGTGATTGGAGCGAGTGGGTTCCGTTTTGGTGTTTTTCATTCAATACTAGTGTACACTCAGAGACTAAATACACTCCATATGAACTCGTTTTCGGAAAAGTTTGTAACCTTCCAACTAACCTTTATAAGGGAGTCGATCCATTATATAACTACGACGACTACCCTAAAGAGTTAAAGTATAGGTTACAAAAAGCACAAATAGAAGCAAGGCAGAATATTTTAGAATGTAAGAATGTAAGAAAATTTAATTACGATAAGAAATGTAACACTATTAAATATCAGTTAGGAGATCTAGTTTTAATTAAAAATCAAGTAGGTAATAAGTTAAATAGTGTTTATGAAGGTCCATTTATAGTTCTAGAAGATATATCTCCTAATGTAAAAATTAATAAGAATAATAAAGAATATTTAGTACATAAAAACAATACTAAATTGTTTTATCAGTAGGTAATAAGATTATCGTATAAAAAATGTTTGTTTTTGATGTTAGTTTAAGAAACATTTTTTTTTCTTTGTAAGGGGGTGGATAACCCTGATCTTTTAAGGGGAGATGTAGTATTGCATCAATCAGGCAATACTGCAATATATGCATTTTGCATATTAATTAGGTCACGCGTGCAGTACATTATGCTTAGTAAGTAAGTTTAATGTAATGATTTATTTTATAGTTTTATTCACTTAATATACGACCATCAACTGGACAACATGTGTTTTCTTCTATAAACCACAAAACCTATCTTCAACCTCAGAGCGCCTAGGGCGCGCTCTACAACACATTACTAGATAAGATTATATTAAATGACAAAAAATTACCTGAGTTCATTTGCATTGTGTTATTCAGAGACACACATGTGGCATTACTTTGATGGCTCGCAGCTGATGGTTGGACAGAGGTATCTGAAAATTTGTATGAGCTGTTATTATTTTAAAACCTAAACGTTCATGTATCATCAATATGGACAGAATGTTAAATATTCTTGTGTAAAGTGGAAACAGCCTCATCATGCTCTAGTCCAGTGAGTAAAGATCTATAAATGGCATGTCCATTACCGATAGTAGTATTTTATAATCAAAGTAAACTTTTAATTTAATTTAATTTTACTTTTATATTATTTCTTTTAATTTATTCAAAAAGTGCTGGATGTTGTATACATACCAAAAACTTCTGTTCTTGCGACTTTCATTGGTAATATGAATGATCATTGTGGCGCTTCTTTGACTAACTATGATCATCGCATACAGTTTTCTTGTTATCTGAAAAAATGCAATTTATCTCTGTAACTATATATAAATATCCTGGGACATTCCTCACACACAGTCATCTGATCCCAACTTAAGCAGAGCTTGTACTATGGAAACCAGATAACTGATATACTACATATTATTATACTACTTTTAGTTTGTAAATACATAATTAATCAATCTTAATATACATAATTACACCCAGACTCAGGACATGTAGACATGTTCATGCACACAAATGCATGTCCTGTGTGGGAATCAAACCCACGACCTGCGGTGCAACAGGTGGAATCTTAACCAACTGGCCCGTCAACCTATGTATAAATAAGGAATAAGGGTGAACTAACCGTATAAAACAATAGATTTCTAACTCTGGTGGAGCCATGGTTATTAATGTGTTATATATATATCTCAATATAACTGCATTTGCCAGGCATTTATTTTGGGTTAGACTTAATATGCCTTCACAACCACAAAGGTTGTGTTATAGCTTTAAATGTTATGAGTTGACTAGGAATAATACATATAATAATAAGATATTATATTATTACAGTCAACTTGTAGAAAGATAGTTGTTTACCTGCTTCAAAAAAGATATTTGTCGGGTTCCCTGAAGAAATCTCCAAGCTTCGATATGCGCCACTCTTCAGGTGACAAACATATAATTTGCGTGGATCGCTGTTAAGTTATTGTCTCACAATTAATACACTTTATCCACTGTCTCTTATTTTCCTCACTTATAGTTTAACGTCTTGGCGTAAACTGTTGCACTTGGGCATACAACATTTTCGAAACTTAAAAATTCCGAAATCACTGTATTGAAATGTTGTTAAAGTGGCGGAAATTTATCAATACAACACATCTCGTCATACAAATACGGAATCGCACCGGTCGCACCGTGAAATAGGTGGGTGACAGTCACACCAATGTCACTTTGACAACTAAATAATAGAAAAATAGCGCCAATACTTTTTGAATTGTAGAAATTTATTTTTCCTGGATTGAAAACCTATTTTACTGCATACAAAATTACTTTATTTATATTATTTAACAGCGAAAAAACTATAATAAAAATAATCGATTTATCAAATAATGTCAATGATTTGTCAATGTCACTTGTCAGTTGGGAATTTACGAAAATACATGGAAAATACGAAAGTCGTTCACTAACGTCGGACGATCGAGGTGCGAAAGTCACACGGCGATTTTCACACCCGGTGTGTAGTAACTGAACACACCCTAGCTAGCTACTAATATAGTAATCTGTGATATTGACGAATGGAATTGCTAGGTAGTTATAAATGAATGAAAATGAATGAATGAAATGAATGGAATGAAAATAAAATGGCCGGCATCGGTCATGGCGGGGGCGAAGGAAGGAAGAGAGGGGCGAGAACGTCGAGTAAGAACTTTGCACTGTCATTCGATACAGTGGGTTATTTTGATTAGAACATTGCCAGGCGTGCAACATACTCACCTCTATGTTTGTGATCGATGCACAGTCAGTGATCATATTTTGGCTACATTCCGAATTGTATAATATCGCTCATAGTGCTCACAGCAATAATTTGCGTACCGAGTTAGATATCACGTTAATGACAGCTGAGAACTGTCAACAATTCGGAACGCCCGTTATCGCGCTCACAGTATTCAAAACGGAACATAAAGTGTAGTGTCGGCAAGTCGCTGGTGTGGGATGCCACATGTTTCGATCGTAGATTGAGTATACCTATAGATTTGCTGTCAGCGAATGGCGAAGAAGAAAGCTACATACAATTAATACTGCCATATTTACACTTTTACCCCATTATGTGGGTAAACTGGTATTGGGTATTTTGGTTTTACTATACAATGGGTGTGGCAGGTGTCAATCCCATACAAAGGTTGATCGTTTACTAACGATGACGATTGTCGACAACCATCTTGTCTAGGGGGGCAGATGATACTGTTATAACTTCATAGAAGTCAAAATAAAACACGGGATTGATGAAGTATACTTTAATTAAGACCTTAAGAGACATAAGGACTAGAAGACTTTTTTTATGAGTTGTTGTGACGTTGTGACTTATCACGTTTTGACCGCAACCTGCTCAGGTATTGATTGTATAAGATTAAATATTCGGCCGGGGCGTGGTTAATAAATAGTTAATTTAATACTTTATATGTTAATGTTAATAATGTCTTCGTACGTACAATAGCTTTTATTTTTTACGTACAATAGCATTGCCGAAAGTTGACGCCTATTGAAAGGACTCAATAATCAACGATGTTAACGCTCTACTGTGGTTTTGCATAAAATTACGTCTGAATTACGGATTTGGGTTGAAGGTAGTGCGAAAAGCAATATCCGAATTCGGTCCGAGTTTTCTAGATCTGTATTTTCGCGGATTCGTATCGGACGTTAGGCGGAACCGCTCTAAGGCCTTTTACATATTATAGAAAATCGTAGTTTAGAAGGAGTTAGTGGACAAACAGACGGAAAGCAACTTCATTTTATAATATGTGGTGAAGACTGATTAGACAACTGATAGGTGAGACAATTATACCAAACTATCCTTTGCTTCCATATAAACTCCGGAAGTTTCATATTTAGAGTTACTCGGTTGAGCCTGTCGGATATGAAAGAGAAAAAATATTTATTTACCTATATATCTGTTTTCTATTAATTTTTTCTGAAATAGAAAATATGTATGCATATTATTATCCTCTTTATTATGTTTGGTGGTGAAATGATAGCAAAACCTAGATAATAGGTTTTTATTTACTAAAAGACAAGTTACATTTAAAGATGACACATAATAAACACAATGTCAAGGCAACGGCATAGTGCTCTTTAGTTTTGTCTAAAGAGTACATATATATCATTCTCCCCGCCTAGGTCCTTCACAATAATATTCTTGCAAATAGTTGGGCTGTCTCCTGATTCTAGTTGTCCTCCTCAGTTCAGCAACTGGCTCTTGAATAGCCGGTTGAGACTCGTGAGATTCGACGATTGGTTCAGGTTCAGGTTCAGCCATTGAATCTGATTCATTCGTTGGGGCTGAACAGCTTTCTCGTGTTGATTCTGAGTCAGGTGCTGGATCTAAATTATTTTCAGGTCTCGAGTTTGATTCAGGTACAGGAGCCAAGTATCTGTTGGAGATGTTACTTCGCGTCCATCTGTATATCGGATCAGGGAATAATCGGGATTAGAGTGTAAGAGTTCAACTTCTTCAACCTGATCTTGGTATTTATTAGCCCGATTAAACCTTTTAATAAGAACTTGCCCCGAACTAGTGAGCCACGAGGGAATCGAAGTTCCATTTGATGATCTTCGTGGATGGACAAACAAACGTTCATGAGGCGTGCAGTTTGTAGCTATGCAAAGTAAAGAACGAATAGAATGAAGAGCCTGCGGCAAGACACGTTCCCAGTTTTCTATGGGAATATTTTTCGTTTTTGTGGTCAACTGTATGGTCCTCCACAGCGTGGAATTTAGTTTCTCCACTTGTCCGTTACCTCGAGGGTTATATGGAGAGGAATGACTTGTGGCTATACAGTTTCGACGGTAAATGGAATTTTATCATCTATCGCATGAACGGTAGACTTTGCTATGTCAGTCTTTAACTCTTCGAAACATTTAACTTGGTCAATTGTTAGTGGAAACATTTCTGTTTTTGACAAGAATCTGATTCGTTCTGAAAAATTAGGAATCCACTTGGAATAATGAGCAAACATACCTAATGCCCTTCTGAGAGAAGATATATCATTCGGTGGAGGTAAAGAAATTAAAGGCTTTAGGCGATCATTGTCAGGCTTTCTAACGTGATTCGAAATATTGTATCCAAGAATGTTTATCGTGTGCTGCGAAAATTTACACTTACTTTTGTTTAGTGTAAGTCCGTATATCGTGGCTGCCTGTAAGAATTTGTCTAAATTTTTGTCGTGCTCATCTTGCGTACGTCCACATACTGTTATGTCATCAAGATACGCATAAGTGCCCTTAAGTTGTTCTTTCCTTATGACCCAGTCAATAGTTCTTTGGAAACTGGAGACACCGTTTGTAACACCAAAAGGAATTCGTCTGAATTGGTACAAATTTCCGACCGCTTCGAAGGCAGTATAAGGTCTTTCTTCGGCTAAAATAGGTACCTGATGATAAGCGCTTTGCAAATCTATAGCACTAAAGATCGTGTATTTTGAGATATTAGATACTAATTCCTCTATATTTGGTAAGGGGTATGCATCCAGCTCTGTATATCTATTAATCGTTTGTGAGTAATCAATTACTAGGCGTTTCTTATGATTCTCGGTATTTGATATCAATACTTGTGCGCGCCAAGGTGACTGACTCTCTTCAATGATACCTTCCGCTAAGAGTTTGAGCACTTCTTGTTCAATGAACTGTTTGTCATCTTCACTGTGCCTGCGAGACTTCGCTGCTATTGGTTTACAGTTTGGAGATACATTGGCGAATAAGGGTACGGCGGGCACGCATGCTTCAGCCACATTACATACGATTAAAGGTTCTTTTGGTCCACCAAATTCGAATTCCAAAGATGAGTGCTTGTCTAAAACATCGTGGCCAATAATATCTGCGCACAAATTCTTAACTATAAGCAGGTTAATGTTTTCGTAAATATGCTTGCCAATAGTAATTGTTTGATAAGTTTGACCCGCAACTTGTGATGTGTGATTCAAAGAAGCCATAGATATCATTTGCTCACAAGGTTTTCGTCTAAGTTGGCAGAGCTTACTGAAGTCCTCGTTGATAAAGCTCATGGAGCTACCAGTATCTAACAGTGCCTCTGCTCGAATACCTTTGATAAAGGCAGGTACTGTTGCTTTTCTTAGCGATAATGGTGAAGCGGCGCTGATGCACGCGGAATACTCACCTTTCTCCAACGCAGCGGCACTAGGTAAGTTCCTGCTACGACACACAGTAGCGTAGTGACCTTTTTTGTCTCATAATTGGCAGGTAGCTTCTAACGCTGGGCATATTTTACGAGGATGTACACGTCCTCCACAGAAAAAGCATTTTCGTTTGTGAAATGTGGCAGCTACAGTGTTTTCTTCAACATAAGGCGGCGTTATAAGTTTTGCGAATTGACTTCAGCCATTTCCAAAGAAAGTGCTTGATTGTATGCTTCAGTGAGTGAAAGAGATAAATTTTCCAGGAGCCGTTGTCTTATTTTATTTGATAATATTCCGGAAATAAAGGCGTCCCGTATATTATCATTTTTATTTGTATCAGCGTCAACAGCAGTAAATTGGCAGTCTTTGGATAATTGCTTCAACGCTTGCATCATCGAGGAACTATCCCTTTAGAGTCAATTGATTGACAAGTCAGTGATTTGTCACTGATTTTGAACAGTAAGGACCAATCACTGCACCGTGTGTTCTTGACTTGGCCAATCGGAGCGCATGTGTCCTTGACTTAGCCAATCAGAGCGCATTGTCGATGGTGGGAAATTGAATAGATTGCAAGCAAAATCAACGTCATTGCGCTTCTTTGGGTTAATTATGGGTTAATTGTTCGATGGCTTGCATGTACATATCAATTGTTTCTTCGGTCCGCTGCTTTCTCGTTGCAAGTGAATGTCTGGCATAAATAATGTTCTTAGGTTTAATAAAGATTCTATCTAGTATATCTATGGCCCCATCGTAAGTAGTGCTCTCATTTATGTAGGTGTATACTTGCGATGAAACATGATTGACGAGAAGCTGCAGCTTGAGTCTATCGGTCAGCGCGGGGGCTTTCGCGGCCGCCGTAGTTGGTTGCAGTACTGATTGACGTGCGACAAGAAAATTTTGAAAAGTCATTTTCCAGTGCTCCCATTCATGAGAAGCGGAGCTGCTGCTCGGTTCGACATCAAACCTTTCCGGTCTAAAATAGCGATCCATGTTTCGATCAATTAGTTATTTTTTTAGTAAATAAAATTGAAATGATAGCAAAACCTAGATAATAGGTTTTTATTTACTAAAAGACAAGTTACATTTAAAGATGACACATAATAAACACAATTTCAATGCAACGGCATAGTGCTCTTTAGTTTTGTCTAAAGAGTACATATATATCAGGTGGTTTAAAAGGTGGCCTACATATATTGCTTCCATGTATCATCGTCGTTATTTATAAGTTATAATTTCCAAAGTAATTATTTTTAATGTATGTATTAAACTTACGTATAAATATATAAAACAAATTACTAATGTAAGTTACGTGGATTAAAACTACAAAAAATAAAACACGCTATTTAAAGTGGTAAAAATAATAAAATCCTGGTATCCCCATCAACTTATAATCCGACTATTTACGAATGACGGGTAGTACCATAGTTAACCACCCACAATAATAAGCCTCACACTTTGGTCGGTTAGAAAATTGCTTGCCATCAACGAGTTCAACGACACTGATTTTGACACTGATGTCAAGAATATAAACCTTTACGCGAGATAGGGACAACAAAATATGCTTAGTCCTGCTCACACATACACGTTTTGACATATACGTATCTCGCTTTCGTAATTATTATTATTTTATTGGCAAATCTACCTAATCCTCAATCTACGGTAGGTACGCACGTCGATCGATAGTCAGCGCGGGGAGAGGAAGTGAAGTAAAGGGAGGGCGGTAATGTCAAAAAATATGTCATTTTCTAGGCAAGTACTTGTCTATGGCTTTTCTTTTCTCCAAAGAAATCTTTTCTCTAACACCTTTTTTTTAATTTGAAGCTAACTAGGCATGCACTCTGGTGTGTGAACGATATTATTCGGAATGTAGCCTAGCCTATGTAATAATTTATGGATACCTAGTTAGTTACTATACTCTTTGGTAATAATCTGTGAAGAAGGTAAAGCAGAACACAAGCAAGTTGTCGAAAATTGCAATTTTATTTTGAGATTATATCTGTGCATGTTTACATAAAAAGTACAATAAAAATGTTTTATATTAGATCAAGTAAGTCATAAAAAAATATTTATATAACCTAATTGTCTTTATAATAATATTGTAGGATTCAAACCCATAAATTATGACCTTCGTGACAGAATTCAACATTACCATTGAGCTATAGTATATCCTTTATATATTATGCGCTAATTTATAGTCGTTTCAATTAAGTGCTTTTCCGTATGGAGTACAGCATGGGGTTCTTCAAAAGGGTGTGAAGAGATTTCTGCAGGGTCGGCAACGCGAGAGTAATACCTCTGTGGTGTTGCAAGCGTCCATAAGCTACGGTAACCGCTTACCATCAGGCGGGCCGTATGCTTTTTTGCTGTCTTAAGTAGTCCAAAAAGAAACAAATAAAAATAAGTATAAGTAACACATTTATATGGAGAAAAGCTGCAGCCAATAGAGGCATTCTCATATAAGTATTGTTCACTTGTCTATTTTGACCAGGCACTGATTTTAATGTATAAATGTAGCATTTACTTATTCTAACAATTTTCTATGTACTATTATAGAACTAGGCTCATCTTTGAGTTCCGGTGTAAGCTTACTACGGAGTAATTCAACATCTACACAGGCTGCTTCACAAAATTTATTGGAAGGTGATACTTACAAGTTTTGATTCTTTATGTTAGAAATATGTTATATATATGTGAGTGTGTCCCTAGAAAGTTTTTTTTTGTTTCAGACACTACACCAAAGAAAAACCCACTTGATCATCCAGATTATTTTCATGTTCATAATTTATTCACTGTTAAAGATTTGTTTGATGCTCGGGTACATTTTGGTCATAAAGAAGGGTCACTAAATGACTTTATGAGACCCTACATATATGGTTCCAGACTTGGACATTTAATTTTTGATTTAGACATCACTGCTGAACATCTTCGTAAAGCACTAAACTTTACAGCCCATATTGCATATAGAGGAGGTATTATATGCTTCTTTAACAGAAATTCCTTAAATGCCCATCTTGTTGAGAAGACAGCTCAAGAATGTGGTGAATATGCACACACAAGATTCTGGCGTGGTGGAATATTCACTAATGCAAATCATCAGTTTGGTGCCGTCACAAGACTGCCTGATCTGTGTATATTTTTAAATACACAAAACAATGTTCTTAACCAACATACAGGAGTCAGAGACAGTGCAAAAATGCTGATTCCAACTATTGGCATAGTAGACACTAATTGTAACCCAAACTTAATCACATATCCTGTCCCAGGTAATGATGATACCCCAGTAGCCATAGAAATGTATTGTAAATTATTTAAACAAGCTATACTCAGAGGTAAAGAGGAAAGGATGAAGTTTTTACAAGAAACCAACTGAAGTTTTATATTATGTAGGAAGTCAAATAAATATAGGTTTATAATAAGTATGTTTATAGTTTTATTTATATATTAAAATGCATAAAATATACTTTATTGATATAGGTAATAATTAAAAATATCACAAAATACATTTTTTTATTTACTTTTGCGGCTAAGCATAAATTATATTATATTATCTATACTATACAAATATAATGAAGCCAAAGAGTTTTTTGTTTGATTGTCTTTTGGTTTAAACATGATAATCTCTGGTACTACCAGTCTGATTTGAAAAATTATTTCAGTTAGGAAGCTACATTATCCCCAAGTGTTACTTTGTTGAAATCTCGAACTGCAGGGAAACTTGGTGGTCATTATAAAATAAAAATTATTGTTTTCTATGAAAATGAGGATGCACACTCAATTTATCCCGCTAGATGTCATGTACTCGCTGGTGCAATCTATCTGTCAAACACCATATTTTTTTACATATTCTTTTACAAATAATTTGTTCAATAACTATATATGCTTTATGAAGTGCATTTCAATGCAATAATAAATATTTAGGTACACCAATTTCCTGCTGAAGAAACCTGGTGGTCAAAGCCTTACACCTAAAAAAATTGAAACCGAGCTCATTGGCTCATTGTGAGCAAAGATTATGCAGGGATCACTTCAAACCTGACGATTTTTATGGGGAAAGCATATATACTTACTGGTTAATTTAATTAATTATTTGAAACTTATGAATATCCTTAAAATACATCAAGTCAAGATCAAAGACAATTACCAGTGACGGTGGCGCCATCTGAGATTACCTTTACCTGTCCCTCCTCATTGCAAAAATATGTGAACTAGGAACTAGGTATAACTTGAAGAAAATAATTGCGCCTTCAAGTGATCATTTAAAATAAAATAAAATTATCATGTTGCTAGCTGTCCCCCGCAGTTTCACCTACCGGGATAAAAAGTAGCCTATACTTACTTACCTACTGCTCGGAAATATTGTAGCTTTCTATTAGTGAATGAATTTTTCAAATTTGACTACGGTAGTTCCAGAGATTAGCCTGTTTAATCAAAAACTCTTCCTTTTTATTGTATTAAATATAGATTACTAGCGACCCGCCCCGGCTTCGCACGGGTGCAATGTAGATGCATGAAAGGTACCTATGATACGCACATCACGTACCTATAGCTAGAGAGCCAGTGGAAGGCTGATAGTACCTACATATTTCAATAAACCTCCAGACACTCTTTAATACCTACTGCATAAGAGATGGGGATAACTAAGCCCGATAACGGTAGGTTCAGAGTTAATCGGTTGTCAAAGGTACAAAAATTCTGATGAACTTCAACAGTATTTCGACAAACACCTGTTACCTATCTACAAATAAAAATGGCAGACGATAGTGGTGGTGGTTGTTTTAATTTTTTTTATTATTTTAGTGCCAGCTAAACAGTTAATTATGGATTTATGAAAAAAAAACGCGGCAGTCGTAGTATACGTATATAACGAAGCTAAAAAGAAAACTATCACAGCTAAGTAGGTTTTACAAGTACCTAAACGAGTAATAGTTGACTAATATGGAACGAGCTATGCTCGGAATTTCTCTACGAGACAGGGTCCGAAACGAGGACATTCGTAGGAGAACAAAAATTACCGATATAGCTCGAAGAGTCAGTAAGCTGAAGGGGCAGGCCACATCGCAGAACCTATGAGGAAGGAAGCATAGACACACAGATTACAGAATACTTCAGATCGAGCGCGCGGAACACGGGCGTGAGGCCAACACACCAAATACAGATTCAAAAGTAAATACAAACTTGAGTCAGTACGAAACAAGGCTTCGTATTGTAAGTACGTCACTAGTGGCAAAATTGTTCTTAAAAATTATGCCGTCCTGCATTTTGAAATATTGTAAAAATTGATCCCAAAAACAAAAAAAGGAAGACGGAATGTCGTTTCATTGGTAATTATAGATATTTTCACTTATTTGTATTATTTTTTCGTGTATTTGTCACTGTCACTGATCACTAGGAACACAAAACCTCAACAAAAATCAGTTGGTGTTGCTAGGTTTCATCGAAATTATTTTCCTTGAAGTCGTGGTATTATGGGGCCTTGTAAGATCGATCGATTTAACAAAAATAAATAGGCAAGAGAAATTTATTGGTACCATATGAAAAAATAAATGGCGTTTATAGTTTATGTGAACGGGCTGAATATTAGAATTTATAGGTAATTGATGATGACCCTGATTCCAAACGCCATTTTTTGAATGCTTCCGAATAGAACCGAAAAAATAAAAAGGAATCCTTATGTTGTGACTCCGTCCGTCTGTCCGTCTATCACAGCGTTACATTTCAGCAACCACTAATGATTTTGGTATTGAAGATAAGTTTTAAATATTGCTTACTCAAACATATTGAATATGAAACATGTTTTTTTGTATAAGGTGCCGAAATTATGTATTCGAATTATGATGAAAAATATTAAAAAAAAAAATATCGTAATAGTGAAGTAGTGTAGGTTAGGGTATAGAGTAGGGCAACACGCAAACGAAGTCGAGCCGATATGGCAGAAAAACGTTTGTCAGGTCAGCTAGTAAAATATGAAATATCATTTTATTAAACATACATACATTTTATTGAGCTTAATAAAAATAGTAATAGAAAAATATATATTAATATAGGATTTCATTATATAGCAAAATTAGAAACGAATGCTAGAGTTATAGGTGGCAAAAGGCAATATTTTAAGAAGTTAGTGCAGAATGAAGGCTGTTAAATTCAATTTCACATATGATGAGTCGTCAAGGTCAAGGGCTTTTTACCAATATCTTGTGAAATTCCATTTGATTACTCTGAAATAGTACTCTCAATATTTCATGAAACCTCGCTCTATCATAGTATAGTATTCCTTTATTATATCGAAATGAACATTAACCATTGAGAAATCTAATAAAATACCACGTGTCACCGAAGTCATGCTATTTGAAATCCACTATAATGTATGTTACCTTTTTCTTTTTTAATAAATGATGACATCTCTGTATTCATTTCTTTTTTTTCTTAATTGAACTTGGCAAATTCTTTATTTTTTTACATGGATTATTAGTATAATGCTGGTAATTTGGTCATATTTTTATTGACTTAATCCATTCTCAAATCACAAGCCTTTTCAGAATTTATTTTTTATATTATTTGAAAGTATAGTTTTAAGTTGATAATAACTATCCAATAAAAAACGTGGGAGTTTTTTCTTCATTATCCTGGCAGCCCTACACGCAGCCTGGCAGCCCTAAATGCAGCCTGGCATCCCTAAACGCACACTGTCACACGTGTTCCTACAGTGCTCTCACGCACACATAGCTAAATACGAGCCTCACAGTGCTTGTCCCGTACATTACATCTGAGTATTCTGTAATCTGTGCATAGACATATAAAAAAATCAAGACGGAGTGTCACATTATAAGAAAGTGAAGCAAAAAAATTCCTACGTGTGCGTAAGTAAAATCAGTAGGTACCGGCCCAAGCAGGCACAAATGGTACTGAGCCTTATTGTAATTGTCAACGTCTCAATACGGAATGACAACCGATCGGCTTCCTATGGTCTATATCTGTGTGTGAACCATGTACCTATTTACACGAACGCCGGCTTCCTTTTATTTGCGTCACTTAAGAACACAGACCGCTCCGTCTTAAATTTTTTCTTGGTCTGAGGAAGGAAGGTTCTCGAGTGGCAACCACGTAACTGGAAAACGCTGCGGCGCCGTGTGGGACAACCTCCCATCAGGTGGACCATCGACGAGGGTCGCTGGGCTCCGCTGGATGCAAGCGGCCCAAAACAGTTCCAAGTGGAAGTTAATGAGAGGCCTATGTTCAGCAGTGGACATCCTAAGCTAATATGACGATGAGTTGACTAAATTGTAAAATCTACTTGGAGAAGTTAATAGGAAAAAACTTGGAAAAAACAAAGAAAAATTTTAATTTGTCCGCATATATTGTGACGAGCAACTACGGAATACTACACCATCACTACCTACGCCTGGCCCGGTCACAAAGTAAATAAAGGGGACAGAGACCAAGCTTCATACAACCGCACACATAACTACAAGCATGAGGCGCGTGTGTGCGAAAGCACAGGCGGCTCGTCACGTACGAGGGGAAACCGGTTTATACTGGCTCGGCCTGTGCTCAAACTCAGGGCACATGCGCAACGTGTTTGCTTACGTTTAGATTTTAATAATAGAATTTTAATATGAAAATGTGTAAATATGTTTTACTGTACTGAGTCTATGAACAATAATAGAATTAAATAAGTTTTCTTTTAGTATCTTGCATATAATAGGCAGGTAGGTAGGTATTAGCTTTCTGGTAAATTGTTTTTATATTGTCTAATTTCTCGTAAATTAATGGCATGATTGGTGTTTATGATTTCAAATACGTAGGTGTACCTACCTACCTATCCTAGTTAACGAGCATGTACTATGTATGTTTTGAGATCTCGAAAACGGCTTTAACGATTTAGATGTAATTTGCTATATGGGGGTTTTTGGGGGCGAAAAAGTAATCTAGTTAGATTTCAACTCTGGGACAAAGCTATCTGCTGAGTTTGCGAGCAAATCTTAGTTACCCAGGTAGGTATGGTCAGTGCCAAAACTAGATTTGCATTTTAGTACCCTTTCGTAATAATCTGTAATAATGTAATAGGTAGGTATGTAAATAGATATATTCTATCATCACGAAAAAGCTGATAGGTATACATTTTTATTTATTCTATGTTATTCTTCTGTGCTAACCCTACCAAAATAGGTATAATTTTTGAACGCTCCTTAGAAGCTTGTACTCTGTTCCCTTCAATCCTCTGTGGCCCGGTGGCGCAATTTACCTACTTATTGATATGCAGATCCATTCGATCGAACTGTGAGTACCTACTATACTACTATTCATGAGTATCTCTCGGGCCGTAGGTAAGGTTTCGCTGTCTGCCGGATGGTTACAACCGGAGAAACACTACTTTTTATCCGTGGGTGAATAAGTAACGTCTGGCGGCCCTGGGATCTAGGTCTATAATGCTATATCACAGATTACAGAATAAGGCAGATGGAGCGCGCGGAACACGGGAGTGAGGCCAAAAAAGCAAATACAAATTGAAAAACACGTACCTACCTGGTTTTCGCTTTTGAATGTGTATTTGCTTTGTTTAACAAACTTTATGTAACAAAAAACACTTCTTTATTAATAAAATGTGGTTAAACAATGCAAATACAAACTGGAAAACGAATACCAGGTATCAGATTTTCAATTTGTATTTGCTTTTTTGGCTTCACTTTCGTGTTCCGCACGCTCCATCTGCCTTATTCTGTAATCTGTGTGCTATATGTGACTGGTCGAGTGGAATAGCGCTTCAGCATCGCCAAATGACAACGAATCGTTAAAATTCGGCAATTGCCACTCAGAGTTGAAATAGATTATATTTGTAAATATTTATAAATTTATTATATTTATAAATAGCTTACTCAACATCAGTCACGAACGGGAAATTTGAATTTTTTCGAGGTGTTTTATACCTTTGTAGAACAATATGGATAGATATTTCAGTGATTCACGGACATAGTAGTTCCTTTAGCATATTTTACAATTGATAGGTACTTTTTATTTAAGATTAACTATTTTTGTACATATCCCAAAATAGTAAGTTTTACGGTTTTTAGAGGAACCGTGAGAAATGTTCAAATATGGCTCATATTATACAAAAAACATTCATACCACAATGTGCCAAATGAACTTCTACTGTCGCTAATTACTGAAACATCTATACATATTATTCTGCGAAGGTAAAAAAAAAAAAAAACTCGAAAAATATCTAATTTCCCGAGTCGTAACTGATGTTCTGGAGGTTTGACTTTAGAGGGCGCTAGAAAGAACTATTCCAAATATTGATGTTTGAAGCAGCAGCAGAAGCAGTTGTATTTTACATGGTGAGTAGTCATCAATCAAAGCGAAAATCGCTCCACTGTCACCACATTACGACATTGCGCTCGTGCGAAGCGGTGCGGCCCGTGCGGGTCGCTACTTCGCTACTAATATGTATGTATATAATATAAGCAAATAAATTAATAATTGACCGAATAAATTTTGTGCGTTTCCTATCTAGGCTTACCCTGCCCCAGTGGCGGCGTAAGGCGTGGGCGACGTGGGCCACCACTTACGGCCTCGCGACCTAGGGGGCCTCGCGCCCTGATTTATACATTACTTAAGAGGGGTTCCTAGCTGCGAGCATCTGCATCTGCAGCTCAGACCGATTTATTCACAAAAAAATTGACGAAATCGACGTTTCGTTTTCCCCATTTTCCTCCTCGAAAACTGAGCCGATTTTTAATTATTTTTTACATTAAAATTTTATGTAAGGGGTTATATAGGTCTCTATTACTTTCTTTTACGTTAAAATCTTTTGGAATTTGTCTGGTAGTCCTTTTAATCACGGCGGAAAATAGGCCATTTATTGTAATGTAATGCCATAATGTAATGAAAGGAAGTAACAGGGACGTGACCAAAGCAGAACTTGATTATATGAAAAAAAAATGATGACTCTAGAGGTATTATTCAGGAAGAAAACAGGGGAATACATTTGTATGGAATAATCGCAGCCCAAATCCAGTATTAAAAGCCGCGAACGCCCCAATTTTTTTTTTCTTTTTGACAAATTGACGTGTAACATGAGCTCTTGGGCTCTCGCTTTTACGATAACTCGTATTGATTTGTACAAGCGAAAGGGTTTGTAGTATCAAGAACTGATTAAAAATTAAAAATTATTTTTAGGAAGTATTTTTAAACATATTTACATTATATTGTATCTACTAAGTTTAACGACCGTCTAACATCAATACGGATGCGACAACTGACTATTTGCCTATGTCAAATAATTAATCTTAGAATCCCTTCCCTTCTCGCGTTGGCAGAGGGCCCCGCAAAATGAATCTTGCCCACATAAAATTTAGGTCTTACGCCGCCGCTGCCCTGCCCTGTCGTCTATGTATATCCGTGTCACTGTTTTTTCTGTTCTGTGGTGTCATCCATTTTTTTCTTACATTTTAGTATAACTTGTACGCAGTATTTATATACTCTGAGGTATAACATTAGTATTTTAGGTTTACCTCAGAGTATATAAATACTACGTACATTTTACTATAACATTATTAACAACTAGCTAGGCACTTGTATTGTGTGGTTTTCAACCAAGTAGAACTTTCCGCATCATGTGAGGATGCGGGTTACTGTCCACTTCTCGGCTCTCCCAGCTGCCTGTAATGCACTTGGAACTGCACAGATACTGCAGCAGTGGAATGCGATATTTACCACAAAAGTCTACGAACTTAATATGTTCAACTCGATTATCGAAGAAGACACCTGCAACAATAAAAATCTATAAATCCTTTGCAGTAAGCTGAAGCCAAAGACTACTATTATACCTACACAGTAACATTTTATTCGTCTTAAAAACGCAGCCCACTTAATGTACCTAGTTAAAATTTTATGAATGATTAGAACCTTGGGTAGGTACCTACCCAATGAAAAGGTACTACTTAATAATTAAAAAAAATTCAAATCATTTGAATGATTAAAAACGTATAAAATGGTAGAAAAGACCAACCCAGAGCATGACTAGACTGCGTTCGTAACAGGGGTGTTTAAAACTGCGTCATGCGCCATAGCATAATGAATAATATTTGTTTTTTTTATTAAGTACTAGCTGTTCCCCGCGGTTTCACCCGCGTTCCCGGGACAAAAAGTAGCCTATGTCCTTTTCTATAATATAGGCTATCTGCATGCCAAATTTCATGATGATCCGTTGAGTAGTTGAGGCGTGAAGGCGTAACAAACAAACAAATAAACTCACTTTCGCATTTATAATATTAGTTAGGATACAAATGATTATTATGATATATTTTGATTTTTCATTTATTACGTTAATCTTAACGCCTATTGATCAAATCTTTTCAAATAAGTACTAAAAGAACACATTATTTTACACTGACAGGTCAATTGTATTGGCCAAGCGCTTCTCAAATATTTAAGCTCCTAAATTTTAAATGGTTTTTCAGTACCTACCTATTTATTTGCATTTGATCGTATGGGATGTAATTTTCTGATTGTGGCATGAGATTTAGGTATGACCTGGGCCGTCTTAAGCTATGCCGGGGGCCGGGGCCCTTGGGGCTCAGGGCCTTGGGCACATAAGAATTTGGGGCCCCGTTGGATAGTAAAATAGTGAATAAAACATTTTGCTGCTATTATTTTATATTTTTATTATGGTTAAAATAAAAAAAAATCTAGTGTCTTGATTAACATTTTAATTTAGAATGTTCAAGGTCGTTCTTACTATTATAACTAAAAAACTATGTGTAGTGTAAGTGAATATATCGGCATTTCGGGGCTCTAGTAAGTGTGGGGCGAGTAAATGAACGGAACTGGGTATGGCAATGGATTATCATATCATCCAATAGGTTTCGAATTTATTCAAACAAACAACACCAGGCATTACCTACTCTGATTACCCCACCGACCGACCTCCAAGGTCAAAGTACAGACAGAGACTAGTTTTATTAAACATGACTAAGACCATATTTACATGTCTGTGACTAAAGACTATCCCCCTTATTCATAATCGCATTTTAACTAAATCAGTGTAATAGTGTCCTCCGTCTCACTCTTTCGATCACCAAATGTCACGTGTCAGATAAAGACTTCAGAATTTTAGCTTATCAACGTTTGATAACTTCATTATGAATAAGGGGGTAAGTATTAGGTACTTTAAAAAAAAAAAAATAGTTTGGTGGCGAACAGTTTATGCCCGGACGGCATTCTACACCGACCATACAAAAATTCAAGGATAAACATCAATAGGTACACACGGCTACAGATCAAGCTATACCTTTCCAGTATAAGCTGATCTCGCATTGTATAGGATTTCCGTACATTGGGAGGTCAGCTTATACTAGAAATGTATAGCTTGATCTGTAGCCGTGTGTACCTATTTGTCGGTTTATCACTTGTCTGTCACATATCATATTATTATACGTTCCATTCCTACGATTCTGATGAATTTTTGGTGTGCTGTATGTAGTGCGCTAGCCGGAGAAGGTAACTGACATACGTTGCAAAGAACGCTGTGCACCTATTAGCTTTTACTGCCTTATAAATGGTATCTATGCCACGGAATATTCAATAGTACTACCTCAGAGTAAATAAATGGTAGGTAATACGTTGTATATACGTAAGGTGCAATAGCATTTTATACTAGCTGTCCCCTGCGGTTTCACCCGCGTTCCCGGCGATAAAAAGTAGCCTATGTCCTTCTCCATACGATAGGCTAACTGCATGCCAAATAACACATCGTAACACATCGTGATCGCTTCAGCGGTATAATATCTTGTAACAGACAAACAAAGATACTTTCGCATTTATAATAATAGTATCGATTCGGGTCACATTCTTATCATAATAATGTGGAGGACGTAGCTATTGTCAAAGCATAGGTAAACGAGCGGGACCGACCTATACTGCCTATACCTTGAGTGTAAAGAAATAACGTAAGGTACCTACTATCGCGTTTTAGTTTACAATAAATTAGTATGGGAGAAATTAGTACCATGAGTATTTCGCCAGAGGCACTGTGTCAATTCCTATAGATAGAGAAATGTAAACGCAAACGAAAGTGTTTAAACTAGTAACAGACATTCCGATTCCGACAGTCGCACGACGCGCGCTCCTGCGTCCGACCGTCGGAACGTATGTAGCGTGCCAGGAGGTTGGAAGCGCTTTCCAAGTCGACCTTAAATAATAATTATGTCGGTCCTGCCGCGCTACACACGCTCCGACGGCTGGTCGCCCGGCCTCTCCTGCGTCCGACCGTCGGAATGTCTGATAGCAACATTACTAACGTCAATTCTTTAAACTCGGGGCCCTGTATTTCCCCGATTAAGTGCTTGTCCAGAAGGGGTGATTTCACCGCGATCTCGCGCGAGTGCATTACGCGCGTACGGCGAGATACTGGGAGCCAATACATTGCGTCCACAAGCATCGCGAGAATTAAAAATACGCGCGTATGTCGCGTACACTTCCCCCATACTTTGACTCGTAATCACAGAATATTCGTAATACGCGCGAGAGAATCGCGGCGAAATCGCCCCTTCTGGACAGGGTCTAAGCTTTCGTTCGCACAGGCGTTTAAAAAAACATTGCATTCCACGTTTTTTACTAGAATAACTACTATACTAAATAACTCCCGACGTAAAAAAACGTCAGCGTGCGAACACGTATAGGGCCGTAGGGCGTTCTATTCATAACGTTGAACATAACGCGTTTTAAAATCGTTCGTGCGAACGTGTGCTAAGAGGACGCGTGTCTGCGTGCATCTTAGCAACCGTGTCACAGACCGTGTGATAAAGGTTTGTCTTTGATACAATTTACTCACACACACACACAACACACAGGGTCTCCACTTCTCCAGATTGTGTTTTTTTATTTAATGGTAGGTCTCCAGATTGTTTTTTTATTTATTTAATAGTATAATAAATAAATAAAAGCGCTCGTGGTGTAGCATGATAAGCCGTTCTTAATCGATCGGCAAGTTAAGATACCACCGTCGTGGTCGGTATCTGGATGGGTGACCGCCTAGTGGCATTTCAAATCGAGAGTTTCCGTGCTTCGGAAGGCACTTTGAGCCGTTGGTACCGGTTATCACTTTATTGTCGTTCGTTAAGCTAGTTGGAGGCGTTGATCAGGCCGTTTGAAAACTCCAACAGTAGGTTGACCACTAGCCTACCTCCACCGATCAGCAGTGGGCACGCGAGGTGGAGTATCTGCCCATTCCCTTTCACCTTGGTTTGTGAAAGGAGCTCTGCCTATGCTCAGCAGTGGGGCATTATAGGCTGATGATGATGAGTTATTTAGACTTTGGAGAAATGGTGGTAACTAGTTTTTATTTATTTTTAATCTTTAACGATACCAAACGCAATATATATTTTATTTATTAAAGTAGGTATCAAATTAGGTTGATTCCCTCTTATTAACGCAGCTTGACCGTGCATGTGTGTGCGTGTGGGAATGGCAGATATAGTAGTGCGATTTGCTACCTATCAATTTTGTAAACGCGTCCTTAATAAAACTAAAAAGTATGAAATGAATTAAATTATTAAAAGAAACAAAAAACCCGACTGCGTAAAACAAAAAATAACTGAAATACAAGCTCTTTAATGTACTATAGTATTTATTGATACCAATAACCTAAGTAAGTTAAAAGTTTTATATAAAACTAGCTGCCCGGTGCGACTTCGTTCGCGTGGTGCTACCCTACCCTACCCTTGACAGCACAATCCCCATCTGAAAAAAGTTTAAATTTGACAGCAAAATCCCCATTAACAAAATGATCCGCTCGACCGATTTTGTGCAAACTTCACATAAACCATCTACTAAATAGTCCGAACAAAGCCTAAACATTTGGTTTGGATAGGTGAGCCCGTTCTTGAGTTATAAAATTACAACGAAAAGTGGCATTGATTTTTATATATATAGATTCGAAACATTAAACTAATGACCTCCGCACTGCGCTTTGTGAGTCATTGGTCTTATCTATCTAGACTAAATTACTGCATTACTGTCTATGGACCCTGCTTATTTGGACGGTCTCAGCGCCTCATACAACGAGTTCAGAATGCTTGTGCCAGATTTTGATATATTCAAAATTCTATAGATTTTCTCTTTTCAGTTTTTTTTTGTTTTACGCAGTCGGTTTTTTTTTTCTTTTAACTAACAATCTCTTTTGTCAATCCCATACAAAGGTTTATCTTTACTAACGATGAAGATTGTCGACAATCATCCTGTCTAGGGGGGCGTGCCGCTCCCCACAGGACGGTTGGGGTCAGGTATCCTATGGGGATATCCCCACGCTAATAAAAAACAAAAAAATTAAGGGAATGTCAAAGCAACTGTACCTTTGCACTTTGTGTTTACGCAGCACTGTGCTGCGCAGAGATATTTGATGAGGGTAATGGGTACTTCACCAGGGCGGGTGGGAATCTCGTGCAGTTTGATGGTGCGGCCGGCCAACTCCAGTAGTGATGGTGGTTGCAGCGACATGTCTCTTACGAACCTCACTACCAGAGGATTATCTCGGAGACTTAACTGAAATTATTTTTTTGTAGTCAGGTAGGTACATAAATACAATACACATTCCATTCTTCAGTTTTAAGTCGGCAAATGACCGACCATCTGAAAATATGATAATATATAAAAAAAATTAGAACCTAGTACCTTACCTACGTAGTCTACTTAATGAATAAATTATTCTAAAAGCAATATTACTTAACTGATACTGAGGATTTTGTTTCTAATGCCAAAAACTACAGAATAATAGAATATCTTTGAATGGTTTTGGGCATTGGGACACAATATTTTTTTACCGACGATAAAACGGAGGATGTTTACAAGTCCACGCGTATATTTTTTTTTTAACCTACGAAAAACCGGAGGAGGTTTACATTTTTTTTTTCTTTTTTTATGTTTGATCACGCATAACTTTTTACAGTGGAGTCCGATTTTGATAATTCTTTTTTTATTGGATAGGGCTTACCTCGAAGTTGGTCCCATATAAATTTGGATAAAAAATACCCACCCTAAGGGTGGGAAAATAGGGGTCATTTATTGTTCACTTACCGATTTGAATGGCGAGGTGTGAATTACATTATAAAAGTAATCAAACATTAAGCATGTAGTAAATAGTAGATTATGGCCACAAAAAAATATAAACTAAAAACTTTTTAACAAAAAAATTAAACCACTGAAAAAATAATAAACCTTTTAAATGTATAGAATTTTGAATATAACTTGAATTGTATAAGGTTTTGCAGTCGGGGATAAACAAATATTACAAAAAGATACATACCTACGTAGGTTATTGGTTTGTCCCCGACTGGAAAAACTTATAAAATTCAAGTTATATTCAAAATTCTATATATTTAAAAGGTTTATTATTTCTTGCGTTTCAGTTTTTTCGGTGGTAAATATTTTATGTTAAAAAGTTTTTTAATGAGGCGTTTTCTTATTATACCTCTATGCTCAAAATACCTGTCAAATTTTTGATAATTTGAATCAATTTGAACCTTATGTGCACGTTATACAGGTATTTTGACCTTTGAGATATCATAAGAAAACTCATCATTGGAAAATGGCAAAAAAAATCATAATGTGAGTACTTATGTCCGTCTAGAGAAATTACGACGCTTTTTAAAAATAGCACGAAGGTGACGAAAGTTTCCACGAAGGATATTTACGCGCGATATTTTCAACGTTATGAATAGAACGTATGACTTCTCCTTACGTGTTCGCTGTCATTTTTTTACGTCGGGAGTTTTCATATATTCGAGTAAAAACGTCGAGCTCAACGTTTTTTTAAACGCCCGTCCGAACGAAGGCTAAGTCATCATAGCATCATTATGGCTCACGCACTCACGCGCACGTTGCGTGACGAGAGACGTATTTGATCAAAGCCCATATGGACATAAGGTAGTTTTAATGTTATTTTTTAGTAGATAGCATGGAATGAAGGAGACTCACCTCTGTCAAACATTTCAATTTTATTATTTGAGTCGGTAAGGTCTTCAGTCGGTTTTTGTGAATGAGAAGGGAACGGAGTTGCTTTAGATTCGCTATGCTTGCTGGAAGCTGTTCTATAATGTTGTCACTAAGCACCAACGCTTGCAGATTCGTCAATCGTCCGACAGATTCGGGAACATCCACGATTTGATTACCTCCCACTGATAAAATATGTAAACTGGAAGAAGATATTAGATGTAAGAAAATAATCATAGTCGTTTTTGGCCCGCAGTTTAACAGCGTTCCCGAGACATTATATGTTTTCCTTGAATCTAAGTACGAAAAGTTGTGAATTTAGTAGAAGCGTCAATTTATTAAATTAAACACCGACTAAATCAAGAGAAAAAAAAATGCCTAAAAACTATATAGTCGTTACAACTAGGCGCCCGTGCTGCCCTCACGACTGATTGAGATAGCAATAAATTAATTTAAAACAACATACTTAATATATATAATAATTCGATACTTAATTGATCAAAAATGCAATATCGTCTTATTAGCATTATAATAGTGCAATCTTTGACTAATGATATTATATTTTCTAAGAGTGCAATCGCGCGCGCTCATAACCAGCGAAATCAACCAGGAAGAAGAAATCAGATGTAGTTTGATGTGATATTAATGGATATAATGCGATATTTTAAATCTCACACTGTTACGTGTAACCCAATAGATTAAAAAAGGAGCGAAATTATAAGTTAATATAATAATTACGTGTTTTACTTGACTTTTGATAGGTAAAAAGGGTAAAAATAACAACTTATTTTTCATTAAATAAAATGGGTATTTTCCACAGACATTTCACCAAATAAAACACAAAAGAGGAATAAAATATTGAAATTTTTCTGAAAAAACTGATCCGCACTATCTCCGAATCTCCGAATTTACACAAAATTTAAATTTCACTTTTATTTTCTCCAAAATGAAGCTAAATCAGCGTTTTTCTCTAAAACCTGCAGTTCAGAACGCACCCATAGTAGCTACTAGAAAAAAACCGGACCAGTGCGAGTCATACTCGCACACGAAGGTTTCCGTAGATATTTCTTGGAGGCCCGCTTAAACTATATTTTTTTTATTATTCGTGGACATAGCGGCGTAGAAATACACATTCTGTTAAAATTTCGACTGCCTACCTGTTACGGTTCATGAAATAAAGCCCACTGACAGACAGACGGATGGATAGCGCAGGCTCAGTTACAGCCCTTTCACACGGCAGTCCAGTTTTGCAGGATCGGCTTTTTACGGTATCCTGCTAAACTGGACGCTGTGTTCACATGGCAGTTCAGTTTTGCAGGTTTCAGTAAAAAGCTGGTCCCGCAAAACTAGACTACCGTATGAACACGGTTGCATCCTGTTTTTTTACCATTCCTACGCCGGTTATCAGGTGAAATGGACATGAATACTTTCCTAATTTTCTATTGGTATTATCGGCGTCGGCAGCGAAATAGAAGATTATGGGTTCATCCGGGCGCGGGGCGGGGGCTGCCACCACTCCACTATCCCCGATTATCCCGCAAAAAACAGTTTCCAGCAAAAAACCGCACGCAGGAAGCCGTGTGAACACTGCTATTGAAATATATGTGTGATTAAACGGGATCCCGCTTTTTACTGGACTTCGGATCCAGTTTCTAGTGACAAAACCGAATGGCACAATTCGACCGGATCGGTTTTTTGCAGGATCCCGCATGCGGGATGCTCGTGTGAACGCTAGCATATAAACACATTCGCCATCAAACGGGATCCTGTTAAAAACTGGACTGCCGTGTGAAAGGGCTGTTAGGCAGGGCTCCGGCTGGCACGGGACCCTAGAAAATTACCTTTTGAATTTTACAGGTAAAAATAACAAATCTTATTTTTATTTAAAAAATGTGTATGTTGTTTATTGTTGAGTCACTTTGTCACCGAAAATACTCTTAAATAAATATTAATGTCACTTTTATATTCTTCTAAAATCTGTTCATGGTTCCATTCAGCTTTTATTTGTAATTCAGAACAAACCTAATTTTGGTCGCGAAAATTACCGATACAGAAAATGTACGTTCGATTTCGGTGGATGTAGACGGTTTTTTTATACAAAATTTTTGTTAATTTTGTTCATTTTTTGGAGGGGTTTTAAAGCATTTAATCTAATAAAGAAATTCCCGGGAAACCCCTAAAAAAAATACCGACTTCAAGAACGACGTATTTCCCGAGAAAGAGAAGAGGTCAGCTTATACTAGAAATGTATAGCTTGATCTGTTGCCGTGTGTACCTAGTTCCCTGAGTATCGGTATCATATATAAAAATCAGCCCTCAGAATTTTTGCTGTACTACATCTACCATGAGTTTTCTTCACTAACGTAATCTACACTTCACTAACGTAAAATTGGCGCCGGGAAAAGTTAGTAAAACATATGAATACCTGCTAAGTCTATTTTGTCCGTCGGAATATAAGTAATGTCAAACTTATTGTGCTTATGGTACCTAAGTACGAAAGTATCTAGGTCTAGGTTAACTCTATTTGCTGTCGCGGAACTTTTATCATGCCGCGCAGTCTCTTTTGCATCGCTTTTTTGTGATTGTCTATAGCCACTAACAATAATAATTGATAATAGGTACTGATATGATAACAGCAAACGCTCATGATGACAGACAAGTGAGTAATGATACCTATTGCTAAAAACAACGAAACAGTTTATCTGTGTACTACCTATCCGTTTTCTTCTTTCCCTGTATTGGTTCATATAAACGGTACTTATAAATAATAAAATAGATAGCATGTATTTTTGTTTTGTATTGTATTGTAAAGTTTGTAAGTACTATATAATAAAAACATTATTTACCCTATACTGCCTATACACACGGTTTATTATCCTCTACCTACTTAGATATATCTATGGGTACTTAAAACTACTTATCTATCTATACTTCTATACTAATAATAATAATAATATTCAAGAAATGGGGGCTATTAACATCGAGCCCCAAGACGTAGCCAGTGCAGTCCGTTCGGTGCCTAATTGGAAGGCAAGGATGGACTGCACAACTTTTGGCTTAAATGGCTATGCAGTTCGCATGCTTGCTTGGCGTCCCAGTTCCAATTAGCCTTAGAATCTGGGTCACTCCCAGAATTTCTAACGACTGGTGAAACCCACCTTCTCCATAAATCCGGTAGTACCACGGACCCAAAAAACTATAGGCCGATTACATGTTTGCCTACAGTTTACAAAACTCTTACATCCATTCTGAGGGCGAAAATCGCCAGGCATGTTGAAGAACATTCAATAATGTCTGCCTCTCAGAATGGATGTAGGAGTGGGGCCCGTGGTACTAAGGAGCTACTCCTCATAGATATGACTATCTGTCAGCAGGTTCGCCGTAATCGAAGGGATCTGTCGACATGCTGGATAGATTACAAGAAGGCCTACGACTCTGTGCCGCATTCATGGCTCATGAGGGTGCTGGAGTTGTATAAAGTCAATGCAACTCTACGCACTCTCCTGATGTCATGTATGAGGCAATGGAGAACGGTCCTTCTCTATCCAGGATCTCGACAGATCCTTGGTGATGGCGATCCAATAAAGATAGAGCGGGGCATTTTCCAGGGTGACAGTCTGAGCCCGCTGTGGTTATGCCTGGCCTTGAACCCTCTAAGTACACTCTTGGAGGGCTCTGGGTTAGGCTATCGGTTGCGAAGAGGTGATCAGGTTATATCCCACCTGTTCTACATGGATGACCTTAAGTTGTTTGCTCACACTGAATTCCAATTGACAGGATTACTGAAGGTCACTGAAACCTTCAGTAACTCTATCAGGATGGAGTTTGGTGTGGAAAAATGTGCGGTCATGCATGTAAAGCGGGGGAGGATGGTGGAATCTGGGGGCATCCAGCTTTCAGATTCCACCCAACTGAGATCACTCTCCGAAACCGAAACCTACAAATACTTGGGTATGTCACAGGCCCTTGGCATCAATGAGACTGACATGAAACAATCGTTGCGGGACCGCTTCTTGGGGCGCCTGAAAAAAGTACTCAATAGTCTTTTGTCAGGCGGAAACAAGGTGCGGGCCTACAACGGTTGGGTCATGCCGGTCTTGATGTACTCCTTTGGCATACTCAAGTGGACTCAGACCGAATTGGACACCCTAGATAGTCCGTACATAGCTGACTGCACACCGTATGCATCACCCTCGATCATCAGTGATGAGGTTATATATCCCGCGGAAATGTAGTGGTCGAGGTTTTTTAAATGCCAAAACCCTACATAATCGCGAGGTATATAATCTCAGAGAATATTTTCTCCACACTGACAGGGGGATGCATACGGATGTTGTCGCAGTGGACAATGGATTGACCCCTCTATCTTTAGCTAGAGAGAACTGGCGCAAGCCTGTGGTGCTCACAGTAGACGATCGCAGGAAGGTATGGCAGGGCAAGGAGCTACACGGAAGGTACTATCGGGCCCTTCATGGACCCGATGTGGACCTTGCAGCCTCCGTGGCCTGCCTACAATTCGGTGACCTCTTTGGGGAAACCGAAGGTTTTGTCTGTGCAATTATGGACGAGGTTGTGATGACGAACAACTACCGGAGATTTATCCTGAGGGATGGAACCATCGACATATATCGGGCATATCATCGCCCAGGTGAATCCCTCAGGCATATAATCTCCGGATGTTCGCGTCTCGCAAACGGTGAATACTTGCACAGGCACAACCAAGTAGCCAGGATAATCCACCAGCAACTTGCCCTGAGATACCACCTGGTGTCGTCTGAAGTGCCTTACTACAGGTATGTGCCAGAATCGGTTCTCGAAGATGGTCATATCACACTATACTGGGATCGATCTATCATTACTGACAGGACTATTGTCGCCAATAAGCCTGATATAGTATTGATAGATCGCCAAGAGCGCCGTGCAATGATTGTTGATGTTACTGTCCCCCATGACGAGAACCTCGTGAAAGCAGAGAAGGATAAAGAAAGCAAGTATCTTGATCTTGCACACGAGGTTGTCGACGTGTGGGCCATTGATACAGCAACCATTGTACCGATAGTCGTTTCCGCCCATGGCCTAATTGCCAAGAGCCTCGACAAACACCTTAAGAGGCTCGCGTTGGGTGGCTTGATCAAGGGCCAGATTCAGAAGGCAGTGCTCCTGGAAACGGCACGCATAGTGAGGAAGTTCCTGTCTCTGGAGCCTTGACCACCGGTACCTAGGACCTTGTTCCCGATGCCGGTGGGGAGCTGTTTTTATACTTTTAAATATATGTATTGTTTTTTTTTTATATATATCTATATTTAAATGTGTAAAAATAAGTGTAAAGATAAATAAATGGAATAATAATATTATAAAGAGCAAAAATTTTATTGTTTTTTGTTTGTTTGCATTGAATAGGCTCCGAAAGTACAGAACCGATTTGAAAAATTCTTTCACTGTTGGGAAGCTACACTATCCCTGGGTGACTTAGGCTACATTATATTTTCAAAAAAATTAGGGATCCTTACTAAAACTCCAATATTGTAACCCAAGGTGTAAAAAAATTACCTAAAATATTCATTACATCGCG
This sequence comes from Achlya flavicornis, assembly GCA_947623365.1. Taxonomy (NCBI): domain Eukaryota; kingdom Metazoa; phylum Arthropoda; class Insecta; order Lepidoptera; family Drepanidae; genus Achlya; species Achlya flavicornis. The sequence goes on from OX392482.1 coordinate 6,817,232, forward strand.
TGCGCTGCGAAAACTATTGATGATAGAATAAAATAATGTACCTACTACTTTGCAGAACACATTATTATTTACAAAAAATGTCGCGATACCATATGTCTAACTATTATAATTATGCCACAATAAGTGTTTTTCTATTTCATAAATTTTATTGAAATGTCACCGCTAGAAAAGGCTCTTTATTTGTATTTTGGTAATCTATATATCAAAATAAATTACTTCATATTCAAGACTGCTTCAATTCCTTCTTTATATAACTTTTTGAATTATTCAATTCGGACATTCTATTCGAAAGATATCACGAGTTTAAAAATATAAGCAGAAAAAACACGTCACTGGGGTACGTACGGGCCGTACGGGAGGGAGTCAATCTCTTGCTTGGCTTGACCGATTCTTATGACTTATGTATGTGTATATTCTGTAGTTGAAAATATCAAATTTTCCGCCGCAGGTAGGTACTACTTACCTAAATACCCAACAGCAGGACGTCCTAATACCGGTGCTAAGTAATACCACAGTTTTACCATTAGGCCTTACTTACTTAATACTGTGGTAATAGGTACAAAGGTAATCCCGTATTCGGAATTTATTATTTAGCCTACCTATAGTTTCTATAGCGCTAATTTACAAAACATTAATCACCTGTTTAGCTTCCATATATCCTTTGGTATGTTGACTATATTATTACCACCTAAATAAAGATATTTCAGACATGTTAACTCTAAAACTTGCTCCGGGAAGAAGTTCAGCTGATTTCCACTAAAATTGAGCTCTCGGAGTGTGTTCTTAGTCGTATAGAATGATTTTGGTAGCGATTCATTTGTGAGTTGGTTATGTTTTGCTATCAAGGACGTAAGAGGACAATTTTTGAATACATCAGGTAGAACGGTGAGCCTGTTGTTGCTAACGTCCAATATCTTCAAGTTACAAAACCTGTTGACCGTGTCTGGCAGAGTCCTGATTCTGTTATTATAAAGCAATACTATCTCGTAATTTTCTGAGCAATCCTTTTCGTCAACAATGCTGTTCAGTTCCGAGGACAGGCTTACAGTATCTAATAACTGGTTCGATAAATCGAGAGTTTTTTGTTCTCTGCTGTCGCTATCGCAGCTGTCCGACGTGTAGCATTCCATTGTTGGTCAAATGCGTTTTGCGATAGCCTTTATAACTTTTGGAGATAGTGAGTTGAGTGTATATCACATTATCAGTTGATTTAATGAGCGCGACCGCGACCGTGCCGCTCGCTTCGTACGCGGCGCACGCGCAACTAACTACGACATCGAGTGATCCATCCACGCGCGCCGAGATAGCTTGCCCCAAAGAGAATATAATCACTACGTTCTAGCTTGCCCTCTATATCTTCGAACAAAGCAGCTCTATAATTTTATGTAACCGTCCTAATGCATATTATTATCAGGTAGGTACCTACCTACTACCTTCCTAATGTTATAGCACAGTTTTCATTACTGAAATTGCGGCAGTGTGCTAATGCAGGTACTATTACCATTTAATTACCTACCTGCCTGCATGGTAAACATCAGCATGTTTCTTCCATATAATACTTTAATTTTACCCAGTTCCATCTTAACCATAAGGGCACACGGGGTCCGGGCTCCGAAGGGCCGATATATTCGCTTAGACTACACAATGTTTTTTTCTATTTTAATAATAATAAATATCCTGGGATATTCCTCATACACGGTTATCTGATCCCAAACTAAGCAGAGTTTGTACTGTGGAAACCAGATAGCTGATATAATTAATACATATCCTACTTTTTAATTGTTAATACATATTTACCCCCTTACTCATAAAGCGCTATTTAACTAATATACTGATTAAATGGTCACGTAAATAATGTCACATTGTTTGACAATTTGTTTCACACAATGACAATGACAATAATAAATAAATATCCTTGGACATTCCTCACACACCGAAGAGTGAAGTTATTTACGTAACCCTTTATACAGATATATATTTGATATAGAGATAGATATCTATTATTAATATTGATATTGCACCCGGTACTCAAGCCCAGAGATCCTCCGCTTGACTGCGTTTCACGGTATGCTTCTAGCCCACACAATCCCTACTCATAGTCGCACATGTCTTGATCAAATATTATTAAAAACAAGACTGACTGCTCATTGCTATGTTGTACATACATCAATCACACACAGACCATGATTCTATCATACAATTTATGGACTAAAATTCGTTCAGTCATATAATAAATCCATTACTCGCATTGATTTTGAGGGATTCAATGAAACTGTGAAAAATATTGATTTCATGCAAATATATGATTTTACAGATGTTATCTTGGCTACAGAGTTTTTTATGGGAGCACTGTCTCAGGCCATTAATAATAATACGAATATTATAATAACTTCTAGACGCAAAAAAATCTTAGGCCCTGGATAACGCCAGGACTTTTAAGATGTATGCGAAACCGTGACAAACTTTATATTAAGGTAAAGAAAAATCCTAGTAATGAAAGAATACAGTCAACATATCGAAGATACAAAAATGTTGGCAATAAACTTTTAAAGAAAATTAAAATTAATTATGAAAAAGATGTGATTAGAAAAGCCGGTAAGAATAACAAAAGACTGTGGGAAGTTATTAAAAACGTAACATACACGTCAAAAAGAAAGGATAAACCTACCCAACTAATTTGTCCTAACAATCCTTTCAATTCCGTTAATAAAATAAACTCGTTTTTTGCAGTTGTTGGTAAATCATTAGCAGAAAAATTCAAACAAAATAAAGATTCTTCTCTGATAACCCTGGAACAAGCTACCTACGCACTCCTTTCATAAATTCAAAGTACTACTTTTGTTCTACAAATGAACATGAAATTAAACTATTACCTAATATTAAACCTCAAAAATGATTGTGCAGTAGGAATAGACATGGCCCTGATTCTGTTGTGTACAACTAAACTAATTTTAATCTCACTATGTCTCTTTCTAACAAAGAACACAAGAAAAAGATGTAAGAAATTTAGTCCTGTCAAATTAGTCCAATGCTTGTTTTCAATATAAATTTAGTCGCCATCTATCGTGGTTACGCCTAAATACACGCAAAATATGACGGCGAAGATTAATTTGACAGCTTTAAATATATTCTATCCTTTTTCAATAATGTTCGTAAGAAAGAGATGAGATGTGACTAAAATTAGTTTAGTGCGATTTACAACAGAATGAAAAGCCAAAAGCGCTAAGTTGGCAACACTACTGTGTGTACTGAAAAATATGTGACATCACAGTAAATTACTACAGCATACTACACTAAATACGTTTGTATTACCATCAATTTAAAAAAGAAAAACACTGGTTCCTAATGTTTTAGCCACTATGAATCTACATAGCAAACAAATAATTTTATCCATTCTCATTAAAATACTTACCAACTTTAATTAGAAAAAATAACTAGTAAATTATTAAAATAATCTGTTTCTTTTTTGTTATTGAACCAGTACATTTAGTTTTCTTTCTCAAGTGACATTCCCATATTATTGCTCCACTTTTATACGTTGATTTATTTATATATTGATGCCCTGCACGTAAGAGTACGAGTCCTGTATTTCTATTTATGTACAGTCGAGGACATAAATATGTATACACTTATTGAAATTCAAAAGCGATTTTCTCGCAAGTTTAACATTTAAGTGTTAAGCTATGACACAAATCATAATAGTATATGTTAGAAGATTCTGCCTTTATAATATCTCATAATTTCAATCAGTAGTTTAAGAGGAAACCGTTGTTGAATTTTACCAATTGTATACATATTTATGTCCTCGACTGTACCTAATTTAAATTTAACTCAAGGCTCCCCTCTGATGGACGTAAGACTATTGTGACATTTTTGTTAAATATTAGAAAAAATAAGCGAATAAATATATGAAATTGGCCATTATGTACATGCAATGGGGAGGCTGGGACCAATATTTAATTATTTTATTCAATTCCCAACGGCCCCATCTATGTGGATAGCGCAATGGAGTTGGGAACAATTTTAAATTGTTTGTTTTGTTGTGGGGGCTGGTCTACTTAAGTTTGCTATTTAAAAGCAAAATTACAAAGTAGACTGAAAAAATATTTAATATTACTTATTAAATATTTTTTCAGTTTGCCGCCGCGCCGGGGCACGCAATTGTTTTCAGTGCGATGAGAATGTAAATATTATGTAATTAATCTAAGCCTGTTTTAAAAAGAGTAATTGCTGAGTTTATTGCCGGCTCTTCTCAGCAAATGCAACCTTCCGAACCGGTATTAGAGTCAGACTTTTCATAAGTGCCTGCGAAGGTCTATTTGAATAAATGATTTTGAATTTTGATTTTTGAATTTAAATAATTTTATTAAATTCCCAACGGCCCCATTAATGGGGATGTCGGCATTGGGGTGGTTGGGAATACACCATACAGACATATTCAAGTACACAAATGCATTTCCTGTGTGGGAATCGAACCCACTTAATCCACCCCACCTGCGGCGCGATAGGTGGAATTAACTAACTGCGCCAACTGGCCTTTATTGGGTAAAATACCACCAAAAAATTAAAGTCAGACTTTTCATAAGTGCCTGCGAATGTCTATTTGAATGTGATTTGAATAAATGATTTTGATTTTTTTTGAAAAAAAAATACACTATGAAACTCAAAATACACAAATCTATGGAAATAAATATAAAAACGCAACATCACTCTGACAGTTCCCGCCAAAAAGTCCTTCTTCATCTTATTTTTAAGTTTGGCAACCAAGCCCAAATTAGGGCTCATTTCTGCCAGTGTCGAGTTATAGTTTCCAGCACAACATGGTTCCATTGACAGTGTATAGATGATCTTTATTGGGTAAAATACCACCAAAAATACACTATAAATAAAGTTCTGGCAAATATACAAACCGCATGTAATCCGCATGTAAAATGAATATTAAAATTATAAAGTAAAATATATAATTAGTAAATTTACTAGGTGCCTACGCATTTCGAATGACGCTGGATGCAAACATAAAAATTAAAATTTTTGCTCATTTTGATGTAACTTAATACCAGTTTCACTGCTTCTTGATAACGTATCCAGCACGGTTAACATGCGCGCGCCATGAGATAATTTTCTTATTGCATTATGTCGTGCGCGAGTTCAATTTCAAAAAGGTCACTTTCTTTCACATTTATAATATTTAGCTCCAGTGCCCTCTGACTCCACCATGCGACTCTGAAAACCATATTGAAACGATGCAAATATATTGGCAAAATGCACCCTAATGCGATTCCAATACGCCTAAACACGGCAAGACTAGGCTCCGCTGTGGTATTCCATTGTTTACCCTCCGTATCCATCATCAGACCTAGGAAACCATAAATGGTCAAAGTTTATCTCACGACAATTCCATCAAACACGACTAGGATACGATGCTCCACTATTGAGTTCCATTGCTTATTCCCTCCTACTCCATCACCAGGCCCTGAAAACTATATATGGTCAAAGTTCATCTCATGGAAATCCCAACAACCTCAATCACAGCTAGGATACGTTGCTCCGCTATGGAATTACAGTCCTACTCTATCATCATATCCTGAAAACCATATATGGTCAAAATGAGTCTTCTCAGTTCAAGTTGTATTTGGAACCGGTGGTGTAGAGTCATTTGTTAACGTTCATAAGTGCCTTATGAACGTTTATTTCTGCTGTTATGTTACTAATCCATACTGTAGCAGGGGCGTCCAAACGTCAACTTAGGTTGCCGCTGAAAATCAGCGTTGTGGCTCAATACCACAACAATATTGCTGAGCGGCTACCCTTATTTGGCAGTATAATTAATTATTTATAATTTAGTTTAAGTGAGGTATTTAGTTTAAGTGAGGATTGTTTTACTGTCAAATAAAAAGTTATTCTATTCTATTCCTTATCTGCTTTATCAGACGCGCACAGCTAGTACGTACTCGACGACGACGACTACTAGCGCTTGTGGTGGGATCGTTGCCTTTGCCTTGTTCAAACCCATGCCGACTGTTCTCACTTGGTTTAACCATAGATAATAACTACTAGAGCGGCAGTAATTAAGTTGGTTACTGCCGCTCTAGTACCTAGTTATTTTATTTCTATGCTTGTGTTAAGGATCCGTCGGTGCATACAATGCAATAAAAGGCAGGAGCACGTTTTATCGGTTTAATGGTTGGCGAACGAAGAGGCCGGTGTTGCCATGCACAATAATAATGTTATGTTTCCAACAGCTTGCAACAGCTTGTAATAGAAAGAGACAGTTATATAATAAATATATAACTGTCTCTTTTTGGCACAATGAATCCCAATAAGAGTAATGAGTACAGCTATTCTAAAGTCGCTTCTTCTTCTTCTTATTTTTAATTTTGGCAACCAAGCCCAAATTAGGGCTAATTTCTGCCAGTGTCGAGTTATATTATAGTTTCCAGTCACAATAAATCACTTCACATTATAGTCCTCAGTCAGTCACCGTCCATAAAAGTCATGTTTTACTACAATGGTGGTCATTGTACTAAAACTCTTCACGGACATTTTGAGACAACTTGAAAAGTCACGATACACATAATTCATTTCATTTCACTTCACTGGTGCACATGGATGATCTTTATTGGGTAAAATACCACCAAAAATACACATTAAAACTCAAAATACACAAATTTATGAAAATAAAAATGAAAATGCTACGTCACTCTGCAAGTTCCGCCAAAAAGTCCCTAAAGTCGCTTCATTTATTAGAGGTCCTTCTACGCCACAGACATATGAATCTACGCATATATCCAATTTCTTTGTGATCTAACTATGCAAGCAGGAAGCTTATCGTTGTGGTTATATTCTCTTTGCAGCAAGCTAGTTATTACACTCTGTGAATTCTGTGATTACACTACACCTAGACTACACCATAGAATAACTACACTACACTACACTATATTTTTCTCTTTTCAGCTGTTTTTGTTTCTTTCAATAATTGTTTTTGGCACAGATAAAATAAAATAGTAAGGTTCTTGGTTTAAAAAAATGCAGTTTTACGGATATTCTTCGAAGTAACCCACGGATTTTTATGCCGCATTCATGCCGAATTTTTTATTAACTATATTTATCTTGCCCTGTGGATTTTTGAAATCAGTAGAAAGAGTTTAATACCTACTTTGAGTATTTTTCAATATTAACTTTTTGATACCTACTGCTTTATCGACGAATTCATGAAACAAAGCCAATACAGATGGCGCTAAAATGCGTTTGTATGACGTCACCTTCGTTCGTTCAGTGATCGAAGGTCCGAGTGAGTGCCGAAATTAACCGATTGTGCGAGCGAGTGAGTACTCTGAAGAAACTAAAATCTGTCGTACACTTTTAGTGATGTAAATTTTGAAATTTTATCGAAATGATATTGTAAATCCGTTCTAAGGCAGTCGTATTTTGATTTTAATTATATCTTAGTGATATTGTTTTGACTATTCTGTTCTAACTTTGTATTTCATCGGCATAGTGAGTTCAGTGCGAGTGCAAGGGTGGTAACGAGAAATGTGAAGTACATATCTATGAAGCTCAGGATTCTAAGGCCGTTTATTTTATACCTCTAATAATGAGCGGACGCCCTAGGACCACGTCATTCGCCGAGGGCAGCAAATCCGTTCGAAAGACATTCGATAATCAACCACCGAAACCGCCTCTAGGAGGAGTAAAAATTAGCAGTAAGTACTACCATCTAACCATTCTTTTGTCGGCCATCGTGATTTCTTATGCCTGTGACGTATCTCAATACTGACAATTTTAAAAATGGCTGCAATCTGCCACAAATCAACTTCTCAGTGTGTAACTTACGTACAACTGTGAAATAATCAATATCGGCAAAATTTCATATCCGTAGCTTTTCAAAAATGGCTACAGGCAGTGCCTTGGTTCTGCCACATAAGCCTAGCGTGTGACAGATAATTTCATGTCAAAATACATAATTTCAGGCGAAATGCGTCGTATCTTTTGGACAAGTTTTCTAATGTGCGTTACTAATCAAGTCGCCTGGTTTGATAACCTATATCCACACCTATATCTGAAATAATCGCAGAAAAATTTGGTTAGATTTTTGTAGTTCTATAGTCTAATTCTAGTTAGACGACTATTACAATTTACTTGGAGGTTATTAACTTTATTGTGACGTAATAAAAGGGTCTAATAGTAAATGACCACTACCTACTTGCCTTATTAATTACACCTACATTATATTGACTCTTTACTACTAGTATCCAGGGTAGATATTCTAAGTCCCAAATGCTCATCTGACCTTGAATCCTATGAAACATATAAAGTAAAAACATTTTGAATAAATACTTATAATGAATTATTTATATTTAAAAATGACCTCTATTGCTGTGTTATATAAATTTTATTGTGGCTAGCCTCATGCTTGAATATCTACCTATCCTTATTATAATATAATGTACATAAATCCTAACCCATATTATAAATGCAAAAGTGAGTTTGTTACACTTTCACTACTATGCTTTCGCCTCAAATACACAATGGACCACCATGAAATTTGGCATACAGATAGCCTGGTTTTTATTGATTAGACAGGTATGAAGAAGAACATAGGCGTTATCCTGGTTACGGGTGAAACCGTGGGGGACAGCTATTCTAATAATATTACAAGAATGATACAACTTAAAATATTTGTATTGTGTGATAGATAATAAGAACAATATCATATTCAGCTCAATAGTGTTCACTGCTGACCATAGACCTCCCCCATTGATTTCCACAACACTCGTTTTTAGGCAGCTTGAATCACTGACTCCGAGTTGAACAAACATAATATTCTACTAATATAATAAATGAAGAAGTCATCCACCTCTTCACACCTCACACATTAGAATCAATCATCTTTAGCGTGGTAGGTTAGGACACCATGCAAACGAAGTCGCGCCGTGCAGCTATCCTGAAATAAGTACAGGGTCTTTTTATTTGAGTGAGTCCCATCGGACCCGGTGCCTCTGCCCCGTTAACGGGGCCGATGGGAAAAAGAGTGCCATCAGCCCTGGTAGCCCCGGTGTTTATGTTTAGGTGTTTGCTCCCATCCGCCCCGACTTGCTCCCATCTGCCCCGGTGGACTTGACCTTCAACAGAGTAAATAAAAAACAAAATTTGCCGTTGCTGATTTAAAGGGAAGGATGGCAGGGATCAAGTTTCAATTGCCAGTTTGATTATATAAACAAACCTAAATCGACGTAACTGAGCTGGTGACCAGCATAACAAGTTCTTAAGAGATAAGCTTAAGAAAATCAAGTAAATAGTATAGAGCTCACACATACCTACCTACTGGCTTAGTAGTAAAAGTCATGTCAAAAATATTATTACTGTTTTTCTTTATTGTTGATTATTAAAATATTATTTTTGTTTTTTTTAGGTTTAAGACTTTTATTTCTCTCATTAAAAATTTACAATTCACTTACATGAGGAATTAAACACTTATTTACTAGTAAGAAAATAATGAGCGTACAGATTAAACTAAACATATTAAAATATAAGAATATAAAACAAAGTGGAGGTAGATTTAATTATTTTTTTTCACATATTTATTTATTTTTTGATAATGGTACTATTTTTTTTATTTATTTATGATACACATGCAGCTAAAAGCTGATTTCGTGTATATCACTGCACTTTAGTCTTTAAGTACTTGTCTGATATAAAAAAATAATAAATAGCCTATGTCCTTCTTCGTACCATAGGCTATCTGCATACCAAATTTCGTGATGATCCATTGAGTAGTTGAGGCGTGAAGGCGTAAGAAACAAATAAACAAACAAACTCACTTTCACATTTATAATATTAGTTAGGATTAGGATTGTATTTATTTACAATATACAAGAAAATTAGGAGATTAGATGTTAATGTGATTAATTATGACTGATCAATGTACCTATCTGTGATTATTGATATTAAGTAATTAGTATATTTTTGCTAAAAAAACTAGTTTGTTATGTTCTTGTTTTGCGACGCTGATTTTATGCTAGGTAAATACTGCTTTTCTTTATTGTTGACTAGCTGTCCCCCGCGGTTTCACCTGCGTTCCTGGGATAAAAAGTAGCCTTTGTCCTTTTCCATACCATAGGCTATCTGCATGCAAACTTTCACGATGATCCGTTGAGTAGTTGAGGCGTGAAGGCGTAATAAACAAATAAACGAACAAACTCACTTTCGCATTTATAATGTTAGTTAGGAATTAGGAATATTAGTTAGGATTATTAAAATAATATATAGTTTAAAAGTTTAGGAACACTACTATAAAAATAGTAAGTAATTCAGGTATTAATTTGATTATTGGAGACTGATAAAAATGCCTATATGTGATTATAGAAATTAAGTATGTGATTATAGAAATTAAGTACGTGATTATATTGTTTGTTAATGAGACGTTTTTTGTAATTTTCTTGTTTAGCAACATTTATTTTAGTGAAAGGTTTTTTTTTAATCACAATGATTATGCAACCCTCGAAGTAATGTTTACAGTGATTATTAAAATATTATAGTTTTTCATATAATACAAACTGATTAATATTTATCATTATTTTATTTATACGCATTACTTTCTCTGGTTGAAACTAGTTTCATCATATTCTTTTATCGTCAAGGTTGCAATAGTACGTTTGAAATCAAAATTTATTGATTGAGACTATTGAGAGTGATACCAGGATAACAGAAGTTTGAAAGAATTATCTTTTGTATTTTCAAGTTATGACAGACAAAATATTTATGGCGGTAGGTACCAGAATATTAAAAGTTTGGAAGTGTATTACCATCACCATATAAGATTTTTATAAATTATTATATAATATATAAGATGTATGTAGTATGTATATATCATGTTAAGAACAAAAGCATTTGGTATTTACTTCTGTACCCTCCATCTTTTAGAATCAAGCAGCATGTGTGAGTTCTATACACAATTGTGTTTGATTTTTTCGAGCTAATCTTTTAAGAACTTCTGTTTCCTGGTAACCAGCTCAGTGGCATCCTTCCCGTTAAAACGGCGACGCCGGGAAATTTTATTTTGTTTTGTATCTGCCCCGATGAGGGGTCCAGGCACGGGGCGAATGGGAGCAAGTCGTGCCATCGGCCCCGTTAAACGCAGGCACCGGAGATACCGGGGCCGATGGCACTCTTTTTCCCATCGGCCCCGTTAACGGGGCAGTGTTACCGAGGCGGATCGAAAAAAGAGTGCCATCGTCCCCGGTACACGCACACACTGAAGCTACCGGGTCCGATGGCACTTTTTTTCCCATCGGCCCCGTTAACGGGGCAGAAGCACCGGGTCCGATGGGATGGGACTCACTCTTTTATTTCAGGACAAATAATGGTAATGAGAAGAACCAAAAAGCACAGTAACATTGTTTTTTTAAGTTGTGACAATTATGAACAACCAATGGTCTTGGTTGTTTCATTTCATTTAATCATTAATGTTGTTCATTATGATAATCACCAAAGATACCTGGTTCCATACAATTATAATAGGGGTTAAAGTATGAAATTGCCGTTTTATTGTAATAGGTAGGTACTTCAAATTGACATAGAACCTTCATGGTTTGTGATTTAGGAATGAAACTTTTTTCACAAGGTACCTATGAAGTTCTTCTTAAATAAAATGTGCAACATTCGATTATAATATTCGATTTTTGACTACAAGTTCCGACGGGCAAAAATAATTCCGTACTAGAAGTGGTGCTTTCTTTGTATTTAGAATGGAGTCAGTCCATTCTAAATACTGAAAGCTCATTACTAACAAATAATAGTAAAATAGGTACTTTTGTACATCCAGATTAAGTGCACGCGTCGAAAAAAATAGCCCCTAACTATTAGGGGCTAAATCAAACAAAAATAAATAAAATTGCAAAATAATGTTTAATATTTAAATTTCTCCCGATTTTAATTGGAACATTTCAACAACTGCTATCATTATGAACGTCACTATGACAAGCAGAATGACGCAGAGGGAGCGTAAAACGTAGATGTTACGCGCAGAACCTATAAAAGTTGGCCTGTTTTATACACCGTGACTTGATTCAGCTTAGAAACGCAGCCCACTTAATGTACCCAATGAAAAGGTACTAATCATTAATAAAACTTTTTTTTTTATCATTTATATAATTAAAAAAAAAAAAACATTATTATTATGAAAAATCGAGTTATAATAAAATGGTAGAAAATACCAACCTAGAGCACGACTCGAGTAGACTGCACTCGTTTGAGGGTGTTTAAAACTACGTTATGCGTCATTCATAATGAATATTTTTTTTTATTTTTATAATACAAATTTAAAATATATTTTTATTTTAATGATTTGTACCTATTCATTGGGTACCTACATTATTTTGGCTGCGTTTCTAAGACGACTAAAAAGTCACGGAGTATATTCGTGTAATATGGCGACGTTCTTTCTAGGTATATTTATTTCTATGTGAAATACCTACCTATAAATATAATAACAGAATCTATACGTAATTGTGTTGTGACATAGTCATTTCATTGCAAAAATTGCTATGTTATTTTTAATATTATGTTTTAATATTAGGGTTTAAATTATGAAATTGCCGATTTGCACTGAATTTTTTTTTTTTTATTTATTTATATTTAACATATTTATTTATTCAAAATAATTACCATTACATTGCTGCCATCTAATAGGAAGGTCATTTATTATTATTATTATTTATTCAATTTCATCTTTACAGACGTACCTATTACGTTAGTAAAAAAAAACAAAAAAAAAAAAATACATGAAATATGTTAGTGATGAGAAGAAGAATACATACTTAAATAAAAAATAAAAACTAAGTCAGCCCTACAACATGGGCGCTGACCCAGTGCCTTAATAGAGGACAGTCCGGTTTTACACTTGTCGCTTTCAGGATGCTATTGGGACTACACCAAACCCTGTGCATCATGGAGGCCATCCTTCTTCGGATTATGGCATGGAAGCCGTCGACACGTGCCTCCGCAAACATACCTGATGCACTGCAATGGCGACGGAGCCCCATCAGCATCCTGAAAGCGTTATTATACTGGACGCGCAGAGAGTTGAAGGCTCTTTATGTGTAATTGGTCCACAGACTGCACGTATAAAATGACTGGCAGTAAGCCCGGAAAAGTGTAACTTTCACATCCCTCGTGCAGCGTGCAAACCTGCGAGCCAACATGTTACATCGAACCGTCAGCCCTCTGCGTTCCCTCTCTATATCATAGTCGTCAGTTAAATCCTCAGTCAAGATATGACCCAGATATTTAAACTGACGAACTTGTTTGAGTGCCACCCCACCTAGCGTTACGGGTGGAACACAACCAGGACTATTAGGACCCGCTCTAAACACCATCAGCTCACTCTTTCCAACATTATACACAAGACCATGAGACTCCGCATATTTCTCACACACTGACAGCAGTTTTCTGACAGCACCTATCGTCGTTGTATTTATGCCTTTGCGATAGAACTCTGGTGATCTAGATTCGACAACCTGTGTGTCTGTGTAAGCATTTTGTACTGCCTCCTGAGAAGAAAACTTTTTATCACGTAGAAAATTTTCCAAATCACGAAAAAAATTGTAGTCCGTTGGAGCAAGGTCTGGCGAATACGGAGGGTGACGAATGGTTTCTAATTGTAGTACCTGTAGAGATAAAACGGTTTCTCGTGCTGTATGAGGTCTCGAATTATCATGGAGCAATAATGCTGAAGATCGATTCATGAGTCGGGGCTGTTTCACTCCTAGTTTTGCTATCATTGTTCGGATTTCAGCACAGTAGACATCTGCCGTTATTGCTTGACGCAAATGAGTCAATATTGTTGGTAAGGTAACGTTAAACCATGCATGCCGCTAATTCCTGGGTAGTTTGGCTCGGATCGGCTTCCACCATCTCTTTCAATTCATTGTTATTCACCTGTGTGGGCGGGCGGTCTTCCACGTGGTTCGTTCTTCAAATCAAAGTTTCCATCACGAAATTTAAACCAAAGTCGCACGGTGCGTTCATTAGCAGTCCCCTCTCCAAACGCAAAATTGATATTGCGAGTTGTTTCTGCCGCGATACATTGTGCCGGCACATAATAAAAGCATAAGACAAGTTCAGGGAACTGTTAAATTGTAAGTTTTGGGCACAGACTACTAAGTTTTATAACATCCTTGGTTTTGGGTAACATTCTTTCTCCTTATAAGTAGGTAAGTATTCTCTAGTCTAGAACGTATGTTTTTCAAGTTTAGTGATGTATGTCCGTCGTTATCACTGTCGTTATCAGTGACTGTTGTCGATCTCGCTATCTCGCGGTCGGCATGACCGCACAGTCCTGCTTGCCATTCGCGGAAGAACCGTGGCAACGCACTCTCGGTTTTCGTGTCACCTTTCGCTCAGCGCCCGGGCCCGGTCACAGTCGAGCGAAGTGCTCGCCCAAAGCCTGTGCATGTTGAAAATTAGCAATTGGTTCGTTAACCCACCTCCACAGTTTTACGCCGCTGCTGCAGCTATCCGGTGTGCCAGTAATTTATAAACAATATGTCGTTTACTTAGTTTTAACTACGTGTTAACTACGTGTAAAATATTGATCAGTGGATAACTATGTGATTTTCGCGTGTGCTTGTGTCATGGAATATGGGAAGTTCCTTGCATAACATATCAAGTGTTTAAATTCGATCTAGTCGCATAGTATGAGAGTGATCTTAGTGTCGTTTGGTCATAACTTAATAGATACCTATTAGGTATCATGTAAGAGAGGATAACAATAGTGATACAATGTTGCGACGTCGCGGCACTTATACTGTCAATGCCGATCCTGAAAATCGTCATAACAGACCCAAATCTACCGAAGCAACTTCGACTATAGTAGAAATAAATAGAATCGGTAGGAATATTTTTTATCAAATTGACACACCTGTTTGTTATTTAAATTATTACTCACATAAACCTCTCGGAATATCCAAAAAATGTGTGACATTATTTGAAATGAGATCGTGTTATGCTTATGATAGATAAGAGATAAACATTATGCATAGTAGCTGTTCAGTATGGTATCGTGATATTATTGTCTGTTGTTTACTCATTGGTGATTTGTTTTACAAAATAATGATAAAATTAATAACTGGGCCACTATTATCTTCTATCTGATTTTCGATTCAAACGGTTTTTGATTCCCTTGCGAGCGTCAAAATAAGCGGCATATTAGGCTGTATTGCGTTGACCGCGTCACGGGAAAGTTAGTGCCATTTCTGTGCAGTGATGTCTTTATAAATTTCCCACTCCTACGAGCAACGATGATTTCACCGTCGAGTAATATTGAAAAGCGGGACCGTCCCGCGCGGGACATTTAATTTGAGGCTAAAAATCGGGACGTCTGGCAACGCTGGTCTCCATACTATGGTCTTTCATTTTATTTAATCTCCATTTATTTTTTATTAAACTCGTGAAAAAAAAAGTCTATCGTATAAGAGAAGGTGCTTCAAATCCCAAACATACATACTTATTAAGAAGTGAAGGTTAAAAGAAGCTTGTAAAAAGTTTTAACGTCTCATAATCTGGCGGTTTTAAAAATATTAAATTTGTTTTTTATTATATAATTTATTTATGTATCTACGCAGTCGATTGAAGGTAAAATTATATGACTTCATTTTATTGAAGTTATAATTCCGTCACTATATTTCACAAGTGTATCGATAAGATATCATCTCGCGACGATTTTACTATTTATCGGTGGACCGTTAGCCTGCCTTGCAAATGATTATTATAAATTGATGTATTTAATTGATTCGAAAATGTTTAAGTCAAAAGGGCGTCGGTTAATTAAAACTTAGTGATGGAAGGTTGTGGAATCTCTTCACCGTAAATCACTTCGGCTTCACGAACAGTTAGGTTCAAATCAGAAACCTCTAGCTGTAAGTGAATGAGATCCGTACACGGCCTGTATTTCAGACTGAACATCTGGGAAACAGGTGATTTGATTTATATCAGACGTAATAAGAACCATCTCGATTAAAACAGCCTTCAAATAAAAATAAACAAATTTAATTCAGTCTAATCGTTGGTTGCATTCCTTATAAATCCTATGTTATATTTTATATTCCTTATAAATCCTATGTTGTAATTTTTTTTTAAGGTCTACCTACCTGGTAGACCTTAAAAAAAAATTTCAGAAGGTTTATCTGTGTAATATATGCATTAATGTGATATTAAAGGTGAAGGCACACTTATCCGAGAAGAACGCGCCTCGAAGAACTCGACCGATGCGCTCGCATCGCATCGCATTCTATCGGTTGCGTAGCAACACGCGAGTTGTTATAAATATTGTGCGACAGGCGTAAGAGCTCGTTCCCACTATGTCGTGTGTCGGATTCCGATTTTAATCGGGTATCGGCGCCTCTGTTCACACTATTCGGCTGTCGCGCAGCTGGTGCCATTAGTTTGGTTGGATTCTTGTATACGATGGACGTCGACGAAGGTTTTGTTGTGATGTATTATTTGCGAAGGAAACGAAAGACAGCTAAAAATAGAAGATATTGGGTGCACCCAATTCTGAGGGAAAGATTTACTTTGGGAATATTTCAGAACTTAATAACTGAACTAAGAAGTGACGACGTTAAGTTTTTCAATTATTTTAGAATGTCAATAACTACATTCAACGATCTATTGTCTCGTATATCAGGGAGCATAAACTATCAAAACTCTGCTTGCGCGCCAAAATGTGTATGCGATAGGGATGGGCAGGGAAAGAAAAATATTGGGAAGAAAAGAAAAATACGGGAAAATACGGAAAAGAATGGAAATATACGGGAAAATTCCCAAACGGCGGGAAAATACTCAAATGGCTTTATGTTCCTCAAAAAAAATATTTGTTTATGCTTTTGATTGTTATTTTAATCATACTCGCTGTTGTATGTACCTACATCACCTACGCGCGGACCTACGCGGACCTTGGAGGAAGTTATCACACATTTTTTTTATACTACCTAGGTAGCAAACAAGCATACGGCCCGCCTCAACAGGCGGTAACCGCTTACCAACGTAAGCGGTTTGAGTATTTTCCCACCCAATGGGAAAATTCCCGGGTTCTTTCCCACTAAATTGGAAATTTACTCGAAGTTGGGTTTATTCCCGGGAAGAAACCCAACCCTAGTATGCGATCAGCGGCAGCGACGCGCGACGCGGGCGGCACAGGGGGTGCGGCGCGGGCGGGGTCGGCCCGACATCCGGCAAATGTGAACAGTGCCATATGCGATCATATTCGAGCGTTGATCCGACACGATTTTTTTCCGGACGGGAGGGCTGACAAAACACGCGATATTTTTTGTCGGATACGACACAAAATCGTTGTCCGACGAGTGTGAAGCTATCATATAAAATATTCTGCCGCTACGATACACGATAAAAAATCGTCCCGACAGACGACATAGTGGGAACGAGCTCTTAAAGGAAATAGAAATTATTTCTTCGGCGACTTCGATTCGTTCGTCGCGTTCGGCTCTGATAAGTGTGCGTCCACCTTAAAAGGTAGTAGAGAACTCTCGTTGTTTTAAATTATTGTAAGGTTTGACAAATTTATTATAAGCAGGGTTGGTAAAAACAAATATTATAATTTTTTGCCGTAAATTAACATAAAACTGCAATTTTTATAACCTATAAATACTCAGATGTAACAGGGCACTTACGAGTATGTTGTGGCAACGCCAATCCCATAAATAACCAAATAAGAAACCGAAAAAAGTTTGTTTGAACATTTCCATGGTTTGTTTTAAAGTTGTGTTGTTGAATTTTTTATAACCTTATTAATCATTAATGGACTTCAGTACGCCTTACCCACGAATAACTAAAATTAGTCCCATAAACGCATATAATTGATAAAATAAATTAAATATGCGCGTACAACTTATTCAATGAATTTAATTTATATGAAAAAATAAAAACAATTTGGATTTACGTCAAGGTTTTTTTATAAAATCACTGGATCATTCAACCCTGAATATATATTAGGCAGTGCCTTATATCTATAAGGCAGTGGCGTGCATTGGTTTTCGGACTAGGTAGGCAGAAGAAATCATGGCCATACACGCCTAAATATGCCTCTTAGATAGATCATGTTTTTTGACCAGATTCGTAAAATTGTTTAGGTCAGGGTACCTATTATTCCACACACATTTGGTAGGTATGATTCATTAGCAAACAAAATACATAGTAACAGAATAATAGATTCGACTAACAGCACCTAGATAGCCAGGTGTTTATTCTGTGTTAAAATGTCCTAAGATTTTTACCTTTGTTTTGAATCCATGAATGTTTTGGAGTTGGTCTACAGCAAGTTACCTAATATTTTCAACAAACGAAAACTGACTAAAGGACTAATTTATCAATACATTTTGCATCTTCACCACAAAATTTCTTCATTTCACACAGATACACTTCGCAGAATCACAATAGAATAAAAGTAAATAACAACAACATTGCATACAATGCCAGCCAAACCATAAACAAACCAACACAAATAAATTGCGAAGTTATATTTGAGTTGCTCTTATGTTGGTAAACTGTAGTTTTTTTAATTTGGATGTGTTACTTTACTTACAACAGAGTAGGTAAGGTTACTTTTGGTCCATAAATCGCGAATGTCAAATGTCAGTATGCTACGCATAGCAAAAGCGTGATATGCTTTCGTCGTAGGTATTATCTTAAAGAAGTGTGTGTGTATGAATATGCCGAAATCGTTTTAGTGTGCGTGAATTTGAGAGGCGAACTCGCGAGTGCCTGCGCGGCAAAGTTTGAAATTTCGTATTGAATGTTAGGTTATAATTTTTATTTAAAATGATTATGTAGTTTAATCGAATCAAAATATTATTTTATTGAATCTTATGAGGTAGGCATTGCTTATTTGCCTATATGGAATGCACGCCACTGCTATAAGGCTATTTTTTATGATTTTAAATTACTGATCTTCTATACGGGTTTTATGAAAGTCCCGACTCTTTTTGTTACTTTTATGACGATGACGTTAGAAATTGACGGATATATTAAAAAAACGTGTTTTGCTAGACTTGCTTTAAACAATCTCACCTAATAAGGCCCTTAGGTATAAGTGTCTTAGGCCCACTTGCGTCAACCTGGGTTATAATTAATAATTGGTAATAATTGGCTACTTTCCTAAAAAAATATATTCCGTCAGTTAGATTATCGAAAAATATTGGACACGTATTTTTTTTATCGTCAATCAAACATGATTGACATGAAGATGGGCTATCTTCATGATTTTTAGTGACGTCACATTTCACTTCACGATCGCGCTGATGTTCCTGTGCTCGCGCGATGACTTGCGAGCTTCAATTAGGACACTAAAGCCTTTTGTGTATTTAATCTATTAATATATTTTTCACCCAGGAAAGTACCCAATTCTAATCCAATTGCGCCAAAAGCTGCGTTAAAATTAATAACGTTCCATCGGGTTATGTAACTTCGGGCTATATGGCTAAAAATTTTACTCGGGTTGACCTAAGTAAGTAGTAAGCCTTATTGAGTTGGAAAACATGGTCACCCAATCTCATTATGTTACTTTTGAATGCTTTAATCCCCTAAGGTTCTGAGATCAATAATTTGATGCGTGCTACGCTACTGTTGCTTACCGCATCGATCTTATGCTACTTTCATGCATAGCCATTTTGCCGTCCTTTCACTTTTTAGAAATGTTATCAAGCGATTCTTTTATAAATACGTATTATAATAATAATAAATAATAATAAATTGTTTTATTTGCTTGAACATGGCTGGCATGGCATGGCTATTGCTGACACTTTGTTAGCTTGGGTATGTACTTAAAGGGAAATAAGGGAATATACTGAGTCATGTTGGGCATCATCCGGTTCGGCAACTGGAGCGCAGTGTAAAACCCTGTAATGCCAGTACATATTCTGACGTGAGCGATGCGCCATAGAGCTGAGACCGGTTCTCCTATTATCTGCGGCAAGTCTCATGCGACAATAGTGCCTTGGTTAAATTCAAAGGCGGCGAGCGTGCCCGTCGTGCGTAGAGAACGACAAACACGGTGTCGTTTTCCTAGAACAATAGGGTTTGGTGCATTATCTATACAGCACAGGTATTATAATTAAACTAAAGCGCGTAAATTATTTGTTGGCTAACAGTCGGTTGCACAAAGATCACCATTAAGGCTTCATTACCTAATGAGACATTAACGCTAATGAATCCATCAGTTTAAAGATGTTGCACAAAACCACTTTAGGCATAATTAAAGGTTCATTAGCTAAAGACGTCAAAAAGGATGTTCTCAGTTACAAATCACAATAAAATGGCAACATTGAACGAATGGAATGAATGTTTTCTCTACATTGATGTTTCTGACCATTGATTATGTAAGTGTATAGATTATTTAAATGTATCTAAGCATTAAACGCGGTGAAAAAAATGGACCCCCAATTGGCTACTTGACAGTTTTCTGAAACATATTTTAAAATTTACATACTTGTATTTTATACCTCTTACAATTATCTTTTTATCAAAAAATATTATTTACAAGGAAAAAAAAATATTTTTTAACATTTCATTTGAAATTCGCGCTAAAACACCCGGTCACGTGACATTTGTCAGGTGTGACGTCACGTCTCTATAAACAAAACTAGAGGTGTGTAACTAAACAAAAATACGCGAGCTGCATAACAGCTCACGGCTCAGGTGTGTGAGCCGGTTCAATGACTCAGCTCGCAGATCAGCTCAAATTGTACCTATAGTCCACGATGTAACGCGTACCGCGCGTGGAATCGAGCCGATACGCAGTGAGCGTGCGCGCTTATCGTGGACTATAGGTACAAATTGAGCTGATCTGCGAGCTGAGTCATTGAACCAGCTCACACACCTGAGCCGTGAGCTGTTATGCAGCTCGCGTATTTTTGATGAGTTTCACACCTCTAGTTAAATTTGACGTCACAAACCTCACAAACAAACCATAGATGCTCAATCCCGGCCGCCCGCGTATCGGTTCTTGTAATCCACAGATAAAAAAACTCACTTTTTATTTCCTAAAATAAAATATTAAAATAATATTATTATGCAAAAACATATTGTGTAATTATTGTTAACCTATTAGCTATCATATCTAACATATTATTTTCATATTTTTTCATTATAACTGTCAATTAGCCAATTGTTTGTGGAAAATTCTTTTCCCGTGCACAATATCAGTTGAGTTGTCATTAAATACGTTTGTATCGTTTGTATTACAATATTGTATTGTTCGTTATTACGTTTTGTTGATTAGTATGCAGAAATTACTTTTAGTATGCACGTGAAAGGTTCTACCTAGGGAATGCAAACCGGTTTCACCGAAAACCGAAAAACCGGTTATTCGGTACGATTTTGACCAACCAAAAAAACCGGTTTTACATTGCACCAAAACCGGTTTTTCGATTTTTTTCGGTTTTTCTTAAAATGTTTGGAAAAACTAACAAAGGAAGATTTGCCGCCTTTTAAACTGAGTGCAATGCATTGAGTATTTTTGTGATGAACTAAAGTGTGTTGTGTATTGTCATTGAGCTGGTAAGAAAATAACTTATAATAATGATTGTTTTTATGTTTATTTTTACAATACTTAGGCAGCAAACAAGCGTACGACCCGCCTTATGATAAACAGTTACCGTAGCCTATGGACGCTTGCAACATAACGGTTATCACTCGCACGTTGCCAACCCTCAAACTTTTTGAAGCGGGGAGCTCATTCCACAGCCTGAGCGTCCGCGATAGGAAGCTTCTTTGAAACCGCACAGTACGATGGTAGAAGGTAACTGGGCATCAGGTCAAACAATTCTTCAGAATACAGTCCGTTGGAAAAGAAATAGAACACACATAAGAAGGCAGTCTAAACAAATATAAGTCTCCTCAGACTAAGGGGCTTTAAAACACTTCTGAGCTCGGGATCGTCGACAATTATAACAGCACGTCGCTGAACTGAGTCTAAATAGCAAAGGTGGTATCCAGGTGCCCACAGAAGACAGCATTACTCCACTTGGGCCGGACTTGCGACTTATATAGTTCCAGTGTTTGTCTCGATAAGAAGTACTACTTCGCTCTATTAATCACACTGAGTTTTTTGGATACCTTGTAGATGATTTTGGAACAGAACGTCGCTACAAATATTAACGCGAAGGATCCCAATGCTTTTCGTGATGTTGAGGGAAATTTTCTAGAAATAAGGAGCCGCAGAAAGTAGACTTTTCGCAACGGTGAATGCGCAGGCTTGCGTGTGACTTAGTGGGGTTGAAATAGACTAAGTTTAGTCAACCCCAATCGGAGTCACTAGTTTGTGTACTCTCGATTTAATACAAGTACTTCGCGCCTTTTCTCCAATATAGAACGAGGGATATTTGGACGGCTCGTGTAATGAGCGTCCCCTGTAATTTCATCTGCATAGCAATGAATGCTAGCAATAGAGAGTATATCATTAATTAGCTGGTGGAACAGTGTTGGGGATAATCCAGAGCCTTGCGGGATGCCAGCATTAATGTCATGCTATCGGAGCAACTACTGTCAACGAAGGCTCTTATGTATGCCAAACAGCAAGCTGACTGATTGGTGTTATTTTTTAACCATCTGCACGACAACAATTTATCTAAGTAAAACATTCGTATAATCATAATCACGTTTTTGTGTACACGCAAGTTGCTGTGGCGCTACAATATGACATGTTCATAATATTAAGTGTGAAATTAATACTATAACATTCTACTTTAAAAACCAAGCAAACGTGATAATGTTTTTATGATTTCATTCGTTGTAAAATATAATCTAAAGGAAAGGAACCGTGTAGTCTATATAAACGAGTATCTGATTGAAGATGAATTTACAAAGTTAAATAAACTATTATTTCCATCAATTTGATGAAAAAGAGATGGATGGATTGTGTGAAAGATGATATTAGTAAGAAAGGAGTGAAAGTTGGTATAATGGATAGAATAGACGAATGGAAGAAGCGTACATATTGCGCCGACCACAAATGGTTGGGAACAGGGCAGGCAGATGGTGATGATGAATTTGAGTTTTTTTTATACTCTCTTCATTAACTTTAACCGACTATAATTCCTCAGTTTGCGATTTTTAAATCATAGGCACGGTTATTACCTATAATTCGAGCTATATAAATAACGTGGAAAAAAAACGAGCGAATATTAAAAAAACCGGTTTTAAAACCGGTTAACCGGTTTTACCTCTCCATAACCGAAAAAAAAACCGGTTTTCATTTTGCCACGGTTTTGTATTCCCTAGTTCTACCCCTTTTTAATGCTCATATAAATTGCAAATAAATAAATCAATCAGATAAAATAGAAATATTTTTTTTATGAATATACCACTTGATGGATATTGATCAATCTAACAATAAATAATCAATGTTTCTGACATCTTTTCTGTCACATTTCCTTTTGACGTTTAAGCTAATGAACCTTCAGTTAGGCATGAAGTAGTTTTGTGCAACAACTTTTAAACTAATGAACTCATTAGCGTTAATTTCTACATTTCATAAAGAAGCTATAATGTTGATCTTTCTGCAACCCAGTGATGTCCGACAATGATGAAAGATTTTATAAACACATATTACACACTTATTTAAACCTCATACCTCTATTTTTGAGCTAAAATGTTTTTAATGGGTGCTTCTTGACCTATTAAATTTAATCTAAATAACTGGCATTTTAATGGAGCTTTAGTTACTAATGTCGCTTTATGCAACATAAAACTACGTAAATGAGGTCTTAAAGGATCGTTTGACACTTCATTAGTTAAATTTAAAGGAGGCATTAAATATTAGTCAAATGACTGTTTGTGCAACAGTTTAATGGAAGATTAGTGTTTAATGCCGACTTTAAAAAATTTAAAGAACGTTTCTGCAACTGACTGTTAGACGCGAATTCTTATTGGCTTCATTATTAAATAACGTCGCAACAATATTAAATTTCGTATATTTATACGTGAAATTATTAGTATCTGGCTTTAGTCCCGTTGTTATAGGGTTTTAGTTATAAGGTGTGCGCGATATAAAAGTTAAAAGTGTTATTTTTTCGGGTTCCGAAACAAAAAGGTAAAGTAAAACCCTTATGTGCGACTACGTCCTTCTGTCTAGTTGTTTTAAATATAGTTTACCCAACCAAATTGCAAATAAAAACGTTATTTTCGGTGCAAAAGGGGCCAAAATGGGAGACAGAATTTCAAAGTAGGGCTACAAGTTTAAATGGGAATAGAATAGAATAGAATAACTTTTTATTTGACAGTAAAACAATCCTCACTTAAACTAAATACCTCACTTAAACTAAATTATAAATAATTAATTATACTGCCAAATAAGGGTAGCCGCTCAGCAATATTGTTGTGGTATTGAGCCACAACGCTGATTTTCAGCGGCAAACTTAGTTTAAAATGGGGTACCTATCATATGAAAGGCCTTCATTTGTACATTCCAAAACAGGTTTTAAATTGTTTACTATGGTGTAGTTTTTGATTTATGAAAAAATGCAAAAAGATACCATTTCCCTTATGTCCGATCCGAAGTTAGCAAAGTGAAACATCTGAAATAACAGGAAACAAAAACGCCAAAAACGGTTCACGGGATCTTCTAGTGTTTGCCCACATCTTTGGAGTGAAGCCATTGAGAGACACGGGGAAGCAATTGCCGTATCCCTCGATATCTCTAATACTTTCGATAGGGTCTGGCACACCAGCCTTCTAAGTAAGCTTCTATCATATGGCATTCCTGATGGCCTGTGCGCTTGGATTTCCGATTTCCTGAGTGAACTGTCTATACGAGTGGTTATAGACGGGTGCTCGTCGGATCTTTTGGCAATCAATGCCGGAGTTCCTCAGTCATCAGTTCTCTCTGCAACCTTATTTCTGCTGCATATTAACGATCTGTTGAAATCCAGTATATTTGGGTACGCATACGACAGCACTGTTGCTGAGAGATACATTTCCAATGTGCGAGCCACCAGTGACGAGATCCAACTGTTGGCCATGGTAGAGCGTTTGAATGTGACCTTACAGGCAGTCTCCGATTGGGGCAAAGCCAGTCTGGTCTTTTCAACGCCAAACGGAGTCCTTTCCACCAGGCTCCTACATTGTCATACCGAAAATACGGACACAGCGTTTTGCATCCACATTTATAATGCGGACAGCAAGGGAGTGGAACTTGCTTCCGGCGTCTGTGTTTCCCGACTCATACAATCTAGGGACTTTCAAGGCCAGAGTAAATAGGTTTCTTCTGGGTAAGCGTGCTCCATCCTAGGCTTCGTCTTCGTCCCTTATGGGCGGGTCAGTAGCCAAACGCAAGCACATTCAATAAAAAAAAACAGAACTGTGTTCTAACACCGTTTTTCGAAATCATAAAAATTCGTTTACAAACAAACTTAGTTATGCGGTCCGGATTTTTTACAACAGTTATTGTTATAGAAATATACGTCCAAGGAACGTCAAACCCTCGGTGAGCGAATCAGACTCAGATTCGCACATGGCCGATTTTATTTATTAAATTTATGAACGATCTGTTTCTCTCTTTTCGCCGCTGCAGATTCATTACCGAAAAATCTCTCTGAGCAAAAGCTGAAGTGGCGATAACAGAGAGTAAGGGCCTTACGTGTCCGATGCTAGCTGAAACAATTGTAAAATTTTGAATAAGCACTTAATTTTTCATATTCAAATATTTTGATACGTTATTAAAACATATACATAAGCATATACTATTTTGTTATGCCGAATATAAGCAATAAATCTATCTGCACGTTCTTGTTTTAGTTGTGATTGTAGTTTCTTCCTTATTTCCAACTCTTCCTTAGCGAAATCTTCAGTTATATATGTTTTGAGAGTAGTTTTCTTCCTCCTACTCAAGATAACATTTTTTTTCAGTAGTGTTGTTGTAGAGAGTTAGAGAGTAGAATTGGCCTCAATTTACCACTTTCCTGCATGCCTAGTTTTTTAATCGTTTTTTAGTCTGCATAGTTTTTTAATCGACTTAAAAAAAAAGGAGATTATCAATTCGATACGTATGTATGTAATATTATTGGAACTGCAATATATTCACATATGATAATCTATCAGGGCTTCCAAACAAATGTACGAAATTTCATAGGTTACATATGTAAGTTTGTATGTATGTATGTATGTTTGTCCACGCATATCCCCGAAGATATTAATCGGAGTTTAACCATTATTTTTTTATTGGTTTACATTTACTTCAACTTAGAAAACAGTTTCATCGCAATCGGTTCAGTAGTTTTCAAGATATGGAAAAATTTGTGAGACGGCCTGGCTTAGTGATACGAGCTACGGGTGTGGTGTCAAAGGAAAAACATCTCAAAACCTTAGGCAAATTCTAATGCATTTAAGAAAAACTTAAAATTACGAAATAAAAAATTAATAAAAAAAAAAATATCAACTTCAAAATCACCACAGACATCAAAATCACTAAAAAGTATGAAATAACTCAAATCTGACACTTTTTTTTTTTTTTTTTAATTTAGTATTTTTTTGTATTTTCAATTAACTCCGTAGTGCTTTTTTGTTTGTATTTTATGACTAATAGGCATTGTCTAGTGACATTTATTTAAATGCGCCCTGACTTTTACGTTTCACTCATCACTTGTCAACGTGTCGAATATTAGGTGCGTAAGTCGTCTATCCTGGCGATGGCATGCCGAGAACCCAACCAACTTAGCCAAAAGTTCTAATCCAATTGTCTTGAGTCCATGACGACCGTAATTCTATTAGCGTGCAGTGTATTGGCTACAATAATAAATTAAACCAATAATACAGGTTTTTTATTTTTAACGGGATTAACAGAGGTTTCTCTTTGATAGTGGGAAAAAAGATCCACATTCACTGTATTTATCTATGCACTGGGGCAGTGATTCCCAAAGTGATTCAGGTGGACCCCCCCCCCTCACGTGGTCCACGGGAGACTCAACGGAGGTCTACGTTAGATAGATGTTTCTCCGTGTGTGAGGATTGTCTCAGTATATTTATTTATTTATTTTTCGAGTTTTGGGAATATGGTAGAAAGGCGTAGGTTAGGGTTGATGGGTGGAGCTGTATAGACCCTCTGGATAGACGGCGGCATGGCGTATGGTGTATGACAGTGATGTAGAAATTCATTAGCCTATTAACTTTGGCCATGGACATAATTGTAGGCTGATAATCCTGTGTAACTAACTCTTGTTCTATGTATATTTATAAGCTTACACTTTCCGACTGAATTTTCGATTCTAGCTAGTTGTCTTATATATATATTTATTTTTATTAAGGTACACCAACAGTTTTACATCAAAACTAGGTTGACAAAACATACATTATAAAATAAGCTAAATGCATAACCAATAATAGGCATACACCACATGCCATTAATTACAAGAGTATTAAAGTT
This sequence comes from Achlya flavicornis, assembly GCA_947623365.1. Classification (NCBI taxonomy): domain Eukaryota; kingdom Metazoa; phylum Arthropoda; class Insecta; order Lepidoptera; family Drepanidae; genus Achlya; species Achlya flavicornis. The sequence continues at coordinate 6,844,662 of OX392482.1, forward strand.
CTCTAACTTAACTTACAGTTAACGTTCGTAAGTGCCTTATTAAGGCCTAAATTGAATAAACAATTTTTGAATTTGAATTTTGAGTAATCTAAAATATATATCTAAAACTAAACATTACATATTGTTGTAAACTGCACTGCACTAGTTTGTCGCTGTTTATGTAAATAGTTCTTTTAGAGCTGAGAATTAATTTTACACCCAACATGTGACGTGTCATATAAATTATCACTTGATATGGTATAAAGTGATAGACACGCATGCAAGCGATGTTATACTGATGTAGTGGGTCTGCCACATCGTGTGGTTTGCCATTATGCATAGAAAGCATTTCTGGATAACCATGCAATTATTCAGTTGGACAATTCTATTGAGACATCGGGATTTGAAATTGGCCCTCCATTTCGTTTTTCCAGCATAAAAGGAGGTAAAAAAAAGAGCTCTTCAAGATATCGGCATCATATCGCAAATGCCTGCTTTTGAACCTGTTTGCATAAAAAAGACAGAAATTCTACGATCGCCGGCGATGTAGATTTTAATCCCACCAAAAACAGAAATGTCAAAGTTGACATAAATAAATATGGTTGTAGGTATTGAGTTCAGCGTATAAGTGATCTTTGTTTAGTTTGAGATTCCAAATCCTATTTATATTTAGGCGACCCAGGCTTTATCCTGATTGTCATCAGTCCCTTGAGTTCATTAGGAATGAGAACTGCCAATTAATCTGTTCCTAATTGGTCTGAAAGATAATTATTTGTTTTTTTTTGTATGGCTTGAGTTTGACAGCTGCCGGCGCACACACACCATTATGTTCTAAGTGACATAAAATTTTCAACTTGGGGGCGTTAACTATGCATGGGACAAGTTCCGATGAACCTAAGTGCCATTAAAATGCACAGCACAAAGTTAAAATGTACTTACATGAAAACTCTGAGTAGGTAAGTACCTACTTCGACAATTTGCAACTAGTTCAGTATCCCCTGGATACTAGTCCCACTTTTGATGATAATAAAATAACCATTATCATCTGTAGCTGGCTATTAGATATTGTTTAACCCTTAGAATACGTTTATCCCGGAAATCGTTGGATCCCTCGGGTCTTAGCGTGTAAAACCGCGGGGTGGAATATACTTTTCGATATTTTTATTTCGTACTTTAGCTTTGTTCCATTTCGCTTTAGTTCTGAGTATCGTTGACTTTATTAAAATTGCACCATTGCACCTCATTAGCTAGAATAACCGTATGTCTCATCTGATACAAGGAAAATAATCATTGCTTCTGTTGATGCTAATCATGTTCATATTCATGACCAAAATCAATGACATACCAGTAGTACATGACGATACTACGACGTTGAAGTTAGTCGCGAAGTTTGAATTAGCACCACATGCTCTTGTGTCGAGGGCCGACCTCCAATAAGCGGAGGGGGCGGTGTTAAGTCCCCGCGCGCCCGAACGGCAGTCTACCACTACGCGCGCTCGCGTGCGATCCTCTGTCAAGCTGGAGTGTTCTGCAGGGCCAGTATGCTACGGCAACTTAGGTATTTCCGACGGCCCCGCTACGGTGGTTTTGCGCCCCGTCGTCGGAAAAGTGGCCGCGCGCTCCGAACCTTCACTACTTCGCATACTAGACTCGGATAAAAGCGGCCAATTGAGCCGAGCTCGTGATCGTCTTACTTCTTTTTGTAAAAAATTACGTCGTACCATTAGTGAGTGTCTAAACAGCTTCTAACTGTTGTTGTCAAGTTGTTCGTGTATCTCGACTGGTCCCGATTAAACCAACCCATTATATTATTATGTTCGCATTCTTCATGTTCGGTATCACCTTACGATTACGATTTACGATGCAATATCATGTATTATATTGTATTTAGGTACACTGAATCAATGTTCTAACGCTGCTTTTGTGTTTTGCTGCGACACGCAGGCGACGTGGACACTCCTAAAAAGACCGAGCTGGCTCCGGAAAAGAAGGCTGCCTCTTCGCATCGTAAGTTTGTGCTAGATGTGGCGCACGAAATTAGCTTTAATTAATTGTAGTTTCAGTTTCTTCTTATTTTTACAGTGTCAATGCAATGTTTTGATAAACCGAGAATTCTCCAAACTAAAATTCCTATAGGAAAGTAAAACAAAATTAAAGTCTTATAATTAAACGAGTTGGAGAATAATCGCAGTCTTTCTGACTCTTCCATCACATTCATTATTTTATTCACTTTGTTAATGTGTGTGTGTGTGTGTTTGTTTGCGTCTGTTTATTAGTTGTATTGTGATTTCTGATGTTTGATATGTTAATTGGAAGTATTTTCGTTTTGTTCGTTATTAATGTAAATGTGGTCATGAAGTTATTAGAATTTCCAGGATTTGGCTTGCGATTAATTGAATACCCGATAAGCCGCTGCCTTTTGCGACTTTCTTAAAACTTCACAAAGCTCTTAATGTGGTAGTTGATGTAATGATAAATTAATATACCAAACCAACGTCCGTATCTACTGGAATAGATTTTATTATTGTATAGGTGTGTTCATCACTTTTCCTTATTGTCAATGAAATTACGAAATACTGTCTAGCAATATAGAATGACACAATATTATATAGAAACTTTCTGTTTCTTGTTGCCAACGTCACAGAACAATACCAAATCCAATATACCTAATACGGTAACTTCATAGGCTAACTGAATGAATAGGTACTTACCTACTTGGCGAGCTAGTTGCGGAATAGACAGCAACACTCATCATGACATTTTCCGTATTGCCATTGCTTCCTGTTTAGTGGCACTAACACGTAAACGACATCTTTGTCGGCAATGCTTGTGATGTAAAGTGTATCAAGTTATATAACGTATTTTTTTAATAATCATCTAAACGCTTTTAATCGAATTACCTATACCTACGCACGCGCGTTTTTAACACGTAATCTCGGACGTTTTTCCATTCTCCACTTAATTTTTAAGAGGAGAAAGGAAAAACGTCCGAGATTAAGTCCGAGATAAAGCTATAAAAATCGCAAGGCAATAAGATAGCTTCCGTAAAGCCTCCGAAAGTTATTCTTGTACTAGTAGAGAAAGCTTAAGGTATCTCTAATTAACAGAACTATTCACATTCATAGGTAGGAAGTACATAAAAGTACCTATTATCTTTTTACCGAAATAGCTTTCGTGGCAAAGCGTCAATACTTAGCATAGTAATAAACAAACAATAAACAGATGGTCAGATAGATAAGACCACGGAAAAGAGAATACACTGGAAGGGCGATGCGTTAGAATTTGTATCGGAACCAGCGTCGCCAAACTCACACAAATAAATGTTAAATCATATATTGTACTACAAATAAACAATCCTTTTGATTGGTCGTTTCTATTTTACTCAAAAATAGCTTTAATCACACAGGTCATACATATGAAAATATACCTTTTTACGTTAATATAAAATTTATTTTTCAATAGCGTACAATGTATTTACGTCGTTTTGTAATCTACAAACTAACTATATTCAATCGACGAAAAAGTTCTGCCACTCGGCACTAGATGGCCTTATTTTCATGGAACGCAATTTTGAACTCAAACGCATTAGACATAATGTTGATAATTGCGTAATAGCTGCGTCGACTGGCGTCGAGTAGCAACACTTATTGCTATTCGCTTAATGCAGCGAAAGTTATCGATAAAATATCAATAAAATTATCGATATTTTAATTTCGTCGATATATCTTTAGAAATTCCGGAAGAAAATTCACGTTCGATAAGAATAATTGTGCAAAGAATACTGAATTGTAAAAAAAAACGTGTAACATGATGAAGTAAATTAAAAAAAAGTTATTTTTACACGGTTTATTGCCCTTGAAATAAAATTTATTTATTTCGAAATTCTCGTTTTGAAAGCTTAATTTTAACAGATGAATGCGGATATTGATATACCTTTCAACTGTTGCCTTAATCAAATCAGTGATAAAAAGATGTATTTTATCGATATTGATCGAACAAAACTATCGATGCACGTGTTTTGGGGTCACGACAGGTCACGACTCACGACGAATGTGAAAGAACGCAATACATTACGTGCGGAGTTGCGCTCGCTACCTTGCGTACAAATAAAGTGAGTACATTGCCTTCAATGTATAATTTTGCAGTAGTATCAGAGTTTATCGTGTACACCTAAAATTATCATAATCTCGAATACATTTTTATAAATATCACAATTAAATAAAGGTTTGTAGACTCATCGATGAAAGGAAATCCCTCCTTGAGTTACACTCCGACTCCTCACTTCGTTTCCTACAGGAAATAATAGCGCATCACGACATAATTAATATTTTTCGCGGAGCTACGCACCTCTGCTAAGTATGGCGGATACTACGAAGCGTTGACGCGTGTTTTGGTTGATATATGCCCATTTGATGTCATGTGTGGCGCGCGGGCTCCGCTAGCATAGCGTCTCTATTATATTTCTTTTCTCTGTGGATAAGACTTACTTTCGTCAAAAATACTAACCAATTACTATGTACCTTCGCGCGTAAGGACGATCATGTGTTAAATAAAGCCTAATAAAAACAAGGGTGGAGTTAGTTGTGTTGGGATTGCGTCAATGAGGGTTGCTAAAGGCGTGGCACAAGCAGCTCAAGCTCGAAGGTCTCTTAGGGTGTGTATTGTTGATACAATATTCTTCACTGTTAGTGTTGTTCCAATACAATACAATTCGATGAGCTATCTAGCTCATCGAATTTCAACAAATTCTATGAAATCTTCATAAAATCTGAATACAATATATTATACAATACCAAACATGCATTACATTACATGTCTCTTTTCAGCAATCTGCCAATTAATTGTCTAAATTCTGTTTTAATAAATTAATCAAGCTAATTGTAGCCAGGTTGAAAAAGCTTTTTTTATCATATTGTTAGTGTTTGAAGATTTTGGCATACTTTTCGGGCACCCCTTTTTTATGGCGGCGTACGATGCAACCTTTATACCATACGTCCCGTTTCCTTTCTTTTTTCATTATAAGGTTTTTTCATAATCCAAAGTATTCTAAAACACTGTCAATATAAAAGCAGAGGTACGTAGATATGTATGTAAATTATACTCTTTGGAGTCGTACAATATGATTGAAGTGGATTTAACCCATAGGTATATCAGAATCTATATTATAAAGTATCGATTTGTGCAATTGGTCAACGCTGCGCTGCTAGTATGAAAGTTATTTATAGCTACTGTTTGGCGAGTTGTTACCTAATATAATATACCTATTATGAGGCTCGCTTGGTCACTTAAATATTCATCAAGATAGTTGTCAAATAAATATTTGGATTTAGGGGTGCGATTGATAACAGTAACATTGTTTTATACAGGTTTTTTTTTCAGCCAGTGAGGCCAAATGGCATTTTTATTTTATTCAAAATTCAGCTCGTGGTTCCTTTCAACGTTTTTCTCTAAGACCTGTAGTTTAGAACTTCAGAAGTTGCCCATACTGGCTAGAAAAAAATCAATTGTATAATGTAGGTATATAAAATAATTCCTCTAACTGATCAATAATATTATTATATTAATAATCGTTTTTATGTTGTTTAACTGACGTGACGTGGGTAAGTATGTAATTGGTATGGATTTGTTTACTTGGTATAAGTAAATAATAACGCCCATAAAAAATATGCCAAAATACAAATCGGTTATTGAACCAAGGCTAAGATTTGTATTTTTTAAGTAAAATAAAACACTGACAGGTGAAATCTATATACTGATATAATAAAGCGGAAGAGTTGTTTTGTTTGTTTAAACTGGTTAATCGCAGGAACTACCAGTTGGATTCGAAAAATTCATTCACTAATATGAATGTACATTATCCCCGAGTATATTATAGGCTACTTTTTATCACGGGAACGCGGGTGAAACCGCGCGAGACAGCTAGTAAAAAATAAAATAATGGTTTCCATCAATCACTAATAATGAGAAAATTTCAAAACTGTTTGGGTGTTTAAACTTGATATGGATGGTATTTGGATCGGACGGACAGATTTTCCAACAATAGGGTTCCATTTGGATTCTTTAGGTACGGAACTCTAATATCTTATTAGCTAGAGCTGCTAGAGCGAGCCCGCACATGAGCGATAATGGCCCTGATTCTGTTGTTTACAACTAAACTAATTTTAAACTCACTATGTCTCTTTCTAACAAAGAACATAAGAAAAGGATGTAAGAAATTTAGTTCTGTCAAATTAGTCCAATGCTTGTTTTCAATATAAATTTTGTCGCCATCCATCGCGGTTACGCCTAAATACACGCAAAATAAGACAGCAAAGATTAATTTGACAGCTTTAAATATGTGCTATCCTTTTTCATAATTTTCGTAAGAAAGATATGAGATGTGACTAAAATTAGTTTAGTGCGATTTACAACAGAATCGGCACCAATACCGGCTACTAAATAAAATAGTAGGGTGTTTATGACAGACTTGTTGTTTTGCTCGTGTGCGTTTCAGTATTGATCTCTGAATCTATAGTAGGTACTAATATAATAATGTAAATAAAATAAAAATTATATAGTGTTTTTTTTTGTTGTTTGTTTAAACGGGCTAACCACTAGGCGGAATCGAAAAATTCTTTGACTAATAGGAAGCTACATAATCCCCGAGTGTTATAGGCTTCTTTTTATCTCGCGAACGCGAATGAAACCGCGGGGAAAAGCTAGTGTTATATATTGGGCGTCAAAATAATCGCTCGTGTGCGAGCGCTCCCTTATGCAATCCGGTACCTATGCGATTAGGGCATGATTGAGTAACAATCACAAACATTCACCTAATGTAGGTAGATTTTCCCAAGATAAAGTTATACCTATATATAACAATGAAATGATAATGAAAATAATCTTCACAAGGTCGAACCATTTCACTATCTATTAATCTATCTATCATTAAATGGTGTTCATAATTGAACTAACAACTTAAATGCATTGCGTGCATTTAGCTAAGCTAATTTCATTTGTTTAAGTAGGTAACTTTATAGTTTATTATAGATATATGCTGTTCATTAACATTATCATTCTGGGTATTTATGTATTCATGATGGGTTTTTCCACAGTTACTATGTATTCTGACTTGAAATTGCATGGGCAATTTTAGGATTTCGTACATCAAAAGAAAAAAAAACCGACAAATTGCGAGTCGTACTCGCAATTTCAAGTAGGAAAGGACTAACAATATTTTTTTACTATTTTAGTTGATTGTTCACATAATAATGTCGGTAGTCTCCGAGTAAAAGGTACATGTCAGACAGAAGTACGAAAAGACATGACAAAACTGAGGCTACCGTCATGGTTATATAGGTTTAGTTTGACTACAAAAAACAATATTCGCTAACCAATTATTCGCCATAACTATAAGGGCCTTCCATAGAGTTAGAATATTATGTATCTCTCTAGTTAATTAATAGTTTGATTCATAGAGATGGGTCTAAGTAATCTAAACATATTGTTGTATACACACACGGTTTGTGGACATGCTACACTCAACGCAAGGGTAGGGCGGGCAGTTTTGTTCGCTCTACCCTTGCGTTCTATTCATTGCTCTATCAATTATGTTTCTACTAAAGTGCACAAATAAAGCTTGATGTCATAATGTTTCAGGCAAGGACGGCTCAAAGGTGACGACTGTGGTAGCGACGCCGGGGCAAGGCCCCGACCGGCCTCAGGAGGTGAGCTATGCCGACATGAAGCTCATCGGGAACGGCAGCTTCGGCGTCGTCTACCAAGCCAAACTATGCGACACCGGCGAGCTAATCGCCATCAAGAAGGTGCTCCAGGACAAAAGGTTTAAGGTGAGCTTCTTTCGCGTCTAGTAATACATTACATTACGAAGGCATCCGTAGAAGAGGAAGGTCTGTATGAATGTGACAACCATTTTACCCGTACGCTCTTATGTCGCTCAAACCACTAGTAACATCACAACAGTTACTTCATATTTTATATACTTACTAGCTTCTGCCCGCGGCTTCGCCCGCGTGGCCTACAGGAAACAAATGACATACGTACACTTCACAAAGAATACACCCTCCAAATTGCATGTCTCTAAGAACAGCGGTTTAAGCTGTGCAATACTGTGCATTGATATATCAGTTACTTTTCTTATCAAAAACGCTAAGACACGTATGAATTAATTTTCAGTCTTCAGCCTAAACACAAAATTTTAAGATCCTAACTTCGAAACTCACGGACTTTCATACAAACTTTCATCCCCTATTTTACCCCCTTAGGGGTGGAATTTCGAAAAACCCTTTCTTAATGGATACCGACTCTTCACAAAGAATACACTCTCCAAATTTCATGTATCTAGGACCAGCGGTTTAGGCTGTGCGTTGATATATCTGTCAGTCAGTCAGGACTTTGAATTTTATGTTGTATTATCAAAAAAAAGCTAAAACACGTATAAATTAATTTTCAGTCATCAGCTTAAACACAAAATTTGAAGATCCTAACTTCAAAACCGACGGACTTTCATACAAACTTTCATCCCCTATTTTACCCCCTCAGGGGTGGAATTTCGAAAAACCCTTTCTTAGTGCTTACCTACACTTTGCAAAGCACACAACCTCCAAATTTCATGTCTGTAAGACCAGCGGTTTAGCCTGTGCGTTGATATATTAGTCAGTGAGATCCAATACACAACTTAATCCCGCTTTTCATCCCTTCGAGGTTGGAATTATCAAGAACGCTGAGACAGGTATAAATTAATTTTCAACCGTCAGCCTTAACACTAATTTTGAACATCCTAAATTCGAAACTCACGGACTTTCATACAAACTTTCATCCCCTTTTTTACTCCCTTAGGAGAGTAATATCAAAAAATCCTTCGTTAGTTTATGCCTACACTGTATAATAATATATTTAGTGGTGTTTAATGTGGAAATGAAGGACTTGCATAAGTAACTTCATCCCTTTTTTCCCCCCTACGGGGGTGTTATTATAACAAACGCTCAGACACCTATACATTAATTTTCAATCTTCAGCCTAAACACAAAATTTGAAGATCCTAACTTCGAAACTGACGGACTTTCATACAAACTTTCATCCCCTATTTTACCCCCTCAGGGGTGGAATTTCGAAAAACCCTTTCTTAGTGGATACCTAAACTTCACAAAGAATACACCCTCCAAATTTCATGTCTCTAGGACCAGTGGTTTAGTCTGTGCGTTGATATATCAGTCAGTCAGTCAGGACTTTGAATTTTATATATACAGATATTTATATTTTTTTTCAAAACATTTTTTTTATTTACAAAATACGCAATCATAAAAAAGCATGTAAAAACCAAGAACTTACGTGAAATAATATGTTTCACAGAAAATTCAACCCCCGTTTCACCCTCTTAGGGGTGGAATTTCGAAAAACCCATTCATATTTGATACGTACACTTCAGAAGAACACACCCTTCAAATTTCATGTCTCTAAGACCAGCAGTTTAAGCTGTGCGTTGATATATCAATCAGTGATTTCCCAAACACAACTTCATCCTGCTTTTCATCCCTTCGAGGGGTGGATTATCAAAAAAAAGCTAAAACACGTATAAATTAATTTTCAGTCATCAGCTTAAACACAAAATTTGAAGATCCTAACTTCAAAACCGACGGACTTTCATACAAACTTTCATCCCCTATTTTACCCCCTCAGGGGTGGAATTTCGAAAAACCCTTTCTTAGTGCTTACCTACACTTCGCAAAGCACACAACCTCCAAATTTCATGTCTGTAGTACCAGCGGTTTAGCCTGTGCGTTGATATATTAGTCAGTGAGATCCAACACACAACTTCATCCCGCTTTTTCATCCCTTCGAGGGTGGAATTATCAAAAACGCTGAGACAGGTATAAATTAATTTTCAATCGTCAGCCTTAACACTAATTTTGAACATCCTAACTTCGAAACTGACGGACTTTCATACAAACTTTCATCCTCTTTTTTTACTCCCTTAGGAGTGTAATATCAAAAAATCCTTCGTTAGGAGATGCCTACAATGTATTATAATATATTAAGTGGTGTTTAATGTGGAAATGAAGGACTTGCATAAGTAACTTCATCCCTCTTTTCCCCCCTACGGGGGTGTAATTATAACAAACGCTCAGACACCTATACATTAATTTTCAATGTTTAGCCTAAACCCAAAATTTGAAGATTCTAACTTCGAAACTGACGGACTTTCATACAAACTTTCATCCCCTATTTTACCCCCTCAGGGATGGAATTTCGAAAAACCCTTTCTTAGTGGATACCTACTCTTCACAAAGAATACACCCTCCAAATTTCATGTCTGTAGGACCAGCGGTTTAGGCTGTGCGTGCATATATCAGTCAGTCAGTCAGTCAGTCAGTCAGGACTTTGAATTTTATATATACAGATTGTAAAAAAAAGTTTATTTTTATTTTACACTAGCTGTCCCGCGCGGTTTCACCCGCGTTCCCGTGATAAAAAGTAGCCTATAATGCTCGGGGATAATGTAGCTTACTGTTAGTGAAATAATTTTTCGAATCCGACTGGTAGTTCCAGTGATTAGCCCGTTTAAACAAACAAACAAAAAAACTCTTCCGCTTTATTATATTATTATTATAGTATAGATGTAGCCCAAAATGAATTATCGTCGAAATAGGACTTAAAAAGTTTACTGTAACAATTTTGGTAGGTAGGAAGTGTTACGAGTACTACGTATAAATGGTTAAAAACTCTTCAGGCAACAGAACACCACAACCGCAGAATTTTTAAGATCACGAGCTGTAGCCATTAAACATCATGCAGCAAGCATAATCAAATAGGTGCGGCAATAACTTCGTCGTGTTTGATTGGGCCTACATTAATATAAATATGCACTTTAGTACATTTTTTTATACGACGAAGCCTTATTGTCTTCGTCAAAGATTTAGACCGCAAGAAAAATATGAATTGATTCGATGAAGTAGCTAATTGTTTATTTGAATTTAACACAATTATATGTATTTTTATGGTATTTTTCAACTTTTCAGAACCGAGAGCTTCAAATAATGCGACGACTGGAGCATTGTAATATTGTCAAATTGAAATATTTCTTTTACTCCAGTGGAGAAAAGGTGAGTTACAAATTAATACATATTATATTTATAACAATTATACTAGAATCATTAAATGAAGTTAGTTTATGCCAATACAATCTCAGTAGCTTAATTTATTTTGAGCCTGCACTTTGGTCCCTAAAATTTCTTAAAACAACTCGTAATATAAAGCTCGAAAAGAAATATCTCATTTATCTACGAATACGGAAGAACTTAACCAGTGCAATGTTATATCATACATACATGTATGACGTAGTAAATAAATAGAGAACAATTTATAAATGTACAGTTATGTTAAGGTGGATGGACCCCGTTTTAAATTTCTTGGCCAATTAGAAACAACGAATATATGATATATGTATTTTATATTCGTCGGCATTGTGCTTTTATATTGGTGGGCAAGGTGTATCGATCTCCATTATTGTATGCATTAAATAAACACTTAAGCAATACTAGATGATACGACGGTTCCTAATTAATTATTACATGCAAAGACCTCTTTGAGACAAAGTGCGATAGTTTTATATTTTAGATACAAGATTTCGTTGTTTGCATAATATGCTTATGCTATTATGAGTATGGATGAAAAGCATATAATTAAAATAATGTTAAATACGAGGTACGGGAACGAAAGAGATGGATGAATTATGTGTCTCACAGAAATTGAGAAAAAAGATATGTGTAGAAAAGAATTAAATGTGAATGAACCGATTGAAAGTTTGCATAGAACGAGTATATATAGTTATTGCACCGGCCCAAATAAAGATTGATATCAGCATTAAAATACTTGTTTATATTTTAATTTCATTTATTTAAACACATTTTACTAAAAGCTAAGGCATGCCAGCATGACCCTATACATATTTGTGCATTGCATAATGTCTGTTAAACATTAAAGCAATTTTTGTTCCTTACCTTGTCACCTTATTTATTATAAGTATAACACCTAATATATTAAAGTAATTAATTGTATATGTACTTTGAACCCTGATGAGATATCTCTTTTCAATCTGCTTTTAAATAATGAGAACAGGCTTTTATTTTTATATTGCATATTTGGTTAGTACGTACATTTTATTAAGGTTCGTGTTATTTGTGTGTTTTATTTGGGGGAAGGCGGCAGTGCCCGCGGCAGTGAGCTCAATGTTAAACGCAATGCAGTCTCTTGATGTCGCAGTATGTTTATGAACCAATAAGATTGTTGCGCTAGTGTGCTAACGCACAATTTAGGTCTATCAAATGTGGCTAAGGTTACCGAACTATATTTTATGACAAAATTTCGAGTAAAATTCAATTAGCTTGCTACAATATCGCTCGGTAACTTGAAGGCCAGTCAAGCAGTTGTGTGCATATCTAATTGAGAGCAAATCTTTTCACGCCACGTGCTGTAATATATCAGTCATATGAGCTTTTACATCTGAACAAGCCAAAGCCCACCACTGTTCGTCCATTGCTATCATTATACAAGTCAAACGATATACATAATATAAGCCATATAAGTTTTTTTTTGTTCAATCCTAACTGCTGCTTGCTTGTTATTTTGGTTTTCTATTGTCAGATAGCTTAGCGTTTCATTGCCTTAAACGTGGTTTATTTGCACTCACTTGTCTGAACTAATAAAAAATATTGTTCTTTTTTATGTTCGATATCGATGTCCAAATGATAAAAATATTTGTGTATAAAATACGAAACGTTTTGTTACAAAATAAGCAGAATGTTTTTGTGTAGTCAATTATCTGGTTCAGTCGACCTAACCCAAATCAACCTTGAGTGGCTGCATAGAGAAGTGGCAATAACCCATACTAATTCACTGGTCTAGGCCATTTAGGCGACATTTGTTCATAATCTTAATTAGTTCATAATCTATTCCATACAATTATTTTGAGAACCTACATTTTTTCCTGGAATCTTATATGTAAATAAATGTAAGCTTTCTAAGGTTAGATATATTATGATATACATGAATGATGGATGATGCTGTAGAGTATCAGCCCCCCTAGACAAAATGGCTGTCGACAATCGTCATCGTTAGTAAACGATCAACCTTTGGATTGACATACGAGATTGTTAAAAATCACGTGATATTTCGATTTGAAATGTCAATCCCATACAAAAGTTGATCGTTTACTGTCGATGACGATTGTCGATAACCATCTTGTCTACTGGTCCAGTTGTATGTAATGGCTGTTGCATATCCTGAATATGGAGTATGATATCGCACTTATCATTTTGTTTTTCCAAATAATTGTATTTCATTCCCTATCTTCAACTTCTAAGCTAAGCTGTTATGGAGTGTCGTAGCAAACACAGCCAAGACTTTAAAAAATGGCCAAGTTTGAAATCTAATCCACTTTAATATAATTTGCTAAGTCTCCAAAATGAACTATTTGGAGTTATGTAATTGTTTATTTTTACATTATATGTATTTTTTATTCAAGAAAGCAAACAAATTCAACCATAAGCAAACATTTTGTGTTGGGTTTTTGAGTTTATTGTTATTTTATTTTTATAAAAAGTATATAAAAGAAAAATATGTAAAGCATTGGTGGAATCAATGTAAATATACAAGTTTCACTCAAGTAATGCTTCCCATGTCGGTATTTGTGGTAATACTTGTATAATCCATTACATATAATACCCATAAACTACATACGATCAATTCACACGCTCAATGTGTAATGGTGACCATTGATCTGAGTTCTGCTTGATGATTTTGCAATGAAAAGATATTTAATTTGTGATATACAATTGCTAAAATGCACCGATAACATTAGTTTTAAATTTTAGATGTATTCAAGCGGAACATAGCTCAATGGTATCATTACGTATTAATAAATTCTTGTCAGAAATGTGTATTGTATACCAACAGGACTGGTGTTAATGTACATTTTGGAACTAATAATGATATTGCAGAAAGACGAAGTGTACCTGAATTTGGTGCTGGAGTACATACCCGAGACTGTGTATAAAGTTGCACGTCACTACTCCAAAGACGAACAAACCATACCAATTAGTTTTATAAAGGTTAGTTTCACTGATTGCGACTGATTTAGCAAAGTTTCGTGAGTATGAAATATCCAATAGGCTCATGACTACTTTTTTTTATGATGTCAATGGATCATGTTTTGTGATGGGGTCAAATGTCTATATGGGACCAATTGCAATTGGAGCACTACAAAAGTCAGAAATGAGAGAGAAGAGAGCTTCGTAAACGCCCCATACAAATTGATACTCCAATGTGACGCCACTTTTGAGTATCACTGTACTGGAATGTATGGAGAAAACACATCATCAAAATCATTTTGGTCCTTGTAAAACTGCGTATAAGTACATACCTAGTTACAGTAGTTTTTTTTTATTAGAAGTCCTGAATGAAGCTTTTCCTTTACTTTTATGAGTATTTTTGTTAGATTTTTCCACTTTTTTTATAATAATTTGCTGTTTTCCAATCTGTATTACAACGGTTTGTTGTATTAAACATGTAATCACCCTATAATATGTGTTGCAGCTGTATATGTACCAGTTGTTCAGAAGCCTTGCGTATATCCACTCGCTGGGTATTTGCCACCGAGATATCAAGCCACAAAACCTCCTCCTCGACCCGAAAACCGGCGTGCTGAAGCTCTGCGACTTTGGCTCCGCTAAGCATCTCGTCCGCGGAGAGCCTAACGTCTCCTACATTTGCTCGCGATACTACCGTGCTCCTGAGCTTATATTTGGCGCCATAGATTATACTACCAAAATTGGTAAGTGATGGAAGAATCAATATACAATACTCTTAGGTATGTATTATATATACAGTCAATCTTTGTTTAAGATTCGTTTTGAGTCGAGACGACAAAAATATAATATGGACCCCTATACATATGATATTTTGTATTACTGTCGTTATTTTGTTGACATATGCCTTTAACTCCTCAATCGTTGATTTTCCACGTTACAGATGTGTGGAGCGCTGGTTGCGTAGTAGCAGAATTGTTGTTGGGTCAACCGATATTTCCGGGCGACTCGGGTGTCGACCAACTTGTTGAGATCATCAAGGTATTTATTATTTTTGAATTTATTCATATTATTATGAAGTGTATAGGTAATGTAAATTCATATATAGTAAATTACCTATTCACTTAGTGTCTTTTGAATTTAGAGTTTTTATTAATACTGTGAATGGGCTTGTGTCTGATGATGATGTGGCTGAATGTGGTAAGTACACAGGCTAGAAGGGAAACGGCTCTCAAGTGCAGCTGCCGTAATTCAGCAGAAAGGTGCACGGCGACAGCTTTTTAATATTGAGAGTGGTAGTCAGCCAGGCGGGTACTGCAAAGTACCATGCCACCTATGGTTATGGCTATGGTTCATTCACGATTGATTACAGTACCGAAAGCGCATGTTAAAAAAAAACATCAGTTCCATAAAAAAATTCAATACCTGCTCAACTAATAAAATACATGGTACAGCTCATTTTTGCGCTTTCTGCATTATTCCATATTAAAAGTTGTTTGTATTAATGAGTACTATCAACCCTGAAAGTTCAGCCGTTCATTAAAAAATAACCTGAATAAACAATGAACTGAAGGTTTTCGCCGAGGAATCAATAGGCAATTTGAAAATACACTGATTAGTGTTTCACGGAATCATCAAATATGTTAATGTAAATTTAAGGAAACTATTTCATACAAAACTTCGTATAAACAATAGACATTTTATTAAATGTAAAAACTATAGTTTATACGAAGTGTCTGTTTTAACATGTTAGTCTATTGATATAAAAATTGCCCGTATTACGTGAGAGGTGATTCTGAATAAAGTTGCAGGGCAAGTAATAATAACATAATTTATTTGATTATAATATACGAATAATTATACTTTATTTACAGGTACTCGGTACACCTACAAGAGAACAAATTCGAGAGATGAATCCAAATTACACAGAATTTAAATTCCCACAAATTAAGAGTCACCCATGGGCAAAGGTAAGCTACAAAAAAATCAATATTATATTATAGCTAAGTCATTTATGTAGTTACTACAAAATATTAAATACTTCTCATTGAATATTATGTAGATTATTATTATTACACACTGTTGGTCACTCGCCATTGAAATTCAGGGTGAGGCATTGGTGGTGAGCCATGATGTGGAGAAGGCATTCGATCGGGTCTGGCACCGGGGTCTTCTAACGAAGTTACCAGCATACGGGCTACCCGACGGATTATCGGTCACCAGTTTTCTGTTTGGCCGATGCATAAGAGCCGTTGTTGACGGTAGTTGCTCCGATAGCATGGATAATTCTGGTGTCCCGCAAGGCTCCGTGTTGTCCCCAACACTTCCTCGTGCATATCAATTATATGCAGACCATTGGCGGCAGTCATTGCTATGCGGAAGACAGTACAGCGGACGTTCATTACACAGGCCGTGCAAATATCCCTTATTCCAGAGTAGAGGAAAGCCGCGAACGACTTGTGTCAGAAATTGAGAGTATACTAACTAGTGTATCCGATTGGGGCCGACTAAACCTAGTCCATTTCAAACCCACTTAAGACACATGCGCGCACGTTACCTGCTAAGAAACCCCCTATTTGCTGTGGGTCCACAATTCCAGAATACATCCCTCAAAATCACGAAAAGTGTGGGGTTCCTTGGCGTCGATATTTCTAGCGACGTTCTGTTCCGTAGTCATCCATAGGCATCCAAAAAACTCGGTGTGCTTAATAGAGCGCAGCAGTACTTCTCATTGGTGCTAAGATTGCAACTTAAAGTTGCAAGTTCGCCCTCATATGGAGTTCTGCTGTCATCTGTGGCTCCGAGCACCTGGTTATCAGCTTGGGCCTTTAGACTCGGTTCAGCGAAAGGTCATTATGGTCGAAGATCCGGTTAAGAAATATATACTCGCTCGCTAGGGTCGCTCACTTACCTCCAATATGGCGAGGAGGGATGGCTGCCACACGCGTCATACTTGTGATGAACAGGTGCTACTTGTGGGGGCTGGTCTGCTTAAGTTTGCTATTTACTTATTAAATATTTATTCAGTCTACTTTGTAATTTATGTTCCGTCTAAAATGTTGTGTATGTACGTTGTTGGTGTACCTTATAAAATAAATAAATAAATTTTGCAATTTTGCCGCCGCGCCGTAAATATTATGTAATGAATCTAAGCTTGTTTTGAAAAGAGTAATTGCTGAGTTTATTGCCGGCTCTTCTCAGCAAATGCAACCTTCCGAACCGGTATAAGAGTATTAGAGTCAGACTTTTGCCTGCGAAGGTCTATTTTTATAAATGAAATTATTTTATTCAATTCCTTGGGGCATCTCCTCCCAACTAAGGCACGATTTTTTATAAATATCCAATTGGGTAAGTTGGTCGAATACATTTTATTAAAAGTTTAATTATTTAACAGTATCGGTACGCTATTTAGATAGGCAACCTATTTGCGATGTATCAATGTATTTATTATCTATCATATACTTTTTATCATTAATAAATAACAGATGAGGATATATATTCAGTGTTCTGAAGAATAGTTTGACCTGATGCCCACAACTACCTTCTACCATCACAACTCTCGCAATCGACGGAGAGTCCATCCTCACACATTGGAACCAAAATGGTCTCGTACTGTGCGGTTTCAAAGGAGCTTTCTATCGCGGACGATCAGGCTGTGGAATGAGCTCCCCGCCGTGGTTTTCCCAAGGAGTACAGCATGGGGTTCTTCAAAAATGGTTTTAAGAGATTTTTGCAGGGTCGGCAACCCGCGAGTTATACCCCTGGTGTTGCAAACGTCCATAGGTTGCGGTGACTGCTTATCATCAGGCAGGCCGTGCGCTTGTTTGCTGCCTTATTAGTATAAAAATGGCTTGTCTATTTGGTGCATTTGAACCTAATCTTCAATAGAAATAGTGCGTGCGTAGTAATCAATAAATCTTTGGCGTCTCGATGTAAACATAAACGTTTTCAATTTATATAAATGGTATGTTTTGTGGGTTGAATGTGGTATGTGGTGATATTGTGCATAATTTATTAAACCGCGCGCGTCATTGCAGTTCATGTTGGAGCGTATGACCATGCCCAAGACTGCCACTGACCACCAGCGCATTAGAGTAAGATTCTGCTGGACGAAAATTCCTAAGTGCCTTCAAGTCTTCCTTGATGTTATTTTAAGTACATAAAAAAGTTTATTTATGAATTCGTTCACGTAGATAGATAATGAAGGCATTTAGTGTCGTTAGCTGTGAATTTATGAAAGACTTTGGCATGTTTGACAACTAGAAAGTCACACATAACTAATCGGTTTACGCTGTTTCTTACCGCAAATTGTTTGTTGGTGTTCAGTGTGCATTCGTACCGTGCGTTCTGTGTGCAGTTTGTTTCTTATCACTACTCAGTTACGCAGCATTACTAGGTTTATGAGGACATTACCACCGGGCCGTCCGCGTGACTGGTATTTTTGGAAATAGAAATAAACTTCGTTTTGTATTGAATTGGCTTGTGGGAATGTCCTCCTAAGTTTTATTATAACTGCAGAAACAAACTTGCAGTGCAGCGAGGCACCCTCCATGCTCGTATTCGTCTACAACTAAATCATATCATCAATATTTAATACCTGTTTCCTAACCAATAACCTTGTAAATATTTGTAACATTTCATTTTTGACCCGATAGTGTGGTATATTAAGTTGTTTAAATGAATCGCAATCAAAAATAAATGCAATTACCTTACTCCAGAAAAAGCTATGAAGAGACCTAAGGGTACATACGCACTGCGGTTCACCGCAATCAAAATATGTACGCATTGTGATGCGGCTGCCGTTCAACCGAACCGGTCGCTCGGAGCACTGTGGCCCGACCAGTGCTGCAAACCCTAACTTTATGCCAAAAATCCAGGAGATAGGGAAAAAAATACTGGGAAATTAAAAGAATTACCCTTTTTGCTTTTTTTACAATAGTAGGAATTTGTATATTCTTCTCCATAGTTTTAAGTTTGACAAACAAATCCTTTTTATGAGGACTTATTTTGCCATTGTCTAGTTTTATTATAGAACTTATAAGTTCTAGTCACAATTTAATCACTTTCACTCTGTCAGTGTTCATAGAAGACACTATTATAGTAAAAAAGAAATTGTATACGACTTTTTCGGTAAACAAGCATAAGGACGCTTGCAACACACGAAGCATCGCTCATCCCTCCCTATGAGCTCTGGCGACCTTACTCACGCACAGAAACAAAACTTTACACAACATAAAGTTATTTGGTTGCGGTATTCTGTAAAATGGTGGTCGTTGTACTAAAACTTTTCACTGATTTTTTTAGATAACTAGAAAAATCATGACACACGTAATTCATTACATTTCACTTCAACTTCACATAGATTGATCTTTATTGGATAAAAAACCAATTATTTTATTTGGTTTGATTTATTGAATAAATATGCAATTAAACTCAAAATACTCGAATTCATTAAAATGTAAATCGAAAACCCGAAAAACCAATGTCACTTTGCAAGTTTCACAGTTTAATTCGGAATATGAATCACTTTAAAATCAAAATCAAATTTTACATTGATGTATTATTTTTTGAAAGCATTGATTGATTTATTTTATGTCAATAACAGGTGTTAATCTTAGAAAAAATATAAAATGTAGTACAGTTGGCTCACATAGTGATAATCCAGGAGATTTTCATTGAATTGAAAAATTAATAAGGAGATAACAGGACATGTCCAAAAATCATGGAATCTCCTGGAAAAGAAGGAGAGTTTGCAATACTGGGCCCGACTGACAGACAGCCGGACAGCTTATACGCATTACGCGGATGGTAGGCACTTGTGGTTGCGCGCCGTTGATTGTGCACGTGTTTACAGACGCTCACGCATTACTAATTGATACGTTTATGATTTTTTTGATGGATTTCGATGCAGAAAAGTTTATTATCGAGGTACAGAGCAAAGAAACTCAAAGGCTAGGTAAGGGCTTCCAAACCGATATACAAAAAAAGTAATTTAAAAAAGTTTTATCAACTTCAAAACACACTAAAAAGTATGAAATAACTATAATATAGAGAAATTTTGTATCTTTCTTTGTAATGCTAGTTTTTAAAATACTTAAAAGTTCTTCAAATGATTTCAGACTTTCAGTCATCGAAAAATATTTCAAAATGCTTGCTCTCATTTCGTGTTTGCAAATAAGGATGCACCCAGTAGGTACAATTTACTCTGCTTATTTTTCTTTATATGACGCGCGTTAATATAGTAAATAGCTGCGACTTCTTCGAAATCCACGTTAATAAGGAGTCGATTAATCCGCAAACCACGACGGTTCCTAAACGCACACTCCGTTGTGGTTGCGGCTAGCCGCAATTGCATCCTGCGGTCATCCGGATGGCTGACGCATTCCGGCTAACCGCATAGTGCGTATGTACCCTAAGAATAGGTGTTCAGAAGCCGATGCTCAAAATGAGATGTGTCAGTGAAGCCTCCTCGCACCTCGTGTGAGTGTGGGCGTGCGAGGTGTGTATTGTACTCGTATGTTACGGTGCGTGGTGTGTGCAGGTGTTCCGCGCGTGCACGCCGCCGGACGCGATCTCGCTGGTGTCGCGGCTGCTGGAGTACACGCCGGGCGCGCGGCTGTCCCCGCTGCAGGCGTGCGCGCACAGCTTCTTCGACGAGCTGCGCGAGCCGACCGCGCGGCTGCCCAACGGGCGCTCGCTGCCGCCGCTGTTCAACTTCACCGAGTACGAGCTCGGCATCCAGCCGTCGCTCAACGACTTCCTGAAGCCGCGCGCCGCGCCCCCGGCGGCGGCGGAGGCGGCCGGCGCGTCGGCCGCGGGCGCGGGAGTGGGTGCGGGCGCGGGCGCGGGCGCGGGCGCGGGCGCGGGCGCGGCGCCGGGGGAGCACGAGGCGGCAGGTACGTGCTAGCCTGTGGCAGCCAGCCCGCGAGGTGGGTGGCACCGCACACCGCTCACCGCTCACGTGTCCGTCTCGCGCACGCAGGTGAGACGGCGGGGGCGGGGGCGGGCGCGGCGGCGGGGGCGGGAGCGGGAGCGGCGAGCGGGCCGAGCGCGTCGTCGCCGGCCGCCACGTAGACGCACGCGCCGACAGTGCCAGCGCCAGCGCCAGCGCCCGACCGACGCCCGCGGCTCCTGCCACGATCCGGTCGCGCCGCGGCCCTCGTCGACGCTTCGAGGGTCGTTCGTATGCTATATTTTAGTGATAGTTCTTTTCGTGTTGGCCATCGGGAAAAATTACATGCATAATAGGTGTTTTCGGCGAGTAATCGTGTGATACTGTAGTGTAATTGTCGATAAAGCTTGAGCTGTCGTAGTCGGTGAGAAGGGTAAATCCACTGTAGATTCTAAACCGTCGCGATGTGATTACTTTGTACTTTTGTAAGCTCAAATTGTCTCTTTATGTACATACCTTAAATACATGAGTTTTAAATATGTTTATTTGGTAAACGACAGATTATCGTCTGGATAAATTGTTATGTTTTATTTTCATTTGTAATATCTTGTCCATTTGTCTGTTTATTTTAAACAATTTTGCTTTTAACTGTAGTATTGATTGTAGTTGGTGGGAGATGGATGTCCCTCGAGATCCACACGGGAGGAGTCACATGTTTGTTTCACTTAAATCACCTATTGAGAGATAGCCACATGATACATTAGTAAGGAGCGTAACCTTGCTTGGGCCGTGTAATCAGTAGGGATGACATATAAGTAGTGCATTAGTGTATTTATTGTTGAAACGTATTAACTCATGAAACACGTACCTACGAAGCGTATGCCTAGTGTTATTTCAACGATGAAACTTAGCAGATGAAACATTTTGTTGCAAACATAGGGAGCATACTTGTAAATTTTTATAACTAGCATAAACTGATCTCTCAAGATAATTTATAATAACGATATCTCAGAATATTATGTATTTGTATAAACATTCAGAGAATATAAATTTTTAGACTAACTACATATAGATATTTGTTTTCGGCAACTCTGTGTTAGGCATTTTTTGCGGTGTACCTTGTCGTATCCAGTGCTGGATAAATAATATTATGTACCTATTTAATAGCACTGTCGGTGTCCTAATGTAACAACATAGTTTTTCGATAATATTGTATTCTATATTCAATAAAATGATATTTCTTATTATATAAAAATTTGTCATTGAACACTATGGTTATTAGTAGTCATTTATGAAAACAATGTTAAAATAACGCTATAAATTTCATTGTCATAGTTTTAAGTACTCGAGTAATTTCATTTTGCACTTCGATTTGGCGTACAGTTACAAATTAGGGAAGGTATTAAAACCTTTAAGTATAGATTAACAAATCTTTTATTCTTGGTGTAGATGTAGCCTTAAAGCAAACATGATCGATGTCACATCGATTACCTATTTCTTGCGCCTCTTCATATTACGGAACTGGTGTATAATCCCAAAACTGAAGGCAGCTTAGCGTCCCGAGCTGCACGATACATTATTTGTATTACATATTTGGACTATTTTGGACCAAGTTACTGCTACACATATCCAGCTTCGCATATTTAATCATAGCGATCTAATATAACAAGTGGGATTCTTTCCAAAAATATTTAGACTTTATTAACTAAAAAATAAATTTTGGACTAATAAGTAACAGTTATGTAAACAACAAACTCAACTTTCACAAAATCAACTTTCAACATTCGCGAGATTCTGATATATTGACACCAGGACCCTGAAATATGGATTATATTGACTTTTATATTATTATTACGAACCAATATTCTACTAATTACTTATAAATTATTGTATTTTAAGTAAAGCGCTCGGCGCATCGATTTCAAATCACACATAGTGGAGCTTAGTTGTCGTCATTAAGGCTATTGATTTGCTGAAACACCTTTATAATTCGTGTAAATATATTATATTATAATAATGTGTATGGTATGAGTGTTGGTCGAGTAAGTAATGGGTGAGAGTGGGAAGTGGGCGGTGGGCGGGGGAGTGCGGTTGGGCGGTGTTCGGCGAGTTCGTTCTGCGCCCATTGTGCGGTACCACTGCTGCACGCTCAGCGTCGGCACCCGGTGGAGTCACTGCACCCAGCGGATTCACCGTACCAACACGGTACTTTAGATATGCATATTTTTATTAAGGTCTTATCTTAAATGAATTTTTTAATCGACGTTGCTTCTAAAGACCCTCTGTGTAAAAAGTTTAAGACATTACTAGTGACCTGAATGTTTGAAGCGATGTTAATGAACGTCTTATCCCACTGAATTCTCACTTCCACGATTTACGTGCACGTTTACTACATGAGAATTTTCCATTTGAAATGCATAGATCGAAATGGAGTTATGACTTATATAAATTATTAAAAGTAAAAAGGAGTTTCTTATTACTATTACTGTAAAATTAAATTTAATAGTGAGTGAAATTTGTATTTTATTTTAATATTTGTTTTACTGAATTTGAATATGTCGTAACACCCATATCGTTGTTAGTTATGAATGAAAATAACATAATTATAAAAGTAAATATTAAATGAATAGTAATGATGGCTTTTTATTTCATGTTCATTGCTATACTTCACAAATATTGTTCAGAAGAAGGCGCATCTTCAAATGTCACTATGTTACATCTACCTATTGATCAATGGAAAAAGAGATGAGCCTTGTGTTCATTATAAATAAGAGCTAGTCCAATTTAATTAGAATCTACCGTTTTTACAATATGCTTTATTCTTCTACTGACTTTACACTTTCATAATCATTTTAATGTATTTATTATAAACTGCTAAGGTAACTAGCTAAAAGACGAATTTAAAAAAAGTTTCATTTGGGGTTGCATTTGTCAGAGGACGCAATTTTTTTTTTAGATATCATGGGGGTGTCATATTAAAGCTAAATCCAAGTTCGTGGGGTTGCAACCACGGCCGCCATCTTGAAAAAAGGGGTTCAAATGGTTTTTATGCAATATTCTATTTTCCCTACCGCCTACAAGGTAGAGTCTGGAGGCGCGTTTTTTTAACGTGGTATCCCCAGTAGGCATAATCCAGCTATTCTGTCCTCGGTCTTTTTGATGGACAAGGCTGCGGCTCAGCATCTGGTTAACATTCTATATAAAATAATTGAGCGAGGACCGGAGAAGGAAGTGGCGTCATTGTCGGCGATTCATCTTCATAATCATTTTCCTCAATTAATTTCGACTAATAATCGATAATTTCAAAGTTTTGTGATGGAGTGTCAAATCAATACCTATTATAATAATAACAAGCCCAAAATGTGTGCGTCCCGCCAGTAGGTCTACGTTGATTACTGCGGAGATCCTGTGGCGACGTTCCATCATCAGATTGTTCACCAGTCAGCTGCCTACTCACCGTGATACGGCTATCAGGTTAGGTGTTACTTGCGTGACAAACGCAAGAGCTTTGAATTCTATGATTTGGCGACTCATTTTGTAAATTTAGCGTTTATACGGAAACAGCGTTAGGTGCTCTAGGTCTTGAGATACCTTGGTGAAAAATTACAGAATCACAATTCAAATCCGTTCAATTCAAATTAAAAATGTACGTGCCAGTAAGTTGAGTGTAGTTTCGAGCTGTAAACCTGTAGTTCGGGACAGCCAAAGTCATATTCAGTCTAGGCCCTAGGATAGGCGCCCTCCGTGCCCACTTAAGGTGGTCAAAGCCGATGGTTACCGACAAGTAATAGAAACTTTTTTTTACCACATTATAGATTATATTTTATGGAACTCCTGTACTTCATGATTCCACACCCACCGGCTTGACAGTGCATTGTCTTCAATCAGCTCACGACAAAGACAGCTATAGGTAAATACTGGTTAATACCTACATTGAATCGACATCTGGAGGCGACACTGCGATGAGTATATTCGAATTCTGTCACTGAAATGACATGACCTTTTTATGTGGTAAATAAAGTTCTTTCATCTTAATCTATAGCTATTTGAGCGCGCATAGCAGTTTTAGTAAGTCAATAGGTCAAAAGCACAAGTCACGCAATTTCGTTGCAACAAAATGGCCGCAGAAATCGATAGGTATTCATGTAATTCATGTGATGTGATAACTAGTTTCCGATGTGAGAACGGTTTCACCTACGTTCCCGAGATCCATTGTTTTCACGGGATAAAAAGTACTTATCCTATGTGTTAATCCAGAACATGTTCTATCTGTGTGCCAAATTTCATCCATATCCGTTCAGCCCTACATATGATTGAGGCACAAACATTCAAACTTACACTTAAACAATTTAGACCAACTAGGTACTTACAACTAGGTACGTATAATAGAACATAATAGAAGGAAAGATAGAGGGAAAGCGAGGAAGAGGAAGACCAAGAATAAGTTACACAGATCAAATGAAGGCAAAAATAGGCGTCGGGTCATATAAGGAGGTGCAAAATGTGGCTAATGATAGAGCAGAGTGGAAGAAGCTACACCGACAAGAGCACAGCTCTTAAATACAGAAGAAGAAGAAAAGAAGAAGAAGGTACTAAGTACATACAAGTTAGAGAATATCAATGGTGCCGATTCTGTTGCAAATCGCACTAAACTAATTTTAGTCACATCTCATCTCTTTCTTACGAACATTATTGAAAAAGGATAGAACAGATTTAAAGCTGTCAAATTAATCTTTTCCATCTTATTTTGCGTGTATTTAGGCGTAACCGCGATAGATGGCGACTAAATTTATATTGAAAACAAGCATTGGACTAATTTGACAGGACTAAATTTCTTACATCCTTTTCTTATGTCCTTTGTTAGAAAGAGACATAGTGAGATTAAAATTAGTTTAGTTGTTGTTATGGACCTATGGACCTAGTCATTTGGGATTAAATCTTGCTAATACCTATTTCGAATCTGATGATCCTAATAACTAAAAAAACTAAAAACTACACTAACTAAACTAAACTAGTAAAACTGTGTCATAACTATGAAACATTGTTTACTAAGGTCCTGAGACTGGTAAAAATAAAAAGGAAGAAGAAAATTAACCTTAAAATTAATGATAAACTTATCTACGATAAATTTGAAGTAGCGTCCGCTTTTGAATAAATTTTTTTCAACAATACCTACTGAAGCTACTAAGTATTTTGCATCTTCTCCTAAGAAAGTGGAATGTTTCCCAAAACATATTCCAATTTTTTTATTCAAGTTTATTGATGCTTGTGAAATATTAGGAGCTTTCAAGTCTCTGATCAAAGATTTTTCATAGGGCATCGTGGACGTTTTAAATTCTTTGTCTTTGATCATAAAAAATACAGAAGACTTATGGGGCTTAACAGTTAAAGTAATCAACTCAATTATAACTAGTATAGCACCTATTTTAGCAGCTATTTTTAATCAATGTGTTTTTCAAGGTTCTTTCCCCGATTTGATGAAACATAGTAAGATCGTTCCAATATTTAAATCTGGATGCAAAAATAATCTTTCCGATTATAGACCTATCTCTGTACTTCCAGCGTTAAGCAAAATCTTTGAGAAAGTTATGCTAAATATTGTTTTAGGTAGGTACATTGACATTGTTATTTATGAATGATTTTGATTATTTTCTACATGTTACAATTACTATGTAATGTTAATTTGAATAATTTTAAATAATGTAACTAGTAAATTTTATAATATATTTTTTTTTAATTATAATTTGTCACTTTAAATAATTTTTGAATTTATAATTGAGGGCATACCGTGTTAATTGTATTTGAATTAAATTTTGCATTCCAGTTTCTGGTGAAAAGTGATAACCATGTAGGTATTAGATATATTAAGACCGTATTGTTATACCACATTTCCTGCAAAATAAATTATTATTATTATTATAAATCAATTGTTTACTCACTTTACCAAAAATTAGTACGTGGATTACGTAACTTTATTGCAATGAAATTCAGATTGAAATAACCTCTGAATCGGTAGAAATATTACGAAATCGGAAATGGTTCCATTTCTAATGAACCACTAATTGTATTTGCAGTTATCAGAACGTAAAAAAGTTATCAGAAAACCGCTATATTGAACCGATTTCAATTCGAAAATGATTTAAATTTAGTTATGTAATCGCCCCGCAGATTTTACATGATCACCAGCACAGATTACAGAATACTTCTGTAATCTGTGATCACCAGTTTGGATTTACAAAAGGCCGGTCTACGACAGACGCTGCTGGTGCTAAACTCTTAAAACATATTTTTGAAGTCTGGGAGAATTCACAGGATGCGGTTGGCGTATTTTGTGATCTCTCCAAGGCATTTGATTACGTAGATCATCACACACTAGTTTTAAAACTCCAACACGACATCGTGGAGCGGCACCAGGCACTCGATCTTATATCATCGTATCTATCAAGTCGCCAACAAAAAGTAGGTATTAGCTTAGCGGTACTCCGTCCACAGGGTCTTAAGTGAAAACGGGCGTACCGCAAGGATCAATATTAGGCCCATTTTTGTTTTGGCATATATTGTTCGATGCAATGCGATCGAACACCGTTATGCTGAGCCAACAAATCATATAGCGAGGCCGCACCAAGTTTGCATTTACCTCAGTGCGTACTTTTCCGGTCAGCAACACGGTCGCATTCATCCATCCACTCCATCTAGCATAATATTAGACGAAATAAACAATATTTAAGTGTTATAAAGTCTACTTATTCATCAGTCATACCACAAGGGTCGCGTCCTCTACATATATTAATGATTTGCCCTATATGGTAAATGAATTGTCCGATATTGTTTTATTTGCTGATGATACTTCTTTAATTTTTAAGGTCAATAGAAAAGATACAGACCTTACGCAGCTCAATTAAACCTTATCAGCCGTATCTAAATGGTTTGCCGCCAATAATCTTATGCTTAATTATTTATTTATTTTTTCTT
This sequence comes from Achlya flavicornis, assembly GCA_947623365.1. Lineage (NCBI taxonomy): Eukaryota > Metazoa > Arthropoda > Insecta > Lepidoptera > Drepanidae > Achlya > Achlya flavicornis. Next base: position 6,872,586 of record OX392482.1, read on the forward strand.
TTTTATACAACTAAGTCGGTAAACAAGCATACGGCCCGCCTGATGGTAAGTGGTTACCGTAGCCATATGGACGCTTGCAACACAAGAAGCATCGCTTACGCGTTACCGACCTTTCCCCCCTCCCCTATGAGCTCTGGCGACCTTACTCACGCGCAGGAACACAACTTTGCACAACATAAAGTTATTTGGCTGCGGTATTCTGTAAGGTGGAGGTATTTTTCCCAGTCGAGCTGCTCTTTGAGCGACTAAACGCTATGCTCTACCTCTCTAAAAATTATAATCTCTAATAATTCCAGTAAAACTAAACGCTGTGGGGCTCAGCTGCAGACTTTGAAACTATATTTATTCTGCAGAAAATTGCAATTCGTGCGATCTATTGTTTGGACCCTCGCCGACTGAGCTGCCGCGATTCGTCTGACTCCACCGAGCGACTCTTTTCATACTTTAGATTTGGAAATATTAGATTTTTTAATATTATCATAGATATTATCTAGTTATGTTACATACCTATTTATTTATTGAATTAAATTATTATTTAAATGTTTAGAACGAAATAATAATCCGTAGATTAGAATCACAAGAATAATCTATGTAGGGAGTCGCAGATACAGTAGGAGTTGGTTGAGTCGTGAGCATCTAGTAATTTTGTTGTTGAGCTGTAGCTCATCGGCTCAAACCCGTGTGATCTGATTCATTGAGCTGGTTCAGAGCTGAGTTACACGCTAATCGCATGAAGCAAACAACCAATAGCTGGCGTACCCCGCGTCGTATTTTTAAATCCGAGTTGGCAACACTGCTGTCAGTGTCAGTCAAATATACTCTGGCTGCATTCCGAATTAATGATTAAATCGCTGTAATCGATTTGAGCGTGCTTAAACCCGTTCCATATTAGTTTGAGCGCGATCACGATGTCCCGTGAAACGTCATAGATGACGTCATTACATGCGCCATCTTGCGCTCACACCGACCATGCCCTAAACTGATATCACCGTGAGCGCTGTCAAAAAGTGACGGTTAGTTATTGTGTTTTCGGCAAAAAACTAATAAGATTTTTGATTTTCCATATGGAAAAGATACTTTTTATGATTTTATGAGAGAAAAATAATAAAAAATTTGGATATATTAGATATAAGGAGTTCTAGCGCATTGTTAATTCAGATTTTAATTAAATTCTCAAATGTTCTGTTTACTGTGAGCGCGATAACGGGCGTTCCGTATTGTTGACAGTTCTCAGCTGTCATTATCGTGATATGTAACTCGGTACGCAAATTATTGCTCTGAGCACTGTGAGCGATATTATTTAATTCGGAATGTAGCCTCTATATTTTTGTACGGTACTACATATGTTTTATATAGGTACCTATCGGAAATTATTAAAAAATGGATAGATATGCGTTTTAAAATATGGTTTTTCATTATTCGTTTAAAGTTCGTTGTTCGCTATTGTTTAAAAACATAATATTGAGAAAGAATACCGCTGTGTCTATGTTAAATATTGTTGAGCTAAACCTATAATACAGTTACACAGGAGCAACAATCATTGGGGCTTCACTATATATTTTTAAATTGTAAATACCTATCAGATAAATAATTATTAATCATGCACGAAGCATATGAAGTGTCTCATTTACTTAATGCAACAGTGCAGATAGAAGCAATTGCTGCATACGGTGAGAGTCCAAATTTTAATTGATAGTGTGATACCTCCTCCACTCCATGTGACTCCTCTTTCCACGCAGTTGTAAACAACTGCGATTTAGATACTAAAATCATGAGAAATATCTTCAACCTTTTATCTGAGTGCTTTTACTGAGCCTGAAATGACTGTCAGACCCAGCTGTCTATCTCAGCAATGGACAAGGTAGCGTTGAAACAAAGATTTTAGTCCTGTTCAAAGAAATGGCTTAAAAACAAAGACTGTTAACATGTCTGACCTTAGATTTAACCCACTGACATAATTCTGACTTGTAATTATTATTCTTATTTCATAACAAAATGCCATCTACTAATGGAGTAGGTAGGTGAAAAATTTCAAAAACTAGCATTGCCAATCAACTAGATAAACTAAAATGTTTATGTACTTGATTGGCAATGCTAGTTTTTACATTTTACTATGAGTTAATACATTTCAGATAACAATTTGTTGCTGGGAACAAGGCAAGGACATTTGTTGATGTACTTATTATCAGAAAATAATGGAAACCAGAAATATGAGCTACAGCTTCTTCGGTATTGTAAAAACTTTAGTAAAAAACCTATACAACAAATTGAAGTTATACCAGGTAACTATATTTTGTGTATCAATACTATATATTGGCAGTTATCAGCCATATTGTAGTAAAATTTGGTGTGCCCTATGGCCCTACCTAATAGTTGTATGCCTTTTTTGTCAAGACTTCAGAATTAAGTTATTGACCACTCCTAATTTGCACACAGTGTTTGACTGTCAGAATTTAGATTGCATGTGAATGCAAGTCACCACCTGAAGTACAGAACAGCAAGACACCCTCTCCCTCAAATTCTGCTGGCAGTGCCTAGCACTCGCATGTAAGCTATACCAAACAAAACCAATAAACTAACTCAAAAAATCTGATAACTAAAAGGTACATGTCCCTGAAATAATTGAGCCCAGCTAGGTCTAAAAACACTATTAAATCTATAATCATACACTGATTATTATCTTAACAATAATTTTGTTTTTAATTTACAGAAAGCAACTTATTACTTTGCTTGACTGACTCAGTTTTATCTACATATAATATAAATGGTGTCAATTTTCCTATGGTAAAAACATTTGAACAAACAAAAGGGGCTTCATTATTTGCATTAGACAATACGGTAAGAATAAAAATTCATTAATTTGATGATATAATTTTATTAATTATATTCTTTTTAATTATTGTAACATACATGGATCATAGCATCCACCCACTTCGGGCCTACATTTGTATAGATAGACATTATATATTGATTTGGTGGATGAATCACTTAATTTTATTAGGTACAATGGGTTTGTCTACTCTAACATCATAATCATTAATTCTATTTCAGCCCACAACTTTAATGACTGGCGAATCAAGTTCAGTTGTCCGTTTGTGTGTTGCTGTTAGAAGAAAGCTACAATTGTATTGTGGGAAGAATGGAGAATTCAAGCAACTTTTATTTGACTTCACAATACCTGATGTACCTAAGATCATGGCTTGGGGTCAGCAGTATATCTGTGTTGGGTTCAAAGCAGAATACATGCTGTATGATGTAAGTACCCTGTCCCTATCTTGTTTATATATAAAATTCTACAGTATGTGTGTATGACACTGAACTCCTCCTAAACGGCTGGGCCAATTTGAATGAATTGTTTTGTATGCGTTTGGGTGGCGCCCTGGATAGTTTAGATAGGGTAAGGTAGGTGTAGTGGTAGGTTAGGGTAGGGTAAGGTAGGGGTAGTGGTAGGTTTGGGTATGGGTTAGGACACCACGCAAACGCAGTCATGCCGGGCAGCTAGTTTAATTTAAAAATCTATTTGAGTATAATTTCCCAATTGCTGCAATCAGCTAGTGATACTGAGAAATGTAATAATAATTCCTTTACCTACTTAAATTTTTAGCTGTCATCACGAAACCCAAAAGAATTGTTCCCAACAGGCAGCTCCAGATCCTTAGAGCCAACAATAACTAAGTGTTCCGAGACATCCTTCCTCCTGGGACGGGATAACAGTTCCGTTCTCGTGGAGGAACCCAAGATTATTAAAGAGGAGAAAAGTATTAAATCCAATGACGCATCTATGGCAGTTAATAAAAGTATTGAATGGAATGAGGCACCTATTGCAGGAAAGAAAAGTATTAAATGGAATGAGGCACCTATTGCAGTAGGTGAGGAAACAATAATTCAAATGATTAGTTATTAATCCATTCTAGGTAACGTCAATAAATCTGGTATAATCATGATATCCAAGGATTAAGAGATTTATGAATAATAGCAGTGTATGTTAAAATCCCGCAAAGTGCGAGTCAAACTTGAACATGTGTGTTCTACCACAAGTGTTCTCTAGAATTGTTTAAAATGATGTCCATGGCTACCTTCCACCATCATAACTCTCGCCATCGACGAGGAGTCCATCCTCACACATTGAAACCAGAATGGTTTCCATGTGTGAGCCATCTCAAAGGAGCTTCCTTCTGCGGACGCTCAGATAGTGGAATGAGCGCAGGGAGCTGTGGTTTTCCATGGTGTGGAGTATAGCATGGGCTTCTTTAAAAGTTGTGTGAAGAGATTTCTGCAGGGTTGGCAACACGTTGCAATACCCCTGGTGTTGACTAAAATGTTTCTTGTACACATCCTTTAAAAATTTCAACTGTCTACCTATTACGGTTCATCAGCCCACAGACAGACAGACAGACGGGCGGACAGTGGAGGCTTAGTAATAGGGTCCCGTTAGCACCCTTTGGGTACTGAACCCTAATAAGGCTTTGAAGTAGAAAGTAGTGATTTTGTGCTAAATAAAATGCTTCATTGCATGTTTGTTTACAGTACAGCTGATAATGCCTATACTATAGGCATTATCAGCTGAGAGAAATAAGTAAATAAGTATGATAATATAGTATAGGCCCTATACTATATTGTCATACTTATTTCTCGATTCAGTAAATTAAAGGATGATGCAGAAAATTCAATTCAAAGATATTGGGTGCTTCAACTATGGAACCCTCAGTGTCGAGTCAGATTCATTTATGTCAGGATTTTTTCTAACTTATATTATTTGCCGAAATTGATAAACATATTGTTTTTAGTATGGGATGAACCCTTCGTTCTGGGCTTGTTACAAGATGAAGTGGTGGTGCAGGCGGTTGAGCCTGCCTTGTTTATACAGACCTTACCTGAACTCAACAAAGCAAGGCTGATGTATAGGTATGATGTAATACAGATTTATTTTATCGAAATTCTTATTGTAGTCATGTGACTGTCAAAGTAAAAGAATGTGTGTGTGAAGGCATATTTGAATAAAATCTTAATAATAGTATTGACAAGACAAAGTTTCATGTTGTTTCATGCAATGGTTTCATGACAAAATGTTGCTTTGCTTGGAGTTATTCATATTTTACTTTGAACCCACTATTTGTACTGGATGAATCATATCAATCCATAATATTTACTTTATCATCATCACTATCACTATCATCACTATCAATGAACATAGTATAAAACAATCGCTTCCCGCTGTCTGTCCCTATGTATGCTTTGATCTTTAAAACTACGCAACGGATTTTGATGCGGTTTTCACTATGAGTTAGATAATTTTCCCAGGAAGGTTTATATGTATAATACATGTATGTTATTTAAACAGTACATATAAAAAAGTCAATGTTTCGTAAACACATAGTATTTTTTGCGCTTTCATTGCTAACGCTGACTAAACTTTACGAGATATATCAAAACGATGTACTACGGAATTGTAAAAATATCTAAAAAATGTCCGCAATGGTATATGTCTATATCCTATGGATAACCCACCGTAACCATTTTCATGCGATTGAGATAAAAAAAAAATGTGGGTTATAATTTCGAAATTATTTTGACCCATATAATATTAATCCTTATCTAATTAAATAAGTTAGTTACGACGGGCATTTAATTTAGATAAAGCGTGCTCTTTACGAGAAAATCATTATCTTTATATTTAAAAAGATATCACAGTTTTAAAATTAGCAAGAAACAGTATTCGCGACACCGTGAGCGGGCAGGCCGAGAGGGGCGCGGGCGCGCAAATTGCTCGATACCACACGACATTGCACCCGTGCGAAGCCGGGGCGGGTCGCTAGTATACTATAAACAGAACAACGGAACAATATCTTTTTGCACTGGGCTGGGATACTTAGGCATAGTAGTACAAGCAAGGGAGAATCCTTGATAAAATAATATTTATCGAGCTTAGCCACCTGGCTGACATACCACCCTCAAAATCTGTCGCCAAGAAAGAAAGAAGAAAGAAAGAAAATACATTTATTTGACGGAACACATTAAAGAATATACATACAATAATATTTAAAACAAACCAGTAAGTCTCTGCCGTCAAAAAGGATCGTCAGCTCAGCATGGTGCTACTTGACTATGTCAGCAGCGCTGATTTTCAGCTGACGCCTTTAGTGATGTCACGGTCGTAACGTAAGTACACGAAAAAAGCTAAATAAATAACGAAAGTGTATTTCAGAGTAGAAAATAAACGTAAATAAAATAAATTACAGTGTGTGTGCGTGTAGCTAGAAATTAACGTCAATCAAGTTTTAATAAAAAATGAAATAACGAGCACCTATGTGTATTCCGATAGCTGCACTTGTGCCCGTTCCTACTAGGCTTTGTGTGCTTACGATCTTCGGCCACATCGTCAGTTACCATGGTTAGATTGTGGTCAAACACAGGCGTAAACAATAAAAAAAAATGTTTAATATATGACTGTTTATGATAATTCACTAAACTCAATGTAATGGTGTGAAATTGTTTCAGATGTAAGCGAGGTTTAATATTTGTAGCGTCTGTGGGCCAAGTGTGGTGCCTCAGCTCGGTGGACATCACCAAACAAAGGCAGCAATTGTTGAAAGACAAACAGTTCCAAATAGCAATAGATTTGACGGTGAGTAAAACCATGGACACCACACAACTTTCTGACAGTAACCTTACTTGGTTGTAGCATTGTAATATTAAAATGAACATCAGTTCTCCAATTGGCTTAAATATTTTCCTTATTAACATACCTACTTTGTATGTAATCGGCAAGTTAGTGTTATTGTTTCATAGTAAATGGCACAGTGAGTTTGTGTGAAAACCCAAAAATTATCAGCGTATTGTGTAAATACTTGTTAAACTACACTTTTAAAGTTTTTTTTCCAAATTAACTAATACTGATAAGTTTTGTGACCAACCGAGTTAGTTAACTCTACGTATTTTTTTTTATATATTACAACTTACATATTTGTCAAGAATATCAAGGCTAATGTTTCATGGTTCTATTATTATTGTTTCTCCATAAAATCTTCTGTAAACAAGTGTTTTTAAAAGTACAAGAAAGTATGTACCTGTGATGGATGAGTTCTAGTTCGGTACAGTAGTACCCAACTGATAAGGCGCGTCGTGAATCTTCGTTCGCACAGAAAAGAAAGTAAGGCCCGGAGATTAACGAATGAATGCTTAAAACTTACAATCAACCTTAGATCACTACTATAAGGTTCCTAATACAGTGCAGCTGTTAGTTCCGTCTCACTCGCAAGTCACGCCCCTCCGCACACACGGCTGCAGCTGCCGACCAATAGCATTTCCTGTGCTTTGAAAATGTATCTTCTGCGCAGGTACATCGGTAAGCCATATTAGTTGGGTACATACTACTATAATATGTAGGTAGGTGTAAACATTATTAAAACTTAATTATATTGAATTTAAGAAATAAAATCCATTTTAGTTTTTTTATATCTGATGGGCATGTTAGTTGTGGTTAGATATCTCCTGACTGCCACACCGAGCGACGTCGTAGGTTCTGTTTCCAGTTTTCACTTGAAAATATACATGTGTGTTTAGTGTGTGGGAGTAATTTATCTATACGGGTTGATAATCGACATTCCACTAACGGTTTTTGGTAAGAAACTTAGTACAGATAGGTTAGTAATTAGTAACCAACCTATCTGGACTTTCCACTTATACCTATCTGTATTGGCTCTAAAACTTACTGAAAAGTAAAGTATAAATATTTCGAATTAATAATCTTGTTAAAGGTATAGGTATTTATTTCTTTCAAATTAGTTGTATATGCATTAATATAGAATGCACAAATATAAACATACCCAACCGATAATCAGCTCTTTGTTCACGTAATCTTATCACTAAACTACTAACTAATTAATAGTTATTATAACTATTAACGAAAAAATCATTCATTAACGTAGATGTGTAGCAGGAAAAACAACCGTTTAGAACGACGCGCGTTTAAAACATACAAATACCTATACCTACTACGTTATCTAATTGTGTATGTATATTGTTTATTTATACCGGCGAGTGTGTCCCGTATTGCATTGTGCACTTCACAATAGCCGGCTGCAAACGCTTTCTTTCTAACATGTGTGCACATACCCACAAAAGTTTTATTATTTCCATTTCTGAAAGTAGGTACTATATCAAATCGAGATCTATGATCAAATAATTTTTCCTTTAATCTTCGTAAGTTTGTTTTGGACATCAACAGTTTTCAACCATGTTTACTAGCAAAATAAAAGCGAGAGAAGCCATGATTATTAGCCATTTGAATGTAAGTGAAACTATATTTACATAGTACGCTGATATTTGTAAGGTTATCGAGTGGTGCTCTATATTTGAAAACATGCCTTGGTCTATTAAAAATCGTAAAGAAACTATGCGTATATTACTGAGTGTAAGTTCAGTGTTATTCATAATAAATTTAACCGACTTCAAAAAGGAGGAGGTTATCAATTCGGATGTTTATATATTTTTGTTTCTATTTCAAATTCTATACTAGAATAATATTGACTTATTAATGTTTGTAATAAATTCTTGAACAGAGCTTATCAGATTGTTCCGAAGAAGAAAAGAAACAAAAAATACATTCCATCCAGTGGTTGTACGCTCTGGAGTTATTCCACAACAAGCAGTTTGCGCAATCAATGAAGGAGTTTATGAAACTGAACACTGATCCCGCCGACGTTATCAAACTGTTCCCTATGTTGGACGGCAAGACAGATATAGATGGTGTGAGAACCATTAAATTAAAGGGAAAAGACTTGGAGAATGCATTGAATGCGCTTATCAAGTATCTCAGTGAAATAAGGCTATGGATTGGACACAGTGCTATCTCGGAACAGAGCGGGAGTCAAGAAGGGGCTGGGAGTCAAAGGAACGTCGCGCAGCAGCTCGAGTTGATCGATACCACTTTATTGAAGTGTTATTTGCAGGTAAATTATACCTCGATTTATCAAAGATCGTTATTTTGTTCTGTGTAGTGTAAGACTTGTGTTTGTTGTGGCTGAAAGTGGTAAAAACAGTGGCGTAGCGTGGTTGTCGCCGCCCGCTTTTTTAGGTCTTTAAATTCAAAAGACCTAAAGAGTCGATCTTGGATACCACTGGGTAAAAAGCCTATAGGTTAGAAGAAAACTGCCTCTCGAGTGTCTTAAAACGCAACTGCCAGAATACACTGGTAAGTATTTGGCGTTAGAGAGGTAGTTTTGAGGGCGGTTACCAAGCGGAGCGCACTACAGTGAATTTGTACTAAACAGTGAACAATTTATTTGAATTAATTAGGTTCAAATAAACTACCTCGCGTATTAGATTCGCGCGAACCACTGATTGAATAGAATTCCGAGTAGCAAGGTGGGTCAAATTAGTAATTCCTATGCAATTATGAATTCCATATAACAAAAAATCATTCAAAAGTATAAAATACTTAATCCCTCTCGTGTGCCATATTATTCCAGGTAAAATTTTAATAATTATTATGTCGCAGTGAACTAAATATAGTGACAACATTGGGGCGAAAAAAAAAAAAATGAAATCTTTTTAAACATGAGCCTACAGCGTATGTCAATAACTACACTGTAGTTGCACCAATAGAACAGGGTATTCGCCGTCATTATATCCTAGTACCTATACAGTCGGTCTGTATTGTGTAGCTCTTTAATACATATTTACAACAAATATATACAAAATGCTTAGAAGCCTTAACTACTCAACCGATCACGATGAAAATTGGCCGCAGATAGCATATGGTATTGAGAAAGCCGACTCACAGCCGCCATTAAGTTTGTTTCGGATTCTATTTGGATGTATCTTGTAACATAGATCATACCCATAGGATCACACATAGATCATAGGATTGAGGAAGCTCAGTAGGTCAAATGTTTGTACGTATTTATCACATAACGTATGTTTTAGACAAATGATGCATTCATCGCACCTCTGCTGCGCTTGAATAACTGTCGGTTGGACGAGGCTGAAAAAACATTGATACATCATCGGAAATACGGAGAGCTAAAAATTCTATATGAAACTAAAGGAGAACACACTAAAGCGCTGCAGCTACTGAGGGATCATGCCAAACAATCAGATTCCAGTTTGGAGGGCTATCGAGAAACTAAAAATTATTTGCAAAAACTTGGTGTGTAGATATTTTTGATACTAAAAATAACTACTATGTATTTATTGTACAATTTGTATTAACATATTTTTGTCTTAATTCCAGGATCCGAGCACATTAATTTAATATTTAAATTTTCCGACTGGATATTAAAGGAACATCCTGAAGAAGGCTTAAAAATATTTACAGAGGATATGGTAGAAGTCGAAAACTTGCCCCGTCCAAAGATCCTAGATTTCCTTTTAAGAGAACATGCAACATTGGTTATTCCCTATGTGGAACACATAATTCATACTTGGAACGACACGAATTCTTTATTCCACGATGCGCTCGTAAATTTTTATAGAGAGAAAATTACAGACAAAAAAGCAAACATTACGGAGGAGGAGTTACAACATACTAAGTCAAAACTATTAGCGTTTTTAGAAAAATCTACTCATTACACACCAGAGAGAGTTTTGGTACATTTCCCGACTGACAGCATGTTTGAAGAGAGAGCTATCGTTTTAGGAAAACTTGGCAGGCATGAGCAAGCTCTTGCCATATATGTACAAATATTAGGTGTGTAATTTATTTTTTATAAATTATTGTTATGCTGATCAGTTATCACTTTTATAAATTTTATTAATTAAATTTACTATAGTTGATCACTATTATTGTGTACTGCTTTAATAGGCTAAAGTAAGGCTGGTTTTTGCTTGTATTGATCGTATTATGAAAACTTGATTTCAGGTGATGTAGAAAGAGCGCTAAGATACTGTGAAATAGTGTGTGAATCTTCAAGCAACACCAATCAAGATGTATACGTAATATTAATGAGGATACTAATGCACCCGGAGCAGGGCTCCGCCCTTAGCGGGCCGCTGGCCAATGTACCGAGACACCCAAAAACCTCCGTGCCCGACCTGGAAACAGCTCTTAGTATACTGGAAAAACATGCAGACAAAATATCGCCATTGAAGGTAAAAACAAAATTCTATAAGTATCTATCTTTTTCTCGGCGATTATATCCTAAAACGATATTGTTAAATTAGGTACTTACTTGTATAAAGAATCGTCTTATCTCAAGTTGTTGATCAGTGGAATCGTAACCTAAAAACAACAAATTATATACTTTATATATATATTTATATACCTCCCATCTTACAGAAAACTGCAGTCAAATAACTTTGTTGTGTTCCTGCGCGTGAGTAAGGTCGCCAGAGCTCATAGGGGGGGGGGGGAGGTTGTTAACGTCCATATGGCTACGGTAACCGCTTACTTACAAGCGGGCCGTATGCTTGTTCACAGACATAGTCGCATATAAAAAATAAACGGACTTCTAAAATAAGATAGACAAAATTCTAAATTTAGTCAATTCTTTGCAGGGTTTAAAGGAATTTCGCAAAGCCTTAGTTCTGATAAATAACATAAAAAGTAAATTTGTGTACATCATTGAATGTAAATCTATGGTTTCAGGCCCTATCCGTGCTTCCGGACTCAGTGCACCTGAGTCGACTGAAACATTTCCTAGAGAGTGCTCTGGACGGGCAGCTCGCTCTAAAACGACGCACGCAAATACTAAAAGGACTGCTGTATGCTGAGCATGTGCAGGTATCAATTTGAATACCTTCTTGACTTTGTGTGTATCTTTGGTTAAAACCAAGGAGTATAACTACTATATAGAAACGCAAATAATGACTTCTCGTGAATTAAAATTTCAATTATGCTCACCAGTAGCTATGAATCTTTTTTATACTACTACGCAAACAAGCGTTATAAACAAAGGGAGACTGGCGATATTTGAAATGATACTTCAGTGGTAGTCAAAACACGTCGAATACCGTGGCGAAGGTCGTGGGTTCGAATAAGCTTGAGCATTCGTTAGAGGAAAAAGACAATAGACTAAGCACTTAGCTTCCGCGCTTAAGTTGAAAATCGATCACCTAGCCATGCTTGGGGATATGTGCCTGACTAGCACAAATCCGTCTGTACCGGCTGCGTCACTTGAAAGCCAGTTCCCTTCTAAACTTTGTTTGCTTGCCACCTTCGGCTACAATATCTCCTACCATGGTGATATTGAGCTCCGCTCTTGTGGTTTACATGGCTTATGTATGTATGTAGCATCAAAAGTAGATGATCACTTTAGAACACTTTCGTAATAATTTATTGTCATTCTCGACAGTTTTATAAAAACTGATTTGCATAATGTCACACCACACGGCACTAAATTTTCAAACGTTTGACGCTGACTGTACCTACGCCAATTAACGGAGTATTAGAGCGTAAGTATATAGCGTATGTACAGATGATCTTGAAGATATACCATACCCCCTTATTCATAATCGCTTTTTAACTAAATCAGTTTAATAGTGTCCTCCGTCTCACTCTTTCGATCCCCAAATGTCACGTGTCAGATAAAGACTTCAGAATTTTAGCTAATCAACGTTTGATAACTTTATTATGAATAAGGGTGATAGAGACTGCGCTGCAATTAGTCATAAACTTAATTATACGTAATACGAATAAATAATGATCATTATAAACTTGTATTCTAACGAAGATAATCGACGACCATTATTTGTAATTGATAAGTTGGTACGGTATGTAATTTTACCATGATTATCAAATAAGCATATGTCCATCCGTCACCACGAATTTCCACAACGGATGGTGCTGGTTACTTATATCTAGCGGCCCTCAAATTTTCCAGAGCCTTTCGAGAGCCTTTCTTCTCCAGCGTCCAGTAGTTCAGTTTCCTCTACCATGTATGAAGATGAGATGAGCCTCTACAAAAACTGAGGTGTTCTAGTCGAATGGATGTACCTGAGATTCCCAAACATCTTTGGATACGATTCTGTCTATTTAATATAAAACCCTGAAAAAGTAATCTATTGTTTCAGGTACAGGAACTAAAAACATTCCATGAGTCTAAGAAAGTGGTAATCCACGAATACGACCTGTGTCCCGTATGCAAGAAACGTTTCGGCAACCAGAGCGCCTTCGTCAGATACCCCAATGGCGACATTGTACATTTCTCGTGTAGTCTAGATAAGTAGGATTCTTGCTGATACTGTGTGACGTTTGTAATAAAGTTACGGGATTGATGATATCTACGGTTCAAAAGCCTGGGCCCTAGGTGATACCGTATTGAAGATATGAAGTCCATAACGATAAGGAATAAAAGATTCAATAACAAACAATACAAGAAAAAATACATTTTAAATTGATGGCATCATAAAGCGCCTCGTTGTGATGCTTATTTGCCCTAGCAACCAAATAAAGAATAAATTATTTAATATTTATTTTGTTTAAGCACTAAATTGGAGTATCAAAAATATTTGATCGTATTATGTGTAATTGTACTCGCGTAGTGTTTGAACAAACTCAATTTGTACTGAATTAATAATCAAATAAGTTTTTAGCATAGAGTAAAGAAATGGTTTTTAATTAAAAAAAAAAATGTTTACTGTACTTGCATTTTCATCCATTAAACCAAGTCAATCCGACAACTGGAAGTGGGTGAAATTCGACTTACAAGATTCCACCCGAACATAGTTACATACATACATTGCAAGTTAAATAAAAGCTTGTAAAATTAATGAAACGATGTATTACGGCTTCTTATCCATACCAAATAAGTGGTAGCTTAAAACACGCTAGAATAAACCTTGTACCATTGTATTAGAAATCATGTACAGACATTGTATAAACTGTGTAAAAAACTGTAGTCATTTAGTTTTGGTGTTTATAACTTGCATTATTTAATTAAGCCACATGTAAAATGAAATAAATTGGAAATATAAAGTTTAAATGTGTATATTTCTTAAATATAAGTCATTTCCACTAAAAACCATCCGGCTAATATGTACATAGATCATATTGTAAGGCAAATACCGGTAAAATATAACTACCACATTTGGAATAGGTAATCAGCTACTAACTGACTGTTTCCAATATTTATACCATGTCTCCGCTATAGTCAATGCTCTTCCTGTGTTTCAATATCACTTTAACTTTTTCTTTCGCGCTCGCTTTATCTGAACATTGAATTATTATGACTTTTACAAAAGATCTAAAGTTCACTTTGGCTCTGATCACACTGTCATGACGGACATCATACAGCATAGCCGAAATTACTATTTTCTTTAATGTCGTCAAAACTGATGTGTTAAAATAAAATTCGTTGTAAGGGGTAAATTGAACTGATTTTTAACCGATTAAAAAAAGGAGGTTCTCTTTTCGACCCGTATTCAAACATACATACATGTTTGTATGAACGCAATTTTCTCAAGTACTAATGATCCGATTTGGATGGGGTTTTCTTTATTAAAATGCATATTTTAAACCGACTTCAAAAAAAGGAGGAGGTTCTATATTCGGCGCGTATTTTTTTTTATGTATGTTCATCGATTACTCGGAAACGGCTTATGCGATTTGGATGGTTTAAACTGTTTTATATCAAGTTAGACCCAGAGGTGATCCCAAATAAAATTACATTGAACATTGAAGATATGACAGAATTCCTCAACGGAAAAGAGCACGAACATCGCGATTGAAGCGTTTTATTAAATATTGTCGGTAATTTATCAATGATATGCACATCTTCGGTCAGTGAAATTTTTTTAGAGGTTTTGAAAACGCATACCTACGTAACTCAAAATTGAAAAATAAAAATAGTGCACTTTGATGGTAGTTATTCTTTTTTGATAAAAAGTTAATTTATTTCAGGGAAGGTTTTAGTGTATTTTAAAGGAATAGGTAAATATTAGAAAATCAGTCTTCATTTGCTGCTCGATAGTAATCAAAGGGAGTATTGTGGGGACAGGTGAAACCATAATGCACCTCGTTGTAAGGGCAGGGCGTTGTCTCGGCAGCGTGTGCGAAGATGGGCTTCAACGGTTCAGCAGCCATGACAATATACTTGAACGTGAGGCACCTAATAGTACCAATTAATTACGGTAAGTATAGGGATAATTTGTTCCTATTATGAGGTTAAAAAAGTTGTTTCAAACCTAATACCTAGTCATTCAATCATCAATGCCTAGCTTTTCGTCCCGCGGTTTCATCAGCGATTCTGCAGATCCTGAGCTGTATGCCTACTTTGTTTAAGGAACCTATGTGCAACACAGGGGCGTAGCTACCGCCGTATTAGCCGTATCAATGATACACAGCCTTCGGGCTAAAAGGGAGTAACCAAAAATTACTATAAAATTTACCCTCCATTTGGTTTGGCCGCAGTCAGGTAGAAGGGTCCCCCAGCAAATTTTTATGCAAGGCCCGTCAAGGGCACGCTGAGCCACTGGTGCAACATTCAAGTTTCTGGACCCTGCGGATTGAGCTGCGCGTGTATCAGTCAGTTTCTTCTTTTATATATCATTATGGAACAGATAATGATTATCTAATAATGATGTCTGAGTAATTATCAGTTTGTGTGCTATAGCACCGCACGTCCGCGTCGCACCCGCAAGCGTTTATGACGCGATGTTATACATGACGCAACAGCGACGTCTACCAAAACGGTGAACGTGTGCCGACAATCGCGCCACTACGCCGCTGGCCTCTGTGGCCCAATGGATAAGGCATCGGCCTCCTAAGCCGAGGATTGTGGGTTCGAGTCCCACCAGAGGTAAATGCCCATTATTTTTGTTACCTTAGTACTGTATTGAGCTTATGATCTGTGTAGCTTTCAGTGTCTGGGGAAAGTTGAAAACGATACGCTTGCTAAAAGATTGTAAATTTGTAGTAGGTAAGTATTGCCATTGAACATTCAAATTAGTCTGTTCTTATTGGAAAAAAATCTATTAATTTGGTAAATCATTTGTACAAATAAGTACATAGATTGGTGAATTGTATAACTGTAGTTTACTCACTAGCCCACCTAAAATTCTGTCTTTTCAAGATAGTAGTTTTACACTAAAGTCACTACAAAATCTAATCAAGCTATCATAACGCATTTTTACCTATGTATTTATCAAATCAGCTCAGTCCATCACCTGTCATTCCTGGATTTCGTAACATTAGGCACCGCCGCTGACAATGGCACATTTTGCCTTCGTAAGTAGTTACCTACCTAAGTATAACATCTGACACAGATAAAGCTATCTGCGGTACAATATTGGCGTCGGTGTGAGTTGTCGCCTCGTACCTATTATAAAAGTCCCATATCACGGGGAAAGCTGTTAGATATGATAACGATACAATTTTATTGATAAGGGCCGGCGAGCCATCGATCAGTCGATATGATCGTCCGCAGTCCCTCCGCGGCTCTACTCGCTCGCACAAATAATTATCTATCTAATAATTAAGTTTTGTTTTATCGACGGAGATTTGAGGCAATAAAACATTGAATTTTAATCGATGATTTGATACGGCTAATTGAAGTTATCGATAGGATCGATCTTTGTAGTGTTTGGTGTAAATAGAGCGGCTATCGAGGAGCGAACCTAGTACAGTGTATGATGAGAATGATGGGTGAGAGCGACATGGGCTACGGGGAGTACTACAACTACGAGAACAATTGGTCCATCATCCCGCCGGACTACGGCGCCGACCCAGGCTATCAAGTCCGGCAGCCACAGGTGGAAGAAGATTACAGATATAATTCATACGCGTGAGTCATCACATGCGATTATTGTTATAATATACTTATTACCAGTAATTTCGGTATGTAAGCAGCTTTTATTTGGTAGTAGGTTTTTGTAGGACCTCAAGTGAAGTTACCGGCTAATACAATGTAGATATATGAATTTGTTAGGTAGCGAAAACGAAGTGCATCGTGTGACTGCACGCGAGCTCGACAATGTCGCTGTAGAACGTCTGCCGGCTGAGTTGTGAATTTAGCTGAGTACGCTAAAATTGACAGCGACTACTCATTTTGTGAAACATGGGATATCTACATAAATAATAATATTCAATTCATTATAGACACAGGTTTCTAACATAGGCAGTATTATCCCAATAAAACTGCTCTATATACTCTACTATTGCTGTGATAAATGCTCTGATATTTTTTTTAATTACCTCTAGATGATTTAAAAATGAATACGATGGCACTACAGTCGTAAAAATATTTTATTCATAAAGAATAAGACACATTGCCTATTAACCCAGATATTAAATGTTTTATTGCATTTAATATTTTCACATAGGTAAGTATGACAGATTTCATGAATTGTATCTTATCGGTACATCTCTTTATTGAACGTAAAAAAATTAATTACCTATTTATTTACTCTTTTCTTCGGAAGATTTACAGATTAACTTCTACGATTAAATAAACATACAGATAGTCCAATGCCAGTTATAAATATAAAAATAAAAGATAAAGTCAAAAATTATTGTAGAATTTTGTTTAGGTGTACTTAACATTTCAAACTTAATTATATTTTATTACGTTATTTTGTAAATAACGAAAACTCTATCATTTTAAAATTACGAAAATAAATAAATCGGATAGAATGAATGTTATGGTCGATCGCTCGTGCTCGCGTGTCCCACACTTAGTCCCGTCGGCCGTGAATCGGCGCACTGAGTACCATCGAGCTCATAATCTGCCAGCTGTGCTCTTTCCCATGCCTTCGTGGAGCCCTTAATTGGTTTGGAAACCCTCTTCGCAGGTTAGCGTGCTTTCACCCATTTAGGCTCAGTGCGCCTAACCAGATTGCCATAGGGAAATATTCGTGAAAACCCATCGACTTTGCCTCTTTTCACTTGCAAATGCGTATAAAGTTAGATATACGAGCTCCGTCGGCCGTAAATTTGCTTTTAAGTATAGCCCGAGTAGGTGCTGACTGACGTGTGCCCTGCCGACATTTATTTCTTCAGTAACTTAATCTAGGTCGTGAATGCGGTGTTCGCGAAGACTCCGTCGTAACTTATATAAATTGCCACGAATTTGCTAACCCACGGACTGAATACCCTTGAACTAAGGAATTCTAATTCTAGTCAAATTTCTCGGCTCATACATTTTTGTGATCAGCAAAAAGTTTTCGTGTAATTTTTTGACAGCCAGCCGTACTGTGGGCAGGTAATGGAAGCGAGTCAGTTTGGTCACAGGGTAGTTTTTTTCTCGCGGTCGGCGGCGGCGCGTGGTACCGACGGCACCACCTCGACGGTTCCTCAATACAATATTCTACTTTTATACAAATTACATTCCTATCGTGCCTACTATAAGCCCCCATTATTTTGTCATTAGCCTTAATAAATATGGAGCGATCGTCTTTTTATTAAATTTAGCGCCTAATTATAGGTAATCGGATTAAATATTTTATGTTGGTACCTAGTTAACTGCAACCCTAAAACGGATGAGTGCGCATCAACAATAAATAAAATTAGCTCGACGCCCTCACTGATTAGAACCTTATTCGTGCTCGTACTGTGCATCTGGTGAACCGGTCATAAATAATGATGAATGTAGGGCGTAAGGCCCACCGTAATGGTGCTCTAACACATTTAAGAAACAGCTTGCGAGAGGGTTTTGATGACCAGCAAAGTTTCCCAAATGGTGAGGCGCTTTAGTTTACAAGTATATTTGATGCTAGTTAAAGATTTGGCTTGGATTCAATGAACTTGAGCTTCGGTGGATATCGTGAGGAAACCATAGCACGGTGGTCAGCTTCCACCCTCTAGTTGAAATTCTATCGAGATGCACCTACCGGTTTCCTTCTAGTCTTTTTGCGCTAACTACGTTTGGCTGCATCATCATAACATACCACGCTGAGAATGTCGTCAATATGCCTGTGCTTTTGGTTAGAAAACAATAATTAAACATCTCTCATCATTATATTTTTACACGTAAGAGAGTTTCCACATTATAAAATTTTGTTTAGTCTACTACTCTTATGTGACTCCAAACGACGAGACGTCTTGATGGCATATAAGCGTCTTTGTTTCTTTTGTACGTTTGTGTAAAATAAACACAGGTAAGTAGCATTTAAAATGACAGATTAACATACACATATTGTATAGGAGGTTGCAGCGTGTTTAGTGAGTAGTGACTAGTGACCCGTAGCAGAGGGCGATCGCACCTGCCGCCCGCCCCTCACAAATCTGGCCCTCGCAGCTTACCTCTTCATAGTATATTTCAATAATTCACATCATGCACCATTTTTCATTTACCATTTTACTCGTCATATAGGTAGAGCGCAGCTATTTCGTTGTCAAATGTCGTTATTCAACCAACTTGCATAATATTTATCTTTTGTTGTTTATACCTAATATTATTATTTCTAGTATTTATTTCTATCAAATTATCAATTTACGCCGGTTCTTTTTATTAGATCTATTGTTATCCTTGGTTATGCAATTGTGAATTGATATTTGTTATTACATTTCTCATAATAAGTATTACCTCAGAGTATATAAATACTACGTACAAGTATTACATATCAAACTACAATCCTAAAAGAACATAAAGGATAGATTGAAAATTGAATTCGGGCGTTAATAGATCGACTATATGGTAGGCCCCGTAGTTTCTAACGAGTTCCCAAGGGTTAAAAAAAGGTAAAAACCGGACAAGTGCGAGTCGGACTCGCACACGGAGGGTTCCGTACAATAATAATAATATTAACTAACTCAAATTGACTATGAAATTAATAGTACTCGCATAACGGGCCCGGTTGGCGCAGTTGGTTAAAATTCACTTACGCGCCCAGGTCGTGGGTTCGCTTCCCATACAGGACATGCATTTTTGTGCATGAACATATTGTCTGTATGCCCTGAGTCTGGGTGTAATTATGTATATTAAGTATGTATTTACAAACAAAAAGTAGTATATGTATTATATCAGTTATCTGGTTTCCATAGTACAAGCTCTGCTTAGTTTGGGATCAGATGACCGTGTGTGATGAATGTCCCAGGATATTTATTAATTTATAAAAAAAAAGCACTAAAAGAAGACGTTTCGGGTTTGGCGTCTTTAATTTTTAATTTTATTTCATTTTATTATTTGTTGTTATCGTTATTGATGCAAGTTTTTGATGCAAGCGGCCCAAAACCGTTCCAGGTGGATGTTAATGGGGAGGCCTATGTTCAGCAGTGGACATCGTTAGGCTGATATGATGATGATGATTTCTTGTTATAGCGGCATTAGAAATACATATTCTATGAAAATTTCAAGTGGCTATCTATTACGTTTCATGAGATACAGCCCACTGACGGACAGACGGACGGACGGACAGCGGTTATGAATAGGGTCTCGTTTGGCACCCTTCGGGTACGGAACCCTAATAAGGTTTGCTTTGTTTACTTCGCGGGGACTAGGCCGATCTGCCAATTTATTCAAAATGTTGATATGGATGCATATTGACTTTAACATTTCTGATATTTATTTTATTGATATAAAAACATACTTGACTGAGACACACTGTATTATGTTGTATTTCTACATATACTGTAGTTACTTACTATAACAAAGCGATGAGCATGCAAGCGATTGCTGTGATAGATATATGTATAGAAACTAATTCTCAATAAGTCAATTATACATTTGGTGAACGGTGCACGCCACTAAGGGTTACGTTTCGTTACCAATATAAATAATTGCCCTTTGTTATTGCTGCTCTTTATACAGAGAAAATTGTGCTATAACGTGTATGTACTATTGTTATCGTGTACTAGATGCGCCTCGCGGTTTCACCCGCATACCCGAGGGATATCCTACCCTACCATACAGTTAAGTTTTCTTAAATTTCCTAATTTATTAAACAACTTTCTTTAAAAAAATCCGTAAGAACCTTCTCCGGAATATTAGAAAAGTTAAAAAAAAGATGGATGAAATCGGTCTAGTCGTACTCAAGTTATGGCGTGACCAGGCGCGTAGAAATAGGGATTTTATTTTATATATAGAGATTAATATGCAATAGCTTTTGCGAGCGACTTTTTATGTAATATAAGATTGAAAAATATGAACAGAAACTAATCAATTTGACACCGCCTGGTTCTAGAATGTATCGGTAAGCTAGTCTCACTATCTCATTAATTAATATCAATTAAAGGTGTTTTTTTTTATTGGTTTAAACTTACTACAGACACGTGGTCCGTACTCTTTTTAGATAATATTTTTTTACAAATTTAATGCTTTATCATTTTCACAATTTGACTATATTTGTATTGATTTATTATGTTATTATTTTGATTTATAATATATTATACTTATGGGCGATTAAATATTATAAAATTTTACGGTTTTCATTTTACAGTCTAGTTTGCTTGCCTGTTTGCCCCGGAGGAAATCCCCGCGCGTATTTGAGCTTCCACTACATTATTGTCTCTATTTTTCATGGCCATTTTTAGGTTTTGAGAGAGGATTTGTTCTGTTGTTGCTGCCATCGCCCGTTTTGCGAACCTGCCTATGGCGCCATCACTGTCATCTGTGTAATATACACAGCTGAGAGTGTGACGCGACACTGCTACGACCGCATGCGGTACACTCTCGTGGATTTGCAACCTTTTTGGTCTTGTTTGGAGAATGATTACCGACTCGTACGTTGAACCCTGAGCTTCATGTATGGTAAGGAAGTAATGTGAAAGTTTGGATGTATAGATAGATGTCTGTGGCTCAATCACGCATGTTTGGCTGAACGGATTTGGATGGAATTTGGACACAAATTGGAAACGTCGAGGGCAGGAGATCACGCGGAAGATCCCCTACTCGATGGGCGGTTCATCTACGGGAAAAAGGCGCCAAATTCTACGACGTAGTCCAGTTAGCCACAAACAGAAGTCGCTGGAGGCAAGCCGCCCACGCTCTATCAAAGACGTCCGGTGATCACGATCTTCAGCCATGAAGAAACGACCACAGAGAGAGGACAAAAATAGAATATGTTCTGGTGTAACACACTAGTAATTTTATTTTATCCCGGGAGAACAATATTTTTTTCGCCTTCTGTTACCCCTATACTTTGCTCAACTATCTTTCCTCGTGAATATTCAGGATGAATTAGGCTATAATTCCAGGTCTTTCTTTTCTGTTTTTCCTTTTCCAAACTCATATGTGATCCACAAACTGTAAAGAAGTACAGATGGAACAGGGCCTGCGACAAAAGTATAGCCAACAAACTCTGCTCCTATCACGTAATACGTATACACCAAACACCCAAACATTCAGAGTTTTGAGGTATTCATCAAAACTGCTCAGCCCCAACGTGTTATTGCACACATGCGCATTTATGTATACAATGAAAAAAAAAAAAAACAGTAACACAACATTTTACTACCAATACCCTAAACAGAGTGACTTGGGAACTATAAATCACCAGTAACAAAACTAGTTTTGGTTACTGTTCACACTAGTTTCACCGCGTTTTCACCCGCGGACCCGAGGTATGTATTTTTTTCCTGGGATTAAAAAGCATGTGTTAATCCAGAAAATATTCGATCTGTGTGCCAAATTTCATCCAAATCCGTTGCGCTGATTGTTCGTGATAAAGCCACAAACATTTAATCATCAAAAATTTCATTTTTATAATAATATTG
This sequence comes from Achlya flavicornis, assembly GCA_947623365.1. Taxonomy (NCBI): domain Eukaryota; kingdom Metazoa; phylum Arthropoda; class Insecta; order Lepidoptera; family Drepanidae; genus Achlya; species Achlya flavicornis. The sequence goes on from OX392482.1 coordinate 6,895,174, forward strand.
AGATAGTAGGATTAATTTCCTACCTTCATAATTTAGTCAAACTTAAATTGAGGGTTAAATAAACCATTGTTCTGGCTTAGTGGTACTTAGTGACGACTACTATTGTGGCGCCTTCTAATCCACTGTTTAACGTTAATCTTCAATTGCACACCTGCAAGTCGTAAAATTAACTGTGAATCCTGGAACTGAGATAAGTTCATTAGCAACTTTTGCGTTTGTCTACCTACTTATCCTATCATTTTGATTTTTCTCGGGAGGTTTCGCGACCTTAGCTATACCTACTCTCAATTTTCAATGTGATATAGTCGATATTCTTTTTTTTATTTACTGAACTCTATAAAAAAATGGTATAGCTAAGTCAAATTCAAAATCATTTATTCAAATAGACCTTCGCAGGCACTTATGAAAAGACTGACTCTAATACAGGTTTGGAAGGTTGCATTTGCTGAGAAGAGTCGGCAATTACTCTTTTCAAATAAATATTAAAATAATGTAATATTATAAAATTCAAAGTAATATTAAAATAATGAAAAAAATTTTAACATTGCTCTAAGTCCAACAACATTATTAATGACAGTAATAATTAAAAGCATTATTAAGATTTATTTCTCATGTAAAGTTGACTATAACGCCACAATTTACGCTCTACGACTGTGTCCATCCATCCCTCATCCATAGCGTCCTATTTGAGATAGAGTTTAAACATGTATAATAATTACAATTAGTCCGAGAGCCAACTAAGATAAACAATAACACTGATTTAAAGTTCCTAATGCGCCAGCCAGGTCAAAGCAAAACAATAGCTTGAGCGCACACGTGCAAGCCATAAACTGATAACCATAGCTTTTTGTACCTGTTCGGGGAACCATTTCAATATTGTGTATTGTCTTACTGGATACAATGTTGTACTTGAACATGTGCAAGAGATTTCACTGTTCGCTATTGACGGGATTCTCCGCTGCTGATTAAAAAAGGAATACAATAAATAACTCTCCTTTTGTCAATATATGAATTAATAAATGTTCAACGTTTTAAGTATATACACACGATGTCTTTATTATTTAGGAATGTGTACACGCTATAAAAAAGGGCGGACTGGTACTTCTAAAAAAATCGGTTCAATGTTCCATAAACTCGGGCTTACACGGACTTATTAAAACACTCTAAATGAAAATCGTTATCCGGGTATTTGGAGCGGCGTCCATAACGAACCCGGCCTCAACAATGGGCTTAATGCTCGCACTCATTACAAAAAGCGACATAACATAACGCGCTACGTCGAAAGCTCCTCTATTCAAAGTGTATACTCCAGTTTTTTCTTTGGGAAGGCTTCGTCGTGCACGTGATTGGTCGGCGGCGGTCCCGCCCAGCACACGGCGGGCCGCCATTGGCGCAGGTCAGTGGAGCACCCTCGAGGCTAGTCCGGAGCTGAGTAGGCTGTCGAGGCACGAGGGCGGCGCGGGGTGTTCTTCACCCCGAGGGCCACTCGAGGGTTGTTTAGTTGTGACGCGGCGTCGCAAGGCGCAGCACGTGTTCCCGCGAGTGTCCGTACAGCCGTCAACATTATCCCGAAAGCGAGTTCTCCCGGTCGGGAGATGAAGTGTGAGGAGGGTGAGAGCGCGCGATCTCCGCCGCCGCCGCTGCTTCCGCCGGCGTCGCTGCTGGCCTGGAGCCCTATCTTGCTGCCACCATGGGGCCCGGCCTTCCTGCCGGCCCTCTATCCAGCGGCTTTTCGCTCCGCATTTCCCGGGTGAGCGAGACGGTTCTGTGTACTGTAGTGATGATATCAAAGTGATGATAACAGTGTTCTATATGCAAAACATGCGTGATGAAATTTTCAAAGTAACTTGTCGTTTTTATATATCCGTTATTAGTCTCCTTAAAATTTTCATTTTTAACTACCACCTGTTTGTGATCGTCTGAAAATCTAATCGAATATAAAAATACAATTATATTTTTCCATAGGTGAATATTTTCCTCATAGCGGTTATGTTAGCCAAACATAATCTGAAGTTCAAAGAATCGTGACATTGTATGTGACAGTATTTGCACCTCTCATAGTGAGCGATAAATAGTGTTGTTTACAACCTGCTAAAGGCTCTTGTGAGCGCCGCCTTTCATAGCATCACGTACGGGACCTCGGGAATATTTCACGGCTACATGCAATAACATTGAGATATAGTAATAGACAGTCGATGGTCGGAGCTCACACCAATGTGTAGGACAGTTCTTTTATCCAGGTCACGTTTTCTCGAGGGCCCTCTTTAACTACAATGGTTGAATGGATAGAATTTGGAATGTTTTCTTTCAATTATACACCTCGAGACGTGCTTGTAACTTGTTAAGTGCATGTGAGCTTTTGAGTTTTATTTGAGAATGTTTTTTTTGCTTATAATGTCTCGAATGATTTTCTTTATTCCGACGCGATACCGTCGGACTTTTGTGTGATCGATAACTATTATTTAAAACTTTTAGACATATCTAACACAATTTTTTTAACGTATTGTTGTTATGTTGCAAAAGTATTCATAATGGTAGAAAAAAGTTAAGGAAGAAATTCCAATCTACGAGACATTAAAAAAAAATTGAAAAAGAAAATATGTTGTAATGTGAGAATAGTACAATATCTTTTTATCTATATGAAATATATCTTTAAGCAATAACACAGTTCTTTGCACAATAGTAATTACTTGCGAATGGTTAAATAAAATAAAAACTACAAAATAACTGTAGGCATCTAATCCTCAGCGCGTTTAACTCGTTTCCGCTGTGCTACGAAACCGCTACGAAGTGTTAAATGACCAATTAAAATCACCAATCTAAATAAAATTTATAAGAATTATAATATTTAAATCTATAGTACAGAAAGTAAACTAATATTAACTATTTAAATAAAATAAATTAATAATAACAAATAGAATAGTAATAACCAATATTTGTAAAAAAAACAATGTATTTATTTATGTTTTTTTTTGACAGGCTCCTGGACAGCATAAAGATGCCAGGTCAACGGCCCGGGTTCCAGATATCGGATATCCTGGGTCTGAACGAGGGCAAAGGGATGGACGGGCCGGCGCAAGGCTCACTCGGCCCTTGCTCGCTGGACCTTCCTCCGTACGCTCCACCTCATCACCATTACTCCCACGAGCTGCTGAGGCATCACCAGCCGTGGCTGTCTTTAGACCATCATGATGGAAACGGTAATTATAGCTTTTGTATTGGGATTTTTGTTTCAGCTTTGAATGGATAAAACTGTTCAACAACTCAGGTTTGTGTGTTGAACGTAGGGCTGATTTTGCAATGGGCAGATGGGCGTTATCTGGCTGTTTAGAAATTATAACAGTTTTTATATATAATACCTATTAGAGGAATGGCTTATGCAGGTTATATCTAGCAATTTAAAAATTCTAGCCTTGAGCACTTCCTTGCTGTCCGCATTATAAATGAGGATACACAACGCTGTGTCCATATTTTCGGTATGTCAATAACGTACGGGTGAAAAATTTCCCGGCTTCCTGTGGTTCGGTGTAAAAATTAGGATGGTGGAATAAAGTTGAACAATTCCTTAAAAGTTTATGAGTTTAATTGTTTGTTTGATTGTTATGGCAATGTTTATACTAGTATGTAGGAAGCACTGGCAGTCTCGCACATACTATTATGAGTCAGTTGTGAATCAGACTTGTTTTTCATTTAAATGCATAAGCAAATAATAGGCGATATTTATTGTCCCTGCTGATAGTGAAAAATAACAGGATTTCCGCCGGGTATTAATATTTTAGATAGAAAAAAAAACACAATTGACCCGTTTGTAACATCTATGCAAGTGATATTAAGTACAATAGTAATAATAATAATAATCAGTTTATTTCAGGCTACTAGTGGCCCATAGATAACAACTTACAAAATAACATATATATTATAGTAAAACACCTAAATGTCTTTGTGCGATCGTGTGGCACTTGTCCGCGAAAGTGACGGAACACAACGTCCAAGTCCAACGGCCAAAAGGCCTCTTCCATGACGAGGTGCAGAAAACATGTTGGTACTCGTACTTATGTTGATTTTAATAGTATACACACGTTCAAGATAATAACGAATGCATTTTTGGGGATTGGACCAGGCAGGCAGCCTAACATATATGACCCGTATATGTTGTTATCATATTAATCTGGGTTTTAGAATTCAGAACTAGAAAATTTACTTACTTTATTGTTGTCGTCCGGAAATTTCTCTTATTCATAATCGCCTTTTAACTAAATCAGTGTAATAGTGTCCTCCGTCTCACTCTTTCGATCACCAAATGTCACGTGTCAGATAAAGACTTCAGAATTTTAGCTAATCAACGTTTGATAACTTAATTACGAATAAGGGGGTAAGGCTTTGTGTTTTGTATGTAAATTGAATACTGAATAGGTACATTTATGGATTGATAGGTGTTTGTTCGTCCATTCGTATGAAACAGCCGATTACTTTGAACTAAACAATGTTTTTTTCACGGCTGTAGCACAATTAGGAATTGGAATATAACTGATGAATCAGCCTACAGTGCGCGGACTTTCTTAATCTCATATAGTAAATGGTCACGTGTAACTATTGGAAAATTCATGAAATAGATATTGTTATCGTAACTGCAATACAAACTGTTGTTTATCTATCTTCTAATCATACCTAGTTTAGCGTAAACTTGCCTGTAGATGACACTTTTATCCAAAGATAAATGATAAGGTGACTTTACATACCGTACCGATATTGTAGCGGCGGTTCAGCAAGATATTTATGAAGTTTCTGCCATAGTATTATATAAAATAAATTACAAAATTATTTCAATTACTCATTTATAGTTTTATATAATATGTGTTGTGTAATAATATTATAAAAGCTTTCCCTCGTTAAAGTTATTGAACTTCGTCGTAATTAAAATTTATCGAAACTAGAGATTAAATAAATCATCCACTTCTAAATATCTAGTCAATATATGTATTTAATTTGATAAGGAAGTGATTTACAAATCATTTACATACAATATTATGGAGTTTATCTTCGAAATTGACACAGTTGAAGTTGTTGAATTATCATACACAAATAAGTTGACCCACTCGAAAATAATGTGTATTCGGTAGTGGCGCTGGAGAGGCCGAGATAATTTTTTGAAATGCTCCTCCAGTGGAGTGCCTTCACCCGCTAATCTGTTGTTGTCATTAATTATTTTTATCGCTTATCTAACACTTTCGGCACTCATTCTGCTTGCGCTTTAGATTGCTTGTACAACAATCTATCTGCCGGTGATTTGATCACGCTTTTTTTGATAGCTTTGTGCTTCACTCTGTGTATAAAAATGATGAAATATTAACTAAACTCGGTTAACTGGTAGTTAAATCTCATCCATCAATGAGGCTTTATTAATTTTTTTTAGAGGTCTATGGATTTTAAATAATAATTTGAATGTTGGTTATTATTGAGAGGGAATATATTGTGTCGATGACTAATCGTATAGTCAGTCACAGGAGCTATAGCCTAACCTCAGAGTATATAAATACTACGTACAAGCCTAACTCTAACACATCTTGCAACCCATTTCAATTAATAGTGAAACATAGGTATCACTTGTACGAAAAGTAAGCCAAATTGGACTTTAGATTTTGGTCATGAGACAAATTATCCAGTGTGAAATCAAAGTGATCTCTATAGTTAAATATATGTGGTGTTGGATATCGGAGTTAGACAATACAGGGTTAGATCAAATGCCGTAATTTCATGAAGTTCTTGTTGAAGCAAGTCATCATCTAGTCAGATGGAAGAATATGTAGTTGTCCAATTACACCACAAAAGGTGTTTCGTTTTGTTTATGTTTGGTGATAATACGAACTGCAACGGTACTTAGACTGTGAAGTGCAGTGGCGTGCTTTTATCATCATACGATTCAATTAAAGTATTTCACTAAATTTATGTAGTATGATTGATGAGCTAGAGTAGAAGTAATAGAACCTATAATCAATTTTTTATTAGTAATTTTAAAATGTAAAGCTCAATATACTTAATTACGTTAGGTTACATGTTTGACCTTGCGGAGTGAGGGAAGCGAGTGAGCGGGCTGCTTGAAATAATGTTAGGAAATTCGTGAAATGCTGGCACTTCACGTCTTTGGGCTATCTGCCTTCAACATATTCAGTTTTAATATCATGCTTCTTAAATGGGGTTGTAATTGTCCCGCCCTAACATCACAGGGGCAATTTGGGGTCGCTACCAAACACTGTGATTGTTTAGCACGAGGGGTGCGACGCGGAACGAATTTGTCACCAATAGAAGCTGCTCATGCCCTCCTGAACACCATGAAGGCAGCTGTCGGCTATCAATTACACAATGTTTGCGGCTGTTAGGGATGCTATTTGTTCATTATTCGATGACAGTTATAGATTTGAGTCTCATCCTTTGTTATATTTTATTAGTTTACACAAAATTGTAGGAAATACAGTTTTATTCCTAATTATACATAATTTCCTACCTAAGTATATATCATACTAAAATGAAACTTCTTGTCTCGAGGAATAGCGTAATATTCATATCGTAGATAGATTCATCGCACAGAGTACACCAATGTATCTAGATATAAGATTATAAAACTGATTAGATATTGGTAATATTCGATGAGGATGATGAGAAAAAATATTATTCCAAAATATTTTCCATCGGTGCAACAATGCCAGTACCTACCGATGATCGTAACACAGATATTGAGTGAAAAAGATAAAAAGTATTCTTGACGTGATAAATTAAATTTTTCCTGGATGCGCTTATGTAAGTGTGCTGTGCGGGACGATCGTTGAACAAAAGGAGCTCCCAGCTGCCAGGGGGTGGGTGTGCCCTCCCCTGACGACCCCTCCCGGCCCCATACTTTTACCTCACCGCCCCCTCGTCCACCGCACACCACGCCCAGCCGCGCTCTCGCCTGCCCGCTTGCATTACCATAGCCGTGTGAAACACTGAACATTCGAGGGGGAAAACAATGTCACATTTGCTCTGATTTTTTTCACGTCTCATTATTTATTTGACTGTAGATGAACGGCATCCAGTTGGCGTCAAATAGAGCGTCACCCTAACAGAGATTAAGTGGGGATTTAGATGTGAGTGTTTAGTATAGGCGAATAACAATTTTGTTTGGTGGTTATATTAACCATACTCGTTTTTGTAACGCAGCCTTGGAGGCTAATTAAAATTTCCCACGGTTTTAATGAGCAGCATATTAAGTAACATAAGTACATATTGTTGGTGCTATGTATATGTTGACCAAGTGAATATTGAAATTAATAAGTTTTTCTTTTGTTGTAGGTGTCCTAGGACAGCAAGCCAGCCCTGATAGCACATCGCGTGCTTCCGAGTTATCCTACGTGGGGCCTTCGGCGTCATCGCCACCCAACACCGACCCGCGCAACGACCACGAACACGACCATGATCATGACCACGATGACAACGACATCGACCACGACGATGACCATGACCAACCACCGAACACCGGCAGCGATCCCAACCTCACCCACAAGAAACGCAAGCGACGCGTCCTATTCTCCAAGGCTCAGACTTACGAATTGGAGAGACGATTCCGCCAGCAGAGGTATTTATCGGCTCCGGAGAGGGAACACTTGGCCAGTTTGATCCGTTTGACGCCGACGCAAGTGAAGATTTGGTTTCAGAACCACAGGTACAAGACGAAAAGAGCCGTTCAAGAGAAAGGCGCTCATGATTTGAACGTTGGTGGTCTGAACTCGCCGCGCCGCGTTGCAGTTCCTGTGCTTGTGAAGGACGGAAGGCCTTGTATCGGGAAACCTGATGGCCTTCCTCCGCTGGGAATGTCCCTGCCTCCCTACCATCAGTCCATGCATCATCAGCCGCCGGTGTCGGGCCACGGGCCGCAGCCGACTGGCTGTTGGTGGTGAGAGTATGCTTCTCATAATAATTCCAGTGTTTACTAGTCTATATGTTGCGATTTGATTGCAAAGTTTAGCAGTCCACATTGTTTCTTATTGAATTGGTGGTTATTGAATGCGTTCTACTATAAATATTTATTTACTGAAGAAGTTCAATTTATTATGGTACTTTTAAGCTTTGCAAACCTATCGTGACATTTAATTTAATAAATCTACATGATAACAGTTGGAACATGTATGTTTTGAAATTGTTAAAAGTATTGTTCAGAGATCAAAATTAACTCGAATATTAATTACTAAAGTACCTTTTAGTACTTAAATTGAAAAATATTAAGGTATCTGGAGTTCCTACTTATTTGTATTATAAATAATTTTAATTCGAGTACGTATTGTTAGTAACAAGTTAGTCGATGATGTCTCATGATAAGCTTTCTTAAAGACATTTATGAAGTTGCTAGTGATGAAAATGCATTCCATTATTATTGGAGTTTGTATATTTATGTAAAAAGACTTTCCAGTGTAGCTACTTAAGTAATTTTATGAGAAATGACCAGATTTTATCAGAATGCAATATCTAGTTATAAGATTCAGTATTATCATAGTCGAATATACCTACCTAGTGAATAATTATTTATGTATATTCCAGATAAAGTTTTATATACGTATTACGTAGAATAGAAATAACTTAATGGTAAATGTATATGTGTACATAATGATTTGAGCGACTAGTTACCGAAAATAAAGTACCAGCTATCCTATTTGAGATACCTGCAGTCCTATGATAAATATCTTACGTGTGACACTATGACAAACTATCACCATGGCACGAAACCAACTAATAAACAAGTTACAAGTTATATGACTGTTCACACAAGTTGATAAATAGCAAAGATAAAATAAGTACCTAATGTAAAAATGTGCTAAATATAAATTATTATCAGAATATTAAAGTGATTGAAATTAACTATACTGTCTTATTTGATGACTAACCCACACAAACTTGGCCCTATTCTTTATTTTGGTACTAGGTATGTAGTTGGCAATAACATTTTTAGAAAGCCTTTTTTATCAACCTTTAGAAATCTTGATATTATAATATCTAATGATAATGTTACTTAATTACTTATATCATTTAAAGCTAGAAATTTTATTAATAATTCTGCCGTCAAAGCACGCAATTATTGTCAAAGAATGATAAGAATTAATTAATTAGTCCGAGTTTGTTTCGAAAAGAATTATTGCTGAGTTTCCAGCCAGCGTTCTCAGAGAAGGCATCCTTCCATAACTTCCTATCAATTACAACTCAAAAGACAGACACAGACAACTCAAAAATGTTTGTGACGCCCGATTTTCAATCAAATGAAATCTGGCTCACCTATAAAAAAGTGCGAGATTCAAACAGAGGATGAAACTCACCTCACTAGCTTGATGTTTATAAATGTGTCAATGATTAGTGTCGGTCGATCGATCGGGCTACAAATTGTATGTGACCGATCATTGTTTACTGGTCAAATATTTACCAGCGCTGGGCGCTTTATCTAATCATTGGCTGCCGGCCGCGATAGCTCGAAGCGAGTTGTGTTGCGTTGCGTTGCGTTGCGACCCGATTACTGAAATACCTGTAAATATACTGTTTTCTCAACACCTGTTCTATTTATTATAAAAGTATGATGTAGATAATAGCTAACAAGACGTAAATTCAATAAATTTGCTAAATTAATTTTAATGTTTGCTCTCTTTCGTGCCATTAAAATCATGAAATACTAGCTGTCCCCTGCGGTTCCACCCGCGTTTCCGGGATAAAAAAGGTCTATGTCCGGTTCCATACCATAGCATATCTGCGTGCCAAATTTTATAGTGATCCGTTGAGTAGTTGAGGCGTGAAGGCGTAACAAACAAATAAACAAACTCACTTTCGCATTTATAATAGTTTTATTTATCTATTTTATTAATATGTTTTATTTATAATTATAATAGTTAGGATAGGTAGGATAATAGTTAGGATGATTGATGAATCTTGACTGAAACGGCAACAGAATTCTTTTTATTATTATTATATATCTAGAAAATGCGAAAAAGTTTTTTTCAAAATCATTTCTTTCAAATAGACATTCGCAGGCACTTATCTAGTATTATTAGTTGTTATTAGTCTGACTCTAATAATCGGGTCTATTCGCGCACAGATTATAATCACAATATGATTTTTTACTACCCTGGACGTTTCGACCAAATTGCATTCAACGAACGATTGATTAATAATTTGAGGGCGAAAAGACCCGATACATTAACATTAGGTACAATGAATTTAGTTCGCGAAAGCTTGAAAATTATCTAACCGGTTCGGAAGGTTGCATTTGCTGAGAAGAGCCGGCAATAAACTCAGCAATGACTCTTTTCAAAACAAGCTTAGATTTATTGTACACAATAATTTTAAATTCTAATCGCACTGACTACAACTGAGTGCCCCGGCGGCATAACTACAAACAAGCATATGGCCCGCCTGGTGGTAAGCGGTTACCGTACCATGGACGTGTGCAACACACGAAGCATCACTCACGCGTTACCAACCCTTCCCCCTCCTCAATGAGCTCTGGCAGCTTTACGCTCGCGCAGGTACTTTGGCTACGGAATTCTGTAGAGGTAGGTACATCCCCAGACGAGCTCTTTGAGTGAAATACTGCTAAAAAAATGCTACAATCCAGGGCAAAACCATTTAGTTTAATTAATATTCAGTACCATGCCACTCCTTCGAAATGGAGATAGATATATATAGAATACTTTTGTACCGGGATCGCGCGTAAAACCACGGACCACAGCTAGTAATTAGTGCAAAAGGAATTGGTGGTTAAAAGCCCTATAAACGGTAGGAGCAAAACTACAGAGTATAGATTAGTAGGTATCTACTAGGTTTTTTATTTCTTTTTAAATGACAGTTATTCAGGGATCCCTTCACAAAATACTTTGTAAAAATTGTCAAAGATATAGTTTGTTTATTTTTGAATATGAACATGGTTAATAGAAACTTACGTAGAAAAAACCAGTAGAATACATATTTTTTTATCGACAGCCTAAATTCAAACGCCTCCGGTGCATTGATTAGAAACATTTCAACAATGAAATGTCGCCGTTTATTAAATAAATAATAACACTCGACACAAAGGGCTGGAGTCGTCGGTAGTTCGACAATGGGCAAACAAACTGGGAATTAATTTCAATAAATTCTCGAAACGCCTTCGAATTTGTTTCGGTGAAAGGGCCCAATGGAAGTGATTGTCGAGCCGGCGGTTAAGCCGATTAGTGCGATATACAAATACTGGTGCTGACACACGTGGGATCTGTTTGTTTTTCTACTCGTCCATCTTAAAAAACTACACTTACGAGTACATTACACCTTTGAGATAGCTAGGTACATAAAGATATTATGTTACTTTACATACTGATTCCAAAAGAAATGCTGACACTATAATAGGACTACATCTCATTCAAGCTAAACAATTTGAAAGCGAATAACTTTCTTTTATGTCACTAAATTCATAAAAGCTTTTTTAAGAATATTGCATGCGAAACCATGAAAACGGTACCAACCTTTGAAATGACCTAGGTACTTTTCGTCCGTCTGTCTGCCACAGTAGAATTCTTTCGGACCTGGATGATATATATTTTTTTCGTTATCTCTTATCGGTTTTTCATTTTTATTAAAAACGTTACACACAGGCTGATTCCGGAGCTATTTTCAATAGTTGTTAATTTAATTCAACTGAAAATTGCCGATCCAAAGAGGAAACGCTGCCAACCTTGCCGATGATCGACAGCAGTGCAGGCAGCTTGGGATATTTTCAATAAATCGATTGTATTTTGTATATTTGTCGTAAATATATTTTCAACACACTCGCTCGTTAAGCTACAATTATTGCAAAATTGGTCTGTTTTTTTCCTCGCAAGTGTGTTGAAAAATTTCGTATGACACTCGTGTTCATTGATTTATTACACTCTCGGCTCCCTTATCCGCCTCGAGTGTTAATAATCAAATTTGCACACATGTTTCATAATGTACTATTAAAACAATATTACCTAATGCAAATCCATTTATAAAGGAAATAGGCAGAAGTTCTTATAATCCTAGACAGTGAAAAATATTTCAGAAAACCATTTTAATTGGGCTATGATATGATAAAGATAGTGCCGCGAAATTATTGAAAAATGAGAGGCAGCTCAAGGAAGTATTTACCACAAATAGGTATGTACTTTTTTTCCCTGGTATGAACAAAGGTTATGATGTCTTTATCTCTCTGATGGACATGTTTAAAGCATGATATGACTCTAATAAGTGCTTCATGGCAATGACGGAGCATATTATAACCGTAACATTGACCAAACACTCAAAATTGTGAAACGACCTACATCCCCTGAAAACAAAATTAGACCGTTTCCTGACAAAATAAAGATAAATTTCCCTTGCTGCATTGTTAAGTTTGAGCATGGTTTGTATGAAGTCAGAGTTGTGACCATGGGGTGTATTGATTTTGCTTTAGTTATGTTTGTTCTACTTTAAACTCTATTAGAAAGAGTTAGGGTATATTTTAGAATGTGTTGTTAGTACGCAAACGGAATATGAAACACAATATTGTCGATGTAAGCGCAATATCGTTATGATGAACGATCGCAGGGTGTGGACGGTCAGCGCCCAGTCGACTTGAAACATGATAACGAGGCCAAAGCATCGATGCACGTGGAGCCTGGCTCTATGATTTTATTACCACCTAAGATAAGTACCTTTACACCTGGGCTACTCTTTGAAACTCACTTCGCTGCAATGTTGGTAGCATTGAATCTGTTAATTTTATAAGGGTCAAAGAGACCACGATAAGATAACTGATTAGTGAAATAACAGAATTCATAGACACTCTACTTTCAATAACTTTTTAGAGATACACTTTTAGCTTATTATAATATTGCTTGATAATAAAAAAAAATGTACTAAAAAATCTCTATTATTATTCATAACAATTTAATTCCCACATTTTATGACGAACGACTAATCCTTTTAAGTAAATCAAAGTCATCAAATACAGTAGTTGGATCTGAAGAACATCGTTAGAGCTTAGCCGGCACGCGCTCAAGTCATTTTGCGGCTAACCCTGTGCCGCCGCCGCGCCCGCCGCCCGCCCGCCCTACGAGTGGATTTATTGCCATTCTCTAATAAACACGTTATGTTGTATACCTAACGAATATTAATAACAAGCTTCCTGTAGCGCCCGATGAATTTCATTTTTGTTATTGCTTGTCGTCACATCGTTAAGGATTTACACGGATTAGGTAACAATTTGGGGCCAAGTTATGGGTAGGTTATTGTTAAGTTTTATATAACATACATGTGAGAGGATACAGCAAGCATATCAGATTATTGAAATATAGTTAGGTACCAATGTAAAATTATGGGCATTAACTGTAATCATGCAACAATCATCAAATAAATAATATTTTTATCAAATTCAAATTTGCAGATTGAATTGTCAGTCGGCTAACCGCCTCGCTGACAGCCGACGACGATCACACGGTGACTTTATAAGGCAAACACAAGGTTCACGAAAGTTATCAGTCATGTCATTATTTGCGGTGCGAAAATACATCTAGTATCCACCGTTTGCACAAAAATTGTTAGTATTTTCCTATACATATATCGCAAGAGCCATTTTTCACGTGCCAGCTACAACGCACAGACATAAAGGTTTACGACAGGCCGTCATATTTATGGCGCTGGTATTGTGATATATTTTTTGTTGTGCGCATTAGGTTTTATCTGACTTTCCGCTAAATCAAGTAGCTACTGGCCGGTGTCAGGAAATACCCTCGCATATATCATCGCCGGCGGATGCGAGCGTTTTGGGGTTATGTCTCGATTCCGTAGGGCGAGCCCGTTTGTAATCATTTGTCTTATCGAATGTTGTAACTGGCAATTTTCTTATTTGTTATGGGGTGCAATGTTTAATAAAGCATGCCAGAGAATGTTTGCATATTGTGCTATCGTTTTTGTTTCAATTTAAAATATTTTCGCTGCGTACCGCTGTTATATGTTAATACAGGCTGACAATCAGGCAAGCTGTCTACCTCATGTGAAGCGATATAACCCGCAGTAGGTCAATGTGTTGCTTTCATTTACACTGGATGCTTATCATCTCTTAAAAATCATTACATAATATTGTCCCAATTATATTTTCGTTTAATTGTTATGATCTAGTCCTATTTGAGTTCAACGCTGACGACAATACGCAATAAAAATTGCATCCCGCTGCGCAAACTGCTCTACGAAATTCTATTGTGGACACAAAATATAAAAAAGCAATCATTTTTTAACATTTAATAAATAATATTTATCTGTATCATAATGACGAAGTGTGTATCTTTGTAATATTTGCGATGTATGGCTCGCCCTCTGTCCGAAGTAGTCACTTCGATTAAGACGTATCGCGCCCTTTTTTCGGTAAAAAAGGGAAAATGAATGCGGGGCGGAAATATTACGTAGTAACGGCATTTCCGCACAATAAATCGGCGTCCAATCAAAGGAAACTCTGCACCGTGGCCCGCCGTATATCTTTATTAATGTTACACTTTATTTTATTGTGTTTTTTATAGTTGGTATTGTTGTGTACATTTAGTTTAATTGATAGGTATCTATTAACTTCAGTAGAGACTTTTTTGTCATAAAATAATCTTGCGCTGTGAGTAATATAAGTATACCTAATGCTAGTAAAGCTGTCATCGCAAAAGAAACTATCAAAGATGCTCTTATTCGATTTGTTTGGAAAGACAATATAAGTTTGTAAATATACTATGGGACAATAGAGGTGCCCTGTTACCTGTCATCGTTATCTGGCGAGGGAGGCTAAATCAGAAAATCGATAGTCCACGGAGCGAGCGCCGCGTTTACCATTACACGTCCGCGTCTGTCCGTCCAATTTCAAAGTTTCCACTTTTGTCTTTGGGTAAACTAGAAAACTTAAATAGTTTTTACGTCCATATAACTTAGTAAATTGTTTTCGTGGTAACTACACTGGAAATAGAAGTTTAAGAGAAACCTGGTTGTGATCGGTACTATTTCGGAAGTACCTAGGTTCGTATGTAATGACTGTTTATGGGAACATTTGAATTGAAGAAATTAATATAAATGTATAAAAAATTATAAAAAATATCTGAGCTACAGTAAGAAGTTACAACTCTGAAAATATTACCTATTTCTTATTTTCAACTTGTAAAGTATGTAGCTGTAAACGCATCGGTTCAGGGAATTAAATGGAAACTTAATTTGGCACATTTGAAAATTTCTGAAATAAAGATGTGTATAATAATGAGAAACACATCACACCTACTGAAAGAAAAAGCTTTTATTCTATGTAAATTAGTATTTGGTAAAGCTAAACCTTTGTAAAAAAAACTATGGCTCAAATACATTAAATCAAAACCTTTAGCTGGCCAAACCAATCCGGAAATGGAGAATTGAGTCGTCAATATTGACGCACTTCCGGCAGACGCCACCAAACAGCGCCCCGCTGGTTGTTGTGAAAGAGCTGTCAAACCTCATCGATTAATGAGCCGCAGATCTTTATTTTCTACTGATATCTTGACCACCAACCAATGATTACTGGCAATTTATGGCCATCAATGAATTAACCAAAGTGGACTTAAACAGAACACACGCGTTGAAATAAAAAAAAGCCAGCTGATACTAAAATATAATGTCTCAATTTGACAATTCATTATCTATACAAAAAATCCCATATTACTGTGCTCATAAATGGGATTTTTTGTATACTATTTATTGTATTCCACACTGTGATAACCGTCGTTTCTTGTCAATTGTTTTTTCATTATAAACATTTCAGTTGTATACGTAGTTTGTGATGTTACTAACCAAATCATATAACATAATTATTGTTTAACGCCAGCCATATTGCTATAGATAGTATTTAACAAGTACCTAAATACTTCAATAGAGTATTTATCTCACAAGTCCTTCGACCACCGCGTCGGCATGAGTCGGCAGTAACGGCTAATGGTCATTTGGTTTGTTGGGACATGATTAATTATCCTTATCAGAGCGCTCACCATCCGTACTGATGGCTCAATGATGAGAGCTGGTTATGCCATAGATCTAATACGTACGTGTGAATATGCCAAGAAATAAATTATACACGGTGATTATATTATTCTTCAGAGAAACTTACTTATGTATGTTTATTAGCACATATTTGGCACAGTGTAAACACATATGTACTTGTAAAATCTTATGTTTTACTAACTGAAATCAATTATTTTACATACACCAGAACCTAGCCTGTCCCGCGCATAACATCCTTATTAAAAGCATTGAAACTGGTACTTGTATTTGCATTTGGCGATATTTATGCATTTTTTGCGATTCTGAGGTTTTTAGATAGTATGCGTTAGAAAGTATGAAAATAGACATATTTTGATGATAAAATAAACGAGTTAATCGTTTATTTTACTAGAATTCTGGCATTTTTATTTATCTTTAAAAACAACTTATAAAAACAATTAAACATTTTGAAAATCTTCTTCTCCTACTCTTATATTTTATAATGTCAAACAAACGACGGAGAAATTCATATGGAGACGCAGACATTTTGAAAGAAAAACTACTTATGTGTAATTAGGTATATCTATAATAATAATTTATCACGATAAAATTCAACAGCCACGTCTTGGCTATTTATAACTGGATCTGTTTGAATCAAGTGATGGATGCGCATTTGTATACAAACTGTTTCGACACCTATCCCATCCCCACTAATGACTCGATACACAAAGCATGATAACGAACGATATATTTGTTGTTTTATTAATGTTGCTACTGTTAAAGTAGCTGGCTTATAAAACACCTAAGAAAGAAACGAATATTAGTCATAGCTCATGTGATGTAGAGTGACCGTTTAGTTTACGGGGAAAATGGATTGCCACGGGGGGTCCCAATCCCAACACTGAGTCATCTTACAAAACTTCTATTTAAAAGTTTGGAACTGCGAATGAATGATTGTTTAGTAAGACAAAAATAGTTTAAAATGTTTGCATAATCATCGAAATTGAAATTATCATTATATCAAGTAGTAATTGTAAGTGGAATCAAGAATCAAATTGAAACACATTTTGTGGTAGGTACCTACTTATTAGTATCACATAATTCTATCACAGCAAAATATCTAGGTTTTAACATGCACACAATATTAAAGACTTTGATCAGTTATATTTTTTATTAGTAACTGGCATTTAGCTTTTATATCACTGAATAAACTAAATTACGCTAATCCTTATCCTTTCAATCGGCGTTTCTTTGAAATTCGGAAGCCGGACTGAAGGGCCTTTTTAGAGGACAGATACGCGTTGGTAATTCTTATAATTGGCTCCTTTATGCGTGATGCGACCGGAAAGGCGACCCACGTCACGGAATCGCGCCTTTAAAAGGATTTGTTATGGCAAAAATGAAGTGAGGATATTTATGTGTAGTATAATAGGCACACTATTCTCTACGGCAGACAGTGTGTCGCCGTTGTATGCTGAAAAAATGTAAAGATTCACTAGTTTGGAGATCTGTCTACGTTCGTAGGAGGTCTTCAATGGATTAGCGTTTACATATTTAGGTATCGTATTTACCTTTTTGAGCGTCTTTATTTAATAATTAAATGTTTTATTAAATTAATATGTTAGCTTGATGTAAGTAGGTTAAAACATATCAATTAATATAAATTTGTTCAGTGGCGTAGTACAGTACCTAGCCACCATTTATTTATTTATTAAAGGACAGCCAACCGCTACATATCTTACTTATATACTAAACAATTTGCTTGTATGCTTACAAACGAATTATAGGCTATCACAACTTAAATCTAAACTATAACGCGAGCAGAGCATTTACAAAACTGTTTCCTATATTATAATTTTATAGTAATTGTAAAAATATGTAAAGATAATATGAAAATAAATATATATTATAAATATACATGAGAACAAATTAATATATATTTAACACGAATACAACTGTAGTCTTAAAGAGAATGTCATATTAAATAAGATTTTTACTTTGCAACAAAGCAGAGTAGCTTAAACCATTTTGATTATTAACCACATTGCTGGAATTCGCCTCGGATTTTTTAAATCCGTTTCCAACATCGAATCCGAGCGTTTTAAAATAGCCCTGCTGATGGGAAGTGGCTAACGTGGTTTATGGACACTTATCCCATACTAGAAAATTGAAGACTACTAGACTAGACTCTAGTCTAGAGCACTTGAGAGCCAACCGCAACCGTTTAGGTATAATCACAGATTTCAAATTTGCCAATTATAAATAATGGTGCAAATCAAAATAATATGCCATCTTAAATAACGTTGCTAACCAGTTTTGAGTTTAACAAGCGTTGCAGTACCTTGAGGACCAACTTAATTAACCTACATTGCCGGTTTTTTAGATTTGATAAGGGTATCACCGTATCTGTTATGGAAAAAAAAGCATTTAACAAGAGAATTTAGGATTTACTGACATATTAGCAAAATAATGTAAAAAGATAATTTGGGATTTACTGAATTATTAAGTATCAAGCTGCTATTTTGTAAAAAGAAATAGAAAGTTGTGTTTATAACAATATTACTGTAAGTAACTATAGCCTAACTATTGTAGGCTGCTGTTGTTATATGTATAACGCGCAAAATTAAGTACCTACGGCCGCAATAAAACGTATGTAGATATTGTTTTGATAAGAAATACTGATTTTATCATTGCTCTGAAGTACCTGCTTTTACATTACTTAAAGATAAATAGACAATACTGATAACTATAATTTAATGTCTATCTATTTGTATTGTTTGATAACATTTATCGCAATTATTGGTAATAGATAGCACTTCGATTACTGGCATTTAATGCTACCTACTAGAATTATAGTAACTAAAGTACCTACTAAGCTACTTTTTGCTTACCTATTAAATATGCACGCACACAATTTTGTAATACAGTAGTTTTTGTTCGGTAGACTTGACATAAGTTTCCCAAAATGTCACGATTTCAATTGAAATTAAATGGCCACATTACATGTTGGGGGCTACAACAACAATGAAATTATATTCGTACATAATCTCAAATGACAGTTTATTCGGTTAAATAGACTCGGTGATCGAGCCCGTTTCGGATAAAGCTTATTCTCTGGAGGCGTTCATTCATACAATTTGTTATTTCGCGTAAATCGCGCTGCAAAACCAAACTCCTATTGATGTGTTCTTCACGGTGACTTGTTTGTGTTTGAATTTAGCTTTATGCAATGGTGCAGGAGCGTAAAATTGATTCGAGTTTGTTGCATTGTGAAGGCGGAAGGCCAACTCCCAATCGTGATTACCTTCGCACGAGAATGGTCATTCATTCAATTTTTACAACTCGACTTACTACGATCACCGCGAACGGCATCGCAGGTAGGCATAATTTATGAATGAATTTCGTATTTCAAAGTTTACGCTCACTTTATGTACTAAGTTTTAACTACAGTTTTCAAATCATTATACAATGATAATAAACATGTAAGTACATATTACATTAGATGAATTGACGGACTTGTCTACCACTCATCAAGTCTTGATGACCGTCATAAAACTTAGACGATTTGTTTTAACTTCAGTACGAGTGTCATTGAATTAAATGACTTGGAGAACAGTACTAAGTGACTCCTCGAACGTTCATTCACGCTGATCAAAAGCCGGACACTCAAAACGCATGGGACAGTATGAATAGACGGACACCCATTTAGAGTAACGATTTGAGTGTTTTACAACTGAACGCAAAAAATCAGGTACAATCCGGATGCGAATGCGTCAGAGGCTGCGTTCCCACGAGTGGACCAGCCACGACAGTTACTCATTACAATAGTTTATGAAGTGACAATTTCGGCACTTTTTCCCTTTTCGTTTGTTCCAGAGATCCTCTCGTTAAGAACAAAGCGCCACGTGTGCCGGTTCGGTGCGCGGAAAGGGCACCAATTGTAATTTATCCAACAGATGTTGATGTTTAAAGTTTTTGTTTGTTTTTAGCACGTTGTTATCAGCATGGGACCTGTTGGTTGAAACCTCAGTGAAACTTGAAAGAATAAATCACAATTTATTAATGTTATCAAAATTATCAGTATAATTGCTTGTTCTAACATTGCTTTACTATCAACAGGGCTTATTATTATAAATAAAATAATATCCTGGGATATTGTTTGATGATAAATTATTACAAAAAGTAGATACCTACATAAGTTAGTAACTGATACTGAAACCACCAAGATTTAAAATATTGAACAAGCTACCAAGAGCTCTAATAGCATCTCATATTGATGATATAAACTAGAGAAATTACAATGTTATTGTTGGGGACATCCGTCCGGAAGTGTCCGGTTGATGAGGAGAGTAGAGTAGAATGCAATGCGCGGTGGGCTGTGTACACAGCTCAGTTCACAGATACAAAACTGATGAATGAACGAGATCTGACCGACCACCCATAGAGAGTTCGTTGAGTAGCCACTCGCCGTTATGCACAGCCACAAGAAAATGATGTTGGAATTAATTTGCTGGAGAATCGAATGGTTTCTTGGCAGTTGGATTATATTATTTTGCACTTCATTATTATTGTTAAAAATTAACTTCTATGTGATCTTGATAGTTTATCTCAACAAATATTTATTATTATGTTAAATATTTTTTAAGTTATTTGTTTAATTGCATCGATAATGCACTTAGTTAAATGAATTAGTTATTTCTTATTCAATTTATTTTTTACACTAATATTAAATTATGTACTGAACATAGAAAATGGTTTTAATTGATCATTTCAATGACCGAAACTGTTTAGTAATATGTTCGTGTATTCAATGACGGCCGGTGAAGCGTGCCAAATTTCTTCGACCTCCATTTTACAACATTGTTCCAGATTTTTGACGGTCAAATTATTTATAATGTGTTAATAATATTCGTTTCCATCGGCATAAGAAAATTAACGCATGTTTTAAGCATTTTTGTGTTTTCTTTCTAGATTTTATAAGAAAAATAGTACCTATAGGTTAGTGTTTTAAGATACTAGCTGTTCCCCATACCATAGGCTATCTGCATGCTAATTTCATTATGATCCATTGAGTAGTTGAGGCTTGAAGGCTTAACAAACAAACTCACATTCGCATTTATAATATTAGTTAGGATTAGTATTGTTAATTATATGTAGATGATCGTTATCCATCGCTCTAAATAGGCCATGGCCTGGAAGTCATGACTTCTCTCGATAGCGGATTGAGGTTTTCAGTGCTACTGATGTCGATGTCGCATTCTTCTACACTTCTGGCTTTAATTTATTAATGTACCTATTATAATATTTATGGATGTTAGCGACAAAACTTCAGTGAAGCCGTGCACAGAAGTCCATTTATCACGGCACCTTTAATTCCAGCCCACATTTAGCTATTGTGGACAGGCGTTATTCTGTAAACGCTTCTCATTATAAAACTACACTTTGTATAAAAATATGTGCTCGAGTATAAAGGTAAACATTGATTTTTTCCAAATGCCTGAGAGAATACATGTTTGGGCCGCCACTGACAGACGGACAAAGGGACAATGAGGGATGATCTTGAATGGCGACCGCACACTCGGTGCTCGGTGCCCATAGTACTACGAGTAGACCCATCGCGTATACGTAACTTGGCACCAACGCTGATAAATTATTGCAATGATTTAGCACTAAATCTATTCAAAAGGCTGTTCCTAACACACTACTAGGACTTGCCTGTATTGACATGAATCATATGTTTAATTTATCATGGTATAACAGGAGATGGTACATACATACTAAAGGTCACAACCTTGCTCCATCATAATGAATGGTTTTTTTGTGCTTTCTGTGTTTGTCCTATAGTAAAAGTTGTTCCGCAATTCCGCATGACTTACCCAACATAGGTTTAAAAAATATGCCATCTTGATATCTCTTCCCAGTATAAAAAATTGTGTTTGTTTGTAACGTTATGCGTTCCTATAGTTGTACATAGTATTTATATACTCTGAGCTATAGGTAACGTTTGCGATGAAACCTTGATGAGTTGTCGTGCGCACAATTGGGAAGGTTTGTGAGATAAAAAAAAGATGTGTTGAAAAGCACGCAGGGCTAGGATTAGCTAGTTTCAAATACATTTGATCGATACTGTAAAAGACCGAAGAAAGCGATGAGAGCTCAGTGGTAGCGATGTCGAATGCCACAACTAAGGTCGCAGGTTCGAATCCTATCCTATTCCGTATCGGAAAATATAATGAGGTATATATAGCACTGTGGTAGGGTACTTTGTGGTACCCACCTGACTGGCTACCACGCTCTTACAAAAAATCTGTCGCCACCGGTGTGATCGGACGGCTGCACTTGAGAGCCAGTTCCTTTCTAGGCTTTGTGAGCTTACCACTGTTGGTGACATCATCACTAACCATGGTGAGATTGCAGTGAAAAATAGTTCTATTAAAAAAAAAGGCCTTAAATGCATTAAGTGTCTCAAAGTACATTTTGAAAATATTTATTAATGTAAGTATTTTTTTAATATTATTTCTACCTACTAAGATTTCGAGGTCAAATGTGGAAACATTTTGCAGCTTTGTACCGACTATAGTTGTAAAAGATCACACCCACTTGTAAACGATGGCTTCCTCGCCTATCTATCGACTGCATATGGATAGATATACCTTTTGTGATAAAGAAGGACATGCCGCTGCTATTCTTATCTTATTGATTAATTGCAGGCGTGTTCTACTGTGTTCATTTCGAAGTAGGTATAGATTTATCGATACAAAAGTGTCCTTGCAAATTTTATTGTTGAAATTATCATTTTTAAACAGCCGAGATATTTACCAGGGGGCCTTTAAACTTGTAAAAAATCAAAATCAAAAAGTAATGTACCTAGTGTAGGCCCTGGTAATGTACCAGTAGTATAGTAGTAGTATAGTAGTAGTATTTTTAAAGGTGATGATAGTTAGTGGTTCGTGACGTCGAATGCCGTGCGTGATGGAAGTTCGGGGGTTTGAATCCTACAATGAGCTTTTGGTGAAGGAAAATATCGCGAGGAAACCATAGGACTATACCTACTAGAGTAATTTGTAAAACCTACCCTGGCTACTTGAACGATACAACCACCCTAGCTACCACCTTTCAGTTGAAACTCTGTGGCCAAGGAGTATGTACTAATCTGTTCCGACAGCTGCATTTGAGAGTAAGTTCCTTTCTAATATTTGTGTACGTACCACCTTCCACGGTTCCACCTCATTATTACTGACCGTACGGTCAGTTAACCGGCATAATGAGGCAGATAATGACATCACCTACGACTGTAAAGCTTTGTAAACTATGTAAAGAGGTTTCATTTTTTTTTTTTTTTTATACCTCTTAGGTCGCAAACAAGTATACGGCCCGCCTGATGGTAAGCGGTTACCGTAGCCTATGGACGCTTGCAACACCAGGGGTATCGCGCACGCGTTGCCGACCCTACCATTACCATACCTTCATCGGAAGCTTTCGGAAGCCTATAATATGTGTCGCCATTGGCTGAGCAAGCAAGACAGCAATATCCATGCGGGCACTTACTCTCTAACAGGAACAATAGATTGTCGTCTCTATTAGCTACCTAACGAATCGCGCACCGGGCTCACAGTATATGCAAAATTAAACGAAGATTGTATTATATATGATCACAGACTTAATAAAGTATTGGTCAGTATTTTCTTTATGACGTTAAATAAAGAGATGAAAACAATATAAAATTTCTAAAGATTAAATTTTTTAATTATTATTATACTAAAAAATTAATATTATTATAATGAAATAAAAATAAAAAATATTACGATTCACCCTATGTTGTTTTGTATGAATTTAGCTCGCCAAGAGCTGATTGAATTAAGTTGTTGAAATTTGTCTAGAAGACGAACACATTCCTGATCGAAGATAAAAAAGCACATTTTTTTATAGTAGGCATGTTTATACTCTTGACGATTTTGGTGGCAGACAAAATAATGATTTTACGAAAGTTAAGAGGAAATATTAAATTGAAGTAGATACATTTCGTGACCGTAATCTCATTTCTTTGCGTGTACTGTTGCAAGCGATCTCATAAAGCCCTGAAAATCCGTCTCGAGTAAATTGAAATTGGAGGGAGATGGTGTGCTTTTAACGTATTGGATTCTAGTGTTAGAATGAAAGGGACAGAAACAATAGGAGTGAGAGTTCAATAACGAGCCAGCCAAGGGTTGGCTGTTTCTCTTACAGGCCTGGATACTTGGAGCGAGGCAATATGTGAAGATTTATGTACCTCCCCGCCATGTTCGCAGAATACTTAGGAGGAAGTCTTATGACTATGACGCAACTTATTTCCATCGCCGCTCACATAATGGTGCCACTTAGATATTGCGTATATTATAGCTATAAGAGAATATACTTCAAAACTACTTTTGCTTCGTTTCAGCCATAGCTAATTAAATATATTTCATAATGTTCATTCATCATAGTTAATGTTTCATCACTACAAAATGAGAAGCAGCAGACAACTCAACAGACTGGTGGGCGCGATGTACCTACCTAGCGATAAATATTTTGGCAACTATTACAAGATCAAATTATCTACCTGAACACTAATTCAAAATGTATTTAAACAAATTTCTTCGTGATAAACAGCATACTAATAATGATCTATTTTTAACTAAATGAATAGCATTGAACTGTATCACAGTTTGAGAAATGTCTACATGATGGGTAAATGAAACAGATGATTTAATAAAATGCAAAAGTCCCGCTTTGGTGTCAGAGTGAGACAGGAGGGCGCCACTGTTCCGCTAATGAGGATGGATGGTGCTGGATATTGCTCCACGATAATCCTTGGGACGATTCCGCCCCTAACATTCAGTCTCATTGCAAACTCGACACTTGATATTAGGTATTATATCTTAAATAGAGTTAAAGGACCGATCTTTCTAACAAGGTAGGTACCAAAGTACTGTAAGAAACCGTCCATTAATACGTCTCAAAGAACAGTTGGATCGTTTTTATGTTATGCGAAATAATGAATGTCGACGTAGCGAAGCGGCGGCGAGTAATCAGCGGAATTTACCGACTGATAATAACCGACGGCTCTGATGCTGTCTCTCTTTTTTCGCAGTCAAACATTACGTTGGATGAAAGTAGAAGCTTTTAGGCTATGCTTGCGTTGAAATTGCGTTGGCCATGAAGGGCCCCCTTAAGCTAGTTGGAGGCCTCCTAAGCGACTTGAAAACTCCAACAGTATGATAACCACTAGCTTACCTCCACCGATCCTCAGTGGGCAAGCGTGGTGCAGTATCTGCCAATTCCCTATCATATCACCCTCATTTGTGAAAGGAGTCAGCAGTGGGACATTATAAGCTGATGATGATGATACAATACTTTTAAGGCTTAGTTTAGTTTGGTAGGTACTGGTAGTAAGGGATTCGGATATCTAGGACGTGATTAGCATGTTGGGTTCGTTTACTGAATGGCTCAAGATTTAGTTTACAAAGTAATACACGGTGACTTTTTAATCGTTTTAACGCTAGAACAAACGTTTTTCAGACCATGGTCTACTAACATGTTATAACATCATAATAAAAAAAAACGTCATTGGTTATTGAAAAAACCCAAAATAAAGTTAAAAAAGTCTAAGATGGGTCAACATAATGTATTCAAACTTATTGAATTAGTTACTTAAACATATTTACAAAAAAATAAAACAAAATACTAATAAAAAAAAACTAACTGTTTAGTAGTTATGTACTTGTATTTATATTTATTACATTTGTAATCCAATTGGCTTTAATAGCAATAACATGGATCCGTTCCGCTAACGTTCGCCCCTGGGGCCAATCAGGGCCACAACTCGCCCTCCCACTTAATCTCCAAGTATCGCTAACAAATTTAATATTTACTCTCACTGACTTATCCTTATAAATCGTCGACAATATTAAAACCGCCAGTACATTTGATTGTTGTGTCGCAGTCACCCCTACAAACGTCATGTGTGGTGCAAGTCACAAGATATTGACAGGGTTATTGTAAATAGTCTTCAGTTTAAAGAATACGTTAGAGTAGAAAACGTTATCTAAAACGTTAGCGGCCAAGTGCGTTTCGGACTCGCCCATGAAGGGTTCCGTAGCAGCAAGTAAGATAATATAAAAGTTATTTTAGTTTATTGTAACTTCTTTTTGTATATTTGAGTTGATTGAATGAAAGGTAAATTGCGGTTTATGATTTATGACGTATTAAGAAAAATACTTACTAGATCTCGTTCAAACTAATTTTCGGTGGAAGTTTGCATGGTAATGTACATCATATTTTTTTTTAGTTTTATCATTCTCTTATTTTAGAAGTTACACACATTTTACCACTTTGGAAGTGTCTCTCGCGCAAACTATTCAGTTTAGAAAAAAATGATATAAGAAACCTCAATATCATTTTTTAAGACCTATCCATACGTACCCAATACGATACCCCACACGTGCGTGTGGGGTATCTCTGGATAGGGTTTGATGAAAAAAAAATTTTTGAGTATGGGGAACCCCCAAAATGAATTGTTTTTTTTTTACTTTTGTGTGAAAATCTTAATGCTGTTCACAGAATACATCTACTTACCAATTTTCAACAGTATAATTCTTATAGGTTCGGAAAAAAGTGGCTGTGACATACGGAAGGTCAGACAGACATGACGAATCCATATGGGTTCCGTTTTTTGCCATTTGGCTACGTAACCCTTAAAATAAACAGAAATATTATTATTTTTGTGTTTCGTAGCAGAACGCTACGATTTCGTAGCATCACTTATTCTTGGTAACAAATCTTAAATATTATCAGAGATATATTTTCATTATAATTTTGAAAAAAATACGTTATTAATAAATAATACACCTGTTTATCAGATTTGTGAAATTCCTGCCGCTGCAGCGGTGGAAGCAGATTCAACATAAATATTTATTAATAAAAGAAATAAGGATTTAAAACGAGTAAAGTGTTTTTTGACCGACACCAATAAAACGGAAGCTAAAGTAGAATTTTAACTTTCGATTTCTCATAATGTGTCAAAAGCTCCATGAAGTAAAAAGCTTATAACTTATGACACGGTTGGGACCCTCGTCGTATGCGAGCTCATGCGCGGATTTACAGCTAATCCGAACCTATGTCTATGGCTCCCCGATAGTTTATACTGAACCGTGTGCTAACTTTATTAAACTGTCACTCTATTCATATAATACAAATTAATTTGTTAAAAAAATATCAGCTCCAATGTTTACTTTTTGTTGATTTTAAACTTTATTCGTAAAGGACTATCGCGAATTCGATTTGACACAAAATTTTATTGAAAAAATTAAAATACTGTTATTATCCTTGAAACTGCCTGGATAGATATATTACATACCTACTATATATATCCAATGTTTACTTTTTGTTGATTTAAAACTTTATTCGTAAAGGACTATCAAGCATTCGATATGACACAAAATTTTATTTAAAAATTTAAATACTGTTATAATCTTTGAAACTGCCTGGATTGATATAGTAGCTTTCGGTTTTACCCGCATTCCGGAAGGATGTTACATTCATCCTTGATAAAAAGAATCCCGTAATGTTGTTCCAGATTATGATGTACCTACTTACGCATCTTTCATACAACCGTCTACCGTTTGCAGTACATTTGACATTTCTAGAGACTCACTCTACACTAGCGCCTCTCGCGGTTAATTCAAGGGCATTAGCCCCCATTATTAGGATTCGTATGAAAATATAGTGCTTCTGGTAAATTAAATACGCTTTCATTAAGTTCGTTAAGTACGTCCACACTTGACCTCACGAGCAGCGAACGAATTCTGTTCGTTCGTTGCTTGCGATGTCAAGTGTGGACGTTACAACGAGCCTACAACGAGTTCGAAACGAATGCTCTTTCGAGTCTCGCAAGTCCGTCCACGCTAAGCAAACAACGAACGAATCCTGTTCGTTCGAGGCTTGGCTCATGCTCGCTTCGCGTAGCATGGACGCACCATAAGATATAATACTGTCTGATCGGTAAGCCCTTCCAAGACATTTGTAAAACCACTATTAAACACCTTATCCAAAGAAGATAGGGTATAAATTCGTATGTTAACTATCGAAGGTTGCAAAGGAAAAGGCAACGATTTAATCAAGTCTGCGGGTCTAATCAAACTGACATTATGAGGTGTACCATGTCGTCGGCCATTAACGTAGCTTTGAACACAACGTTAAAGACTTAATGGACATGCTAGAGTAGATAGATGAACCTTAAGGTTGAAGTTTGGTAAACTTGACTAAGTAAGAAAAGCTATTTACTAAGGGCATAGGTAATATAAGTAATATACTTAATTTATACGATGAAATTCTTAACATTTATCTGAAAGTACGTAAATATATTGTTATAAAATTCAACGCGAACACAATATATTTATGTATACAAGCATAAATATATTGTGTTCGCGTTGAATTTTAGACTTGTTTGAATTTAAACTTTATGTTTAGTACGTGGAATTCCCGTTGGTTTTTACCCTTGGTTTGTACCTACTTTAGTTACGAAGCGATGAAATATAGTCAAACGGGAACAAGCCCAGCAACAACTACCAAAAAGATAATGGTCATGACCAGATTGAGAGCCACACAGGCTTGATCTAATTTAGTATATTCCTCAACAGATGTGTTTACTGACAGAGTGATTATAAAATTAAACAGAATGTATCTGTTAACCCTCCAGGGTCTACAATGACGGTGTAATTAAGCGAATAAAGGGTGACACCACAAATCTGGTGTGATGGATCCTTTTAATATTGTGCTCTGATACGTCCAGATCAGCTTAGATGCTAACTAGCTGCACAATGCTTATTCAAATTGTTTGTAAAGAAAGAAAACAATGTAATTAAACATAGTTTTGTGCAGAATTAATTAGATAACAAGATGAATAAGCGCGCTATCTAATTAACTAATAATGATAGTCATACTTACATAACAATAAATTGTTGAATAACTAATAATGTAAAATGGTTTTTAGACTAAAAATAACTATGAATTGCAAGGAACATAGCACTATTTTAAAGGAACATATTAATCATGTACTTACGTGTATGGTTAAAATTAGATTTGTAGTTCAACTTTATTTTAATTCCTTCGAAAACCTACAATAGAAACCAAAATGAAAAATTATTTATGTAATAACATCGATTAAACCACAAAATGTATTCAACATTACAAGTTAATATTGTAAAGTCTTCGAAAATCAGATGTCCGATCAAAATAGCTCGGGTGCATTAAGTAAGATGTAACAGCAGGGGTCGGAGGGCGAGGTCGGAGGGTTCCGCAGGATATTGCCTAATCATTCCCGCCTTCACACCCTACTAACTGCCAGTTGTTTTAGCATTCATCGCGTTTACATCGCACCCTAACACATGGAGATTGATTCCCCATTGTTACGCTCGCAAATGTTTCTATAAAACGAGCTTTAAGTTGTCTGTTTATTTTTTAATTAAGGATAGGATATATATATATACCTATAGATTGATTTAATATACAAAAGAAAGGTTATAGTTCTTTGCATACTTACAAGTAACTGAAAGTATCATTACCTTATTAATTCCTTGGAATGCACATAATAATCTTGTCCATAGAATTATGCTGCCAGGGCTTATTAATTTATGTACATAATTCTAACGATAAAAATGCAAATAAAGCTATTTTCCTCTTCAATATTATTTACGTAATTGGATTGCTAGTTTAATAATGCGTAAAACAATCCCAAAATCAGAAAAGTTGTAGCAAGCGCTGTGAAACCCCGGGCCGCGTTCACGGGTTATTAAATCTGACAAAGTGCTCGCAGAAGCTGTCGAAAGGGTTGCTCTGAGAACGGTCCACTAAAATATTGTGACATTTTGCTACAATTCGGATTTTTGTTCAAGCTCTACAAAAACAGCCAATTTCATTTATTCCATTCAATCACGCCTAAATAGATAAACTTAATGTTACAACATCAATTAAAGTTTTAATGCCCTTTCTGCTATAGCTAGATCGTAATGTGTCAGTAAATATCGGAGTATTGTGCAATGGCCGTACCGAGCCAAATGAGCTCGGAAGGAACGGCACGGAACAAATAGACGCGGATCATACATCACTCGCTCAATGAGGTTACAACAATCGAACAACAAGCCATTGAGCGTTCTTCTCATTGTGTGACGTAATTTTATCAAAAATATCGGACACGACAATGGGACGCGCCGACAAAAGTCGGAAGAGCGGATGCAATTCGCGTCGTCTCACTGCCGACAAACGTAGTACGGCGATTTTTTTACGCAATCTTGGTAACAAAGAACTGTCGTTTGTCGCGAGGGGATGTTTCCACCCACAAGTCAGCGGGACCGGTTCATCGCTCATTATGGACAATCGGAAATGACTACACGAACTTCGGAACTGTAAGCCACTTGTACGTAACTTTATAGATTTTATAAAAAGTGGTCATTGATTCTATTGATTCGTGTCATGTATACTCAGCTGTGGTGTGTGCATTCATTTTGATTTATATGCGTTTTCTGTATTTCTTTTGGTTTATCACCTAGGTACCGTCAGAACCTTGAACGTGGTTTAGGTTCGATTTCAATTAGAAACGTCTCCAATTCTTATAGAGAACTATAAATTTTATAGTATCCAATATACCTCACAGCTTGGCATGCACCATTAGGAGAGTACGTCAAAGTTGACACAATCAGTGTAACCATTGCCATTATGTAGGACTTTTACTGTTATCGCATATAACGTCGCCCACAAGTCACCCATCGTGTACCCTGTAATTAGTCGACAGTGGGAAAAACTGACTTATTACCACTACAATTAATTGTATCCAGCTTACAGTAACATTATCGTAATACTAGTTTCTATTGCTGGGTCAGGCGATGAACGATAATTTTTCATCCTAGCAAAACAGAAATGGAATGAGCATTAAAATATTTGAACGAAAGCTCTATTCATAGTTCTTAATTGCTAATGGGGTCAGCGGACAAAAGCATCACTTTGGCCATTGCAACAATGCGATGGGTATGTCGAGATACAATTGATTTTTGGGCTTGTCATTTAAGCCAATGCTGAGTGAGGGGTTACGTCTCCGTTTTATGAGCCCCCATTTCATTTGCTACACTATTTATGAGGAAAAATTTATGGATAGAATAGTATAAACCTGCACGATACATTGTTTTTTAATGAGTTTGGGTACAATGTTCTTCTAAATTTCATCAAAAATCAAACATACATATTTCCATAAGAATAGTGATTGCATAAAACTCGGTCTTCTTTTGTCGGCAAGTATCCTCGTTACAAGAGCTGCTGACTGCCCTTTACTGACCGACGACGCCGACCGACGAAACGATGCGGATGACAACAATAGACATTCTCTCTTCCATCAAATAGTCAGAGGAAGGAAGTGAATGATCTTTATTCGATTAATATTCGTAGCCGGCGACTTACAAACAGATTCGGTACAATACGGTGCTACCGTTGCGTAGGTAGGTACTTGGTGTTGATATGAACCGAAATGACTTGTAATTTTAAAATCTGATAAATGGTGTTCCTTAAAATATGGACGGGAGGCACTAAGACCATAAAGTTCCTTAATTTTTCATCTTACGTTCATTTAATCCTTTATTTCCTATGAAAAGTTTCTTGTTGAAGTTGCAAAGTTTAAGTCTTATCCGAAGTTGATGTTGTTGAATTACTTAAGAAGTATTACATAATGTCGCCGTATCATAAATAATAATAATACTATTATTATAACACACACAACAGTTTCTTCAGCCGGAAACAATTTACCTATTTTTCAAACTAACTAAATAAATAACCTCATTATAATAATAATATTTTATTTTACGACATAAGAAGTGTACAAAATTGCAGACATATGTATGTATTATGAAATAGTAAGTAGTAAATAGTATCGTCTCCAATCAGAATCAACATAGGTGTGTCCCGCACGCGCGCCGAGTTTTTTTTTAATCACAAAGCAAGCCTAGCAAGTGCCATTTTTGGGACGAAATGAGACCATGGATTCAAGTAATTTCTGCATGGTTAACGATTAAGTCTCAATAACGTTCCATATCGCTTACAAAGTTCGCAAACGTAAATCGTAATAGCCATCACATCAACGTATAGTCTGACCGCAGACTACCGCCGACTCGCTGCCAGTTGCCTTCAAGGGCGGTGGCATTTCTTTTCATGAAATTAATTCTGACATCGTGTCAGACATTGTAAAGCAGAGGTGAATGAAAACAGCAGCAAAGAAAAGTATGCAAGAAAAATATAGGTATGAAGGGAAAAATTATTACGTTAATTTTGTTTCATAATATTTTGCAGGTACTTTCGTTAATTATCCAAAAAATCACCAAATACTACGACGTGGTCCAGTTAGCCACCAACAGAAGTCGCTGGAGGCAAGCCGTCCACGCTCATGAAGCCATGAAGAAACGACCACAGAGAGAGAGAATTTCATTAATACTGGAAGTCTGGAAGTACTACCACTTATATGAATGACAAGTACCTTAGTTACATAGATTATGTCTTTCAAAAAGTATCGTTCAACGAAATAAAGCCAATCAACTCTTTATTATTAAGGTACCCTCTACGCTACGCGAGCCGAGTGCGAGCCAATCCGCTCTTCGCTCGCGATGTCAGGTGTTGACGTACAAGTAGCCCACAACATGAGTGCGATGCGAAACCCTGTGTTGGTCAAAAAACTGACAATTGCTGGAGCGCAATCGAGCGAGAGCCGAACGTTCTAGACTGGGAGATACTGGCACAAATTTCCTGGTCATTTGTACCAGTATGGCGATCCTTCAGGGGTTTAATTACGTAATAACGAAAAGGAAAATGATGGTCATAGCGCTGGTACTGGCGGCCCAATTGCGTGGTCGTTAATCGCACCTTTGCGGTGGTATGGCGCCATTTGGAATCGTCGGAAAAGTATGGCATGGTGATTTTCATGAATGACTACTCGACGATGATTAGCTATGCAAAAATTAGCCTGGTACAAAAAATACAATTATAATAATAATACTTTATTGAAACCAACTTAATAAATAGCTTAAGTCAATATTTCATTTTGATACGCGCTACCGCCTATTTCTTTTTCATCGACTATCGCTAAATACAAAAATGTTGTGGAACAAATCGTTCGACACTTGTAATTTATGGGACACGTTCGATTAACGCCCACGCAATTGGGCCGCCCCGGTACCAGCGCTATGACCATCATTTTCCCTTTCGTCATTACGTAATTAGACCCCTGAAGGGTCGCCATACTATTACAAAGATCAGGAAATTTGTGCCAGTATCTCCCGGTCTATTCCTTCGAAGCTCCCATTTCCATTTACGCTACGCGAATTCGTGCTCCGCTTGTGCTCGGCTCGTGCTCGGCTCGCGTACCGTAGACCTATCTTTAAATTTAAATACACAATAAGTAAATTTATGTATCAGAAGGTACTATCGGTACATCAACCGTGTAGCGTTAATTGTTTGTAAGTAACACGCTAACTAGGCCGCCGTCATGTCGGCTCAGTGCGGAGCGAGTGAAGCCTTCGGGAAACTAATAGACTTCCAACTGATGGTAATTACAGGTTAATTGAAAGGGAGATTACGATACCTGCGGGTTTCTTACATAATGCATGGTATGTTCCGTTTCCTACTAGGAATATTGCTATGGTAGTGTGTGTCAGATATTATGCAATGGTGTAAAGGCAATATACAGTTTCTTCTATACGGCCACATACGGCTGCGGATAACTTACTATTATTCTTCTGTTATATGAAAAGGTTGGCTCGCGGTTAAAAATATAACAATGACATCAATTGTTATAATAGGACGTGCGTCCCTCGCGAGAACCAACAGGTTGAATGATAAACTGATTGTTGATATATTAACAGCCCAAACCACTCGACCTAGAGATTTTAAATTTTGCACATAGATACCGTATACAGTGGAGGCATCCACTAAGGAAGGAATTTTGGAAATTCCACCCCTAAGAGGATAAAATAGGGGATGAAAGTTTGTATGCAAGTCCGTCAGTTTTGAAGTTAGGATCTTCAAATTTTGTGTTTAGGCTGACTCATCATCATCATCACCAGCAGCACAGGCCTCCTTTCACAATTGAGGCTGAAAGGGACTGGGCGATACTCCACCACGCGTGCCCACTGCGGATTGGTGGAGGTAGGCTAGATGGTCAACCTACTGTTGGAATTTTTCAAGCCGCCTATGAGGCATCCAACTAGCTTAACAACTATCACAATTAAGTGATAACCGGGACCAACGGCTTTACGTGCCTTCAGAAGCACGGAAACGCTCGATTTGAAATACCACTAGGTGGTCACCCATCCAGGTACCGACCACAACAGACGTTTTAGGCTGACTATTGAAAATTAATTTATAAGCGTTGCACCGTTTTTGATAATTCCACCCCTGAAGGGGTGAAAAGGGGGATAAATTTGTGTAAGGAAGTCCTTTATTTTCAAAGTAAACTACACTAAATTTACTATGAACATATATCGGTATTGTTTGAATTTCAATCCTTAAGAGGGTGAAAAGGGGGATTTTTTGTATTAGAAGTTCAAACTTTATTTTCAAACAAAAAAATACTATTCTAATTATTTCTGCTTAGGATTGGAAACTCATGCAATGTTGTTTTTTGTATTTCAACCCCTGAGGGGGTGAAAAGGGGAATTAAATTTTGTGTTTAAGTTGTTTACTTACAAAATTTTACATTCAAGTAAAAATAATGTACACGACGTGTATCGTGTCATTACTAAGCCTTTCCTACCCCCTGTCTAGATGTCTGTCTACCTGTCTGCCACGAGCATTGTTTTATACTACTAAGGTAGCAAACAAGCATATGGCCAACGTGAAGGAACTTGTGGATAGGTCTCATGACAAATACTTAATCCCGATCCCGACAGAACACAAAACTTTAACAGTGTAGCCCTTTGGTGTAGCCAGTCGACGATACTACACCGCATTTTCAAGGAAAAAGGTCTAGATATAAAATAAAAATTCAACTCCCCATTTCAAATCGGATAATGTATTTTTCTGCCGGAAAATTTTCAGATCTTCATTCAAATACCAGATGAGTTATATGGAGCTCATAGATAAAATTTATCCTGATGTTAAACATATTAAACATAAACCATGTAGTAGTTATGCGAGAGAGCCATTTTGACTCCTAAAACCAACCAAGCCGCTGCTATCAAAGAAATGTTGATAAATACATTCGAAGGTGAAGAAATTATTTATAATTCTGTCGCCACCAAGGTGGATATTCGTGTCGCGTATACCATTGATCCCAAATCACCTTCCGTTTGAATTTAAAAGATTACAGTACCTAATCATGGTTTGTTTCTCGATGACTCTATAATTTGCTAGAGTTGATTTGCGGCAGGATTGTTTCTCCTACGGCCAGTTTTATGTAGGGTGTTTAGAAACGTGTGAGCTCTTAATCTACCTCAACTTTTGTCAAATATCACACTTAGGGGCGGGCAATAGCCATCAAAGAAGCTCTATATTGTTACAATGATTCATATCTAGAAAAAAGAAATGCTCTACGCGGACGTAGTCGCGGGCTAAAGCTAGTAATTTAAATAAATCTCTATAAAATAAAAATAGAACGTAATGTTCTATATACACACAGTGCACGATTCGAGTGTGATATTATTAAACATCATTTTGAAACATATTATAAAATCTAGACAAAAGGAATTTTTATCATTCCTCTTACACAAAAGTCAACTAGAGTCGTTATAAAAAGTGTCATCGTTTTTATAGCTATTGTCATAAAATCCGGGTTCTTTAGTGAACACAATGATAATTTGTCATCGAAGAATGACTTCGAAAGGGCACCTGGCCCCCACGCGACCCCAAACGGTATCCACAGTGGTATGCCTTTAGATAAATTCGCAATGCACCTACTTTTGTCAATATGATTGTTTAATTTATATTATGTGATCTTCAAATTTTATTTAAGTAGTTCTTTAAACATGTGCAGATGCGGCGGTAGGCGGGTTGAACGAATGGCAGCTGTTCCGCTCCCCTCGCCTTCTTGCGGTTTATACATAGTATATTTTGATGCTACTGCGAATAATGGGATAACATCATTCATACAATTTGGACTAAACGTAGGTACGTGGCACTAAAATAATATTTGTAATAACCTAAAAATAAAGAAAAATATGAAACTTTCTTTAGAATATTTTGTATGATACACATTTACGTTAATTAGTTTTGTGTTCATTTGCGTTTTACTAAAAGTTATCATCGTCGTGCATAATATTTGTAAACGAAAATAAAGAGGAATGAAAATTAAAAATGCCATCCCGGCAAGATCTCGGCCTGGACGCATGGTGGCGCCGCCGCCGACAGCATTCGCGGTCGGCGAATCTACTTCCTGCGTACCGTTTCCCACCAAAATGGATCGCTTCCGGCGCGTATTTGTCATCACCAAGCTATGCGTAAGACGTGGAGTCGTCGTAGAGGTTCCATGAGATAAGCAAGAAAATAAAAATAAGGTTATACATATATATCATCATAGATAGAGTCCTAGATACCATTTGTTTCTATCCCGTAACTGGAGTGAGTCCCATCGGACCCGGTGCCTCTGTCCCGTTAACGGGTCCGATGGGAAAAAAAGTGCCATCGGACCCGGTAGCTTCAGTGTGTGCGTGCAGCGGGTCCGATGGCACTCATTTTTCAATCCGCCTCAAGAGTGCCATTGGCCCCGGTATCTCCCATCATCGGGACAGATACAAAACATAAAATTAGCCGGCGTCGCCGTTTTAACCGCCGGGAAGGATGGCACGGATCAAGTTTCCTATGCCAGTTTTATTATATAAAAAAACCTAAATCGACGTAGCTGAGCTGGTTACCAGGATAACAGAAGTTCTTAAGAGATTAGCTCGAGAAAATCAAACACAATTGTGTATAGAGCTCACACACACTGGCTTGATTCTAAAAGATGAAGATTACACAAGTAAAATCCAAATGCTTTTTAGCTCTTAACATGATATCTTTAAAAAATAACAATTTATAAAAATCTTATGGTGGTGGTAATACACTTCCAAACTTTTAATATTCTTGTACCTACCGCCATAAATATTTTGTCTGTCATAACTTGAAATTATATAAGATAATTCTTTAAAACTTCTGTTATCCTGGTATTATTGCGACCTTGACGAAAACGGATACCATGCAATGATGCTGACATATTTTCAACTTGTTGTGCTACGACTCCGTAATATGAGGCGATTCCTATTGTTTGAATGATAGATAAGGAAGGGTTGAAATCGTTTTGTATTTATTGTTTGTCTTCGTTACTCCTCGTGGCTGTGGCATATTTTTAAACACCTATTGCTTTTATGTTATGCTTACCTTAGACACGTATCAATTTACGTATTAGTAATTTTAGTAAATAAAATAATAATATTTATAACTTGACTAAGCCAGTATGTGTGAGTTCTATACTAAATTTACTTGATTTTCTTAAGCTTATCTCTTAAGAACTTCTGTTATCCTGGTAACCAGATCTGTGACGTTTGTTTATATAATCAAACTGGCAAATGAAACTTAATCCGTGCAATCCTTCCTTTTAAATCATCGACGCCGGTTTATTTTATGTTTTGTATCTACCCCGTTGACCGGAGCTACCGGGGCCGATGGCACTCTTTTTCCGATCGACCTCGGTGCCTCTGTCCCGTTAACGGGGTCGATGGGAAAAAGAGTGCCATCGGACCCGGTAGCTTCAATGTGTGCGTGTACCGGGTCCGATGGCACTTTTTTTCCCAACGGACCCGTTAACGGGGCAGAGGCACCGGGTCCGATGGGACTCACTCCGTAACTGCACTTCAGACACGTATATTTATAGACTGAGCTTATATACTGTGTGCTTACCATCAAGTCACATTATCACTTAGCACGGAGAGATTGTGAAAAAATGCCAGCCTAACGAATTTAAACAAAATCTTTATAATTTATAGAGTTTTTTTTTTGATTAGTGTAATTCTCGCCAACTATTACAATAAAAACATACACTTGAAAAACATAGCCCTCCTTCCGGGCCAGTCGGGTAAAAATACGCATTCAATTGTTTAATAGAAAAATTTAAATGTGGTAATAGCGTATCTACAGTTTTTATTTCTACTTCGGTATAACAGTGTCATAATCCGTTTGCGAGCAAAACACATCGTTACTGGGTGCGCTGCTTCTCAGTGATTAATATTTAGCAGAGGGCCGCACCCTTACCTACCACACCGCACCGCACCGCTGATGCAGAGAGCACTTTCAGGTTACATCAAATGATCCGTCCACTAAACAATATAACAGAGCTTTGGTCTTAGTCAGATTAAATATAAGTGAAAATATATCAGCCAAATGTAATTTATTTGTGCAGTTTCAGTTGTGTTCAGTAAAAGTTTCAAATAAAAAAGCTGTCTTTTGTGAGTTTTTTTTTGAGCAGATTTAAAAAAAAATGTTTGGTCATTGCAAAAAACGAAAACCGAATAACAGCTTCCATATAACTTTTATATGGAAGCTGTTATATAAATTATAGCTTCTACGCTTTATTGGGCACAGGATTAAGACTTAGCAGCAGTGGCAGTAGCTTATTGGTATTCCAATATGAGATCGGTAATTAAATACTTTTTAGATGATGACTACAAAATTATTTAATAATGTATAATTTAGTAATATTTTGTATGTACATACTGAGGGTAAGCATGGGTGCCGCCCGCGCCGGTGGTGGTGTCACGGATAATTGTGAGAACTGATTGCGTAATTAGCGCGACGAGTCACAGAGGGCGCGGGAATGCACAACCCTCCGACACTGTTGTTTTTTAATACACCCGTGGGACCTTTTAATTATTAATGTTTGTTTAAGGCCTTACCCCACCTCAAAAGTGCTCCTTTGATCCTGCATATCAATAAAAGTAACCAATCAATAATTTTGAAAAAAATATATAGTACAGTTGAGGATATATACTGACTCCTGTATGATGTGAAAACACGATTCCTAAACATTTTCTCGATAGAAAAAAATCTCAAACTTCCCTCTGAATTTTACAAATAAATCGCATTAGTCAATTAATACTTTACCTATACTAATGAAACTTTTTATATAAACTGTAGTTAGTACAATACGTGTACCATATGATTTGAATTTAAAATAATGTTTTATTTTAATTTGTTACAAATTAAATCTCAAATATTTCGAGTGGTACGATGCGCTGCTGCACAGATTCAGTCGCGCTCCGGCGTTCGAACGGGGAACCCGTGTCTCTTGCTCTCACGACCCACGTAGATACGTACCTAATAAATTATAAGTGAAGTGTATTTTGTTTTAAATGGGAAATGATCGAGACAAGAAAAGAAAAGATGGAATTGGAGAAAAGAAAATGCTACACATATTAAGAATAAAATATTGAAGTAAGTACCTACCTAAAATGAATCATAATATGTGTTTTTACCTAGGAAGGCATTTTGGTTTGTATCTACCAATAAATTCTGAGTCTGATTATTGTAATGGGTAAGAAAAGTAGGTAATTTCCAGTATAAGCTCCTCTGATCTGACCTTCCATTGTACGGAAATCCTATACAATGCGAGATCAGCTTGTACTGGAAATTTATATCTTGATGTGTAGCCGAAATAAAGAAAATATAGGTACCGGACGTGGACCCGTGCCCGTAAGTATCAACCACCTAGCTAATTAGGTTAGATACTAAAATGTTTTCACAACAGCGTAAGTAAAGCATGTACATTTAGGTTCCTACCTACTATGTAGGTATATATTATGCAGTAAATTGAATTTCTACAATAAACATTTTATTGGTAAATATTAGGGTAGTCGTCCAAGTAAATGGCCACGGTCACATATTATTTTATTAGTATGAGATAAAGATAAGTAAAGCCTATTTTGTTACAGAATGCAAATACCAACGTACATACCTAATCATAATTGTACCTACTACATACATTTTTCATTTTCAGAAATAAACAAATACCCGATTCTT
Source organism: Achlya flavicornis (assembly GCA_947623365.1). Taxonomy (NCBI): domain Eukaryota; kingdom Metazoa; phylum Arthropoda; class Insecta; order Lepidoptera; family Drepanidae; genus Achlya; species Achlya flavicornis. Next base: position 6,935,227 of record OX392482.1, read on the forward strand.
ACTGCAATACAGAAAATGTACCGCACGTGGACCCGTGGCCGTGAGTATCAACCGCCTAGCTTATTAGGTTAGATACTAAATGTTTTCACAACAGAGTAAATAAAGTTTGCACAGGTTATTAGGTAGGTATCCAACTTCTTGGTAGGTACCCACCTACTAGGTAGGTATATGTTATGTAGTGAATTTAATTACTTCAATAAATATCTTATTGGTTATCCTTACTATACTATTATAAATGCGAAAGTGAGTTTGTTTGTTACGCCTTCACGCCTCAAATACTCAACGGATCATCATGAAATTCGGCATGAAGATAGCCTATGGTATGGAGAAGGACATTGGCTACTTTTTATCCTGGGAACGCGGGTGAAACGGCGGGGGACAGCTAGTTCTAAATATAAGGGTTAAATATTAGGGTAATCGTTCAAGTAATTGGCCACGGTCATATTATTATATCATTTTAGTAGTATGTAAGAAGAAACGTATAGCCTATTTTATTACAGATTGCAAATACCAACGGAACACATGGATGCCAGTAGTTCTAAACATGCAAACGAACCTGATTTGATGGCTTTACAAACTGTAGAATTGTGAGTTTATCTAACTATCGTTACCTATTAGTGTGTACTTTAGTGTAAGTAACTCTTTCTGTCTATTATCTTTTTACATCTTAACTTTTTTCAATACATAATATATAATTCTTAGTTTACATACATATAATATATTTACATACATTTTTTTCTCATATATAAGTTTGAATGTAATTGGGTACCTTATTTCTGCGTTTCTTAACTTATTATTACTCACTTAGAACGAAGTGCTAGTTACATAAATTACATAATTAATTTATTATTGAAACTGGTTATTTCAGGTACGTAATAAACTATTGTGGAAGCGAAGCAGAGCATATTCAGTGGCGTGCATTCCATATAGGCAAATAAGCAATGCCTACCTCATAAGATTCAATACAATAATATTTTGATTCAATTAAACTACATAATCACTTTGAATAAAAATCTAACCTAACATTCAATACGAAATTTTAAACTTTGCCGCGCAGGCACTCGCAAGTTCGCCTCTCAAATTCACGCACACTAAAACGATTTCGGCATATTCATACACACACACACACTTCTTTAAGATAATACGACGAAAGCATAAATTACGCTTTTGCTATGCGTAGCATACTGACATTTGACATTCGCGATTTATGGACCAAAAGTAACCTTACCTACTCTGTTGTAAGTAAGGTAACCCATTCAAATTAAAAAAACTACCTTAACCTAAACTACCTAAACTAGTTTACCAACATTAGAGCAACTCAAATATAACTTCGCAATTTATTTGTGTTGGTTTATTAATGGTTTGGCTGGCGTTGTATCGTCATTGTATGCAGTGTTGTTGTTATTTACTTATTGTGATTTTGCGAAGTGTATCTGTGTGAAATTAAGGAATTTTGTGGTGATGATGCAAAATGTATTGATTAATTAGTCCTTTATTCAGTTTTCGTTTGTTGAAAATAGTAGGTAACTTGCTGTAGACCAACTCCAAAACATTCATGGATTCAAACAAAGGTAAAAATCTTAGACAATTTTATTAATTGTGATTTTGCGAAGTGTATCTGTGTGAAATGAAGAAATTTTGTGGTGAAGATGCAAAATGTATTGATGAATTAGTCCTTTCCTTTAGTCAGTTTTCGTTTGTTGAAAATAGTAGGTAACTTGCTGTAGACCAACTCCAAAACATTCATGGATTCAAAACAAAGGTAAAAATCTTAGACATTTTAACACAGGATATTATGTTTATTAAAAACACCTGGCTACCTGGGTGCTGTTATTCGAATCTATTATTATGTATTTTGTTTGCTAATGAATCATACCAAATGTGTGTGGAATGATACGCTGACCTAAACAATTTTACGAATTTGGTCAAAAAACCTGATCTATCTAAGAGCCATATTTAGGCGTATGGCCAAGATTTCTTCTGCCTACCTAGTCCGAAAACCAATGCACGCCACTGAGCATATTATTCCCGTGGATGGACGAAGAATCATCGATTTGGATCATTTTTTAAATCACTTCAAACAATATGTAATCACAACAAAGCGTTTGGATGTACACACGACGCCGCATCAAGCTCGACACCCTATATACCCATAACTACGCTACATACAACACACAAAATTGTTAGAAAAGGACTATGCATCGTGGCAACGGCCAATTACAGCGCAGTAAACGTTTTGTGCTTTGCGCTTACACACACAGACGCACTTTTTTGGCATTGTTTGACTATTGTTTTTTGTTTTTACTTTGACAAGTCTTCTGTATCAGTCAGTCGCGCTAGAGTAAAGTATTCAGACGGTCGTCGAACCAATAATCGTTAGAATAGGAGTCGAGATTGCGTTCACATATTGTTTCATTATTTTATTATATAAAAACTGAAAGATTTTATGCTAAGATAACTCCACAACAGCGGTAGCTGATAGTGGTGTCGTGGTGTTGAGGGCTGGTGGATATTCCATTAAAGAGATTGAAAGAAGGACGGGGATTACGGTGAGTATTACTTTTTAATACCTACTATTGTAAATAAACTGCATAATATAGAAATGTGTCCCTCCCTCTCTATAAAATTACGTCTCTTTTAATACAAACTGACCATGATTATCTGATGGTAAGTGACGGTTAGTTAGATAGTGTAGTTGGCTTCAGCCATAGCCTATTCACACTCTTTCCGCGAAGTGAAGTGACCTAATTAATATATTAATTAATCATCTAAGCTCAGACATCTAGGTATTTATTTTTAGTTAACAATTTCTCGAAGCTACCTACCACCTTTTACCTTATACCTTTGTTTTGTTCAACAACCTTTAGGAATCTCAAATAATGATAATAACTACCTATGTGATATTATTTTTAAATTAAATGACATTATTTTAGAGGACAACAATTAATTTTTGGTTGCGACGCCATGAGGTGACTGGGGGCGACCTATCGGCTCACCACCGGCAGCTCGCCACCACCGCTGAGCAAGATGCTGCTATTATAGCGGCGCATAGCAATCAACCATTTTTATGCACGCAAGTTACTGCCACACAATATCGCGTAAGTTGACATTTTTTTATAATTAGGTAGGATACAGCCTGCAGCTCCTTAATTTGAATTATGTTTTTATCATTTTTTCAGTTACTATAACGACATTATACGTATTTTATAAGAGCATATAACATATATCTATATATTATAGGCGAAAAATAGTAAGACATGAATTTATAATGAAAAAAAAACGAATATAGAAATCTTAACTACACTGACGAGCAATAATAAAAAGCCACTAAAATAATAAAATATTTAAATTTAAAAATTATCATGTGAATAATATTTGGACAGAAACAGTGGGTTTACGACAAAATAATAATTAAATAAAATTATATAATAATTATTATTGAATGATTAAAAAAATGAATCAATTTCGTAAACCCACTTAAATATTTAATTGTATTTTTGTCCAAGTTTATTTTTTCCCACTTCTACGAATAAAATTACAATTACAATACTTTTTTTTTTGCCTCTATTTGGTGTTTTTTAAAAAATACTACATTAAATATATTTGATTGTTGCTTTTCACTTTAAGAAGCTATCTTGCGTGATTTCAGAAATATTTCATGATAAGTTAGTGGCTTTTTTATATTGCTCGTCATGTTTCTCGTGTGATTTTAATGCATTAATCAGTATAATCAACAACAAGTATTTAACAAACAAAATTTCTTGTCAGTTTACCTTAAAATTCTACATAAACCTTTATCTACATCAATAAATATTTTATTATTGATCTTATTTATTTTTCGGTCCTTGTAATTGTTCAACTATAAAAGCAAAAGCCGACAAAACCTTTGAGGTGCCGAAATTTAATTGCCCGCTGGTTAACAGCAGCGTTGCTTCTGTTCATTGTAATACTGGTAATTGTCTATACTTACATATAATTTACCATTCTATATAAGGAATCATTGTCTTCAGAAAAGCTTGGTCAAAGCTACTAAAAACAAAAGTTTTATTAGTCGTAAGGCAATGAAGGCATTTTAATGTTATTTAGGTGTCACATAATTATGGAAAGTAAATCCCTAATCGACTATTTACTATCACCACTATTCACGGTATCTCTATCGTGGGAGTATTAAAAACATTAAAGTTATTATTAAAGTTAGTATTACCATAGCTTTGTTTTTAAAGGAAATAATGTTTTTACTGTTGTTTCAGGTATCAACCCAAACAATCCGGCGCAGATTAAATGTCGCAGGCTTAAAAACATGGATTCCGGCTAAAAAAATAGTTCGTGCGCGTGTAATAATTCGTGCGCGTAGGTATTTTCCATAATAATTTGTGTATAGTAAGTTGTGTTTTGAAACAACTAAGCCATTTATCACCTTGCGCACTTCTGATACAGGTAAGGTTACTTCGAAGGCTATGGTAAACTAATTAGATCTTTTAACATAAAAACCCCTTATAAAAGAGTTAAAATAATTTTAGATTGCATCTCTTTTGCATTGTTTATGATGATTATATTTTAATGCAAATATTTAAATCTATGTGATTATCTATTTTTATTGTTAGTAACTCATAGTTTTATGTTTTGTTAGTCACCATTACTGTTATTATAACTAGGTTATTATAAATGTTAATTGTTTCCATTTTTTTAAGACTGATTCAGTTCACTGTATGTTAATTTCTAAGTCATGATTATGATGATCTATTTACATAAATATATAATATTTGATGTTCCTTTAAGTGTTAATTTATATTGCTCATGTTATTTAAATTGTGTATTTATTATAGTAAATTTTGTAAAACTCTTACTTATTATGTGCACTGTTGATTCAGATTTTTAACTGTTATTGGTTTTTAAGTCAATTGGTAGCTTTGTTTAGATTTTGATAGTTATTTTATATTACTCATTCATTATAGACTTTTAAGACTGATTTTGATTGTTTTCAAGTAAGTTCGGAGACACATTGATGATCCATGCAAAGAATGACTAGAAAGAAAGAAATAATTGTGATTTTAGTATCTAATAAAGTTTTATTTTCCATATAAGAGGTTGTTTATTTTTACTTGAAGTTGTTTTAGTATTAAACCTATACTCGGGGATAATTTAGCTTACTATTGGTGAAAGAAAATTTGGTGAAAAATTCTTCCAGAGATTATCCCGTTTAAACAAACCCGGGAACGTGTGCGGGGAACAGCTAGCCTACATTAAATGCATAGATAACGAACATATTTAACTATATTGGTCACAATCGCATAGCCTAAAAAATATGTTTTTTTTATTCATCTTTGAAACATAATACTGGTTACTGTATGTCAACCTTAGGAGATAGGTATATGCCACCGCGGACTTTTCTGTTGACATTTTGTTGACCTACAATTCTCTTGTATATTATTTTGTTCTATCATCAATAGTTTTCGCAGCGCGAATAGCGTTTTGCGATTTAAGGAATATTATAGGTATTTTTTTACACCTTGGATTATTGAAGTTTTCGTAGGATCCCATTTTTTTAAAATAAAATATGTAGAAGTAGCTTTTACTATTCTTCATAAATCTGGCTATCTTATATAAAATATTTTTTCGAGTCCGACTATTAGTCCAGCCAGTGATTATCGCGTTTAAACAATCAAAAAACTCTTCCGCTTTATATTTACCTATATTAGTATATAGGTATATGGTTTATGGGCGCAACGCGCAGCGCAAATTGAAAAGTAACTCGTGAGCTTGTAACACAAATGACTACGCGACGAGCACAACCTGTTTTTAGAATTCACTATTCATAATACGTATAGGTAGAGGTGTGGATGACGGCGCGGGCGCTTCAATGCGCGTGAGTGGGTCGAAATAACAAAAACATATCGCGCTCTCTCGCACGATTCGCACAGTTCAACTTCTACTAGTCCAAAGTCCAATCAGTCTAGGTTGATGCGTCGTTGACTGTACATTGAGTAATGTCCACATTATTGGAGAAAAAAGAAAAGGACTACTTTCCAAATACACGTTGAAATGCAACATGTGCAATTTAAAATTTAGTCTCGACTCGGAACCCAAATCAAACCAGGATTTAAATAAAGCTGCAACATCTGGCATTATATCTACTGGTATTGGCTTTTCCCAATTTAACGAATTATTTTCATCAATGGATTGCCCGTCTTTTACTTACTTATTTATTTTCCCGTAAGAGTCTTCTCAATAGAAAGATGAAGTTGGTAAAGTCGTTCTCAAGTTATTGCATGACCAAGGGAAATAGGGATTAATTTTTATATATACATAGAGATCTCTAATAGGCATGTTTAGTTTTTCTTACATGCACTAGAATTTGACTTGAATTTGATGTTTTCCCTTTGAGACCACACCCGTAGCTGGTATCAATAAGCCAGGCCGACACACTTATTAATCCATATTTTGAAAACTACTGAACCGATTCTGAAGAAACTTTCACTGTTCCCTTAGTTGAAGTAAATGTAAATTAAGCCTACAATTTGTACAATTGCAATTATTTAAATACATTTAAAAAGATAGTCAAACATAAGTTATGCAAGAAAGGGTACTATAAAGTTTCAGAATTTGTAGATGACAAGAATGCATTTGAATGAATTGTTCGCTTCGCAGGCTATTGTTATATAATAATATATCGTTTGTAAATTATAATACTTCTAAGTACAAATAAAAAGCTTGCTGAGTTTTTTGCCGGAGTCTTCTCAGTTCATGTTGTATTTGGAACCGGAGTAAGTTTACGTTCATAAGTGCCTCATTAGGGCTTATATTGAATAAATACTTTTTGATTTTAATTTTTTACCATATTCCTAACACCATGTGATCAAAATGAAATAAATTGTTTAATTAAATCGCTAAATAATACATCTGCAGAAGGATATGACGAAATCGCTACAAACGTAATTAAATACTGTAAACAAGAGCTTAGCCCGATTTTAGCTCATTTAATAAATAACCTAACCTTTGAAAATGGTGAATTTCCAGACTTATTCTCTCTGGTCAAACCACTACACAAAAAAGGCGATACATCGAATATAAATAATTATAGACCAATAACGTTAGTACCGATTCTGTCAAAGTTATTCGAAAAAGCTATGCATAAAAGGATTATGTCGTTTGTAAATAAGCTGAATATTATTAAAGAGGAGCAATTTGGATTTCAGAGTAAAAAATCCACTACATTAGCTGCACTGGTACGTGAAATAACAGATTCTCTCAACTCAAGACTGGCAACGTCTGTTATATTGTTTGATATGTCGCGAGCTTTCGATTTCGTATCACATGAGCTTCTAGTCACTAAATTAAATAATATTGGCCTACGAGGTACAGCGCTTAAGTGGTTGCAGACTTATTTACAAAATCGGGAACAATATGTCGAGATAAATTGTTTAAATAAAGAACTGGCACTAGTTTCTCATAAATCGATAAATAGAGTTAATGGCTGTGGTGTGCCTCAAGGTAGCGTCCTGGGGCCGTTGCTTTTCTTGATCTATATAAACGACCTTCCGGATGTGACTACAAATAAATGTACCCTTTTTGCTGATGATATATCAATAATTATAAGTTGTAATAAAAATTAAATAAATAAATTCATATACGTATAGAACAGATTGAAACAAACATCCGCGCGTTCTACTATATTAGCAGCGAACCATGGTCACATAGCATCTACATTAAAATATGGGTTACTTATTTGGGGAAATTCTCCAGATATACATAAAGCATTCATTGCACAAAAGAAATGCGTTCGAGCAATATGTGGTGTACCACCACATGCCTCATGCAGGCCCCTGTTCGATAGTCTGGGTATATCTCTTCCTTGTATGTACATACTTGAAGTTGCATTATTTGTAAAATCTCATCATAGTTATTTTAAAACAGGGCAAGACATTTATCCAAGAAGCACAAGGCATCCAGATCGATTGGTCTTTGACAATCCGCCTCGAATGGCTCTTTATCAAAAGCAATGTTTTGCAATGTGCATAAAGGTATATAATGCGATACCAAATAACATTAAAACACTTCCACTGATACGTTTTAAATGTAAATTGATACAGTGGCTAAAATCCCAACATTTCTATAATATTAATGAATTATATGGGTACAATTGTTTGACATAGGTTTTTCGTTTTTTTTTTTTTCTTTGTTCGTAGGCTAAATTGTATTTGACATGTGAGTAAAATAGACAAAAAGTTAACATAGTCAATTAAATTAATATAATACCTTGTTCTTATATGTCTGTGTATAATACTTAATTTTAGTAAATGAATATTTAAATTGATAACGTGTTTTTGATTTAATAGTAATTTGTATTTTATTTAATAATTATACCTAATGTACCTAGTGTACCTATTTGCATGCTTATTATGAAAGCTGAATGTGCTGAATACTATAACAATGAACTGTATAAATTTTAAGACCTTGTAAAACCACATTTAAAGCAAATATGATATTGATATTCTATCCTATTCTTTGATTTTATTTCCATACCTAGTAGTAACTAGGTATGGAAATCTAGTAAGATGTCAAATACTGGTGTATTTACCCTATCGTGCGGCGCTTTAGTACTTTTCTACAATCGTTTTATTTTATTTCCATACTTAGGTCAAATAACTGTGTATTTACCCTATCGTACGGTCGACTCGTGAGTCGTGCGTGACTCCTGCCGGGCTGCCGTGTCATGAACTCGTGCGAGTGAGATAGTTGCGACTGCGCGATGCGGGGGCTGCACGGCCGAGCCATGAAGCGGGGGCAAAATGTGGATTTGAGCTGGGGTAGTATAAGCTCTTAACGTGTGGCCTTTTGACTAGTTTATTGCAGGTTGACGATGGGTAAACATTACTATTAAACGAAAATTTCTCTACCTAGAGATATTGTAAAACTGTCCTACTTTCGTTTATTTTCTAAGTAAAATGTGTATGTAGATTGGTGTGTAGCTGAATTTTTTTCGTTTTTCTTCATTTCCTTCATTGATGTTGAGAGGAAAGTTTGGCATTCATAAAGGCATACACTAGCTTTAAAAATTTAGACCATCTTCGTTCTTCAATGATGATGAGTAAAAGGTATTGTGTAACAAAACAATGTGAGTGCGTCAATTTATTTCAATTTACACGATACTATTGTTTCGGTGGGCGAGGGCGGCTTTCCCGCGCTTCCGGGCGTAGCTTCCGACACGAGCGAGACGCGTGCCGCGCCATCTTTACATTGCACCCTACAACAACCACCGAGTGTTGCCGTCATGGAAAACAAACTACAATTTGACGAAAAACAAACAAGTTTGATTCTTAACTCAATGTGATTGGAATCATTGTGTAATGGTGAAATTATGTGTTAATTGAGACTTTTTGAAGCGAGTATAATTTTGTGATTGTTTTATCTGTTGGCTAATGCTGTTTAATAATTATCTGGAACATGGTTTCGTGCATTGAATGCATTATTGTATATCCGTCATTATTGGGATGGCTATCATTTTAAATAATAGCTAAAGTGCTTTTTCGTACTTATGACAAAGTGATAACAACTATCGATATTTGTATAATATACAACATCATCACTAGCTTTAATGTATAAGAGTTAAATCAAAATTAACTCTCCATACATGAAAATTTATGGATTGAAATGAATGTTTCATTTTTATTTGAATAAACTATATTGTAAGTCTGTGTTTTCAATATATATACTTACTACATACCTATGTTGTCCTCTTCTTTAAGGTGACTATACGAAGCGAGTAGTACCTACACACGCATTAAACTCATACAATATTTGACTTTACGAGTGCAATTAAATCGTCCATTACCGTAACAAATAAAGTAAACAGTGATGTGAGAACGCCAAACGAGCCGTCACCCGCCACAGGCGCAGGACGCCCCGGCAAACATTTGCGATGCCGCACCCGCACCCACTGTGTACTATGATTGCTCTATTTGTTAACAGTCGACACGTAAAAATAAAATAAAATAAATCTTGAAGGTTCAAACCGTACCACAGAAGCGTAATGCATTATCACAGCACCAGTTATTTAACTAATTTTATAGTTTCTGACATCTTGCCAGCTCGACTCAGCATCTTAATATCATTATAGTACACGCTATCTTAAATTGAGATCACATATTTATCAAAAGATATTTTTTTAAATGAACCTTGAATTCCTAGAAAATGAATTGGAATGTGTTGTATTTTTAACCGACTTCAAAAAAAGGAGGAGGTTTCTCAATTCGACCGTTTTTTTTGTGTGTTCGCGGATAGCTTCGTCGTTTAAGAACCGATTTAGATGATATTTTTTTTGTTGGAAAGGAGATATTCCAAGGGTGGTTTCGTTGCGTTTTCATTTTTATTGTCATAAATTCGTGTTTTTTGAGTTTTATTGCATATTATTTATTATTATTGGTGGTATTTTATCCAATAAAGATGAATCCATGTGTACCAGTGGAGTGAAATGAAATGAATTATGTGTATCGTGACTTCACAAGTTGTCTCAAAAAGTCTGTGAAATGTTTTAGCAGGTACAATTACCACCATTGTCCTAAAACATGACTGGACGGTGACTGATAATGCGGACTATGTGAAAGTTAATGTGCGGACTATATGAAAGTGATATTATAAATAAAATGTACACGACTGAAGGACTTTGTATCCATGTTCATGAACAAATAAAAAAAAAAGAGTGGAAACTTCGAAAATCGTAATCATAAATCGTAATCGTAATCGTAAAATCGTAGTGGCGACTAGTGCGTTTCATTAAGTATTTTAAAGCACTACTAATTAATGAAGGTCTGGAGTCGATCTGATGATGGAGCCGAAAGCCAGTTGACGGAACACCTCAACGATTTACAGCAATTACCTGGTGTTTGTGCTTGATTAATTTGTATTGATGAGAACTTTACATGTATAAACTCAAAATTGAAAAATATATACTTTTAAAAACAAAAACGTCTTCAAAGTACACTGTATGAAATAACTTTTATCTGACACTGTTTTGAATTTAAAGAATGAATTGAAAGCTTTTATTTGTATGTCAAATTATAATATAAATAGCTTGACTATTTTTCTGTTTATCGAACAACTTGTGTAAGAGGAAACGCTGTAAAAATTACTGGGTGAAGTACGCCCGTAGTTAGAGGGTATTACGCTAGAAAAGTTTTGTGTAACAATGTGTAATGTTGCCATTTCTATGCGCAGAACTCCCACCCGGAAGTGGCGGAGCGCTCACATCTCTTGCGAGGGATCGCGCAACTTTTCTATTGTAGCGCCATCTACTACTGTCCGATCCACTGACGTGTTTCCGGCTTCTCTTCAAAAAGTCTCGAGCTGTCAAGTCGTGAGGGGACGTTTCTAATTTCTTTGAGGGTATTTTTATTTATTCAATTCTCGAAAAGATTTATGTACCTACTTTTTATAAGTCTGTGACTGCAATGGCGATTTATTACAGTTTAATTATTGACATATTAATCATAAGATATTCACAAATCACGTACCTACGTCCTTTTAACTTAGCCATGAATACTCTGTTTAATAGCTTTCCGCAAAATAGACGAATGGCCATGTGAATTTTACTGTCTGTTTTCCTTTAATCTACCAAGTTAATTATTATTAACATTTTATTACCAAGCCGCACATTTGGTCGTTCACAGTTTACAAAAGACGTATGTATTTATAAATGTGTATTAGATAGTTTAGATAGCGTTTCCTTTCGAACCAGATTTTATGATTTTATGTTCGGTAAAAATACTACCTCTGAGGAGTGTTATGTAGTATACTAATATCATTCTGCATAATTAAGAGCTACACTCACGAAATTTACGGTTTAATTAATCAATTAGGTCTGTATGTGTCTCACTGCCAAAACATTGACATTTACTCAAGAAATTCTAATAAGAGTTAATGAGAATGGAACTTCAGTAATATAGTTTTAGATAATTATTGTGTAGTAACAAAACACTCGAGATTGTTCAGGCCATGGTCACTTGTGTGTAAATGCATTGTGAGTGACCCAATTCATACTTGTATATCCGTTGTATGATTCGCAAAAGGTTGGAACGTAATTCCATCAAATGAATCAGTTTGTATTTATAAAGAGGGATGAATGTGAATGAGTAACATGGTGTGAATGTATGCAGGTCGTTTCTGTATTTTAACGAACTAGGTATAGTAAATAAAACTTGTTTATGCCAATAATTTATATATAAAACTAGCAGACCCCCCGCGGTTTCACCCGCGTACGGTTTGAATTTTCTCCTTCGAAAACCAATGCACGCCACTGATTATTAGACACAACAAATCAAACACAGATAGGTATTTTGACAATTAAAACTAAAAACCTATATTTTACCTACACTAAAAAATCGAACTCAAAGAATCTTATTTAATTATTATAACAACAAATGAGAAAGAAATTAAATTAACTACAATCAAAATATTCTAATGAAATAGAGAAAATGAACTTTTTTTTTTCATTGGCGTCACACGGGGTTTGTATTTTGCCAATTTCCAGTTATATTATATAAGTTCTAGTCACAATAAATCACTTTCACATAGTCCTCATGCAATCAGTCACCGTCCAAAACTCAAAATACACGATTTTATGAAAATAAAAATGAAAACGCAACGTCACTCTGCAAGTTCCCGCCAAAAAGTCCGAGAAAATGAACTTCCAAATAAATTTCGAATCCAAATCCGTTTAAATATTCTTTAATATTTGACATTCCAATTTTAAAGAGCATTTCAGTTTCCAGAACAAATAGCAGATAGAGCGAGTGAGGCCAAAAAAAGCAATTAGGTACAAATTGAAAAACGTATACCTGGTATTCGCTTTTAAATTTGTATTTGCTATTTTTAAAAGCTGCTGTGTGGTAATTTAAAAAAGAAAGTGTTTTCGTTAAATAAAGATTTTTAAACAAAGCAAATACAAATTCAAAAGCGAAACCAGTACGTGGATTACGTTACTTTATTGCAATGATATTCCGATTGAAATAACCTCTGAATCGGTAGAAATATTACAAAATCGGAAATGGTTCCATTTCTAATGAACCACTGTTTGTATTTGCGGTTATCAGAACGTAAAAAAGATATCAGAAAACCGATTTCAATTCGAAAATGATTGAAATTTAGTTACGTAATCCCCCCCCGGGTATGTGTTTTTCAATTTGTATTTGCTTTTTTGGCCTCATTCCCGTGTTCCGTTCGCTCCATCTGCCTTATTCTGTAATCTGTGAAAATCGGATTGAGATTTCAAACATGTGTCAAAATAAAAAATGTTATTTAAATCAAAAGTACTATGGAGCATTGATATCAACTTCGATGAAAATCACCCCTAAAATAACTTTCTTCCCCTTTTTGACCCCGTTAGGCGATGATTTTCAATAAAATACGAAACACATCTTGCATCAATTCTGTTAAGGAAGGTTTATGCAAAATTTGAAGTAGATCGGACCAAGGAATCACGTTGTCCCATACAAACTTTACCCCCGTTTTTCACCCCCTTAGGGGTAGAATTTCGGAAAATCCTTTCTTATCTGATGCCTACGTCATACAAAGAACAGACCCTCCAAGTTTCAGGTCTCTACGATCAGCGGTTTAGGCTGTGCGTTGATTGTCAGTCAGTCATTCAGGACAAAGCATTTTATATATATAGACTAGCAGACCCCCGCGGTTTCACCCGCGTACGGTTTGATTTATCTCCTTCGAAAACCAATGCACGCCAGTGTTATTAGACACAACAAACAAAACAAAAACAATTATTTTTACAATTAAAACGGTATAATATAGGTTTTTAACCTATATTATACCTTCACAACAAAATCGAACTCAGAGAATCTTATTTAGTTATTATAACAACAAATGAGTTATATGAATAAGAAATTAAATTAAACTCAAAATATTCTAATGAAATAGAGAATTTTTTCATGGTCGTCACGCGGGTGTGTATTTTGCCAATTTCGAGTTATATTATATAAGTTCTAGTCACAATAAATCACTTTCACATAGTCCTCATGCAGTCAGGCACCGTCCATAAAAGTCATGTTATGCTACAGTGGTGGTCATGTACTAAAACTCTTCACGGACTTTAAAAAAGACACGATACACATAATTCATTCACTGGTGCACGCACATGGATTGATCTTTATTGGATAAAATACCACCGATAATATGCAATAAAAGTCAAACTCCACGAATTTATGAAAAAAAAAAAAAACGCAACGTCACTCTGCAAGTTCCCGCCAAAAAGTCCGAGAAAATGAACTTCCAAATAAATTTCGAATTATAATCCGATTTAAATATTCTTTTATATTTGACATTCCAATTTTAAAGAGCATTTTTCAGTTTCCAGAACAAAAGGCAGATAGAGAGCGCGAAACACGGGAGTGAGGCCAAAAAAAGCAATTAGGTACAAATTGAAAAACACATACCTGGTATTCGCTTTTGAATTTGTATTTGCTATGTTTAAAATCTGCTGTTTGCTAATTTATTTATTTGAAAGAAAGTGTTTTTCGTTAAATAAAGTTTTTTAAACAAAGCAAATACAAATTCAAAAGCGAATACCAGGTATGTGTTTTTCAATTTGTATTTGCTTTTTTGGCCTCACTCCCGTTTTCCGTTCGCTCCATCTGCCTTATTCTGTAATCTGTGAAAGTCGGATTGAGATTTCAAACATGTGTCAAAATAAAAAAATGTTAATTAAATCAAAAGTACTAAGGAGTATTGATATCAACTTCGATGCAAATCACCCCAAAAATAACTTTCTACCCCTTTTTGACCCCGTTAGGCGATGATTTTCAATAAAATACGACACATGTCTTCCATCAATTCCGTTAAAGAATGTTTATGCAAAATTTGAAGTAGATCGGACCAAGGAATCACGTTGTCCCATACAAACTTTGCCCCCGTTTTTCACCCCCTTAGGGGTAGAATTTCGGAAAATCCTTTCTTATCTGATGCCTACGTCATACAAATAACACACCCTCCAAGTTTCAGGTCTCTACGATCAGCGGTTTAGGCTGTGCGTTGATTGTCAGTCAGTCATTCAGGACAAAGCATTTTATATGTATAGATGATAATTATACGAACTACGAAAAAAGGGTGGAAAAGCGAGATTAGTGCAAATTTTTCGGATGTTTATTGCATATTTTCATTTTGCTTCCTCATAATCGAAATGGAAAAAAATGGGTTAGTTCTCTTTCATGTCGGGCTTGGGTCACATAATGACGATTCATCTTTCACTTTAAGAATTTAACGCTAAAGCTAAGATCATATATACGTATATTAAGTATGAACATATATATTATCATCATATGTATATCAGTTATCTGGTTTCCATAGTACAAGCTCTGTTTTGTTTGGGACCAGATGACCGTGTATGAGGAATGTCCCACTATTTATTTATTTATCTTAATTGTATAAAAATGTTTAATTATTTATTGAAAAATCACTAGCTTATTTGTGTCTCCACACGCGTATTTTAAAATGTTTCTCTCTAGCTAAATATCTGACACTGTTTTGAAGTCATCGAAAGAGTTGAGTATGAGAGAAAAAAATATTTTTTTTTAGCTTATTAGGACTTAATGCGTAGGTACGTAGTTGCTACGCGCTACGAATGCTACGAAAATCAAATAATTATACTGAACTTGTTAATTTTCAAAATCAAGTACTTACCAATAAAAATTATCAGTTTAATGTTTGATATTTAAAAATCTAAACTAAAATAGGTACCTTAAAATATGTTATTACAATATATGTTACGTAGCCAACGCATCCTATTGCGATCCCAACCATATTACAAATTTTCCGTGATCTAAAATTACATGCTGCATTAAGAAGAGCCAGGCCAGATACAGATTGTTCATTATATAGGAAATATAGTTCCTGATGGAAACATATGTAATCTTCTAAAATAAAATATCAAGTTGGGGATAAAAGTCAGTAGAGCATATAGGCATGTCGACGGATCATCACACACGTAGGCGGGAACTATTCGTAGCAAGGTCTCGGGTGATATTGTATTACAGCATACTTCAACCAGCTTACCAAGACCTTTCGCCTTTCGTTACCGTTCACTTTCTTCGTCAAGCCAAGACGTACTGGAGGGAGGCAGGGTAGGTCTATAACACTGGTTGTGTGTGTGATCGCCATGGTTATGTTTGTCTGCCCACGCATATCGACACATACGTCACTCTTCGCCAGATAAACAGACGCTTGTTTTCAGTGTTTTTTTATATCATCAAATTAATCATAAATAAGAATTTAGTATAACGTCGATCAAAGTGATGCATCAAATTATTTTGTTTATTAATTAGCTTACTGTTAATTTTTATCTGTAATAAATATTCTACTAACACAAATATCATGCGATTTAGTTCGATGAGTATTTTCTTAGCTGAGAGCTAGATTCTCATAAGATTCTATATTATATTAGTGTAATATAATAATCACACTAATATAATAGAAGTTGTTGACGAGTACGTTTATCTAGGACGAATTGTCCAACTAGGTAGGTCCAATTTCGTCAAAGAGGTCAAACGAAGAATCCAACTCGGCTGTTAGCGTCTGGGAAGCTACGGCACATCTTCACGTCTAAAATACCCCAGAGTCTGAAGACAAAGGTTTCAATCAGTGCGAGTTATCAGTGATGACATACGGGACAGCTAGACGTGGTCTTTCAATGCTGGCCGTATTAATAAGCTCAGAGTCACTCAGCGAGCTATGGAACGAGCTATGCTCGGGATTTCACTGCGGTCAGGGTCCGAAATGAGGACATTCGTAGAAGAACGAAATCGACGGACATAGGTCGCAGAGTAACTGAGCTGAAGTGGCAATGGGCAGGCCACATCGCTCGAAGAGCCGATAACCGATGGGGAAGAAAGGTTGTCGAGTGGCGACCACGTACTGGAAATCGCCGAGCGGGACGACCTCCCGCCAGGTGGACCGACGACCTGGTCAGAGTCGCTGGGCGCCGCTGGATGTAAGCGGCCCAGAACCGTTCGAAGTGGAAATCAATGGGAGAGGCCTATATTCAGCAGTGGACATCCATGGGCTGACATGATGATGATATAATAATGAATTTAGTTCGCAAAGCTTAAAAGGTCTCATAAGATCTGTTACTCTACAAAGCGTCATTCACCAAAAATGTTGATAAATTACTTCAGTTCAATAAACAGCATTAACTATCCTGTAAACATTCCATAGTTGCCTTTATTTGTATAATAATTCATAGATGTAATGCGTTGTTCTAAGTATACCGTTATTTTATGGCTCTCGACATGTTTGAAGACAGTGTTGGCACCTTCATTTGCCATGGACGTAAATCTCCAAGCTTGTTTCCGTGGACGACATGAATCTTCTTCATCATCGCTATTCTAATACGCAATGTGTCTTAAATATGTAAGATGTTGCCAAAACATAGGATATTTCATGCCCTTCACGTGAAACCTTCATTGATTTCGGATGCTTACCATAAATTGTTAGTAAACAATGTAGTGGAAAGATTTCACACATACCTACAAACGCTTTATAGTCATAACATTTTTTCAACGATCGTCACAATTCGACAATATCAGGTAGCTAATATCCAAACATTGGAATCGTACGCGTATTCGGACTTTTTGCACCCTTTGCCAAACACGTGACATATTTTTATGAACATTTGTAACAACAGGCATTATGAAGTCCGGATTCTAAATATACATAGGTACTTGTTATCGTAATATGTGCGTCTAATCGTTTCAGAGTTAACAGCTGTATTAATGCGTGGGCTAATCGATCGATTCATAAACTTGTTTGCAACTATACTAGATCAATTCAGTAAAACTGCGCTGAACTATGCTGTTAAATATCAAACTGTCAAAATTAAGATTCCTGAAACAATTCAACGTAATCTTGGAACTCGCATTCACTACGAGTTTAATTCCGCATTGCGCTCAAGATTTACAAGTATATGTACAGATTCTGCGAGACATTTATTGATACTAAACTTTGCAGTTGGGAGATTTCTGTAATATGGAAATACGTATTTGTTGCATAATCTCATTGAAACTGCCAGTAGCTGCAGCAATGTCAGACGCATCGTAGTTTATAATATGCAGTATAGCGTGAAGCGGGTAAATATTACTCGTACTTCAACTAAGGGTCGGTTGCATGATGCGTGGTTATAGTAAGGTTAAAGTTAATAAACGGTTAAAGTTAAATTTAACCACCGGAAGAATGCAAACTGGGTTGCACATGTCAGGTTTAGTTAACTTTCAACTAAAATTTTAACCTTAACCTTAACCGCCCGAAGACGATCGGTTAACGTTAAGTTTAATTTATCTCTTAGCATTTTTAGCTTTTCTATTTCAGCGGCGTTAAAATTTGACGAACGTTCTCTAAAACATAATTAAAAAGATGTTAAATATGAGTTACCTAATATACACAAATATCAGTCACATAATTTAAAAAAATCTACATGAATGTTCTGAAAAAGAAAATAACACGAATGTTATGATCAAGAACGATACAATCATAGGCAAAAAATAGGTACTCACTTTACCGAAATTCCAATTTTACTAATAAAATTATTTAATTTATTTTGTGTTGGTTTTGACGATAGTTAAAATTTACATTGCGCGACCCAAAATACATCTTGACATTTCCTTCGGTCAGAGCTTGGTAATGGTTATAGTAAAGTTAAAGTTAACGCCGGTTACAACGTTTGCTAAAATGTACCAACAACCGACCCTAAGTTATTCATTGTTGTAGTGGCTCTTATAAGAATGATTTAACGAGTTAGGCTAGAATAGGTACATAAATAGACAATTAACTATTAATACATATCGCTGGAAGCGCAATCTCGCTTTGCTATAATTAAATGAAGAAAATGACTCAATAACACTTAATTATTATGCATTAAATATAGATCTTCCCTATTGCGTTAGACGATTTGTATATCTAAAATTGGTTATTTTAATTTCTACTGGACTAAGCAACCCATTTATTTCTTTCGATTGTTATTACTGATTATTATGAAATACGTGATAGTAAACAATAACGGTTATCGTCATTTAGTTGATAATCAAGAAATAATTCCACTTGTTGAGTAGGTGGCACTATGATTCTCGATTTCAGATAAGAATTTATATATTAGATATTTTTGTTGTGGCCATTACTTATTAGATGTTTTTTAATACTAATTTTTGAACATTTTTTGTTTGTCATTCCA
This sequence comes from Achlya flavicornis, assembly GCA_947623365.1. Lineage (NCBI taxonomy): Eukaryota > Metazoa > Arthropoda > Insecta > Lepidoptera > Drepanidae > Achlya > Achlya flavicornis. Next base: position 6,954,449 of record OX392482.1, read on the forward strand.
AACAAATGGAAACAATACTGCACTTCACATATTACTCTGATATTAGGCACACACATCCGTTACTACATCACTGTAACAGCTAAATGGGTTTTCAATAATGAAATGAATGTAAAAAACTACTATCGCGATTGCGTTTACGTTTCTCTATAGGAATTGGCACAGCGCCTCTAGCGGAATACTCATGGTACTAATTTATTGTAAACTCAAACGCGATAGTTGCGTTTATTAAAGTTAATTCTTTACACTCAAGGTCCCTCGGCAAAGCGAGCTAAACCGGGGCTGGAGAATCAAATGAAATTGAATCTTTTTTTTTTGATTCATCAAATATGTGAAAAATAAGATTAAGACAAAGGTGTGAATATTATATATCTATCCTCGACACACTGAAGGCAAGAAGTGTGAAATTTAGGAAGTCTATAGTCTCTTATCTGAAGTTTCCACTGGACGCAATATATAATACTAGCTATCCCTCGCGGTTTTAACCGCGTTCCCTCCCAGGATAAAAGTAGCCTTTAACACTCGGCGATAATGTAGCTTTCTATTAGAGAAAGAATTTATCTAATCCGACTGGTTGTTCCAGAGATCAGCGCGATTAAACAAACAAACAAAAAAACTCTCCAGGTTTATTATACACTGCTGCCGCTGTCTCGCGCGGTTTCACCCGCGTTCCTGGAATAAAATGTTGCCTATAATAGGTATTCTTGGGTAATGTAGCTTCCTATTAGTGAAAGAATTTTTCGAATCCGACTGGTAGTTCCAGAGATTAGCCCGTTTAAACAAACAAAAAAACTCTTCCGCTTTATTATATTAGTATAGATTTTAGTATAGTATTATTTTATTTACTTAGCACATGAGACCATACTATTTAGTCATCATCATCAGCCTATAATGTCCCACTGCTGAGAACAGGCCTCCTTTCACAAATGAGGGTGAAAGGGACTGGGCGATACTCCACCACGCGTGCCCACTGCGGATTGGTGGAGGTAGGCTAGTGGTCAACCTACTGTTGGAATTTTTCAAGCCGCCTAGGAGGCATCCAACTAGCTTAACGACTATCACAATTAAGTGATAACCGGGACCAACGACTTTACGTGCCTTCCGAAGCACGGAAACGCTCGATTTGACACGACCACTAGGCGGTCACCCATCCAGTTAACGACCACGACAGACGTAGCTTAACTTTGCCGATCGATTAGGAACGGCTAATCATGCTACGCCACGAGCGCTTCTCTATTACTATTTAGTCCCTAACAATAATAAGAATACACCATCAGCGTATTTAATTTACTTATTTATCCCTATTTGTTTCTTTGGGAAAGTTTTTTGCTACCATGAGTACAATCATGTGTGTAAGTATCATTTACTAATTACCAGTCACCCTTTATATTAGTATAGATTCTAAGAAAATAATGTTAGATCACTGAATTAGCGTAATAATTCAATGTGTTAGATATTCAAACATGCAAAAAATCTGTGAAAATGTTGGTATATTAATGTAAAAATAAATTATTGATCCTCAATCAATATTGGTAATTAAATTGTTTAAAATTGCAAGTTGATTGATGATCTTCACTGGGGCGTGTAAACAAATTGGCATAGCATAAGAAAGACCTACATCAATTAATTTAAAGGGCTTAATGAAGAACAATGACAAATGAATTTGTAATCGTAACATTAATTTGCGGAGAGAATATTATAATTTAGTTTTGGCAACAGCCGCTTAGGATTATAAGAGTTTTTAGACTACCGAGTTACCTAATAGATAGGTAGGTACTAGTCGTACTGTAATTTTTTATCAAATTTATCAGGAAGTCGTTAAATTGTATATAACTACCTGTATACACTATACATATTACTTGTCCTGACTTACCGAATGATTCATCATCATGAGAGAATGAATAGACACGCCTGCGTCTTGGGGGTATTAAACTTGACCTGATTAGCTTTACCCCAATCGGAGACGGCTTGCAGGTTCATGTTAATAACCATGGCTTCTCTAAGCGTCAAGGTTTTTTCACTAGTAGCTAGGGTTGGGTTTCTTCCCGGGAATAAACCCAACTTCGAGTAAATTTCCAATTTAGTGGGAAAGAACCCGGGAATTTTCCCATTGGGTGGGAAAATACTCAAATGGTCATATTTAGTAGATTTTGCGTATATAGCGAGAAATACCTTTACCAAATCGTTTGAATAACATTTAACATGATTTCTATTAGGGTCATACTCATATCATACAATAAAAAAACAATAAAAATTTTTTTTTGCTTTGTTTTTAAAAAAAGCGACGTTTTGGGGTGTAAGGGTTGTGGTGGACAGTCGGTGGACAGTCGGACAGACGGTCTCGTGCAGAAAGAGCACGTGCACATGTACGACGCTTATATAGCCCGTCCCGGGTCCCGAGGGAGGTGTTGCAAGCGTCCATAGGATACGGTAACCATTTACCAACAGGCGGGCCGTATGCTTGTTTGCTACCTAGGTAGTATAAAAAAAATGTGTGATAACTTCCTCCAAGGTCCGCGTAGGTCCGCGCGTAGGTGATGTAGGTACATACAACAGCGAGTATGATTAAAATAACAATCAAAAGCATCAACAAATATGTTTTTTGTTTTTATTTGTAAATTAATTCATTATTTGTTAATTACTTATTTTCTTTATTTTCTACTAAATTATAAGTATAATAATGTTTTTTGTGTTCTCTGTTTTCTGTGATTACTTCAATTTTTTGGACTTTTTAATTTACTTTTTCTTTTATCTTGTTTTTTAGTTTATATTTGCTTTATATGAAGCTTTTTGAAATACTTTTATTTTTATTACCAAAATTGAATGTTGTGACTCCTTAAAAAGTTGTGCATTTATCTCTTTTCCTATTTTTGTTAGTTTAAGTTTTTTTTAATATAACAACTACTGGTTGTCCTAATTAAATAAATAAATAAATAAACATAAAGCCATGAGTATTTTCCCGCCGTTTGGGAATTTTCCCGTATTTTTCCATTCTTTTCCGTATTTTTTTTTTTAAGAGAGGTAGGGCATAACGGGCTGTCCCGTTCGAGGAGTAGCCCGACTGGGGAAGTACCTCCACCTTACAGAAGATCGCAGCCAAATAACGCTGCTTTAATGTGGTGTTGTGTTCCTGCGGTGAGTAAGGTCGCCAGAGCTCCATGAGGAGGCGCTGTGCTGGCAGTGTGGGGACCAGCGGTGTCGCACCACCGTTGTGTTGTGCAGGCGCGGCATGTTGTTGCGGCGGTCAGGGAGACCCGGTGAAACAGCTGCCCGCTGGCTGCCCGCAGGTTGTAGGGGTCCTGAGCCCAGGGATTACTTAATCTCCGCCCTGGGAGGCTGACCCGCCGCCTTGCGCATAATCCATGGTATAGTTGGTCGTGCCGGAGGAGGAGACCGGAGTGGACCCGGCCGACTGTATCATGGGGGGACCGGGGGCCCTTCCGGCTGCCGCACCAACAAACCGCATCACCTGTCCACCACTCTCGGCGAATAACACTGCACTTTGTCTCTTTCGCTGCTGGCACAGCGATTCCTCTTAATCTCTCATCATTCTCTTTTTAATGCCACGGAAAAAGAAAAAAAGAAATAGTTCTTCAGCGGCCTCCCCGTCCACAATTTCTGTGGACTTTTGCAACATCAGGGGTCTTCACGCTAATATCAATGCAGTCCACCAACATCTTGAGACTAGGGCATGCAATACCGGAGGGTTTTCAGTTCCGGAACTAAGTTCCGATATTGGACACTCAACTCCGGAATTCCGGAACTGGTTCCGGAACTGGCAACTATTTTTCGGTTTTTCGTTTCTGGGAATATTTTCGAATCAAAAAAGTTTTAATAATCAGCCTTTTAATCAATTTAAGCCACATTCGACTTTTAAACACATGAGCTTTATAGCTGTGCTCATTTATAGTAAGTGAAATCCAAAATTAAATAAGTTTTACATTATTTCTCACTTAATATAGAATATTGGTCATTTTTTAAGTAAAATTAACACATTTTTTCACATATACTACTCTAAACTATAACAAAATATAAAATATGATATGAAATTACACAGTCTTAGTAAAGTCGTAAAATGATCAACATGAAATAATTGAGATAAACTTAGCATAATAAAACACATCAGAAAAATAATATTTGGCAATAAAATGAGATCAAATCAACAACTAACTTAGGTACTTATACCTACGTATAATAAACTTAGCATAATAAACAACATCAGAAGATTAATAATTGGCAATAAACTGAGATCAAATCAACATGTAATAACTAACTTTTACAATAATTACTTTTTTGAGACGAAACGTTGTTCTTGAAAATGTGTTCTCAAGAACAATAATGCATCTAACATTGTGTCAGACAGCGAGCTTCGTAATCGGTTACAAAAGTAACCAGCACATGAAAACACTCTCTCGCTCTCCACACTCGTAGGCAGCACGCACAAAATATAATTATAAGCTTCTGTGAGATACACACCTCGATCTCCTCCGTTGTCGTACATAGCCTTTTCTAATTTTACAAAACCTGAAAGGTCAAAATTGGCAGACAGATTCTTGCAGACTTTTTTACATTTATCCATTTCTTTATTTAATTGCTCTTGTAGAGTTGGTACATTAACTTCAACGTCGTTATTTGAAAAATCTGGCTCGGAGGACACTGTAGGTGTAAGAATTGCGGTCGCAGAGTCGTTAAGGCCACTGGGAGTTTTGAACTTAAGCTGGCGTAGTAAATCGACGATAATCTTACATATTTCTTCATTATCGGGTTTGGGAAAGGTATCATCATCTGCTTGTTTAAAAAAGTCTCCCGGATCGTGCAAATAGTGGAGCACACCAGCTAAAGGTAATCTTCTTTCTTTTATACGACTTCGCAAGTTCATGGCAAGTTTCGAGCTCAAGAAGCTATTCTGTTCATCCAGTTTTTTTAGCGTAAACTTTAATGTAATATCAGCTGTATAAAGTGTCGCATCACGACGGCATAATGATAGTACAGCTAATTTTATGACATCTAAGCTATAATGAATGTCTTTCAAAGTTTTAATTTCATGTTCGGAAAAGGATATTGCTGATTTCCAGTCTATTAGAGCTTTAAGAATACAGTCTTTTAGCGTTAAAAACACTCCGATCATGTCAGACATGCTTGACCATCGCGTGCGACAATCTAATTGTAACTGTATATCTTTATGATGTTCTTTTAACACGTAATCCCGCAGTGCATCTGCTTTGAGAGGAGATTTTCTTATTATTTTAACAAGCCGCCGAACTTTTAAAATTATTTCCTTGTACAAAGCTAGATCAGCGTGAACAATAATAGAATCAATTTCAAAACTACTTTCATTTCTTACAGAATCCTCATCATCATCGCTTTCAGATTCAGAGTTATCTGAGGCATGTGACACTACTGCTCGTTCTGGTTCTTTTGATGTTTTGTAGAGTGTGTCAATAACTGCCAGCTGGATTCCGTGAGCGAGGCAAAGTTGGTGATGGCCTTTGCAATATGTGCCCATTTTTACCATTACACTAGCACCATCGGTTGTTTGGCTAATGACGTCGTCTTCCAAAGACACATTGAATTTAGCAAGATGGTCTCGCAACATATTGAACGCTGTGAAAGCTGGCATTGATCCCGTAATCTTAACCAATCCAAGATTTTTAAAATTAAAACCGCCAAAACCTTTGCTATGCAAATTTATGTTCATGTAACGTTTATTTCGCAATGAGGTCCATTCATCAAGTGACAGAGAAAATCTATGTCCGGCTGTTTTCAGTTCAGAATTTTGTTTTTGGTCTCCAATTTAACTTCTTCAGCTTGAGCTAGCACTATTTTCGATATTGTGTTTGGTGACTTAGGTAGTTCGTAGTCAGATCTTGTAAATAATTGTCTTAGATCTTGGCTTTCCGTAAAAAATCTGAAGGTGGCACCATCAAGTGCCACCATTCGAGACAAAACCAACTCCATTGTTTCCTGTCGCTTAAAAAAGTCCGTCATGACCTTCCTTTTCTTCGTTGGCATTTGCATTGCAGGTTGATTTTCTTTCGATGTACCCGGAGTCATGCTAGTTGAGCTAGTCGAGGGTAATGCAGAATCATCAACTTCAGTATCTTTTAAATTTGAGTGAAATGCACGAACATGAGTGTGTAGGCCAGTAGTGGAAGCACCAACAGTTTTCAAGACTTTGTGACATATTTTGCATTTTGCGGACTGACCATCATTTGCACGAAGAAAACGATTCCATATATCGGTATTAGTCCTCTTTTTAGAGAACGTACAGTATTCAACATTTTTCTTCGAAGTTGACCTAAAATAGAATAATAAGCTTAGAACTCGTGATTTTAACAAGGTAGTAAGTATCGAATTAAATCTAAAGACATTAAAAAAAATATTGAACCAATTTTTCATAAATTACTACTACTACTACAATAATCATAACTATACTACAGGTTTTTTTTAACTTAAGGCAATAGTGGTTATTATAGTATTAAATTTACATTTTATAAGAAGTTACAAGATAAGCTATCTTTGTTAATTAACTCCAAGCTTAGCAACATTTTAATAAAAACTAAAAGAAACAAAATATGATCTTCATTGACCAAAATACGATGTTCAAGTTTGCCAACAAACTGTATGGAAGACCACTAAATGGAGGCACTAAACCACTTTTTAACGAGTGATTATGACACCACAACAACAAAAATTTACATTTTACCATATTAAACGTAAATAGATGATAGCCTAAACCTAATCGATGGTTCAAAACATAAAATTGTATTCTAGATAAACAATAAAACCATGAAGGAATACAAAAGTTTGACAACTGTAATATAAGGTCAATAATACTCACATTTTGCATCGCACACCCGCGTACGTGCACTCACGGTAAAGTGTTTGGGCGACTCGAGCGAGTGACTGTCAAACTCGACTGCCTACCTGTACGCGGAGCGGGAGGCGAGGCGTGCGGGCGGGACGGGACGGGAGTATGTGTCGGCCCGGGTGTATAGTACACTGTAGTTAGATTGGTGCGTTCAGAAAAAGAAAAGAAAATATCACTCGATGTGTAAAATTTATGAATACCGGAATTACGATATTAACTAGTCCCAATTCCGGAACTGAAATATCGGCTATTTCCTCCGAGATTCCGGAGTTACGGGATTCCGGAATCCCGGAATGCATGCCCTACTTGAGACTGCACAGCCGACCCTGCTATTTCTAACGGAGACGCAAATATCCTGCCCTGATGATACATCGTATTTACACTACCCCGGGTACAAGCTGGAGCACAATTTTGTGCGCCGTGCCGGGGTATGTATGTACGTCAGGGAGGATATTTGCTGTCGCCGTCTCCGTGGCCTAGAAGACCGGGACCTGTCGATTTTGTGGGCGCGCGTAGATCACGGTGGCCACACCAAAGTTTACGCGTGCCTTTACAGGTCCCACAGCGGTGACGCGGACACAATCCGGTTATTTGAGCACCTGCAATTGACGACTGACAAAGTACTAGAGCAGTACCCCTCCGCGGAGTTAGTGATTTTAGGAGATTTCAACGCTCACCACGTTGAGTGGCTTGGTTCTCGGTCCACTGACTTCGCGGGGAGGACTGCTCACGACTTTGCCCTGGCCTATGGCTTCTCACAACTGGTTGTTTCTCCTACGAGAATCCCAGATATTGAGAGCCATACTAGTTCCTTACTGGACCTTCTGCTGACTACGCGACCGGAAAACTATGCAGTGACAGTGGATGCGCCACTTGGGTCATCGGACCACTGTCTCGTCCGGACGCAAGTGCCATGCGTCCGACATGATCCGCCCCGGCCTCCCGGAAGGCGACGTGTATGGCACTACAAGTCAGCAGATTGGGATGGATTGCGAGATTTCTACGCATCGTACCCGTGGAGACAGCTTTGCTTCGCATCAGATGATCCTGACACCTGTGCAGCTGCCGTCGCTGAGGCGATACTGGCGGGAATGGAATGTTATATCCCAAACCCGCTAGTGGCTGCAGGGGTGAAGAAGAGACCGTGGTTTAATCGGCCCTGCAAAGATGCTAGACATAATAAGCAAACTTTGTATGAGGCTTGGACCACGGCCCGAACTGATCAGGACCCTAACATCTCTGATGCGAAACGCAAATTTAACGCTGCCTCGAGGTTCAGTAAGCGAATGATCGCCAAGGCGAAGTTTGATTTCGTCGGCAGGTTTGGTGAGAGGCTGACTAGCCTTCCCTCTGGAAGTCGCGCTTTCTGGTCTCTTGCCAAAGCTGCTGAAGGAAACTTTTGCCAGTCGTCCTTGCCACCCCTCCGTAAGCCGGACGGAAACTTGGCCCATAGTGCAAAGGAGAAAGCTGATCTTTTGGGCTATCTCTTTGCCTCGAACTCGACTTTGGATGACGGGGGCGCCACACCGCCTACCATCCCGCAGTGTGTTAGCTCCATGCCGGAGATAAGCATTACCCAACGGGAGGTCCGGCGGGAACTGCTTTCTCTGGACATCCATAAGTCGAGTGGGCCAGACGGCATACCGGCAGTGGTGCTGAAGCGGTGTGCTCCTGAATTGTGTCCAGTATTGACGCGTCTTTTTGCACTTTCCTACACCAAAAAGGAAGTCCCGTCTTCGTGGAAGACTGCCCACGTGCACCCAGTGCCCAAAAAGGGCGACAGATCAGACCCGACGAATTACAGGCCTATCGCCATCACCTCCCTTCTCTCCAAAGTCATGGAGCGTGTGATCAACACGCAGCTTTTGAGATACCTGGAGGATCACGAGTTGTTGAGCGACCGACAATATGGCTTCCGCCACAGTCGCTCAGCTGGTGACCTCCTTGTGTATCTCACGCACCGTTGGTCACTCGCCATCGAGAGTCAAGGTGAGGCATTGGCAGTGAGCCTAGATGTGGCGAAGGCGTTCGATCGGGTCTGGCACAGGGGTCTTCTAACGAAGTTACCATCATACGGGCTTCCCGAGGGATTATGCAAATGGATTGCCAGCTTTCTGTCCAGCAGATGCATAAGAGCCGTCGTCGACGGTAGCTGCTCCGATAGCATGGACATAAATGCTGGCGTTCCGCAAGGCTCTGTGCTGTCCCCAACACTGTTCCTACTGCATATCAATGATATGCTGTCTATTGACGGCATTCATTGCTATGCAGACGACAGTACAGGGGACACCCATTACACGGGCCGTGCAAATATCCCTCGTTCCGAGGTTGAGGAAAGCCGCGAACGGCTGGTGTCTGAAATCGAGAGTACACTGACTAGTGTCTCCGATTGGGGTCGACTAAACCTAGTCCATTTTAACCCCACTAAGACCCAAGCCTGCGCGTTCACCGCTAAGAAAACCCCATGGTCTGTGGCTCCACAATTCCAGAACACTTCCTTGAACTTCAGTCAAAGCATCGGGATCCTTGGCGTCGACATTTCCAGCGACGTGCTGTTCCGAAGTCACTTGGAAGACAAGGTGAAGCTGGCATCCAAAAAGCTTGGAGTGCTCAACAGAGCGAGGCAGTACTTCACATCAGGGCAAAGACTGCAACTTTACAAGTCGCAGGTCCGGCCGCATATGGAGTACTGTTGTCATCTATGGGCGGGAGCACCTGGATACCAGCTTGGGCCTTTAGACTCGGTTCAGCGACGTGCCATCAGAATTGTTGACGATCCCGAGCTCACAAGCGGTTTAGAGCCCCTCAGTCTGAGGAGAGACTTTGCCTCCTTATGTGTGTTCTACCGCTTGTACAACGGAGAGTGTTCTAAGGAATTGTTCGAGTTGTTGCCCACGGCTACCTTCCACCATCGCAACTCACGCCATCGACGGGGAATCCATCCTCACACATTGAAACCAGAATTGTTTCGAACTGTGCGGGCTCAAAGGAGCTTTCTTCCGCGGACGCTCAGGTTGTGGAATGAGCTCCCCGCCGTGGTTTTCCCAATGGAGTACAGCATGGGGTTCTTCAAAAAGGGCGTGAAGAGATTTCTTCAGGGTCGGCAGCGCGCGAGTGATACCCCTGGTGTTGCAAGCGTCCATAGGCTACGGTAACTGCTTACCATCAGGCGGGCCGTATGCTTGTTTGCCGCCTTAGTGGTATAAAAAAAAAAAAAAAAAAAAAAAAAAAAAAATTCCCGTATTTTTCTTTTCTTCCCAATATTTTTCTTTCCCTGCCCATCCCTACTAGTAGCCTTTGCGCTTGAAAAATAGCTGTCCACAACAGTGCTGTCGTCTGCTTACCCAAAGATACCGGGTTTTAGCAGATCGTTGATATGCAGCAAGAATAATGTCGCGGAGAGAATTGATCCCTGAGGTACTCCGGCATTAATTGCCAATAGATCCGACGAGCACCCGTCTATGATAACTCGTATGAACCTTTCGCTCAGGAAATGTGAAATACAGGCACACAAACCAGCAGATATTCCGTACGAAGGAAGCTTGCTTAACAGGCTGTCGTGCCAGACTCTATCGAACTCCTTGGAGATATCAAGGGAACCAGCAAGTGATTCACCATATCACTCAATAGCTTCGCTCCATAGATGTGTGGCATACACAAGAAGATCCCCAGTCGACCGTTTCTGGTGGAAGCCAAATTGGCGGTCACTGAGGAGGTCATTATCTTCAAGGTACGCCAGGAGCCTCCGATTCAATAAACTTTTCATAATCTTACAGAGTATGGACGTGATTGCAATCGGGCGATAATTTGAGGGGTCAGCACGACTGCCTTTTTTGGGCACTGGTTGCACGTTTGCAAGCTTCCAGGCTTTTGGAACTTGACCCGTTAGTAGAGAGAGGCGATACAGGCGTATTAGGACAGGAGACAGCTCAGGCGCACAGTTCCGTAGGACAATGGCTGGAAAACCATCAGGCCCACTGGCTTTATTCAAATCCAGATTGCGTAGTACCTTAGCTAATATATTCTGGCATTTCCAACTTCGTGATAAATTTATACCACACAAAATTGTCTCACCCGATAACAATCCGCCTTGGTATAGCCCAGCTCTCAAAAAAATTATAAAAGAGAAATTAAAGTTCTTGCGTATGGCAATCTTGATGCATACCATACGTTTTCAGTTCTTAGAGCGCGAGCCAAATCAGTTGAAGCAGAATGCTACGCAAAGTATATTGCAAATACTGAGGATTCCATCGTTGATAACCCAAAATCTTTTTGGTCATACATGAAATCATCGAGTGGTTCAAGGAGTTCTATTCCTTCTATAATGAAATACGAAGGTACTGTTGCAGATACTGGCGACGACGTATGTAATTTATTTGCCTCCTACTTCCATTCAACTTTTCTGTCCCCCGTCGCAACTTCTCTTAGTTATCCATCTATTAGTCCCTCAAGCAACGTTGCAATATCAAATATTGAAATAAATCCGAAAGTGTTATTTAATCTGCTAAAATCTCTTGATCTAACTAAGGGTGCTGGGCCGGACGGTATACCTCCTTCATTTATTGTTGGATGTGCAACTAGTCTGGTTAAACCACTTATGTTGCTCTTTGAACGCTCTGTTCTTGAGGGCAAGGTGCCAAGTATGTGGAAATCAGCTTTTATAACGCCTATTCACAAAAACGGCGACAAAGGAGATGTCTCTAATTATAGGCCAATATCTAAGTTATGCATTTTCGTGAAAATTTTCGAGAAGATTGTCTACCAGCAAGTATATTCTGCTCTCAAAACGACTTTTATTCCAGAGCAACATGGTTTCCTTAATGGAAAGTCTACTGTAACTAATCTTCTCTCGTCAAATGACTACATCACTGCCTCCATGGACTCCGGTGTGCAAGTGGATGTGATCTTCACGGACTACAAAAAGGCTTTCGATCGCATCGATCACCTTATGTTGCTCCGTAAACTACAGTTGGCCGGTATTCATGGCAACCTATTTCGATGGTTTGCATCCTACATTGCAAATAGATCTCAGGCTGTTGTTGTGAAAGGTTTCACATCCAAATGGTTGCCGATACCATCAGGCATACCTCAAGGATCACTGCTCGGACCTCTTCTCTTTGTCCTATTTATTAATGACATCAATCACTGTTTTCTCAACTCGAAATTCTTATTATTTGCTGATGACATGAAAATCCTAAAAGATATTAAATCCTCAAACGACTCTATTTTACTCCAAGAAGATCTTTCAAGATTGGAGACTTATTGCTGCATAAATAAATTAGATCTAAACGTATCTAAGTGTTTTTCCATGACGTTTTCAAGGAAAACTAAGAAAATAAATTTTAAATATAGTCTTAATAATTGTGAATTGAAAAAAATTTATGAGATAAGGGACCTTGGAGTGATTCACGACTCTAAATTACTCATATACTGCATCATATTCTTCCCTTGGAGTTCCGGCGAACTGTGGCAGATGTAACTCTCCTAATGAAGATTGCAAGAGGACATATAGATTCCCCTTCTTTACTAGCGAACATACATTTATGTGTCCCTAGTAGGTCCCAAAGACATCCAGCTCGTCTATTCATTCCCAATGCAAATACAAATTATAGGCAGAATACGTTCTTTTGCAGAGCCGGTAGGCATTTTAATAGTGCTATAAATAAATTACCTTTAGATTTATTTAATACAAGTACTAATCAGGCAAAGTATCTGTATTCCAATTCTTACTTCGGCTTCCCAACACGCTAGCTTTTATCTAATTTTTTTTTGTATAACTGTTCACCTCTTCCTTATTAACTCTTCTGTATTAGTCTTTGTATGTGAAAACTATATTGCTTTTAGTATCTATTTCTTCTACTTGTTTTAGTTATTGTAAGCTGTTTGTTTTCCAAATAAATAAAATAAAATAAAATAAAAATTTGATGGTGGCAAGAGGGTAGTTTTGGGGTGATTGGCTACCCGTATCCAGATGTGAGTTCCCCGCAAATAGAGTGGTAAATATATTTGAACCTGAGGAAGCTGGCGGTCAACATGGTGCCGTTCCCCCGGCTACACTTCTACATGCCTGGTTTCGCGCCGCTGACTTCACGAGGCGCTCAACAATAAGTATAGAGCGCTCACAGTCCCCGAGTTGACTCTACAGATGTTTGACGCGAAGAACATGATGGTTGCCTGCGACCCACGACACGGCAGATACTTGACTGTCGCCACGATATTCAGGGGTCGAATGTCTATGGAAGAAGTTGACGAGCAGCTGGAATAAGAACAGCACATACTTTGTGGAATGGATTCCGCATAACGTGAAGATTGCAGTGTGCGACATTCCCCCTCGAGGATTTAAGATGGCTTCGACTTTCATTTCTACAGCTATTCAGAGTATATTCAAGAGGGTGGCGGATGTTCGTGGCTATGTTCAGGCGGAAAGCCTTCCTCCACTGGTACACAGGCGACGGTATGGACGAGATGGAGTTCACAGAAGCGGAAAGCAACATGAATGACCTGGTGTCAGAGTACCAGCAGTACCAGGACGCGACGGCAGACAACGAGGGAGAGTTCGACGAAGAAGCGGAGGGCGAGGGCATGGAAGAGGAATAGCAATTAATTATTGGTTTTGCATTTGTGTATGTCCTTGTGTTGTCCAAAATAAATAAAATAAAATAAATTTGCCTTCTCCACGGCTGTGTGGGCCAGAGTATAAATTATTATATAAAAATATTTTTAAATATTCGTTTTACCTTCAAAGGAAACACTTACCTTCAAAAGATGGTGACCGTCAAAACTCTACTACTACTAGGAAATCAGATAAGTTCTAAAATTCTAAATACAACACTGCACACTAATGAAATGGAACATTAATAGCTACGCATGCATACATTACACTACTCACACTACACTACTATTACAGTGCAAATTTAATATTAATAAAGAGATAATAGGAGACATTGTTTTTTAATAAATGGAGTGGTTACATATTCACGGAAGGGCCTGCAATGGTCGACCCGTAGATGCAATGTAATTTTTTTGTTGTAGGTTTTACGAAAAAGATATCATGAAAACATACTTGAGCATCTTCAGCTGTCTGTGATAGTAAAACAACCGCCTATGTGATACGATACAAATATGCAGAGGAAATGTATCCTACACCATCGGAAGTTATTCTAAAGCATGATCTTCAGCTGTTTATAGCCGAGCTATTTATAAAACATTTGATTATGAGCCAAAATTCGATAAAACGTGATTTTTCAGGGTGATACACGTGGGCAGTGTGACGGCATACGGCCAGACAACGCACCTAAATTAGTATAGCTACCATGTAAACACGAACGGGGTGACACTGAAAACAACAACGTAAAGAGGTAACGTCACGACGAGAGCTCTTACTCCTCGGGATCTGCATGCTTTGTTCATTAATCATGCTTGTCTATATATGAAAATCTTAATGATAAAAAAGTCCAATGTTTTTTGATAATCTAACTGGCGGACTAGGTAATTAGTTATTTTTTCTACCCAGGAATTATCCCTATTCTAATAGCCCAACCTATAATAATCCCAACTCTTCGGTGGTATATGAGTACCAGTATTGAGTGACGATAAAGTGTTCATAAAATAAACGAGTGAGTGAAAAAATTTAAACAAAGTCTTGTCAATTCTAAATATATTTGAAAATGGTCCCGAGGTCGTCCGTCATCGATGGCGCCGACCTTGTATTTCTCACAGAAATAAAACGAAAATGAAGAATATAAACTGATTTTTGTGAACTACATAAGTAATTACAAGGTATATTAAATGCGTAAACATCCTGTAATATATTAGCTGCAGTCATGACATATTGAGTGGGTATATTTCAGAAGATTTCAGAATAATTACAATTCATGTTGAATGCATACTTATTAAAAAAAAGTAATTTAAAAAATAAAATCGACTTCAAAATACACTAAAAAGTATGAAATAACTCTAATAATAAAACGTCAGATAAGAGTTATTTCACTTACTTTTTAGTGTATTTGGAAGTCGATAATTTTCTTTTTAGATTACTTTTTTATTTCGTCATTTTTAGCTTTTTTCAAGGTATCTTGAAAGCTCAAATCATTTTTATCGGCTTCAAAAAATAGAAGAATATCAATTCGATACAGTAACTCCAGTGTTAAAGAGAATGTTTGAGGTATTACATCTTCTCGTCTTATAGGATTAAACTTATAAGACGGGTACTTCTCTTTACTTATAAGATTAATTTCCAATAAGATCACAAAGTTAAATATGTAAAAATGATTGTGCGATTCTGACTCATTCTTATATATTTTTTTTAGGTTGACATACAATTTTCTTAGTAAGTAGTATAATTTATTTACAACAAATATGTAAGTACTAAATAAAATCTATATATAGAAAACTTCCTCGAGTCTGCCACCGCTGCCGATAAGCGACAAAGTTCCCAGCTGGCTTCGCTTCCTCTGTGGATAGCCAAGCTAATGCGTTGGCGGAAAAAGCTCGGCCCGCTCGCGCTGGTCTTCAGAGGCCTCAATCAATTTTAATGACCCATCCCGTCATGAACACAAAAATAAAAAAATAATTTGGTCCAATAGAGGCGTATTTCTTGAATTATGTATTTTCCGCACTTAAATAATAAATAAACTTAAATATTATTAGACAAAAATATATTATAATACCTATCAGAGGCTCTACCGCGTAACTTTGGTGGTAATCGTAACGAACACCATTAATGAATTTCATCCAATCAGGGCCCACGAATGGTCATCGTCGCGACATACCGCATGCGCGTCATTGGATGAAATAATTAATGGTGTTCGTTACGATTACCACCAAAGTTACGCGGTAGAGCCCCTGATCTGTGAAAAAAATCTGAACCAAAATTCAAAGTTAATATTTTGCAATGAAAAAATATTGAAGTTATTTACGTACGTTGACATTATTTTTAAACTATGCTCGTTATCTGATTTTTTAATAAACAAAGATTATTCACCGTCGCGGAATCCGTTGAGTCATCGTTGAACTTGGACGATTCCAGGTGTATTGGAACACACGGCTATTTCTGAGCTTGCGCACCACTTGTACAGTCCACCTGAGTGGGACGTTTTAATGCGTTTCACCTCGAATATTCTATTTTAAATATAATTTAATTACTCAAAGGATTAAGAAGTACCTACATGTAGGGGAGCGAGGAGCCTGTTATAACAGGGTTTTTTCACTGGAACTGAACGAAATTCTTTACCTCAATCTTATATTTATGTCGTGCTACATCATGTCGTCATAGCCGTGTCCCACCCAGACGCAGCGTACCTAATTTTTATCAAGTATTTTTTTTGTTATATCGCAAACAAAATAACATAATCTGAAAAAGGGGAAAAATCTCCGAGACTCGATTCCCACGATGAACATACCCACAAGTTTGTACGGAACCCTCGGTGCACGAGTCCGACTCGCACTTGGCCGGTTTTTTTCTACCTGATTTAATAGAGGAAGAGCTAATGTTAAATTATTGGTAATTAAACCGATGGTTCCCGTGATAAATTAGTTTTTCTGAAAATTGTGACAACAAGCCCCTCGCTCGTATGTACATATGTTATTGGTAAATATTGAGTTGGATCAAAATTTGTTTATGCATTTTATTTTATAAACTTACTAGCTGTCTCCACGGTTTCGACCATCCCGAAAATGCATGTATATTCAGACATGTCCGTTTGTACGTATAGGAACCCTGAGTGTAAATGGTGCGTAAGAAAGATAGAGCGCTAGCTAACATAGCAAAAATATTTAAAAGTCCAATATAATATTTTAATAGAGTCAACAAAAGGTTTGCCGAAAACAGGTGGCTAGGTAATCAATAAGAATTCAATCTCTACTAGGTACACGTAGAGCTGCTTGTTCAGAATTAGAGATGAGACGAAATGAGCGAGTAGTAGATATCTAGATTCAACGGTCAGTCAACCGATTTCTGAGAAAGTTATTCATAACTATGTAAGTACTATGTACGGTTTAAACCTTATTTTAAAACGCATTCGTAATATGTAACAGTTTCAATAACTTGTTTACATAAATGATTAAAAGTATACACGAAAGCGAAAGCTTTATATCCGGGCCGGGAACGAACGTAGGCACGTAAAGTAGTAAAACATGAGCAAAATATAATGTTTATTGAATGCTTTGGGTTGGGCGGGCGGCGGCGGCGGCGGGCGGGCGGCGGTGGAGGGCGGCGAGGGAGGGCGTGCGGCCGGCGAGCCTGGCGCGGCCCGCCCGCGGCCAGTGCGCGCCCACCCCGGTCCGACACTCGACGTCGGCTCGTCAACGAAACCACACTACCCTATTTATTAACGACCATTATTAAATTCGGTAAGAATCTAACGAGTGTCCTACTGCTAGCTCTGTAAGGGTTGTGCCAAAAGTGTACGCAACGCGGTGTGTTCACCCGCCGTTCGCTGTTCCGTTCTTCGAAGTGCGTAGCGCCGTCTCGCTCTAATATTGCGCAATTTTGTCTGTCTCGCTCGTTTGTCTCGGGTCTTCATCTGAAGTCTGGGTTGCATTCTCGCGGGTGATTAGTCGAGATAAGCGGACTTCATAACCGGGTAACATTGGTTCAGCAGCACGTAAGTTACTCACTGTGTTTATTGATCACGATAATATCATGAAGAAAAATACTTTAATGTTCTATACATTTCTTTAAATTAATTAATAGTGATATATCATAAAAGTTTACAAACATTGAAACATCCTGGTCAAATGTTTGTCTTAATTTCAAATTAGTTCGTTAGGTTCATAAATCCAATTCAACTGTAAAAGATTACGCGATTATTAAACAAGTAAAGTAAAGTTATTTTACAACTAATTTATTGATTGAATTTATCGTGTAATTGAAAATTATTAACTTCACTCTCAAAATACTAAATTCAGTTCATGAAATAAATTTATCTTGTGAAGTACCAAGTTCCCCTATGAAGTGCAAATGGTGTCCTACTCTTAGTTGAAGGTGATGATGATCATTGAGCGATATGAATGACAGTTCCAGTATTGAAAAATCGACAGCCGTTAAACAAGCCCATTCTTTACATCTCTATACCTATCTTAAAATAAAATACCATTACATCTTGTAAAAATAAAAGAATAAAGTCCATATTATTATGACTGTAAATTATGAAGTCCAATGGTCATATCGATATCGCTGCGAGCATAGATGTATCGATAAATATATTAATCGATTTTTGTCAAATCTGACATAACTCTACGAGAATGACATTTGATATTAATAAAAAATAGCTAGTTTATCGATGTTCTAAACTTATTGACGATTTGATAAAAGATCCATGCTCTGCAGGTTCGATCGATATCGGTAACGGACTCATGAGCCACCTGTCTGCGACAATGCGCGGGATCCGAGAATGCTGTGAATCCGATCCGGCCGCCCGCGCGCCTATTTTCGGCCACTCACATCTCGAGCCAAATTTGCAATCCCGCCAAATCGACGCGCCTTCAAGTATTTTTGTAACCGTTTCACAATCGTAATACTTTTTTTTTCACGTCTACTCCAAATTTTGAAGATAAATATCTGACCTTCGAAAGAAAAATAGACTATTTCGTCAAGCAGGATAATGGGGAATGGATAGATCATTAAATAAATTTCTCAAATGACAAAACATATTTGACATTGGCCTTGAATCTTGACCTGATTTGTGTACCAATTGGGTGTTATTTATTTAGAACACTTAATAATAAAAACAGATTGTTGACACTGAGTTCATACTCGCTGGTAGTTATAAAATAAAAAAAAACCTAAATCAATTATATTTAACAATTTAAATTCACAGAATTCTTCTGAATTTCACTGAATTTCTTGATTTCAACAATATTTTACGTTTTCATTTTTTCACGAGCTTATTTTTGAACATTTCAATTTGAAAGGGCTAATCAAATAATTATTTACAATATTGTAAAAAAATATTAGTTTGAAACATCATCACAATACTGGTACAATATCACAAACTTTATTGAATGTGTCATTTTTTAAATTTCCTTTTCCTCATGGTTACCACATTTACATACCAATCAGGTTTACTTAAATTGAATGTAAATAATTATAACACCTATTCAAATATGAAGTACTTACCTATTATAGAGGGGTGGGTTTACAATTGCAAATTAAGGTCTTAGTCTTAGAAAGAAGCGAAATTCACTAAAAGCTAGAAAGAACGATTATTCAACAACACTTTTGCCAGAAATAAAACATTTTAACGTAAATCGAAGCTCGTTTGTTAGTGAAGATAAAAAGCAAATGTAATAATGAACCTATCATAAACTACAAAAAAGTGACTTTATTGATAACATGATTTAATTATAAAAATGATCAAATACCTAGCATTTATTAGATTTTTGTTTAAAAGTTTGAAACCTGTATTGATTTCCAAAGCATGAATTTCAGCATATTACTCGTGCCAAGATATCTTTCGCTATTTTATCTGTTATTGCTGAGTTACCTTGGCATACGTTCCGAATGACAGGCGATGCTAAACGACTCTGCAACGCGTTACGTTTCAGTCTCAACAACTTTAATAGCAGCAGAGATGCATTCCAGCACTGTGATGTGTTCCTCGCTATCTACACAAACGTCGATCTTAACATGAAAGACTGATGAATGGCGTTCTGATCCACTAAATATAAATCAATGACGTAAGTCATTGAATAGTTTGAAAATCCACGGCTTCTATATTACCTACGTCATATCATGGAAGTCGCTGGAAAGTTTACCTTTGAAAATAGATTTTAGGTCGTAAATTCCAAGTTTAGGTTTGGTCTTCAATCTAAAACCGATAAAAAATTGTTATTAGTGGCTATAACTACTTAAAATTTCGTTAAGCGGTGAGTATAACCTATACCTGAAATTCAGAATAAAGACTAACCTAATAAACTCTTCAATGCTGTTGAACCGTGCTCCTGAAATATCTCGATGAGCAGTTGCATCAATTCGTTTTCGTGAATTTAACACCGTCGAAGCTTACAAAATTAGAAATTGTAGCAGGCCACTGACTTATCAACGGTGTTACCGTAACAAGGTCGTCACAATCTCGAAAATAGCTGAGCAACGAGCAGACATTGGTAAAAACGTTCGTTTTCAAGTTTCTCCTCAACATCGGTTAGATTGGCGAGTGTCCAAGTCCACGGCACCACGGGCTATTCGACACGGCGTACGGCGGCCAGCCACCGAGGCAGCTATTTGCGGCGCTGCTGCTAACTCTACATACGTCATTGCTCTATTTACGAGAAACGAGCACGCTATTGTACTCAATTATATCACCTGGACATCGTTTTTAGAAATAAATTACAACAAACTCAAGGTTAACGTCTAATACATTGGTGACGAGTAACAAGTAGTCCCGGTATATGTACCACTTAGGTACAAGAAATATATCATATTTTAAGCAGCTTGTTTTTGTTACAGAAAACGAGCTCGACATAAACCGCCAAAATGTTCAAAAGTCATTTAGAAATGATTGGCAGAAATGAGACGCCGTCGAAGAAAGCCAGATTTTGGCAATCCTTCGTGCGATCTCTAAAAGGTAAGGTTCATTGTAAATTGATCAGATAACAATAAACTAATTATATTTATAAAAGGTGAAACTGTCAACATGTTTCAATGCAACTCACAATTACAAAGAGTTCCGTGTTCAACGTAAAACTTCTTCCCCTCGCAGGATCGGAAGACATCAGAGCCGAGGATAGGTACAGGCCCAGCCGGCGCAGCGTGTTCCCAGAACTTTTGTCCACGTACCCCTACAGCAAATCTATCTACGACGACCCCATCGGCGCCGCCGAAAGGATCAGCGTCCCCGGATACCGCTACCTGCCGGTCCACCGCGAAACCTACGGGTACTCCCCTCGCGCCATCTACGCTCACAACTACCCTAGTTCTCTCGATCGGTACAGACCTAGTAAGTAATGAAACATGCGCCGTTTCCAAACAAGCACACCAACTTGCTACACTAACTTAGTTTGCCAACCAGTCACGAACCGCATAGCTATCCTCATTTCGATATTCAGAGTACAAAATACCATTACGTACGAGATTCGAAACATTATTGATTAAATATTGATTGATCATTGGAGGATCGATGACACAATAAGTCCGTAATTGATTGGCAAATACACTACTCACAATAACACACGTTAATTTGGCAATCAATTCACAATAATAACATGGCTGCTTTGACCTTATAGCTCATTGAAGCAAAAAATAATTATAATATTGTAAATATATTAAATCTTTTTCATTTACCAAAAATTGTAAGCATTGTAATTATTGAAACAATGTCATTTGTATAAAGATCGAACATCAAATGTGTTTCATTATTAAACATCATTGGACACAATACAACAGTATAGTAGGTTAACACATTCATGTTGTTAATAAGTATACCAGATTCAATATCTGTAAGAAAAAATTCAGTTGTTTCAGCAGTCTCCCGTGAAGTGTAAATTAAAAATGACGCAACTTCGTCTGTAACACAATATTATCAATCAATAATAATTACACATTTCGCAAAAGAGACAAAATGAATCAGTTGTAATAATAATTTTATATACAATTCATCTGTTAATATAATAATTTGTATTATGTTTTAAATATAAATAAAAATTTCAAAGTATATTTCGGAAGTGGATCCTGTAACAAGCTCGGAGATTGACTACCTATTAGTTGAATCGATATAACATAACATGGAGTCGGACACGACCATAATTTGCTCATGTTATAATTTTCTGTCAATTTAGAGTCACCGATTTATTTGGAATATGTTCGTAGTAACGTTATGTATCGTTATGTCCATGTATTATGTTATAATCAATACACAGACCACTGTAAAGTCTGTAAATCGTTCAGACTACTTACCTAAGTATGTAAGATGTATTAGCATCGCATAATGCTTTATCTTCTCTCTTGGTCTTAGATCTTTATAATAGCGTGTAAATTTGATGCTGGCTGTGTCTTGTGCGAGTACAACTTTACTAATAATCGCATGTACTTATACATATATATCATTATCATAGAAATCACCTCTTAAGTTATAACATACGTAACTTATGTACATCACATTTGTAAATTCCATGAATGTTACATCGACTTCACAGCTAATACTATTATCGGATCGATCTTCTAGCTATGTCAGGTGACACATTTTTCTTTCATACATTTTATATTCCTATTATTTTAATATCCGCTACATATTAATATCATATTGTATTTATTTATTTTACAAAGTCTTCCCAGGAATGTGATGAAGAGGTGAGTTCTACGTATGACTTTCGTATCTTTTGCACATATCTACTTGTATTTTATCCCTTTGTATCATGTCCATATAAAGATTTCACTCAATACACTAACAACCCATTAACTTAGCATATGGTTTATTTATGTTATGAAATTATTTATTTTTTAAAAGTTAAATCCATGTGTGAATGGATGATGTTTTAATATCTATCTTCTTCTTTTCAACTTTTATGAAGTTACTTTAACTTTGAAATTGAAAATTGGATTATGTTTGGAACGAACCTGTTGGTATTCTGTGTCAAAATATTTCTGTTTTCAAATTCTTCTCTTTTTAACGATTCTGTCGACGAATCCTATATGTAGGAACATATTATTTTATTGGATTAGGAACGATCTTACGAAGTCCACATGAAGTAGCTAATTGTAGACGGACGATCCAAATCCAATATGTTGTGGAGTTCAAGAGTGATTCAAATGTTCTGAAAAAGTTTGGATATGTGCATTGCTAATAATGTATTTGTTCTACAAACAGTTTACCACGTACCGAGACGTGTGCGACGAGGCGTTGACCCGTTCGACGCTCACAAGGCGTGGCAGGACCATCTCGACAGGCTGGCCGCCATCGACCGGCTGTACCCCTCCCGCTATGGTCTCTATCTGAAGGACCGGGCATACCCCATCACCGACCTCTCATCCCATGTCCCCGATCGCTATGAGCCCAAGAGCCTTAAAGGAATCGAATATGAACCCGACAACAAACCTCACTGGGGAACAGGTAAATACTACTAACAACATCTATGCACGACTATATTTAGGTTACTTTAGGATAAGCAACACCGCAGTTCATCAGTGTGTATTTTACTCAGACAACTTGTTTATAGTCCTCTTTAGTGTCTGAGAGAGACTGATTGTTTTTTGTTGATATCAAGCTGTTGAACTTTGGTGGGATTTCTGATCCATGTTATATGCTATTATACAGTATACTTTATACTATAAACATCCAATTGTACAAACATATTTCATGTAATATAACATTGATTGATTCTACGTAAGTAGGAACCTAATTGGAATTTCTGTAGCGTAGCAGATCATGTGGATTCAGGTTATTGTAAAAACTTATCGGACAACATTCACCTATCAGATTCAATTCTAATTGAATCTGATTTGAGTGTCTTGATACAGTCCAATTTATTTAAGATTTTACTTTAGTCAGTAAAGTTTACGATCACTGAAGTTATAGATATGCGTGGTTACTGAAGATCCTGTTTTTCTATAGATGTACATACATTATGTTTGACTTTTATTTTCGATGTATCATCTAACATAACAAAATTCAAAATTATTTGTATAGTTACGATAAGATCTGGCTGGTAAAATATTTTTGAATTTACCTTTGTAAACGTCCAACAGAGACATATCTAAAGAGTAGTCGTACGGTTTTTGTTACGTATGTACATAATTTTATACATGAATGCTATCCTATTTGTTGATTAGTACAAAGTTTTTAATATTTAAACTAACACATCACAATATTTTTTATTAAAATATAAAAGACCAATCCGTGTTTTGATTTAGTAGTTTAGTACCTCTCGTAAAATTTATACATTTAATTAAGTATATTTTAAATTTAATCAGCCGCTGAAATTGACGTTCGCGTTCTGCGAAAGTTTCTTTATGGTTTTTACATCTCGACGAAATGTTCAATAATTAATAATATTTAATTTCATGTGCATGAGCTGCATTGTATATACGTGCAAAGCGACATTCATTTGGAATGTTCACAATGTCTGAAAACCTCATATTCGTTTCCAATAAGAACACTACACTCTACAAATGTACCTAAATTAACGTAACAAGCTAGTGAGAATCAGGCGATTCAATAACGCAATAATCACGATTCCAATGAGCTTTGCAAACAAACGGAGCCCCGATGTGTATATTTGAGCTTGGTATTGATTATGAGACTTGCCATGAAGGAGCGTGGCCGGCGAGGATATCAGACCCGTTCCGAAACGACCCTTTTTTCGCTGATGCCGAAAAATGGGCTGGTTTTGACCGCTCTCTCCGAGGGAAGTCCCCGACGCCCGTGAAACCGAGGATTAGCCAACCGCGAGACTGCGAGGTCGCTTACGATGCCGACGGTAAGGGCAACAGACACGCCATGTACTCGAACACCCTGTATCTTCGTCGAGACCCTCTCTTCTGATTACCCTATTGAAGAAGCTAGGCTCGATATATCCAGTAGGTCGTAGCCCTTGTTCAGTATGGCAACTTTAGTCAAAGCTGTGTGAGAGTTTAGCATCCGTAGTAAATGTTCTCAGTTTACCTTTTCCAGTGAATAAGAAAATAAGACATCTATATTCACGATTTTTTTCCTGTACTATAGGTAGTTGTTGATTAACATTGTATGCGTCTTCAACTCCATGAGTGTATGTGTTCTTTCATCATTACAAGCCAAGCTGCATGATGTAACGCTAGTCTCATCCATTTTAATTTTAGACAGTGGATTTCTTCCACCACTTCCTCTTAGATTTATTACAGGTAAGTAATATTAATTATTGTCGGTCGACACGATCAATACGATCAAGCCTACATAGAACAACAATTAAAATTATAACGAATGTAATGGAATATTTAAAAAGTACATCAGCAGTGGACTTGTTGCTTTTTGCATAACTTCCAACGTTGCCAAAAGTATTTTTATAATCCTCAGTAAAATATATATAATTAATAAGTTTACTGTCGATTGGTGCTAGATGATCATTAAATATGATTTTTGATTCGATCCATCTCAATTGCTCATCCGGTATCATTAATATAATCTCAAGATATCTCTTAAAATACTATAAAGTTAAATGCATAACAAAGATAAGAGAAATTCATGCTTGTATGTTGACGACTATACTGAACGCTTATGGCTGCATTGAAAGCTTATAAACGCGTGGGCTGTGACGAAGAACAGATGAAGTGTGCGAGTCTGTTGTCCTCGGCACTAAACGTGTAGTTGTGGCGTGTAGGTGCTCCACTGTACAACGCCAGCGGACGGCTGCGCAGGCCCTGGGCTGACATATTCAACCCCAGCCCTTCGCTACCGATCTCGGCGATCACTCGGGACCCCTTCTGGTACGACTGGCCGTTGCTGAAGCCCCTCGCTCGATGGGACCGCAGCCCTTCCTACATCCGTGATTCGTACCTGTCGCCGGTCAAACGCACCTTCCTCTGGGACAAGCACCCGATCCGGCCTTTAGGTTAGTGGGTCGCTGTAAATATGCAACACACAACTGCAGCTTTAATGGTGTCTCAGCTGTACAAACTTGGCCTACGAACTATATCATAACATGTTCACAGTCATGCAATTTTATGAAACAAAGTTACTTTTGTGAAGACCTACAAGCACAACGGCTATAAATATAAATGTGTTTCTTTTTGGTTACGGCAGATTTAATGGTGGCAGACGCGTTCACAGTGGGTGATCTAAGCAGGACTTTACCTTTCATTCGTAGTATATAATAATGCATACAGCAGGTATTTGGTCTATACCTACCTTGGTCCCTGTGTTAAATTGGTAGATTCCTCTCTTGTATTAATTCCTACGTATTTTGTAGATTGTAGAACTTATGTCATGATCTATGTGTTTATTTACCTATCATCTCGTAATATAGCTACTGTAGTGGAAACAGAAAATACTGTCAATATTAAAATAATCATCCACTAGCTTTGCATATTAAGGTAGTACTATATATTATTACATTTTCTATGCAAGTAGGAGTATAGTAGAGATTCAATGCCATCTTCAAACCATTATTAATGTTTTTCAATCGATATCTACCTTTCATAATATCTATCATCGGTTTAATTTGACGTTGAAAATTGCTTATGGAAAGCCTTCGAAATTTCAGGGATTTTACGTCAAACGAATCCGAGGATTATTCGTTTTATCATTATCCCGGCCATGCTCTTACTTTACGTCTTCATTTACCATTATGTTTCGAGTTTAAAATTCATAGCTAATCCTACACAGTTCATAATATTTCCAGTATTCACAAAACTATGTGTCAACCATTCAAATAACCTTTAAAGTTAGATGTAATCAACATGCCACTTTGCACTATTGAACACATCATTGTCATTTAAACATTGACACCAATTTATGCAATGCAACTCTTGTGTTTTTTAATTTAAATAACGTGTCTTTAATAAAAAATATTTATTAAGTATATGTACCTAGTAATATTTTTAACAAATATGTTATAGGTATGTAGTATTTTATATTGTAATTAATTTCGCTAATTACCATCCTTATTTCTATATCTTATACAAATATTATTGTTACTTTCCAGAAAACTAAAAAAGAATCATGAATTAAATAATGATATGGGATATTTTACATGGGTACTATCATACATAGATAGTCTAGCTAGACATAGACATTGACTTACCTATGTAAAACTGACGGACACGAATGTAGGTTTTGAAATAAATGTATTTAAAATAATTAATTATGTAATATAGAGTCGCCCAATATGAATTAAACTTCTCAATATACGATTATTACCATCTTTGTTCCAAAATGACCTATAACTAGATGTAGTATATTATGTAACATGTTCCTATACAATCCACAGCATTTTAAATAAAGAGTACTGTTTTGTGTACCACGTATCCAAAATATTGCATGCCGTTCCAAAAGATAATATCGATTAAATACTATATTTATATTTTTCAGCCGCTGCTTTCTAAAGGGCCGGTCATCGAATCTTCTTTATAATAAGCTCTTAACATCATCTACTTAATTTAATATTTTATAAACTATTTTCTGTTATAACTTTGACTATGTTACAAAAACGTAAAAAATTAAATAAAAATACATGAAATGATAATTATTAGATTCTAAAACAAATAAATCAAAATGTTTACTTACCAAAGATTTTCACGCAAGATCTCAAAGACTGCAATAACATAGTCACTGCCAAGAAAATTTACTTATTACCAAAAATGTTTATATTTTAAAAATATTTTTATGTATTCCAAAAATAAAAAAATCAATAAAATCTCAAAAACGTAAGGTTGTTTTTATGGTATTTTATATCTAACATCCTATTCCTACGCTACCTACACTTTAATTTCTTTAAAAGCAAAGCGTAAAGCGTGCAGTAAATATAGGTAACTTCAGGCCTGTCCCACTCCCATGTTTAGGTACGATCGCGCGCACGCGGACTACCGGAACAACGCTAGTCGGTTGCAACGCGCACGCAGCGCAAGACGCGTGTGGGTATAAATACCTACGTACTACCTATATAAAGTGTTTACTGTTCTTTTTTTAACACTATCTTGTGTAGATATCGTTGTTTTTATAGTTCTAGATATTTTGTTGTTGTTTCATTGTATTGTCCTAAAGTCCTTATTATAATAATAGGCCCGTTTTGATAACATACCAGTGTCTTAAAAAGAGACAAAGATAGAGCGACCAGAAGAGACCCTCTTGTATAAACGGGCCTCTTAGACCTCGAAAACTCATGTGAATGATTTTTAACCCACTTCAAAAAAAGGAGGAGGTTTCTCAATTCAACCGTATATTTTTTAACCGACTTCATAAAAAGGAGGAGGTTCTCAATTCGGTTATATGTTTTTTTTTTTTTTTTTTTTTTATTTTTATGTTTGTTACCTCATAACTCCGTCGTTTATAAACCGATTTGGAAATGTTTTTTTGTCTGGAAGGGTACACTTCCCGTTTGGTCCCATTGTCAGATCAGGATTTGATTACTTCTTAGTGTACTTTGAAGTCGGTTTAAGTTTTTTGTAAAACAGTCTAATTATTTTTATGTGTGTTCGCGGATAACTTCGTCGTTTATGAACCGATTTTGACGATTTTTTTTTTAGAAACTGTTAGTAGTTCCATAATAGAGTGAGAGTTCCCTCTTTAAATATACAGTAATTCTACCTTACAACTCTTAGAATAACTAAGATTTAACATACCACTATTTCAAAAATCAGTAGAACAATATTCAGAAAAATTTAACAATTCTTATTGTTATGTTTTTCTGATTTTTTTTCTACTGACCTAGTAACTTACCTAGTAACTCAATATATCCTTTTTTTGGTTAATTCTTTATTAATTTTTATATAACAAACTTCTTTAATCAACATGAAGATTATTAAGAACAAATATTGTGAATTTCGGCTGACGGCTACTGGACTAGGTAATCGTGCCGTTTCTTGTCGCGTCGTCAGTCATTCCAGATTTGATAAGCATGTATGTTACTAAAACCCTTCCCCAAAATAGTTGTATTCAGTTTCGTAGACAGAATACACATTCAGTATACAAAGTACGTATAGGTCTAACAACTTAGATTAAAGTATGTAGACATTTTAAAATAACTTTCTGATCTAATACTAGTTAGCTAGGATATTTTAAATGTCATTGTTCACGAAAGGAGAATAGCATAGAAATAAAATAAACACAGAGAATAGTAATAGGACATACATAGGCGATAAGGAAATATTGAAGATTCATAATACGTCATTAGACAACCCTACCGTAACACGTGCCGCGTCATACAGGATAGAGTTATACGATAGAAAGAGAGGGAAGTTGTAGGTGAATATAATTTTAGGCGCGCAGCGCTGCGCGAACTGGATTGCGCTTTATTCTGTCGTTCCAAGAGTCGATTTTTGTTTAAATGTCGTTTTCGAAGTGGGTTTTCAGTACGTAGTACTATTAAATATTCTGTGGTAACTTATATACAGGGTGATGGGAAGATGGGTGCAAAGCTGTAAGGCGATGATAGTATAGATCATTTAGACCCTTTTTAGCCATGGTTGTCTAAGACGAAGTGTGAAAATTTTTTTTTACCAATCTTTTCTGGTTTTTGGCGCAAAACCCCGAAACTTACCCGTTAATTAATAATTATAGCCAGTTTGAATGATGTGTGAATTATTTTTCATTTTATTTATTTAAAATAATGTGTAAGCATTATATAGGATAATATATTAATTACTTTTTAAAAACAATTATAAATTATAGGCAAAGTACCTACCTAGGTACCTAAGTTAAGTTATTCATCAACTCCGAACTTAACGAATAGTTTTAAGTGAAAAGGGAATAAAACATATTGATGCTCGGCGACGCAAATGTAGATCTATGCACCTTTACATCATACAGGGATTCATATCTAGACGCACTATGTAATCTGGGACTACAGTGTGGAATAACCGACTATACACGGATTGAAACGCGATTAAATAAGGTAACAAAATCGTGCATTGATCACATTTTCGTACGCCTTGCCTCACTGGAACCGATCACTGCGGCCGTCGATACTGTACACACGGCAACAGATCAAGCTATACATTTCTAGTATAAGCTGACCTCCCATTGTACGGAAATCCTATACAATACGAGATCAGCTTATACTGGAAATGTATAGCTTGATCTGTAGCCGTGTGTACTAGCGGATCACCGCGCCATTATAATCACGTGCAATAGTGCGCACTCGCCTCGTATACAGGATGCTGCTACCGAAAAGTCAAAGATTATTTATAATAGTAAAATCCTATCCGAGGAATTAAGTAAGATTGATTGGCATTGTACAAATGAAATGAAGTCACCCAATGAAATATACAATTTCATTAAATATAGTTTTGAGAAAGCATATAACTCTTCAAAAAAGCAAATAAAAACATATGGTAAAAATAAATATGAGTCTACGTGGATTAATGATAATATCAAAAGATTGTGTGAAAAAAGAGACAAATTATTTAATAATTGGAAAAAAGATGTTAACAATTTCTATTTACGTTGTGAATACAATAAAGTTAGGAACAAAGTACATAAAGTAACTGAACACTATAGAAATACTTACTATAAAAACAAAATAAAAGCTAATTATACTAACTCTAGAAAAATATGGCAGGTTATTAATGAAATATATGGCAGAATCACATTATCTGTAGATCAAGTTCTACTGAAAGCATTTAGCGCTCAAAATCTGTTACCCCGCGATATTGCCAACAAATTTGCATATGAATTTGATAGTGCAGTCAAAAAAATACTTCCAAAGTGTAATAAAAACCTTATTTTAAGTGATTTTACTACTAAAACCGATACGAGCATGCACTTCCAGAAAGCTACACCTAATAAAATACAAAAGATAATTACAAATATGAACACACACAAAGCACCTGGTGTAGACGGTATTAGAGTAGTTGATATGAAGAAGATAAGTTCAAACTTATCAATAGCATTGTCCAATCTTATAAATAAAACCATCGAGACGGGAACCTACCCTAACGACTTAAAGAAAGGCTGTGTGCGCCCCGTACATAAAAAAGGAAAACATGATGACGTCACGAACTATCGACCTATCACTCTTTTATCATCTGTTGATAAAATTGTCGAAAAGTACGTGTGTGGACAGATTCATGGGTATTATCTAAAAAATGAAATAATAAATAAACATCAGTTTGGTTTCCAGCCCGGCAAAAGTACAACATCCTTGCTTTCACAATTCACTGATGACATTAATAGCAGTCTTAACAATAGGAACCAAGTTCTTGTCTTGTTCATTGACTTTTCTCGTGCATTTGATACCCTAGACCATAAGAGGCTGATAGACAGGCTAGGTGATACCGGAGTGAGGGGTCCGCTGCTTGGTTGGTGCCAAAATTATCTTCAGAACCGATCATACTGTGTCAAGGTCCTTGACAGCTCCAGTGTAAATATGAAGGTAACTGAAGGCACTGCTCAAGGTTCAGTGCTAGGACCTTTACATTTCTTGGCTTACGTCAATGACATGCATGGTATACTACGCTTCTGCACTTCGTACCAATTTGCTGATGACACTTGCTTGCTAGTTGCAGATCGTAATGTAAACGACGCTATGACGAAAATTCAGGCTGACTTCGACAACCTTAACAAGTGGTGTCACGATTCAGGACTAGTGCTCAATGCGCAAAAGACTAAACTGCTTCATATTAATTCACCATATAAACGCGACAATCTTAATACAGATCTCGTTTGCCACAGCCACTCTTGTCTACATAAGCAACCGCTACCCCGAACATGCAATAGTGATTGTAAACTTATCGAAGTTGTTAGCAAGCATACATACCTGGGTCTAATCATCGATAGTAGCTTCAATTGGCAACCCCATATTGATCGCGTTTGTGATAGACTGAGGGCCTTTCTGGCTTCTATAGCCATAATCAAAAAACGTATACCATATCAAACTCGGCTAATGATTTACAATGCTTTCGTTGAATCTGTTGTATGCTACGGGCTAAGTAGTTACGGCCGTACATACCAAACTTATCTTAATAGCATCTACCGACTGCAAACTAGAATATTAAAACACATAGTATCACCAAATGTGAAACTTAACTGTTCTAACAATGATATTCTCTTGTTTAAACATTGCAATACTCTTCCTGTCCATATAAAAGTAAATTACAACCTTCTTAAAGAACAATTTTTCAACACAAAATTACTAATAAATATAGAACACAAAAACACAACACGACAAATAACACAAAATAAACTTAAAACTATATCTGCTAATAACATCTATGGGGCAACGTACCAACTCCTACTTGATTCCTCGTTTAATGAACAACCTCGATCTCGAAATTAAACAAAATATTACTCCCATTAACATAAAAAGAAAACTTAAACAACACCTTGTATCGAATCTTTAACATTTTTTGCCATCTGTAGATATTTCAAGTGAGTACCGTCACTCCGTTGATTTATAATCATGTCCACCGTAGATTTCTTAGTATTTTTTATTAGGACTACCTACTTATTGGCCCGCTCGATTCTTTATACTCTGGATTGGAAACCTGTAAATCATTTGTTCATACCTACTTATAGCCAATCCAGTGTGTACGGAGTGGAGTGCGGCCCTATTATATTATGTTACATGTACCTAATTTCAATTAATTTATTTGCTGCGATGTACTTAGTATTTATATTCCTACCTACTGCATGACAATGTGACGAATTGTCGATCGAGAAGTCATTCCATTTATTATAAACCTTTATGGTTTTATTGAGAATGTCTTCATACTAATCCCTATTGTAATTTTTTTGTTTGATAATAATAAAAAAAAAAAAAAAAAAAAAAAAGAATACTTGTTCATACATTTTATTGGACAGTAGGTAGGTACCTGGGTGTTTTCCCAGAGATGAATTGCATAGTTAGATCGAATTTACTTCCCTCTAAAGTCTGGAAATTTTAGACGGGTCATTAAGGGCAGCTACCTTAAGGGTTGAAGCCACGCGAATATGGTCTTAAGTGAGTGTCCTTTATTTTTTGAGTTATTGCAATCGGCATTTACACATTTTTGAAAAAAGGTATTACCATACCATAAAACCATATTCGCGTGGCTTCAACCCTTAAGGTAGCTCCCCTTACTGACCCGTCTAAAATTTCCATCCTGTATAGCAAATTTCATCGACATCGTAGAGCCGTTTTCGAGATCTCAAAACTATTACAAATCTTGCTCGTTTAAGCCTGCTCCTCCTGACGGCGAGCCTGCTCCTCCTTATTCCGCTGTAGCTGTTCCTCCAGTCGGCGAGCCTGCTCCTCTTGACGGCGAGCCTGCTCCTCCTTATCCCGCTGTAGCTGTTCCTCCAGTCGGCGAGCCTGCTCATAGTAAAGGAGTAGTATAAATTAATTTAACATTTCTGTCGCCATGCACCTAGAGCGAAATGATCCGGCAGTTGCACTTGAGAGCTACTTTGCATGGTCGTCAACACATTGACAATAACCATAAGGGCAAGACATTGGAAAAAACCCTCCGACATAAAAAAAAACATGAATTATACAAAACTACGACTCGCAAGCTCCAGACCTCCAACGCACAGGCAAGGCAGGCGGCTTGCTTAGCGTCTAGCTAGAGGCACCTAGCGAGTAGCTTAGTAAAACGAACGTTCTAAAATGTTCGCGACCGGCCGCACTGTGCACTTGGCGTCTAGCTAGTCCATAGCACATTTATCAAAGAGTAATATAATACATTACATTTATACTCTAGCTAGTCGCTTAGCGTGTCGCACTGCGGCCGGTCGCAAACATTTTATGATGTCCTTCTCCATACCATAGTCTGCATGCCAAATTTCATGATGATCCGTTGAGTATTTGAGGCGTGAAGGACAAACAAACAAACTCACTTTCGCATTTATAATATTAATTAGGATAGCGTTGTTAGTTACTTATAGGTTAAAAAAATAACCAGTAAGTAGGTATATAGGGTATTTTTATAATGTTACGAAAGTAACATTCTGGCAACGCTGGCAGATAGAATCATAAAGTAATATAGGTATATAATACTGGGATAGAATAAGCTTCTTGGTGATTGCTAAAATATAGAGCGCTGTGAGCCTGTCACAGACGGATTGAAGAGTTGAAACCATTGTGGTTCGGAACTTGATCGAATCCCTAAAAAGTACGGTAATTTTTGTATAAGTAGGTACATTATACGGTACATACAGCATGGAGTTCTTCAAAAAGGGAAAAAGAGTGTGAAGAGATTTCTTCAGGATCGGCAACGTGCGAGTAATAACCTTGGTGTTGCAAGCGTCCATAGACGTCCATCGCCCATGATTCTTTGGATGCCTTTCGGATCATGCCATAATCGCTCGTAGCGCTCACATTTATAAAGTTTGGGTATCGATTAAGTAGGTATACGTTACCGATATCACGTCTATGACATCTGAGAGCTGTCAACGATTCGGAACGATCGCGATGCGCTCACAGTATTTTTATAAGTACTTAAATTATTGTAATACCCATATCTTTTTAGGATATATAATAAGGTACCTAAATTTAATATTCATTTCTGAACAATTCAATTTTATTTCTAAAACCAGCCAAGTCAAATGTTGAGATTACTAGATCATAACTTATTTGCATTGAGTAATTAGTACGACTTATCAAAATTAAAAAGGCATATTTTTAAAATGGAAACATTGTTGTAGCAGAAAACAAAACAAGACATTGTTCTTACATACGTTCTTATAAATAAATAACAGAATTGTCTACAGAACTTGGTACCCATTTAGATCTCCAGTCTTTTGTCGGTGAAGTCGACAACCACACCATAATTATCATAATATTGAACTTGGCCCCCATTTTCACATTTATGTTTTGGTGGGATATCATTATTTATTATTATTTGAAAGTGATCTACTCATAAAATTATTCTTTTTTTCTGAGTTTACGCTTTAGTTTTATTTTTAGAATATCTTCACAGTTACGACATATTAACATACCTACTCTACTATTCCACTGACTACCCTCCAACACCATCATCAGACCCTGAAAACCATAAATGATCAAAGTTCATGTCACGACAATTCTAACAAGTCCAAACACGGCTAGGAAACGTTGCTCCGTTATGAAGTTCAGTGCCTACCCTCCTACTCCATCATCAGACCCTGAAAAGTATATATGGTCAATATTACATTTGTAAATAATACATTAGTTATTCATAAAGCAATCTTTTATTTATTGACACATTTAGGATAATGCCAAAACTGACGGGCACGTCATAGAAAAGAAACAATTATATTTTAGAAACAAAGATTTTCATAGGGCATCGTGCCTCTACCCAGATGGATAATCCGCCTTACTAAAGCATGACATTTAATTTCACTCCGCTTGAGGGGCCCCCTGAGCAAATCGCTCTCAGTTCGTACTGCGCACGGCTGTCAAATACTGTCAATTCTGGCTTGTTTATTTCATGTTCCCATAGAGGCGACTATCCTTCTGGACGTTTTAAATTCTTTGTTTAGAAAATAGTTTGAACATGTCAGTCTCTCCGCCGCTAATCGAGACGTCCGCCGAACGTTGAGGGCAGGATTTGGTTGACGTGCCGCCGCCACATGAGTCCGTCTTCAGTCCTCACATTGTAGTGGACTCGTCCCAGCCGCTCCGTGACTGTGGCGAATTTCCACCTCTCCCTCCCGGAGTAGGCTCGTACCTGTACTCTATCTCCCGGTGTAAATTGTTTACGAAGGTTAGTGTGTACAACCGCCCGCGCCACTCGATTTGGATTCTTGTGTCCTACACCAAACATTACGTGTAAGTTTGTTCGGATGTCTCTTCCAAACATCAATTGGTATGCGGATTGACCAGTAGAGTTTGGTGTGCGTCTGAGTTGGGAGTTTTTCATTGATAGTCCCAGAACTTTCCGTCATAATTCGTAAAGATCTCTTAATAGTCTGTACAAATCTTTCGGCCTGCCCATTCGTAGCTGGGTGATAAGGCGCCGATGTTCTATGTGTGACCCCTTGTTTCAGTAAAAATTGTGCAAATTCATTCGAAGTAAACTGGCGTCCATTATCTGATACAAGCATTTGAGGTATTGTTTATGCACCAGGTACACACGGCAACACATCAAGCTATACATTACCAGTTTATGCTGATCTCGCATTGTATAGGATTTCTGTACAATGAGAGGCCAGCTTATATTGGAGATGTATAGCTTGATCTGTAGCCGTGCGTACTAGTCGTAGTCTTAGTCGGTAATACTTCTACCCATTTCGAGTACGCATCAACTATTATAAATAGTTGAAATCCTTCTATCGGGCCAGCAAAATCAATGTGTATTCTTTGCCAAGGGCCAGCTGGTTCTTCCCAGTGATGTGTCGGCACCTTCTGAGGTTCGTTTTGCTGTAATCTGCAAGCTCGACAAGATTTAACTTTTTCTTCGATATTTCTATCTATTCCTTTCCAATAAACATAACTCCGGGCTAGAAGTTTCATTTTTACGATACCGATATGTCCGGCATGTAATTCGTCGAGTACTGTGCTACGTAAATTGTCTGGAATTATAACGCGTGTACCTTTTAAGATGCAATCGTCTTGAAGCGTTAGCTCATTGTCTCCGTAACCATGTTCTCTTAAAGACCTTCCCGTTTGTAAGCTCTCTAGAAGCATTTGTAGTTCTGGGTCTTTCCGGGTTTCAACAGAAAGGAGACGGATAATAGTGGTATAATATTCTGAAGAAATTTGAACAGCAATGTGATATACCTTATTAGAAAGGTTATTGATAAAGCTACTAGATTATGATAAAAATATTTTTTTATGCCCTCCGTTTTTGTAAAAAAGTGAAAAATGTTTCAGCACAAATAAAACGCAAAGTATCTTTTGTTATTCGTTTCCCGAGCAATATAATGTATTATAATGTAGCTAAAATTGCCGTTTCTATTGAGGACTTTGAGTTTTTATTTTAAATTCACCTGCATACAGCTCCATGTAATTAAATCGAAAACTATTGAATAATTTAAATGCATTGCAATATCAAAACGTGTCGTTATAAGGTCAGTCAAATCTGTAATGTCATAATGACAGACATCATGACATGACGTTTGTATGAACTCTCATTTACTTTGCAACATACATACACGCCACATGGCTACCAACCAAACTTACTCTGAGCTACCAACCCTTAGATAATGTTTGTAGTGTTGCCAACTCATCTTTTTTTTCTTACACTCGATTTTCAGTTTCAGTTTTTAAGAAAACGGAGGGCTCTAAAATTTTTTTAACTACTCAAAAAAATCTAAAAAATTACGTCCTTTCTGCCCATTCAGCTCAGATTGTGGTTCAAATTATTAATTATTTTAGTACCAAGCCCCATACATTTTTTGGACGTCTCCTTTTCTCCTGATCGATATTCAACGTATGTATTTGTTGTTTTTGGTATATACAGTGTTGGTCCGCTGTTTTTGGTGGTATTTCTACAGGGAATCGAGATAAAAAGTCAGCATTTGCATTATTTGTTGATTGTCGAAATTCTATTTCGTAATCAAATCCGGACAAGAAATGCGCATAATGAAATAACCTCATTGCACTCATTGCAGGTAATGTCTTGTGTGGGTGAAAAATCGAAGTTAGAGGCTTATGGTCCGTTACCAGTATGAATTTACGACCGTAACAATAATGAAAGAATTTTTTTAAACCCCAAAATATTGTAGTCGCCTCTTTGTCAATTTGACTGTATTTCTTTTCGCTATCAGATAATGATCTCGAAGCAAAAGCAATTGGTCTTTCAGAAGCGTCAGGTAAACGATGTGACAGAACGGCACCTAAGCCGGTAGGGGAAGCATCGGTGGCAAGAACTAGTGGCTTTGTGGGATCAAAGTAAGTAAGAACCTTTTCGCTTGAGACTTCCTGCTTGATTCTGTTAAAACTTTCCTCACATTCGGCGGTCCACACGTATCGTTTATTTTGTTTCAATAGTTCGTTCAGAGGTGCAGTGATGGACGCAAGATTCCGAATGAATTTATTGTAGTAATTTGACATTCCTAGGAAGGAACGTAGTTCACCGACATTTGTAGGATGTTCGGCTTTTAAGATTGCCTTAACCTTGTCTCTGTTTTTGTGGAGGCCATTTTTATCGATTGTATGCCCAAGGTAATTTATACTTTTCTGGAAGAAAACGCATTTGTCTTTATTTACACGAAGATTGTTTTCCTTAAGTTTTTGTAGTACACTCTGAAGACGTGAAAGTAACTGTTGCTCTGATAAACCTTGTATAGTAATATCATCAAAGAAACATTTAACGCCTTCAAGGCCCTGTAGCATTTTGTCCATAAACTTTTGCCAGAGGTTAGGTGCAACTTTGACTCCAAACATCAATCTATTTACCTTATACGTACCTTTATGTGTACTTAGTGTTTTTAGTAGTGCACTTTCTTCATCCATCACCATATGTAGATACGCTTGGCTGATGTCTAACGTGCAAAATATCTTTCCTCCATTCATTTCTGAAAATATATCTTCAATTATCGGAATTGGATATTGTTCATCTCTTATATACTTATTCAGGGTTACTTTATAGTCGGCACATAGTCGAATACTACCGTTGGGTTTCACTATTGGAACAATTGGTGTACCCCATTCAGATTGTTCTACCTTTGTTATTACTCCTTGTGCGCAAAGTCTTTCAATTTCTTCATCAACTTTTATCTTCAGTGCGTATGGTACCCTACGAGGTTTTATGAAGATTGGTTGAGTATCTTCTTTGAGACTGAGGTGTGCCTGGAAATTTGGTATCTTTCCGAGATTTGGTTCAAAAACGGATTCATATTCTTGACAGTTTTCGGAAACATATTTTAAAATTTACATACGTGTATTTTATACCTCTTACAATTATCTTTTTATCAAAAACATGTTATTTACAAGGAAAAAAAAATATTTTTTAACATTTCATTTGAAATTCGCGCAAAAACACCCGGTCACGTGACATTTGTCAGGTGTGACGTCACAGCACTTTAAACAACACTAGAGGTGTGTAACTAAACAAAAATACGCGAGCCGGTTCAATGACTCAGCTCGCAGATCAACTCAATTTGTACCTATAGTCCACGATGTAACGCGTACAGCGCGTCGAATCGAGCCGATACTCAGTGAGCGTGCGCGCTTATCGTGGACTATAGGTACAAATTGAGCTGATCTGCGAGCTGATTCATTGTACCGGCTCACACACCTGAGCCGTGAGCTGTTATGCAGCTCATGTATTTTTGATGAGTTTCACACCTCTAGTTAAATTTGACGTCACAAACCTCACAAACAAACCATAGATGCTCAATCCCGGCCGCCCGCGTTTCGGTTCTTGTAATCCACAGATAAAAAAACTCACTTTTTATTTCCTAAAATAAAATATTAAATAATTATTATTATGCAAAAAACATATTGTGTAATTATTGTTAACCTATTAGCTATCATATCTAACATATTTCATATTTTTTCATTATAACTGTCAAGTAGCCAATTGATCAAGACCAGGGCGTTCATGTTCAATTTGTACTATACGAATATCGGCCAAGTCTTCAATATTGATTGCTCTCATCCAGCTTCGGCCAAATATTGGGTCTACGTCTTTATTGATTATGTACAGTTTGCCATAAAATGATTGATTTCGATAAGAGCATTTTACGTATGCTACTCCTTTCGGTATAATCTTCTCACCAGTATATGTCTTCATTTTAATATCAGATTTGTATATTTTCTTACCAATATTAAGGTCCCTATATTGTTTCCATGAGATAGATGATAATGTAGCCCCTGTGTCAAATTCCATAGAAAGTCGAGCTGATTCTATCTTCACCGTAATCATGTACTTATCTGTCATTTCTGATGATGATGAAAATACGTGAATGTCGCCTATACTTTCATCGCTTACACTTGAATTTTCCAATTGTTTCGTTTCGTTTTTTATTTTCTGAAGACATACTCTTCCTAGATGGCCCGTTCGCTTGCACTTAAAACAGGTATCCTTTATGGCGCCGCATTCGTTTGCTCGGTGATCATCTTTGCCACATCGAAAACATTTCCCTTTGAGATCCCTGATGCTAAATGGTGTATACCTGGATGGAGAGGATCTTGGTTTGGAAATCTTATTGATAGAGTGGTCAGAATAACTTGTAGATCTATGTGCCATCGCCATATTTTCTGATTTACCCATTTCCATTGCTGTGGCCGTTTGTACCAGTTCGGAAAATTTTGTAGTATCCCATCCTCGTCGCCAGTATTACATTTGTAAATAATACATTAGTTATTCATAAAGCAATCTTTTATTTATTGACACATTTAGGATAATGCCAAAACTGACGGGCACGTCATAGAAAAGAAACAATTATATTTTAGAAAATAGTTTGAACATGTCAGTCAAAGTTAATCTCACGACAATTCCAACAACCCCAAACACGGCTAGGATACGATGCTCTACTATGGAGTTCCAGTACTCCATCATCAGCCTGAAAACTCCACCCTGAAAACCATTATGGTCAAAATTCATCTCAAGACGATTCCAACAAGTCTAAACCCGGCTAACATACGTTATTCCGTTATCGAGTTCCAGTGCCTGCCTTCCTTCCGGATCCATCATCAGATCAGCTCGATGGTACCATATTATTGTATTGTCATCAGTACTTGAACTACTTTGATAGTTTTAATTTAATTAGACTTTTGTTTTAAGGAGGTCGATGAAAATTACGTTTGTTTTGCATACCTATTAACATTCCTCACACAGAAAATTGTTTATCATACCAGTTGTAGGTACGTAGTATTTATATACTCTGAATACCAGTCAGAATCAAACCATAGCAACCATAGCTAATTTCAAAACGGCACAACGCCATCTAGCGACCGATAGATACATATTATTAATTAAATATGAATCGATGGATTGTTTTTTCTTTTTTAATCTTATTACAAAATTCATTGTTTTCTGATTTTTTCCTTTGTATATTATATGTCACCGTATTTTTGTGAAAACAGTTAGTTTTTAAATCTACCTAACGAGATTATAAACTCCCCGATAAATTGTGAACTGTATCATACTGATTACAATATAACGTAGCATTATTTTCCAATCGTTTATACATATGCTTGTTGCACAAATTTGTGCTTTCTAGGTTATCTGGAAGTGGGTTGTGTGTTGATCTCATTGGTGTCAGTCAATCACCTTAAAAATTACTGTTTTTGTATATCTATATCTACATAACCGTTATAGCTGTGTTTATAAAATTAATAGACTGTGGTAGTACTTTATCTAGGGGCTCTCAATATATGAATAAAATGTTGTGTGTTTATGTTAAATAGTTTTTGTTAGTTTACTTTTTGTGGTTCAGCTTTGACGGGAGTGGAGTGGTTTTATTTAAATTATTTGTTTCGTTTAGTCTTTGAATGAGGAGTTTTCTTATGATACCTCTACAGTACCTTGTTTGTGTCGTTTTCTACATAAATTAAGAAAATGTTACTTTTCTCGTGAAACTTTTACTTTTTGATTTGAGCTGTCTTCTGGTACTTTTGAGTATCGGCCACTGGCAACACTGCTGCTTTCAGTCAGTCAGCACCAGCGTTGCCATTACGGTACGCACTAGTACGCATTGCGTACTATTTTGTTAGGTAGCGTTCTCAGATAATCTCGCCAATTTGCGTACTATTTTATTGTCAAGCCAAAAAAAAAAAAAATTTTCAAAATCAGAATAAAAAGTTAAATAATTTTAATTTGTGTCAAGCAAAGTTTCAGCATAAAATGAGCACTAACGAGCAACCCCGGTGTGTTTCTTTTTTATTCCATGTTCCAATTCCAAGTTTCGTAGGTACTATCATTCAGCATTCCGTGTTACTGTTTGTGGTTTCGCTGGTTTGATTTTGTTCTTTCGTTGTTCCTTCGGTTTGGATGCGCAAACGGCACTTACAAATACAAAATGCAATGAATCTGAGAAATTACTTGAATATTTTTTTATTCACTGCGTACTCAAAAGTTAAGTTTCGTACTATTTTTAGGTGCTGTGCGTATCCTATCGTGAAGTCACTCTGGCAACGCTGGCAGCACAGCATCAGCATCTCTACTTTGTGCAGTCAGCGTTCCTGTTGGTTGTCTATTTTGATTTGAATTTTAAAAGACCGTTAGGATTATAATATTGTGTTTGGTTTATTTTTACCATAATGGGAGAAGAAGTTGAAGACCAGACTGGAGACGTCGATTTGACCAATTTCGAGGTAGCATTCGACAACCTAACCATTTTGAGAGAGATCGAAAATATTGTAAATCTTGTAAGGTGAGTTATTACACGTTGAGCAGCAAATCAAACTAACTACAAAACTCCTATAAAAAGTGTATCTTTATTTAACAAATATTTTACATAAATTTTAGGAATGAAGATTTCCTTGAAACAGTGCCCAAAGTTAAGGTGAATAGAGTAACTTGGGTACCACTGTTTAACTATCTCAAAAAAAGTATACTTGAAGAGATATTGCAAGAATTGAGTAATATGTGGGAATATGAGAATATGCCACAAAAAATGGAAATACTGGCGAAACAGAAGGAAAAATATGAGGATATAAGTTCTGAAACTACACTATGGTAAGCTATATAACTGTCCCGTGTTTTCACCCGAAATAAAAAAGTAGCCTATGACCTTATCCATACCATAGGCTGCATACCAGATTAAGGCTCGAAAGAGTAACAGATGGACAGACAGTTACTTTGACATTAATAATATTAGTATTGTCAGCTTTCTTTTTTATTTAAGAAAGCTGACAGTATGGATTATTTAGTATACCACTGAACCCAATTTGCCACTACTCTGATGACATATCGATACTACAACAGGAACAAGTTTTTTGAAACCCAAGACAAAAACACAAGAAGGTCTTCAGACGTTCTTACAACCATGTATGCAAACATTAAATTTGTTTACTTATGGTAATTTATTTTGCTGCTTCTTCCTAAGCAATTGGTGATTATAAAAAATACTCAATTAAGTGCCTAAATTGTTTCTTTCGAAGGATACATAAGAGGAGGAGTACCTCTTATGTATCCTTCGAATTTTATTCACCATTTTTTAATCATCAATTACTAGATACAAAATGATGAATTATTGCTGCAGCATCTCTACTATACACATGATAGTTCTCTCATTATATAATCAATGGACATACCTAGTTATTATTCCCAAATAATTTACTGTAAGAACCAGCCTCGAACCAGTTCCATATGAAATGGAAGTATTATGCTTATTTTGGATAACATTGAATAAAACTCGAAGTGAAATTTTGAAAAACACTATAACTAATGTGTCGACCTGTGGAAAGTCAGATGCTTTTAAATTAAACATAAATGCCTAAAATCTATTGGCACAAACCTAGGTGCTTGTACTTCTTTAGCTTTACAATGTTGTAGGCTTGTGTTTGACCACAATCTCATGTTCAGTGATGATGTGGCCGAAGGTGGTTAGCAATCAAAGCCTAGACGTGAACTGGCTCTCAAGTGCAGCTGTCGGAACACACCAATAGGTGGATGAGCACATTTTACAGGGTGGTAGCCAGCCAGCTGGGTATTACAAAGTATGCTATGGTTTCCTCACTATGTTTTCCTTCAACTAAAGCCTATTGTTGGATTCGAACCGGTCCTTCGTCTCGGCATTTGACATAACTAACACTGAGCTATCATCGCCTAAAAATCGATTTTATATTTTATAGACGATAGACCCAGTTTCTAAAACTTTGTTTCCATACCCAACCGCATATTAGCATCCTTCAGTCTTCTTTTTCTATACTTAAGAGATAATAGAGAATACTCTAAGAGAAAATATACATAATTATTTTACTATAAAATATATTGTTTTTTTTAAGGCGTCCACAATTGGGGGATGTTAAATCTCAGCTGAAGGCATCAGATGTGGCAAACTTGCAGAAGCAAAAGAGATCGTTAGAATCCTTAGCCAAACATTATGAATCTAATGTTAATAGGTTGAAAAAGACTATCACCGCAAAGAGAGGCTACCTAAAGGCATTGCAAATGGACATTCAAAAGTACCACAAGAAATGTGAGGATTTTATAACAAAATCTGATGAAAAGATTGAAAGCCACCAGAATATATTAAAACAATTAATACCCAACAGGGTTGATATTAAAGAAATAAAGTTCACAGACAAAGACCTGGTAAAATAATTATAAGAAAAGAACAGTCGGAAAATATTATTTGAATAAAATTTATATTTCAGAAAATTTTACACACCTGAGAAAAGTACAACAAAATCTTCAGAAAACTTATATACATACTTCTAAGTGTAGATGAAAAGAGACAATCAAATTTATGTGTAATTTAAAGTGATGCTACAATAAATCACAATCTAATTTGCTGCTATTGATTAGCTAATAATAATAATAGATAAAGATTTACAAAATAACAAATGTAATTTGATTGCAAATCTAGCGACCATGAATTTTATGAAGCATAGTGTATGATAAAAAATTATTTTATTATAATAAATGAAAGCTATTTACTTACTAAGATACAGAAACATGTAATTAAATATATTGTGTTAAAAATTACAATCTGTAAATGCAAACATATGAAAATGAAACAAAAATAAACCTCTTAGTTTATATAGTAATATTTATTAAAGAAAATCATTTGACATTGTTAACATAGCTAAAAAATAAAATTGTACAATGCAAAACCTGCATATAATTTTATAATATAATAATCATATAGCAATTGCACTATTGTTGCGAGGACTACACTGCTCCTACCACATTTTAAAATTATATCAATTCATTTTGAGACTTAACAGTAATTAACTGTAAAATAGAAAGCCTCAGTATGGGAGATCATGCCAATCTTTTATCAAATTTTGAAATATAGTATCTTATATTGTAACAATAATACTGCAAAATAACAAATTTCACTGGGTATATCACTCCCTGAACACGACATGTAATTGCAATGGAGTCCTAGAACAGAAATAAACACTTATTGCTATGGTACAAGGCAAGGCTCATATCATGTCTTAGGCCAGCTCCATGACAGGATAACGTTTATGTAATAAATAAATACCGTTCACTAAAAATAATGTTAACCAAAAAAAAATGGA
This sequence comes from Achlya flavicornis, assembly GCA_947623365.1. Classification (NCBI taxonomy): domain Eukaryota; kingdom Metazoa; phylum Arthropoda; class Insecta; order Lepidoptera; family Drepanidae; genus Achlya; species Achlya flavicornis. The sequence goes on from OX392482.1 coordinate 6,998,982, forward strand.
CGATTCAGTTTATCGAAAACAAAATTTGCCTAATAGAATAAAAACTAGAATTTTCAAATCAACCAATTATCGTCACTTACACGAGACCTATATATAATTTACATTTATAGGCACAATAGTTACAGAATAAACGAAGCAAATGTGCTTTCGATCCACTACAACTTAAACAATAGGTAATATGTAATGACGCTCTGTGTCCAATGTCCCGCATCTTATAGATTGCTTACTACCCCAGGCTCAATATTTAACGAAACAATTTACCACAACATCAACATGTTACAAAAACAACAGGGTACAATACTTTCCATAATAGAAGAATAGGGTGCGTTATGCGTTACATCGGGATCGAAAAAGCTATAGTCACTGAGGCGTCGCCGAATACATCATGTCTGTTCAATACCCACAAGGCTGTAGAACTAAATTCATAAATTAATATCACTCACATTAATAATAAAAATTAAAAATAAGAAGGCACAAGCAAATCGATAAATAATTTTTAACAATATGCGACATATTATTCGGCTCTGTCCAATGACCACACTAAACATAATAATTATAATACATGATATAATTAATTATTTGTAGCATTCTTCTCACTGTGCAGCACACTGGATCCCAAACGTCAGTTATTTCTTTTTAGGTGGTGACCGCTGAGGTGTGGCTGGCCTCCCGCTGTTGATGCCATTGTACTGGTATTTTGCCTTTTTCTCAGATGGTTTCAAAATCTAAAAATAAATTAAAAGTTTGGCACACAATTTTCTGAATTAACGTGAAGACTAAAGATCAATAAATTCACCAGCTTAGATGCAATAGATCGCTCAGCATCTAAGCGGGCAAAAGATTTATTAACCCGTTGGCGCGCAGATAGCATGTGTCATATCCAGAAGCAATCCAGGAACTGCTATCTAGTGATTAAGGGGAGAAGGGGAGACGTTAGCATGGAACCACGCAAGCTCAAAAATGGTACCACGCAAACTAGACCGCGGTGGGCGTTGCTGTACCGCACCGCGCTGACAGTTAGCCGGTATCATTGAGTCGATTCGTTCGTGTCTCGAGGGAATTAGAACTGTGATTATTATTGTGTTTTGCGTTGTTTACATACTGCAATTATGCCGTCATGTGTTGTTAAGTGGTGTAGAAGCCATACAGATATTAAGAATGCTGAATGAATATGTTTTGATATGTCACTTAAACTGTGATGCATTAGCCTACTAATAAACCTTTAGGTACGTTCTGTACCTTTAATTATAAATTTAATGACGCAGATTCCCAAAAAAATTAGAATTGCGAAAAAATTGGGTTACTGCAGTGCGTTATACGTATACAATCATGTTTATTATGACATATCCTCGTGACACACAATGCATATCATCATCCACGCATGTCGCACTGCAGCAGGCGCGCGAACATTATCTGTCCGAGAACCAATCATCGCGCTTGCCGGAATACAACGCGGTAGGCAGAACAGCTAATTGGCTTATTTGCATGTGCTCTTTCGTTCGAATACTATACTAGATATAATTCTGTCAATGTAGTAATGTTTGGAGCCGCATTTCGCGTTGATTTTATTCAGTTAGACAGTTACGCTTCTTGATTATTCGTAGCTCTCAAAATTCAAATCATAAAATAAATGCAATAAAAAACACATTCAATCATGAGTTTGCTACGGTAACCTATATTCGCTGGCGACTACACTGAACATTTTGCATATCGAGCACCTTTAGTGGACAGTTTAAGAACAAAATGTTTCACTGTAGTTGCTACAGTGTATCGATTAAGTTAACGTAGAAAACTCATGTTAGGAGCAACACGCAGCCCTGCGGTATGTCTGCATTTATATTATTGATATGAGAGCATCATCCGTCAACGACGACCTTGATGCCCCTATTAGCGAGAAAGCTGAACACCCATATGCATTAGTATCTCGGGTATGGTAGCTTTGATTGATAGAAGTGCCAGACCCGTAAATTGGTAGAAGGCGTTATCACTTATCAGTATGTAGGCTAACAGCCAATGTCACGCATTTAGTTTCACCTCTTAATATACAAAGATGGATCTCAATTTAATTTAAAATTAAAATGAAGGATAGGAACCAGCCAAAATTGCATTACTACAATTGTAGACGTCACTCACATAAAACTATAAAAAATTAAGTACCTGGAAAGAACACATGAGTGTTTCGTCGACTGACATCATGCCTCCAGCATTGTCGAACTCTCCACAGTAGTTGGGCGCCGAAAACAGTGTAACTAACTGTCGCTTTGCGAAAAATTCATAACCATCTTCCACGACCTGCAAAGTTAAAACAAATACAGTAAAACTATACAATGTAATTTGGAAGTAAAGTAGGAATTTAATATGGAAACAATGTATAATGTATAAATGAATGAATAGCTGGTAAGGCATGGACATGATAAATTGTATTATGTATCTGTGACTGTATAATAATATTCAATGTTTAGGGATTGAGACAGTTGCCTCACTTTAATCAGTGGCACACTTCCATACCGACACGCATCTCCAGTGAGCAAATGAAATATATTGTTGGATTTTAATCAATAGTTCTATACACTTTGAATAGTTATTGTATAAAATTTTGAGGTGGCACCTTACCTGGTGAGCTCTACAGATCAAATCCAAATCATGTCTGTTTAGGAATTTACTGACGACATCTGGTCCGAATGTAAATGACACACCGCGATCATTCTCGCCCCAACCCTGCACATCCTTATCTGGATCCGACCAAAGCAGGTCGCACAACAAACCTGAAATAAATAAATAATGATATGATGTCAAATTACTCGTAAGTGATGCTGCCATGCTACAATAGATAAGCTAACACTACTCAGATTATAATAAAGACACTTCACTTATGTCATACAATGAATCACCTATTAGTCACAGTTTGAGCACAATGTAATGTATTGAACAACTTTGCGAAAAACGCTTTTCTCTACCTCTCTTACTACCTATTTATATAGAAAACTTTTATACTTATGTACACTACAAATCTTCGTTTACCTGTGTCTGGGACATCAGTTGGTCTCATTATTCTTCTGATTTGCTCCATGCCTTGTAAGTCAGGCGAGAGGCCGCCATGACAGCAGAATATCTTCTCATCAATAATAGCAGCTATTGGCAAGCAATTAAAGCAGTCCGTGAATGTCTTCCACAGTTTTATATTGTACCGGCGTTTACACTCATCATAGAAACCTGTTGCAGATAGAAATATTGATAGAATTATTGTACAGGTTGAGATCAACTAACAATACCAAAAACGCTCGTCATAGATGCAGGTTCGTAACAGCTGTAAGGTTTTTGACCTAACTAGGAAAATCCATAGATCACAACCTCTAATAATTGCATATGTATGTAATTCCATGTAGGTATACATTGTATTCCAGGAACCGTCAGGAACGCCGGGTAAAGCATCCGCGGGGTTAAAGTTAGTTATATAAAGGTCCTTCAGTTAGGGTTATCATTATGTATGGAACATGGTAGGTAGGTAGTTTATTATTTTGTACCTAGCGTGTTTTGATCTATTCATAAAATCGCATGTTAGTACAATATACAGCTAGCAAAAAAAGTTTTTCAAGGTATTTATTAGGTCATGCTAATTCTATTATAAACTTGAAATCTGATGACTGAAACACAGTGCAATGTTAGCTATTGTAGATTTCAAATAGCATGAATTTGGTGACGTATAATAAAGGAATACTATGATAGAACGAGGTTTCCCTTGACCTTGACGACTCATCCTATGTTAAAGTTAGAGTATATAATTATTACATTTAAACTTATTTCTAACATAAAAATAATAATAAAAAATAAAATTACTCACCATAAATGCGATTTATGCTTGCACACTCGTGATTGCCTCTGAGGAGGAAGAAGTTCTCAGGATATTTGATTTTATAAGCAAGCAGAAGACATATAGTTTCAAGGGACTGCTTGCCGCGATCCACATAATCACCCAAGAATAGATAGTTGGCTTCTGGTGGGAAGCCGCCATATTCAAAGAGACGCAACAAGTCGGTGTACTGACCGTGAATATCACCTGAAACATTATTAAATTGTGACAAGTACCTACCTCTTATAATATATTTTTCAACACACTCGCTCGTAAAGTGTCAATTATTACAAAGTCTGTTTTTTTTTGAAAAATGTGGTATGACACTTGTGTGCATTGATTTATTACTCTCGGCTAACTTATCTACCTAGCTAGCTTAATGCCGCCTCGAGTGTTAATAATCAAATTTGCACACATGTATCATAATGTACTATTTTCTCTTGTGTCGATTGTGCTATAGCAGTTTATTTTAACAATGACATCTACTACACTCTTTCTAAATTAACTCTGAAGTCTGCCAACTTTTTCAGGATTACTCTGTTTTGCGATAATTGCTGAGTTTATTGCCAGCTCTTCTCAGCAAATGCAACCTTCCAAACCTGTATTAGATTCAGACTTTTCATAAGTGCCTGAGAAAGGTCTATTTGAATAAATGATTTGAATTTTTTGATCCAGATTTTCAGGTTACATTAAAGTGCTGTGACTTACTGTAACCAGGTGCAGCAGCTTAATATCCTCAAGGGAATTTCAGTATAAAGACCTCTCATCTGTCTGAAAGATATAGGTCTCATTGTTGAGGCTTGCCACCTTCAAATGACACTCATTTAATATAATTCGAGATATTTTTCCACTTCAGGGACCAATTGGTATCCCATTTGGTATCAGGGTTTTTGGCCCAAGAAAGTTTTACTATTTAATTACTTAATTCATCATGCTGTTACATTCTATGGGTATTTTGAAGAATAAGTAATCTGTAAAGGAATGAATGGTGATATACCACAAATTTTGAGCGGTGCCTCCAACTCCAGTAGTATTGGCTGTTGTAGGAATATTTCCCTGGACTTGGTGCAGAGGCCTCGCACCTCTGACTCGGACATCTGCACTGTCTTGCCCGGCCTGCATCCTCGAACTATGACAATATGTAAAATGCATTAAACATATATTAAATTCAAGAATTTCCAGGATAGCTTCATGGATAAATTAACACAGTTCAATAGTTTTACATATATATTGGCAGCATTTAGTTAAGTAAGGCTTAAGTTATTCTACACAAGCATATAACCTCAGTAGTTATAAAACTATGCCAACAATATCACAAACAACAAAATGCTTTCAAGCCATAATAAATGGATGAAATTAATGGATAAATGAGTTAAAATCACATGAACATGTTATCGCCATATGAACATTGATCACATTACACAACAAATGTTAATTGATATACATGGAATAGTTACCGACATACAGATCCCATTATATTCTACATCATGCTAATTGTTTATTTAATTTAAGAACAATTAATCAATCATTCAACACAGTACAGGTTCAAGATACACAAATATAAGTGATTCAAATTAGCTGTAGAGAATAATTCAATTAGTAAAATTTATCAAATGCATGCCAGATATAATAATATATATTAAAAGAACAAAATGAAGTATTTAAATCATAATAATTTGGAAAAAAAAAATAACAATTTGATTCCAAAGAGATAGAAATGGATTTTCTATATTGCACATATTGTCTGAAGTTTATACAATAAACAATTCAATGTCCAAAGCTATAAAGATTTATAATATTGTTTAGAAATAGTTAACACATATGTATAAAATTTTACACCAGATTTTATAACAATGTTAATTAGCCCTCCTATAACAATAGCTTGTTTCACATCTTCATATTGCCTTCAGGTGCTATTTTTAGCCCTAAACAGAATTCAAAAGGGTGAAAAAATTAACATAACAAAGATCAATATTTTGATTGGAACTGGTTGGTTACTATAGGAAGAAGAAAATAAAGATTCTAGCTTGATACTTTGGCAAGAATTCTGGATGTGATCATACATTCTCCTGAAAAGATGTCTTTCAATTTCCCTTTTCGCCTTGCTGTTTCCTGTTGCAGTCTGTACACTGTAGTAACCCACCAAAAAGCAGCATAGTAAAATGAAATAAATGTTTTAAATCAAGTAAAGTAACACATAATGCGAATAAAGCATAACAGTAAGCTCATGGAAGTGTTCCATGCTATAGATTCTGACATCATAGCAAGTAGCATGTACAGCGATGTTTTGACTATTATATTGAATAGCTCAATCCTAAGACGTAGCTAATCCTGAAAATCATTTGAAGAGCGAACATCAAAAGTAGAATCAGATAAGAATTGAGGATAATCGATTTATTTATGAGTTTGACGTTTCTATACCTACATACTCCAGTAATAATTACGCAACAAGAGCTTACTGAGCATGGAACCATTATGTTTACAAATAAGTTTTGTGGTCAAATGTTCAGATTATGATATAAAAAAGGATAAAAATGAATCTTTACCTTCTAAAAGTCTGTGAATTAGACTGTCAACATTGAGTTCGTCAGCCATATTTACTACACGAATAATTTACGTCAAAAAGTCAAATCCTCGTCAAATCTTTTTGACTACACTCCACCACCGCACCGCCGAGTTAGTTTCTGGTTTTTGAAGTGTTTCGTTATACGCAGGATGTCATACTGCAAATTATTTTTACTGACTAGAACCACGAGAACAATAAGTGCTATCTATTCTATAAGACAGAAACAAAGAAAATCACTTTATTTTAGTGAAGAAAATAGGTAGGTAACTATCAAAGAGTATGTATGTAACGTAGCGATGCGCGATTATGAATGATACGTAACGGAATAAAAAAAACTAAAATATAAAAGTTGATTAAAAATTTCTTGTTTATGATACAGATAATCGACTAACAGCGACTAACTATACTTTAAAACAAGTGTGATACTAGCCTTATTCATAGACAACATTTCTGATTTGACAACAAGTCAGAGACAATATTTTTATTTTTAATTTCATATTGCGAGCAAAATGTCGCTATTCTTGATTGTCAAGCTATTTTCTCATCGTAATGTTCCGTTCTGGCGCATAGTATGTATGAAACACCGTGGTTTGGCGTGTGCGTTCTATTTTATTTTAGACAAGACTTGACGGCTGTTTAAAAAAACTTCATGGCTCTTTGTTCGGCTTTGTTATACCATTGCTCGGGATTTTCGTAAACAACACGAACAAAACAACGTGAAAATTCAATGTAGTGGGCGGAAAATCTTTATCGTAGCTAGTGAAAACCCCAGCGATTGCATCTTATCCAATCAATCGCATAAAGAAGTCACCACACCATGGACGAAAAGATGGAGAGTGAACATAGTTACAGTGGAGAGAGCAGTAGTACCTCGGAAACTTCAAGCGGCAGTTCCGATGGAGATGAAGAGGCGTTGGAGCCGGTCCGCATCCTGGGGCAATCTTTAGAACTCCCACAAGAACTCTGTGAAGACTATTCTGTTTTTAAAGAATTCTTTTCTATGAGGACTTGGGACTGTTTGGAAGACCATCATAAAGAGCATCTTAAAAAGTTCTTACCAAACTTCACGCAAAATCAAGAAGAAGAGAAAGAAAAGACCATCAAAATGTTATTCAATCATGAACCTTTTCATTTCACTTCACCACTCAATATCTTCTACAATAATTTGAGACAAGGAAACTACAGACCAGACATTGCTAAAATGAGAAAGTTCCTAATGAAAGCCAGGGCTAAGCAACAAAGGCACAAGGTAAACATTCTTGTTCATAAATGTGATCTTTGTACAAGTATTGAATACATATCTATGATATACATGCATGTTTTGTAAAAAACTTGTCAGTTCTATCTATTTGTTAGAAGTTGTTAACTTCTATTATTATTCTCACTAATAGTTAGTCCTCATCAATGAGAGCATATAAAATAACTTCAAAATCTGTTGAATTGTTTGAAAATAAACCAAAATTGTAGTCAAAACTTCTTTGATTTCAGATAAAGTCATATTATGCCAAATTGTTACCAGAAGTTTTAATATCTCGGGAGCGGTTACTAGCAGCAGTCAAGGCTGCACCACCAGGACTCTCACCACACTTACCACTCATACCTCCCAAACCATCACATAAAAACAATTATAGACCACTTTATTTGCGAGCAAGGCAAAGGTACTTTGAAGAACTGGCTGCTGTCAGAAGTGAAGTTGGTGGAGATGAGTCTGATGATGAAAATTATCCTGAGGGTCCACCTGAGCAATTTGTTTGGAGAAGAAAACAAGGAGGTGCTACTCAGGTAAAACCATTTTTTTAAATACCAACATACTACATTCATACTATCCCACTGTAAACAAAATATATTTTTTATGTATAAAATAATAAAGAGGTATTTTAAAAGTTTTATGTTATATTGGTTTTCAGAATAGTGATAATAATATATTGGGAACATTAGGTGGAATGGATCCATCTCATCCAACCTCAATGGAATGTTTAAAGAATGTCCTTTTAGCACACAGGGCTCGCCGTCAATATAGAGAGGTATGGAAAATAAAATTATAATGTATTTAAAGCAAGACAGCAGCAAGACTATCAATATAATAATCATAATTGAATTTCTATTGAATAAATTGAATTACAAAATTTAAATTTATCATATACAGCTTGAACTTATACCAATATTGACATTGCAGAATCACCCAGAACTGAATACAACAGGAATATCAATAGATGATATAAAGCAAAGAGTAGCACTTGTGAACGGTGCCAAGAAACTCATGTTTGGAGGATCAAAATCAGAATCAGCCATTCAAAAACAAAAGAAAGGTACCAAAAAGGAAGCTGGCCAGAAACAAACTAAATCACAGGAAGCTAAAGGATCTAAAAAAGGAAAAGAAGAGCAAGAATCTTTAGATAATAAGCCATTATTGCCTAATATTAAAATAAAGTGTGAACAGGAGGAGTCAGATTCTGAAAGCTCATCATTTGTAGATCCAGTCACAAGTCCAAAGCAGCAAAAGAAATTTTTAGATCATGTTGATATAAAACAAGAAGTTATGGATGTCACATATCCATCAAGTGTTTCAAAGTTAGTTATTTGGTTATATCTTTGTTGTTACACTTAAAAATTGATTTCTTTTGGTATCAAAATATATTGTTTTTCTCAGTATCAACTTCAATGACCCCAAGTTGGAAAGTATAATAAAACAAGAACCACAGGACACCTTAATTCCCATACCGAATTCTTCAAAGATGAATCAACCTGTTCCGATTAAACTTGAGGATTTGGATGGTATAGGCAAGTAAAATAAAACATCCTATATGACATTTATTTTGTTACAGCTAACATTAAATGGTAAAGAATTGATTTTCTTTGTGTAGAAAGTGGAGAACGTAATGAAATCACAATATAATTACAGATATGATGGCTTTACCTGTGGAGATAGCTGACGACAGTGGTGACGTGATTCCAGTAGATGCATCATCAGAAGCCATGGATGACAATGTGGTAGATGCTGACGAGTCTCTCACTGAAACCACACATGCTAACTTCTTGTCGTTAGTGCGGGCTTTGTTCCCAGCGAGGGCTGCACATAGAGCCTCGAAAGTTCAATTGCATGCCAGATGTACGGCTGTTATGCGGTCACCTATTGCACCGCTTAATACTTGGTATAATTGTAAGTATTTATTGTTAACTTGTTAAAAATATCCTATGGTATTCAAGGGTATGATCTATCTTTTTGTCAAGTTTCATCCATTTGTTTAGCTGTTTATGCATGATTGATTCAAAAACATCTAAACATTAGTAAGAAAAATATTGGATACAATTATCTAACTAAATTAAGGTGCACAACTTTAATTATGATTGAAATCACATGATTATTCAAGTCTTCCCAAATTTAAATTCAAAAAATCGTTTATTCAATTTAGGCCCTAATAATGCACTTACAAATGTTACAATTGATTCTACCACTGGTTTGTAATACACTTGAATGATTCATTTGATACATGTATGTATTTGTTGTAGTGTCTGACGATTGGTGCTCTGAGCTGGATTCAGCCCTAGCCTTCCTAGCTGGGGAAAGAGGTCTGCATCCTGATGATTTCGTTCCTTACTTACAGTACATGCCAGAAAATCAGGTACAGCTGACAGGAAATATTATTTAAATGGTTCATTGTATATGGCGTAATTTATTATAAAGATGTTTAAAAGTATCAAATTTATTTGACCAGGGTTCAGTAATTGGCAGATAATCTGGGGCTAAAAAACAGATAGCTATCAGATCCATCTATTGTACATTATATTTGTGTTTTATTTTATTGTTGCTTCTCCTGATATAACTTTTAAAGTACATTATATCTGTCCACTTGAAATTAATTGCTGATCCCTGCTTAAGACCCATATAACTTCACTCTTTTTTTTTATTTAATTGAAAAAGGAGAATATACATCCTGGGATATTTCTTACACATGGTCATCTGATGGGCATTATAAATGCAAAAGTTTGGATGGATGTTTGTTACTCAATCACACTTCAACAACTGAAAGGATTTTGAAATTTGGCACGCTGATAGAATATGTTTTTGAGGAAAGCAATGGTGCTGATTCTGATGTTTACAACTAAACTCGTTTTAGTCTCACGATGTCTCTTTCTGATAAAGAACATAAGAAAAGGATGTAAAAAGTTCTTGTTAGATACATTAGGCTCATCTGCTAAGTAAATTAAAAAAAAAGTATCTTTGGGAAAGTTGTTTGTTATCATGAGTACAATCATGTGTCTAATCTAAGTATCGTTTACTAATTACCAGTCACCCTATATAGCAAAAAAAAATTATAAGTGTCTCGTTTTCTATAGGAAAAATAAAAATATAAAACTCATATGTGAAGTGACTTATAATTAAAACTTGTAATTTTTCTTAGCAAGCTGTAAGAAAATTCCCGAATGATCTCGATACAAAATGTTTCAACTGTTATATTTATCTGTTCTACAAACAAGAGATAAATATAACAGTTAAAAGAGGCCCTTAGACTAGGAAAGATATATTACAGGACTAGGGACCCTAGTCCTGTAATCTGAGTATGTCGCTGTACTTAGTTTGGGATCATATGGCCGTGCGTGTGTGAAGAATGTCTCAGAATATTATAATTATTTGTCTGTTGGAATTTACGGACTATCCTATCCTATTAAACGAGCAATATTTGTATGTTTTGAGATCTCTAAAACGGCTTTAACGATTTCGATTAAAAGTTGCTATATATGAGTGTTTTTGGGGCGTAAAATCGATCTAGCTAGGTCTCATCTCTGGTAAAATTCTGGTTTCTTTTACACGATGAAGTCGGTAAACAAGCTGAGCTGTACGGCCCGCCTGATGGTAAGCGTTTACCGTAGCCATATGGATGCTTGCTTTACACGAAGCTTCACTCTCGCGTTACCGACCCTTCGCCCCTCCCACGCACATGAACACAACATGAAGTTACTTGCCCAGTAAAGCCCTGGTCTTTGAGCGAATAAACGCCATGGTGTACCTCTTTCTGTTCCTATGTTCGGGATGATTATAATGTTGAATGTTTGTATGATGTCAGATGTACCAGTGGATAGGCGCGGGGCGCGACTGCGACGCTATTCTGGGGCGGCTGTGCGAGCGCTGGCTGCGCTGCGCCTCGCCGCCCGCGCCCTCCTCCGAACCACCGCCTTCCAGGTTAATACTCTACTATACTTTACTTTACCACACACCACTAAGCCTAAAACACTCCAATTAGCCTTAAACACCCCAATTAGCCCCTCAAAACTATTGATGTGGTGTAGTCTGTGACTAATAGTGTCCGACCGAAGTCGATTTCTGGCCGAAGTCGAAGCCGCCGCAGGTTTAATAAACCCTAAGAAATTCACTTCAGTATTGGCTAAAAGTGAATAAAATAATGATTATGTATTTAAAATACTGTATACTGGGTGGAGATTTCCAGATGGCATATTTTGGAAACCTGAGGTGCTCAACTTTAAATATGAGACAAATACTGAAAAAATGAATTCTCTGTTGGTCCCACAGTGAAAGTTGTTCAGCGTGACTATCCTAACCATAGAAATAAATAAACCTAGAAATAACGTCGCCATACTACAGGAATATATAAAACAGGCCAAGTTTTAGAGGCTGCTGCGCCTAACAGCTACGTTTTACGCTCCCTCTGCGACATTCTGCTTGTCATAGTGACGTTCATAATGAGAGCAGTTGTTGAAATATTCCAATTAAAATCGGGAGAAAATTAAAAATTAAACATTATTTAGCATATTTTTTTTGATTTAACCCCAAATATTTAGGGGCAATTTTTTTCGACGTGTGCACAGCTTCGACGCTCAATCTTGATGTATCCTTAATCAAAGATCCTAACATAGGTTTCGAAAATATATTATCTCGAAATCTCCACCTGGTATAAAAGACTTATCGAGATGGTTAAAATTAACTTGAACTTATCAAAAATAAATAAATACATACAATAATTCTCGCTCCTTCATAACAGTTCGTAAAATTTCAGTGGTTGCTAGAAATCTTCGGCTTCGGTTAAAACTTGCCCATTTTTGCCGAAACCGAAGGTGGCCAAAGCCAAAGCTTCGGTTGGGCACTAGTGACTAACACTGAACTCTGCAACAGACTCATTCATAAGAACATGAAAAATCTATTTTTTTTCTCGTGATTTAATGTGTAACCTATATTCTCTGAAGCTGATGTATGTATGTATGCTGTGTTTAGCCATACTTCAAATCTATCCATTTCACATCGTTTGCACGAATATGATAATGTCGACCCCGTATTGCTTATCAGAGATTTCCCATTATAAAATCAAAATCAAAAAGTCATTTATTCAATTTACGTTACACACAGTTGAATTTACCACCGGTTCGAAATACACTTAAACTGAAAATATTTGCTATAGCATCAGATGCGACCCTATGACTCTTCTCTAAAACAGAATGACCTTGAAAAGTTCTTATCAATTGACTGCTGTAAAAAATGGAATAGTAGAGTAGCATTTTTGATATTGTTAAACAATTTACAAAGTACTAGGTACATACTATATTAATAATGTTTATATTTATCTAAGGCATCCTACATCATGGGTGGTGCGCCCGCCGACTAACTCCGAATTAGCGGAGTTTCGGGCGCAGGAGCGGAAACGATTCTCTTCAGCTGCTAAGCCTTTCACGTATATACAACATGGGTATGGATTATTATTCAAAATTTTTAGGGTACTACAAAAGTCAAAACTCTAACAAATATTGATATAGGGCCCGTCTAGGGCAAGCTGCCACTGATGTGTATCGTGACTTTTCCAGTTGTCTCATTCAGTGAATAGTTTTTTACTAAGATAATTTGAGATTCAAATAAATGTCAGTAACGTGTGGTGTTGTTGTAAAGGTATCGTTCGTCGGTGGGGCCGTGTGCCCGGGGCGGGTCGGGTGCGGGGGCGGCGGGTGCGGGGGCGGGTGCGGGGGCGGCGGGTGTGGGGGCGGCGGGTGTGGGGGCGGCGGGTGCGGGGGCGGCGGGGTCGGGGGCGGGCGGCGGCGCGCTGGTGGTGGCGGACCGGCCGCGGCACGCCACGTTCGCGGCGCTGCTGCGGGACGCCATCGCGCGCCTGCCCAATGGCGAGGGGACCAGGCACGATGTGCTCACTTTGCTCAAGTCAGTACCTACAATCGATACCTTTGAACTTTTGATGCTTAAAAAGATTCTCCTTTTGATTCTATTTTTGATGTGTGATGATATTTTTGATGGGTGACTGGTAATTAGTAAACGACACTTAGACACATGAGTGTACTCAAAATAACAAACAACTTTCCCAAAAAATTCAATCGTTAAAGTGCTAAGTAAATAAAAAATAAAAAAAAAATTGGGAAAGTTGTTTGTTATCATGAGTACAATCATGTGTCTAAGTGTCGTTTACTAATTACCAGTCACCCTTATATTATGCATCATACCTGTAATATATTAATTTATGTACTGTATATTTATGTAACTGTGGTGATAATTAATAAACATGTATATCAATACATATTTATTTATCACCACAGTTAACACTTTATAATAATTTTTCAGAATGTCCCAATGGATAGGTCAGTGCAGCGATCAAGCACTCCTCAGTGCAGTTTCGTCCGCATTGGATAGACTTCACTCGGCGAAACGAGATCCGATCGTTAAATACGACCAGAGGACGGCTGTGTGGACTTATTTACATAGGCATAGGTAAGTAATGTAAAAATAGTACTGTCAAAAAATACTAGCTATTAACACATAAAGAAGTAGCCTATTCTCGTTGTTCGCAACGTAATGGCTTGAAAGTACCCCTGATAGTGTTGCCCATACTTGTACGTAGTATTTATTTACTCTGAGCCCATACCCAACGTTACAAAAAATATACCATAATAAAATCAATTCTTCTATATAACAAACGCGCTTATAGTGCTGATGGGTAAATCTATTTATAAGTGTTGAGAGAATAATATATTTTTTATACCACAGGATTTTTATAGCTTTAAAATAATAAAAAAGGAACAATATTAATTTTGGACTCCCAGAAAAATATAAGCACATTAACATTAATTACACTCCGATTAAGAGATGTGTAACGCAAAAAAGACACCTAGTTTTTTATTTTTGTTATGTGTTCATGTAGATGAGTACATTTACCCATTTAAGTGTCACCTTTCTGTTATTATCTTTAGGAGCGAAGAAGATTGGATAAAAACAGGCAGTGGGCGGGGACGCGGGAAGGCGGGTGCGTCCGCCGCTAAACATGCGCCCGCCACCCCGCCCGCACCCGCACCCGCACCCGCAACCGCACCCGCACCCGCACCTGCGCCCGCACCCGCACCCGCACACACCCCCGCACGTGCTAAAGGACCGCCCGCACAAACACCGCCGCAACATGTAAGTATAGTTCACTGACATTCATTTTTTTACTACTTATTCCTGACATGAATCTTTGTCAAGAAAATGTATGCAATACTTGAATAGTACATCTAAATTTATGTACTACAGATGGACATAGAAGTGGGCAGCATAGAGGAAGTTATCGATGATCGTAACTCGGACAGTGACGTAGATGTGGACGACAGTACCTCCCCCGCCGCGCCTCCACACTTATCCTCCGCACAACTACTCATGCAAGCCACACGAACACACCCCAACGCATCACAACTAACCAAAGCGAAAGGAAAATTAGTCGCCACACCCATACAAAAAGCCAAACTCACTCAAAAATATGTTAAGGCAGCAACTCAGCCTACAAAACAGCAGACGGCGCTCATGTCACAGTCGGTAAAACAGGCCAACTTGATGGCACAGTCGGTCAAGCAGGCCACTCTTATGTCGCAGGCGAAAGCGAATTTGTCTCAACTCAAGCAGACGCTAATCGCTCAGCAGGCGAAGAATTTATCGACTTCACAGCAGAAGCAGAGCTTGCCGACAGCTTCGGTGAAACAAAGTTTGTCGACAGCATTGCCAAAACAAAATTCACCGAAACAAGGTTTGCCGACGGCTTCGCCGAAACAAACGTTAGCAGCGCCATCCCCTAAACTAAGTCTGCCGATCCCATCACCTAAGCAAAATTTGCCAACACCATCGCAGAAGCAAAGTTTACCGACATTATCGGCGAAACAGAGTTTTCCGACATCATCGCCAAAACAAAGTTTACCGACACCAACTCCAAAGACTAACGTGATACCATCGGTGAAGCAGACCAGTGTACCGACGGCGAAGCAAACTGTACTAAAACAAAGTATCCAATCGAAACAAGCGAGCGCTGGGAAGTCCGTCCAATCATCGACCAGTATTACTCAACTTGCCAATCAGAACGTTGTGACGACGGTGAAGCCAAATATTCCTTCGCTCCAAGCTACTGCTCAACTGTCAAAATCGTTGCCGTCTGTGGCGGCCTTACCGCAAAAATCTCCTTTGATTAAACAGAGGCCTTTGCAAAAGACTGAAGTAACACAATCACAGGTTCAGTATTTTTATCATCGGATTAGTTAGCGAAACTTAAGCAAAATGAGTTAAATCTATATAGATGAACCTTATAGTAAAGAAATAAAGACTTCTCTTTGTATTTATGAACGTCAAAAGGTGTTGCACTGTAATATCCTTTTTATTGATAAATAAATGTTTTCTTTTCTAGGGATCAATTTCAAGTAATATAAGTCAACAACTATCTTCGACGTCTACCGTCATGCAGCCTACCGCTGCGGTGTCTAATCAGAGTAAAGTAAGCCTTAAGAACTATATACTTGTTTGATTTGAACAAAGATAATAGAATGTAAACTAAAATGGGTTCTCATTAGATGGCGCAAGTAACACGATCGTTGTTAATAAGGCCGTCTACGATTCAGACAACTCTCGCTACAGCTGCTTCTACTGTCACTACACAGGTTGGATATATCATTATTATAGATTTTCATAGACCTATAATACATTGAATTGATTGTTTTCCACAACTCTTAAGTCACACATTCAGTGTTCGCTTCTTGCTGTGAATTGAACCTCGATATTGACCCTATTGCTATCATATAGATAGCAATAGAGTCCAATAATATGACACAGTTCCCATCAAGTTATATTCGTAACTAGCAATATGAAACGTTATATCCATCATCAGTAAGTCGATAATTGTCTGCTTTACTGTAAAGGTAACTCCAACATCACGCCGTGGAATGGTCAGAGTGCTAAGTCCGGCGACACCATCTTCTGGAAAGTCACTTATTTCTCCGCGCGCTCTTTTGCAACAAAGTAAGTTTTATATTATCTTTATAATTCACTTTATTGACCTGAGCATTATTATTCATGTGCATTTATTGTAAGCAGATACTTCGACAACAAAGAAACGTACAACTGTAACGAGTACTACAGCTTTGACTACAGTAGCACAGGTAAGGACAATATTTTTAATACGGTTTTACCCCCGATTCCCTACCGGGCAATGTCAAGCTCAATATTGAGCTGGGACATCCTGGGACATCCTGGTGCTTTAATCAGTTGCCGGTATTTCGGTTTTATATTATAGATTCAAACTCTTCAGGCTACAGCGTGTCCGACGAGCGTGGTGAGCAGTAGTCCAACGGTGGTGACGTCATCGGTAGCGACGCGGACAGTTCAGTTAGGTGGTCGCACCGTCCAACTGGCGGCCAATCAGACGGTCCACTTGCCCGGCGGACAAGCGGTACAGCTCACGTCGGGGCATACACTTCAACTGTCGTCCTTGCAACTACCCACGCACAGTGTCCGGCTACCCAGCGGGCAAACTGTGCAACTAGCGACGTCGCAAGCCATGCAAGCCGTCAGAGTATCAACAGCGGCCAAAAATCCGAGCTCCCGCACCCTGCAGTCCACTTCTACAATTAAAAATATACAAACGGGCCAACCCACTGTTCAAATACCGGTATCGACAATGCAGCTAGCCGGGCAAACAGTTCAGATCGGCGGTCAAACTGTTCAATTGGCCGGTCAAAGTGTACAGCTGACGGGACACACCGTTAAACTACCGAGTGGACAAAGTGTTCAAGTTGCCAGTCAGAGTGTTTTACAACCGCAGAGTGTGCAGTTACCTTCCGGTCATACTGTGCAGCTAGCCAGTGGCAACGTTCAGACTGTTCAACTGGGCGGGTCGAATGTACAATTATCCGGTTCAGGTGTTCAAAGTTCTAGTGGGCAAAGTGTGCAATTAGGGTCTCAGATGGTGCAACTTGCCGGTCAGACGGTACAGTTAGCTGGCGGTCAGACGGTTCAGCTGCCTAGCGGGCAGACGTTGCAGCTATCGAGTGGGCAAACGGTTCAGTTGTCGAGTGGGCAAACTCTTCAACTTTCCAGTGGGCAGACAGTGCAGCTTGGCAATCAGACTCCAAAATCGATATCGCAAGTGGTGCGAAGTCAAACGCCAGGAGATAAGCCGGCGGTGGGGCAGCCTATTGTAGCTAAATTATTGACTAACGCACAGGTAAATATTATCATTATGTACATCCCTACAAATGTTTATTATCTATACTAATATTATAAAGTGGAAAGATTTGATTGTTTCTTTGTTTGCATTGAATAGGCTCCGAATGTACTGAATCGATTTGAAAAATTCTTGCACTGTTGGGAAGCTACACTATCCCCGGGTGACTTAGGCTATATTATATTTTCAAAAAAATTTGGGATCCTTACTAAAACTTCAAGCTAAGCCAAGGTGTAAAAAATTACCTAAAATATTCATTACATCGCGTGCGCTGCGAAAACTATTGATGATTGAGAACACATCATTATTTACAAAAAGTGTCGCGATACCATATGTCCAACTATTATAGTTATGCCAAAATAAATGTTATTTTATTTTAAAAAATTAAGAAAAGGCTCTTTATTTGTATCTTAGTATTAATCCTTATCAAAATAAATTACTTCATATTCATAACTGCTTCAATACCATTATACAATACATTACAATACATTATATCATTTTGAATTATACAATTCGGACATTCCATTCGAAAGATATCACGAGTTTAAAAATGTATCAGTAGCAGAAAAAACACTTCACTGAGGTACGGGCCGTACGGGACTCCCCGTCAATGTCAAGAAATGAAGTGCCCGCATAATTCTAGCGTAGCAGGGTAGGGCAGGGTAGGGTAGCACCACGCGAACGAATTCGCGCCGGGCAGCTAGTCATTTATATTTGGGCAGAAGCCAGAGGATGAAATCTTTACTATTCCTTCAAAACCATGCTTACAGCGAACATGTAATATTCTATTGTAATTCATACCAATATTTTAAATACAAAAGTTTTGTCGATGGTTTGTCGTAAAACAATTCAACACCTTTACTTCACTTTGTTTTGACTAATACACACTACAGGTGGGCAGTACCCCGTAAGTGTAAACAATTGACGTTAGTAAACGTTGTACTTTGCGTTTCTGTTAACGACATATTGTGTCTATAGAAATGGGCACAGAACGCAGCGCCTCTCGCGGAATTAAATAACTGTTAATACACAAAATAAATATGACTAAGGCGCAAGTCACATGGGAGCTGGAACGGACTTTTTTGACATAGCACGGGCTTCTTTCTATTCTATTCAAATTTCGTCTAAACGAACGGAAATAAAGTCGTAAATTGAACCGTGGTATGTCCGCGGCCGCGCCATCTCCTATGTGGTTTGTGCCTTAGACTGCCGGCGATCGTGAGACGAGTTCTAAATGAATGATACAATGTATGTTCCAGGGTCAGATGATATCGGTAGAGGGCATGATGGGCGGCGGCCGCTCGCTGCAGATGGGGGTGGGTGGTGGCGCTGGGGTGGGGGTGGTGGGTGGTGCGGGCGGGGTGGGGGTGGGTGGGGTTGTTGCGGGTGCGGGCGGCATGCGCGCCGTGCGGGTTGTGCCGCCCGCCACGCGCCTCGCCAGACCCTTACTGCTCACCTCCGGAAAACCACTACATAATATTATACTACAGGTAAACGTCATATATCATCATCATTACACTATAATGTCACAGCATTCCTGCACACAAATGAGGATGAAAGGGAATGGGCAGATACTCCATCACGCATGCCCTCTGGATCGGTGGAGGTAAGCCAGTGGTCAAACTACTGTTGGAATTTTCAAGCCGCCTATGAGGCCTCCCAACTAGCTTAACCACTATCACAATTTAGTGATTACCAGGACGAACGGCTTGCTTTCTGTTGGGCAATTACGTAACTTTGTTGCAATAAGTTTCAATCATTTTCGAATTGATTCTATATACCTAGCGGTTTGCTGATATTTTTTTTACGTTCTGAAAACTGCAAATACAAACAGTGGTTCATTAGAAATGGAACCATTTCTGATTTTGTAATATTTCTACCGATTCAGAGGTAGTTTCAATCTTAATTTCATTGCAATAAAGTTACGTAATCCACGTACCGACGCACGGAAAACGCTCAGGTTGATATACCACTAGGCCGTCACCCATCCAGGTACCGGCCTCACCGGTGGTAGCTTAACTTTGCGGATCGATTAAGAACTGTTAATCATACTACAGGTTCTGGTAAAAGATCAGAATGGAAATAAATAAACTAGTATCTTAATGTATCCGACAAATTCATGTAAAAATAAACCATTGTATAAGCAAGCTTTTATTTAACTAGCAATGTTTGCATGTATGTTCGGGTCTACACTTCCAGTGGTCGGATTAACTTCATGTTTGGTACACATTAGTATATTGGATGACAATGCAAGTACAGTAAAAAAAAGTACAGTCACAAAAAAGCTTTTATTAAACATTTTTTTTTAACAAAAACTTATTATGACCTTCGCCCACATGATAACTTATCACGTTATAAATGTGGGCAAACTAAAGCATCTTACAATTAAACAATTTTATTATGTAACAGAAAACAGGCAATGGTGAACTGAAAAAAAAAAATTGCTTGCATCCAAAAAAAAAGTCGGTACATAGTTAATTATTTTTTACAGCAATGTGACGGCAGCGCTATTCGAGTGACATCGACTGGAGGTTCTGCGACATCTCAAACATTAGTTCTAAGCAATATTGGTGAGTTCCTTGCTTGATGTCATTATTCTCTTGCCATAATTATCATTAATACAAACCTCTCTTAACCCTCGCTGGTTCCTCAATAGTTTTCACAGATTTAAAATATCTTCATTATCTATATATATAAAAAATTAATCCCTATTTCCCTTCATTCCTAGTTCACGCCATCACGCGTGAACGGCTGGACTAATTCTTCGCTAATTCTTTTTTTGTTGTGTTTGTTATAGTCAGAAGAAGGTTCTTATGAAAGAAAAAAATTAAGAAAGTTGCGAGGGTAGGGTAGGGGTAGTGGTAGGGTAGGGTAGGTTATGGTATAGGTTAGTAGTACACCACGCGAACGAAGTCATGCCGGGTAGCTAGTACATTATATAACTATATTCATGAACCTCCTCTTTTTTAAATCAATGGTTTTGATATTACAGGAGCACAAGCAGTTACCACACCAACATCATCGGCTCCAGTATTAAAATTACAACAGGTAAGATTAACTTTGCTTTCATTTACAATTTTATTATGTTTGCACAACTGAATTATATTGAGCAAACTTTTTCATACAGATTTACATAATTTAGCTAAATATTGACATTCGCCACTACATAAAGGTTATTATTACGAATGCAATTTGGTAACAAGAATATTTAGTTTGTTATTTGTAAAATAAATCGTCGTTACATTTTAGGTGAATCCTTTACAACAAGTAAAACTCGCGCAAGGAATTAAAATTCAACAGGTGATTTTTGCATGTTTTACATACGAAACAACTTGTGTTTCAGATAATGTAGTATTGAAAATTATTTGCATGAATAATTTTTCTATAGAATTTGTTGCATCGAGGTTTGAATACGTAATAGAGGAATGGGGAGGAACTTTTTAACACGTAGCCTTATTTGAGAATGATAATAACACTGCATTAATCACGCTTGGCTCTCAACAAGGATGCAACATACTATTTTGAAAGGTCGCATCTATTGTAACGAAATTTCAAATGTATATTTTGAAAACAGTGGTGAATCGATGAAATCTTATTGGTTCTGGTATATAAATAATAATAATAGGTCCCTTCTTCTTCTTCTTATTTTTAATTTTGGCAACCAAGCCCAAATTAGGGCTCATTTCTGCCAGTGTCGAGTTATATTATAGTTTCCAATCGCAATAAATCACTTCACATTATAGTCCTCAGTCAGTCACCGTCCATAAAAGTCATGTTTTACTACAATGGTGGTCATTGTACTAAAACTCTTCACGGACATTTTGAGACAACTTGAAAAGTCACGATACACATAATTCATTTAATTTCACTTCACTGGTGCACATGGATGATCTTTATTGGGTAAAATACCACCAAAAATACACAATAAAACTCAAAATACACAAATTTCTGAAAATAAAAATGAAAATGCTAAGTCACTGCAAGTTCCCGCCAAAAAGTCTAATAGGTCCCTATCCAATAAAAATCTTAAAAGTTGTCACACTAATATACATTCGAATATATTACTACTATTACTATTTTGTAATCATAGAGTAAGAATACTAATAGATCGTCTGTACTAGAGTACGTCCCGTGAGTACGTGCAAAATGCCTTGAAACGAAGTGCGCGTTCACAGTTTGAACGACTAAAATACATATGAATGAATGCCGATTTATCATTTTTTATCGATACTTTTGCCGAGAACGTAGCGTTGTTAACGCTATCACTATAATATTCTTACTCTATGATTGTAACACACTAACACCTAATTCAAGTAATAAAGGCCATGTACCAATGCTATTATTGTTTGCATCAGGGTGTATCAAATGCGAGTGTGGCGACATCTAGCGGAGTTCGCGGTGTTTTAATGGATGGGCAACAACTGAAGCTAGTGGGCGGGCGGCACGTACTAGCCAGGATACTCCGGCCGGCACACCCGCCGCCGCCGCCGCCGCCGCCACACTAACTAAACATTCAACACCACGATCATATCTGTGTTATTATTGTCATATTAATCTAAATAAATAGACATAGAAATAGTTCTACTTATTTTCAACGCGAACGCTAGAATTGTAGATATTTTATTGAATATAGTTGACTTACATAACAGTGATACGTTATCTTTTATTTGTATGATTGCATATAGGAGTTTCATTATTTATTAACTCGCTGTTAACGTAAGTTTCGATATCGTTCTTTCTTTGGGAGTCTTCTGTATACATTTATTTAGGTTTCTATGGTTATCATGCCACAATATTTCTTATCCATATCATTCTGATTGATATTATAACTGCCGTAGATTTAAAAATATGATTTAATTATAATGTTTTAAATGTTTGACGGTGCACAGAGATGTTTGAGTACCCTTATAAAAAACGAAGGTTGTACAACGCCAGTATTTGCATTGTAAATGCTTTTTATATTATCCTTAACAAAAATAACAAATTGAGTTAAATTATTTATTATCTCGCATTACATGTAGTTAGATGGTTATATATTACTTACTAATTTAAGTTAACTGAACTATATCCATAGAAGTTTTAAATTATCTATGTGTAGGGACATAATTAACTCATCTTTAACAGTTTTATAACTTTCCTCTATTTATATTATTATATTTATTGCAACAACTTATGTTATTTCATTGTCATGTGGATAAAATGGAAGTGTTGAAAAGAAAGCATGACAATTATGGAAATAAAATATGAAGTTTATTATAACGGGTGAATAATTTGACATGGCCACCATTCGAAACTTATTGAGTCCGTCATGTCGAATAACTTTTTATTATGGGACCAATTCGGATATCATGAAAAAAATAAAAAGTATGTATTCAATTTCGGCCCTGATAAGGCACTTATGAATGTTGACAAAATAAGTCTACACATATTGATTCTCATACATATTGATCGCACAAGCATGTCTTTAGTGTGAAAATTTTGATTTTTGCTAATTAGAGTTATTTCCATCCTAAAAGTTGTTCACCATGAGAAACCCGACAACATAGGGTCCGAACAGATGTCATCAAATTATTCACTCAGTATACATAAATATAAAACCTATGTATGAATATCATTGTATGTATTACAAAATATGGTTATAATTTATTTGAGATCTGTCGGTTGCAATAACATACAAGCATAAAGAATTTAGGTTAATATCATAGTTAAGTTTATTTTCTCTTTATGTATATACGTCTTTTTTGTTTTAATAGTTATGACATTTTTCAATCATTGATACATAAATGTCAATTGCTTTGATATCGGGTTTTATTTCGCGCAATAATAGTACTTCAAAATAGCTTATAAAGTACTAGCTTTCTGCTCCAAGGTTCACCCGCGAAGGAATGGTACATACCTAATGTATTTTTCTGGTGTGTAAAGTATATAAATATATAATTTTATCTATATGCAAAGCCTAATTCAATAAACATCTGCATATAATATAACTATGTGTCCCCCTCGGTTTCACACGCGTTCCTGGTATAAAATAGCCTATCCGACTGGTAGTTCCAGACATCTACTATATAAAAATAAGTCGGGTTTTCCTTCCTGACGCTATAACTCCAGAACGCACGAACCGATTTCCACGGTTTTGCATTCGTTGGAAAGGTCTCGGGCTCCGTGAGGTTTATAGCAAAGAAAATTCAGGTAGGGTAGGGTAGGGTAGGGTAGGGTGGGGTAGGGTAGCACCACGCGAACGAAGTCGCGCCGGGCAGCTAGTTAGCTTTTAAAAACAATCAAACAATTCTTCAGCTCTATTATATTAGTAAGGTCTCTCGGCAACGTGTGTAAAATCGCAGGGCGGGGATAAAATGGATAGGATAGGATAACGAAAATCAAACAATGCATGTAATAAAATGTACACATTGGGTGGGAAAACATAATTTATTTAATTACTTATGTACATGGTGGGTGTCATCAGCAAAATTCAAAATAATCACACTGATCAAGGCATCCATATATGTAATAACCTAATCTAACACAAAAGCAAATTGCAACTTATCATCTGACGTTACATTAGTGTGCGACTTACTCTTGCATGATACAAAATATTAGCATGATCGATATAATGATTCTCAGGTTATTATAGAAGTAATTATACACGAACAGTTCATTTTAAACATCTGCCTTCTTAGACATTGGCCGAACATTTATATAATTAAATACAAATCGAATCGTGTCTAAATGACCTCACAATCTTTCTACAGTGGAGCGACAATACTCCAAGATACTACTGAGGTATCACATTTTAATTTTTAACTAGGTAAATACGTGGGCTGGTTGATAAGTATCAGAAATGAGTCATATAAACCTAAAATATTAAAAATATTGGCATTGCTAACCGTCAAGACCGTTAAAGAAAAAAATATTTTTCATCAAAACACAAGATAACACAGCGTTACATACATACGCTATTTTCGCGGCTTTGTTTTTTTTTTGTTCGCTTCGGAGACTTATCGATCAGCCCTCGTATATCCCCCACGCATCTCACACATTCGATTTTACAATCGTTTACCTAACATTGAATAACGTAATATGCGTAGGTAAGTACTTAGTATTAATTATTAGCACAAACGTGAAAATGAATAAGCAATAGTGCCGTTAAAAACAAACGTTTTGTTATAGGTACTTAAATTATATCTGCTACAAAATAAAAAAATACTCACTATCCTAACAACTCAATCCTATATCAGTCTTATAACTATGTTTTAAAATTATATAAATATTCAATTGCGATATAAGAGTACCTAGTTAATTGAAATTTATATTAATAAAAGAGTGACGTTAAAACACAGATATAACATTACACCAAGATTGATATTTCATCTTATCCTATATCAGACTACACAAAAATAAATAAGTATGCTTATTATGTAAATTTATACCACAGGGTTTAGTTAATACTGACGAGACATTCGATCGAAACTTTCAGAGATATGATATACGAGTACATCGCAGGACGCTACCGTCTGCCGATGATTCACGCGCCCATCCGCCACCGCCACACCAATACGATAGCCCAACGATATCTGTTATTATTACAGTACAGTGTCACATTTACCACTGGATCACTGCACGCCATGCATGCCTCATTATACGCACACGTTTTGCTTTATGATAAAGCAACTTGATGTATAATAAAGCTAAATGACTTATTTAATAAATCCTTTCATGAATTGTGCTGGACACCAGAAGGTACAGTATGAGGCACGAATGGTGAGCACAGATAGGCAGTAGTGGGGGCAAGCTCGCGCATGTATATTTTTGGCCAAATCACAGTAGCCAAATGACACGCAAGAATCCAGTAGACGACGAGCATTGACTGACGAACCAATCGTGTGCAGCTCGGCGCTCCCCCCATCTCCATTCCACCAAAGAGACCGAAAAATTTACTACTGCTCTGCTGGTGCATCTGTGCTCAACACTCGTGCCCCTTACTATACTTCTTCTACCTAAGGTGCAAGCATGTGTAGAATTAGAATAAGTATAGAAGGTTGCTAACATCGTGGTTATATTACGACATTATCTTGAACGATTTCCTTTTTCTTTTGCTGTCACAACTTCAATCAAGCGATCCTAAACAGACAAAGCCGTCGTGTGCCCTGGGCTTCAATTATCTATGTTTCGATTGTTGGTGATTAGGTATTTCCACGAACCTACAATATTATGTTTGAATGCCTCCACAATAAAGTCACTAGCAAGCTCATGAATACTGTATTATTATCTAATTATTATGTCGTATTACGAGTGTGAATTCGTAAGTACGGTGTAGAATACTCGTAACAAAAATAATTTTAGCAACTTTGGCATTTGACACGTACGTACCTAATATACAATCGAATATCTAGTGCGTTTACAAAATATCCTTACATATTATATCGTATCTCTGAACATGGATTCCAGCTCACCGCCTCGTGGCCTCCGCCGGCACAGAGACCAACCAAATCGTACATTATATCCAACAATAGGCACTGAAAGTTTGAAATATGATTGGTGTGTTAGGCGACGAACGCAGTGTGGTCATCCAATGCGACTGCATTTGACAATTTCAAGAAACTACACTATTGCTGCTAAATCATTACAAAGTGCGTAGAATACCTAATGTACAATCGAGGTAACAAGGACACGTGCATGTTGTTTATAACATCGTTAGCATTATGAAAACCTCAATACCGATTCTCCCAGATTATTTACATAGGTACCTACATCAATTTTGATCCTTTGAGTTCCTATGTAAATTGACTCTTGGTATTAGGTACCATATATATAACAAAACATAGGTTAACACTGCGTTTCCAATATCCCGTAATCTTGTTTCCATTCCATATTGTAATAATACAGACATACCACATTACCATCACTTTCAAGACTATCAAACTGCATTCTCCTTAATTCCTGTAATAGTAGTGTTATGGTGATAATAAGTACCTATACTTGTTATCTACGTAGCGTCTCAGCGTGAACCCGGCAGCATTTACCTATACTTTACGCCCGCCTAAGTGATATCTACGATATGTACCTAAATTGTACACGAGGCATTCTTCTTGATGGAGTAAGTATTGAACAAGCTAAAAGCGTGGCTGATTGATCAATTCACTCGTCGGCATCCTCGGCGTTCTCGGCCGTCAACAGGTTGGTGTTATCGTCTGCCTGAAGTTCGGCGGTTGTCTGCTGGAACAAAGTGCGTGGATTATGTATTTGTATTATTAGCTAACTGTAAACTTGCACGTGATAGTCAGTTTTCTCGTAGCATGATAACTGTCAGGATAGTTGGGTCATGGTTTTGTGTGGTACTGATAAGGTATATGGCCGAGCGGGACGACCTCCCACCAGGTGGAACGACGACCTGGTCAGAGTCGCTGGACGCCGCTGGATTCAAGCGGCCCAGAACCGTTCGAAGTGGAAATCAATGGGAGAGGCCTATGTTCAGCAGTGGACTTCCATGGGCTGATATGATATGATATGATATGATATGATATATACCACACCGAGGTATTATGGTCAGGTATTATGTATCAAACTGTTAATGTTTTTATTTATTCTATTTGCATCATTATAATTATAAACCCATCTTCTACACACGATATGACCTTGGACCTCGGCCTTGGACCTTTGATTGAAACTAAGCCGGCAGTATGGCAGTTATTACATTTGTGCAGATAAGATTATACCGTCGGCGTAGGTAGGTCCCCAGACCTTACGTTATTATATTACCTTTCTTCATCACCGAAGGAATTCTTAAGGTCATAAGTAGGTTCTTAGAATGATTCACAACACGTACCCCAATTTGTGCGCATACAATATGTGACCTCTTGCGACGCCGCACAGCCAGCGCGAGGAGTAGCACCAACGCGATTGATGACAGGGCTGCCACAAGCAGGGGCAGCAGCAGATTGTCTCCCGGGGAGTAACCCTACGTAAAGGACAGGAAAATACAATGTCAATATGGGAATACAGTCTGAATAATGACCAGTAAGATCTAGAACATGGCGGCCTAGTGCGAGCCTAGCTAGCGCTAGTGGGATGGTGACGATGTGGTAGCGCGAGCTTTTCGCTTATATAAAAAAACTAAGGCGATTTCATAGCTTTGATATATCGACGTCGCGTGACACACAACCGCTTTAGGCTCGCACTTTGGTAACAGAATAGATAATAGTAGGTACTGACATCTATGGTTGAGCTAAACTAAGATTTAATAGGGCATTTTCGCGAAAAAGTGTACCAATAATGAAAATAAGCGTTCAATTTGAAATTGTGTAATTTATTGGATTTTTTAGCTGTTTTGGCTTCTAAATATATTGAACTTTAAGGAAAATACAATAGATTCAGTTATTATTTTATTTTAATAGTATTTTAATTAAGTTTTGTGAGAGTTAAACTCAATTTTCTGTCAGTTACATTACACAAACGTTACAGAGTTTTTTAATGTTTACTTAGTAAATAAAACAATGTATATCTCAAAATCGGATTTATTTGGTATAATCTGCGTAAATATAAAAAAATACACAAAAAATATATAATGTTTTGTAACAAATTATTCAAAATAGTGCGTATTTTATCGCATTTTGTTACGTTAGGAGCTTATCAGACTGTTAATTTTCCGCGTAACTTTTATAGTTTTGTCTAACTAATATAAATTTAGTATTACAAAAAATGTTATCAATATTTTTAGTTAAAATATATACTATAAAACAACATTAACATGCAATAATTTCTTAAAATCAACAATATTCATAAAGAAAATCTGGGACAATTGAAGGCATGACAGATTTGTAACATAACTGACTTCGTAAGGTTGAGATCACACTTAGTCTAAAATTACACTTATTGGCGGGAACATTTTATGTACATATTTCTAAAACGTTACCCACAAAAACTTGTAATGACAATTACAAAAAAAACAAGTTTAACAATTTTTTCTTGTGTTTTTTTATGTTTATAAGCTACATTTTCTTCTGCTTTAGTTTTTCATCTTCACTCATTTATTTTTTTTTATTTTTAGACTTGACTCTCTCCAACTTTTTTTTTCAGTGCTCTTCATACTTCTCTGGATTATTTTTATTGGAGTATTTTTTCATTCGGCGGCATACTATAAAAAATAATTATTTAAATTTATTATTTTAACCTTTAATAGATTTAGAATTATTTTAAATATATCTATAAAAAAATTAAGGTACCTACCTGCTGTACCTTTTTCCAAAATTATTATTATAATTATTATATTTATTATTATAAAAAGCTTTGTGTACCACTAACTTTTAGCTGTCAGTTACGTTACATTCTTTGTCAGCCGTATAAGTTACACTGCTAATTGTAGCGTAACTGACGTAACAACTTAACACTACTCAATAAAAATAATAATTTTAGAATTTTAATTTAACATTTAGCACTCCAATTTTTACATACCTGTATTCTGCCAAAACTAGACTAACTGCATGAAGAAAGGCGAAAGCGAATCACTTATAACTTTTGAATAAGAGCGTAAAAAACCCTGACTTAAAATTTGGCTAAAAACCGTTAGCAACATTCGTCACGAAAGTTTCAGTCGACTACACTGATATCTGACAACAAAATAACTTCTCATTTGCTTGTTTATGGTCAAAATGTGGCCCATTTTATGAATGTGCAAAAATGTATGCGGTAAAATGTTTGAGTTTCTCGGAAATAGCGTAACTTACCCTGACCTGTCAGGCTCATTCATATTTAGCATAAATTTCAAATTAATTTAAAAATTGGTAATTAAGATTATTATTGATATATGTTGTATTATTTAGAAAGATAAGAAGTAATTTCATCTTACAAAAATTTAAACAATCTTAGGTCTTATAAGAAAAAATTGAAAAATAGCCTCTTAAACGTGTTGAACGTTTTTGGGACACTATGAAAACGAAAATATCTCAGTTTTGAAACTTGATTTAAAGCTTTAAATATGTATTATTTCTCTATAATTTTGGTTAGAAATACATGGCACATTATTAAGGTTTACGTTTGTATCCTTAGATGTAATCATAGGTTTACAGATGAGGTCACAAAAAATAAAAATGATCTGGGACATTACAATTTCACAAAGGTACACTTTTTCCCGAAAACGCCCTAATGCATAATTATGGTTCCATAGTTTAGGTACTGAATGTAATTAAAGGTACCTAGTACAGTCTCAGATATGAGTTTGATAGCCGCGTCGCGCGAGTCGTAAAACTCTGATCGTTTTGGTTAATTAAGGTTGCGGTTACGGCATTAACTATTCAGAAGGTGGAAGGATGATACTACTTGTCATTATATTCAGGAATTTCGCGACCGAAATGAAATGATAAAAAATTTAAAGCGTTTAAAATAAATGGAAGTCTAACCCCTCTTGTAGGTATAAACAGTCTCGGGCACTCTTCCCTCTCCGCTCCTTAGGGCGTCCGGTACCGCTAAATTGTGTCTAGACTTTGAAGATAAAGGACTTACAAGTTATTGAGTATTTTCGACATTGCAGTTTAGGTAGGTACCTATACCTAACTTCAAAATGTAAAGAAAATTAAGCAATATAAGGTAGCTACGCGTATTAAAAATAATTAACCGTTTCTTTACAAAAAAAACGGGACCCGTTGGTTCTCGCGAGAGACGCGCGTCCTATACTAACAATTGATGTCATTGTTGTTTTTTTAACCGTGAGCCAAAGTATTGAAGAATCATTTGAATAACATGGTAGATTAGATATAATATAAATCTCAAATCGTAAATGCATTGTTGTGGCGCAGTAACCCAGTAGGTATGGATTGACGTTAGCAGTTCAGTTTCATAAAGTTTATTTTTACGCTTGAGTTTGGCTTGCTAAATGGCGCAGTTACAGTAAAAATTCAGCCAAATGCATTCTGCGCTGCGCCTCATTTCGTTGTTCTACATTTTTGTGCACATTAGGTACTTATCTAAAGTAAAAAGAGGACAGTTATGGAGTTCAGTTCAGGGGAGCCGTTTAGTAGGTACCTACTTGTTTGCTACTTTAGTACTTTAAAGACCCTACTCGTATATCTCACAACTATAGACATTAAGTGGACTCGAAAAAATAGAACTAAGTAGGTACCTACCTAAGGTATCCGCTATGCTATAATCATAGATCGAGAATTACTTATGTTATGGCTCTAATGGATATTAATTCTAATAAATGAACACTAAGTTATGTTTGTGTTGCCAATATTGTTATTGTCAACGACACATAATAGGATACATACCTAATTATTGTACATATTAGTAGAGCTAAGTAATCTTTGTTATTTCTTTGCAATACAACTATAAAGATAGGATAGATTGAGTATTGTACCATTTTTTGTTAGGTTTATTTTGATAGGTAGGTACCTAGTAATATTTAATAAAATATACCACGCCACGGGAGAGGCGGACATGCAGACAGACGGACAGAATGGAAACATAAGTGTTCCTTTTTTTATAATGATTACACATAGGTACGTACGACTTTATTAAATAAGTAACAGCATTAAAAGTAGTACTTATGTAATTACGTAAATCGAAGTCTTTGGCAAGTTATTGCATTACATCCAATGAAATCATTGTGATCAAAATCCGCATGACATCGAAATATTTGATAAAAGATGTAACTATACTGTATGTAAATGTACCTACTCTCTCTCTATCTAGAATTAAGTACCTACATTCTCATCTCTATGCCCCTAGCTTCAATTTTCCGCAGCGCAGCAGAGTGATTAGAATTTTAAAACCACTATTGCAGCTATAATTTGTTGCGTCACACAGATAGGGAAAAGTTGCAGGTTGCTATCAGAATCACATTACATAAGAACTCGATCCGCAATAGATTTCATAAATAAACTACGGTTTCCATATCCGCTTTCATAATTCACATTACTCAGCTGTTACCGAAGAATAATTGTTATGATTAGGTATGTCGATCACGCATAAATGTTCCGATTAAGTAAATATATACGCTCATATAGGTATCTAACCTACATTATAGGTAAATATTACATAATAGCAGGCGGAATCGCAATGGTAGGTACTCACTGTCCATTGGAAGTAGGACGAAGTGTCGACGAATGGCCACCTCGCTCCGTACCAGCCGGCGTCGGTGGCCTTGGACACCGTCACTTCGTCGGCATCCAAACCCGGTGCGGCTGACTCAGGTTTCCGAGGCGGCAACGAGAACACCTCGTCTACTTCCAGCGATCCCTTATATTCATCGTCGTCATCAACGGATAATATTGTATCCTTCAAGTCTTTCAATTTTGATTTTTCACTCGTAGTCGTAAACTCCGTCGTTACCGGAGTCCTCGTCGTGGTGCCTTTGGTAGTTATCAGGACATCATCGAAAACTTTTGTGTTTGCTACGAACGATTTCTCAGAAGGAACGAACGAGCGCGAGTAATATTTAATAACGTTACGTAGCGTGATCGTCTCCGGAGTCACAGTAGCTCGTATAATAATGTCCTTTTCCCAAGGTTTCAGTGAAATGTCGCGATCAATGAGATGATTATAACTTGAAGATGTCCCAATAAGTGGAACATCGACGTTTTCTTCCGTTGCGATGGGTCGACTGGTAGTCGATGACGTTAATCTTTTCCAAGATTTTAAAGCAGGCATCCACGGAGGCGTAGTCACTCTTTCGCTGGTAACCGTCGGTGATATTGTAGAGACGGTGGTAGAAGGTGTCGTGGTTGAGATCGTTTCTAATTTTGACCCTAAAGTTGAAATCACATCCGGAGAAATCTTTAGTTCCTTTTTCCGAGTTTTTGCTATTTCACGTCCGGATGGTGCGAACGGCGCAGTGGTGATCGCCTCGTGCTGGTCGTGCTGGTTCCTCCGCGCGTACAGCGCTCCGTTCATAACGTATAGCGGAACAGAAGCTAATGCGAGTGCAACTATAATTCCGAATATTATCAGCAATATATATTTCACTGTGGACCTCCTGCGGGACCGTCGAATGTGAATAGACGGGCTGTAATCTCGGCCCTTGCCCTTCAGGCCACTGTTGTTCAACACCTCCTCCGTCTGAGGGAGGATGGTGTATTGGAGACTATTCTCGCCGTGACGCACCGTCTTATACATTTTAGCCGCTGCTAGGATCACAAAAGAAACACTACGGTTACGTTTTGCCACAAATAACCTAATCACATGCTCATATATTCACAGTTGTTGAACGTCACGTTGTTGAGGACGTGTCTCCGTTTAGCGAGTCATCAATGTTGGGAAGAGTCGGTGTGAGACATCGCGGCCGGTCGCGCTTTGTGCAGCGTTGCTCGGTCGGCGGTCGGTGCCGGGCGGCGGGCGCACGCGCGACAACATTGAGCGGCTGCGCGCTCCCCCATCGCCATCGCTATCGCCGACCGGCTCAACGGCCCCGAGCTTTTGAGGTTATATGACTTAGAAGCCGGCTTCTATTCTACATCAATCGGCATGTCATAATAACAACAACATTACACGCACACACCGTTTATCATGTTATAGTTACTTAGGCAGAGATTTTGCCGCTTATCAATCGATTTCGCACTGTAATATTTCGCTCCCAATAAAAGCGAATATTTATTTTGGGTCTCTGTAATAACGTAATTGGAAACCGATAGGGGTCAGATGAGCAATCGAGGGTGGCTGAAATAGATTCACACATTATTTCCAAGATGCAATCAATATCTTTAAAAAATATACAATATACTTATACCTAGGTACATACATTTGCTTAAAGTCGGAACAATCTTTTAGTCATTTTCATATTACGTTAAGTCATCACCAAACATAATCTGATGAAAAAAAATGCATAATTGCATAGTAGCGTGGAGGATTCATTGAAAACTAATGATTCAATTCATGAAGCTCTTCGAAGAGCGCATGTGAATGTGCCGCGTATGAGTCAGTTTTACTTGTAACATCCAACCTAACATTTTTTGCGAACATTGATCAAATCCAATGACGGATAATAATTTATCATGAAAATATAGGCAGTGGATGTCGCCGCTACCTTATTTTATGTGCTCGGGTGACTTTTCGATAATGTTATCGTCATCAGTGCAGCAAAAAGCAATAAGGTACCTCCTATTTGTTTCCATTATGTTATAAGGAACCTTTATTTGTGACGGACTTATAAATAATACTTAGGTAAAGAAAAATATCAATATTTTTAATGTAACTAGGCTCACAGGAGAAGACTACATCAGGAACAGAATCCCTATAAAAAGTTTCAGCACAAAATAAATTACTCAAAATATTCAAACCAAATTTTTGAATTCAAGTTTTATGAATTAACATCATAACCAACATGTCACCGGTCAATGAGGGTCATTATCATTTTGCGTCACTTGCTAATATTAATATAAAATTTTATCTTCCGCGATCTGTGGGTCTAGTACAAAAAAAGTGGATTACTATAATGTATATGTATACTCTTTCCGTTACACCCTGTATAAAGAGCAAGTAGGGATAGAACATTGATTCGTTGCAAAAGTAAATTTATAGAATATAATAGACCAAGTCTCATGCATTCCTCAGTCCACCAAATTACATAAATTATGTAACTTTATTTAGGTTTTAGCCAGGCTCCAGCCGCAAGCAATTTCTAATCAAGATTAGTAAAAACTTGACGAGGAGCATGTTTTTGCGAGCGGTCAAACTGCGAACACACTATACGAATACTAATTCACTTGACCTTGGATAGAATCACGTTTCCTTTCGAAATTGGTTCGTGAATTCGATATTTTTAGAATAAAAGTAAAAAGAGCCAAACAAAATAAAAGGGTTGGCCGGGCCGAAGCCGAAACGTCTCGCTTTTTGTCGGGCGACCATCTTTTTCCACTATACCAGTTTGATGAGCGTCGAGAGCGTTAGTTGGACAAAGCCTTGATATTTCCGTATCTCTACAGCCTATATTTGATGTATGCAAGATTTAATAATAAATATGTAGAACTTATATTTATATAGGCAGAGTTTTCTTAGTTTGCGATCACGTGACCGTGGGTGAAGAAGGTTTTATTTAATTCAAATCAGTAATTCTTTAAATTGTACGATTGAAATAAAAATGATGCAATGCAAAGTACACCTACTTTTTCTTATAAATTAATCATAATAAAAATCACTACTTGTAGCTTAGAAGCTATAAGTAGTGATATGTATTAGCTGTAGGTAGTGATATGATATGTATTAGCTGAGTCTGAGTAAGACAAAACATATCGTTATTTGAAAGAAATTTGTATTTAGGATGTTCTTAGGGCTCGGTTGCCAAAGGAACTTGGCAGAAACTCTATTTGAGTACCTACTCAAATAGTAAATAGTTTATTTCGTGGTAGGGAAGAATTGAGCTGAATAATCCTTGGACATTCTTTAGCTTTACTTGGTTTGGGATCAGGGGCTCTACCGCGTAACTTTGGTGGTAATCGTAACGAACACCATTAATGAATTTCATCCAATCAGGGCCCACGAATTGTCATCGTCGCGTCATACCGCGTGCGCGTCATTGGTTGAAATAATTAATGGTGTTCGTTACGATTACCACCAAAGTTACGCGGTAGAGCCCATGCAGTTATTTGATTCCAAACTAAGTGGAGCATCAAATTAACATTCTAATTTACATTAAAAAATACTATTTGCACCCCGCGGTTTCAACCGCGTACCAGAGGGATATATTGCTATCCCGGTATAAAAAGTACTCTATAAGTTAATTGAGAACATATTCTATCAGCGTGCCAAATTTCATCCAAATCCGTTCATATAGTGAGGCGTGATAGAGGCACAGACATCCAAACTTTCGGGAATATAATATTAGTTGTACGTATATTATAGTGTTTTATATTTAAATTAGGCTACATAATTAATATAAACGTGTTAAAAAAACATAGGTTTATTAATGCTTTATTTTCATTCAGTACCTAAGTAAATTAAATCAATCTTAAATCATACCAATAGAATCAGATTACAAAACAAAATGCCAATACTTTTGTAATTTTAATTAACGCCTACAAATATGGAAAGTCCAATTAAGTAAATTGATGCCCATGGTATGGATTCAACTTTAAATTAAAACTTTCTCAATAATAAATCCAAACTCATAGTTATGCACATAAAGTAATTTCCTGTGTATTTAAATATTCAGAAATGGAAACGATTACAATTTTAGTATGTAGTAACAAGTATAAAGAGTGATTGTTTGAACGATAACGAAACTGTCGATATCACTGATGCTAGACGCGTACGTAACGTTTGGCTTATTGCCGTAGATCAATTCACATGATTCGATGCAAACAATGCCTGTATAGGTACATGCGCTGGATATAAAATCAAAAAATTACCATGAGCCGTATATTTATTTGGTTGCGTTATACCTACAGAAAGGGTGGACCCTAACTTGGTGAGCAGTAGGGCGTCGTTTGCTCTAGTACAATGACATCGACAAAGCTGCTATTTTCGTAAGCTCCTGGAAGCTGGCCAGCTCTGCGGGGCATCGCGTAAATAAACGTACATGACAAACGCATGCTGCGCTCTCTTCGGACCGATTTCGACAAATTTAGTAATGCCCTGCGGTAGGAACTATTCTCCGAGGATATGTCTCCAACCAAGGATTTTTATGATGAAACTTATCTGTAAGTGCCCCAAGTTTGGTATGACCAGAAAAAAAATCTTGTAAGTACTTAGTTGTATGGGCTCTCAGAATCATCCGTATTATTTATCCTGGAGAAGTCAAAAACTTGAAAGAATTCTTTTTTTTTGTCTAAGTTATATCAAAGATTTACCAAATAATAAGACGTGCATATCCTTGTCTATCCAAGCGATCTTGAAATGAGGAAAGTCATAAAACTTCAGGTGGTAGCTATAAAGCCATTACCTATTAAGTAACTAAATGATGTATTGTATGATGTATGACGAAAAAAAAAAAATCAACAAATTCATCGACACTTCGACATTTGGCAGTAATAATTATAGTTATTTAAAATAACCTACACAACCTTGAGGGTTCAAAGCACATCCTGTCAGCGGGTTTTACGAGGTTTGCCTAAATAAACATTTTCACGAACACGTGTTTGGTTGGACGCTAATGTTAGCGAGTTGCGTTGTAAAGCCATCGGCCGATGCGGTGCTGCGAACGAACCTTCATTGTCATAAAAATTCTATTTATTGCCACACCAATATTGTTCTTTCATCCATTTACAAGACAATCTAAGCGAAAGAAACTATGGCTTACTTTACTACCTGCTGCGCTGGAAAGGACACGAAAGGTTTTTATAATAGCCTTTTTTTAGCTAACGCTTTCTAAATATTGTTTTGCCTCCACGAATCCTTGGGGTCTTGAGATAAGTAAGTCCTCTCTCGCTTATCTTATCCGTCGAGGAGGCACTCTAAGCCCGAGATAATATTTAGCTTAAATCTTGCATAAAATGATCTTAAATTAAGAAGGGTAGACAATTTTCTTACTTTTTTTTACCAAAAAACCTTATCTGTGGCTATAAACCATCATTATTATTCTGCTGCTTATGGTAATAGCGGATTGTATTGAATTCGCACATTTAATGATTTAAAATGCAAATCGCTATCAGTTTGTTTTGTGATTGAGTGCGTGACGGTGGTGAGTGCATCGTCCGCTCCTGACCCTGGCTGGCCCAATGCCACGATATATCTGTTGTAGGTACACAAGCTCGGGCATCACGCCAATCCCAGACCCTTCCGCATTGTTAGCAAATCATCATTCGCCGCAAATCGTAGGGACGGTTATTTTCGGGCGACTTTTCATGCAGCTCAAGGAAACCGTTCGTGAAAGCGACCCGTCCAATCAAACGCAGACTCGTAAACTACTCACTGTTGAGCTTTGATTCAGGATAATTGCATAGTGTTGTTCCTAAAATATACATCATTACTTTCTCATGCCGAGACAATAAAACATGACATATTAAGGATGCCCAGCATTTAATAAGATGTATTATTGTGTCTGAGAACAACGACAGTCACTTGTGTCGGGACTGCAATGTTTGTTGATCTTGTTTTACAAAATTTATTCGATTTCGAACTTTAATACTTAGAAAATAAATATGAATTGAAGGTGTTTTTAATGAAATAACATTTACTATGACCAAAACTGTTTTATGTTATAAGGTAAATGCATAAAGTAACAAAGTTCCCCGTTAGACGAAGGCGGATGTACAAATCTTCGCTATCTGCAGTGAGCAAGTACTCTTACTTAGCAGACGATTAACTGGCCGTTATTGGCAGCCAGGAGTGTTGGCATTGGCATAGGTTCAGGACGTTGAACCGGTCACGTGTGGAGTGTAGAATGATGCATAGCCCACATCAACCGAAAGTGCAAGTGCAAAGCCCAGTCTTGTAACTACGACATCTGTTTTTTTGCAGGTAGTAACTATAGATACAGTATAATCTCATTCAATATACATAATTACATAGGTACCTATTTAATATTTTACCTACACGTCGTCGTATCAGACATTGCATGTTTTGCAACACCAGATTGCAGACTGGTTTGGTTTCGCATTATTTATTCACCTATGTTTTTGCATACCTACGCACGCACATATCTAACTTACATAACAATGTCCTTATAAAAAAGTTATGAAAAAATTAACTTATTTTAATCGTTCTTAATCTTTGATCAAACCATTGTTTTTCGTTCTAAATATTCGTAACGGAACTCAACTGTTCGGTCAAATATTTGGAGCAAAATTCCAAATAGTTTTTGGAGATCAGCCAGTTTTGTAGGTGATCATTCAAAATACACTACCTTGGACTTGACTTTGTCTACTGAAGCGCTGACATTTTGACGTGAGTCCGACGGATAAGCCGTTTGAAAGTCAAGATTTGGAACAGAATTAGACTTTTTGTCATCTCATCTTTGGTGCTATCGGACAGTCAGACACCTGATGGGGCGCAAAAATACAAATAATATCTCTTACTTATATTTATTTACCTGCTCGGCTTGGTTCGAGGTATGTATGTATTTGACATATCATTTAGTAGGTATATACGTATAATGGTATGGTAGTCAAGGCGAGCCACCATAATGTGCCGTCATGTAAACATGCCTAGTAAAGATGAAACACATCGCTCATAACATAATCTAAATGTGCGAGCGCTCGGTGATTATGAGGCCGGTGTGTAGATTGTGTTAACTAAACTTTATTTTTATTTATTATAAACGTCGCGTAATATGCATGGTGTAAGATAAAGCTGCGGTCCATATGTGCGCCTGCGACGTTCCCACGACGCCTCGCCCCCTCTGCCCCCTCCGTGATATACCATGTGGCAAACACCATTGTTAATTGGACCGTCCCGGTTTGTTTTCATTGACGACAGAGGATCAATAATGTTGAATAGCAAAGATCAATTGTAGCTGGTTGATTTTTACCTCCCGGGTTTTCGTCGCATGTTCACGCCTAGGGTTTCAGTTCAGGAGTGACGTCTCGACGTTAATTGATCGACGCGTAATGCGTAATTGATTAATGAAATATAAAATGTGAAGTAATGCACGATGTCACTCAGTGCTCTTTGGTGCACGTGTGATGTTATGAAAATGAGTCTGAAATAAATGGACGTTAGTTATTGCGGGTATCTTCATGTGTGGAAATAAAGGTGTTCGATGCTGAAGTGGAAAGATTTTCGCTTTTTACTATAGAGAAACAGTTACTTTACAAAGAGAGTGGATTCACACGCGCAAAGCAAACATGTTTGTATAGCGAAGCCGAACATGTGCAAACTTTACTCTTGCACTGCACTTAGATTAATTAAACAGTTTTTTACATCACAATACGAATATTTAAACAATGTTTGTCCTACTTCGGTGTTGTTTAATTATGAAATGGTGTCTTTTCACATCAATATTAAAATACGATATTTCGACAATCGCAACTTTATATGAAAGTTAAATTCAAATTCAAAATCATTTATTCAAATAGACCTTCGCAGGCACTTATGAAAAGTCTGACTCTAATACTCTAATACCTAGTTATGTAACAATGTTAGTTATCTTTTTTCTTGGTCTGAGGTTAACTATGACGTTGTTATAATTGCTGTGTAGGAGAGCCATATCATTTTATGGTAGTCACTCAATACTTAGTTTTGGTACGTTAGTACTATTATTTATTCTGTGGTTTTGGCAAGAGCTTTGTGTGCGTAGTCCCAGTGGAATAATGTTGAATTTCTTGATTTGAGTTTCGCGGATATTTAGTGTAGTGACGTGGTGACGTCGCCGCGTCGTGTAAATGTGTATGATAGTTTCAAATTTATGCATCCAACCATATTTGAGATATTCGCCAAAACCGTTTTCCGCTGGGAGAAGATATTCAAGTGTCCGCTGCGATGACGATTGTTCGTTAGCTGGATAATATCCAGCTTAGCCTTAGCCTAAACGGGAGGACGAATAGATGTGATATTTTATACTCACGTTGCTATGAATTTGCATGTAATGTTTGTGAAAACAGAATTTGAAAAAACAATACCGTTCAGAAGATATACGTATAAATATAAAATAAGGTTATTAGCTACTTTACTTATAGCGTTTTCTCATCATCATATCTCATAACAGGTTACAATGTTTTGTAAATTTTCATTATTGTAATTGCCAAACTGTTTTAAGTAAATAACAGTTTGGCAAGATACTCGTAAGAAGCGTTCCATACTTTAGAAACCTAATGGGATTATTAGGTATGGAAATGCAAGAGGCAATAATTTATTTATACGTTACCGTTTAAGTATTTTGTTAGTGAGAATACGTCCGTCTTTTTTTTTTACGTCCATGACGGTAATATTATAAAGCGATCTTAAGCCCATCACAGACGTAGCTATAATATATATTAATATGAATCATAGCAAAGCATATTACGATATATTTTCAATACTAATCTTTGAGTGACCGCACACGCAGCTATAATATATTATATTTCTGTTACTTCACCGACTTGTACTGGCATTTATATTAGAAAGAAAGAAATATATATTAATATATATTATAGCTACGTGTGTGATGGGCTTTAAACCCTCATCATAGGCAGGATCATGTGAAACCGCGAGGCACAAATAGTTAGGTAATATAAAATATAGCAGCATATTAGTAAAATCGTACATCCCAAAGTAACCCAGCTAGACTTACAGATGGCAGGATGTCATAGAAATCGCTACCAACTATATAACATATATGGCTTCATACAGATTTAATCAAATCTCGTACACCTGCCTCTTGCAATATGATATGAAATACCGCACAGAAAATCCCTAAGTATACCTAAACCTATACATATTATAAGTACCTACTTTGAACTTTACTTGCTCACAAGAAATGATTAAAGTTTAATTGAATAACTGATTTTGGGGCGGTGATAGATATGTGATGTCACATGTCGTGGTCGCGAGTTCGAATCCAACAATGAGCTTGACCTTTCAGGTGAATTGAAACATTATATTTTTGTTATAGAACCCACCTGGTTGGCAACCACCTTCAAGTGGAAAATCTATCGCCAAGCATCTACAGGTGTGTTCCTGCAGTTGCACTTGGGAGCCATTGCAGTTCCCTTCTAAGCTTTGTGTCCCAGGATATTTATTCATTTATTATTCTGTGCTTACCACCTTCGGAGATTGTAGACATACACAAGACTATTCACATTAAAAAAAAGTAATTTTAATACAATTCATACAGTAATCTAATTCAGAGAATATTACCTAGTAAACAAAAAGATTTCCAAGTTAGGTAGTACATACTTAAAACATAAAATCTCAAAGTTAGTATAGAACTAAAAAAAACATTAACTATGATCTTAAACAATATCCAACCATGAACTACCTTAAGAGCTCACTGCACCTACTAATTATGATCGGCGTTGGATTAATCACACCATCAAATTAGATATACACTTTCGATATCCGCGACGTTTAAACTGATATTATGTAGGTACAGTCGAGGACATAAATATGTATACACTTTTTGAAATTCAAATGCGATTTTCTCGCATGTTTAACATTTAAGTGTTAAACTATTACACAAATCATAATAGTATATGTTAGAAGATTCTGCCTTTATAATATCTCATAATTTCAGTCAGTAGTTTAAGAGGAAACCGTTGTTGAATTTTACTAATTGTATACATATTTATGTCCTCGACTGTACCTAGTAATTTATTAAGGGTAATATAATTTTGTCGTGCACTAGATAGATTGCTTGCTCCCTGCGGCATCGCCCGCACCGTGGGGGGTGGATTTCGCATAATGGCTTCTTAGTGGCTGCCTCACTTCTTGTGACCTATCACAACAACATGATATACTAACACTGTCCTCCTTCTGTGATAGTAGGTAGGTACTATGTATGGCCTATGATGACCTAAGAGCAATCTATCTAATCTGGTACAAGCGTTCCACCCTACAAGTTTCAGTTACGTTTATGGAACCCATATTCGCAAAAGTTCTAGTTTCTAGTATCGTGTAGTTTGAGCTGTGCGTTGAACAGTCTATATCAATATTTTAGTAGTTTTTGACTTTTCCAGCAGCTTTTCCTTGTAGCTCTACCGATGCATAAATCTTTTGGAAATTTTAAGAGGTATATATTTTTTTAGTTCAAAGTTGCAGTCACATTAAAAATCTAAAACTACACATACAAGAAGCATGCGACTGTATTTCGATATTCAAAACACGTAACCTTAAAATATCTATTCAAATCTGTGCCTAATGACGGGCAAAAAAGCCCCTCCATAGGTCAGGTCGTATTGTTTGAGAGACGTTAGTTTTGTCGCGCCATATACATGTGCAGCGGAGTGTGTCGCCTGACCTAACTCAACCCTGCACTGCACTTGTGTGTTGACTCCCGCAGGCAATGCGTTTAGTGCTGGGATGTAACACGCTATCGACATCGATAATTTATTTATACACCACATGATTATACATACATATCTCTCTTAATAGGTTAATCAGATCGTAAGTTATGAATATGCCTTTTTATGTTATATTATAATATGCTATTCTATTTTCGTTTCTACCTCGAGGATGATGGTTTTTAAATAATTCAGTATATAATTGCCCGTTGAAATAAAGTAAA
This sequence comes from Achlya flavicornis, assembly GCA_947623365.1. Lineage (NCBI taxonomy): Eukaryota > Metazoa > Arthropoda > Insecta > Lepidoptera > Drepanidae > Achlya > Achlya flavicornis. The sequence continues at coordinate 7,041,923 of OX392482.1, forward strand.
TATCATTGAATAATAATTTATTTTAGCTTCAACGTTATTTATTACGTACTTGCTGTCCCCCGCGGTTTGACCCGCATTCCCGCGATAAAAATACTGCATACTCCATACCATAGGCTATCTGCATGCCAAATTTCATGATGATCCGTTGAGTAGTTGAGGCGTGAAGGCGTAACAAAAAAACTCACTTTCGCATTTATAATATTAAGTTAGGATGTTGGGATTTGCAAATGAATGTTTTCTTTTGATTAGCTTGCAGCAAACCAATCTTCAGTATTTGAAATAAATTTAATCTGTAGAAGAATACATAATTAATTATGATGGACAAATGTATCGCTCTCGATTAACATTAAACTTTAAGAATTACAAAAAAACACAGTTTTTTATGCTACAATCGATAATGTTGATCATACGGATCAAACCTATTTAATAAACTGATAAACATGGGACAATAGAACAAGTGAGTCATATGGCTCATCTTATAGTGTCGATCGATGGCCAATCAAAGAAACGTAAACTACTTTGTAGTAGGTTTTTAACCTGCGCCTTTGATAATTAAGTATATTTCCGTACCTACTTATTAACTTCCGCAATATTTTATTACGGAAATTAATAAATAACATCTTTTAATATTATATCGATATAAATCACAAAACAAAAACAGCACTACTCTGTTTTGTTTTTTTAAGTGAGTGGGGTTGACGGGTCTAACAAAAAATACTGCTTCACAGTGGTGACAACGGAAAATTTTCTACGACCCTTCTTATGAAGTTTTGAAGAATTTGTTATTGAATTTCTCGCCCTTGAGCACATTTGGTTGGAGAACCCTAATGGGCCATAAATACGGTGTGTGGTAAATAATAAATAACCACTTGACAACGTAAATTACTTTTGCCATTATGTTTTTGTGATATTCTAGAAAATATTCTCTACATCCTGCTCTGCTAAATCGGTTGGGTCGACCAGCTCAGATTTCAGAATCCGACGTATGGCTGTAGGATACATCAGCTTTTCAATATTGTATTAGTAAATTCGTTACAGACATGCGAAGTAAAAATCTCTTTTCGAAATGCGATCACGTAAATACAAGCGGATTTCTTTGATTACACTCGTACGTGGTTTGGCTTTCTGTAGAAATGGAATGAGGCATGCAAAGCCACGGAAAAATATTTGGCAAGTGTTTCATTATGTGGAATTTGTGTCTGGTGACAATTTCCTTGCCTTTGTTATACAATGTAGGTATAGTAGCATGTTCCAGAAAATAGTTTCCCAGTAGAATTTATCCCCATAGATCAAGTAACGTAACGGTCAACGGTTCTTTAGTTCTGCTGACAACTGCTAGTATTATTAATGAAATTATGATACTTATAATACACAATTAAATAGTACGGTACCCAACATAGAGCCTTAATGTTATGTAGGTATACACATAGCGAAATTCATCAACGATTTTCTCTTAAACTCAATAATTTTATTCAATATTATAAGTATGAGATATTAAGCAGGTACCTTCTAATCTTTTAACATACACTAGGTATTATGATTTGTGTAATATTTCTATTCTACATTTGAATCTATACTGTGCGAAAAAATAGCTTTTGAATTTAAAAAAATAAATGTTATCGACTGTAGTGTGGAATGCAAATTATGAAAAAAAAAAAATGTTGTACTTATAACTTTGAAAAACAGTATTGTGTCATTTGTGTCTAGCTTCGCCCGCATGACGTGTACCTACTTATTTACCAAGCGGATACAATGATCGATCTCTGGGATAATATGGGTACAATGTAGTTTTTATATGGGTGGACATTACAGCCTTTACATTATCTCAAATATCCCACAGCTAACTAAGAATATTATTGGCCTAATTATGACATTTATGTAGATTTGTTTTATACAGAAATATTTTTAGCAAACTGAAGGGTTTGTTTGAATTTAAATTGTAATATTATTTAAACCTAGTTTGTACATAAAATATGTCTTTATTCTATGTAAATAGGAATTGGTGTATAGGAATTGTGTTGTTCGTCAAGAATACTCAAGAAGTATGTGAATTGTGATTTTTGATGGTGAAGGTTGCATTTTTGTAGCCTAGACACATTTTGTGAATTTTACTGTTTAATTTTATCCGATGCATGCTATAATTATGAATATAGTATTACAAAATATTGACTTTTTAGGTTTACCTATACTTCATTAGCTGTACCCCACGATTTCACTCACGCTGGAAACATAGCGATATAGCATATTAACATTATCAAGAAACGGGTTAACGAAGGCAAAATATTTTTTAAATTGGAATAGAACTTCCTGATATTAGCACGTTCAAAATACAATCTCATCAGATCTATAATATCAAAATATGTGAGAAAAATTATTTCCCTGCGCATCTGTGAATAGCAAGTCGATATTTTTAAATTTAGCATAAAATTAAACCAATCGGAACTCTTATAATAAATATTTTCTTTAATCGTTTCTATACCTGTAGTATAGAAACGAAACATTATGTACACGGAGTACAAATATTTTAATAAAGCAAGTTGTCTGTGTGTCTCAAGCAGTAAATATCACAATCATGCTCACCTGGTATTTAAATACGTACAGATGACGTAGTATGATTTCCATGAGGTATAGGTACAATGCACTTTTATAGTATGCCAGGCCAGCCGCGCGAAGATTACCACAATAGTGGTGAACTCTGATCGATAGTATTTCATCGACTCTTTACCAATCACCTGATATATTTTTCGTAAGTTTTCAGTAACAATAATATATGTATTCGGTAAAATGGAAAAGAAGGCAAAGAAAAAAAAATTATAAATATTTCATATCATAACCACGACGACTCGTCAAGTTTAACAACATCAATAAATTCTAATATTAATATTATAAATGTGACAGTGAGTTTGTTTGTTTGTTTGTTACGTCTTCACGCCTCAAATACTCAACGGATCATCATGAAATTTGGCATATTATTAATATCCCGGGAACGCGGGTGAAAACGCGGGGGACAGCTAGTTTGAAATAAAGACGAAGACTTAATATGTTGAAAATATATCGATATAAAGCGATATTTCTCAACGCAGATGTGTACATCTCTATCGACAATCGCAAGTTGTAAGGCTAGTCACGCACTTCCCAAACGCGTCCCGACGCATTGTCCTCCAGACGCTACGGAATATCTGCTTACAACTTGTACATTTAAAAAGCTACTAAATATTATATGCATAGGACTTTATTATTATGGTTATTAGGAAACTTATATGTGATTTGTTTTGTTGAAAGCTAACAAAATCCCCTGCTGCTAGGGCACTTGCCCCCAACAACGTTTCGAATGAACGTTTTGTGAACTAAGTTTGATTGGCTTCTCGAATAGGCAGATCAATACAGATGATATTTTATTCATCACGAAACTTCTCCCGTAAGAAAATTCTCAGTTAATTTGCATTTTCAACTCTATCTAATGTAATTTGTTGCCTACAAACTACAAAATAGAATTCATGTACACTTTTGAAAATGAACATTTTAATTGTTAGTTCCTAAGTAAGACTTAGGGCTGTATTATGGAACGAGAAGCAATTTGAGTCAAATCTCAAAAATATATTGGGTCAATCGAAAATAAACATTAAGTCAAAAGTCCAGGATTCAAATTAAAATGTTTTAATCTCGACTTAAAGCTTGAATTGAGCTTGACTGACTGGCGTCACAGTACTGACGCTGGCGTTCTAAAGACTGCGTTAGATGCAAATGTCAAGGCTTAATATTTGTCTTTCTTTTCCTAGGTTCCGCGGTCGTTGACCTTTTAATCACCAGGGTTCGTACAACTAAGTGACAAGTAGGAAATAATATACATTGATTATTGTTCAGGAAGACCTGACGACCTCGTCTATATCCGTACGAGGAAGAGATGCAGTTTTAGTTCCTACTGTTCAACGCTCATTGTGCGGATATGACACTCCCAGCTACGAGCTATGTTGACAACCATGAAACAAAGTCATCGTAAATAATATTACATTTTAATAATATAACTTATAACTACCTACATATTTCAACATACATAGTTGTTTCAAAACTTAATTGGTTATTAATAAAATAAGTATATTACTTTATCTAATTTATAACGTCTTTCTTACTAATAAACGATCAGTAAAAATACTTTTAAATTTTGATTGTACTTTGAACTTTAAGCAGCATAATAATAAAGTTCATCAAATCCTATAAAATGTTATCCGGGTATTCTTACTTTATGTAAATATTTTAACGATTATTTCCATTGACAATAATATTATTAATATGCGAATGCACAAAACACGTTATGACGAGAATTCTATTTTAGGACAGACAGTATTTTATATTTGGCATTAGCCTTATAATTTAGATGTTGTTAATTTGTTATCCATACCAATGGGGAACTACAAACTGGTCCTGCAACCCGCGCGGCTCGCTTTGATAACTCTACAGAAAGTGCGAGCTTCATTAGGTTTAATCTGTGTGAATATTTCTCACACACATAACTTTAGCTATACATACTATATTAAGTTAGTAAGTAGGTACGTACCTACGTATACAGGTGTCCCGAGAATTAGTGTCAATCGGAAGCTTAAATAAAGGTAATGTTAATAGTCAAGATAAATGCGAGATTTACTTTCTCAATTAGTTGAATAGTGATAGCGAATGCATAAACATTTGTTTCCATAGATGTAACTATTTCGTAAAAAAATCAGCATTGAAAAATATTTGTCTGAAAAGGTTACAATTTAATTTTAAATCGTATCATATATAGAATGAGGAAGTATTCAGGAGTAGAAATTAGTAACAATTTTTTTTTAAACGCAATTATGTTTACAATTTTATGATAGCAAATAATTAAGTATCTAATAAGTACACAACTAAAAAAAAAAAAAAGTATCTGCTAGGTAGGTTCAATATTCAGCTGATTTAGTAAAATAAATCACATTATATGTATCTCGACTATTCAAGTCACTATGTTGAAAAAATTTATGTCATAGTGTAGAGTAAATAAAACTGTTATAAAAAGCTTAGACCGACTTCAAAGTACACTAAAAGTTATCAATCCTGACCTGATGACAATGGGACCAAATGGGAAGTGTACCCTTCCAAACAAAAAAATAATTTTCCAAATCGGTTAATAAATGTCGGAGTTATGAGGTAACAAACATAAAAAAACATACAACCAAATTGAGAAACGCCTCTTATTTTTGAAGTCGGTTAAAAAAATTAAAAATTATCCAAAATCGAAGACTAAAAAAAATCGCGGAACATACATGGGAGTGATTCGGGACTACCTCTACGTGCTCTACCTCTGGACTTCCGATTGCCACTACTTCTGGGGACACCCTGTATTTTATTTTAGACGCCAAACATGTTTGAGTGTTCCCATTAACATATAGTCCATATAAAGTCGCATTTGTTTGTAACAAATTCCGTGTTATTATGATGCCGTTCGAGTGGACTGAATAGTCGAGACGTGCCAAATTTAAGCGAGGAACAAAGAGACGCTGTTCCGAACCCTCCCGGGTTAATTGGTGCCTCGGCCGCGAACAAGAAATACGACTTTAATCTATTTACAGAAACAAAGGTTATTTAACGATGTTTGGACGTGAAATATTCTGTTTGAATATCATTAGCTTACTTAGTATTACTGAAGAAATCATTGATAATTATTAAATTACTCTTTCTTATGCAAAAGTGAATTTGTATGTTTGTTCGTGTATTCTTGACGTCTCAACGGCAGATCAATCGTGATGAAAGGTACGCAGGTAGCCTATGGCATGAGGAACGTGGGAGGAACCATCGAGATCTATGGGAGGAAAATATGCTACATTTTATCCCGGAAACGCGGATGAAATCGCGGGGGACAGCTAGTATTATTATAAAAGTTGTGTTGAGACAGTCTTTGATCCAGATTAAAGTCCACGAATTTAGTATTTTATTAATTTGAGTTTCATTATGTCTTTGTCTCTCGTTTTCAGTCAAAGGAGTTTCGTTTCAATTTAAATTAAAGCAGGTCTTGATACCTTTATTTCTGAGGGCGGCGGTCAGAAACTAGAGATTATATTAGATGTACCTAATATAATCTCTAGTTTCGTAGTACGTAACGTTGTGGAAAATAATAATCCCTTTAGGAATGAGAAAGGTATTTTAAAAATTGCAAATTCACCAAACTTATACATATTTATATACCTACACCCATATTTCACATAGGTATACCTAAATGTTTCTCATTTGCTTTAATTTTTATTTGCTTGCCGAGTCGTTTTTAAATTAACAAACGACAATTTTACTAGGATAAAAAGCAACACTACTTACAATCTCGTTTAGCTATTATTATTTATAATTCAAGGAATTTCATACTTAGTTACCTATAATGATACTATGTATTTATTCAACCTTATGTGAGCGGTTTTCTTCCTCAATCTTCATTGGAGTAGACGGCATGCATCACATGTGCTCGTTTGTGCTCCTGCGACGACGACGCCCGCGCCGCCCCGACACAAAAGGGGCCTTGTTCGTGAACCACCGAAGGCCGCCCGCCTCCGGACGGCGACAACGAGTTTCCTACATGCACTAGCTATGTACTCGGTACTTATATTTTGAGAAGTTCATGGCTACTTTTATTTTTAAATGAGATATACTCGGATCACGAAGGTCAAGGACTTTATTTTTGGCGGATACAGAACGCTGATGTTGCCAACGACCCGCTTTTATATTTTGCAAATCTTGTTTATCTTTCCTTCAGTGGATTAATGGGTTGAGATATTTATATTAGGTACCTATTGTAAACATAGTAGGTATGTGCCTATTTAAAGCAAATACATTATTAATTAAAATTGAACGTATTAAAATATATAAGTGCGGGCGGGCCGTATGCTTGTTATACGTTTACCGACTTGGTAGTATAAAAAAAAAACTTGTGTTCATGTTTGATTCCTATCTTTTGGTTTTGTGTTAATTATTACTGTATTATAATACAATTATTTACAACAAATATGTAGAAATTACAATCTATAATTTGCCCAAGTCTGCTGCTGTTTCCGATTGATGGCAAGGTTCCCAGCAGACTCGCGTGGTCGTGATATTCGGCCACGGCTGACATACATAAAGCTTAGCTATGGTAGGTTGAATTATCATAACTACAAAATATGTAAAATATTGAGAAAAAAATTTTTTTACCTGAATTTTCGGATCTACGCACTGAGTTAGTTATTAGCATTCAAAACCACGAAAATTATTAGCCCAGTATTAATACAGGTCAACGAATTTTACATTGTAAACATTACCTACCACAAAATCATTTATCATGCAAACCAGTTCTCGTTAATCTCCATTTGTGACCAAATAAATTAACAACGGTAATTGGACATCCTTGTATGTACTTAAAATGTCCTGCGCCATATTTATCTTTGGCATTTTCCTATGGCAGACTTAAGTATGTAGGTATAGCGTTTTTTTAAAGATCGCATATGGTATTCTCTGTAGCGAACGAATTAGCATTACATTCGCGATTTGCCGGCGGCGGGCGCGGCGCGGGCGTCTGTCGGTGGCGAGCCGATTGTCCTTGGAATAAGGATGTGGCAAATGGGTGTCTTATCTGACCGTTTGAACTGTCAGTAGGCTTGAAGCATAATTTGATGCCATTCACACGTAAATGTTACAATATAACAATCACGTTATAACAGCCAGCAGTGTTATTATATTACATAGAGCTATATTTCCTGTTTCATGCTATCTGTTATTATATAAATGGTTACAAGAGTCGGCCGGCAACAACAAACAAAACCATTACCTTTAAGTTATTTCATGGATAGGTTCTTAAACACTTTTAAAGGTTTCCTGTTTATAGTAACATGATCTTGAGCACAGTGTTGAGCGTGTTGAGTGCGGCTGGTTGAAATTGCCGACGCGAGGAGTTGCGGGCAACGCTTCTGAATGGCTTATACAAAGGCTTAGGTTACTCCACGTGTAACTCAAACTGAACACTCTGTAAAATGAGTAAGGTTATAAAATGAATAATATTTTTGCTTGGATAATGAAGCTCCATCCCCACGTATCAGTCACGACGCCGATAAGTCACGCAGCCATCTAAAATGCCCGCCGTGACGTGCTGTGATGGTGACTGACGTCCTACAACTTTGACGTGAATGACGGGAGACGTTACGTTATGCATTGATGAAAATCCAGTGTTAGTGATTCGAATCCTACAATGAGCTTGAACTTTCGGTAATGGAAAATATCGCGGGAAAACTATATAGCGTGATGGATGTTTACTCGTGGGTCGTGGGTTCGATTCCTACACAGGACATGCATTTGTGTGCATGAACATGTCTGTATGTCCTGACTGCCCTGAGTCTGGGTATGTATTTACAATCAAAAGTAGTATATGTATTATATCAGTTATCTGGTTTCCATAGTACAAGCTCTGCTTAGTTTGGGATGATGACCGTGTGTGAGGAATGTCCCAGGATATTATTATTATTATTTATTATTTATTTTATAGATTACAAAAACGCATTTTTTTATGTCAACAGGTTGGCAAGACCTGATGGTAAGTGGTCACCTCCGCCTATGGACATTTGCAATACCAGGGGGATTGCCAATGTGTTGTCGACCTTGTAGAGCTCTTTTTACGCCTTTTTTGAAGAACCCCATGTCGTAGCGCTGAGGGAAAACCATAATGGGGAGCTCATTCCACATCCTAATGGACCGCAGTAAGAACGTCCGACTAAAACGTTGAATGTTGAATTTTGCATGTTGAAATTGTTGGTTTGGCAGGCTATTGTTACATTAACCTGCCCTCAGAAATCAAAATCTATCTCAAAGCAACTGTACTCTAGCATCAGTTTCCTTCTAGGCTTTGGTGGTTACCACCTTCGGAAACCTCATCACTTAGTTGAGAGATTGTGGGCAAACATATGCCCATCCATCGTAAAAAAACCGCATGTGATTCGACCAATAAAATGTATGTTATGTATGTATGTTGTTATAGTGTAAGCGTTGCGAACTTCTTTGACTCAAACAGACACCAGTGTGTTGTCCTTTGCCGACATAAACCCGACACGTACATCATCATCATCATCATCATCAGCCTATAATGTCCCACTGCTGAGCACAGGCCTCCTTTCACAAATCAGGGTGAAAGGGGTTGGGCAGATACTCCACCACGCGTGCCCACTGCGGATCGGTGGAGGTAGGCTAGTGGCCAACCTACTGCTGGAATTTTTCAAGCCGCCTATGAGGCATCCAACTAGCTTAACGAGTATCACAATTAAGTGATAACCGGGACCAACGGCTTTACGTGCCTTCCGAAGCACGGAAACGCTCGATTTGAAATACCACTAGGCGGTCACCCATCCAGGTACCGACCAAGACAGACGTAGCTTAACTTTGCCGATCGATTAAGAACGGCTAATCATGCTACACCACGAGCGCTTCAACGTACGATCTTATGTTAATAGAACAAGATCCACTGCAAGAGTTGCCTGACAACTCTGCGTCAGAAGTTGCAAAAATGTTGAGCAATCAAGCCAACATTGATCATTTCGAAAATATTCGATTAACTAAACGATGTGTCGAATGTCGATACTTCCTTGGCTCGGTGATATCGGTGACTCAGTGTGTTAAATCACACAATTTTGACCTTAAACAACTTGTTCATTAAGATAGCATATTCTTAACACTATTTTGTTTTGCCCTTATGTAACCCGAGCATATTTCAACATTTAACCACCATTAAGCCGTAATTACCATAGAAGGTTCCTACACTGAAGCAGATTGGAGGTATTGGAAAATACTCGTAGAAAAGTAGAGCCATAAAAGTTAAACATTTGTAAAACGTGGATAGGTATTCAAATACCATAAATGGAAAATAAAATAATAATCCCTAACTAAAAACAATAAAGTGAGCCAAAGAACACGAGTTTATAGATATTGCATGAAACGATGTAGAGATAATGTCACTGAGTCATCTGGAGGATAACGCTCGAACTATCACCTCTCGTGCATTCTAAAGGCATTTACTGAAAAGATACTAAAACTGATACTAAAATCTGGCTTTTAAGAGTTCAACGAACCGATCAAGTTTTGCGCCATAATAACGCGTTGGCCAGAAGGTTACCAGAAATATCTGGTAAATATTTGTGCGCGTCACAGAAATGTTTCGACTTACAATAATAATGACGTGTAAATGAACTATATGAAGTTGTGTATGTTCTCCAACAGCTAGTTTTTGCAGCATTTAGACGTTAATGCACGCCTGTGTTGACATCTGTTCGCAATAAAGTAACAAAACTGCGCACTTGGTATGCCCATGCCCATATCAGTCTGTTGACAGTTCTACGTATCTGCAAAATAAAGATTTTAATTCGCTACATATAAAGGTTACTATCGAGTGCATTATTTATTGTTACAGAATGGTTAATATGATTATACCAGCAGACTCGTTTATAAATCCTGTTTTATCTTTATGGCATTTACTTGATATGGTAGTATATTTAGTGTTTCGTTCCTAATTTCTGGTTTCTATGAACAGAAAAAGCAAGTGCTATTACAACTTTTGGTCAATCAATTGTTAAAAGTTAATAGCCCTGAAATAAAATATGTAGATATTTGTAGCATAATTACGGCGAAGTGCGTATTAATTTTACAGTTGTAACTTATGGAACATATAATGTATTCCTCACTTTAATCTTCAGTTATTTCAAACGTTCATAAAGTCTGCATTTTAGTTAAGTGATTTTGTGCGCCTGCGTGTTGCAGTGCGTGATGAAATGTAACTAATAAAGTGTAATTTAAGACTCATTCCAAACGCAAGGCCATAAGCTGATTGTCGACTCAAGTAACAAGACGACACTTGTTTCATACAAAGATTGATATTTACATAAGGCATTTAAATACCAAAGTTGCTTTGCGAAAATATTGGCACCGCAAATACCCTCACAGGCATTGGCTAGGGGTCAGGTTACACAACTGTTACGTCATGTTTCATCGGAGTCAGGAACTTAAAGCTGTTATGCATAAGATATTATACAATGGTCAGTCCGTAAGTTCGCCTCAGGCTCCAATCGTGTTGATCCATACCTCATAAGTGCAAGCGTAACTAAACTAATGTAAAATAAAATTGTAATGTGTCTACGTATAATAGTTTCCGATCAATCAATGAATTTTTCAATCACAGTTCTGCGCTTTTTGCAGCGCCAGAAACAGAGAAAGAAAAATAAGTTTTATGTAAACTATAATTCTATGTGTAAACTGTAATATGACTTTATAACCTTTCAAATCAAATCACAAAGTATTTATTCAATTAAGGCCCTGTAAGGCACTTATGAACGATTACTTTAATTGATACAGCAAAAGCTATGTTGAATTATTACGTATACTCAAAAAACCACAAGACAAACTGTGTTACAAGTAATCCAGGAAGCGAACAATATTAATCAAAACTTATTCAGTTCCGTCCTAAAAACTAAAACAGGAAGTAGTATACATAGATTATTACGTTGTTGGTTTAAAAGATGTAAAAACATGGTTTGAATGGCACTGACTGATTGTGCTATTTACTCAGGAATTACGAGTTGAGATAGGTACTCAAATCAAGTTCACTTGATGATGTCACATCCGTCTTTGTCTTTTTTGATGAATATGTGAATATATATTCTATATTTGTCATTAATTTAAATACCCTTGTCGTATAAATGCATCTAGGTAGGTACTATATTCGGGGTACAGTCGACAGCACTACCTCCACGTTACACAGTTAAAGAAATTGCTGGTACTTTGTGAGCGGGAGTTTGCTATGTGTGTCTCATGAGTGAAGAGCAGATGCGGTCCAGCAAGCTATAAACTATGTAATCATATAGATAGGCGAAAGTGGTCCCCTAAACCTCCTAACTAATTAAATAGACAGCCGATAATGGATCGAGTGAGATGGGAGATTCCAAAACTTCCGCCACGGCATCAGGTGAAGTTCTCCATAACACTGGAGGTTAAACTGCTCATAGCAAGGGGGAAGTGAGCACTGTTGAGGATTCCCTCCATTTTATAATGGTACAACATTCAGGACTTCATTGGGCGCACTAATATATTCGTAACAGTAAGGAGGAGAAGGCCGGTTAAACTGTAATAATGGCCTTGGATGAGCCCTCCGTTGAAGCCCTCGAGGAAATGGATTTCCTGGCTTTTTTTGGTTTCAAAAGAGTTCTCTAGAATTAAGGGTAGCCCGAATCCGCAAAACCGCAAGCGGAAGTATTCAAGGGAGCTGCAATGGTGCCATTACCTACGAATACCCTGAGAGATTTCATTGCTCCAGACGCTTCTGCCGCTGCCGATGGGAAACGGACCTCAAATCACCAAGCTTGGGACCTCCACCTGATCGTAGACGTTCTCATTCGTAACACGGAGTGTGGAGTCCGGGTCATCCATTGCACTTTATATGGTTTCCCGATGAGAATCCTCTAGGCTAATTTCCATCATGCTATATCAGGGAACTTCATCCATTGTGCTCAACATGCCTATCAAAGTGACAAATCACCGGAACTACCCTGCTCAAAAATTTGTACCCTAGAGGTTAGTAGAAACACTTACACATACTCGTGCGGGCTCTGAAAGCACACTGTGGGTGGATTGAACAAACATCTGTTCACTATCAGCGTTGATGACACAAAGGCGTACAGGCAAATGAGATCCACTTATGCCTAAATGCAGAAAGATATATACGTCCAGTGAAACACCAGTTACTCCTAGATGAAGTTTCACCTGGAATAATTGCATAAATTCTGATTTTTGAGGCGATCACAACGACCTAGTCTGGTCGCATTGGTACAACCTGGCCGCTCCCCCTAAGACGGTCTGGTATCCTATGATTACCCACGCTAATAGAAAAATAAAGTTGGAAATAATAATAATATACACAATTATATACCTAATACAGACACCTAATAGAATCTTAATTTAAAAAGATACCTTTGCGGAAAATCGCATAGTTTGCAGCTGAGGTACCTATAACATAATCTGTAAATTAATCGTTCATCATCTCGCGATATCTAGAGGTGGTACAGATAAGCGAATACTAATTAATCAATACAAACATAACAAAGCGGAACGTCAGTACGGCCTCGTTGGGTCGCGTCTCAGGAAACTCGCCGCTTCCGAGCGGAAGTCGGTCCAGACGGAAGACTTGCGTCACTTCCGTAAAGCCTCAACGTGTCTCCTTATATGTCATGTCGGGATTGTATACGAGAACATTAAGATAAATGCGTAATTGATAAGGGTAGGTGAAAACAAAAGTTACGGATTACGCTTATCTGAGTTCCACATGTTATCTTCGCGAATGAAAGTATGTCAATAACTCCAAGGCACTTTACTAGAACGCGTTGGGATTATTTATATAGATAATAAACTTTATTATTTGTGTTAACAATGTTGGTCTACTAATTTTGATATGATTTAGAAGTTAAAAGTTTTGGCTTACCTACATTTTAAGTAGGTACTTTACTTTGTAGATAGGTACGTTTATATAACCCGGTCATAATATCTATGCACCTGGTCGAAGAAATCATATAGCGCGAGCGAGATGCACAGATATTTTAACAGGAATATACATAACTGTGAGCTAGATCAAAACCATCTGACTTTTCTGGTCAAACAAGTGAAATATATGGTATCGTTCAATCCTAAAAGGTGTTCCATTTAGGTGTTTCAAGGAAAAATACCGTCGGATGCAAATAGTTTGGTAACTTACTTGCAGTTATTAGGTGTCTACTCGAGAATCTGCGCTTTTCAACCGCAGTATTTTATAACAATTTTCTGAAGAGTTTTATTTAGTTTACATCCATTGAAAAGTCCGTTGCTGAAGTAACGGTTGGTGCATTTATTAGATTTCAATGGATAGTGCACTTTCGTTTGTGATAATGCGGTCGTAATAATAAGTGGTACTTTGGTAGGGATGTGAAGTGACGTGGTAGAGGCGGGCGGGCGTTGCGTGGGCCTGTAGAACGAGTGCGACCGGTCCTCGGTCCCAGGTGTCAGCTCCGCGCTGAACAGGGTCGTATTCTAGCTTAATTTATTATTATAATGCGGAATTTGTAAGAGCCTGCAAATAAATTGCCATTCCATTAATTGTTACTCAATAGATCGAATCTTTGCGCTCCATTATTTTTTTATTTCCCTTCCTTATCTCACGAATAGGCTTTAAGGTGTATTGGATCTGCCTCAATAAATATCTGCCAGTATAAATTGAATGCTAAGTTTATTCATGAGCTTCGAGACTGCGCGTTTTCTTTGGTTATAAGCCAACGTAAATTCTAAAATTAGTTCCAAAGAAAATAAACCACTTCTACATTTAAGATTAATTATGCTGGGTATTTTCATCTGGATAACTTTAGATATTTAATTAAGTCCTAATCAAATTGTAATTCATCTTATAACAAACAATAACAACACCAAGATGAATTTCTAAAAACGCATTATGTATGAAAATCAGCAACCGATTGCACCTCTGTACGATTAACAATCTAAGCGGAGCGCTAAGCAGGCAAGTCAATACGGTTGTTTGCGTAAACATTCACTGCATCAGCTGAGTAGCGACGGCACCTTCCTAGAACTTGCTTGCGAGATAGACAAGTTTCATTACATGATGTGCACAGTAGCTCTGACATAAAATAACAATTATAAACATACTTGCAATGTACAAATTAATTTCAAGTTTTTCCTTTCAAAGATATAAATTAAATATCTCGGGAAATAAAGATTATCCTTAGCTCGTCATGTAATTACATTTTAAGTAACATCAATGATTGATGATTGAGTTCACCCTGAGATGCATTGATATAGTAATGACCATTAATTTGATACCTGTACGATCAATTTATCTTAATTTCCATTGCGAATATAATATATATAGTTCAAATTCATTAAAATAATCTTTACAACATGTAATAATAGCTACAATAATATTAATAACCCTTGATTCTCATTAAAAAAATAGTTTACTGCATAAGTAATGCAAACAATAATCACAGTTCCTTGTTCTTAAAAGCACATTGATGTAAAATGTGATATCTTTATGAACAAACATACAATTACATTACGTATAGATAAAGCAACATTATCATGATTTTTAATTACAGTAATCCGTTTAACAACGGTAGTAGGCGAGAATCATTGCCCCTATAACTAATGACGCTTTATCTAAGTGTGGCATAACCACTATCTCGCACTTATACTCGTGTGTGCTTAATCTTTTCCGTCTTTGATAACGTTCAGGTTGATCGACACAATTTTTTGTGAAATTCCTAAGTTACAATATTTATTTTTGATTAGCGTTTAGTTGTTAGTTGCATAATCAGCCTATAGGTTTCGTGATCCTTTTGATACCTATCTCCTGTTAATTATTCAGCTTGGTCTACACTATCATTATTATAGGTTCTGTATAATTCCGGATCAAAGTTAATGCATACAATTTCCAAAGCATTTTTTCTTTATCGGAATATCGTTGCGGACAAGACTTCAAGACTGGGATATTTGCTCGAAGTCTTTATTATAACTGACGCACCTAAGTACACAGCTCGTTTTACAAGACAATTATTTGGCTTATGACTTATATTGAGCAATGTATGGTTGATTACTGGCTGATTCAACTCACCTTACAGTGAAATTGCATGTAATCATCGAGGTGAACCGGGTAAACCTATTCTAATTCTCATTCTGATTATCGTGAATAAGGGACATGCTATGGTTGTCGAATGAATAACAAACACAGGGCCATGCAGTGCAACCGTGCTCTATCGCCAATTCGAACGGGCCAAACTGCTGCATACTTATTCTCGATCTAAGTTAATAAATATTTAGTGATTTAAATCAAGTATAAATTATACTACGGAGCAAGCCATTCGAATGCCAAATTGTGTGGGCGTGCTGCTTGATCATTAAAGAAAAAAATCATCTTTAACATTTTTTTACGGCACTACTGAACATCTTGATAAATTAATTATGTATTCAGTTATTAAAGCGTTGCCGTGTTGGGGTATTACAAGCAGTCGCACGTTGGAACGTTCAGGAATATGGACGCGCTGTTTGGTATGCACATTGCGTGTAGGTGCACGGTCTGCTTATCATCACATTCTCACAGTCATTTTCAATTTGTCAAACGTCCAATGCGTGTTTACAATACGTGAGGGGTTCCAGCAGTGACGTATAACGCACAAGATATATTTGTTATTGCGATGTTATGGTGGTACAGGCCTCAAGAAGTTTAAACTTCTGAGCACGTACGCAACCACGATATATCACCGAAGAGGTATCGTCGTAGTTTTGTAAGGTGATACTCGGAGACGTGTTTTACACTATGTTACCACGCTGATGTAAGCTACCTGTAGAAATAGGGACAATGTCAAGGTCTGATTATTATCATTAGGCAACGTATTTTAGGTTGATGTAACATGTACGCTTTGAATTAGCGAGTAATTCTACAATGGATGTTAAAACAATTGACAAACACTCATATGAAAATTAATTTATTATAACTTACCAACCATGTGTAAAAAAATGGAAAATATTGAGTAAAGGTACCGAAACACAAAATGAAGTAGGTAGGTACATTTTGTAATGTGAGGATCAAAATCCCTCATCTCCACAACCAGTGACGTCTAAAAAATACTGTTCAGCCCTTTCTAAGTGGTGTAACCTGTTGTTATTAAAGAACGACGACAGTCTTGATACTAGTTTTGTATTGAAGGTTCCGTAGATACAATATATATTGTGATACCGATTTTCATTTTAAAATACACTGATCATGATTAGGTATTTTATAGAAATCACATTGATACGAAAAAGATATCTAAAACGCGGCGGAAAAGTTATTGTATGAAACTCTATTAATGTTATTGCCAGACATGTCATTCATTCAATAAATCAAAATTGATATTCCAATTTGTAATCAACCAATATTTACAAAATGTCAAGGAACATGTCAAGGACTACAGCATTTATCACCATGTTTTAATATTTAATCGATTCCATAAAACGATATACCAGAATAAATCAAAGCATATATATTATTATTCTTTGTACTTACTAAATATACAATAAGTAGAATACATTCAAATTAAAAGCGTCATCAAGTTAAATGACTCTTAATTTTTTTGGTATTTTACAAATTGAAAAAAAAAAAACAAAAAATAGTAGATACCTAAGTATCCTAATTTTATTTAGGCTTTAAGATGGATCATGATTCATGACTATCGTGAACACGGAGTACAATAACGAGATCGTGATACATAAATTAAATTGCAATTACAGTCTGATGGGTTCTCTTATAAAAGCATCCCTGAACCTGAAATTACCACCTCGGGTCAAATACCGGTTTTAGAAGCGAGGGATGCGTTTCGATCCATTGCGACGCGAGAATCAATGTTAATAAATAGTATATCCACAATCAATACTAATTATCTAGTGTGTATAAAGATTACATTTCTGAGTTCAGTGATATAAGACTTACTTAGTGTTGGTAGGTACCTACGTAATTATATCGTTGGGTGTACCTCTTATTGCAATGACGTTCTAAAATTTTACATTCGGGTATAGATGATATCTTAGTTCCTAAAAGCTCTATTCATAACTTTTAATTAACAAGGTTAGTATTTAATAAAAGAGACAATATATTAGCTATGGTAAATTTTCTGATGTTATAATTTATTTTGGATAAATTAATTGGATACCGGCTTACTATTATAATACCTACGTGCCAGACTTTAAATAAACATTAGTGTATGTAACACGATTATAAGAAACCAGTATATTTTTTCATATGCTATTAGCATTGCGTTTTTTACTGGGTGCAGCCATTGATAGGTATATATGTTTTTATTTGAGTTTTTTATTTGTTAGCGAGTGAACGTTGTTAGGCGCGCAGACTCGCGGGCGTTACGGACGAAAAACCTGTTCCATCGAAGAATCACAGAGCCTTAATTTTATTTTGTCCATACATACAGAAGACAACAGCAAAAAAGGTGCATAGCTAGTACCTTTATTGCAGCTCCGAAGGTCAACGAATTAAATTCCCTTTTCTCTTCGACTTCTCCAATAAAAGTGTGAAAAATCAATTAAAAATTAATTTGATTACAATTTAAACTACTGCGGTTTTCTTATTTTGTCGATCGTAAAATTGAAAGTGAAATTCCGCATTGCGAATTTATGTAAGTAGGTACATAAATATCGAGTAAAGCCGTAAAACAAGAAGTTTGTCGCTTACAATCACCCAATACTTACCTAAGTGCGACTGTGTAATCCACAATGCAGCGTTATGCAACTTGTCTATAGATACGAGTCTATCGAAACACGCCGTTAAATCCTACGCTTTATGTCATGTTGTTACGATCATGTGGCATGAGGCATGACCGATTTATAGCTAAGTTCATAGGTGATTGATCTGCCTTGTAAGATATATCACTTTATGCCCTATGTGATAATAATGTTACTAGTTACGTTAAACATATAATAACAATAACATAGAAACAAACCAAGAGAGAGATTATATCATGATATATTAACCTAATAACTGCTAGTACCTCCTTGGTCTTTTTTTTCTCAACTTGCTATAGTCTCAATTTTATTTGGACGTAAAAAATGATTTTATTCAAAGATACTCTTCCGACTTTTGTAGTTATATTTACGAGTATTATTTTTCATATTTTAATTAATTTATGTTAGCTCGTCACCGGTATCCAGTTTCCTCATGGCGTCATAAAAAAATGATCGGATCGTTTTTCCCACGTAATTAATAAAAGCTGCTTTATAACATGACCCGGATATTCGATTTATGTATTAGAATACTCTATAAATTACATTCATAAAGTACTGACTGATGCTAAAAAATAAGGAAGTGTACAAAGTAGCAAAAATTATGTTTTTATCGAGCTTCAAGGATTCACGGTACGTCTTTAGGTTCATTTTGCATCATTATTTTAATATAAGCAGCTTATAAGGTATCCGCCTTCGCGACCGCTACATTATATTATATGTATCTCATTACTAAATCACAAAAAAAACTTTCTAATTAAGAGGGAACATAACCCATAACACCATACAATTTGCATAGTCACGTAAGAGGCTCAAACAAATTAACATATCACTCTGAAAACAATAAAAGCAACAGGGTAATAGTCATACTTGACTATTGTGTGAATGTTTAGCGTAATTATAATAAACATATTCATCACGCGATTTGAACCGACCGCGACGCTTTAGGCACTCATTAGGCCACCCAAGATGTGTTTTTATCACACATTCGTGCTAAATGTTTTTTTCGTATCGTTTCGTAAAACTTCTTTCAATAATGCTTAATTGAAATAAGCATTCACGTTATATTACTTTTTAAGGCATAATTAAGATAAAGATACCGACAGAGACGAAGAAAAAATATAAGTATATTTTCTAGTTATAAGAGCGCGTGTGCGTATCTAATTTAGACCACCGCGAGTCTTTACTAGCATTCAACTGTTTGTGCATATCTATCATTTGACATTCCAAAGAAAAAATTATGAATAATTCGCGATTCAAAATATCCATTTTGCTTAAAAGATAAATATAGTGTATTTTATTCTTATTTAGAATTAAAATCCGTGTCTATGATAATACAAAAAAAGCTCATATGGAATCTTTCGTTAAGTATATGATCTCATTCTCTCGTAATACTACCTATATACCTAAGCAGAACGACAATCATCAAAGTCTGCTCCTAGACGATCAGTGGATCAGACATTGATGGGGCTTTTTTGGTTTTCTTCTTGACCATGCAGGCTTATTGAACATTTACCTTCGTCGAAAAGCCGTACAATTACGTACGATGGTCAATCAGCATACAAGACATCAATTAACGCACACTGATATTCTATCTTACACAATAAATTATGAGTCCAGGCATCCATCATTTTAGTGCCTGTGATCATCCTGTCAAGCAGATGTAATCGTACTATTGTGTTTGTGTTGCTCTTTATAATTGTGGCAGAATCGTGTGCGAACGATCGCTACTAAACAGTCAATTAGATTAAAAGATAGCCTTAGATACACTGACATATACATTTAACCTTGACTTTAGTTAATACTGGCTCTTTGTTCATAAAATATTTAAATGTAAAATACCATAAGCATCGCTACGCAATACGCGCGATGCGTAGGCAAGTTCTTTGTTTACTAACATACTGTGAATGCGAATCGGTTTTTTAGGGTTCCGTGAAATATTAAGAAGCTTATAACGTGTTCGACAGTTCAGTAAGCCACTGCTTATATGACAGTAATGTAACAGTGTAGAAACTGGGACGGAAACTGTCACAAACAAGTTTTAATCCATAAATCCATATGTAACTTCGTACAACATGTAAATTTAATTTAATCGTGAAGTTTTTCTTAATTTTCTTAAATTCTAATGAGAAAATAGAATAACCGTGGGCAATAATAAGCGGACAATAATAATAAAATAGACATTACCTAGCTGATCTATTTTCTTTAGATCAAATTGTCTAGCTATTTTAATTAGGTGGATTTCAAGGTACGTTATTTTCTCTATCTTTTGCAGCCTTTTTTTCTTTTTTCTACACTTGTTCATCATCACAAAATTTATAGCTTTTGCTTTCAAGACGCGTCATCCTTGACAAGTCAAAGTAGTGATATTAAAAACGATTAATAGGTATGTAATCAAATTCACAGACAAGTTTTATGAAATTGTGCCCAACCATTGTATCGCAACCACTGCTCGGTCTTTACCGGTTTTTTGTAGCAACATTTCAATCCATCCCTGTATAAGGCATAAATGACTATACCGGTTGTATGTCACCTGTCACATTCTGTAAGGATAAAGAGCAAAATGGAATGCTCCATGTTGTAGTGCTGAATACCACATTAATTCAACAAAGGGCAGACAATTCGTAGCAATTGAAACTCGCCCTAACTTCCCGTATTCAAGAATACATTATGACGTCAGGAATTATATCGCATACCTTTGTTCTGTATTTGTTGATTTGCACAAAATATCGCCAAGTCATGGGACTAGTGTTTGTTAGAACTGAACACCTTGTTTAGAAAATCTTACGGAAGTGTTGTATTCATGTATTTCTGGAAACGTTCAAAAAAGTGAGTAATTCAATCGTAATTGGTGTGTAATGCCCGCATTCTGAAACAAAGACTATTGGGACCACATTCAAAGCTATTTTGGTTTGGGTTTGTTATGGACAAACATCCGGCACCCCACACCTTGTTTTATTAAGTGCACATTGTAATAAAGTGTTGAAATTCGTTTAAAGAGCTTATTATATAACAGTGTCCTTTACTCACTGTAAAGGGTTTAAAAATTTCGTAAACATCTTAGTGATATATATTGAAAATTGTTATAACTAATTCAAATGTAGAAATTATGGATATGAAAATATAATGAGAACACAATAAAACTCTCAATCTCATTATCAGGTGATAACAAATCATTACTGATAAAATAAAGTCTACAATATCTTTATTTATTCCATCGTATAAACATAAATGCATCATTAATTTGTACTGCTGGCTGTACCTACGCAATTCACTTTCCCGTTTTGTCGTAAATGCTCAAGGACGTCGAGGCTGAAATTTACTGCCACTGAATTATTTCCGTTTCTTTTTAATATGGCTGTAAGAATTGAATAAGTACGTTTTGTTACAAAAATGCTACATTGCGCGGTAGGGCCTTATATGTGATGAAAACACTGCCTATGAGACGTTTTACTTTTTTTTTTTTTTTTTTTTTACTTTGTATAGGCCTGTGTTTGACCACAATCTCACTATGGTAAGTGATGATGTGGTCGAAGGTGGTAAGCACACAAAGCCTAGAAGGAACTGGCTCTCAAGTGCAGCTGACGGAACACACCGATAGGTGCTTGGCGACAGATTTTCAACTTGAGGGTGGTAGCCAGCCAGACGGGTACTACAAAGTACCCTACCACCGTGCTATGGTTTCCTCACGATGTTTTCCTTCACCGAAAGCTCAAGCTCATTGTAGGATTCGAACCCGGGACCTTCGTCTCGGTATCCGACGTCACTTCCACTGAGCTATCATCGACTTGGCCGTGAATAAGGCATCAGGTAGCAGGTTTAAAATTATAGAGTCAATAGATTGTGACTATCTAAGCAGATGTAATCCTGCTAATATAATCCACTTAGTAAGTATACGAAAGTTTTTGTATATGTTTGTTACAATTCATCTCTGTAAAGGCCGACCTGATTTGAATTAAATCTAGCACGTACTTAGATCATATCACTAAAAGAGTTATAAATATGAAAGTGAATGGATATACGGGAAGAGGAAGGGGAAGAGGGTAGAGATGGATGGATTGTGTGTAAGATGATATGGGTAAGAAAGGAGTGGATGCTGGTATGACGGATAGAAGAGACGAATGGAAGAAGCGTGCATATTGCGCCGATTTTAAATGATTGGGCACAGAGCAAGCAGATAATGACATACCTAGATCATATCTCAGATTTAAAAAAAACACCGTCTGCAAATATGTAACTTATTCAAATGATACGAACGATAAATCGAGGTATGCTAAATGATACAACATTTTGTTCCTAGTTTATCAAGTACGTATTGGACGGACATGACACCGGGCGCACCGTGCCTACAACCTTGGGTTTCATTGCTGATAAACGAGCCAGCTCCACTTATACTACTGTGTTTATGTAAATTTATTTTATTACAGGATTAACATATTCAATGTGCTGCCACCTATTTTGTTTTAAATATAATCATTAAATAATACATACGTGCATTAGGTTTGTTTACATACATCCTAAGTGCTAAGAGTCGTAAATATCAAGAAGGATGTGTCTCGGTAATAAAGCTGTGTGCAATGGCCGAACGTTTGTTCCGGGATATCGTGCGTGCGTGACATTTATATAATTCAGATATTATTCTTAAAAAAACTTTGTATTTTTATTTGGTTTTCTTGTTATAAGTAGACAAAAACTATAAATGGATAACAGGTGACAGGGTTTTCATGATATCAGATTCAATATAGTTCCAGTTGTTTATTAATTGGTTAAATTGCATCTTCAGTCAAAGGTCTTATTTATATCAATATTACCGAAATGTCAACCTAATAATTACAGAAGAACAATTTTTTTTTGTTTAACTTTGCTTTGTCTGTTGCAAGTGTTACAAGAAAACTCACACCTTATTTTTTTTATCGAACACATAGCCATGTTATGGTAAATTATTTAATATTTATAGAATTAATTTGTAATTGAATTCTAAGTAAACATTTATTATTTGCAAAACATCAATTAACTTTAAGTTTATCATGTACTGCACATGATTGCATTAAATTGTTTCTACGACCATACTCGTAGCGCATCGTAGGCTGTAGCAAAGCAAGCGAACAAGTCAAGTAGCCAGTTGATGTATGACAGCAAGCCGTGTTGTAACTGGGAGCCTAATTCTGGTGAGAGGCAGTTGCCTAAGCTCGCCAAGTTGGTTGCCAATGAGGAAGTGATGGTGCCGCGTGGAGCAATTGACCTTGGACGTGCAAGTACCGCTTGCTTACTAATGTTTGACTACCAGTTTGGTGTCGTTAAAATTTATGTATTCCTAATCGTGAATGCCTATTCGCATCAAAATTTTTGTAACTTTTAGTCAGGCATAATATCAATTTAATCTATCTCACTAATATTTTTATGTGAAGGTCTGGATGTCTAGTTAGATGTTTGTGCCAACGGCTGGCTGGACGAATTTGGATGAACTTTGGGACACATATGGTATATGTGTGCCGATATAAATATTATGGAAAAGCAATAACTCCCTCGGGAACGCGGGTGTAACCGCGGGGTAGAATCTTGTGTTAAGATAAGTTTAATATGTAGGTATATTTTATTAAATAAGATCATGATCGTGTAGTAATACAACTAGTTTCTTATGATCAACATACTATTACTAGGTATTCTGATTCATACTTAATATGTAAATGTTAATAGCCACTTATGAGTTGGCATGCTGACCTGATGATATTGTGGCGGTATAGGGTCGGTGTCATTATCGGCTCATGTGAAAACGCCCAATATCATCAGAAATATGATTATGAGGTAGAGCATAGCGTTTATTCACTCAAAGAGCAGCTCGACTGGGGAAGTACCTTACAGAATACCGCAGCCAAATAACTTTATGTTGTGTAAAGTTGTGTTCCTGCGCGTGAGTAAGGTTGCCAGAGCTCATAGGGGAGGGGGGATAGGTCGATAACGCGTGAGTGATGCTTCGCCGTATGCTTGTTTAACGACTAAGTTGTATAAAAATGTATATCAGTGTTTCCCAAACATATAGTTGCTCAACTTACCCATGCCTGTGCTGGTTCCATGCTCTCCAAGAGGCAACTGATACTTAAATAATAAATTAAATATGCACAATTAATTCTTATATGGTGCCGTGTGTTAATCGCCTAAGTCGAACTTTTCAATTCAAAACTTATTTCCATATTACTTTATAGTCTAAAATTTCAAAGTATAAATTGTCATGAAGTGAATGTACGAGTAATCCTACATAGAAGTTATCAATTTGCTTCGTACAACTATGGTCAGATAAAATCAGTAATTAAAATATAAAAGACCCGACATTTTTGCAACCACTATTACTATGAAATTAATGTAACACGGCCGTTACCGATTTGAAATTTAGAGCAGAGATACTATTGCGTTGTTGAATAATTTCCAGCTGTCATTTATAAAAGTCTCAAAGTGATTTTCATATTCAGATTGTGTTTGCCCACACGTATTTCATGCTGATTTGTCTTGAAACATTTCTACTCCAAGGACTTTACTCAATCGTAAACATATTCTTATAAACTAGATACAATAACGATTCACTAAAATGGCCTTAACTTGCGTAAAAGATATTCCGTTTCGACATCAAAACCATATTCTATTTTTATTTGCGAATTTCTATACTAAAATTAAGTTTACGGCTAAAAGCCGATATGGGGCTACACATAGCTTTAGCCGGCTAGAACTAGGTACAACCGGTTGCAGTTGACTAAACTTAGGTGTATTCTGTTTATTTAAACAAACTTTGGTGGTGGTATTAGAGAGAGCTTCTGTTATCCTGGGCTCCTTCAAGCTTCTGCTGTCCTGGTAACATTTCATAATAATCCCGTACTTTAGTATATTTTGTTAGTAACCGAGTACAATCCAAAAGACTAATGGTAATATATCTTTGGTACTCTAAACATAGAGGCTTAAACGGGAATAATTTATACCAAAGATATATAGCATAGCATAATATATGGGACGTCAATGGCTCAAATGAATGCCGTAGATCTTTATATTGGCCGTGATAAGTAATAATAGCTCGATGGCCGTTATCGAGATTCCACAACAAAATTTTAGCTAGCGAGGATTGGGTTATCTAGTTGTAGCCGGTTAATTTAGGCCACGCCTAGTTTTAGCTGTGAATAAATAGGATATACCTAATTTTAGCCAACTGCACGGGCTGCACCTATTTTAAGTTGGCTAAACCTAGGTGTAGCCCCACATCGGCTTTAGCCGTAAAATATTTCACATATTCCATTGCGGCTAAACTATATGACTGCAACATAAATCTAAAACGTTTGGAAGTGAGTAAATGTTTGTTTAAATGGTATTTATCAGCTACTTACTCCACAAATATGCGACTCGTTAAAAAACATCATTATTTACATAGTGAACTGATAAACATGCGGGCCCTCATAATCGATATTCTCTACTAAAGTTAACTAATACTATGGGGTGTATCGTGCACCTACTTGGTTTTGAATAATAATATCAACTGCCACACTTAGGTACTAGATAATATTGAAAATGATAAAGGAAATATGTAAGTTCCATACAAATTGTGTGACTCTAATACTATCTCGGAAGATAGGTTTTGCTAACCAGAACCTGCCATTATTATTTTAATTTTAAATGTACTATAAATACTATAATTTAGCCTCTATCGAAGTTTGTGAAAATTATATGTATAGCAATTTTTTGAGTTCAGTATGTATTATGCATTTCATTTATTGTATTATCAGATCGTATATTTATTTTAAAAGTTGTTTACTAGTTAACATATTTTTTATTCACTGCTAATTAACATCTCGTAATTTTTTATTTTATTCTCTGGTATGCAGGCTACGAACGATGACAATTTTTTTTCTACGTATTATGGACATTACTATATACAAGTTTATGAAATGAATTTTATTGTCGGCATAACAAATAGTTAAAGATAAAGGTATTAAAGCTAAACTTACCTTTGACATATGTATTATACGTGATATATAGTTTATTACCCGACTGACCCGGAAGAAGGGTTATGTTTTTCGAGTGTATGTATGTATGTATGTATGTATGTATGTATGTATGTCTATTTCTTTGGCACGCTCTGCAGCCTAAACGGCTTGACGGATTTAAGCATATGAGATGTCGTTAGATTCGTCTGAACTGTGGGAGTGTCATAGGGTATATTATTTTTATATGGCGTCTACGGATAAGAAAAGAGGGGGGGTATTAAAAACAAAAATTTCGTTATTATAACAATATGGGTATCAAATGAAAGCTTGTGAACAGCCCATTCTATATATGTATATATTGTAATACTTTTGTGCTACCATTTTGACGTAAACTGCAAAAAAACATGTTTAATGCAAGGACAGTAGGTATAGAACTCTGAGCGGCTACCGTACATAACTCACAGAGTTGCGATGGTTGTTAGCGTTACTGTACCTTACCGCTCATTTACTTAATAATACATACAAATCATTATGTATAAAACTAAAAGGTCTGAAATAAATTAAATTATTAAAAGAAACAAAAAACCCGACTTTTAATATTTGTTTATCCCCGACTGCAATACCTTATAACATTCATGTTATATTCCAAATTCTATAGATTAAAAAGCTTGTTTTTCTCTTTTCAGTTAATATTTGTATTACGCAGTCGGGTTTTTTGTTTCTTTTAATAATTTAATTTATTTTCAACTAGCTATCCCCAGCGGTTCACCCGCATTCCTGTGATAAAAAGTAGCCTATTTTAATTTCCATATCATAGGCTATCTGCGTGCGTTATTTCATTACGATCGGCTCAGCGGTTTTGGCGTGAAAAGGTAACAGATGGACAGACAGAGTTACTTTCACCTTTATAATATTATAGTATGGACTATAGACGGATGGATACTACGTAGATATCAAAGAAGCATACGGTCCACTTGAAGTTAAGCGGTTAGCGTAGCCTATAGACACTTGCAACGTCAGGGGCACCACTCACGCGTTTATAGCTTAGTGCTAGATTCGAAATCCATTAAGAATACAAGCGAAGACGTTAAATGAGTAATGTATGTGAGTGTGTCTCCGGTCTACGCCGAACCAACGCCCACTTGACACGTTGCATTAATAAAAAAATGGAATTGAACTTCAGGTTGTGAGAGGAAGACGTTAAGCTAAATTGTTCATAAACACTTTAATATCTCTATGTGATATTTGAGACGGTATTGATTCCTATTAACACTTTCTGTAGTTTATTGATTTTTATGGAACGACTTCTTCGAAAAGGTTTTTCGATAGTCCAAGATAGTGATGAAAAAACTTGTTATCTAATCTCTCCTTGGAAATATCGGTTCGAAGCTTGTAGGATTGGCTAAGGGCCTTTACACTTATGGAAATCATTTAGATACGGTAACTCACTAGCATTATGTAACTTTGGCCGAGGCAAAATAAAATCCCATATTGCATCATTGAATCGTATGTAATGACTTTTGTTACATGTGTGTTACGTACGAAATCAAATTGCTACGAACATTATTCAGTCCGATAGTAATATAATGTAATGACATTTCAAGCCGCTCGCTATCTCTGACCTAAGATGACTAAGCGCGAACCAAACTGGTATATGATGATGAGGCTAAGGGAGGTCGAAAAGAGATAGAATTATTTATCTTCTTACATGAGTAAAAGAGAAAAATAGTGTACTCATCCCTCCTCTCTTTAAGAGGGAAGTGAGGACGGCGCGGTTGCAACGAAAGTAAAAGTGAACGCTTTTCTGTTTTAGAATCTATTACGTTACATTATGTATTATTATTTATGCATTTGGTTCAAATAAGTAGAGATCTGTGTTTATTATTACGACAATGTAGTAGGTACGTAAGGTGTCTTTTGGCGTGAATCAGTTTTAGGTATATATTAATATTATTACCAATATCAATTCAGTAGGTACAGTAGTTCATTTAGACGTTATGCTATTGTACAGATAAAACCACGATGAAATAATCTTTCTAATCATTTTATGTTATTTAAAAAAAACTCAATATTAAGCCCTACATCGGGTCTGTAACACCAAAGTAACTACCAAAAACTAATTGCACTATAATGTGTGAATTAACATATAGTAAAAACAAATTAATCATTCTTGATAGTCCTTTCCCAGCATCATATTGAAGGTCCGAAGATATGAGAACCCTTTAAGCGAAATGACTAGCAATCTAACATCGTTGGCAATACGTTTTACATTTTACTTATTTTGCATAATACCTCATTATGTAATGGCGGATTATGCAAACAGCCTGTAAGTGCAGCCTCGACGCGTCATGAAGCAACGCAAAGCAACATAATGCTGCAGTACACAGCTAGTGTCTACAATCTTCAAGCTCCAGATGAGTTCATGTGCTGGTTCTCTTGAAACTCATGTTAATATGCATGAGTTCTTCATGCATCAGTTTAGTTCGCCACTCAGGATTTAGCAACTTATGTCATTATTCTACTTATAACCTTTTATTTAGTTTGTGCCGGTGTCTGTGTCTGTAATTAAATCTTGCAAGTTCAATTTGACCTACTTCCCGGTTTTAGATTGAGCTGAAACTTTGCATGCATATATTAATTGGTTAACAATGCAATATTATTATGACATAGAGCTGATCTGATGGTGGAGTCGGAAGGTGGCCATGGGAACTCTGTAATAAAACGACGCAACCCCTTCGAGTTTGGGCTCGTTTGATTAATCTTGACATGGAGACTGGTTCTATGTTCTGTTGATTAAGTTGTTTGACTATTATACTAAAAAGCTTGTTTAAAAAAACATGTTTTATTAGCTTTGCATTATTTTCTAGAGTAATAAAGAGTGATAATTTTTTTACTTATCTATAAGCACGTAACGCTATGATTGGCCACAATCTAGCAATAGTAGATGGTGAACCGAGGGTTACAAGCACAAAACCTGGACAAGAACTGAGTTTTAAGTGCTTTGCCGGATCACACCAGTAGATTTTCAACCAGCCAGGCGGAAGCTACTAAGTAATCCACCATGATGCTAGGTTTCCACAGGATTTTTTCCATACCTGAAAACACAAGCTCATTGTAGAATTTGAAACCACGACCTTCCCTCCGACTTCCGACTTCACGACCATTGAGCTATCATCGCCTTAGAAAGAATTTATCATTCCGCAAAGTCGGTAGATTGGTCGTAACACTAAAACGGCAAATGTTTTTTTTATATAGTAAACAAGCGTACGGGCCGCCTGGTGGTAAGCGGCTACCGTAGCCATATGGACGCTTGCAACACACACGCAGGAACACAACATTATTATTTGGCTGCCATATTCTGTAAGGTTGAGGGACTTCCCCCGTGGAGCTGCTCTGAGCAAAAAGATGCTATGCTCTACCTCTCTTATATAAGTAAATACCGGTAAATAGTCACATAGTCATCCATATCGGAATCGTGAGTTTTATTTGGGCTCAGTCAACCCACCGCCCGCCACCGCGCCAGTTCAACTGTTATCAGCAGATAGCCTCGACCTCTTCCCCTGCTTCTCACTGTCTATAGATACCAAGCTCCACCAGATCAGTGTAAATTGAACTTTATTACCGGAGCATAAATATTGGTTTTATGGCGAGTGTAAACTGGAAATTTTATGTACCCCTATCCTGTGTGAGTACATAATGATATCGGTAGTACATAATGCAACGACAAGGATTTAAGAAGGATAGAGACATTGGTTCTGATTCTATTGTTAAACTATAACTAAACTATATTTAGTCTCACTATATCTCTTTCTAACAAAGAACATAAGAAAAGGATGCAAGAAATTTAGTCCTGTCAAATTAGTCCAATGCTCTTTTTCAACGAAAATTTTGTCGCCATCTATTGCTGTTACGTCTAAATATCCGCAAATTAAAAAGGCAAAGACTAATTTGATAGCTTTAAATAATATGTTCCATCCTTTTTCAATCAATGTGATGTGACTTAAATTAGTTTAGTGCGATTTACAACAGAATCGGCACATTTAATGTCTACCTTAAACTATCAGTTTTATGAGGTTTTAAAAATAAGATTATTTTGCTTCGGGGATTTTTTTAAATACCACATAATATAAACATTGTGCTATAAAAATTCTTACGGTAATAAAGTTTTGCATATCAAAATCCATAAATTATTCATAAATTGCCGCATCTATAACTTAGCTTTTACAATTGTACATAATGTGTGGTGTGAAGAACTTATCATATCAGAAGCCTGCCTACACAAACATACACAGCCGGCTCAAAATGTTTAGTAAATACGATGAGTTTCGTCAAGGATTGATTGATAAAAATTCTTTAAAGATATCAAGCGACTGGGTACGCTTTACCTTGATTTAAATTGGAGAATCCGTTAAGTAAAACAATCTAACTTTTCAACTATCTATAGAATCGGACAATAAAGTCAACAATGGTGAAATCACAGTCCGCCATAGGATAGCGGAGACAAAGATAATTATTTCCAAAGTTTTGAATCTTGATTAGTCGCTATTGTTTGAATCCGCTTGGGTATAAGGTATGACGTGAAGTTTACTCAACATTAGAATGTAGTAAGCAATTAAGTTAAATGATTGCGTGACTTGATGTTAGTGGAATCTAAATAACGTAATGGTAAAATAATACTTTTATGACATTTTCCTTTCAACCTTTCTCTTACGTTTATGGTAACAACACAATGGACACTTGATTTTGACAAAATCTAATTAAAATCATCCCTGACTTAAACCAGTGATACTATTAAATACCTATCTATGAATAAAGTTCATGAAACCTCTAACGTAATCATGCAAAATAAAGTGCACTTAATAAGTGCAAGTGTAACAATAAATAAAATGTTCAAATAGAGCAATACATTAATGTTTTCTTTGAGAATGTGGCGGAAAATGTATGTTTCCCATGGATTAAAAAACCGAATCACGTCAGTTTACTCACGCTACGAACTCGCTCTGTTGGTGTAGAGTCAGTGAAGCGAGATTATTTTCACTCAAAGTTGCGAGCTAAATGTGCTCCAGTGTGTTCTCGGAAAGCGCTGCAATGCGGTGGTCGCCCGCCGGCGCTTTGTTTTTGAACGTGACTTGCATTTTAGATGCACGCAAATTAGTTAAATATAGATCATTTTAACACTCACCTACACATACACAAACGTTAATAACACCACGTGTGTACCAACTACGAAGCTGAACAGCGACAGTTAATTATTTCCTTTTGTTTGGGTAATTTAAAGAAATTAGCATTCAATGTCAAGGTCTGCTTTTGTAGCGTAATTAACATCAAAATAAAAGGCATTCCTTTTGTTCATTAACGTATTAATTTTGATAAAAATCTATTACATAAGCTCATTTGCCTCTTTATATTGCCTTTCATTATAATCGAAATATCACTAATTTAGAACTGAGTTCATTAAATTCAAAACCTAAACGGTATTATTTAGTTTTTCTTCATTTTATATAATATTAGGACAACAATCGCCTCTATTTAAAAATAATTGCGCTGCTGACTGTATAGCTGTTTAAATTAAACTGTTCATCCATTTCAGTGTGCGCACCCTCTTGTTTTAAATAGCTCGGTTGAAGGGGAATAGTAGTTAGATTGGCGCACCACTAATAACTCTTATGCGGGTAGTTCATACACACTGAGCTTTCCCGACCCCCGCTGCTCTAAAGCTGTATTTTTATACATTGACCGTTGGCAGTAGCTCATTCACAAATTACCATATTGATTTTGCTAGATAAGCGACGAGCCGGCTTCATAAATTATAGCATAAAATGACTTTTAATTGCTCTACTTTGTTATTAGCATAATGTTTTTTGTGTTGCTTATTTGTGTGCCTGATGTGTTTAAACATTCATGATTCAGAAACCTAAACTAACGATCCTTTGTTTGTGTCGAATTTCATTAGTTTTTAGGATGCAATTTTTTTACAAAACGTTGGAATAAAAACTTGAGCTCATTTCATATTCGTTTCCGTAATATAATAGTTAGTTTTAAATTTATAGGTTAATGGGTTTTGTAGAAGCAGGAATGCCGAAGTTCGTTTTTTAGTTTATTTTTGTTAGAAAATAATCATTAGATACACCGCTTCTAATATGTTCTGTCTGTGAGATTCACGAACTCAACATTCATTAGACAGACTATTCTATAGGTTCAGTGAGGAGTAACAATATCAAAGCTACTGATAATTCTAATCGAATACAAATGGACATGGATTTTTAACTTTGACATGAATATGGCGTTTTCCGTAACTCAAAAATAATAAGTCGTTAACAGAATCGTCATATGCTATTTGCACCCTTGATTATTTGGGGTTTGCTTCCCTAAACTATCGAGTGAGTATAGTCCCTGTGTGGGGAAAAAACATGCGGGTCCTCCACGCTCCAACCATCAACGTATTTTTTTTATAACCAGTCTAAATAAACTAAATCAAAAATCAGCTCTATTCCGACCCTATTAAGGCAGATATCTGAGATTTATATTTTGATATACATTTTAGCAATCTGCCATTAAATGAGAAATCAAAACAGGGAAGATTAATGTCATGGGAACTTAACGTGGGTTTTTTTTATGTCAGTATTATTATTTTATGAACAGCCGTTTAAATTAAGGAATAATTCATTGCAAATTGCAATTACTTGATATTTATAAAAGACGGTAATGATGCATTTCACATCTTGGTTTTCAACAACTCGTAAATAATCAAAGGCGCAGTAACATTCAATATACGATTATAGTGGAATGCCGGCTGACAATTAAAAACTTCTACTCCCAAGGCACTCCCATGATCAGCTCTGAGTGCTGACTTAAATGTTTTTTATTCGACTAAATTACCGACACAATGTGGACGGAACGTGCACTAAAGCAATCATGTAGTACGGAAGCAATCTGCAACGAAACTAACTTATTGCGTAGATATGAGTAGCGACCCAACACGTACGTCAGTTCCACGGTATCTTGCGAAGGTATCCTATTAGTAATAGTGTTATTTACGTCACTATTTTAACTATATTACGTGGTAAACCGTCATTTTGTATATCGAGCGGAGAGCGTTCCGTTTCGTTAAATTACACATTGCAAGCAGTTGTGTAAATATTTTAACAAAACTTTGATTAGACAACGGAATAACACAATCTGCTTATTAAACATACTTGAATAGGGGTGAGATTCGTTACAAATCGCTGGGGGATGTCATTGCCTATTCAACGGACACACCCTTCATTGGGGAACAAAGGTTAACGTATACACTTATCGACTGAGTATTACGCTAATAACGAATGGTTCATCGCTTCAAACTATCACTACTTTTTACTTTTTACAAAAAGTATGTTTTCAATATTCCGTGTAAAATAATAAATATGAAATGCAAACATATCGGATGCAGTTAAGATGTTTGGGGTTTTTGGGATTATAAAGGCGAAAGAGAAACAGAAAAAAAAGATTTTGTGATCTCAATTAAATTTATATATTTTCTTCAAAGTATCATTGAGTAGGTAAAAAACTGTAAGTATTGATAATTAATTTACGTAGTTCTCATTTATTTATATTCCTAAATGTAATCACAAGAACCCATAACGATATATAAGTCACTAATCCGGTTTTAAAATATCAACCGGTGTACTCTTTACAAAACGTAGCTAGGTACTTAATTATGCAAATATTGCTATTTGTGTTGCCGACGCTTCGCCTTGATCTTTAGCACCTTCCCTCGCTGCTCAGTGCTCACCCCTTCGAAGCATAAACCACGCCAGCATTTATTCAAATGCTTCATCGTTTAGTTTATACGTGTTTCGAGTGTCTATTTCGAACTTTTTATTATGCTTAAATTTGCGTGGTATGTGGGACACGCGCGGGGCACGCGACCCGCATGAGAGGTGGAATAGTAGAGGGTGCGTTTTTTTGTAACAATAATTCGCAAATGACTGGTGTTGGGTACACTTCTGGTGCACCGTAAAAAGGGGTGACGACTGGCTATAAAGCTATATACGTTTGCGGTTTCGTTATGGGAATTCTTTGTCATGAAGCAAAGAGCTCGAGCGCGACTATAAAGCGACATACAGAGTATTTAATGCTTATGTCCTGTATTAGCATTTTATGGTACCCTTAGCCACAGTTGCTTATACACAAACTTTTATCTGCACAGTTTTTGATTACATTCGATTTTTAACCGATCTCGTTGTCAAATCGACATTCGATATCCTACCTCCAGTGGCAAAATTGCTTTTTATTTTCTGAAATAACGAATAAGGTTTGTTGAACTTGTTGTTGCAAATCCTTCCTGTTAATCATAAGTCAATGGCCGAAAATGTGGAATATAGGAACCGGCTGTTTATGTAGCTATTATCCGGTAGCCGATTACATTGTCTTACTCGTTAACAGATAGGAGAAAACGGTCGATAAGTACTTATTGAAGTTTTATCGTCCATCGACCCCAGCGACCGGCCCGGTCTCTGTCAATCACGACAACAACTATCGACTCGATAAGAAATACATATACCTATGTATAAGGTGCTAAATGCATGAATGTATGAGACGAAGTGGACATGTAAATTTCACTTGATATTCATAAGCTATCTAACACATCGATACCTTAGTTCGCTGTTATTGTTGTACCCGAGATACCCGAGAACTAATAAATATTAATCCCCGACTCATAAACACGCACTCCTCGGCCAATCCAACTGTAGAACCGTTTTTTGCGTAGGATAATAGTGGAAAAATTCAGAATACAAAACTGCGATCAGTTGTTTCGAAATCAGAACATCAGTCTCCCTCTGTTTTCTTATTCGCATAACTATAATGCAAGTGAAATCGCATCCAGAATCAGAATTTCACAATTTTCAATTCGGAATGAGAACGCGCTAAGTAAATCAGTTTACTTTCTCTCACCTACCAATTCGCAAATTCTACATCCATATGCGATTACAAGCAAATGTACCATGTGATTGACGGGCTTCGCTGGTGGGATGCCTCTTGTGTATTATATTAGTTGTTGTACAACACATTAATATTAATTTTATATTTCTTAATTGAGAATGTCAATTCGCATAATAAAAATTTGATACAAAAATCCGGCCAAGTGCGAGTCAGACTCCCGTACCGAGGGTTCCATACAGACTTGTAAGTATGTAAATAGTTCGTTCATCAAGGGAATCGAGTCTCGAATATTTTTCCCCGTTTTTCCGATTATGTAATTTTTTTTGATGTAATTATAAATTTACGGTTTTCGGATTTCTTCCTTTACTTGTGCTACATATGACCTGGCTACTTAGTACTTACCAAATTTCATAATTCTAAGTCAATGGGAAGTACCCTATACCCTCTTACAATCCTCAAAATAAGCGGCATTAACGGCCGTATCTTTTTTTGCATTGACTTAGAAGTTTGTTTTTCACTGCTCCGAGGGATTGCGGACCTGAGTATTTGATATTATTTTCAGCTTGATACCACCACGCGTTCCAGAGAAAAAGGGTCTTGACAGACGAACAGACGGGCAACTAAGTGATCCTATAAGGGTTCCGTTTTATTTCTTTTGAGAAACGGAACCCTAAAAATGAAGCCGACTCCAAAGTTGGCTTGCTTGCGCTAAAGAACAATATAGGAACTCTAATCTGTCTCAGTAATTGGGTACCGATTTCAAGTACAGTGGAGGACATAAATATGTATACCCTTAGTGAAATTCAACAACGTATTTCTCATAAACTATTGGTTGAAATTATGAAATATTATGCTGGCAGTTTTAGTAATAATCTTAACATTGGAAATATTGGAATCTATAAACAGTGCGAGAAAATTCAAAAACAAGTACAGTCAAGATAAATACATATTTTTGTCCTCGACTGTACCTATAATGCTCCATTCCATGCCAAGTGAAGATGTACTCGAAGGTAGGATAGCTTAGAAGAAGCATTAAGATTTACTATTTATTAATTTTATTTTTATACGTTCTCGGTGATTATCTATTCGTCTTATGGTTTACTGGGAAATACCCAGTCTCTACAATTACTCATATCTTATTATGATATACATATCTATATTTGCAAAAAATTTAGAATATCAAAGATAAATAAGCAAAAGCTACTAACGAAATTGAATTATATAACCGGTTAAAGTGTTCAATGATTTGCGGAATGTCGCTCTTAGATGAACAAAGCCTGATATCATTTAGTGAATCGAGTTTGTTTAGCTCAACGTGGACGTACGCACGGCTACAGATCAAGCTATAAAATACCAATATAAGCTGACCTCTCATTGTATCGAAACCATATACAATGCGAGATCAGCTTAAACTGGAAATTATAGCTTGGTGTGTAGCCGTGTGTACCTAGATAGCTGCTTGGATCAAGACTACATGTTCACTGATTCAGATAAGTATATTTATTTAATAAGGCACAGCCACACTGTACTAATTACAAATGGATAATTAATTTAGGGTTAAATCTGCTCTCCGATGATAGCTGTGCAAAGCACTCGAGTGAACAATCAAACTTCAAAACAAAACAATCTCAGAACGATAACTAGCTTTATTGTTCTGAGGTAACAATAGTAAAATTTCTTATAACATATATCCAATAAAATAAACTTTTCAAAATAAACAAGACTGTCAGTTTTTGTAAAACCTACTCATTATCCTTCTTCAAAAAAGAAGAATGTTCTATATTCGATGTTTAGTTTTTTAACGGTTCATTATCTTCGTCAAATTTTTATAAGTTTATATTTGTTATATTTTTTTTTCTCTAACTATCCTAAAGTATTTTAAATAACTTCTTATTTATATTTAATTAACATTTAAAATATAAAACGTGGTCTTTGCGAAATATCTTTGTAAGAACTATTTTTATTATTCCAACTCTAACCACTGTCTGGCTGGATTCGACAATGATTCGTTCGGGTAACGAAACTTTTTATGCGATTATTGGTGTAATACGTAGAATGATGCATAATATTCACTACAAGATCAATTTGTGTATTACATACAAGTAAAATAAAAAATGTCTTGCGTACAAAAAAGATTTTATTTTAATCTTCATTAAGGAGTATTTAAATTAGTGCAAAAGTGAATCTTTAAGTAGCTTTTTATTATTATACGTTAAAATTTTCCATCTTAAACACTTCGTGATTAGTGGTTGTATAATTTGTAAAGGCGGTCGAGGGCTTGATAAAAACTCTATCATTATTACGCCCGGAAGAATGACGACCTACTAATTCTTAGGGTTCCGTACCATATCAACTATAAACTTTATATAGGCCTCGTTGACAAGCAAAGTTTTTTTTTCTAATTTATGTTTTTATTTTGTAACACGTAGATACTACTGGAAAAGTATATAAGGTGGAAATTGACGGATGCAAATAAGGTCTTAGGGGACTCTCTCTTATCAGTCGGCGAGAAAGGCGAGCAGATATTTTAGAAAAAAACATTTTTATTAGTTTAATCGATCATGCCTCTGACAAGGATCAAAAAGCTCTATGGGTCCAAGTTAGATTAGGGTATTAGAAATGTCACAAATCGACAAAAATGTTTTCCGTACATTTTGAATACCTATGAATAGGCACGCAGTAGTGCAAACTTTATATGTCGAGAAAATACTACCAATAATGAAACTTGCAACTATGCGTCTGATCATTAAAAAAAAAACAACCTGTCTTCGTTCAGAATATATAACCTGTTGTTAGAAACACAAGTTAATTTTGAAATTATAATTGGTATTTTTTACT
The DNA here is from genome assembly GCA_947623365.1 of Achlya flavicornis. Lineage (NCBI taxonomy): Eukaryota > Metazoa > Arthropoda > Insecta > Lepidoptera > Drepanidae > Achlya > Achlya flavicornis. The sequence goes on from OX392482.1 coordinate 7,079,956, forward strand.
CATATGTGTAATTATAATTTCGACAATGATTGTATGAGTTTGACGCAACTTAATTAAATGACTATGAAAAGATCAAGGCTACGAGCTGAAGATAAAACTTTTTGCTATTATTCGTGACTAAACCTGAGCATTATAAAAAATGGCGTGTAAATTTAAATAGATCCTAGGAAACAACCTGACGTCGTAGTCCGTAGCTCTAGTTACCAAGATATATGCAGATGCGTAATTTTTTATCCAATCAAAATATAAGAAGCTTATTATTATAAATGATTTATAACTAAGTTATTATTCAAATAAGCAGGAACACTAAACGACATACTATAATTGGCAATATAACCACGACTTCTCAAGCAAATGATTAAACGAATTCAACCAAATTAAGGTACCTAAGCACGCCTATAGCATATTCATCGTCATAATACGGAACACTAAGTACAGAATAATATTATAGAACGAGTGGAGCCAAGGCCGTTCGCCACATGCGGATACGCCAAACTTAATATTCATTTGCTGTGTTGCCAGCCCACGAACGAGTTGTTCTAATGCCTAAAGTTCTCATCAAACTAAGACGCAACGATGCGATGCGATAAATCTTTGATTGGGAAAAAAATCGTTTCCAAGCGAGTCGCGTCCGCGTCATCGTGCTCGTGTAAACGTAGCTTTGAGCTGCGTACACGCAACGCTTTATAATAACGTTCAAATAAAAAAGCACACGAATTCACACGCTGTTACCAACCATTAGGTGTTATCGAACAAAGTTCCGCTTGATCAATTAGCAACAATATTCGCTCCATAAGTGGTAACACAAAACGTGTTCTTTTTCACGAGTTCTATTTAACTAATATTCATTATAACTGTGAATGTATAAATCACAATAAATTTGTTTAAAATAATAATTTAAGGTGTGACATCATTTACATTTATAAAATTAGGCCTACGCCTTATAAAAATAAGTTTATTTTTCATAGATTAGTTGTAGGTAATTGTATATTGAGGTTAAGATCTAGATACAAATCTTAACCAAATTAAACATATTTTCCTTTTCATAATAGGTACATAAAGTTTTATGATGTTACACAACATTGCGCAACTGTAGAGATTGTGAGTAATAATATAATTATTTCGCTGTAAAATAGTCTTTGAAAGGTTAGAGAAGACATGAAAAATAAAGAACCAGGTCGTGAAAAAAAGCCTCTGCTTATAAATACTAGTTTTATAGTATAACCTACTTAACAAGCTGTCGACCTGATATAATATCTTCATAACAATTTCGCACAGCTTTTGCACAGTCTAAACTAGCCACTAGAACGACTTCCTATTGTAAGTGTAAGTGTGTAAGTAAGGCAGTGGCGTGGTGTTGAGCTATTATCTAACAGTGAAAGTGTGAGTGTGTGCGCGGTGTGTCGGTGACGTAACAACAGCCGGTGCGCGGGCGCCGCGCTGCGCTCCACTCTCACTGCCTACGATTGATGCTGGTTTTCAAGTAAACTAGGAAGTTCCAGGTGTACTGAATATTATAAAGTATCAAGTTATAAAGGAAATGCGTAAAATAATAATGTTTTCTTACATAAGTTCGAAGTTGTTTAGCTAAGCAGGCGCGTTGAAGTCTTTTGAACGACGCTGTATTCTTACGAGAAAATGTTGGCTTTCAGTTGTGTTTTTACGCATTCACACTACAAGAGACAAGTATAAACATACGTTGTCTGAAATAATGTGTTATATTTGGTATTCTATGAATTATATCTTCCATTATTAACATACTCGTTAATTAAGTCCGTTTTGAGTCGTAAATTAAAACATGTAAATATGTTTTTTTATCTTACCTTGACATGAATAAAATTATCAAAATCATTTTTCGAATTTGGTATAGGTACAATTAGCCATTGAAAAATTACTTAGATTTTTTATTTCTTTTACCTATTTATATGATTGAAGAAAACTTATAAATCAGTCATGGTAATTGCAGGATTGGACAATGACTGGACAGACTCCTGCGCATTGGAGTGGAGCAGCGCCACGCACTGCCCAATTCGAACCGCCACGCTCCGCTGCTCCGAGCTATTTTCAGTTCTAATAGTACTTTTTGTAAAGGGTACTAAAACGGGTACTGGTATTAAAACTTGTAGGAAACGCTTTTAGATTAATATCGTATTCTACAAAAAAAAATAGGTTACGTGCTCGCAGCTATGTTTAAATAATATGTAAAACACACGGAAAAAATTACGGTGACAAAGTGTACGTTAGTTGTTGTCTGGAAACTAACTTTAGTTACATTTAATCTTATATCTTTTAGATTTAATCAAATAATTTAGTAATGAACCAAAACTAGTTTTGTTACTGGTGATTTTTAGTTCACAAGTCACTCTGTTTAGGTTATTGGTAGTAAAATTTTGTATTAATGTTAAAAAAAAAAAACTGTGCATAGTCCTTAAATCTAATATGAGTAGATCCTACTGCGCAACTACTTACTTATTTATTTTCTCTTATAACTGTTTACCTTTACGAGTATATTGTATTGTAATATTGTTTACCGTGGAAAATTGAAATGTGAATTCTGAACTGCTAATAATCTTTAAAATCGATCTAAAACAAGCAATTTAATAAGATTAGTCGAATCGAATCGAATTAATAGTAGCATCTCAATATAATAGCTTAGCCGATACGTAAAACAATGTATCGGTTTTATTATTTTCTAGCTGTCCCCCGCGGTTCAACCCGCATTCCCAGGATAAAAGTAGCCTATGCCCTTCTCTATATCATAGGCTATCTGCATACCAAATTTCATGATGATCGGTTGAGTAGTTAAGGTGTGAAAGGGTAACAAACAAACTCACATTCACCACATCATCAAACAACATTAGTTAGGATGTGAGTATAATTGACTCGGTAAGTAGAACATTTAACTTCTAAACTACTCCATAATATAAGTAACTCGCACGCGCATCCATCATCGTCGAAATTATAAACATATTTATAGAGTGAAGAAACGAGCTCACGATAAAGTCCGGATAAGTTACAGAACATCGTTATCGTGTTATCGTTGCTTCTCGCTTGTGTACACGTATGGCTTATATTTTTTCCTCTCCAAGCTTTCGTTTATTCAGCGTGCAGCGTTCGAAATGTCGCGAAGTGCGCGCGCGATGATCTCACTAGAAATATTACGTCGCATTCGTCGTGACATTTAGAAGAGTGTTTTATGTGCCTTTATATGTTTGTTAGCTTTACCTCCACGATTTAATTGTACGAGTAAAATACCATCGTAAGTCTTAATGTTATAGGTACCCAAGGGAACAATGACTGCGCTTACTTTCCGCTCTGTTGACTTTTACATGTAATAAAGCTTTCAAGAATTTTATAGAACCGACTAAAATGTTATTCTTATTTAAATTCAATACATGACGTGTTATGTTCCTCTAAAGTAAATTTATTACATAGTTATCTTATAAAATTAAATGATTTGTAGGTACTTCATTTATTTAAACTGGTGCATTGCGTCGAGGATTTTTGCTTCTTTTTACCTTTGCGCATCAAAAAAGAAGACTACTAGCCTAACTAATTATGCAGCATAATAATAAAGCACTTGAAATAATGTTGGTAATTAAATATGGATGGTAATATACGCTGAAAAGTAAGTAGGTCAATCCTTGCATTTTCAAACATCGGAAACTGTGCCTACCATCATATTAACTATGGGAAAACCCGTACTCTGATAATTATGAACGTCAACAAAACACCCGAAAATTATGCAATATGTTGTCATGTGTTGTTGACGCAACTCTTGTTTTCGGTCGTGGTAAGTGTGCCGCGGCCATTACGGTCAGCCGATGGCCTACTGCGCCGGAGTCGCCGGCGCTGCGCTGTGACATAACCGGGCTTCCGCCACCGGCATCGTCATCGGCACCGTTCGCTCAGTGAAAGGTACACTTCATGTTACAGAATCCAAGCACAACAGAACGCTTCACCATCTGGATTACAACGGAAACCAAGTATTAAAGTAACTTGCTTCTCAACACCTATTGATATAACACCTCAACAAAAACTATAGGCTTTTTCAATTGGGTTTATTACTGTGATAACTTCTCCTTAATAAATTACGATGATAGAACGCGATAAAGCAAACCACAAACCAATAAGCGATACTACCACCAACAAATATCTGTACAATTAGAGTGGGCAAATAGACGAATGTCACTTATCGCATTGTATAGTGTTTGTGTCGCAATTGTAAATACTTGTATATCGACTAGTTATTGGCGTTGTCGCTTAACTGGACAATTATCAACACAAACCAGTGGTGCAAGTATTAGTCTTAATGCTCTAATAATTGCGGAACTGAAGCAATAAGCGATTTATCCACAAAATTAACCTAACGTTGACGAATTTGTTTACACTAATCATATTTACCACAACGACATATTATTATATCCACAGCTAATGAGGTGATTCTGTACTACTTCCGTACGCGTTGGTAACAAAGCTAACTGGCGGGTTCATTGCAATGATCTCAAAACTAAGGATTGGCCTACCGGAACATTTTGCAAAAAACTTCTTCATATAAGTAAACAGTACCGCCATTTGTTTAAAATCGATGGAACTACGAAGTGCCGCGATGCATAGGCGTACGATGTAACTTTGTATGTCCGTACAATGCACACATACAAAAAAAAAATATACAATAAACGAACGAACTGTTCCACGGACCGCAGACGACTGAGTCGCATTGGCCCTAAACTGACTTTTTAGGGCCAGCGCGTTGGTGCCATCTTCGCACGGTTGGCCTGGTCCTTACGGCAGTAATATATAAGTCAATGGTTCATTGTAATTTACTTCGTTATTTTTTATAGTGACCACAAGTGGACTTGTTAGCCAGACGTTGTGACGCGCAATAATGTTAATGTTGCTTGTTTAGTTTATTTTCTTGCATCACATCTGGCACTCATTGCTAGTCACTTAGCAATTCACTCCGGCTTCTCCTCTTAATGAATGTGCCTGTTTTATCATAACTAATACATAATCGTAGAAACATAATCTTATCATCGTTTTATTTAATAAAAAGTTTCATATTAGTTTAGCACTATGCGGTTAAAAAAACTGATGTCGAAACAAGAATTAACATCCTCTTACAGATAATAAAAAGTAGGTATAGACAATATAATATTGTAACATAAATATTATGTTTCTACGTCAAATAGGTCACCATATCATGAATTTATTATTCATTTTATTAACCTTTTTCATCTCTAAAGGAATGAGCAAAAATTAATTAATTATATGTATAAGTTTTACCCGTTTACATTTTATATTCAAGTAACCTTTTAAAGTAAAATAAAATGAGTCGATAACAAACGTCTATCTTGCTGCGTGAATAAAATTATATAGGTAACTAATATTTTCATATGAATAGCTGTGGGCGGCAATTATATCTCAACAATATGTTCTTCATGTGTGTATAGAGTTCGCTAATGTTGATATTCGAACCGAAGAGAGTGGGTCATCAAACATATTGATTGCTCAATAGAACTGAATTGGGAAATATTAGGATAGACATAACAATATCACTGCACTGCTTACTGTATTGTACGTTCAATTAGTTCAACAAAGGAAAGTTATACAATGGAGATACTGAGTGAAGTAGGTTGGTAGGTACCTATTATAGTACCTTAATTGGCTACAATAACTAGTTTAGAGATTTTACCCTAAACTTTCTTAAATTAAATTAGAAAACATTGAGCAAAAGTCACTGAAACATTATTATCAAATAAAAAATGACAGCTGGTGAGAACTGTCAATAAATTTGATGATCATGATCTCCAGCAGTGATGGCTACTAATATAGAAACCAAGGCCGTTTACGTCTATGGCAGCACGTGATCCAGTAATGTATCAGCGACTACGAATGGCGCCTTCAATCCGGCTGGCCCGGGGTCAATTGATGGCTAATTGTAGAGTCGACGACTGGACGTTGCGACCACTAAGCAGTTGTGTGTCGATGCCCTAACAATTATATTAATATTTGTATTTCTATAAATAGCTCATAGGTTTTTGGAAATAAATTCTTTAGTCTGGATCGTGCTTATAGTTTTAAATAGCTGTTTGGTTAATCGGCTATTGTTTAAACTATGCCTTATTCGCAGTAGTTACAGAACCTACGTGGTACATTGACATTAAATTAGCTTTAAATGTGAACAAAAGAATGCCGACTAGTAATAATATAAGTAAAAGTTATAGTTCGTAGAGTCGTTTTCCCTATGGCGCAGCGCAGGTAGGCTTGTATGGCTAATCTTGAATCCAAAGTACCTGATTGTAATTTTTAATGTGTAATTGACAAATGTGGAATGTTGACATATATTAGCTTTGCGCTGCTCTTTGCTAAGAACATACGTAATTAGGACCGTATTGATATGGGCACAGGATTAAAAATATAAAAACCTAGACATCACTGTTGACGTCAGGTATTTCTGTCATGTTGATCAATATTTATTAGACAGTTGCGTTAAACAAATCATCGATTAGTATTTCTGTGATTAGTATATGACAAAAAAAACGAATATGTCCAAATTAATTTAGATATTATGTGACATTGACTATATAATAATATGAGGAAATCCGAATATAAATATGTTGTAAATGTTAGCAAACCTATAAATATATGTATTCGTTTAATCGATATTAGATAATTTTATTCACAAATCAAATTAGGTACGCTTCGTTTAAAATACTGATACATTATAATAGCTTAGGTAAGTGTTGTGGGATACAGAAATAGTCGGTGCCTACTGCTATCGTATACATACACAAAGTGGGGTCGTCGAGCTACGCATGATAACTCGATAAGCAGGCTATCTGGCCTCGCTTCTCGATGTACTCCCACTATGTCATATTCAATTAATTATTAAAGAGATAATTATTGTTTATAATATCATAAAAATGTCCTTACCCAAATTCATTAAAAGACTACACCATACAGCACACGAACACAAACACAGTTACCACTAATATTAATAACGGTTTGTAACATTTACATTCATAGTTATTTTTTTAAATAAAATTAATTACATTTGAAGATCTAACTCACATGTGTAGGTACCTATATACCTATCTGAAAATTCATTCATAAAAATATCAAACTGTGCCTAAACATAAAATTCAGATACTTAATAGATTGTTTTGTACCAAAATTAAATTTAAATTAGAGATTATCGGGAAGATTCGCTGGAGAGTGTAGAGTTAAAAAATCTTTCTTTACATAATTTAATAGTACACAATCCCTAGGGTCGCTAGGATTCGGCAATCAGTTAAACAGTTATACAGTTGAATGCCATGAATGATAGGTAGACCGTGGGTCCAAATTCTACAATGAGCTTCAACTTTTTGTGAATAAGAACGTCGTGAGGAAACCATGGGACGATAACTGTAGACTTACCTTGATGACTACTACACTCAACTTGAAAATCTATCGCCAAACAAGCACCTAGCGGTGTGCTCCACAAGAGGGCTTAGTGCAAGTTTTCAACGCGACGAGCGCTAAAATAATATTATCTATTACCTACGTACTAACTAACACATTGACAAGTCAAAAAAATATATATCAAAATATCGCCACACTAACACTTCCGGTACGATACAGTACAGCTGTAACATTCAACCCGTTAACCTACTTATAGAAGTTACCCAAATATCGTTGATAACTCATTTAAATATCTATAACACACTCGAAATGGCATAAAAATATAATAATTCTATCACAAATTAAAGGAAAAGGTTGTTTTAATTAATATTTACCTACTTATTATGAGGTTGCGGTCACCTTCATTAAGACTTTGAATAACTACAGACGACACGAGCCGTTAACGGAAATAGTATAATATGAAATATTATTAACAATCGCAAGCCGAATCGCAACCTACTTTGAGCAGATAAGAGCAATATTAATTAATGGTGTCGCCGATAACCACACAAGCTAGGTACCTACATACATTATCTCTCCGAAAGCGAAAACAATCCGTATAGTTTTGGCGCATGATAAACTTGTTTGTAATAAGATGCAGAGGTCAGTTTCCTGGAAATATAAAAAAATATTATTGGTCCAAGTGACGCGAATTACAGTGTGTTAATGAGTAAGGAAGGACCTTTATTATACTATCTTATTTTTATTACAACTAAATTAGCGAAAAAAACGGCCTTTCTATCTTCTTTTTTACAAGCTTTTATTTAACTTGCAATGTATGTTCGGGTGGAATCTTGCAAGTAGAATTTCACCCAAATCTGGTCAGATTGACTAAATATTTGGTATAAATTAATATTAGAAGACGATGTAAGTACAGTCAACAAAAAGTACAGTCAAAAAGCTTGTATTCAAAATGTTTTTTAACAAAAACTTATTTATCTTTCATCACAGCTTAAACCGCTACAAACTTGAAATATTGCACATATTATCGACTAAGAAAGGGTATTTCAAAATTCAACCTCTTTGGGGGTAAAAGAGGGGATCGAGGGAGAAACCGCGGGGCGGAACGCAAAAAATATAATATTGTTGTCAAACACTCTACAAATAGTGAAGTTCCAGGATTACAATATATACTAGCTGTCCCCCGCGGTTTTACCGGCGTTCCCGGGAAAAAAAAGTAGCTTATGTCCTTCTCCATATCTATCTGTGTGCCAAATTTCATCGCGATCGCTTCATCGGATTTGGCGTGAAAGAGTAACAGACAGACGTATGTATGGAATGGTATGGAAGTATGGATGATGGCTCAGTGGTAGTGACGTCGAATGCCGAAGGTCGGGTTCGAATCCTACTATAAGCTTGAGCTTTCCGTAAAGGAAAACATCGTGAGGAAACCATAGCACGGTGGCCGTGGTAGAGTACTTTGTAGTACCCACCTGGTTGGCTACCATCATTAAATTGTGCATCTGTCGCCAAGCACCTATCGGTGTGTTCTGACAGTTGCACCTAAGAGCCAGTACCTTTTAAGGTGTGTGTGCTTACCACCTTGGGCCTCATCTTTACTGACTATGGTGAGATTGTGGTCAAACGCTTACTATATAATAATAATAATAATAAATAATAAATATCCTGGGACATTCCTCACACACGGTCATCTGATCCCAAACTAAGCAGAGCTTGTACTATGGAAACCAGATAACTGATATAATACATATACTACTTTTTGTTTGTAAATACATACTTAATATACATAATTACACCCAGACTCAGGACATGCAGTTCATGCACACAAATGCATGTCCTGTGCGGGAATCGAACCCACGACCTGCAGCGCAATAGCTAGAATCTATACCAGAATCTTAACCAACTGCGCCACTTGGCCCGTCATATCGACGTTTAGCTTGTCTATAACAGTGTACTATGGCAATTTCTCGTAATGAATCCTGTTGCGGTGTATATTATTTCATAGACGTATAATTTGCGTGTTGTTTTTGTTATACGACGAAGTCAATAAACAAGGGTATATACGGCCCGCCTGATGGTAAGCGGTCACCGTAGCCATATGGGCGCTTGCAACACACTAGGCATCACTCACGCGTTACCGACCCTTCCCCGTCTTGAATGAGCTACTAGTTAGAAGGCATTCTTACTTATTTGTTTTTTACAAATGTTTGAATTTTTACTAGTCCTAAGAGCCCGAAGGGACCGGTACTTCGTCAAAATATATAGGGCTATATCATTATTTTCGATATTGAACTCATTTTTATAGCAATCGGTGGTTGGCCCTAAACTGTTTATGATCAGCTTGGAACGAAATGCTAAGCCATTTAAGTCATCGTCGGTTGTTTAAAAGTGGCCTATCGAAATGCCGAGCGATCTTATGTAATAATATCCCGCTAGTCGTTCACTATTTCAACAGCAAAAAAATCCAAAACATAAATGGCTGCTCTCATTGTTTCCATTCGCGAGCGCGATTTATGTGGCAGTTAAAATGTCCAGGCCTACTTCGGGGCTGAACTTAAAAACATAACTTGGCGAATGCTGGCTTTGTTTGACTCCCAACTCTGCGGGCGTCAATCTTTTTTGTTCGTAGACCCTTTTGTTCTTAAATTATGTAACGTCGAAATTTAAGTCTCCTAACAAAAAACGTTCGATGATGAATTGTTGTCTATTTTGTTTTAACGACTATGCGCGGCGACGTCGTCCATATTCGATAATCATTGTTTATTATTGAACAGAATCGGTCGCTTGTTTAGAGACGGATAAAATAGTTTCAAGTCAAATCTCTTGCAATAAGTATAAACCTGCATCCAATCGAAGGGAATGGCAAAAGGTTTTACTGCCCACGTTTATAGGCCAGCATCCCAGCTCGTAAAGCAAGGTTCGCGCGGGCCCGGCTCGGGCCGGCCGGCGCGGCCGCCTGATCGAACCGGTTGTTAGGGTAACACTGTTCATTATTCAAATTAGTGCGTGCTGCTATAATTCGAGGCGAGCCGAACTTCGATTAGGTGCTTCAGGCAACCAGACAGATTCAGAACTACACACTATACTCTCAAAAGTCTGTAATTTCATTTTAAAATAACAGCTTTATGGTATGCAAAAATAGAAGGTCTGCTACGATATCTACGATATGAATAACAAACAACACGTTCGTACTTATAAATTGTGAATAGTGAAGATGCTAAAAGTATAAATTTTAATATTTAATGAAGAGAATTTTAGAGATTTTGTCATATTGGTGATTAAAACTCTCTTGAGACAAAAAAGAGAATTTCGCCAAGAATGTTGGATGGCAAAGGAATAGAATTGTATAGGAAACCTGATGAGATTAACCTAAAACCAAGGTTCAGTTCAGTACTCAGTTGATATTGGACAAATGATTGATGCTCGTGAGCCACATTGATAATTTGATACTATCGATCAAAATTGATAGCAAACACAAAGGGAACAAAGAAAAACTAACTTTCCATAACAAAGTAACAAGTTAGTATAAACGTTGCAATGATCACGTCATACGAGTATCAATACTTCCTAGTTGTAAACTGTCAGTAGAAGGGGGGTATTATAATAAATGGCATGTGTGTATCGCAGGCGACACAACGTCGGTCGTGAGGCAGAACCGGTCTGGGTTCCTCGTGAGCGATCTGCGTTATTGGAACTACATATTAGCGACCAACCCGCCCAACCAACGCCTTTCCGTCTGCAGACTACTCCAACAAAGATCTTTACTTTCGGTACTAACCGATTTGATCAATCAAAGATTAAAATGCTCCTTGCGAAATACAACACAAACTGTTTGGAATGGAACGGTTGTTTCCTGGTTGACTTTTTTATGACACGTTTTTATTTTGTATTCGTTTACGCTCTGTTTGCAGAATAATCTGTTTGCTTACTTGGGGCGTAATACAGTACCTTACATAATAATAAATGGAAAAATCCAGTAGGTATAAGAAGTCTTTTCTAGTTTCCTTAACATATCATTTACACCTGCAATTATGTCTTATAGCTAGAGTTCAATTAATGTCAAGCATGTAAGAACAATTAATTTATATTATATTCAATCAACGTTTACGATATTAGAGGTAAAACTGTCGGCGTTACCTCGCTATAATTATTTAATTATTATTTTTTATTTATCTCAGTATTGCAATTATTTTCAAAATTATAATGTAAAGACTGCGAGAGATTCAAATCAGTAGCACTAACCAATGGGAATTTTTATTTTTAGTGCCTCGCGAGCTTTTACGAAGGCGCCTACTTATAAACGTAGCGTATACATAATATGGAAAATCAATATTGACGATGGATTTGTAGAAGATTACCTGCTCTAACTTCGGATTATGGAATGTCAATCAAAACGTATGAAATATGTTTAGGCTATCATACATTCAAACTCTACCCGTATATAAAAACTACGGAAACATTAAATATGTTGTGAATTTAATGCTTTTTATTATTGTTAATTACCAGTTGAACCACTACACGATCATTTATGCTGTAAAATTATGACGTTACAAATTATTACGTTGAAACAATGGTTTCGCATTTAATAAAAAGAAGCTATAAATAAATTATATAATTTAGAATGCGTACAGCAAGGGAGTGGATTTGCTTCCGGCGTCTATGTTCCTGACTCTTACAATCTAGACACTTTTAAAGCCAGAGTGAATGAATAGGTTTCTTATGGGTAAGCAAAACAAATGTCATTTCATCGGCGTGATTGAACCCCGGTTGTGGCCAGTACCCCGGTTGTGGCTACTTGCAATTTTGAAAGTCAATAAATTAGGCATTGAAAACTAACTCGTTTACTGTCTATAGTAAATAAAATCTTTGATGATGATTGCTTTCCACGAGCAATTGTAGTGGCGCCGTAAGTGTTTTGACCATGTATGTGGCCAAAACTTGATCCCATATAACACCTGTTCTGGCCACTTTCAAATGCCATAGTCGTGCGTTTTCAACTACAAGAAGCAAATATTCTAATTTGATAGACACATAAAAACAATGGAGATGCCGTCAAAGCCGTATGATAAAAAATTATGGTTATAAATACGCACGGTATGCGGCATTTGAATTTAAGTACAACGTTATTAATGTGAAAATGCCAGAAGACTTCAATAGAACTAAATAAACAGGAATTTATAACATATCAAAAGACGCCTTACTGAATAAGACGATGATAGCAATCAGAACCTGTTTCTAATTTTTTGGTTTATTTATCCCTAGAGGAGTTAAATTTATTGAACTTTTTTCTGTAATTATTATAATTTTTTGAGAGAGGTAGAGCATAGCGTTTATTCGCTCAAAGAGCAGCTTGACTGGGGAAGTACACCTTACAGAATACCGCAGCCAAATAACTTTATGTTGTGTAAAGTTGTGTTCCTGTGCGTGAGTAAGGTCGCCAGAGCTCATTGGGGAGGGGGGAGAGGTCGGTAACACGTGAGCGGTGCTTCTTTTGTTATAAGCGTCCATATGGCTACGGTAACCGCTTACCATCAGGCGGGCCGTATGCTTGTTTACCGACTTAGTTGTATAAAAAAAATATATATAATTATTTTTTCCGTGGGTTACCTACAGTTTTTTTTTAAGTAATGGCGATTTTTTTTAAAAGTGTTCACAACTGGGGCTCTTACTAGGTATAAGTATATAACCTCCTTCAATAAAGGGGACATTTAACGCAAAAAAATATATATTGGACTTGTAGTTTCTCAGATTAGCGCATTCAAACATACAAACTCTTCAGCTTAATAGTATCAAAATAAGTAACTTCGCGCGTAAAAAGGGTTAAGCGATTTCTTAATAATAATCCATAGAAAATAGAGGTTATTCATTAATGGTTTTAAGATGTACTTCGTTATTAACAATATCAAATATTTTATTTAAAATTATAGTCATTATTTTATCGTTAACGTTTGGCGATAATGTATGAACATAAGTTGAACATAAGTATTCGAAATTTTCCTCTTTATTGATTACAACGGATGTATCAACCGGAATTAAATAAATTCTGGTAGAGCTAATCACAAAGTGCTGTTTCAGATAATGTTTCAGGTCAGAGGTCTCGTGCGTGAGGTTAGCGATAAAAAAAAGCATTTTCATGCTTGTTTCCTATTGACTTTGTTTTTAGTTCTAAGTGAGCATACCTACTCATTGACAATATTAAAACAACGACACTTCAACCATAACCAATAAACTTTTTTTGGTGGTCAAATCTTAGTTACAAAACTAGCTGACTAAATAAAGGTACGCGGGTGAAACCGCAGAGGTTTCACCCGCGTACCTTTATTCTTTTTATGAATTAAAAGTAGCCTAGTACTAACCTAGTAGTAAGGAGTACCTTATGGTGCGTCCATGCTTGGCGAACCGAGCACGAGCCGAGCCACGAACGAGCACACTGCGAGCACGATTCTCGTAGCGTGGTAGGGCTTGCGAGCCTGGAACGAGCATTCGTAGCCGTTTTTTCACGAACACAGGGATTCGCATTGCGCTCTTTGTAGGCTCGTTGAAGGCTCGTTAAGTAAGTCCACGCTTGAAATCGCGAGCAACGAACGAATTCTGTTCGTTCGAGGCTCGGCTCGTGCTCGCCTCGCGTAGCATGGACGCACCATTATATCAGCTATCTGCCAGTGAAAGTTCGATTAACACTATCTATTCTTGAGACTTGATATGAGTTTTGATCTCGTTCAAAGGACACATATAGTCCTATTACTTACTACATTTATAACTAAATCCAAGACGTTCTCTCCATCCAACTGTCGCAGAAAAGGTATGACAAGCCATAACCATCCCCCAACTATAATTAGAGTTTATAAATGATGCGTATGTATAGGTAATCGAATGGCTAATTACATCCCTGGCGATAATAATGCAAAAATAGGTTAACGAGTAGCTTGTATAATCAGTTGTTTACGTTGGTAAGGAAAACCGCGCCAATTGTGAGTGAACCGCGCATTGTTTTATTTTTAATGTCGAGTTTCCTTGAGTACAAGCATTAATGATCCCTTGCGTGTATTTTTAAATATTCTTCGTAATTTTTCACTCATAAAAAAACATTTAATGCAAGCTAGGAATGTCTACTGCCATCCTGGATTTCTATAATTCAATTTTAAGAATCTTAAATACTTAGGACTGAAATGTGTATAAATTTCGCTGTAGATAGGTATAGGTCGGTTACCGAATGTTGGCATGTTCACTGTACTCACTCATATGCAATTTCATGATTTTATTACATTATGGCTTCTAATTAGTCAGTTAATTCTAATACAATATTCCAAGACACTACACAAGCGCAACGTGTAATGTTAATCTGTTGAACTTGCCAGATTTAGTTAACCGACCTGTACCACTACATGGATTAAAAGTTATGTAGGTACTGGGTTACACTTAATTATGTACCTAAAACGTTTCCGTTTGTTATCAGTTCTCATTGTTAATGGTCAAAATACGCATACATGGACCGAACTGTGCCTCTACCACGTATCGTTAATGGTAGGTAATCGTATAACGAACCAATCAGGTGCTCAGCCGGCCTATCGCGTACTGTTGGTGGTAATCGGAACGAACACCATCAATGATTTCCATCCAAACAGCGTTCACCTATGCTCTCGTCGTACCGCGTAATTGGATTCGCTCCGATTAAGCTCGCCGATTCCCCCTACTTCATCGGCAAAACTCATCAGTCTCTGGAAACCGGCGGGCGGGGATATTTTCGTGCCTGCTTTAGCTTGGCTGGCAATCCAAAGAGGTTGAAAATGCTGCCTGTTTGGTGGGAACAGTGCACTTGCATTAGCAGCAGCCTCGACGTTTTATTTTCTTGAACAAGATGTTTCAACAAATTCTGAGGTGAGCTTTTTACCAGAAAATGTGGGGTTGTAATCTAGGTTGCTAGTAATCTTTTTGAAGGACCTTAGTTTTTACTGCAGATTAAAATAAAAGACAGAAATACCCAAAAACCCTGCTCATGAGAACATTGAACATTGGAGAACTAAACTCAAAGAAAATTAACTCA
Organism: Achlya flavicornis; assembly: GCA_947623365.1. Classification (NCBI taxonomy): domain Eukaryota; kingdom Metazoa; phylum Arthropoda; class Insecta; order Lepidoptera; family Drepanidae; genus Achlya; species Achlya flavicornis. The sequence continues at coordinate 7,095,407 of OX392482.1, forward strand.
AAGGAATTCTGTGATCTTTTCCCGGTATTGATAAGTCAACAGAAACAAAAAATATTAGGTAAGTAGTATCAGAATTAAAAGGCAAAATAAGCTCTACTTCATCAGGTCTGATTTAGTCCCATCTAATAGTCTTAAATATGTTGCTTGCGCTCGTGGTGGAGCATGATTAGCCGTTCTTAATCGATTGGCAAAGTTAAGCTACCACCGTCGTGATCGGTACCTGGATGGGTGACCGCCTAGTGGTATTCCAAATCGAGCGTTTCCGTGCTTCGGAAGGGACGTCAAGCCATTGGTCCCGGCGATCACTTAATTGTGATAGTTAACCACTGGCAGGCGTGGTGGAGTATCTGCCCATTCCCTTTCACCCTCAATTTTGTGCTCAGCAGTGGAACATTATAGGCTGACGAAGATGGTGATGATGTAGGTATCTTCTTAACGATCTTTATCAATTCATTTTAAGTACAAACTACTTTGGTAGATATATAATTAATTACTAAGTAAGTATACATATTTACTTATCGATATCAGAAACCTAATCCAATAACACTGTTGATTTAGCTACTCTATGACGAAACGATTACGATTGCACGCATGGGACTAATTGCGGCGAATCACGTAAACAAGTATTTTTTGCACCACTATGTCGTGCGTGCGTTCTGTGCACGATTTCGGACACGAATATAGTACAAACTCGGTCATGTATGTTGTAGTTGTAACACTATAATTATTACACAATAGTAGTAATGACGTGGCAGTGTTGTGGGTTAATAAAACGATAAAATTATGTAAAGTACTTGTTTACTCTATAGACATATACAAAGCAGCGGTTGAAAAAAAGTACTCCTTAGTATAATATCTTGGAACATTCTTAGGAACTACTGGCAGCAATCATTAATTTCATTAATAAAAACTTAGGTACCAATGCACAATCCACAAGTAAATACTTGCTTAAAAAACGTTCAACCATATGAAGGTACGTTTTCGTTACGATTGAAACTTCGATTTGAATTAAACTAAGGATATTTTACCTGAAAATTTTAACCAACACTAACTTTTACCAACTTCCACACCAATATAGTTTTGCGATCATAAAAAATTGATCGATACTTCCGGAGACCAGCGGGCGGGGGAGCTTTTCCCGTCAACGCATCAGCTTGGCTAACCGAAGAGGAAACGCTGGTGACCTTGCCGTTAATCGGAAGCAGGTGGCTGACTCGAGGAAATTTTCAATATAATTGTAATTTTTTACATATTTAATGGATCATAAAATACACATTTAAAGTCTCGCTACGAAAGGCTACGATGGATAAGGAAAGGAAACAATGCGGGCTCAGTGAAACGCTAAATCAATCATAGACATCCTAGTTCTCTTATAGTTAAGCATATTTTTCACCTTTGGTCACATCCTCACCATTCGGTGAGGAAAGAAATTAATATGTATTTATGTCCAAATGCAAGTCTTATTAATTTAAAAATAAAGTGATTTTATTTAAAACTTGTTTACTACACAAAACAACAGCCCACTTGATTAAAAATCGACTCATACTCGTTGCTACATTGTCCCGCATCGTATCAGGAAATACTGTAGGTATTTGTTTCCTGATCCGCCAAATACGTGCATACCTATTGAAAGGAACATGGTCCGTAGTTGGCCTTTCATCTTTTTAATATTTACCCATTATGAATGTATTAAAGCTGCATGTAGGAACCCGGTAGTAATCAGGAGGTCAGTGCGGCGCGGCGGCAGCGCGGCAGCGCTCGAGGTAATCGACGAGCTGCCCTTTACGAACTGTCGATAAACCATAAGGAGAACGCGCAATAGCATTTCCACCATCAAAGCAATCCAGAATTATACGTTGAAGAACGATTTACTATTTATTCCGCAAAAATAATTTTATCTTGCTATACTCACACACAGTTCAATAGGTTAAATTGTATGTGTTCATTGTTGTGATTACACACTTACTTATTATGAATGATTAATAGTGTAATTGAAAGTTATACACAATCATATTTATTTGAATATAATTATAAAGTAATACCTAAAAATCCACTGCACTTTTCTAGAAGACTATTATCTCTATTATTGTGCGTCTATGGTACACGAACTAAGCACGAGCCTACAGGTCAGGTGTGGACTGAGGGTTTGGATGTAACAAAGAGCCTACAACGAGTGCGATGCGAATCCCTGTGTTCGTGAAAAAACTGACAACCGGGCGGAGAGTAGTCCAACGCGAGGCGATTCACAGATTACTAAATAGTTACTACGTAAGCCGCTCATTCGAGGCTCACAAGTTCGCAAAGCCACGCTACGCGAACAACAGACGCATCTTGTTTGTTCGTGGCTCGGCTCGTTTCGATTCGCGTAGCATGGAAGCACCACAGGGGCAGTAGACAAGATGGTTATCGACAATCGTTATCGTTAGTAAACGATGAACCTTTGTATGGGATTGACATAAGAGATTGTTAAAAATCACGTGATATTTCGATTTCAAATGTCAATCCCATGCAAAGGTTCATCGTTTACTAACGATAACGATTGTCACAGTACAGTCGAGCAGTCTCGACATGTAGTCGAGACTGCTCGTGTGTGTGACCGTCAGATACTAAAATTAATGCATTTTGTCAAGGTATCCATGTCAAGCCCTATATGTCAGAAAATTTCGTCGGTAAATTGATCAATTATGTCGGCTCAATATAAGAACAGCAAATTAATAAATTTTTCAATGGCCTTCGATAATTAGATTCTAAGGTGTCTTTACATTTTATTTTGATCTGATCATTGTGATCATGCCGTTTGAGATGTGATGGACGAAAATCCTCAAAGAAAGAGGCATGGGTATCGACTATTTAAATATTTTATTAAATATTGTCGACAATTATTATTAACTAGTAGACCCCCGCGGTTTCACCCGCGTACGGTTTGAATTTTCTGCTTCGAAAACCAATGCACGCCACTGATTATTAGACTACAAATCAAACAGACATTTTCATCAAACAGACAAAAAAATCGAACTCAAAGAATCTTATTTCATTATTATAACAACAAATGAGAAAGAAATTAAATTAACTACAATCAAAATATTCTAATGAAATAGAGAAAATGAACTTTTTTTTTTTTCATTGGCGTCACCCGGGTGTGTATTTTGCCAATTTCCAGTTATATTATATAAGTTCTAGTCACAATAAATCACTTTCACATAGTCCTCATGCAGTCAGTCACCGTCCGTAAAAGTCATGTTATACTACAGTGGTGGTCATGTACTAAAACTCTTCACGGACTTTTGAAAAGACACGATACACATAATTCATTTCATTTCACTTCACTGGTGCACATGGATTGATCTTTTGAAAAGACACGATACACATAATTCATTTCATTTCACTTCACTGGTGCACATGGATTGATCTTTATTGGATAAAATACCAACAATAATATGCAATAAAACTCAAAATACACGAATTAATGAAAATAAAAATGAAAACGCAACGTCACTCTGCAAGTTCCCGCCAAAAAGTCCGAGAAAATTAATTCCAAACCAATTTCGAATTCTAATCCGATTTAAATATTTGACATTCCAATTTTAAAGAGCATTTCAGTTTCCAGATCAAAAGGCAGATAGAGCGCGCTTATTTAAAACTTATTTAACGAAAAACACTTTCTTTTTATAAATTAACATACAGCAGCTTACAAATTTGCAAATACAAATTCAAAAGCGAATACCAGGTGTTTTTAACCGACTTCAAAAAAAATAGGAGGTTCTCAATTCGGTTGTATTTATTTTATTAACCGATTTGGAAAATTCTTTTTTTGTCTGGAAGGGTACACTTCCCGTTTGGTCCCATTGTCATCAGATCAGGATTTGATTACTTCTTAGTGTACTTTGAAGTCGGTTTAAGTTTTTTGTAAAACAGTCCAATTATTCAATTTGTACCTAATTGCTTTTTTTGGCCTCACTCCCGTGTTCCGTTCGCTCCATCTAACTTATTCTGTAATCTGTGAAAATCGGATTGAGATTTTCAAACATGTGTCAAAATAAAAAATGTAATTTAAATCAAAAATACCAAGGAGTATTGATATCAACTTCGATGCAAATCACCCCTAAAATAACTTTCTACCCCTTTTTGACCCCGTCAGGTGATGATTTTCAATAAAATACGAAACACATCTTCCATCAATTCTGTTACGGAATGTTTATGCAAAATTTGAAGTAGATCGGACCAAGGAATCACGTTGTCCCATACAAACTTTGCCCCCGTTTTTCACCCCCTTAGGGGTATAATTTCGGAAAATCCTTTCTTATCTGATGCCTACGTCATACAAAGAACACACCCTCCAAGTTTCAGGTCTCTACGATCAGCGGTTTAGGCTGTGCGTTGATTGTCAGTCAGTCATTCAGGACAAAGCATTTTATATATATAGATGATATGCATATCCTCGTTCAATGATAAAACTTGAGAGAACATTTACAAATAAAATGAAAATACGACTTACTTCTGCTAACAGCTAATTTTGTTTTATTTTCATTTTAGCGAGTTATCACCTAAAGAAAAACTAATTTTGATTAATCTTTAGTAGGTATAACAAAAAGCCTAGGATAGTTTAAGTATTTTCAAAACAGTCATATTAAGTTCTCGCAAAGAAACTTGACTATGTAGACAAGAATAACATGAACAATAACAATTCAGGAAAATCAAAATAATTAATCTTTTTCTTCTCGGAAAACATGACCAAACATGGCTTCCGCACGGTGAACCGGGTGTAAGGATTAGAAGCATAGCCTTATTCATGGACAACAACAGCGAGAGACTCGGTATAAGTTTCTGCTTTGTTGGCCCCAAAAAACGCGTTGGCATATCACCAGGCCTAGCCGTTCTGCTCAAGGGGAGTACATCCAAAACAAGCATGAAACGTAAAACGTTCGAGGCGTTACCTGCAATGGAAATATTGAACAATCCATGTCGTTTGGTGCGAACACAAAACAAGTTGATCGTGCTATTCGTGTGGGGAGTGAAGACTCCGTTCGAGCAGGCATGCTCTGTACTCTCAAAAATTGGAGCGGCAGAAGAAGGCGCCGACACACCCCGCAAAATAAGTGTCGACGCAATGGTAGTCGAACACCGGAAGGGTGAAATCGCTGATAACTATGGCTGCATCCAAGCCTCAAAAAATCATGAGGTAATCGTGTATGAGGACAGAAAGGAAGACTTGAGCTTCCTCAAAGCCCACAGACACGTAGCAGAAACAGCGACCAAAGACTCAACACGGGGCTGCACCGAGAAAAGCGGATCGGAGCGTCTTCAACGAAAAATAGCTGACGAAAAAGCCGCAGCAGAACAGAGCGGCAGTCCAAAAGAGGGTCAAGACCAGACGAAACGCATAGGAGCCTTCAAAAAATTCATTGGGGCAGTAGTAAAGGGGGTGAAATCAAAAATTTTTAAACGACCGGCACAACCATCTTCTGCGGTGAAAGAATTTGTGAGGAAGCCCCCGCCAGGCCCAAAACAACCAAAAGCAACAATTACGAGAGCCGACATGGGGCAGGTCATCCCACCTACTCAATTACTAGACCACACAAGAAACGCACATCAAACGGCACAACTAGCTGCCGCAGTGGAGGAGTTTGTGAGGAGGCCCCCTCCAGGTCCAAGACAACAAATTGTAACCAGAACGAGAGCCGACATGGGGCAGGTCATCCCACCGACTCGAATACCAGCGACGGAGCCAGTAGACCACGCATTAAACGCTTTTCTCGAGTTTATAGCAATCACAAGAGCGACCAAGCAGGTCAATCTCGTGACTTGTAAAAGCATCTTAGAGGCCTTCCAATACCAGAACCTAAGTTTGTTGAAGGTTAGACTCGAGGAAGCAGATGCTGCCATATACAACAACGAAACATCCCAAGTCCTCATGGGGGAAATGTCTGGGAGTTATATGGCGGCATATAATGCGACAAGTGGCTTTGTGACCCTAGTCGAAGGGGATTCCCAAGAGGATGGCCTACCAACATTCTACACTCCACAAAATGACCCCATAGTAGTCACCGCCCGTTGCACAAAGATCATGCTGGACGATAAGATCCTGGAAATGGCGAAAACCATCTCAGGCACTCTTAGTCCCGGAGCAGCATGGGAAAAATGGACGGTACCAAAAATAAAATGGGTGAATGGGGTCCCCGGATGCGGCAAAACGACATGGGTAGTAAGAAACTTCGATGAGGAGAAGGAAGTTATAATCACCACCACAATCGAGGCAGCAAAAGACCTTCGCGAAAAAATAACACCCCGCGTAGGAGAAGCTGCAGCCAAGATCAAAGTGCGGACAATGGCTTCCGTGCTAGCTAATGGATTTAAAGAGCCGAAAAGTTGTAACCGCCTAACGGTTGACGAGGCTCTAATGAACCACTTCGGATCCATTATTTTGGCAACTCGGCTGTCTGGTGCTAGCGAAGTTGTCCTCATCGGAGATATCAACCAACTACCCTATATTGACAGAGATAATCTGTTCAATATTCAGTACAACAGACCAAACCTGGTAGCCAACATCAGCCAGGAGTTGTTATGCACGCATCGGAACCCAATGGATGTAGCGTATGCCCTAAATGAGATATACTCAGGTATATACTCATCAAAACACCACGTACACTCCCTGAAGCTGAAGAGGTACACAGACGCGCAAATACCTAGCACCCTCCCGAACACCTTATTCCTGGTTCACACCCAGGAAGAAAAGGCATCTCTTACCAACCAGGGATACGGGGCTGCCATGGGATCACGCGTCCTTACCATACATGAAGCTCAGGGTTCAACGTACGAGTCGGTAATCATTCTCCAAACAAGAACAAAAAGGTTGCAAATCCACGAGAGTGTACCGCATGCGGTCGTAGCAGTGTCGCGTCACACTCTCAGCTGTGTATATTACACAGATGCCAGTGATGACGCCATAGGCAGGTTCGCAAAACGGGCGATGGCAGCAACAACAGAACAAATCCTCTCTCAAAACCTAAAAATGGCCATGAAAAATAGAGACTATAATGTCGTGGAAGCTCAAATACGCGCGGGGATTTCCTCCGGGGCAAACAGGCAAGCAAACTAGAATGTAAAATGAAAACCGAAAATGTTTGTAATATTTAATCGCCCATAAGTATAATTTATTATAAATCAAAATAATAACAATAGTATAATATATGTAATATAGTATAGTAATAGCTAATAATATGTATAGATATGTATAAATGTATTAGAATAATTTATTTATTGCGCGGACCAAGATGTCCAAATTGTGAAAATCATAAAACATAAAATTTGTAAAAAACATATTATCTAAAGAGTATGGACCACGTGTCTGTAGTAAGTAGTTTAAACCAATAAAAAAAAAAAAAAAAAAAACATGGCTTCCGATTAGAGATCTACTTCTCAAGCAGCTCTTATTCAACCCTGTATAAAGCCATTATATGTTATGACTTTGTATATGTGTACAAATTTGGCAAAAACTGAGCAACTCGAGGTTATACGGTACGATCAAATGGGCTCACGCATTTGTCTTATCGCAAAAACATGTTTAAAGTCATTAGAAATTATTGTTATGTCAATGTAACTGTCGATTATGCATTTGTGTTGAGGCGTAGTAAATTATATGTTGTTAGGTTCGCTACATTGATATTTAGAGCAATAAATTATTATCGGCTCTCGTATTGAATTGCGTTTAGCAGTGTTTTTGTATGATAACCAACGTCCGCGCCTCAAACACACGTTTTACACAATAAGTACCATATAGTAATTAGGAATCAAATATATGATATCGCAGATGTGAAAGTGTAGTACATAATACGAGTGCATAATTACGAGCAACCAAGGCAAAAGCCTAACTAATAATGGGCTCTTTTTAAAACTAAAGATCTAAGTAAATTCCATTGCAAATTCTTTCATCGTTGAATTGACTGTTGCTGTTATACCTAATTTACATATCGTAATATAGCAGCAACGAGAATGTTATATTTAGTGTAAGGTAATGTTATTTACATTAAAGACTTTAACCTTCGAAATTCCTGTTTAATATACAGCTAGTAAAGAAAATGCATGCAATTTGTGGCAGTATGTCTACAAAATACATAAAAGTGATATCAAATAAGCATGAATGACAATGTCACCTTTATTGTTATCACCGTACATTACACATTTCGTGTTGTAGGTAATTATCGGGCATACAAAGATAAATAGGTAATATATTATGTACTTTCATGTCATTCATCAGTCTCAGAAGCACAGAGATCTCAGAAGTTAGACTATTATTTAAATAAGTATAAAATAACTGGATTCCACGTACCTGAAAGGTCAAATGTATTTCCGGGAAAAAATAACCTATGTCATGTGTTATAAATCCTGAATATACTCTATCTGTGCGGCAATACTCATCTAAATTCATTCAGCCGTCAGAAATATTAATAGCACAAGTAGCCGCGATCACAAACATCCAAACTAACTACATAGCCTGACTGAGCTATTAAAAGAACTTACAGGTAATCCTAATTAATTACATATAATTATTATGCAAAGACACTTACCTATCAATCAACCATTGAACCACAGTTAAATCATTATTTATTTATATAAATTATAACAGAAAGTTGCAAGCAACTAAGTACCTCGGATGGTAAAAGTCTAATATTATTATTTAAACATTTTTAAAGTTCTAACGTCTGTCCCCATTGTAAGTGGTATTTAAATTCTCTTTTGTCAGGCGGAGAAATACATTTTATTTTGTCTATTGTTTGAAATTTTGTTTCCTTGTTTATGTAAAACTATTACGAAAAGTTGCTTTTGGGTTAGGTAGGAGGAAGTTTCTATTGTTGAACGTTTTTACAATGCACAGTTTTATGAGTTGAATTTCTAAGTTTTATTAGTTAAGGGAAGTGATAGTTAGACGATCCATCCTTTCTATCTATTGTTTTACCTGGGATTGTGACTTTCCGAGTATGGTTTTAACAGACCTCAGGCAGGTGTGGTACGAACCTCTGCTCTGGGCGTTGCTGGGGACCTAGGATTTCACGATTTACGTCTATTTAGGAATTGGTTAGCGGCGGCTCAGGCCGCTTTTATGTGTTGAGACTGATGAAGCGAGGACGATATGGGGGTCAGCTTATTGAAGTGTCGGTGGTATTAGCCCGAGCTTGTTCAAATGGTTAATTGAGCTCGCATGGCATTGTCGTTCGACTCCCCGAGGACGTGTCATGGTCGATGAATACGCGCTGACTTAAGGTGGTACCTTGCCACCTTTGAGGGGTGCTAGGGTTAGGCTGAGATGCACGTTTCTGATAGTCAGCCAATCTAAATCTTTGTGCAGATTTATATTAAAAAAGAGTTGATCACGTGACAGAACATGAAACGGTTTAGGATTATGGCTTCCGATAATGGATAGATTCCATACCTTGAATGACATACAGATACAGGATTCTTTAATCCCGGAATTAGATTCCTCGGTTAAGTAAGCTTGTAAAACCTCGGGGTAAACCTCGGGGCTTGGAAATAAATATTGATAAAACTGTTGGTGAAATTCAACATGGAGATGGCTGTTTATCAGTAATAACAACCGATTCTATGAAAATATAAGTTAACTGTTAATATTTAGTAAATAGGAATGTGTCGTGTTTAAATTATGCATTATTTTTCAAGGTTATAAATTTAAATGAGCAAGCGAATAGGTACTGATTCACTAATTGTGTGTGCATATTTGTAAGCTCAAGCACCGTGCACCTATCAGCTACAAACGATGTTTGCACACAATGTATTGTATTTCCAAGCGCCATAAGTTTAGGAGTAAGCATTACGTGACCGTCACTTGACACTGACCCATTATACAAACTTGTCAAGCTTACTCAGTTTTAATTGCATAAGGTTCCGCACATCGTGCCCCCGAATAAATTTGTGCACTTTCGATATAAATTTTTCATTAGATAACTGTCAAAATGTATTTAAATACTAAATATCCGCCATGTTCTTCGGGAAATGTTGATGTCACAGACTCGAGAATCCTGGGATTCCTACGGGACGAAAGTCCATGTATAATTTGAATGAAATAAATGAAGCTTTAATAAAATTCGCAACCGCGAAATTTTATGTTTCGATACGATACGATTATTTCATGTTTTATGCTCTTCAGGGAATTAAATCAATTTATAAATCTGATTGAATACCTGGATGCCCATTCCCTTTCACCCTGATTTGTGTAAGGAGGCCTGTGCTCAGCAGTGGGACATTATAGACTGATGATGATGATGATATATCTGATATATTATTATCTTATTATACCAATAGACAATATAAAAATAAATAAATAACACAAAGGTCTCACAGATTTAATGCGGATTCCTAAAAACAAACACTGTCGAGTTCACATTTCAGCTCACCTTTCAAAATATTTCCCATGAGAGAATATAGTTAGTTGTACTTGTACTATAACATAAGACTTTGTTAATTTTGCAAAGTAAAAGTAATATAATATTTTTATTTACTGCATATTTTCATATGCTGGAATCGGAAAATATGTAGGTCTAGGTATACCAACTTGTTAATAGAAACACATGCATGGGGCAACATTAAATAAAAATATGTTTTAATTAAGTAAAGAGATTACATTTTAACAGGAAGTTAGCGCTATGGGTCACGTAAAGCGGCTGATTAAAACAAAGCTTGTTAACTAACTTGTTATTTTGTCGTCGACTATTTCCGGCGATATGTTCCTACCGTATCGGCAATTACATTAATTAGGTAACCTACGGTTTCCTTCTGTACTTATTTACTTAAAATGTGCTAATCTTTTCTAGCTAATGATTATAAAACTCGATGAACTAAAATTTGTGTTCAGCCGCGAGAGGGTAAGCCTTGAAGAAGCCTTAAGATTTGAATTTATATAGTTACGTAGGTATTTTAAATGACACAAAATATTTGTTATTAAAGCCTGTAGTGGTACATTTACAAGCATCTGCTATGGGGCATTTAGGCATTCGAAGAGTTGAGAGAAGACAGTTTTGATTTCATAAAAATACTAGCTTCCAACGCCGCGATTTCACCCGCATTCCCTGAATAAAAAGTAGCCTATGTTTTTCTCCATAACATAGGCTGTCTGCATTCCAAATCTCATGATGATGCGTTGAGTAGTTGACAAACTCACATTCGCATTTATAATATTAAGTAAATTGTATTGTAAAATAAATATTATAAAAAAAAAAAAAATAAGTAAATTGTTACTTAATATTATAAATGTGAAATTGAGTACCTACTAAATTTTTCTTTAATTCTTTTTTCTAAATAAAATGGGTATCAACTATTACAATTATTTTAAAAGTTTACGTCATTATCTGTTGACATTCTGTTGATTAAATTAACAATTTTATTGAAGTGTAATTATCGAAACAGGAAAATATAAAACGTGTTGATCAACATTGTAATGTAACGACTAAGGGCCAATTCTGATTCCCGTAAGCTCGGTGTGCCTGTGCCTGTGCAACATAGCGCATAACACTAAAACCGTCAAACGGGTTTGCAACCAACGAATGCCATTATAAAAAGTTGTTCGGGGACGCGGACGCGGCAACCAGTAGCTTCGTGCTATAGTGATAACAGCGAGCGGCATTCGTTAGTATCGTCACTTATTATCATCAGAATCAATCAGTCTGGGCCTGTAGTCAGATACACATGCTCTATCTATCTCGAAAGTCCTTGGAAACAATTTTTTTGTTTTCAATGGCGTCACATGGCTTGTGTATTTTGCCAATTTCCAGTTATATTATAAGTTCTAGTCACAATAAATCACTCACATAGACCTCAGTCAGTCACAGTCCATAAAAGTCATGTTTTACTACAATGGTGGTCTTTACTAAAACTATTCACGGACTTTTTGAGACAACTTGAAAAGTAACGATACACATAATTAATTTCATTTCACTTTACTGGTGCACATGGATTCATCTTTATTGGATAAAATACCAACGATAATACGCAATAAAACTCAAAATTACACGAATTTATGAAAATAAAAATGAAACCGCAACGTCACTCTACAAGTTCCCGCCAAAAAGTCAGAAACCATATTTTTGACTAGTTAATAAACAGAAATCTAGCGAAATTGACAAACGTAAATAGGTATACTGAGAGCATACAGCACATTTCACAAGACAAGAATAATAAAAAATCACAGATATTACACGGATATAATCCGCTTTTATCTCAGCTAGTGAATCAATTTGTAGCTGCAGTATTTTTCTGTCATGTAAATGAAAAATATACAAGTTAAAATAAGTTATTCTCATATTTGGAAATCGACTGGTTTTTACGAAGAAATCAACGTCTTGTCGCTCCGCTTACGAATATGACATCTGGCTGAAGGCGGGCGCGGCGCGGGCGGCGGGACATCTCGATTGGTAGAACCAGCTCTAAATCGCAACTTTTTGTAACACTATTCCGACCACTCGTTTTTATTAAATATATAGGTAGGTACTTCCTCACCGAAAACCTAAGTTTGCTCGCTTTTTCTAGATCCGTTTTATTATGATCGATTCATTCACAGGTAGCATTCATACTTGTTTATGAACCAATAAACTACTAAACTATGTACCTAATAGGTAGGTACCTAATATATTTATTTTTATACGATAGAGTAAACATATAGATGATCCTATGCCTATTACAAATCTCCATCTATATGTATAAGATTATATGAATATTACCTGAAGAGTCCAAACCATCTAGTGGTCATTTTGGGTAAGCAAGTATGAGGTAGGTACTTACAATAAATGGAAAAGTTTTTGTATGTGTTTATCAGTCTGTTTGTACTTTGCATGTTTATCTCAATGGCTGTACGAATTTCGACGAAATTTTGCACATAGACAATATAGGTACATATAAATATACTAGATAATTGATACTTTTTATTTCAGGAAAGGAAAATAGATTCCAAGAGCCTAAGGAACGCGAAAAACGCCCGCGCAGTGAATTTTTCTGAAGTAGGTATTTCTATTTGAGCACCGATTTTTTGAGCAGCATATAAATCACACAGACTACCATCTATCTATACTAATATTATAAAGCTGAAGAGTTTGTTTGTTTGAACGCGCTAATCTCAGGAACCACTGGTTCGAATTGAAAAAATCTTTTTGTGTTGGATAGTCCATTTATCGAGGAAGGCTTTTAGGCTATATAACATCACGCTGCGACTAATAGGAGCGAAGCATCAGTGAAAAATGTTGCAAAAACGGGGAAAATTATTCATGTAGGGTGGGGTATCACCACAGGGTAGGGTAGCACCACGCGAACGAAGTCGCGCCGGGCAGCTAGTTTATTCATATAAAACCATTATTTCGTTAGGTCATACCTATCAACTAGTAAGTATATTATGTACCAAAGCCCCCTTAGAGAATAGCTTTGGTGCTCTTCGCATTGGTGCTCTAAAAATCGGTGCTCTAACGTAACTGGAGAGAGGTAGAGCATAGCGTTTATTTGCTCAAAGAGCAGCTCGACTGGCGAAGTACCTCCACCTTACAGAATACCGCAGCCAAATAACTTTATGTGGTGTAAAGTTGTGTTCCTGCGCGTGAGTAAGGTCGCCAGAGCTCATAGGGGAGGGGGGAAAGGTCGGTAACGAGTGACGAGTGAGCGATGCTTCTTGTGTTGCAAGCGTCAATATGGCTACGGTAACCGCTTACCATCACGTGGGCCGTATGCTTGTTTACCGAATTAGTTGTATAAAAAAAAAAAACTTTAACTAATAAATGAATAAAACTGTTGATTTTTATCGATATGTTTTATTAATACCCCATCCCAACACCAGAAGATACCGTACTAGAGGTGCTCTGAGGGGAATAAATGGCATTGGCTCTAACCATGGTGCTCTAAAAATCGATGCTCTAACGGGAAAACCTACCTACTACCACCTACAGATAAACGATATCGGTCTGCTAAATTAGAACAGCTTATAGACTTTATGAATGGCATACCTACCTACCTATCTGAAGAGCAGAGTAAAGGGTTGCTCGCGATCGAGCCTACAACGAGCGCGATGCGAATCGGGCGGAGCGCAGTCGAGCACGCTACCACGACGCTACGAATGCTCGTTCGAGGCTCGCAAGCCCGTCCACGCTACGCGAATCGTGCTCGCAGTGTGCTCGTTCGTGGCTCGGCTCGTGCTCGGTTCGCCAAGTATGGATGCATAACGATTGAAAATAAGGAAATAACAAAACAGCTATAGCCGAATTTTGCCGAATGCACCCGAATGAAAAACGAATCTCGCTCCAAAACATGATCGCATCGTCCGCACCCGCAGTGTTGATTTGAAAACAAAATTCACCCGCCCGCTACCGCCTGCCGGCCGGCTAGCGGAGGCGCGCGGTGCGGCGGGCGAGTCTCGGCAAGCGAAGCGAGCGAATCAACAAGTTCAGTGCGCGAGCAAGCGTGATACGGTATGAACGTGTGGTGCGTCTTGCGCGGACGTTGACTTTGCGATAGTTTTTTTTAATCTTACGATTTATACTGCCAGTCTTTAAAAGTTTTGGAGTATTTAGTTGGTAAAAAGAAAAAAGTTCTTATTGTTAAAATTTACTTCGAAGCAGTTCGCGCAGATTTGACCAAGTTGTGAATTTCCGTATAGACGCGAAAAATAAAAGTGAAGGAGACATTTCGAAACAAAAGACTGTTTTGTACATTTTCGCAACGATTGCGAAATTGTGTTCAAAAATACTTACTTGGTTCAATCGTGGAGGGCGCAGTAAAAAAAAATCGCCGCCCTCGGCCATCTAGTTCAGACACAATCTGTGGTCACCGAACGAAAAAACAAAAGCACAACGATTTTACTATATTATTACAAGAACTGTATTTACATAGGTTTTCTTAAAATTCTCGTTAAAAATTCCGTGGACATTCACACATCTAACCTAAAAAAATTACAGTGAGTTCGACGACCTTTGCAATTCGTGCTTCAGTGGATCAGTTTGCAGATTTTTGAAACGACAATTAACGCAACGAAACCTGGATTGAGTGTCGAGTTGGTTTTACATGATGTCTACTGCCATAATGCATCAGTCTGCGCTGTACGATTTTGGTGATCTGCTCTTGAAGGTATGTAATTTTTATTATTGAAAATTTCTGATTGATTAAATGCAAAGACACAATATTTAGTCTTTGTACATCTAGCTACCTCCTAAAAACTCCAAATCATTCATTGATAATTTTGTTGTCATCACGAGGGCAACGAGGGATTATGATTTTTGTTGTCACTTCAGGAAATTATCGAAATGGTTACCTCAACTCGGTACTCTACATAACCTACATACCAAAGATTCTACATACCTACCTACCTACACAGCGAAAATGCTGAGTTCAACTACCTACGAAAGACTTTAACTTTTGTAGGTAGGTAGTTATCTCTGTTTGTATGTAGGTAATCGAAGGATTGATAATCGTCAGTATTTGCATCCTACGTTATTAGGTATCTGTTACATAGCTAATATACCTATATAGCTTGTAAATAAGGTCCACTCGATATTGCATAGGTACCTACCGTCGCCAGGTGTAGCCCAAATTTCGGTATTTTTTTCGATGGTAGGTAGGTACCTACCTAGGTATTTTTGTGTGTGGGTAGAACTATCCCCAGCTACCTTCCCAGTTATATAAATACCTTTGTTTAGTAAATAGGTAGGTACCTACCTACCTACCCAAATAATAAAAAACATGCTACCTATGTTAAATTGCTACAGCACTTACCTACCAGCAGTGCACAGTGTGAGTCGAAAACACCCAAAAGTCTTAAAACTACACGGATAGCACCTACCTAGGTACCTACCTAGCAGATTACAGAACCAGATGGAGCGCGCGGAACACGAAAGTGAAGCCAAAAATGCAAATAAACATCATCATCATCATCAGCCTATAATACCTATCCCACTGCTGAGCACAGGCCTCTTTTCACAAATCAGGGTGAAAGGGAATGGGCAGATAGGTACCTACCTACTCCACCACGCGTGCCCACTGCGGCGAGGTGGAGGTAGGCTAGTGGTCAACCTACTCTTGGAGTTTTCAAGCCTCCTAGAAAGCCCTCCAAATAGCTTAACGACAATTAAGTGATAACCGGGACCAACGGCTTTACCTGCTTTCTGAACTCGATGCTTCAGAAGCACGGAAACGCTCCATTTGAAATACCACTAGGCGGTCACCCATCCAGGTACCGACCACGTCGGTGGTAGCTTAACTTGCCGATCGATTAAGAACGACTTATCATGCTACACCACGAGCGCTTCAAATGCAAATACCTACCTACAAACTGAAAATCAGATAGGTAGGTAGCCCTACCTACCTGGTAGGAATTCGCTTTTGAATTTGTATTTACAGTTTAAAAAAAAAATGTTAAACAAAGTAAGTAGGTAGGTACAAATTCTAAAGTGAAAACCGGGTAGGTACCTACCTACCTATCTGATTTTCAGTTTGTAGTAGGGTCGTTGTGCTGGTTAGCGACCGATTAGCTGAGTTGCTAACTTTGGTAAGTCACCACATACGCTATATACGCGCAAAATAGTAAGCGCCGATGTAAATGGGTCCCAAATATAGTCAAGTTTTAAAACAAAGTATAAAACATCACACGTTCATTCATAAATTATGAAAAATGATTAGAAAAGCGGAAAAATACCGAAAGTGTTAGTTAGCGACCACATATGTCAGTTTACGACCACTTAGAATGCTAGATAGCGACCACTATTTTAGAATATAAAAAATAAGTAATAAAACATTTTTTATTGATTTAAAATATATTTTTTTCCTTTTTAAACCAGACATAATTAAATAAACACAAATAGTATTCAATCATGCTCTCTACAGCGGCTCTTTATGGACGTACGTAGGGGATAACAACGAGCGGTGCACACTTGGCAATACTTAAAAGCCAACCTTTAACCCGCTTTTCACCTGCATCCATCCTGCATCAGTGCCTCTTGTTTCGATAGCGTCACGTCAGTCACGTCACGTCTCTTTTTTTTATTCTACTAAAGTAGCTAACAAGCGTACGGCCCGCCTGATGATAAGCAGTTACCATAGAGTATGAACGCTTGCAACACCAGGACCACCAGGGAAGAGATATTGCAGGGTCAACAAGCCGCACGTTGCTGACCCTGGAATAGTCTCTTCACACCTATTTTGAATCCCATGCTCATTTCACAGCCTAAGCGCCAACGATAGGATACTCGTCTGCTTCCTTCTCCCTTCCGCACAGTACGTGACTATTTAAGATCCAATGTGTGAGGATTGACTCCCAGTCGATGGCGAGAGGTGCGATGGTAGAAGAAAGCTGTAGGCAATAGGTCAACAATTCTTCAGAATATTGTCCGTTGTATAAGTGGTAGAACACACATAAGGAGGCAGTTTCTCCTCAGATTAAAGGCCCTAAACCCCTTGTGAGCTCGGGATTGTCAACAATTCTGATGGCACGTCCCTGAACACAATTTAAACGCCCAAGCTGATATCCAGGTGCTCCAGCACACAGATGACAGCAGTACTCCATATGGAGCCTTAATTGCGATTTATAAAGTTGAAGTCTTTGCTCCGATGAGATGTACTGCTTCGCTCTATTAAGCACATCGAGGTCTTTGGATAACAGTTTGACCTTATCATCTAGATGACAAAGATCCCAGCATCGGGATCCTTGTCATGTCATCCTTCATGATTTTGTGGGACGTGTTCTGTAATTGTGGAGCCACAGCCAATGGGGTTTTCTTAGCGGTGAATGCGCAGACTTGTGTCTAAGTGGGATTGAAATGGACTAGGTTTCGTTAGTGTACTTTCGATTTCAGACAGAATCGTTCGCGTATTTCCTCCACTATGGAACGAGCGATATTTGCACGGTCCGTGTAATTATCGTCCCATGTGCTGTCGCCGTTAATAGACAGCAAATCATTGATATGCAGGAGGAACAGTGTTACGGAAAAATACAATCAGTTAAATAATAAGAATATTGAAACTTCTTAATTTATTTAACTTTTAATTAATCAACTAATCACGTGGTTGAATACTGAACATACTTAAGCAGCTTATTTTAGTTTTCAGCTATCATTCTCATTTCATTTTCGTACTAAATCTTGGTGGTCGCAAACTACCATCGTAATTTTCGAACTGTATCTGTTAGCGACCACCTATTTAGTACAAATGTTTGTGAGTGAATTAGACAAAGTTTTATTATGAAGCCATGTGGTCGTATACTGAAGATATGCATCTTAAGGCTTTAAAAACTCCAAATACTAAATTGTGTAATCATAAATAAAACATTGAGAATATACTAAGCAAAACAAAATAAGACTGTACGAGTCAGAATACGACCACCTGGTCGCTTTCTAACGTATTGGTAAAATATTCATTTCAGTAACCGACCACTGGATTTTAAATTGAAATAATTTAAAAAAATACTATATTACAATTAAACAATTGAAATTTGTACATAATTGAAGTAACCATGCATCAAATTTGACTAAACAACTTATACTAAGTCACAAAACTTACCTTCGAATGCCACGCGCCTTGCTATTTTTTTTGCTCTTTCACTGCATTTCCAGACACACTGAATCAACACGTGAACTTAACGTCATTTTTTTTGTTTTGGGTTCAGCGGTTGATATCAAATTTAGTTTTTTTTAATTACATAACTATTAAAATAATATTAAAGGCATTATTTTATTTTCTATCTCCTAAACAAAAGTTATTATCTTCAATTAAAGAAACCTAGACAGGCAAGTGGTCGCCAACCAGAACTGGTCGCGAAACCGGCGCAATGACCCTACCTACCTATTTGGTTTTCGGCTTCACTTTCGTGTAGGTACCGCGCGCTCCATCTGTACGTACAGCCTAGATGTTTATGTTTCAGTTTTAGTCGTAAAATAAATAATATGTAGGTACCTTTACTAAAATAGGTAGGGTCAACATGCCAGTTCACAACCAGTTAGTGGACTTACAATCTTTATAGTAACATTATTCTTAGAACTTATGTTGTTTTAAAAACCGGCCAAGTGCGAGTCAGACTCGCGCACCGAGGGTTCCGTACAAACCTGTAGGTAGTAATATATTTTTTATAGATTTATCATTCTCTTATTTTAGACGTTACAGGGGGGGGACACACATTTTACCACTTTGGAAGTGTCTCTCGCGCAAACTATTCAGTTTAGAAAAAAATGATATTAGAAACCTCAATATCATTTTTGAAGACCTATCCATAGACACCCCACACTTATGGGTTTGATGAAAAAAAAATTTTTGAGTTTCAGTTCTAAGTATGGGGAACCCCCAAAATTTATTGTTTTTTTTCTATTTTTGTGTGAAAATCTTAATGCGGTTCACATAATACATCTACTTACCAAGTTTCAACATTATAGTTCTTATAGTTTCGGAAATAAATGGCTGTGACATACGGACGGACAGACAGACAGACAGACATGACGAATCTATAAGGGTTCCGTTTTTTGCCATTTGGCTACGGAACCCTAAAAATGAATTAGGTATAGCAAGTTTAAACGAGTTTAATATTAAATAATCAAACATTTATCGAAAAGTACTATTTTGTCAGTTTCCGACCACATTCGGCCTATTTACACCATTATTTTCGTCAGATCACGACCATTTAAACGCCATTGAAAAAATAACCTTATATCATTGAATTATGTATGACAATTAGGTCGAAAATATCAATATCAAAACATCCATTTTACCACCAAAACCGTTAAATCTCAAAACTAGTATTAAAAACATTGCAATTCTCGACCAGTTTCTTGTGGACGAAGAATAGGCACCTAATTCATTTTCAGTTTTACAATCAACTCATACGATAATAATATGGACGAGAAATAAAAAAATAACTGAAAAGAGAACGATTACAATACCTTATAAAATTCAAGTTATATTCAAAATTCTATAGATTTAAGAGCTTGTTTTTCTCTTTTTTTTTTGTTTTTTTTTTTGTTTTACGCAGTCGGGTTTTTTGTTTCTTTCAATAAATTTAATTTATTATTATGATTTCAACTCCTAGCCAGACAGATAGGTACGTTATGGCGCGTCCATGCTTGGCGAATCGAGCACGAGCCGAGCCACGAACAAGCACATTGCGAGCACGATTCGCGTAGCGTGGACGGGCTTGCGAGCCTCGAACGAGCATTCGTAGCGTACCTACCTACTCGACTGCGCTCCGCCCGATTGACAGTTTTTTCACGAACACAGAGACTCGCATCGCGCTCGTTGGTAGGTACCTACCTACGTTCATGCTTGAAATCGCGAGCAACGAGCGAACCCTGTTCGTTTGGGGCTCGGCTCGTGCTCGCTTCGCGTAGCATGGACGCACCATACCTTAACACCGTTTAGGTAGGTAGGTACCTACCTTACACTACAATTCTGATCGTACGTACTTGCATCTTACACGCTGCTGCCTTTACAGCCTAAGTCAATGTTCTTGCCTCCATAATTACACGATAAGGAAAATAAGTAAAACCAGTTGGTGTGACTTGCGTCTTGGTTGCGTTGCGTGCAGTGCGCGCCCGCATCATGTTGCCACATAAAGTTGCAAGACAAGAGAGGGCTTATTCCCCAAATCGATACCATTAATGTCTGTATATGTATAAATATCAGATTTATTATTACAAAGGTTTTAAAGTTCAGGTTGAATCTTTAACCCTTAATTTTCCGATAAAATTATACAAATACTACTACTAAAGACATGGCGAAACTTTTATCGTGGCGGTGAGCTTGTGATCAAATACACGCCTATTCACAATTAAAAACAAAAACCCAATTAACCTAATTAATCTATTGTATGTGGTGCATTTCACCTTTTTCCCGCTCTCATAAGCTTCATAGTTTTTTTTTATACTACTTTGTCGGTAAACAAGCATACGGCCCGCCTGATGGTAAGCGGTTACCGTAGTAAATAAATAGTAATAAATAATAATAGTAAATAGACCCCTTTTCAGTAGTAGTATACGTACTACAGTAAGACCAAGAATCTAACGAAGGCTGTGCAGTTTCCTTGGAAAAGTAAAAGTAACCTAAGTATAAGGTTAAACGTTCGATTAACTTAGCAATAAGACCGGTAGTTATGTAATTAATTTCTCACCATTAGATATTCTATTTATTGTTTAGTTTTTAACCAGAATAATTCCCTTTAGGGGGAGAAAAGACCACAAGTCAGAAGAACTCGGACACTGTTAAAAAAATATTATTTCTACCATACCTACCACATAATAAATAATAGTACTATACCTACCTACCTATTGACATTTAAAATATCATATAATGAGGTCGATAAGTACTTAAGGTAGGTAGGTACTAACTTATATCTATTCATTTTATCTTCTCATCAATATTCGTATTTTGTTTTATTTTAGGGTCTTACTATACTACCTACCTTGTGAGCGATGAATGTACAAAATAAAATAAATGCTTGGTCCTTTTCCAATCTCGGCAGGGGTGTATAGATAGACATCCCTTTTTGTGAAGTGGCTCATCATAATAGGTACATATAGTCGCCTGCTAGTTCAGAGAAGTGATGCTAAAGAAATAGTAATAAAGATCAAATTCGTATACCAGCTGTTTTTAACTTAATTTGTTGTGGTGAAGAATAACCGGTTCTATAGACTACACCATATAGTTATAAATTGTTTGTTTGTTCATACAACGCTACCTGCTCAAGTTTTTGTGGTCTTTTTACTTTGCGTAAAATACACTTGTTGCTCAGGGTTGTTCTGTTTTGTATCGGGTTCTATGTACGAAGTAAATAGGTTAAACAATTGGGGTTGCTGAATCAACAAAATATGTATTTATTTTAAACACCTTTTTCGATTTAAATGTTTTAATTTTATTGCGAAGGTTGTGGGCTCTTGGGTCAAGTTGACAATACAATTATAACGGCCAACTTCCATGATAATAAATTAAAATTACAAATTAATTGTATTAAAATAAAACAACTTGACCTCCACTGTCCCACTATTTATAAAGTACCTACCACTACTATAAATTGCTGTACACAACGGTTCCCCACTCGTTCCCTGGTTAAAAAAATATCGCATGTCCTGCCTGGTCTGCTGGTAGACCTGGATTCAAGCTTCCTACCTTTTGTAATTTCGTAAAAAGCAAAATGAGATAGTTAGGTATTCGTAATATGTATAAAACCTTTATGAAACCTACCTTGTAGGTAAGTTTTTAGCTAAGATTTGTAAAAGATTCTAAGTGCGTGTTGTAGGTAAATATATGCAACTAATGACAAACATAGACATATAAAAAAAATCTTGGTCTGAGCTGCGATTGTTGACATCCTAATAGCTTTTATGGTTCTGTGTGACTACAGTACCCCAATATCCTTACATACCTACGTAGATATTAATTCGCGATTTCTGTTAACGTATCCTACTGTGTCGTGCCCTCGTAATAATAAAATCAACCTAAACCTACCATATTGAATTGCAGTGGGAATTTTGAAAGGTGCATCGTGTGGATTTTTTTTATTTTTCTGTAGTTTCGACTCCCAAAAAAACTCTTTAAACCGTTGAACACGTGAATACACCTACAACCGTCTACCTGCCATGTATTTACAAATACAACTGCTCGCCATATTTTTTGTACCAGTTTTGGATCCAGATAAAAAACCTTTTGTCCCGTATCTCCATCTTTGTCCCAAATCCATTGGTGGTGAATCTTAGATAATAGTTTATAGGATCACTCTTCCCCCCGTCTAAAAACCATTCAATTTAACAATTATTGTGAAGGTTAAAATACTAATCATCAGTGTGTACCTATTTGTTGTTTATAGGATGCTCATGTGCTACCCATCTTCTGCACTACATCTCACTTTTTCCAGGATTGGCGGAGTTCTTCGATTCGCTAATTACTATTCACTTCTTATGCTCTTGTGAATTTCCTTCTAAAACCTATTCTATGGAAAGTTTGTGTGGGGGTTCATATTTCACCATCACCTATTAGAAGCAAAAACGAAATCTGGTAGTGATTTTGCATTCCGCACCCGCCACGAATTTCACTCTAAACATTTGTTCTACGTCAATACAATTCCAATTCCTACATATTTTTACCCGACTGACCCGGAAGGAGGGTTATGTTTTTCGAGTGTATGTATGTATGTATGTCTATTTCTTTGGCACGCTCTACAGCCTAAACGGGTTGATGGATTTTAACCTATGAGGTGTCGTTAGATTCGTATTAACTGTGGGAGTGTCATAGGGTATATTATTTTTATATGGCGTCTATGAATAAAAAAAGAGGGGGGGGTATTAAAATCAAAAATGTCGTTATTATAACAATATGGGTATCAAATGAAAGCTTGTAAATAGCCCATTCCAAATATGTATATATTATAATACTTTTATGCTACCATTTTGAAGTAAACTGCAAAAAAACTGTTTAATGCAAGGACAGTATAATTACCTAACCTACTGTGCGGTTACCGTACGTAATTCACAGAATTGCGATGGTTGTTAGCTTTACTTTATCGTACCGCTCATTTACATACTAATACATGCAACTCATTCATTAATAAAACTAAAAAGTCTGAACCAATCACCTAAGTAAGTATTTTTTTTGTAATATTTGTTTATCCCCGACTGCAATACCTTATAACATTCAAGTTATATTTAAAATTCTATAGATGAAAGAGCTTGTTTTTCTCTTTTCAGTTAATTTTTGTTTTACGCAGTCGGGTTTTTTGTTTCTTTTAATAATTTAATTTATTTATGGTCATAATTATCTTGATAACTTCTCATTTCTTTTGAACTGCTCACTGAATTCTGATATTTTCTTGCAACTACAATAAGTTTTTCGGCCATCATGCAAGTGGTTTTGTAGTGGTTAGTTAGGTATTAAGCTAGTTGTTAGTTGGTCAGTAAGGCGTGTAATCACGTGGGGCGGCGGAGCGTGAGCCCGCGCCACGCTTGCACGCAACTCGCGAGTATTGCTGACCTAACACATTATTACACTTGTGAATATTAACAAATGTATTATTTAAAAGTACGCAATGAATAGGTATGTTACTACTGAAGTTTTACAGTACCTATTATTTTAATCGCTTATAATAATAAGAACTAGGGAACGATTCATTCATTCATGTGAGTGTTAGCTTAAATTGGTTGTCGACAGCGCTAGATCAATTGAAGTTTCAAGGAAAACTGTGACGCCCGATGAGAGTCTTCTTATTTCACGAGCTCAACGAATCAACTTTTTTAACTGCACGTACCTATAATAACTAATCTCTTCACATTGGACTTCAATAAAGAATGAGATTCTCAATTCTACGAAGTACAAACATAGGTATTTGTAATATTCTAGTAACCTAAATCAAGTATTCTATAGTTCATAAACCTGTAAAATCAAAATGTTTTGGATTGCAACCGAAAACACTGCACACGTTAACTAGTGTGGAGGTCGTCACGCGACGCGATTAACTCTCCACGTGTGCTGATAAACGCCGCCAATTGTATTTGTATGGCGTTGCAATATAACCGAAATACCTACCTAGTTATTGTCTGATTACATCATTAGACTTCCACCAATCCTGGTACTCATGGGCGATCATAAAACGTTAACATTAATTATTAATTATAGGGAACCAATAAAGTCGTATTGGATGTATGGTATGGTGTTGTAGCTACTCGGCTAATCTATGGGTTACTTTCTCATAGATCGTCCGAGTAGGTACCTTCTCAAGGTAACCTTCTGAGTATTCACGCATTCATCTAAGTTTTTGCGTCACGTAGAAAAGTCACTGTGGTAGAACTTGTAAATTTCGGCATAATTGTATTCATGTAAATACCTAGCTTTCCATATTTTTCGCAATCTAAACTCAAACAGCCGGTTCCAGCCTCAAAGTCGACATCTCCCCGTCTCGTCGGTTTCCCAACACCTAGACGTTGCAGAAACCTTCGAGTGCAGCGCAAACAATAAGACTCGATCGTGGGAGCTCGCTAGTGCCAACACAGCGTTCGTTTGTACATTATAACGTATTAGTGTTTCGTCTCATGCTCCATTGGCGAAATGTGATGCCGCGTGGGTTTTGTTATTTTGCTTACCGCACTACCTACCTGAATTTGCTTGATATTACCTGCTAGGCTACTAGGGCTAGGTACCTAACCTACCTACTTATTGGAGCTGTACGTTTTATTTAGGCTTTGATCAACTTGTCCCTGCCCTGCAATTACAGATGATCGAGTCGACACATACCTCCATGTAGGTAATTTGTAATAAGAAATTACTATTTCGTTGTGTGAATTGTGTAATAGCTTGCTAGACAACAACAGACGCATGTGGAAAATGCTTCCATGGAAGACAATTGAGCTGTTTAAATTACAGATTGCCACTTTTAGCGAATAGACGTGAATATTGACTAAGAGATCGTGTCAAGCGTGTCTAGGTAGTTTCAGTGCAGCATTAATTTAGCGGAGTGTTGGCACTTGGCGCGTCGATTTGACTGGGCAGCTCGAGGCAGGGCAAGAGGGCAAGACGGGCTGCGTAGGCCAGGTCCAACGGCCCCACTTGTAACCGCCGCTGTACTATTTTTAGCCCGGCTCCTTTCTCTGACGACTGGAGCCCGGACGTGAGTCAACCCTTTGTTCCCTCGAAGCGCAACGGCCTCGAAGTGAGGACGTGCTGGCCGATCGGCTCACCACACGCCCCTCCGATACAAGACCGACCAACACTCGTCCTCAAGGTGCAGCTTTCCAAACACGCAATACTGTTTAGATTTTTAATATGTGGCTCGCCTTGAACGCACGGTTGCTCAATGTGGAGATGCCATTATGCTTCGATGCTCTACTCATATATAAACATTGGATACCTACTAATTTAACCATAATTGAGGTTTTAGACCACGGCCCCGACATGACGTTTGCGTTGCGACAATCGCCTTGCCGCCTACACGGTAGCTAAATCGAAGATGAAGTTGGTAAGTCGGTACGCTATGAGAGAACCGCAGCTAAGTTATTGAGTGCTCGCATAAGGCTGCATGTCCACCAGAGATGTGTAGCGAGGGATATGTTTAACTGACAAATAGGATAGCTTCATATTCACGTTAAAAATCGAATGCCAGCCTAACTAAATCAAACTTGAGACATTATGGTAGGTATAAAAAAAGTTACACGCTTGGTTTTCATACGGATGGAGGTACTTGCGTTATCTATTTAGATTTATGTATGTGGAAATAACTCTAATCTGACACTGATTTGAAGTCCTATATTACTTCCCTGTGTTGAACTTAACCACCCGCTTCAATTGGACTTTTGGTACAAAAAAAAATCCATTTACACAATTAATGTTTCACGCGCTTTGTGTAATTAATTAGTAACTAGAGCATTGCTCGGTCACATCTATTGTTTTTCCTCATTGCCGTGTCATTGGTTGGGTTTATAAATACGGAATCTGCCGTAAGTACTCAATGTGTAAGTAGGTACATGTCAGTGTCATCAAGACTGTTGCTGTGTAAATAGTCTCGTTAGATTCGCGGCGCGTCGCTAATTGTTTCGGCAGAGCAAATGCGAGGGTTCATTGCCGGCCAAACGGCATTGTCGTGTATCCGCCCACGGCCATCGCGATCTATGTATAATATTACTGAACGCGCCTTTGTCAAATCTTTACTTAATGTATTAGCAAAAAAAAATACACCAAGA
The DNA here is from genome assembly GCA_947623365.1 of Achlya flavicornis. Lineage (NCBI taxonomy): Eukaryota > Metazoa > Arthropoda > Insecta > Lepidoptera > Drepanidae > Achlya > Achlya flavicornis. The sequence goes on from OX392482.1 coordinate 7,122,082, forward strand.
GTTAGTTTAAACGCACGATTTGTTTGGTACCTACTAGGTAGGTACATACAAGAAACGAAAGGTTGTATTGTTTCAAATAATGTTTTCAGATATTAATATCAATAGATAATTTTCGATACAATATTAGTACGTATACTTACTATTCTAGGATTTAGATAAAAATGTACGAAAACTGGTCATAATGTCCTAATGAATTTAATATGTGTAGCATATTATCTAAAATGATATCATTTCGCATGACCGATTTTACTATAATGATGACAAAGCCGCGAAATTTAATCATTAGGTGTTATATTATTGTATGATTTATGTTGTCTTTCCACTCATCTCACTTGTTTATAGGTATTGCTTATTTTTATTAAAGAACTTGTGTTACGTGTTTGCCCTACGCTATGTTGTCAACTTTCCTTTTCATAAAAAAAAACTTATACAGTGTAATGTAAAATGACTGTTTTTCTAACCATGCATTCATCTACTCTGTCTCAAAATTGTTTAGCTGACCTTACCTTGAATGTGCATGAACCTTCTAACGATGATCAAAGCTGTTGCCTAAAGATTAAATTTATGAATAAGTTGCCATATTAATCGATATGAATTTATTTCTTGCTTAATATTTATGAGATTTCAAAATACTTTAGTCAAAAAGTAGCACTAACTCAAACAAAGAATAGACGCATCGAGTATGTACCTACCTAAGTTACCGTAAGTAGGTATGCACTAACTTTGTAGATAATGAATTATCTAAGGTCTTATGAGTGTAGTGCATAAACAAAGGGGTACACGGTACCTACTCTATCTTATCTCGTCGGCTGATAACCGCTCGAAACATATTAGTGTTGTTGTGAAAAAACAACGTGGTTTTTTGAAATGTTTCTCTAACTAACCAATCTCACCTGATCCATTTCCGACAAATAACATTATGATTATGTTATGCATCATAGAAGAAGAGCGTGCATGTTTACAAACTGATTTTGATTTTGTGCCAATTAAATATATAAATGCCGTTCAAGTGGCAGCAAAGAACAAGCACACAGATTTATTTGATCAGGATTCCGTAAGTAGGTTAAGTTCTATGGAAGCGGAGAAGTTGATCTCAGTACCAATATTGAAGGTTCGACTGCACTTTTGGCACACATTCGCTGAGCTGTTGCGTCACGGAGCGCGCGCAGAATCGAGCTCACCGCGTAACACTTTTACCATTACCGGCTTACGGCGGCACCGGCCACCTCTCGCCTACCCAGCTACCTACTTGTGCTCGACGCGATCCACCGCTTTACATAATTGCTCGTAAATAACACATCAACTTACGCAATACCAAAACATTTTGATGTTCTGGTTCACGTATGGGGGTCACTAACTCGTTTGTGGTCACTGATGTTGTTTGTGTCTAATCCGTTTACATAAATAAATAAAAACAACTATAATAAATAATATGGGCGCATATGTTAGATAAAAATGTGTACCTCCTGTAATGTTTTTATTGCTCTCGAATTAATACCTATAATACATTTAACTTTCATATTTAAAAATATTTGGATGTCTGTACTTGACTTTCAGTTATGGCTGTTCAAATACCATAAACCATGTGGTAGGTTAACATCGATCATACTTAATTTATTACTTCTGTCCGATTGCTGGACCCAGTAGTGTAACCACGTAGCGTCTGAAACTGTTTTTTTTTTTGAGAATAGCATTAGTTTTTTTTAAGTTACACAACAAGTTAGCTTAACTGAAGCGTGCACCAAACATAATAATGAGATGCTGTTCTCAATTCGAATGGAGAACACCGAGGCGATTGTGGTCGATGCCGTGTAAACAAACAAAAAGAGCAAGTTGATGTACAGCTGCAATTATATCACGAGCGGAGCGGACACTAGTGCCACTGACTTGAGCATGGCATTCACAGCCACAAAGCCGCCGCTCTGAAGCGAGGCTTCTGACTGGTAGAATTTTCTAAGCTGAACCATTTTTACTTTCCTTTCTCGTTCCGTAATGATACGGTAGAGCGGAGAAGATTGTTGCGGGCCAGCGCTGCGCCCGCCGCAGCGCGGTGTCGACTGCCGGTAAACCCAGCAGTGGCGTCGTTTCACAAACACTACCGATGTCCGCTACTTGTTCGATACTTTAGAGTATACCTATTTACATTTAACTCAAGCTACCGAGATATTTTGTCATTTCACGGTCGGAAGGGAAACTTCTATTGAAATTTGAAACCCGATCGTTTCTGCTGGGCGTAACTAATTGAATCAGCAAGCGGCAACATAGAGGCTGGGTCTTAAAAGTCGTACCGTCGTTTCTAAAGAGCGTTAACTTTTTAACAAGCCTGTCATCTTTTTATTTTTATGAAAATTGGTTGGTTGATATTGATTGTATCCAACTTTGTTGCATACGAGTCAGAATGAATACTAGTCCTAATAGCACATCTTTACGGCAACCCTAATCGTCACACGTTGCGCATGATTCGCACGATTGCAGTTTGCATAAGCGTGTTGCACAAACGCGGAGTTAGGTATTACACTGCGATTATAATCCGCGCGTGCCGTGATATCTTATGCGCTCGCATTGCAGGAAGTGAACTTTCGAACTCTTTCACTTTTATGGCAACATAAATATAATTATAATACCTACTTTATATTCAGGGACATTTTTTGCCAGAATAATGGAAATATTTTTTACTGATCCGTTATTAGACAGTAGCTGCACCCCGCGGTTTCACCCGCGTACCTACCTTACCGGGGATAAAAAGTACCCTAATTGCTATAACCCTCTGCATACCATAGGCTTACAGCGTACAAAATTTCATCGCGATCGGTTCAGTTTTAGTCGTGGAAAGTTAAAGAACAGACAGCCAGAGTTAAATTCGCTTTTTAAATGTTAGTGTGATAAATAAATACGACATTTTGACATTCGTATCATACATTTAAATTGAGTCCCGGTGAATGCAAATTAGGAATTTAATTTGTAGACAATGCCATCAAATTTCTCACATCACATTTTAATAACTAGAATAATAATTTGCAGTTCTATTCATTATGCAATGCTTAATAATACAGTCAAGTTTAACTTATGGTAAACGCTGTTAGGCAACCAAAACATTTGAAGTATGCAAAGCGAACGGTAAAATTAGGTAAGTAGTTCATTAGTTTTAAGTTAACCATATTTTAACTTAACCGGTTTCGGTTTACCTATCTATCGTGTCACTGTCGATTTTCATAACCTTTAAATTAGGTAGGTAGGTAATTTACAGGAATTAAAAGTCACTGGATAGTATGTACTTATTTTGAATGTTAAACTGTTTACTGCGCAATTGGGTTTGTATCGTAGGTACGACCTCGCGATCATGTCGGATGCGTCAGCGTCACCCGACCTGATATATTGTATTGTAAAATAACGTATAAAATAAAATTGTGTCGGCGTTCTACTGACTTTACTTCGCTATTTGTTTAGTCATTGCAATGTCCGATTTGAATATTGAAATTAACTAGATACATTTCAGTGGGCGAGAATTTTTCGTGTTCAAGCCAATGTGGCTAGCTGCTAGTGACTTATATTATACATAATAGGTATATACCTACCTACTGGGGGAAACTTGATAACCTACAGATGCAAAATAACAGTTGCTGGAGTAATATTACACGTTTGCTAGTAATTATATTAGAACTAACGCAGTTTTCCTTTCATTATCGTGTAGATAACAGTGAATTAATTGCCGTTGCTGCAATATACGTAGGTATCTTAGTTGTGAATCATGCCTACAATTATCACGACAAAGGGTAAGTAAAGTACCTACCTACTACATACGATTAATGCATTATAATGAGTCCATATGTAGATGTACATAGAAGTGGCGGTAGCTCTAATTGCATTCTACGTCACGTCTCATATAATTGCCGTGTTATATTTTGCAACAGTCGAGGAGCCATCTACCACCCACAGACCAGCATGTTGCGAAAACAACGAAGTACCTATGAAAATCATCGTTGTTGCTATTTGGATGCGGTATCTACTTGTAGCCTTATTTATCTATGCAGAAACAAATATCTCATTTTTCGCTTATCTAATCCCATAAGTGGGTTTGGCGGAATTCATGGAACAAATACCTACCAGTAAATTAAAATTATCAAGTGTTTCAAAAATATTTAAGGTTACAATTAATCTTAATTAATAAAAAAATTACTTTAAATGAATTATTTCCTTAAAAAAACGAGACGTAATAAATTACTTTGAGTATAAAGTCCTATTTTATACAAATATTCAAGAATTGATGAATCATTCGGATGTACTAAAATCATACATTTATTTAACACATCCATTTTTATTCCTTTTATAATTATTATTACGATATTTAGAGCAGAAATCACGTAGCTAAGCTCAGCGATAGTGGTTGTCCATTTATAGATTGTGTGTCAATAATGAAAGGAAAGTGGCGCGGCCAGCCGTCGTCGGTAGGTCAGTGTCGGACCACTGCCGTTTACATAATCCGTGTCATAATTGTACATCCATCGTGCTAAATTTCGGAGAACAGCTGATTTTGTGTCATGATTCATGAAACATGATCTTTTATTCGTACTAACTTTTTGAAGTAATAAAATACTTAATTAACCCGTTGGTCGTGGGACGCGCGTCCTATGATAACAATTGTTTTCATTGTTATCTAATTTAACCGCGATTCAAAGGATTAATAAATAGGTCGCGGTTTTTGAAGATTCCACCAAATGCCACTAAGATGAAGCAAAATTCACTAAGACCAATAAATATACAATTGATTTAGACAACCAAATCGATTTCATGCAACTGAAAGTTACTAGCTGTTGTGTAAGTAACAGGCTCTCAAGCCCGAGTCACTTGCATAATGCAGTTGTGGGAGCTCACAAATGTTTGCGAACATTGCAACACCTAGGGATCAGAGGACAGAGGTTAGTTTTCACTTGGTGACGGAAGTGAATTAAAACGTGTAGGTAGTCGCTGTCATCGCAGACGGCGCCGTTGAACTTCACAAGGTCTCGTGAACACTTCCTGCTTCGGTAAAATCACCTTCTTTATGCTTCGCACAACATTTGTATAGTATAATTGGTACGAAAAAATAACAAGGAATTAAATAAATATCCTGGGATATTCCTCACACGCGGTCATCTGATCCCAAACTAAGCAGAGTTTTTAATATGGAAACCAGATAACTGATATAATACATATACTTTTTTGTTTGTAAATACTGAATACATACTTACTTAATATACATAATTACAATCAGACTCAGGACATACAAACATGTTCATGCACACAAATGCATGTCCAGTGTGGGAATCGAACCCACGACCTGCGGCGCGATAGGTGGAATCTTAACCAGAGTCTTAACCAACCGCGCCAGCTGGCCCGTCAATTAAAATCTTTTTAGTTATTTTTTGTTGACGATGTTTTTTGTTTCACGTACTACATCTATAGGTACTTTTTATCGAAGCGGCTTCCACATCCATAAGTAAAAGTATAATATCAAATTATAGTATTAAACTTTGGCACATCAATTACCTACCCAACCATTTACCCTAACACTGTTAAATATTTGGGTAGCTCACATACCTAGCTGTATGTGATGATCTTTTCGTGGTGACCCAAATGGGTAAATTCTCTTGTTTACCAATTTAGTAACTGTGTCAAGGTATCATGTTTTTGTAGCTCTTCGGTGATTTATTAATGAATGAATGGCTTCGATTTTTTTTTTAACGAATAGTGTTAGTTATTCAATTTATTTCATGTTATTTTACCTAGTATTACCGTTCTGAATATAATACCTGTCTTGATACTTACATAGGTAGGTACTTGCTCGCCTATATTATTTTCATAAAAACGTTGACAAGAACTGATTACGTAATGTTGTTTCTAGCCGGGCTATTAGGATAGTGTATTAGTAGAGGCGATTGGACTATGAATAGGTATTAAGTAATCATGTAAACAAATACTTATAATTGAGCATGTTCGTGCAGTAATAATAAGTATTATTTTAATCAATTGTAGAGTACAGTCACATCGATTTTCAATCAATACTTATGGCAGAAGGGACATATTGCTGTCTATTTATTCAAATATTTAGTATTTGTGCACTTTGTTTTTTGTTAGTGTTCCGTAACAAAATTAAAATTACATAGGTACGGTAGTATGACAGAATCGTGTTGGCTTAAATAACAGGTTGCAAACAGGTGGAACTCATACTAAACTGATTCTATGCAACAATACTGTGCATTATCAAATCGAAAGGTACGGGGCGCATCGGTGCCCACAAGCGGAACGTACCTACCTTCGTGCCCAAGGGTCTGTGAAATACACATGAGTACTCGTGAAGTATTGACTGCCCTACCTTGCCCTGCATCGCAATTATTAACTTAATTACCGTTACATTATTATAAAATTATAAACATGCATATTCACCAATTGAGTTATATATTTGGAATATCTTCTTTCTTGCATATTGTCCAACATTAATTACAACTGTCTTGTGAATTATCATTCGATAATATCAAGAATAGTCCCATAATAGTTCAACAATTGTTAGATAGGTACCCTCATTCTGAATACATGGGAGAAGTCATCACCGTGACATGTAGGGTGGTCTATGCCATGACGTGAAAGCTATGCTTCGATGCCCATAGCCCATGGAAAACTTTTGCGATAACGAACCCAAACAAGTTTCCATAACCGTCTTGCCTCCACACGCGTAATTAAACAGACTATCCTGGGGTTCTTTTAATTCTTTCTTTATTTTATTATCTTTATATATTTTTTTATGCATAATGGAGGGCAGTCTTTTAAAAATAATCAACGTGTGACGCAAATTGATAAGTTATCCAAAACTAGTACATAGTCGGGTCAAAAGCTATCCGAGTTGACCTGTCGGCTGATAGTGTTCCTCTGATTGTTGAGCAGTTTGTTCAACTTGTAGGTAACTATAACGTTTCGTCACACCGCTTTATTTACAACTGTTCACGAGGAACGACTAAAAATAATCGCCTTAACTGTCGCATCCGCCTCTTGAAGAAGTCTTTCTCTGAATTGCTGTAATAGACTGCTATGCTCATGTCATAAATTCACACGAGTATGACTACTATGCCAAAACACTCGTCCTAATTGAATTTTGTCCGGTTAATTACCTACTATATCATTTTGTGTATCTCATATTGTACATTTTATAACTTATTAAAATATTTAAGGTTAAAATATTATTATTATAGGTACTTGGTAGTGTTAATAATGTTAATAGTAAAAAAAGGAAATTCATTACCTTACATTTTCCCCAGGGCTGCATTATCCCGGGAACGTGGGTGAAACCGCGGGGGAAAACTAGTTATTTAAATAGGATCCTCTACTAACAAATACTTTTATAATTATTTTGAAGTCGTGCTTTGATGAGCTTCCTTTTGCAATACCCACCTACTGAAACCATTTTAAGTAGGTAGGTATTTCCAAAAATATTTGATTCGGTAAACCTATTAATTTCCTACGTATGCAACGAAATTACGTTGCAGGCAAGCCATTGCAGGCCAGACAGCCCCGGTCGAGTACGGTCGTGGGCGTCGCGTGCGTCGTTCGTCGTCGCATCGCAAGCGCATCGATGTACCGCGCTGACCCGCATGCGCTGCGCTCAAACGAAAGTGAAACTAGACGTAATCGCCCGCTTGTTCTCTATTTTTGTATATAATAAAACCGCTGGCTACATTACTAGCTACACTACTTACCAGCCGAGACAAAAGACCTTCCGATAATCTGTGCTTTGTGCTGGCTCTCGTGCCTTTCCAGATCGCTCGCCGCCCTTGCCTTTGTAATATTACAGATACCTACGAGAGCGACCGTTCAATACTTATTTTATTTATTTTAACCGAGCTAGTGCTCGGGACTCTAAGCTTATGATAAACTGTTTCCCATGATAGATTAGGTACTTATCTTTTACCCTTTAAAGATCTTCAAACAAATACTCAAATAAGTAAATTATTGAACGAAACTTTTTTCCTAATTCATAGCTCAGTAGGTAAGCATATTATAAAAATATAATTAATATCTGTAAAAACTATCTGTGATGCGTTAGGAACGGATGTGGCACATCTGTTGGGCTGGAGACATAATAACAAGTAATTAGCGAAGGAAGACGCGTCCAGCGCTGCGGAGACGAGCATGTTCGCACAATGTGTCTCGCACGTTGGACCGCTTCCGTCCGCAGCCCCCTTGCACACCCCAAACTAAATTATTGTAGATGTACACGCACAAACGCAATTGAACAATTGAAGTATACGAGCAGAGACACAAATCAAAGAAATATTCCTAAATAGGTAGTTCGATTGACGTACAAAATTATTCAAACACGCCCATATTCATTTACATAAACATTGTTAAATTAAAATAGATATTATTGAAGTGGTTTATAAATCGTTAAAATAGGATTAATTAAACGTGTAGGTAGGTACCTAGTAGGTATATCGCTAAACAAGTTGATGAGCCCATTCGCTTGGTCTTCTTGCGAAGGCCGTCCGCTCGCTGCTAGCTCGAACACCTACCTCTACAATCTTACTCACAACACGACCGTCTGTCAGACGTGTAATAACTAGGTACATACAATTATAATAATATAATAATAATATTGTTGTTTCCATTGCTAAAACATGAATAGGTATTATTAAATAATACCCATTTATTTATCGAGGTGGTAATTTGGCACGGAAAGTACAAAGATTACTTAGCAAAATGTAGTCTCAAAGAATAAAAGAGACTAATAAGAAAAAACACAGTGTCTAGGTATTCGAGGTACCTGAGTTCCATGGCTGGTTTGTCTTTAAGTTTTCATAGAGCAAGTCTTAGAGTTTATCTACTGTATAAAAATAAGTCGGGTTTTCCTTCCTGACGCTATAACTCCAGAACGCACGAACCGATTTCCACGGTTTTGCATTCGTTGGAAAGGTCTCGGGCTCCGTGAGGTTTAAAGCAATGAAAGTAGGGTAGGGTAGGGTAGGGTAGGGTAGGGTAGGGTAGGGCAGGGTGGGGTGGGGTAGGGTAGAGTAGGGTAAGGTGGGGTAGGGTAGCACCATAGAGTAGGGTAGCACCACGCGAACGAAGTCGCGCCGGGCAGCTAGTCTATCTATATAATAATCTCTATATATAAAAATGAAATCCCTATTTCCCTTGGTCACGCCATAACTTGAGAACGACTCTACCAAACTCTAGAAGTTTCTTAACGGAAAAAAAAATTAAAAGTTGGTAGGGTATGGTAGCGTATATAGAGTAGGACACCGCGCAAACATATGCAAAATACACTATGCTATTTCTACTTGTACATAAGGCTTTGTTTGTTTGTCGGTTTCGCTAGGATGCAGAATTTCAAGTGTTATGCCAATAATCCGCGACGGAGTGGGCGTATCGGCCGCGTGGCCAATGTGGCTAATCCACTATTTCAGCGAGTTGTGAAAATATTGCCTAATGGACGACCGACCGTCGCTGCCGTGCCGTGGCTGGCACGTACTCGCCTACCAACCACTAATACCAACCTACTTGCAACTTGCAACCATTGCTCCGCAAGACAACCTTCGATTTCTCCCATTATAACACAATATAGCGTTTGCTCGTCAAAACCGATTTCGGTGACCACAACTGCCTAATATTTACACAATTTTCACGATAACGTCATTAGAGCAACTCGTTTCACACTTTGATTTGATCAACATTGTTTTTGCGTAATATACCATTTTTTTGGTTGCCGGGTTTGTGGTATTAAATATTCAAATTGCTCTACTCAGAGTCGGTATACCAATAGGTACATATAATGCATTTAAATCAGTGCCTTATTATTCGTCTCGGACACGCACTGCATTGGCACAGATTAGATTGACGCTCAAGATCTCAGCTCAAGAATGATGCGATGCAAATTATAGTGCATTGAATTACAATTTCTGCCATTGGATTGGAACATTGAAAATGCCTTTTAACACAGACAAGATATATAACCGTGTCAGATGTAACTAGTCACATCTAAGATTTTGCTATGGTTGAGTGAGACTTCGAAGAGAATAGCACCCAATGAAAAAATAAAATTTCGGAGTTATTTAAGTTGCATTTGAAAGTGCAATGTTAGAATTTAGAAGGTACATTTATGAAAAACACCAACTATTACTATACTACACCACACAAGGACAAAAATAAAGCCTATGTGTTGATTTTAAATAATAATGTGAATAATGTACTTACGTTAGCTATTATTGTTATGATAGTTAACATATTGTTGTTATTATTTTAGTAACCCAGCGGGTGAATGTCAAATCAAAAGTTATCAATATTCTTTTGTGTGTCATTATTATTTTACATATCTGTAATATTGTTACGAAACTACGTGGGTCATAATTATAGAAAGAGAATGCCCCGTCACAGTTCTGAGACCAAGGCTTTGTTTATTGTCCGCAAAGCCACTGGAAGATACCGCAAATGTAATCTGAATTGTCCTCGTATAGGCCGTTTGTAGAGACTCCGTAATTTCGGGTGATTATGTCAGCTGTTCCAGTGAGTGCGTTGGTGTAACCGAGCTTGTAGAGCGGGGCATTGTTTTATAGTATACGTAACGCACGTGGGCTCCTTGAAGATGCAGGGAGAAAGTGGCACAGCAGTCGGCAAGGCCGTCTCGACGCTCTCCGACCTTCAGCGCTGCACTTCCGGGATCCACTTACTATGTAAAACGCCCACGAGTTAAACGCAGCAGCTTTTAATATAACCAGCTGTTACTTTAATGGTATCAACCTGTAGTAGGTACCTACTTAATTAATGAATTGTCGATCTATCGAAAGTTGTAGGAAATCCGAAGGTCTTCTAACGTCAGGCGGTCGAGCCCTTACCACCTAATCGCCTTGCGTAAACAGCGCTATTTCAAAAGTCGGTAATTACACGAATATGAATACATTAATTATAATGTTGGTAACCTAACATTGTTACCCAAACTTTCTATCATACGTTTTATCCATAATGCACATTAATTACTTCTTATTTGATACAAAAAATTTACTCAACACAACACATCTGTATTATTGTCGTTTGTTCATCTGTACTTTCTTGTTCTTTGGGTTTATCTACAGTATCTGTTAGATAATACTAGATCATTTGTATGCTAGATTGCGCTCGCGTGACAGCAACGTGTGATTGCGACGATTGCAACATCCACCGCTAGTTGCAGTCGCGTGCATCACGCTGCGTCGCCAACCGTACCGTAGATCCGCACTATCCACCAGTTGTGAAAAAAAAGGTTCAGAACTTACAGTAACTACTGTCTCATATATTATGGTATATCGTTGAGTTCCCCTCATTTCGTGTGTTACATTGTAATACCATTACATACCTGTCATGTCACATGAACGCTTTGTTTACTACGAGGACAAAGATACCGAGTCATTCACTGCATGCACGATTGCTATGTGTGCAAATTACTCACAAAACAAAGTAGTAAGTCTTGTTAAATTTTTCGTTAACACTCGACATGATTCAATTTAATTTCCATTATATTTGTATGAAATGTTTGACGTTTGTTTACGCATCACACATCAATTCACCTAAGTTCTGATGAGCAGCACAAATAAATGGCAGATATAGCATTGAATCGAATCGATATGATCGTTTTCCGAATCTTTAATGTTGAGTGGAGAATCAACACGCGAGCCATGGACTGGTCAAACGAGTTTATGTTATAAATAATTAATTAATATTTGACCGGCGAACTCTTTGTAGCTCCAAGGTCGCGGCAGCCGACTTTCAGTGCTTTTAGTTTAGAGATGAGTCTATTGGAATATATTTATAATATTAATTCTATGCGTAAATAATTTTCTAAATTATACTGCTTTAATTTCTCAAAGAAAACTTCACCTGAACTGTGACGTGAATACGATTAGTCTGATGAAGATGATAAATAATTAAATCTGTACAAGTATATAACTTGTGAATATAATTGTGTTATAATATAACTGAGGCCTAAATTGAATAAATGGCTTTGACTTTGAACATTAACTGAAATGTTGTTGTAATGTAAAACTTGAGTATTTTAATAAAGCATTTGGTCGTTACAAGGTAAACATGCTGTTTGTTGACTGATATAAATAAATCACAGAGACATTGTTAACGTAGCACTGTATTTTACACTCCGACATGGTTTATTATAATTGTTTATGAATTAATCATAAATAAACAAGCGGTAATTTGTCCTGCGAGGTTAACAGTAGAAATGTAAGTTTTAGTGGTGCAGAATATAACTTCGTTAAATTCAATTCTTTGATACGTGTTTTATTATTTACAATATGTTATCATTTACATCACTTCGCTCCGTCACAATTGGGTGGGATATAATAATATCTGAAATAAAAACATAATTCGCTCAGCAATATACAATTTGTAACCATTCAATACGAACCGAACTGTCACATTGAACACGTGTAGAGGGCAAGACAAAAACTATCATATAAATATAACCTCATTTGCTCGTAACCAAGAATCAAGTAATAATTTAATTACATTTTTTGTTGTTACGGCCTCGTTTTAGAGTTCGTTGTCTTACTTTTTTAACGATCTCATGTCTAATTAAGACTAGATCTACGCTACGAAGCTATAGATCTTAATAAAGTAAAAACTGGTAATATTTAAATTAAACTATGTTTTATTGTTGATTTCAAAGCTGTAACTGCATATAAATATTAGTTACAGTACAAATCATTAATCTCTAACCCCCTTATTAATAAATAAGGTGTAAGTCAAGTATAGTAATATCTACCTAGATTTTTAATATATCCGTCACTTTCTAATTTCATTTAACAAAAAGGGCTGAGACTATCTTAATACCTGGGTGTTACAAGACTGACTTAGACCTTATTTAATAATAAGGGGGTTAGGGCCGTAGGATCTGTAGTTTTCCATGTACATTGTAGAATTATTTTATTTCGTATCAATGTAAACAGTGGCGCGATCCGCCCGCTGAATTAATGTCCCCAATTCAATTGAAGTGTTTCATTAGCACAAGTGGCCCCGATTGCTTCGTTGATCGAGTCTGACGATGGTCGCAAAACTGAGGCGCCGTATATAAAATAATACGTACGTATCACGTGACTACTGACCGCGGTGAATTACTTTAACTAAACGCTTATAATAAGGAAGTGGTGATATGAAAGTGATCCCTGTGGGCCAGTGACCAGTCAATGATTGGTACAAGATAAATGTATCTCACATACAAGTAAGATATATCCTAGCTTAACTAACATCAACCTGTGCATCAACGCTGTAATCACTGCGGCAAAAATGATCAAGTCGACCTAGGATGTCATTAAATCTCTGGTTATGTCATTTGATTTCGCTACATTGGAACATGATCTGCAATTAAGGATCTGACCTGTGCGCCGCGGTTACTTACAGTTTTACAACAGCTTTGTATTCTACTATGCACTAAATTATCATCGCAAGCGAACCACTTTTAGTCAAGTGTGTGCTGCCATGTTCGTGAGCTGCGCAAGACCTTCGCGCGCTGCCGGGTTCAATTAGACATCACCCGGTTGCGTTAAAAACGACGTTACCCATTATGGTCTCGGGTCGTGACACCGCACGTCTAAACGCGGTGGCGTAATATCACTATTGTTGTCAGTAATTTCCACGTGCAAGTAACTTAGAAGTTAATTGCGTGGAATGAACGCAGCGAACCTAGGAGCGGAAAAAATGTTCATTATCGCGAAGTATCGCTATGTGCGAAGGACACTGTGAAACATAATTATGTAGAAGGTATTGTATGTATGTCACGAAATTTCACCGCGTGGCAAGCAATACTGTTGTAGCATTTTTATAGCTAAGTCGATGTTAGTTTTCATATAAATTATTAACAAAGCAAACTATCTATATGTACCTGCTAATAACAATGTTGCTACTGATAGTAATAATATTATGATAATTAAATTTGTATATTATGGCAATAAATAGGTAGGTACTTTAGTAACAATCTCAACATTAAGGCAATAAGGCCGTTCGCATAATGATTTTATGGACCTGGTTTACAAACGGACAAAATAATATCGGTGTCGATCGTAATAGTTTCATAACTGATTTATTAGACGCTTGCATAACACTTCTGATAGCTAGGAACCATGAAGCATACTGGCTTGTAATAAAAACATCATAAAATGCCAGTAAACCAGCAATTACTATGTTACTCCCGCAATTATATTCAATTATAAGCATAATGCTTTGGCGGGGACCAACAAGGCACCGCCTAACTATAATATAATCAGTACAGCTCGTCTATTAGCCGTCTAAGAATTTTCCGGACGGGTAGCGGAGTATAGTATGGTTTTACTTTCTTGTAGGAAGTGCTATCGCTTTCAACGGGGACCGGTTAGGTTCGGAGTAGTTATGTTCTGTTCGTTTCTCATTTGATTCATTCAGACATTCAATAAAATTGTTCTTGATATTAAACTGAATGTTTTATTATAAGTATCCCAATATTAAGATTTACACCTTAATATTTTTTATAAATACGTCATTCTTTTTTTGCAGGTGAGTCCTGAATACCTGGACTATGACCATGACACAGATTATTCCGTAAGTTAAACTATAATATTTAAAATAAGGCATTTTAACGTTAACAAAAAGACTACTAAGTAACCTTTACATAAATAAATAAACAATAAATTGCTTTTGACATTGAATTAGCTATGAATATTTAAAACAGAACTGTTATTATAATCCAGCATACAAGGGACAACGCAATCGTTGTCCGACTTCTGAGTACGTTTGTCAGTAATGTAGCCATTAGATAAGCATTACTAAACAGTAGTGTCTACTTAACGACTGCATATTGGGACAATTAGAGGTCCAGTTTCTAGTTCGTTTCTATTTAAATGTTGGATAACTCTGTAAGGGCATAACAAATGTCAGAACCAGTTATTCGACAGCCTTATTTGTCAACCTTACTTGAACAACGAATGGGGCCGTTGTATGTTATGAACCTTAACTCTATTTTGTCCAATAAGTATATTATCTTCTTCGCGTGAGTCACACGCATGGTACAATTTGCAGGGAAAGTATAACTCGGCAGCGTGACGCAATCAAAATTGCACGGACAAAGGAATTGTTACAATCAGATATAAGTACGTCTGCCTGACGTAAGGGTCTCCAGTTGCTGCTGCTAATGACAATGCTTGTCATGACCCTCGCTCGAAGCATAATCAAATATGAATTTAGGTTCCATTATATAAATTTGTCATAATTATTCGTACAATCCACGGTAAATCTATGACTCTTGGAATTTTGAATCAAAAGAGGTGAAAAAGTGTCAGCTGCCTGCCACCACAGTCGTGTCGTGACTCGTGAGCAACATTGTTTACCTGTTCGGTTCTGCAAATCAGCCTTGGTGCAAGCGTTCTGTTGTTACGTCTATTAATAAGAAGGTGCTAAAAGCGGCCTGACCGGGGGACGTGCTTCCTCCGCTTTGAGCGGCCGAGGGGTAAACATGCTCGACTTGACATGAACGAAGCCCTTTGTTGACACTCGCTTTACGGCCGCTCCACCTCGCTCGAGTCGCGAGCTTTTATGGCGCACGCGCAATAAACACGGGAGCGACGTGACGCGACTGACGCCGGTGACTGCGTCTCGCCGCATGTTAACAAAGATGAACGTCTGCACCAGCGCAACACACCCCAAGACGCCGACGACGACGCTAAGGCGACGTCATGCAATATTTCAAACTAAAACGTGCCCAATCTGCTTACATGAGAATATTTTCTCAAAGTCAGTGAACTCCGTGAAACAAAGATTGTCTGTCGCTTGAATACAAAATGTAATTAGTCGGAAAATTAAGAGAATAGGTAATTTCAGAATTCTCAAAACCCATGTCTCGAACGGTACGTGATTTCCTTTTCGCTATGTTAATGATTTACTTATTTCTTCAAATAGATTTCCATTGTTTCGTTTAATAACCAGAAGACAATAGTTTGGTAGGTGTTCATAATGTAAATAAAGACGGGCGGTTGACATGTGATGGCATTTATACCATAGCCGGCGCGTTCTCGCATTGCAATCACGACGTGGTGCCCATCTGCATGCGAGGTGTACGCCGCGCGTCCGGTCTTACTCATCTAACAGTCGCTAACTATGTGAACTATTGTCGACGGTTACCATACACTACACCCCGCTCAGCCCGCCCGACCCGCCTGACTTGCTGTGTTATCGCACCAACAAAGCTTAATACAAAGTTCACGCAACAGACCAACATGGATAATGCTTTTAAAATAGAATTACACTTTGCGAACAAGCACAATTAATATTAACCCGTGAATGAGTTGTTTCTAATTGAATATATCAACCCCAGCTGCAAGACTCAGTAGTTACTTTAAATTAAATCGCCTCATATGGCAGCGTTTGTAACGGATATCTGGACTTGGCGGGAGAGCAATGTGGCAATACAGTTATTATGCATCGCTTTTTAACAAGTTATAAACCTATTAATATCTCAACAATGTGTAGTTATTTAAATTCTAAACTAGCTAGTGTATGTTCTCCTAGTTAGAACTATTGTGGTGAATGCGTCATTTGTATCTGTAAATGTTACAGATACACCGACCGGTGGGTAAATAACTCCGTCTACTGACACGTGAATCATGTAATTCATACATTTTGTTTATGGGGTGGATGAAAAAAAAGGTGACGGGCTTACCACAATTGTTGAACTTCGATATTACCGGTTAGGACGCGTAATGGGCCGAAACATATACATATGTGAAACACTACATAAAAGACTGAAAGGTTAATGATTACATCGTCATTATTGTGAAGTTCTCTCTAATAGAGGGGTTCGACCGAAGCATCTGTACTCTGGTCATTTTCGCGCAATCATTCAATAAACGTGATGGGATCAATCGCCAAGACCCTCGCTTGCCTCCTCAAAGAAATGGACCAATTCTGACCTACCTACGAGACCAATGTCGCCAGATAAGAATCTAAATATTGGTGTTGTTTTTACGATGAAGAAAATCACTATGGTAGGTAATTAAAGATATAGCCGAAGGTGGGAAGCACACAAAGCCTAAAAGTGGTGCAGTCTAATAATCTTAATACTTTCTCACTATGCATCCTTGAGAACGGTCAATATTTCACGTATTGCCTTATCGTTATTAAAATGTAAATTGAACCGTGGCCAAGAGTTTTAAATCGTTAAAAGTTCATTTAAATATAGAACACGCATTTGATTAGAACCAATTTAGTTTCAATTAAACAGTCCTCTTGTTTGAGTTGAGTTGTATCGCTTTATCAACTGTCGCGAGACTCCTATCTTTAATGACTCGAATTAATGCTCGTTATACACAATACACATTCCCACATTAATACAGAAGGTACTTTGTGTGATATCGGCTATCGGCATACTAGCAAAATATGCACAACAAAGAAAACCACATCGTTCAATAGACGTCTAGGTACAATGGCTTTAATGTAATATGGGTCAGCCTAGATCACAGCAAGCTAGTAGTCATAGGTTAAGGTTTTGAATTGCGTAGAAACATTTTGTATCGATCGATACGTTGGGACTGTACCTTCGTTTCTAATGTAGTACTATAACATTGGTTTTCACCGACATGAAAAATGGTTATAAACTCACCGGTATTGAATTTGGCCCAAGCTCGAAATTTCATACAAAAGAGTTGTTTTCAGCAAAGATTTTCTCTACTCGTTTCAAAGCTAAAAGAGCTTGGAGGCGGTGTTGTCATTTTAAATATGGAAACGATCATTTTTGCTATTTGGCATTGGAATGTACATTTTTTTTTATTTCAGTCTTCATAATTAACAAATTTGCACTGTCCATACTAATTAACATATTTGGCGTACTTGAGAAATGGTCTAATGGTCGTAAATTCAATAAGAACTAAAAGTTTCTAAAAACTGACTTTTCTATCTTTTAAATGATACCGAATACAGTGCCTTAAATCAACATTAAAGTAGAGAAAATCTTTTCTGAAAACACCTCTTTTGTCTTTTGAGCTTAGCCAATTTTTTTTTGTACCTACTTATAATACCGTTTACCCAAAAGTTATCCGAAAAGAGAATATATATATTTAGCAAGACCTCGAGTTCAAAAAACATACAGAGTAAAGGTGTAAATTTTCACTGATTGCCAAGGTAAATATACGAGCAACATGCGAGCAACCATGGAAGTGTTGCTCAGAAAGTTCAATAACCTACCGCAAATTACAGCTTCAGATTTTTTCTCGTGTCGTAGCAACTTCTGTAAATTCTTTAATACCAATTGATTGGTTACGTTAAAGACCAGTCTTATTATGTCTAAAATTCCTATTGTGCATCCGTATTGGCTAGCTGGCTTCAGAATGTGGCTCAAAGTTGCTACACATGTTTTCTTTTGGCGAAAAGTCATTACCCTCTATGATCGCTCATACTATTAACCTCTAAATGTCTCATATGTTTATTCTTTTCATGTCTCATGTGAATGGTAAACTCCAATGCTGATGTCATTTCATGGCTTTTATAATCAAACTTTGAAACTGTAGAGGTACCTACCCCCAATAATATCATAATGTTTAGGTTACGTGCGGTACTTTTTTCGTAGCACAATGATTACTTTACAGTTCTTACATTTCTTAGAAGGGCCTAATTCTAAAATCACCGGCGTGACATGGGCAGTTATGCAACCTCCTGCTACCACAATAATTTAAAAAACAAACACTCTCGAGCTCGTGGCCTGTTCGTCGCGTTGACAACATCACGCGCTAACCAAACCAGTAGGTACACTCACTCTACAGACCGACTGAAGCATCAGGTGAGACCAGTTCTCGCCTCTTTGTAATTTTTTGTTACACCGTCCTTTACCCAAAATTATATTTACTAAACAAACACCCGTTACCTTATTATGGATTAGTTTGTTGCCCTGTAAAGTGTAAATTGTTGACGTTAGAGGTAATGGCTTAACATGTGTTATTATAATAAACAGTCAACCTTCGGGGTTTACGCGCCTATGTCTGATTGCCCTGAGCCTAGAACGCAACGACCGCGGCCATTTGAAATCGACAGTGATTACAGTTTTCCCTGGAGCTCGGTTGCGCGGGCGCAATGTCCGATGGAAAGCAGCGTTTAACAAATGTTCTGCTCTGATAACTCTCTAATTACGCGTCGACCGTTTTCCGTCGACACTTGGTCGCTACCGACTTAACCCCTGGCTTTTCACTGCAACATTTCACCCGCAATTGCACCGCTAAGGTCATTTGTTTGCTACACTTTCGCCTTTGACGTTATTTCTCGGCCATATTGTTTCATTAGACGTAATATATTACAACCTATAAATTCCTTTCAACTTTGTTCGCTTTCGACGCGTGACGGTTCGTTTTGGAGTAGGACAGCGAATTTCCTTTATAATTGCTTTTACTCACGTATTTTCTTTTGTATTGTCCGTGAATTTCAGTATCCGTGAAAAGTCTTTACTTTAGAACTAAAATCATGAAGCGCGTCCCTTCGCGAGCCTACGGGTTAAAATTAGGCATTAGAGCCTACTGCACTATATGCAGCAAATTTAAATAGCATTTTTAATCGACTTCAAAAAAAAGGAGATTACTTATCAATTCGACACGTATGTATGTTATATTATTGGAACTGAATTATATTCACATATGCTAATAAAGCGAATTATTTTCAATGCAATACGTCGTGCTCTTTCGATGACTTCAAATCAGTCTCAGATTACAGTTATTTCATACCTTTTAGTGTATTTTGAAGTCGTTTTTTTTTTTTAAATTACTTTTTTATGTTTCTACTTGAATTGAAAGGTCTATCCATCCACCACCATAACTAAAGAGGTAAAGATAGGTTACCTACACAAGATTTGAACTTCATAAATGGCACGCTGTCATACAATTTCATGTCGTTGACGGTCTCTGACGCGACTCATACATAGCGCAGTTTTAACGTGCCACTCGCGAAGCGCTTATAACCTATCTACCTCTTTTTTTAATACATAAAATAATTAAATATCCTGGGACATTCTTCACACACTGTTAGATCCCAAACTAAGCAGAGCTTGTAGTATGGAAACCAGATAATTGATAAAATATACTTATTTTTGTTTGTAAATACATACTTAATATACATACATAATTTATAATAGGAATCTCAGACTTGTTTCCAGTTTGAATTTGGAAAACGCCGTGATTTGGAATTGTGGATAATATTTATTCAATAATTTGTCAGTTATATTCCAAAACACAAGTGTTTGCGTGTTTACGATCGCCGGACGAGGCGGAGGCGAATAGAATATACAATGACGTGTCATTCACATCGATTGAGGCCGCATACAAGATGCGGTGTATCATACATAATGTATACAGCCTGTGTTCCGCGTCGAGCTCCGAACGAAGCCGACCTTCAAGCAGCTCTCGCCTCACCAATGTTCTGCAAAACACACCTGTACTTGGGGTATCAATATTGTCTTCCCAAACTGCGAGGGCTATATTGTGCAGTGCCCAAAACCGAATGTAATTGAAATCAATAGTAAACTCTCAATGCTCCAAGTAAACTCAAGCTACAAATATAATGTGCTTGCAAGTGTTCAGGGTCTAGTTGTTTATGAATAGATCACTAGAGAGATACTGTTAGTTAACATGAGACACGGCGACCATTGCCCCTGGTACAGTGTAACAGGCGAGAGGCGTCATCGAATAGCATGGCGACAATTATTCCTCACTCCAGCGACGCTTGTCGCGTCCGCATCGTCTGAAGTGAACAATAGTGCACAATCACCGCGATTGTGTTCGCCGCGCGCCCGCGCCCGTCCAGTGTCAACTGCCTCTCGCGTGAACAGCCAGCATTGTTATGGTGATGCCTCGTAGCGCCTGGTTCGACGCTCCGTCGAAACAAAAGATGTCTTAAACATTTGCATCTCTAAACGTCGAAGCCACTAGAAATATGGGAATATTTACGGGATATAGGATTTTTATCGAAATAAATAATTCATGGTAGGACACCGGACGAAGGTAGCTCGTTATAAATGTAACATTAAAATTCTCTACACCCCGGGCACTAAAAGTACCACGTTAGGGTCGGGTTAATTGGAAACATTAACCATTTGAACGTGGAGGCTATTAGTGAAAACGAGATGAAACCGAGCAGGTAGACGATGAAATCAGTCTCTTGGGGTGCTTTTTTTGTTAACTTAGCAGGTATCCGACCCTCCAAACCAGATTGTGTACGTTTTTTCTACGACTCAAAGTAAACGAATGTCGTGAAACTCAGATAAACGTTGGAACTTTTTGGAATAATGGCTAAAATTAGCTGAGTTATTCCTTATTTTTTTACAGACTGGTGCCGATTCTGTTGTAAATCGCACTAAACAAATTTTAGTCACATCTCATCTCTTTCTTACGAACATTATTGAAAAAGGATAGAATATATTTAAAGCTGTCAACTTAATCTTTGCCGTCTTATTTTGCGTGTATTTGGGCGTAACCGCGATAGATGGCGACTAAATTTATATTGAATACAAGCATTGGACTAATTTGACAGGACTAAATTTCTTACATCCTTTTCTTATGTTCTTTGTTAGAAAGAGACATAGTGATATTAAAATTAGTTTAGTTGTAAACAACAGAATCAGGGCTATTGTCTTTCGTCGAACTTAATTTTATTTTATTGTATTAGTGCTACATCAAGTTCTGAGGCAATTAGTTGTTATTTCACTTCCGAATATAAAATAACCTATTTCTGTTAAATTACATAATGTGTTTGTCCCTAATATTTATGGTGTTTTTTTCCTTATTTCAGAACCAAACTCGACCAGTGCAGACGATGAACGCCGCTCTGAATAGCGCGCTTGGTCCAGTCGGGGCAGGCGCAGTTTCTGGTGGCGTGAACTGGGAACAACATCCAGTCCTCGCCCGCGCCGCTTCAGGGCCTACTCGCCGAGTTCTCGCCGGCCTAATCGACCGACTCGGCCATCGATGCCTCGAGCGCACCACCAGCGAGCCAGCGCCTCCTCCACCCGCCACCAGTCGATACAAGACCGAACTCTGTCGACCTTTCGAGGAAGCAGGAGTATGCAAATACGGCGACAAGTGCCAGTTCGCTCACGGAATGCGTGAACTACGAAACCTGCAGCGTCACCCCAAGTACAAGACAGAGCTTTGCCGTACGTTCCATTCAGTCGGATTCTGCCCTTACGGGCCACGGTGCCACTTCGTACACAACGCAGAGGAGGCGCGGCGCCGAGAATCTTCCTCACCCGGTGGTTCACTGGCATCGCTCTCGTCCGGTGGTTCCCTAGCGTCCTACACGAGTGACGGATCCCGTTCTCCACGTTCGCCGCACTCTCCTCTAACTCCGCAGTCGCCGCTGGCTCCCCATTCTCCTCCCGCGATGTCTCCGCCCGCGCACGGCACCGCTTTCGCGTTCCGCCGCCCGCAATCCCCCGAGCCGGAGGAAGATCGGCTCCCCGTGTTCAACCGCCTCGCCTCGGCATTCGGAGACCTCATCATCGCCTAGGGTCGTACGTTCGCCTAGTCCTAAGATAACTTATACCGAGCATATCGTAAGGATCGTCCGTCACCGTAGTGCCTACTCGACGTCTTCCAGTAAACGCCAGAGCGACGTCTCGCTCGTCGCGCCTCGCGCACCCGCAGCACACCCGCTCAACGAATGATCTCCAGTTGTCGATGCTTTTTTACTACTTCGCCCTGTAATTTATAAAATTAACGAAGTGTTTACTGGTGTCTCGAAAGTTTGCGGTGTGAATATAGTGGTTACGTACATCTTTAGTTAACGGCACGCACTTGTAAATGGCACCTTATATTATTAGATATTTATTGTGTAGCTTGCGGAAGTCTTCCCGATGCGATCCTCCGCCGAGCGGTGGTCTCTGTAAAGTTAGATTATAGAACATTTTATTTATTCGTACTGCCTATCCGCGCTCGGTACCGTACCGCGAGAAGGCGCTCGTGATCTATTTTTAAGGGTTTAAGATAATAATTTATTATTTATTTCGAGTCTCTTAACTGTAATAATTATTATGTAGCAAGCAGCTGCGATGCCGCACCGCATACGGACGGGGCCCGCGTCGACGAGACGTGGCTCGTTAAAACTTATGCTCGACTGATTCTGCTCTCGATCACTACGATTAACTTATCAATATCTTACAACTACAGACGGAATCAGTCGATATTCACCTCGGGAGTTCGTTGGGCCCAAACAGAATATCTAGAAACAATCCGAGATTTCCTGTAATTATGTCACGCATCCACATATCGAAAGTACTCATTTGTGCTGCTACAGTACAGTACTCACTGCTATTATATCATAGCTGGCTAGCTGACACCGCTAGCGATCTCAATCGTCTGTCTGTAGCCCATTTGAGAACTATCGAAGCGATCACGGCGCGCCGCCCCTTGCGGCTCGTCAGCGAAGGATTTTTTCGTTTTGTTTCTGCGAGGAGCCGAGCACCGAGCTTAAACCTGTTTGGGGTTTCGGTGATTGTTTTTTCGTCCTCGAGACACTCTTCGAGTCCCTCTCGCCACGGCGTTCGATGCGAACGCGGCAGTGCCTCATGCAAAAAATTACAGAAACTTGTGAATATGCCCGGCGAACTCCCGAGGTCTTGTACATGGATAATATACCTGTATAAAACTATAAAGATATAAAGTACATACGATAATAATATATGAAGCATGTTTATACAATTGTTGTGGCGATCGGTCGCCGGGCGGGTGCGCGCGCGCGGCGGCCCTCCCCGCGCGCTTCCACGCCGCCGCTCGCGCTGCAACCCCCACAAAGAGTGCCTTTTACTTTATAACAAAATAAATCGATTATATTTAATTTTTAGTTGATCGAGATAGATTGTTTGTTTATTTATTGTCTCCTTTTGAATATAGTATTCAAATTGGCACAGTTATTACTTTTGTACTTTGACAGAACTAAGTGATTAGTTTCGACGTAGCATAGTTTTTTCTTTGAATTTAAAGTGTGATATTTTATAATATTTATATAACAAAGTTTAATGTTTTAATTAAGGGACCAATGTAAGTGATTAGGAGAAATTCTGATAGAACCAGCGTACGCTTTTGATTCTTACCAAGAGACTGTATCCTCGCGCCACATAATTAATTTATTTTTTTATACCTATCAGACCTACGATTTGTACTATAAATAAACGACATGACCGTTGATGATTTTGAGTTTAATTATCGTCAGCTGATAGAACCGAGATGGTATTTTTGGTTTTGTTTTCCTAAGTATCTTAGTTTCAGTTTTCTCCGATTTGTAGCGAGTCGTTGCATGGTGACCACTAAAAATAATAATTTTGTACCTAGTGTTAAGGAACACATAGTATGTAAGTTTTTCATGAATTACGCGAATATTATTTATTATCAGTTCACTACGAATTATAAACCATTAAAAGCTGATTATTTAATTTCTTTTGTATTTAAACGGACATTTAAGTTGTACGATTACTGTAACTTAATGTTAGTAATATATCACGAGTCATTTAATATAACATGCATTAGTTTAAAACTCTAGTACCTATGTCAGTTATAATTAAGTATTTAATTTTTTATTTAATTCCAATATCATAAGTTAATCTTCCAAAAAATTGACTACGTATTCTATTTCTTATAGACGAAACAAATTAAGGTAATAGCTTTGTTTATGACATTTTTCTTGTAAGTTTTCCTTATTTCCATCTGCATTTTTATTGAATTATAGTCAAAATATGTTACGTTTTGTTTTTATTTTTGTTTATATCCCCAGTTTTGTTAAATATAATGCACTGGCCCTACCCTATCCCATCCATTTTTTTTTTTTTATTCTTACACAAAGTAGTTAGCATATCCGTTCTATCTGCACCACCAGACAAACAAGTAGGTAGACGAAAAGTCAATATATTGGACAGGAAAATGATAAATCTATGGAAATAATAGGCTAAATATTTTGAAACTTAATGAACATAAGCAATTAAATATAAGTTGTCATATCGTTGGGCTACCTATAGAATGAGTATGAGTATCAATATACTCTATTTATAAAAAATAGGTTAATGAAACCTCATCATCTCCGCATGCAGTATCCAGAGCTTGGCCGTGTATGGAAGAGGAATCTCAGGCTAAAAGTATATCTAGGTATCTACTCACTATTGACTTGAGTCGTAAAGAAAGATGAGTCCAGACAATTGGGTCGGAATAATAACAAAATATGATTTATTTACCCTTGTACTCTATTTTAACATTCTAAAATCATTTATTGAGTTCGAGCAAGTTTTAACTACGTCGTTTAAATTAGTTTATAAATATTAACACATGAGAGGTTTATAGGTAATGTTTACCAGACAGATACTACACTCATTTTAAAAGAAGGAAAAATGCTACACTTTATACATGTAAATATTTAATGAGGAACAGGACAAAGAGATGATTCAGAAAACAAACTTATAATTACAGTTTATTTAGTCTGACAATGTGGATGTGGTTTCTGTGTGCATAAATTGTCTCATCCCTTGCTGAGTAAGTACATAGGTGATGACCTATTACATACTGATAAAAATCTTATATGAAAGTCTAGGGAGGGAAGAGAGGAAGGGGATTTAATTTTGCCACAATCGCAACTTCATATTTTCAAAATCGAATTCCATATTTGTCTATAAGTTGGTAAAAAGCCACGTTGATGTCAAATCGTTTCGTACTAGCCTTAAGAGTTATAAATACAATTCAGATATGAAGCTGCAAATGTTGCGTTATTAACCCCCAAGTATTTGAAAATACATCATGATTTCAAATGGCTTAAGAAACTATGCATAACCATGAAATAAATCATCAGTATACGGTAACATGTTGAAAATCTGTAGCCAAGCACCTACCGTTGTGGTCCGGCACATGTTCTTGAGAGCCAGCCGTCCCAGGCTTTCCCCTGGTATTACTAACTAGCTGTTCTCCGTGGGTTTCACCCGCGTTCCCAGGATAAAAAGAAGCCTATAACACTGGGATAATATCGATGTTTTATTAGCAAACAAATTAGTCGAATCCGACTGGTGGTTCCAGAGGTTAGCGCATTTAAACAATCAAACAAAAAACTTCAGCTTTATTATATTAGTATAGATGACCACAAGCGACACACGGTGGCCAATCAATTGGACACATTGTATCATTTTCATTTAAAAAATATGATCTATTTATTTTATCTAATTATCGTTAAATTCGACGCCCCACTACAAAAGTCGATAAGTAAGATTGCATTGTATCTAATACACATGAAATGTACCAATAGCGACATCTAGTTGAATCGTAAAAATAGTTTAAGTTGTAGAAGAGCTACGAAAGTACCTAGTAGGTAAAGAAAGCATAAGTGGTGATATTTAATTGATTATTATTTATTGATATGGAAACGTAATTGCTATGAGGTACATCGTTTTATTTTCCGGACAATTTACTTGCCTTGTTACGAATTTCCATTTTATTTTCACTTAGTTACATTTATTCGCTACGGGGCGGTGTAGCTCGTAGTGGGTCTACGAAAGATAATCTAGTACAAGCTACCACCGGGGAGCTCGGTACCTGGATGGGTGACCGCCTAGTGGTATTTCGACGCGAAAATCTTCCGTGTTTCGGAAGGCACGTAAAGCCGTTGATCCCGATCCGCAGTAGGCATGCGTGGGAGTATTTGAGATATTTCCCTTTCACATCACCTGCTTGGCGACAGATCTTCAACTTCAGGGATAAAGTGAGCCAGCACAAACTACCGTATCTTTTATTTATGAACGTGGGGAAATCCTCATACGAAGGAGGAACTAATAAGTAGGTACAGAATTGTGGTATTCTCTGATTAAATAGGATTCCATCATCATACTGGAGGAGGGTGTAACTGCGTGTAACAAATCGATTAAAATGAATTTCTTATCATACCTGTATAAGCTAGACTAAATAACTTCTAGATATGGAGCTCTCTAACCACTTCGACAGTCATTTCGTAATAAGTAAACTGATAGGTGCCGACGTCATTAAATAATCAGGCGTCGAGTTCTCGGTTGAGTCGGCGACTCGGGCTGGGACTCTGGTAATTCAACACCCAGATAAGACAGGCTTGAAGAAAACCATACGTTCAAGGTACTAATAGCTAACACGTAAGTAATAAAGTCGATTATAATAGCAACATTATTTGAAAACAGCACAAATATAATTGTTAGAGCAACCAAATGTATAACGGATATTACAATCTTGGTTGTTGATGAAATAATGAACTCATATAAAGGTCGCAAGATCATTGGTAATTAAGTATAGTAAATAATAGGCCGATACTATATATAGACATAAGCGAACAGAATTTATTTGCTTCCGAATAGTACTGATAATGCCGATAACAACATGAGAAGCATTCTTCAATATTCAACATTTTAATTATAAGTAAATCAAAATGGATAAGAAACTTTTGATTTATCACTTATTAACTTCAAGACATAGAGTGAGGGAACAACACGTAGAGCAGTCACAAACATTACATACCTAGAGTGGTACATATTCACTTTAACTTACTAGATAAATACCACTTAACTACTGCCATATTGCCCAAGGGTTACGTATAGTAATTATTACTTAGGTAATCTTAATCTATGTCTAGGGTCTATATAACTAAATTTGCTCGGTCTTTGGTAAGTTCCTGCAAACGTCTGATGGTTTATTTAATTTAATTTGCTGACCCTGTAGAGATATCGCACAATATATCAATAATAAATCAATAACTTAACTCTATTATTTATTTATAAATAAGCCATAAGCCTAAAGAATTTCAATATAATACTCCAGTTAAAGGAAAAACATCACACCTTTAACTTAGTTGAAGACAAGCATTTAGTATTTCTTAATAGGACATTATAGAGCTTGTGTAGAGTAGTGGCATGTCGTGGGTACCTAACTAGGTATATAAAAAGATTTATACTATATAACGTATTAATATTGATATATCGGGCCAGTTGGCGCAGTTGGTTAAGAGTCTGATAAAGATTCCACCTATTGCGCCGCAGGTCGTGGGTTCGATTCCCGCACAGGACATGCATTTGTGGGCATGAACATGTCTGTATGTCCTGAGTCTGGGTGTAATTATGTATGTTTTTACAAACAAAAAGTAGTATATGTATTATATCAGTTATCTGGTTTCCATAGTACAAGCTCTGCTTAGTTTGGGATCAGATGACCGTGTGTGAGGAATGTCCCAGGTTTTTTTTTTGTCATTAAGTCACAGCAATCTTCACGACAACATCCTAATCTGTTATCACATTCCCACTAAATCCTAACCAATTCCAAAAATTCTATATTCGTATATCAGAGCGATATGTCTAAGAAAGTAAATACTAACTAGGTGTTGGTTCAGTGATAATAATAATTGCTGCTGGATGTATGTGATAAGGTCCATTATCTAATATTTGTACAGTTAAGTGATTAGATAACGAAAAAGATGTATAAAACGTGGAGTTACTAAAGTAGTCCAATTTCTAACTATTGAGGTGGTAACTGTTTCGATATCTATATTTCAAGGTGATTGGTGTGGTCGCTTTTGGCCTTACAACAATAAAAAAAATACATAATTGATGTCGATTGCCTTAGATTCTAATTTCTATTTGTTTTTTTTTCGGTAAGGACTTTGTTTTACTATCGGAATTAATCGAACCCAGATAAATATTAGTTTAGCAACGGTAGTCCAAGAAACGACTAATGATTACAAACAAAGGTTTCCCGAAAATCTTTGGGTTTCCCATGGTTTATACTGGCACGCATTAGAAAATGTCTATTTAATGGCTAAATAAACAAAATCCCATTTCTTTATAAGCGGTTGGTTCAAGATTCATCATAACAGTAGGTACTAGTACGTATGCAAATAACAAGCTCAATGATTACAGTCACGGGACCGCATCCACATGAAAGTTTACGACTTAATTTATACGTGAATGGATTAAACTGAAAGTTATTTATATTGGCATAAACTGATAGAGGTGAGGTGAAACCGGTCGCTTTACGTCCACTTCCTGCCCTATAACGCCTCGAAATATTTGGAAAGTCACGTTTCAAGGGTAGTTGTAAAAAATGAAATCACAAATTTGCATTCAGAGCCGAGAGAGCGTTCGTTCCGTGTTTATTTATGGGATTAGCTGAAGGGCAAATGGATTTCGCTAAAGTGTTTTGAGTTTGCCATGGGACCTTTACAATTTGTAAATATTTGGTAACGGATGGCCACGTTTAAAAAAAAATATTTATCGCAGTCCATGTTGGACGTATAAAAAAACGTACATTGCCAACTCACATATCTATGACAATAAATAGCCCACTAGCCCACTATACATAATGTCGTCCAAAGGAAATCATTTCTACAATAATGTCCAAAAGATTATTAATAAAGCCAATAATGTTACAAGAGCTAGATAAAAGAATCAAACTTACCAAAACTAAAGACGAAGTAGCTGTTCAAGATCAGCTTAGATTTACACCACAAACTTCTGTGAATTTCCCACTGATTCAAGAGCTAATATTGGTTCATCAGTAGATACGCGAGATAGCTTTAATTTTATGGCATAGAACATACGTCCATGCATAGAACAAGAATAAATAGTGTCCCAGATACCGATCCTTATGTATTTCCTTATCAATGTCGAGACTTCTAGTTGACACTATCAATTTCTGACAATTATTGACTACTTTTTAATATCTTTTTCCATTGACATAAATTATGACGTGAGTTTCTTTGATTGGATACCTCTATTTGGATCTATTTGATTTATGATATACCTACTTATATTCACAAAGGACTAGAATTATGTGTTACGTCATAGTATTTTACTAACTCGTGAAAGATCTTGTTGCATTATAGTGAGAATTCACAACTGAAAATAGTTATTATATTGCTGCCAGATGTAGTAGAAATTATGCTAGGTTTATCTCATTTTGATTTCAAATAGGATCAAATAGGAATTAGAATGGGATCCGTCATCGGCTAAGTACTAACATGATTGTGCTATCGCGATATCCAGTGATAGCACTTACAGACACTCCTCAGAATCTTATCGCATTCAAAATAATCTTTAATGTTTCTATAATTACGTGATAAAGTTGTTTCACTTCAATGTCCTTAGAAGTTAGAGAATGCTGTAGCAATTGCTGAGCATGCCGACGACTGACCCGCTACCGGGTGAACGTAATATATATTTTTACTACTTAACGCATGTACTGTTATGAACAAAAACGTTGATACAAAATTAAAGTAACCGATTAGCAAACATTGGCTTATATCTAACTAAACACATTTTGACTTTTACTTACCTACGTCACTACAATCGAATGTATGTATAATATCTACTGCACACAGAATAAAAAATTGTCCACATAAAAACAAATACATATGCTAAACATGACCTACCTAAATATAAAACTAGAGCTAAAATATTTATAACTTAATATTCTTGGTGTATCTTTTGATTTCGGTATGTTGTTGGCAACTGTATTCGAGCAATACGGTTGGTACCAATCGAGACAAAGGCTCGTAAAGATACGCTGCGTATCGCTCGCTTTACGTAACCCAGCCACTCACCTCGGTAATGCAACTCATATGCAACGACGACTGCCTGCATAATAAACTAAGTAACTCCAGTGCGTGGCTTCAAGTGTATAACCAATTTGAAAATGGAATTTCCTTTCGAGAAATGCCGTACTTCACTGTCTGTGCTGTGATGATTTTGGTTTAAACAGTTTGGACAGTATTCCCGATGGACTTATTAATGTAATTTTTTTTTATAGAATACTTGATCCGCAATGAAACATGCTATGCCTGGAAATTCCTGAAGCCTGAAGGCAGTAGACTGAAAGTAGTAGACGTAAAAAGGGGCTATCATGTTCAGTAGTGGACTTCCATGATAGATAATATTTGATTCTACTTACTTCCCACTTGGTTTCATTCAAATAATCTTGAACAAATATTATTATTATCTAGTCTAAATAATTTATAGTTGCGGTAAAATCTAGTTGTATCTATGGCTGTCTTGTTAGTTCCTGATTGGTGTAAATTCCTTCCAGTTTGTTTGGAGCTTATATATTGCAATTTAAGTGCTTGATCCTGATATTGATTACTTTGCGTTTCATGGTGAAAAAAATTTATGCAGTTTTTCGAAATTTGATTCGTTTTTTGATACTAAAATTAAACCTAGTTATCTCGTTAATTAGAATCGTGATTTAGATAACGATAAGTGACATCACAAAAGATAATGTTTGTTTACAGAACGTATTCATATAATCACCTTTCCGATCCAGCCATAATAATATTACCATCGTATGATATTTATAGATAATAAAGTATTTAAAGTGTGATAGTATGTAACCGATAATATTTTTTTTATTTCAATAAGGATAAGGCTAGGTCGGGTTGGTCATGATTATCTTTCCACTTCCTCCTCCTCGCGGCGTGTGATTCCCCCACAGGATCATTTATTCTCCGACAAATGCGCTACCTATCTATTATTGTCCTTGGTGACGCGACGTGAAGCCTCTTCACTTCACACTTACTGTTATACTTTTCATCATCATCATCTGCCTATAATGTCCCACAGGCCTCATTTCACAAATGAGGGTGAAAGGGACTGGGCGATACTCCACCACGCGTGCCCACTGCGGATTGGTGGAGGTAGGCTAGTGGTCAACCTACCGTTGGAGTTAGTTGGAGTCGCCTAGAAGGCCTCCAACTAAGTTAACGACTATCACACAAGTGATAACCGGGACCAACGGCTTTACGTGCCTTCCGAACATCGAGGAAAGATCCCTTTAGAGTAGTAATAATGAACAATCAAATTCCGAAACTCGTCAGTGATTTGTCACTGAATTTGAACAGTAAGCACCAATCACTGCATCGTGTGTTTTTAACTTGGCCAATCAGAGTGCATGCGTGCTTGACTCAGCCAATCAAAGCGCGTTGTCGGCGGTGGGAAATTGGCGGAATATATTTCAACCAAAATGAACGTCATTGCGCTTCTTTGGGATAATTGTTCGATGCTTCCGAAGCACGGAAACGCTCGATTTGAAATACCACTAGGCGGTCACCCATCCAGGTACCGACCACGACGGTGGTACCTTTACTTGCCGATCGAATAAGAACGGTTTATCATGCTACACCACGAGCGCTTCAACTATTATTGGTCAAAATGCCCACGAAAACAATCTTACATAACGTTAACTTTAAAACAATGTGCGTGAGCAAAAGTTTTTAACATTTCGTAGTAATTATACAGTGGTATTATACGAAAAGATTATACGTTTTAGATAATTTATTTTCATTGTGTTTGAAGACCTTTAATTACCTATCTTTTGATATGCTACGCTCTACTCATTAGTATTTAATAACGTGCCTATCTGTGAAGTGATATATTCTAGAAGGAATGGTATTAAAAACGCTTCAGGAAAAATATATTTTCTCTTTTAGTCATCTGGGGATAATATAAAACCTTCTAGTGTAAATTGTGAATTTGTGATATTCTCGGCTCTCCAGAACTACACTAACTTGAGCAGACAGGTGTCATCAAATGTATCCGAGAGTACATAGTGTATTCTGTGGCATATACAAGCTATACAACTTCAATATCACTACTTAGTTATAAAATAGTGCCTATTATCACAGTTTTGCTATTTGGGTAGGACACAAACATATGAAGAATAGGACTAGGTATACTATGTAGCACTATAGACGCGGCTTGGACGTCTGCGCTTCGTCTAGTTGTGTGTGCGACTATATATGATATAGTAACGAAAGGGAAGTTGCAACATTTAAATTAAACATAATAATATTTCAAGTTTTAAAATAATTCACGAATAAATAAATCCTACTATTCATAGCCGATTGTAACAAAAAAGGAGTAAGCAGATTATGAGTAATTTGTAATTTCAAGAATTCTGGTTTAGCATTTAATAAATATTGTTAAGGGCAAGCTATGCTATTTTTTAATGACTGCATATTACCTATACCAGCATATTCTTGAAATTACAAAGTCCTAAGTTTGCATGTTTTTTTTTTTTTTTATACCACTTAGGTGGCAAACAAGCATACGGCCCGCCTGATGGTAAGCGGTTACCGTAGCCTATGGACGCTTGCAACACCAGGGGTATCACGCGCGCGTTGCCGACCCTAAAATATGTATGGCGAATTGTATTATTTCCTGTCAAGAGTTTACGGCTACTAGAGGATAAATATATACCTACACTAAAAGTTTAATTTTGTTATGCAGAAATTGTGCACGCATTGCAAAACCTACAAACACAGATTTTTTGTACGCACTTTTGCTCAAAGATTTAGGATGTATGTAGTCCTAGCGAAAGTATAGAAGATAGGAATTTGATACCTAATACTTGTAATTCCGTTCATTTGTGCAAGTTTTAAATGCTCCAACTCGGGGATTATCAAAAATATTATAGCCTCACGAACTACAAATTTTCCCGAAAATTAGTAATAAGAATAAAAAGAATTGTCAGTCTACCAAACGTGATTTGTTTGATCAAATAAAAGTGTAATAATTCTACAGTAAGTTATGATCTTTCCTCGACACGCAATAAGTTCAAAGTCAAGTTAAACCAATAATATACAACCAATAATAACAACATTATTTATTGTTTAACGTGTTTAAAACTTTTTGTTTTATACTTGGCAGGCGTTTAACACGAGGTAGGTACTAACTAAAAATAAAAATGTTATGGCCCGACCGCTCCGTGCCGTGACCGCAGGACGGGCAGGCTAGTCTGTTTGGCGCATACTACATGAGTTTCTTATAACTCGCCTTGCTTGCTATCTCTTACTGACTCAGCCTGCGGTATTGCTCATACTTTGCCTTGTTCAAACTCTAAAGTTAATAAGGACAGGTTTTCTGTATTCTTTACTACCTATCTAGGTAGTTAAGTTAGGTAGGTACATCGTATACATACAGAATGGTCAATTTAATAATATAAAAGTTACGTTCGCACGTTAAACATTGATTTATAAATTGTAATCGTGTTTGCAGGATACATACAGTATTTTGGCAATTAAATTGCAAACTGTCACTATGAAACATGTATGTATTTTTTTCGTAGATATTTTTATATTATACAAAATTGACGGCATAGAGAAAGCCTAGCATAGAGAATAGCAGACGAGCATTGGCATGGAGGTTGGATGAACTATACTGACTGGCACAACACCGGCCGTGTATGGGTTAGGTTGCATGCAACAATATGGTTGGACCAATATGACATATCGTTGTCGCTAATTCCATGCATTGCGTTAGTACGATTTTGATCCAAAACGCTGTATCAGTTCAAACTGTTCTGGATCAAAGTCGCACTTATAATAAATAGTAAATAATTGTCAATTATCTGGTTTCAATAATACAAGCTTCTTAGTTTAACAGATAGCCATGTGTGCAGAATGCCCCAGGATATTATATTTATTGACTGAGCCACATCGGTTCTGAAGGTTGCTTTTGCTTAGAATACCTACTTAGAAAAAAAAAACGGCCAAGTGCGAGTCAGACTCGCGCACCGAGGTTTCCGTACAAACCTGTAGGTATATAAGTAAATGGTACCTGAGTTTTTGATATGAATTTCAATTTATGACGTATTAAAAAAAAAACTACTTACTAGATCTCGTTCAAACCAATTTTCGGTGGTAGTTTGCATCGTAATGTACATAATATATTTTTTTATAGATTTATCATTCTCTTATTTTAGAAGTTACAGGGGGGGGGACACACATTTTACCACTTTGGAAGTGTCTCTCGCGCAAACTATTCAGTTTAGAAAAAAATGATATCACAAACCTCAATATCATTTTTGAAGACCTATCCATAGACACCCCACACTTATGGCTTTTATTTAAAAAAAAATGAGATCCAGTTCTAAGTATGGGGAACCCCCAAAACTTTTTTTTTTTTTTCTATTTTTGTGTGAAAATCTTAATGCGGTTCACAGAATTCATCTACTTACCAAGTTTCAACAGTATAGTTCTTATAGTTTCGGAAAAAAGTGGCTGTGACATACGGACGGACAGACAGACAGACATGACGAATCTATAAGGGTTCCGTTTTTTGCCATTTGGCTACGGAACCCTAAAAACCAGCAATTACACTACTAAAGGTAAGTACTATTTGCTCAATTGTAAGTATATCAACACTACATTACGATTATACAATTCGTTCAAGGGCCACGCAATTATTTCAGTAGATGATGAAAAATGATCATTAATTTTGATTTGCAACAATTTGTAACAACCCAACGCGGCAACGTAGTGATTAGATTAGAACACCAACTCAACATTGCTTATGTAAACTCTAAGCACCTACCTATATAGGTACACTTTGGTCTTTGGTCATATTATATTAACTAAATAAATGGACATTCTAGTGCACGTATATAATTAAATTGTGGTAAATAATAGACGGGCCAGTTGGCGCAGTTGGCCTTACGCGCCGCAGGTCGTGGGTTCGATTCCCACACAGGACATGCATTTTTGTGCATGCCATGAACATGTCTGTATGCCCTGAGTCTGGGTGTAATTATGTATATTAAGTATGTATTTACAAACAAAAAGTAGTATGTATTATATCAGTTATCTGGTTTCCGTAGTACAAGCTCTGCTTAGTTTGGGATCAGATGACCGTGTGTGAGGAATGTCCCAGGATATTTATTTATTTATTTTTATTTAATTTGACCTTCCTGTTGCATTTTGCCTTTCCAATAATCTATCTTCCTGTTCAATATACTACTAATAAGTATAACTCATTTATTTATCTTCAAATGTACATTACAGCAACTTGTTGCTTATTAGCATAATCTAATAAGCACCAAGTTGCTGTAGATTGTACAGGGGCGTAGCTACCGCCTCCGTATCAGCCGTATCAATGATACGGGGGCCCCGGGCGACAGGGGCCCCGAACGTGTGTAAGCAACTTGGTTTCGCCGCAGTCAGGTAAAAGGGCCTGACGGGCCAATACATTTTTTTTATACATGGTCTAAGATACACTGATATTGTAACATGCCTCAACAAAGTTAGTGGAAGAAGATGAAGGCACTTGAATGAATTGCGCGCTTCATAATATACATTTATTTTATTATGACACAATGTAAAATCCACAGCTATAAAGTAGTGACTTTCTAAACTTATAGATGC
This sequence comes from Achlya flavicornis, assembly GCA_947623365.1. Taxonomy (NCBI): domain Eukaryota; kingdom Metazoa; phylum Arthropoda; class Insecta; order Lepidoptera; family Drepanidae; genus Achlya; species Achlya flavicornis. The sequence goes on from OX392482.1 coordinate 7,158,259, forward strand.
ATAAGTAATTTCCAAATGAAAAGGGAATTCGTCTTAGTCCTGGTAAAGTTAAAGCTAAATGACTTAAGAGCTAATACTTTCAAAAACATAAAACGAATAGACTAATGCTTGTTACATCCATTTGTAACAAATGCTTTATGAATCAGAGTAAACGAGGCTTCTAACAAAGATATACTCATAGAAGATACGTAGTTGTAAGTACCTGCGTAACCCGGAAAGGTTAAAATCACGGTTGAGTCATCTTGTAATAAAAGATAATGGTTAGTATTATAACGTTAACTGTTATAATCTTCAAGTAGAAATTATGCCATAAAATACCTAGGTATATAACCTGGGACATTTCTTCACACACGGCAATCTGATCCTAAACTACAGTCGATTACCCTCATCGTTAGTAAACGATCAACCTTTGTATGGGGAGTAATGCTAAAAACTGTGCTTATAGGTTTTTCATGCTTACCAAATTTAGACAACAGAATCAGGGCGAGTACAAGGTCAGACAGAGTAAAAAGAAGGGTTTTTTTTTTAAATTTATGACGCTGTAAAACTTGCAAATACTTACCTGCTTTTCATAAGGAAAATTTGCCTATCGTTATTCAAAATTCAATCATTTATTCAAATAGACCTTCGCAGGCAATTATGAAAAGTCTGACTCTAATACCGGTTCGGAAGGTTGCATTTTAAATTTAAATTTGATTATTATATTAGGGTAAAATAAAGGTTGGTATTTTTTAATGAAAATTGTTGATTGTGATTTTTCGAATTAGTATTCGACGAATATTATTTTGATATTCGTATTCGCTAAAGTAATATTTGTTACATCCCTATTTAGTACCCAAGTCACAAAACGAAGCGTACGTAATTCCTAAAAGTAGCAAAATACCCAATATTTGCAGAGTAAACGTAATGAATGAACATATTAATATTATCGATAGACAGACTGACTGTTATCAGAACCGGCAGTAACCTATATAAAACTTATCACATGTTGCTATAACCAGCTAAAATAATAAAACACTAATGGTGCGTCCATGCTTGGCGAACCGAGCACGAGCCGAGCCACGAACGAGCACACTGCGAGCACGATTCGCGTAGCGTGGACGGGCTTGCGAGCCTCGAACGAGCGCGATTGTCAGTTTTTTCACGAACAAAGGGATTCGCATCGTGCTCGTTGTCGGTTAGTTGGTGGCTCGGCTCGTACTCGATTCGCGTACCATGGACGCACCATAACGTTTCATTACACTCATCGTGCGTGATTGAATTTTTTACACACAGCTGTAAAGTCGAAACTTTCAGAGATATTATTTACCTTGACGTGAAAATTCGGGATTACCTGGGTCGAATAATAAAATGGCCAGGTGCCATTCAGAATTGCGCACTCAGGGTTATGTGTATAAGTATTATAGTACGTAATACCCATTTATTACTTTTTATTGTTTTATATTTGCACTAGAATCAGATCTGTTTAAGGATAGAGCGAGAACCAATACCGGTGAAAGAAGTCCAAGTGCGATTTGGACTCATACTCGTTTCGTACAATAATTATAATCAGTTTGATAATAAACCAATATATTTTTGTTACTGTTTTTAACTCAAATTAATCGTGCAATTTTGCTATGAAATTACTGGTAGGGACAACAAAATACACAGTTACATATTCAGAACCATTACCAAACTATTCAGTAGCGTAAATCAATATGACTTGTAGATAGACAGATCACAAAATATTTTGTGAACCTATATAAATAGGGACTACCTACGTAGGTAGGTATTGAACAACAATTGTGTCAAGAATCGGTTCTTTGTGCTATATTTCATTCCTAATGAGACAATAGAAATTCAATAATGAATAAGGTTGTAGACTCAAGTAGATCTGTATAACAAAACGTCAAAGCAATGTTCCAAACGCTTTTACCGGGATGACATAATAAATGTATGTATTTGTGTGTGGCAAACAACCTACGGAACATTAAGAAATGGTATGCAGTGACCAAATAAAGCTGGGGTGGTTGGCACCTGTGTCACTTGATTTCTTTATTTGTACAGAGTCTGAACATTCGATGAAACATCATTCTACGAAATTCTGCATTTTCCTACATTTTATTCGTATAAATATAATGACAATTACAAAATTGTATTATGAATGTAGTCTGCACACTATTTTCTTAGGCACTTAATATATATCTACCTTAACATGATCAGGTAGTCGTGTAAAAGAAAATGGGGACAATACGGATATTTACACAAGTGTTCATTATTTGTTTTACCACTTGTATATTGACACGGTAAATGAATTATGTGCCACAACATTGTAAGTGCCGTGCTCGACGTCATCCTTCCCTGGAAATATACATTTCAACACACATGCTCGTAAAGTGACATTTATTGCACCGTTTTTAGTATCTTAATGCAGCTTATTACGCACTAGTGCTTTTTACATTACCGCACAGTTTTATGATAGGTTCTTACCTCACTACAACTGATTGTGTGTAGACTAAGCATTCTTAATTTAAACGGGTAAAACAATTTGATTTGAGCAATCAATAATTTTAAAAGGGTCAGATAATTATATCGATCATCTATGGTTATTATTCTATTATCTCTATTTAATTATTCTATCGGTCATGGAATATTCTTCATAATTTTGCAGTTTCTAAGTAAGTAGCCAGTCAGAAATTAATTACATAAATTTTCCTATCCATCCATATGCCGCTTACAAAGAATTATCCAAACCTGTGCATTGCGTGTACGTAGGCTCTTACTGCACACTGTAAAATACCTTCTGCGGTTTGTGTAGGTGATTTTAATGTCGCTTTGCGCTATTGTTTTGTATTGTGAGTGCGTTCGATAAACTTTGTTTATAGCTAAATGAGCGATACAGCGTACATTGACCTAGCTCTGAAATAGAGAACGTTATGCGCTTAGATTACGCCGCGATACGCGTACGCGCCAATTACGCGATCGCTTTGTAGGATAATGTTTACGCTGTGTTTCAACTTGTTTACGTTTTCGTATGCGCTCTTTTTTGTCCTTTTATCCACCGGCCTATACTCTAAATATTGGATTTGGTTTCTCAACGTGGTAGTTTATTTACTAATCTGTAACGGGACGGTGAGTAAAATTCTCGCTGAAGCATATTGTTCAAATAATTTTCCTTGTACTTAGGCTTATAATTATATGGTTATGTATGAAGTTGTATACTAGGTAGGTAGGTACTCATTCAACAATAAGTTGATAATTTTAAGTGTATTACCAGCGTTAACCTTCAATAGAAATGTGCACGAATATTCTCCAAATGTTTGCTGAACTAAAGCTGAATCAGAATTTGGATTTTTTAAAGTCAACTTTTGTTGTCAATATATTGACAAATATGCAGATGGTCTTCCCTCAGATGGTATTGCGCCTCCTTTTTCCCATATCTTGAGGGAAACCCGTGACGAATAGCTCATTCCACATCCCAATGGTCCGCAGTATGTACTTACTGCCGACGGAATCGTAGTGTGGACGATCGAGGCATCTTCTATCGATGGTTGGTAGTTTTATTATTTTACGACCATGACTAATCTCTTAATCCCATTCAATTTCCTGTACATTTTACTGGAACTCATACGCTCTATTGTTCAAAGCTGGGATGAATAATAAAACTATACCTAATATTTCATTGAGCGTAAAACGTAAAAGTAGAGAGTGATTAATTGGAAGTATTTGCAATAAAGTAATATTCTCTATCATTGGAGCACCGAAGCAAGCGGCATTTCAATGTATGGGTACGTTCGCATGCGAGTTTAAAAAAGCGTTGAGTTCGACGCTTTTTACTATAACGTATGAATACTTCTGACGTAAAAAAGCGTCAGCGGGCGAACACGTATAAGAGAAGTTCTATTCATAAAGTTAAAAATAACGCGCGTAAAAAGCGTTCGTGCGAACGTCCCGGACGTTCGCACGTTCGTGCGTTCGTGCTAACAATAAAAATACAGCTGAGTTTCGATTTTTACCCGACTGACCCGGAAGGAGGTTTATGTTTTTCGAGTGTATGTATGTATGTCTATTTCTTTGACACGCTCTGCAGCCTAAACGGCTTGATGGATTTAAACATATGAGATGTCTATAGATTCGTCTTAACTGTGGGAGTGTCATATATTATTTTTATATGGCGTCTTGAATAAAAAAGAGGGGGGTATTAAACACAAAAGTTTCGTTATTATAACAATATATTAAATGAAAGCTTGTAAACAGAACTTTCCATATGTGTACATATGGAAAGTTCTGTACTTTTATGCTACCATTTTGACGTAAACTGCAAATAAAACACGTTTGATGCAAGGACAGTATAGATACTGAGCGGTTAACGTACGTAACTCACAGAGTTGCGATGGTTGTTAGCGTTACTTTACCGTATCGCTCATTTACTTACTAATACATACAACTCATTCTGTATAAAACTTAAAAGTCTGAAATAAATTAAATTATTAAATGAAACAAAAAAATCCGACTGCCTAAAACAAAAATTAACTGAAAAGAGTAAAACAAGCTCTACCTACTTAGGTTATTGGTTTGTCCCCGACTGCAATACCTTATAGCATTCAAGCTTTAAATATACATTCAAGTTATATTCAAAATTCTATAGATTAAAGAGCTTGTTTCCGTAGTCGGGTTTTTTGTTTCTTTTAACAATATATATCAATTAAAGCCCCCAGAACACCCAGGCTGGATCAACCCTTCAGCTTGCTAGTTACGGAAAGTCCTTCTAATTTTATTATTAAATCCAATTTATTTCCTCTTCTTTTTAACCGACTTCATATGTTTAGCAAAGACTCTTGCTACTAGTCTTGTATCAAGTGTTCATGGACCATGATGATTGTATAGCAATATACGATTAAAGACGATTCGATATCAATCTATTGATACGTTTATCCGTTTTATCTTAACATAAAACGTGGTAAACTATCCTGTCCTGTCGCCATGCAAACAGCTCGGTGATTAATGGACATAATGTATGTTTTTTTCTAATTTTTATTAAGTATCTTAAACATTTATCTATCAGTCAGTGCCTCTAAAACTAGCACTATCAGTCAATGTAATAAGAAGATAGTGTTATCTTAGAAAAGCCGCTTGTTTCGTAAGGTGTACTCACATCTACATTATTATGATTATTATAGCAGTTTTGGGCCTCAAAACAGTTTAACTTACTACGTAGATTGTATAGGAAATGTAATCATTTCTTATCTTCATGATCGCTATTCAAATGCGGGAGAACAGGGGGAGACAATTTGACATATTTCAGCACAATTTACATAAATTGTTCTGAACTTTACTAAAGATTAAGCAAGTGGAATGATTACATCGACCGACACCTCCGTGTAATATCATGGTATCTGAATTTTACTACACTACATGTATGAGGCTTCAGCTTAGAACAATAATTAGTTTTAGTATTAGTATTAATTCAGTGTATCATAATTGCATTTATAAACATAATTAAATTAAAATACAGTAAAACATATAAGTACTTACCATATTTATTTAATGTTTCGATTAGATACCAAGTTATTCCTCAGGGATGTTGCCAGTGGTGCCCATTCTTTTGTAAATCGCACTACATTTATTTTAGTCACATCACATCTCCTTCTTAAGAACATTATTGAATAAAACCGGCCAAGTGCGAGTCAGACTCACGCACAGAGGGTTCCGTACAAACCTGTAGGTATATAAGTAAATGGTAGTATAGACCAGAGTATTTGATATTAATTACAATTTATGACGTATTAAAAAAAAACTACTTACTAGATCTCGTTCAAACCAATTTTCGGTGGAAGTTTGCACCGTAATGTACATCATATATTTTTTATAGATTTATCATTCTCTTATTTTAGAAGTTACAGGGGGGGACACACATTTTACCACTTTGGAAGTGTCTCTCGCGCAAACTATTCAGTTTAGAAAAAAATGATATTAGAAACCTCAATATCATTTTTGAAGACCTATCCATAGACATGAGTTTGATGAAAAAAAAAATTTTGAGTTTCGGTTCTAAGTATGGGGAACCCCCAAAATTTATAGTTTTTTTTCTATTTTTGTGTGAAAATCTTAATGCGGTTCACAAAATACATCTACTTACCAAGTTTCAACATTATAGTTCTTATAGTTTCGGAAATAAATGGCTGTGACATACGGACGGACAGACAGACAGACAGACAGACATGACGAATCTATAAGGGTTCCGTTTTTTGCCATTTGACTACGGAACCCTAAAAATCAATGCCACTTTTCGTTGTAATTTTATAACTCAAGAACGGGCTCACCTATCCTAGCCAAATGTTTAGGCTTTGTTCGGACTATTTAGTAGATGGTTTATGTGAAGTTTGCACAAAATCAGTCGAGCGGTTCTTCATTTATCACATTTTTATTATTTCACTTTATACGTAGCGAAGCAAGTACCGGGCCGCTAGTATAATATATGTTAAAGCTTTAAAACTGAATATCATCTGTGACAAAGCATTATAATAAACATAATACTCTAGGCAGACAGACGCAAATTAGTAACACCAAAAATCTTTCTTAGCATTAATTTGCATGATCGTGATTATCGCGATCTGTCTGTCGAAACTGCATATTTACCTCGACAATAGTCTGTAAATATTTGCAGCCAGACGAGGGTTATCTCTATTTGACCTAACCCTAACCTGATGCACAAATACCTAAGTATGTAACGATATCTTACAATATGTAACTACTTTGTTAATTACGTATGTACGTACATGTGCGGTAAGATTATAACAACATTACAACTTTCAGTTTCATAATTTTATCGAATAATCAGTTTATTACTCCACAGATTATCGTACCGTGAGCTGTTACAATTAATTACGGGGAATAAAATAGTAAAGTTAATAATTATACTAGTACCCCTTTACTCATAAAACGTTATTTAACTAATATATTGTTTAAAGGGTCACGTAAATAACGACACTCTATTGTCATTGTCAAATAATGTGACATTAATCAGTATATTAGTTAAATAGCGCTTTTTGAGTAAGGGGGTTATTGTATAGGCAGTTCATGTATGAATGGAGTAGTATGGGGGCGTCCATTAATTACGTGAAGCGATTTTGCCGATTTTTCGACAACCTCTCCCCCTTGGTGAGATGTCGTGAGATTCGGTTCGACCCCCCTCCCCTCCCTAAACGCCTCATGTAATACGGGTATACTAATAGCTAGCTCGGTATGTACATATACCGTTGGTTGGACTATCTCTTCTTATATTAGGTATGAATGCGAAAATGTATTATTAGGTTTGTCCTTCTTTCACGCAACAACGTGTTTGCATGATTTGATCAAATTGGTAAACAAATTGGGACTAAATTAAAAATCAAAGAAAATCATTGATGTTATTTTTTATTTTATTCATTTTTAATGTCTTGTTGACAAGCAGGCCGACGGGCCACCTGATGGTAAGTGGTCACCGCCGCCTGTTGATATTTGCTATACCAGGTAGCTAGCCAGTATGATATAGCTGCTATACATGCTTTTTATTATCTGTCCGAATCTTAATACAAACCAAACATAAGTATACTAACATTTTAATGACATTTTACTATACATAAGATGTAGTCTGCATTGAATCATAAAACTTTTTTTTTACTACCAAAGCGCCTATCACACACGTAGCTATAATATATATAAATATGCCGAACTATAATATAAATTAGAGTGCCGGTTGGAGAAGTCAGAAATATATATTTTAGCTGCGTGTGCGGTCACTCAAAGATCAGTATTGAAAATATTATAATAATTGTTAGCAATAACATTATATTATTTAATTTCAAACCATTGAATATTGATTAATTATAATTAGTTATAAGTATTATTTATTCTGAAATTGAAAAACAGTTTATCTTCCGGGTGGATTTGAATATCGAGGAATGGCAACACCAGAAAAAGGATATTGTAACAACGGCGGCCATTGGAAAAAGTATTTTAATTCATTTTGTTGTAATTACCAAGTTTAGCAACGGTGTAAATAGAGATTTAGCTTGTTTAGCCAACTTTATTTTCAGTAAATAAGGTATGGTTAATATAATAATATGCCTTGCTATGATTTATATTAAAATATATTATAGCTATATATTATAGCTAAGTCTGTGATGGGCTTGAAGGTAATTAAATACGTTTAAGATAATTAAATAACAGGACAGGACGAAGACTGAAGTGAAAGTAAATGGGTCTTTATCACGTTCCTTATAACACGTCGTTACCAGAAGCACGATAACTGCAATTACGAGCGAAGTAATGGTTATCTTCATCTTAATTAGCTGATGTTTTATTGAAATCGTTTAATAACAGTTGTTTAATAACAGGACAAGTTAATTGTTAAGTTTTACGTGGAAATAAGGCATAACTTTGTATATATTTTATACTTGAACTTGGACCGTTTTTAAATATAAATTAAACCTACAGCAAAGAATAATATCTAAAATGAGTCGTTCAAATCTCTCTGAAAACTGCAATGAATGATTGATAATGAAGAAATTAATTTGTATAAATTATCGGTATCACATAATTTATTGTAGTGGTCAATAATTAATATGGAAGTAAATTAAATAATTTCCATATTATATTAAAATAAAATTATTTGCTTTCAGTAAAAATAAGTTATTGTTGTACCTACGGTTGCACAATAAATAATCTTTGCATATACATTAAACACACATCGAAAATTATTTCTCAACCATCCTTATCAAGTAGGTACTTAGTGACGTCGCGTATTGTTTACAACTTTATTATTATTTTATAATTATACAGCATATTTAATGATTTTTATCGTAATCAAAATCCAGACAAAGAATATTTTACGTAGGTATGTTATTTTTTAAAGATTATTAAAGATACACGATGCCAAGTAATATAATAACGCGGCGTAAATCTATAGATACATCATAGTGATAGAATAATATTAGAATTTTAAATTTTACTAATACAATTTTTGATCCTCTATTTCTATAGATATAGGTAAATTAAACTGATTAACTCGTAACTTTAGGTACTGATATTCATTTAAAAAAAAACATATTCCGAACCGATTATTGCTGAATCTGTATGTAGTATGGAAATTGGTTTGTTGCTCAATCGCGTTCGTGCTGAACTGGCGACGATGTGACAGACAATTAGGTCATGGGACCCATGGAAGGATAGCATGTGCGATAAATTATAATTCTGGTAGGTTTAAAATGTGTGTGAAGCGACGACGATTATGTGTAAATCAAATATACGGCTTAATCATATATTTATATGAAACAAATTCGGTAAGCACGCACGTGGCTGCTCATGATATCCCGCTTGCTTTCCCCTTTTCCCTCCCCGATGAGCTGTGGCGCCCTTACTCACGCGTAGAAACGAGAAAGAAACACAACAGACTGCGGTATTCTGTAAGGAATCACTTTACTAAAGTTGAAGAATGAACTAATGCAGATACAGGAGTAGGAGCTGCTATAGCAGGAAAAACTAAAAGGAATTTGAGCCGAGCTGCTCTTTGAGCGCAAAAACGCTTATAGGAAGATACTTATATACTCTTACAAATTATTTTAAAAATGATGCGACAAACTTTGATGCTAAGATCGCAATTAGTTCACAAGAGATCGGTGTTTCATTCACAATATCAGTCTAGTTTATCTCTTGGAATTTAATCTCTTGTTTCCTCTTGTTGTCTGTTTCCTCTTTAGATTTGTTGTCAACCTTTATAGCGAGCGGATAGTCTATTTCGTTTTCCGTATGTATTTTGTTTTTGAGATCTGTAGATTTTAGCCACAACAGTACCAGTACCACTGTAATAATAATCCCACCAAAAAACGGACAAGCCACATATTTTGACTAAGGTTTAGAGTTTGTAAAGTTAGGGCGTGTAGCGTTCTTGGATCTACATGAGAGAGATCTGATAACTTTTTGACAGTGCGAGCCATATGGTTTCGTCCATATAATAAAAATATAAGCAACATTTTACATGAGTGTTCTTGGTGGAATTTCACTTTTGTAAGTTGCTTATTACATATTTTTTTTAGTTTGTTATTGAGGAAAGGGTGGCTGCAAGTGAAAAATAGGTTTATAACATATCCCGAGGGCGATAGAGACAACTACAGCTTGGACCGATAATACTTATTTAAAGTAGACGAAATCGCTATTTCGTAAGCCCCGGTTTTCTCCTCCAAAACTGGATCGATTAAAAAATAAAACAAGAATCATAATAAGAAGGGCTTTTGTTTGGCTATGTCTGTCGGTTTTCCTTTGTTTTTTTATATTCGTCAAATTTGTTCGCTGGACATCTGATATGGGCGTTAAAAATGTTTTTGTGATTTTAAAGGCTCCTCATTCTTATAATAATTAATTTATGGAGAAAAACACAAACGAGGGCGAGGGACATACAGTGGTACCTACAGATTGCATGGTAAAATAATCATTGCTCTAGTGTCATTATCCAGAGAGGAAACTGAGGATTACGTTTGTATAAAAGTCCACTATTGACATCATATCCCGAGAATTTTGTTTATCTGGTATAATCCAAACCCAAGTTATGAGGGTTCAAAAAAACGACGAAGCGCTTCGAGAAAAGGTAGAGTTCTCTTGCGCTTCCCTTGGCGGGGGCTTTCTTTCCAGCAGAGCTATCCGTAGCATGGACGTCTGCAACTGTATATGGCCTAGCGCCTTGAGGGCGCTAAAAGATTTAAGTTCTAGTCAGTAAAGCTTCTGCTGAGAGACAAAAGACAATCATAGAGAAACAAAGCAACCTTCCGAACCGTGCATTAGAGTATTAGAGTTTGACTATTCATAAGTGCCTGTGAAGGCCTATTTGAATGAATAAATTATTTCATTTCATTTCATTTCAAAGAATGGCTCTCATCTCGTGTGTTTTTTAAATGTTGAGGACATTGAATTATTACGCGTTGAGGAGTTAAGGAATTCAATAAGTCTTCTCAAGAGACGAGAATAAACTTCTTGGTAACAAAACAATGCAACATGCAACGCAACATAAAATGAAAAATCTATTTCCTTTCGAGGTCGGCAATTATGTTTCAAGTCACAGCAATTGTGACGAACAAAAGAAACTTAATGATAATAAATTTTCATCGATCCTTCAATCAGTCATTGTACATACAATATGTGTATGTGTGCATAACACATTAGCTACGGTAAGCCGTAGTGTGCACGACCGATAGCCCGGTCATCGACCCCCTTATCAGCGTACCTACGTGCGTCCCGTACTGCACATTGAACGATCTTATTTTCACACTTCTCTGCTTTGATGATAATTATTATTCCTACCTTACCCGAATTACATAATACTGTTCATTTTATATACCACGTTAGTTAGTACAAGACCAAAAACAAACGTACGGCCCGCCTGATGGAAAGTGGTTACCGTATCCCTTCCGTAAAGATAATAAGATGGTATGGACGCTTGCAACACACGGGACATTCACGCGCTACCGACCCTTTTCCACTCCCGAATGAGTTTTGGCGACCTTATATATGCACGCAGGCGCAGGAACACAACATTAATTTATTTTGCTGCGGTATTCTGTATTATTAGTAGGTATATTTAGTAACAGGATATAAATATACTTAGGCAGAATTATGTCTTCTTAATAAAATATTTAACCCCAGATTAGCAACTAACTCTGAGTTAATTAAGATAACCCAGATTTATGCAAGTGGGCCTGAAAAGATACATAGGTATAGGGTTAGTCATTTATAGTATCTATTCACGGTGCGCTCAGCCTAGGAAATATTATTTTGACGAAGTACCTATCTTCGATGTGACTTTATTTCATGGAAGTTTGAAAATTGCTATCTAAAATATTATTTCACAATATTGTACTAAAATGTGTTCTTTCCTAGAAGGAAGATGGGTACCGACATTATTCATAATATCACCATGAAATGTCCCAGGCGCAGGACAAGACAAGTCACCACGTGTGGGCCCAAGTCACTCACAAGTCACTGAATCACTTTGGACAATACACATACATGAGCTGCATTGCACCCCGATGATCGTAAATTTTGTCCGGATTTCTGATGGATACTTAGGTATTTCCGGGATTTAAAAAAGTAGATAGTTAAGTACCTGCCCTAGGTTTTTCTGAGTCTATCTATGAGTCAGCTATTATTACTTGCGTGATCGCCAAGGATCATTTATGATTTAAGTAGGACGTAAACGAAACGACAAATTCATATTTTATACATTAACTAACCGATGTAGGTATATAAATGTTTGTCTTTGTACAAAATGTGCCCTATATATAGTGGAGTTGCTATATAGTTGTTTGATCAAGTGTTAGCTTATCAACACAGTGGCCGCTGTGTTCAAACAATCAACGGGGTCTTTGTGGCCCAACCCTGACAACCCTACCGGATGCTAAACGTGCGTTCCAAATAATAAGCACAGTGTGCAACTCCGTCGAATGTCAACATGTCATCCATCCTTTACATAAGTAGGTTAGTGTTAATGTTATAAAATAAGCATGCAATATAGACTTGCCTGAAGATGCCGGAAAGAGTAATATGTACCCACTTTAAAAGGTATACTTTTTGAAAAAGTAGTTCTCTACTTACCTTCCATCCATCTACTAACCTTAGTAGATGGATTGATCTACAGGAAGAGAAAGCCCGAAAATAGAGATGTATGGCTTCTGTGAAGGATGATATGAGTAAGAACGGAGTGAAGACCGATTTGACTGATAGAAACAAGGGCAGGGGCGTCAACTAACGCCGTATCAGCCGTATGAAAGATACGGGGCTCCCGGGCTACAGGGGCCACGAACATGAGTATGCAAAATTTTGTAAAAATCTTTATCCTCCTTTTGGGCTCCGTTCGCCGCAGTCAGGTAGAAGCCCCCCCCCCCCTACAGATTTTGATACAGGGTCGGTATAGGGTAAGCTCAAAGAATTTAAAACGTCCAGAAGGATAGTCGCCTCTATGGCAACATGAAATAAACAAGCCAGAATTGACAGTATTTGACAGCCGTGCGCAGTACGAACTGAGAGCGATTTGCTCAGGGAGCCCCTCAAGCGGAGTGAAATTAAATGTCATGCTTTAGTAAGGCGGATTATCCATCTGGATAGAGGCACGATGCCCTATGAAAATCTTTGGGTAAGCTACGCCCGCCACTGAACAAGGGCCAAATAGAAAAAACGTTAGTGTACCTACATATTAACATACACCGAGACGCCATACATAAAATGTGAAAAAGTACAGGCAGATTATTTTGATGAAGTAGGTACTTTAAAACATTCTTGAATATTTCTTTACAACGAGGAGGAATAAGGCATAATCCACGACTCCACTATGCGGGCACACGGCGCATTATCTTGTAGTAATCTGTGGTTTCACTACAATCTCTTAGGGCTTAATCTGTGCTATGGTAAGTAATGATATAGCCGAAACTGTTAAGCACACGAAGCACACAAAGCCTGGAAGAAACTGGCTTCTTGTGCAGCTGTCGGAACTCACCGGTAGGCTTGGCGACAGATTTCCAACTTGGGGGTGGTAGCCAGCCAAGTGGGTACTACAAAGTACCCTACCACCTCCATGGTTTCCTTACGAAAGTTTTCCTTCATCGAAAGCTCAAGCTAATTGCAGTATTCGTAACCGGACGGGACCTTCGTCACGGCATTCGACGACGTCGCAACCACTGAGCTATCATATCGCCTTATTACCCACGGAAAAAGAAGCACAACGTGAATTGGCGATTTTAAAATCGACTAAGGTAATAATTTTTTCATTACGTTTGTGTTTTTGCCACTGATATTCGTGATGCACACTCGCGAGGCGACGACAGAATATCAGCGTTGAGGGGTACCTCAACATTAGGCTGAGTCGGCCGCCTTTTTCTTCAGATACCTACGCACAGATTGGGTAGGTATTTATTTATGTTTTTAATTGCTGTTCTGTTATTTTTTTTTTATTTTTTTTTCTATTATTTTGTGTTTCTGGAAATATTAATAAATTTTCATTCTTTCTTTATTTACCTACCTACCTACCATAATTATCGTGACGTTAAAAAGGGTTCTCTTACTACTGTTCTACTTGGGCTAGTCTTTCCTATTTTGCTTTTTAAGGCTGTATGTATTTATGTAAGTATTTGTTTATAGGTTCCGGAAGGTGACGGATTAGTAAAAAAAAAAAAATTACCACGGAAAAAATTGAAGAGCAAATAATAATTTACTGCAAAACCTTATACTTACATTCAAGTTGTAAGTAAGTATTCAAATTTTTTTTTGCTTTTCAGTTTTTTCGGTGGTTTAATTTTATGTTAAAAAGTTTTTATTTTTTGTGGCTATAATCTACTAATTAATACATGCTTCATTTTTGATTTCTTTTGATGTTATACACGTCGGTTAAAAACCTGTGACAGTACCTACCTATTATAAATAATAAAATAATAATTATATTTAAAATTGTAAATTAAAAGGTGAGTTAGAAAATAAATAGATGGAATTTAATTTGTAATATGAATAATAATAATATGTCACTAAGTATCTACTCTGAGCTAAAACTAAAAGGCAAGACTGTGCCCAACAAACTAAGTAGAGTTCGTAAATTTCATTATAAATTTATTTTATTATTAGTATTCTGAAGTATTTGTATTATTGTTCTTTTATCATAACATAAATTTGTTTTTTTTTCTTTGAGTTTAGAATAGAAACATATTTATTTTAAATAAAGCGCTCTCTATTGGCGTAACTATAAACTACGATGTTGCTTCAGTGCTGCCATATATAGTATATTAAATTTACCTAAACCGTATCAAAATGAAGAAGAACAATAATCTGTATAATTAATAATACAAGTCTTTAATAATTATACTAATGATGAAATGAACACTACGGCGATGATAGCTCAGTGGTAGTGACGTCGGATACCGGGACGAAGGTCCCGGGTTCGAATCCTACAATGAGCTTGAGCTTTCTGTGAAGGAAAACTTCGTGAGGAAACCATAGCACGGTGGTAGGGTACTTTGTAGTACCCGTCTGGCTGGCTACCACCCTCAAGTTGAAAATCTGTCGCCAAGCACCTATCGGTGTGTTCCGTCAGCTGCACATGAGAGCCAGTTCCTTCTAGGCTTTGTGTGCTTACCACCTTCGACCACATCATCACTTACCATAGTGAGATTGTGGTCAAACAAAGGCCTATACACAGTAAAAAAAAAAAAAAAACGGTCGCTGATCTCTGAAATATTTAACCATATTGTTCTGCGAAAGTAAAAATCAATAAAAACATGAAAAAAATCAAATGTCCCGCCATATGCTAAGCATGCACATTTCCTAAGACGTTGGTAAATGTTTATGGTATTGCCACATTGGTTCAAAATGTCAAAGTGACATTATTTATTGTGATTTGTACCCAGGGTGGCCAGAGCGTCCCGTTTGGGACATTTGTGTTCTATTTTACAGTTATGCGTTCCCTTTTCGTTCCCATCTTTCGTTATTTTTTGTATTACAAGATTAAAACAAGGTACTGACTACTGCTTCACATCACATTTAGCGATGCCCGCCAACGATTGGCATGGAAAAGTTTTGTCTGTGTAGGTACTGTTTTCATTTTACTTAGGTACTACAAAAATCAATTCTGAATGAACAAATATAATATAATTTTATAACTTATTTTTCATTTGCATTCCTTCACCGCGAATTTCGTTCCTTTTCAGCCATCCCGGCATTCTAAATCTCAAATCACTACTGACAACACTTTGTTACATTCCGTTTTACAAAATTGATTTACGTACGAGCTGGATGGATAGATCGATCTTTTTTTATTCGATGCCAAGTTGATGCGCTTAATTGCACTTTAATTGTTATATTCGTATAATTATTTACTAAAATATTATATAGATAGGTACTTTTATAGTTTTGCGTAAAACTATTTATTTAATAATGGAATTCTGCCTTTGAAAATTAAATATATTACGGAAAACAGAACGTTTGTTGTAGAGCGATAGCGAAGCGATACCAAAGTTAAAAACAACTTTGCATGACGACCACAAACTAAGTAGAGATACTACGCATCAGACAGACATGTCAGTACATGCTGTTTCAACCTTAGAGAAATCCAGAACATGACAGTTTTTTTTTTTTAATTTTGTCGGGTCGTGTGTTGTTTTTTTTTTATTGACCGAAGTATTTAGGCAAAGGAATCAGAATTCAACAGCCTAAATGTGTAGTAGGTAGGTACCTAGCCTTTCAAAACTTTTATGTATTTGTTTGATATTTTGGACAGAGAAATAAAATACACATTCAAGGTAAAGCCCTTTATTCAATTTAGGCCCCAGAAGGGCACTTATACATATACACTATATATTTTTGGACAATCTGACAATATTGGCTATTTTTCCAATTATTAACAATAAAAAAACATACCTAAGCAGTTAATACATTTTTTTTTTTTTTTTTAATTTATTGGTTCTAAAAATAATTACAAATTTGTTTCTTCACCCCCTTAAACCAGTGCTGGTTTGCCTGGGAGTTGCAAAAACATACGAAAAAATAACATGAAAATAATAAAAAAAAAACAATAACCTAAACAACACACGACTATCTATATCATAAAGGTATATTTGTTACCAGAAATGTATAAATGGCAAAGATCTGTAAAAAAATATCAACTTAACAAGCTTTCCAGCCTTATTATAACAACTTAATAACAGTTAGTAAGGTTGACATTAATGTGAAAATAATTGGGCACAACTTTTAGCCACTGGTGAAAAATCTGTACATAAGTATGAATACTGAATTTCAACTCAGTGGTACAACACAGTTCGCGTTCAGTACAAAATAGTGTCTTACATAGGTCTAAAACGACAAAACCAGCATGGCTACATTCGGGTTGATCAGAGAAGAACAAACATTGTTATAAAATTATGCAAATTACAGAAAAAATATTTAATTTACCAGTGGCTTGTTCCAATTGTCCTGTGTGTGGAAAAGCAGAGACAGAAGTGGACGTTGAAGGCATATGAAAAAGATCTGTAAACACATTAAAATGTATTAACTTAACAAGCCTTACTATAACAACTTAATAACAGGTGAAAATATAGCTCAATTAAACTAGCTTTCAATAAAAAAATAAAACATTGAAATAAGTCTTTTCTAGCTCTACGATGGTGCAAACAGGTACACAATACATGTTAAACTTATAGGTAACATTGTTTTATCCCATTCCCATTGTTTGCATCGGACGTTAAACATGATAAACAATAAGGTAATTCAACCGATCCAAATTATGTATTATCGGTTAATGTTTAGTTTATCATATAATTTTAAAACTTTATTTAAATATAATGAAACAACATTTATAACTATTAAAGTGTTAATTCCCTTAAAGAATAATAGTTCAAGAGGAGTAGAACAAATATTTACCAGAAAGTGGCATGTTATGCTTTAGTACAGTGGAATATACTTTTGGTGCTGCACAGTATGTGCACAGTCTATTAAACCATACAGTCGGTCGACGAAGCCGTCTAGACAGGGCAATCGTGCGGGGTGTGAGGGGCGAGACGCGGGAAAGCCGTTACCGAGCTGCGAACAAAACGATGTTAGTAGCTCGGTAAACAGAATTCAGGGCTAACGCGTGTTTGTGTCTGTAATTATTTTATATTAATTTGTTTATTTAAAATGGTGCAAACGACGTGTGCTGTGAGAGACTGCAAGTCTTCATCCTATTTAAATAAAGATCTGCGTTTTCATCAGCTTCCACACACAGAATATGTATGTTATCGTAGAGTGCATACAATAATAATTTTATATTTGTCATGTCGTGTCACGTTAATAACGCCAACAAAATGGCCGAATGGCGGACGGTAAAAAATATCTAATAGGTACACAGGTATAGGTAACAGCACAGGGCATGAGTATTTGGAAATCTTTTTTTTTTTCAGTAGTTCTGATTATGGATTAGGAGGGTAAGCACTGGAACTCCTTAGTGGAACATCGTATCCTAGCCGTGTTTGGGGTTGTTGGAATTGTCGTGAGATGAACTTTGACCATGTATGGTTTCCAGGGTCTGATGATGGAGTAGGAGACTAAGCACTAGAACTCCATAGTGGAACATCGTATCCTAGCCGTGTTTGGGGTTGTTGGAATTGTCGTGAGATGAACTTTGACCATGTATGGTTTCAGGGTCTGATGATGATGTAGGAGGGTAAGCACTGGAACTCCATAGTGGAACATCGTATCCTAGCCGTGTTTGGCGTTGTTGGAATTGTCGTGAGATGAACTTTGACCATGTATGGTTTTCAGGATCTGATGATGGAGTAGGAGGGTAAGCACTAGAACTCAATAGTGGAACGTCGTATTCTAGCCATGTTTGGGGTTGTTGGAATTGTCGTGAGATGAACTTTGACCATGTATGGTTTTCAGGGTCTGATGATGGAGTAGGAGGGTAAGCACTAGAACTCCATAGTCGAACATCGTATCCTAGCCATGTTTGGGGTTGTTGGAATTGTCGTGAGATGAACTTTATTTTTATTTTTTTATACCACTTAGGTGGCAAACAAGCATACGGCCCGCCTGATGGTAAGCGGTTACCGTAGCCTATGGACGCTTGCAACACCGGGGGTATCACGCGCGCGTTGCCGACCCTAGAACCCTAGAACTTTGACCATGTATGGTTTTCAGGGTTTGATGATGGAGTAGTTATTATAATATTGTTTAAATTATAATAATGCTAACAATGTTTTATTGTTATCTGCAATAAAAAAATAATTTTAAAAATATTGTTTACTTGTGACAACCCTGGCCGTCGCGATACTGTCTAGACGTTGTCGGCATTTTTCACGAGATCAAAGGCGTCGGACGACTGTATGGTTTAATAGACTGTGGTATGTGTATAATCGTAGTGCCTTTTACGTACATATGAGTGATCAGAAGGTTTGTGTTCTGAAAAAAAAGGAAAATTATTAATAGTTATAACTACCGTTGCCAAAGAGTTTTAATTATATTTATTTAACACCTCTGAATCTCAAATGATGCGAATGTTAAATTTAAAATATTTCTCTTAAAGCACTTTCTTAAGTATTAAATTTCTTTTTACATGCTTGTAATTTTTATGTTAGTACCTACTTGTTATACCTAATTTATTTTATAATTTAAATCTATTTATTTTTCTTGTATAGTGCTCATCCGTCTTTCGGCTGTGTTTGTAAATTTATGTGATTTATAATATTTGTGAAAACTTATAATTAGCCTTCTTTTTGTTTTATGTGGATCTATACTTTATGTAGGTACTAGATGTTAGTTTTCCTTTGATCAAAAAATAAAATACAGATAATCTTCAACTAAGTATTATACTTAATATATATAATTCAACAAGTTCAATTTAGGTATTTTGGAAGTAAGATCTTAATAACATACCTTTATCATCAATTATGCTTTTGAGGAAATACCATCCTCAATTTCAAGTAAGTTGTCTGGCTTTTCTATGGCCGCTCTACCCTATGTTAATCCCGCGACTTGTCTTGTCAATCACTTTGGAATACAACACATACATTTCAAAAGTTTAAGTAACTCACTATGCACTATTAAAATAAAAAATAATCTAAAAACGTCCTGTCGTAAGTAAGCACTAATGTTCCCAATGTATTATATTACTTTTTGTTCAATGTTGTTCAAACGTTCTTGCGTAAATTAACAGTACATTTAGAACGTCCTCTTTCGTAGATAACTTGCAGTATTTGATAACACTAATCAAGACTGGAATAATAGCGAAACGGGATTATTGAATTATTGATTGATTACAATGAATGATCAGCTGTGATCAGCCATCATCAATGACGTAATAATTGTAATGACGGACGACACAAAATGGTGGCCCTCGTAAGGCGAAGCAGGGGGCAGGACGAGGGAGAGTGGGACGCGTAAACGCCACGTAATACATTGCTCCCACAGACTACATATGTTTTCTACGGTTCAATATTTTAGTTCCATCATTACTAGCCGTGATGACGACAAACTGATTTTAATTTATCAATTCAAGGTCAGGACATTTGTATTTTAATCAGTTGGCCTAGGCCTAGTCCCCAACCCACCCATCAGGCGTTTACTGGCTCTTCCCAATAAATAATAATTAAAATCACCGCCATGGCATCTGCAATGCTGAAACTACTGAAATCTGAAGTAAGTAACAATTTGATTAATAAAGAATACATAGAAAGTAATGTGCACCTTGCTATTGCGTCTTTTAAAAGGGCACAGTCAGTTTTATGAATAGGTATGGATATTAATGGGAATAGATAGGTACTATCATAGTAAACAATTTTTATACTTAGAGGACACAATACCCTTAATTAATTTTAATTTCAATTAAAATTAACAAGCAAATACTAAGGTTTATAATTTAGATTGGTTTTTGGGTGTTCATATGATTAACATTTATGAACAAAGATAGGTACAAAAAACATGTGCAAACAGAGATTCATTTTGCGTAGTGAAATCTGAGTGAAATTTGGAATTAAAAGTGGCATATTCCTTGTTTACCTTCTGTGAATGTCCAACCATTAGTACTCTCATCACAAAGAAACTTATTCATTCAGATCATTAGGAAGTTAAATTACTAGTAACACTACATCATTTTATACCTGGGATGGAGTGCCACAGTTGAATAATGTTCAAATTTCATCACATTCCCCATAAATTGACTAACCAATACCAACTCAAATAGTTCTTCAACATTCCGAATGTTGATTTAGATAAACTATTACCTTATATTTATACTTATTTAAGTGATTAATCAATTGTTTGTCTGTTATTGAGATTGAAACATGTGAAAATATGCTGTAAATTGTATTAGGCTAGTTTTATTTTAATTAAAATTTGTGAACACATAAATACATAACTTTATGAGACAATTCTGTGAGAAATATAAATATGTTGTATTTTGTTCAGTCTCAGGTCCTTCTGCGTAGAAACTACAGCAGTTCAGCTCCTACCACAAAATTGTACATAGATGGCCAATATGTGGAATCAAAGACCAGCAATTGGATTGAACTCACTAACCCAGCCACTAATGAAGTTATCGGCCGGTATGTTAAAAACATATTATTGAAAATCAGTAATCATGTTGTCATAGAAAAATTTCGTTAGTTTTACTGCGATGCTTGTTTAAAAAGTCTACAATAGTTATATTAATAAATTAAATAATTATTATGTTTAGTCTGTCACTGAAATCTTAAAAACCCGACTGTCATTTTTATTATCATACATGCTAAATCTGTGACTTGATTGCTGATATTAAGCATTGCTTTTTATTGTTATCATGAGGTGTTGTGAGTTATCTTATTAACATATACAATCTTACATCACATTATTTTTATCATAGCAGAATAAATATAATGATTAAAATTTTGTTTTTTGCCTATCTATATAAAGCAACTATGACATGACATGAAATGTTACAAATAACATTCTATGAAACATAAAATGTTATTGTAACATTATTCTTAAAAAGCAAAAGTTTTTTTATTTTTTATACCACTAAGGTGGCAAACAAGCATACGGCCTAATGGTAAGCAGTTACCGTAGCCTATGGACGCCTGCAACACCAGGGGTATCGCTCGCGCCTTGCTTGTATACTATAAACAATAGCTCAACACTATTTAACAACCGACTTATATTATTGTAGATACTGCCCTTGTTTCAAAAGCAACTCAAGATTCTTGGGTCCAAACATCCATTCCCAATTAAATAAAAAAATTACGTTTTAATAGAATTTGTGTCATATTTGAATAATATCAATATTTTTTTGATATCTTACAGAGTACCAGAAGCTACACAAGAAGAATTGAACGCTGCATTAGAATCGGCAAAGAGAGCTTACAAATCATGGAGTCAGAGTACAGTCATGACTCGGCAGCAACTTATGTTCAAGTATGTAAATTTTTAAATCAATTTACATTTAATTATACTGCAGTAAAACATACAAATCATGCAATGAACTAACTGAATTGAATAGTTCTGTTATTATTTCAATATACCCTGGGAATATGTTTTATTTCGACCACGTGGTACATTTTCTTTGCATTTCACAGAGATCAAATATTTTACCAGGAAATAAATTAACTTACCTTTATTGCAGTATTCTATATCTTCCTACATGCCACGTTTCATTAAAATCCCTTCAGCCATTACGGCTTATTTTAGTAATAAATATTCACTCAAAATTTCGTCTTTATGAATGCGTCAGATATATGAAACCGAACAAGTAGCCTCCATGCCTACCTGCATACCAAATTTCAATGCGATGACATATTCTGTGCTTCAGATGACACGTATAGCCGTTGGTCCAGGATGTCACTTAATCTTGATAGTCATGGTTGTGCCTACCTCCACCGATCCGCAGTGGGCATGCGTGGTGGAGTGAGTATCTCCCAATTCCCTTATACCCTCCTTTGGCAATGGAGGCCTGTGCTCCTTAGTGGGTCATTATATGCTGATGATGATGATGATAGAGTAATTATTTCCTACAGGTTTGCACGTCTGCTCAGAGAAAACCAAAGCAAATTGGCGGCCAAGATCACGGAGGAACAAGGCAAGACCATCGCAGATGCCGAGGGCGATGTACTCAGGGGCATACGTGAGTACTTGAACTCTTGAGCTAGTCGCTTGTTGTCACTCTCGATACTATAAAACTTGTCCAACAGACTGATCCACCGATTGACAGATCAACGGTCTAGAAACTTGAAATTTTGCACAAGATCAAAGCTAATATTGGATAAACACTTGTAAGTAACTTAAAGTTTGTCATATCCAAACCATAAATATCCTTTATTCTGGTATTAGAACATAGGTAGTTGGAAAACCAGCCTTGTGTGTGACCCACCAAGTACTATTGATTTTTGCCCAACATATGGTTTATTGGGTCTTTGTTTCCAATTATGTTTTTTTTTTCTATAAACCTTTTGACTATTTGCTAATAAGGTATTTGACAGTGTAAAAAATAAATGATAAAACACTATTCAGTGTATAAAGCATCAAAAAATACAACGAAACGACATTATGTTGTACATTTTAAGCTTTTAATGATATATTTTTTACTAGTTAAACTAATAAGAGTAGGTCAGTTGATGCTGTAAAATCGTGACGTCACCTGCTTGTATTTCATACAAACCTCCATTTAAACTATCGTTTTCGACATTTAATTAAAAGTTGCTGGTTTGAAATACCCTTAAATAATATTTGGCACTTGTTGGTACAATTTTATTTTATTCACAATATAATTTTACAGAATCTGTAGAACATTGCTGCAGCATCACAACCCTACAACTGGGTGACAGTATTCAAAACATTGCTAAGGATATGGACACACATAGCTACAAAGTGCCCCTGGGTGTCGTAGGAGGTAAGTTGACTGAGAAACATTTTGTAATGAAGCTCCTTTGTGGACTGCAAACACTCAGGATGTGGGGTTTGCAAGCATCTATAGGCTATGGTAACCGTTTACCATCAGACGGGCCGTGCTAAGTAGCATAAAAAAGTATCTTCATTTTTTTGTCAACAAAGTTATTCATATTTGCTGAGTTTATCATTTGCATTCATTATTCTAATATATAAAATTAACAGCAATTCAAATATGAAGTTAGTAGAATGCATAATAATTATCCATATTTATTTTTATCTACACCCATGCTATAAATCTTCTATAAAAGTTCCTGAAACAGTTAGCTTATTACCAACATTAAAACACTGGTTGTCATAGTAACCATTATATCATCCAAAACAGTGTTATAATGTTGTAATGAATTTTATTATGCAACTCTTTTTTTTTTGCTGTTTCGGACTATTCCTTACTCATCAAACAGCCACATTCTCCGTGGTATCCTTATGAATTTCAATAAAAGAACATTTTCATGCAGTCGCGTTACACTATCACAGCGCCCTAATAAAAAAAATACTTTAAGGTTATTCGAATTCACAAAACAAGTAAACCCACATTTGCAACAGTTGCATAAATAACTAATCTTAAATTCCATTATATAGGTGTAGCAGCGTTCAACTTCCCCGTAATGATCCCCCTGTGGATGTTCCCGCCGGCGCTGGTGACGGGCAACACGTGCATCATCAAGCCTTCGGAGCAGGACCCCGGAGCCACCTTGATGATGGTGGAACTGTTGCAGGAGGCTGGCGCGCCACCCGGTCTCGTTAATGTTAGTACCTACATTCATTATTATATTGTTCAAGTGGAAGTTTGGATGTTTGTGACACAAACGGCTAAACGGGACATTGTGGATGAAATTTTGAAAACGAAACGAAATGAGAATATGTTAGGTTAGACCAACAACCTAATATATTCTGAGAACATTACACTTTCTTCCCTAAGTGTAATGTTTTCAGAATACCGACACCGAAACCATTGGATATCCGGAACTGCAACCGAATCTGATATTAAAGTTTCGAATAATTTCAGATAGGAACCTAGTACCTAGTACCTAGTTTCTAATATTAATATGTTAATGTTGTATAGGTGGTGCACGGAACCCACGACCCGGTGAACTTCATCTGCGATCAGCCCGACATCAAGGCTGTATCGTTCGTCGGAGGCGACGCGGCCGGCATCCACATTTACAATAGAGCATCTGCTGCTGGTAATATTTTAAACAAAATATTTTTACTTTATTACACGGAACGAAGGATATTTGCACGACCCGTGTAATGAGCGTCCCCTGTACTGTAATCCGCATAGCAATTAATGCCGTAAATAGACAGCATACCATTGATATGCAGAAAAACAGTGTTCGGAACAGAACAGCTTTGTGGGACGTCGGCATTAATGTCCATGCTATCGGAGCGGTTGCTGTCAACGACGGCTCTTTGTTTCTGCTGGACAGAAGGCTAGCGCCCATTTGGATAATCCCTCGGGAAGCCCGTATGCTGGTAACTTCGTTAGAATTCCCCGGTGTCCTACCCGATCGAATGCTTTTGCCACATCTAGGCTCACCGCCAATGCCTTAATGTCAAAGTCGAAGCCATTTATTCAATTTAGGCCTTACTTAGGCACTTATGAAGGTCAAAGCTACTGAAGATACCACAAGTTCGGAAGTCGGACTTTAACCCCACTTTAAGTCTCGATGGCGAGTGACCAACGCGACGGTGCTTGAGATACAGTTGCGGCTGTGGCGGAAACCATATTGTCGGTCGCTCAACAAGTCGTGATCCTCCAGGTATCTCAAAGTTGCGTGTTGTTCGCTCGCTCCATTACTTTGGAGATGATGGCGATCGGCCTGTAATTTATCGGGTCGGACGGACTACCATTTAGGCGTAGGAAAGCGGGCTGATTCGCGTCAGTACAGGAAGCAATTCAGGAAAGCTTCAGAACCACTGCCAGTATGCCGTCTGGCCCACTGGACTTATGGACGTCCAGAGAAAGCAATTCCCGACGGAGCTCCCGTTGGTTAATGCTTATCTCCGGTGTGTGCGCACCCGCCATCCAAAGTCGAGTTCGAGGTTAAAAGAAAGCCTAATAGATCAGCTTTCTGCTTTACACTATGGACCAAGCTTCCGTCCGGCTTACGTAATGGTGGCAAGGTCGACTGGGAAAAGTTCCCTTCAGCAGCTTTCGCGAGAGACCAGAATTCGCGATTCCCAAAGGGAAGGCTAAATCGAACTGCCCTGGCAATCATCGCTTACTGAACGTGGAGGCAGTGTTAAAGGATTCGAAGATTTTGGCAAACTGTTCGGCCACCATTTTATTTTTGTAATGGCGGCGCACAATAAAATCTTTATTGATTGGGGACACTCATACAAACAAAAAAATACTTTCATAGAGGCTTGAAATTGACGTAAAATTCTAGATGGTATCCATCCACCACAATAGCTCGTTAACTGTAACTAAGGCGGCAAATAAATCTATTTAGATTGGTCGTGAACTGTTGCAAATGGATTGAGTGCGTCGACCTGGGGGTCTAATTTCAATACTACCGTTTATAGAAGATTTCAAATAGCATGAATTCGGTATGAAAAGGTTTTTTATTACATTTCTCAATGTAACTATTCACCGTCATATAATAATCAAGCAAGGTTTCGCAAAAATCTCTGTGCGGTATCTCAAACTGCTCAAATTATTATGTAGAATTTAATAAGATGTGGCAAAAAAATCTTGCATCGTCACAACAACTCATCCAACATCGAAATTCAAACTTATTGGCAGTTTCTTTGTTCATGAATATTGAGTCATTATTATTTCTTTATTTATAAATATGAATCACTCATTGTAGTGAAATTAGCATCTTTCATTCGTAGAATGCAGTACATCGTTCGTGACTTGTTGATGTCTAGCTGCATCAAATTGAATTGTGTTGTTATTGTTAGGCAAGCGTGTACAAAGCAACATGGGTGCTAAGAACCACGGCGTGATAATGCCGGACGCGAACAAGGAGCACACGCTCAACCAGCTCGCCGGAGCCGCCTTCGGGGCCGCCGGCCAGCGGTGCATGGCGCTCAGTACTGCTGTCTTTGTGGGTCAGTATACCTACTATTATTGTGTTTTATATGTATTGTATATGTTAGGTAAGAGCGAATGGAAGAAGCGGACACTTTGCGCCGACCCCAAGTGATTAGGACCAGGGCTGGCAGATGATGATATGTTAGGTAAGCGTGTACTGGACGCGAACAAGGAGTACAAACAAGATCGGCCAGAGGTCCATGGCGCACAATGACAGTAGTACTTACACTGCTGTCATTGTTTTGGGTATTATAACTATAATTATATTTGTAAGACTTTAAAATCGTCTATAAAAAAGAATTTCGTGATGATGGTCATCAAGCCGTTAGCCGCAACTAAGCCTAGCAAAGCTCTACAATACTGATTCCCATTTGTGCACAAAATACAATATGTTAAAAGACATCGGATAGTGCATTTTAAATCCTTAACAACAATGCATACTTAAGTACCACTCTTTTAAAACTTTTACGCCCTTATTACACAAGAGTTTAATGCAACTCTTGTTAAACTCAAATTACTGCGCATCCACCAGAGATGTGCGAGGTAGCGGAGTGGTGCGAGGATATGTAGCGAAGCTGTGAAATGGCGTGACTCGTTCCACCAGATATTATGTGCGAGGAATATGTTATGTGTACAGATGACCGGAGCGAGGATAGGTAGCGGACTCTTTTCAGATAATATTATGACCTCTACCAAACACCATCTATTGAATGACTGGTAGGCGTACATTTTCATTCGCACATTCTTCGCACGCATTTCTCGCTTGTTTTGTAAGTACAAAAACTTCGCTCCGCTAAGCCCATATACACCAGAGCTGTGCGGAGCGAGGCTAGGTAAATGAAGTGATTCTATTTAAAAAACTGTTGCTTAAAAACACAACCCTCGCAATGCAGCTTAGCACATCTCTGGTGGATACTCAACCTTAAGATAGGCTCTTTTTATTAGATGACGTTAGAAATGGATAGATATACTTTGATTTAAGCCGTGGCGGTTAGAGTTTAGACCTGTGTTTAATATTGTATTGTATATAGGTGAAGCGAGGGATTGGATCCCTGAGCTGGTGAGCCGCGCGCAGTCGCTGCGGGTGAACGCGGGCCACGTGCCCGGCACGGACGTGGGGCCCGTTATCTCCGCCAAGGCCAAGGAGAGGATCCTGCGACTCGTTGAATCTGGTAATTAGCGTTACACCTTCAAATATCCTATTACGAATGTTTTTAGTATAACCCCATTTTTGTACTGTACACCTGAAGTTGTATTGTAGGTACAGTAATTTAAATTAAGCTCAATTTTTTTTATTTAAATAAGCACCATATTTTTCCGAACAAATACAACAACTAAAATGTTCTAGAAAATATCGAAACGATATCGCTATAAACAGTGCAGACGAATTCAATTTTGCCAACCTAACGACTTTGACAGCTTCAAGTGCACAGTTATAAACATCGAGTTATGGTTGGCACAAGATTCCGGCGATATTAGCACATACGCGAATAATTTCTAATAAAGATTTTGGTAATCGATCACTTGCTGCAATCAGAGAATGCGATCAAGATCTCCATAATCTGTTCCTCCATCCCCGTTCTTCTATCGGACCGCTAGGCGTTGGAAGGGACTCCACAGCTTTGTGGCCGGCATCCTTCTTGTCGTACCAAACGTTTCAGTTCCTCTTTCCTTATACGCACGGCCAAGCTGTTGAATACTCTCCCGGACAACGTGTTTCCAGACACATACAACATGGATTTATTCAAGGCTAGAGTGAACAGGCAACTTTTGGGCGCGCCCGGCCCACCCTTGACTACATCTTCGTTTACCATTAGACGGAATTGTGGTAATCTAAAAAAAATCGACTCTGGTATATTCGTCCTTCTATACTATACAGAGGCGGCCCAATATTTGCAATCCGATTGGAGGACATGTTGGCAATCTGAATGAGGATTTAAAATGTATAAATAGGCTTGTGTTTCTCCACAATTTCAGCATAGTAAGTGACGTGGCCGAAGGTTAGAAGGGAGCTGACACACAAACAAACACATCGTAAAAGTCTTGCGATGGATTTTTAACGAAGGTGGTGGATTCCTCGTTATTTTAGACTACATCGATAGTTCAAGCTCAATATGATATGATCCCTGCCCTACCTATGCCTCGGCATCAAACGCCACTAACACTTACGTATCCTATCATCGCCTTTTAAACCACACCAACCTGTATTAAGGGGATATTGAAATGATCTGGTTTTTATTTGTTTTGTCTATAGGAGTGAAAGAAGGCGCGAAACTCGCCCTCGACGGTAGAGGAGTCAAAGTAGCCGGCTTCGAAAAAGGTAACTTCGTTGGACCTACCATCATCACAGACGTTAAACCTACCATGGAATGTTACAAGGAGGAAATCTTCGGCCCAGTACTTGTGTGCCTTTTCGTAGACACCATCGATGAAGCTATCCAAATGATAAATTCCAATCCTTACGGAAACGGAACTGCTATTTTCACAACCAATGGCGCAACGGCAAGGAAATTCTCCTCAGAAATAGATGTCGGTCAAGTAGGAATTAATGTTCCCATCCCTGTCCCACTGTCTATGTTCTCTTTCACGGGCTCAAGGGGCAGTTTCCTAGGTACCAACCACTTCTGCGGCAAACAAGGTATCGATTTCTATACTGAGTTGAAGACTGTCGTATCATTCTGGAGACAAAGTGACGTATCTCACACGAAAGCCGCCGTTTCAATGCCGACCCAACAATAATTTTATTAGTCATGGAATTTATATAATTGTAGGAATATTTATTTTTATATAAGTATTTTATATTTATCGTTTTTAAGGATACTGTTTTTACAGCATTTATATTTTTAAGTATTGTTTTTTATTTTCCAACTCATGTCTTCCATAGAATTAAAAATCATATTGTTATGTAAAAATCACTTTGTTTATTTTTGTATTGTTATATACGTATGCGATTGAATAAATCGATGTTTTTACAAATGTTGTATGCAGTTAATTTTATTTTCTTGCTAAAGTTTCGTAAACATTCTTACTCCTTAGATCCCACTTTCGTGAACATATTAAAAAAAACAAAACGAACCAAAACTTAATTTCTCCGTTGCGTTGTAGGTACATTAGAGTATACTTTGAAATTTCACCTCTTTTACCGAAACCTATGTCGGTATCGTCATGCTGAACCACTTTTACTATTGAACACGGATGAATTCGAAGTTCTTGAAAAATAAAATACCGTTTTCTATTACAATTTAGGTATATAAAAAGTTCATTTGGCGATTTGAGAAGATATTTTTAACAGCTCGTATGTGTGATCTTAATCCATGCGCGAGCGCAATCAACGAACTAGTTCTCATTCATACCAAAAGGGTAACAATGATGGGATCATTCTATTGGTCACATCCTTATGCAGATATTATACATCTTATAAAGCTAGGAATAAGAGCGATTATTTCATTATTATACTGTTATAATATTATTGTAGCAGTACTCTTTGTTTACTGTGATGCGTACAACTGTCATACATACCAGAGATTTTAATGTGAAATCACTCGTGATTCGGCGCGCACGCATCGTATTTTACGAGGAAATTATTGTTGTGTAAATATAAATGATTGTTTAACATTGTTGGCTATGATCGAATGGATGTGACATCATAAACAGTACTGCGATACCGACTTCCTGGGTCTCCTGTTACTTTAATAACGGTAGCCATGAAAGAAACACGCATCGCGTTGTGTTTTTATATGAAAACATTATTGTTTCTTATATTTTTGACTGAATGTGTGTGTTTAACGCCGCAATGTAGGAACGAAAAGGGCGAGCCTGTCGATTGGTGAGTATTTTTTAATATTTCATATTTTTTTTATACTAGGTACCTAACTAGTTGTCGGTACTAAGTAGCAAACAAGCATACGATACGGCCCACCTGATGGTAAGCGGTCACCGTAGCCTATTGACGCTTGCAACACCAGGGGTAGGTATAACTCGCGCGTTGCCGACCCTATATTCTATATTATTAGAAATCCTTTGTTTCTTGTTGGTGATCAAATTGTTAGTGCTGAGGGTGACTCATGTTTTGTAATTTTAATATTTACTCGTATTGCATTAGTAAACTATATTGTCTAAGTATTTTGCATGCTTAAGTATATAAATAAACATACCTACCTTACGTAAATAGCATACCATATTGAAGTTGTTATTTATGACAGAATTATGCGCTCATACTACTATACTATATCTTATATTTATTTTATATCCCTTGACTTGCGGTTAAGAAATAACAATTGATTTCTATTGTATTCCTCGCCCGCGCGGTTCGCCAAACAGTCAAAGAAACCAATATCTAATTTTAATTAATTAAATACCTAATAATATAATTATTAATTCGTTGCTGGGTGTGGCTCATCTAGTAGAAGCATTGTTATTATTCTTTAAAATAAATTTGGAGGTGACTTTACACTTTACTAACGGACATAAAATACCTACTCTTCTTTTAACTTTTATTTCCTCGCAAGTAATTTATTTCGTTCTTACTGGTTTTTACTTTACCTATAGAGCTGCATTTCGTATAGTGTAGACAACTGACTGTGTATTCGGATAAATTAATACTTTAGGATGGTTTCATTTGTAATTTCTATCCCAAAATCTTCAGTCATAATTGGGCTTCTTTAGAAATAATACCCATTTTAACTTTATTACTAATGTGATCCATATATAACACTTATATCATACAAATAAGTTTCAATTTACAGGTTTTATATGTACAAATTACCCCGAGAGAAGAATCACTTAAATCCCCTTGTGAGGAAAGGTGTGGCGTATATGCACCTCACACCATCCAAGCTCAGGGGTGGATGGATCATGTCAGATATGTCCATAAGTGATCCACGGTCTATGCTCGGAAGGACATTGTCTCCTTTGTATCAGGTAATTCTGGTCTGATAATACCTCTATTGTAGCTGCAGTACTATCTGTGTATTATGTTATAGGATAATTGAAAAATTCAAGGAAAAAAATATTTTTGTATTTTTTACTGAATTGGATTAAAACTACGATCGAAGTTACCAAAACCGGCTGGACAAAAACTTGTCATACTTAACAATTAACATAACTATTTTATTAGATTTGAATGCGGTTTCGGATATCCGTTAGTTTCGGTTACGGCTACGGAGCGCCATAACAACCCTGATATGTACGCTTCTTCCATTCGGCTTTTCTATCCGTCATAGCAGTAATAACTCCTTACTTACTCATATCATCTTTCACATAATCCATTCATCTCGTTTTCTATCTTCCTCTTTCCTTATATCTATCACTACCGATCATCCAGTGGCGTAGCTTGCCCTAGGCGGGCCCTGTATCATAATTTATTGGAGGGCCCTTCTACCTGACTGCGGCGAAACCAAATCGAATAATTTTTGCTTACACATGTTCAGGGCCCCTGTTACCTTGGGGCCCCGTATCATTGATAAGCTGATACGGCGGTAGTTACGACACTGCGATCATCTCTGAATCATGTTTCCATCCTAGAATAAGATACCTACCAATTAATAAATGCCAAATAATGATTTATAAAAACAAATCATCCTTAAGATTTGGAAATAATACCTAACTATAATCCTACGATACCATTTACTTAAAATAAATTATTTTTAATTCAGTATGTTTTCAGGATAAAAACATCATATCATTAGTTTACAATGACCAACCACCGGCCGCGGAACATCAACCAGACATCCTGCAGTCGGTAGCAGACATGTACTCGAAAAGTAAAAGAGGTAATTTTAATCGAGATTACTTGTTTTGGTAGGTATTACTTATGTAGTGATTGAGTGTATTGGTAGTCTTTTAAACAGGTTCGTATAGTTTTGCACATAATATATCTACCACTGAAAATAGGCCTCACAATAAACTTGAAATCGGTTGGTCATACACTGACATTAGATGATGGCCTACATAATTAAAGAAAAATCAACCTTATCATGTATGAGTTGTACGACTTCATTTTTCAAGAGGATATACCTATCATATTGTAAAGGACTGTTTCTGAATACAGGTCAAGTAAAACACGCACAAGTAAAGAGGTACAAGAAGTTCAAGTTGGGTGACAAGTACTACGATGATTACGATTTGGCTGAGATGTGTAAAATGCACTCAAAGTTCATGAAGACCCGAGTAGAGAGTGGCCACACTAAGGGTGTGATTCTTGGTGACAAGTTCACATCGCTGTGGTTGGTGCATTCGGTGCCGCGGTTTCCACCAATACCAGACTGTGAGTAATTAATAATAGTTATACAACTATTCGATTGAGGCACGGATTACAGAATAAAGGCAGATGGAGCGCGCGAAACACGGGAGTGAGGCACTACTAGTAGTACCCAACTGATAAGGCGCATCGTGAACACTGTGTTTCGCACAGAAAACAAAGTATGGCCCGAAGATTTCATAATACACTGCAGCTGTTAGTTCCGTCTCACTTTCAAGTCACGCCCTTCCGCACACATGGCGGCAGCTGCCGACCAATAGCATTTCTCTCGCTCTGAAAATGTATCTTCTGCGCAGGTACATCGGTAAGCCATATCAGTTGGGTACTACTGTACTAAAAGTTACTTAATTCGACGTTGTTTTCCAATAGTACATGGCGGCCTGAACGTTAGCACGTACGACTACCCGACTACAGGAATGAAGTATGGACAGTCATTCCTGTGCGTTTCCATCCAGACCTCGACACTGAACCAAATAGCAACTCAACTTAAATACAATGAGCCCCTGATCGTCTACCATCACATACCACAGGAGTTTGAAAACGAACTACCTAATTTGGTCGATGTTGTACGCAATAAGACGATAGATGTATCACCATGGTAAGTTAATTGCTATACCTATATATATTAATTTGAATCAAGAATTAAGTTAACCGTAGGTCCCGATAGGTTTGGAGGCTCGGATAAGTTCAGTTATCGTAAAAAATACATTTAAAGTGGATCTTAAAGCATTCTAGTTTGAAAATAAAACAAAATGCAAAAATAAAATATATTTTTTGTTCCCTTACAGGTACCACATAGAAAGCTTCGAAACTTTGGTTGGTCGTAAGTTTCTATCATTTGCTAAGAGTGCCATGTTCAATGATGACTTATACAGTGGCTTAGTAGCTGAAGTATTGCAGTCTGATCTCCTGGTTGAATCTTGGACCAACGGCCCTGGGACCCTGGACTCGGAGTGTAGTAGAAACTTTCAGTAAGTGCCTTTAACTTTGTTTTTATTTCAGCTTAAGTCCTAGTAGGTCTTATGAAGGTTAGAGATACTGAAGTTACGAAAAAGAATCAAAATTTGATATGAAAAGATGAGAAGGAAAACATCGTAAGCAAACATCGTAGGTGTACCTATATTAGGATAGACTTGATATTTATCTCTATAGTGCAGAACCATATTATAAGCTGTTAATGAGTGGATGAAGGTAGTAGATCCCCGGTTTGGCCGGTACCTGGATAGGTACCGGTGCCGGCTAGTGGTATTTCAAATCTAGCGTCCCCGTTCTTCGGAAGGCACGTATAGCAGTTGGTCCTGGTTATCACTTAATTGTGATAGTCTCTAAGCTAGTTGGAGGCCTTCTAGGCGGCTTGCAAAATTCCAACAGTAGGTTGACCACTAGCCCACCATCACCAATCCGCAGTGGGCACGCGTGGTGGATTACTGACCATTCCCTTTCACCCTCATTTGTGAAAGGAGGCCTGTGCTCAGAAAGATGAATGAGTGGAGGTATATCTAAATAAGTATTAACATGTTATTAAAATCATTCAACCGTATTGTTTCAGAGTACGAAACATAGAAAGGCTAAAGTTTCCTATAGCTAAGATGTCATTCACATCGCATAACGATCACTCGAAATGGGCGGTAGCTGTCGCCCATAAGATGCACAACAGTCAGGACACCAAAGTTGCTGACTATTGGGTCTGCGTTGGAGATATTAATAGAGCGGTAATGTATATTCATATGAACTCACCTCGTGTAAATGAGAACCTTTTTCTTTTATACCATTAAGGTGGCAAACAAGCATAGGGCCCGTCTGATGGTATGCGGTTACCGTAGCCTATGGATATCACTCCACCAGGAACACCAGGGATATCACTCGCGCGTTGCCAACCCTGCAGAAATCTCTTCACACCCTTTTTGAAGAACCCCATGCTGTACTCCATTGGGTGCACCACGGCGGGGAGCTCATTCCAGTCTGTTAGTCCGCGGAAGGAAGCTCCGTTGAGCCCGCACAGTTAGAACCAATTCTGTTTTGAATGTGTGAGGATGGACTCTCCGTCGATGGCGAGAGTTGCTATGGTGGATGGTGGAAGGCCGTGGGCATCAATTCGAACAATTCTTTAGAACACTCTCCGTAGTACAAGCGGTAGAACACACATAAGGAGGCAAAGTCTCTCCTCATACCGAGGGGCTCTAAACCGCTCGTGAGCTCGGGCGGGATCGTCAACAATTCTGTTGGCACGTCGCGGAACCGAGTCTAATAGCCCAAACTGATCCTCTGTATCCAGGTGCATAGATGACAGCAGTACTCCATATGAGGCCGGACTTGCGACTTATAAAGTTGCAGTCTTTGCCCCTATTACCTAATCCTTTATTAGAAATTATCAAAATCCGAAGTCTTCACTTGCCTTCTAAATTTTATGGCAACACAACACAATGTGCAATCGCTTGATAGGCAAGTAAAGCAAAGGACTAAGGATTTAAAATGGGCTAAATTAAGACCCAAGTGGAAAAGAAAGGATCTCGCTCGAGTGGTTTATAACCTCGAAAACCGTCCTTTGTCTGTCTGTCATTAGGCTTAATTGCTGTGGAAATATAGCTCCGTTATAGTTATAATTCCGTTCTGAATATGTGTATTTTTTAATTATTAGAAAAGGTATGTGGCATTAAAATTTAAATTGTTTCAGTTACCTCAAGAGTCGCGTGGTGGCGGCACCGTCTGTACATCGGGACCAATACTTTGGGGCAACTTTGCGCATCTAATCGAATCTGTACAAACTTGTAATTAATACACAAAATAATTAGGCATTTGAAATACTGTGAAAATAGAAAAAATCCTGTAAAATCCGCCAGAAGTTATCTTCAGTATTGTAAATATATTATTTAATAGCAAAAGTTGGTTGTGTGGGACCATGAGCCTTAGCAGGATAAATAAGTAATTAATTATCATAAGGAATTCAAGCCCGTTATTGTCACTAATTAATTTATGGTTGTAGTACAAATGATTTTTAAGATGAAATACTTTGAATTTGTTTGCGAATGATGTAAATAGTTCTGTTATGGTTTATATATAAATATTAAGACACTTTCCCTTAGTTTTATAATTACCTATAAAATACTATACTACAAGCTTTGCTCCCCGCGGTTTTACCCGCGCCCCCTATTTTTAGGGGGTAAAAGTAGGGATGGAATTTCCAAAAATCCTTAGGCTACGAAAGGAACCAATGCTTATCAACTTTTGAGTTAATCAAAACACGCAGCAAAATCCTCCCCTTAAAACATAAATAACCCTCTTATTGCCCCGTTAGGGGTCGTTTTTGCGTGAAAACCAAAACCCATGATTGTTTATTTTCTGTCCAAAGTATCAATACCAAGTTTTAAGTTAATCAGACCGCACGATAGGTTTCTTCCTTACAAAATTTAACACTCCCTAGACCCCCTTTGTTTATAGTTGTGTTTGGGGGTAGTTTTGAAAAACTTTAGTAATCGTGCCTAGTTTAAGATTATAAATACTAGGAATAAGGCTTTTCTTACAAACAAAATCTTTTCACCCCCTAAAAGGTTGACTTTTCAAAATTTCCTCCTCTTAGCGGATACCTACTACCTATGAGATTTTTTTTAAGTCCACAGCTTCTATACTTTCTGAGATTTCGTGATTAATCAAGGAGTGTTATTTCGCTTTTATATAATACTAGCTGATCCCCGCGGTTTCACCCGCGTTCCCGGGATAAAACCTATAATACTCGGGGATAATGTAGCTTCCTATTAGTGAAAGAATATTTCGAATCCGACTGGTAGTTTCAGAGATTAGCCCGTTTAAACAAACAC
This sequence comes from Achlya flavicornis, assembly GCA_947623365.1. Classification (NCBI taxonomy): domain Eukaryota; kingdom Metazoa; phylum Arthropoda; class Insecta; order Lepidoptera; family Drepanidae; genus Achlya; species Achlya flavicornis. The sequence continues at coordinate 7,194,812 of OX392482.1, forward strand.
AAAACAAACAAACGAAAAAATTGTTCTGCTTTATGTTACTACTACTACTACTGCTACTACTACTTACTTATTATTTTAAACAAACTTATATCGATCGTGAATGTAATATTTGATTTTCTTGATTGATTGTTTTGAGATGACATGATTTTGTAATCGTTATACAATACTTATAGGATGTTTATGATTCATATTGAGGATAACATCATTATAAATAATTCGAATTGTTATGTATTTCATTCATACTTAACTCTTTGAATTAATGAAGGTCTTATTATTGTTTTGCTAGGCATTTATTTCTTACTTGCATTTGAATTTAAGTCCATTCCAGTTTATATATGTTCGCATTTTTTTACTATTATACTGCCAATATATGCAAATTATTGTTTTGCCAAATAATGAGGACTAAATATTAAGTTAAGTAGTAGGTACTAGGATTGAAGGATAGGTTTAAATATTGTAGCAAGAATATTTTTATAATAAAACTTTTTACTGTATTTGTATTTTTTATTACGTTAGCATAAGTAATTATATTATCCTTTTTAACTTTGTACTTACTTGGTCCAAGTAAAAGTTCGACGTACACAACGTGGATATTGTTAAAAGTTACTATCTAGAAGTAGTCAATCATAATAATAATATTATAATATCAATTATTTACCAAAAAAAACAAATATGTATCTGTAGGTACTAACTACTTACCTATACCTAACTAATTTTATTTTTAAGAGACCACGAAAATAGTCATTTTTAAACTGCATATTTTTGTCACATTCTGTATTATAACAAAGCTACCCAATTTTAATGTTCAATTTTATGACCGCAACGAATAAAACATAAACGCAGTTGGTTTAGCCATTACTAGTCATGCGAAATAATGTTTAGTATTTATTTATTCGTACATTTTGTGCACACTTGCTATGCTCTGGAATATTTACAAGGATGGAATCATATTAATCTGCACTGTAGAGACAATGACAATAATCCTGTGGATTGGTAAATATATATTTATTATATTTTTACTGGTCAGGCTACAGTCACGCAGCCAGCTCACTCCTACCTATTGCACGTTATGACTATAGGTATATGTGATAGATAATGTGACCTCCAGATGTATTGATATTTTTGGAAATATCAATACCTTGCAATTTCATTAACTAAATAAAATTTTATTATATCGCATTTACTGATGCAAAATAATCATCAAAATGTATGGGTCAAAATGTATTTTTTCTGACAAAACACACTGTACAGATATATGTATGGTTTTGAGTCAGTCCTGGCACAAATGAAAGGTCATCACTAACTATATCAGCAGCACCGCTCCACCGCAGCAACGGCTCGGCACCGCATCAAATCAATTCAACCACTAGCTGCCAGTGCCAGCGAAATTGATGGCGCGGCTTTGGCAAGATAGGTACCGCTTACTGGCGTCACACTGGATTAGTGGGTTGTCAGAGGCGTCAACTATTTTATTTAGTAATTGTAAAATTTATTTTAACACATACGATTTAAAGACCTTATATGCATGTCAAGGTAGGTATTTGCCGAGGTTTAGCCGTGCTGATATACTGAGTTTGACCTTTATACTTATGAAACCTAACAGGCATAGATTTTAAATGGACATTATAGTTTGCAAACTAATTCCTGGTGTACAGTTATCATTTACAAATTAACTAAAATAAATAGCACCAAACGTAACGTAACTTAGAACGTGTAGGTAACGTAGTACAAATTAAACTGTCATTTAACAGGTGGTATATATATAAGCCATCAAGCGATTCGGGCCTACAAATTAACTCGGGTCGCAACTTCACGTTCATAACTCCTGAGACAGCTGGACGATGGCAAATTTCAGATAAATTCATCAACGCTAACTCTATGCTACAGCATACGTTGGCGCCTTTGTATAGAGTAAGTAGTACATCAGTATTTTAGTGAGAACATTATTTTCATTATTTTAATTGTACAGGTGGAGGTTTAATACCTGACAGGAATAGTTGGCAAATATTCTACATTTTAGGTACCTACTACAGAGGGAAATTGTCCAGTAAAAAATATTTCTTTTCAAGGCAACTTACACAGATTACCTTGCAATGTTGGCGTATGCTGAGCGGAAACCTGACAAAAAATCCAAAGGGTCAGCAGCTCTTGGAATATTGATGGCTGACGAAATCGGTGGCATCTGGCTCGGGCATACTGTACCTGGTCTGCTGGATTTATCTTGTTAGTACTATTTGACTAAAATTCAGCAAATAAGCGAATCTGCAATGTACTTTCCCCCTAAAAAGGAAGCTAAAGCAATATTGCTAATGGAATTCTTTTTTCGAATTTACAGCTCATCAATTCCGAATCTTTTATTGAATTGAATTGAATATAATGAGATTACTAGTATATTAAGTAATTATGTATATTAAGTATGTATTTACAAACAAAAAGTACCTAGTAAGTATATGTATTATATCAGTTATCTGGTTTCCATAGTAAATGCTAATAGATCAGATGATCGTGTGTGAGGAATGTTCCAGGATATATATTATTATTATACCAAAAAATATTGAAAAAACGTAGGATCTGCCGAGAATTCGAAAAAATGAATTCCGTTAGCAATATTGCTTTGCTTCCTCTTTAGCCCCTATTATTTTAAGTTTCAGCGAATTAAGTTTGTCTCGAAGAAGCACATTATTATGTTTTTACAACATATTCTAATTGTCTAGGCTAGGTTGTAAAATCATATTTTTTTCATAATGTTGGAAATTAAATGTGGTGTTCCGTTCGTACGGTTATTATGGCCTCCAGAGCTCTATATAGAAGCGCTGTGCTGGCACTTGGCATAATGCGCGAACGAGCGGAGTAGTATCAAAGTATTATTGATACCTATATATACCTATAGGTACCTATGAATGAGCGTTGCGCCTTCCGTTGCCGACACAGAAACTCTTCTGAGACCAATTCTGCATGTGAAGCATATGAAGAGATATTTGTAAATTTGGCATCGCGCGGTGTTGCAGGTTTCTATAGGCTACTGTACGACCTAAACGTAAAGAAGTACCTAATAATGCATGTATATATTTTTTTATTTTTTTTTCTTGCTATTTCAGCGGATCGACCATTATTCCCTGACGATGAGCAGGAGAATGGTCACATGTTAATGTGTATGTCGCTCAACTTAGTCACCTTGAATGATATCGCAGCGTCACTTAGACACGTGGCGCCTAAAATCACACAGATGAGGATACCAAAACTTATGAAATCTTCTTTACCACAATGGAGTTCGATTAATATGGTACGAGAGCTACCAACGTTTTCGAGAAAGAACTTTAGTATGGCTGATTTTTTTATATTTACTTGCTCATAGAAGCCTGATTGAGATGCACCAAGTCTGGCAGCCGGAAGTGGTTGCGTTTCCTTCTGCGCATCCTGTTTGTGCTGGTGAAAATTTCGGAGTTTGAAACATTTTTTAATTTTTTTTCATCAATTTCTCCGTCCTTTTTTTTAACAATTTTTTTACCAAATTAAGTTTAAATTGACAGAGTGTTACTTTACGTATTACAACTACGTATGCTATATTAGTAGTGAAAAAATAAATAAAAACATAAGTTATACTGTTTCATTATGAATTTATTATTAAAATTATAATAAGACTGTCTAGAAAACTGTTGACTACCCCTGAGGCGTCACTTGGTTGTCACTAATGACAGTGAAATTTCTTTGTTTCAATTGTTTAGACACCAGAAATGAACTATGCTAACTTGGAATTTTGGAAATTTGCGTTTTTAATGCCAAATTGTTTATCTTAAGGATCTAAAAATGTTATCAAATTACAACAGAAATAATTAAAGCAGTTCCAAGAAATGGCGCAGCACTAAGTAAATTTACTTTTTGCGCTCGCCCGCTATATTTCGCTAACTGGGTAGAAAAGCGTGTATTTAGGGCCTTGCAATTATAATCTTTTCCTTTTCCCATTTCTTGGATGCCAGGTGGTGACCATTCTACTCCACTTGTCTTTTCCTCTCAGTGTGTGGCCTGTCCATCTCCACTTTAATTTTTTTTTTTTTTTTTTTGGGAAATGGGAAAAGGAAAAGAGGAAGGCAGAACAAACGATGGAAAGATGACATAGAAATAACGGGAGGAAGGGTTTGGACGAGGATTGCTAAGGATAGGGCAATATGGAAGGAGTTGGAGGAGGCCTATGCCAAAGGGCACACAGACAAAGATTGCCGGTGTCTAAGAGATAGGAAATATGATTAAATAAAACATAATTGAAAGGCATATTGAATAATTTAAGTAATTAATTAATAATGTATAAATGTAATAATTGTATTGTAATTTTATTAATTTCTGATGTAAGGACACCACTATAATATGTCAATTTTTTATCTTGTCTGAATAAAGGGCTTTATTATTATTATTATTATTAATTATAATCTTAAGGCGCCGATACCGCCACAGAGAGAGTTCTAGAGTTCTGAGTTCTGAGTTCTGAGTTCCGCGTTCACTACTGTACACACAGCGAGCGAGCATTCTAGAGTCCTAAAGGAAAATGGGCAAATTTGTGTGGAGCTTACCCCATTGGCGGCCAGCAATAATAATAATACAAATAAAAATAACACTGCTTAGTTTGGGATCAGATGACCGTGTGTGAGGAATGTCCCAGGATATTTATTATTTAATTATATACAAACAGCAAGCAAAAGTTTGTTTACATTCTTTATCTCGTCTCATTAGGTAATAACTCCGCAATTACCCATTTCAAAACAAGCTTAGATTCATTACATATAATTTAAATTCTGATCTCTTTCACAATAATAGTGTGGCACAAACTACAAAGTAGACTCAAATTAAGTAGACCAGTACGTGGATTACGTAACTTTATTGCAATGAAATTCAGATTGAAATAACCTCTGAATTTCAAAGAAATATTACAAAATCGGAAATGGTTCCTTTTCTAATGAGCCACTGTTTGTATTTGCAATTATCAGAACGTAAAAAAGTTATCAGAAAAACGCTATATTGCACCGATTTCAATTCAAAAATGATTGAAATTTAGTTACGTAATCGCCCCGCAGCTCCCACAAGCAGCACAAGTTCACGTATGACGCGCGTGGTAACCATCGCCCTCCTCGCCATATTGGTACTTATTGTGGGAGAAAATTTAGTAGGTTTATATTATTATTATTATTATTGGTGGGAGGATATTACCCGGGATTATTGCTTCATGATATTACCTAACATAAAATATATCAATATGTAGCGACATCTATCAGCCAGTGGCGCCACAAAAACCTGCATCACGCTTACGAAGTTTTCTCGAGAATCTGTATATATACAACTGTCCAACATGTACAGTTGGAACGCGATCCTCAAACCAATTTAATACCGATTTACCCTATCATTATATATCTTCCGTATCATCTTCGTCGCTGCTTTCATAGTTTTCTTGTTCATGGTCTGAGATTTCGTCAAGTTCGTTTTCAAAAACTTCTGTAAAGGTAATGTTAATTAAAAACTGTTAACTGTAACGTGTTTGTTGAGTTATTCTTCTATTAAAATTTACCTTGCACTATAACATCTGCGACCAAAGATGGTAATTGGTCACCATCAAACCAAACAAAATCATATTTGTTGGCTTCATTTATGGCCCAACCACATGCTTGAGGTGATAAGGTTGCAGGACTTTTTAGATGAGCATTTCTCCATAACTTTGTCACATATCGTACTCTGAGGAGATGCTGTCGTAATTCTCTTTTACTTGGTGGAAGGTTGGAAGAATCAAAATTTCTAATTTTTCTTTTAAAGTTGTCACTGACATTCTTGAATTGATATGCGTTGGAAAATAAGGAAAACCTAACATCATCGACATTGTTACTATTACTCATTCCGTACATGTGACAAACAAATTGTTCTAATGTAACAAATGCATCCTCCAGTATTATTTCATTTTCGGTAGCAAGATTTTGAAATGCTAACTGATAATCTTCTGAACCTTTCAATAACTTGAATGGCCGGAGTTTACCTTTACGGAAAAAAGCCGGTGTGTAATCGCAGCCTGTCATTGCGTGGAAACCTGGTAGAGCTTTGGATATAGAACTACCTAGAATATTATACAATTCATTAATGTTGACATATCGTTGATGGTTTCCAACGCCAATGTTTATCCAAAGTTTTAGGGAAGCACTTAAATGGTCCATATTTCCAAGAAGTATAAGTAAAATATCTGAGTCCGAGCATCTTATAACAACTTCTGCGTCAAACCTAATTTGGCAAATATGGTATATTATCTTTGTATCAGCTTCTTCGTGTTCTTCACATGATAATGAATCTTCTTTGGTCATAATTACCTTTTTATCTTCAACCCGGTAGCAATAACACTCCTTAAAACTCAAATAAACTATTTTATTACCAATGCAAGGTGCCATGTCGTCAGTAGACCAGTGGTTAATAAAAAAAAATACTATTGCTTCTTTGAACTGGATATTTTTGAGCTGAGCAGTAAAGTTATGAGGTCGTATTTGATTAGGTCCAATTGAAACTGGACTGGTCGATTCATCCCGTCGTGTACGCTCACAATCTTTAATAGAGGGTGTAAAATACTGGTCGAATATAATATCAATGCGACTTGCTTTAAATTGAGTTATCATGCTGAGGAACTTTTTAGATATACCATTAAAGGTTTGAGGTATTTCTTTCATTAGGTGTAACATGAAGAAACCATCTATTATAGCAATGTCGAAGCAGGACGGATGCTGATTATTATTGTTCTCCATTGTTTTCTCAATTATTTTGACTAGCTGTGCTTTATCTGTTTTGCAAATAGTTCCATCAACATGACACATGGATGTTGGCATAGGCGTAAGTGGAAATGAAAGTACTTTTTCAATATCAACCTTGTGGCTTAAAGATATTCCCAACATTCGACCAAATATATCCCTTTGCATTCTCAATTCAACAACTTTATTACCAATACATTAATAATACATTTAGTTGAGTTTTTTGTGGAATTGAAGGCCTTGCTTACCCAACTTCATACCCTTTTTTCCCCCTTTGGGGGTGGAATTATCACAAACGCTGAGACACCTATAAATTAATTTTCAATCGTCAGCCTAAATACTTATTTTGAACATCCTAACTTCGAAACTGACGGACTTTCATACAAACTTTCATCCCCTATTTTACCCCCTCAGGGGTGGAATTTCGAAAAACCCTTTCTTAGTGGATACCTACACTTCACAAAGAATACACCCTCCAAATTTCATGTCTCTAGGACCAGCGGTTTAGGCTGTGCGTTGATATATCAGTCAGTCAGTCAGTCAGTCAGTCAGTCAGGACTTTGAATTTTATATATAATGGATATAATGGTCGAATTGAAACAGCGCAAAAATTGCACCGACTCCATATAATTAGGAACAGGGTAAGAATACAACGAATAAAATAACATAAAAGTAAAAAAAAAGTATTTTAAAAAGTAAAAACCACCGTGTTATCTAAATGAAAAAAAATATATGAGGAGAAGAAGCGACGCAAGAAACTTCTCATGTGCCCGATAGGTTTATTGTTGTAATTTTACAATAAAATTATCACTTTAATTACACCTACAGTATTAATAAATTAAAAGTTTTAGTAACGGGTGAAATAGCAACTGCACTAAGGTGTGCACACAGGTCGAGCCAAACAAGTCGGCCTAACTATTCAACTTACTGATACATAGTGTATATTAAAATATTGATAACTAATCCTAACATCCTAACTTCCTAACTAATATTATAATAAATGCGAAAGTGTGTTTGTTTATTTGTTACGCCTTCACGCCTCAACGATTCAACTCAACGGATCATCATGAAATTGGGCATGCAGATAGCCTATGGTATGGAGAAGGACATAGGCTAATTTTTATCCCGGGAACGCGGGTTAAACAGCGGGGGACAACTAGTACAACATATTTTCGGAGATTTCTCAGTTTTAAGTGTATTTCGAATCGTCGATAGAGTCAACTGTAACGTTCATAAGTGCCTTATCAGGGCCTAACTTGAATAAATTACTTATTTATTTTGATTTTGAAAATAAAGTTATATTATTTTTTCCTTCGAATGGTTCTGGTTTAAAATTTACTTTTTCAAGTTAGCATTTTGTTCATTGCTGCTATTGATTGGGTCTCGAATTCCACTTCCGGTACATGGTTCTGACATTAGTTTCGTAGCTTTAAGTATAATCTCGCTCACTGCTTAGCTTCCTCGCACTTTTTTGGTGGAAAGAAGGCAGCCAAGGTTTTTATTTCAGAAAGTCAACCAAAGCTCAAGTAAAATTGTGGGTTGAGATTAAACAATTGAATTTGGAACCTGTCCCGATGACATAAGGTTTATTTTGATTAACACAATGTTCTTGAACAGATCTTAAATTAGTCTGTGTACCCTTATGCAGCCAGATATCCGTCTGGCAAATTAATTTTAGGTTCTTTGATAGCATAACTATATAATGTTGAAATTTCAGCTCTTAGAAAATGGTTTAGAAGAAAATATGGCTTTCACAAGATTCACAACTAAAATAGCATCTGGCACATAGTTAGCAACCACATAACGCTCTGTCGATTTAAGTTTAGGTTGCTAAAAGGCTGTAGAAAATGGTGAAGAGAAAATTATTCGTACTAAAATGGTTTAATGGGTTAAAAATCCGAAATTTTCACTAGTACAAATAGGATGCGCAAAAGCAAACGCAACCACTCCCAGCTGCCAGACTTGGCGCATCTCTATCAGGCTTTAATGCGTAAGAAAATATCAAAAAACCAGCCTTACTAAAGTTCTTTTTTTCGCGACGTTGCTAGCTCTTATACCAATAGGCCAATACAAAATCCTTTGAAAAGGTTAATAATTTTTAATCATATTTTTTTTAAACACATACATTAAATAACAGCTTGAATAGAACTAAATTTTATTGTCATGTTATAGCGCAACACCAACAATCCTAAACTTTTCAACTCAAGAGAAGACCCTGCGTGGTACAATATTATTCAGGCGACCCGGAGAAAATCATTGCCTTTATAAGACTTTTGCTAGAAATAAAGAAATAGTTCTCGATGTTTACGGTCATGATAAGCTAAGGAAACCAATTTGCGATACGAAATACAGGCGAGTAACTTAAAAAGTTAATAGTTTTTAGGAGGTAAATAGGGGTCTTACTTGCTTTATACCTTACAGCATACGCAACATCGATGCCATATCCCTAAAATATCCAGAACAAGTATTCTACATAAACAACAGAACAGATCGAGTAGGATTTGCTATCAGTACGGCAGCACATTGGCAGAGACGCGGCGGTAACCACGACCAATACTGGACATGCATTAGTAATCTGGAGAAACAAGACGGGAACGAGAAAGGAGGGCTCATTTTATGTGTAGATGACTATAATGTTTGGATAAGTTTTGACAACTTTAAAATAAAGGAGCCTGAATGCTAGTCGAATGACTAATTTCAGATATTGCTCTCAATTGAGTATTGAAAGCACTATCAATTTGATAGGCAAAGGCCCATACGCAGGGTTCTTATAGTATGACCATAATGCAATAATGAAAAAGATAACTTTATTGATAAAATGTTTATTATACAACACAAACATTATTTACATGATAAGTGATTCATATCGTTTAACACGAGTAACGACATTGAAACAAATTAGAATATAAAACTTAAGAAACCGTTTTGAACCGTAAACCTGATACTGGCTTCACTGGATCTATATTAATAAGTCTTTATATTACAGTTTCTTTCTACTTTTCCAACAGTCACAGTTTAATTTAATTGGCACCATGTGAGCTTGGAATATGTACAATTCTCACAATTAAAACGAAGACTACCATTATAAATAATAATGTTACTTGTTCGTCAAATGTGATAGGGGCGAGCTTCCATCACCTTTATTGAGTACCACCATGTGGCACATCACATCCACTATCCCGTGCTTTCGATAAAAAGGGATGAGTAGGTCGGTACATCAATATAATTATTTAAAACATAATATTCATAAACAACTACATTCTTACATTATATTTGATTATATAATAATATCAAAATTGTGATTCAGACCGAAAGAATTCCTTATTAAAACATCAAAATCATTATATTAAGTACGTAAATTAACATTGATAATATTGAAAATATTTAAATCAAAAGTGCTATTATAGTGGGGTTTATTTCCTTCACCATTGAACAAGAAAGTGATAGCTTTGCGAATTTAGAACTTGAGGGCACTTTAGATATAATTGAACACATAATAATGATCCTTCACGGACTCGAGTAATTTCAATAACTACAAGAATGGCGCTATCATAGCGCGTCATAATAGCGCTAAAATGACAGAAGTTTTCTGAATCTCTCAATGCGCGACTCTCAGTGATGGCATCCTTGTAAACCAAGAGTCTTGCTTCATCTTTAGATAGTAAGAGTCTCTCGGCGATGGTGCTGTGAGGGCTTCCTCCAGAACCTTTATAGCGCTTGTCGGTAGAACTTTGGCGCTGTACTCGGCTGCTTCACCGGGCATAGTGACAGCGCAGCTTGCTGTTGTAGCACTCACGTCTGAATTTGGTGTATCGGGTCGACTGGAATTCAAAGAATTTGGTGTAAGACGAAATATAATCTTAAATTGCCATAATGTAGAGTAACAGACGTGACCACTTATGCTGGCAGCTTCATTCACGCTGAAATCAAGCAATTGGACTAATTTCTTATATTCTTCTTTTATGTTCTTTATTTAAGACGGAGATTGGTATACGACAGAATCAACAACCATTTTTTAACTCTAAAAAGTGCTCTCTATTATTTAGGCACTGGACTGAAAATGAGAGACACTAAGTGCCAGTTTCTAAAAGCCAAATCAAAGTCAATCTTTAATCAAAATTGTTGCCGTCTTTGTCATTTCAGACGTCCTTGACAATGGCAGGTATACTGTCACCAAGAGATTAACATTGATGAGGCTATATTTATAAATCGGGTAAAACAGGCTCACCTGGCAGGCTGGCTAGGCGGTTGCAGCTGCACGGGCGGCGAGTAGATCTCGGCGGCGGAGAGGTCTGGCGCGTGCAGCAGCACGACGTGCAGGCGGCGCGCGCGCAGCGAGGCGCGGAGAGCGCGCGCCGCGCCCCACGTGCCCCAGCGCGCCGCCGCCGCGCCCGCGCAGCCCTCAGCACTCTCACCTACCTCGAAGCGAGGGAGGCTCTCGCATGCTGTGTCGGATGTTAACCCTGTGGGTTACATTACATTACATATTAATATTAGATTTCGCCATCAGTACCTCTACCATGAGTTTTCTACACTAACGTAATCTACAGTCGCTAGCGACTACGGAGACACCATTTTGTATGAAATGCTTCCAAAAGTGTCCACTAGAGGCGGTGCTCGCTATACAAAATATTCACCGTCGTCGCTAGCGTGTCTAGATTACGTTAGTGTAGAAAACTCATGGTAGAGCACTGGTAGATGTACCGGTACCTCGTTATCTAATCTTTTCTTGTTTTCATAATCTATCGGAGTTCCAAATTACATCCCTTCAGCCGCTTATGCGTGATTGAGTTATAAACATTCAAACATCTTTCAAATTGTAAGCTTTTATTTAGTTTCATCTGTCCCGGTATCTGTGTGTCTGTAATCAAATCTTGGAAGTTTCACCCTCTTCCCGGTTTCCGTTTGAGCTAAAATTTTGCATGCAACAACATTGTGCTATTATTACCTACTAAGTATAGAGAAGCTATCATAAGCAAAGGTTAGTCCCATTTGTTTAGAGTCAACTAAAGTTCTCTTTAGCGCTGAAACAATAATGAGTCGTCTAAGCAGACAGTAGAAACACGCAGCGCTAACGCTTTTAGGAGTATTTTGCTAGCAAACACCGTGATTTTCACGGCGCTACGCGTTTCGTTCAACGGAACATAGTTGAGATGTGTCGTGTCTTCTCTATACGTTAGTAATAATAGCTCAATGTGCAACAATGCAATATTATTATGACATGCAGCTGATCAGACAAGATGGTGGTCGACAATCGTTATCGTTAAACGACCAACCTTTGTATGGGATTGACATTTCAAATCGAAGTATCACGTCATTTTTAACAATCTCTTATGTCAATCCTAGATCGTTTACTAACGATAACGATTGTCGACAACAATCTTGTCTCGGGGGGCAGCCACCCGAGACAAGATGGTTGTTCTTTTTTTATAAAAAAATGTTTTTCTGATGATGGAGCGCCATGGGAACTCTGTTAGAAAACGACGCAACCCCATCCAGTTTGGGCTCGTTTGATTCGTTTGGACAAGAACTCTGGTTCTAGGGTCTACTGATCGACTAGACTATTATATAAAAAAATGTTTTTTTTTTTTTATATCGTTTGTAATACTTGTTAGTGAAATGATTTTGGCTTATATTATGAATCAATAGTTTATGACAAATCTCGTAAGGGAAGTTTAGTAACCAAACTACATATGATTGTATATATAATACCATTTAGCTTCTTACCGATATAGAACAGTCTGCCAGCATGAGGATGATCGGCAGCGGCGGCAGCGAGGAGTGGTGAGAAGGTTCGCGCTACCCTCAGTGCTCCGAGCACGTTCCCACGCAGTGCACCTTCCCAGCATGACGCCCCACCGCGACCACTGCTGCCTGCTGTATTGATCACTGCCCATATACCTGGAATCAAAGGAGTACAGATCAAACTGAAAGGTTCCTATCAACAATGCCCTTGGATAGGTGTCTGACCTTATCTCATTATTACTTCGAAGAATGAGATGATATTAAAATAAATTCCTTTGTAAGTTTAGTAAGATAGTCGGTGTACCATGTGTTTAAAAATTTCTAAACACTATTGATTTGTGAACACCTTATTCAATTGAAAATTAAATTAAATTACTCTACGCAATTTTATAATTTTCTTAGGATTTTTATTCACTCAGATTTTACTTTTCTATCAGAATAACTAGTAGAGGTAGGTAATTAAGCGCCATCTATGTGTAAACAGCCAACCTAATTATCGCAATAGTGTCGACTGATAACATTCGTAGCAATATACTTCGTAGCACGTCGTAGCATCCAGTGTCACTTACACATCGGTAGATGGCGCGATGACTTAATATGACTAGTTAGATCTTGGTCTAATACTTTCGAGCGCAAAAAGAGTTTAAATTATGGTTCAAATGAAAATTATTTTCTTTTTTTTTACTGTTATATGATAAATACTTGGATACTGTACCGTTATTTCGCCATTACTTCGCAAGCACTGCTGGTGTAGTGGTATCATGCAAGATTCCCATTCTTGCGACCCGGGTTCGATTCCCGGGCAGTGCACTGTACCTTTTTGTCCTTCAAGGAATTTAAATTACCTCTATTGCTGGATTTTGAAGTATATTTTTACCACATCTGGGATTTTTTTACTGACACTCATTATTCTTTTTTTGGAATAGAATAATTCGCAATCATACCATGTTCACCAGCCGGTAAATGCTGTGCCGTTGCTCTGGCGGCTTCCTCCAACAAGTCTTCCCTGGCTACATCCAGCTCTAGCGTGACGAGTCTCGGCGGGGGCTGGTCCTCAGGCGTCGTAGCCAAGTGAGTTTGCAGCCAGGAGTCGGCCAGACGAGCACCGAGGCCGCCTGATCGGCACCCAGCTATTACTCGCCACCCACGACTGCTTAGGTAGGTAGCAATCTGGTGTATTGTGAAAAGGATATTTGACAATAAAAATATTATTATATATATGGATGTCGAACTAGATATTCAGAGATAGACATTAGTATTGAGAAAAATATGATACTTCAAGACTTCAACGTATTTCGAACTCGTGAACATTCACACTAGTAACCTACCTACTAGTATGCTACTAGTCAGTCAATCGGTGCGGTGTTCCAATTTCGAAATACAGTTATTTCGCACATTATTTTTGTTTGATGCTTTGATATTGGAGTATCATAAATAGTATCCACATTATTTTTGTAATGTTTACAAACTTTGGTATCTACGTTTAGTTTTGAGAATTTTCTAAACACTGCGTAGTATCAATAATTCAACATGCTCCATCTTCAGTAAAATAATATGTATATTTTTCAAGATTTTAGTGTAAAGCAAAGAATTTAAAACGTCCAGAAGGATAGTCGCCTCTATGGGAACATGAAATAAACAAGCCAGAATTGACAGTATTTGACAGCCGTGCGCAGTACGAACTGAGAGCGATTTGCTCAGGGAGCCCCTCAAGCGGAGTGAAATTAAATGTCATGCTTTAGTAAGGCGGATTATCCATCTGGGTAGAGAGAGGCACGATGCCCTATGAAAATCTTTGGTGTAAAGATAAACCATCGAGGAAAGATCCCTTTAGAGTAGTAATAATGAACAATCAAATTCCGAAACTAGTCAGTGATTTGTCACTGAATTTGAACAGTAAGGACCAATCACTGCATCATGTGTTTTTGACTTGGCCAATCAGAGTACATGCGTCCTTAACTTAACCAATCAGAGCGCATTGTCGGCGGTGGGAAATTGGCGGAATATATTTCAAACAAAATAAACGTCATTACACTTCTTTGGGTTAATTGTTCGATGAGATAAACACAGGCAAACGTTATGTACTTTCAGTCCGAGAAAAAAGTCTGTGGTTTCAACTTAAAGAGCTTATTAAATACTTCATCATCAGCCACCAGCTCATGTGTGTGGCTGTAAGTAATAGGTACAGAACTTATAGTATAGATTATTCAGCTCAGAATCTTACATATACTTAACACAAGAAAAAAAATACAATAATCGCTTAACCTATGTCTGAAACGGCACTCAGAATAATGTCGCAGCACAAGCTTACGACGCTGGTTTCCAGTGGGAACCAGAGGATGGACAATATAACATACCTACTATCAATAAAATACTTATATCATACAGATACTACATAATATTACTAAATATATTACCTGCAATCCAAGCGCGGTGTCAACAGAAGTGACGAGTACAGTCTTGGCGCTGTCCACCGGCAGCACCTCAGCCACCCTGACCTTTCTCAGCAGGTACAGCAGTAAGGCACCCACTATTGAGCAGAGAGCTGCCAGCTGCAGCCCGAGGGATAACCACGTGAGCGCATCCATGTTGGATCAGATTGCAAGCATTATTTTGTGTTATCTGGAACAAAGAATTATTTTGTTTAATTTTATTATCCATTTTACTACCCTTACACCGCGTGGGTTCATCTGCGATCCCCTGCTGACCCATTTAAGGGTTTTTGGGTTCCGTATACAAAGGGTGCCAAACGAGACCCTATTACTACCTATGCCTCCGTGTCCCTCTCTCCGTTCGTCTGTATCTCATGAACAGTAATGCTTCGACTACATTAGCGGGCTATGGCGAATATTCGTGTTAACGCGATAAATGTGGCCGGGTTCATCGTGTCATCGCGTAGTATTCGGGCGAAGACGATGTAGTATCGGGGAGCTGTCGGTAAACTGGCGCGAATCAAAGGGATTTGTCGCGCCAATATTCGCTTAGGTGGCTACATCTACGTCATTTCAGTGTCGTCCAGACTTTGAAGCGAGACGGACGTGCATTTAATTTTTTACACTATGGAGTGGAGTAACGAAAAAGTGTTAGAATTCATTCAATTTTATGAAACTGAGAGTAGGTATTATAAGGAATCCTAGTGACATATAATGCAAAGCTACTATTTCCTCCATTTTTAAATTACCGCCCACGTCTCGGCCGCACAACAAACTGAACAACACAATCCGGCACGATGCATCGCGTCAACTCGACACGAATCTTCGCCCGCCTTAATGTAGACAAGAACATCGCCTATACCCGAACACGATGTTTTTGTCTCGCCAACACGATACGAATCTTCGCCCGCTAATGTAGCCGAAGCATAATAGGTAGACAGTTAAATTAGCTGAGTGTCGAAACCCTCCACTTCCTTGGCCGGTTCCTTCAGTGCTCACCTACATTCTATAAGCTATCCTGAAGCCACGCATTTTGCACATAACCTTTCGAACGGTTTGTGTATTCTCTTTTCCGTGGTTTGGGCTGTGCGATGTTTTGTGCCAATAAGTAGGTAGGTACCTGTCATCATCATCATCATCAGCCTATAATGTCCCACTGCTGAGCACAGGGGGCCTACCACAAGCTCTTAAAACAAGGTTAAAATAACCTTATTTTGCGTTTTCGTACCATGACATCCTTAAAAATAAGCTTATTATAGGCATAAAACAATATTGTTTTGTTAGCAGGTTTGATGACGTCACCTCTAATCGTTCATTCAAATCGTACCATGATGTGTCTTTTGACAACTAGCATTATGGTTTTTATGTCAATTGCATATATCAATCAAAATATAACACAATATACGCGACGAATTATCCAAATTTATGATAAAAATATCTATTATTATAGTGATATAAAGTCAGTAGATCGTATTTATTTAACTTATCGAATGAATTGTGTATCTCTAGCCTTCTAGCTTTTGCCATATAGCATTTCTAGATGGCAAATGAATATGAACTATTTGTGTTTTTGGAAGCAAATACCAAAGAAGCCAATAATAGATACACGAAAGCGACGTGGTAGGTGCATCTATGCTACGTGAGGAATCAACACTTTCGCATGCAATGGACCAAAATGCCATTTGCTATCGAAACCATACGACCGTATGGGTTTGAAGCTCACCGAGTGGCTCGCATATTGTCACCAAAATAATCGAGGCCTCGGGCGGGGAGCTTTTTCCGCCAACGCATTAGCTTGGCTAGCCTGTTGGGAACCTTGCCGATAATCTACGACAGCCTAGAGGAAAATTTATATATGAGTGCTAGTGCTAGATTGTATTTCATTTATTTGTTGTAAATATTTAATATCGTATAGATTAAGCTTTACTGTGATTGTACTGTATTCATAAACGTTTATATACCTAAATACACATAATGTTTCATTGTATGACCTGCAACTACAGTAGCATTCCTGACAAAGGGTAATAAATAAAAATATGTGTTGATTCCTGTGGTAAATTCTTTATTCATATAATTTAAAGACAATAGGTACCTGCCTAGACTATAGGTATTAAGACTGAAGTGCCATACATAAATATAAAGGTTTATATTTATGTATGGCACTTCCATGGCAATATATACCTAGGTAGGTACCTAGGTATATATTTATGTATGAACTTTGTCTCAGTTTTTGTGATGACCAAGAAGTGCTCCATTGCTTTGCTAGTTGAGGATTAGGTACCTATTTCTCTCCAGCACATTTCTTAGAGTAGTTACTTTGAATTCCGGCGAATTCTTCACTGCAAAATGAATAAAATAATACTTGAATTACTTCTGTTTGTAACCATGCCATATTAAATTTCATTCACTGAATATCACTATTGAACGGCGGCCCCTTGCCTTGTTTTCATATTGACCTAAGTAATATTAATTCAAGTAATAAAAAGTCGATATACATAAAATAAATATTTGCATTATTTCAAAATATGTAGTGCAACAGGGCACATTGAGTTTCAAAATTCGTGCGTCACAATTCAAAGAGAATATAACGCTACGCTATCACAATTGACAAGAATTTTTTTTTGTCCCGCTCCATCCTATAGGGCCATCATCTTCTCTCACAAAATAACCTTATTGCCAGACTGTTTTGTTTTCACCTTATAATAATATTACTTTGATTCGTACCATGAGCTCAATCGTTCAACATTGATATAACATTGCTAAGTGCCGAGAAAGAATGAATGATTTGTAAGAATTTGTCTATGCCTTGCTACAACCTGATAAAAGATAAAAAGAAATAACGATATATTAACTGTATAGTGCCATTTCTTTCACACGTTGGACCGAAATGATTTGAGATTCTTCATCTTTTAGCAAAGTATTAAATTAAACTAATTGTAAAGTATAAGTAACTAAAAGAATAAAATATTTTCGAGTAATTTCTATAAAATGCATACAAATATTTTAAAATGTTATTATGAAGAGTAAGGAAATTAATTGAAAAAATATATAGACTGCCGACTCTAGATTATCAAATGAAATGAATCGGAACAAAATATTTACCTGTCATTCTTGTCATACTCAAATGTCTAATAAAGATATCTTGAAGATATCCAAGATATTTAGTTATTAAATATATTTGTTTACCTATGTAATTTAATAACAAACAAAGTGCAATCAATATGGATACATCTTAATAGTATATTCGGCAGTAATATTCAGTGCATGAAATTTAAGATGTCATGGTTATAAACATTTGTAAGTTGCACAAATGTTGCAATTCATTTTGTAGAGTTGTAGCCGAAGAGTTCGCCAGAGATCCAGTCAGCAGGTAGAAATGGTTAAATACAAACAGACCAAAAATACCGCCTTCAATCGATATCTACAAGCAAAGGAGTACTCTCAAAAAAGTGTACGTAGAGATGGAGAGGCTGGTCTAAAGTGAAGTACCTATAAACGCTGAAATAAAGTTTGAATCTGTATCTGCAAGATTGTTTAATGCCATACTTATATTGTGTATAATTATCTTACTCTCATTAAACTTATGTGAATAAAGAATGTAGGTACATAATACTTTCGTGTTTTTATTCATTGTGTTATTGACGGGAATCCTACTGTAGTTGCAGGTCTTGGAATTAAACATATTATGTGTATGTAGGTATATAAATATTTGCCGCTGTTGTCGATCATCGACAAGGTTCCAGGTTCAAGCTCGTTATTGGCAGTGTTTCCTCTTTGGATAGCCAAGCTAATGCGTTGTCACAAAAAGCTCCCCACCAACCCGGTTTTCCGGTTTTGATGATAATGTGTGAGCAAATCAGCGAGCTTCAGACCCCCACGGTTCTATCCACAGCCACAAAGGCTACAGAAAGTTAGGTCCAATGGATGCGTATTTTAGAATTTCCCGCACGGTTGCATCTGCTCTGCAACAGTATAGCAGATTGTTGTGAGTTGAGTTTTCAATGCAAATATATAATACTTAATTAATATTTTACTACATTAGATGGTTAAAATGATTATCTTTATAAATTATTATAAGTCTGTCGTCTGTCCGTCTGTTGACAATAATATATTCCATCCAGGCTAATGTAGGTTACGACCAATTTTAGAAAATTTGCCAGAGAATCTAGGTAGTTTGGATTCCAGGAACACAGGGACTACTCTGTGTACTAACACTGCAGGAAAGTTAACTTTATGGATTAATCTGGGGTTATTCGATGTACGTCGGTTATAATGAAAACAGGATATTAATAGTGGGTAGGTACCTAAATGAAAAATCACTAAATATATAAACACGCTTTACACGCTTCACATTTAAAGCTCCGTTTCATCTAAATAAATCTAAGGCTAAGGGTCGAGGGATCGATATTACTAACGTAGATGCATAGTTGTGTAGTGAACGACAAGTGCAATTAAAAACTTTATGTTAACCTTACCATATTTACTGAAAAGAAAATCGGCTTGAACAAGCTAAATCTTTATTTACACCGTTGATAACTTGGTAAATACACAATTAATTAAAAAATACTTTGTCCAATGGCCACCGGTGTTACAATATCCCTTTTTGGTGTTGCCATCCCTTGATATCCAAAATCCACCATATTGTTTTACATTTTCAGAATAAATAATACTAATAACTAATTATAATTAATCAATGGTATGAAATTAAATAATATTAAAATAATATAATGTTAATGCTAACAGACGGCCGTCCTGTTTAACGGAATGTCCCAGTTCCGTTTCGGCCATTCGTATACTGTATGTCTCTATACAAATAATTACTATTCTAAATTACAACACATTGTCAACAAAGGTAGGTTTCTAATAATATTATTCAGCGAAATAAACATATAATAAAGATTACGTTAATAAATTATCATTAACAATTATATAAATCAATATACATATTATTCAAAGAATTTAAAACGTCCAGAAGGATAGTCGCCTCTATGGCAACATGAAATAAACAAGCCAGAATTGACAGTATTTGACAGCCGTGCGCAGTACGAACTGAGAGCGATTTGCTCAGGGAGCCCCTCAAGCGGAGTGAAATTAAATGTCATGCGGATTTAGTAAGGCGGATTATCCATCTGGGTAGAGGCACGATGCCCTATGAAAATCTTTGATATTATTATTTAAACATAAATTTAAGATCATCTTGTCGATTTCAATAGACAATTAGACATTATTGTTTTTAATTATTCTTCTTTGAATAACCTCAAGATATTTATTAGCTGATTCGTAGAACATCTGTGGAAATAAAGTGTAATTCATTAGTTTTAATCAAACTGTGTTCACTTCATCTTACAATTAAAATAAAATATCATCATAAGTTCTTCTTGTCGATATCAATAGACATAGGTAATTAGATATTATTATTTATGTTTTTACTGCCATCCATTATCGATTTCCTTCTTTGAACCTCAAGATATTAACTAGCTGATTCGTGGAACATCTGTGGAAATAAAGTGTAATTCATTAGTTTTAATCAAACTGTCTTCACATCATCTTACGATTAGTTTTAATTTTTGTAGTTGTATGCGTTGTATGTCTAATACATTTTGCATTATGTGATATTACCATGTTTTATCATTTTATACTATACTAGAGGTCGCCATGAGTCGAAATTCGACTATATTCTTAAAATTGAATAAATAAATAAATGTTAGCTATGAAAGATCTTACAATCCTCCGTGCGCGCAATATCCCTAAAAAGGGAGCGAAAGTTTTTGCTTCAAGTATTAATTGTAGATAACATGATCACGGCAATGATAAGCAACATATTTCATCGTCGTTATGTTACTTACTTACAGCGATCATGCACAGCGGCCTGTTTTACTTACGAGGTTTTAGTGATCACCGCATACAGCGGCATGTTTCACTTAGGAGTTTTTGGTGATCACTGCATACAGCATAATGTTTCACTTACGAAATCTTAGTGATCACTGCATATAGGAGCAAGTTTCACTTACGAGTTGTTAGTGATCACCGCATATAGCAGCATGTTTCACTTACGAGTTTTTAGTGATCACCGCATATAGCAGCATATTTCACTTACGAGTTGTTAGTGATCACCTCATACAGCGACATGTTTCACTTAGGAGTTTTTGGTGATCACTGCATACAGCATCATGTTTCACTTACGAAATCTTAGTGATCACCGCATATAGCAGCATGTTTCACTTAGGAGGTTTTAGTGATCACCGCATATAGCAGCATGTTTCATTTACAAGTTGTTAGTGATCACCGCATACAGCAGCATGTTTCACTTGGGTTGTTTTAGTGATCACCGCATATAGCAGCATGTTTCACTTACGAGTTGTTAGTGATCACCGCATATAGCAGCATGTTTCACTTACGAGTTTTTAGTGATCACCGCATATAGCAGCATGTTTCACTTACAAGTTGTTAGTGATCACCGCATACAGCAGCATGTTTCACTTGGGATGTTTTAGTGATCACCGCATATAGCAGCATGTTTCACTTAGGAGTTTTTAGTGATCACTGCATATAGCAGCATGTTTCACTTACGAGTTGTTAGTGATCACCGCATATAGCAGCATGTTTCACTTAGGAGTTTTTATGGGTATACCTGAATCATCAATTTAATTATCCAAATATTACCATCCTAACACTCAAACGTGCGCAAGCTCAAGTACTCAAGCGCTCGTGGTGTACTGTGGTGGTATAGCATGATTACCCATTCTTAATCGATCGGCACAGTCAAGCCACGTCCGTCGCGATCGGCACCTGGATGGGCGACCGCCCAGTGGCATTTCAAATCGAGCGTTTCCGTGCTTCGGAAGGCACGTAAAGCCTTTGGTCCCGGCTATCACTCAATTGTGACAGTCGCTAGTTGGAGGCCCTCTAGGCGGCTTGAAAATTTCAACAGTAGGTTCACCACTAGCCTACCTCCACCGATCCGCAGCGAGTACGCGCGGTGGAGCATCTGCCCATGCACATTCCCTTTCACCCTGATTTGTGAAAGGAGGCCTCCGCTCAGCAGCGGAACACTATAGGCCGATGATGATGATGACTCAAACATGATTTTTATCATGTATTGTAAAGCCTTGAGTACCTAGTATCTAAGCAGCAATGTAATTTCTGGCCAATTTGATGACCTGTAACATTGACTGTAGCAACAAGGATTATCGCTTTCGCGGACAAGTGCCACACGATGGCACAAAGGCAAACTGCAGCAGCGCCTACCATCCATAGGCTTAAGTGTTTTATACTATCAAAAATTGTTTTATTATTTATCTATGGGCCACAAGTAGCCTGATAATAACGATTTATTATTATCATTATTTATTATTATTTTTAAGTATGAACTTATTTAGTATACTCTTAAAATGTCTTATTATCAACTTGAGAGTTATCATCAAAATCACTCGCATTAAGTTTGTTTGTTTTCATTGTCACTTTTGAAAGATATAGTAATAGTTATCCACTTCTTTAAAGAATTGGCAGGATAAATACTTTAAAAGCAGGATACCTCGTATCGGTTATTTTTAAGGACAGCGCTTATCCATAAAGTTCCTGTTTTCTTTTTTCTCTTACCCTTTGGGTGTATATGTGTGTGATAATTCGTGCACATAACAAAACCATCTAATTCAAAGAAAAGTAAATTTTCATGGCACGTTGATTTGTTACCAATATTATCTGCAGCTAAACTACGTACCTACTGCATCTCTTGCAGAATCAACAAAAAAGTAATCCATTCAGTTCAGGCAGGTAAGTCACCTATACACGTTAAGTTCATACAGTTGAATTTACCACCGGTTCGGAATACTTAAAATGAGACGACTCCGGCAAGAAGCCCAGCAAGGCATTATTTTCTTTGGTGGATCATTTCTTCCATATCACAGTAATTATTCCAAAAACATAATGCTTACTTATACAATTGTCACTCAGCCAGGGGGACGCAAGCGCAGAGGAAAGCCACTACAACCACACATTCCCGTCCCCCACGCAATGAACCATCCCGTAGTAGGCTTTGTCAGTTAACCTCTATTTTATACAATCTTTGAATTTACTATAAAACATTTTAGTTACCTCAACTTGGATTCTACTATAGAATCGAACGCAATTCCCGAGAAAAGCCTTATTAGTTTTAGATAACTTTTTTTTCGGACACGCTAAAGTTAAAACTTAAATTCCTTAAATCGATTTCGTAGTGATTCGCGACGACCCAAACAATATATTGCGCGAATTGCACTTTTCTGCAGAAGAAATATAGTTTCAAAGTCTGCAGCTGAGCTCCACAACCGGAGACTGCAGAACATTACACTATGGAAATAAGCAGAGTAAACTATCCTAGCTGTAGCTACATCCGTAATTTGTCCAGTTTTTCTAACCGCAAATGTGGTGGAAATTAATTTGCTAGTTAATCTTTGTATATGAGGACCCCATTATATTTTACTGTATAGTATTACGCCGAGAAAAGCTCTTCCAAAATCTTATCCACAAGTTCAAGTCTTTTACCGTCGACTGAGTGTTAGCGTCAACAACATTTGGGGAGAGAAAATCTTATGCATTTAGTTTTACAGCAATTAAGCAAAATACTAGTGGTGGCAAAACATTTTGATATAGCTGGTAAGGTGTCATTGAGCAGCGTAAGGTCTGTATATTTTCTATTAACATTAAAAATTAAAGAGGTATCATCAGAAAATACAACTATATCGGACCATTAATTTACCATATAGGGCATATCATTATTATATATCAAAAACACGGCCTAAAATTGATCCTTGTGGTACGCCCGTTTTCACTGAAGACCCTCAGGACATAGTACTGCTTTTGGTTATAGGTAAGATGATATTAAGATCAAGTGCCACTCAACAAACTTCATGGTCTTGAAGTTTTAAAACTAGGCTGTGATGATGTACGCAATAAAATGCCTTGGAGAGATCATAAAATAAGCCAAACGCAATCTGTGAATTCTTCCAGGCCTCAAAAATATGCTTTTAATGTTTGGCACCAGTCGTTGATCGGTATTTTGTAAATCCAAACTGGTGATCCTATAAATTCTTATTATTGGTAAAATGAGCCAATAATATATTTACCATAACTTTCTCAAAGATTTTGAAGAACAGGGGTAGATCAATAATTGGAAGGTTTTTTTTTTTTTGCAACCAGATTTAAATATTGTAATGATGTTACTGTTTCATCAAAGTGGGGAACCATTAACAATAATACAATGATTAATAATAGCTCCTAAAATAGGTGCAATACTAGTGATAATTGGTAAATGACTTTAACTGATGAGCCCCATAGGTCTTCTGTATTTTTTTTTTATTTCAGCTTTAGTTACTTCAATTTATCCGAGATCAAATTTATCATTAATGTTATGGTTGATTGTGTCATCTTCTTTTTTTATTTTGAACAGTCTCTGTATTTATAATTTTCCATACAATTATAATTTTATTAGTTGAATCTTGAGTTGTATCAATAATTTAAACATTTTTGAATAATTGATGAAACATATGCATGAAACTCTTGGTTATATTTGTACGTAGTATTTACATACTCTGAGGTTATATGAATATGTTTTTATTATATTATTATTTTTTTTCGATAGAATTCATACATGTTGTCACCACACCACTCAATCATACCCCTTTAGTGTCCCAGTCACAGGACATTAACTTATTAGTTACCTTCGTAGATTTAATCGTGCAATGTTTATTAAATCCTTTACAAATCTCAGTAGATTTTACAGTTACAGTAGTATACAGTTTCATAGGTAATGATGAAACTAGGATTATAGATTCGAAATGAGTAATAAGATTTAATTCCAAATGATTATAAATTTTCTCTAACTTGTACTTAGTGGTTGGTCTAAATTCCCTTACTTCAGATAATATTTGGCACTTCTTCTCCAAAATACTCTCATTTGTAATAATGTTCTCAATGGACGATTTGAATACTTTACTAAGAATTTATTCTATTATAGAACATAGAACTTATAATCACAGTATAAATGCGAAAGTGAGTTCGTCTGCCTGTCCGTCACGACCCAATGCCGCAACTACTCAACGGATCATCATGAAATTTGGCATGCAGACAGCCTATGGTATGGAAAAGGACATAGGCTACTTCCCATCGAATAACTTTTATAGAATAAAACAATGAAAGCCAGCAGCCGGAGGTTCTCATCCATATACGATGATGGAAAGTTCAATCTCTGTACATGTCAGATCACAGACACAGAATTACTACATATATATCTGTACGATTTTAAAATTGTATGTTGCTGTTAGATACAATAATAGATCCACTACCATTGGCAGCCCCTCTGATGAACGCATTAGCGACCGTGAAATTGTTAACATTAAAATGAAACCAAATAAAAACAATAATAAAATATAAACTTGGATTTTATCCATCAAAAGTTCGATATATATCACCAGAAAAGCGATTTATGTTCTGACGCAATAAGATAATATTTTGTCTAGGCTTCTTTTCTTTGTTTTGTTTTAAACTTTATGTTTAAAGTATTAATCACAATATTATTAGGAATTACTAGGTAATATTGTTTTGTCACTTTACCTAATGTTTTTAATATTTACTATAACAATGTCAATATTGTAAGCTATCAATGTAGCAATCGAATAGTGATCGAAGATCCCCCTGAATTATACAGCAACTGACCAGTTTTTTTTGACCAATTAATACTAAATGTGTATTATTATTCTAGGCTAGTTATAAACTTTAAACTATTATATAATTATGATGTTTACTTAATTATTACTAATGTATCTATCAATATTTCTGTGCCCTACAGGGTCCATGTAAACTATTAAATATTGTTTTACATCTTTTATACACATGTGATGCCATAAAGTAAATAAATAATTTAACTTGTACACGGCATCGCGAATACTGTTTCTTGCAAATTTTAAATCTATGACATCTTCCAAAATACAATGTCAGCATTGAAAGCGCAAAACATTCCATGTGTTTACGAAACATCGACAACCCGCTCCGCATATATAACATGCATGTTTTTAATCCTTCCTTGAAAAAATATCCAAATGATAGTGCAAACCGCATCAAATTCGTTTTGTGTTTTAGAAGGAGTTAGCGGACAAAGAGACAGACAGACAGACGCGAAGAGCGACCCTGCCCCTCACCATATAGTGAAGTATTCTTCGAAAGACTCTTCTCTTTGGCTTTTAGGAACTATAATATTATTATTTTAAAAGTAGGTAGGTATTTCCAAGTATCATTCGATTTTTGTCAAGACATATAAGCATATAAGCAAGGAATATTATTTTCATCATTAGCTTACGATTATAGACGATTGTACATATTTAATTTCCTGGATATGATATATTATTACAATACAGCGGGTATTGTATTGTACAGCAGGTTAATTGTGTATTAGGTATTAAAGATACCTCTAGTTATTTCACTAATTATTATTCATTGTTACTTGAATAATCCATAATATATTACGTTTTTGCTTTTAATGTTGCTATAAGTGCTTTTTTATAAATGTAGTATGATTCTCTTACGAAACTTTTATTTAAGTACATAAACAACTGTTTACTTAAGATATATCTAAGAATAAATGTAGTGTAGTAATATAAAAAATTTATTTGTTAGCGGCATCGTACTACTAACCAGCCATAGTTGATTATTCGTCACGAACAAGACACACAAAATAGAAAATAACAAAAGTACATACCGGTGAGCTGATTTCTTAATCCCGCACTTCTGAAATGTTAACCTTACCATATTTACTGAAAAGAAAATCGGCTTGAACAAGCTAAATCTTTATTTACACCGTTGATAACTTGGTAAATACACAATTAATTAAAAAATACTTTGTCCAATGGCCACCGGTGTTACAATATCCCTTTTTGGTGTTGCCATCCCTTGATATCCAAAATCCACCATATTGTTTTACATTTTCAGAATAAATAATACTAATAACTAATTATAATTAATCAATGGTATGAAATTAAATAATATTAAAATAATATAATGTTAATGCTAACATTTATAAACAATCGGTTATATTATTTTGGGATGATACCTAATCTCGCAATCCCGATATATTCATTCTATAAGTAAATAAATTCGATATAATTACTTTATATGACACTATAATAGATTTTTATAATATAAATTTGGAAAACAATGTTATTTCCAGCTTGTAAATACAACGTATATAAGATTGCTAAATTTGACATTAAAACAATAATGTTAATTGTCAAAAGCTTATAAAAAATAGCTCATGGTACGAATTGAATGAACCATTATGGTAAATAAACAAGGTTGTTTTCATGCATAAAATAAGCTTGTTTTAGGGACATCATGGTACGAAAAGAAGAATAAGGTTGTTTGAAAGAGCGAGAGAGTATGGATGAGTGACAGAGATGAGAATTGTTAAGAGAGAGAAAGTTGCTTAGGCCCATAGCGTTATTTCTTTTCATCTTTAATGAGCCCATAGACAAATTCTCAAAAATCATTCGTTCTTAGCAGGAATATAACAATCATATAACAATAGTGTATGGTAGAGGTCATGGTACGAATATAAATAAGGTTATTATATGCTGGAAACAAAACAGTATTGCAATAAGGTTGTTTTGTAAAAGATGGGGGTAGGCCCCCAGGCCTCCTTTCACAAATCAGGGTGAAAGGGAATGGGCGGATACTCCACCACGCGTGCCCACTGCGGATCGGTGGAGGTAGGCTAGTGGCCAACCTACTGTAGGAATTTTTCAAGCCGCCTAGGAGGCATCCAACTAGCTTAACGACTATCACAATTAAGTGATAACCGGGACCAACGGCTTTACGTGCCTTCCGAAGCACGGAAACGCTCGATTTGAAATACCACTAGGCGGTCACCCATCCAGGTACCGACCAAGACAGACGTAGCTTAACTTTGCCGATCGATTAAGAACGGCTAATCATGCTACACCACGAGCGCTTCCTGTGGTGCGAGGTACCTGTGTTAGAGTTTTATTATGTAGATGTGCTAATATGTAGGTAAATAAGTCGGAATTCAAGGTAATGGCATGGTGGTCTCAATTATTATAGTCCGTCCCGTCCAGAAAGATTCCTGTAATTAGGAAGAACGTTGACCTTTCTGAGCAAAGTATATTATTATGTTCTACTAATGGTGTTGTTTATGTTTTGGAAGGAAGCCCACTTCCGCTCAGTCAAGTTATGTTGTCAAATGGAGTGATGTTTTCAAACTGCTATAGGTATAGCAGTAGCAGCCGCTTGTATATGTATAACTGTTTATATATAGTTATATAAACGGTAAATTAGTAATTATAATAATAGCTTCGACTCTTGGGATATTGATTTTATAGGATACCTACGAGATCACGGTGTCAGTAATTTATGAAACAGTTGTATAAAGGTGTTAAAATTGATACACCTAATGAAACCTTTTTTTTTTTTTTATACTACTTAGGTAGCAAACAAGTATACGGCCCGCCTGATGGTAAGCGGTTACCGTAGCCTATGGACGCTTGCAACACCAGGGGCGTCACTCGCGCATTGCCGACCCTGCAGAAATCTCTTCACACCCTTTTTGAAGAACCCCATGCTGTACTCCATTGGGAAAACCACGGCAGGGAGCTCATTGCTCAAACCTATTGTTTGTACCTACTCCTAGTTGTGATGAAAAATAATGGTATGAATGCAACTCAGATTACAGAACAAGTCAGATGGAGCGCGCGGAACATGGGAGTGCGACCAAAAATCCAAATACAAATTGAAAAAGACATACCGGTATTCGCTTATGAATTTGTATTTGCTTTGTTTAACAAACTTTATTGAACGAAAAACACTATCTTATTAATAAATTTGTTTAAACAAAGCGAATACAAATTCAAAAGCAAATACCTACCAGGTATGTATTTTTCAATTTGTATTTACTTTTTATGCCTCACTCCCGTGTTCCGCGCGCTCTATCTGCCTTTTGTTCAGTAATCTGTGGAATGCAACTGTAATTAATACCATATATCGGTGATGTTTTGACAATCAAACTATATACAGCATTGGTTCATTGAGTGTTTATTTCTTGGGAATCATAAACAAAGCTAGGTGATTCGCAAGAAGTACTGTCACGAATGGCTTTTTAGTAATCACTAATAACAATAGCACCTCCGTTGTTTGTTCGGCGGTTTATTTAGACAATGCTTTCCCACACTTTGTCGTACATGTGAATTGCATTCATATCACAATTGTCATTTTGACTGATAATAATTGCAGATTTTAATCTTTATTCATTATCAAAAACGTGGAAAAAGTTTATCATATAAAATCTTTATTCCCCAAACTAGTGTTTAACTGTTTCACGAACCAGCTGCAGCGTCTGCTCACAACATAATTGGAAAAGGCTTTTTATTAAATTTGAGATCTTCGCTATGACGAACTTATAACGTCTTTATTATACGCCTCAAATAAGATCCTCTCATGTTTTTTCAATTATCCTCCGTTTTTAACAGAACCAATTCGCCATTCAACTTAGCATTATAATACGATTAGATTTTGTTTTGAATCACGAGATATGTGCGAGTTTCGTTATATTTATTCATATATTTTTATTTGTTAGTTTGTTGTAATAATATTTGAAATACTTTTATTTTTATATAGTAGAAAAAAAAGTATTTAATGTATTACTGCAGTAAAATTATAATAAAAATATTTGTGTTCATATTACCTATAAGTGAAATAAGTAATAGAGGCATAAGTACCTACAACGGGTTTATTGCTGATCGATCTTCAGACGTAGCGAGATTTCTCCATTACTGTAGGTAATAGGAGTCATTATTGGAGGAAAGTCCTTTTCTCTGCTTAATAGTTCCGCATGAGTAGCTATCAATAAAAACAATCCAATTACGTGTTGGGTACCTATAGATTAAAGATTTTGTCGTTATAGCCGGGATTTACAAATAGCAGTGAAATTCAAAGTGTTTACTTGTAGAAATGCTTTACGATCGTTATGGTGATCTGAGTTATCTAATAACAGAACAGAATAAAAAATAAACATAATAAAATAAATTAAGGGATTGTCATCAAAACAGTAAGTGTTAGCTTTCAAAGGCATTCCTAAAGGAACAAAATGTGATTTTTTACTCGACTAGCTTCTCTTAGGTTTATTTTTGATACGACGTTGTCGTTAAACAAGCGTACGACCCGCCTGATGGTAAGCGGTTACCGTAGCCATATGGACGCTTGCAACACACGGGTCACATCACTCACGCGTTACCGACCCTTCCCCCCTCCCGAAATAGCACTGGCGACCTTACTCACGGGCAGGAACACAACAAAAGTTATTTGGCTACGGAGATACTTCCCTAGTCGAGCTGCTCTTTGAAGGTAACTAATACTGTTTTAGTGCTAAGCAACTGTTGGCTGAGGACTGAGGTGCCTATTGCATTGTTTCATTACTGATTGTTCATTCTTTGTACTAGATATTTAGTCAGATTCTTGTAGTACACACAGCTACACATCAAGCTATACATTTCCAGTATAAGCTGATCACACATTGTATAGGATTTCCGTAAAATGAGAGGTCAGCTTATATTGAAAATGGATAGCTTGATCTGTAGCCGTGTTCACACCTTCTCACTAACTCAGTTCGACACGAACCTTGTTGATGTTTGAATTCAATATTTTTGAAAATTGAAATATTTTTTAAATATTCACAACTTTATCTCATATATTTTACCAATCTAAACTTGTCAGTAAATTTTATTTCAATGAATAAATTTCAAATTAAGTATGCAAAGCAGGGATCGTTAGGAACAAAAAGCTGTTAAACCGGCATGGAGATGGCAAGAAGGTGATCATCACAGATCGTTATCATTACGAGATATGATACAACGTACAGACGAACAAAAACGTGGGATACATTGTGTATTGTCTTCGTTTCGTACGATAACAAGAGGAAGATCAGGGTCGTGTGGTCGTACGTAACTCATTTATATGATAATGGTTTATCTTTTCGACATTAGCATGTATAGGTATTTTTTGAATAATAAAAGTAGGTAGGTACATAGAAAAGCTATGGGTCACTTTTTCATCCACGCCACTGATTGTTCGGCTCGTGATTTCTGTCCATATAGCTTTCCTCTTTTTCTAAGAGTGAAACGAATAAAATTGATGCTTTTTATTTATATCTTGTTCTTTTTTCGTCTGCATCTATGCTTAGGTATATGTTTTATTTTTATTATTTGGAAAAAAGCCAAACATAGGTAGTCAGATTGTCCAAGAAATATTTAAAGAATGTTAACTTGCTGAGGTTCATGCCGGATTCTTCTCAGTTGAAGGCCGAGTTCCGAACCGGTGGTAACTTCTGTAAATGTGACCTTCATAAGTGCCCTTCTGCCTTCTGGGGCCTTTTGACTTACCTATATATCTAAGAATGCCTGAAATGTGGCTGATCGTTGCTTAGACTTATTTTTTTTTCTAAAAGTTTGTTTCGAGATATACCATTATATAGGATATACTTACCATTTTTCTAAATTTGACTAACAAAGCAATTAATTATTAAAGTACAGTAAATCTGCCATCCTTATTGGTTTTGTATTAACAAGATAACTTACAAGATTACTTAGTGGGTAAGATACGAGTATGAGTTAAACAACGGATGGTTACGGCTAGCGGATGCTTGTTGCGGTTGTTGACGGCACCCAACTATAAATAAAGTGGTGGAACTGTGTATTTGTAGATGTTCAGTTGAAACGTAAATAATTCTTTTGTAAATGTAGTTTTGAAACGGACAAAAAAATATAATAGCTGTCCCCTGCGGTTTCACCTGCGTTCCCGGGATGAAAAGCAGCATCTAGCACTCGGGAATAATGAAGCTATCTATTATTGAAAGAATTTCAGATTCGTATCAGTAGATCCGGAGATTGCCTCCTACATCCCAACTCTCTCTTTATCTCATCTCCCTTCTT
This sequence comes from Achlya flavicornis, assembly GCA_947623365.1. Lineage (NCBI taxonomy): Eukaryota > Metazoa > Arthropoda > Insecta > Lepidoptera > Drepanidae > Achlya > Achlya flavicornis. The sequence continues at coordinate 7,226,723 of OX392482.1, forward strand.
AGGGTTCCGTACCTGAAGGGTGCCAAACGGCGGAGTCTATTACTATGACTCCGCTGTCCGTCCGTCCGTTCGTCCGTCCATCCGTCCGTCCGCTTGTCCGTCCATCCGTCCGCCCGTTTGGCTGTCAGTGAGCTGTATCTCATGAACGGTAAAAGGTAAACAGCTGAATTTTTTAAAGAATATGTATTATATATGTAGAATATGTGTATTCTATGGCCCCTATAATAACAAATAAAATAAAATCTTTGAGTATTTAGATACCAATATGAATAAAATTAAAAAATTATGGGGGCGCCATTACAAGAAACGTCTTTTTTTGCGTTTTGTTTTTCATAGCAAGGTATGACTTATATAATATTGTACGGAACCTTTCGTGGGCGAGTCTGACTCGCACTTGGCCGGTTTATTATAATATTAGTAAGTATAGAAGTTTTGATAACAAAGATAAATATAAACTTTGTTTTAGAACGTAGTATTTTTAGTTGCTTATTTACTGCCAGATTAGGGATAATCAAAGGTCATGCTGGTACCGAATGCCGATTCGATGATATCACATTACCGTGACAAAGAAAATCAGATGCAACGGTATGCATTATAATGAACCCGGGAGTGAATAAAAATGGCCAAATGGCCTATAGTCCTGCTTATTTAAATAGTCTTAAATAATACAGCGTTTAATTTAACGGTCGGCTATAAAATCGGGCCATTATACTCTTCCCTAACTACTAAGAGTAGGACGGTTTCGTACTGGATGCAATGATGCTAAAATTAGCATATCCGCTCGAAGTTACAAGCCGTGTGTCCTTTTTGCATTAAAACGTTTGACAGATGCTATGTTCTAAGAATTGCTGGAGGACTCGGGTTATTTTTAGTGATGCTTGCTCAGTAGCAGAATTACAATTCTATGACGTTCAAGCGGTGATTCTACTTCAATTATATTCATATATTTGATGAGTAATGAGCTGGATATTTGCTTCATGGTAATGAGAGAGAGCTCAATAGGCCTAGGTGATTTTCCTAATCGTGTTTTTATTGTTAAAATTATTCATGTTTGGTTTCGAAATATTATTATTTGTTTTTGTCAGTTGCAAGGAAACTGTAGAAAAAGACATATTTTAGGCTGTTTCATCTACAAAATGACAAATACCTTATAGGTGATATACCTTTATACGTCTATCTAAAGCAAAAATATTTTTAAATCAAACTGGCAATTCCTAAAAACCATGACATTAGATTAAATTGAAATATTTATTAAAATATTAAAGGCTTTTTTCTATTCATATCTTTGTCCATAAAGACACGCTCAAAACTGGAGCAAACTGGTGTAATTATAAATCATGCAAAATAGTGGAGTATTATGCAAAATAGACCAAGTGTGTAAATTCAATCACTTAATTAGATATTACAGGTGCGTAGGCAGGTAGGTGTAATTACAGGCTCGCTGGCCAAGCGTTGCAGACCGTTTGGTTGCAGACGTTGCATTACCGTTGCTTAACCCTCGTGCTCGTGAGGTATATGTGTTGTATATGTTATAAGCTGTAGCGGTTATAATAACTGCCAGCCTGATTCCATTTATATCAAGCAAGTAAGTTTACTTTTGGCTGGATATGATCCTTAAAGACTTTAGACGCAAAAATGTATTTTCAAAAAACCAAAAATTTTGTTGTTAAATGTAGATTATGTTTTGTTTTCTGATATCACGGATAAAATCTTTGTTGTGTATATAAAAGGAGATATTGATTGATTGACAAATTACCAACTGCTTACACCGCAAAAGCCAGGTCTTTTAACAGAAGAATATGAAAATTTCAATCCCTATGTGGTAAAAGAAGGGGATCGCGGGTGGACCCGCGGACCGGAAAGCTAGTATTTACCTATGAATATAATTATATTATAATAATTTCTCAGAGGCGAGAGCAGTAAAGGATACCTTACACCTAATGGATCGACGACCGTAAGAAAATAGCTGAATCCAAATGGTTCTCACCGAGGCTAAATAAAGAGATCGATATTCTATCGCTTTTCAAATAAACCGTGTAAATAATTTCGTATACTAACACCCTTGACAGTTATTGATATTCAAAGAGCATGATTTTGGCGCCCACACATTGTCAAATGATACCCATATTCATTTCACTAAATTTCACAACCGCATTGTAGTTGATACAATTGTTATTCTGAGCCTTACCTGCGAACTGATAAAGAATGCAGCGATTACTAGAATTATTTCAAATGATTGCATCTGAGACTGAATATAGGTATTATTAAATAATAGATTTTTTCATAAAATGTATTGTAAGAATACCCGAGTATGGGATACTTATAAATATCATTACCTCATTCAAAGTATTTACTCGGTCAATAGCTTAATTTACAATTCGCAGTTAATATGGCGATAATTAGTCAAGCTAAGTTTAGCTTAATCACATAGTAAAAACTTCCTCAAAATATAAAACATTTCATAATATTTTCCATACAAATTATCTGTTTATATGCAAATATATGTTACGTTTATGCAAATACGCAATTTCCTCGCCTTCGTACCAACCAGGTGAACACTTGGTGAGTAAAGTGTTACCTAACATAACAAATAGAATGCACTTTTGAAGTGGCGAGTTGCCGTGTGCGTAACACTGATTGTTTAGACGTTTCACTTTTTAGACAACACAATATAAAAAGTTGAAACGGCTTCAAGCGCATCCGAAGGCAGGTGATTAGTAAATCGGTGGCTTAAAATGCTGCTGACAGTTTTTCACGCTTTATAGTCTACCATTTTTATATCGAGTGGGAATCGAACCAAAACTTGTGCTTGATAGAGTATCTGACCACTGCGCTAATCGGCCCGTCGAATATAGTAAATAACTTAATTTGAAGATATCGGCAAGTCGCTGGTGTGGGATGCCACATGTGTCGACATGCCACTTACCGGCGACTTGTAAAGCTGCAGGGGCAGCTGCGGCCAGTGCGGAAAATTCAAAATTCAAAAAATACGCATCTATTGGACCCAATTATATTTTTATGCCTTTTGCGGTCGAGACCTTGGGACCGTGGGGGTCCGAAGCTCGCCGTTTTGCTAGCACCTTGTGATCAAAATTGATCGAGACCTCCGGAGACTAGCGGGCGTTTCCGCCAACGCGTCAACATGGCTATCCAAAGAGGAAACACTGCCAGCCTTCTGGGAACCTTGCCGGCTTGAGGAAATTTTCTATATATATAGATTGTATTTTGTACATATTTGTTGTAAATAAAAATTATATTAAAGAAAATAAGAATATTTCTAAATAACTTTGAATTGCATGTATAATAAAGGTACCTTTGGATATTTCACTAAAATGAACTCATATATAAATTTCCGAGAAGGAGAATTTAATAATTTGTGAGGGCTAGCTATGAAATGCAGCATTTTAAGCGTTTGTTTATATTTCTTTTCTCTGTGGTTTGTTTGACCACCTGGGCGATTATTCAATTACCGTATGTGTGAACAAACGCGTTGTGTTAACTGACCGTGACTATTTTTGTTAAATAAATAACAATAAATGTTAATTATTTGGAAAAAAATAACAAAATGTTACTTTGATGTAAGTAAAAAGTGAAATGAATACGTAGCTTGGTTTTGGAATCTAAGTTAATTAAAGTTATCGTGGAGTTAGTTAGCATTATAATTAACAGTTAAGAGTTAATTGTTAAAGCAGGTTATTTTTTTACAAACAATATCATACCGGGCTTATCACAAATGTTTTGAGCCAAAAATAGGCATGGAAGGAATACATAAATCACTTCAGTGACCTCCTTTCAAAATATTTCAACACCTATTGTTTTCACGAATAGGGTTCCTTCCTATCATCGCAGATAGTATTGAGTAGGTTGTGTGTACAGTACATACAACATAATAAAATAATATATTTATAACATGAAATATACCTTTATTTACAACAAAAATGTACATAATTGGACTGTTTTACAAAAAACTTAAACCGACTTCAAAGTACACTAAAAAGCATTCAAATCCCGACAATGGGACCAAACGGGAAGTGTATCATTCCAGACAAAAAAATAATTTTTCAAATCGGTTAATAAATGACGGAGTTATGAGGTAACAAATATAAAAAAAAAAAAAAGAAAAAACACAACCGAATTGAGAACCTCCTCCTTTTTTTGAAGTCGGTTAAAATACAATTTATAAAAGTATGTATCTATAATATTGATATGTGTTACGGTATGATTATGCTGTAATGCAACTTGTCTATTGTTAGTGAGTCCATTCGTTCAGGTCGATAGGTGCGCCTGCGCTCCGCGTCGTCGTCTTCGCAGTGAAAGTCGCGAAAGTCGGACCCGCGACTTTTCTACTGAACATTCAATATGTGGATTGCATGTACAAATACTAATTATTTTCAAATGCTCAATAGCAAGATAATTTGTAATAATGAAGAATTTTTGTTGAAACATTTATCGGGAATTTAAATTGATTGACACATGAAAGTTTTTGATTTATGTGAATTATTCATATTACAGACGTAATCAGGAAAACGAATGTACATTGAATTGCTTGCATGTTGCATTAATATTACCCTCGGCTATCGAATCAATGAAAACCTAGTCAATGTTGAAGCGGTAGTCGTGTGACTTATTGTAATAGATTGTTTAGCATACTTACTACTCATGATAAATACTTGCCTATGAATAAAGAAACCAATACCTTTTTGATAAATTATTAACCGTATATTCACTGTTATTTATTAGGAATAATTCCCTTAAAGTCGAACGACACGTCGCGTCGGCCATAGATAGCGCCTGGTGCCCAAACTTCGATGATGTAATCAATTTGCTTTCACTAACAACATCTTAAATAGGAATTGATAGCTCATAGTTCAATAGAAAGTTATTCAAAATATCATAATATGTACCTACTGTTAGCTCATGTATGTATTTATCGATATAAAATTTTTACCTGTTAAAATCGCAAGGATATGATATCGTTGGCAGGAAAAGTGAATTGCTTTCATCGAATTACCAAGATCGATTATTTCTAGAGAGTAGCTCGGTTAGCTACGTAACTATGTACTTAGTTGTTGATAAACAAACTTGTATATGGTTAACTTTAAGACTTTGAATAGGAAGCTTTTTGATAGTAATTAGCTCAATGATTTTTGATAATAATGAACTAGTATGTTGAATAGTAAGTTAGAAATCTTATTACTGTATAGAATCTATAATAAGACATAGCTAGAAAGCCATATTTGATAAGTAGGTGTGTCTCCTAGCCGCTCTATGTTTGTCTCTTTTCGGCACATGGGCCGTTAAAAGTGACCTATTATTATCATAAGGCCCCAGTGTACTAGCACGTACTAGTAAGTTTGAGGATTGCCTACAAATGACTGAAAGTCTTATACCAGCTCAACCCTCCGACCTGCCGTATTTTATTATAACGATATATGGACTGGGGAAACCAATCCATGTTTAGCTAATACTCTATGATGTTTAGTTCTTCTATCTGTTTCTATGTATACCTACTACATAGAGACAGATAGAGGAACTATTCAGCCTCCTGAAGCCACAATTCCGCAATAGTAAAATAAAATATCAGTAAGTGAAGTGCCGTGACTAAGCGCCGGTATCCGGCGTTGCTTGTAAGTAGACAGCAGAGCAACGACCTTGGTACCGGAGGTAATCGTCCTCCAAGAGTGGGCGGAACCTCCGGAGAATCAGAGGAAATAGAACACGATGATGCATGTACATTATAATAATAAAAGCTTAGTTTAGTTTTATCGAAGAGTTTTTGGCATGTGTGATACTCTGCTATTAGGATAACACTTGGAAGTTAAGTTTGCAACCCTAGAGCTAAAGTGCCAACGGTTTGGAAAAAAGGTCAGCAAAAAATAAACCATTTAATTTTTTACTAAACAGTCAGGTTTTAAATATATCCGAGAAGGAGCCGAAGCTATCTTCAAAATCTTCTATTATCATATTTTCCTGAGACAAAAAAGGGTTTATGATCATTTCGATATCTCAATATTTGGATATTCATAAGAAATGGGAAAAACCTGGCATTGCCGAACATAAAATTCATTCTACATAAAACTATATAGTTGGTTACGCCTGATGATGAGGATGACCTTTTTATTGAAGACGAACAATACGAACATATTAATCCCAGGAAAGTGAGTTTCTTTGTTATCGCTTGAAACGCAGATAGCCTATGGCATGGAGAAGCGCATAAGCAACTTTTTTTTTATTCGAAAATGCGGCTGAAACCACCGTTTAGAAACTAGTATGTAAGAGATAAACAATATCGTTACAATCAACATAATTCTATGGCAACTGTTAAAATGGACATACCGTTCATTTCTTTAGAACCAGCATAAGTATATCCTGCGTCATAATAAACTGCAAAACATTAATTATACCTATTTATCTATGTGAATGTTTCAATAGAGTCGCGATCAATCGAGCAAAGTAATTACGATGATACATGTTCAAGAGGATATTAAAAATCAAATGTAGGTTATCGTAAAGAATATAATAGGTAGGTGCAGTCATAGATTATATAAACCATAGAATGGCCATTCTCGGGGTCGTCTATAATTGCGATCCAACTAAGGCTGAACTGGTTCGTTTATGTTTCAAATAACGTCTAAATGTATACGGAAAAAGTAATAAATAATACGAACCTCTGCTCAGGGCGTTGCCGGGGGAGGAGTCGGACTTTGTAAATGAGTTACAACTAAATTAAGGGTGGTCGGATTACTATTGGCAGCTCGGGCCGCTTGAACGGGCCGAGACTGGGTCTGTCGGGACTCGGGACGCCTCACCGGCGAGGTCGGTAATGTGATGAATGGTCATGTGATAGGTGTTCTATTGCGGGATTTGTCAGCTGCGATCTAAAGTAAGGTGACGGGGTCTTCGGGGTAATTGATGGCGTCTACAGTTTAGGTAAATTTGTATCGCTTATGAAGTTAATGGTAGCCCGTCTGATCTTGGAGATCAGATAAAGACAGAGATCTAGTTTAGTATGGAGATCAGATCACCATACTATATATGGCACTGTTTATAATTTGTTCTTTGAAGAATAAGGCAGAGCTTTTTGATTTACGTATAACCTAAAAAAAAATTGGGTATTTAAATGCCTTGGGAAGCGAGTGTCATTTCTACTCAGCTATTATCTAATCTATGGTGCAGTCATTACCATCTGAGCGGAAACTGTAGGCGCATTGTATAGAACTCTCGCATCACTGTTTGATGTTACTCATAAAGACGTGATGTAATATTAGACCGGGCTTCTTCAAACTATTTGTATAGCTTGAAGTTTTTTTTTACAGCTACTGAAATAAATTAAAGACGTTTTAGATACTTTGTCAGATATTCTTGGAAAACTAAAAATATAGTAATGCCTGCCGAGATTATTTGACAAAATAATTGAGTAAAAAGTACTTAAACTTTCTGAAATACGTGCGTCATATCAGTTTTGTAAGCTGCTTCCCTGACGACTTAAAAAAATGTATTTTAAATAAAGACGGACGGTACGCTAAGCTGTTATGTAATTAAACGGGTCAACTCAATTAGCGCAGAGACGAAGCACAGCGAAGCGAAAATCAAAAAGTCATCATCATCATCATATCAGCCCATGGATGTCCACTGCTGGACATAGGCCTCCCCCATTGATTTCCGTTTCGGCTCTGGGCCGCTTGTATTCAGCGGCGCCCAGCGATTCAGGTCGTCTTTCTACCTGGTGGGAGGTCGTCCCGCTCGGCGTTTTCCAGTATGTGGTCGCCACTCGAGATCCTTTCTTCCCCATCGGTTATCGGCTCTTCGAGCGATGTGGCCTGCACATTGCCACTTCAACTTACTAACTCTACGAGCTATGTCCGTCGTTTTCGTTCTCCTACGAAATTCCGAGCATAGCTCGCTGAGCTTATTTATGCGGGCAGCAGTGAAATACCACGTCTTTGTCCCATATGTCATCACTGGTAACACGCACTGATTGAAGACCTTTGTCTTCAGACTCTGAGGTATTAGTGACGTAAGGATGAGCTGGTAAGTAGCAATAATTAGTAGCTTCCCGAACGCTGCCCAGCCGAGTTGGACTCTTCCTTTGACCTCTTTGTCGAATTTGGACCTACCTACTTGGACAATTTGTCTTACGTAAACATACTCGTCTACAACTTCGACAACAGTGCTCCCAAAAATCACCGGCATTGGAGGAATATGAACATTAGACATTATTTTTGTCTTGTCCATATTCATTTGAGGCCTACCTGTTGGGAAACTCTGTTGAGGTCATCGAGCATGATCTTCAAAGCTTCCGCCATTATGACTATATCGTCGGTCGTTAGTGATGTGTTCGCCATTGATGTTGATGCCATATCCCTTCCAGTCCAAGAGCTTGAATATATCCTCCATTGCAGTGGTGAAGAGTTTCGGGGAAATTACGTCACCCTGTCTTACACCCTTCTGCAACGATATAGCGATAATCGATTTGGCATCGCTGTAGACTCTGTAACACCGACCATGTCTCGCCTGAATCAAAGGCTTTCTCATAGTCCACATGCGCCAGACATAATGGCCGATTATACTCCTCAGTCTTCTGTATAATCTGGCGGAGTATATGTATGTGATCTATGGTACTAAAGCCTTTACGGAAACCGGCTTGTTCGGGAAGCTGGAAGTTGTCAAACCTACGTGCGAGAAGATTCGTTATGACTCTCGAAAACAGATTATAAACGTGGCTTAGGGGGATGTCGGGCGGTAATTCTTCGAAGGTGCGCGTCCCTATCAACGTATTGGTTTCCGTAGAATGCGCGCGAATTCGCGCGTATTTGTTTTTATCTCAGAAGAAATATGAGAATTAGGTACTATGTGGAAATAAGGGTGAATTTGCTATATTTACTTTTAGACTTTCGCTTCGATGCGCTAGCTTGATTTGACTCTATGGCTCTATGTTGAATCGACGGTTGATTCAATATAGAGCCGTTCTTTAATGTTGTTTATAATTAATGGTATGTGGCTGACCATAATCGTGGTAACTAGTGGTACCTAAGTTTTTTTTTTTATACCACTTAGGTGGCAAACAAGCATACGGCCCACCTGATGGTAAGCGGTTACCGTTGCCAATGGACGCTTGCAACACCAGGGGTATCACGCGCGCGTTGCCGACCCTAGTGATAGATAATTATCAAAAGTGTTAATCAAATTAAAAAATAAATAAAACCAACAGGTACACTACATTGCCGAAAATTATGTTGGCAAGGGCGGGCACACTTATATCCATTGCTCTATTTGTAAAGAACTTGGCAGAAAAAAAATATCTCTGGTAGAAAAATAAAACATGCATCTGGTCGATCTAGCCGAAAGGATCTGTATGTTGTTTTTGTTGATATATATGTTGGAAACAGTTAATAGTCACACAAGTAATAGGGTCGATGGTATACATGCTAAGTATGTTCGACCACACAAGTATGTTACAACTGTCATGTGAAAACTAACTTTCTGTCGTACACGCTTTTCCAACGATTATCCGCGTCAAACGCCGTATAATAGTCACTGTCGTTCATAAGCCACGACTGACCGCTCTTGACTCGCATATTAATTTAACTCTATGGTTAGGTTAATCTATTATAACAACAACGGCAAATTAAATGATCGTACTATTGATTAAATTCATTACATTCGTTCCGTATCAGTATTTATGAGGCAGAATCTCCAGTTGGTAATGCAATCGCAATGTTTGAAGATCTTAACTGCTATGTTGAAATGTTTGAATATTTGTAGGTGCATTCGCGCTTTGGTATTTACGGTGCTGAGGTACCTATTAATTAAAGATAAACCTACATTATTTACTTTGTAATTATCATTATTTTGCGCTAGGAATATAATATAATTGTTTTATTGAAGAATGTTTGAAATTTTGGTTACCTTTATTCATAGCAATATCGTACTTGGGTAGTTGCTTGGGTGCTACATAAGTGGATAGATAATTTACAAATAAAAAAAGACAATTACTAATATTACCCCGCCGACTGTTACTTTTTATATTTAGATAAATAATAGTACAAGTAATAATAGGTCTATTGCAAGGCTGGGGTTGCGTGGGTAAAAGTATGAGTACAAAGATAAACATGGTTTAGTATACCTAGTTTAACAAAATTAACTCAAATATATGAACTTGTCAGTATTACTAGTTTAATCCTTTGTGGTATTGCTTTATTCGTAATTAATATGATAAGCCAATCTTTCTGTCTGTGTATTACCTACTGTTATAAATAATGAACAAAACAATAGTTGACACTCAAAGTTTACAATCTTAAGTTAAGATAGGTATACTTTTTAAAAATGTTACTTAATGACTGTATGTTGTCAGAATAAAATAAATATTTTTTTTAAATGACTCTTATATTATTAGAGTTATTGTAATGCGTGCAATAAAAATGTAGAATGTGTGTCGTTCATGAATCGTGAGTAAACACTTAGCACGGTCGTTGCCGAGGGAGCCGAACACGCCACTCCCATACATTCCGTCGTTTGACACACATACAGAAACGTGATGGAAATAAAGGAGCTCCGTGTGTTCTTTTATCTTTACCTTTATTTGTTGTCTTTGAGAGTTGGTTAAAATCTAGCTCCCAATTGTGTCGTTTGCAACAACGTGCTGTTTTGTTCTTAGGTATACACAAAATTGAAACTACTAATAGTTATGTAGCCATGAATAGAGCAAAGAGTTCTATTCACGGTTCTATGGATCTGATTGAATAAAATTAAGCCTCCACTAAAATTAACATTACTCTTATTTTTGGATTCTCGGGCCATTTTCACATTATTTCGAACGAATTAAACGTAATCGAATCAGTTATATAAATTAGATAAATATACCATGAAAATAATGTCAGCAGACCAGACTCGACTGATCTTACATAATTACTCAACTATGTGATGATCGCATCACCTGACAGGTTTATTTGGTTGAAATTTATTCATCTATTTCTAATGCTTAAAGTTACTTAAGCGTGCTGGTTTTGTCGTGTTATTAAATTCAATATACCTACCGCACATTCTAGGACATTAAGGGTCATGGACTTGATATTACCTCCGAGTATATAAATACTAGATTATTACTTATGCGAAGCGAGTCTTCTATAAGTGATGTTATTTATTTTGAAGTGCTTCAATGGATATTAATTCAATTAAAACTGAACTTTATATGGATATACATTGACATGATATTGGAATGATTACCTATTACGATCTCCGGGAAAGTATGCAATATTTTTTTTTTTTAAATAAATATCATCCTGACTAATTTAAAAATATAGAAATCATTTCCTGGATTGCTGTTAACGACAAATAAGTAACCTAACTGTACTGCGATAATAAAATTTACCGATCACTACATCTTGATTGAATTTCTGCAAAAACCTGTGGCAAAGACCGATGATGACTCTCAGCAGTCTACATAATATCCGGCAGATATATTACCTAACACGGTCGAGTCGACCGTGTAACGAGTCGGTACTACAGAGGAAATAATAACGGATTCATTTATTTAAATATTTTTATTTATTTTTATTTTTATTTTATTTTATTTATTAAAGAAACAAACGGCTATTATTGTACATTTCAAACTTAAACATTTTTGTAACACAATTGCCAAAACAGTTTCTACGGCTAGATAATAACATTGTTTTTTATCTTATGAATAGACAGGTGCAAACTTAATGAATTGAAAACAATCAAACTATTTACATAGTTTGATTGTTTTCTCTCAAACAAATTATAAAAATTAATCTTTTGGATCAAAGTAAAAAATAATAATAATAAAACAATAGTGGACGCACGTCCCCTGCGAGAACCAACAGGAATATACAGGTAATATTTTTTTTTTTTTTTTTTTTTTTTTTTCCCAGTTTTCAAAATCAATTTTGCTTTAAACGGCTGCGGAAGGCGCCCATCCTCTCGTGAAAAATATCGATGTGACTATAAGAATGGTTGTAACTATTACAGGCTCTCACTATAAATCGGTTTTTAGTATAATTAGAACAACAAACAGGTGTAAAGAAAATATGCCTTTTGCGTGTACGAAGCTTGGAACAATTAAAATCTATTTTATTTAAAAGATATGGCGAATCAACAACGTTATTAATTATTTTGTATAGAAAAATTTGGTCCCTTTGTTCACGTCGCTTTTCCAATGATAAAATCTTATTCATACTGAGATTCTTAAATCTGTACTCTAAACGCTTGACAAATTTATTTTGAATTCCTTCCAATTGTTTTATATATTTATCATACACAGGATTCCAGACTATGGATGCGTATTCCAATTGTGCCCTTACAAAAGCATTATAAAGCAATATTAACGTGTTCATGTCTTTAAAATCAGCACTTTGACGAAATACAAAGCCAAGCAACTTATAGGCCTTAGCCGTAACCTTATAGATGTGTTTGTCAAAGTGTAATCCACTATCCAAGTGAACCCCAAGGTCTCTCACCTCATCAACCCTCATAAGTCCCTTATTATAAAGTTTATAATTAAACTCAATTACTTTCTTTTTTCTTGTAAAAGTAATTGTATAGCATTTTTCTACATTTAAGTGCAATTTATTAATTGAACAATACTCACTTAACCTATCTAAGTCAATTTGCAAAGCTTCACAATCACTTCTAGACCTAATAACAGAAAATATTTTGGTGTCATCCGCATATAATAATGATTTGGAGTGTTGAAAACAGCCTACCACATCGTTAATAAAAATATTAAAAAGCAACGGGCCGAGGTGAGAGCCCTGCGGCACGCCGGATGTGATTGGAATAAAACTAGAGGTAAAACCCTTAACTGTAACTGCCTGTGTCCTGTTTCTTAAATATGAAACCAGCCATCTGAACAGATCACCGTGTATACCGATGGCTCCAAGCTTCAAAATTAACCGTGAATGGGAAATTTTATCAAAAGCTTTAGAGTAATCGGTGTACACGGCGTCCACCTGGAATCCTTCACCCATTGCTTCAAGCACGACATCCAAGAATTCACATAAATTTGTTTCTGTTGAGCGTCTGGCAAAAAATCCGTGTTGATGGATAGTAAGCAGAGGACTTATAGCTGGACAAACCGAATCATACACAATTTTTTCAAAAACTTTCGGAAGAATTGACAATTTTGATATACCTCTATAATTACGGACGTTATGTTTGTCGCCACCCTTATGAATGGGAACAACAAAAGACCTTTTCCAAACATTAGGCATTATACCACTAGATAAAGATAGTCTAAAAATAAAAGCTACTGGTGCAGCTAACTCTTTACTACAACGCTTTAAAAATATTGGATGTAAGCCATCGGGGCCACTACCCTTTGATGTATTAATTCTTGAGAGGTACTTTTCTACAATCTCCTGTGTCATATCGACATTACTAATGATAGAGGAATCATAATCACCTGATCTAGAATTGACAATATTATCACCTGAATCTATTTCGAATACTGACTGAAAAAATGTATTAAACATATTAGCAATGATTCGTCCATCAGTGCTTACATCATTATCAAGTTGAACTGTGTCCGGAATGCTATTAACATTTTTTTTTGACTTTATAAATGACCAAAAATGTTTAGAACAGTGCCTTATATTAGTCTCAGATCTAGAAATAAATAAAGAATAGCATGATGACTCCATACTTTTTACCGACCGCCTCAGATTTGAGTAATTATCATAATCAGATATTCTTCCGTAAGTTTTCCACTTTTTATGTAGTTTTGTTTTTTTATTAATCATCTTTATCAAAGTTAAAGAAAACCAAACCGGATACGCATTATTAAGATTCTGCCGCTTTGAGGGAACATGCTTTTCAATTACATCATTTAAAGTTGAATAAAATATATCTAACGAAGTCTCAACATCGAGTTCAGATAGATGTAATTCCCAGTCTATTGCATTGAGTTCAGCTTTGATTATTTCGTAATCTGCCGCATGGAAGCGTCGAACAACACGAGGTGGTTGCCGAAGAGAAGCATTACTCGTTCCAACATTAATAGCTATTGACAAAGACGGATGATGGCTATCTTCTGGTTCAGATAAAGGCTCAGTACGAGTTACTTTACAAGTTAAGCTGGAAAAAATTAAGTCGAGGGATCGGTTGTTATGATTAAGAATTCCATTATATTGAAACCAGCCCGTAAAGCACATGAAAGTAAATACATGAGAGGTTATTATATCAACCGATGGGTTAGAAATCCTATATGTATTAGTCACCGATTGATTTGCCGTCCATAGTGCATTCCTAATATTAAAATCACCCACTATCAAGAATTCATCGTCAGGACAATCAACACTAAATTCGGATATCGATTCAAAAAACAATAGCTCCGAGGAAACTTGATCTTTAGATTCTGGGAAATAACAGCAATACAAATGCAGGCGTTTAGATGTTGGACCACGGGTAAGTAAGATATCCAAGCAGCTTAAATCTGCATCAGGAAATGCTGGAAGTATACTGGAACAATAAGAGTTCACCACTAGTTCACGGCGAACCGCGATCAAAGTGCCGCCACCCTTTGTCATTCCGCGTCTTACATAGTCACGGTCATTACGATAAACATTGTAACGTGGATCGAATAACTCAGCATCAAAAATACCGGGCAGTAACCAAGTTTCGCTAAGACAAATTATATCATAATTGCAGTTAATAAGATTCTTGTAAAATATTTTAGTTTTTGTCCGGAGACCACGGACGTTTTGATAAAAACAATTTAAAAACATAAAAAGGACGTTTTAATTTTTTTATAGTATTTATGTGCCATAATATTAAGTACGTACGCGATAAAACCGGTAACAAATCCAATCAGTAAGGAGCGGAGATTATATATTACACAAATTATTTGAGTTAATCGATTCACATCACAACTATACCCAACATTAAAGTGAACTATAATCATTACTAAATATCGAACCATAAAACTCACAATAACAAAACTCATTACCACAAAGTAATACATAATAAAAAAGTCACTCGGAACCAAACCCATTAGGTAGGCATTGAAACGTTTTATACTTACCTCCGATTTTTTAATAAACACAAAACATATCTTATTCCAATAAGTAAACAGATATGCAAAACTATAGTTTAAAACCATGAAAACGTCAAGTCTCAAATACATTGCTTTCTGACAACAACGTTCCGTTGGACACAGGCGGTCAGATAAAGTAATGGTTATTTTACGTAACGATACGATCCGCATTCCAAAGCTGTTGATGTGTGAGTATACTAACAAAAGCGACATGAACAATGCAATCAAAAGGGACCGAGTTCTCAATCTTTTACACAATGCTACAATAATAATATGATAATTAAATTCACATCGACATAAAAAATCACACCTATTATCATATTTCAAATTAAGTAAATACAAATTCTTGCTATTACTTATACGATTTTTTTTAACGAATCCTCCGAAGTGATATGCAAGACCGGCGACTTATCAGACTGACGAACCATGACAGTACAATTACGAACCCAGCAGTATGTATAGTTTTTCTCTTTTGCCTTCAATTTTGCCTGTTGTAGGAGATATTTATTATATGAAGAGAGGTGATCATTACAATAAATTCGGCCATTTATCCCAGGGAAGCCTATGTCACTCGCTTTTATATCTTTTAATTTTCGAACCAATGTTAAAAAGTCATCTTTTTTATATCTTGACTGAAGTTTAACTATAATTGGCTTAGGTTTTTTATTATCGATATCATTTCTAACTGCGACTCTTGTCACAAAATCAATATCGTTATTTAGGTTAAGGGAGAAACCACTCCGAACCGCAATGCTCTCGACGATCTTCAATAGGTTTTCACCAGTCTTCTGAGGAACACCATTGATCTGAATATTGGAACGTCGTACCCATTGGTCATTCTTGTAACTGTCCTCCTTCATTCCTTTTAACTGTGCCTTCAATTCTTCAATTTCGCTTTTAACGTCTTCAACGGCTGAAACTCTTGATTCGACATCATTAATGCGAGATGTGAGTTGCTCCAAACCAGAACTGACAGTTGTTTTAAGATCAGCGATATCATTTTTCACATGCTGTATATCGTTCTGTATTGAATTAATGGTTTCCAACTGCACCTGCATATCTGATATCTTGGATGAGATATCATTCAATAGGGTCAAAAATGATTTGTCATCAATAGCCGTCACCTTTGGTGTAGAGGAGGTGGATGGACCCTGGAGTATAGGCTGACCAGATGACAATTTGGGAGTCCCCGGCGCAATACTTGTAGGAGAGACCATTTCTGGATCAATCGCCTTAGAGATGTCCAGCTTTGATTGCGATGCACTTCCGTCTCTGCAGGTTGGGCATATCCAAGAATTCCTTCCGAGTCTACTAAAACCACGCTCGGTTATGTCTCCACATTTAAAATGATATTTCCCCTTACACATAGAACAATCGGGACCATGCCCTACACCCTCATTGCACCTGGTACACTTCGTTGTAAACATGTTTGAGAAACTCTGATATTTTATTCGCACGAAATGTATGCGTGTCTATTCAATGATCGCTCGCACACGACTGATATACCGCTAGTTTCAACAGAAGATAGTATTTTTGATGGGAGATGTAATGAGATGTTAATTGTTCAAATTGCGAATTGCAATTATAATCAATAACGAAAAAAAAAAAATTACTTAGATAGGGTTCCATAAGAATCAGACAGTCAATCAATAAAACAATACTCTAATAACAATATTAGGAATTTCGCGTATACACGAGTGCTATTAATTCTAAACAATACTAACAATACTAATCAAATGTTGTTTCAGAGTGTATAAACATTATCTCCAAGTGCCGTGGTATTTGATGTGGTAATACTGTTGAATTGTCTTTCATATTGCACACAATAGGTACAAGACAATACTAATCATTGTTCCAACAAAACAACTCTTGTATCTGGGATTCATAATTAAAATTGATCACAAACTCGAAAGCATCTTTACATGCCAATAATTTAATACCAATATTGAAAATAATGTATGCTACCAACCATAGTTATAAGCATACAGTTAATTCAACATACTTAGCTGTTTGGATAAAAGGTGAAGAACAATGTTTATACAGATCATTTCGAAATGCGATAAATATACAGGTTCCTGTGGTTATATAAAGATTACACGAGTAATATTACTGATAGAATTAATTTTGCGAATTCATAGCATACCCTTCATTTTGTGTTCTAAAATTTCATGAAATATATAGGTTTATAGTAAATTCAGTTTTGTTGAATTACTTTTTTAATTTTTTCTACCATATGCTTGTGGCCTGCCTGATGATAAGCGGATACCCGAAGTCTATAGGCACTTTTTTAGAACCGAAATCCATGTATTCCTTTATAGATTGTCAATTGAAATTGAAAAAATTAGGCCCTATTTTTTTTATTTATTTATTCAATTTAGGCCCTATAAGGCACTTACGAGTTACGAGTAGCCGGATCAGCGTGGACTCGCCAAGCAAAAGACAGGGAGCATTGGAAAAGGCTGGAGGAGGCCTATGTCCAGATATTGGCAACCCAATAAATATTTCATGAAATAAATTTAAATATATAAAGTTCAAAAATCATTATCGATATAAAATATGCATGTTGAAATATTATGTACAAGTCAGTGATAAACCTATTTATTTAATTAAAATGAATTTTGTTAACATTTATTAAAAATAAAATACTAAATATTATTAGTCAAGTAAGTAGGTACTATAATCAAAATAATGAAATTATTAAAATGTATAAATATGAAATTGAATTTAATGCATGTAGATATGTATTGTATGATTAGTTATTGTATTTGTTAAATGAAATTAATTGTAATATTGGGAAATAAAGGCTTATTATTATTATTGTATTATTATTAAAATATAACATAACAGTTATACGAGTAAAAGAGGCTCTTGGGATGCTATGCTACGTGTAATAAATAAGGTATATTGGCCAATTCATATTATCGGGCTTCTCACACTCTTGCTTCAGGCAGTAGAATCAATCTTTTAAAACTGATACATGACTTGAAGCCTATGTCGCTATAAGACGCGATGTTAGGGTCATATGTATTGACAGTCTTTTTTTTTTTTTTTTTTTTTTTTTTTTTTTTTTTTTTTTTTTTTTATTAGCGTGGGGAAATCCTCATAGGATACCCGACCGCCCTGGGTGGGAGCGGCCAGGTTATGCCGGACTTTTACCGGCTAAAACCCCACGGTGGTCGCCACCTGCGCTACAGAGGGGGGCGGGCTCTCGTGCAGATCGCGTACCTGCTCGCCCCTCCACGCGCGGCGCTGTGATAGCCCGTCCCGGGGGAAGTGTGATACCTCCCCCCAGCACCCTCGCGGTGCTATCGCACGATGAGTCGTGACCACAACGACTCATCGTCCTCCTCGGGGCCGCTTCTGGGCATTCAGGGTCCCCACCCCGATTGCCCACGACCCCGAAGGTCCCCGTTTAGTCGCCTTTTACGACAGGCAGGGGAACACCGTAGCTGTGATTCTAAGCCCCAGCTACAGGGCAGGAGGGCCGCCACGAGGCACGGCCGCGCCTCGGCGGCGTCGTCTCCGGGCGGGATCGGCCCTCTCCCGATCCCGCTCAGCAACCTCCTTCTGGACCATTACGGTCTCACAGAAGGAGGCTACGGCCCTCCACGCCGTATCCCCGCTCAGCATCGCCGACACGACTGCTGGCAGGGAGAGATTCCGACCGATCAGGTCGACCAGGATCCGCCGCTCGGGTTCCCACGCAGGGCACACCGCGAGCGTGTGCGATGCGGAATCCTGGTCGCTTCCACCGCAATGGAAGCAAGCCGCCGTCGCCTCACGTCCGTTCCTACACAAATAATCACCGAAGCACCCATGCCCGGTGAGAATCTGTGTAAGTCTGTAGGTGAGTCTTCCACCTTGTCGCTGCATCCAGGCCTCGAAGACCGGCAGGACTGCTCCGACAACGCGTTTGCGCGCATGCCGCTCCTCACGGAGCCTTGCACGCCACGTTGCGAATGCGATAAGTCGCTCCTGCCGTCTGATCGCCTCTTCTGGATCGCCTCCACCACTCTGGCGGCCGATGCGGATCCGGTCATAAACCCTCGCATCCATGTCCGCCAAAATGTCCAGCGGCGGAAAGCGAGCCAGAACAGTTGCCGCCTCAAAGGATATTGTGCGATATCCCCGTACGATCCGTAGGGCCATCTTACGCTGGACGCTGTAGACTTTCGTTCTACAGCGTCGGATGGCCAGCCTCTTTGCCCATACGGGCGCCCCGTATAGGGCTACGGATCGTATGACCCCCGCATAGAGGCGGCGAACTTCCTCTCTCGGTCCCCCGAGATTGGGCAGCAGTCTGTGCATAGCACCCGCTACCCTCTCAATCCGGGGGACTAGGCGATCAAAGTGCTCTTCGAAGCCCCAGCGACTGTCAAGGATGAGGCCCAGGTACTTCATGTACCGCCCCACCCCGACTTCTGACTCACCTACTCGGACACACGAGTCGGGTGGTTCCCTGCTCCGAGGCAGTTTGTGGAACCATAGCGCCTCGGTCTTGTGAGGCGCTATTTCTAAACCCAACTCGCGGATTTTGGCGACGACGACTTCCACCCCAAGCTCGGCTAGCTGTTTGGTCCCCTCGAAGGTATCCCCACTGGCGACTACCAAGGTGTCGTCTGCATAGCAAACGACATTTACGCCAGCGGGGAGATTTACACGCAGAACCACATCGTACGCTAGGTTCCACAGCAGCGGGCCCAACACCGACCCCTGTGGAACCCCACACGTGATCTCCCTCCGGATTCTCCTACCGTCTTGGTCCATGTACAAGATGTACCTGTCGTGCAAGTAGTCCCTGACTATACCTTGCAGGTAGGAGGGCACCTGATGGTATGCTAGAGCCCCCCTGATTGCGTCCCAAGGCAGAGAGTTAAAGGCGTTGACGATATCGAGACTTATCGCCAACGCCACTCCACCCCGGGACACAGCCTGCTCCGACAGAGAGCGGACGCGCAAGACCGCGTCTACAGTTGAACGCCCCCGTCGGAAGCCGAACTGGCTATCAGCCAGGTCGGGACCAACGCACGACAGATGTATTGACAGTCTTAGTTTAATCCGAAGGTAAAACACACTTGTATAGTCATGATAGCTCTGCGTGATATACGTACTTGTTCAGGTATGACCTGACTTATAAAGAAAGAAAGAAAATACATTTATTTATCAAAAATCGACTTATCAGGTCTTATAGAAAAAGAGCCTTACGTGACCTACATTAACACCTCATACTCATGATGTCAGTGTGAAATAATTCCAATTATGGAGTCAAGGTCCGCCCAGACGATGCCACTGACTTCACAATTTGCACTAAACATAGATGTGTTATTTGATTGCTCATTATGATTTCTGTAGTTAGTGAACTGCTATTGTTCTCTACGTCATCGTTAAACGAAATTCTTGCGTAAAAATCTTTTCTTCTTTACATTATAATGCTTCCGAGTAACAAAGGGATGTGATATAAATATCCTGAGACATTATTCACACACGGAAATCTGATCCCAAACTAAGCAGAACTAGTATTATGGAAACCAGATAACTGATACATACATAACATGCCTTATGCGGTCGAAACCATGGGACCATGAATCTGAAACGGCAGTATTGCTCGCACTTTGTCACACTTTGTCATCAAAATTGATCAAGGCCTCCGGAGACCGGCGGGGGCTATCCAAAGAGGAAACTCTGCCAGCCTGCTGGGAACTTTGCCGTTTATTGGTAGCAGCGGCAGAGTCGAAGAAATTTTCTACATATTAATAGTAGGTAATTTGTACATATTTGTTGGATTTGAAATATCACATATTATGCTTATACACTTTTATATATTTAAACCAGACTGAAATCAAACAGACATGTTCATGCACACAATTGGTTTTCGTGAATGGGAATCAAGCCCACTTCCTGTGGCGTGGCAGTCAGGGTAACTATCCTCCATGCCAACCGACCCGTCATTTAGTAAAAAAAAACATTTTTGATAGAAATGTAAAATTTAAACTAATAAGTAACAATATATATCTATACGTAAAAAATGTTAAGAAGTAAGTACCTAGGAGAAGCTAATAATTTGTGGAGAGGCTTTCTGTTGTTTCGTCACGCAACATCATTCCCCTTGTTGTTTCATGTCACCATTCAATTTGCGACGAAGAAATTGCTACTTTCGTGCCGTATTGCTTGTTTTTGTTTCCTGAAATAAGCCGCAAATGTTTATAAGTCTAATTTCCGTTATTTATTCTATGCAACATTGTGGCGTGCTTTTGGGGTGATTAATGTAGGGGATATTTATGTTCTTTAACACTGTTTACGGTAGTAAATTACTTGTTACAACGGGATTTATGTTTAATGCTTGTCGTTGTGATTTTTATCTTTAGTTGTAACTATCTGACTGATATATACATGTCTGTTTGGGTATTATATCTAAAACTAGCTGTCCCCCGCGGTTTCACCTGCGTTCACCAGGATAAAAAGTAGCCTATGTCCTTCTACATACCATAGGCTATTTGCATGCGGGGCGGCGGCGGAGGCGTGAAGGCGTAACAAACTCACTTTCGCATTTATAATATTAGTTAGGATGTCTTTATAATATGGGACAACATAAAGAATATGGTTATGAGATAACTAATAAAGAAATCGTACATCTATAGATATACTTCATCATCATCATCATCATATCAGCCCATGGATGTCCACTGCTGAACAAAGGCCTCCCCCATTGATTTCCACTTCGAACGGTTCTGGGCCGCTTGCATCCAGCGGCGCCCAGCGACTATGACCAGGTCGTCGGTCCACCTGGTGGGAGGTCGTCCCGCTCGGCGCTTTCCAGTACGTGGTCGCCACTCGAGAACCTTCCTTCCCCATCGGTTATCGGCTCTTCGAGCGATGTGGCCTGCCCATTGCCACTTCAGCTTACTAACTCTACGAGCTATGTCCGTCATTTTTGTTCTCCTACGAATGTCCTCATTTCGGAACCTGTCACATAGAGAAATTCCGAGCATAGCTCGTTCCATAGCTCGCTGAGTGACTCTGAGCTTATTTATGCGGCCAGCAGTGAAAGACGTCTCTGTCCCGTATGTCAT
The DNA here is from genome assembly GCA_947623365.1 of Achlya flavicornis. Classification (NCBI taxonomy): domain Eukaryota; kingdom Metazoa; phylum Arthropoda; class Insecta; order Lepidoptera; family Drepanidae; genus Achlya; species Achlya flavicornis. Next base: position 7,248,845 of record OX392482.1, read on the forward strand.
CACTGGTAACACGCACTGATTGAAGACCTTTGTCTACAGATTCTGAGGTATTTTGGAGATACTTAATTAAGTACAACTATCAAGTTAAAATTGTGTTTGACCACAATTATACTTTGGATAGTGATAAGGCCGATGGTAAGCAAACAAACCCTACAAGGGCCACTCTTCAAAATCAAATATCATAGTCACCAAGAAACCTGTTGTTTCGTAACCAGCATAAGTACATAAATATAATGAAATGCCAAAGAATATTCTCGTTAAATCATGATCACATTCTTGACTGTTTCGCAAGATGGCAGCGGAGGCTCGATGTAATTGGCCAGCCATATCACAATCAGCAGCAATTTTACTGACACCGACATGCATTACCTGTAATCAAATAATTTGGGAAAAATGCCTCTCGCAATTTAAAAGCGCTTTATAACATGTATTAACAAGAGTTCCAGTAAAACCACTAACAGGTGATATAAAGGTTCTTTAAAACATTTTTTGGCACTGAAAAGTAACTTATGAGGTATACCTTATCATATTAGAAACAAGGGTCATACTCGTTGTTCACGGCCTAAGTTTTAAGTTCTTTGCATTTTTTTTACCTAAAATTAGTTTATTCCTGCATTCAGGAGGATCTCAGGAATGTGTTTTGAGATTAAAGGAAACGAGCCCTACGAAAGGACAGACTAAAAGAGAAAGGCTTGAGATGTAATGTAAAGACTTTTTTGCCTATCAGTTTCAATGATCTGTATAATAGTAAAAAAGTAAATACAATAACCAGCTTAATAGCTTTTTTCTCTCTTCTTTTAGGTTCCTCATTACAATATAGGTAGGTACGTCTTACTACAATTTTACAACTTTGATCTTGAATACAGGTGTAATTTACTGTATTTAATTTTGTATTTAATTACACACAAAATACGAGTAATCAATCTGAAGTTCTACGAGTAATAATAGTGTACCTTATAAGCATTAAAGAAGGTTCAAAGTTGTCTGGCTGAGAAATTGAGCAACAGCAAGGCTAGTTTGTCGATGAATAGGCTCGATTGAACTAGGCCAATTCGTGTTGATGGACGGTTAGTGTTTACCATCGAATAATTAACCCAAAGAAGCGCAATGACGTTCATTTTGGTTGAAATATATTCCGCCAATTTCCCACCGCCGACAACGCGCTCTGATTGGTTAAGTCAAGGACACATGCGCTCTGATTGGCCAAGTCACAAACGCACGATGCAGCGAGTGGTCCTTAATGTTCAAATTCAGTGACAAATCACTGACTAGTTTCGGAATTTGATTGTTCAGTATTACTACTCTAAAGGGATATTTCCTCGATGGTGTTTACAAACAAATTATTAATGTATTTCCATTACACTAAAATCGTATGGTATCCAAGTTAGTCTTAAGACTCGATAAATAAAGGAAGATACCAGGTAAGTTTGATAGATATCAATGCCAGCATACAATTTTCATAAATAGTTATGTAAATCGTCGTTTTAGGGCTCCCTATTACTAAGACTTCGCTGTCCGTCCGTCCGTCTGTCTGTCAGTGGGCTGTACCTCATGAACCGCTATAGGTAGACAGTTGAAATGTTTGTGTCACAGAATGTTTATTTCCATTGCCGCTATAACAACAAGTAATAAAAAAAAATTTAAGGGTTGAAAATATATGAAACGACTTTACAGAATGCCGTTTTCTTTTTATATACCTACCTAATGAGTACTGGGTGCTGATAAAATATTTAAATTTAACTTCTGATAAAATTGAGTTGATTTTCTATATCAACGACACGACACCAAAAAACCATTTTGCTTTACGCTAATAAATCATAATTAACGTATCGCTGACTGCAATGGAAAAGGTTACTGCATTACTATTCCAGTATGTGAGTACGAGGCCAACTCGCCGCCGAAACAAGAAGGTCGATTCGATAGTTCTCAATTCATAAACGTAAAGGGAAACCGATATATCAGATGCGGTATCGAAACGATACTGCACTTTGACGTCTTGATTTGCACTTTGACGTTAACATAGTCGTTTCGTATTTCGTGTGTCGTAATTCACTTTTGCACCGCAATGTATCCTCTTTATGAATGTTACGTTATGTGCTAATAAATTTAAAATGTATAAATATTTGAAAGTAAATTATGTTATGCTGTATACTGTATGATCTATTGAGTTACTGTTATATTAATCAATGTGCTGTGATATTAATAACGTACTTATTTTAACTGTAATTACTGTATACTATGAAAAACAGACAGGTATATTTTAGGTAATACTGCGTGATTTTTACACATTAAAACCGTTGGTTTTCGATCGAGTCGGCAAAGTTCCCAGCAGGCTGGCAGAGTTTCAATTTTGATGACAATATGAGACAAAGTGCGAGCAATACTGCCAGTTTATGGTCCCATGCTTTCGACCGCAAAAGGCATATTATGTATGTATCAGTTGTTTGGTTTCCATAATACTAGTTCTGCTTAGTTTGGGATCACATTTCCGTGTGTGAATAATTTCTCCGGATATTTATATCACATCCCTTTGTTACTCGGAAGCATTATAATGAAAAGAAGACAAGAATTTTACGCAAGAATTTCGTAGAGAACAATAGCAGTTCACTAACTACAGAAATCAGACCAATGAAAAGTTAATATAATATGAGATGATTTGTCGTATTTAATTGGTATTTCCTAACAAAATAATATTACAAACGAAACTTCTTCACGACTAGACAAGTGTTACACAATTTATTTGTATTCGCGTAAATTAATTAGCGTGTTACGTAACTGTAGCTTTTCATATGAGCAATTACATTTGAATTGCATCCGTTGAACGTTTAATTAGTGAACTTCTACAAATGATTGATGCAGTGGATGCGTGCGGTAATTGCAAGCCTAATTATATTATATGAGGCCCTGAAAAAAAAATAGAAATAGTTTCATATATTAATTTAAAGTTTCTAGCAAACAATCTTTGAATATATACGAGAGATGCTTTTAATTTTGAGTGAGAGATTAGAAAAAGCATTCGAAAAAAAAAATATAAATAAAATAAATAAATAAATATCCTGGGACATTTCTCACACACGGTCATCTGATCCCAAACTAAGCAGAGCTTGTACTATGGAAACCAGATAACTGATATAATACATATACTACTTTTTGTTTGTAAATACATACTTAATATACATAATTACACCCAGACTCAGGACATACAAACATGTTCATGCACACAAATGCATGTCCTGTGTGGGAATCGAACCCACGACCTGCGGCGCGTAAGGTGAATCTTAACCAAATGCGCCAACTGGCCCGTCAAATGGTGCATAGAAACGGTATAATTGCTATGAATGTATTTTTCGTAAAGATGAATGTTATCTGGAATTAATTAATTGAACATCTTTTCACTAATAGGTACATTCATAAATTAATACCTTCGTTAGTTAAGTAGAACATTATTTTAGGTCATCTTGGTTTTCAATCATAAAGTTATGTAGGTAATAATAACCTATTTTACCTGTTTTACATAAAAGGTTGAACAGATAAGTCGGAATGGTAACTGTATTTGGGAAACTATAAAAACATTGATCCCAATATTCCCAATATTTACATGTCCTAATAAAGCAAGGCTCAATTACAAGCGAGTGAGTATTTTATGTGGGTTGGATAGCTATCTTAATTGATATAGTTTGATTGATAAACTTATATGAATTAAAACCTATCCATGAGTATATTAAAACCCAATAAAATTTGGGTATATCTAGTAAAATTTTCATTTGATTTGTGGTTGCAGAATTTTACAAATATAAATACAGTGATAAAGCTATTCCTCAAAGAGGATGTATGCCCTCGGCTCCGTAATTAATTTTTAGACTCCGCTGTTCATCGGTGCGGATGTCACAAAAGATCAAAAACGCTCTTATTTGGATGACTCGGTTCAGCGACGTGCCATCAGAATTGTTGACGATCCCGAGCTCAAGCGGTTTAGAGCCCCTCAGTCTGAGGAGAGACTTTGCCTCCTTATGTGTGTTCTACCGCTTGTACAACGGAGAGTGTTCTAAGGAATTGTTCGAGTTGTTGCCCACGGCTACCTTCCACCATCGCAACTCACGCCATCGACGGGGAATCCATCCTCACACATTGAAACCAGAATTGTTTCGAACTGTGCGGGCTCAAAGGAGCTTTCTTCCGCGGACGCTCAGGTTGTGGAATGAGCTCCCCGCCGTGGTTTTCCCAATGGAGTACAGCATGGGGTTCTTCAAAAAGGGCGTGAAGAGATTTCTTCAGGGTCGGCAGCGCGCGAGTGATACCCCTGGTGTTGCAAGCGTCCATAGGCTACGGTAACTGCTTACCATCAGGCGGGCCGTATGCTTGTTTGCCGCCTTAGTGGTATAAAAAAAAAAAAAAAAAAATGAACTTACCACATACATAACCTTGAAATATAGGATACTTTAATCCTCTAATAACATGAGATTCTCGGGAACACAGGTAAAACCGCAGGGCAAAATCTAGTATACAATAATTATAACTGTATTCATAGCATCTCAATCTTTAATCTCATCAAAAGAAATTTCAAAATATCATCGTATTCCTAAATAATTCACAGCGAAATAAAATCAACAAGATATACGTACCAACCAATATACAAGGTACATAATGATATACAATTTGATAAAAACATTCCGATACCTAAGACCTTCCGAGCGTAACGAGGCACTCAAGGCCAGGGTGTACCTGGTGAGATGACGCAGCCCTGTCGTGAGCATGTCTTGTAACCTGCTCACCGCTAATGTATCTTTAGATATTACGGCATACATTTGTCCAGCGACTAGATTATGTCTTGTCTCTACCGGTTCTTTAAGTTTAATGAATCTCATCTTTTATTTTTATCACGCATTTATGAGCTTTTTATATTGATTTCATCTTTATTTTCTTTATTTTACATCCATTCCAAAGAAGTAAGTTCTACTTGTTATGTAGTTAAAATAATACTGCCACATAAAGATACTTTAAAGTGGAAGAAGTTACGTATTGCGCGTTCCCAAATAATTGGGAACCAGGCAGATGATGATGACTTAAATACTACTATAAGCCACTATTATTTGTAAGCAAACATTGATATAATAAAAAAAAACAAATAACCGCTATGAATAGTAGTAGCAGCGGAAACAGGAAGGCTGCTTTTATAATAAACTTCATACTTATTCAAAGGCTCCCAGTTTACGGAGGCACAATTCTATTCATTGCGATCACGTATCGCCGGCAATCGGTTCCTTCGATAGCAAGGCTGAATATTTACAGTATTTTAACACTTTATAGATATTCAGAAAATCAAACATTTTTATATTTTTGTACTTGTGATACATCAATTTTGAACGGCACTGTTATGTAGTGGAACTGTATGTATGAGAACTACGAAAGCAATTTACATTGTTAAAAGCCTACAACGACCTATAAGCTGGAATACCTACATTTTATATCAGGATCAGGATATAAGGGAGGGTCGAATTACATCTCTACATCTATTCTCGGGAAAGTGGATCAAATTTAAGGGTTAGTATTAAAATTATGAAAGTAACGACTCGTAATTTTCCACGTACTAAAAATAAAACATTATATTTCTTTTACACACTATAATATTGCGTAAGGGCATGTAACTTACTAGATAACTTTAATGTATACTTAAATAAAAGTTTATTAATTTAACGTATAGATCAAAATCTTAGCGTGACACACCATAGGTACAGATAAAGAGTATTACTAGTTTATTGTTCTAAAAGGATCGTAATAACATGAACCTGTTAGACATAGTCATCAAACAAGCAAACACGTTCAGTTTGCTAGGTCAAATTCTTTAGGAAGCGTGGAAAAAAGCACACAATAGGAAATTATTATGTAGTCTGCATTATGTCTAGTTGTAACCTTGGCCGTAAATAAGCATTCTCTTGACCATATGTTTTAGTGAAAATGACATAGCAAAATAGTCACGTACACGTATTATTATTGGTTGAATGTTTCAGATATTTCAAAATGTACGCAGTGTTGCAGTTTTGTATCTTCTTGCGCATTGACACATTATTATGCCTTATCTGTATCTATTAATAAGTAACAAATAAGCTCAGTGTATAGATAAATATGCCTACTTGAAGCTAAATTACTTTAATCGACTTTACCTTGAGGTATACCAAATGAAAATAATAATATATTATTAACATACAAAATTTTGTATAACGGAAGTAAATAATAACATTAGAGGAAAAAATACTAATGGTTTTTTAATTCGGCAAAAAGTCTTTAGCTAGATTATTTGTGCCAAGTCTTCTTACAAGTGAAATTAGTTATTTTTTATTTTTGCACATAAAAGCCATAAACGAGTCTACACGCTACCAAAAGATTTTACTGCTCATATTTTAGATTTTATTTTGAATACTTCACAGGTCGAGTTCGTCGTATTTGTTTTATTTATACTGTTTAGTTGAATTTTCATTCGCTGGTGACTTTTCAAAATCTAAGCTAAGTGCTACACAGAAAATAACACCAATTCTGCTCCATGTGCACTACTTTTAAAAATAGCCTTATTTCGCGGAAGTAAAAAATAAGTAGATATCTACTAACCGTAAAACCAGCTTTCCTTTTTATCAAGCAATACGTGAACACTTTACCCAAGTAATCCAAGCGAGTTACCTAACAGAATTACGCATCAAATAGCGATACGAATCTGACTGTGTAAACTGTTATATTTAAGAATTTGTTGTGCATGCTATATTGTGTGCAACAAATTGCGCTGTATTTGACTGAAACGCATCAAAACTCGTACTACAACTTTTTACCACAGATGGATAAGCCCCGTTACTTTATGTGCACATGTTTTAAGCGTGTAACGAATTTTTTAATTGTTTTTATATACTCAAATTAAATAATAATTTGATTTATGAAAGTGTGTGGGATTTTACATGTATGACTAGCAAGAAGTTTGTCCGATTTGAGTATTACATTTATGAGTACATATTTACATCACATAATGAATTAGTAATTTACATAACTTTTTTACAGAAACCATCATTAGTATGTGTAAGCAATAAAGAGGCCTCATTACCTGAATACCTTCAGCTCTCTTGGGGATATCTATTAACACTACACTTGGGCCAGTTTGTGCATTAGACCCATTAACGTGTGTCATCACGTTCCTTGCTGCAACGTTCGACGCCTTCAATGCACCTCTGGCACTTTCTGCACATTTTGTTTTAACTAGACTGACCAGATGAAGGAGATTTACTCGCTGGCCTTATTTCTTTATCGTGTAACTGATCTTGTTTCACACGGCAATGACTCGTTTGCGGCATCTTCTTTGAGTTCATTCACATTTCCTTGACGAGTTTTGAACCTCTGACCTACGATGAGTGTGTTAGAGCAATAATAATACCGTTTTGTTGTTTCATGTTTCTTCGACAACATAATAACATTTCTCATGCTCTTCAATAAAAATAAGATCAACGGACTTATTTCCTAATTCTTAGAACATAATGACTCTATCATTTAAGGTGTGTGTGGTAGAACTTTTTACAGAAAAGATTAACGTTCGAAGACTAACTATCAAATTTTGTAGCACCAATTAACAAGCAAAGAAAAAAACGCAAGTTGGCAGGACCCGAAGACCCCGGTGAATAACCGAATAGTTTCACGGTCCGTGAATTAAAACAGCTTACACAGAGGCCCTATAAAACCCTGCTAAAGACAATTAAAGGGATTTGACCGCGCCAACTTGCGACTATTCTGTCGCCAGACACGACTGTTTGTAAGTACTACTACTTACGTGTAGCTTATTGTCAGGCGAAGAACGGCAAATCGGCGGACGGACATATTTACCACGGACTCAACGGAATCGGCTCAACTTATAAGCGGATTGTCAGTTGCTGCTGCATTTCGAATAAAGTATCTCGGTTTCTGGCGCTAAAGTGAGCCAATGGAGGTTTCTGTTTTATTCTTTTTTCAAACTTATATGTTAATTAATTGTTAATCTTAGGTTTTCCTATAACGGCATAGTTTATGACCTTGAAGATGATGATATATATATATATATATAAGTATACGATATACGTTGTATTATTATTGATCTACTATCTTCTACTAATATCTACATCATTACATTTTATGAATGCAGTTCCACACAAATTCATTATTAATTCATGTTGTAATAAGTATTCAATGTCACTATCGTTACCGGTCGTTAAAACCGGTACAGAAGTGAGAACTGATACGTTTACCTATTTATTTTACTGAACTATAATCAATAAATAGCAGTTAAATCGCCATCGTCAATGAATTGACGCATTTTATAAGTACCTTATTGGGGTCAGAGGTGTCGTCGTCTGAAAGACAGGCGTTCGCTCGCGCCGCGCCGTGACCGTTTCTTTCAACCGATTAGAAGATAATGAAGCGAAGTCTATAGGTACCTGTATTTTATAGCCAAGTGGGTAATAAACGAGCATTTGTTTTTGCAATTCTCTGTTTAAAATAAAAAATAACAAACTTGTCCTAATTTGGAATCGCATGGAACTTTCTAGTTAATAAGATTTTGTTTGTTTTTAAATCTATTTAGGTAAAGTATGTCCTATTTCTTAAAATGAAACACATGTTGCCATTATTTTGAGTAATAGGTAAATATACCATTAATTACTTTGCCTAGGCTTGCGTTTAACCACAATCTCACCCTGGTTAGTGTTGATGTGGTCGAAGATGTTTAGCAAACAAAAAAGAAGAAGCTAACGAGACTGCCTACATGTCTGCCTATATGGTTTAAATCACAAGATATTTTTTTATATTAATGTACCGCTAATGTATTTTTTAAACGAACGGCTTTTTAATGTATCACAGCTGTATAAAACACAAACAAAAATCGGAACATTTTTTATTGAAGCAAAAATGTTTTCTTTTGATATTCAAAATAATCAATTCCGGCACACGATGAAAGAAATACGTCTGTAACTTTCCCAATTTCTTCAACTTTCCACATTTCTGTAGAGTCAACAATTTATCGAGCACGAACGTTTATATGGTGACGATTATTGCAAGATTATTAGCGTTGTGATTTGAGTAATTGCTTAGCTTTCATATTTAATAAAATAGTATTTTGGAATATCCGAAAATTATACTTGAATGTACATAATGAAACATTTAAAAGATTTATTATGAACCTTCATTAAAAACTTGTCCCTAATATTGGATCAAAAAGCGTGATTCTTATGATTGTGGTTATACTGGACAGGGTTATACCTACCGTAAAATTATTTTGGGTAGTCTTGTACCCGACTCGACTGTTAAACAAACACCTAGACGATTTCATAAATACTCGTAAAAAATAATTAAATATCATGTTTGCCGAAAAAGTGTTAATTTATGCACGTGTGCAGTGTAGTAAAACAGTAGGTACGTACTGGCAGCTTTAAGCAAGCTTTAGGTAACAGTCAAAAGGGAAGTAATGTTACGTAAGATACCTAAACTCCGTTGTATACAAACCGCAAGAATAGAATACCTTTGGCATACATACCTTTATGATGACGATCTCTAAAAGCAAAGAACACTTACGTCTACTTTGTGTTTTTGTTTATGAAAGACTTACGTTTCATAACCCAGCAAAATATTACAGTAAAAGCGCTGTTTCTATTCTGTGAGGTAAAAGAATCTCACAAATATCGATGTAAAGGTCCTGTACATAAGGTTCAACTTTCAACATTCGGTAATTGATGACCTGTTTTGGGAAACAGGATTAGATTTCAAATGATAAATATATAACTACATGTGAGTAAAACGGTACATTAACATGTGCAAATATTTAGCAAAACATTCACTCTCTTATCCATTGAATGTCACACTTCTAGCATAGCAGAACATCTAGGATGTTTGCATGTACCAAGCCTCGTAAAAGGTCGTTGATCTTATTTTTTACACTTGAATCAATAACTATCTCTATTTTCTAAAACAACGTAACTTAACAGCGTGTTTTGAAATCAAACGTGACTTATTTAATTGAAAAACTGTAATTTTCTGCTGGTGGTAGAAAAAAAAGCTGAGACCGCTGAGTTTATGCCTACAAAATGTGTTGAAGGTTGTGGTTTTACGGGACATATTTAAGGCTCTTTGAGAGTAGTTACGTATCTATTTGTTAGGATATATATTAGTAACGTGTAGTTGGGTAAGATTTTGCATTATACGTAGAGTCAACTGAATTGATTGACAATCAATATTAGATCATCAATAACCCAATCATACATAAGTTTTATTACCATGATAATATACATAATAAGATAGATAAGAGCTTTCTCCGTCCACTGTTGGACATACATAGGCCTCGCGCTCTGGCAGCGCTTCTCCTTCCAGTTCCTTGCCAACTGCATCCAGCCATGCCCACCTTGGAGAGGTCGCACTAAATAATACCAAACTACCACAAGTTTTGGAAGTAAACATTTCAGTTTCCTCCAACAAGCAAACTTACTTATCTAAAGCGTGTTAGTATGTGTGGTATCACGTGCATGACTTCATACCGTTCTCGTTAAATCACCTGGGAGTTAATTAACGTTAAGTGTAACGTTATTGAAATGTATACTTTGTCTGACATCGTGAGAAGGACATGCTAGTAATGCTGGCGGCATAAAACTTTATGGTAATACCGGCATACTTTAAGTATAATATCTTTTGATTATTTGCAAGTTTTAATAAAGTGTTGCTTTTTATTAATAGCTTTGTGCTTCGTTGCTCGAACTGTTGCATCATCGGGTCCGATATCATCACAAATCAAGATATTTTTTCAAATTGGCTCCATATTGCATTTTATCCTTCATGAAAATTCATGCAATATAAAACCGAGCTATCTTTTTTTATACAAGTAAAATTCTCAGTATCATTATAAGTAAGTACCGAATTTTTCAATCCACTATGCTGCAAAATCTCGTAAATTTGAGTACCATAAATTTAAATAATAATTGGATCCTATCTCTAGTTATATTCTAGTATGGATAGACTAGATCCATGAACACGAGCTGACATTCCAGGAATTTCCATTAGTTAGGCTTTATTATAAATGAATATTCGATTATCCGCGGGACAGATACTTTAATTAAAGCTGGTCAATGCATAACAAATTATTTAACAACTTTAGCTTAGGTTTCCGCTATTCCTCTTTCATCTTTATAAACTAATGGGTACCTTAATTAATACTGAAACACTCGTTGAGACAATGCATTTCTGACCCCTGTTAATATTGTCCAAATCACGGAAACGGCTGATCTGATTAATATGGGACTTTTATTAATCGATTCCCAGGAAAATACTGAACCATCCTGTGAAAGTTCTATCGCAATAGGATTAGCCATTTCGGTGATTAGCCCAATTTTAACAGGAGTCAGTAACGCAATCTCTCGGCGGCCGCACTATTCATGTAAATTGGAATCCATCCAAGTTGAAACTATTATTTAAACAATTTCACAACATTCCAAGTTTCTCCTAAATTCCTTTGTCAGTCCCATAACTTTCAAAACACGCAATCTAAGCTATGCTGGTATGCATACTCGTTTGATTAAGGTCTTAATCTTTGGTAGAAAATTATTATATATCGTGAGGTACGGCGGCGATATAATCTTACAGTTTTCATGATAAATCGCATACGTTCACGCGGCTACGTTCCGCATAACTTCATTGGAAACCGCTAGCAGGAATCTCGCATACTCGCCACTGAATTAAATGTTGTACACAGATAATTGACAGCGTGATTAAAATCGAGGAAGTATGGGAATATGCTTCATATTAAGATATTTATGCTTATTAATAGAGGAAGCATTGTCTGAACAATTTTTGTATGTAAGAAAATAATCTTAATAATCTGATCGCATTTTAGTTTAAAATTATATAACTAGGTGCTTATGAAAAGTAAGAGTAAATATTGCAAAAAATATTTTATAAATATTATGCCTGTTTATGGATATAGAAAATTAATATAAAATATGCAAATAGTTAAGTTACCCACGAGAAAATGTTGGAAGGTAACTTAACTATATAAAATGGCTGAAATTTGCTGACGCATATATCGTAACAAGCAGACATACGCTCAGTACCTATCAGTCTGAACTGATAGGTACTATTTTCGTATGTGAATGCTTATTTATAAAATGTCCAGTCCATTATACCTTGTATATGAATCGCTAATCCCATGGCTATTATATTACGGACACGTAGACTATTCGTATTTTTTGCACAGTATCATTTAGAGTTGGAGTCAAAAAATTAATCATTGTTTCTTCTTTTATACGTGCGTGTAAATTATAGGTTCTGTCTTTATATGAGGAATTCGTTTTTCTGTCAACGTTTAAGAAATCAATATAGTATTTTTTTCCTGAATAATAATCTTACGGAGGCCATCCTAACTTATATTATAAATGCGAATGTGAGTTTTTTACGCTTTAATGCCTCAATCGCTGAACCGATTGCGATGAAATTGCAATCGATGCGATTGCATGCAGATAGCCTATGATGTGGAGAAGGACATAGGATACTTTTTATCCCGGGAATGCGGGTGAAACCGCGGGGGACAGCTAGTTCTATATAAAATACGCTTTACATTTACAATAAACAATTTGAAAATAGTGTTCCGCGCCATTGCTGCATGAAATTATCGGATCATGCTTGAAAACTGTGCAATGTTGACGTAATGGAGTCATCTGTCCCGCTCGTAATGTCATTAGAGTTAGATTGTATGTTTTGTAATCTTGTATTGTATGTTTCACCAGGACGCACCAGGTTTCGAGCAGTTTGTATCTTAGATGAGTTTATTGTTTGATATGATGTGCAGTTTATCAATTTCGATACAGGTTTACAATACAATTTAAAAAACCTCCACGCCTTTATCTTGGTGTGAACAACATAATTATGTTAGTTTAATTTTAATGTTTTTGTTTTTTTTTATCTATAGTAGTGCGAATATTAAGAAAGCATTTTTAAATAGTTATGTAGCCCTCTTTTTGTAATAAAATTTCAATCTTAAATGATGTTAACATGTATATAGCGCAGTGGGCTGCATTATTAACAAATTGTATGTTACTCTGTATTTATATGAAATATATAAATACAGATAAATATATATTTAAGAGAGGTAGAGCATAGCGTTTATTCGCTCAAAGAGCAGCTCGACTGGGGAAGTACCTCCTTAGTAGTAGTAGTAACCTCCAAGTTACCTTACAGAATACCGCAGCCAAATAACTTTATGTTGTGTAAAGTTGTGTTCCTGCGCGTGAGTAAGGTCGCCAGAGCTCATTGGGGAGGGGGGAAAGGTCGGTAACGCGTGAGCGATGCTTCGTGTGTTGCAAGCGTCCATATGGCTATGGTAACCGCTTACCATCAGGCGGGCCGTATGCTTGTTTACCGACTTAGTCGTATAAAAAAAAAAAAAAAAAAAGCTGTTCTTTGGTATTTCAAATAAAATAAAATGTTTGAATTCCTAACATCTGTGGCTTGCATCTGCATGATATAATTTTTCACTGTTCTGTGTGCATTATGCATCTTGTTCGGAAGCTAAGATTTTATTGAATTTGAAATGAGATAATTTACGAAAGTTATTACAAACTGGTTGTTTAACTTTCGATATTTTCATAATAAATATATTTATTGATCTTAAAACTTTCTATGCAGATTATTCATGAGTCATGACAGGTTTTAAGATTTTTATATGACTGAAAATTTCAAATTATTTTATTGCCGGAAAATTATATAGATTTAATAAATATAATTATGATTAATGCTGCAGGAAGTTCTTGCAAGCGGTAGGTATATCTTTATCTTTTGTTGAGAAATGCAAATCTTAGCAATACATCAGTTAGTTCAGCTAGTACCTAATTATTAAATAACATACATTTGGTCTATAATTGTACAGTGCGGGTTTGGATAATTTAGATTAAACATTTCAACACCATGTTATTTTCTTATTTGCTCAATTGCATCTAACAAAATCTTAGATCTGATATTTTATATATCGTAGACATTTAATAGCAATATAATCATTACTAAGAAAATACGCGTTAAGTACTGTTCCGATTAACTGTGAAATGCTGAATGTATCACTGTGTAATTTAACTCAAATAAATATACACACAAACGTTCATGATAGTGGTTATTCATATACTAAATTGTTAATTTATGTATGTCGATGTGTAGTAAAATATTATTGGTATATGAATAACCAATAATATTTTACTACACATCGACCATCATGTAAACCGCATCTAGGCCGGCTGGTATCCGCACTGCACCGCGAGAAATCGCCTCTGCAAACATATTCGATTCCAATGCAAATCAGAATCGGGTGTGCGAGTGAAAATGCGTGTAGCTGGATACATGTTTACATGTGTACGAGAACCAGTAGTATAAATAATCAAGTCCAATCTTTATACTATTATAAATATAAACGTTTGTGTGTGTGTTACTCAATCATGGCTCATCAGTTAGATCATAACCTAGAATAAAGCATAACGATTCTTTAGATCCCGAGTAAATGTAATTTATATGTATTTATTAATCAATAAATGTCTGTAACTTGTTATGTATACGTATGTAATAAATAAATATAAAATCCCTCGGTAACGCGAGCAAAATCGCGAGGCAGAAACAAAGCTGGGAATATATCAGACTAGCAAAAAGTTCTTGATGACTTCATCATAGTGCTAAAGTTGATGATATACAGTATAATTTAGACTAGGTTATATTAATTTGTTACCGAGCTTGGCAAAAGTTGTATTATAACATAAAAGTTGATAATGTTGATAATGAGCCTATTTTTTTGGGTCTCTTTGGTAGAGACATAGGTAGTACGTCATATACTGTGGAAAAATATCTGGTTTGAATCCAACAATGATCTTGATTTTTTATTGATTGAAAATATCGTGAGGAATCCAAAGCAAGTTAGTACCAAATTATCTGTACAGGCGAGGGGGCCGCCACCATCGTCAATATTACCAACATTTTTTAAGTTTTAAGGCTGGAATTTTCAAATGAGAGCTTTATTTTTAATATTAACCACTTGAATATAAGTTGGTGGTACTGCTTTAGGTTTGTAGTACTAAATACTAACTACTACTGAATACTACTAGGTGAATGGCTACCGCCCTGTCGTCAAAGACCTACCGTTGTGTTCCTGCAGCTGCACTTGAGAGCCAGTTACCTTTAAGGCTTTATTTATATGCTTCCCACCTTCAGACACATCATCAAATACTATGGTACGTGGTGCGACTTTGGTCAAACCTATCCATAATAAAAAATAAATAAAAGTAAATTATTTAAGTAGAACGTAAAAGTTCTTCCTTTCAAGTTGCAAAAGATTGATAAATATCAGGAAATGGCGGTCTGAAAAGTATTGATATAATTTTCTTGCTGTTTCTTACCTGCAATCGCTTTTGTTGAATAAATGTAATTCAAATATAATAAAATGAAAACTATTGACATATTTTGCTTTTTCATACCAGAAGTTACGAGGTATAAGTACAGGTAATAATTATAATTATTAGGATGCATAATGTTACGTTTTTAGTGATAATATAATGCATACTTACACAATCAACAATCCAGTCGATGATATAAAATCGACTCTGCAGTATCCAATTCCAGTGTCGGATGCACAAACGAAACAAATCCAATTAAAAAGACACAGCACTGGCCACTTTTAAATCAAAATTAAATATTTATATTTTCAAATTTAGCAACGGTTGGAATTATAAATTTAAATTTGGAATACTAAAGTATTCGGAAGAGAGCGTGCGTGCGCGTTTAGTTAGATCAACGCAAGGGCGTCCACACGGCAGTGGATCTACTTTCGAACTGATTCGACATCAAGATTCTCCGGTGGCGGCCGGCTGAGCAATGCACAGGCGCTGGACAGCAAGGAATGCCACATTACAAGTCAGGCTAGACTTATTTTTCTGATCATGGATGCTTAAACTGGATGCTGGCAGAATAAAAAATACAAGGGTCACTGATTTGCCTATGGCTATCTGTAAATAATACCATGTAGTCAGTTTTAATGATATAGTGGTCTTAACTATTTATCTGTTTGATTGCTAGGACCCAGTTGAGACTATTCTTTAGTACTGTTATTTGGTCACTTGTAAAGGAGAAAAGTGAAAGAGGATTGCAAACAAAGCGTAATTTAAGTTACTTTGAGCCACACAAATAAGTTAGACATGTGCGTCATATATTTTATGAAGATTTTATGCTACAAACTTTTACATCGTAAAACACCAACGTTTGGTTACTAAAATAGTTTCACTGTCTTTTGTTAGGAATAAGAGGACGTGTAATACAGTTAGCTATAATATTTTACCTAATAATATTTAGTAATCTCTGGAAAGTCTATACTCTATGCTTAGCTTATAGGTACTTTAATTAGTACTTTAAATTATGTAATTGCCCTACATAGACGTTATAATGTCATAATGATATACCTAGTAACATGTGTTACCAATGTAGCACACAAAACATTAATTAATGGAATGCGCGAAATCATCGCAAAAATTATATTTTTTTACTGGGTAGATAATAAAAGAGCCTTACCTATCAAGCGTGAAGTAGACGAACGAATACAGAAAGTATGATGGAATGTGCGCAAACGCCAGTTTACTTGTATGGCGTGTACGCGGCTGTATAAGGAAGGGATACCGGGATTTTTCTGGTCACGTAACGGTACAGGATTATCAAGTTACTTTAATGGATATGCGGTAGTACTGCCTACCTTTAAATAACTTTGCAATGATAATATTTATAACTTATTAAAAGCGATTGAATGGCAATGTATCGGCTGAGGCAAAGAGAACTTAACGTTATTGATAGAGTTTTTAGTTCCAGAGAAAAGTGGAGAAACTATAAATATTATCTCAAAGACAAGTTCTTAAGCAGTAAGTAAGGTAACTTTTATTGAGTTACATAATTATATTATTTAGTAAAGAATAGGTGGGCCTTATGTAAGAGCGTCATGAAGTGAAGTGAAACGGCCACAGCAGCTGAAAGAAGTGAATGACCGTACGGATTGATTGCAAACAAATTAATAGGTGATATAAAATAACAGTTTTAAGTATTTAGTGTTAAAATATCTTCTAGAAATTTGATGAAAGATTTCTTTTTGAAAAAGGTGAAATTTCGCTATTGAAGAAGATGTATTTCTTGGTGACAGATTATCGTCTTAAGGGGTAGTAAACGCCAGTCGCATATCGTATAGTACTAGTACACCACCGTGCTATGGTGCCTTAATATTTTTCTTACCGAAAGCTCATTGTAGAATTTGAACCCACGAGTTATTCTACAGCATTTGATATTAGAAAGAAAGAACGAAAGAAATAAATAAATATTAGTAGTATTTATTTGATAGTTGTTTTAATGCTAACCCCCTTATTCATAATCGCTTTTTAACTAAATCAGTGTAAAAGTGTCCTCCGTCTCCGTCTTTTGATCACCAAATGTCACGTGTCAGATAAAGACTTCAGAATTTTAGCTAATCAACGTTTGATAACTTCATTATGAATAAGGGGGTTAGTGTGTAGAGTTTTTACCGCTTTTCAACTTGGATAATAACTCTGACATAATATGATTATTGATCGATTAACACCGAATTAATTAGACCATATAATTAGTAATTACCTTTAGTTGTGCACGAACAGTCGTATCACATTATTTTATAAAATAAAATCATTTTCGCATTTATTATGTTACTTGTATAATCTGCAAATTATGAGAGTTTCGTACAATGAGGATTATTGCATGCGGGTCTTTAGGCCAATGTTCCTCATTACGAGTATATAATCAGCCAACTGTTGCTAAAATTTGGACTTGACGAACACCTTTCCTTAGTCGTTTAAGCTCAGTGTCAAATCAAACAAAAGTGGGCTTTATTTTCATAAAGTTATAACCATATCACTGGTGTTCAAATTAATAAAAATAATATTTCAAACAAATATCGGCCATGAAAGACCAAAGAAAAAATAAAAGTTATATGCATTTCAATGTCACAAATAATTGTAACTTAACATGCAATTTATAAGGTTGTAAAACCAGTCTGTATATTTAAATAGTAAAGTATGTTCCGAATTGACCGAAAACGCACACGCACCCACATTCACCGACTATAATTCAAGCAAGCCTCATTAAACCTTATTTCTCAACATGTGAATGTAATGTAGCCAAGCAAAACCACTCAATTATGGATTAATGCGCCT
Source organism: Achlya flavicornis (assembly GCA_947623365.1). NCBI lineage: Eukaryota > Metazoa > Arthropoda > Insecta > Lepidoptera > Drepanidae > Achlya > Achlya flavicornis. The sequence goes on from OX392482.1 coordinate 7,267,075, forward strand.
TCACCCACGACTTACATTTGCGATGAAATAATATGTAGGTAATCATCATAGAAATAAATATACCTAGAAAGAACGTTGCCATACTACACGAATATATAAAACAGACCAACTTTTATAGGCTGCTGCGCGTAACAGCTACGTTTTACGCTCCCTCTACGTCATTCTGCTTGTCATAGTGACGTTCATAATGATAATAGTTGTTGAAATATTCCAATTAAAATCGGGAGAAAGTTAATATTGAACATTATTTTGCATTTTTATTTGATTTAGCCTCTAACAGTTAGGGGCTATTTTTATGGACGCGTGCACAGCTGCAACACTCTATCTGGATGTATCCTTAATCAAAGGTAATCATAATAAAAATCTTTCATCGTTTCAATACAGTTTCCTTAACACAAACTCCCCTAGTGAACCTACACGCAGTGCCACGACTAGAGAAAGATGGAGAAGACGCAAAAGCCGGAGCAAACGCATCAGACTATCCATAACTGAAGAAGAAGAAGAACTCATACTATTATTAGATTGTAAGGATGTTGGGTTATTTTGAAGAAAAATGGCGTAAGTAATTTTAAAAACGGTGAACCCGGCTGAACTCGCGGTGCACAGCTAAAAAGCTATAATATTTGTAACTTATAAAGAGACTAGGCTAAAAATACGCATGTTCGTTTACTTTCAACTGGATCATTATGTAGGTAAAAATTAGAAAAAAATTGTGACTGACAAAGGTGAGGTGTGAAGATATTTTGAAATGTCGAAAACCAGATTTTTCAGTCTATGGAAGATGAAATCTGTATAGAAAACCCAAATATGCGAGACAACCTTGAGGATGTTGATATTCCTTACTTAAATGGAGTTTATGCTGAATGTTCAGCCATGATGATAACGACGAAAATAATATTAAACTATAATCTTGATTATTATATCAGTTATCTGGTTTCCATACTAAAAGCTCTGCTTAGTTTGGGATCAGATGACCGTGTGTGAGGAATGTCCCAGGATATTCATAAAATTTATTTGATTTTATGTTTCCTATTCCATTCATCGACTTTAAATTCACAGATAATTAAAAGCTTCCATTTTGCTGTTTATAGGAGTGATAGAAATAAATAAATTCGTCCGAAATATACCAATATTTACAGCACAGCAGACTACACAATTATTATGAAATCCAGTCTATACAACATAGTAAATTTATCTAAGTGATACTTGTAACGATTAAGCTGTCAACAGATAAGTTAATTACTGGCGTGTGCAAGTGATTGTGATGTTTTCTACTTTACATAAGTGAATTAGAAAGTGTATGTAACATAGCTTTTTATTATATAAAAATAGTTTTAATGTTATTAAAATACTTTTATGGCTTTTGTATTTTTTTTTACTAGTTTCCGCTCGTCGGGCTTACACGTGTTCCAGAGAGATCTTTTATGTACCCGGGATTAAAAGATATAACCATCGTTTATTCACTATGTGCCATGTTTCTTGTTGTTACGATATGATTGTGTAATAAACACCCACCCAAACATCCACATACTTACATTACACACAAGTTCACCCAACCATCCACATTCATATTATCTCTAATAGTATAAAGCAAAGTCTCTATTTATGTGTCTGTTTGTCCGCTTAGTTCTTCTAAAATACGCAACGGATTTTGATGCAGTTTTCACAAGGTTTACGAACGAGTTCGATTTTTTATTTTAATTTTCCACATTTTTATCATATGCTTACTGACATAGTAGGTATACATACATCCGATTGTTAATAACAAAATAATATGGATTAAATTAATTTATTATTATTATTAATTATACGTATTTAGTAGTTCTAACTATGAACGCGCAGTTCGTTTCACGGCACATATTCCTACTAGAACAATCGGTCTATTAATATTCTGTCTCTATAATTGCAACATTATAAAGGGCCTATATTATACACAAACATTATTGGTTTAAAAAACATACATAAACCAATATTAAAAGTTAACATGTTCCAATTAGATTAGCTCCCTGTATGTATGTATAAGCGATATCAAATATGGCGGGAGCGTTATTCCAATTTAGCTCCCGTTATATCGGTAGCTTCAGCATGCAAATTGCTCGCAGATAATGTAGCAAATGAAGCATGACTCCACATAACCGGCCCATAGCATAAGCGACATCAAATTATTAAATATTGTTATTCTCGCTTCGCGATTTCTGTATTTTATTTATATAAGTTGAGTATTTATATTGGCTTACATTCAACATTGCTTTTTATTTGTGCTTAGTAATAATTATACTTTGTTTAGTTTTTGCTGCATGCAGTTTATATAAACTACAATTGTTTCTGCATTAACTCTTCTAAATAAATTATATATATAAAATATATTATATGGCTTGTCTTCATGTATTAATTCTTTATTAAACTTTAATTCAGTTTATTATATGTATAAAAAATCTAAATTAAGACCACTAGCCGCTCTTGTTCTCGTACCGCTATTTACTTATACCTTTGGCACCAGTATAGGCATGCGCCAGCGCTGGCTTCGGCTTTCTACATCCACTATTCCTTGCAGTTTTTATCTTGACAGTGAAATGCATTTGATTTTCCAAGTGCTGATAGATTAAATTAAATTAAAAATTCATTTATTCAGACAACTAAGATCCAATTATTAAACTAATTTAATAAATTTAAATACAAAAATACATGAGAAAAATAATAATATCTCAATAATAAATACCTAGTTATTTAATGAAAATTTATATTTAGATGATTTAAATAAAATAATTAAGTAAACATTCTGAAACACCCACAAAATAAATAAAATTAGTTACTTAATGTAATAAATTTGCCTAGCATTGGGGTTTACTGTATTGTATATTATTGTATATTATCTAAAAAGTTAAAATCTAGAATAACTGCTACATAAAGGATTAAAATAGAAATTCAAGTATCTTGCATTAATCCACTTGCACGTTGCATTGTGTAATAACGACGTAGAGTCGAACAAAGTGATCATGCTCTACATAATTTTAATTTGAGATAAGGCAATTTTTTGGTGATTACCAGCGGGCTAATAATAGGGTAATATAATTATAAGTATCCCTCATTCGATGTACCATCGTTACTATGTTAGTAAAACAATCTATATTAATAAAATAATACTTATAACAGATTTTTTTAAACGCGCTAATCTCTGGGGCTTTCAGAATCTACATATGTTATATGTTACTTTCAGTCCCGGAAACGCGGTTGAAACCATGGGGATGGGGACAGCTATTGAGAATAATTCTTCACCTGTATAATTCTACAAACTCAACTGTAGATGTCTCACTCAACTCAATAACGTCGTAAAATTGAAACAGATTTAGATTGACATTGTACACACATTCGATCATACCTTAGATTAGAATAAAACTCCGGGCTGGAAGCTAGTCATTAATGAATAAATTCAATACTTATTCGCAAAAATATAATTATAGTAATATTTTTGCTTAGACTAGTTTAGAGTAAACAATACATCTATCGCAATTTCAATAGTATGAATATAAGAGTATGACCCTTATGTACCTTAGCAATAAACTTTCTCATTCTATAATTTGTTCTTCTCAGATACTGTCTAAAATATAGCCAACGAGGCGAGATACAATATGTAAACAACCGACCTCTACTGTGTTACAGTACGATAGCGAGCGATCATTATCTCTCGCATGCAATAATGACGTCAGTTGGTCGACGACAGCTGTCGTTGGGTGATTCGTAGTACAGGAAAGTGGTCGGTAAAGCTGTGGCTCGATTCTCGTAACAAAACATCAGCGGTGTCGTAGCGACATCAACTATTTAAATTGTGTTTCGTGAAATATTTTGTATAAAAAACATTGAAACGTGTATATGCCTCAATAATTTGTCGATAGTATTGTTTTTCAATCGTTCATTTGACATTATAACAGTAAATATAACACAGTTTAATCGTCGAAGTCGCTACGACATCGTTGAAGTTTTGTTACGAGAATCGAGCCACTGGTCTCGTCGGCTTACCTTTAGTATTGTTTAGTCTATCTTATCATATTTTTATTGATCCTACTGTCTAGTAGTTCTTGTGGTAATTCCAGAAGTTATGGACAAAAGCCAAGCGCTACATTTTTTATTCGGTATTTTGTGTATTTTGTATTTAACAGTCATGTCATTTATCCTAAGCTTGTATTATTTTCCATGCAAAATAAACTTTCCGGAAACAGTCACGCAGACAGAAAGTGGCACTTGTCTAGGGAGGGAGGAGCAACATAATAGTATAACTTTAAAAACAAAACTATTCATGTTTTAGTTTTGCTACATTGTCTTTTACACATAAAATATAAGATATTGAAGTCTTCTTTAATTTTCACAAGCTATCTAGCTTATTTAATGGTATCAAATTATATTGCTGACCCTCGCGCTCGTTTATCAAATGATCAGCATCGAGACTCTATACCTATAATGAAGAAAATTTCAAACCACATGAGAATGTTGAATGTCCGCTCCTACATCGGTGATAATACTTAAAATTTATATTTATGATCATGTTTTACTATTATTGCTTCGACACGACTTGACTTCAGCACTTTTAACGATTTATTTTAATAGTATAAAGGGATTCATGGCTTTCTTATTGGTCTAAAGTTGTTCGGAAATAAAAATAAACGCTTTCAATGATAATTTGATGCGATGTGAAGTAATTTACCCCAGAAATCCATAATAATGTCAATGTCAATAGTTCGAATACAGAAAATTAATAGTAGTACATTATGATACATGTGTGCAAAGTTGGTATTTACAGGCGAGGCGATATAAAGCCTTTTATTTGTATATTCTTAGCTAAGTGCTTGATAATAACTTACTTTGTAACATATTATTGAGAAAATCCGACTACGAATGGAAATTTTGTACTATAAGGATTATAAAACACAAGGAAAGTTGATAGAGTCAGGTACATTTCTTCATTAATTTCATAACGGCTATTGAAAAATATCGCAGTAAGCCACGTAACTAATTGGTATCAGAGTATGGTGGCAGCTGAGCACTGCAGCGTCGTTGCACAACACTAAACTGTATACTTAGCCAGTTTTATTGCCGGCGCTGCGCAGGAGTTGAGGCAATGAGTTTTATGAACTGTAACATTGTGCGCATGAACACTGCGCTTAATGCGTTTCTGCGCTTCTTTTGTAGACTTTATAATATTTTGACACATTAACCCCAATTGAATGTATTGATTGGCGTGAAGAAAAGTAACTAAAAGGATATGCAGAAGGCATTAGTCACCATTTCGTCACAGTATTACTGTGATTTCGTTGTGATATATAGATTTTTTCTTCTAGCACTTCTTCTATCCTTGAAGCAAAAATAATTTCAAATTTGAGTAAATACAGGATGACTGGGATATTCGACCTTTTCCTTGAAAGGGGTAATAAGTAGGTCATTAGCATCAAATTAAGTCCCGTGAACTAGGGGTCAAAAGTGTCAAAACTGGATGGTTACCGAGCTGTAACGGTTCTTAAATTTTTTAGAAATCTGATTAGTTACCAAAAACAATTAATTATGAAAAATATTTACTTCATTTGTTGCTAATGACCTCTACTATAACTCATTTCAAGGAATAGGTCGAATATCCCTGTCATCCTTTATAAGTCCAACAGAAATTGTATGAACCTGTCAGTAATCCAGTTGCTAGAATAAATAAACATAATCAAAATACAGCCCACTATTTAAACAAAAATAATTATAAACAATTTATCTCGATTGTACAAGGTGGCGCGAAAGTAATGACATCATTTTTTTACGGAATATTTGTTTGAAGGTGTAAAATTTATGACAATGTTAAAAATATGATATCGGTCAAATTACCACCTCGTGAGCTAATGCACATTTGACGTCGTTTTATAACATTTAACAGAATAATTGCTCGGCAAATGACTGGCACCAAATTGGGGATTTCTCCTTCAATGTTGGCTCTCAAGTCTTGCAAGGTTAGTGGTCTGTTGTGGGAAACGTAAGGTTTCAAAAAGCCCCAAATAAAGAAAATGGCGATCTGACCGGCCAGTTCTAATCGCCAAAATGGGATCACACGGCCCGAAAAATTGGCAAAATCCCCGTCGGGTGAGTATCGCTCCACTGCTTGCTGTAAACAAATTCTACATATATTTCCAGCATAATATGTCAAAGCAAAATGATTTTTGACGCCATGTAAAAAAATTATGGCACATTCATATTACGCCATTACTTTTTTCTTTTTTTTTTATACCACTTAGGTGGATAACAAGCATACGGCCCGCTTGCGTAAGCGGTTACCGTAGCCTATGGACGCTTGCAACACCAGGGGTATCACGCGCGCGTTGCCGACCCTGCAGAAATCTCTTCACAACCCTTTTGAAGAACCCCATGCTGTACTCCATTGGGAAAACCACGGCGGGAAACTCATTCCACAGTCTGAGCGTTCGCGGAAGGAAGCTCCTTTGAGCCCGGTTTCAATATGTGAGGATGGACTCCCCGTCGATGGCGAGAGTTGCGATGGTAGAAAGTAGTAGGTTATGCGCCACTTTGTACAAAGAAAGGATTATATTTTTAAAACTTGATCACGTGCTACATCTATATGGTTATTTCAGAGTAGGTACTATAGTATTTTAGGTGGGGAAATAAAACACATTTTCTGATGAAAAAAGGAACATACAAATACATGTCAATAGCTTACGAGGAAAAACGTGAAAGTTGATACATTAGCGGACAACTTATTTAATGTACAACTACGTTACTGCAAGACCGGCTTTATTAAGTGCACCTTGTCATAGTATACTTACTCGTAGCTCCATAGGATATGTAGAGTGAGACAAACAGTGTAGGATACGCAAACATTACAGAGAAAAGAAATATTTTAATATCATTTAGATTGCATTGTAGCGACGTGTAATGGAGCTTTACGATAATGTTTATTTCATACTGGACTATGCGGTGTAATGCGAAATAATTGTATATGATATGGGTAATGATGTCATTTATTGGCAATGGAATGATCTGTTTGTATTGTCAGTTTGTATTGGTATTTGGATCGGCATGTTATATGTTAGTCTAGCATGGACTGTATTTCAGAACTTCGTAATTTTATCGACTGTACTGCAAATGTCGGTGAGTTCGAAAAACGTTGGTTCGAATCTATTCGTCCATGGTTCAAAAGTGCCATGGTTTTCAAGATTTTGGGCATTTTTTTAATTTCATAAATAATTACACCCTTGGTCACTTTTTTGGATGCCATTTTCACAAATAAAAGTATTTTCACTGTCTGTTTTGTCATTTGATAGTGCATCTATCCAAGAGTACTACTGAAAAAACAGACAATGAAAATACTTTTATTTGTGCAAATGGCATCGAAAAAAGTGACCAAGGGTGTAATTATTTATGAAATTTTAAAAATGCCCAAAATCTTGAAACCATGGCACTTTTACTAAACATAATTTTTGATTTTCTGATCAGTCATGACGCCACCCACCCATAGATAATGGGTTGACTACTCTTTACGCCACACCCTGTATATTTTATGTTGTAATTTAAATTTTCAAAAGCTTATAATTTATATAATCTGGGTCGTTTAAATTTGTCCAAACACGGGCAAGGCAAGGATCAATTAGGTTTTTGTTTATTAATTGGTATTAACATTTTTTGAAAGAATTTACTGTAGTTAACAGTAATAAACGAACAAAAGAATTACCTGCAAAGCTGCAAAGTAAAAAAGAAAAATGAAAAAACCAAAAATTTGAGAACAAAAGCTGAGGTAAAAACGGATAGGAAGGAAAGGAATAGGAATAGGTGAGTTATTATTACTATACGTAGAAATAATAACTCAATGGTAGTAGGTACTTTTTTTCATGCAATGTTTTAGGAAACATTAACATAATATATTATTTTTAAATAATCGCGTATCGAATCCATAAATTAACACTAAGTTGATAGTAAATTAAAACAAAAAAACATTTTAATCGCCCATGAAAGTAAAAGCCATTTATTCTGTTTATACCACAGGAGGGCACTAATACCGTCAAATTGTATGAAGTTACCATCGTTCTTTCAACTGTCAATGTCTATTACAAGATAAAATATTAGTGTAGACGATAAGAGAGAAATAAAATAAATATTCATTGGAGCAATAAAGGATTTTTTTTATATTTCTTGACTTAGATCTTTTTTTCTCATCGGAATACGACTACGATAAAAGTGTTTAACTTTGATATTTTTTTTCTAGCATGCTGTTTAATATAATGTTTTTTTAATAGGTAATGTTTATTTTTGTCTATTTCAGGAATGTTCGTGTTGCATGTCGCCCGTCGTCTACAATAATGAAGGTTAATATGAAAAATAGAGAAACTTTAAATCATTTATAAGATATTTGAGTAAAAATACAGAATCAGAATCTGAAATAATTTATTGCTTAAACTGTACAGAATAATGTTGTTATAAAAAATAAATTTCCTGAGTCTCAACAGCCTCGTCCAAATCGAACATGCAATAGTAGTAGTTAATTTACTTAGATTAATAATTAAATAAAATTATACAATTTAATTAGACCATTACACATGTATTATATCATATATCAACCTACACAAAATAAAAATAAACACTAAATTATATTAATTTTATTGTAATGCCAAAGTTATCAAATATTTTAAACAGATTACAAACAAATGTCTATGTTATTACAACGCTTCGTAGAGCTGTGAGACAGCGCACAATGGGTCAAATCTGCGACTTTCCGCCACAATCCGCACCAGCATTTTACAAATGTACAGTTAAATGACCGGGATGTCCTTAATGACTAAACTCAGCATCAACTCTATATATGTACGATATCATTGGCAATGAAGCCTTTTATAGTCCAAACTGTTCATAACAATGTTCACGTTCACTTTTATTGTAGGTAACAGAGAAAGGAAGAAAGAAAGTTTACTGTGGGTTGAGTGAGTCATCAATAGGTATATCATGAAACTGTCATTATCAGTTTACTAAGCGTCATCTAGTACATTCGCTAGTGGATATACTCGGGGACCTCGTTATAACTCCTGGGATGAGTCGGCGGCCTTATCTTAGGCCCACGACGTCAACCTTGATTAAAAAAAAAAAAAAACATTTAACCCGACATTTACGGCATTTTCAACCGATTGCGACAAAATTGTGTCAAAATTACGTACCATCGGGCGATGTAACTTCGGGTAAAATGGTTTAAATTTTAATCCAGGGTGCAGCAAATGGTCCAAAGCGGTTGAAGATTAGCTTAGGCACCATCATAATCAGCTTTTTTACATTCCACTATTGGACATTTCTAAATCATGAGACTCAAATTTCTGGCCATTCACTCCTAGTCTGACTACATTTATGAAGGCGTTGCTTGGTCCAAAGTATTGTGCGTCAGATTTACAAGACATCAAAGATAATGTTCAGTTACAATAATTCTATAATCACGTTGAAAGTAAGGGTAAAATGCCTTCATGTTACCCACAGTTTCGCCATGATTAAGTATTGAGATAGTAAATGTTAGTTTAAGCTTATATAGACAGGAATTCCAATGGGTTATTGGCATGAACATCAAGATTTACAGAATGCTTGAGATTGTAATGAGGTTTTGGTAATCAATCTAATCTGTCCATTGTCTCTTTAGTGTTTGCTATGTTGCCTTTCACACCACCCACGTAGAAGCTTACTCCATTATAACTCAAGAGCCGCGTGATAACTTTGGGTGTATGTGTGTTGACATTCCAATAATTAATTTCTCATCTTTCATCAGTCTAGCATCAAGCTTATTTCCTCCAGCTTCCTACATTATCGTGAAATAAGGTTTAGACAATTCAGACAAAATAGATACTCAAAAAGAAATCTGTGCTAATAATGTTAGTTTAAAACTAATGTTATTTGATGGTTTAATGTCAATTTTACAGCAAAGTAATTTAAGGAAGCTAACATTGAGGGTTTTATTACTTTAGGAGTATAAAACACGTTGTAAGTCGTAACTTGAGTGAGAATGTGGGTCGACCGCAACCGATACCAACTAACAATCATTGAATAGCTCTTCTTTGTTATGAAAGCCTCTTTTTCAAATAATCTGACCTGTATACGTTACGTTACGTTTAGCAGTATATTTTCTTGCATCATTCCTGCATACTATAGGTAACAGACTGAGGTGATCTTTAATCATCCTGGAAAGTCTATAAGTTACACAATTAAGAAATCGGCGTTATTGCTACGTCTAGACTAAATAAATTGTAAATTTATAACGATTGTACCAATTTACGAATGGTGTTCATCAATCAATTCATATCTAATGAAAGCTTTCAGTTAACGAAACTGTTTAGTTTTAATTATTTTTATAAACCGATAATCTTGAAAATGCTTTTGGTTAGGTTAAAATTTTTGATAAACTTTAATTTCCATTTGCTTATTTGAACTTGCGTACTGGGTTAACGTTATGATGAAAGCAATGAATTAGATCGTGTAAATTAAAACCTTTGATATCGTCGAGCGCGTGCCATTCGACGATTCTATACATCATATACTTACTTATAACTTTATGTCATATCTTTAAAGCTATATCATAATATGATCTTGTCAGCGCTATCTAGCGATAGAGAGCAGTACTACTACATCAATCACAAACATAAATTACCGTATCTGCTTGATTAGTCAAACTAAGTGTGAGCTTAGTGTAACAAAAAGATAAGACAATGCCATTTATTTCTATATATCTTGAAATAAGATGGGAAATTTAATGAATAAACTATTTTTGCCTTAAAAATGTCGAGTTGAACCACTGGTGGAAAGCGACAGCTGTTGTTTGTTCCACGTGTCGACGCTAGATGCTCCACTGTGCGCTCGTGTAGCGAGATTCAATATGGCGGCGCCATTCGCCTCTGGAACAGGGCGGGGGAACAGTCGCCGAATCGACACTACAATACCTACGCGTATTTTTGCCGAAACCGACGTCTTCGTGACTCGAACGCGAGTGATATTGCGAAATAATCCAGTGTTTCTGTGTTCATTTATCCTGTTTGTGTTATCATTTGTGCATAATGGTGGTTTTGTGGTGAAAAACGTGAAAGGACTTTAGGGTAACAATGTCTAGCAGTTGACATGTTTATCTGTGCCGTGTGTGAAGATTTTCCCTTAGCGTGAGGAGGTGCGGTGCGCTGGTGTGCGCGCTGGCGCCACAGTGTGCGTGTCGCGGCCGTGGATACGCGGGGATCCAATGATGGATTGCATTTCCATGGATGTATAGGTAAAAATCACACGCATAATTTTACTTCCATTTATGTGCACGATGGCCCACGGTGCGGTATTCGGCCGACGAGTTCGTATTCGGCCGTGTTCTGAGAGTGCTTTGTTTAATCGTACTTACCTCTTTATATTTTAGCGCATGTATTTCGGAGTATGTATCCTTGAATCGATAGGGATAATTTCACTTTTGGGCTTGAAAAGGTGAGCTTTCCGGTATTTTTTATCTCTTAAATGAGGTTGATCAAACCTTGAGTAGAACCGATGTTACGAAATATTTTCCTTTACGGTTCATTGTGTAACGTGGCAATTAGATCTTTTGTCTTGATGAAGTTTTTATTTTTAAATAAAATTCTTGTATGTAAACTGGGTATTTGGGTCCGATCTAAATTTTCAATCATCAAAAATCTTATTGGTTTCTGATATGACAATGAAACAATGTGTAAAGAAATAAAAAAGATGCACATAGATCGGTAAGTCAAGCTTAAAGAGCTTTTATATTAAAAGCGATTCAAACTCACGCACAGTCTTGCTTGTATACCATTGAATTTTAATTCATTACATTCATGCAGAGTCGCGCGAGAATATGGTTCCCCTCGCTCTGTTCGCTGCCTCTGGTTATCAGCTTACAAAATGTCTGAAGCCGTCTTACTCTGACGAATGAGTAACATGTATAGCCCCATCCCTTTTTGGCGCATATTGCGCGTTTTTCTTCTTTTGCCGCGTCATATGCCAGTGTTGAAGCATGATCGTAGTTTGGAGTGTTTGAAAAGTGTAGATGAGGAACGAGCGCTTTACGGATAGTATGTTAGTAATTGGACCTCAGGTTTCGTTACCCGAGGCCTTTGACCCTAATTGATTCGAGGTCCTTTGTTTGGGAGGTCGGGTAGGTTGTATTAATAAGAGGGTACCTACCTATATTAAGGGTAACCGCGCATCCAAACCGCGCAGTCAGAGGTTTGGTACCCGCCCGCGTCGCACGTGGTTTTCCGTGGACAATTTACCGCGAATCTTTTGTCTTGTCAAGTGCTTAATTCGTCGACAAATAGGAGTGAATCATTGAGGGATCTTCCTGTGCCTTATTATAAGGTCTCGTCAAGTCTCGTGTACAGTTTCAATTATTTACACTTCATTTACACAAAGCAGCCGAACAGGATGTTGCAAAAATTTCATTTTATACAGCAATATTACAATTACGACATAATATTAATTTTATTGAACAGCCTTATCCATGATTGACACAGCCACTTTAATAAGTAATCTCTACCAAACTATTCCCCCGCGCCGCTCCATCATCCATTTCTAATCCCAAAATCCGATTTACGATCACAAATACAGTGTTTATAAATTCTCAGCAGAATTAGATTTCATTTTGGAGAGATAGTTACCTATTTAAGTTATATTGATATCGATATTTAGAGAAATATATTTAAAGCTGAATTGCAAGCAGTTGTTTAATCTGCTATTAGGGGTGAGACGAAGGGTGTCTAAGTGCGAATGTCCCTATATATTTTTATTCATGTGTCTGGCTGGACCGTATTCGTACCCGGCCCCGTTATGCAAAGCGAAAAGCCGTATTATGCAGATTGCAGCAATGATGACTGCTGAAAATTTATTCTGACTTACGTATTTACTGTTTGCGAACAAAATCCTTTTGGACTGAAGGATTTTGTAGTCACAAAGTATAATCGACATAGTAGAATCATTTAACGTCCCCTACGTTAAAAGATTCTACTATGTCGCCGGTATTTATAAAAATATACAAGGTAAACTTTTAAACCATAAACTTTGAATACTTAATCTGGATTGCAAAATTCTAACTGTATTGTATTTTATGTTACCTACGTAAATATAACTACTACCTTAAACTCACAAATAATTAAGAATTCATCTAATAATTTTCGTTTATGTTTAAAATCTCTTTTTACCTGAAATTCTAACGACAAGATAATATTTACTATATGTATAAATATATTGGGCTATATTTTAGCCTGGTAGCTCATTTAATTCGTGTTCCATCAAACTTATAATGTGACAATTAAACTAGGTAAGTAATTAAGTAAGTAGTAGAAAACCTCAACCTCTTGTGAAAAATGTCATACATCCCTAAAAAATGAATTGATATAACGGACAAAAATACTCTGAGTTGCACAGCAAAATGAATATTGCGTTTTAATAAATTTATATTTATTGCTAGTTTTCTTAAATCCCTAAGAAACAGATTTGAGATCCATTAGAGACTTAAGATTTCTAAATCAAAACCTTCGCTACATTATAATAATAAAATAAAGGGGCAACATTTTATTAGTTACGTAGCAACTACTATTCAAGAAGATATTTGATAGATTAGTAGTCCTTGAGAACAAAACGATAAAAGAGAAGTGGCTTCAAGAATAATCAAACGAACCGCCGGAGTTTTATAAGTTGCTTCGCGGCAACGTAGAAAGTATTTCTACATAATTTCCCTCCATCTTTAGTGAAACCACAACTATCAACACCATGTTTAGTCTGACAGCGTCTTTTATGAAAGTCTTATGACCAGATAAGTACCTAATCACTTAATTTATTTTAGCTATACCATTGTTAAAGCCAAAAAATATTGTATGTTGTAATTTTACAGTTTACCTAATTGGCAATGATGTTATTTTGGTAATTAATAAAACCATGTTTGTGGGTGACCAAAATATCATCGTGGTAAGTGATACTGATAATATGGCCGAAAGAAGGAAACACACAAACCTTAGAAGGAAACGGGATGATCACAATAATATTAATTTCGCATAATAATTAGATACAACAATTGAGTAATATCTTGTTGTTGTGATCTCTAAGGATCAATTAACAGAGGAGTGTTAGTTTCGGTTGACATATTTATGTTATATAAAATTGATCTATCGATTTAAGATGAACCAAAGCGATCAATTTAAGATACAATAATTGATTTAATTTCGGATGAACGCCTTCCTAACATAAAAACAAAACACTATAAACCTCCTGACAAGTATGAAAGAGAAATGACTCAAGGCTTAAATTACACATAATTATCAGCAGTAGACCTAAGTTCATACATTCTTTAATGATGACGATGCTGGCTACGTTGAAAACATTGATCTACATTAGTTTAAAAATCTCAAAGGAAAATATTCAGGTTAAATCGCGCTTATTTAGAGCGCTGATACAATGTTTTTATTTCTAGATCATCTAACACAAATCTATCCACAATACTCGCACTAAAGAAAAAAGTTTTATCTTTTGCCGTCACAATTTACAACGGTTCGCTACCTTTATTTTGTATCCACATGACATCTACGACGTGTTTTTGTTACCAATTATTAATTTTAGTAATGAATTCTAGTCGTGATTTCGTTTCAAATCTTGTTGAACAGAATGTGGAAATATTTAAGCATTTCAATATTCTCAACACATATGAAATTGTCTTCCTAAATCCACCCATTAGGACATCATACGCTATTTAAATGAATTAAGAAGTGTTACAGTGATTTTCGTAAATACAACATGTCTTTAATCCGGCTGGGAATGCACTAAATCTCCTTTATCCTTTGACATATAAGGGTCTAACATACTGCTGATTACTACAATTACTCAGAACGATTCAATTTATGGGATTTAGTAAATGTTCTCATTTATATGCAAATGTGTAATGTAAAAGCTCTTAAAGTTCTCTGTACCATTTATTAACGCAGTAATTACTTGGAAGTTGTCATGAAATTCAAGATGCAATAGAAAATTTTAGTTCGGTGGAGTCAAGATTTTCTGCTCTTTATGACTGAGAGGGTAAAATAAAAGAAACGTTTTATGTTCTTGTCGTGCTAAATGTTTATCGAAATAAAACCACGAAAACCAATAAACTTGAACGAATTAAACACGTACAGATGCAATTAGGTGGTGCGGTAGGTATGCTTCGACGATATTATAAGAGATTATCCAAATCCACAGGGATCGGCTTCAATGCAGCTGCATATGATTATGCAATTTTTAAATCAAATTGACCTGATGGTCAATTTGATTTAAAAATTGAGCCCAAATCGTAACGATAGGAAAAGGTGTTAATATGGACAATTATGTATAATAGACAATACTTAATTGAAACGTTATTATTCGTTGCGAGTGATTTTTCAACTTACAAATGAAAAAGTATATTATAATATCAAATTATTTTCACTTAGCTCTTTTGATTAAATAAGCTAACGCAACATGGCAAAAGCTTTTGAACGATAAGTATAATTAGCTTGCCGTATGATTAATTCATTTTAAGCGGCGTCTAACCGATAGCATTGATTAAAACGTTAAAGCGATCGTTGAAAACAAATCATATTCATCGTAGTAGTACTTGAATGGGAAGGGATGAATCCGTGACGAAATAAGTAATATGAAATCTATTACGAAGGATTAAGTTCGTTATTTAAAGGGCGTGCGTTTATCGCACGTAATGAAAAATGTATGAAGATGTCTGCGGAAACGGACGTTGACGTTGCAAACATGCATACAATTACAGACACGTCAGTCGATGGTACATTCCACGTTCCACATATCATATAGAGATCCAAACACGATCCGATGCTAAACAAAGGTCGAGGATATAGCCAAGCCAGTGACAGTTCTAAAACTGGGGTGGACGGACAGGACACTTTGCCCGGAGGAATGCCGGCTGATGACCCATCACTTAACAAATGGAGGCTAAGAATAGCTTGACACACAAAGGTCACAGACTTTACAGGTTTGAAACAGAAGAGAAAAACATGAGGCCATTAGTATTTCGCGGAAGGTATAATATATATATATATATATATATAAGATATAGGTATACCTAATAGATAACACTTTACCAAGCAGTTGATGTGAACGTACTTCACCGTATCTATAGCTTTCTTGAAAGTGGAATCCTAAGCGTTAATTCGAATTCTGCCATGACCTACAATATTTTTCAGTTTTTGTCGAATTTCCAATCACTAATCAATTATTGGTATTGCTTGAAAACTGTAATGACATTTAATTATACATTTTGCAGCTGCTTAAAACCTCGTGGAATGATGACTTAATTATAATTTAAGCATTGATTATACCCTGGCGTTTATTGAAATTTTAACGATATAAAATACCTGGTTAATTGGTTATGGACGCAAGTAAGTAGTTAAATTAACATAGTTACAACAAGTTATGTTACTTAGGCTGGTGCGGCGGCGGGAACTACATCAGTTACTGATGTTGAGTGTCTTACAATGTTGGCTTAAACAGAAGTTACGAAGGTTCGAGGATTGGGTATCGTTGGTTTACCAACAAAATTCCATTAGTTCTTGAATAAACTTTTACGTAACCGACACGGAGATTACATTCAGTTACATGTGCTTCTACTACTACTAGTTTATTGTATTATGCAAAGCAAATTATTTCTTATTAGCTATAATTATTTTTACGACGAATCATGTTTTCTATCTAAGGTAATAAATTTTATCTTTCATTAACTTTTAGTCCCAATCGAAATCGTTGACAAATTTAAACATATAGCAATTCTATATCTTAGAAATATGCATGCTTTTATTACATTGCTGATTGGACCCTACTTTATATCTTTATTAACAATAGAACAGGTCTTGTCTGTATATTTTTACTGTCCATGAAAATTATTTCACGCTATGAATTTAATGGCATCTAGATTACTAGATGCCATTAAATTCATAGCGCCATGTTCGCAAAGCGGTTTTGTTTGCTTGCACACGATAACAACTACGTGTTACTTAAGTCTATCTTCTTGCTATCTTCTGAGTTGGCGTCTGTTACTCTTATGTTCTTGGCTGATGTTTTATGTACCTAAATATAATGATATGTGGGATATAAATGCTGCTTTATATAGTAAAAAGAGGTTTTATACTAGTGACGAAAATCGGAACGAGAGAATCGAAATAATCCTCTTTCTTGGTTGTTTCCAAAATATTTTTTTTGTAATGTGTTACATATCATAGGTATATGTTGTTACTAGCGAAAATTGTCCATATATAGATTGTGTTTTGTACAAATTTGTTCTAAATTTCTCGTCTCCTTGCATATTTAACAAAAACAAAATTTTAGTAAGTGCAATACGCCATTTTTCTCATGCTTAGGGTCCCAAGGTTCTATTTATTCATGTGTTCACATTAGCCTGATAATATTTACGTAAGACTTAGTAATAATTAACTAGCTTTTCCCGCCGCGGCATTACATCAAGATTCATGTAAAATATTATTTTTAAACGAGTTTTAAACATCTGTAAATGATAATACATAATAATATTAAATTAGAGGATAGCTTGGTTATTATTTCAGGACTTGATCCTTACACGCTATTTGACTTTAAGTAACAAAAATAACGCTTATGATTACAATAGTAGATTATATTAATTATTATGTGATAACGTTTACAATCTTAGTTGTTATAATCAAAACAATGTTTATATTTTGTTGTATAATCGAACGCGCGTGGTCAATAGACAATAAGCAATGCATGTTAGTGTACAGTCGAGGCCATAAATATGTATACACTTTTTGAAATTCAAAAGCGATTTTCTCGCATGTTTAACATTTATGTTTTATGCTATTACACAAATCATAATAGTGTATGTTAGAAGATTCTGCCTTTATAATATCTCATAATTTCAATCAGTGGTTTCAGAGGAAACCGTTGTTGAATTTTATTAATTGTATACATATTTATGTCCTCGACTGTACAGTGGACTGTACTGCAGTGTATGTTTACGCCACCCTCTCTGCAATATAATTTCCGTCCTTTCTGCAGGCCACTGTTTAAATTATAGTTATTCGATGTCCATTGCATTGTATTACAGTGTTTACAGTGGCTATTTGAACAATGTTATCGCTTTAATATTTAAGTGAAAAGAGGGTTTCAGCCTTTCGCCGAGGTAATCTGTAAACCAAGACATTAAGCAAATAGAAGTTGATTCATAAATCAGTTGTTAAAACTCCAATAATAATCTGTGTGTGTGGAGATAATCTATGATTTTCATTGTTCTCTAGATAACGAACTTTTTCTATTTTCACAGTTTGATGCAATCGTAACAATATTGTCTGGCCCCGATAAAATCTAATTATCCTTGAAACTTTTTTCATTTTCGTCGAGGAAATACTAATGTTTATATGAAAAACATTACGGTGTATATAGGTAATAACAATAGATTTTTATAGCGCAATATTTTTCCATTACTAAAGCAAGGCACGCCGCGCCCCGCCCGATCTGTCGCGTGCGCAGCGTCCTTACACATCATACATCAATACGTTGTTCGAACTAGTTGTTTAGACGACACGTGCATGCTATAGATTTTATTTATTATACTTATATGCCTTTATAGAAGTTGTAGATTTAAATACTCACCGTCTATTTTCACGGTATTTTATGATATTAAAACTATTAACTAACTACTAACGATTTACTAAAAACGCTTTGAATAAAATATGTAATAATAAAATTGCTAGCAAACACACTCCATTTTTTTTTGTAAAAGTTTAAAAGAGAAAAAAGCATTACCGTGAAATTATAAGGATGTCCTTCCTCTCTAGGTACACGTATATTTAGTAGGCAACTATTCTGCGAGAGTTAAAGAGAAATACGCATTTTATGAAAAAAGAACTCAAATAAGGTTTTTTTTTTTTAATTCTTTATTTTTTTATGAGGGTTTACTCATATTTGAGTATGCCACCCTCATTGATGCTACAGTACAACATTTCAAATCAAAATTATTTACAATTAATTACCGCCGACTTATACCCTTTTTAACCATTTCATACAATATTTTGGCCCTACCCGACAGCGGGAATGCCAGAATACTGTTACACAATCCTAGATCGAACAAATTCATATAAAATTTTTGGACTAATGTATTTCTCTCCACCTCGTTCCGAACACACTCCATTAATATGTGGTAAACATCTTCCACCTTACAACATTCAGTGCAACAAGGAGATTCAGTTTTTCTCATCAAGTAACCAAAACTATTTAATGGGATGTGTCCAGAACGAAGTCTTAGAGCTATCACAATTTCATCCCGACTCATATTAGCATCACTAATCCAAGACTTACATGTTATGTTAGGTTGTATTGTACGATACCAAATACCTTTGCTTAAAGACCTCTCGTCAAAGTACTCCTTCCACTGTTCTACACACTGTTTCTTGACAATTTGTAATGTATCTGATAAGTAAGGTAAACAAGTGAAAGGAATACCCCCACCAGAAGCCTCCCCAGCAAGTTGATCTACGTGTTCATTTTCTTTCAGGCCGATATGAGAGGGCACCCACTGAAGTCTAACGCGTTTATTACTGGCTGTAAGCTTACAAATGGATTTAATAATATCGTATGCTATCGGTGTTCCTCGACAATTCGAGGTACACCGAGCTACATGTTGGAGGGCGCTCCTCGAATCCGTCAGAACCACAAAGTCATTGAACTCTAAAGATTCTATATATGACAGCGCTTCTGCTATAGCAATGAGTTTAGAAAATAAGGTTAGATACTTTACCGTACCTTCGGTTATAAAAAAATATGGAAAGACTGTCTTTATTTCTGTATCAAAGAAATCTACGAAAGAAATAGTAGGCACATTACTGTAGCGGCCGGCAAAACAGGTATGATAGACGTAGGTACGTGACAAAGTCCATCAATGCATGCGTGGCGGCGAAGGTTTGAATACTCTTTTTAATAATGCGCGGAAATTCAAACTATGTATGTAAGAACATTTTCTTTTTTTCGATTTTGGAGGTAATAAGTTTTCTATTACGGCTCTTGCCGGTTCTTGAATTACAGGTGGCGTCAAAATATTTTCCTCACACTCATTTCCTTCGCTTGAACTCATTATGTCAAATTAAATCAACATTTAATATGTAAATACTTACAATAATTTATGACGAACAATGTTAATTTTTGATCATACCATTTCGCAACAATCATGCCTCTCCAATACCTACGTATGTTACCATACCGGAGGCTATGGTTGCTTTCAAAATTTCATTTACCTACCTCAATCAATTTGTATTGTTCCCGATTAATTTATGAACGATACATATGTATGAACAGCATCCTAAGAATTGCGAATTAAAACAATGATGAACAGCATTGGTCGGAAATTAAGAACAAAAGAATAAATGATTTCTACGTTCTTAAAATAGTTGAAAGATGGTTGTTTATTGTATACGAAAAAGATGTAATCAAAACAGTAAATAGGTACGAATGGGCAGTGTAATTATCGCTTAAAAAGGATCTTGTGCCTGACAACCTGACTGTTGACAACCATTGATTGGAGACGTATTTGGATTCGGTATAACAAAAGGTGGTGGTGTATCTTTATGATTACATAATTTTAACATATTCACATCGGGGCATTTCTTGTTTTTTTTATACTACTTAGGTGGCAAACAAGAATACGGCCCGCCTGATGGTAAGCGGTTACCGTAGCCTATGGACGCTTGCAACACCAGGGGTATCACGCGCGCGTTGCCGACCCTGCAGAAATCTCTTCATACCCTTTTTGAAAAACCCCACGGCGGGGAGCTCATTCCACAGTCTCAGCGTCCGCGGAAGGAAGCTCCTTTGAGCCCGCACAGTACGAAACAATTCAGGTTTCAATATGTGAGGATGGACTCCCCGTCGATGGCGAGAGTTGCGATGGTAGAAGGTAGCCGCGGGCATCATCTTAAACAATTCTTCAGAACACCGTCCGTTGTACAAGCGGTAGAACACACATAAGGAGGCAAAGTCTCTCCTCAGACTGAGGGGCTCTAAACCGCTTGTGAGCTCGGGATCGTCGACAATTCTGATAGCACGTCGTTGAACCGAGTCTAAAGGATCAAGCTAGTATCCAGGTGCCCCCGCCAATAGATGACAGCAGCACTCCATATGAGGCCGGACTTGCGCCTTGTAAAGTTGCAGCCTTTGCCCCGATGTGAAGTAAGTACTGCCTCGCACTGTTGAGCACTCCGAGCTTTTTGGAAAATTGATTTAAAAATTATTATCAACATCAGCTAATATCCTAAAGTCTGAGTCTCAAAGAAGAGGCAAAAGCTTCGCAGATCCCTACAATGCGATGAGAGATTTTTATGATAAGGTAAAAGTTAACTTTTTCCCTCTTTGCAAACAATTACTCTGTTAAAAAGGTTCGTGTTTGCTTTATTTTAATAATTTACTCAAACACTTTGAAAAATCTTCCCTAAACTTTTGGCGTCACAAAAGAACCTAACACCCACGCAACTTCTGAAAGACAAATCAATGTGTTCCACATTCCTTATAATACAGCGCATTAAAATTCAAAATGTATGCCAAACATTCATACAACTTCCATCTATACATATTTGACAGTTGCATTTAATTTTTTTTTTTTTTTTTTATACAACTTAGTCGGTAAACAAGCATACGGCCCACCTGATGGTAAGCGGTTACCGTAGCCATATGGACGCTTGCGACACAAGAAGCATCGCTCACGCGTTACCGACCTTTCCCCCCTCCCCTATGAGCTCTGGCGACCTTACTCACGCGCAGGAACACAACTTTACACAACATAAAGTTATTTGGCTGCGGTATTCTGTAAGGTGGAGGTACTACCCCAGTCGAGCTGCTCTTTGAGCGAATAAACGCTATGCTCTACCTCTCTCAAAATTTATATTTATTTAAATTTATAGGTCGTCAGTTACAAATTGTTTAAAATACTTTCGGTGTCGGTCACACAAATCGATCAATTGACCGTCTGACGTCCGGTCGAAACAAATTGTCGCAATGTCGCGCCATCTCTTTGTTTTCTATTTGTTTGTGTAGATAATCGAAAATGCTTTGGCAAAAGTCTGCTATTTGTACACGATCCTTTTTACAAATTTATTTTATTTCGTTGAATGAACGTTCAACTTGGACCCATGAGAACTACATTTTGATCACATCTAAGTAATTAAAAATACCTACCTATTTTATTTTGAATCATTGTAGATTCCTATAGCTAGACTATAAAGTAAGCCTTTTCGTAAAGCTCTTTTAGTCTATATAAGAAATTTTGAATTTGAAATGAATTAACTGTTACCTAGATAAAACGCGGACGCACGTTATGGAAAAGTACCTACTTACTCATCAAAATTCTTCCCAAATGCTGGTATATTATATAAGTTACTTAATGAGAAGTAAACTGGAAAACTTAAAAGCACACCCTCGACACGTTTTATTCGGGGCCATAAAGCCTTTTAAGTTAAATTTGCAAGGTTCCCCTTGGAAATTTATGAGGTGTCATTGGGAAAGTTAAGTCGTTGATCAAACTTACACCGTCTGTGGCTCCCAGATTATCTACGGTGATATAAATCGACCACAGCTTAATTTGCTTAAGTAAATACCAGTATATTGTTGGTCTCGCCAACTCCATTAGATAAATGATATGTTGCTTCTTTCTTTTGTTCCGCGCTAATGTTAAACTGAGAACGTCTTTTGTTACTGCACTACAATTTACAAGTCATTTGTTCTGATGCAGGGCTGATGCTATGCTACCGATCTCCACTGAATAATATATGATTAAGGGTCACCGCACACTATAACAGCACGGCTACGCCTCGGCATATACCTTGACATGCAAGTAAAGCCTTTAAATCTTATGTAAATTTTACAATGACTAGATAAAATAGTTGACGGCTAGTGGCAAGCGCGATAGAGCGGTGCTGTCATAATAGTTGACGCCTAGTGGTAAGCGCGATAGAGCGGTGCTGTCATAGTGAGCGATGACCCTAAAAGATACAATAACATTATTTCTAATAAAAAAATAACTTCCATCTTACATCATTCTCACTTTGCTATTTAAATATTTTTTATTGTAATCGGCTAAAAATAAATATCGGTTAAAAAATATCTTTGCTCGAAGTTATCTTTTATGGCAAAGAGTAGATATTGTTGCTTAAAAATTACACAATGGTGCCTAGATTTAGTCAACTGAATTGGATTTATAAACAACACAATCGGAAACCAAACTTCTAAAGCGTGCAGTAAACCACAGCGCAAATCTCACTCCACTCGTTTGCCACTTTGGGACCGTTCACTGGACTCGTTACTCGAAGAGTAAATTTATGGCCACTTTGTACGTTCGTAGAGTCAGTTCAGTCGATTCATATACTCAGTCGAGATCGATTAGTCGTCGGACATTTTATTGTTTAGAAAGTGGTACAAAAACGTCCACCGAGACATACATCGTTAATATCATTCCCTCCCGCCACGTTGAAATGTCAAATGGGCATAATGAATGTCTCAATAACTCAGCACTCGTTGACAGATCGCTCTAGCGATCATTAAGGTATAAGTGAATTGCTTCGTTTGTTAAACACTCGACAAAGAGTTCCATTTTCAACGCGAAATTCAGTCCCTTGAGTTCCAATCAAAAGTCTGCAACAGTACTTAGGGGCTTTACGTTACGAATGGGAATGTAACGCCGCGAACTACGTCTGCGAAGTAGACTTTAGCTTGTTATTAATTAACTGTCACCGTGAATACCGTGATATAACTTGGGAGAAAACTGCCGACATGGGAATGTGCGCAGATGACGATAAAGAAAATAATTTTGTTAATCAAACCCACCGAACATTTTTACCTACCGAACCAAGTGTTAGCTGGATCTTCATATTTTTTTGTAAATTTTCCTGCTAAGGGAACTTCCCTAAAGTTTATTTGCCTGCTAATTTCCAATTGGATCTTATTGCCTGAGGCTTGTTAACAGACGTCGTTTTATGCGATAAATTGTTTTGAAATAGACGTAGTAATTATTTAATGAGCTACACACCGGACTACCGTGAATACATTGTTATATGTTTATAGGCATAAATAAACTCATCTTCATTGGACGGCGACAATAAATGTACTTATTGCAAATATTTTAGTATCTTTTATCTGGGATTTTTATGAGTTTTTAATGGAATTGAACTTCATCGTTGATTCTCAAATTAAATATCTGCAAGACACATTTTATTTTATTAATAAGGTATATATGATTTATTCAAAACTTTAACACCTATTATGAAAAAAATTGTGCCGAAGATGACATATATAATAAATAATCAACAAATTGATTTCAAAAATTGATAGGGCGAATATTTAAGTAAAGTAATACGATAGAAGACACATTTTCCGTGTGACCAAGGACGATCTCTCTCGGCTAAAGTGGGCTATTTTTAACTATAGCCACGCGTTGTTTGAGCACGTGTGTGTAGTACCATCGAATGATTGATGCGATATAAATTAATACACATTAAAACAACGTGTATTTTTAGCCGCCAACAATTAAGCGTATAAAGCAGAATTTTCGCATCCATTTCCATTTAGATTGATGAATATTTTTTATGAAAATATTTTCTGCAATTATACTGCAAAATTTTAATTTGCGTTGTACTTGAATCGCATGATCAAACTTCTTGTTGCTTATATATTTAAGTCAAAAACAGCTTGTCTTTTTAAGCGTTGCATTGACAAAATGTTTATGAGAGTATAATTTTAAACAAATTTTAACCTAAATATATGTCTCTATATAGGTATAAAATTTTCTAAATTACTGTGGAGGTACGCCACGATTAAATAAATCTTATGAATGAAAATGTGTACAAGAAAAACATGTTTGTAACAAGTCCCTAGAGTCATTCAATAAAATACAAACGAGGTATCAGGCAACCTCGTGACGACCTCTTTTGCATTTGTAGAAGGTCACACGTTTGTTATATTACATCATCTCTGAAAGACTGTCGAGACTTGTGCTTTAAGCCAACATGCATCATTGTTTGCACAATGACGTAGTTAGTTGCATAATAAACCGTTTCCTATATAATAGTTGTATTGTCTTTCATGTAACGTTTTCAAAGCATTGAATATAACGTGTTTCTGGTTATTTCGTTTCTACGCTTATTATTAAGCGTTAAAGATGGTGCTAATTGTATTTATGAATTTAATTTTCTCTCTTCTTTCCGTCTCAAAATAAAGTGCCGAAATATATATTTAAATACATACAAGTTGGATTTTGGTGAATATGAAATAATTTTATATCATATTTTTCGGATGTAAGTACCTAAATTACCGTAGTAATGTTTGTTACCTTGTTTTGTTTTATAAATACTATAAAGTAGTAAATTAACATAACTTAGTTTTTACCGAAACCACTTTACCCACCGCGATGTGATCTCAAGCACCCACTCACGTCATTCATACATCCAATTAACTTGAATTTTAAAGCAGTGCCTGCTAAAAATGCTTTGACATTTCAATATAAATCTTTAAGAGCTTATCTTACTTATGAGTGTGCATTTTAATTCTAAGTAAAAACGTTTTATGTAAGGTATACATAAAACGTTTTACTTAGGCTGAAAACAAGCTTAAACTCTTTAAAATTGGCAAGCATTTATCAGGCAGGAAAATAATAGTAGATACCTATATATCGAGCAAAATGGACAACATGTTAATGGCAGTATAAAATAAAACTCAAAAGTTTCGGCTCTCGAAATTGATCATACATTAAACACGTAAAAGAAAAGCCCATTAGAAAAAACTGATTGTATTTATAAGTAGACGTAGCACCCTTCCAAGCTTTTACACTTTGAGTAACGTTTCAAAAGTTGGTCGATTCTTGTGTTCCAATGAAGGTCTTTATGAGTGTTTACCTATCCAAATTCCGTGCTTCACTTATGTAGAATTTCTTGTGGCATTACGTTCTAAAGTAAACCCGAAGTTCTTGTACTTCATAAACACTCAAAATGTTATACAAACTCCGAAAAGATGAAAATCTGTTGGTACAAGGTTATTAAAGGTATTGTGGATGATACTAACCTAACCTAAACTTTTTTCGGAGTTTAACATTTCAATGACGTAGCGGCCGTGAATGCCTTAGACTTTTTATCCAACTGCCCTTAAAATTACAAAAATACATAATATGTAAATAGTTCTTGTAAATATTTACATTCAATAAATAATTATTAATTGTTAAACAAAAATCTTATTTTCCCATACAAAACTCACACGACAAAACTCGCAAAATGTTCATCAAAATTGGATGAATTATATGAAGGAACGCATAGGTACGTTACAAACATTGATTAGATTTGCGATGAATGATATAAAAAAAAATAAGAACGGGGAGACCCCAAGATGTTTATGGCAGAGAATATATAGTATTATTTAGTGCCTCAATTCTGAACTTTGTGACAGTGCTATAAGAAGATTCCTATAAGAGTTGCAATATGACTTACAGTTTGTCAAAATGCTCTCAAAGAGGAGTATTACTATCATTGCTGAAGTTTTCCAACAACTTTGAATTTGCTTCCAAGTAAGTTAACTTTGATCGTTCTGTGGATTATGCGATATACCTACATGAAAGTTCTGCACACTGTTGTGGTTTGGTTTAGCAAAACTGATACTGTTACAACTTTTCTGCATAACAAAGATTGTTATTTTAAATTGAGGAAAAAGAACAGTAGGTATCTATCCTTAGAAATTATTATTTTTACTTTACATAAGTATGTCATATACTTAATACGCAATCACTGTTTTTAAAAATAGTATTATAACCAATATGCACGTGTAGATTTTAAGGAAGCCGTTTTTCCGAGATAATTATAAATAAAAAGAAATATATGGTAGGTAGAGGTACTTATTGCATGATTTAAGGTAATTGTGAATAACCTTGTGCATATATGTTTAATACCTCTCAAGATTTGTCATTTATCAAAGATAATATTGACAAAAGTCGACAAAAATAAATGAAATATTTCGATCGCGAAAGAGATTCCGTCATATCTTCAAAGTCTATTTAAAATTATATGGGATCGTCTCGGTAGAATACTCGTTTCATCTAACAAAAATCATATTTCCCAGTCGGATTTAAAAAATATTGTATAAATGCTACAGCATAACCATAGGAAGATACTTACCTCTCAGATCACGACAGCGCACTAAATAAGTAATGGAAGCCACGTTGTGTGCTAGCTTAATGATTATTTTTAACCTTCACTTTTGATCTATTCGTAGTATAAAAGTGTAAAAAATCCTTAATGATTAAAATCTTAATTTATACACAAGACAGGCGCCGATGTTAAAATCTTTAATAAAATTAAATACGTTTACGTAATTTGGTAGAATATATTCTCAAATAATAAATCCTTAATTTTATCACTCAAACGATTCTGACATTAATTATATATGTACAATGATTGGCTTCAGCTATGAATATTTAGTCAGACATTACAGTCATAATTGTGAACCTTGAATTTAATCAAGTTAATTACACAAATTGAATAGTCTGTCTGTGGATTGCAATTAAAAAACTCTAGTAAGTAGTTACAACGACAAAAAAGCTTGTTCAATGACCCGTCTGTGAATAACTAAATCATTTACAACTTTAATACCACTGAAATAGGATTGAAATGTCAGTGTAGCGTTTAGTTAATTCTGTTTTGTTATTTTTTGCTAATGTTTGTTCAACAATCGGCAAAAGGCAAACGATCGTAGGTGGTCCGCACACAACGCGCCACGCTAGGCTGTTCGTAGTATGATTAATGTTTCCGGCAATGTGACACCTAGCTCGACTAATAAAGAAGCTTTTTACTCTAAATAAGGCGACAATACGTCCACACGAGACTATTGAGTGTTAACGAGTAGGTATAGTCAGCGACAAAGTTATCGATAGCGTTGTTGGTTTTGATTTTTGTTCGATTTGTACGTGATTTATTTATTCAGTCCTTTATATAAACATACCGACAACTCTACAGGCTATTGAGTGAGTCGGACGCGGAGTTTCGAATAGAAGTTTATAATTAGCCCGTTATTGTAAATATCTCTTTAGACATATCTACAACTTTTCAGTATTATCTTTTTAGAATGCACATGAAGAGTGATTCTCTTCATGTGCATTCTAAATATTATATTCAATAAAAATACAAAATAACAATTGTAAATTAGCTACTGTAGACCAATTAAATTTAGATAGATAGTTGTAGAAGATAGAAGGAGAGTGTATGTACCTAATAAGTATAGAGAGTCAGTTGGCATGGTGACAAATAATTCCTCTTACTTATAACAAACTTAGGTCGTAGGCTAGACGTAGGTGTAATATGTGGTTCTGCACTTTTTTTTTGCCGCCATAACACGCACCCGTAATCAATGAGATAAACAAATATATGTTATGTAAGTAACTATGTATGTCTTGAAAAGAGTAATTGCCGAGTTTAAAGCAGCTTTTTTTCATTAAAAGCAACACGAAACGGTATAAGAGGAAAGGATGGTTGCAAGAAATTTGAAAAATAGGTTTTTAACATATCTACTTATTGCTGTCGCGCTGCAATGTGCCCGAGCTATCCCGCCCGAGGGCGATAGAGACAACTACAGCTTGGACCGATTATACCTATTTAAATTAGACGAAATCGCTATTTCGTAATCCCCGGTTTCCTCCTATAAAACTGGATCGATTAAAAAATAATAAACAAGAATCATAATAAGAAGGGCTATGTCTGTCAGTTTTCCTTTGCTTTTTTTATATTCGTCAAATTTGTTCGCTGCAATGGACGTCTGATAAGGGCGTTAAAAATGGTAAGTTTTTGTGATTTTAGAAGGCTCCTATTCTTATAATAATTAAAAACACAACCGAGGGACATACAGTGGCACCTACAGATTGCATGGTAGAATAATAATTGCTCTAGTGTCAGTATCCAAAGAGGAAACTGAGGATTACGTTTGTATGGAACAAACGCCACCAGCATATCCTCTTAAACGCCTATTTGAGGAAAATATTTTCATTACGTTCTTATTTTACTCGACATTCCTATTTGAATATCAAGTCAATTGTCACGTTCAAAACGGCCTAATCTGAATATAGAGGGTGAATAAAATAATTAAGTATATATATATATACTCACATAAAGCTCAACAACACAAAGGGTTAGAGTTCTGTTTCCAAGTATGTACCAGTACAATTATTGACCATGCATAATATTTACATAGTAGGGATTACATGAACCAATATTGTTGAATGGCGGTTGTACAAGAGTAATTAACAGTATAGCTCGTAGAGGCGGCAGAACATGTTCGGGCCCGCCCCCCGATTACGTAAATTGCAACCGCTACTAAATGCGCAATCGACAAACAATTACCGCTGTGTGTGTCATAATATTATCTATATATAATATTTTACAACACAAAAACATCAAACATAAATGGAAATTATTGCAACAGCTGAATTGTAGGATGAAAAACGAGCTTTATTATCGCCAACTAAGGAGTTTATTTTTTATTTCAAATTGTTCAAATGTTAAATTTATTCTTCGAGGATTAATAATAACATTAATTTTACGACATTTTTTATTATGGTTAAATATCTGTAATATCGGTAATATTATGTATGTACCTACCTAAACGTAAAACGAAGTAGGATTAGAAAACCAAAAAAAACGTAGAACGTATCCAAACATGTTATATTTTAAAAACTATACATAGTTTGTAACATTTTTAGTATCATCAAAATCAATAAATAACATTAATTCAGTTTAGTTTCAAAATATTAGTTTTAAAACTTAGAATTTAATCAAATTCAATTAATTAATATTGCATTATACAACAAATACGCGGTGAATATTTCGGACAATAGCAACGCGTTTGCAATTTCATTTACTGGATTAAGTTAGGTAGTAATCCTACTGGGATGGAAGCCAGTCAATTTGCGGTGATATGTATAACGAAATAGGTTAGTAGGTGAATCTCGACGTCTCTTTGTTTCAGGCTTATGTAAACTACCTGGAGCTGTTCTGTATTACGTATTGATAGACGTTCATATGTATGTAATGCCCACAAACAAAGACCCATTACATGTATAACGTTGAATGCGAAATGCAATAACGATAGATCAAACTCTAGTAATAACATTCAAATAAGTTTTACAGGTCTATTAAGACAGTTTTATCCGACATTTTTATCCGTGTTACAGTTTTGTAACGTATTTTTCTGAATTCATACGAAACTGAGTCCTGAGAAATCCTCGTAAGAAAAGTAATAAATCCGGTTTCTAATAAAGATTGTTTACGTGCTCGCGTGACATATTTCCAATCCTTATTTTTGCTTAGAAAAATGACCTGTGTGAACCTGGAACCCGACTTCAAGATATCGGGTTTTTTTTTTTTGCATATGTTAGTACTCCGTATGTACCTGTTTGTACCAACTTTTTTTTCGTTTGTACCTCAAGGGGTTCGGAGATACGGGGGGTTGAAAAATGCTCAGAACCCGACTTCAAGATATCGGGTTTTTTTTTTTTTGCATATGTTTGTACTCCGTATGTACCTGTTTGTACCAACTTTTTTTTCGTTTGTACCTCAAGGGGTTCGGAGATACGGGGGGTTGAAAAATGCTCAGAACCCGACTTCAAGATATCGGGTTTTTTTTTTTGCATATGTTAGTACTCCATATGTACCTGTTTGTACCAACTTTTTTTTCGTTTGTACCTCAAGGGGTTCGGAAATACAGGACTTTAAAAAACCTGTTCCCTAATATCGGAATCTCGGGCATTTTTTGAGATAATCAAAATCTGCCAGCGGGGTTGGATTCACCATCGTTTGTACCCGTTTGTACCATCTTTCTTTTCGTTTGTACCTCAAGGGGTTCGGAAATACAGGACTTTAAAAAACCTGATCCCTAATATCGGAATCTCGGGCATTTTTTGAGATAATCAAAATCTGCCAGCAGGGTTGGATTCACCATCGTTTGTACCCGTTTGTACCATTTTTCTTTTCGTTTGTACCTCAAGGGGTTCGGAAATACAAGACTTTAAAAAACCCGTTCCCTAATATCGGAATCTCGGGCATTTTTTGAGATAATCAAAATCTGCAAGCGGGGTTGGATTCACCATCGTTTGTACCCGTTTGTACCATCTTTCTTTTCGTTTGTACCTCAAGGGGTTCGGAAATACAGAACTTTAAAAAACCCGTTCCCTAATATCGGAATCTCGGGCATTTTTTGAGATAATCAAAATCTGCCAGCGGGGTTGGATTCACCATCGTTTGTACCCGTTTGTACCATCTTTCTTTTCGTTTGTACCTCAAGGGGTTCGGAAATACAAGACTTTAAAAAACCCGTTCCCTAATATCGGAATCTCGGGCATTTTTTGAGATAATCAAAATCTGCAAGCGGGGTTGGATTCACCATCGTTTGTACCCGTTTGTACCATCTTTCTTTTCGTTTGTACCTCAAGGGGTTCGGAAATACAGAACTTTAAAAAACCCGTTCCCTAATATCGGAATCTCGGGCATTTTTTGAGATAATCAAAATCTGCCAGCGGGGTTGGATTCACCATCGTTTGTACCCGTTTGTACCATTTTTCTTTTCGTTTGTACCTCAAGGGGTTCGGAAATACAAGACTTTAAAAAACCTGTTCCCTAATATCGGAATCTCGGCCATTTTTTGAGATAATCAAAATCTGCAAGCGGGGTTGGATTCACCGTCGTTTGTACCCGTTTGTACCATATTTCTTTTCGTTTGTACCTCAAGGGGTTCGGAAATACAAGACTTTAAAAAACCTGTTCCCTAATATCGGAATCTCGGGCATTTTTTGAGATAATAAAAATCTGCAAGCGGGGTTGGATTCACCATCGTTTGTGCCCGTTTGTACCATCTTTCTTTTCGTTTGTACCTCAAGGGGTTCGGAAATACAGGAC
Organism: Achlya flavicornis; assembly: GCA_947623365.1. Taxonomy (NCBI): domain Eukaryota; kingdom Metazoa; phylum Arthropoda; class Insecta; order Lepidoptera; family Drepanidae; genus Achlya; species Achlya flavicornis. Next base: position 7,299,027 of record OX392482.1, read on the forward strand.
TTTAAAAAACCCGTTCCCTAATATCGGAATCTCGGGCATTTTTTGAGATAATCAAAATCTGCAAGCGGGGTTGGATTCACCGTCGTTTGTACCCGTTTGTACCATCTTTCTTTTCGTTTGTACCTCAAGGGGTTCGGAAATACAAGACTTTAAAAAACCTGTTCCCTAATATCGGAATCTCGGGCATTTTTTGAGATAATCAAAATCTGCCAGCGGGGTTGGATTCACCGTCGTTTGTACCCGTTTGTACCATTTTTCTTTTCGTTTGTACCTCAAGGGGTTCGGAAATACAGAACTTTAAAAAAACTTTTTCCCTAATATCGGAATCTCGGGCATTTTTTGAGATAATCAAAATCTGCAAGCGGGGTTGGATTCACCGTCGTTTGTACCCGTTTGTACCATCTTTCTTTTCGTTTGTACCTCAAGGGGTTCGGAAATACAAGACTTTAAAAAACCTGATCCCTACTATCGGAATCTCAGCCATTTTTTGAGATAATCAAAATGAGCCAGCGGGGTTCGATTCACCATCGTTTGTACCCGTTTGTACCATCTTTCTTTTCGTTTGTACCTCAAGGGGTTCGGAAATACAAGACTTTAAAAAACCCGTTCCCTAATATCGGAATCTTGGGCATTTTTTGAGATAATCAAAATCTGCAAGCGGGGTTGGATTCACCGTCGTTTGTACCCGTTTGTACCATCTTACTTTTCGTTTGTACCTCAAGGGGTTCGGAAATACAAGACTTTAAAAAACCTGATCCCTAATATCGGAATCTCAGCCATTTTTTGAGATAATCAAAATCAGCCAGCGGGGTTCGATTCACCATCGTTTGTACCCGTTTGTACCATCTTTCTTTTCGTTTGTACCTCAAGGGGTTCGGAAATACAAGACTTTAAAAAACCCGTTCCCTAATATCGGAATCTCGGGCATTTTTTGAGATAATCAAAATCTGCAAGCGGGGTTGGATTCACCGTCGTTTGTACCCGTTTGTACCATCTTTCTTTTCGTTTGTACCTCAAGGGGTTCGGAAATACAAGACTTTAAACAACTTGTTCCCTAATATCGGAATCTCGGGCATTTTTTGAGATAATCAAAATCTGCAAGCGGGGTTGGATTCACCGTCGTTTGTACCCGTTTGTACCATCTTTCTTTTCGTTTGTACCTCAAGGGGTTCGAAAATACAAGACTTTAAAAAACCCGTTCCCTAATATCATAATCTCGGTCATTTTTTGAGATAATCAAATTCGTTTGTACCTCAAGTGTGTCGTGTGTCCTGTATTTCCGAACCCCTTGAGGTACAAACGAAAAGAAAGATGGTACAAACGGGTACAAACGACGGTGAATCCAACCCCGCTTGCAGATTTTGATTATCTCAAAAAATGCCCGAGATTACGATATTAGGGAACGGGTTTTTTAAAGTCTTGTATTTCCGAACCCCTTGAGGTACAAACGAAAAGAAAGATGTTACAAACGGGTACAAACGACGGTGAATCCAACCTCGCTTGCAGATTTTGATTATCTCAAAAAATGCCCGAGTATCCGATATTAGGGAACGGGTTTTTTAAAGTCTTGTATTTCCGAACCCCTTGAGGTACAAACGAAAAGAAAGATGGTACAAACGGGTACAAACGATGGTGAATCCAACCCCACTTGCAGATTTTGATTATCTCAAAAAATGCCCGAGATTCCGATATTAGGGAACGGGTTTTTTAAAGTCTTATTTCCGAACCCCTTGAGGTACAAACGAAAAGAAAGATGGTACAAACGGGTACAAACGATGGTGAATCCAACCCCGCTGGCAGATTTTGATTATCTCAAAAAATGCCCGAGATTCCGATATAAGGGAACGGGTTTTTTAAAGTTCTGTATTTCCGAACCCCTTGAGGTACAAACGAAAAGAAAGATGGTACAAACGGGCACAAACGATGGTGAATCCAAACCCGCTTGCAGATTTTGATTATCTCAAAAAATGCCCGAGATTCCGATATTAGGGAACAGGTTTTTTAAAGTCTTGTATTTCCGAACCCCTTGAGGTACAAACGAAAAGAAAAATGGTACAAACGGGTACAAACGATGGTGAATCCAACCCCGCTGGCAGATTTTGATTATCTCAAAAAATGCCCGAGATTCCGATATTAGGGAACGGGTTTTTTAAAGTTCTGTATTTCCGAACCCCTTGAGGTACAAACGAAAAGAAAGATGGTACAAACGGGTACAAACGATGGTGAATCCAACCCCGCTGGCAGATTTTGATTATCTCAAAAAATGCCCGAGGTTCCGATATTAGGGAACGGGTTTTTTAAAGTCTTGTATTTCCGAACCCCTTGAGGTACAAACGAAAAGAAAGATGGTACAAACGGGTACAAACGATGGTGAATCCAACCCCGCTGGCAGATTTTGATTATCTCAAAAAATGGCCGAGATTCCGATATTAGGGATCAGGTTTTTTAAAGTCCTGTATTTCCGAACCCCTTGAGGTACAAACGAAAAGAAAGATGGTACAAACGGGTACAAACGACGGTGAATCCAACCCCGCTTGCAGATTTTGATTATCTCAAAAAATGCCCGAGATTCCGATATTAGGGAACGGGTTTTTTAAAGTTCTGTATTTCCGAACCCCTTGAGGTACAAACGAAAAGAAAGATGGTACAAACGGGTACAAACAATGGTGAATCCAACCCCGCTGGCAGATTTTGATTATCTCAAAAAATGCCCGAGATTCCGATATTAGGGAACGGGTTTTTTAAAGTCTTGTATTTCCGAACCCCTTGAGGTACAAACGAAAAGAAAGATGGTACAAACGGGTACAAACGATGGTGAATCCAACCCCGCTTGCAGATTTTGATTATCTCAAAAAATGCCCGAGATTCCGATATTAGGGAACGGGTTTTTTAAAGTCTTATATTTCCGAACCCCTTGAGGTACAAACGAAAAGAAAAATGGTACAAACGGGTACAAACGATGGTGAATCCAACCCCGCTGGCAGATTTTGATTATCTCAAAAAATGCCCGAGATTCCGATATTAGGGAACGGGTTTTTTAAAGTCTTATATTTCCGAACCCCTTGAGGTACAAACGAAAAGAAAGATGGTACAAACGGGTACAAACGACGGTGAATCCAACCCCGCTTGCAGATTTTGATTATCTCAAAAAATGCCCGAGATTCCGATATTAGGGAACGGGTTTTTTAAAGTCTTGTATTTCCGAACCCCTTGAGGTACAAACGAAAAGAAAGATGGTACAAACGGGTACAAACGATGGTGAATCCAACCCCGCTGGCAGATTTTGATAATCTCAAAAAATGGCCGAGATTCCGATATTAGGGATCAGGTTTTTTAAAGTCCTGTTTTTCCGAACCCCTTGAGGTACAAACGAAAAGAAAGATGGTACAAACGGGTACAAACGACGGTGAATCCAACCCCGCTTGCAGATTTTGATTATCTCAAAAAATGCCCGAGATTCCGATATTAGGGAACCGGTTTTTTAAAGTCTTGTATTTCCGAACCCCTTGAGGTACAAACGAAAAGAAAGATGGTACAAACGGGTACAAACGATGGTGAATCGAACCCCGCTGGCTGATTTTGATTATCTCAAAAAATGGCTGAGATTCCGATATTAGGGATCAGGTTTTTTAAAGTCTTGTATTTCCGAACCCCTTGAGGTACAAACGAAAAGTAAGATGGTACAAACGGGTACAAACGACGGTGAATCCAACCCCGCTTGCAGATTTTGATTATCTCAAAAAATGCCCGAGATTCCGATATTAGGGAAAAAGTTTTTTTAAAGTTCTGTATTTCCGAACCCCTTGAGGTACAAACGAAAAGAAAAATGGTACAAACGGGTACAAACGACGGTGAATCCAACCCCGCTGGCAGATTTTGATTATCTCAAAAAATGCCCGAGATTCCGATATTAGGGAACAGGTTTTTTAAAGTCTTGTATTTCCGAACCCCTTGAGGTACAAACGAAAAGAAAAATGGTACAAACGGGTACAAACGATGGTGAATCCAACCCCGCTGGCAGATTTTGATTATCTCAAAAAATGCCCGAGATTCCGATATTAGGGAACGGGTTTTTTAAAGTTCTGTATTTCCGAACCCCTTGAGGTACAAACGAAAAGAAAGATGGTACAAACGGGTACAAACGATGGTGAATCCAACCCCGCTTGCAGATTTTGATTATCTCAAAAAATGCCCGAGGTTCCGATATTAGGGAACGGGTTTTTTAAAGTCTTGTATTTCCGAACCCCTTGAGGTACAAACGAAAAGAAAGATGGTACAAACGGGTACAAACGATGGTGAATCCAACCCCGCTGGCAGATTTTGATTATCTCAAAAAATGGCCGAGATTCCGATATTAGGGATCAGGTTTTTTAAAGTCCTGTATTTCCGAACCCCTTGAGGTACAAACGAAAAGAAAGATGGTACAAACGGGTACAAACGACGGTGAATCCAACCCCGCTTGCAGATTTTGATTATCTCAAAAAATGCCCGAGATTCCGATATTAGGGAACGGGTTTTTTAAAGTTCTGTATTTCCGAACCCCTTGAGGTACAAACGAAAAGAAAGATGGTACAAACGGGTACAAACAATGGTGAATCCAACCCCGCTTGCAGATTTTGATTATCTCAAAAAATGGCCGAGATTCCGATATTAGGGAACAGGTTTTTTAAAGTCTTGTATTTCCGAACCCCTTGAGGTACAAACGAAAAGAAAGATGGTACAAACGGGTACAAACGATGGTGAATCCAACCCCGCTTGCAGATTTTGATTATCTCAAAAAATGCCCGAGATTCCGATATTAGGGAACGGGTTTTTTAAAGTCTTATATTTCCGAACCCCTTGAGGTACAAACGAAAAGAAAAATGGTACAAACGGGTACAAACGATGGTGAATCGAACCCCGCTGGCTGATTTTGATTATCTCAAAAAATGGCTGAGATTCCGATATTAGGGATCAGGTTTTTTAAAGTCTTGTATTTCCGAACCCCTTGAGGTACAAACGAAAAGTAAGATGGTACAAACGGGTACAAACGACGGTGAATCCAACCCCGCTTGCAGATTTTGATTATCTCAAAAAATGCCCGAGATTCCGATATTAGGGAAAAAGTTTTTTTAAAGTTCTGTATTTCCGAACCCCTTGAGGTACAAACGAAAAGAAAAATGGTACAAACGGGTACAAACGACGGTGAATCCAACCCCGCTGGCAGATTTTGATTATCTCAAAAAATGCCCGAGATTCCGATATTAGGGAACAGGTTTTTTAAAGTCTTGTATTTCCGAACCCCTTGAGGTACAAACGAAAAGAAAAATGGTACAAACGGGTACAAACGATGGTGAATCCAACCCCGCTGGCAGATTTTGATTATCTCAAAAAATGCCCGAGATTCCGATATTAGGGAACGGGTTTTTTAAAGTTCTGTATTTCCGAACCCCTTGAGGTACAAACGAAAAGAAAGATGGTACAAACGGGTACAAACGATGGTGAATCCAACCCCGCTTGCAGATTTTGATTATCTCAAAAAATGCCCGAGGTTCCGATATTAGGGAACGGGTTTTTTAAAGTCTTGTATTTCCGAACCCCTTGAGGTACAAACGAAAAGAAAGATGGTACAAACGGGTACAAACGATGGTGAATCCAACCCCGCTGGCAGATTTTGATTATCTCAAAAAATGGCCGAGATTCCGATATTAGGGATCAGGTTTTTTTAAGTCCTGTATTTCCGAACCCCTTGAGGTACAAACGAAAAGAAAGATGGTACAAACGGGTACAAACGACGGTGAATCCAACCCCGCTTGCAGATTTTGATTATCTCAAAAAATGCCCGAGATTCCGATATTAGGGAACGGGTTTTTTAAAGTTCTGTATTTCCGAACCCCTTGAGGTACAAACGAAAAGAAAGATGGTACAAACGGGTACAAACAATGGTGAATCCAACCCCGCTTGCAGATTTTGATTATCTCAAAAAATGGCCGAGATTCCGATATTAGGGAACAGGTTTTTTAAAGTCTTGTATTTCCGAACCCCTTGAGGTACAAACGAAAAGAAAGATGGTACAAACGGGTACAAACGATGGTGAATCCAACCCCGCTGGCAGATTTTGATTATCTCAAAAAATGGCCGAGATTCCGATATTAGGGATCAGGTTTTTTAAAGTCCTGTATTTCCGAACCCCTTGAGGTACAAACGAAAAGAAAAATGGTACAAACGGGTACAAACGATGGTGAATCCAACCCCGCTGGCAGATTTTGATTATCTCAAAAAATGCCCGAGATTCCGATATTAGGGAACGGGTTTTTTAAACTCTTGTATTTCCGAACCCCTTCAGGTACAAACGAAAAGAAAGATGGTACAAACGGGTACAAACGATGGTGAATCCAACCCCGCTGGCAGATTTTGATTATCTCAAAAAATGGCCGAGATTCCGATATTAGGGATCAGGTTTTTTAAAGTCCTGTATTTCCGAACCCCTTGAGGTACAAACGAAAAGAAAGATGGTACAAACGGGTACAAACGATGGTGAATCCAACCCCGCTTGCAGATTTTGATTATCTCAAAAAATGCCCGAGATTCCGATATTAGGGAACGGGTTTTTTAAAGTCTTGTATTTCCGAACCCCTTGAGGTACAAACGAAAAGAAAGATGGTACAAACGGGTACAAACGATGGTGAATCGAACCCCGCTGGCTGATTTTGATTATCTCAAAAAATGGCTGAGATTCCGATATTAGGGATCAGGTTTTTTAAAGTCTTGTATTTCCGAACCCCTTGAGGTACAAACGAAAAGTAAGATGGTACAAACGGGTACAAACGACGGTGAATCCAACCCCGCTTGCAGATTTTGATTATCTCAAAAAATGCCCGAGATTCCGATATTAGGGAAAAAGTTTTTTTAAAGTTCTGTATTTCCGAACCCCTTGAGGTACAAACGAAAAGAAAAATGGTACAAACGGGTACAAACGACGGTGAATCCAACCCCGCTGGCAGATTTTGATTATCTCAAAAAATGCCCGAGATTCCGATATTAGGGAACAGGTTTTTTAAAGTCTTGTATTTCCGAACCCCTTGAGGTACAAACGAAAAGAAAGATGGTACAAACGGGTACAAACGATGGTGAATCCAACCCCGCTTGCAGATTTTGATTATCTCAAAAAATGCCCGAGATTCCGATATTAGGGAACGGGTTTTTTAAAGTCCTGTATTTCCGAACCCCTTGAGGTACAAACGAAAAGAAAGATGGTACAAACGGGCACAAACGATGGTGAATCCAACCCCGCTTGCAGATTTTTATTATCTCAAAAAATGCCCGAGATTTCGATATTAGGGAACAGGTTTTTTAAAGTCTTGTATTTCCGAACCCCTTGAGGTACAAACGAAAAGAAATATGGTACAAACGGGTACAAACGACGGTGAATCCAACCCCGCTTGCAGATTTTGATTATCTCAAAAAATGGCCGAGATTCCGATATTAGGGAACAGGTTTTTTAAAGTCTTGTATTTCCGAACCCCTTGAGGTACAAACGAAAAGAAAAATGGTACAAACGGGTACAAACGATGGTGAATCCAACCCCGCTGGCAGATTTTGATTATCTCAAAAAATGCCCGAGATTCCGATATTAGGGAACGGGTTTTTTAAAGTTCTGTATTTCCGAACCCCTTGAGGTACAAACGAAAAGAAAGATGGTACAAACGGGTACAAACGATGGTGAATCCAACCCCGCTTGCAGATTTTGATTATCTCAAAAAATGCCCGAGATTCCGATATTAGGGAACGGGTTTTTTAAAGTCTTGTATTTCCGAACCCCTTGAGGTACAAACGAAAAGAAAGATGGTACAAACGGGTACAAACGATGGTGAATCCAACCCCGCTGGCCGATTTTGATTATCTCAAAAAATGCCCGAGATTCCGATATTAGGGAACGGGTTTTTTAAAGTCTTGTATTTCCGAACCCCTTGAGGTACAAACGAAAAGAAAGATGGTACAAACGGGCACAAACGATGGTGAATCCAACCCCGCTTGCAGATTTTTATTATCTCAAAAAATGCCCGAGATTTCGATATTAGGGAACAGGTTTTTTAAAGTCTTGTATTTCCGAACCCCTTGAGGTACAAACGAAAAGAAATATGGTACAAACGGGTACAAACGACGGTGAATCCAACCCCGCTTGCAGATTTTGATTATCTCAAAAAATGGCCGAGATTCCGATATTAGGGAACAGGTTTTTTAAAGTCTTGTATTTCCGAACCCCTTGAGGTTCAAACGAAAAGAAAAATGGTACAAACGGGTACAAACGATGGTGAATCCAACCCCGCTGGCAGATTTTGATTATCTCAAAAAATGCCCGAGATTCCGATATTAGGGAACGGGTTTTTTAAAGTTCTGTATTTCCGAACCCCTTGAGGTACAAACGAAAAGAAAGATGGTACAAACGGGTACAAACGATGGTGAATCGAACCCCGCTGGCTGATTTTGATTATCTCAAAAAATGGCTGAGATTCCGATATTAGGGATCAGGTTTTTTAAAGTCTTGTATTTCCGAACCCCTTGAGGTACAAACGAAAAGTAAGATGGTACAAACGGGTACAAACGACGGTGAATCCAACCCCGCTTGCAGATTTTGATTATCTCAAAAAATGCCCGAGATTCCGATATTAGGGAAAAAGTTTTTTTAAAGTTCTGTATTTCCGAACCCCTTGAGGTACAAACGAAAAGAAAAATGGTACAAACGGGTACAAACGACGGTGAATCCAACCCCGCTGGCAGATTTTGATTATCTCAAAAAATGCCCGAGATTCCGATATTAGGGAACAGGTTTTTTAAAGTCTTGTATTTCCGAACCCCTTGAGGTACAAACGAAAAGAAAGATGGTACAAACGGGTACAAACGACGGTGAATCCAACCCCGCTTGCAGATTTTGATTATCTCAAAAAATGCCCGAGATTCCGATATTAGGGAACGGGTTTTTTAAAGTCCTGTATTTCCGAACCCCTTGAGGTACAAACGAAAAGAAAGATGGTACAAACGGGTACAAACGACGGTGAATCCAACCCCGCTGGCAGATTTTGATTATCTCAAAAAATGCCCGAGATTCCGATATTAGGGAACAGGTTTTTTAAAGTCTTGTATTTCCGAACCCCTTGAGGTACAAACGAAAAGAAAGATGGTACAAACGGGTACAAACGACGGTGAATCCAACCCCGCTTGCAGATTTTGATTATCTCAAAAAATGCCCGAGATTCCGATATTAGGGAACGGGTTTTTTAAAGTCCTGTATTTCCGAACCCCTTGAGGTACAAACGAAAAGAAAGATGGTACAAACGGGCACAAACGATGGTGAATCCAACCCCGCTTGCAGATTTTTATTATCTCAAAAAATGCCCGAGATTCCGATATTAGGGAACGGGTTTTTTAAAGTCTTGTATTTCCGAACCCCTTGAGGTACAAACGAAAAGAAAGATGGTACAAACGGGTACAAACGATGGTGAATCCAACCCCGCTGGCAGATTTTGATTATCTCAAAAAATGCCCGAGATTCCGATATTAGGGAACCGGTTTTTTAAAGTCTTGTATTTCCGAACCCCTTGAGGTACAAACGAAAAGAAAGATGGTACAAACGGGTACAAACGACGGTGAATCCAACCCCGCTTGCAGATTTTGATTATCTCAAAAAATGCCCGAGATTCCGATATTAGGGAACCGGTTTTTTAAAGTCTTGTATTTCCGAACCCCTTGAGGTACAAACGAAAAGAAAGATGGTACAAACGGGTACAAACGATGGTGAATCCAACCCCGCTGGCAGATTTTGATTATCTCAAAAAATGGCCGAGATTCCGATATTAGGGAATAGGTTTTTTAAAGTCTTGTATTTCCGAACCCCTTGAGGTACAAACGAAAAGAAAAATGGTACAAACGGGTACAAACGATGGTGAATCCAACCCCGCTTGCAGATTTTGATTATCTCAAAAAATGCCCGAGATTCCGATATTAGGGAACAAGTTTTTTAAAGTCTTGTATTTCCGAACCCCTTGAGGTACAAACGAAAAGAAAGATGGTACAAACGGGTACAAACGATGGTGAATCCAACCCCGCTTGCAGATTTTTATTATCTCAAAAAATGCCCGAGATTCCGATATTAGGGAACAAGTTTTTTAAAGTCTTGTATTTCCGAACCCCTTGAGATACAAACGAAAAGAAAAATGGTACAAACTGGTACAAACGATGGTGAATCCAACCCCGCTGGCAGATTTTGATTATCTCAAAAAATGCCCGAGATTACGATATTAGGGAACGGGTTTTTTAAAGTCTTGTATTTCCGAACCCCTTGAGGTACAAACGAAAAGAAAGATGGTACAAACGGGTACAAACGACGGTGAATCCAACCCCGCTTGCAGATTTTGATTATCTCAAAAAATGCCCGAGATTCCGATATTAGGGAACGGGTTTTTTAAAGTCTTGTATTTCCGAACCCCTTGAGGTACAAACGAAAAGAAAGATGGTACAAACGGGTACAAACGATGGTGAATCCAACCCCGCTGGCAGATTTTGATTATCTCAAAAAATGCCCGAGATTCCGATATTAGGGAACGGGTTTTTTAAAGTCTTGTATTTCCGAACCCCTTGAGGTACAAACGAAAAGAAAGATGGTACAAACGGGTACAAACGACGGTGAATCCAACCCCGCTTGCAGATTTTGATTATCTCAAAAAATGGCCGAGATTCCGATATTAGGGATCAGGTTTTTTAAAGTCCTGTATTTCCGAACCCCTTGAGGTACAAACGAAAAGAAAGATGGTACAAACGGGTACAAACGACGGTGAATCCCACCCCGCTTGCAGATTTTGATTATCTCAAAAAATGCCCGAGATTCCGATATTAGGGAACGGGTTTTTGAAAGTCCTGTATTTCCGAACCCCTTGAGGTACAAACGAAAAGAAAGATGGTACAAACGGGTACAAACGACGGTGAATCCCACCCCGCTTGCAGATTTTGATTATCTCAAAAAATGCCCGAGATTCCGATATTAGGGAACGGGTTTTTTAAAGTCTTGTATTTCCGAACCCCTTGAGGTACAAACGAAAAGAAAGATGGTACAAACGGGTACAAACGATGGTGAATCCAACCCCGCTGGCAGATTTTGATTATCTCAAAAAATGGCCGAGATTCCGATATTAGGGATCAGGTTTTTTAAAGTCCTGTATTTCCGAACCCCTTGAGGTACAAACGAAAAGAAAGATGGTACAAACGGGTACAAACGACGGTGAATCCCACCCCGCTTGCAGATTTTGATTATCTCAAAAAATGCCCGAGATTCCGATATTAGGGAACGGGTTTTTGAAAGTCCTGTATTTCCGAACCCCTTGAGGTACAAACGAAAAGAAAGATGGTACAAACGGGTACAAACGATGGTGAATCCAACCCCGCTGGCAGATTTTGATTATCTCAAAAAATGGCCGAGATTCCGATATTAGGGAACCGGTTTTTTAAAGTCTTGTATTTCCGAACCCCTTGAGGTACAAACGAAAAGAAAGATGGTACAAACGGGTACAAACGATGGTGAATCCAACCCCGCTGGCAGATTTTGATTATCTCAAAAAATGCCCGAGATTCCGATATTAGGGAACCGGCTTTTTAAAGTCTTGTATTTCCGAACCCCTTGAGGTACAAACGAAAAGAAAGATGGTACAAACGGGTACTAACGATGGTGAATCCAACCCCGCTTGCAGATTTTGATTATCTCAAAAAATGCCCGAGATTCCGATATTAGGGAACAAGTTTTTTAAAGTCTTGTATTTCCGAACCCCTTGAGGTACAAACGAAAAGAAAGATGGTACAAACGGGTACAAACGATGGTGAATCGAACCCCGCTTGCAGATTTTGATTATCTCAAAAAATGCCCGAGATTCCGATATTAGGGAACGGGTTTTTTAAAGTCTTGTATTTCCGAACCCCTTGAGGTACAAACGAAAAGAAAGATGGTACAAACGGGTACAAACGACGGTGAATCCAACCCCGCTTGCAGATTTTGATTATCTCAAAAAATGCCCGAGATTCCGATATTAGGGAACCGGTTTTTTAAAGTCTTGTATTTCCGAACCCCTTGAGGTACAAACGAAAAGAAAGATGGTACAAACGGGTACAAACGATGGTGAATCCAACCCCGCTTGCAGATTTTGATTATCTCAAAAAATGCCCGAGATTACGATATTAGGGAACAAGTTTTTTAAAGTCTTGTATTTCCGAACCCCTTGAGGTACAAACGAAAAGAAAGATGGTACAAACGGGTACAAACGATGGTGAATCCAATCCCGCTGGCAGATTTTGATTATCTCAAAAAATGCCCGAGATTCCGATATTAGGGAACGGGTTTTTTAAAGTCTTGTATTTCCGAACCCCTTGAGGTACAAACGAAAAGAAAGATGGTACAAACGGGTACAAACGATGGTGAATCCAATCCCGCTGGCAGATTTTGATTATCTCAAAAAATGCCCGAGATTCCGATATTAGGGAACGGGTTTTTTAAAGTCTTGTATTTCCGAACCCCTTGAGGTACAAACGAAAAGAAAGATGGTACAAACGGGTACAAACGATGGTGAATCCAACCCCGCTTGCAGATTTTGATTATCTCAAAAAATGCCCGAGATTCCGATATTAGGGAACAAGTTTTTTAAAGTCTTGTATTTCCGAACCCCTTGAGGTACAAACGAAAAGAAAGATGGTACAAACGATGGTGAATCCAATCCCGCTTGCAGATTTTGATTATCTCAAAAAATGCCCGAGATTCCGATATTAGGGAACGGGTTTTTTAAAGTCTTGTATTTCCGAACCCCTTGAGGTACAAACGAAAAGAAAGATGGTACAAACGGGTACAAACGATGGTGAATCCAACCCCGCTGGCAGATTTTGATTATCTCAAAAAATGGCCGAGATTCCGATATTAGGGATCAGGTTTTTTAAAGTCCTGTATTTCCGAACCCCTTGAGGTACAAACGAAAAGAAAGATGGTACAAACGGGTACAAACGACGGTGAATCCCACCCCGCTTGCAGATTTTGATTATCTCAAAAAATGCCCGAGATTCCGATATTAGGGAACGGGTTTTTGAAAGTCCTGTATTTCCGAACCCCTTGAGGTACAAACGAAAAGAAAGATGGTACAAACGGGTACAAACGATGGTGAATCCAACCCCGCTGGCAGATTTTGATTATCTCAAAAAATGGCCGAGATTCCGATATTAGGGAACCGGTTTTTTAAAGTCTTGTATTTCCGAACCCCTTGAGGTACAAACGAAAAGAAAGATGGTACAAACGGGTACAAACGATGGTGAATCCAACCCCGCTTGCAGATTTTGATTATCTCAAAAAATGCCCGAGATTCCGATATTAGGGAACAAGTTTTTTAAAGTCTTGTATTTCCGAACCCCTTGAGGTACAAACGAAAAGAAAGATGGTACAAACGATGGTGAATCCAATCCCGCTTGCAGATTTTGATTATCTCAAAAAATGCCCGAGATTCCGATATTAGGGAACGGGTTTTTTAAAGTCTTGTATTTCCGAACCCCTTGAGGTACAAACGAAAAGAAAGATGGTACAAACGGGTACAAACGACGGTGAATCCAACCCCGCTTGCAGATTTTGATTATCTCAAAAAATGCCCGAGATTCCGATATTAGGGAACAGGTTTTTTAAAGTCTTGTATTTCCGAACCCCTTGAGGTACAAACGAAAAGAAAAATGGTACAAACGGGTACAAACAATGGTGAATCCAACCCCGCTGGCAGATTTTGATTATCTCAAAAAATGCCCGAGATTCCGATATTAGGGAACAGGTTTTATAAAGTCTTGTATTTCCGAACCCCTTGAGGTACAAACGAAAAGAAAGATGGTACAAACGGGTACAAACGACGGTGAATCCCACCCCGCTTGCAGATTTTGATTATCTCAAAAAATGCCCGAGATTCCGATATTAGGGAACGGGTTTTTGAAAGTCCTGTATTTCCGAACCCCTTGAGGTACAAACGAAAAGAAAGATGGTACAAACGGGTACAAACGACGGTGAATCCCACCCCGCTTGCAGATTTTGATTATCTCAAAAAATGCCCGAGATTCCGATATTAGGGAACGGGTTTTTTAAAGTCTTGTATTTCCGAACCCCTTGAGGTACAAACGAAAAGAAAGATGGTACAAACGGGTACAAACGATGGTGAATCCAACCCCGCTGGCAGATTTTGATTATCTCAAAAAATGGCCGAGATTCCGATATTAGGGATCAGGTTTTTTAAAGTCCTGTATTTCCGAACCCCTTGAGGTACAAACGAAAAGAAAGATGGTACAAACGGGTACAAACGACGGTGAATCCCACCCCGCTTGCAGATTTTGATTATCTCAAAAAATGCCCGAGATTCCGATATTAGGGAACGGGTTTTTGAAAGTCCTGTATTTCCGAACCCCTTGAGGTACAAACGAAAAGAAAGATGGTACAAACGGGTACAAACGATGGTGAATCCAACCCCGCTGGCAGATTTTGATTATCTCAAAAAATGGCCGAGATTCCGATATTAGGGAACCGGTTTTTTAAAGTCTTGTATTTCCGAACCCCTTGAGGTACAAACGAAAAGAAAGATGGTACAAACGGGTACAAACGATGGTGAATCCAACCCCGCTGGCAGATTTTGATTATCTCAAAAAATGCCCGAGATTCCGATATTAGGGAACCGGCTTTTTAAAGTCTTGTATTTCCGAACCCCTTGAGGTACAAACGAAAAGAAAGATGGTACAAACGGGTACTAACGATGGTGAATCCAACCCCGCTTGCAGATTTTGATTATCTCAAAAAATGCCCGAGATTCCGATATTAGGGAACAAGTTTTTTAAAGTCTTGTATTTCCGAACCCCTTGAGGTACAAACGAAAAGAAAGATGGTACAAACGGGTACAAACGATGGTGAATCGAACCCCGCTTGCAGATTTTGATTATCTCAAAAAATGCCCGAGATTCCGATATTAGGGAACGGGTTTTTTAAAGTCTTGTATTTCCGAACCCCTTGAGGTACAAACGAAAAGAAAGATGGTACAAACGGGTACAAACGACGGTGAATCCAACCCCGCTTGCAGATTTTGATTATCTCAAAAAATGCCCGAGATTCCGATATTAGGGAACCGGTTTTTTAAAGTCTTGTATTTCCGAACCCCTTGAGGTACAAACGAAAAGAAAGATGGTACAAACGGGTACAAACGATGGTGAATCCAACCCCGCTTGCAGATTTTGATTATCTCAAAAAATGCCCGAGATTACGATATTAGGGAACAAGTTTTTTAAAGTCTTGTATTTCCGAACCCCTTGAGGTACAAACGAAAAGAAAGATGGTACAAACGGGTACAAACGATGGTGAATCCAATCCCGCTGGCAGATTTTGATTATCTCAAAAAATGCCCGAGATTCCGATATTAGGGAACGGGTTTTTTAAAGTCTTGTATTTCCGAACCCCTTGAGGTACAAACGAAAAGAAAGATGGTACAAACGGGTACAAACGATGGTGAATCCAATCCCGCTGGCAGATTTTGATTATCTCAAAAAATGCCCGAGATTCCGATATTAGGGAACGGGTTTTTTAAAGTCTTGTATTTCCGAACCCCTTGAGGTACAAACGAAAAGAAAGATGGTACAAACGGGTACAAACGATGGTGAATCCAACCCCGCTTGCAGATTTTGATTATCTCAAAAAATGCCCGAGATTCCGATATTAGGGAACAAGTTTTTTAAAGTCTTGTATTTCCGAACCCCTTGAGGTACAAACGAAAAGAAAGATGGTACAAACGATGGTGAATCCAATCCCGCTTGCAGATTTTGATTATCTCAAAAAATGCCCGAGATTCCGATATTAGGGAACGGGTTTTTTAAAGTCTTGTATTTCCGAACCCCTTGAGGTACAAACGAAAAGAAAGATGGTACAAACGGGTACAAACGACGGTGAATCCAACCCCGCTTGCAGATTTTGATTATCTCAAAAAATGCCCGAGATTCCGATATTAGGGAACAGGTTTTTTAAAGTCTTGTATTTCCGAACCCCTTGAGGTACAAACGAAAAGAAAAATGGTACAAACGGGTACAAACAATGGTGAATCCAACCCCGCTGGCAGATTTTGATTATCTCAAAAAATGCCCGAGATTCCGATATTAGGGAACAGGTTTTATAAAGTCTTGTATTTCCGAACCCCTTGAGGTACAAACGAAAAGAAAGATGGTACAAACGGGTACAAACGACGGTGAATCCAACCCCGCTTGCAGATTTTGATTATCTCAAAAAATGCCCGAGATTCCGATATTAGGGAACAAGTTTTTTAAAGTCTTGTATTTCCGAACCCCTTGAGGTACAAACGAAAAGAAAGATGGTACAAACGGGTACAAACGATGGTGAATCGAACCCCGCTTGCAGATTTTGATTATCTCAAAAAATGCCCGAGATTCCGATATTAGGGAACGGGTTTTTTAAAGTCTTGTATTTCCGAACCCCTTGAGGTACAAACGAAAAGAAAGATGGTACAAACGGGTACAAACGACGGTGAATCCAACCCCGCTTGCAGATTTTGATTATCTCAAAAAATGCCCGAGATTCCGATATTAGGGAACGGGTTTTTTAAAGTCTTGTATTTCCGAACCCCTTGAGGTACAAACGAAAAGAAAGATGGTACAAACGGGTACAAACGATGGTGAATCCAACCCCGCTTGCAGATTTTGATTATCTCAAAAAATGCCCGAGATTCCGATATTAGGGAACAAGTTATTAAAGTCTTGTATTTCCGAACCCCTTGAGGTACAAACGAAAAGAAAGATGGTACAAACGGGTACAAACGATGGTGAATCCAATCCCGCTGGCAGATTTTGATTATCTCAAAAAATGCCCGAGATTCCGATATTAGGGAACGGGTTTTTTAAAGTCTTGTATTTCCGAACCCCTTGAGGTACAAACGAAAAGAAAGATGGTACAAACGGGTACAAACGATGGTGAATCCAACCCCGCTTGCAGATTTTGATTATCTCAAAAAATGCCCGAGATTCCGATATTAGGGAACAAGTTTTTTAAAGTCTTGTATTTCCGAACCCCTTGAGGTACAAACGAAAAGAAAGATGGTACAAACGGGTACAAACGATGGTGAATCCAATCCCGCTTGCAGATTTTGATTATCTCAAAAAATGCCCGAGATTCCGATATTAGGGAACGGGTTTTTTAAAGTCTTGTATTTCCGAACCCCTTGAGGTACAAACGAAAAGAAAGATGGTACAAACGGGTACAAACGACGGTGAATCCAACCCCGCTTGCAGATTTTGATTATCTCAAAAAATGCCCGAGATTCCGATATTAGGAAACAGGTTTTTTAAAGTCTTGTATTTCCGAACCCCTTGAGGTACAAACGAAAAGAAAAATGGTACAAACGGGTACAAACAATGGTGAATCCAACCCCGCTGGCAGATTTTGATTATCTCAAAAAATGCCCGAGATTCCGATATTAGGGAACGGGTTTTATAAAGTCTTGTATTTCCGAACCCCTTGAGGTACAAACGAAAAGAAAGATGGTACAAACGGGTACAAACGACGGTGAATCCAACCCCGCTTGCAGATTTTGATTATCTCAAAAAATGCCCGAGATTCCGATATTAGGGAACGGGTTTTTTAAAGTCTTGTATTTCCGAACCCCTTGAGGTACAAACGAAAAGAAAGATGGTACAAACGGGTACAAACGATGGTGAATCCAACCCCGCTGGCAGATTTTGATTATCTCAAAAAATGCCCGAGATTCCGATATTAGGGAACGGGTTTTTTAAAGTCTTGTATTTCCGAACCCCTTGAGGTACAAACGAAAAGAAAGATGGTACAAACGGGTACAAACGATGGTGAATCCAACCCCGCTGGCAGATTTTGATTATCTCAAAAAATGCCCGAGATTCCGATATTAGGGATCAGGTTTTTTAAAGTCCTGTATTTCCGAACCCCTTGAGGTACAAACGAAAAGAAAGATGGTACAAACGGGTACAAACGATGGTGAATCCAACCCCGCTGGCAGATTTTGATTATCTCAAAAAATGCCCGAGATTCCGATATTAGGGAACAGGTTTTTTAAAGTCCTGTATTTCCGAACCACTTGAGGTACAAACGAAAAAAAAGTTGGTACAAACAGGTACATATGGAGTACTAACATATGCAAAAAAAAAAAAACCGATATCTTGAAGTCGGGTTCTGAGCATTTTTCAACCCCCCGTATCTCCGAACCCCTTGAGGTACAAACGAAAAAAAAGTTGGTACAAACAGGTACATACGGAGTACTAACATATGCAAAAAAAAAAAACCCGATATCTTGAAGTCGGGTTCCAGGTTCACACAGGTAGAAAAATGATTGATGGAAATCTTGATCTATTTTCTTTTGTAACAATTTTTATCTTTGATTAAAGTATATGGGCCATCGAAAAAACACTTTTTAATAATACTGATAAAAAATATCATTCTACACAAATGGCTAATCCCAAATTATGTTATGTACTTATAACTAGGAATGAAAATGATGGAGATTATTGTAAGCAGGGGGGGGTTCTTATTAATTAAAGATTGAGTATAAACCGGAAAAAAAAACAAAAAGAAGTAGTATTCAAGCCAGCGAGCTCGTTATTGTTAAATACACTGAAAAAAAGGTTCTACAAAACTAGTTATGTATGTTCAAGCTTTGTTATCGGGAAACTAACTTTAGTTACATTTAATCTTATATCTCTTAGATTTAATCAAATAATTTAGTAATGAACCAAAACTAGTTTTGTTACTGGTAATTTTTAGTTCGCAAGTCACTCTGTTTAGGTTATTGGTAGTAAAATTTTGTGTTACTGTTAAATAATATTTTTTTTCAGTGTATGTTTTTGAAAAAAGACTCACTAAAAAGTATTAAGCAGAACATTAGCTTAGCAAACAGCAGTGGAAATTAATGTTTAATTTAGCAGTGTTTGATTGAACCAAACCACACAGTAAAATAATAACAGGTATTTCAGTATGTTCAATTGCTAAATGGAGTATTTATCATAACCAACATTGAGAGTAACTAATAAAATGATTTGTTATTAATTAGCTAGCACCTGTTGTAATAATTAAATGCAGTCATACATCACAATTTGTAGACTTTATGGCATTTTATGTAATAGAGACAGAGTCATTAGGATAATATTGTGCCATTTGGCTCTGAGAATTTTTTTGGCTCGAGCATTTTTTAGGTACGTAATGAAACTCAGTTTGCATATAAACTGCCAAATATGCATAAAGATCATACAATACAAACTCCAGAGGCAGTATAAAGGACATACTTAGCGGCTTGTAGAAAATTCACCTCGCCAATTTTTATTATACTTAATTCTACTAATGGCCGATACGTATAATTTACGTACCGTTATCGGGTAAAATTAAGACTCTTATATCTTTACTAATAATGAAGCAAAGACCTCAAAGCTTTGCATAGCAGACCCTCCCATGTGGAAGTAGTAAAATTAGCTTACGAAATGATCTATACGCCCAGTTTGGCAATGAAAAAACCTACCATTGGTAAGCAAAACGATTAGTTTTTGTTTATAGAAACCGGGCATAAGTCGGCAAACAGGCATTCCGCTCTCTTGGTGGTAAGTGGTTACCGTCCGTGGGACGCTTGCAACAGCCGAGGCATACCCATAGATAATACTACTAGAGAGGCATAACTCACGCGATACCGGCCCTTCCCCTCTCCGCTTACTCACGCGCGCGACTGTAAGGTGGAGGTACATTCCCCAGGCGAGCTGTTCTTTGAACAAAAATTACTATGCTCTACAAATAAGTAAATAATAACTACGTCTACAAAGATCTAGATGTGCGGCTCTATCGGTCAAATTCTACCGCTGAACTAATTACAGCGTAGGCGCAGGCCTACAAATTGAATCTAAAGCGCGAAAAGCGTTCCATCTTTTGGTACCTCTATTATGGTTTAGTATTACGTTTAGTATTGCAGGGGCTTTATTAAATATCGATTCAGTCAACTTTGTATTTTTCGCGCCGAAGCACGCAATTGTACCTAGTCAGTGCGATTAGAATATACATGTTATGTAATGAATCTAAGCTTGTTTTGAAAAGAGTCATTGCTGAGTTTATTGCCGGCTCTTATCGGCAAATGCAACCTTCCGAACCGGTATTAGAGTCCGACTTTTCATGAGTGCCTGCAAAGGTCTGTTTGAATAAATGATTTTGAATTATTATTATTAATTCAGTCACTATCGATCGATATACGTACCGTAGAATTATTGCGTGAAATCAAGCGGAGTAGATAGTTCACTGAAACTAAAACGTAGCGAAAACAACCTAAGTCTATGATTATATCCCTTTATCAATTTTTCCTACGGAATTTGAATAAGGGCACAAAAATATCTTCGATAATGATGATGACTTACCTTCTGGGCGCCATATCTCGATAACGCCATTTGTGAAACTTTTGCCTACCGATATAAATGTAGCTATTGTGCTTCTTTATCATTTTTAGAGACCTGGTTGTGGAGCTAAATCGTAAATCCTACCAAATTCATCGACAATGCTGCTCCGTATTGTAAATAAGCTGAAAATAATAATCTATTTATATATAATTTGTCTTAATTAATTGAATGGCTCTCAATAGCGTGTCTGCTCGAGCATCGAGCGTAATGTCAATTATCCCGGCAATTCATAACTGACGCGTGCCCGTTTTGCTTGCAGTAATTAGTCATAAACCATGGGCATGACAAGATCCGTGACGGGGGCTTTCACAGCTGCCAAAGGATCTCAAAACGTCTCATCATTTTACCAACGCATAATTTTTTATTTTCTTTTGTAAGTAAAACGAATATATGTATATTCGTTTTAGGTATGTACCTAACTAGACTAAAAGCATACCAAATTAATTGAATTCTTAAGTATTATTTAAAAAGCTAGGTAGAAATATTGTTAGGTATTTGAATATCAAAACACTTTTCTCATGTTAACAACAAAAATCTAGAAAATGGTTTTTATATTTTGTAATAATAAATATTTGATGTGGCATCCCTGCTACGAACAACTCATGATAAACCCACCGATTTCCCGCCTCTAATGTGGATAATGACAATTCGTGAACTGGTAGAACAGGTTCTGTTGAATTCGTTTTCTTTTAAAGTGAAAACAAAAAACTTTTGCGCTACCATAAATTAGTGTTAATGCAAGTAGGTAATTCTCTGATCCACAGACGAGGTTATTGAACCGGACTTTTTCGGTATATATCACATGCCTTAGTAAACTCACAACTGCCTACTACAAACAATTTGAAAAAGTGTGTCCAATATAAACAAAAAAAAAATAGATATTATGTGTCACAATAATTTTAGTTTGTTAATTAAATTCTACATGTTTTCTTTATTTCTAAGTGTTAAATTTTTAAGTGTTAATATTTGTGTTTATGTGATGCCATTGTTTTAGAACCTACTCTTTTAATTTTAATGTTTTGTTTCTCTGTAACTAACTAAACATATTTTCAACTTCATGGATTGCTTTAATAAAACTACGTTTTTTCGAATAAAACCTCTGTGTTTACGGTTGTCAATAGCGTACCATTATGCGGTTCAAGTATGCGGAAAAATCTGTTAATTAACTGTGAATCAGACGGCATTTATCGAAGCAGTTATAGATGCACAGATTAATTCAGTTATAGCCTTTATTACGAGTATTTATGACTGAAAAGATTGGAATGTTATATGAAGGAATTATAATTGTTATTATGTCCTGGAACATATTTCACCCACACGGTTATCTGATTACAAACTAAGCAGCGCTATGGAGACTCTATATATAAATAAATCACTGATATAGGTACCTACTACATAAACTTTTTGTAAATAAATAGTATTTAATATTATTTAATTTATTTTGAAGATTTCATTATTCTTGTATCTTTAAATAATAGATTTTCATCCCCAATATTTATATGGATTTGACAACCAGACTCAAACAACAAAGAAGTAGAAACATGTTTGCGGGAACCGAACCCTCGAACTGTGACCTCCAAGTCAACCAGCCGATCAAAAGATAAATTATTTGTTATCGGATGTTCGAAAAGTTATTAAATAAACGGTATGTAAGTCGTACATACCTATACTCGAATATGTGTAAAAGTCTAACTAAAGATTTGCTATAGTAACGCCACCGCTACGAAATTTCGTAGCAAATCGTATGCGTAGCGTCGGTGTAGTATGCTGTGGTAGGTATGAACTTAAAACTTAGTTTTAGTACTTTATTAGTAAATCCATTAGCCAAGCCACAAGCCAATCTCTGTATAATAAATTGTTAAGTATTTACTGACCTTTTATTTTCTTATCAATAAAATAGTTCTTGTATATTATCAATATTTTATTTGTCTGTTTAGCAATGAATTGGTTTGTAATGACAAATAAAGATTATTATAAACTTGTTTATTTATTATCTTTGCATATTTAATACACATTTTTATAATAGTACATTATGATACATGTGTGCAAAGTTGGTAATTAACGTGTGATAATCAATGCACACGCGTGTCATACGACGTTTTTCAACAACAATGTAAAGTAAAAAGCACAAGTTCGTAATAAGCTGCATTAAGATACTAAAAACGGTGCAATAAATGTCAATTTACGAGCGAGTGTGTTGAAAAAACATTAATAAATCACACCGGTTCGAACGGAAGACCAGCGCTGGTTTATCAAGAACCAGCATTATGCTGAGCTTTTTGTGGCAAATTAATTTTTGTTTATTTTCATGGTTATTATTATTATTTGTTCTCCTTTGTTTACTTATGTTTGTACCTATTGATTTTTGTTATGCACCACTTGCCACGAATAAAGTTATTTTCTTTTTTTATTTCTAAATATAAAAAATACGTAGATTTCCGCCGGTATCGGGAGCAAGGTCTAAGCTACCGGTGGTTAGGACTACAGAGACAGGAACCTCCTCACAATGCGAGCCGTGTCGAGGAGTAATGCCTTCTGAATCAGGCTCTTGAACCAACCTCTCGAGGCTCTCGTGAGGCGATCCTCGAGAGATGCCATGAGTAGAACCCATGTAGAACACCCATGTTTTTTTTTCTTCAAATGTAATAGCTACTTACTTGTAAAAATATATCTAAGTAGCTCTTAATTCTTCAACTTAAATGATATGATATGATACATTTCAGGACCACAACTACATTTTGTCAGGTCTAATCTGCAATGGGATGTAAATGGCCTATAAAAATAAATTCGCTCTCTAAACTGAAGTGAGCCGCTATCGATACTTTTTATTTTATTCGCATGCCTGCGGTACCTTTGACATTTTATTTCTCGGTAGTTGGTGCAGAATTTTACTTTGAAAATGGTATTTCCTTACATTTTTTATTGCTCCGATGCTCAGCTCAGTAAGGTTTTTTCGAGATCAATTTTATTGGTAATTTACTTGAACTCTGAGTTTGATGGTGGTCGCAGAGATCAAAGACTATCACATTTTTCTAAGCACTTTAATAGATAATTTACTACTGATTGTACATAGGTACTATGATAGCTTACTTTTTATGAGTAAAAATTGTCGCCCATGAATACTTTATGCGTTCTGTGAGCGCGCTACTGCATCCCAATTGCAAAGTGAGCATCACATCAGTCTTTCTCGTATGACGAGCGACTGAAGCGATGTAAACGCGTAACTATTACTTACGATGTAGTGATTATACAAAACATATACGTACGTTAGTTTTTCACTTACGATATGTTCCAGAACATATCGTAAGTGAAAAAGTAATTTAAACTAAATATATAATTGAACTAGCTACGTTTACATAGTATTTATTTAGTGGTACAGTGGAAATAAAAACTCCACTAAATACCTACATCACTGCATCAACTGCGTGTGCGAACTAAGTATGTTTACAAAAAATTATTAAAAATAAATTGTTAAAAGTCCAGTAAAAATATAGGCTGCAATTACAAATTAATCGTTTAGCTCAAAAATAAACGTCAGCATAATTTCATTGCCCCACTCGCTTTACGTTTTCGTTTTATTCTTGGCTTGTTCCGACATGGCCCTCCCATTGTTTTCGCTCTTAACTTTGACAATCTTCCATAAAACGAGGTATGGGTCATTATAAGTTAAGAGGTAATATGTTGTATGAAGTGACGGCATGGCATTTTTTTTAATATTTTAACTTAAGTATACATCTGTATTATTGAAACTTTTAAGTTGAAAACGTTTACAAAGTGGCCAGTCAATTTATTGGTTTTATCTCGTTTTATAAGTGACCAGGGTAAATACTCAGTACAGGGTAGAGACAAAATGCACAGGGGAGGATACTTTACGGACAGGGAAGAGAGATAGACATATTAAAAACAGGGTTATTTTTAAGAATCAACTTTATTTATTTATTTTTAGTTTAGTTATGAATTATTTATAATCAGACATCATTCCTTAGCAGTCTTTGCTTATAAAATTAAATGTTTCTTAAGCGCTAGGTACAAAACATAAAAAGGTTGTTACTTTTCCTTTCCATCAACACAAAAACAAAAATATCTATAACTATATAATAGTCAATAATGAAATAAAAAGAAACAAAAACTTCTTTGAGTAACAGTATTAAATTTTTCTTGTACTTAAACTCTAAAAACATTTTGATTAAAACGAAACAAAAAATTTTTTTTTTCTAAAACCCGCGTTCAAAGATTTCAATAGATGCTTTAAATGCATAAAAATACGCTGCCCTCTCTTTTTTAAGTAAGGGGAGGGTAGTTTTTTTAAAACGTGATCCCAGGTGATGAAAGAAATATCGTCATCATTAATTCTGAACTTTTTTCCAGTTTCATCACAGATTCTACAAAATATAACTTGAAGTTCATAATTTTCTTCAACACATGTGCTCATAGCAACATAGCGATATTCTGTTTTTGTATCTTGAAGTTTAACCAGCACAAAGTCCCCATTGCAGAATGTTTCCCTTCCAGATGTTCCAGGTTTTGAATCATCTTTGTGCAGTTTGGTTTTAATACTGGTAGGTACAAAATGCTGTAGTGTTTCTTGAGGCCTCTTCCTGTGTTCTTGAGATTTGAAATGGATTAGTGGTTCATCTTCTGAATCACTAGCTCCGTATATATATATCATCAACACGTAGATTAAATTTACGATGTGTTTGTGGATAATCCAAAGTACCCAATTGAAAATAACGACATAGCTCTGAGGCACAGAAGCAGCTCAATGTTTTCAATGTCAGGCAATTGGGTATAAATACGCAGCAGGTAACTTGTGAACCTTTAGTGTGCCTGAAAAAATCTTTATACCTTCAGTAGAACCTAATGTTGCTCCTTTTTTTTCGAGCCGTTCTTCGCGCGTGTTTTTTTTATCTAGGTGCCATTTTTTCTGTAAAAAAGTCATATTAAATTGTAAAGCTAAGATATACATAATGCCAAGTAAAGGTTCAGAGAAAAATGTAGAAGTATTCATGAAAACGCATACAAATGTATATCCCCTGGACATTAAGTATCTCCCCTGCCATCAAAAGAGCCAGGGGAAATACACCAGGGGAGATACATTTTCGATTGATATCTAAAATAGCCGTAAAAGTGTTTCTCGTACGCAATTCACAATCAAACGTAACAATGTATGCACTATTCATAGTGAATATTTAAGTCTATATTAATATTTTAACTAATAATTGCTAAATAAAACTTACCAGGGGAAAGACTGCATTCACTCAACACTTCTACACCCAGCGAGCGGCGTGACTGATATGGCCGTTAAAATGGCTGCGCAGTCGGCTTATTCTCCGCTTGCTGCTAGCTTCTCGTTACATCCTATGCACTCTAGGTCACAACTTCCACAAACTAGCAAAACAAAACGAATTTTTAAACGAAAACAAAAAGCCAGGGGACGAGACACGAAACACGGAAGACAAATTTCGGCGTTGATATTATTTATGAAAAATTGGAATATAAGTAATTTTACTTATAAGACACTGTGGCTAAGTTATTGTTCTGTATAAAATTAACGATGATAAAGTAATTATTGAATTTTAATACATTCATAATAACTGTTTTACAAATAAAGTCGGTTTGGGGACAGACCAGGGGAGAGACTTTTTTCTTATATTAGAACTTATTGTGACTAAACTACGTACATTTCTGTAATAAATTTAAGTGAGCATATAGAAAACATTTAGTTTTAAGTAATAAATGGGTTAATTAGGAGGTTAGTATAAAAAAAAAAAATTTTTTTGTCTTGGCCATGGAAATTACCTCTTAACTTATAATGACCCGTATAAAAGTCTCAAAGTGGCGGCCGCGGCCGGGCCGGCGCGGTGCGGCGACAACGTAAAATGACGAGCTAACCGGTCGACATGAAACGTGGCGTGACGACGTGTAATCCTTATGGACTCGACAACGTAATTGTTCCGCCATTTTGACATTCTGCCAACTAAACGTGCGATTTACAACGGTGAATTTTAACACGACTCAATCAAGAGACGACATTTCGCTTTGAACCTGAAAGTAAAGTTTTGATTCTATATCAACTTTGTTCAGGCTTTGTTTTGACAGTTACTTTTTGACGATCCATAACTTTTGACCTCAATTCGTTACTGTCTTTTAAAGAAAAGAAAATAATGTGACAGTTTAGTAACTTGATGAATTCGTAGAACTAAAATAAATATAAGTGCCCTTAACTTCCTTTTGCAGTAATAAGTATTTTATATAAACGTATAAAATGTGTTTAAGCAGTTTATAAAAAATAAAAACCGGTCAAGTGCGAGTCAGACTCGCGCACCGAGGGTTCCGTACAAACCTGTAGGTATATAAGTAAATGGTAGTATAGACCTGAGTATTTGATATTAATTTCAATTTATGACGTATTAAAAAAAAACTACTTACTAGATCTCGTTCGAACCAATTTTCGGTGGAAGTTTGCACCGTAATGTACATCATATATTTTTTATAGATTTATCATTATCTTATTTTAGAAGTTACAGGGGGGGGGACACACATTTTACCACTTTGGAAGTGTCTCTCGCGCAAACTATTCAGTTTAGAAAAAAATGATATTAGAAACCTCAATATCATTTTTGAAGACCTATCCATAGACACCCCACACTTATGGGTTTGATGGAAAAAAAAAAACAGTTTCAGTTCTAAGTATGGGGAACCCCCAAAATTTATTGTTTTTTTTCTATTTTTGTGTGAAAATCTTAATGCGGTTCACAGAATACATCTACTTACCAAGTTTCAACATTATAGTTCTTATAGTTTCGGAAATAAATGGCTGTGACATACGGACGGACAGACAGACAGACAGACAGACATGACGAATCTATAAGGGTTCCGTTTTTTGCCATTTGGCTACGGAACCCTAAAAACGATACATAAATATAAATTGTTAGGTATCACACGCAGTGCAGGTATTTTGTTCGTAAAGAGGTGATGAATATAAATAACGCAATGAGTTTCTTATCGAGGCGGACATTGTAACATCCGCTATAAGTAAATAAGTATCACAATGTACGCACTTTTATAAACATATATAATTTAGCGGTAAGTTTTTGATATGATATTGCCATGTCTTTTATAAGGTCACTAGCCGCGGTTTCGGATGCTGTCTCGCGCGGTAACACCCGCGTTCTCGTGATAGAAAGTAGCCTTTAATACTCGGGGATAAGGTAGCTTCCTATCAGTGAAGGAATTTCTCGAATCTGAATGGTAGTTTCATTAATTAACCCGTTTAAACTAACAAAAAAATAAACAAAAATACTCTTTCGCTTTATTATATTAGTAAAGATTCAATTTTAAAAGCAAGCCCCCTTAAAATTGGTTAATATGATTAAATTCAAATGTTTGTTCGTCATATTCCAATTAAGTGTGTGATTAAACACTGTAATAACGTATAGGATTATCGAGATAAATCCTTATAACCGCGAGGTAAATATTATTGATTAATATAAATCCCAAAGCCAAACGTAAAAGCCAACGTTTTATTGAGTGTTACATAATTTAACGACCACAGAGTAAATATTATAATATCAAGAAAACTCGCGTCCCGAACTCTCTTAGGTTAACGCATTTGTTTTCCTTCGCCAAGTTTTATTTGATAACCAATTCGGAAAACCGGCAGCCGAATAACATTAACTTTCGTAATAAAGTTCTTGACACTAGCTTTCCTTTGTTTGTGTATGAAAACTTTCGCTCACGGGCGGTAGGTATATATCATTTCATATTTATTTAATGATGTACACCATATTTTACATAATAAAAGGAATAAGTGTTATATTGGCATTGAACATAGACAACAAGTTAAATACAAAATACATAGCAAACATTTCTCTTTATATTATTACTTGGTTTAGAGCCCCTCAGACTGAGGAGAGACTATATGCCTCCTTATGTGTGTTATACCGCTTGTACAACAATTCCTTGGAATACTCCCCATTCCAAGGAATTGTTTGACTTGATGCCCACGGCTACCTTCCACCATCGCAACTCTCGCCATCGACGGGGAGCCCATCCACACACATTGAAAGCAGAATTGTTTCGAACTGTGCAGTCTCAAAGGAGTTTCCTTCCGCGGCCGCTCAGTCTGTGGATTTAGTTCCCCGCCGTGGTTTTCCTAATGGAGTACAGCATGGGGTTCTTCAAGAAGGGTGTGAAGAGCTTTCTTCAGGGTTGGCAACGCGCAAGTGAGCCTGGTGTTGCAAGCGTCCATAGCCTACGGTAAACGCTTACCATCAGGCGGGCCGTATGCTTTTTTGCCAACTTAGTGGTATAAAAAAAACATGGAAATGGATATGGGAAACACATCATGATAAGTTACGCTCTATTTTACATTATTTAAATCGAATATGAAATATACGAATACCTGAAAAATACCTAACACATACTGGTGGTAATAAAATAAAATTCGATTTGATACGACAGGAGGTAGCGGGAAAGGGTTGATAGGACACGGAAAATCCAGATATAGAATACGTTCGGTGATGAACCTAATAAGGCTTAAAGGATTTATGTCGACCCTTATCGACGTTGACGGTCAAATTCAGTCGCGAGTATATAATCTGCATACAATATTTATGAATGTACAGGAAGCTAAACAACTACATTGAACTTCTTTTTATATAAATTGTAATCACCTTCTTTTTCCCAAGCCTTCTTCTTCTTAGATTAGGTATTTCTTTTTTACAAGACTTAGAACTGCAATAATTTTATTTTTTACTCTAGGTAATACTGAACGAGCCCTGTCCTTGTCGAGTTGGTTTCAGCGCTTTTTATATTTATATAGTATAAATATGCTCAATAAGTAAAAAGAGTTATTTAACTGTTTAAAGTAATTATGATAGAATCAAACATCACACAGTGCATACCCAAACCTCATACCTACCTAACATACGAGGCGAATGTACCAACATAATCACAGTAGCATTTGGAACACTTCCGCGGATACGCGTATATTCGCTGAACGGAACCAAAGTGCCGTAAAAGTGATTCTTTTTCGGCGAACCTTACAAGTGATTTCATTTTCGTAGGGACCTTTACAATTGACGGAAATCGGAATTTCCCCTAACACCGGCTTTTGTGCCTTAATCTCAAATCGCTCTAACAAATCAAACGGCCCTATGAATTGGATGTCTGGCTGGCAAATTCATTTTTGGTAAACGTATTTCCGCGGCCCCTTAAAATTTTCGTTGTCTCTACAGACTTTGATGTTGTGATTCCAATTAGCAATTTATCAAACAAATCATTTCCTTATTCATTAGTCTCTTATTACGTGACGTCGCCCCCACGGTAATCTTTATCGATGTAGTAGGTAAAATTATCTTTCTGTAAGCCCATCGAACAATTAACCCAAAGAAGCGCCATGACGTTCATTTTGGTTGAAATATATTCCGCCAATTTCCCACCGCCGACAACGCGCTCTGATTGGCTAAGTCAAGCACGCATGCACTCTGATTGGCCCAGTCAAAAACACACGATGCAGTGATTGGTGCTTACTGTTCAAATTCAGTGACAAATCACTGACGAGTTTCGGAATTTTATTGTTCATTATTACTACTCTAAAGGGATCTTTCCTCGATGTGTAAGCCCAAGAGGTCTTCTATTTATTTATAAATACCTAACTAATTTTGAATTACAATAAAAAATAAAGTTAAGTACAATTAATAATGTTTATATATCTTTTACGTACGACTATTTATGTTCAATAACAAATTGAGTACACATGTGTACAAACACTAAGTATATTGTTTAGGTAACCATCTCATTTACGATATTATTAATATTGTTTAGATAGAGTTGAGGCCGTTACAGTTGTAGAAAACGATCCGGCTCTAAGATAACTAACACCAACTGAGACACCGGCTTCCCGTAGCTATTTTTAACGTAATTTTTTCGCAAACAGTTAATACGCCAATAAATATTTTTTGTATGTACTAGCCCGTCGGCTGACCGATTCTGTTACATTGATTTTCAGTTTTGTTGTCGTTTGTAGTTGTGAAATATTTAAATAAACTACACGTTTTTTTTCATGGAATAAAAAGATAGGAATGGAAATAGAAAATTAATTTCATCTCAAAAATTAACAATGTTTTTTGTGAAAAGTAAGATTTGATACAAATTATATAGGTACAAAAAAACACTCACTAATCAATCACGAAACGACACAGCCTACAAAGCCTGTGTAAAGATACTTTTCCTTATCTCTATTGCATAATCCCGAGTTTCTAGTATTTACAATCCTACATACAAAATGAAAAGGCAAACGTTGAAAATGGTCCGTAAGTTCCATAACAGTTAACGTAAATATGTAGGCTAAAGAGTTATTACATCTTTGTTACCGACCGATCATAAAAAATATATAGGCTACATATTTTATTGAAATGTCCTGAGATATTTCTTCACGAACATGGTGAGAGTAAATATAAACTGTAGAACTTATTTTTGTATATGTAATTGTGAAAACGACGATCAAGCCATTACACATACCTATTATAGGCAATAGAAATACGACAATGATAGGGTATAACATCACCGCAGGGTGCAATTTCATTTGCAGCTGACACATTAAGTTGACATAAGGCGTTTAGGGCGACCGGTGGGCGTCAAAACAGGATGTGACGTCATTATCGTCGCGATACGCCAGTCCGGGGGGACGGACGTCACTACCCGTTATGTACTCACTCATACTCAGGCTATTTTTTGCGTAACATGAATGTGGTTTCTTTTTGAGCTTACCATTTAATAATAATTTGATTTATATTGTTTATCTATTCTTGTGCCATTGCCGTTAGGGTTAAGTATTTTTACTATATATTTAGCTTTCGCTTCTGGCTATAAATAGTATTTGACCCTAAGGCTGAGCGTTCAACTTTGACGCCACGAATAGTCTTTTATACTTATGTATGCATTTTTCCCGAGGGCATCATATGCGAAAAAAATAGCCTCTTACTGTTTGGGGCTAAATAAATATCCTGGGACATTCCTCACACACGGTCATCTGAACCCAAACTAAGCAAAGCTTGTACTATGGAAACCAGATAACTGATATAATACTTCCTGTTTGTGTTTGTAAATACATAGTTAGACAGACATGTTCATGCACACAAATGCATGTGTGTGGGAATCGAACCCACGACCTGCGGCGCCAACCGCGCCAAATAAAAATACAAAATAATGTTTAGTATTTAAATTTCTGCCGATTTTAATTAGAATAGTTCAACAAGTGCTATCATTATGAACGTCACTATGACAAACAGAATGACACAGAGCGAGCGTAAAAATTAGCTGTCACGTAGGTACACCAACCTAAAAAAGTTGGCCTGTTTTGTATACTCTTTCTAGGTGTATCTGTTACTGTCTCAAACATATCTATAGTATTCTGAAAGTTTATCTTTAGCCATAAAGATAAACTTTACTTTTTCCTACATTGTGCAATAAAGAAATACCTAAATAAATAATGGGGGAGGCTTACGTCCAGCAGTGGACTGCAATAGGCTGAAATGAAATAAATAATATTGTCTTTGGGAAAAATGAAACAAGCTATTATTTCATTATATATTCGTAGTTGAAGATTACATATGTAAGAAAATACATATCTTATGCAGGTTAGAGCTAAGGGTAAGGTACGTTTCGAAATTTAACACAAAAACCGCACAATTTAACACGATGCGGCGCGGTAAGTAGAAGTAATTATTAAACTACCTACAGTATTTCATTGTGGCTCCGTAAGCCGTAGCCGCTTAACTTGTAACTTCCATTGCATCCGATAATCTGTAGAGGAACTAATTTGATAAAATCTCGGAAAATGTTATATTGTTAAATAGTTTTCTGCCCCGTGGTTTCTACACCATTAAGGTTCGTATCTTGAAACCCTACCTTAGTGAGTGCTTACCTTTTGTATGGAACCTGTGGTCAAATTTATAAGATTATAGATCCAGTGGTTTCAGCTGTGCGTGCGTGCATCTGACTATGGATAGACTACTTACATGTCCCCCGCGGCTTCATTGCACCCGCGTTATCGAGAGATTATATGTTATCTGGGATAAAAAGAATCCTATTTATTAATTCAGAACATTTTCTGTGTACCAAATGAATCCGAATACGTTCAGTAGTTTTTGCGTGAAAGATCAATCAAAGATTTTACCAACATCTCATATCACATACTCACATCCATACAAACTTTCACATTTATAACATCAGTAGGATAGGATAGATAAGATTGAATGTATTTTTTTGATAATTAAATTGCAACGCAGAAATAAAAGTGGAGAAATGAAAGGCACACGCTCTACATAGAAGTCTAATAATAATAAACACTGCTGACATTTACAGTAAATACGCGGAAGTTCATTTCATATCATTCTGTGAACAGAGCAAAGACCGGAATGCCGTAAACACAATTTTCTTCGGAAGAAAATTCGAATTATATAACTAAAGCATGAATTAATTAACAGTTTTATTAAAATACAAAGCGATGATAGCTCAGTCAAAGAATACTTACCTACTATATTAGCTGTCCTATGCGAATATTCACCCACGTTTCTATCTTTCGTTAGTGAAAGAATTTTTGGAATCCGCCAAATAGTTAAAACAAAAGAACAGTTCCAGAGATTTGCGCGTTTAAACAAACAATCAAATAGAAAACTCTTCAGCTTTATTATATTAGTATAGATTACTACGCTTTGAGGAACCCGTTTGGAGAACCGTTTACGCATGTTATGAGGAGAAATGAGAGTTATGAATATAAAAGTGGATGGGATATACGGGAATTGGAAGACCGAAAAAGGGATGGATGGATTGTGTGAAAGATGATATGGGTAAGAAAGGAGTGAATACTGGTATGACGTGACGGATAGAACAGCCGAATCGAAGAAGCGTATATATCACGATGACCATAAATGATTGGGAACAGGACAGGTTGATGATGACGCTTTGTGGTAATGTCGTCGAGTACCGTGGTCAAAGTTGTGGTTACAAAGTACTATATGTACCGTGTACGTATGTATATTATATGTACCGTGGTACTACTAACGTGAAAATGTTTATACAGCAATTTCGAAGTTTTTTTTAACCATTTTTGCCCAGACTGTAACGGAGACGCTTCGCGCTAGCTCGGTCAAGTATTAATTGTAATAAAACACCTATACCAAATGATATAGATAGATCATTTTGAGAATATCTTGTGTATTTTGATTTGAGTGAACTACTTACTTTACCTACATACTTACGGCCTTACTCACAAACGCTATTTAACTAATCCTACAGATTAAATGGTGAAATAAATAACGTCACCTTGCTGTCATTCTCAAACAATTTGACGTTATTTAAGTGATCACATAATCAGTTTATTAGTTAAATAACGTTTAATGAGTAAGGGGGTTAGTCTTTATCGGTGTTATTTCAACAAACCTAAAGAAATTATATTTTTCCAGTTCATTGTTATCAGATGTTAACCGATCTTTAAACGAGATAATATATATTAAAAAAGTTTGTGGTACAACTTTTTTGTAGCAAATAAAAGCAACCGATACCTGTAGACACCTTAATTAAAATTTCCTCTTAACTAATTGTATATTAAGTTAATCGGATAATGGCGGGTAACACGCGTATCGGCGGCTAATTGCCTGGTGTGGGGTTCGCAGTTATACGCAGCCCAAAATATTTCACATGCGGTAAAAGTGTTGACTTGGGAATAAGATGATATGAAAATTAATATTACAAAATGTGTCACGGTCGTTTAATGTGAAATGGACCCTATGCCTGACCGATAATTTTCGGATCCGCCGAGCCGTTATTAACTTTTTCAGCGATAAAATAAATTGGTATGAAACATGAATCTCTGATGGACACGTGTATGTACGTATGATAATTAACTCGAATTTTATGAAACACATTATTATATTGTAAGAACATACTTTTCGTGTATAATCTCAATTTATCTTTGAGCATATTTGTGGTTTTAATTGATTTCATTTGGCTTTTAATTCATTTTATATCACTGGGAATTATTTTCAACAAGAATTTTATTGCTATTGGATGTCATTTTTCAAATTTCCATACTAATATCATTACTAATATACGAAGAAATAAGTTTCGTTTCCTTTAGAGGGTTTTCAATAACAGCACAGAATTAAATTCAATTGAATTCATTGAAATGACTATTTACATTTAACGCAATGGTTCTTGAAACATAATAACTTATAATAATATAGTTATAAACCTATCTTATGATGTAATAAAACCGTCAAAATACCTAATTTACTTGTCTACTATGAGTCAGAATCAGAACACTATTCAATTCATGATAATATGAATGTAAATTGAGAGAGTACATCCCAGAGGACTTGTATTCACATCTAGTGGGCTCTCCACGCCTCCTTAAGCTAACAAAAGGGAGAAAAATTGTCAAGAGACGAGCTCCGAGTTCAAAGTGAAAATGAATGGCGGCCGTATAATAAACCATGATAAAAGACCTCTCATGCGTGCGCTTGCGTCTTGTAATTTTGACACTTGATTTCTTTATTCGGAGCTCGTAAATCTTATTGTTGACGTGTCGCCCCGCTGAGTTATGATTAACGCAAATAAAGAACTGCGCAACAATCTTTGGTAATTTGGCAATTTCTTACGGTGTGCTATTGAAGTCTCGTAATAAACTCTTGTTGGTGTAAATTATCTAGTTTTCGTTATTACAAGGGCATTATGAGAAAATAAATTATACTCTTACTTAACATACGTAACAGCCTTATAATTAGGTAGAGAACAATCTTGTAACATTAGGTAATGGTTATGTATAACAAGCGCCAACAATTGTTACATAATTGAGGTCAATTTAATTTGTAGCTTGCTAAGTTACACAAAATTTTACTTGTTAAGTATATGAAGTTTTGATAAGAATTAGCTTTTAATAAAGTAGCAAATTGTTACTGTAATTAGATTCATTAGCTGATTCTAAAATATTTGAAACTTTATTTTTACAGAACAGTTAAATTTGCGTCGCTATGATTTCGTAAATTGGCTATTGATTTGCCATTTTCTCCACTTTTTCTCAAATTTCCATATGAAATTCTTTGTATTTGCAGTGACATGCAGTGAGAATCAATTGACAACATACCAATACAGCAACGGAAGCTTTCCTCTCGCTCTGCGTGATGTAATTCCACTCATTTATTTCGCTTTGCTACACCCGTTGCTTTGGTAGAAATCCACTCTCATTTCTGTACATATAGACTCTCCGTCCGGCTTAATTTTCCTTAAATTGCAATGTCTTTTGTAGCATTCAATTATTATAACTTATGTTTGTCGACATCTGTACTTTTTCTAAAGATAAAATCACAAAGTACGTAACTGAGAGGCATATAGGCCGTGTTGGCGAGATGCTGTAGTAACCAATTTAGATCAATTTTCTTGTTAGATTACTGCTGTTATCAACTTGTCGGTAAGTATGTGGATATAGCCTACTCGTCATTTGTTACAATGTTTTTAGAACTTTAAGAGGCCCAGTAATATTTGTATTGCACTTCGCAACATGAATAATTTATAATGAACTAAGCAATGAAGCGGACAAAAACAGTTCTGTATGTTTAAATTTTGAAGTATTCAAAACATAGTTGGTGGCTTGGAGGTGAAGTCTGCAGCTAAAAGGAAAATTTAATTAGCACTCTGAGATCGCTCCAATCATTTGTGCTAATAAAATAACTGCCGGCTTGTGCAACCAGTTTCTTATCGTTTATTTTTACTATTTATCAATTAATGTTTTGTTACCAAATTTGAATAGGTACCTACTTATAGGATTTCTTGAAAACACCGCAAAGTTCACTGAAAAAAAAAATATTTAACAGTAACACAAAATTTTACTACCAATAACCTAAACAGAGTGACTTGCGAACTAAAAATTACCAGTAACAAAACTAGTTTTGGTTCATTACTAAATTGTTTGATTAAATCTAAGAGATATAAGATTAAATGTAACTAAAGTTAGTTTCCAGACAACAAAACTTCAACATACATAACTAGTTTTGTAGAACCTTTTTTTCAGTGTTGTTTCTTTACTGATTCAATCATTAATATTTCTTTTACTAACTTATAATGCCGTACCTATGTGAAGAATGTCGCACGATATAAAAATAAAAATATAAAACTACTACAAACTAGAACTTGTTTGTAGAAATAACGACAATATTCTGAACTAATTATGAATTCACCGTTCCGTAAATTGTTTTGAATTAATAAAGACATAAATGCCAAATATAATTAGATCTTATTCAATTTCATTGCGGTCCTGACCTTCGCCGCGGTAGCAGTAAATCTAAATGGTCCAATTGTTCTAATGGACTGATCAAAATAACAAAGAGTAGAGCTAGCAGAGAGAACTAGAATTCTGGCCGAGGGCTACTCCAGACATAAGCACTTTATGTAAGCCAAGATCCACAACGGCAACCGCAAATTGTCTCTGAAACACATTGCACATTGTAGAAGGATTTGGAGATCGTGAGCAATTTACGGCTAGTATGCTAGTAGGCCAGTATGTATAGTATGCATTACAGAATAGAAAAAGTTTTCTGAAATAATTAAGAGTAGTGAAGCTGACATAACTTGGCACAAGAAACGACATAAAATTACATAATTAGCGGTGCTACCGCATAACTTCATTAAAATGGGCTTCTATATTCTGCAATTAAATTAAATTTTATGAAACGCGTGAATATCAAACGAGTCAAGAAAGCCATCCATTGACCCATCTGGTGACCCGCTTGATGACTAACTGTTATAGCTCCAGATAATATGATTTCAATGAAGCCAAGTTCAATGAAGTATATTACCAGTGACTTACACAGTAGCCCCGCAGATACTTGCAATAAACCTTATTCCGATATAAACAATGAATATCATGTCAGACCACTGTCAGACACTACAGTCACAACAATATTCCCCTAATAAAAAAAAGAATATCCCGCGTCAAAACGTCAATGTTAAAAACAAACAGCGATTCCCCCTCAGGGCTGTCATCAAGCACATTATTACTCAGTAAACTATACATTAGCAGAGTGTCGGCAGTTGGTGGGGCCTATCAGAATTACTGTAATTGACGTCCAAGTGGCGTAAAAGTGAATCTGAGGCATCTCGGATGTTGGCTCGCGGGCCAGATCGATATTTACCCCTCCTCTTCCCACCGCCTTGCGTATTACTTCACCCCCTAAGAGGGTAACTACGATTTTTCGAAGTCTGTTATGTCGAGTCTATTATTTTTATAAACATATGTCGAGCATTTTTGTACATTATTTCGACGGAGATTATGTTTCTGCTCTATTTATTTTGTTTAGTCTGGCACTGTGACAATGGATATCTGCTTTAATAAAATGCTTTTATTTGCTAGCTTTATAACCTTAGGTAAGTAAAGGTTAAAAAATGTATTAAAATAGACACATGCCTCTTTTCGTAATCCTAATAACAAATTCACGACTTATTTATACATGACTGATATTTTAAATCAAGATATAATCTTCCCTCGCCGAGATTAAGAGAACCCAAACAATTACCCTAAAAATGTTACTTATATTTAGCTTCAAGAACCAAGTAAAGCAAGTACTGAAAAAAAAAAACACTTCCAACCACACTGTGGAGCATAAAAGCAGAACTAAATAAGTACCGGTAGTTCCTTACAAATACGATAAAAATAAAGCTTTCCCCCAACAATAACAAGTGCTCTACCCGGCGGTTATACCGCCTCAATTAGATTATCTTGACAAAAGACGACTCATCTCTTAATTAGAGCAAGTTTTGCTTGTACTCGGATGAATATTATCATTTTTATTCGACATCTAATTAATGTCACTTTTCTTCTTTACAGATTACTTATTAACTGTTAAACCACCGTGTTTTATAAAAACTACATTTGTTTTTGTGATTAGATAATGACGAAGAATAGATTCAATGCAGGTTAAGGAGAACTAAAAGTACTAAATTATTTTTACATAAAATCTATCGCAGTGCACGCCATGCCAAGGTCTAGTCTACAAAAAGAAAGAGTATAATTATACTTTGTGAATTAACAAAAAATATAATTTAATTTATTGAACTGTGATAAGTCTGTATTTTTCTTGTTTATTCGTACACATAATTTATTTCATAATTTTTAATTGCTAATAGAATCATCATATTCTATTAAACTGTTGTATATTTACTACAAAATTAACTATGATTTATTTGTATGTATGGAAGTGCAGCTCTGCACGACACTAAATTATGAACACCATCCATTTAGCAGATTGCTTTTAGATCGTATTATATGAATAAGTTACTTAATGTGTTCTAAAATAGATTATTGTCTAGGTAATTAACATTGAGCTAAAGTATGTATGCAAAAAATACTGTACACATTTTACACTTATATTAAGATAAGATAACAATTTATTAATGAAACAGAAACACTAACATAGGTAGTATATACGAACAAATTGTATAGGTTTATTTACAAGAAAATGTGGATTTAATAAAATGTGCAAGTGGTTGCGCTCAAGGAATTCTCGATGAGTAGGTACCTATATTACTAGCTGTCCTCCGCGCCTTCATCCGCGTTTCCGGAATGAAAAGTAGCCTAGAGTAATTCGGGGACAATTATTTAGCTTCCCTATAAGTGAAAGAATTTTCAGAATCGGTTCAGTAAATCCAGAGATTACTTACTACATCCAACTGACAAACAAACTTCATATCTTTATAATCCTAACTAATGTATAAACGCGAAAGTGAGTTTGTTTGTTTGTTACGCCTTCACGCCGCAACTACTCAACGGATCATCATAAAATTTGGCATGCAGATAGCCTAGGGTATGGAGAAGGACACTTTTTATGCCGGGGGGACAGTATTAGTATATTCCGCGACCTTCTGTTCGGCGATCCGGCATCACCACTGTAATTTGTGATTTCATAAGTAATGTACTGCATCAAAAACCGTTACTTTATTAATATTTCATTACGCGCAGACCATTGTTTTAAACTTATGAATGACATTATTTTGTGTTATATTGAATGCTCAAGTACTTACGTAATGTAAAAACATAAATAATGTCGGCGATAAAATAAAATCCGTTCAACATTGAGCCGTCGAACGAGCTTTCAAAAACAATGTTAACCTGTTTTACTGTTTTAAATCAACTTTGTTTTGGAACTATGTCAGCATCAATATGGGCTTTGTATTTTAGTACTATTGTCTTTGATTATTTATATTTTACTTTATTGTTGATTATTTATATAGTGCAAAGAAGTCCGCGATGAATTTTATTGCATTGATATCTCAGTGGTAGTGACGATGACGTCGAAAGTCGGGGCGAAACTTGAGAACAGTTCTTTCCTACGCTTTATGTACTTTCCACCTTTGATCCCATCACATACCTTGATGAGTTTATGGCCAAACACAAGCCAAACCATGGGTGATAAAATAAATCATAATTCGTAGTGTTGCAGTGGTAAACATTTTTATTTCAAGTTTCTTAATTTTGCTAGAAAGATGGTATAAAATATCTCTTCTGTTTTTATGGTTCCGTACCCAAAGAGTATCAACGGGATCCTATTATCATGCATCCACTGTCCATCCGTCTGTTTGTCAGTGAGCTGTATCTCATGAACCCTCATAGGTAGAGTTGAAATTTTAACAGAATGCGTATTTCTATTGCCGCTACATAATATAACAATCAAAAACAAAATTAATAAAATAAAGTGGTGATAATTTTGTAAAGCAGAATAGGTAAAGTAAAAAAATAGTAGGTATACATATATTATTGTAATCATTCATCTTCGATCCACTTTATAATTACCGCCAATAATTAATCCTATTAAGTAGCAATCCACACTACACGCTTCTAATCATTAAACTCGTTGATAAGCATCTCAGTTTCTCTTTTATTTCTTTGTTAACACATGCCGCTTATTATCTTTTCTTTTTTATATCTTCTAATGGCAGGACGGCACGTGTCTGCAGGTACAAATTTCGGTTAGTTTTAGAACTTATTTTGGGCTTCCCAAAAAAAAACGAAGAGTTACAATGTGTTCGTTGATTATTTATATGTGTGCACATGTTATCAAAGCAGATGTTTGCTTTGGCGAGACTTTATATTTCGCCTTCAGCACGTGTTTATCGATAAATGATTATTTTTATTTGTATTAAAATGTGTTTCTTTTTCAATTAAATATCGCAACATGTAAGCGATATAAATGCCAAGGTATCCAATGATGTTTGTATAACTCCTAAACATACTCAGATTTGGTTTTGTTAACTCCAACTTTATTTATTCGGTATACCGTGTTTGTTTCAATATCATCAAAGCTCCATTGCATTTTTACATTATTTGATATTCACTTTTATTTAAATATATGAACCCCATTATTAAATATACAAATAATTTCGATTATCACCTTTACATGAACAATTTAACACAAAAAAACATAGAAATTATTATTCGGAATATTATTTCAATTAAAAAAATACATTAGTAGGTAACAATTCATAAATATTAGTTTGGTTAATAACTCCATAAATCTTTGTAATATGAATATACCAAAACAAACATCTCGATTTCGATATTCAGAAGACAACCAAATACGTTAAAAACCATCTGTCGTGGCGAGGGGTATTACTTAACAAAAGATTTTTTGCTCGATAGCCGTTGGCTGCCATGTTCGATAGCTATTTCGTAAAAAAAAGGGTTGCAGCCGTCCTTTGCAGATCCAATTTAATTGTTACTTAATTTTCCGTGTAATATACAGCAACATTTTTTTCTTTGTTACAGAATGTGATCTTCGGCATCAATCCATCAATGACGGTAACATTCATCTGATCACAGTGGACAATGCGGTCACAGGCATCAAAACCTTTACCTAAGAAAGGGGCTTTGAGTAAAACAACATTAAAAACTGGTTCCGCAACAAAACAAACAACAAAAAAAGCATCGTCTCCTAAAAAAGCGAAGAATCTGGTAAGTAAGGTAAAAAGCACCAAGAAGACAAACTCAACCAAGGATGATGTGTCTACTGTCAAGTGTGATGAAGAGTCCACCGCAGGAGACAAAGGTGAAGTATCAACTGAGACTGTTAAGGCAGGCACGTCTAAAACATATCCTTCACGAAGTGATTCTCCGGCAAAAAAATCAAAAAAACCCAAGGAGAGGAAAGACGCGACTAAAACTCCTCCAGAGATCGTTGTAAAGAAACTTCCTTCTAAAAAAATAAAAGTATCAGATAAGCCAATTAAAACTCTCAAACCCGGCGTGAAAAAAGTTGGAAAAGATAGAGATGATATAAAGTACAAAATTAATGTAGATGCAGTAAAAAAAACTACATCAAAATTTTCTAAAGCCAAAAAATTTGTCAAGAAAGGTAATGCTGGAAATCAAAAGAAAAAAGTTGGAAGTCAGATATCTTCAGTAAATGAGTCTCCTCAAAAGGAACGGGGAGAAATTGGCATTAAAAATGATGAAGCTATTTGCGACAAAAGTGAAGAAAGCCAGAAATTATTAGAGAATAAAAAGGAAATTACCAGTATTGAGGATAAAAAATCGGAAGACAATTTACTGGATAAATTTGAAAATAAAAACAATGAGGATTCTAATATCTGTGTTACATCTCCTAAAACTTCTCTCAGTCAACCGGAAACTCCTAAAGCTGAAACTGAAAGGCCTCCTAAATTTTTTACATCAAGCAGATCTCCAAGGATGGTAGACATCGATGTAAAGTGTTGCAAAAACTCTAAAGGAAACCTTAGCGTTTCTGAAAGATTTTTGTCAATGAAATGTGAAACTAAAACTAATGAAGGTATTAAAGATAACAATTCGTCAAATACATTAGTCACGCAAGGTCCTGAGATTGATGTTTATACTTTTACAGAAAAAGTTGATTCACCTAAAAGTATTTTATCAGATTTTCGTAATCCTGTAAATAAAAATGTTGGTCGTGTCCGACCAATAGCTAGAGTTAAGGGTACAGTTATTGATAAAAAGACAGAATCAGAAAAGAAAAAATATTCACCCCATAGGCCAATCGAAGAAGTGGTTAAGCAATTAAAAGCAAAAAAAGGATCTGAAGAACAAAATACAAACCAAACTCAAAGTAGTTGTACAGTTTCTAGCGTACAATCAACTGTCGTTAGTGATGAAAAAGAAATTGATGAAAAACCAAAACCAATCGTAAGCAAATCGTATAAAATGGTAGCTCGAAAATCAAGTATAACAGGAAAACCTTTTAGCCCAATAAAGTTTCTTGATCAAGATGTATCACCAAGTAAGTCTGACAAACCAATTAAAACTACTCCTCCATCGAAGAAAGCTCCGGCTAGGAATAAAAAACAGC
Source organism: Achlya flavicornis (assembly GCA_947623365.1). Classification (NCBI taxonomy): domain Eukaryota; kingdom Metazoa; phylum Arthropoda; class Insecta; order Lepidoptera; family Drepanidae; genus Achlya; species Achlya flavicornis. The sequence goes on from OX392482.1 coordinate 7,341,878, forward strand.
CGAAGAAAACGAGTATGTCAGAAGATGATATCGATAATTCAAAATTTGCTATTAACACAAAATCTGTAAACTATACCTCTTCAGATGATAGTGTTAATGAATCTAATGATGATAATGACACCAAAGAGTCTTCCGAATCTGATTCGCGCAAAACAAAAAAAGTTAAAAATAAAAAATACAAAAGAATTACAGACAGTGTCAAAAAAACGACTTCTAAAGAACTAAAAGAACTTTCAAAAGATTCTCTTGTTGATCTGAAAGATGAATCGGCATTGTTGGGTGGTGATAAGCCTAGTAAGAGGCGTCTCAAACTATTATCCATGTGGTCTGGGCCTAAGAAACATAGAATGGCATCGCTCAATGCAATAGCAAAAGTTCACTGCCTTTATGAAAACGAAAGTCGGACTCATATGGAATTGGGATTAATGAAAACAGTAGATCGACAAATAACACCAGGCACCTCAAAACAAACTTCGAAAAAGAAAGAACCTAAACCAAAAGAAGTAGAAAAAGAGACCACCTCGGAATCTGAATATGAAAATAAAAAAGAAAAAAAAGATGAGAGTTCTGAGAGCTCAGATGAAAATCCTCCTCAAAGAAGTTTAAGAGGTGTACCTGGTATTAGAAGCGCAGGAAAATATTGGGATCCAAAATCTTCAACATCTTCGAGCGAAGATAGTGAAATAGAAACTAAAAAGAAAACCGTGCCTCCTGAAAAAAAGAAAGTAATGCCAAAATCTTCTTCTTCTTCCGGAAAATCTGATTCTGATAAACCACCTGCAAAAATGAAAAAAACTGCTGGGGTTCCTGTTAAGAAAAAACGCAATAGAAATGAAGTGGTGATGGACCTAAAAGATATGGTGGTACAAAAACGCATGGCTAGCCTAAACGCAACAGCTATTTTGGCAGCGAGTTATGAGAAACGTTCACCAAAATCAAACAAAGATGAAACCACAAGTGATTCTGGCAGCGACGAATCTTTTTCTCATAAGCCAAAAAACGGGGCAAGTTCCGGCGTAAAGTCGGAATTAAAAAACGAAGAAACTAAAAAAGAAAGCGATGAAAGTGCACTGACTGATAGAAAGCAGAAAGTTGAAGTGATAGTTAACCAAGATACTGACGTCACGATAACCGGAGTATACGCAACGCACCTCCACGAAGGGTTTTGTACTGTGTCTGGAATGCAATATCGAATTTCATCCACAAGCCACACACAGACTACAGCCACGGCTAACTGCGAAAAGGTAAACAATTTCTACTATTTTAGCTTTTACCTAGAACTTCTCTAAGCTGACGAGCTGACTTTATTAATAACAACTAACAACATTTTATTCACTCCGTATTATTAATTTATCTACTCGTATTAGAAATATGATCCTTTAATGTCATACATATCAACATACCAAAACGATGAATAATTTTGAATAAATTCAATAAATTTATATCGAATCATTCATTATGCTGTCGATATTCAAAACACCTTATTAAAACTCGAATGAATTGATTCATCGGCAAAGTCAGAAAATTAGATCGCATATTACCCGCACGTAATAAAGGCCTCTGGAGCTTCAACTCTCATTAATACCCGGTAATGAAGTAAGTTCTACGTAAACATGCCCCGGGACCTCATCTGCACATTATCCTTCATCGCTTCACCTCATGAAAGTTTGCAGAGAAAAGTAAACCCTTTGTGAAGGATGTAAACGATGAATCTCGAACGAAAGGTCACCGTCAATTGGGGCGTTAACGATTTACGCGTGAAAGGAGTAACCAGCGTGTTACCCTTGACGCAGATTATATCGTCTGACGCGTTAAACCTTATTAATGTTAAGTTAAACTCTCAGAAGCGTCAGGGATCCTAACTAGATATATGCTTCATAGTATGTATTTGAACATTAAGGATCAGTTTACTGTGTCAACGGGGTTTCTTTAGTTCCTTTAGGTTCGAGCATAGAGTTAGAATATTCATAGCGCGACTGTACTAGAGTACAGTCTGTGAGCACCGGTACGGTCTAAATGCCAAAATACATAATATATAAAATGAATGCCGTTTTCTCGTTTTCTATCGATACACCAACCGAGAACAAATAAATGACAAGGAATCCATATCGACATTTTGTCTGATTGTAAATCAATTACGTACGTCTACAATATATATCTGCGAATGAATCTATATGGAAACTGCTCACGCTTCGAACAAGGTAACGTTGTTAACGCTATCACTGTATGTGTTCGAGAATATTTTGACGGATTTGCCCAGCTTTTGCTTAACATTTCGCTGATTTTGTCGTCTAAATTAATTTGTCTAAATATGGTTCCATAGGAGGGATGTCCCCGAGAGGATGGTGCCCGATACACACCACTCTCAGCTTTGTCATCGATGCAACCTCCTGCTGAGCACGCTCATACGCATCCCCATCCAGGTAAGCCTTCAGCCTCTCTAGTTTTAACTTTACTTTTTTTAAAGCATGCCTTTAAGACACCATCATCCATTAATTATGACACTGAATAATGGATCAAATAATGCTTGTTTACCAGAAAATGTAACAATAGGATCAATATATCGTTTAATGATAACAGAAGAGTTTTTCGCATAAAAGTAATACGGTAAAATAATACATATTGGAAAATTCATATAACATTAAAATAATATTCTTATCAAAATGCCCATAGTCGAGTAAGTGCTAATATTTATTAATTCCACAATAAAATGTGGTTTTCCGTAAAAGCATATACGAGTTAAATGGACACTTTTTCCTTTTAGCTGTTTACCGATTGATAGTTTATTTATAGGTATTTCGTTTAAATTGAATTATGTTATAGTATTTCTTTTATTACATTAATTTATTCTTTGTACATATACAGTAATTATATATAATAGATATTTACTTGTACTGTACTTATCTATTAACTTGTTTATTAACAGTCGCGACTTAATTGATTGTTACGTATGTATTATGTAAGTTGGTAAAACTGTAAAATTAATTAGTGGATGACCGAAAATAAAAATAAAACTGATTGGCACGTAATAATAATATAACACAGTTTAAATATTTGTGGGGATCAATAAAAATCTATGTTACCACACGTTACTGACAGCGTATTTACTTTCTTCATCGTAATAATTCTGTCTATGTTTCTTTTTGCATTGACAGCTTTATAAGCAAATTCAGAATTCCAGTTGGTACATCTATCATCCGAACAGTTGCCTCATATCTCGCAATAATAGGTCAATGTTTTTCGACGGAACGCTGACCTCGGCGCAGGCGCAGCCGTTCTGTGTCGCACTTTATACAATGCTATACGTTTTTTGTTTCGTTTTTATTGCTTACAAAATGAACATGCAGTTAAGTTTCGCAACCTTTAATTTAATATATTAGGTGTGACTATTACTAGTTTCCACCCGCGGTTCCACCCGCGTTCCTGGTATAAAAAGTAGCATATAAATTTATTTTCATGCTATATAATATATTTAGTTAGGATTTAAAAAATATCGCTCAAAAATTACTTTGTTTGTTATAAGTATTCTTATTGTCATTAAATAATAATAAATATTAATTATAATAGATATTACTAATATAAACAATTTCTCATCCATCATTGAAGTAACGATTGACGTCATACAAAATGACGACGAATTTTATTCCAAACATAACCTACATTTTTCTTTGCATAACCTTGTTAATATTACAACGTTTCATAAACTAATTCTAAACGAATACTTACATTAAATCATAAAACGATTTGTTTGTAACTATTTAATTCGAATAAATAATATATCCTTGTGTCACCTTAAAATCAAAGGAACAGGCTTTTAAAGTGTCTGAGAAACGTTATATATTTCCTTATACGATAACATAGTTTACCTACTTCCTAAACATTTAACAAACAGTCATAAGCTCAAAGCACCAACTAAAACACAACACAACTTGTTTGGCACAGAGCCAGCTGCGCAGATGTCAATGAAAATCTTGGCCTCCCGAGGTTCTTCTTAACAATGTTATGAGCTGTTTAACATAATATCTCATGTATACTCTCATTTACTGGCTAATTCTCTTTGGGATCTTCGAATTATCTATCTCTATCTTCTATTTTATTATTTCATTTCACAAAACGCCTTTACCTGGAAGTTGAGTAGAAGGTTGAAATTCTTAGAAGTAATCAATCTGATTTCAATAGTTATCTCTATTTTTGAGAGTCAAGTGAGCATAAAATGTTGATTCGAATATTTCCGATACATATAATTTTTCAGTAAGTAAATATGTTTGCACTTCTGACAAATTCATACTAAAATTAGAAAGAAAGAAAAAACATTTATTTGCTACACACCTTAAAATTAACAACATAACATGAAAACGTACGTATGAAAACAATAATTACTTGATTAATGATATAGATATACAGATTGAGCGTCGCGAAGCAAATCAAATAACAATAAATAAAAAAGCTAAATAATGTTTAAAATTTACATTTCTCCCGATTATATTTGGAATAGCTCAACAACTGCTATCATTATGAACGTCACTTTATCAAGCAGAATAACGCAGAGTGAGCGTAAACGGATTATAGTGGGGATTTCACAAGTAAATGAGGCAATATAGGCATAGTGTATTATTTTGAATGAAATTTTAAACCTTCGTGAGCACGGGTGAAATATCCTGAAATAAATAAAAAAATATCCTGGGACATTCCTCACGCTCATTCATCTGATCCCAAACTAAGAAGGGCTTGTACTATGTAAACCAGAACTGATATAAAATACAAATACATTTTTTTGTTTGTAAATACATACTTAATATACATAATTACACCCAGACTCAGGACATAAAGACATGTTCATGCTCACAAATGCATGTCCTGTGTGGGAATCGAATCTACGAGCTGCGGCGCGATAAGTAGAATTTTAACCAACCACGCTAGCTGGCCCGTCAAAAGCTAGTATCATATAATAATAAGTTTTTTTTATTGCTTTCTTAAAATAACACACATTAGCATACATTGTAAACCGATTTTTAAACCGATATTATAATTTAATATGATACACATTATGATATTTCTATGGATACACATCTTAATATATAGAAACCTATAAGCTGCCCGGCGCGACTTCGTTCGCGTGGTGCTACCATACCCTGTGGTGCTACCCTACCCCACCCTACCCTACCCTACCCTGACAGCAAAATCCCCATTTACAAAATGATCCGCCATTTATTGAATTCATTTAATACAAAAAATGTGATAAATGAAGAACCGCTCGACCGATTTTGTGCAAACTTCACATAAACCATCTACTAAATAGTCCGAACAAAGCCTAAACAAATGTTTAGGCTTTGCTCACCTATCCAAACCAAATGGTTTGGATAGGTGAGCCCGTTCTTGAGTTATAAAATTACAACGAAATGTGGCATTGATTTTTATATTTAGATTCGGATTTGTTCGAACACTTATAACTCGAGAACGGCTGGACCGATTTTCATGATTTTTGATTCGTTGGATTTTTCTCCGCCTCGAATAGCAGAACAACTAAAAAACGGGTAGGGTAAGCCAAAACCTCGCGAACGAAGTCGCGCCGGGCCAGCTAGTTTTATATACATATTTGTCACGCCGCCACAGGTTTATTACCTACCTAAGATTAACATATAAAGTGAAAAACACAAGTGGATTGCTTTACACTGCGCGGTTATCGTCGTGTAAAGTTAGTAGAGAGTATTAACTACAGGCAACGTAATGCGTTAATAATACAGTTTTATGACAGTTCCTGTTTAAGTTAGTACTTGTATAATAAGCCAGCGGGATAACGTATTTGTAACTACTAAATCCTCTTCTCAAGCTGTGCTCAAACATTGGAACTATAACAAATTCCACTTTGAATATAGCGTTTATTTTTAAATACATTATATTTACTGAAGCTATAAAGTCAATGGGTGGATTCTTTAAGGCTCAACTTGCGACAATATGGGTTGTAATTTTTACAATTTGATCCATAACGTTACATATAACCCGATGGTAAGTTATTTTAATCCAGTTAATGGGTTTAATTTTAACCCAGGTTGACGTAAGTGGGCCTTATTAAGAAAAAAAACCGGCCTAGTGCAAGTCAGACTCGCGCACCGAGGGTTCCGTACAAACCTGTAGGTATATAAGTAAATGGTAGTATAGACCTGAGTATTTGATATGAATTTCAATTTATGACGTATTAAAAAATACTACTTACTAGATCTCGTTCAAACCAATTTTCGGTGGAAGTTTGCATCGTAATATACATCATATATTTTTATAGATTTATCATTCTCTTATTTTAGAAGTTACAGGGGGGGCCATACATTTTACCACTTTGGAAGTGTCTCTCGCGCAAACTATTCAGTTTAGAAAAAAATGATATTAGAAACCTCAATATCATTTTTGAAGACCTATCCATAGACACCACACACTTATGGGTTTCATTAAAAAAAAAAAATGAGATTCAGTTCTAAGTATGGGGTACCCCAATTTTTTTTGTTTTTTTTCTATTTTTGTGTGGAAATCTTAATGCGGTTCACAGAATACATCTACTTACCAAGTTTCAACTTTATAGTTCTTATATTTCGGAAAAAAGTGGCTGTGACATACGGACGGACAGACAGACAGACAGACAGACAGACAGACAGACATGACGAATCTATAAGGGTTCCGTTTTTTGCCATTTGGCTACGGAACACTAAAAATGAAATTCTATCTCTTTCTTTTTTATAAGAAATGAACCTAATTTTAGGTAAAATGTTTAAGTAAATATGTTTACCTACTGCTCTTTCCACAATATTATAAATTCTGTGGTATAATAGCCAGCGCATGCCTTGTTCAAGTCCAATCAATTGAATGAACTGAATGTTCGTTGAAATTGTTTTACTTTACCAATGTAACGGTATTTGATGGCTCAGTTCCATCCCAATTATTCAATAGCTGTTAATATCATGCAGCTATTCCAATTATTCTATTAATTTGTTACCCGAATTAAGTTAATTTGTTCATAAAATGGTATTTGAATGCAGTCGTTAACTCGTAATTAATCAATTTAGTATTTCAGTTTATAAAATAAATATTAAAGTAGTAATAAAAATATTGGATAGTTCATAAATATTATAAAATTGGTCGTTTAATTTTCATAAAGCAGTGATAAAACGAACTTTGTCAGATTATCATAAACCTAATCTGAAACAAAATTATGAGAACACAAGGTAATATTTTCTCCATTTTCCATTTCCTCCGACAAACTCGAAAAATATATTTCATAACTTCAAGCGCAGTTAGCAACAAGAGAAGGCTGTTTCCACCCCAATGCAATGAGTATATTGGCATGAACCATACTGTGATATTATCTAACGTCTCAACACAAGAGAGATCGGAAAAATACATTCTTCTGGAGAAATACGAGACGGAGAGCATATCAACAAAACCCAAATTCCGTCATGCCAGGGAGTTTTCAATTAACTTACGGTTTTTCAGTGAACTTTAAGATTCACCTTTGTTGTCATTCATCTTGTAGTGTGAGCACCTAATAGGCACGCGGGAGCCTTAATAATAATATTTTTCCGAAAATGAAACTCTACAAACCTGCTGGGCACCTTGCCGATTATTTGCGTCAGTTTTATTTTTTTAATATAGTTTGTTTTGTTGTAAATATGTTTATGTAGATAAAGTAAATTACTATAAGTACTTTGTAAGTGAAGATACCCAAGCGAACGTAAATTAATGAGGTATTGACAATGACATAGACAAATGTTCTCTGCTTTCATCTAACTAGGTTGGACTAGGTAGGAGACGGTACTGATACGAGAATTGATTTTAAAAGTCCCTTTTTAGGGTTCCGTAGCCAAATGGCAAAAAACGGAACCCTTATAGATTCGTCATGTCTGTCTGTCTGTCTGTCTGTCCGTGTATGTCACAGCCATTTATTTCCGAAACTATAAGAACTATAATGTTGAAACTTGGTAAGTAGATGTATTCTGTGAACCGCATTAAGATTTTTACACAAAAATAGAAAGAAAACAATAAATTTTGGGGGTTCCCCATACTTAGAACTGAAACTCAAATTTTTTTTTTTCATCAAACCCATAAGTGTGGGGTGTCTATGGATAGGTCTTCAAAAATGATATTGAGGTTTCTAATATCATTTTTAGGGTTCCGTAGCCAAATGGCAAAAAACGGAACCCTTATAGATTCGTCATGTCTGTCTGTCTGTCTGTCTGTCTGTCTGTCTGTCTGTCTGTCTGTCCGTCCGTATGTCACAGCCATTTATTTCCGAAACTATAAGAACTATAATGTTGAAACTTGGTAAGTAGATGTATTCTGTGAACGCAATTAAGATTTTCACACAAAAATAGAAAAAAAACATTAAATTTTGGGGGTTCCCCATACTTAGAACTGAAACTCAAATTTTTTTTTTCATCAAACCCATAAGTGTGGGGTGTCTATGGATAGGTCTTCAAAAATGATGTTGAGGTTTCTAATATCATTTTTTTCTAAACTGAATAGTTTGAGCGAGAGACACTTCCAAAGTGGTAAAATGTGTGTCCCCCCCCCTGTAACTTCTAAAATAAGAGAATGATAAATCTATAAAAAATATATGATGTACATTACGATGCAAACTACCAACGAAAATTGGTTTGAACGAGATCTAGTAAGTAGTTTTTTTTTAATACGTCATAAATTGAAATTCATATCAAATACTCAGGTCTATACTACCATTTACTTATATACCTATAGGTTTGTACGGAACCCTCGGTGCGCGTGTCTGACTCGCACTTGGCCGGTTTTTTTCTAAACTGAATAGTTTGCGCGAGAGACACTTCCAAAGTGGTAAAATGTGTGTCCCCCCCCCTGTAACTTCTAAAATAAGAGAATGATAAATCTATAAAAAATATATGATGTACATTACGGTGCAAACTTCCACTGAAAATTGGTTTGAACGAGATCTAGTAAGTAGTTTTTTTTTAATAGGTCATAAATTGAAATTAATATCAAATACTCAGGTCTATACTACCATTTACTTATATACCTACAGGTTTGTACGGAACCCTCGGTGCGCGAGTCTGACTCGCACTTGGCCGGTTTTTTTATTTAAAACGCCAATATAAAACCGCCAAAAAAATAAACATAATATATTTTTTTTGTATGCATTGACAAGTTACCTTGTGATAAAATTACTCAAATTTTTTCGTAGTCGTTTTCGTAGCTTTCTTCGTAGTATGTTACGGTTATTACAAGTAATTTTTATAAATAACAGTTGGCTATGAAGTTCTTTTCAAAGCTTTGTTATTGCTGTTTTTTTGTATGCAATATGTCAAAATGTTGTTCCGCTTTCAGTTGATAAATTGGAACGGTTTGTAATTCGTCGCGGTCCGGTTATGGCACGGCGCCAACTCTCCCTATCCCCGCGGATATTAAATAGCAGCCACTTATCTAAGCTACCGTCCACTGCCCAGACTCCAAATCAGCACTATCTCAGATGCTTACTATTCAATTAAATTTTGTTCAAATAAGGGGATTCATTATTTCTATTGTTGTATTACTTAATCCTCATTTGAACCTGATTGAAAAATATTTATTTTGAAGTAGTTTACGTGAATTATTAAAATTATCAATATTTTACAAAAGTATTGCCGTGACTTCATAAAGAAGTTTCAACGAATGAAATAATTTCCAAAATTCTATAATATCGAGTTTTAGTAACATTTATCTACCACATATTCACGAGTTTCGTTAGATGAAGTTCTGTTAAATGTATTTTACTCAGATTGAGGTTTTAAATTACAGGCCGCGATAAATTTATTTAATTCTCATCTCGGGATGATTCTAATTTGAGAGCAGAGCATTTAATTTTCATAACTTAGCGAGATTCCATTTAAGTAAAATCCGATTAGTCTAAGCGGCCGTGGCCTATTTGTTATCTTAGTGAGAAAACCATTTCAACAATTTTCTGGTAAACAAGTAACAAAAAAGAAATCGTTTGAGTTAATCACCAGAGCCAAACGTTAATAGGTTTGGAGTCGGTCTCTCTGACTAAACTTTTTGTCTTATTTGCTGGACGATAAAAATGTTTGAAAACTTAGAAATATTTTGTTTGCAGTTTTATACTAGACTAGCTGCCCGGTGCGACTTCGTTCGCGTGGTGCTACCCTACCCTACCTTACCCTACCCTACCCTATTTTTTTTTTTCACTGTGGCGTTTCTTCTCGGCCGATTCGGCCCAGATACTCACCTAAGCACCCATGCCCGGTGAGTATCTGAGTCAATCTGTAGGTGACGCAGCCGTTCCTCCTCTCAACCCAGGCCTCAAAGTTAGGCAGGATCGCACTCACGGCCCGCTGGCGCACGTTCCGCGGCAACTCCAGCCGCTCGCGCCACTCTTCGAGGGCGCGCCGGTGCGGGTCCCGCCGAAACTCCGCAAGCGTCCGGCTCGGCGCTTCACCACCCTCCCGGTGACCGTGGGTCTCATCTTAGACGCTGGCGTCCACTATCGCCAGGAGATCAAAGGGCGTGAAGCGCGCCAAGATGGTTGCCGCCTCGAACGATACCGTCCGGTACCCACATGCGATCCGTATGGCCACCACCCGCTGCAGGCCGTTTAAGATAGCTCTGCAGCGGGAGGAGGCGCCCGCCAGGCAATGTGACCAGACGGGCGCCCCATAGAGGGCCACAGACCGCACGACATGCTGGGTGGTCTCAATCCCCGACGCAAGCCATGAAACCATAGCGCCTCGGTTTTGTTTGGCGCCACCCGAAGGCCCAGCCTGCCGATGGCCGCGACTCCCTACCCTACCCTACCCTACCCTACCCTACCCTACCCTACTCTACCCTACCCTACCCTACCCTACCCTACCCTACCCTACCCTACCCTACCCTACCCTACCCTACCCTACCCAACCCCACCCCACCCCACCCCTATATTGTTTTACTTATTTCACTCACAATAATATTTATAAATTCGAAACTAACACTATGTGTTCGTTTATTACTATTTCACGACAAACCTCTAACTTAACTTTTCGCAATATTCGGCACGCAGAAAGTGAAACAGTGGGGACAGCTAGTTAGTCTATAATGTGGACTATTTTATTTCAAGTTTATAATCGGTGTAATTAATACTAAATGTGTTGCATTGTACAGTGCCAGAACTGGGTGGACTATCGCGCCGCCCCGGCTGCTCCAGCGCGTTCTCCGCACCCTCGCCATCAGCTCATCATGAACCAGGTCAGTAGGTACTTCTTTCAGATCTGTATATTTCTTAATTTCAAACTCGTTCTCGTCTAGGTGGATCTTTAGAAATTATAGGGCAGTACAATAAATTACATTACTTTTTAATACCTACTCAGTTTATGGACTCCGACCATCGTGTTGGCGAACGGTGTTCTCTTGCTTTCGGTATTGCCAACAATGACCAGCTTTTCAAGGCTGTCATCCCCTCTTCTCATTATATGGCCGAAATATGAAAGCACGCATTGCCAGCAGTCGGGTCTTAATGCCGAGTTGAGAGAGAATAGATACATTTGTGCGTTTGGCCATCCATGATATTCGTAGCATTCGCCTCCAGCACCACATTTCGAAAGCATCTATTCTCTGTCTCTCTCTTGCTCGGATTGTCCACGTCTCCACTCCACAGAAGAAGATCGGGAATATTAAGGCTATGACTAACCGAGCATTTTTTTTTGTAACTTATTCCCCGATTTTTCCAGATGTTTTGTAGGCGTGCCATAGCGTTTTTAGCCATCGCTTTTCTACGTGTTATCTCCGGTACACAACTTCCTTCATGATTTTTGCTTGAACCCAAATAGATGAAACTGTCCACAGTGTCAATGCCCGGGATGTTCTGGACATCTAACAGCTTTCCCTCACGATCCGCTACCATCAATTTGGTGTTCTGCCTGTTTATTGGTAGTCCTAATTTCTAACTTTCTACCTCCAGCCTTTGCAGTATTTCCCTAATATCAGTAAAGGATGTAGCGAGGAGAACTGTATCATCTGCATACCGTAGGTTAAAAATACGCTTTCCACCCTTAGCAAAACCCTTATCCCAGTTTTAGAGGTTTTGCGAATTATTTATTCGCCGTATATGTTGAATAGCAGAGGAGAGCAAATGCATCCTTGTCTAACGCCCTTCTTAAACAATAACAATACTATTCTTACACTTAGTTTTATAACAATTGACTTAATTAGGAAATCATTGCAATTGTCACATTAAGCTCATCAAGTTCGATTAAGCTAATGAAACTGTTTTGAGTGAACAGTTTTAATTAAATTCGTTCTGGGTTTCGACTCCATACATACTACGTGAACGGAACCTACAGGTTTAGTTACGTTCGGTTTGTCCCGAGCTTTACCGCTCAGAGTCAATTTGCGGTCGCCACAATGGATCCTGGCTTACAGAAGTTACAGAGGTAGACTGTGTGACGAGCTCGATGCTGAGTTATACTAGACCTGAATATTGTAGTGTTATACATTGAAACACAGCGCTATTGTAGCTCATTTGTTATTTTATGACAAGTTTTAATTGGTGACACAACAAATAAGGTTTTCTTATACTAATATACATACTTATATTAATATATCTTTCCATACTAATATTGCGCACTAATTTTCATCTAAATGTTATGTATGAAATGTTTTCTTTTTTTTTTGTGTTGTTACCTTTGAAACGTATACACATTTTATTTGAACGATTAAAACATTTTATATGCGGGAATGCAAGTGAACCCAGCTAGCATACGTGTAGTAAGTTCTAATATGACACATTTTACTGTGGCAAATATCTCTTTAGAGTAAGACAGAATACGGTCTAGTGGTCAACCTACTGTTGGAATTTTTCAAGCCGCCTAAGAGGCATCCAACTAGCTTAACGACTATCACAATTAAGTGATAACCGGGACCAACGACTTTACGTGCCTTCCGAAGCACGGAAACGCTCGATTTGAAATACCACTAGGCGGTCACCCATCCAGGTACCGACCAAGACAGACGTAGCTTAACTTTGCCGATCGATTAAGAACGGCTAACCATGCTACACCACGAGCGCTTCAATCTTTCCATAAAAGCAATGCAGCGCCAAATCATAGACCTAATTAAATAAACCCTGGCAACATTAAATGTGCGCAGATGATGTCAAAAGGTAGAATAAACTAGCAGTAACAGTACGGGGGCGGCTCGGGCGGGCGGCGCGGCGGCTCAGTCCCGGTCCCGGGCTCGCTTTATTCCAAACGCGTCGGAAAGTTCTTTCAGTCTCGCCAGTCGGTTAAGTAATTAATTCTTTTGCCGCTCTGTTTGAATAAATCACATCGCTCAACTTGAACATTATAGAAGTTGTCATTTGCATTCAAGTTTTTTTACTTTTTCATAATTTTATTGAGCTATAGGTTGAGCTGAGGTTATTGACTACATAATATTATTAGAATGCAATTTCAGTTTTATTTTTGTAAATAATTTGTCAGTTATCTAAGCATTTTTTTATTTGAAAGTCTTTCAAATTTTTCATCTTTTCAAGGTCTTTAACTATATGAAAATAGAAAAATAAAGAACAAATAACAAAGAAATGTTTTATGATTTCTTATTTAACTGTTATACAGCCAGCATACTCTCGAAAACCCATATTCTACCAATTTATTTATCTAAATAATTAATAAGTAGGTATCTTAATTATGTAGTCAGATTCTGTGATACTATTTTAAATAACATGGTAGGAAATGCCATTTAACAGCTGACTTTCTTATGATGGCGGTATAATAAATTAATGAATAGGAAATACATTTTAATAAATTAGACTGAAAAGTCTAGATCTTTCTGATAATCTTAATATTGATGCTTGAAGTTAATGAGAAGAACGTGCCGTGTCCGTAATTCTCTTAAAATAATAGTAAGTAAAATTACTGCAAAGAAATAGTACAGGTAATTACTTAATGGGTTTTTTTATGCCACTAAGGTGGCAAACAAGCATACGGCTCGCCTGATGGTAAGCGGTAACCGTAGCCTATGGACGCTTGTAGCACCAGGGATATCACTCGCGCGTTGCCGACCCTGAAGAAACCTCTTCACACCCTTCTTGAAGAACCCCACGGTGTACTCCATTAGGAAAACCACGGCGGGGAGCTCATCCCACAGTCTGAGCGTCCGCGGAAGAAAACTCCTTTGAGCCCGCACAGTTCGAAACAATTCTGGTTTCAATGTGTGAGGATGGACTCCCCGTCGATGGCGAGAGTTGAGATGGTGGGAGGTAGCCGTGGGCATCAAGTCGAACAATTCCTTAGAACACTCTCCGTTGTACAAGCGGTAGAACACACATGCATAAGGAGGCAAAGTCTCTCCAGACTGAGGGGCTCTAAACCGTTTGTGAGCTCGGGATCGTCGAAAATTCTAGCGGCACGTCGCTGAACCGAGTCCAAGGCCCAAGCTGGTATCCATGTGCCCCCGACCACAGATGACAACAGAACTCCATATGAGGCCGGACTTGCGACTTATAAAGTTGCAGCCTTTGCCAGCGGATTGCAGCTTTGCGGATTCCAGCTTAACCTTGTCTTCCAAGTGACGGAACAAAACGTCGCTAGAAATGTCAACGCCAAGGAGCACGATGCTTTGACTGATGGTAGGATGTTTACTGAGGTAGTTTAACATTTTTACAGTAATTAAATTATTTGTTAAAAAATAATTTTTAATATACGCATTTTTTGGTGACTTTACTTTCATTGTCATTCAATATAGTAATGTATACCAAATATCAAGTTAATCCGACCTCTGGAAGTGGGTGAAATTCGACTTCAAAGATTCCTTATACTTAGTTCATACATTGCAAGATAAATGAAAGCTTGTGAAATGCCGCACATCTTTTCAATTAGGTATACAAATATTGAAGTTAATATTATTCATATTGTTTATTGATACAGCATAGCATTAAAAAAAAACCATTACCATAAGTAATGTTCTGATAGGCTCTTCTATCGAATCACTTAAGATAAATGTATCAAATAAAAGGAGTATTTACGAAGGCAAATACAATAAAGTTCAAAGTTCAACACAAGGGGAGTCTTTATGTTTTGTTTATAACCCCTGTAAGGAGATACAAGCAATATCCATCAAGCAAATAAAATAATAACAGCGAACGAGTTGAGTGGAGCGGAGCGCGGCGCACACTATTCGAAATCCCCGTTTAGTTTAGCTGCACTACCGTGCTGAGCTTCTATTTGCAATAAACACGTCCCGTGTGGTCTCACAACGACGAACAAGTTTCACAGACTTGTTTGCACTTGGAAATGTTAAAACTGGGACTTTAGTTCGTAAACGGCTAGAATTTCTTTGCTCTCTCGCTAACTTTGAATTAGCTACATGTGAGATCTTTAAGTTGAAAGAAATAGGTGCAAAAGTTAAAATGCACAGTCTAACTTTCTGGCAATAACAAGTAAAATAAGAGCTCTACTGATTTTTCTCTCAAGTATGTTTTCACTACAAAAATAATTTACTATTAAAGCTTTTATGGATGTAGCAAACACTAATGTTAAAAATATAATTTCCATGGTACTGATAAACTGCAATAGTGGTAATACTATATAGGATAATAGGATAATGATAGAATAAAGTTCTTAATCCTATTAAAGACCATAATCGTATTAAGTTGTAAAACTCATAAAGTGGATACTTACTACAACGCATATAATTAGTAGTTATTATCCGCAGGGCTCTTGTTGTCGCTAACGTGCCTTCCGTACTGGAACCAGTCGGTTTTGCGCGGGGCGATGGCAAGAGACCGAATGGTATGTCTTTGATCCCTTGGAGTGTCGGCAAGTCGCTGGTGTGGGATGCCACATGTGTCGATACACTCGCGCCATCTCACATACCGGCGACTTGTAAAGCTGCAGGGGCAGCGGCGGCCAGTGCGGAAAATTCAATATTCAAAAAATATGCATCGATTAGACCCAATTATATTTTCATGCCTTTTGCGGTCGAGACCTTGGGACCATGGGGGTCAGAAGCTGGCCGTTTTGCTCGCACCTTGTCTTCAAAATTGATCGAGACCTCCGGAGACCAGCGGGCGGGGAGCTTTTTCCGCCAACGCGTCAACTTGACTATCCAAAGAGGAAACGCTGCCAGCCTTCTGGGAACCTTGCCGTTAATCGGAAGCAGCGGCAGGCTTGAGGAAATTTTCTATATATAGATTGTATTTTGTAAATATAGATTGTATTTTGTACATATTTGTTGTTAATAAAATTTGTAGTTTATATTAAACACTATTTAAAACAGCCGATAAGTAACTAAAATGTATTTAATGACCGTATCAGAACAGCTTAAGAATTCTTCAGCCGTCCAAGCAATGATTTCAGTGGTTAAACTCCCGAAACTCTAATATGCATAGCGAGCTTTTGTCTAAAAATAAAATGAAGTGCGGACGAGACTTGAATGTTATAAATGTCTAGACCGTCGACCGGAGGCTTATTATGAAGGCAATATTCTGTTACGCGCGTGGAATTTATATTTATCCGCTAAATGTCAGCTGCTCGTACTCGTAACTCCGAGTCGCGTAAATTAGAACTACCCGTACAACTACTTTGCATTAGGTATATTATCGCCTAATTATATCAACAAAGTAAACCAGTATTCTTCACGGGCGAGAATACCTTGTAGATATTGTTAATATCTTAAACATAAACATCGGTCTTAATTCATTCTTTAAAGTCGGTTATCAAAAACGACGCAACTAACGATAACAAATTTATGAATTTACCCGGAAATAAGTAAAATGCCGATAAATGTTTCAGATCTCTTCGAATCCGCTTGAAGAATTTATCGCACCTTTTCCTTTTAAAATCCTTTGTTGAGCTGTCTAAACGTAATCTGTAATAACATTTTCATCCTATAAATATTCCTTTTCCTTGTTTACGATGAGTTCTAATAAAAAAGAAAAATATTTAAACCTACTCTACACCCTAGTTAGCTCCCGGCTACACGAATTTGTGGAGTCAATTAAATTAATTTGAACATAAACACTGTCGGTGTAAAAATGTAGCTTTTCACTAAAAATGTTATTTGTTGTTGGATAACACGTATTATACCGTTTCCACCCCATTGCGAGGCGCTCGTTGCCCGCGGCTCTCCTCGCTCGCGCATAAATATTTGATATCAAGCAAGCAGCGTTTGCGACGCAAACCACAATTTTACTTTATCACGGCCCGTATGTTTGTTGCTTTATTTCCGAGTGATGATTACTTGTTTACAAACGCTGCGCCCGCCGCCCCGTTTGTGAATGTTTGATGAAGTAATTAATGTGTAGCGATAAGTGTATAATAATCGCGGTAAATGATGAAATATCGGGCGACGTGACAAGTGCTCCAATATAGGGAGGTAATGAGGCCACAATGGGCTATTATCGTTATCCTATACACATTGAGGCGGGGCCACCCTCTGCCGAACGAAGCAGAGGAATCGGTGACCCTTGACCTAGTCCGTTGGGTAGTCTCCCTCTCCCTGCCTCAGCCTTTTCACTCCCGATCATTTTACCACAAATTCTCGATTACGATACGAATTATTATCTGGTTTTGTTAACGCCAAAATTAACTTTTCATAATTCCTTCCGAGTCCCTGCCTTATCAATCATCTTAGTAATAGATTAATTAAAAATAGTTGAAAGCAAATACAATTATGATGGATATGATATAGTACATACGTCACAGCTCGCTTGGCATTCACATTGCCACTGACCTAGTAACGTAGACTCGAAACAAATGCGTCACGTAAATGCACTCGTGTTATTTCAACCACATAATAAATATTCTATTGTATCGAGAACTTATAGTAGCCTTCAGTCGGAGACAAATTACTACGGAAACGGTGTTCAGGAATATGCCATAATATGCCAGACGTATTCAACTCTTCATCGCAAAGGATTATTGTATGGAATGATGGCTAAGGACCCATTCATACTCCCACCATTACCCCTTTGGGAATAGGAAAGATTTGTTTTGTCTATGACACGGTGATTGCGTTCGGCATGTGTTTTTGTTGGATTAGGTACGTAATAAATAGAATGTTTATTCACGTGGGTATGTGTGTTCGGGGTTGTATCATTTTCTCTTTACGGTTGGTTCTGAGCACAACATCTAATAAGGTCCAGTTCGGATGATTTGTTGTAACATGAAAATTTATGCTACTGTTGACTCGTCCAAGCGAAAGTACCTACGTAAAATTTAGTCTTTTCTGCCCCATTCAAACATTTTTCATAATATTTTATTAAATTTTTACCCCAATAAATATTTCTTTTGTATTGAAAGTACATCAACTTGTTTTAAACATCAAAAGAAAATTCCAAGTACATATATTAATGCGAGTATTATATTACTTCTGTTTGGAACACAATCCTCTACAAATTAGGCACAAAGGCGGGCACTTCGTGTAACGTCAACAAAATTCTCGGACTGGGGCTATGGAGCTGCCACGAATATAAACTAGTTCAACAACCACTAGAATAGAAAAAATATTGGAGAATGTTTCAAAATCAACGGATAAGATTTGTCACTACGCCCCAGTTCGAATTCGTAATTGTTATTACTTCATGTGGCCCTACCTATCTGTTTTATTCAACACGAAGTTTAAAAAACATGCCACCATGCACCACGTAAATTGCTTTTCATCTCTCGTCCTCAAAAAGTAGAGTTAAAAGTATCTAAGAAGCGGGATGTAAATGATACTTAAAGTCCCTAGGGAGGTAAAGTAAAAAAAACTGTATGCATGTATACTGAACTGAGCAATGCTCGTCACCTATACAGCCACACTTCGATAATATCATATTAATTGTAATAGTACATTATGATATGATACATGTGTGCAAAGTTTGTAATTACAGACGAGGCGGTATTAAGGGCGTGAGCCGTAGGCGAACGCGATTAAAGAGCCGAGAGTGTAATGATCATGATCAATGCACACGCGTGTCATACGACGTTTTACAACACACTTGCGAGGAAAAAACAGACTTGTATTTCTTGGACTCGATTTTTTGATAATAATCAACCACACAATGAGAACGTTAATAAATATGGCG
This sequence comes from Achlya flavicornis, assembly GCA_947623365.1. Taxonomy (NCBI): domain Eukaryota; kingdom Metazoa; phylum Arthropoda; class Insecta; order Lepidoptera; family Drepanidae; genus Achlya; species Achlya flavicornis. Next base: position 7,360,926 of record OX392482.1, read on the forward strand.
TTATAATTGACAACGATGCGCTGTCAAACTGTATTACTCGTATAAATTAAGAATGCTTCGTCTACACACACATATCAATTGCATTGAGGTACAAACTTAACATAATCGGGATTATACCTATCATTAAACTGTGTGGTAATTTAAAGTAAAAAAGCACTAGTGCGTAATAAGCTGCATTAAGATACTAAAAACGGTGCAATAAATATCACTTTACGAGCAAGTGTGTTGAAAATATATTTTTTTAATCATTATTACCTATTCAAAAAAAAACTTTGAGAAAGTCTTTGAGAATAATAGTAGTTAATTAAAATAACAATAATTAGTGTTATTTAAATTACTATGTCGCTTTAAAAAAAGAATTGCCAAAAAAAGCAGGAAAGCAAAGCGGCTATTGTAAATATTTCGAAAGTACATAAGTAATTAAGATAATTCAAGCGATTCAGAAATATATTTAACGCCTGTCAGAGAAGTGGCTAAAGCAGTTCCGGAAAATCTTATTAGAGAAAGAAGGAAAGTTCCGGTAGAAGGAAAGATACATGAAATCATACAAAAACGATTTTATCAAATGGCGAGCTGAAAAAAACGTGAAATCTTCCTCAGAAAGTGTGTATTTTTTGGCCCTCTTACTTCGTTTGCCAAAATACCTCGCCTGCCATTTGTGCCCTACACCCCTTGGTTAACAATCTATTACTAAAACCTAGTATTTATATACTCTGAGCTAAAACAAAACAATTCATGATAAAAAGTTCAATAAAACACTTGTCAAAATTGCAAACCTTTTGGTCCATTCAATATCCGCTTACTTGATTCTCAATCGCATTTTCCCATTTATGATTTCCATATTTTTCCGAAAGTAAAACCACTAATGGAATTCGCCCCATTTTCGTTTATATTTACTACGATAAATAAGTTGTTTTATTATTTATCACTTCAATGTTTTATACAAACAGATGTCGAGAAAGAATAATTAAAGTAAATGAATTAAATGTAGACAAGGAGCGAGTGATTGTTTAGTTAAACGCCGACGATTATTAACTATTTTTACATTAGTTAAAACACCGCTCAAATTATACCGACAGCTGTGATGGGCCTAATCAGTTTCACTGAAAACATAGTGAGCATTTAGACACATAATTACGTAACAAGTGTAATTAAGGAGTAGCCCTCTATTAGCGGTGTCTCTTCTTGTTACATATATCAGTGTAGTCGCCCTTTTCTTAGTTAATTGGGCTCCATTATTTATTTTTCCTGCCTGTTTTCGTCGTCTCTTCACGAGAAAATGAAAAGCTTTTTGGAGTCGCTTTCTCATTGTCAGTAAGCGTTATCACCTTGGAAAAGTGTGGTGAAATATACATTGAAAAGGCCATTATTTATTGCCGTCTAATCATTAAATTTACACTTGAATTAATCAATTTATTTCTTGCAATAATTAGGTACGAATTCCTTTCTTTATAACCTCTCATTGTCTTTACTATACCAGATTACTCTGTACCTAATATAAATAACAGTGTGTTTACTAATGACTCTTATTTCGGCAAAGCCTTTTCTTATAAATAACAACTATAACCTACTTGAGTATCTCATAAGCAAAACCAGAACGTGTGAGCTTAGTTCCTAAATCTCTAGACTAGTACAATCTGCCCAGTTATATGATTAAGAGGTATAACGTCGCAACGTAACTCATAGGTAATGGATGACGGCACATTAGTTCGCAAATGAGCTCAGTAGATAAAAAAATAACAAAAATAAGCAAACGTAACAAAAAAAAAACTGATGAAAACACTTATAATTCAGATAATAAAACCTTCAAAAAGTTGCAAAGTAAGGTATAAAGATATAAAATTTTAGCACCTATAAAGCTGTAATTAACTCGCTGGCCAACCGACAAATAAGGCACAACTTGGAAAGGCTAGGTAGACTTGGTTAATTATTTTCAGGGAACGTGGAAAATTTGCAGCGGGAATATGAAATACACAAATAGTTATGAATAAGTAATACAGGAACTTAATCCCTTAGCGTGCATAATATATGAACTAAATGAAAACTGTGTTTGAAATGTTTCATAGCTATTGTGACATTAGAATGCTTTATATGTCTTATTTATTATCTTTATGGGTCTTTAGTACATTCGGCCCACTCTTTGTTCGTCCGCGTACCGAAAAGCCTAAAATGTTGATATGTCTTAATTTGAAGGGGTAGATTCGGTCCGCAAGAAACAAATGCTCTAAAGGACATTCAAACACAAAAGTTTTGAAATTTTACCCGACTGCGGTAGTGCTAAAAGATAGGTAATGATGCCGGTGATAATTGATTTCATAAATAATACGAATATTTAATAGTCTATAGTAAAGTAAATACTGTCACAAATATGTATGTTGCGATAGATCTTCTGTATTTATTAGTTTAACTTTCATTATGTGAAAAGACAAAAAAACCGGCCAAGTGCGAGTCAGACTCGCGCACCGAGGGTTCCGTACAAACCTGTAGGTATATAAGTAAATGGTAGTATAGACCTGAGTATTTGATATTAATTTCAATTTATGACCTATTAAAAAAAAACTACTTACTAGATCTCGTTCAAACCAATTTTCAGTGGAAGTTTGTACCGTAATGTACATCATATATTTTTTATAGATTTATCATTCTCTTATTTTAGAAGTTACAGGGCCCCCCCCTGAAAAATTGAGTTTCAGTTCTAAGTAGAATATTACTCTGAAAGTAGACCGACAACCGGTACCTATTTGTTTTTATTTAAATGGATTTCCAAACAAAAGCACCAAAACTATTTGTATATTTAACTTTACGCGTAAGTTAATACCGAAAATAACATTATGTTTTATTTTTGTATTTGGGACTCGTAAAACAGAAACTTGTTACCATAAATTGGCTGGGCTCTCGGCAGGAGGAATTGATTTTGCAGTCAGTGTAATAACTATATACCTAGTTCTAGTATGGAACAATATTGTCTATTTATGCGCATACTATGAATCTTGTCAGTCCTTCCAGATTTATAGAGTATCGGTACACTGTGATTTGCTTTGCTATGTGTGTGGCATCCTCCTAGACCCTGAAGTAGTACCATGCTTGATAGCGCATCATAGAGAGAGAGTTAAGCATAAATTATTTAAAGACGATAAGGTGTAATTGAGGTTAGTGGGTAAAATGAAAATATTAAAATTAAATAAGTGTACAAAGAACCACTTGTATAAATAAAGACGTAGGCCCATAAAAGGTTTCTCGTTTTTCTCGACCGATTTCAGTGCCTATTGTTTATAACTTTTCCACAACTCTGAACTCACTTTACTCCGAAGTGTTAGAAATTGTAAAACAGAGAAATATTATAATTTACTTTTCTAAAGGTGAAAAAACAGTATTGAAAGTTATATTTTATTTTATTTTCTCTCAACTTACGTAAACCTTAGGTTTTGCAGATGCAAATTACAAACAGGTATTCTGTTTGTAGTTTGCTTTCGAGATTAAATTCAAAATAATATTTGCCCAAGTGACTTTTACTCGCTTTCAATTTCAAATGGGGCAAAAACAAAAGCACGTCATTTATGAATTAATGAATACAAAAACAAAAAGAATAATTACAGATTCTTTATACGAGTATATAGCCGTATTATGGTATGTATGAGTGATACCCCTGGTGTTGCAAGCGTCCGTAGGCTACGGTAACTGCTTACCACCAGGCGGGCCGTATGCTTGTTTGCCACCTTAGTGGTATAAAAAAAAAATGTCCTGTTTCACAAAATGTTACGATGCCTTTTTCGTTTTACCGAAAAGATCTATGTTTTTTCGCTTCTTGGTAATTACCATTTTAATAATATGTATTCGTAGATTCCGTAGCGCCTATCCAATAAACCAACAGTGGGTGCACGTGGCCAATTTACTTTTATGAAATAAATTGCGAATGCTCGCTGCAAACCGACAATTTGAGCCGGCAGCCGCGCGGGCGCGGACGGGGCGACCGTTTCAACTTTATTATTTCACCACTTCATATTTGGGGTGTTTATTAATGATTTTGTAATTGGTGGGCTGTCGCTTGCACTCGCATTTACATACTCCATTACGTCGTATTGGCAAAAATGCGATTCAAAGCAGTCATGATGCCTAATTTTCATTTTGTAATCGTGCTCCCAAAATGTATTTTTCGTTTCAATATTGTTAAATATTTTAGTCAAGTTTTCTTCGTGGTTTTTAGGAAGGATAATAATAATAGCTTCTTAACTAAAGGTCAAACATTCTTAGTTTAAATACCAAAAAATATTTTTCATCTGTCATCAACAAAATTATAAATAAATAAATATCCTGGGACATTCCTCACACACGGTCATCTGATCCCAAACTAAGCAGAGCATGTACTATGGAAACCAGATAACTGATATAATACATATACTTACTACTTTTTTACTACATAATTACACCCAGACTCAGGACATACAGACATGTTCATCGGCATCTGCGGCGCAATAGGTGGCGCAATATCTCTACCAACGTCTTAACCAACTGCGCCAACTGGCCCGTCAAAAATTGAATTTTAATTAATTATAAATTATCAAACATTATTGAAATTTTATTAAACGTTATGATTATGGGATCAAACATTGTGTTTGAATGACGAGCCCTAATGTTATCATGATTTTGTTATATAATCTGTAATCAATAGAATTATCAAACATGTTGAAATAGTAGAGCTTTGTCCGAAAATGCACTTGACAAGTTGGTGGGGATGGTGGGGTTCTTCAAAAAGGGCGTGAAGAGATTTCTTCAGGGTCGGCAACGCGAACGGAGTGATACCCCTGGTGTTGCAAGCGTCCATAGGCTACGGTAACTGCTTACCATCAGGCGGGCCGTATACTTGTTTGCCACCTTAGTGGTATAAAAAAAAAACAGTTTTTTACTCAATAACGCCAAAGTACAGTCGCGGACTAAAAATGTTTACCACCATACGCATGCACATTTCTGTTTCATAAAGTTGACCGGAAATAAAATGACTATTGATAGACGTGGATTGTATTTGACATGAAAAACAATACAAAGAGGTGTTTAACTAAGTATTGAGTTCGAATGACAAATGTCCCAATATAATTTAAAAAAACTTATATTTTTATATATATTATAATAATGTTTTTCACGACAACCTCACCCTAGGTGGTTAAAGTTATACAAAGTGGTCGTAGGTGTATGGTAGTGGCACCAGCCCCCAGTTTCTTAGTAGGTAGCACTAAATAAATATACATTATATTTAACTATTGGTGTATACTATATAACAGTGTTTCTGTTTCTAAATGTTATTAAATTACAATTACCTATGTATAAAAGAAATAAAACATAACAAAAGTTATTTTAATTGAAGTTATAAGAATCCAAAATAAAATAGATCATAATTTTTATTCACACAATGTAGTACTCATATATCATGATACAGGTACATATCCTGAATAATGGTTTAAGTTTTACGATAGGGCTCTTTGCCTAAACAAACATCATCGATATTGGGGTCATACTTACCGTTTTATCGACTTGAGACGACCGACCTTTGACCCAGAAAATGTCTAACATTATAACTTGTATAATATTTTGAAGAGAAAGTATTTTCTGTAATTTTATCCGTAAAATTACTCCAAGAGGGAAATAAATATTCTATGATATCTTCTAAGATATCTCGTTACTTTTGCATGAAAAAATAATCGTAAACAAGAAACTAATGTCGAGTGATAGGAATTTAGTAATATTATAGTTCCTGAGATTTTAACATTAATTACTTATATTATAACAATCGTTATTCGTGTTCATAATTTTGTTTAAAACTCATATATGTTTTCCGAGACTTTAAATTAAATAACTTTTATAGCTTTTATACATACTAACTGAAAGTATTGATGAAACAACAAACATTTTCCTTCCGAAACACAGTGGCCGTTGTCGTGCCGTTCACAAACAAAACCAAATATTTCCGAAACCGGCGCGCGGTGTCCATATCTAAACCCACCATTTATAACCGATGTTCTTTATTGTACAATCATTTATTTGTGGAAATCCTCACTCACAGTTCACTACATTATAACCAAATTCTTTATTCAATGTTGTTTTATTTGTTTTCAGGTAAGCCTATCATTTATATCACCGAGATACCTAATTATATCACTAAAGGTAAGCGAAAGCTGTTATCTGTAAAGGTTATCCCATTATGTAATAATTGTGTATTCAAGCAGACATAGCTTGCTAATCTTAAATTGTAAATAACTCTACATTTATAAAATATATGGGTACTTTTATGCATATTTATATACCGCATAGTTACAATGCAATCCTCCCAATACATTAAATCTCCCCCTCATTACAAAAGGAGGATTAAGTCAAATCTAGTAAACCCAGGTTTTAAATATATCCGTCACTTACTAATGTCATATATCAAAAAGCTGAAGCTTTAGTGATATATCTCAAGACCTGGGTTTTACAAGACTTTACTTATTTATGCTTCAGCTTAGTGTAACTTTGATCTTATTCAGGTTTATCTATTCTGTGCCTTAAGGTTAAACTTCATTCAATATTGATATCTATCAAAACTAAATGACACAATATTTATTTATTACATTCAAATAAACATATTTTGAGAGAGCTATGGAATCGCTTTATACACACGTATAAAAACATTTTTAGGTAGTAACAGGAAAACACATTGTCATCTCCTTTTACCGTGAAACGGAATTTCTTTCGCTTTATTTATATAGATCATAATCTGTAGCTCAATTACACACAGATATAGGAGTTGCCTTAATGGTAATCCCCACATAGGCCAACAGTTGAACATCACAATGGGGCGACTCGAATGCACCAACCATTAAATAAGGACTGTGCGATTTTATCACAAGTCGAAGCAAATTATCTCTCTTGACGTCTCGTTGAGTGGCTCGTAAAGACCCACTACACTTATATTAGGGCAATATCAGTGATCTCGGTCATGCAAAACGACCTTCGAGATTCGAGACATCCTTCCAAAGGGGATTGTTGAGAAAAACAGCGCTCGCTTCAGATGATATCGTTCAAATTACGCTCTACCCGTCAAGAATAGACGCAAGTGCGGTTAAATGATAGTTAAGTGAGACCTTTACTTTATATTTTCACATCATTGGTGTTTATCAAGGGTCGATTACACATCCTTGGACCTTTTTTGCAGATTTGACCTTCAAATATTTGGATAGCATTGCTTAGTTAAACTTGAGGGACCTTTTATTTGTGTGGGTGTGAAACATCGAGGTTCATTTAATTTATAAATTAAACTCGAATACAAATGTAAAATTGTTAGGTATTAGTTTGAACTTTGGTTTAATAAATATTTAAGTTTTAATATCCTAGTTAATTGGAATCATAGAGATAGAATATCAATAGAGCATATTAATTCATAGAGAATATTAGAGAGCGATGATTGTACTAGAGTATGTGCCGTACATGGGTATGATCAACATTGCCTTGAAACGAACTGCGCGTTCATAGTTTGAACGACTAAATACACGTTATGAATACCAATTTTTATCGATACTTTTACCGAGAACAAATTACAAGTAACTCATATCGACATCTTTCTGACAGTAAATCACTAGTGAACGATACATCTATGAATTGCACTATAACAATGTAAACTGCTCAGTCTTCGCACAAGGTAATCTTGTTAACGCTATCACTCTATTCATATTCTTACTCTATGGTTGAACTCTAAGCTAAAATAAAATACAAAATCATTTTCTTAATTATATTTTAAAATTACGTTTCCAAATCAAAATGTGAATGTAATAACCTTGGTAATAACTTATCCTAGAGGAAATGTTTCTTACGAGATACAATATAAATAGTCGAAATAGTATGAAATGTAAGGAATAATCTATAATGTAAACAAATCGTAACATACATAACGAATATTCATACCAAACCCTTTGGCATCCTTTGATGATAAAATATAACGATACAATAAATCATGTAATAAAATGGAACTTTCTTCCCCATTCTATTTTATAAAACAACTAGCTGTCCCCCGCGTTCCCGGGATAAAAGTAGCCAATGTCCTTCTCCATACCATAGGCTTTCTGAACGCCAAATTTCATGATGATCCGTTGAGTAGTTGATGCGTGAAGGCGTAACAAACAAACACACTTTCGCATTTATAATATTATATAGCTAGGATTAGGATTATCCTAAATACTGTTTTATTTTTGGAATATTTTGTAAGATGTTTCATAACCGTGAATATCAATATATATACCTAAATATATCCTAATAATTGCAATTAGGAAGTTCAGCAATAAATTGCGGGCATAATAAACATCATTTCAACTTGGTAACCGGTAGATAATGAAGGCAAGTTTGTTGGCCAAGGAATCGCGTCCGACCTCGAGGACGCAGACGATCCTTGACCTGATGTCCTACTTAATCGTTTCCACGGTAATGACGGAAATCTGAGAGCTCAAGTATTTTATTTCACTAAATATTCAATTTTTGGGAGTTATGATAACGTTATATTTTTATTAGAATTTTAACGCTCATTATCAATTCTGTTGGAATTTGTTGATTTTATTTAGGTACTTAGGTCAGCTAGCACCAATTTTGTAACATAGAAAAGCTTTATTAAGCTTGTTTTTGGCCACACATGAAGAAGCGATGATAATACCGAATAAGCACCTAGAGACAGCTAATTTACCCTTTTTAAGGCGATGAGGTGTTTGCATCAAATGTACTTAGTGGCTTTTCAACACGTGGTGAACAGTCCGATTAATAAAGCTATCAAAAATAACTTTTCACTTAAATAGGAGATCGGTACGTTTTTATGTCACCATATATTTAAATTAACTCGTAAAGAATTGCGATATAATGAAAATGAAATGTAATTATTTGTTAAGGAAATAAAAAGGTTATAGTAATTATAATATGTAACTCGTAATCAAGCTTTGTAATCGTTAGAATAACAGTTGGATACATAACTCTTTATTGTACACCAACAAGTATATAACAAAAAATTACATAATATTTAAAGTAATTTTAATATTAAAATTACTTGAATGACTGTACAATGGGCTGTCTTATCGCTAAGAAGCGATTTCTTCCAGATAGTTGTTCATCTATTAGTTATGATAATTGGTTCTATGTGTAATTTGTTTTGGATAAGCCATATTTCAATAAACTATAGGTATTGTAGATATGTACTACCTACTTATCTATTTTTTGTGTCTCTATTAGCTTATTAATACCTATTTCGAATAATTAATATTATAATATAATATAGTCATTTATTCCCAATAATTATTAATATTACATTAGGTATTTCAAATAGGAAAAGTAAATAATAAGTTCAGAATTAGATCGTAAAATGCCCACGTCTCTAAGAAACCCACGCACTCCAAGATATAGGTAATATACCTACCTAAGTACAAAAGGTCCTTCGGAAAGGTTATGACATTTATACAAAGAGATGCCAACTTCCGAAGTGGTAGATGTAGGTACTATCCTAGGTTTATTGGTTTGGTCATGCAATGAAACATTACTGGGCGTGGCGTGGTGGGTGCATCTAAAATACCTATATCGTAATTGTCATCATATGCGGATAAAAAAGTTTATTCACTGCTGACTTATCAACAATATTTACTTGTATGGCAACAACTATGAAACATGTGTTGCATCGTTTAAAAATAATCAAATCATACACCAAAAAACTCGTAAGTCAAATGTCAACCACAATTCGAGGTTTTCCCCGGGTGCGCTGTTTGCGGAAGTCGCTTCTAGAAAATACTTCCCGCGTTTGTGCTAGCGCATGCGTATCGTATCCCATCCCTTTCTGGCGAATTGCGCGCCACCGACAGCCAGTATTCATTGCGCACCGCGCCGCGTCGCCACGCGATCGCAGCGCTCCATAACAAAAACAATCAACACGATGATAGCTGACTTGCCACCACTACGAGCGATGGAACCGCAACGATACCAGAGAAATACCATCGACACCAACAATTTAATACAGTGCCGCCCCATGGCGAAGCACACAAAAGGTACACTTTTTGTTATGCTGCTTACCTACAACGTAATATTTATTTGAGTTCTGCTTACCAAAGCCGCTTCTGTTTACCAATTTGTTAATGTGATCACCGGATAACTGCGCTGCGGGAATTTCATTTTGCTTGCGTCTTTTAGTATTTGTCGAAATTTTGATAATATTGCGGTGTTATCTAATCATGATGCGTCAGTGATCGGGATCAAACCATCGGAGCTCGTGGGTGGAGGATAGATGCGATCACGAGGGTCGTAAAGTACCGGAAGAGATTGTACGGGATTCATCGACGAACCGCCCCCGCGACTTGTTGCTCCCACTGCTTGTTTACAATGTGAATTCCCCATTTCGTTGGTGTCGATTTACGTCGTGAGAAATAACGCGTTTTCGCGAACAAATGAGATTGATTAGATAAACTAAACGAAGTGTTTGTACCGCAGTCACATATGCTGTGAATAGAAATTATCTTGCGAGCGTGATTCAATGAATTTGTGTTTGTTTATTCAACCGCTAATTGTTTAATTGAGCTGAAGGCTCAGTTTCAAGTTACTTTGTTTTTATAGGTAGGTAGGTACCATGTGGTAATAAGCAGAGCTTTTAAGTCATTGCGAAGTATAATTGACGGGCCAGTTGGCGCAGTTGGTTAAGACTCTGGTAAAGATTCTAGCTATTGCGCTGCAGGTCGTGGGTTCGATTCCCGCACAGGACATGCATTTGTGTGCATGAACATGTCTGCATATCCTGAGTCTGGGTGTAATTATGTAGGTATATTAAGTATGTATTTACAAACAAAAAGTAGTATATTATTATATCAGTGATGAGGAATGTCCCAGGATATTTATTTATTTATAATTACTTATGTTGCGCAAGTAGGTACCTAGTCTACTTAGAAGTATTCTACTCGCTTTGTAGTTGTATGAATGTTATATTTTTACAATTTATAAATAGTAAGTGCTTACGTTGTTGCAGGATTTATTTATAGCGAGTCCTTTCAACTTTTTCTTTTTGCAAGTAGCCTTGTACATTTATGGCGCAATAAGGGATACCGCAAAAGTTAATCGGGAGTCAAGTTCTTATAAATGTACAATACCACATTCAAATAAAAGTCATCGCTTACAATTTTTACGCTTAACATTGACCATCCAAAAGTATGTTTTCCTTCTTCTAGGTGGTCTATAGAATACACAATTTTTACGCCTGTATCGTCCAATACAAACTCTATAGTAGCTAAGTAATTGGTCAAGCCAAGCCTTATCTACCTACCTATATATATAAATGCCTCATATATTCAAAATGTTTTGACAAAGACAAAATATCCGCTCTTATTTTAAAATTCAAAAGTTTAGATAAGTTATTTTATTCTGCATCTCAATAAATTTTAAAAGTCAGTCAGTATGTTCCAAACTTATCCATGATGAAGAAAAAATTGCGTTTCACTTCACGGAAAGTAATGGACGGGTTTGATCGAAACATGACGTTTGTAATGACTCCGATATCGCTTCATTATTCAGTCGAAGGTTGCCTTGTCTGATGCACCTGCCAGTTCTTTCACACTTCATTATATGGTTAATTTCTTATAAATATAGCCTCTTAGGTGTTTCTACCTGATATACAATTTAAACTGTTTTATAGAGATTTGTCACATAACCTACAACAGTTTAACAACGCTTTTTGCATTTAAAGTTTAACAGATAACTATTTCAAAATTATTGTTTATTTGTTTAATTTAATTTTATATGAAACACTAGCAGAACCCCGCGGTTTCACCCTCGTACGGTTTGATTATTTTTGCGCGGAACACTACTTATTTTTCAAAAACAAAAGTAGCTAAGATACTCCTTAACATTAGCTATGAACCGGAACAGACAGACAAAAATGTTTATAAACAAAGTTTATTAAAAAGAAAGCGCCTAGTAGAAACTATGTACCTATTCTATGAAATATATCCCGCACATCAGAATTCATAAACACGAGTACTTGCATAGACACTTAACTGTACTGTACAAGCTTGTAAGCACCGTATTCTTATTCTGTCTAGTACCCGTTGAAGACAAATTGCCGGTCGGGCGTAACTTCCCCGCAAAACCACATTTACTGCAACGATTATCTAAAAATAATGCTGGAAAGGATCAACATCGCCATCTAATGTTATGTCCCCAGTTTGAAATATACTGTCATCCAATAACTTGGGGTTGTATTTGTCGTGATTTTTGATATGATTTTTATAAAAATGTTACCATCATCATCAGCCTATAATGTCCCACTGCTAGAACAGGCCTCCTTTCACAAATGAGGGTGAAAGGGACTGGGCGATACACCACCACGCGTGCCCACTGCGGATTGGTGGAGGTAGGCTAGTGGTCAACCTACTGTTGGAATTTTTCAAGCTGCCTAGGAGGCATCCAACTAGCTTAACGACTATCACAATTAAGTGATAACCGGGACCAACGGCTTTACGTGCCTTCCGAAGCACGGAAACGCTCGATTTGAAATACCACGAGGCGGTCACCCATCCAGGTACCGACCACGACAGACGTAGCTTAACTTTACCGATCGATTAAGAACGGCTAATCATGCTACGCCACGAGCGCTTCAAAATGTTACCAATGATATAATATTTATTAAAATAAAATATATTGATTACATAGTCAGAAAGATCATGACTGATTTAATAAGAGCAAAACGTGTGATTTTCAAGTGAAAATAATAAAATTACGTATGCATTTTAAAATTACGTTTTCATCATTTCTGAAACCCGTGGAAATAAATTCTACTATGAATACAGCGTATACAAATTTATAAAATATGGTGTAGGATTGGGTATCCCACACCATAAATTATGTATCGTGTGTATTACTATTTTATGTATTTTACGGGTGTAAAATACATATAATAGTATCCTAAATATAATAACGACGGATAACGTAAATAATCCGCTCTATATTTATAGAGAATAAAACAAATAAGTTCAACATTATTTGATATTCAAGTAGGTTAGTGAAGTAAATTCTTCTTGTAATATTGGAAAGCTATCTATCACTTTTCCACTTTCTTCATTCTATTCTATTCGGTATTGTGGAGTGTTTAGGAGTATTCAAACGGGCAGGACTACTAGTAGCATAGGTCAGACGGGGCGTTCGGTTCGACCTCCAGGCGACCGACCGTTTCACTGCGACGCCACACAAACTGCGTAGTTAAACCTTAAGCATTGTTACACTATAGTTGATGTATTTATCTCCTGCTTTTATAACAATCTTATCATTTTTAATGTGTAGATAAGGGATAAAGCTTAGGTGTTATCGAGATTGATGTTTTTGTTGATTGTTTTAATTGCTTTTGCAACAAAGTTCTAATTAGCTACTTTCCCACTACATATTAAAGTTATGAACCGTTGAATAGTTAAAATTCCGAAGTCTTTATCTGGCACGTGACTTATTGTAATCGAATGAATGAGACGGAGAACACTATAACACTGATTAAGTTATAAAGCGATCATAAGGGAAGAGGGTTTTTAGTGAAAATACGATTGTATATTTTATTTGTTATATTTGATACTTTGCTATAAAATTATTTTATTTTATTACAGTGTATTAAAATATAAAAAATACTATCCTACATACTTTTTCCTTCTAAGCAGATGAAGTAAGGAAAGTTTTCTTGATACCTATTTGATACCTACCTACCTACCTACCTATTGATATACCTTGATAGATATTTATTCTTTCATAAAATAACATAAAAAAAAATTAAGTTTAAAGTAGGTCATTGGAGAAGAATTATCCATTACTTGAAAAGTTCTTTCTTATAAAAATAAAAAATCTACTCTCAACCTCTTCATAAAAATATCGTGATCATTGAGGTTTCCATTTCAGAGGATTCTAACACCAAAGGCCCCATTTTTTTCGCAGATATTTAACTAAAACCTTGAAATAGTTATTAATTCAGTGGAACCTTAAACTAAATAAGTTATGACAATTATATCGCGATATTTTCACGATCTTTATCTTGAGGAAATAAAATGTCTTTAGGTGAATAACTGGAAAAAGTTACATAATAGAAGCGTAGAAGAAAATCGTTTAAAAGAAATCCAATATTATGTTTTAAAGAATCACGGAATTTTTCTTTTATTTTGTAAGCACTTTCGGCCTTAGCTGAAGTTTTATTAAAAACCCTGTATAATAAATAACAAAGAAGTTCTGTTTAAAACGTGTATGGGTACAATACTTATATAAAATTAAACATCTACATCGCTAGTGGCCTAATTTAACGAATGTCGTAAAATACCTAGCGCTCCGCTGGTTGCCCGAATTTCCCAAGCTCGCGAATGGGATTTTTATAGCTTGTACCTACGTCCTTACCTAATACTCTTTTTTCCGTTTTACAGACATAAAGTAGAATTAAGGAATTGACGCCGTAGAATTTGGTCTGAAAGCGAATGCTCAACTTTTAATAAGCAATTTTTAGACTGTTTTTTTTTATATTATTACGTTTTAGATATGTTACGTTAAATGTATATTGAATTGGTAGTGTCGTAGACTACTGAGACGAAGAAGAAGGTTCCAATTAGCCCCAGCTTTCGGTGAAGGAAAATACTGTGTGGAAACCAATAGGACATTGATAGGGTACTGTGTAGTACCCGCCTGGCTTTCTACCATCCTCATGATGCTTCCTATTGCTATTATCCAAATTGCGACGGTAGCCAGTAGCCAACTAGGAACGCTTGCCTGTCAGCCTTCTGACGAAAATAAAACAAACATATAACATGTAATCGATGTATGTAACGTAACAGATCTTTTCCGGAAGGAAATAATTCTAAAGGTCCCATTTCCGCCGTGAGGAAAGGATGAGATTAGGGACCGGTCAGACAAATAACTTCATACCGACAAAAGAAGATTTATAATCGTGAGGCACTATTACTTATTTTGTGTAGGAACTTCAGCTAGTAGTTGGGAATCGCAGTATATCAGCAATAAATGTTGTGTGAATGTTCTTAGCAAACTAAAGGTAAAAGTTAACATGTGTGGGACACTGTACACAATACCTGCACTCGATGGCTAAAGGTCACGTAGATTGAAGGGATTCGTCCGTGTGATAGCTATTTAGAAAGGTAGACGTTACTTAGATTTAACTTTCTAAAGTACATCACTTCTGTTATGAAGGTACGTTGTTCGTTTATAAAGTAAGCCAGTTCTTAACAAAAAAATACTGAACGTAACAAGGCTTATTTTCACAAA
This sequence comes from Achlya flavicornis, assembly GCA_947623365.1. Lineage (NCBI taxonomy): Eukaryota > Metazoa > Arthropoda > Insecta > Lepidoptera > Drepanidae > Achlya > Achlya flavicornis. The sequence continues at coordinate 7,376,196 of OX392482.1, forward strand.
TATCAAGATCGCTACCTTTTGTTCTAAATAAATAAACTGTCATAGCAAAGAGATAAAGCAAAATAAAAAAGCAGACATCTAATTTATTTAAATAAAGGCCGCTTGTTAATAAAATAAATAATCATGTTTTATATAACCAAGCGGTCGTCGAAACAAAAGGGTAATGAATGGTTAAATTAAGAGAGATTGTCATCTGGCCTCAGTTGAGTCCTAATTAGGATAAAACTGTTAATATTTTCTTTTATCGTCGTCAAAAATATTCTACTCGTAGATGGTTTATAAGCCTACGAATAAAAATTCTAATTAATTCAAGTTACTCATTCAGTAATCTCTAAGTGGGAGTAACGAGGTTTATTTGTAAAATACCTTGCCTCATGGAAATTTGATTTATTGCTTGATTTAATTTAATAACTTAGCTTTATATCTAAGTTTCATCTTTTACGCGGATTTTTTTCCGGTGTTTTCTTTTTTATCTGCAGATCTTTTAAGGTTTTATATAATAACAACACATCCACTTCGACAAATCCTTTGGTTTCTCTTTTAGCCTTCACAATGGCGTCTCATTATGATATTTTGAACACAGATTAAACTCATATGTAGCATATACGGGCCAGTTGGCGCAATTGGTTAAGATTCACCATACGCGCCGCAGGTCGTGGGTTCGATTCCCACACAGGACATGCATTTGTGTGCATGAACATGTCTGTATGTCCTGAATCTGGGTGTAATTATGTATATTAAGTATGTATTTACAAACAAAAAATAATATATGTATTATATCATTTATCTGGTATAATACAATTCCATAGTACAAGCTCTGCTTAGTTTGGGATCAGATGACCGTGTGTGAGTAATGTTTCAGGATATTTATTTATTATTATTTTAATTATTTATACATTGTCATCCAATGATTATCATACCTTACCAATTACTTTAATAATGAAGTAAACAGTATCTACCACTACTACTTCAATGAAATCAAGCTCCCTCTATGCAACGTAATGAGCAGTTTTCTCGTAGGTGTGTACGCCTACGACTCTCGGCAATCGGCTCGGCTCGGCTTGGCTAGTCGGCCGCGGCCGGGCCGGCTCATCGCGCGTTGGGGGAAATGTCAACATTGTTCGTAGAACGTAGCCGCTACGCCCACTGACGGCTCAATCAAATACTGTTAATCACTGGATCGGATACTCCACAACACCCACGGACATTTTGATATGATTTTACACAGGAAATTGTGATTCTGTCTTCTTTAAAGGCGGAATTCTGATGATTTATATTTAAAGAACACAATCATTGATATATTTGATTCAAATCGATAAAATCGACGACTTAATTTTCATGACTGCCAGTGAGAGTTTAAAAGATAATGAATACATACAAAAATGTACTAATTTTATATCGGACACAAAAAAAATTTGAATTAAAATGACACTGAAAAATCACAATATAACATAATGATATCAAATTGGCTCGTCTTAGATAAAACTCCATAAAAGTAAATACATATTGAAGTAAGCAGTTCATGAAGCTCTAGCACTAGCTATCATCGCTGATAGATTATATTAGAAATGTCAACGACAATGAATAACATAACTAAAAAAACTCCGACCGCGGTTGTAAAATTAAAAACTAGCTTTTCTTTTTCAGAATTAAAAATAGTAAAAAAAAATCTAATGTAGTGCAACTCGTAGCGGTGGGCGTGCGGACGTCACGGCGCGGCGCCCACGCGCCCGCCCGCCCACCGTCCGTAATACATGGTACATACCAGTAATACCGACGCTGTACTATCGACAAGCGACTGTTATACCGACGACATGAGACGACAAATGAGATAATTTTTAACCAAACTTTTGTGACCACTATTTTGATACGTTTTATGTATGTTTCACAAACGTAATGGTGCGTCCATGCTTGGCGAACCGAGCACGAGCCGAGCCACGGACGAGCGCGATTGTACTTAGAACTGAAACACAAATTTTTTTTTCATCAAACCCATACGTGTCTATGGATAGGTCTTCAAAAATGATATTGAGGTTTCTAGTATATTTTTTTTATAAACTGAATAGTTTGCGCGAGAGACACTTCCAAAGTGGTAAAATGTGTAACCCCCCCTGTAACTTCTAAAATAAGAGAATGATAAAACAAAAAAAAATATATGATGCAAACTTCCACCGAAAATTGGTTTGAACGAGATCTAGTAATTAGTTTTTTTTAATACGTCATAAATCGTAAACTGCAATTTTACTTTCATTCAATCAACTCAAATTACACTATTATTAAAACATCGATCAAAGTTACAACGAAGTACAAGAACTTTCATATTATGTTACTTGCTGCTACGGAACCCTTCATGGGCGAATCCGACTCGCACTTGGCCGCTTTTTTTTTATTTGGAACATTACAACGTTCAGTCATAGAAATAACATAACTCAGCATTGTTGTATGAAACGGCGTGCTGGGGTTATTAAATACTCTTTGATTGGATCTGTTTTATCATTCTTGGCATACCAAAGTAAGTTTCTTTGCTTAGTACAAATTGCATTCACGTGGCTGTATAGCCATAAATGCGTTTGCTTTTCAGCACAGATGATAAATAGCAAATTGCCGGCTAAGCTGCAAATTCATCTTGATTTGTTATTTACATACTTAATAAATATAAATTTAATAATTACGGGGAAATCAAAAACATTTTCTTTTAGTAATTGCCCCAATATGACTAATGTAACTTTTATTATTAATTAAATTAAATGTATTATTTCCCTGCTTTCTTTTGAGAAAAGCACTATATATGCCTTGGCGGTAGTGACAATTGCCTGTCTCGTATTAGTGAAGTCCTCATACTCGACCTGCAATGGCCTATTTCACGGCCTGTGCAATAATGTACTATAAACACTTTTAAAATGTAGTTATATGTATAATTTGTCTTGATAATCTGAGTAACATGAATGTGCAAACTGTTTTAAATACCGTCCACAAACTTCAATAGATTATAGTACCTCCCCACCCTCTCTAATTCCATTTACGGCGCGTATGAAGCGAGCATCCGCTACTTGTAAACCAAACATAAACCGTAGACCATTCCTGAGGTATTTGTTGTTGACCTCAAGTGAAGTTTCGTATTTGGTTGGACGCTACAGTAATTTACAAATCAATTTCAGTAACATCAGAAGTAAATAAATGTTGTTTATCACCATTTGACGACCGCCATAAACGTTATTTTACATTCATCAAAGAATTCATTATTGTTTTATTTATACTACAAAGTCAGTAAACTAGCATACGGCCCGCGATGATGGTAAGCGATTATCGTAGCAATATGGACGCCTGCAACACACGAAGCATCACTCACGCGTTACTGACCCTTCCCCCTCCCTAATGAGCTCTGGTGACCTTAATCACGCGCAGAAACACAAATTTGGAAGAAGTTATTTGGAAATACAAAGGTACAAAGGGATTCGCATCGTGCTCGTTGTAGGCTCGTTCGTGGCTCGGCTCGTGCTCGATTCGCGTAGCATGGACGCACCATAAGATGGGACACGCTTACCCAGAAGAAATCTATTCACTCTGGCCTTGAAAGTTCCCAGATTGTAAGAGTCAAAAAACACAGACGCCGGAAGCAAGTTCCACTCCCTTGCTGTCCGTAATAAATGAGGATGCAAAACGCTGTGTCCGTATATTCGGTATGGCAAGAACGTACGGGTCACAGATTACAGAATAAGGCAGATGGAGCGCGCGGAACACGGGAGTGAGGCCAAAAAAGCAAATACTAATTGAAAAACAAGTACCTGGTATTCGCTTTTGAATGTGTATTTGCTTTGTTTAACAAACTTTATGTAACAAAAAACACTTCTTTATTAATAAACTGTGGTTAAACAATGCAAATAAAAACTGGAAAACGAATACCAGGTATCAGATTTTCAATTTGTATTTGCTTTTTTGGCTTCACTTTCGTATTCCGTGCGCTCCATCTTCTTATTCTGTAATCTGTGGTACGGGTGATAATTTTCCCGGCGTCTTTTGGAACTTTCGATATTAATAAACCCATTGAAGGCATAATATAACTATCATGGTATTATTATGATGAGAAACCGTATCTTAACCGTACCGAATAATTCAATGCCGTACCGAGAAAAAAAGCTGTGTCACATAAACAACATGCTTCCATCTTTCCATTATGAGTCGGATCGGCTATTCGGATGCATATTTACCTAAAGTAAATGATTTGCTATGAAATTATGGAAATGTCCTTATTATTTTTTTAATAATTCCCAGGATGCCAGTAAATCCTATAATGCATAACTAATGCATACTCTGGATTCTGGAAGCAACTTTTTAAATTTCTTCATTAAAAAATAAAAAGTAATATAAAAACATGTATCCACTTCAAAATACACTAAAAAGTATGAAATAACTCTAATCTGACACTGATTTGAAGGTGCAAAAGTATGAGTGGTGTTTGTTAAAATGTTTTTCTTTTCTAAACAAAAATGCATAAATAATAATCAATACTTAACAGATGCATCCGAATATCCAATCACTAATTATGTGGTAGGGAACCTCAAAACTGTTTCTGTGTTTGTACGTAACCCTCACCCACAATGTGCACTGATATGTGCACTGATATGTGTTTTTGTTTGTACCAAGTTTGTACATATTTATGTACATGAGAGAGCGACCATAAAGAGAGAGCGAGAGAGACGATATGCATTTGCCTGTGCGCACAAAATGCATCGTCGAGCATATCTTGATACTTGACGAATAACCAACCTTGGACCATTTCTGGGTATTTTTAATAATATTTCAGAGGCCAAATCAATAGTAGGACTTTGTAATAAGCAGTCATAAGAGGGACAATGAATACTTTCACTGGCGCGTAATCGTTACGTAAGTGATACGTCGGGTATCGTAATATTATTACTGTGTATCGCTGTCGGACTCAACGCAGCCATACATTATTCATACATTTCATTCGTTTACCAAACCCTCGAGTTATGACTCGGTAATAGACAGTTTTATACACCTTCGAGGAAAATAATATTTGTTCTTGTTGTTATACTATTTGTTCATATTGTAATGGAGGCAAGCTCAGAAATCACGTCTTACAACGTATTGTAATGCTATTTATTGTATTGACCAACGTACTTTCTTAAATGCATACATATAATTGTGCCTGATTAAACTGTGTTCTTTATTGAGGCATATAATATCAATAAATAAAATTAAATAATAAAGTTGTATAGTCAATGATTTTATTTAAAAAGGACATAGTGATAAATATTATAAACATAATAATAATAAAATTATATAAGCATTTTCTATAACTACTCTATTAAATGAATTAATTAATAATATCGCTTATTAGATCCACCATATACAAATATCTTTGATTATACCTAAATAGCACCTCCACTTTTTAAACTTAACTCTTTGTACAATATTCATAAACATAGGAACGATGATACCTATTATGTTTATTGTACAGCCCTTTGACTGTATTATTTTTGTACACATTAAGTCATTATTATTCCTTTAGTTTTGGAACAAAATCCCTACATCCTATTCTAATATATATTATCTCTTATTTGTCCATGATAATATTTTTAACATTATGAATGGGGATGTTTGGGTTTGTCAGTTTATTCGTAATGACTGAACGGATTTTCATGAAATGTACTATGTAGTTACTTTCGGTTGCTTTCGGTCTTGAAATAGAAATAAAAAATACCGCAATAGAACAATTTATTTATAACACGGATCGTAGGCTGCTTACCAACCAGCAAAATTAAAATCCCTATAATATAAGAATATTAATCATCGTCGGTTAATTTGTTTGTAAATCTTTCAAGTTGAACCGTCTCGACAGATTAAAGCGTGTGTGTTTACAACACTATCCTAAAATAAGAACATCACTGTAAACTATCGTAGTATTCGGATAGGTGAAGCTGATATACGAATCATTTTAATTTATTCTTTAATGGCCACCATTAACGCCTGTATCTGTCTACTTAATTATAATATAAGGCTTTGACCACCAACAACGAGGCTACTTAATCATCACGATAATAAAGTACCATAACCAAAGAATAGTAAATATTTCTACGTAAAGAAGTGATATTCACGAACAAATTAAATAGCGTTTGTAAATCCTTATCTATAAATGGCAGCAGTTAGACACCAACTTATAAATAGGTGCCCAGGAGAATCTACTCCGTCCTAATTACAATCAGATTCTCTAGAATTTATATGAGTTGTTTGAATTGGAATTTATCTCACACTAATTCCGTTACACTTTACATCTCTCTCATGATCTTATCCGCAGCTGTAAGTTTAGAATTTTCTCGTGTGATTAATTAACAAGCTCCTCGATTTCTTACGCTCTGCCCTAACGAGACCATTAAGCCATGGTTAAGGATTCTTCTTATTTAAGTGATTTACTATAGTATTAGTGAACACACGAGCGGCTAGAAAGAAAATAAAGAGCAAAATTTATTTATTGACACTATTTAAAACATTCTTCCCTTTATTGAAGACGAAATAGACTTAGCTGAGTAAAATAACCATGTTTTTTCGAACAACCTAAAATGCACAGAGAAATGAACTAACGAAATATGTACTTATATTTTGATGTTGTGTCGAAAATAAATCATACGATTTTATCGAATAGTCGAACGAGATCATGTCTGTACTGGCAGAAGCTTTCTAGGTCAATCTGGGCGGTAATTTATTTGGAGAGAGCGAGCGTGAACTCGATACAGCAAAATACGGACGACACTCTTTGCGCGCCCCATTACACCGACAACCCGACTATGGAGAAAATAGCCTTTTTGTACATCGACGATCCTGTAATCGTTTTGTTTCCTGTTTCTGCCGCATCATACTGTTTGTTCAAGATATAGCAACATTACTGTTAACAAATCGTATCGGCAATTTTTTGTGCTTAGGTGAAATAACCACTAGTGATAGTGTCTCTACCAGATAATCCTCTTAACAGTTTAGTAAAACCAGTAAGTTTACCAGTTTTCACAATGCTATCTTTCTTTTTATCGTTAATTGATTAGAACACAGCTGGCTATAAATTCTAACTCAATCGTTAATCATTTGTTTTTTAATTGTTCCAATAGCCATAGTGCTAATAATGTTATTGATAGAAGCTTGTATGAGCAACCATCCACAAACAGCATTCTTTTTAATGTAGATAGGCGCCTTAACCTATGGTACCTTAACATAAAGCATTGATGCTTATATCTAGTTTAATTGTTACTTATAAATAAAATTATTTCCATAATTTTCCCGTTGGGCAAAGTTTGTAAAATAATCAACTTTGATATCCGAATTAAAGTATGAACTCCGCACAAAATCTTGAATAATTTAATTTAAAAACCGCGTTTACGTTTATTTAAAGAAATTAACCGTAACTCGCTTTCTGAATGTTTAATCCAGACTCAGAAATCCGTCAATCAAATAGATAGTCAAAACATTTATTGAATCTATATTTGTCGACAGCCAAGCTTTGAAAGCCACAAATAGAGCGTGAGAACAAGCTAACAGTTGTTGTTCTGCTGACCGATACCATCGTATATTCGTATAACCCTCAGCTAAACATGACAATAGAGTTTAAACATTATTGTATTAAGTGTAAGGTATAGGTAAGAAGCACGGAATATTGATGTGGGTTTGTAAAGACCGAGCCGGCTGTCTGTCACGTCTCAATTAATAGCAAATGAATACGTTTAATAGCTACTACGGCTCCTGTGATCTCTATGCTCCTGGTATGTAAGTACCTACTTGGAACAAATAATGTAATTCATGAATATGATCAGATTGTGATCTGTTATCTTATCTTAATGTCAGCCGACATTCACGTGGTGTCCAGCACCTTTCAGGAGAATTAACTGTCTACTGATAAAAAAGTATTCTCCACTGAAAGTTCAGCTTATTTGTAGGATTCGAACCCGCGACCTACGTTAAGACATACATTCGACATAACTACCATGCACTCAGCTTTCATACCTACGTCTAAAGCCTAGCGCTAAGGCCACCTACATTGAATAACTTCCTTAATGTGTAATACTTTTGTTATCTGTACTACGTCAGTGTATACAATAAAGAATATTTCATTCATTCATTCATACGTCAAAATTCTAATTGCAATGAAATAAATAAACGATACAATTAACAAAATTAATACAGACCACTGACAGACAGACGCACGGACGGACAGCGGAGGCTTATTAATAGGATCCCGTTTGGCACCCTTTGGGTACGGAACCCTAAAAAAGCAATATCGAGGTAATACGCTGTTATGATATAATTTTATAAGAAATACGATGTATTACTCCTCCGACGAACATTTAAATCCTTGAATTAAAGACAACATCACATTCATACGTAGTCGGAGCGTATAAAGACGTAATAAAGTCACATCGTAGAGCTCTTCGGCTTATCAAAGATTCGCTAAGCCGATATAGATTGTATATATTAAATCTCTTGATACTTTTCCTGATTTAAATTCATTGGCGTGCGGATGGGGGTTAGCGTCTACGGATCGATGGGATTATAGTAAGTTGAGTGTAAACTGTTACTGATGAACCCATTTGTGGTGAACTATTCCGTCGTTTAACCTTAAAGTCACCCCAACATTTGTCGGCTTTGATCTACAACCGGATTAAGTTTGATAACGATATGTGACGATATCGTGTGAGGTTATATTGAATGAAATTTTGATTGTCTAGCAAATACATTTAAAAAAACTTAGTTCTCTTGGTTCTTAAAACTTTAGTATGTAAAACCACATAGCACATCTGCCCAGTTGCCCAAAAAATAGTTAATATAAAAAATAGTTTAGCACTTCCATTAGGTATGATGACGAGGCCGAGATGTAAGTGCGATTATTTACATAGCCATCTGCTTGTCATCGATCTAAAATAAATATATTAATTGATTAAGAGAGTTATACGTACACACGGCTACACATCGAGCTATACATTTCCAGTATAAGCTGATCTCGCATTGTATAGGATTTCCGTACAATGAGAGGTCAGCTTATATTATATGTAACTTGATCTGTAGATGTGCGTACATATCTAAAAACAGAACTTATGCCGTCTTTTTGCATAACATATAGAAGAGAACGATGATCAATAGACAGAAAACAACAATTATAAACAAACAATAATAATTAGAAAAGGTAATGAACCTTTATAACAGACTAAACTAAGTAACAGATGCTTTAGTCAGTTCAAGGAACCGCCGAGTTTCCGCAACAAAAGCTACGGTAACCTAATTACGTACCCAACCGATGAAATGTAAGAGCCTTATTCTGTAAACGTCTCGAGCATTCTTTGCTCGACATTATTACTGGAAAAGCCGTCGTCGATCGCACTATTTACGAATTCATATAAATCGCTCGTTGATGTCGTGAGAGCTTTGAGCGCGTATCAAACATTGTGATGTGCCGGCTCGGGGAGATTAGCCTCGTTCGCACCCGTATTCAACGCAAAATATATTATAGATCTGATTGCCTACATGAAACGGAAACGCAAATAATCTGACGATATTTGCCAGAATAATTCAACTTGAGGTAACGTTAGGAAATAATTTATGAATTCATTCATTGAAAAGGAAATCGGTATTAGTAACGATTTTCAAAAGAACTTCTTGAAGGCTTTATATTCGTATAGTTGGTAATCTAAAGCAGATCTGAGTATATTGCCGATTGCCGATTCGATTTGCGACTTCAAAAAATGATTACACGAAAGCCAATAAGGAATATGAAAGAGGCTTATAAATATGTTACTAAACTAAACAGAAAAATAAAACAAATCACAACACATTCCTAAATATATACGCTTGGAAGGATCTTCAAAGAGTTCACGCGCAAGTTTGCCAAATCACTTTGATAAGTTTAGAGGCCCAAGTTGGCGAATCACATCGAACTTTCCTGGACTCCTGCCGAAATACGGATGCTAACCATAACTTTATTCGTTTCCTCATCGGTCTTAATAACCAACTTATTTATCTTTGAAACGGATTAAATTTAAACGAAGAAAATGCGTTGATATTGTTTTGAACTGTAGTGGACCAATCAATTAATTGTTCAAGTTCTTCAAAGATATTTTTTTTATTTGATTGGATTTTCTATGCTCAGAAATAATAAAAATAAACCCATATTAAAATATTCACTGATTTGTAAACCAATTTATTTTTACCATCTATCTGACGTTTGGCATTTCCACTATTCATATTACACGGCAATTACAATTACATTACAATGCATGTTATTAATATTACATATTACTGCAGCTTATTTGTTACTCAAGCTATGAGAGAAGATCATACCTATATTTATTGACATCTCTGCTAACCTTTTCAGGAATAATAGGCAACTAATGTAGGAATAGAATTGCGGGACCACAATAGGATTTCTAGTCTAGATCCACTTTCAGACACCACCTTCCGCAAATTGCCAACGAGGTCTTGAACCTTTCATAACGTCCTTGAAACAGCGCTTATGGGATAGTCAATATTCTTATTTGTGTCAGGAAAGTATACTATAAAATATGTAACAAAAATAAATTGTAGTCTCGAATTTCTAACTAAATTGTGTTACGAGTACATTTGTATTGAGAAGGGTTTCCGATAATCTTTGGTGATAGAACAGCTAGAAAAATTCAGGAGAACCATAAGGCTACTGCTCGTTACAGATATGGGGTCTTATTAAATCCGAATAGCCATAATAAAGAATTTATTTGTGAATAGATATAAAAGTGTGAATTTGAAAATAGCTTTATATTTAGAAACTATGGAAAACGCTTAAATTAATTGAGACATTCATTCCGTGTATAAAATGAGTGATGTAGGGTTGTATGAATGATTATATTGTCAGGAATGTCAGGCGTTTGATCAACGACTCACTCCGGAAGGTGAAGTGAAGAAGCCGAGGATGAAGCACGCATGTCTAGGAGTCCTAGACTAGGAAATGCCTAATTACCCTTAGCCTTGAAATATAATAGATTGTAATAGGATACTAATATAAGTTCAATTTATATACTTTATACATTTATTTTATCGTTTAATTTATTTGTACATGACCGTATAGTGTCATGACTCGTAATAGACCTTTGTCATTAGGATGTGTATTGTTATTATAATCTGTTTGGACTTCACGGCCCGAAGATCAAATCGGAAAGTTTACATGGGGATTGATTACATAGAGGCCCGTTTAAGATACTTTAATGTGTTTGTTTACCTGTGTACATTTACCGGATACTTTATCTACCTACCATCCAAGTAGCACAACAAGCTGTATACGGGCTGTATTAAGGTTCGTTTTTATACTATATATTCTGTTGTATATTCAGGCTATATAAAGTCTGTATAAGATCTTATATTGCGTTTTCGTATTGCGTTATTGGAGCTGTTATTTGGTATACAGAACAGCCTATACACTACAAATATTATCTTATAAATATCTTTTAAAGATAAGGTTCCTAAATACGTTTTTGAAGAGAATTTTAATAGAATAAAAACTTTGATATCTGATGGTGTTATTTGATGAATTCAATGTGCAGATTTTAATTTATTGTGAACCAATGTATGTTTTCCGTCAAAATATTCACGCGCCAATAAAATAATCAAGCTAAAATAAATAAATTATACTAAATACAGGAAACAAGTGTTTGTTTTTAAGGTTATAATAAAAAATATATTTAAAATAATAGATATGAGGGCACAATGATCGTTATTCAAGCTGATAATCATGATACGGCCATATCTGTTATCAAATACTCCTTTAATTATAATTTAAATTTTGTTTTTATTAATTCGAAAATGTCGACAATTTGCAAAACAGCCTAAAACGATATTTAGAGGGTGTTGTAGTCTTAGTAGCTGTACTAAGTAAGTTGTGGAGTATATTATACAGCTATTGGTTTTTGATCAGATTTATAATAGAATATTTTTATTACGTAGGCTGTACTATGGTTACAGAACACTAAGTAAGTGAACACACGCTAAATACAGCCTGTATAAAGCTTTAACGATAAAATCAGCTTGAAGTGTCAGAAAATACTTACATATACTTGTTCTTTCTCTCATTCATCATCTTTTGCACTGATCAGGGTGGAATTCCCATCTCTCTATCTCTACTCTGTCTAACCTATCAATTTCTTAACTTATTCTTAAGGGTAAGTAGTACGTACAACAGTTTAATCTTTATTTACATACAGTTTTACAGTACACAAAATAGAAGTTTTTTTTTTTTTTTTTTTATAATATATGTTTAAGAACCCTAAGCTGACGCGGATCCCTTACTAAGGATGGTATACAGCTAGAGCTATATAACATCCTTATATAATATCTCATAAATCACTCTTATAAGTATACAAACTTTTTCTTGATACTCTTGTAAGTCTCTAAAAGAAATCTAAGTTCTAAATGGGCTGGTTTATTGATGTAGAATATGCTTGCGTGCTGCTTGGGCACTATTTAAGAGATACGGGCAAAATTAACACCCGCAAATGTAAGAGCCATTGATAAAAAGGAGGGGGTATGAGTAGTATCCTTTGTCATAAGTGCCGCCCCCGGGAGGTTTCGGGACGCTTTAGTTGGTACTCACCAATTGCTCGCCGAACTGCATAAAATAGATTAACCTAAACCACAGATTACTAAATAGCAGTGGCGTGCATTCCATATAGGCAAATAAGCAATGCCTACCTCATAAGATTCAATTCAATAATATTTTGATTCAATTAAACTACATCATCACTTTAAATAAAAATTCTAACCTAACATTCAATACGAAATTTCAAACTTTGCCGCGCAGGCACTCACGAGTTCGCCTCTCAAATTCACGGCAATTCACGCACACTAAAACGATTTCGGCATATTCATACACACACACACTTCTTTAAGATAATACGACGAAAGCATAAATCACGCTTTTGCTATGCGTAGCATACTGACATTTGACATTCGCGATTTATGGACCAAAAGTAACCTTACCTACTCTGTTGTAAGTAAAGTAACCCATCCAAATTAAAAAGACTACCGTTACAACTACTTTACCAACATTAGAGCAACTCAAATATAACTTCGCAATTTATTTGTGTTGGTTTGTTTATGGTTTGGCTGGCATTGTATGCAATGTTGTTGTTATTTACTTATTGTGATTTTGCGAAGTGTATCTATGAAGTGTATTGTGTGTGAAATGAAGAAATTTTATGGTGAAGATGCAAAATGTGTCGATAAATTATTCCTTTAGTCAGTTTTCGTTTGTTGAAAATAGTAGGTAACTTGCTGTAGACCAACTCCAAAACATTCATGGATTTAAAACAAAGGTAAAAATCTTAGACATTTTAACACAGAATATTATGTTTATTAAACACCTGGCTATCTGGGTGCTGTTATTCGAATCTATTATTCTGTTATTATGTATTTTGTTTGCTAATGAATCATACCAAATGTGTGTGGTACGCTGACCTAAACAATTTTACGAATCGGGTCAAAAAACAATCTAGGAGGCATATTTAGGCTTTTATGGCCATGATTTCTTCTGCCTACCTAGTCCGAAAACCAATGCACGCCACTGCTAAATAGTTACTTACTACCCTAAACATACATTTGACAATGAACTAATCAATTTCCATCTCTGTCATGTTCTTTTATCGTAAACAAAATAACCATTTAAGCTATTCTCTGTTGATGATGAATGACTATATTAGATAAGCCTTATCTCATTATGACATGACTATACAATTTTATCTATCACCTAACCAAACCAGCCTGCCGAGCACGGATCGACGATAAGTTTAAAAGATCGATAAACTAGGTTTTTCAGGAATATCAAATGTCATTCTCGTAGAGTTATGTCAGATTTGTCGACACATATCGATAAATTACTTTATCGATTCATCCATGCTCGCAGCGCAGTTATGCTTTTGTATTGGCAGAGAAAAAACGTGCGCCCTGATACCAAACCATCCTCTATTTCTAACCCATAGCAATAAATCAAATTCTTATTACGAGCCTACCTACATGAACTATTTACGCACAAAATACGTTTATAAAAACTTTCCTAATTGGACGATAACTTTATAGGTAGGTAACCTTATTCAACAAGTTTGGAAAACATCGTTTAATTAAGAATTCCCTCATGACAAAAACCTCATGTATCAATTTTACAGAGACAAACAATTAAATTAATATTATTGGTTTATAAAATTAATTGCCTTGTTTTAAGACCGCATTACGCGGCATTCGCTTTCAATACAGTATTGTTTTAATTAAAATTACTCATAAAATGCCGATGTAAATTCCGACGAGTCAGTCACGTACGGGCCGCGTGGTTGAGGGTCCCGTAAATAAGCAATTATCAGCTTAGTTGAGGTACGATTCTGATTTTTTTCTCCACACCGAAGAGATATTAATTGGGCAATAAATCTGGCCAATTCCTCTCCAATAACTGCAAGATAGCGTTTGGTAACACAACTGCTTCTTTAGGTTCATACCTTCTTATAATGAGCTACTTACTTACATGGAATTTAAGAGACTGCGCTACAACCTTTAATTTTGCTGATAAAATAAATATTAAACTTAGTGTTAAAACGAATTCTTGTATGTATAATAGGTATGTTCTATACATACACAGAACATGGAATATGTGCGATACATTTTTATATATGAATTATAATGCATTACATTACAATGAATGACGCAAATAAACTGTTGCGGCATTTTGTGTGGTTTGGAATGTCATCGATTCAATATGAATTAATTATTTGGTTATTTAATTAACTGCCTAATGTAGGCAATGCCTACTCAAATACATATTAAACTAACATAATACCTAATAACAATTACTGAACACACATAGCGAAATAAGTATACAGATATGCTAATACCAATAAAGATATACTTTTTTCTTTCGCTTTCATAAAATGCCTCCCAACTTCTTCTAATATTTCCGCAAACGCCATACCATATCATTTGGCAAACAATCATCTTGTTCAATTGTTTGTGCAAAGGATCAACAGAGTAAATAAAAACGAAAGGCAACATCATGTTTGTCAGAAATGAGTAGGTCGTGCAAAGGTTCCCGTAATATAGCGATCTGTAAGGGTGGATGCTTTTTAATTTAGCTTTCTCTGTATAATTAAAACCTGAGGAAGCTTGTTCTGCATATTTTCGAGAGCAAACAATAGATTTTTTTCTTTTAAAAAGGTAAGACAACACAGTAATTAGGCCCCGTCCGGGCCAACTGACATTTTTGTTGAATAATTTATATTAATTTGCACTTTTAGTTTGAGAATACCGCGGAAACCGGTTATTAATTAAGTGAAATTCAACACCCAAGTAT
Organism: Achlya flavicornis; assembly: GCA_947623365.1. NCBI lineage: Eukaryota > Metazoa > Arthropoda > Insecta > Lepidoptera > Drepanidae > Achlya > Achlya flavicornis. The sequence continues at coordinate 7,391,551 of OX392482.1, forward strand.
TTTTTATCAATCATTAATTTTTCAACACCCTTATAAATTAAAGTAAGTAGGTATCATAGACCATTATGCAACTTAACTGTTTACAACTTAAGACCAAAATAGCGCAGTGAAACTCATCTAAGAGAAGACAGCAGTTTTCTTTCGCAACATGCCTTTTAAGGCTGCATATAAACGTGCTATTAATGTAGATGATCAGAATTATCCGGGGCGCTTCTCAGCGATTAGTGATATGATCGCATCACTTTCACCGGCATATCACAAGGCGTGTCCTGGCCTATTGTTGCTGAGACAGGCTGACACCTCGCACCAGTCCATTGTTCGTCACAATAGTGAAATAACGAAACTCCGTGTTTACCGAGCTGTGTCTGGCCTCTGACTTTCCCTCTTGCAAGCTTCGGCGCGATTACTATTAAGGATATATTCCTGAATCCATGCGATAAAAAGTACGTTTGGCGTCCAATACAAATGCTTTATGTAAACTTTAGCAGAATGAATATTAAAAAGTGTAATTTATTTTCTAAGATTGTATTTGATTGCTTTATAAGCGATATTTTGTATAGCTATGCACTATTTATATCACTATATTGAAATTACGGGCAGAAATGTTTTTAATATCTGCTTGTTAGAATAAAATTTGATTCAAATATTTAATGTTAAAAGTGTAACAAAATTAACATACATTTCTAGAAGTAAGCAAGCTTAAACGCTCCCCATAACAGACGTTTAACTTCCAAGTGTCTTCATTAACGGAAATCTCTAAAACTTGCTAACGAACAACGTGAATGTCTTCATTTTGAACAGGTTTTAAATAGCTTGAGTTAATTTTGTTTAGGTGTACCAGTCCTTTACCTTTCAGAAAATATTGTATCGATCAATGAAACCGACAGTGGTTAAAAAAAGCTATATACACTTTATATTTTATTTTGGGGACAATTGGCAGCAAAAATACTATAATCTAGGTCAATTTTTATCCCAAAAATATTAAGGGATCCTGCGTAAAAATTGTAAATCTAATAAAATTGTGAGAAACGTTAATTAATTAATTAAGACATCGTTTTTTTAGGTCCTGAAATAGGACATAATAAAAGGACTTCCTTTAAAAATAAGTTGGTAACACACTTTATTATTTATTGTATCTACAATTAATGTAAAGAGAGCATATCCGACACATATTCCCAGATCCGGCTTTATGCAGTCACACTTCAGAACCATTTTATTGCAAACAAAAGTGTAAAAGGCGTTATACGAGAATAGCAAACATTTGACTAAGTGAACGAATGCGAGAAAGCGAATCACACGTGAAGCTTGCCGCAATTGTTGTCGATAAATATTGACTACGGTTCTTACTTGTAAATAAAATGTGGGCAAATAAATATACTTTCTTGTTTCCATTGTTCTTTTTCCCATAAACCTACAAAAGGAAATGAGTTTGTTCACTTTGGACTACAACTTCAAGTAACACGTTACAAAAAATCATTCGTGATAAATTAATTGACTAACATAAAATTAACATTGGTGACAGATTTTTATTTAATTAACATTAACGTAATTTCACTTTCACTTTAATCGCTAAATATTCTCCCTTTTGTTCGTTTGCTTTAAAACATATTTTAAACGAAAGCGCTTATATTTTCTCTTCAACTTTGTCGGGCAAGCAAACAAATTTATAGTCAAATGCTTCTATGGGATCCTCCCAATGTCATAACTTAGCCTTATTTTTTTGTGTAAGGTAAATCATATCTATATATATATATATAAATGAATCCCTATGTCACGCCCATGGGCGCGCCATAACTTGAGAACGTCTTTACCGATATTGTCCATCTTTTTTTTTAAAGATTTCTAATAGTCTGGAGAGGGTTCTTACGGAAAAAATTAAGAAAGTTGCGTATAAAATTAGAAAATTTAAGAAAACTTAACGGTAGGAGATGGTAGGTTATCACTCGGGTGAAACGGCGGGGCGCAACTAGTCGCTTAAAAATATATTATCGCCCTATCAGCCGTCATTTCACTCCCCCTTCTTACACATTGTCGCCCTTCACACAATCCTTCAGTACTTTCTTCGATTTTCCTCCACTTTTGTGACTGTGTCTACCCGCATGCTAATAGTAGGTATATTCCTGCACAATAGTCTATTAATATTACCATGAGGTGGGCGTTCGCATCACAAAATTATTTATTTGCTATTTATGAATTACGAGAACTTTGGATGGAAAGATCCCACATAACTAAGTCGTCAGTTTAAAAATAAATATTATCCATGACTTTTAGTGTTTTCGCCTAATTAGTTGATAGATTTAGTAGGTGTGAATGGACTAGTCGTAAATGTTGTAATATTGCCCAAGTCCGTTTTAATAGCATAAGAAGTAAAAATAGAATACAGGAGCCAAGTCTTTAAATTTAACTTACCTAACATCATAGAGTTAAAAAGCCAGCCAAGTGCGAGTCAGACTCGCGCACCGAGGGTTCCGTAAAAACTTGTAGGTATATAAGTAAATGGTAGTATAGACCTAAGTATTTGATATGAATTTCAATTTATGACGTATTAAAAAAAACTACTTACTAGATCTCGTTCAAACCAATTTTCGGTGGAAGTTTGCATCGTAATGTACATCATATATTTTTTATAGATTTATCATTCTCTTGTTTTAGAAGTTACAGGGGGGGTTACACACATTTTACCACTTTGGAAGTGTCTCTCGCGCAAACTATTCAGTTTATAAAAAAATAATATTAGAAACCTCAATATCATTTTTGAAGACCTATCCATAGACACCCCACACTTATGGGTTTGACATACGGACGGACAGACAGTCAGACAGACATGACGAATCTATAAGGGTTCCGTTTTTTGCCATTTGGCTACGGAACCCTAAAAACGATGATATTTCAGGATGGTAATGTCGATTAGCCGTTCTTAATTGATTAGCCGTTCTTAATCGATCGGCAAAGTTAAGCTACGTCTATCTTGGTCTGGATGGGTGACCGCCTAGTGGTATTTCAAATCGAGCGTTTCCGTGCTTCGGAAGGCACGTAAAGCCGTTGGTCCCGGTTATCCCTTAATTGTGATAGTCGTTAAGCTAGTTGGATGCCTCATAGGCGGCTTGAAAAATTCCAACAGTAGGTTGACCACTAGCCTACCTCCACCGATCCGCAGTGGGCACGCGTGGTGGAGTATCTGCCCATTCCCTTTCACCCTGATTTGTGAAAGGAGGCCTGTGCTCAGCATTGAGACATTATAGGCTGATGATGATGAATGTCGATTGCCGAGACGAATGGTTCAAATACTACGAAGAGCTGAAGCTATCGGTGATGGGAAACATCTTGAGTAATTCATAGCACGGTAGTAGAGTACTTTGTAGTACCCGTGTGACTTACAATTAGACTCGACTGGTTACCCCACTCAACTACAATTCGTCACAAAACAACTACTGGTTGGTTTGGGCAATTCAACTAGAGAGCCATTTCCCTTCTATTCTTGTAATGTTCGGCAATAATTGGCAAATCAAAATTTATTTATTTTTAACGGGCCATTTGGCGCAATTGGTCGTTGGTTCGATTCCCACACAGGACATGCATTTGTGTGCATGAAGATGTCTGTAATGTCCTGAGTCTATGTGTAATTATGTATGTATTTACAAACAAAAATAAAGTATTATGTAGTATATAAGTTGTCTAATTTTCATAGTACAAGCTCTGCTTAGTTTGGGATCTAAGCCGCGTGTGAGGAATGTATATTTATTGTTAATATGTATACAACCATCAGGTGGACCAACTTCCTGGTTATCAGCTTTTTTTATGAGATATAGAAGCGCAAATTAAGAGATCAGATATGGGAAAGAAAAACCTATTCCGAAATAGATATCTTCAGATAATAATGATACTGCTGCATTTCTATTATACGAAAACATTATTGAAGTTTTGGTGTGAATTTTATTTGTATACAGAGAGGAGGAACTGGGGGTAAAGTGTTGGAAATGAAATGCGCCGACCACGCGCCGACCATTTCCGGAGACCGCTACCTTTTCATTTAGCGGAAAGCCTCGCTAAGCAGTTATCTGCTAAGGGCGGACTTACGGCTTAGACCCAAACTTATTTGTACAAATGCGATTTATGTTTTATCATTGAATAATGTCATTTTTGTGGGAAATATGTGTGGAGAAAGGCTACTTTTTATCCTGGCAACGCGGGTGAAACCGAGGGGGACAGTAGGGTAGGAGGACCGCGGTAGTTCATATGTGGTTTGTAGTTAATATTTAAAACTTGGTAAACCATACATTATTTTAGTTGTCGAATCGAAACCTCTAACTAAATATTGCTTTGTGTCACTTACATAGCTTAAAATAATACTCGAATGTTGCAACAAATCGAAATTTCCGGGATATCAGTAAAGTAAAAACTTCGATAAATTGCTAGGGATAAAGCTATATTTCTCCTTTATTTATTTTACTGCGACATTTTATACATACCTACCAAAACGCCGTATCTACACCCTGCTAATTAAGTCACTCAAGCCACGGCCGATTAATGGCGGCCAACCTAATCGCAGCAGACTGATACTGGACAGAAGTGGCATTAGTACTAATAGGCCCTTGTTTTGCTATCTCTAATCCTTCAGTCCCAAGCCATTTTAATTGCATTGCTGCATTTAATATGCAAATTGAGGTTCATCATAATGTAACAGACTTGATTTAGTATTTGTAACATTATTCGGAGGATATCCGAGGATACTTATTTTCACAAGTAAATTATCACTCTCCTCTTTAGAGTAGGTACACGGTTGATACTTTTGTCTCCTGTCTCCTTGACTGCGAAGTAAGTGTGTTGTTTCAATGCATTACATCGAAGATTTACAAGAGGTTTCGCAAACATGCTTTATATGCAAAAAATATATTAACAAATAAAGTAGAGCTTTTTAAACATGACTTTGTAATTCATATCAACGCTGGCATAATAGGATTGAAACTAAACAAAAACAAAGTTAAACTGAAAAGTAACAAAACGCCCTCGTAAAACGTAACAACGGCGGGTGGGTATTCGCTCACACAAGCTTTTGATTTAAAACCTTTGCAATTTTTATCAGAGTTCCCCGTACAGCTCTCAGCGCCTAATGCCGTACTACTAGTGTTTTACAACTTTAAAAATAACTTTTCATTTTTACAATTGAAATATGTTTTACTGCACGAATACGTAGCGTGTAATATTCAATGCTATCGGTTGTTCATAAATTGAACTGAATATGTTATATCAGTGAAGCTGAACATAATATTTTTCATATTCATAAAAAGCTATTGGACTTTTAAATCTTAGATTAAAGCCTTATAAATAGGAATGCAGAACCAGCCAATCGTATTGCTTTATTTTATCGATATGCAAATGACGCAAATGGAAGACTTGGATTCGGTCGGGGACGGATATCTATCACTAATGACGTCATTTAACGGGTTTTTAGATGTATGACGAACATCGTGTTTTGTTGATAACATGAGGCCCCTAAATAAACTCGTGTCTTGTAGTTTCTTTGATAAGTGAACAATTTTATATATGACTATCTGCGGTTTCACCTTCCGGGATAAAAACTAGTCTATACCACTCGGGGATATTGTATGTAGCTTTCTATTAGTGAAATATTTTTTTTCGAAACCGCGGAGATTGCGTCTGAGATTTGCGCGTCAAACAATCAAACAAAAAACTCTACAGATTTATTATATTAGTACTCTTCTGTCCACCATGGTTTCAGCTGTTCCTTATGAATTTGGCGATCATCAAAACGATTTTTTCGAATCCGACTGGTAGTTCCAGAGATTAGCGCATTTAAACAAACAATCAAAAAAAATTCCTCTTAAGCTTTACTCATTATCATCCAGCCTATAATGTCCCACTGCTGGGCAGAGGCCTCCTTTCACAAATGAGGGTTAAAGGGAATGGGCAATACTCCACCACGCGTGCCCACTGCGGATCGGGGAGGTAGGCTAGTGGTCAACCCACTGTTGGAATTTTTCAAGCCGCTTAGGAGGCATCCAACTAGCTTCAAGACTATCACAATTAAGTGATAACCGGGACCAACGACTTTACGTGCCTTCCGAAGCACGGAAACACTCGATTTGAAATACCACTAGGCGGTTACCCATCCTGTTACCGACCACGACCGTAGTAGCTTAACTTTGCCGATCAATTAAGAACGGCTAATCATGCTACATGCGCATGCATATGAGCGCTTCAGCTTTATTATATATAGGTAATTAGCTGTCCCTCGGGGTTCACCCGCTATCCCGGGATATAAAGCCAATGTTCTTCTCCATAACATAGGCTATCTGCATACCAAATTTCATGATGATCCGTTGAGAAGTTGAGGCGTGAAGGCGTAACAAAAAACAAAAAAAATAAACAAACTCACTTTCGCATTTATAATATTAAGTTAGGATTGTAGATTAGTACATAGCCCGGTGACTGGTAATTAGTAAACGATACTTACAACAACCAACTTTTCCAAAGAAACAAATAGGGATAAATAACTAAATTAAACAAAAACTGATGGTGTATTCTTATTCTTATTAGGTACTAAATATTATAGGCTCATGTGCTAAGTAAATAAAAAAAAAACTTTGGAAAAGTTGTTTGTTATCATGAGTACAATCATCTGTCTAAGTATCGTTTACTATATTACCGGTCACCCTAAAGATAGATAGTATCAAGCTTATACCATATACGTACATTTGACCACATTGGGTGATTCATATTTGAACTGAACTACTATAAGGTTATATTGTGAATCATCAATTGTATATAATACTTCTTACTATAAACGAGTGTTTGACATTGATATCTACTTAAATCACCACACACATGCCCGTAACTTTGTTAATTCTGATTCAACTTTTGACCTATGACATGGCACAGCATAACTAATACTGTTTTCTCAGAAATTACTTTCCATAATACAGCCTATGCAATCCTTTCATACGTCTAGACAGTGATTCCCGAAGTGGTCCAGGTGGACAACTAGACGACGGGGGTCTACTTTTTAGCGTGTAAAAAGTGGGGGATCACAAGTTATAAGTGCGTCCATGAAAATTTATCTGGTTTCGATAGTAAAGAATAAAATGTTGAAAGTGGTCTATGAGAAAAAAAAATGTGAGTACCTCTGGTTACTTCTAGTTACTTTCATTGAGACAAATGTATCCGTAATTCCGTACATTACGTATTTTTTCAATTATAAACTAACTGATCAAGCTTTTCCCTAAAACCAAAGACACCATCAAATAAAACTAACATCCTACTTTTACCCTATAAATAACACTTCACAGAACAAAAAAAAAACGTAAACAACTCTTGGACTCGTGAATTTAGCTTCAAAATAATTCTGGGTAAATCCCATTACAGCGGATCGGATTGTATAGCAATACCTACAGTGAGCGATTACTAACTGCAGTCAGTCGCGGTGTCGCTTGTGGAGATAAGGCACGTGCTCCCCATCCACCGCCCACTAGCTCGCCTTTTTCACGCTTTCTGCAAATTTAGAGGTATTTTTTGTTGTTTTAATAATGCATGTGTATCTTTATTTTACTATAACTCAGTTCGTTGCTCTTTTAAGAACTTGCAAGGTTACTTTATATAATTTAAAAAGCTTATTTGTAATTTATTAAGTTATTGGTGCTGATTGTGATGTTTACAACTAAACTAATTTAGTCTCACTATATCTCTTTCTAACAAAGAACACAAGAAAAGGATATAAGAAATTTAGTCCTGTCAAATTAGTTTAATGCTGGTTTTCAACATAAATTTAGTCGCCATAATAATTGGTTACTTTTATTTACCCGCAAATGAAAACGGCAAAGACATTATGTTCTGTCCCTGTTCCTGTATACAGCTGAAGTAACTTTTAACTTTTATTTTTATACGTAAGTACCTAGCATGAGATATGATTGTTTGATTATTGTTTTTTATTTTTTATTGTTATTGTAAAATAATTGATATGAATGATTAATACTAAAAATGTTACGTACTACATGACTAGTCTAATCTTTTAAGTGTATGGCTATGTTTTACTACAAGGCTGTATTTCAAAACAAAGTTATGACAAATGATTCTGATTCTTCTGATTCTGATTCTGATATTAAATCATATTTGTTTAGGGATGTGATATGATTAAAATTTGTGATATTTACAACAGAATCGGCACCATTGTTTATGTATATTATCATAATGTAAATACCATAATTTATGTTAACCCGTTGGGTCTCACGAGGGACGCGCGTCCCCTATTAATAATTGATGTCGTTGTTATTGTTTAACCGCGAGCCAAAGTAATAATATAACGATAGTATATTAAGTATTTCTAGTATATTTGTGCTACAATTTCTTGGAAGTAAATAAGGAAAACTAGATGTGATAAGTTAAAACGGGATTACACGCTTATAAAATATATTAAAAACCGAAATACTCTCTTATCGCAAACGCTCCTTTAAATGTTATGTCAAATATTTCAATATTTGTGAACTCTAAGCTAATCTGTAAGTTAGTTTAGTAGTTACAGAGACTTATATGTGAAGATTTGTAAATGGCATATTGTTAACTGCTACTGTTATTATTACTGTTAAAAAGCTGTAAATCTTCTGAAAAACAATAAAAAAAGAGCTCACGTAAATCCAAACTTTTAAGGTCCTGAGTCAAATCTTTTTGTCTTACCACTAAAAGTTCTGGTAAGCAACTTCTATACTGAATCTATAGGTACTTGAGATTACCTTAAGGTATCTATGAAAATTTACCTAAAATTGATAACGTAGATTTTGGAAACATACAAGAGCATATTTTTTGTTGACAATACACTAAATTATATGGGTCATTAAAATCACATGACGTCATATCCTGCAAATTAAACATGCAGTCATCTCGGTCTTTCGTGAGGAGTCTACAATCGGATAATTAGAAATAAGTAGAGTCACTGCATTCTTTGTTCGTAAATCTATTTATAGTTATTTTATAGCATAGCAGTTTATTTTATACCTTTCGATCGAGTTATTTAAAAAAATGATATCAACTATCGTTTCTGTATTTTCCAAACTTATTGTATTTTCTAATATGTCGCAATGAGGAAATTTATTCTTCGTAGGTATGCGAGCTGGGAATTTTTTAATTTTCGCTTCCATATCTATATAGGTTTTTTTATAGATAACCTAATGATCTTGAAACTTTGAAGCCTTAAAGAATAATCATTCAAATAAAACAGTCTTTATTTTTTGCTTCTTTTCGTATTTTAGCAACTTCCCAAATTATAAAATCAATAACATTAAATGTAACAAATCTTTTAAATCAATTGAAGAACGTATAATCCTTTAGCTATCTTTAGCTATGTCTTATGGAACTACTATGGAACTTGACATCCGTACACTCCGTACATATCTCTAATTCTCTACTATTTTATCGGCGATGGTGACAAACCCGAAAATAGTTTGTACTGGAATTGCCCCCTTCATGCATTAATATTTTTCCTGTACCTTCTTTTTAGATATTTGTTTTGTATTTTTAGCATTTTTTTATAAAACGTAAAATGATGTCATGAAAGACGAAATTGAAAAAAGAAACAATTGAACGGTTCAGCTTAGATAAGTCCACAACATACTTATTTCCTTTGTTTGGGCAACATTTAACTATTGATTCATATTATTTTTATAAAAATAAAGCTATGAGTCATATTCCTCTTAATGCATGTGGCAACGAGTGTGGGATCGATTTATTATTAACCCTCTATTTACCTACTGATGACAATCTCGAACAATGTACCACTACTGTGCTCATTACTTTATGCTTTTATTCCAATATAGTAATATACCTATATGGTGTTGGAAATATAGAGTTTATATTAGAGTATTATTCAGATTAGTTGACAACGTACGTAGTCCTAAAAAAAGAAGATACGATCCGCTCACGATCGATCCACTTTTGTCAAAGAGGTCCATAATAGTTGACGTCCAAGAGCCTACATCGAACACGATTAAAAGTTCTAGATAAAAACAAATCGATGTTGATATTATCAACTACAACCCATAATAACACCAAACCAAGTAAATGTAGGTACGAAACTAATCTATATTTGTGTGATATATATGAATAAATCTTTTTAACTTTAGATCGATTAGAGAGATAGATTAGATAAAAAGGTCTCTTAAAACCGAAAAAACTAACAAAGAAGAAAATTTGTAAAATAAAATTTTGGAGTTAAAGTTAAATATAGCTGTGACACACAACATTTAGCATGAACGCGAATTGTGATACGAGAAAATAATTACGCTGTGAAACTTTAATACAAGATTACGAAGCCATTTACAATACCACAAGTGTCATCTAGTTTAGTTATCACACTATAAGAATACTAATTCGTAAGCACAGATGCATCAACACGTACAGCTTTATGTATACTACCACAAAACATGCAAGTGATGAATCAGATACATGCGTCAAACGTGATGTGGAGTGTTTGTCACCATACTCAGTTTGCAATCCTGAGAAACCATATCCAATCGGTCATCAACAATAATATAAACTATCTATTTTCCGTCGAAAAATACGGAAAATAACATTATAAGCCAACCAAAGCTCAGCGGTTTCTTTCGCGATTCTCTATTTTACCTTAGAGGTGGAATTTCCAAAAATCCTTACTTAGTGGATGCCTACCGCAGCTCAAAATATGCCAGCGGCTTGGGCTGTGCGTTGAAAGATCAGTCAGTCAGTCAGAAAAGTCTTTATGATGTTTGTGAGAAACCATTCTCTTCTTCAATTGATGTAAAGACCAATTTAGTATGTTTTCTTCTGATGCATGCCAAAATAATATTAGAATCTTTCGAAAAATTAAATTCATCCTTTCGTATCATATCACATTTATCCTGTAATAAATCGAGCTGGTGTAATTCAAAACAACGTTGTACTTTATCAAATCCTTTATTATCTAGGAATGTTGGATATGACGACTTGTGCGATATAGATATGATTATCTATTTAATAATATTAATTGATTCTAATTTAGCTGTACATACCATTGGCTCATATGTAATGCTTTTATTTGCTTTTAATGACCCTACCTAATTCAATCATGATGCCAGGTTTAATTATGATTTTTCTCGTCCACATCTTCTTAGTGACGTCAACTCTAAAGTAAAATACGTCATTCTGTGGCAATTAAAATTCTTTTAGAACGCTTATAAGCGTGAAGCCCATAAAATACAGTTCGCACCTGCAATTATAACTAGAACCACATTGAGTGATTGAATCCATCCATAGGCTTTGTTATGTTTGTAATGACGCACTGCTATTGTTTGTTTGTTTTGTAACTGCACCTTTACTTGTTTTGTGTGTACTCTTCGATATCTACTAGGTAGGTAGGTAAATCCTTTTCAAATTGTATTGTCTATCTTCTATTAAAATGTAACCTTATAATTATTTGTACTGCACTACCTTCTTAGCAATATTTAGCTGAACATTAATTGCGTCCTACGCTATCTACTAGTCATAAATATATATTTCCAAGTTGAAGCATTTATTTATTTTAGTCCCTAAAAGAGCACTTATATGAAGGCCAAATCTACTAAAGTTATACCACTTATATCTAATTAACTAACACGGCGTTTTATTAGCTTGCCTGAACTTTAACAACATAAAACATGATAAGCTATCGTAGCTGACACACTGAAAAAAAGGATCTACAAAACTAGTTATGTAAATTGTCATTTATGTTGTCGGGAAACAAACTTTAATTACATGTAATCAAATTATTTAGTTATTGATCCAAAACTAGTTATGTAGATTTTTTTTCGATAAGCAGTAAACTAATTATCAGTTACTATTTACTGAGACAACGTAGACTAACTAGTGTGGTTGCAGCAACAAAACCAATTTCTCATTTATTAACAAAAAATTGTTTTACTTCTTAACCTATTTGTTTGGCATAAAAACTATACCAACCAATTTACTAAATTCAACTAAACTTTTGTTATATTTAACCTAAAGACTTTTGAACTAGTATACACATTTTTGTTGACAATTACAATAACGATTGTGTATATGTAAACGAACCTTCAAGGTTTTCAGGGCGTGGGGGAAGACGTGACGCGACGCCTAACGCGTTCATTCCTGTCTTTCGCGCGTTGTTTTTTGGTTTGTTACTTGTGAAGTTGTGAGCTAAACGGCACTGAATGGTTTGTTTTCTTTATTTTATTGAATAAATGGTGTTTGTCAAGAAATGATTTGGTCAAGCAGGACATATTTGTTCTCCTAATATGAGCGAATTCGATCGGGTGGCGGCAGCAGAGCCAGCAAGTGACATGGAGAACTATCTTAAGTCCTGGGGACTGACCATATACGTTGATAAGTTTAAAGGTATGTAATTATTTTTGCTTGATAATATTTCAAACGCAATGAATTGTAAAAGTTCACGCGGACCTTGGCAAACCATCGATGCGGAGTGTCAAACCAGACTCTCCAGCATCAGTGTCGTAGCTAGGTAAACTTGTTAACTACCATTTACAGCTAAATCAATGAACGGATTTTGATGAATAAACATGCAAAAATCCTTGACCCCAAAAGTGCACTCCAACCCTATCCACCTATTAATATCAATATTTTTTTAATTTCAGAACAAACTTGGACACTTTGCAAATGTCAGCTGAATACTTAAAGGAATTGGTGCCTATAATTGATCACAGGGTCAAGTTAACAAAACAAATAGCTATGTTCAAAGATATTTTATCTGTCTGACGCATTTTCTGATACAAATGCCTACAGTAAGTATATTACTCGCACACTCATTTTGTTTTGTTATACTGCACAGTATGTTTTTGACCCGAAAAACGGCCATCATCGTTTTATTCTCTTATAATTATATTTTTCTATACTTTCCAAAAACTCATAGCAAATAAGCGAATAAAACGATGATAGCCGTTTTTCAGGTCAAAAAAACATACCTAATGTGTACTGTTGACTGTTTCATAGTGGTATAACGTTAATGCTTTATTTTTTAGGCTGATGACAACAACCAATAATACAAATTGTATACTAAATTATACACTATTGGTGCTGGATTGCGCGCCCGTAGAAGAACAAACAACCAGGAGTCCATCAATTGAATCAGAAATAATACCTAATAAAAAATGTGTGAGTACTATTTTACTTATGTAACTAATAAGCGGATTCCACTTAAGTTAAAAAACATAAAAAACATTGCCCACCGTTCTAACCTCCGTGCCTCTAACCTCATTTTTGTTTTTCAGGAGCTGTATCAAAATTAAGTCATGAAATGAAGGAAGAGGCCTCCTTCTTCAGTACCAAGAGCATGGTTATTGGATAATGCATCTAGGATGCGCATGTTTAATGTCCTTATAAATATAATAATGAGCTATCTATAGATTAAGTGTTTGTAACATAATATTCATTGTGGGATACTGAGGTAGGTAGGTACAGAGTGTTAATTTATTTAGTAAATATTTTGATCACTTAACATTTTCAGTATGACCTATTCTATGAATTCAATGCTATAAATGTTTGAAATAATCGAAATAAAGCTATATTGAATCAATATTTCATTTTGAATTTAATTGATAACACCCAACATATTTCAATACATATTAGTTAGTAAGTATTGTTTCTACCTATGCATTTTATTTACCAGAATAATGTTTCTATTGGTATTATTTTTCTGTTGGGCTTATTTTAACTGCAAACTGCTGAATTATAATAATTTGGTTCAAATTGTACACTGCTTAGGTTGGTATACAGGATGTAACACAAGGGTGAATGAATAGTTGACGAAAATAGAAGGCAAATTAACCTGAACCACTTTCCAAAAGAAACTAAGTTAAAATAATGAAAAAATAAAGCTAAGGTTCAGTTTAATTTGCCTTCTATTTTCCTTAAATATTCATTCACCCACCATTTTGCTACACCAACCTAAGCAGTGTACTAATTGAACCAAATTATAATAATACAGCAGTTTGCAGTTAAAATAAGCCCAACAGAAAAATAATACCAATAGAAACATTATTCTGGTTACCAATGACTAAAGTGAGATTGGCTCCTGATGACGAAACAGTTTTGTTACTGGTAACAATCGTTACTATTAACAAATAAACAAAGAGTTTGGTTACCCGTAGCTAAATTTAGTCCTAAAATCAATCAAACAGGACAAATACAGGCAACAAATCAGTTTTTTTAATTATTGCTAAACCTTTATTTCATTTTTCACTTATAGAAGTGTTGTGAATAAATAACAGTTAGATTCAAGATAATCAAATAGTAATGTTACTTTTAACAAATGAGTTAAGCTGCAAATATCTAAAAACAAGTAGACAAACCTGATTTTGTTACTGGTAAGTTTTAGTTCGCAAGTCACTCTGTTTAGGTTGTTGTTAGTCAAATTTTGTGTTACCGTTAAATAAATATTTTTTTCAGTGCACAAAGATTAGCAACAATGTAGTCAATGGTTCCTTTTTTTATAACAACTTTATCCGTTTGGAATATACACGAGCAGCGAATCGGTTGATATTTAGCACAAGATAACTATAGGAACGTTGTTTTGCTTAAAAGCCAACATCGGATTTTCCGTATTACACGGCTGCAGTCGAAGATGCCGCAAAGGTTATTTGTCAGAGGATCTGATGTTCAATCCGGTCCGCTAGCTTGACAGGAGCCGTGTCCAGCATTCCGACGGGATTCCCGGGACGTCATCGGGAGTTCCTACCGTAAATATTTTTACAGGTGAATGCTTAGAGGTGGCGCTCGCAGTCCTAGCCTTTGCTTACAAATGAATGGATTTTTTACTTTTCTTTGTCCAAAGGCCGTTTGTATTGTCCGCTTCATTGTAATCCTTGAACGTTTGAATAAGACGCCCAAGTTTGTTCATACAAATAATCATGATATTTTGCTAAACGGGATTTCCCATCCCATTGCGTGAATGTATAGAATTACTTTCGAGAATTGACGATTATATCCCGCAATGCTGTCGAATGAAACAACGGCTGAGGAATTCGTTCCCAGTGAGCTTTGTTAAGTGAATAATCAAGGAGGACTTGCATTAATGTTATATTCTGAATGTACCCAAGAAAATGTTAGATAGATTTTATCGATATTGTATTTTATTAAACTGCTGTAATATGGCGCGATTTTATACGTTGTTAGAATCGGATTAATTTTCTTATAAGTACAATAAAAAACTAAAATGTATTTGCAATACTTATTACAAACAATCTAATAATAATCGTTAAGCTAATTGGTAAGGTGGAGTATCTGCCCATTCCCTTTCACCATAATTGTGAATGGGGGCCTGTGCTCAGCAGTTAATTTAAAGGCTGGTGATGATGATAATGATTACAAACTATATTTGTGATTCATTCTCCAAATGAGGGTATGATCACACTATTACTATAACGTTGTCGGGTAAATATAATAGACTCGGGAGGATTTGTTAATATTACACAACTACTACAAAAGAGCTACTGACGGAGAAAACTATCAGTACACTGAATGAAAGATAAATCTGTTGAAAACGGCTAATCATCGAACCTGGGGGCTTACTCCCGACAGCTTCGAGTTCTAAATCAATCGAGTTTCATTCGAATCTAATGCCTATCCGTACTCTTGAATTCAACACGAGCGCACGATCGTGCGGTGGCTCTAATTGGAACTAACTTCGATCGTAATATTCGTTAGGATCGAATAATCCTTACTCTCCACTCTCGATAACAGTTATGTATCGAGTCATAGGATCGAAACTAAACGTCAAATTACACGATAGCAAAATAGTTACTTTGTTTGGTTCGAGTGAGATTGTTTAGTTTGATTTATTGTTATATTACTTAAAATTCGTCGCTATTAAGGCTCGCATTGCGATTTTTTTCAATGTTCTTGAACAAGCGAACCGAATAGACATGCGTACGACGAGGAATAAGTTAGGAAATGACTAAATAATAGAGTGATATTTTTATTTAACCAAACAAGGCAATGCACTACATCTGTATTCGGTTTGCATAAGTATTTACGTTATCACTAGTGTTCTCTGTGTTGCTCCTACCTTGGCCCATGATTTGGCGTATTTTATAATAATTATTTAGATGCACTCTGAAATATTACCAATATTATCACAAACTCACACTAAAATCATCAATTCCATTATTCACTTCAATTAAAACATGTACCTATTAACACACGTTTATCAAAATATTAAAACTAACAAAAACTTTGTACTTATAGAAGCAAGCGCACCTACTGTTATAAGTTGAAGTTAGCTATCAACATTTTGAAATTTGACACCGACCGCGCCATTCGCACGTTGTTCGTATTGTTCCTATATGGTCACCAAAATATTATTGAAATATGATGATGTTTTAATTTTTAACCAGACATGTGTATTAAAACCAATAGCATATTAGTATATCATGTAAGAAAATGGCAGAATAGCAAAAATGTTCAACCGCATAAAAGAATTTAACCAAAGACAAATAGCACTTGATGATGACGTAATGTTCCGGATACAGTTAACGACGCTGATAACACTCGAACGTAAGTCGATCTCTGTTTACAATTCGAATTTGCTCGGGAGTACGATTTTGGATCAAGTTCAAATCAGAAACGAAATCGAATCAAAAACAAAATCAAATTCGAATCAGTTTCGGGAGTAAGCCTCCTGCTCTGGGATGAGAGACAAGAGCAAAATGTTTAGATCTGTCAATATAATGTCGTCTCAACATGATCCTTTCCACGATCTGATTCTGAATTATGCTCAGCACCGATTATTTGTAGAATATCGAGACAATATCCATCTTTCTTGGCCAACTTTACGACGGGTCTACAGTTCTGTGCACACAGCTAAAATAGATTCGTGACTCATCACCGAGCTTCGTACGAAAAGGAATAGACACCTCGATTCACATAAAACAGTAAGGAAAACACCGTATTGCCTATTTGCGATTTTATGTTCTTGTTACTATAATACGAATACGATTTATATATGACGTGTTTATTTATGCAGTATTATATTCAGTTCTTAGCTCTACGTGTGTTGTGGCCATATTTGATGACCAACATCAAAGACAGTTTTATAAATAGTTACAGTTGAATAATAATTACGAGTAGCATGTTAGCCAAAGCGTCATAAATATGAAAGAAAATGTTGGTGCGTAAAATAATTCAGTTCAAACATACTTTATCCTAAGAAAGCTTTAAACTTTAAATTATAAACACTAAACAAGACGTTACGAAGCTGAATTTACAGCGTGGGTAGATCATTAAGGGTCAATTGCGGACAGACATTTTATATAAGTAGCGTTTATATATAAAATAATACATAGTTAAAGAGCTTCATAAACTCTCCAAGAGTAGGGAGAGCGTGGGTAGCTGACATCTGGCTACTTATTTCTATTATTAGTTTCTGTTACTGTCAATTAACGATAACCTTTTGTTTCAGGTAAGATACGTGGTTGGACATCGATATGAGGTGCTTATTTATCGGACTGTTTAGTCTAGCGGTACCTCGGATATTATATCTCTGAGGTGAAATCAAAACAGTTAATCGTATAAATAAACGCTTTTATTTAATCTGCAGTTCATCGTCGTAAGTAAATATTAGTATAAGGTTATTTTAAGTTTTTAGTACTGCATGTTAATAAGTAAAGGTTATTAAGATTTAAAGCTCTTAGGTACAAGCTGAGCGACGTCTAACATAATGTGAACACCTGTTGGTACTTTCTGACATCATATACACGTAAGTATTACGTCATACTAAAGGCAATTAAAACCTTTGACGTTTAAAGACTCATTAAATGCAATCTAAAGATCCAACAGTTTAGCAGATATCACTCGAAATTTACATCTTTCTATTTTCCTACTGCAATCTTGAACTAAATTAAGAAGTGTAGTACTTTGTCAACGTAATATTGAATATACATATTTAAATTGTATCATATCCGATCGTGTAAGTACGTCCGTTAAATGTTGCCATGCAAATTTTTATCGTTTACGTCAGTGGGCTTTGAGGGGTGTTCGGAAATCCGCTCTGGCTTTATAATGCTGTCGGCGTGACATTCTGCCGCAGATCTCCTATAGAATAGACATAAGTACGATGACTAGGGTTGTCACAGAAACTTTACTTTAACTTGACTTTACGCAATGTTCGTGCGTCAATTTCGTCGCTTACAATAAATATACATATTTTGAATTATGTTGTTAGATAGGTACCTACGTTTGAAGAAACTTAAATTTATCATAATCGTAACCATAAAAGGTTTATAACAACTTTACAGAAGTTTTTTTTTTTTTGGTAACTTGAAAAATCAAATAGGAGTACCATTTGATTTAAAATTTCCTCCTTAATACTTTGATCCTTAAAATTTTATTTTGTACCTGTAAATCAATTATTTAAAAGCGATCCAAATCAGACTTCAATTACAATAAAACCGATTTTATGAACTCCTAAAAACCAATGGTCCTAGGGCGGTCGATTCGGTGAAGGAAATAATTTTGTTTATGGTAATGGCAACCCTAGGTCCGTCGGTGAGTGAATGCTCGATTGTTGGACCTCTTTGTGAGGCACAATGAGGAATAAAAACACATCCCTCTTTGTCCCCGGATGGGACTATTGCAGTGAGTCAGACGTATCAATCCACTCACTCGCCCGCCCTGTTTATATTACGCGTTGGTACTATCCTAACTAAGTATATTTGCTTGCAGCACAAATAGTATGTAGGTATTTGTTTTAGAATTTAATGTTAAATTAGAACATCATAAATTATTTGACTACTGAACCACAATATGTGCGCATATAAGTGAATATAAAGCAAAATGTGCCCGATTCTTTAAAAAAAAGCTCTGATTTAATAAGAATACAATAATTGTAATTGTGCAAGTTTTTAAAATGGAAAAGAAGAGATATTAATTACTATTACGTGTACTGGCCATCGAAATTGGTGTCTTCACTGAAAACTTTCTATTGAAAAGTACTTTGAACACGGACTTTGACAGTAGGCAGTTATACCTAAGTACCAATAGTTTTTAACCATACTGTATCTTTATTGTAATAAAACAATAACTAGGTTAACCTGAATATCTGAAGTACATATTCACAAGTCATATATGGCTAGTTCTTACAGTGAAGGAATTTTGATGGGCTCAACTAATAGCTCCTTGGTTTTTTAATATTTCTGGTAAATTTTAAATCTGGGATAAGAAACTTAGTGGCTTTTATTTGGGCACTGAAATTCAGCGAGGTCAGAAAATATCTTTTTGGGGAAAAATGCTTAAACATGAACAAAATTGTCACATTCCTGTGGGGCGATTTTACAAAACACAAGCTTTCTGCCTACATATTACGTAAACTAAGTACATAAATCAAAGATATTGTACCTAAGCACAGTAACAATCAATACATTTTTGCTAATATCTAAAAAGAAATTGCGAATCACCCTATTTTTATTTGAATTTCCATCATAGAATAGAGGCGACACGAAATGTGTATCACATTCCTGTCAACTAAAAATATGTTAAAAACACCAACAAATTAAATAAGGAGCCCTGTTGGCACTCTTCCGATACAAAGTACGCAGTGAATTAAACTCATTGCCGCTTGAACTGCAATCAATCAGCAAATGAGACAGACGTGACGAAGATCTCGACGACCGCAAACGTGTTCGGGTCAGACAACTTCTCACTTGTATGGTATGTATTTACTTAAACTATATTTGGGTATTTTAAAGATTTTTAATTGTCATGATTGATATACCTAGTGTAAATGTAATATAAAGCATTAACACTTCATTCAAATACAGTGTTTTTGTATTATTAATGAATAACCTCCAAATTATCACATTCCTGTGTATCACTTGTCTGGATCCACTCAGACAGGAAAGTGATAATACTACAGGAAAGTGATAAATATTCACATTTTTTTTTTGTTTCTTCTATGAATTCAATATTTAGGGTACATGAATGATGAAATTAGATATTGTATAGGACATAAAATTCGTGTACATGTCGTTTTTATTAAGTTTGGTTGGGTTATTACACAATTTCCGGGACGAAGCAAAAATATTTGATTCTTAATTGTCTACTAACATTGTATGGCTTATTTAACTTTTTGAGGACTTTTTTCCACAGATACCAAAATACCACAACCTAAGAAAAAGAAGACTAGGGAAGAAATATTACCAAAAAAGCGATAAATTGAAAGAAAACATTATGAACGAATGAAAAATGATCCAGAAAAATTTGCTATTAATTAGTTTAAGGGTGGTTAGAAAAAATTCAATTATACAAAGAAGTAAGGGAAACAAAGAAATAAAATAGAAGGAGACTGCAAGCTGAACTGAATAAATACGGGAAGCAAGTCAGAAAATTTCGTAAGAAAACCAATCTTCAGAAACTACTAACTCCTAACTCGAAAATGTCTCAAATGGCTGATGACCCAGCAACTCGACCTGAAGTAGTGAAAAAAACATTATTTGATGATACTATGGAACAACAGCTAACAGAAAATCTAGAAAACCTTAAGACAAGACAAGAAAAAGAAATTGCCAATAAATTTATGTTGGGGCCTATTGGGAGAGAAACTTATAAAAAGATATGGAATGCTGAGAAACAAAACATAAGCATATATGATACAGACTTCTATGATTCCTTCCTAGTGCCTTATTGTTTATTTTTGTGATTCATTGTTTGTAAATAAACATTATTTGAGAATTTGTTTTTAATAATCTCACTTTCCTGGTTATTTCTCATTATTCTGGCAGCAAAATAACATTCACATCATATTTTTTTTTACAGTTTTCAGTCGAAGTACAAAATATCTATTGCCAAGTATATACACTTCACTTATTACGCATTTTCATGCATGTTTAAAGCTTATTTTCATTTTCCTGCACGATATATCACTTGCCTGTCCTCAAAAAAATGAAAAACTGCCATAATTTTAATATTTACCAATATTTTGTCTGACCCACAAAACTTAAGCTTATTTAAGTCAAAACCTTGACCTCTAGCCACTTTGCGTACTAAATCTAGTAAATAAAAGTGTGTAACTAAAAACGGGTCATTTTATTCCTGCATTTTAAGAACTAGCCATATATACTTAGTATATTCGTCGATTTGTTAAACCTTCAACAAAGTATTAAATTTTCATTATTTTTATGGCGAGTGTCAAACATAAAGTATGATGAGGATCTTAAGTTGTCATAGCCAAGAATGCTAGTTAAAATTTAATAGCTCGGTACAGTACTGAATTTCATAACATACCCACACTGGTTGCAGCTCCCGTATTTCTAAACTATTATACAGTTCGCAACATCAACGTTGTGGAAGCACGTATGTTTCAGTTTCACAACTCTCATCTCAAAGGTTAAAACAGGTAGATTAAAAGCTTAGTTGCATACGTTCAAAAGTTATTGCAGTTAATTTATTACAGTAGATGTAAATTCATAGACTCACTTATGTGAATCAATCATCATATCAGCTTAAGGATGTCCACTGCTGAACATAGGCCTCTCCCATTAACTTCCACTTGGAACGGTTTTGGGCCTTGCATTCAACGGAGCCTAGCGACTCTGACCAAGACATTGGTCCACCTGGTTGTCCCACACGGCGCTTTCCAGTACGTGGTCGCCACTCGAGAACGTTCCTTCCCCATCGGTTATCGGTTCTTCGAGCGATGTGGCCTGCCCATCGCCACTTCAGCTTACTAACTCTACGAGCTATATCGGTAATTTTTGTTCTCCTACGAGTGTCCTCGTTTCGGACCCTTCAGTCCAGTTTCAGTGAATCAATCAATTGTAATTAATTGCTGTCATATTATCAAATCACAGACGGATAGATATTATTTATGTGCCCAACAGTAGTATAGTTTACATAAATATCATGTAGGTATCATCTGACAATCGCTTCCCTTTGTGCTGTCGACAGCGCGGCGGCGGTATGACACGTGTGAATTGAATAATTTATCAAGTAATCGTGCGTTGACCCATTGTGTTCAGACCATCTCGTCCTTTATATATTGCAAAGAATCATTATCGAAGACGCTTTAAATTCTTATGAACAATATATTCCTCATAATAATAAATAACACACCTACGTTACGTAGTATATTTAAGAAATATATGAAGCACATGCCTATCCATATTTAAAAGACATTGTAATGTACAATCTAGAGACGTTGATGTAAAACGATAGCAATTAAATGATAGATCCAACCACTTTATAGCTACAGGCGTATAAATATGCCATCAGCCATTCCATTCACCAACTTCTTTTCATAACAAAAACGAAAAGCTCAATAAAATTATGGCGTCCTTATTGGGTTATAATTACGTACGAGAATTTATTAAATTGACTATTACCAAAACCGGAGTTTACTTAGTGTGGAGCAGAACCAACGAGATGTACAAATCGCAAATGGGGATCAATGTGAAAGCTCCCGACCAAAGGCACACATCTTTAAATGGTCATAATGATTATTTACTGATTCTTAATTCGGAATACCTACTACAATTTCACCGTTAACAAACTACGTACTTCTTTTTGAGTTACTGGGTTAGTAAGTTTAAGCGTAAGTTTTAAGTGTCTGTTGGTTTAAACAACATTTTAAGATATAGATAAATGGATATACTGTTGTAAACATTGATTGAACTGATTTTGGAGCCGATTAATGATAATATTGTGATAAAATATAGTTGAATACATTCCAATAAAAAAATACGTATTTACCGGTGAAACGTATAATTATGTGGGCTATTTCAAACTATTCACATCAATTTGCTCACAAAACAAGTGACAATGTCTAGAACATAGGTACACTTTTCTAGTTTTATTTGCACAATCGTAATTAGTTTCAGTAAAATAATAAGCACCCGGATTGATATGGGTTGATAAACGAAAAAAAGCAATTGACTCACGGCTAAAATGTCTATGCGTCTCTTTCTCTCTCGCAAAGTGTCATAACGATTGTCATATTTCGTTTCCATGCTTTGTAGGTCTAGTAAGTAGTAGAAATCTTAAGCCTATAGTTAAAACTTGCAAATACAAGTCTAGTCCAAAACTTTATACGTTAACAAAGACAATGTTTTCTATTGAAATATTGTAATATATTTTTTACATAGATCACATCCAATATGGTTTATGAAGTTTAGATAAACTCAGGTTTTAAATATATCCGTCACATTCTAACGCCATATAAAAAGAGCTGTCTTTAAACCTGAGTTTTACAAGACTTCCTTTTAATCATATTACAAATGAGAAAGGTATTTTTTTCCAAATATACACGACCAGACAACTAAAAAAAACACTAAATCAATTCAATCCAATAACAAGATCCTTTCTGGTAATTTACGTGTCTATTGAAACTCTTAAATGCAGCGTGATACAAAGTCGAACGATTTCGCAGTTAACGGTCCGAAGTGCGACCGTTAAACAGGTTCTGGCTCCGTACGTTGCGCTATTTAAACCATTTGTGCTAACTGAGATATGAACCCCGTGCCATCGTGGGGAGGAGGTGTTTACTAGCCTTCCGTGTTTACACCACCTATAAGTTCCTGCATACTTGTTTATGGCATTTTATTTGTCGATAAGTACGATATGTTGTGTATAAGATTTTATAGCTCTTTAATCTGTATTTGCAACACACTGCTACCGGCTAAGAATAGATTTACGCAAACAACGTTGCTTATTTATAATATTGTTTTATTCGATCTTGCTATTCATCGTAACATAAATAAGAAAATATTACCAACCCTAATTGAAAATTATTCACATAAACATAATTCGAAGAATATTTTACTTCACCCATTCACCTTTACAATAATTTATAGCTGTTCAGATTATGGTAATATAATTATTTATGTAAACAATAATTTTGTACTGTTATTTGTGTGTAACATAACCAACAATATTACAACAATCACTTAACAGTAATTGAATTTGGGAGACAATTACACAGAGTCGTGAAGCATCATTAATTTGTATCTAATTTTAGCGAACTCACTTCACTCTAGTGTAGTCACTCGTTCAATTATGACGTAATCTTAATTAAACAAGATAATCTGTCACTTGTGAATGATTACCCTCACTTACTGAAATACTTCAAATCTACTTTATTCAATTAAAACTTTATTTTATTAGTTTTGAACGATACTGTTTTTTCACGATAAGGTATAACGCGTTCTTTTTAAAAAATTGCTTATTATAAATACGATTCATAAGCAAACAAGTACATTTTACATATTTCAAGTTTTTTTTTAATTCAACTTATTAAAGTCTAAAAACTAGGAAGCTTACTAATATCAAAAGGCTACTATAATAGCTAATTTAGCGGTTAACATTTCTTTACAACACATTATACATAAAGATGTACTTCGAATGCATTATGCAACTTACATTGCTTGTATTTTTTACTCCCTCGTCTTACACCTTTTTCAACATCTTGGATCAGATATGAATTTAATCAGTTTATTGATTGTAATGATCGTATAAAGAACTTACTCACTTCGTATGAAATGCGTATGAAACGGAAAACTTACTCGAGCGAGTCTGTACGATATTTTCAATATTACATATATAAATCAAATTTCCTTGAAACAGACTAAATTATCTTTTTTTTTTTTTATACCACTTAGTTGGCAAACAAGCATACGGCCCGCCTGATGGTAAGCGGTTACCGTAGCCTATGGACGCTTGCAACACCAGGGGTATCACGCGCGCGTTGCCGACCCTGCAGAAATCTCTTCACACCCCTTTTGAAGAACCCCATGCTGTACTCCATTGGGGGGGAGCTCATTCCACAGTCTGAGCGTCCGCGGAAGGAAGCTCCTTTGAGCCCGCACAGTACGAAACAATTCAATCTTATTTTTATAAGCAACAGTACAAATCATAACTGAATCAAACTTTAAAATGAAGTAGGTATACCGGTATAGTTCCCGCCGGAATCCTATACACTCCTGATAAGTGTATTTGCTCCCTTAGGGAAGCGAATCGATTTAATTGAGCTCTACAGATAACATAACCGGAAACATTTAATACTCGTATAATTTAATAGCCGATGATGATCGCAACGAGCCTTGGAGAAGCATAACACTTCCTCTTCCGTCGGGTCGGGCCGGTCCGGTTACATACCGCCGCCGCCGGATCGGATTCCTAGCTCGCGCGTAACTGTGGCACACTCAGATAACAATTGACCTTAACCGCTCACACACTTATCAGTCAACAATAAACATAAAGTGATTGTGTGTAGAGTGACCACGTAGTTTCTAGTATGAGATAACTTTTGTATTAAATCAAATTGTGGTGAGCCTGAATAGTTTAGTCAGCCCATTATTCTAAAATTATAGCGTATTTTTTTGATTTTTTGGTATTGTACATCAAATATTTGTTATTATGATAACATTAATAGTATTACACAGTTAAAAATCTATGAATCAATTGCACAAAATCTAATCATGCCGAAAAATCGGATATTAACGCTAACGCCAACAATTTTACTACTGTTTGAGGATTCATTTAAAATTTGCAATTATTGAGCGAATTACCCTGCGGGCCATTCGAAAGTGGGACATAATGACTAGACACCCATTCCAACGCTGTGCTGCTTTAGCTCAAAATCGTATGATTGAGTTATCTAGCATCATCCGTCACTGCAGGCGATTAGAGTTAGTGGTAGAGTCGTCGAATAGCGTAGCGTACACGTACAATACTTAGATCATAGGTACGAAATAGAGCTTTTTAAAAAAACACTACCATCGTGCTTTGCTTTCCTTACTATGAGATATACGTACTACTAAAATAACTCTACCGTAGAGTTCTTTTATTAGTAAGGACTAGCTGACTGGCTACCACCTTTGAAAATCTGTCGCCAAGAACCTACCAGTGTGTTACGGCGTCAGCCCTTCAGAGCCATGTCCCATCTTTGTGTGCTTACCACCTAAGGCTACATCATCACCTACCAAAGTGATTATGGTCATTTACAAGCTTATCACTTTTAAAGAAACTGATAGGGTTATTTTTACTTATGCTTTTTTGAGTTATATATTTTACAGTTCATAGAGCAGTTAATTGGTAAGCTCACTAAGTGAAACCGGCTGCATTTGAAATCCACTATCAGACTGAGTGACAAGTAATAGATACTGACTTCAAGTTTTCTTGACATATTTATACAAAGGTACGACAGATTAATGAAAGTGACATTTTGAAAACCACTCCTTCCATACAAGTACCTAATCGTACAGTATTCTGTACTTAATACACCATGCACTGATTTCACACCTGATCGGTTAGACGTTATCTGACTCCAATCCGGGAGTGTTCTGCAATTAGTGCCGGTTGCAAATTAGGTAATAACCCTGTCTGAACCCCAAGCGTTAAGTTATTGTGTCACAACAATGACAATTTATTGACAACCGACCGCCCTTTGTCGCGGCCCTGGCGCCCGACAGAGAACCGCTTTACACCCAACTAAAATTCAACAAGCTCGTCTCAACAAAACATTATCAAGGAACATGGCTCTTTGCGGAAGACTGCCGTTATTATCTCGGTATAGCAGCCACTACTTAGTGTCATCCCTTTCTCCCGCGGGAGAGCCGAGTTCGACAGCGAAGGATGGCCTTATGTCGCCGTGATCAATGGATGAAAAAAGGTGTAGTGACGTCGGCAGGATGCTCGGGCGCAGCTGGCTGGAACTTTTGTGTTTTTGTTCTTTATCTTTTTCCTCGTACAAAAAGAAGTTCGTTTCGCGCGGTTTAGCTTCGAACAGTCCGCGCCTGTTTCCGTAATGGGAACGGAAAATGTTAATGAAGTATACGCCTCAGTAGAATGCGCGTTAAATTATATGCCCCTGCCGCCGTCGAGGTCCTATAATTTGTGAAAATAATAAGTATACGTTCAGATAATTCATTAACATAAATATCAATATTATACGAAGTGTGTCATGTTGATAGGCACGTATTTATTTTTAAGCTTAGTTTAAAAATATCGTGTTAGTTGTCTCGCTCACTGTCATGAATTAGCCTTGAAACGTCCACGTCGGTTCGGGGATGACAGCCCCGCGTCTATATTGTTTTATTAAGCTTAGTCATAAAACCAATTAAAATCAATCAGTCGCGCCATCCGTCGAGTTTTCCCGCGTCATAAACAGATGTTAGATTATGAAAACATTAACAATTGAGAATGTCGCACACTCACAGCCACCGGAGTTGTTCTTGTTCAGCGTACAAATAACAAAAACTGTAAAGAACAGTTGACGAGCAACTACGTTTAATAAGGAGACATGGATTATGAATGCGACAGATCTGTTATACGAACTAATTAGCGGCTTTGAACACAATTACAGAAGAAAAACGAGAGAGACCATGGGACCGTAGGGGTCTGAAAATTTATCGAGGCATCCGGCGGGCGGGGAGCTTTTTCCGCCAATGCATCAGCTTGGCTATCCAAAGAGGAAACACTGCCAGCCTTCTGGGAACCTTGACGCTAATCGGAAGCAGCGGCAGACTTGAAGAAATTTTCTATACCTATATAGATTATAACTTGTACATCTTGACGGGCCCGTTGGCGCAGTTGGTTAAGACGTGGAGTCTTAACCTATAGCGCCGCAGGTCGGGTTCGATTCCCACATAGGACATACATTTGTGTGCATGAACATGTCTGTATGTCCTGAGTCTGGGTGTAATTATGTATATTAAGTATGTATTTACAAACAAAAAGTATTATATCAGTTACCTGGTTTCCATAGTACTTCGTTAGTACTCTGCTTAGTTTGGGATCAGATGACCGTGTGTGAGGAATGTCCCAGGATATTTATTAAATTTATATTTTATTTATTTATATTTATTGTAAATAAATATACCGATAAGTTGACTCTATATATGGTAGAGTAGAAGATCGGACCTACATATTGATATAACTATTTTAATATATAATATACGTTATGAAACGAATAAAGAAATAAATTAAGAATTGGCCCTGATTCTGTTATTTACAACTAAACTAATTTTAATCTCACTAGGTATGTGTCTTTCTAACAAAGAACATAAGAAAAGGATGTAAGAAATTTAGTCCTGTGTTAGCCCAATGCTTGTTTTTAATATAAATTTAGTCGCCATCTATCGCGGTTACGCCTAAATACACGCAAAATAAGACGGCAAAGACTAATTTGACAAATAAAATATGTTCTATGCTTTTTCAATAATGTTCATAATAAAGAGATGAGATGTGACTAAAATTCGGTTAGTGCGATTTACAACAGAATCGGCACCATTATCTAATACCCATCGTCAAAATAACATAAACTAAAATTAAAAACGGATCGCAAATTAATATGGAGAAGTTATTATATGCTAAGTATTTTACCAAGTCTGATTGACACTGTAATCATAGAAAATATTGTTAAAAGTAGCATGATTTTTATAAAGAAACCTGATAAGTAACACTTTCCTTTATAAGAACGAAGTGAATTCTAGCAAATAAATCTCATAAGTATTAGAATACCGTCCGACACTATGTCAGATTATATCAACAAGCGAATACCGAGCAATCAGATTTGACTTCTTCAACTTTCGATGCAGTATGCAAAGGTATAAATATTTTACGAAGTCTCGCAGATACTACAAGAGTGTCTACGAACTGGGTCAATACGTTTGGTATCACATACAAATCGCTCGACTGCTAACTTTTACCTTACAATCAGGAATCGACTTTAAATAGCTTTTCATAACTTACGAATAAAGACAAAACTACGAATAATAACTGTTTTCTTTCTGACTTTTCCTCATGACTTACGACGATAACATTTCCATAGATGCATGCAGCCAATTACACACTGGAGATCAGGGTGCATTTACGGAGATCTAAGTCTATTAACTGACGTCATTCTATTTTCATCTTGTAAACGTAAGCTTAATGTATATGAATTATATTTTAATATATAAAACATATGTATCTCTCCGTATATTTGTGCGCTTAGTTCTTTTAAACTGCGTTTTATATTTTTTCCTCCGCCGCTGCTTCCGAATTCCGATTGACGGCAAGGTTCCCAGCAGGCTGACAGCGTTTTCTCTCCGGATAACAAATCTCATGCGATGGCGGAAAAAGCTCCCCCCGCCCGCTGGTCTACGGAGGCCTCGATCAATTTTGATGACAAAATCTACTTAGTTTTCCACTAATGAGCAAAACAACAGATAATATACGAGTAAATTATAAGTACATTCAATCCCTTCTTTAACTCATAAACCTGCAAAACCTCGTATAGGCCTACAAAAAAGTTTCAGTTCATATAGCACCTACTCGAACACCTATTCAGCACCTTATACTCATAGGATTTAGATTTAGTTTAAAGCGGAATATTCGACAAATAGACAAGTGAACCAGTAAACAGTATTCTATTATTGACGTTTTGTACTCAGGTGTGTCCGACTTCGCACGTGCAACCGTCCACGTGCCGTGCCCACGTGGCTGCAAGCGTGATGGATCATATATATATCCTATCTTGTGGCCTCTTGTGGCTAAGCCATCACTATAATACGCTAGCTAGGTACTTGCTTATGTTACGTGATGAAGCCTGTTTTTAATATCTAATTGTATAATAAATAAAATAATTATCTAACTTTTTCTCGATAGGTACTAATCTATATTAAATGTATCTGTACCATTTAGTTTTTTTTATTCTTACATTTTAATTTACAACAAATATGTACAAAATACCTACAATCTATATATAGAAAATTTCCTCAAGTCTGCCGCTGCTTCCGATTAACGGCAAGGTTCCCAGAAGGCTGACAGCGTTTCCCCTTTGGAAAGCCAAGCTGATGCGTTGGCGGAAAAAGCTCCCCGCCCACTGGTCTCCGGAGGCCTCGATTAATTTTGATGACGAAGTGCGAGCAAAACGGCGAGCTTCGGATCCCCACGGTCCAATGGTCTTGACCTTAAAAGGCATAAAAATATAATTTGGCCCAATCGATGCGTATTTTTTGAATTTTCCGCACTGTCTGCAGCTGCCCCTGCAACTTAACAAGTCGCCGGTAAGTGAGATGGTGCGAGTGTATGTCATTAATAGCTGAGTGTCGTGATATTCGGCCAGCACTTAGGGAGCACGAAAGCCCATGGTGGCCGAGCTCGTTGACGAGATCTCTACAGCGTGCGCGTGAGGCAGCGTTGAGGCTGATTGCTCCTGGAACCGACGAAGACAAATACTCAGATAATGTTATGTCTTGTTAACTCCTTTATTTTATACAAAGATTTAGTTTTTTACTAAGTGCAGCCCAAAATGTCCAGCCAGGAAACCACCTGATTCCTTAGGAACGTGGGTAAACCCCCGTGGCAAAAGCTAGAGGGCTATATAAAAACACGCTAGCGGGTGAAACCCCGAGATACAGTACGCTATTGACTCATACATTTTAAGATTTCTCAGTCATCTTAAAAATCCAATTATAGAAGTAGAGATTAGAGAGTAGTAGAGTATGGATAGAGTATGAAAAATATTATGTATTATTTTTTTCTAAAACAACACGAACTTAGATAATACCTACGTTAGTTGTGAATATTAAAACAAACTTAAAAAAAGTCACATTTGAAACTAGATATTTACTAAACTAACCGATAAAGCCAACCGCTTACCAACACCTCGATGTCAATTAATGACATCAATAGATTATATAAACAACTCATGTAGGTGTATCACGGCCGTACATTTTCCCACCACGTGGCAAAGCGTGAAATTCCGACGTTAAAAACGTGCGCCTGAAGCCTCCGCGATTAATGTCAGGTTCTCAGGTCCAACCTATTTAATTTATTTTCTTTAAACTTTTTCTAAATAATAAATTGTTGTGTTATTGTTTGAAAACCTTTGTGTTGTGAATCTCTTAAAAAAATTATGCATGTGAAAATAATAATTGAAAGTAGTTATCCTGAAAATTAACTTTTTATCTAACTGACTATCTACATACATTTAATTTAGATATAAACGATAACCTACATTCGAGTTATTGGATCTGTTTTAATTAGTTAGAAATAAATAACATTACCCGTGAACTAGTTAAAGTTTTACATAGGTTTTACATACATACCCTTAATTATCATTGACCTACCTAGTAAGCGAGATAAAATAGGTAGGTAACCTATTCAATAAATGTAAAACATAAACACAAAACATAATTCGAATCTATTGAAATCCATCCAGATACCTTGTATTCAGTATAATATATGAGACAACCCGCATAATTTAACAAGTCACAAGCCATTAGTTCTCCATAAGTCTAAATTTTAATAGTAGGTAAGATGCGCACACGCAGCCGCGTCTAGGCGGGAAGCTCGCGCACGAGGCGAAAGCTTAGCGTATATATGAGTATGAATTGCGTACGAACGTCGTCGTATTGCAATGCATTTAATGTGCAAGCAGAAACGAGCTTACGGTCACACGGTTAGGCGCGCCTAATGAGAAAGTTTATCGAGCGTTTATTGCGTAGCAGCGGGAAGCTTCGCCGCGTCGCGTCGCGTCGCCGGAGGCAAGAGGCGCTCCCGCCGCCCGCAGGTGTGCCGCGCGCCCCCGGCCCCGCCCGCGCCTCGGCAGGCCCCGTCTCCCCACCACACGCCGCGACACACCACAGCTTTCTTTCGCCTGCCGCCAGTCGACTGTCAACCACGGAGGCGAGCGGTCGCTCCGTACGCCCACTCCGCAAAAGCGCCGCGCCAACTGTAAACACGACGCATTATCTGTGTAGCGCTTCCGTTCGCGACTTAACCTGAATTCAGCTATTCACTACTCGCTCAGTGTCGTGTTGTGCCAAACCAGTGGATGTTTTGGGATGTGTGTGGATTGAGAAAAGCAACTGAACTTCCAATAGATGTAAATGTCAATAGTGTAGTATCGCACGTATGTACCGGTGTGGTGTCCACCGGCGAGTGCCGTTGATCAGATCGCGCAAAGAAATTGTGGGCATTGTGGTATTGTGCGAAACGGGTTCCGTCCAGTGTGCGAGGTCGTAGAAGCTACCGAATCTACATACGGCTACCGAGTGTCACCGGCCGGCTTTCGTCGCGACTATGATCGCTATCGCGCCGGATTCATCAAACAAGTAGTTTGACGACGTAAATAGAGGCAGACAGCTTACGGGTGTCACATTACCATTTTCACGGATGTCAATAACCGATTAAATAATCATTCGCTCAATATATCAATCCCTAAACAATCTGCGATGCAGAACGCAGTTTATTACGCAGTTAAACCAATTAAACCGTTAACCGCAAAGTTAACGGTTTACTGAGGACGAATACGTATGATACTTGACAAAAGGATTAAACTTTTCCCCTAATATTTAGAACGAAGATGAATTGTTAAAATACAAATCAATTCTTCTAAAGTACTTTACAAGTTGTGTCCGTGTTAAGGTAACCGGAGAGTGCAAAAACAGAAGCAAATACCTTCTAAATCTGATGAGATCACTAAACTGACTGCATTTCCAGCCTCTATCCAGAGTAAACCTCCATATAATCTTCGCTGTAAGCCGAGCTTGTCAATGCTATCAATTAATGCCATCAAGGTTTTGCCCTAGTTAGACTAAAGGCGGCAAACAACCTATTACGCTTGCACAGAGGACATCCACAAAATGCCAATAGTGTACACTAATATCAAGTATAACGTCGTGAAGCTAATTCATTCATTTAAGCTTGAGGAAAATGAGTTAAAAAACAATAATAATGTGTAACGTAACAAAGCCATTACTTAATAATATCAATATAAACATTGAAATTAGATTTAAAACACTATACAAACAACAAATCGAACTAATATCCATAATTGCTCAATATTTTCAAACTAAACAGAAACATATCAAGGCTGTCCAACACGTGGCCCTGAATCACTTTACGGCCCGGCTCGCAAAGTTTGATTCAATAATACAAATATACAAGCGTTTATTGAATTACATCATGATATATCTGTATATATCATCATTACCCTGTGGTAAAGACACAGATTAATAAAAACATGGTGTAAATACATCGAGGAAAAATACGTTAAGAGTAGCTATACCAAGCAATCCAATTCCGCAACTAATCAAAGATTTTGCACTCATTTTTAACAGTAAGGACCAATCACTGCATTGTGTGTTCTTGACTTGGCCAATCAGAGCGCATTGGCGGTAGTGGGGAATTGGTGGAATAGATAGCAAAATGAACGTGATTGCGCTTCTTTGGGTTAATTGTTTGATATGTAAATAAGATGATTTAATGCCTATTAAAACTGATTTCGCTTTGTTCAACAGATGCACTTTCTTCAAAAGCTAAAAGATGCTTCAAAATAAGTAAAGGAAGAAAATAACTAGTATAAGTACTTTTGTTTATAATAATAAAGGCAAATTACAAAAATAGTTAAGAAAGAACCATCATAAATGATTGTGCAGTAAACTTAAAAGGGAGAACTTATTCATTGGTGAGGTTTCAAAAACTTAAAATTTCTTAAAGTTTTCTGTTGTTGTATAACCCCGGGCTATTATATGTATAATAGCTAATGTAATATCCACAAGTGCTTCATGCTTTACATACATAACTACAACCATGACGTGAATCATCAACACATCCTTTGTCTGTTCCCTTATTAGTTCACGGTCTACTGTATTGCAGGTTGCGCTGAAACTTCTACCTTTGTGATCCTTAAACTTTATCTCACGTAGTCATTTTCAACTCTCAAGTTAATCTTCTTCTTAGTTTGTGTTAATAGCACCAGCCGCAGCCTGTTGAGTTAAAACTTGAGGACGATTTAAACTCACCTTTGTTATTCATACTTCATGAAATAGATCCACCATCATACGTACTCATGCTAAAGCATCAGTTGTTCTTTATAACTCGCCTGAACCATATATTGTCGATTTACGCCAGGGTTCGGTAAGATGAAGTGATAAGCAGCTTTTGTATACGCTTTCGTGATATATAAAACTGAATTCCATCGGAATACAATAAAATTGATATTGCATTGCTTACCGTTACGATTTTATGTTTTACCGGTTTACTGTTGTTGTGATCTTAAAATGAAAAGATATCTGTTACAAAGGCATGAATGCGTATTATTGTTTTTATTACTTTGTCCTGCTTAACGCAGTACATAGTCCAAGTGAAAGGCTTACTTTCTCTAGCCCTCCGGTCCTATTAAACGAGAGGTATAGCTCTATTGCAAAATTTCACACTCGCCTTTCGACGATAGCTATCAATTACGCCGATAAAATAGCTTTAGAAATGGTAACTCAAACAGCAAGTTCAATATCAAGTGCCTAAAGCTAATCTACTGCTTTTGAACGTTACAGATAAATGCGATAACATAATGTATTCGTTGCTACTGACGCTGATGTTATAATATAATTATTTGTTGCGGTGATATACATCAGCAATATCAGTTCAAATAATAAAAATAGCCTTACATCTAGAATTATTCCAATATAAAAAGCCGGTGTTATCATAAACATTCAAGTCTATTATCTGTAATGTTCGAACAGATTAAAAAGACACAATACTAAAGATAACGTAAATTTAAATAAAGGTTAAAATAAGCACCATGCTCCGCTGTTATGTAAAGAATGTCGATACCAACGCGGACGAGATGAAAACCTTCAGAGAATAAATAAAAATGTTGTTTTCTCATCATTGCCACAAATTAGCTCGATGGCTTCGGTCCGTTGCTCGTCCAACATCGAGAGAGTTTTTCATAGCTCTTTTCTACCTCACGTATGTGGGTCGTCACGAATCGCTTTGTTAGTTACCAATTCATGTTAACCTACGTACGATATACTTACCTCGGTTTTGGATTCAATATGACGAAA
Source organism: Achlya flavicornis (assembly GCA_947623365.1). Lineage (NCBI taxonomy): Eukaryota > Metazoa > Arthropoda > Insecta > Lepidoptera > Drepanidae > Achlya > Achlya flavicornis. The sequence goes on from OX392482.1 coordinate 7,426,365, forward strand.
GTTTTGAAGGGCAAATATATGAAAACAAAATGCCTATGCCTTTTTGATAGAAACTTTGTCCCACCGATTCTTTAAAATCTAAATATATCTCTCATATTACGCGATCGATCGCAGGATTGTTTTAATCGATTTCATATTTTGTGGGGAACGACATATGTGAACCTAAGTCAAAGCTTACTTTACTTACGTTCGCGCTCTGCACCTAAGTATGGTTTACGCAAGCCTCTTTATGCCTTGCCTTATGTAAGCTGCTTGCGTTGCGATTCTTGTGAAACCAAGCAACGTGCTTTCGGTACTCGTGTTACATAGAACTGCCATCGACAAATTGTTAATAATGATTTATGAGTCCGTTCCTTTTACAAATTGCCATTGTACCGGCTCAAAGTTTAGCAATAGGTAAATCATGCATCCATAATTGTTCATTGCGAACGTTTCATCTAAGACATAATCAAAATCAAAGCCTGCGGATGTAAGGAAAGTGTAAGATTATTTAGTATTCATTGTTATACATAGGTACGTTATCGCGCTGTCACGATATGGTAATCGATACTGATAATTTACACTTGGGATAGCGAAACTATCTAAATTGTTTCTTTATAGTATCAATATATCCAAATAATAAACCTTAATAATTTCTAGTCAACTATGAATCTGTCTTAAAAGTACAAATTAATTCAGATTCTTATGAATACGGTTCACATTCGTTGCAGCAAATCGTGACCGCGAGTGACTATTAGTTGTTTCAAAACGCATTTAACAAACAATCCATCACAACAATATAGTCTAGTATCGGTAGATCGGTACTAGTCTCAAACCATAGTTGGCACAAATTGGGTTCCCGCCAACTTCGGTTGCCAACTGCACCGAAGGGAAGTGCCCTTATAACCGATTGAATATATCAACCAAAACAATTCTGACACAAAAACATGAAAATCCAATGTATGCTATTGAATCCTCCAACAATGAATTGGATAGAAACAATAAAACTCCATTAGAAATTGGTGTTGATGTCCCTGGGTGGTCGCCAATACTCTTTGCCAAAAGAATTTTGAACTAGAGTTAATGTCGACTAGCTGAGCAAACTAGCAAACAAACACCACCATTATTAAACGAGCAAACAAACTCACATTTTAGTAAATTATTTTAAGCTGTAAGTGTTACTTGATATTATATTTAAACCATATCCAATAGTTGCCCTATTGGGTGATCGCCAGTAATCATTGCCAAATATTTACAGCGTTGTCGCCATTTACAAATGCTACAAGTTCGAAATGAATTTCAGTTTAGATTAAACCAAGATCAACGTATTCCTGTTACAATTGTTTCTATCTGAATTGTTCGAATATCGCTTGATTCGTGAAATACAAATGTAATTTAAGCATATATATATTCTGCAGAACCCGTTTCACCCGTGATGTTACGTTCCCAAATTTACAATACTCGTTTAACTAAAACGATTGCTTCGCCTTTAAATTGAATCTCGTCTTGATTTATCGTAATGCGCAATAATTGCAGTGGTTAAGTATCTGACTAATTGGGAGTATGTTTATGTTGTATCTCCTGAATACTGATGTTTATTTAATGAAGTTGACGTGACGTGACTGTGTTTGTACGTCAGGTGGGTATGTCAGGTAGCGAGGGGGTCCGGGGGTCGGAAGCGGGGTGCAGGGCTTTCCGTCTACAACATCTGTCGCAGCAGCTGCCTCCACTGCGATCGCACGTGCGTCTACACCTATTATTACGGTTTTTTGTTGTTCGAATATGTTCCGGAAGACTCCCGAAGAAAAAGGATTCGGGACGGTCTTCATTAATAGTCCCAGAACGCAACAAAAAACTTACTCTGATCAATTTGATTTCCTTACGCGTTACTAAGTAAAAGTTTTTGTGTGGGTGTTTTAATATTTTGGCGCTCTGAAAGGAGCCAATTATTTAATCAATGCCGCCATTTAAATGTTGTATCAAAATGTTAAACATATCTCGAACAATATAGATAAAGTAATCCTCTTCAAAAATATTTATGATATAAGCATGTAAAGAATAACAAAACGCTAAAGGAAAGATCGCTCGCACCGATTTTTATGTTTCCACCAGCGCACACGTGACGTTTGTTTACCGACAGTTTCAAGGCCATGTGCATTTGCGACGTTATTCAGTGCACGTATGCGATGGCTAACTGAAAATTAAAAAAACTATGAGTGTACATGTTATAAAGCTTGCTGATAAACCGTTTTATATTACAGTTTGTATTTAATTAAACCGCAATAGAATAGTAGCACGCTATCACGATGCAATACTTCCAACATTCGCTTCTCCACTGTAAACAAACAATAATGAATCATCGTTCATCTTGAAAATTAGAATTCACCGGAATTCTGTTTCGAGATGCGGATCAAACTAACCGTTCAGTTGCTGGATTAATTTGATGGATGATGTTGATTACGATTCATCTGGATAACTTGTTACGTGAAGCCTTACGTCACAAAGTTGACTTGTTTTGTTGTAAATAACGTGATCACAAATAGCCTTCATTTTTGTTAAAGTGACCCGAATCAATATGACGTAGGCTCTCTGCACTGCAGGACCAACGTGCTAAGTAAACATATAAACGACGCAGTTTAGATTAGACAATATATGGTATGACGTTAGAATGTTGATTAGACACTTACCACTGCAAATGGGAATAAAAAATACAATAGCGCATCGCTCGGAACGGAACTGAAATCGCTCGACGGCATTGCACCTTTGACCCAGCCCAGCCGCAATGCAGCGCTCGCCTACACCACACCGAGCTATGTTTTACGTTTGTTTACCATCACATGCATAATCGCCGCCATCTCATAATAAACAAACTTCGCTAACGTTCTCTGGACGACGTAATAGCGTGGCTAATGGGAATGCTTTGTGATCACTAAAACTAAGTTCATTAAAATTATTATTTTAATGCATGAAATGTTTGTTTCGCTTGACCGTGATCTTTTTACCCTTTACGATTTGCTTGGATATTCCCGGCGCCTCTCCTATGTCGTGATGACGCAATGGAGCGATCGATTGCATAACCGATTTATGGATTCGCTTTTCGATGATGTGAAAGGTCACAATTATATGTCAAGTGATGAAGATTGATCAACGGCTAACATAATAAGCTGCAGTATAATAGTGTTGTTTTATATCGTCGCGTACGCAATAGATCGTGCGATCGGGCGCCAACACGATTAGTTAAATGTCAAAATAGTAAAATACACATAGGTCGGGTGCCATGTGACAGGCGATTTGTATGTGATGTTAAACATCGTAATTTGGACTGATTTTGCTTCTTGGAAAGCGAACGGTCTTGGAGCTTATTATGCGTCGCAAACTCGCTTTATAAGCATATCGGTAAAGAGAGTTTGCAATTCATAATGGAAAATGGATTTCAGAGGCCGCCGCCGAACGCTGCTGTGATAACTTCTGTGATGTGCGAGCCACCCCACGGATATTTTTATATGTGATTTACTAGTGCCCAGTACAAACCGAGTACAAAAAAAACGGATATTGTATAGAGTATTTATATTAGTGTTATTGGAACTATGAAGGAAGAGTGCAAGTTGTGTAGTGTGAACGGTTGGGGAGCGGGTCAGAGTACGACGGACTTTTCTATATCTTCGCTGATGAGGCCGGCGGCGCACCACCCTCACCCGGGGCAGGACCCGAGGCATGACGCGGTGCTGCTGTCTGCCTATCTCCTCAAACTAGGTGACTATCCATTGTATACGCTTCAACACGATTACTACCCCCCAGTCGGTGAGTATCGTGCACATTGCCCTATTCGCACCCTTTTAACAACTATTATATAAGTACTATACTAACACACTACGCAATAGATACCTCACCTACTAATCTACCCACAATTTTTTTGACACCACCATTAATTGTGTTAAGGAAAATCACAAATATTATAACAGATTATATCCACATAAAATTACCGTCCAAAATAGTTATAAATAATGTCAGTACTTAACAATGTAATCTTATTATTAAACCGCTATAAACTTCAATCTTTAGTATATTTTTGTATCAATCATTACATCATGTTTTCCTTTTGATCAGTGTTGCAATTTATCTTTCTAGATAACTGCTATGTAAAATTGCTTACTTTATATACATACATACTAAATATTTATACATAAGACTAGTTAATAGTTCGCCACCATGCGATCACTCAAGTTGCTGTCAGGAACGAGACTTGTGATTGGTCCTTTACAAACAGACAACCTTGAAACAACCAATCACAGAGCTTTGCATGCTGGCGTGAAAACAGCAGGCGCCGACGAATTCAAAAAAAGAAAATTGTCTATCGCTGGCTGTAGCGTTTTTGTATATGTTATATTTTCAAACTATGTTGTAATCCACTGTTTTTCTTCATACCGAGGTAGGTATGTACTTACAAAATTTTTAGCTTACGTAAATTCAAAGCAAACATCACCGTCCGAATTATGCGTTGATGATTGCAGTGCCTCAGGCATTATTTGCGTCATTCATTGCGGTCTTTGTTCATACATACATACCTACTCCTTAGTTGTATGGTTCACACACAGGGTTCACACTCTTTTTATACACAGGACGAATAACATAAAAACAAGTGGTATATTTTTAATCGGCATTAGTATTGTAGACAATTTGTATAGTTGCGTTGCAAACCTCTCATTCTGTTTCCAAATTGACTTCTCAGGATTTTATTACGAATATTTTTTTATGTATTTTAGAACTAAACAATTTAATTTACAATGAGAATGACCGTGGCCCGTGAATCGTAAAATCGAAAGTTGTCAACGCCATTAAACATTTTGTTCATTTTATTGTTTCTTTATTAGCATCGAGGACATTCATGATAATTTTATTAACATAACATAATTTATAAAGCTTATTTAAAAATACCAACACTACTATGTATCTATTTTCAACTTTGAATTCCCTACCTTTTTTCCCGCCAGTTTTTTTATCCGCTCTACGTTTCTACGGCATATTTTCGTTACTGGATCCATCCAGGATAACTTAATTATACTCTGTAAATCCGGATGGATGCTGAAATCCGTGAGATCTAACGAATGCGCTTTGACAGATATGAATCCTTATTTAATTATTCTCAACCGTCATTTTATTAAAGACACTTATCATAACCTACATGACTTCAAGTTGTAATGTAAGTCGGCAAGCTGGCGTTTAATATCCGGTATCGGCTGGATTCATTGCGAACTATTTTTAGGAATGCTTATATAGTAAATCTAGACGTTTTATCGCTTACTTATAACATTTTATTACTCGTTGATATTATTATATATTTTAATAAGATAACGCCCACTCGTATTTATTATGATAGAGGAAAATACATTGTACGTAGAGTTTGAGGTTAGGATTCTAGAGAGCGTATTTTAGATTTTATTTCAGATCCAACTTATTTCATTTTTAAACCTTCACTTGAATGATGGGGCATTGCATTAATGCCCCATCCCCTAGTTTTCCATCCATTACAAATATGTGTAACTAATTATATACTATAATCTGAAAGCATTAGTGCATTTATCTTGTTTAATTCTAATGTTATCGCAAAATATTGGCTCGGTGGCGGCATCGACCTCGTGCAGATCCGTGTACGAGTCCGGATCTGTCTCTTGCATCTTCTAGATTTATAAATTAACAATAAGCAACAATAAAATGTTGTGTTGTATGCAAGTTTGACTTTGGTTCTTGGTGAAAAATACAAAAAGTCATATTTTTTTAACTGTTACATACTTGAAATGTAATGATGAAACGATACGTTTTCTCTAAATCATTAATCATGTCAAAACAGCCATCATAGCATGCAACTAGTTTAGTTATAAACATCTTTATGTAGTTCATAGTTAGTTACTGTAAGTAGTGTATCATGAAAACGTTGTTCATACATGCGTCTATCACTAAACACATTAAATACATCCTTCAAAAATAAAGGATCCCTTGTCCGAATCATTAACACAATTATAGTCGTAATCGATTAGGCAGTTAAGTCGTACGCCAGTGTTGCCAGTGTTTACAGAATAGTGGCGTCACGGGTAGGGGAGCCCCCTTCGAAACTACGACGCGGGCGGTAGAGTGGTGACTCACAAAAATCTCACTCAATTTTGGTAGTTAGCCGGGAAACGCGGTCGGGGAATAATCAACTCATTGAATTAATTCAAGCGAATCTAGAGCCGTCTGGGACCTAAATTGTCTGTTTGTTATATGATTAAAATTACACCAAAGGAGTTTCATACAAAATTAAATTTACTTTTATGTTTAAGCACTTGCATAAAACATGAGAGGTGGCAAACATTATGAGCAAAAAATATGTGCCTTCATTTAGTCAGATCCTATGCAGTCGAAACTTTTTTGAGAATGCCACATGAGTTCGGGAAAATGAGCAGGTTTTAATTGAGGAGTGACGTTAAAAACTTTAAAATTAAACCGTGGTTTTCCCAATGGAGTACAGCATGGGGTTCTTCAAAAAGGGTGTGAAGAGATTTCTGCAGGGTCGGCAACGCGCGAGTGACGCCCCTGGTGTTGCAAGCGTCCATAGGCTACGGTAACCGCTTACCATCAGGCGGGCCGTATGCTTGTTTGCTACCTAAGTAGTATAAAAAAATAATAAAAAAAATGCTTCTATTTTCATAAGTAAGTTAAATAATTACTTATATAAGTACCTACCGAATAAATAAAAAAATTACGGTGTTAATGTTCGAAAAAGGTCTTTATATTTAGGCTGTCGTTAAATAATGAAATCTTGGCAATATCAATTGTTATTATGTACAGAAATATATAAAGAGGCTTTTGAATGTCCTGTAATGTTGACAGACCAACAGACATCTGTGGTACCGGCAATAATTTAATGACATTCAATTAGAAACTTTCTTCATTAAAGTTGTTACATTCATTACGGATAATGTGACCGCCACCGTTAAGTATCTAAAGTAATTTATTTCATGGCTATCGCAGTAAAATAAAGATTTTTACCGAGATTTTGTGAAATAAGAGTACTACTTAATAGTTATATCCCGTCTACTTCTATTTCACTGCGACAAATTACGTAAGCGAGGAGTAGGAGGAGTAAGAAGGGACAAGGTTCTCGTAGGTATAGCTAAAATCAAAGAGAATATAACCACTAGCTAAAATAAAGCTTTGTTATTTTTGGATATCCACTTGATTTTGATAAATTATTTATTTGATAGATTTCATCATATCAAATATAGATAGAGCATTGTAGATAAATTATTATTTATCAGAATTTTAGTTTTCCTCCAAAATATAAACCTTTTCATTACTTTCCCATTATTCAAATGTATCATAGCAAAAGTAAAAGGTTCAATAAGCACACGAATTTAGTGGACAACACATAAAGGCGGTGTTATTTAATACATCAGTGAGCTTTTATTCACTAGCTCCAGGTTAAGTCCGCCTCTACCGCACACCGCGTCTATTCCACTACCGTTCGTTTTCGTTTCGTTCGAGTAATTTCGAATGAGGAATGCTCGTTCACTGAAGAGTTTCGAGAATATTCCGTTGTTTTGAATTTGGAAGAGCAATGTAACTTGTATAGTTTTTGGTCATATCAAACGAATGGCTGTTTAGAGAAATATTACGTAATGGTGCGTCCATGCTTGGCGAACCGAGCACGAGCCGAACCACGAACGAGCACACTGCGAGCACGATTCGCTTGCTCGCTGCTAGCGTAGACGGGCTTGCGAGCCTCAAACGAGCATTCGTAGCGTGCTCGACTGCACTCCGCCCGATTGTCAGTTTTTTCACGAACACAGGGATTCGCATCGCGCTGGTTGTAGCCTCGTTGAAGGCTCGTTAAGTACGTCCACGCTTGAAATCGTGAGCAACGAACGAATCCTGTTCGTTCGAGGCTCGGCTTGTGCCTCGCTTCGCGTAGCACGGACGCACCATTAGGTTTAATGTTAAAAGGTGTTTTAAACTGTCTTCTGTCAAGTACTTACCATACTAATATTTTATTCAAATATTTCCACAAAAAAATGTATTTTGCGTTATAAATTATGTCATCATTTTGTAATAAAAAATATATGTTCATACATTTGAAACACATTGCACAGATAAAAAGCGCCGAACGATTGTACCGCATCGTCAAAATTGCTAATTAATGACAATTATTCAAGTTCCCGTCCCAATTAACATTAAAGTGAACGTTTTAGTTCTCACTCAGCCCTATATGCAACACTGTAAAGAAACATAACCCTTGGAAGCGTAACAGGGCGTTTGGTGGCGGTGGCGGGCGGCGATGGGCTATAAAAAGTTAAGTAAAACAATAATCAGTCGAGTCGGCCCTTTAGAGGGGCCCTCGTCCGCGGCATAATCATAAAATACGAAGCAAGCTTTTTTTATTTCACTGACTTTTGATTCGACTGATGTTATTTATAAGGCAACTACAAAATGGATGTAATGTTTTACGGAATTATAATTGGTTTATTTTAATTGTTAACTTTTTTATGATCTTATTTTCGCTAATATCTTAATAATTGTTTTTTTTTTAATATTTTGATTTATAAGTACTGTGTTATATCGTCTTAAATTAAATATAAGTAAGTACATTATTATTTAAATGTGTTTAATTTTTAATTCTACTTGAATTTACTATGTATGAACTGAACTTAGTTAATTATAAACCTATATGTACTGTTACTAACCTAGTATCTGATACTATCAGTATCAGATACTAGGTTAGTAACAGATTGGCAAGCATGATGGTATAAAAAAACTCGATGATTAATTGTTTTTTTAGCATAGCCGACAGACGTATCAGATTAGAGAATATTTAATAAACTAACCCAGTATGTCAAGGTACAAATAAATTTACGTACACACTTTCACATATTGTAATCATTGATAAATATTGAAATTAATAAACCGTCATAGATTACACTATGAAAGATCTAGTTCTTGATCTGATAAGTGCATGTAGGTAGGTTAGGTTAGTACAAAAAAAAAGTACGACATCTTATACATATTTTGTGATAAAACTTTATTTGAGCATTCTAGAAGTTACTTAACTCGCGAGCCACGCGCGTCGCGTCTTATTATAACAATTGATATCATTGTTATTTTTTAACCGCGAGCCAAAATATTTACAATAACATTCCTCAAAAGCCTCAAAATGTCGTACTGTACTGTCGCGTACCGAAAACAGTACAAACGTATACAGAAAAAATCCAAAATTATACTTAAATGGGCACCAATGATTCCCATAAGAGCACCAAGCAATATTTGAGGTTGGTTCTCAGTTGAATGGGTACTGGCTACTTATGAGAAAATGTTACCAGGATAACAGAAGCTTGAAGCCGCTCTCTATTCATCATTTTCGAATAATTTACTTAAAACAATAGGATTTGTTCTTTTTTATAATGTGAGCTTTGTGCCGACCAGAGTGTAAAAGGTTCTATATGCAATTGAACTACTGGCAAGTGAGTGCAATGTATGGTAGGTACTTTATTCAAAATGTAAAAGAATTTGCCTGTCTTATTTTCTACAGCATGACGTGTGTATCAAAATATTATTTATTATATCGATTTACCAAAGATTTTCATAGGGCATCGTGCCTCTACCCAGATGGCTAGTCCGCCTTACTAAAGCATGACATTTTATATCACTCCGCTTGAGGGGTCCCTGAGCAAATCGCTCTCAGTTCGTATTGCGCACGGCTGTCACCGCGACATACTCGATGTAACTGATTATATAAAAAATGACGACTTGCTTATTGAAATACTGTCACAACACTTGCAAAAACCAAGGAATGATTAAAAAACTAACCTTCCATGTGTATGTATTGCGATTTCGTCACTTTTAATTACCTAAACTTATTTTAGAAATATACGTTTCGGTGGTGACAGTTTTTATTTTTTAAATCTTTTCCGGCTATGTTTTATGGAAGGTTGCCACAACATGAAAATTAATTTTCCACATTTTGGTTAAGGATTATTAAAAGATGATATCGAATTATTCAGTAATCTGTGTCGAGTACCTACTAATTATTTTTGATAATTCTACCCTCCCGATTTGACAGGTATTTTGACCATAGAGGTCAAAATAATGAGAAAACTCCTCATTAAATATTATCCACACAACCAGTGTAATAAATAAAATTAATTTTATTGGTAATACAAGAGCTAACACAGATTGCCAACCTAACTAAACTTATTGTCGAAACATTTGCATATATTCGTTTATATTATGTAGCAAAATCCGAAAATTTGTTAAGAAATACAATTTCAAAACGACAGCTGTATAGAAAACAACTGCAATTGCAGGGGGTCTAATTTTTGTTCATAAATATTACTTATATGATGTAGGATTTGTGTTTTGGGTACTCAAGGTATCCCAAATAACTATTTTGAAAGCAATAAGGCATCCACTTTTTCAATATTAGAACTTTAAAAATAAAAAACCGTTCTCTCAGAGATTTTTCGCCCCCAAAAATCCCCATATAGTAAATTTCATCGAAATCGTTAGAGCCGTTTGCAAGATATATCAAAACATACAAATATTGTACATTTATTGGATAGGATATATATTATAAACAAATATTGCTCGTATAATAGTACTTATGTACATGAAAAAATTCCGGACCTAAATTTATAAATTCCGCCATTTAGAGGAAAATGTTTTTTTAACTGCCACCCTATGCAAACTACACAGACTGTCAAATACTGTCAATTCTGGCTTGTTTATTTCATGTTCCCATAGAGGCGATTAGCCTTCTGGACGTTTTAAATTCTTTGCGATTTACCTGATTTAACTGCGTTTGCTTTGTATTGGGTAGAAATACCCTCCAGACAGAGTAGCTCCATTCCTAAATAACTCCTAATATTGTATATAGGTAACTATTCATATGAATAACTTCATACTCAATGACATATTTAATTTCCCAATAAATATACAAAATACAAATATAAAGAAATTTTCCTCGAGGCTGAATTGCCGATGCTGCCAATCATCAGCAAGGTTGCCAGAAGGCTGCCAGTGTTTCCTCTTTTAACTGACTTATATGCTACATTTTTATTTCAAATTATGTTTATTTAATTATATATTAACATGCCATTCGTAAAAAGCAAAAAAATACTACACGCATTGAATTATTATACATAATTCAATGACTACACGCGTATTTATTACCAAGCATACGTTACAATTACATTATGATTAAATTAACACTATAATGTTATTACATTACTAAATTAATTGTTTGTTGTTACAGGTAAGCCATTCGAATGCAGTTTATGCGAAGTTCCGCCTCGTATATCGTCTCACGGTGAGTTCACTTCAACTGAATAATGCGACCTTGACCTTTCACAAAAGTTACTTCAGTCGAATGCCAACAACGCGCAACGGTTGCAAATTACCGAACGCAATTTACATATTTAACGTTACTGTCACCGTAATGGAACTTTATGAATATAATTGTATTAACCGTGTTTTCAGCCTTTGTCCAATTGAATCCTCGGTGCAGTAATCAAGTGGGTACGAGAGTGGGTCAGCGGGTCGTTCCGTCCCGGCGAGCCCGCCCGCATCGTCCCGCGTTGCGCCGCGTTCCCATATTACATTATTCACTAATATACCAGACGATAAATATTTTACCCCTATTTTTACGCACACATCACAAATACACAAACCTCTTTTGTGTAAAATAATAATGTAGAGACGACCGCGTTGAATTTAAACATTTAAATTTCGAACGTCGACCCATACGTTTACAAGTCTACATCCCGCTTCCTTATTTATTTGTATGCGATTAACATAGATCAACTAATAAAGAATTCACTTTGTAGCGACGCGACCGCTCTATTGTTCGATACCTTTACAACCGCGACCTCAATGGCTGAGCTTTCAAATTACAAATGTATTTTATACAAATTATAATCGATTAATTCCTTTCACGTTTCATTTTAAACACGATTATGTTTCATCGACCTTCAAAAGCAATATGTATCATGTTTCCTCACATCTTAATCCGTCTCGGTGCTGCCTGATGTATTACATATAACGTTTACAAACAGCTCCATAATGAATGCTTGGTGATTGGCTGGCTAAATGACGACGTGAGGCCGAGTTTCATACTACCCTAAGCGATAGAAAGGAAGTGCGCATCGCTTGCCACCCTCAGCTTACACAGCCCGCTTGTCATTTTGTTCCATAAAATAATTAATAAATAATATTTTTATTTGTTGGCCCGCATAGAGCCCATAAACGTCTTCCGTGCGTTACAATCCGGTGACGCGTCACATTTTTTTTTTAATGTGACGCGTCTCTAGTAAATTTGCTCGCCAATAAATATCCAATGTATTATTTCAACCAGTTTAATTAAAGTGGCGCTGTTCGTGTCGTATCGTGGGCTCTCCTCCGATTGATTGTCGATATAATTAGGCGTAGGAGAACACATCTCTATTCTTTAAAGTCACCGCCCACGTAACCTTTTAATAAAATTGTACCCACTTCGATCGGCGCGTTATTATCGTACGTCTGCCGCTATAAAACTCTATTTTAAACATAAAGTATTCATAAATTAATGATTAATGAACGCTTAGTTAAATATCATGTGCGGTATTTAATTGTGTTTAAATAGATTAATTTTAATTTAACTTAATATTTATGACACCTGATAGAATGCGGCAGTCAAATTAGGTACCGCAAGTCCGGACACTTGTCTTTATTATTGGATGTCTAAAACGTTCAGCCCTAAGCTGCCGGGCTATCGCGTATCTTTGGTGGTAATCATAACGAACACCATTCATGATTTCATTCAATGACGCGGTACAATAAATACCATTGGTGGGCCCTGATTGGATAAAATTCATTAGTTACGATTACCACCAAAGATAAGTGGTAGAGCCCTTCTTTCATGTAGCAGTTCCTAACAATATAAACATGCTGACAGTACACTTTTTGCTTACGATTACCACCGAAGATACGCGGTAGAGCCCCTGCTTGCATGTAGCAGTTCCTAACAATATAAACAGGCTGACAGTCAACTTTCTGCTTACGATTACCACAAAAGATACGCGGTAGTGCCCCTGCTTGCATGTAGCAGTTCCTAACAATATAAACAGGCTGACAGTCAACTTTCTGCTTACGATTACCACAAAAGATACGCGGTAGAGCCCCTGCTTGCATGTAGCAGTTCCTAACAATATAAACAGGCTGACAGTCAACTTTCTGCTTACGATTACCACAAAAGATACGCGGTAGAGCCCCTGCTTGCATGTAGCAGTTCCTAACAATATAAACAGGCTGACAGTCAACTTTCTGCTTACAGTATCAGGTATTGGAGTTAACAGAGTGTCAATTTCTCCTAAATTTCAATAGATTTATGACATTCATCTGCTAATTATAAATAATCCCCTACTCTACGCCTCTATTAACAGCTTAAATGTCTAATCCTTAACACAAAAACACAAATCTTTAATCCCCCTACCTAATGTTTTTATCTTGTATCTGGTCCAACTGATTTCGTCAAATGGTCAAGCGTGTAGCTATTTCCTTCATCTATTACTGCAATAAGCTTCCTAGATACGCATAAGTGTTATTATTGTCGCTTTTCGTGGCCTTCCTACTGTTGAAATAAACTTGAAATGTATGCAAGCTAACTAATTACTTCCTTATATTTAGCTAGATGTGATCTCATACATATTATCTAAAGACACATAAACAATATCCGCATGTTATTTTGAGGTTTGCAAACTTTTATTTTACCGCCCCCTCTAAATCAGTATTAGTAGAAATGTTGTTAATAACGAGCCTGCGTCCGAGCTGTGTGTGCAAGTTATACAGATAGTTAAACTTTTTCTATAGTTATAGGAATACTAGTTTATCGTACGTGATTATAGTAATCAACTTGCCATGTTATCATGGTTATTAGGTCATTATCTTCTGAGTGGGTGTTAGTTGATCAATAATAAGTACCTACTCAGGTTAGCGAGGGACTTCTTTCAAATGTTGACATATTTATATGATACCTAGCATAATGCCTTTTAAGGTTATTTGTATGGCCGCGACAATCCCGAGGGCAATCGTCACCCTCGAAAATCACTTCAGCAAATAAGGGGCCGGTAACACTTCAGGAAACACTGGTCTAGAGAGTGTAAATAATGCCTATGTGCTATGTAAATCGCGTTAATTTTTGCGAAGGTCACAATGAGACCTCGCAAAAAGCAGACATGACCTCGCGGTTTATCACTGTCGTGATATCTTGATGTGCGTAGTTACAGCCTTCTGATATTCTTTACTTCTGTGCCTTCCTGTTGTCCTAATCGCACGCCTAAATTAACGGAGTTCTATTTTTAAATTATTGTTTTTTTTATATTCGAACATGTGGAAAAAATATTATGCCAGTGAGTTTGTTTGTTTTATAAATAATGTTAAATTGCTTGTTTTTTTTGTAACATTCAGCCTATGCATTCAGCTTTTATCGTGTGATAATTTTAACTAATATTGCCAATCGTTAACAGGAAAATGTTTTAAACATTTGATAAGTTGGCGTCATTACTTATCCATAGTTAATGTACAATAATTGTTTATGAACTTATATATGATTTCGTATTTAACGTTTATTTATTGTTGCGCGAAGTATAAATAGATATCAAATGTCCGCAACATGACTACATAATATTATTTTTATTTTAGCGTCATGTATAAGTTGACTATGTAAAAGTACTAACAATTTATGTAAAAAAATGTTAATAGTAAGGTTATATATGTCACCGTATTTTTGTGAAAACCGTAAGTTTATAATCTATCTAGCGATATTATAAACTCCCCGATAAATTGTGAACATACTGCTTACAATATAACGTATTAATTTCCGATAGCTTATAATCTATCCATGACAAACCGTCATATTGTAAACTGGCATCATACTTGAATGCGCGATGACTGACCAATCGGGGACGGATCACAATATGACGGTTTGACAACTTTAAATTATAAACTATCGAAAATGAATACGTTATATAGTAGGCAGTATGGTACAGTTCCCAATATATCGGGGAGTTTATAATCTCGCTAGGTAGATTCTAAATTAAGCGTTTTCACTAAAATACGGTGACATTCCGTGTCTAAAAGTGTGAATTCTAAAAGGTTCCAGAAAAATAAGGAACTTCGAGAAAACTCACATGCTCTCAATAGAACTATGACTATTAAAACTAAACTATATCGTTCAGAGCTTTCGGGTGGAATGTAGCTAAGTAACTACTAGTTTATAAATTCATAACTCACTAATGCAATCCTATGAGTGTAAGATTTTTAGAATAGGTTTAATGGTCAAAGATATTATAATGTAATTATCATAGGTAATTATATTATAATATTAGTTAAGAATTTATATATGCATGCTTATCTATCATTGTAAATCTATTGCTTCAAATACGGTACGCTTAGGTCTCGTACAAGGTATAGTCCATGTTTATCTATACTTACTAATATAATAAAGTGGAAGAGTTGTTTGTTTAACTATAAGTCGGATTCGTTTTCTTTTTTCGGATAAATAGGAAACTACATATATACTATCATAGGTGCCCTTCTAGGGCCTAAATTGAATAAATGGCTTTGACTTTGACTTTGACTGACTACATTATGCCAGAATTTTTGGTAAAATAGATTCGAAATTGATGAATTGAATAATATCCTGTAAATTAAAAAAAAAACAGCAATATTGCTTCAGCTTCCTTTTTAGGAGGCCTGATATTAATGAAAAGCGCGTATTTTTCGGAATTCATAATGAAAAGGCTTGACAAAGTGTCACGAATGATACATCTATATTACATTCGATTCATATCATAACAAAATCAGTCGATCGAATGCATATACACATAGATGCAGCATGCTCTTTAAAAATCATTATTAATAATTACTTCTTCGGTCAATGTTGCGTAAAGCGGACGCCATATTAAGCGACCTGTATGTTATGTTGATACAGTCCATGAAATAATATTAATAATAAACTTATAAATCTAAGGGGCGCCGCGGTAACAACGTGTTAACCGTCGCGGGCGCGTTGTAAATAGGGCTGTCCAAATTCAGAATGTATGCAAGAAAACGTTCAGGTATTCCGGTCGCGTATCCCAGTGAAATGATTTTTTTCGGGCTATTCTCCTTTGACGCCCAAAATATCTATATTTTATTTGCCTTATATTCAATTATTTTATCAAATTCATACAGCTCAACATTTACTTAATATGACTGGTTTATTCAAACTTATTTACATTTTGCGCCATTCATATTTGCTACAAACTCTGTGCCTTCGTACGTTGATCAATCGAAATAACATGTAAAAATATTCATAAAGATTATGACTAAGTATGAAAGTATATAATAAATATAGATCCTGGGAAATCCTTCAAGTGTAATCAATTATTGACTAATTATTTTGTCTTGAGACTATTCTCTCTCTTAATTTACGGAAATACATGTCAATTGTCAACCCTAAATGTAAACGTGCACCTCAAAGAATGCTCCTCGCAACATTTTATTATAACTATGCATGCTTCGTAAATGCCACCGATACAAGGTTGGTGGGACTCTATGTAAAATTCGTCACGACCAATTAACTTAAATTCAATATTAAAGTCGATCAGCTAAAGATGATAGAGGTTTTCTCAAACAATGGCCCATTTACCACATTTTCCTATATATACTTATGTCACCGTCCCATACTAACATACTTCGGCCACATGGTAAATAGCTGGGCGTAGAGCAACGTGGAGGGAAAACGACCACACGGTAGATCTTCCACTAGATTGACCGACCAGCTTCAAGAGCAGAATCACGTCCAAATAGTCATCAACTCATCACGATCTTCAGTATTAAAGAACCACACACGTAAGAGGCTTTCGCAAATGTTTTGTTTTTTTACATCAATGCAAGTATACATGTTAGCTTAGGGACTAATAGAATCGAATGTTGTGGACCACCATCTGATGACACGATATTTACAAACATCGAGACTAAAGCAAGCTTATATTATAATATGCAGAATATGTTAAAACTAATACCAGCAAACCTTGCGGGCGGGCGCATTTAACAGAATATCAAATAAAACACTAGGTACACGAATCCAACTATCAATAACTCTGGTATTGTTTAAAATTCGTCGCCCGTCAGGGATTTGGCACTTCAGCGCGAGAGTGGAATTCATAATACTTTTTATAGCCTCCGTCTTGATTTGAATGTATTTGATGTATCGCAACTGGTTGTTATATTCGAATAAAATGAGGAAAACCGGATGAAGTATGAATAAAATATATAACTTCTGAAATAGCACGTGTATCTCTTTTAGGATATGTTAACATTTTTACTAGTATCTCATCTCACTAATATTAGTAACATGAAAGGGTAGTTTTTGCTATTTTTTTGGTAAGGCAATTACGATAAGAGCATAACTGAGGATCCCGAATCAAATAACCAAACTACATCTGCGTAATCCTAATTTGGGATATCTATTTACACTTATTTAATTTTGTAAAGCAAAAAACCGGCATCTAGACTTAGTACATTTCACTACATTATTTACCTGATAATTTCTATAAATATTATGTGTAATATGTAGTTATGTTTATTGGTCAGCTTAGCTTGTTCATATTAAATATCAATAAACAGTTTTGAAACCCTCATAAACTTTACATAATTGTACTTTATTGTAATCCTAACATTTCCTTTACTACTGTCCGCATAATTATTCTAATCAGCAACACGATTCTGCATAAGCTATAGATTACAACAGTTTTTATCGTGACCATTATTTGCAATCAATATCAAACAGATATAATAATTATATACGTGTATAGGAATCCGCACGTGTTTGTCTCGCAATGATCTGAATTCATCATCAAAATTCATATCACGTTAAATTCGCCACGTAGCAAATGATTTGCTGATTTGCTATATTGTTTGCGTCAACCGTTTTAGAATTTCGCATAAACGATTAGCCTTACTTCCTTTGACAGACTTCTACAGGCTTCGAAATAACTCTGAGGATTTTATGAGGGGTCACCGACGAATTTAGTAGCCCTTTGTTATTGTTTGTGAGACCCTGCTACTGTAAATCTGGCTAAGGATTCACTAATTGTTGGGATTGCTAAATCCTGGGGTGTAACATTCAAATACAGTAAATCAATAAAGGTTTTAATTGATATGTTAGGCTCTATGTACATTACTGATTTTTGTATTTTTTTTAATTTTATAAAGAAGAAAGCCAAGTTTTCATTTAGTTTTTTTGCAAATACCGTAGGAAACAGCCTCCTCGTGTTCGCGCTATCAGCTCTACCTATGTCATCGAATCAGACCAAAAAAAATATATTTAAAAATTCAATGCACATCAGTTTGGCTGAAATGTTTTTTTTCTGTGAGCCAGATATTTCAGTGCGGTATTGTGGTGTTGTATCGGATTTAATTCTGTCAGCCGACGGGCCCTCGTCATCGGCCTGGTAACACAGATACCCACTCTATGTGTTCGCTCGGCCTCGCATCAAGCCGATATGGCCCAGTTATAAACGCCGCTTTAAAAACTGATCATATCACAAAATCTTGTAGGTGTAAACTCCCATCGCACATACTTAAGTTTTACCCATAATATTTATCTTTGATCTTTAAACCTACGCTACGCATTTAAGGCAGTTTAAGATTGTGCTTAAGTTATAATTTTTGTAATGTGTATAATTTTAATTAATTATTATATCTTTGTAATAAAATGTGGCATGTAATTGTTTAACTGCTATAAAACAATGTGTTCATTTTACAGTCGGTACATTTTATAAGACGTTTTTAATTAATTGAGACCTGTTCATTAAGAGATAAGACATCTTATAGATAGACCTTCCAAGAAAGCTGTTATCTATTTGTGAAATCGGTAAGGCGCAATCGTACGACGTCATATAATTTCTTCATAAGCGAATATAAATAAAAAATCAAGTTATTTTTGGACAAATAAGCGCCTATCATATCGGTATCAAGTGATACAAGTTTTATCATCACGAATGCTAGCGGAGCCAAGGTCAATGGATTAATTCATGCAAATAATTAGGTAGGTACTTACGCTAGTTTTATAAAAAAAAAAAAAAAAAACTATGTTATAGATCAAGTTTTTAATAATTGAAACTCAAGTGGATTAACATGTTACGTAGGTAAAGTGACGGGAATACTCGTGGAATGCTTTGACTTGATGTGAGCTAAATACCTACCAATTTTAATCTTCTGTCGCCCGCCTAACTCTTTTACGTCATAGCAAAAATAAATTACGTGTGGATTTGGACAGGATTTGTTTATGTTATGTCGTTACCTATTTATTCGGATTTCTGCAGATTTCTTTGTCCGTAAACTATTACCTATGCCTAGATTTAGGTACCATCATATTAATTTTCATCATAACCACCTCAGTATTGAGGCTGTAATACGATTGCGACTTGTATGCAAATCGATATTCACGGCGATATCTTTCAGAGAAAATAATTTCTATTCAAATAAAGTTTTTATAGCAAGTAACATAAATCATATTTTGATAATACGTAGCCTATAATATAACACACTATGGTATGGTATTCATTAAAATTCCGCATAATTCAATGTTTACACAGTTGTATTTATTACGATAGTGGTTAGCCTTGAAATAGCAAATTTAAAACAAAGCATTCGATATGATATTTTCCTGAAATCATAAGAAAATATTCTGTCGGTTTTAAAATATTCGCTTACATTTTATTGGATTATGTTCAATAAAAATAAACCTAACAAGGTCATAGATATATAAAACAGCCTAGATAATTCTGCCATACAGTATTAGGTACTTCGGGCTGTTCAAACGTCTGGTATCAGGGTTGCCATATAATTTCTATTTGGCGGACATTGTCCCAGTTCTTGGGGCGGTGTCTGTCGGGGGTGAACGATCGCACTCGGTACTACTGTTGGTAGGTCCAAAAATATTCGTCCGTTAGATTAAATTTTTCATAGAATCGTACTTCGGCTGCTGTTATGAGAGTATCAAAATATTGTTGCTTGTTCAATATCGTGGGTCGGTGTTTCCAATTAGTTAGGGCCCAGAAAATATTTTATACATTAGATGTATCTACTGTGATCTTATTTATTTCTTGATTTAATTAGTCCATTTGATGTATTTACACTTAGAATTTGAAAGCTCTAGCTGTGCACCGCGGTTTCACCCATGTTCTTCAGGGATATATTGTTTTTCCGGGATAAAAGTATCCTATGTGTTAATTCAAAAATTATTTCTATCTGTGTGCTAAAACTCGTCCAAAACCATTCCGTAGTTTTTGCGTGAAAGAGTAACGAACGATACAGGATATATGATATAGAAACTTTCACATGTATAATAAATATTAGTACGATAGGATAGTAGGGAGTAGGATTAGTAGGATGTTGGCAGGTGGTAACTAATACCTTTTGGTAACTAATACCTTTATGACCTATAAATACTTAAGTACCTATAGTATGTATTTATTTATTCACAACATGAAAATGTATGCCTTACAACAGAGCTACTGACCTCCGACAGATTACCAAGTAATATTAATGATACCATTACATTGGCAACGTATAAGAATACGCATTTACACAATACACGTTACTGATATAATGTTTATACATCCATGCTTTAAATAAGACGGTATGGTTTAATTCATTATTGCCTTAAAATAATTAAACTTTAACGAAGTTATTTTAAGATATTCATGATGAAGATTTAATTGATCTTAATTGATACCATAACACCTACCCACGCGTTATGATAAAATTAACTTAAATAACACGTTTGAAAAGAAAAATAATCTTTGTCATACTTAAATCAAAACTTTGAAAAAAAAAGGAGGCAAGATTTATTGTGTGGTAAGTTGGTAACCCTATAACATTCTTGGAGGATATAGGGCATGCCGTCGGGCGCCTTGGGAGCTCATTTTGCGAGTAGAGTCGCGACTGACCGTCGCTGTTGACACGCCTATTGTCAATACTGTACCTACTCCTACACACTGATCTGACACACCAGACTGGCACAATTCCTTTTTTTAGACCGTCTATATTTAGTCTGGAACTTGATAAATGGCGATGTGATTGATTTTGCTCTAGAATGTTTTGTTCATAAAGCTATTTTAATTGTCTACGTTCACAATACCGAGATCACACCCTCTATATCAATAATAGGTTTCGAACGTTAGTTTTTCCTTCCATTTTCTTACTTTTTATTTCAATAGGTTTTTATTTTCTTTTTGTTTCCGTCATTTCGAGGGCATAATGAATGTCGATTGCATGAATCAAAGCTACGCCAGTGGTTGCAAGCCCTGCGCTATGCATTTACTAATGATAAATAAGATTGATTGTATTGCAATAAAACCACTTTTCAAATCAGCAAACATTATTCATTATTATGTAAAATGTAAGCTAATAAAGTCAGAATCGTTTCCCATCAAACGGAATGCAACCAATTAACATTTGCGGTGCTTATCTGTGCCTTTTGATTGTTATCCTTCTGGAATTCCGTGGAGAAATCCATCAGTGCTGACAGATATATTTGTTCCGTGAGGGTATTTCTTTTTTTTATTATTCACCAGTCGACTGCCGCGTTTCCCGTGATAGAAAGTAACTACTCTAATAGGTAGCGTAATATTATGTAAAGACCTCAAATTAGAGACCTTAGATATTGCATGCATCCTTTAAGATGCTTTAAAGGATAAATGGGAATCAAGCTCTTGCTTTCATTAAATTAATAACAACTTACCGGTTCTTTCTAGAGCGAATTCATTAGATTAGACATTTCTCGGTATCTCCGTGATGGAATGGTTTTTTTTGTCGTTATCTCTAATAAATAGTTATATGTACTGTCCATTATACATATTTCTAAGCTTCGAGATTAGCCAATTAACATAGCTATTGATTTAAAAAATAAATCCAACAATGAGTACTCTACCTCGATTTATGGCCCCTCACTAAGCTCTTAGCGTTTTCTATTTCACGTCGTATTATGTGTCCATGTATTAACATAAAAATCTTTATGCGTTTAATATATGTACTTGTCTAATATTGTATCTACATATATTTTCAATAGATAAATTTTACCTCTATGCCCAATGAGTCAATTGCGATGACTCGGCTCTCATAACATTGTTTAAGTCCGATGACCCCACATTACCTATACTTATATAAACCAACAATTTTGCGGGTATCATAATTTAACAACAAACTAAGCATACTCTCACGCATTCGACAAGTGAATCACTGCTCCTAAAATTAGAAGAGTTATTGCTCACAGTGCTCGACAAGAATGCTTTTTAAATTGTCTCGTATATAAAAAGTAACATGCGAACGTTTTCCGTCCCAGCCCTTTTTGTTGTAACGAGAAAGAAGTAAATGTAGTGCTATAGCTACATGATTAAAATAGTGTTGTTCGTTCAGGGTTGTCATTGTTATCGAGTCGGGTGCACTTTTAGAGTATGTGTTATTAAAAGTACTTATGTATTTTCACCCCATTCCTCATTGTGTTAATGCGCTAATTTTTTTATCTTAAGATCAGTAATCTTATTTAATTGTGTTTGTATTCCTATTAGTCGAATTCCCCTTTGGCTGGCGTCATTCAATGATTTACAGTAAATTTTACTTTAAAAAATGATAAGATCTTCTTCCAAGGGGCTAAAAGCTTAGTTTAAATCGGTGTTTTAAGATTTATTTCGTCCCGCCCAATCTCTTTTTTTAAATTAATTATTTTAAGCACACAGTATAAAAATACGCAGATTTTATGTAGTATATTCAACGGTTCATCACTTAGTTCAGTTGATTGGTTTGATGGATGACAACCCTACGATTGACTGCATGATAATAACACTCGATGGTGAATCGGGTCGTGCATCGGAGGGGACCAACCCTACTCGTTCAAGGTCGCAGGGGTGAGCCGACTGTACAATTTGTGTTTTATTTATGTATAGGTAGTTGCCGCGGTCACGTCGTAATGTATTGCGCGGTTGTAAACTTAGCCAATATGTAAGCTTCGTAAGGTAATTACATTTACTGCAATGAGAATACAAGTACCTATTCGATCATGAGTTTTGATAAGTTTTAGTGACTTAATATTGACAGTGACATGGTGAAAGGGAAGGGATAAAACTTACCTAACACCCAAATCCGTGTGATCGGTTTGGAATAGGTATATATGTATGAGCACTTATTTAAAACACAAAAATCATGATTTGAAGACAGTCAGAAATTAATAGAAAATAAAACCACGCTTTAAGTGGGATAGGGGTACGTGAAGAATCTTTCATTGATTTGATTTCATTGTGTAAACAGTGACGAATCACCAAGAAATCCAAAAATATGTAACAGATAGATTTTTCATATGGATAAATAACATTTACATTGCGCCAATAGCTGTCCTAATAAGAGACTGCAAGCTCCTACCAACGACGGCAACCTCTGTATTTTCCAGCGTTGATGAGTTGCTTGTTGCGCTTTGATCGCCAAACACAAGCCATGAGCGTTGAGCATGAGGCAAAGCGTCATAGAATAGGTACGGTGTTCCGCTTCACCGAATGACTTTTATTAACATTTTCCGCGAAACGCGATCGCTAGAATTGTTTTTACTGCTACACCGATTTGTAAATATGACAACTGGATGCGATACGGCCACGCGCTGAATTCAACACAGTTTTTTCCACGATTAATGTAAATACCGGCATTTATAACTCAGGATATGAAGCGCTTTGTGAATGCAGCTATACTTATTTGTAAAAACAAGATTCAACGTATGTATGAGTAAGTAGTCTTGAAAAATTAAGATCACAAGAGCCAATAATTTTCTTTGGATGTAAAAAACGACATTAATGTTTTGTCCACCTTTTTTATTTTTCTATTTGACGTGCGCCTACACGTTCGTTAATCTGGCTAAGAGTCAAATAATGTATTAATAGAGGAGACTACGAAGTTTATTACATGTTATTTATTCTTCGAGTTTGGAGAAAAGCTTGATTAGTTGAAAAGGCTGTTCTCACACGTCATAAAGTGGTTGGGGGGAACGCTCGCGCAAGTGACAAAAAATCGCTATACACAAAATAGCGCAAGTCGTTGTCTTTTCTAACCAATGTGAGGACAGTGACCTTTCGAATCGGCGAAACGTATTTTTTTTTTATTCTACGTTCTGCTATTATGCCCGTGCGTCAACCACGTCACTTCACTAACAAAAAACGTGCCTACGCTGTTATTTCATAATCTGATTATATGTCAAGAGGTGCTTAATTTTTCACTAAATCAATAAAAGCAAATATAAAACCTACATGAAAAAAAACCATCACAATAAAAAAAGCTACCATTCACCGCCATTTTTATAAAAACTGCTTCAATAAATCACGTCACCTATCACAAAAAATACTAATTAAAAAGAATAATTATTATGTAATTCATTACATAACCGACAGTGATCCATTTAGCGATTATAAATCATACATAAAAAAGAATAAAAGCAAAAAGAATAAATATGTCTAATAACTTTCAGGAAAAAAGAACTGATAAGTGATAGATATCAGATATAGCATTACAATAAGGTATATTATTCGTTTCAGAAAGTTGATCCAGACCATTTACAGTAGAAATTAAAATATTTCTCAATACAATTTCCGACTTAATCTGAAGAAGCCCGCGATAATTGGCGTCTATAATTCTTAATCCGTCCCTGAGACGGATAAGATTGATTGTTTCTTTCATAAAAAGATTTTATAAATTGAAATTAATAACGCGTTGCAATTTCATTTTGTTAAGCAATTAAATGCACTGATTTTCCTTAACGCGTCTAATTTTAAATAGGTAGATAAATGTAGAGTAGGTACCTTTACTTGGAATAAATATGGATGCAGAATAATAATGTAATAGAGAAGGAATATAATAATTTTATCCGACAACAAAATGACTATACCTATATTATAACCGAGAAGCTGTCTGTCTTGCTATAAAAATATTAAAACAATACAATGAGAATAATAAAATATTTCAATAATAAGCCCATACATTTCTATTTATAATAAGGTATATCAAAATATTTGTTATCAATACACATTTGATTACTATTTAACAAACAAATAAAATACAATTGTTGAAAGCTGGAAGCGTGAGTAACACAAGCTAATATAACAACAGTCTTTAATAAACAATAGAAGAAGTACCTATTTCGTTTGTAAAGTGGCAAAAAACCTCTTTCATTAGAGATTAACGCGTGAATTGACAAATAAGCTAACAGTGTCATTAAAAAACAACGAATTGCGAGACTCTTTACCGAACCGTGATTTAATAATAGGTGTTATATATAGCCACTGTCTTCACTAGGTTAAAAACATTTATACCTAATGATTATGCCGATTGGCGTACAATCGGCGGTCGTCGACAGCTTGACCCCACCGCCCCGGGGGGCGAAGACTGAAATCTCAACAAAATTAACGCAGACATTTCGAGAAATGATACGATTTTTTATCACTATTTTTTTCTACGTCGCAAAACATTTTCAATTGAATTCGTTTTCCTGCTTAACTTTAGACGTATTTGTAGATACTTGGTAGTTTCTTAATCATTTAAACTGTGAGTAAAGCTACATTATTTGTCAGAAGACTAAAATATGAAATAGACGCCCAAAGATAACTTTGCGTGTATGAGAACATGTTTTTCTACTTATAAAAACTTGAAATACCTTTATTTTAATATTCCCACGAAAGTCGTATATTTAATCAACTCTGGGAAAATTAATAAGTTTATTTATTATTATAAAACTGTAACTAATCGTAGTACCGATCCAAGCAAATATGACGATCAAAAAATTTTTATAACACGACTAGTTTCGCAAGTTGTTTTTATTACTCGGATCACCTAACTTGTTTCGTCGATAAAAGGTATAATTGAATTTATTTATGTTTATTAACTTTATGTAGAGTCTTCATTAAAAAGATCCCTTGCCTACATCAAATATCTATACTGGGTGGAGATTTCGAGATGGCATATTTTCGAAACCTATGTTGGATTAGTCATGCTGAATAACTTTTAGAATGGGACCAACACAAACTTCTCAAAAAATTTTTTTACTTTTCGTACATTATGATCGAGCAAGGTTGAGATTTTGTAAGAAAAGTTAAACAAAAAATTAAGAATTCACTTTTGGTCCCATAGTAAAAGTTGTTCAGAATGACTAACTCAACATAGGTTTCGAAAATATGCAATCTCGAAATCTCCAGCATGTGTATCCGTATAAACTATTGTAGAATGATTAATTATTACGGTAGGTACTTATGTTGTAAAGATCAAATCAAACAAGTCCGTCAGTAGGTACTTATATTCTCATTAATGAAGCCAGAATGATTTAGAGCTCGTGAAAAAGAACTAATTCTAAGCCTTAATTCAATAAAACCGGCCAAGTGTGATTCGGAATCGTGAGGGTTCCTTAAAATTATAATGAACTCAACTGTGCAATTCTGGCATTGTTATAATAACCATATTTTTAATAATATAATATTATTAGTATTAGTTTTTTTAAGCACAGTTTATCACATAGGTAGATACTCTCGAATTTATATTAAGTAGAATTATTATAATATTATTATTATCTATGTTAGTTTCATTACATTAGCAACTAGGACTCTACATTAACAGCTCTATCTATCAAGCATAGTTTGGAAAATATTTTGTCGAATTCACTTTCCATATATAAATGCCCCTTCAAAAGTTTTATTAATTTATTATTATTAGTAGCAACTACGATGTATCGTTATAGATTAGTTTTTGGGCCCAAACAATATACATTAAGTATGTATAAATTTCAAGACTCAATTTTACTTGGATTAAGTGTTGGAAGCCTGAGACAGTCTAGCGGAGGGACAGAGTTGACACAACAAAAGGGTTCCGATTGCGATTGAACGCTCTGGGTACGGAACCCTAAATTAAATATTATACTTATCTTTGAAGGATAGTTCCTTCAAAGATAAGTCATAATAAAATATTTGAAAAATGTAGGTGTTAGTGAAATGTTTGATAACTCTGTGATCGTGGACATTGTGCCGTGCGTACTCAGCATAACGCGCGAAGTAGACTTTTGTGTGTGGTAATTGGTTTTTCTAACGGATGCCTTCGGTCTATGGGTTAGTTATTCCCACGGGCCCTCAACCGGAGCTATCGTTCACTACCAGCGTTAGCTTTTATGAGGTTTTTATGTGTTTACTTAACAATCTTGTACCTTAAGATGTTCATGTTTGCGTCTATCGACGGTATTGACACAATATCGCATAGGTTAATTATAGAACCCTTGTTATGGCTAAATATTATTACTAATGGATTATTGTGCTAAGGACCTTAGAAAACATTGATGTGTTTTCCATCACACGGTCAATCATGCTTAGTGTTACCTACTCACATTCATCATACCTCTTTTTTGTACATATCTAATAATCCGTAGCGAAGTGTTGGCGATATAACCTCCCTAGATTGTTTTCATTTCACGGTTGATCTGTGTGGTGTGAATAAACTCCGCGGCACGGTTCTAAATTCAAATCATATCGAATGACCAATTCAAATACCGATCGGCATTTTCCGTTCCGTGGGCTAGTTCAAACTTTTATTGATATCGATTTACGAGTGTTTACGGTGGTCTACGATTCTTTGATTTTATGCGATTGCTTTATTATTTAGTTACAAAGTTTTATATTTTATTTACCAACGAAATTTAACGCTGTAAATACAAATATTTTAAACATGTGAATTATAATATTATAAATGTAAAAGATTATTTACGGATTATATTTATAAAACGTTATATGAAATATTTCAATTTTTATAACGTGGATGGTAAATTACTGTCGGTGATTCCATGTCCACGTAGAAACGCGATATATTGATCGGTTAAATGCCATCGTAGGTCATAGCAATCAATCGTTTCTATATCACTGAACAACCAGTTTTTTTACTTTACTTATTTTCTGACAGAAAGATATTATTGCCTTTACACTTGTCATATAAATACATTCAAAACAAATGGTATTTAAATGTTTACGCTCACATTATGCGTCGTGCTCGGTGGTCCAAATTACACCACTAAGATGACCGTTACGAATTTACCTTCGAGCTGGGCTAGGATAATTTCTCTAAAATGCCGGTTGGCATCGTTGTGATTCATGTAGCTACCGTTCGACCAATCTCACTCGTTCTATTGGGCATTTGATATTCGAATAGCTCCGGTAACGGTACCTATTCAAAGTTTGTGGGTAAATTGATTTAATATTTGCGATACGATTGTAAATAAAACTTCTTCAAGTCAAAACAAAGACTGACTCATTTTAGATCTAAAAGCTCATAAGATTGTGTCATGAGTTTTTCGATTACTCTTTCGAATATAATGTCTCTATTTGATAATAATATAAATTTTAGTAAAGCAGTAGTTAACAGCGTGTTTCCAAAACACACATAATTCGTAATAAGTTATATGAAGCGCTCGTGGCGTAGCATGATTAACCGTTCTTAATCGATCGGCAAAGTTAAGCTACGTCTGTCATGGTCGGTACCTGGATGGGTGACCGCCTAGTGGTATGGCACGTAAAGTCGTTGGTCCCGGTTATCACTTAATTGTGATAGTCGTTAAGCTAGTTGGATGCCTCCTAGGCGGCTTAAAAAATTCCAACAGTAGGTTGACCACTAGCCTACCTCCACCAATCCGCAGTGGGCACGCGTGGTGGAATATGTTATACAAAAGGTGTGCACAGTCGCTTCCTCTGTCACCTAGAATGTATTGGTATGATTGATTTATTATTTCATAGACTATATCAGGATTTCATTGACACAGCTACAACAATAAATACTCTTACCTGTCTCAGATAAAGCTTCCTATACAAACAACAATCCGCAAATATCAAACGCTTGCGGCTTATTCTATTTGTAGACACAAACTTTTGTTGTCTTACCAAAAGACAGCTTTCTTATAAATGGATCATGTACTTTGGTCTTATTAGAAGTTTATTTCTAATCCTCACGTTTATTTGATCCATTTGTGGATTCAGTGCTGTGGGAAATTCCAATTATTTTACCATTTTCATAAACGAGCCGCCTGCACCTATAACTTAATAATTCTGCCAAAAATCGAAAATGCTTTGAGACATATATTTATGTTAAGATTTAAAAAAAGTAAAACTCGGTCGGTATCTTGAGTCTTACAAGATTCATCATACCACGTGAACTATCTTAGACGGGGCGCAATCGGACGCTAAGCCATAATCGCTCGCAAATCGCAAGTGCGATACCGAGGTTGCCAATGCGCTTTTTGCGGTGCAGTGTGTGGCAAGCCTAATTGCCCGGTCGGTGTCACTAATTGAACGGTTAGCCGTAACCGGTCCTTGGACGGCCCGTGTTTGTTAAACGATTACTCGGTTTATTAAATGTGATTTAGTTTTTTATACCTGTTAGCGTGTTTAAGAACGGTTAATTAAAAACTTTTGTTGGTCGTTTAAGGATTTCTTAATCCTATTTATTTATAACTCATCCGAGTATAGAACTTTATTGTATTCATTGAAGACCAGTCATTTATTCGGATTTATTAATTTGCATCATCATTTTATAGATAGGGTTGGTGTTTACTGATTGTTTTTAATACATTTTGTATAAAATTGTACATAGAAAGGTACAAAATACGTATTTCTCAATACAGTATACGTAGTACTAAACGGCGAAGAAGCGCCGCCCGTTAGCTTTATAATAATAAAGCGAAGCGTATCTCCGCACTGACTTATGTACGGACAACATATTTCACGTGTTTATGAGCAAACGGCAATAAAACTTCCATTATTTGTCATGACATCTTGGCACTGGTGGAGTACATAAATTTCTATGCGCTGCCAGGATGTATGAAAATCTTTATAATGTTATTGCAATCACAAATTTGCACTGGTATAAACAATTTGACTTATTTATCAAACGCGAAACATTTTTATTATACAGGCTGTAGTGATTGCTTACACATAAAAATTAGAAGTCATAAAATACTTATACACAAAAATGTGAATCCCAATTTTGTTAATATAAAGCGGTAAATTCAGGAAGCGAATCAGACTGTATCAGTTGAACTTCCTAATTGGTAATTTCGATTCTAAATACGATACTTAATATTATAATAGACGCTCTGCAACAATAAATAATTATAGATCAGCCGCTAAATTCACACTCAATCCCGTTTGGCATTTTGCATTAAGATAAATAGGGATTTCTAAGTTCACTAAATAAGTCTATCAAAATACTTATAGTAATAGTAACTCGTGATAGGAAGATTTTCGCTCAACGAAGCACTGTAACATTACAATGAAACCGGTAGATAAATAAAATAAGTACAAAAAGCTGTTTCAAAAATAGACCCCCTTATGGAGTTGCAGCTGCCTCGATGTCGGCTCAAGGCAAACCACCCGCTTCTTTTAGGCCGCATTTTGCAACGTAAATTGAGTTTTTTTTTTCCTTTTCTAAAGTGTCTATTCTAGAGCTCACAATGGCTGGAATATAAAACTTTTATGCCTAGTTTATGATGTAAGGAGGAATAACTTATCCATAAAGGTCATAAATACAGATAAAATATCACTATGTATTTATTTGATAACAATGTTTTAACAATATATTTTTGTAATAAAGAATTTATTATTTCTCTTTATTTATTTTTATCCTTAAAATTAATTTTTTTTATAACATTTTAGTAAAAAAATAATTCAAAAATATTATAAAAAACCTAATCCTATCTATATATGATTATTTTTTTATCAATATCAAGAATTTATTATTATAGGCAATGTACCTATGTCTTTTGAAATCTATTACTATAAAACGCAAAATAATTATTATAGAATAGGTCGTGTAAATTATTAATAATTTAAAAAAAGATTTTGAATTAATCATGTTCATTGCAATTACATTATTTTTTAATAACATTTATGACTAACGAAGCAATTATGATAAAAAGCTGTCTCAATTGTTATATTACCCGTATTTTATTTTACTATAAGGGAATTATATGCATGTTTTATTCCGAATGCACCTGCCTTACATCCTGCAATATCGTCGTCCTTATCTATTCCACGTATTTCCATATACGCTATCCCTGTCTGTAATGTAGGTTGTTTGTTTTTATTCCACGGCTTATTACGGGCGTGATTGTGATCTGAATGAATTAATGGACGCCTGGTCGATGTTTTAGTATCTCTTATTAAGATCTCTCATTATTTTATGAGTGTATTAGTGTATGTTGGTTTTTAAAAACCGTCTGTATAATCTGTACGCATCACGTGTGAACGTCAATTTTTAAAACAAATATTTTGTCTTCTGGAGGTAGGAGTAAATTTTTTATACATACGGGAACGAGTACATTTTTTTTTTCGCGTAAATTGTGTAATCGTAGTATTTTGGATCGGTGCTCAAATGGGAACAAAAATTTAATCCGAAATCATTCCCATCTGAGCACCGACGGTTTTGTAGCTTCTAGTGTTGTGGTGTTTAATGAAACGTATCGATAAAAATTTACAGTTTTATTATAAAACGTAAAAATAATTATCGTTAGAGCACCCATTTTTAGAGCACTGATCAATATGTAAGGTTGGTTGTAAATTACTGAATAAAATGATGATGATGATGATTATTGATACAGTATGGATATACAGTCACATCTAACTATTAATAATTAAGTAAGTTGGTAGGTATATGTTTTTATCCAAATCAGATATGCAATGTTAACTAGCACAACGTCGATTGAAAAACCATGGCAATTATTAGACCGCAAAAAAATTATATTTGAGTATTTAGTTAGCATTACATAATTAATTACAGGTAATAATTAAAAATTATAGCAAATGACGTAATTTCTTCAAAAACCTTTTTTTAGGCTGTGTTTTGACTTTTTATTCTTTGGTGTCTAGGTTTTTCTTGCCCATCTAAGACTCAAAACGGCGCTCATAATCCCTTCAAATACTATTTCATTACTTTTCAGTGACAATTTCCGCACGTAGCACATAAAAACCTAATGTTTGCATGATGCATGATCATCTAATAAATACAGTAGAATGTCACTACACTTACTTAAAAGAAAATTTCCCCGCATATAAATCAATTTTCTCCAACGTCCGAAACTCCGAACTAGTAAATCGCCAGCCAAAATGGGATGATATCGATGACGCATTGCCGTACCCAGTGTTGGAAAACCCCGAAATGCTTTTAAGAGAATAGATACCTACTACGATCGCTGTATTTTAGATATTAACTTATGTTCACTTGTTATTCTCGTTCATCGTCATGTCTACTTAGATAGGTACCATTTTTAACCGACTTCAAAAAAAGGAGGAGGTTCTCAATTCGGTTGTGTTTTTTTTTTTTTTTTTATGTTTGTTACCTCATAACTCCGTCATTTATGAACCGATTTGGAAAATTCTTTTTTTGTCTGGAAGGGTACACTTCCCGTTTGGTCCCATTGTCATCAGATCAGGATTTGATTACTTCTTCGTGTACTTTGAAGTCGGTTTAAGGTTTTTGTAAAACAGTCCAATTATTATGTTTGATTTAGTATGCCTAAGTTCAAACGATATTTATTTTCGGGTAAGCATTTGAATGAACACTATCTTCTTGTGGCTAGAAATGGTAATAAGAGCGCTTTAGTTACCTACTTAAATTATTTAATTTATTTTAGTTTAATATGGGAGACATCGGGGTACCTACTGTTATTAGTACCGTTCTACCCTTGAGGTCTCTCATTTTTGATCTCCTCAAGGGTTGGACAGCGAGAGTAGTGCAAATTTTTCGGAAGTACCCTTTTAATATTATTTGCATATTTTTCTTTTGTTATTTTCCTCAAAGAAGAAATTAAAAATAGACCCCCTTACTCATAAAGCGCTATTTAACTAATATACTGTTTAAAGGGTCACGTAAATAATGTCACATTATTTGAAAATGACAATAGAGTGACGTTATTTACGTGACCCTTTAAACAGAATATTAGTTAAATAACGTTTTATGAGTAAGGGGGTCAGTGTTTAACTCGGGTTAATTTTACGATCGAACTATCGGCGCTCAGTTCGTTCGAGAGCCAAAACATCACGTTTGAAATAGGTGCCTTTCATCCATTGGTGAACAATCTACTGTTTTGGCTACTATAATCTACTATTTTCATACGAACACCGAAACTACCACCCAGCCACGGTTAACAAAAGTTGCCTGCGTAGTAAGAAACGCAACCAAAAAAAGCTCTTTATAATTTTAAACTAACAAACATTAATTACAACGCTTTTTTCATAGAACACTCCTTTCCCGTCTCTACCACTGGCACTGGTACTTGTTCTGGCAGGCAGACTACCTCTATGACGAACATAGCCTATGTTTTCACGTAATAAAGAAGAGCCAACCAACGCCATGCGGACCAAACCGGAACTGCGCTCATGAATTTGTGCATTCTTAGTTTTTTGTCATATCCTTTGTCGTGTGAGAATAATATGCTAAATTGTCGTAAAATAAATGTGAATCTATTTTTTGTCGCAGAAGTCGCTTTTATTTTTTGTTATTAAACTGTAATTTGCACTTGTTTAAAGGCGTTTCAAAAAGTACTTAAATGGGTTAAAAATGAATTTATTTCTTCACGTAAATTGTAAAATGAGTAGAAAAACAGACCCTACACTGTTGTCGCATGTTGTTGCAATCGGAAGTGGTGGCGGCTACGGGCGGACTTATCAACGAGTGCTGTGTGAAATAGCACAGTGTGTACGCGCCATTATTATAACTGAAATTATAGCCTGCATTCTATTAATTATCTTATACACGTTGGTGAATGTTGCACTTGATAACTCTTCCCTTGACTTGCGGTTAAAATTGACAATTATTTTCTTTTATTTTCCAACGGTTATATTTAACTGAAACACATGGAACTGTATCGCGGTACTTTGTGACTATTGCTTAAGGCGGGGTTCTCCCAAAACCGGAGTATTGGTTCTCATTTCATTAGTAAATAGCAGTGATAAAAATTTTGAAAAAAATATATGTTATTTTAGACTATATAAGCTTCCTATTTCGGCCTTTCGATACACGATTACGAGCACTTTGCTGCATCGAATTAAATCGCAAAGACAGGTCTAAATGGTCTAATGGTTCTCATTTCATTTGAATTATATAAGTTTTTGGGTAATGAAACTTATACCATAAAAAAGTACATGAAAAATGCATTATATGACGGCCCTCATATTTTGAATTATGTAAAATTCCATCCTCCTAAATCCAAAAATAAGGTTTTTTCAAACGCTGTTCGCGCTACATCTCCCTCGCCGTGTCCCTCAGTCCCGAGCGGAACGTGTTGGAGGTCGGACGTATGCCAGTTTTTTCTAGATATACTCCACCCCCTGAGTGACGACTCAGGGATAGTCAACATTTGCCTAGACAGTCGTATTTATAATATTATTCATAATGAAAATAAAATATTTAAATTTTTAGTATCAAGTTGTTCATTTGTCTTCATTTGATAACTTATTAAATTTCAATTGTTATCGAACATAAAATATGGCTTCATTACAAAAATCTAAAAAAATAAATTACTCTCTGATTCGTGAAGGTGATGAAGAATCGGAATCAGTAAACTCTTATTATAAACTGATATATATGTATAGGCTTATTCTTGTACACGTGCATGGTAGGCATTCATTATCATGAATTTTTCAGACGCAGACAAAGCTGTCCGTTGTCTCTTTTTAGGCGGTGATAGAATGTCTAAAAAACTAAAAACTCAACAATACACCGATAAATCGAAAAAAGAACATTCAATAACGACAACCTCCAGTATCTAAATGAACAAAAAAAAATGAAAATTAAGTACCTTGTATTAAAAGACCCAAATGTTTAGAGCTTCTGCCTTATTGCCCAGTATTGCTTAGTATTATACAAAGAATTGCACAATCAGTTATATTTTATTCTTAGATCTCAAAACATGGCATATAAAATCTGAAAACTCTGTGCAATATTTAGTTTTACGTGTTTAGCATATGCGTACAATTTTAGCACGACATTTTAGTAGTTTTAGATTTTGCACGAAACAGAATATTTTATTTGGTCTAGCAACATGACCATAATACAAAAAGTGCCACAGTATAGAATTGTGACAGTATGACTATTCCATTTCATAAGTATTATCTAAATTATCTAAACTCTGTATATTACATATAATTTCCTAAAATCCCTTATTATACTAATATTATAAAGCGGAAGTTTGTTTTGTTTGTTTAAATATGGCCGCCCGCCGCTCCAAGATGGCGGATACATTTTCTTTTCAATTTTGAATTTGTGAAATTTTGAAAAAGTGTCCGCCATGTTGAACTTTTTAGATAATGGTCCGATTGCTGTCAAAATCGATATTTGAGAGTCATGGGGGTCACAAAACAAGAATCTTTTCTCAAAATTTTGAAAAAGTGTCCGCCATGTTGAACTTTATAGAAAATGGTCCGATTGCTGTCAAAATCGATATTTGAGAGTCCTGGGGTACACAAAACAAGAATCTTTTCTCAAAATTTTGAAAAAGTGTCCGCCATGTTGAACTTTTTAGTTACTTGTCCGATTGCTCTCAAAACCGATATCTGAGAGACCTTGGGGTCACAAAACAAGAATCTTTACTCAAAATTTTGAAAAAGTGTCCGCCATGTTGAACTTTTTAGATAATGGTCCGATTGCGCTCAAAATCGATATCTGAGAGACCTTGGGGTCACAAAACAAGAATCTTTTATCAAAATTTTGAAAAAGTGTCCGCCATGTTGAACTTTTTAGATAATGGTCCGATTGCGCTCAAAATCGATATCTGAGAGACCTTGGGGTCACAAAACAAGAATCTTTTATCAAAATTTTGAAAAAGTGTCCGCCATGTTGAACTTTTTAGTTACTTGTCCGATTGCTCTCAAAATCGATATCTGGGAGACCTTGGGGTCACAAAACAAGAATCTTTACTCACAATTTTTAAAAAGTGTCCGCCATTTTGAAATATTTAGATAATGGTCCGATTGCTGTCAAAATCGATATTTGAGAGTCCTGGGGGTCACAAAACAAGAATCTTTTCTCAAAATTTTGAAAAAGTATCCGCCATTTTGAAATTTTTAGTTACTTGTCCGATTGCTCTCAAAATCGATATCTGAGAGACCTTGGGGTCACAAAACAAGAATCTTTTATCAAAATTTTGAAAAAGTGTCCGCCATGTTGAACTTTTTAGTTACTTGTCCGATTGCTCTCAAAATCGATATCTGAGAGACCTTGGGGTCACAAAACAAGAATCTTTACTCAAAATTTTTAAAAAGTGTCCGCCATTTTGAACTATTTAGATAATGGTCCGATTGCTGTCAAAATCGATATTTGAGAGTCCTGGGGGTCACAAAACAAGAATCTTTTCTCAAAATTTTGAAAAAGTGTCCGCCATTTTGAACTTTTTGGATAATGGTCCGATTGCGCTCAAAATCGATATCTGAGAGACCTTGGCGTCACAAAACCAGAATCTTTTATCAAAATTTTGAAAAAGTGTCCGCCATGTTGAACTTTTCAGATAATGGTCCGATTGCTGTCAAAATCGATATTTGAGAGACCTTGGGGTCACAAAACAAGAATCTTTTCTCAAAATTTTGAAAAAGTGTCCGCCATTTTGAACTTTTTAGGTAATGGTCCGATTGCTGTCAAAATCGATATTTGAGAGTCCTGGGGGTCACAAAACAAGAATATTTTCTCAAAATTTTGAAAAAGTGTCCGCCATGTTGAACTTTTTGGATAATGGTCCGATTGCGCTCAAAATCGATATCTGAGAGACCTTGGCGTCACAAAACCAGAATCTTTTATCAAAATTTTGAAAAAGTGTCCGCCATGTTGAACTTTTCAGATAATGGTCCGATTGCTGTCAAAATCGATATTTGAGAGTCCTGGGGGTCACAATACAAGAATCTTTTCTCAAAATTTTGAAAGAGTATCCGCCATGTTGAACTTTTCAGTTACTTGTCCGATTGCTCTCAAAATCGATATCTGAGACCATGGGGTCACAAAACAAGAATCTTTTATCAACATTTTGAAAAAGTGTCCGCCATGTTGAACTTTTTAGATAATGGTCCGATTGCTCTCAAAATCGATATATGAGAGACCGTGGGGTCACAAAACAAGAATCTTTTCTCAAAATTTTGAAAAAGTTTCCGCCATGTTGAACTTTTGAGATAATTTTTAGTTACTTGTCCGATTGCTCTCAAAATCGATATCTGAGAGACTTTGGGGTCACAAAACAAGAATCATTTCTCAAAATTTTGAAAAAGTGTCCGCCATTTTGAACTTTTTAGTTACTTGTCCGATGGACACTTCCTTGAAGTTTGGCAAATGTTTCATATTTTGTGATCCCAAGGTGTCTCAAATATTATTTATTTATATTTATTTAGTTCAATATGGCGGTTTATTTATTTTTGTTTAAAGATTCTTGTTTTGTGATCCCAAGGTATCTTACATATCATACGATCGAACCAGTATCTAAAAAGTTCAAAATGGCGAACACTTTTTCAACACAAAAGTTTCATGTTTTGTGAACCCAAGATCTCTCAAATATCAATTTTGAGAGTAATCGAACCAGTAACTAAATAGTATAGTAGTCTAAATAGTATAGTAGTTTCTTTTCCGTAAGTAGTATGGGTTATGATGGGGTATTATGTGCAAAATACTGAGTTTTCTACCATTTAGATGAAGTGGATACATGGGTGTACCCAGCTTCTGACCCAGGGGGGCGGGGGGGCATATCAGATTTTTCTAGGTTCCCCGCACTTGTTTTGCCTTACACAGGATATGAGGACACACATCATACGTCGCGCTTTAGGCGGGAGGCGGGACTAAGGATTGCAAAATCCGGATTTTTTTCAAATCCGGATTCTAAGTTTATCATCACATATAAAGAAAGAAAGAAAGAAAGAAAAAAGATTTATTCTGGACAACACACAACATTACATTAAAGACTGTAGAAATTACAAAAAAACAAGAATTAAAAAAAAACAAACAGAACCAATTTAAAAACTACACAAAAATGCAATGTTGCGTGATGCCAGGGATAGGTCTCGAATTTGCTCAGGTTAGTAAGAAAGACTAAACCACGCGCTGGTTTTCACTCGAGGCCCACGTCCATGACAAATCCGGATTATCCGGATTTTTCGAATTTTTGTATTTTTTTGCAATCTTTTGTAATTTTAAATTGTACGCGTAGTTTATGCTTAATTATTAGTAGTTTGAAGAGAGGTGTTCTATTTTATTGTATTTCCATTGCTTGCTTTTGAATAAAAAATCAATTAAACTGCACGTAATATTAAAAAAAAATGGGCTTGTATTTGGCCACTGAGCCGTCCATAAAATAAAATAAAATAAATAAAATGCATTTATTCTCAGACAACAGGGTCCATAGATTGTTAGTAAATAGATACACAAATCTTAAGAGCTATAAAGGATAATGACGAAGCCTAAGGTGGAGCACGCTAACCCAAATTAAACCTATTCATTCTGGCCGTGAAAGTCCCTAGATTCTAAAAGTCAGGAAATACAGTCGCCGGAAGCAAGTTCCACACCCTTGCTTTACGCATTATAATTAAGAATGCAAAAGAAATGTTTTCCCTGTGTCTTGTGGTTCGGAGTAAAAATAGGGATTGTGGTGGGAATAAGGTTGAGCAATTCCTGCACACACTCTCAAAAATATATCCTGTAGAAAACCGATAGGGCAAACAACCTTTCTTCGATGGTCGAGGCTCGTGAGTTTCGTCATAATTAATCTCATATTCGATGAGTCTTCTGGCTCGGCGATTTATTGAGTCGAGGGCGAGAGCCTGGTGGAAAGGACTCCGTTTGGTGGTGAAAAGACACACTTGCGTCTTGGTGGCGTTAAAAGTGACCAGATGGCATTGCCCTAATCGGAGACTGCCTGTAAAGTTACGTTCAAACGCTCTACCATGGCCTCTCGCAACAATTGGATCTAGTCACTGGTGGCTCGCGCGCTGGAAATATGGCAACGGTGCTATCGTCTACGTACCCAAAGATACCGGGCTTCACCAGATCGTTAATATGCAGCAGAAATAAGGTTGCAGAGAGAACTGAACTCTGTGGCATTGATTACGAAAAGGTCCGACGAACACCCGTCTATGACTACATGAATAGACCGTTCGCTCAGGAAATTGGAAATCCAAGCGCACAGACCACCAGAGATTTCATATCAAGTAAGCTTGCTTAGAAGGCTGGTGTGTCAGACCCTTTCAAAAGTAAAAATTTTCTGAGATCAGCCGATGTACAAAATGCTTTCGGCGGTAACCCGACTAAATATAACTATCAGTCTTGATATTACCACAGTCTATTAAACCATACAGTCGTCCGACGCCTTTGATCTAGTGAAAAATGCCGACAACGTCTAGACAGTATCGCGACGGCCAGTGTCACAATTAAACAATATTTATAAAATTATTTATTTATTGCAGATAAAAATACAACATTGTTAGCATTATTATAATTTAAACAATATTATAATAACTACTCCATCATCAGACCCTGAAAACCATACATGGTCAAAGTTTATCTCACGACAATTTCAACAACCCCAAACATGGCTAGGATACGATGTTCGACTATTGAGTTCCAGTGCTTACCCTCCTACTTCATCATCAGACCCTGAAACCATACATGGTCAAAGTTCATCTCACGACAATTCCAACAACCCCAAACACGGCTATGATACGAAGTTCCACTATGGAGTTCCAGTGCTTACCCTCCTACTTCATCATCAGACCCTGAAACCATACATGGTCAAAGTTCATCTCATGACAATTCCAACAACCCCAAACACGGCTAGGATACGATGTTCCACTATGGAGTTCCAGTGCTTACCATCCTACTCCATCAGCAGACCCTGAAAACCATACATGGTCAAAGTTCATCTCACGACGATTCCAACAACCCTAAACACGGCTAGGATACGATGTTCCACTATGGAGTTCCAGTGCTTAACCTCCTACTCCATCATCAGACCTATTGAAAAAAAAAAAAAGATTTCCAAATACTCATGCCCTGTGCCTGTTACCTATACCTGTGTACCTATTAGATATTTTTTACCGTCCGCCATTCGGCCATTTTGTTGGCGTTATTAACAAGACACGACATGACAAATATAAAATTATTATTGTATGCACTCTACGATAACAAACCATGATTTATTTACCTTTCTTCTGTGTATGGAAGCTGATGAAACCGCAGATCTTTATTTAAATAGGATGAAGACTTGCAGTCTCTCACAGCACACGTCGTTTGCACCATTTTAAATAAACAAATTAATATAAAATAATTACAGACACAAACACGCGTTAGCCCTGAATGCTGTTTACCGAGCTACTAACATCGTTTTGTTCGCAGGTCGATAACGGCTTTCCCGCGTCTCGCCTCTCACACCCCGCACGATTGCCCTGTCTAGACGGCTTCGTCGAACGACTGTATGGTTTAATAGACTGTGATATTATGTTGTGCAAAGAGTTGTTTTTTCGCGCCGCGGGCGCATCGCCTCCATCTAACACTCACTGGCCGACTTAGACCGAGCTATTAGCTAGATGGACGAGCGGTAGCAGCTAGCCGCTTGTGAGCCGAGCGGTGTATAGATTTCAGATTAATACTGTCCTACATCTACTAGATATTAAATGAAAATTTTTAGTTAAATTATGACTAAAATTCGAAAAAACCGGATTTTATTATCAATATTCGGATTTATAATATCGAAGTATCCGGATTGCAATCCCTAGGCGGGACTATCCCGCTTTCAGGTTGTCTGCCCCACTGTCACCAGTGAGAGCAAAAATGTCCCGCTTTCGCAAACAGAACAAACGATAACATAATTTGCGGTAAGCGTCGAATAAGTTTTTTTTTTGAAGAGACAGATCGCAGCAATTGTGGCAGTAGGTACTGAAACCCTTTTTGATTACCAACATTAACAAATCTTGTAATGAGCACCATTCCTACTTGAAAATTAGACCCGATATTTTGAAACAGATTTGTTCTGCCGACAAATTCGAAACATCACACGGACGTTAGAAGTCATGTCACTAAAGTTTAGTAACTTAGCTAATCATCATATCAGCCCATGGATGTCCACTGCTGAACTTAGCTAATATGTTTTGTATTACTTACGTAACCATACCGTATGGTTACGACAGCTATGACAGTCCCGCTTTCAGGCCCCGGTGAGGGAAAAATGTCTCGTTTTCAAAAACTTCGGTTTAGGTTATTTTCAATAGCTTAGGTGCCTAGATAGGTTCGGTTCGAAGAAGATTTTCCACTAATTAATAAAATATTTACAAAGACCAAACGCAGCATTGAAAGATTGAAAGTAATTTCAAACTAACGAATCATGTAAAGAAATAATGAGGTCCGTTCGTACTTTACTTTAAAACTAGACCCGAATTGACCCGTTATTTTGTAACTCATTTTTTCTGCATACAACCGCTTAGACGTTAGAATTCAGAAATCATGTCACTACGGCTAACGTATAATAAATAAGTACTTATAGCGTGAAAATGAAGAAATAGTTCTTAATTTTCCAAAATAATCTAGTAAAATCACTTTATTAAAATAATTCAGCAGGCTTCCCGCTCAACGAAAAAAAATATAAGGTCACGTTATGCATGAATGCAATTTGACCGGACACGCAGCGTTTTTTAAAAAGTTTACGCATATCCATAATATTGTAAAGTACGAAATCCAGGTGGGGGCAGCTGAATATGGACAAGATAAATATTATGTCTAATGTTCATATTCCGCCAATACCTGTGATTGTTGGGAACACTATTCTCGAAGTTGTAGACGAGTATGTTTACCTAGGACAAATTGTCTAACTAGGAAGGTCCAACTTCGATAAAGAGGTCAATCGAAGAATCCAACTCGGCTTGGCAGCGTTCGGGAAGCTACGGCATATCTTCACGTCCAGAATACCTCAGAGTCTGAAGACAAAGGTCTTCAATCAGTGCGTGTTACCAGTTATGACACACGAAACAGACACGTGGTCTTTTACTGCTGGCCGCATAAATAATCTCAGAGTCTCTCAGCGAGCTATGGAACGAGCTATGCTCGGAATTTCTCTACGTGACAGAGTCCGAAACGAGGACAAAAATTACCGATATAGCTCGTGGAGTTAGCAAGCTGTAGTGGCAATGGGCAGGCCACATCGCTCGAAGAATAGATAACCGATGGGGAAGGAAGGTTCTTAAGTAGCGTACGTGGTCGCTACTTAAGAACCTTCCTTCCCCAGTGGAAAGCGCCGAGCGGGACGACCTCCCACCAGGTGGACCGACGAGCTGATCAGAGTCGCTGGGTGTCACTGCAAGCGGCCCAAAACCGTTCCAGGTGGAAGTTAATGGAGAAGGCCTATGTTCAGCAGTGGACATCGTTAGGCTGATATGATGATGTGAAAGGGAACCAGTTTGAAAATTCATCCAGCCAATGAAAAGAGCAAGACCACCAGGCGAAATCAGAAAAAGTTCATAATGTAGATATTGTTTGTCACAGGAACATTTTAATTTATGTAATTTAAAGTATTTCAAAAATATTTTACATAGGTTTTTTAAATATTTTAAATACTCATAACATTGCTATGCTATTGCTATCATATTACATTGTTTTGTTCCCAAAACCAACAATTACATTTATCATTGGTATAACCACAGACATTAATATCTAAATAGATACCGCCTGTCGCTCAATCTGTATGGAAACCAAGCGTGTAACTTTTTTACCACCTACTGTGACGTTACACAAACGTTTTAGTGATATGAATAACCCGTCCGCGCGAAACCGATTTACTCCGACTCGTCCGCCTATATACCGACTTATTAGGTTCTTTTTAGCAGAGTAAGTAGGTAAAATATACGTTTTTTTATATACTCAATCAATCTTAAGTCGACTAACTTAATCATCAGATCAGAGTAGTCAAGATCCGAAGAATCAAACGAGTCCCAAATCGATGGGTTTGCGTCGTTTTATCACAAGGTTCAAATTTAATTTTCAATATTTCTGTACCTGTACCTGTTTACTATAGCGTATGGTCTCGCTAACTTTGTGTGAAGTTAGCAGTGCCGGCTTATTTCAGGAACTATGTTCGAGGAACAAAAATATAAGTTTTAGTTAAAAAAATATTTTTAATTCAAGCTTTTTTTGGTGACTGTACATTTTGTTGATTGTACATGCATTGTCTTCTAATATACCAAATATCAAGTCAATCCGACCACTGGAAGTAGGTGAAATTCGACTTGCAAGATTTGATTTGATTTGTATGAAGATACATACATACAAACATACATTGCAAGTTAGTAAAAAGATTGTAAAAAAAGGCCCACTAGGCGGTCACCCGTCTGGAACTCTGGATACCGTCCACACCGGTAATTACTTAACTTTGTTGATTGATGAAGAACGGCTAATCAAGCTACATCGCTTCAACAAATAAAATAAACAAATATTCCTACAGTCTTTCCATTCACAATATTATATTAGTATTGCAATAAAACCAAATCGATAATTAGAACCTTAATTATTATCTAAATACGTAAGTATCTACTGCTTTATTTTCTGTACTGTGGCAAAATAAAATCGGACGCCATAATGGAATTTCAAATGGTGCGCCGCGGTGAATTTTGGCGCGAATAGCTGCATCGTGCGTAGATGAATACGTAGCGCGCTCAAATGGCGGGGTACGAGGTAGCGTAAAATACCTACAGCTCGTCGGAGAACCTCGCCTTAACTAGGGTTAACCACATCCGCGCATCACAGATAGTACATAAATTAAAAGAACTGACAAAAGTAATACTTAAATAGTTTATGATACATTTTATTGATGTCAGTCTATAAACAAACGGTTTCCACGGAGTCCGGAACATATAGATATTTCTACATTATGTATGTGTGTTTGTGATCTCAAACGGTGTTCTTGTTCTATAAACCGAATCCTTAACTCTTGATTATTATTAATCCTGATTGTATTGCCAAAGATCACAAATCTCAAAGTTCCTTTCTGCTTGTTCCAGGATATTACCAGCCAGCCGGTCCGCTGATCAAAGAGAGTAGCGCGGAGGCAGAGCGCGCACTGGCGAGGTACCACCCGCCACCACATTACCACGCGCCTCATCCACCGGTAAGGGACTTACTAACTCTATACCTCTATATCCATGAGGAGGCATTGTGCTGACAGTGTGAGGGTATAGTAATAAATGAGAGTCATTTAGTTTGGCGCTTTGTCCCTTTCGCTGCCGGCACTGCGACTCCTCTCCCCACTTCAAACCCATTTTTGGTGTGAAGAGATTTTTGCACGATTACCCCATCTCAAAAGTGCACTTCATTCAAAAGCAAATCAAAATCAAAAAGTCATTTATTCAGTTTAGGTCCTGGTAAAAGGCACTTATGAACGTTAAGTTGTTACATACAGTTGAATTTACCACCGGTTCGAAATACACTTAAACTGAGA
This sequence comes from Achlya flavicornis, assembly GCA_947623365.1. Classification (NCBI taxonomy): domain Eukaryota; kingdom Metazoa; phylum Arthropoda; class Insecta; order Lepidoptera; family Drepanidae; genus Achlya; species Achlya flavicornis. Next base: position 7,470,895 of record OX392482.1, read on the forward strand.
AGACTTTTGTTTGTTTGTGGAAGTTAGTTTATTAGTTCTGTTTTGAAGATAACAAGTAAGTAGGTATGTTTTCCATTTTTCAACAATTTCACAAAAATTGCGGAGTGACTGACAGAGATGACTTGAGTTGGTTGGTGCAAAATACAACAAAGTAAATCTGTGTAATGCCACCAAGAACTCTTTCCAGTTAAAAAGCCGCCTCCTTTATCTATTTTCTTCCTATTTTTGGGTGACGACGAAGATGGCTAAAGTTTCATTTAAAAAAAATGACCATCTCTTACACAGGTGCTGCAACAGTATGGTCCTGCTTACTACCCAGACCTGTGCTATGGACGGTATTACAGACCGCCTGGACCATACCACATGCCGCCGCCGCAACCAGACGCACCGGTAAATATTCAAACTTATACAAAAAAACATTATCCTTTAATTTTGAAGTTTTGTGATTGAAACCGGTGAAAAACCGTGATTTCTAACTCCAAAGTAAGAATAACCGCAGGCAATTACTTTAGTTAACAATCATGATAGAAAGCCAGAATATTTTTTTCAAAAGCAATTTTTATATTTGCAGATGGTAGGCGTCGGCAGCGAGCCGTATCCTCCACCACAGTATTATGGCACGCCGCCATGTTACCAACATTCGACACCACAAAGGATACCTTACGTAGGTTAGTAAACAACGATCAAGTTATTTTACTATTTGGTTTTCCAAACTACAAACGTTGGAGTACATGTAGAAAGGACGCACTAGTTCGTTGATTTGAAAATATGATAATATACTTATAGTACAGACAACAAATGTTCAGGTATTGTAGCATACATTGAAAAGGGCATAAAAAATATATAAAGTAAAATAATGGTTGTGTACAATTGTTTAAAATTATATATTTTAAAAAATTGGTATTTGTAGTTACTATGAACTAAAGAAACTATAGTTTTTTTTTTTTTTTATACAACTGTTGGCAAACAAGCATACGGCCCGCCTGATGGTAAGCGGTTACCGTAGCCTATGGACGCTTGCAACACCAGGGCTATCACCTATAGAAACCTGTATTTACCCTCTCTTCTTATAGAAATGCTTAATTTCCAACATTCATCTTTTTAGAATATCGAGGATGCTCGTGCCCATTAAACGCGTGTCCAAAAAACGTCCATATTGGGCCCGTTACTGGTAAAGCCCCAGCCGGTGGCGGCCCCGCGGACATAAATTCGGCACACGCGCCGCCCGGGGGCGCCTTCCGAACGAAGGTGCGGGCGTGCGCTCTTGAAGCTGTCGCTGACACACACGGCAGCGGCAAGGTACTACTAATTTTCACTATTTATAAATATGATAATCAATACGGTGAAATATCAGAAAGATTATTAACTTATTAACGATAGTTATCTGCAAATAATCAACTACAACATTATCCATCACATCCTACAGGATCCACCATTAGAAACGGAACCGCCAGCAGCGGCAGACGCTCCACACCCATGTGCAATACCGACCATCGGAGGCGCGTCGCCCAAACGAGAGCTGTACGATGTTCGGGATAGCATGCGACGAATGAGTGAGATCCCGGGGCCAGCCGAGCCGCTGGGTCCGCCTTCCCCCGCGCGCGGCTCCGCCGGAGCGTGCGCCCCGCAGCCGCCGCCCGTCGCTCCGCGTAGAGCGCGCCTCGGGAAAGCCATGGCCAGGCGATCCCTCGCGGGCGACGATACGGGACTCCTCTTATGTGTGCCACAACCTTCTCTAGCTCATCACAGCGATGCCGACGACGATGTCATGGCCATTTCCCCACCCCTTTGTGCACCTATTGATTTATCCTCGTCAGACGAAAGATCTACACCCCTAGTAGATGTTAAGAAGGAGAACGAGGGTCCTACGTATGCCTCTTCTAGAAAAACTGATGCTCAGGCGCTTAGAGAGCATAATTGTACGACGTTGTCAGAAACTGCGGTTATCGCAGACGCCGCCAAAGCTGTTAAACGTCGATATTCGAGGCCCAAGCTAGAGATAGATATGAAGGATACGCAACTCGAAGACGGGTGCAAAACCAACGGGATAGGAGAGCATGTAAAGCTGCAAAAGCGTAGAAAAGTTTCGAGTGATCAAACCGACATTCCACGAACGGAGACTGTTACAGTTACGAAGGAGTCAAAGAGAAAAATTACGCAAATAAAAAAGTCGCCTAAAACGCCGTCTACTGAAAAGAAGTGCACTAAAAGAAAAATAGAAGGAGCGTCAACAGGGCCTAGAGCCAAAAAAATTCTACTCGAGACGAGTAGTGATGAGGATATTCGGCTTAAAAGTGTGGCCACTGTGGTAGAGGAGTCACCGATCACAAAACCGAAAACTAAGAGTGCCCTGCTTTTGGATAAGTTAATAAGAAAAAATAGCATTGATAGAGCAGACTCAAAGGGATATGCCTCAGACAAAGAGCTCAATCCCGCTGAACTATTCTTAACACCCAATGAGAACATTGCACAAAATGGCACTAAGAAGACGCTAAACATCAATAATAACGTAGTGGAAAATAGCGGCTCCCACAATGGTTGCCGACCCAACACGATAGCTGCTGTCAGTCAACTCATTGGTAAGAAGCAGGCTTATAAAAATGCATGCAAAGTCGAGAAAGTTGATTCAAAGATAACCAATAGCTTAAAATCAGTATTAAAAACACCCACCACACCCACCGCAAAATCCAGCATTAAGGAGGATCGTAAAGTTACTAAGTGCGAGTTGAGCGATAAGAACAGTACAAATGTATCCATGGAAAATAGTGTTATGAAAACGGTCAAGGTCGTACCACCGAAGAGTGAAACTGTGATGGAAAAGTGTGAACCCGTCAAAGACAAATGTGATATTATTAAAGACATGTGTGAAACAAAAGATAAATCAGTAGAACACGAAACGTTGAATTTTAAACCAGCCAAATTATCAAACATTAAAGCTGATGATGTTGTTATACAATCCAGCGAAGATACTAGCAAAGAATCTCAGAAAATGGACATCGAGTTGGATCGAACAGTGCAGTCAGAGCCGGCAAAGATAGATAGGTCATCCGTGAAGCGGTGTAAATTAGTTAACGGAGAAATGAAGGTGAAGAGTGTTGAAAAAGTTGTGAAGTTACTAGTGTCAAAACGGCCTGCGATAAAGATGGATGAAGCTACTCTTGTGGTTGAGGAGGCATGCGCTTCTCCATCGCCAGGTTCGGGGAGCCTGAGGCGAGCCCGACGACGAATGGGCGGCGTCGGCAGACGAGCTCGCCGACTTATCCCGCCGCCGTCACCGCCTGCTCTAGATTCAAGAACTGCTCCCCGCTGGAGCAACGGATGGAACTGGGACGGCGAGCATTACCTTTCCAAAGTCTACCTCAATGTAAGTACAATAGTTAACAGAATCTGGTGACGTTTGTGTTCGAATGACGTTCTTTGTTTCCTTCCTTTAAAACTGGTTAGACCACATTTTAAGATGAGACTATTAAATCGTGCAATCTTACGTAGGTACTTCGTAACTTATCGTCTTATGGCATTGCTGCTCATACCTGAGTTTATTTAGTCCAAGCTATCTTCGCCACCAATATAAATCAATTTGTTTTTTATTTATTGCATCGAGAATTACAGATATTGCCATAATATTTAGTATACAGGGTTATTGGTAGAACATTGTGGTAGAACACTAACAACCTAGCAGGACTGTATTACTTACATCATAAAGTTTGATGAATTATTAAAACTCATTATACAAAAGTTGATGCTTATAATGTTAGTAATAACCCTGTACCTATATCTATCTAAACATAATAATAATATAATAAAACGGAAGAGTTTTTTTTTGTTATTTAAACTGCCTAATCTTTGGAGCTACCAGTCAGATTCGAAAAATTATTTAACTAATAGGAACTAACATTATTCTCAAGTTTTATCCCTAGAACGCGGGTGAAACGGCGGGGGACACGTAGTATTTGATATAAATAGTAACTTGTGTTGTTTTGCGTACAGAACGACTCTCGCGTGGACCGCACGGCGCGGTGCTGGTCGCGCATGTCGCACGCGAGCGGCGACCGCGTGGCGCGCGGCGACTGCGTGCTGCTGCGCGCCTCGCTGGCGCGCGCGCAGCCCTTCGTCGCCAGGGTCGCCAGCCTCTGGGAGAACCCCGAAGATGGTCAGCCACTTACACACCTTATATATCATAACATAACGAGGCGATACATAAATAATATGCTTCGTCCTCTCTCTATTTATCTATTTCTATACTTTTTGGTATCTTGCTACTGCTTATAGCAATGAGGGCACCTTAAGAGTTAAAGACTCGTAAATATAGTCTTAGGAGACTAGAGAGACTTAGAGCTAGGCCAAATATGGAAAGCCAACTACCAAGTCGGCGCTGAAATCATTCACGCCATTTGTCCTTTTAATAACAATACATATTTATTTGAGTGTTTCCTATAAACTCACGGTATTCATAAAATGTACAGGAGAAATGATGGTATCGCTCGTGTGGTACTACCGGCCGGAGCACACAGAACGCGGGCGGCAGCCGACGGACGCGCCCGACGAAGTGTTCGCCTCCCGCCACCGCGACGCCAACTCTGTCGCCTGCATAGAAGACAAGTGCTATGTACTAACCTTCAATGAGTACTGCCGGTAAGTGCCATTATAATAGTGCTGTCTTTCCAGATAAATCTATCGGTTCCAAAGTACGAAAAGGGTATTACTTTTTACAGTTTTAATTCCTAACAAATTACACTAGGTGTTCCTCAGGGCTCCTACTTTAGACCCATCTTCTATAGCGTCTTCCTTTTTGATATACAATTCTTCCAACATAAATCTGCGAATTAATCTTAGAAATACTTAAAAATTAATACCTACTCCTTCCTGCTACCTGAATTTAAACTCGATCTTCGTCATTTAATACCTACCTATGTTTGCAAGCTTGGCGACAAATTTTACAAGAATTAACGTTATCTACTAATCGTTATTTATAACTAATTTAATTATTGTTTATTTACTAATGGTAACATTTTATTTTCCAGATATCGCAAGCGGCTAAAAGCGGCTGAAGAAGGCATTACGATCACACCTTCCATAGTTCCGCCGTTGCCCGCCAGCGAAATGAACCCCGCATTTGCACCCAACGACTCAAAGTTACCACCGTCTGTGTCACCGGAGCTCGTGCTCTTCTGTCGTAAAATATATGATTTCAGATCCAAGAAGATCCACGTGCCCAACAAATGAACCAAACCGGACACGCGTTTGGATAAAGTTCGAAGATTAGCGTCGATCAATGCAATCGACTCGACGGATGCATTATGCTAAACTTTTATAGTATTTTATCAACATAAAGGAATTAACACCAAAGTTACGAAGTTTGTCAGCGGCTCTTGACGCACGGTGATTGAAAATCCTCAGGATGTGTGTGAAGACTATGTGCTGTGTGGTCGTGGTTCGTATAAACTCGATAAATCATGTATCGTAGTGTCACATCCCAACCCTTAAATTAGTACAAAGAAACGCGTTCCCGGGTGCAAATCGTAGAATCGTGTGACCTGTGGCCATTTTATGTGAAACATAAACTACGTATTTGTTGTGTTTAGTAAACGCCGATTGATAAGTTTCGTTGCTTGTGTCGTGATTTGTAGTAGATATTCCTTTCGTATAAAGTTGTACGGTGATTTGCTGTATTCGATTTATTTCGATGATGAATGATTTCAATCAAAGGATGCCTTTTATAAAATGTAAGTAGGTAGTCGTAAGTGAATCATGTCGGTGAAGATACATTACGTATAGCAATATTATTTTCCTTTTCGCTTCATGGATAAGGTGTTCTATTTATTGTCACTCCAGTAGATCGTGTGTTGAGATCCTGACCCGATAATGATCCCGTGTGGCTGGTACGATTATGTTTAACATTAAGTTTTTATTTGGCGTGCGTGAAAAAGAAAAGGCATTTAACTACAATTATTTTTAATTAATTGTTACATTGTTGTCGAAGTAGAGTCTATATTAAATTATTATTTTTTAATTATTTAAGTGCGCTCGCTAGGCGGGATGCGAGCGCGAGGACAGAGGCAAGAGGATCCCTGTGTGTGTTTATTGCGTTGCGTTGCGTTGTGTTGCGTGTCACGGTGTAACAATGCGTATTTAGCACAAAACCATTGGCGTAACTATAGGATGGCAGGGCTGGCAAAATGCCACACCCCCACCCCTGCAGGCCCGAGAGGCCGCGAGCTCAGAAGTAACCCTAATAAAAACCCTAAAAAGTAACCTTTAATTTTTTATTTTCGATATTTAACAAAAATGCACACAATATTAGTGATACTATTGGGCAACTACTTCTGTGATTTATTAACATTAAATTACAACGTGACGATTTTACTGGGGCCCCATCCAATAAATTTGCCACGGGCCTCACATGATATAGTTACGCCACTGCACAAAACCGATAGATTGTATCGTATTAAAACAAACCATTCTAATAAGTTTTTAACTACCACGGTTCTTGTGAAGAATCTTTGTATTTTAAGTTTATTGAGCATCACAAATTATACAAGAAATACCTAATTTTAATAAAGAATGTTTGCCCGTTGAGTTCCGTTATAGAGTAGCTCCTGCCTACAACTTATAGGTAAATGATTCCATTTAGTAGGAAGTGAAGTGTTCCATAATACTTATATCAGCTGTAGGGTGTTTTTAACTAATTGATAATTGAGTATACTCGTACTTACCGTAGAATGAAGATTATACATTTCGTTCTGCGTTTGAAGGAATTGATTTTAATATTGCATTTCGGCCTTTCAAATTTCAATGGATAGGCAATGACTTCAAAAGGACTGTCCGTCAGTACTTTTCCGGAAGACTGATTTTCCAAAAATGGAGCATTATTGTTTGATGATTTTTTATGACTTTGATTTTAATAAGCTAAATTTAAAATATCACAATAACCAAGATTATTTCATCAAATCATGTCAGAAACTATTGAAAAATAACAAATGGGAACATTGTAACATATTTTTAAATGTAATATTAGTGCATAGATGTAAAAAAAAAACACTTGAGTGGTGGATGAAAAGAGATATATTGTACGACTATAATAGTGAAATCTCTTTATCCCTAGAAACATATTTTTTAAGTAGCGCGGAATAATAAAATACAGAATATATATTTATCGTTATAATTCCCGCGTGGATGATTGTAAAAGGGCATTTATACGTTTGCAATTTGTCTACTAACCAATTTCTGCCTTCACTATTTCCTACAATGTATCTCTATTATGTTGGCTCTTTCTTTCGGTTCAAACGTTATACATTGTGTTGTATATGTCTACATGTTTACTCTTATTTCGTTAGTATACTATTTAGGATTTTTGTTACATTTCCAGTGAGATTAATTTATCATTAAACATTAACATGTAGGTACAGGGGTACCTACATAATATTAATTTTAGATTTGTTTGTCATATTTATATCTGCTTCATTACGCACATTGGATAAAAAGTCAAGAGTAAATAAGTAGGTAACCTACGCACAAATAAACGGTAGTTACTTTCCTACCTACTAAATGCAGCCTTAAATGTGCAATGTAGTTATATTCAAAGGCTATAACAATTTTAAACTAGACTAGCTTAGCTTGCCGACATCACTCGGGATTCCCTATTTTACCCCCTGTATATTGAACAACCCATCCGGTGTGGTTCGAAATCTCTTTGTGCACCGAGATTGTCTGTGTATTGTTTGTCAGTTAGTCACATTTTATAGGTATACAGATAAATTAGGTATGGCTCAATGATTGCCCCTGTACGACCGAATAGCTTTCTATTATGGTAAGTACCTACTGTAAAGTATCATTGACTCAGAGATTTATCTAAAGAGAGAGTCATCGATCTTTTACAAAATTGGTATCACTTTCGAATCCGACTAAGCAACTTTATATGGAAGATATTGCATATTTAAGTTTAACACCTAGACCAATTGAAATTATTATTTTGATTCGGTTTCGCCTATGACTCGCCTGTGTCTCGGAGTGAGATTACTTTCAAGTTTAATTTACCCATAATTTACCTAACTATGAACTATTTTCGTGAGTATTCTGCTAGAGGCGCTAATAGATATGAAGGTGGGCTGTTATATAAATCACAAAAAGTGAATCTCTAATGTTCAAGTTCCAAACATTATTGGGATATTAATCTCACTGGATGTCTATTCCAAAGCTTAAGTTCTATCTCATCTATTTTCTTTTTATTTCATTGCTTAATGCCAAAAATTTAGCTGGAAAAATTTCTATTATTCAGTAATGATGTAATACCAATCTCCCTTCTATTTAGGTTATGTGGATGGCGGTGGGATCGACTTGTGAGCAACGGACGTGATTTAAGTTTTAGAATTCACCCATTAAATTCATACCTAGTATCTAGGTAAGAAATATTCCATCACATAAGTTACCGTACATACTACAAGACATTATATATGTGCGTACCTATCTATACAATACATACAACAACTCAAGTCATTATTAACCTTATCTTAAATATTAAAGATTTCATTAGCATAATAAAGTTGCTACGGTACAACTGTAGTAAGGCAACTCATTAATTATTTTAAAATAAGTATTACGAACAATTTAAAGTGTAGGTGCTAGGCACCTACCTGCTCATGTGCCGATTCCGCCGCTATCATTACTCATTATTAATTATTAATTAGAGTTAATGAGTAAATTCCATAATAATACTATTACTATAAGTGAGCTCTCCCTTGCTTGTAGGTGGATTGTTTTAAAGAATGTTACCTGGTATTTCGCAGTTGCAACCTTCTTATAGTCAATGATTTTTAGAATTAGGTTTTACTAATAAGGAAAATAATTACCTTGTTTTTATTATTTATTTTGTTTCAATGAAAATTATATAGGTATATTTTTATTATTGTAACCTACATAGTTATGTTGGCTGTAATTTAATATTGATGTAATTAATATATGTATTTTTATTTCAAAACGTGGTTTTATTTATTATTGGGTTCATGTATGGTCGGAGGTAGGATACTTTGTAATTACCAGGCTGGCAGGCGCCCTCTGTCACCAAGAACCTACTGGTGTGCTCCGATTGCTGCACTTGAGAGCTAGTTACCTTCTGGGCTTTGAGTGCTTGCCACCTTTGGCCACATTCACTGACGTATGGGAGTAAACTCAACCACAGGCGCAAAAAAAAATAGTCAAGCGCGAACCCCTTAGGACTGCCCTTTTTCCATGCGATTGCGACTATTCCGGGTCAGAAAAGGGACTAGGTAAGTAGTTTTCAACCGGTCGCTCATAATGTGTTTATTTCAGAATAGACATCTCATACGTGGAGAATGAGATGTCTAGTAGCGGCTCAAAAGAGGAAATTGTATTAGTATGTACCTACAGTTATTAAATATTTTTTCAGTCTACTTTGTAATTTTGCCGCCGCCCCGGGGCACGCAATTGTTTTCAGTGCGATTAGAATGTAAATATTATGTAATTAATCTAAGCCTGTTTTGAAAAGAGTAATTGCTGAGTTTATTGCCGGCTCTTCTCAGCAAATGCAACCTTCCGAACCGGTATTAGAGTATTAGAGTCAGACTTTTCATAAGTGCCTGCGAAGGTCTATTTGAATAAATGATTTTGAATTTTGAATTTGAAACAGTAATCACCTGTGATGCCTTGCCTAATAAAAAGTAATGTAAGTAACATAATTTGTAGCATAAAAAATTTTTTTTTTCTCTAAGCATCAGATTGTTAAGCACATTTTTGTAACCATGTCGGCAAATAAGCGTACGATCTTCCTGATGGTAAGCAATTAGCTAGCCTATATAGACTAATGCCAAACTCACTCGTTTCACTCGCGCTTGGCAACCCTCTCCACGCCATTCTTGAAAAAGAGTTGAGGAAGAAGACAACATTGTCTACCTGACTGATCCCGACCACTAAATAAATAGTAGAGCGCTAAGTGTATTTTTTTAGATATTTTGGGTACCTAGGTACCTACGAGCTTCCGCCCTGCAGTTTCAACCGCATCAGAGTTCCTACTACAAAATTGTCCGATTATGTAAGAAAATATAGTTTTTTTTTTGTTTGACAAGAGCACGAGTCCAATAGACTGCGCTCTTAACAGGGTGTTTAAAACTACGTCATGCGTCATAATGAATAATATTAGATTTTTTTAATTACTAAATACTTAGATCAAAAAAACTTTTTTTTTTATGATTTAGTTAGTAGTACCTACCTACCTATTGGGTACATTATGTGGGCTGCGTCTCTAAGACGAATAAAAAGTCACGAGTATTATGAGAAAATCATTCACCGCTAAGCTAAGTAGGTACCTACCTACCTACTTGGGTACACTACCTAGGCTTTACCAAATTTTCTTATAAATGTATGTGAATTATATTTGTTGGTTAGTAGATTGTTATGTTACGTGAGTTTAAGTTTAATAAAACGCAGCTATCAACAGTAAATATCGATTATTTATTGACTACACGTCATGAAGCGATAAATATACAGTAGATAAATAACGTCAAATCTCAGGTATTACAAACAATACTGACGTAAAGATTACTTCAACAATATGGTATCTCAATTTAACGTTACAACCATAATAATATCCGTGTTACGAAAATTTTAGCTCCAGTTTTTCTATTCCTATTTCTTTTACGCCTAAAAGTGAGATATCATGATATTCCTCGGGGGACTTTACACTTTTATACTCATCCAAAAACTATGAATACTAGTAAATACAAATAAAGCAGTCCCAAACATTTAATGTATGATACATATTATTTTAGTACCTACCTACCTACAGACATGCCAGCTGGGCGCAGCTGAGAGGCTCAGTACCATCAAAAATTACCTAATACCATACCACTTTATGTTTTAACATATTACCTACATGACAACTATTTGGTAGTATATTTTTCGATAATTCCTTGACCCCCTTATTAATAAATTCAAGTATAGTAAATACCTAGGATTAAAATATATCCGTCACTTTCTAATGTCATATAAACAAAAAGGGATGAGGCTATCTTAATACCTGGGTATTACAAGACTGACTTACACCTTATTTATTAATAAGGGGGTTAAGGTTTATTTGGATGTGGTCTCCCTCTGTCTGAATTTGAGTACAAACCTACTCAAATTCAGACAAACACTCACTGAAGCTTGACTTCTTCTGATAACCATTCTAAATCTATTCAGAGAGGAATGTTATATACGCCTGCGTCTATTTATATTATAGATAGAGATTACATTTTATTGTAACATCATGAGTAATACACAAACTTTTACATTGAAATAAATAAGGATAATTTTATCAGGATTTTTTAATACAGCAGCTAAACTGACTACCTAACACTAGTGTCCGAACGAAAGTCGATTTCTGGCTGAAGATTGTCACGATTGCCGATTATTCGGGCATCGTCACGAAGTAGAAGGTTTATAATAACCATAAGAAATTAAGTTCAAGATTCAAGATTGGCTATAAGTAAGTAACTAAAATATATATAGTTTATGTTGACTATACAGTGTTTCTTTTTTCTTCTAGCCTTAAACAATTTAATCTAGCCTTACTATTGATAAGTAAACTACGGGATAAACATATTGTTATTTTTTTTCAATTCACTCTAACATTCTTCTGTTACATAATCAAACTCCCAATCTAGGATATCCACTAAATTCATACCTACCCATAGTATTTTTGAAACATAAACATATTTCTGGAGAGTAAAGTTTATTCAATACCACATCCACGTGATCAATATTATTGTAACATCTAGACATTAATTTACCTATAAATTTTTAATAACCACCAAAAATTAGGAGTTACAATATACAACTCTTATACAACCACATATAAAATAATCCTTACCTTATGTTTAAAATTACATGTAGGTATATTCAATAGTCCTTGTCCATATTATAACCCTTCACATCTCAGAGTACCTACTCTACTATCTATACCTACCTATACTACGTGTAACGGCAAGGGTATGTACATAAAAGTACAGAACTTTTTGGTACTAGGCGAAAATAATGCGAAAAAGAAAATTTTGTTATAATGTTAGGTAGCAAGTGAGGTGAAGAGATAATGACCCTCATTGAGATGACACGTTGGTTATGATTTTAATTCAATAAACTTGAAGGCAAACATTTGGTATGACATTTTGAGTAATTTATTTTGCGCTGAAACTTTTTATAGAGTCTATACCTGATTTAGTGAGCACCCCTTTCCATTAAACGTTGTAGACTTGTAGATAGTGCAAGTTTTACTAACTTAAACATCTCATACTAAAGAAACCCCTCACTAATCAAATAAGTTATACAATTTTAGAAAATGGACTAAGTAATAGTCATTGGTCGTATTTTAGTTCATCAAAGCTCAAGACAAGTTTTGAGTCGAGATTTAAACAATTGAATTTGGAGGCTGTACCTTTGACATAATATTTATTTTTGATTAACGCAATCTAATCTTGAGACTCGAGTTTTGATTCTCATTCTAAAATACAGGCCATAGTGTGTGTAAAAAATAATACATATTGTATGAAATTTTACAATAGATGATGTCCCATTTAAGCATTTTGTATTAACAATCACAATGAAAGCATTCTGAACTATTAACCACCTTAAAAAGTTTGGACTTCGGGAGATACATAACAGCTTTTTGCACTAGCTATCACTCCAATGGACAGGCTTGGATCTTGTGAACTACTGAATATTTTTACTACTCTATCAAGCTACAAATTTAGGCCACTAGTAATAAATAATAATGCAATCATAAATATATTCATGAAATAGGTGTTAACTTATTTGTGATGTTTGCATTTTAAATAAAAAACTAAAAACCATGCATTCATTCTAATCAATGCACTAAGGGCCGATTGTTTATCATCAGATATCTTTTATCCGAGGTATACAATTTTATGTCAGATTTTGCATAGAAATACTATCAGAAATTCAAAATTATGTCATTCAAATAAATAAAAGAATAAAATAATTTTGTTCACTTATTTTTAAACAAAACTGATGACTTATATTTAGTGCTGTAATAAATATTTGAAGCAATTTTTAACTTTATTTTAATTTACACTTTGATTAATTACTCATCTGTAGTAATTAATCTAATGTTCTCTTCTCCTGGCTGATATCTCAGCTATGGTATCATCTTTGAAAATAAATTCTGTTATCTACCATCCATGTAGGTAGTATATGTACAATGAATAGGACTTGTAATGACAAAATTAATGAGCCTGAATCACGGTGGGTTTACTTACTTATTAGTAAACCTGGCTATTCCCATTAAAGAGTTCTGTGACCCACTTTTAAGCTCTATCTTTAGGTCAGTATGATGGTACTATATTGCATTGTCCATGAAACTACATACAGTTGTCAAGTTTCATACTGAATAAAGCATAAGTGGATGAAATTCAGTCCTTTACATTATTCGATCAATTACATTCACGGACTATGTTACAGGTCACCTATTAAATGTGTGTGTAACAGTAAAATAATTGTTACATTTTACAATTGATTAACTATATGGTTACATTAAAATTACACACATATATTTGGCATTAATGATGTAATTAAACATCATTAATATTATTAAAATAATAACAATATAAAACAAACTATTGGCCATCTAAAATTATCAGTATATTTATACAGTATGAACTAATATAAAAATAAAGTGTAAAAATGAACAAAACAGTTTTCATGCCTTGTTCTTCTTAAACTAACAGAATGTTCATGGTAAAGCCACTCAAATATGTTCAAAGCATTAATATTCCACAGTAGGTACACACGGCTACACATCAAGCTATACATTTCCAGTATAAGCTATCTCCCATTGTACTGAAATCCTATACAATGCGAAATCAGCTTATACTAGAAGTGTATAGCTTGATGTGTAGCTGTGTGTACACATCAAATATGTACAAGAAACCTTTATGTACAATATTGATAATGTGAACTAGTTACATAATCAACTATGGCCTGATTAAGTATATCATGGAAATACCTCAGAAACTGCAGCAACTATTAGTTTTCCTCGCAGTCTTATAAAATGCTTTACTGACATTTGTCAAATTCTCAGATTTTTCAACAATATCATCCAACTTCTCACCTCTCTCTAAAACTGCTGTAATGTTGTTGTGCAGAATAATCTTTATTTCCTCTAGATCATTCTGTGTTCTTGTCAGTGCATCAGCTTCCTTGGGATTCTGATATTTAGTCAAATACTGAGGCAAGTAAGTGAAGTCAACAGTAGATTCATTTGCAGTTACCCATGAATCAGCAGGCACTTTGATGGTAAAATCATCTAGTATTTTTGAGATTAGTGTATGTGCCACTCTGTTTGGATACTCATGATCTGATATAACTACACCAGCCAAGTTGTCAGCCCTCACATATACTTGCAGCATGTACTCTCCTTCTTTGATAGATTGCCTTGAAGCTGGCTGAGTTCTTTCTACTACAGTTTTGCTGACAAACCCCATAAACTCTTGAACAGAAGATCTTTGGAAGAAACTAAAGCTCTGCAAGTCATAGGCAGATTTGAGAACATTGGCACTGTTAACCCCCTTGTACAACACAGCCAATGCATAAAGTCTCACCATCTTGAAGCTATTGCTGAAATATGTGTTGTTTTATCAAGAAGTAGAATGAACTGAAAATAAGAGTATCAAAAATAAATTCAATATGATTTTAGCAGATATTAAATGATGTCAAATTAGAAGTAGGTTACCTAACAAAACGAAAGAAGAGTGTGGCAACTCTTCAACAGATTGGTTACATAGAATGTATTGATTGATTTAAATGCCTATTACAAAAATGAACTAACAGCAAATTGTAATAATTGTTGATCTGTTAGAAATGGCTGAACTGATTCAAATAAATACCAAAGGAAACTATATAGGTAGGTAACCTGGATTATAATGCATCTAGGAACTTTTTTAGGACCAACATATTGACGGCTTATAAAACTTATTTACATTCCTATAAAATGCTGATGAAACAATGGGGGCTGGTATCAATCCCAATATATCCTGTAAATAGTATCAATTCCCAAGGTCCAAGGAATAAGAATAAAGATTTTCTAAATAGTGAGAGGTTTTAAACAAAGTAACAGAAGATTACCATACCTTCCACTTCCAATAGGTCTAACTCAGAAGTCGCTTAAATCTAGAACTTAGATTGAAGTCCAAGCGTATTTATATTTTTATTTCTCTTTTTTACCAAAGTCTTGGCTAATAAATCGTAATATTTAGTAGATGCGAAAATTTCACAGAATTTCTCAATTGACAGCCATCAGACAGCACAGCACGCACGACAGCAACCAACAGCATAGATAATACACTATACTAGAGTAGAGATGGGTAGCTATTCATATAACTAGCCAAAAAACGGCTATACACAAAATAGCCACGGCTACGTTATCTGTCAACACGATAATTAGCTACTGGCTACTGGATGGCTACTGGCTATGGCTAGCTAGAATGAGGAGTTTTCTTAAGATACCTCTATGCTGAAAATACCTGTCTAACTATTGATAATTCGAACCAATTTGAACCTTAAGTGCACGATTTTACAGGTATTTTGACCTTTTGTAACATAAACAATCCTCCTCATTACGAGAAGTTTACGTCACACACAGCGGGTAGCCGCCTAGCCGCCAAAGGTTAATAGCCACACTAGCCGGTATCTGGCCGGCTAGCCAAAGCCAATCTAGCCGAGTAGCCGAGTAGCCGCGTAGCCGCGTAGCCGCGTAGCCGCGTAGCCGCGTAGCCGCGTAGCCGCGTAGCCGATCACTGTGTGTGCGTGCGTTCACTGCGAAACTGAGTTGTGTAAGTTCCGAAAGAGTGAAATTCGAGTGCATGTCGTTATTATTAATTCAAATTTGAAAGGTACTAATTATACGAATTAAAACCTATTGTTTTTTAATAAAATTAAATTATTCTGTAATATTATTATTTATTAAATAAATCGTTAAAATCATCTGAAGTAGCGCGACATCTATGGTTTACTTGCCTACAACTAACGACTGAGTTGATGTACTGTGAAAGCTTTTAGTTCATATCCATACATAGAGATGACGTTATTGTTGATTTTCGATGTTTTTTTTAGTAATACGTACGACCTATGAGGGAAAGTCATTTATTTTCAAAAAGTATACAACAAAATAAAAAGTAAATGAAAAACAAAATCATTACATTAATTTATTACATTATCATCTAGACTAGACTTGTTGCAGTGGCGAGGATCGAACTCAGATCGCAGTTGAACGTTATTCATCTAGCTGCGCCGCCGCTCAAGCCTAATAGCCAAATAGCCAAAATAGCTGACTAGCTAGCTGGCTTTTAGACCTAATATAGCTGGCTAGCTAAGCTATTGAAATTTCGGCTAGTTACCCATCGCTATACTAGAGACAGTCTTTGCTAGAGTAGAGACTAACAGCATTTAACAGCAACCATGCAACCATAGACTTATAAATCTATGATAAGAAGTATGACAGCAAAGAGTGCTGCCAACTCGGATTTAAAAAAAGGTGTAGGCCAGTTTAGAAAAGTACGTAGAATTTGTAAAACTTGCGTATGGAAAGTTCGTAGATCTACGTACTTTTTACCTAACTGACCCGGAAGGAGGGTTCTGTTATTCGAGTGTATGTAAGTATGCATGTCTATTTCTTTGGCACGCTCTGCAGCCTAAATGGCTTGATAGATTTATACATAGGTATATATTGATACATACTTAGGCTATTGGTTTGTCCCCGACTGCAATACCTTATAAAATTCAAGATATATTCAAAATTCTATAGACTAAAGAGCTAGTTTTTCTCTTTTCTGTTATTGTTTTGATTTACACAATCGGGTTTTTTGATTCTTTCAATAATTTAATTCAACCAAGGAATTTTTATACTACGTAACTGAAAGGCTCACTGACACAAAAAACGCGGTCCGAAAGAGACTTACTTTTTAGGCGCTGTGTCCCTTTCTAAGATGGTGACCATAATTTATGAACTAAGCAGGAAAATTTTCGAATTAGACTATTTGTTGGAGTAAAAATAATTTTATCTCATTCGAATTATTTTTATTCTGTCAGCAATATACTTAAAGCGATAGGTAGGTAAGGTACCTACCGAGAAAATAATCACTGTTCGAAAGAGAGTGCAATATACCAAAAACTTTCTCTTGGTTGTTAGTCGCATTCTCAGATAGGGAGGCAAATCATTTTTTTTATCAAATACAGTTGATTAAATGAAATACAAGCTAAGATTCTTAATTAACTGTAACAGGGATGATTCCTGGGTAAAAAATATATTTTATTAGTCCGTCAGTTAGATTATCGAAAAATATTGGATACCTACGTATTTTTACCCGATTGACCCGGAAGGAGGGTTATTACCCGACTGACCCGGAAGGAGGGTTATGTTTTTCGAGTGTATGTATGTATGTATGTATGTCTATTTCTTTGGCACGCTCTGCAGCCTAAACGGCTTGATGGATTTAAGCATATGAGGTGTCGTTAGATTCGTCTTAACTGTGGGAGTGTCTAAGGATATATTATTTTTATATGGCGTCTATGGATAAGAAAAGAGGGGGGGTATTAAAAACAAAAATTTCGTTATTATAAAAATATGGGTATCAAATGAAAGCTTGTGAACAGCCCATTCCATATATGTATATATTGTAATACTTTTGTTCTATCATTTTGACGTAAATTGCAAGGACAGTAGGTATAGGTACTATGAGCAATTACCGTACGTAACTCACAGAGTTGCGATGGTTGTTAGCGTTACTTTACCGTACCGCTCATTTACTTACTAATACTTACAACTCATTCTGTATAGAACTAAAAAGTCTGAAATAAATTTAATTATTAAAAGAAACAAAAAACCCGACTGCGTAAAACAAAAATTAACTGAAAAGAGAAAAACAAGCTCTTTAATCTGTCGAATTGGAATATAACTTGAATATTATAAGGTATTGCAGTCGGGGATAAACAAATATTACAAAAAAAACACATACTTAGGTTATTGGTAATACAAACGTAGCTATAATATATATTAATATAAACATAGCAAGGCATATTACGATATATTTTCAACACTAATCTTTGAGTGACCGCACACGCAGCTATAATATATATTTCTGTTACTTCACCAACTTGTACTGTAATTTATATTATAGCTCGGCATATTAATATGATAGGCCTGTTAAATAAGAAGAAAGCGATGTACCTAAAAAACTAAAAACCTAAGTAAAAAAAAAACAGATTTAAATTTAATTTAACCAACGTGATCTTGATTTCGTCGGTCGGCAGAGTACAAACGGGATGTATGAACGATGTCTACCGTGAATACCGTTGTATTTTAAATGTGTTTTCTTTTTAAGATCGGAAGTTAATAAATGGAAGTTAGCTAAGGTATTGAGTTGAAAACTGTTCAGATTTAGTTTAATGAACATATAGGAGCCCATTTGTGTTCATTCAAATTTTAAGTCGTGTGATCCGTTTAAGAGAATAAACCATGTAAAACATCGGAAGAACATCGACGTACAGTAGTACCCAACTAATATGGCTTACCGATGTACCTGCGCAGAAGATACATTTTCAAAGCGGGTCGGCAGCTGCCGCCATGTGTGCGGAGGGGCGTGACTTGCGAGTGAGACGGAACTATCAGCTGCAGTGTATTATGAACCTTATATTAGTGAACTAAGGTTGATTATAAGTTTTAAGCATTCTTTCGTTAATCTTCGGGCCATACTTTCTTTTCTGTGCGAACGAAGATTCACGACGCCCCTTATCAGTTGGGTACTACTGTAAGTATCGTTATATTTTACCGGTTTTTTTTTAATCAATCATGTTTGAAAACTTTGATGTTTTTTACACAGATTACAGAATAAGGCAGATGGAGCGCGCGGAACACGGGAGTGAGGCCTAAAAAAGCAAATACAAATTGAAAAACACGTACCTGGTATTCGCTTTTGAATGTGTATTTGCTTTGTTTAACAAACTTTATGTAACAAAAAACACATCTTTATTAATAAACTGTGGTTAAACAAAGCAAATACAAACTGGAAAACGAATACCAGGTATCAAATTTTCAATTTGTATTTGCTTGTTTGGCTTCACTTTCGTGTTCCGCGCGCTCCATCTGCCTTGGTGCCATCTGGCTTATTCTGTAATCTGTGGTTTTTAAGAACGAAGTTGCATCCTATACCTACCAGTCGTCCGTCTCGCTTTGGTATAGTTGCTATACTCTTTCTTACCGCGTCCTTTTTAAAGTTTAGTAGTGTATTTAACTAGCTTCCTGCTTCCTAGTTAGAACGTTCCTAGTTAGGATCCTAAAAATAGGAAGGTGTAATAGCTACTTAGGAACTCTATAATCTATCCAAAGATTTTGACATTTTTGAGACATCTTGCAATTCTTCACAGAGTGAGTACATACTTTTCAGCGTGACCAGATTTAGTAGATTTCTACTTTTTTGATAGATTTTGAGGTACTCGCAACAGAATTTAGTATGTAAAAATTATTTGGTATATTTTAGTAGAATTCACGCTTTTCAGTTATTCTAGTACTTTTTTGGCGTATCGTATAAATGCAGGGTATTCCCCCTTTCATCGAATGGATTGTAACTATTTAATTTTCATTCATTATTTTCGTTACCATTCTTAACGTGAGTATAGAGTGTGATAGACTAGTGGGAATTCCTTTATTGAGAATTTTTATAATCGAGTTTAAAATGAAACGTAAATATACACGAGGATCACGATGAATGGGAGCAAGATCCCTCATTTAAAAGTTGGTTATGTACATCTAAGGTAAACACTACGTGTGCTCATTGTAATTTGTAAAACATGCAACTGTGAAGTAATAAGGGGAGTGGCGTCTTTGAAGGAACACATGGCTACATCTAAAAAATATGAAAGGATATTCCGGCATTTATCAGGTATGCAAGTTACTTACGTTAATATGTGGAATGTAATTCTTAGTTAATTATTCTTGTTAAGACTTTTTTTAATACTTTAAACTTACGCAGTAGTGTGAACCCGTATTTTGTTCTATCTAAAGTTTATGAATTTGATTTCCACTCAAAAGCAAACATTCGCTATTTTATGTATGTTTATTACCTACGCATTTACATAACAATTACTATACAACTATGTGTGTTTATTCATGTTAAATGCTATGTAAAAATTGCTTAGTTTTTGATACTACATAGCGCTATATGAAATGTGCTGCATACTTATTTTTAACTTCTTTGGTTACAGATTGATATGATTTTCAAAACCATTCAACCATTTCGGAAGAAGTAAAAAAAGCAGAAATCAGCTTCAGCAGCAAAAAAGAGAAATAGATTTTTAGTATTTTCTCGTTCTCTTTTGGTAGAATTCAGTAGCTTTTAAACTCCACACACAAGCAGTAGATTCTTCAAATTAAATCTGGTCACACTGCTACTTTTTTATAAGTTAAGTTGTAACTAAACAATTCTTGTATTATTTTCCCGCAAAGAAAAGAAAGCAAACAGGGGCAAATAAAATTAAGTTCCTTTATAGTTATTATACGTAATGGCAGAAAACCCTGAAAAAGTTGAAAGTTGTTCTGATGCTCGACGTCGAATATTAAACATAGCTGTATCAACAGTGCTCCTGGAAACTGGATTTGAAGCTGCTGACAAAGTTTCTCTAGAAACACTTACAGAGGTCCTCCAGTGTTGTAAGTATACTTTGACTTTACATGCAGAAATGGGTATTTATCATATTCTTTATATAATAAATTAAATTATTAAAAGAAACAAAAAACCCGACTGTGTAAAACAAAAATTAACTGAAAAGAGAAAAACAAGCTGTTTAATCTATAGAATTTGGAATATAACTTTAATGTTATAAGGTCTTGCAGTCGGGGACAAACCAATAACCGAAGTATGTGTTTTTTTTAAATATTTGTTTTTCCCCGACTGCAATACCTTATAACATTCAAGTTATATTCCAAATTCTATAGATTAAAAAGCTTGTTTTTCTCTTTTCAGTTAATTTTTGTTTTACGCAGTCGGGTTTTTTGTTTCTTTTAATAATTTAATTTATTTCAGACTTTTTAGTTTTATACAGAATGAGTTGTAAGTTTTAGTAAGTAAATGACCGCTCATTTATTTATTACGGTAAAGTAACGCTAACAACCATCGCAACTACAGAGAACTTACGTACGGTAACCGCTCATAGTACCTACCTATACGTACTGTCCTTGCATTAAACATGGTTTTTTGCAGTTTACGTGAAAATGGTAGCACAAAAGTATTACAATATATACATATATGGAATGGGCGGTTCACAAGCTTTCATTTGATACCCATATTGTTATAATAACGAAATTTTTGTTTTTAATACCCCCCCTCTTTTCTTATCCGTAGACGCCATATAAAAATAATATACCCTATGCTTAAATCCATCAAGCCGTTTAGGCTGCAGAGCGTGCCAAAGAAATAGACATACATACATACATACATATATACATACATACATACACTCGAAAAACATAACCCTCCTTCCGGGTCAGTCGGGTAAAAATACAAAACATCAGCCTGTACTGATTCTTGCATTATTATTATGTTCTAGTTATAACAGAAGTTGGCAACTCGGCTAAAGGATACTGTGAACTATCTGGAAGAGTAGAACCAGTTCTTGGAGATATTGTTATGGCTATTATCAATATGGGTAAGCTCTTGATTGTCATGGAGTTAGGGTTTCTATTATAGTTTGGTACCAATCAAATGAAAATGTGGTAATCTTAATGTCCATTTTTTACTGTTAAGAACCCAATTTATTTACTTGCATAACTAATGGAAAGAATGGTTGATGTGTTCATGCACCACTAGGCACACTTATATAGCAGCAAACTAGTGTCTGCTGCTATATAAATATCACATTTAAGTATATCAAATCAATATCAACAGGTATTAGTCTACAAGGCATAGAGCAATATGCAGCTAGACCAAACAGACATGTTATCCAGCCACCACAGCAAGCCCAAGCTCCTCGGACCCCAGCCATGCTCTCAGCTGGATCTAAAGCCAAGCCGGCTCCTCACATACCATTCCATCTTCCGCAACTGCCAGACCCTCATGCTTATATTAGAACTCCTGTAAGTAATTTATTTATTTATTTTCATAGTGAGTATGTAAAAGTCCTTGTGCTTTGGGTTAAAACAGTCTAATGGATGTATAGAAAGATATTTTGGTATTAATAATTAGTATTGCCTACAAATCATTTTAAATGAATAAACAAGTTAATCATGTATCATTTGATTTCATGTGATTTA
This sequence comes from Achlya flavicornis, assembly GCA_947623365.1. NCBI lineage: Eukaryota > Metazoa > Arthropoda > Insecta > Lepidoptera > Drepanidae > Achlya > Achlya flavicornis. Next base: position 7,493,201 of record OX392482.1, read on the forward strand.
AATATTGAAAATATTTAAAAAATATTTTTTTATTTGCACAGACCCATAAACAACCAGTAACAGAATATGAAGCAATAAGAGAAAAAGCAGCAAGTCAAAAAAGGGACATAGAAAGAGCCCTCACAAAGTTCTTGGCTAAGACAAGTGAAACTCATAACCTGTTCAACACAGAGGATAACCAAGTTTTTCCTTGTAAGATATTAACAATATTTCGAATCATTGATTTGAATCATAAAATTATGACTAAGATGAATTTTGTTAAAATTTGGTCCTAGGTGCTTATAGAATAAATAATTTAAAATAAAATTCTTTGTAAATAACAATAGTTAAAGCAAGACCAAAATCTCTTTATTTTTACAGAGAACAATATTGTAATTATGCAGGCTTAACTCAACATTGGAACACATTCAAGATGTTTTTTTTTTACAAATCATATGTGATTCTCATTAATTATTAATATTGGATTAGAGGTTAGGTTATTATTAAATATGTTTTCTGTAAACTCTTTAATATTTTCAGTGATAGCATGCAAGCCAACATTTCCTGCATATTTACCATGTCTGCTACCAACAGATCAAGTGTTTGATTTTGAAGAGCTGGAGTATCACTTCCAGGTAGCTAACAGAACTGAAGATATGCCCACAGAGAAAAAAGGTAGAATTCTTGTACTAACACTAAAGATATCTCTAATATTTATAACATGGATAAATCAGAACTCCAAAATTATTTTTTACAGAACCATCGGACAATGAAGGTGAGGGTGGTGACACTGACAATCCAAACAATTCACAGGCTGAAAATCAGGACATCCAGATGGCATCTAGTCCTGATAGAGGCAAAAGTGGTGGATAGGAGAACTGTAGCAAAATTATTTATAGTATTAGAGATATGTATTTTATAATACTTTGTAATAAATTAAGTAAACCAATATATGCATTCATTTCATTATAGAACAATTATATCACTAATTAATAGTTTAGGATTATTTTCAAATTTGCTAAATCAAAACAATTTCAAAGTATGAAATATTCACTTTATTATAACAAATTACTTCAATGATGCAGAGTTTATTACAGGCAACACTTTGATTCCATCTCTGTTGACAATAGTTACTTGGAAGTTAGGCAAACTGACAAACAAGCGCCTATGAACTTCTTTGACACACATTTTTAGGATCTCATAAGCTTCCTCTTCAGTTGCATCTGAAATAATGAAAGGATTTTAATATCTCATCATAAACAATTTCACTCATGATGAAATGAAGTCAATTTTAAATCCAGTCAGTAACCAAATGAAAAATTTAATCTTGATATATCATACCAGAAATTGACATATTAAATTCAACATTTTATAATAACAAATATGTTTTCATATTATTTAAATAAAATGCTGCAGTTTTTTTATATTGACTGTATCATTTTAAATCTTGAAATACACCAAGATACTCATTATTATTTTACCTTTTTTGTAATAACGATCCATAATACTCAAACTAAGGTAACCACCATAACCATGTGCAGCAAATGGCACTTTCATGCTGGATGCAAGATAGTCCATAAAATACAGTTCTGGGCCATTTTCCTTGTCATAACCACCCATTAGAAGGTTCACAAAATATGGTGTCTGGAAATAATGTTTAGTAATAATTAGAATTTTTTTTTAACCAGTGTAGACCATATTATAAATACAAATCATATCAAAAAAAAAATATGAGTAACAATATGATAGAGCACTTTTATACAGTACCCGGCGATAAATATTGCACATCGACCTTTGCAAAGAGACAATTTTTCGGCTTCGTAGAGCATTATCTCTGTCGCACGAAATACAAACAGTCCGGTATTGATTAGGTGCTGTTAAAACAATTGATTGAATTGACCTATTGAATGCGATTCCTAGATATTTTCTTTATATGAAATGTGGGGGACATTTCATATAAAGAAAATATCTAGGAAATGCTATTCCAAAATTTAGTATCTTGGAATAGCATTTCCTAGTTTTTTTTTAGAACATTATTCTCCCCGGGTATTATTATGATATAACTGACAAGGTTTTGGTATACAAGAAACTTTCTTAGAATAATATAAGATACTAACACTACTTCTGAGGTACTCAGCAAGGTTCCGGCGTGTGAAATTAGCAGCGGCTGTAGGTCCCAACTCATAACCATTACGCATTTTATACAACTGAATGTTCTTGGCAATGTACTCTGCAAATTGATTCGTATCACCTGAGTCGCCGATCACACCCATCACTAACTTGTCAGAAATCTTGTAGATCTTCTCCTCATCTGTAAAAATAAGCAAGAATATCAATAAACTTGCAGAATTAAGACATCATAGCTGCATTACAATCAAAACCGCAAACTCACCATCCTTCATCACCATAATACTGTGGCTCGTGCTTTGATCGGCAGCTATCATTACAAAATCATTACACTGTATTCCAAACAAACATTGTAAGTTAATGTTCGACATTTTTTAGAAGAACTTTCAGAACAATTTACCGCAAGTAGTAATGAATAACCTTAGTGGTGTCCAAAAACTCGCAAGCAATAAACTGGCTGACCTGACAGCTACCTACTTCAACAAACAAACTTGTCAAATCACTGTCACAGATTACTTGCTCAAATGCTATAACCACAGAGTATATCGGGTAATAAAGCGTAGTACAGACTACGCAAAACTATTTCAGATAAAGATTAAATAGAGATAATTTTTTATATGCATAACACATGTTAGGTATTAAATATGTCAGGTACAATATTCATAGAGCATACTGCATAGGTGTGTTCCTACTATTATATAGCATGCAACATAATCTACATAGGCATATAAGAACATATTTATTACTATTCAAGCATTATTCAAGTTAACAAATTATATTAAAACATTAGAACACAAAATATTAAATTATCAATGTCAAATAAATTCAAATTATAATGTCATGAGTTCCTTCAGATCATAAAAAATTTAATTATTTCACAGACGTATGAACAAGATTTAACCAAATAAGCATACAACTTAGGCTGCTTTCCGAATTAATGATATAATCGCTGTAATCGATTTGAGCGTGCTTAAACCCGTACCGAATTGAGTAATGACAGATTACGTTGTCCCGTGAAACGTCATAGATGACGTCATGATATCCGCCATATTGCGCTCACACCGACCATGCCCTAAACTGATATCACCGTGAGCGCTGTCAAAAGTGACGGTTAATTATTGTGTTTTCGGCAGAAATTCTAATAAGATTCTTGATTTTCTATTTGGCAAAGATACTTTTTATGATTTTATGAGAGAAAAATAATAAAGAACGGGTATATTCCTTTTTGCGAGTCAAATTAAAAAAGATCTAAGGAGTCCTAGCGCATTGTTAAATCAGATTTTAATTAAATTTTCAAATGTTCTGTTTTGAATACTGTGAGCGCGATAACGGGCGTTCCGAATTGTTAACAGTTCTTAGCTGTCATTATCGTGATATCTAACTCGGTACGCAAATTATTGCTGTGAGCACTGTGAGCGATATTATCTAATTCGGAAGGCAGCCTTACTAATCTGTGGTCCACGCCAGTGTTACCATTAGGTTACGCAGTAGTACGCATTGCGTACTATTTCGTTAGGTAGCGTTCTCAGATACTCTCTCGCCAATTTGAGTACTATTTTATTGTCAAGCCAAAAAAAACATATTTTCTAAATCAGAATAAAAAGTTAAATAATTTTAATTTGTGTCAAGCAAGTTTCAGCATGAAATGAGTACTAACGTGCGACCCCGGTGTGTTTCTTTTTTATTCCATGTTCCAATTCCAAGTTTCGTAGGTACTATCATTCAGCATTCCGTGTTACTGTATGTGGTTTCGCTGGTTTGATTTTGTTCTTTCGTGGTTCCTTCGGTTTCGATGCGCAAACGGCACTTACAAAATGCAATGAATCTGAGAAATTACATGAATATTTTTTTATTCCCTGCGTACTCAAAAGTTAAGTTTCGTACTACTTTTAGGTGCTGTGCGTATCCTATCGTGAAGTTACTCTGGCAACAAGAAGCAGCTGGCTTCTTTCTTGTTCTTGCTTGGCAAAGTTTGCCGTAAAACGTAAATGATTAGGTTTGCCAGGGCTGCGTTCAGTAACAACGCCGTGTGATCGCCCGACGATCATCGTACCGTTCAATAGTCGCAGCCCAGGCAAACCTAAATCATTTGACAAAGCAGGCAACAACAGAGCCACTCACCTCTCTCTATGCAAGTATGCACCTCTAATCAGCGTTGCCAGAGTGAGTTCACAATAGGATACGCACAGCACCTAAAAATAGTACGAAACTTAACTTTTAAGTACGCACTTACGCAGTGACTAAAAAATTATTCCTTATTGCTCAGATAAAGTAAGTATATTAATTGCATTTTGTAAATAACATTTGAATTTGAAACGATAGAATGAACCTTAGAATTGGAATATGGAATAAAAATAAATTACAGTTAAAAAAAAAATCACGGTTTAAAAAGCCCTGCACTAAAATTGTTAAATAATGTTATATTCTCTGTCTATCCCGTAAAGCCCTAAATGTAAGCAATTTTTATAATAAAGTCTAATATTTGAATGAAAAATTACGATATTTCTTCATAATAATGATAAGAAATTCTATTAGGTTTTAAGGAAAAGCGCCCCACAATTGTCATTTTAATATTAAAATTAATTACAAAATTTCAAAAATTGCTTACATTTAGACAGCAACAAACCCAAATACCTACCCTCTGTCTCCATCATCATACCCTGAAAACCATTATGATTAATGTACATCTTACAAAAAATCCCAGAAGCCGGCTAAGAAACATTGCTCCATTATGCAGTTCAAGTGCCTACCCTCCATCTCCATCATCAGACCTTGAAAACCATATACAGCCAAACTGCATTTCAAGACGATTGCAACAAGTCCAAACACGGCTAACATACGTAATTCCGTTATAGAGTTCCAGTACCTACCTTCCGAATACATCATCAGATCAGCTCGATGGTACCAAATTATTGTATTATTTTATTTTATTTTATTTATTTGGAAAACAAACAGCTTACAATAACTAAAACAAGTAGAAGAAATAGATACTAAAAGCAATATAGTTTTCACATACAAAGACTAATACAGAAGAGTTAATAAGGAAGAGGTGAACAGTTATACAAAAAAAAATGAGTTAAAAGCTAGCGTGTTGGGAAGCCGAAGTACGAATTGGAATATAGATACTTTGCCTGATTAGTACTTGTATTAAATAAATCTAAAGGTAATTTATTTATAGCACTATTAAAATGCCTACCGGCTCTGCAAAAGAACGTATACTGCCTATAATTTGTATTTGCATTGGGAATGAATAGACGAGCTGGATGTCTCGATACACGAGCTGATTACACGATAAGTGTGCAAAATTTCAGTTTAATCTGACGTTTGAAAGTTGATGAATATTACGTTTGAAGATTCCATTACATATAAACATACAAGTAAAGCTAATAAAAGCGTGTTTTAAAAAGAAACACACTGGGGTCGCTAGTAGTCATTTTATGCTGAAACTAGCTTGACAGTAATTAAAACTATTGAACTTTATTATTTCGACTTTAATTATTATTATTTTTTGCCTTGACAGTAAAATAGTACGCAAATTGGCGGGAGAGTACCCGAGAACGCTACCTAACGAAATAGTACGCAATGCGTACTAGTGCGTACCCTAATGGCAACGCTGCCTCTAATACCTCTTCTTCTTCTTTTTAATGTTGGCAACCAAGCCCAAATTAGGGCTCATTTCTGCCAGTGTCGAGTTATATTATAGTTTCCAGTCACAATAAATCACTTCACATTATAGTCCTCAGTCAGTCACCGTCCATTAAAGTCATGTTTTACTACAATGGTGGTCATTGTAGTAAAACTCTACACGGAAATTTTGAGACAACTTGAAAAGTCACGATACACTAGAGGTGTGTAACTCATCAAAAATACGCGAGCTGCAGAACAGCTCACGGCTCAGGTGTGTGAGCCGGTTCAATGACTCAGCTCACAGATCAGCTCAATGTACCTATAGTTCACGATACGCGCGCACGCTCACTGCGTACCGCGCGTCGAATTGAGCCGACTGAGCCGCCGCGATTCATTCGACTCCGCCGAGCGACTCTTTTCATACTTTAGTTGTTTTTTTATACATGATCTGATCTGAGAGTTATGTTACATAGGTATTTAATTATTGAATGTAATTATTATTTAAATGTTTTAGAACGAAATAATAATTTGTAGATTAGAATTACAAGAATATAATCTATGGAGGGAGTCGCAGATACAATAGGAGTTGGATTGAGCCGTGAGCTAGTCATTATGTTGTTGAGCTGTAGCTCAGCGGCTCAAACCCGAGAGATCTGATTTATTGAGCTGGTTCAGAGCTGAGTTACACACCTCTACGATACACATAATTCATTTCATTTCACTTCACTGGTGCACATCGATGATCTTTATTGGGTAAAATACCACCAAAAATTCACAATAAAACTCAAATTACACAAATTTATGAAAATAAGAATGAAAATGCTACGTCACTCTGCAAGTTCCCGCCAAAAAGTCTCTTCTTCTTCTTCTTATTTTTAATTTTGGCAACCAAGCCCAAATTAGGGCTCATTTCTGCCAGTGTCGAGTTATATTATAGTTTCCAGTCACAATAAATCACTTCACATTATAGTCCTCAGTCAGTCACCGTCCATAAAAGTCATGTTTTACTACAATGGTGGTCATTGTACTAAAACTCTTCACGGACATTTTGAGACAACTTGAAAAGTCACGATACACATAATTCATTTCATTTCACTTCACTGGTGCACATGGATGATCTTTATTGGGTAAAATACCACTAAAAATACACAATAAAACTCAAATTACACAAATTTATGAAAATAAAAATGAAAATGCTACGTCACTCTGCAAGTTCCCGCCAAAAAGTCTCTAATACCTCTATCTATGGGACTATGGACAGAGCACTCAGGGCTGCGTTCAGTTACTACACACCGGGTGACCTACATATTACATACTATTGAACTGTTACTGAACGGTACGATACTCTTTGGGTACGATGATCGTCGGGCGATCACCCGGCGTTGTTACTGAACGCAGCCCTGAGCAGAGACTCTAACAGGACAAAAATTGAAAAAATTTCTTTAGTTAGGTTATAGAATAGGATTAACTTTAAATATAAAAAAAAGATATGCATAATGTTCAAGAAAGTTGCATTAGGTATATCTGGAGGTGTGGATAGTGCAGTCGCAGCCCTGCTTCTTAAAAGGGCTGGTGAGTAGGGTAACGTTTAGTTAGTTCAATAGGATATAACTTAGATAATTTAAAAATGAATATTATCATCTACAGGCTTTCAAGTTGAAGGTGTGTTCATGAGAAACTGGGACAGTAACTATGAAGTTGGATTTTGTTCGGACGAAAGAGATTTGGAAGATGCAACATTCGTGTGTCGTAAGCTCAATATTCCATTGCATAGAGTCTACTTCATAAAGGAATATTGGAACGAAGTGTTCACTGTTTTGCTAAAGGAATATGAGATGGGATTAACGCCAAACCCCGATATATTATGCAATAGATATATTAAATTTGATAGCTTTTTTGAACATTGCAGGAACAATTTAGGCCTTGATGCCATTGCCACCGGTCACTATGCAAATACCTCCTTTGGACCCCTTCTAGAACATTATAATGAAAATGAGGGTATGTATTGTGTACCAAAATGGTATTACTTAAACTTTATAACACATAGCTGATGGATGGGACACACATCCTATAAAATACATAGAATTCCAGGAACTATGCTTACTGATAATATAAGTCATTAAAAGCTATTGAATATTTACCTACTGATTCAATACTTAATATAGTTTTAACCCGAGTGGGTTAAAACTAGTAAAAAAATTACAGTATACAACCATTAGACCGCTTAGATGAGCCAGCGGGTTAAGTAATTTTACTATAATTTCAGGTGTCAAATTACTCCAACCAGTTGATAAACATAAAGATCAAACATTTTTTCTGTCTCAAGTGAAGCAATTTTCACTAAGAAAGTGTATGTTCCCATTAGCAAATCTATTCAAATGTCAAGTAAGGGAAATAGCCAGAAAGGAAGGGCTTTTGAATGTTGCAAATAAAAAAGACAGTACTGGCATCTGTTTTATTGGAAAAAAGAGATTCCAAAACTTCATTGAAGAAGTAAGTATTCTATTATTCCTGTTATTAGGACATATTGTAAATGCCAATGTAAGTTTTTTTTGTTACGCTTTTATACCTTGACTATTCAACTGATTATCATGAAATTTGGCGTGCAATAAGCCTATGGTATGGTATGGAGAACAATATAGGCTTATTCTTATCCTGTGAATGAGAGAAAACCGTGGAGGATGGAATAAAATCGATGATTTGCTGTATTTATCTGATGTAACGGCAATGCGCGAGTGATACCCCTGGTGTTGCAAGCGTCCATAGGCTACGGTAACCGCTTACCATCAGGTAGGCAGTATGCTTGTTTGCCACCTTAGTGGTATAAATAAAATGAGAATACATGAATACTTATTTCTTTGACATTTTATATTTTCTAATTCTTCTCATTCATTTACAGTATATTCAAACAAAAAAAGGTTTATTCATTGATATTGACACTGGACAAGTTGTTGGGGAGCATGGAGGGCTTCATAAGTGGACAGTTGGACAGAGATGTTGTTTAGCAAATTGGAAAGATGCATATTTCATATACAAAAAGGATTTAGAAACAAATAATATTTATGTGGTAAGCTTAATGCCTTGTATTCAAACTAATACATTTATTTAGTTTATTAAAATTAGACTTATTGAAAGCATACAACTTATAGAATTATTACAATACTTAACTGGAAAGCAAATGATAGAATAATATAATCCTACATACCTACTTTACTAGCTGTCTCCTGCGGATTCACCCTTCCTCTTTAGGTGGGGTGAATCCTCAGGAGACTGATAGGCCCTGTGTCCCAGAGTGTTATAGGCTAGTTTTAGCCTATAACACTGGGACACAGCATCCTATCAGTGAAATAATGTATGAGGAATGTGTGTGAAACCTAAGGGCAGAAACTATAATAAATGCAATGTTTTTTTTTCAGGTAGCAGGGACAAAGCATCCAGCATTGTGGAATAAAATTTGTTTCACAGGTCCACCACATTGGATAGATAAGGAACCTCAAGAGCTATCAGAAAATAACATATTGCAATGTTTCTTCAGGTTTCAACATACAAAACCTCTTACACCCTGTAAAATTGTAAATAATTCAGAAGGACTTACCATAATTTTAGAAAATACTTTAAGAGCCCTTACAGAAGGTCAATATGGAGTTCTTTTCAAAGATGATGAATGTCTTGGTAGTGCTAAAATTAAAAATGTTTGTCACAATTTGATATATTCTGAAGTGCAATAAAACTGTTGAAATGGTTGAAATGTTATAATTATCAATTCCTTTATTGTGTGTTGATTCTATATATGTTCATAGATCTGTAGTATTTGATTGCAATCTCACTGTGGTAATTGATGACGTGGCCCCAGATGGTAAGCACACAAAGCCTATGAGTAACTAGCTCTCAAGTGCAGCTGTCTGAATACACCGATAGGGTTCTCAACTTGAGGGTGGTAGCCAGCCAGGTGGGTAGGTAGGTACCTACTACAAACTACCCTACCAGCGTGTTATGGGTTCCTCACAATGTTTTCCTTCATCGAAAGCTAAAGCTCACTGTGAGATTCGAACCCCGGACCTTCGTCTCGGCATTCAACATCACTAGGTACCACTGAGCTAAGTATCATCGCATTAAACTCGCATTTTTTTACTGCGAAGCATTATCGGCTTCGTGAGCGTTGAAAATGAACAGTAAATAATGCCTAGACTCGAGACTGGTAGTGCGCGCTATGTTAGGTTCTTACAAATAATAAGAATAATTAGGTAGATACCGCCGCCCGTATCGAAGATATGGGGCCCCGAACGTGTGTAAGCGAAAATTGGTAAAAATCTTTTTACCCTTCATTTGGGCTTCGCTCGCCGTCGTCGAGTGAAACGGCGAGTCGCCGTAGTCAGGTAGAAGGGCCCACCAACAAAACAAACTTGATACCATAGATCAGTGCATCAGTGTTTCCCAAACATTGTTTCTCTAAGTATATACTGTAGTCTTTGACATTGTTCTGCCATGGTCCGGTAATTTTCACACTGCCCCTTCGTGACCCACTTAATACCGTCAAACCTTACAAGATTGCCCATATTTCATGCTTTTTTAACTTCAGTATTGATTATTTTATATAATTATTATGATTTTTAATTAGTGTTTCCGCTTTCTCCCTATGAAATGTTATGTTCTTTACGTAGAATAAATAAAAATACCAAGAAAATGTAGTTTAAATATTAAAAACCAGAATTTAGAGAGTGGGCCAAAAGTGTGGGACTTTTTACAAGTTTGCCTATTTTTTTAACTCTTGCAGTACTCATCTATTTTTAACTCTACGCATATTATGTTTGGGGTTTATTATAGAGAAATATTCAAAGTTACATAGGATATAATTCTTGAACGTTTAAACTCAAATATTAACCGCCAAAATTGATAGAGTAAAGTCACAACAAAAAAATTGTGACATTTCATACAAATAAAACGACGAGCTAGGGTTGTCACTTTTTTATTGTTAACCAAAACACTATGCCACTCACATTTAAGCATTCGCTTAAAAATATTAAACCAATTATTATGATTAACAGCATTTTGAAGCACTAATTACTTTAAAATAAAAATTAAGACAGCTATAAAAAATAATAAAATATTAAAAAATATCTCAACCTATATACTTAATAGGATCATAATTTTTTAAGACTTACAAATATAATTGAAACTTTTGTACTTTTCCTTGCAATAATAATACAAAGATTAAAATTATTTAAACCATGCAAAGTACTCGTAGTAAAACGTTTTACCTAATAATTTATATAAGTAAAACTAAAAAAATTAAAGAAACACAGTAATTAAATAATAAGGTAAATAAGATACTAAAAACTATATGTTTCTTGGCAGTAATTTTGAAATCATAATAATATCTTTTGTTATTTGTTTCCCGAGCAATATATATATTATAATGTAGCTAAAATTGCCGTTTCTATTGAGGACTTTAAGTTTTTATTTTAATTTCACCTGCATACAGCTCCATGTAATTAAATCGAAAGCTATTGAATAATTTAAATGCATTGCAATATCAAAACATGTCGTTATAAGGTCAGTCAAATCTGTATTGTCGACTTTTTGGCGGGAACTTGCAGAGTGACGTAGCGTGATCGCTTAATCCTGCTCACAGTGTTTTGACATAAATACGTATCTCGCTTTCGTAATTATTAATTATCGAGCTGTCTACCTAGCATTAATTATTTTTCATCTTCGGAAACGTTTTATTGTAATCGTAACGGGATCTTAAAACTGTTTCTACATAAAGTCATAATAATACGCCATACAGTATGGCAGCAAAGTGCTTATTAATATGACTTCATTTTTGCCAGGGTCGAGTTTAATCATTAACAATAACGTGACGACAATAACAACAGTCACCATACTCACTAATGTAATGTCATGTCATGTGTCATTCATTCAGTGCTGTCAACTTAGCGCTTTCGGCGCCAGATCTAGCGCTTTTTTTTTGGTGTATAGCTCCTTTTAGCGCCTAGCGCTAAATCTAGCGCTTTTTCCACAATCCAAAATTGTTTCCAAAACTGACGCAGTCCAACTATCTGCTACATTTGGAGCAAATTAAATCGTATCACAGGCCAATGAAGAAGTTCCAAGGACTTTTTGGCGGGAACTTGCAGAGTGACGTAGCATTTTCATTTTTATTTTCAATAATTTGTGTATTTTGAGTTTTATTGTGTATTATTGGTGGTATTTTACCCAATAAAGATCATCCATGTGCACCAGTGCAGTGAAATGAAATGAATTATATGTATCGTTACTTTTCAAGTTGTCTCAAAATGTCCGTGAAGAGTTTTAGTACAATGACCACCATTGTAGTAAAACATGACTTTTATGGACGGTGACTGACTGAGGACTATAATGTGAAGTGATTTTGTGACTGGATATTATAATATAACTCGACACTGGCAGAAATGAGCCGTAATTAGGGCTTGGTTGCCAAAATTAAAAATAAGAAGAAGAAGAAGTTCCAAGAATCAGATAATGATGAAATTACAAATATATTAACAACGTAATCTAATCTAATCTAATCAACGTAAAAAAGTTTGTTTGCTAAGTTTTTTTTCATGAAATATTATAAAAAAATGCATGGTAGTCACTTGTGTTTATTAGGTGCTAAGTTACAATTTGAATTTGGTGCTGAATTTAGGGTTTTTCCCGCCTGTGGTTTATTTTTGTCATTTATTTATCGTCTGAACAGTATTTTGCTCGATCTAGCGCTTTTTCAAGGGACTGGCAGCTCCTTTTTGGTCAGAAGAGTTGGCAGCACTGCATTCATTGTCATTTTTTACTTACCATGTTTTGTTAGCCAGATAAATAGAGAAATGATTGTTTTAAAATAAAAATCTATCAAAACATTCGTATTCACGAGTTAAAAATAAGTACACCAATGAGAGTCATGTAGTATTTTGTTATTTACCACCATGTCCATTCCGCCAGTAAATTATAGTGTACCTCCGCCAATATTGGCTATTACAAATACGCCGCCGGTTCCGCCGCCACAAATTCCTGCAATCCCTCCAGCCCAAGTTTTTAACCATCCACCACCATTTGCTGTGCCCTCTATACCACCTTCAAATCACCCAACAGCATATTTGACTGGCTTCCCGCCACTGAATGTACCGCCGTCGCCTGTTCAGTACCCTGCTGTACCTCAACATAACTTCTCAGGGCAGTTCACTCAACCACCGCCACCTAGAGATTACCCCTACAGTGAATCTGGCTATTACAATGCTGTGCCAAAAGATACTAACTATCAAAGTTATGATTTCATAACAATGGCTACTAATGTGAAACTAGATACACCGTCACCAAGCACTTCAGGACACAGCAAAAGTATATCAAAAGAACCTGAGCGGAGATATCACCATCACTCATCAAAAGAGTCCACTTCATCTTCAAAGCATAGATACTCCCCACATAGAGATAGAAGTTATGAAAGGGATAGGAGGGAGAGAGAACGAGATAGGTATCATGAGTACAGGAGGAGCCGAAGTCCTAGTTATCGTAGACACCGCAGTAGGAGTCCATCTCGTCACAGTCATAGAGATATGGAAAGGTATTACAGAGATAAATATGAGGAGAGGAGGGACTATGAAAGAAAAAGACATGAGCATGAAAGGCATCGCAGTCCTTATAGGGACCATAGAAGTCATAGTCGCACATATGATTCTTATGAAGGGAGAAGTTATCATAGGTCACCTAGTAACCGTAGATATTCACCAGACAGGGAATCTCATAGCCGTAGCCGTACCAGAGAAGCTTCACATTACTCTTCTCACTCACGTCATGAATCACTGGCACGGAAACCACTGTCTGACCGTGAAAAAATATTAGAAGAATACAGGTAAGGGTGTTGCATATTCTGGCATAGCAAAAAAAAATGTTATCCAGACTTTAACTCTGTGCCATCCATTCCATTCAGCCTTATTGGACTTCAATCACAAATATATTATATTTTGTTTCTTCTTGGCTACAGAAAGAACTACTGTAAGACATCAGAGGATTTGATTGAAAAAATGGAGCAATGGTCAAAAGAGCATAACACTGAAGAGGATGAGGTACATATTATTGCTAGCTTAATTAATAATATTAATATTAATACTGATTAAAATTTACTATTAAGTAAGTGTTCTGTATTCAACATGAGATTTGATGATTTTGCAGAAGGTAGTAAGTACACAAAGTCTAGAAAGGTGGTTTGCGAGCCAGGTATATACCACAATAAATATAAATTTTTCATTTATTTTAGACACCTAAAATGTGGTATAGAAGTTCACCAGCAGAGCTTTACTACAAAGTATTAGAAGGTGGCACAGGTGTTCAACAAACAAACAAACTGGAGAAGATGTGTGATTTGTTCTTTGCAAAGGTCATTGAGAGAGGAAGAAAGGCCAGACCTGAAGTTGATGAATTACCTCCATTGAAACCACAAAAAGTAAAGATGTGCAAACATAGAGGTGAGTGTAAATTGTTTTTTTTTTTACGAAAAAGCATCTAGTTATGGTATTTAAAACTTTGTTGGAAGAATTATAAAACATCATGTATTATAGTTCGACAGGTCAGTTGGCGCAGTTGGTTAAGGTTCACCTTACGCGCCGCAGGTCGTGGGTTAGATTCCCACACAGGACATGCATTTGTCTGCATGAACATGTCTGTATGTCCTGAGTCTGGGTGTAATTATGTATATTAAGTATGTATTTACAAACAAAAAGTATGTATATGTATTATATCAGTTGTCTGGTTTCCATAGTACAAGCTCTGCTTAGTTTGGGATCAGATGACCGTGTGTAAGGAATGTCCCAGGATATTTATAGTAGACCATCTGTATACATTGTGTAAATTTTTCTTGACAATACAATTAGTTTAGGTTTTACTTTATAAATTGTTTTTTTTTTACATTAACCAGTTTTTTTATATTATTACAGTGGATGATAAAAGTTCATCATCCTCAGAGAGTGATGATGAATGCTTAGATGAAGATGGCTTACAAGGATACACAGACAGGATAATGCTTGAGTTAGAAAGGAAGCAAAGCCATCCTAGAAGACTACATCCTGAGATGTGGTATGTCATATAACAGTCAACTTTTAATCAATCATTTTGAATAATTATCATCATAAATGCATAATCAGCCACCTGACCGGTTTTCAATCATTTGAGGCTGACGCAATATATTTATGCTTCATCCCATTCATATTTTCTATCTGTGATAGAGTAATTCACTCCTCTAGTTTCTACTCATATCAATTTATCATTAATTCCTTTGAATTTTCAAACCATATCCCGTGAAACTTGACTACTCTTTGAAAAGTAACCGTGTACATATATCTACTAGAGGTGTACCTTAGTACCACAAACATAAGGGTGATATTGGCAGGTTCAACAACACGGGCGAGATGAACGGCGGGCCACTGTGCCGGTGCAGCGTGCGCGCGCGCCGGCTCGGCATGCGGCACGGCGTGTACGCCTCGGAGCAGGCCTTCCCCAAGTGTCTGCCCAACCAGAGCAATATGGACAAACTGTATCATTATCGGTAACATATCTGATAACTACAACTATTGTATGGACACACTTCTTGGCACAATTTGGGTTTAGAGTTGGGCAACATAAATATACTCAGATTATTTTAATTTATTTTCTCATGCCCGCCCTCGCTCCGGTCCCCGCACCCCACTTTTACTTCTTTTTTTACTTCTGTGGAGTTTACGTTTTGTGTCAAGAAGTTTGATGGTTACTTCCGTTGATGAATCCAACAAATTTTGAGAGAATGTCTGTATGTATAGATTTTCTTAATTGAGATTTCCATCCTGAAACACGTTAAATATACCATAGCTCTCCATGGATGTCGCATGAAACCTGGAGGTATAAACTTACATAGAATATCTTCGCAACAAAGGGTCTTAGAATTGATGATTGATTTTTCATTAAAATATCAACTAATCGGCTATTATTAGGCTTGTCCTCGAGCATTGAAATTTTCTATCAAATGTGAGGTCAATAATTACTAGACATAACTAACATATTCTTACAGAATCACAGTTTCTCCACCAACCAATTTCCTTATTAAGGCTCCAACAATCATTGGTCATGACGAGCATGAGTTCCTATTCTCCGGCTTTTCAATGTTTTCTCACTACAAACTCGCAAAATTGCCTAATTGCAAAGTGATAAGGTTCAATATCGAGTACACGATTCTTTATGTGGAAGAGCCTGCACCTCAAAACTTTACTGTACGAGAATTAGATTTGTTTGGTATGTTTATTTTGTTCTTTTTATTTTATTATTATTATTACTGACGATTTTATTATTTGGTATTGTTATTTCAGAGGAATTTATTTTCTATGAGCTGCTAGAGTTAATCGATTTGGACTTGGGAAAGGGGACTGACGACTCATGTTCACAATTTCATTTTATGCCACGATTTGTGCGCTATTTACCTGAAGGTGGATGTGAGGTAATTACAACCAACTTTGAAATATATTTTTATATGTCGTTGGACATTCCCGAGTTGATAATTATCTCCTATATTTCAGGTGTTGTCAATGTGTGAAGTACTAAGATATGTAATTGATGAAAGTGGTTTGTTGATCCCACCAGAAAATCTAGAGAATGTACACAATATGGATCATTATACCTGGCAGAAATTTGTTGATAGGATTAAAGGTGAATATTAGTGCCATGTATATTTTTATGAAGTATATGTATATTTATTTATTTTGTAAACTCAGCATGATAAACCCAATCAGTATGACGTTATCTAACAACACTAGATCCAATTCTTCTTTGATGTCTGAAATAATGCTGTTATTGAGTAATTTATGACCCTCCAGTTCAAAATATAATTCGTGTAAATATATTAAAGGTATGATAGTGACATATCCTGGCAAGAAGCCTTGTTCAGTCCGCGTGGACCAGATCGACCGCAGTCCGCCGCTCAGCGCCGACGAGGTGAAGAGTACGAGTAAGGAACCAAAAACATTTTATCCTGAAATTGTACACTTTGGCATTCGTCCACCTCAACTTAGTTACGCCGGCAATCCTGAGTAAGTTGGCTTGCAAAATAATGGATGTTTGTAAATATTTTCATTGTATATTCTACGAATATTAAATTATTAAAGGCTATCCAGGATTTTCTAGTGGTATCTATGACAGTTCTAGTAGTTAGTCCATTTTGTACTTTTGATTTAGATTAGAAGTTACATTTCTTGAATAATTAGAAAGAAGAAAGAAAGAAAGAAACTTTGACTGTGTCTTCAATATCTGAACATACTTACCGACTTGATATCATAATTTTCTATTACAGATACCAAAAAGCATGGCGTTACTACGTAAAATACCGCCATTTGATCGCCAACATGGCTAAACCCTCGTATAAGGAGCGACAGAAGCTAACCGCTAAGGAGGCAAAGTTACAAGAAATGCGTACTCAAAGTAAGATGAAAAGAGATGTTACTGTTGCCATATCTTCTGAGGGATTTCACACAACGGGCCTTATGTGTGATGTTGTGCAAGTAAGATATTATGTAACATGATATAATATAATAGTTTATTTTTTCTTCAGAAAGGTGTTTTCAATTTATTTTCCACTTTGGTAATTAGTGTAACTATAAAATCAAAATCTTAGTTGTGACAAATCTTTTTTGAGACTTGATTACGTCGCTAAGATACGCAACAAAGTTAAGATTTTTTCCTAATGAGTTTGTATGCCAGAGTTCTGCTAAGGAACAGTGCAGGTAGATGGTGGAATTCCATGAAACTTAAAAGTGCCCATTCTTTCTTCCAGCATGCAATGTTAATCCCAGTTCTAGTGAAACACCTTCGCTTCCACAAGTCTTTAGATAGTCTGGAAACCAAGATAGACTATGTATTCAAACAACGGGCCTTGCTACAAACGGCTTTAACACACCCGTCGTATAGAGAGAATTTCGGAACCAATCCGGATCACGCTAGAAACAGTCTTACCAACTGTGGGATACGACAGCCTGAATATGGAGATAGGAGGATACATTATACTAGGAAGAAAGGTTGGTGGAATACAGATATTAAATTGTTGTTGATTAGCGCAGTAGAAGGGTTTCACTTTTCAGTATCAGTCTTGCTGACTAATGCTCCTAAGTTAAAAATTACCGTCGGTGACCGTTTGCCATCTGGCGAATAGTATGAAGGTTCAGACTTAAAAAAATACTTTGTCAAAATACACAAATAATGGAAAAGGAGTTTGAAGATTTTTTTGGCTCACATTTATGCCACCATTTTGTTGTTTTTTTTTTTAAATTGTCGGGCCACGATGAAATCTGTATACATTGATTGGAGACACTTATACAAACAAAAAAATACTAGGGGTATTTGCAAAAAAAGTTCGATGTTTGACAAGTTTAATAGAAATGAAATATTACTTGTAATATTTTGTACACTTTCTATTGTTTTGATTTTGAAGTAAAAAACTGGATTCAATTATTTTTTTTTGCATTTGTATCGACGCCTTCTGATTATTCCTATTTTGTGTCCTCACAGGAATCGTAACACTTATAAACATAATGTCACGCTTCGGCAAGCGCAGCGAGACAGAATCTGAGATAAAGCACAACGAGCGACTGGAGTTCCTCGGAGACGCTGTAGTGGAGTTCTTTTCTTCCATTCATCTGTTCCGCATGTTCCCCGGCCTGGCTGAAGGAGGACTAGCTACCTACAGAGCTAGTATTGTGCAGAATCAACACTTGGCGCAACTTGCTAAAGTAATTCTCATAGGGTTATTCTTGTTTGATTACATAGGATTGTATTGAATGCCTTAGAACAAAAAAAACAAATTTATAAAAAAGTACTCTTCTTCTTAATTTTTAGTTTGGCAACCAAAATGCGCTACACGCTACACGCCATTGTGGCGTATAAGACACAGGGTTCAATATTGCCTGTCATTTAATTACCGTTCCTAGCCAGGTCTCCCTTCGCTGGTTAGTCGCGCTTTGGGTTAAATCTGCTATGGAAGTAGTCTTACGCCTTAATTCAATCTATCATTGATTTTGCGAGTTTGATATTTGACATTACGTTTCACGTTAGTCGTATGGTCCTTGGGGAGCTAGATTAATGCTCACTTTGCAGGCCCCTTATTGGCTTCATACATTTTAGAAGCACTTCCCTTCGTTCTCGTCGGCCATCAAAATGTAATAACTTATTGATTTTGCGAATGTTACTAGTGATGTTGGTACAAACCCTTATCAATCTACTGAGATTTTCTATAGTGGCCACTACCAACCGCTAGGTCATAAAAGACAGCACACTATACCTGGCAACCCCTTACGAAGCGTACTCGCCCCTGGTACTCTTGAGAAAATGTGAGTGACACCGTGATGTGATGTGATGTGGATACAATTACAGAACATAGAGCTGGAGCAGTACATGCTGTACGCGCACGGGTCGGACTTGTGCCGCGAGGTGGTGATGCGGCACGCGATGGCCAACTGCTTCGAGGCTCTCATGGGCGCCTTGTTCCTCGACGCTGGCTTACAGGTACATTTATAATTTTTTTTTATACTGTGTATAGTCCTGTGTTTGACCACAATCTCACTATGGTAAGTGATGATGTGGTCGAAGGTGGTAAGCACACAAAGCCTAGAATGAACTGGCTCTCAAGTGCAGCTGACGGAACACATCGATAGGTGCTTGGCGACAGATTTTCAACTTGAGGGTGGTAGCCAGCCAGACGGGTACTACAAAGTACCCTACCACCGTGCTATGGTTTCCTCACGATGTTTTCCTTCACCGAAAGCTCAAGCTCATTGTAGGATTCGAACCCGGGACCTTCGTCTCGGTATCCGACGTCACTACCACTGAGCTATCATCGCCTTAAAATATATTATACCCATACCAGCTGCCCCCCGCGGTTTCACCTGCGTTCCCGGGATCAAAAGTAGCCTATGTCCTTCTCCATACCATAGGCTATCTGCATGACAAATGATGATGAGTTGAGTAGTTGAGGTGTAAAGGCGTAACAAACAAATAAACAAATTCTCTTTCCCATATTAGTTAGGATTATAGAACAAGTATCAAGAATTGGACATAGTCCCACCGGCCCCGTTAACGAGGCAGATCAAGTATCAAGTTAATGTGTGTATTCTATACTCAATTTATTTGATTTTCTCAAGGTAAATCTCTTAGGAACTTCTGATATCCTGGTAACTAGCTCAGCTACCAATTTAGGATTTTTACAACCTCTATTAAACGTCGACTCTGGGGCTACCGGGGCCGATGTAACTATAAATAAATAAATAAATATCCTGGGACATTCCTCACACACGGTCATCTGATCCCAAACTAAGCAAAGCTTGTACTATGGAAACCAGATAACTGATATAATACATATACTACTTTTTGTTTGTAAATACATACTTAATATACATAATTACACCCAGACTCAGGACATACAGACATGTGCATGCACGCAAATGCATGTCCTGTGCGAGAATCGAACCCACGACCTGCGGATACAAAACCACAATTTTTTTTTTTTTTTTTTTTAAATTAAATGGGCTTGCGTTTGGCCACTGACCCGCCCAGAAGGGGCGATGACGAAGCCTAAGATGAAACACGCTTACCCAGAAGAAACCAATGTTTCAATGTTGAATGTTTTGTATCCGCCCCGTTAACGGGTCAAGATCACCGGGGCGGATGGTAGCAAGTCTTGTCATTGGCCCCGTTCAATGCAAACACCGGAGCTACTGGGGCCGATGGCACTCTTTTTCCAATCTGCTCCATTAACGAGGCAGAGGCACCGGGGCCGTTGGGATTAAGTGAAAAAATGATTGTTAATAGAATATAAACCTTCTGCCATACAGGTTTTACATTAAATTGTTTCTATCTATTCTCCAAACTTGATTTATGTTTTTTGACATTCTAAAATAAGGTCCTTAGTATCATAACCCTATATGTAATTACTAATTAACAAAAATGGTGAAGGATTCTAGCAAACTGATCTATTAACTCCACTTCATTGTCTTTACAAAAAGTATAATTTATTATTAAAATATAAGTATTTGAAAAAGCTAGAATAAATGTCTTCCGTTCGTCATGTATACCGGGATTTATTTTCGAGGACTACTATATTTCTAAATCAGATGTGTTTGTTAGATTGCAGACAGAGTATTCGCACTAGCTCTATGGTACAACGAGCCTGAGTTATTAGACGTGTGGATGAAGGAGCGACCTCATCCGTTGCAAGAGCAAGAACCCTTGGGGGATAGAAAATACATAAAGGACTTTGAGTTTCTACAAAAACTCACGGAATTTGAGGATTCTATAGGTAATTTATTATTATTACTATGGTGCATATTATTTTGTTTAATTTTAATTCGGTTAAATATGAAGTGGACTCGTGTATAGCATTTAAAACATCAATAATTTTGTACAAGTATTCTGGAAAATAAACGATTAGATTTAAGAGTATCATACCCGAGTTACCCGGGATATAGGATCTAGAGAATGCGAAGTGACTACAAGAGTTAGGAATATGAAAGTGGATGGCAGGATACAGGATAAGGAAGGCCGAAAAAGTCTAAACACGCATTTAAAATTAAGTTAAAACAACATCTTCTTGACAATCAGATGTAGCACATTTATCTTTATTTCATTATTATTCGTTATTTATGAGCTTATGTAAAAGTAAATCTGTTCTGGATTATCATTCTAATCTTAAATCTCAGAACCTGAGCCAGATGATATTGTTTCTTTTTGTTACTGTATTTACCTCTTTTTATTTTCATCTATTTGTCTTATACTGGCTGTACTCACATTAAATCAGTGGCGTGCATTGGTTTTCGGACTAGGTAGGCAGAAGAAATCATGGCCATATACGCCTAAATATGCCTCTTAGATAGATTATGATTTTTGACCCGATTCGTAAAATTGTTTAGGTCAGCGTATCATTCCGCACACATTTGGTATGATTCATTAGCAAACCAAATACATAATAACAAAATAATAGATTCGAATAACAGCATCCAGATAGCCAGGTGTATAATAAACATAATATTCTGTGTTAAAATGTCTAAGATTTTTACCTTTGTTTTAAATCCATGAATGTTTTGGAGTTGGGCTACAGCAAGTTACCTACTATTTTCAACAAACGAAAACTGACTAAAGGAATAATTTATCGACACATTTTGCATCTTCACCACAAAATTTCTTCATTTCACACACAATACACTTCATAGATACACTTCGCAAAATCACCATAAGTAAATAACAACAACATTGCATACAATGCCAGCCAAACCATAAACAAACCAACACAAATAAATTGCGAAGTTATATTTGAGTTGCTCTAATGTTGGTAAAGTAGTTGTAACTGTAGTCTTTTTAATTTGGATGGGTTACTTTACTTACAACAGAGTAGGTAAGGTTACTTTTGGTCCATAAATCGCGAATGTCAAATGTCAGTATGCTACGCATAGCAAAAGCGTGATTTATGCTTTCGTCGTATTATCTTAAAGAAGTGTGTGTGTGTGTATGAATATGCCGAAATCGTTTTAGTGTGCGTGAATTGCCGTGAATTTGAGAGGCGAACTCGCGAGTGCCTGCGCGGCAAAGTTTGAAATTTCGTATTGAATGTTAGGTTAGAATTTTTATTTAAAGTGATTATGTAGTTTAATTGAATCAAAATATTATTGAATTGAATCTTATGAGGTAGGCATTGCTTATTTGCCTATATGGAATGCACGCCACTGCATTAAATTCATTTTATTATAATTAAATTGCTCACTATGTTTATCGCTGCACCCTTATTTAGCTTATATTCACTTATTATTGTTCATATAAGAATGTATCCATATAATGGTTAATAAGGTTTTATTATTTGTTCGATTATTTTAATTTTAAAAGAAAAACACTCGTTGATCTCTTCCTACTGATTTTCGTGACGCACACTCACGAGGCGCCGGCAGAATATCAGCGTTGGGGGGTACCTCAATATTAGGCTGAGTCGGCCGCCTTTTCTTTCCGAACACACAGATTCGATATTTATTTATACTTTATTTTATTTGTTCTATTTTTATATTTACTTTTCATTTGTGTTTTTGGAAAAATAAAATAATTTTCTTTCTTTCTTTCTTTCAAAAAGCTGGTGTGAAAGTGTCCATCCATAAATAGTCTGACATAATTTATGGATGTTCCTGAAGATGATATGGGTAAGAAAGGAGTGAATGCTGGTTTGAGAGATAGAAGAGTCGAATGGAATGAAAGAATACATAGTGGCATACATTTCGTGCCGACCTCCAGTGATTGGGAACAGGGCTGGCAGATGCTAATGAGTATCGTACTCGAGTTACTATTTATACTGATTAGTCTATGAGGTCAACTATGGTGTAGTTATTTCCTGAATAGGTGACTTAGACTTACATAACTTGGCTTAAATTGAAATGTCCCAGGTGTCCAATTCAAGCACATTCGTCTGCTAGCGCGCGCGTTCACCGACCGTTCGGTGGGGTTCACCCACTTAACCCTCGGCTCCAACCAGCGCCTGGAGTTCCTCGGAGACACTGTGTTGCAGCTCGTAGTCTCTGATAGACTCTACCGACACTTCCCCGACCATCATGAAGGACATTTATCTGTGAGTACCCATATACAGATTAGTGTTGTGTTGTGTTCAATGCCAATTGGACATATCATCAGCAACGAAAGCTCATTGGAACGAGGAAGAGTAGAAGATCACCCACAAGATGGACAGACCTTATTAAATCATCTACAAGGTGTTCCCTTAGTGAATGTACACCCAGGGCCATGAATAGAGAAAGATGGAGAAGTGTCGCATAAGCCACTACAAACTTAGACGATCCATGACATTATACTTATCATGTTTTTTGCGTTGCTTTGCAAACAAAATGACGTGAGAAAGTCAAATATTGTTTGGCGCGTACATTTACCATATACTTTTACTTTTTACGAATTTGTAAAAAGTACTGTTTTGATGCAACCGGCCGCTGCCGTTACAGAAATTTCAAAGAAAAATAACCTTATTGCGTCAAGATAAGGTTTATCTATTAATTATATGGTTATTTATATAAACATATGGATGAACCTTATTGTAAAGAAATAAGGTCCACTTTTCTTTGTATTTATAATCAAAAGGAATTTCTGAGATGAGAAGCTAATAAACTCAACAAGCAAACCTGTACATTTATTTATATAAACAATGAATATCTTTTTCCCCAGTTGTTACGTTCATCCCTAGTCAACAATCGTACTCAAGCGTTAGTATGCGATGACCTAAACATGTCCGCTTACGCCATCTACAACAATCCTAAGGCAAAGCCTACCACTAAGAAACACAAGGCTGACTTACTTGAAGCATTCATGGGAGCACTGTTTGTTGATAAGGTAAGAAATGTATTTTATACAATTAAAGGAAAAAAATCTTGAGCACTGCGATATCTTTACATATAGATGCCCCTAAAAATAAATTAAGCGATCATAATTTTTTTTTGTAGTATACATATTATAGTACTAGAATAGGACATGTATTACCAAAAGAGCAATTTGGAGTAATATTGCTGTCACGCTGCGGTCTATCTGTCAATACTGAATTACAAATTCAATAATTTTATTGTTTTGTATCTTCGAAAATAAATAATTTAGCGGGCTGTCAAAGTTGACATAAGGTAGCTAGTAAGCTATTTACGGAACCCTAATAGAGCAAACCCGATTGACACCTGCTTTTTAGTTGTTTTAAGTGTTATATTTATAAGCTCGCGTTAACTGTGTCGTGTAGAAGTTGGAATACTGCCAAGCGTTTTGCAACGCGTGCCTGTTCCCGCGGCTGCAGGAGTTCATCCTGAACCAGGAGTGGAACGACCCCAAGTCCAAGCTGCAGCAGTGCTGCCTCACGTTGCGCTCCATGGAGGGCGGCGAACCTGACATACCCTTATACAAGTACCTATTGTCTTTCAAATACTCCTATTATATCAACATTTGTTCAATTACTTTTATTCAATGTGAATTTAGCTGCTATCACAATTGGTCACGCAAGTCTATGTACTCGTTAATGAAATTGATATAGTGGCATAGACTATTTTGACAGCTATACATATTTTATAACCATATTCAGTAATATAAGAAAGGGTTGTATTGTGATTAAAATTCGTTTAGTGCGATTTGCAATAGAATTAGCATTGTATTTTTCTAATAAATTCCATTTTCATAATAAGAGCTATATTATCCAAGAATACGATTATAAATAATAAACCCCTAATCTTACGGTTTTACTCATAAAACGTTATCGAGGCTTTATAAGATTGTATCAGTAGAATTTCCGTAAAGTAGCATTCATAAACGCCCGATAGAGCTAAAGCACTCCATACATACTTGTTTTGTTTGAAATCATATCTGTATTATCGACCGTAAGAAATATTTAAGGCAAAAACCAAGTTAAATACATCAGTTCAAAAAAAGGCCTTTCAATTTCAACTAAGCCTTTTCATGGACTTTTTGAGACAACTTGAACACTTGGCACTTGTTGTGTTATTGCTACCTGCATTTTTCTAAAACCTTAAGCATCGGCCGAAGTTTTAGCCGAAGCCGTATGTTGGTAACCCATACTGGTATTGGCTATAATAATATGAATACATGTACGTATTAAACAGTTGGGGTTTTTTTTTTTTTAATTCAGTTTTGGTCCCAAAGTAAAAGTTGTTCAGCATGACTAACCCAACATAGGTTTCGAAAATATGCCATCTAGAAATCTCCAGGCAGTATAATAAGTGTGTGTTGTGTTGTCCCGTAGAGTGATCGAGTGCCTAGGCCCGACCAACACGCGCGTGTACACGGTGGGCGTGTACTTCCGAGGCGGCCGGCTGGCCGCCGCCCGGGGACACTCCATACAGGAGGCTGAAATGAACGCCGCTGAGAAGGCCTTGACTACTGCACACGGTATCTAACTACCCGCCTTTATTTTATAATAGGAATTTGGTTATCAAAAAATATTGGACACGTATTTTTCGCTTCATCAAATCCATAAGAATTGACAAAAGCGCGTTAGAGTTCGGGAGCGGGACTCGTGACGTCACGTGTGTCAAAAGTGTTCTATGGCGTGAATTATGGCGTGTATCTTCGTCATTATTTGTTTGATTGACCAAAGAAGAAATACGTGACTAATATTTTTTGATTAGGAAAATGACAGACTAAATAGATATTTTAGGCCACTCTACGCTTCTTGGCACTACAGGTTTATTTAAAATCTAGCCGACCCCCTTGGTTTCACCCGTGTACGATTTTAGTTATTTTGCGCGGAAACTTTATTCTTTGTCCAAAATCAAAGTAGTTACTCGATTTAACATCAGCTATCTGCCAGTGAAAGTCCCGTCAAAATCGTAAATTCCAAAATTCGTCAAATCCGGCGATTAGCCGAAACAAACAGACTGACAAAAAAAAAAAAAGATTTTTTTTTCTTGACGAATGTTACCCATACTTTTTTGCCTCTTCCGTTCTTGAAGTTCTTGCAGGGCCTGGAAGTGGCTGATATATGGCGGACCTTGTAGCTCAGTATTTCTGTATCCATTTACGAATCAATATATCGCTTGATACACCTCGTATACGTCTTATGATGTTGATCCTACCTTGAGAAATGCTTCGATAGCGTACAATGCGCACCCGAACGCTGTGACATCTTGTCTGACGAATTTGCATCAAATATGAATCGCCCCGCCCCCCGCGCTCTATTCAAACGGTTTTTGAAATATTCAATTTCCGAATCCTAATTCTGCCGTGAAACATACTGCATAAATGTTTTGAGATCTCGAAAACGGGGACAATGTTATGGGGGTGAACAATCGATCTAGCTATGTGTCATCTCTGGGAAAACTCGTTTTTCTGAGTTTTTTTAGCAAATTTCGGTGGCCCAGGTACAGAATAATAATTGTGTAAGAATAGGTATTTAATAATGATTATTATTTTTCAGAACTGTTCCCTCAACTGGACCATCAAAAGCGAATGATAGCAAAGAGCATGAGAAAGAAGAAAAATCGTCAAGGGGACGGGCGTGACAGTCCTAAGTCAGATAAAGACACGACGATCAAAAGTAAACGTCTGGACGACAGAGTGCCTAAGGCGTATAGATTGGGTAAACTTTCTGATAGTTCCGATGAGAGTAGCACCCACGCAGTTTCTGAAGATGAAGCTCAAAGTGCAGAAAAGTCTTGTGATGACTCAGGTCTCGATAGTGATACGTCTTTACCAGAGAAGCTTGAGAAAGTTAAAGTCAGCAGCCTCCTGAGTGATATGGAAAAGTTAAAAGAAGATTTGATCAGGCGTAACGAATATGACAAATTTAAAGAGAAATGCAAGAGATCCGATTCGGAAGACGACTGACCAATATTGTTGTGTTATTGTAGTTACAGGCTGGTGAAGTTTTATTTTTGGTAAGGATTATTCGAGTTATTTACATATGCAGTTATTGTTAGTTGCAAAAGCGATGGTTTTTCGTGTGGTGTTATTGCAAAGCTGAATTAATGGCCAGTCCATTTCTTTTTTATCTTTATATTGAGCAAAATGTTAATAATAGTACATTGTGATACATGTGTGCAAAGTTGGTCATTACAGATGAGGCGGTATTAAGCGATAAGGAAGCCGAGAGTGTAATGATCAATGCACACGCGTGTCATACGACGTTTTTCAACACACTTGCACAAGTTTAAAGTTGATTTCTTTATATGGAAAATGGCACGCAGTATTTTTTTATGTCGTGTGTGAGCAAGGACACAACAAAATTGACATACAGCCCATGCTAAAATATTATATAGCGAATATTTACGTACTTATAACATTACTTATTGTGAATAATTTTATAAAATTAAATGATTATTTATTTACCGATTTGACTTGATTTGAATATATTGAAGAAGATACATTACTATTTAACAAGAAAATGTGTACCATATTTTTATGAATATAATTAAAGATGAATTAACAATACATATCACTTGCAGTGAGGCACAAACTTAACATAATCGTTATAATATCATAAAACACGAGTGCGGCAGCGTGAAGTAAAAAGCAACAGTGCGTAATAGCTGCATTATGATACTAAAAGCATACGTGCAAGTCACTTTACGAGCAAGTGTGTTGAAAATGTTATATATTGCTATCATTTAAAAGTATAATCGTATGTCGACACGTTTTACCTACTGCTAATACTTGGTCAAGTAGAGAACTGTTTCCAAATCTGTATGAATAAAAATCCATTACCACATGTATGACGCAGCATTTGAGAATCGTTCAACCGATTTTGCGTAATTTTCAGGACAAGGATTGCAAGGAGAATTTTTATTTTTTGGAAAATCCGCCGAAAATTACCAAAATTTCACCCAGAAGACGCCGGGCACTAACAGCTAGTAGCAATATAAAACTGCTTATAATGTGTAGAAATTAATCAATAGCTTCCATATTCATAACAGTGTAAACTCTATAATTATTTATATTTGAAATGATGAACTACTTTGTCAGAATTAGTTGATATAAGTGAAACATATTTATAAGGTTAATTTGTAAGCCTATCTTACACACACCCGGATAATTATCTACTTATAAATGCAAAAGTTTTTGTCAATGTTTGGGACCAATACCTGTGCCAATACCAGGGGCGCGGGTGTATTCCCATAATCCCCATTGCCCGCATCCCCATTAATGGTGATAGTGGGAATAAAATAAAATAATTAAAATTTGTTCCCGATATCCCCATTGGGGAGGATGGGACTCGTTTAAAATAATTAAAACTTGTTGGGGGTTAATGTGACAAATGGAATTGCTGTATCCGTGCCTGGTAATTGCTGAACAGATGTGGCTATAACAGATATTTCTCATGAAAACTAAAACCACGTGGGCAAAAGCTAGTATGAAATAATTCCTTTGTAAATAATTATCTTCCGAGTGTAGATAAATGTCTAAAAGAAATGCAGGATAGTCTTTAACAGCTTCGAAATAATCCAATAGATTAAAGAGACAACGCCGAGCTATTATCTGCAGTTGTTCCTGCCCTGCCTAATAAGCATAGCATATAACAATAGCTTTATCCAGTGACAAATTGATCAACCAAAAAGTCTACTTTATGTTACAATACTGATGACTATGAAAAATATAAAAATTTAAATGAATCAAAAATCGTTTTTTCATTACCAGCGAGAATCATTGTCTTCATTATAAAGTATGAAAAAAAATATTTACATTTAGTAGCGTAACTTCTTTTGCCAAAAAAAGGGTCCAAAATTTAGATAAGAGTATATTTTGTGGGCAAGGTAGTTTCTACCGACTCCTTCCTTGCTCGCGCACCGAGGGTTCCGTACAAACCTGTAGGTATATAAGTAAATGGTAGTATAGACCTGAGTATTTGATATGAATTTCAATTTGGAAGTTTGCATGGTAATGTACATCATATATTTTTTTTAGTTTTATCATTCTCTTATTTTAGAAGTTACAGGGGGGGGGGCACATTTTACCACTTTCGAACTGTCTCTCGCGCAAACTATTCAGTTTAGAAAAAAATGATATTAGATACCTCAATATCATTTATGAAGACCTATCCATGGACACGTAAGGGTTTGATAAAAAAAAATTGAGTTTCAGTTCGAAGTATGGGGAACCCCCAAAATTTTATGTTTTTTTTTCTATTTTTGTGTGAAAATCTTAATGCGGTTCACAGAATACATCTACTTACCAAGTTTCAACAGTATAATTCTTATAGTTTCGGATAAAAGTGGCTGTGACATACGAACGGATAGACAGACAGACATGACGAATCCATAAGGCTTCCGTTTTTTGCCATTTGGCTACGGAACCCTAAAAAGGGCTTTCAGTGTATGTCTTGCATCGAGGAAATATCCCTTTAGAGTAGTAATACTGAACAATCAAATTCCGAAACTAGTCAGTGATTTGTCACTGAATTTGAACAGTAAGGACCACTCGCTGCATCGCGTGTTTGTGAATTGGCCAATCAGAGCGCATGTGTCCTTGACTTAACCAATCAGAGCGCATTGTCGGCGGTGGGAAATTGGCGGAATATATTTCGACCAAAATGAACGTCAATGCGCTTCTATGGGTTAATTGTTCGATGATGTCTTGTTACGTTAGCTGCACTATAAATACAAGGATAGTCTTGTAAAGAAGATAAAGATCTTTTTTATATAATAAATATATTTTTATTAATATTACTAGCACAGTACAATGCAACACAGCGTAAATGCGAGTGGTCCTTTCAGTTTCTTAGCGCGCAATGTCAGCCATTGTTTCTGATTGGGCACGTACATCTCCGCGGGCATTAATTGTTCGGGGGTGTCGCTTTCTGAAAATGCAAACGCAAAATATAGTTTTAAAAGTATCAATAAGTTGATTTCTAATAATGCACAATGGGGCCATCTCGGAGAAGTAGATTTGAAAAGTACATGATTAATAATAGAATGATGTTTAATTTACATACCGTCTTTTCGTACGTGTTGACCAGACTGCATGGTGGAGTCGTGCATTGATATAAGGTCGCCTGGAGCATGCAGCAATAATCTACCGACACCCTCACACCTCCTGTAATGTCAAAATATTGAGTTAACAGAGTACCAACTTATAAGTTTTGATTGAAGTGGGACAGTACTTAGTATGGGGAAATCTTAAAATAATGGATATAAAAGGTCTGCTTAAAATTTGAACATGAAATTTCTAAATTAAAAAGTAATTTATTCAGAATACACTTAAACTGAGAGAATACTCCGACAAGAAACTCGGAGGTATTTTTTGTAATCTTTTAATATTACAGTTTTTGTTTCGAATAATTTTGCCAGGGGGATGCAAGTGCAGAGAGAAGTTACTACATACAACCGTAATATTTTGTTTTCTACGTAATGAGCTACCTTATAATATTCTTATAAAAGTAAAGCTATGGGAAAACTGATATCTGAGCAGATGATGAACAGTTGTTCTTGAACAACATTGGTCTAATTTCAGTAGAAGCGTGGAAAAAATTCAGTGATAAAATTTCAAAAATGTGTAATGTCTACCTCAGGACTTCATTCTGCAACATTTGCTTCCTGCCAGCTGCTGAAAGTGGTTTGCACTCATTCAACCAAATTCTCACTTCGTTAAAATCCGCTAACAGTTGTAAAGCGGCATCTTTACTAGAAATAAAGTAAAATAACAAACATTTGTATAATTACTATAGCTTTACTTTCAAAGTGAAGATAACCAGTGTGTCCTCACCTAAATTTAACTTTTGCGACGTAAATATGGTGTAGCCATGACTCGCACATAATTTTTAGTACCATGTTTAAAGTATTTATGTCTTGCGTTGCCTTAATTACTGGTAGGATCATTTTATCTGAAACGGTTACATTCATCATCATCATCATATCAGCCTATGATGTCCGACTGCTGAGTTCAGGCCTCCTTTCACAAATCAGGGTGAAAGGGGAATGGGCAGATACTCCACTACGCGTGCCCACTGCGGCGAGGTGGAGGTAGGCTAGTGGTCAACCTACTGCTGGAATTTTCAAGCCGTCTCGGAGGCCTCCAACTAGCTTAACGACTATCACAATTAAGTGATAACCGGGACCAACGGCTTTACGTGCCTGCCGAAGCACGGAAACGCTCGATCTGAAATACCACTAGGCGGTCACCCATCCAGGTACCAACCACGACGTTGGTAGCTTAAATTTGCCGATCGATTAAGAACGGCTAATTATGCTATACCACGAGAGTTTCATTTATTAGTACTAATTAAAATATTTGTACTTAAGCAGATATCTAGAGTAGTATTCACATGCAAGGAGATTATACAGCCTATCCGCACTTTACGCGCTGTATTCATTTCAATTAAGTATTTAAATGATAATCTTCGATTATAGAAGAAAGAATCTCAATAAATAAATGGAATATAAGTAGCATACCTAGGAACTCACGAACGTATATTGAATGGTCAGAATGCGGCGGACTGGTCACACGCCTCCATTCAGCGTTAGTGGGGAATATCATAGTGAGGTGCGCTAAACTGTACGTCGCACAAACTGAAGATAGCACGAATATTATCTCTTCCGTGGCTTCCTGAAATATATCTTTTGTACAATATTTGAAAATATATTCTTCAAAGAAAAAGCCATTTATTCAATTTGAGCCCCAGAAGGGCAAAGAATCATGGCGAGATCCATACATTGATTTGTACAAAAAATTAAAACATTTTAGAGGGTTTTGAATCACTTCCAATGTTGACATTACATTACCAGCAACATGTTAATATACATAAAATATTTTATAAACCCCGCAAAATATAACAACAACATAACAGTTTTGGTCGCGAGTAGTCGCGATTCGCCGGAATGCCATAGAAATTCGCATTATTATCCCGGGGTTTTAAAAATATTTTAAATGGCTCGAGTTATTCCTTAGGCACCAAGGATCAATTATAACTTCATTGTAACGTCTCTAAACATCTTAATTTTTTTGTACAAATCTCGTCATGATTCATTACTGAAGTCATCACCGATTCGGAACTCGACCTTCAAATTAGAAGAATCTTGCTATCTTTTTAAATTAAACTGTTTTCTGTTTATAAGTTTTTCATAATGATGAACACAATAACCCATGAAAAACCGTAAACATGACAGATGAACTTTATTTGATTTCACAACTAACAGAAATTAGTATCTGCTGACCTAGATGGCCTAAACAATTAATAATAGCTATTTACCTTTAACTTTTGTATATTAACTTTGACTTCAGACACCAATTTTTCCCTCATCTTAGCACATACGTTCTCATGTACGCCTATATTCCCTGTAAGGATAAAGATAACATGAAATCTGGATCAAACTTAATAATATTGGCAAGAATTCTACAATATGATTTTTAATAACATTGTCCCACAAAAAAACAATGGCGTAGGAAATCTCGTATATTCTATCTATCTCACCGAGGTGAGTGAAGATTGAGGATGACTTACTCACGATTATTTATTTATTTATTCTTCTCCAAAATTCTCAGCATCTAGTCTTTTGACCTGATTTTGAACAGTAAGGACTGCATCATCTGTTCTTGACTTGGCCAATCAGAGCGCATGTGTCCTTGACTTAGCCAATCAGAGCGCATTGCCGGTGGTGGCAAATTGGCGGAATATATTTCAAGCAAAATGAACGTCATTGCGCTTCTTTGGGTTAATTGTTCGATGGCACATCCATCTCAGTAGCAACTGAGCTTACATCTCGATAAAATCTGCTGATAGAAGTTTCGTTTAATACCTGTTTCGATGGTGGTAGTGTGGTCCGCGAACCTCAAGTTAATGAGTTGTTCCATACACGTTTGCATGTCGTTATGTGCGATGCGGAAGAAGTCGTCCATTTGCCACGAGTTGGCCAACCGCCGAGTCTCCGCCAAGCACCACAGTCTGTATGTGTGGATTGAGTGATCTACGACAACTCACAACATGTACATGTTACCAAAAACATTAACAGAAACACACATTTAGAGTAGGTTAGATCTCGCGAGTGATTGGCTCAACCTTCCACTTAATAGTGGGCACACAGCTAGAACAAATGGCATTTCTCTGGGTAGCGGGCAGCGAGCTGCGAGCTATATGAACCAAGCGCTAAAGGCCTATAATCTACATAACTCGTGTAAAGATAGTGATATCATTTATATTTTTTTGGTCCTAATTGCCATGATCGAAATAAAATGTAAATCAATTAATATATATGGATAATATATATATTAGGATATATGTTCATTTAACACTAGATTTCCAAATAAACTAGTTTTACCCAAATCTAAAACTAAATTATATTCCAGAAACTGTTATTGTATGTCAGTTAAAATCTACAATCATTTACCAGATGCCATAAAAATACTGCCATGTCGCAGGTTTAAAATAACTCTCAAGAAATGGCTAATTATTAAATGTTTCTATTCTATTGAGGAATATTTAAATCAGAAGATTAATATGTAATGTGGTGTGCAAGTTTTTTTTTTTTTGTGATTTGTATAATAAATTATAGTACCTACCTAATGATTTTAATAATTTAATAGTCTAGTATTCAATAGTTCAATTAATTTATTTAACTTGACATAAAATCTGACATTCCACCTATTAATGTTTTCTATGAACATGAATGTGTATGTGCCTTTCTTTTGCATGCCGGAAACGGTAATGTGTTGGAACTAAATAATGTAAAATTAATGACATCTTTAATAACCCACATTTTTAAGCAAATAAATGAATTTGAATTTGAATTAATATTAACTGTCTACCTATTACGGTTCATGACATACAGCCCACTGACAGATGGACGGACATCTGAGGATTAGAAATAGGGTCCCGTTGGTACACGGTTTGGTACGGAACCCTTAAAGTGTTTCATACCAAGTCTATGTAGAATAGGTATCTGTTCAACGACAGGCAAGTCTTCGATCGGAGCTCCCAGTATGTATTCCCACGTGACCTCGCACTGATTGTTCAGGGTGACCAGCTCTTGTAACATTATAGCGAAACTCGCACCCGATACAGTGCTCTGAAATATACATACAAATAATTAGTAGTGAACAGAAATAACAATAGCTTTTATTACTGAAGGCGAAAAAGAAAATCCTAGTATAAAAAGCGACCAACCAGCGAATGGCCGTTCTTCTAAGGGCCTCGCTACGTCCATGCTGGCAGATAGTGATTGGCTGGTCAAATACAAATTTATTTTGATGTGTGAATGCATGAATCCGATGGCGGTTCGTAAGCCCACAGTGTATTGCAGTAAAAAATATCTATTCCTTTCCTCATTTTGTTTCTTTCTCTTTCGGCGCCCATTCACATATTGGCCAAGTTAGTTAAAGAGGACTGTTCGTACTGTTTACTCACCTCGGTAACATACAATGATAATTCCGGATGTAGTTTCAAAGAGGTAGGGTTCAAATTTGTTGGTAAGGTCGCCCTGAAAAGTAAAACCATTTTTTTTTCACTAATAGGTGGTTCAAACACTTTTAATTGTTCTTTATTGTATTACGTAATTGGTACAAGGTTTAAGTGAGTTGTCCAAACTAAGTTATCATTCGTTGGCTAGAGTATAATAATACTAGCTGTCCCCGGTTTCACCCGCGTTCCCGGGATAAAAAGTAGCCTGTGTCCTTCTCCATACCATAGGCTATCTGCATGCAAAATTTCATGATGATCCGTTCAGTAGTTGAGGCGTGATGGCGTAACAAACAAACAAACTCACTTTCGCATTTATAATATTATAATATAGTTAGGATGAGCTGAACCAATTAGGTTTCCATTCGCCTGTTCCAGCGCCTTGGCCCAGTAAGTAGTAGTAATATAATGAATAGGAATTAAGACATAACTAACCCAAAATGTTTATCCCAGGACGTGGAAGAGACATGGCAGCCTAAAGCATCCGCTAATATTCTAAGAGCTGACAATATTAGTTCCGGAGTATCTGTAATATAACAAAATATATATAAATCACTACAATTATTATCGAATCAGTGATTAAGAAATAAGGATAATGGTCAGCATGAATCCCCTTTCCCTATTAATCCTGTTGGTACCATTTCCTTTACACCATTTAAAGATTACTTACTATTTGAATTAAACGTGACAAACAGCCACTCTCGTAGATTTTGACTCGTGTTTGGTGATCTAGAACAACCAAATACAATATCAAATAATTGTTTTACTTATTTGTTTTTGTTAATTCTATTCTCACGAATAGAATTAACAAAAACAAATAAGTTAATAATATTTAACAACGATGATCAGACTTGTATTTCGGTTTTCGCCGAGTAAACCCCTCTAGGAGTAAAACCTAAAGTACCACCGGTTGTGACCGGTACCTGGATGGGTGACCGACTAGTGGTATTTTCTAATCGGGCGTTTCCGAGCTTCGGTAGGCATGTAAAGCCGTTGGTGCCGGTTATCACTCAATTGTGATAGTCGTTAAGCTAGTTGGAGGCTTCCTAGGCGACTTAAAATTCCAACAACCGCAGTTGGCGTGCGTGGTGGAGTATCTGCCCATTCCCTTTCACCCTCATTTGTGTGCAGGAGGCCTGTGCTCATCAGTGGAGCATTTATAAGCTGATGGTGATGATGATAAATATAATATAGTAATTTATAAGACGCTACATGTAGGTATACATTATTTCCCTAGTTTGGGATTTACTGATCCTCTGCCCTTAATTTGCATTTAATGTGGATGTTTCTTAGAATTCTGTTTAACATTTGATACTCTACATTTTAATAGATAGAGAAATATATGACAGTACATATTACCTCGTGGCCAACGGGAATGAAGACCACCACAAAACAATGTGCTCTAGACAGCTCCCAACATCACCCCACATTATGTTTTGATAGTATTCTGTCACTTTGTGAGCTGCTTTCTTGGATGCTTG
The DNA here is from genome assembly GCA_947623365.1 of Achlya flavicornis. Lineage (NCBI taxonomy): Eukaryota > Metazoa > Arthropoda > Insecta > Lepidoptera > Drepanidae > Achlya > Achlya flavicornis. Next base: position 7,529,342 of record OX392482.1, read on the forward strand.
TAGCCGGCCTAAGAGGCAAACATTTATACCACCTATTTATTCATTCTATGTCATAAATTCATTGTACGTAGAGAGAAGTCAGCTTCATATTTCTTCATAAACATGCAATTATGAACAGGATGTTTAAAAGGGTATCATAATACGGGGTGGGTTCTCGCCTTCCTCAAGTCACAACTTGCTGGGACCGTCTCAGTTAAACGCTTTATTTATAGTAGGTATTTGGTATTGCTTTTTTCGAAGCAAGCAAGCAACAACACACAGTTTAAGCATTAAAAAGCGTTACCTGACTTTAGTTTTCTTACGCCATTTTGTCCCAATAATGTGGGTGCCATGTTAGCGACTGTATCTAGTAATATTTCTATGTACATTTCTTCACTTTGAAGAATTACATTAACGTTCTCTGAAATATTAGATATCACATTTTACCTATATGTGGTCGGTAATTGTAGAGTATTTGACGATAATTTACCAGGGGCTCTACCGCGTAACTTTGGTGATAATCGTTACGAACACCATCAATGAATTTCATCCAATCAGGACCCAAGAATGGTAATCGTCGCGTAATACCGCGTGCGCGTCATTGGATGAAATAATTAATGGTGTTCGTTACGATTACCACCAAAGTTACGCGGTAGAGCCCCAGAATATGCTTTTCATTTGAAATAAAAGAAGATAATAGATCAATGCCATATGTTTTTAAAACTAATTAAAAATCACAAGATCAAAGGAACTTACCATCACTATTAAAAATATTGTCTAATACACATTCACTGGTCAGAAGAGATATATAAGGTACGTCTGCGTCGGATATTTGACCAGTTATTACCTCAGTAAGTTTCTTATTGTGTTCGTTTTTAACTTCAATCAGACTCTGGGCTTGCTTCATTTTAGCTTTTTTGTGGTCTATGAAGGCTTCACGACGTTTCTCTACGTTCAGATCTCGAGAGGCGGTTGATGTTGGTGGTGTTATGTGTTTTGTTAGGGTACTGAAATGTAGATTGAGTGAAAAGAAATTGACATAATTTTGGGCAAGTCCGACGAAGAGACGTTCTTAAGAAATAGTCTACAAATAAAACGTTGATTGTGGGGTAAAATACGGCGATTTATAAAAACATGACCTGCTTAAAAGCCGTTGAGGTAAAAGAAGTTCGCTTTTGAAAGGGTTGTAAGTATGTAACAAAAGTGATAACAAATCTGCGTACCAGACTATCACCTCTAGATATACAGTAAAGACACATGTCCCAGTACACACCCGTATATTAGTAGATGTCAATGGATATGATGGTATTATATTTTCCATTATGGTCAATGCGGGGATAAGACCGTCTGGTTGGGTAAGTCCGTATAGTAAGAAATACGAGGAATTCTGAATAGCTACAAAGATAGCAGCCCGATATTCGAAAAGCTTAGCTTTTAAACTGAAGTTTTACTATTTATTTTAGCTATTCAGAATTCGTCGTATTTCTTACTGTACGGTCTGACCCTACCGGACGGTCTTCCCCGCATTGACCTTAGATTAATTAACTCACTGATAAATTTCCAAGCTTTCAGCCGTACTTGAACCGGAATCATTGTCAGAATTGCCCTCGGGTTTGTAAACGTTCACCAAGCAATTAATGAGGCGCTGACAATTGATTTGAACACGGCTTTTAGACAGCAACTGAAATGAACAAGTATTTAATCTCCGCGAAACATAATTATGTCATGGTTTAAAAAACTAAGGTGGGTTGGTTAAATTGAAAAACAATCTTTTTTTTATTGCATTTGAATTAACAATGTTGATATTATTTTTTGGAAGAAAAAAAAAAAAATTAAGAAACAAACATAGCGTATTTATAGCATGACTAACCCAACATAGGTTTCGAAAATATGCCATCTCGAAATTTCCATCTGTACTATAATTAGTAAAAAAATTACCCAACTTTCTAATTAAATTTATTTCCTAGTGTGACAGCCGACAAGAATAGGCTAATATAATAGACGCTTGTAGGGAGCTGTTGCTCTGTACAATCCTCTGCGGTATGGAACTATGGATGACCTCAACTACAAGAGAATACATACTCTATATTTTAACAAGTTAGTACAGTCACATCGATAAAATTCATGTTAAAATAAAAATACCTACAATATATTTCAAGCGAAGTTGACGAAAATTTGTGGAATGATCCCGAGAACGCGAATAAATATTTAGCCCATTTATTTTGTGTACATGTTATGTTTACCTTTAATTGTTTATACATTCAAGTATCAGGACGTATTTAGCTTTAAGATTTACCTATTTGATAGTAAAAATGTAAATAGCCGTTGGTGAACTAATAAATAAAATAAAATAAACAATACGTATAATAAATAAATTTGTGTGCCTAATAATTGGATTAGGGTACGTGATGGTTGATGACATACGGGACAGAGACGTGGTCTTTTACTGCTGGCCGCATAAATAAGCTCAGAGTCACTCAGCGAGCTATGGAACGAGCTATGCTCGGAATTTCTCTACGTGACAGGATCCGCAATGAGGAAATTCGTAAGAGAACGAAAACGACGGACATAGCTCGTAGAGTTAGTAAGCTGAAGTGGCAATGGGCAGGCCACATCGCTCGAAGAGCCGATAACCGCTGGGGAAGAAAGGTTCTCGAGTGGCGACCACGTACTGGAAAGCGCCGAGCGGGACGACCTCCTACCAGGTGGACCGACGACCTGGTTAGAGTCGCTGGGCACCGCTGGATGCAAGCGGCCCAAAACCGTTCGAAGTGGAAGTCAATGGGGGAGGCCTATGTTCAGCAGTGGACATCCATAGGCTGATATGATGACGTGATGGTTTGGATCAGATACACAGTCATGACACATTTGTAAAAGGACTAAGATTTTCAGCCAGATTATCATACGTCGTCGCGTGTTTCACGACCGAGATCTTATAGGTGTATGAATGCATTTGAATCCAGAAGGGTCGACAAATTGACAGACGTCAACCTAATGGTAAGTGCATAACACCGCTGCCTACGGACATTTGGATTTGCAGATTATTTTTAACCAATCATAGTAGCGATGGAAGAGGCATATTTGGAATAAAACAACATATTATAATATGAAAGTAGAGCTGTGATGAAGTACCACAGATTCGTTATGTATTCCAAAAAATGGCATGTACTCAGATAATAAAACGTTAGATTTATTGCTCTTTGTATCTACCCTATCGTATGTCCTAAATCTTTCCAATCGACTGAATTTCGTGGCTATAAATTATGGAAATATGTAGGTAATTTAGCTATTTAACGTATAGCCAACTGCAATAAAACTGCTTGCTATTAGGATTCCGTACATATTACCAAAACTACAATATGAATCGGCGTTTTCAGTGCGTTTTTAGGTTTCCGAAAAGGTAAAAAGGAACCCTTATAGTACTCGGCCCGTCGGTCACAGCACAGCTGTATATTTCAGTAACCATTAGTGCTATTAATTTGAAATTTGGAATGGTTTTAAATATTGCATACTCTTATTAAAAATAGAGTCTGAAGACAAAGGTGTTGTTCAATCAGTGCGTGTTACCAGTGATGACATACGGGACAGAGACGGTCTTTCACTGCTGGCCGCATAAATAAGCTCAGAGCGAGCTATGGAACGAAATATTTTTCAAATGTCGCCGTTTTCTCGCTTACTGTACCCTCTTTCAAAAATCTGTAAATGCCGATTGCATTAACTCAAAAAATAAAGGACAGTCACTTAAGACCATATTCGCGTGGCTTCAATCCTTAAGGTAGCTGCCCTTACTGACCCGTCTAAAATTTCCACACTGTATAACGATGGCCCAAATCCATAAACATACGTCCTCGGAAAGTCTTAAACCTCAGTGCGTAAGCCAGATTAAGACTCACACTTGGCAGGAGTTTTTTTTATTTTTGTTTAAATATATTCTTTAAAACTAAGTAAGTAACAATAAAGCTTTTAAAGACCACCAAATACGCGCGGAGAAGTGGTGAGACCCACACCCCTTTAGATAGTATAAGTAACCCTAAAAATCACGTCAAGCTTCCAATCCACAATAGGCCCAAACAGTAAATATCGTGCTTAATCCCCCTCGTTTTTAAGGCAGAAACCTCATGCCCCAACTTTGAGAACATAAGTACCTATATGAGCTGTAAATTATCGTTAATTTTATTTAATAATTAATTAGTAGGTACTTACCTGAACAATTTTAGTGAGTGTTAGTGTTTTAGTTTCGCTTATCGTGTTTGGATACGTGTTACTGCAAATGTTAAATTTTGCTACAAATTTCTTATAACTCAGTCCAATAAGTTGGTTGTATGTGCTGACCAAACTGAAACATATGTTAAGAACGACAATAGAATGTTTTTTATACGTCTATGATTGAACATTGCACAATTTTAGCAATGAACGGACATTTGGAAAGAGAAAGACCGAAGGAGAGATGACGGTTTGTCTGAAGAATGATGATGTAATGTGCATGCCGAGAAGAAGGATAAAAGGGATATTTGGAAAAAGCATACAAGTTGAGTCGACGCCAAATGAAAAAAAAACAGCATATAGGTGTAGCTAGATGATTAGTAGAGTCCGATATCTACTAACATAGGTCCTACTATTATAGTTTAATTATTCTGAGCTCTTTGATAATAATTAGACTTGGCTGTTGCGTTTGCAACTAACTAAAGTTTTGAAAATATACCTACTTCAAAATACAAACTTACCTCAAACAAGTTTCAATCATTTTTCTAGAATCTTCTCTATGCAAACATGTATTTAGTATTGTCGTTATAAGTCCACTTATTGCCTGCAACATTATAAATCTACTGCTACACAGTTTATCAAAAATATTATCGTGTTTGCTCTGAAGTAAGCCGTTGTCTTTCTTCAATCTGGCCAATTTTGGGTTCAATTTGTAGAATGACTTCACTAACTTCGATAAATATTCAATTATTTGGTCTAATACCTGAAAAACAATGTCATTTCATGAAAATCCAACAACATTCAAAAAATACTTTTAAAATATAGGACTTTAATTACCAAGTAAGAATACTGCAGTATAATTTGTAGTTAGCGTGACATGAAACATTCACGAAACTTTAGTTGGTCGGAACATACACACACAGCAAGGACTTCTATCCCTTATTAATAAATAAGGTGTAAGTCAGTCTTGTAACTCCCAGGTATTAAGAGATATATTTAAAACCTAGGTAAGATTATATTATTTATTAATAAGGGGGCCAGAGTTCTGCAATATTCGCTACCGATCACACGTCATATACTTTTTTTACTTCTAAAGGCGCCGCGCGCCGCATATATTTCAGTGAACGCGAAACGCAGAACCCTCTCTGTGTGATCGGCGCCTAAGAGCTCCAATAATGTATTTAAGTTTACGTCTTTGTATAGGTACTATAAAATATTAAAACACTTTAAATTTCTATAACAGCTGACGTAGGTAAACAATAATATTACATTCACAAATAAACTACATATCCAAAGGATAATGTACTTGCAAGTATTCACCTGTATATTCACTAACTCCATAATATAATTGCGATTAGATAATGAATGACTATTAGTCTTCCCTACTGATCCTTTCCATTTGTTATCAGCTTCTAATATCACTTTAGTGACAGCATAACAAATGAACTCCATTTCTTTGCAGTGATTGAAGAGTTCTTCTTCGTCTGAAGTTTCCTCGCTTATCCATTTCCTACTGCTCACTTTAGTTGTCATTTTTAAAATAAGTAATTCAAAACAAAAATAATAATTTTGATGTTAGTTCGCTGTTAACTGGTAGAAACCATTGTAGTGACTGAATCCCTGCATAGTATTGTGTGTATTAAATCGATGTGTAGAGACATCGGTACCAGCCTAAGTTTTAAGTTGGCGTCTACGCTCTTGTAGGACAACTTGCAAATTCGCATCGTTAAACTTTTTATTGGTGTTTAGACCAACCTTGAATTTATGACTGTCTAAATTGCTAGACTATAGAGTTATAGTCTCATATAAGCTATAAAAGAATAATTTTACCACATAGTGGTGGCAGACGGAATTGTTTGAAGAGGGATCGTATAAGCACAATATATAAGGTGCTGTAAGTCACTAAAATATCGAATACAACAGGTCTTAATTTAATAGGTTTATTTATACTTGTTGTTTAAGATATACATAATGCTTTTGCAACGCTGACTTTATGAGGTAATTTTACAATGGTTTCAAAGGGTGGTACCTAACTACCAAATGAGCATTACCGCGTGTATTTAATCGATGATACATATCTACTCATTTCGTGCTAACAGGTCAAGGGAACTACGTTGACACACTACCCTATTTTTTTACAATTTCATAACTGTATATTACTTTTTTAGACATAATCATCTTTAATCTTGATAATTGATAATAAAAATATATGAATACTGGAATTAGTTCAATAAAATGCTTATTTTATATATACAGTTGGTATTTATTTAATTCCCGATAAAACAAAATAATTAAACAAACACTATTAACGAAATATTCAGGTAAATGTTCAGATGACAGCGAATCGCTCATCATGAGGAAGAGAATATCACAGTAAACGATACACACAGTTTATTGATAAACGCCCTGTAAGTTTTACTATTAAATACATACAATTATTTGCAACAGTTATTGTTTTTATACTAAGCAAGCTTTATCTTCTCTAAGCAAATCGAAATGCTTTAATTTATAGCAATATTGAAAATAGCACTATTAGTTTAGCAGTTGTCTTATGATACATATAAAAATGGCAAGATTGAACATTGATTAAGATGGAGACACTGAACTGTTGAGATATCTTTATAATCGGTAATTAAAGAGTAGAGTCGATACCTTATGAAAAACGTTAGTAATATATAGAAGGAGGTAAATAGTAGTGTGAATCATGTATATTATCATTGTCCCAAATAGACATCACCATAATAAATCATCTCATTTCTGCGTGTACTGTACGTACAATCTATGGTGATATTTGTTGTTTAGGCGGCACTATTGTCGCCAACACGAAATATTATTATAGCTACATGGCACGAAACTGTACACGCAAATGTATGATATTGCATTGTTTGTAACAAGCGAGTGTCTTTATATGAAATATTAGTACGTAGTAGGGTTTCGTTCCCGGGTCCCGGGAATCGGGAATTCCCGGGAAATACGTCGTTCCCGAAGTCGGGATTTTTTTTGAGATTTCCCGGGAATTTCTTTATGAGATTGAATGCTCTAAAATTGTTGAAATATTGGTCAAAATTAACGAAAAACCTTTGAAACACAAGGATGTTGCATACGATATTAAAACAAATGTCGATATCCACCGAAATCGAACGAACTGAACTACAAGCTTATGAGAAATCGCTGAAAAGAACTGTGGGAAGTGTGTATTTGTGGAGATAACGTTTTTTTCTTAGAAAATTTGCAAGTTCTCCGAAAATACCCATAAAAACATGTTTGTTTGTAAAATGTTTTTAACCTATCAAAAGTCAAGTAAAATACGTAATTTTATTTAATTACCTATTTGTGTCTCACACACAAACATAAGTAGAAAATTATAAATAATCATATCAAACTATAGGTCATCCATAGTTACTATGGGTAGTTTATAAACTGCCGATTTTAGAGAAAATCTCTGAATGCGCGGAATTTTGAAGAAAATTAAAGTTACATTTTTTTTTTATATATATTTTTGGAGATAAAGCTTATCAGCGTTTTTGTATTGTAAAATTTAAATATTGCCGAAAATCCATATTTTTTTAAATTATAAGTATTATTATTTTTAACGACCAAAAGTCAAGCCTAAGGATGTCCGCTGCTGAACAAAGACCTCCCCCATTAACTTCCACTTCGAACGATTTTGTGCCGCTTGCATCCAGCGGCGCCCAGCGACTCTGCAGGTCGTCGATCCGTCTGGTGGAAGGTCGTCCCTAACGGCGCTTTCCTGTACGTGGTCGCCACTCGCGTCGTCTTCGAGCGATGTGGCCTGCCAATTGCTATCACATCAGCTTACTATCACTAAGAGCTATACCGGTAATTTTTGTTCTCCTACGAATGTCGTCGTTTCCCTGTCTCGTAGAGAAATTCCGAGCATAGTTCGTTCCTTGTGAATTAGTAAATTATTTTTTTCAACATATGCTCGTAATTTGACATTTATTGCACCGTTTTTAGTATCATAATGTAGCTTATGATGCACTAGTGCTTTTTAATTTCCATTACCGCACAGTTTTATGATAGGTATAATCCCGATGTGCGTAGACGAAGCATTCTTAATTTAAACGGTTACAATAGTTTTGCTGTCAAAAAAGGAAATTGCACGCCATATTTGTTGACGTTCTCATTGACTATTATCAAACAATCTAGTGAAAAAAATACAAGTTTGTTTTTTTCCTCACAAGTGTGTTGAAAAACGTCGTATGACACGCGTGTGCATTGATCATTACACTCTCGGGTTCCTTTGCTTAATAGGTACCGTCTCCTGTGATTAACAACTTTGCACACGTCTCATAATTTACTATTATTTACTTCTGAGACAAATAAATTGCTAATTTAATTAAATTACGTGGTTTAGTTGACTTTATATACGTTAAAATAACAAAACTAACAACTTTTAAAATTTCCCGGGAATCGGGAAGTCATTTTTTTCATTCCCGGGTCCCGGGAATGGAAAAAGGTCGGGAAAAACGAAACCCTAGTACGTAGATACCTACATAGAGTAAAACATAACATAACATTTATAATACAATAAAAATATATTGCGGTTTCATGTACAACCAATAAGTATTTTATTGTTTATAATCATTGATTTAGTCCTCAAATTAATACCATAAAATATATTTGTATTGTTACTGAATGGGTAATACATATTATTATTTTTAGTTATTGTGCCAAATACAATACTTTCACATTCTTAAAACAAATGAAAATGGGAATTTATTTACGCGCGGCCATATGGGGTATTGTCTAACTCCAACATATATCATAATTCATTTGTATGAATCATTTGGATTATTATTATAAGCCTTATACCAAAGACTTAAGGTTCACTGCGGCTCATGTTGCGTGACGTGTGTAATGTGAACAACACCAATGTGGACAGCGCTAATGTGGACTGTTTAATAAAGCGATCTGTAGAGACGCTGCAGTTATGGTACTATGGTTACCAGATAACTGATATAATACATATTAAACTACCTTATTATTCATATATTATATTCAGACACAGAACAAACATGTTCATGCATACAAATGCATATCATAACTCAGTTGATTTAAAATGGAACACGCTTATTTTTCCTTCTTTGTTGATGAGGCTGTTATTCATAGCTACATAATATTAATGGTAACACTATTTTATGTATTGTCAAAAGAAATCGAAAGCATTTTTCAGAACACTAACAAATTCGGAGACAATTTTAAACTGTCAGGTTTTTTTTTTTGAACTGTCAGGTGTTAGTTCTGTTAGCATTGTCTTGTCATCCTTACGCGCACCTCAATTCTTTACACTTGGGGTACTGTACCCTGAGTGTAAAGAATTGACATTAGTAAACGCTTACTAGTGCGTTTGTGTTTACGACACTTCTTTAAAGGAATTAGCACAGCGCCTCTAGCGGAATACTCATGGTACTAATTTCTGCCATAAAAATTTATAGTTAACGCAAACGCATTAGTAAGCGTTTATTAACGTCAATTCTTTACACCTGGGGTAATGATAAAGAGATACCTACCATATAAACAATCAGTATCTTATTCGCAAACAGTGTAGCAGACTTTTAGACTTTAAAAACTGGAGCATAATAAATACATTAATTACTAATTTAATTATTCGCTATAATACTAGAAGACACTAGACGTGATGGTATTAGAATAATATAAAGATGTATAGGATTAATTCATGTAAGACGGTCCGACATATAACATAGAAAAACATGGGCACATAAAAAAAAACAGACTCAAATTCAATGCAAGCGAACGATACGAGCGAATATGACATCTTCAGTCGAAATACTAAGCGATATGCATTTTAAGAGACCGTGCACAATATACGACTACCACACGATTTCTTCAATTATTTAATTAAAGTTAAATTGATATGAATTCTGGTTGTTTCGCATTCCAATCATTAGACTTTGGACACTAAAACATAACGTTCAAAATGAACCTTGTGGCAGAATTAATAGAGTTAACGAATATAGCACCTAATTTGAAATTAAAGTAACGTAAGAATATGTCTAGTAAGAAGGAAGCCGATTTTTGTCTCCAACGAGCTGTTTCTTTGCTTTATGTCACGATCGATCTAGCCTTAACTTTGCAAGAGTAAACTGAGCCACACTATACTGTGACAAAGAGCTTATTCTCACTCATCAGGGATCGTCCAACATGCAACAGCCAATTGAAAGACATAAAGTCTACCACCTCACATACATTCTCGCTCAACGGCATCACACCTTCCGTCCTACCTACCCTACCGCTATAATTATATATAGTGGTATGGTCGGTATATTATAGTACCTACGATGAATGGAGTATCAGGCCTATTTCCGCACCAATTACACAGGCCGGCAAAAACTAAGATTGTAAATGATGTTTAATATTAAAGTAGAGTTAACGGTCTCAAATAATACTATTATACTGATTTAATGTTTCATTTCGGAATTTTCTCATTAAATAAAATAAGATTTTTATATTTTTGGAGAAATTTATATTCATCATGACAGAGCGCTCTTTTTTGGAAGCTTCGCATTTAGTCTTCTAGGTTTTGCCCAGTTGTAAGCGGCAGCATAGCAAGCATACCATGCCTATCAAGAACAGTTTGTTACAATTTAAAGACGATAAGGCCGCCTAAACTATTTGTGCTCTTTGTTCTAGTATCTCGCTATTTGTGTAATTTTTTTATTGTTAACGTCTTGCTTGACTGTTGCTTTTTATTTTTATTTAAAAACAGATATTTTCGAGATTATCATACACCGGATTAGTAGTACGAGTAACAATAACGATACATTTATTTTACGCATGACGTCCAGAGGCGCCGACTCCGTGGTTCCTTATTGGTTTTGAGCAATATATCTACAACCTGACCCGCTCGTGGGACAAGACTTCTACTTCATAGATTATTCTATTGCCTAATTAGATAAATATTTTTTATTAAAATAAACAATTATTTCGGTAAGTAAATAAGACTCGTGAGTATCGTAATAATAAAAACAAATAAAACTTTTATTAGTTTCTTCGAAAGGAATACGCGGTTGGAATGTATCACCTTTATGTCCTACTGCTTGTCTGTTTCTTTTAAACGAGTCACCAAATGGGCATGAGCACCCTCGGGGTTGTCTAAAATCCAGCGCCCCTGATAACGTCAATAGTTTTAAGCTTAAAATATTGTTCCAGGAAGCCATTAATACACACTCCTGTATAGTTCAGAACGAATATTAACCTTCAAGCGGGCGCGCGTAGTCGAATCGACCGCGCTTAGTACATTTTCGTTCATATTATTATTATTACCCATCACATTTATTTCTCATTTCTAGTAACCTGTCGCTATGTCATTGGGAGTAAAATAAAGAATAAACCGTCGCTCGGGGCGCTCCCCCCACTCCACAGATCGCAATTGTTTTAGACCCGGTGCAGTCGTCGAAAAGACTACACGCGCCTGTCGTCGAAAAGGTTACGCGCGACGCTCAACGCGACATACCCTCGTTCACGCTCGTAGTAGTTCTTCGACCATAATTCAATATTATCTAATTAAGCTTGGATTTTTATATAAAATGAGTCGTCCACGGTTACCACAAAGTGCAATACTCGAAGAATTACTAAGAGAAGACAGTGAATCAGAGCACAGCGACCACGGCTCTGAAACTTTTTTTTTCTTATTTTGTAATTTTTTTATTCTTGTAATTTTTATTATTAGACTAGGTATATAAACTAGTCTGAGATATTTAAAAAGGTTTTGTGTTCCTAATTTTTGTTTTGATTCAAAGAATATTTGAGTTATGATATTAATTTAATAATTGTTTCTTTTTCATAGTTTTAATTACTTTTTTTGACAAATCAGACTTTAAAGACAATGATAATATATCTGAATACAAATAAATAAATAAATATTTAATAATAAGTGCTTTATTTCTCTTATTCATCCCATAGGTCTTTTCGGTTACGCGCGCCCGCTCCCGTTACAAATGACCGCGCGCCCGCTTGAAGGTTAATTTAAAAATATATTTAACATTATTTTTATTTTATGACTGATGATGATACACCAATATTTAATTTTATAAATTCATATTCGAGGTAAAAAACCGTAAATTAGTGAAGTACTAGTAAACATAAACAACGAAAAAACATGTCGGCCTGTGTTTTTATCCAAATATTATTTTGACTATACTCACTAACCAAACCAGACCTATATGATAATTGAATATTATGCCCTGTGCATTAGGACTATTCGTATTTTATGAATAAATAAATTGATAGATTTAAATATAATGATGTTAATACCGACAGTAGGTATACGAATCTTATTTCTTGTTAAATCTTAATAACATAATAAAACATATACCCTATACACATAGGCTCAAAACGTTGCAACAAATAAGTCTGTACACAATAAACATCACATTATTATCCTAATTACCTAAAAACAATACAAAATTATGTTTGCAATAATATCTTTCCTATAAACGTATACCTACACACGGAACGTACAGCTTAGCGCTAATATAAAACTTAACAATTTGTTTAATATTGCTCCGTTACGTTTTTAGAAGCCCGATATTTACATAATGACAGTTATCTAATAAGTGAACACACAATTTCAGCACATAACAAGCCACAGTGGTTGTAAACACGTCAATCTGGCATGTCTATACTTGTAATAGGCACTACTGGTTTCATAGTCTCGTTTTTCTTTTGATTCTTATGAGACTTTTTGTTTTCTTTAACTTTTTTCTGCGAGTCCTCGTCCCTGTAGGGCTCCTGGGTTACGGGCGGTTCTGCGGGTGCCCTGTTTGAGCCCCTATTATTATTATTGTACGCGATGTTAGCGTACTCTTGCAGTAGAGGGAATACTGATAGCAGGAACTGACAGAAATCTTTCCTGATGCCAAACCACCCTGAAAATGTATACATATGAATATATAGCTAATCTCATACGTAAATAACACTTGTGAGTATCGTCATAATAAATACATAATATTTAGCGTTAATCAAACAAACTTTTATTACGAATAAGAGATAAGTATTTTCATTTATTTAAGATTACTTAGTGTTATTTTAAATTCTTGAGTACTTTGTCTGATCAGCCCCGGATCTAAGATTTTTTCGAATCAGAAACTTGAGAGTAGCGCCGCCTCTCGAGCGTTTGAAAAAAAAAACTGTTTAAAAAACAAAGTATTTAAAAATACCAAAAATTAAAAAGAGGTAAAATTAAAACTATAAAAAATCAAAATAATATCGATTGACAAGCGAAAGCAGCCAAAAATGTTGTTCATTGTAGTAGAGACAGCAGATAACAACAAAACAAAATAGAAAATAAGGAAACAAAATAAAACGATTGAACAATGGAAAACAAAGAAACAAACACCCGGTGCATGTGCCCCGGTTTGTCTCCAGATCCGGGGTTGTGTCTGATATGAGTGTTTCAGTTGTGACTGGGATATCAACAAATATTTCAGTCGTGTAGCGTTGGTCTAAACTTGCTTGTGACTATGTACCATATTAAATGTACAAATACTTACACTTGTTCCCTCCTTTTGAGCTAAAGGACATGACGATGAGGGTGGCATAGCTGACGAATAACGGAGCGACCACTACTGAGTATGAGAGCGCAAGACCGTCATCCAGTTTGTTTGTCAATAGCACCTGGAAGTTGTTAACAGTAAATACAATTTGAATGTGAAACCGGATATTCTTTTAAATCTACAATCTCTTTCCGGCGTGCAGTGTTTTAAATAATAATTGTATTTTTCAACCTCTATCCATCTACCAACCAACCAACTGCGCCAGTTGGCGCAGTTGGTTGAGGTTCACCTTACGCGCCGCAGGTCGTGGGTTCGATTCCCACACAGGAAATGCATTTGTGTGCATGAACATGTCTGTATGTCCTGAGTCTGGGTGTAATTATGTATATTAAGTATGTATTTACAAACAAAAAGTAGTATATGTATTATATCAGTTATCTGGTTTCCATAGTACAAGCTCTGCTTAGTTTGGGATCAGATGACCGTGTGTGATGAATGTCCCAGGATATTTATTATTTATTTATTTTTTATCTTATTAAACGACCAATATTCGTTATTTAAGTTTATATGTTTTGAGATCTCGAAAACGGCTAACGTTTTCAATGAAATTAGCTATATGGGGTTTTTTGGGGGCGAAATATCGATCCAGATAGGTCTCATCTCTGGGAAAACGCGTTTTCGGTAAATTTTGCAAAAATGGGCCTTCTATAATGCAGGCATCCTTAAGGTAAATCTAGTTTAAGATTATCTGAAGATATTATTAAGTAAATGTACAAACCTGAAACACCAATATAGGTATGACAGTGAACGTGTAAGCCAATGCCGAGTTAAAGCTAGTGCGGCGCTGTTGCATGTTCACATCGGGCGTACGCAACAGAATGCCTGCAAATATTATACTGTAGAGGACACCTGCAAATATTACATATACTTAGTTTTACAATTACATCATCATAAACTTTTTTTTGCATGCTTTTTTGTGAATAGAAATTAGTTATGTATTTTTATGGAAACTGGCAAAGGTTACTTGAAATACTTGTAATATTTAGAGGCTGAAATGGAACATAACCAGAATGTATTAAGTTAATCTAAACAATGCATAAAATACCTAAAATCATAAACCATTGTTTAAAATAAATTATCTCAATTGCCATTATGAAGACATACCCACACTGAGTATCCCCAATCGATGTATACAAATGAAATTTAAATGGTGGCCGAAAAGTATACCAAAATCTTCAAACCCTTTGACACCAATATTGTTAAACATAAATAAGATATTTTTATGGCGGTGATAGCTCATAAATATCTTCAATATGTGAGCTGACCCTAAGGTCAGCTCACACCGAGAAGCGACGCAAGCGACGAGGCGGTAAGAAGGCGGCAAAAAGGTAGGTAGGAACACATTTCAGTGAGAGAATTCGAATACGCCTCGCGGAGTCGTGAGTCACGTGTCACGAATTCACTCACTGAATTCACTACACAAACAGGTACACATTTCACTCACTGAAATGTGTACCTGTTTGTTTAGTAAATAAAGTTCTATATTGTATTGCTAAAAGTGCGCCGCGTCTTAACGAGGTTCGAATCCTGCAATGAGCTTGAGCTTTCGGTAAAGGAAAACATCGTGAGAAGATCATAGCACTGACTGTGGTACCACCCTTAAGTTGAAAATTTGTCGCCCAGCACCTATCGGTGTGTTCTGACAGCTGCGCATGTGAGTAACTATTTCCTTCTAGGCTGTGTGCTTACCAAATTCGGCCCCATCATCGCTGACTGTGGTGAGACTGTGGGCAAACACACACAGGCCTATACATAGTAATAATTGGACTGTTTTACAAAAAACTTAAACCGACTTCAAAGTACACTAAGAAGTTATCAAATCCTGATCTGATGACAATGGGACCAAACGGGAAGTGTACCCTTCCAGACAAAAAATATATTTTCCAAATCGGTTAATAAATGACGGAGTTATGAGGTAACAAAACATTTCAGTAAATTATATTAATTGGTGTGAAAATAATTAGTTGAACAAAAAAAAACTAAACAAAAAAGTTTTTTTTTGTAAATTTGACCTTAGTTATGATATTTCATTATTAGTATCCCTCCAATAAGGCATGTGACATCACTTTGTAATGTGGGTTTTCACCCAAACACAGCTTAGCATAAATAATAAGTACTAATGTATGCTAAAAGGTACAAATATAAACATACATACACTCACCTACTAAACTGAGGCACATTAGTATCCACAGTGGAACAAACACAACTTCCCATGACCAGTTAATAAAGTCATCCAGTTTTAGTGCTAAGAATATGAATTGAAGTATATTTACAGCACAAAATAGCTCCAACTAAAAAAAAGAGTTGTGTTTATACAGCAAATTGGAACACTACACCACAGGTAAAGGGGACAGAGACCAAGCTTCATACAACCACGCTACGGTAGGTAGACTACTACTACTACTTGAGGCGCGTGTGTGCGTGAGCACTGGCGGCTCGTCACGTACGAGGGGAAACCGGTTTATACTAGCTCGGCCAGTGAATCGGCCATTGAAGTGTACTTAATGATATACAATGTGTAACAGATTAAGATGCTAAACCGTTAAACTGGTTGTTCAGAAACGTTTTCTGAACAGTTTTCTTCAAAATCGCCTACTGAATCGATTTTGTAACTTTAAATATCAATATTAAAAATTAATTAAATCGATTCAGAAAACGATTCTGAACAACCAGTTTAACGGTTTAGCATCTTAATCTGTTACACGTTGTATACATAACAATGGCACATAGAGGGAACATCATTCTGTAACATGTTATATAAACATATTAATGTCACAATGTGCGCCAACTTCTATGGAGTGGAATAACGGATATATTGTGTGAAAACACAAAACTGTCATATATCATGTGAACGAGTATGTATCACATTATATGGTTAGTTATTTAAATGGATACATATTTTTGTAACTTTCAAATGTAAACATATCTTTGACCTCTACTGAACAATAACAGAATGAATAAGTTTTCCTTTAGTATCTTGCTTATAATACGTAGGTAGGTATTAGCTTTCCGGTAAATTGTTTTATATTTTCTCGTTTCTCGTAAATTAATGACATGATTGGTGTTTATATTTTCAAATACGTAGGTGTAGGTACCTACCTACCTATCCTATTTAACGAGCCACATTTGTATGTTTTGAGATCTCGAAAATGGCTTTAACGATTTTGATGAAATTTGCTATATGGGGGTTTTTGGGGGCGAAAAATGTATCTAGCTAGATCTCATCTCTGGGACAATGCGATTTTCCGAGTTTGCGAGCAAATCTTAGTCACCCAGGTATGGTCAGCGTCAAAACTAGATTTGCATTTTAGTATCCTTTCGTAATAATCTGTAATAATGTTTTTTTTTTTTTTTTTTTATACCACTTAGGTGGCAAACAAGCATACGGCCCGCCTGATGGTAAGCGGTTACCGTAGCCTATGGACGCTTGCAACACCAGGGGTATCACACTCGCGTTGCCGACCCTGCAGAAATCTCTTCACACCCCTTTTGAAGAACCCCATGCTGTACTCCATTGGGAAAACCACGGCGGGGAGCTCATTCCACAGTCTGAGCGTCCGCGGAAGGAAGCTCCTTTGAGCCCGCACAGTACGAAACAATTCAGGTTTCAATATGTGAGGATGGACTCCCCGTCGATGGCGAGAGTTGCGATGGTAGAAAGTAGCCGTGGGCATCATCTTAAACAATTCTTCAGAACACCGTCCGTTGTACAAGCGGTAGAACACACATAAGGAGGCAAAGTCTCTCCTCAGACTGAGGGGCTCTAAACCGCTTGTGAGCTCGGGATCGTCGACAATTCTGATGGCACGTCGTTGAACCGAGTCTAAAGGATCAAGCTGGTATCCAGGTGCCCCCGCCCATAGATGACAGCAGTACTCCATATGAGGCCGGACTTGCGACTTGTAAAGTTGCAGCCTTTGCCCCGATGTGAAGTACTGCCTCGCTCTGTTGAGCACTCCGAGCTTTTTGGATGCCAGCTTAACCTTGTCTTCTAAGTGACTTCGGAACAAGACGTCGCTAGAAATGTCGACGCCAAGGATCCCGATGCTTTTGCTGATGTTCAGGGACGTGTTCTGGAACTGTGGAGCCACAGCAAATGGGGTTTTCTTAGCGGTGAACGCGCAGGCTTGAGTCTTAGTGGGGTTGAAATGGACTAGGTTTAGTCTGCCCCAATCGGAGACACTAGTTAGTGTACTCTCGATTTCAGACAACAGCCGTTCGCGGCTTTCCTCCACCTCGGAACGAGGGATATTAGCACGGCCCGTGTAATAAGCGTACCCTGTACTGTCGTCTGCATAACAATGAACGCCGTCAATAGACAGCATATCATTGATATGCAGTAGGAACAGTGTTGGGGACAGCACAGAGCCTTGCGGGACGCCGGCATTTATGTCCATGCTGTCGGAGCAGCTACCGTCAACGACGGCTCTTATGCATCTGCTGGACAGAAAGCTGGCAACCCATTTGCATAATCCCTCGGGAAGCCCGTATGCTGGTAACTTCGTTAGAAGACCCCGGTGCCAGACCCGATCGAACGCCTTCGCCACATCTAGGCTTACTGCCAATGCCTCACCTTGACTCTCAATGGCGAGTGACCAACGGTGCGTGAGATACACGAGGAGGTCGCCAGCTGAGCGACTGTGGCGAAAGCCATATTGTCGGTCGCTCAACAAATCGTGATCCTCCAGGTATCTCAAAAGCTGCGTGTTGATCACTCGCTCCATGACTTTGGAGAGAAGGGAGGTGATGGCGATAGGCCTGTAATTCGTCGGGTCTGATCTGTCACCCTTTTTGGGCACTGGGTGCACATGGGCAGTCTTCCACGAAGACGGGACTTCCTTTTTGGTGTAGGAAAGCGCGAAAAGGCGCGTTAGTACTGGACACAATTCAGGAGCACACCGCTTCAGCACCACTGCCGGTATGCCGTCTGGCCCACTCGACTTATGGATGTCCAGAGAAAGCAATTCCCGCCGGACCTCCCGTTGGGTAATGCTTATCCCCGGCATGGAACTGTCACACCGCGGTATGGTAGGCGGTGTGGCGCCACCATCATCCAAAGTCGAGTTAGAGGCAAAGAGAGAGCCTAAAAGGTCAGCCTTCTCTTTAGCACTATGGGCCAAGTTCCCGTCCGGCTTACGTAGTGGTGGCAAGGACGACTGGCAAAAGTTTCCCTCAGCAGCTTTGGCAAGAGACCAGAAAGCGCGACTCCCAGAGGGAAGGCTAGTTAGTCTCTCACAAATTCTGCCGACGAAATCGAACTTTGCCCTGGCAATCATTCGCTTACTGGATCTCGAGGCAGCGTTAAATTTGCGTTTCGCATCAGAGATTTTAGGGTCCTGATTAGCTTGGGCCGTGGTCCAAGCCTCATACAAGGTCTGCTTATTATGTCTAGCATCCTTGCAGGGCCGATTAAACCACGGTCGTTTCTTCACCCCTGCAGCCACTAGCGGGTTTGGGATATAACATTCCATTCCCGCCAGTATCGCCTCAGCGACGGCAGCTGCACAGGTGTCAGGATCATCTGATGCGAAGCACAGCTGTCTCCACGGGTACGATGCGTAGTATTCACGCAATCCATCCCAGTCTGCTGACTTATAGTGCCACACGCGACGACGCCCGGGTGACCGGAGCGTAACGGGCCGCGCACAAGGCACCTGCGTCCGGACGAGACAGTGGTCCGATGACCCAAGAGGCGCATCCACTGTCACTGCATAGTTGTCCGGTCGCGAAGTCAGCAGAAGGTCCAGTAAGGAACTAGTATGGCTCTCAATATCTGGGATTCTCGTTGGAGAAACAACCAGTTGTGAGAGGCCATAGGCCAGGGCAAAGTCGTGAGCAGTCCTCCCCGCGAAGTCAGTGGACCGAGAACTAAGCCACTCAACGTGGTGAGCGTTGAAGTCTCCTAATATCACTAACTCCGCGGAGGGGTACTGCTCCAGTACTTTGTCAGTCGTCAATTGCAGGTGCTCAAATAACCGTTTTGTGTCCACGTCACCGCTATGGGACCTGTAAAGGCACGCATAAACTTTGGTGTGGCCACCGTGATCTACGCGCGCCCACAAAATCGACAGGTCCCTGTCTTCCAGGCCATGGAGACGGCGACAGCAAATATCCTCCCTGACGTACATACATACCCCGGCACGGCGCACAAAGTTGTGCTCCAGCTTGTACCCGGGGTAGTGTAGATACGATGTATCATCAGGGCAGGATATTTGCGTCTCCGTTAGAAATAGCAGGGTCGGATGTAATTTGTAAATAGAAATATTCTATCATCACGAAAAAGCTGATAGCTAAACATTTTTATTTATTTAATTTTAGTCTCCTGTGCTGCTAACCCTACCAAAATAGGTATAAATTTTGAGCGCTCCTCCTCCTCTCTCTGTTCCCTTCAATCCTCTGTGACTACACAAAGAATTATTATTCTTCACATTGATCAAATGGGAAAAGAAGTTATTGAAAACATGTTGTATACAAATTATGTATGCATACCTCATAGCTACGGTCATGCTTAACAGACCATATACAGATAGCTATGGACACTATGCTGATGAAGATCAAGGGTATGAACACAAGTATCCAAACATGGCGCCGTGTAGTCAACTGGTCACACACAAGTAGCTCAAACATTAAGAGAATTAGATGTATGGCAAGACTTATTAACATTGCTTTGTAGTGTATGTATGCTTCACCCTCTAACCTGGAACATAAAGAAAAATATGATTAAGTATATTTTTTTCATGTACTGTGTATCTGTGATCAGTCGCATGACTATAATTAGATTTGTTGCGTAATTATTTATTACCATTTTTTTTTTATATTAGTAATTTAGGAGTTTAATAAAAAAGTTATTACTTTTTTAACACATAGAACACAGAGCAAAGATCAAATTTTTCTCTTTATTTTACTACATTTAGCATGTTTTGACCACAATCTCAACATGGTCAGCAGGGTTGAGATGATTGAAAACACCTGATTAAAATCGCAATAAGAATCAACTTTTTTTTTAAATATTTTAATATTTTAATCAATACCTATTTTAATGCAACAAAATCCATCAAAAAGTGTCAAGGGACTTTATTTAGATAACCAGTAAGAACATAAACATTAAAATATGTTAAGCGACTGCAGCAATACCCAAATGGTTAATGTCAATTTTAAGTTGTTTATTTTCTTGATTTGTCATTGTTGATTTTTGTTTGAATGTTATGTGACCAATATTAATAATTTTAGAAGAACTGCAAGGTCGATTCTTTTTCATTAATCTATATAGGTAGTTAATATACAATCAAACAAAGATGTTTTTTTTAATAATAAGGACTTTCAAATGAAATAAGCTTGGAATATGTAAATACCTAAATCAAATAAATCAGGTCATCTGATCCCAAACTAAGCAAAGCTTGTACTATGGAAACCAGATAACTGATATAATACATATACTACTTTTTGTTTGTAAATACATACTTAATATACATAATTACATCCAGACTCAGGACATGCAGACATGTTCATGCACACAAATGCATGTCCTGTGTGGGAATCGAACCCACGACCTGTGGCGCTATAGGTTAAGACTCCACGTCTTAACCAACTGCGCCAACGGGCCCATCAATTATTTAGTATTATTTTATTTTTCTTATAAAAATCATAATTTGCTACAACCTCCATTACAGTTTTCTACGCTACATCACCTTAAAGTCCTTACATTAATACTTTGGCTCACGGAAAAATATAAAAATGACATCAATTGTTATTATAGGACGCACGACCCTCGCGAGAACAAACAGGTTTAAATTTACATACAATTTTAAAGTAGCTAATAGATACATTCTATGTACCTTATCTTTGAAAAGCTAAAATCAATGCAATTCAACTTAAAACTAGATTAATAATAAATACTATATTTTAAGTGAAAGTTGTTACATTACTTACCTGAAATGAGGGTATTGCCACCATACGTAGGTACCAACAGTGGCACCAAGAACCACAAGGAATTTCCATACCCATATAGGCGTAAAAACTGCCCAATACGACCATGTTATAGAATTATCTAATTTTAATGCTATTAACGCTGTAAATACTAGCATACAACTGTGAACGACGAATTTGCTGTAAAAGAAACGATTACACAAAATCACCTTCAAAACCATTTCACTTACATAAAATATATTGTTAAAAGATATAAGATTTATGTTCACCTAGGATTAAAATCCTGAAATAATGTTTGTAAATTCATTTCTAAACACATTCGTTTGAAGTATTTTTTTTATAAACATTTCACTTCACAGTGGTTATAGCAAAATCTCCAAGAACCTAATTTGACCTAAAATACTTCTGTCATGCTTCTGTCTGCCTACGTTTATTTGATTTGATTGAACCAAATTGAACTATGACCAAGAAAGAATCTTAAATGGTATATAAGATTCTTGACTGTTCTTGACTATGACTAAATTTTACCTAAATAAATCCATTAAATTCGTTCATATCATTCTTCTTACACCCGGTTGCTAGAAAGCAAAATTATAGGCATAGGCTGTATGGCCCACACCTTTGCCTGCCTTTTGCCGAATATCATAAACCACAACAACGACAATAAAAGGACTTTTTGGCGGGAACTTGCAGAGTGACGTAACATTTTCATTTTCATTTTCATAAATTTGTGTATTTTGAGTTTTATTGTGTATTATTGGTGTATGGTGGTATTTTACCCAATAAAAATCATCCATGTGCACCAGTGAAGTGAAATGAAATGAATTATGTGTATCGTTACTTTTCAAGTTGTCTCAAAATGTCCGTGAAGAGTTTTAGTACAATGACCACCATTGTAGTAAAACATGACTTTTATGGACGGTGACTGACTGAGGACTATAATGTGAAGTGATTTTGTGACTGTATACTATAATATAACTCGACACTGGCAGAAATGAGCCCTAATTTGGGCTTGGTTGCCAAAATTAAAAATAAGAAGAAGAAGAAAAACTAGTCTGTGGCATAGGCAAAGGCAAAAGCAGTCAATTCAATAAAATAAAATTTGAAATAATTTTATGAAATTGTCAAATAAATCAACTGATTATTGTATTTATGATAGATATTGTAAGATTAATTAAAACTCGTCTATATTAGTTAAGTGCAATGGCTTCTCCATCTCCTAAATCACCTGAACAAAGTGAAAAGAATAAGCAGTACGACCGGCAACTTCGTTTGTGGGGAGACCACGGGCAGTCTGCTCTTGAGAATGGACATATTTGTTTAATCAATGCAACAGCATTAGGTACAGAGATATTAAAATCCATTGTTCTCCCTGGTGTAGGAGCTATCACTATAGTCGACGACAACATTGTAAGTGACGAAGATATTGGAAGTAACTTTTTTCTAGAATGCTCAAGCAAAGGTTTGAATAGAGGATCAGAGGCTTTGAGATTACTATTAGAATTAAATCCTGCCGTTCAAGGTCATGCTGTGCAAGAGCCCCCTGATCAAATTCTAAAAGAAAACTCTGATTTCTTCAAGTCTTTCAGTGTTGTGATTGCTACATCTCTCGGAGAAAAGATACTCCGAGACTTAGCACAGCATTTATGGGATGTTAATAAATCATTCATTTTGTGTAGATCTGTTGGATTTTTGGGTTCGTTCAGGATACAAATTAGAGAACATGCTGTTATTGAGACTCACCCTGACAATGAACAAACTGATTTACGCTTAGATGTACCATTTCAAACATTGTCAGATTATCTCAATAGTATTGATATAGATACTGTTGATTTGAAGGATCATGGTCATATACCCTGGATTGTCATATTGTATAAGGCAATAAAAAAATGGCAAATCAATAATCAGAACAGCTGGCCTATGAGTAGAAAAGAGAAAATAGAAGTCAAAAATATTATTCAAGAATTCATAAGGAAAGATGAAAATGACATACCAATAAATGAGGAAAATTTTGAAGAAGCTATTAGAGCTGTGAATACAGCTTTGATCCCAACATATATACCAGTAAAAATTCAAGAATTGTTATACAGTAGTTCTGCAACTAATTTGACAAAGGAGAGCTCCTCATTTTGGATCATGTGTTCAGCATTGCGAGGATTTATTGAAGCTGAAGGTAAAGGTAAACTACCAGTGAGAGGAGTATTACCTGATATGACAGCATCCACTGAGCATTATGTTAAATTGCAGAATATTTATAGAACTCAAGCTGCAATGGATGTTGAAGTAATGTACAGAAAAGTGCAACAAATAGTTGGTCAATTAAATTGTGATAGCATTAGTGAAGCTGAAGTGAAGTTATTTTGTAGGCATGCCCATGATTTGCATTTAATATCAGGATCAAGTATAGCTGTTGAACATCAGTTGGGTGGATCAGTTGCTTCATATATAGCAAGGTATCTAGAAGAACCTGATGTTATGATGGTGCATTACATATTATTGAGAGCTGCAGAGATATTCAAGTCTGAACATTGTAGAGCTCCAGGTGACTGGGAACCTGAAGGAGATATTGCCAAATTGAAAACCTGTGTTACCAAACTGCTTAGTGACATATCCTGTTCTCCATTCCCCAAGGATGACCATATACACGAAATGTGTAGATATGGAGGAGCTGAGATACATAGTGTTTCAGCCTTCTTAGGTGGTTGTGTTGCACATGAAGCTATAAAAATTGTTACAAAACAGTATAAACCAGTAAATAATACATTTATTTATGATGGTGCATCAACCAACACTGCTACTTTTACTTTTTGAACAGCTTGTAAGCCCACTTAAACTGATAAAAGCTGTTTTTGCATACTGCTTATCTCAACAAAATTTAGAATTTTAAAAAGGATTTGAAAATAATAAAATAAATAATATAACTTTACAATGTCTATTATTTTTACATTATTGACTATCAAATTCATTCAATGTTTAGAGTACAGATAATATAAATTAAAGAGAAGATACACAATGTACCCTCATCATAACATTAATATATGAAATAATGATTTATCAATAAAGAATCATGTTATGATTTGTACAAATAAATAAAGATTTGTAAAATCGTTAGAATGACGTTATAATTGATACTTGGTGCCTATGGAATAACTTGAGCCATTAAAAATATTTTAGAACCCTGGGATAAAAATGCTAATTTCTATGGAATTCCAGCAAATTTGACTATTCACGACCAAAACCGTCATATTGTTGTTATGTTTTGCAGGGTTTATAAAATATTTCATTTATATAAACATGTTGTTGGTAATGTAATCTCAACATTGGAAGTGATTCAAAACGCTCATAAAAGGTTTATTTTTTTGTACAATCGATCAATGTATGGATCTCACCATGATTCTTTTGGTTGTAAAATCAACAAAGGGTGAGATTATAAATAAATAGTGACTATACTATAATTCATCAAAGTTGTGTATTTTAGTTTGCATATTAACCATTTATAATCTTATATCAAGATATAAAAGAAACCAGAGAAAACATATCTATAAACAAATTTTCAACACATAAATTAGATAAAATAAAACATATCACATGACTACAATAATTGAAATAAACTATACATTTGGCTAAATCCTCATGGCAATAGATGATTCCTCCTTATCAATGTAATTCTCATAAATAATGCCTGAGACTTTGTAGCCTCCAGAAGTATATAACACAACATTGAGAATTTCTCTTCCGTTACCTACTGATTTCACCTCAGCCATAACTTCAATCGCAATGCATCGACACCATTCAGGTAATAACGAAATAAGCGTTTGTCACGTACAAAGCCAAGGTTCTCATAAAGTTTCAGTGCAGGTTTATTTGTGATTTCTGTCTCTAATACCACCTCATCAGCGTTGTCATTTATCATTGCCTGTAATGGAAAATAGCAGTAAATTTTAATTCTCTAAAATATGAAATAAACGACTTGCAAATTAATTAAACTAAAATATATGCCACCAGTACATGCAGATACAGCTGCCTCATCATAATTTTCCCTCAAAATTGGGCTTTATTTTTTAAAATAATAACTAGGTTATTCTTCACTCTTGGCTATCAGACCCAAAACTAACCAGGGCTTGTACAATGGGAACCAGATAACTGATAGGTATACTCCTTTAAATCCCTTAAATATATGTCCTGGGTCAGAATCGACCTCACACCCTGCAGTGTTATCTGGGGTCTTAGCAAACAGGCCAACTGGCACATTTTTTTTTTTATATGTTTCGCAGCATATATTTTCTAGCAGAGGCAGACACATTTGGATAACATTAATAGACAGGTAATATGATTAATAAGATAGCCCTAACTGATCATAATCTTGGGTATATATATATATATATATATATATACAACATGTAACAGATTAAGATGCTAAACCTTTAAACTGGTTGTTCAGATCATTTTCTGAATCTTAATCTGTTACACATTGTATATGCAAAAAAGTACATAAAGAGTTAAAGAATTATTCATAAATCTAGAGTGATAATAATAAATTGAAACAATATTGTATGCTCAATACCTGTATTGCCTTTCGAACCAATCTGGAACCAATCTTCCTCTTCCTGTACTTTTCGTCTACAGCTAACATAGCAATATAACCTCTTTTCACCACATTGCGGTGCATATCTAACTTACATACAATGGCACCAATACACTTTCCTTCATGTTTTGCCAAGAAGCAAAGTTTAGGCCAGTTATGAATAAAATATCTATATGTATAGATTGAGTAAGGTTCAGATAAATCTTTCTGAATAAGTCTCATGATTTCTGGCATTTGCAGTTCAGATTCATATGAGATAATTTCAATCTCATCTTGTGGAGAATGATCTTGCATATTGTGATTGTTTTCAAGGTTCTCCAAGGCATCATCAAATATGCACCTGACTATGTGCTGGGCAGATATCTCTCTGTCACTGGCTGCATCACAACACTGTACACTATTTACATCTCGAGCAACCTCACTTGGTGCTTCGCCTTGTGCACCCGATTTATCATTCGAATCATTAGAACTCCCATTTGAATGCTCACTAGTCCCATTGGTTAGGTTACTATTGATGTTATTAATATGAAGAGTATTTGCTAACGATTCGCTTAGTTTCTCCTGATTCGATATAATTATTTCATCCGTTGTT
Organism: Achlya flavicornis; assembly: GCA_947623365.1. Taxonomy (NCBI): domain Eukaryota; kingdom Metazoa; phylum Arthropoda; class Insecta; order Lepidoptera; family Drepanidae; genus Achlya; species Achlya flavicornis. The sequence goes on from OX392482.1 coordinate 7,556,226, forward strand.
TCAGAGGGATCTTTGGCCTTTTTGCTTTTGTTTTTCATATTCGTACCTATTTGACTGCACTTGATATTCTGAACATTCTCGTCCGCTAGCTGATTCATATTGGCGTTACTCTAACTATGTTATTTACACATTCAAATTACTAAGCTCATAAATATTTTACAAAAGCTTTTACGACGATACATACATCTTTTGCTTGTCAAAATTGTAGAAGAGTATCACCGACATCTTGGTAAGTACAAAATGTTATAATAGTTTGATAGCAAAACTTGACCAGATTGTACCTTAGCGCGTTTTCACGTTAGAATTAAAAAGTTTCATAAAATAAATTATTTACGAAAATGCTTTTCTTTTAGATTTATTACAATGAATGACAAATCCAATGCCTTCCACAATCACATTGCAAAAAATATATATCGCGCTCCAGATTCAACTTCTCTCTTTATTTATCCGATTCTAGTTATCGGTCGGACGTACGGTGTATCGACCATTTCACTTCCACACACCTAGCGGTTATCCGATATTGTGTCCGATATTAGGATTAGGATGTTTCTTTTTTGAAGAACCCCATATCGTAGCGCTGAGGGAATACCGTAACGGGGGCTCATTCCACATCCTAATGGTCCGCAATTAGAACTTCCGACTATAACGTTGTGTGGACGATCGAGGCGGCTCGAGGATGTGAGGATGAACTCAACATCGCCGGCGAGCAGTGCGATGGTAGAAAGGTGATGATGGCTCCCGGTTAAAAAGTTCTTGCGAACACTCCCCATTATACAGACGGAAGAACAAAAAGAACGAGCCTATATCTCTCCGAAGGCTGAGAGGTTCTAATCCGCCAGTGAGTATGGGATACCGTCAGCGATACGATACTCGCCTTTGCACCGAGGCAAGTGGATCAAGCTGATAAGCGGGTGCGCCTGTCCAGACGTGCGAACAGTACTCCATATGCGGCGCTTTATAAAGCTGTAGTCGCTGGAGTGTCGTGAAGTACCACTTAGCCTTATTAAGCACACCCAACTTTTTTGAAGCCAGTTTGGCTTTGCTCTCCAAATGACCTCGGAACTGGACATCACTCGCAATATCGACACCAAGGATCCCAATACTCTGTGCGATGTTGAGAGGAGTGTCTTCGAATTTTGGTGTTACTACGAATGGGGTTTTTTCGCGGAGAACGCGCAGACTTGTGTCTTCGAGGGGTTAAAACGGACTAAACTAAGTCTACCCCATTCCGAGACCCGTTCCAACGAAGTGTCGAATTCAGACACAAGTCGTATTCGACTTTCCTCCACCGTAGACCAAGGGATGTTAGCACGGCCGCAATATTGGGCATCCCCAGTGCTGTCATCCAGTGAATATTGGCAATTTTCAATGTATCATTGATATGCAGGATGAAAATTGTGGGTGATAGCACACAGCCTTGCAGTACGCCAGCATTGATATTCTTGATATCGGCGCAGCATCCGTCAACGGCCACTTTGATGCTCCGATCAGCAAGAAAACTAGACATCCAAGTGCACAAACCCTCGGGAATTCCGTACGACGGCAGCTTCGATAGAAGTGCCCTGTGCCAGAGCCGATCAAAGGCCTTAGCGTTATCGAGGCTAACTGCCAATGCCTCGCCTTTACTCTTGGCTCTTTTACTATGGCTTCAGTCCATCGGTGCGTCAGGTAAACAAGAAGATCACGACGAACGACTGAACGACCGTGACGAAAGCCGTACCTACTGGCGGTTGCTAATCAACTGGTGCTCCTCTAGATACCTGAGGAGCTGAGTATTGATGACCCACTCCATCACCTTAGAGAGAAGGGAGGTTATCGCTATTGGCCTGTAATTGGCCGGATCTGTTCGGTCCCCTTTTCTGGCCCACTCGACTTTCGGACGTCAAGGGAGAACAGAGTTCGTCGGACCACGATTTGCAAAAAGCGGATTTCCGGCATTGAGCTGCCAAGATTGAGAGCTGAACTGAAATCAGATTATTGTAGGGGAGATCATCCGAATTTTTACATAGCGCCTACTATATTAATCAGTATCTGCATGGAATTTAATATAATTAATATCTCTCACATCTTCGTCGCAGAAAAGGATACTTATACGCTTAAGTAAATAACATTTTGTAAAGGAGAGAACTGGCAAGTGTTGCTGTAAAAAAAATCTTACTATTATGGACTAGAAACATTCTTTAAGGCGGCGACTTTGAGTATTTAGACTAAATACTCAAAGGGCGCCGATCACGCAGAGAGAGGTCTGAACTTCAAAAACATTTATTGGAGTGTAAAAACATTTTTTTATTAAGTGAGAAATGAAAGCAAATTCATTTAGTATGTATTGGATACTCTAAGAGTTATCTATATAAAACGATCCTTGTGACTTTTTAGGTATTTCCCAATATTCCTGTTGTTTCTACCATGCCAATTTAATTGAATACTGGCAACAGTGTGAAAGGGACACGGCGCCTAAAAAGTAGGTCTCTCTATAGACTCTTTCTCCTCATACCTTGATTAAAAAAATGGAAGTTATGTCATAGCTATAAGGTTCAAAATCCTTTGTACATTAAAAGTCGAGTTAGCTATCCAGTTACGTAGTATATAATATCCTTGAGTAATATCGAGTTGGCGAAAAGCTAGTAAACAACACGTTGGTAGTAGAACATTCTAAATCTATGGTTACGGTACTCTTTGGTTTCTACGACTGGCGTAGGAGACAAGTGTATGGGACGGGACTTTTTGGCGGGAACTTGCAGAGTGACGAAGCATTTTCATTTTCATAAATTTGTGTTGCGTTCGCCTTTTGAACTTGAATATATTATGAACAAATGAAAATAAGACTAGGCTGTATGGCTCAGACCTTTGCCTGCCTTTTGGCGAATATTATAAACAACAACAACAACATAAATTTGTGTATTTTGAGTTTTATTGTGTATTTTTGGTGGTATTTTACCCAATAAAGATCATCCATGTGCACCAGTGAAGTGAAATGAAATGAATTATGTGTATCGTGACTTTTCAAGTTGTCTCAAAATGTCCGTGAAGAGTTTTAGTACAATGACCACCATTGTAGTAAAACATGACTTCTATGGACGGTGACTGACTGAGGACTATAATGTGAAGTGATTTATTGTGACTGGAAACTATAATATAATTCGACACTGGCAGAAATGAGCCCTAATTTGGGCTTGGTTGCCAAAATTAAAAATAAGAAGAAGAAATGTATGGGACTTTTTGGCGGGAACTTGCAGAGTGATGTTGCGTTTTAATTTTTATTTTAACTGACTAGACTATGATCATTTTCAATGGAGGCATGCCTAGTTCAAAAAATTCCATGTCCGAAAACCATGTATGGTGCATTATAAAGCATACAATACGGTATGGTAATATAATCATGGTAATTATATGGTAGCATAAAAGTATTATAATGTACGGCTGTTTACAAGCTTCCATTTGATACCCATATTGTTATAATAACGAATTTTTTGTGTCTAATACCCCCACTCTTTTTTTATTCGTAGACGCCATATAAAAATAATATGCCCTATGACACTCCCACAGTTAGGCCAATCTAACGACACCTCATATGTTTAAATTCATCAAGCCGTTAAGGCTGCAGAGCGTGCCAAAGAAATAGACATACATACATACACACTCGAAAAACATAATCCTCCTTCCGGGTCAGTCGGGTAAAAACATCTCTCAGTATTACCCATTGTTAGACTTTGGCTTTTGCATTGTTAAGCTTGAGTTATAAAGTGTAGCTGACATGACTTTATTTTATATATATAGATGTGTATGGCCATAGGATAGCACTTAGCAGTTGTTCACAAATGGCTTTTTATTTTTGGTAGGAGTAATTTCTCATGGAATCGAGGATTGAGTTATATGTCACCGTGTTTTTGGAATAGATGAGTGTGTTTTTACAAACATGCAACATTCGAGCACTTAAAAGTTTCAATTTTACAAACAGAGGTCAGCACGAAGTTATTTTAAGCGGTCTCCATAAGGTATATGCGAAGCGATTGATTTTTTTGGTGACCTTGTTGATTTGAGGTTTTCACGTGCAGCTACTACCTAACGTTATACCAAGGAAAGTGACTTCATCTCTTTCTTTAATGGTCTGACCATCATAGGAAACAATCAGTTTATTTTTACATTTTCTATTATAGAATTGAACAACGGAAGTTTTATCAACGTTAACCTTTAAATAATTTTTCTTCAGCAAATTATATAATTTAGCCAACATCAATCATTAATCTCTGAATTGTAGTTTTTATTAGTATAATTTTCGGTTATTACAACTGCAATATCATCTGCAAAAAGTGAATAGAAATGATTTCTGATATTAGGAAGATCATTAAGGAACAGCAGTGGACCTAATATACTCCCTTGAGGGACTCCTATATTTATTTTCTTCTAAATGCTTTTTAACCATCGAACAATTAACCCAAAGAAGCGCAATGACGTTCATTTTGGTTGAAATATATTCCGCCAATTTCCCACCATCGACAACGCGCTCTGATTGGCTAAGTCAAGCACGCATGCACTCTGATTGGCCAAGTCAAAAACACTGGATGCAGTGATTGGTGCTTACTGTTCAAATTCAGTGACAAATCACTGACGAGTTTCGGAATTTTATTGTTCATTATTACTACTCTAAAGGGATCTTTCCTCGATGTTTTTAACCGACTTCAAAAAAAGGTGGAGGTTCTCAATTCGGTTGTATTTTTTTAATGTTTGTTACCCTGTTACCTCATAACTCTGTCATTTATCAACCGATTGGGAAAATTTAATGAAATGAATGATGAAATTAGGTATAATATATGCCTACTATTCTGTAATCTGTGGCAGTACAGTAGGTAATTTGTTGCGTAATGTTGTGTGTATGTCGAAATAAATGTTTTTTCTTTCTTTACTGAGGCGGGAACATTGTTTTTTTTCGAGTTTTTTTTTTACCTTCGTTGAACAATATGGATAGAAATAGTTTAGTTATTAGGTAGCGACCGTAGTAATTAATTTACACAGTTAATTTAGCATATTGTAGAATTGATACTAGGTATTTGTTTCAAAATAGTAAGTTTTACGGTTTTTACAGAAACCGTGAGAAACTTTATAATATGGCTCATATTATACAAAAAACATTCATAACACAATGTGCCAAATGAACTTCTACGGTCGCTAAAACATCTACTTCAAAGAATTTAAAACGTCCAGAAGGATAGTCACCTCTATGGCAACATGAAATAAACAAGCCAGAATTGACAGTATTTGACAGCCGTGCGCAGTACGAACTGAGAGCGATTTGCTTAGGGAGCCCCTCAAGCGGAGTGAAATTAAATGTCATGCTTTAGTAAGGCGGATTATCCATCTGGGTAGAGGCACGATGCCCTATGAAAATCTTTGATCTACTTATCCATTTTGTTTATTTGTTTAGACAGTGTAAAAAACAGTTATAGGTACACACAAAAAGTAACACAACAAATATTATACTTATAAGTACCTAATGAATTCTGGTGATGCTGGTGAATGTCTACCAAATCACTGCAACCGTTCAGTTTTCTACAGAATCTGCCTCCCGGAGATTTAAAACCTAAGACGGTTCTACGGAAAGTCGGACAAAATGGTGTTAAGTATCTTGTTACTGGGATATCTGGTAGGAACTCGGAAGTTAACCTTAGATAATAAGTTAAAACAATCAAGTTCATTTCGTATAAGTTTGAAAGTGAAGATGGAATCAATAAGGCTTCTGCGATTTGTGTGATCGAGTTTCATATCATAAGGATCTTTCCTACTACCCTAACCATGATTAAATCTGAAATGCCATAAGAACCTTTTTTGAATTATCTCCAAACGACTGCACTGCATAATGCCGCCTCCAAACTACGCTGCAATACCCGCCAATATTCCGCACTAGGCTATTATGGTGCCTCCTACAGGGTGCGTCCATGCTACGCGAAGCGAGCACGAGTCGAGTCTCGAACGAACAGGATTCGTTCGTTGCTCGCAATTTCAAGCATGGACGTACTTAATGAGCGTTCAACGAGCCTACGAGTGCGATGCGAATCCCTTTGTTCGTGAAAAAAAACTGACAATTGGGCGGAGCGCATTCGAGCACGCTACGAATGCTCGTTCGAGGCTCACAAGATACGTAGTATCCCCTATAGTGGTCTGTGCTCACAAGCCCGTCCACGCTACGCGTATCGTGCTCGTTTGTGGCTCGGCTCGTGCTCGGTTCGCCAAGCATGGACGCACCATTATATATTAGGATCTTGGGTCTGCTCTTTCGAATGATTTTTACAATATAATACAATTATGTACTATAATGAATAAGATGAATGAGAATGTTTATTGATCGTTTTCAGTACAAATAATATAGCTGACAAAGCGAGTGAAACATCGTTTTTAGTATGGATAGGCTTGTACTTATTTGATAATTTCACCAGAGTAAGTGTGATGTGCTTGAAGGAAACACAAAAGGCCTAAAAGGGCTGGCTCCAGCGTTGTCAGACGTCCCGATTTTTAGACCAAAATTAAATGTCCCGCGCGGGACAGTCTCTTATTTTAACGTATATGCCGCATATTTTAACGCTCGCAAGGGAACCAAACCTATAGGATGTTTCCTATTGACCTAGAATCATAAAATTAAATTTGGCAAGGAGCAATTCCATGTAGCACAAGTAAAGGAAGAAATCCGAAAATCGTTTTGTAGTTACATAAAAAAAATGATTATATTATAACACAATCGAAAAAAAGGGAAATAATCTACGAGACTCGATTCCCGTGATGAATTAACTATTTACATACCTACAAGTTTCTACGGAACTCTCGGTGCACGAGTCCTACTCGCACTTGGCCGATTTTTTTAGGTTGTCCCGCTTTCGGCGATGGAATCCCGCTTGTTTTACTCAGGAGGCTTCAAAATCCCGCTTTGCCCGAAAAAAAAAAACTGGCAACTGTGGCTGGCTCTCACTTGCAGCAGCTGAAACACACCGCTGGCATTCTGGGCGGCTAGGTTCGACTTATTTTCAATTTGAGAGTGGTAGCCAGGCCGGAGGATACCTACTAAAAAGTACCCTACCACTAAGCTAGGTTTCCTCATGATCATCATCATCATCATCAGCCATAATGTCCCACTGCTGAGAACAGGCCTCCTTTCACAAATGAGGGTGAAAGGGACTGGGCGATCCTCCACCACGCGTGCCCGCTGCGGATTGGTGGAGGTAGGCTAGTGGTCAACCTACTGTTGGAATTTTTCAAGCCGCCTAGGAGGCATCCAACTAGCTTAACGACTATCACAATTAAGTGATAACCGGGACCAACGACTTTACTTGCCTTCCGAAGCACGGAAACGCTAGATTTGAAATACCACTAGGCGGTCACCCATCCAGGTACCGACCACGACAGACGTAGCTTAACTTTGCCGATCGATTAAGAACGGCTAATCATCCTCATGATGTTTTTCTTCAAACCCCGCAAAATCAAGCTCATTGTAGGATTCAAATCCCCTTCTATGGCCATGACATTCGACGTCTCTACCTGTCTCTACCACTGATCTAAGGATGTGCGTTCTGCTCATCTAGCGGTTGAGTTGTACCTACAACTACTGGTGCCTCATTACGGTATTTAAAGAACATGTGTGCTGTGTCTGACGACCCAGAGTCGCTGGGCGCCGCTGGATGCAAGCGGCCCAAAAGCGTACGTAGATGTAGGCTCACAGAAATCAGAAGAGGGTCCCATGTTCAACAGTGGACATCCTTTGGCGGATATGATGATGATGATTATATTAATATGGGTTTCCAATGTAAAGAGCTTGGGAATCGTGATACCGAGATATTTGAAGGTCAATTTTATTATATTTCGTATTTTTTTAATTCTTCGTATTTTGCTGTGTACTTAACTAGATGCTTGCTTAATAATTTTATCAAAAGCGTTGTTTAAGCATCGTTATAAACTGTAATGAATTATCACCTTCAGTTTTCAGTCATCATGAAACGGTCGACGGTTGTGAGATTGGGCACTTTATGTGCATATTAGCAGGATACCTGCGTCAATAAATACGCATATTCTATACTTAGTAAGTCGGTGTGCTTTCAGAACATTTCGTAGGAGCGTACAGCGCGGCAGCGTCGAGCGCTGTTGACGTCATGAAGAGAATCAACATGGCGGACGGATGGCTGAAAGCGCGCGCGTGTCCCGTGGCTGCAGGTAGTGTGCTCGGTGCTTCGAGTACGCGACTCGATCGACTGACTGGAGTTCAGTACCCGGTTGACAGCCGGTGAGGCGGCGGCGTGACGTGGTACTCCAAGCTTACATTACGCGCACGCCGCCTCTGCGCGATTTTCTACTGTAAATATTTTTTTACTGGAAAACTCACTGTGCTGAAATAAAGAAACTGAACTATTGTGTGTGTTTGAACTCTTCTTATGAAACAATTTGTGCTGCTTTTACAAAACAATATCTTTCGTATGATTTATTTTATCTGAAAATAAATAATACTATTAATGCGTGACTGAATAGCGCTAAATCAATGCGCCAGGTACCTAGACGTTTCAATCAAAATTGACGGTACTTAAAAAGGCTTAACAATAAAATATTTATTCAGTGCAACCACTGCTGGCTTCAATGTTTGTGTGCGTACCATTTGACAATTATTAATGGATTTATGCAGACTAGTGCTACGGATGCTTATTATGTCTCAATTCCAATCATCAGATTGTGGAAAGTTGGAACCTCTACTTGAGATTTGATGATAGTAAAATCAACAATGGCGGACCGTGAACGTCCTGCGAAAACCCCTATTAGGGTGGGTTTTTATGACATCGAAAGGACCATTGGCAAGGGAAATTTTGCCGTCGTTAAGTTAGCACGACATCGAATAACGAAGACTGAGGTAAGTGACTATTTAATCAATATTAAGATAAGCTGTTGCTACAAATAAACCAAATACCTATTGACTGCTCTAATGTTTAAAATTTGTATTTTTTTTCTAATTTTCTAATTTAAAATTTTGAGATCTTCAATAGGGGTATAACTATATTCTGCTGTTAATCCTAACTTCATCCCTAAAAGATTCTTACTGATGTTACTCTATCTCTAAATTATTTAATAGTGCTGAGCCTGTTGTTTACAATAACTAAACTAATTTAGTCTCACTATACCTACCTCTTTCTAACAAATAATATAAGAAAAGGATAAGAAATTTAGTCCTGTCAAATTAGTCGTTTGCTTGTTTTCAACATAAAAGTCTCTATCAAAATTGGTTAGGTACTAGGTACGTCTATTTACCTGCGCTAATGAAAAGGGCAAATACTAATTTGACAGCGTTAAAAATGTTCTGTCTTTTGCTTTATAAATAATGTTTTAAGAAATATAGGTAGTTTAGTGCGCTTTACAACAGAATCGCCACCTGTCAAAGTATCAAATAAATAAATTACCTAGGTTGGTAACGAAAATAATGAAAAGCAAAACGACCTTGGATATTTTTGCGTAACTAATCATAATGATAAGAAAAGCAAATAATAACTGAACAAATGACGAAGACTACCAATTAAAATCAAGTACCTATAATAGGTAGGTATTGCAGTAGTTTATTATAATACAAACGGAATACCTATCCTAAGTACCTATGTATTTTTTTTTGTAATATTTGTTTGTCCCCGACTGGATTACCTTATAAAACTCAAGTTATATTCAAAATTCTATAGATTAAAGGGCTTGTTTTTCTCTTTTCAGTATTTTTTTTGGTTTTACGCAATCGGGTTTTTTGTTTCTTTAAATAATTTAATTTATTTCAGACATTTTTAGTTTTATTAATGAATGAGATGTATGTATTATTAAGTAGATGAGCGGTACTGTAAAGTAAGGCTAGCAACCACCAGAGCTCTGTAAGTTACGTGTTTTTTTTCAGTTAACGTTAAAATTGTAGCATAAAAGTATTATAATATACCTATACATTTATGGAATGGGCTGCTTACAAGCTTTGATTTTATACTCATATTTTTTGTTATAATAACGAAATTTTTGATTTTAATACCCCCTCTCTTTATTTAATTCATAGGGTTACATTTAAGTTAAGACGAATCTAACGACACGACACCTCATATGTTTAAATCCATCAAGCCGTTTAGGCTGCAGAGCGCGCCAGAGAAATACATACGTAGTTACTCTCGAAAAACATAACGCTCCTTCCAGGTCAGTCGGGTAAAAATTATACAAGTTAGCTAAGTTTAGTATTGATAAAGTTGTTACATAAAACTGGGCGACATTATCGCAAAGTAATCGCAAGTATCTACTTCTTGGTAGCACTTGTACTTGTACTTTCTACTCCTTTTATATCCCATGTACAACTGATAGCCAAGGTACCTAGTTCGAACACGTCGTGCCTACAGGCCTGAAGAAAGACGTTAAGAGTAGTTTTTCTATGAAAATCAAAGTCAAACGGCATCTGGCTGAAAACCAGCGTATGATGTCAGGCTTGTAAGTCAAGATCGTCGCCAGTATGAAGATGAGCTGATCAGGCATCTAATCAATAACAAGATTGCCCCAACGATCCTAAGTATCATAGAGTTTTAATATTCTAACTCTATGATTGCAATTAATAGTAATTAATACATCGATGCGCACCAAGACAACCATCACAACTAGAGGAAACAAATTGTTCATAAATGTATTATTATTGTTTATAAATGAGCACATGTTAATATAGTCAATCCCCATGGAACACGATTGGTCATATTAGCGCCATTAGGTACAAATGGTAAACATTACCGTTGTATATTAGACGGTATTCAAATTAGGTAGGTAATTTGTTTCACACGTGCTTTCTTGCGCCCCTTTTTCAACTCAATAGAGACATAATTGATTCAAAATAATATTGCTTAATAAATTGAAACCTTACTCCTTTTGAAATTGAATTGAAATTTTAAGTACTTAAACTAATACCACAGCGCAATAATTAATAATGTCACGTAGAATTTCTCTACGTGACAGGGTCCGAAATTAGGACATTCGTAGGAGAACAAAAATGACGGACATAGCTCGTAGAGTTAGTAAGCTGAAGTGGCAATGGGCAGGCCACATCGCTCGAAGAGCCGATAACCGATGGAAGGTTCTCGAGTGGCGACCACGTACTGGAAAGCGCCGAGCGGGACGACCTCCCACCAGGTGGACCGTAGACCTGGTCAGAGTCGCTGGGCGCCACTGGATGCAAGCGGCCCAGAACCGTTCGAAGTGGAAATCAATGGGAGAGGCCTATGTTCAGCAGTGGAAATCCATGGGCTGATATGATATGATATGATATATACCACACCGAGGTATTATGGTCAGGTATTATGTATCAAACTGTTAATGTTTTTATTTATTCTATTTGCATCATTATAATTATAAACCCATCTTCTACACAGTAATTTGAATGTTTTGTCTGCATCGATTACACATTAATATTTGGCACCAATAAAATCCTAATGAATCTAGTAATTACGAACACGAGATTTGATAAACTCACGTGGCCGTGGGATTGAATAAAGATATGTAAGAAAGAGGCTAATATATGAATATATCAGTGGAAACAATAAAAAATACGTTACATCTTATGACCGAAGTTTATGTATTAATAACTATAGAAATTAAACTCGTCATAAACGGCACGTAGGTCCATATAGGCTTTTGTTAGATCATATTATTCCGAATCCACTTTTTCTGGTCATCCATGACTATGGCAGTTTGTAACAACCGCCATAACACAATAAATATGTGTGATTCCCATAATTCTCCGTCTAAGGTGTGAATTTAAATTAGTAATTTCTGTTACGAGGAATTCAACAATGAGGTCGTCCATGGTAACGTTAATGAGAAGTAAAGATGTCGTTAGACAATAGCTCATAGTACTGCACCAATATAAGATCAAGTAAATCTTAGTACCCTACGTACATGAATCATCAACAGTATAAATATAATAATTTAAATGAATAAAAGGAATGCCTATACAGAGTTTTATATTTTATCAAAACAACATCTCTAAGTATTTATTTAAATATACAGACGTCCTAGGAGCAGACCGACGAAATCAATAAAACAGGTCACGTTTCAAAAATCATGTTAGAGAAGCCATATGGCATGCTAGAGGCCTTAATAATTGAGCAACGGTGTAAGCTTTTCATAGTTCAAAGTTTCAATTGTGGGAAACAGTAATAATACAATAGAAATAAGAAAGTTTGCGAGTTGAATTGTTTTCAGAAGTATATTGTTATACTCGTATGTACCTACATTGGAATTATAGAGCTGGACGTTATAGGTATGAAAAGCTTCGATAATCAAAAGCTAGTCATAAAGAAGGGCTATCAGTAGAAATAGAAATAGAAATAGAAAATATTTATTTTCGGTAACTTATCATCTACACTAAAAATATATCAGTGTCCTGAAATATTAAAGAAATGTAAGAGTTTAATAAATTAACGAAGGAATTAAAATTAGAGCAAAACCTAGTTACTATTACCTATTTATTCCGTGGCAAAACCTACTTACGTTAAGTAAAGTTAAGTAAGACTGTTAGGGTTAGGTTAGTCACTCAAATACCACTTTTTATACTGGAGACTCAGGCAAAATCAGCGATTAAAGAATTTCAAAGCATGATCCAGCATGTTATTCTTATGCAATATTCTTTATTGTACATATAGCATATGTATTCGTGGCGTGATAAGAATTAAATTAATATGAATAGAGATTTAATTCATAGCTCGCCAGGTATAAGAGAGTACATGCCTGCAGTTGCTTGTAGTGGTGCGAGTCTACGGCACCAAAGTGGGTCATTGGCCGAATACTGTGGCATCGTCGTCGTCAATGACTCACCAGCTCCGTTTGTATGAACTTTCTAACTGGCTATTACATTGATTTTAGGGCTTTTGTTGTTACTACACGTAGTAACATTTTGCGGTTTGATTGAGCTGGTTGTTAAAAAATAGCGACTGTATTGATGACGCATCGCAAAAATGTCTATACGAGGACGATACATTGAATGAATGCACTAAAATAACAAAACGACCGTCCTCGGCCTTCATTACAGTTTTATTATTGGTGTGCGTGTTTGATGCGAGGATTGATCGCTTTACCAGGCCTCTATCAAACATAAATCCGGCTCGGTGATTATATGGAGTGAAATGCATTGCCTCGGGAATTGTCAAACGCGGCATTGATTATCTTTCCTTTTTCCACTTTCCTTTCTTGTCTCAACTACAGCAGCAGCAGTATTTTACTAGCAGAGGATATTTCACTACGAAATTACGCCAATCGCCTTATATCTTCCTTGAACTGTCAACAAATATAATCATATTATCTTTCAAGCAGTTCACAATGATATGCGCGTGGGACGCACATCACGCACACGACCTCAGGGTTTTAGATTATCTCAATAAAAATATCTTATGTAAACATTATCTACATGTTAAATAGGAACTGGGAGATAAGTAAGCACGTTGTCGAAACATTTCATTTGGTGAAACATTACTATCAATCAGTGAATCAGCTTCGGTTGGATGAGGTCGAGTTGGGCGCCGGCGGGCTGCCGCGTCCAGAAATACCGCGGCATCGACCTTGCCTGTGGATGCACGCATGTTGTTTTTATTATTTACCTCTTTTTATCTGCGTGAGCCGTTATCCAAGGTGACGGCCAGTGGTTCTACGCATCGCACACGTCATCGCTTAATTTCTAGTCGTCAAAATTGTCTTGTGTAGTTTTCATTACTTCTATAGCTGAATCGAATCAGCATACATAGTCTTTCTAATATTTAATCCTCTTCTTTCAACACATAGTATTTTTGATGGATAAGTTACATTGTACACATTACACCAACTTTACTTTTACAATATATATATACTTTGAATAGATACATACCTACCTACCTATGGTTTTGACTATTTTTATATAGGTACTTGAACATTTGAACAAAGCTCTAGCATTAAACGCAAAATCTAGTAAGTATCTGGATCTGGAATCTGGAAAATTCGGAAATTTCTCCCGGTAGACATTGGGCATGAACAGCTAGTTTTAAATAATTTACTTCTACATAACTATTGACCTTTAATTATTTAGCTATCTATAATAAAGGAGAGAAGTAGTACCTATAGAGCGATTTTATTTGCTGAAACGGACATTGTAGTAGAAGATACGTTGATTCAGAATTCTCGAGGCAAGCATAAATCATTGCGTTGCGCTTGGTAAAATAAAGAAAGTTAGATCAGTCCGAGGATGCGTGATCGGCAGTTGTATGTCTGGCGAATATTTTCCCAGGAAATCACGCTGTATGGCACGCGCTCGGTTTACACCGGGCCCGCTTGAAAAATTTATGCTTGACGCAAATGCGTTACTTATCTATTTTGGCTCTCTGCGTCAGTGGCTCGTTGTTATCTGCGTTTTGCAGTCTCGCGGTCACCCTCAGCGTCTTCGTCGTTTTATTGACTTTCACTTCCAATGACATATTTTCCCAATTTATACGGCTCTATTACATTCCGCACAAATAATCCTAAACAGTAGTAAAGTTATAAGCTTATCATCAAAAATAATTTCAGTATCTACATTGTATTACGTTATAGTGAAACAAGACTGTACTAGGATGCGTTTATCAATAGATAATTCAAATGATAACGTCGAGACACGCGCGTTTGTTTGCTCTTGATAAGTTTATCTCTTGTCGTGACGTCAATTGGTCGTTTTTATTCCAAGACGGATATGTAAAAGGTTTAAACAAAACTTAAATGTTTTTGTAAACAATAATAAGTAGCGTGTTTATTTTACGACATAAACATTTAGGTACAATGATAGACTGTGCAGTTGTTTTTGGCGACTAATTGTTTTTTGAATTCCATTTCTAAGATACTCTACCATATATTATTGTAGGCCGTTGCTGGCCAATAAAAGATTATTTTTGATAAATAAATCTAGAGGTACGAAGTTGAGTTAAATGCAAAGTTATGTAAGAAATGCAGCAGTGACAACTCTGGAGAAATTGAGTAGCTAGGAAAAGGGGTAATGGAAGGGGGGCACTAGAATGGAGGGTACTATGCTTCCCCGACAACGCGACGTGGCTTTATACTACTTACTATATACCAACCTTTCAACTTTCAGGACGTTTTTGCTTAATGCGTGGTGTGCGTGGGAGGGATAATATGGCTTTCGTATCTTATTTACTTAACTCTACGTATATTTAGCAATTTGTACCTAACCTACTTTCTTGATATTCCTTTGTACCCTCATAACCATTTTTTTTATTGACTTGTGGTATTTTTAGAGATCTTTAATTCTATTTACTATGCTCCTACTGATTATTCTCTTCTTCTCACGCCACTGTCTCAGGGTCATACACATCTTAGATTCACGCCCTTCTTTTTTACGAGCTAATTATAGGTATCCTCACAAATATCTTTTTTTTTAACACTATCAACATGGCAAAAAAATATTCAGTACTAACAGAAATTAATTTTGGATTTTCAGAATCAGTTTCAATTGTTCAATGGCCTTATTTGTTTGTTTTTACTTCAGCGCTTTCTTGTTTTTAACTTCCCTTACTTATAATGAATGTAATCTTCGTCTAACTAAAAGATGTTCAGAGAACTAATTAATTCCACGTAGTTATCTTTGCTTATAAGATTATTGTTCTATTAAATACGGAAGAAATTAAGTAACTCATTTACCTAAAAGTAATTTTGCTCTAAATGACCTATTTTAGAGCATTCATCAAAGGATACTTAACGCTACATATTCCCAGGGCCTGTAAATTCCAACTCGACTCAAGCAACGGATTACAAGGGAGAGAAGCGGATGTTTTCCTGACTCTCTCTAACTTACGCCGTCCCGCTTTGGCCAGTATATTGATCGTAGTCTAGACTTGTTGATCGTAGCTGGAGGGCTTATCGTCCCTGAATTTGGTCGGGGTTTGGAACTGGCCTTAGAGTACTAAAACTCATGACTTCTTTTTAGGGTTCCGTACCTCAAAAGGAAAAAAACGGAACCCTTATAGGATATTTGGATATTTATTTGTTGCCCGTCTGTCTGTCTGTCTGTCAAGACCCTTTTTCTCAGGGACGCGTGGAGGTATCAAGCTGAAATTCATATCAAATACTCAGGTATACTGTCCCATGAAGCTGTGAAAAAATCAAACTTCTAAGCCAATGCAATCAAACCTATTTTATCCTATTTAAACCTGTCCAATTAAATTAATTACTTTTCAATAAACAACTAATGATTCATCTTGTATCTGAGTTAGTATACCTACTTACTAAATAGATATTCAGGTAATAAGTAGGTAATCCCTCACTGACGCCATCCAAGTATGTAAGTATTGCGATTTATTTATTAAAGTCTGTGATTAAAGTCATCAACTACAGAGCTCATACTCAAACGTGAATAAATATTATAAAAATATTTATTGTCTTTGTTTTGTTTATCTTTAATTACAAGATAAGGAACAATTGACGCAAAACGTAAGCACTGTTACCTTGCCTGAAGTTGCCTGGCGATATTATCAGTAAATGTTCCAAAGTTTCCTATCGCGTTATCATAAAAGCGTCCGGCTTTTTTTTAAGTTTCTGCTGTATGTACCAAGGTAATAAATAACCACGAGGGTCTTTACCCGGTTGAGAGCCCTCAGCGTTCATTATAATTTGTGCGCGTTACGGTGTAAAAGCTATAGGTGTGAGATGCATTGCAAATGTAGCACTTAAGTTGGTAGGTACCATAGAAATAATATACCTAGAAAGAACGTCGCCATACTACACGATATCTAAAACAGGCCAACTTTTATAGGCTGCTGCGCGTAACAGCTACGTTTTACGCTCCCTCTGCGTCATTCTGCTTGTCATAGTGACGTTCATAATAATAGCAGTTGTTGAAATATTCCAATTAAAATCGGGAGTCGACACTCAATCTGGATGTATCCCACAGATCAAAGGTACCTACCTAAACAAAGAAAAAGGATTTTGCAAAGTGACGCTGCGTTATCATTTTTATTTTCATAAATTCGTGTATTTTGAGTTTTATTGCATATTATCGGTGGTATTTTATCCAGAGATTACAGAATAATTCAGATGGAGCGCGCGGAACACGAAAGTGAAGCCAAAAAAGCAAATACAAATTGAAAATCTGATACCTGGTATTCTTTTTCCAGTTTGTATTTGCATTTTTTAACCACAGTTTTTTAATAAAGGAGTGTTTTTTGCTACATAAAGTTTGTTAAACAAAGCAAATACACATTCAAAAGCGAATACCAGGTACGTGTTTTTCAATTTGTATTTGCTTTTTTGGCCTCACTCCCGTGTTCCGCGCGCTCCATCTGCCTTATTCTGTAATCTGTAATTTTATCCAATAAATTGATCTTTATGTGCACCGCTGAAGTGATATGAAATAAAAAAAATGAATTAGGTATATGTGTATCGTGACTTTTAAAGTTGTCTCAAAAAGTCCGTGAAGAGTTTTAGTACAATGACCACCATTGTAGTAAAACATGACTTTTATGGACCGTGACTGACTGAGGACTATAATATGTGATATTGATTTTTTTGTGACTGGAAATTATAATATAACTCGACACTAGCAGAAATAAGTCCTAATTTGGATTTGGTTGCTAAACTTAAAACTAAGAAGAAGAATTTATATCTGTCTCGCTTGCACTAATGAGACCTTTACGTGTGAATACTTAGCTATACATACAAGGTAGGTACATAAGTGTTCTTTCTTATGAAATACCAATATATTCAGTTAATTTACAAGATAGTGTGATTTCGTTAGTCACGTTTTGTCACTACTGCGTTTTTGTTACGACGGTAGTGGTAATTTGTCATTGGCTCACTAATTACAGTCTACGGGTACAAAGACATTGGTTGCGCCATCAGATTCAATTAAGGACTAGCGTATAATTTGAGGCAAAATGCAACAAGAATATCGACAAATGTCTTTATTTGGAATTTTACGTAATTCTATAACAAAAAGCGTGTCTTATAACGGCAGTGATAATAAAATTAAGGTATCTTTTTTACTATGATTTTAATTTGTGAGTATAATTAATTTTGATTGTATGAACGCATACAATAGGCAAAACATACAATTTCCCGCCATATTTCAGTCAATCAATTTATAACAATATCGTACGTATCACGAAATAATCTGGTATCTACCTACATACATAATTATTAAGTTCAGAAGGAGGGAATAAGTTTATCAATCGTTTGATGCTGGTACAATATCGTACTTTTGTATCACGAAATAATCTGGTATCTACCTACATACATAGTTATTAAGTTCAGAAGGAGGGAATAAGTTTATCAATCGTTTGATGCTGGTTCTGGTTTTACCTAGAACTATTATAATGGGCGGATATATTGCGGATAAACCAGAACCTAATTGATTATTTTAACTTATCTAAGATACCTACCTCTCTGTGTGTTAGGTATAAGCCCTGTGTTGTAATTGCATTGGATTAGTTGACGAAGCGATCGAAGTGTCTCCGTTAAAGCTTGGACAAAAATGCTTTCGTGTTCCAGATGTCCGCATTTAAATTTTGTTTGTAATTATGTGGATTTTTTAAGAATTCTGAAATTTGGAAAACCTGGATCAACGAAAAATTGTTATACTAAGTAATAATCGAGACTCACGAACGGTCCTAAAAATTTATTCATAAGTATAAGACCATAGATAAGTGGGGGACACTGTTTTTCTTGCTACCCTACATCTTTTTTAGAGTTCCAAACCAAAAAGGGAAAAAAATACGAGTCTAACATAGAATCTCGTCTTTTTTGGAGTCTGTTAAAAACGAACCCTTACGGTGGCATTTCGTCTGTCAATACAATTACGAAATACAGTTCATAAAATGTATATAAATATAACAGAAAAATAGAACGAAGTTTCTTACTAGCAGTTTTTTCGATATCATCAAAATTCAAAATACACAAATAATTTTAATAATGCGGTCCAGTTTTTTACAACAGTTAGGTATGGCCTAAACCAAGAAATACTTACAAAGAAGGTCGAAATTCGGAATCCTCGGTGAGCGAATCAGACTCGGACTCTCACTCGGCTGGTTTTATTTTCACTTTGATAGGCTGCAGGTATCTGTAGAAGCGCTCGTGGTGTAGCATGATTAGCCGTTCTTAATCGATGGGCAAAGTTAAGCTACCACCGTCGTGGTCGGTACCTGGATGGGTGACCACCTAATGGTATTTCAAATCGAGCTTTTCCGTGCTTCTGAAGGCACGTAAAGCCGTTGCACGCGTTGATCCCGATTATCACATAATTGTGATAGTCGTTAAGCTAGTTGGAGGCCTACTAGGCGGCTTGAAAAATTCTTATCCTCCTGCCCATTCCCTTCCACTCTAATTTGTGAAAGGATTTGATTTGAGGACATTACCGGCTGATGATGATGATGAAGCTGTATCTGACCACAATCTAACCATGGTAAGTGATGTATGATGTGGCCCAGGCTGATAAACACTACTTTTAGCACCTACCCCAACTAAACTGTATTGAATTTTTTCAATGTGCTGCTTATCGGGTTCCTAAGAGAGAGATAATAATACTAGCGTCATAGATATCAAGATAAGACAGCCATTACGATTTCAATAAATATACATTTTATCATACAAATTACTTAGTTCTTTGACGTCAAAGCAAGGCCATAAGTAAATAATCCTATTTATCTGTGGTACACAAGACTTTCTAAAAGTTCAAAGCCTAACATTTTTGTTCGAACGTTCTCGCTAACGGTTATTGGATCTGTTGATGGTGATGAAAAGCAAATATAGCAGTACCCTATAGATTGGCATGAGATTTAATGTAAATATTGTAAAATTTGCAGTTATTTTGCACACCCACGTTTTCTGATAGCTCACGTCATTTGCTCACGTTTATTACGTACAGAATACAATCTGTTGGTTCTATGAAATTACAAAACCTAAAAACTGCAAACTACTATTGAGCTGCCATTGTTTTTATTCTCTCAGATTTTACTACTAATTCAGATATTTTTTAATTTGCTTCTACTTCCACCATTTATACAACTAAAAGCATTTATTTAATTTTATTAGGAATTCTCTTATTAATCAAAAGTAACGTGATAAGACGTCACAAGTACCTGCTGTAGCTTGGGTCTTAAGAATGCAATTAAAGTTTTGTTTTCTTTCCAAATTGAAAAAAAAACAGTCTGACAATCAAATATACTTTCTATAGTCCTAAGCGCGTTATTCTTCACAGCAACATATTTGCTTTCCAGATAAAGGCTTGATGCCCATTTAGAGGGAACAACGGCTTCATCGACTACTGACCCTCCGGGTTTCCCAACCGTAAAGATTATTACAACAACAAAATGAGCGGACGCGGAGGTTTGAGCGTGTCGGTGTATAATAGTGTACAATACATATCCGGCCACAGGTGAACTGGCTTACTCAGTTTTTTCCTTGAAAGCACCTCCCTCTAATTGGACAATGCGATGTTAAATTGTGGTAGGTCGTAGAAACTTTCAAAAAGAAGGTCTAAAAGAAGGCTTCTCGTACTTAATTATAATTTAAAATAAAATAAAAAAAGCCTTTATTAATAAAGCCGTAATAAATAATACAATGTTATAATAGTTACATGCTTAAAATTTTACCTAATTTGTCAGATAGGGCCGCTCATTGGGTAAAGGCCTCCTCCATTCCTTTCCACTCGTTCCTATCCAGTGCTATCTCCATCCATTTGATGCTTGCCTCATCTTTCACCTCGTCAGCCCAGCGATCCCTAGGGCGCCCTCTTCCTCTGTTACCCTGCGGCCCTGACCAAGAAGTGACACGTTTTGTCCACCTCTTATCCGTTAAACGTGCTAAGTGTCCTGCCCATTTCCATTTTAGACTCTGTGCATGTTGAAGCGCATCTAGATTTTTGGTTTTCTTACGTATCGTTGTATTATTTTGTTTGTCTATTAGCTTTATGTTTCATTAAGATGCTTCTTTCCATATCACGTTGGGTTGTTAGTATTTTATTTCTTGTTTCTTTGTTAAATATCCAAGTCTGGCAGGAATAGGTTAGTTATTATTATAATTTACTTGTTGTAAATTAGGCGAACGGTTTAATTTATGTAACCTATTGTATATGTTGGCTATGCTATGCGATGGATGCAGATGCGGCCCCAGAATTAGAGAGCTACCTTCTAGAGTTAAGCTTAGTGAGACAACGCTAATGAGAAAAGATAATAAAAGTAAAAAAGTGCAGTGCAATCAAAAGAAACTATAATTAATGTGGACACAGACACAACAATAGTGTCAATTACGACCAGTTTTCTCGTGTTCGTACAGAACTGTGTGTGGCACGAATTGCTCTAAAGTAAGTTGGTAATATGTCAGCCAGACAATGATTTATCTGCGGAATACGTGGTAGTTAGTACAATTACAGCTTTAATCACAAATTTGCAAAGTACCTAGGTACCTGCTTACAATTTGTCCAGTTGTCATGTGATGTGATCGCGCATATTCTTAATCATTGTAAAAGATTTTATTGTGATTGTATATTCTGACAAGCAGACTCCCGCGGTTTCACCCGCGTACGGTTTCACTTTTTTTGCGTGGAAGACTAATTATTTTTCAAAAATTAAAGTAGCTAGGTTACTCCTTATAAAAACTCGGCCCGATTTTATTCAAAAAAAGTTGAACTCATATAAAAGCTGGGAATGTCAAGTTTTTTTTTTTTTTTAAATCAAAAGCACTAAGAAGTATTGATATCAACTTCGATGCAAATCACCCCTAAAATAACTTTCTACCCCTTTTTAACCTCGTTAGGCGATGAGTTTCAATCAAATACGAAATAGGTACATCTTCCATCAATCCTGCTAAAGAATGTTTATGCAAAATTTTAAGTAGATTGAATCAAGGAATCACGGTGTCCCATACAAACTTTGCTCCCGTTTTTTACCCCCTTAGGGGTAGAATTTCGGAAAATCCTTTCTTATCGGATGCCTACATCATACAAAGAACACGCCCTCCAAGTTTCAGGACTCTACGATCAGCAGTTTAGGCTGTGCGTTGATCCATCAGTCAGTCATTCAGGATAAAAGAATTAGCAAAAATTGCAGCCTTCGATGAAAAAAAAAGAGTTTTTTTTTTTTTTTTTTTAAATTTATTTATTCAAAACACTGTGAAAAACAGTACAACAAACTATTAAAAACCACACAACGCAAACCTCAATGGGTTTATCTGTGTGTGGCGAGGACGTTCGTTCGCATAGTTATGTAATTTAAAAAAAGTTAGTTATTTAATTTATTTAGGTAAAAACATTTCAGTTTGCGCTTCACAACGTTATGCTTAATATCCTTATTGTTAAACATAAAATAAATAATTATATGAATGCTATAAACTTTAAAAACTCATATTAAACTGATATTAGTGATGCGCGGCGCGAGGGGTCTTTATGATCAAATGACGCAAGGATACGTGCGTAATACTGATATCTGAACAATGAGGTCAATGTCGGAGCAGCTGACCGCCAGTTCAGCCTATATTACTGCAATTACACTTGTAACTGCTTCTGTGTCCCGTTTACTACATCTGCTTCGGGAAATATTATCTTGGATTTCGATCAAATTATGTTTTCCACCAGCGTAACTGTACTTACCTTACCGACTTCATTTACCACTTTTATTTTTCCTTTTGGGTTTGGAAATTCCTTCTTGGCCATTCACGTTATTGTGGAAAACCAGCGCTCACTAAAACGTCATTAACTGATCTATTTGATGCTATAGATAATTCTATTCCATCGATTGTTCCTTTGGTCGGTAGCCACTATAGCTATACAACATTGGTTCTTTGTCCAAATAAAGCAAAGGAACAAGCATTTGTTAGTTTTTTTCCACTTTGCCCTTGTTCTGAGGCGGAGGCGGACGGTCGGTCCAATCACGTCAATTGGTTCAATCGTTCAGGAATGACGCTCAAATTGACGTCATCGCCCCTTTGTCTGTCTTGAAACACACTGAACCATCTAACGGTATTGTTCCGTTACGAGAGTTTGAAAACTAAATGTAAAATGATTATAACAGGTGGAGATTTCGAGATGGCATATTTTCGAAACCTATGTTGGGTTAGTCATGCTGAACAACTCTTAATATGGGACCAATAGCGAATTCTCAAAAAAGAAAATTTACTTTCCATAGTAGGTCAAATGTCAACCTTGCTCGATCATAATGTATGAAAAGTAAAAAAAATACGCTAAACCTAGTCATATTTCAAAGTAATGTCGTTCTTTGATTGAAGTAGATAAAAAAAAACAAAATTGTTAACTGTAGGTGTTTTCATGATGAAAATCTGTTGGGGCAATTTCCACAAAGGTTACTGTTCAGCATTCAATTCAAAGTTTGTCTGAAATTGAATGCAGTGGGTACCTCTACAAAATACAAATTTGAATGCATCTTACTCAAAAACACGAAAAAAAAGCTTATGAAAAACTAACTGCCTTGGAATTAATTTAAGGATTAATATTTTATTTCTTTTGTTACAGGTAGCAATTAAGATAATAGATAAATCGCAATTAGATGCCAGTAATCTTCAGAAGGTCTACAGAGAGGTGGACATCATGAAGCGGCTCGATCATCCACATATAATTAAGCTCTATCAGGTAATTAATCCTACATATCTATTTACAAAGTATTTGAAGATTAATGGGGTGAGTAAATAGTTAAGAAATGAATTATTTTTCATGTGCAAATAAAAATATTTGCGAAAATCTACGATTTGCTTCCAAAACGTGGTCGACAAAACTGAAGTTTTTTCTTTTACAATTTATTTGTGACGTCAAACGTGAACATTTTGACCCCGCCTGGGATTTGATGCGTACTGCTTATTATGGGGCAATAAACTTACTGTATATCGGATGGGATCAACTGAGGTCAGTCAGTGGCGCTCGGAAAAGAGAAACTTACTCCCCGAGGTACCTGTCAGCGGAACAAATATGTATGAATTAGTAGTGCCTTACCGGGTTGATGGAGCGTTCACTGGACACGCTTATTACGTTACTGCACATGCATGACTCGCTCCAAATAATGCCGCAATAATAACAATTTGATTGCATGAGCCGTTAGATCTTTGCGTGACAAAGCCATTGTTGCTACACACTTTAGAATAGGTGTGTGTTGTGTAGTGCAATATAAGGCTTTAAGGTCATGTTTTGTACTAACGCTTGATTTGTGTGACGAGGAAATCTTCCACGCTTACCGTTCCGCGCCATTTGCGGTGAGAAATTCCGAGTTACCAACGTTAGTTAGACGTAACTGTAACAGAGATCAACTAGATAGCGTCAACTCAACATCTTGTCTTATAATGCCCGTACAGAATGGAAGTCCACCAAATGTTATTGACGTCAAGTAGTCTACTTACTTACCTAGTGAAATCCGTTTCTATGTACGTTCAAAGCAATTTACATCAACACTCGTCACGAAATCTGGTTGTAAGAACTAAAAAAAATGTTTAATTATGAGAGTAGATCCAAATATGATATTAGCTACTGGCACGTAAAGTAAGCGTGTTTATTTTTAACCATAATAATTACGTTAATTTTCTGAGGATTTGCGTTGATGGCTGCCTGTTTTACGCATTATAGAGACGTCAAGTAACAAGTATTTGTTTACATAATTGTTTAGAAAGTACAACTAGATTAAACAGGATATGTGAAAAGTTGACGAGTGTTTTTACTGAAGTTGCAGACACAAAGAAATAAATTTTAATGGTAACGATGCGCGACGTAACAAATTACAGTCGAAAAGTTCCGCATTATGTTGATGGATGACTACATGAATGAATCCCAACCTCGTGCCAAACTGAGTCTAATCGATTAGACGTGCAACGCCCTCGCGCACATTGTTGTTAATTAGCAAATAAATCTAACCAAATCATACATTACGTCACGTAACATTCGTTATCACGTTTTGAATCAGCAATACAAAAGACAATCGATGTACCATCACGTAGTTATAACGATGGTACTCGTACGTCAATGGGGATTATCCTTCGCTTTAAGATTAATATGATATGAATCGAGGTATGCACTGATAAGTGAAACAAGAATAACGCAATGTCAACAACGTGATACATGTCGGGGCGATACAAACTGATGATAAGCGCACTCAATGATTTCTTTGCAATTTTTGTAGAGACTGCTAGCACAGAGATAATAATATACTACGTACAACTACTAGTAATCTAATTACAATAATCATTGTTTTATAACTCTATTTTGTCTTCGTATATCTTTGGGTATATTTTGGAACGGTTGCACTTGGAACAATGAATATTGCATGGTGTGATTTCGTAACACGTGGCTCAGAATGAATGGAATTGATACTATTATAAGCGTGAATGGGCAAGCCGGAGGTACTTTGTGTACAAACATTGTCATATTGAATGGTGATTGCGGTCAGTTTCTGGTGGATACTGTTTGACGTCGGCCTTCGTCCACGGGAAGAGAGCGTTTCCGGTAGAGATGTTATCAAAACAATCAACCATTCACATCCGTGGATTTAAGTAATTATAAACGAATTAGGCACTTATTTTACAGCAGCTTTAGGAAAACTGAATTTCGGACGAGCAAATACTAACGTGAAAGTGCGGTTTCAAATAAATGGGGCAGCAAATACAAATTCTGGCTAACATATTCAAACATTGAGTGATCACGGCTTATTGGTGTTCTTGATACTGATAAAAAATATTCAGATCGTAGTGCCTCCAATGATTAGTATTAAAAAGCTGAAAACCATAAATGTCAAAGTACCTAAGCTTCCCTCACTATTCCATATTAATGTGGTAATAGATTTTTCTGCCCAACATAATAATTTAAGATGTAAATAAATACCAAATGTATCCATTAGGTAATGCCACTATAAAGGCGGGTATGCTACGCTTCACGAACCGAGAAAGAGCCGAATGTAGACCAACCTTAACAATTTACTAATCAATGAATTGAAGAGAAATAAAAATGAAACAACAGCATACTTGTGACAGACGACAGTAGCAAACTTATACCTACAATTCACACAATGATAGTTAAATTATGTACAATGAATCGGCAGTCTTTGGGGAGATTGTAGCACTACGGAATGTAGCACTATACAAAGGAGGCAGACAGACAGAATGTGTGACTCACGTAGATATTTTTAGTGATGGTTTACATTTTTACTCCGACCGCGGTCAGTTCACGGGCATGGTCTAACTAAATCAGCTAATATCCGAACCAAAACACGAATATTTTATTCAACTATGTAATGTAACCGCATTTAGGAAATTTGAAATAATCGGTTTCTCGGAAGTACTTACCTAAGTACTTCCGAGGAACCGATTATCTGGTACCTACTAGATTTGTTGTGTTTCTATATTTGCGCAATAACATAATCTTAGTAAAGAAAATAATATAGCACATGCACAAACAACATTGTTTGTTTAGTCATGTTGTCTTGAATCACTTTGTTATCGATATCACGTAATTCAGTGGCAAAAGTCTAGATGCTTAGAGATCTTTCGAAATATTTATGAGCGGCAAGTCTAGAAACTCAATTGGCAACGAATCTGTCTAAAGTGTATCAATTTAAAACTTTTTAAATTACTTTTAGAACTTGGGTTCTGAACGGTCTTTTATTTAATATCTATACCTCAGAGTATATAAATACTACGTACAATCTATTCGAAAAATGATTATGTAACAGAATTATTAAAGATTTTTTGTAGTTATCTTTTTTATTTTTGTTAGATATTTCAGTGCCATTTTGAACTTATGTAACCAAAGTTTTCATAGTTTTTATCACCAAATGTAATCTCGGAAATTTTCTGGTATTATCTGGCGTTAAACATCTTGAATATTCATGCTAATTGCATTATTATGATTAGGTATAAGACCTGGGATATCCACAGTCGAACATGAGCTTATATTTCAAACTATTATTATAACTAACGTATTTGTTATTGTTTCAGGTCATGGAGACAAAAAACATGATCTACATCGTGTCCGAGTACGCAAGCAAAGGTGAAATTTTCGGTAAGAATTCAACAAATTACTACCAATATTTGTGTGAAATGTCACACAAATATTGGTACCTGGCGACTCTATTGTTATTCCATTTACTTATATTACATCCACTCATACTATATTGAAGGATAAACCTGTACGCTTTTGATTAGGGATAACAAACAAATATCTGACTGAAGACCCAACATTCTTATTACCTAACATCATTATGTTCATATTTAATTAAACATAGGTGTCGATTGCAATTAATTCATAAAGTGATTAGCGCATTATATTACTTATTTTCTTTTGTGCTATTTTTACGTTACACCTTCACTCATCCTACGCTGCGAATTACACCGTGTAAAATGAAGATTATTTACATCATTAATATTCATTACACGTGAAGCTTTATCAGTGTAATACAAACATTTTGGTAATTAATTAGTCGCCAGTGTCAGCTTCAAAAGTACCTATTAGCCATTTTAATATAGGACAACTTTAGGGATGCCTCTTTCATAATCTTTAACTCCAATCTATCCATTTCACTATGGCATCTCGTCTTAAAATATTATTTTTAAAGCACTTGCATCTAATACTACTATTGAATATGCTGTGTCTAAGGTGTCTATGTTATGTATAAATAATTAACAATTCAATGCACCTGTGTTTATTTGACAGTGTGATCAACATAACTAATTTGTTTGTGACTTTATATGGTGGCAGCCCTGATTGTTTTCCAATTGAGTGAAACGCAAATTTAATAGGCACTTAAGTATCTTTTACAATTTATTATCTTGTGATATTCACGTCATAGGTTATAAACTACGACTTCCACGGATAAGACTAACATTGTTCAAAAGAAATGCTTATTGTATGGCTATAAGTATTTACAATCATTTACCACTTACTATAAAAACACTACAAATGACATTGTTTAAGCGTAGAATGTTTGATTTATTGTTGACAAAGAATTATTATAGTGTGAATGAATTTATTAATGATAAGAATTTGGAATGAATACATTGTGACATTTAATTTATTATTTTGAATAGGACAATTATTGCAGTATTAGTGGAATGTTTTAATTGTAAGTATTATAAATTCTTTGGATTTTCTTTACAGATATATATATATATTTTTGCACGCTAAATTCATAGCAGAATATGCAGAGCTATGTATAATTTTAAGATCCATTTTATGTACCATGTTCATGCAAATACAATTTCATTTCATTTCATTTCATTTCATTTTACATACCTATTACCTACAGAAGTACATTGACAGGCATCAATATAGTTGCAGTTGAACAAGCAGTCAATAGGAATGAGAAATACTATAGACGCTCGTCAATAGGACTGAGAGACTATTTTAACTCCATTAAACAGCTGAAAGTCACTACTATATAATGAAAATCATCTTTTCTTTTTAGGGCGAGAATAAATAAAATTAGAACGAAACGACTGAACCGATTTTGACGGGATTTTCATAGGCAGGTTGAGGTAAAAAAAAGTCTGTAATAAAAAATACATAATTTTCCAAGAATTTGCTTTTGTATTGACTAAATTAGATGTGTTATCATACATACAGATAATTATAAGTTATTGACATGTATAAAGAATAGGTACTTATTCTACAACCTACATTATACATAGTATTTATCAATCTATACCCAATTATACGTTAGTTTAGGTGTGGGTACTGTTAGAATAAGTTATTAAAACTATTGCCATATAATATAGTTAGGAGGTTGCCTACATTTAAAATAAACAATATATCTTCCTGTTCTTTCATCTAATTTTCCTGTGTCACCTGCGGCGTATGTTTCTAAACTACTTACTTAGAGATTACCACAATTTATCCGTTAATTAAAATAAATTACCAAATGAGAAAACTGTTACCTACTCACAAAATAAACATTTCATTCCAATTTTGACGTCAGAAATAAAAGCACGTTCAGTATATAACCTCGAAATCGATTAAGGGCACACGTTTCATGACGTCAGCAGGCTTGCCATGACGTCACTATAGGGAGGGTATTCAAGAGGTAGGGTGCCGACGAGGGAGGGAAAACAATTTCGCGCACAGCTGACTACATTTGTTCCAAAAGCCAACTGATCTCAAAGTCCCCGAAACAGAGTCCTTTTTCATGAATCCTATTAAATATTAATCTCATCGGATTATCGTGTCGTTCATATCTGCAAAGCTCTCGTTATTGTCAGCGTTTTTCTCAATTTTCGATGTTTTTGGTATGAAGTTAATTTACTGAAAATACAAGATAATAAATAAAAATAAATAATAAAAAATATTTATTTATCTCCACAAATTACAAGTTCGTGCACATACAAATGGTTAAACTAATTAAAGGTAACTAAATGTAATTTGTGGGAGATCAACTAAGCCGCAGCCTGTATCTTAGAACACCAGGTCCCCCCTTAACTTAAATTGGTTAATCAAGAAAGTATCTAATTACTTGCTACAAAAGTTTTGTGTTATTTTGCCTATTCTATACAAATCTAATTTATTTATTTTATTATACACCCACTATACACACAGTACACTGTGTATATAATGGGTGCGGAGAAAACTGTGGAGAAAACATAATAATATAACAAATTTTATACCCATTTTTACGATGACATTCATTAGTTACTATACTATATTATTTATACTATATTTATATTATATTTATTACTCATAGTTATATTTAAATTTTAATAACTTCAATAATTTTTTCTGTTTCCTCATAATCCAAATTAAGCAGCCATTTAGTAAACTTTGATTTGACTTCCTGTTTGCGACAGTTTAGCAAATTCAAAATTTTATTTATTCTGTTATATAATAACCCACTACGGAATAGATAAAATCTTTGAGCAAATGAGCTTTTAACCGCAATCGGTTCACACACTGCATAGTGTCTTCTGGTTTGTGGTGCACTATTTGTCCTTTCCACAGACAAGGTTGAGTGTTTACGCAATACAGTTAACAATATATGAAAATGTCGATCTGGTTCCAGACCAACACTTTATTTTGGAAGATACTTGTAGTTTGAGTAGCCATTATTACATTATTTAAATTAAGTTTGAAGTTTATCCTATCATTTATCTGTAAATGCCGACCAGTAGACTATATTTTCGTGGTAATTTTATGACAGTTCCTAACAAACTTTTGGAAAATGAGTGCCTATGTATTAGGTATATTGTATGCAAAATTGCTTGTAATAAACATTTCCCAAGAATTTATAATATTAGGTTCTTTAACATCTTGTTCATATTATCGCCACACATGGATATAGCCAGGTGTTCCGATGCCAACTTCAAAAGTCGTGATTCAGCCGACTTTACCGTTTCAAATCCTCCTATTTTACTTTGCAGTAAAATTCTGTTTCATTTTGGTGATCTATTATTTATTCAAAGAAATAAATGATCACATTTCTCAGTAACCATTTCCTAGTACAGAAAATATTACATTTTAAATCAATTATTTAGTTAACTATACGGATTTTCCTATGGCACAGAAGGAAACTGAGAGAATCAAGAAGACCCGAAGCTTGCTAATATATTCAGATACCAAAGTATACAGTATTCAACTGTAAATCCAATATACTTAGGCATAAATTACTAAAGAGCACAAGGAGGAAAATAAACCAAAAGTATCTAGGTTCAAACATTCAATTCTATAGTCAGTCATATGCTCGACACCGTTTAACCATTCTGAGCCAATCTCTATGTCAGAGACTGAATTGGTGAGCAGGCAGGGCTATTTTCGGAATCAAATAGCCTTCTTCATGAATATTTGCACCAACGATGTAATATTTTATACAGTGCTGTAAGTTGAATATTAAAATTCAGTTAGCTTTAATAAATTGGATACGAAGACCTACAACAAAAAAAATACTTTTAATTTAATTTGATTTTACCGACAGCTATAATGAAACGACTAGATGCCAAATATAGCAGAATGTTACGCAGTAACATTTTCCGCTTAGTTGTAATATTTCCTGTATCGATGTAGGTACATATTGGAATTTTTGATTGCGCAGATTATATCGCGAGATATGGTCGGATGGCCGAGCAAGCAGCTCGGCGGAAATTTTGGCAGATCCTCTCTGCCGTGGAGTACTGCCATGAGAGGCGAATCGTCCACAGAGATCTCAAGGTTCGTTAAATGTTGCATTTTGAGATTCAAAGAAGAACTATAGCTGTGCAGCATAGATATTTAGTTTAATAAACATTAATATAGGTACTTATAGAGAAATTTACTTCGCAACCGTCTTTTGTTTCTTCTTACATGACAAATTCCTAACAAGACTAATCAACTTCATACAAAGCAACAGCGTGAATTCCTAAATATAGACTAGAATAACAGTTGGTTTAAATACTTTGCATAAATCCAACTCAAAACTGGCATACAGAAGTTTGGTAGCTCTTAAGTACTCTGAACATACACTCGAAGTGTTAAAATGTAGTTGGAAAGCATTTCAATGTATTTGACCATCTGTCGGCGCTTTATAGTTTTCGAATCATCGTTATTGTTATATGAGATAAGTTTATACTCGTTTAATTAATAGAATTTAAATTAACTATCACAAAAATTTACTTACTTCTTTCTTAAGTTTATTAAGAAGAGCAATCCATATAGCTTGACTCATTAATAAGTCTTCAAGAGGTAGCAGAGTTATATAACTTGTTATTATATAGAATTTCACTTATTCCTGCAGGCGGAGAATCTACTATTGGATGCAAATATGAACATCAAGATCGCTGATTTTGGGTTTAGTAACTACTACGCCACCGGTGAACTGCTGGCGACATGGTGTGGTTCTCCTCCATATGCCGCTCCAGAGGTCTTTGAGGGCAAGAGGTACACCGGGCCCGAAATAGACATATGGGTATGATATTACATTTTCTCTACAAAGTCAAATATTCAGTTTTTTATTGGACGACGGAAGATTTTTTACGACGGCTTCACGATAAATTGCGATCCGAAATATGATTTTGCTCTTTGTTTTAGAAATCTTTTGTCTATCTAGCTCAACAAACTAGCTCGCTTATCTATGTCTATAAAAATGTCTGTGAAGAAGCTCTTAGCTTGTATGTAATTACTGTAATACTCTGGCTCCCGATAGCTATCTAGGATCTATGAGAAGTTTCGTAGGGTAACGTTAATATATTACAAAGCTAAGGGAATTTTATCTTTGTTTTGTAACAGTAGAACTCCTTTTCGCAGAGTCTCGGGGTGGTGTTGTATGTGCTGGTGTGTGGTGCACTGCCTTTCGACGGCTCCACTCTGCAGTCTTTACGAGATAGAGTGCTCTCCGGCAGATTTAGAATACCCTATTTTATGAGCGAAGGTAAGACGGTTAAAAGACTTTACAATTTAGCTTTATTTCCCAATTAAGTCATTAGGTACAAATAGCGAGCATTGCATATTATTGGATAGCAACCTTTTTTTAGCCTAGACTATTTTCTTTTATAACAATCTGGGGTCGGATGTAAGCTAGATCGCGCGCCAAAACCAGCATTCATTTGTTACTTTGCAGTCGTTTTACAGGCACGCACACATGCATCAGCTCGTTGCGTCAAGTTAGGTGCGTACCGCATAACGTGGTACCATCCGATGAAATGCTAATAAATTATTTAAGTAATATTACATTATATACATTTAATTTTTTATTTATTTTCCCTTTTGTGTTCATCTTATTTAAATAGGCACAACAAAAGCTTACATAACAGGTTTACTAAGTAGTAGAATTCATAACATTTATAAGCAAAGAAAACTCAGCGAGATGCAATATTTTAGTACATTGTGTATAAAACATAACATATTACATAACATATTTCAAAAATTAAAGGAAGATACTACATTACCGCCTGAGATAATCTCAATGTTTGGGTATTGGTACAACAACCAAAAGGATTGTGTGAGGTGGGCAGGCGTACATTCGGACGTATATGGGTTGGTTGTGGAGTGCGACAGGGGGGCTTGAGCTCGCTGAAACTGTTCAACCTGTACATGAACCGACTGATCCGTCAGCTCAGCAGTCAGTTTATTGGATGTCATGTGGATGGTGTGTGCATAAATAATATTAGTTACGCCGACGATATGGTTGTGCTGAGCCCTTCGATTGGTGCGTTGTTGGATGTCATGTGGATGGTGTGTGCATAAATAATATTAGTTACGCCGACGATATGGTTGTGCTGAGCCCTTCGATTGGTGCGTTGCGAAGGTTGTTACACATCTGTGAGACCTATGCGGTGTCCCATGGGCTCAGATATAATGTCGCTAAGAGTGAGCTAATGGTTTTTAAAGCTGGTACAAAATGTACCCTCTGTGGATCTTTTCGGTACCCCTTTAAAAAGAGTCTATCAGGTTAAGTATCTGGGCCACTGGGTCACCGATAACTTGTCAGACAATGTGGATATTGAGCGGGAGCGCAGGCCGATGTGTGTTCGCTGCAATATGTTGGCTCGCAGATTTGCACGTTGTAGTAAGCAAGCTAAATTTACGCTTTTCAAAGCCTACTGTCAGACCTTCTACACGTGCAGTCTGTGGGTCAATTTTACGCGGAGCGCATACGGCGCACTGCGTGTGCAATATAATAATGCATTCAGGGTACTGTTTGGGCTGCAACGATTTTGCAGCGCATCAGGGATGTTTGCAGAGGCAAGCACCGACTGCTTTTATGCAATCATAAGAAAACGGTGCGCGTCGCTGATGTCTCGCCTGCGTGGCAGCCCAAACAGCATCATACGTACGCTAGTCGAGCGGTGGGACTCACAGTTGCTGGGACGGTGGCTACAGTTGCACGCCCCTGCCACTCGCCCCTGATACTGTTTTAATTGTTATGTCATGTTATATTATGTATTTATACTATTATGTAGTATACTTACTTTAAATTTTAGAACATGAGAGAGAACTAACTGCCGACAAACTGCTATGCAGTTTGGCAGATATAAATTATTGTTTTTATTGTATTATTGTAACTTTTATAAAATAAATATATTAAAAAAATAAAAAAGTTAGGCTTTTGAAATCACCTTGGGCTGAGGAATCGTCTGCATACCAAGATTGAATAGTACTTTGTTCATCTTTCATTTTGTTTATGATGGGTAGTGTTGCACGGGCATAGAGCAGCTGGGCTAATGGGTCTCCCTGAGTTACGCCTTCTTTGCTGTAGAGTCTCATGTCAGAATCACAAATAACAAGTTCCACATGACCGTTGTATGTATTAAACAAGAAACGAGCGCAGTGTGGCCACTGTATTTTCGCTTGCCAGAGTGCTAGTTGTCTATTAACGGCGTTGAATGCATTTTTTGCGTCAACAAGAAGCATACCCGAGTTTGATCCAGAATGACATTTACTTTGGTAGAGATCATTCATAGCATGTATTGCACCTTCAACTTCTTTGGCAGTTACGGCCATAGATTGTGCTGCTGCTATTTCCCACCAGTCAAACACTTTATTTTGTGTCTCTATATAAAGTTTTGGATTTATACCAGGAATATTTAGAGATGAAGTTAATGTTTGTAAGTGAGAGAAACCAGATCCAATAGAGACAGTCGCAAAAACGGCTTGTTGGTTAACATTCATATTATCTTCTTTCAACTCATCAGATGCAACAATAAAAGTTTTTCCACACATCCTGCATTTAAAATTAAATTTTGAGTCCAACCCGATCCTTTTTTCAGAAATAATTTCAAGCTGGCTAAAATTACATCCAAAAATTGAGCCATGATCACTAATTTTTGCTAATTGTTTTAAGAAATGCTGTACATTAATGATGCGGCGTTCTACAACCAAAGCATCTGTTTTGTTGTGTTGTATTTCAGTCACAATCGAATAATCAATGACCCCCAAAAAATCATCGTTCACACGTGTTCCATCTCCCACACCTGCTCCTTTATTTTCCATTTTGTTATTAGCAGCTGATTTCATCATATTTCTAAAATAAATTTTGTTCATTAGATCTATGTTCTACACTTTTACTTAAGTTTTTTTTTATAAGTATAAAACTTTATAGTCATGTCAAGTCATAGTACTTGGAAGGGATTATTGTTCGTGCGAGTTTGTATACACGTGTGAAAGAGTCTTATTCAGAATGAGTTTTGTGTCCACCTGTACATTTTAAATTCTTTGGTTTAATCCAAAAGGTTTAATCCAAGTCTAATCGTATGATAATACTAGTTGCACGGCGCGATTTCGTTCGCGTGGGGTCCTACCCTTCCCTACCCTACCCTAAGGTGGACCACCCTTAACACTTAGGGGTATGAAAAATTGTTTAAGTCCTATTCTCAGACGTACTGAATATACATAAAAAAATTCATAAGAATCGGTCCAGCCTTTTCGGAGGAGTTTTGTTACAAACGCTGTGATACGAGAATTTTATATATTAGATTAATCCTTACCCTAAACGTATGTTTAGGTTATGGATCGTAGATTATACGAATACAAATTGTAAAATACTTACGCGTTATGAGATTCGAGTGAATTTGCTAAATTAACGTGGAATTTTCTGAATGAGAAAAAAATGCATATTAAAATACAAGGATATATTATCAGTGTGAAAATATTTGGGAGTTTAGTTTGTGGGTAAATATGCGAGATACAAGTGAATCATTTAATTGTATAGCGAACCTCTTTATATTAGATTGAAATTTTCGATGGATCTTTTTATAATAATTTCCTTTATTCTTTCCCATATCTGCAAAATTACTAACAATAAAACAGAGAGGCAGGACTGAAAATTGTGGGAAATGACAGTATTAACTGAAAAACAAATTGGGCTGCCAGCTGATTTTTGTCATAACAATGTCAAATAGGCAAATCTATCAATGATAAAAGAATGAAGGAGAAGAAAATATTCATGATTATTTACACACGGCTACACATCAAGCTATACATTTCCAGTATAAGCTGATCTAGCATTGTATAGGATTTCCGTACAATGGGGGTCAGCTGATACTAGAAATGTATAGCTTGATCTGTAGCCGTGTGTACAATGAAATATTACTAGCAAATGCGAAAATAAAATATAATATTTATTGATTACTAGTTGCACCCCGCGGTTTTTCTACGCAACTTTCTTATTTTTTTTCCGTCAGAACCTTTTCCAGAGTATTAGAAAACTTGAAAAGAAGAGATGGATAAAATCGGTAAAGGCTTTCTCAAGTTATGGCGTGTCCAAGGGGAATAGGGATTCATTTATATATATATTGATATAAAAATTATATTATGTTTCCTTCTTTTCTGCAGTAGTCCTTGCACTTCGCGGGTGCTATCTCTGCACGTATCTCTTTAATAGTACTGGCAGAGATAGTATCCGTTTATAGATGTCGCCAGAGCTAGTTGGGGAGAGGAGAAATGTCGGGAACGCGTCAGTGATGCCCCGAGTGTTGTAAGCGTCTATATGGCTACGGTAACCGCTTACCATCCGCAGGGCCGTGTGCTTTTTTACCTTGTTTGCTTGGTGACCTGAGTCATCACTGTAACACCACAAAATTAAAGTAATGTTATTTGACTGCGATCGTATGTAAGGTGGAGGTACTCCCGGTCGGGCTGCTCCGAATTTTGAATGGGAGAACCCCTTATCTTATTACCTATCTTATAGCCAAACTTTCTTAAAAATGCTTAGTAGAAAACATTATCTTAGGCACGCCAACAAACCATGAAATTGATACGTATGATGATATAATATGTATATTTAATTATTTCTAAGGAATTTAATAACTCTAATAATGTAAAAAATAAAAATGCACTTATCATGTTCTTTTTGACGAGCGCATGTATACAGATATGTGGATGACGTAATTTCCGGTGTCAATAAAAAGCGACGTGGTGTCACCTTGGGACACTGGGGGGAACTGACTGTTTTCGCGATTGCGTCTTGTATATAAAGCTTCACTTGACATTTCATAGAAAAATGTATGGACAAATGGCGTCGCAAAATTGATGCTTATAAATAAATAAATTACATTATTCTCGTACAAAAAAATGAAAATGTGGCCCCACGGATCTGTTGTACATATATTTGTGATTCGATGTTATATATAATTTTTACAAAATGGATTCTAAATTTGATGGTATCACTAAAACGGTAAACCTCCATTTTTATGATTTTGGTAATATTTATATTGTTTTTGCTATTTATTGAAGCAAATAAAAAAAAAAGGGCCTCCACGGATCTGTTAATTGGTGTCTTGATTCTATGAATATGTTCGTATAATACTATTTCTTTCATGTTTTCATTCATAAACCACTAAAATAGCGAACCCTGTTTATGACGTTTAGCTTACATACGGCTCTTAAAAACAATGAAACAATTTACCTTGATGCTTTACTTTGATGACGTTATTACATTGCACAAATTGAGGTATTCATTTGTATTGTAGCACGATTTTATTTACGTAAGTACACTTGCAATTTATCACCACTGCCACTGTAATAGGTAACTAATCCATACCGAAAGTGATGAACAATCACAAAACGAAATTTATTAGGTATTGGTGTTATTAATATGGTGATCCTCATAGGCAAAATTAATAGGTATTTCTTTACTTTGTAGGTCATCTAATTGTCTTTATGGGGCCTAGTAGACAACAGTGTTCGTTAGTTCTGACTCTACTTTGGCAATAATGTTATGTTAGAACTGCAAATTAAATGTTATAGTTGTTTCAATGAAATTAATCTGCAACATCATAAAGACGCAAGAAGTATTAACATTAATTTGACTTTAAATTATATAAATCAACAAGAATAAATAGTGATACCTTCGTTTCTACCAACTGTTTATTTTTATTGATATTATTTATTTTCGTTTCTACTTAAATGTACACATTAACATACCCACCTATGTAGGAACTATTTATGGCAGATGTAAATGACGCAGTTACATCTACCTACATACGAAATTACCATAATTCATTTACGGAAACATCTGAAGAAAGCTATAATTATACGAGCGGATTATGTACTTATTTTTGTCACAAGGTGTATGGAGATTTCATTTATAATTGGCAAAATGCAAGTGTTTCTGATGAATAGATTTGAAAGTATAATGTAAACAAGCCGGGAAATTTATGGAAACACTTTTCTCCATTAAAAAAACATCGAGAGCCGCGTCAAAGTACCATTGTAGGCTTTGAGCGAACTGTGTTAACAACTTCCAACTTTGCGCTAGAACATCGAGGCCCAAACGGATTTTTCTGCTTAAAGAATTTCGAGAAACAAAGCCGCAGCTGATTCGCACTCTGCATATTCTCAGCATTATGTATCTAGCTTAACAGGAATTGTATGAAAAAATTGTCTTTAGCTTACGTCAAAAGACTAAATCCGAATAGATTATCCGTAATTAGGGTGTTAATGAAGCGTTTACTCTATCCTGGAAACTATAGTGCGGACGTGTAAGATAGAAAAATAATGAAATCGATAAGCGGGCGGCCACTTGCGTCATCGGCATGCTCAATCATGCATCCCGCGGTCGGACACCGACCACTGCGCGTTAAATTGTCTGCTAACTGCCGCATGCCACTACATAGATCGTCTTTATGTGGAAATGCTTCAATAAACATTTGAAAATTCTCCAAAATATCTGACTATTATACTTACTGTTTTCAATTTAACGAATTATTTCTAGGTAGGTACTTAGTAGTCGTTTATCCAACGGTTCAGAGCAATGTCAACAGTATTTAATTTTTTTATATCTTGCCATGTATTCCTCCTGTACAGTAATCCCCGATTCGTTTCGCTCTATTATTATCTTGAGTAATATTTTTGACTTTCAGGCATTTTCTAATTCTGAAAAGACCTACGAGTAGTTTATTCAAAGGGCAGACGGGTGCCTTTGAAGAACTCAGTGAACCCTTAGCTATATTTTGGGCAAACGTATTATTATTTTACATTATAATAAAATTATAAGTAGGTAAGTAGGTATCTCAGGTGGCTACCTTTCTTAATTCTAAAGGCAAATGCCTTTGCTTGCTTCAATAAAAAAATAATATTAAGCAGTTTTATTGAACAAATTTTAGTGCTCTAACGTGAATTCTAGTGTAATTTTATGAGCCATTTACAAATGAAGTCTACGAAACGTAATGTAATTTGAGAATTAATCTCAGAGTAGGCTCTTGAAATTGATTCTTGGGACTTTAATCGAAGACATTTAATTTCTATCATTCATTGACTTATTATTGAGATATTTATTTACTGTATATTCTTTTATAAAACAACTACACAAGAGTACAAGATGAGTGACTCTGACTATAGCTATGAACTCTTTGCTCTACGTTTGCGAAGTGTCTAGATGACGAATCAAAGTCACCCCTGATAGCGCTCATCAAACAGGGCGATGTTTTTTGGAGTAGGTATGCACGTCCTTTTTGTTAATTTTATAACCACCTTGATGCCGATGACGGGTACAGTGTGCGCCTGAAATAGTACCCGCGACCCGCTGACGTTAGCTATGGTACGTCGATACATTTCTCGCTGAAGGTTTGACGTCACAAATGTTAAGTCTTTAAATTAAAACAACATTATGATAATAAAAAGAAACCACGGCGATGATACAACGACGAGGAGTTAAGACTTAAAAACCGCAGATTTTATATCTTTTGTTGGTTTCTTTAGCACCACGGAAACCTCCTACCTGCTGCAGAAAACGCTTAAACTATTTTCTAAGATATAGTTTATGACGTAGGAAAATCTTTCATTTTGTACCTCTAATGAAATAATTGATATAATTTTTAAGCCTATTGTTACGTTTTTACTCATTGAATTGCCTAATACTTCAATGTTAGTAGGTACTATTATTTATTCTGTGCTATTGTGCCATCGTGAATTTAGATGCTTACTATTATGTGCTATTATTTCATGTAAAAGATTGCTTTTTTCTACATTATTGGACTTAATCTATGCTGAAGGATATTACAAACAAGGGTACGAAACCACGATAGAAGTAGGCATCACACAGTAAGAAACGCGAAGCTAATTACAAGGTACCAATTAGTGGTTACGCAACTTGGACGTCCAATTAGACTTGTGTGTTACTTAACGTAATATGCGTAGAATTTCTCTTTTTATTAGAGTGAACTGTACCGTTTTGCCCATAATAAGTATATTGTGGTAGTACAAGTATTCATTAATAAAGGTTTGAGCGGCTTAGTTGCCAGATGTTTCGGAGGCCAAATGTTAGTTGTACAATTCTCCTGTAGACCTACAACACTACAACGGTCCGCTGTAGCCCATTATCAGTCGAGCGTTTTATGCCCCTCGTCCAGAGCGCCTTGTCTGCGTCCTCGTCATAAGCCTGCTTGAACTTCGCCGTCGGCGTCGAGCGAACGTGCCTGTTTCAAAAACCATAAAAAATGCTGCCTTTCCTCCTTATTGAAATGGAGCTAACGAAGGGATTACTTCCGGAGTAGTACATTGAGATTGAGGTCGGCTGAAGGATATTTTGTTCACCGAGTAATTGTCGCTCCTACTTTTCATCGCTAAAGATACTTTTATATTCATAAAAACTTGTGTTCAGTCAGTCTCGATGTGTATTTATGTATGAACACTATTATGAATTATTCAGATTGTTAATATGTACCTACGTATTTCTTTCTAGAGTTTCGGATGAACACCCCGTTTTACTGAATTGAGTTGAACAGGAATATAAACAAGTTTTGCTAACTCTATTTTGAACTTTATGCAAATAAGATAATGTCTCAAGGGCTTATATATATAAGTTGGGTAATTTTAAATTGGATGCTTCTTGGTCTTTGAATACAATTCAATCATGATACGTCAAATATAATTAATATGTAATAATACAATAGTTGACAAATCATTGAAAAGATCTATAATAGTACATTATGCAAATTTGATTATTAACACTCGAGGCGCGATAAGGGAGCCGAGAGTGTAATAAATCAATGCACACGAGTGTCATACGACATTTTTCAACACACTTGGAGGAAAAAAACAGACTTCAATTTTGCAATAATTGTCTCTTTACGAGCGAGTGTGTTGAAAAATACATTTTATACCGTGCGTTAGAGAGTTAGTTATTTACTATTGACTATTCTTAAGTGCCTGCGAAGGCCTATATGGATGAATAAATTATTTAATTACATTTCATATACAATTCGGATGTAGCAATATTATTAAACTACAAGGATGGCGTTCCACACGCAATTTATAATGTCTCAGTTTTATACTTTTACAAAAAATATATATTTCGTGCGTAGGTAGGTATAAATTGTGTATAAAATGCCTGTTAGTGTACCTATTTGAGGTGTGTATAATTTATTTTTCCTCAACTTGCTCATGTGTGTTGACTATTTCCTTTCCGTTGCAAAATTAATTGCTATGCTTGCATGCCCGCGGTGATTTAGATTAATGTAAAAGGTTATATATGCAAGTTAAACTACTGGCAACCGAGTGGTACTTTATTCAAAATGTAAAAAGTAAAAATGTCTGTCTTATTTTCTACCGCATGACATGTGTATCAAATTATTTTATATTATATCGTATAATACCTGATTTAACTGCGTTTACTTTGTATTGGGGATAAATCCCCTCCAGAGGTTATGGGCAACATAAAAATAGAATTGCTGAATGGGCAAAACTATGAAACTTGGAAAATTCAAGTACAAGCTTTACTTGTCAAAAATCAGGTATGGAAATACGTAAACGGTACCATTAAAAGGCCAACATCTAATGAGGCAGCGGAGACCTGGTCAGATAAGGACGAAATGGCAAAGGCTGACCTTATTATGGCGATGAATCCAGGTGAGTTGAAACATACTCGTGGGTGCGTGACGTCGCACGAAATTTGGATGAAGTTAGAAAGCGTATATGCTTCTAAAGGTCCCGTGAGGAAGGCAAATTTACTTAAAAAATTGATATTGAGCCGTATGAAAGAGACTGATGATGTGAAAAGACATCTTGGAGATTTCTTTGAAACCGCAAATATCCTAAGCGATATGGGTGTTACGATACACGAGGACATGCTGTCAATTTTGCTACTATATAGCCTTCCGGAAAACTATGAGAATTTTAGATGCGCAATGGAAAGCAGAGATGAGTTACCGAATATAGAAATACTCAAGATTAAAATATTAGAAAAAGGTAATATTTTGAAATCAGATGAAACTAAGAAGGTAGAAGGAGCAATGTATGCGAAACATCAAGGACCAAAAAGGAACCAACCGACTCAGGTTCAAAAGGCACGACCGAGCAAAATTTACAAATGCTTCAAATGTCATAAACTAGGACATAAAGCTTCAGAATGCAGAACGAAGCGTGACAATCCTGAATCCAGATGTGCAACAGAAATAAAGAACGAGGAGGACAGTAATTTTGATATTTTTTTTAATTGTAATTCTAATTTTACAAATATTTGTGAATCTATGAAAAATAACTGGATCCTCGATAGTGGCTCTACATCACATTTATGTAATGATAGAGATAAATTTACTAATTATTTCTGTGCTTTTCAGGATAAGTTGAATCTAGCGTCAAATCTGTCGACTGATGTGAAGGGCAAGGGTGATGTAAGGTTGTCAGCATCAGGCAAAAGGCGAATAACTTTTGGAAATACTTTGTATGTACCAGATCTTCGTAGTAATTTGTTATCTGTGGCCAAAATTACTAATAATGGGTATGAAGTAACTTTTACTAAAGATA
Source organism: Achlya flavicornis (assembly GCA_947623365.1). Taxonomy (NCBI): domain Eukaryota; kingdom Metazoa; phylum Arthropoda; class Insecta; order Lepidoptera; family Drepanidae; genus Achlya; species Achlya flavicornis. The sequence continues at coordinate 7,598,872 of OX392482.1, forward strand.
AAGCCTATATAAATGATGAGGTAGGTAAAACCGTGATGACAGCTGAACGTATTGGGAATCTTTATCATGTTAGGGACTTGAATGAACAGGTTAATATAGCTTACAATTCAGTTGATATCCGTACGTGGCATGAACGTATGGGACATTTAAATGGTAGAGATCTCTCAAAATTACTAAACCATTGTGGTCATAACATAAAAGAGATAGATTTACGTGTTTTAGATACTTGCGATATATGTTCTAAGGGCAAAATGAGTTCATTACCATTTTCAAGGTCGAACGGTCCGTGTAATGAAATATTAAGAATTGTACATTCAGATGTGGTAGGTCCGATGAAAACAGCATCAATGGGTGGTGCGAAATATTTTGTTACTTTCATTGACGACAGTTCTCGATGGTGTGAAGTTTATTTATTAGGGAAGAAAAGTGCAGTGTTCAGTGCATTTAAGGCGTATAAAAATTTCGCAGAAAAGTTTACTGGGAAGAAAATTAAATTTCTTCAGAGTGACAACGGTGGCGAATATTGTAACTATGAATTCGATGAATTCCTACAGAGTGAAGGTATTCAAAGAAGACTGACTATCCCTCATACACCTCAAATGAATGGCGTTAGTGAACGTATGAACAGAACTTTGCAGGAAATGGCAAGATGCATGTTATTATCCTCTGGTCTGTCTTTAGGCTTTTGGGCGGACGCTGTTGTGACCGCATGCTATGTGCGCAACCGATGTCCAACTAGCAGCTTAAAAGGTGATATTCCGTTCGAGAAATGGACTAGAAATATTGTAGACCTTAATAATATGGTTAGCTTTGGAACTAAGTCATATGTATTAGATAAGACACCAGGAAAGGGTAAGTTTGATGCACGTGCCAAAGAAGGAATATTCGTAGGATACCCTAGATCAACCAAAGGATATCGTATATGGATACCTAATGAACATAGAGTAATAGAAGCACGAGATGTTAAATTCCAAAAAGACGAAAATGTATCAAGGGATCAGAAGAACATTCGAATAGAGCCAGAAAATATTTTTCAACCAAGAGTCGAGAATACACAATCAAAGGAAGGACCAAATGTTCAAGAAGTCGAGTTTGAGATGGATAATGAAATTATTCTGCGACAACCTACAGACGATGTCGACCATACTGATGAAGGCGAACACTCGGGAGGAGGAGAGCATTCGGGTACTGGCGAGCGTTCTAGTAGAGGGGAAGGTTTAGGTTTTAATATAAACCCAAATGATGTCGAGCAAACTCAAGAACGAGAAGATCAACAAGTGATGTTGAAACGAGCTCCTGGAAGACCCAAGCTTGTCAAAGGGAATCGTGGGCGTCCTAGAAAGGTGTATAATATGGTTGAAGAAGGAAACCATCCTAAAGAAAATGAAGAATATTTTTCTGCAATTGCTGAAATATCCCTCGAAGAAGAGCTATCAAGCGATGAACACAAGGAATGGCGAGAGGCAATCTTTTCTGAAGTAAGAAGTTTAGTTAAGAATGATACTTGGGATATTGTGAAAAGACCTAAAAATAGAGACATTGTAGGCTGTCGATATGTACTAACGACCAAGTTTAATGTTGATAAAACATTCAAGAAAAAGGCTCGTTTAGTTGCAAAAGGTTTTAGTCAACGGTATGGGATTGATTATCACCGAACGTATGCCCCAGTAGCAAGACTAGAAACAGTTAGATTGTTGATGGCACTTGCTGTAGAGCTGAATCTACAAATTCATCAGCTGGATATCAATACAGCATACTTAAATGGCCGACTTGATGAAGAAGTTTATATGCAGGTACCAAAGGTACTGAAAGATAGTCTTAATATGCTTATTCAAAGAGAAGATAAACAATCAATAGTTGCGAAGCGTGCTAGGCAAATGATATTAGATATCAATGCTGGAGGAGATGCTTGTCTTTTGAAGCGATCTCTTTATGGTTTAAAACAGGCAGGGCGGCAGTGGTATTTGAGATTGGATGAGAAATTACGAAGTATGAATTTATTGCCTACTATAAACGAACCATGTTTATATTTTCAGCGAAGGGGAGATGGAACTATTCTGATTGGTATTATATATGTTGATGATATATTAGTGGCGTCCCAGGATATCAAGTGGATAGAGATATTTAAGAAGGATTTAGCTGAAGAATTTGAGCTTAAAGATTTTGGTCCGGCTAAATACTGTTTAGGTATCGAAATTGAGAAAAAGGACGGAGTTATAAGTCTATCACAGCAGAAGTATATTAAAGATGCAATAAAGAAGTATGGTATGGAAGAGTGCAAGACTGTATCCACTCCATTCGAAGTTGGGTTGAAGTTTGCAAAACCAAAGGAAGAAAGCCTAGATGATATAAATCACGAACGATGGCCATATCGTGAATTGATAGGTACGTTAATGTATTTGAGCGTAGGTACGAGACCTGACATAAGCAATACAATTTCAAAATTGGCTCAATTTGTGACTTGTCCTACTCACATTCATTGGATATCGGCAAAAAGGGTTCTTCGATATTTAAAGAAAACAATTGACTATCGTTTGACTTTTAAAAAGGGTGGTCATTCGTTGATAGGCTATTCAGATGCGGATTGGGGGAATTGTCTATTAGATAGACGATCGTATTCTGGTTATGTTTTTATTTTAGGAGGAGCAGCTATTACATGGAGATCTCAGAAGCAGCGAACAGTAGCTACGTCTTCTACTGAAGCTGAATATATTAGTACTAGTGAGGCAATGAAAGAAGCTCTCTACCTAAGTAGTTTGTTAAAGGAGATAGGTTGTTTACAGTTATCTAAAACAACTGTCTATGCTGACAATCAGGGGGCGATCTATCTTGCTAAAGATCCCGTTTATCATGCTCGTAGTAAACATATAGACATAAAGTTTCATTTTATCAGGGACGTACTCAGGGATAATGTCATAGAGTTAAAGCATGTGCCGACAGATTTGATGCTGGCTGACGTTTTAACGACAGCATTACCTGTGGGTAAACATAATAAGTTTATTAATGGTTTGGGGCTTCAGTAGTTAATTGAGGGGGCGTGTAAAAGGTTATATATGCAAGTTAAACTACTGGCAACCGAGTGGTACTTTATTCAAAATGTAAAAAGTAAAAATGTCTGTCTTATTTTCTACCGCATGACATGTGTATCAAATTATTTTATATTATATCGTATAATACCTGATTTAACTGCGTTTACTTTGTATTGGGGATAAATCCCCTCCAGAATTAACCTACCGTTTTATTGTACATAACTACTTACTTGCTTCATAAAAGTAGGACCGATGTACACATACTGGCATTATTTTGATGTTCCATATTTATTTTGTTAAGGTTAATTACGTATGCTCTTGTCAAATATCATAATTTACGTACACTACATTGCGCTATTATTACTACGTATACAGAAGCTAGCGAAAGCAAAGGTTATGTCTAATTTTGTTAGAGTCAACTAAACACAGATTACAGAATAAAAGGCAGATGGAGCGCGAGGAACACGAATGTGAAGCCAAAAAAGCAAATACAAATTCAAAATCAGATGCCTGGTATTCGTTTTCCAGTTTGTATTTGCTTTGTTTAACCACAGTTTATTAATAAGGAAGTGTATTTTCTTAAAAAAAGTTTGTTAAACAAAGCAAATACAAATTCAAAAGCAAATACCAGGTATGTATTTTTCAATTTATATTTGCTTTTTTGGCCTCACTCCCGTGTTCCGTGCGCTCCATCTGCCTTATTCTGTAATATGTGCAACTAAAGTTCTCTTTAGCGCTGAAACAATAATTAGTCGTCTAAGCAGACAGTAGAAACACGTAGCGCTATAAGAAGGAGTATTAGGAGTATTTTTCTCGCAAACACAGTGATTTTCACGGCGCTTACGCGTTTCGTTCATCCTTCTACAATAAGAATTGTGGTCGGATGGCTTCACTTGAACGGTACATATATTGTGATGTGTGGCGTCTTGTCTATACGTAGTAATAATAGCTTAATGTTTACGTAAAATAAGTTCCAGATTATTTATATGGAATATGATATGAATGTATGCAATCATTAGCAAATGTGGCAAATATCATTGTTACTCTCGGGTTGAATTTAACAATAGTAATTTTTTTGTAAAATCGTATAGTAACTAATATTGTGACCGCGAATACTGTGCCGGGTCTGGGGGTTAGTGTGGGTAGGGGCGAAAGCATGAAATATTCACATGAGATCGATAGTTCCTAAGTTATATTTTAGGGTTAGTTAACCAACGAAATATAGTAGAGTTAGGTAATTGCTAACGAATAAAGCACGCGAACGCAGAAATAGAAGGCCTAAAAATTTAAATACTTGTAAAAAGAGCGATGAAAATAAATACACCCCAAAAGGCAGCCGCAGCGCATTATGACGCACGAAATGCCGTCATAGCGCTCATATCTGAGGACATTATGAAAAATGTATTTTCTTTCAGCGGCGATCGCTCGGGCGGGTTGACGTCACGCATTCTCGTCGCTCGGATATTAGCAAGCCGATCAAATCGCTGTTTGCGAATGCTGTTAGCGATAACCCGCATTTGCGATTTGTTGACGATTTGCAAACTCAGGTCGTACATACGGCAGTGCTAAATAATGTGTTTGTACCAAGAATCGTACTGTTGAAGATATGCTGTGAGCTCCAGGGTATCTATTTCCAAGGATCCATGGATATCGTAGAATATGGGTATTAGAAACTAATGTAAAAAATTAAAGCAATGGGTCGTTGGCTTGCCGCTGTTTCTTTTTGAAGTCAACATTATTATGTTTGTGCAAAATACATGAATTGTTAAGAACAAAGCAAGCGGACGTACCTATTTAGTGAAGTACTGTAGTACGTAGTACCTTCCTATAAGTATTTAACTTTAATGCGCAAAATTGTGTAGGTATTTCATCGACATCTGCTACATGGAAAGTTTATTTGGTCATACCTATTCAAAAGAAGCGCTCGTTGTGTACTTAGCATGCGTTCTTAATCGATCTGCAAGTTAAGCTACCACCCCGTCGTGGTCAGTACCTGGATGGGTGACCGCCTAGTGGTATTTCAAATCGAGCGTTTTCGTGCTTCGGAAGGCACGTAAAGCCGGTGGTCCCGGTTATCACTACATTTTGGAGACCTTCTAGGCGGCTTGAAAACTCCAACCACTAGCCTACCTCCACCGATCCGCAGTGGGCACGCATGGTGGAGTATCTGCCCATTCCATGTCACCCTGATTTGTGAAAGGAGGCCTGTGCTCTGCAGTGGTACATTATACGCTGATGATGATGATGATTCAACAATTGTACCTACTTACTTTAACGGTTTCTCGAAAATAAATGTTACGGTACGGATTATTTTGTAAATAAGAAAATAGTTGTTTATTTGTTTATGGGTCGGTCAATTACCGATCTTATTGTTATGTTTACATTGAGTTTATGGCTCGTAACAAATATCTGACACTAGGGATAGGCCCATGTCATGGCAGCTAAGCAGGCGGGTGACGCTATACGGGGCGCAGCGGGCGGGGCGGCGCGGCGCGTCCGCCTGGCGAGAGCTCGTAAAATCGCACAAGTTCATGGAGCTCGACATGGCCGCTACCGGGCGCCCACCCGACTTTCCATCGCTTCATTAAATAACACCCGTATATTTTTCACACGATTGCGTCAATGGTCAAGCAAAGCATGCGATATTTGCGTCCGGGCTATTATTAATAGAATCGCTTGGCAAAAAGACGACTACTCATCGACTTTATTTTAGACAGATGTGAAGGAAGGTAAATAAAATAGTATCTACGGAATTACTCGGAGTCGATGCGTGGTGTGTTTTGTTAGCGCAGTTTTGGACGCGCGCTGTCTATTTCCAGAGCGCAAGTGCGGTTAAACGAATATTTATAATCGTATTCGTCACTTCGATAGAAACTATGTTTTGTTAATGCTAAGTAAAGAGGGAGAGCTGCGAATGAAATATTTACATAAGATTATTTTCGGTATGGGATTTATTTATTTCTCAACGGGCGTCATTCCCTTTCGACACATGAAAGCAATTATTCGTATTTTCGATGGTATGACGCATGACCCGAATGTTTTCATCGTAACGACAATTTGGAAAGGCCTTTCTTCAAATCTATATTCGTGGCTAAATAAACAAAAATGTATCAACGCCCGACGGTAATTGATATCTGCCTACGCAAATGAGCTCACGTACCTACCTATGTGTTTTCAGAGCTTCAATCAATCTATTTTCCTATAACTCAATGAAGACGAAAATAAGGGGTTGTTGGTATACCTACTTAAGGTATACCTATTGATTATCTTTAACTAACCTAGTTATATTTAGAAACAGGTAAATTAAAATAATGAAATGTATCTAAGTATATTTTCTTCCTTGGGGGCTAAAAAAAAAGCCTAACAGGAAGCTAAAGCAATATTGCTACCATTGAATTATTACGCTTGCTACGCAATTCATTTTTTCTAATTCTCGGCAGATCCTACGTAATTCCAATATTTTTTGGTAAAATAATTACTCATTATATACAATTCAATTCATTAAAGGATTCGGAATTGATGAATTGCATAAGATCTGCTATAAATTCGAAATTAAATTATTAAAAGAAACAAAAAACCCGACTGCGTAAAACAAAAATTAACTGAAAAGAGTAAAACAAGCTCTTTAATCTATAGATTTTTGAATATAACTTGAATGCTATAAGGTATTGCAGTCGGGACTAACCAATAACCTAAGTATGTATCTTTTTTTGTAGTACTATTTGTTTATCCCCGACTGCAATACCTTATAGCATTCAAGTTATATTCAAAAATCTATAGATTAAAGAGCTTGTTTTACTCTTTTCAGTTAATTTTTGTTTTACGCAGTCGGGTTTTTTGTTTCTTTTAATAATTTAATTTATTTCAGACTTTTTAGTTTTATACAGAATGAGTTGTAAGTATTAAGTAAATGAGCGGTACGGTAAAGTAACGCTAACAACCATCGCAACTCTGTGAATTACGTACGGTAACCGCTCATAGTTGGTACTATACCTACTGTCCTTGCATTAAACATGTTTTTTGCAGTTTACGTCAAAATGGTAGCACAAAAGTATTACAATATATACATATATGAAATGGGCTCTTCACAAGCTTTCATTTGATACCCATATTGTTATAATAACGAAATTTTTGTTTTTAATACCCCCCCTATTTTCTTATCCGTAGACGCCATATAAAAATAATATACCCTATGACACTCCCACAGTTCAGACGAATCTAACGACCCCTCATATGCTTAAATCCGTCAAGCCGTTTAGGCTGCAGAGCGTGCCAAAGAAATAGACATACATACATACATACATACATACATACATACATACATACATACATACATACATACATACATACATACATACACTCGAAAAACATAACCCTCCTTTCGGGTCAGTCGGGTAAAAATGAATTCCGTTAGCATTGATTTTGAAGATGGTCGTATTTATGAGAACCTACTTTACGTGGTTTAATTTTTTGTCGTATATTCGTATCCACCCCGTATATAATCGCAATGAAAGACGTCATAATAACGTGCGGGAACGAGCATTTATGACGCAATTTTCCCTTTTCTGACTAGCAACTACGTGTAGGTACTAATGTAATTCCATACAACAACCTACCTAGTTCAAATAAGTTCCGGATTTACCACTAATAAAATAATCGCTATTGAAGTCAACAGAAGTAAAGCCCTTCTTATCAAATTAATGATAGCGGGACCTTTACTTGTTTCTATTCTGTTGTAAACAAACTAGGTACAAATGGTGTAAATATAAACCACAGTAGATATATCAAACTGTCTTTACATTCTCTACATATTACTAAATCATACCTGCGATATTATTGTATAACCTTTAAGAATCTTATGTGTTATTGAATGTTCTTAAAAAAAATACGTAGTAAACAAAAACTGTATAAGTAGGTACATACGCGTTATATCAACTGGCTCTAAGGTGACTGGAAGAAGAAGGCATTGAACTGTATTTAATTAAAGGCTTAGCAGTTGCATGCTAACGAATTATTTAGTAAAAGGGAATAAACAGCTTCAATTTTATTTTAATTTCATCGTAGAGATTTTTTGGCTACCGACCCATTTTGCAACGGATGCGACAGTCATCGTATTTGGGCTGATGGCAACATTGCTCACATCTTTTACGTCAAATAGGTGACCCCGTGGCCCTTGACCTTTTAACACTTTCCTATCGGGTTGCGTTCCCCACATTTACCTCACTGTGACGTCAGTCCTCAATATCAAGCAGGTACTTACCTCTAACTCACCTTATCTACGTATATTGGTGCATACATAAGCATAAGCTACGTTGGTTAATTTAAAGAATTATGAAGTTAGGTTAGATAGGATGTTCAGTTGGGAAAAGAACACAAACATAGGGAAGTACCATGCGCCTTCATTAGTCTTATTCGATTTCTATTTACGTCTGTAAATATAAATCGTAGTAGTTTGTCTTATTAAAGTAATTTTATATTTGTGTCTGACCACTATACACTATACAGCCAAAGTACTCATATGTACCTGCTAATAATATATACTTTTACAAGCTTGAATTCTTATAATATTGAGGTTAATGACCGATGCAGATAACACTTTGTTGTTGAAAGGTAAATTGTAGGATAAACTAGCACATTACGTTATACTTTATAGGTAAGAGATACCTATTTATTTTTAATAATAGGTTTAAGTAACATAGAACTTAAACTAAAAAAAATATCGAAAACTGATAGCACAAAAAATAATACGAGTTTTTAGCTACTTCGCTTCAATTCATAATTTGTAAGAAAGTCTTCCCTAATCAACAGTCTGATCCTTACTAAATTAACAATATCCTTTTAATCTCTCCAGATTGCGAATCGTTAATCCGCAAGATGTTAGTCCTGGAGCCGATGAAGCGGTATACGATAGAGCAGATCAAGAAGCACCGGTGGATGGCAGCAGAGCCCTACGCAATACCCACGGTTAACGCGGAACCGCCACGAAGCCCCGCCCATGCCCCTACTCATAATGAGCCTAATGAGCAAGTGTTGCGGCTCATGCAGAGCTTAGGCATCGACCCAGTTAAAACCAAAGAGGTAGGTGCCTAAATAGATCAATATTTTAAAATTAATTCTGTAGATAAAGTTCTGCTGGGTCTAATTCAAAGCCAATGATTTATATCTCTCGTTGTATATTTCCAGAGCCTTCGATCGAATAGTTATGATCATCACGCGGCTATTTACCTTCTGTTGTTGGAACGGCTTCGCGCCCGAGCGGCGAGTGGTGCCAGTGGGTCCGGCACTGATGCTCGCTCGAGACCTACTCGGCGGCCTTCCTCTGTGGCTGACCAGGCGCTTGCTAGGGACGCTCATGATGCTCGACGGGAACATCATACAAGGTGACATTTTGGATTGGCTCATATTTACTAGTATACTAGCTGAACCGACGGAGGTTGCCTTATTAAAAATCCCATGGAAAAAGCAGATTTTTTTCCGCTTTCAGTTTTTCCCGAATTTTTTCTGGGCAACTTTTCATATATTTCTTTTCGTAATAATCCTTATTCGGACTATTACGAGCGTTTAAAACTACCAAATCGGTACAGCAATTCTTAACTAAAGCAATAAAAGCGCTAAATTCAATGCTTTTCACGTTTTGCAAGTATTTATTATATCCTTATAATAAATCAAAAACAATTTATTTCAGATTACTTCACGCTGGTGATTCTCAATCGAGGGAGTACAGCAGGGCAACTCCTACAATATCCGCTACGCCGGCTGATTCTTCATCTGCCGAGACGAAGCGGTTGCTTTCCCTCGCGGGGGTAAACATGACTGAACAGAGACTGCTCCAGCGCAACTCCGACCCCACGGATACGCATCGGAGCTTTCTAGTCGGAAATCTTGATATTGCATCCAATAGAAATCATGAATCAGAGTCAACTAGGTTACTTTCTATGAGGAACATTGATGTATCTCAATCTAATCAGAGGCTAGGGAGTAAGCTCAATGACGGCTCAGCTCCAACACACAGGTTATTGACTTCGACATATGAACAGCAACAAAACATTTTAAAACAATCCAGCGAAGATTGTCGAAGATTGCTACAGCAATCGACAACTGTTGGACCTGAAACAAATAAGAGTGCTAATGATGGAACTCGGCTTTTGACATCGTCTAGTTTTGACTCCAAATGTACAATTGACGGTGGAAGAAGTTCATCAGCTACTGACCACAGCGTTATTGCAAGTTTTCTCCAAAATTCTGCTTCAGCAACAAATTTTAACGTTGAAACAATGAAATTACCCAATTCAACAACATTTACAATGTGCTCTGAAGCAGCAAAGTTGATGAATACTTTGCAACAGTCACCTTTGCCCTTAAAGAGTACGGTAAATTTAAGTACTAGTCCAATACCATCACAGCTAGGAGACTCAAAATTGAGCAGTGTTTTAGAACAACCAAAGCCCCTGGAATCGAGTAGACTCGTTTCTCAAGCACAACAGCAGGACCTTAGTCGGCTACAAACGAGCACACCACCATTTAAAGACTACATGAATCATCATCTTCCAGCATATTCATATTTACAAAATACAGTATTGCCTCCGATGTCAAGTGCAGCTGATACAAATTTCGCCATGACTACAACAGCTACTGGAGATTTATTTCCAAATACCCTTTATAGACCAGATAGCAAATTTTCGCTAAATAGATACTCTACCGGACAAACATTTCCCCAGGGACTCCAAAGTAATACAATTGACACGACAAAATTTCAACAACAGTATTCATCGTCGACAGACGAAGGTTGCGAGACAGATATGGAGGATATCGCGAGCGTCCCGAGTGGGGTTCAAAACAGATTAAGCTCTTACGCAAGTTCTAGCTCCAGCAGTGGAGTTGTTACATTTTTTAATAACAAAAGCCTCAGCCAAAACTTAAGTTGTGAATCTTCACAGAGTAATTTTTCTACATTCGAAAGTCTTGATTACCAACTATCTGATTGTTCCAGTGAATTGGCTAGTAGTCTTCCCAGTTGCACGTCAAATGATGACAAACTGGCGTATGAAAATAGTTCACTTGTAAATACTAGTCCGATACATCCGTGTGTTTACATATCTTCCTACAATAATAAGCCATCAGGCACAGGCTTTATTGCTCGACACAATCCAATTAATTATCAGTCAGCAAATAAGAATTGTACCAGAGCAATCACGCGAAGTCCTGTCGACTTCAGAGAAGGTCGGCGAGCCAGTGATGGTTTAGTAGCACAACAAGCAGCACAATCTAATGAATCGCAAAAAAATAGTTTAGCGTTTAACAGTCAGAGGCTTAATGAAAACTGTAAAGCAAAAGGTGTTCTAGAATTACATTTAGTCCAAAAGGAAGCTCAAATACTCAAAACTCAGTATCAGTCAACAATTCCACCGGAAGAAATGACGCAAAGACAGATGCAGCATAATCAATTCGCGGCGAATTTCTATTTAGATACTAAAAATCCCACGCCCAAGCGCATCAGTCTTCCGGAATCTTTTACTTATTCAAGCACATCTCCACCCATGCCGGCGAGTCCGAAAATGGTGGCGCAACTTCAGGATCCGCCAGATATACCGCATGGGGCATCAGTGTCACAAGGAAGCAAACCTCCGTTGCAACAACAGCTCATGCAGCACAGATTATTTCAACAGAAGCGACAGCTATTACAGAAACAGATGACTCCTCCAAACATACCGCCTCACGAAATGAGTATTCATACTTTACAGGTCGGCCTGAGCAGGCGACAAATGCTACGGCAGCAAAGTTACAAAATAGCTCAGCAACAACAAATTCTACCTCCGTTACCGCTGACGGAAACTGAGAACAGAGATTTACTGGCTTTTCAGGCGATAGTGGAAGGACCTAATCGATCGCTAAAGCACCAACCTGACGAAAATCAAGAGGATGTTTCAAAATTTGCGTATCAGGGATCTATGGAAATAAGTATAATGAACAAAGATAGGTTGGGCAGCGAAAACTGGTCAAACTTGCCGTCCAATTTGCAAAGTGCTTGCCAAATAACTGAATTAGCCGGGCGAAGAGAGGGGAGAGAGCCCCGTGAAGGCGAAGGGGAGACTGCTGGAGGTCACTCAGCCGTAGACGCACCGCTGTGGCCTGGGCAGTGGAACACGACTCTCTTCCAGCCTCAGCCTTGCTTCCAGGTATTCCAACAGATCAATTAAAGTAGCTCCACGTTAAACGTAGAACTGTAGATTTGGTAGTGTGAATTGTGTGCACGCAATGCAGCGAAGAGACCGATCCGTTTACAACTGTCGGTCTTCTCATCTGCAGAATGTGCCAGAACAGAGATTGGTCTCATTGTAGTATGTATTTAGCATTGTATTATGTATGAGTATAATTATACCGTATAGAATAATGTTTTCACCGTATTGGACTTCTATTTAGAGTGCATGACAATAAATAGTGCTTTAAAAAATTTGTTTACGACACCTAGAAAACTGCCGCTAGTATGTAAATATGCATTTTTTTTTGGAAAATTTATAAAATTGTCACAATTTCGATATCTTAGTATATTATCGGAAAATATAAACAGCACTCATAATAAGTAGGTACCTACCTATTAAATTTACAATCCCTTTATACATGTCAAAGGTATTCATTCCTGATGTTCAATATTAAAATTTATATCATTACTAATGTGCTACGATCTAGCTATTCCATTTTAAAGTTAACTTGCCAATTATTGTATTATATTTTACATAGAAATTGTTTACCTAATTTATGACTTTCATTTTTACCTTTGTTACAAAAATCACTTCATAATGTTCCTACATGTTAAAAGCATTAATTCAATCCATGGTATATTATCTTAATTAATTAGTTATAAATATCTATTTATTATAGATGTTATGTTATGAGTTACAACCGATTCTTTTCTTTGTGAAAGTCTGTATAGTTTTGTTATTATTTGCTATTAATAAAATAATATAAATTATATATGTAAGATGTGATAGCTTTACTTTGAAGCAACTTTTATTTATAATACAAGTAAATGTAAAGTTTATAATAATAGCATCTTGTTTTATTTTTACACCTTATGATTTCGCAAACAGCTTTTTCTTAGATGACACGGCTGCATGCACTAGATAGTTTTGTAAGTATTTAATGTCATATCCAAAGATTTTCATAGGGCATCGTGCCTCTACCCAGATGGATAATCCGCCTTACTAAAGCATGACATTTAATTTCACTCCGCTTGAGGGGCTCCCTGAGCAAATCGCTCTCAGTTCGTACTGCGCACGGCTGTCAAATACTGTCAATTCTGGCTTGTTTATTTCATATTGCCATAGAGGCGACTATCCTTCTGGACGTTTTAAATTCTTTGGTCATATCATATGAATTCCTGTACAAGAAACGTACCTATACACTGGTACCGATTCTGTTGTAAATCGCACTAAACTAATTTTAGTCACATCTCATCTCTTTCTTACAAATATCATTGAAAAAGGATAGAACATATTTAAAGCTGTCAAATTCGTCTTTGCCGTCTTCATTTGCGGGTATTTAGACGTAACCGCGATAGATAGCGACTAAATTTATATTGAGTTGGGCTAATTTGATAGGACAAAATGTCTAACATCCTTTTCGTATGTTCTTTGTTAGAAAGAGAAATAGTGAGATCAAATTAGTTCAGTTGTAAACAACAGAATCAGCACATAAAAACCTATACCACCGTATATGTGTGTCACATACCTACTTACCTGCCACAGTAACGTGAAATGCTATATTTTATGGGTTTTAAAAAACAAAATTTGGAATGAATACTCTGAACGACTTTTTAAAATATTGCAAACTTCCCCTGCAATCCAGATAAGAAATACATTACCTATATTATTTGTTTCATGATGAAAGTAAAAACAATAGGTATGTATAAACCAGGGTAATATCCATCTACGAGGCTATATGATTCGTTTGGCCATACTCAAATAAACTCTCGATCACAATTAACTTCGACTTCAAAGTACACTAAGAAGTAATCAAATCCTGATCTGATGACAATGGGAAACGCGAAGTGTACCCTTTCAAATAAAAAAATAATTTTCCAAATCGGTTAATAAATGACGGAGTTATGAGGTAACAAACAAAAAAAAAAGAAACAATACAATGGAATTGAGAACCTCCTCCTTTTTTTGAAGTCGGTTAAAAAGACATATCGTAGCATGTTCCGCCATCTTGTCCGTCATGATAATCCGTATAAAGGGACAACATCAACAACTGTTTGTTTTTATGCGAAATATTAGGCGCCGATCTCAGAGAGAGAGTTCTAGAGTTCAGCGTTCAGAGTTCTGCGTAACTTTTTTTTCAATAACTCTATTTATTGTATTTATTGTTGTGGTTCTTACTTATGGTATAAGTAGGTAGCGGGTACACCGGTTAGACTTACAACAATATTTTGTTTCTTAATTGCAGTCCAACTGGCAGGGACACAGTCTACCACCACCGGCAGCTATGTTGCCACTCAGCGAGAGTCCTATACTAGAACTCACCGAGCAAATGGAGTCCATATAACTACCATTATATCATATTATTATTTAATGTGTGTACACGAAAAACTGCAGTTTATAATCAATTACTCACTATCAATTTAGGCCATAAATATAATGTTATCGATGACGTAACGAGTTGTAGCTCTTTAATCGGAAAATAAGTAAAGTAGGTTATAATTTGTAGTAGATACTAAGTATTATTAAAACCATGTTAATGCACTACATTATGTCAATAATTGGCGATAATCCCAAATAATTGTTAAATTAATTTAGTGATAAATAATGCGACAATATCAACATAGGTTAAGTTGTTAAAAGAGTGCGACTTAATTTTTTAAAAACATTGTTAACTACCGTTTAGGGAGAGTCATTCGGTTCTGCGCTGCAAAGAGAGAATTTGATAAAATAAATAGGAGTAGTAGGAGTATTAAATAATTAAATGTATAATTACTAACATGTACTTAAAAACTTACAATATCAGCGCTTGCAAAATTTTAAAGCAAATTGTGCAAAGGTCGATTGTAACTTATAACATATTTTGTAACATAGGTACCTTCCTACTTAATATTTTCAATTCTAACACGTACCTACTAGCTAGCCGAGTAAACAATTTTGTCGCATTTTGATTACTAATCACATGTTTTTTTTTCAATTTAAGGGAAGTGTTTTTTACGTATGTGCAATTATGAAGAGAATTCTTTGTAAATAAACTACTTACCTCTTAACTTCGAAAACAAGACTGAATTCATTGTCAATTCAGACATTTTTTTTCTGAAACTTGAAAATTTGTTTTATTACATTTACAGAAAATGTATCCTAATTATGTTTTCTATTGTTATTTTAAATGTTACAGTCTAGAATTTAGACATATCAAGCGGATGGATATTAGATATACTACTTAGTATATAGTGCAATGGGTTTGTGGATTACGACACATAAAAGGTATTAGACCAATTTGGGTCTATTTTATTACAAGCTTTTATATAAATTGCAATGTATGTAACTATAATGTTCGGATGGAATCTTGCAAGTCGAATTTCACCCACTGCCAGTGGTCGGATTGACTTGATATTTGGTAAACATTAGTACCTATTATATTGGATGACAATGCAAGTACAGTCAACAAAAAGTACAGTCACCAAAAAAAGCTTGTACTAAAACTTTTTTACAAAAAACTTATTCTATTCAAGAAGGTTGTTAAGTCCTTCTTAGCTCCATCACATCAGCATCTACATTTATAACGTTTGATTTCCGAAATTACAAAATAAACTAATAATTGATTTTCTTACTGATTTGTGAATCAGAGATTTATGTTATGTATGGCCCATGCAATATACACTGACGACCAATATAAAAAAGCCACTTGCAAAGTGCCTAAGTCATAAAATTACTCTTACTCGTCCTGTACAAATATTTTTTTTTTAATTGTGTTTTTGTGGATGCAGTATCATTATTAAACTCAAATACATTTGAATGTTGCTTTTCACTTTCAAGAAGCTATCTTGCGTGGTTTCGGAAATATTTCATGATAATGCTAGTGGATTTTTTATAATGCTCGTCGGTGTAGGTAAATAGTCGGAGTGAAAATTAAATACGAAGGAATACCTATAAAAAATATTTAGTAGATATTAAAAAGTTTGCAGGGTCCGTTTCAAATATAGGAATGTTATTAGTTATTTTTAAATAATGACTTAAGACGTTAATTATTGCAATGCTTTAAACTAAGGCTTTTCAATTAAGTAATTGTATCTTTGTGAATGATCCGGTAACATTGCTGAGTATCTCAAAAATTCTTCATAAAAATTGGCAAGGCTCTGGTATAGTTCTATATTAAAAATGCTATCATTGTGAAAAACTAACGGCAACCGGCAATTCTCAAAATATCAGTGTTCAAATTAATACTCGTTAGGTTCTATAGACACTGTGATTTTTTATTGGTTATAAAAACAATGGTGATTATTATTAGCTACTTAATACTATTGCCGCATACAAAGTAAAAAACCGCCTACACCAATTAGTTTGGTGATATCGGTTTTTTTCTCCTTTTGGAAAAACAATGATGCCTACGCTTCTATATTAGATACTCTTTGTCATTTTGTTTTAAAACCAATTGAAAATCACGTTGTATAAATTATGCTATAATTTTTGCAAATATATAAGTACCTACCTACTTACCTAACATTAATATTATAATATATATAGTACTATATATGTTTATTGAGTCATTATGCATTTTAGTATCTTATAATTAGATTAAAATATATCACTGGTACCATAATATGATAAACAGTGATCACTACGAAGCTTTACCGAACCGTAACAATAACTTACGTACGTAAATACTACAGTTAAGTTTAAATGGATCTCATTAAGTCGTAATTTATGTAGACGATCGTAGAATAGGTGTTTGGATGCTTTTACACAATTAGAAATACTGTCATTGTATAATATTCAGGCATTATCGAGAATATTTCATAGGCATGTTACTCGCAGTTAATAAAATAATTTTTATAGATACATAGGTAAGTAGCCAATTTTATATTAAAATGAGAACAATGTAGTTAATTGTAGAGCTGCAAAATAATTATAAAGTAAATACCACAAAATGTTAGAGCTTTGAACGAGTTTGTTTCTGTAGAACATATATACCTACTCATTATTTTACGTTCCTACTTAATTTTGGTTGTGATTAATGTATTTGGCTGATTGTTAATCAATGTATAGAACCTACAGTCATTATACAATAATTAACTAAAAGAAAAGAATTTCATTTCAAACATAACTAGGCTGAAGGTATTTTACTTAATGTTATCAAAGTCCGTTTATCGCTGCGCCTTACTTATTTTTGCGGTCATTCGCTTTTACAGAACGAACAAAACAAGTCCTATTTTGATTTATGAAGTGTTAAATTAAGCGTACTATAGTTGTACCTATTTCTGATTAATTATAACGTTTTGACCTACATAACAAAAGTAACAATGACAAAAGTTACAGACTTGATAAGAGGTCGAGAGTTTTCTTATTCGTTTGAAGTAACGCCGGATGTAAATATAGAAGAGATTAATAATTTGTGTGTTGAGCCTACATTTTATTCTATAACATGGCACGCGAAATCTCACCAGTGTAAAAATTTGGAGATAGAACCGCTAAAACTCGTGAACGTTTTGAGAAGTGCCCATAAACAAGTGTTATTGCACATTTCGTGTGACTTGCTGAAGAAACAGTATTTGGACCAAGTATTAGTGGAGCTTCAAAAAAAAGGAGTCTGTAATTTATTCGTTGTTTTGGGAGGTAAGAATACAGTATTTTCTCACTTATGTTAAAACCCCAAACTCTAATTGGCGCTCTTACAACAAGAAATAAAATTACAATCTGTGATTTAATGAACTAATTAGTTTAATTAATTAATTACAGAACAGTATGATCCGGAGTTATCAGATTTCAAAAGCACCTTAGAATTAATTCAGTACATAAAGGAGAGCACGGGTGAATATTTTTGTATCGGCATTCCTGGGTTTCCTGAATGTTCGGACGAGAAATTGCTACAATTGAAAGACAAAATAGACGGCGGTGCAGACTTCATTATCACTCAAGCATTTTTTGACCCGGGAGTTTACAAAACCTTCGTGGGGAAGTGTGAGGAAGTTGGCATCAAAGTGCCAATTATACCTGGAGTGTTTTACTTTGAGACATACAAGCACCTAGATAGTTTTATGAATATGTGTAAAATTAAGGTTTCAACAGATATTTTAAGCCGTGTAAAAAACTTAGAAGATGTTGATATACCAGGCGTTGAAGTAATAAACAACTTGATAAAAGGTATAAAAACGGATTATCCGTCGACCAATTTTCATTTCTTTACTATGAACAAGTTACAAAAAGTGTTAAACTTTATAAAACAGTTGCAATAGATAGATAGATCTTATCTTATCGCAGTATCCTATCTATAGGTAATTCCGTATAATATACCTACATGAAAAAACAATTTGAGGTTGTAATTTTATTAAACGTATAGATAACATCGTATTCATTTTTTTGTGTATTCCGTCCAATAGTCATATGTTTGCGTGGTGTCATACTACCCTACTCTTTTTAGGGTTCCATACCCATATGGCAAAAAACGGAACCCTTATGGATTCGTCATGTCTGTTTGTCTGTCCGTCTGTATGTCACAGCCACTTTTTTCCGAAACTATAAGAACTATACTGTTGAAACTTGGTAAGTAGATGTATTCTGTGAACCGCATTAAGATTTTCACACAAAAATAGAAAAAAAAATTTTTTTGGGGGTTCCCCATACTTGGAGCTTTTTTTTATTATTCATCATTGTTGTAAAATGACAATTTCGCGTCGTTGTCGCGCTCACGGTGATTCGTTAGGCGTTTTAGCGCGTTAAAATAAATGTTTGTAATGTTTTCTAGTGACAGGGCCATGCACACAACAAAACTCTATAGGAACCTTGATCAGTTAGTTATGTTAATAAGAACCTTATTACGGATTCATTACCGTTCATAATATGATTCATATGGCGTACCAAAGAATTTAAAACGTCCAGAAGGATAGTCGCCTCTATGGGAACATGAAATAAACAAGCCAGAATTGACAGTATTTGACAGCCGTGCGCAGTACGAACTGAGAGCGATTTGCTCAGGGAGCCCCTCAAGCGGAGTGAAATTAAATGTCATGCTTTAGTAAGGCGGATTATCCATCTGGGTAGAGGCACGATGCCCTATGAAAATCTTTGTGGCGTACCTACATAAAAATAGAATAAGAAAGAGAAAAAATAGGAAGTTCCCGTACTATCTATAGGATGAGACTATATTGGATTCTCTAAGGATGAGACAAAAGATGCTAACTCATTAAAATAAGTTCATAGTAAACGGCAAAAAAATAACTCGAAGAAATTAAGTAAATAGACAGAAAATTATAAGTTTTTATTATATATCTCAAAAATAATAAGGGTTTCCTTGAAATCTGCCAAATTATGCGCCTTTTTTCTATTCGTCAGCTTATTCTGCTACCAGAGTTAAAATTTGGGAGTAAATCTGCCACAAATGGTCACACTGCTGAGAGTGCGGACTATATGAAAGAGATTTATTTTTTGACTATAATAATATGTATAAATCGAGAGAACTCAAATAAGACAAGGCTGTATGGCTCAGACCTTTGCTTGCCGTTTGGCGAATATGACAAAAAACGTCAGCAACTGTCAGTGAGTCAGTCAGAGTTGCCAACTCTATGGTCTTTTTTCGAATATCTACGTATTTTTGGCCTTTCCTGCAAACCTACGAACTTCAGTCTCAGATTCAACGTATTTTTTATCAAATTTGCAAAATAACGTGACACATTAGGCTGAATGATCTTAATTTCCAGTACCTACCATCGGCAAAAACAGTTTGTTAACGTTCCGTTTCATACTAACGAACACGTCGAACACTCACCTCTCGACACAACAAGACAGTGTGGTTTCCATAGAGCTGTGACTCTGACTCGGACTTATATCATCTCATGTGAGTGTGTACAACGAAAAGTCTCATTGCGCCCTAAACAAGTGAAACTTACTCTAAAAATATTTCGATTTGTTTGATTGCGAAAATTTGAAAATTTAAGAAAACTAGTAGTGTACGCGGATGAAACCGTGAGGAGCAATTAGTTTTTTTTTATACCACTAATGTGGCAAACAATCATACGGCCCGCCTGATGGTAAGCGGTTACCGTAGCCTATGGACACTTGCAACACCAGGGGTATCACTCGCGCGCTGCCGACCAAATTATTACTAGTAATTTAATAAAACATTTTTTTTTACCTTCCCATTTTAAACTATTCATTTCATTTAAAAAAAAATACATTATATCTACGAACTTTCCATATTCAAGTTTTAATAATTCTACGTAATTTTCTAATCTGATCTGGCCTTCGCCTTTTTGTAAATCCGAGATTCCGAGTTGGCAATACTGCAGTCAGTTGTCCTTTTAGGTTAGGTTAGGTATTTGGTTTCTTTTCCTTTCTAGCCTGACTCAAAGTTTTATTCTACTATATCGTGCTGAATTGTATTGTATCATTGTAAACGAAAAATACATACACAAAGCTGGATAACTTAGTCAACATTCAAATTGAGGTATTACAAGTAAGTTTTCCATAGTGTTAAAATATTTTTTAAACAGACTTAGTATTAGGTCTAGAACCTTAATTTAATTTCCGTTTTAGGTATATAAAGACGATTAAACACTGAAAGATGTCCTTTCCCGATAGACAGCAGAGAAAAGTTTGTTGGGACTCCAGAGATCGTTATTGGGAATGCTTAGACGAACAAAATGTCAAAGATAGTACTGAACGGCCAAAGGCATGCATTGAGTTTAGGACAATGTTCGAGAAGTCGTGTCCTACACAATGGGTCACGCATTTCGATAGGAAGCGTGACTTTAATGTATTTAAACAAAAAATGCAGAATGAAGGATATGAACCTATTAAAGAAGCACAGTAGATTATTTTTAACATCATTTAGTGATTTGTAAATATAGTTTTATGTAGTAAATTACCATAATTCAATGCAGTTTTTTATTTTCAAATTCTCAAATTACTCTTAAATTATATCCCAATAAAAATCATTTAATTGGTAATAAATCCATTCTTATAAATTTCATTTTTATTATTTATTTTGATGAGCTATAGTTACTGTTCCATTTCAGTTGTCCCTCAATACAATTAGTCAATTACAATAATGGAAGAACTAGAAAAACTTCTGTCAAAAATAGACATTCCTTCTCATCAGGTCACATTAGATTTAATACAGGTAAATACAATGATTTTGTTTGCAGTTTTTGATTGAATGATGACTGTTACTTAATAAGTAATAATAATACTCATTATGTTTCAGGGAATATTAATAAAAGCAAAAAGACATAAGTTTGATGAATGTAATACAGAATATTGGAGTCAAGTATGCCAAGTATTATGGAAACACTTGCTAATGGGTTTGAAAAAGTTTGATGATCAACTGCTTTGCGCAACATGTTTTTATACCATAATACCTCTCACAGACAAACAAGATTACTACATAAAAGAAATGCTAAATATAATTGAAATAGAACTAAATTTAAAAAATCTTGACAAGGTTAGCACTAATTTGTTGCAAGCTGTATCTATTATGTATGGGATGTTCCAATCCACATTCCTTACTCAAAATTTTGATAGAGACACAAATATAAAAGAAGCTATTTTGAAGTCAACTTTTGAATTACTGACCCTCATGGCATATGAATATTCACAATATACTTTCATAGTTTTCAAAACTATTAAGACATTCTCAAAAGTTTGTGGAAATTATTTCCAAAACATAATTTTCAACAGGGATAATCAAGTCAAGTTACTTAATTTGGTCAATCATAACTGGGAAAATCCAATTACAGGAGTCAGAGACTTGAATAGAGATATTTTTCAAACACTCTTATCTAGTGTTGATAATGAAATGTATAAATTAATTTTAGATGAGATTAATGTATTTTATTGGAATAAAGCAAAATATTTGATGATCTCTGAAATAATAGAGCATTGTAACAATAATATTTATCATATTCTACAAAACAATAACTGTGTAGATGGACTTATATATAGTCTACACAAACCAGGATTGGTGTCAGCTGGGGCAGACATGTATTATGCTATACTGAAAAAATTAAGGTCTGAAACTGAATGGTGCACCTTATTACTGCAAGATATAATGAAAATAGCAAACAGCAAATCTTATAAAGCCATATAAAATTTCAATAATTATTGGTGTTTGACAACACTGAAGAAGTATCCAACACTAATCAATGTTTTCTTAGATGAGTTACAGAATTTTGATGATACAGAGCAGAAACTCTACAGTAGTTTATTTATAATAAAGCAAGCCAACAAATTAGGTATTATTAGTAAAAATTGGGCATCTCCTATGCATTATAAATTTACTGAAAATATGGTATTGAGAGGCATAGAATCTTATAATAATCATATTAGAATGTTGGCATTTGATATTGTTTGTATGACACAGGGCAAAGTTATACCTGGTAAAGTTGAGTTTGACCTCATCTTAAATTTTTTAAATAACAATATTAATTCAGATTGTTCTGTATTGAGGCTAAGTATGCTTAGTAGATTAAACCAGTTTTTATTGCAACTACATGCAACATTTTTAAATACTATAAAAAATAAACAACACCTTGATGAGGAAAATTTATTGTATTTCTGTAATAGAATCCAAGAAATAATCATACATTCATTAAGTTTGAATGGTAATTATCAGAGAAAAATTACTTGTGTAAAGGTAGCTAAGACTGTATTTATTTGTTTAAGTTCTATCCCAAATAAGAAAAAAGATCATAATCGAGTTATAAGTACAACATTGATAGATTTTTTAAAAGATAAGGATTGTTGGATGCTGTCTACAAAAGCAGTAACTGGAAAGTTCATTGATCTACTGAAAGATCCTGCAGATGACATTAGAGAAAATGTTGTTCAATTACTTTTAAACCATTATCCAAAGGAAATTTTGAGAGTGGACCTTATATCAGATTTAATAGATAATGCCATGGAATGTCTAAAAAGTAAATTTTTCTTTGAAATTAGTTGTGGTCAAAGCATATTTAAACTTGTAGTAAGCCTAATGCTAAGATACGAATATAAAGAGGGAACTTTTAAAAATGTTGATGAAGTCTTTTCATTTGCGTCTAAAGAACTGATTGCTGAATATAGAGTTAAAAGAGATGTTTTAACATCCATTGAAAGTGGAAAACAATTGCATTCCTTCATGAGTATTTTGCTGGTGACCCTCGAAGCATGTATTTTAAACTCCTATAAAATGGAGTCTATAAATATGATCATTCGTGATTTGTTAGATGCTTTAGAAGGTATATCAAACCAATTTTCTTTGGAGCAAGAAAACTCAACAAGTTATGATTTTTCCAAAATGAGTGAAATGGTCCAGAATATGATAACACAGTCTGGGTACAATACTACACAGGATGGACATGATGAAACTAAAATATCTGGCTTACATCAAATTGTTTTGAACTGTATTTGGTTAAACGTGAAGGTATTTTTTCTGATGATTGATCCTATTTGCTCATTTACTTCATTGCAAATACTATAATCTAATTTTTTCTGTTATAGGCTTCTTGTGATTTAGCATCTCTTTTGATTCAATATTACACTGGAGAGTTTGGTATTTGTCAAAGATGTCTTGTTATAATCACTCATGTCCTGGAGACATCTAGACACAAAGGAGCAATTGAAGCAGGTGGAGCTGCACTAGGTATGTAATTAATTATTCCTACAAGTATTTTAAATTCAAATGTTTTTGTTGCGAAATCTGGGTACTTATAATACTGGGATCGCAGTTATATTATAAATATAAATGACATGCCAGCAAATATCTTGAATTTATCTTCCGTGATACACAGGACGTGGTATACAGCATTTGACTTCACAATCAGAAGAAACAGATATTTCAGAATTACCCCAGTATTTGCTCAAAAGTAAACTTAATGATTTACTATCAGAAACAAATAGGATGGCATCTATAACGCGAAGGGGAGCTGGTCTTTCAATAATGGTTCATAGGATAGTATCTAGTGATATGAGAAAAGGCAAGGTGAGATATCTTGTCCCTTTTTTTTTAAGTTAATTTTATCTAGACTCCGTTTTATTTTGATTCTCGTTTTCCAGCCTCTATTCCATTATTTCATGGAAATACTGCTAGAAACATGCAACATGACAGATGATGTTCCAGATATACAGACATCTTCAAAAACAGAAAATGAAATGGATTTACCTAAAGCCATTTATATTCATTTTCTAACGAGAATTGTAACTGATAGCAGTCTAGCCTCAGATCTTATGTATTATTCAGCAGAGTTGGCTGAGCTTGCATTTTTAAATCTAACTAGTCCACATTGGCAAATAAGGTATGTATTTTTACATCTCTATGATCCATAGATGTTTACAGCCAAATAAATAAATAAAAGTTATTTACAATAAATTATCACATTCCAGAAATGCTGCACTACAACTTTATGGTGCCCTTATTCCTCGTCAGATAGGACAGAAGAAAGCTTCAGGATCAGATGATGAAACTATTGCCACTGTAGCTTATGATGAATTGCGTACACATTCACCCAAGTTATGGAAATATATAATGAGACAATTGAAAAACGATAGTGCTATAGAGGAAGTACTTTCCCATTCTAATTTAGTACCTATACTAAACATATTAGCCAACAGTGCTAAGAGATACAACTTTTCAAACGATATGGCGGCGCAAAAGAATTTTGATGCAGAATTACTTGCAAGTCTTATATTGTTGTTGGGTAGTCCAATATACACAGTAAGGCGTCTTACAGCTAAATGTATTTTCAACATTTACTCATTTGATGCTATTTATTATGCCATCATAAATCAAGAATATATGTCAGAAAACCTTCTACATGGAAGCCTTATTTTAATTGAAAATTGTAAAAAATATTATGCTAAAGAACATGGCTACGAAGACAGATTCATGAAATTAAGAGAAAAATTCAAGCTACTAACTACATCTCCACATTCTTATTTGTGCAAAGATATTTTTGAAAATATATTTACAGTTTATGATTTTCCTGCAAATTATTTAGAAGAAACTAAATTACAATTAAATAGCAGTAATCATATTCCAGGAATATTTTATTGGGCAGATAATCGTTTTAGAAGATATATACTCAATAATACTTGGGATGACATACCTCAAGCACTAGAAATAAGTCTAGATTGTAGTGATTTCATTAACTATTGTGAGTTCCTATATTTAAAAATTGAAAAAGATAAAAATATTCCCGATAAAGTACTACAAAATATAGTAGATATCTTGTTATCATATGATAAGAAATACAACAGTAGTATTATATGGAAAATTATTTATCACTTGTCTCAACTGACTAAACTTGAAGTAGACATAACACCTATTCTTGAACATTATGAACATATACAAATAAATTACAAGTTAAGGTATATTATTCCATTAGCTGCAAGAGAATGTACAAATATTGTAGGGTATAATAATAATCAGTTAAAAATAGCAAATATTATTTATAAATTATGTGGCTTAGAAAATTCTGATGTTGATATGAGGTATATTGCAGCACTAGCAAATAATGAACTTGCTAATGTATTTAATCAACTGTCTGATTCAGTAAGAGTTATTTCAATTAAAACTGCTGTCATCCTTTTACAGGATGAAGATGAGGATGTTAGAATGTTAAGTGTACATTTCTACAAAAATATTAATAAACTAGATGTTGCAGTTCATCCATATGTATGCCTCCATAACATTTTAGATCATAAATTTATGCATGAAGTGTTAATTAATGCTCAGCAAGAAATCAAAGATCTTTGTATTGATTTGGCTGAAAAATTACTATGTACAAACTGCATTAATGATGAATACAACCCTTTTGCAAATGATTCAAAGAATATTTATTTGGAAGGCAATGTATTGAGAGCACTGCTAAAAAACTTGATGTCTGATTAAAATTAAAATCATTAAGATTAAAAAAACTTTTCTTTATTTACAGTTTAAATTATCCCTAGTTCAATATATGACACTAAAATCATTCATAAAATAAAATATAAACAAACAGAAACACACCTCTTAATAATATTTTTCACTCATCATAGTAGAACTTCTGTGGTGGGGTTGTATCATCTATCTGTATAGATACAATGTGACGGCCAGGAACCATGACTAAACCTAATACCCGGGGCTCCTCAGTTTCACCATCGCTACTCTTGAGGTATTCTGAACAAGCTCCTATAATGAATAACATTTAGTTTAGAGAGCTCTGAAGAAAGGTTGTGGGGTTGTAATCATACAATCATACATACATCATACAATGAGCTTGGTTTGAGCTTCTGATGATGGAAAACACTGAGGAAATCATAGTGTGGTGTACACAAGTTGAAAATCTGACACCAAGCACCTAGCAGTGTTTCAGCAGTTGCATTTTAGAACCTGTTGCCTGCCCTCCAGGCTTTGTATAGGTTGGCAACACATTGGCCATGCCCTGGTACTGCTAATGACCATGGGCAATGGTAGCCAATTAGGTGCACCACCTACCTGCTTATGTGCAGCCTTATGTACTGCGCTAAGTTAAGGTAAGCTAGTTAATCAACTTAAGCTTATTATAATTATCAATACATTTAGGTGTTTTCTTAATCAATACTCAAAACATAAAACAACACAACACATTTTAATAAAAAGATAAACAAATTTTAAAGAAACTTGGCACTTAGTAGATTGTACAATGACAAATAGGAAAATCTTTGATCTCACAAGCAGAAAGTAACTGAAGGATTGAAGCTGGCGTTTAATTCTCCATAATGGAAAATTAATTAATGTAAATTTAATATTTTATAATAAACCATGGAAAACATTCATTTCTTACCTAAAATAACATTGGCATCTCTATCAGTACATAAAAATACTCCAATCAGAACTCTGCCATCAGTCATTTCTATTCTGAAATTCATATTTAGCCATTTTCTGAGTTTAGTTTTGCCATCTTCAACCTCCTGAAAATTAAATTAACTCATTATATTATATCTCCAGGGCATATCAGGTTAGTCTTATATGTGGCTAGTTGTTCTAAAGGTAATCCAAAGAGAGCAGATAAAATATGTAAACAACCAACCTCTACTGAGTTGCATTAAGATAGTGAGGGATCATTATCTCTCGCATGCAATAATTTCTTTAAATAAAAATGTTAAGGTTCTAGGTTAAATGTTAACATTCTTTATCTAGTCTCGTTGGCTTACTTTACTGATTTTATGAGAAATTTGAAGGAATCCATACCACAAAGTGTATGCACACCTTCCTTGCGAATTTAAGTTATATTTTGTTATTTTCTTAGGTAATTAACATTTTGTTACAGAATCAATTTTATTAGATTTGTTTATTTACTTACCATTGTGAGATCTTTTACATCTATGCTCATTTTGGAAAACAAATAGAACTAATATAGTTCACTGAAAATAATTTTTTATATGTAGACGCTTGAAAGCATAGAATACTATTACTCTGGCGAGCTTGAAAGTCTTTGTTGAAAGTATGATTTTGATTAACTTAGTTTCGCTTCGCTTCCAATTTATATTTAATTAATTTTTCATTCAGTAGGTATGTACCTACCTACCTACTAGCATTTAGCATAGCAAGGGCCAGCAAGGCAAACAAACAGTGTTGCCAACTCTACCAAATCAAATCTCGCTAGATGGCTGGTTCAAAAGTCGCTAGAAGTCGCCAGTTTTTTTTTCTAGAACTCGTTTTTTTATTGATGCTTGAAAAGTGAAACTCAAAATAATAAAGTATTCAAATGTAATAATAATATTATAAAAAAAAAAATATATAAAATCTTCATCATCATCCGAATCAATAACAATCGCACTCGAGGTCGAGGGTGGCGGAACTTGAGGATCACTCGCCATCGAGGTCGATGGTTGTTGATTTTTCTGGGTAAATGTGGCTTTATTGGCGCCAATAAGCCGGAGTACCTCTAATTGTAAATCATAATCATAATATTTTTTATTCATTAAAATGGAATTCCATATTTTTAACCCCGTGCGATTTCGTAACTTTGATTTTACTATTATTAAGAGCACTAAATATTCTCTCGATTTCTCCATTATCGATTGTAGCTACAGTTGTGTTCAATATGGAATGAATGAACTAAGGATTGTAAATTCATTTATTGTATAGTCATAGTTACACAACTGTGGAATCAAATAAATTTAAATGAGAAACGATTCACATCAAAAAGGCGCTAGAAAAGTCGCTAGTTTTTTTTGTCGCTAAATGAGAATAAAAAGTCGCTGTGAGTGTCAAAATGTCGCTTAATCTAGCGACAAAGTCGCTAAATTGGCAACACTGCAAACAAAAGGCAAAGGCAGACGAGCACAGACAGAGTACTTTTTTTTATAACTGCAGACGAGGCAGACAATTTTGAGCATAGAATAAAGAATTTTGAGTCAAAGTCTTTGACGTTTGGTTCAGTGTTGCCGACGTTGAACGGGAGAAGTTGCTGAAAAACAATTTACAAGTGCCACTTTATTTATAGAATTCCTCAAAAATCCGATCTGGCTACACTGTCAGCCAGCTGATCTGTCAAAAAATACCGAGACAGACGATGGAATGTAGTCTTGCGCGTAATAGTTCCGGACCGGGAGCGCTCCGTTTAGTTCGCATCTCCTTAGTGAACTAGTTCGCTCTTTTAGTTCCTCAGCTCCTTTCAAGTCCCGACTCGAACTAGATAAAGACAGATCGTTCGCTCGCTTTACTACTGCTCCTGCACGCATATTACCTTATGTATCTTACGTTGTGTATGTTACATTGTCCTCGTAATATTTTTATTTTTAAATGATTTATTTTTATTTATTATTTCAATATAGAAATATTCTATGTTTATTTATTATAAGTGTGTAAATAATCTCTATAATAATCTCTAAGTATATACTGTAGTCTTTGACTCACTAGCCATAGATAGATAATACACACCCACCACTGTCTGACCGAACGATGAGCGAGAAGGAGAAGCGCACGTGAGTGAGTGAGTAAGCGAGCGGTAGTAGTGAAGTGAACTAGTGACTGACGACGCGACTAGCTCGGGGCGCGCCGTGCCGCGCTCTCTCGCATACAACCGAACTAACGAACTAAGGAGCGAGGTTATCTGGGAACTAGTTCCCGTAGTTCCTCTGTGGGAGCGCTCTTTGGAACTAGTTCGTTCGCGAACTACACAAGACTAATGGAATGGTTTACAAACATATATCAAAGTGTAATTGGATTATAAAAACATATTAGCAGTATTGTTTGTTGAAAATATACAATGAATACTTCAGTGCTAAAAGAAGATAATTTCATGAAAGCTTTCAAGTATTATAAATTGAATTATCCCAAACCATCACTTAGTGAAGTTTTATCAACAGATTATAGGGGTACAGATAAGGTTTAATTACTTCTGTATAAAGATTTATACCTACCTAGCTTTTAGGAACTAACTCCAATACCATAATATTTCCTATATTTCAGGTTATAGCAGTAAATACAGAACATGTTAAAGAAGATCTAAGAACAGAATTATTAGGTCTACACAATTGCAAGAGATGGAAAACATACGCTTTTGAAAGACATCCTGGATTGTTACTGATTAGAAACCCATTTACAAGTGCTGGTCAGAGATATTGGATCAGGCAATGCTTAGAAGTATATCCGAGGAAGCCTAATAAATTAAACATTGATAATGAAGTTTGTGTTCAAGACTGGTGGGCAGAATGCTTTAGAAATGGGCAGTGTAATGAGCAATTACAGAAGAAACTGCGATGGACTACACTAGGATATCACCATGATTGGGATACAAAAGTAAAATGTTAATATTTTTATAATAACCAAAGTACAAACACAAGATCTTCATTTTTATGTCATTATTAATATAAGGTGCCTAAAATTATATTATTATTCACTATTTAACTTATTTGGGCTGTAATTTAACATGTTGGTTTCTCGCAAGGGACATTTATCCTATAATAACAATTGTTTTCATTGTTATTATTTAACCGCAATACAATGGATTAAATAGAAGAGACTTAAATGACAATCAGTACTACTTACCATAGATTGTTAGTTATTAATTTTTAGGTGAACAGTTATATCAAAAAATAGTTTTCTCTAACTGATGCTGGCTGATTACTAGTTCATCTGCAATAAATGTGGCTCATGTTGCAATTTTTTTTATTCGTTACTATTTTCAGATATACAGAAATGATAACAAAACTCCATTTCCTGAGAACTTAGCTGAACTATCCCATGTTGTGGCCCGGTATCTTGGCTATGAGGAATTCAGAGCGGAAGCTGCTATTGTTAACTATTATCACATGAAATCTACCCTGTCAGCTCATACGGATCACTCTGAGGTCAATTTAGATGCACCCTTGTTCTCCTTCAGGTAATCAACTTTTATATTTATGGAAGACATTTTGTTTAATTTATCCTTTAGTAATAATAGTACTGTTCGGTTTCCCCTGAATTCCTGGGATAAAAAGTAGCCTAAGCCTATGTCCTTTTCCATATCGTAGGCTATCTGCATGCCAATTTTCAAGATGATCCTTTGAGTAGTTAAGACTTAACAAATAAACAAACTCACTTTCCCATTTCTAGTTTTAGTTACAATTAGCTCATACTTTTGAATTGATTCACAAGGTTTAAATTATACAGGAATATGTTTTAGGTATTTTCTTCACTTGCTCTACCATGATGGTGATATCATTGCTAACAATTTTAATATTATTATTCTTATCTTCTATCATTATTATTTTCAGCTTTGGCCAGTCAGCAATATTTTTACTAGGTGGTCATGATAAATCTACGGAACCGTCTGCAATACTACTCAACAGTGGTGACATAGTGGTGATGTCGAAAGAAGCTAGGCTATGCTATCATGCTGTACCCAAGATATTACCATCTTCGTCTTGTCCTTGGAATGACGCTGGTTTACAAACCATATCTACTGAAGATATCTTCAACAGCCAATTTGTCGAAAATAGAGATAATCTAGAATGGAGTAGATGCAGAAATTACATTCAGAAATCGAGAATAAATATGAATGTAAGACAAGTATTAAATGATAATCAAATGAGTTTAGATAGATAGTTTATTGAGCTAAAATATAATTGTTACTATTTTTGTACACTTTTCTGTATTTAATTGTGGAATGCTGGACCTTTTATCTTGAAACAATTATATCCTTAATAGCAATGGGATTTTTGAATGGCATCTCTTGGCGTTTTGGTTGCTGGGTTACTACTGAAAGATATATCACCATAAGAAAGAGAAATAAAGGTTGTACGACGAATCGACGTAGAACGCCTCAAGACGTGACGGCGTCAAACGTTTTTTTTTTCTGTGCTGATGTGTTAAGAGGTTGCTCTCATTTAAGGGGTATTCCCCAGTGGGAAGCCCCTTTTCATTTTACCACCGTGCTTCCAAGTCTTGGATATCATGGCGCTTAAGGCGTTTGGAGTATGTCACTTGTCTTTGGCGTCAAAGGTGAAATAAATCGCATATTATTATACCTATCATTACAACTTTGGAAATCAGCAACAATCAGTACTCGTTTTAAGAATGTGACTGACCAAAGTTATTATTAATTTTTCTGGTTACTACCTATTTATTAGCTGGTACTTCAATATTATGGTCTCGTATTCATTTTAAATTTAATTAACAAGTAAGTAGTACCAGTAAAATCTAAGGAAAGGATAAATACAATAAAAAAATCAACTCTTCGAATGAAAATTTTAACTTTAACTTATTTGGAGATAATTTGGCTCATTCTATATACGAAATAAATTTTACTAAGATACTTAGATCTTCTAATTGCATTAAGGCTCAAATAATATCCATATTTACTGAGAACTTGGACACGTCTCTATTTGAGCGAGCTTTAAGGAAGGCTTCCGCGCCCTTGTCGTGCGAGCCTACATTTAGGGTCATCCAGAGGGGTCCAGGGGGGTCTAAAAAGGCCACTCAAGCAATATTGCAGAATTGAATAAATTTTTCGAATTGACGGCAGATCCTGTTCATCAAATCCGAATCTATCTTTATTTTATTTATTTATTTTCGGTAATTTATCATCTTCAATATTAATATAGTTCATTGGGGTCTCCTTTTAAGTATAATAAATACCTGTGCTAGGAGGCCCCAAAAATCTGAAATCAGAATCTGAGGGCCTACTCCGAAAAACGAAACACCGATAATGCAGATAACAGTTACTACCTACGTAATCGATAGTCCGATCATCGTTTTAAAATATGTAAGTAGACATAATATGGATCTGCTGAGAATGCGGGAAAATTCTATTAATCAATATTGCTCGAGTGGTCTGGCCCCCAGAGGCATCAATAAATTACTGATAGTCCCTACTAGGTACCACGTACCGTGATACGGTACGTGGTACCTAGCCACGTACCGTGACAATCCGACGTGACAGTAAGTTATCATTACTCTTGTGGTGGTCGCAAAGACCCCAGAAGTATTTGACATATCTTTCTGCATAACAGTTACTACCTACGTAATCGATAGTCCGATCATCGTTTTAAAATATGTAAGTAGACATAATATGGATCTGCTGAGAATGCGGGAAAATTCTATTAATCAATATTGCTCGAGTGGTCTGGCCCCCAGAGGCATCAATAAATTACTGATAGTCCCTACTAGGTACCACGTACCGTGATACGGTACGTGGTACCTAGCCACGTACCGTGACAATCCGACGTGACAGTAAGTTATCATTACTCTTGTGGTGGTCGCAAAGACCCCAGAAGTATTTGACATATCTTTCTGCATAACAGTTACTACCTACGTAATCGATAGTCCGATCATCGTTTTAAAATATGTAAGTAGACATAATATGGATCTGCTGAGAATGCGGGAAAATTCTATTAATCAATATTGCTCGAGTGGTCTGGCCCCCAGAGGCATCAATAAATTACTGATAGTCCCTACTAGGTACCACGTACCGTGATACGGTACGTGGTACCTAGCCACGTACCGTGACAATCCGACGTGACAGCAAAGTTATCATTACTCTTGTGGTGGTCGCAAAGACCCCAGAAGCATTTGACATATCTTTCTGCATAACACTCGTATTCGTCATTTTCCTGAAAGAGCGCTAACCTCCGTCCAACTGGTCTGATACATCTATCGAATTGCAACTGTGATTTAACAAACATTTTTAAAATATAATCCTATTACTTACTCAAAAAAAATTAAACATTTCTTTACAACGAATTTTGGTTATGTGTAGATGTAGCAAATGTGTCAGTCTGTCAGTTGTATACAATTTTGTTTTTTAAATCATTTTTACCAAAAAGTTGTGGACTATAGAATAAGCAACCATACTTTATCGGAGAGAATAAATAAATAAAAATAAATAAATATCCTGGGACATTCCTCACACACGGTCATCTGATCCCAAACTAAGCAAAGCTTGTACTATGGAAACCAGATAACTGATATAATACATATACTACTTTTTGGTTTGTAAAAACATACTTAATATACATAATTACACCCAGACTCAGGACATACAGACATGTTCATGCACAAAAAATGCATGTCCTGTGTGGGAATCGAACCCACGACCTGCGAGAACGATTTTCAACTATGAGCATACGAACGAAGTCGCGCCGGGCATTTAGTAAGTTATAAGCTTTGATTAAGGATACATCCAGATAGTGTCGCAGTTGTGCACGCGTCGATAAAAATAGGCTCTAACTGTTAGAGGCTAAATCAAATAAAAATAAATAAAAATGCAAAATAATAATATTTTAACAACTACTATCATTATGAACGTCATTATGACAAGCAGAATGACGCAGAGGGAGCGTAAAACGTAGCTGTTACACGCAGCAGCCTATAAAAGTTGGCATGTTTTGTATATTCGTGTAGTATGGCGACGTTCTTTCTAGGTATATTTATTTCTATGGTTATAAGTATAGGTACCGTTAAAATCACAAATTCAGAGTAGACCTGTCCCATAGTTTATATTAGGTATTCATCGTACTTTTGCCTCTACAAGTGCTGCCCATTTAAAATATAACTTGAATTTATACATAGTAGCTCTTTTTTTTGACACACTAACCTAAGTTCCTTGCTCAGATATTTTGCAACTTTCATTCGAATTACATTATATTATCTACACTTGTAAGTGCCTTATCAGATAATATAAAGAAGGCGGAGAAGCACTAATTTAACTTCGTTACTAACAACACGCCAATCAAAGACTATCGAATTTCAGTGTAGCATTTGTCTCCATATCATAGGTAGGGAGAGTGGGTAGATAGGTACCTACTACTGATTCGCAGCTCGAGCAAGCTCCAATATTCCGACAAGTTCTTTGTATCGGGTGTAGGTATTCATTCGTCGCTGCGATCGGCAGTTAGCTGCTTCATACGATATCGAATCTAGCCCTTTCAATCCGGAGCGAATGGCTGACGACAAAGCGGCACGGTGGAGCCATTTGCTCAATGGAAATGCCATTTGGCGTTTTCAATTGTAAAAAAGATGATTATTTCTTTATCATTATTCTCAATCATAATATGGATTGTTACGCTTCTGGGAGACATTTGTTTCGATATCAAGTAGAATATCAACCAGAGGTCATTTTGTGTTGCTAAATTGGTTATTGTTAATGATGTTGAATCACTATTTTAGGGATTTAATGGAATCATGATCAATATATCATGCTAATATTATAAATATATGTCTGTCTATCTGTTATTACCACAGAGAAAAAAAGTCAGGACTAAACATCACAAGCAATCGCGATGAAATTTGGCAAGCAATCAAGCTACATTTTATCCCGGGATTCGGCAGGGGACGGCTACCTATTATTGTTTTATATTATCAAAGATTTAACTTATTTACCAACTCCCACAAAAATTGCTCTATTCGTAAATCCTGATAATGAAACAAAACAAGCAAAAACGCGCGTCCACTCACTGTATACCGATTAAGTACCGATGTAGTTGTCATCACAATAGATAAATTGAGTTAGGTAGGTAGTGTGTAGTAGTCGTAAACAAGCGGTGCAATTTGCGAGCGTGTCGACATGACTCTCTCGTCAAGCGATTAGACCCAACAAGTATACTGTCATACGCAACCGAAGGACTCAATGGAGCTTCGAACGGTTTAATGGAAGCTGACTGACGGATGCCTTGCGTGTTCTATACGAACCTATCTACTTACATAGACGTGTATTATGTACCAGACGTAATTAAATGTGAAGGCATTGTAGTTATAGATACGTGTAGGTACATAATTACAACACGCTTTGTATGACTGTGTTAATATTGACGCTCAGTCTGGCTGATTGGATTGCTTTAACATTATAATTCTGGAGCAGAATCGGTTTCCTCTAGCAGGTGCCATGTTTATTAGCTCTATTATGTTATTTTGTTAATAGATGCCGGCAGGTAAAAGTTGTTAAATGTTAAGGTGTTATTTGGAAAGTCCAGTAAAATTATAATTAAGACTAGCTGCCCGGCGCGACTTCGTTCGCGTAATACCCTACCCTACCCTTCATTTAAACCTTCCCCGGACTTCCACGAATAGTTCAAACCCAAAATTAGCCTAATCGGTCCAGCCATTCTCGAGTTTTAGCGAGAGTAACGAACAGCAATTCATTTTTATATATATAGATAGATACTCTAGGAGTAAAGAAAACTATTAAGTAAGTACTCTCTAATTATGCACAATTTTTTTGGTACGTGTAGAGTCGATTTTCTATTTTCTCTCAATCCAATGAACTTCAATGGTATGGAATACTAGCTGGCCTCCGCGGCTTCAACCACGTTCCCAGGATAATATAGCCTAGCATATTCGGGGATAATGTAGCTTCCTATTAGTGGAAGAATTTTTCGAATCCGACTGGTAGTTCCATTAGCCCGTTTACCTGAACAAACAAAAAAACAATCAAGTTCTTCAGCTTTATAACAGGTGGAGATTTCGAGATGGCATATTTTCGAAACCCATGTTATAGGTATAGATAGAAAACGTTGGTCATAACAAATTATTAAAATTCCTTGACGTAAAATAGAGGAATAAGGCAGCAATTCTTAATTAAATAGATGGTAGGTAGCCTAGGTGTTCTATGTGCCTGCTATAGATAGAGTAAATTAATCTTCTCGCGAGAAGTCTCAAGGAATGTGGCCCGTATAGATGTAAAATAATTAAAATAACGTATATGCATACTCAAAAGGCTTTAGTATGATCATTGACACATCACCTTTGTATGTAAAATGAGCATAGTGACAGGCTGGTCGGCAAAAACCTAGCAGTGGCGTCTTCTCCCTTTTATTGACATTAAATGGCCGATATAAATTCCGTTGGCGGATTACGAAATTTATTGGCTTCAAAATTAAAGGAGACCGATTTCAA
The DNA here is from genome assembly GCA_947623365.1 of Achlya flavicornis. NCBI lineage: Eukaryota > Metazoa > Arthropoda > Insecta > Lepidoptera > Drepanidae > Achlya > Achlya flavicornis. The sequence goes on from OX392482.1 coordinate 7,635,411, forward strand.
TGGTGACGGCTGACAGCATTCGTTTATGGGTGAGCGGAGACGATGAAAAAAGAAGAGTCAAATACTAAAACGTTCATTGAAAAAGTTATCGTTTTAATGGAGTGTTTTTGCGGTGTAGTTATTGTCCAATTTTACTCTATGGCGGTTATTGTTTTAAGGAGTGATCACTCGATGAATGAAGGATGTCTGTAGATGGTACCTACGTAATCTCCTATGCGGAAATGGAGTGGTGGTGGTGAATAAAAAACGTTGCCACTTGACTTGGTAGGCATCTACTCATTAACATGAGTAAATTGTAGGTTAATAAGTTGAGTTTTTGAGTTGTTTTTCCTTTGACACACCACACCCAATAAGTCAGGCCGTCACACATATGTGTCCATATCTTAAGAACTACTGAACCGATTTCGATGAAACTTGCACTGTTCCCTAAGTTGCAGTAAATGTAAACCAATAAAAAAAGAATGGTTACAATCCGATTAATATCTTCGGAGATATGCGTGGACAAACATACATACATACACCTATGAAATTTTGTAAATTTTTTTTTGGAAGCCCTAATAGATTATCATATTATGTGAATATATTGCAGTTCCAATAATATTACATAAAGACGAGTCCAATTGATAATCTCCTCTTTTTTGAAGTCGATTTTAAAATAAAACTAAGTACTTTTACAATATAATTTATAAATATCAAGTTTAAGGCGATGATAACTCAGTGGTAGTGACGTCGGATACCGAGACGAAGGTCCCGGGTTCGAATCCTACAAAGAGCTTGAGCTTTCGGTGAAGGAAAACACCGTGAGGAAACCATAGCACGGTGGTAGGGTACTTTGTAGTACCCGTCTGGCTGGCTACCACCCTCAAGTTGAAAATCTGTCGCCAAGCACTTATCGGTGTGTTCCGACAGCTGCACTTGAGAGCCAGTTCCTTCTAGGCTTTGTGTGCTTACCACCTTCGACCACATCATCACTTACCATAGTGAGATTGTGATCAAACACAGGCCTATAAACAGTAAAATAATAATATAATTTCTGATATTGTATTATACTACTTACTTATTCTTCTGAAGTTATAGGTATTTATTGGCTTATTATGAGCCAACTAAGAGCTGACATTCGCTCTTCGCTTACATTGGCAAAGAATCGATCTTAGACACAAATTAAATTAAATATGGACTTCATCAAGAAACATACTCCGCAATTTATTCTATCCGTCGTCGAGTTTAAGCATTTAAAAAATGAAGATAAATCTCAGATAAGTGAACGGCCAGGGATGTCACTTTGCTAGGGAGGCATTGAGCGCAACACTATGCCATCCTAACGATTTGTTTACTTTCAAACTATTTTCAACTTTACTGCGTTATAATACCGAGCGTATCATTTTCTAAATAAGCATTTAGTGTTGTGTGGATATCGATTGACTTGCATGAGCTGAGAGTGTTTTTGTCGAGGTAAGTACCTATAAAATAAAGCTTGCCGGTGACCGTCTCTTAATAAGGAATAGGGTGCGTCCCTTGTCATTAATGGGAAGATTAAAGTGCATTGTGAGAAGGCAACTAAAGAGGACAAATAAGGCCTGTCCTGAAAAAACATGACATTGTTTGATTTCTGCAATGCCAATGTGTGGATCATTCGATACGGGCGCGTAGGTACCTACCATACATATTATAAGTAGGTTTCAAATTGTCGGTTTTTCTCCATCTGTGGTAAAAACTCACCTATAGTTGGATATTACTTTAAAAGGCTAGGTTTTAAGCGTTATACCTGCGTACCTTTCGATTGGTCTCCCCTATAGTAGTTTAATTTGATATGCACAATTTATATGAATAGTAAATTTAAAATAAAATAGTATATTTGTATTCAATCTTAATTGTTGATGCATCACTAAAAAGTTATATGAATAACTTAATTTAATACTCAAAAATATAGCTTGTAAATATGTAGTAAAAAATTATTGAAAACGCTTTATAGCTGAAGTAGACACGTTTCACAAAAGTATGAAGCCTCTTAGGTCACAAGGCTGGCCTCTATGCGAAATATACATGTCATATAAATGCAAATTAACATGTATAACTAGGTATATCGAGTTACTAGTTATTTCGCGAAGCACAATAACGAGTTAATTAAGAAAGTTGAGCCTCTCTCCGTGCCTACACTTCAGGGCTTCACATTGCCCAATCAATTTGCCTCACAGTTGCAATCAATTATATTAGTTGATTTTTGACTATTATTGTTCTCCCAACTCAGAATATTAATAACCATAATTAAGTAGCTAGGTATCTACTGCATTAAAACTGGGAATGCTGAAAAAAGAAAGATAATGATGCCAGAATAATTTGGAATTTGGAATGACGTTACTCTAAGTCTAAGGAATAACTGCGGCATTTAATATATTTTTAGAACTTCGGAGTAAAAATATAAGAATATGATTTTCAAATTACCTATTACTTGTACGTAGTATTTATCTACTCTGAGCTATTACGAACAAAAACTGATTCAATTATGTATATTTGGAATCTTTTAATTATAAATGCAAATTAACATGTATAACTAGGTATATCGAGTTACTAGTTATTTCGCGAAGCACAATAACGAGTTAATTAAGAAAGTTGAGCCTCTCTCCGTGCCTACACTTCAGGGCTTCACATTGCCCAATCAATTTGCCTCACAGTTGCAATCAATTATATTAGTTGATTTTTGACTATTATTGTTCTCCCAACTCAGAATATTAATAACCATAATTAAGTAGCTAGGTATCTACTGCATTAAAACTGGGAATGCTGAAAAAAGAAAGATAATGATGCCAGAATAATTTGGAATTTGGAATGACGTTACTCTAAGTCTAAGGAATAACTGCGGCATTTAATATATTTTTAGAACCTCGGAGTAAAAATATAAGAATATGATTTTCAAATTACCTATTACTTGTACGTAGTATTTATCTACTCTGAGCTATTACGAACAAAAACTGATTCAATTATGTATATTTGGAATCTTTTAATTATACTACGGGTTTTATTATAAAATATTTCATGTATTTATAACATTTTGGTTTGCCTACGTTTGACGAATGTTCAGTGCCTATATTAATTACAACATTTCCAGATAGTGGATGGCAATGATGCAATAATGGGACAGCGCCTTGTTTGCGTGCGAACCACAAAGTACAAAGCCTGTTTGTAAACAGCCTTATTGGTCTCAAAGCAATATTAAGCAGATATACCATATGTATAGGTTCAAAGTGTGGGGAACATGGGAGGTATTGCCTAACCAGCCGGGATCAATCACCTAGGCTAGCTAGACCAAGGCTTCGTTAAGGCGCAGACTTGGGCAAAATACACTACATTGCTGCCCAAATTATATGAAACCTGCTAACTCTACGGTGTTGAAATTTAAATATATGATACTTAAGGATATAACAAACACATCGCCCGAGCCGAAAACACGATTTCAATTAAAAGCCTCGATAAAAAAAAATGTCAAACATACCTCTGAAAATCAAGAAATTCCCAAATATATCCAACGTCTGAAGGTATTTTGATACGATTTTTTTCATCGATATAGTACATATCATAAGAAAATAAACGCCCGATTTAGTTTTTTGAATTAGCTATTCAGTTTTTCATAATAATGATTTTTAAAAAAGTCGCTTACGTCAAATTCAATCCGAGCACCATCAACCTCATACCGCACTCTATTGTCCTGCAATTTATAAGTTGTTTTCGGGAGTCATTACGAATGGTCTTGCACGTAGGTTTGAATACTTCCAGCCTCCCGAACAAGCTGGTTTCCGTGAAGGCTTTAGTACCATAGATCACCTACATATACTTCGCCAAATTATACAGAAGACTGAGGAGTATAATCGGCCGTTATGCCTGGTGTATGTGGACTATGAAAAAGCCTTCGATTTAGTTGAGACATTGGCGATATTACAGAGTCTACAGCGGTGCTAAATCGACTATCGCTATAATCGAATTGTTGAAGGTCTTTGTACAGCAAAGCCACTATGTCAATCAGAGTACAGGACGAGAGTACGAGACCAATCCAGTTGCAGAAGGATGAAAGACAGGGTGACGTAATTTCCCCGAAACTCTTTACCACTGCAATGGAGGATGTGTTCAATCTCTTGAACTGGAAGGGTTATGATGGTTAGGGTTAAGGGCCTGATCGGAGGCCGCCTCTTCGTCGACGGCAGAGACCGGAGCTCTTGTCTCCTCCTGAGTAGCTCCACTACTCGGGCGCGATGTTGATGGGCGGCAGACTCCCCCGATTCCGCCACCCTTGGGCCCAGGGTTGGGGGAAGGTGGCTTAAAAAAGCCGCCCTCCGACGCCCGGTCCTCCTGCGGCGGATAGCCAGGGTGGTAGTGTCCTCCCTGTCACGTTCCGCCGCCTCCTTAGCGAGCATAACTCGCTCGCAAAAGGAGTGGAGTGCGTCCCACGATCTCTCGCTTTCAACCACAGCGCTAACCATGCTCGGCAGCGAGAGATCAGTCCCCACTTCGGCGCAGAGCTCGCTGCTAGGCCCCCTCTTCGAGGCACAATTATGCTTGTTTACCGACTAAGTTGTATAAAATAAAAAAAACAGCGTTCGGGAAGCTACGCCATATCTTCAATTCCAGAATACCTCAGAGGTTTACAATCAGTGCGTGTTACCAGTGATGAAATACGGAACACGGACGTGGTCTTTCACTGCTGGTCTAATAAATACGCTCAGAGTCACTCAGCAAGCTATGGAATGAGCTATGCTCGGAATTTCACTACGAAACGAGGACTTAAGTATGTAGGAGAACAAAAATTCTCGATAAAGCTTAGCGATGGGCGATTGTTACTAAAAACAATCGAATTATTCGATTGTCCAATTAATTCGAATCATTCGAATAACAATTGACTTCTTTCGATTGTTCATAATACGCTTCGTGCGGCACCGCGCGTGGCCTGTGCCGTGCGCTGGCTGTCCACCCGCCGAATGAATGAATCTATTCGCCCCCGCGCTCACCCGTCGATTGTGCATACTATTGCAACCTGCGTGGCGTGCGTCAATTTTCATTCGAAAGGTCGATTGTTATTCGATTGTTTATTCGTTAGAACGAATGAATCGACAATCGAATGTAAAGTTTTACAATTGTCGATTCTTTCGATAACTTTTTTTTTAACAGTCGCCCATCGCTAATATAGCTCGTAGAGTTAGTATGTTGATGTGGCAATGGGCAGGCCACATCGCTCGAAGAACCGATAACCGATGGGGATGGAAGGTTCTCGAGAGCGGCCACGTACTGGAAGGGGACACCGTACGTGGATGTCCCACCAGGTGGACCGTCGACCTGGTCAGAGTTACTGGGCGCTGCTGGATTCAAGCGGCCCGAAACCGCTTGAAGTGGAAGTTAATAGGGGAGGCCTATGTTCAGCAGTGGATATCCTTAGGCTGATATGATAATGATGAATAAAAATGGTAGGTAAAGTAGAGGGCATTTTATGGAGAAATTCTACAATTATTGTAAAAAGTGGTGGAAGAAAACCTGTTTATTTGTCAAATAACATCTAATATCTCGATTGAGGTCCTCTCCTGTCTGTCCATTTGTCACAGCCTGTATTCTCCGAATTCGTTTTCTGCGTCAGCTTGTGTCTCTGTTTATCCGCTAACTCTAAACCACGCAATGTATTTCGATGCAGTTTTAACCATCAGATAGAAAATTATTACTACGCATAGAAAAGACGCCATACGTCACAACTATGTTCCGTTAAAGTGAGGCCATTCGGCCACACTTTTTATACGCGATACCGTGACCGGGTGGGCTGCCGCGCAAATCGCTCCACTGTCACCACATTATGACATTGTACCTGTGCGAAGCCGGGGCGGTACTTAATATACATAATTCCACCCTGACTCGGGGCATGCAAACGTGTTCATGCACACAGATGCATATCCTTGGTGGGAATTGAATATACAATCGGCGGCGTCGTGGAATCTTAACAAACTACACCAACTGGCCCGTCAAAAGTTTTTTTTAAGGTATTTCAGAATTTATATTTTTAAATGTTTGTCTACAGTTTGTCTACTGTTAACATTTTTACTGTGTCCAATTCAAACAGCTTCGTTCTCGCGGAAATGTATAGATGGCGGTTTGTCACGTTTTATTGTTTGCTTGCAATGACGCACTTCTAAATAGAGGGAGCTAGTATTTTTTGTTTGCTTAGTTCCGGTAATTTCCGCAAATATTATGTGAAAATGTGGCGCAAGGGTGAAAACTGAAATCTGCTGGAGAGGAGTCTGCGCCTTAACAGAATGAGCATAAACTATGCAACGACGTTTAATGAATAGAATATAATTAAGTATGGAGTAAATGCGTTTGAAATTCTATGGGCGCTAATTGGTGCTAAGAATATGCTGAATTATAAGGTAGGTAGACAGGCTGTTGATTATAATTTGACGTCTAGTTATATAAAATTTTATAATTTAATATTGTTTGTCAAGTATTGTACTTAACTTACTTATTACTATAAAGAGTAAATTTTTTCTTTGAGTTTATAATTTTATCTCGTTTCACTGATAAATAATTATTAACTTGCATGAGCTCTTGTTTGCATAAACTTTTATAAAAACATTTTTTAAAGATAAGTTTTCTTACAATTCTAAGTTAGTTATTTTAGAAATCCTGCTGTGTATCATCAAGCTTATAATAATTAATTTATCCATACAAAAACATTATTATCCTTAATAGTTAAAAAACAAACATATAAAATAAAGACTTTGGAAAATATTTTGATCCGTAAGTGTATACAGGATTTTTGGGTGCTTCAATGTAAGGGCTTCTGTAAAATTCGTCTAAAAACCGAACCGTGTAAACCAACGGAGGGGTTCAATTTGCGGTGTTCGTCTAGGCTTTGCAATCATGGCTAGATTTTTATCGTCAGCCGTTGCACCGGTACTTACAGCGTACCAATTTTAATTGGGACCAGTTTTCGAATGATTGACGTACATACCTATTATAGATACTACCTATTTATATGTCTGAATCGAATGATTGATTTAAAATCTAGATTTCGTAGAGATTAATAATGGGATTTATTGTTAATCTAATTAATTTTATTCTGTAATATCTATATGTCATAGCATAATCTGTTTTTTTTTTCATATCTAAAATCATAGAAATAAATATACCTAGAAAGAACGTCGCCATACTACACGAATATACAAAACAGGCCAACTTTTATAGGCTGCTGCGCGTAACAGCTACGTTTTACGCTTCCTCTGCGTCATTCTGCTTGTCATAATGACGTTCATAATGATAGTAGTTGTTAAAATATTCCAATTAAAATCGGGAGAAATTTAAATATTGATCATTATTTTGCAGTTTTATTTATTTTTATTTGATTGAGCCCCTAACAGTTAGAGCCTATTTTTATCGACGCGTGCACAGCTGCGACACTCTATCTGGAAAGACTAAAATCTGAAAGAAATTATCTATCGTAAACGCATACGCATTAGTTGTAGGTACATAGTACGTAGTATCTTATTTACTCTATGGCATTAGTAAGCGTTTACTAACGTTAATTCTTTACACTCGGGGTACTGTACTGAAGCTGTTTTAGTTAAGTGTGTACTCATTATAATTTACAACGTAATAATAATTTCCATTATTTATCTTCTCTATTTGTAAGGTTAATGCTTGAGATGTTTAGCTCCTTGCCTCTGGAATTGAACGTTGAATATATAGTCTTGGTTGTCGCATAATCCCTCGTACTGCATAAACTATAGGTTAATATTTCAATTTAACTATCTCAAGGCCCATGCTTATTTTAACTGTGATTTATTCCCATAAAAACAACTGTCTAAAATTATTTTCCATAACAAACTTTTCATAAACGTCAAAAGTTTTTTTATTTTGTCTCATTCACTAGTTTAATATTACAAAAATATTGATATACTGATAAAAACACGAAATGATGGCGATTTCTAAGTTGGTCCCATATGCTATACAAACACTAGCTGTACCCCGCGGTTTCACCCGCGGGATAAAAAATAGCTTATGTCCTTCTCCATCCATACCATAGGCTATCGAACCGGTGGTAAAATCAATTATAACGTTCGGAAGTGCCTTATTAGGGCCTATATTGAATAACAATTTTTGTTTTTTTTTTTTTTGTCTGCATCCCAAATTTCATGATGGCTGAGGCGTGAAGGCGTAACAAACAAATAAACAAACAAACTCACTTTCGCATTTATAATATTAGTTAGGATTGAAAAGATGACACCTATTGTTTTCGTTACGGAATTTGTTATTTATAACCAATTTTCACAATTAGATGAGGTTACGGCTGTGCCTCTGTGGTTACGGTATTAGTGCATTTTATATAGGTAAGTATAGGTAAGTACCTATGCTAACTTTGTGAAATAATTATGACAATCGATGATATAATAATAATATACTTTTGAAGAATTTTAAAGTTTATTGTACATCATAAATCGTGTTCTATTGGCGATCATCTCTTAATAAGTCTTCTAGCTTCCAATATGGTAGGCTGGCAGCATATTTTTATGGACCTGAAAATAAATTAAAATATTTAATAAATACTTTGGTTGCTTACTAACGTACAACAAATTGCATATACAGTTACGATGAATACGAATTTAGATTTGCAGTATGTTTCTCAATACAAAACTTTTATGGGCCAGCTCACACCGAAGACACCTCGCGGGCGTCACGTGTCACGATTTCTCTCACTGAAATGTGTTCCTTTTTGTGTAGTAAATAAAACTCTATTGTATCGCTATCTTAAGAAGTGCGGATGAAAACATTACACCTGGATGTAGAAATGCCATGTTCACAAATAACAAACGAATAAAACATAAAGCGTTTCAGGTTGTCGTCCCGCAGCTCATGAAAGTCACGTCCCTGCAAGGCTGCTGCGGCATCTAATGTACGAACACGTGGTGTAGCACTAACATCATGATAATATTTTTCTAAGAATTAACAATCGCAGAAAGAGCTGTCAGCGGCGGGCGCTGTCACAAAGTTTAAATGAAATCTCTGTGTAATTACAAACAAGTCGGCGTCGTAAGGTCGACGTCGACGCCGTCAACCGTGTAATGGACTTTTCAAGTATTCCTAACGTGAAAACTTTCACTTCAGCCGACTTAAACGCCTCCGACAATGTGCTTAACGATGTTTTTAACTACTTCACTCCATTCCTAGACTATTGCAAGCTAAATTAATTATTCATCTGTCACTCTATCGGGCGGCCTGCAAGAGCTGCGATTTGTAGACAATCCACATTGTTTAGAAACTTTCAGTACTGAAAACAAACTAACTTATATACGAAACATCAGCTTTGAGGTATTACTAAAATTATCTAGCCTGCCTTTCTAGTTTTAGTTTTCATATATGTATTCTGTGACTATAAATCACATTCAAAGGCAGTGGCCGCCATCACGATTGCGGGCACGTTTTTGGAGATGCCGTCTGCAATTCCGCGTTATCACAATTACCCTCGGCCAAGAGTCCTGTCCCCGTCACGTCGCCGTCGAATAAATCGCGCTGATTGCACAAAGCTCCTTTCGATCCCCACTCATTCGTTATCGTTGCAATTGTGCTCCCTTTTGTACACAGTTCTTAATAACAGAACACAGAAAGATGATGGAATGCAATTCGCAGCATATTGTGTGTCACAAAGAAGCGTCTGCGTCGTAGCCACTAGTCTAGTGATGCGGCTCCAGTGGTTTTTTAAAGTGAGTTATCTGAGAAACTCAGCAAGACTCGGGCTCATCATGGGTATAGTAAAAATTATGGGCGGTTTACAAGTAGGTAGGTATGTAAAGTTTTCAAGGATTTAAAATAAATGGTTTATAATATAACTGTAGTGGACGGAAGACTAGTTGAAATTGTAACTCCTTGAGTTAGTAAAACCTTTAATTTGAGAAAAAATGCCATCAACAAAAGATGACTGAATTTATATTATTTGATAATTTTGAAATGTCTAGAATAGCAATGCCTATTAGGTAGTGGACGTCTATTGAAAAGTTATTTATATATTTTATATTTTTAATGGGTCATTTATATCGCTTTTTAATTAGAAACACCAAAAGCTTCTCTGTTAAAGGTAATTAAAAGTTTATATTATATAGATGAATCATAATGTACGGCAATTTTAAATAGAATAATTCTTATAAAATTCATGCCTTTGTAGTTTAGGTACCACATTGACATTATTCATGATTCCTAATAGTTCCTACACGTTATTTTCAGATTTTCATGAATAATCCTGATTTTCACTTCTTGAAAGTTAAAGTAACTCTTAACCAGAAGAAATCTGAATTTTTGATCTGCATTTGAGGTGGCTTTTTATCAAGACTGAATTTTATATAGGAACGTGATCTGTATGAAATTCTCCTAAAAGAAAATCCAACATGGAGCTTCATTTCCTCTTCATATCCGGTAGATAGGTACCTTATTTTTCCAGAATTATTTGTTGACGTAATTTGATTCCATATTTTTTAAGGAAAAATATGAAAATATAAAAGCCATATTTGGTCTTATATCCTAATAGTACGTCCATGCTACGCGAATAGAGCACAAGCCGAGCCACGAACGAACCTACAACGAGCACGATGCGAATCCCTTTGTTCGTGAAAAAACTGACAATCGTGCTCGTTCGAGGCTCGCAAGCCCGTCCACGCTACGCGAATCATGCTCGCAGTGTGCTCGTTCGTGGCTCATCATGGGCTCATCGTACGCACCATAATGGTGCGTACGAACTTGTTGGTATGCGGGAGGGACATATATACAAAGGAGGATGAAGTTTCTTAAGTTTAAACTTTAATTTACTTACCCCCTTATTATAAACGTTTTTTGTCTAAATCTGTTTTAGTGTCATCCCTCTCACGCTTTCGATTACCATACTTCACCTGCGATACTATTTATACCTATTTTACCTTCTTAGGAATTGGGGAACCCTTCGTTAGTAGATGCCTGAGTTATAATACCCTGTTTGCTAAATTCTAAGTTTCTAAGCCGAACGACGACGTTGTGCGTTCTTAGAACAGTCAGGAAATGTATTTATGTATAGATAGGTCTTTAAAAAAATTCAACAATCATTATCCTGGGATTTTACTACATATGTCTCAAACTAAATAGAACTTTTCCATAGACTAAATCAATGACAATAAAATAGCAATATCAAGGCAGTATACTTGAACTGGTAAGTAATTTAACGAGTATCCTACATATAAACCTCTTTCCTATAAAACTCTTTCCGTGTATAACATGTATCTTGTAGTTGTGTAATTGAGCGATGTCGCCGGTAATGAGTGGCCGATGTAGCTGGGCACAACAGGCGCGTGGGCGCCGCGCCCGCGTCGCCCCGGGCTAAGACATTTAGGCACAGTAATGAGATCTCGATATGGTAATATGTTTTCATCCCTTCTACGCGAAAAGTGTCGCTTTGTTCCTCTAAGTGGGAGCAAAATAGCTCTTTTTCGATAGCAACTTGATTTTGGAACATAGGTATACCTATCATTCGTAGAAATCGAATGCAAATTGTATGAATTACTGGCTGGTATTACGTGATGGCTTGCACGGCGCGGGGACAAAAAATCAAAAGCGCGCGAATTACGTATTTTTTTCTTGTATTTTGCAAAAATAATGAGTTCTACGTCTAGTTATGAAATAAGGAAAAAACTAGCAACCATCATCATCAGCCTATAATGTCCAACTGCTGTTCACAGGCCTCCTCCAGGCTGCGCTCAGGATTCTACGTTAGAATCCTTCACTTCGCTCGCGGTTCAAAGTAGCGCCCTCGCCGTAAAAATAGTTCTATTTTGCTCCTTTGTCATACAATCTACTATTATTCGATATGCAATTTACAACACTAATGTGTTAAAATGCACCTATTTATCTATCTATACCTGTGGGTAGGGTACGGTATAGAGTGGGCCACCACGCAAACGAAGTCGCGCCGGGCAGCTAGTATTAAAATAATATTTATAACTGTTTAGTACGAGTAGTCGTGAGTAGAGGAATTGTAAACACATTGAGGGTGTACTGCCATGCGGAGGTGGCGTCATCAGGCGAGAACTAACGAAGTGGGGTGCCAGTGGGTAGTGCTACGTGACGATAATTCAGTCCCGCGGGAGGCCTTTGTGCAATCAGTGCTATTTCTTCGGCACTGAAAAAACAATTTATTTAACAGTAACACAAAATTTTACTACCAATAACCTAAACAGAGTGACTTGCGAACTAAAAATTACCAGTAACAAAACTAGTTTTGGTTCATTACTAAATTGTTTGATTAAATGTAACTAAAGTTAGTTTCCAGACAACAAAACTTCAACATACATAACTAGTTTTGTAGAACCTTTTTTTCAGTGGGACCGCGAACGTCGAATTTTATTTCTGATAGTTATATACCAATGGAATTTTTCGTAGCAACTTTTTTTTGTCTGGTAAGAGCTTGAGCGGTACAAATGATGTATTGTGGTCATATATCTATATATATTTAATTTAAAAAAAAGTGTTAAGTATTGGCCTATTTTTGATCGCTATCTCGCCATGGTACCTAAGTGATGATGTGGCCGAAGGCGGTAAGCACATAAAGCCTAGAAGTATCTGTTGCCAAGACGAGACTATATGGCTCGCAATGTCAAAAAGTTATCAGATCTCATGTAGAGCCAAGATTATAACTCTACACTCTCAAACTCTACAAACCCTAACATAAGTACCAAACTCTACACACCGTAGTCAAAATATGTGGCTTGGCCACTTAACGTTCCTAAAGACAATCCTAGCTAGAGCCTGACTAGATCTGCAAACGACAGGAGTTCTGTGAGTCTATATTTTAGTAGAGCCGTATTGTCCTGCCGCGGACTCCGTCACATCTCGACTTTCTTGGACCCATTTCGAAATAATAAGCCGTGTAATTAGGATTTATAGCCCCTTTACTATGATTAAACGGCAAAACTGCTCATTAAGCACACCGATCGTAATATATCGTTACAAAAACATTATAGATAGATTTGTAATCAATGGCAATTCAATACATTTAAACCATATTGATGTGGATTTGGAATTCACACTAATGAGAGCTTATTTTATTGCAACAGGTTCTAAATAATGAGGGAACAACTTAGACGGACAGACTTTATATACCTGATGATTATAGAACAATATTAAAACAAAACCGGACGGGCAGAGCCAGGTTTGTACCATTGTCAGAGGAATGTAAGTTTAATTAAATTATTTCTACTTAATTATGATCAATGCCCGATAGTAAAAATGATATCATTAGGATATGATTTAGGAAGAAGGTAAACCTCTGATAAAGTCTTGGATAAAGTATCTATAGTAACCTTTTAATAAAATATAAAAGTTACTTCTTATTGACTACTTATGTCCATATATCGAAAGCTTTTTACGACCATATTGTTCTGCTTAGCTATTTCATTAGACTTGGAAAACAGCCTTCTAACTTAGTAAAAGCAAGTTCTATTGCATAATATTTCTCGGCAAGGACGCACTAAATAAGAGCCATCTCATTATCCTGGGTGGTGATTTAAGCCGCAAAGGTTAAGTGAGGTGATTGTGAGAATAAATATCTTTTGTTCTACCACTTGGACTTTTGGGAATATGTAAACCTTCAAGAACTTTTTTATTTCCCAGATTTATGTTATCTCTCGGATTTAGTTTTATGTGTAAAAGTGAAATTATTGTTAGGAGTTCTACAGAATTTGTTAGAATTTTTTATTTTTATGGCCATAAAAATTACTCCGTCGAGATTTGTGTTAAATGTCTCAATAGGTCATCCACATCTATATTAATTTTATTTTACTCTAGATTTAGGTATGTATGTATAGCAATATGGGCATTCATTCAGTGTTTGACCCAATCATACCAATTCATTAGGCATCATCATAGGCTCGGCAACGCGCTACTGATACCCCTGGTGTTGCAAGCGTCGATAGTATGCGTCTTTGCTACCTTAGAAGTACCTTTAAAACAAGTCCCCAGGCATTTGCCTACATAGCGACTGGTATACTTGTCAAAGAAAAAAGACACATGTAATTGTGCGTCCATGCTTGGCGAACCGAGCACAAGCCGAGCCACGAACGAGCACACTGAGAGCAAGATTCGCGTAGCGTGGACGGGCTTGCGAGCCTCGAACGAGCGCGATTGTCAGTTTCGAATTACAAACGAATAAAAGCGTAAGCCTGCAAAAATTACCCGAAGCTAATTTACTCATATTCTTACTCTTTTAATAATTAATGTTTCTTGAATAACTTGAACTTGAATTTTGAGCAAACTCGCGTCAGTGCCTCCTAGATTGTTACTTGAAGGTAAGAACAAAGACTTTTACATTACTTACAGACTTTTCCAAATGAGGTAAGTGAATCAAGAGTGCACTGCCGCGGTCGGTAGTCGGTAGCCGGGGTTCGTAGCCGTCAATTAGACACATGGGAGATTTATAAGGCTATCTATCTTGTTCCTTGTACAACGAAGCCGGTGCCCATACGGGCTAGCGGAAATTGTTTTTCAAAGAATCGTTTCAAAACGGGATGTTGAACAAAAATATAACGAAATTGATCGAGTAAGCGTTGAAAAAGTTTACCTAATATCCAATGGCAGTGTAAAATTCCAACTTAGCAATTTCTAGAGAGAAATTATAGAAGACGTTTTAACCATAAACAGGCATGTAATTTTAAGAGAGGTAGAGCGTAGTATTTATTCGCTCAAAGAGTAGCTCGACTGGGGAAGTACCTCCTCCTTATGGTGCGTCCATGCTACGCGAATCGAGCACGAGCCGAGCCACGAACGAATCTACAACGAGCCTACAACGAGCACGATGCGAATCCTTTTGTTCGTGAAAAAACTGACAATCGCGGTCGTTTGAGGCTCGCAAGCTCGTCCATGCTACGCGAATCGTGCTCGCAGTGTACTCTTTCATGGCTCGGCTCGTGCTCGGTTCGCCAAGCATGGACGCACCATTACATAATACCGCAGCCAAATAACTTTATGTTGTGTAAAGTTGTGTTCCTGCGTGTGAGTAAGGTCGCCAGAGCTCATATAGGGGAGAGGGGAAAGGTCGGTAACGCGTGAGCGATGTTTCGTGTGTTGAAGCGTCTACCGACCTAGTCGTATAAAAAAAAACTTGTTGAAATTAAAATCACTCAATATATTTGCACGGAAGTATAGACTTTGGTTTCTATTATCAAATATATTATTATTAAACAACTAAATAAACAGGTGACATCATTGCGTTTTTTTTATTTAGTTTACAATAAATAAATACGCAGCACAAATAAATCAAATATATTTTTAATTCTTTCGGTGTAATAACAAATTTTGATATTTACCAATACGATTTCACGATAATATCATTATGCATAATAGTGAAAGAAAACAGCATAAGAAAACCAAAGCACGGTGGTGCTGTACTCAGATCAACTCAGAAGAAATGGTTTTTCTAGTTTTATTTTACTTTGTCCGTTGAGATGGGTGCCCACATTGCACCCAAAGGGCAAGGGTTGTAAGGATGTACCGCTATCCGCGAACACAAATGCGAATGAAACCGCAGAGCAAATGCTTGTGAATATACATATATATATTTGATTTCCAAAAGATTAAGAATCAATAAGTCAAAGATTAATATCTGATGTAGAATTACAATGAAGTATACATCCTCAATAATACTTACAAAGCCACAGTCCAAAGCACACATGGCAAATTGAATGTAAAGACAAAACTAAAACGATTAAGTTAATGGGAAAATATAAACCGTACACCGGTGCAGCGGTGGACGTGACGGGATTTAATAAGGTCCACCTCATATCCAGATGATTTGCGTTTGGACACCCGGTTATCGAGATCACCTAATAATCTTTTGTTAACTAGGTACCTTACCTCTTAAGTTAACCATGTTAGAGTTTAATAATAATAACCATTGTCCCGATAATTCCTAACCGATAAGGCCTAATTGCCAAGAGCCTCGAAAAACACCTTAAGAGGCTCGCGTTGGGTGGTTGGATTAAGGGCCAGATTCAGAAGGCAGTGCTCCTGGAAACGGCACGCATAGTGAGGAAGTTCCTCTCTCTGGAACCTTAACCACCGGTACCTAGGACCCTGATCCCGATGCCGGTGGAGAACTATTATTAAATGTATTTTTTTATATATCTATTTAGAAATGTAATTTATATGTTGAAAGATAAATAGACGGAATAATAATAAAAAAATATAAACAGATCAAACATTCTCTACCTATAATTGAGAGCGCTCAATCTATAGAGCTACATTGTAATTAAAAGTCATTATTATATAACATAACAATATGTAACACACATATTTATAATAAATAGAATATTAGAATACAAAATTAGTAAAAGAACTTTCAAAACAAATCAAGTGTGAACGCGACGAGGCGTAATCTTCAATGTGTCTGGCGTGAACTACTTTCGTTCGTTACGTTTTATTAACAGCAATAAAGTCGGGTTCATTAGGTTTTTTTATTTTCTACGTAGTAAAACGGAGCTCTCTGCACGTACAGAGTTCATACTTCATTCAGCTCGTAAAAGGTAGGCCGGGAATTGCTGGAATTTATTCACAAACTCTTCACCACCCGCGCATGGCGGCCTCCGGCCTCCGGCCGATGTGGCTGGTATCGGTATAGATCGGCCTTTATTAGAAATTGAGCTCATGTTCTCTTAAACGTGATTTAACTTCAATATGCGTATCTCTAGGGATTACAAGTTGTTCTCTCTGGTGTCTATATTAAAAAAGCTCTAAAATTTCCATAAAGCATAAAGGCTCCCAAAATGGTCCTTAATTGGCAAGCCATTTCATTTAATTAGTAAAATGTCAATAAGTAATCGTCTTTAGCTTATTGATATAAAATTATTTGATATGACTTCATGGTTCAGGTTTATAAGAAAACTATTAATCATATCCGAGTATGAATGAATAATGTAGATACGCAATTTCCAATACGTCTTACGCCAATTCATGCGAAGAATGATTCAATACACAATTTTTATATGACGTGATCGGAAGCGTATACGCATACGCAATAAATAATAATACGTTACAATTTGACAGCGCACGAGGCTACAAATAACATCAGGGTTGGCACATTGCACCGCGCCCACTATCGCCGCGGCATCGCCATCGCGTCTCCGATGGGAATCTTGGGCGCCTATTATCAACCTGTATCGACATTGTCATTTTTATTTTATTACCAACTAGCGGCCCAGTACGTCCTTCACTACGTATAAAATGAAATAATAAAAATGTGATAAATGAAGAACCGCTCGACCGATTTTGTGCAAACTTCACATAAACCATCTACTAAATAGTCCGAACAAAGCCTAAACATTTGGTTTGGATAGGTGAGCCCGATCTTGAGTTATAAAATTACAACGAAAAGTGGCATTGATTTTTATATATATTGAGTAGCTGTTACTTACGGTTCCACAAGAATTTTCCGGGTAAAAAGTGTACAAGGTTATCTTCGTGATCCAAGGTAGTAAGTAACTCCGAGGAATATTTACACCATGTTTTGTATTCCAATACCTTTTTATAACAAGTTTTATAAAAATAGAATTTACCCCTTCCTGCGGATGACATTAAGTAATCCAATATGCGCATTTTTATATGGGTGACTCAAAAGCTAGCGAAACTATTAATTTAGTTTTAACGCAAAAAAAAAACTAACCGACATTAAGTTGAATTGGACGATCGTTGTTGAACTAAATATGAAAAAACTAATTAATACTTTTAGTTTAAACACATTTCAAAGTGTGACTTTCAATCGTTTCAAGAATAGCACCACCGGTCGATTGGACGAATAAAATGCAGCGAAGGCGCTGTCTCACCAATTGAAGTAGTCTCTGCATCTTATATTGGCGCCTTTTCTCCGAGAATCGTACCAGCTCACCCTGAACAAATGTGACAGATCACTTCAAACTTTATTGCAAATCGGAGTTATGGACTGAGCATTTCTGTAAATTATATATATACAGTACTTATATAAAAAACTAGCAGACCCCCGCGGTTTCACCCGCGTACGGTTTAAATTTTCCGCTTCGAAAACCAATGCACGCAACTGATTATTAAATTAGACACAACAAATCGAACACAGATATTTTTACAAATTAAAACTAAAACCATAGAAATAAATATACCTAGAAAGAACGTCGCCATACTACACTAATATACAAAACAGGCCAACTTTTATAGGCTGCTGCGCGTAACAGCTACGTTTTACGCTCCCTCTGCGTCATTCTGCTTGTCATTATGACGTTCATAATGATAGTAGTTGTTAAAATATTCCAATTAAAATCGTGAGAAATTTAAATATTGATCATTATTTTGCATTTTTATTTGATTTAGCCCCTAACAGTTAGAGCGTATTTTTATCGACGCGTGCACAGCTGCGACTCTCTATCTGGATGTATCCTTAATCAAAGACTAAAACCTATATTATACCTACACAAAAAAACGAACTCAAATCTTATTTAATTATTATAACAAAAAATGAGAAAGAAATTAAATTAACTACAATCAAAATATTCTAATGAAATAGAGAAAATGTACTTTTTTTTTGGCGTCACACGGTTTTGTATTTTGCCAATTTCCAGTTATATTATATAAGTTCTAGTCACAATAAATCACTTTCACATAGTCCTCAACTCATGCAGTCAGTCACTGTCCATAAAAGTCATGTTATACCTACAGTGGTGGTCATGTACTAAAACTCTTCACGGACTTTTGAAAAGACACGATACACATAATTCATTTCATTTCACTTGACTGGTGCAAATGGATTGATCTTTATTGGATAAAATACCACCGATAATATGCAATAAAACTCAAAATACACGAATTTATGTATATAAAAATTTAAACGCAACGTCACTCTGCTAGTTCCCGCCAAAAACTCCGAGAAAATGAACTTCCAAACAAATTTCGAATTCTAATCCGATTTAAATATTCTTTTATATTTGACATTCCAATTTTAAAGAACATTTCAGTTTCCAGAACAAAAGGCAGATTGAGCGCGCGAAACACGGGCCAAAAAAGCAATTAGGTACAAATTGAAAAACACATACCTGGTATTCGCTTTTGAATTTGTATTTGCTATGTTTAAAATCTGCTGTATGCTAATTTATTTAAAAGAAAGTGTTTTCCGTTAAATAAAGTTTTTTAAACAAAGCAAATACAAATTCAATAAAGAATACCAGTTATGTGTTTTTCAATTTGTATTTGCTTTTTTTGGCCTCGCTCCCGTGTTCCGTTCGCTCCATCTGCCTTATTCTGTAATCTGTGGAAATCAGATTGGGATTTCAAACATGTGTCAAAATAAAAAATGTTATTTAAATCAAAAGTACTAAGGAGTATTGATATCAACTTCGATGAAAATCACCCCTAAAATAACTTTCTTCCCCTTTTTGACCCCGTTAGGCGATGATTTTCAATAAAATACGAAACACATCTTGCATCAATTCTGTTCAGGAAAGTTTATGCAAAATTTGAAGTAGATCGGACCAAGGAATCACGTTGTCCCATACAAACTTTACCCCCGTTTTTCACCCCCTTAGGGGTAGAATTTCGGAAAATCATTTCTTATCTGATGCCTACGTCATACAAAGAACAGACCCTCCAAGTTTCAGGTCTCTACGATCAGCGGTTTAGGCTGTGCGTTGATTGTCAGTCAGTCATTCAGGACAAAGCATTTATATATATAGATAAAACCTAAATAGCCCTGTATTCATACAAATAAATATTACCGATTTATTGCTATCGACAGAAGCAATAATGAAATACAAATAAATAAAATTGAAGTGTCTGTCAAATGTCAAAATAACAGCTTTTTACTAAACGCATATGAAAGTATACAGGTTGTCCCAATACTCAACGTCAAATGGGTACCGGGCGACAGGCTAGTCTATACCAGCTATTTTATTTGATGATTATCCTGAAAGGAAAAACATTTTCATGTAAAATGTTGCCAATACGAGACCATATGGCTCGCACTGTGAAAATGTTATCAGATCTCATGTAGAGCTAAGCTTATAACTCTACAAGTCCCAACTTCACAAACTCTACACACCGTAGTCAAAATATGTGGCTTGGCCGTTGAGAGTTAGGGCGTGTAGAGTCTTGGCGGGGGGCACTCCCGTGCCCCCAGATTCGGACGCCTTAGTTCAATTGCGTGGCCTGTTCCTTCTCCGTAACTAAACCCCCTAAATGTCTTTTACTGGGGCTGCATACAAGAAAAAGTGTGCTGAAAACAAATACAAAATCTACGTGAACTGCGCTATACAATTATGGTTCTCTCGCTATAAAAACAAGCAATAATATATTTTTATGGAATGAAAATAGTCAAGTGTTGTACCATATTGAAATAGTGAATAAATGGGCCATCTTTTGATCCAACTTTACTTAATAGTGTAGACTTTTTTTTAAATATGATGTGTCAAAGTTCTCTGGT
Source organism: Achlya flavicornis (assembly GCA_947623365.1). Taxonomy (NCBI): domain Eukaryota; kingdom Metazoa; phylum Arthropoda; class Insecta; order Lepidoptera; family Drepanidae; genus Achlya; species Achlya flavicornis. Next base: position 7,655,884 of record OX392482.1, read on the forward strand.
ATAATTTCTAAACCATGACTCAATCCAATTATCATTGATTTTTGACTAAATTTACATATTCTTTTTATGATTTGTGACTGCGATTGAAAGCATGCTTATTGAGGACTAGCTGTCCCCCGCGGTTTCACCCGCGTTCCCGATGATCCGTTGAGTAGTTGAGGCGTGAAGGCATATCAAACAAACTAACAAACTAACAAACTCACTTTAGCATTTATAATATTAGTTAGGATTAGGATTACGTAAATAAAAAAATCACTACAAAATTGGGAAATTTATGGCCAAAGATGTGTTGATTTTCAACACTTTTAAAATATGGCTTTTAACAATTAACTATGTGACGTGGATTAATTTTCTTTGCTTACTAGAGCTGGTATAGACTAGCCTTTCGCCCGGTACCATCTTGTCGTGGAGTTTTGGGACATCCTGTATAAGGAAATTCTAACAAAATAACAATTTTTTTTTTGTTTACGTCTAATCTCCGAAATTGCTGGACCGATTTTGACGGGACTATCACTGGCAGATAGCTGATGTTATAAGAAAATGGGCTATTTTTATTTCAGTTAAAGAATTAGGGTTCCGCGCTAAAACAAAACGTACGGGGTTGCAATCGCGGTGATCAGCTAATTTAATACTAAAGCCATGACGAAAAGATTTTCCTTAAAAATATGATTAAATAATCGTTAAGTTGACTAGTTTTCGTATACATTTCCATTGCAAAATCATAGTTTTTATGATTTTGAGGCATATTTATCATGATGAAACTTGCTATTGATTCTATTAGTGATTCTGAACAAACTCTGACAGGCTTAGCAATAAACTCACAAAAAATAATGTTGTTTACTGATCATGGAGCTTACGAAAAAGCCTTGTTTACTTTACAGTAAAAGCGTTATCCAATTGTCTCGTAATGAATCTATGTCCTTTTTTGTTCGATCAAGCCTTATCCCTAAATACGGTTTTATTTGCGAGATTTTATTTAGGGGCAAATTCAGGAGAGCGCTCTCACAATATTCAACGGGTTTGCTTACGATTTGTGACTTTCTTCCAACAATAGCATCTGTTTTATCGCACGTTGATGTCACATCGCTCCTTTTTAGGAAAATTCGACGCCTATTCCACTCTGATTTTATATTAGGTATTGAATTGGTATAAAATGTGAGTTTTATTTTTCGCCATGGGTAACAAAGTACCTATTGTTATTTTTACACTAAAGTTTTAACAAAAACCTACCCTGCATGTGTATGAAAATTTGTCAGTTACCAATGTTAAAATTACCTTTAAAAGTTTATGAAAATTGCACCCTAATTCTTGAATAATTTATCAACGGTGTCTCTTTATAACGTCGCGAGAAAATCTTTGAATTATGAAGTACAGCAGGTGACATTGGGGCGTATTCGATGCCATCTGCCGGGTCTACGTTCAAGTTAACAAGTTACATTCATGCATATTAACTTAGTGCCGCTGTTATTCCATATTCATGTGAGAACAGCGAAGTAACACTTCTGTATAAGTTTCCTTGGAATATATCAATGGAAGTATAAGCTTATGTGGATTGTAATATTCATTATAGGGTATAGTATTTATATTTTACAGGCGGGCCGTATGCTTGTTTGCTACCTAGGTAGTATAAAAAAAAGTGTGATAACTTCCTCCAAGGTCCGCGTAGGTCCGCGCGTAGGTGACGTAGGTACATACAACAGCGAGTATGATTAAAATAACAATCAAAAGCACCAACAAATATTTTTTTTGAGGAACATAAAGCCATTTGAGTATTTTCCCGCCGTTTGGGAATTTTCCCGTATTTTTCCATTCTTTTCCGTATTTTCCCGTATTTTTCTTTTCTTCCCAATATTTTTCTTTCCCTGCCCATCCCTAGTATGAAATCATTCTCAATAAAACCAAAAGGGTTTATAATAAATGGAATGACTTCTCGCTCGACATTCGTCACATTGGTATTATCCCAGAGTATATAAATAGTACGTACGTACAGTATTATTTAGCATACAGTAGGTATACAAATTAAACATAGGTATAAGTATAACATATAATAGGGCCGCAATCATCTCCGTATACACTGGACTGGCTATAAGTAGTAAACAGGTTGATTGACAAATGTTTAACTGGTTGCCAATCCAGAGTATACAATCTATCTAGTTTTGTACTTAAGAGTCCTAGAAGTAAAACCTTTTTAAGGCATATATTTCTATATATAGTATTCACGAAAGGTGCCAAATGCTTTTAAAGGGTTCGGTACTCAAACCCTGCCAACCATTTTTTATTACGACTGTCTCATACATGGCTATATATTTTGAAGAGAAGATTCTTTATGCACTTTATATCTTAAAATAAATAAGTTATATATATATCCTATAGTATATATCGTATAACGTTGTAATACTATTTGTAAGACCAAATTATCGTGACATGAATTCGATGGATGCATCAGGCAAAAAACACCTCACGCCTTTAAAAATTATTTGTTTTTCCTCACATACAGATGACGGCATATGTAGGATGGTTTATTAATATTTAATTCCTTTGTTCAACACTAACTTAATCTGAATTTCATATCGAATGTTAATCTTCGGCCCACTGAGCTGTGATATTATTCATCAGCTTTCTTACTGCGCTAAATATAACGACTGTTTGGGAGACGTTGAATTTAATTAAAAGACAAAAAGTCAAAGTGTGGCTACCATCATAATAATGATATAAAAATACCACAGTGCACTAACAATGTGGACTCTGAAGATCAGATAAATATGCCAATGTTTTTCCCTAGTCTGATTAAACAATGCAGTGGTAAATTAGATAAAATAAATTCACTTATAGGTAGTAGGTATTAAAGGAAACCTTTTTTTTATACGAAGTCGGTCACCAAGAATACGGCCAGCCTGATGGTAATCGGTTACCGTAGCCATATGAACGCTTGCAACACATGTCGCATCACACGCGTTACCGACCCTTCCCCCTCCCAATGGGCTCTGGCAACCTTACTCACGCGCAGGAACACAACATAAAGTAATTTGGCTGCGGTTTTCTGTAAGGTACTTCCCCAGTCGAGCTGCTCTTTAAGCGAATAAACGCTATGCTCTACCTCTCAAAAAAATTTGTGAAGCCGACGTCTTCTTATTCTGTAATAGTGTTACGTAGGTCTTTATCGCTATAATATTCTATAGACTATAAGTATTGGTTAACGCTTTTCCTTATGTTGCATGTAATTTCCTTATAAACTGGTATTCTAAGAGACGCTGTGCACACAGTGTCGGTGATATGCCATTTATACAAGAAATCAGTGTCACCGAAAATCCTTATTTCAAGCTCCATTCAGCTGGGCTTTATCTCTCGTTTCCTCACAAATCCGAAGATAACGGGCGGTGTTGCAGCGTTCCACTCCAGACGCCAGCGACTATAAAAGTCTGGACTGTGGAACGGTTCACATCGAAATCTTTTAAGGAATCTGTGTTCAGTCAGTAAGAAATTGTATAGATTCCAATCATTTTGAAATACCAAGATAAAAGTTTTAAAATTTTGGCACATTTTTATGTCAGTTCGTTGATGAAATAAGTTTTAGTATGCCAAGTTTTGAATTGATCGCAGCGGCCCTGGCATCACTTTATTCGTAAATACCTTTTAAATAAGCTTAGCATTTTTTTTTAAAACCAACAGATCTTTATCTTTCAGATCATTCAAGAAAAATGTTAATGAATTATGGACTGCATTGTAAAGACATTAAGAAATAAAGTCGTCAATATATTTGAGAACAGGAATAGCTACGTGGCAAGATAGCTGTAGCCTAAACACAGACACTTCGATAAATTGGATGCATAAGATTGGATGCGATCCGTTTTACATTGGTGTGTTTGCCACGATGGTGTGGCAAACAATGGCTACTGAAAATTGGATGCTACAATTAAGGTACTCGTTTTTAACCGACTTCAAGAAAAGGAGGAGCTTTGTTTGGAAGGATACACTTCTCGTTTGGTCCCATTTTTATAAGATCAGGATTTGATTAATTCTTAGTGTACTTTGAAGTCGGTTTAAGTTTTTTGTAAAACAGTTCAATTTAAAAATGTGTGATGGCCGATCAATTTCATGAAAACAACAAGCAAATCTCGATTTGCGACAAAGAATAGAATAAAACAAAAAAAAAACTGAATTTTCCATTTAGATAGTTCAGAAATAGTACTTTGAGCACAGAATGAGCTCATAGTACTCGGTTGTCGTTGTTGGCTGTGAAGAGTATCTTATCTAGTATTATTATAAACAAGCGTTCCGGATCAAGGCATGGTTTACAGTTGTTACCGAGATGCTGGCAAAAGTTTTGTTGTTGAAGTGGGCTGTAATTTTAGTGGACGCTCTGGTTGGCTGCTAGTGCAGAGTGCTTTTACCTACCAAAGGTTTGGGTCGAGGTAGAAGTTAGCAGCGATATGTTTTATTGACTTTATTACAGTCTCCATAACAATAGCACTTTATAGTGAAGGAAAATTATTTAATCTCATGTAAAGTATCGGACGAAGATAAGTAAGATATGGATGAATTGTTTGAAAGATGGTATGGGTAAGAAAAGAGTTAATGCTGGTATGAGGAATAGAAGAAGCGTATCTACATATTGCGCCGACCCCAAGTTATTGGGAACAGGGCAGGTAGATGATGATAAAGTCACCTTCTCTCTCTGAGCTTTGGCAAAAATACTGGTTATTTGGAATCCCTACTAGAATATTCTTTAAGTTCGACTGTTATCGCTAGTAAATTACACTTGTGCCGATGCTGAGTGTTACTAGATTAAGGAAACCGAGAATTTTGAATTTAATTATAAAGACATCAATAGCGCGAGGATAATCGATAGGCAGCTTCGAGCAAATTTGTAAATCAGTTGTAATAAAAACATGTTTGGAACACGATTGGATACAGTGCTTGTTTTTGAACTTCTATGGATTCGTGCTCTTCAAAGCCAAGGAGTCAACCTTGCTTTTGCTATGTTAGATTTACCAAGAAGTTTTCAAAGCTTGCAGAAAATAAAGTGCATGTGAAACAATAGTGTTGAATACACGCTTCCCGCTCTACGCTTGCATCATTTATAGACTAGGCTGTTAAGCCGATGTTACAACAGATTTGCTGCTTTCATCCTCTATGCGGATGCACACGGACAGCACAGCTGAGTTGTTCGGGGACGTCCTACCAAATTGGAGTGATAACAAATGTGTGCGAACTGATTGGATTAAGTTTTTAAGTATCGTATGACCCAGTTTTGAAGCTCAATTGGAAACCGTTTGTATGAGCAGTCCGAAGGCTATTTCATGTAGTATTGTGAATTGGGAAGTTCTCCTATACAAAACATACAAACATAATTTTTTTATTTCACTGTCAACAGTTTTGATTTTATAAAAAAAATACTATTTTGTGACGTAAAATGGTATTATGCGAAATCTAGACTTACTTAAACTTAAGACACTTCCTTTAAAAGCTCGTAAACTACATAATCTAGTCAAAATGTGACCCAAAGGTGTCGTTCAAAGATGCGGTGCAAGCATTTAGGTACTTCTTCGGACAAACTTCCGTGTTTTCAGTCCTAAAAGTTTTATTTTCACTAGTTCTTTAATGGGGCGAGTTACTTTAATTACTGTTTCAGAATATTAGTAAATATTAAGGTAAAAATAACGTTGCAACATATTGTATATTGGTCTGAACAATATAGGTACGTCATAATATGTAGGTACAATAATATGAAATGACGTTATTATAGCGTAATACGGAAATGCTATTCCCAGTAAGCACCTAATCCTGTGGACAATGATTCCACGAAGAGGGACCTTCTAAGAGGTTTTTTCTCATAACTCAAAATGAGATCATAACGTCGCAAATCTCGGGAGGCCTTAAAGAATAACAAAAGAAAAAACTCCAAAATTACGTAGGGCGAGTAATTTTCGGGGCGAGCCACGTAGAATGGTTCCTGTGGGACCCTCCTTTGGGATCCCTTTGCGATTATGTTGCGGTTTTATAAGCTTGTTATGTTTTATGGCCGAAATTATACTGTTTACGGATACCTTTCGGGCACGTCACCCAATGAATGACCATGTCCCTAATTTGTGTGTGTGAATGTGAATTTTCAAAACATGTGTACAAATGGTCCGTAAAATATTTACCAATTCAATTTTCTGCGCAGGCCTTCGATGTAGTAAAAAATAATCTTCATTTTGTTTTTCATGTCAATATGTAATTCGCTTTTTATTTTTGTACTTCTCATAAACTTTGCTTTAATGAAAAACGTGATGATAAGGACTCATATTGACCTAAACAATTGACCTCAGCTTGCAGTTAGAACATCCAACAATGTATTACTAGAAGGTTTAACGACTCTTAGTACATCTACGTGATACACAACTTGTAAATATATTGTTATGTGTACCATACGCCCAAAGAGTATAGTAACCATACCAAAAGGAACATACGCCCAGTAACAGTAGAATAGCATCGCGAAGCCAGCACCCTCAAGATTTATCAGTACTTTGCAAAGTAGCAGTTGTTACTTACAGACCAATCGGGAGAGAGCATTTTAAAATTAAAAAATGTTGGCATTTGTGGGTACCACTCAGTGCAGACCACGTAGAGTCTGAAGAACTAACTTGTTATTTACGTGAGTGTTTCTCTATTAACCACGGGTAATTTCTTAGAAACTTCACGAAAGTCGTTCTTGCTCTTAGTTTTGCACCCAACACAGAGTTGAGTTAAAATGTTAACAGGTGACTTTTAGAATGTTGTAGAATGAACCAATTTGAAGGATTTATTTTGTAGTTCCTGTTTCTGAAGGAATTCAGATATTGATTTATTTATAGAAAGTAATCTTGATAGATTTGTTTCAGTGACCTATATTTCAATTATGTGATGCATATATAATATTCAAGAGTAGGTAGGTACAGTCGAGGACATAAATATGTATACACTTTTTGAAATTCAAAAGCGATTTTCTCGCATGTTTAACGTTTAAGTGTTAAACTATTACACAAATCATAAAAGTATATGTTAGAAGATTCTGCCTTTATAATATCTCATAATTTCAATCAGTAGTTTAAGAGGAAATCGTTGTTGAATTTTACTAATTGTATACATATTTATGTCCTCGACTGTACCTATTCCAAGTTATTTTAACAACGTATTTGTAGACAGCAGTTGCTATTGCGCTACGTTGCATTGCTTTGTTTCAGTTCGTTGCCATACTATGCACTGCGAGAGTTGGCCATTAACTAAGAACTCTACCAAGGTTATTTTGTTTTCTGAAAAATAGGGCTTTTAGGTCAACGCAATGCAAATACTTTGGAGTTTTGGAGCCTTTTTGCTGAGACCATTTGTACTACTATAGTTTTAATGAAAATGCTGTATGCACATGGACATGTTTACTTAATTACACATTTGTCTATTTGTCTATGGTAGTAGAAAAATATTACAATAGAACCTTCCTAGTAGGCCACTTTTGACATCCATATGTCAAAAAGAGACAAACATAGTGCGGCAAGAAGAGACACCCTCTTGTCAAATATGGCTTCTTAGCATGGCTATAGTTTTAGGTCCTTCACTTTTGTTAAAGGGTACTAAAAGGGCCGGATTAAATAGAGTATGCTTTTAGCTTTTTTCTATGCACCACAATGAAAGACACATGGATAAGTAGAGGGGTAAACAGGGGTAAACACTGAAGCAAAGGGCAAAAAGTGCATGACCTACTAACGATGGTTTTACCATATATGTCAGGGCTGCTACATGACATTTTGTCTTACGAGTTTGATCATAATTTGAAAATCAGGCAAATACCTTTATACTCAGACTAAGAAAAAATTAAAGACGGAACGCTCTGTTTTCCTAAATGACGCAAGTAATAGCATGCCGCAAATGTCAAATGTAGTGACATAGAATTAAATAGAGCTGTCAGGGATGCCTGGCTCGGAACATCTTGTCGGAATTGTCGGTACCCACACTAGTTGACCCGTTTGCTGTAGGTGAGCCCTGCTGACAGTTAACACGCTGTGCTGTGACATTTATCACTTCTCCCACCTTATTTGGGGAGGTGAGTGCTGAGTAGAGATTAAATCGGAGTCCAAAGGATGTTGAGCGAATCATTACCCACTAACGGATCTGGTTAACAGTCTATTGGAGGCACTTGGAGGCAATGGATTCCTGTAGCTAGTTTTATTGTTTCAATGGGCTTGTGGTATATGCTCAATAGGTGGGTATATATTCCAATTGACGTACTAATCTATACATATATATTGCTTGGCCTGACTGATTGACTGAATGACTGATTCATCAACGTAGAGCCTAAACTGCTGGGGCTACAAACTTAAAATTGTGCACACAGGTTCCTTCTATACCGTAGGCATCCAATAAGAAGGGGTTTTTGGAAATTCAGCCTATAAGGGGGTGAAAGCGGGGGATTTTGCTTGTACTAGATATATCTATGTGTCTATTTATTATTTACAGTTTGGTGACTGATATAGTAGCGATTTTTTTTTCTAGAGTTTTGAAAAATAGTATTAAAATAAATCAATCAGAAAATATTACAGACTTAATTTCGTTATTTTGTTCTGTACAATTAAAAAGAAAATCCTAAATTTATCTACCTAGACTTGTAGTAGTGTCGACGGAGTTTAAAACGACTACTTCTATTGTATTAACATTATTAAGTGCACATCCAGAAATTTGTAGAAAAGAAATAGTAAAAATAGTTTGTACTGTTTGGCTTTATAGCGAATAGTAGTCTGTTATCTCCGTATAAACTGGAGTTAGCTGACATGTGTCAAGCCGCTGGAACGAGTACAGAATGCAAGCTAGCAACCTCCAACAAAACACTTAAAATACTCTGGCATTCGAGAACTATTATAGTTTCTAGTAATAAGCAGCAAGTTCTTGACCAACTACCTAAGCAAACACTGTATTAGGTACCTACAAGCTATTTTAATAAGTGTCAATTTAATTTATTTCTGACGTCTAAATAGAGTTATTGGCTTAGTTATCGTACTAGATATTACAGTAAAAGTTAGATATCTACTTACATAACAAAAGTAAACAAAGCCTACCTACCTGAGCCCATATCCAAGAAAAAAGTAACCTCACTTTAGGTACCAAGTTAACTCTATTACGATACGTAGGATATCAAAAAGTAAGAACATTTTTATTTCACCCTTGCTCGGTAGTAGAGTAGAAATAGATTTATTTTATTTCATTTATTAGAAACCATATTGACGTTAGGGCACGAATTCAATATGCGAACGTTACCCGTGTTTGTACAAATGCGACCTACATAGTGGAATACAAATGAAGTGAGGTAACTCGCAGTTTTCGTCGTATCATATTAGATACCTGCAGTGGGAGTCCAAGTAGTTGGTTGGTTTCAGAACATCTGAATGTTTGGGATGCAAAGAGGGCAGACTGGAGATTTCATTTGAAAGAAGATGCTGGTGCTGAGATAACGCTTTGTTAGGATATGCTAATTTACCCATTCTTTCCTTTCGGTTATGTGGTTCTAGAAAATTTACCCGTTTGATTAAAAAATGTGTAAATACCTATGCATTATTCTGTCTGGAGATTTTATGTTTTTATAATACTTTATCTTAGAAATCTTGCACCTAGGGTTATCACATCCAAAACTTAGATTTCCTGACAAAATCCCAATTCCTGATATTTATACCTACTGTGATACTATTTTCCACGCGCATTCGTTTCGCGAATGCAATCAGTGCGGTGACCAGCGAAATTATTTATCTTTCTATTTCAAGATTTTGATTTCTCCCGATTCCCTGAGAGCCTTATGTAATGATAATGATAATGCCTTGGGGATCGAAGTTGCTCGCGTCCGTAGGTTTACCCTCGAGACCCTACAAGTGATCCCTGGGTGGTGCTAAACGAGCAACAACTTCTGGTGGTAGGCTTCGGCCGCGGCTTGTCACCACCCTCCGAACTAAGCCACGCCGCCAAGCGGCTGCCGTGTTCCGGCGTGAAGTTCGGGGAAGCCAATTGTGGGGTTGGGTCTAAGCAGTTGCGTTGCTCTAGTGAACCGGTCTCGACGATGTAGGTAATGTGTACGGTAGTCTCGTCTTGGAGGGTAGCGGGATCCGAAGCACGGTTCTCCGCTGGCCGATCGCAGTTAGTAGGGGGCCCAAGTAGTAGGCCAGCCACCTATGAAAGGCTGCCCCGCCAACTTGCGAAAAATCCCGAGGTGCTCCATCATGCCGGTTGGCGACCGGATGAGAGGACCCGATGGCCACTCTTGGGGGGGTTCGGGCGTCCCCGCAGTCTCCAGACGAGCCTCCCATCAGTGCATCTTTCCTACGTTTGTCCCATGGTTCCTTTTGCAATGCCTCGCTTAACTGCCTTCCCCTCACCTATTCACTCCACATCAACATGACCAAAAGTAAAAGAAAGAGTAGCGTTAAACAGCGGAAGCACGTCCTCTCACTCAAAGTGCACCTCTCAAATATTCGAGGTCTGCACTCCAATCTCGACGCCGTCCATCACCACCTTGAGACGGACAAGCCTAACCTACTCTTTCTCACGGAGACGCAAATCAGATGTCCTTCAGACGCGGCATACCTAAATTACCCAGGGTATACCCTGGAGCACAACTTCAAACCACGCGCTGGGGTCTGCGTGTATGCTCGCGATGACATCTGCTGTCGGCGTCTCCGTGGCCTTTTAAAACCGGGTTTTTCTGTCCTGTGGATATTGGTGGGCACTGGTATAGAGCAAATCCTCTATGCCTGTGTCTACCGATCGTACAGCAGTGACCAGGAGACGATCGGGCTCTTTCAATACCTCGGCGAAAGGGCGGACGTGATCCAAAGAAAATATCCGACCGCGCAGCTGGTCCTCCTGGGGGACTTTAACGCTCACCATCGTGAGTGGTTGTACCCATACCGGGAGACCAAACTTGCTGGGAGAGAGGCGTTGAAACTAGCACTTACGCTAAATCTCTCCCAGCTCGTTCGCGAAGCCACGCGCGTGCCGGATGTCGCTGATCACACAGCCAATTGCTTGGACCTTCTGCTGACAACAGATCCTGACAGGTACTCAGTTTCGGTGAATGCCCCATTGGGAACCTCCGACCACTGTCTGGTGAAAGCTGTGTCGTCCTACTCTCCGCCTGACCCTTGCCCTAAAGGCACCAGGCGAGTTTGGCGATACAAGTCAGCAGATTGGGATGAGATGCGTTCTTTTCTTGCATCTTATCCTTGGCGGCGAACTTGCTTTACTTCGGATAACCCGTCCAGCTGTGCGAGTGCCATATCAGATGTGATATGTCGAGCAATGGAATATTATATCCCATTCTCCGACATATCACTCAATAGCAATTTTTACACCGAACCACAAGACGCCGGGAAAATTTTCACCCGTACGTTGTTGACATACCGAAAATACGGACACAGCGTTTTGCATCCTCATTTATAATGCGGACAGCAAGGGAGTGGAACTTGCTTCCGGCGTCTGTGTTTCCTGACGCCTACAATCTAGGAACTTTCAAGGCCAGAGTGAATAGGTTTCTTCTGGGTAAGCGTGTTTCATCTTAGGCTTCGTCATCGCCCCTTCTGGGCGGGTCAGTGGCCAAACGCAAGCCCATTTAATTTAAAAAAAAAAAAAAAAAAAAATAGCGAAACCCCCAAGTGGTACAATGCTGATTGTGCCTCTGCTGAGGCACGAAAACAGTCAGCTTACCGAATCTGGGCGGATTCTCGCACTCGCAAAGCTCCTGACACGGGCTTGAAGAAAAAAGCCTTTAACATCGCTGCCAAGTCCTGCAAAAAGGCACAGAAGAAGGCGCGTTTCGACCATGTTGGCCGGATCGGAAAAAAGCTATCATCTTACCCCTCTGGGAGTAAAGCTTTCTGGTCCCTTGCCAAATCGGTCGAGAGCAATTTCTGCCGCCCGTCGCTGCCGCCATTGCTGAAGCCTGATGGATCACTAGCCTACACTGCTGTAGAGAAGGCCAATTTGTTTGCCTCTCTATTCGCGGAGAATTCATGTCTAGACGCTGGTTTACAAACACCATCCCCACTACCCACTTGCAACTGCCAAATGCCGGACATCCGTATCCGGCAAAAGGAGGTTGTAAAGGTACTACGCGCTCTAGACGTGAATAAAGCCAGTGGTCCCGACGGCATTCCAGCCATTGTCCTGCGCAATTGTGCGCCCGAATTGTCTCCTGTCTTGACACGCCTGTTTCGCCTCTCACTTCGAATGGGTCATGTTCCGAAAGTCTGGAAGCTTGCTAACGTGCAACCTGTGCCTAAGAAGGGCAGCCGTGCCGATCCTACAAACTATCGACCGATTGCGATCACTTCCATACTCTGCAAGACAATGGAGCGTGTATTGAATCGGAGGCTCCTGGCATACCTTGAAGATAACGAACTCCTCAGCGACCGACAGTACGGTTTCCACCAAAAACGGTCTACTGGGGATCTTCTTGTGTATGCCACACATCTTTGGAGCGAAGCCATTGAGAGACACGGGGAAGCAATTGCCGTTTCCCTCGATATTTCTAAGGCTTTCGATAGGGTCTGGCACACCAGCCTTCTAAGCAAGCTTCCTTCATATGGAATTCCTGATGGCCTGTGCGCTTGGATTTCCGATTTCCTGAGTGAACGGTCTATACGAGTGGTCATAGACGGGTGCTCGTCGGACCTCTTGGCAATCAATGCCGGAGTTCCTCAGGGATCAGTTCTCTCTGCAACCTTATTTCTGCTGCATATCAACGATCTGTTAAAACCCGGTATCTTTGGGTACGCAGACGACAGCACTGTTGCAGAGAGATACATTTCCAGCGCACGAGCCACTAGTGACGAGATCCAATTGTTTCGAGAGGCCATGGTTGAACGTTTGAACGTGACCTTACAGGCAGTCTCTGATTGGGGCAAAGCCAATCTGGTCTCGTTTAACGCCTCCAAGACACAGGCATGTCTTTTCACCGCCAAACGGAGTCCTTACCATCAGGCTCCTACTTTCCAAAATGTATCCTTGCCAATATGCGATCGGCTTGATCTCCTAGGCATAACATTAACAGCCAAAATAAACTTTGGCTGTTCTATTGAGTCGAAGGCAGAAACAGCTGCCAGAAAGCTGGGTATCCTCTCTAAGGTTAAGCGGTACTTCACGCCTGGGCAGTTGCTCCAACTTTATAAAGCACAAGTCCGGTCATGCATGGAGTACTGCTGCCATCTTTGGGATGGATCAGCTAAGTACCAGCTTGAGGCCCTCGACTCAATAGACCGCCGAGCCAGGAGACTCATTGGAGATGAGTCTTTAATTAAGGCGAAACTCACGAGCCTCGACCATCGAAGAAAGGTTGCTTGCTTATCGGTTTTCTACAGGATATATTTTGGAGAGTGTCCGCAGGAATTGTTCAACCTAATTCCACCATCCCCATTTTTACACCGAACCACAAGACGCCGGGAAAATTTTCACCCGTACGTTGTTGACATACCGAAAATACGGACACAGCGTTTTGCATCCTCATTTATAATGCGGACAGCAAGGGAGTGGAACTTGCTTCCGGCGTCTGTGTTTCCTGACGCCTACAATCTAGGAACTTTCAAGGCCAGAGTGAATAGGTTTCTTCTGGGTAAGCGTGTTTCATCTTAGGCTTCGTCATCGCCCCTTCTGGGCGGGTCAGTGGCCAAACGCAAGCCCATTTAATAAAAAAAAAAAAAAAAAAAAAAAATGAGATGTCAGAAAAATTACTATCGCCTGGTAACCCAACTTCCACGGCCTGCGCACCACATTTTATCAAAGTTTCTTCGCAATCGTATGGATGCTATAGGATGCCTACGTTACAGATATATATACAATAATTATTCTCAATAGCCAATAGTACAATAAACATGTATCTATAATATAAGCTTATTAATTTCCGCTAGCATATCCGTGTGCCCTCTACAACGTGGTCCCGGCATGCGATGCCCGTCGTGTCGGAATGCTCGCTCGGTGACTGGAGATGTGACACCCGAAATAGGTCAAGAGGCCACATTCACTCACTGTTGCACCACAGTAATTTGTATACTATACCCGAGTTTCATACTGTTACTACGTTTTAATGTAAGGATTTATACGTCAGTGAAGTTAAGAGATTGTCGGTCGGTACAGACTGAATTGTGGAGTCTAGATTTGGTAGAAATAAGGACATGGTGGCAAAATGGAAAGAATTTGTGAATACATAAGGCATGATAATATGATGTATAGGTTGGGGAAATCACACGTTAGGTTTAGAATTTAAATTACTTTACAAATTACAAACGGATACTCCGTTACAAGTGAGCAAAATAAAAACAAACAAGTAGAGAGGAAGAATAATGGTTGAAAACACTCAGTATCATAAATAAAAAATATAAATAATCGAGGAAGACAACTTTCGATTGCTTTACGGCGAAAATCGGAGATAAGGCGATTCATGTAAACACTTTAGCTTCCCCCCGATCAAAAACATTATTTTCCGAATGCCATTTTCTCCATTTCCATAGGAATTTCCATCTCCCTGTCAAAGATATGGCTTTATATTTAGCTGGAGTTGGAGAATGCATTTTCTCGTAGGGTAAGAGGTCAATAAGCGTTAGGGGAGGAAAGTTTCCCGAACCCCTTACAACTGTCAACGCGAGTTATTCACCCTACGTCAACTGGGGTTAAAAAGTTATCGCCACGACTCAATAGGAAAAAAGTAATAAATGTCCATAGAGTCATGGGCAATCCGATTTACAAGGGAAATAAGTAAGGAAGTTGGTGATATGGGTTTACAATAAAATATAAACATAATCGCGAAAGTAACATTAATTTATTTACTCGTGATGAATATTTGACTAGTTTTGCTAAGGTGAAGTTTTAACCCGGATTTGTATTAGGTAACAAATAAAAAACCGGCCAAATGCGACTCGAGCATCGCTCTAATAGGGTTCCGTACACATCGATAATCGGAATCGGCGTTTTCAGTAGGTACCTATTTGAAGTTTAAATCCAGTATTATGGTACAAATTACTGAAACAGAAATTCCAACTCATATTATGTGTTCGATATGCCTGAAACTGGGTTGGGGTTTAGTGTCCAAAACAAAACTAATTCGCAACTGTAAACTTATAATATAAACGATTGTCCCCTGTCTCCTGAAAAGCAAAATGGTCAACCACACATTTAATTATAACAGAAGTTTACTAGATAGAAAAATTAACTTACTTTTCATTAGTGAAGTTTGTGCCATAAATACAAAAATCTTTAACTGGTCTATTAATTTTTTTAGGAAACCAAAAATCTATTGAAAAGGTAATGATTGAATCATTTATTACTTGAAAGCGGGTGAAAGTTGAAAGACGTCTCTATCTCAACCTCTGCAGTAATTAGGACGATAATTTAAACTATTCAATGTTTTTTTTAATATAATTCAAAGTTTATTTACAACAAATATGTACAAATTACACTCTATATAAAGAAAATTTCCTCAAGTCTGCGGCTTCTTCCGATTAACGGCAAGGTTCCCAGAAGGCTGGCAGCGTTTCCTTTTTGGATAGCAAAGCTGATGCGTTGGCAGAAAAAGCTCCCCGCCCGCTGGTCTCTGGAGGCTTCGATCAATATTGATGACAAAGCGCGAGAAAAACGGCGATCTTCGGACCTCCACGGTTTTTTTGTATTTATGCCGAAATGATATTTCCCGTGAGATTCGGGTAAGATAAAAACGGACGAACTTGGTCTGCCTGCAGTGCTGTGTATGCGCGAATCTTCATCTTGAGATCCCTTATGTTGATGTGATTCAAATGTACTATCAATTAAATGTTAATGAATTATAAAATAATATAACTATTTATTTATCACACCCAGACTTAAATAATTAATTTGCTGACATGCATTAGTAAGGTACCATATTTTTCCTGACTTCCAAAAGAAGACTTTCTAGACTAGACGAGATTTACTATTGCCATTTAAATTATATTGAACTTTTTAAGCTTGAGCAATTTAAGGTTCTAAGTTATACAATTGGATGTTTAACCTGTAGAGTGAACGCAGGAGAGTAATACATTTTGTTAAAAAATTCAATTTTTTTTTTTTTCGTCATTCTAAAATAAACACAAATTACGTCACTTTGCACGGGATAGTCGTAATTCTATTTCCTTGATCCCTGCTTGTACGATATTTTCCAACTAATTATAAACGGGCTTCGTTCCTTGATAGGTCCGGGATAGGCAATCCCTGGTTTGGGAGCTAGTTAATTGTAGAACACAGGCTATTGCTGCTCCATAAATCTCCGTCGACTTAACGTCGGCGATGTGAAATATTAACCGCCCGCCGGTTTTGACGCCCCGCGCCGCACTCCTCACTAAATAAATAATAAAATATCGCTGGAAGGGCATTTATAAATACATATTTTATTGTTGGTGATTAAGAAACTTTTAATTCTGTTTCGTTGTTTGTTTCATTTTTAATTTTTGCTTTATGCGCCGGTGGTACACAGGGGAAATTTACGCAGCCAAGGTTTGTTTCATACGTGTTGCTCAGGAAATATTGTAAGCTCTGCACACGACGTAATACGTACTGTCTTTCTTGAAATCTGAATATTGCCGAGTATAGTCCTAATATTTTGCAAATATTTTTATGCTATCAGTCTTATTCAATATGACCTTTCTAGTTATCTCAGATGACTCTATGACTTGAAATTATGACTTCACTATGCATACGGAGTGGCGGCGTACGTAGGGTGGTTTAGCATCAATCAAGGAATTAGGATGCTAATCTCATTTGTCCGTTTGTGCTGCTCTACCCCTGGCGACAACGCGTGAGCATTTGCAATGTTAATCACGCACTATGAATGCCATTACAATACATATTACGCGGGTAAAAGAAGCTTTACAGTAGGTCATTACAGGTGCTAGAAGAAGGTGGATATACTAGAGTACCTTATTTTTACTTCTAGGTTGACTGTTATCTTTAAATTTGGCAACCCTTTATTAACCTTTGAATAATTATAATATTTATGATTAAATTTCTTGAGAGATTAGCATAACATGACCATTTACCATTAGGTGGACAGTCTGTCAGCTTAACAACCTGACATAAAAATATAAATATACCTAAGTACATAATCACTACATAGTACTTTACGAATTAAGAATTAATTTGCAGATTTTTTCCAGTTCTATGATGCATCAATTTAAATTTTGCATATTATTCAAGTCAGCTAACCGTTTTTGTTTATAAAACATAAAATAAAACACGAAAGAGTCGACTCAAATTAGGCTGTTGCAATTTATTATGAAAGGTTGAATTTTTGATGGTGCGCCCACGCTACGCGAACCAAACACGAGCCGAGCCTGTATTCATTCGTTGCTCACGTCCATCTCACGTTCGTCGGCGTTCGTCCACACTTGACATTGCGAGCGACGAACGAAGAGTGGCTCGGCTCGTGCTCGGTTCGCCTACCGTAGACAACGTCATGCATTATAAATTTTGATTGTGCAGAAAATATTCGTGGTTTAACTCCCCCTCAGGAAACTGCCAGGAAGAAATACGAAGGGAGTGCATTTTTAAACAATTCGTACATAATTTATTTTTAACAATTTCGTTTTGACTTTCAAATCAGAACAATTGTTTCGTACTGACTTGAAAGTCTTAAACTTAAAAAATTAATAAAAAAATCTTAACTTTTACATGTAATTTAATAGTTTAATGGGGCTGGTATATTATAAATAAATAAATAAATAAATGAACGTTTATTATTATATTATGTCCAGCTGTGGATAAATTAATAGCGGATAACGAGAATTAATGTGTGTCGTGGTGTTTGAAAACAATTTTTGTTTTCACTCACATTTCATGAGATGGGAAAGGGGGAAATTAAGTAGCGTAAAAGTACATTTTTACAACGTGATCTAAAACACAAGTTGTAGAGTTAGAAATGATTGCAAAAAGTAATTGGGTTAAAAAAATTACATAATAAGACTTAAAAAGAGTCTTATCATCTAAATCCTGTAACTTGGACATTTGTTATGTTATGAACGTGACGAGTGCCCAAGTGATATATGGCTGGGCTACGAAGCGGTCCATACGTTCAGATTTTACATCGTGTCCGGCCAATGATGGATGGCACTGACATTGACCTCAATCGATTACAAGCGCCCACTGAATCTACTAGATTTTTTGGGCAACGTTTTTTGCAAATCATTCGTTGGAAAATATGTTTTACTTCATTTTGTTCCTGATTAGTAGGATTATTTTCTTTCTGAGCCTTCATTTTAACTATTGTTTTTAATTCGCCTAGTTCTATAAGATGACTTGAGTTATTCCTTTCACGTTCCATTACACATAACGTCTTGTATCAGTTACTAGTAATCTAGCTTACGAATTTTATTTGTAATGATTGTTCATCTAGGAGTAGTCAATGTAACAGTAATCAACATTTATGTACTTTAATTGAAGCATTAATGTTGTAAATAATAAAAAATTATGGGCAACCTGTATATTGCATTTAATTAATGTACGAAAAGCACCTGAGTGGAAGCGCTGACTGTAAATTACTACTCGAAGAGAAGTTACTACCTTGAGAATTTTCAACTAGCTGGGTACGTTTAAACCGACGTATAAAATTGTTTAGTAGAGCTATTTATAATTTGTATAGTTAACCCTTTCACAATTAGAATAACAGAATAACTTTGAAGATTTGTGCGATTGTTATTCCAGTTTACGGTTACTGTTAAGTTTACAGCTGGCATAAATTGCTGAGTTTATTCATCGTCTCTCCTCAAGCATGAAACAATAAACTTCAGCGGCCTTTTCTCCTACGTCATAAATATCGCATTACTATAAGTGGAACTAATAAAAATTTAACGATATTACCCCATAATGCCGTGGATTCGACTAGCATAGTAATTTAAGGGTACAACAATAATTATTATTGCATAATAGTACATTATACTCGGATATCATAAGCCCCTTGATACGAGATACCTACCTTACGAACAATGTAGATATCCTCCACTTTAATACAAAGCCAATGTAACCTCAACTACAACTCTGCACTGACCACGAAATTTAACAACTACAAGGGTTTGAAACTCGTTGAGGTGATTCGAATCTTATTATCTTAAGCGTAAGTTCCTTAATGTTTCGCAGATGGTGTATGGAGTAACTTCAAAACTTCATTAAGACGCTACGGTTTGCCTGCACCGGTCAAAGTTAGGCTCTCAGACACGCTCGAGCACCTTTAGATGCCGTCTTAATGTTACTAACTAAAGATGTATCCTTGAATGTCTTCGCTGGGATATTTTCTCTTGGCCAGCTTAGTAACTTTCATTTCACACTGGCCGGACTCTTACGTTAGTTTCAAACAAACTCGTACACTTTTTCAGAAAGAATTTCTTAATAATACATAACACATGAGTTACGAAAACAAAGTTTGCGTTGATAGCACTTAGCTATGGAGGGTAATGACTTTATTGTTTTCATGTTCGGAGTAGGTTTTATTCAACTGAAAATTAAAGTAACTACTCAGTATATCCAAATCATCGAAAAAGTAATCTATTTTGCGTATTATAGGAACATTCTTAAAATTAAACTCCAAATATTTTATTCAAAATATATCTTCTTATTATGAACACAGACAACAAAACAATTCTAAGGAACAATGAAAAACGGGAGCTCGTTTCCGTTATCGCGTTTTAATGAATACCTATCCGAAGAATTCTTTTCGCATAGTTCTGATAAAGAGGAGCGTCGAAACTTCAAATTAAGATTCTTCGAGTTCCGCGCTCAGGGAGTAAGATTAATGAACGATGCCACCTGAGGGTCGCTCAGACCCCGCTAACGATAGGGACCGACCGGGTCAAGGGGGAAATAACTGTTAAAAATAATAAGCGGCTTTTTTTTCTCTTCGGATGCTCATCTATATACCTGTCACATAGATATCCAACTATGTTGCTATCGAGGAAATGAATTTTATTGATATCGTCTCTTTTGCTTCCACGATGAAAATGACAATTTAGGAAATATTTCGAGCAGAAATATTTATATATTTTTTCTAGGGATTGTTTCTTTGTATATATACCTAACTACTGCAAGTGTCCTAAATAAACCTTTTGAAGAGTTGATAAATATGATAGGATCTTGATTGACAACAATGTCGGAACCAGAAGTTTAGCTACCGACTCTGTGTTCCGGAAGGGTGACTTTCAGGGGTGCCTACAAACATTACTATCACTTAAAACGTGACCTAAGTATAAGTTGTAAGGATCCGTTTGGGACATGAGGCTAAAGCAGTAGTGGAAATTCATTGAGGCATTTCAACGTTTGGCACTGGACATTTCTATGCTAGATATGATAATGATATGCAGAGTATTTTTTTGATTTCCATATGACCGGATAAAATAGTTATAAAAACGGGTAATTCCATACGTCTTGATCGAGAAAAGATATTCTCATTGATGGGTTAGAAGGTACCCCTGAAAGCAAAGGTGGTGAATTACAAATAAACCTATTTATTAAATAAAACTATAATATATTATACCTAAAAGTAAAAGGATCCTTTGTTATCAACAAGGCTTTACCCATCTGCTTGTCAGATATTTTTTCTATCATCTATTGTTCTGACTAATTCATGGGCCAGTTGGCGCAGTTGGTTAAGACTCCACCTATCGCGCCATGAAATTGTCTGTATATCCTGAGTCTTGGTTTAATTATATATGTTAAGTATGTATTTACGAACAAAAAGTAGTATAATGTGTAGTATATCAGTTGCTTGATTTGGGATCAGATGACCGTGTGTGAGGGTGTATTCTCTCTTCCGTGGTGAGGAATGTCCCAGGATATTTATTTTAAACTAACATATAACCTACCATGTTCGTTTAAAAGCAACAATATTATTAAAGTTAACGTTCCATTTATAAGTTTTCTATTCACTATAGCATTCTGATGCATCAGAGCGTTAATAAGACAATATGCATGTGTCGCAAACAATGAGAATAATAACACTGCATAATGGCGAATGAGAAAATTGCTCGTTGACTGCCACTAGCCTGAATACCACAATGCGACGAGACAACAATGGCCTAGGACCTATATTCTCAAGCCTACTAGCGGGACTTAATGAAACAAAAAGCTTTGGAAATTGAAATAAAAATGTACGCAAATTGGAGGCGAGCGTTGGCTTTTAATAAAGGAAAGAGCATTGCGCCATTCTCAATAATTATTTGTGTTGTGTCGGCTCTGCCATGTGTACAAACTTAACACCATTAATTCAATGCTTAACACGTAAAATAACTAAGTATATCAATGTAGTGCAATAGGGAAATGTTATTTTACATCAAGCTAATATCAATTCGGGAAATCAATTACAAAATTTTAAAGAATATGAAATACAAAATTTTGAAGAAGGAAATGCAGCACATCCTATCTTAGTATCTTACATATTACATCGTCATATAAATTAACAGGAGAATTCTGTATACCTAACAATAAGGTTCATTATGGAAATACTGCTTCTTAATGAGACAGAAATGGTGATGATGATCATCTCATCTTGTTCCGAGAGAAGAGTGTAACATTTAACTACGAAATATATATCGATGGCAGAGACAATAAAATGCAACAATGCACAAATCAGCTGCCGACAATGTAACTATAGTCGTGCAATCACGTGGTTTATATGCAGTTTGGTGCAACTATAGTGCACTAAAGCTGTGCTACAGCGGATTTTTATTACTTTTTGCATGTCAACCGTGAAGTTTATGGAAGCAATTATTGTTGAAACACAGCGGGCGATTTATGGCAACAAACGTGACGCTGGTGTAGTATTACGTTCATTTCATGGATAGCTCGATCATTATTAAGTTTATAGGCAAACTGTTTTGAAGGTACGTGTCATTGCGAGTTTATAACCGGCGGCTGCTTCAGATTCTTGTTGTGATTACTGAAATCCTTTTGTAAATGTCTGTAGTTCCAACTTGGGTTTCACCACTATCACATCGTAGTTATTGACGATGTCTTCGATGTTGATAAGAAGATAAAGACTGGGTGATAGCCAGTCAGCCAGAGGGGGGAATTGGGAGTCACATTGTTATTTTAATCACTCATTACCAGATTTATAGTTTGTAATTTTTATGACTCACCTAGAACTGATCAGGTATCGAGTTACATAAGTATTTTTGAAACTTAAAACATAAGGGGTTTGGAGTTTGGAGTCTGGGGCTGATACGGTAATCGGAGTCAAAATTCTAAACCCAAAAATCTAGACTGGTTTTGCTAGACTTATAAGGAGGAAACGACTCATATTTTGGCCTTTTTTGGAGGGACTTTGTCGTAGTTGAAGTAGGTAACACCCGTCTTAACCATCAGACTCACCGACTGAAAGATTTTATAAATATCAGTTACAAGACCAATTTATTTTAACAAACAACAGCTTACCGGATTGCTTGGATTTCTAGGGATAAGGATTCTCCCTTGAATCACATGTATCGCCGATTCGACTGACCAACGAACCGCCCACACTAGTAACAAAAAAAAGATTTTGTAGGTCAGTTAATTCATGTCTATCTACTTTACTGTCTTATTAGATTTAATTAAATGTAATGTTTTATTACTTTTCTAGGATAAAAATATAATCTTAGATTGAGATTTAGTAAGATTAAATTGTAGTAAAGCCCTTATTTATTTGGATGAAAAGAAATAAAATCCAAAATACCTAAATATAATAATAAATACTTACAACAACAAAAAAGGATAAATCTATCCTATTTGTATTTTGTTTTCAACATCCATAATTTCATATTTCAAGTAAGTAACATTTTCAAGGGCATACATTTTTTAACAAAAAAATTTTTTGTTTTACTCAACACCCAACGTCGGTCTTTGTAATTCATAATTTATATCAACACCTAAGTAAGATGAATACCATAAATAAAAGAAACGTAATACACATGAGAGCAAAAGTTGAACAACTTCGAGGAATCTTGGAAGACGCTAAGATCCCAACATCTCATTTCGTTGGGAAAAACAAGACAATGCTTTTTAGCGGTTCGTCTAATGCAGGAGGGTGTACACTTCATATATTCACATTTTTCTGTTTGGTATTTTATTTAAACTTGGCATATCAACGGGAAATTTTCATAAATATGCGCGTTATGCACCCCTTGAAATTGAACTCCATATATCATCTTCATATTATGTTATTAAGATGCGGTTATTTTCGATGTATCTACGTTGCTGAAAATTGATGTTCCTTAATAAAATCTTCACAATATGGGTAGGTATAGGTATATATAATTGGTAAAGTTATCTGTATATTTATAAGAAGTATCTGATGGATTGACAGATGCACGCACTCAAACCATGTCAACCTGAAATTTTGTACACAATGTATAACTGGTATAAAAGGCAAGAGTTAGCCCCTATAAGGAACTTTAAATCGCGGGTATAACCGCGGGTCTGAAAGCTAGTTGGCTATAATTTGTTGGGATGAGAGGCCATTGTCATTAGTAATTAGCAAAGATTTTCATAGGGCATCGTGCCTCTACCCAGATGGATAATCCGCCTTACTAAAGCATGACATTTAATTTCACTCCGCTTGAGGGGCCCCCTGAGCAAATCGCTCTCAGTTCGTACTGCGCACGGCTGTCAAATACTGTCAATTCTGGCTTGTTTATTTCATGTTGCCATAGAGGCGACTATCCTTCTGGACGTTTTAAATTCTTTGGTAATTAGGTGACAATGTCATGAACATGTAATGGATATTTAGGTCCCCACGTGACATTAATACGTAAGTAAGTGATTAAAATTATAACGATATGTATATACTTACAATAATAATAATTGCATCATAGTATCCCAATATTACTTAATTCCTAAGTACGTTTTAAATACCTTATCGGTTTTGTGATGTGATAACGTTCCATTAGTACTTATGTTGTACCTATAAATATCTATCTACATCTCTTATTCAAGATCTCATCAATCACTTAAGTGTAATGAATTAAAATTATATTATTTAATCAATGATAATACATTTTAATCACGGCATAGATTATAAATCTCATCTGTCAAATATTATACGTATTATAAGGTGCAATTACTAATGTCGGAAAATAATACATACTGCCCACCTGGTGATGAGCGATGACAGATTAGGGCTACAAGTATAAGTAGGGTGACCTATCATATGAAAGGGCTTCATAATGTAAATTCCAAGATAGGTTTTTGTTTTCATTTATGATGCGTAGTTTTTGACTCCAAATAAAAATGGATTTCCTCCTTTATCTCCGAAGTGCATAATGCGAACCTATCTGAAATTATGACAGTAGATAAAAATAGATGTAAATATTAGAGGAAAGATAGAAAGTCTAACTGGCTTAGTTTCTTCATAATCATCATAATTCTTTCCTAAATGTAAAAAAAACATAGTTATGCGGCCGGTTTTTAGCAACAGTGATGGCCCAAACAAACCAATAAATATACGTCCAAGAAGGAAGGTCGGTCGCGGCCTTGGTGCACAAGTCAGACTCAGACCACCTCAGACTAGCACTTGGCCGGCTATATGTACTTGCACCTTGCACTTAACTTTACTGTAAAATGTATAGTAAGTATCTTTTTATAAAATCAGGTATGAACAGGGACTAATTGTATTTATTATAATGTTGGATTAAGTTTATGAAAAAAACTTGTCATTAATTTGCATGTTTATGTACATTCTTGGACGCGCTATGTTAATTCACACGTCTGCTTTCATGATTTATATTGTAATGAACATCGTGAATCAGTAGGCATCGTGACTGCATGTAATTGCTTTGCCAATCGAATTAATTTCTTCGGGTTGTATTTTATGGTACAGTTTTCGTAATTGATTCCATTGGTGTATCAATAAGTTTTAAAATGTTATGTGCGCTATATTAACTTTTACTGAGGAGGACAACATTTTCGAGGTTATACCCATGGTCCAGAGGGATATTTTCCCAAGATAAAAGTATTCTATGGTGGTTTCATTGTATGATTAATCTATATGCACCAAATTCCCTTCAAATCCGTTATTATGGGTAGATTGAGTAAGAAACATACATTGAAACTTTAACATTTATTTAGTGGGATAATCTAAAACAAGAACTGCAAGTCCCTCTCTGCTGTAACTTCTTTCTACTCATGACAGTTTTTTCATATTTTTTCACAACTGTTATTCAAAATACAACAAGGTATTACAATCAACCAGAAAAAAAAACTGTCGTTGAAATATCATAATCCAAACAATGACCAAGCTAAATCTTGTTTTTAATGCCCTTTCGGGGATGAAGCCATAATCCTCGAGTAAATTACTTTCCCTCTGAGATTCAACCATCCTCCGACAAAACGATACCTCGCTTCGCCTACCACCATTACCTTTTATTACTGCAAAGGTACACGAGTTTGCTTTTTTGACGTATAAATATAAGAAATTGTTGTAATAAAAGTGAATATCTCGGGTCGCCTTAATAGACAGAGTAATGTTTTCTGTACCCGAACAAATCCCACAAAAATATTTCTAAGAAAACAGAACCAAATTATGTCTTTCTATTATTCTAGGGAGGCTTGTTATCACAAAATATGTTACTTACGAAAACATTACAGCAATGTTGTTGATTTTAGGGAAAGTTATAATGGTAAGAAAAAAAATATACAAACACTAGCACATCGTCTACGTCATTTCGGAGGTGAAAATAGGTATTACCCCACGGAAAAAAAAAGTTTTTTTTGTTCCGTGATTTCCCCTATTACGTGAGATGTTTTAAGTCAAGTCTAGCAAAACCCAGGTTTGAAATATACTCGTCACTTTCTAACGTCCAAAGAGCCGGAACTATCTTAAGACTAGACTTGGCTCAAATCATCATTTCATGTTCATGCGTGTCGTACGATACGCCATAGCGGCGACACGACCCGTGAAATGAGTCTGTTAAGTATGTTCAACGCTGAAGGCAAATAAAACGGCATCAAAAGCTCTTGGAAACGGTAGTTGCGTTTCATATACTTATACAATAAAAAAATAATTGCCAAACAGGCAAATGGTCCAACCAGTGGTATAAGGGGTCGCCACCGTCTATGGACATTTCCTAATCCAGGGTGATTGCCGATGTGTTGCCTACCTTGAAAAGCTCTATACATTTTTTAAAGAACCCTATGTCGTAGCGCTGAGAGAAAACCGTAATAGTAGCTCTATTTCATATCTTAATCCGCAATCTCCGGAACGTTTGAGTCGTCGTTCGAACGTCGTGTCGTGTGGTTGTGTGTCGACGACTGAGGCGGCTAGAGGATGAGACAAATTCAGTACAACCCACATATTCTTTTCTTAGAAATTTTATATTTATTCCATCAAAAAATAACTAAGGAAATGTTTACGTTCCTACAGTATATTTTTTTAGTTACACTGCAAAATATGTCCATCCGAATATCGGATGAAGTTTGCCTTCCGCGTGACATCATCGACAAGGGATCGCGTCATGTGTACGCTTGCGATCCGCTTTTTCGCACTCTCCCAAATGTGAATTACGAATGCACAAGCTCTCCTTTGTGTCTTCTGAAACTTTCAGCCTCTGAAATAAGATCCAAGTTCATATTTTCCACGTGTTTTTGTAAGTTGGCTCACATAGGGAACTCTCGAAAGTCTCCCGGGTCCACCAGGACGTTCGGTATGCGACAAGCAGTGGATTCTTTTCAAATATTAATTGTTCGACGCGCGCTTTCAAGACTACGTATGGTTGAAATTTTTATCATGCGAACATTAAATCCAGAAACTCTGAGATTTTTAAGTTTACAATAAAGTCCAGCTATTATGTAAATTTCACGTTTATGCTGGCCGCACACGAGAAAAGTAAATTAGAAAATTGTATTTGCGTAACCTTTTTGTATAGGTATGTAACGTGTGTATATCACAGTGTATATGAACTATTTTTGCGGAAAAAAATAAATTTCATTTATTAATAATACAATAAATGAAATGTAAAGTGAAATAAAAATACACTGAATGTAATGGAAGCACCATGGAAGAAGATTCTCGGATTCTACTTACCGGATTAGACACAAAACTAAAATTAAATAACTTCTTACGAGAGAGACCTCCGAAATTACAAAAATAAGAAGAACGACATGAAAAAGACAGAATAGGAGTAGGTACATATGAAGAGGCTTTCACGCGCAAATCATTTTTCATATTAATTTACAATCAAATGAAAAAGTACCCGTCATATGAAAAGGCTGTATGGTTCATTGACCTTACTTATTATTTTATGGATGAAAAAACTGCTACTACTGTATTATCCATGGTATTATCTATGAGCATAATCAAAGAGAATATAACGCTACGCTAAGAAGCATAATGTTGATCATGTGTCAATATCATAAATAGGTAGGTATTATGATTATAATAATTTTTAATTTAATTTTTAATTTTAATTTGAATAGGAAATTTTAATAATACTTTGCAGGTTGTTGTTACAAAACTTAAATTTTAAGAATTCACTGTAAAATGGTGGTCCCAGATAAAGCCTGCGATCTAGAATGTACACAGGGAAAAAATGTTCACGAATTTGTTGGTCCTGTTAAAATCATTTTTGTTGACCCACCAAAAGATGCTTATTCGAACAAAGCTAAAAGTTCAGCTTTTATAGCGCTGGCAAATTTATTTATGGGAGCCACAACCATGACAGTGTTATTTTATACTTTGAATTACAATTATGAATATCCTATAAATACGCACCTTGTGTTATGTACTGTTGGGGTAAGTTCAATTTGATTTGCACAAAGGACAGGAAAATAATACGATTTGTTTAATTAATTTATTTATTATAATTAATTGTTTGTAATATTTTGCTTATTATTTGTTAGGGACTCAGTATTTAGCCTCCTTCTGTGAGACTGTAATGGTCCAGAAGGAGGCTGCCGAGCGGGATCGGGCCGATCCCACCCGGAGGCGAAGCCGCCGGGGCACAAACGTGCCTCGTAGCGGCCCTCTGCCCTGTAGCTCGGGCTTAGAATAACAGCTACGGTGTTTCCCTGCCTGTCGTAAAAGGCGACTAAACGGGGCCTTTGGGCTCGTGGGCAATCAGAGCGGGGGCTCTGTGCGTCCAGAAGCGACCCCAAGGAGGACGATGGGTCGATGTGGTCACGACTCATCGTGCGATAGCACAGCGACGGTGCTGGGGGAGGTGTGAGACTTCCCCCGGGACGAGCTATCTAAGCGCCGCGCTTGGAGGGGTGAGCAGGTACGCGTTCAACACGAGAGCCCGCCACCCTCTCTATAGCGCAGGTGGCGACCACCGTGGGGTTTTAGCCGGTAAAAGTCCAGCATAACCTGGCCGCTCCCACCCAGGGCGGGGAAATAAAAAGGGACTCAGTATTGTAATTTTAAAATCATATTTATTTTTTATTTCAGTATCAACTTTTTATACCATCAGGAATTCTCATGTTGAATGTGTACAATGGTGCTTCTGCGCATTTAAAGGAATCCGATAGGAAGTTGGAACATCTTTTGCTGCAGTTATTTGGAGTAGCTTGTGGTGTAGGTGGATCGGCAGTTGTAATCTTTCTGAGCAATGTTCCATGGCATGCAATGAATAACCCACACTGTATCACAGGTAAGAATATTTGACCCACATTTTTAGATGTATTAAGAATTGTGACAATGATGACAATATGCTATTGTTTCAGGGGCATGTGCAGGGGTTTTGGTCGTATTCGCTAGTTTGAGTGGTTTCATGACATATTTAGTAGGAAACAAAGGACTCTTCGGGCGAATGTTTAGATTTGGACACATATACTTTGGACTACCCGGATTTATAGTCTCGACTTGGTGTTTCATCTCAGGCATACTAAGGCCTAGCTTCATGGTTACACCGAAAGATGTAACTCATTTTTTGTGTTTTTTCTGCGTTTTTTATACGTTAATCGTTATTTATAAAGCTATGAAGAGCATAGTAGGTTGTAGTACCCCATAATACGTAATAATTCATTATTTGATTAAATACATACCAATAAGTTTGATCTTTGCTTTTATAGGTTATTTTATACAAGTGTTAATAATCTATTTTAATGTAAGACTAGTTGCGCCACACAGTTTCCACCGCGTACCAGAGGGATATTTTGCTTTCCCGAAATAAAAAGTACCCTATGTGTTAATCCAGAACATATACTATAAGCGTGCCAAATTTCATCCAAATCCGTTCTGTTGTGAAGCGTGATTGAGTAACAAACATCCATCCAAACATTCGCATTTATAATATTACTAGGTCCCCAAAGGTTTTACCCGCGTTCTAGGGATACAATTTGCCTATTTCCTTTTCTATACCATAGGCTATCTGCATGCAAAATCCCCTTCCCCTATGAGCTCTGGCGACCTTACTCACGCGCAGGAACACAACTTTACACAACATAAATATATTTGGCTGCAGTATTCTGTAAGGTGGAGGTACTGTACTTCCCCAGTCGAGCTGCTCTTTGAGCGAATAAATGCTATGCTCTACCTCTCTTAAGACCTTATATATTTTTAGCAGGTAACTTGTATAATTAACCGTTCAATTAAAGCCTAACCTTTTTACTAAACGGCGCCGTTGAATACATTTTTTAACGAAATACTCTATGGTTACATATATCTATGGAAAAAAATTATATATTAATGTCACTACTATTAAAAATAGTTATAACTCGAAAACTACTAAAATCGCTCAACATACACGGGAGGTATCTTCACTCTACGCACGGGGGTGATTCTATAGCTCTTGGGACACCTGTATTTTTTTGGTACTGCGCATGAATTTTTTGCGTTATCTCTAAGGAGTTTTTCTGAGCTGTTCAACAGATCTATGTTAGGGTTTTTGCATCTATACTAATTTTTGATTTCTGACAGCGATTTTATTTGCCTTCAAAAATGTTTATAATTTTGTTGATTTTGTGTGAATTCGTAAAATGTGTTTGATTCTGAAGCAATTTTAAGAAAATCTAGCTATGATAAATTATAAAACCTTAATACGTAAATATGACAGACAGCCAAGCAAACAAACGGTTAATGAACCAAAGCAAACATACAGACATACAAAAGAACGATCAGTTAGAAACCGAACCTACAATCTTCAAACCGAATTCCAGTATCTTGTCGGACTCATCAAGATCCGACACCAGAAGACGGGCCAAAAAAGTTCAATTGAAATTTGCATCTCCATTGCAAGTTCTAGAAATAGAATCTAAAAGGGAATATATCCCGAAAGTGTTGTGTGCGATCGGTGTTGGTATAGCTCAAATATTGATTGGAGCAACATTAATGACTATTTTGCTTTATTCTTTACGGACTGGTGATGCACATGCTATTATATGCAGTGTGGCTGTAAGTATTTGTTTACACATTTTTATGCCTGAAAGGTACCAAAGTATAAGCGTCTATTCACAACCACACCACAGAATGTAGTCAAGCTTTGGTTACGAGTGAATAGTGTCGCTGCGGCTTTTTGCGGTTGCGTTGTGGTAGCTACAAAATGTTAAAATGTTTGTACCGCTAGTTCTCGGTGTCGATGTCGGTGTCGTAGTAGTGGTTGCGTTGTGGTCGGTATTACACACGTGGTCGATAGTGACGGCAAAATGTGGTCCGTGTGAATGCAACTATGAATTTTTATACATTAGCGCCCACACACGACGTGGCGGAGTTGTGATGGGGTTGCGGTGGTAGTGTGGTTATGGTACGTGTGAATAGAGCCTAAGATGGAACGCGTTATTAAGATAAATTTTAGGGTTCAGAGACGAAAAGGTAAAGACCGACTCTGCCTGTCCGTTTGTCAAGTGCTATATTTCAGCAATTGCAAATGAAAAAAAAATAACTATATTTTAGTTATTTTGCAAAAGGGGCCGAAATACGGGACCGATATTTCAAAGTGGGGCTATGTTCAAATGGGGTATCATATAAAAGCGCTTTTTTTGTAAATTCCAATACAACTTATATTGGAATACAGATTTTATTTTCTTTTATGTTATGTAGTTTTTGACTTGTGATGAAAAATAACGAAAATCAGAAAAATCAGAATTACAGTTGATACATTGGTGTAAATATTACAGGAAAAACAGAAATGTTTCTAATAACCACAGTTTTTTCGAAATCATCAAAATTCGTTCAAAAACAAACTTAGTTATGCGGTCCAGTCCAGGACTCGCACTTGGCCGGTTTTATTTCAACCTAACAACTCGCTTCATAAATTGCCAGATGAATTCTGGCTTAGCAACAGTTTTTCTTATACTTGTTTCAGTACCATTTCTTCTCTGCGGAAGCGATACTGACCTTTAACTATTCTAATGGTTGGTCAAAACCGTTGCGAACACGTCACAAGCGATGTATGCACATAGTCATGCAATTATGCGCAATAGTGTGTAATACCTTTGGTACAATATTGTTTGTATCGAGTGAACATAATATGCATAATATAAACTGTCATGGTATAACTGGTAAGGTGTGCAACATCATTTTTATAGAATTCTACTTATTAAGGGCACAGTCATTACAAAACTAGGCAGATGGAGCGCGCGGAACGGGAGTGAGGCTCTTTATTTAACGAAAAACACAAACAAAGCAAATACAAATTCAAAAGCGAATAATAGGTATGTGTTTTTCAATTTGTATTTGCTTTTTTGGCTTCACTCCCGTGTTCCGCGCGCTCTATCTGCCTTTTGTTCTGTAATCTGAGCTATTTATATACTCTGAGGTTCTACTATAACCTTTACATATAATTATGGTATGAGTAAATGCTGTCCTTATAGATATTGTCCTATCCAAATTTTAATTTTGTCGGAAAAATGAACTCAGTTTTTCCCGAATTTCCATAATCTATTATATTTCTGTAATTGGCAAATTAACTAAACAAAATGTTATAATAATATTATTTGAAATGCTGTAGATCGTTCCTTTTGATTAAATAAATAAATAAATAAATAATGTATACAAATGTATACAATTTTTCTTTCCGTAAAAACATTATTGGAATTATTACGAATATTTATAATGATATCTCAATTGATGCGCTTACCAACACACAATTTTTTTATGTATAAGTATAGATAAAACTAGTATGATAATTGTTACACAATATGTAGCAAATTTCTGATAGTTAAATAAGAATTGCAACATATTATGTAGGTAAATTCTTAACGCGTTATTTATATTTTTCAGGTTATATTACAACTGCATTGGCTATTATTACCATGATCGTCGGTCCATTGGCTATCTTCGGCAACTATCGCCAGACACTGATACATATAATTTCGGGTCTAATTACATTTCTGATGTCTTCAGTAAGCCTCTGCCTTGGTATATTGACACCAACATTCAAGAATCATGTAGATTCATCGACAATATTATACATTATACTAAGTTTTATTATTTTCTATACTCTATTGATTATTATTATGAGCATTAATAAGCACGTGATTTGGTGTTGAAACTAAATATTTTCCCACTTTGTTTATAGTTTTATTTGCTATGAAGAAACAGAGGTGCAAACGTTAAGGAACGCCAAATAACTTTATGTTGTTTAAATAAAGTTGTGTTCCTGTGCGTGATTAAGGTCACCAGAGCTCAAAGGGGAGGGGGGAAAGGTCGGTAACGCGTGAGCCATGCTTCTTGTGTTGCAAGCGTCCATATGGCTACGGGAACCGATTACCATCAGGCGGGCCGTATGCTTGTTAACCGACTTAGTTGAATTAAAAAAAAAAAAGTTTTTAAAGAAGTTTCAGTTACAGGACATCACAGCACAGGAGCCTAGGAGCCAATTTGGCTTTCATTTCCAACCTGTAGGTAGTAGGAGTATCCTGCCACCTTGAGTAGTCGTAAGTATATCACAATCAATGTTGAGGAATCGACGCATATCCTATGTACAAACACACCTGCTGTAGGTACTTGTACTCGATTTTAAATTCCACTGTATGATAAATAATGATTTATTATGATAGATGTATTTAGTATTGATGTATCATCTACTTAATTTAATGATATCGAAGATTGGAAACAATAAAATATGTCTGATGTTATTACCTACTTTATATAAAGTAATTTTAGTATTTTTTTCGAAAGATTGGATCGATTGGCAGAGTTGTTGGGAAATATTGAATGCTGTCATTGGAAAGCCACAGAGCTCCACTAAAACTCCACTTGAGATTCTCCTTTGTTTGACCACAATCTCACCATGGTGAATGAAGATGTGGCTGAAAGTGTGATGATAAGCATAAAAAGCAAAAAGGGATCGAATGCAAAGCTGAACGCTTTCTCAAAAAAAAAAAACAATACATTCGCAGTACTTAGATTTGGCGTTTTAAATAAAGATTAGCATGATTTATTCCAAGATTTGGTATTAAAACGTATAGTTATGTCTAACACAACATTGTTAACAAAAATGATTTATCTCTAACTCTGTGTTGGTAAGAATCAAGTTTACTTACTGCGCACTATGCAACCTTACTAAGTTTAGTATACAACTATATTGTACCATTTTACTCACTATTATAATAGAACTACATGGAAATATAAAATCACTGGATGTGAATGTTATTTGGGATTTATAACGATTGTGTTTATAACTAGACAATATGGAACATATTTCAGTGACAGTAATTATAACGCAACACAAAAAAAATGCTTCTTTATTTCTACCAGGAGAACTAAATGGAATAGGCCACATTATCTAATTTATTTACAGTCGAGGACATAAATAGGTATAGGTTACGTTAAAATATTACACAAATCAAAATAGTATACATATGTAAAAAGATTGTACTAGCATAATATCTCATAGTTTCAATCAATAGTTTAAGAGAAAATCGTTGCTGAAATTCACTAACCCCCTTACTCATAAAGCGGTATATTTAACTAATATACTGTAAATAATTTCACATTATTTGACAATGACAATAGAGTGACGTTATTTTCGTGACCCTTTAAACAGTATATTAGTTAAATAACGTTTTATGAGTAAGGGGGTACGTGTATACAATACATACTTAGGTATTTATGTCCTCGACTGTAGATATACCTACTCGTAAATAATAAAAGACCTTGAGACAGATTAACCTTCTGATTTGTAAAATGTTATCTGGCCTTGGTATAGGCTAGTGCAATTTTGTTTCATAATCTCATGTGCAAAGTAATTAATATAAATGACACGTGTAGTAAAAACCCAGTTGCTTACGTAATTAAATGTTATTGCAATCCTAATCCTAACTTAATATTATAAATGCGAAAGTGAGTTTGTTTGTTTGTTACGCCTTCACGCCTCAACTACTCAAAGGATCATCATGAAAGGCATGCCGATAGCCTATGGTATGGAGAAGGACATAGGCATCTTTTTATCCCGGGAACGCGGGTAAAACTGCGGGGGATAGCTAGTATTACATAAAGAAGAATCCTGTAATCTCTATAAACTTGACTGAATATGGCCCCCTATTTTCTCTTCTTATTTTAGTCGCTCGCGTAGTGTGTATGTGTAAGAACATGTTTAAATGCTCTGTCACGTCATTCATAAGCTTAAATATAACTTCCAGGGTAGGATAGAAGTTTAGTCGTTAGATAGTTACACACAGACAAATAAGTTACTATAAACTTATAATAATAGGTGTAATTATATATTAGTTACAACTGCAATCCAAACAAAATACTTACTGTTAATTTTCAATGTTGCGTCGCGTCGGTCACATGTTGGTCATCGTTTTTTTAAACAACCCCATTTATTAGACCTACATACTTAATAAAGTATGATTGTTATACAGTTATAACTAAAATAAAGGAGTAGAATATACGCATACAATTTGGGTTAGTGCATTGATCAAAACATAAATACATAAAGATAAAAATGATAAAACTTCCATAATATTCGTCATCGGTTTTTTCGCGGTAAGGAGTGTCGCGGTAGGTCTTACTCACTCGATCGCGATGTTATAATATCAGTAGATTTTACATTTTATTTTTCGCATCTAATTTAACTGGCTCTTAAGTGCAACCATAGGAACCGGAACACACAACAGTGGGTGTCTAAGGACAGATTTTCTCTTTTTTAAATAATTTGAGTGGTAGCCAAGAAACACCCTATAAACGTGCCATGACCTCACGAAGCTTTCCTTCAGCAAAAGCTCATTGCAGAATTCGAACCCACGATCTTCTTCACGTCATTCGACGGCACTACCACCAGAGTGGAAGTAACTTCTACTTTGCACCACAGTGCTATTTCTTTTCAATCGATTTCATATTGAATATCTAGTATAGTATATTATCCGCGGCCATATCCACCCATTCGCATATCCACATTGAACGCCAATAGAATACGAATAATGTCACAGTAGGCACTCGGTCAAAGGTCCAGACACTCCTGCGCGTAGTGGCGCATTTATCAAAAGATATGGCCGTACATCTCAAACATTAGCAATGGCAACAATACTCTATTCCAGAATGTGCGTATCGAGAGCCATTACTCTTCCCGGAGTTTCCTTTATATGTTTAGATGCCATAAAGATACGTGGGAGCGTACCTAGTAGTTATCCGTTGTGATCGCTTACCTGTTACCAATCGAATTTAACGATATGGCTTTCTGTATACTCCTCCCTCGCCGATTGTTTATTTTCTTTTGTTTATTTCAAGTCTTTCAGTGTGTTATTTATGTATAACTATTTATAAATCTATTGACCTGAAGGTTATTTCAGTTATTATTACTACTAATCTACTCATACAACTTTATTTGTTTACGTACTTTATCAGTCAAGGTAGTAGGTAGAATATGTCTAGCTGAGATAATGTTGTAAGTAGGTACTTAGACTGAGCTCCAACGTGATTGACGTCATTGTAATTTGCATACTAAAATTAGGTACTTGATAAACCATCTTCCAAGTATTATTAAGTTATTAAGTTAGTTATACAGAATAATTAGTAGAGGTAGGTGCCTACATAAAATTTATAAATTTCCGTCTAAAAA
Organism: Achlya flavicornis; assembly: GCA_947623365.1. Classification (NCBI taxonomy): domain Eukaryota; kingdom Metazoa; phylum Arthropoda; class Insecta; order Lepidoptera; family Drepanidae; genus Achlya; species Achlya flavicornis. The sequence goes on from OX392482.1 coordinate 7,691,832, forward strand.
TGATGTCGCACTTTATGATAAATACTATTATCCTATTTACTCTCTACTATAATATAAGAAATGCGAAAGTGTTTGTTACCTCCTGGGGGCCTACCACAAGCTCTTAAAACAAGGTTAAAATAACCTTATTTTGCGTTTTCGTACCATGACATCCTTAAAAATAAGCTTATTATAGGCATAAAACAATATTGTTTTGTTAACAGGTTTGATGACGTCACCTCTAATCGTTCATTCAAATCGTACCATGATGTGTCTTTTGACAACTAGCATTATGGTTTTTATGTCAATTGCATATATCAATCAAAATATAACATCATATACGCGACGAATTATCCAAATTTATGATAAAAATATCTATTATTATAGTGATATAAAGTCAGTAGATCGTATTTATTTAACTTATCGAATTAATTGTGTATCTCTAGCCTTCTAGCTTTTGCCATCTAGCATTTCAAGATGGCAAATGAATATGAACTATTTGTGTTTTTGGAAGCAAATACCAAAGAAGCCAATAATAGATACACGAAAGCGACGTGGTATGCATCTATGCTACGTGAGGAATCAACACTTTCGCATGCAATGGACCAAAATGCCATTTGCTATCGAAACCATACGACCGTATGGGTTTGAAGCTCACCGAGTGGCTCGCATATTGTCACCAAAATAATCGAGGCCTCGGGCGGGGAGCTTTTTCGCGCATTAGCTTGGCTAGCCTGTTGGGAACCTTGCCGATAATCTACGGCAGCAGGAAAATTTATATACGAGTGCTAGATTGTATTTCATTTATTTGTTGTAAATATTGAATATCGTATAGATTAAGCTTTACTGTGATTGTACTGTATTCACGTTTTTATACCTAAATACACATAATGTTTCATTGTATGACCTGCAACTACAGTAGCATTCCTGACAAAAGGTAATAAATAAAAATATGTGTTGATTCCTGTGGTAAATTCTTTATTTATATAATTTAAAGACAATAGGTACCTGCCTAGACTATAGGTATTAAGACTGAAGTGCCATACATAAATATAAACCTACCTAGGTATATATTTATGTATGAACTTTGTCTCAGTTTTTGTAATGACCAAGAAGTGCTCCATTGCTTTGCTAGTTGAGGATTAGGTACCTATTTCTCTCCAGCACATTTCTTAGAGTAGTTACTTTGAATTCCGGCGAATTCTTCACTGCAAAATGAATAAAATAATACTTGAATTACTTCTGTTTGTAACCATGCCATATTAAATTTCATTCACTGAATATCACTATTGAACGGCGGCCCCTTGCCTTGTTTTCATATTGACCTAAGTAATATTAATTCAAGTAATATAAAAGTCGATATACATAAAATAAATATTTGTATTATTTCAAAATATGTAGTGCAACAGGGCACATTGAGTTTCAAAATTCGTGCGTCACAATTGACAAGTATTTTTTTTGTCCCGTTCCATCCTATAGGGCCATCATCTTCTCTCACAAAATAACCTTATTGCCAGACTGTTTTGTTTTCACCTTATAATAATATTACTTTGATTCGTACCATGAGCTCAATCGTTCAACATTGATATAACATTGCTAAGTGCCGAGAAAGAATGAATGATTTGTAAGAATTTGTCTATGGCTTGCTACAACCTGATAAAAGATAAAAAGAAATAACGATATATTAACTGTATAGTGCCATTTCTTTCACACGTTGGACCGAAATGATTTGAGGTTCTTCATCTTTTAGCAAAGTATTAAATTAAACTAATTGTAAAGTATAAGTAACTAAAAGAATAAAATATTTTCGAGTAATTTCTATAAAATGCATACAAATATTTTAAAATGTTATTATGAAGAGTAAGGAAATTAATTGAAAATATATATAGACTGCCGACTCTAGATTATCAAATGAAATGAATCGGAACAAAATATTTACCTGTCATTCTTGTCATACTCAAATGTCTTATAAAGATATCCAAGATATTTAGTTATTATTTTATTAATACATTTGTTTATGTAATTTAATAACAAACAAAGTGCAATCAATATGGAAACATCTTAATAGTATATTCGACAGTAATATTCAGTGCATGAAATTTAAGATGTCATGGTTATAAACATTTGTAAGTTGCACAAATGTTGCAATTCATTTTGTAGAGTTGTAGCCGAAGAGTTCGCCAGAGATCCAGTCAGCAGGTAGAAATGGTTAAATACAAACAGACCAAAAATACCGCCTTCAATCGATATCTACAAGCGAAGGAGTACTCTCAAAAAAGTGTACGTAGATATGGAGAGGCTGGTCTAAAGTGAAGTCTAAGAACCTATAAATGCTGAAATAAAGTTTGAATCTGTATCTGCAAGATTGTTTAATGCCATACTTATATTGTGTATAATTATCTTACTCTCATTAAACTTATGTGAATAAAGAATGTAGGTACATAATACTTTCGTGTTTTTATTCATTGTGTTATTGACGGGAATCCTACTGTAGTTGCAGGTCTTGGAATTAAACATATTATGTGTATGTAGGTATATAAATATTTGCCGCTGTTGTCGATCATCGACAAGGTTCCAGGTTCAAGCTCGTTATTGGCAGTGTTTCCTCTTTGGATAGCCAAGCTAATGCGTTGTCACAAAAAGCTCCCCACCAACCGGTTTGCCGAGGTTTTGATGATAATGTGTGAGCAAATCAGCGAGCTTCAGACCCCCACGGTTCTATCCACAGCCACAAAGGCTACAGAAAGTTAGGTCCAATGGATGTGTATTTTAGAATTTCCCGCACGGTTACATCTGCTCTGCAACAGTATAGCAGATTGTTGTGAGTTGAGTTTTCAATACTTAATTAATATTTTACTACATTAGATGGTTAAAATGATTATCTTTATAGATTATTATAAGTCTGTCGTCTGTCCGTCTGTTGACAATAATATATTCCATCCAGGCTAATGTAGGTTACGACCAATTTTAGAAAATTTGCCAGAGAATCTAGGTAGTTTGGATTCCAGGAACACAGGGACTACTCTGTGTACTAACACTGCAGGAAAGTTAACTTTATGGATTAATCTGGGGTTATTCGATGTACGTTGGTTATAATGAAAACAGGATATTAATAGTGGGTGGTACCTAAATGAAAAGTCACTAAATATATAAACACGCTATTTAAAGCTCCGCTTTATTTAAATAAATCTTAAGGCTAAGGGTCGAGGGATCGATATTACTAACGTAGATGCATAGTTGTGTAGTGAACGACAAGTGCAATTAAAAACTTTATAAAAAATCGGTTATATTATTTTGGGATGATACCTAATCTCGCAATCCCGATATATTCATTCTATAAGTAAATAAATTCGATATAATTACTTTATATGACACTATAATAGATTTTTATAACATAAATTTGGAAAACAATGTTATTTTCAGCTTGTAAATACAACGTATATAAGATTGCTAAATTTGACATTAAAACAATAATGTTAATTGTCAAAAGCTTATAAAAAATAGCTCATGGTACGAATTGAATGAACCATTATGGTAAATAAACAAGGTTGTTTTCATGCATAAAATAAGCTTGTTTTAGGGACATCATGGTACGAAAAGAAGAATAAGGTTATTTGAAAGAGCGAGAGAGTATGGATGAGTGACAGAGATGAGAATTGTTAAGAGAGAGAAAGTTGCTTAGGCCCATAGCTTTATTTCTTTTCATCTTTAATGAGCCCATAGACAAATTCTCAAAAATCATTCGTTCTTAGCAGGAATATAACAATCATATAACAATAGTGTTTGGTAGAGGTCATGGTACGAATATAAATAAGGTTATTATATGCTGGAAACAAAACAGTATTGCAATAAGGTTGTTTTGTAAAAGATGGGGGTAGGCCCCCTGAAGTCTCAAAGGCACAACCAAACATGATGAAATTAGGCACATGGGTAGATAACATATAGGAAAACATTAAGGCGGGTACTGATCGGCATTACGGGGCGTAATGAAACGTGTTAGGCTCTATTTATACGTACCACAACACCTACAACGGCAAGCACATCACAACCATACCACGGGCGGGCGCTTATTTGTATGAAAATTAATAGTTGAATTCACACGGACCACATTTTGCAGTCACTATCAACCGAGTGTATGATACCGAACAAACCGCAGCCGCGCCGCAACCACAACGCAACTACCAGCGACACCGGGAACTAGCGGTACAAACAAACATTTTAGCTACTACAACGCAACCGCAAAAAGCTGCAGCGACACTATTCACACGTAACGTGTGTAAACGATGCGATCTATGTGAATTTATAATTATTATTATAAATTCACACGGACTATTATAATTTCAAAAAAAGTGAAATGGTAAAAATTTAACCGCCTTCAAAGTGCACTAAAACGTATGAAATAACTCTTATGTGACACTGTTTTGAAGTCAGCGAAAGAGCATGACTTGTTCTATAGTAAATATTTCGATGACTTCAAAACAGTATCAGATTAGAGTTATTTCATACTTTTAGTGCTTTTAGAGTACTTGGAAGGCAGTTTTTTTTTTTTTTATAAAAATAATATATTTTTCATTTTTGAGTGTCGTATATACTTTTCAAGATTTGTCACTGACCGAGGATGTGCATATCATTGATAAATTGTCGACAATATTGAATAAATGTTTCTGCTCAATTTCTGTGGTCAGATGCCGATACAAATCATATGAAACCTCGGGAACTACCTTTACATATAACGAACGATGTAAATCGTATAATGCCCGGTTTCTATAAACAAAAACGAATCGCTTTGCTTACCAATGGCAGGTTTTTTATTGCCAAACTGGGCATCTTACGAAATTATCTATACTCTATTGGAAATCCATAAGGGAGGGTCTGCTATGCAAACCTTTGAGGTCTTTGCTTCATTATTAGTAAAGATATATAACGGTCCGTAAATCCGATTTCCGAGTACCTAATCGATGAACATACATAAAAAAAAAACATACACGTCGAATTGACAACCTTCCTTCTTTTCTTAAAGTCGGTTAAAATGATTAATGCTTCTAGTTTCTAGCACTCACTCTGTTGTCTTCAGAGAAATCAATTATCGATATCGACAAGTCTGTATAATTATTCTAGAACAAGAAATCACCTAACTCCTTTCCTTCATCAGCTCAGCGTCATGAGATGATGATGATCAAAAAACGCAAATGTCTCAATAGCTTTAGAAAATATATGAAAAACATTGTTATATGTATAGGGTAACTGGTAATTAGTAAACGATACTTAGACACATGATTGTACTCATGATAACAAATAACTTTCCCAAAGAAACAAATAGGGATAAATAACTAAATTGTAATAAATATATATATAAAAAAAGTATATAATAAAAGCTGATAATGTATCTTTATTCTTTATTTTTGGAAATAAATTTCATCATTTCACTGGGATTCCATCATCAGATCCTGACTTGGTGCCAATGGGACCACCTCAGGAGTATACTCTTTCAAATAAAAATTTGAGAATAAGTCCACATTTGGTCTAGAAATCGATGAACAGTCATAAAAAAATATATACAATTTTGAAGTCGGTTAACTAGATAAAAAATACTCTACTACAATAGCGTATCGCTTACTTATCACATATCAGTATTATAATTTGACGTCACATAAAAATGATTAGATAGATTTTAGTCACTCACAATCGGACTTGTCTTGACTAATTCTAAAAACACCATATCTAAATCAATAAAAATTGTGATAAGCAACCGATTACTCTCTATTAAAAATACTGTTTGTGCATCATATTTATTTTGTCCCGAAATTTGTCCAGGTTTTGTCTGTTCTCTAGTAACTCAAAATTAAAATTTATTTATACATATATGTTAGTATAAATAAATTTTAAGTATAAATAGAGCTTGAAGGAGCTATGCATGATTTTGTTATTGTGCTTATAAATACTGTGACAGTGTACATTCATCATTGAAACTTAATATTTAGTAATAATTCGATAATTTCGTTGGAGAGAAATTGGAGGAGTTTGGGAATCGATCATGAACAATAGCTGGAGGAATTTGAGAATTGTCGCAATTACCCATGGCGTAAAATTTTAAAATTAAAAAATATAATAATAATTCTTTGGAAAAGTTTCGGAATTAATGTTTGGAATTCTTCTCTTTTTTGAACAAAAGAAATTTTAGTTTAGTTTGGGAACAAGCCAGGTTTTCGAGGATCACATTTTTTAACAGCACCTATCCTGTTTTATTTATGTGACTAATCTCATCCAATAACCATTACAGAGTAACAAACAACAACACAAATATGCTCAGGAGCAATACACAAGCAAACAAACACGATCAGTTAAGAATGTTTTGTTATATCTTCATTTTATTTTTTCCAAATCATGAACCTGTTATCTATCTTCCTGATAAAATGTATACGATACTAATGCTATAGCAATGCATTTTGTACATACACACATATACATTTTGTTTCAGCTATAAACAGATATTGCACGTTATCGGAAGGTGGTTATACAGGTCAAAAAGATAACTTATTTATATTAGAAACATAATTCCCATGTATTACTTAATTTAGTTAACATGTTGCATTCAGATCATTTGTACTTATTTGTTCACAATTGGCACCTTTTGATATTATATTTGCTAAATTAATTTATTATTTATTATTATTTTAATTAGGCTTAATTTCTATAAGTATTTATGTTATTGAAGATGTCTAAGTACAATTATTTCTTAATAATAACCCTTAACTTACTATAGAAGGTGAGCAATGGGCTGACGATCACGATGAAGGCTAACAAGGCAGTCAGTCCAATAAATGTATATGCTAAGTCTTCATTAGCCCAATTTTTAAACATAGTCTTATCAAACCCAAAGCAAAGTGTGCAACAAGCTGCAGTGAATGCGACTGTTCCAAAGCAAATATGGGTTATTTTGGAGATGTTTCCCGGTAAGAATCTACGAAGTTCGAACGCCCAGAGAGACGACAAACCGTTCACTAAGCTAACTGTAGTGAAGACGAGTGCCACGAGCGCTGTAAATAAGACGATGATTTAACGTTTAATAATTTTATTATATTTATAGAGTGTATGTTTGACATCATAGGATTTTGTAATGAAAAAGAAACGATATCACGATATCATTATGAAATTGAAAATTGAACTACTGGGTAATAAAAATGAGATTGTTCTTACCGAATTGTCCATGCAAGGTTTCCCAGTGGTTGGTCTTATCGGCAATCTTTATAAAACTACCGACTATAGCCAGGGCTGATCCTGCGATTTGTAAAATCCAGTGAGCACGACGTTTGTCTACCAATTTGAGGTATGATGACCAGCCATTTTCTGACGAAAGACTTAGAATAGCTTCGGCCATAAGGAGTTGATACTGAAAAACGTATTAAATACTGTGTTATGTGGTGTAACCTGTTAGTGAATATCCTCAAGTAAACTACTATACTGTACTATAAAAGATCAGAATATATTTGAACAATTGAAAAAGTGTGACTTACCCCAATGACACATAAAACAATATGAAGTGGTGTTGCTGTTAAAGGCAATTGATTTCTGAACGCAAACAGGAGTGAAACTCCAACGACAGCCCCCACAAGAATGTGAGCTAGTAAATTCAATGAAGAGCGGAATATTTTCAAATTAATATTTCCTATAAATCTAGATGAATCTGGAGGTCCTGGCGTTGTTTTTGGTAGGCCATTTTCAGTATCAGGTTCTGTATAAGCAGGTACATCCACTGTGTTAGGAGCCATGTTTAACAATAAATTAAAATAGAAAATAAATACTGAACTGCTTCCAACACGTGAACAAGTAAGTGTGAATGGTGGCGTAAAGAGAATTTAAATAAATGTTAACACATTACCTACACGTGAAAAGTAGATAAATGCTTTGATTACTGATACCGATTGGAAATAGGACCTATCATTTTTTATCAGTTTTTTGTATCTAGATATGACTAAGATTAGATAAATCCAGATGGGAATTTCACGAATTCTTATATTAAATGTCTTGCAAAGGCTTTATCTGAACTGTTTGTTTCTAGCTGCAGCATGTACGAATGATAATCCGATGTAAATGATTATTTTCAGAAATGCAATGGTTTTCTCTGAAGTCATGAGCTCATCCCACCTTTGTTAATTCCTTCATCTTTTCTTTTTGATTTTCAGCTTCAGCTTCTTCTTATTCTCTATCTTCAGCTAAGAGAACTTCTATTATTGAAGATGTACATCTCGCAGGCATTGTTACATTGTAGGCTACTTAAGAACTTGATTTACATGTCGACAAAATAACAATTGTGTAGTTCCTAATTTATGTGCAAGTGTATTCCATTATCTTTTGACGAAGTGGTTGATTTCGTGATCTGCACATTAATTCAAGGTCCAATGTTCGAAATATTACAGCAAGTAAAGAATATCTTACAAGTTACAACGTTATATCTAGCAATTGAATAACTTAAATTAATTTACTGACATACTCTTACAAGTTTAATAATTCGATTAGGCTAGAATTTGTTAGCCAAAGGTGTAAAGATAGAGATAATATCATGACTGTTTCATACGTAATAGAAATATACAAATAAGACGATAACAATAAATGATGATTAAATATTAATGGCATAATAGCGGATTTGTAACAACTATTTCATAGGTATAGGTATAAATATCTGACATCAATGGCATTATTATATAGGGTGACTGGTAATAAGGAAACGATACATAGACACATGATTGTACTCATGATAACAAACAACTTTCCCAAAGAAACAAATAGGGATAAATAACTAAATTAAATAAAAGCTGATGGTGTATTCTTATTCTATACTATATATTATGGGCTCATATGCTAAGTAAATTAAAAAAATATGTTTCTTTGGGAAAGTTATTTGTTATATTCAGTACAATCATATGTCTAAGTATCGTTTACAAATTACTAGTCACCCTATAAAATGACTGCGTCATGCGATTAATTTTATTAAGTTATAGGATGCCTAGAACCTGTTAACGTTTGCATCCGTGGACGAGGCGCATCATCATCATACCACCTGCTCTGTTCCCAATCATTGCATAAAATGTACGCTTCTTCCATGCAGCTCTTCTATCCGTTATACCAGCATTCACTCCTTTTTAACCGACGAAAAAACGGAGGAGGTTTACAAGTCGACGCGTTTTTTTTTTTTTACCGATGAAAAAACGGAGGTTTACAAATCGACTTACATTTTTTTTTATGTATCAGTCGGGGATAAACAAATATAACAAAACAAAAATAGGTTATTGGTTTGACTGCAATACCTTATAAAATTCAAGTTATATTCAAAATTATATAGATTCAAGAGTTTGTTTTTCTCTTTTAATTTATTTGAAAGGATTATTATTTTTTACTTTTCAGTTTTTTCGGTGGTTTTTTTTTTGTTAAAAAGTTTTTACCCATCATTTTTCGCACTATCCATCCATCTCTTTTTCGGTTTTGCTCTCCCCGTGTATCCATCCATTTGTATATTGAAAAATCTTTCAGTCAAGTGGACGAGAATACTAAATTGTTTTTTTTTTTTTTTTTAATGCTTATTAAATTTAATGTACCTACATCAAAAACCATTACCGTTCTTTGGGTCTTAAGTGAAGCCTGTTTAGAGTGTTTAAGTTCTATGGCCCTGTTTTCTCCTCATTACATGTCCAGACTGTGTAAAACTATGGCTTTTTATATCTTTTACTTACAACTCATTTTTAATGCTATCCATAGGTATCCTGTTGATGTCAACTACTTGGCTGCTTGGCTGGTTTTTCACGTAGTTACGTGATAAAAGCCATATTTTGAAAGAGTTGAAAATCGACACCCTAGACCATATCTTTGTGCACTGTGATCACAAATTTCTTTTGCTTACCAGATCTGGTATAGACTAGTCTTTCGTCCAGTACCCACTTGAAGTTGAGTACCTATTGGGGTATCCAGTATTACTGTTGAGATATAATTTTATAACTTTTTAGTTTTAACTTTTTTTTTATCAACATTTATTATTTTATAAGCATTATAAATTAGTTTGGTATTATTATAATATCAATTTACCTAACTTTGTTGCCGTGGCACTCTCTTTTCTACTATAAGTGTAACAGGTATTGAATGTTAAAATAATAGTAAAATAACAATTAGCAAAAGAAAACGGTGCTTTGGGAACGAGTGGTACAGAAAGCGGAGTGCACTTTAGGCGGCTGAAGAGTGAAGGAGCGAATACCGTACTGGACCGCCCGGCGATGAAGTCCGTACGTGTGATGTCTTGTGCCATATGGCACTGACGGTTAAAAAAGATCCGATTCGTGCACCTCCGATCGCGGTGTTAGCAGGGGACAAGTGTGGCAAAAGCCTGCTTGCAGGTGATTCCACACAATTGTAGGGGTAAAGCCTGGTACCGTCATGTGCCTTGCGATCTCTGTGATTCGGCTTGTATGACCGCAAGGTTGGTCAGGCCATGGGAAGGCAGGTGGGATTATCCATCTGGGTAGAGGCACGATGCCCTGTAAATCTATGATTTAACCTTCTAAAAGAGTTGCATTGGACCCTAGGTAGGTTAGGTATATAAGTTTTAATTCGCTTCGAAATATGAAATATTTTACACATCAATCAGGAATCAGGTAGTAGAGAAGAGCTCTTCTTAATTCTTGCTGCTTTCACAATAAAATTAGAATTGGCTAACTTTTATTTTATTATTATTTCATGATTATTTCATATTGCTAATAGTCGTTTGCGTTTGTTTTAAGTCGGTGCTGCGTGCCAGAATTATCTATTCTCTATTTTATCAATGCATCCCAATTGCAGATCCAGTGATGTAAAAAGAGTCACAGAATTTACAGTGACCTTGTTTGTCTTTTTGGGTGTTCTTCAGCCTAATCTCCGAATTGGGGTTTTCACAAGAAAATGAAGCATTAGATATAAAAAAATATAATATATTTTTTGATGTAAGTGCGAGCGAGCTGTTTTAAAGCTATTATTAATTATTAATACTAATCATTAATTTCACACGACTTATAATGATTATAAAAAAAGGTATACTGTGATATTTCAAAATAAACCCTTTTAGGTTAATACTAATGAATTAAAATCATTAATTACTTGCTATTAATTGCTTTAATACTAATTCCGATTGAACAGGTATAAAATCCAGGCCAAGTGTGGTTGGCATATTTAAAGCTAATCGTTTTAGTCCTAACTAATGTTCTAACTAAAGCCTCTTAAAATAAAGATATGGTACAAGGAATAAGATTGGGTCTAATGGAACAGGAATGTTGGATCGGGAAGGTCTATTTGAAATAAATGATTTTAATTTTGAAAACTGTCAAATATGACTATTATTACACAACTGACAGTTCATTGGAACACAATTGTTATAGCAGACTTGATTTTATTTAAAGTTTAATATTTTATTTAATAAATTAAAGAGCCGAGTCTTTTTTTATAAAAAATCATCATCATCAGCCTATAATGTCCCACTACTGAGAACAGACCTCCTTTCACAAATGAGGGTGAAAGGGACTGGGCGATACTCCACCACGCGTGCCCACTGCGGATTGGTGGAGCTAGGCTAGTGGTCAACCTACTGTTTGAATTTTTCAAGCCGCCTAGGAGGCATCCAACTAACTTAACGACTATAACAATTAAGTGATAACCGGGACCAACGTCTTTACGTGCCTTCCGAAGCACGGAAATACGGTTTATACAAGGTTTATAAAAAATGCGTAAGTATAATAGTTCACTAAACATTTCTTTATTGGACTAGCAGTATAATAATAACATTGAAAATAACTCATAATTTCTGAAACAACGTCTGAATTTTCCTTGCACCAAAAGCAGAGCTGAAACCAACGTGACGTCATATAGGTATGTTTGCGAATGAAATTCAATTAACTTTGCCTTCTAACTCCACAGGTTTCAGTGTTATTAGTTTCCGCTATCGCAAACTGTTAACACTTGAGCGTGTAGAACCGTGTAGAGTCTGAAATTGAGATAGCCATTAGTATAACCTGTGGTATAACCGTACATAGATATTTGATACAAAAATGTCAGGTACCTCTTCTTGTTTATGTAAATTGAATCTTAAATTTTATTGATGACTAGCTGTCCCCCGTTAAAATTCGTATGAAAACTCTTAGCAAAGTTACGGTCATTGTGAAGGGAGTTTATTAGAAAATCGAACTGGCCACAAAAAAAAACCGGCCAAGTGCGAGTTGGACTCACACACGGACGGTACAGTACAATATTAAATATTTCATATTTGCTATGAATAAATAACCGTATGCCCATACGAAAAACGTAATTTTTTTGGCGTTTTTTTTTTTTTTTTTAATTTTAATTTTATTTTTATTATTTGTTGGTACGTCATTATCATCATCATCAACCTATAACTGCTGAGTACAGACCTCCTTTCAAGAATTAGGGTGAAAGGGAATGAGCAATACTCCACCACGCGTGCCCACTGCGAATCGGTGGAGGTAGGCTAGTGGTCAACCTACTGTTGGAGTTTTCAGGCCGCTTAGTAGGCCTCCAACTAGCTTAACGACTATCACAATTAAGTGATAACCGGGACCAACGGCTTTACGTGCCTTCCGAAGCACGGAAACGCTCGATTTGGCGGTCACCAATCCAGGTACCGACCACGACGGTGGTAGCTTAACTTTGCCGATCGATTAAGAACGGCTAATCATGCTACACCACGAGCGCTTCCTGTTGTTACCTATAGCGGCAATATAAACACATATTCTGTGAAAATTTCAGATGTCAGTCCAATATGCCACCCGTGACGTAATGCATTGGTGCATTACTTATCTACTAATAAGTAACTCTTACCTATGCGTGACCATAATTAACCGAAAAGAAACCAAACCAGTTTAATGTATTAAAGAAGTCAAAACCTATCACCAAGCACCTATCGATGTGTCCCGGCAGTTGCTCTTGAGAGCTATCGGCAACACATTGGTAGTTAGGTAGGTAGCTAATGTCCATCGGCAACGGTAGTCACGTGTCGTCCTCGAATCTAAAAGACAATAGCGATATTTAGTTTCGGCATAAGAATGAAATTGGCCATAATATTGGTCCGTGTTAGAAACATTTCCCATTGAGCATGACGCACGGACAACGGGCGAGGTCCAATGCCACAGCTCACATAATAAAGCGGCATCGGTCAGCACAATTAAGGGGTCCCATTTGGACCTTTGCTAATGGAATTAAATCCAATTAGATTTTAGGGTTACGAGGTGAAGTTTGCCGAGGGTAAACAAATGGCTTTCTATTACGGCTTACACCTGCTGTTGGACTATTTGTTCGGAGATTAATTTGTGTCTCACCAATGTTTTTGCTATTAATTAGTTTTATCTTAATTGCTGCTTGTTTTCGTAAATTAGTTTATTTTAGTTTTGGTGATTTTGATCTCTCTATTTAGTCAAACCAATACCTCGTAAATATGATCAAACAACCACACATAAGTAGCGAGGTAATAAATTATGCGACGATCATATTTCGATTTATCTTTCAATTAGTGTGCATCCCTGTGTTTGTTATTATTTTGATCCATAACATAAAACACGTCCAGAACATAAGCTTCATTTTTTTTATACCAAATAATAAATAAATCCTTTTAATATAAAAAGAGAATCTAAAAATAATCGTCTTCTTCAGCTAATAAATTCCTCAAGAAATTGTAGACACGACATCATTAAGCAATGTGAGCGTTGAGTTTCCCAAGGATCCGTATGACGCTTGCAACTTTTTCTCAAAACAAACATAACTGACTAGATAAAATCAATCAGAATCCATCTCACGAGTATCTCAGATCAAACACGCCAAGCGTTTGGAACTTGTTTGGCGGGCTCGGGCGCGGCTGCTCTGGCTGCAGCATATTCGATAAAATCCATGAAACTTTCCGTAGCGAGAACATTTTCTCAGGCTAAAACATTTCTTGCTACGTGTGGTTTTCGATCAAAGTTTTCCATTCCATCGTTCTCAGCCGAGTTTACAACCGTAGGCATGTTAACTCTACCCATCCTTTATCTTTTATTTTATTAGGTATACGTTCTATGTTAACTTCGTTGATAGCTATTTATTTGAGTTTAGCCGTATGACTAGAGATATATTTTAACAGGTAGTCTTGAGTTATGTTAATTTTATAAACTGCTTAAGCAATAAAGTCAATTTCAATTAGGCTTCCCTTGATCTAAGGCGAAAAATTCAATAACATAGAGACATTTGTTAACGCAACAGGGCCGGCTTTCATTTGGCGGTATCTCCCCTAGGCACTTAAGTTTACATTAAACTTGTCCAAGCGCGAAATTGATCTTTTAGTGAGGGGATCTCTCAACGAGAATATAAATTGCCACGCTGAGCTATTGATATTTCGTTCCGATGTAGAAATTGGGAAAAAGAGGAATTTTCAAACACATGGATCTACGTTTTCTGGCAGTCATTTCCAACAATGCAATTTCCTAGTTATTATATTATTGTATGGTAATAATTTTAAAACTACTTACTTACTGTACGGTGTAGGTATGTTGTCCATTTAATGCGATATTAATAACATGCAGACCGAATATTTTACATGGATTTATGAACAAGCATGATCCTCTTATTACGATCCGTTATTTTTAGATGAAGTCTAATGAAGTTCTGAAAACAAAATGTAAGCCTAAATTATTAAACATAATACAGATACAGGTTTCAAAGTTATTTTAAGGGTCTCTCAGGTAGGGAAAGGGTGGAATATTACGTTTTCACTAAATATGCAGATACCAATGGAAGCTGAACCATAGATATAAATAAAATAGAAAAACCTATCATATACCTAAAACTTACATTCATTTGCTGATTGTAAAATCAGTTGTAGCCATCATCAGCAATAAGGTGAATAACCTTGTAAGGTTAAACATTGCTGTAACCTTACAAGGTTACAACAACGACAACAAGGTGCATAATTTTAATGTTGATTGCGCATATCAATAAGTGCATACCTACTGTATGTGAATTTATTATGCGCAAAATGGTACAACATCAAAAACTGGCGTATGCCAAAAGAAAGAAAAATGAACTGAGTGATATGATTAAGAGTTAAGGGTACCTACACCATCAGCAAGGTGGTTTCATGACATCGAATGGTTTTGACAACAAAACACCTTAAAACCATACAAAGGCGTAAAGAAGTTTTTTTTTAACGTTAGCATCCAGACGGGTACTGCAAAGTATCCTACCACCGTGCTATGGTTTCCTCACGATGTTTTCTTTCACCGAAAGCTCAAGCTCATTGTAGGATTCGAACCCGGGACCTTCGTCTCGGTATCCTACGTCACTACCACTGAGCTATCATCGCCTCAAAATTGAATTGATGGTACCCATACCTACGTTAAGAGAAAACTGATGTTGCAGTCATTACCATCGTCTAATATCTGTCGCGCTCTAAGATTTAATTATACAATCTATTTACGAGTATATTATACTTATTGGTAACTCAACAACTTTCGCCAGTGTAGCAGCACGATACATTAAGTCGCACTGCAACTGTTCATAATCGTCTCATTAAAATAATTATTTCTGCCTTGTAGCTATAAGCTAATCATAAATCCTATGCTACATTACAAAATGTCTTTTATTTGGATTTTCAACCATTAATGCCTTTTCCACAAAATTTATATCCTCGTCCCCCCCTCTCACATCTCAGTAGGAGTGGAACGTAATCAAGGATTAATTTTCTACTTGGATTATTTTCAATCCATACCTTCGTGTGTAGATGTGTCTTCAAATTTAAAAGGGTTCTTTTACTTGGTTGATAACTTCAAGCGAAGGTATTTCGGGTCGTGTAATCAAGGGTGACTTAAGGTTTTAGGTTTAAACAGATGTTTTTAAAAAGATAATAAAATGCTATGAATTGGTGACAAATGAAAAAAAATAATAGTTTGCGTCCTATTATAGCGCTTGCCATAAAAATAAATTTAATTATGGTTCAGTAGATATTCCATTATCTCTTTTCTTATTATACAAATACAAATAGCATGAGACAAAGTCACTATTTTCTTTATATGTCTGTTTCTGCGTTTTGGTCTTCTTAACCAGATAGATATTGATGCGGTCATTTAGAGTTTTTTTTTTCTTTGTCAAATTAGATATTCAAGTTCATATTATAGAGATAAAATAGTAATAGAGTGACTGTACTAGATTATGTGCCGTGAATACGGGTATGTGCAACGCTGCCTTGAAACGAACTACGCGTAAATAGTTTGACCTACTAAAGACATTACAATAAATAAATAAATATCCTGGGACATTCCTCACACACGGTCATCTGATCCCAAACTAAGCAGAGCTTGTACTATGGAAACCAGATAACTGATATAATACATATACATACTTTTTGTTTGTAAATACATACTTAATATACATAATTACACCCAGACTCAGGACATACAGACATGTTCATGCACACAAATGCATGTCCTGTGTGGGTTTCGAACCCACGATCTGCGGCGCGTAAGGTGAACCTTAACCAACTGCGCCAACTGGCCCGTCAATTTCTCGTTTTTAACTGACTTCAAAAAAAGGAGGAGGTTCTCAATTCGGTTGTATGTATTTTTTAACCGACTTCAAAAAAAGGAGGAGGTTCTCAATTCGGTTGTATGTTTTTTTTTTTTTTTTTTTTTTTTTTTTTTATGTTTGTTACCTCATAACTCCGTCATTTATGAACCGATTTGGAAAATTCTTTTTTTGTCTGGAAGGGTACACTTCCCGTTTGGTCCCATTGTCATCAGATCAGGATTTGATTACTTCTTACTTTGAAGTCGGTTTAAGTTTTTTGTAAAACAGTCCAATTATTAATCGATACTTTTACCGAGAACATATAAAAAACTTATATCATTATTTTCTGACAGAAAATCTACATTTAGGTATACCTACAATATATCTATGAATGCACCATATGCAAACTATTCACTTCGAACACGATAATTTTGTTAACGCTATCGCTCTATTAATTTTCTTACTCTATGATCATGGTATTGTTTTATAATATAATAGATTATAGTTGAAGAAATAGTTCAAGACAGGTAGAACATAGCGTTTATTCGCTCAACTTGACTGGGGAAGTACCTCCACCTTACAGAATACTGCAGCCAAATATTTTTATGTTCCTGCGTGTGAGTAAGGTTGCCAGAGCTCATTGGGGAGGGGGGAGGGTCGGTAACGCGTGATAAGATCAAAAATCAGGTCAAAAAAAAACTCTATTTCGCATTATTATAACGGATTTCCACATTTGAATTTAGATTTATTTTTAATCTACATATACATATGAAATGCTGTGTCCTGAATGACTGACTGATGGATCACCGCACAGCCTAAACCGCTGATTGTAGAGACCTAAAACTTGACTTGACATCCGATAAGATAGGCCAAAAAAACTGTATAAATTATAATAGAATTTATAAAAAGTTAAAAATATTAAAAAGTCATGATTTTCCGAGATTCTACCCCTAAGGGGGTGAAAAATGGAGACAAAGTATGTTTTGTATGTAACAACTTGATTACCCTTGGTCCAATGTACTTCAAATTTATCATTATAAACCACAGATTACAGAATAAGGAGATGGAGCACGCGGAACACGAAAGTGAAGCCAAAAAAGCAAATACAAATTGAAAATCTGATACCTGGTATTCGTTTTCCAGTTTGTATTTGCATTGTTTAACCACAGTTTATTAATAAAGAAGTGTTTTTTGTTACATACAGTTTGTTAAACAAAGCAAATACACATTCAAAAGCGAATACCAGGTACGTGTTTTTCAATTTGTATTTGCTTTTTTGGCCTCACTCGCGTGTTCTGCGCGCTCCATCTGCCTTATTCTGTAATCTGTGTTATAAACATTCTTTATAGTCCATTGAAATGTAAATTTTTTTTGGGCTTAGCGTGCATTTGTCAGAGGACGCAAAACCCCAAATGGAACTTTTCAATGGACTATTAACAGAATTGATGGAAGACGTGTTTCTTATTTTATTGAAACTCTTAAGTTAAAAAGGGGTAGAAAAATATTTTTGCGGTGATTTGGTTGCATCGAAGTTAACATCAATACTCCTTAGTTCTTTTGATTTAAATAACATTTTATTTTGTCACATGTTTGAAAACTCAATCCGATTTTATTCAAAAAAAGTTGAACTCACATAAAAGGTTGGTGCAATGCAATACTCTTTAAAATTTGAATGTCAAATATAAAAGAAAAGTAAAAACAAAAGATGTGAAAATGAACTTCATATTCACCGGCGAGCAGTGCGATGGTCGAAAAGTGATGATGGGACCAAAAAGTAACTTTTTATCCCGGAAACGCGGGTAAAACCGTGGGGGGCAGCTAGTTACGTAATAAAATATTCGTACTCCGGAAACGCTTCATTATGGCAGCATTATTATTGCATTATGATTATGCAAATAATTTTATGAATTATATTTATATTATATTTTTCATGTATTAAATTATAATACGCGAATTTATTTTATATAATGCACGGATAATATTGCGAGTTTGTTGAATTTATGTGCGCACTTCATATACTCCTGAACGAAGGTTCTCGCATTTTACAGCTTTTCTGTGAAGATTTATGACGGCGTTAAAATAAAATATATTTTCATCCTGGCTCTGGCCTCGCAAGTGCGAGAATTAGAAAAAATCTACATTTAATACCAGTACCCACATTCATTGGACGTATATTATAATGGCGATGACACTTATTACTTCTGTAAAGAGATCTGAATCAAGCCTCAGGGTGTGTTATGAATTTTTTGGTAAAATATCGTGCTGGATTTCTTACAGTCGTAATTTAGCAAGCATAAATGTGAAAGCTTATGTTTTATAGGTACAATATTTTATCTAGCTGAAAAGACATTACAAATGTTTACTGCTTTCTAACTTTACTTATAAACTTCAAGTATCGTACTAACAACGAGTAATGGAGGCCGACAATTTTCTCGGAGCCAGGCTCACACAGACAGATAAACAGATATGACGTCTGTTATCTAGGTAGGTATATTTCGCAGGAAAAAATCATAGCATTCGTTTACAAAAGGGTAGAGAGTAAGTAGATATAACTGAACTCCGATGGGCTAGTTGGAGTGGTTGGTTAAGATTTTACCTCGCACGCAGGTTGTGGGTTGGATTCCCCCCATAGCATGCATTTGTGTATCAACATATCTGAATGTCCTGAGTCTGGGTGTATTATAAGTATTTACAAACAAAAAGAAACACATATGTAGTATTTCAGTTATCTGGTTTCCAAAGCTCTGCTTAGTTTGGGATCACGTAAGTATATAGCCGTGTGTCAGGAATGTTTATTATTATTTATTTATAGGTATTACGTCCTATTAAAATCACTTTCAAAATATGATATCATGTGAGGGAAACCATCAATTATTTTGTATCCTCATGAATTTATCTTAAGAATATAATAAAACATAAGATAAATTCATGAAACTACTTAATTATTATATAAATACAAATAATTTCATTATAGTGTTGTTTGTAACAATGCTTTCTTGATCGCATGTAAAACCCCACGACATATTTTCCAACTTTTTTTTACGAGAGGTAGAGCGTAGCGTTTATTCGCTCAAAGAGAAGCTAGACTGGGGAAGTACCGCCACGTTACATAATACCACAGTCAAATAACTTTATGTTGTGTAAAGTTGTGTTCCTGCGCGTGAGTAAGGTCGCTGGAGCTCATTGGGGAGGGGGGAAAGGTGGGTAATTTAACGCGTGAGCGATGCTTCTTGTGTTGCAAGTGCCCATATGGCTACGGTAACCACTTACCATCAGGCGGGCCGTAGGATTGTTTACTGACCGACACAGTTATTTAAAAAAAATATATATTATTAAAAAAAACGGCCATGTGCGAGTCGGACTCTCACAAGGCAAGACAAGTAACTCAAATTGACTATGAAATGGAAAGTAGGCGCAACAAATAAAAAACCGGCCAAGTGCGAGTCAGACTCGCGCACCGAGGGTTCCGTACAAACCTGTAGGTATATAAGTAAATGGTAGTATAGACCTGAGTATTTGATATTAATTTCAATTTATGACCTATTAAAAAAAACTACTTACTAGATCTCGTTCAAACCAATTTTCAGTGGAAGTTTGCACCGTAATGTACATCATATATTTTTTATAGATTTATCATTCTCTTATTTTAGAAGTTACAGGGGGGGGGGGGGACACACATTTTACCACTTTGGAAGTGTCTCTCGCGCAAACTATTCAGTTTAGAAAAAAATTATATTAGAAACCTCAATATCATTTTTGAAGACCTATCCATAGACACCCCACACTTATGGGTTTGATGAAAAAAAAAAATTGAGTTTCAGTTCTAAGTATGGGGAACCCCCAAAATTTATTGTTTTTTTTCTATTTTTGTGTAAAAATCTTAATGCGGTTCACAGAATACATCTACTTACCAAGTTTCAACATTATAGTTCTTATAGTTTCGGAAATAAATGGCTGTGACATACACGGACAGACAGACAGACATGACGAATCTATAAGGGTTCCGTTTTTTGCCATTTGGCTACGGAACCCTAAAAACCACCAAAACAAGCAGTCTCTAGTATGGGGCCCTCTTTAATTTTTAATTTTATTTGTATTATTTGTTGTTATAGCGCCAATATACATATATATCCTGTGAAATTTCAAGTGTCTACCTATTACAAAAGCCCACTGACAGTCAGACAGACGGACAGTAGAGTCTTATGAATAGGGTCCCGTTTGGCACCCTTCGGCTACGGAACCGTAAAAAGGAACTAGAAAAAATTACTCTACTCATTTATATTAATATATATATATATCTTTATCATTAAATTCAAATAACTTTTAACAAAATATGCAAAGTTATGTCGCCCATTGGCGGCACGTTCATGTAATTAATAAATTATTGGCAGCGAGTTATCTAGCGGAGCTAAACGAAGCCGACTCCTTTAACCAGTACCGGATATTATAGAATTTATTAGCTCTACAAAATATACCGAGTGTTTATCGAGCTTTCAGAGCTTTTTTGCTTTTAATCATTTTCAACCAGGAAGCTAATTACCCGCTCCTGTAACTATATAAAAGCGTATTTAAGCGCTTTTTGTGATTATAATCTTGGATGATTGATTTCACATATCAGAGAAAAGTCGTATTTATTAATTATAGGTATGGTAATGGTTCTAGAGCCATTCAAATCAATTCAATGGCAATACTTCAATCCGCAAAATAAATAGAACGCAGTTAAAAGTAAAAATGATTAATGCATTTAAACTATAGATTCTATCTATCAGTAGAATCGCGAGATGCACATTGCCGGCGGACATCCGAAAAGTATTTCCGGACCGTCTGTTACAGGGGCGTCCGTGGAGCTAGGACTGTCAAATTATTCAGTTTGCGCATCATGGTGACTTTATCATTTCATTTACTGATGTCGTTTTGATAAATAAATATCCTGGGACATTCCTCACACACGGTCATCTGATCCCAAACTAAGCAAATCTTGTACTATGGAATCCAGATAACTGATATAATACATATACTGTATATTTTAATATGGAACGGGGAAAAGTAAAATGCGTGTGCTCGCTATGTTCGATCAATTTGGTATGCTACTTTATTGTTTTTCCAATAGATGGCGTTACTTTGTAACATATACCTACTACTTTTTTTTTGTAAATACATACTTAATTTACATAATTACACCCAGACTCAGGACATACAGACATGTTCATGCACACAAATGCATACTGTGTGGTATTTGGAAACATAACCTATTTCGAAGAAAGAATGAATAAACTTTTAGTTTGTAGTTTAATCACTTCCAACAGCTTCCAACATAATTAAATATCATTTAGGTTTAATAACTTCTATGATATTATTTATGCCAAATATTTCTTATTTATGTTATAATTATTACTAGGGTTCCGAAGCAAAAAGGTAATAAAGGAACCCTTATCGTGCCACTCTATCCGTCTGTCAGTCTGTCACAGCGCTATATTTCAGCAACCACTGATGCTATTCATTTGAAATTGGAATAACTATAAATATTGCTTTCGCAATCTTATTGCATTATTTTTATTAAATTTTAATTATCTTTGCAAAAGGGATCGAAATGGGGGACTGAAATCTCAAAGTGGGGCTACAGTTATAATTGGGTATCATATGAAAGACTGTTCATTCCCAAAAAGGTTTTTATTTTCTTTTATGTTATGTATTTATTTACTTATGATGAAAATTAAAAAAAACATACCATCCTCCCTATTAGGTATACTTCTGTCTAAGGAAGGTCGGAACCCTCGGTCTCGGTCGAGTCAGACTCACACTCTTGGCTGGTTTTTATTTTTTTACGCCAGAATACTGATAAATTATGTATTGAGAAGGCATTTAGTTCTACTGAGAGATTATTCATAGCTCATAGACGAGTGCCTACTTCTATCCGTTGAGTCAATATTGGAGACACGCGTCTCCCAAGCGGCGAATTTAAATTGCAAATGGAGCCGTTGAAACATTGAATTCAGAATGATATTTTTGAAAAAATAACATGTAAATTTACAACGTACGGCTACGAATGAGTTTGATTATTCAGACCGATGAAATTACTCGCAAAAGAACGTTTTCGATAAACTTATATGTATACTAGTTGATTTGATTGAAAATAGAATTTAAAAGCTATATATTATGGTAAAATATAAGATTTAAATAATGTTAATGTTTATCTTTTCCATATCCAACTTGGCTATAAAATTATAACTCTAAGACGGGTCGAGTCGCCAGTTGGAGCCAGCTCCTAGATCTAGCTGAACGTTGGTCAGATGGAAACTTCAAAATTAATTTCGAAGTTTGATCGAAAAATGTTTTCCTCCGTCGTCAAGTCAGCCGGCGGGCGAGCCGGCGCGGCCGTCGAGCCAGCGAGCTTACCCTGAGGAAATATATATATAGCAGAGCTGCTTCTTATAGTAGGTATCACGTCGTAGGTACAGGATTAAGTTAAATTTATACATTTTGTCTCTGAGCTCTGTCTTTGTTTGTAATATGATAAAATTATAACAAAAAATAATACTTGAATACTTAATAAGGAAATGTAGCGTGTAGTTATTCATCAAATCTAGCAACGTGATCTAAAAGTAACTCGAGTAAATATAACTCGAGTATATACTACTAGTAGGGACTGGTGATAGCACTAGTCCCATGCCTTAGACAATGATAGCTAACTACGTACTGATGGTATCGGTTTAGATGGAACTAATCGATGTACCAGCGACGGGCTGGCTTTCATTAAAACTATTGGGTCACGATGTGATGATGATGGTGATAAGTGTTTCGCGGTAGTTAACCCATTCCTGTTATCTAACAATGTGACTCTATGTGAACAACAAACTGTCTTTTAATTATCCAATGAAATAGAATAAAATAGGGTAGGCTGTTTTATGTCCGTGTGGATTACTGATATGCCGTTAAGATGATGTAAGCCATGTTAGCCAATGATTATAATGATAATACTTGGATAATTTAAGGAACATCAAGTTAAAATAAAAGGCACAATTAATGTTCAGCTATGAGTAAGTACAGTAACTTATTTGTGCTTTAATGGAATTGGTACTCTAGTTATTCTATTTTCTTCGTAGTCTAAAGAAAAATAACATTAATGGTTCGATTGGCTGTTATGCTAACTTCCGCTCGTAGAGTAGCTTTTATAACAAGCTGACTTTTTGATATTATCCTCGGGTCCAAATAGAATAAACGAACAGGAGTTATTGCGAGCGAAAAGCGTATAAAAGCAAACACGGTTACTTAACGCGGCGCACGTAAATAAAACTAAGATATTTAATTGGTAGTAGCGTCTGCTCAGAGCCTGTGTATCGGTTTAACAGTCATTTCACAAACGTTCTACTATTTGATATAGTAAATTTGAACGTTTGTGAAATGACTGTTAAAGCATTTCCACACAGGTCTGATGCGTACGCATTCGCGATGGAATCTCATGTCAACAATGGCTATTTGAAAGCCTATACCGGCGGTTTAATTTACCTAGATATAACCACAGCATTGCATTGCTACCATATTTGACGTTCGGCACAATTTGGAATTCACAATGAACATCTGTGACATCCGTATAAACAACCGAATAAATAAACGTCATCGATTATGTAAAGAGCTTATTAAAGTTAAGAGGATCGCGATATCGTTAACTTGGAAGATGATTTTCGTTTTTTACGGTCACATTACATGAAGTCCGATTTAGTTGTGGTACTGCGACATATAGATACGAGGTTACAACCGGTTTTACTGTGGTTGTTTAGATGCTTGCTCTATGATATCAGTTTGCAAGAGTCGGAATGGTTGCGAGGAATTCTTTCCGATATTTAGAGGTACCAACAACTCAGATAGTGACACGCAAGCCAATGTCCCTAAGCATCGACGTGTGCTCGATTGAAAGTTAAACACAACTTTACTTTAATATTAATGCTTTTAATATTGCTGTATGATGCATAAAAAAGTACATAAACAAACGTGAATGGTGCAAAACAATTCGGAATTATTGTTTTACCCGCTCACAATTTTATGTGCACGTGTTATTATAATTTTTTATGTATTTCAGAAGTGCTATTTTTATTTTATCTCATGTAATAATATATTGATGTTATATATATAGATTTTTAGGACAATTTTTTCCTCTTTGTCTATACAAAATTAATTTAGTTGGCGACATTGAAAGGAAGTACACAGTTTCATTATGTTGCAAATGTCTAATAGTCTTTACTTAGGAGCAATGGTTACAAAAATAGTACCTACGCACATAAATGTGTGGGTACATATATCATCCATGTTTCACATTCGAATGACTACTCGTTAATCTATCAGGAGGAGTATGGACGCCGGTTGTAATGCGGAAGCACATCTTTGATCTTGGCCCTTTATCAATTGGTATCGATGTATCGATTATCGTGTTGAATCGAAAACGATTCTACCTACGCACGGGCTGTCTTATTCTATTAACGTAGGATTGTGATTAACGTTCTTTATGAAGCGCCCACGCAATCAGCTTTTTGTTATTTGTTTGGGATCAGTAACTGCTAATGTTTATTTATAAAGCGTATGGAAACAATGAAAGCTATCCATAACAAGGTTTGCTTGGTATTGATGTTGTCTTGCTTCAAGCTGATTGGGAATGCTAATGTGAATCTGTGAGAAGGTAGCAAAGAGGGTTACCGAACATGGAATTGTTTAAGTTATGTACCAACCAATATAACAGTACCTAGAGTTCAAAAATGAAATTAATTAATTTTACGCAAAATGATATGACGGTAAAAAATTGCACCAGTAGGCTACAGGCTTTTTAACCAACTTCAAAAAAAGGAGGAGGTTCTCAATTCGGTTGTTTTTTTTTTCAGGTTACCTCATAACTCCGTCATTTATTAACCAAATTGGAAAATTCTTTTTTTTGCCTGGAAGGGTAGGTACACTTCCCGTTTGTTCCCATTGTCATCAGATCAGGATTTTACTTCTTAGTGTACTTTGAAGTCGGTTTAAGTTTTTTGTAAAACAGTCCAATTATGTAGGTCTAAACTTCTTAAAAATATAGTATATTATTTTTAATAAATGATCAAGTCAGTATAAAACAAAAATTAAAATGAAATAATAACCAAATAAAACGAAAGAAGAAATCAGATTTCACATAACGATTCACGAATCGCATAAACAACTGAATGTAGTATGTTTCGGTATCGGAGAGTCAATTCGTGACCATTAATACGATTTTGAGAGTCGAACATAACTCTGACGGTTAACCGGGGACCATTAAACACTGATATAATAATGTCGAAATAATAAAATATTGGTTTCAGTACGCCTTGGGACTATCGGGGCATCGGGCTTACAAATTAACAATAAATATTCATGCGCCGAACGATTACACACACTCAATCGATAGCTTGTATTGATACTGCCGCCGTGTCATGTATGGTACAGCCAGGGGTCTTGTATATGTACATGTCGTGTGAGACTAATTATATTAAATTTATAATTTTATTGGACTATTTATATCTTTTACACCCTTTACTTTTATCACCCGCATCTACAGTTACGTCGAGATTTACTTAAGGTAAGGTATTCTTTAACTTAGTACCAACAAAAGCATTGGGTCAAAGAGTAAGGGTTATAATACAAGGATAAAATCAAAAAAAAAATGGTCGCTAATCTCTGTAAAATGTGACTTTGTCAGACAGTGACTTTTAAAAAGCTCTTCTCTCATCTCTAGGCTTCTTTCGGCTATATCGTTACAAAACCAGAAGAAATAATGTAGAAATGTTACCTACATTGTCACAGGTCGCAAAATAGTTTCACATTATTCTGGTATCTAAGATACAACATTTTTAATTCTAGTTTAGTTACCAGGGAACCGTTAATTTTTTGTACACTTCTTATTCCAATAAAGATTTATTCATAGCATATTGAAATTCGAAAGTGATCCTATCGTATTTTCTAATATCCTTCTATGGTGGGTGACACAAAAATATATGAACATAACCTATTTTTTTATCCCGGGACTACTATAGATCCGTCGAGAACGCAGGTAAAACCGCGGGCAGTAAACTAGATTGCTACAAATATACACAGTATTTTACATAAACATAAACATCCGCTCTCTTATGTTATCTTATTTGTGTAAGTTGCAATTAAATATTGAATAAAATACTTCTGTAAGAGCTTTGACTTGAGAAATATACCGTTGCCTAACAGTTTGTTCATGATGATACATTGAGCAATAAGTTAGTGAGATCAATTACCTAAAAAAATATGTCATTTTAGAAAGATAATATTGTTTTAGTTTACATAATTTTATATAATTTGCTATTAGGTACAGTTAGCGACCAAAAGAGTTTTTTACTGTGTATAGGCCTGGCCTGGTTTACCCACAGGGTTTAACCACAATTGGTCAGTGATGATGTGGCCGAAGGTTTAAAGCACTCAAGGAACTGGCTCTCAAGTGCACCAGTCGGAAGTCAGAACATACTGTTAGAGTGCTTGGCGGCAGATTTTCTACATGAGGGTGGTAGCCAGCCAGGTGGCTTCTACAACGAACCCTACCACCGTGCTATGGTTTCCTCACGATGGCCTTCACCGAAAGCTCAATGTAGGATTCGAACCCGGGACCTTCGCATCCATATCCGACGTCACTGCCACTGAGTTATCATCGCCTTAAAAGATTACCACATTAATACCCTTTCATGATAATCTATTGACCTTTTGTATTGAAAGTATTGAAACTGTGAATTTCCGTAATATACCATTATAGTGATCAGCTATATTTGACACTGACTGTACTTTCTACCCTAGTTACAGCAATTTTTTCCAAGTTTTTGTGTATTATATGTATTATAGGTAATAAATTTTTATAATAACACATAATTAATTCTATAATAATTTAAAATACAACAGAGTTATAAAAATATCCAACGAAACATTTCAGTTCCAATTTGCAGTAAACGATAATCTCACTTTGTAAAATTATATTGCTCAAACTAAAAGAATCAAAGTAATTTAGTTTTAAAATGTTGCAGTATTCATACTGGAGGACAAAGGTTACTGACCTTTTGACCATAGATGGATATTCCCATGGGCTGAGTGATACCGTGTCGCCGGCTCTTAGTTAGGGGATCATTGTTGTCCAAAGATTGATGATAGGCTAATCGTCGCTTGATAAAGAAGCGGCGGGTCACGTCAGTGGACTCCCGGCTTTAATGAACAGATTCAATTTGGTGCCTTGAGGAAGTATGTTACGTAGGATTTACATATGTCACCTTTTTTAGAAACAGATAGTGATTTCGTTCATTTTTTATCCTTTATATTTTAGCATCCCCAAACCGTTTGTGAGGTTCCTACTCCATAGTACCCGCCTGAATATCTAGGTACCATAAACCTGTTGCTAAGCAGTCTACCGGCCGGCGAATTCAGGAAGCTGCACTTGGAGGTCAGTTTCTTTCATGGCTATGAGTTTTACCCTTCTCACCCATCGTCACTTATCATGGTGAGATTTGAATGTGGTGAAACAAAAGTCTATCACTAATAAAACACAAATAATATAATATCTCCTCTTTATAAGAGGACAGGGAACCCTGTTATCTACCCTTAAAGTAAGTAGATAGAAATATAATTTATTTACAAAAAAATAATAAATTAATAATAAAAGAGTGATAGCGTTTAACATTACCACAGTCTATAAAACCATACAGTCGTCCGACGACTTTGATCTAATGGAAAATGACGACAGCGTCTAGACATACAGTCACAGTATTACCATCTCTCATACAGTATCGCGACGGCCATATAAAGTATGCTGTGTCCCGAGCTACTAACATCGTTTTGTTTGCAGGTCGGGCTCGGCTTTCCCGCGTCTCGCCCCTCACACCCCGATTGCCCTGTCTTGACATTACCTTGTGCGATTATTCTATATCAATATTTCAGAGTTATACAGTCGAAAATATACATACGTACACAGTGGTAGATCTATAATAAATATCCTGGGACATTCCTCACACACGGTCATCTGATCCCAAACTAAGCAAAGCTTGTACTATGGAAACCAGATAACTGATATAATACATATACTACTTTTTGTTTGTAAATACATACTTAATATACATAATTACACCCAGACTCAGGACATACAGACATGTTCATGCACACAAATGCATGTCCTGTGTGGGAATTGAACCCACGACCTGCGGCGCTATAGGTTAAGACTCCACGTCTTAACCAACTGCGCCAACTGGCCCGTCGAATAAGCCTATTTATAGACTTATTTCTGGACAATGATTAGCAAACATTTAAATTGGGCACGGGAACACAATAAACAAATCATAACAAGGTCGCCTAGGGACACAACCAAGTTTATAAAGCCCTTTATGATTTATTTGCTTTCGCAATTTTGTCCTTTGTCAAGCTCTGATTGTTGACTTGTTATTTAATCTATTACATAATATAATGTCAGCACAATAACGTAGGATTTCCTGTTCGTGATGGGTAAGTAATTTTACAAATCAATTTACTATGAAAGAACATTTCATTTATTATACAAGTTTTCTGTATCAAAAAATAATAATGTTATTATTATTCAGATGAATTTTCATGGTGCGTATTTTCATGGACGGAAAGGTCCCAGGATATTTATATTTATTTATTATTTCTATATGAAAACTTATTTAAAATAACGAGATTTACAGACATACCTAAATAAACACACGACACGACTGAAGACTGAACTTATTT
The DNA here is from genome assembly GCA_947623365.1 of Achlya flavicornis. NCBI lineage: Eukaryota > Metazoa > Arthropoda > Insecta > Lepidoptera > Drepanidae > Achlya > Achlya flavicornis. The sequence continues at coordinate 7,721,115 of OX392482.1, forward strand.
CATGAAATAACTGAATTCCATGCAGGTTGCTTGGTCGCCATAAACACACCGTACAAAACCGTGGGAATAACTGAATAAAACCGACATTTTAACTCTGCTCGAGGAAATTGAGAAAAATCGATTTCCTACTTGTCGTTATCGTAAAATAGTTAAAATTATTCGTTAACTGTGTACAGTTAACGGCATCAGAGTAGATTTTTTGTAATATAAGAGTTTTTATAAAATCAGTAAATTTATTAAAATTACATGACTTGCTCAAACTTAGTCAATAGTTTGAGCAAGTCTAAGTTTAAGTTTTGATAAAGAAAAAAATTCATTCTGTTGTTGTTCGTAAGCTGCTTTTAATTTTGTCTTTTACATTAATGCTGACGAATTCAAGCCTAGGATTATTTTGGATAAATATTGGCCGGTCACATCGCTGGGTGGGCTCGGTAATCGCAGTCATTACAATCTACCTACACCGGAGGGCGCGCGTGCTGGGCTACTTGTATGATTGTTCTACCCCGCGAGCGGGCCGATTGCAAATTCCATAACACGAATTCCGTCCGTCCTTGATTTCTTTTTCTACACTTAAATTATATCACCATAGGCATTTACGATTTTAATTATTCTGATAGTACTTCTTTAAAAGGTTCAAGTTTGGGTATATGTAATTGTAAAAGTTACACTATTTAAAGATTCACAAACTTTCAAGGGAGTACGTACTGTGGGGTTCTTCAAGTAGAGATTTTTGGTAGAGGTGTTTGATACCTTAAGGTGTAAGTCAAGTATAGTACCTAGTTTTTAAATATATCCTTCACTTTCTAATGTCATATAAACAAAAAGGGCTGGGGCTATCTTAATACCTGGGTGTTACAATACCGACTTACACCTTATTTATTAGTAAGGGGTAGAGGTTTAGAATTCTTTGTCAATTTCGATAATAAGATTCATTCACGAATGTATAGTAATCACTTAAGAATATACAATATCTACAAACCTGCATGTACGCGAAATTGCTACTTGGAGAAATTCATATATTGAACACAAACACCATCAATTTCATGTAACAGTAGGTTATGTTTACAATAGAGGCACCAGTACCGTGTAATTTAAAGCATTGAATCTTCGCCAGCTTTCCTACTGTTACGTAAACCTACAGATTAAATTAAATTGATTGAAGTCGAGAAACGTAAAGGAAATTGATGATATATTTACAAATACCAATATTGCATAGATCCAGTGTGTTTTATGGTGTATGTTATTGAGAAGCTGAAATAAACGTTCGTGTATTGAAAAGTTATGGCTAGACAAGAAATATCTGTTTTGCTCAAGGAAAGTGTAATGTATTCCCAAAATCGATGTTAAAAACTGCTTCGATTTGATACATAAAGATATAAGAAATAAAAAAATCTATGAAAATTACCTATTACCCTATTACTATTCACCGGTAGTAATATTGCACCGTTTACAGAGATTTCTCGCGCCTTACACATTACGAGTAACTACCTATATCTGTGTCGGGATGTGCGATAAAGCGCCCCGTGGCAGTTTATGACGCTATGAAAATGTTTCCCTAGAAGCTTCTGTGACTCGTAATGTGGGTTTGATAAAAATAATTCATTTGAAAAAAACTGTAGAACTGTTGAAAAAAAGTGTAGCTTAATGTCCAATTATGCTTTCCTACACAGTATACTCCTTGGAATTCATTTAAAACTTTATAAATGCTAGTTTCAATATTTTGCAGAACGTATCTTAACTACCTATCCAAGAGAACTTTAAAATCGTCTATTTAATGTAACATTTTAACTTATCGTTACTTGCGTGTCGTCATATTTTATTTATATTATCAGAATCCAAATCATTTTACGTTTTGCTAAAGTTCTACCTTTCTCTATGGACAATAACTTACAATCAGATCTTGGGGTGCTACTTTGGGTGCACGCACATACCTTGCAGACCAGTAGACTTATTAAGGCTATAACACACTACGCAAACAAATACATTTTCCATGGATATATGGATTTAGAGATTATCTAGATTTTTCAAGGATGCTTAAAACAATGTGACCATCGTTAATCTAAAAATAAAAAAATGAGAAGTGTACAATCCGTTTTACATTTCGTCATTGATTTCATGTCCGTTCACAATAAATCATCAACTATAAACATCACGTAGGTGGTGGTAGGGCATGAAATTACAATTGATTGTTTTGGCACAGTTCTATATTTAGAAGTGTGCATTGCAAACTGATACGGTCTTACAGGAGGAAATCGGTAATATTTATGTTTGTATGATTGCGAACATAATGTTTATAATTGCAACTTTTACCTCATTTGACAACGCCAAAGCCGGTGCTCGCATTGCGGCTGCAGTAACTTAAATGAGAATTTGCATATGTTTGCGTTCATTATCACATAACGCGAGCTTTTAATCATCTAAAACTTTATAACATGACACGAATTTCGGTACACAAACAGTGGTTGGATTAAACCGCGGAAGCGGCGTTCCGCTCACCGTGGAATTTATAATAACATTCGTGAAATACTTCTAGTTGAAAATTTTAATGAGATACTGGGAGTCGTAGACTTAAAATGAATGGAGTCCTCGAATCAAGAATTAATTAGACGGCCTTCATTGGAAACTTGGGAATTGTAGCCACCTAGCAATCGTGATCCCAAACAAAGCGTGGCGCTACAAATGATCTAAAATTATCAATGTTAATTCCATATGTTTAAGGCCTTCCCCATGTTACAAAGAATATTAATTTCGACATCACACAGAAAAGTGTATTTATTATTGTTTTATTATTTTCAGATAATAGTTTTGGAAATTCACTTGAAATTAAATAATTTATTCTCAGTATCTAAATCAATTTGTATGGACGAGGTTTTGAAACCAGAAACTATACGCCAAAACAAAATTTCCTCCGTGATTACCTGACCTATTATAAATGCCACTATGTCTGGAATTAATCCAATGGGTTGGTCATAGAATATGTTCGTAATTCACTTGTCGAATTGGGTTGTCTGGGCCCATACATTTTATTACATAATCCGTTGGAATAGGTATGAGATAATTTTGCAGCCGGCGCCGGCGTCCAAATTGCGTGATCAAGCAATATGAACGGATCGACGCCTCTGTCTAACTAATGGAACTATTAAACACATATGAATATTCATTGTCTTGATACATACTTAGTCCAATATGATTATTGCTAAGAATATTGATTGACCGCTACTCGTAGGTATAGGGCCTACCTAACTCATTGTGCAATTGAGGAATAATAAAATAGAGAAAGGTATGGTGGGTGTCACTTATATTGTAAACCAGGCTACCATGAGACACTGAGAATATAACGAACAAACAAATCGCAATTTCCTAATATTACGGTTAAAACAGTTAAAAACAAGTAAATACAAAATGCTGATGTGGTTTCTTATTCTCTCCATGATTCCTTTATTAGACAATGTTTCAGTGAGTGATTCCTATATAATATGAAGATAATTTCTGTATCTCAAGCCAAGTTTTTAAGTGAGTGTTAGGGGCGGCGCCTCGAGCGGGCTTCATAATAATGGAGTAGGTAGGTCGAGGGCAGATCATCAAAGGGAGTTAACAATGAGTGTTTTTGACGGTCATTGCTCATTGCTCTTTGATCTCCTTGTGAGAAATGTGCCAAATATTTGAGGTAAACTTGAGAATCCTTTAGATCGTGCTTAGTACTCTGTTTGAGGAGTACTTATTTAGCTCGGGTTTTCGCAAAAGCTTCGTAACTTTACACTTCCTTGCCTTTTAAAAATTTGCTTGATGGTAAACATTGTTCCCTTCATTTACGTATTGCTAAGCAGACAACTCATCGTTATGAAAACACACTATGCTTCATACATAACCCTGTAATATCGGACACAAATAAACAACGAACAATACGCATTGCGTGCTTTAATGACCCCTAAACTGGTTAAATCCGCTTCATGCTCGGTTTGTTTCATTCACGATATTTTGATAATAGCGTAAATTTATGCAGGCGTACTTCGAAATCCGCGACTGCATAATGACTTGGTGTCGGGCTTGTTTTATGCTAAGTACGAGGATGAAAGAGCCTGCAAATGTATGCAGATCGCTTGCGTGGGAAGTGGCAACAAGTGGCCGAGACGTTGACACCGAAAGTAAAACAAAAATAATCTTTCGGGTCGTTTTTGGTAGCCGAGATTAAGCAAGGGTTAATTAAAACATTAAGTCTGCTTACTGGTATTTGTAAACCATGTAGGAGGACATTCCACTTGCCGTGCGGATTGTAAGTTTATTTATATAGGTACTGAGCTTTTGTAAAAAGGTGTGCTCTTGATCTTATCAAATAATTAATGTTTTTTATTTTTTCATGAATACATTTAGTATCTTTATATTTCATAATATAATAATAAGCTTGCGAATATCTTTTTACATCTGGTAATAGCATTTTCCGTAAAGCTATAAATAAAGGTTGTTTTAATGTAAAATGAAATATATTTTTTTTGTGTTTATCGTTTTCGTTTTGTCGATCTTTAAACACATTTCATATTTATTTTAAAAAATATTTTGCGATGGATACTAAACGTGGACAATGACAGTGGGCTTTTAATAGTAGACACATAAAAAATCTCTCTACTTACTATGAAAAAAGTTGTTTGTATCTTTCAGTAGATGCAATTCAAAACGAGTGCGCTAGTCAAATTTCATGCCGCACTGATAAAAGATGGTGGAGGGAATCTCGGTGTAGAGACCGCATACTGGACTGTGTAGTTTCCGATATCCTAAGGCTAGGAAGAGGGAAGTCACGGGATGAGGCATAATCAAAATGCTGTGGCATGTTTTAGTAGAAGCCCACGTCCAGGCGTCAACGAACATAGAATATCATATTGAAAATTGCATAATCATTTAGATTGTATACTGTAAAGCATTATTTATACGCCAATCATTGTTTTAGAGTTTTTTTCCGAACCGGGGTGGTAACTTTAATAGTACGGACTTTCATAAGTGCCCTTCTAGTGCCTCAATTGAATATTGTCAAAATATTGTAATTTTATCTGTTTTATTTTTTTGTAATCTTATCTGTTTTATTTTTGTGATTTTATCTACTTTATTTTTATTGTCTGATCTGTTTTTTATTTGGAAAGTCGTAATATTTTAAACATGTTGTGTTTGCTTTTATATAACAATAAATTTAGTTTTAATTTAGACTAAGTTCATACTGTTCTTGCATTAATTTACTGTTGCTAGCAAACCTTTAAATACATAAATAAATGGCTTTGACTTTGACTTTCCTTATGAACGAACTAATTACAGGCACTTTGAACATTCTCCAAACATCATTTACACATCAAATAATGCTGCACTCGATTGCAAATCGAACCGCATGCATTATAACAGATACATGGTGTTTAAAAAAATGGAAAAAAATACGATACATTAACTTGGGGGAGGCGTGTCGTCGCGATCGTATCGACAACCCAGTAATTACACACCATCCACAAAATTTTCACAAACGCCCTTTATCTGATCGTGTCGTCGGCAGTATGTTAATAGCACATATCCCGAATGCCGGGAGTTCATAATCTTTTTTCCATTACACTTAAAATGTAAGAAACTGCATTCTACGCTTTGTTTTTATATTCATTTGTATGATAACTAATGGTAAACTAAGGTACCTAATCAATATAGCTGGTTATTAGGCACTGAAACGGTCAAGCGGTCACATGTTTACAAGTCAAGTGGTCACAAAATTGGATACATGTATGTATACATAATTTACCTAATACAATTATTGATTATCATGAGGACTACGATTATGAGTCTTTAAACACTTTTAGCCTATGCGCTGCATAATTAACACGCCTTGTACATAAGCAGTATAGGTTTTAATTGCGTTGCGTAGGTCCCGTGTAGTGCCTACATTTACCTTTTGCATTAAATTAGAAAATATAGTTTACTCGTGCATTAAAATAGCCTGAGAGTCCGTAATTTCATTTGCACATAAAATTGTATGTATTCCTCACATTTAAATTTTATGCCTTATGGTAAGTATATACATATCTACATAAAAATATTTTCAACACACTCGCTCGTAAAGTGACATTAATTTATTGTACCGTTTTTAGTATCTTAATGCAGCTTATTACGCACTAGTGCTTTTTAACTTACATTACCGCACAGTTTTATGTTAGGTATAATCCCGATTGTGATAAGTTTGTACCTTACTGCAAGTGATATGTGTGTAGACCAAGCATTCTTAATTTAAACGGGTAAAATAGTTTCACAGTTAACAGTTGTCAAAAAAAAAAGCTTGCGTACCATATTTGTTAACGTTCTCATCGTATATCATAATGTACTATTACTTAATTAATCAATGAGTATATTATATGCCTGACTAAACGAACGAGTAGATTTAACAAGAAAACATATAGTCCAATCAGTGTGGACAAAAAAGAGGCTTTGCGCTACAGAAGGTGGAGTAGAAAATGTAGAAAATTTAATTTTTCATTTAATTTTCATGAAAAATTTAAGTTTTCGACCTCGAGGGGTGGCTAAGTTAGCGTCTTGAATTGAAGGTTCCAAAATTAGTTATTTTTCACATAATAAGGTAGAATTAATCCTAAAACAGCTCACTTATCGAACTATAATGCACCACGAAGGTGCACTTACTTTTGAGAAACACGAAAAACGTCTCAACTGTTCTTTTTTGAAATGGCACCAGTAGGAAAGTTGGCATTTCATCGGGTGATTCATGAAGGAGAGCCGACGACAACGAGGTAGATTTATAGTGCTCCCACCTGACGTCTGACGTTTATTGCGCAGAATAGCCCGCGATCTGCAGAGCAACAATTTTGCTTCGGTTACAATGACATGTAGCTACTCGAATACGTAATTTGTCACACTGTTGCATTGCTGTGCACTTTTGTGAATGTGCACATTTGTATTCAAATAGAGTGGACTCTATTCCTTTCAGAGAGGATACGGTTTTGTTTGCCTGTAGGTAATTGGTTTAAATATGAGTCTTTCTGAAGTTCATGTTATTTTTTCAAATATAAAATAATACCAAAAATATATTATAACAAACTGGCAGCTGTATTATACAGTCAGTTATTATAAATTTTTATTTAGTTATTACTTAGTCAAGAAATATACAGCCTGTATATTTCTTGACTAAATAGCTGGAACCTAGTTAGTGTGTTTGTAATGGGGTTATAATTATGTTATGCTGCACAAAATAATCGATTAGCGCAAACCATCCAAACCATCGCGTAGTATGATAAGCCTCGCTTTCGATCATGATTTTGTGTAACGTTATAATTCTCCCTCGTTATGATTTGATCTCTATAAATCTATATATCGACGGGCCAGTTGGCGCAGTTGGATAAGAATCCACCTATCGCAGGTTGTGGGTTCGATTCCCACACAGGACTGTATGTTCTGAGTCTGGGTGTAATTGTGTATATTAAGTATGTATTTACAAACAAAAAAGTAGTATATGTAGTATGTCAGTTCCATAGTACAAGCTTTGCTTAGTTTGGGATCAGATGACCGTGTGTGAGGAATGTCCCAGGATATTTATTTATTTATAGATCAGTGAGTGAAGTGATGTTACAAGATGTGACTGACAAGCAGGCATACGCTTTATTAAAAAATTGGTTGTACAGTATGAGGAACGAATGGTGAGCACAAATAGGCAGTAGTGGGGGCAAGCTCGCGCATGTACACTTTTGGCCAAATGACAGTAGCCAAATGACACGCAAGAATCAAATAGACGACGAGCATCGACTGACGTCTCTAAGTATATACTGTAGTTTTTGGACTGACGAACCAATCGTGTGCAGCTCGGCCGGCGCTCCCCCCATTCCGCCAAACAGACCGAAAATTAACTACTGCGCAGGTGTCAATCTGTGCTCACCACTTGTGCCTATACTCGTACTATACAAGGTTTTGTAAATATTTGCACGTATTCTCCAATTTATTCCATAGGAAATTAAGGCTCGCTTTGCCATATTTTTATTTATTTATTAGGCTTATCGTCTTCTTTCCTGGGATATTTTTATGACAAGTCTTTACTCATCTTAGTTTGAGAAGTACTGAGAGGAAGAGTAGAAAATAATATGGTATAAAGCTTATAATGCGAGGGCATAAAAAATTACAACAACTTCGAATGACGCTTATCAGCTGTCATATACTAACTCCGGCTAATGAAGAGGTGTAAAACCAGTTAAAGTGTGTCACATGTATGAGATTTGCTTAGTAAATTGCATCGCATCCATTGCAGAGGCGTAAGTCAGCGCGCACCCGGGGCAATGCAGTTATGACGTCATTAGCACGTTATGTGACGTCATAACTCTCCAGCTATCTTCCGCCTGTCGTCAATTACCGCGATGGATGGAGCTACACGTGGACCAAATGTGCGTTATTATTTTATTCCATAGTTTTACTGTCACCCATTTGCAAGTTGCTAGCCAAGTTAATGTACTCACTCACTCAAAACTATGTACACATTTTGAAATTTATCTAAGCCCCAATTTGTATATAGATGAATTTTGTGAACCAGATTAATTTCGTATTCAATTATTAAAATATGTTAAAATGATTATATCACATTGATCTACCATTGCTAATTTGCAAATTCAAATTTTACGCCTCGGACTAAAATGATAATTAAAATTAAAATCATGGATTAAATAATGATAAGAGAACTAATTTGAATACTAGAAAAGCATGGAAATCCCACCTATTAAACTTCGAATAGGTACCTATATCATGAATAATTTGGGTCAAACATTTTGAAAACAGTGGACTCCGACAAAAATAATCCTTACACGGGTAACGCCCAACTTGCAGACGTTAATGAGAATAGTTGGTACCACCCAGGACAATGGATTCATAAATCGCGTGATCGTATCTCAGTGCAAAACTGCTGAAATAGTACAGTCGGCGACATTTATAATGTATACTTAGTTCCATTGTAATGAATGCGGTGCGCAAACTGCGTTCCATAACGGGCTAGTCGAGTTCCGATGCGCGGTTTAGGCTGTTTCCATACTCATCGACTAGAATTTAAATTAAACTGTGATATATGTGCTGACTGTCATAATCAGGAGATTGATACCGATTGCTAGACTTTGACCGTGAGAGTGATGGTAATGAACTACTTGAGCTTGAGCTTTCGGTGTAGAAAAATATCATGAGGCAACCATCGTACGGTGGTAGGATACCTTGTAGTACCTGGCTGACTATAATACCAGATTTTGACCAGCTGCATTTGAAAGCAAGTTCCCTTATAGACTCTGTGTGCTTATGACCTTCTGCCACAGCATCATGGTGAGGTTGTGGTCAATAAAAGGCAATTCACAAAAAAAATAAAAATGTTGCTGACGTCGTTCTCATCATCAAGTCTGCTTTCTTATTTTTAATGTTTTTAGCATTAATACAGGTGATACGAATCAATGAAAAATCTGCCGTACGTGGTATTAGGTACTCCGATGAATTTATGCATCTTTTGGCCCACGTATTCTAAAGATGCATATGAACACTTTTCTGAACAGCTAGGTGCGATTCAATATCAAAATGTGTGAACACCCTTATAAAGAGACTTCATCTGGTAACGGTTTGTTGTTGTGGTTTATACTTTAGCTCTGTGTAATAACGCTGTTCAACTACGATACGCAATTGTTTTCTTTACCAACAACAATAATTTGTCTCAATTTTTATTTTGTGTTATTTACCTACTAGAACTCTGAAAGTAAAGAGAGTTTCTTTACATAATTATTTTATATAATTCAATGAAAATTATATTTGCTTAGCATATTCTTGGGAATAAATGGATCAAGCCCCAAAAAAAAGGTTCAATATGAACTAGTGTGTGAAAAAGGCAAAAAATAAAAATAAAATGCTCCCACATTTTTTTAACGGCATTTATTTTATTTAATATCTAAATTATTTACATATTTTAATATCTGCTTGTATCTGGGTCACTTGTTTGGTTTACTGTGCTCTTTTGTCGCACCTGTTGTTTCCCCTGCGGCAAATGAATTTCCCCTTTTTGTACATTGCTTCTTTGACTACTGTGTTATGTTTACTGTTTTTTGCTTCTATTTTTATTAACTGTATGCAATTTACATGGTTATGTGGTGTACTGTACAGTATTGATTGTGTCTGAGTTATAAAGTTGAATTTGAGAGACGGGGAAAAAGATTTCTTAAAAATATTATGAGTAGGTACATTCTTTGATACTACTCCTCCAAAACAGTTTAGTACCATGGATAAACGAATTTAGATGAACCTTGGAACATAGATAGATAAGCCTAAAAGCCTGCACATAAAGCACACCTTGCATTGAGATAGTAATATTGTAATCATTCCATTAAATGGCACGTTCGTAGGGATTTGTTGGAACCCGTTATCCTGGGGGAATCCAAAGGAAAAAAGGTCGAGTAATTTGTCTTTACTTGGAGGATTTATGTCGGGATCACTCGTATGGAGCAGTCGCCTGAGACTGGGTACTTGTACTCACGGAATGAATTGTTGATTATAATCATCGAAGGACGTCCCATGTTTAATCGGCAGTGGATACTCCTGAATGGGATCCATTTAGGTATTCACTTGTCTTATCCTTTTTGTTTTATTGTGTGTTTTATGACTAATTTAATGTTGCCAAAGTACGTTTTATAGTTTGTAGGATGAATTTTTTAACACTCTTTTATTATCTTCATTCAACTGTACCTGTGTATTTATGTAACGACATCTTCAAATATAATTTTCATCGAATTCAAAACATCAGATTAAACTGAAACTTTGCTCACTTATCAAGGACCAATGACAATACAATTGTAGGGATGATTCCTAGGTAAAAAATATATCTAATTAGTCCGCACGGATTACAGATTAAGGCAGATGGAGCACGCGGAACCCGTGTTCCGTGTTCACTCACGTGAGTGAGGCCAAAAAAGCAAATAAAAATTGAAAAACACATACCATACGCTGTTGAATTTTAAAAAACGTCAAGTTTAGAGTAAAAAGTGTACTCGAACGTTTACGTATACTCGATTTCTACGTATTTTTTTTTTAATTGACAAAAGAATAAATACGTGTCTAATATTTTTTGATAATATAAAATAAAAGATATAGAATAAATAAGATAATATAAAAGACGGGCTAAATATATTTTTAGTCATCTAGCCCATTATCATCAGGTTATGTATCATCGTTAATACTTTTGGTACAGGGCTTCATAAAGCGCGTTTTTAGTGTTTGCGCAGTACTGCGCAGGTAATATGGGTATCATTGTGTGTGTGTGTGTATTATATCACAGCAACGTAAAGGAGCTTGGGATATAAATACATAATAATGGATACAAAAAAAGGATTTTCCTTAACGTGTACATGGCTGTAAGACCAACAAGCATACTACCACCACCGACGTTAGATTGGCTGAGAAGCTTTTAAGAGAGTAATTTTGGTACCAAAAGTTTAAAATAAAACGAACGAGCGATACATCCTTGGCCCGTGTGAAATCAATCAACATTGAGTTTCAATTTTTTAGTTTATTTTAGTAAACATTTAACAAAGGATTAACCTCCAGGATTATAGCAAGCGACGGACGGCGCGGCACTGAGCACACACGGTAACTCAAGCCTCTACAAGCAAACTGCACGTAAGGCCATGTGTTATGACGTCACACGTGTAAACACACCCCGCCACGGGCGCATACATATACAATCAGGTACAATAAATAATTCCTAAAACAAATATATAAAAGTTCGATTTCGGTCTATAAAGTCCATTCTCAAAATACGACTACCACCATTCAAAATAATGATCTTTTAGGGTCTTTTTGGGAAGTGGATGATAAAATGTGAAATGGTGGACGTTATGGTGCGTCCATGCTACGCGAAGCGAGCACGAGCCGAACCTCGAACGAACAGGATTCGTTCGTTGCTCGCGATTTCAAGCATGGACGTACTTAACGAGACGTTAACGAGCCTTCAACGAGCCTACAACGAGCGCGATGCGAATCCCTGTGTTCGTGAAAAAACTGTCAATCGGACGGAGCGCAGTCGAGCACGCTTCGAATGCTCGTTCGAGGCTCGCAAGCCCGTCCACGCTACGCGAATCGTGCTCGCAGTGTGCTCGTTCGTGGCTCGGCTCGTGTTCAGTTCGCCAAGCGTGGACGCACCATTATGATTTTACAATTAATTTGTTTTTGATTTGCAATCATAATAATCTATAAACTATAGATAAAGATTATACAGAGTGTGATAAGGAGAGTAATTTATAGAAATCATCTCATGTAGTCAAATTGAGTCTTTATTAACCCTAACAGACGGATAAATACTTGTTTGGTCACAGTAAGACTTGTTATCAAAATTGTCAAATTCATGTGGATATGTAATCAATCATCATGTTTTTGTGATTGTCAAGCACTTCCAATTTTGCGATCCTATGTAGGAAATTTAATTATTTTCCTACTTCACCATTCTCATTAACTTCGTTGTTTTGTTTCCACGTTCATTCACTTTGGCTGAATTCTAGTCTGAATAACAGGTTCGTTAAAAGGTACCTAGACGAGATCAGTAGCTAGGTTCTAGGGCTATAGTTTAATTTTCACTCTCTTTCCATCATGACCTTTATCAAAGAGATAATAATAAACAACCTTTATTAACCAAGTGTGTTAGAAAAAGAAGTGAGAGCTAGAATTCTCAAAACAATTCCTAGATTTTAAATTTTCCCTTCACTTAAGATAGGTACAGTTCTAAGGTCTTCAAATACATTCTAACTTTACCTCTATTTGTGAGAGATATAATTTGCTATTCTTTTTCACCTTGCTTGAGATAGATATAAAAACATCATAATAATATATAGGTCCTATATAAATTAATCAAAGCCTCACAGCAAGCGATCTCGTGATCCCGCACCCACCGTCACCTCATTACATTACACGTCAAAGATTTACACTGTCGGCGCACGCGAGTATTTTGTTTCCATCTCGTGTGTATCGATACGCTGCCGTAGGGGCCTTACACATCAATGTCGCACCTGGCAATGTATAAGAAACTTATTTGTATTTACATGCATCGCTATTCAATTAAATTTAACGCATAACAAAGATATTATGCTTGTCTGTGGTTTGTCTCAGTACATTTTTTTTTCTGTGGCCATATTTATAAATGGTACCTATCTGTCTGTTAATTTGAAATTAGAATACTTTTTAACAACTTATCAGAGGAATAGAGTATCCGACGTTTATCAAGCGCACACATTGATGATTTTTTTCCTGCGCGATATTAAAGATGCAAAGGACGCATCGCTGTGATGTGTAAAAGGTCCTTTATTTAATTTTCCTTTTGGCAGATTATCCGATACATGAATGTATATCATTGAGATTAGAATAATAACGGTTCCGTACCTCCAGAACGGCTCGCCGTGATTTAATCAATAATATTCCACGTTGGTAGAATTGCGATCTATGGATCTTGTTACTCCAGAACTGTTAGGTTTGCTTTGCCTAGTTTTACTGTACACATTAATGTCCCTACATTGTGATTCATAGTGTAAGTAATACATTTTTTTTCCAATTGCGTCCATGTTGGGTTTTAATTGGGTGACTGATAATTAAATAAAAACCTGCCAAGTCCGATTATGAGTCTGATTCGCGCACCAAGGGCAACTATTCCACAGTTCAAATCAATAGCATTTGTGGTTGCTGATACTATGCTAATATTGCTGTGATGGATAAGGTCCCATTAAAAAAAAATCGACCCTTAAATGTAAATTATTCCCTTCTTATAAATATACGAAAGAGTCATATATCATCACGGAACGAATGCAGGAATAGGTAACAAAAAGTATTAATTCCGCATAAGTGAACTTCACTCAACAAATATTATGAGTGGCCCGGAATAACATACGATTCTCGTATGAATTGTTCACCGTAACGAAAGGGATGTTATCTCCCGCAGGATATCGTATAAATTGTTTAAGCACTTTCTTTCGTAACCTTTTTATGTTACGGAAAATTGGATTCTAAAAATGAGAACATGTTTGTTATCCCTCAAATAGTGGAGGTTTCTATTGAATCAGACACGAAATTTAGGAGATATGTTATTGATACTTCTTACCTGAAAAGCTAAATTTAGGTTAATACAGTATTTGATATTATTTAACGATGTGCTTCACTTGAGACCGTGTTTTTTACCAATTATCCGAAGTTTTAGGTACTTACAATTTGGATAATTGGTAAAAAAATAAGGGACAATAACGACTTTCAGACTTAATGTTAATTAAATTTTCATTTGAAAGGTCAACATAAATAATCTATTAAGTCAAGGCCTGCCCTGTAATTACTTGTAATCGATTTTTGTATAATGTTGTTAGCGATGTATTTTATTTGGTCAGAATAGGTACCTATGCTATAAATTATAATAATAGTGTTTTGAAAGTTAATTATAAGTAAATAGTCACAGTCTCAAAAAGACAAGTAATGATGAGAATTCGGCAAACAAGCTTACGGCCTGCCTGGTGTTAAGCGGTTACCTAGCTTGGGCTTGGGCTTGGGTTTAGCATTACAATGGACGCTTGCAACACGCGGGGCATCACTCATGCGTGACCGTCGCTTCCCCTCTCCCCAAAGAGCTCCTGGAAACCTTACTCACGCACAGGAACGTTGTTATTTGGCTGCGGTATTCTGTCTAGAGTTACTTCCCCAATCGATCTGCTCTTTGATAAAACAAATGCTAAGCTCTACCTCTCAATACATACAGGTTTGGCGGCAGCTTTTACTCACTATATTACCTATTACTACGAAAACTCAAGCTCATAATAAGATTCGGACCGACGACCACTGAACGTTCTTGATGGTCTGTCTTCGTAGTATAATCCCACAAACTTATCTGGCTCGGTGGCCAAAAGAGGAACTAACGACGCTAGTTTTAAATGTCAGTCCGCGTGCCGTTCGCCATTGGTCGTTTGCTCCACCAATGCGATAACAGCCCCTCTCTCACCGGGCCAGATAAGTTTGTGGGACCTCTTTGTAACACATCTTTTCAGGGTCTGGTCTCACACTCCCACTCATGTCACTGCCACCACTAAACATTCACGGCATTACTTATAAAATGCTATTTATTAATTTATTGAGTATGGGCCTTAGGGTTAGTTCACACCAAGTGACGCGACGCGACGCTGCATGTAGTTTTTAAGATAGCGCTACAATGGTGCCGATTCTGTTGAAAATCGCACTAAACTTATTTTAGTCGCATCTCATCTCTTTCCTACGAACATTATTGAAAAAGGATAGAACATATTTAAAGCTGTCAAATTTAATCTTTGCCGTCTTATTTTGCGTGTATTTAGGCGTAACCGCGATAGATGGCGACTAAATTTATATTGAAAACAAGCATTGGACTAATTTGTCAGGACTAAATTTCTTACATCCTTTTCTTATGTTCTTTGTGAGAAAGAGACATAGTGAGATTAAAATTAGTTTAGTTGTAAACAACAGAATCAGGGCCAATATAGAACTTAGTTACTACACAAAAAGGTACACATTTCGGTAAAAGAATTGGAATACGCCTCGCGAGATAGGCGTTCGCGAGTCACTCGTCTCGAATTATCTCTATAAAAAGTGCGCGAACGCCTAGCGTCGCTCGTCTTGGTGTGAGAAATATATAAAATTCCAATGATTTAGTTTACTTCAATAATAGTGAACTTATATTTATACATTAGGTAGGTACTATTACAATTACATGCCAGAAAAACAATTAATCAAATAAAGAGTAAGTATGTACATACATTAAATTAAGGGTAGGGACAACTAAATAGTAGGTATAGCATACATCACATAACAAGTACAGTAATAGATTTCTATCAAAAATTATATCAGTGTATTTGTATGAGACATTCCTGTTATGAGGGTAAATTGGATTTCTGATCTTCCAAGATCTCACATTAGAGATGATCGGATTTCTGTCAGGAGAGATGTTCTCGATATAATACGCTGTAGACTGTAGTGATGTTGTGTTATCACTCTATTATAATTGGAAGCATTATCTACGTTAATATTATGGTGCGTTCACGCTACGCGAACCGAGCATGAGCCGATAGAGATCGTTGCTCGCGATGTCAAGTGTTGACGTACAATGAACCTATACAACAAAGGCGTGTTGTGAATCCCTGTGTTCGTAAAAAAATTGACTATTGGCGGAGCGCAGTCGAGCGCGAGCCGAACGCTCGTTGAGTCTCGCATATTCGTTTACGTTACGCAAATCCGTGTTTCACGTATGCTCGACTCGTGCTCGGTTTGCGTAGCGTGAACGCACCATTATATCATGTATTCTCAGAGATGAAATAATCCCGTAAATAGTACGAGAACGCAAAACAGACTTAATGTAGGCCCATGATTATCATTTCTTACCAGTTCTTTGAACTGAGAACAAAAAGAAACAAAAACATAATAATATTAATAATCTATACTAATATAATAAAGCGGAAGTTTTTTTGTTTGTTTGTATTTTGTTTGTTTAAACGGGCTAATAATTCGATAATTATTTCACTAATAGGAAGCTACATTATCCTCGAGTACTACTTTATCAAGGGAACGCGAGTGAAACCGCGGGGGACAGTTAGTTGGAAATATAAAGCCAAATATCGTTTTCATAACATTATCGTTCACTGTGGTTCAATGCATTTATATGTGGAATATTACTTATCTGAATTTCAAAATAATGTTTATTCAAATAAACGTAACGTTATAAACGTACGTTATTAAAAAGATTTATATTAATCGTGACTACGTAAATGAGAGCTAGATAATGCTAAATGGAACCAAAGAGATATTATAGTAATAACGACGGCGCGGAAATTAGCACCTGATATCATTAATATTAAGTGCAAATGCACTTAAAATAATTAAATCAAAGGCAAATGAAAAGCTTCTACTTACTGACAATGAGAAAACTTTTCTGTAAGAGGATAAGTAAGGATTAATTGATGAATTCTTTCTTGTTGCCAAAGAATGTTGAGTTAGCCAGATTAAAGCTGTTTGAGTAAATGTCTTGCCATTCATCTAAATCTTAATTCTTATGTTTTCACGGAATAAAAAAGCTTTAACTTCAATTACTATGTATCAAGTTTCATCCAAATTTATTTTGCCATAACAGAGTAGGTACCTAATATAAATACATACAATTTCGCTTTTTTTAATATAATAATTATATCAAAAAAAAAAACGATTTAAATCTTATGAAAATGTTGAAGAAAATCTTACGTAAATTATATGTAGGTAGGTACGTATTATAAATAAATGTTCTTACAATCCAAAAGAAAATGTCTTCCAAAGGAATTTGATTTTCTTTCGTAAAATATACACATAGAAAATATAGTATTTGTACAACGAGTAACAAAAATATGTACCGTCACTGAGTTGGTATGTACATACACAGTGCTACGTTATTTCGGCACAAAGGCTCAATTTCTCTTTGTATGAAAAGACCGGTACAACGACATTGGAGCCAAGTTAATTGCAATCAACCGAACGGGCCAAATAATACGATATAAATATTAAACAATCACAACGTCACTCCACAGCAAATATGGCGACTACGAATCTTTTTGGTTTTAATTTAAATATTAAATTGCGATCCTTGTGTAAATTAATGAATAAAAATGCTCGTAAATTTAAACAGCAAGCACATAATATTATTCAAGAACCCTTTGAAACTCTGTTGCAGATAAAAGGTAAAGATATGCTTATGGTACATTGTACTAAGGATAACGTTTTCCATTGCACTAATCGTACTAGTAGATATACGCTTATAGCTGAGTTTCTAGGCAGCTTGAAAGGAATTTAGCAAGGAACATGCAAGTATGCAGATGTTAATGAAATTATTTCTGGGAAAGTAAGATCTGAGACGGGTGCATTGCCCTGAGTGCTGCCAGCAATTTGCATTTTGAATACTAATGACGAGGTGCACTCACTACGGCGACAACGGCGCGAGTACTATAGAATAATAATAAAACTGCATAAAGCATAATTAGTAATTAAAATGTTGCTAAAGATCTTACGGTTAAACTGCTGGACAAAGTGCAAGTACAAATTGACTCTGCTGTTACTTTAGAAAGTCAACATAAAGAGCAAATAAAGCAGAAGCTTCCATTGTAGTTCGGAATCTTTTCAATTTGTCTTTATCAGTTTTAGGCCTGTATCATAGAACTCAGATCAAGTGCAGATTACAATTTTAATCTCGACTCAAAACTTGCCTTGAGCATTGATTAACGTTTTAGGATACGGACCTTAAAGTATATGGGAGTTCTTAGAACGACCGGAAACAATCCTATTTATTACTCTCGAGTTTATATTGTAACTAGGAAAACATAAAACATATACATTTAATTGAAATTAACAATGGAAAAGGTGTGATAGAATTAAAAATAAATACTTGAGAATATTTTTCCATGAAATAGATAATGAAAGTTGAAGTACGTAGTATATTATTTACTCTAAGGTTGAAGGCTTGCTCAGAGAAAGGCCGTATTAGCTGCGGCTCAGAGTATATAAATACTACGTACAAGCTGCGGGTAGCAAAAGCCGTGTATGCGCTGGAAAGCTGCCGCGAAAGTTCATAATAGCACATTATGATACATGTGTGCAAAGTTGGTCATTCCATGATCAATGCACACGTGTGTCATACGATCATAATCATTATCATAATGTACTATTTTGCTATCAAGCAACGGTAGCGAATATCACTTATATCTGAATAGGCTTTTAGCAAGATACACACACACTAGTTTCAAAAATAAAATCCATCCACACACTTAATGCCAGCAGCTCGTATGACAATAAAGAGTGCACCATTTATTACCTTTATCAAATTGACAATCTGGGAAGTTAGAGATTTCCCACGCTGGTACAAAAAGTGTGACGGCAATGGTCCCAGTGTTCGTCGGGACAGGCGATAAGGAGTGCTTTTATTAAATTTTCTCGCATCGCCTGACTAATGTTGTCCAGCTGACGCGTATCCGACAGACTTATTTTCTCTTTTTCACTCGCTTGCAAAATTTGTACGGATTGCTAAGCATTTTCGTATATACTTTTTGGGGAACTGGTTCATTCAACATTCATTGTTTTCTTATGTTCGGTGAATTTACTTTTCGAGAACCGTGATTATTCATGCAATATGGTTTGTTATGTATAAAAATATATAATAGGTTAAACCTTAGCATAATTCAGTTTTGAAAAATATCAGAAAGGTCGAGTGGAGCTCCCAGAATTATTATTATTTTTTGTCTGATCTGATCCCAAACTAAGCAGAGCTTTATACTATGGAAACCAGATAACTGATATACTACATATACTACTTTTTGTTTGTAAATACATACTTAATATACCTACATAATTACACCTAGACTCAGGACATACAGACAGTTTCATGCACACAAATGCATGTCCTGTGTGGGATCGAACCCACGACCAGCGGCGCGATAGGTGGAATCTTAACCAAATACGCCAACTGGCCTGTCAGCGCAACAATACAAAAATCATTTTTATTACAAGCTTTTTTTGGTGACTGTACTTTTTGTTGACTGTACTTGAATTGTCATCCAATATACTAATGTATACCAAATATCAAGTCAATCTGACTACTGGAAGTGAGTGGAATTCAAATTGCAAGATTCCACCCGAACGAACACAGTTATATACAACTTAAATAAAAGCTTATAAAATAGCAATGTAAAGGTATAAAGAATACCTAATTTACCTCAGGTACATACCTAATTTACTCATAAAATATTTATTAAGCTTTTTGACGATTTTCATTGATATGACAGTATTCTTAAACGAATTTTCATTATTTCACGAAACAATAAAATATTAAATGAAGGTTCTATTGAATGAACATAATTTTAACTTTCTGAAAACAAATTTTGAATTAGGCTTAGCCTGAAAATCCACAAAGGCTATTGATTTTGTTCAGTTCAGAGGACTGAAATTCAGGAGAAATTTTGATCCGCTTGAAAATACAAGTTGGCTTTATATGTCACTTTTTATTATTTTGTCTGCAATCTCATTGAGGTATTTGACCACATTCACTATATTTTTTTTTAACAAAACTTTCAATTCATCATCATCATTATCATCACCCTGTAATGTCCCATTGCTGAGCACAGGCCTCCTGCGTACAAATCAGGGTGAAAGGGAATGGGCAGATACCCCACCACGCGTGCGCTCTGTGGATCGGTGGAGGTAGGCTAGTGGTCAACCTACTGTTGGAGTTTTCAAGCCGCCTAGAAGGTCTCCAACTAGCTTAAAGTCTATCAAAATTAAATGATAACCGGGACCAATGGCTTTACGTGCCTTCCGAAGCACGGAAACGCTCGATTTGTAATACCACTAGGCGGTTACCCATCCAGGTACCGACCACGACGGTGGTATCATGCTACACCACGAGCGTTTCATTAATTAATTTATAATCAATCTATATGAACACCGGAATAAATGGAGCGACTTGAAAATTGGCATTACTGAACATTTACAATACCGAAACGATTGTTCTTGTTCACATTAATTAAGAATGTTCGTTTAGCGAACACTACAGTCGAACGGGGGCACTCCGCTCGTCGATTCCACGAAATTCATTAATTAATTTAAACATTCATGCTTAATTATCGAACTCTTCAATTAAACTCGCTTTTAATTTGTTGCTTTATTTATTTACAGTAGTACCTATCTACTCTCGTTAAGTTATATGCAAATATGGGACATTTTGCTGCAAAATCTATGTTTATCGCCGGCCCATCGGAACTTGTTATAAATGAGTAATTTAAATGGTGTTCATTAGTAGGGATTTATTGCCGATCAAACAAATTGCTGTATATTTTATAATTTAATTTAGTCTTAGGTGTTGGATTGGAGTGGCTATATTTTACTGTTTAATTTATAGCTCTGACCCAGTTTAGAGTAGATAAATAAATACTATTTTTATTATTATGATTTTACCTAATGTATAGCTTAAATCATTATTAAAATTAAAATATTGGAAAGTAAATCAAAGCGATGCAATGAACAATATCAACTTTTTTGCTATAAATCAACACAACCATTATTAGTAAGTAGGTATACATACAATAAATATTCAAAGTTCCGTTAAGTTGCAGTTAGTAGGTGAGTGTAGATGATCCGTTGTTATGAAGGCAATCTGTTTACTACAACTATGAAGTAGTTAATTCCTTTAGCTCACGTAGCTGACGCATCAGTGGATCAGAAACTTTTAATGGTGCCAGTCGTCAGCAATCTGTCCATGTTCGTGTGACTCACGGGAGGTCCTCTCACACCGTTTTGTAATTGCAACGTTTATCCTTTCGCAAGATAAGTGTAGTTTTTTAAAATTCAGTGCTGAATCTTAGGTATATTTTGTTGAACAAGCGCTTAAGCGCAAAGTAGGTAATATAACACCATACAATTATTTTTTAACCTGCTTTTTACTACTATAAAGATAATTCAAATTTATAAAGCCACTTTTAAATGATGAGGAACCATTTATTTTATTTTTTATACAACTAAGTTGGCAAACGAGCATACGGGCTGCCTGTTAGTAAGGGGTTAACGTAACCTATGGAAACTTGCAACACGCGGGACATCATGAGTTTTCGCATACGTTAGCACGCATTTTTCGTATTAATATTGATTCCACCTGAATCATATTATAATTCTTATTTTTTAAAACTTATTAGTTATTAAATCACGTAACATGCATAGACCATTCGGTGTAAGATACAGACATGTCACATTTATGTCTGGCTGAGCTCGTTATCGAGCAAACTTTCAACGCGACTCTTCTGTGTGAAAATAAACTCAAGAAAAACATTATTCGTGATTGATAAGTAAGTTTGAGTTAGATATTATTTATTTACAAATAATATAATTACTCTACAGATGCATTTGACTATCGGGCCATTACAGGTCATATTTTTTGACGAGTTCTTTCTTTGCTTTTGACTCTATTTAAAAAATCTGGGAATGCAGATTACTTGTGGACGCGGTTAAAGCGAGCGGAGCGACGCGGGCGGCGGAAGCTATTCTTCAAGATCACGTACCCAATAAATAATAAATTTTCGCCAAAAAAGTTAAGAGTACCTACATACTTTAAATAGGTGGTTCTTAATTATAAAATAAAACCGGCCAAATGCGAGTCTTAGTCTGACTCGCCCACCGAGAGCTCTGACCTATCATAGACTTATATTTCATGGTTTGGGCCATACATAACTGATGCAAAAAACCAGATCGCATTTATTGTAAACGAATTTTGATGATTTCAAAAATACTGTCTGAAAATTCGTTCTTAATTTTTCAGTAAAAATGGTTCTTTTTTGTAAAAAAAAAATACGATTTATTACGATTAATAATTAGGTATTTGGTACCGCCCATGTTCCGCCATATACAAAACTCATTTTTCAAAATTGCATATAATATGTCGGCGGTCAATCCTTTTTCCTTCCCTATCCGTCTCCGCACGCACGCCTACCTGAATATGCGCGTCGCACTCGACGCGCCCGTCCGCCGCGCCATAAGACTGGCTGTAGAGAAGAGAAGCCGATGATAGTTAAATTGAAGATTTTTGAAATTAGCAAGAGGAAAATTTGAAGAATCAGTCGCTGTTAAAAAGTGAAAAAATATATACAAAGAAAATAACGCTGTAAGCTCTACGCTGTTCGCTGGACATCAGAACGGTAGGCGTGCACAATATTTTCCTTACCATTATCCGTCCGATTCGCTGACATATTCCGCGCCACAAAATGTCATCCTAAAAGTACAGTCCAAATCACAGTAACACCAGTATTAGAACAAAATTTCAGATAAGACCTCCGATACAATTTTTATTCCAACGAAATTGACGACGGGCCTGACTTGAAATATTGTTTACAAAGCATAAAGAAGAGAAATGAAGGCTAGTGGAGCTCAAACGTACGTTGGTTTGCCTGCGGTTGATGTTTGGTTGAAGGCACAAGCGATAAGGGCCCTTGTTACCCTGCGGGGTATTCAAAAGCGGGGTAGGACGTCTAAATACCCTTCTGTTTAAACTATGTTTTAATTTATTGACAAAATTTACGTTCTTAATTATATCCAGATACTATAGGTATCACTTTATTCATCATTAAGACTGAGACGTTCAGTGGCATTCATTGTCTTCATCATTTATTTTCTCCCACATATAGACAAAAGAACAAATTTTAAAATTATAACAGGTAAGTACATTTAACTGTGGAAGACAGGAGCTCAAACTAGGTTTGATATGATCAAAGCAATAAAAAATTTGTGCGATACAAAGTAAATAGCAGTTTTATCTTAGTATTTCATAATACAAGAGTACGACTTACGGTACAGCCGCACTCTTGTCCTATAGACCAGATAATTCGAATTTGCATTCTGGGCGGGCGCGGTGGGACGCTATCCCGGGAAACTCTGCCGTTAGGACACTATCTGAATAGGTATGTATTTCTAAGTGGTCTAACTTGTGTCACAGAAAATATATTGTACCTACGGGTAATTGTTTTAAAATTTTCTGTCTAGCCTGTGGGTATATAGGGTACTGGGTTCGCTAAATATTTAATTGTGCGTTTATTAAATAACACGAAATGTCATGTAGGTAACATAGTTTCAATATGTAGGTAGGTATATTTATTATAATTTTATTTACGTATCTTCTACATTTACGTATATATGTATAAGTAAGGCCCTTATTGAATAACACTATTAATCAATATTAAGAAGTATGATCTTGTAGAAATGCATCTACTATTTTGGTAAAAAAATATATTTAAAACCCTATGCGCATTACAATAAAAAATACGGGAAGCGCGACTGAGATAATTCTAAGAATTCTTTGCGTTAGAAATTGAATTAGAATGCCCTAACTTTCTGTTTTAAGTAAACTTTTTTATTTAACTTTATTTTATTTTCCACCGTTGAAAACTTGAAATAGGTCTCGTATTTTCTGTTTTCTTGTCCCAGCAAGTGAGTTTCTTTATTGTTTCGATAAATATTAGTTGTTTTCCAAAGAAGAACGCTTACAATATAGTGAAAAATGGTCTGTTTACCGTATACCGTAGCCAAGAAACTAACAAAAGCAACTGTTCATTTTCAACAAAAATTTACTTAATAGTATTTGGCTGGGTGAACGCTCCGGTTGGGTAAAAGCTGTAATATAAAAATTGCTGAAATAAGCTCGACTGTCATGGGGAAGTTTACATTGGGGGTGAAAATTGGGGCACCTTACACTATGTACATTGTACATATCAGCGTGCGTTCCATATACGTTCGCGAAAATTGTTGTATTTACTGAGGTGGATTTGGTACGTGACCGTTATTTTCTTTCTGAATATTGAAATAAAGTACAAGTTTTCTGTGTATTTGCTTGGGGTCCAGAGGCGCGCGGTTTGGTGAGGGAGGTGTTCAGACGCCTAATGGATGCTACAGGGGACCAAAAAGCTGGCGCTTACATCGGACAACGCATTAGCCTTGCAATTCAACGAGGTAACGTCGCCAGCTTTTTGGGTACCCTGCCTGCAGGCGGCGATTTAAACGCAGTTTTTTATTTATAATTATTTCCATGTATATACCTATTGCCTTTATAATTGCCTAATTAAAATGGTTCTATGATTGTATTTTATAAATACTTATCAAATAAATGGACTGTTTTACAAAAAAACTTAAACCGACTTCAAAGTACACTAAGAAGTAATCAAATCCTGATCTGATGACAATGGGACCAAACGGGAAGTGTACCCTTCGAGACAAAAAAAAGATAAATGACGGAGTTATGAGTTAACAAACATTTAAAAAAAATACAACCGAATTGAGAACCTCCTCCTTTTTTTGAAGTCGGTTAAAAAAGAAAGGCAAAGCAATATAACACATGATCTACCATAATCATCTATCAATTACCCCAAAGAAATGCAATGAAGTTTATTTTGTTTGAATTATATTCCGCCAATTCCCAACAATGTGCTCTGATTGGCTAATGCCCGGTTTCTCGAATCGTTTTGCTTACCAATGGTTTTTTTATTGCCAAAAGGGGCATATAGATAATTTCGTAAGCTAATTTTACCTGTGATAGCAGTACTCCCATACGGGAGGGTCTGCTATGCAAAGCTTTGAGGTCTTTGCTTAATTATTAGTAAAGATATAAGAGTCTTAATTTTAACCGATAACGGTCAGTAAATTATAGTAATCGGCCATTAGTCAAGTTAGAGTACTTACTGTTAATAATCAGTGCAAAAACACTTACTAGTAGCGGAATTGGATTGCTCGGTAGTACTATACTCTAAAGGAATTTCATTGTTCACTTGTATCGCTGTTGGTTTCATAAATTAATAAATTATAATTTTTCTTCGATGACCCTAATAGACTCCAAAGTTGACTCTTCTCTTACCCATCTTTTAAAAGTCTAAACATTTCGCAACTAAACTGAATTATCCATTTATTTTAGTCATAGTAGCGTCCGTGTAGCTTCCAAAATTGCGGACAGATTTGCATTTAAAGTGGGCACCCACTATCGCGACGTTATCACACCAACTCTGCCGGGCCGCTTAATGTCCCGCCTTTGCCGACGAAAAGGTCTCGTAGAAAAATGGCAAAAACATTTTTTGGAGTCGCCCAGGGAACCCTTTTAGATTCTCTATTAAAATAAGTAAGATCTATTCTGCCTTTGTGAGGTGCCTCAAAAGCTTGGAAAGGTGATTCTTTTGGTATGACTAGCTTACATATATAGGATACAATAACTTAAGATCTTCCTGGAAAATTAACCACACATCTGGCTAATATAGAAAATATTAAATATTAGATTATAAGTATCGTCGATTTATGAACAAATCATATCAGCCTAGGGATGCCCACTGCTGCACATAGGCCTCCCTATTTAGGTTAAGTATGATGCTGATATAATAATATTCAATAGATTATTAGATAAGTACAATGCATTTGACGGGCCAGTTGGCGTGGTTGGTTCAGATTCCACCTATCGCGCCGCAGTTCGTGAGTTTGATTCTCACACGGACATGCATTTGTGTGAATGAACATGTCTGTATGTCCTGAGTCTTGGTGTATATATATTAAGTATGTATTTACAAACAATAGGTAGTCTCTAACTACTATCTATCTAGTCTCTGCTTTATTTGGGATCAGATGGCCGTGTGTGAAGAATGCCCCAGGATATTTATTTATGAAGCAAACATTGTATTTATGTCACAGAAAACCTATCTAAAAAAAAATGTTTGTGTGAATATACCTGTTTTTTATTAATTAGAATTACCATTGGATATACCTGTGTGTACATGTTGATTTTATGATATGATCACGCCATAATTATACGAATATCAAAATTAGCAGATAATGTAGAAAGATGAAAGAAATAAGATCCGCGGGGCAGAATCCAGTAAAGTAAATAAATAACCAGGGGCATTGCTTCACTGTAATTTACGGAATTCTCTATACAATAAAATTATATCGCTCTCTGTGGGCCCTTTACTCTGAGTGGTATCAAAATAAAACGCCTTACACTTTAGCACATTTCAGCGGAGTTCCCTGCAGGTAGTGTAACTTCAAAGCGGCTTACAAACGGACGCCCCTAGACAACATTCGCTAATTCACTTTGATGTCACCCCTCACACCCCGCATTTCACCCTACCCTACACCGACTCGTAACGAGAAAATGCGTCTTAAAACTTTAAACCCGACGCGAGGTAAAATATTATTAAACGTTCGCAACAATTTTCTAATATATTTTTTAACGAGAATTGTTTTCAAAGCTCTTTGAGAAAGTTTCACTGACGGGTTACAAAATTATATTCTTTGTTATTTTGAATTTCTTAAATATAAAAAATACAATGCCCTATGGCAATCCTTATGATGCGGTATACATTATTATTTGAACATGCTTAATATTGAGGTAAACTTAGTCATTAAAACGTCTTAAGGTACCAAACCGACGCCTTTTAGTCCAAGTGCAAACAAACAAAAACGTAAAATCTGAAAGATTGTATTCATATCGTTGGAGAGTTTTCGACTTCAGCATAGTTCCAAGCGTGTCTAAATGTATATATATGTAGCTTTAAAACTTCAAGTATGTAGAGTTGAAGAAAGAAAATCAAATAATTATATTATGTACTTGACTTTTACGTGTAAGTACCATTTTTAATCGTACACGTAAAACTCCAACAAAAATTTGGTATTCATTAAATGGAAATTAACAACAGAGTGATTTATTCGGTGTTGACCTGCAACATTCGACACACGGTTAATATACGGTAAGCTTTCAGTAATATTGCTTTGTGGAAGGCCAGTGGTTACAACGTGCTTTCATAACGTAGATTGAAAACCATACAAAGCCACCACAAGAACGCTTTGTGGTTCATATTTTGTTTGCGTCCTCTTTTGTTTATGACCAAACTCGCGAACAAACTTCGCTGAGTTTCTTGTTGATCAAACAACAGACAAACATACCTGTGGTCAGTAAGCGTTTGGAATACTTTTTTATGGTAACAATCGCTATTTAATATTATAATAGCTTTGGCATGGTTTAAGAGATATACGATAACTCTCTTCTAATTATCATCGTATCGTTTAACTCCTCGAGGTAAGAGTCACGTTGAACACAAAGATATTTTTCTCTTTGTCTCTAAGTATATGTTTGTCTTTTTTGGCTGCTCAAGATGTTTAAATCTGTTTTTATTATGAGCTGGAAGCCTGGAATCCAGTGTCGGTGTGCTTTGTAGAGTTGCCTATCCAGTTGAGTCTTTGTTGATTAATAAGTGTATGGTGAGAGAACCTATGAGAGAGTCCAGCAGTGGACTGACAAAGGCTGATGATGATGAAGTTGGATATTTAAGATGATGATAGCTCACTACCACTGGGTAGTGACGCTAATCCAAAGGTCGTGGCCACATACTTTGTATTACCCATCTGCCTGGCTACCAGCAAATGAACGGTGTATCTGGCAGCTGCACTTGAGAGCCAGTTAGAGTGAGTTAGCTTTGTATGCTTACCAACTACAGCCACATTATTACTTACCTTGGTGAGATTATATACAAGACCTTATATAAAATGAGCATACATTTTTGTAGGTCAACGAATAGTTATTCGAATAACAAAATTATATGTCAACTAAAACATGTTATTTAACCACAAGCGCCAAACACCAGTGTTTAGTTTCACAATCGTTCCATAACATGTGTTTAACTTGTCGCCATTTTAATACGAGTAGGTCTGTAGAACACGCAATTACGAAGGAATCTATTCATACCTATTCGCTGTATGTGAGTTAAAAGGTCTCTGTATGCAAATGTAAGGTGCACAACGTACGACAATGTTGCCAGCTATTCGCATTGTCTAGCATCCTAGTTACGACTCAATTATCTTCAGAAAGTAAGGAACACCAATTAACAACCTTTTATACTGTCCCTACAACAGTCGCTACAAAACGAGTTTCGCAATACAGTACAATTTTCTTTGTGCCAATTTACACATTCCTATTACGACAAAATTGAACCTATTGTTTTTGGGAATAAAGATGTTCTACAGTTTACGATCTGCAAAGATAAGTTTGGTTTGTTGTAAAGAGTGATGCACAATCATTTGCAAGTGTCTGCGACTAGATTACGTTTTGACATGGCTTAACAAACAGAACCAGTCGAACGGGAGCCGACGCCGACGATCGATCTATTTTATTAATTTAAAGATTATAACTATGAATAACGATTTGTGCCTCCAGGGTATTCGTGGAACGATCTTAAATAAACTTGATATTGATAATCATTGTTTATTATAAGCAATAAATTCTGAACCAAAGAGTACCAGGGGCAATTAACTGGTTCAAATATTATTGCTGGTATAAAATGAGAATAAGCATAAGTTACGCATATTACACATTCTCATGGTCAATGGTCAATGCGTACATTACGGTTAGCAGTGCAACTAACATTTATTTATGTTAGCAAATAGCGAATACCTCAGTGACAGCATAAAGCGCTAACAGTTGTACGTGGACTATAAAATAAGGACCACAATTCGAAAAATAGTACAATCGCGAACAATAACCAGTACATTATTATAATGACTTGTTTCGAAAATACTTCTATGAATATTCGTTCATCTCAGAAACCGAAAATGTTTTCTATATTGTTTCGTTATTAGTGAATTTAGTTTGATTGAACTACACATTACGACATAATTATTTGAAGAAGAAAAACTATAGCTATAACTATATAACTATATATTGTTCTATTGTATTGTATATTGTATATTTCTTTTTTAAAAACGTTACTGTGTGTCCAATATAAAAATAATCTCAATCAAAATCACTATAGATTGTATAGCCAACAGTACATACCCAAGCTGTGCTATTCGCAAAGCAGGTGCCAACGCGGTTTCTATTCAATATGGCCCTATTGTACCATTATGGGTAATCGAGATACATTTAGAACGAGATGAAGTGTCGAATTTATACTAATATTGCTTTGTACGTAGTTTAATAAAGATTATTGAAATACATTTGAGTGCTTATCAAGTTATATATTGAAATAATCGTAATGCGACATAGACATTAGGTACTCGTCTGTATTGTAGAATTTACTTACTACTGAAGTGCTTATAGATAAATTATTATTAAAAATCTACTTTTACTTGAAGGATTAGTAAAAATAAAAATACCGCTTGGAGGACAAAAACATAAGCTCATAGCGAGAACATTTTTAGAATTTGAAGTCTCTACTTATTTTTGAATGAGGCTTCTTAGAGATTATAAAAAAAATGGAATTAAAATTTGGAACGCCATTGCTTTAATAACAAATCAATACATACAAATTTCAATTGAACAGCATTTACAGTGAGCACAAATAGTTATGCAAGTACAGTAAGTGTTGCAATACAGTTGAATGTACAAGTATGCATGGCGCGGTGTACCACTGATGTATTTACGACACACCGAACTCGACGTGTCGTCTCATCCGTGTAATTTAATCGCCATTATGACGCTCACTTTGTAATTAATGAGTGTTTTCGTTGACCTATATTAAATGCAATTTGAAACAGCAACATCGCTGAAAATGATTACAATGATTGCATTGAATAATTCAGAATGAGTAAGAAAAGTAGTTAAGTAGTTTGGTATCTACTGGGTAGCTTTTGCTTTTCAGTACAATAGGTAACTTTAGATAGTCTAGGCGCAGTTAATCTGCAAAATTAAAAATATATATTTCTTGAATAATTCCTCGCAATTAAAATGTCTTTCTCCTCACACAATGCATCCTTTTGATGAAAAATGAAAATTGTTGAAAGGGTGATAAAAATACGAGCCGTACACGTAGCTACTGTTATGTAATGGGACTTCAGCAGGCTCCTTGACTGCGCACCCTAATATATAAAATTGTTTATGATACAGCGCGGAAGCAATAAAACCTTTACATGTAACGAAAGTACATACACAAGTACATAGCCCGACTCTAATGCGCAAAGAGTATTTATTATACATTGATACTGAATGCGACCAATTGTGCTGATGATTGTACACAGGCCTGAGTTGACTCTCCCGCAGAATGCCCTATCGATTAACCATAAAACAGTTTATGTGATCCTTGTTTATATTTAACAAGATGATATATTATAAGTCGCGTTTATAATTTGTTCTCTAGCGTTTTGTAGTTTAATAACTTTTTGGCGTGGCACTGAGTGCGAAGGCTTTTACGACCGGATCATTGCGAGGCGTATTCGTGTAGGAAGCCATTTAGATACAAGAACAGTAAACATTTATGTTGGACGATGTAAGCAGACGTCGTTATCTTTAATTACATTAAACTGTATTTGAACCGTGATTATGCTTGGGTGGACCATGAAATTAGCGTTTTGTCGATGATATTTACCCCATTAAATAGAAAAATATGAATATATATGTATGTAGACTAATGTTATTGCAAAAATTATTGGCTTCTTAAACTTTTTGTTTTGATCCGTGCATAACCACTGCATGCATGCGTGCATGACTGGCCAGCTGGCGTGGTTGGTTAAGACTCTGGTTAAGATTCTGCCTATCGCGCCGCAGGTCGTGGGTTCGATTCCCACACAGGACATGCATTTGTGTGCATGAACATGTCTGTAGGTCCTGAGTCTGGGTGTAATTATATATATTAAGTATGTATTTACAAACAAAAAGTAGTATATGTATTATATCAGTTATCTGGTTTCCATAGTACAAGCTCTGCTTAGTTTGGGATCAGATGACCGTGTGTGAGGTATGTCCCAGGATATTTATTTTATTATTATTTATAAAGCCTCAGGTTCTAAAATAACTAGTTACGAATAGCGAATCAACTGTGTAAAACTGTAAATGAATGTACAGTGAGAAAATTCCAGAGGTATTTTATTTATTTTAAATGATTTAGTAACAAATACGGCTTTGACCCTTAAAAGTTGGTCGTGACCGCTGTGAAATTCCACCAGGTGCAGAGAGTACGTTGCGGTCTTAGATTACAGTGTCAAGTGATGAGGTTTCAGCGGGGTTCAATATATATGTTTGAAAAATTCTTTTCGATAATATTCTGTTTAGATTTGAGTTTATTATAAACGTGTCGTAGCTACGAAGTTCCACAACTTTTTCAGCTTAAAGCTGTAACATACAAGCGGATGAACACACGCACAGCACAGTAATAACAAATTAATAGGACTACTTTAAACTTCAAGCCTAACAAACGAAAAGACCTAGAGTAGGACCAGCTCAGCGCTAACGAATATCCCTACAAAGTCAAACATTATTCAGTGCTTGTGGTAAAGTGTTGATAATTTTGGTAGTATTCATTGTATAGTTAAAGTTGTATATAATTATTAGAAAATAATTGTTAAATTAAATAAAAATTAAATAATAACGTCTGTACCAAATGTACCAATGTGTGTCTTGTGGGGCCAAAATACGATGAGACAGAGGTTGACATACGGTTTGGATTTACTCTATGCAAATATGAAAGAGTTTTGCATACACAGTGTATGCCCTCAAAGGGCACCTATGATGTATTTTTTTTTACTTTTCATAATAATATGCCTCTATTTGACCAAAATGTCAACATGGTCAGTGACGATTTGGCTGAAGGTAGTAAGCACACAAAGCCTAGAAGGAACTGGCTCTCAAGTGCACCTGTCGGAACACACCGATAGGTGTTTGTGTTGCACACGATGCTTTCCTTCACCGAAAGTTCAAGCTCATTGTAGGATTTGTCCTCGGGACCTTCGTCTCGGCATTCGACGTCACTACCACTGAGCTACCATCGGATGAACCAGAGACGCGGTAGCCCCGCTGTTTTTCTGTAATTTGCACCACAGGTTGTCTCCCTTGCGGTCCAGTTTACAGAAGTCCTTTGTTTGGAAGCATCGCCCGCGGGCTGTCATCAACCGTTAAACGTTGTCGGTCGTCGAAACACGGGCCGTGTAGCTTTGTTAATTTCATGGCGGTTTGCATTTGTCCTTGGGCGAGAACCGTTACAAATTTATTTTACAGCGGGTAGAATTAAGTATCTCACTAGGGTTCTAATTGTAACTTTCCACTGTTCACTATTTTGGGAAACTAATGAACTTGAAAAATAAAAGTATGTTTAGTTTCAAAAATATTTTGCAATTTTTTTTTTCTTTAGTCTATAGATTATGTAAATAAACAATAAACAGAAGATATGGGCATTGTAGTGACAATGCCCATATCTTCTGTTTATTGTAATGTCAAGGAACTGTTAAATCAACAAATATTTCAATGAGCGTGCATGTGTAACGAAAACAGTAACGTGTAGAGTTTCACGTAGGTCTCGGACTAATCCGAAGATTGCAATTTTCTCTTATACTAGGGTTGGCACACTATTAATAGTAATAATAATGCGTTTATTTGAGGCTACTAGTGGCCCATATACCCTACAAACTACTCGTAACATAAATATTATAGTAAATCTTTTTTGTTAGTATAAACACTTAAGCCTATGTAAGTAAACGCTAAACTAAAAAATTATGTCTTTGTGCGATCGTGTGGCACATGTCCGCGAAAGCGATGGAACACTACGTCCAGCGGCCAAAAGTCCTCTTCCATGACGAGTTGCAGAAAACATGTCGGCTGGATTCCAGCAGCTGCACCCTCGGCGTATACGTGATTTTTTGGCGCACGTACTCCGCCGTAGTGGTGTAGTGAAGGCGGCCGGTACACCGGAGTGTTCGGCTTCGCGGCACGTATGGTTGAGTTGGACTCCACCGGTCGCGTGCCGCAACGGTTCTTGTTGGTTGACCGGCGTATTCTTTGCACCTTCACGAAACCGTCCTCATCGAAGGCGGCTTCATAGAAGGCGCTAACGCTGTAGATGGCGGCGGGCGGTGAAGGGCGGGTCAGTGTATCGGGTAGGTGGTGCGAATTGCGGCGCGGGCGCGGGCGGTGCGCAGAGGAGCCGCAGAAGCGGGAGCGGAGCAGTGGGGCGTGCTCGGTGCGCGCTCTGCCGACTCAGCGATCGATGGTGATGGTGTTAAGAGGAAATGCTGGTGGCGTTTGTTCCATACAAACGTAATCCTCAGTTTCGTCTCTGGATAATGACACTAGAGCAATGATTATTCTACCATGTAATTTGTAGGTACCACTGTATGTCCCTCGGTTGTGTTTTTCTTCATAAATTAATTATTATAAGAATAAGGAGCCTTCTAAAATCACAAAAACTTACCATTTTTAACGCCCTTATCAGACGTCCAGCGAACAAATTTGACGAATATAAAACAACAAAGGAAAACCGACAGACATAGCCAAAGCCCTTCTTATTAAGATTTTGTTTTGGAGGAGAAAACCGGGGATTACGAAATAGCAATTTCGTCCAATTTGAATAGGTATAATCGGTCCAAGCTGTAGTTGTCACTATCTCCCTCGGGCGGGATAGCTCGGGCACAGCGCGACAGCAATATATATGCTAAAAACCTATTTTCCAAATTTCTTGCAGCCATCGGGCACAGAGCGACAGCAATAGATATGCTGAAAACCTATTTTCCAAATTTCTTGCAGCCATCTTGATAAGTCAAAGTCACATAAAAATCAGGGTGGTAGAGTTTATGATAATTCTCCTGCCACAAAATGTCCTGTCTTATCACAAATCTAGCCACAAGTCTAACAATAAGTAATCACAAGTACCTACATGAGCTCTCTAGCTTCATAATTCTTTTTTTACAATTTATTTTGCAGAAACAAAGCATCCATTAAAATTATTTGGGCATTCGAAAAAAAATGAGCATATTAAATTAAATTTCTGTAATTCTTTGTCAGTGTTTTTTCCAGCTCTAGACATTGTATCCCAAATCAATTCTATTAGGTTTTGAAGCAACCCTAGAAAACAAATTAGTAGAAATTGCTCGCTTCATTAAGCAAAAAGTATGCTGATGTTACGCTTCAGGAAAACAACCAATTAATTAGTTTAAGTAATTGCTAGTATCAGAAACCGAGAAATCGTAAGTTTTCCATTTCAAATAAATCCTTGCTGCTTGAATAATGTATGGAAATAAAAGATTTATTTTTTGTACTGGTGTTTTCTCTAGTAGCGTTTTCGTTTGGAAACGGTTTGAATATTATTGTAATACATCTTCAAAGAACACAGGGGAAAACTTGTTTTTCCCGCAAATTTAAGAAGTACGTAAGTAAGTATTTTAATTATTATTAATGTTCTATAAAAAATATATTATAATTTTTTATTAAACATTGACAAGTTTGAAAATATACGAAGTAATAGCAATTCTGCCTTCAATTTTGTTTTTTCTCTGGATAAAGTTGGAAAAAATGTGAGCTGGTAGGTATATTGTGAATCAATTCGTGTACCTACAAGCAGACGTGATAACTTCGCGATAAAGTTTCGTTACGAAAAAAAGTGTAACTGTGTTATCTACCCAAAAAGTTTTAACGATGCTCTTCGGAACCCCCTGCCTGTACCGAAACTGAACTAGTCATCATTTTTGCTGCCCTGAATTGTTTACTTTTTTCCTCTTGAGAAACAACCACAAATTATGTTGAATTTATCTCAATGAAGGAAAAAATGCAATGTAAAAGAATTAAACAATTGCAATGGAATTTTAGATTCTTTGAAAATCCAGTCAATTATTAAAATCTCCAAATCATCAATCCTCAAAAGCCAGGTTTAGCCAATTCAAACCATAAAAATATCATATAAACTGTGTATAAAAATCATAGCTAGCTATTAGCTCAGAGTATATAAATACTACGTACAACTATTAGTAACCCACTTTTTTTTATAAAAAATCATCGTTTTATCTATTTTGGGCCTTATATTATTATGTCTTAAAACCTTATTAGTCATTTATTCTCAGGTTTAATAATGACTAAAATAACTTATTAATATACGTTATACCATAAATATAAGAAAACTAAGCTCAAATACATAATGTGCGTTTTCTAAGAAATTTCGGTTCAGAAGTCACGTAAACTCACATGCAAACGTCCCAAAATGTCGGGTAAGACGACAATTTTATGGTACAGCTATTTCGTCTCTCACTTTTACTTTTAATGCACAGTTGTAGCTAAGAAATTTCGCTTTAAATTCTCATTTCGTTAACAAAATGTAAACACAAAATTCTGGAAGGCGTTGAACGGAGCGGAGCGGGAGGAAGCGCGCCCCGTTTGTGCTCCTCCGCTGATATAATTGAAATTTTGTTCAACGCCACTGCTCTGCTATCTGTCCCCTTATTTATGTTGTAATGGGAATATTCTAATTAATTCTCTTTTTTTTGCTAGGTATGCTTTATTCCTTGGGTATGCGAGACAGACCTGCAGTTTTTGCGATAATTTCCTTCAGTGGAAACAATTCCTCAAAAAGATAACTTATTTTTGTGTTCCTTGCCGCAGTTTTACTTGTGACTTATATTTCACTTCACACCATTAAATTATAAGTTATGTACTTCTGTATGACTATGTTAATTTAAACTTACCGTATCATCACGGTTAATTCACAAAAACGGTTTGATCCGGGTATCCGTCGTTGAAACTTAGTTGACAAGGGTTCTGTCCAATGATCTCAAGTGCTTTTAATTTCTGACGAAGCGTTTATTTATTGTTCTCTACTAGCGAATGAATTGTTAAGCACAATATTTGCTCACCTTCAAAGAGAATTTATTAGGCGTTGTTTACAGCGTTTTTGTTTCACAAAGAGATTTCTCTGAAAATCTTTTCTTAGCTACGTTTGCAACAAAGTCGAGATGAAAGAAATTCTAAATAAGGCTTAGAATTATTTATAATCAGTTTAGATAAGGAATTGCTTTTATTGAATTATGTAATTTGGTAGATAACTGCTGTGTTTTTTTTAAAGAGTTCTAGTATTGCTGTGATTGATTTTGGTTACCTTGTGTGGAATTGATTCTTATCTTTGAGAATATCTCTATACATATACTTGTCTAATAAAGTAGTACTTATTATATGATTGAATACGACCATATTTTCTCTTATTTTGTCGGTTGAAACATAGAACAGTCAGCTACTATGGAGGGCACGCTATGTAATGCCAAAATTGCTCAATTTCCTGTCTCAAGTTTCAACTTCGCTTAACGTCTTAATGAAAACTAACTTTATTTACGTTTTATAGTGAAGAAAATTAATTAACTTTTGGGTTATCTATTGTATTAAAGAAACAAGTGCGATTAGAAAGTCGTTTGTAGTCAGGCTAGATCTATTTGAGTAACGAGACATTACATTATGGTACTACAACAAGTAGCTATACAGACCACGGATACAGACAATCATATTTGTGCAAGTAACTACAGGAATAACTTAGTTCACATTACAAAACATTTTTTTTATGCTCCTTGTATCTATGTCTTAATTTAAGGAGTAATTGAACGCGAGCAAAGTTTCTGCCCACAGCTAGTATTAGCTACGGTAAACTGGATTGAAATGAAATAAAGTTGATCCACACTGATCTCGACTTTAACTAGATTAAAGTTAGACCATTGAGAGCTAACTAAGCTGAGCCAGCTCCGTGTTTTTACGTTTTAGTTTGTTGAATTACAAAGTGCCTGTTTTCACTGCATTTCTTTTTACTTTGTATTTCGACTCTGGTGGGCCTAAATTCTGAGTAGGTACCTACGATGTTCTGTTTTGTTTTGGGATATTTAATGGATTGAGCGTAAATACTTCCCTGTTTTTCCTAATCATACATTATGTCAAGAGTAACATATCGAAGATCCAGATTCAAAGGCCGAGTTTTGATTATTAATCTCTAACATACACTTATACAGATAAATGTAACATGAGAACACACTTGCTGACAAACTGCAATCCAGTTTAACAGGTATTAAAAAAATATAAAAGTGTATTTTTTATTGGGTAAATAAACGGCCTGCTTTTTTTTAAATATGTTCAAATATTTAATACAAACGTTACCTTATAAATATTGTAAATAAGGGTTATTCATATTTTCTGACCTTATTTAGTGTTCGTTTAGACTATTTTCAATAGTGGATAGAATTGTATTTTACAGATGACAACGAGCTTAACATAAGCATATGATTTTCAGCACTAAATATTCATTCTCTTATCAAGATCGAAAAGCATTGAAATAACAATATTTTATATCCAACCAAATAAAAACTACATAACTTCAAGTTATGTGGTTTTAGAGATACCTCAGATACAAATGATTGCCGCTTCAAGAAAGATGGAGCAATTGTGTCCGTGGTAAGTTCCCAGTTTCCACTTCGGACGCGTGTTTTGGCATGTGGGCCTCGTTAGTGAAGCACTTCAACACGCCCAATTATGGACCAAGTTCAACTCGACTCACTAAAATGATGCAAGAACCATCAATTAAAATTGCACGGGAATACGTCGCCAATGAAATATCATTTAAAACTTACAGTTGAGCCTCATACAAAATATTAAATTAATTATTTTCTGAATACTTTAAATCTGCTATGACTTATAAACACTTTTTGGATATTTTTTTTTTATTTTTTTTTATACGACTAAATCGGTAAACAAGCATTCGGCCCGCCTGATGGTAAGCGGTTACCGTAGCCATATGGACGCTTGCAACACACGAAGCATCGCTCACGCGTTACCGACCTTTCCCCCATCCCCTATGAACTTTGGCGACCTTACTCACGCGCAATAATAATGACATTATCCGCAGGGCCCTTGTTGTCGCTAACGTGCCTTCCGTACTGGAACCAGTCGGTATTGCGCGGGGCGATGGCTAGAGACCGCATGGTATGTCTTTGATCCCTTGGAGTGTCGGAAAGTCGCTGGTGTGGGATGCCACATGTGTCGATACACTCGCGCCATCTTACTTACCGGCGACTTGTAAAGCTGCAGGGGCAGCTGCGGCCAGTCGGAAAATTCAAAATTCAAAAAATATGCATCGATTGGACCCAATTATATTTTTATGCTTTTTGCGGTCGAGACCTTGGGACCGTGGGGGTCCGAAGCTCGCCGTTTTGCTCGCACCTTGTCATCAAAATTGATCGAGAACTCCGTAGACCAGCGGGCGGGGAGCTTTTTCCGCCAATTTATTTATTTAATTTGGATATACAACAAAGAATACACTTCACATTGAAATCAACAATAATCACAATTTATAGGTACACCTTGTGCTTACTCAATTACAGGACATCTCAGAAAGGACAAACAGATAACACATAAAAATAAAACACAATAATAATAAATACAATAACCGAAAATAGAAAAAATGAACATTTTTTTTTTTATTATTTATTCATAGAATAAATTGTTTTTTTTTTTAACAAATAATAAATATTTTCAGAATAGTCATCAGTAACTTGAAAAATTATTAATTTATTATATATGCTATATATTTAATACCTAAATAATAAACAGCGCGTGTATGAAGATTTTCATTGAAGTTAATGTATAACTATTTTAATCATTGTAATGTACGAATTTGAATTAAATTTTATTTCAATCGAAGCGAGTGTTGATGAACTTATAAGTGCACATAAATGCTTGCGTTTGTGTAATATTTCATTTAAATTTAGCTTTGTTTATAAATTCTATTAACTACGATGAGTTCAACTACAATGCGGGATAGTTAAGCTTATTTTAAGCTGGATATCTCTTAGGGTTTGGTATTAGTTACAAGAATTTGGCAGTTTTCAAAACGATCATTAGATTTGTTGTTAGTTTAAAAACCTACGTCCAATATGTACAGAATAAATAAAAGTGTGTTTATTTATTTATATTATATTATTATAATTTAATTAATTTTTGTTCTAATTTATATTGCAGTGCAGCAGCATCATCATCATCATCATCATATCAGCCTAGGGATGTCAACTGCTGAACATAGGCCACCCCCTTTAACTTCCACTTCGAACGGTTTTAGGCCTCTTGCATCTAGCGGCACCTAGCGATTTTGACCAGATCGTCGGTTCACCTGGTGGGAGGTCGCCCCCTAAAGGACCTAGCCCCTTTCCAGTATGTGGTCGCCACTCGAGGACCTTCCTTCCCCATCGGCTATCGGTTCTTCGAGCGATGTAGCCTGCCCAATGCCACTTAAGCTTTCTAACTCTACGAGCTGTATCGGTAGTTTTCGAATGTCCTCGTTTCGGACTCTGTCACGTAGAGAGATTTCAAGCATAGCTCGTTCCCTTGAACGATTTAATCGTTCAAGCTCGTTCCATAGCGCGCTGAGTGACTCTAAGCTTATTTATTCGGCCAGCAGTAAAATACCATGTCTCTGTTCCGTATGTCATCCGTATGTCGTGCGGCAGCAGTGATGCCGCGATTCACTGCAATACGTACGCAAATACTACAACTCCAAATAAAATAAAATAAACCTCACTTTGCTTGTGACATTGTGGCATACAGTTTGCGCGTTTCTCCTCGCAAGAGATACGTGTCGCGAACAAGCACGTGTCGGGGATTAAGTTGTGCATAATAACTACCCACTTTATATACACACACTTTGATTACAACCCTATGTAAGAGTACAGTATCTAAAGTTGGACTAGATAAGTTAGTGATTGCAATTTTGCCGTCATGTTGAAGTATGAACAGTAGAGTTTTAAAAGGCATTCACTTACTAACTATTTATACGTATATACGCTTACGAAGTACTATGAAATCATTTTAAATCTTAAAGGCTTAAAGTAATAAAAAAAATATGGAAAGTTATTGATTAAAAATCATCATCATCATCATCATCAGCCTTTAATGTCCCACTGCTGAGCACAGGCCTCCTTTCACAAATGAGGGTGAAAGGGACTGGGCGATACTCCACCACGCATGCCCACTGCGGATTGGTGGAGGTAGGCTAGTGGTCAACCTACTGTTGGAATTTTTCAAGCCGCCTAGGAGGCATCCAACTAGCTTGACAACTATCACAATTATGTGATAACCGGGACCAATGGCTTTACGTGCCTTCCGAAGCACGGAAACGCTCGATTTGAAATACCACTAGGCGGTCACCCATCCAGGTACCGACCACGACATACGTAGCTTAACTTTGCCGATCGATTAAGAACGGCTAATCACGCTACACAACGAGCGCTCATTGATTATAAAAGATGGGTTATATTCGATTCGATCGTAATTTCCAGGGAGACATTTTTAAAGTATATAAAGCATTATTGGAAAAACATTAACAATCTCTCAGGACTATATTACTAACATCATAAAAACAACTGTTGTTCTATGACTTTTAATAATTCATCAGACTTTAATACAAAAATAAAAATATTTAAATTTAACGCTCTAACGCACGGGAGGTGTAGTTATAACTAAATACAGAATTGAAATGCGTTAGATAGAACAAAGAAATCTTGAAAGTTTGTTTTTGGTAAAAAGTCATAGAATTGGTAATATAGTCCTGCAAGGTTGTTAGTGTTTTATCAATAACCCTGTATATGTATATAGTATGTATGTACATTCAACATAGGTAAGTAATATTAAGTGATAAAGCTACCTATGTGGTGGGTACGCCACAAACGTGCTTTTATAGTTAGAGTATCAAAATCAAAATCAATAAGTTTTTTATTCAATTTAGGCCCTGGTAAGGCGCTTATGAACGTTAAATTGGTACATACAGTCTAGTAACACAACAGTACAACAGTAGTACAGTCTAGTAATAGGTTACAAAACTGGAAAGTACTCGTAAATAGGTTCGGATGTCAAATGTAAAGTGGTGTGAAATGTATTGTGCTTGCTTATTGTTAATATGTAACCCGCTATCGCCACTTTATTCAATAGCAAACAACTGAATGTACATAAAGATATTTTTTAATATCTACCTATGTAGATATATACACAAACATATATATACATTTGTAAGCCTATGCTTACAAATGTATATAATAGAGATCGAGACACTGTTAGTAACTAGTTTAATAATCAGATACTGAAAATATTTTAGACCTCGTTTAGTTTAAGTTCTAATCTTGTTAACAATTTGCAGACCTAACATCTGCCGAAATTCACAAAATATTTAGTCCACAATAGGTCCCGTAGGCATTTTGCCTGGGGGTTTATAATCAATATCGGAACAAGTTTCTAAGTGGTCTGTTTTGTATCTTTCATTATAAATATTAAAGTGCCGACTACAAATGATTCGTAATTTATCTAACATTTATTGTCGTATTTAACATTATAGTGGTAAACAAGTGTACGGTCCATCTGATGGTAAGCGTTACCATAGCCATATGGACGCTTGCAACACACGAGACAACACTCACGCGTTAACAACCCTTCCCCCCTCCCATAATGTAATGTAAATAATAATATGCTCCCAAGATACAGGTATTCCTAGTTTGGGAGCAAGTGATCCTAATTTTGTAAAAATGGTATGTTGTAATAAAGAATTTTATTATTATTATTATTATTTATAATAAGCACCGGCGACCTTACTCACGCACAGGAACACTACATAAAGTTATTTGGCTGCGGCAGGTTGTTAGCCTTCTGACGTAACGAAAACATTTAAAGGCTTTTCAAGACAAAGCTAGTTTATACTGGGGGCCAACCACAAGCTCTTAAAATTATAATAACCTTATTTGTCTTTTGTCCCTCTTTGACATCCAAGGTTAGAACAGGACAAAAGAAGTGCCGATTCTGTTGTAAATCGCACTATACTAATTTTAGTCACATCACATCTCTTTTTTACAAATATTATTGAAAAAGGATAGAACATATTTAAATCATATTTATAGGTCATCCGACAAAGAACTAAAGTAACCGACATAGCTCAACGAATTAGCCAGCTGAAGTGGCAGTGGGCCAGTCACGTCTGCCGAAGAACCGATGGTCGATGGAGCAGACAAGTCCTAGAGTGGGGACCGCGTCTTGGCAAACGTAGAGGGGGACGCCCTCAGCCCGATGGACTGACGACCGCAAAAAAGTGGCCGGTCTGGGCTGGATGCGGGTGGCAAGAAATCGGAAAGAGTGGCGCGCTCTGGGAGAGCCCTATGTCTAGTAGTGGACTGATAAAGGCGTATTAATATGATATAATTTAAAGCTGTCATTTTAGTCTTTGCCGTCTTCATTTGCGTGACTAAAATGTTGAAAACAAGCATTGGATTAATTTGATAGTACTAAATTTCTTACATCCTTTACATATGTTCTTTGTTAGAATGAGATATAGTGTGACTAAATTAGTTTAGTTATAAATAACAAATTATTATTATTATTATTGTAATTAAGAATCGAATGCCAATTCTCACTCGCTTTTGAAATCGATGTTGCATTAGAAATTGGGCAAAAAAATGGCGGACCCCGAGTCCCAAGTCTGCTAAATTACAATTGTGTTCCAATGAATTATCAGTGGTGTAAAAATTTACAGAATTGACTATTTGATA
This sequence comes from Achlya flavicornis, assembly GCA_947623365.1. Classification (NCBI taxonomy): domain Eukaryota; kingdom Metazoa; phylum Arthropoda; class Insecta; order Lepidoptera; family Drepanidae; genus Achlya; species Achlya flavicornis. The sequence continues at coordinate 7,763,958 of OX392482.1, forward strand.
GTCTACTAATTCAAAAGTGTCGATAAACATTATGAATTAATTTTATAAACAACTATAGAGTTGAAATAGGAGAGTAAAGAATGACAATAGCAGACTTGGCCCATTTACATAGGTAATGTACCTACTTAAAAATAATTGAGATCTACCATGTTTTTGGCCAAATGTCGAAAATCTGAAAATCTGGCTCCAGATTTCAACTATATTAGGAAGAAAGCAAGGTGAGCTATAACAATAATTTATCAATCCTTGTACAATAATTTCAATAAGTTACCAGAAAATATTTTCAGCAAAACAGCGTTAAAACTTGAATAAATTGTCACTTAATTTTGTCCAATAGCACCCGTCAGTGGGCCGGTGGGGACTGGAAGGACTGGACCGGCCCCTGGTCGTCGATTATTTGCCGATACAGACGACAATCAACACAAATTTGCATGTGAGCCGTATTGAATTGAGACAAGCGACCGTCACGAGCGATCGTGATGGGCCAATGCAAAGGTTTCATTATCAACTGGAAGTGTTTTTGAGGAATAATTGGGATACCTTGATGTTTTAGCTGATAGCTAAATGTTTGACCTATGAACTAAATCCTAATAAATAAAAAGGCTATCCTGCCTATCGTGTTGTAAGAAGGCTTTTGATATTTCTGCCTATAGAACTACTAAAGTAAAAAGAAATCAATAAAATTTGATCCCGTGGAGTGTCAGCAGGTCGCTGGTGTGGGATGCCACATGTGTTGATACACTCGCATTGATTGGACAAAATTATATTTTTATTCCTTTTGCGGTCGAGACCATGGCTGACCTGACCTGACCTGACTTATTTCAGTAATAATGTAAATGATTAATAAAAGATAGTGATGGAAATTGAGTTCATTCATAGCACGAGCACAGTACCTGTACTGCACATCCAGTATCTTTAGGTCTGAGAATAAAATTTGCAATTCAGTAATCTACCGTCGAAGGGAAAGATAGCCCGGGTTTAATTTAACCGTCTGTAGCAGGGGTCAAATGCTCCATTCATTTACTTATGTGTAATTTCAACTCTATATTCTATATTGTAAATTAAAATAGCTACACTCTACATTTTATTAATGCCGATATTAACTTTGTGTGCCAATGTGAGCTCATTTTGTTTTAATAAAACAGCATTTTTTAAGATGGCAGTTAATTTATAAAATACTTAAATTATAAAAAAAACAATAGGTACCCTATTATTTTTAGGACTGATCACAATTCACGAAGTTCAAAGAACCATTTGGGCAATTTTCAGCGTTTCATACTTAGAGCAGAATTATTTCAATTGCTTTTTGCTCATTATTTAAATTGTAATGAATGGGACTAACAAAGCAGCGTTCATCAGCAATTGAAAAGAGTGAACTTTTTGAATTTATTTCATAATAGGTGTATGACTTTGCTCATTTATCAAATAACTGCAAGAAATTCGCATTATGAGCGGTACTTATCCTGTGAAATATGGTCGTATTTTATGCGACAGTTGCTAGCGGCTGCCATCTTCATCTACAGAACGAATATAGAACTATAATAAATATTTACAGTTGAATGAAAAATTCTTTGTCACAGTTTTTTTGGATATAAAAATTCTTTACTTTATGTTGTTTGAAAATAAATTTGTTACCTGTTTTAACAATATCGTATTTCATTATCTGAACTAATTTTAAGAAGAGATAACGTTTGGGTGTTTGAATGGAAGATGCCTCTCTGATTAAAAAAAATCGGTGACTTATAGGTAGCTACATTATCCCCAAGTCTTATAAGCTACTTTTTATCCCAGGAATGCGGGTAAAACCACGCAGGACGGCTAGGTTTGGATAAAATACTATAGTTATTATTATAAATTGAACTCCCCATACTCCCAAACAGTACCTAGTAAAGTTATATAACGTTAGGAATGTGCTAGTTGTTAATTTAGATAAAAATATAAACAACACAGATTTTTATGAGGAGGATTTTTTTATGAGGAGATATAAAAGTAGAAGGTAGTCAGATTTTCAGAAATACCATATATTTGTTTTCTACTGCTTCAAGCTGAAAATATTTTGCGGAAAAATATGTTTGAATTAAGCTTTCACTGTTGCAGTTGCTATTAAATTGAAAAATTAAAAGATTGGAGTAGATAGATTACGTACATATAGGTACATAAGTGAGGTATGTCGTGTTAGCGGTGGTAACGTTTTTGAACAGTGGTAGGTAACAACTGTATCACTTTATTGGTTACTTTCACCTCACCTGATGTTGAAATCCTATCTCCTAGCACTTGAGGGCCAATTGCCGTCTATGTTTAAAGGTCGGTTACATATTGGCAAGGCTCAGGTCATTGCTAATGTCCATAGGCGACAGTATACCATCAGGTGGACGCTCTGCCTGCTTATCATCGTTCTGAAATAAAACAAAATAATAAAATATACACTTAAGAGGCAATATCATAAAAAAAGAAATAAACTAGTACTATAAGTATGTTTTCACATGAGACGATAACGACACAATTTTGTCGTAACGATAGACGACCGACGATATTGGTTAACGGTCGTGTCATCGTTCGTTTTCACACGAGGGATGACGCCGCACCTTCACGACAGTTACGAATATTCATTTTAGCGACTACTCGTCCATCATATGTCTAGATTTCAATCGCCGGCAACTTCTAGCAATCCTGGACAGGAAACTTTCTAGCAAAGGAGAGCCAGAAAATACTGGCTTCACCCAATCAATACTTTTATCCCACAAACAGGGTTTTGTTTCCACTGCCTCTATTAAAGTTATAATGTCGTATTTTAATTTTTTCCTCAAGATAAAACCATTAGAAAACTCTTTACTAGTAAACAGACACCATTCAAAACAAACAGCGAGTGCCGACCGGTCACAGGAAGTGTCGTGTCCTTCTCGTGGAAGTCCTGACCTTTTTCGATACATTTCGAAGATCCGGTAAACAGTCACTGCAAAAAATCGTCACGATCTAGCCGAACCTCTATGAGCCGAACCAACGACATAGCCGAATTATCGTTCCTGTGTCGTGCAGTGATGTGTCGTTGTCGTTGTGTGTGAAAATGGTCACAGTTTTTTTACGGTGTCGTTATCGTCTCTTGTGAAAACGGCCTGACTACTACAACTGATTACCTAATTCAAGAGGCATCTACAAAAGGAAATTCTCTGCTCTAACAAAACTCTTATCACAGCTCGTGATTTAAAATAAATCAAATACCTAATACCTACTATTTATCTTCCTTAGAGAAAAACAGCTCGAGGAATTTTTTGGCTCGCAGTATAAACTAAATTGGCCCTATTTGGCACCTAAATAATTTTGGCTCAATGTAATCACATAGTTCAGATACAGAATACGAGATTTGTTTCACAACTAAACTCAAATCATATTAGAGTTGTGCAGAGTTTACTTTGGCGAATTTCCAAGCGTATTAGTCACGGATAGCTAAGTTTGAGCCTCGTCCACATACGTGTATGGAGGGCTAAACTTTAGCTTTTGACTTTTTAATTATTTATGTTTCCTTGTTTTTTTATCCCTTCTTTACTGTCGATCTGCTATCTTTACCAATAATGTTAACGTTACCGTGAATATTAGTAGTAAAAATCGGCAAGTAATACTGCCCTCATAACTCGGACAACCGTAACTACGAAAAGTATAGTTTCGAGATAAACACCGCATACACTTTTTTATCTTAAATTTGTGATCAGTTATAGAAAAAGAACATATCTAACATATACTGTTGCAGCAGGTGGAGTTTTTGAGAATTCTATGTTTGTGTCATAGTAAAATCATCAGCATGATCGAAAAACATGCTATCTCAAAATCACCACCCGGTATATTACCCTATTATTTTGTGATAAAATTAATACCTTTATTATTATTTAACAAATTAATAATTGTTAAAGCTAGCTCAATATATAATATAATATTAACCATGATCGCCGTATGTGTTTACGGTTCTTATGTCTAGGAATTTGTTACGGTGTTTGACAGACAGAACTTTCTCAAGGTTTACAATTCATAAGAGCAGTAACTTAAAAATACAATGATCGCTTTTTAACTAGGGGAATCTAAGTCTATACTTACAGCTGTTATGACTAGGAAAACTGTTTAGTATACCTTTCGTGCACTAAAATAGTAGAAATTCAATACCCTTTGTTTTAGTAGTGGGTAAGTACACTATAATGATTATAAACAGTTATCGAAAGTACCGTAAACTAAGTTACTGTTCTTATTTATAATAATGTATAAATAATAATATTCAGATGTTTGCCATATCTCAGAGTATATAAATACTACCCATATATATGTTGGCGTTAGCGAAAGCCAAGCGATACGAATACCATATTTAGGGTTTAGTGGTGTCAACTTTGATGGGCGTAGCCGCGTAGGGATGCAGGCATTAGGATATATATATTTTTTTAGGCTTTTATAAAATTTATAAGAAGTTTTGACTGTCAAAGTGAATTTTTTATAGAATAATCCTATCAAACAAAATTTGTTCTTGGTGTGCAAATGGCCTTATGTATTATAGCTCGGAAATTGCTTGTTTTCTCTACCTCATTTCATTTAAAATGAAACTCTTCATGTAGCTTCTGTCTATATACACAGTTCTCAAACTGAATCCAAATTCATTTGGTTCTGTTTTGTTTTTCCATTCAATATAACAACAAAACAGCCATGAACAGGTGAGATTTCATTATTTAAATAGACAAAGTTACGATAATTGGTTAGCGCCTGTATTCATAGCTACTGTATTTTTACATAAAATGAGTATAAAAGCAGACGATAAAATATCCTCGTAAAATCGATATTCGAATATCGATAGTACGCATTCAAACTAGAAACAATGCGGGGTATAAAATATAACTTTCTAATGTTATGACTTCTCCTTTCTATGGTAATAAGGAGGTAGTAAATTTTTTACGATCGACTCCAATAAAATTTCATAGGAAAATTATGCCGTACATTAAAAATATGGCATCCGTGAGGTAGCTTTTAGATAAACTGACAGAAAAGATTTATCTAGTTGAATCCATAAATATTTTGGGTGGAATAAAGGTAGCATACCTTATTCTTGTTTCAGCGTGATGCGTTTTTCTCTTCCATTTCTTCCTATCATGCGTAATTTCAACTAGTTTTAACTACTTACTATTCCTAATCCATACGTACTTTTTTTGGCTGTCCTTTCTATGACCTTCATATTAACACTCTCTGCGTGAATAGAAATTATATTGAAAGCACCATCAATAATTATAACAAACAGTGAATAGAATGGTTATATACCTAAGAAAACTCATATTCTTGATTTCTTAAAGATATATGGACTCTACGTTTATGAGAATCCTAACTGCGTTCTGAAAAATCGTTCTTAAGAACTGTACTGTACTTTTCCACATATGACAATAGACAATACGGCTTCTTTACCATGTATATTCTTGGTAACTGCAGTAGATGACTATGAAATTGTAAGGTTTCAAACGATACATTGCATGTCTGTACAAAAACTGCATTTGAAAGTGGGCGAGGGCTCTATAAAGTCACAAAATAGATAAATTGTTGGGTGCTACTTATTATCAATACAGAATTAATGAACAAGCAATTTCAGGGTCGGCATCGCGCGAGTAACACCCCTGGTGTTTCAAGCGTCCATAGGCTGTGGTAACCGCTTACCATCAGGCGGGCCGTATGCTTGTTTGCTACCTAAGTAGTATAAAAAAAACTGTATTAGAAAAAAAAATATAACATTAGTGTCCACATCCTTCTACTGTGAATTTTATTTTAATTTAGACACTCCGTATCCCGACTGCAAATGTATGCAGATTATTTGCGTGGGATGCAACGGACAGCAATCAAATTAAGCGACGGTAAAATGCCAGAAAATATCGTGCATGGTATATATTATTATTGCTGGTTTTTACATATTATCATAGTTTTATTTTATAAATTACAACAAATATGTTAAAAAACTATGCATATAATTTCATCGAGTCTGCCGCTGCAATCGGCAAGATTCCCAGCAGGCTGGTAGCGTTTCCTTTTTGGATTTTTATAAATACTTTTATTGTAAAATTTCATGGTGACAATCCAAAAATGACGACGTGAATCATTAGCATATTTTTTTATATCAGATGGAAGTAGTACCAGCACAGCATCAGTAACAAATTAGCAATAGTACTTTTTAAGCTTTCGCGAACTAAATTCATTGTAATATTAATGTATCGGGTCTATTCTAATCTGTGCGTGAATAGATACATTAATCGATTTGTTATTTTTAACCGACATTTGAAACGGAAGTAATTTCAGAAGCTTTGACAAGTGCCCTAGGGCCTAAATTAAATAAATGGCTTTGACTTTGACTTCCCTTCGATCGTATACTATGTTTTCCTCGCGATCTTCCCCTTAACCGTATTGAGGTGCAAGGTGATGACAACTCAATTTAAAAGATCCTCCGCCAGTCTGAATCATCGTGCCTGGGGACAGTGGTCCAACTGTAAATGTCGGACAGTTGTATATATGCAAATCGCCGAGAAATCTTCGCAAGTGCGATGCAGGATAATGGGGCGCAAGCCATCTATCTCTCGGCGTGTGAACTTCATTATGTAGTGGTTCGCTACGAAGCTCCAGCTCCAGCTCTTTGTAAGATTTGAACCTGAGCAATCATCGCTTCAAAATTATTATTTACATTATGAAATGTTGTTCCTTTTTCATATGACAATAATTCAAATATATTAAATAAACATTCCATTATTTCCATTACACTTTATGACTGTCAATTTGCAATGCTCATTAAATTGTAACCTGTTTCTATTGCTGTGTATACTAAGCTTACCAGTCTGTATTATCTGAAGCTATTTATCATGACCTGCCCACCAAATAATAACATAGCATTAGTATAATGGATATAAGGCTGATTTATATACAAATATCACTATGAAGTAAGTGTAATTGTATAATCGATACCGCACCCGAGTTGAGTATAAGATACAGTTCGATAAACACACTTTGTCGTTCTCTCCGCATTCATAAATCAAAATTGTTTGTAAATATCGCAGTGTTTTCATAGTATTACGTATCAGTGGATAGCTAATGTTCCTTGTTATAAAATAGTGAAAACCGTTTAAAAAATATCACAGTATATCCGTAGATATTAACAAAATCAGTTTGAATTTGTTCATTAACGGCTGGCAAAACTGACCTACGACAACTCGCGCTTCGCTCGATCCTGTGAGTCACCCGCTCCGCTACGCTTGGTACCTGCGCCTACTGCGATCCGTCGCCTGCATCAACGACTAACTTGTCGTTCAGCCGCCTACAAATATGGCAGTTAATTGCGGTGGATGCGGAAAGTCCATTGAAGACCGGCACTACTTGGTATGCTCGAGGTGTAAAGGTACATATGACCTTCTTTGCATAAATATGACTGTGGACCAGCTTGATAAATTGTCCGAAAAATTCAGAAGTCAATGGCTTTGCCCTTCTTGTGTTTGTGCACAGCCTAAAAATATAAACAACAGCACTCCTGTGCGTGGTTCAGCTGTCTCCGCAAATGTAACACATGATAATTCAAGCAAGACAAGTGCAAATATCAACATGTCACGCGGAGGAGGTCGTCAAAAAACGGCGTCGAAATCTAAACCAGAAGTCACTGACGACCAGCTGGTCTCTAGTGAAATGCCTAAATTATTGGATGAGATTCGTTATTTGAGGCAGGAAATGTCTGTATTAAAATCGCAGAATAATGACATAAAAACCCAAGTGACTTCTTTGTCAGACACGCTAAGTGAAACTCTAAAAGAATATACAATGAAGTTACAAAATGCTGAACAGGTAATAGACCACCTTCAATCCACGGTAGGACAACTTCAACAACAAATTGCATGGAGAGAACAGGAAAGCATGAGGAATGATCTGGAAATCGTGGGAATCCCTGAAAAGGTTAATGAAAACCTGGATCACATTTTCAAAGCAGTCTCAAATAAAATTGGAGTTGACCTGACTGAGGCAGATATCGATAGTATCGCACGTGTTGGCCCTAAAACACGAACGGGCACAAAAGTTGCATCCGAAAACAAAATGCCTCGCAACATTGTAGTGAGATTAGTACGGAGACGCAAACGCGATGAACTGATCAATGCGGCGAAAGTCAGACGTAACCTAACATCAGAAGGCTTAGTGGAAAGTACTCCGGAAAATATTTACTTCAACGAGAGACTCACGAAAGAAAATCGTCAGTTATTTCGTGAAGCCAGACGTCGCACCGCCTCTTGCAACTATAAATTCTGCTGGATCCGCAACGGTTCTATCTACGTACGACAATCCGAAGGTAACCCGGCAATCAAAATTGCTTCAACAAATGATTTGGACAACAGGGTTGGGTTGCCTCCGCCAGCCCCACCGGGCCCTCCGGCAAAGACGTCATAGTTATCTTTTGTACAACATTTTTCTTATTATTCTTAAATTTTGTTTCTCTATTCAAATTGATTATAAATGGTTAATTATGGCCCTTCATTACACATTTAAACACTTATTACTAACACTTTCTCAGATTTTACACTTATTACTCATAACTGAAGAAAATACCGCCAGCATTAAAATGCTCTCGAATAGGGTCAGACTACTAGGAATTCAAAGAGTTACTTTTAATTATTATAGTATTAATACAAACAAGTGGACTTAGTTATTAACGATTTGGATGAAACTCTATCAATTAACTGTCTCCTACTCGAGAGCCTCGATGCTTGTGGTAAATACCTGTCACCGGAATATAACTTCAAAGTTCTTACTCTTAATATTAGAAGCCTACAAAAGAATTTCGATGCTTTTATGGTATCGCTGGGGCGCATAGACATATTTTTTGATGTTATTGTCTTGAGTGAATGTTGGTTGTCGGATGGTTGCCCAATTCCACAAATTCCAGGCTACAATTCCTATAATTCAAATAAATATATAAATAAAAGTGGTGGTGTTGTCGCTTACGTTAAAAATGTTTGGACAGCTGACGTCAAGGAATCGCTTTGCGAGGATTGTAACTGTCTAGAAATTTATCTGAATAACAATTTTCTCATTTTGGGTATATACCGTTCTCCTTCTTTTACTAACACCGATAACTTTATTGGGTCTTTACATAAAGTACTACTCGGAGCTGGTCCCAAAAAGAATATAATACTCGTTGGAGACATAAACATTGACTTATGTACTAATTTTCAAAGTGATTCCTGCAGTGACTATTTGAACATGTTGTATGAACAGAAACTACTTCCAGCTATTACTAGACCGACTAGAGGAGAGGCATGTTTAGACCACATCTTTATAAATAATTCAACAAATGCACTGGGCCTAGTTTGTTCCTCCGACGTCACTGATCACGATATATGTGTTCTTGGGATGTCAGCACGACGTCCAATTTCACGCTGTAAACGTACTCGCTCAAAATTAGATACTGTTGCTGTAGTGGAGCACTTGAGTTTACTGGACTGGTCGCTAGTCACTGACACTCAGGACGTTAACCGGGCTGTTACAGTGTTTAATGAATACATTAATGACGCGATTATTAAGTACACCCAAGAAGTTGTTTTAAGTCGATCTAAATTCAACCTTCAGCCATGGATTACACCCGGTCTAATGAAATGCCAGAGAAACAGAGATAGGTTACACCTAGTAGCTAAGAAAAATCCTACCAACGAAATCGCTCAAATTACCTATAAAAGATATCGTAACTTCCTTAACTCTATGTTACACAAACTCAAATCGGACTATGACAGTCAAGATCTAACTAGAAACAAAAACAACCCAAGAAAACTCTGGTCAACCATTAAAGACATGTGCCACTGGAATAAAAAACATAGTGATCAAGCCGAATTAACAAAAATAAAACCAGATGTTACCTCTTCCTTAAATCATTGTAATAAGTTTTTTGCAAATATTGGTGAATCTCTTGCATCTGTCACCCTACAAAAATTATCATCCACCCAGCAATCTTTAGCAGCCGCAGTCAATATAACAAAATCAACCCCTGATTCATTCTTCATGTCCCCAACTGATGAGTGTGAAGTCAGCAACTTTATATCTGATCTAAAACTAGGTAGTGCCCCGGGATATGATAACTGTACCTCTTCATTGATTAAACAACTTAAACACATTATTACTAAGCCACTTACGCACATTTTTAATCTTAGTTTATCTTCAGGTATTTTCCCTGAGTGCTGGAAGGTTGCTATGGTCGTACCAATTCATAAAAATGGTGATAAAAATGAGCCACGCAACTATCGTCCCATTTCTTTGCTCTGTATCTTCTCCAAAATACTAGAAAAAATTGTAAACAAAAGGCTGGTTCATTATCTGGAAAAAAACAACTTGCTCCCTGAACGACAATATGGCTTCAGGCAGGGCCGATCTTCTGAAGACGCAATGCTACTGCTAACCAACTTTGTTACATCCGCGCTGGATGCGAATCGAAACTGTATCGGGGTATTCCTTGATCTTGCCCGAGCTTTTGACACAGTATCTCTTCCTATTCTTCTTCGAAAACTAAACTTCTTTGGCATTAGAGGGATAGCACATGACTGGTTTAGCAGTTACCTTTTAAACAGGCAGCAGAAGGTTAAAGTGGGAGAGAGCAAAAGCGATCAGCTCCCGGTGTACTTTGGGGTACCGCAGGGTAGCATATTGGGCCCTACGCTGTTCATAATGTATATGAGTGACCTGCTTGATCTTCAACTGAATGGCGCAGAAATTATTTGCTATGCAGATGACACAGCTATTTTGTTCCAGGATTCATCCTGGGATAAGGTATTCGAAGCAGCGGAAAGGGGTGTTTTAAACGTCGGCAATTGGCTTCACAATAACTTATTGACCCTGAACCTCTCAAAGACTCAGTACATTTGTTTTCACAAGACAAGTGTGTCACAGCCGCCAAACGATAAAACTCTTAAATTGCATTGTTGCAGCACACTGCTCAGGACATCCTCACCATGCGACTGTGATAATATTAGTCGCACACCTAGCACTAAGTACCTGGGTGTCGTTATTGATGAAAATCTGTCTTTCAAACATCACATAGTCCAACTCACAAAGCGCATCCGTAAATCAATCCACATGATGAAATGTCTTCAGCACTCAGCCGACACCCAGACCCTAAATCTTGTTTATAAGGCCATATGTCAATCTGCTTTATTGTACTGTATCACTGCATGGGGCGGCGCTGCTAAGACCAATATGATTTGTTTGGAGAGAGCCCAACGAGCCATAATTAAAGTGATGCTGCGGAAACCTTTCAGATATAGTACTGACGAACTGTACGCGGAGTGCAAACTCCTACGCGTACGGCAACTCTTCATACTGAGAACTGCCTTAAAAATGCACAAAACCGTCATATCTTCCCCAGATTATGACTATCTTAACGAACGCAGAATATATAGAGTGCCTGTTCCTATGGTCCGTTCTGTTTTTGCCAAACGTCTCCCCAATTTTCTGCATCCATTCACGTATAACATCACGTGCTCTAAGGTTCCTAACATTTGCAAACTCTCACTACTAAAGGTGAAACAGGAAATTGAACTCTGGTTAATGAAACTTAATTATCTTCAAACTGAAAACATCTTATCGACAGGGTTTTAAAATCTTCAGTTATTATTATTACACACACCCCATTTAAACATACACACACTCCCTTCTTAAACACATATACACTCCCACGCCTACACACACTAACACACAAAAAAAAAAAAAAGCGGCCATATTCATAAATAATAGTTTTTTAGGTTAAGTTCTTTGATATTTTACGTCCATCATTTGTTTCACCGTTATCATCTATCGAACTGTATATCGAGAAATAATGAAGCTTGGTAACTGTTTATTGGTCTCCTGCGATACAAGCTGCGCTTAGTGCAGGGACCGCTGTAATTTTTGTGTCTTTTTGTAAATTTATATTGGGAAATAAATGATATATTATTATTATTATTATTATTATTATTACCCCAGCGCTCGAACATTCAAAACAATCAACGCATTTTTTTGCCATCTTCGGAGTCCTGAAACAGCTTAAGTGTTGTTGTTAAAGCAATAATTTAAATTGGATTATTTTACTTTCACAGCACATTTTGCGAACAACCTAATTCCGGTTATCCCCGACGACACTCAAAACAAACGAAAGTCTGATAAATGTTGCTATTAATCTTCCGGCCGCTTCAGTGTGCGTCCGCGCGAGAAAGGGACGGATATAATTATAATAAAAATCTAGATGTGGGTCAAGTGTACTTAGACTGACAGTTTATGCTACTGTTTATAAAAGACCTGAATTTTATATAAATTGTGCGGTACGATGGACTTTTGTACTTTTTTTTTCATAGCTGTGTGTGCGTAACATTCCATGTGTTTGTATAGGAAACATCATGAATGAAGATAATTACGCCTCAAGCATGGAAAACAGTTTGAGAGCATAAAATTTGAACGTCCTAGTTACTTTGTACAGTCGAGGACATAAATATGTATACACTTTTTAAAATTCAAAAGCGATTTTCTCGCATCTTTAACATTTAAGTGTTAAACTATTACACAAATCATAATAGTATATGTTAGAAGATTCTGCCTTTATAATATCTCATAATTTCAATCAGTAGTTTAAGAGGAAACCGTTGTTGAATTTTACTAAGTGTATACATATTTATGTCCTCGACTGTACCTTTGCTTTGTACGTGCATGACATGTTGCACGACGTGCATGAAAAACTACTAATATAATGGGTCTGTATATCTTTTACGCGTATAAGTAGTATTACTCGAAATTTTTAAATATGCATAGTATAATAATAATGAAAATAAATCGGTATTATAGTCAGATAGTTGTTTCACAAAACATTGTATTTTGATATCCTTTTTATTATAGCACGCGCGCTGATAGTTGAAAAAAAAACTTATCAAACAAAAAAGCTGAAAACAAATGAATAGCTGGTTGAAAAAGGTAAATTCACAAAATTATTTTTAACACAACAAGAGTAAGGTCAGTCCGGCCCTGCAGTGACTCTCCGTGAACAAAAGTAACAATACAAAAAGTAACTAGGACAAATTGCATGGGAACATTTTGAATGGCAACAAGTGGAGTGAAACTCCCTGAAATATGATTATCATATTCCGGCCCAGTATTTCCCTCACCTGTTTCATAATGTTTTTTTGTTTTTTGTTCTCCGACGTAACGAGCATCCTGTTTCGTGGTTAATTTGAATGCGTGTTTTTGTTGCTAGAAATTTGCTGTTGGATTTTTGTCACTTTATTTTTTGTATGCCTATATAAAAATAAGTAAATTTTATGGAAAGGTTCACTTTTTATAGCGACTGAATCCGGCTTTATACGTGCAATTACTTTTGCTGTGTTATTTATTACAATTGAAGTCATAGTATTAATTTACAAAGTATTTTTTTTTTTTTTTTTTTTTTTATACCACTAAGTTGGCAAACAAGCATACGGCCCGCCTGATGGTAAGCAGTTACCGTAGCCTATGGACGCTTGCAACACCAGGGGTATCACTCGCGCGTTGCCGACCCTGAAGAAATCTCTTCACGCCCTTTTTGAAGAACCCCATGCTGCACACATATGTATTTTAAATTTAATGAAACAAAACATTTTTGTATTAACCCGTTGGTTCTTGCGAGGGATGTGCTTCCTGTTATAACAATTGATGTCATTGTTATTTTTAACCGCATACCAAAGTATAAAAAAAAAATACGAGAATTATTTATTAAAGATGACCTAATATTTGTAGGTTCTAGTTATCCAAATTGCATTTTATTTTGATTCGAGAATAAACTATAACTGATTTACTAAACTTAACTTATCTAAACTATCTTACTATCGTATCTAAACTAAGTGTAATAAAGTAAGCAGATAGTAACTATAGCTCCTATTTTTTAAATTTATTTATTTTTTAATTTAATTCAGTTAATAATCATCCATATATTGTTAGTACTTGCTTAAAAACTATGTTAGTAGGAAAAATAAACTAAGAACATTATTATTTAAGATTAAGAAGTTCGCACTTGCTTCGGGGTCGCCCTTGGACCCCATGTGCAAGGTGTTCCGGTGTCGCACAACTGGACAGTCACCTCTGCATAATATGTTGTTTAGGAGGCCGCTAGTACTGTCCCGCATAATAATAATATGAAGCCGAATGTTTTTACAAGAATTATGGTTATATATGTGGTTCTAAAATAAGAAGTGAGAACCGCTCTCACCGCATATCCATCTGAATAATGGAACTTAGCTAATTACTCCCTGACCCATATTACGTTAGCATTCTGCTTTAAACGGTACAAACACTCAGTGTAATGAGAAGAATTTGTTTGATGGCTAGTGATAGTTTGATAATACTTAATGTTGTTCTAGTTTTGTAATCTGTGATAAGTATACCATGAGTAACATGATATTTGGTAAGAATTGTAATAATTATTTTCAGATCACTTTAGTTAGTGATTGGTTTAGTCTATTTGTATCTTCCTATTATATTCCCAATTATTTTAGGATAGTACAATTTGTTCCTATTGCATTGAATTAATCAACTTCCTCAGTATTCAATCTTACTTACCCGCAGATCATCCCTCACACAAATGCATCTATTTCCTGGTGGTCTCCCATTTCCGCATAACTGATATTCAATTTATTGAAGAAAATTAAATTACTACTTTCTTCATATCGAACCGTTATCCGGCTTTGGATTTATATTGATACAACTTTTAAAACTGATGATGAATCTAAATAAATTCACCAGCGTCAATCGAAATTTCTTAATACAAAAATGTTGGTTTGGTAATCCCTAAAATCCATCAACGAACGTTTGCAGATTTAATTACAGAAAATAAGAAATACAGCAAAGTAAAGCAAACTTTCAGAGGCCGAGTTGATCCGCTTTGTGCAAAGCGAGGGAATGTAGCTTATTCAAACGTTTTATCCTGCAAATAAATTAGAATTAGATCCACACCTACAAACGAGTTCACTAATTAATTTTGTGATAATAGGTTTTACGCTCTCTCCTACTTTTTGCCGTTCAAATTAGTATTTCCTATCCTTTGCAGAAATAATTTATTAAAGTCATGTCAATTATATAACAGGTGGAGATTTTGAGATGGCATATTTTCGAATCCTATGTTGGGTTAGTCATGCTGAACAACTTTTACTACGGGACCAACAGCGAATTCTCATTTTTTTTTTTACTGTAAATAGTAAATTTCAAACTTGCTCGATCATAATGTATCGAACCTAACCCAACATAGGTTTCGAAAATATGCGATCTCGAAATCTCCACCCAGTATAGTAAATATGATGATCGGCAACACGGTATTAATACCTCTGGTATTGCAAGTGTTATAGACGCTGTAACTGCTTACCATCACATATATTGTTTGCTTGTTTACCATCTTCAGATTATAAAATAAAAGGAGTAATAATTGAAAGTAGCTATCTATAGACACACAAAAACGAAGCATAAAACAGATGTGTAGACTGTAGAGAACTCAGTTACTCATTCAGTGGGTAGTAAATAGGATTCGGTTCACACGTACCGAGTGCCGACCGAGTCGTTGAAAGCGGCAACATACAGAGCGACCACATCTACACCCGGCCTTCCCACTAGTGCACATTTGGCGGTTCAAGTCTAATTCACTATGCCAGATCCGTAATTGATCTACATCTATGAAATTCCCGTGTCTTGATTTGCTTTTATACTATGGATTATCATTATTAAAAACAATAATACTAATGCAGAATAATTTGGCTAGATCGAAGCACAACTTGAGTCTATCTCTAGCGATCTAAGTGATTCGCGCCACTTGTCTTGCGTCATCAGAATTCGTCCCTCAAACACAATCTCCCTCTGATAAGGTCAGAATATCAGTCGTTCGCTCTAAATGCAAATATTACCGCACCCCAGAGAGGTGTTATAGCCCCGGTTTTGAGGTAAAAAAGGACGAAAACAGCGCTAAATGGCAAGAAAGCACTTTTTATGCTGACGAAATTGGGTAGTTAAAGATAAAGAATGGATAAGTAGTAAAATATCCTATCTTCTCAGATAGGATATTTTACTACTAGTGTTTTGGCAGGTTTTCATTTATTTTGTATATCTAACACCTATACCTACTATAAAAACTTTTTTCTAACTTATTATTTAGCTTGTCTTTTAGTTTCATGTTGGAAGTTCCTAAAAATCATAGCCTTTAAAAAAGATTTTATATTCATCGTTTTTTAAAATTATGTTCATCTTCAAAGTTCTTGTTGATATCTATTTTATAAATTTTACTGTATTTTTTTTTTACAAAAGGCGTATTTCTACAAGGTCTTGTCTTTTATGTAAGTAATGCTTGTTTACTATCACTATATGTCATGCCAATAATAGATGTTTGTGTCAGTCCGTCTACACGAATTGATAAAATTTTCATCGTCTGCCCTCTGAATTTGCAGTTGTATGCTTGCACAATTTTATGCACTCTTACCGCAAAAGCATTAGCTTGCAATATTCATTCATGATTAAAAACTGGATGGAGGTTCGATATCTGTAGGAGGTCGAACGTTTCCGGAACAGAAGGAAACGAAGGCTCCAGGGAAATGAGGCTTTAGGAAACTGCGCTTTTCATTGTATAACCTTTTACCTCATTTAGGTATAAGCTATATCTGCAACTGAAAAATATCAAATTTTTACAATATATCAATCATTTTAATTTTATTAATTATAAATTCTTTAATTTTGTACTTTATGAACTTATGTTGAATGAGACGGACGCTGCCAAGTACTTGAGACCGTATGCTGCAAATAAAATAACCCATTAAATTATTCAAATATAGGATTATAAAAAAAACACGCAACTTGGATGGTAATGCAAAAAAAAAACTCCGTCCTGAACGTGCGTTAATTAAGAGGCTTTACTAATTACCTATTTATCATACTTTCTGGTAAACTTGCACGGGTTTACCAGAAATGTGTTTTCCGGGTTGCACGTAATTTTGTAACCACCTGTAATATATTGAAAACAAACAAAGCTCCACTAAGCTCTAAGTTGGAAGAAAACACTTCGTCATAATACGAGGTGAAGTCCAAGAAATTGTTTACAGAAACTCTATACTTTGAAATACGAACTGTAGGAACATCAATAAGCATATTTTCTTTTTAGTATAACTTAGATAAGTAATCTGAGTGTCAGCAAAACCGTATCTCCTAAATATTAAATCAGAGTTCACGGAAATATTATATAAAATCAAAATATTACCAACATTCAATATGAAAATTTCTATCAGAAATATAAGCGAACGAACGGTATCTGGTGAAAATGGAAGGCAACGTCAGTTCCCATGGGAGCTCATTAGATTGTCGCGCGGTACACCCGCGGGACCGACGAACCGGATCACCGATTCACTGCTTCGATTTCAAAACGAGCCGTGTAAAAAATTACATGATATCGGTAGGTACATTATTCTGGGACCAATAAGGAAGGAGACTGATTCTATCATATATACCTAATTTGTATTTTTGAAAATTTTAAGGGCTGAAAATCAACCAAAAATGTATAATGTAAGAATTTAAAAAGAAAAACGATCTCCTCCTTATGTGTTCAATTAGCTCTACTTGAGAGCCAGTACCTTATAGACTTTACCATCTTTGGCCGCCTCAGCACTTGATTAAACGAGAGCCTTTTCATAGTAAAAAAAATGAATCCTAGTTATATTACATCATTGAAGTTCCTCCATTCCGATTACTATTTAGCACGAATTTAACTGCCTATTAACGCTACTAAGCTGTACTGCTTATAAATCTTGAGCTCGACATAGTTTGAATGTTTACAATTGTGCCATAAAATGCATCAATAATACTTTATAGCAGTTGTATGAAACACAACAATATGTAACATAGCTAGGTGGGTACACATGTATGTCTACTGTTCGTTCAGCCATTGTGTTCTTGACAGACACAAGTTTGCAACTACAAGGAACAAGTTAAATATTGAAGTTGACAAACTAGAAACCAAGTCTGTTCGGCGTTGGATCCAATTTGAGGTTAGCTTCAGATCTCACCATGTATGTCTTTAATAGAATTAACACAAGTTTTAACAAGCACCGTGCATAAATGGCTAACTTGATATGTTTTTCAATTTGGACATAGATTTATGAATACATGTACGATGTTGCTTTGGACATGATTTACTCAGAAGGATGGGTAATAAGCATATTAGAATTACCGGCCTCTATGCTTTGATACACACGGACGCACTTTTGTTGTGCGAATTATTATTCTCATATTCATTTTGACCAACTAACTACATATAACAGGTGGAGATTTCGAGATGGCATATTTTCGAAACCTATGCTGAACAACTTTTACTTAGGGACGGGACCAATAGTGAATACTCAATTATTTTTTTTTACTTTCCATAGTTTTCAACCTTGCTCGATTATAATGTATGAAAAGGAAAAAGTCTTTTTGTACCACGATAATATCATAATCCAACTGAGTCCGACCAACGGTCTAACTCTCTTCAGGAGACAACTCTCAATCTCTTTTCTTTATGCAATCTCTGTAATATTATTGCACTCGCACCTTAGGAAACCTTAGCATGGTGGTACAAATTAAAATGTTTATCTGGATATTAGACAATGAGTTTTTCCTGAAAGATTAAGGTATTACCTGCAAAAAAGTTTTGTTATGTTAGCTTTTTATTTTCTTTTCCCACACAAAATTATATTTTTGACTAACCAAACAATTAAAAGTTAATTCACCTATATTTTCAATTTTAATTGATTTTTTATCTTCCGATTTTTGGGAAAGTAGTTAATAATAATGTAGAAATTGTTGAAAATATTGTTATTAAAACTTTCGAGTTTAAGTCAATGATTGTTTATTCAGTCTCACAGATGCTAAGCAAACTGAAATACCGTGCGTATAGTAATGTATGTATATTATAGAAGTGTAACTAGGTTCGTTCTTTACAAGTGACGGTAAATTACAATTTGTGACCGAGCGTTAACTCCCATGACAGATTTATTCTTCGTACACGCGTCCTACTCTATGTCACAGCTCATAAAGATGTCGTTACATTGAATTAATATGGCCGCACGTTTAAATTAATTTCTACTAATAATTTTGTTTTTGAATTAAAGCCACCGCTTTGAAAAATACGAGGTGCTAAGATGATACTTAACTATGCCTAAATTAATTATAATTATGAGTTATTATTAATTGATAAATGAACTAGATATTATAGTTTTAAGGTTATATTGACGTCTGTCCATACAAACGAAGACATTCAAAACTTAGATATTTCGTGAAAAAGAAATTTTACTATTTACAAAACTATCAGCTGATTTTTCCTCGTAATTAATTGTTAAAGAATTGAATTATCCTTCCCAGACAATTTATTTGCTATTTCTTCACCAATAAATAACAATAATGTAAATATGAGTGCACTTGACTGAACGATAACATGCAATTTCTTATCTATCCCACGCGCTCAGTTGTACCCAAAGCATGGTCCCAGTCTATAATCATAGGACGTGACAGGAACTACAATCTTTGTCATACATCCGAAGACTGTACTGAGAACATGCATAAGTGCTCCGCTGAGCGTGCAATTGCTCGTTTATATGCTAAATATAGGATCCAATATCGCTCATAGGCCACACGTGCGTTCTCAAATGCTCTATAGCTGCAGTCCATAGAATATCTATTGAAGAAGTAGGTAGAGCTTTCTATCGCTGATCGCTGATAGGGCTTGAATCATCTCCTCCATTAAGAAAATAAACAAAAACAGTTCAATTCTAATAAATAAATAGTCTGATAATTTGGTTATGTTTCAATCCCCGTCCCCTTATAAATGCCAAGTTAGAGTTATAAGTTCCTTGATAATGATTTCTAAGAAGCTTTCTTCATCTGGATTAAATTTGTCTGGAGCAATGTGAATAAGAAAATGGATCTCGAGTCCTGAGGAAATTAACTTGAGTGAGGATTTAAATTTTTCATCAAACCAACCTAATTAACTTCATAATTAAACTTGGCAATCTTGCGGAGTTTTATTCATCTATTGAGACTTCACTCGTCGGCGCTTTGATTAAACCTAATATATTATTTTGTTTCAGAATCAAATTAGTTTCAGACAGAAAATTTAAATTTTCTACAATTACAATTCGATATTAATTAATAAATTCAACAAAACAATTAATTGTAAATGGATTTCATTCGAAAAGCGTTTGAGCGTTACAAAAGCTTGGTTCGAGATTGATACAAAAAGCGGAGGGTGGAAAGTCCCTTCAAAATACTTAAGCATTGTTAAATCTTTTTGAAGTTTCCAACTTTTTGCAATTAAGTAAAAATTTAAGAATAGAACTTAAATGAAGTAGTAAAGTTGACCTGCAGGCACCGTACTTAGTATGAGTGCACCTTACTAAAATGTTGTACGATTAAGAAGATTCAAAAGACACGTAGGTAATTTCAAAAAATGCTGTAGCTTGGCGTGGAGTGGCATGGTGATATTTTAATAGAAAGGAGAAACAAAAAAGTGTTGCATTTTCCAACAAAACTGCGTTGTTTGTCAAATAAAATCAAAAACCACTTATAGCGTGTCCGCAACTATAACATCAAGTAAAACAACAATTATGTGCGAACTGTAGGTAACTACACTTCGGTTAATAGTTATGTCAAAGGCCGTTAAACCGGCCCGTTAATTGTTAGCAGAAACTAGGTCATGTAGTATGCACTTCGCGATAGTAGCTTAATATGTTCAAACTTCGTTGACAAGGGTCTAGGGCGCTTTGTTAAACCCGTTCATTAGTAAGAGAGCTGTTAAAGCTTTTTTTTTTATCATCGTGTACAGTCGAGGTCAATGATATGTTTACATTTGAAGTTACAAAAATATGACTCCATTTAAATAATTAACCTTATACATAACTTTATGGTTAGTTATTGTATATTATATTTTATCGTGTCTTAGTAAAATTCGAATGTGTGGTTGTATATTGATATGTTTATAAAGAAACTAGTTGTTTATTTTATCATGAGTGCATTGAATTATTACACATAGAAACAAAGTACACGCGCGAAAAATTATCCATTCAATTGAAGCCATATATGGCTTCATTTGACCGACGCGCTGTCAGTGTATTGAGTGACGTTATAGTGAGTACTGGGGGCTTACCACAAGCTCTTAAAACAAGGTTAAAATAACCTTATTTGTCTTTTGTCCCTCTTTGACATCCGGCGTCAAAACAGGACCAAAGACAAATAAGGTTATTTTAACCTTGTTTTAAGAGCTTGTGGTAGGCCCCCAGCTCTCAGAAAAATAATAAATATGACGGTTTGTGCAGTAAAATTGTGTCATAATTCATCAGGGACGAAAGATAATTCTGATATAACATTCTACAGGAAAGCCACTAATTTTATTGCGTAATTCATCTAAAATAACAAAATTCTGAAATAAAAATACTTCACTCAGATTTCGAGCAAAGTGTTGCCAGCTGTTTGTATGCGATATTTGCGTTGTTTTACGTAATTGATACTGAATTATTATTATTTTTATTTCATATCGAGCGTTTCCGTGCTTCGGAAGGCACGTAAAGCCATTGGTCCCGGTTATCACTTAATTGTGATAGTCGTTAAGCTAGTTGGATGCCTCCTAGGCGGCTTGAAAAGTTCCAACAGTAGGTTGACCATTAGCCTACCTCCACCAATCCGCAGTGGGCACGCGTGGTGGAGTATCTGCCCATTCCCTTTCACCCTCATTGTGAAAGGAGGCCTGTGCTCAGCAGTGGGACATTATAGGCTGATGATGATGATGATGATGATGATACTGAATTGTTATTATTAAAGTAATTGAGTCCGATACCTAGGTGTCTAGCTGTCCCCCGCGGTTCCACCCGCTTCTTGGGATAAGTAGCCTATAATACTCGGGATGATGTAGCTTCATATTCATATTCAGTATGTATGTATGTTTGTCCACGCATATCTCCGAAACTATTAATTGTAATAGTTTCTTAGATATGCGTGGACAAACATACATACACACACATATAAAATTCAAATTCAATGATTGTTACCATATTTTTCTATTTGCTAAAATTTACTTAACTAACTTCATTTTACACAATACATAAAATTTTAATTTTATGTATTGTGTAAAATGAAAATGCTTAAATCGACATGTCAATTCCAATGAAAAACACACATCCATTCTTATTTGCTGCGACGCGACGCGACGCAAGTAGGTCACTCCATTTTATAGCCTCATAATAGAACAGACACTTTGAACTACTCACAGGGATGGTAAAGACTGTAATTTTCGATGCACAAACTCTATATAACTTAACTAACATAATAAAGTTCTGCACATAGTTTATAACCTAAAATGTTCGTCCAATTTAAAGTTCTATCGTAAGCCAATGTGACATTTAAAATCCTAAATCCTTGTGAGGAGCCACTTCAATTTGTAACTGACTGTAGCAGACTAAGTTGTAAGGAGCCCGGGGCTGCGTCTCCGCCCTCTAGTTTCATACAAATTGATATTTACGGTAATAGCATGAGTTTTTCAACGAGAAGGCAAAGTTAGAGGATAACAGGCTCAGTTGGATACGGTCCGGAATCCAAATGGGCAAAAACGTTGAGCTAAAGAAGTGAAAAACGGATCTACAATTTTCCACGGGCGGAATTATTCAAGATCAATTTAATGTTTCACGAGTTTGCTTTTCACTGCGGGATTTTGTTAAGAATAAAAGGCATGGTTGGGGAAATTATGTTTACAGTGGCCACTATGAGCCGTGCCAGATGAAACAATTGAAATCCAAATAGGGCTGTGAGAGTATTTATATATTTTTGCTAAGTTGGATGTAAATAAAATAGGTACAAACTTTTTACAGATGATTATCTTTACTTTAAAACTAGGCCATGTATGAATGAACAATTTGTGTAGTGTTGAAAAAGATTCAGGAATTCTGGTGATTTTCGATAGAGCAACGTAAATAAGCGGCCGCGTCCTATCGAGACGGTGCAGTCGGCCCAATAAATTATGCGGCGGACCACGGCACCGGGTTCCGGACTCCTGTCGAATCCAACGGGAACCAATTAGTCGCACTCGAGAATATTTATTTGTGGTTTTCTCAAACAAGTGAGTAGCCGACACTTTTCGCCGCACACACATCGTGACTTGACTTCTTATAGTCGGGATCCCGAAGTGCTTACGATTAATGTCCTATGTGAAGGTCTTAATATACTTTTCTTTTATTTTGTTAATGGCAGAACGGTTTTGAATTTTTGTACATTTTCAAGTTTTGGTTAACACTATCTTTTTTAATTTTAGCAGATATAAAATGTAGTTGGTTCAATATTTTTCTACTTAGCAGAATAAATTACCACTACTTGCTGTTACCATTGGTTTGTCGACGTCAGTAGGTCTCTGTCAGTCATGCGACTAGTTTAGTATGCTTTTCTAATAGCAAACGATGTCGCTAAGTACGGGTTGGTCACGCACGCTATGCACGCAACCGAATATCGTTGATACCAACATAATACTTTGATTGATCGTTGTTGCCACTTACTGTATTAGCTATTAAATAATAACTAGTAGCTTTGTAGGAAATCATGGGTAGGTATATAAAAATGGTCTGGAATTAGTTCACAATTACGGAAAAAAGAGTGGTCACAATCAATTAATCATGCAACATTTTTTTCCTAGTTATAAGTATATTTAAGTAAATAAATGGACGCAAGTGCTAGTGAATACGAGACTTAGCGTCTATTCACGAGAACCCCGTCAATTCGTGTGAATAGAGGCTTTACATTAAGGTAGATTTCAATAAATCAATAAATATATATAATGATTTGACAGATTTATTTTTAATAACGTATCTACCCATTACCATTACTTATATTTTGTAGAAAGGAAAAATTTGCTCTTTATATCAGACTAGCTGTCCCCCGCGTTCCTCGGATATCCATACCATAGGCTATCTGCATGCCAAATTTCATTACGATCCGTTGAGTATTTGAGGCATGAAGGCGTAACAAACAAACAAACAGATATCAGATTTTATTCTGTTCTAGAATAGTTTAGCCTACTTCCATTATATTTCGACTATCAGCATGCAAATCTTGATTACCAACTAACCTAATTTGTTATGCAAAAGTACGATGAAACGTAAACAGCTATTTTCTTCCCTATTTTGTTTTAACCTAATTTAACTTTAGCTATTGAAGGCTCATTTTGCGTTAACGAAGTTATCACGAGGGTGGAAGCACGTTTGTTGTTTGTCGGCTATGACGTTGTTATACAAAATGTTACAGAGAAAAAGGATTTTCATTTTAGATATCTACCATCTTATTTGGCGCCTGACTGGGTTTGCAAAACACATATCCATAAGCTAAGATAGTATTGGTTTGTTTTTGATAATCCTTAAAGGTAGATTATGCTTTTACACAAATGAAATCACAATTTGATTGGTCTCAATTGGTAAAGGATATCATTGGTGAAACAAATGAAGTCGTAATAAATAAAATTTGGCTGCAAAATAATTATTTCGATCAATTAATACAGATAAACGAGTTCCACGTTTATTTAAATAATTAGGAGTGTTCGATTTATTTCATATTCAAAAGTTAATTCTCTTTTGCACCCCATGAGGTTCAATTTGGTTTTAACTACCTATATATCATCTATGCTCATTTTATATGATACATGTTGAAGGAATGTAATGAATATTTCTTTTATGTTTTATCGAATAGTAGTCAATAAACGAGTTCAGCATAGGTGCTGCTATAACAATTTCATATTACGGACAAACTTTGCAGAGGAAATATGAATTTTCATGGGCTACATATTTTTATAGACCACTCTTTACGCATTTACGAGATTAATATAAAAGTACTACATTCTTTCAACCCTGCTTCCGACAGGTTACAGAATGCTTAGATACGGGAAGCTTGACGTTTAACGCGGGATAAATTGATATTTATTGTTATGGTTGTTTTTTTTTTGCAGGTGGATGGTCCAAAATGGTTTTCATACTTAGCCCGAGTCATAACATTTAAGGGATATATAAAACCATGACAGGATGGAGTAGTAGGTTTACATAGTTTTATGAAAATATTGAATATATTTCTATCTCATGCGTAAAATATAAATAGTTTTAAGAGAGGTAGAGCATACCTTTTTCTCGCTCAAAGAGAAGCTGGACTGGGGAAGTACCTCCACCTTACAGAATACCGCAGCCAAATATCTTTATGTTGTGTTCCTGTGCGTGTGTAAGGTTGCCAGAGCTCATTCGGTAACGTGTGAGTGAAGCCTCGTGTGTTGCAAGCGTCCATACGGCTACAGTAACCGTTTACTATCAGGCGGGGTACGGTTTACAGACTTCATTTTTGACATTCATATAAAAAAAATACTAAAAAGTATAAAAGTAACTCTATATCATACTACCTTTATTCTATTATTTGAATATTAAAATACTTTCGACGGCAATATTCACTATTCAATATTTACAATAGGGGCCGCAAATTGAAATTTTGACAATTAAATAAAAGTATATTTTGTTGCACCTATAGGTATTCAATGAATGCAGGCTCTTCTAGGATACCTATAAATCTACAAAGCTAGCTTTTTCAGGGTCGGCAATTAACGCGCGAGTGATACCCCTGGTTTTGGAAGCGTCCACAGGCTACGGTAACTGCTTACCATCAGGCGAGCCGTATACTTGTTTGCTACCTTAGTGGTAATAAAAAAAAGATTTTTCCTTCTTTAAATTACATCCCCCGAACTTTTACCCTTTACAAAATCAAGCAACAGAATATTAGGAACAATAATTGCTTCAAACCGAGGTATATAAATTGCTCTTTATGCGTACATTTACGTTGGTAGGTTGATACATGGATGTGTCACCGGAATCTCCGTCACCGGCTGAGTTATAGCTGAAGCAGCCTGTATTTTGGGGTGTATTGTTAATTAAACCGCACCAATATGCCACTCACAATTCCCTGGCTTAATAAAATTACAGACCCAATTTCCGATCACATCCCAATTATGTTCTACCTATACGTTGTCTAGTTTAGATACATTATTACAATTATCTACAACCTGTATAACGAGGTATATTACTAGGATAGTCTCTTACAATAATTATACGTAAGTTAATCTTGTCTATGTATGTAGGGATGATATATTAATGAAGTAGTTTGATTAATACCAAAGCTAATTAATCTCAGCCTCTCAGGTCGCTATTATATATAGATTAAATTTTACTTTGATATTTTTTCACTATTTGTAACATAAGGTATTGATGTATATAGATCCCTATGCAACTTGTTAAGGCTTCCATTGGTAAATCTGTTCCTATTTTTATGTAGGACATTTTCTTTGTTTTTTTTTTAATAATTCATAAAATATTTTGACGTAGTATTAGCTAGCAATTTAATTTTGTATCGTAATTAGCTTCTATTTCTTATTTTGTTTCGTTTGGTAAACAATTGAAAAATGAAATACTTAGTTACCTACTTAGTTTAATTCAATTAATAAAATAAAATAAAAAAGCCTTTTATTCCTTACATATTTACAGGTTTATCTAATTCTAAATTTGATTAAGAGTAAAAAAAATTGTTGTAATTTTTAGTTAGGTTTATTTTAATATTTGTTTATGCAAGCACCCAATTTAATTCAATTAGTTCCTCTAAAACTCGTACTAAATTTGAGGAGCTGTCCTTTGAAACCAAAATTAGTTCTATTGAATAGTCATTCACGCCAATATACCACCGTCACGTCGTTGTCAAAGCCATTCCCGGCATTCTATATTCAGAGGGGTGCCGTGTCTTATTAGTCCATGGAGGTACAATGGCAAAGGAATTTGCCAACGCTGTCCACTAGACTATAGAAAGTATAATTTCTAGGTATCGCTTTAGATATCGGACATTGAAGACTTGGGATCATATTGATCTTACCTGAGTTACTCATCTAAAGAAGGACTTTTAAGCAAAGAGTAAGGTGAAGAAGCGCTCGTGGTGTAGCATGATTAGCCTTTCTTAATCGAACGGCAAAGTTAAGCTACCTTAGTCGGTACCTGGATGGGTGACCGCCTAGTGGTATTTCAAATCGAGCGTTTCCTTACTTTGGAAGGCACGTAAAGCCGTTGGTCCTGGTTATCACTTAATTGTGATAGTCTTTAAGCTAGTTGGAGCCCTACTAGGCGGTTTGAAAACTCCAATAGTGCGTTGACCACTAGCCTACCTCCACCAATCCGCAGTGGGCACGCGGGGTGGAGTATTGCCCATTCCCTTTCACCCTAATTTGTGAAAGGAGGCCTGTGCTCAACAGTAGGACATTATAGGCTGATGATGATGAAGGTGATGATTTCAACTAATTTGATTGTGCTATTTGCTCATTAGAATCTGGTTTCGGATCGTCCTATTTGATCTTTTCGAAATATACACCTTAAGATAAGCTTTGATTTAAAACCCATATAACTATATTTCACCAGTCGAATAAATCTAATAACTCTTATTTATACAGATATCTCTATTATCAGTCACATCACATAAACCCAACAGCGTGTTTCCTAGCCGTCGGCATATTAAAAGCAATTGGAAACAACAATTTACATATCTCACAACGTTATCTTATCCTATGGTCGTTATATATTATTTTGAGATCTCCGCCAACGAGTTTAGTTTGAAAGCGTAAACCAATCGCTGGCTATTAGAGACCGCTGATAACACTCACGGGTAAAGTTTGTTCGGTATTTGTTTAATATGAGACTCGGAACTGTCCCTGCAAATGATAACATAACTTATTATTTGCCTTTTCAGCCGTGTCTTGAATTGACAAGAAAAATGTTGCGTCTTTCGTATCCTAATCAATAATTTATCATTTTATTTAGATTTAGATTCGAGATAAGCATTCTCTATATTATATAATTCACTTTCAGTATATAAGAGAAAAAGAAAAGAAAGTCGACACCTGACAAAAAATATGACTTTCGTTCTAAAGTATAAACTCAAATTTTCTGCTATTGTTATTTTGATTATCAGATTACAATTTTCTCACAAAAAAGATGAAAAGCCGACCGGTAGTAGTACAAATAGATACAATATCAATAAAAACCTGAAACTTTCTTCTCTAGCAGGTACTTTACTGCGTTAATCTGAGAGCTTATTTAAAATTTATTAAAGGTAAGGTTGCTGTAGAAAAAAAGGCGAAAGAGAAAAGTAGAAATTCAGATTCAGAAATGAAATGAATACGAGGCTTGAGGCGTTTCGTCGCCAATGAATAATTTATTTTAGAACTGGGTTTTCACGAAATTACTTGCCATCTCATTTGAAAGAGTACACCGACGTTGGGCCGAATCGACTGTTAATGTGATATAATAATTTGTGTGTATACTTGAGTATACTCTGCGAGAACGTAAAAGTGAAATAAATGGTGAAAAAGCCTTCACTTCCATTGAGAAAAAGGGAAGCTGTTCAGTTTATTGAACATCCTAGATTAACATTTGCTTATTTTCAGTAATGTTTTGATTTTGAAAAATATCTCTAATGCTCTAGACATTTAATACTACTTGTATTTGTACGCAGTATATTATTTATTAACTCTGTGCTTAGGTATAACAGGTGATATTTTTTTTCCAGCCAGTGAGAGCAACTTCAGAACTACAGGTCTTAGAGGCCCCGAGCTGAATTTTGAAGAAATAAAAAATGTACTAAATAAAATGTGTGTATGTATAAAAATATAAAGGTACATACTTCTTACTCGATTGCATGAATGTCTTGTACCTGTAATAGGTAGGTAGTTATATCATTTGAAAAAAATAAAATGTGTTTTTCGCAGATATGATTTTTTTTTCTTTTTCTGCTTCTACGTCCCAATACAATCGAAATTATTTACGACAATCTTGGTAACAAGTTGCTAGAAGTTATCAAAATTGACCTCTAATTATATGTCAGAATGATAAGAGCTAATTCTTTATGTCTAAATATAGTGAGGTCCCTGCGAGATCTGCTCCATCTCATCAAACTTTACGCAGGATAAAACCATGGTCAAGGAAAATATAAAATGATATTTTGGATAACTTCTAGCAGCTTGTGAGCAAGATTGTCATTGATAATTTTGTTTATATTGTGACGTAGCAGAAAAACTTGAAAAAATTCAATATCTCCGAAAAAAAAAACACTGTATATTGATCCCTATGTAAGTTTTTCTTATTATTTAGCTAAATACTCGTAGGTTTGTTGGTACGGATCATTTATTAAAACTTTATTGATCTAAAAAAAATTCCGTTACTCAAATCATTAAAACAATCTCAAATATTGAAACACACGAAATCACTTAGGCGCTTACGTGTCTATCTCCCTTTTCGTTTAACTAGCCGCAACTGTTCAACTTCCCACATAAACAAGGAAAATTAACCATAACATGAAAATGAGTTCCCGCCTTCGCTAAACTTGTTCTTATTGTATACCTATAATAGGCTACACTGGGAAAAGCTAACCCTCTTACTTGGAAGTTTATCAATAAAGCGAGCATAAATCATCAAAAACTCAGGGATATGTCTGGCAGTGTTCCCATCAGGTGAGGTTAATGAGTTTCCATTTATAGTTATGACACGTTTTAAATAAAAAAAAAGTCAAGTAAAAATTATATTCGAAAAACTAAATAACACTTTTATTTTGCAGGCCATAAAAGATTACTTAAACTTTTTTGGCCTGCTAAATAAAAGTGTTATAGTTTTTCGAATATAATTTATATTTTTACGTTGTTGATTTACGTAGACCTTTTCAGGCAGTTATGAAAAGTCTGGCTCTAATAGTACCTACTCTAATACCGGTTTGGACAACATTTTAAAATATATATCCTAATTAAACAAAAATAGTTTAAAATTAGAGCATCACAAATACCTAATACTAAATCCATAGAGAGTATATCCTTTATTTATTAGTCCATTGAAATGTTAAATTTTTTGGGCTTAGCGTGCATTTGTCAGAGGACGCAATTTTATTTTTTAGATATCAAGGGGGGGAGTTAAATCCAAGTTTGTGGTGTTGCAACTCTTGTCCCACGGCCGCCATCTTGAAAAAAGGGGTTCAAATGGTTTTAATGGTTTATCTGAACTATAGGTATCACAAGTATTCTGAGTTTCCTGACGCATACAATCTAGGAACTAAGATCAAGGCCAGAGTGTATAGGTTTCTTCTGGGTAAGCGTGTTTCATCTTAGGCTTCATCATCGCACCTTGTGGGCGGGTAAGTGGCCAAACGCAAGCCCATTTAATTAAAAAAATAGAACTTTTAGACTTAACTTTTGTCAAGTCTTTTAGTCGTAAAACCAAAAATAAAAAAGGTTAAAGCGAAAATCCATGAAAATTTTCATTATAAACTTTTTAATTTATATTCATTAGTTGAGGGTTTACAGCGCTGCAAAATGAATATTATTATTCTTCAGTATTCATAACTATACATAAATATTAATGATTTGCCATAATTTTTAATCATCTTTTAATTTGTTTTTATGATAATTATTGGTAATGCAATAGGTATTGTTATGATACCCAACCTTGATATCTAAAAAATAAAATTGCGTCCTCTGATAAATGCAACCCAAATGTAACTTTTCAATGGACTTTATTTAATTGAAGGCCCAAAACAATAATTTATGATTGACATTGACAGCTCCCATTCATCATTCTTAATTAAAAGGAAAACGAAATTTCAATATAATATTGTCGAATATCTCACGAATGACAGATACCTCCTCAAACCGCTTCCTTCGCAAAACGATTTTCTTAGTTTAAGAAACATTCATCACTTCGATGAATTGTTATTGAAATAATTCGGCAATTATGCATATTTAGTTTTTAGTCGTGCTTGAATATTTCTTCTAAGGGATTATTCAAAGCTGCTCAAGTAGGAGTCGAATTCGCGTACTAAGTATTCCGTATCAATATTTTATTTTGTGTAATGGTATTCCAACAAAACTGAAACTATTAATTTAAATATAAATTTTAAAAGCACAATGTCATTAAGACTGTAGAATTAGAAATTATCCTAATTAAGCCTACGAATACTTAGGTGCTAGTAAGTAGTTAGTACATTTTTTGGGTAGGGAACCCAAAGAAAATTCTTGGCGTTTTAAATTTAATAACCAAATTGTAACACAATGGGGATCAACATTTCAAAGTGGGGTTTACGAGCTTAAATGGGATATCATAGGAAAGGTATTGTACATTCCAAGAGTTTTAATGGTGCATAGTTTTGACATGATGAAATTATAAGTTTACGAAAGTGTGCAGAGTCACAGTCAGTCAGAGTGGATAACACGTTTTCTTTGGAGATATCAATATTACTGTAATGTGCCGTCACAAAATTATGATTTTCTGTTGTTGGAGCACTCTGGGTAGGTACTTATTGGAAGTTAAGTAAGTATAGCAATTACGGAAGGGTAATAAAACTTTTCTACTGATACGAATACGTGACGACGATACAGAAACGTTACGTGTGACGAATGGACAAAAATGTGCGACAAAAATACGTATTTCGCCTTTACATAAAAGTGGATTGAAGGAAATGTTGTATCACTTTGGGAAATGAAGCTACTTGAGCGTTTATTGTCGTTTTATACTTTGATACATCGCCGATGCTCGATGGGACGTGATATGAAATAGGCAAGCGTATGGAAAACTTTAGCGCTTTAGAACAACAACTCTTCTTAATAAGATCTGGTGTAAAATAGCGCTAGTAATCAACTAAGGCAAGTCAAATGGGCTAGTTTCCTGAAAAATTCTATTTAGACCGTCATATACTTTATCAAAAAATAATAGAAAATATTTTCTTCTTTTGTCAATTAAACAAAAAATACGAGGATATGGTTTGTTGAAGTTCCGCGATATCCCTATTGTGATAGTAGGAGACATCACACATACTGCTTTATGTCGATAGTATCGATATAAAGCAGTATAGTCTTATCATAATGACTGTTCATAGTAATATCGACACATAGCATCTTATGACTGTACTATGAACACTCATAAGATTTACTCTCTTAAAAGACATTCAAATTCAGACATACATAGATATTAAATGTTGATGCACAAGAGTATTTTTCAGTAGCACTGTCACTTGAACTCGTTCTCTGTGAGTTGTATCTTTATGATTCTTTAATGTAAATAATACGCCATTCATTGAGCCAAACCATATTCTAATAAATAATAATGGGAATGTCTGCAGCATACATCCAATATAATAGATCATCCGACTTGGTAGACCCTGAGCTGCTTGCATTTAACGGTTCCCCTGGAAATTCTTACCTGGTTGTCAGTCATCCCATCTCATTTCTTCCGGCACGTGGTGATTTTCAAGATCCTCAAGATTTTATGAGATGTCTCGCTGTAATAGGTACACCTATAAAACACAAACATTGTTTTATATCTAGCTTAATACATTTAAAACTGAAACGTTGCCAAGTAAAAACAAAAAACCCTTGGAGGTATCCAGAACATGTGCTTCAAATCTCTGCTAAGAATTAGAATACAAGTTGGCACCGTTTCAGAGCACTATTCTTTTAGTGGCTTGGACAAAAACTTGGCCTATTTGCTTGAAGAAACAAGTTTTAGGTAAAACTATTTCACAGCGATTAATATTTGTGTCTATATAAACTAAAGATTTGAATTTTGGGACTCAGTTAAAACCGCTAAAATTTATGAAGTATATTCAACAAGTCCAATATCTGATTTGACTGACCTATTATGATTGTACCTACAGCGAAAAATAAACTAAAATTCTTATTTAAATTAGATCATGAACTTTCATGAACATGAATGAGTGGTGTGCTTTTTTAATGGTTCAAACCAAGGTTCAAGTATTTTTTATAGCTATGCTATAAAATACCAACAAAGATGACAAGAATAAGCTTTTATATGCGTATAATAGAAGCCATAGTGAATAAACAGTTCAATGGTATAGCGGCATGCAATAGACTGAAATCAGCGGACCGCAGAGCCAACAATCCCATTGACTCTGCGGGTTTGTCATTATGTCAATGCTAATATTTGCCCATCGAGGCCTGTCGATCGATTCTTACCTGAACTATGGTGTTCTACGATCTACGAAAACTTTATTTTATAAAACTTAAACCGAATATAACTTAGAATAACTCCCTTAGAATAACAAACCTGGTTATATGTTCACCACTATCCCATGGTAAGTGATGATGTGGCCGAAGGTGGTAATCACACAAAGCCTAGATGGAATGGCTCTTAAGTGCAGCTGTCGGAACACACCGATAGGTGCTTGGCGCCAGGTTTTCAACTTGAGGCTGGTTTAGCCAGATGGGTGGGTACTACGAAGTACCCTATCACCATAGTCTATTAAATATGGTTTAATAGACTGTGCTATCACTGTGCTATGGTTTACTTACGATGTTTTTCTTCATCCAAAGCTCAAGCTCATTGTAGGATTCGAGCTAGGGAACATCGTCTCGGCATCCTTTCGGCCTTAAAAGTCCCTATAATGTACAGACCCTATAATGTAGGTTTTGCAGTAAAACTCTACATTGATTTGTAAAAAATACGAAGTGAACCATATCAGTGATATTCATGTATTTTTCTATAATGGATGGGATGGTCTACCACAATATCAGCATGGTACGTGATGACGTGGTCGAAGATGATAACTAACCTAACTCCTGAAGCGATTTTGCTCTAAGTGCTATGTGGTCTACAACTTCATAGAATAGTAATGTACAGGGTCGCTGAAGTGAGACATAATTTATTAGGTATATTTGAATTCCGGTAGAGAAAGCTAAAAATACATTTCTCATAAATTGGTTCACAAAATC
The DNA here is from genome assembly GCA_947623365.1 of Achlya flavicornis. Lineage (NCBI taxonomy): Eukaryota > Metazoa > Arthropoda > Insecta > Lepidoptera > Drepanidae > Achlya > Achlya flavicornis. Next base: position 7,797,784 of record OX392482.1, read on the forward strand.
GATTTGGGAACATAATAACTATAGAAAGGCGCGTAAAAAGAGGGTAGAAGAGGGTCGACGAATAACCTTAACGAATTGTTATTTTGATGCGTTCATTCGGAAGAACAATTGTCGGAGATGACGATTGAAGGGACAAAATTAAAGATTTACCAATTTTCACACTCACTCACACTTTATCGGTCTGAGTTGTTCAAATCTAAGTAACAAGTGACCAAAAGGTTGTGGAAGTTGTTTAAGAAACCGATTATTAGTGTTATGAGGTAATAAAGGAAAAAATCGCTTACCACCAGACGGCCCTATACTTGTTTACTACCCTAGTAGTATAAAAAAAGAAGAAGCAATACATTTTATTTTTAGTACTAAACATATCTATACAACTTATATTAGATTACACAAAACGACTAAATAGTATTTCTTTTAAGTAGTTGCAAAATTGAAAAAGCGAACCCGGTAAAAGCTGGAGTTACGCCAAAATAAATAAATTTCACAGTACAGGATTTGAAATCATATTTTTGATTGTTATCTACTCTATGCCTTATTTATATTCTTTTTAATTTAGTTTATTAGGAAAAATAAATCCATATTTTTAATTATAATCATAAGGATTGATACTCGTCATGATTCATCTTTAATACTTACAAAAGCACTTAGCTTTTTTTTTTAGGTAAACCTATTATATCGTTATTTTATGTTATAAAATCGCGTTACATAAACATACGCAGTGCGTTTAATAACATTTTCCCGAACTCATTACGCGACACTAAAAAGGCGCGATTCATAAAGAAACTCGTAAAACTAGGGACGATAAAAAATATTTTCCACGAAGAAAAATTGTTCCAATCCGTATAATAAAGTAATCGCCGCCGAGTGCTCTCCTCTGAGGTGCCAGTTAACGCCTCCAGGAGGGTTAAGTGAGGATAATTTCCCTTTGCGTGCCCACTCCTAATGACGAGCGGGGCTAGCGGGGTACGCGCGGGGCGGTCGGGGCAAAACGGGGCCTTTAAGGGAGGGGGCCCTTTCTGTCCCCGCTTTTCTGATTTTCTTAGAAATGATTTGGATTGTAATTTTTCTTGTCTAATTATATTTGGAACTCTTCTCGAGTGCGGTATTCATGTTCTCTTCCCGGCAGTAGGTAAATATCGCAGTTTTATCCATTGTTATGGTGCGTCCATGCTTAGCGAACCGAGCATGAGCCGAGCCTCGAACGAGCACACTGCGAGCATGATTCGCGTAGCGTGGACGGGCTCGCGAGCCTCGAACGAGCGCGATTGTCAGTTTTTTCACGTACAAAGGGATTCGCATCGTGCTCGTTGTAGGCTCGTTCGTGGCTCGGCTCGTGCTCGGTTCGCCAAGCATGGCCGCGCCATTATAGATTGTTACTTTAATGAAAATAAATAATAATAATATCCGAAAAGTTTAAATGGTATTTTAGTACACGAATAACTTAACCAATCTTTTTTTTTAATAGAATACGATATTGAACTTAGGAAGAGATGCTTAGGTCTTTATATCAGAGGACTATCTATCCAGTAAACACATCGTAGCTCCAGATGTACGAGAAATTTGCCTTCATAAAAACTTGTCCTGTGTACTGTGTAGTTCATTCAAACGTGGAATTTTATCTTTACAGGAAGTGGTATTGTAATGTTCAACATTAACCTTAAGGCACATTTCATGTAATTGTACTCTGCTATGATGGAAGTATCAATCTTTAAAAATACAAACAAATAAAAACAAAATATGTACCTACATAATGGGCTAGTTTCCTGAAAAAAACTATTTAGTCCATCATATACATTATCAAGCGCTCGTGGTGTAGCATGACTAGCCGTTCTTAATCGATCGGCAAAGTTAAGCTACGTCTGTCTTGGTCGGTACCTGGATGGGTGACCGCCTAGTGGTATTTCAAATCGAGCGTTTCCGTGCTTCGGAAGGCACGTAAAGCCGTTGGTCCCGGTTATCACTTAATTGTGATAGTCGTTAAGCTAGTTGGATGCCTCTTAGGCGGCTTGAAAAATTCCAACAGTAGGTTGGCCACTAGCCTACCTCCACCGATCCGCAGTGGGCACGCGTGGTGGAGTATCTGCCCATTCCCTTTCACCCTGATTTGTGAAAGGAGGCCTGTGCTCAGCAGTGGGACATTATAGGCTGATGATGATGATGATACATTATCACAAAAAATATTAGATAGGTATTTTTTCAATTAAACAAAAATATACGAGGATATGGTTTGTTGAAGTTCCGCGTGACGTCACGGTGTGGTAAGTACACTTTTTAGTAACAAGTGACGTCACGAGCAAGTGAAGTGACTCCCGAACGTAGTCGCGCTTTATCTTCGTCAATTGTTAATGATTTTGGTAAAATAAAAAATACGTGTCCAATATTTTTTGATAAATCTAACTGACGGACTAGTTAGAATTATTATTTTTTTACCCAGGAAACATCCCTATTGTATACTTTATACTTAACAGGTGGAGATTTCGAGATGGCATATTTTCGAAACCTGTGTTGGGTTAGTCATTCTGAACAACTTTTACTATTGGACCAATAGTGATACACATTTTTTTTACTTACAAAATGTCAACCATGTTCGATCATAATGAATGAAAAGTAAAAAAAAAAAATGGAGAATTCAGTGTTGGTCCCATAGTAAAAGTTGTTCAGCATGACTAACCCAACATACGTTTCAAAAATATGCCATCTCGAAATCTCCACTGGGTTACGCAAATTGGCTCATTTGATAAACCTTTAACTATCACCAAAAAAAGAAGGTTAAGGGCAAGCAAGATTCGCTGCCTCATTCGCTCCCTAAGAGGGTTATGTTTTATTTTATTTAGCAAGAGCTTGTGTGGTTCTATATTAAATTGACCGCAAACATAAGATTGTCTTGTACAATTTCGACACCGGATATGAAATAAAATGTGAAGAGTTCTGAAAATATAACGTATATCTACAAGACATATATATATATTATACTTATTCAATAAACGAGTAATGTGCCAGCAAATAGCTTTTGTTGCTAGACCTAATAAAAGACACATTTGTCTCACGTGACCGGACAGGATTTATTGACGTATACGATAAAATAGCGGCATTGGTACGGCGACGGGACGGTACCGGAACGTGAGAATGACGGGCGCTTTCCGGAGTGAGAAAAATATATTTCTTTTTCTCGTTGTCGGTTTGGTAGGCTTGTAACAATTGTATGATGTATTCGATTCCCACTGTCCTACAGTTATTCTGTGGACATTAACAATAATAAATTACATGGTTTCCGCTCAATACACACAGTACCCTCTACCATAGATCCTCTACCTACAGTGACATAGTAATTTTCTATGTAGACTTACCCTGTTATTAGTATGTCTCACCTACTGCGTAACGATCATTGTACGGACGTGCGGAAAATATTATTAATTATGTTAGTTTAAGTACATGAATATTTCTCGTATTAACGTACTATGACTTCACAAGATACAAGATTATGTATCCACAAAATTATTTACGAACAATATAAAACTAGACTTCAAAAGAGCGAAATATAACAAGGAAGGGCTTCGCTTCGCGGCTAAAATAAGATAGTTGATCTGTATAACTTAACTAAAAAATATAATACGCTCGTATAAATCCTATACCTTACATTGATTATTTATTATTGCGATGTAGACCGTATGGGTACGCAGCTGGAATACCAATAGGCATAGCAAACCCTTGCCCAAACACCGTTTGCAGACGTTATGATTGTTGTATACTCTGCTAAACAAGCGTTAACCCCCTTCTATCGCAATATATTACTTACACTTAATATGCTGGTCCGGTCGTAGTGACCAGGATTTACGTCAACTGTTTATGAACCGAAACTGTTAGTAAAAATACAGTAGGTTGGTGTAAAAAAATTATTGAGGTTTGTATCTACATTCTATTTCTAGTGAACCAATTTATATAAAATTAATATCGGCACGTAAAATATATCCCAGATTGAGTCGTTTTGTATTGGAAGAGACTAAATTCCCCCTGGAATGCAGTCGAAACCGCGAGGTTAATAGAGGGATTATCTTATTATTGTTTCAATTAAAAGGTCTACATGATATTTTAATAATTTGATGAATATAATATTTATTTTACTACAACAAACAAAAACGCCTATTCCTAGAGTTAGTTAAACATACTACTATACAAATATAGCACGAAGCCGTGTAAATCACTACTAAATATTTTTCTTGAGATTGCTCAAAGCTGCTCATAAATAATCTACTTAGTAAAAATATGGCTTGTTATTTATGTCTCGCCGTTTTTTCAGCATTCTACTAGACTAACGTTCGATATGACTTTTTACTGACTTTGGCTACACAAATATAAAAAGAAAGTTATTTCTTGGCTACCGTGGCATGGCAAGTATGTTCTGTCAATTCATAGCTCACGCCTATGAAGTGTCGTATTTTTTTCGGTAATACTGTCACAGTTTTACTATATACTGTTGTGATACTGTACTGCAGATAATTCCGTAATTCATTGGAGGGTACTGCCCACTTAGTGAAGTGCCACGCATAACGAAAGACCACAGACAATAATCGGTTTTTAAATAAAATAAATTGAACACACAGAAATTAATATTTGGGTAATTAAATATTTTATTGTAAAAATTTTAGATATTTGTGATGATCTTACAATTATTATCACGCAATTACTTTTAACCACTAACGCATTACCTAATAAAATTTCTAATGATATTTTTCTTTGTAATTATGCCTTTACACTTTGCTTATTGCCAGTCGTGTAGTCTTTTATTGTCGTATGAATAAAATTATTAATTAAATAGACAAAAAAGTTTTTTTTGTATAATCCATACATCATAACCATGCAACTATCGATTCCAACTTCTATGAGAATAATAATCGATAATCGAACAGAACTCTGGAACACACTGTAAAATTTTTTTTTCGAGTCTGCAAAGAACTCTACAACTTATTCTGTATGATGTTTTCCTTCACCAAATGCTCAGGCCTTTTTAAGTTTAAGCGTACCTACCTTCTTTACCGCTAAGCAATTATGTCTTAAAACGTACACCATCAAAGTAAAATTGTAAAAGCTAACACTTAAATAATTTCCTAAGCACAATACCTCCTCATGTTCATTTACTTAATTGTCTACGTGTGAAATGTGCTAAGTTGTAAAATATCTCGCCTTTTGACGTTTACTGTGTTGGGAATTAAGTTTCATGTTTTGCATTTGAAATGTTATAAATCCCGTTAGGTACACTAACGATTGAAAGTTGAACTGTAGTGTTTTTTTAACATAATTTAAAAATGTTTGATTAATATTGTATGTAAAGGTTTTCATTGTTTTGGTATGACAAATTTAATATGCGCATATCAAGAATTTTCGAAAAAATATCGTTAATCTCAATAAATAAAAATAAAAAAGTTTTTCGATCCTATTGGAGAAAATAAAATTAACCTACGGTTGCAAAGTTTTGTTATTTTCCTATAATTTCGTAACTGACCTACCGAAACGCAGCCTACGTTATGACGCAGGGTCTAAACCTTCTAATGTACAAAAGCTTGGTGTTAACAAATCACACTAAGGTAAAAGCGACATTAAGTGAGTGCGAAATATTAATTTTAATTTATTCCGACTGTAAGCCCGCTTCGAACGTGGTAGTAAATTAAGTAAGCGGAAGAAAGCTCATTTATTTTTGGGCGGATGCGGCGAAATTCACATCCGCGTTAAATACACAACCCGACGAATCGCGTACTTTCTCGTTTCGGAGTGTTTTCAGTTAAAATTTAATTTCAGGCGCAAATTACTGTCTTTTTGTTATTCACTTTCTGAATTTCTGATTATGAAATTAGCTCGCCGTCGAGATTATTAATTCACACGCTGTGTCTTGTTTAATTGTAAATTGTATATTAAATATTAATAAAAGATTTCGGCTTAGCGATGCGTCGTTGATGATATGTATATATAACGTAGCTTAATTAATTATTCGTATAGGGATGGCGAAAGTATACCTACTAATCCGTGCTCAGGGCGGAAAAGCGGATCTGTGTGGGACTTATATGTGCGGTGAATTCTGAATGATGTAGCGTAACTGAGCCCCTTATAGATATGCATATACTCGCATAGTAGTTACAATCAAAGCCTATAAGCTTAGCAGCTTACCTTGGCATTAGCATTGCTTGAGAAAGGTAACTCTACATGTAATGTAACGTATATAACGCACACATTATATGAAGTGTTCCCGTTAGAGCATCGATTTTTAGAGCACCAATGCTTATAGCACCAATGGTATTCCCTTTAGAGCACCTCTCAATATTTTAGCTTGGTGTTCAAACGGGAAAAAAATATATTGAACTTATTACCCATAGAGCATCTTCTTTGCAGTCGTTTCTAGTGTTGGGGTGTTTAATAAAAGTCAAACGTTTAATTTTACTGGATAAAGGGTTTAAACCGATAAAGAGTGTAATAAACAATTATAGATAAACACAATATGTAACACGACCAATTTTACGTATAGGTATTATCAAATGAACACCAGCACAGTACACTAAAGAAATATGTATATCAAAAGAGAGAAAAAAGAAACAAAAAATAATAATTATGAATACATTTAAACTATTTATGAGACATATATTTATGCATTGTGAATTTGAATACTATTGGTACTCTAAAAATCGGTGCTCTAACGGGCATACTTCAGACTACAAGCTTAAGTTTTAGAGCATTGAGTTTTTTGGTGTACTATATATAGCAATCACCTACGTATATAAATACAATTTTCAAGATTTAAAACTCTATGTACCTATGTAACGAAAAGAAACGAACATAGCGAGATAAAGATATACCCTTGTCAATGACTTTTATGCTTTTAGGTAAATCGGAGTTCAACATAAGTAAATGTTATCAGAACATGTTCAATTACATAGAAACAAACCACGAAGAATGTATTAGCTTACTACTAGGTACTTCGAGGTCCTTTATAAGACTGCACCTAATTGAAAAGCCAATTACACGAACTGAACCACAATTACGCCACGCCACCCAGCGCTGCACTATTCTAATACGGAGCCTTCACGCAATTACAAAACAAAACAACATTTAGAACAACAACTGTCCACATGTTGGTCTCTATTCATTAACCCTCGGTTGGCGTATCGCACATCTAAAATACAACGGCGAGCCAATTAAAGTTGACCCCGTAGCTCGGTTCCGCTACTGCACTCTTAATCAGGGTACAGATACACGGGTAATTAATGTGATCCGCTTTCATTATTCCGCTCGTAAAATGGTGAATTTACCAGGGTTGCAATAATGTTCATTACAGTTAATGCACATGGATGTAAAAATAGTAATTATATTGTTAAAGCTGCATTACTTGCTATTAAAAATTACCAAAGAACGACAGGATACAAAAAGTATGATTAAATTTTGGGGTGTTTTTCTGCATATCCTGGTATGATACATTATGCTACGGTGTGCCTTATAATACAGGGTTTTTTTGCAACGTCTGGGCAATTTTCAATGTATTATCATTATGATCAACTTTTACTCTGGAACCATCTCTGAAATCTCGAAAAAACTTAATCAAACTTGTCATACATTTTGAACGTGCAGCGTTGGCACTTTTGTTTGTAGGTTGCAAATATGGCTATAGCACAGATTACAGAATAAAATGCAGATGGAGCGCGCAGAACACGAAAGTGAAGCCAAAAAAGCAAATACAAATTCAAAATCTATACCTGTTTCGTTTTCCAGTTTGTATTTGCTTTGTTTAACCACAGTTTATTAATAAAGAAGTTGTTTTTGTTAAATAAGTATAGTAAAGGTAGTATATATTGGTAGAAAATTATTTTAAATCAAACTAATAAAAAGTTTCCAATAACTATTTCATTCCAAACAGTGAGACTCGAAAGCTTATAAATAGTACAGAAAACGTTACTTACTACATTAAGTAAGTAACTTTTTCTTATTAATATATTTATTTAACTTTGTACTGTAAATGCAATATTTCGGAAGGGGTTGCACGCACACTGTCAGTCAGCCGTTCATATGTTGCGTGATCGCCATTGCAATTTCACCGACGCGCGACGTGTCGTAGGGTGTGTTACTATTTAGTTAGTACCTACCTATATTTCGTTTGCTTTGTTGAAGTCGTGTGGTGTGTGATAGTTTATGGTTTTTCCATATCTAATACAAAACATTCGATTAGCTGATTAATCGGGCTCATTGTAAGATTCAAAACCACATTTAGCATACCCCTTTTAAAATATTGAAGAATTGGTGAAGGAAAATATTATGAGGACACCATAGCACATTGATAGGGTTCTTTTTAGTACTCGCCTGGCTTGCTGGCTTGTGCTCACCACCATCGGCCACATCATTTCTTACTCAATTATCATGTCGAGATTTTTTATACACAAACCTATTAATAGAAAGAATTCGAAGCTCGCTTTTTTGTTCTGCTTAATTAATTGGATTAGGGTGGTGCCTTTTACAGATATAGAACTACAGATAACTGTCAGCCATGCATACTAACTTTATTACAACCCATATAAATGTCGTAAATAGTATTACTATAACTGACCCATTTCAAACAGCGTAATTAGATCATATTAGAGTAATTTATGTAAGCAATTAACTTGTCTAAAGCCGAACACACTTTCAGTTTTGGGTGGGAGCGATCGGAACGGTCGGTCGTCGGATCGGAAACAATTAATATACTTCCGAATACTTCCGATTAGTACGCTCGATTTTACCCATTCTCCAGCACTCATTAATTCGTGCAGTCTACTAGAATCGAATCGGTAATACCCGTCAGATTCAAAGAAAAAAGAGGGTAATGGGAAATTTATATTGATAACTTTTACCTACTTATTTTATGGTAGGAATAACGAACAAATATCTAAAGAAGTCCTATCTCTAACTGCCAGTTTCGATATTTGATCTATCCTTGATATTGCGATTGTGGATTGATATAATGAATGTGGATTGAGATAAACATTACATTCCTCATAGTTTGACAATTTTTGAAATAAGGGATTGATGGAATATAGAAACACAGTTAGTAGTTCAATAGTAGCAACTCCAATTGTAGTTATTTTATTAACCATGGATATTCCTTTTTCAAATAATAAGTATATTTGCTTTAAACTCTTCATAAAGTGAGGGGAACACTTATTAGGTCTTGCACTACGAGTAGCTACATTGGGGTCTGTCACTCAATCGCTTCGTTATTGCTACGTGACTGCCATCACAATAGCACGTTCCAACGTAGGCGTGTTTGGTTGAGTTTTGATTTTGTTTGATTTGACTTGATTAGCTCTACAATTATCATCTCACCTGTATTTTACATTCACTCTAACAGTTATTGTTACCTAGTGTTTGTAGCTTGAACCTAGCCATAATACTATTATCGATCATCTGATTTTCTTGAGAGTTTGTACGAATACGTAAGTCTTCGGCCTCATCTAAGCTTAGAGACTATAAAGACAACCAAGAGCTAGAATATCTCTATGGCTACAACTAAAAGTTTATAATATATTCATAGGTAAGTTTTAATCTTGTGAGACGCATACCAACCATATATCTTCGTTCGATAGGCACAAGTTCCAGTTCACTTGCATTCCAGAACACGGAACAACAATCAATAACAAACTTTCATCCTTTTTCATTGGCGTGCTACGCTTGGGATTAGACTTTGTATAAAGATATAAAGTATTGCTTTAACTCCACCACAGCGATTGCAATGGACTCCTACTATGATATCACGGTCATATTTTTCAAGTCACTTAATTGTCGCAACATTTTTGAAAACCATTCGTTAAATTATGTCAAAAATGTGATACGCTTGCCAATATGAAATGTTATGCTTTCTTCGTCTTCTTTTAATAGTCAGTAGATAGAGTATTATATCACTGTATTATAGCTTTCGCTGTTGTTTAAATCAAAAAGGTTGTCAGCGCTAATCCGATCCTTTATCAGTTTTTTTTCAGTCACTACCTTTTTTTCTCCTTGAGCAAAATTAAACGATAATTTAACAATTTGATTCTTCATGAAGTCAATCGTGCTCGACTCAAGTTGGTGTCAAATCAGTATTGGAGAAACTAAGCTTTGTAACAATAGCAATGAAGGACAATACTAGAACAATCGGAACGTTAATCTATCGAACGTTTGATTAATTCCAACTAACTAATGCTTCTATTAATTAATACTATTACGTTGGTACATTTGTGAATACATACAGACAAAGCTTACAGTGAGTATTCAAGAGGATGGTGAGGATAATTGGACTGTTTTACAAAAAACTTAAACCGACTTCAAAGTACACTAAGAAGTAATCAAATCCTGATCTGATGACAATGGGACCAAACGGGAAGTGTACCCTTCCAATCAAACAAAGAATTTTCCAAATCGGTTAATAAATGACGGAGTTATGAGGTAACAAACATAAAAAAAAAAAAAAAACATACAACCGAATTGAGAACCTCCTCCTTTTTTGAAGTCGGTTAAAAAGTATGGTATTATTAGGTGACAATAAGGCTTTTAGTTACAAACAGCCACAAAAAATTCACATTAATAATGTATGTAGCATTGTAGGTTGATTTCATTAATTTTGTAAAACTTGTTCAATTATAAAGATGTTAGGTAACAAACCAATAGTATAGATTTGAAATTTTAATAACTTCGTTCTGCATCATAGGTTATTATTTCTGCAGTTAAACTAACAAGAAAAGTATACCGACCACTAATGACAATTTATCATGAACTGCAGTATTCCAGCTTTTATAAGCAGTTTAGTTTTAGTTGTTGCCTGCACAAGTTTATTTCTTACTATAGAATCAATTTATAAAACAGTACCTATTAATTTTGAATGTAGTTATTATGTATTTGACATGCTACGAGTACATTTAAGATTCATATACTGGTGCATTTTCGTTGTTGAGATAAATTTCAATAATGACTAGTATTATTAATATGGCGTAGATACCTAAGTTCTTATACCTATTATTTAATTATCTTGTATCTACGAACATGAAATACGAGTACATAATCATATTCGTACATATAAATAACAATGCAGCCCAATGCACTAAACCTTCAGAAGCGTAAGCCTCGAAATTGGGCTAAATCCCAGTTTACTTAAGTCTGGTATCAAGTCAAGACACAGAAGGCACTGTGTTAATTCACGGCTCGAAACTTTGCCTCTAAAATACGAAGTGTCAAACATTTTATAGTGCTGCATAGACGCTGTGCTGTAATTGGAAAACGTAGTGAGTGTAGTGACTAGCATGCGTTATTTGAATGTGTAATCCTTGTTCTCGCGCGTGCCAAGGATTTTGTGGATTAGAAATATCAACATTCAGAAATATTTCGCAATAACCGTTATTGTACGTACGTGCTTTTTCAGCTCGGCAATATTACACCGTAGTAGTTCTAGAGTTGCAACTTACAGTTTAGGTTGCACTTTTGTTTTATAGTATTTGCTAGAAGTCTTAATTACGTGTAGTGTAATGCTACAATCCACATAAACCATGCCTGAGCACTAGACCTTTTTGTCTCTGCTTTTCTTTCCTTTTTTATGTATTTTGTTTAATTATGCATTTTTTTTAAGAGAGACAAATAACCCTTCATTTATTTATTTATTTATATTATAAGATCATTTTCAGGCCAGGAAAGAATAGTTACCTACCTTAAAATTGTATTTTATTTGAGTGTATATTCTCATTACAGTGGTTTGAGTGAAGACTTAAAAAATGCATAGACTGAATGCGTTACTCAGGTTGAATATTTGATTTTAACATAACTAAATAAACAGAGCTCCATGTAGATACCTACTGTATTAAACATGAAAAAAAATTGGTGATCATTTATTATTTGAAGAAAAGTCTATATTGCGCCAATATGTTAAACTTTAGTAAAGTCCCGAATGTCTCTCAACCAAGTATAAAAAGTTGCAAAGAAATTGTTACTGCAACATACATGCCAGAATTTTGGCAAGTTGTAGAGCAAACATTATGTTACCCATTGTGAACATTGTATATGTATACATATATTCTCTTATAGTTTCGCTTCTGTGCTGTGAAAGGTTCTTCACTGTGTATTCAGTTGTTTCATAAGCTCTCTTAAGTCCACTTTACTGTGCACCTATAAGTTACCGCGTTTGCTCTGATTTACTTTGTGCTTTGTAGACTATGAAATTATAGCCGCATATTTTCAGCACTTTGGCCGCATAGTCCAACTCTTATTGTGCTATTTATTATTTTTATGTTATTTTAAATGCACTTATGTCGACTTTTTATTTCAAATTGACAGGCGACAAATTTTGTGGATAAATACTTTGTGCTCGCTAAGCAAGTCTTAAAAATATCTTGTGAAATTCTACATTACCCCGACTTCCTCTATGCGATTTTGTACTCGACGAGAAAGACGGGGTCCATGAATGTTAATAAATATATGAAACTAAATGTCAAGTAAAATGCAGTTGCTTTCTCTTGGAAGAATATGTTTGTGTTGAGATCTTTTATTGCGACCCAGAAGAACGTGCACTATATTTTTAAATTTATTTCTTCGCAGAATAAAACAAATCACTAAAAGAAGTAAAAAGCTTAATAAATAAACTGCAAATAATTAGGGTAAAAATTTGTAGCTATGTATTTTATCCCTATACGTTTACGCAAGCATAAAAAAATTAACCATGTGTACGGAATGACATGTAAGTAATATCAATTTAAAATTGTTCAAATTAGCGTTGTGTTTGTATTCAAGACGTTGATATTAGGGGACATGTAGGTACTTTCCCCCTTACTCATAAAGCGCTATTTAACTAATAAACTGTCTAAATGGTCTCGTAAATAATGTCACATTATTTGACAATGACAATAGAGTGACTTTATTTACATTATATTAGTTAAATAACGTTTTATGAGTAAGGGGGTTTGTGTTTATGACGTAAATTCCAAAGTCGTGGGTTCAAAACTGACCTAGATTTTTCTGGCAAAGAAAACATGAAAGGGAACCATAACACGATGGGAAAATACTTTTTAGTACCCAACTTGCTGGCTATCTCAGCAAAATTTGAAATCTAATAACTGCCGATATTTTCTGGCTGTTGTATTTGAGAGCAAGAACCCTTCTGATTTGTGTATTCCATTCAAAAAATAACTTAAACAAACCTTGTTTGCATTCATCTCATACTAAGACAGAAGCACGTGAAAGCTCTAAGACTGTTCCACAGTAACGTATCTACATCCTCGCCCGTACCGCGTTTTCCGCGTAATATTTGCCGGTTGCGGCTAAATTGCATCTCTCGCGTTCCTTGCCTGACAACTTTAATCAACTCGATGGGAATTTGTCTTACTTGCAAGTTCCGCTCACGTTTCCTCGGATCCACTGAACAATGAGATTTGCTTTAGATAAATTCTTGCGTTGGGAGCTTGCGAGAACTGGGTACCATGTTACTAAGATACTTCTGCTGTGTAAGAATGAAAAACATCACTTTATTTTTTGAAATGAATATTTGATGACTCTCAATTGTTAAGCCAGATGGGTTGTTTACATTTTGTGTGTTTGTGTCATAATAAAATACGGCGAAATCATATATTTTCATTAGTAAATAGTAACGAACAAAATCTTAGTTTTATTGTTTTGTTTTATTAGATTGCGGATCAGTCCGCATTATTATTTCACTCATCCGGGATGAAGTTAATACATTATAATGAAATACCAGGCCATTCTTTACGACTCCATTAAGTTGTTGGAGAAAAAATAAAGGGAAAGAGGAAATGGCAACCACTCAGCACAGTCCCTCGTCAAGATAGGTTCGGGCCGCGGAATTCTTTTCTCGATCGACTGACTTCCATGAATACTAATGTTTAGGGGAATTCGGGGGAAACATCACCAACACAAATGGCATTGCGGATAATAGCGTGAAGGTGATAAGTAAGCAAGTATATTTACTTTCACCCTCCACAAATGAAATAGGAAAGTTTTTCTTTTGCCTATTTCAGCAACTTTTTAAATCCATAAACTCACAAGTAATCATTTATAATTAAATTTTCTTGTAAGATAACAAAGTGTTTATTCATTCTGATATAACATTGCTACCATGAGGTGCTGTTGTTTTTATAAGTATATAACAGTACCTAATATGAAAGTGGTACTTACCGTACTTGACTTAACAGTAATGGAATTCAAATTCCTTACCAACAGTCCATCAAACCGCATAAATATCTTTTGAAAAATTTTACACCTATTACGCTACAAAATTAATATTTATACAAACGGCTGCTTGCCTTTGCTGAAGCAAAATATTTGCCGTAAAGGTGGTGCAGAGCTCAGACGTGGCAAAATTTAGCTCAATTTCCATGCGGAAAATTCCATGAAAATGCATATAACAGAAAATGTTGTTCTTATAATTGGACAGGTGCACCACCTTAGTCGTGCGTGGCATTTCTACAGCGCTGCATTAGCATATAAATAAGCGACGCCCCTGAAAACACGCTGGCAAAGGGCGGTTCAAATACCGAGCAGTTTTTACATTTTTATGACCGAAAATCCAATTATCACAAGCAATTATCGAGTCAGCTAGATAGAAAGCGAATTGCCTTTTCAAAATGCGAATGAAATTTAGAATTCAATTGCCGATTCGATTTGTTCCAGTTTCTTGATTATCGGCGATTTTTGAACAAGACTAACCGATTCACAAGCGAATCTCAGTCGCATAGTGCTATACTATAAAGCGACAGATATACATGAGAGCAAATTTGTAGGTATATCACAACTCGTATATCACTGGCACACACATTAATCTGGTGATACATTGTACTATGTGCTTACGCCCTCACATTTAGGCTGCGCTCGGTGCAAATAAGTGGCATAAGCGGAGATATTGTGCCTAGCTTAGTTTACAGTCAAAGTACCTGAAGATTGGCTCATTGACGTAGGTATGTATGAATACTATGGCTATAGCTATTTATTTATTTTACGCAACTCTTTCTAGCCTTCTCAGTTTAAGTGTATTACGTACCGAGTTTTGCACGGTGATGAGAAAAATAATAAAAAACAAAAAGATAGGATCGGATTCAAACCCACGACCTACTATACTCGTATGTCTAAAAATATATACAAACATTGCTAGTTTGTTAATAAACTATTTTTGAATTTTAATTTAGCCTCCTAAATCACATTTATGTCTATTAATGAACTTAATCGGTTTGTTATTAGTACGTATTATATAGGCTTGTATTTGAACACAATCTCACTATTATAAGTGATGATGTAGTCGAAGATAGCAAGCATGCAAAGCGTAACTAAACTGTTTGATGTATGCATTTATTCTGGACCATAGAATAGATATTATCTAAATTCTTGTACTATTTTAGAATCTAAAAGCATTCACATCCAGCAATATCATAAGTTATGAGCAATTCGACTGGAAACCTTGAAAACCGCTAACAGTTTCCAATCAGACTCCAAGTGCTGGTGACGCGACGTCGCGCTCGTCCCGCGCCGGTTAACCGCAACGCTGATGTAGCACGCTACCCTTCGCATCCAGACCTAGGGTGATGTAGACCCGGGCACAATACCCCAAAATTAAACGCCCATACGCATCATTGCGGAAGCATGCGAAATTTTGCTGATGGCTGCATGTATTTGTATTAATATGTCGAATATATGTATAGTTACTAGTTGTCTCCCGCGGTTTCACTCGCGTTCCCGGGATAAAAAGTAGCATATGTCCTTCTCCAATTTTTTCGCCGTGATAGCGTAACAAATAAACTGACATTCGCTTTTATATATATATATATGTACCTATATACATAAGTTAGCATTAGGATATCAGATCAAATAATGTTGGTGAATAAACAGATAAACAGATAAACATATTTATTAGTAATATTTAAGATTACAAGTCATAATTTATACATTTCATTACATAATTTCAAATTTAAATTATAATAGATTTATGCCACTATGTCAAAAATTCTTCTACGCTATAAAACGCTACATATAAATATAGATACATATTTCTACCATTGATGGGTAATGAGACAATCTTCATCATCTTTAAGACCCATAACTAATCCCGGGCTTCTAATATCTTGTTACTTATAGTTAATCTCCGAAATCATAAAAGTCAAGTTTTTACAGGCAGCGTGATGCTCTTAAAGTCGAGAAAGGGCCTGGAAATATACATAGGTACAATTGTATTGTTATCTATTATTTTGTCGTACTGTCATAGACACAATAAAGGAATTCGCGAAAGTTTCTCGTATCGCGACAAGGGAATTAATCAAAAATCCCGTCCCGCCATGGCGTTACACATTATCAACTTTTTTACAAGTCGTGTAAATCATTCTTATACGTTTACAACTGTAACAAAACTTCTTCCGACCGTTCTTTCGCTTTGGCCAACTTTTTTATACCATCCCGCCAATAATTCAAGATACGTTGTCAAACTTTTTCCACTACAACCATCGATATCAAAAAATCTAGATACACATTCAACAATTAATATTTACAATAACAGGTGGAGATTTCGAGATGGCATATTTTCGAAACCTATGTTGGGTTAGGCCTGCTGAACAACTTTTACTATGTGACCAATAGTGAATTCTAATTATTATTTTTTACTTTTCTTACACAATGTCAACCGTGCTGAAAAATGATTGCATTGCTCATAAAATAAACATGATATATATATTTTTTTCAATATTCTAAAGCTGAACTAAATTGTATATGTATATAATATTGAATTAGTAATTACTATTAATATTTAGTTTCGTATTACCTACAATTCGCATAGAGAACCATAATGTTAGTATTTTGTAGGATAGCTGTATTACAAAGCTGTGGTCCCGCGATTTCATGCACCTTCCAAGGGGGAAATGTACCCTTTGTCCGTGTCATTTCTAGGACTATAATACCTTTAAAACCAAAGCTCATGGAAATCCGTTTAGCCATTACGAATCCGAGTGGTAATAAACATACACACAAACATTCGCATATTTTTTTAGTTATAACGTATCTAATAAACTTTTGTTGTTGATCTTTTTACACACGATCAACTACAAATATTAGTTTATGTGGCCATCATGTCGTGTTATGAATTATTGCTCTATTTTGCTCAAGGAAATTACAATGTATCTACAAAATATTTGGGACAAGGTTTTCAAAAGCATATGGGCTAAAACCTAAAAAGTTCTTACATTTTCATGTTAGATAGTCATATCAAATAATACATCTAGACATATAAAACGAGAGCTGCAGGCTTTTAAGCTAATTTTGTAAGTCATAAAAAATAACTAGAAATATTTGGCTCAGACATGAATCCTTTGGGAATACTCCGGGCGCGTCTATAACGCCTGTAACTTCATATAATATAAAATCTTTATAAATTTTGTATGAGACGAGCACGTATATATTAAGTTCAAAATTATTAATAAAGTCTTACCTAGATATTTATGAATGAGAATGAGAATAATTTATTTGCTAGAGACATGGTGAACATAAAGGTGTTATAAAATATAAATAGATAAGTATGCATATAGCAAGACATGTTTCGTCGTTGTAACGACAGGCAAAAATTTATAATTTATATAAAATTACATTTAAATTAATTACATACAACCATATTATTGAACAAAGAACAACTTATAATCATTACTGAAAATCTAATTTAATTTATAAGAAATGTGAATTGTTTTAATTAATTATAATCTATAGCTCCTAGATTGTTATGATAAAAATTGTTGTCTGGTTAACACATTTTAAACTAGAATATCCACTGTAAGCTTTTTTAAAGTCTTGTCTACGCTTTCTCCACTATCTTGAGGTTTTCACTCGAACACTTAATCTAGGTAAGAGTAATCTAGTTATCCGTACACCACTATCACTTTTCATGAATATGTTATCTTCATGTGATTTTCTTTAAAGCTTGAATTTCACCTAAATCATCAAGCTTCCGAGCATAGTTTATTCCATCGTATGTAACAATTTTTATATAATAATAAACTTTGATATTGCAAAATGTACCGTATCGACACTAAACAAAAATTAGGAGTGTTTAACATCGTTGAGTAGCAAAATTTGAAATTTTATACCCGTCATAAAAGTTAAGGTTACGTTTTGACTTGGCGTATCTGCTTAACTTGCTTTTATATACGAGTCCCGGGCTAATGAAAGCAACCTACCATGTTTTATTATCCACTTAAGTGCGGATGGAGAAGTTAAACTTAAACCATCACAATGAATAATGATCACAATTTAGCGGAGATGACAAAATATGGACGCTGATATGACATCTACATATAATAAATAGGTTCTCTTATTTGGGATTGGTTAAACTATAAAATAAGAGATCCTCAATCTGCCAACAATTTTGTCAAGAGATGACATTTTTAATTTTCCTGGTAAACGCTTAAAGCTTCCCACGGATATTTTCAATTAGATACCGTAAACGCTTTAGTTAGATCAACGCAATATTTGAAATAAGCGACTAATAACACAAACGCGTTAAACGTAGTACGTACATTCTGCAAATTAAGTCCAATCACGTGCACGTACTCTTCATCATTTAAATGGTAATTTAATTCAAGTTCTTCCGGAAACTGATTCTCATTCCAATTAAGTAATAGTTGAACCGATTTAGTAAGATACAGATTTGTATCAGATAGAACTGAAGGCCCATGTGACAATGTGTTAAACGTTGCCTATGGCTTCCTAGTTGCGACGACCGAATTATCTGAGCGATTCAATCAGTTTGACTGGGCGGTTTCTAAGCCGAGTCCATATATTTCAAACCATATACATAATTTTTGTGAAATATTTAATATTATACCCAAAAATCTATAATAATGTAATAAAATATGATTTTATTTAAATAATGTATAATATATCGATGTTACTGTAATAAATACTTCTATAATTAAAAAAGTGTTCATAACCAAAGTACCTATAGTTATAATGGTTCGCATTTTATGGATTTTCATTAAAGTCGGTGTTGCGTACGGCCTTATCGCATTAGTGTCTGATAAAACCCAAGTTGAACAGTTGTAGCTAGTAGTACCAACTACTAGTACATGTAGTATACGAGTAAGTTGTACGGTACAGCGGCATGTGAAAGTTGGTGAGAAATTTATCTTGAACTTTTGTCGTCTGGACCGATTCTTGGAAGCTGTTTCACCGATGTTTTGTTACTTTAAGAATAAGTTAGTCAGTGGAAAAATTCAGTTTCTTTATTGTTTGATTTGTCTTCTTCATGCAACTAGTTTTTCAAGCAATATAATATCAGTCAAAGGACTGATATTATAGAAATTAAACTAAAATTGCGGTGCAATAAGGTTGAAGTACCGATTCGCACTTCGGCAGTGGGCACGCGTGGTGGAGTATCTGCCCATTCCCTTTCACCCTGATTTGTGAAAGGAGGCCTGTGCTCAGCAGAGGGACATTATAGGCTGATGATGATGAAGGTTGAAGTCTCTGTTTACATGTGGCAAAGTAACATGATTCAAAGTAAAAAGCTTTCTATTTACTCTATCGATATGAGACGTTTGTAAAAGTTCTTCCAGCGTCTTTGTTTCTAAATTTCCACAATCCGAAGATCTTCGAGGCTAGAGTGCACTTCTTTTGGGCAAGCGTGGACGTGGCCAATCCTAAAAAGGAGATGGAGGATACTCTGCAGCTAAAAGATACCAGTCCGATTGGAACAAATATTTTGGCGTTATATAGCCTGCTTATAAAAGAAATTTATATGTTACATAACAATTGACGGGCCAGTTGGCGCAGTTGGTTAAGAGTCTGGTAAAGATTTCACCTATTGCGCCGCAGGTCGTGGGTTCGATTCCCGCACAGGACATGCATTTGTGTGCATGAACATGTCCTGAGTCTGGGTGTAATTATGTATATTAAGTATGTATTTACAAATAAAAAATAGTATATAAGTATTATATCAATTATCTGGTTTCCATAGTACAAGCTCTGCTTAGTTTGTGATCAAATGGAATGTCCCAGGATATTTATTTATTGCAAGTTAATCCGTGAGGCACAGTTAGTTTGATATCAAAATAGAGGTGAATGCTAACATTTTCCATAGTAAATTGGAAAAGCTATTGTATAAGCAAGGAAGTTCACTTTTAAACTGAATCAACATTCACGAAAGCGGGTTATAAAATCCAACTCATACATTATAACATTAGTGTGGATAATGCAGATTATTAAAATTCGCAGTGGCTTGTGAAACAGTCGCCGGCACTACGGGACATTGATGTACAACTTCCACGCCGAAGTTCCGTCGAACTATGCAAATTTTAGTTAACACTTTCTACAAACGCGCTCTCGCAAATAATTCCCTGCTACGCGGGTGCTTCGACGCGCTCATGTTGTTTTTTAAATAGTCTTTTTGGTGATTTTGTGTTTCACTGCTTGTGATAAAATTGTTGCACTTCCGGCATCCATCACTAGATGGCGTTGGCTAGGCATTATTTCAGACTAGTTGCGCCCCGCAGAAACCACGTACCCCTCCCTCCGTATCCCTCAGGATATATTGCTTTCTCGGGATACAAAGTCGATAATATCCTAGGAGTTAATCCAGAACATATTCTATATGTATGCCCAATTTCATCCAATTCCATTGAAATGTTGAAGTGTGATTGAGGTACTTACAAACATCCAAACTTTCGTATTTATAATATTGGTGAGAGTAGATGAGATGAGATAGTGAGATGACTTCTATTGAACTGAATAAAAGATGGGCATACGCATTAGAACCGACAGTAATATTAACGACACTAAAGATCAAATAATATATTAACAAAAAATCTATCGAATTGAGAACCTCCTCCATTTTGAAATTGGTAGTAATAATTCTGAAGGTACCGACCGTAGATTACCTATGCTCTTCCTCAGAACTATAAAACTCGTCACCACTTAAACGACACGATTTCTCGGGGTAGCCTCACTCTCTAGAGAACGCGTCCCCAAGGTGGCGGATAGGGGAAGGCTCGTCGAATCAGTATACCTTCTGTAGGTGTATTGATTCGAAGGGTAGGAGGGAAATAAAATACCTCCCGCGGACCACAAGGCCGGAGATGATAAACTCCGTCATCAAACCAACAACCCGGCAGATCACCTGGCTGGAAGAAGCCGAACAACAGGCGGCGGTCAAACATCCTGTACCACGGCCATCACTAACCGAGAGGAATTAAATATACTCTAAAATTGTGACAAGTACACCTTGGGAAAGTGTTACTTGGTATCATCCCATTTTTTAAAATATGAAATGTCTGAAAATGAAAGTGATAGTATGTCATGCGATCCGGCTAACCCCCGGCGCTCTCGGGTTCCCGGGCCTGAGAGTGTGAAATCTGTTACCGAAGAGCGCACGGGAGTGGGTGACCAGGCCTCCGTGTTAGCTTCTACTACTGGAAACAAAAAATATGTACAGCAAGCATTTCACCCAAGCTTGTTTTTAACACGAACTCGAAGTTCCTCCCTGGGAAACATTACTCAAACACCAGCAAACATTTCTTTCAATAAGGAACAAAATGTAGAAGATGAAGTTATCATTGTCGATGTAGATAAACCAGCTACCTGCCCTCCCACATGGCAGAGAATCCCAACTGGAAGAAATCCCAAAAGAAGGAAAACCTCAAACAGTCCTCCACCAGAAACTGTAAAAACGTCAAACAGATTCAGTGGTCTACCAATAGATACTGTTGAACAACCTACTGATTCAGTAAGAAAACCAAATAAACCACCTCCTATTATTCTTTATGGAATAGAAGATATCAACAAATTAACTGAATTATTAGAAACAGTCACAGAAAGAAACCAGTTCACATATAAAATTGTAAATAGAAACCAACTAAGGATAAGCAGCATGGACACCGATACATATAAAAAGCTTATAACTGTTATAAGAGATAATAAGCTTATTGGACACACTTTCAACAGGAAAGAAGAACGATGTTTCCGGATTGTTATAAGAAACCTTCACCCTTCGACCCCATTTAGTGTGATAAGAGAGGAAATAGAAGCCACAGGGAACACGGTCACAGGCGAAATAATTAACGCCAAGTACGGACCAGACAAAAAACCAACTTCTACCTTTTTTGTCAACCTATTACCCGGACCTAACAACAAATTGGCAAAAGAGATGAAATACATTTATCACCAATCTATAATTATAGAGGACCCGAGAAAACAAAAATCAATGGTCCAATGTCAAAGGTGCCAACAGTATGGCCATTCAAAAAATTACTGCATGAGGCCATTCCGCTGTGTCAAATGTGCTGAGTCTCACAAAACTTCAGAATGCCCAAAACGTGATCGTAACACGCCAGCTCAATGTGCTCTATGCCTTGGCCCACATCCAGCAAACTACAAAGGATGTGAGGTTTACAGAGAAATCCTTGCGAGAAAAACAACAAAGCAAACTCGAAATGATAAGTCAAAATTAACAACACAAAACACCTTTACTAACTTAAATTTTAAATGTGTTACTAATGATAAGAAAAACACAGAATCAACCTACGCAGACAAACTTCTACCCCCAAAAAGAAGCATAATCGATGACACAACCCAAGTCCCACAAACTGGTAATCCCACAATCGAACAAATGCTTATTAAACAGTCAGAAAAGTTTGATCTAATCCTACAACAGATGAGTACTCTTTTGGGTCTCATAGCCACGCTAGTTGATAAAATTTCAAAATGACTGCATTTAGACTCGCTACCTGGAACTGTAATGGACTCGCACCGAACAAAGATGACATAGAAATATTAATACAGCACTACCAACTTGATGTTATTCTTATCTCAGAGGCACACTGCACCGCCAGAACTAATATCAGATTTGAACGATGTCAAACATATATAACTAACCACCCGGATGGAACTGGCCATGGTGGTACAGCAATAGTTGTAAAGAAAAACATCAAACATCATGTAATGCCAGAATTTAAAACAGACCACATACAGGCTACAACAATTGCTATAGAAGATAACCATGGGTACTTTAATGTCTCGGCGGTCTACTGCCCACCCAAGCATAAAATATGCGATTCGGCATTCACCGAATTTTTCCAGACATTGGGCAACCGATTTCTTGTTGGAGGGGACTGGAATGCCAAGCATGTATACTGGGGTTCAAGACTCACCACAACGAGGGGCAGGCAACTGAAAATGAGCATTGACAAGAACAATATGATGTCAATATCGACTTCGGAACCGACCTATTGGCCTGCAGACCCCAATAAAACCCCAGACTTGCTAGATTTTTTTATTGTGAGGGGGTTATCTAAACACTTCATGAAAGCAGAACCATGCTACGACAGCTCATCCGATCACACGCCAGTATTACTTACTATCAGCACAATGCTAATTGATAATGATCGGATTGACAAGCTGTATAATAAGCACACGGACTGGGAAGCATTTCGAGACTTCATTGAAGCCAATATTAACCTAAAAGTAGCGCTTAAAACTCCAAATGATATTGATGAAGCGACCCAATATATTACAAGGCTTATTCAATGCGCATGTTGGGTAAACACACCCTACATAGAATCCAACAATAAATCCTCAAACCTGCCGTTGGATATAAAATCTAGAATATTAGAAAAACGTAGGCTACGTCGTATTTGGCACCAGAGTAGACTAAGGGTTGATAAAACTGCATTCAATAAAGCCACTTTGGATCTTAAGAAACTTATAAAAGAATGGAACAATATAACCCTTGAGACGAAAGTGCAATCCCTAACTGCCACAGCTTCGACAAATTATTCATTATGGAAATTTACCAAATCATATGATAGACCACAGGAAGCAAAGCTTCCAATCAGAATGAATAATCGGGATTGGGCTAGAACGCCTCAGGAAAAAGCTGACACCTTTGCTCTGCATCTATCGAATGTATTCACACCCAATCCAAGGTGTAGTGGGGTAACTGACAAGGAGGTAAATACTAGCCTGGACCAAGTCTTCCAGATGTCCCTACCACCAAAACCTGCTACCGTTAGAGAGGTGTGGAGACTGATCAGGCAACTTAAGGACAAAAAAGCCCCTGGGTTCGATTTGTTAACTAAGGAGGTCCTTTCAGAACTTCCGAGGAAGGCTACAGTGTTTTTGACGACCTTGTTTAATGGAATACTGAGAGTGCAATACTTTCCTTCACTATGGAAAGTATCAGAAATCTTAATGATACACAAAGTAGGAAAATCAGCGAATGAAGTCACGTCCTACAGGCCCATTAGCTTATTGCCAGTGCTGTCTAAGCTCTTTGAGAAAATACTGTTCCTAAGAATTCTGCCTATCTTGACAGAAAACACTATAATACCATCTCACCAGTTTGGATTTAGACAGCAACATTCGACTATTGAGCAAGTGCACAGAGTTTGTGAAAAGATTAGGAAAACACTAGAACAAAAGGAATACTGCTCTGCTGTCTTCCTTGATATCCAACAGGCCTTTGACAAGGTCTGGCACAGGGGTCTCCTCTACAAACTAAAAACATGTCTTCCCCATAGCTTCTACGCTCTTATGAATTCATATCTATCCGAAAGAATATTTCGAGTAAGAGAGGCTGGGGCGATATCTACCTTTTATAAAATAAAGGCTGGTGTTCCGCAAGGATCAGTACTTGGGCCGGTGTTGTACACACTATTTACTGCAGATCTCCCACAAGTAGATGATGTTACTACAGCCACATTTGCTGACGATACAGCTATACTCGCCAGCAGCAAAATCCCTACGATAGCTTCACAAACACTGCAACGGGGGCTTGACCAAATCACAAAATGGTTGCAAACCTGGAGAATAAAAGCTAGTACCACAAAGTCAGTCCATATTACCTTTACACTTAGGAAAGGTAACTGCCCGCCCGTATTTCTAGAAAATACTACCTTACCTCACACAGAAAGTGTAAAATACTTGGGCCTACACCTCGATCGCCGGCTAACATGGGCGAAACATATAAAGGCCAAAAGGCAGGAAATGAAAATGCGGTACAGCAACCTATACTGGCTTGTAGGAAGAAACAGCAAACTGTCAACCGACAACAAACTCCTCATATACAAGTCAGTACTGAAACCCGTCTGGATGTATGGCATCCAACTATGGGGGAGTGCCAGTAATTCCAACATCATTATGCTGCAAAGAATGCAGAATATGTTCCTAAGGGCAATAGCAAACGTTCCCTGGTTCATCAAAAATACTGAAATACACCAGCTTCTTCATATGTGCACTGTGAAGGAAGAAATCCAAAACACTCGCATGAAATATCGACAGCGACTGGAGAGACACCCTAATGCGCTTGCTGCTAAATTAACTTGCCAAGATTATACAAGACGACTCAAGAGAAATAACATTTTCTAGCTTTCTTTGAGCTTCTTTTGAGCGACAAAATATGAGTAGATGCCTTCACTGGAGGGCTCACTCTCCCAATCAATGTGACACTCAAAAAGTTTGCTTAAAGTTACAAACTGATCGCAAACAAGCCCAAAAAAAAAAAAAAAAAAAAAAACTTAAACGACAAACTTTCAAAATAAATACCTAACCGATCCCGGGTGTAATTAAATTCAAAAAGCAAATATAATTTGAACAGTAAGTTAATAATTAATTAACATCGGGTGCGGGGCCGTCTTCTCTACCAAGAAACTTAGTTTGACTCAATATTTGTCTTACTCTACTGTGTTGAAGTTACGCGTCCACGAATAGTTATTACCTGTTCTTACTTAGCCCAAGAAAGTTTTGCTTGCTCTAATAATATTGATTTAAGTTGCCTCACTATTAATGCATGCTTTAATATGTCTTCTTGACAAATATTTTTATACAGATTGTCCTCATTTATGTTGAAAATGTCTAATGGTGCGTCCATGCCACGCGACTCGAGCACGAGCCGAGCCACGAACGAGCCTACAACGAGCACGATGCGAATCCCTTTGTTCGTGAAAAAACTGACAATCGCGCTCGTTCGAGGCTCGCATGCCCGGCCACGCTACGCGAATCGTGCTCGCAGTGTGCTCGTTCGAGGCTCGGTTCGCCAAGCATGGACGCAACATGGACGTTTTATAAATGTATGAAAGATAGGTAAACTAATAAACCTTATGCTGCGCGGACTTTTATAACATTTAAAAACAATTGTTATTTTTTTACCGCGACTCAAAGTATTAAAAACCTGTGATCAATATTTATCAATAAACTATTGTAATAAATTAATTAGTACTGAGTACGAATGTAAAAGATGTAACATATAAACTAGACAGGTAAGTTAACGTATGCAATGCACGTATGTATAATTTTAAATTCATGAAGAATACTCTCATGTGAATTATATGTCACAAAGACGTATGGTAAGAACATCAACAATCAAAAAAGGTCTGTAAGTAAGCAGGTAGGTACATTATAATTTTAAAAGTTAATATTTTTATTTTTGAAAAGATGCCTAAATGACACGATCTTCTTAAAAAGTCTGTGCCAACAAAGAAACAATATGATACACTCTTTGATTAAGGATACATCCAGATAGAGTGTCGCAGCTGTGCACGCGTCGATAAAAATACGCTCTAACTGTTAGGGGCTAAATCAAATAAAAATAAATAAAAATGCAAAATAATGATCAATATTTAAATTTCTCCCGATTTTAATTGGAATATTTTAACAACTACTATCATTATGAACGTCACTATGACAAGCAGAATGACGCAGAGGGATCGTAAAACGTACTTAGCTGTTACGCGCAGCAGCCTATAAAAGTTGGCCTGTTTTGTATATTAGTGTAGTATGGTGACGTTCTTTCTAGGTATATTTATTTCTATGGATACACTATTATTTTATATGATTTTTTACTGATAGTTCGGAGCAGACAGGCAGGCTGTATTGGATAATATTTTGCAATGTTAGACTGGAAGGTATCGCTACACGAGCATATGGTGTGCTATAACCGTAAAATTTTATAGGTTTCGATGCTGAAATTATACACGAAACAATCTAAATTATACCGGGGTGTCTCTGGCGCGGGGCCAGTCATGTATTTGTAATGATAGGGTTTATACAATTTGTTAGTTATCTATGACGCTAAAGGTTTCATGTATCTTTCTTGTTTTGACTTAGTGGATGTTCTGATAAGATTATAGATACGAGGTACGAGGCCACAAAGTACCAGGCAATTTGTCGGCTAAGAGTTTTATATACTGGCAATGTTTATTTATAGGTATGTTTGTTTTCCACCGCAGTTCGTGGGTTCGATTCCTACACAGGACACGCATTTTTGTGAACATGTCTGTATGTTCTGAGTCTGAGTGTAATTATGCATATTAAGGATGTATTTACAAACAAAAAGTAGTTATCTGGTTTCCATAGTACAAGCTTTGCTTAGTTTGGGATCAGATGACCGTGTGTGAGGAATGTCCCAGGATATTTATTTATTTAATAATAATTATACAATAACACACTCTTGAGGTTCTAGTATGTCAGTTCTATCTATTATCTATTCTATGGTTCTAGCTCAAACGTTTTGAGTGGTAAGTGTATCAAAATATACATTTTTAGAAACTGATAACTTTTTTGGTCTGTTTGTGAGATCAACTGTGTGGATTTAATACCTCATATTAATTTCAAGCTTTACCAAAACAATAGCTGTGGGGGCGGTATTAAGTATCTGAAATGGGTTCATTCGCTCGACAATATAAGTAGGCGCACGGGCAGCTGCAGCAGCAAATCGAAGGCTTTTTATCGCTTTTACATACTGCCATGTGTAGACCCTAGATACGCTCAATGCTAGTTTATCAGGTAAACTACTGATCTCCTAAAAATATAGTTTAATTCGACTGAGCCATTGTCCAAACGCAAAGCCCTTTTTTATTAAATATAGCAATAGATTCCTCATAATCTCATACTCATAGTTTTTAAACGCTTAAAATTGCACTACACGCTCTCAAACTCTAAAGAGCCACTTTAAAATGTTCGCCGTGATTTCACGACACCATTTCTTATAGTAAGTAGCTACTTTTATTGCCAAGTGAGGCGGGCTAAGTATACTACTTTGCGCCTATATTGCTCCGGCGATGGTGTAGTGAGAATGCTTTGCTCCCTGCGCCGATCTTCTGTTATCAAAACACCCGTGGCAAAATGTTATGGCAAAGTGTTCCTCTTACGTAAATATGGGGGTTATGCGATATCGATTTGTATAATCTTATGTCTTTTGATTTAAGTGAAAAGGATTTGTGTTTCTTTAGTTTTATGTTTGTTATTTGGAGGTGTGGGATAATGTTATTCTTAGGATTGTAGACAGTTTATTATATTTTCAGTTCACAAATAAATGTAAATATTAGAATTTATCTTATTTTGTTGATCTTGATTTAATTTCCCTCGGCACCCATTATAAGCTCTGGTGCTTATATGTAAGCCTGTTTGTAAAAAGGGTGAGACAGATTCACAGTTCTTCAATTTAATCACATTACTTCGAGTACATCTATCTATTCAAACATCACGCCCCTACCCTTTGTAAGTACGAAAACAAACCACAAGCTTTCAAATCTGCACTGATGATTAACCCTCAAGTCGCCATTAAAAATAGATAAAACAAAATATTGTCGGAGCGGGTCTCTTGGGCCCGTCGCACGTGATGCCAACGCGCTAGCTGCAATTCAATTACCTATCTGTGCTAGCTAGTCTACACATATCTCTGTACTGAAATCAAATAACTTGAAGGCAGAGTGTACCCTGCGAGTGAGAGGGTTGAAAATTTTATGTTGTTGGGAAAATTGTACACGGTTTCTTGGGGATAAGGATCTTCATGTTTCTTTCACTAGTTTTATTACTTTGAAAACACTGAGACGATGGATGTATTAATGAATATGTTACGATTATCTTATTTTATTGCTTTTTCTATTCCTTAATTTAATATCAAGTTCTTAGGTAATGCAAAGATCTAGACGTTTCCGCTCTAGAAAAATAAAAAAACTATACTTGGAACTTACGTAGCAAGCGGTTACCGTATCTTATAGACGCTTGCAACAGGGAATCACTCACAAATGTTCTAGACACATTACAAAGGTTACCTACCAAAGAATCTGTTGTGCAAGGGAATTTAATCACTTTGCCGTTCATTTGCCAAACAATACCAAATTAATTTTGCATCCTGCAATCTGAGGATGCATCCGTGGTGGGCGGCAGCTGCCATGACATGCACTGACCGATTTGATATGCACCCTTCCGTTCGGTGTGATTTGACGGCAGTCGTGGCTCTCTACTCTACCATGTTTATGTAACTGTCATGAGCATATACGCAGCCGGAGCAGACTTGAAATTATCAAAATCTTTGGCAATATTAATGCGTTACTTTCGGTGTTATATGTAACTCAAAGTGCGAGTCAGGACTCGGCTATATTTGTGTACCGTATATACAAAGTTCGACATTTTCAGTTGTTGTTGTTTAAATACCGTGTATGGTAATTAAAACTACACAAGTCAATAACTGACAACTTTTACGGCCCCGAATTCTAGAAACGAAAATATTTGTGTACTTAATTATTACTTCAACTACTACTTATATCTAGACATTGATCATAAATATTTTCAACTACGTTTTCATGTGTCGGTGAAAATAAAGTTCCACTCCCTTGCTGTGCGCATTATAAATGAGGATGCAAAACGCTGTGTCCGTATTTTCGGTATGTCAACAACGTACGGGTGAACATTTTTCCGACGTCTTGTCGTGCTTCCCGTGTCTCTCAAAGGCTTCGCTCCATAGATGAATTCTACACAGAATATCAGTTCTGTCACTCATTTACCTTTACCAGCTAGTGACCCGTAACACAGACGGACGGACAGTCTCAGTGACAGCAATTTGGAACCCTGAAACGGAATTCAAGGTCAGAAATGGGCATGGCAAAGGTACTGTCACACTTGTATTTGATCTGAGCATATCCAAATTATTATAAATTGAAGTTTTTATGACTGTTATTTTTTAACAAAGTAGTATTTTGATATAATAATAAATAGACCTGATTTAGTTTTGCTATATTATATAATAAAATAAACATTAATTCGTTATGGATTTTAATTGAAAAAAAAAAAAAACGCGTGATTCAACTTTTACTTGTGTTTATGTACTACAACAAGAGAGCATTCAAATAAAATGATGTATCTATTAATAGTCAACATTTCAATGAGATAATAAAGGTATGTAGACCTTATTGAGCCGAATGGGGTGCTCAATATAAAATTCCATGGCACAGTGAAAATATTTCAATTTTATGTAACGTTAAGTAGAAATAATGGACAGTGTGGTTGAAAGTTTTCCCGTTACGTAACCGTTGCATTCGAATTGCTGCTTCCGTTAACGCAATTAACTGTTATAGTTATGTTAAACATTTATAGTGTGTAATTGTTGCAATTTGTACCTTCTGTTTTTATTACTTTAAGTACCATTTTCCGGAAAACTTAATCAATCCTAACAGAGCTAGTTAGATTTCATAAAACATATATTTAATTATTTAGTCAGAAATATGTTTCGTTCACATCCATCTCTCTTCTTTGTGTTAATCCATTTGGAATTTTATACAAGCTGTTAGTGGATTAAATACTCAAGAAACGTTGAAATATTTACGATTATGTTTCATTTGTGAATAGGCAATGACTTGATAAATTAACATCTGAAGAGCTCTTTGTGAAAATTAAATACAAAGCTAATTTCAATCTGACGGAATATATTATTGACTTAAGAACAGCTCTGAAAAGAGGCTCACCGTCAGTTATTGTAGAATGAGAATCATAATTTTAAGTCAAGTCTCAAGAATAGATTGTGATAATCAAAAATAAACCATAAGTACTCGACTCAAAACTTGACTTAAGCTCTGATTGAGAAGTAGGAAAAGAAATTGAGAAGAAATGTTCATGCAGGAGCTGTTTTTGATTGGATTTCACATTTTATATTCATGTGAAATGGTAAGCGTTTTTTCATTGATAGATGTTGTTTAAGGTAAGGTTTACGAAGAGCAGTTTACAAATAAGTGCTTGAAACATGAACTAGAGAGTCATTCGATTAGCCGGGTTAGAGACATCGGATCCTAATACAATTATATTATTGCACGTATTGTTTGTAGTATCTTCAGTTTCTTTATGTTTTGCTTAAGATTAATGTTTCTTTATCCAGGGAATCAAAAAAGGTTAAATACTAAAATATAATACTTAGTAGTTATATTAGTTTTATTCAAAAATACGATATTTTTAGATTTTCATAGATATTCGATAATTGATGTCACACGTTGAATAATAAGTACTCAAATGTCCTTATGATTCTATCTATATTACAAATCGCTTCATTTAGTTAGTGTGACGAGAAAATGAAATAAAACCGTTGTACCAATTGCATTAATTCAACTGCATAAAAATCAGCCAATTATTCAAATATGGGAGAGCGCCGTGAACCGAAGACCGTATCGATGAATATTAATTGTTTTCGATCGCAATAAAAAGAGTAAAATAAACTGAAATAGCTACATAAACGAGTAAGATGATTGTTTACGGCGAAGCTGAATCAGGGGCAATTAAGGATACTATTAATTCCGTTATTGATAAATCTGTGGCTGTCGATGGTGTTTTTTCACAGTAATTTCTATAATACTTTATATACAATATTATGATCTGTTCAATCTTCTTACTTAATAATAATTAAGTAATGAGTAGATAAGTAGCTAAAAGGAGTTATTCGAAAATGTGATTTATTGCTACCTATGTCACTCGCTGTGCCAATCTAGATTATAGGTTAGTCCTACTTCCATCAATTCCTAATTTAACCCCAAACTGGTAAACTTGATTAGAACTACCCGAATAATCTATTACTTTTATACTGGTTTTCTCGCATAAGCTACATACCAATTGCTACTGCCTGAA
Organism: Achlya flavicornis; assembly: GCA_947623365.1. Taxonomy (NCBI): domain Eukaryota; kingdom Metazoa; phylum Arthropoda; class Insecta; order Lepidoptera; family Drepanidae; genus Achlya; species Achlya flavicornis. The sequence continues at coordinate 7,829,677 of OX392482.1, forward strand.
ATTGGTCTACAAAAGAGATTTTACTAGTCCTAAATAATACCCCCATTAGTCACTTGTCAGAGCGTTGTCGGGTAATAAACAGGGTGTATCCCAGCTGAGGTTGACTTGCAGAGTGCTTAAATACGAAAGCCGAGAACCATGGTAACCTAGTTGGGATTGAGCCTGCTTTACGCTGCGCTGACTGACACGATAAGAAAGCCTTGGAGTAAAATCTACGTACAAGTTTATACTAGTGATATACACCATATGCACTCTATGATCAATGCAATTATCATATGACTCATATTCCTGCGTAGGTACTTACCTAATTGTTTTTATGAATTCTATAAGTAATTGCTTTTTAGCAGTGAAGGAAAATATGAGGCAAAGTGGTCGGAATATATAATATTACGAATAATAGTTTTTTTTATACCAATAAGGTGGCAAACAAGCATACGGCCCGCCTGATGGTAAGCAGTTACCGCAGCCTATGGACGCTTGCAACACCAGGGGCGCTCGCTCTCTCTCGCTCTATCACTCGCGCGTTGCCAACCCTAAAGAAATCTCTTCAGTTCACACCCTTTTTGAAGAACCCGATGCTGAACGGAGCTCATTCTACAATCTGAGCGTCCGCGGAAGAAAACTCCTTTGGGCCCGCACAGTTCGAAACAATTCTGGTTTTAATGTGTGAGGATTTGAGGATGGACTCCCCTTCGATGGCGAGAGTTGATAATGATGGAAATAGTCAATATTATCATCGGAAGAATCCATTTTATTCAAAGGTCTAGCGGATTTCCTAGAAGTAGAGCGCGGTAGTGCAAAATTTACAACAAGATTGTCTACAGATAAATGTCATCTCACTAATATCTGATATTATGAATGGATGTTTAGATGTTTTGATGTTTGTGTCTCAATCACTCATCAACGGCTGAACGGATTTGGATGAAATCTGACACATAGATAGAATATGTTCTGGGTTAACACATAAGATTTTAAACCAGGAAAACAATTGTATAACGGTATTCATGGTTATTTGGTTTAAAATAATCTACACTCTATAATGCAAAAAATATTAATGCAGGTACAATTTTATTCGCCTAATAATGGCGATACTGTACTGTAATAAATACCTTCTATAATAACGATATACGGACATAAATAGGTACCTATTCAATATGTAGCTTCGTATATAACATTGTATACTAACATATAGGGTAGATGGTAATACACTGACTGCAGATGTATCACTACAGCAGCAGTATCGTGTTTCCTAACGATAATGGAACTTTCGAGTGACTGTAACCCAAAATTAATTTAACTCGTACTTTAACGTAATGGCGTCGGTTTCGCTAATTGTACGTAAGAATAATTATATTGTACCACACGCATATTCATTTAAATGGATTTGCGCAATGATATTGGGCGGAGTCGAGTGTTACGTAATTAAGTTTGCACTGAACGTATGCTGCTATAATTTCTTTGATTAATCTGTTTGAAAGTACGCATTCAGTATAAGTGTAAATATGATTAGATAGTTTCATAATTTTACTTACTTACTTTATTAATTTCTACTTACCTACGTATCCACGGAAAAAAAAATGTTATGCTCTCCGTCACACACAACTAATAAACCACAGATTTTATTTTTTCTTCGATTCAGCCTTTTAGGGAAGAAAGGTAGGTAACATTTTTATTTTATTAACTAAACATTTTTGGCGATTTTTTAAATTCTATCTCAAAGGGCAAAAAGGGGAAAAAGTTCGTATGGGAAAACATAATCCATTCGATGAACTGAGGAGGTAATCACGTTTCTGTTTTATAGCATGTTTATAGCTGCTTTTATGTTATATAATTGAATCATTGCTTATCGTTGTTTTACCGAAAATGTTTGACCTTTTATTGTCTGCCTTTGTTTTACCTGAAGCACAATTGCTACATTTTCAAAGGTCAGATTATTTAACATAACATTTTTTATTCATCAATGTTTTATATTTTCATAAAATGTGTTTCGATTCAAATGAAAACCAGAATAGGTTTTTCAATTATCTGTTTTTCCGTGAAAACAAATATGTGTCCAATATTTTAGTTTGTTATTTATTCAAATTGTGTATTAGGTTCCTGTTCATAAGTGAGTACTACATTAAGTTATTTGCTATTATCAACTTATGTTTATTTATGTTATTGAAATGACGTTATTAAATAACTAGCTGCCTCGCGCGGTTCCAACCGCGTTCCCGGGATAAAAAGTAGCCATGTGTCCTTGTCCATACCATAGGCTATATATCTCGCAATCGGTCCATTCGTTTTTGAGTGATGCTTGAACAAACTTAACAAAAAAAATAAAAAGCAGCTGTTCTTATTCAATGTTTTCTCAAAACATATTTAATATATACAGACATCGAACAAATAACCCAAAGAATCGCAATGATGTTCATTTTGGTTGAAATATATTCCGCCAATTTCCCACCGCCAACAATGCGCTCTGATTGGCTAAGTCAAGGACAGATGCGCTCCGATTGGCCAAGTAACAAACACACGATGCAACGAGTGGTCCTTAATGTTCAAAATCAGTGACAAATCACTGACTAGTTTCGGAATTTGATTGTTCAGTATTAATTAATGGGATATTTCCTCGATTCCAAATCTGTACAAGATTTGGTTTCCCTACGATTTAATTATATGTATAATAAGATATCCTTTCCCCACAACTTATAATTCAATACATTGTACATATAACTACGATGAAGCATAGAAAATGGCTTCTTCAGAGCCAATATATTGCTTTCTCGCGTGATGTCGTTACAACCAGCTGTTACCGTAGCCGAGCGGTAGCCTACTTGTTTTTGCCGACTGTTTTAGCCAACAATGTAAAATTCGCTACTTTATCATTCGAGTTTGTTGTACAAAGCATAGTTTGCATTGTGTTGTTAATTTCATGTAATGGATGATGAGGTAACATGAAATACGGTTATTGGAAAGAATTGGCCTTAATTTGGTTTTGAAAGCAGTTACTGAATAAACTTACTAGGTAACTTAGTTAAACTTTATCCATAACATACTATTATTCTTCTAGGTAAAGTAACACATATTAGTACTTCTATGTGACTTTCGTAATGTTTCGGAAAGAAGTTACATAGTTTTCCTAATTGTAATATAATTTTAATTACACTATTTTGTAATCACATTGCTGCGAGAGTAAGTATTTGCTGAAATTGTATTCATGTTTTAAATAATAAAATTATTATTATATGTAGATATATAATAGAGCAGAAATATAAGTCAGGAAGCTCCTATGAATATTTTGGTCAAGATGGTCTTACTAAGCGGAAGCCATAATTTTATTTTTGGGTATAGAGCAGTTTGATAGACCTAAAAATAAAAATGCCATTTATTCATTTCAGCCCTGATATAATTCGCTTATGAATCTACTCACCTAAGTTGAACTAGCTTGAAAATAAATCGACCTAGGTCTATCTTTTCTTTAAGGTAGACAGATATTCGTGTAACCCTACATTAATCTTGATTCCTAAGTCACAGCTAAATGATAAATTACTTTCCTAAGATGAATGTATACCTAATTCCTAGAAAATTAGACGATTAACCAAACCTGCGAAATTTTCAAAATTAGTCTTTTACGCATGTCAAAGTCTCATCGATCTCAATTGCCGATTAAGCAAAAAGGATTTATAAAACATACGCGAAAAAATATACTGACAACAAGGAATCGGTCGATATTACACGCGCCCAAATCATAATAAATTGAGTGGAGGTTAAAGGATAAAGCAAGATTGACAGGGGTCTTTAACAGTGCCCCGGGCAAGCATCAACTTGTGTTTTGTGGATAAGTCTCAATTTTATCGACTGAATCCGGGCGTAATAATTTTTGAGGCGTTTATGGTTGAGGCTTTCCCTTTTGAAAGAGGCCATTCTCTTGTAAAGGTCTGCCAAAACGGACCGAATGATTATCGCTTGTTTTTTAGATCCCACTTCACTGTGGAGAATAGAAATGTATTTTGAAAATTTTCTCTTCAATTTATGTGCCATATTATTGACGCTTGTGTAGTTAGCTAGCTTGCTAGGTAGTAATTGGGACATCATATTGGGGTAAAATTAAATTAATTTGGACAGCCATCCATATTATCTTATTAAAATTTTCAGTTTTTAAATTGCCTTTTTGGCATTTAATTATTTATGAAATAAAAGTTGCCTCTTGAAACATGCATAGGCAATGGGAAATGGTAGTTGCAATGTACTTTGTATATTTTATAGATATGTAATATAGAATGCGTAAAATATGTTTTTATTCATGGATATTAACTATTATAATCTAACAAATAATTTTAGATGGTCTTTCATAATATATGGGCGATGGCTGCCACACGCGTCTTACTTGTGAACAGGTGCTGCTGTTTGCTAGTTACTTATTAAATATCGACTCAGTCTACTTCGTAGTTTTGCCGCCGCGCTGGGGCACGCAATTTTTGTCAGTGCGACTAGCATGTAAATACTATGAACCTAATGTATCTAAGCTTGTTTTGAAAAGAGTAATTGCTGAGTTTATTGTCGACTCTTCTCAGCAAATGCAACCTTCCGAATCGGTATTAGTGTTTTAGGGTCAGATTTTTCACAAGTGCGAAGGTCTATTTGAATAAATGATTTTTAATTGAATTTTGAATATGCTGTTTTATTAAATATCACCTGTATATCATATGTACCTATTAGAAGCTTCAAGAGGTAGCAAAGAAACAACCGCAGTTTCACATTTTATAATATTACTTAGCTTTCTGATCCGTGGTTTTGTTCTTAGTATGATTATATGGAACCTGTGCGCAATATTTCAAGTTTCTAGACTGTGGTTTGAACTGTGTGTGGATGGATCTGTCAGTCAAGCAGTTTCTCCTTGTACAATACATACTTATATATTAGTTAGAAGTTTATATGTCTTGAAGATTGAATGTAGTGAGTTACTTATGAAAAATGGTTTTCTCGTTGCTTCACTATAGTTATTTTTCAAAAATTCCTCCAGTCAAAACGTCAAATGGCGTAAAAGCCTATTAAAAACCATAAAGGGTTGTGGGTGTGAATATAGGCCGTTTAATAGACTATTTCCCACGACATCGTGTGATGACGTCCGTATCTCGGCCTAAATCTAGTCTAACTTGAGAGCCGGGACACCGCATGTTAGTAGTTCTACGTGCTACTTTAATGAGAGCTGTAAAATAAAGGTTATACCTATCTTTATAAGGTAATCAAATAGTCTTTTCGAAATATACTATAGAAATATGTTTTATTTACATAGCCTTTAAGGTTTTTAATTAATTACCAATGGGATCACACATTTACAAAGTAATAATCTCGTTTGCTAGTGAATGGAACGCACGTCCTATAAATACATTATGAAAAAATATCAGGTAGGTACGGCTATTCAAGTGATATGACATCCAACTAACATGTTTATTGGAATCATCATCATCAGCCTATAATTTCCCACAGCTGAGCACTGCTCCTCCAATGAATGGGCAGATACTCCATCACGCATGCAATTAGACACTGCGGATCGGTAGAGGTAGGCTAGTGGTCAACCTACTTGGAGTTTTCAAGCCGCCTAGAAGGCCTCCAACTAGCTTAACGACAATCACAATTAAGTGATAACCGAGACCAACGGCTTTACGTGCCTTCCGAGCGCGGAAACACTCGATTGGTCACCCATCCAGGTACCGGCAACGACGGTGGTAGCTAAACTTGCCGATCGATTAAGGATGGCTTACCATGCTACACCACTTCGAATATTATTCGAATATCTTTGACAAACACATTTTAGTGTGGAAAAAAACCCTATGTTTATAAATCAATGCATGATAAATAGCTGCATTACTGCGATATACTCCTATCTACAAATTCTATATTACATAGAAATCATCACGTAGATTTTTGTCAACCGTTGTCTCAGTTTACATCTTATCATTATGTTTTTTTATGTGTAGACTATTTTTGTTTGTCTAGTAAAAAAACAATAGGAGTTCTTCCTGGCACGAACAGATAAATTTACCATCCCAAAATTAAGAAAACATGAATCAATTATAATTCTATTATATGGTGCTCAAATATAAGTTAGGTACGTTATCAGAAATGAAGTATTTGGGTCACTTAATTTCCCCTTCTTTGTTCCTAAGTGAATATTTGCATGACGGTAATGAACTCCTATGTTACGTCGAATGCCTATAAAAAGTAGCTAACCGACTTTGTCTTCATGACGGGCTTTAATTAAAAAAAAAGTATTTTATTAGCAATTATTTGGCGTCCAGCAAAAAATTAATTACGTTTCTAAATTAAAATGTCTCAGTAATGTATTAATTTATCATTGTTCATTACAAAAGTTAATTTTGATTTGAGTTTTCTTGTTCCTCGATGAGCAAACATGACGCAAGCTTTTGATTATAAAGTTTGCTAATAGATTTTTGTTTGGTTCTTTATTATGACTATATAACTGAAACACTTTGAATATATAGAAATATTATTAACTATGTTCAAGTTATTAGAGTACATTCAATAATGTACTCTAATAACTTGACTGTAACAATATACAGAAACATTCTATTTCGAATAATATCATACATAATGATTTCAAAGGGAGAGATACAACGGGATGTTCACACCCGGTAATAGTTTATCCCATTGCAATGTACGTAGCAGTAAGTTCCATCAGTAAATCTCAGGAAGGCAGCATAATTATCAAAGCTGTGACCAATTTCAACACGTTGGAAGCCGCAAGCTATGTCCAATTAATCATAACTCAACATATCCACACAGTGGTACCGCGTGTGCGATATATTACCTACGTTTAGGGTGACCACGATTATGGTCTTACTGGCCTAGGGCAATGCTGAGTTAGGTTCGTCCTATATACCACGCGGCACCTTTATTTGTTCCGCACCATTGCTGAGACAGAATCTAGCGTGATCTTTGATCTCTGAGAACATTATTACAAGATTCATATGAACACAATGTTCATATGAATTTTGTAAAATTTCGTACTTTTAATGGTTATTTCACGGTTTATTGTAGTTTCATTAGTCTTGGATATTTAAATGTGGTAGTTTAATTAAACATTAGGTATAGTAGGTACTTATAATTTTTTTTTTTTGACAAATTTGTCATTATATTTTTCTTTGTTTTTGGTGAAAATGGCTGCAATGTTGTTCATTTTGCAAAATTATTCTCTAAAAGACAATATTAATCAAAAGGATACCCTGTGTTCACTTAATCGAAGTTTTTACAAGTAACTATTTAGTAATCTGTGATTTAACTCACAAAAATATTATATAAGTCGAACCCTAAACTAAAAAACGATAAAAAAAAGTTTTTATAGGGATAACTAACGATCAATATAATAACAAAAACCTTTATTTCCAGCAGTTTGTAATCAATCAGTTTGCATTAAATGGTAACCCTACAATAGTAAGGAGTACCGATGTTGAACAGTTGGCGTTACCCCAGGGAAATGCGCTCTTGATAATGTGAACAGTAATTTTATGTTGCAACAATAGCGATTATATTTGATTTTTGCTTCAGATAGGAACTTTAATTTTAAATTGCTGTTAGATAACTTAAACAAAAAAAAATATATCTATATGAAATCCAATATGCCAAATAGCTTTACCTACTTAGACACTAGGTTCCGCTCCGGTTTTGCCTGCATTCCCGAGGGATCTTTTGTTATCCGGAGATAAAAGTACTTAAAAAAACAACAAATGTTTTACTTTTACATTCAAAATTAACTTTTCCATCGTTACACAGCACTTATACGGCACTTATAAATTTATCCAAATATTAGATTATATTAATAAAATGAATATTGCGGATTGGATTATATAAAGATTCCGAACATATTTCTTTAGAATTTACTACCAAACCTTGAAAATATTGGAAAAGCTAGCATAGAAGAAGTCTTAATAAAGTCCAATATATTTGAATAATGAGTGCCAATAAAGATTTGTTTGTATAACCAAATACATTTGTGAACCAAAAGAAGAACTCTTGAACGATTATACCTCGAAAATAAATCGATTTAAATCGTTCAAGGGAGAACTATACAAACATGCCTTTATCATAAATCTGCTTTCGTTAAAACCCTACTCAAAACTTATCAGTACCTTTTAAAACAATACCAACCTTTGAAACAAACCAAGCACTTATCTACAAGTAGATCATGAGCTTCTAATATTTCAAAACACGCGGCACTAAATGCTTCTATAAATATTTTCAAAACACGAAGTTAAAAGTGTAAGTTCTTTAGATAAGGCCGACTCGGTTCAAGTTTTACTGAGTGTCGTGATATGCCTTACATTGCTCGTTTTATCTACCCTATGTAGGATTCCCTTTGAAAAAGTAAGTACTGAACTCGATAAATCACTTGGTATTAGACATATCGCACTTGGGGTTAAGGGCTCTGTATAAGCCCTTACGGGTAGGTACCTACGTTTCTGCGTAATGGAACGATTTGAATTGTTGTGGTAATATACAACTTGATATGTAAAAATGCTAGTTACAAAAATGGTAGTGTATTATTATTATTAGATTACTAAGCAACTGGCAACTGGTTATAGCTAAGAAAGAACAAGAATAAAAAGCCAAAAATTAACCATAGATGTATACGACCTCTTTTTTTACGGTTTCGCGGGGCTACCGCATAATTCATTGGCTAAATTGAAATCCCATCATCTGAAGTTCTATGAAATTTAGATTTCAAGCGGGTCATCGGACAAGTCAATGCAATAGATATTCACGATAGAGATATTCACGTGTTCCATAATAAATTATTAGAATTGTAGAAAAAGGAAGCCCAAAGTAGTGAAGTAAGCAGAGCATACATAAATATTTGGAAAATTATTATAAACCTGAATCAGAAGGTATGAAATTTTTCCCCACAATCATTTATTTATAAACGTTTCCTTTCAAGATGTAAAGCTATTTGGAGCGAGTGCCTTCAGCTTCAGCCTTTACGCGTTTCATAGGCTCTGTCATATAATGGTACGTAAATCCTCTTTAACAAAGACTGACACGATCCCTTCATGTCCATCAAAGGGCCACGTATTAGAGCAATGAAAGGGCAGGATTGCCCAATATCTCGAGCTCTAATTCCGATGAGAATCAACTAAATCCACTAACAATTCCTTATTCCCAACTCGCTCAATGAAAATCTTTCTAAAAGGTTCTTTGTTGTCTTCTAACAACGCGAAATAAAATACTATTTTCCTCGGGCATTTTCTCGAAATTACGTTTTTGCTTGCCATTTTAATATTACCTCATTTCTCACAGTCCGTCCGTTTGCCTTGACACGGTACAAAATAACTGAATAGACGTTAAAAATGGATGACCATTACAATTTACAATATATTTTTATGATTGTTGAACGCTGTTAAAATTCAAAGGCAAAAAAACACGTTAAATAAGTTCTTGTAAACAGCTTTTTGTAATCTAAGGATTTTACTATGTTTTCATTTGGGCAGTAGTATTTCCCACATTCTGTGTCGCAATACACGGCTTAACGTGTCTCAACCAGTAGGCCATAAAGTCAAATATTGCAGGAGTATACAGCCGTTGCTTACCGAAGGGTGGTCGGTGGCGGGTAAGGCGTATATCTATTCGGTTTTATCTGAGATCCCTACACAATACAAAGCTACGCTCCCGTAAAACATTAAAGTAACACATGTTTAATTACTCAGTGGCGTGGGATGACCTATGGCTTCGGTTGTTTGTCCCTGACTAAAGTTTGGAGCTGAGATCCTTGATTTTAACAGTCAAACAGTGGCGATGTTTGCGCAAACAAAATATGCAAAGTAGGTGCGGGCGAGCGCGATACGGGCCCCACTAATTATGTGGGAGCACGACGTGCTGTGTCCAACCCGCGTCCTACATTCGGGATAGCTAATAAAAATGCATAAAAGCTGGAAAATTATCAATTATAATTAGCCGTATGCTTCGTAGGCGCTTATGTAGTCAAAGCAAATTTTATGGGGAGTTAGCGTAATAAATATTTTTATTTATTTATTTATTAACTTTTTTCAAGTGGACTCTAAAAACAGGTCGCATTTTGGGACCTGAACTTGATGCGCTTATATTGAACCATTTGTGCTAGAATTATTTAGAATTTTTTGAATTTGTTTTTATACTTTGGAAACAATACGGAAAATAAAATAAATAAATATCCTGGGACATTCCTCACTCACGGTTAAACAACTGTTCACATTCATTTTTTTTCTATTTTGTATCAAACAACAAACGCACGCAGTTAGTCCCAAGGAATACGGACCGCTTCCGTATTCCTTGGGACTAACTGCGTGTTGGTTCAAACAACAGATGTTTAAACAGAAAATAAATCTAAATAAACATAATCTCTTATCTCAAGACAATCCTCACAACTTAACACCTAAATATCGTTTTTCTACCGGATGACTCCTTGATTAATTGTTAAGTAAGACGAGCTTCGCTCAACAAACTATGGTTTTATCTCCCCTAAGCGCGATTTATATAACACCAAGATGTTTGAGATATTTCAATAAATCACAAAATGCGTATCGAATTACAAAAGTATCGCCCCCTTACTAAGCCATTGCTTTTTATAGGGACGTGTAAGTTGTAACGTTACCAAGGGTTGACGAATGGAATGTTAATCTCGAGAGCGCATTCCTAATCACGTGTCTTGAAGCGTATCGAATGTTTTTTAATCGAATCATAAATTCGATTAAGCGCTTTAAGTATATAGTTTTTAGAACAATGTCGCTATTTGTAAACATGAGTTTAGAATATGAAGTTGTGGGTGAAGATTGATAAGCGATAGTGGTGCGTGGGCGGCAATAAGCGCCAACATAACAAAGCAGTGTTAAACATTTGTCTTGCACTCGTAGATTATTCTGTTGCCTGTCGTGTTGGTAAATATTTTGCTTTGGTGTTAGGTACTTTGTGTAGATATGATTTGCATTGGACACTGGATGTAGACGATTTGTTTGAGACCATTATGTGTCATGGATAAACGTACCTTAATATTTCATAACAAATCCAACGTGTAAGCAAAACATGGAACTCTAAGGTGAGACTGAGGTTACATCAGTTCAGTTTAGTTTGCATTATAAATTACGCGTAGAACAATAATAACACTGTTCTGATGACAATGGGACCAAACGGGAAGTGAACCCTTCCAGACAAAAAAATAATTTTCCAAATCGGTTGATAAATGACGGAGTTATGAGGAAACGGAGTTAGGAGAAACATAAAAAAAAACAACCGAATTCAGAACCTCCTCCTTTTTTTGATGTCGGTTAAAAAGGATAATACGTTTTAGGTGTACCTATGTTATATGCTTATATGTCATGCATCGAACAATTAACCCAAAGAAGCGCATTTTGGACTTTTTGGCGGGAACTTGCAGAGTGACCTTGCGTTATGATTTTCCTCCAATGTGCTCTGATTGGCTAAGATAAGGACACACTAAACATTAAGATGCAGATTGGTCGGTACTGTTATTTATCAATGCAGAAAGACTTACTTATTAGTTGCGGAGTTGAGTTCATTCACTATACTTAATAAATTTAATCTAGTAGGTATGTTTTTGCATATTCTATTAAGTAGGTATCCTAGTTTCCAGATGATAACTTTTCAAAGCTTAAGCTTCGTCATGCTATACAACTTTTACTATAAGGATGAATTCTGAAATTGCGTAAATATACCTAAGTATGTACACGAAAGCATTTTCACCTACGATACAATGTTTTCATTTAAGTACTCCTATATTTTAAACAAATATTTATGAGAAACTTATTGTTTTTTTTACTTTTACCGCACTTCTAACAAAATGTAAATATTGCAAGTATCTATTTACGTGTAATATTAGCAGGATCACATTGTTATGGGCATTGTAATTGTAATAGAGCAGAAAGTAAAGTGTTTTAAGCGCCATGTTTACATTCGCGTGAGCTACAGCTGACTTCTCGTGCATTTGGTTGTGTTTGACCAACGATCTTGCTCCAAGGAGTTGTGATGGGATCAAAGAGGTGAGCAGGCTCGCTCAGAGCCTATACAATCTAGCCTAGAATGTATCCAGGCTGTATGTATGTCTCGAGAAACATACCCTTGGTGATGGGTACATATTTGCGGCGTTCGGGGTTGAAACGCTGGGGCCGTGGGGGCCGGATGCTCACCATTTGTTCAACGAGGTCTCACATCGTCTAGTTGAGACCTCACGTGACAAGAGGGCTGGCGTTTATCTAGGTCAACGAATAAGCATTGCCATCCAACGTGGCAATGCCGCCAGCCTTCTTGGTACGTTTGCACAGGGCAGCGATTTGGGACAAGTTTTCTATTTGTAATTTTTAATTTTAGTTAATTTTAATTTAGATTTAAGTTGTTTCTTGTTTTTTACCCATATGTATGTCCGAAATAAATGAATTTAAAATTAATCATTAGTACGGTTATTATAAGTCATGCAACAAAACAACCCGTAAAACGTTGTCCCGAAGGCAAAGAAGAAAGATTGTTCAATAATAGCTTCAAAAAGGTCTATTATAAGGTCATACACAGCGCGAATAAAGTTGCCTTTGTACCTACGAGATAATGGAGCCATGCAAATGGGAATCAGTAATAACTCGTGCGCCCGTCGTGAAAGAATTCCAAATTTAAAAAATCCTCGCATCTCTGGCCATTTCGTAGAGGCATCGTGTGCATCGTGGATGTAATGAATACCTGTCAAGGCGCGCGTGTGGGCGATCCACCGGGGCTGCTCTAAGTCGAACGCAAACATTTACCCTTCGCTCAACAGTAATTGTTTAAAATTGAGCCTAACTGTGTGGGCCTCGCCTGTTGCCCGAGAACTGGTCGACTCAAATACACCGTCTTTGTTCAACGATAAGCGCCTACTAAGTGATATTGATATGCTTAAACTCATGTAATATTGTAGACGCTGTACTTATTTCGGTATGTACAATTATAATACCCCGGACAAGTAATGATATAGATATGTGTACATATTTACATTCAGATTCAAGACGAACAAACATGTTCATCTAACATCCACGCCAAATGTTCTCTGCACTATCAAAACCCATACCTACCTACGTAGCCCTTATATCAATGTCTGCTACGCGAATAAATATACCGGCACAAGCAAATTCAATATATTATTATGTGTCGGCGGAATCGTTCACGGCTATTATTTTCAGCGTAGGTATAAGTTACAGCTATGCGTAAACACTCATGCGTCCCGTAATTAAATCTTCTGCGTCGATAAATAGAGATATCGACAAGTTAATGGAATTAATTGGACGTTCGTTGTAAATTAAAATGACCGCCTCGTTAATTTTGAGCTCGTATTTTGTATAAAATAGTATGTGCTCTGGCCTAATACGATAGTAAATTAGGGTGTTTCGAAGTTGTGGCACGGCCATGCTGACGGGAGCTGTTAGCTGATTTATGTAGAGCTGTTATCAGGATTACACCGCTGTCACTAATCCCTAACTATGAAGGATTAAAGACCATTTGTTAGGGAAATTGTAACCTCACCCATGCCATACAATTTTAAATAAAGCTACTTGTTACTGCGATAATAAGTACCTCGCGGATATCGTAGCTTCCTATTAGTGAAATAATTAGTTGAAGAATTTGAATCAGACTGGTAGTTCCAGAGATTAAACAAATAAATCAAACAAAAAACTCTACAGCTGTATATAGATAGATAAAAGAAGACGTATAAGGTGAGCCAATATACTTAGATTTACAGTTCAGAAACTATCACAATTTGAACATACATTTAATACAACGTCAACGAACAAGAATTAAAAATATATCAGCCTTTTGCTTTATAAATGGAAAATAGAACAACATGATCGGGGGTTGGAAAGAGTATTACAATGGCACAAAACCAGTGGACCGTTTCGATAATACAAAAGACTATTGTTCTTGCCATGTCGAATGTATCGGATGGGAACGCGAATACGTGAACTTTATTAGCTCCTTTATAATACGGAAGTGATAGGAAAAAGTGGGATATTGCAATGAAGAACTGGATAATTGCTAACGTTTTACACAGGCATTACTCATTTGCTAAGCTGTAGACGAGGTATAGTCTATTTCTATTTGAAACTATAAGCTCCGAGAAGTTGTTGTCGTATAATTATTATAATATGCAGTGTGCTCGTGAAAAGGCATTTATTTCAAACATGGTATTTTTCCTTACAGACCTAGCGTTATCGCAAATCTAATTTAGATTTTATTTTTAAAATTGAATATTGAAGAGTGAAAAATGATTGCCAACAGTCAAGTTAGTACAAAAAAAGCAAAGATTTTTCAGAAGTTATGGTTTTATTTTAAGTACCATACGTCCGTAAAGGTAGAGAGAGAACCATTAATTTGACGAAAAAATTGAAAATAGATGGGTTGTTAAATAATATAAAGAAAATTTAATGTATATAATTTTTTTGTTGAATTAAAAGCATGTTTTAGCTTTATATATAGTAAAATTTTAGAGAGTCGTTATTTCGCTAGGGTGTTTAAAAGATTAATGAGCCAATAATTACCTGACGCATTTTATAAGGTACTTAATTATTAACATTAAACTTAGTGCTTTTATTACAAACTTGTTTCCATCTCGCAGTTTCACCCGCGTTACCGGGTTATTTTTCTCCATGCCATATCACCTGCGTGCCAAACATCACAAATGGTGGTGTTGCTGAGGCGTCAAGAATTCTTGAATTATTTTCATATACCTACTGAACTGAATATGGTGATGATGATATACTATATAGGATGTTAGGAAATAAGTTTAACAAGGATGACTATCATAGGATAGAACTTCAAGATGTGTTTGTTGAACTATTTCAATAAACAGTTCTTACTCAATTATTTTTAAAAACGGACAAGTGCATGTCGGACTCGCACACGGAGGGTTCCGTACAATAATAATAATATTTACTAACTCAAATTGATTATGAAAAGAACGGCGCATCGAAAAAAAACACCAAAGGAAGACATTTCTTGTATGGGAGCCCCCTTTAATTTTATTTCATTGTTATTATTTGTTGTTATAGCGGAAATAGAAATACATATTCTATGAAAATTTCTAGTGTCTACCTATTACGGTTCATGAGATGCAGCCCACTGACAGACAGACGGACGGACGGACGGACGGACAACGGAGTCTTATGAATAGGGTTTTGTTTGGCACCCTTTGGGTACGGAACTCTAAAAGACCACATGCATATTTTTTTATCACAAAACAACGAGAATAAAAAAACAATATTAAAACGGAAATAAACAACAATAACAAAAGCTTATAAAAATAAATGAAATTAATACCTAGTTTCGTCATCGTATTAGTATTTTACCATGTTATACTGTCTACCATTCGCTAATGAAGTATGAAGTAAATTTCAATAAACAATACTCGCATACGTACAGGTTTAAACTTAATCAGAACAACACTGCAATGGAATAATGCAACATGGCAACACAAACAGACAACAACACCCAACTACCGCCGACCATACATCATACGATTCTAATTATTGTTGCGGCCAGTCTAAATCAATTCAGTCTCGCTACTGTATACGATTTACAACACATTTCTATAATAAAACGGATTAACGTACACTGTCCAATGCGACGCAATAACTTTGCCTTTTAATGGTGCATTCACTACTGTTATGACGTCTATAACTCTGAAAGTCTTTTGTTTTTAAAAACAAAACCGACAAAACTGTAGGACACAATTTTGTTAGGCTTATTTAATAACGTACGTAGTATTTACCTCGGTCGGAGTAATTTGGCCGGGTAAATAGACGAGTGGTGACCCTACGGTCACAATTTGCCCCGGCAATGGGTCTCGGTCTTGCTTGGGCTTCGGTAACATTGTTACACCGTCCCCTCCGTCCCTCGAGGCGCAATGCCCCTACATCTGTCGGCCAAGTCCAACTATAAAACTGTAGCGTAGTTTACAATCCGCAATTTCATTTTATAGATATTGCTCAATAAATCAAGATGAGTAAAGAAAGACTTTCATCCGGACTCTTTGTTCTATAGTGGTTAAATCCGCGTTGCTATAAGGGATCCCGGCCGATTGCAATTGAAAAACTGCAGCCTCATTTTCTCGGTAGCTCTATTGTTTTATCTGTTTTCATTCAATAGGGTTGCCTGCTTTAATATCAAGAAGGAACTAATTGATTTCGCGGTGGATGTCTGTATTCTCGGATACTCGACAACAATGGGAGGTGCCCCCATATATTGACCGGGATTTCTTTATTTATCTGAGCAGGTGGTATTTCCCACCGTATATAATGTTTTTCTATCGCCTTGCCCTCGAGCGATCTGATCTCCCCACTGAACACATCAAGTCGTCTTAATAGACTTAGAGACGTACTGCAGACTGCGTCCCCTGGGGCTTACATGTCCCGTCTACGCCCAACGCAATGTTGCCCGAAAAGAAAGAAATTAGCTTCCTAGAACTGAACCATTCGCAGATATATCTGACCTCGTTTTCCATTCTTTGTTTTATGTCCCAGCTGTACATTGTTGAAATAACTGAGATGAGACATTTTAGGAAACATAAACAATATGCTAACGAGGAAGCCCAAACCATAAACCGTGGAAAACCGGACATAACATTTGTTCAAATGGCACAACTTCAGTTTACCTAGTTTCAAAATTAAACTCCATGATAGCTTGTAACAAAATATTTCCAAACATTTCACGTTACACCTTTTCACACTTGTACTGTCAAATACATAATGTTGGTAGGTAGGTTATACTTAAGTACATTAATTATTATGAGCCACTTTTACAAACTTTTACACGTTTTACACTTAATGGTACTGTCAAATACATAAAGTTGGTAGGTAGGTTATACATATTTACTTATTTTGAGCCACTGACCCTACATGAAAATGGTCATAATAAAAGCATAAATATTAATAAAAACTAACGGAATGTAATTACCAATATGCGATTTCCATGTTACCATTATGGCAAATCAGCACGTGCCTACGACATAAATATTCACATTATTACGTATTCTCCCTAACGTTACTGTACGACTTTTTTTCTCGATCTCCTGTTGTGCATTTAGATGTAAAAGGGATCGGGCGTAACATATCGATGCAAAGCGACGAGGGTGACGTGCGCATCGCCTACTGTTTGGCATTATTTGCTATAATGTGGGTGAAATTTAGCTCGTTTCGACTACAGCGTGCCATAATTGTCTCCGTTCTTTTATTGGGAACGGTTTTATTTATAGCATTGTGGGGTCCGCATCGAAATCCCGGATTATTTGGCTAACAAATTATATCGAATCTGTTAAGAATAGGACGCGCCCGTCAATAAATCAACGTGCGGATTTATTGATGAAAGCCGACAAATTTTTCGAAACAGAATGATTTCGCTTTTTCTCCCTAATATTATTGGTGACGAAGTAGAAACGTAACGATAGTCATTCATTATTGTTTGTCACAATGCTAAATTGGTAAAACCGTATTCATATTAGGAAATGTGAATGACGTTGTATTACACACTGTTATTAGACAAATAAATGAATAGAAAAATAAATGTTATTAGATTTAAAATGTATGGTGATAATTTTCATACCGACAAACATATCGATTTTCACACATAACATATACTATACTACATAATAATTCTGATAAATTCCTTATTCCTTTAGCATAGAAAAAACAAATAATTATTATTTGGAGTCACTTAGTAGATTACAAACGTTTCTGGCACAGAATTGTGAATGGGTCGAACGGAGGCAGGGAAACAGAAATATCGTGGCATATAGGAAAGCCACCGCAAAGCAACCCAGCGGTGATTAATGAATCCACACGATAACAAATGTAACAGTTGTATACGTATTCCGACTCCCGACTAGTTGGCAAATGTTTGTATTGAATGCGTTATTTATAAAAGCATGTGATAAAACTGTAATACTGACAATCTACAGAAAACGTGACGGTGTCTCTAGTCAGCCTGTTATTCTTTGGCAAAAATAACCAATCATAGTTTTTTTACACCACGAAGTCGGAAAATAAGCATACTGTCGGCGTGGTGGTAAATGGTTCCCGTGAAGCCCTATGGATTCACGCGTTACCGACTCTTCCCCACGAGAGCTCTGGCGATTAGATTTACCTAATACTTTCTAATGACTTAATTTATTACATTTATTTGATAAAGTTGATTTCCAAATTGGTGATAACTTCAGTAGGTAGCTTCGGCCGTCATAAATCCCTAAAGAGAATACATCTATCTCTCTTTGAAATCAATTTGACTCTATATTTTCAGAGTATTTACAAGTATTGAGAGAATTCTCTCTCCTATCTGCGGAATAGAGATGATACCACCTTGTGATTTTCTGTAATATTGAGACTCTACCATGAGAATGCAATAGATTACTACGATCATCTGTAAGTTTATGGGCTGTAGACTAACGCGAATAGAGGTGAAACCGCGGGGGATAGCTAGTGTGTGCATATAGGTTGAATTCAGCAATGATAACAATTTCGACAGACATCATTACTAATTTATATCCTTTGAGTTCCTTTTTTTGCGAATGTATTTTTCAGTAAGTATTCCAATTTTTACAATAATTTATCAATAACTAATTTCTACCCACTGATTTCGTCCTCTTTTAATTTTAAATACAACGGGTCCCGAGTAATTTATGTGAGGAGTCAGCCCAGAATCATGTGTAGGTCTCCTTTACGAAACAAAAAACTTTGGTTCCTCTATGTCGCTACTTCCATAAAATGAACATGAATATACCCACGTAATATATTTGTAGAACTGATTGGTATTGTGTAATCATATTTGTGCTAGGTATTAAGATAATAAGCCTTTGACTGCGGTAATACTATTCTGGCTTTAATTAAAATATTGACAGGATATTGGTAGATATAGATCATAATTAATTTCGATTTCCAAGAGATTAGCTTTGATGTTACATTAGGGGTAACTAACTACACATTGTGTTGGGTACTTATGACTTTTTATCTCCACTCAACGTAAATAAATTCGTATTTAATTTAGTAATTCATAGTAATAAATAATTTCAGGGAAGTCTGACTATATAAAGCAACGTAAAATAATTATGTTAGGTGTTTACAGTTAAAAACTCTAATATACTATAAGTATAGAATGTTACAAACTGAGTTAAACCATTGAACATCACTTTTATTTTACAAAATGAGTAATACGTTTAATTAATTTCAATTTAAAATCAAATTAAATTTCACAGGAAGCAAGTAAAAACAACCGAGTATACTAATAAAGCCGTCTCCTAAATCGTGACGGTATGATCCCATTTCGTACTTCATAATGCTGTGGACGCACCATTACCCAGCAAAATTACTACTGAGACAGACGATATGTCACACCGTTTTATAATGCAAATATGTCGTAAAGTCTATAGAGAGCAGCTCGTCATACAAATTTAGAATGTACAAATTAATATTAGATAGCTGGTTCGAAACGTTGGTATTGTGCCTATAGGTATTTCATTTTGATGAAAATACAGATGTATAAATAATTAGAAATTAACTGAATATTACAGTGAACATTATGTCTAGTTTAATGACACTTAATTTTCAGAGGTTTGCAAACATACAAATTGTTGGATATTGATAATTAAGACTACCGTTTTACGAGGTTTTACTTTTATATTATAAGTACGTTGAATTATTTTTTTATGTGAAATTGGTATCTATTACAGCATTTTTTTAATATGATCCTTGCTATCCACAGTTTGTATACAGTTCTTCAGTGGGTACTCTATGTGTGTACTCCATGTAGGCAAGACAATAATTTCTAATAATTTTTACATCGAGTCACAAATTGAATAACCCTCTCACAGTAACTTTTTATGGACTGTGAATGACTTGAACATCTGTGGTGGATTTATTTCGATTTCCTTTACACTTCCAACTTCCGTTACTCAAGCTATAAATTTTGGTGATAAAAAATTAACACTTCTCTTTTTCAGGTCTGTCTGTACTATAAATAGTGTGCATACGAAAATAGCTCTGTTGCTTCAATTTAAGAATTTTGTTTCGGTTCCGGTAATTTATTCTGAATAGTTTTGAATGTAAGTATCTACATAAAACTATTAAAGATAGTGAATAGAAAATGATAACTTTAGTTTGGTAAATATATTTTAGATCTCAAATAAATAACCAAGAGGGCGCTTTGTATTATCATAAACTTATTTAAAGTAACTATGTTTATATATTATTTATTATTATGAATGAAAAACAATTTCGACAGTAATGAAAGAAAAACATTTATTTTAGATTCGATCGCAAAAACATCATGTTCATCTATGAACAAGTTTATTTTATGTTTATATTCTGAACAAGGCTGTCATACTGATTTAGTAATATACACTGAAGAGCAATATAAAAAAGCCACTTGCAAAGTACCTAAAGAAGTCTAAATATTCTATAACCCACACAAACTAGTATCGGTATGTAAAAAAAATCTTGAAATGGGATTGCATATTCACACACCTACACCTTATATACGGAGTGGATACGACAATACGACATTAAATGAAACCACGTAAAGTACTCATGTATACGATCAACTTTTACTATGGGACCAACTTCGAAATCGCAAATAAAAATTACAGCTTTTCATACTTTTTTGCCGAGGAGACATCTACCTTTTGTATGAAAAGCAGTATTTTCTTTGCATTTTCGAATTTGGTCCCATAGTAAAAGTTGATCGTATAAACGAGTACTTTACACATATACACCTTCTACATACTGGCCTGTTCGAAGTCATGGATAAAAAAAAGTTTAAAAGAAAATATCACGATTCGTAATTTTATTTTCACTTTGTTTTTTTTAAATTTATTTCGTCAGGGTATAATAATAAATACGAAAGTGAGTTCGTTTGTTTGTTACCTCTAGACGCCTCAACGGTGCAGCTAATCGTTATGAAATATTGCACTCCGTTTGAACATAACCTGAAATGACATAAGGGTACTTTTAACTTTTTCACTCACAGGAACGCGGGTGAAAACGCGGGGCGAAAATTAGTTTATATATTAACTCACGTTGACAAGATCATTCTGTCCCCAAATGTGCACCATAACTGTTGTCGACAGCGCCGCATCATTCGTTTGAAACATGTGGCACCAATTAAAGTTCTTTCACAGAGAGAATAATAAAGATAAGACTTGAATAATGAACTGTGGAGAACATTTTACGAATGACTGCCACTTGAACAAGTGACAAAGATATAAATAAATTGTATACAATATTTGTTTCATAGCCAACACATGTATTTGATATGTGTAGTTAATTTGTAAGGGTATTAGAAATAATCGTTTCGAATTTGGACTCTAACACTACCAGACTAGACTCTAGATGTAACAAGTAAAGATAGAGAGAGCTTTTATCCCCTAGGAGTGGTTATAAAGTCAACTATAATTTTTTTTAAAAGCTCTACAATTCCATTTCCTATTTGAGATAGAGCCTGTCTGACAATTAATTTCAAACATTTCTTATTGATTATCTTTTCATCTCATTTTGTATCCTTATTGAAATTAATATACTACAATGGATGCACTGAAAGCAGGTTTCCGCGTTTACCGTGTTAGATAAGGATTAAGCATGCGTGATGTTTTAATATTCTATTGATTGCCTTTCTCAAGAAACGGGCTATCTGACCCAAAAGTATTTTGCAGTCGTTCGGTAGTTCCTGAGAATAGCGAGTCTTCTCAGTTTTATAATATAAGCATAGATTACAATCAGACCATAAATAAACTCTTTGTGAAAATACCTATTAATTGGCGAACAGGTAATAAAGAAAGTAAATATTTATGAAAGCGCCATAGATAGTTTTACCGTAGGGCATAAGATGTCACAGTAATTCTGTAAAAATATAAGCACTAAGGATATTGCAATCACCATTCTGCATAAGCAAGTTCTCGACGGGTTCAATTAAAATTGTAATTAATTGCTCTGCTCTGAGCACTGACGGGTTTACCACGAACATCATTCACTTTTATATTTATGCGAATCCTCTTGACAGGTGAAGAACGGTGCTCATCTCTCCTTAATACACGTTCACTTTACTTTCATCTCCTTGTCGATTAGTGGTTTGCACGTTGGAAGGATTGGAACAACCTCTATAGATACTTCGACACAGCGTAGAGCCTCACTTTACCGTGTTATTTCTTGACAAAATCTACTCTAGGTAAATGATATACAGGCTGTTTTTTTTTATGGCCAGTGTGGGCAACTTCGGAACTACAGTTCTTAGAGAAAAACGCTGAAAGGAACCCCGAGCTGAATTTTGAAGAAAATAAAAATGCCATTAAAATTTATTTACAAAAATTTGTATTTTCGGATATATTAAATTTTTTCAAAAAAAAAATTTTTTTTCGAAATTCAGCTTCTACGTCACAATATGAACAAAATGATGTATGATAATCTTGCTCACAAGTTGCTAGAAGTTATCCAAAATATTATTTTATATTTTCCTTGACCATGATTTATCCTGCGTAAAGTTTGACGAGGTAGAGCAGCTCTCGCAGGGACCTCACTATGTTTAGCTATAAGGAATTACCTCTCAGTATTCTGACAAAAAAATCAATCTGTATATGGGCTTAATTTGTCAATGTTAGTGACATCAATATACCGTCGGTATGAAACAAAAGTAACGTTAAAAGAAAATATACTGTTACGTAATGATATTATTATGATTAAAAAAATATAACACTATCAATTTATTAGCGTGGTGAACACCACCTATATTACTGCGTAACCGTCAGCTTTTAGTACCAAATCGCTGAGTTAGCAAGTATGCATATTCTGTGCCTACTGAAGTAAGAATAATATCTACTTAATCATGATGTGCTCTTTTTGTGAAAAACTAAAATTAAGTGAATTAAGGACAACAGTATGTAGGCAAAGGCACACCGCACATAATATCTATACGTACAACATAGACAGTTTTACACGAGGTAAGGAAACTGACTTCCGAAGTAGTCAATACCAAGAAGCCACAATTTTGTGAGATTACATAATCTTCAGATTCCGTTGTAATAGTGTAACTTCATGACAAAATGATCGGTTAATAGCAACGTTATTCGGCAAATGTATGTAGATAACACTGAAGTTAGCTACTTATCAAACTCTCACGGAACTTGTAGAATTTATTTTAGTTCGACATAGGCATGCAAGAGACATGGATGTGATGTTACTTTGAGAACTTTATCAGGAGCGTATATGTAGAGCATCTTGTACCCTATTTATCTTGTGAAGTTGCTTATTACTTATTAGGAATGTTTGTTCTAGACTACTTTATTAATCTTTTCGTAATATGTAGATGGTTAGTTATTTTAAAATATTTTCCCAGTTTTGTGTTCTTGGCACACTAGCCATGTTGACGTCATAGTTCAAATAAGTAAACTCTTACCCATATCACTTGATACTCGAGTATGAAAGCTTTAAATAAAGTTGTCGAGTTATACCTCCAGCAGGTACGAACACAAATGTTTATTTTGCTGCCATTTTTGATGTAAATACTTGTAAACCATTTTAATTATCCAACTAAATGGCCGCATAAACTTCATGTTAAACTGCAAAAATTATTACCTAATACGCCAAATCATTAACCATACGTCCATGCTATTAATTGAATAATTGTATATAGATTTAGCATAAATATTTTGTTAATTAATAAAAAGATCGAAAAAGTTTTTGTAAAGCAGTGAAACTCCAAGAAAATTGTGTTTAAATCAAAGAAATTGTATGTACAAGAAAAACATAGCCAGGTATAAGACGATACGAAAATGAATGTTAGGGATTTGTATGGGAAAAATTTAAACCAGTCTTGAGTACGATTACATTTTTTTAATAATATGGGGCCGATTAATGTTTATATTGTGATAAAAAATAGTTGAAAACATTTACTATTCACATCACAATTGCTCACAGCACAAGTGACGATGTCTATAACTTACACTTTTCTAGTTTTATTTGCACGATCGTAATTATTTTCAGTAAATTACGAAATAATAGAGAATCAAACGAACTTACCTGTAAGTGACGTTCGATGATTATTAAACGATGTGATTCGCCTGAGAGATTACACTATCACTTGTAGTAGCACGCGTATGTGCTGCCATCATACACAATTTTAAAGCAACTAAAAAAAAAAAAAAAAAATATACTTCACTATTTTTACTCTGGTAACTGGTATTTCATACACTTTTGTTTCACTCGGCCTTGTCTTAGCCAACGCTAGCATTTCATGTAGAATTGGGCAAGATCTAAAGGGACATTTCAATTTGATCAGGGCCGGGAGGGAGTGTAATCTCTCAGGCGAATCACATCGTTTAATAATCATCGAACGTCACTTACAGGTAAGTTCGTTTGATTCTCTATTAAACTCTGTGATTCGCCTTTCGAGATTACACTATCACTTGTAGGATGTTTAGAGTCACATGAAATGAATAATTAAAGTTATGTTTAACTGAATTTGTTTAATTTGTACCCACCTAAAAATCAACAAACAAAAAAAAAAAAAGATTCTTTACCTTTACATAACATAGTGATTAAAATCATGATGTGTAATAATCACCAATAAATCAGTAATAGCTTCATACTAGAAATATCAAATACAATTAAATTTGTTTTCAATCACGGAGCGAGGCCGACCTGCAAAGAGAGCGGGCAAATGAATCAGAAGTATCAGCTGCTACTTCCCTGTTATAAAATCTCGCGAATGTTTCGGAGCTGCCGGTCCAACCTGCAGTCTTTTTTATAGTATCTATACTGACACCAAGCCTATTAGCGGCGGAAGTAGCTGCATGTCTGGTGCTGTGGGCACTGAATATAGATGTGTCAATACCGCTCTCTCCCAGAGTGGCCTTGATCCATCTACTTAAGGATTGTGAACACACATTCTTATAAGGTTTCCTAATACTTATGAATAGAAAATCACAGTTATTTTGTCTTTTCTCATCTGACATAATTAAATACTGATCTAATGCTCTGGCCGGACAAATGGATGGTCTTTCATCAAAGAAAGGGAGTATTAATGTAGGTTGTACCCTATTTACAGCCGATGTTTTTATTTGGTCTGTGATTTTAATGATGAATTTTTCATTAGCTATCTTTTTAATATTTTTTACTCTAATTAATGATAACGTTTGGACGCGATGAGCGGTTATCAGGGCCAGAAGTGTAGCAATTTTTCTAGATAATATTTCTAGTGAAAGATTTTCGTTAGGATAACATTTGCTTAAATGATTTAAGACCACCGAAGGGTCCCATGTTAAATTATATCTTGGGAGAGGAGTTCTTAATTTATATACCCCTTTCATAAAGCGTTTGATCTGAGGGTCATTAACAGTTTTTGAACCTAGGATTAGAGCTAAAGCAGCCTTAGTACTATTCATTGTACCATACTTAATGCCTTGATTAAAAAGAATTACAAAAAAATTTAGTACTTGGGTTACTGATGCTGTATAAAAATCGTATTGTTTTTCTTGACAAAAGACGTGCCACTGTTTAAGACAGGGGTTATATTGCTTAAGAGTATTCTCCGTAAGCGATGCCAGCATCACATCCAAGGCTTCCGGAGGGCTTCCTTGTTTTATAAACGCCGTCCGGATAGCACCCCGGCAACCAGGGTAAGGCTCCGATTCAACTTGTGTTCGATACTGTAAGGTGAAGACAATAATTTTGTATCAGGGGAGAACTCTATAGTATTTGATATTAGTAACTTTCTAAAGACGGGGTACCACGGTTGCGTAGGCCATAGTGGTACTACAATAATACCCTCGCCTCTGTCATTAATAATTTTCTGTAAAACTTTCAATATTAAACAGAATGGTGGAAATGCATAAAAAAAATATGTTGACCAAGAAATAGTAAATGCGTCAACTGCAAATGCTTCAGGGTCCTTGTGCCAGGACACAAACACAGGACATTTTTTATTTAATCGGCTGGCGAACAAGTCTATGACAGGTTTATCAAATTTTTTACAGATTAAATTAAAAGCATAATCGGCAAGTTTCCATTCAACATCAGCATGTATACGGCGAGATTCGAAATCAGCTGTATAGTTGTCGCTTGAGCTTATGTACGACGCAAAGATGTATAAGCCTCTATCTTCACACCATTGCCAGATTTTTTGACTAATAGCATTGAGATGAGGGAATTGTACGCCACCCATTCGGTTTATGTAAGATATTGCAGTAGTGTTGTCTATTCTTAACAGGATTTCACAATTAGAAAAGTTCTTTGCAAATATTTTTAAACCAAAAAAGGCTGCCAACAACTCCAAATAATTTATGTGTTCCTTGAGTTCTTCACTAGACCATGAACCACTTGCAGTTTGACCTGAACAACTTATGCCCCAGCCGGTTCGTGAGGCATCTGAAAAAATTTCTTGGCGGTAAGTACCTGTCCTTATTGGATTGTTACAGTTATCAATATTGCGTAACCACCAAGCAAAATCCTCATTAAGTGATTTTGGCAAATGTATAGGTTGGTCATAGTCATCATTATCTTTTAAGCAAAGGTATTTGGTTCTTTCAAACTTTTTTGTATATAACCACCCATATTGTACTGCTGGGCAAGCTGAAACTAACAGTCCAATCAGGTGAGCAAAGTCGCGAAGCTTACATTTTTTCAGTCCATAAAAATGTATAAGCTCACTTTTTATTTTTAATCTTTTGTCCTCCGGTATACTAATTGTATAATCTGTAGAATTGAACTCAAACCCTAGAAATGTTGCTGTACGACTTGGCACACAGACACTTTTCTCTGTATTTATGGTAAACCCTAGTGATTCTAACAATATTTTTGTGGTATTGTAATTATCTTGGCACTCCTGGAAGGAGTCCCCAAATAGTAATAAATCGTCTAAATAATTAACCGAAAGGAAACCCTGACTTCTTAAATAATGCATAACAGGGCGCATAATTTTTGTGAATACATATGGTGCTATGTTGAGACCAAAAGGCAAGACTTCAAATTGGTAAAGTTTTCCTAGCCAATTAAAACGTAGATACTTTTTATCATTTTCATGAATAGATATTGAAAAGTACGCGTCTTTAAGGTCGATAGAGCACATATATGCTTTTCTAGATATCAGCCTCATAGCTGTTCTATAATCCTCAAGTTTAAAATGAGGAGTAACAATAAATTTATTTAAACTCTTTAAATTGAGAATAAATCTATTTTTCCCATTACTTTTTTTAATGAGAAATATACTAGATAGGAACTGATCACTACAAGGCTGACATTCACATATGGCACCATTCTTAAGAAGTTGATTAATTTCTTTATTTATATCGGATTTATGTTTTTGAGAATCTGGTTTGTTCACTGGGATTTTATATTGTTTGGCATCCTTTGAAACAGGGATGCGGAGACCAGAGATCCATGACATTATGACAGGATCATGTGTAATGTGTAACCAATTATCATAAAAATATTTTAGTCTACCAGCCTGTGTTACGCCTAGCGGCGGGGGTTCTTGTTGTAGGTGGTGTAACTGCGTCTGTCTGGAACCCGGCGTCCCGTCCCTCGTTGCTGCTGCTGCTTGCGCCCACCACTCGTCGAGCT
The DNA here is from genome assembly GCA_947623365.1 of Achlya flavicornis. NCBI lineage: Eukaryota > Metazoa > Arthropoda > Insecta > Lepidoptera > Drepanidae > Achlya > Achlya flavicornis. Next base: position 7,857,276 of record OX392482.1, read on the forward strand.
CTGCCTCGGAAACGTGCGTCGGGGCGCGGGCGGCGGCGGTGGCGGGCCCCTCCAGTTTAAAGCCCTGGACGTGGAAGGCTCAGCTGGCTTGTTTTTAGGTGGAGGTTTCTTGGCGGTCATAGGACGCATTTCGGCGCCCGTTTTAGTAATAGCTTTCATGGATTTTAATTTATCTGACAGATCTGCACCAAATAGCAAGTGATCTCGCTTCACATCCTTAATATTGTCCTTCACTTCCTTGTTAAGACATGTAAGAAGGAATTTTTTCCTTGTAACAGTTTCATTATAATGTATATGACATAATAAACGCCCCATGTCACTGAGTAATTTTAGCATTTTATTATAGTCTTGTGCTTCCCTATTCTCAGGTGTCAAGAACGATGACATCATCGTGGCAACACCTGTTATAGCACAAGATAAATGTTTTTGTTTATCCACCAAAATTTCATCCCGTTTGAACGCACTTTCGTTTACCGCTGCCTTGATTTCAGGATTCAGAGTGGGACCTTGTGCCAATTTTAGGTTTTCTGGAACCTCATAGCTTTTTAAGATTTCTTTTTGCATGTCATCCTTTAACCCATTTATTAATATATCGGACCACCTACTTGATATATCCTTATGTATGCAAGGTCCAAAGGATTCATCTTTTGTTGGTTCATCACCAAGAATGTTTAATATGTTTGGATCTAGCTCAGTGACAGGCTCTGGAACTACAATATCCTCCTGTGGTATTTCTGGAAAAAACCAACCAACAAATAACGGACTGTAACCCAACCTAGGCGTATATCATTCTGTAAAAAGTTACATAAAAATTCACTGTACAGACTTCCAGGCTGCACTCCAGAATTTGGTTGTTAACCTATATACAACGATCAACCTTTCAGATTGAACTGGAGTATACGATAGGTAGGTATAACCTTACAGGTTAAACTCATTCAACACCTTTTTTGATTCTTCCTAGTATTACTATGGTATTAACAGTGAGGATTCATATTTAGCCATAATCGAGATCTATGGTAATAACACTACTTGAACTTGTAGCGAGTCGCAAGCGCAATTGCTAAGTCACGGTCAGTCGACCGGAACGACAATCTTTTCTTCGATGACGTGTGATAGTTAGGTACCTATATAAAATCAGAATTGCCAAATCTTACCTTCAACTTGTGAAACTTCCTGCGTCAGGATATCATCCGAAGCTACATCCTGGATATTAGAAACATCTTCATCCGAAAAAATTGAGGACATTGAACTCGAGACGCGTTCCCGTCTTCGACGAACTTTAGCTATTTTTCGCTCGAGTTTCCTAATTTTCCGTGCTATATGTTCTTCGGTATCATTACTTCTACGTCTTCCCATGTTTCTAATGCAATTTAACAACTTAATAACACTTATTCACACTAAATATCACTAACACGGAAAAAATATGTGTAAGATGGCCGCGACACAAAACGTGTATGAAATACCAGTTACCAGAGTAAAAATAGTGAAGTATATTTTTTTTTTTTTTTTTTAGTTGCTTTAAAATTGTGTATGATGGCAGCACATACGCGTGCTACTACAAGTGATAGTGTAATCTCGAAAGGCGAATCACAGAGTTTAATACATAAACACCCGGGTTGATATGGGTTGATCTTAGAAAATAACATTGACGTGAGTCAATGTTGTTTTCTAAGTCGTCTCTTTCTCTCTCGCAAAGTATCATAAGGATTGTCATATTTCGTTTCCATGCTATGTAGGTCTAGTTAGCGTAGCGAATTCCTAGGTCTATGGTCTAAATAGTATTTATTTATCTACTTAGTTATCGAACCTTGAATAAAATTTCGAAAGTTGGTCGATTACGTGTAAAAAAAGCTTGATCATGTGCTAAGAAAAATGTCTCGACGGCTCACTTCGTTGTCCCAACCAAATTGTATAGGTACCTGTATTAAGTGAAATTTTTATGTCGCGCTTATGCGACTTTAGAATAGACTACAACAGTTAAGTACTTCCCAAATGTAGACTAGTCTCGTTTCACTTTCCAAATTGAATACATAATTCGGAAAATAGCCATTTAAAAACATATGTTTTCTATTGAAACACGCAGGTTTATGTTAGAAAATGATAATAATAATACCGAATATATTTTATCACAACACACTATATATAGATACTGGTCAAACAAAAATATGTTGGAAAAATCTCACACAAAGAATAAATAGGTACCATACCAACGTAGGATGAAAGGGACTTTGTATCGTACACAATAGGTCGGGAATCGGGATTGATCGCGTCCCTTTGGATGAGCATTTTATCAGTACAGAGCAGTTGAGAGGTATCCCTATATAGGTACCTTGAGTGGCTGTGAAGATTAACCTGAATGTAGGCATTATTACTGACAAGAGCTGAGGTCTCAGTATTTGTCCTCTTGGGTTACGTTGAACGAAAATATGAAGGAAATAACACCTTTTTATATTTTGTGTACATGTAGTACACATTTTTAAAACCTTTATATTATATTTTAATAAGGTAATTTTATCAGAAATTTTTGCATTGGAATAATTGATTAAATTTGTTTCGAATTAGAATTAGAATTGAATAGATATGAATTGGAATATTTTTGATGTTTGTTGAGGGAAATATCCTACGTTTTAAAATAGCCCTGCAGATCAAGAAAAAAATAAAGAGTTCTGTGTTCCTAGGTAACGCAAGTAATAGGAAGCCGGTTCGGTCATCGAAAGAAAGCTTACCAGTTGTTGTTGGTATGAGGGTAAAATTTAAAGCAAGTTTTCAAACTGAAGTTAAAGTTATTATCCGATGACTAAACACAGAATCCACCATTTAAAGTTTACACTAGAAATTCCTCCATAACTCGACGACATTGTTCAATCAAACGCTGACACTGTTGAATAGATGTTCCATCAATTTTGTTCACTAAATCGTTCAATCTTGTATAAAATTCATGGGGTGTAGCACTGAGGAGAATGATAAATAAGTCAGAGGCTCGGCCGAATATTCTCATTTAATACGTGACTTGTTTTGTGAAAATATCCCTAGATATGAGTATCGCGATGGATGTTAATACCGAGACCTTATCTATCATGTGATTTTATCCAAACGGTATTAATACACGTTTATTAATAACTCGACCATTTAGGGGTGCTGAATTGCATTCGACTGAAAAGACTCAATCTTGTCAGATTGATTGAGTACCTATGCTGATTCACATATAGTTTTTACTATTCGAGACGTATACAATATAGGATGGTACGAGTAAGAAACTCTGGTACTCGACAGGAAGACGCCGATGCCAAATAATTGGGAACCTGCTTTCTGGACTAGCCCTTTGACCAGAGGAGTGGTGGTCTGCCTTGAAATCGTAATCCATCTATTAGGATTTTCTCTCTCAGCTTTTTTCGTTTTCAGCGTTATGAAAGTTACGTTATTGTGCAGTAGAAAATAGCATATTATTATATTGTAATACCTACTTATGAAGCTCTGCAAGATATCTGACCTAAATAATTTCTTACAATTAATTACAGTTTTCTTGTTTCCAGACGGTCCCGTCACGCAAGCTGTTGGCATAGTGCCTCGCCGGGGCGATAGCGGAAGTGCCGACTAACATCCGTTTCCTGAAAGTGGCAGACAGTGCAAACGGCTTACTTTTATTGTTTTCGTTTCTTCCCCAATGTATTGTGTTTGGGATAAATAATTGGGATAAAAAATCACTCTGATTTGTACCTCATGTCTTCGATGATTAAGTAACATTATTGAAAGCATTGAAACTGAAAATATATGCACCTTGCTATAGAAAAGTGCAAATCAGATTGAAAGAAAGAGTAGTTGAAAGAGTATCTGTGCATATGCTAATATGCGTTTCACATGAATTTATTTTAGAAAAATAATTAGGGTTCCGCGCAAAAATAAAAAACCCGTACGTGGGTGAAACCGCAAGGCTCAGCTAGTGTTAAAATATAACTAAAAACTTGTAAATCATAAATAATTGAGCATCTAGATTGCTTATAAACTTTGTCATGAATCGAAAGTAAATAAACGGGTTTAACATGGACTTATTTGAGCTAAAAACTGTAATTAAAAAAAAGGAGGAGGTTCTCAATTCGGTTGCTAGTATTTTTTTTTTTTTTTATGTTTGTTACCTCCACAGATTACAGAATAATTCAGATGGAGCGCGCGGAACACGGGAGTGAGGCCAAAAAAGCTAATACAAATTGAAAAACACGTACCTGGTATTCGCTTTTGAATGTGTATTTGCTTTGTCTAACAAACTTTATGTAACAAAAAACACTCCTTTATTAAGAAACTGTGGTTAAACAATGCAAATACAAACTGGAAAACGAATACCAGGTATCAGATTTTCAATTTGTATTTGCTTTTTTGGCTTCACTTTCGTGTTCCACGCGCTCCATCTGAATTATTCTGTAATCTATGGTTACCTTATAACTCCGTCATTTATGAACCGATTTGGAAAATTCTTTTTTTGTCTGGAAGGGTACACTTCCCGTTTGGTCCCATTGTCATCAGATCAGGATTTGATTACTTCTTCGTGTACTTTGAAGTTGGTTTAAGTTTTTTTGTAAAACAGTCCAATTATCCTTAAAAAAAATCTCCGACAAACAGTTACACTTCATTGGTTAACTTCAATGTATTTATATTATACGTAGTATTTATATACTCTGAGATATTACCTATTATAAACTCTGTTTTGGTTTTTATAAGGAAATGAAAGTGAATCAATCAATGAACTAATTAAGCAATTTTAGATTATTTAAGTCTCTGAATTCCAGCTAAAGAAACTGCAAGACCCACGGGTAGAGTTACTGGTAGGTATTATGTTAAAATACCTAATTAATTAAAGGCAACCAGACATAGCAAAACGAGCGGAGGTAATTTAAAATAACACACTATGATGATAAAACATAATTTTCGTACATTTCACTACAATAAGTACCTAACCAATCATAAATAGAGGTATCGCTCGCCCTACGCTGGTTCAAAACAAAACAACGCATCAAAATTGAAACAAAACACTATCATGACGGAGGTAACCCTAAAATTATAATTCATCGGGCGTTCGTTGAACCGCAATTCGTCGCACTTTTTTGCCAATAGGAATTAAATCATAAACGTCGGAGGGTTAAACACGGCATTTTTCTTCCAGCGTTGATCATCATTCAACGTCAACCTGTAATGAGGCAGGACTCGGTGGTTCCGTAGAGACGATATACATAAATCAGAGGAAATTATTCACTCACGCCCCTCTACTGTGTGTTACGATGGATTTTCGACACGTGTCTCGTATTCGAGATAGTTATCACATCATATTTTTATATGAAATGCAAAAATCGTGCGAAGCAAACTATTTGAAGATATCGGATATCAAGTGATATTTTTTCACTAACGACGACAGAGTATCATCTCAAAATTAAATTATGTTCAAAATTCATTAGCAGTTAATTTGGAATCTTCTCGTGCAGCTAAAGGCTCGCTGGTCACAGCAACCATTTAGCCTCTCAAATGATCATTGGAACAGATAACGCAGTAATGAGTGAAAAAGAATTGAAATATAAGTACTGTTCAGGCAGGTTTTAATTGAAACGTACAAATAAACGAGGTAATATCGCTGGCACGCTACCTGCATGCCACGGCTTAAATAGCTCATTAATATTTTTTTACTTGTACATTTTATACTTTTTAATTTAGTTCGTCTACATAAAATTATTGTTAATCGAACTTAAATGTAAATGTTTAACATAATATTTGATGCTCAAACTTTAATGTTTTTTATTAAATATTTGGTAAGATTTTATTTATAGCCAAACTACCGGTTCGGATGTATGCAAATTAAAATTGAGAGAACGATTTTGTCTGCGATTTCTTGTCTATGTTTATCTCCGTTTTTTGTGATGTGGTAGTTCTCTAATTAAGACATTCTAGAGCTTATCGTTGAGTCTTAATGTTTAATGAAACAGTTATTTGATAAAATGGTGCTATTTTGTACAAAGTGTTGTAAATTTGCTATCAAAATAATAAACACTGAATATTAATTAAAACCATCCACGATTTTTCAAATAAAAATACATGGAGATAGAATGTACCTGGCAATTTTTAAACACCGAAAGCGTTTACGGCTGTGCCTTTTTAAAAAGCCCGTCACAGCTAAAATTCTTACCTACACACCGATCTTAATTGTTGTCCGATCGATGTTTAAGGTCGGAATCGTGGGCCGATTTAATCTCAGGTCGAACGCGTTATTCTGCAATTAAATCGTTTTAATCTTTTTTCGTTTCTGGTATCTGAAATTTATGACAATCATTAGCTATCGATAGAGCTATAATACGATCCTTGTCCATATGTAGTTAGTGCCTAATACACTTAAGTAAAAAAAACAAATAAGAAAAGAAGAAGAAAAGAAGAAAAAGATGAAGAAAACAAGAAGAAAGAAAAGTTGAGTAATACGTGTTTTATAATAATAGCGTGGCGACTTCATGGCTTATCCTACATTAGCTGTACCCCACGGTTGTATCCGCGTTCCTGGGATAAATAGTATAGGTAATACTTGGGGATAATGTAGCTTCTTATTAGTGAAAGAATTTCTGAAGAGTTCCTGAGATTAGCCCGTTTAAACAAACAAACAAATAAACTCTTCCGCTTTATTATATTAGTATGGATAACAGGTTATTCAGAGGAAATTCGAATATTGATCCAGTCACCCACACAAACTCTATCTATTTTCTAGGCACAAGCCTGGCAATTTCAAGCATAATTTTTCATATAAAATAGTTAAATTTAAATAAAATATATAGAATTGTCCACCAGTATAAAGTAAAATACAATCACCCACTCTCACGCAGCCCGCGGCCCTCTCAGATCACTGTTATTACGATGGGCTCCTCAGGAGCACCTATATCTGCAATTGATTTTTATCATGACGACATTATTACAAAATTTAAGCTAGTAAAAAACTTGATTTATTATAAATAATGGTATTAGAACTCTTGTAATTATTAATGTATTTATTATGCTATGTAGTCTAATTTATATAAAAATAAACTAATGGATAAGTTCTTGATTTATTAAAAAAAATATGCCTCTCATTTTCACAGATTTAATTCATTTTAGTAAGGTCATTAAAAGCAGATTCCTTTTCTATAATTTACCTAACCGGTAGGTAAGTTCTTAAAATTTTGATATAATAAAAGGAAACGCATTTAGTATTTCGATATACCTAATACATAATAATAATATTACAAAATTTAACATACACAACAAAGAAGATTTTAAGAGAGGTAGAGCGTAGCGGTTATTCGTTCAAAGAGCAGTTCGACTGGGAAAATATCACCACCTTACAGAATACCGCAGCCAAATAATTTTATGTTGTGTTCCTACATAAGTGGAAGGTTGCCAGAGCTATAAATAAAAAATAAATAAATAAATAATATAACGACTCAGTTATACTACGAGATGTGGTGACCTCAGAACTGATTTTCATTCAAACCCCATTAAACATCACCATGAAAAGACGAACAGCGAAAATACGAAAAAATTGCATGGAGTATATAACAAAGTTTGGTTTAAAACAACCAAAGAATAGATTTACATAATATTTTTAAAATATTTACTGTCCAATAAACTATAAAACAAATTTTCAAAATACCTGCGGATTAAAAATAATAATAATTTTTGATTGTAACAATCATCAATACTAATAAAATTCTCAGTAGGACTAAAAATTTACATTTAGTAAACAGTGCTTGGGCACTCCAGTCAATTTGTATGAAAATTTTCTCGGACCTTTCACCAAATCGTTAATTTTATGGGCATCTGGGACCACCTGTATACCTAACAAAGTATAATCTCAATAAAATAAAGATATTATGAAGCCAAAAACATTGGGAAGAATAGGTATTTGTGAATTTTTTATTCAGTCCTTTATTGAATAAGATTTTATTTTAAGTTCCAAGGTACATATTCGGAAGACATTTTTAAATGGGCATAAAAATATATTGTGCTCATTTTCGAACAGAGAATAACATTTTATTTCAAATGATTCCTTGAATTTAAAAAACCATTTTATTTAAAATTACTAGTGAATTTTTTATTAATTTTCGATCAAGTAACAAAGGTCAATGCATAATTCGAACTTCTACCGAAAACTTGTGTCGAGCTGTCGAAGTGGGATAATCTTGTGGATTGGATCGAGACGAAACCAGACGTTCCACAAGAAATTTATGTTTTAACTTTCGCACATTACTTTTTCTTATCTCTGACTTTGTGAGGCTTTGTAATCTATGCTCTTTAAGAAACTTCAACCAAGGATCTTGTAAAAGCTTAAACTGTATTTAAATATTTATTGATCATCAAACTTTAGAACTAAAAGCTTTTTTTTTAATTTAATTGCATTATTATTGGGACTCTTCTAGTGTTAAGGTTAAACACCAGTAAAAAGTTTATCACATAGTTCCCATGTAATAAACTTTTTTTCAATTTAAATTTCAAGCCTTTATATACCAGAGTACAAAATATTACATTGATATTATTATAGTTACAAAATTTCATTGAAAATAAACTATTTTAACAAATTAATTTATAAATAATACAATTTCAAATATAGCAAATTAATTTATATCAATCCCATGAGTAGCAGGAGGCGTCAAAGGGGCACCTTTGACTCAAACGCCTCCTCCACAGCCTTCCACCTCAACCTGTCTCTCGCCAGCCTATGCCATAGTGGCCCAGTGATTTTTACGATATCAGACCACCTCATGAGTTGTCTACCTCTCCTTATTTTCGTGTTGTATCGAGGTGTCCATACTGTAAACTTTTTAGTCCACTCTTCTTTCCCTCTTAGCATAGCCTGTTGTTTTAATTTCAATGTTTTACCTTCATTTCAACGTCTTCACATTTAGTTATTTTTCTCAAATGTTCTGCTTTTTTCCTATTTTTCCAGGTGTATCCCAACAAACTTCTTTCCATTCCTCTCTGGCAGGTCGTGACGTAATTGTTGAAAATCTTTAATTTATTCAAATATTTAGAAAAGAACTCCCCTGTATTATTGCCCCAGTTATTAGTGGACCAAGATTTAATATCATTTTGACGTATGATTTTCTAAATTTTAACCAATCATGATAATCAGGATATAAAAAAAATTACGAAGAAAACTTACCTATTAAAAAATTTAACAATCCATTATTATTAGCATACAGTTTTCAATAATTATTTTATGCCAGAATATAAAATATGAAAATAAAGGGCTATAAAAAATATATTCAATAAAGTTTATAAGGGTATAAAATGAGCATTAACGTTATTGCCACTTAAGGCCAATATGTATTCATTGGTGATGAGATCAGATAGCGATAGAGTTCCTAGGATGTTCCACAGTAGTATAATTCCAGTTTACAAGCTTGTTGAACGCATGCGCGGTGGGTGGCGTTAACTCAGTCGACGCTTATCGAAGCCCGCTCCTTAATGACAGCTATTCGGTAATGGGCTCACGACTAAAGCAAGGATGTACTTTTATGATAATTAGTGCGATCCAATATTTATTCGAGCGGTTTTATAGGCCGCCCTTTTATCTTCATGTTTATTGGTATTGGCCCTGCTTCCAATCCGGCTTACTCGATGCTAATTAGGCATGTTCCATTTAACTTTCGAGTGCAGTAATTATAACGATTTTATATGTGCACGAGATGGAAGATGAAGCAAATTCTTGAGACGAATTCTTTAGATAAAGATACTTTACTCGCGATTTTTATTGGCCTTATCAATTTAAGCGCGGTCAGAGTCTGACAAATCTTTTATTTCCTGTTTGTCTTATCCTTATTTTGATCATTTATAGGTAGGCGTTCACTTTTACTAAAGAAACCTAGTATATACCTCTAGCGTCATTACCATCATCATATCAGCCTATGTATGTCCACTGCTGAACACAGGCTCCCCAATTGACTTCCACTTGGAACGGTTTTGAGCCGCTTGCATCCAACGGTGCCCAGCGACTCTGACCAGCTCGTCGGTCCACTCAGTGGGAGGGCGTCTCGCTCGGCGCATTCCAGTACGAGCAATGGTCGCCACTCGAGAACCTTTCTTCCCCAGCGGTTATTGGCTCTTCGAGTGATGTGGCTCGCCCGTTTCCACTTCAGCTTACTAACTCTACGAGCTATGTCCGTCTTTTCCGTTCTTCTACGAACCTTCTCATTTCGGACCCTGTCACGTAGAGAAATTCCGAGCATAGCTCGTTCCATAACTGGCTGAGTGACTCTGAGCTTATTTATGCGGCCAGCAGTAAAAGTCCACATCTCTGTCCCGTATGAACATCTAAATAATTATTAGAATGTGTAATTCACATCAATTCTCGCTACAACTGTTTTTGCCTGGCATGGGTGTGTAGTGTAGGTAATATTCGAAGGCTAGACAGACAAACATGAAAATTATTACTACCATTAATCTATCTCAGGATATCTTATCTCTATATTGCGTGGTGAAATAATTATTCTCAATTTACCGTTAGCTCAAATCTTATACGCGTAAAATACTGCAATCTATGAAGGGTACTTTACGTCAAGATATAGTGAATTGTAATATACAGTCAAGGTGTCTGTCGTAAGTATCAGATAAAGACACCGTTATCAAATCTCACTTGAATGGGAACTATTTCCGATTGTACTACAGACTATTGTTCATGCATACAAACAATAAAAATGTGAGAAGAAATCAAGACAAAGCTTTAAGCGATAGCGCTTTGTCTTACGTTACGTTGACTACCGAAAGCATGTTACATCATACCGTCATTAGAAGTAATCGAGGTAATTTTTCATTCATTTTTTCACGCGAGACGATACTCGCTTAGAGCATAATTCATTTCCTTCACCTTGCATCGAGAAAAAAATGATTGATGCCGTGAATACACGGAGTAAAAACTCACTCAAAATTGCGACACGATTTCTGTAGTCATTAAATAACATACAGGTTAATGTCCTAAAAAAATCAATGATCGAGCTTGTCTTAGCTGGGGTATAAAAAATGTAAATGATGAAAAATAAATGAACTACTAAATTATAATCTCGACGGACGACAACGAATTAAAATAAATTGGGTATTAAGCGTTTGTCAGAATATTAAATAACTTTGTAAGCTTCTTTAAATTTTTAGATACATTGAGCGACATTGTCGTAAAATATTTTAGCTAACAATTTTTTCTTAAGGCAGTATTCGTTAGAATGTTTTGCTAAGTGAATACCACATTTATTCATTACAACACAACACTTTCTAAATCAAAATATGAGTCGAAAGTTAAGGACAGAAGGTAAGAAGAAAATAAATTGGGTACTGTAGAAACTCAGCTATTACGGGATCATGTCTAGTTTTAGCTGTAGAAGCAAATAGTTTGACCTTGCACTTAAAGCTACATGCTACCTCAGCATTGCAGTTGTTGTAAAAACAGACACAGAGGCTATTGACCTCACTACTGAAGACCCAAGCTTAGACTAAGTAAAAAAGCTTTTTACTTACTCGACTTACGGTATCGTTGATTTATGTCCCAAATGTGAATAGTCTAGAGTCTAGACGTTAATAATGCGTACCAATTTATGCAGTAGCCACATGTTCATAAATGGAGTGAAGTCATCCACAACAATATAGAACAGAAAATAATATATGAGCAATAAATCAGTCGTAAAAAGATGATAATAAAACATAGCATTGTTAGTTGGTGACGTGTTGCGACACACCGTAATTCATAGAGATTCCGCTTGAGCATAAATTTTGCTCGCATTGTTTAGTAATTATGTATCAAACTTTGATATTCCATTTAGGATTTATACGCTTTTGTTTATGTGTATTTTGGTATTTGATTCGAAATTATGAGACAGTTATATTTCTCTGTCTGAACAGTGTTATTTTTGGGAAAGAGTCAAAGAGATGATTTGTAAATTCCTTTTTTTACACTGGATAGGTTAACCACAATCTGACCATGATATGTGACGATCTGGTCAAAAGGAGTTGGCACGTAAAGGCTAGTTAGGATCTGGCTCTTAAGTGTAAGCTATAAGAGACAGATTTTCAGTATGACAGCTATGGTTATCTCAGGATATTTTCTTAAACCGAAAACTGACATCACTGCCACAGCTCACTTACTAACGTCACTACTACCAAACCAAGATGTCCACATTTTGAATTTCCGTAATTAACTGTGCGAAACTGTACATGTAGCTATGTCATTAATCCATTTTTTTTTCAATTTAGACCTTCTTTTGGTAAATAAAACAGTTTTAATTTAGCTGTCCTGTTTCGTATTTTATTACTGGCAATGTAGATGAAAAGCTCAGTTACTTTAAATTGTGTGTAATACATAGAATAAAGAATAGCAAAGAACGAGCTCTAAAAAATGAAGCGACTTGTGAATAGCTGTACTCATTACTCTTACTGGGATTCTTTGTGCCAAAAAGAGACAGTTATATATTTATTATATCCTAAAATAGTAAGGTTGTACACTGTTGCAAGACTTTATTGATCAAGTAAATTTACAATAGGGTTCTGAATACAATAATATCGATATCGACAAAATTTGGTTTAAATAAAAAATAGAAATGGTAAAACTTTCCTGGACGAGACGCGGGGAAGGGGGGGAAGCCCTTCCCCTCGGTACCCCCCAAACTTGAAGCAAGCTCATGGATTCCGAGATATTCATGGTTGAAGTTTGAGATTATGTATGAGGTTTTTTGCATAAATTCACTTCTGCATCGGCTCTGGCGCTGCAGGAAGTGCAGCCCTTTCGCCCTTGCGTAACAAAAAGCAGGCGGGGGCTGCTCTCCCTCCGCGCCACCGGATTTTTATATACACTCTAGGGGTAGTAGGGGTTTAAACCTACCAGTACAGAAATCGGTTTTAACAGATGACACACTTTATCTAACCATAGGTGAAATGTGGCGCCAAATCAAAATGGCGTCATCATGCGTTTCGTTTTTGCACGATATTCTTTGTTTTACTTTGATTAACACACTTCAATAATTAAAATCTCAAAAACTATGAAGTTGCTTCTTGAAAAGACTTCGCTGAAAGACTCCTTAGATCAACTACCATCTGTAAAAAAAAATGAGCACCAAGATCAGCGTCCCGTCCCAGAAAGTTTATCCTATTGTTTTTTCGTGCTTCTTGGTTTTACTCTACTCTAATAAATATTTAAACCAACCACGTAATAAATTAATCCTCAAATATTAAAAATGCGAAAGTGAGTTTGTTTGTTACGCCTTCACGCCTCAACTTCTCAACAATTTTCATGCCAATTCATCATGAAAATTGGCATGCAGATAGCCTATGGTACGGAGGACACATGCTACTTTTTATCCCGGGAACGCGGGTTAAACCGAGGTGGACAGCTAGTTTATAATAATTGTTAAAATCTAAATGGCGGTGGGTGGCTATGCCAGCTCCTATACAAAAATAAATAGGTACATACTTTCTTCAAGTAGGTACTTATACTATAGACAGTTTACAGATAAGGTTTTAAAATAAAATAAAAATCATTTACGCGTTTATTATTAAATTAATCATAAAACAATATTTTTGTGTACCGTTTAGGCAAGTAATTGTTTAAATAAATTATCAATAAAACTATAAATTTATATTTAAATAAAAATGCCGAAAACACAAACAACGAAAAATGCCTAAAAACTAAATAATCTTCACTTTTTATTTCTTTTTCTGTTTTTGTATAATTCGTATGCCCTCTTCACTTCTGAAGACTGGAATGCATGCTCTCGATCATAATGCCTCACGTTTTCTGCTGGAATCTCTTCCCATGCTATTTTCAAAGCATCGCTAACCCACCGTCATCGGGGAATCTAAAATAAACAATTTAATCTTATAATTTAGACACTTTCATCATTTATTTTACTTTCATTGACGGGTCGCAACGTAAGGGTTGCGGGGGGAAGGCCTTCAACCTGGTTCCCCCAAAACTTTAAGCAAACTCATGGTTTCCGAGATAATGGTTGATGTTGAGGTTAAGTATGAGTTTTTTTGATATAAATTCATTTATGCGCCCACTATGGCTCTGCAGGAATAACCGCAGCTTAGCTGTCGCTAGCCATTTCATAACGAAACGACGCAAAATAGTGATTTTATTAACAATCTTCTATTATTTAACTATCGAAAATTATGAAAAAAATATTGTTTCTTAAAAAAAGGACTTCACTGAAAGACTTCTTAGATCATCTTCTTTCTGTCAAAAAAATATGAAATCCCCGACCAGCGTCTCGTGAAGGAAAGTTTATCCTCATTGATTTGTCGATAAGAAATGTACGGCACTATTCAGACTATACCAAAATATTTAAAATATAGCAATATTTTGGTAATTTAATTTGTTTTAAACATATAATACGCATAATACTATAATACATAAATGTTAGTCTACAATTCTACAAATTATCAAAGCAATCTTACGAATAAAATCCGAAATATGTTCAAAATGCCGTCTTACCGATGAAAGCTAATAATTTCAGATTCATTTTCCTTTCGGTAGGAATGATATTTGCACTCGATTACAACACACACCATTTTTGTGTTTATCACAGATCACAATTTAATACATTTAGTTTTGCTTGAATCTAAATAAACAATAATATTAATTTTAAATTTTCGCGTAGTCGTCGTCCGTCTGCTGTATGTCAACAAACTACGACTAAAATAAAAACAACATCATAGGGCCAACACCATAGTTCACTTTTAGACCTATTCAATTTGGTAGTACAATTAGACCAAACGTAACCACTGACAACTCAAAATGGGTTACAGGCGGTATGAACAGAAACACACAACTATATCTCATTCCTGTTTTATCTTATGGAGTAATCGTATGAAAATTATCGTGACAGATATAATTATAAAGTTTGCGTTTTGACACTATTTCTACTGCTTTAGTCCAATTTCTTTGGTGTAATACCTATACTTGATATAACTGTAATTCAATGTTCGTTTATTTATTTTTTATTTATATAAGTATGTATGTTCGTAATGTTTGTCCACTGTTTATGTATATTCATAAACCAAATGTGCAATGTGTAATTTGGTACTTAATTTTAGATAGTGTTAATGCACAGATAAACAATCCTATTGTTCTATTTGTGAAAACTATTTAGGCTTATTTGAGTTATTGTAATGTTCTATTCATTTAATATGTAGGTAATACCTACTATTTGTTTTTCTAATAAAAAAAAAAACTGAGTATATTAATAAGCGTAATCCCTAATTACTTACGCAAATATTGTATTAAGTGATATCACCAAGATCGAAGCAAATCTAATGGACAGCTCCTTGCATTCAACTGGATGCTCTACGTGAATGTCACCCATCGTCTAACAGCATCTATTATACAAACATATAAAACCACATCAATATACCTTTACACTTATGCAAATAAAGTCCAAATTTGAATGCGAGCACTGTAGATGCATTTTCATGAGTGTACCTAGATCTCACTTCCAAGCGGTCAGCTGCGAGCGATGGCTAATTAAGAACCTAACCTCAGAGCCTCGGTGGCCTAAGGCCCTCTAAATGCGGACTAAGTGAGCTCCAGAGCTTGTCTTTCGAAGCATTAGTAAGGTAGCTACTACGTATTTACATTTACTAAAGCTACTGTGCTATGAAACTCTGAACATTTCAGCATTCCACGATAATTTTGCATGAATTGAATTGCAAATAATGGCTAAATTAGTTTCGTATTGATATGCCAGGTTTATGTCTGCGCAGGTAAGTGCTATATTTGCACAATCCGGTGACGGATTGGCGGGAATGTATGTACATAGAATTGTTTTATGTTAATTAAACCTAAATTTAATGCTAGTAGTACAACAGGTTCCTAGTGGTCTTAACTGACGAATAATCAACATAATGTTGTAAATATTATACAATTTAGTATACTGACATTATTATTCATTTATAAATAGTAATTTTGTACGCAGTTGATGCAGCATTTATTTACTGAGAACTTTCTACTTTTACTACAAATGTTGAATACCATTATTTTTAACATTAATCCAGATTTATATCCATAGTCTGGGAAATCATTAGACACCGACTACTATTTGTATTACCTTCAAAGACTTATTGACCGATAATCATCCACCCTATATCTATAGGTATCCCTAAGGGATTAAAGTATCTGTTTTACTAAGGCTGGATTCGAACGAATGTCATTTTATTTTGTACCTGAGTACGTTCTCCACATTATGTTAAAGTAGGTTAACGGAGAATAAAGTCTCAAAAGCATTCTCTAAAAGTACAGCACGGATGTTACATTAATATTCTCTGTATGTACGGAACATCAAAATGCGACAGCGTGTGCTGAACCCACGGGACGTTATTACGTTCAAAAATGGTATTATCATACTTGGAATACCTACCATTTACTACTACATACTAATGGTATGTTTTTTGAATAAAGTTTACATGATTTCATTTAGTGATAACCTTGTTACTACAACCTAATTGTGGAACGATAAACCCAAAGATATAAATCAAAAAGTCATTTATTAAGTTTAGGCCCGCACTATCAGCATTACAGTTGATCTTCCGCCTGGTTCGGAATACACTAAAAGTGAGAAGACTGGCAAAAAACTCAGCAAGGCATTTTTAAACATTGAAGGGAATTGGGCCTTTGAGAGCAGTTTCTTGCTAGATTATGATCAACTATCATTTAAAAGATGTTCCCTGCTGAACCTATGAGCACAATCAACTTTCTCGAGACTTATCTTCATGACAAAGATGACAAAAAGTATGCAGATATCTCAAAATAGCTCTGAGATATCTGCATAATTTTAAGCCTCGAGAAAGTTGATTGTGCTCATAGGTTCAGCAGGGAACATCTTTTAAATGATAATTGATCATAATCTAGCAAGCAACTGCTATGCTATGCTATGCTGCTATATTATATGCTTCTATGCTGCATGGGGGATGATGGGGAAGCATTATAGTGATAAAGCCCCACACTTTTTGGACTAATGACCTGGTTTAGGTTATTCGTAGGTGGTGTTTTACTTATTATTGTGCTACCGGAGTCCTATTGACAAAAGTAGTGTACCTATGTAAAATTGTCACAAGTTTCGAGACCACAGTCGTTACTCAATCACGGTTGTAACCATCGATCGTTATCTGATGCTGTTTTTTCCTGTAATATAATTTATCTTTTATGACTAATTCTCGAAAAATTTAAGCTAAAATATACTTTATTATGATTTGAAAAAGGTTCTGCTTGTAACGATTTAAAGTGGGGTTTGACTTGTGAGTCATACTCCTAAATAGGCATGATGCGTAATTTACAGACGAACTCATAAGTTTTTAATGTTAATTTATTTTTTGCTGTAATTTTTTAAATGTGATTCATCTCATTAGAGTTATAAGACGAGAATAGTATAGTTTGTCACTTTTTTTCATGCCACGAAGTTGTAAAATAAGCGTACGCCCCGCCTATTGGTAAGCGGTTACCGTATCCATATGGACGCTTGCAACACACGGGGTATTACTCACGCGTTACCGATCCACCGAGCTCTGGCGACCTTACTCACGCGTTGGGTCACAACATAAATTAGGTATATGGCTGCAGTATTCTGTAAGGTAGAGTTACTTCCCCAGTAGAGTTGCTCTTTAAGCTCTTTAGCTCTACCTATCTTAAAGAAATTTTACTTATTCAGTTAGGTAGAAGGAGTGATTATTCAATAGTGTTTTCTTACGAGAAAATGTTCACTGCAAACATTGAGTTAACTTCTTACATTTGGATATGGTAATCACATTCACTTGCATTCACTTATCACTAAGCTCACAATCATAAATTCCTTCCGCCCACTTTTATTATGTTAGTAACCATACTAAGAAATAACCATTCCACAAGTTTAATTTAATTTTTAATTTGTCTCCCAAAGTTTCAAATTCATTTATTTACGATACACGTCCGTGTTGGGATGTGTACCAAATTTCAATTTAATCGGTCCAGTAGATTCGAAGCAAATCAGCTTTGATAGATGGACGGACAGACGACACGAGTGATCCTATAAAGGTTCCTGATTTTTTAGAGGTACGGAACCCTAACAATACATTTTCGCTACATATACCAACATTTTATTTAATATCTCAGACAATCGCTAAAACATCCGAAACGGGGTTGCTTCTTTGTTTTCACGTTTACCCGACGATAATTTTAGTTTTCTAAGCACGTCTGCGAGCTTAGTCTGATAACAAAGTCCAATATAGCAGCAAAGGGTATGGGCTGACTACCAGCGGAGCGTTTATTTACCATCTAATAGATAGATAGATAACACTTCAATCTTACACCAAAAATAATTTAATACAAAACATTAAAAAAAAATAGTAAGGCTTGAAAGTGTTACAATGGGCGGCCTTATCACTAAAAGTGATCTCCCAGGCAGGTTGCCTGGGAGATCACTTAATGCAGAATAAAATAACGAAACTATTCATGGTATCCTTTTAAATTATAAATGCGAAAGTGTCTTTGTTTTTTATTTACACCTCATCAGCAAAATAATCGTGACATATTTTGATATGAAGATGGCATGGCATAGAGAGGCACAGCCTACTTACCCCTAGAATGTGAAACCGTGGCACGGAAACAAGTTGCAAAAATTATATTTTACAAGAATTTCGACACAGTAAACCGGAAAAAAATACTAATTAAATAATACAAAGTGACATGACAAACAAGTAATATAATTAGATATATGACTGCCTTAAAGTAGATTAATTCCGGGATTGTGATAAGCTGAAGACTTTTTTAATTTTACAATGTGATAATTTATGACGGGCTAAACTACAATATATAGTACAGAATACAGTATACCTAATAAAAAAAAAAAAAAAAGTATGTTTATCTAAAACAACTTAATTAATGTGTAAATCGGGTGTTAAACTAGATGCAAATGGTTATTATGCTTAAACATATAGTAGGTAATCTCCCATACTATGGCCCCACATGACTCGCCAGGTATTGTGGGAGAAATGTCGGGTAGATGAGTAGGAAATTTTCAAGATATTTTATTACCTCATAAAGCTAACTAGATTATTTACACTACCTCGTTTATAACTAATATATTTTTTCATGGGAAGATAATTATTACTTCCTTCCTCAAACGTTTACTTTTATGGATTTACAAAAAATTCATATCTGAATGTTGCTGTGATCAAAAGATTTCCATATAACGCTATCTCACTATGCAATAAATATAAATTATTAATCGAATAGGATGTTTATCCGGAACTCAAATTAAAAAAAGAATACAAAAGCTATACCAAAAAATACTCCTGTTCCTCAAATTATGGTAGTCATTAATTCATTAGATTTAGCTATTTTTTGTTATGGAAATGAGGGTAGCCAGTAATTCACCACCTAAATCAGTGGGAGCTGTGGCGTCGTGATAGGTGACATCAGGGGGGAAAATTTTGCCACTTTTGCAGATTTTGTAATAATTGTTACAGATCTGAATTGAATCTATCATCATACTTACTAAATAATACGTTACTAAACGGTAGTATACAAAATTACAATTCAATTCATAGCAAAAAAAGAATACATGAATTTGTCATTTTTTCATCTTCGTAATAGTAGTCAAAATTAATAAAAGTATAAGAGTATTTCACAATAGAAAATAGTGCAGCATCTCTTCTAACGTTGCGATAACATAGGTCTGAATTTTATTTTATTGGCAGATGTCTGCGTGTATCATCGAGGTTTACGATGTACATACCTCTTTATTTCCTATAGGACGTACGGCTCAGACTTGCATTTTATTGAAATAGTTTCTCAGGATGCTTTGGGTCACGTTTGGCAATATTACAATGTTGCGCAAAGTTGGTTGCTATTGTTATAGATTAATAGATCTGGAAACGAAAATATCCAATGAGTATATTAAATGCGCTTAGAAAACATAAATTTGTGTCTAAAAATACTATTGTCATAAACTCTAGTAAAACTCAAACCAGACAAATATTAGAGCAGCCTGAAGAGGTAACAAACTAAGCAAGTTAGACATATCTAATTAGGTTTGGGAATAATTTTTCCATTCGATAGTCCGTTTCCCGTTGGTTCTCGCAAGGGACGAGCGTCCTTTAATAAAAATTGATGTCATTGTTATTTTTTTAACCACGAGCCTAATTATTACTTGAAGATTGTACAACATCACTATGATGCAGGTAAATCCACTACAGCTTATATGTAATCTTGAAATGTTATTCAGGACCAACGGATTTAAGTGACATAACAGGTGGAGATTTCGAGATGGCATATTTTCGAAACCTATGTTGGGTTAGTCATGCTGAACAACTTTTACTATGGGACCAATAGCGAATTCTCAAAAAATTTTTTTTACTTTTCATATTAAATGTCAACCTTGCTCGATCGTAATGTATGAATATTTTTTTTTTTTGAGAATTCAGTGTTTTTCCCTAGTAAAAGTTGTTCAACATCTAATCCAACATAGGTTTCGCAAAAATGCCATCTCGAAATCTCCACCCAGTATAGTAAAAACGGTTTCCAATCGGTGAACTATCCGTAGCAGCTATCGTTTGGTCCTATCTGATGAACCTATCTGTGCAGTCGCAACTCGGTTGGAAACTTTATCAGGTAAATTAGCCCTCATCAGATTAACGGTAGATTGCATTTGAAAAGGGAATTATAATAACCGATTGTAAACTATGTTGCCAACAGTACCGCATAATGCAAAATCAGCATACAATAAATTTGCCCACAAAATAGACGTGCGTGGCTTTCCCTTGCACAATAAATAAATTTTATGTTTGTACGCTGAACATAGGTATGTTCAGTGCGTACTTTGTTTCAGTATTTTATTTTTGACCGGTTTTTGGCTGTATTTCATGAAGCTTTATGTTTGAAACGGGAACTTAATTTATATCAGGAAAATAAGCCGATTTACTCAAGAGGTAGAAAATTGGGTACTTACCATAATATTACAATGTTTTCTTCATGGATAGAATATTTCGGTCTTGGTTTATATTTCGGAGTTAATTTACCAAAAAAGTATTTTCATAGAGTCATCATTTTCATCTTCAAAAGTAGGTAATTTAGCGGCTTTAACTTTGAATTAAAGCAATACGATAAAGTTTTGAAATAATAAAAAAACTATCGTAATTGTTACAAATAAATCCTAACGCCCCCTTGGAGAAGTGTTTATATATAATATTGGTTTGAACAAGACGCCGCGCCGCCAGCACGAGCGCTTGTATTGATTCCATCAAAATGTAGGTTCCAGAGCTATAAAATACTGATGCTATGGCGACTCATGGTACGGTTGTTGACAGTATCGATTTTCCATTGTTTCACTTATGAATATATTTAGTTAAAATAGGTGCATGTCATGTAATTCTCAGAACAAATACGTAGCATTCCAGATAGGTACTAATATTATAAATGTGATGATTTTAACAAGCAATGAATTAGCAAGCTGAAGTGGCAATGGGCCGGTCACATCTGCCGCAGAACCGACGGTCGATGGAGCAGACGAGTCTTAGAGTGGAGACCGCGTCTTGGCAAACGTAGTGTGGGGCGCCCCCCAGCCCGATGGACTGACGACCTCATAAAAGTGGCCGGACTGGGCTGGATGCGGGTGGCAAGAAACCGGCAGGAGTGGCGCGCTCTGGGAGAGGCCTATGTCCAGCAGTGGACTTAAGAAAGGCTGATGATGATGATGATGATGATTTTAACCCAATCATGCTGCACGGCTGAAAAATATATCATTCGGTTTATCATTTTCTATAATGAAATATCGAATATCTTTTTATTCCGGAAAAATAATTTCTTTTTTTTTGGATATGTGTATTTACAGAGCAAAAGCATTCGTTATGTTATTTAGCCGGTTTTCTTTATAAGTAAAACAGGCAAACGTGCCAAATATAAAATATATATTGTCCCCCATTTTTTTATGTAGAAAGGTTTTTTGTTTAAAAAAAAAATGAATTTTATTTTATTGTTTGACTACAATCAATTTCTCAGGTGCACCTGTCAAATTCGCACCTTTAGATGCTTGGCGATAGATAATCAACATGAGGGCGGTAAACAACCAGGTGGGTACTACAAAGTACCCTACCACCGTGCAAATTATCGTGTAAATTTTGAGCAGAATCGAATAGTAATTTCTGCTCCATAATATTATATCACATACGTCTGCAATGGAGCATAATAAACAATTTTAAATTTCATGTTTCAAACAGATCATTACTATGTACTACATAGATGTACTACACGAAGTACTTACTACTATACACACTACTACACTACTATAATAATATATAATGCTACATTACTTCGTAATTACTTAAATTCTGGCAAACAACCGAGCCATAACTCACTCGATGGTAATTAAAGCTAAACACCAACATTTTGATGCAACACGCATAGGTAACTTCAAAAATCTGTAATAGCACCTTTATTAAACCAGGGACTATTGTTTATGTAAATAAATCACAAGTTCCAGTGCGCGTTGTCGCAAATTACAGACTATAAGATGCGCATATGGGCAAAGTGCTCTGAGACAAGACCTTAATAGTAGGTCAGGGTACAGCCCTAGATATAGCCTCAGGCTGTTTCTATTAAGGCTCTCTATATTGCTTTCGTGCTTATGTATGACTAATGGAGACGTCCTAGAAGTGTATCTTGGGTCTGGTCTTACATTAATTTCATCCTAGATTTATTAGATTCTATATTTCATATGAAATCATTAGAGTTTGCTTTGTACCTCTTAATCATTTGGCGTTGCAATACTTTAATCAATATCTCCAGAAATGTGGTAAAAAATACATACTAAAATAATTAGAAATTACCATAGAGTACGGGTCACCTATGCGCTGGTCTGACCAAGTAAAATCTGCAGTGGGAAACCGCGTGTCTGACTGCACCAGACAGTCTGCCAACAGAGAGAGATGGCGGGAGATCGTGCGGAGAGCCTTGTCCGCCTCTATCACCGATGTGGACGCCTCAACGTGACCACGACCGCTCTGCCAAGAGCGAAACTACAGAGAAGAGACCGGTATAAATAACTATTTTGGTATATATACGTAGTTGTCCTAATATTTAAAAGATATGAAAAGTTTCATAGTTTGTATATCAATATGGTATAATTTGTAACCAATATCAGACATCCATTTTCTTAGTATTTTCCTCCAAGTCCATTAATTCTCAGTACAAAACAATTGCATACCAAGCTCAAAGAGCATGATAAAAATATATACGTCTTTTATGTCCACTTCAAAAGCGTATTCAACGTCACTATTATTCATCGTAATCACTATGACAATAAATTTCAGCTATGAAATCTTATACGTTTGAAATAAAAGTAATTTAGCGTGACGTCTTTATTTAACATGTGAATAAAGCCCATAAAATTTGCTCCAAACATTGTAAGCGTTGGTTTTCGCATAAGGCAAGCGACACTCGACCAGAGTTGAATATTTGTAATAATTTGTAATTGTAATTGAGACGAGGCGACTTCGTACAGGACATAAAATTTTACGAGTGTTGTCATTCGTTGCACTTTATGATATGAGCTAAAATATGCTTTCTTACATTACTAGGAACGTCCCTCTCGCAATGAATTATTTATTTGCCAATTCACAAACGAAAATTCATTATGTTCATCCGCTTTGTCTGTCCAAACGGCTGACTATAAAGTTGTAAGGTGAACTAAGTGAGAAATTGTAAATCTGTACGTACCACTCATAAATACAAACTAAGAACTTGTTTAACTTCACAACTTCGACTGTTCTTAAAGCCTATAATTTTTGCTTTTTAATGACTCAATTTATGGCGAGCCGCACCGTTCGTGTACTGTGATGTATTACTTTTCTTCTGTTAAAGTTTTATGCTGAAATTGAATTTAAAAGAAATATACTTGATTTACCTTGTTTGAAGTCAATGCGGTGGGTGGATTTGATTCCCATCCAGGACAAACATTTCTCGGGTACAACAAAGTACCCTACAACCCTGGTATGATTTCCTCACAATATTTTCCATCACCGAATGCTCAAACAAATTTGTTAAATTTGAACCTGCGACTTTCGTCACGGCGCACTGAAATTTTTTTTTATTTAACAGTAACACAACATTTTACTACCAATAACCTAAACAGAGTGACTTGCGAACTAAAAATTACCAGTAACAAAACTAGTTTTGGTTCATTACTAAATTGTTTGATTAAATCTAAGAGATATATTATAAGATTAAATGTTACTAAAGTTAGTTTCCAGACAACGAAACTTCAACATACATAACTAGTTTTGTAGAACCTTTTTTTCAGTGCGTTCAACGTCACTTACTACCATACTGACGAATCATTGCAATGTAATTTGTTTTCCCGCACAAGTTCTGCTCACTTTGGGTACCTTCGAGATTGGATAGCCGTGTGTGAACAATGTACCCGGAAATGTATCTAATTTAAATAATTAATATAATAAGGGGGAATATCATATGCGATCTAGTTCAATTACCGTTTAAGTTTTCTATCAAATACCCACTAATAATAATAATTTATTTAGTAAGGCACATCAATTTTCAAGTCACTTGCATAAATTTAAGATATAAGGTAAAAGTTAGTTTAGTTGCAATAAAGTACATAACTACTGAATATTTAGTAACTAGGTAATAATATGGCCATATAAATAAATATACCTAGAAAGAACGTCCCCATACTACACGAATATATAAAACAGGCCAACTTTTATAGACAAACATCCACACACATACCCACACATACACAAACACGCATTTTTCTTTTGTTTAAATTTTACCCTTTATTATTTTTATATTCCTATTGTTTGTTTGGAACCTAATAGATGTATGTAACGGAGGAGAGCGTTGGTGACACAGTTTTTCAAACTTCTGCAGACACCAGCGTTGTTGTTTAATTATTGTACCTTTTGTGTTGTTCCAATTAAATATATTTGATTTGATATATTTGATTTGATAGGCTGCTGCGCGTAACAGGTACGTTTTACGCTCCCTGCTGCTCCCTTCTGCTTGTGTAATATTCCAATTAAAATAGGGAGAAATTTAAATATTAAACATTATTTTGCAGTTTTATTTATTTTTGTTTGATTTAGCCCCTAACAGTTAGGGGCTCAGCTTCGACGCTCAATCTAGATGTATCCTTAATTAAAGAATATGGCTAACATAATATTGCAATACTTACATATAATTATACCTAACAAAAAAAGCTCTTTAGAGGGACGAGAAGTTTCTTAGATCAAATGTCAGACAGGAATTGCAAACAAACTCAAAGAAAAATGATTTCTTAAACTAAAGTCCGATTGTTTTCCCCTCACGCAAATGCTGATAAGCTGAACTCTTAGATGTCAAATGCAATATTCAAAGGAAAGCCACTCTATTTTCATACTCCCGGAGGTACGGGACGCATCTAACTAACCGTGATAAGAGTCAAAGAAGGGGATTCAAAAACTTCGCAAACTAGATCACCGCCCAATATAAAAAGAGCTGTATCTCATCTGTAAAATAACTTAAAACAGTCAATCGCAAATAAAAATTGAATTTCTACAGTTCAAGTTAAACTAGTTATACAAACAATTTAAATTCAGTTTCAAAATACCCAAACATTAAAAGCATACCCGAAAATTAAACTCCCAAATGTTATTACAGGTTGAAATTAAAAACCATTACGTTCGAATATCGAATGCTTTAAATATGAATCGTTTATTTCCAATATATGACTACCGAAATCGAAGTGAAATAAAACTGTAGCGATTACAGTAAATGAGGCAAATCGTTGTATGTTAAGTGGCATGAGCACTCACAGCGCACTTTACTTAAGCTCTATATTCAAATACTTTTATTCCACTTACGGTACGCTAATGCACTTTTTCGTTGAGGTGGCCAGTAATAACGTAGTCCATTAGTTGTTTCGACCCAAGAACCCAGTGCCGCGTTAGAGTTGGGAATACAAGATATCGACAAAATCCTTGAAGATTATTGAAGAGAATATCAAATAGAGTTAGTTAAACAAATGTTTACAACTGCAACTGCAGGAATACCACTAAGGTTAATCAATATCAAAGATAATAAATCGGATGTAGCCACCATCGACAAACTTAAACAAACACTTGCATCGGACATTCATAAACTTTCTCACAGTGCACGAAACGTATGGTAAGTAAAATATTATGACAACAGTGACATAAGTTTAACATTCAATGTAAACATCGACTTCTCGGAATCAAAACCATCGACTGGGTAATAGAGTTTACTGAGTAGAGAGCAAATAAAATAACAAACGGCCAAGTAGTGTAGGTATAGGTACATTCGCAATGTTCCTACACGAAGGCTAGCTCGTTACCAGCGTCGGGTGTTTTATCCATTCTGTTTCTTTCTTTGTACTTTGCTACTTACGCGGAGATACTTGTTTACTTCGGCTCGAATCGAATTTTATACCAAATTCGATATAGTTAAGCCGTTTTTATATCGAGATTTTAAGGTTTATCGATATCAATAAAATTTATGGTCTCTTTTGGAAGGAATCATCCGTTTTATTAACGTCAATAATGCTTAATCCATTCCTAAATTAAAGAATGATTGAGGATTATATAGAGCTCTTATTATGTTCGAAAAAGAAACAAGTTTCTCACTATGAATATTTGCGACATCAAGATTTGATAATTGAGACTACTTTTGAAATAAAGGAAGTCGTAAACAAAATTCCCGACATTCAATAATTTTTATGATATTGGTTGCAAACATTATCACTACGTGCTGCAAGTTTACTTCTCGAAGTGCGTCAATATCCAAACCAAAGTGAATGAAATAAATTAAAACTTTGTGCATTTCTAATTCTAAAGCACTGCCAGTGATTATAGGTAGCACCTTTTGCGTGATTTATCATGCCACAGCTAATTTATTCACCGCAACGTCGCCTCTTCCATTATTTTTATACACGTAACGGATAAGTTAATTTATTATGGGAAATTGGTGTTTGTAAAGTCATCACGAAAATACTTTGCGTTGTATCAACGGCTATTTTCATATTAATGGGATTATAGGATTTTCCTTAAATATTTAATTAATGTATGACTTTTACATTAATGGGCAACGACTATCGATATAAGTTGATATTATACAGACTATTCTCTATATTAGAGCATTTACAAAGGAGTCAGTAGAAATAGGTCACAATAAAGACCGCTGATAAGAATTTTCAGTACAATTGTCTTCCTCTGCAACAAGAGTTTTCTTTACCTTTCTGGTTTAATGACTTCACTGGAGCTAACAACGTTGCGCTCGAGAGTATTCATCTTATATTTGTTTTCTATTTCCCCGGAATTCCCGGTAGTGCATCTCGGTCATAAGGATTTTCTCTACCATTTAACATGACCCTAAGTAATCATATTACTGAGAGTAGAGACACGTTACATATTAGAAAAGTAATAAATAAGACGAGAATCCTAACTAACCTATGTTACTTATGTATGTTGGTGATGCCTGTATGGTTTCCCCTATTCCAACTCTTTCGTAGGTAAGGTAACCATGACGATATTGAAATAAAAAGCTTTTGGATTGAGATAAAGAGATAAATAAAATGGTATTTTTTAAATAATTTAAAGTCAAAGCCAAAGCCATTTATTCAATTTGGGCCCTAGTAGGGCACTTATGAAGGTCAAAGCTACTGAAGTTACCACCAGTTCTTAATTCAGCTTTCAACTGAGAAGAACAGGCAAGAAGCTCAGCAAGGTTTTTTTTTTCTTTTTTTGACAAATAATAAGTATGAAATAATTGTGCTCGTATTTAAAATATACATAAATAAAACTAGAATGTCTAGTGTATTTATTTTTTAATTCAAAGATAACAGAGCTGGGACAAATCGTTTAACGTCTACTTACTGAAACAGTAACAATACAGACCTGGTAAAACGAGAGCGACATTCGCAATTTGACGTAGCGACACGTCTCGTACCCCACATAAAATTTGCATTGTCAATCAATCAACATGCGATGTTGTCACGCAAAAACACGCACGTTCCAACAGCGTCACGCTCCGGTCCCCATGACTCACGTGAATGGCAGACATGTAACAATGTTTTAACCCCTGTGCAGCCACCGGGCGATACCTTGTCACGCCAATGTCACGCTGTCAACGCGTATGCAATGGTAACACGCGAAATTTGAATCCTATTAAATTTCTTGGCGGGTTGGGTGGGTGACTTCGATAACCGTTTTTTATGTGGTGACAAATCAATCATTGACAGTACAAACGCTAAATTAGGTAATTAGGTACCCAGTTCAAAGTGGATATAAAGTTTGCCATGAGTATTCCTATGATTTTAATGTTATTTATTATTTGACGGGCCAGTTGGCGCAGTCGCGGAGACGTGGAGTCTTAACCTATAGCGCCGCAGGTCGTGGGTTCGATTCCCACACAGGACATGCATTTGTGTGCATGAACATGTCTGTATGTCCTGAGTCTGGGTGTAATTATGTATATTAAGTATGTATTTACAAACAAAAGGTAGTATATGTATTATATCAGTTATCTGGTTTCCATAGTACAAGCTTTGCTTAGTTTGGGATCAGATGACCGTGTGTGAGGAATGTCCCAGGATATTTATTAATTATTTATTAATTATTGAGAAAAACGAAACATAATTATTTATTCGTGTTGAAATGAAACACTTCATCTTGATCAATGGATAATATAGTATAGCTGATTCACTGATAGAAAATATGGATAATAAGAGGTAATAGAATATAAAACCATATTTTAAGATAGATACCACAAATATAATAAATAAAATAACGGCTAAAATGGAAACATCATGCTCAACGTCACGCCGTTGATATTTCAGCATTCTTTAAATAAAATAATCCTGACATAAAATCATATTATAAGCCAATATTCTCGCATATTGCGATTTTAACAGAAATCTACATATTTGATTCACTTCGAAGCATTATACATAAATGTGTGTCTTGTAATATGTCGCTTTAATCCGAAGAACTGTTATCTAAAAATGCAAATTTTAATACTCTAAATTAAGATGAAGAATACCTTTAAATTAAAAACTTATCTTTATTATCAATGCTTCCTTTGGTATTTACAGTCGTATTTCTATTATGTAGGTATTACTACAATATTCCATTACTTTGATTCCAATAACCATTCAAAATAACTTCAATATATTTGACAATAATATGTAAAAAACCGGCCAAGTGCGAGTCAGACTCGCGCACCGAGGGTTCCGTACAGACCTGTATGTATACCCCCAAAATTTCTTTTTTTTTCTATCTTTGTATGAAAATCTTAATGCGGTTCACAGAATACATCTACTTACCAAGTTTCAACATTATAGTTCTTATAGTTTCGGAAAAAGTGGCTGTGACATACGGACGGACAGACAGACAGACAGACATTACGAATCTATAAGGGTTCCGTTTTTTGCCATTTGGCTACGGAACCCTAAAAAAGGGTAATAAAAAACAAAGCTTTTTTAAAATATTCATAGATATTTAAAGACATTAATTTAGAATGTAGGTAATTTTTTTTAAATTTATTAAATCCTGTTTAGATAGGTAGCAAAAACGTTGTGGAACAATAAAACATTGCAAAATATACATTTTGATCGTATCTGGAATACCTAATAAGAATTCTTTTCTTGATTATTTGATTTTATTTTGATTTAAAAATATAGGCAATAAGGACTAGGTAGGTATACGAGAATCGTAGAATCTAGTTAATTTATCAGCAGCAATTATACTTTATCTAACTTGATAATTCACTAGCTATTTCCTGCAAATCTACCTGTCGAGACATTGTTAGTAAAAACAGTAGGAATAATTGAAAGAATAAAATTCCAAATAAATTTTTCATTATCCTGGACTAGAGTCTTGAATGGTAACATCTTAAAATTAACTTCTAAAGTATCATAACTCAAAATATTTGCCTGCGTAGCGTATGCGAAGAAGGCAAACAAAGTAGGCACACACATCGCAATATCCAAGAACAATCAGTCATCTGAGGCTTAATAAAAACCGAAGCTCAAATGACGGTCTAATAGCGTTATGACAACACATAATGACGTATTCTCGGAATACGGATCACATGCATCCACAAATTGTAGTGTAATCATTGTCATAAACTAAACATGTTATAAAACCGATGCACCAGAAACAAACAAGTTCCCAGAAATTTATGATTCCAAACAATAAAAGTATCTCAAAACTAACGAGTTAAAGTTACATAATCAGTGATATTTATGTTCATTTTATGCATAGGCAAATATCATCGGATCGTTTTAATTACTCACCGGTGCCGGTCGAATGAACAAACACTTGTAATGGATGACGGGTTTTCTTGTATCATTTCGATGTTATTAAGCAGAATGCGGCACCTTTGCATCACTATCTATGGAGACAGATAAACTAATGATATTTTTGTTTATGGAAATTACATTTCAAAATGTAACGAATTTTTTTAATCATTTCGGAAACGATTAAGTTAATGTTTTATACATATTTTACTTCGCTTATTTTACCTATGTTTGAGACTGTCATCATCATCATCATCAGCCTATAATGTCCCACTGCTGAGCACAGGCCTCCTTTCACAAATCAGGGTGAAAGGGAATGGGCAGATACTCCACCACGCGTGCCCACTGCGTATCGGTGGAGTTAGGCTAGTGGTCAACCTACTGTTGGAGTTTTCAAGCCACCTAGAAGGCCTCCAACTAGCTTAACGACTATTAAAATTAAGTGATAACCGGGACCAACGCCTATACGTGCCTTCCTAAGCACCGAACGCTCGATTTGAAATACCACTAGGCGGTCACCCATCCAGGCACCGACCACGACGGTGGTGCTTAACTTGCCGATCGATTAAGAACGGCTTATCATGCTACACCATGAGCGCTTTGAGACTGTATGAAATTTGTTTTCTACTGTGGAATTTGTTAGTGATAACTGTAACTGTAGTGTAGAGTCAGTGGAAATAGTCAAAGGGTTTATAGAACCCAAATTAAGTCAATATAATTCAAAAAAGCAGCAGGTTGTAGGTTTAATTTGCATTAATAAATTAAATATTTACAAGTATGAAAGATTAAAATAATCCAAAAGATCTATTTATACCTAATGATTACAGTTTTCTTTTTACACACGACTAATACAGCTACGCACACCTGTAACTAATATCGAATGGTAAACCAATCGGGAGCGTGACGGGGCTTAGCCACATTATTTATTGACACATTCGTTAGCGACCTATAAATTACTATAAAAATATTAAATACTAAACTATTTCTGAGTAGTAAAAAATGAAATCCAATTCTGTGAGGCGACGTGTATTAAGTTCTTTGAAAGCAATGTCGGCGCTTTTAATCTTGATAGTTCAGTGTTTGTTGTTGTTCATATTCGATTCTGAATTGACTATATTTATAATCTTAGTTGTTGGATAACAAATACATTTTTAGAGGGTTAGAAAAAAAGACACAAGATTATTATTTGTACTCTAATGGTGGATTTTCTGTGAGTTCTTTTTTTGTTGCTGACACTGCCAATATGATTCATGCAGTGCAAAGTTACATATTCTGAATTATTACTTCTTAAATGGCATTAAAGTAATATCATGCTTCTTTGCGTTCGACACTTAAGTTATATCTTAAAATATGCTACAAGATAAAGTAATGGATCTATCGCAGCATAAACTCTACAGCATTCTGATATAAATTACTTGTATATGCCAGACAGACGACTCGTTTGCCCTTTTGTAATAAAGAAAAAACTTATCTTCAAGAAAAATGGAAATAAATGAGGACCGAGGAGCGACTGAGATAACAGTAATTAGATGTAATAGACGGACCGGTGGTAGCCGGAGGCTTTTTTCTTCAATTGCAGCTCTACAGTTCACTGTGGAGATAGCACGTCCATCAAATTATATGATAATCGCTCCCAGTTAATTCCATTACTACAATCCAAGTCTGACGAACGTAACACCATTTACAATATGTGCTACTCGTTTTTACAGCTTATATTCTACTCCTACATTTAAAGTAAAAATCAGGAAGATTGTCAATACACCTAATGGAGATTCATTAATCTGTGGCAGCATTAACCGTGGGTTTATCTTAATGTGGCCACAAAGTTCCTCTTAAATGAGTAGAATAGGACTCAGATATTCACCGCTACCATTTCTTCGGATTATGACATAAATATTTATTAGCGCAATAAATAGATGAGAGAACTCTTTGGACGGTCGGAGGGAATTATCCCTAACTTTATATCAAGTGGGCCAATAAAGGTTACATGTCTGAATAATGGGAAATAAATTGTAATAAAAGGAACCATCAAGATTTTATACGCGTGTAATAAGTCTGTGAAAATTTTAACATTTAACTTATTTAAGAGAAGGTACCTAAGCTTGTTCGTAAGCATAACAGTTATTTCTGAATATTGTTTTGAAATTGTTGGGCTTGATGTTGAATAAAGTATAAAAGCAATATCCAAAGAATTACTTTATCAAGTTATCATAAACGGAATCTAATAATCCAGCAAAATAACGCACGCCTCACACAGACAATATGATTAAGGCGATGTAACTTTTAAGGATTAAAAAACGGCACTCGATCACATAACAAACAGTCATTAATCCAGCTTAGACACTAATAACGTACCGACTGAAGATTAATCGTTCAGGCGAGGGTAATAGAATATTCAGTCACACACGCAACCTGCGAGTTATTATAAAATTGAAGCATGCTTTGATAAATTAGCCCTATCCGTCACGATTGGTCACGGAACTCTGGTAGTTACGGTGCATGGCCTGTTTGTTGAGGCTATCCACTTGTTGCTTTTACGCAGCAACTCCAAAAGGTCTTTAAGTTTAAGAAAACAGTCATTTGACGATGAGCTAGCATTTCGAAAAAGAGGTAATATATTCCTTGTATCGTCTTGTACAAAATACTTTTAATTTATTAGTAGTATTCATTGCGTAGATTATACGAAAGTTTTTATTCTATTGTGTATACTACTGTACCATTAATTTGATGGAATGTTCTTCCCACCTATAGACATAATTGCGTTTCGCTACCGACGTATAGCGTGTGTAATAGTACCCTTATAATGTGTGACATAAAATGGTGTTTATGAAGGGTTGGAGTAATGTAATGACTCGTTATATTTTATCATCGTGGGTTTCCGGAAGCACACTTCGATATTACCATAGCACCAATATAGTAACGCAAACAGAAAAACGGGCATGCTACTACAGATAATATATTGCAAAGGTTTTTGTTGTCTATAATATTTATTGAATTTTAATTAATGTGATATGGACACACAGCTTCTTAAGTACATTATTTCGATCCTTATCGGCCTTTTGATATACTTCAAATTAACAGTCAGATATCGCTTGAATAAAAATATACTGGAATCTATGCGTTCTAATTCGGACAAACTTCCTATGAATAGAAATAATTTGTAAATATGTTAATCGTAAAAACGCAACAAATTCAAAGCAGTAAAGCTATTAAAAAATAAATTTTATTGAGTGCTGACGTCGTTAAGTGTAAGATTTATTTTAAAACATGTGACTCGTTGACAGCGTTTATTTAAAGTGACAGTTCTACAAATTCATTAGATACTTACCGTGTATCGTAAGTACAGTCGAGGACAAAAATAAGTATACACCACCAAGCCACATAAAAAGTAGCCGTTTACATTATCATAGATATGGGAACACACAGAAGTTCAAAAATAAGTATACACTGATGGACAATTATGTATGTAAACAACAAGTTCAATAATATATATCCATGTATCAAATCATAAATTTGTGAACAACCAAAATATCATAAATATGTATTCAACATTACAGTCAAAAATATGTAAACTCATTGCAGTCAAGGCCTTCATAGAATTTTATTGAAGAACGGTAGGTACTTGAAAAAAGTTTTGAAAAAAATCAATAATTTTGCGTGCGTCCGTTGGTAGTTTCGCGCTCGCGATGTTGTCAGCTCGTGCGCAAGCTGGCTGGCAACGTCGCCTACCGCATGAAGTGATCAAGTCGTTGAGAAAGGTAATGTTATTGTCGCTCCATTCACTATGCAATTTCAACGATTCGTCGTGAAATATTTATTCATGATTACTATTTCAAATATTTTGAATTAGGTACGTAGCCGTAGCCATGTTTGGGTTTGTTGGAATTGTCGTGAGATGAACTTTGGCCATATATGGTTTTCAGGGTCTGATGATGGAGTAAGAGGGTGGAGACTGGAACTCCATAACGGAGCAACTTATCTCAGCTGTGTTTGGGGTTGTTGGAATTGTCGTGAAATGAACTTTGACCATCTATGGTTTTCAGGGTCTGATGATGGAGTAGAAGAGTGGACACTGGAACTTCATAACGAAGCAACTTATCCTAGCCGTGTTTGGGGTTGTTGGGATTGTCGTGAGATAAACTTTTACCATATATGGTTTTCAGGGTCTGATGATGGAATAGGAGTGTGGGCACTAGAACTCTATAGCAGGACAGTGTATCCTAGCCGTGTTTGGGATTGTTAGAGTTTTCGTGAGATGATCTTTGACCATATATGGTTTTTAGAGTCTGATGATGGAGTAGGAGGATGGACACTGGAACTCCGTAGCGGAGCAACGTATCCTAGCCGTGTTTGGTGTTGTTGGAATTTTCGTGAGATGAACTTTGACTATATATGGTTTTTAGGGTCCGAAAAGAAATGTAGGCACTGGAATCCCACATTTTTTGGTGTTCTTCGAATAGTCTTGAGATGAAATTTGACTACACAACGTGTAACGGAATGGGTATATATTTCTAAAAGGGGTGAACGAAGACTACATCAGGTATAGACTCTCTATAAAAAGTTTCAGCTCAAAATAAATTACTCAAATATTCATAACAAAATGTTTGCTTCCAAGTTTATTGAATTAAAATCATAACCAACGTCACCGCTCAATGATCATTATTTTTTCACGCCACTTACTTAAGTACCTAACTGTTCTGAGCGTCGACACGCACACAACAGTGTCTCAGCTCTGTCGGCCGTTTGCACCCACACGACAAAAGTAACTTAAAATTAAAAAAATGATTTAATGTTGATTGACATCAGTTACAAATGTTACAATGACAGGACTTTTTTTATGTGCTTTTCTCAAAATGTTGAAAAAGTGTCCGCCATGTTGAACTTTTTACATAATGGTCCGATTGCGCACAAAATCGATATTTGAGAGACCTTTGGGTCACAAAACAAGAATCTTTTCTCAAAATGTCAAAAAAGTGTCCGCCATGTTAAAATTTTTAGATACTGGTCCGATCGCTCTCAAAATCGATATTTGTGAGTCCTTCGGGTCACAAAACAAGGATCTTTTCTCAGAATTTTTAAATGGTGTCCACCATGTTGAACTTTTTAGATACTGGTCCGATTGCTCTCAAAATCGATATTTGAGAGACCTTTGGGTCACAAAACAAGAATCTTTTCTCAAAATGTCAAAAAAGTGTCCGCCATGTTGAACTTTTTAGGTACTGGTCCGATTGCTCTCAAAATCGATATTTGTGAGTCCTTGGGGTCACAAAACAAGAATCTTTTCTCAAAATGTCGAAAAAGTGTCCGCCATGTTGAACTTTTTAGGTACTGGTCCGATTGCTCTCAAAATCGATATTTGAGAGACCTTTGGGTCACAAAACAAGAATCTTTTCTCAAAATGTCAAAAAAGTGTCCGCCATGTTGAACTTTTTAGGTACTGGTCCGATTGCTCTCAAAATCGATATTTGTGAGTCCTTGGGGTCACAAAACAAGAATCTTTTCTCAAAATGTCGAAAAAGTGTCCGCCATGTTGAACTTTTTAAATACTGGTCCGATTGTTCTCAAAATCGATATTTGTGAGTCCTTGGGGTCACAAAACAAGAATCTTTTCTCAAAATGTCGAAAAAGTGTCCGGCTTATGAACCTTTTAGGTACGGGTCCGATTGCGCTCAAAATCGATATTTGAGAGACCTTTGGGTCACAAAACAAGAATCTTTTCTCAAAATGTCAAAAAAGTGTCCGCCATGTTAAAATTTTTAGATACTGGTCCGATTGCTCTCAAAATCGATATTTGAGAGTCCTTCGGGTCACAAAACAAGAATCTTTTCTCATAATGTTGAAAAAGTGTCCACCATGTAGATTTTTTAGATACCGGTCTGATTGCTCTTAAAAGCGATATTTGAGAGACATTTCCTTCCTTGGGGTCACCAGTATCTAAAAGGTTCATAAGCCGGACACTTTTTCGACATTTTGAGAAAAGATTCTTGTTTTGTGACCCCAAGGTCTCTCAAATATCGAATTTGAAAGCAATCGGACCAGTATCTAAAAAGTTCAACATGGCGGACATTTTTTCGACATTTTGAGAAAAGATTCTTGTTTTGTGACCCCAAGGACTCACAAATATCGATTTTGAGAGCAATCGGACCCGTACCTAAAAAGTTCAACATGGCGGACACTTTTTGACATTTTGAGAAAAGATTCTTGTTTTGTGACCCAAAGGTCTCTCAAATATCGATTTTGAGAGCAATCGGACCAGTATCTAAAAAGTTCAACATGGCGGACACTTTTTCGACATTTTGAGAAAAGATTCTTGTTTTGTGACCCCAAGGACTCACAAAGATCGATTTTGAGAGCAATCGGACCAGTACCTAAAAAGTTCAACATGGCGGACACTTTCTTGACATTTTGAGAAAAGATTCTTGTTCACTGACCCAAAGGTCTCTCAAATATCGATTTTGAGAGCAATCGGACCAGTATCTAAAAAGTTCAACATGGCGGACAGTTTTTCAACATTTTGAGAAAAGATTCTTGTTTTGTGATCCCAATGTCTCTCAAATATCCATTTTGAGAGCAATCGGAACAGTATCTGAAAAGTTTAACATGGCAAACACTTTTTAAAGATCTATATTCTATTGCTATCTAAGCTTGCCGCGTTTCGGTGTGAACTGACCCTTAATTGAATCTGCCGACTGAGATTGAAAAGTATATTCAAATTAAAAGTGAAATTTAAGAAGCAAATGACGTCATGACCTGGTCTAAAGACATCACAGAACGTAAATATTTAATCATGTGTACAGCGATACTACATAATATATTAATGAATGTTTATTTATTTATTTATTTATTTATTTATTTATTAAGGAACTCCAACAAAGATACATAATTACACTCTTAGTAATAAAACATGACATAACTTCTATATGTACCTTCAGTTACAGGAGATCACAGCATTCGTTAATATCAAATTTAAAAAATAACTAAACTTATAAGTCTCTCACTAAAATCAACAATATATATGAAAACAAAAACTACTTAGAATGAAAAATAAAATAAAATAAATAATCATTTCCTAAGTCGAAAATGATTATGAATCTTTCCATTAAAAGTATGTAACTTATCGCTAAAAATATCATAATCTATAGACCTAGAAAGATCATTATATAATCTAGCCATCCTTGTTAATGGGGAGTTAAAGCCCAAGTTAGTTTTATGTGCCCGGACGTTGAACAGTCTGTAGACACTCAAGCGTGGTAATCTGTTTGGAATAGATATATTTATGTTTGTGTCATATACAGTGTCATCATTGCTCAGATGGTTGTATACATATTTTTGGCACATTGAGTGGTAACAATTTTATGCATCTTTTATGAATACATATTTTTGTTTTATCTAATGTTTACAAATTTATGATCGTGTCGGGTAAATATTTATGTTTTCTATATTGTTTACATATTTTTGAGCATTTGGATGAGTACAAATTAATGGAGCTTTTTATGATTACTTATTTTTTATAATGATAAGTGTATACATATCTTTGTCTTCGACTGTACTATAAAAAAATACTAAAATCACAATCAATGCAGTCTCCGCCGAATTAGACCACATTATTGTAGTTGAGCTAATTCATGATAATTAACGTTTATGTCTTACTCATATTGTCTTATGCATACTGTTTCAAATCTATAATGATAGAGTATCTGGGTATTGGAATATTGCAGCTATAAAATACCATATAGCACGTTTTTAGAAAGATCTTAAGTGTTGGGAATTTAGAAAAGAGAAATATAAAAGGAATAGAGAAAAACATAACGTTTTTTCTATATTTACTTATAGATAAAACCAATGAGAAAAAAAAACCCCGTAAACTTTTATTTAGCTTTCCACTTTACATTTTACTGTAATGCGCATTTTGACTTATAATTGCATAATAAATAAGCATAAGTAAACTGTCCAGTGTTAGCCTGGCTGATTGTCCAAAATCAATAACGAAAAAACATTACCTACACCTTATTTTTGGCTCATTTGCAATTCAGCAGCAATATTTTACCAAAAAAGGACATCGCGCAAAAGATTTCAATGACGTAGGATATCACCCAAAACTCGTATGACACTCCGTGCATATGGCGCCATAATGGTTTCCTGCTTCCTTAAACCTCGGCACAATGGTGCTCTCCAGACGAAAATTACATCGCACATAAAATTCATATTTTTGCATTATTATTATTACTAAAATTCTCATTTAAATTAATTTTGTGCGAGAACAATGTGTAATTTAACATAAAATAAATGATATCGTTTTAAATAAAATACATTTTATTTATACATACACCGGACAAAATAAGTGTTATCATTGTACCTTTAGGGTTCATTTTTATTTAAACTGTGTTAGTAGGTAACATCAGTATGATTTCAGTCAAAACAATTATGCACTAGGTCCACGGAACAACCGCAAAACGCAATCGTGTCCAAAATTCACTTGACCCAATAACGGAAACAATAGTAAATTGAGACACAATTCCAAATTCAAATGAGGGATCGCACGTAACGAATGGCCAACATCCGTCCCATCGCAACGGGTATTTGTTACACTCCGGGGGTCAACATGGAAGCACGTTCCCGACATTCTTTCCGAAATAACACCCTGTCGCATGTGTTCCGACCGACATCGGCGATTAATCTCTCCACACTTAGGTCTTCGAACAGAAACTTCTAGTTTTTCATCGCATTTAATGTGAAACGTGCCGAGATTGATTTTGGGAATTGAACTTTGGTGATGTTCTCATAATGTTTTAGATTTGTGGAAATAAATACACACACAAGGGGTATATTGGTGCATTTTGATAATTTAGTCAGTAACAACTGATTAAAGATGGTAGAAGAACAAGATACATAATTTTAGCATCTCTAATTCTAGGATTACACACAAACAAATTACAATTTTATTGCAAATAGTATACCGTGGTAGTAGGCATATCAGTAAGGGATCCTGGTTTCCATTATACGGCTCTGCTTTGTTTGATATCAGACGACCGTAGATGAAGAATATCTAAGGATATTTATCTATTGAAGGATATTTAATTAGAAATTCAATTGTTTTCAA
Organism: Achlya flavicornis; assembly: GCA_947623365.1. Lineage (NCBI taxonomy): Eukaryota > Metazoa > Arthropoda > Insecta > Lepidoptera > Drepanidae > Achlya > Achlya flavicornis. The sequence goes on from OX392482.1 coordinate 7,896,690, forward strand.
TTTCTTCTCTTACGACTCAATTAATAAAATCTCGCTTTATACATTTTAAGACGTTTTAAATTTTTATTACAATGTAAATAGAATCTGACAATAATGATCAAGTGAACCTCCCAAGTAGCATAACAAGCTGTTTAAAGGCTGTATTAAAGTTCGTTCTTATACTAAAAGCTGAATATTCAGGCTGTATAAGCGCTTATACAGGCCTTATAAGTGTAAAAAGGGCCCACATTACACAGCTTATTTCGTTATTGGAGCTGTATAGATGCTGTATAAACAAAAGACAAGTATAAAAGCTGTATTAGAGCTGTTATTAGGTGTATAGAGCAGCCTTTACTCTACGGATATCATCTTATAAGTATCTTGTAAGAATAAGAGTTCTAAATAGGTTGTCGAAGAGAATTATGTGAGAATAAAATGAATAAAACTATTTACGATGCCATATTGAATGGCGACATAATATTTAATAAATTTAAAGGATACAATCTTGGACATGGATATCTAATGCTGTTTATTGATGAATTCAATGTGCAAATTTTAATTTATTGTGAACCTGTGTATGTTTTCCGTCAAAATATTCACGCGCCAAGAAAATAATCAAGCCAAAATAAAGAAATTATACTAAATACGGTAAATAAGTGTTTGTTTTTAAGGTTAGAATAAAAAATATATTTATAAATTATAGATATGAGTATACAAGATCATTATTCAAGCTGATAACCATGATACGGCTATAGTTATTATCAAATATTCCTTTAATTGTAATTTAAATGTTGTTATTGTAAATGTAAAAATGTCGACAATTTGCTATACAGCCTAGACGATACTTGGAGTGTGTTATAAGTCTTAGTAGCTGTACTAAGTAAGTTATGAACGTTTATTGCTGTATTAAGTAAGTGAACACATGCTTAATACAGCCTGTATACAGCTTGAACGATAAAACCAGTTTAAAGTATAAGAAAACACTTAACGCTGTATTATAGAGTTATAATATCTGTTTCAGAACCCTAAGCTGACGTTGATCCCTTTATACAGCCTGTATACAGCTTTAACGATAAAACCAGTTTGAAGTGTCAGAAAACACTTAACGCTGTATTATAGAGTTATAATATCTGTTTCAGAACCCTAAGCTGACGCGGATCCCTTTATACAGCCTATATACAGCTATAAGGATAAAACCAGCTTGGAGTGTTATAAAATTCTTAACGCTGTATAGTAGAGTTTTGTTATTCTGTTTAAGAACCCTAAGCTGACGCGGATCCCTTACTAAGAATTTTATACAGCTATAGCTGTATAATATCTCATAAATCACTCTTATAAGTATTAAAACTGTTCTTTACACTCTTGTAAGTCTCTAAAAGAACTCTAAGTTCTAAATGGGCTGGTTTATTGATGTAGAATATGCTTCCGTGCTGCTTGGGCTACTAGGAACATAAAATAGTGAATTGTTTATTTAAATAAATACGAACCACACTATAAAATATTCAATTGTCCTAGAATTTGATCGTTTTCTCACAAAATGTCCTTTATACTTAGGTACATATGATAAGTAGGTATTATTACCCAGTTACGTGAAAGGATAAAACTACTAGTCATATTTTCAAGACGTGACTTCAAAAGTACCAATATAATGGAGACCGATTTACCTTACATTTCAAATATACTTTATTTTTAGGGTTCCGTACACAAAGGTGACCCTATTACCTACTAAGTCCGCTGTCCGTCCGTCCGTCCGTTTGTCTGTCAGTGGGCTGTATGTATCTCATGAACCGTAATAAGTAGACAGTTGAATTTCAGAATTTCTATTGCCAATATATCAAGAAATAATAAAAATGTTAAAAACTAAATATTAAAGGGGACAAGTAACGTCTTTACGGAACCCTTTATGTGCGCTTCCTGACTATCAGTTGACCGGTATTGTTTAATTCCCCGTCAACCTGTTCCCCTGGTAGCTTCGACAGTCACGTCTAACGCAGCTGCTTGCTTTAGTTACGCTACGCCAGCTAAATTGAGCATTATTCCGGTTGCTTTCCTTCACCTTGCAAGGCTGATAGATCAAGAGTACCTAATGACGTCGAATTCTGTGACGAAAGTCTTGGGTTCGTAATATCACAATGAGATGAGCTTTGATTATATTTGATGATTGAGATGGCGTGGTTGTACGGTACTTGAAAGTAACTGCCTGAAGCAGCAAGGTGAGCCATACCTGTTAAAAATCTATTAACACGCACCGAGTGGATTCCAGCTGCTGCATTTGAGAGCCAATTCCCTTGTAGGCTAACGTGCTTACTACTTATGGCTACATCATCACTTACCACTGTGAGGTTGTGAACAAACATATTATATACTATACAACCCTGGTTGTACATACTCTTGTTTTCAATTTTTTTTACTTTGCATTGGCCTATGTTTGACTACAGTCTCACTACATAAGTGATGATGTGGCCAAAGGTGGTAAGCACACAAAGCCTAGAAAGAACTAGCTCTAAGTGCAGCTGTCGGAACACACCGATAGGTGCTTGACGACAGATTCAATTTGAGGGTGGTAGCCAACCAGGCGGCTACTACCGTGGTATGATTTCCTCACGATGTTTTCCTTCACCGAAAGCTCAAGCTCATTGATTCATTAATTTTATCAGTTTCTGTAAATATTTTTAGAAGTAATTTTTTGCAAAATGTATAACCATAAAGTAGTAGTAAGGGAGCCCACGATGCTAAATGGGGATTTACTCGAGCGTCATGGACAACTATTGTGTTGCAAAGCTTAGATGATAAGAAGATATAAAAGTTATATATCTACTGCATACCTTTCCATCGGTGGGGGGAGCGGCTATAGATTTCAAATGAAAATATCGAGCGCGTCAGATTTTAGGGGTGTTAAGTGAACCTAAAACCAATTCAATAAACTGACGATTTCGATGTGATGCAAACTCGCAGCCATTATTATAATGTGCAAAAAAAACAAGCCATTTCGAAAGAACACAAGCGCGTCAGATTAAGATAATATATAGGTATGGTACATATGGTTCATCTTCATGTCCTAGATGTTCTCATAATCTGCCGATTATCTAGAGGGATTCGCCTGATCTGACTAAAAAACTTTATTTTTTTAAATACGGCCCGGCCCATATGGGTCTGATATTTAGTGGAGGTACCTAACCGGGTACAAGGTATCCCCCTGTATATTAATCTGCCGCGCTTTAGTAAATCCCGAAATCCCCGCTTGGCTTACTATTATAAAAAGAAATAACAGTTGACTAGTTACATGACTTGCCCGCCTAGGTCTATGTAAAAAACCCGTTTGTAAAACCTCGATTTTGCATTATTTACGCCCGTTAAGTAAACAGCATAGAATCACTTAAGTACGTAACTAAATTTGCTTCTTTCGCTAATCTGAGCATTGAATTTGGAGAAACGAACTACTTTGGTCAAAAAAATTAAGCATCCTATATTTTTATGAGTTCTTTGTTGCTTAACTTAATACGAAAAAATATTACAATACTTCCTGTTAAAACCCAAAATTGATTTCAAAGAAAGAAATAGTGACTCTAATTTAATTATATTTCAAATGATGACCGTTGGATAATTTTAATCAAAAGCTGTTAGAATATCCATATCATCGCAAATAATGAAGGTGACCGACAACGTAAGATTGAATCGAGCAGTCATTGTGCGCCGCTCTGTCATTACAAAATAAAGATCAAATTCACCGCAAATGATAGGTAGCTAAAAAACCTTTCAACCTTTTCGGGGACACAAAATGACAAAGAATTCGCGTTATAAAGTAGCGTTTTATCGAGGGACGGCCACTAAATGAACAAGGCAGACCGATTGCTACCATAAAGATAACAATAATTAGCTATAATGACCGCGTCCTCTGTGGGCCTGAGTCGGTTTTTTTGTAAGTGCAGTGGGCGGCACGGTGCTGCGATCGAGAGATAGTGCGTCCATCAAATCATATGATAATCGGGCTCGGTTAATTCCATTACCAATAATAAATGCACGTGTTAGATATTTGGTTAAATCTGAGTCAAATATCTGAGTTAAATAAGTACTTCAAAGATGTATTATTTGCAGTGGCAACACTATTGAAATAAGTTTTTGATAAATTTATTATTTGCAATGGCAACACTGTTGAACTGAAGGTTCGATTATTATTAAAACTTCCGGTGCAATAATTAAATTAAACTTCCGGTGTAACAATGTTATTTTAAATTGTAATGTTGATGATAATTGGATTGGAATAATTACAAAGTCGTCAAATCACTACTGCGATAATTTAATTGTTGATAAACATTTTATTGTAATGTAAGGAGATTTCAATATACTTCCGATTGATATTTTAATTGAACAATGTAATGGCTTTGATAAATCATATTATTAATCATACCTAAATTCGATAGTAATTATTCCAATAATTAACAACGAATGTTGTAATTTTGTGATAATGGTTTACTAAATTTGTTATTATGAGATTAGTGACACTTCCTGATAAAATGTATCCGGTTATGGTGTATTGAGACTTCCGTCTCTGTGATTGGTTGATACTTCCGTCTGTATTCTTGAAGTGTACTTGTAAAATATAAAATAAGCGGGAAGGTCTGGGCTCAGTTCAGTCTTGTGTATTTTGGAGGTGGTTGCTTATTATAATCGTGATACTGCCCGTCGATATAAAGATAAGTATATTTGATATTGTCAACTGTACTGTAACAATTGATAATTTTATAATGTGTGTTCTGTGTATTTCTGTTATATACTGAGAATAATTCTGAATGTGTAGTGGCCATACATAAGACCTTTATATTGAGTTTCTTACCGGTATCTTCTCAATATGGTCGGCCATCCGAACCGGAAGTAGATTTGAGAGTAAATTCATAGTTGTGGCCATAGATATGTTTGAATAAATACTTTCTAAAGTTTGGCCTAAATGATTATTTATTATTGTGACCTAATAAACCCTTTAGTACTCTGATATAGTTAAGTATACCTGATTTTGAAATATGCTATATAATTCGATTAGAATAACCATCCTAACGTTTGAATCACGTAATCTGATACTTATTGTCCATTATCTGAATTGATTAATTTATTGACAATTATACTAGAATTATAAAGGAGTAAAATCAGTTCAAAAAGTGTGGTCTTGTGATTTATTAATTAATACCTACCCTACTTTAATTCCGATGTTTCTTCATTCTATAATGAGGAACATTAAGTAAATAGTAATTACATAACTAGAATCAGTTTAGACAACTTGGCAACTCAGGATTCAAATTTAGCACATCGATATATTGAGATGCTATATTAATTTATTTATTTTAGTTAATATTTATAATCTTTCTAAATGAGATGATCAGCACTTTCTTAATGATGATCGGCCTATTAAATCTATTATCAGAAGTGGGATACGCAAAATCTGTGCCCTTAAACTAAAATGTTGTACTTGTTTTTTCCAGAAATCGTGCGAGTTTTGTTTGACTGACGATAAGCCGTTGGATTACTCTTGAAAAATTATTCTACATCCTGTCTGAAAGAAGATCCATTGACGATAGGAGCAGCAGATGATGAAGCTGGTTATTTGGTCTGGTAAGGCCTTGCAAGGGCTTTTTATTTTTATGCTAGTAAAGATTATCTCTAAAAAAAAGTAATACAGAAACGATATTTTGAGGAATTAGTACCAGTTATACCTGAAAATATTAATGTTTCCCTTTCATTAGTCATATAGTCCCCTTCTTTAGTTACCGACAGTGGTACACATTTTGGTTCAAATGAAGTTGTCTTTGTTTAGAGAATTATATAATTCAGCAATCTTTTGATTGCCACGGGGACCCTTAAGATTGTTCATACTCAAATTTAAACAGTTTTTAAATAAATAGTATTTCTAGTCATATCATAATAAATTACAGAAGTAAAACATTTAACTAAATAAAGCTTAATCATGTCATATAATGATCCCTAGGTACTATACAATTTTAAAGCAATCGATTTCTAGTCTTAAATTAATATCATTACATAGCATAGATATTTGACTAATTATTAAAACATTCTTCAATCGTATAAAAACAGTTATTAATTAAAAACTTTAACTTTTTATTAAATAGGTTAATTTTGTTTCGGTTTTGATGTCTGGAGGTAACTTGTTGTAAATTTTTAATGCCATGTAATACGAAACTCAATTGAGTATTTTTATTCTAGATGGTGGTAGGTATATAAGTAATAGTCAAGTAGAGCGATAAATGTATACGGTAACTGACACACTTCAAATTTAATTTGCAATATATCTTCAGGTAGGCCGAGCGAATTATATTTGGTCCAAAAATCGATTAATGAATCTATCCAAAAATCTGTTAGGTTAATTCCAACATTTCAGATAATTGCCATTAATTAAAATTATATTCGGTATGTCAATAAGATAGGAATAGAAGCATTGTTGAACAAGTAATTTCTTTAATTTGCTTTTAAATAAATGAGGGTACACTTTTTTTATTTGGTCCTATGGGAGCTTATTGTAAATTTTTATGGCCATTGGATAACTGTTTCTATTGTGCGGCGTTGTTTTCATTTTTGGCAATACAATTGAGATTTCGGTTTGATGGCAAACTTCGCATCGCAATAATATTTTTCGTAACAATAGTTTTTTTTTAGTAGGTAGGTGATTTGGTATGTTAGTCGAGACCATCGGCGTTACGAGAAATTAAATGCCAGTTGTAAGGGATCTTTTGGAAGGAAATTTTGTCCTTTCTCCTGAGCGATAGCCTTGCTCTAAGGGGTATTAAGAAATGTAAGAATTATATTATTGCTTATAAAAAAAAAAAAAAGTCTGTTCGTATATATGAAATGATCATGTATTTTGGAAAATATTACTTTACATATATTAAATATATATTATTTATATATCAGGCGATATACAAAAAAAAAAAAAAAGAATATTGAAAAAAAAGAAACAAAAAAAAAAAAAAAAAAAAAACGCTGGTCTACTGATTGCTTGCTACTGACTTTTCTCGCCGGCAGCGGGTGAATGGGGTTGGTATTGCGAGGCAATTGGTAATTGTATGTCGCTGGTCTACTGATTGCTTGCTACTGACTTTTCTCGCCGGCAGCGGGCGAATGGGGTTGGTATTGCGAGGCAATTGGTAAAAAAAAAAAAAGCTGCGACATAATCGGTTGGTGAAAATGTCTACACACCCGGAGGCAGCCCGTGGTGGGACCTATCACATTACCCGATATAGTCATATTTATAAAATTTCTACATTAAGCATTAAAATAATTGTATCTATTTTTGTCTATGTTCTATTAATATTTATAACACTTATTATGCTGATATTCTGTTTGTAACAGCTCTGAATATAAAAATTGCTTCGAGAGATTCTTTGCAATTGTCAGTGTGACCGAGCGGTTGTAAATTATTTTACGTAAGTACCTACATAAAATAAAATCAAAATGTATTTCAGATTCGTATTTTAAGATGTTACTAGAGTATTTGATAGATTAGACATATTCATAAATATGCAAAATTATTTGAAAATATTCATAGGATTTTATTTATTTATTTATAAAAAGGTACATCAACACCACATTTGTAGCTATTATTTTATTTATGTACAATGATATAATCTTGGTGCCAAATGCTAGATTTCATATAGATTGGGATAGTGTGTTGTGGTGATTAATTAATTAATCAAGGGTCATTCACGGCACCAATGATTTATTGATTGAATTAATGAATAATATGTTTATAATTTTTGTCGAACAAGTAGAAATTCTGACATAATTATTCTAATTATTATTGTGCTAAAATCAATTCCCTTCTCTTATGTTACAATGAAAAATATTTCATTGATTCAATCAAATATATAATTTTATTAATTCATGGTACTTTTTTGGGATACTGAGGTGACATAAGATTTACTTTGAAATGTATTTTTGTATGTAATTGTGGATAGACAATGTGTTCACGGACTGTTGATATATTTTAAATTGTTCTGGCCTGTCCCTTGTGCAGCAAATGTGATACACTTCTCTTTACTTTGGTTATGGCTTGAACTAAGTAATTATGTTTTTTTTTGTTTTGCCCGAGGTTCGCTCACGCAGATTTCATTGAATTTCATTAACTTTTTGCCGTCAGCCGATTTCGATGAGGTGCCAAGCTAAATTTAATTAATCTGTACAAACTATGTACATGTATTCAGTAGTTTTAAGGATTTATGATGTGCCAAAGGCCATACCTGTGACTGTACTCGCTGCTATACCTGTGGTTATGTCTGTAAATGGAACTTGGCTTTGTTGTACCTATGGCTATATCTCTGATTTTCCTTTTATCATGGATAAATGTTTTTTTTATACGGTTAGTACTTCGAAAATGAAGATAAATTGTAATTAGAAATATTGTATATCTATGATTGTAACAATGGCCGTACTTGTGACTTTACTCGCTGTTATACTGGGGGTTGTCTGTAATTAAATCTTAGCTTTGCTGTACTTCTGGCTATGCTTAAGCCTGTGGCTGTACCTGTGGTTTACCTTGTGGTTGTGCCTAGATGCCAGAAATACAGCAGGTGTCGTAAATAAATGTTGTTGTACTGTTGGTACTTCGAGAACGAAGTACATGTCAGTCTGGCCGTGTTAGATATTTGGTTAAATCTGAGTCAAATATCTGAGTTAAATAAGTACTTCAAAGATGTATTATTTGCAGTGGCAACACTATTGAAATAAGTTTTTGATAAATTTATTATTTGCAATGGCAACACTGTTGAACTGAAGGTTCGATTATTATTAAAACTTCCGGTGCAATAATTAAATTAAACTTCCGGTGTAACAATGTTATTTTAAATTGTAATGTTGATGATAATTGGATTGGAATAATTACAAAGTCGTCAAATCACTACTGCGATAATTTAATTGTTGATAAACATTTTATTGTAATGTAAGGAGATTTCAATATACTTCCGATTGATATTTTAATTGAACAATGTAATGGCTTTGATAAATCATATTATTAATCATACCTAAATTCGATAGTAATTATTCCAATAATTAACAACGAATGTTGTAATTTTGTGATAATGGTTTACTAAATTTGTTATTATGAGATTAGTGACACTTCCTGATAAAATGTATCCGGTTATGGTGTATTGAGACTTCCGTCTCTGTGATTGGTTGATACTTCCGTCTGTATTCTTGAAGTGTACTTGTAAAATATAAAATAAGCGGGAAGGTCTGGGCTCAGTTCAGTCTTGTGTATTTTGGAGGTGGTTGCTTATTATAATCGTGATACTGCCCGTCGATATAAAGATAAGTATATTTGATATTGTCAACTGTACTGTAACAATTGATAATTTTATAATGTGTGTTCTGTGTATTTCTGTTATATACTGAGAATAATTCTGAATGTGTAGTGGCCATACATAAGACCTTTATATTGAGTTTCTTACCGGTATCTTCTCAATATGGTCGGCCATCCGAACCGGAAGTAGATTTGAGAGTAAATTCATAGTTGTGGCCATAGATATGTTTGAATAAATACTTTCTAAAGTTTGGCCTAAATGATTATTTATTATTGTGACCTAATAAACCCTTTAGTACTCTGATATAGTTAAGTATACCTGATTTTGAAATATGCTATATAATTCGATTAGAATAACCATCCTAACGTTTGAATCACGTAATCTGATACTTATTGTCCATTATCTGAATTGATTAATTTATTGACAATTATACTAGAATTATAAAGGAGTAAAATCAGTTCAAAAAGTGTGGTCTTGTGATTTATTAATTAATACCTACCCTACTTTAATTCCGATGTTTCTTCATTCTATAATGAGGAACATTAAGTAAATAGTAATTACATAACTAGAATCAGTTTAGACAACTTGGCAACTCAGGATTCAAATTTAGCACATCGATATATTGAGATGCTATATTAATTTATTTATTTTAGTTAATATTTATAATCTTTCTAAATGAGATGATCAGCACTTTCTTAATGATGATCGGCCCATATCTATTACACGCATTAAATTAGACCTGTCGGATGAGTCGACGGAACGTAGTCTCGCGATCGCTCCCATCACTCGGATTATGATATGAATAATTTATCAGTAAAAAATAAAAGGAACGCCAGCTTATTATTGTTTTGAATTTCGAACGTCAAGCGCAATATGTCGTTGGCACCGATCGTAGACGTGATAGTGTCGGCGTTCAGAAATAAAATTATTACAACTGCAAATGTGGCATTCATGAGAGCAAAACGAGCCTTCGAAGTTTAAAAATTATAAAACGTAAAACGGGCATTTAAAATATTAGTTATTTTGTTTTACCATCAGAGTTATATACAATCCAGATACCTATTTGACGAAACTGAGACATCGCCGTCGGAGAAACCAACATTGTAAGCAGCTGTCGCGCTTAAAACAACATAACTCATGGGCGATTTCGTTTCGAGCGTAAATCACTATGGCGTGTCACAAATTTGTACACGCATTTTATTTATTTCCGGGTGCTATGCCAATCTATTTTGAAAATAAACAGAGTAAGCAAGTTTTAGTTCTTTTAAATGTTAAGTATTTTGTTTATTTAAGAAGCTACTATATTTCAAGTCGTTAACAAAATGAGTAACGACGATGTCATTTATTTAATATAGTCCATGAAAAATATCTAAATTTCATTAACAGCCTGTAAAGTATGAGGCAATGTTTAAAATATCGACTGTTCAAAACGCATGATTGAAAACGGTGTCAAAGTTTCGACAAATGTAATTAATATTCGTAAGATGATTAATAAAGTGGATGACTGAAGCCATTTTGTCGATGAGTCTGTGGAATACCATCAACTCAATTCTGTTGTATATTAGGCTGCCGAAGTTTTTCGTCGAGTCAGCGTGATTTGTCCAGAAGATTGATTAAATAATCGTTACATTATATTTAATTAATATTACCAATTATAATCATTAATATGCCCTGTTGTTATCAATAAACATCAATAATTAAGGTCATCTCTGAATGAAAGTTCGTGGTGAGATATAGCTTCAGTATTGAATTAACTGAACTATTCGTAATTCTGATGACGTGATGATTTATACGACGACTATTGGAACCTACCTGGGTGTGTTTCCAAATCACTGGGCTAGGGAGCTAGCAGGCAAGCAAACTATAGCTTTGAACTGTTCACATTACCATATAAGTAGGTAGTTTCGTTTATTACATAATGCGCTTCCAGGCAACGAAGTGAAATTGCGTAGTCAGGTTTCTCAAAGAAAAACTTAAACAGTACCAAAATTAAAGTCTCAGATCCGACAACACAAACTAGGCATAACATTAAAAAAGTTTCAACGCCGGCTCTGTTCCGGAGTACAAAAAATTCTATTTGACGCAGATGTCGCCTAAACTTCGAGTTTCGAGTTGTAAGGTTACAAAAGTTTCATTCCACTTTGTTTGTCCGCATCAAACCGCATTTTGTGATATAATTAATGAACATTCGCTAGTCATTACGGAGGTTAATTAGAGAGTCTGGAAGGTTGAGGGTAATGCAAACAAAGTTCCGAGTTGGGGACAGGTGTAACTCGTAGATAACAGGAAAGAAGACACATCGCCGTTTCTAGTTAGCTTAAGCCGTCAAGTGAATTTGTTAGAACTTTGCTTTATTAAGTTATATGTACCTACTACTGAAGTTATTAGTGAGTTTTATCTATTTTTTCATGTTTAATAATTAAATGAAGTTCAATTATGTATTTTTTTATTATCCCCATACTTTATTTTTATTTGGTTTTATTTTATTAATCATAAAACACTTACCCCCTTATTCATAATAGCTTTTTAACTAAATCAGTGTTATAGTGTGCCCCGTCTCGCTCTTTCGATCACCAAATGTCACATGTCAGATAAAGACTACGGAATTTTAGCTAATCAACGTTTGATAACTTCGTTATGAATAAGGCGGTTAGTATGTATCAAAATCATAATAATCTCAGTAAAAAAACTAAATCTAATGAGTCTTCCTTTATAAACCAAAAGAGTTAAGCAGAGGACATCTCTTTGTTAATACCAAAAAGGATTGTACCTATCCTTGACCTCACCGTTGCAAGAAGAGATCTCGATAAACGAAACAAAGTGAAGCAACAAAACATGGACGTAATTAGAGCACAAAATGTTGTTGTTTAAATTAACTTCGCGTACCTAAATGTAAGGGAAGGGAGGAACAAGGTGAGCTGGCGAGCCTTTAAGTCAGCACTTAATTTATGGTCAATTAACCTGGTGTTAAAGTTAAATAAGGTGACATTTAGATAGCCCGGAATTAACAGTGCCACTGTGCATGGCTTAAGGGCGCTTTTAGCATTTCCTATAGTCGATCGGGGCTCACAAAGGGTAATGATCTCATTAAACAATTATATTTTAATGGATTATCCATGTACCTAGCTAACATTAAGCAGGAGCGGTGCAAAGCAGAATGAACCGTCATAATTTCAAAAGTCTATGACTAGTGATTTATTATTTGCAAAAGACCAACTTCTGATGTATTTATTGAAGCATTAAAGCTAAGCGTCAATGTAATCAAGAATGATAAACGTCACGGCGACATTACTGGTTACACGCCTGTTATACTTTACGAAACTATCTCTGTATCGGATCTAGATACGACAGTAGATAGAACATTGGATAACGTCGATCATCGCGCCGGATTACTTGGGAATTAATTAACCATTCTACGTGAAACTGTAACACCTTAGAAAGTTGTGTCTTGTCGCTTGTAAGTTTGTTAATTGTTGTAGATTATATACGAAAAGATATTTGTTTGAATAAAAGTAAAATTATGGATTTGAAAGAGAAATTGGTGAACAATAAAAAGGCCTTTACAAATTGAATCCAAAATAACGTAACTAAATATTCTTCTTCAATTATAAAAACCTACACTTGAAAAATTAATCAATACATTGCTACTTAAAAATCCTATTATTCCGATAAAAATTTTATCTTCTATTTCAATCTTTGATAGTGAAAATAATCAGAGATAGTAATATATCATCCGAGTGTGTTTATAAGAATGAATACGTAATAAGTTTGAGCTTCGATACAAATAAAGAACCTCGCCTGATTACACTGACCTCAGGCGAAACAAAGCACAATAATTATTTTATTTGATTTATAATGTTTGTTTTTAATAGGCGAGAAGCATAATCGTTTATTTATATTACGCAGGTATATTAGACACATAATTCAGAAACTAAATTAAGATTTTAATAATGTTAGCTAACCCTCCGCATGATGCAAGACGTTAGACGAAATATTATCAAGGGGTCGTTTAATGAAGAGTACAATAGATGAAGGGCAAAATGCTGCAGGCTATGGGGTCTCCAGATACGGTTGGATTAACCCTAAATTAGCCGAATGAAAATAATAAAGGAGACCTCCATGTAATTAAAAAACCAATTTGCGAAATACATTACTTTGTAAACCAAATTATGGAATGCTATGAAAAAGAGAAACGCCGTAGGGTTAAAGACAAAATTAATGGTTCATGCTTTATATTGGACCTTAGCTATATTAAATTTAATTGCTCTTTGATCATATGAGGCTAAGAAAGTGCACAAAAAAACCCTACTCTTAAGCATTCTGCTGATTTAAATTTTGATATAAATTAATTGTTCACATCCCTAGTAGTGAGATTGACTACTTTGCCAAAAAATATTGGAACTACATTATGATTTACGGTGTTTTCGGCAAATTAAATACAGAATAGAAATAAAAGAAAATATGTAATAATTAAATCTGGAAGAAAATGTTGATTTATTATTTAAATACCGATCAAATTTTGAGTTAATTTTATGAATCAAGCATAATAGGTACTATAATCAAAAGGCCCATGCCCCTGATAGTGACATTTTTATCTCTAAAATTTTTTTTTCTACTTTGACCATACCCATAATAAATTCAAGATAATACTTTATTAATCCCAATTAAGACTGAAGAGCCGTCTATTAATGGTCTATTAGCACTGAAATGAGATATAATCGGTGCTGTTGCGAGACAATAAGTATCCACAGGGAGCCCTGTTATTGTTTGTCTTGTCCCACTCACCCAGCAGGAGACCGTTCTTGTATACACTACGGACAAATTGACAAAAATATTACGTCACGAACACATGATTTACTATTATAAATATTTATCGGTGCTAAAAATGCGATGTTCCTGAGTGTGTCCTGTAATAGTTTAAAAATGGTGATACTAGAGAAGATACAGACTTTGTTATTACTTACAGTTTATTGTTTGGAATATATGTAGCATGCAGGCAAGTTACATCATGAACTTGTATATGTATTATAATTGATAAGACAATGCAAGAAACTCGTCTTGCATTTTGAAAACGTTTCATTATTTCTCCGAATTTTCTTTTGTCGTGCGTCAACTCCATAAAGTTTATCGTCAACTTTAACTAAATTAACTGGTGTAATCGATATCGCATCGATCAGATCATCTCCCTTACCCCAAGCAGCTCATTGTTGAGGATAATTAGTTTTTGTCACTTCACATTGACAAATCCCATTCGGAATCGACGGCCCTGTAGCACGGACCCCACCACTTATGCCGCCGCATCAAACCGGTTCTTATCAAAGAGAATATTATTTCAAACGCCCCTGTCAACCCCGATGGGCTTTTCGAACCCCAAATCCAGTTTGTTATGAATGAAATTACAGAAATCGAATAAGGTAAACACAACTGAGAGCCAACAAAAGCTTGCTCGAAAAAAAGCTAAATTGAATTCAAATTGGTTTCGTCGGGTATTAGGGATAGCCGGGGGACGTTTTCAAGACGCGCACGGGAACGTATAGCATAGCAATAATTTAAAGTAACTTTTTGTCAGAGGGCGACAGCCCGTTGAGTCAGATAAAACCTACAGAGGCGATTGAATGAAAACAGAAAACATAATGGAACGAGTCATGTAAGCTGCAAGAGTTGTTCGTTTGTTTACATTTTCACTAGTAAATAAACTCACAATTGCAAAGATATTTCGAATATCAAAGAAAATTGGTAGCGGTAACGCTTACGATCATGTTAAACCAATTTTGAATTTATCCAATAGGAATGAACAGTGACGTATCGACGTCGTACTAAAAAATAAGTAGATAATACGCAATAAAATTGTTTCACACCCTTGAAAACCAAATAGCGTGGGCTTTCACAGCCAAAGATCAACAAGTATGCAAATAGTAGGTTAAAAACGTTCAACCTTGATGCGCTATTTGAAATATTGAAGGGATTGAAACCAACAACTCTAAACATAAACTTTCAAATCCATGGTTTACCTGACAGAAAGCGTTGTGGTTAACCGCGCAAAACGATTTGACTTTGTTGCCTGCAGCTTATTTTATAACGGTTTGTTGAATTGAATTTTGCGGTTATTTATTTAACTGGAGCTTAGTGTGGCATCATTAAGTCAGTGGAAAAGGATGATATTGACATCCTTTTTTTAACTTCTTCCATTATTAAATTCTAGTTAAATTTAGCTCGGTTAGAACTGTCATATCTGATCATAATGTTGTACTAAGCTTTTTTAGAGTTATTGCTTATAATAATTTATTTGAGCATTGTATAAATAACTATCTATTGTATAAATATATATACATGTATCTAGGTAGATACCTACATTTTATAGTAAATTTACTCAACACAAAAACAATGATCAAAGCGCAAGGAATTCATTTCTCAGCGTGGATTTAGCATAAAGCAAAACAGGTTAGGAATCGCATGGGAGCAATTATAGAGTAACCGACTATAGGTATCGTCTCAATGGTAATAAATTAAGCCGTATCTCTTTTATAGTCAATTTCAAGAGCTAAAAGATCGTTAAAACGAGGAGTCCATTAACGTAATCATTCGGGAGCCAATAACGTCATACTAACATGCAAAGGTTGAACGTGAAGAGTGCCATTCATAATATATCTATTCAGTGATGTTCCATTAATTTTATCTTATTATTTACATGCACAATAAACAATTTTTTGTATAAAATACAGCATATTTTAATATAGCATCCGATTTCCCTTGACTTGCGGTTAAAAATAACAATTGATTTCTATTGTTTTCCTCGCCCGCACGGATCGCCAAACAGTCAAAGGATTAATATAACTTCAGTCGGGCCGCAATTTTTTATGTTACTGGAGTAAATTTCGTCGTAAAGAATAATTATTATGAATTGATGATTAAAAGGTTTTATGTTGTGTATATTTTTTACTTGTGAACTGTATGAACGCTGAACTTTAGAGCTCTCAAAAACTTCCAAAAGTTTAAAACTTGTCCAATAGCGCATTGTACTCTGAGATCGCAAGAGGAGCAGCTCACGAGAATATAATCTTTTGGTTTAGTTGTTTGCAATTATAATTTTAATCAGATTTAGGCAAAAGTGTATGTAGTCCGCTAAATTAAGATTTTCTTGTATATTTCTCGTAAATTGAAACTATACTTGTACATACGTAGTATTTATATACTCTGAGTCTATACTTACCACAAGCATTATAGGTATATTTTTACATTGTCGGTATATTATTTGTTGGAAATAATAATAAAAGGACGTCCTTACACCCAGGTATGTACACCCAGTAAAATAATCGCTTCCGCGATCTGTGCGCCTAGTAACAAAATTGTGGTACTAGTAGTATTTATATACTCTGAGTCTATACTTACCACAAGCATTATAGATATATTTTTACATTGTCTGCATATCATTTGATGGAAATAATAATAAAAGGACGTCCTTACACCCAGGTATGTACACCCAGTAAAATAATCGCTTCCGCGATCTGTGCGCCTAGTAACAAAATTGTGGATTGCTGTATGAATATACCCAGTATACAGTATACAGTAGAAGATTCCACTTATTGCGCCGCAGGTCGTGTGACATGCATTTGTGTGCATGAACATGTCTGTATGTCCTGAGTCTGGGTGTAATTATGTATACTAAGTATGTATTTACAAACAAAAAGTTGTATATATGTATTATATCAGTTATTTGGATTCCATAGTACAAGCTCTGCTTAGTTTGGGATCAGATGACCGTGTGTGAGGAATGTCCCAGGATATTTATTTGTACCCGGATATTTATATTTTACCTATAACGAAAAACATAACTAAAATTATAACGGAACTCATGATTAAAATATTGGACACATATATTCAATGATTTGCATGTACCTACACCATTTCCATTACTATATTGCAAGATGAACACAAAGTTCAAAATAGAGCTACTAAATTACCTGAGCCCATTGACTTATATAATACTAGCGTAGCCTATACTGTTTCTTGAACTAAGCCCTGGTAAACGTCTTCGCCAAATGGCCGGCACGAATTGCATAGACTGTCTCAACTATCCATTAATTATGTCTTCTAACTGAGTTAAGTGATTGTATCATTATTGCTTTTTCAAAGTATACTTTGGCTGGAGGTTAAAAAGAATAAAAAATGACATCAATTGTTAGTATAGGACGCGCGTCCCTCGCGAGAAATTGAGCTATTGTCGGTGAATTTTACTCCACTTCTTTGCCTTTGCGCAGTGTATGTAGGTTATGCTTGACCCAAGGGTCTTCACTTTTCTCGCTTGTCTTCTTATAAATTATTTTCGCTTTCACTGCTTAACATACTAGCTTATTAGCTATATTTGCATTCATCTTTTACTTTATTCAACTTACTTATGCACGTGATTGTTTATTTGGGGAATTAAATTAGTCAATTTAAGTATAGATTATGTGTTAGATCCCATTTTAGTTGCATGTCTTGCAACTTTGGCCGTTCGGCTACAACAGTGGTAGTAAACACCTGAACGATAGGGAATAAAAATCCATTATTAATGTAAGAAATAACAAAATAAGGACACAGACAGATGCTATTATTGCTTTAAGTATTTTACCATCTGCCATTGGCAGAATCGAACGCAGCTCGAGTCGACTGGCTGTGCACGTGACGTCACGTCGGCAGAGCGTCGGCTCACCGCAATTGACGTGCGTCCGGTCGGCAGATTTTCGGTTATTTGTTCCAACATTTATCTGCACTGCAATGCTTATAATTTATGAAGCTGTGAAGGTAGATTCATCGTGATGATTCACAGTTGTGTGAACAGTGTCAGTAAACGAGTTTGGTATTATGTGTTTGTACTTAAAAGCGTACGATTTAGTAATTAATACAATTAAAGGCCACCAGTGGGCGCTGTGATAAACATTGGAATGTTTAAAGCTTCGATATTTTTAATTGGTATATCTCAGTATTTTATTATAGTCAAAGTAAGTTATTTTTTACCTATCCTACCTAATATTATGAATT
This sequence comes from Achlya flavicornis, assembly GCA_947623365.1. Lineage (NCBI taxonomy): Eukaryota > Metazoa > Arthropoda > Insecta > Lepidoptera > Drepanidae > Achlya > Achlya flavicornis. The sequence goes on from OX392482.1 coordinate 7,914,992, forward strand.
AGATAATTTGTGTCTATGTTTGCTTAAACTTTAAAAACTGGCAAATGCGCATAAAACTACTTAGGTATGAAAGTGAAGGTATTCCCGTCTCATAAGCCCCACAATAATTTAATGCACCTGCAATTCACGAAGCTATAATTTTTTAACGTCACAAGCCCAGCGTTACGAGTAAGAATTTAGTTAATCTTTCCACTGTTTTCAAGTTACTCTGCAATTTCATAACGTAGTAGGAATGTTACTTGTACAGCTAATAGTTCTTATCCATCGGATTTATCGTATCATTGGATCGTAGGCTCACAAACTGAACATTTAAATCGGCACAGAGTAAAATGGACTTTAATTTCTCAACAGTATGAAGTATTATGATTGGGATTCTAAATTGGCACGTTTGCAAACCAAGTCCATGTAATTGTGGAATTCATTATGGCCAACTGTCACAGGCAGGCGATCTGTCAACGATCTTACATTTCTCAAAACTGGAGTTGTAAGTAATCATTTTAACAATCGACTATAATTTTAGTTTAGATTAACATTGTGTAGCGACAAGTGAAATAATCAAGTGATTTGTAGGTACGTGTAATGGATGAACGATACAATTCTTTACTATACAATTTTATTTAGAAAAACATTTAGAAAGAGGGTCGTGAAAAGTGAATATCGTATTTTTATTATATTCTAAATTGAAAAAGAAGATAAAGGCATTATGAGCAGTAGTAACATTATTATAATGCTGTGTGAGTTTTATTCAGTGGGGGAATGCACTAAAGAAAATAAAAATAAGTTTTAAAAAGCTTTTATCCATAATTGGTGACGTAGTAACTATTATCAAATCTATAGTTGGAGAAAGAATTATCTACAAGCTAAATAATGACTGTGTTACAAAATGTATCAAAAACTGTCTATGGATAAGAGCTATCCGATGTTGGCTTAATTGGTATAGAAAAGTGAAAGTCGAATATTGATGGGATTGTTATGAAGTCTGAAAAACTATAAATGAAAATTATCCCCATCGAATCTACCGCTGATACTGAGCAAAGTGAAATAGTGCCTGAATATGGCATATGGCATACATCGTATCTATATTAATTTATTTCTCATATAGGACATCATCTTAGTTCTTGCATATCTATTAATTTTTCATGATCTATGTTTATCTCCATATTAAAAAATCATACGTTCTCAAACCGAAAATTGTTAAGACTATGTAGTGTTCATATAAGACAAATGTCCCTTTAGTACTGCACTACAATATATCCTGGATTGCTGATGTTGAAATGTTGGAATGGATTCCAACATTCCGTCAACCCGCATTGGTTAACCGCAACTAATCTGCAAGCGACATACGTCTCGTACTGGCATAACATTGAATCTGATAAAAAAAAAATATATACTTGCTGTTCGTGCCTGGCGTCGCCCGGAATAAATTTCCAAATTTTCTAAAAATTTTCGGTTATAATACCTTGTCCTGAAAATTACGAACACAACAAGAAAATAGATAATCTGCCAAATCGCTCGAGCCCTTCCCAAATGATCATCATACAATGGCAATCGCAATTGATTTTTAGTTATATGAGATAAGTTTATATCGAATGGGCATGAAGTCTGATGTTGAATTTTACAATATACCGTAGTGATACAGATTGGAAAATAACAAATTATTATAACTAAGTAAAACTAAAAAAATATATATTTAATTTATACGAGACCTCAAAGTTACGCTGTTAGGTATTTTTTTTCCAAAAGTAAATTAAAAGCTACTTTCAGGAGCCTTAGGCTTCAATGAAATGAGAATTGTACTGCAACTATTTACCTAAAACGAGTTTTTCACGACCAAAATGACAAATTACGTATTTTCTCATGGTTTTCTCCATACATTCCAGTCTTAGATTTCAGTACAGCGGTACTAGAAAGTGAAGTCACGTTAGAGTATCAATTTGTTTAGGGCATTTTCGACTCTCTCTGACTTTGACCATCTTTGACTCAAATTTCTGACTTTTCTAGTGCTCTGATAACAATTGGAGACATTTGATACCATAAAAAGTATGATCGATTGACACCATAAAAAAAAAAACATCTAGCCTCTATTAGTTGACATGACATAATTAGTTGATATGTGTTATAAACTTGGTCTACGAATAATAAAAGTCTATTATTCGTAGAGTTAAGTATATCATCGTGATGATATTATATCCCATTTTTAACTAAACAATGACAGAAGGCGTGCTATCATTTGTGTGTTTATTTAGTCATTTCCATACGAAATTATTGATAAAACGACCGACCCTTTATCTTTAACATTAAAGTACTGTAGGGACTCCCATACGACTATAATTTGTAGAGTTAGTGGGACTGGAAGTGTCATTGCGATGATTGGGATTCTTACGGATATCAATTTTAAGTAAAATAAGATGTATCAGTTGTTATTTGGAATGCAGATAGTATATAGCTTGTGATACTTTGCTGTGCCTTTTGCAATATCTGCGACTTGTTCTTCGATTTGTCTCCAAACCAGTTTTAAATACAGTCGTAAACGCTGACAAGTGATTTGAAGACATAGATTAGCCTAAATAAGTATTAACAGACGTATTATTCCAATATAACCGATCGAAAGGTCGTCGATATTGCTTATTAAACAGGCAATTTAAACACTGAGAACAATTGAGCAATTAACATTTTTTGTCCGACCGGTTCAACTTCTACTTATTAAGAACAACAAAGGTAACGTTTTAATGTAATATCCAGTATGCGCTTGGCTGAATTAAGTGTCTGAATGTTTAACATTTAATTGCCATCGAATGCTAATACACCATTGATACACTTTTTGCTGGGTACTATTTTTATTTATCATTATTATTATCGAGACTTCGCATTAAGAAATACTATTGGCATTTGAAAGCTGTGAAATCAATGTTTTTTTTTCATGGTGCCTACGTTTTATGCTAACTAAGTAATGCTCCAGATTTTTAATAGAGAACATAAAATAGTATTTAATATAATAGATTAAACTCTAACACTAAAATACACATACTATAGCATTTATTTAAATTTCAAAATGCTATGGCTCGTTAATTTATGCGAACATAATGAGGTTATCTTAGAAATTAGACCCAATACAAAGACCCAAATAATCCTATCCCGAATTAGCAAAAGAAAGCAGGTAATTTTGTCATCCATAAATCTATGTTATTTTTTCAACCTCTTGTTCGTGCGGTCGTGTCTCTTCTATTCTTTTTGATTCCTCGATTTGGTACAAAGCGCAACATGGTGTCCAACCATTACCATTATCATTTGCTTTACAATGAAAAGGCCTATACTGATCCGATTCAGAGGAAAGCCATTTCGGGCCAATAACATTAAACATAAAGAAACAGCGGGGTGTATCAGTGTCACCCTTTTATGTGCGTTTATGAGTAATTCTAAATAAATCTAATCTCACTCGATTGGATATAGCTTTTGTTGATATATTGTTATAAAACGTTAGTTAAAAAAGTATTTGAATACAAATTTATCAGACACATATGTCTACTACTAGATATACCTACTTCAGGAAGGCGCTGGTGTCTGTGATACAGTAATTTGTTACTAGTACAGATACTGACGTGACCCTTAAAGATGCATTATGAGTACCATTATATGTCAATTACTTGTGTATTTAATGTAACAATGGTGAAATAAAAATTATTATTATTAAAAAAAAAAATATGTATAGAAGTAGGTCGAGAAATATAACTTTTTTAAAGAAAATAATACTAAGTATTAGAAAGTACTGACTGATAATTTTGTCAGTAAGTAACAAAAAACTTATGCATATATTAGGTAGGTACACAATTTCAATATAGGTACCTACTATAGAATTTAATTAAAATTCTGTAATATTAGAAACAACGAGCGAAACATAACAATTTATTTCCTTCACATAATTTACAAATTGTTTCTGCCTATAATTCTAAGAATAATAAAATAGCATAGTAAATAACAGTTAGGTTACCAGTAATAACAAATAGTGGATCGCTTCCTTCGGCTACCTCGATTGCAATAGCCGTGGCTCGGGGCATCGCCGAATTGCTGTTATTATTGAGCGACGGGAGCTTGTTCGGTACATTCACGATCATAACAGGTATTTACTCTAATAAAACCATTTTAAATTACGATTCTAAAACCTTTTGCTATTCCTTGAATTACATTTGCTCTCATTAGTTTATTACGTTTCTTTTTTAAGTGCCAGAGGGATTGTCAGCTTAGATGGCAATTGGCACTGAATTAAACCTAACAGAGCTCACCGATATCGTTGCTGAGCGACAGATTTCAACTTTAGGATTATCATCCTATCCTACGTTATCGCCAGGCGGGTACTACAAAGTATCACATCACTTTGCTATGGTTTTCTCAACATGTTTATCTTCATTGAAAGCTCAAGCAGTCTAATTTGCAAATCTAAGGAACTACCAGTCCAATATCAAAATATATTTTTGCGTTAGATAGCCCGTTTGTTGAGGAAAGTATCGTCTATATAATATTACAGGAGCACGGGTGCTTATGCGGGGCACAGTTAGTTCATAAAAAAAATATACACCTCATATGGGTAGGCGCTCGTATGCATCGTATGTGAACAAACAATGTTGTAAAACTCGTTATTCTTTATTAATATTAAACAATATTTTTCTCGTACAAAAAATGTCATTAACTTGACAGTAATTGCAAGTGCATTTTTCGTGAGCGAGCGAAACTCGTTTGGTACCGCGACAAGTTTCAGCTATCAATCATACATTATAAGCAAAAAATTATCCGAGATAGGCACCTATTTATAATAAAGTCAACATCGGAATCAGGCCTACACGCTTTTTGCTACCGGTAATAAGATTGCTAAAAAAGTAATGACCACAAGATGTTTTGTTGCAACTAAATCGAGTAACTTTTTAGTTGTACTGACATTAATGAAGCGAGCGGCTCTATCTCTCTGTTCCCCGATATTATATTATAATAATGTTCGTATTTCATGAGATCTATTTACTTTTTTAGTTGTCCGTCTGGAAAGCTTGAAGCTTATTCAGTTTTGCAAGGTAATGAGCAAAAAGTCAGTCATGCACGAGTGCAAATAATATTTATGGTTTATAAGCCAAGTAAATAGCTTGGAGCCAGATTCGCAACCGCTTGTTAAATAAAGGTTACCTACCTACCATTGTTAGCTGATATTATATTTATTGGAATGAATAGCTTTAGTTATCTTATTAATATTATGTAACTAGTATCTATTAAGTACATTGTATACTTGTATCTATATATTTTTATACTTTTTTTGCACTAAATGCATTTACTTAGTAGCTTATGGTTACTCAGGATCATTCGTACAGTGATTGTTATGCACCACCCTTTGTATTTTTCAAAACGTATCTGTGAATGTAGATAGATAGGTTCCAAAAGAATAATCAATACAAATGTTTTGACGAATTAAAAACCTAGGTACTTACTCTTTTCTTTTAAAGACGGTTAAAACAGCTTTTAAAATTACCTACAAAAAGGAACAAGAAGCAAAAATCAATATTAATTTTCCAGCCGGTACCAGGTAACTAGGTTTGAAGTCTTGTAATAAACTGAATTAAGTGCCGCTTACTATGTTATCTTATTTAAATTTATTATCATAGCACACAGATATTGGAAATTAGATGTATCTAGCTAAAATTATATACTCGTAGAGTTTTAAGCAGGAGGCACCTACTTGATATTCTGAAATTCAAATGACTTCGGGGCCAACTTTAGAACACAATCGCGTTTTAGTAGAATAGAACTTTGTATACAAAAGACCTTTTTTAATTTATTCGAACTTGTAAGAAGATAAGCTACATAATACAATTTCAAAATGTTACCAACATCACGATAAAACTTTGACTTGTTTAACGAAACATAAAAAGTGAAATATCAAAGAGAGCTTTGAAAGTTTCGAGCATGAACTTAATTTGAGCATTAGTTTAATATTAAAATAATAATGTTTTTGAGTGTAATCTTTTTGATTATATCTATAAGAATCAGGTATCACAACAAAAAGTTTTTTGAACAAAATCTCCCTTTATATTTTTCGATCATAAAGCATTCTCGATCTTCGATAGCGAATATCGCTTCAAGCAACCTCCACTTTAAGACACGTTTAACAATTATGCAAAGCCCAAAGGTTCTCCGAAGCAATTGATCGCGAACCACTTATTAAGATATCGCGGTCACATCGACCATTACGCAATGGAGGTGAGTAATTTCTTTACCCGGCAATACTTCCCGGTACCCCGTAATACCTGGGTGAAGAATTACCGTGACAGTCATCAGTAAAATTTTACCGTTCCTCCAAATTTAGGGAACAACGAGATCATCGATTTGCTTTATCCGATTGGGTGGAAGATAATTTATTATCTATATACCTTTTTGTATACAAAATTCTTCTGGCATTTTTATTTAATAAAATACATCTTTTGAATTAGTTGGTTTATGTTCTGTTTTCAAATCATAAACATGTATATATTTGCTACACCTGACCTAAGTAGTATGTTTACAAATTACTTCAATACCCTGCTCTTAATAAATGTCACATACATCAATCAAACCGAAATTAAACAACAGTTAGGTAACAATTTCATAGTTGACGTTGCGTGCCCGCTCCTGTCCGACGTCGGTCAATTTACATCAAATTACATCGAATGTCATTAATGAAACATACAATACTTTTACTTGTATACGAAATTTCTTCATGGACTCTTACTGGCCGAAGATAACGTTCAAAATTCTTTACAAACTTTCAAAGCTAACAAGAGTTATTCTTGCCTGTATAAAACTAAAAACTGCAACAAAAAGGTGGTCTCACAAAAACGGACGCCGCAGATGACACTGAGGTGACTTTAATGACAATTTAATAGCATCACCTTCTGTTGTGAGAGAGAAACGTGTAATCAACGCAAATGATAAGAACCCATTACGGTAGGATGTTGTTTTTTGTCAAAGCAAATTGACTTTTCTTAGAATGAGATTTTGTTTAATACAATAATTTTGATATCGTTTGAAATGATGATCTGTATTCATAAAATAATGAAGGTTCTAATGCATCGAGGAACAATCCTGTTCGATGTTCTAATGATTATATTTTTTATTAGATACTTAAGCTATTATATTATTGGATTTTTTGAGACTAATAAGTGTCGTAGCAATCCCTGCATACTAAGAGGACAATAAACGTGGGCAATATCTACCTAAATTCAATAAATGTTTCATTTAGTTTCTTAGAAATATTCATTTCAAAAATAAATACTCTAGGACTTGTTATTCATTATGTTACAATGATACAATGATAAAATGTTACAATGATACAAAATATTATAAATGTATAAGTTTTGTGTGTGTGTTTGTTTGTTACCAATCAGCTCCGTAAAGAATAACGTATGGGATATTTTGAGTCCCGGAAAATCATTAATTAGATCCCTTGAGAATGCGGGTAAAAGCCTTTGGAAAAAAAAAACATTATCTTCCTAACCACTTATAAAGTAAGGCTTTGAAGATTTTTGTCAAAAAAGTTTCTTTACAGTATTTATAACAGAATGGGGGTTAAGTTTTACTTTCCGTTTTTCCACATTGACCAAGTTATTAATAATTTCGACACGACATGTTTGAGTGCTTTATACAGGTGTCACGCGCCAGGTTATCTTAAATACTCGAAGGCGGCGGTGGCACGGTCGGTACCCTCCAAAATGATAAGTACCTTGATATCTGGCATTTTATATTCACTCCGAGTCCTTCTTATTACGATGCACGAGATGTCCTCTTAGTATGCAGGGATTGCTACGACACTTATTAGTCTCAAAAAATCCAAGAATCTTTCCCTCCAACAAAACTTTTCGATGTAAAATGTCCCAAGCTCCGGTCGCATTTAAAACTTAGGTACCTAATGTTTTATACATAGACGATATTGCTTTTGATAAAGCGGTTTACGAATCTAAAATTTAAAGCACGATCGAATACTAATGCGCCGATGTTTTGTTTGTATCGTCGGTCATAAATATTTACACGAAAACACGTGAAGGCGAAAATATTCAAGCTTTAAGAAGTTTATAATATGTTTAAATAATTCCAGTTTGTGTTTTATCCAATTATATTTGAGGTTGACAGACGTTTTTGAAGTTTGTTTTTGAAATATTGGATTTTGAAAAAGTGCTGCACTCATTGCAGCTCGCTTTCGTGGCAGGTTTAATAAAATATTATCGTACAAAAAACTTGAGTTATGTTCGTAACGAATCAGTACAAATCATTCTCGTGGAGAGTCATTGTTCTCGGATGACCTACAAGTTTTGACGCGTCGACATCATACCATGATGATGAACAAGAAATGTTAATTCAATCTTGTCACATCAATGTTATATTATGGAAATAATATTATATTGTCTAGGATACATTCACTTGTCTTGTTCTTATAACATTTTCGTATGAATGACGAAACGAAATTTAAAAAAACTTTTTTTATCATCATTGATTTGTGTACTTCCTGCTTATAACAAAATTATACCGGCTCTCTTCTATGTTTTTTTTCCTTTATTCATCAATGCATTTTCATTGTTATATGGATGTAAGAACCATATTAGGTACGTCAGTACCACTATATACTCTATTAATCATCATCGTCATCATCAGCCTATAATGTCTCACTGCTGAGCACAGGCCTCCTTTCACAAATGAGGGTGAAGGGATTAAACATATTTAGTTCTATAAAAACTGTTTTACAAAAACTTTAACTGACTTCAAAGTACACTAAAAAGTAATCAAACCCTGACCTGGAGCTCTACCGCGTAACTTTGGTGGTAATCGTACCGAAAACCATTACTTATTTCATCCAATGACGCGCACGCGGTACGACGCGACGCAACGACGACCATTCATGCGCCCTGATTGGTTGAAATTAATTAATGGTGTTCGTTACCACCAAAGTTACGCGGTAGAACCCCTGATGACAATGGGAACAAACGGGAAGTGTACCCAACAAAAAAAGATTTTGGAAAATTCTTTTTTTCCAAACAAAAAAAGAATTTTCCAAATAAAACATAAAAAAAAAACAACCGAATTGAGAACATCTTTTTTTAAGTCGGTTAAAAGCTGATTTCATCAGTAGTTAAACTCGTTAGTTTGTTTCCCGTACGATTTTAAAATGTCGAACATGCTGTTTCCGTGGCAATTGTTACTCCGCAACACAGTTTCCCTAAGAATTACTGGCAGCCACACGTCTGTTCCTTTTATAATAATTTTGCCGATAATGCGAAAAATACGTGCCTTTCGCCATCTCAGCCCTACGTGAGTGGGACCTTATTGCCACTTATTGCTCTCGAATGAAGCGAAATTATAATCTTAATGTGGAAACACTCCGCTTTGATTCTTATTGCGAGAACAACTTTTACGCGAGTGTTACGTAATTTCTATTGTGTGGAATAGGCAAGTACGGCAAACAATTGCGATGGTAATTAGGCACGTTTCATGTTATTTTTGCTCGTTAATCAATATAGAATTATTACGTTATTCAACAATTTCTAATGAATGAGAAAGTGGCATTCGTGAGGTCTAATTGGATCAATTGTTCTCTTGTTGCAGGTATATATGAGTTTCAGTAATATCATATTTATTATATTTTCAAAACATTTCCGCGATCAGTGGTAAATCTTTAGAGGTGTTGAAAACACTTAACAAAACTCGGAAGTTAAAAATCCTTCTTAAAGAATACTCCAAAATGGGTTTACACTAACAGGAATAAAATAACGATGTAGGAACTCTATTTTGACTGTGTTATAAGGTACTGTTTAGAAAACAGCGCAAGAGTAGAGAAAGTTTTTCATGGAAAATCTCTCAAAGAAATTCTACCAAAATGTATGGTGAAGAAAAGAATCGCCGAGTTCAAGACACTTAGATACCTATTCACCTAGATACCTTTATTTAAATTATTATATATTTTATGCATTTTAAAGTCATAGTTTTTTGTTGAAATGTTTAATTAATTAGCACTTAAGGTATGTTAGTAGTTTTAGGTGGTTAGGTAGATGTGTATATGTAGGTATATCATTTATACTCTTGTACAAAAGTAAGATTGACTTATCTATCAGACAGTCGTGTGTCGATCTTTCGATAAATCAATGATAAATGATGACTTCAACATGCAACACAAAGAGCATAGTGTGGGGGCAAACAGCTTCTATATATCGAATTTCAGATATTTATCTTTTAAGATAGGTACGGCGTACGTAACTCTACATATTGTGAATAGAAAACTATCGATATGATTGAAAAGCTGAACGCCTTGCATCGGTGTATTTTTCTTTATGATGATCGATGGAAAACGCTCGAGAAACTATCAAACATATATTTTCAGAGTGTTAATACACATCAACAATCTCATGAAGGATATTCAAATTCAAAATCACAAAGCATTTACTCAATTTAGGCCCTGATAAGGCACTTATGAACGTTAACAATTGACTCTACACCGGTTCCAAATACAACTTGAACTGAGAAGACTCCGGCAAGAAACTCAGTAAATATTTCAGTGGACATTTTTATCATATCAGAAATTATAAATCCTACAAACATAATAAATGTGATAGTGAGTTTGTTTGTTTGCCTCAACGTTATAACCAAGAGTAATAACATTTGCCACGCGGATTGTAGGTAACCTAGAATAACAATATAACATATTATCCCGAGAAAACAAGATTCATTGGCAACCAAGGTGAAACCGCAGGGCGAGAACTAGTACCTATTAGCTATGCTATTAGGTAGTGAAACAAATTTCTCTAATACATCAATCTTTTCTATAGCCGGTATAACAATTCACTATAGCTTTCTATTATAACCGTCAGTAGCTATTTGAATAAAAAATTAAAGAAAACAAATTCTATGCTCACGTCTTTACATTCAAAACAATATATCACTGCAAAGGAACAATTTATAAAAGTCTCGAATCAAAACGGAGATCCGGTCGCCATATTTTAAATACGTGAGTACCTACTACAAAATACACCTACGAGCTACGAGTAACTACATCCGTATTTTTGATTTGGAGTCGTATTCTGTAAGATTTTAAACATTATTTTTTAGTCTTTCATTTGGCGGGATATTCATTGGTATGGGCTTGACTTGTTTTTTTACCAAAAACATAATTATCTGTATGAAATAATTAACTAAATAATCCTTATTTACAACAAATATGTACAAATTACAATCTATATATAGAAAATTTCCTCAAATCTGCCGCTGCTTCCGAGTAACGGCAAGGTACCCAGAAGGCTGGCAGCGTTTCCTCTTTGAATTGCCAAGCTGACGCGTTGGCGGAAAAAGCTCCCCGCCCGCTGGTCCCAGCTGCCCCTGCAGCTTTACAAGCCGCCGGTAAGTGAGATGGCACGAGTGTATCGACACATGTGGCATCCCACACCAGCGACCTGCCGACACTCCAAGGGATCAAAGACATACCATCCGGTCTCTTGCTATCGCCCCGCGCAATACCGACTGGTTCCAGTACGGAAGGCACGTTAGCGACAACAAGAGCTCTGCGGATAATGTCATTAATAGCTGAGTGCCGTGATATTTGACCAGCACTTAGGGACCACGAAAGCCCATGGTGGCCAAGCTCGTTGACGACATTTCCGCAAAGGCAGCGATGAGGCTGATTGATCCTGCAACCAAGACGAAGACAAATACACAGACTTAATGTTATACGGTCTAACATCATCCCGGTATTTGAGGATGTTTTTTTTTTATATTTGTGGTAAATAGAGATTATCTATTTAAATAAAAATACTAAATTAAAATTTTTATTTAACCAGTACCAGTATTGGTATAAATGTATTCTATTTTGTCTGAAGGGCGTGCTGATCATTCCTGTATTTTTAACCGACTTCAAAAAAAGGAGGAGGTTCTCAATTCGCTTGTATGTTTTTTTTTTTTTTTTTTTTTTTATATTTGTTTCCTGATTACTCCGTCATTTATTAACCGATTTGGAAAATTATTTTTTTGACTGGAAGGGTACACTTCCCGTTTTGTCCCATTGTCATCAGATCAGGATTTGATTACTTCTTAGTGTCCTTTGAAGTCGGTTTAAGTTTTTTTTTTGTAAAACAGTCCAATTATTTTAAAACTTAACCGACTTCAAAAAGAGGAGGAGGTTCTCAACTCGGGTTTTGTGTTAATGTTTTTTTTTTAATACCTATATGTTTCTTACGTCATAGCTCTGTAATTTATTAACCGTTTTGGAAAATTCTTGTTTGGACGGGTACACTTCCCGTTTGGTCCCATTGTCATCAGTTTAGGATTTGATTACTTTTTAGTGTACTTTGCTGGTGGTTTAAGTTTTTTGTAAAAAAAAAAAAAAAAAAACAATTAGGTAGATTCAGATTTTCTCATTCTGCTATAAACATCTAGTCAACAGGTATATATTTAATTCACCTGTTTAATGCAACAAAACTATATCAGGGACTGTTGAGAAACCACTAGTAGAAAATCAATGAATTGTAAATTGCCTGCAATGTGCAATGTATCAATTCAAAGAAACAAGTTAGGATAATGTTATCATGGCAGGTTGGTAACTTGAATTCGGTCAATAAATAAGGACTGGATAATATTAACTAGACTTTGTCACTCTAATCCAGACTGTATCTTGTATTGAAAGCTTTGTGCGTCAAGTTTAACTGCATATCAATGAAGTAGGTACTTCAATTTAATGGAAATCTTAAAATGAGACTAAGCAATGGCAAGATTCTGAAAGGTTTTTTTTTCTTGCCTTAGCAATTTTTATTTTTATTCCGCTTTGTAATCTAGGCGTTATGCCATGGTATTATTCCTCGTTATCTGCTCCTCGTGTCGTAAATTCTATCAAATGAAATAACTTAGAGAATATAACCATCGTTTGCTTCAAAGCTAAAGCATAGCATAACGTACAAACCTAATGCATAAAATATGAATCGCCTCTTTGAATTTGTCATATCAAAACGATAGCGGTCGATATACGGATAAGCCACACCTCTATACAGAGTTGCAATAAAGTTTTTACATTAACTCGTTATGACAAGCATACACAATATATGCGCATAATTGTATATTTATGGAGCTGTATGAGCAAAATTTAAATTGTATATCAAAATTGGTGCTTTGTCTTGATTAATGAAAATTGCACTCTCTTACATCATAAATCATATTTGGTCTTAGAACCAACTTGAAATGGTATTGTTATTGTATGTTAATGACTTTCATTCAGTAATACCTCTGTCGTTGAACCTCTGTTGTTTATAATACTCGTGGTTGGGTCTTTCTTTGTCTGTACATTAAATATAAACAAAAGTGTGAACAATCTGTCTTTTTCTTTTTATTTCTTTTTGAACTACCTTTTCATGGGTAAGTATTACCTTAGTTAATTAGTTCGTAGAGGAACAGGATCGTTGTTTTGAAAATGACTGAAAATTACTCTAGTTGTAAATGGAAATATTTTGAACTAAAATAATTTTGTGGTTTTAGTCACAGTGCCTACAATGTATAATTGCGCGATAGGTATTACATGATTGCATATTCAGAGGAACGTTAAATAGTTAAACCACATTAATTATATCGCTTGTAATTAAACCAAGAATTAATAAATTTATGACCATTGGCATTTTAGCCGTTGAAATTATAAAGTCACTCGTATATGCATATAAACGCTTAGTCACACCGCATCGTATCAAATAAAGCGAAATCAAACAGACGGTAAAGTGGCTTTTGCATTAAATCTTTGTTTATTTACGGCCAACATCGAAGCCTCGGTGTATTGTAAATTATTATGGCCGAGTTTTAAAACGATAAAATGTTACGTGAAATACAGTGCCACGATTAAGCGTGGGGTGTAAAAACCGAAGAGCAATTAAAATTAGTCAAACGGCAAAACTGGAGGTCTTTATTGGCCGTTAACATCGTAAAATCGGCCAATTTATGTTGGAGATGTGCTGTTTGACGACCGCATGTTCCTTCTCTATGATGTCATTATTTTTAAAATAGTTTGTTACCCTGCTTAAGTTAAATCGTAAACTTTGTACTAAGCTTAATTAGGCATTTTAATGCTAAATTTAAAACACACCTCTGTAATAAAGAATACATTCTCTTGAATTTTTAATTTTGCGTGTATTTCAATCACACGTTATTTTATTTAAATAAAAAACCGAGTATTGTATTAGAAATAAGTCCAGTCTTGTCTTTGTGTGCTTTCTTCTTTTGGCAACACCATAATGTGCCTTGATGAGATTGTGGTCAAACATAGGTACCTTTTACTAAGATGGAACCAACTTCAAAATCGATTTTTTTTTTCGTTTTTATTGAGTAAGTACCTACTTTACATGATTTCATTTATTGCCATATCCGCACAGGTGGAGATTTCGAGATGGCATATTTTCGAAACCTATGTTGGGTTAGTCATGCTGAACAACTTTGACTATGGGATAATAGTGAATACTCAAAAAATAATGTTTACTGTCCATACAAAATTTCAACCTTGCTCAAACATAATGTTTAAAAATTAAAACAAAAATTTTGAGAATTCAGTGTTGGTCCCTTAGTAAAAGTTGTTCAGCATGACTAACCCAACATAGGTTTCGAATATATGCCATCTCGAAATCTCCACCCAGTATAGTAAAAAAAAGGTATGACTGGTCAAGATCGTTATTAGTTTCTGGACTACTTTTATGAGACCTAGCCATATTAGACAAGTGTAAAATTTTCAAAGCTTCTGGAGTTTCGAACAATTTGATATTAAAAGAGTGCGCTTGCTTAGAAATTCCATCCGGATTTCCTAGGGCGTCCTTAAAAGGAACAGAAATCCGGGATGTCCGGATGGATAGCAGGAGATCGTAGGTACAAAGGCTGGTGTAACCTTACGAAATGATCAAACCCGGGATGACTTATATAAAATATTCATGAAAAGAAAGTAGTACTTGCTTTGTACGAGTACATTATATTAAATGACTCTCTGTCCCACGGGTTCACCCATGATCTCTTATTTTAGCCCTTTATGGATTTAATTTCGGGAAATTCTTTTGAAGTGCACCTCTAACGGTAGAGATCACTTTTAGTGATAAGGCCGCACATTGTAACACTTTCTTTATTATTCTGTTTTTATTTTGTAATTTGTTTTTTTTTCAATCATGTAGTGTGACAATAAAGTATTATCTATCTATCTAAGGTAGGATTTCGTTCAAATTTCAAATCTCTTGGTCTAGCTAGTCTCTAGTAGTGATATGGTTTAAGCGAGTCTATTAACACCAAGGTATTATCCGTCACTATCAAAATCAAAATCAAAAAGTCATTTATTCAATTTAGGCCCTGGTAAGGCACTTATGAACGTTACATACAGTTGAATTTACCACCGGTTCGAAATACACTATTTAATGCCTTGGCTTAAACTATTTCATGTAAGTCAGCCTTAAATTTCTTTTTAGTACATATCGTATTAAAAATAAATATTTGTTTTCCACATTCCCAGGTTCTAATATACTATTCATTAATTTCATTACAACGCCTGTATGCGCGTATACTCGTGTATTTTTAACTAATAAAATGTTTCAACTCCACATTTATACAGGTCGCTAACAACCCACATAAATTAAAACTGAACCGAGACACATAAAATAACGCTTGGATATTAAGCTATAAAATTCGATTCAAATGCCACAATTCGATTTAAAAGTAAATTATTGCTGAATCAGCGCAATGGTAAATTGAATATCCGATCGTAATGACCTTCGTTTGTGCATAAAGGCGAGTCCGAAGGCGGATGCCGATGCCGGTCGACTTCTTATTACCCCACACTGGGGACACACGGCTGTGCCACTTATCGAACCTAAAAATAATGATTCTTGATAAATTAGCATATTAATCGAATTCAAGGATATAAATTGATTCGATTCAATGTTATAAATAAAATATAGAGAGCTATTATGAGCATTATCTTATGTATAGTGGGATATATTTTTATTAAAATCCTTATCGGCATGCGGATCAATGCTATAATAGGCAAGAATTATAATAAATATGTAACACTATAAAAAACCATAAGGTATATTATCAATAACATAAAAATCAAATTTGCATTTTTTATGTAAAGATTTATATGATATTTTTCTTTTATTACGATAATGTTGTATTGAACACAAATTCCAATATATATTTTACTTATTACTTATATGTCTTCTATGCTTATAAACGTTATGTCAGGAGGAGTGAGTAGAGTTTCACGCATCGATTACTACCCAATTTTGAACTCACCGAATACCTGTCGGCCGATCTTTTGTCGCCTTGTCACGTGCCTCTGGACTACCAACCTTCTCGCTTTTATTTCAAAACGAATCCAATGAAAAACGTGCTCTTTCTTATACCAACAACATTATATTGTTTGGCTAGGTTTATTAAGCGTCGCTTAAGCCTAAAACTTTCTATTGTCACAACGTTTAAAGCCTTCAGCGAAGTAAAGATTAAAAGCAAAATTAACATGTCAGTATAAAATAAAGATGATTCCTTTTATTATCATTTTAATCTCAATTAAGTATACTTCTTGAAAGTTTCAAGTGACCGATTTTTTAAAGCACCGTTTACATTGTTAGTACCTAAGAGAATAAGCAATTGCAAGAATAAGCAAAACGAGAAATATCGAGGAGTTTTCATAAAAATGGAAAACAAAGAGCAGTTTGAAAAATTAGGTAATGTTTGCCATGTAAAAGCTTTAAAAGTTTGCCAACGGGGCGCTCGGGTCCAGGCAATATCGCATCCACTAACTCTGCTGGACTGACCCCAATACTATGCCTCTGTATAAAACTATGCAAAGCCCGTATAACAAAATTGTTTGCAGTCTGTATTGGTTTCTATATAAAATTTATTTTCACGCCTCACGTGAAAATAAAAACGAACGTTGTTCAAACGATTACCTGATTACTTAACTTTATCGAGGAGAATTTATGAAAGAATTCGATGCTTAATATCTGATTGTATTGTTTTTAATACTGTGATTTAAATTTAATGTCTTAATTTGATAAAATATTCGACAAGTAAGCCATGAAATTCACATTTTGAATCAATTATTTGGCAGTAAATAGTGATTAAATAACTTCTTTGTCTTTGAAATCAAATAACATTTTGATCATCTCATGTCATGGGTTTAAGTATTAGACACCAGAAAATAAAAATTATTATACTTCAGAAAACAAATTCAATTTTTAGAATGCAATTACTGTCAAAGAAATTAATAATCCCACCAAAAACATTTTGATGTAAAATGTTGCCAAGATATTATGGTTCACACTGTCAAAAAGTTATCAGATCTCATGTAAAGCCAAGCTTATAACTCTACATAAGGAAGAAGGGCTTTAGTCATTTATTGCATATTCTAGCTGTCCCCGGTTTCACCCGCGTTCCCGGCATAAATGTATCCTACAATACCCCGAGTATTATAGGATATGTAGTTCATATTAGTGAAAGAATTTTTCGAATCGGACTAGTAGACAGGGATGGTGTCTTCTCGCTCGTTGCATATATTAGGTACTTTCAACAGGATTAGGATGTAGGATTTTCGACCCTATTAATTACGATATATCGGCCTATATTTAACTCCAATCTCACCATGGTCAGTGATGATGTGGCCGAATGTGGCAAGCCTAAGCACAAAAAACCTAGAAGGCATAGGCACTCAAGTGCAGCCCGAACACATCAGTAGGTGCTTGGTGAAGATTTTCAACTTGAGGGTGGTAGCCAGTCAGGTTAGTACCACAAAGTACCCTATAACACCATGCTTAAATACCTATATTGATATTTAAACCGTGTAAGTTTCAATATACCTCTTAGGTACAATTTTCGTCCTACTGATATTTACGTAATCTTTCCTGAGGAGAATGTAATATCCGACCCATAGCACCATGATACAAGTGAATAAATTAGAGCCCGTTACTAGGCAACAAACAAGCCGTCACTCCAACTCCTATCAAGATTAGATCTTGGGACTGATTAACTGGCCACGATTATAAATTCATATCGGCCCAACGGCTGCTCTTACGCTTTAATTCGATTAAAGTTTTATTGTGCGGGATTAAGGCACATGTCAATCAGCTTAATGAGCAATTTGAGTTTGTTAATCCAGTGGGTTTGGTGCATGGGTGCATAATTAAGTTGGTAATTAATAAAACCGCTTTTTAATTTGGGTTAAGTATCACAATAAAGTCAGTTAAACTCGACGACCTCGTTATCGTTTAATTTGGATTCAAGCAGTTCTGAACTGATTGCTATAACAATGGGATCCAGCATTGCGTTCAGCGGTGATCATGCTTGGGATATTTGATGATGATGATAAAATACAAAAACTTAAAATTATATGTTACAAAGGGCGGCCTTATATCACTAAAAGTGATCTAAACTAGGCAATGATCATAGTAAATTATTTTTGATGAAATGACGATGCTTTTGTAATACATCTATCATCCTGAATTTATTATAAGTAGATATGTCTTCTCTGTCGTTTCGCTCTAGGCATATTGGTCGTGGTCACGTTGAGGCGTTCACATCGGTGGTAGAGGCGGACACGGCTCTCCGCACGATCTCTCGCCATCTCCCCCTGTTGGCAGACTGTCTGGTGCATTCAGATACGCGATTTCACTTGGTCAGTCCA
The DNA here is from genome assembly GCA_947623365.1 of Achlya flavicornis. Taxonomy (NCBI): domain Eukaryota; kingdom Metazoa; phylum Arthropoda; class Insecta; order Lepidoptera; family Drepanidae; genus Achlya; species Achlya flavicornis. Next base: position 7,933,668 of record OX392482.1, read on the forward strand.
GACTCCAGTGCATAGGTGACCTACCGCTATTATTATGCTATATTAGTAGGATATACTACTATCTCATCTCACTAATCTCACTTCTCACTATAATAAATGCGAAAATGTTGATGGATGTATGTTTGTTACTCAATCACGCTTCAACAATTGAACGGATTAGGATGTTTGGCACGCTGATAAAATTATGTTCTGGATAAACACATAGGGTACTTTTTAATACGGGAAAGTAATATATCCCTCGGGTACGCGGGTGAAATCGCGGGGCGAAACTAGTATATTACAAATGCGGATATGGGTTTGTTTGTTACCTCTTGACGCCTCAACGGCTTTACCAATCTTAATGAAATTTTGCATGCAGATAGATCATAACCTGGAATAACACATAGGATACTTTTTATTCCTAGAAAACATAAGAAGTCTTAGGAAAATGGGCGAAACCGCGGGGCGAAAACAAACAAATAGTACAGTCAGCCAACAAATGTGATATACATATTTGCTATACTTAATACAGTTTTAACACAGGCTAAACACATTACAATAATACAATTAGCATAATGTCTACTATCGTACGTACTCTATACTAATTTATATGTACCATACAGAGTACACGAGCCACTATGTGGAATAGCATTAATGGTAACTAGTAGAACGATGCCTATAAATCGTTTAATGTCAATTATACCAAACATTGGCATACCAATTAAGATTAGGTTGTGGGGATCCAATCCGTTGAATAAAATATTATCGTCATGGTTGTCTTTGTACATTAAAATAAAGTTACTACGTTGCACAAATTGTGGGTGCCATAGGTGCCTTCTATTTATGCAGGTTTATAATAGACCTTATTAGCAACGCATAGATACTAAAAAGCTCTATATAGTGAGATAGAGATTTTAAGTAACACAGCCTTAAGTTTTTACAGTAACACTAACTGTATTATTATAATATGTATACTAGCTTGGAACATTGGGTTCTATCTATGAAGCGTTGAGAAGATATCTAAATATCTGAAAAGGTATTAGTACCTAGAAGTGTTTAAATTTGCGAAGAATAAGGTAATGCACGTTAGTTCATAAAAGTAAGAAGAAGTTGAACGCACATTATCTATATATACATTCTTACACACTCGCTAATAGTCTCTTTAGACCTCTATTATAAACGTATTACTGGCCATCACCTTAATAGAACAATATTGAGAACATCCAGGTACAAGGATAGTTTAATACGAAATTACGTTTATTGCAGGTCTGTGAGACAAGGCGGAATGCTAGCCGGGACGTCGAGCCATGTCGACCACGTCCTATAAATCACTGGTGGCCGATCTAGCCGCAACCGATTCAGATTACCAGCACAGTAAACCGGGAGGCGAGATGCTTACACCATGTTAGGTGTGCTTGTTCTGTGCTTCTATCGATGTTTAGAACTAGAATTTATATTTGCTTTTTAGAACCAATCTGGTTTGATTGCCGTGAACCACTTACCTGTTTTGCTACGCTGCTGTGCTCAGACTAACGCTACTCCCACACTTAATTTGCTACATACCTTTGTCAGATAAATAGAATTTGAAATATAGACGAGATAATGCCACCTCTAAATGTATGAAACCTTCAACGAAATGCTGTTTCAGAATTGTAATGCAAGAAATATATTAGGTATTAAATACCACAAAAAGAAATAAACAGTCTGCTTTTATCACATATACTGCATCTAGGCCTAAGCATCCGTACAGAGAGATTGATTATACTGTATTACTAAAAAGTACAAAACGAGAAGCAGGCTAGACCGGCGCACATCGCCTCAGGCAAACTCCGATAGAAAATTATTAAGAAAATTAAATGATCTACCGTATGCCGGTTCACAGATATGCCAATTATTGATACGATCTCTACGCGCGAGGGCCGGTGAAAAATGTGTAGGCCGCTTTAGTTGAATGTTGCGATTTACTTATGTGTTTTATCTATTTCCCGTCTCGGTTTTAATGCTAATGGTAATTGATTTTATGGTTACAGGCACGCTGTGAGAAATGAGTTCGTTTACAGAAAACACAGTAAATGTTAAGCTATTTTAAAATACGTACTTACTGACTTTAAATGCTATATAATAATATCTACTCTCTATTTTCAAACTAAACTCGACCTTATATCGAAGACCTACTATAGTCCGATTAAAAATTCTAGTCTCTTGGCAACAGTATAAACATACAATTAAACACGAAAAATGCATCTTACATGTCATGTCGGAGGCCGTCAAAGACCACGCCATGGCAATAAAACTCGCAACTCCACCACGATCGGTGGTCTCTCACAAAAACTGGTCGTTGGTGACTTGCAAGTGAATTAGGTTATTAAAGCCTTAGTGAGCCGACTCAAATGTTCAGGCCAATATTGGAGACAATGTGTCGTACTGATTAGATTCATTGGTGGTCCATTATAGTCGTTTTAAAATTCACTAGAACCCATCCTTGGCGTCCCTTACTCTTTTTTTCTACCTTTTTTTGCCTGGTATAACTGAAGTTTAGAAAAAGGATTAAGAAAGTCTATTCCCCAATAAGATTATAAGAATTTATTTTCAGATAAGGATCAAGAACCTATTAGTTTCATTAATTAATGAATTTCGTCCGTAAACTAGGCAATTTATTAAAACATTTCATTTGATACTAGAACAATGGTTCCAAAATGTGTGAATGGTTCCCAATGGTCCAAAACATTGAAGCACCATGGAATGGCTCAGTCACGTGTACTATGCACGAATAGCGCACGCGCACAGCAAGCCAAATAGAGTTTAGTAAATTGTATACGTTGATAGCTACGTGATATGAAATTGTAATTTTATACTTTTTCCTTAAAAATAATATTAGGGTTTCACTTAAACTTTAGCGTATCTCAAAAGCAACTTTGTTGTAAATTGGCACACGTAAGGGTTCCTCTACATGCCCACCTTGAAATTTCAATGTCTTATTCTGTTTAACTTGTGAATGCGGGAGGTTGTTTACGAGCCAACTTTTTAAGACACAGATGTTTTATTTTTGTTTGGCATAAAGAAGACTGATGCGGTGTGAAATAACCAATTTTATTCTTGCTCTATGTAAAGCATATACTGTGAGAATATTTTGAGATAGAATAATAATAAAAAATTCAAAATAAATTCATTCATTTTGATAGAGAAATTTAAGTCGTGATTTGAGAGATGGTGGCATTAATAAAATTCATTGCGTGAAGAACCGAATCAAGGTTTTGAAAACATGAGATCTCAAAGACTTAGGATTACTTATTATCCTCCCTGTATATCGAGGTAAGTCAATGGGATTACACAATTATGTCAGTAATGACTTCAGTAAGACAACGTTACAAAATTGACGCAGAATTAACTCATACTCATTTCTCTGACGAGCGTAGAGGTGATCTCATCAAAAAAGAAAGAATACTTTATTTTCACTGATAGCAATTAAAGGCCTATGATAGTCATTCAACGTGTTATAGTCGCGTGTTAAATTAAACATGAGCAAGTCGCCGAAAAGCGACCACGCCTCAGACGTACGGACGAGACGCGAGCGCCGCCCACAACGCCCCTCACTAATTATTATAACCGGTTGTTTGTAACCAGCCTTAATTAACGGGTGACCGACTAGTGGCGCCACCTGTTGTGCCCATTGAACTCGCCGGTATCCAAACTATTCGTAATTGCATCGAAATAGTTGAATTGTTAACACTTTAGTAATCAAAAGTTGGGACACTAATTTCAGTTCCAAATTCGATAGTGTGAACGTTTTGAGTAAACAACACACTTTGTATTTTGTATAGGTACGTTGTATTTCCAATTTGCTTTTCTGTTTCAGCGAATAATTCATAGAGTCAGCTAATTTTCATGTAGAACAATTAAATGAATAAACGAACATTATAAACATATACCTCGATTATGTTAAGTTTATACTTCTCACTTCACTGTGGTTGATTATTATAAAAAAATCAACTTAAAAAAATAGGTAGATGTATATTTTTTCCTCGTAAGTGTGTTGAAAAATTTCGTATGAAACGCGTGTGCATTGATCATTACACTATGCACACTTATATCATAATGTACTATTGTAGAAAAAGTGCTGTGTACTGTGTGTTGTTGCATAAAAATAAAATTTAGGAATTTTATTACAAGAACATAATGAATAAACCTTAGAAACTTTATTAGGAGAACTTTATAAAATGAAACAGAATTTACCATAAATAAAATATGCAATCGTCTCCTAATAAAGCCTACCGCCTATTATTATTATATTCGCCTAATATTAAATGTACCTCCCTGAGAAAAGTTAAGTTCATAAAAATAATATTTTCATTCGTAATCAAATTTCAGAAAATATCAGCGCAATCTTACCGTACATATTTGAATCTCCAAATCAATATCAGTTCATTAAATAATGATTACTCACTACCCGTCTATGTCCAAGACCTGAGATGAAGTACACGTACTTGGAATGATAATTACAATAATTATATTGAAGACAAATATTTACCGTGTATTTACAAGTTGATGTTCAGCTGATCGCCCACGCGCTGACAGTCGCCCATTACGTTGCACCGGCGCAGCTCCCTTAGGCTTATGCCCTTTCACATTAGCTAGAGATGGGTCTCAAACCAATGAATGTGTAAGTGATTTAATACGGAAATACCAGCAGTTTGATTTGCTTGCCAAGTTTATCATAACGTAATATGCCACTTTATTCATCAGCAGATGTTTTTATGCAAAGTTTAGAAAAAGTTAAGAATTTCATTGCTTGAAATTATTAGAAGTACTACAATAATTTCGAAAGAAATTGAACAGATAAATTATAAAGGGATTTAAATGTTTTCCAATGTTAAAGTTACGTTTCAAGCTACATGTTAAATATGAATTAATTCTGTTTGACAAAATGGCAGTTTATAATAATAATATTTATTTTTTCAAAGAAAGAATACAAGTTCACACATAAAAACTAACTAAAAACATGCAAAACCAAAAATACTTGTTATCTACTCGGTATTTAAATGACATGCAGAACCTACACTAAGATAAAAAATCTTGTGTCGTAAATGTGTTATGGACTCGTCCTGAAGGTAATTAAATTATCTATTAATAATTCTTAGTACCTACTTACCATATTATTATATTTTTATTCCAGAGTAATGCTAAGGCACTTAAAAGTATTTATATAACCCGGAATTTGTAATAGTAGTACATAATTAAGTTAAGACCTATTCCTTAGGCACCAAGGATCATTGTTATACCATTTCAATTTCTCCAAGTTTACCTTTTCCATACAAATAAAAAAAAATAAAAAAAAAAAATATTTATTTTTATCTCCACAAATTACAAGTTCTTGTACATACAAATGGTTTTGCAATTAGAGGTATGATATTGTAATTTGTGGGAGATCTGGAGCCTAAACTAAGCCGAAGCCTGTATCTTAGAACACCAGGTCCCCCCTTAACTTAAATTGCTACTTGCTACTACATATTTGTTAAATTATTTTATCCTAGTATGATTATTTGAAAACAGAATGTCAGTAATTATATCTTACATGTTCCGACCCATCTAACGATTTCCTACCGTTAGTATGAAACACCCGTGACTCTTTGATAAATGCACTGCCGCAAGCTCAGATAAGCAGACTTCCACCGGCTCTTGAAATGTCCAACTGACAGTTGCTAAGACTAGCGGTAATTGCTTTACTTGATATCCGACGTTTATTCTTACTCCAGGTTTAATCTATTAAGATTTATTTTATACCCTAATGTCACGTCTTATTTTTTAGATATGTAATTTCATCGAATCCTCAGTATATCAATTAGTTTCATATTTTATAACACTACCATGCACAATTTAAATGAGATACAAGTCTCTTTATACCCTTTAACATTAACCAACTTAACCAGAAATCAATAAAAAGTATCCCAATCGAAAATAGATGTATTAATGGTTGACAAGACTATTAAACCATGTTTACAAAACAGACTATAAAGTTTCACATGGCTGCAATCAATACCAAAATAACCAATAACACTATCAAACCAGCACTTGAGTTACATAAAAGATAGTGTCGACTAGGTCGTTAACAAGAAAGGCTGTCCCACACATTCAGTTTGCATCGGCAGTTTAGATAGGATCAACTTAAAACACCCAGTTTGCAATATCTAGTAGGGTGGGTCATTTTTATTTTTTTCGTTTTTTTTTATTGTAATAGTGATAAAAGAGTGCTAAATATAGTATAAATGATATGTGCAAAATAATATAAGTTTCTAATTTGATTACCTGCCTCCGGATTAACTTTAAAGTTTCTAAATATTTCATTTATAGGGGTAATTTCAAGAACCAATAAGAATTATTGAAATTGAGATTTTTAATACGTTTTTCATGTTATTTACATGGAAATATAGTCGATTTCTTAAAACAAATCAATAAATGTAATTATTTTATTATTTACAAAATAAAGTAGGGGATCGGGAAGCGTCTTTTTTTACGCGCTAGTGACGCTGCGGCTAAATGAGTAAAAAGTTGTGTTACGCTTGTTGTTACCATGTAACATACTTGAAACTCATTAAAATGTCCTTTGTTTGATGAAGTAAGTTATATTAAAGACAATATGCTACCAACTTACGAAGAAAGTATAAAGTATTACGAGTGGACGCGGTCGCAAGTCAAATTCGAAAAAAATACGAAAACGGAACCAAATTTCTGGAAATTGCGAATGTTGACACGACTAGAGTCGAAAGATTAGGACAAAAGCATATTTTCCTATTGTCTCACACACAAGGGTGATACAAAAGTTAAAGTCTTATTATTATTTAAGTGTAAAAATCTTCTAAAGTCTCACCCCAAAATATCAGAAAAAAATAGAGAAAAGAAATATAGAGTTCTGGCTTGATAGCATTGTTTTGTTTGATATTTCTTTTTGCAAGTGTAAGGACTTAAGTGGGTGTATCTAGAGATCGAAAAGTAGCCTACCAAGGAGTACTTTTTCTTAATTGATTAATCTACCACAAGAAACAAGAAAATAGGGAACGTCGATATCGCTACTACGAATCAAGTTAGAAAAACCTTAAATCGGAAACTTAAAAAAAATGGCCTCACTTAAATATCAGGAAGAACGCATCATAAATAAGGCATTGGCTCCTTCCACTCTCCTACTTCCTCCGACTCCAATGAGTCTGATTGACAAATAATTCTCTCAAGCTTGATGCAACTCCTCCGCAAAACAAGTTTGCCGTTAGTATGCATTTTTTTACGCTTGCAAATACTTGTGACAGATATTGGAGTATCAGACAGGGCAGGGCAGGGACGCAATTTTTTCAGTAATTTTGCAAGATACAGACTATTCCAAGTTCCCAACCTAAACATAGACGTTTCTTTTTACGTCAATCTGGCGCCCTTATGATGTCATAATGGCGCTATTGTGTTAGTAGACTACCAAAACTGTAAAACGTCACAATTTTAACACCACTGAAAGTTCATTGGAACACAATTGAAATAGCAGACTTGGCCCCTCATTGATTGGTAGTTAAATGTCACCAAACCTCCTATTCTCAAGAGTACAAGTGTTGGAGATTTGCAATTTCTTGCACAAAGAGGTTAGGATGAGTTGCCTCTATTGCGCCTACCATATCATACGTAAGAAGGGAGGAAGGGGCCGTAAAGTCTGTGACTGAAGCATCAAATACTCTGTGCAGCAAATCTGCAAGAAATGTCTTCATTAAGGCTCAGATAGAATCTCGCAAAGATATGCCAAAACTTAACAACAAGAACGATTTTGTAGTTAATTGAAAATAATATAAAATATATTTTTTACTGGATTTTGAGTATTAATTTTTCATTATTAATCAAATAAGCCTTTTTAACTTGCGTTTTATTATAAAATATCATATTATAAGTATTATTTTTTAGTTCATAAGCACAACAAAAGCTTTTTTATTTAATTTTCCAAAATTTCGAATTCAATCCGGAGGCAGAAGACAATATATAAGCTTTACTATTTTTTGCATATGAATAAAAGACGTGCTATGACACCCTTTTATCGCTATTACATATTTAAATTAACCACTTTTTTTTTCTTCATACATTCGTGGCCCACCCTAATATCTAGGTCTGTTTCTTTCGCTGTGCTATCTATCGAATGTGAATTTAGGATTTGTAATCGAAGGATTATCCAGATCATGGCCCATAATGTTGTCTTTGTCGTCAATTGTATTATCGGCCACACTATGAATTTGTTGGGTAAAACATCTTGTATGTTACCTAATACTGTTGAATGTATGCCACTTTAGTGAAATATTGTGTTACTTTTACTTATACAGCTTCATAGTAAATTTCTTGTGGGTTTGATTACATAAATTAAAACGGAACACCTATTAAATCGGGAAATGAAACAGGATGATTATGGGAATCAAATATGTCCTACTCTGGTGGCCACAAATATCAGTAAAAATACCTACCATAATTAAAAAAGCCAATTCCTCCAAAAATGTCCACTTGTATGTAAGCATCGGCTCCGTAGGCACACGAGGAATAAGTAATGTGTTCAAGTTCTGTAATAAATCTTAAAAGAATGCTTTGGCCGCTCCCAAAAGGATACTCCTGGAAGCGTTCACCTTCTATTTTCCCCGTTATTTATGAGCCTATGCTTTGTACTAGAACCGCGGGCCAAGAATAAAATGGGTAACTAAAATAAATGGCCATGTTACCATAATCATAGATTTCTAAAGCAAAACATCAATATTTTTTTCTTAATGAAAATTAATGTGAAAACTAGAAGCCGATGCTAAAGGAGGTGCTATCTTAACTGGCATTTTATAAGTAAGATATCGTGATTCGAAATTAATGATGTAGAAACAAAAAGGTCGATATCTAATCTCCTAACGTGAATTATGGGAACTTATGAATGCATTCGTATGTTTTAGGCAGTATCAGAATGTAGACCCTGTCCTCCATTTACACGTAATTTACATTAAGATGCTTCCGCATTTGCATTTTGGAATAACCTTTTCATAATCGTCACTGGTGGCTCCAAACTTAGCGATTAGCCTAATGGATTTCTCAATTTAATGAAACTCAACTTCATAATTGGCTTTTAAAAAGATACGAACGAATTTTACGATTACTTACTTATTTCAGGTTTTTTTTTCCTCATCTTTAGCTGGTGCTGGTTTTTAGATCTGTGTAGCTAATATAGCTCTAATAAAACTCATTGTTATGATCCGTTATTTGAAAGTATTGGTTAAGTATTTAAGCCTGCACGCTCGGGATGACGACAATGATTGAAATGGGGTTCCTTGGGGTTCTCTGAAGCACAAATCTTTTTGTTTGATCAGGCGTTTGTTGACAACAAATTCGTTGACGTTAATCCCTAGACAATGGTACCGTTTTATCTGGGGACAGGCCTAAATGACGGCTCGTCCGGCGGTATCCTTTTTAACAAAAGTTAAATCTCCGGGTAAATATTTGTTTAAATGCTTCTTTGACATTATTAATTTCAGTACTATTCAGTCAAATGATTGTTAATCATTTATTTAAGCATATGCTTAGTAACTTGTGTTCCAACATACGAAACTGATACAATTATTAGGTATATGTAGAAGCCGTCGATAGGGAACGAAGAATTGGCTAATAAAAACGATAATTGGATAAAACTCGTTTATAGCAGACCGCCACGAAACTTAGAGAATGTAATGAAGAACTTTGGCAATCCCGCTCGAGGTGTCAGAACTGTTCGTTAGCCAGGCATTCTTCTCAGCCAGTGTAAATTATATAAATTACTGAAGTATTTAGTTTTTATAAGATTTTGAATTTAATCGCTCGCGCAGCAGTAGCGAGATTCTATCAATAGAATTTAGAACAAAAAGCAACGAGAACAATGCTTGTAGGTGTACCAAAATTACGGCATTACTTTTCTTTAGCATAATTGAAACACATATTAATTTGGCAGACATATTTATTTATACTCGTTAAAGTTCAGCTTCGTCATTATAGCATGTAATATTTACAAATTCGAGTGAAGGTACGAAATTAATCACAAAAATAAATAAATTCAATTAAGCTCCTAACTTATACTCTATATGGATTTTGGTTATCAAAAAACCAAAATATTTTTGTTTCATGCAAAAACTAATTTTGGTCTTTTTCTTTCTCTACGAAACAAACTAAAGTTATTAAGTACATTGTTTAAAGCCTAACATTCACTTTAAACAAATAATTATGACACGACATCGCGATTTATAAACGTAATTAATTGCAAAAAGTAACATGGTGAGAAAATCTGAATCATCACCACCTTAACTCTTTGCTATTATTAAAGTTGTAAGAACACAAAAATAAAATCCCAAGCTGCATTTTAAAACCGAAACAACAATACCTACATACATACTTCCACCCGTAAAATATCTACAAATATTTTCTGTTGAAGGCCAAGAAAAATATAATACCTCTGTTATTTTTTATACAATAAATGCTTCAAATATTTACAAATACATACATGTAATTTATTGCTGAAGAAGACATCGTAAAGTTCGCTAGAATGAGTCAGAACCTCATCAAAACTATTATAGTAAAATATATCTAACAACTATGTTTAATTAAACGATAATAAGGACTAGTTGTAAAAATAGTGCTAGATATTATCTCGATAAGTCTATAAAACATGATTGAGACTATCCAATGAAATAAGGGTAAATCCAACATCGATCCATTCCTTAGTAGGTACACTTATTTTATTTACAAGCGGTATACAAATCATGTCATATTTTAGAAAATTATGGTTTAGGTACTATTTGTTCTTAACATATTTACACTGCTAGTTTTTCTGGTGTTAACCTTACTGTGTTTTATAAATATATTTTAAGAATAATATTTTGTCAAATTTACAATTGCCTAAATCTACATACATACAAACCATAGTTAGTTACACAAGTAGTTTTATTACAATAACATGTAGGTACATCAATGTATGTTTCAAAATGTTTGTAAAAACACAACAATGCAATACACGATATTCCACGAAAACACATTTGTGACTTTCACTCGATTGAGTTCAATGTTTAAGCTTTATCACATAATTCCTATAAAATCACTTCTCTAGCATTGTCTATTATAAGAACGTCATCCATCAACTTAGGAACTGAAGACTCGGTCTTCCACCGACAGCATGTCAAAGCTGTGACGTCACACGACAACATCTCGCGATGCTGCCTCGTTAGTAGGGGTCTCCGGAGCTAAAACCGGTTGAAAACAGTGCGCCGTTGGCGCAAAATCTTCAACTAGCTTTCGTTTCAGAACCGAAGAAGAACCTACGTATACATTGGTCCCTGGGAACGTACCTCGCCTTCTCCGCCTCCAAACAATTGCAGCAAGAACAGCTAAGCCGAAAGCAACCATAGCTGATAGGCAGCCCAATACCAATTCTGAATCCGGTGCTCTCTCTGGTACTCGTTCTCCTCTCATAGAGCTAACCAAGACTGACATAAGACGATCACCTTCACTTACTTGGACGTCTTGAACGCTTTCAGTAGAAACGCGTTGAGCTCGACTTGTGTCTATCGTCATGGTCTCTGACCGTTCGTTATCTACGCCTGGTGTTCGAGAAACTAGTTCCACTTGAATATGGTATATAGTATCTGGCCAAAGCGAAAGAGTAACTCGAGTTGAGTCTGTGAACAGGTTTCCTTTTAAGCCGCCACCGTCTACTTCCCACGTGACTAAATAAACACCGCGCGCGATCCTGGGTTCCCAAGCAATTTCGCCAATTACGAGAACTTTTTGGTGGATGAGTGATATTTCCTTCAGAGTCCATTTGTGTTCATCATGATTGGATGTATTAGTATCATGCGCTACCCAAGTCTCATCGGGACTGTATATGGTGACGAGACCTTGAGGATCTACGACGAGAACACGAAGAAGGGCGCCTTCGTTATTCGAAGGGACTCTGGTGGCTAAGGCTTGAGTTTGTATAATTTGACGCCATGGGCCTTCTGCTGCTCGTCGCATGACGACATAGACCAGTGGAGTTGGTCGGGAGGCTGCGCGGGGTGCAGGCGGTGGCCAGCGGGCTAGAGCTCCACTAACGCGCATCACCCCTTCACCTTTTGTATGTATAACAGGTTGCGTTTGCGCCGCTATCGCTGCCTCCGAATGGAATTCACAAGCAATTTTGCATCCAGGAAACTGTAAAGAAACATTATATTGTTAAGCTCAGTTTACATTATATGTAATTTATGTAAAACAGTAAAATGTTTAAATTGTTATTACTTACGCAAATATCTTTCTCTTCGCATACTGCGCCCCAAACTTGGTAGTTGGACTGCAGAAGTTCACAGTTTTCCCAACACTGCAACAACAAACGTAAATTATACGAAATGATCATCACATAATAACTTCATCTCAATTAAAGAAATAAGTCTTTTGAACTTATATGATTCATTACAACTTGTATCGTTAGTACAAATGGGTTCAGTTCTGACGTTTACAAATTTAAAACTTTAATGTTCAGCTTAGTAACATACTGCGTCTTCTAACAAAGTTTTTCGTCAAATTAGTCTTATGGTATCGGGTGGTCGTGGTGACTCGCGTGTAGATACAATCGTTTGTCATTACTTTCGGAATTGGGGCGTGCTCGTTACGGACGATGCTATACAAAGAAAAGAACTAGAAGTGACATGATTTAGTTACATGCGTAATATGATCAAGTTTTGCTCTCCTTCCGTAGCAAAATTTTATTGATAGCTGAACTTGAGGAAAAATATACCATTAAACGTAAAACGATAGGCAAGTCTAGATAATTATTTAATTTTACAAAATGAGATTGCAATATAAAAAAACTGAAGAGCATAAATTCTATTGTTTGTATAAATAATAACTCGAAATATATTTGTAGATTTATGATATCCTAATCCTAACTAATATTATAAATGCGAAAGTAAGTTTGTTACGCCTTCACGGCTCAACTACTCAACTGATCATCATGAAATTTGGCATACAGATAGCCTATGGTATGGAGAAGGACAAAGGCTACTTTTTGTCCCGGGAATGCGGGCGGATTCGCGGGGGAAAGCTATAATTTACGTAACATATCTCGTATTGACGCATTAACCCTAAAGCAACTAAACTAAAAAAACTAAATTAAAAAGGCGATGATAGCTCAGTGGTAGTGACGTCGGATACCGAGACGAAGGTCCCGGGTTCGAATCCTACAATGAGCTAGAGCTTTCGGTGAAGGAAAACATCGTGAGGAAACCATAGCACGGTGGTAGGGTACTTTGTAGTACCCGTCTGGCTGGCTACCACCCTCAAGTTGAAAATCTGTCGCCAAGCACCTATCGGTGTGTTCCGACAGCTGCACTTGAGAGCCAGTTCCTTCTAGGCTTTGTGTGCTTACCACCTTCGACCACATCATCACTTACCATAGTGAGATTGTGGTCAAACACAGGCCTATACACAGTAAAAAAAAAAAAAAAAAAAAAAACTGGGAAACTTAAAAAGTCACACCTGTGAATAAACTTTGCCTTAATTTTGAATGCCATTTGTAGCACACGAATTATATGAATGCATGTGTCGGGCACTATATTATGACAAAGCTGAAAGTAGGTCGGCCATATTTTATTCTGCACCTTATAACGAGCTTTGATGAATGTTGAGCCATATCCAGCTAAATTTCAGCATTTTGCTGGCTTCGAATACAGCATTTGTCATTGGAAACACTCATTAGTTGGAGTTGACGTTAACTTGACGCCAACGCTCGGCTCGGTAAGCTTTAATAATTATAAGAACCAACGCCAACCACGGTTATTAATTACTGGCATTGACAAAATGTACCATTCGCTTGAATTTCATGGCGTTGGAAGTGAGAATTTTATTGGTTTTAGTCGTAGTAAGGTTTCACGCTTCTGAACGAAGCTTATTTGATTTGCCACTTCACACATTCGCATGTGTATTGCAACTGACTTGCAAAACTTTAGGACCTCTTGTAAATTATGTAACAAGAAGGAATTTTTAGTTTAAGGCATTCTTGAACATAGAGGTGAAAGTTTAATTTTGTAAAGCCATTAAAAATTAAACTGTCCGCACTTAAATTAAAGTTGATTCGAAATATGCCTTGGAACATGAACATTTACGAGCGCAGCTTTCAATACTCTTGTAATAAAATGCGGAAGGTTTGGGCTTGCTTCTTAAACTTAATGAGAAACTAAACGGTAAAATATGTACGTTCGTTGGTTTAAATGTTAGGAGAGTAAATTTGTATCCTCACGTCATCGTACAGAATTACATGAACAACTACAAGAGCTATCAGCATAAAATATTATGATCTCCGGATACGACTTTACATGCTGTAAAAAGTGAAATAAATGTACGAGAAAAATTATATTCACACCTTAGATGGTAGCGATCATTTGTATGTATATCCTTGGCAATATTTTTTATTGTTTTACACGTTTACAGATTATTTTACTAAAATGGCTCAACAGTGGATTCTTATTAAAGTAATGTAAATTTCAAAGCATTACTTAAACTTTATATTGTATTAAATATTGCTACGAAATCTGTAGCAGAACAATCAATAAAGAACATTTCGTAGCATGCGTTTAAGATGGTGAAGAACGTTAAAGTAAAGATGCCTTACCAATAACGGATACTTTAATAAGGTCTGGAGTTAAAACAGCGCTAAGGCCAGCATATTCTTAATATACACTTACCATAAAACAGTCGGGGCCTTGCAAACAAGATGACTCCCCACTGGGCCGAGGCGCCGCAAACTGCGAACAAACACACAGAACGTCAGTGAATCGACCTTTATTAAAATATTATGTATCCCAACCCAACCCAAATCAAATGAATAATAACAAATTCAATCTATCTTTTGATAATAGACATTTGTTGCTCAATAATATTTTCATAATGTGATCTGTTGAATTTAAATGTGGTTGTAGAATGTAATCTACGTCAGTATTCAATAATTTTATAGTGACGCGCTCTTCCCTCTACATTTAAATTGTTGGTTGAATCTAACTTAAAACTAAAGATAATTAAGTACCGTCTTTAATACTTCTTTTCGTTTAGTACTTTTCTTATTAATACTGGACAGAACTCCGTCATATTTACAATAATAATATTTGTAATAAGCAAGAAGCGTACCTAACCAACGATTATGGTTTGCAAGCGTGAAGTCTCAAGTATCTTACAAATAAATATTCCAGGCATGGAAGACGTCAATAAATTGTATGCTTCCAAACACTGAACTTGGGAAATGAAGTAAGACTTAAATGGAAACTAATTTCCAATTCGTTACTAGCAACAACATTTCCAATATTTTACCTAATATAAATTTACATCAGCTATACGTAAGCAGTACAATACATAATATTTTAAAAAGTTATGACTACAGCTGTTTGTGGAACAAACTTTTGAATAACAGGGAATAAAATAAAATTTGAATGAATTTCATCTTACAAATCGTTACTTCTCTGCCTGATTTCAATTTCATTCCCAAATATCGGTCTTTGAAAGTAGTGGTTTTAACTATAGTTGAAGATCGAATCAGATTATGAGAGCGATTTTAAGAAATTTATAAAGGAGGTCGTTAAACTTTTAAAAGTTTCCCTCGTTACGCAAACGTCAAATTGTAAAACTTCTACGGATTAATCAAGTTGTCAAAAAGCTTAGTGTTATTTGGAGCTAATATTAAAACTTATCACGAATATAAAGCTCTTTTAGGAGCTTAATTAGAACTTCAACATCGCACTTTAATTTCACTCGAAGTCAATATAAAAGGGACATTTAATTATTCGACGAAGCACCAATACATTACTCGTTATCTGAGTTCAGAGAGGGTTTTATGCCGGGACATTGAAAAAAAAGAAGAGAATAAATGTTCGATTCGAGCAGCCAGTTTAATGTATTTGATAAAAGTGACAGGCATCTGCTTACCGTCGGTTGGACGGTCGCTCGGTTTAATTGCCTGATATGCCAATGGGGACGGAGCTGGGACGTGGACACAGGACAGTGGCTTTAATGTCAAATGCTTTCATGTTTAGGATGAAGAGTTTATGTTAAGTGTCAAAAGTAGATGTGTGTTAGCTGAGTCATATTTCATGTTTTAAATCAGACCTTTCTTGGTGCAAAAGAATTGGGAACAATTTGTATTGGTGAGTATGTTTTTTCCATATGATTAAAATGTAACTAGTTTGGTTTCCATTTTTAAGAGTTCCGTTCTACTCGGTAGCAAACAAGTAGACGGCCCGCTTGATGTTAAGCAGAAGAATGACTCGCGTGTTGCCGACCTTCTCTTCAGACCCTCTTTTCACAAACTGCTTGAAATGGGGTTGAAGAAGCGTACTACAAAATGCACGGTAAAGTTGAGTTAGTGAGCCATAATATTATTGGTTTTATTATAATTATACTGAACCTCCATGCATGAATCCGACTTGTACTTGACAATCTTTATAGATTATACCAACGTTATAATTTATATTTAGCTAAATTAAATTACATAGATTATTAAAAAGCTCTTAAGATATATTTCGTCCCTGATGTAGCTTATTATAAGCTTAAATCTATTTTCTGTGTATATTTAAAGCTAGTAACAATATAATGATCCGATTTCCTACCCAGATAAAGTTTAAAATGACAGTAGGTATCATCATAATAATATGTGAAACACAAATCATGTTTTATCGGCATACAGATAATCTGAGTTAAAAACTAAGCTCTAATCAAAATCACAGATGTATTTTTGATGTTCGTCACATACAAACACCTGATTACAAACTAAACAGATCTGTACATACTATGGATACCAGATAACTGCTACAAATAAAATCAAGTGCGATAGAAAGCAGGTAATACCAAACAAAGAGTAGCAAAGAAAACAAAATTACTCTTTTAGGTCACTATCATTGCGGCTAATGATGCCAATCTGTGGCAGCGGCCATCAAACGACTCCGACCATCCACCCGTTATTAGATGTAATCATCGTAATTTTTCACACAATTTATTTTTTTGGACCACGATATTACGGCTCAGAAGTGTTATTCCACGTCAACTAATGACAACAAAAAATACACTTGAGATTAGAGTCTACGCATTGCGACTACAGTACAAATGCACGCTATTTATATTATGTTCTTATTACGGTTGGCTTTAAAAGTAAATTTCTTGAATTACTCAATTCAAAAGCCACTATTAATCAAGATAAATAGCTGGCGTTTAGTAACAATGCATTTTCTAGTCGAATTCGCCTTCAAAATATGCCAAAAAATTACTTTTAACCAATTCAATTATTACAAGTATATTGTATCGCACGACTTCGCTTCGGAGAGTTGAAATATGAAAGTTAAACAAAACAAAACGAGTGAATATACTTCGGCAACTGCAAAGGGAAGTGAGTGAATAATGAATGACGGTGATTGAAAACACAGCCCGTCGAGTGGCCTCGTATTTGTGTTAGATGCCGCCGCAGATTACCCTTTTGTTAATCAAACAACGTTTATTGAATATTATTTAATTAATCTTTCGTATTTGACTTTCAATATCGTCGAATGGAAAAATGGATCAGTCGGTGATTGAAAGCGAGCTTATGAATGGAATTTGGATACACTTAAAAGAAGCAACGATAAATTCAAAGGAGTGATAAACGTTGTAACGCGCATTCTAGTCAACCGTTACCTGAATAGAAAATTAGGGATCCAAGATGGATTACAATTTTAAAACAAAACAGGATCTCGCATACCAACACTTAAAAGTTTAAGAAAATCCATTAAAGATAATCGTTCATAAGTTGGGCCCCGGGCTGCGCCTGAGCAGGAACTAATCGATCGATGGGTACACATGGTCGTTTACAATCAATCCATCAGCGTTTATGTAACGCGTAACTACCGATCTTCATTTATCATTTTGTTTTGTGGGTAGCGGGGAACGCTCTTGGGGGTCAAATCGATGGTCCGGCTTACGAAATATGATATGTAAACATGTTTTTCTTATTCCATCAAACAGCGCATCGTTTGAACTTAATCACTTGTGTTGCTTTCATGATTTTTGTGACTTTTTGTTGAAGTTATGCTATACATTCTGACATTGCTACGTCAAAGAAAATATACACAAATCTAGATCTAAAGACGGTAGCATCAATTAAATCGTATCGCAAATTGCGATCTTGTCGATAACAATAAACAATGGAGACGAAATTTGCATATTATAACATAGATAGAAGGAAAAACATTAAACACCTAACAGCCTCCGTTGGGGAAGGGGCAAAAACGATATGAATTATGATTTCGCATAAAGATAAAATACAATCTAAGCTAGCGCGCCAAATGGTGAAGAAAAAACGTAATTTTCTTGGGAGAACAGATACTTGGAGTTTAGTAGCGGAACAAGAAATAGGGCGAGTAGTGTGCCTGGTGGTTGTAACGATTAAAGTGGTCTCGAAAAAGAATTTGCTTGTAATACGCTATGCGTACAACAAAAAATAAGTGCCCTTTTTCTGAGATCGGAAGTCTGGCAGTTGTATTTCAAACTCCGATTATAATTTGAGTTAAAGTTATTTATTTTTTAAACAAATCTTTAAACTGACATTGACATTATTGAGGGTATACAAACATGGAACTCTGTACGGCAAATGTGTACCTTGTCTCCGATGTTAGATGCTATTTTATTTGATCAGCAGTAGGTAAATTCTATTACGAGTTCGTTTTTACTAAAAGAAATTCAATTCCTCTGCCTTTCCTTACTGAAAAATAGGTTATTCGTAATACTCGCAGTGGGATAAAAATAAACGAATCGGATCAAATAAAAGTTTTTTTTACCTTAAGTTAAAGCTGTAAATGCTATTGTGATCATAAGAAATATTCCTATAAATTAATTTTATACTTTTTATACAGTCATAATATCAAGGAAGTAGAAACTTTCAGCGATAAAAAGCTGCCAAGCAAGTGCGTACAAGAAAACCAATGCTTCACTACCATACCGAGAAACATAAATGAATGTATGTACAAAGTCACCAATGTTCATTTATAAGGTCTCAACTCAAATGCGTACGGTATCATAAACGTGTAGTATCATAATAAACGATTAATGAAAAATATGTCCCTGTTGGCAATAAAAGATGGCATCGACATCATTAGGTCCCAGCCACGGTATGAATTTTTCATGAAATATGGACTCGTATAGCTGGCGTATATTGCACTGAGTAGAATGCCGAGGTATCAACATTATTATTTTCATCAGCTCCATTCGTTGTACAACTTTTTGCGTACCTCTGACAGACAACAATTTTATCTTAGCTTTAGACAAGACTATAAAATGTATTTCAAAGTCGTTGGAAAACGTGAGAGGGAATTCATTAAACACTTTTGGAACAAAGCACCGATAAAATTACTTGTCTTTAATAAAATTAACACAAAAGCCATAGGTATCGGTATAGGATTGTAGACAAATCGATACAAAATATTTTTAAAATAAACCAAGCAAAGTGTTGACCGATTTATTTATTATGAACGCATCCTGCCAATTTACTTTATTGATGTTATATTATAGCATCATTAAGTTTTTATATCCATTGCCTTTCCGTCGGACCGCCTATAATTATGATGATAGAACTATGGTCCTTAAACTATACTTAAATTACACCAAGACGATCTCATATTATACAAAGATAATTTATAACATGAGCGTATGGCGATATAGCTAAAAAAGCAATATTAAATTCAGACCTTCAATATTATGTTAAACGTCGTTAAAGTATGTAACGTATTCATTCATAGAGTAATCACGTATGTAAATTACTCAATTTAGAGCAAATACTGGTGTTATATTTCGAAGACAATGTCGAGCTATCTTTATTTACATCAACCCTATAATTGCGATGATTGTCGACTCTCGAGCCTTAACAGTTCACTTTAAATGTACATTTAAATAGGGACATGTCACCCGCATCGGTGCGTAAGATTCCACGTAGAAAGCTGAATTAAATCAAGCTGCCACCGCCGACCTAACAATGATATAAATGGTCACAAACACGTACCAAATTTGATCATGCGGCGAATAAATTAAATGGGAACACAATCAAGGATTAAATTACTGCTTCATTCTGCCTCCCACACGAGCGCGTTGCGACACATGTGCGACACATCGGTCGGTACGCGTTATGTAGGTGCCTTAACATATAATATTGTGGCACATTGTGCGGCTCGGCGACCGCATATAAATGCGCTGAGAGCAAATAAAACGGTGCTATAATTTCAAATCATACGGACAGAGAATGGGTGTGGACGGCGCTCTCATTGTGTGGAAATGATGTAACCGCTATTAAAAGTGTGGGCCGTATCCCTTGAATATTTCTTGCAACGAAGACGTCGTAGGGTCATATCGGTATTTTATATCTCACCGGAGACAATAGCATACATTTCCAACAACAAAACTGGCTCCGTACGTTAAGTGACCGAAGGCAGCATTTTAATATTTGCCTCCACCTACCGGTATTGCTCTTCAGCGATTATGTTATTAAATATTAATATCCGAAATGAGATAGCGCAGTTTGATTTATGTTACGATCGCGCGATAACTTGATTGTTTGCTTTCAGTATACATATTTTGTTATTCGAATACCTCATTTAAAAAATAAATACCAATCGAAGAGTGATTTTTATAGACGACATCGTACACTGTCACAGATGAACCAACGCCGATAAATTTAAAGACTTTATGTAAAATAAAACGGCTACTTTTATGGCATAGTAAAATGTTTTGGAATTAGTAGCGTTCAAAAACAATATTTCGTTTGTGCTATAAAAAAATCCAATTTATTTGGTTAGCCACCATGTAACGACGATAAAAATATCAGTGGACAAAACATTGCCCAATCAAGTGTTTTACGGTATTTAGAAAACTGTTAATCAATGTTGGTTTCGAAAATATTCTTAGCATGTTCCCTTTACCAAATTTCTTAATCCGTCTAAAGACGGCACGCGCCAAGCCTATATTGTATTAAATCCTAGTTACAGATATATTCCCCTTTACGATAGAGACATGGGAAGGATTACCAGAAACTATAAAGTTTTGTTTTGTTCCGTTTCCAAGAACTCGTTGGTTTATGTATTACTAATTTTGGAACACAAACATTACAGGATCGCAATAAATTGAACATCAAAATGAAATGTATCGAATATAACCGAATAAGCGATACAAACTCATTCTTGACTCATTCGTATCAACAATATCGCTTATGACAGCTCATGAATTCCTATTATCGTATTTTTTGTCAACCAAACAGAAATTTTCGTCGAAATTCATTGAACTTGAAGGACATTCTTGTATCCGTTGG
Source organism: Achlya flavicornis (assembly GCA_947623365.1). Classification (NCBI taxonomy): domain Eukaryota; kingdom Metazoa; phylum Arthropoda; class Insecta; order Lepidoptera; family Drepanidae; genus Achlya; species Achlya flavicornis. Next base: position 7,954,996 of record OX392482.1, read on the forward strand.
GGATAATATAATTCAACTCTATCCTTTTCTGACGTACGTAAATGTGAGTATATCCATCTTGTTCTTGCGGAGCCTGTCGGTTTTTGTAAGTCTCAGAAGTTCCGTGGACCATGCGACAGATGTGCGCGTGGTTGCGGTTACTAACGAACCATGATTCAATTGGTATAATCAATCATTTCTCTGATTGTTCGATCGGTGGTAAGTATATTCGGAACAACATATCTTAAAACTTGATTATTAAAACGATTAAAGATGAATCCTAATCCTTTAATTTTCTTCTTTTTCCTATCCAAACTAAGTATTAGGAAAAGATATAATTTTGATTACATACTAGTTGTGGAGTAGATGTACTTCCAACGGTATGTGTCTTTTATGAAACCAAGGAGGTTATTCGAGATAAAGCGAGCGTAATCAAGATGGAAGTTGGAAGAAAATCGTGTAAGTAGAATGCAGGCCCGATGCAAGGACCGTTACGAAACGATATCGACACCGAATCCGATTGCCGCAATGCGAAAATTATCCGCAACCAGTATTAGTTTGCAACAGAAGGGTACAGTGGAGGCGTAAATAGCTCTCAGAAATGGTTATGTTTTCCTATGTATCAGATTTAAGTTGTGACGTGTCGTGTCGTTTAGACTGCTTACATTTGAGTAAGATGCGATCATTTTATTTCAGTTTATGCTTGTACCACATCAAATAGGTAGGTATTATATTTGAATAAGTTTTCATTGTTTAAGGCTTGAGCTGGGTTGTCTTCGGTTCATATGTAAATGCGGTCAGCCAATATTTCATAAATGGTAATTTTAATATTTTTGTTAAGTACCATTAACAACGTTTCGGTTACAAAATTATTTTTTTATATCTCTATTTAAATTTTTATTAAGCTTTTTATCTTTTTTATGAATACCTATGACCTGCCCACTTTCGTTTGAGTGAAATTAATAATATGCTTTGCTTAGGTAGATATCAAATATATTTTTATGACCCCAATTAACATCACAATAGATTACCATCTTACTATTCAAAAGGAGTATTAAATAAAAATAATAAAACAAAATTAAGTGATTGAAATGTGCTAAAAGAAACAGGCTCGACGGGGCGTGGCTCAGCGTGTGCCAGCATGGTGCCACTAAGATAAAAATTCATGACAATAAAATGTTTAAGAACATGAGGAGGAATCAGAACAAAACCTATCAACAAAGCTTTTGGCATTATACAAAATGTAGGCCAAAAATACACAATAAATACACCAGTAGGCTAGATTCTTGAAAAATGATATTAAGTCCGTCATTTACATGATAAAAAATATTAGATAAATATCCTGGGACAGGATTTTAATATTTTTGTTAAGTACCATTAACAACGTTTCGGTTACAAAATTATTTTTTTATATCTCTATTTAAATTTTTATTAAGCTTTTTATCTTTTTTATGAATACCTATGACCTGCCCACTTTCGTTTGAGTGAAATTAATAATATGCTTTGCTTAGGTAGATATCAAATATATTTTTATGACCCCAATTAACATCACAATAGATTACCATCTTACTATTCAAAAGGAGTATTAAATAAAAATAATAAAACAAAATTAAGTGATTGAAATGTGCTAAAAGAAACAGGCTCGACGGGGCGTGGCTCAGCGTGTGCCAGCATGGTGCCACTAAGATAAAAATTCATGACAATAAAATGTTTAAGAACATGAGGAGGAATCAGAACAAAACCTATCAACAAAGCTTTTGGCATTATACAAAATGTAGGCCAAAAATACACAATAAATACACCAGTAGGCTAGATTCTTGAAAAATGATATTAAGTCCGTCATTTACATGATAAAAAATATTAGATATTATGTATTTTTTCTTTTGTCAATTAAACAAAAATATAAGACGTTGTATTTATTGCTTTATCAAATCATTAAAAAATGAAAAAGATAAGTCGCTTCAAAGTTCGGGAGTGATACAGTTGTTACTCAAAAGTTACGTCACGGGGGCTCGTAAAAATACGTGTCCATTATTTTTGATAATCTAACTGAAGGACTAATTAGAATTATCATTAAACCCGGGAAACATCCCTAATGTATCTCCTTACAAATATATATGCCTATAAAATTCGCTATAAGTAAGTAGCGTTTCAATAAATTCACAAATATGAAGACACCAGAATCTATCTGAATAAGCAAATAGTCATCCAAATCATTTGTGATTATTTCCACAATGCATTTCGCTCACGAGTGTACATATCGATCTGAGACGTGAACAATAGATATATCATTAGTTCGAATGTATGTACAGTTGCACGAAACACTTAGACTGATCTCACAATCTAAAGGGCATTCCATTGATAGAGATCACCGATGAGAACAATAACGTAACCCATATCAAATCTTATATGATTTCTAATTAGATTAATACATTTGCTTTATTTTTAAAACGTTATCTGGAGCGCAAGAGTTTTTTACGAGTGCGTTTACGACCAGCGGCGGGGCTTAAATTTATCAAAGCCTCGTATTTCAAAAGCATAAAATAAGAAGAGCAATTAAAGGGTTCATAACCGGGTAAGTAAATGGCCGCATTCTCTTACAAATATTTATGTAGGCGGGCGAACAAACAGTAGCGTTAAAAGCAAAGACATGCGTTTAATCCAAGACAAACAGGCTGAAAGAATTACATGAGTGGGACACAAACACCATAAAGTTCTCTCTTTCCCTTCGGGTAAACAGGAGAGCACCGCACGCGTAAAGTGAGGTAATCCCTCCTAGGTATAGTGGGAACTATGTAGACCTATTAAGGCGGAGTGCCGCTATTCAATATGTAAATGGCTTATTTAGAAATTCTCAAGAGGATTATCATCTGCATACGTATGCTAAGCCGGCATATTGTTATTGGGTGATTACAATAAAATACTTATTTATAATGCACTTTTAGCACATTATTTAATGCCTCATAAAAAGTCGAAATCTTTAATGGGGAGCAACGTACTTGCTGTGGATTGAGAACACTATTGTAAGTTTGCGGATTTATACCTATATCTACATTCACTAATTAATTGTCAAAATGTTTTTATTTTCATTAACTCAAAGAACCATCAGTTCTCCTGGAACAATTTTAAATAAATATGAAAATGAATTAGGCTTTTATAAAATACACATCGCCTTAATGAAACTAGAATCCCCATGTCTTATAAAAGAGGGCGTACATCGCAGACACTTAGGTACTCCAGTTGTGCTAATTGTGACTCCACCTGCTTTAGTCTACATCAGTGGAACAAGCGTGCGCCGTGCGTTAGAAACAAGTGGGGGACTCGGGGGAAACGACTAAGGGGAGTTAGATGCAGTGTGTGTCATCACTGATTCCTGCGAATGACAGTATGTATCATGGTATTTGTTTGCCATGCGAGGATTCTGCGGTAGTAAATAACTTTATTTAAAAACATTGTTCTACAAGACCAACGAGTCAATGTTTCTGTAAATAATAAATCACGGAAACAGCTAATTTGACCTGTTTTGATATCATTTTCATTAAACTATGCCTGTACTATGCTAGCGTATTTTGGCCAATTTAAAAAAGGTTTTTAAAAAAAAAATACGAATGGGAATGTATGATATAGGCAGCTGATTTTTTGGAACAGGTACAAATAAATTCGTGACCTTGCCTTAATGTGTGGTGATTCAATCCTCACTTTTAATATTTAAAATGCGAAAGTGAGTTTGTTTCTTTGTTTGTTAGCTTTCACGCCTCAACTTCTCAACGAATCATGAATATTGTCTGATAGCCTACGGTATGGAGAAGGCCATAGGCTACTTTTAATCCTGGGAACGCGGATGAAACCACGGGGGACCGTTTTTTTTGTTGATGTCTAAGCTCGAAATTCTGTAATAACACTCAGAATGTGAAAGCTGAATATGTATAGAAACACAAATACAAACCCCTACATGGTTTGCAATTAACTATACTTGTTATCATATACGTGAACTTACAATACTTAAATACATTTTCCCCGTTTACCCAGTTGCGATACTCAGATCTAACAAGACGAGAAAGCGCACCATAGCGTCGGTAACTAGCAAACTTCCAGCATTTAATTTATAGCCAATTAAGTTAGTGTTAAGCTAAATAAACTGACATGAAGATAGCATAAGTAACTGTAATACAAAATACCCGCTCCCAGTCGCTTAGCACAACCGACAAGTTTGTGTAGGCGCACTTTAACACTAAATTCATGTCGACGAATAAACATTTTAAATAATCCGGTTTATATACCAACGAGCATTGATATTACTGCAACGATGACAAGTACAGGAGCATTTGATTTATAATATCAACTACAAGAAAGTGCTCCTTAGAATTATAGTCGAGGCTTGTCTCTCATTATTACTTATTGAATTGACTTCCAAATGAGGATTAATAGGGATTTATGTTTGCAGAAACAGAATGAGAACTTTCCATTGCTTCATCGATTAAATATAGTACGGCATTCATTTACTATTCATCTGTCCGTGTCTGCGTTTGTTCTTCAATCTATTGCAAAGTTTAATTTATTGAGCAAAAGTCCGAAGAGCGAACAAACATCAGGTATTGTCAAGTGAAGTTATAGACAGTCGCGAGCACCCTTTAAAATCATTTTAGCGGCGAAGTTTTAAAATGACAAAGTTCTCCAAACGGCGAGTAAAAACTGAGCTAAAGAAGCCAGATGCTACAGACAGTTGGAAACAACTGGCCGGAGTTGCTTTATAAAAAGTTAGCTTTTAAAACCCTCACAATAAATCAATAGAAAGGAGTTCAGAGGAAGTGGAAGCGCAAGGCGGATATTTACTGTGATGGTACACTCGCTCTAGTTGCCACGCCATAAATCTCCGGGGCCAGCACGCTTTGTAGCTTGACTTTATGGTAGTGCTAATCACTTCCCAAGGTAGAATTCTCTGCTTCACTGAGTTACTGCTCAAAATTGGAATAATTAACCTAGAAAACTTCTCAGATGTTTGTGCTCGTTCCATTTGCGCAACAATATTTTTATTAAATATTTGCTCGAGATATGTAGCACTTGAAAAATGTGCGACGGTCTAAATATAAGCGATATATACTGAATTTATTTATACGAAACTAACAATAGTTCGCGCATCGTAGAAGTGTGCAAAAGTAATAGTTTATAGTATCGTGAGAGTCATTCCCAATATCATAATATTATTCTTTACGATAAGAAGCGACCGAGACCTGTCTATTGTGTGCTCAAAATTACGTAAAGACACCAAAGAAAGGGTTTGATTTTTTTGTGAGATAAAATCGTCACGCTTCGATTGGTATCCAATTTAGTCTGTAAAAGCGGACGGACGGACGACTACCTTACTCTTTGTAGCGTGGTCACGCCACACTCTTCCAACGGTTTGTCGACGTAATAGCTTATTTATGTACTTTCTAATTAAAATATTCGAGACGATATCGCGTTTGACAAAAACTACTATTGAATCTATGATGAGAATAAATTGGATTGGGCAAGAGACCTTTGACTTGAATCTTCGGACGTATCGTAGACGTTGCAGGTGAACTGTGGTTCACATTTAAATGCCGCGTTGCCTAATAGATATTTAATGTCGATAAATCAATGTGTTTGCATTTATTTGGTTAAATCAATTGGCTACATACAAATAACTAAATTTTAATGCGTTCAGAAATAATAAATTGACTTTGACAGAACTTTAATGTCGTAGCCATACTTTAGGTTAAGATTAATCTTAGTAACATAAATTATGAAATTTTTTGTTCTAACTTAATAACTAAATATCTCAGATGGAATTGAAAAGTCTGGAATGTTTTAATTATAATCTGTAAAGATAAGTCTCAACACAAAAACAAGTTATTGTTTCAAATATCAATTAAAAACTTTGTATTATTTACTGAAACAATAGAAGTTGTGTTTGGCGTTTTTTTATATATAACATCGAACAAAGAAACGCTTTCCAGAATTTCATAAGAATATTAGAGGAACACAAAGGAAAAAATATTATGTAAGTACTTACTACTTATACTATAAGCGCTGTTTAATTCAGCAAAAACAAAGACTGGCTAAGTAAACGCTTTCCACTGATGCCAGAGCACTTTGTGCTTTATGTTTTTATGCTTATCTTTGAACATAAATTATATCTACACTATCTTGCATTAAATTGTAGATTACCCTAAGAGCGTTTATTGCTTGGAGGCTTACTTAGAGATTACTTAGAGCTTACTTCAGTTTGGGCTAAGTGCCTTCTTGATATCTTGTATTGTTATAAAATTTTATTCAAAAACATGTTCAGGTTCAGAATCCTTGTAAAATAGCAAGAAATGTATATCTTTATTTTTTTATGACTTTGTTGGTTTTTAAAAGCTTTCCATATAACTTGCGTACGTTTACACTTCTTTAGAGTTCGAAAGAAATTATTAAAAAGAAAAAATGTATTTCTAAAAATATATTGTATTAATTTATTGATTGGTTGTAATTCAATTTTAAATAAAAACTACCAGTACCCATCATATTATTATATCAAAGCTTAAGAACTGATAAGTTTGAATAATCACCGAGCCTTAGGCACGATTTACGTTGGGTAGCTACGATTTTGCTCCAAAAAATTAGCTGACACAAACATTTTGATTTGGCTGCAGACGTTAGATCAATGTTAGTAAAATGTTTTGCATAGAAAAACTTCCGAGGGAAAATTTCACCTGATCCACTAGTTGTACGTGTCTAGTGTACATACATACTGAAAACATTTTTTATTTTTTATATATTTTAATGTTAGATACCATAAAAAGTTAGTTAAGGAAAAAATTAAGCTACCTGGGTCAATTATATATCTTAATAAAAAATGTGTAGCATCTACATCTTAAACTTACAAAAGAATTGTATCTAAAACTAAAGACACCATGAGTTTATCTATCACACATGAAATAGCTATACAACTATCCATTTATCATATTTATAGAATATCCTAACAATATCGTCAAGCAAGACAGCTTTTAGTAGTCACAAAGCGGGCCAGCGAGCAACGAGCATCCTACAAAATAAATTCACCCCACTTCCAAAGCTGAGATGGCTCACTGTAGGCAGTGACGTCACAGTCACTCGAACATTTGTCAGGCTGAGCGGGGCGGTGCATTGAGCCCGACTTATCTAAGAAAGCTGGCTTTACTGCCATATTGTATCACACTGTATATCCTCCCTGGTCCGATATGGCCCCGAGCGAAGCATTGCATGGATTTATTAGTTTATAATGCGAGGATGCCATGTCGGTAGTTTATAGTTGTTTGACGTTCATGGGAAGATAACATGAGATTTTAAGCTAGATATAATAGTATTATTATGGTTTATAATATTTATTAGAGATAAGTTAGTTTAAATAAGACTTCCGCATTGTATTCATTAAGTTTCTGGGAAAATTCCTGAAGTAAAAAGGTGATTGGTAGAATGTTATGAAAGTTGTAGTATGAATGGAATAAAAGTTTCGGTTTGTAGTCTGAGAAAAGCTGCGTTTGTAATTTCTAAGTAGTTTACACTGATTCCTCTTTAGTTCACTCAAATGGACTACCCCCAATATCAGTTATAATAAATTTTTTCGGTAGCATAGGTGTACACTCGGCTACACATCAAGCTATACATTTCCAGATAGGTCTTAGAGCCCAAGAAATACATATTTTATTTGATTTATGAGTTAGAAACCAAGAAGTCTTATACAGTTGAAAGTTAATAGTGGAAGGACAAAGTTGGCTACAATAATAGGGTTTCATTAGAAACTGTGTATAGCTAGCTCTACCATACGATTCCTTTAATTTTTCAACAAAGTATATAAAGTTAAAGGTTTAGGTGATTATTGCAAGCCAGAAGCCAGTAAAGTAGGAGCTATTTTATTACCTACTTTACCACTATGTATAATAGCAACGTTCTCCACTAGTCATAAAATTACTAGTTACGTGTTTAGAATTTAACATAGCATTTTAATATAGTTCACAAACGGTAATAAAAATCACATAAACAGTTAACGATTGACCCACTAGGAGGTCCACAGTCGCGAGCCGATAGTAAAACATATCCAGAATATCTTGAACCCCACGAGCAACATTGTTTGATAAGGAGCAGGGTGACTGAACACAGACAGAGAGTTCACAATAAATTGGTTTTGGTAGTAAAGAATCGGTTCTCGGTATCAGATATAGATGGGAGTAAAGATAACGTCTATCACATCGTATGAAATATACGAGAATTAATTATTAAGAGACGTAATGCGATTAGTTATCGCGCATTCCCGCGGTAGCCATTGTAATCTGACTACTGAGTAGAGATTATAACAGAATTTCTTGCGCTAGTGTATTTTGACTTTATTCGCGCTTGAACGATCATTCCTTGGTCATAAGTCGATGTAATGACGGGAGTTAGACTCATGATTTATGTTACTTTGCTTAGATATGCGCATTGTAGGAGCATAGCCATAGATAAGCTTTCTAAGCTTCCGTGTTCATCGGTTGGTTACCACTATATCTGCAATATTTAAATTTATGAACATATCTACCTACACAGGCTTTAAACAACATTTAGCGGATACGTGTTAAATTATTATTATTGTATTATAAAGGTTGATTTCATTCTAGGGCTTTCCTAGATTTATTAACATATAAATTGAAAAAAAACTTCTGTTAGAGCATTTTGAAAACATCCTTACGGATATGGGCACTCCTACTAATAGCATTATAAATGTGTTTGTTTGGGGATATGTTTGTACATATGGGTAAATATTTGTTACTCACGCTCAAGTGAAGTAGATCATATCATAAATACAATAAAGATAAAATATATTATTGATTCAGAAGTTGTGCCTGCGTAAGCAGAACGTAAAGTACTATACTATTATATAGAATTTAATTTATGTTATATCGCACAACTAAACACGTTTGCACATTGAGTTAATCCGGTATCAATCATCAGCGCGTCAAAACGATCCCTTATAGGTGATCTCATTATTTGTGTGTAGTGTAAAAAGCCAATTAGAAAAGGCTACATGAGTCGCGCATCCGAGCACAATAGGTCGGCGGTCAGTGGACGCGTTCCATTACATGTTCACAATGAACAAATTATAAACAGTCCACTTGCTTCAAAACACGAGCGCACATCACTTCCTGTGCCACCCATTGTCAGTTTTCAATACAATAAACTTTTATTGAAATGATACCAGAACGTGGCTCTAGCCAAACATTCTATAGCATTTTATTTGTGGGCTTCAGTGACATTGTTATGAGCGTAGCCAATTTCGCAGATTTCCGCTCTATATCAAAAGAATGGATCGGATGTTCACGAAACGGTTGCAATGGCTTTCAGGTTACGTCAGTACAAAGATTCTATTATACAGTTTTCTTTATTTACGACAAATTTATGTCAGATGCTTATAATTGACGACCATTGAAAAAGCGTGCGTGCGGTTACAATAAACTTACATTCAATTGCATGAATTGAGGGAAGTCATCCTTCCTGTCATTCGTTACCTGTAACAAGGATTTAACATTAGCAATGTGCGATTATTTAAAGCGTATTATATTTATTAGACATGCCGGGGCGTTGCCGGCAATTCTTAGTATAATTGTAGGAATATATTACAGATACAGTTAAAGTATTATTTATTTTAGACACACAACATGTATTTGCAATTTAAAGTCTTAAAATAACAAAATAAAAGTTAGAATATTAAATCCTGTAAGTATCTTGGTCAGCTAAAAAGAGATGATGAAAGATTAATTTTTACTTTACTGCCGTACATGGGTTAAAATGGTTTTTAATATACAAAAATACAAAATACTTATATTAATTCAATGATAATACACACGACCACATTAGCTTTTTCCATTAACTAGTCTTACAAAACAAAATTTATTCAAGTTGGTGCCAAGTCTTTTCAGCTGCTGGTTTTGCATACATAAAAACTATTATGCTTATTACGTACACAATTTATCACGAACATCTGTACCTATACCAATAAAAGCACATCAGTATTCCACTGTTGGCAAACTTCATTCTATAATATGCACGTGCAAGCCTGTTATTATGGAATCTACATTGCATGTGGGACGCGTAATCAGTATGTATGCTACATAGCTCCTTAGGAAGTCGTTACAAACCATAACTTGATATAGCAATACACACGTTTGGAACAACTATTAGTACTCATTTACAGCGTGAATCGAGACTAGACCCAGGTCAACGAACTGTTTCTACCGTTATCTTAAGTCGTAGAGACAGAGCTTTAATCTCAGTAATAAGTAGAAGAGCATGTGTATACTTAATTGAGTTTGCCTTATCTTAGTGACATAACTCTAACTAAATCCGTTCTGGAATTTGATATGCATAAAGTTTTCAAGAATCTTTGATTCTCTATGATTAAATATATTTAAAAAATTTGCTGGTACTATATTGTAAAGCTGAGTACTTAGTTGAGATAATTTCTTCTGTTTTTACATACGAGTATTATGTTACTGATTTTATAGGTCGGTATATTTATAGGTCTACATTATTGAAGTATTGGTTGAAGTTCGAAATTGTATAATCTTGCCGGTTATTTATTTAACGGCAAAAAGTAAATGAACAAAATTCTGAATTTCATATTATTGCATAATTGAAATGGAAAAGATACATCAATAAAATTTTTGACATACGAGTGCAGTGTCATATGTAAAATCACACCTAATTCAAATACAAATCCGCTGATAAGCATATGTCAATTCACTTGATTGATAGTGTCATAAAATATTACACATCTATCTAATTTGAATGCACTAACAACACAAATACCTCGTGTGTCATTGATAGCAATAAACTTCTATTGATTCCTCATACTATAAAACTTTCTAAAGGTACATGCATACAAAATGCTTTCGTGCAATTTAACTTTCAATGTAGTCATAGAGTTAAGTTCCATTAAATTACCATCATCGGTGCTGAGTGCAATTACTTGGAAATTTCACAGCTCAGCCTTTTCCAAAGTAATTGCTTAATTTAGACAAAATTAAAGAGTTCAACGTAAGAAATGGGTATTTTATTCTCAAATCTTTGGACAGCATTATTAGAAATTTAAAATTATGAGAGAGGTAGAGCATAGCGTATATTCGCTCAAAGATCAGCTCGACTGGGGAAGTACCTCCACCTTACAGAATACCGCAGACAAATAACTTTATGTTGTGTTCCTGCGCGTGAGCAAGGTCGCCAGAGCTCATAGGGGAGGGGGGAAAGGTCGGTAACGCATGAGCGATGCTTCGTGTGTTGCAAGCGTCCATATGGCTACGGTAGCCGCTTGCCATCAGGCGGGCCGTATGCTTGTTTACCGACTTAGTCGTATAAAAAAAAAGAACAAAAGAAAAAATAAGAAATTTTGTATTTGAGAAAAAAGAAAAGCAAAGCTCATGATCGATGAATATTATACATGACTATGGATAATATATACATAAGTCAACTAAGGTGAAAAAACACCAGAGCAGTTCAAACATCCACTAAGTACACAATATAATTTTCGTGAAACATCGAGCCGTGATGTGACCACTAAGGAGATTAGGCACTTGTTACTACGACCACGTCGACCAGATACCTTCAATAATGTGTTGGGCCTAGGTCAGGCAAGGATCTTTGAAGGTGAAATTAGCGGTCTGGACAGAAAGGGCCAAGTTGATTGATTTGTATTGAGGTTTAGTGGTCATCTAATTGTATCTTGGCGCGTACAAATATTTCTTGGAATATCCTATTATGCAACGTCATCACTAGATTTCCTCGCTGATTATTTCGAGAAGATAAATATTACTGAAAATATATATACTTTAGTAAGAAGATAGTGAATGTAATAGTATCATAATCAGTTAGCTTACCGCGTACGCAAGTCGTGCTCATGCGGTAAGCGTGATCATGAATATTGGTAATATTATGTGACATGATACGTTGTTTCAAAGCTTTTGTTTATAACAGAAAGTTTATGTGTGTCCCGGATGTCCAATGTAGTAAACTGTTGCATTGAACAAAAATCTTTGCAGAATACAAAGAATAAAAGTTTATCCATCCACTTAATTAAAATTAAACCTCCAAATAATTTATGCAACGCAGCGTTGCGTAAAGACTGCACACTGCAACAATAATAATACTTCATTCCAAACTTGACATCACATAAAGTTGTGGGCGAGCAGGACAGCGGGAATAAAACAAAATCTTTTTTTAATTTAAAGCGAAGAGAGACAATGAGCAAACAGCTGGCGGAATGCAAAACAAAACTGAATAAAGAGAAAACCCACAAACGCCGTGACACTAGCCGAAGCAGTCCTCGGTAACTGAACAGCTAAATAATTAATGTAGAAACAAAGTATCATGGATAAAAGAATTGTCACGTCACGTGCGATAAACGAGGCCCAGGGCTAAGGCAGAGTGATCCAGGTAACAGAGGCAAAGAACTCACGACCATCCAGGAAAAAGCTTTTAATTTAGTGTAGCATATAAGTTCGAACGGGACAACGGATGTCAGACGCAGCCGATAGCCCCCAACGATACTACTTACATCAGATAAGCTTGTAAGCATTCTCGAGCGACGAAGAAGGAAACGCAACAGTCCCAAATGTATTATTGTGACTATTGCGTGCCATAAAGCTTGCTGTAAATCCTTAATTAACAAGAAACGGAACTGTATCGAGCCGCCCATATCCGATACGGAGTACTGAATGGCTCACTTAACAGTGCTCTTCTGCTTTCAAATAAATATATCCGATTTACAAGATTCATGGCCAAAAACAACGATATTTAGGAGTCAATTAAGAATAAACATGCTGGAACGCCTGGCGCGCATCGCGTAAAACGCGGCTAATAGCCGTTTAGATGGCAACACTGAACAGCAGGAAGCCATATTGAGAAAACCTGTGGCATTTGCTACGCGGGCGCCTTCGTAGACTTCAAGCGTGTTTACGATACTTCTCATGTTCGTATTGAATGATTTCCCAACAAGTTACAATAAAAAAACACTACCTCATTCTGCTTGCCTACTTAAAAATCACAACCACGCATAAACGGGAGAACGGATTTGGATGGTAATTTGGCACACTGATAGATCGTACCCTAGAATAAAATGAAAACATAAGTCCCTAAGAAGACGGGTAAAACCGCGGGTGGAAGCTACAATAATAATATTTACATTTTTATGAAAAGACAAATACATAGTCGCTTTGTGTAAGTTGATGCCATTTTACGACTTACGAAGCCTTACAAATAATAAAAGAGTATTGAGGTGTTGTTAGTAAAGGTGCAAGTGATACTTTAAATCTCTTAGAAATACTGAAATTATATTCAAAATCAAAATCAAAAAGTCATTTATTCAGTTTAGGCCCTGTTAAGGCACTTATGAACGTTAAATTGGTACATACAGTTGAATTTACCACCGGTTCGGAATACACTTAAACTGAGAAGACTCCTACAGCATACAGCAATCATCATCATCATCAGCCTATAATGTCCCACTGCTGAGCACAGGCCTCCTGTCACAAATCGGGGTGAAAGGGAATGGGCAGATACTCCACCACGCATGCCCACTGCGGATCGGTGGAGGTAGGTTAGTGGTCAACCTACTGTTGAAGTTTTCAAGCCGCCTGGAAAGGCTCCAACTAGCTTAACGACTATCACAATTAAGTGATAACCGAGACCAACGGCTTTACGTGCCTTCCGAATCACGGAAAAGCTCGATTTGAAATACCACTAGGCGTTCACCCATCCAGGTCACCTACCACGATGGTGGTAGCTTAACTTGGCAATCGATTAAGAACGGCTTATCATGCTACACCACGATCGCTTCATTAAACTGGAAACGTAACTTTTAAATTTACAGAAGATATAACAGTCATATCGTAAGCATTCAAAAAGACTCAAAAGACGCGTCAGATCGTCAAGTCCCCTTCAAAGAGCGCCCGAACACGTCAATTTGTTTACGAATTACGCATAAATTCGTCCCCGAAGACAAGACATCTCGTGCGGAGATCGCTGTTGCGACATTTCAATAAAATTTACGATTGTGACTTAAATGGCGTGTCCGATGAACAAAAAATGTTCCGACATATTCCCTTTTATTTTAGACGTGTGCACGTTGACTTCGTTAAAATATTTTTGAACGTGATAATAAAACTGTCCATGCATTGTGCCACTAATAAATACAGCATCGACATTGAAAGTGTACAAATACCTAAAATAAGCTAATTTGATTTCCTATATAAACATTTGGGCATTATTTATTGCTCTGTAAGACGTTTTCAGTGAAAATGGAGTCGATATTTCATTGAGCTCTTTTTGACTTACAAGTGAACATGGTATAACGTTGAAGAGTTTTAATACATTCAAAAGATATTACTACATCGTTCGTGTAATCAAAAAAATATAATATTTCTTCTTATGTATGATTTTAATGAGAAGTTTGTGAACTAGTAGCTTTATCATTATAATCAATCAACAACCATACACATTCTTACAATTTAACTTAAGTTACATCTTACTACCCTGGTCACAAAACATATAATCGAACGTATTGGTAGCTACAACAGTTGCTGACTGTGCCTTTGGTAATATTATTTTAGGATTCCAAAATTAGTGTGTTCCATGCATCGTACGTGGCGTGGCCAAATGCACGCAACATTGATCTGCGCTATTGGCCATGACAAGCTACTTGTCTACCTCGTGACAGATCGTTCTACCACCCCTATTGGTATTTTCGTCTACTCGTCGCCAATGTTTGTCTTCAAATCGTTAATGTTTACTCAGATGAGTCGAAACTTCAAAATTAGTCGGTGATTTAAGAGTGTCCATAAAAAGATTTTTATTTCTTATACGGGTTTGGAGTTTCGAGGAAAACGTAAGATTGAAAGGTTTTAATGTGTTTGAAATACTTAGGTATGATACAGAATTAACGGTACGTATTGGCAAGTTTATTGGTAAATTCATATTCTTTATGTGGGATATTTTTTGACCACAATTTCGCGATGGTAAGCGATGTCGATGCCAAACGTAAACACACAAAACCTTAAGGAACTGGCTCTCAAATGCAGCTGCCGGGACACACAGGTAGGTGCCTGATTTTCAACATAAAATGGCAGATAGATAGCCAAGCCAAAAAAAAACCTATTCCGATGAGTTGAGTATGTCTGAGCATAAACGATAGCTTCTAGCACCTTTCTAGGTACAATATGGCATACCTATATGGTACCTAGAATGATTTCTCTGAACATCGTAGCATATTCTACCTATATGCTACCGGAGAATACCCGTTAAAACATTATTTAAGCGATTATTTTTAAATAATCATTTAATATATTTAAACCCACTAGTACTAATATACTGATTAATAATAATAATAATATATAGATTATTATTACAATCAAAGACAGATTCCACGACTCTATCTGTAATGAAATATATGACATGAATGGCCATTGATTTCATTATATTTAAATAAATGTAATGATAATTTTAGACACAAACATGTAATATGAGATATAAAAACCTCCAGTTGAATTCATTACTGGATCGATACTGAACTTTACTGTTCGCTGCGGGCTATTCGTTTTTAAACAAGTACCACAACACTCTCCGAGGTTTACATAAAAAATGCTATAAAAAGGCATATTTCATTTACTT
The DNA here is from genome assembly GCA_947623365.1 of Achlya flavicornis. Classification (NCBI taxonomy): domain Eukaryota; kingdom Metazoa; phylum Arthropoda; class Insecta; order Lepidoptera; family Drepanidae; genus Achlya; species Achlya flavicornis. Next base: position 7,970,650 of record OX392482.1, read on the forward strand.
TTTTCGTGCACTAAAACAACGGGGTGCCTCGTGTTTTTGTGAACCCACTGCGATGCGGCCCACGCGGACCCCAATGATCGTTTCACACTTTAAGTGGCAGCACGGTAGTGAGATATACTACTTATACTATTTTTAAAACGAACTGGCTAGGGGTGAGTAGTAGTAACGGTTTTCATGTACCTGAAGTTCGAGTTTTATAAGTGTTTTACCCATGTTTTTTTAAAACGCAAGCTTCCGAATACTATTCAAAGCGACGTTAAAACTATAACGTATGAAAGATCTATCATTATATAACGTAGATATAAATCTGAGTTGTTATAGATAAGATGATATCAAAATGATTATGGTCTACTTGGACTGTTATGTAAACCATATTGAGTAAATTGGCAAATGGTTTCAATAAAAATTAATTAATCATTCACAGATTTGTGTCAAATTAATTGAGAACACAAACGTTCAGTAGACATTCTTTTTCACAATTTTTCTCGTAAAACATGAATAGCGTTGTTAAAGCTTAAAAAGTAAGCTATAATAAACAACAATCTCATCTAACTGCGACATACTCTTGGCTTGTATCGACACCTCTAGGAATTTTGATCGTCGGTATTACAGATTTGAGCTCTAGATAAGAGATGGTCCCCCATCAATTTCGTACAAAATATTTGTTAAGATCCAAAGATTCGTTTTTATGGGTTTTAAAAGATTAATGCGGAGATAAAAAGATTTGGGGCGCATTGACGGAATGGAATTTTGGGGACACAATAAATTTTGACACCTTCCCGTTTTGAGACAAACCTTTTTAATCTACCATTTTATTTTTCTTGTAATGTAAACTTCTGTATTATCTTGTTTTAAAACGTGACATTACTAAGGTTAATGGTTCTCCCCACTTTTGTTTCGCTCCCCACCCTCTTTGAATACGTATTCATACGTTTGCGTGCACGCAGTTTAAGCTCCTCCCACAGTGGACTTCCTACTGTGCTTTGTTTAAATAACGAAGTTTTTGGTGCGTGAAACATTATACATAATTCTATTTTGCCAGCCATTTTTTTTTACAAAGAAATCTTTTTAATTATTTTTCTAATATACCATTCATTGTATTGCTTTAAGTTTTGGGTGTTAAAAGCTTCACTCATTAACTGAATATCTGTATTGCCTAGGTTGAAATACCTAACTTTTGTGAAACATTGAGTTGCTAATAGTAACATATTTTGACCGTAAATTTTAGTTGGTAAACTTTAGCAAATACCCCGACGAAAGCGATTAGTTGATCGGACGTCGGTCGGTCAGACTCTCGGAATGAAATTTACGAGCATTAAAACTATCTCCATTTCATCGCAGCTTGTAGGGCTTAGTCTACGCCTTCAGCTGGGCAGCTGCTTTTAATCGAATCCCAATCAACTTCGGGACGTTGTACAATAGTTTACTCTAACATTAAATATGTAATCAAAACTGTTTGTTACGCAGAGAACCGCTCGTGCTCACTTTTTGTATATTTTTTCTTATTTTTAACCCTTCCACCACATGTTTACATATTAACGTGCATTATTACTAAGTGATTTCATATTTTTATACATAGTAAACAAAGGTACCATGCATGTACAGGAACATCTAGTAAGATATTGACTAAATTGTTAAAATATTTGTGAGGTACCCAGAGCATGGTGGATAAATGTCTGGATCTTCTTGTCGCTGCATTTTCAAACAATTGTTAGATTGAGCTTGCTCTTATATCGCACGTTTTTATAAAAAGATATTTAGGCTCTATTACATCATCATCATCATCATATCAGCCTAGGGATGTCCACTGCTGAACATAGGCCTCCCCCATTAACTTCCACTTCGAACGGTTTTGGGCCGCTTGCATCCAGCGGTGCCCAGCGATCTTGACCAGATCGTCGGTCCACCTGGTTGGAGGTCGTCCCGCTCGGCGCTTTCCAGTACGTGGTCGCCACTCGAAATGAGGAGATAACTTTTTAGTTTATATGCACTTAAATCCATATTATTTAATTTACATTTAAATGTAGAGTTCAAGCTTTTATTGTAAGTTTGCTAGTCCTAGTGAAATTCAAGAGACTGCAATGTTTACTGATAACATTTTTTGTTGCATAAACGCCCATCAAGCGATAAGTCAATATGACAATCCATTAGATAGATAGCATGCGCATATGGTTGATTGATTGTAAACAGAGATAAAGGGGAAAGGAGGCCATTAATTTCTTATTTACCGAAACCTGAACAACGTAGGTGTCGTTTGGGCACGAAGAAAACGGGTAATGTCAAAAATCGGACGTCGACACAATGGTGGTTCGAGGATTAAAAGCGAAGCGTTGTAACAGTGGCGGACACATCATTTATCAGGGGCAGGGCGGCCTCTTCCATGCGCTTTAACGCCACTGGATTCGACCCAAAGAGTATTTATTATATCCTCAAGTAACGAGGCAATCCTTATTTCTGATAAATTAAGCATTGAATAAATAATGCTTATTAAGGTAAGTGGGAAACCCCTATTATTTGTGAAAACTCAACTATCAAAAATATTGCAAAATTTAAGATGGCCATGTTAAACACTGGACTAATAAATTAAATTGTATGATAAAATAATTTGTGACAGTGAAAATTTTATCGTTGACATAGGCTTTAACAAGAAAGTCGCCCTGTAATTAATTATAGACAAAATATTATCAGCTGAACTTATCGAATCGAGTTCACAAAGCCAGTATCACATCTGTGTTTGTCTTGGAATCCAGCCTGAGTCCACATTTTACTTAGTTTTAGAAGTAAGCGAAGCGTGCTTTATTGTCGGATCGCGTGACAAGTGACTCTACATCAACTTTAGAAGTAACGGAACGTCATGTAATTTCCAATAACGACGTGTTTCTTTTATTGTCATATAGCACCAGCGATGAAATATTGACTTATTTGTAACCAATAGTAATCATGATGTTATATTTGATATAAGTTATGGCAATGACTCATCCTTAAATTGTAATTTAAATATAAAATAAAATATAAAATTTAATTATAATCAATGTTAAACTTGAATGTCCAATAAAAAATTTCATAGTAACCGCAAAGCTACGAGCAGCTTTATGATTTTAGGGAAATAGCTTATTTCAGTTTTTAAAACCCAATTTTTTATTTGACAAAATACTGGCCTGGAATAAACGGTGTAGGCCAAACCGATACACATCACTTGAGTACATGGAGTGGAGCCCATAACTTCACACTACAACCGATTGTAACATCAGCTTATTGCCACCAGACAAATAAATTTCCTTCACGTACCTTATCTAAAATCTTTAAGAGAAACCCGAAACCGTAAACATGCACGTTGAGCATACAGTGTTAACTATTCATTCGGTGTCTCTAGAGAATATATTGAACAAAAGACGGGCTCAGCATCCGACGACACTATTTCTCACTACATCGGTGCGATGTAATCAGAGAAGACGACGTGTCGCGCTTATTTATGTATGAACGGGGCGCGGGCGAGGGTGGGCCAAACGCGTTGGATACAAACAGAATAATATTGATGACACTGCGCTACGAGGGGTCATGAATCATTAATCGTCTGCTCTCGTATACGGCTCTATTACGACTGCCTTGCCGGATAAGCCACCCTTCATGAGGTGAGGCCGTATGAACGCCGGCCGCGCTTTCACTGACGATTGTCTTTTTCATGCGTCATTATTTAATAAGCCTAAAAATATTATTATCCAACCACAAGGCCCAATAAGTTTTAAAAGATATCAACACCTTCATAAAAAAATATGTCGCTACAATGTGTACTCTTACTTTTATAACTATATGTACTGTATATATAATATATTTAAGACTTACAATTTAAGATTACAAAATCTGTAGGTATTAGTCGATATTTCCAAAAAAAAGATGCCAAAATATTGTCAAAATTAAACCATAACCTTTTTCAATTATTCCCAAAAATAATAACCACTAAGGAACATAAAGCAATTTTCTTGAACACAAAAAAGCGAAGGCAATTTAAGTTAATTCAGTAAGCAACAGACATGGCTACTTCCAAATGAACTCAAACGTAACAAAAACGAAAACAAATCGTGGACAAAAACGCAGGTCATTTCGGCGCGGACTTTCTCGTTTATTTTTTCTAAGCGGTCCGTGGCCCGAGGACGTGCATCCGAAACCTTAAGGTGTATTTTTTTATCGATTTTTCTTCAAACAAAAATTTTATTCTACCTCTTGTGCATGGCTGAACAACGATAAAATAATAATGCTCACAACGGAGTGGCCGCTACAAAAAAGGACCGTAAGGGAAGGCCGGAGCGTTCCCTAAATTTCTAATCGAGATTTTATTTTGCGATCGTGTTCTTTATGGGTCTTTTTGCAAAGTCTCAAGGTGAATCATGTATTATTCTTTTTGCAAGTACAGTTTTAGGGGCATTATTGTGTGGGATCTTGGAACTAGTTGATAAATCACTTGCTATCGACCTACAACTAAAGTTTACAACAGTAAACTTTAGTTTTAGGTATATATTTTAAGTAAATAATAGCCTGTAGCAATGAACAATGAAAGTTTTGTTAGGTACTTAGATAACTCAGGAAATTTTGAACTAAATAATTTCAAAAACACAAATGTCGATAGTGAAGGATCATGCATGGTCAAAGGATCTAAGAAACTACAAATACATTCTTGATAAATAAAACTGATTTCATCTCACTTCACCCAACATGATGAGAAAACAGCAATAGAGAGAAATAAATTAAGAAAACGTATGACCAGCTAAATAAAATAAATCTTAATAGACCTCATTCATATTCCATAAAAAAAAAACAACTTGAAAGTATTCAAAATATAAAAGAACGAAAATTTACATGACAAGTCAACTTACATGCCTTAATGTAGTCATAAACATCATAAAGTATATCTATATCTTGACCCTAGAGGTATTTTTTAAAATTCATCGCATGTTCCTAAAGTTAGACTTCCATCGAGGGAGGCATTCTTCCAACAAAAAGGCTACCCAAAAAAAGTTTAAGGAACGGAAAAAACACAAGCCAATATATTTAAAAAGAAACATGTTTCAATGAGGCATAATAGAAGAGAATACTTTCTGGCGACAGTATGACAAAGTCACATTGTGTGTGACGACTTTTTTTCTTAGCATGTGATCGTTTTGTATGTTTTTTAACAGCCAGTTTAAATAATAGAAGGCACTTGTTTGTTTTTGAATTTCTGAGAATCAATTACAATAGGCATGTTAGTCTTCTGTATTCTGTAATAGTAACGTCAAGTATATATCATCCATATTAACTTATACGTATATTCAGCGTTTCTTACCCCGGTTAGGAATTCAGGAAAGAATTTTAATGGCTGAATTTTTGAATCTTTAAAATTTCACCAGCATGATTTTTTATACTACTTAGGTACCTAATTGTACCAATTGGCTTGTACGAATTGAAAAAGAATTGGAAGAGGAATTGAAAGGTATCTCTGTGAAGACACCGGAGGTGAGGCACATAATTACGAAATAGTTACTACCCGGAGGGACAAAGCACAGTGCAATTTTTTTTGGTCTGGGGCATTTTTTCCACGGAAAACTTGATGCAAGGGTCAAGATGCTGAATCATTTTTATGTATTAAAGGAGACGAGAAAAAAAACAGACTACCTACCATTTTTTGAAGCGTTTCCTTGTATTTTTAAACCCTTATAGCTGCGGACTAGATAATACCATAGAGCCAACATTCTCAGGATTTGATTTAGATAGCAGACTTATAAGTTTCATTTGTCTAGTTTGAAATACGTCGATTTCGCAACTCACTCGCTCATCAAAACTGAGAGGTTTAACCGTACATCTTGGTCAAAAAGTATGGCTTGGCTGTTTCATAGAAGTAATGCATTACATTAAAATAAAAATCATTGACTTAATTTCTTACCATTAGTCCATGAGAGTCTCTGTGCGACGACCGCAAAACAACCAAGCCAAACTTTATTTTTTACCATGATATAGGGTTTGTAGAGTTAGGGCTTGTAGAGTAAGGGGCTTGGCTCTTCATGAGATCTGATAACTTTTTAACAGTGAACGCGTTATGAGCTTGTGACCCTTGGCAACCATTTCTTTTTTGTGGTATAGATTTTACGTAGACATCTCGGCCCAAAAGAAACGAAAGCTCGAATACTAAAATCTGATTACAGTTGTTTCCCTACCACGGCATATCTGAAAAGGGTTATGATTCTATTTTACTGTGGACATGTGCGAATTGCGATCGAGAAGATAATCTTTATTGGTCAAATTAGATCATTTTGGACAGCCTCGTGAGCAATCGTACATGTCTGAAGAGATCATATTTGAACACTTTACTGCAATAATTAAATAATAATTAAAACGGTATTAGAATGAACGTTACGACGACGTCAGGATTTCTGATGTTTGAAGTAGTCATCATATACCTGCAATGGAATATAAATAAGAACAAGAATAATTACGTATGTAAAAATAAACAAATTTTTAGAGCACTGGGTCCAAAGGAATTATAGATAGAATGATGTGCAGTTTATAAGGAATATGTGCAATTCATAATGAAAATGTCTAATTCCGATATTAATATCAGAATTCCGATATTGAGATCCAATATCGGAATTGAAAACTTTCCGATATTACATGCTCTACCAGAGCACTAGGATAGCTTATGTTCAAATAAGTTCTTACAGATAGATAAATAATAATTAAAATCTATAAGGTGTGAATGGTTGTGCTCAGGTGCTGCTTGTGGGGGCTGGTCTGCTTAAGTTTGCTATTTATTTACTTATTAAATTTTTATTCAGTCTACTTTGTAATTTTGCCGCCGTGCCGGGGAATTGTTTTCAGTGCGATTAGAATGTAAATATTATTTAATGAATTAAGCTTCTTTTGAAAAGAGTAATTGCTGAGTTTATTGCCGGCTCTTCTCAGCAAATGCAACCTTCCGAACCGGTATTAGAGTATTAGAGTTAGGCTTTTCATAAGTGCCTGCGAAGGTCTATTCGAATGAATGATTTTGAATTTTGAATAAACACTGGCAGTATAAAAAAACCGGCCAAGTGCGAGTCAGACTCGCGCACCGAGGGTTCCGTACAAACCTGTAGGTATATAAGTAAATGGTAGTATAGACCTGAGTATTTGATATTAATTTCAATTTATGACCTATTAAAAAAAAACTACTTACTAGATCTCGTTCAAACTGGTCACTACACTAACAAAACAAAATTCTTTTCAAAGTTAAATCAAATATTATTATCAACCTTATCCCATTAAAATAGAGTTGAAAATGGCATGCACACATTTCTTTGCTATGATATTAGCAAACTCTTACATGAGGTGTATTTTATTACAATAACGTTCAAATAAAAAAAAATACATAGATTTCATGTCTCAATATTTTCATAATATTCTAAGGAAATATGAACTCTACTTACTTGTACATCTATAGGTGACTTCGCAAACAATCTATTTACACCGAGAGATTTGTTTCTCTTATTGTAGAGGCCAGACTTAACATTTTTATATTGTGGCATATCACTGACTAAATTCAATCCTCGGTCCAATGTATCATTAAGTTTTTGCTTGTAGATTGTAGGAATGGGCTCCATGGTGGAAACTACTTGCTGCTCGAGTTCATGCATTGCTTCTTTAATTTGGGTCTCCAAAACGTTTGAGGCACATTTATGTTCCTTTATTTTAACAACTTCTTCCATGCTACTTAATGTGAGTAAGCCATTACACCCTTTTTTAATACACCGCCACAAGGCATTGCCGTTTTTATAAATTTTGTGTTTACTATATTGTTTGTTATTATACACTAACACTTGTGTCCCCTTCCGGCCAAGTACGTAATTAATAGATGGGTTAAAATTTCTACTACTTGGACCTGCCATCGGCTCCATTATTTTGTTTAAATAAATTGCACAAAAATTAGAAAAAATAACAATAACAAGACCGGCGCACAATTGCATACACTCAGCCCGTGACGTCGCGATAGTGTAATGAGAACTAAGCATGTAAACAAGTTCCGGAAACGCTCGGCTAAATTCGGGTTGGCTCGGGAATTCAGTGGCGGGCGCACGCGTTGACTATATTAGCGCATCATGTATACGTCTTACCTTTGGGATTTATATATGAACATTATGAAAATTACAAGTATTGTATCACATTATTATTCATTTTAAATAATAGATATTTTCTTCTATCGATATTTTTATTTCTTAGTCCCCGCACTATGCGAGTAATATTCGTAGGTGTGCTTCGTGGAATAGGAAATTAATTATTTTAATTTTTTATTTGAAGCCCACCTACGGGTGCGCAAGATGGACTACTTTGGGTGGGCTTCCTCTGGGTGGGCTTCTTTTGGGTGCGCTTCGTGGACTACCTCCAATTTTCAGTGGAAGTTTGCACCGTAATGTACATCATATATTTTTTATAGATTTATCATTCTCTTATTTTAGAAGTTACAGGGGGGGGACAAACATTTTACCACTTTGGAAGTGTCTCTCGCGCAAACTATTCAGTTTAGAAAAAAATGATATTAGAAACATCAATATCATTTTTGAAGACCTATCCATAGACACCCCAAACTTATGGGTTTGATGAAAAAAAAAAATTGAGTTTCAGTTCTAAGTATGGGGAACCCCCAAAATTTATTGTTTTTTTTCTATTTTTATGTAAAAATCTTAATGCGGTTCACAGAATACATCTACTTACCAAGTTTCAACATTATAGTTCTTATAGTTTCGGAAATAAATGGCTGTGACATACACGGACAGACAGACAGACAGACAGACATGACGAATCTATAAGGGTTCCGTTTTTTGCCATTTGGCTACGGAACCCTAACAAGGTTTAGTCGTTTTTTGTTAGATCGCTGAAACCCGTACGCTTGCAGTTGCCTATGACCGATATTAATCACTTGCCATCAGATGGACCACGTGCTTGCTTTTCAGACTTTTGTCTCAAAAAAATATCTTAGTCGCATTATATGGTCAGGCAGACATGATGTACTCAATAAAATTGGTAACAGGACTGAAAGAAAATACAGGTGATGATACAATATAATAGAATAATCCATTGCAACGTTTCAAGTAATGGACAATATTCCTTGATCTAGCTCGACATGTGAACATAATTATAATAACGCGTTTCAAAAAAAATATAAGAAAAAGATTTACAATATTGCATCCTTACGAATTCTAAGGTCAACAAAAACCTTTAGGAATTATAATAATCGATTCCACCCATTCGATCCCATCTATTTAAATGCATGTATTTATGTAATTTGCGCATTTCCTCACGATACTCCAATAATTTGAACAAAGAAACCAACTACCTATCCTTCCGCCCTTGGAAACGTCACGCACATCCCTTTTCAAACAAAATGAAAAAACTACTGCAGCCCAGTTCATTGTAAGCAACCTTTGTCGCAGGTAGAATTTAGTAAAAAAGACCCACTAAAAGCAAAGCATTAGACACGCAAAAAAAGGATGAAGCGTGATCAAACTAAATACCATATGGATTAAAAACAGATGCTGATTTATGAAACGTAGATGATGTGCATGATACGGGTGCTGTTTTTTGCATGATTTTTACCTGACAGCATAAATAGATCGCCGAAGATTTGATAGGAGATATGAAAACTACAATGGCAATGAATATTATTATAATAATATTTTGCAAATTCCTGATTTAGAATTTTGTTATGCTATTGCATAATGTTGAAATGTTCGGACTGCTATTGCAGAGTCCGAACATTTCTTAAGCCATGCTAGACCTGTGCAAGAGAAAAAAAAATACGTTTCAAAGGTTGAAGAAACTATATACCTATTAAATACTTACTAAAATACTTGAATAAAAAAAGCGAGAGAGAACTTCGATTTTTCAGCATTTAAACTTTGAAAACCACTAAATGTATTAAATAGCTGATGAATAACGTAACATATATATTTGGTATGCGATCAATTTGCTTAACAAAAGGTTCGATTAAGATGGAATTTTCATCGTAAGCAATTTGGTTCACGTACCTACCTAGTTTAAATATTTAACAGACACTACTAATTTACGATTCCATTGAAATCTGATTCAGAGTTAAGTGGCAGATAAAGTCGTGACAGTATAAATTAAATATTTAATTTAGATCGATCAAAATAAATAATGAAGCGTTAAATATATTTCAGGAAATTATAATACTTTGCATTGTTAAGGAATAATCAGGAGGAATGTAAGGTGTCTTATAATCGTAACATTAATCAGATTAAGAAACAAAATAATTAAAGTTTTATCTCTTACCTGGAGAAATGAAACCAATATAAGCTTATTCCAATTTAAAAGGGATAGCTGATACAAATTACATTTATGGAGGCATAGTCCCGATAACCAGCAGGCAACCTGTTCGGAATGGTTCAAATAAATAACATAACCAGTTTAGATAAATTCTATCTGTAAATATTGGACGATATAAATCGTTCTTATCTCTTTAGAGAGTTCAGATAAGTTCCATAATTGTATTTCCAGTTTGATTGATAGTCATGATTACTTCGATTCTAATAATTAATACTTCTTAATAATAGGATATTTCTAAAGAATTAAGATTTACCTATATTTCTAATCGAAACACATGGCGTACACAACTAGGTATAGTATATGTTTAAGATTTTTATCCCAAAAACGCCCTTGAAGTCTTCTGCATCTTATACCACTTTTAGGCCTAGCATGTTTTTGCTTACACTTTCTCAGTATTTTCTTTAATGTTTAGATATATTTCTAATATAATATACTCATGGAATTTAGTAATTCAATCATAAATCTTGATTTATTTGGCCCTGCTCAAAATTTTAGTAGGAAAATATAAGTTTTTTCCCCAGCTAGGTACCTACCTACTAAGCACAAATACTCAAAAACATTTCTCCTTAAACAAAAACTGGACAAAACTCATCCGAAGAGAATAGGCTTTTATTATGGCTTTGTCTGTTCTGAGCATGGCGCCGTCGACGTCAGTCGATTTAGCGGGACGGTTCATACACATAGTGTGATTGATTCAGGAACAAATTAACAGACATTATACTCAGTTAATACCTACCAGCTTTAATAGGCTTCTATGTTGTTATAATGTTCTTCAACTTAATCTAGTTCTTGAGTAATCTGTTTACTATCTTTCTTATTCTTCAAATCATAAACAATTGTTTATGCAGAAACACATAAAGAAAACACGAGTGCCTATGGATCGCTTCTAGATAACACGTTGGTATTGTCTTTGGGTTTACATTACCTATCAGCAGTGTAGTCAGTCACGTGTCCATGAGTAGTTTGAATTTTTGTATATTATACCCAAGAATGTATATTAATACGGTTGTTTTCAACGAAATACAAAAAATATTCTAGTACTAGTTGTATGTTGTTATAAGAATACAATATGTATGTTCTGTTTATGAAAATGCCATGCCAGAGCTCATAGGGTAGGGGGGAAAGGTCGGTATCGCGTAAGCGATGCTTCGTGTATTGCAAGCGTCCATATGGCTGCGGTAACCGTTTACCATCAGGCGGGCCGTAAGCTTGTTTACCGACATAGTCGTATTAAAAATAAATGCCTTCTACATAAATTTTTGTGGCTTCATAAAACTTAAGTATCATTAGTAAATTATACAATTTCTCACCTTCTGCAAACATGTCGCTCTACATTGTGCCACTCGTAGTGGAGAAGACACTTCCTCTTCGGCTGACACTCCAATCCATGGCATTATAACGGAAAACAAGGTGAAACTATACAATAACATTTTGGCACACATTTTCTTTGGTATCCCTCGTACTAAAATCCAAGTTTTGGTCAAAGCAACAGGCTTATCATAACGGGCACATTAATATAAGTGATGAGATACTAATCATAATAACGTCTTATTTATATTTCTTCAGTTTTCTTGAACGTTTTCAAGTTTTTCGTCACGTTAACATAATTTATTAGCATAACAAAGTTTTTTTTAATAACGTCGCTGTAACTGTGAATCCGATTGTCAGTGGACGTCATAACATGTCAATAAAAACATAAAATTAACACAAAACGGCGGATGTTTGAAAACTCACTGAAAATATTTTACACAGTTCGAATCGTTATCGACAGAGCACTATTCAAAACCAACGCTACCGCCAGCGCGGTCGACTGCGGACTAACCACCCCGCTTGAAGAAGCTCTGTTCCTCTCCCCGCTGTTGGTTAATTTTTGTTTCTTTCTCACTCGCTCATGAAAGCTCTCCCTCATCTCTTTCACACACGCTGTAAAGTACGTGTCCATGGCTACTACTACGTGTGCCTCTCTGTTCTCTCTACTAGTGCATATACATTGTTCTATCTCGTTTCATCTCGGGCGGTTTCACGTTGTTTTTCCTTGATGCAGTTTAACGGATGGGAATGTAGTGGTTATTGTTAGACAAAGACGGTGGTAGTAAAAATTTTAGGGTTGTTCAAAAGGGGTGACAAAGAATCGAGCTAATTCAGGGCTTGGGTTTTTATGGGAGCTCAGGCGGTATAAAGTATCCCGCCTCTCTCGTTTGTTCAACTTTATGGTTCTCGCATCGTGAAGCCATATTAATAATATTAATGGTTGCTGCATCAACTATAATAATACAAATTTTATTATGAAAGTGTTTATGAATTCTTAATTTTTTAATGGTTTATATTGGCCTCTGTAGATATTTACGAGATACAACTTATCTGCAGTTGAATATAAACTTTGTAGATGCTGTTAATATTATATCAAAAATAAGGCTAAATCTGTCGTGCAGCATACCTAATTTGATTCGTTCTGGTACCTAATAATTATTCTCACAATAAGAGATAAAATATTTGCAAGAGGCAAACGACCGTTCACAAAACATCCCCAGCAAAAAGATTAAATAAGAATACAGTGAACGTGACAGCGTGACATCTTTCTACGTAAAGACATTTTTCGTTTTCTTTCTCCAGAATCTCTAGGCTCGTTCTATTCATCTCGCTGTCTTTAATCTTCCAGTCTCTTGCCAGACTTTGTCTAGACTGGGCCCGCTTCAGAGGTAACTTTGTACAAATTTCAATCGGACTGATAAATGGTTCTTTCCAAAAGTTGAACTGAGTTGAGTTGAGTTGAGTTGGAATGATATTTCCTAACGTGATGCTATTTTCAATAATTTTATGTTAATTCTGATAGTATAGTTTGTCTCTGAAAATAAAAAGTATTTAAATGCTCACTTTTACCCTAAAATTTAATATTACTCAAATCATTTTACAAAATTGACTTACAAGCGTCTTATAAGCAGAAAAGAAGAACGAAATTTTATTTGAGAAGTCAGGGTCTTTTACAAGACACGATCTCAAGTTTATATCTTTTGACAAACGCGATCCGTCCGTCTAGTCGGCAGTTTATGGTCTCCACGCTAACCAAATGCTGGTTGGCCACGATGGTCGACAATGCTGAAAGGTTTATGGCTACATCGTAAAAACGAGTGTTCAGTTTTGGAAGGTCAAAGTTCAGTCTGACGATAGTTAGTAAAATGTTACATTTGCATTTAGTCCCTGTATATTTAGGTAGGTGGGTAGATAAAATAGGTGGATATAAAGTTAGACGATTTTTCTTTCAATAAAAATCTAATGAATAAACAATAGCCTACTTGTTGAGTTACATCACGAATAATCACGAAATTGAAAGTTAAAATGTTTTTATAGGAATAAGCTCAGATACGTGATTTCAGACTGATCATTTAAAGATTTTTTTCATGAAATCCCAGTTGGGATACGTTTCTAATAATTATTGATAGCAAATATTTACTAGCGGGAATCCAAAGCTGTATTTTACTTTATGTTTCTTAGCTTACTCTCCCATTATTATTTTAGTATGGTGAAAGTATTGTCTTTCCAGAACTTCTAACATTGTGTATTTGTGTATGACCCAGTTGGTGTATTGTGATTATATCACATAAATTAGATTTCACTACCAAGACCTGCGGCTGTAAATGAAAAAATGTATTTTATTTCACTTAATTGGTGTGGCCCCAGTTGAGTCATTCCACAGTCTGAGCGTCCGCGCAAGGATGCTACTCTGAAAACGATTGCAAGGTGGATGATACTTCCATTTAAAAGGGAAGATCTTCCACCAGGCTGGGTCATCGCGCCTGGGGACCGAGATCCAACCGTACATGTCGGACAGTCGTATATATAGAGAACACCGAGAAAACTTCGTAAGAGCGATGCAGGATGCTGTGGCGCCATCTATTTTTCCATGTGTGAACTATCTCAGTGTAACTGATAGATGTCGCTACAGTTCCAATGTGGAGGATGCGGAGGATGGACTCCCCGTCGATGCGAGAGTTTCGATGGTATAATGGTTGGAGGTATACATGGGCAACAGGTCAAATAATTCTATAGAGCACAAAATAAGGAGGCAATCTCTCCTCAGACTATCGGGCTTTAAGCCGCTTGTGAGCTCAGGATCGTTGGCAGTTGGAAATGGCATGTTGCTGAACCAGACCTCCATGCTATCGGAGCAGCTACCGTCAAAGATGGCTCTTATGCATCTGCTGGATAGAAAGCTGCGACCCATTTGTATATTATAATCCCACGGGAAGCCCGTATGCTGGTAACTTCGTTAAAAGATCCCGGTACTAGCCCCGATCGAACCTAGATGTGGCTTTTGCCACATCTATGCTTACTGCCAAAGCCTCATCTTGAGTCTCAATGGCGAGAGACAGCGAATGGTGCGTGAGATATACTATATACCTATGTACTATTTATTAGAATAAGATCTTTAGTTGCAAAATAAATAAATGATATAAATGTACAAGCAGGTCACCACCAGGAGCAACTGTGGCGGAAACCATATTGCTGGTGGCTCAACAAGTCATTCGTCAGCCTCCAGTGGGGCGATTACATAACTAAATTTCAATAACTTTCGAATTGAAATCGGTTCAATATAGCGGTTTTCTGATAATTTTTTTACGTTCTCATAACTGCAAATACAAACAGTGGTTATTAGAAATGGAACCATTTCCGATTTTGTAATATTTCTACCGATTCAGAGTTTATTTCAATCTGAATTTCATTGCAATAAAGTTACGTAATCCACGTACAGGTATCTCAAAAGTTGCGTATTGACTTCCATTTGGTTAAAATATTCTGTAAGGTACTTTTCCAGTCAAGGAATAAAAAATAAGCCCTACTACCTCTAATACCTCTCCTAAAATAATAAGTATTAATTGCCGGCAAGATTATTGTAACATGTATATACAATTCTAAGCTAGCTAGATAATGTCCTTAAGTGTCCGCAAATTCTAACATACCTGGATATAACATGAAGGCGTTTTTTGCAAGACTTGCAAGCTTTTGTCGATTTTTAGATGCTTGCCATGAATTCCACAGCATACATCAGATTCTGATTTTGACCCATCTGAATAAAACCTGGTGCTACCTTTCACCCGCGTGACCTAGTCATTTAGCCACACGTCGCGTGTGAGAATTTACTCAAAAATAAAATAATTTGGACTGATCGCGAAGACTAGATGCAATTATTCAATCTTAACCTTAAAATGTAGAGTAGGTACTTTTAATTCTCTTTGTGGATGATTCCAAAATTATTTTCAGAAAAAGCTTCGTCAGAATAATAATATCTCTTTAGTGGACTCTACGACCTCCTTTATACAATTTGTAAATACGTAAACAAATATAACATGTAGGTACCTCGCAATGTTTAAACAACACTGAGGCTCGATTTCTAGTAACAAGAAGGCTAATTAGTACTTGTACGGATTGTAGGGTTAACTAACGCAAAGGTCTTGTCTTGAGCACTCCAGGCGTTAGCGAATAGGGCCTATAGTAGTAAACGTTTGTTTACTAAAGTAACGTGAATTAAAACTGGGGCTCTACCTATTCTTGGGCCCTGATTGGATAAAATTCATTAATGGTGTTCGTTACGATTACCACCAAAGTTACGCGGTAGAGCCCCAGGGTCCACGAACGGTCATCGTCGCGTCACACCGCGTGCGGATCATTGGATGAAATAATTAATGGTGTTCGTTACGATTACCACCAAAGTTACGCGGTAGAGCCCCTGATAACTATTTGACGAGCCAGTTGGCGCTGCTGGTTAAAATTCCACCTAACGCGCTGCAGGTCGTGGGTTCGATTCCCACACAGGACATGCAATTGTGTGCATTAACATGTCTGTATGTCCTGTGTCTGGGTGTATTTAATGATATTAAGTATGTATTTACAAACAAAAAGTAGTATAAGTATTATGTTTTTATCTGGTTTCCATAGTACAAGCTCTGCTTAGTTTGGGATCAGATGACTGTGTGTGAGGATATTATTATTATTTACAATGTTTCTAAGTGCATTGGATGTAAATATACTTTGATTTTTTTCCATTAAATTATAGCTTTAAGACTATTGGACTAATGCCCTAATTTTCTAATTATCATATCATTATCTTCTCTTAATTATAAAGATTTTTTTAAACGCAAAATCATTCCATTTATCAGAAACGGCTTGTAAATTTTCACGCTTACTGAAACAAGCGGAAAATATCTGTCATTGTGGTGGGATTTGTGGTACTATCATCTAGGCTAGTATGCATTAAAACTACGGGAGGCTCGGGACAGCAATCCGGTACTCCTTCATTGATTTTTTAGGCACTGGGAGAGTGCTCGAGTTGCTATTTGTCTCACAATAAATTGAAACATGTAATTTTCTCTTGGAATTTTGATGTAAGCTGTTGATCAATCAATCAAAATTCATTTATTCATATTAGGCCCTTACAGGGCACTTGTGAAAGTTAACAAATGACTCTACACCGGTTCCAAATACAACTTGAACTGAGAAGACTCCGGCAAGAAACTCAGCAAGTGTTATTTTTTTTTTTAATGTGTACTTATAAATATTACAATTTACAAAATATATATAACAATAGCGTGCGAAGCGAACAATTCATTCAAATGCATTCTTGTCATCTACAAAATCAAAATCAGAAACTTTATAGTACCCCTTCTTGCATAACTTCTGTTTTACTATCTTTTTGGATCTATGTATAGGTAGGTAGGTAGGTAGGTTGTTCTAGTTTAGCATTCAATTTCAATCCACTTTTGAATATCTAGATTGCATGGTTACATACTTTGAACGCGCTTATCTCAGGAACTACCAGACCAATTTGAAAAAAAAACTGTGGTAGATAGCCCATTAAGACTATATAAAATTACGCTTCATGTGGATTAAACCGTCAGTTAAACCTAGTAATATTATATAAACTAAAGTCAGTCTTCCCTCCGCTTTTCACGGCAACCGTACTGATTTTGATGAAATTTGGCAAATAGTTAGTTTGGACCACGGAGACGGAGATATCATATATATCCCTGAAAGGTATATGTATGTAGGTGTTCGATGTATGGTATAAAAGACAGCTAGTATAAAAAAACTGGATTTCTCTTAGGGATCAATCAATCAAGTTAACTGATGAATCAATGAATGAATGATACAATTAATGTTTAAAGCATTAAATTCCATAAGTTAACTATAAATATCGGATTCAGTATGTCTTTAATTTGACTTTAAAATAACCAAATAATAATCTCTAAAGATTTTTGGTTCGGTATCGTCATCATAATAATGCATACTTTCGTTTATTTCTTCAGTCTCTACGTTTTTATTTTACTCGTTCTGTCCGCCACGCTACCATAGAGCATAGCATAAATAACAGAGGCACATTTAGAACAATAACAATTAATTTTTCTGTATTAGTTTGAAAAATAACTGCTGTTATGGCTACAAATTATACCTATATAGTTTTTACCACCCATTCATTTCATGGCTTAGTAAATATTATTAATGGCTGTTATTTAATTTCCATAAATATAGGACATTAAATTAAAAAAGAAACAGCAATTGTAATGTTTTAATTTTTTAAGACAGCAAATTATTATCGGGTCTTAAAACGATTTAACAAAACTTAAGACAAGTAGTTAAGATAAAACCCCCCAATATGGGGGAAATTATACTATTATACTAATAATGTTTGGAATTCATTGGCTTATTATAAATGTTATACCTAATGCAAATAATTCTCACCTGTAAGCTACTTAAATAACCATGGATATCGGTCATCTGATGTTTCTTGCCCGCTTTTTGAAAAATCCTGCTATGTTTGACCGCAATCTCTAGAAGGGAACTGGCTCTTGAATGTTTCAGCCAGAAGCCTAGAACACACTCGTATGTTCTTGGCAACTGAATTTCAACTTAAAGTGTGGCCGCCGAAACAATGCGTGTCTGACACCAGTTAAGAATCGGGCTATCTTTAAACGATGCCTATGAAATTACTGAATCATCCTGTGAAAGTCCCATTACAATAGGATTAACCATTTCCAAGATTAGCCCTATGGCCAGAAACCCGAAACGCATTCTCTCGGCGCGGCGGCGAGTTTCAACCACTCACGTGAGTATTAAAAACTACCCTACCGCCATGCTGATTTCCTCGAAATGGTTTTTCATGACCTGTGACGTTACTGCCATAAAGCCACCATCGCCTTACTGATACCAGTACCTACCATGGTTCAACAATAAAAGTATAATATTAATCCTGGCATATTCAATGGAGAGCACTATAAGATATCTTTTTTTACAATACTTGCGTTATCTGGATTAGTGCATTACTCTACAAGTAAAAATTTACAGTTGTGAAGATGGAACTGTAATACTGGATGAAGAACGGAGCCATCTCCCTTATTTAAGTATTTTTATGACATTATTTTCTGAAGAAATGAGTTTTGCAGAGATTCCATTATCATAGTGAGGTGAGAGCAAAGGATCTCAAAATTTTGAAAATATCTCTTGACGGTTTTGAGTTACTTCAATTTCGTCATTTGAAAACTTCAAAGTATAGTGGAAACTGTGTTCAAAGATCAACTAATAATGCACAAAATGTATTCTATGACCAACAATAATTATTTTTAGTTTTAGTTCATCAAAACATGTTGAACGCATCAAGTTGAAAACTGACGTACCTTTTCATTCCGTCAATGTACATAAATACTGTGAGTAAAGCATAAAGCCACATTTTGTTGTACTACTAAGGTATAGTGGCCTATAAGCTACGACCCACCTCATGTTAAGCGTTTATCGTATTATAAATCGTTATATTTTATATTATAAATTGTTATTTACAACAAATATGTACAAAATACAATCTATATTTACAAAATATAACGCTCGCACCTTGTCTTCAAAATTGATCGAGACCTCCGGAGACCAGCGGGCGGGGAGCTTTTTCCGCCAACGCTTCAGCTTGGCTATCCAAAGAGGAAACGCTGCCAGCCTTCTGGGAACCTTGCCGTTAATCGGAAGCAGCGGCAGGCTTGAGGAAATTTTCTATATATAGATTATATTTTATAAATTGTTATATTTTATATTATAAATTGTTATATTTTCTATATAAATGATATTTAGTCTAAAGTTGTCAATAGTCACAATGATAACAAATTGTGTGTTTAGTAGTTTCCCTTTAGTTATTTTTTTTATTTCTAAGGCAGATTTAAATAAGTCATGCACACTTTAAGGCCTTTGCTTGCGGCGGCGTTGTGTGACGGGTCGCTCACTTCCCTCCCAATATGGCGAGGACGGCGATGGCTGCCACACGCGTCATACTTGTGAACAGGTGCTGCTTGTGGGGGCTGGTCTGCTTAAGTTTGCCATTGATTTACTTATTTATTTTATCTTATTAAATATAGATTGTGTGAGGAATGTCCAAGGATATTTATTTATTATTTATTTATAGATTCAGTCTACTTTGTAGTTTTGCCGCCGCGCCAGGGCACGTAACTGTTGTCAGTGCGATTAGAATGTAAATATATTATGTAATGAATCTAAGCTTGTTTTAAAAAAGTAATTGGTGAGTTTATTGCCGGGTCTTCTCAGCAAATGCCGAACTGGTATTAGAGTATTAGAGTCAGACTTTTCATGAGTGCCTGCGAAGGTCTATTTGAATAAATGATTTTGAATTTTGAATATTTGAATCGTAGCTCATAGACAGTTGCAACCTAGTGGTCTTATGATAACTTCACTAACAATCGCGTACATACATACCTATCGAAAATTCAAACAAAATTAACCCTAAGAAAAACTCGTGTTTCAAAAGTTCGCTAGCTCCTATACGTCCTTTTATTCTTTGAAGATATAAAAGACTTTTTGGTCTCAAAGGAGACGATGAGCTCACATCGTTACTTTGATTAGAAGTTTGTTGGCTGCCTATTGTATAGCTTTAGTTTAAGTCAAGTCGAATAGAAACATCGATGCGGGTACGAATACATATATCATTATAAATACTAGATAGGTACTAGACTCAACGCAACTTATCAAAATGACGAAAATTAATCAAATCCCGTCCTAAGAATTTTATTCCGACATACGCATATGTAGCTTCATTATCACATACATAGTGACATACATATGACTTCTTCAAGCATAATGTATGATCATAAGTTAATAGTTTTTGCACGAGGACTCATTAAACTAAGTAATGAAGTGAAATTTCAAGGCTCTTTGGTAGGAACATGTTCACAATAATAACACTTTCACTTGATTTGAAAAAATATCTAAATAATATTAACAAATATTTGAGTCTCCAATTTAGGTACTTTGTACATAGATAACGAAGGTTCTATCTACAAGCTGTTTGCTTTTGTATGTTGGTATTATGTAAATTAAACGTTTATATAATCCCGACCTTATAACTAATAAAAAGATGTCTACATCTGTACATAAGGTAGGTATATGTACTTATCGCAGGATATTTGCTCATATATTATGTACAGTACCCTCAGAATTTCTTATTAGCCGCGTAACTCAACTGTCCGTCGGTAGCTTGAAGCGAATCCAGAATTACTTGGCCGGTATCTTTGACCAACTTTAATGAAGTTTCCCTTTTATTACTGGAGTCTTAACCCCAAGGATCTTTGTGTTTATGATCCTGTTATAACTTTAAAGAGATCGCACGAGCGCAGTGAGCGTTGATATTTTAGGTACTTACATCATCCACGCGCTAGGACAATAATTTAGTTTGTTCTCTTCAGTGCTTATACTAATAGATTATAGTCTTTGTCTCGACTACAGCAATAAACTGGGAGCGGGGGTTGGGGGGAATATATAACTTAAATAAAGTATTTTCTTCACAAATATAACAAAGAGAGATTTTATCGTCGTCGTTTTCAAGACAGAAAATTTTCCCGCAAACTTACGTCTCACCCTCATATCGGACATAATGCGGAAATGCAATTTCCATAAATTTTACAGACTGTGAGCAGAGTCCCCGTCCGAAAAGATTGGACATGACCACATGATATGATGGGAATTTTTATCACACATTTCTTTGGACGGATGTTATTTCAGAACACTTCTTTCATATCATAGAATTGAATCTTTAAACACAAGCTTACGTATACATAAACAATAACCTGAAGCATATTTTATTAAAGGTGGTTTGGTTGCATCGTATATATTTTCATGAGAGCAACAGGGGGAGTGCGGTCGTAACAAACCATATAAATTATAAAAAGAGATCTCGGGGTAGGAGACAAGGCTTTCGTTGGGACAAGTCGTAAATTTTACGGTCGAAAGAATCCTTATTTCCCTCGGCTATTCATGTGGTTGAGCTAGCAAAACTATCCCCTTTATGAGTAATAGAAAAATCCTGTTACCGCTAAAATATTAAGCGCAGCGGTTCAGTACCGTATGTCACGTAATTCTATTGCGAATAACTAACCCTTAACATTAATTTTAGAACGATGTAAGTGTGCAATTTATGCTGGCCAATTAAAGTATTTTATTTTATTTTTCTCCACAAACAACGGGCTTAATCCCAGGTGTTCTATTAAAACGTAGCTCCGTGTGTTAATTAACGGAGTCGATCTCCCATTCGCCTCAGAAATTGCTCCATTGTACAAAATTTGTAACGTAGTAAAATTCTTCGACCGCAACAGAATTACCACGGAGTTATGAGTATAATTTAATTAAGACATAACAGCACCTTTAATACCGATTAGTCACACGATCCGTGGTTTGGGCGTACTAGGTAATTTGAGATCTTAATGGGTTTACTGCGGCTTTGGTTATACCTCCTACACTGCGCTGACCAATCACAAACGCCAAGGTTTTGGTGCTTCCACGGCTTCACTCATTCTTGATGTCATTAACACTTGGAGAGATTCTCACTTTAATTTATTTATACTTACATTTGCGGTATAATGCAATTTGCTGTTCAATTACAATTCCATCTAAGTGTTCATGAGAGTCTATAAAACAGAAGCCAATGTTAGTAATTTGCGTTAAGAGCGCTCTTTCATTACTTTCTTTGGCCCTAAAGTTTGCTCGTTCGATTCATTATATTTTGCTGTATAATAAGGAAGTATAAAGGTACGTCTACGCTAGGCGAACAGAGCACGAGCCGAGCACACGCGGAGCACGAAGTCGCGTAGCGTACGCGTAGACGGTCCTACGTGTCTCGAACGACCGTTCGGCTCGCGCTCGACTGCGCTCCGCCAGTTATCAGTTTTTTGACGAACACAGGGATTCGCATTGTACTCTTGTTCATATGTCTGTGATTGTACTCGTGTTGTAGGCTCGTTGTGAGCTCTTTGAACGTCCACACTTATGACATCGCGAGCGACGAATGAATGACGAGCGACTCGTCTCGTGCTCGGTTCGCGTAGCGTAGACGCACCATTCGCAAACTTGCTAGCATGAATGACATTTTTCTTAAATATATTTTATTTATAAATACATTTTAGGAGGAATTTAAGACAATGTGAAGCCTACTAGATGTCACAGTGAGCGTGCTAATAAGCTCCTTACGTCAGTTGACTCACAGCTAGTATTATTTTTCTTAAAGATAGCATTGCGGGGGTTTTCAATGTAATTGCCCCGGTTTCTTCAAGAGGCTGACAGCTCAAAGGCCAGTCAGTGACGTGCTCATTGTCAGAACGCCCACGGTTTACCTTATTCAAAGATTGCGGGATTTTTATTCCTTTAAATATTCACAGGGAGTCAGATGGTAATACTCTGTAATAAGTATTTTATTCGCAAAGGTTTTAATGGTTACCAGTGGTTGGAGCGGTGAATATAAGAAAATATATCAGTTCAATATCGATAATGTTATTCGAGCCCATATTTATTTATGTGCTTTTTCATAGCCATAGTCCGATTAATATTTTTTTCTGTGTTTATTTTGAAATCAGCTGCGTTAATTAGTAACGGCAATAAAATCTAAGAGATCATTAGTAAATTATGTAATTTTTGCTAACAACGTTTTATGACGTAAAATAATGGGGGAACGTAATAATTTCTTTACGACCCAACGATGCCTTGCATTTCAGTTCTCCAATAGAAAATGTTCCAATAGTCATAAAATTAGATTGTGGTTGTAAACTTTTGTAATTAGTCAAACTAATAACTATAATTTGACTTCCATACCTTACAAAAATACTAAACTGCTCAATAAAATAAATCGTTTTATTGTACAAAAAATTTTGATTTACAGCAACGAAAAACCGATAATATATTAGTTTGTAATAAAATTGATTCCTGATTCGTTCACATTTCTATAAAAACTCGCATTACAATATTGATAAAAGAAGCAAAAAGTAAAACCATTATTTTCTTCTTGAGTAACCTGATATTGCTCATTCAGTTGTTTTCTGGCTGTTTGGGTATAAGATTACAAGCAATTTATTTCAATATGGCAATTGAATATGCGGACGCATTTGGAGACCATTTTATGGTCTTTAGTATTTATGTTATTTAAATGCTTCATAAAAACCTTATAGTTGGTTCATCTACTGCATCAATAAATCTTTTTCAAACAGTTTTGCTAAGTCCAATTTACGAGTTAATTAAGTTATTTTTGATTTTATTTCGTGACTAGCTCAACGTTAAGCTACATTACTCTAGTTCTTAAAACCCTTAATATAAGGTAGATTTTTACAGTTTTTCCATAAATCTTCAGCACAATGTCTACCGGCAGTAAGGAGTAAAATGAGTGTAAGCATGTGTAAGTTACCCACTTTTACATCAACCAATTTCAGTTTGTAACTATCATAAATTTCAAGCTCATAAAACCTAGTCACATATATTTATCAACCATAAACTCTATCCGAAACTTTTCAAGAGCATTTTCAGTGGTTTTTTGAAAATATTGGATATCGTTACAATTATCGATGGCGAGCTCTTGCGGACGGCAAGATTGCAATCTCGAGATAGGTTCGCTTAATCCGTAGATTTATGGTCCAGGCTACCACACTTTAATCCGTTCGATGTGAAAAACCAACGTACTTAAGCTAAGTTTGGTGATAGGTCGGTAAACATTTTCCTGGAGCTTTTTTTACTTTATGGCTCAGAGAAGTTCTATTTCAAAAGGTTGTTGTATATATGGATTAGGCAATCTGCAGGGCTATTTTAAAACGCTCGGATTCGATATCGGAAACGGATTCAAAAACTACTGAGGCGATTTTCCGCAATTGCTAAGTATTTTAATTTCCGAATTCGAATTTTTTTGATGTTTCTTTACGGAAATATCAATTCGATTCATCGAAAAGTTATCGGAAATTAAAATAGCAATTACTGAAATTCGCCTGAAATTTTTGAATCCGTTTCCGATATCGTTTCCAACGTTTTAAAACAGCCCTGCAGATCACAAACTTAGCAGAATTTGGAAGACACAATTTCTTTTAATGGATTAAAGAGTCCTTCCTTATACGTATAACTATGATATAATAAATATACAAAAATCTAAATTTACATCTAGACTCGGAACACAGTTTATATATTTTTTTTTTTTTATACCACTTAGGTGGCAAACAAGCGTACGGCCCGCCTGATGGTAAGCGGTTACCGTAGCCTATGGACGCTTGCAACACCAGGGGTATCACGCGCGCGTTGCCGACCCTGAAAGAGATGTGATTATACATAAAACTTCATAGGTGAGAACTGACTCTAGCATGTAGCTGTCTGTCTGTGTAGCTGACTGTAGCATGTCAGGGTGGGTGTCTAGCCCCCATGCTAACCGGCCTATAAATTAATAATACAAGCTCATAATTAAATAACTCTATAACAATGAATTCTATATGTGCCACATTTTCTCACAAACCACCATCTGAATGCCAAATAGCCAGATAGTGTTACAGAGACAAGAACGACAAAAATCCTTTAATATAAATTGTAAACCTTTAATTCTAACGACAGATGTATGTTAATTCTAAAGCTTACTCGTATTTCTCACCAAAACACTCTAATGAGAATAATAAACCGTAAGAAGGAAATTGTTTGTTTTTATGGTTACTATGATTAGTGACCATCATGTTTGTCCGTTCGTATCGGATGTACAAGGCTTATTCTTATTAGAACATCCTCGTTTTTTTAATCGTAAGGTTTGTTATATACATAACTAGCTGCCCGGCGCGACTTCGTTCGCGTGGTGCTACCCTACCCCACCCTACCCTACCCTACCCTACCTGAATTTTCTTTGCTATAAACCTCACGGAGCCCGAGACCTTTCCAACGAATGCAAAACCGTGGAAATCGGTTCGTGCGTTCTGGAGTTATAGCGTCAGGAAGGAAAACCCGACTTATTTTTATATAGTAGATTTATATTAGCGGTATAAAATAGTTTAAAGAGGTCAATTATTTGAAGAAAACTAACGAAATGTTTAATGAAAATGATAAAGCCTTAGGTTCTTTTGGGTTCTATCTGCCGGCTACATTCCTTTCCATGCCACTACTTACACTTACATACCACTTCAATTATTTGTTTTTTTATTATAGAGTTCTCATTTTTAGGATACTGTCCCCAAAATACCTACGAGAACCTATTACCTACTTATCCTTCATCCATCCTTACCATGTCTGTTTTTTGAAGATTGACTTATATTTTTTTTAATATAACGTGTTGCCTCTACACGTATTTTGTAAAAAAATATATACATATTGCGGTTAAAACTCTACATCCCTGTGATAGACAGACAAACAGACAGGTCTTGGTTTAGTAGGATCTTACTACTCAGTACTACATACTTATTTTTCAGTACTAAATTATCTGAAACTATAGAGTCATTAAACTTAAAAGCTTCTGAATCTACAAAAGAATCCTTGGTGTGACATCTGTTTAACAATGTAACCTAAAATAAAATTTACTTGATTTTTAATTACCGCTAGGAAACATAGGTACTTAAGCGTAGGTTGCAAATAAAAATAATTTAAAAGGAAAATTCAATTGTACGTAAAGATAAGAAAGAGAAGGGCACACTGCTCTGTTTTAAATTCACAACTCAGTGTTAGATTGTTATTTACAGAACAGCCACTGCAGCTTTCCAAGGCCGTAATAAAAGTGCATGTGGGTGTATGAAAAACAAAGTCAATAGTAGACGGATTGTCGGAGTTTTAAACTAAAATTACGTTCAGCTCGCTCGCGGACGAGTCGGTGCAGAATTTCCAATAATTGAGGATGCGGACGGCTTAATCGTTCGGCTTGTAATTTTAATAAAAAATGTTTATAGGTAAGCTGCACTTTATTCATGCCGATAGTTAAGCGATTATTTTGTTTGAAATTCCACTCAGCAGTTTCATATTTGCGAAAAATGCAATTATTTTTAAAAATATGTTCAGTAAAAGTATGTTTTAAAAAATATGTCTTAGGAATGAATCATGCCCAGATTTGTACGAAAAAATAATGATTTTATAGACGTTGAAATTACTTTGAATAACTTGAGGCATTTAAAATATTTTTAGATCCCCGGGATAAAAATGTAACATTCTATGCCATGCCGGCGAATCCCGACCAAAACCGTTATGTTGTTGTTATGTTTTGTGGGTTTATAAAATATTTCAAGTAGGTATATTAATATGTTGCTGGTAAAGTAATCTCAATATTGGAAGTGATCCAAAACCCTATAAAATGTTTTTTTTTATACAAATTAATGTATGGATCTCGCCCATGTAATTATTTAATAATTCAATGGATCTCGCCATGGTTCTTTTTATTACAGGGTATAAAAGAGGCTGTAATTCTTGTAAACGCTATTAGTTACAGGTAACAGAAATGATATCCAACAAACTTGACTTGATTTTTTAACCAAACAATTGCCTTGATATTAGGAAATCCTAGAAAATATATCAGTGGACAATTAGGTTAGTAATATTTAGTATTTATATATCTTATTAAAATCTTAAGGATAATCTTCCAACTTTGAAGATATTTTGTTGATCGTTGTCGATCAATCTTAAGAATATTTCACGTAACCATAATTTATAACAATACATGAATACTGAGACAGTCTCTGGCATCTTTTTTCCAGAATCATCTTGCTGCAATACCGGTGGTATAATATTGGTAACTTAATAAGACCTGACGTCTAGAGGTTAACAAGAAAATTACTGACAGAAAGTCTGTTTTTCGACGAGTGTACCAAACTGAACAAACAAAATTCTCGTAATTATTTGATGTGAAGTAAATTTATTTTTAGTGCTGACATGAACATGGCAATGTTTATGGTCTTAAATTGCGGATGAAAAAGTTGGATCGTGAAGTTACTTGGACAAGTTAATTCTGAAAGGATTTACTTAAAGAAACATGCAATCTTTATTCTAAAAAAAAAACTGCTTAAGAGACAATCCAATGAAATAAATAAAGTCATCCTAAAGTAGATGTTATCTTTAGAAGGTATCTTAATTCGTAGTCAACGAATCATAAAGCTCAACGTGTGTTCTTCTTGACCGCCGCGGTCGCAGGGTGCATTGATCAAAAGCACGGAAAAGAGATATTTCATTTCTCTGTGATCAAAAGCGTCACATAGATTACAGGGAACGCGGAACGTAGATCTCTGACCGCAGAACTCTAGACTGCTCGCTGTACGCTCGGCGCCATACTTTATCATCCTTGTAATCGATAAAATTATTGTATCGTTAATTATTTTATATTCGACTCGATATCTGTCGTCTACAATTCATCGGTATAATTATTTTCTTCCGCTTAACTAGAGTTGAACAAAGACAATCTGGGTAGGCAGTTACTGTTTCTTCAACCCGAAGCGTTGTTCCATGAAATTGACAGATGTTCAAAATAATAACAGAAAGTCACAGTCCAATGATTGCTATGGATAGTAATTGGATTGTCGACGGTATAAATTGATTTGAATAAAAAGGCATACCTACCTACATGTAGGTACGATAAACCACAGCAATTTAATTTGTCCCCGAGGTAAAAATATTATAGAAGCTAGCACAGTGTTGTATTCATAACTCTAGTATTTGTTAGTCGATGACAATAAATATATTTTTGTAGAAACCATTAATATGTGACTTAAGAGAGCGTGGTTTCGATCCACGGACCTCTTAGTTATTGGTCCAGCACGCTTCCACTGCGCTACTACGCTTGACTCAAGTCTTTTTAGTTTCTTTATTAGGTAGTTTGGCATCACGCATACAAGACTAACGCGTTACCGACCGTTCCTCCTTCCCCAATGAGCTCTGGCGACCATACTCACGTGCAGAAACACAATTTAAAGTTATTTAACTGCAGTATTCTGTAAGGTAGGCGTACTCTCTCAGTCATGCTGCTCTTTGAGCGAATAAACGCTATATCATAGTACCATTATTTATTCTGTGACTATAATGCTCTACCTCTCTTAAATAGCAAGAAGCAGGTGGAAATATTTAAAATTCCTAAAATACCTAACACTCAGTAGTGTTAGTTAGAGAGCATGGCTTTAATCTTCGGTTCTCTGGGTTATGGACCTAGTATTACGCTACTCTGATAGTCGGTATATTAGATGAATGAGATAAAATGATGTATTTTGAGTTATTGGCTTTGCTACACAAATTTCACAGAGAGGGTGAGCAAGCAGAGTGGCGCAGTGGAAGCGTGCTGGGCCCATAACCCAGAGGTCCGTGGATCGAAACCACGCTCTGCTATGAAATATTTTTGATGAAAATTAACTATTTATATTATAAATACGAAAGCGTGATTGTTTGTTTGTTCTTCTTATAAGCAAGATATGGTCGTTATATTTTGCATAGAGTTAATTATTAGCCGAAGAGTTAAATTGGCTATTAAGTTTTTTTCTTATTACTGTACCTAATTAAACAATTATACTTTAATGTATTTTTTTATTTTTATTTAAATATTTTACATTCATATTAATTTAATGTACCAGGATATTATTGCATACATTGTTACCTATAAACTAGTATATTCCTTATCAGCTTGAATCTTTTGTTTAAACTGTAAATTTATCCCAAAATATAGGATTTATATCAACTACAACGAGAAATTAAGTCTTTGCTATAACTACTAATCATAAACAGCCACGCTTATGCTTACTAAAGTCGTGGTTGACTCAAAAGTTGGGCTTATCAACTTGTATTATAAACATTTACTTTAACAACTTTTTAGCAATATTACCTAAAAAACGTCGAGGTACCTAACCTAGTTTCAACACAATACAACCGTTCCGCGGCGCACCGGTAGTCACAATTATTTTATTAGTGCAATACAATAATAGTTTATGATTTTGGGATTCTATTTAAATATTCCTTCCAAAGAAATTCATGGGAATGGCAAACGTACCGACGTAGTTTGTTTATGTTGTTTATTGTGTTACCTTCAATTCCCGCAATCCAGTTTTTGCGTGGTCCGTCTGTAAAATGCCGCCATATTACGTCAGAGGGCCGTAGCTCGTCATTATTGAATCGTCTACGTCTCGCTCGACCACCCGCATGAGACACACAGCTTTGCAGTTAGTAGAACTATGCGCATTGCTTTTGACTTTTTACTTATATTCTCTGTTTGTAAGCGATTGTATACCTAATATAATAAATGTTCGCTCTTTTTTATTCAGTCTCAGAACTCTGGCTAAAGTATTTTTTTTTAAAAGACGAAGTCGGTAAATAAGCATACTGCCCGCCTGAGGTTTTATAATTGTAGTTATCAGTATTTGCCATATTCGCTTCATTTGTAATTGTTACTTCCGATATTAATAATAAAATATGATGGGTATAATAATATATATGGATGTAGGAATCTTCGAGTTATAAATCATTATCAAAGTTAAGCTATATCTATGACTTTTTCGAGGTTTAAAAATAAATTCAGTATTCCAATTTCAAAAGAAACCATCCCCACCTGTCGTCCCCATGTACACTTTAAAGACTTTCCCAAAAGTCGTAAACAAAATGTTATCAGTCAAATTATCCCTACCTATAATTAGGTCAATTACCTAATTGTCTTGAGTAATTATGGTTACTTAATTACCTGCCTAACGCTCGCAGACCGCACCTGCGGTGATCGTCGCGGGTATTCGTTGGTGGCCGCAGACAGGACTATTCCAAATATTTCACAAATTGCAAGATCGCCCGTACAGCCGCGACATCACGACGCGACTCGACGACAAACGTCGATCCGTGGAAATGTCGAAGATCAAGTTTAGAAAATATTGAACCTAAATATACATAGTAGTCGAAGGAGGTAAGCATAAAAAACTTAGAAGAGGAAGTTCCTTCTAGGCTCAGGAACCGGTACCATCGTAATATCTTTTCCTCATGATATATTCTTTCACAGAGAGCTCAAGCTCATTGTAAGATTTGAATCCGCGACCTGGCATGTTTATATTTTTTAGCACAATACATATAACCTATAGACATATTATTATACCTATATACATAAATTAAATTAAACAAACTAAATGAAGTCTTTGTAGTAAATATTCTGTCTCAATTATCGAAATAGTATTAGATAATTTATATCGATGGTCTCAATCATAGATAACCAACAAAATATATACTATATAATTATTATTCTTTAGAATGAAAATATAATCATTTAGATTATCCTCTCAAAACTTTCTTAAATGTATCCAATTATGTAAGTTAATTTGCTTAATTGACACAACATAATGACTGACCTTTTTCCGAAGCCGAATTCTTTACATTATTCTTAGCATTCTATCAGAATGTTCTTTGGCAGTGATTTTATTTTGATACTCATACTTTACAAATTGGTAATTAACTACTTAAAATCAATCAAAGGACCTAAAATCTGTTGGAATTGACTTGCTTTGAAACTCCCAATCGTACAACATATCTATGAAGATAATCTTGTTGGAAATAGTAAATGAAAATGTCAGTTCTATCGTCACTTTGTACGGCAGTATAACAGCAACTGTATTCTTGTTTTGATATTTAAAATGAATCATACGTATTTTATTAATAAGGTTAAATTATGTTCCTACATCAAACATTGTTACAGTATGAAACTAGATTCTAAATAACAATAAAATAAGGTTTATGTTTAACGAACCACCAGATAAAATCACTTTATATTGCCAAAAATAGTAAATGGTCACCAACATTTGTAAATTATCACCAAAATTAAATACCCATTTTAGCGTGAAATTAGTACCAAAAATATTACAACTTGCAATCCTACTTAAAGCACCCGACTCTAAATTATGATTGTTTAATCCAAAAATAGTTAATTACCACCAAAAAACAAAGTACAAACTTGGATCTAGTACAGTATTATCACAGTTCTAACCTAACCTAACCAACTGTATTTGGAGGGCCCCGAGTCGGTTCTGGGAGGCATAAACACACTTACCGTAACACATGTACCATATTTGGTAGCAAATTTTTTATTGCAATCAAACTGAGTAGGTATATGTTAGAAATAGCGCAACAATTATTGCCTCATTTAAATTTGGAGATCATTTACTAAATTTGGTTTTATAGTACAATTTTGGAAGCGCTCGTGTCGTGATGTATCATGGTAAGCCGTTCTTAATCGATCGGCAAGTTAAGCTACCAAAGTCGTGGTCGCTACCTGGATGGGTTAACGCCTAGTGGTATTTCAAATCGAGCGTTTCCGTGCTTCGGCAGGCACGTAAAGCCGTTGGTCCCGGTTATCACTTAATTGTGAAAGTCGTTAGCTAGTTGGAGGCCTTCTAGGCGGCTTGAAAACTCCAACAGTAGGTTGACCACTAGCCTACCTCCACCGATCCGCAGTCGGCACGCCTGCCATATATCTATTCCCTTTCACCCTGACTTATGAAAGGAGGCCTGTACTCAGCAGTGGGACATTATAGGCTGATGATGATGATGAGTAAAATTTTAGGTAATGGAGGTATTGGTCACAAAAATATGTTTGGTGGTCATTATATTTGTCCCCATAAGATAATGGTGAACGTTTTCTTGACTCCTGGCCACAGCTTCATTACAGTATAATGTAGTTCAATACTGACTTTTGATAGGAGTTTTCAATAGTCCCGCCTTGATATAAATCAAATAACCTCACTGGATCTACTGTAGTTGGCAAATGTGTCTTCATTCATGACGGCACACTGAGGCACTGGGGAGCAGTGGAGATGTTTGTCTAACATATTTTGGTCTAAATAATATATATGCTTCAGCTAAAATTTTAATTCAAAAAGTATTTATTCAATTTAGGCCCTGATAAGGCACTTATGAACGTTAACAAAATGACTCTACATAATATATGTATTTACAATCAATATACAAAATACAATTTCTATGTAGCAAATTACCTCGCTACAGTGCTGCCGATATCAGCAAGGTTCGAAATTGTGACGTTGTCATGGTTAATTATTATGAAATCTGAGGTTATTGAAGTTTCAAAAGAAAATAGTCGAATTATTTTAGCTTTGTCAAAAATGTATATACATTTGACAAAGCTAAAATATTTCGTTTAAATCAGTTCAAATCATGTTCAAGAAAACCATCTAACGTAACGTTTGTTGTTGGATGCTATTTCCGTATTTTTTTCCCTTCTCCGGTTTTGTGATTATGTTAGAAAACTCACATTTTGACTCGTGAAATAAACCAAGTGTTAAAGTCACGATGGTTTCGATAAAATAATGTGTTATTCATATTTTCCTTTGAAGATTTTTGGAGATAGGTAGGTATATAAAAACACTTGAGTTCCATTCGCTAACAAAACGAGTCGATCATTTGGTAATGGCTCAGTTTGCACATAATTTTAGTGACATACTAGATCCAGATATTCCAGATACAAGAACCTACTTGTGATAATAAATCTAAATTAATTAAATCACCGGTAGTAAACAGCTCCACTACAGCTATTCCGTGACAGACGCAGACAGGTTTGAGCAAAAATAGTCTGGACTGTGATCGGGTACGTACGGTCGGACAATGCATTCATTATTGAGATGCGAGCGGGCGCCCGGCGCAGCTGCGCATCCACCGATCATTGTGAAAAGGGTGGTTTTGTACACGGATTGACGATTTCAAATTTTGAAATGGATATAGAACATTTTCACTTACAGGTTTGTGCTGAATCAAACGATAATTTTGAGGCAAAATTCAACGAGCCCTCGCATATGTGAAAGTCTCAATGTTTTTTTTTATTACTTAGTCCTGAAACTGTACTGAATATTCGGATACAGTATTTTTTTACCAGTTCATTTGAACAAACGTTTATTACCTAACTATTACTATCAATATTTTTAGTAATTATCATCTGAGCCAAAGTCGTTTTCTCGCTAAACTCATCAAAAGTAGATGACGTCAAGTTTACGCTTACGATATTTTATACATAATACGAAATGTAATAACTATTGTATTATACTCTATGCGGAATGGAAGTCAGTATTCAAATTTTCTATCGGCATCTATTTACAAAAAACAAACAAATCCATTATTAAGGAATCATGTTAAGTTTAATATCTAAATGCAATGAAATACAGTGGTACCGGCGGCCGTTCAATCGGCTAGCGATCTCAGAGCAAAACGACATAAAAGCTCAGAGATCAGCGTTCGACGACCAAAATAGTGTTGGACTCTATTCAAAACTCTTTGGAATTACTACACTATTTGTTGCCATCGCCCATTCAGTAACTCAACACTTCACAGTAATTTGTTACTACAGGAATTCGACAGTTATTAGACGAATATAAATTTTTAACGTCTCCGTCTAGGCGAGGTATCTGTTTACATTAAACCTCTTGGAACCCAAATTAATTTGCTTATTTATGAGTCAGATGACATTATGGTTTCCAGCAAATTTCTTGGTATTTTGATGGTTTTGTTAGTTGTTTGTAATATTTTTTCTCGGGTTCAAATTCAGGGTACCTTTTGATTGATAAAATAGTCTCTGGGAAAGACATTTCACTGGAAATATTCATCATCGACACTAAATTCTTTCGATACAATCTTTTGGCATTAATTATAACTGTCTGTTGTTGTATAACTATTGTTATTCCGACACCAAGATATAGGCTCTGCCTAGATTGGAGCCCACTAGAAATGTTGACGCTAATTTATCTGATGAAAATATTATTTTATCTTCTGAAGTGTACTGAATGTAATGCCTTGTATGTAGATAGATTGAGATACGGAAACATTTTACTCGTGCGTGACATAGGTTTTACACCCTTAACTAGTTTATGAGTGGGACGTGGTTCTAGGTCTTCCACCTGCACGTTTTATATTATAAATAGTGATATTATTTCTGATATATAGCCCCGGTTTTGTCGTTATTATGGTGCGTAGGCAGGCATTACATTCCTAGTAGTAGAAAAAAATAATCTATTATCAATAAAAAGGCATAGAGACAGAGAGGTAAGTAAAGTTGAATTTGGAAAATTGTATATCTCTCTTTATCTTTAGTCGGTTTTTCATGACCAAACGTGATTGGTTAAAGTCGTGTAACCCTTCGTGTCACTATTACAAGTACCAGTATTTGTCGAGCTGTCGTTCATAAGCCCGATAAGTACCGAGGAAACCCTGCTAGGAAGAGTCACAAGTTGGATTCAGTACTGTTCGACGTTCATCAGACAAGCTATCTCTACCGCTCCACCTGTATTTATCGCGATCTACTACATAAATGTCAAGGTGTGGGATCTTTTTATGTCAGTCAATTAATTTTTTAACACATTTTTTCTTTATAAAATACTTCATACTTGATATTTCACTAACCAATTAGATATTTACACCGGTACTACTAAAACTCTACATGAATTTTTAAAAAAATAGCAGAAACGGAGTTCAGAAAAGAGTAAATAGAAATAGCTGAAAAACCGGAGGTTGCGTTCTCGGCACTGACACCTCGCACATTAATTACATGGAAAAGGCAATAGCGCTAACGTAAAACAAAAGGCAATACACCTTGCACTTAATCTGATTTGTATTATTGCAGTCGTAACGCAACATTCCTTAGGATTTATTACAAAAGAGCTGTTAAGAAAGTACTTTAGCGGGGAAGACGGCATCGGAAAGCTGGATCTGCAAAATGAAGCGTTAGAATGTTTAAAACGAAACATGATTTATCGAAGCGGCTTCGGATTTAAGTGCGAACACTTGCCTTTGATGCTTACGCGAAACGCTGGTTCGTGCAAAATGGAATTCTAGTTTCACACGCAACAAATGTACCTCATTATCTGATGAACTTTGCGGAGCGAGCTGGTTGACGCACAGGATAATAGGAAATGTAGAGACGGCTGTACAATTATTGAACATTTTCGGTAGTTAGTTGATAAAGACGTGCTTGATTTTTCATACATATTCATAAACTTGACATTTTAAAAAATATTAATTTTAACGTAGAAGAATAGAAAGGCATAAGTTTATCGTGTTTAACTAGTTTTGCAATTAGGATTTATAATTTTATGTCTTTTTTAGCACCTTGAGTTAAAACATCTGTTAGCTAATTGGTAATTTTCTGGCAACAAATTGCGGTTTCAAACCAGTTTTAGAATTTATATTGATTGTAAAATCTCTGATTTAAATAATTTATATATATTTAAGACCCATGCGTTACATATATTGCAAAACAAAAACATATACTTTGGAAAAAAATAGCCAATACAGTCAGATAGTCCAAAAAATATTTAAAAAGTGTAACCTTACTGAGTTTATTGCCTGATTTTCTCAGTTGCAGGCCGACTTACAAACTGGTGGTTACTTCAGTAGCTCTGGCCTTCATAAATGCCCTACAAGGGCCTAAATTGAATAAATGGCTTTGTCTTTGAAATATATTACAATTTACAGAGCTATTTTGAACCACATGCTGAATTTTCAGGGCCGAAAGTAAAATCCAAAAAAGGGACAAACTCTTAATGCTCAAAAAAATCAAAAATATGAAAATTCCCTAATCATCTTCTAACTAATCATTTAAAATAGCTTAGTTGTATTAGGTAGTAGTACGTATGCATGGTTAACTATTATTAAAGTCAATTATTGTAAGGTGTGACAAGGAACAAAACTGACAAACCAAATAAAGAGCATCTTCATTAATACCCTAACCTTCTTCAAACAACCTGTTTAACTGTCTATATCAGCACTCCAATGAAGCCTCTCCCAACCTTCAACCAAATCTCGTCAAATCATATTACCTACTGAATAAAATACCATACAAATTCCCTTGCAAATAAAGCGGCGTGAAATATATTTTCCCCGACAATTTTCCCACATAAATTGCGAGTCACCTCTAGGGATGGCTACACTGCATCCCCTGCGTGTCGTCGCGGTGCGATCGCGATCGACATCGCGCAATGTATGGCGCTTCGATGCTCGCCTCTCCCACTGATATCATTAATTCACAACGCGGGATTGTGTTGTGCAACTATACGTTCATTAGGATATTGGTGTAATTGTCTGCTCAATTTATGAATTTGCTAATGATTTTTGCTGATTGCTACTGGTGTTTATACACTTATACTAGCTGTAAATCCGTTGAGATCTTTTTATCTTTGTATGCTTTCATTGCTCACTCCATTACTTACCAGAAAGCTTATTATTTATTTTTTTCAGCATTACCTATGTTTAAACAGATTCCGAAGAAGCAAATTATTCATAGCTATAATAAAACACCAATTTTTGTAAACTGCGCTTGCGGCCAGTTAGAATTAGATCGGCAGCGAATTTCTGAAAAACATAATGATGAATGGTTTAGTTGAGCACAACATGCACTTCAAACGGAAATTATGCAGAATTACGTAAATTATCTCAAATTATCGTCCGGGTCTGTTACCGTTGAGGCTACCCATCAGTGGTGAAGCATTAAGGAATGCCCCGGGGCTTAACCCGTTGCGTGACAGGGGCAAAATATTAATTATTATTACAGTCGATCGGATCCTTACAGGTACCCGATATTCTTATTTTATGCAAATACACTTTAATTTTCACAACTATTTAAATCGATTTTTACTATGGCACATACTTAAGTTAAAAAAGTGTTGAATTCAGTTTTTAGTTGAGTAACCAGTAAAGCGAATGTAACCAACTACTGAATGGATGATAAGGCAAGATAAGTAATTTCAACTAATCCATAAATTGGTAGGTACCTGACAACATTCCGCGTCCAAAATGTTAATTTAGGTCAACATAAAATCACTTAAATATTTCCAGCTTTCATGTTTTTGAATTTTTTCATCTTTTAAGTGTATTTTAATTTAGATCATAAAGTTAATTCAGAATCTGAAGTAAACAAACATGTTTATTTTAAGTCAAATAACGAGTAAAAATATATTTATAAAAGCTTTCCCAAGGTCTTTGATAGAATGATGAAATGATTCCCGACTTTCCTAACTTTGTTAACGCAAACATAGGTTGCTACATAATAAATATGATTGATAAATATAGCTCCAGATCTCGTATAATATAATTATATATTATTTAAATTCTCTTTATTTATCTGATTTCTTAGAATTATTTTTTTATAACATTAATGTATAAAATCAAAAATATTATAAAAAAAACCTAATCCTATATATAAATATGATTATTTATATTATTATTATTATTTGTATAGTGAAGAGATTTCTGCAGGGTCGGCAACGCGCGCGTGATACCCCTGGTGTTGCAAGCGTCCATAGGCTACGGTAACCGCTTACCATCAGGCGGGCCGTATGCTTGTTTGCCACCTAAGTGGTATAAAAAAAAAAAAAAAAAAAAAAAAATATATAATAATGTACAGCTCTCCCACCCTGAATGAATTATTATTATTATGTTCATGAATTTTAGGTAACATTTGGTTCGCAGTACCTGCAAGTTATAAACTTAGGTTCACTGCTGGCCTTCAGTGAAGCACCTATTGTTTTTAGAGAAGCTGTACTCCTTAGACGTATCTATAATGCATTTTATAATTCAAAATGAATTTGTATTAAATTGTAAGAAGATAATTTTATATTTTGTCTTTGTACCTAATTATAATTGTATTGTTTGCATTTAATAAAATGACCTGTGCATTATGTTATGTATTAAATATATTTGATTTGATTTGTAACGCCTAGCAATATTTTCTGGGGCTGTACTCGATTTTAGCAATGGAATGGTAGACGAGTAGTTGGTAATGTTGATTGTATGTTATGGCCCGTCCATGCTACGCGAAGAGAGCAGGAGCCGAGCCTGGAACGAACAGGATTCGTTCGATGCTCGCGATTTCAAGCTACCTAACGAGCCTTCAACGAGCCTACAACGTGTGCGATGCGAATCCCTGTGTTCGTGAAAAAACTGTCAATCGGGCGGAGCGCAGTCGAGCACGCTACGAATGCTCGTTCGAGGCTCGCAAGCCCGTCCACGCTACGAGAATCGTGCTCGCAGTGTGCTCGTTCGTGGTTCGGCTCGTGCTCGGTTCGCCAAGCATGGACGCACCATTATATTCTACCCATAACATAGTTAAAATAATAAAACTTTTTAGATGGCTAGGATCGTATTCAACAACAATCTCGCCATGATATGTGATCATTTCGAAGGTTACCGAAGATGGTACTGGTAAGCACACAAGGCCTAAAAGGATGCTGGCTCTAAAATGCAGGCACTTGTTGACAGTTGTTGTTGTTGTCGCGGGCGGTGGTAAGCAGCCAGGCGGGCCACAGAGTACTCTACAGCCGCGCTGTGATGTATTGTCACGATGTTTTCATCACCGAAAGCTCAAGCTCATTTCAGGAAACCACGACCTACACCATGGCATTCGACGTCACTAACACTGAGTTAGTAAGTAAAGTAAGAACCAATAAATCAAATGCAACAACAGTAAAATCAAAGTGTCAGTGCACAGTTTACACGTCTAGATTTTATTACATTCCTTGAACTGAAACAATAAAAGTTAGAAACGCGTACACGTACACAGAAAAATGATATCTACGGATTTATTGAACGAGCAGGAAACAGGAAACTTTAGATACAAAGAAAAAACAAAATTAAACATAATCAATGTGAATGCTCACGTTACATCGATGGTTACAACATACGGTTATCTATTTTTTTAATACGATATCAAATATTTACATTTGTGTGGTCCAGGCGTCATAATGTGATGAAGATTTACTCACAAGTGCCGGGTTCTAAGGGATTATGAACCCATCTCAAATTTTAAAAGAGAAAAAGTTTAATGTAAAGATCACTGACAAATTTGTAACAGAACAATGAATCGGATATTAAAGTATCTTCTTTCATGACACGGGCGAGCGGATGGGCAGGTTAGGTTGTGTTTATGGTGCTATTAGGTGTCAATAGCATATTAAGTCTCCGTAGTTTAAATACTATACATACACATTTAGGTACTTATTTTCTGTAAAAAACTATATATTATTTTACTGGTTTATTTAATTCCCTACTGTAAGTGCTACGCTGCGCCTTGGTTGGGACAAGTGAGGTGCGAGGAAGAACTTCACATGCGATCGATATCCTACAATAGTTCTTATATAAGAGATACTATTATCACTGTACTATTATTCTACCTGCTTTTATAGGCCTTTTGTGACATGTTCTAAGTAATAAAACTTTTATTTACAACAGAAATATCTGCCACAATTTTGCTGATATTTGCGTTAGTTTTATATTCAATGCTATCTTTTCCCACTTTCGTTTGTGAAAATATTCTCCTTGGTATCATGAAAGAACGCAGGACTCTTTATTAGATATCTAATCTACCTTGCGTCCCTACCTAAGGCGCGGCACAGTTCTTGCGAAGTCAGTGCTATTATCTATTCTGTGCTTGCAGTCAGTCTAAAGATATTACATCTATATGTATTCTGAACAGCAGCAGCTAAAACAGCTTGACACATTTCTAAGATTTTTATCAAAGAGTTTACAGGTAACCGTCACGTATATCTACATATTTTATTTTAGTCATAAATATGCTAATGCTTTATTGGATATCACGTGTTTGTGATCTGATAATGATAAGACTAAAGTAAACACTTTTGAATTGTTCCATACCATTTGTCAACCGATTAAATCAATTGTTTTACTGAACCTATTTGGAATAGGGTTCGCTTTGTAAGGTAAATGCAAAATTAGCACAGAACACGTACACATAGTGCGTGACATCTAGTAGTCTCAAGCAAGATTACAGTAGCGACAGAATAAGTTACCTGTGCAAAACTATCGGCGGCGTCCTTCGCTCGGCGCATCGCTCATCGCTCCGCTTAATGCCTTGGCCTCACGCGATACGACCGCTTGCGAACCTCTCGTCGGTGTTAAATGTATCCGCCGGCTTGTATCAGGTTACCGTACCAAAGGCGTGGGCATTGACATGTCCAACTTGTTTTGTTTTGTTCACTCGACCATCGTAAAGGTTGACTTTCTACGAGCATCGACGTGACGTCCCCGCTTGAATTACGTTCAAACTTTATAGGAGACGCTTGTCAAACGTCAACTCGACACATTGTTGGCCCGTTACAAAACCATGAACAGTATTTTGTGTTGTTTTTAGTTACTATTATTTTTAATATCGTTATGGAATTTGTTACATACAGTATTATATAAAATGAATCGGACTGGAAATGTGTATTGAATTAAATTGTTAATTTCGTATCGAAATTTATTTTCACCCATGCCTAAATTATTTATTCGCACATGGAAATTAATGTAGTCGTAATTTCTGGGCGCGTTCAGATTTATTTCCACGTAAGATGTCACTTCGTTTAAAAATAATTACTGTTGTGTTGGTTTTGCGTCATGCTGGGCCGACAAGACCCTTCAGCAGATTATTAAGATGTTAGAGCGCAGTGCACATTTAACGGGTTGTCTCTCATTGTTGGAAGAGGAAGATATGCCAGCTGATAATCGGAATGACCGAACTCGGAGGGACGACTCATTTAATGCTTGTCGATTTGAATAGCACGGGCTTTCAGCACGGGTCATCATTTATTATTCTCTTATATGGACGGCTAATATGGCGCAGGATATTGTATTATTGATGAATGTTACACCGTAATATCAGTTAAGTAAAAATTCACTGTATTTTTATATGTATCCTTCAATAATATCAAGATGTAATATTTTTAATCAAAAATTGTGAGTGATCCCACGTAATTTAAAAACTTTATAGTCTAGTGGGAAGACTGACTGACTTTTCACAGGTAGATATTATAGTTACTACATGCCGATGTAGATGGTGTTTACAAAATTTAATTGAGTTTTGTTAGTTGATGTCAAAAATAAGAATATACTATGCTTTATGGAGCAGGCAGGAGGTTTGCTTGCGCATCTTAATTATCATGTGCAAGCAAACCTCTTTGAGGGTTGCCATCTCTAAAATCTGGCAACCATGACAAGAAGCGTGAAAGCCCCGGATTTTGGAACTTAGAACCCGGACATGTTAAAGTGATTTTTTTAAATTACACAGTAAAATTAAAAATAGTTTTGATTATTGTAACTTGAAAACTTTTAAACCCGGACAAAAAATGAAACCCCGCCCGGACGCTCTACGGACGCTCTCTAAACTAGGACAAATCCGGGAAAACCCGGACGGATGGCAACCCTATTTGAGACGGTTTTACATTTTAATAATTTATACAGAACTCCTATAAAATCTAAAACCCTTTATAAAAATAATCAAATTCCATAACGCCGCTCTGCGTTATGAAAATATTTTAATGATGCAATAAATATCTAGTGTTTTCTGCTATGCATCATTTATGAAGTCCAAGGAATTCTTTGTTGCTATAAACCACTACTTGACGGCGCCACTAGTTCATGAAACCATTCTGTTACCCCATGTTATTGTTACATGTAATTTGAACCTTGAGAGTTTACAATAAGGGTATGAATAGACTTGATCCGCGAGAATAAGCTTGTAAGATGGAGTAACACTAACCACCACACTTGAATACATATTCGGTTATTATGTTGATAAAAACTGTCGTAACATAGTTGGAGCTAAACTGTGACACGACAAGAATAATGTATTAAGATACCGTTACTTAAAGCAGTGCGATGATGTCATTAACGATCTTAAAGTCTCCAAATCTGTTTTATAAGACGGGTTGAATACTGATTAGATTCCATTTGTGATAAAATCGGCCTGAAACATAACGTATACGTGAGAAGCTATTCGAATAAGAGGTCTCATTTTATCTATATTAGAGTACCTTTTACGTATATAATTATACTAACTTGTTTTATTCAAACAGTTTCAGGATGCCTAGTGCCAGTTATTAACCTATTCGATCGCGTTAACGTTAACTCTAATTTGTATGGCGTTGGATGAGATTTTGTTATTGAACAGTAGGTGGAGCTCTTTCAAAGCACTTTTACTGCTACCCTACCCTGTGGTGCTACCGTACCGTACCCTACCCTACCCTATCTAAACCATCCAGGGAGTTAATTCTAATGTACGTGTGTATGTCACTGAACTCCTCCTAAACGGCTGTATCGATTTGTTTTTTTTTTGTATGTGTTTGGGTGGCGCCCTGGATGGTCCAGCTATTTAGGAGGAGTTCAGTGACATACACACGTACAGTAGAATTTTATATATAAAGATAAACAATGGTTAAACATTTCCAAAAAAAGCTTATGAAACGCAACGGTGGGTAATCGTAAACAAATGATTATGGTCGGAATAAAAATGTCGCTTCGTCAAGAACACAGCGTACCTCACTTTATAAAATCCACTGCTTACTTATTCAATAAACGTTTACAGTGTGGGAACGAAATATAACCCACTTTGTTCTGAAGAAACTACAGCTATTTGTCAAGGTGCATCCGTATTCTGTGAATTCTTACATTTAATTTAAATACACAGATAGGCATTTTATAAATCTGCTTCTTATATTCCAAAACCCGACATGAATCATACTATTGATTTTTTTAGTTAGTGCCTACCAAGTTGTGTTTATTTCCATTTAATTATTCACTAATATTTGCTAATATGTAAGAATATAAGTTGAAGATTGTCTAAATTTTTAGGATTACCTACACACAAACACTAAGTACATCATACAACTCACAGACCCGATTTCTACGCAAGTGAAACCATACGTAAAAGTTAAAATTTATCCAATACAAACAATTTATAAGGTGAACATGAAAATTCCGTGAAAACAAACTGCTGTATTTATCTTTGAAATAGTAAATAAAGTTAGATGGAACCGCGTCGCTCAGTGACAAACACGACACCATTACAGCCAGCAAAAATAAAGAAAACGTTACATCTAAATTTTTCAGTAGGTACAACAGGCTTTCATAAACAAATTCCACCTATTCGCGGAACAATTTCACGCCCTATTTTATCCGTACGAATTTTCCTAGTCCACAATTGAAAATCCCGCGCAATAGCGCCAAGGCTTTTGTATGCGCGG
Organism: Achlya flavicornis; assembly: GCA_947623365.1. Lineage (NCBI taxonomy): Eukaryota > Metazoa > Arthropoda > Insecta > Lepidoptera > Drepanidae > Achlya > Achlya flavicornis. The sequence continues at coordinate 8,014,260 of OX392482.1, forward strand.
TTTTTATTGCGGGTATTTTGTTTTTTTTTTCTCAGTGGATAAATGACGTTCGTACTTTATTCAATTTTTGGTCATGTAGGTGCCAAACGTGAAAATAGAAAAATGAGACAGGGTGTGTGGATTTTTTTCACAGAGGTAGATACATAAAATATGGGCTGCAGCTTGATAGCGTTATATCTGTGAAAAGAAATGCGGATCATTGAATTATGTGTAATAATTCAATGTGCTGAAATTAATTCTGACTACTAACCCTGATACAAATAAAGTTAATGCTTAATGATCACGTTATTGTATTAATTTTTGAACGAATTTGTAAAACTCTTTTTAGCTATTTTTGTTATCCAGTGGTATTCTCCCCTAAACTTTCACTGTAGAGATTACGACTACAACTCCACGTGATGTAGAGTTCTTTATTACATTACTGGAACGAATGGGAAATCGGATTTAGGAATATTTTACTGGCATGGCTTTCTTAGGTGTCAATATTTCTCGCATGAATAAAAACTTGTTAAAAGTTTTTTTTTCAATCAACCCATCTAGGGATGTTCAGAAAGTTTAAATTTATAAAGAACACTGGCTGATTCGCTAACCTTAAGAACGCAAGCGCACCCCAACGGCAATAAAGGTGTTAGTAGAAAACCAGCGCTGCTGACAGTAGTCAATACTGCCCCTCTATTAGAAATTATACCTACCAATATACTTTATTAGGGTGTTCACCGATTCCTACAAGGTATAATTTAGATAAGTACTTACACATTATCCTTATACATGAACTTATCACGTATGAAATATTTAATCATTCAATGTAAAAACTTTGCAGAATTTAAAAGCAAAATTCATTTGAATAAACAAGATTAAAGTAAGAAAACAAAACTTACTGCAAATTAAACTCCCACACAGAACCCTTTTAAAACACGTATTTATAGCAAAATGTTGAGAAAGCCACACGCTCGGCCCTTCCAGGCTCATTACATATCAGTGTACACCGGCAGGCGAGAGATGTTCGCCGCAGGACGCCACTCTGCGGCTAAGTGATTTTATTTGTGTCCACACACCGATATGTATCAAATTACGTGGCCTTGCGACCAACTGCTTGATCGATCGTGTACCGTGTTGCTAAAAGCACAATATTGACTCTAATAATTATCTCAGCGGGCTTAGAACTTGTATGGTCGGGAAATTTATCAGCTCTTGAAATGGATACCTTTAATTTGTTCCGCTGTCTTGAAGTTGGAAATTCTATGTTCATTTTATCTGCGTTCATATTTCATCATACTAGTTATTTTCTGTTATTCATATTTGTGTTTTCTATAATATTGTTATAGGAGCGAGTTTCTATTACACTAGATATGAGAGAGCAGTAAAGAAAAACAGAATAAGTTATTAAATCATATTTTACTAATTGCTCATTATGGTGAATACTTTCAATCCAAATGCACATTTTTATTACACCAAGTAATTTGTGTTTTTAAATATTTTGATATTTCTACAGCTTCATAGAAATAATTGTACTTATTCATATTTTTGCAAAATATGAATTTCGTTGGAAACTTGTAAACTGTGATACCAAATTAACTGTGAATAAACATGAAATAGAATCAAATTAATGAACTATTATACTAATATTGTTGTCAAAACTCGTGAACCCTCCAGTTCTAGCACAAATATTGATAGTATAATTACTTTGTTAGCGTTATCCACAATCACATACATGTTATGTAATTAATATTCATTGAATAATAAATGATTAATTTACGGTTTTTGTGTTATTATTATAATTCTATTTAATAATTCAAATTAGGAATGATGATTCAAATCGGCATATACTTTGGCTTTCATAATGGTTTTTTTTTTTTCAAAAGTGTAAGCACACTTCCAATGAGTTGAATAAAGATGAAACAATTATTAATATCAAAGAATATGTTTCAGAGCTCTGATGAGCTCAAGTTTTCAGTCAGTTAAATTTATAAAATCGAAAAGTAGGTTCATAAAGACATTTATTTCATAAAATTTATTATATAAAAGCGTAGCGCAGAACCAAAAATAAACCTCATAAATATACATATAAAGCGTACATTTGTGATACTTTAACCAATTATAACCTATATTATAATGGTTCAAAATTCACCAATAAAAATGTGTAATGTTCTCGTAAACCTTCAATAGCTTGATGTGTTAAATGACGCGAGCCGTACAATAAAACCATTGCGGCTGGCATAACATTAACATTTCGACATTTACCGCGCTTATCACACGCAAATGTTACTTTGTTTATACTTGTTTCAGATGAAATTACAAGTGAACATCTATTGGGAGTTGGACCTGGGATCTGAATGCATCTATTACTACCCTTTGAGATTCTAACGTGCTATCAAAGAATTTAGTAAAGAAGGAGTATGAATATATTCCAACACCTACAGAATGCAGGTTACCTCAAAAACACATATCCAATATTCGCCTTTCTATTCTTTATGCAAATCTAGAAACGGCGAGGGGTAAACCATATCCACGAGTGTCACTCTCAGCTGTGGAATCGATTTGGAAGTTTATTCAGCCTGACAACGCGTGAAGCAGGGCTGAGCTCGAAATCTATTCCACCCTGTACATCTATATAAGCCGACGTCTCAACTCGGAGCGCATGTATTACTCCAGCGTTCAACTGCCGATACGAATTTGGAATGCTATCGCACTATCCAAATCCAATCTATCGAAAAACATTACACTCAATAAGACGGTCCAAACGAGGCGTAATCTTACTTAACTTGTCGACGTATACGTTGAATATCTAATTTAGAAGTCCGGGGTGGGTTTGTCATTGCTCGGATCGGACTTCGCGTTAATATCTTTTGTGATGTTGTACATTTAAATAGCTCGGTTGCGTTGTAGAGATAGCATCGAAATTTATGTGGTGGGGTTGCGAAACGGTGGCCGGGTACAATTGGATGTGACAGACAATGCGCACCGCTTCCCAGAATTGTTCGGTCCAATACAGACACGTCCGTGTAAAACGGGAATAATATTGAAAACATTTGTGAATATTTTTATTTCGTGAAAATAAGATATTTATAGGCCATTTCCAGAATGCTTAAATGTCACGTAAAAATAAACTGACCATCTGTATTATATTCTCTGTAGGTAAATAAATAAATAAATGAATCCCTATTTCCCTTGGTCACGTCACGCCGTAACTTGAGAACGACATTACCAATTTAAACCATATTTTTTAAAGCTTTCTAATACCACGGAGAAAGTTATTATCTTACGAAAAAAAAAAATGCGTAGAAAATTTAAGAAAACTTAACGGTAGGGTAGGATATCCCTCGGGTACGGGGGTGAAACCGTGGGGTGCAACTAGTTCATAATAAATATTCAACGGTATTGGATTGATTAATACGTTTTATTCATTTTGCTCTACCCATTCATGCAAATTAAATAATAGCAGAAAGTGAGATAGTAGGTACTATGTCCTTCCTTCACAAAGTAACGGAGCGATAGATCGGTTTGATTCATTGCACGAAGATAGCTGACAATGTGGGTACATAGGTGACGCTGCGGCCGAAAGTAAGTAAGAATAAATCATTATTAGATCTAAAAATCAATTTCTGTAATTTCGGCATGGCTTTTTCCTATACTTAGTTCAAGAAAAGAAAAGTAAAGAAAGCGTAGCACACGCAGCGGGTTAACTTCTTTGATGAAACTATAAGTGAAGCTTATTTTAGATACTAAATAATTTAAGACTTAGCATGGCCATAGTATTTTTTTCCTATTGTCAACATATTTACGTTCTAAGTGGTTCTGACAGATACCTGCAACATCGAATAAGCCTTTGAGTTCCAAGAAATTCAAGTCGTAAGCCTATCAACACATTGAGCCATATTATCTATCAAAGGCCATTGATGAATCAGCTAAAAGCACATGACCAACATCTGGTGTATGTATCAGCAAAAGCTAGTTATAATAATATTGGAACTAATTCTATTAATGTTTCAGTCATAGAATATCATACGAAGTGTTATGCACATTTGTGTGAACTCAATATGCTCTTATTACACACTCGAATGTGTCCTGGGTGGGCTTGGCGTAAATGTGAACAGAATTATGGGAGCTGCCGCTTTGAATATCGTTAGGCGATGAATGTGATCTCCGTATGATATTTAAGAGTCCTTAATTGGTTCAGTTTTGAATTTTTGATGGTTTACAGAGTAATGCGTGTAATTTTTATGATCAATTCGCAGAATTTTTTAATGAACGGACTTAGGTTATGTTTCATTCATGTAAAAAGATAATTAAATTGTATGTCAGTATAAGTTTAACCTTCACGCAGCACTTTAGCAGGAATACGAAATAAAATGAAGGTAACATAGCTAAGTAATAACAACTTATAATTATTATTGGTATTAGTTTGGTCGTAACATAAAGCAAACTTGCATATAAATCTAACTGCATCAAATGCTGCAAAATACCAGGCAAGTATTAAACGAGAAATTAAATATTACACGTCCTGAAAGATGTGCGTTCTCATGGAACTGTAAGCTGCAGGAAGGGTAACCATGGCATGTAACCGTATACGACACGTGCGATCACAAAGCCTCGCCCATCCTGCATAAGCCTTTCAACTTGGAGCCGATTGGCTGGCATAGTCCGGCTTTGGTTATGCGTAGGGTTTCTCAACCATGCAAATCACAATGGTAATTCTATATAGGACTTAAATTTAATTTACTTACCTGGTATCAACCTTTCTTATTATATTTTTGTTTACTTTGTAAGTAGGTATATACTAGCACCTCGTGGAGCACTCTAAAACTAAAACAGTTTTCGGCCATTGATGTTTCTCATATCTCAGGCCACGTATTGCACCAAATTACAGACTAATCTGCAAATTGTTTCCCTCACGGGTTGGAAATGCAAAATCGTCGTATCGAAATTTCTCCTTAGACAAAATTACACTAATAAGTGAATTGCTCATAAAATAATAAAATTTTGAATGTCACATATTTCTCAAGCTATTCACTTACACATACTTTACTCTCACAAATTTCACTCACACAGTGGTCATTCACACCAATCACCCAAACACTTACATACCCACGAACTAACACATCCACAAACCTCATACACATTCAACTGAATCATATTACCCCCCTATTAATAGCTTATTAAATAATTAACAATTATGATATTTGTCATTAAATTATATGTCCCCTGTCTCTGAAATTGATGAAAGAGACTAACTTCCACAACACACGGTAACCTAGTGTGGAAGCTAGAATTTAAACTGTAATTGTATTTAATCATGTTGGTCTTACTAATAAGTAATCTTCAAATTTCAAAATATCTAATTTACCTACTAGAACTAGTTTTGTGGTAGAGCCATGGGGAAAGATTAAAAAACCACTATAACGGCAAACAAACATTAAAATAAAAGTGTGCATTATAAATCAAAACATTTACGATACCCACGTGTTTATCTCGCGTCAGAAACACATTCGGAAAGGTATTACAAAAACGGGAACAATAAAAGCGCGACCTCGCGCCGTATCTTCGGCAAAGTTCGCAACCTTATAGCCAATTGACATCAACACGTATACCGCTTTGGGTCGTGATCGAAAGAAAGAAAGATACTCGTTATTTGCGAGCCGGGCGTCGGGCCATAAATGTTATCACTAACTAGCGATCGGGGAGGATCGATCTCATGATTCTGCCTCACGAAATTAAGGAAATCGCTCATGGGGATATTATTCTCGGCGTTGCTGATACCATCTGCTCTGGATGAAGGGGATTTACGCTACTTTTGTGATTTTTCGGAAAAGTTTAATGGTAGAAAGCGTCTTAGGAGCGTAAAGCAGTTTTGGTTAACATGCTCAATGCGTTCACACAATTGTATCCTTGAATTTTGGACCAAACATTTAATGCATCAATATTATTTTGAAACCTTCATGGCTTATCTAAGATTACTTACCTGACAAAGTCTACGACACCTGTCAAAATAGCTGACCTTTCCCAATCAACATTTGAAGCTTAAAAATTAAATAAATATCCTGTGGAGTTGTTCTCGATGGCTAAATCTGACAATAATGTAGTCACTCATCAATTTGACAGCTCTGACTTTGGGTGGTCCACTACTTGCTTCTTCAAGTTCGATTGTGTTGACAAAATATAGGACTAAGGCCAGAAAGATAACGCCCTTGATTGATCGGTGGGTGGGTGTACAAATTGAAAGCGTTTAATAATCTCTAAATTACTCTTCTAATGAATTTACAATAATACCGCCATCGATTTTTAGGGTTCCGTAGCCAAATGGCAAAAAACGGAACCCTTATAGATTCGTCATGTCTGTCTGTCTGTCTGTCTGTCTGTCCGTGTATGTCACAGCCATTTATTTCCGAAACTATAAGAACTATAATGTTGAAACTTGGTAAGTAGATGTATTCTGTGAACCGCATTAAGATTTTTAAACAAAAATAAAAAAAAAACAATAAATTTTGGGGGTTCCCCATACTTAGAACTGAAACTCAATTTTTTTTTCATCAAACCCATAAGTGTGGGGTGTCTATGGATAGGTCTTCAAAAATGATATTGAGGTTTCTAATATCATTTTTTTCTAAACTGAATAGTTTGCGCGAGAGACACTTCCAAAGTGGTAAAATGTGTGTCCCCCCCCCTGTAACTTCTAAAATAAGAGAATGATAAATCTATAAAAAATATATGATGTACATTACGGTGCAAACTTCCACTGAAAATTGGTTTGAACGAGATCTAGTAAGTAGTTTTTTTTTAATAGGTCATAAATTGAAATTAATATCAAATACTCAGGTCTATACTACCATTTACTTATATACCTACAGGTTTGTACGGAACCCTCGGTGCGCGAGTCTGACTCGCACTTGGCCGGTTTTTTTTTATTAATAAATACGGAAAAAAAAAAACAAATAAATGAACTTAGGGTTTATACTTGATATCTATCAACTACATATTATTATTATAGAAAATTTACGGGCAGATATCGGTCATAGAAAACTAGTAGGTACAGTAACTGTAACTTCCTATAATTATTTTCTTCGCAAAAGTAATTCACCCCAGGGGTATTAACACATTTTCATTTACATATAAATTATATAATGCATTGGTAATTTGACGGAAATTACTCCAGGGAGCTAGCGAGCACAGAATGCATATTAATCGACTTAGCAATGCGACTTAGGTATTCCTTTATCGCTTCATTCTTTGATGTTTTGAATAAATCAAAGATTTGTTGCACAGACGATTATGATCTATCTATAACTCTATCTACTTTCAAATAACATGTAACAATACATTTATAGGTAAAGTTAAAAAAACAATACACCTCAATACACAATACCTCAGTTGACATAAACAAATGTCAACAATAACCCAACCAAATGATTTTCAAACAAAAGGAGCGTGTTTACTTATTTTCCGTTGTTTGCATGGGATTTGGCAGGATTTTTAGGGGGTTATAAAATAAAAAATATAAAGCGCCAACCCTGAAAGCTACACCGTGAAATATTATAAGCGATCATCTGGAAACTCAATCACTCGAAGAGCTGCATCATACGCGTCGTTTACCTTATCTGAGATCATTTTGATTTCTTCACGTTTTGACATCAAAGTGGGAATAAATCCTCATAAAATGTAATCACCTCTAAGATGTTTCGTCACAGAACATTGATATTTCAGTTCATAGTGTCCTTAGGTTCAGTGGCTTGGCTTAGATATAGGGAAGCGGGTCCATTATAGATTGATATAATTTTGATGGACCTATTAACAGTACCAATCACGTTCTCCATAATATTTTATCTGGAAAATCTGCTTCAAACGACGAGCATGGTTCCAAAGTTCAGGCACATAATGGGACATCCACACTTATTTCCATCACCAACAGTTGTCGTAACCATTTAGACGCACATGCTCTGCCATTTGCCGGCTTCCCAGCCGTCTTTGTTAATACAACGTTGTACAATTATTTTCGTCAGATGACATTACGAAAGTTAGGGGGTGAACTGTTCGGCGAACAGATACTGATCGTGACTTTAATTGCATGTGGCGCTAACGTAACGTTTCAGCTACATACAAGTGCGGTCGAATTGGTTTACATGGACATATTCAAAATTGTTTTTAAGTTAACAAATATCTATTAGGTATCTTTTTTATATAGGTACTTAACTTATAGTTTAAACTTAACAGAAAAAACGATAATCTTAGCGGCGGAACACATAGCACCGTGTGTATATATATATATATATGCGGTCCGCTCGTCCTTATGCTCGTTCTCAAAAACACATGCATTTTGGTCACAAATATTAAATACCCAAATAATAATTCTAGCTCTAAATTCCATAACATAAACTAGCATGCACATTATCCAACAATGAAGTAATTGAAGCTCATATTGAAACACAATGAAAGCGTAAATAGCCCTCATAGTGTAATTTAGTGCAGTTTAATAATGGAAGCAAATAACCCTAAATGTGAACAAAATGTACATAATGACAGTTTGTCACGGCCGATTTAACAGAGGAAGAAATTTAGAAGGGGTAATAACTTAAACGATGTTATCAAACGATGCCATCAGAAGATTTATCTATGAAAATAGGAGACTATATTTAAATTAATTTTTAACCCTCAAAGAAATACTATCTCTACTTTACCCAACAGTTAGACTTATTACATACTTATATAACCATTAAAAAAATCGTTAACAAAAATTAAACGCCTAATTTTGAAACTCACCAATCATGTTATTTTAGGAGTTGTAATAATTCAGTTTTATGAACCATTAAGTAACATTTTAGTATGATGTTAGAATTAAATGTTTTTCAATTACCTTATATACTGTTTTTTAGGGTTCCGTAGCCAAATGGCAAAAAACGGAACCCTTATAGATTCGTCATGTCTGTCTGTCCGTGTATGTCACAGCCATTTATTTCCGAAACTATAAGAACTATAATGTTGAAACTTGGTAAGTAGATGTATTCTGTGAACCGCATTAAGATTTTTACACAAAAATAGAAAAAAAACAATTAATTTTGGGGGTTCCCCATACTTAGAACTGAAACTCAAATTTTTTTTTTTCATCAAACCCATAAGTGTGGGGTGTCTATGGATAGGTCTTCAAAAATGATATTGAGGTTTCTAATATCATTTTTTTCTAAACTGAATAGTTTGCGCGAGAGACACTTCCAAAGTGGTAAAATGTGTGTCCCCCCCCCTGTAACTTCTAAAATAAGAGAATGATAAATCTATAAAAAATATATGATGTACATTACGGTGCAAACTTCCACTGAAAATTGGTTTGAACGAGATCTAGTAAGTAGTTTTTTTTTAATAGGCCATAAATTGAAATTAATATCAAATACTCAGGTCTATACTACCATTTACTTATATACCTACAGGTTTGTACGGAACCCTCGGTGCGCGAGTCTGACTCGCACTTGGCCGGTTTTTTTATTTATGTGACTCATTTAATAAAAGCTTTAAAGTTATATTATATCAACTAGCTTCTGCCCGCGGCTTCGCCCGCGTGGCCTACAGGGTGAAACGGGGGTTGGAATTTCGAAAAACCCTTTCATATTTGATACGTACACTTCACAAAGAACACACCATCCAAATTTCATGTCTCTAAGACCAGCGGTTTAAGTTGTGCAATACTGTGCATTGATATATCAGTGACTTCCCATACAAAACTTCATCCTGCTTTTCATCCCTTCGAGGGTGAATTATCACAAACGCTAAGACACGTATGAATTAATTTTCAGTCTTCAGCCTAAACACAAAATTTGAAGATCCTAACTTCAAAACTGACGGACTTTCATACAAACTTTCATCCCCTATTTTACCCCCTTAGGGGTGGAATTTCGAAAAACCCTTTCTTAGTGGATACCGACTCTTCACAAAGAATACACCCTCCAAATTTAATGTCTCTAGGACCAGCGGTTTAGGCTGTGCGTTGATATATCAGTCAGTCAGTCAGTCAGTCAGGACTTTGAATTTTATATATACAGATGTGAAATGCCGGCGCCATGTAAGCCATTTGCGATCCTGTGTCTAATTTGGGCCAAGTTGATTTCGTCGTTTTCCCATTATAGCAAATGCCCGGGTGGCCGTCTCCTGACAAGAGGAAATTGTCCTCAGGGATAAATAAAATTTTACTCACTTGAAAGTGGCCGGCATTAATATTGTTTATGACTGCAGTTTAACATTGAAGAAAAACAAAATAATGTCTTAGTTTAGTTCCCGTGGGTTCTATAACAGTTTGTTTTGATTTATTGTAATTAACTGTGATGTAGAGAAGGATTTCATTATAGTTTTCCTTTGTGGTTTTCATTAGTATATTCAAAGTTTCTTGACTTAAATTAACTTTCTTAGATGACTTGCGCATTTCTATTTAAGATAAGTTGTATACGTTGATTATAGTTGGTTGTTTTTAACGAAAATAATTTAAATCCTTTCAGTTGGTAAAAGAAACTTGTTGGTTAAGATAGCTTTCAATAAATACTTACAATCACTAATGAATCACGGAACAATAAAGAAACCAAACATAATTAATTATAGACAAATTAACTACCACACCTATTCACTTTAAAGATTCAACATTCGGAGAGTAGCAAGGACAAAAAAATTGCTTCCACGGTATGGGCCCAGTCATGAGTGGACATGGGCGCAATTACCATCGCTCCCTCGACGAATTGGTCCACTTATTTATGGTTAATGAAATTCCGATTTTATAATAACTCCTCAGAGTACTCTCCAATTTACCAGCTTGTAGTAAGCACCCATTATTTTAAAGTATCCACGCGTAGTGTTTAAAAACTTTCGAGTTTATTTTTGCCTTTCTTTGATTTATTGCTCATTAAGTACGATAGTATTTCAAGTTTTCACACCTTCTTTAGCAATATTCTACTTAATTTGCGCTATGAATTGTGCTATTATTACCCATCTTAATCTGAAATGGATCAAAATTATTCGAAATGATTTAAGTTTCTCAAAATTATTCGAAATGATTTAAGTTTCTACTCATTTTTACACATACTAGACCTGTTAAAAGATTATTAAATGCGATAATGTTAAATAAAGACGCTAACTACCAATGTGTTAATATTGCTAGTATACCTATGGCTATTAATTCCATTAAATATCATCTCAAACTGAAATAGATAGAGGTGGCTAAAACTTACCTCATTAATATCCCGTCAAATAATGCCCGATGTCAGCATGTCAACTTTTTTGAAAATTATCAGAATATTGAGTAAGTTCATCCCTTTGGCAGCAAACCCCGGGCTTTCAACCTTCGAAAAGTCCATCAAAAAGGTAATTAAGATGAATTAACGTTCACAAAGCTCGTTTTCGTGCTAGCCCTCCGCTGTAACCTTTATTCTTTCTAATTGGCTCCCACGCCGCATAATTTTTACAACAAATTGCTGGTCTAACGATCGGGTTTACTCGATGTCTAATTCTTTAGGACAATAGTCTTGTTCAAAATTAAAGAAATATGTTAATTCATGTCTTTGTCTCGGACCGTCAGAGCGGAAGATTATAATTATTAGGAAATTGTTAAAAAGCAGTTGCTTTGTTATTGGAACCATCCAGTGGGATGGGTGTGCACTGTACGTGTAGGTATAATGGGTTTCTCTATATCTCATCTACATACTAAAATTGGATCTTTCGTTGATCGTAGCTGATAATGAAAATGGAAACGAAAAGTATTTTGTACATCAAATATTTATCGTCACCCTGTATTTTTACTTTAATAACTCTTAGTAACGGCAAGCATATTAAAGAATAATCAAAGTGTTCGAGTTTATTACAAAATCTTGACTTATTACCAACCAAGCTACACTTATGAGCCCAAAAACTTTTGTTATATTATGAGGGTTTTATTATCTTTTAGTCCAATAAAATTAATTCGTTTTCCCTGTCACATACTAAAAAGCCTTGTTTCCTTAATTAAAGTAACAACAATGTATGTAACACGTGTGCCGACCCTAAGGTCAGGTGCGGGTGAAACTACTTTCGACTGGTACAATCGTCCAATGTTACTTGATCTCTACCATTGTATCTGTGAATATAAATATGTATAATATTATGAAAATATTCTGAAAGTTATTATAGAAGAATATAGCTACCCAGTGTTAAAAGGAAAAAGGATCATCGTTAGCTCTATTCGAGTTAGGTACATCGCTTTTGTTTTGTGGTATTTCTATCTGATATAATATGCCAATTAAATTGATAATTATTATATTTAAAACATCTTACTCATTATCATTGAGCTATTATTACTACGTATAGAGAAGACGCCACACATCACAACTATGTTCCGTTCAAGTGAGGCCATCCGGCCACACTTGTTGTTGTAGAACGTTGAACGAAACGCGTAAGCTAAGCGCCATGAAAATCACGGTGTTTGCGAGAAAAATACTCCTAAAAGCGTTCTGATAGCGCTACGTATTTCTACTTGTCAGCTTAGACGACTAATATTATTGTTTCAGCACTCATGAGAACTTTAATAGGCTGCAAAAAAATTAGACATAACATATGCTTATGATAGCTTCTCCATACGTAGCTATATAAGAATATATTATAACAATAGCTCAATGGTCATAAAGTTTTCTAATGATTTTGAACCAAGACATAACATCACATTTCCTTACCAGGCCCAGGGCCTAACTGAATAAATGAATTGCTTTTTTATTTCGGTAATTTTGTATTGAAATTGTAAACAAATCCTCGCTATGATATTAGTCGCAAAAGAAAGGTAAAGCAGAGTTCACAATATTCTGGTTTTCCCTTATCTACCTTGGCACCGCGCGTCAGCGGTCGTTATTCAATAAAACGTCGCCTCCGTGCTAGGGCGAGCCCTTATTTCTGAGCATTAGTTGCAATATCTTTCACTACCAAATGGGACAAAAAACTATGGAGACAATGCGTCATCGCGCTCATTATATTACTAAATAAAATTAGGTTCAAAATAAAGCTTTTATTAAAAAAGTCAGTTTGCATGTTATTGAACATGTCAACAGCTGCAACATTCATCTTGTATAATCATCATCACCATAATTTTTTCAATCATGTTGGTAAAATATAGTGTAATATATATTTGGTATAAATTTACAATAAATAAAAAGATGAACACAAAATAAAGCTTTGCGTTGATCAGATAAAACAATACTGACGGCAAATATCATGAAAGCAAAAGCAATTGTGTTAAGTATTTATTATCTAAAACACCTTATCTTTATATTGTGCTCATACGACTGTGATAATGCTGTACCTTCTCGCAACCTCATTAATTAACGCTCGTTTATTGTCAGGTATCTGCTATTCTCTGCGCCGGGATTATCCACGTGAGAATATGGATCCAATTTTCAATTTATACCTGTTTGAGTTACAAATGATTCTTGTTTTAATTATTTCCTGGTAACCTGGTTGAAAGCTTGAAGATAAACCAGGAAACAGTATATAATAATTATTTATGTATACTATTATTCTTGTTCTAAGTGCCTATCGCTATACAGGTTGGAAAGTACGAGATGGCATATTTTCGAAACTTATGTTGGGTTAATCATGCTGAAAAACTTTTACTGAGAACAACACAGAATTCTCAAAAAAAATGGCCTGTATTTTACCACGATCTCACCATGGTTCGATTCCCATACAGGACATGCATTTCTGTGCATGAAAATGCACAGCAATGAAAACCCAGACTCAGGATATACAGATATCCTGAGTCTGGGTGTAATTATGTATTTACAAAAAAAAAGGAGTATAGGTATGTTTATCAGCTCTGCTTAGTTTGGGATCAGATGACTGTGTGTGAGGAATGTCCCAGGATATTATATTACTATATATACTATGATAGGTTTCGTAGATAGGTAAAAGTTGAATGAGGCATGACTAATCCAACATACATATGTTTCGAAAATATGCCATTTCGAAATCTCCGCTTTTACGCTTTTCATAGGTATCATAAATGTTACAACGAAAACTTCATTGTACATTTTGAAGTCCAAAATCAATATATTTTTAGAAAGGAATGTTCTATACCACTTTTATTCCAGTAGTGCAAAACTTCATCATACCTCCTCAACTTTAGTAGGCACGAAGTTCCCAAAACTGTCTGTTTCCCTCGAAATGAGATAAAATTAATTAATAAGGTTATATAAAGTTTTGGGAGGTTTATAGAATTATAAAAATTAAACCCTAATAGTAGATATCGCTAAAAAAATAGAGCTGACGTGATAAAAATCGTTACATGAAAAATACCTAAATGATTTTCTCATTGAAAGTCGCAGAATAAAGAAATGAAAACGGAATGAAATAAAAGGTTCAACAATATAAAGGATAGGCATTAACAATCATTACATTTAGAACCCTGAATTTATTCGTTTCCAGCTTTGATCATGATGAAATAAAAGTAGATGAATTGAAAGGACTTCAATGAGAATGGCTGCGAGTGATCCGAGTAATATCTAATGATGAGACACATAATCTGTCCTCGATCGCCTCTTCGGTTATTGAGTCGGAATTTTCGATTAGTCTGTGATTGATTGAAGCGACTCCTTTTCAAGCGACGTGCATTTTATGATCCGTTCTACTTCTTCGATCAGTTTCTTCAGTATAGTAAACGAGAAAAAAAGAGATGCTTCGTTTAGTTTAACACTATTTTTACAAGCAACGTATTTTTGCAATGGCTTTGAATACTCCGTGCAAATATGATTAGAAAAAATAAAAGTTTAACGACATTACTTATATAATACTTTTGAGCCTAAGTAAGTATAGTACCCCAAAAATATTTTAATATTTTGCTATTTATTAGATTAAATTTATTTATGATTTAAACTGATTCCAATAAATATAGAATTTAAAAAAAATCTAGCAAAATATACCAAACATAGAGCTTAAATTTTCATGGCATTCCTATATGAAACTACACTATAACAGGCTTGAGCAATATGAGACAAATACAGAAACATACAATATTTAAGTGGAGGATAGACTAGATGTTTTATAATAGCCTGACTATAAAAAAAAGTTGCACTAAACTTACAGATTTCTAAATTTAAACTTTAATTTGAAAGTTTTAAATCGCAGACTACATTAAACGAGAGTAGAAGCATGTGAACTTTTTCCATATACTACGTTATATCCACACAAGCCTTAATGCAATTTGCGGTAATGTAGCTTCGGGGCCGTGTACACTCGCCGCCGCGGTACAATTCCACCGTTCCAGTACACGTCACTTACTATCCTGACTGTACTAGAATAAGCTGCAAAATTACAGTCACGCTTGTCTAATCATGTAGACAGATTGAAGATTATTTTGATATTTAGTAAAATATAGTCCTATATGATGAGTGTATCGGTAGTCAAGAGAATACTGATATAGTTTGTAATGTAGCATCAGACTTCATGATAAGATTACAATGTTTACAATTAAATAAACCTATGATGATTATAATGTGTATTGTATATGTAGTATAGTGGCGGTGCAATACAATAATGTCAGTATCAAAATCTTAAATAGTTTTTTTTTATGGTTATATTAAAAGCTTTATGTACATAATTAATTGAACACTAAACAATTCGTGGTATCATTTATTTGTGACTGATAACTTAATTTACTATAATAGGTAGAGACGTTATTTTTTTAAGAATTCAGTGTTGGGTCCATTGTAAAAGTTGTTCAGCATGACTAACCCAACAAAGGTTTCGAAAATATGCCATCTCGAAATCTCCACCCAGTATACTTTAATTTATGAAGAACCAAATGTGGTATAGGTTTTTAGTTCCTTTAATATATCATGCAAGTATGGACGCACTTAAGAAATGAAACTACATTAAGTTATTAACTATTCTCTTGCGTTGAAAACAAACCACTATTTCATTTTGTTCGCGTAAAAGCTGTAAGCTGAATTTTTTATGACCAAAGCCTGTCTGGCTCTGTGGAAATGTTTAAAAAGGTTTTTCAAATTTTGCGAGTCATCTTCCTCGCCTATAGTCTGGGACCATCATACATGTATCTTTGTTTAACCTGAGCTTAAACATTTGTTCTTTGCAAACAACGGCCGAGATTTGCGTAACGATGGATCGAAATTGTTACCGTAAAATATTGCGATATCTAGTTATGGTTGCGAAATTTCTTTCTGTTGAATTACCCCAATGTCAAAATTTATTAATCGATTGAATTATTTATATTTATTAATAAAATAATAAACACTAAAAAATATAATTAATTATCCACAATTAGTCAGCGAAATAAGTACGTCCGTTTTCACTTTGATCCGGTATCGTCTACGTTTTATTTATGTGGTGGGCATTTTTCCACAAAAGCACGCGAGGTCAGCTTAAGAGGGAGGAAACGACTTTGGCCTAATCCGCTGACTTTTATTTATTCAGTGAATTAATCTCAGCGTGGCTGGGGGTGGGACACTCTGGCCCTTATTTCCTGTCGCCTAACCGATACCACGGTTTCTCGTCTGGACACACAGATAAAAGACAAGCTGAGTTTCTTGACACTTATAAAATTTATAGGTGCACTCCGTATCCTTGGCTGTCCCCTGTTACTGACCGTTTGACTAACTTTACTTTCAGGATTAACTTCGTTAAGGTACTATACGAGTTATATAATAAGTATTTACCTACTAGTGGAAGTGATTTGATGAATTTGTATGTTTTATTATATTTAATAGCTAGCCAACTTTGAAATACATGAAAAATAGTAATGTGTTTTAATTAAAACGCAATTAAAGCAGTCATTCAGACAGATCCATTTTTTATTAACCAACTTCAAAAAAAGGAGAAGGTTCTCATTTTCCTCATAACTCCGTAATTTATTAACCGATTTGGACAATTCTTTTTTTGTCTGGAAGGGTACAGTTCCCGTTTGGTCCTATTGTCATCAGATCAGGATTTGATTACTTCATACGTACTTTGAAATCGGTTTAAGTTTTTTTTGTATAAAGTTTAGGCCAGATTAAAGTATTATTGTTTTAAATAATATGAGTTTTAAACTCATGGTTGTACTATTCACTCACAACGATTGTATTTAGCTGCAGAACGTTAAAAAGCAAAATAGGAGCAACAAGATTGCGTGGGCTTAGCGGATTGGAATTCCATTCTTTATTCTCGCTACACTCCATTTTTAACAGGCAATACTATACATTAACATTAAGCAATATAATTTATATTGTAATGATTCTAAAAGTTCAAGGATTTCGGTTTATTTCAACTTAATTATACAAATTTTCATGAAAAATAAACATTCAACATCGTTCATTGATTGATTAAGAACTACTGGCTGGAACAAATAAAAGTTTAAACAAATGTTAGTGAGCGCTCAATCAAATAACAAAATAAGTAGAAGTGTAAGTCTTTGCAAAAGCAAATCACTTCATTTCCCTTGCTCTAAAAAAAACTAAGTTCCATGGAATATACAGTTAAGTCGAATAGATTGTCGGCTGCTGATATGTTTATTATTGCTAGTCGAAAACACACGGAAATCGATGTGGCTATTTCTGAAAAGAACTTTTATAGATCTGCTTATTCTTGTCCCGCTTTGATCGTGTGTGGTCCTGTTTATATTGAAACTTATTGATATTAGATGAAAGGTATTTATCATTTATGACGATTGTATTAAGATATTAATAATAATATTTATTTCACACATAAAAACTAAATAAAAACATGCATAACCTAAACTATTGTTATCTACTCTGCCATTGCAGAACCTACACTAAGAGAAATAATCTTGTATCGTAGGTACCGTGTACCTGTGCTGTGTACTCTTCATGTGTACAGTTGAGTAGTCATATTATGATACAAAGTAAAATAATACTTCTAACAATTTTCAATACAGAGAGTACAAATTATTAAGTTACATTTGAGTTAATATTTTAATCATACATTTTGGAAAAAAAAACTTATAATTTAATTTATAATTATGTATATCCTAACTAATATTATACTTAAATGCGAGAGTGAGTTTGTTTGTTTGTTACGCCTTCACGTCTCAACTACTAAACGGATCATCATGAAATTTGGCATGCAGATAGCCTATCGTATGGAGAAGGACATAGGCTTTTTTCCCGGGAACGTGGGTGAAACCGCGGGGGACAGCTAGTATTTTAAGTGTTAGTGATTTATTTATAAGAGATGTATGTATGGGGTGTGTGCATTATTCTAAAACTTTCAGTAGGTGTTCAGTCTCATCGTAGCCGAGACTGAACCAGTTGCTCAGCCAGTTGGTAAGTGCATGTTTGGCTTCTCTATTATTAAGTTTTATCAGTTTATTTATAATTTTACATATTATGTTATTGTACAAATATGGTCCTTGGAAAGGTTGATGACGTTGGGCTAGCCTTGTGTATCAAAATCTCTATCCTTTCTTCTACTATTTACGTTTGATTTTTCTATATAATTTATTTTGTTTATGTTGGGTTAGAATCAACTTTTGGATATACAACAGTCGAACTGTCAGTATTCCACAGATGTATTCTGATGTCGGAAACCTAAAGGGTTTGAAGGTGGCAAACTTGAGTAATGTTCTTTGGGCACGCTCCAGTTCTAACATATAAGTGCTACATGCGCCACCCCAAGAGGTGTTGCAATAGGTCACAACAATAGATCTGCAAAGAGTTATACACATTAATTATCAATGCGCGGTCTGCCACCTCACGAAGTTATCTGAAGACATTAATCAGCTTTCGAACTCTACTACTGAGGGCCTCAATATGAGATTTCCAAGTCATTCTTTTATCAATAATTGCACCTAAGGACCTGATACTGGGGACACACTGTAATTTTGGGCAGCTGAAGTCAATTGTTTCACAGTTCAAATGTGCTTTGATGTCTATAATAGGAGAATGACCCCGTGTATTTGTAACTGCAAGATGCTACAAATGCTTACTACTTCAAGTTTTATAAATGCTCTATCAAATACATTACGTATGTACTATTTTTAATTCTTTATTTTTGACACACTAATAGTGAAAACAAAAAACTGTCCAGTCAAATAAATAAACGAATTCGTTAACCGTGTACCACCGGTATACAATTGTCAAAACATAAAGGTTGCCGCGCCACTAAGTGGAATTATTTGTACCCGTAACTCAAACAGGAAGCATTTAGCTTTGTTCTAATGCCACGCACCCTATATAAAAACAAATTACGGTCACACAGGCGCCTAATGTCGGCAAATGACAAAGAACTTAACCATTGCCCAATAAATGTCCAGACGTCTTTCGTAATGAATATCAGAAACTGTTTTATTATATAAATTTTTTAATACTTTACTGATTAAATATACAATTCATTTCAAATGAGCTTTTGGTTAGAATTGGAACGGGTTAGATTGGAACGCAAGGTAATGACGTCACAACTGCGACATGGGACTTGGTAAGCCTGCACTAACTGTGTGTCCTATCTGACATTTCAACTCGCTACTGGGTGAGCAGAGTTTGCAAAGGTTAACAATCTGCAGTGCTTGCTTATTTTGCACAATTTAACGAAGCGGATGTTCAAGCCAGCGACAGATTCGCTCTAGAAGATAGGTTGTATTTGTGTACCTAGCGAATTAAATAATCAATAATGTAATACACAAGATGAAAAGAAACAGGTTCTAAATATGCCGTATATGCCAAAATGAACTGCGAAGTTGAAAATAAAGACAGAGGCTTTAAATATTCTGTTGCTGATTAATGACAAATTAATTCTATAAAGTTTTATCACGATTCGGTATAAGTGCGAGTTGAGATCTATTGTTTCACTTAAGAGTTCAATTTGCATATCAAAGCTACCCAAAGAATGTCTAATAGAAGTTTTTGCATTCGTAACGAACCACGAGAATCAATAAGAATTAAATGAACCGTATTTGGGACTCTGAAACTCACATTTTAAAGCGCTTCAATTCGGCCAAGAGAATTGGTCTACTCGGCGAATGAAATTATTCTGCTCTTGTATTTTTGTTTTGAATATTTATCTAATTAGATTGCTTGGGACTTGGTTCGCAAAGTTACTTTAGTCATCTTCAGCTATTAAGCCTTTTCAGCATCAGGTATTATAATTTAGAAGCTTTTATTTTACAGAAAATAAACGACTTAAGTATTTCAACAAGTATTGAAAACCTGACGGGTGAATTAATTTCAAATTCATAATATTTACAAATGGGTGGTTTATTTAGATCTTTAAGAATTAAAATAAAGTATTTATACTATAGTATTCTCTTAAGCCTTTTATTATTATAATATTAAAAGATTTCACTGTGTTAAAATTATGTAGGTATCTAAACTATACGTACATAGCTTCAACGCCGTTGCGCAATATCAGCTTTTAATAATGAAATTCATGCAACAACTAGATTTGGCGCATATGAATATCCTATACGATTGTAACAATTTTTAAAATATGCTTTTGAAGCCAACTTTAATTTAATAAACACTGAATAATTTAATTTAGTAGTAGCACTCATGCGTGGAGGATAGCCAATAAAGGCCATTTTATGGCGTTTTTATTATGATGCATAAACGTGAATCAGCTATAACGACCCCGTGCCATACGAGAAAATGTACCGTTGGCACTCGACATGTATTAATTTATACATTTTTAAATACGGTGGCTGATATGTAGTTTACTACTTCATCACAGCACTGACTTCATCCCAAACAATGTTATCGTTATAAATACCTAGTCACTGATTTCATGGAAAAGTTTTAAATATGTAGTTATATGTTGTGAAGTATATATTTTAATCTACATCTACAACAATAATAAAGAGAGAAGATTTGAATTTTTGTATTTTTGTTTGTAATGAATAAACTCAATAACTACTGGCCCAATTTTAAAAATTCTTTCACCAGGAGAAACCTGTTTATATAAATTTCACCCGGGTGACTTCGGGCACGAACAGCTAGTACATTATTTTTCAAGAACCGAGAATAATTACTACTACTCACACACTTCCGTGTCATTGCAGTACCTATACCTACTGAAATATGTAGATAACTATGTAAACTTTCCATGGTAAATAGATTATAGTTGTATTATTAGCGTGATAACAAAACTATTGCGTCATTGTTACCGAACATTAAATAAACTCAAATCAAATAATTCACGCTACAATACACACTCATGTACGCAATTTATTATTAAATACACCCGTACAAGCATAACTTTATAAAATAATTTATCTACAATCAATTTCTAATACAAGACATGCCTTATCGGTTAGGAAGTTTGCATTGAATGAAACTAAACAACTGAGCGTAGGGGTTGAGTAGCTCCACCTGCATTATTTATCGCGTTACATTATTAACTGCATATCAGCTTAGATGGCTATCGTGTGCACTACACGCCTTGAGTCGAGGTGCACGCTCTTTCGAGTGAAACAGAGATATGAATCGGGCTTGGTTCCGTTGCTTAAGCGATACGATTTAACCCGGAATTATTAATTATTTGTATTATTTTTACATTGCGTCTTAGTTATTTGAGCAAAAAGTCGTGATTAGAAGCTGTAATTTAAAAGAATTGTATATGTGGTCGCCATCGTCTCTTACACATTGGCTCGATAATCACGATTCAATGGAACTATCCAAACAAGTATATCAGCCAAAGGTGTTGAATCGAAAAAATACCACACACAAAAATCCAATTCTATAATAACATTACTTGTTCGAAAAAACTACGCTATGATAGTCAATATATTTTAAGTGTGACGTCATTACATTATAATGAAAACAAACCACTTTGAATTGAACGCGCAAATAATTCTTTTGTCTTAGCAATTATATTTAAAAATATTGATTTCATCTTTGCCATTCTTTTAATACGTAGAGAAATTCCTTTTATTAGGTAATTCGTCGAATTCGTATTTTTACACGGGTTTAAATAACGATGTGAAAGATAAGGAATAATTTTAATAATTCTTTCAAAGGAAGGAAAATATTTGGTAGATTTATCAAGATAATATTTAAGTGGACTCCTAAGAGAAAAAATGTCTGAGATATTTTAGCAATGTCGCGTAATGTAGTCACGTAATCCTTCTCCAGTCATCTTTTATTGAGATTGAATTTTCAATCGGACTTTGATTGATTGAAACGAGTGCTGCGAGGACCGGATTGATTTTTAAGTAGATTCAATGTAAGAAAAAACTTTTAATAAATCGAACAACATTCAATACAAAGAAACAAATGGATGAAACTCTACTTACAGGGATTTTGACAGAAATTCGATTACGAATTTTCTTTATGGATAGGCTTTATATTAAATCAATTACGGTTAGTCTACATTTACTTTAGCTCATGTACTAGGTCTTACAACAAACATTTATCTAAACGTCAGATAGAAAAATACATTTAGTCAAGTAGATTATGAACGTATAGCTTTCTTCCTATACTTAGCTTATCTCTACGTTCAAAGAACACGTTAAGTTTTAGCTTGTTTCGTTATCAGAGGGTTACTATCAGAAAACTGCATTTTCAGTGTCACTTGTACAGTGTTCCAAATTCTCTGTAAATTACCTAAACGCCAATAGACTCTTAGACATTCTCGTGACCAACATACTCGCACATAGAAACGTACGTGCCTTGAGCTTTAGGGATTTTCACAAGATATTGTGTGTGTGTGGGGTGTGTGTGTCAGGTTCACCTTCGCTGGTGCCGCACCAGAGGAAGATGAAGGAGCGCGGCTGCGCGAGGTGGTGCAGTTCGAGCGCGAGCACGTGTGTGGGGGGTGTGTGTGTGTGTAATGTAGATTTCCGTAAAACAAATTGTATGATTAAATTCAGTATACATAAGCGTTCTAAAATTATGATGCCCTTTAGTAAAGGTCAAAGAATTAATTATTAGGGCAACAAGCTCAGTTCCCGGATAGTGGGCATACTGATACAATATTTATAACCTCTATTCCCTTTAGCACCGGCATCGACATTCAGGTAGGGCTCAGAATTACCATGTACACGGGCCCAGTTCATTTAGACAAGACAGCGGTGAACAATGATCTAGGTTTTTTCTATATATGACATGAGAAAAAGAATATTAGCTTAAGTATATAATAAAATCCAAATGTATACTTTGCCCTGTATGAAAATGTAATAATAATAATATTATGTAATAATTACTTCTTACAAGTAAATTAATCATAATATCTTGAATTGATCAACTGTATAAATTATTTATTGGACACAAACCATAACCAAATCTAGATAATATGATACTAAAAAATATAGGTATGTAAGTAGCTACAAATATTAACTAACTGCATACTGTATTGTTCCAAAGTGCCTACAGAAAGAACAGAAGTAGCTTCAGTGAGACTGTGGTTTTTCCAGAAATTTCTATCTCCTTGAATGCGGTCTCCTCGCCTCGGGACTTGTCCCAATGCCGTAATTACGAGTACACATCCTACTAGCGCAAATAGAAACAAAACCGCACACACTCGCATATGTACCTAAAGGGGAGGATTACGGTCGAAAATTGGGGCGTGTGGGTACCTTGCGGTTTGGCAAAAATAATCGGAGCAAAGAAAAAAGAAAATGTCAGCCTATCCACCAGATGTTTTAGTAAGTAGGTTTGAGAGCATAGCTACACGGGAAAATACTGACATAATTGGCCATACTGATGAAACGCTATGAAACTAATATAGGTACACTCGGCTACACATCAAGCTATAAATTTCCAGTATAAGCAGATTTCGCATTGTGTAGGATTTCCGTACTATGAAAGGTCAGCTTATATTGGTAAATTATAGCTTGATCTGTAGCCATGCGTACCTTTTGATTGAATGGTCACGTAAATAACGTCACATTCAAAATTGCAGGAAGTGATTGATAACAATGTTTTAGTATTGCGTATTCGGCCGTAAATTGAATGGGTGGCAAGCAATTATTTGATACATCTAAATCTCTGAATAGAGCTCTGATCAATCAAATTACTTATCAAATACAGACGAGTACATTTTATTTTATAACCAATCTGTAAATTAAACGAAGAGGTATTTTACTGTTGCATTTTTTATACGATAAGTTATTCATTTGGTTCCTTAGTATATTCTGTTTCTCGAAACACTTAGTTCAGACTACGTATTGAAATCCTAAGAAAATCCCTCGTCGATACTTTCTAGATTTAGATAGCAAGTGCCGATCCGGTAGCTAAGGAATCTCTAATTAGACTACACAATGTTTTACACAATTAGATGCTCCCTCAGCAGCGTTGTAGACGAGATACAATATTAATTTCTATCAGGTTTATGGAGCTCTTTATTAATATTCGCCTTTAATGAGTGTGTGTATTATAAACTGCTTGTAAACACGTAATACTGGAATCTACATAATGTATAATTGCATAATCATCATATTATCACCCAATACCACGGGGATCAGTACATACTTCCATAGCCATTTCTCCTTATACATAGTATAGTTGCATTTTTTTTTAATAATTTTCCCTTAACTCTTTTTATCCTCTAATTTTATATTCTCGCTTACGAGTTTTTTTTATGTTAAAACATACAGCCATATGTTCAATAGACAGGGATAATGATGTGTAAATCTGCGCACTTTTATTTACCTCACTATCAAATCGCCCGTGTACATCCGTCTAGCTCTTCCCATTTTAATATTTAACAAGGGACTAGCAATTATTTATTCACACTATGGAATAGCAAACAGCCTAGAGTTGTAAACTAACCGCCCGCAAACTAAATAAACAAAATAACCGATGAACCGGCAATAACTTGTACTATATTACTTAGTTAGCTTTTAAACAACTTTTTGCGGTTACATAATATCGTTACTATGGAGTTTGTATTACTTACCTGCTGAACTGATATAACTGCTATCTGTGATTAATAATAATGGTTGTCATAACTTACGGAAAATATAAGTTTTTATTAAGGGTTATTCTATGGAGTTTCTGCGTAATTCAAACACAAGTACACACGGCTACAGATCAAGCTATATATTTCCAGTATAAGCCGATCTCACATTGTATAGGATTTCCTTACAATTAGTGGTCAGCATATTTTGAAAATTTATAGCCGTGCGTACAAATACCTATAATACTCGTTATTTTATATGAGTTATGCACCAAAATATAGGTAGGTATATAGTATTAGAGTCACACATAAGTACTTTCGAAGGTCAATTTGAAATAAATAATGTTTTTTTTTTTTTATTTAATCCATAAATGTAAATTGTCAGAACTTTTTGGGAATCCTCAAATTCACAGCTCATAAACCATGCATCATAAAATAGAATCAATAAATAATATTATTACAAACAATTTAGACAACCCTATAGGAGTCAGTCACGTGCGAGTTAAATGATTCGAAACGGGAAGCAATAAACCTATTGTTTACAGCATTTTGTTGCCGTTTATCAATATTTATAATATCAATACGCTGATAATGTCGCTTTGGTAAAATATGAGTTTACACTTAGAGGTCGATCGGGGTTTAGCTTGTTCACAAGGGAATTTGTGAAATTAAACTCGATTATCTCAAGAAAGTAGATCGGGTTTATTATAAGTAAATTGTTTTAGTTTCCTGTGAAATACCAGTAATATGGGGTTTATAAGTATTTCAGAAACTAATAGTAAATTTTAAGGTTATTGGGAAGAGATCTAATAAATATTATGGCAATTTTTATACCGCCCTCCAATATTAGCTCGGTTATTCAATCAAACTGTAATTTAAGTAAATAAGAAGGCTCAATGTCGCATAAAATTCCTATTGTTGTTACTAGTGTGTAGCAGCTTATAGTTGGAAGGCTAGACTGATAGCCAAAGGTTGCTGGTTATAATGCAACCTGTCTAAAATAACCAAGTTTGGTTAACCAAGAACTCTTAAGATTTAAATGTTTCAAGCAATCATAATTTTCCTTTCATAATTTTAAAAATAATAGAAAATAGCAACATTATGACACTAATATTTTATCCTAATCCTAACTTTTATAATATTATAAATGCGAAAGTGAGTTTGTTTGTTTGTTTGTTACGCCATCACGCCTCAACTACTCAACGGATAATCATGAAATTTGGGATGTAGATAGCCTATGGCATGGAGAAGGACATAGGCTACTTATTATCCCGGGAACGCGGGTGAAACGGCGAGGGACAGCTGTCCCTCGCCGTTTCACCCGCGTTCCACCCGTACCTAACTAGCTAGTTAGGTATAAATGCGAAAGTTTGGATGGATGTTTGTTACTTAATCACGCTTCAACAACTATACAGATTTGGATGAAATTTGACACGCTGATAGAATATGTTCTGGATTGACACATAGGGAACTTCTTAACCCGGGAAAAATATATCCCTCGGGTGCGCGGGTGAAACATCGGGACGCAACTAGTTTGAATATAAATTTCGAAGCCCAATACAAGGGTTCTCGGAAAAGCTTATCAAACCCTTAAATCTTAGCAATAGACTGCGAATTACAAAATAGCTGCCCTACTTGGTAGTCAGTTGACCAAAGTTTATACCGGCGGCCATTTTGGTTAATTGATACTCAAGCTCCATAACCGCAATTCGATACTGCAGCAGAGGGGTTGAAAGCAGCTATTCTTCTGTTTCTAACCAATCGGAGAGCTTCATGCGGTTAAACACTCTGTATGTGCGGTCGGCTTTTGTCTCTACTTTTTTTTTATAAATATAAATAATTGTAGGTACTTAATCACAGCTAAGTACATGTAAAATTTTTGTTTCAATAGGTACTATGAGTAATAGAGAATTAAAAAAAACTCTATTACATGCTTTCATTACTTGATTAATATTAGTTTTTTGATTATTTGTAGAGTATAGCATTTTATTTCCAGTAGTTTTTTTTTAATTTGATTGTGTTTGTATACGCACGTAACATGTTATGTAAGTTAAAATTTGATCAAATTCAGTATATCATGGCCTTATTATTGTATAATTAATTCGCCGCCCCTAAATTAAGTTACAGGCCCGTAACATTAAACAGTTGAATAACAATTTTACGAGTTTAAACAGAGCTATTTTACGTACTTTTTTAATCACTGCATTAAAAATGGATAGTAAAATAGTGAATACTAATTTACGAACGATAACTAACTAACTTTCAAACTTTTTTTTTTCATTAAACCTACAGTTTTAGTAAAGTTAAAATACTATAAATATTGGTATATTATAATTTATTTTCGTCCATATTCAACACTCTTGAAGATAGAAGGTTATGTTATGAGCCGCCTGCATTCAGCGACTCTAGCCTTGTCAATTCAAAATACTATTACTGCTATTACATATACCTATCTGAGACTGAGGTGGTAGATTCAATTGTATAAAACGTTATGAACGCATAAGTGCCTTATCAGTGCCTAAACGGAATAAATGCCTTTTCGATTTTGATTTGAATGGAAAAATTAAAAGATTGTTATAGTTAATTCTAGAACACCTATTGCTAAAATTGAATCCTAATCCAAACCCAAGTATATTTTTCTTTGTTATGTCCATTTTCTAAGTAATCAAAGTTATATGGAACTTACTATTACTGATGAAAAGTGCTAGTGAAAAGTGATCTCATAGTTTATTCAAAAGAAAAGTTAGCCATTTTACGCTTGTGATAAAAATATATAGTGATAGATATGAACCACACTACTCAGCAGGTCTTCATATTTTATTAGGCCATTTTAGTATCAGTTACAGGAAAAGGAAGCCAAGAAAAAAAAACTCCTCAAAGTAGATAAGACAGTAGGTAAGTAACTTGATAGTTTATTTGGTGTGGTTAATAGTTAATTCGATTAGTGTGAAAGTAATACCATAAGACGCATAAAATACCCTCGGATTGATTATCTAATAAACGCGGAAGTCAGTTTGTTTGTTTGTTACCTCTTGACGTATCATCATCAAGATATTTGGCATGCAGGTAGTTTATAGTTTAGAATAGCATAAAATACAATGTTGGCCAAGAGGTCGACAGAGGTCTACCGGTCAACCACGAAGGCAATTTAGGTAGTCCGAAAGAATTTAAATGATAAAAACAACAAATGAAAAAAATACTGCGCAGAATGAAAAACTTGTGGAGAACCTGCCCCCCTAGAAAAGATGGCTGTCGACAATCGTCATCGTTAGTAAACGATCAAAGTTTGTATGGGACTGACATAAGATATTGATAAAAATCACGTGATATTTCGATTTGAAATGTCAATCCCATACAAAGGTTGGTCGTTTACTAACTATGACGATTGTCGATAACCACCTTGTCTACGGGCCCTGTAATGCCAAACTACCACCCAAAGATGTAATGTGGAGTGATACATCTAATCATATTTATTGGATAATAAATACTAACTTCCAAAAAAGCTATTTTATTTCACCCTTTTTAAACCCTACCCTACAGTCGACCGCATGTTATATTTTTGAACACAAGATCTCACAGGTCAAAAGTTTGACCACCCCTGGCATAAATGATACTATAAGGATAATATAAGGGAACGAGGGTGAAACTGCGTTGTGAAAACTAATCAAATATACATATAGGTAGTATAACTTAGCCGTAAGAGTTAGTTTTTATTTTATAATAAAGACGCAAACACAAAAGCAGACAACTCAAAGTGGGGGAAGCTAGACTCTTGTAGAACAATAAGCGATGTCTGTTAGGGGACCCTCTACGACCAATCAGGGCTTGTCAGGGTTTCTAGTGTAGTACTTTGTTTTAACAGCACTACACTGGATTAGTTTTTAAGTACTACTCTAAACAATGCCTCCTGTCTGTCCTTAGGGGAGGAATCCTGGGAAGCCATGTTGAAAACACTATAGAACTAAACCTATACAATATTCACGGCCATATTGTATTCCGATATTATGTACTTTCTTTTTATAAAAACGGATTATATATAAATATAGCTAATAAATAGGCGTTATAAGACTATGAGCTGTGTGTTACGTCGATTCCGTGACGAAAGTGGTTTGTTCGAATCCTCTAATATATTTTTTACTGTGTCCCTCATTCTTTATACCTACTATAATATTAAAACAAAACTGTCTGAATTACAACATATATTTTTTACTGTGTCCCTCATTATTTCGAAAACTAATACCTCCTATCATCATCATCATCATGAGCCTATAATGTCCCACTACTGAGAACAGGCCTCTTTTCACAAATAAGGGTGAAAGGGAATGGGCAGATACTCCACCACGCGTGCCCACTGCGGATTGGTGGAGGTAGGCTAGTGGTCTACCTACTGTTGGAATTTTTCAAGCCGCCTAGGAGGCATCCAACTAGCTTAACGACTATCACAATTAAGTGATAACCGGGACCAACGGCTTTACGTGCCTTCCGAAGCACGGAAACTCTCGATTTGAAATACCACTAGACGGTCACCCATCCAGGTACCAACCACGACAGACGTAGCTTAACTTTGCTGATCGATTAAGAACGGCTAATCATGCTACACCACGAGCGTTTCTCCTCCTATACTGGGTATTAAAAAAAACTGTCTGTTAGGAATCGAATTTAATGAGAACGGATAAGATTCAGATTGGACCACGGAAATAAAAAATACTTATCTATATTATAGAATAGGTATTCTTTATGTATGTAGGTATATAAAGAACGCGACTGGAACTATAACACAAATTACGAAAATAAATGTTGAATGAGGTATCAAAAAATAGCAACCGACACATTTGTTTCAATAACCAAATATGAATAACACAGCCTTACGATTATGATTCGGACAAAATGTCCAAAAGATTAAAAATATCTTTTTCATGCCATTTTTTTGTAATTTCATGTAAGCCAAGGATTATACGAACATGTACGGCGGAAACTGGCGAGCTACAAGGCTTTGTTGGAAACCGCATGAGGATTTGCAGGGATTTAGTCTTTTATAAAACATTTTGCGCCATCAACTCTTAATTTTAATATTTCATTTAACGCCAAACTTTACATGTTCGTGAATTTGTTCCTAACGAATAAATATTTTAATATTGACTTTGAAGAAAATGAGATCCGATCAAATATACTAGTTTTAAGTATTGTTAGCAAAATTAATTTTTGGGAAAGTACGTACAACACACAAAATCATACACATAACCTGGGACACTAAACGTCATAAATAACCATTTCAGTTAGAAAGCCGTCAAAAAAATAAAGAAATAGACACACCATGTGCACCATATTGATCAACGGGCACGTAAACTATTTTTTGCTCGTCAATCATCAAGTTGCTCATCTGACCTCCGTCCAACGTTACCAACGTTATTAGTTGAGGATGCCAACACCATGTCAATACACGCAGGGTGTTTTTGCGTCTGCTTGTTTATTTTATACTACCGTATGTTTCAGTCCAACGAATTTGTTGCATACGAATCATTATGTTTCCATATGATTATCGTGAATTAATTTTAATTTGTGGTTTTCGTAATCTATAATTATATCCAATATAAATTAAATTTGCCATGCGGCTCTTGCGCTCGCGATGGATATGGTTTTTCGGGGTGAAAAGTATCCTATGTGTTAATCCAGAACATATTCTATCTGTGTGCCAAATTTCATCCAAATAAGTTCAGTAGTTTTTGCGAGAAAGAGTCAAAATTCAAACATATTTCCTAAAAAAAATCGCGTTTATGATAAATATTCATTGGTTAGGATTATTGCACAGTGAGAGAGGAAACGGTAATTACGTCTTCCATTCTATTTTCTATCTATTTAGGTAATTAAATAAAATAATGACGTGCATGTCACATAAAATAAAACCTCTTTTAAAAATCATGAAAAATGGTTTATGTGTTGTGATAACAGTTCCCATAACTTAAACTCAAAGAGAATTTTCATTACTTATTACAGTCACATATAAATAAATTATTTTCAGAATTTTATAGCTAAATGTGTGTATTCAAATTATTTTACACAATGTATACCGCATACCGAATAAATAACAACGTTTCCAAAATAATGTTTAGCAATAATTTACACGTAAATATAAACCGCATCGCAAACCGCAAATTTGAGTTAAAAACTTACATAATCGGTTGGTAAATATGTAATAATTGTAGTAAAGTGAGGAAATTTAGTGGATAAGAAGCAAATTATTTGTTGTATTTGCAAATTGCCAGTTTAGGGTGCGGCAACAGTTGCCAGAACATGCCGCGGGTTGCCGCGGGTAAAATCTGCAGTCGTTATTATTGACCATGCGCTCGCTAATTTGACCGAATTTGCTTAATGCTCCACAATTTGTTCTGCGGTATGTCGTGTTATTACATATTTTAGGCAACTAATCGTGGAACAATTTGTAATCATTAGTGTTACAATAAAATAAAGCAATGGTTGATTGTTATTGTTAAATTTTATTTTAAGTCGAGCCAATTGTTTATGGGTTCTTTTTGGTCCTTAGCACGCAAATATAAATAATTTTTCAACGTTTTAAACATCATTTGAATTAGAGCTGTTTGCCCTTTTTATGTAAATCTCGATTAACTCTATTTTTTTAACCCATCTCTGTTGTACATCTCTTTCATCTCCGTTTCCAGTAGTACCGTATTCACGAGTAAAGGTTTTACATACTTCTCCAAAAGTGTGTAATAATTTTGCCCTCTAAGCAATTTTATCTTTAACCTCTGAAGGGCACTGTCGCAAATTGTCCCTTTCACCAATTGTCTTATTGTCTCGCAAGACGTCAAATTATTTAAATAGAAAAGACACAATTAGAATACACCTATTTCCAAACGAGGCCGGGGTAATCTACACTTTATTATAAGTTATTTTTACTTTTTACAGAAATTATAAATAGAAGGAGAAGCGCCTAGGCCGATGCAATTTTTATGCCAGTGAAATTGCAACCTCGCAACAATCGTTAGTTAAATAATAACCTGCTTGAAAACGATTTAATTTCTTTGTCGTTTTTTTAAAGAAACCATATGTTGCGGTTAACAACGAAATTTAAATAACAATGCCTTGGCCTCATGCCAAAGTAAAAAATGTAGTCCACCTGACATGTTGTGAGTGGGGCTGAAAGATTTACAAAACAAATTATAATTTGGCACCTATTGTGTTGCTGTTCCTATTTTAACATGGATCTAGTTAGCAACTGAAGCGATATAAAGATTTGAAAATTTGTCACTACGCTACTATAAAAAATAAAACCTGTCCAGTGCAAGTTGTTCTTGCACAATAAATATTCGAAACTTATTCTCGATTTTTTTTCATTCCACACCTACAATTTGACAACGTATTTGAATATCTTTACGACATTTCAATCAGCTACTTGCAATATTTGAGAAAAACATCTCTGACGGACACAGACGTTTTTTTTTTTTTTTTTGTGATTATGTGAGCTTGCAGATCACATCTTTGATAAGACATTCTCACTTACCATTTCAATTCTTCGGAAAGTGATTTATACGACTAAAAATATTATTACAAGAAATAATTGGCGGGCCAGTTGGCGCAGTTGGTTAAGACTCTGGTAAAGATTCCACCTATTGCGCCGCAGGTCGTGGGTTCGATCCCCACACAGGACATGCATTTGTGTGCATGAACATGTCTGTATGTCCTGAGTCTGGGTGTAATTATGTATATTAAGTATGTATTTACAAACAAAAAGTAGTATATGTATTATATCAGTTAGCTGGTTTCCATAGTACAAGCTCTGCTTAGTTTGGGATCAGATGACCGTGTGTGAGGAATGTCCCAGGATATTTATTTATTTATTTAATAAAGACTGACCTTTTCAAATTGACTGATCCTGCAATAGATAATAATCACAGAATAAATACGCTAATGGTAGTTGCAGAAGCCGTATCCGTAGCCATAGCCGTACCTATTTAAATAGTTACTTAAAAAAAAGGATAAAAAGGCAAATAAAATGCTGGTAAATATTAACAATATCAATCGATCTCCCTAATCTGCCAATATCAGCACACTGGCTTGCTCTCCCTGACACGAGCTGCTTCGATCCCATGAAAGCACCATTAACCAATGTCACAATGCTGCGATAGCATCGGTTATCGTCTTGGTGGTCTACCTGGTGGTACACGAACTTGGAGTTTCCACTAGGTGAATAAAACCATTATATTTTATAGAACCTATATTATTATTAAGTTTTGTTTAAAATTATATTTTTTGGTGTAAAAATAAAGTATTATCTTCTATCTTATCTATTATGTATGCTAAATTCGTATTTATGATTAGAATAATTACTCTCGAAATTAAGATTTATAAATTTTTAATCAAATTAAGTGATCCGCGCCCGTTAATATTTTAATCTATAGGTGTAGTCATAATATACATACTCGTAGTCATCATCATCCTATAATGTCCCACTGCTATGCACAGGCCTCCTTTCACAAATGAGGGTGAAATGGACTGGGCGATACTCCACCACATTTGCCCACTGCGGATTGGTGGAGGTAGGCTAGTGGTCAACCTACTGTTGGAATTTTTCAAGCCACCTAGGAGGCATCCAACTAGCTTAACGACTATCACAATTAAGTGATAACCGGGACCAACGGCTTTACGTGCTTCCGAAACGCTCGATTTGAAATACCACTAGGCGGTCACCCATCCAGGTACCGACCACGACAGACGTAGCTTAACTTAATACTCGTAGTACTTATAGATAATTCTTGAATGATCGAATATTTTTGGACTGGCAAAAAAGACATTCCAACGTATGTCACATTCCGTTTCCAATTTCAGATGTATTTCCAAGTATTACAGCAAAAAATATCAACGGTGTTGAAAAAGAACTAGCTCTAAAGCAAACATCGCGATTAAGATCCGTTGTGTACAAGAATAAATTTGTCGTCAGTCGCCAGACTGTTTGATCAACAGATTAAAAAGTCGACGAGAGCTGAGAGCAAATGGTGCATTTTAAAGTTTCCAACTCTTAAAATTTGAAGTCGCTTGTATTATGGCTTCTTTGCACTCAAGAGCGTCGTTAAGACGCTCATATATTTTTATTAATATTAAGACATGATGAATTGATGATATTTTACTTTTTAACTGATTTATATGAAAAAATATTATAGTTGTATTGCAGCTGGTCGGATTGGGGCACTGAAACTGGAATGAAATATATAGAACACCACAGAGAAAAGAAGTGTATTCTCTTTTCCGTGAGAAACACCCACGAAACACCATTCCATAGTGTTTCTCTTATCATTTTGCGATATTTATCTCTTACATAGGACAGGTGATTCCCTGAAGCAATAGCTAGTGCTCTTTTCCATATGTTCCTCTTTAATTGAATATCTTATTTATTTGGAAATTAATTTGATATAAAAAAAAAAATGTACGACATTGTGGTCAATCCGTTTCAAAATATAATTTCATTTATTCGTAGTTGTTATTTAGTATTATTGAAATAGGTTGCCAGCACTCATCCTTATTGCAACATATTTTGAATACTACCAGTTTAATGCAAACCACATCAAAGGTTACAAATAAGCAGGAGTGAACACGTTTGAGGGACAATAAAGTGGTAGTAGTTGTCGTATAGGGTACCTTAGGGACTAATTTCGCTTGGCCAGTAATTATTATGAGTCTGGCGCAAGGTTTAGTACAGACCGCAATATGCAAATGATTTTAGCCTTTAGCGCGTAGATGCGGACGCTTCTGTATAATTATATTATTCCAATTATAAATAAATCTGAATACACACGATGTATCCCACAGAATATGAATATAAACACATACCATCCTTTTGTTGCGTACCATCAAATTATTTTTTTGGTAAATCTAAAGGTTTTTTTTATCATAATCTATCTAGTAAACATTTTACTACTAGACGTTTTTTTAACAAACCTGTTATAAATTGAATACAGATTATTCGTAAAGTTAAACATTTCAAGTGCCAAGTTTCAATAAGCAAAACCAATGAGAACCAAAAATAGTAACGTAATTACGTTATAAATATAATTAATGTCAAAATTTTAATTTAGCCGGTACTTACCTTCTATGAAAATCTCCGACTAATTAAAAGTTTCGCTTGAGGCGGAGCGTTGTAATTTTAGTGGACTTTATTACACGTACTTACCTAAATTAGGTAGGAATTTAGCTATGTTTTAAAATTGACGTCCTTGAATTACAGCTGTTTTTTATTCATTCTAACTAACTATACCTACACTTCATTATATGTATAGGCTATATCCGTCATTGTACCTTTGATAACAAAATAATACATTATTGTTATCTTATCATCAACAGCTCGTATCATATCGCTACTGATAGAGGTCTCAAGCTTTACTTTCAATTGCACCCCCAAACAGGCCTTGAGGAAAGTAGACCTCACATTCTCTCGGAATTTTCATTCTCTGGCACGTATAGATTTCCTCACGGTACGTGAGTAATACATAACTTTTAAACCTAAATACCAACCCGGGAGTGGGTGTTTGGCCTTCATGGTGATTAATGTACCGAAAAATGTTGGTTCACAACTATAAAAGATCTAGAACTAGTATTTATTTATATAGTTTTTGCATAACTCAATTATTGCTATAGTATAATTTTTATTCATTCGTTTACCTTTGCCTGGGTCCGTTTGCCTGGGTCCGTTTTGCCTTTTTGCTATAAACAACAAAAAGTTTAAAAAAATAGGTTATGAGATGAGATACAGTCGGCATACTTGGTTATTAGTTTAATCATATGTCAGTTTACATACAGTTATCACCAGAACACACTATCATTAACTAAACCAAACTGTAGGCTAATTGAAAAATGTTAATATCAACATCTAAGAAAAATAACTTACCTTGATAAATCAGTGCCCGTGCGGTTGGTGGAGTTGAGTGCACTGACCGACAGCGGGAACATGGTGGCTAACATTTTGACGTAACAAATTCATTGATGACGTTACCAGTTTAAAAATTATCACGGTGGACCTTTTTGCCCACAGGGTCCGTTTTGCCTTCCTTTCCCCTATTAAAACGTTTTTATGAATAAGTATATCGACTGCTATTGGTATTACACAGAATGGCCTAATCAATTATGCACTTAGAATGCTTTTCTCAAGCAAAAACCACTACCGTGGGAGGTATCGTAGGCGGTCGCCAATATAGTAGCTTCGATTCTTGGTAAAGTGGCAATGGATCGTACAATTGGGCGATTAGGATGTTTTCTACTGCATTTTTCTGCACATAGAGTTCTAATTAATTTGTAATTATAATTCTCAACTTTGTTTAAATTCAAATTCAATTCAAATTCAAAAAGCATTTATTCAATTTAGGCCCTGATAAGGCACTTATGCACGTTAACAAATGACTCTACACCGGTTCCAAATACAACTTGAACTGAGAAGACTTAAGGTAAAGTGCCAACATTATGTCCTATCATTGTTACCGACTGATAAAAATAATAAACTAGATTAAATTGAAGATTTACAGCTAATTACTAGGAGGAATGAAACAACAAAAGATCAGATTTATGTTCGACGTTAAATATATCACTTACAAAGATTAACAGCTACGAGAACGCTCCATTTGGGCGATTAAGCTTTTGTTAATAAGCGTTTTGGACCAACAAAAGGGTGACAAATAATTCGTTTATGTTAACAAAGATGAGACGATCATTCAACGAGACGTAATCAGTTATGAAATACTAGCTATCCCCCAAGGTCACCAAGGTTTTCATGATATCGATAATCTATATATATAAAAATCAATGCCACTTTTCGTTGTAATTTTATAACTCAAGAACGGGCTCACCTATCCAAACCAAATGTTTAGGCTTTGTTCGAACTATTTAGTAGATGGTTTATGTGAAGTTTGCACAAAAACGATCGAGCGGTTCATTTATCACATTTTTATTATTTCACTTTATACGTAGCGAAGCGTGTACTGGGCCGCTAGTGATTATTATTATAGTCTTATATATATATAATCATACATATAATCTTATATATAATAATTATCATTCTTGTGCATCAAATAATAATGTGACAATAATATTATGGTTATAATTAAGTAAATAATGTTTATTTACTTAATTTCAGCAGTAACAGAATGTTACAATGTTGCTATATGGACTTTTCATGGCATAAGCACTATTTCTGCTGTTACGAAAAAGTGTTGTCTACATATTATTAGAAGTGGAATTTTTATAATTATAAATTGGGATGGATTTGATGACATTTTAGACATTCTTATAAATTGTGATTGACCAATAAAACGATGATAAAATTAATTTACAAGTTGTTTATATTATTATGTTATATCAATATCACAAGGTTACTTACGTTCGAGTTGAAATTTGCAGCGCTATGTAATTGTAATTCTTATCTAAATTGGCTATACTCTAGTGGAATAAATAACATTATAACATAACATTAACGCAATTTTACATGAAAACACAATTTTGGTTAGCGGAGGCGTGGCAATTGCCGTGATTTAAGTGACCATTTCACATTTACAGCTTTTGTCACGCTTTCGTTTAATAAATTGAGACATTTCGCCACGTTATGACGGTTATTTTAAAATTAAACTTTATTTGCTTTTTATTAGTACCTACCTACAAATTGTATAACTATTCTCATTATTATAAAATTAAAATGAGTTAGGAATAAAATAACTTTAAGCCTTTAGGTTACGATGGGAAGTCACATTTAACCATTGACTTTTCATGTCGAGTTTCAGCGTTTTCAATATCAATTTTCCTGTTTCAAGCGAGTATTACATTGTCCTCGTCGATTCAACAGTTCAGATATATGTTGTAACACAACGGAATCCATCAGGGGATCGCCGTACAGCGTGAAATTGCCAAAAAACTTCCGAAATCCATCACGAATCAAATGACACTTTGAAATTGTAAAGCTAACTGAAGAGCGAATTGGATGGACTGGGAAAACAATTAACGAAAGCGGGCGATGCGAAAAATTGGAATAATCAACGGATGCCGTGTAGAATAACGTTCAAAAATTTAATAAATGTAATTTTTCAAAAGCGCTCCGGTGTTCGTTTATGGCACTTCAGTTCGGGACTGGCCGCCCTCACTTCAAAAGCGCCTGACCCACTAACACGCTTAAAATAACGAATAATGAATGCGAACTATTTTCCTATCAAATTGTCTGATGTTGACAGATTTTAGATACCTACTTAGTAGGAACTAATTGGAACTGAAAAGTTAAATTATTATTTCAATTTAATCACCATTGCATTGCTTTTTAGGGTTCCGTAGCCACATGGCAAAAAACGGAACCCTTATAGATTCGTCATGTCTATCTGTCTGTCTGTCTGTCCGTCCGTATGTCACAGCCATTTTTTTCCGAAACTATAAGAACTATAATGTTGAAACTTGGTAAGTAGATATATTCTGTGAACCGCATTTAAGTTTTTCACATAAAAATAGAAGAAAAACAATAAATTTTGGGGGTGCCCCATACATAGAACTGAAACTCTTTTTTTTTTTTAACAAAACCCATAAGTGTGGGGTGGGGTGTCTATGGATAGGTCTTCAAAAATGATATCGAGGTTTCTAATATCATTTTTGTCTAAACTGAATAGTTTTCGCGAGACACACTTCCAAATTGGTAAAATGTGTGTAACTTCTAAAATAAGAGAATGATAAATCTATTCAGCTCATTTTGTCCAGCATATTTTGCCATAGAAAAGGCGTGCACTTCTAAATAGAGGGAGCTAGTATTTTTTGTTTGCTTAGTTCCGGTAATTTCCGCTAATATTATGTGAAAATGTAGCGCAAGGGTGAAAACTGAAATCTGCTGGAGAGGAGTCTGCGCCTTAACAGCTACGAGAACGCTCCATTTGGGCGATTAAGCTTTTGTTAATAAGCGTTTTGGACCAACAAAAGGGTGACAAATAATTCGTTTATGTTAACAAAGATGAGACGATCATTCAACGAGACGTAATCAGTTATGAAATACTAGCTATCCCCCAAGGTCACCAAGGTTTTTATGATATCGATAATGATTATTATTATTATAGTCTTATATATATATATATAGTCCATGATAATAATTATCATTCTTGTGCATCAAATAATAATGTAACAATAATAATATGGTTATAACATTATTTAACTTAATTTCAGCAGTAACAGAGTGTTTTGAATGGACATGAAGGTACGGGCCCAAAATTTGGCCTTAGTACCCTTACCCGGACAAGTCGGCGAGCTAGCTCTCAACCGTAGTTATGATTAGGTAACAAGGCCTGAGGGTGCCCCAGTTGGGGCCGAACCTCGGCTCAGGGCTGTTACCGAGGGGAGGGAATTGACTGAAATCTTTGATGATTTATTTATTTATATCTAGGGGAGCGTATTATTATTGGCGGCAGCAGTAACAGAATGTTACAATGTTGATATATAGACTTTTCATGGAATTAGCACTATGTCTGCTGTTATATCCACCGAAAAAGTGTTTTCATCATATTATTAGAAGTGGAATTTTATTCATTATAACTAACGAGGAAAAGAACCTAAATTGGGATGGATTTAATGACATTTTAGACATTCTTATAAATTGTGATTGACCAATAAAACGATGATAAAATTAATTTCCGAGTTGTTTATTTAATGTTATATCAATATTACAAGGTTACTTAGGTACGTTTGAGTTGAAATTTGCAGCGCTATGTAATTGTAATTCTTATCTAAATTGGCTATACTCTAGTGGAATAAATAACATTATAACATAACATTAACGCAATTTTACATGAAAACCCAATTTTGGTTAGCGGAGGCGTGGCAATTGCCGTGATTTAAGTGACCATTTCACATTTACAGCTTTTGTCACGCTTTCGTTTAATAAATTGAGACATTTCGCCACGTTATGACGGTTATTTTAAAATTAAACTTTATTTTATTGCAGTGCTTTTTATTAGTACCTACCTACAAATTGTATAACTGTTCTCATTATTATAAAATTAAAATGAGTTGGGAATAAAATAACTTTAAGCCTTTAGGTTACGATGGGAAGTCACATTTAACCATTGACTTTTCATGTCGAGTTTCAGCGTTTTCAATATCAATTTTCCTGTTTCAAGCGAGTATTACATTGTCCTCGTCGATTCAACAGTTCAGATATATGTTGTAACACAACGGAATCCATCAGGGGATCGCCGTACAGCGTGAAATTGCCAAAAAACTTCCGAAATCCATCACGAATCAAATGACACTTTGAAATTGTAAAGCTAACTGAAGAGCGAATTGGATGGACTGGGAAAACAATTAACGAAAGCGGGCGATGCGAAAAATTGGAATAATCAACGGATGCCGTGTAGAATAACGTTCAAAAATTTAATAAATGTAATTTTTCAAAAGCGCTCCGGTGTTCGTTTATGGCACTTCAGTTCGGGACTGGCCGCCCTCACTTCAAAAGAGCCTGACCCACTAACACGCTTAAAATAACGAATAATGAATGCGAACTATTTTCCTATCAAATTGTCTGATGTTGACAGATTTTAGATACCTACTTAGTAGGAACTAATTGGAACTGAAAAGTTAAATTATTATTTCAATTTAATCACCATTGCATTGCTTTTTAGGGTTCCGTAGCCACATGGCAAAAAACGGAACCCTTATAGATTCGTCATGTCTATCTGTCTGTCTGTCTGTCCGTCCGTATGTCACAGCCATTTTTTTCCGAAACTATAAGAACTATAATGTTGAAACTTGGTAAGTAGATATATTCTGTGAACCGCATTTAAGTTTTTCACATAAAAATAGAAGAAAAACAATAAATTTTGGGGGTGCCCCATACATAGAACTGAAACTCTTTTTTTTTTTTAACAAAACCCATAAGTGTGGGGTGGGGTGTCTATGGATAGGTCTTCAAAAATGATATCGAGGTTTCTAATATCATTTTTGTCTAAACTGAATAGTTTTCGCGAGACACACTTCCAAATTGGTAAAATGTGTGTAACTTCTAAAATAAGAGAATGATAAATCTATTCAGCTCATTTTGTCCAGCATATTTTGCCATAGAAAAGGCGTGCAAATTAACATATAACAAAGTGAAAACAGTTCAAAATAATGTTCAACATAATCAAAGTTATAAAATTTCAATATACATAGGTTTGAATTTCCAATATAATAATGTCAATAAAATTACAATCTAATTTATTTTTTATGTCAAGCATTTCATATTCCTTGTGTATTATTTGTGTATGTCATATTCTTGTATTCACTTATTGAATAAAAACTGTGCTTTACGAGCCAAACGGTTAACATATTTTTAAATTTACTGAGGGTAGTTTGTGTGTCCCTTATAAATGATGGTAAACAATTATATAATTTTATTGCCATAAAGTACACATTCTTTTGGAAAAGGCTAAGATTGCTTGACGGTAATATTAATTTATTTTTCCTACATTCTCTTGCTCGAGGATTTTTTTGTTCATGTGTTTTGAAATATTCTGGATGTTTCTTAACCTATAAAAATATATAATGTACATTACGATGCAAACTACCAACGAAAATGGGTTTGAACGAGATCTAGTAAGTAGTTTTTTTTAATACGTCATAAATTGAAATTCATATCAAATACTCAGGTCTATACTACCATTTACTTATATACCTACAGGTTTGTACGGAACCCTTGGTGCGCGAGTCTGACTCGCACTTGGCCGGTTTTTTAGTTTTTATGAAGAAAATATTACCTTCAATTTAAAATAAGCACAAAAAAAAATTTGGTACAATTTTACATTAATCGATGCGTGTTATTCTGGTTATTAGAACTCCTAATTAACATAAAATTTTACGCAACATATCCATTAACATTTTAAAGGACAAAGTTACCGATAGCTATTCGTTGAAAGCCAGGAAATTGAGCATAACGTGCCCATTAATATTTCAACAACTTCCTACCGATTAACAGGGTTATAATTGACTAGGGAATGTGGATTTTATTACAATTTATAGAAGGTTGAAAATGTACGGTTTACGCGTGCCTGCCTATGGAGAAAATCTGGTGTAACGATGTACACAATCTAGATAGGTGTGTATAAGCAAATACCAAAACGCATCGCCTCGCGCACCCCAAAGTTAAACTCTGAAAATTTTAATACATCCTGTGCAGGGGTGGCCAGTTAATAATAGGCTTACATGGCGGTGTTCTTTGTTTATACACTACTGTTAAATATATCAAATTTTTGAGTAGGTACCTACTTACAGTGCAGCCATTGAGAGAATGCGTTTCTGACACCTGTTACG
This sequence comes from Achlya flavicornis, assembly GCA_947623365.1. Taxonomy (NCBI): domain Eukaryota; kingdom Metazoa; phylum Arthropoda; class Insecta; order Lepidoptera; family Drepanidae; genus Achlya; species Achlya flavicornis. The sequence continues at coordinate 8,056,386 of OX392482.1, forward strand.
GCCAATATGATTATGATGGGTCTTTCACTAAACTATGCCTAAGAAAATACTGAACCTTCCTGTGAAATTCTCATCGCAATAATAACAGGTGTCTGAAACGCATTCTTTGGGCGGCCGCACTAAGTATACATAAAGTTTTCGAATATTTGTGAAAAAATATTCAAAAACTTAGCTTCTTCAAAATTGATCGAGACCTCCGGAGACCAGCGGGCGGGGAGCTTTTTCCCATAACGCGTCAGCTTGGCTATCCAAAGAGGAAACGCTGCCAGCCTTCTGGGAACCTTGCCGTTAATCGGAAGCAGCGACAGGCTTTAGGAAATTTTCTATATATAGATTATATTTTGTAAATATAGATTGTATTTTGTACATATTTGTTGTATATACATGCTTAGTAAGTATGGTACTGATATAGTAATTAATATGAGTAGGTAAACTAAAAGATTAACTGGAGTGCTGTATCTATGACATTTTAATGTGTATGTTATTGGCTTAAAAAGAATACATATTTATTAAAAATCTAAAATTGTTAGATACGTTTATTATTTTCATAGCTGATAAGATATAAACCCTTAAAAAGGACAGACTACTAAGAAAATAGCAAGTATAATTTAGTTAGCAATCTACATTACAAAGTTCTCACGGAGATACATAGATGGCACCCCAAAATCATGCATCGCTCTGATGAAGATATTTCAAAAAACTGCCTAAGATGTACAGTTGGACCGTGGTCCCTAGACACGATGTCCCATTGCAGCCTGGTGGAAGATCTTCTCTTTTAAAACCCCATACTAGAACAGGAGTTTCTAGCATAACTAGGACAAAATATTATTATGCTGGTGGTTACAATTCTTGATTGTTTTACGGCAGCATATGAACCGAATCTAAAATTAAAATCTATTTCACTACCCTGTTCCCTTCGGTACCGAGGCTCACTCAAATGTTAGAATTTCCATCGTACTTTGTATTTTTTTAATAAAAGGGACGACGGCTTTGATTCGCCACATGAAACGGAATTCATATTTTAAGTTGCGCCTACATACGCTGTATTATTGTTAACCAGCTTTTGTAAAATGTACTAAATAACATACCGTAAATTCCAGTTCTATTTAATAGAATTATAATTATTTATAATATAACTGCATGTCATGTCCACTGTTATGATATTGATTTAATCTATATCGCGAGAGACAGGTAAGACCCTGTCCAGAAAGGACGAATTCGCCGTGAATCTCGCGCGAATGCAGTACGCGTGTACGGCATAGAGTCCACAAGCATCGCGCGAATAAAAATACGTACATATTCTAAATTCGGACTTCTTCGCAATTCGCAAATTCTGGACAGAGTCTAACTAATAATAAGTATAGGTATGAATTAATTTATAATTACATTTAACGTGATGAAAACGAATACAAGATATTAAATTAATATATTAAAAATACGTTCATCCACTAATTGAATATTTATCAACTTATGAAGCACTTAAGGCAGTAATTAAAGCAGTAGTTGTAAACAAACAAAGAAAGTTCCTGAGAGACGTGCAACTACAGCGGAGTCAACTAGGACTTGACCCAAGTTTAATTATAAACTGAATGAACAAGTTCTTAGAACAATCAAAAACTTAGATCATGCTGCCGGTATCGAAATAACTACTCTTTATTAAAGCTCTATGTTTTAGGCTACGGTGGAACTTTATCGATTCTATATCTTCTCTATATATAAAATTCAAAGTCCTGACTGACTGATTGACTGACTGACTGATATATCAACGCACAGCCTAAACCGCTGGTCCTACAGACATAAAATTTAGAGGATGTATTCTTTGTGAAGAGTAGGTATCTAAGAAAGCGTTTTTCGAAATTCCACCACTAAGGGGTTAAAATAGGGGATGAAAGTTTGTATGAAAGTCCGTCAGTTTTGAAGATAGGGTCTTCAAATTTTGTATTTAGGCTGAAGATTGAAAATTAATTTATACGTGTCTAAGCGTTTTTAATAATTTCACACTCGAAGCGGGATGAAGTTGTTTTGTTTTGTTTACTTTTATTGCTGTAGAAAAATATGTCATTTGTTTCCTGTACGCCACGCGGGCGAAGCCGCGAGCAGAAGCTATTTATTTTTATTTTATGATTGTACTAGTTTCCGTTCCTTAGTTCCACTTCCACCCACGTTTCCAAGGGTTATATTGTTTTCTCGGGGTAAAAAATATCCAGACCGTATTCTATCTGTGTGCCTTTCATCCAAATCCGTTCAGTAGTTTTTGTGGGAATGAGTAACAAACATCCATACACCCTTTTTTAGGGTTCCGTACCCAAAAGGTGCCAAACCCTCCGTGTGTGAGTCCTACACGCACTTGGCTGGTTTATATTTGATACGATGTCGGTAAACTAGCTTATAGCCCACCTGGTGGTAAGCGGCAGGACTTCAACATAAAGCTATTTACGTTGCGGTATTATAATGTAGAAGTAATTCTCTAGTCAAGCTGTCTTTGTGCGTAAAAATGCTATGCTCTACCATCTGCGGCTCTATAGCCAACATAAATAGATATATATGGTGGAGATAATATATACACAGATATGTATATATTGACATAATGCGTATTTCAATTATTAGGAGAAACAAAGGAAAAATTAATACTTACTTACTAGGTACGTACACAAATAAGCAGTTTATCGTGTTCCGCGGTCTTCATTCGTAAGGAAATAAGTATGAATGACAGGGTTAATACAAATTGTTACGTAATAAATTCAATCAATAATAATTGTACGTAGTATTTATTTACTCTGAGATAATAGTTCCTTCATTTATTTTTAGCCGACTGACCTGGAAGGAGGGTTACTTTTTTTATATTTAATGGTTTTGCGCTTGAACGCAATCCCGCCTGAAGCATAACAAGCTGTTTAAAGGCTGTATTAAAGTTCGTTCTTATACTAAAAGCTGAATATTCAGGCTGTACAAAGGCTGTATAAGCGCTTATACAGACCTTATAAGTGTAAAAAGGGCCCACATTACACAGCTCATTTCGTTATTGGAGCTGTATAGAGGCTGTATAAACAAAAGACAAGTATAAAAGCTGTATTAGAGCTGTTATTAGGTGTATAGAGCAGCCTATACTCTACGGATATCCTCTTTTAAGTATCTTGTAAGAATAAGAGTTCTAAATAGGTTGTTGAAGAGAATAATGTGAGAATAAAATAAATAAAACTATTTACGATGCCATACTGAATGGCGACATAATATTTAATAAATGGAAAGGCTAAAATCTTGAACATGGATATCTGATGCTGTTATTTGATGAATTCAATGTGCGAATTTTAATTTATTGTGAACCTGTGTATGTTTTCCGTCAAAATATTCACGCGCCAACAAAATAATCAAGCCAAAGTAAAGAAATTATACTAAATACAGTAAATAAGTGTTTGTTTTTAAGGTTAGAATAAAAATATATTTATAAATAATAGATATGAGTCTACGTAATAATTATTCAAGCTGATAACCATAATACGGCTATAGTTATTATCAAATATTCCTTTAATTGTAATTTAAATGTTGTTATTGTAAATGTAAAAATGTCGACAATTTGCTATACAGCCTAGACGATATTTGGAGTGTGTTATAAGTCTTAGTAGCTGTACTAAGTAAGTTATGTACGTTTATTGCTGTATTAAGTAAGTGAACACATGCTTAATACAGCCTGTATACAGCTTTAACGATAAAACCAGCTAGAAGTGTCAGAAAATACTTAAGGCTGTATGGTAGAGTTATAATATCTGTTTAAAAACCCTAAGCTGACGCGGATCCCTTTATACAGCCTGTATACAGCTTTAACGATAAAACCAGTTTGAAGTGTCAGAAAACACTTAACGCTGTATTATAGAGTTATAATATCTGTTTCAGAACCCTAAGCTGACGCGGATCCCTTTATACAGCCTATATACAGCTTTAACGATAAAACCAGCTTGAAGTGTTATAAAATTCTTAACGCTGTATAGTAGAGTTTTGATATTCTGTTTAAGAACCCTAAGCTGACACGGATCCCTTACTAAGAATTTTATACAGCGAGAGCTGTATAATATCTCATAAATCACTCTTATAAGTATTAAAACTGTTCTTTACACTCTTGTAAGTGTCTAAAAGAACTCTAAGTTCTAAATGGGCTGGTTTATTGATGTAGAATACGCTTGCGTGCTGCTTGGGATGGTAAGCGAAGATGTAGTCTAGGGTGGTCCGCGCGTACCCATAAGATGCCTGTTCACTATCTATATCACATATCTATCTCTATATCATATATCTATCTCCAAATAAGGAGAATTAACAACACATTTGTTGCTTCACCAGTATCATTATTAATAACTAGCTGTCCCCCGCGGTTTCACCCGCGTTCCCGGGATACAAATTATATGCGGGTGAAACCGCGGGGTACAGCTAGTTTGGTGTAAAATAATATATTTGCATAATGTATGCTGTAGGTTGTATTATAATATTGTATACATAAAGACCTACATAAAGACCTTTCTAACCAAACAAACTACCCTTCCTCGTTTAAATAACACTGCCGACGTAAGATGATTATACCCCGAGCCCTTGTGACAGATATAGAAACATTTTTTAACCGCCTCAAGTCTTACAAAGCAATTTACTTGAGTAAACAATCTGTATTCCGCTCGGCTCGGAACATCTTGTGAGTCGTTTCTATCTAGGTATTTCTCCTTTACCGCAGTAGGTTGATAGCTTGTCCTTTACACGGAACTTGGGGGATGAGGGTAGTTTAAAGGAAGGTATTTTTTTTAATTTGTATTCGGGTAAGTACTATTTTCAATGTTATGAAAATGGAACGGAATTTCATAAAAAGTGGTTATGATGATAGAAAAAATACGGCGTGTGAGCACCGTCTTGTAATGACTCTCTCAGAGGGACTAATGACGCTCTCCGACGGACCACCGAATCAAACACGTATTCCTCGATTAAGTATAGATTTAAGTATTAATATTATAGTCTTATACCGTTCACCAATTGAGGATTATATCTACACTAGATTTATCCGCGTTCCTGAGGATAATAATTTTTCTCAGTATAAAAACTTTCCTATTATCGTTTCAACATCAGTTAGCCCAATCGGGCAGGATAACAATAGAAAACAATTGTTATAATTGAACCACTGTTCAAAGGGCGTTACAGAGCTGTGTAGTAACAAATATATACACACACACACACAAACATTCGTATTTATAATTATTAGTAGGAAGTAGGATTACAATCTTAGATTTCTTATACTTTTTAGGGTTCCGTAGCCAAATGGCAAAAAACGGAACCCTTATAGATTCGTCATGTCTGTCTGTCTGTCTGTCTGTCTGTCTGTCTGTCTGTCTGTCTGTCTGTCCGTGTATGTCACAGCCATTTATTTCCGAAACTATAAGAACTATAATGTTGAAACTTGGTAAGTAGATGTATTCTGTGAACCGCATTAAGATTTTTACACAAAAATAGAAAAAAAACAATAAATTTTGGGGGTTCCCCATACTTAGAACTGAAACTCATTTTTTTTTTTTTCATCAAACCCATAAGTGTGGGGTGTTTATGGATAGGTCTTCAAAAATGATATTGAGGTTTCTAATATCATTTTTTTCTAAACTGAATAGTTTGCGCGAGAGACACTTCCAAAGTGGTAAAATGTGTGTCCCCCCCCCTGTAACTTCTAAAATAAGAGAATGATAAATCTATAAAAAATATATGATGTACATTACGGTGCAAACTTCCACTGAAAATTGGTTTGAACGAGATCAAATAAGTAGTTTTTTTTTAATAGGTCATAAATTGAAATTAATATCAGGTCTATACTACCATTTACTTATATACCTACAGGTTTGTACGGAACCCTCGGTGCGCGAGTCTGACTCGCACTTGGCCGGTTTTTTCTTTTTTAACCGTTCAAAATAGACTTAGATACAAATGAATTTACCAAAAGCGAAATATGGCTTATATTTCGCTTTTGGTAAATTCCGCAGTCTTGAAGCTTGAACAAACGCGGCCGTGAACCAAGAATCAGTTATCCACTCAACGTTGGATACGGGTGTGGGAAACATTCTGAAGATAATCCAATTATCCTTGTACAAGCAGAACACGCGGCCAATTAGACACCGAAAGTGTGTACAAGAGCACATTTACTGTATTAGCCACAATTCTTCGCTAAATGCTTCTTATTTAAGATGTAACGAAGATAAAGAGAAAATTTTGATCCTTGAAAACGACTAAATAATGCAGAATACAATGGATTAGAGCGTTTAAAGACTAAAATGCTAATATAGGTACAGATTTTACCCTATAGCTTCAAGTAAATTGGATGAAAAAAAGGCTGCATGTCGCAAAGCTTTTCTAGATGTTGAGTAAGTATGAGAAATGACAAATTAAATAGTTTAGTCCTCCAAAATATAAAAAAAAAAACCGGCCAAGTGCGAGTCAGACTCGCGCACCGAGGGTTCCGTACAAACCTGTAGGTATATAAGTAAATGGTAGTATAGACCTGAGTATTTGATATTAATTTCAATTTATGACGTATTAAAAAAAAACTACTTACTAGATCTCGTTCAAACCAATTTTCGGTGGAAGTTTCCACCGTAATGTACATCATATATTTTTTATAGATTTATCATTCTCTTATTTTAGAAGTTACAGGGGGGGGGACACACATTTTACCACTTTGGAAGTGTCTCTCGCGCAAACTATTCAGTTTAGAAAAAATGATATTAGAAACCTCAATATAATTTTTGAAGACCTATCCATAGACATCCCACACTTATGGGTTTGATGAAAAAAAAAATTTTGAGTTTCAGTTCTAAGTATGGGGAACCCCCAAAAATTATTGTTTTTTTTCTATTTTTGTGTGAAAATCTTAATGCGGTTCACAGAATACATCTACTTACCAAGTTTCAACATTATAGTTCTTATAGTTTCGGAAATAAATGGCTGTGACATACGGACAGACAGACAGACAGACAGACAGACATGACGAATCTATAAGGGTTCCGTTTTTTGCCATTTGGCTACGGAACCCTAAAAACATCTTATTGTTCCGTATCTCCAAAAATATACACAGCTCTTTTGAGGATACTACAATGTTTATAAACAATGACAAAGCCTCTCAAAATACACCGCAGCATAAGAAGCCCTAATTACGGGATTAAAAACAAGATTCCGTCTGGGCTGAATCTACCCTTGGGAAAAATTCTCTACCACAAAGTAAGATAGGCGTTCCTGCATTACAAGAGCGAAATATGTTTGCTCAAAAGGAAGGTATCTACCACCAATGTTTTCTTTTTTATTAATGTTAGCTTAGTTTAAGTAAAGATCTACGTAATGGAGTTTGCTGGAAACCCCGCAACATTTCTTTACGCATAGCCATCTCATCTCACACTACTATATTTTTAAATATAGGTAGGTACATTATATAGTATGGTTGGATATTCTTTGTTTTTTTTTTATTAACTATAGTACCTACAGATGTGACAGTGAATTAGAAATAGCCGGAAAATAGCTTTATCAGTCGTGAAAAATCTATTTTTACTACAATTGATACCAATTTGAATAGTTAAAGTTAGTAAATTGAGATACATACAAACTGAATTTTCTTAAAAATGAGAATTTTAGTTTATTTTTCTATTCAACATTACTTCCAGAATTTGATGCTTTTAGGCGACACTATGGGAATAAATATCCTGGGACATTTCTCACACACGGTCATCTGATCCCAAACTAAGCAGAGCTTGTACTATGGAAACCAGATAACTGATATAATACATATACATACTTTTTGTTTGTAAATACATACTTAGTATACATAATTACACCCAGACTCAGGACATACAGACATGTTCATGCACACAAATGCATGTCCTGTGTGGGAATCGAACCCACGACCTGCGGCACGTAAGGTGAACCTTAACCAACTGCGCCAACTGGCCCGTCAAAATGTTGAATGTTGAATGTTGAATGTTGCAATAATACAGTTTTTTTTAATACCAACGAGTTCGTTTCCCGGCAATTTTTTTGTAGGATTCCATGTACAGTACAGTTCTGGATTTCATCATAATCGGCCCCGAGACTCCTTCGAACATTTTTCCTTAATTTAACTTAAATAGTGTGCCAATAATTAAGTTAAAACAAATTTTCACGGACACGATTCTACGAGGCACTATATAAGAAATGTACGCTGAGAACAGCGTGTTTTAAAGCTAAAATGCAGTCGACCTAAATCCAACACAATGGGCCCGATGTTTTCGGGAACACAATGCGTTGCCATCGCTCACTCCGACTGCGCGGCTGCACGACTGCAGTTTGTACAGGTGCTTGTGACTTTTGCACTCCGAATTTTAGTTTAAAAATTTTAGCTCACAAGAACTGACTTTGTAAGAACCAACATATTTTAGACTATTGCTCTGCTATTGTCATTTGAAAGGAATGAGTACTGGCTTTTATATAAAAGTTTTCTATATATATTACATTTTGAAGCCAGAATGGACCCATTAGTTAATATTTTGTATTTACATAAAATCTCTGGTATTCTTAGTTCGTCTTCTTATATCCTATTCTGATACAATTTTTACTTATTTCTATTTCCATTATTTATTACATATTCTAGCACAATTAAAACTTATTTTACAATCAAGATAAAAAATTGTATTATTATAAAATTGTCAAAAGAATAAAATTATTTTATAGGTATATAACTACCTATTTTAATTTCACTATTCATAAATTAAATTAAATACACTGCGTATGCATGGAATTAAACCACATTCACATTTTTTTGAATATTATTGTTTCCATATTTTTATTTGTTATTTTGGTTTGATTAATATTTTGTTTAAAGTATTTATTTACAGATGCTGAAACTACCGAATCTAGAGTTATGTAATTTTTGACACAGGTTTCGTATATAACGTAGATATTGACTGGGTGGGTGAACGAGGGAAAACTGCGGAACAGTCGAATGTATACAAAGCTTAAATAATCCTAAACAATTTAATAGAATAGCAGTGAAACTGCAATATACCTACATTTAAGACCAAACAGTTATTTACTTCGCTACATAGCACTCTGAACTTGTCGTAAGAAAGAGTTTTATTTTCCATTCAGTCCTCGTGGGAATTCAACAATAAGTACAGTGCATCTTGTATACCGAATCGATCTTAAGTGCAGAGCGTCGTCATGCTCCACATTTAGATGTTTAGCGCTCAGTTAGTACCAGGCACTCACTCAGATACCTCATTGTCTCAAAAACATAGATATAGCATAGTCTATTACCCTTTAGTAGTTGGTTTAACGTATTTTTAGTTTTAATTTTAGGTTTTTACCATTTACTAAAATATCTTAAAGTTTGATGAAGGAATTTAGAAAATATGGGGATGGTCCACATCATCATCATATCAGCCTAAGGAATCCTTAGGCTGATATGACCTTAGGCTGATATGAGACCTATGTTCAGCTATGGCCATCCTTAGTAAGGATGGCCATAGCTGAACATAGGTCTCCCCCATTAACTTCCACTTCGAACGGTTTTGAGCCGCTTGCATCCAGCGGTGCCCAGCGACTCTGACCAGGTCGTCGGTCCACCAGCCCCCCTAGACAAGATGGCTGTCGACAATCGTCATCGTTAGTAAACGATCAACCTTTGTATGGGATTGACATAAGAGATTGTTAAAAATCACGTGATATTTCGATTTGAAATGTCAATCCCATACAAAGGTTGATCGTTTACTATCGATGACGATTGTCGATAACCATCTTGTCTACTGGCCCTGGTCGGTCTAAATCTACTAGTTCTTAAACTATGGTATAGTTAGGACCATATTTAAGCTTAGATAAAATAATACCCTCAAGGGTATGATAACCTCTCTATGATTATACTAGAAATACTAACCTAATTTCAAATTACTAATTAAGTAAACGCGTAAACTAAAAAGTGGTATCTGGAGAGTATTTTTTTCTTATTATTTTAAGAATTATGATCGGGAACTTAAAAATATACCAAACAAAGTAATTATCAAGTTCCTCTAGCTTAAAACCGTCACACGCTTTTATAGGCTAACATAATTCACTAGTTAACGTGATTATCTGTCGCTAAACATAAATTCCCGCCTGAATAGTGTGCGTTAATGAAGTTCTCTATAACAGGCAAAACGTGCCTGGAACTGATAAACTTGCACAGCTATTAGTAGATGCTATAGTAGAGATTGGTTATATATGGTGTGTCGGTACCTGTTGATAAACTATTATAATGAAGTCTTTGAAGTGTTCCTGCCTTTTCTTCCTAGTTTTTATTACGGGAAAAAATTAACACCTTATCACAAAAATGGATATGTGTTTTATATATTTATTGGTTTCTGTTTGACCACTAACTTATCATCGTAAGTGATGATGTATTGTGGCCGAAGGGTAGGTTAAAAAGTCTAAAAGAAGAACACTATTAGTTACTTGGCCACCGTTTTTCTCTATCACAAATCGTCAAAGTGCTTTTTATATAAATAACTGAAGACTGGCATTAATGACATTAAGCCTATGTGAAATATATGCATACGAGCTAGGTTCTATGTTATATTGAACAGAGGGGTCAGTTGGAGTGCTCTCTAAACCTAAGGGTCGGTCATTTGGTCGTCAAAAGCACTGTTGGACGTTATGGGCTCGTGGCAAATACGAGTGGTTCCTTTTAATGTATTATTTCATAAAAAATGGCTTTTATTTTTTGAAAGAAGCTTTTGATCTGTGAAATCATAATTGGAAGTATAGAGCTCGTTATGTTTTAAGTGGACAGTTTTCGAGGGATATAAATACGATTCCGTTTTTATTCCATACATATATAAGTCAAAGACGACTTATATATGTATGGATAGTCGATTTTAAGTTTTAAATCCGGGTGAAGTGAAGCCCTTCAATTTATTTGACAAACGTTGTTTGATGAAATTAATCTAAACTTATATATAATATACTAATTACTAATATTACTAATAATATTTAAAGCTGAAGAGTTTGTTTGTTTGAACGCGCTAATCTCAGGATCTACTGTTCGAATTGAAAAAATATTTTTGTGTTGGATAGTCCATTTATCGAGGAAGGCTTTAGGCTATATACAATCATGCTGCGACTAATAGGAGCGAAGCATCAGTGAAAAATGTTGCAAAAATGGGGAAAATTATTAATATTTGAAGGCTTCCGTTGCGTGCGCTGCGTAAACGATTCAAGTTACCCAAAACGCGAGTGAAACCACGGGGAACAGCTATAAAAGATATAAGCCATTAAAACAATTCCTGTTTCAAAATGTAAATAAGAAGTTTTAGTCGCTTAGAACTCATGGAAATTAATCACAATAAAATGCGATATTTATAATATCTTTTGACAGATTAATAAGACGTGTGACTAAAAAGATTCCATTAGCCAAATATTACTCAGACTTAACGAAGACTTTAGATCGAAGTCGATACTCATAAAATTACGCTGTTTTCTTAGTATCAGTTTTGGTTTTCCAATTAATCTACAGTCATGCATTTTACACAATGGGGTGGACAGCAATAGGGTACCAATAATTACCATATTACAACACGAATAGTCCCCGAAGTCCCGTTATGTGTTAATTAAACTAAAGCAAACTTTAATTATCTATAGCGAACTGTCAAGTCGTAGGTAGATTAACTACTCAATTGTGATTATTATTTGAAATGTCAACAATATAAGGTCTTTGTAAGTCAAATTCAAATGGTAACTTTTATATGGTGATTAAAAACACCGGTTTTTTTTTTTGCCGGCGACTGAATTTTTATATGCCACGAAATTTATAACATTGCTAACAAATATTACCATCGTATCATGTAAGGGTCGCAATAGTAGAAGATAATGGGGGATATACTGTTCATCCAGTTCCAGCTCCATTTTCTAAAATTCTTCTTGAAATTAATAATGTTAAAACTAATAATCACAATTATTTTTAATTTATTGCTTTCTCATCATTGGCAATGTAGCAGTGCGCGAAGATAGTATATTAACGGTGCATCTGCTAATATCTTCACATAGCATATATTTTACGTAACCATTAGAAGCGTCTCTTTTAACTTTCAATAAACTCCACTTTTCAGGACCATTAACAGCATTTTCGTAATCAGATAATTCAATACCTGCCCCTTATAAAATTAGTCCATAAATCTTCCCCCCATTGGCTGCGCTCACGGCTCTGTGAACTAATCGGTAAATTAAGTAATTACTCCGCCTGGTGAAAATCAATGTGTAGGAAATTTAATTTGTCTGCCAGACAGAGGTGATTTTCACTGTGACTCCTAAGGGAGATTCGTGGAAAATTTTAGTCGTTTTTAGGGTTCCGTAGCCAAATGGCAAAAAACGGAACCCTTATAGATTCGTCATGTCTGTCTGTCTGTCTGTCTGTCTGTCTGTCTGTCTGTCTGTCCGTGTATGTCACAGCCATTTATTTCCGAAACTATAAGAACTATAATGTTGAAACTTGGTAAGTAGATGTATTCTGTGAACCGCATTAAGATTTTTACACAAAAATAGAAAAAAAACAATAAATTTTGGGGGTTCCCCATACTTAGAACTGAAACTCAATTTTTTTTTTTTCATCAAACCCATAAGTGTGGGGTGTCTATGGATAGGTCTTCAAAAATGATATTGAGGTTTCTAATATCATTTTTTTCTAAACTGAATAGTTTGCGCGAGAGACACTTCCAAAGTGGTAAAATGTGTGTCCCCCCCCCTGTAACTTCTAAAATAAGAGAATGATAAATCTATAAAAAATATATGATGTACATTACGGTGCAAACTTCCACTGAAAATTGGTTTGAACGAGATCTAGTAAGTAGTTTTTTTTTAATAGGTCATAAATTGAAATTAATATCAAATACTCAGGTCTATACTACCATTTACTTATATACCTACAGGTTTGTACGGAACCCTCGGTGCGCGAGTCTGACTCGCACTTGGCCGGTTTTTTTCTTTATTAGTCAAGTGCAATCGTAAATTAAAAATTGTGTTTTGCATTGCACGTGTTGAGTGAAATTAAAAGGGGTTTTAAAAGTAAATGAGTGTTCGAATAGTTTCTATGCAAGTGCTTGTTGCATAATTTTCAATTAATTATTAAAATAATTATATTAATTGTTAAAAGCTCTAAATTATAACCTAGGGTATTATGATGGTTTTTCAAAATATGTTCCAGTTTCTTTAGAATCGTATTAATATTTTTCAGCAACAATGAATATCCAAGTGTTGTAAAATACCAACAACTGTTCTGGACTTATCAATATACCCTATTAATATCATAATAAATTATTAAGATTTGTCGAAACGAAGTCTTATCGATCAGATTAAGTTTCAACTGTTTTGGTATGAAACCTTAACTATGAAGTTCTACGAAAAACCAATCAAAACACTTTTTCCGTGAATAAATTGAACGCCATCACTATAGGCGAGAACAACGCGACCAATTCTGTCAATCTTTTTCATGTTATGCTTTTGAGTACTCAATGAGTACGTAGGAACTCGTGGCAAAAAAGTCCCAGAAAAATTTCATTAGGGCACGACAATACAGAAACAACGATCCTTTGTCCCATATATTGACTGAGATTGATTGTCAGTCGGCATGTGCTAAACGAGTTGCACGACAAAATAAAAGCAAATGTTCTCAACCCCTGTCGACATCCGTCACGAACACGAATCGTTTTATTGAACTCCACTGCGACCATATTAACTTTTGGTGACGCGGTGTACTTCCATGTTTATTTTGCTTACACGTTTTCGCTATCGAAACCTAAATGAAGGAGCGAACGTACGGGGCGTTCGCTCGCTCAGCAAACACGGTGAAAACGAGCTGATAGTTTCGTGCTATTTTCAATTCAAATTCCTTTAGATATCTTCACATATACGATTTATATTCGTACAAGTTGTACTTATTTGAAAAAAACAACGTTTTATGGCATAACTGAAACGTGTCCCTAGTTGTTAGTCCAGTAATTTTACTTTTCTTAGATGAAAAACAAATTCCGTTCTTATGGTACAGATCTTCAAAATATACAGTTGGCTTGTTCCAGAAGAAAGTCCACCCCACGAATGGCCACGACCGACCACGTATTTATTTAAAATGATATCATTAGGTACGTTCTTGGCTTACTTCTAAGATAACAAGCATTGTTGAAAGTCTCTTGAGTTCCCGACCCTTTTCTCACTTTGACAAGTCACCCGTGAAGATTGCTTAGATCCCCAGTGACTGGCCCTTAACTTGAAACAGCCTTATCGTCGAGATAGGATTAATTGCGGAAATACCACAGATAACGACAAAGTTATAACTAGCTGAGCTTTATGCCACCCGTGAGCTGAGCCTTTATTGTGAAAATTTTCATGCCGATAATCTAAGACTATTATAATATGTCTGTCTGTATACCTATTGTTAACTTGTATTTATAAACCTTGTCCATCCACTACTGACTAAAAATGCAACTAAATAATAATTTCTTAGTTGGTGAGGTTGAAACAAGCATCTGACTTGGCGAAAGCTATTTTTAGCTTTTAGTATTTTTACCCAACATTAGAATACAAAAACTGTCAGTATGTCAAAATTGGATTCCAAGAACCCGAACAATGTTTATTTGTAGCAAAATAAATGGAAATAATTAATCAATCGCCATTTGTAAGTTGCAAATAAAGGTGTAGCAAATTAGAAATAGAATGAAATTGTCTTCTTTTATGCATTTCACTGACAAAGTGGTCGTGGTCATCATGATTTCTTTCCTAAATGCTGCTCCTCTGTTTGTGATGGAATCTTCTATTGCGGCCTTCAATTGGTCGTTCTATCTCATTGGTGATCGATCACCTGCTCTGGTGCCCTCAATTTTACCCTACATCACTAATCGCTCTATGGAAACATCATTGCACCGCGACGTGTCCAAAGACAGTAAGAATGCGAAATTGCACTACGGAGGACAGACGCGGAGACCTGGAGTATAATTTTAACTAAAATAAAATATTGATTCTGCCTCAGTGTAGCGCAGTCCCGTTTTGTCCCGAAAAAAGAAGGAATACGTTTCCGACGAGCAAAACTCGCCTAAAACAGTGGTTTTTATAGCGACTCGCATGACTCTGCCATAATCAGAATGGCTCAATCTTCACAATAATAATGAATAATTAGTGAAAATCCGCAATGAAAAGCTCGCAACGCAAACAGTAAACGTTCACATTCGACGTTTCTAGAGACCTCACTCTACACTATAGCGCCTCTCGTGGTTAATTCAAGCGTGTTCCATTAGATCAATGTAGGTAAGATCCTAAGACCCTTTTAATAATATATTTAATACTAACCAAATCAAACAATTGGTATTCCTATCTGCAAACGTAATTAAAAGCAGCAGCGGTAAAGAGGAAACAGCGCAATCATAAGCCTAACAACTGTCGCAATAAAATGTCGTTGATGAGATCTAGATAAGGAAATTTATGGCACTCTGTTATGTTACTTTATGGTAAATTCTACGGAGCCACCATGAAGTTTCTAATTAATGAAAGGGGACTCCCTGGTGGCGATAAAACGGGTAATTATAATACAAACTCTGAGCTTTGTCTCACGTATCAAAGTGAACTTATAGACAGTTTTACTTCTTCATTTTATCTGAAATGTCACTAGAATTTATTTGTAATACTGAATAAGGTATTTTACATTTTAAACTGTACGGCTTTCTTTAAAAATTTACTAACTTTCGTCTCTATTCTGAGAATTAAATTAAGTTAGTTAATTTTGTTTCAATGCCCACCACTTACTTATATTTTGATTAATTGTTAAGTTTAATTTTATTTTAAGTTCGTGATATTTTTATTTTATGTTAAACGTACGTAGTATTTATATACTCTGAGATTTTACTAGGTAGAGTAACTATCCCTGGAATATTTTACTTTTGTGACTTATTCCTTGTATAACTTCGTCAGGGTTTTTCCATCGCAAATGTAGAGTATAATATACTATACTGTGCTTTGATATTCAAAGTTAAATGAATATGAAATCCAGCTAAACTCAAAACACTCTTGGTACAAAAGCTGAAAATGAACTTGTTGCTCTCAAGTAGAAGTATAGTGAAATCTTCCGTTAACTTTATTTAGCTGGATGATAATAGTAAATCATTGTCAAGATTTTCAACCGCCCAGCTGTATTGCAGCCTTTAAAATACTCCTAGAAAACATAACTCCATGCATTTTAGTTGAGTAGATAGGTTTATTCTTGGAAAAAGACTTGGTTAAGCGCAACCATCGAGGAACGATCCCTTTGAGATGATTTTGAACTGTAAGGACCAATCACTGCATCGTGTGTTCTTGACTTGGCCAATCAGAGCGCATTGTTGATGGTGGCAAATTGGCGGAACAGATTGCAAGCAAAATCGACGTCATTACGCTTCTTTGGGTTAATTGTTATTGTTCGATGAACGCAACGTTTAGTTCAATAAGTCTAGATTAATTTAGTGATTTTAATCTCATTATAAGATTTATACACGTTTAGCAAAAATCCACCCTGAGTAACAATGTGGGCTAAGGCAAAAGATGCCATCAGTATTTTTATACCTACGTTACCTTTTTACTACATGGCTAAGTTGTAACTACGAACAATAAATTGACCGAGAGAGCGCGAAGCGCGAGCGAGGCATCTCCGTTTCAGCTTGGACAAAAATGCTTTCATAATTCCAGAGATGCCTAGTTGTTCTCCTCTAAAAGTCGAATTTCTCAAGCGATTTTCGTAATATTTGTAAGTATGTTCGGTAATTATATGAATATTTTTTCATATTTATTAATATTTGCACTTTTGCATCGAAAATAACTTTTTCTGCACTAACACACACTACCCCTCCACTTATATCCTAGATACACAAATAATTACATCGGGGCATAAAAATTAACTAAATAAAGATGCATATTTGTACTATTCAAATAAATCACACCCTTATTCAGGATGCAGAATGCTAAATTCCTGGCAGAATAAACCTCTAGTCACATCGCAGCGGCCATTAAAACACCGCTCCATTTCAAGTTATATGCGTTATATGCCAACACTAACGTTCTGTCCTTGCATGCAGGCTTACAGTCTTAAAATTTGGCGTGTCGACGACATTATGGCGTGAACTGATGATGTTATACATACTTTACGTGATTGCCAACGTCTCATTTTAAGGAATTTTATTAAAGTTGACATAGTCAATACACTTCAATATCTCATCCTGCTTTATTTTTTAATTTTGGTACATTAGGTAAGTATGTGTGAATGTATTTACATTTATACATTTATACATTTTGTGGTTCGAAACGTGAAACATAGTAAAATCTGAACGTAACACAATGTTAAGTCACACAAATTATTGAATGTGTTCATTTGTTTTTTATGTGTCTGTTTCTTTTGTTGCGCATTTAAAAAAAAAATATGTTGTGGTATGTCTAAATAAATGTTTATCTTTCTATCTTTATGTTTGTAATATAATAATAATAACAAAGGTTTTGTAATAAATATAATTGTTTATTGTGGTCGCTAATGACCTTAGATGTTAAAAAGCGACCTAAAATAAATAAATAAAAAAAAAAAAAAAAAAAAAAAGGTTTTTTAAATGTTTCGGTATCGTTTTATGACTTGACACTATTTTTGTAACCTTATGCATTCAATTACAAATTCAAAAGCGCTCGTAGTGTACCATGATTAGTCGTTCGCCAAAGTTAATCTACCACTGATGTGGCCGCGTACCTGTGATAGGTGAACGCCTAGTTTTTTTCAAATCGTGCGTATCCGTGCTTCGGAATGCACGTAAAGCCGTTGGTCCCTGTTACCACTTAATTGTGATATTCGTTTAGCTAGTTGAGACCTCCTAGGCGGCTGGAAAACTCTAACAGTAGATTGACCACCAACCTACCTCCACGGATCCGCATTGGCCATGCGTACCTAGTGGAGTATTTCCCATTCCCTTTCTGCTCCCTCATTTGTAAATGGAGTCTAATGTTAGAATAACTTTAGGTTCTAAAATTTTGCATGGACTTTGTTTAATCTACCTAGGGAAGTGCATTTTTACCCGACTGACCAGGGGTTATTAGTAATGTTTTTCCATAAATTGGTAAGTACTAGTTTTATCAAGAGCCAAGAAAACATAAGACAGCATGGCTTTAAATGAGACCGAACCTAAACACTTCTTATATTACATGTACACAGAACAGAACAGCGTTTTTATTACTATAATAAGTTAATACGTAAGGTTACCTACAATAATGCTAAAAATGTTACAAACTTTAAAAAAAAACTCTTCCCGTAATTTTCTAGCGGCGCGTTCGTTTATCACGGACAATTCATTACAACGCAACGGGCTAAATACCCCACGTTTAGCGAAATCCTATTTCGGTAAAGTCTCGGAAATGACGGGGAGAATTTGCATGGCTGATTGCCGTCCGCTGCTCAATCAAGGATATTTAACAAAATTAACTAATTGAGTGAACGTTCCAACGTCCCTAACTTGCCAACGTTAAATTGAGTCGATAACAGAAAAGCTACGTGTATCGGGGAAATGTAATAAGCTGAAATAAGATATTGTGAAGGCCCCTCCGTGGCTAATTGTTTGAGAGAAAACAGAATTATTTTTTGAGAGTTGAAAAAGGGTGAATACAAAAACGTTTTAGGGTGAAATAAATGTAATACTTCCTGTAATGAAGTTACCCAATTTCACGATCATAATTATTTATGTACATACTTACCATACCATAAAGTATCCAAGTTTCGTTATAATTAAGCTTAAAATAGCTGGCGAATTCTGTTTATTTCAGTAATACTTGACACGTATAGGCATTGTAATTCAAATCTAATTTCACGAAGAATTTCACTAACAAGTCTATTAATTACTTGCTTCCACGCTTGAGTTGTTTCAAAACAAACTCTAATTAGGTGATTGAGTTACAAATTCGTTTCTCTTGAAAGTCTCAGACATTATGTCAAGACTATTGTTATAAGAGTACTCTGAAATGTTAATTGTTTATGTTTTATACAAGTTTAGAATTAGTAATTAAAATTAAGTATCTTAACATAACTTGCAATCAATCAACTCAAATAATTTATTTTAAAAAGTAAAAAAATACACAGATAATTAAGCAATGGTCCCCGCACTAGGATAATCCTGTATTGCGGGCAACCTGTATCATTTTCAAAATATGATTTCCAAAACAAGGGGAAGTTATAAATTCAAAACAAGGTATAAAGGAAAATTATAAGTAACTACTAGAAACATTTCTTTTTTATCAATCAATTAAAAACATAAAATGCGGCATTTTTAAATTATTAGAAATAGAAATAATAAAGAAGCGCTCGTGGTGTAGCATGATTAGCCGTTCTTAATCGATCGGCGAAGTTAAGCTACGTCTGTCGTGGTCGGTACCTGGATGGGTGACCGCCTAGTGGTATTTCAAATCGAGCGTTTCCGTGCTTCGGAAGGCACGTAAAGCCGTTGGTCCCGGTTATCACTTAATTGTGATAGTCGTTAAGCTAGTTGGATGCCTCCTAGGCGGCTTGAAAAATTCCAACAGTAGGTTGACCACTAGCCTACCTCCACCAATCCGCAGTGGGCATGCGTGGTGGAGTATCTGCCCATTCCCTTTCACCCTCATTTGTGAAAGGAGGCCTGTGCTCAGCAGTGGGACATTATAGGCTGATGATGATGATGAGAAATAATAAAATTAGATAAAATTAAGTAACCCTCTTTCTCAATCAAAAAAATATTAAGGTATTTTGTACAACATCCTAATAAATCAGATGTATCTGTCATGCGCCGTGACTACCAATTTCAAAAGATCAATTCTCTATCAATAACATTTAAAGCAGCATCTATGTCCTTCTTCATAAAAGCGTATGTATGTAGTGCTTTTTTCATACTTTTTTATGATATTGCCGCATATGTAAGAAAATGTTTTGGCCCAATTAATTTTTTAGTCATTTAGCTTTGTCCCTAACCAATTATTCGAACAGTAAATTCACGCTGCCCACTTTATAAGTTGATTGAAAGGTCTTGTTCTACTTTCAATGGAGCTGACAGTCCATTATTGATAGGATACTGACGACAGTGCGCCGTTTCTTTTTTGCTGCTTCTTTGACCTCCGATGGCAAAAACAGGATCTCAGGATTAATCCTGATAATATAAAGGTCAACCTTTAGTCGGCAAATACTGGTGAAAGATTTATTAACTTTGTGAATGATTACGGTATCAACAGTTGATCTAGGTTTTGTGAACAGGTGATCTGTTATAATAAGCTACACATTAATTAGCAAGTATATAAATATTGAAGCGTTCGTGGTGTAGCATGATAAGCCGTTCTTAATCGATCGGCAAGTTAAGCTACCACCGTCGTGGTCGGTACCTGGATGGGTGACCCACTAGTGGTATTTCAAATCGAGCGTTTCCGTGCTTCGGAAGGCACGTAAACGGCCGTTTTGTGATAGTCGTTAGTTGGAGGCCTCCTAGGCGGCTTGAAAACTCCAACAGTAGGTTGACCACTAGCCTACCTCCACCGATCCGCAGAGGGCAAGCGTGGTGGAGTATCTGCCCATTCCCTTTCACCCTGATTTGTGAAAGGAGGCCTGTGCTCAGCAGTGGGACATTATAGGCTGATGATGATGATGATGATATAAATATAACTAAAATAGTTCTAATATAAAAGTAGTGCTGTTATTTGGAATAGTTGTAGCACTATCGTATTTCGTGAACTGTTGTTAACACAAGGGTTGATCCCTAAAGTTAGGACCGTAATTATTAAGTACTAAACCCAATGTAAAGGGTGGACCTTCTATTACTGAGACGCTATAGCTCAGACTAATTTTGCTATTAATTTAGAGCCATCTTAATTTAACCATCGTCGGCGTTTACCTTGTACAAGAGACCACAGAATGCTCTGAAACTAAGTAAATATTTTATCTTGAATAGCTTAAAATCTTGGCATAATTATTAATTATCAGGCAAAGTTTATGTATTTATTAGGCCACAGTTCATGCATAGCATTATTATATAGCTTGCTTAGTGCAATACAGGTGTTTTTTGCGATTAATAATAATATCTTTTCACCCACTTTGTAATTGGGGATTGTTGATATAATGTTTTTAGGGTTCCTCACCAAAATGGTAAAAAGGAATCCTTATGGTGCCACTCCGTCCGTCAGTCAAAGCCCTATATTTCATCAACCACTGATACCTATGCTATTTGAAATTCGGAATAGTTATAAATTTTGCTGGCCCACACATTTAAGGATGTTTTTTTATTTTTTTTGCAAAAGGGGCCGGTATGTGGGACCGAAATTTCAAAATAGGGCTAAAAGTTAAAATGGGGGTTTTTTTGCGTAGTTTTTGACTTTGATGAAAAATATTAATCAATTCCTCCCCTCTTATCTCCGAAGTTCGCAAAGCCAAAAATCTGAAACAATTAAGGTAGATAGACTTTGATGTACATATTATAGGAAAAACAAATAGAACGATGTTCATAGCGGAGCTTTTTCTAAATAATCGAAATTCCTTCACAAATCAATTTAGTTATGCGATTCGGTTTTTTTCTACAATTTGGGCTCAAACCAAGAAATTATACGCCTAGGAAGGTCGGAACCTTTGGTACGCGAGTCAGTTTGCCGGTTTTTACTTTTTGTCAGACATAAAGGCTCGTGTTTGGCTATGATGATGTGGCAGAAAGTTGTGCTTACAATGATGAGATGGTGAGATGCCGGGCCTATACACAGAAGGAAAAATGCCCACGAATAAATTATTTGTTCGTTATATTGGTCGTATTAGTCCACGAATAATTTAATTCATGAATTGAGTTAAACTCAGTCTATCTAGCATAGAACTTTTTTCTTTTCAATGATTCCATCGTCCGATTGAATGTGCTGAAACTATGTAGTTTACGCAGAAAAAAAGACTTAAATCGAAAACTGTCTCGGTTAACGTTTGGAATCGCGATAAAGGCAGACGGTTACATCGCGGTTTAGTTCTTATTGCGCACGCGTCGTTTAATGTGCGCCTAACAATCACTTGCAGCTAGTCCGCTCAGTGATTTGTTGGGTCTACAGTGGATTCAATACATTTAATCTAATTTATATTTTTATTTTCAAGATTGAAACTTTTTTACGAAAATTTTGTCGTAACTCAAAGCGCTCTCCTCTTACAGAGAGCATTTTGACCAATTAATCATGCTTATTAAAATCCATAAAAAAATAGAATCGAATAACTAAAAATAATACAGAAGTGTATTTTTGGTAAGAAATAAAAGGTCCCCACCTCAGATGGTTTTACAACATTACGCGGACAGAAAATAATTGTAAACGTATATTTTTTTTATGTTGCTTACGTCATTCTTCACATGTTGCTCTATCGATACCACTATCGCGTATTTTATGAAATTCATTAATGGTCGCGGTAGAGCCTCTGATGAAAGATAAATATACTACAAGACTTCTTGTATTTAAATATTATATGCCTATAATATAAAAACAATGTTGGGTACATTGGACTCAAGACAATCAGATACACTAAATGGGGTAGGTATTGAAATCACGACCTGAGGCATTGCAGGTATTAAGTACCCACGCCAAACGGCCTTTCGCTAATATTTTCCAATCA
The DNA here is from genome assembly GCA_947623365.1 of Achlya flavicornis. Lineage (NCBI taxonomy): Eukaryota > Metazoa > Arthropoda > Insecta > Lepidoptera > Drepanidae > Achlya > Achlya flavicornis. Next base: position 8,079,025 of record OX392482.1, read on the forward strand.
TAAATGAAATAGATCCAATATTTTCGCATATGTCCAAGTTTCAAAATTAATTTGTTAAACTTTCATTCAGAACTTTTTCACAATGAGTATTGTAGAAACGCCTACAAAGTTAATTGAATTATTTTAATCTGGTACCACTGTAGATACTCAGTACAGGAAACTATTTTGTTTGCTCCAACTAGCAATGTGATGACATTTTTATTTTTATTTTGGTGTTTTGCGTGTTGCATTCTTCGTGATGTTGAATGAATGTTCTTTTAGTTCACTTTCGAATGCTTCAAATGGTTAGAATATAATTGCTCATGCTTCAGCAAACGATATTATTTATCTGAAATAAACACCCATTTGCGTATCTAAGAGATAAAAGCAATGTCTTATTGGCACAGTAATTACTGAGAAACATCTGTTCCTTCATGCGTATTAGAAAATGTATGTAGGATGAAATAATTACGAATTAGTAAATTTTCGAACGATGCAAAGAAATCTTCGAGAATGCTATGCTACCTATACAGATAAATGTCCAATGAAATGAATTCATCGCTCAGAACCGTGATTACAATGCGAATATATAATTTACGCAATAAAAATATTTGAACAATAGGTTTTTTATGATAAATCGGAATCGGTCCTGGCTTTTATTTAAAACGTCTCCTGTCAGTCCCAAAAAATCGTCGCAATAATATAAGCCGCCGTCAAGTAAATTTCACGGCGTTTCCTTAACCAAAAATAAGTGAAATAAATTAAACGCTCGCTAAGGACACTCGTCAAAGCAAATCTACTGAATGGGAATAATGAAGAATACTCGACGGCCCATAGCTGGGGAAAGGAGTGCTTATTTCTGTTTTTATATTTCATTATTGGCCCTCTCATCTCATATTGCACTCCATTCGGATTCATAGAGGCCGCCATAAAAGATTGAAACGTGAGAGGGGCATTTCAATGGAGTAATTGCAAGTGCACTTTTTTTAATTCAATTCCTGTCGGCTACGGTAAAGCTGGAATGCACTTCATTGATATCGCTATAAAGTAATGAGTTTTTTTTATTATTATTATAAACCATAAGCTTGCAACTCTGTATTCCTATAATTGAAATCATGCAAGGTATTGAATTTCATCATAGCACTAAAGCTAAAAGTTGTGTGTTATATTTTTTCACAGGGCCAAGACAAAATTATCACGATTTCTTTTATTGCAAACATATGGCCCCTAAAAAGTTAGCTAAGCAATATTGCTAACGCAATTCATTTTTTCGAATTTAAAGCAGATCTTATGCAATTCATCAATTCCAAATCTTTTAATTAATTTAATTGTACATAATGAGTAAGTACTTTACCAAAACATATTGGGATTACTTAGGATCTGCGGAGAATTCGAAAAAATGAATTGCGTGGCAATATTGCTTTAGCATCCTTTTTAGCCCCTCTGGTCTGGAAGTTACAATAAGGAGTGTAAAAATGCAACCTTTTTCATTCAAATCTTATTTTAATTACTTTTCTTGACTATAATATATGTCTCAAATATTTAATCACACTCTTGACACTGATAACCGTTGACAAATCATGTACATCATTATCATCATCATCATCATCATCATCATGAACATGTAAATTTTATTGAAAGACAGTATCCAATTCAGTTGTGCCACTAATGTTGGTGAATTTATAATAATATCCTGGGACATCCCTCACTTACGATCCTCTGATTCCAAAACCAAGCAGAGCTTGTACTACAGAAACTAGATAACTGATATAATATACATATATCTATTACTTTTTCTTTGTAAATACATACCCAATATTTTACAGATCTCAACAGTGGTAAGTTTCATAATTATATGCCTAAATCTTCTACCTCTTGTCTCTCTATAATATTTAATTTTATCATTTTGTATCATTTTTAACAGTTCTTTATTTTTACCAATAAAAATATATGTAAGAAAAAATCTTTTATTGACTACTATTTTTGTACATTGCGGCAAAAGCTGAAAGCTTACGTCGTGACAAGTGTTAATGAACTAAATGTACAGCAACCGCAGAATAGCAATATAGCTGTTTGTAGAGAACCATAATACGATTAGTCTGCAAAGTTTTTTTTCCAGGAGATGACGAGGAAAATGAGCAATTACACGACGGCGGTGGCTCGACTTAAACGCCTAATGAAATTTAGAGTATACCAAATGAAAAGCAAAGGGGGTAGAGAGTCTTTATTTTATTTCATTTAACTCATAAAATGCAGTTTTCAAAAAGTCGAATAGATGTGTCATACATATGTCTATTGGAATGCTTTCATATTGCTATAGTGACACTTCTGCATATATAAAAAAGAGTCCAATAAAGTTGGGTAGAAGTAGAGTAAAGTGTAATTTCATGCTTATTACGCACGACTGCTTTTTATTTATATTACCGCACAGTTTTATGATAGGTATAATCCCGATTATGCTAAGCAAGTGATATGTGTGTACTGTAGACTTGCGCGCCATATTTTTTTGTGTGGTTGATTATCAAGTATTCAACTTGAAATACAAGTCTGTTTTTTTCTTCACAAGTGTGTTGAAAAACGTATGAAACGCGTGTGCATTGATCATTACACTTTCGGCTCACTTGTCGCGTCCTCGAGTGTTAATAACCAACTTTGCACACATGTATCATTATGTACTATTATTGTATTATGTTTCGTGTCTACGATTGCTTAAAATTACCTTCAAGGTTTCCCAATACAAAAAAGTAGTTTCTAGCAACTCCATGCCACTCTATTTCCTTACATCTTTATACCATAAGCTAGCAACACTAGAATTCAGGAGCACGGAAAATTATCCCGAAATACAATTAAAGTGTAAAGCAATTTATTTTAATTTTAATCCTCGCGAACCCACCGCGTCTTCGTCGAAACATTTGGACCCTAATAACTGGCGTTAATATTCATTCCGTAACTTGAGCTTACATATATTATTATTATGGAGCTATAAGCTTCTTAACAAAGTATAATTATGTGTAATTTCTGTCAGATATATTAAAGTATCAAGTCTAGCTCTAGCAGCAACAATAAAGATATCGGATTAACATCGACACCAAATTATATGAAGTCTTAAAACATAATTTACTAACTAAATACAAATATTTATTTCAAACAACAGTAAATTAAAAATGTACTTATAGAGGAAAAAACAATCAATAAATTGAGGATTAATAATAATATATTAATGATCTACTTGAATGTGTATAGCTTGATAAGCCGTTCTAATCGCTCGACTAAGTTAAGCAATCACAGGTGTGGACGGTCTCCGGATGGGTGACCGTCGAGAGGTATTTCAATTTCAACTCGAGTGTTTTCCATGCTTCGGAAAGCACTTAAAGCCATAGTCCCGGTTATAGCGGCTTGAAAACTCCAACAGTATGTTGACCACTAGCTTACCTTCACCGATCCGCAGTGGGCACTCTGGCCACATTCCCTTTCAACTTCAACAGTCACGGCCATCTTATTAAAAATAATCAAAATAATTAAGTACTATGTTATTGTACTATGGAAACCTTACGTACAACCTAAACTACATGTTTCGTAAAAATAATTCTACTTTTTAGGCTGGAACCGAACCCCAAGATTTGTGGCGAAGCCAGTCTGTGTATGAATCCTCCATGCCAACCGGCTCGTTTTGGTTTATAGTTTTCGTAAATGATTATTCGATTCTAATAACTGTCACTTGGTAATTAAATTAACATCTACGGTAATACCAAATATTAAATGACTAATCGATATTCAAATTAATTTAGCGACCCTTCGCAGTCACTGTGGTCATCAATCATATCATATTACATAAATGTCATTACACATAGCTCTCCCTTTTCGGTGAAGATTTGTTACAGCTTCTCTACATTCTGTAGGAAATTTCGAGCCCACTGCCATTTGGAGCGTTAGATAAGCTATGTTATTTTAATCTATATTCACGATTGCCACAGTTTGCGCCAATTGGAAGTCACTCAGCAGGAGGAGGGTAACAATTAATTGCATCCGCTGACCGAGGAAATACGTGTTGTATCCAATGCGGGAAAGATCGACGACTTTCAAAATTATGTAGTGTGAGGCAGCTTCTAATTAGAAGATTATTTGGATATTTAAATATCAATCTATAAGATTTTTTATTAGTAGTAAAAACCAAAATGAAATTTACCTTATGCAATCATAAAACCAAAGCTGAGAAACAAAGAGGATATCCTTATCAGCTAAAGTTGCAATAGTATTTTTTTTTATATTCAATTTAAGAAAAGTAATTCATGGAATTGTGCATAAAATATCGAAAGTTTATAAGTAAGAACTTTATAATAAGAACCTCCGCAAAGGGTACCTTTTACCTTTTTAAGATTTATTTTGACACTTAATAGTATAGGCCTTCAATTATATGCAAAAAAGAATGCTTTAAAAAAAAGAGAATGCAAAACCCGGAATCAGCAACGCAAACAAGCTTGCAACGCACTATTATCCAGCAAGAATTTCATTACGATGACAATGTTGGCAAGTTCAATTTTCCTGCGAGATAACGAGCGTTGTTGAGATTGTTTCAAGCTTCTAACTTAAGGCCACTTTGACCCCTGGCCCGTGAACATCGCAAAGATTCTCATTAGAGGTTCACAAAAGAAAACTCTTGTATTTCATAAGGAATTTAGCTGAAATAAAATGCGAAGCGGTACGAGTTTTAAAGCGTTTTTTATCTTTACTAAACGAACATTTCTTATAAATATAATAGGTTAGACTTTTCAGCGTATGTAGAGTTTTCAGTTAACACTAAAAGTAATGAAGTAACCAAAATATTTCTCGCAAACTCTTTAAGATCTAATAAAGAATTATTGTAACTCTATGTAACTACACTAATGCAATATGCACAAACACCTTTGACCAAGTCTGATTACCAGGCCATAGCATTATAATTTCATTAATTCCGTTGCACACTAATTACAGTAGCTGTTAGATCATTGTTTCCGCAAATTGGTTTGATCGTGCGGATCGCTTGAAGTTAAACTACGTAATAGTGAGACAGATCTAAATTATGCAGGTACCTATGCATTGTCCAGAAGGCCAATATTGGAAAAGCACTCGACTATGCGCTAACGAGATGTGAGTCTAATGAACTTGAAATCCTGCGCTACCATTTTGTATAATGGACATACGTGGAACTGCGAAGGGCTAATCAAAATTGCTGGAAATACAATTGCTGGTTAATCTTCCACTTACCTATTCGAAAACTACCAATTGTATTTGTGCATGGTGAATTTAAGTTTATTGTTTTGGATGATATTATAAGTATTTAGTTGGATACTTTTAGAATAGATAAACATGAAAGCGAAAACAAAAATAATGTCGCGTTTTCAGAGTTATTCACTATACTCTATACTACTAATAATCAACCTGAGATATCTCAATTACTATTCTTCTATTACTAGTATTCTACAAGTTACCAATCTAAGCTACTGCGTTTTGTTGTCTTTGGTTTGACTTTTTTACTATGTATAAGCTCAAGCCTGTGTTTAACCACAATCTCACCATGGTCGGTGATAATGTGGCTGATGGTGGTAAAAACACAAAGGCTAGAACTGGCTGGCTCTCAGATGTCGGAACACATCAATAGGTGCGTGGTGACAGAGCCAGCCCAAGTGAGTACCTACTACAAAAATACCCTACCACCGTGCTATGATTTCCTTCACCGAAAGATCCAGCTTATTGTAAGATTTGAACCCGGCACCTTCGTCTCTACTTTCGACGTCACTAACACTGAGCTTTCATCACCGTAAAAAGTAAAAGTACCTATTTATTCTGATTTACGCGTATTTGACGTGTTTTTCACCAAATATATTCTAAAAGCACCTCCAGGACATAAAAAATATTTCATAACTCAATGTAATGTTTCATCAATTGTGATGGCGCGTTGTTGATGCGCTTTTCGTGACGTAATCCCTGAAATGCGTTCGCGGGAACGAGCCGATTTTTGTAAGCAGGATTAACTGGTTAAAATGTCCACCCAACGCCGCCATATTGGCAAACCATACCGTGAATATTTCATATAATGATGCTGTCAATATTAACATTATTATAATTTAATACAGATAAAAAAAATGACGTATTTAAGAATATCAGTTTGTAGCCGAAGCCTACACTCTATAAAGAACCTACCTGCCAGAGTTCATGGCTACTTCCAGAGATTGTATAAATGAGTGATTGAACGAGTGAGTGGTAGGTATTATCTTTTTATATATACTGTACAAATAACTTTCAACATTTCAATCGGTACTTTTGTAAACCAATCAGTTTGAGGGTTTATGTATGTTTGTGTAATTGTTACTCATTAACAGTTACACAAACATACATAAACCCTCCAACTGCATTGGTCACATTTAATTTTATCCTCCTCTTATGTAGTAATTAAGTAGCTAGTATAACATCCGAAATTCTCTGTCATCTAAATTGCTAAGCAACGTTGGCTTTTAGCTGCAAAACGTATGTCCACTAGTAGTTTTCGAACCTCCCAGCTGGAAGCTTTTAGCTTGATTATGCATTATAAATAGCGCCTCTGTCACAAATTGTGGCTTGAATTTATGCAGCAAACATTGCTTTCATATTTTTGGCTAGAGCATTGTTCAATAATTTTAACTAATACAAACACTATCCTCCTTATTAGAGAAGAAGGTTTAAAGCAAGTTTAGTTAAATCAAAACTCAGTTCTTACGTCATATATCAAAAAGAGACGAGGCTATTTTAAAACCTGGGTTTGCTTAAACCATGTTTTGTAATAAGGGGGTATGTAGCTACTTGACCATTATTTTCAGAATACTGCTGAGCACAGACTTTGTAAATGAAATCCTGTCTTACTTATTTATTTATAATATTACTAATTTGAAAGTTTGCAGCTATTTAAGTAATTTAATTCAATTTCAGTTAAATTGTAATTGTGTCTGATGATGTAGCTTTTGATCTTGATTTTTAATTTAATTTCACTATTTACTGAGATGAATTGAAGTTTAACACATTCATGTAAGGAATAATATATTTGTCATTCATTTATTCTCATTCATAACACCGTATCACTCAAGATTATGTGGTTTTAATAGGTCAGAATTAACATACGAAAGCCCGGGTCAACTCTCGTCTGAAGGATTACGTGTTAATAGTGTCTTAGATGTTAATAACTTATGAAGGGTTAAGCTTATGTGTCAGTAATGGATATTACTCAAGATGAGGTCCATATACAAAGTGGTCTCCGAGCGAACATGCTCTAATTGTGCTTTGATGTCTGGATTTCAAGTTAAGACACGTTGTTTTGTACCTCTATGTTAAATACGGTGAATAGTTTAAAGGATAGATACTTTATTTTAATATATTCTATGCTTTGTTTTCATAAATGAGAATTAGTTTATTCAGACCTGTCATCATCAACAATATATTCACCCCAAGGAAGTCCACTGCTGAACATGGGCCTCCTCATAATTTCCATAACAAACAGTTTCGGCCGCTTGCTTCCAGCACCATACCGGGGCTTTTCACTACTTGGTCGCCACTCAAAAACCTTTCTTCGCCATCGGTTATCTGCTCTTCGAGTGATGTGGCCTGCCCGTTGCCACTTTATCTTACTGACTCTACAAGCTAATATCCGTCGATTTTGTTCTGAGACAACTGTTAAAACTTATCACCCTAATTAGGATCTCTGTTAGGAAATAAAATGTTGATTATTAAAAATAAAGTCTACCTATATGAGGGCGCTTCAACTTCTCATCGAAATCATTTTTAATTTATTCTTATATAATATGAATAATGTTACCAACATAAAAATAAAAATAAAAATTAACACCTATTTATTAACACACTAAGTACTTACGGTTATCAAAATTACTTATAAGAAGCTTTTAAGCATATTTCTATTAAAAAGGAAACTGTTTTTATATTAATATAGCTGTTAATTTTCCTTAATTATAAAAATAAATATATAAAAATGCCTCCAAACGGGATAACAGTTTGTAGGATTTCTTGAGAATACCTCAAAAGTTCTTGGATCATTGTACTGTTGAAAATTCATAGAATTACGTTTTATTTGAAGTAATTTATCCACGAGTGAGCGGGGAAAGAATACTAAATTATGTGGCTGCCTACAAAGTGGTTCATAGCACTGAACCTTGGATTCGTGAGATTTTCAAATGAACGTTTGAAGGGTGAATACCTACTGCGTTGATTGGTGAACAATATTATGCTTCTTTAATAAACAAGGTGTACACGTGTATCGGGAATAATCCAAGGGCTCAAGGCAATAGCGTCATTATGACGCCATAATGACGCTATTGTGTTAGTAGACTACTAAAACTGTAAAATGGCACAATTGTGACACCACTGATAGTTCATTGGAACCCAAATTGTAACAGCAGACTTGGGCCCCAGACACCAGACCTGTTTAACGTAGCACGAATTTACGCAGAATAGGTACCTATTAGTAGCTGTAGCCTATATATACGGAAAAAATAGGCTTTTGTCTATTTTATTGAACTATCTATCACAAAATAGCTATGGTTTTATCGCTAACACTAGATTTACGTACTTTTATGATACCTAGTTACAAATTAAGGTATTCCACATGATTAGATTTACGAATTCAACCAAAATTGTTACACAAATTGATTATTTGCTGCTATATTTTTCATACTAACCCACTTTAAGATCGAGTACACGTCAAAATGTTACCTTGCGAAGTAATACATTTACCTACAATGTTACGATTTGGTTACCATATAACACTGTCGTATATTTTTACGATGCACAGGCGTGAAAATGTGAATATTGTGTGTTGTGGTTTATACAAGATGAAAACATAACTTGTTACCTATAAAGTGTAATCTATACAGGGTTTTATGAAAAATCCTTGTACATACGGCCGTAAAAACGAGCATACCTACTAAATTTTTATAAGTGAATCAGAGAGAATTCGGATTTTTCGGCTGACTTAACTGGCTAGATATTGTAGGTATACGTACCTACTCAATATCCGACGTTTTGAAATTGAAAGTTTATGTTAAAAATTCCTACTTGCTAACTAGAATTTCTATGCTCTGTGTTGCTAATTGAAATTATTTTTACGGTAAATGCACCTAAGGGTCAACCACAAGCTCTTTAAACAATATTATTATAACCTTTGTCCTTTTGTCCTTCTTTGACATCCAACGTCAAAACAGGACAAAAGACAAGTACCTACCTAAGGTTATAACAATATTGTTTTAAGAGCTTGTGGTTGGCCCCCTGAACTGTACAATTAGATTCTACACATCGAACAATTAAGCCAAAGAAGCGCAATGGCGTTCATTTTGTTTGATACCTATTCTGCCAATTTCCCACGACCTGCGCCCTCACTGGCTAAGGCAAGGACACACTAAACATTAAGATACAGCGATTGGCCGGTACTGTTATTAATCAGTGCAAAATTAGTGACTAGTTTCGAAATTGGATTGCTCGGTATTACTACTCTAAAGGGTTTTTTCCTCGATGGTTCTACAACATAACAATAGGGATGATTTCTATGTAAAAAAATATCTAATTAGACTGTCTGTTAGTTTATCAAAAAATATTGGATACGTATTTTTTGCTATAACAAATCATAAAAAAATTGATAAAGATAAAGCGAGTCAAAGTTCGGGAGTGGGGGCTCCTGACGTCACGCGGAACTTCAACACACGATATAATCTTCTTTTGAAGAAATACGTGTCTAATATTTTTTAATAATGTAAAGACGGACTAAATAGAATATTTAGTCATGTAGCCCATTTTCACTAAATTATTTTCCGTTCCAGAACATATCTCCTTATAACCCAATAGTATTCGTATTGGGTTAAGATCCAAACAAATTCCAGTGTCGATATATTAATTTGACCTTACACTCAAGAAACCCGATACTAAATTCATTCCTAATAAGAACACCAATGACCCTTCAGTCCGTCGAACTCCCAGCCGTTCCCTTTTACGAGTTAAGGGCTAAGGGTGTGAAGAATGCCGTCTACCCCGATACAATGGCGGTAACATTCGGGTTCCCAATTTAACGAGCTCTCTAGATGCTAGAATATTGGGATAACGAATAAGACCTATAAAGCCCTTTGCAGGCTATTTCGATAGCGGATATTTGATTCGTGGGTTTCAAAAATCTTTATCGTGACTGCATCAGATAATACAATTAGCAATAATTATGCCTATTAAGATACTGACGTATAAGAATTTTTCCAGATGGAATGCTATTTTCAGTAGGTAAGTAATATTAAGAAATAAATGGTTTTTACTCTTATGAGGATTACTTTAAAAGGCTATTTTGAGGCTTAAAATGGATGTTTCATTCAGTGGCCAGTTGTGAGAGGTTGAATGAGTTAAAACCTAGAGTGTGGTACAAATAAAAGGAATTTAGCTATTTTCAGTACCCAATTAATTTTAGACTATCAAAGAATAAGAATAATTTATTTAGACACGTAATACAAGAAATGGTATATAACAAAGTAATTTTTTTTTTTTTTATTATCATACAAAAAATTTACAATAGGGATTAGTATGAAGACATTCTCAATAAAACCACAAAGGTTTATAATAAATGGAATGACTTTTTAAATTAAGGTGTGTCGTAAAAAGGTAATCGCTCAGCATGAAGTTGCGACGACAAGCGCCACAACGCTGGTTTTCAGCGAAACCTATCAGGGGAAGGCTCTCATCTTAATATAATAGCAAGAAGGTACATGGACTGCTCCTAATGTCAAGTGACTTAGATCATACCTAATATTTAATTAGTACTTACCTACTATAGTTTTGCTGCCAACACTCAAAGGTTAACTGAGTTTACCAAACATCTAAGTTAATTTAATAGTTGTTTATCTACCAGGTAAATGTCATTATACTATAATAGGAACTATCTATGACTAATTAATATTGGGTTGTAGGTATGGTATTTTGTTATGTGACTGAAATGATTTCCTGATTTTTCACGTTTTTAGAGTTGGTCCCATCATATAAGGTATCAAGCATAAAACACATGTTTCGGAAACTTTTACGTTAGGTAATTTACACCTATGTAAATTACCGATTACCAAATATTTTAAAACCATTTAAAAGATTTTTCGAAAGGGTATTTGTGTTGCAGTTATTTCATTTTTGAATTATATTTTGAGATTTTGATTAATCCTTAAAACTCTACCGCTTGTTTCTTATCCCGAACGCTTAAATGTTAAGCTGTCGAAGTAGCCGCGGTCAGGCCCTTGTGTTGAGTGCGGCATTATGAACCGTCTGCTCACTCCTCAACCCTCGTTCAGATACGAAATTGGAATTTAAGAAAACGCTGGTAACGTTTTTGGTTGTGATTGTACTTTTGGTGAACCATTCTGTAGCTGTTAGATTTACGTTTGTTTGGAGTTACGTTAATATTTGATGTAAAAATCTTGCATCTTTAAGATATTTACATTGGTTTTACAACCATTTGATTTAGGTACATACTATTATACATTTTGAAAGTATCGTCCAGTGTCCCTGGAGGAAATTTATTAACTCAAGTACCTACTCAGTTAAGTAGGTGGGTACTGTATATCTTTACTCGTATAAAAAAAAACAAAACAAAATTGGTTTAAATTAATTCACCCACCGGATCGTAATACACTTTAATTTTTGTAAACCTTTTTAAAAATTAATCGGTGCAAAGATATTTAAAGGCCCATCGTGCATCGTAACATAATTATCTCTTTTGGATTTATTTCTATTAGTTTCTTATATTTCAATTACAACGCCATCTAGCGAGAGAAAGCATAACTTTATTCAGTCAAGGTAGGTTTTATTTGCATTACTAGCTTTCAGTAAAATATACAAGATTAATCAAGTATACTACTGCTGAATTTAATTCCTTTGATTACGAAAACAGTTATAATAGAATTCTCGTAAAATTTTCTCAGTAAGTCATATTTTTTACGCTGGATACGAGATCTCTCGTATGTCTAAAAAATGAAAACTGCCCGAGGCTCATAGACTCCGCATATTAAGGACTTCAGAGCGGGATTGTATGAGAAATAAACATAAATTATTCAACAAAGGCAATGAGCCCACGTTTCATCTTCTACATTATGTATAAATATTTGGAGAGATATTACCTACTCGTTGTTATGCTACTCGTTTAACCTTATAACTTAAATTAACAACGTATGTAGGTACTTACTTACTTAGATTATATAAGGTTTCTACGGCGAATGAATGATTATGAGTTGGCTTTTGTTCATAATAAGGTTTATTTTTATTATAACAATTGTGTTTAAATATTTGATTATGTTTAACCAGGTTTAACCAAAACCGTACCTACGAGTACCTATATTATTTTCTACCGTGTTAAGTAAGATGTAAAAATCGGTATAAGTAATTGGATGATATTAGGAATTCACTTAATACAGGTATGTATGTATAGTAATATAGAATAATTAAAGTAATTTATTTTTATGCTATGTGACACTTTTTTAAAGGCAGAACCTAATTTATTCTTATACAGTAACTGTTATTTTAGCTACGAATATCTTTGCCATTTCAACTATTCAAAGGTCACATAAGACATCAAAATAAAACTTAAACAATATCAATATAAGAGCAAAGAAAGCTCGAGAAGTATTCAAGCCTTCAAGAACCAAATTAAAGGGAGCGACCCTATCATGAATAATTGTAAGGCAACAACATTGTTTAGTTTAATCAAGACCCCGATTGCCTTTACTAACCTCGTCTGAATAAACTTCAGCGCAAATTCAATTAATGTTGGGATCACAACAATAACAGTTTTCAGTAATTATGTTTGTATTACAAACTGTGGCTTGCAGCTAGCCTTAACCCAATTTACCTCGTAACTGTGTAACATACGATTAATTACGGTTTTTTTTGTACCTATGTCTACAAATATTAGATGAAGGCATATTTTATTTGGTTAGGTTAGTAAATTTTTAGGAGCTTCTAAGTTCCTTGTTATGAGGAAGCTCCTCTAACGTAGCGCTGAAAAAGTTCCGGAACTGTGGGCTACCACAAGCTCTTAAAACAAGGTTAAAATCGTTAAAATAACCTTATTTGTCTTTTGTCCTGTTTTGACGCCGGATGTCAAAGAGGGACAAAATACGAGCTTGTGGTAGCCCCCTGTACTCGTATATGCGGGAAATGCTCTTTTTCTGGAGGACGGTTGCTGTAGGTCAATAACACTTATACTCATATTGTTCTATGTAACTCTAAGATTTTTTTGCCCTTTGTTTGTTAACACTATCACTATCTCAGGTAGTAGGAAAAGAAGGAGCCAACTAATTTCTAAGTTTGAACATTCATGTAGGTGTTTGTAACTCAAAGACTATAGCATGTTGAGTTATATTGTAGTTGAACTGATTTTAATGCAATTTGACCGGTCGATTGTCGATACAGTGAATTAGCCAGGTGGTAAGTACTTCCAAATTTTATGCCGAACAAGTAATTAGCAAAGATTAGGAAAATAAAAGAGAGCCACCATTTAACTAGATCTTAGTTCAGTCTTCGCTCTGCTAATTACAAGAACATCTGTATCACACGGCGTAGCTTGTACATGATACGGGCATTAAGTGCGCCCCATTGTCTGGAGGGCCGTCTGTCTCGCGCATCAAGTATCTTGTCCTGTTTTTTATTCGTTTACTCTTTGCTTTGTCCCTTGCTGTGGAATATGTTGCAATTTAGGTTGTTGGATTGCATTCTTCTGTATTTTTTGCAAGGCTGTAGAATACTTTGTAGTCTGCCCCTATTTCCTCGAGCTGAAAATCTCGCCAGGCACTGAACACTGTGTTTCAGCGGCCTGTTTCTTTTTAGATCGTGTCGTGTGCTTACTAGTTGCAGCTAGGTTATAAATTATTACGGTAAGATTAACTAGTGTATAAAGTCACAAACTTTAAAAAGAACTGCATGCTTCCGGCTCAAGAAAGTTCGATCAGGGGGCGAAGTCTGCTATTTTATCAAATAATTACATTTTGAATCGATCCCATTACAACTCTTCTATTATACTCGTCATTTGGCTACTGTGATTTTGCCAAAAGTGTACATACGCGAGCTTGCCCCACTACTGCCTATCTGTGCTCACCATTCGTGCCTCATACTGTACCAATCTGTCGATCATACATTGTACTGGAAAAGGCTAAGACCCACAATGACAACCCACAGGCTGTTGATGATAAGCCAAAAAATCAATAATAGTTTTCTCATCCTATTCATTGCGAAAATTGACGAACATTGAACCTATAAAAACAAACAAAATAATTCTGATTGATTGTAGTTTATGGTAGGTAAACGAATATCAGAACTGAAGAAACATACTAATAACATTCGATATTTTGTTACAACCCCAAAGCGAACAATATCGGTTATATTAGTTTATTCAGTGGAGTTGGAGGTTTCTAGTTCACTACGCGTATTAGGCATGTAATTGAGCTTATGTAATATGTAATATTTGGGTCCAAACCACAATGTTATCCAGCTATGAATAAATAAAACTTTATTAGCTACGTAGACCTATCTGTAAAATCATAATAAATTTAATTCGAATCAACTTTCGGTACTAATTAAGAAATTGTCATATCCGCTTGTACATAAATTAGATATTTTATTGGTACTTGTCTTTTTTAATTCATGGAAAACCCATTCCATTTTGATATAATTGTAAAAAAATGGGTCCGTCTAATTTATAATTGTCAACAAGGTACCTAAGGCTCCTAATGCTTTAGGAGTCATACATGGGTATGAGTGAGTATTTAAGTCGCACTGCACCTAACACTTCACATATTTTTCCACTCAAGCTTTCGAGAACTAGTATGTAGTGGTGGGGTGCGCGTTGAACCAATGACGTCACATTGCACCCCGTTATTCGCAACTGCTGTATTTTTACATACACGTGTGGTTTTCAAACATGGCGGAAGTACGCCTTCAGAATAAAAATGTCTTGGTATAATTTAAAAGCTAACCCCCTTATTAATAAATAAGGTGTAAGTCAAGTATAGTAATACCTAGGTTTTAAATATATCCGTCACTTTCTAATGTCATATAAACAAAAAGGGCTGAGGCTATCTTAATACCTGGGTGTTACGAGACTGACTTACACCTCATTTATTAATAAGGGGGTAAATTAGTTAATGTGACAAATAGATTCAAATAGTTGAGGTATTCTTAACTATGTATACTGTAAAATTCTTATTTAATATTTCTATAAGAAACATCATATAAATTGTATTAAATAAACAACCTACGATGGTTTACCTTTATACAGATGTATGGTAAAACATGGGTAAAACTTTTACCAGCAGAAAGTTTCATAAGGTCTTAAATTTCAATTTCAGAGGATCACTGGCAACATTGCAAGACTGAGCCAGACAATGCCGGGTCGTGAGTAAAGCTAATTCATCTAGCTTCGGTCTTACATGAGGGATTTTATTCTATTAGGTACTGAAAAAAATTACGCTGGAACTCAGTCCAGATTTTTTGTTTCATCCGGCGATTGATGTTACATCAGGAAGGTTGTTGACAACCGTTTGCTTCATGTTGACAATATTATTTACATCGTTGGAAGAGTAGTTTGACTATATAACCCTTAACCATTGCTCAACCATAGTGCGGTTCTCTAAAAAGCGGTTGCGACGATGGGCGATGGGCGTGGAATAACCTATGAAATCGCCGTGACTGTCCAGTTGGTGTTTGGAGACAGATTTTAACATGAAAGTGGCTGCCGATAGGTAGGTACTACAAAGTACCTTATCACCATGCTATGATGTCCTCACGATGATAAAAATCACTGAAAGCACAACCCATTATCGGTTTCAAACCTTTGCCAAAGCTAGCCTTTTAGCTATAACCTTAATTTGTTTGAATCCAATCACAGTGATATTTTATAACAATTTTAAGATAAATACTCTTTTCAATCATAACTTTTCCGATGCCATCGTAAAATTGTAGCACCTGTATTCAGTCTGGCAACATTTTTATGTAAACATTTTTTATTTGCAGGTCACTGTCCATTGGAACAATTTTCAGTCTCATCCGCTTTTCAGCGCAATATTCGGGTACGGGCTGGGATCTCGATGTATTTGGTTGAATATTTCATCTGCGAATGTACAACCTGCGGCCTTCTAGTAAGTTACTGCCACTTATTGAAGGACCTTCAATAAAAACTCATATAAATTGCAATTTGAATTAAGGTTTTAGTGACTGCCTTGGAAATTTCATTGGAAAATCGTCCTTACTGTATACTGTTACAAAATATTTGATATTTTAACATCTGGCTCTCTAACAGATATATCATCAATCATTTAGTCTAGATACTTGTTTGCTACACTGGAATCATAGACAAAAATGTAATTTAACTAATCGATTGCAATATATTATTCCGGTGATCAAAACTTTCTGGATTAATTGCTAGATACTAATACTTACTTACCAGCATCCGACTCGTAACAGGGACTTTGCTTGAACAATCGCCAACTCCAACTTCTTGGCTCTGAAGAATAGTCCCATTATGCTTGTGACTGATTTGTTATTTATTGGCCACTCGTGGGCTCTCATACACTTCCCTCGTCTTAGGTAATCGTGCATTTTATATACTAACAACTATGTAGATTTAAGGTTTGTGTTCACTTTGCAATAGGTATAATCTTGAACTGCCGCAGACGTTCAAGCTATGGAATGAGTTCCCCGCCGTTGTTTTCCCAAGGGAGTACAGCACGGTGTTCTTAAAGGAGGGCGCGAAGAGATTTTGCAAGGGTCCGCAACGCGTGAGGTACCTTTGGTGAGGTAGGCGTATATGAAAGACAGAAAGAAAATAATTTTAATTCATGACAACACAGAATATTACATAAATAACATACAATATAAAATATGAGACAGAACCAACAATGAAAAATTGATGCCAGGAATAGACCCCGACTCAGCATAATACTAATAGGTACGTAAACAAAGAACTGACCCTCGCACTGGATTTCAGTCAAGGCCCACGTCCATGACATCATGAACATAGGTACTGCTACCTCAGGTGAACCCTAGACTTATTTGTCACCATAGAGGTATAAAAAAACTGATACTGATAAATGTGTGTCGGTATAAAATTATAATTTGATCAATAAATTTAAATTGAACTTTAAAACAATAAGTATATTGGAATTTTGAATAGTTTAAAATATTTTATATGAGGTACAGAGGTTCACAATATAATATTGAATATATTCAATGCTTACAAAGGATGCTTAACGAATGCTAGTTTTCATTGGCAATATTGCTTTTGTGCACTGACACGATTGGATTACTCGTATTGTGTTCGTTTTTAAATTCAACACTCGAACGGCAATACTTGATCGAATTTTCAGATACTATTTTAATTTTCGTCTGATGTTGACTTAAAAATGATACTTTGGGTAGCAAATATTTTCTTATGTTAATCCTATAAATAAGACTAGTTACAACAAGACGACATTAGTTAGTTTTTAACCGACTTCAAAAAAAGTAGGAGGTTGTCAATTCGTTTTTTTTTTTTTTTAATGTTTGTTACCTGATAACTCCGTCATTTATCAACAGATTTGGAAAATTCTTTTTTTGTCTGGAAGGGTACACTTCCCGTTTGGTCCCATTGTCATCAGATCAAGATTTGATAACTTCTGTGTCCTTTAAAGTGTGTGTACTTTGAAGTCGGTTTAAGTTTTTTGTAAAACAGTCCAATTATATTATTTTACTTTTAGATTGAAAATAATTTTATATTGTATGTTATTTACATACAATCGGAGTTTCATAGTAACACTAGCTGTCCCCCGCGGTTTCACCCGCGTTCCCGGGATAAAAAGTAGCCTATGTCCTTCTCCATACCATAGGCTATCTGCATGCCATTTCATTGCGATACGTTCAACCGTTTAGACGTGAAAAGGTAACAAACAAACATACAAACAAACATAGTTACTATTGGTATGGATTTTACTGAAACGTAACACATAATCTGTAATAATAGAATTTATAAATTTGAAAAATGGCCTTAGATTTAAATTTAATTTTTATCAGAAACAATATTCGACGTGACCACTTTCCCACAGGCGGTTTCATAAAACGAAAATGTTATTCGAGGCTCGGCTGGCCCGTCAAAAGAGTTCCGTACGTCCGCCGGTGCACCCCATATTTGCATTATCTAGATCGGCCAGCTCGCTTTCATCTCACGCTTTGGATATATCAAATACAATTTGCGATAGAAAATTTTGTGGGCTATCCACGAGCGTGGTTTTGAGCACAGCCAGCGAAAATATAAAAGGATTTAGAAAAAAATCTGGTAGGAATTTTCACAGATGAATCGAGTTTACGTAAAGGCTGGGTTCCACTATGTAGTGTAGCTTTAGGTTGTATTAATTAATGTATATATTTAGGTAGATAGCCTCTTCTACAACATACATAGGTAATTTCACTAAGTTTCATTCCTGAAAAATGATAATATACTTGGAAAGTGGCCACAAGAATTATACCTACTTACAAGTATTTAGGGCGGCAGTAAATTTCCCCTTTATCGCGATTTCAAATGCTATCCGAGAGGTTGTTACGTGACAAACGCCTCACTTCATTAGAATGGGGCGTGACCGGATTGATAAAAGTTCTCTGCGACTTGGGGATCTCTCAATACAATTATTCCAGCACTAATTATACAATATTAAACAGATACCAGTCTAAATCTAAATACATAGTTACCGTTACAGTGAGGGGTTGTTCTATCTCAATCTACGTTACCTTTAGATATTTATTGCAGTAACAATGCGGGGCTACGGAACGGATTACATTGAACTGGTTTCAATATGAAACTGAATGCAACAAACTTACATAATACCATTCTATCGGATAAATAAAGAGCAGTTTATGATTTAACATTACCCATCATAATGATATAATATATATTTTTAGCTTCGCTATTAAATTAATTTCAAGAGTTCAGGAAGTCGGTCCTCATACAAATACGCCTTGATCAAAGGTCAATATAAAATAAAGCAGATAGTAATTAAGTGAGGGAACTCTTGCAGCCGATATTCGATATCAATGAATCTTAGCGCAGCAGTGTACCCGATCTTGAGACCCAAGGGCCGGCCGGGTCGTGACCCGCTTGCCAGGTGCAACTTAGGACCGGTTCATATCGACACCCGAAATCGATGCGATTTATATCTCAACTTAAGACGAGCTATAGACTGTTCAAAAAAAGGCAGTTACTTATTTGTTTGGAAACGAATGATCAGAAAATAGTAGGTGCACGTGAAAAACTATGCTAAATAGATTTTTTAATACCTTAACTTATTATTCAAGCATACCATTATGTTGAGTTAATTATATTATACACTAACGGCTATACTTATAAATATTTACTTAACTAAAACACTGTTTACCAATCAATCACCTTATTGTCACTGTCGAACTATGTAGGTAACGTTATACGTTACACATATACGTTACCAAATAATCAGTATATTAGTTAAATAACAGGCCATAAGTATCTAATACTATAATAACAAGATCCTATAATAATACCTTACGTAGTTATATTCAATCAAACTTAAATTATGCAGTTTCGCTACTTAGAACATTCCAGTATAGAATGCTTTCAGTAATCTTCAGTGTAACCTGAATCAATATGGCGTCACCTTTACCTTTCAGACCACCCGAATAGTGGAACTGCGCTCGACGCTCCAAACTACCCACTTATTATTTTATTTTACGAGCGGCGTGTGCTTCAGAAGTTCAGATTACACTATTCAAATTTATTAGATTGTGGATCATGAACAAACATAGGAATATAGACTCGGATATTTAAATCATTAAGGTTTTAGATGCTAAGTTACGATAGAGGTTCTAAATAATATAGGCTTCATGGAGTACCTATAAAATGAACCTGCGCTATGAGAATCGTCAAATTGCTTGTATATACGAGTATTTGGTTCAAAAATATGTAGGTAACATACCTATACGAAAGTTGAACATTGATATTAAAGACCAAAGATAATTATGGTAAATTTTAGAGTGTAAAATTTTTCATAATCAAAGTTTTTTTTCTCCTCAGTACCTATGAATTAAATAACGAATTCCAGCTAGGAGTTTTTTCGTTAATTACAAAAGTTTTACGAGACCAACTTTTCACGTTAATTAATATTGTAATTTCTGTGTTGTCTTTTCATTACTCCATTTTTATACATTTTGCGTTAAAATTTAATAAAAACATATCATGAGCTCTAAAATTATCTGTGTAAGGTTGATTAGTGGAGTTATTGCAAGTACAGTAGTACCCAACAGATAAGGCGCGTCGTGACCGTGAAACTTTTTTTAACACAGAAAAGAAAGTATGGCCCGAAGTTTAACTTACAATCAACCTTAGATCACAATTATAAGGCTCATAATAAACTGCAGCTGTTAGTTCCGTCTCACTAGCAAGTCAAGCTCCTCCACACACATAGCGGCAGCTGCCGACCAATAGCATTTCCCACGCTTTGAAAATGTATCTTCTGCGCCGGTACATCGGTAAGCCATATCAGTTGGGTACTAATATACGCATTTTGTCATTGGTTAGGACTCTTGTCAAGATTCCACCTATCGCGCCGCTGGTCGTGTGTTCGATTCCCACACAGGACATGCATTTGTTTGCATGAACATGTCTGTATGTCCTGATACTGGGTGAAATTATTTATATTAAGTATGTATTTACAAACAAAAAGTAGTGTATGTATTTTATCAGTTATCTGGTTTCCATAGTACAAGCTTAGCTCTGCTTAGTTTGGGATCAGATGACCGAGTGTGAGGAATGTCCCAGGATATTTATTTCTTTATGTTTTTGTTACGATTATAATTATTTACATACTATATCGAATTTTAGGAAGTGATATCGCTTTCGAATTCTCATCTCCTATGAATTGTTATAGTGCCTTCTACGAATACTTAGGTACTTACCTAACTACTAATATTCTTTGAGGCGTTGATTCATTTTCGTAACCGAAAAACATAAATCCTGATTAAGAGGAAAGGATGGCTGCAAGAAATTTGAAAAATAGGTTTTTAAAAATATCTATTACTGTCGCTCTGTGCCCGAGCTATCCCGCCCGAGGGCGATAGAGACAACTACAGCTTGGTCCGATTATACCTATTTAAATTAGACTAAATCGCTATTTCGTAATCCCCGGTTTTCTCCTCCAAAACTGGATCGATAAAAAAAAACAAGAATCATAATAAGAAGGGCTTTGGCTATGTGTATCGGTTTTCCTTTGTTTTTTTATATTCGTCTTTGTTCGCTGGAAGTGTGATAAGCGCGTTAAAAATTGTAAGTTTTTGTGATTTTAGAAGGCTCCTAATTCTTATAATAATTAATTTATGAAAAAAACACAACCGACGGGCATACCTACACTACCTACAGATTGCATGGTAAAATAATCATTGCTCTAGTGTCATTATCCAGAGAAGAAACTGAAGATTACGTTTGTATGGAACAAACGCCCTCAGCATTTCCTCTTAAACAAAGATAAATATTTCATATGATCAATCCAGCACCTCCTACAATTTTACTTTATAACGACAATTCAATACTGTACAATTGTTATAATGAGTAGGTACTGTATAGAGTTCCGCGAAGCGAAGCGCACCCAAAGACTACAGTATATACTTAGCGCACCTGCTACCCATAAAAGACCATAAAATAATTGAAAATTGTTAATACAGGGCTCAGTAAATAACTGCAGGCGCTCGGGTGTCACGCAATTTTAATGTTTTATGCAGAACGCTAGTACGTGTTAATGGTTCACGATGAGACCCGAACATAAATTTTGGTGCTTTTATCCCGTTTTTGTGGCGTTTTGTTGGCAATTTACTTTATGTACGCGTATGTTTGATGACATAAAGGCGATGATAGCTCAGTGGTAGTGACGTCGGATACCGAGACGAAGGTTCGAATCCTACAATGAGCTTGAGCTTTCGGTGAAGGAAAACATCGTTAGGAAACCATAGCACGGTGGTAGGGTACTTTGTAGTACCCGTCTGGCTGGCTACCCTCAAGTTGAAAATCTGTCGCCAAGCACCTATCGGTGTGTTCCGTCAGCTGCACTTGAGAGACAGTTCCTTCTAGGCTTTGTGTGCTTACCACCTTCGACCACATCATCACTTACCATAGTGAGATTGTGGTCAAACACAGACCTATACACAGTAAAAAAAAAAAAAAAAACATTGCTCAGTGTGTGCTCTTGATTGATAAAATGTATTCAACAATTTAAGTATATCCAATGATTCGTCGATGAACTATTCGTCAAAATGATAAAATGTTGAACGACATTTTACTACCAATTCTTATATACAAACTAAGTACTAAGGTTTTCATATCTTGTATTTATTCTACTTGTTTCTACAGTTTACTGCGTATCGTACAACCCCAAGGAGATCTGAGAAAATTCCCCTTTTACGACCAACAAAGTTAGCAAAGTAAATAAAGTCAAGACCAAGTTTGTATTTCGTTACACGTATCAACGCGACTTTATTATCAATCAAGCTGAGAGTGCTCATACCAAAATTATCGTTTCCAATTACTGGCACAGCATCCCTCAATCAACGTTCATGTTGAGACTCTCAATGAACGAAGTATAAAATTTACAACATGTTTTGTTCAGAACGATGTGTTACTCTGTTTTAGTGTCGATTTTACGATAAATAGCGCCATTTGTCGGCACCCATTAAGGCTTGACGACGCATAGAATGGGCACTTGAGATTGTGTGCGACGAGCTTAGTGCGGATAAACTGCAGTTTCTGGTGGTCATTGTTGTAGCAGTGATACATTTGAAACGCGCAAACAAACAATTTCGTGGCGACTACACACTTGTCTTGATAAACGTTAATGGAAAACTATTTTCACCGTTGCGGGGTGTTTTAGATTGAAGTCCAGTGAGGTACTATCGCTATATTATGTTAATAAATCACTACTTTTCTTTAGTTCATTAGTTGTACAAACGATAAGATAAAAAAAACTGTTATTTTTACTTATATGTTTATTTTACTCATACTGATAGGTACTTATTTAAACATTTTCAAATGTTTTGATTATTTATGATGGTGGGACCTCAGTCCTCTCTCTTACTTTAATTTGTAGTTCTGAAGAGGGTGCATCCATGAAGCAGCATACATTTACTATAATGTGGCTTGGAATTTCATATTTTACATATATTTTTTTATCGCAACAACTTCATATAAAGTGTACGTTCTCCTTTTGGTGCAATTGTTTCAAGAAATATAGCGACATAAACTGTCGGTTGAGAACTAAACTGCGAACAGGTACGTTTGGTCTAGAGCTACCATTTCAAACCGTTATTGTCACAAAATACCTCTATCCTGGACTTAATAGTGACTGTGTAGAAGCTTACGGTTACGTACCTGTAAGCATGTTATATTACATCGGAACTTTTCTCGCAATCTCTTGCAGTTTACCTTAGTCAGTTTTTTTTACCTCTAAATCTGCCCGCAGCATTAAATACTGAGCTATTCAGTTTAAAGTGTAATATTTGGTCCATCGATCTCTATGGGTCAGTTATTTCACGAACACAGGGATTCGCATCGCGCTCGTTGAAACGAACGAAAAAAAAAACGATCGAATTCTGTTCGTCCGTCGCTCGGCTCGTGCTCGGTTTGCGTATTATGGACGCACCATAACAGTTATTTAAATTATACTATGATAAAAGGGGAAGTGAATATGGTCTATCTGTTTTTCTCGTTTTCTTCCATTTTCAATAAACTTCCGAAACGATTTGACCCTTGAGAACTTAATCTTACTTTTTATTTCAGAAGCATAATATGAAACAGGAGGTCACTAACATTCACTATCAGTAAAATTCTGGTACATAGGTTCAATTAAATACTTGATATAATATTACCAAAAATTTGTCAGTGTCCATCCATCCAACTGTATAATATAAATACATCATCGATAATAATTTATTCTGATGAAGCCCTGTTCCCAGCTATCCATAATTCACTGTCATTATTACTTTTATTCATTAGGTAGGTACAGTGGTAATTTTAGGACGTCGATTATTCAGCTAATAGACTATAATAATGGCCTGGCTGGATGGCGTGATTTCAGTTCAGCTACTGAATTGTCGTTAGGCACCAAATTGGCTCCAATTTATTCCCTGTCGCCTTTATCACGCTTTTCTGTGTTAATTGAGACATTTGCACAGAAATTACCCACTGTTACATTACGAATGAACACTCGTAGAGTTGCGATAACCGCCTGGAAACTAGAACTGGTGCACTTGAAAAAAATTATAACCACTCTCTCGTGACGGTGAAGTTTGATGCTTGTGTGCCATGCAAATGTTTAACGTCATTACATTTTAAAAGCGTTGAAAGTGAAATGTAGTAGGTAAACATAACTGAGAGCACTTTGACATCCATTGCAGGATTTAAACCTTCTTAATGCTTTTTATAATTGCATTGGACTGGTAAATTATTTTGCACCTATATGATTGTTTCATAGTAATGTTCACGCTGTAAGATTGGATGTCTTATTCGCTGGTCTAATTAGCAAACACACTTAAAAATATTTTTTTTACTCACGCGCGAACCATATAGATGAAAGACTTAGTATGAATGTGAGGTTAAGTTCCGGTAGTGTCATGGGCGACCTAGTGATGTACCGGTGGTGTAGAGATGTGATGCTACAACAGTAAACTAGCTATAATTATAAAGAAAATTATTATTAATGTAGATCATAGAGTTATAGAGTGATAGCGTTAACAACGTTACTTTGCGCGAAGCGTGAGCAGTTTCCATATAGATGCATTCACAGATATATCGTACACTAGTTGATTTACAGTCAGACAAAATATAGATACGGATTCCTTGTAAAAATTTCTCGGTAAAAGTATCGATAAAAAATGAGAAGTTGGAATTTATTATGTGCATTTTACGCATTCCGCTTCAAGGCATTTAGACCGTACCTGTGCTCACGGATCGCACTCAGTACAGTAGCTCTATTAATATTCTAACTCTATGATGTAGATACAACATAACTTTTCTATGCAAGTTTAATTTAGGCCACGCCACTTCGCTCGAAGAGCCGATGGGAAAGAAAGGTTCTCGAGTGGCGACTACGTACTGGAAAGCGCCGAGCGGGACGACTTCCCATCAGGTAGACCAACGAACTGGTCAGAGTCACTGGGCACCGCTGGATACAAGCGGCCCAAAACCGTTCGAAGTGGAAATCAATGGGGGAGGCCTATCCTTAGCAGTGGACATCCTTAGGCTGATATGATGATGATGAGTATTTAAACAAATCAAAGGAAGTATCAACCTTGTATTAAAAGAATAAGGTTTTATTTTGATCTATTTTTTTAACAACAATTCACTCTATTTAGCGAAGGTACGAGTATATATTTACCCTTTGTTTTACACGTCAGGTCAAACTGAAGGGTCTAAAAGATCGTTCAACGTTTATTTTCATTTCGCAGTTGGCCCTTTTGCACCCCTGTCTACCCTTGATACATCGTTGAAGGGTAAATGAAATATACTGTACTTTTGCTTTTTATTAAAACTAAAGCAATGTATTAACAAGAATAAATTCACAGAGATTTCACCAGTAAGAAAGGGTAAAATATTTTGATATAAGATATTCAACCTTTTTGAGATTAGTAGAAAATGTCCATGCAAGACCCAAAAATTTCTAATATATTCTGAAGAACGTCGAACTGTAATTTGAACTCAATTCATGATATTCATTCAACCACCGATCGAGATTAAAAGACGCGCTACCGAGACACTCCATCACGATTTAGGGGCGTAGACTTAAATACATTTGAGCAAGGTCTGCTATAGCATTCAATTTGAATCCGCCTAGAGATCCTATTATTACTGTAAGGTGTCGAGAGCTAAGTAACCGTGCCATCTCGGAATGCCTCGAGACAGCAATAAATTAGACAAATCCGATTTGCACGTGCGAGAGGAAACTCGTTTACTCCGTTTTGGTGATCGCGTTGTTTATTTGATGACAAAAGACAAAGTAAACGCAATTCACAATTGTTCGAGCGAAATGGAAATGGAAATTATTGTTCAACATAAAGTATTTGAGTTTGTGTCTAATTTGCATTTTGAATATTTAACTGACAGATAATACAGTATTTAATAATGAGTGGGGGAGACTATTTTAGCTAGAGAGAGGAAAAGGATCGACGCATTTGAAATGTGGAGCTGGCGGCGGATGCTACAGATACCGTGGACAGCTAAGCGCACCAATGTCTCAATCCTTACACAACTAAAAGTGAAAGATAGACTATCCACTATTTGTCCGCCGTATACTCTCCTACTTTGGCTACATATCGGGACGCAGTGATGAAAGCTTGGAAAAGTTGGTCGTTGTTGGAAACGTCGAGGGCAGGAGATCACGTGGAAGATCAGGTCTATACTCGATGGACGGATCAACTACGGGAAAAAGGCGCCAAATTCTACGACGTGGTCCAGTTAGCCACCAACAGAGGTCGCTGGAGGCAAGCCGTCCACGCTCTATCAAAGACGTCCAGTGATCACGATCTTCAGCCATGAAGAAACGACCACAGATAGAGACAAAATTTATAAGCAAATTTCGTTTTATGTATTTTTTTTTAACTGCTAAGGTAAGATAGCAAGCAAACATACGGCCGCCAGATGATAAGCGGTTACCATAACCTATAGACGCTTGCAATACCGGAGAACCCACTCGCGCGTTGCCTACCCTGCAAAAATCACTTCACAACAGCCGGAAGGCATTTACAGAGGAGTTGATGTTGGTGTCATAGATTTAAATGCACGTTGTATAAATAACAAACAACTAATTGCTATACAGTCCTTATAGCATTTACATATTAATACTTAAATTGCGTTTTTTTATTGTATTGTAACCAAATAGAAGGACAATTTTCGTGTCAACGTTACAAAATTCCTCATAACCGCCGCCCTAAAATTATGTAATGCTAACTTCTTAGTTCATCAAAGGTGGGTAAGGTAAAAAAATAAAGGGAAAATAAAAGGAAAAACGTAGGTAAGCTATGCCGAACACGTCCATAAGAGTCGGCTGATTTCTGTGTCACGTACGCAGAAAAGAGAACTTTTATTACTTCCGAGTGCCGTAATTGTTATGGAGAACCGGTTTCTCTTATTACTCAACTTTGTCCTTAGCTAAGTAGTAACGAGGGTAGTTGATGGAACGACACTAGTTGAATGTTTTGTTTTTCTTCGGATCTAGTTAGTAATCTTCGTTTCAGCCTAGACTCATTGTACGGATGCCGAATTTCAAATGAGTCTAGGAGTCGTTGAGGTGGACAAACTGCGATTGTTTGGGTCAGAGGAATGAGGCACCTTTACAAAATACGAAAGTAGCTTACATTTTTAGCCTGAATAGTCCAACTAAACCTATTTTCTTAGATTTGTGAGCACTATAAAAATAGTGGGTTCGCAAAAAATCTTTCTTTTTTGAGCTTAAGTAAGTAACAAACAAACCAAGTGGTTTGTTTGTTTCACGTTTATTTTAGGTAAACAAACTCACGTTTATTTCTCTAATTCAAAGTTAATATTAGTTTATCTCTCAATTACAAAACTTTGAAATTAAATTAGTTAAAAGCAGAATAAAAAGCTTACAAATGGCAAATCGTATAAGTTAATTAAATAGTTTAATATACCTAACTGTTTATTGCTTTGGTATATAGTAAGGATAAAGTCAGCGCATTTTTCAAAAACAACCACGATTACGTTTAAAAAAACCGGCCAAATGCGAGTCAGACTCACGCACCGAGGGTTCCGAACAAACCTGTAGGTATATAAGTCAATGGTAGTATAGACCTGAGTATTTAATATGAATTTCAATTTATGACGAATTAAAAAAAACTACTTACTAGATCTCGTTCATCTCGTTCAAACCAATTTTCGGTGAAAGTTTGCATGGTAATGTACATCATTATATTTTTTTAGTGTTATCATTCTCTTGTTTTAGAAGTTACAGGAGGGGGGGACACACATTTTACCACTTTGGAAGTGTCTCTCGCGCAAACCATTCAGTTTAGAGAAAAATGATATAAGAAACCTCAATATCATTTTTGAAGACCTATCCATAGATTTGTTAAAAAAAAAAGAGTTTCAGTTCTAAGTATGGGGAACCCCCAAAATTTAGTGTTTTTTTTTCTATTTTTGTGTGAAAATCTTAATGCGGTTCAAAGAATAGTTTCAACATTATACTTAGTTCTTATAGTTTCGGAAAAAAGTGGCTGTGACATACGGACGGACAGACAGACAGACAGACATGACGAATCTATAAGGGTTCCGTTTTTTGCCATTTGGCTACGGAACCCTAAAAACACCTACAGAATAATCCACAACCAACATCCAGGTCTTTGTATGAAATAATAATATGCTAATTGTAAGAGCATCACAGTTAACTGTTACCTCGCGTCTAGTAGCCTCGGGCCAAATGAGACTGAATAAACTTTACTCAGCTCATTATATTACTGAAGAACACCAGCTGAAACAACATCCAACCGCTGCAATATTCGTTTTTGTACCTAGGTTACTAGATATATACTCAAGTATGCACATAGCTTAAAATAGCGTAAACGAAATGAAAAGTGAGGTATAGGAAGAAACTGATGCATATTTTTACGTTTTTGACGGCTTTGGAAATCTAAATTGTGTTAGAATTTAGATTTCTGTGAATTAGAAAAGATGTGGTACTATGGATTTGAAATTATTCACGTCACTTTGATCTTTAGAACGTAGAATCATTAGAATCACTTTCACTCCAGGAAATGTATGCCTAATTACTTATTCATGAATCGAACTTTTAGTAAAATAAAGCATTATTATTGTAATTTCTTTTTATTTTCTGTCTATATTTGACCATAATACAAGTGATGATGTGGCCGAAGGTGGTAAGCAAGCCTACAAGCAATCTTAACTGAAAACAGTGAAGGACTACGAAGTACAAACCTCTTTCAAAATAGAATTTTACTATCTATAATATCAATATGGTAATCTATCTGGTTACTGTGCGACGCAAAATATCTGTAGCCGTTTTGTCTAGAGTATTTCACTAAAAGTTTGCACATCTTTCTCAGGTTAGGACTTAAGCTATAAATTTTCTTAAAATTCACTCCAGTTACTGAACTATGAAATTCGGGTTGTTGGCCACGAAGCTCGGGAATTCTAGCCTTAAATCAGTCCATTCATAACAGTGTCAACGCCTTTGTAACTTTAGCTACATAAAATAGGCTCGCTTATAGGTGAATTTATTAATTGAAAGAATATTGAAGTAGTTATACACACTTTTCAGCTCATCTAAACATTTTGTTAAATCTGTAGTTTGGTACAGAGAAAACATGTTTACCTCAAGAAATTCATAGATAACTAGTTGTACCCCGCGGTTTCACTCGCGTACCCGAGGGATATATTGCTTTCCCGGGATAAAAAGTATCCAGAACATATTCTATCACCGTGCAAAATTTCCGTTCTGTTGTTGACGCGTGATTGAGTAACAAACATCCATCCGAACTTTCGCATAGTGAGATAACAAGAAAATAACAAAAACAATAACGCAAATATTCATTAAAATGAAAAAAAATGAATCAAAAAAAAATGCAACGTTAATTAGTTCAAATTCCGAAGTATTTTTCTGTCCCGAATAGGTAACATAGAGTGATATGGAGGCCATAACACTGAATTAGTTATACAACCTTTATAAATATATATTTTTTTTATTTCGTTCGCTATATATTTTTCGTTCTTATCGAGCCCTATAAATATTCAAGCAGTGAAAAGTTAATGGGTCAATAAGCTGCTCGCTGACTGGTTATTACATGGTTACGGAGAGTCACGCTTGACCTAACCTCAACAGTCTTGATTGAGCAATTTTCTTCGACAACCAACCCAACTCTTAACTAGTTGGATTAACACGTTATACCGCATATGAGCATGCATGCAATGTTTTAACATAATTTCTAAGGTAAATCTTGAGGAAAATAAGTTTTCTAGTATAATAGCTTATTGCAAAGGATTTTCATACGCGCTTTTTAGGTATTAAAGTACCCATTGGGGAAGAAAATATATTCAAAATACTTTTACATTCTAAAATGAAATTCTAAAAGGAGATGAACCAAATGTGTATGTCGAATTAATTTATATTCTTAAGTTAGTTTATAGCAAACCGTAAATAGCATACAATAGCATGTAATAGCAGTCTTGTTTGACACAAATATTTGAAAAAAAAACAGGTGGAAATCTTTATTTGGAGATTTCAATGTTTGATTTGTTCCTATAGAAACAGTTGTTCAGCATGACTAACCCAACATAGGTTTCTAAAATATGCCATCTCGAAATCTCCACCCGGTATACTTCCGAAGCTCTATTACTACCTTATTATCAAACTTTTCCCGCCCCAATTCCTAAGGCGATGATAATTTTTGATTTAAAAACTTTACAACGGGCGATATTTTCCGTACCGCAAGAGTGTATGAACTATGCACTTTATAGGTAAACTTTTACGTTAGGAATGCAATCACGTGCAGCTAGGTAAAATATACCGCGTTTCAGGTTGATAACACTCTGAAGAATCATTGATCTATACCGTAATTCTCAAATATTTTTCATTTTTAGTGACGCTAATTTAAACATCAAACGCGCTCGATGGGTTAACCTTTAGTTATTCAAGCTGGAAATAAATCGAGCTCTATCCATAGAACCTAAGTGTGTTGACGTACTCTTCTGTACGGTACAGTACCAGTGACGGCAAACTCTTGGCGAGGTTCAAACGTTCTGAATGCACAGCACTAGTCGATTCCCTCTGCGGATAACAGAATTTCCGATCAGACAGGGACGCTTCTTCCGACGCTTCGTCAATGTTTGTTTATTTTGTTCCGGGTACTCCGTATGGTATGTACCTACATTACTTTGGACTCACTTTTATTCGGTTTTACATTTTAAAATGCTCGGCTGTAGGACTCTCGATTTGACGTAAGTTTACCATTATATGATACTTGCAAGGATAGAAAAAGTGGAAGGTATCAACACTGAATTAATGTTCTTTTTATGAACAAGTTTTTTTTAAATATAAGGTACTTAGGCAATTATGCATAGTCAGATCCATCGGTTATGGATAACTGTTTTAAAATTCAGTCGCAAGATTCGAATACTAACAATGCAAGTTAGAATAATAATAATTAAGAGCTTGTAATAAAAACATGGAAGAAATCGTCCATTATCTTATAAATAGCTAGGTATATGAAAGGAGAAACTGACTAATTCTGCACGTATAGGTCTAGAATTGTGTACACATGTTTCTTATAACAATGGTAGCAAACATTGAGGAAGGGTTTTGAAAATTCAACCACTAAGGGGATAAAATAGGGGATCGCGGCCGCCTGATGTTAAGCGGTTATCATGATATATGGACGCCTGCAACACACGGGGCATCTCTCACGCGTTACTGACCCTTCCCCCCAATGAGCTCTGGCGAATTTACTCACTTGCAGGAACGCAACATAAAGTAAAATTTGGCTGCGGTATTCTGTAAGGCGCAGCTACTTCCCCAGTCCAGCTGCTCTTTGAGCGAAATAACGCTATGCTCATCATCATCATCATCAACCTATAATGTCCCACTGCTGAGCACAGGCCTCCTTTCACAAATCAGGGTGAAAGGGAATGGGCAGATACTCCACCACGCGTGCCCACTGCGGGTCGGTGGAGGTAGGCTAGTGGTCAACCTACTGTTGGAATTTTTCAAGCCGCCTATGAGGCATCCAACTAGCTTAACGACTATCACAATTAAGTGATAACCGGGACCAACGGCTTTACGTGCCTTCCGAAGCACGGAAACGCTCGATTTGAAATACCACTAGGCGGTCACCCATCCAGGTACCGACCAAGACAGACGTAGCTCAACTTTGCCGATCGATTAAGAACGGCTAATCATGCTACACCACGAGCGCTTCACTCTATGCTCTACCTCTCTTAAACTATTTACCAACTAATAGTAGTTCCTTTTTATATTTTAGACATCGTACCTATAAGCTATCCACCAGCTATAGGATAGGGATCCTATAGCACATATACAGGGGTATAAGGATAATATAGCCACATAATATATTATTATCCTACATTTCGATTGTAAATATCCACGCAGCATTGCGCCGCTGTACTGTAACTGTGTAACGGTCAATTTCATATAAAATTTAAGGCTTCACAATGAGAAAAATACTCAACATGTTACGTAAACACATTCTGCCTTTTTCCCAATTACTTTTGGGATGGACAATTACAGTTTTTTGCGAGTTTAAATAATGGAACTATAAAATTCGGTGAGCGTGATGAAATATGTACAGATAATCTATGTTAGATGTTTATTAGATATGCAAATACCTATTTAAAAACTGAAATTTAATATGCCATAAAAAAGCGTTCACTTGAAACTTGCACAAAAATCACCAACGCCTAAAATGACTTAAAACGAAAAAAGCATTTTTGGCTCGGGGTCTATTTTAAAACCGTCATTAACGAGATGGTGTTAAAGCGTCGTTATGCATTTTTTTCGGCGGTCGCATCGAGGCGGCCCTCTTCAGACGTCTTTCTGACTTTTTGTGCAAAAGTAAAGTCGTCATATCCGCCGTGCGCAGGCTTCAGATATGATCTGACAGCCCGTCTCAAGTGGCCAGTGACCTGTCGCATCCATGCATATCAACAGTACCATTAAAAGATTGAGGATTGATCAATAACTTGAACATTTAGTCATGCTGCTAAGAAAGTGTATTTTTTTGATTAAGATAAGTAGGTACCTACCACTTTAATTCGTTTTGTAAGACTATAATTTTGTGATATAAAAAACCACAAATAATAAAAATACCATTTATTTTCCTAGCGTTTATGTTTTTCAATTTGTATAAAAAGGAAATTAAAGATCTGTTTGTTTCTCAACGTGGCACTTAAAATATTTATGTTAAGTCTTAATAAACCGACTTCATCTTATTTTACGACGCGACGCTCATGAGGAACAAGCGTCGTCAAAAGATATTTAAACATTTTTGTTGTTTCTTTGTGCCCACTTGATTAGAGTCTTGTTTATTTTACGTAAACGCTTTTCTTGGGGAAATTCATTCCTTTATCTTAAAAACAAATTCTCATTTCGAATAACGGTAGTGGAAATAGTTAACGACTTCTTAAGAACACACTTAGAAACGAACACAGGAATATTTCCATGGCTTCAGCAATAAAACTTTTCCTAATTCATAAGAAATTAAATCTTATAACTCCAGTAGAACTTTAGACGATGAGAGCAAGTCAAGAGCGAGTTTGTAAATTTAAATGGTGTGGATTTAAATCTTTATTCAAGTTTTTATAAGTGAAAACTTACAACAAATGTATACCTTATGAACAAAAAGTTTCCCAGCGTAAAGTTCTTAGACGACTAGCCCGCCCAGTCCTTTTTCTTCAATGTTAGCCAGAGGTCACATCGAATTGTTATTCCCAAAATTATTCCGTGTTCAACACGGTCGGATCTACGCCTCAATCGGCCTTTTACGTCATAAAGAATCCTCTTAAGAATCTCACAGTGGATATTTGAGAGGATCCAACTGATCTTCCGATTTCTGCCTATTTAATAATCGATTATTACCCGAGGGTACGGATGGATTACCATATCAAAAGAACGCATGATCTCATGCTCAACGTCAATTTAAAAACATTTGCCAGTCACAAAAGCGAGGTGCGTAAGGATTTTTATTACGTTGGGAATTTCTAATAATACGGCTTTGTGTTTTAGCAACATAATAATATTGTTTTTGCCGCATATATATATAGATGTATGGTTTCAAATTTTTCTTTCATTTTTAAAATATAGTAATATATCGCTGCAAATAGGTAAGTAGGTACGCTAAGTTAATTTATTATAATTCTTACACTGTAGAGATATTTTCAAATTATTCATAATCTTTATCATGTTCTTGCTATAAATCAGTTTGTTGTGAATGCCTAAATATAAACTCTTATCTTAACACTTTTGCTAAACAGGTATTTCACGTAAAATAGCAAATTTCCGAAGTTATAGAGCTTGATACCCTCTCAATGGCTCCACCTACCTTCCGCTTAGGCTACCCACATCCTTTGTGAGCTGGAAATTTCGACAGTAAGCCTTCAAAGCGGTCGCGGTGGCCGGATGCGTCAACCTCTACTCCGACTATTATCACAACGCACTTTTAGTTAATCCTATGAGAATACGTTACTACTAATTTATAAGCTTAGGATGAACTTTCATAGCTACCAACTATATTAGGAGTTAGGTACTTAGTTTTTATACTTACTTCAGTATTTTTTAACTTACTTCAAAAAAAGGAGGAGGTTCTCAATTCGGTTGTATGTTTTTATACTTCTGGACTACGAACAACTCTCAAGGTGTAAAGGTGCGTCTACACTACGCGAACCGACCACGAGCCGAGCACACATGGAGTACCAATTCGCGTAGCTTAGACGGACTTGCGATCCTTGAAGCGTTCGGCTCGCGCTCAACTGCGCTCCGTCAATTGTCAGTTTTTTGACGATGATGATTCACATCGCGCTCGTGTTGGAGGCTCGTTATACGACGACACTTGACATCGCGAGCGACGAACGAAGAGTGGCTCGGCTCGTGCTAGGTTCCCGTAGCGTAGACGCACCATAGTAATATAAACTCTAGTGCCATATAATGTTTTTACCTTTTAAATCTAACACCTGAGTATTCTGTTATATATTCATATTATACAATATTACAATATTATGTATACTGCTACATCACTTACCTCTACTTAATCAGTTGTAAGCAGTGTAAACAAAAATCCCATTAAAGATATCACTTGCAAAAAAATATCCGGTAGCTTTGAATTTAAAAACATTGAAACTTGTATTGCAAACCTTCAGGTGCATCGAGTTCCAGAGAAATGCTATTTAAATAGCAAAGGGAACCACTAGAACATAAAATCCTCGGAGTATTGGAGGAACTTAAAGACAAGCGCTTACTATAACGAGTATTGTTAGCGGGCCCCGGAACGCTTTGACCCACCACGGGCTCTTAACAATTCCTTTCCTATTAAAATTCTTCACCAACTCGGGAAAAACTTTATCTCAAAGCATAGGTATCTAGGTATATGCAACGAGGAAAACGTTTTAGGGCCTATTTTATAATTAAACGGGTTTTGTACAACGGGTGAGAATTTTGTGTTGATCGGTAACTATTCATTGTTATTCCCCCACATTGGTATTCTCTCACAGGTCACCATATAACCAGAGAACAGCCTTTTTCAAAATTCAGTCACTGCGTGATCGCCGCAAATTGCTTGACTTAACATTTTTGCATAAGGCTGTAAATAGTTCTTCAAACTGCGAACATGTTCTAGGACTTATCTCTCTCACAGTCCCGTTTCATCTACCAAGGCAGCCTATAATAAGAACATTCCACCAACCACCATGTAGAACCAATCTCGGTAAAAATGCCCCAATCGCCAGAATATGTACAGAACATAATAGTTTACTGTCAACTCTACCTAATCTCGATGTGTTCTTTGACTCCCTCAACAAATACAGAAATAAAATTATCCACCATCTGCTCGGACATCCACCCCAGGAGCAGACTTGAACTTTCATGTTTATTGTTAATTGTTAATTTTTTGGTTAATTGTTTAATTTTTGATTTTATATAATTTAATTCATGTTTTTTTTTTGTACCTTTAAAGTAGCTTATTGCATCTATATTGTATTAATATTAATCTTAATATTTTGCTGTGCATTTTTTTTACCAATAAGTTTTTGTTATTTCTAGCGTTTCGAAATTTATGAATGTTGTGTATACCTTTAATAGGCATAAGTCTAAGAACACTACCTACTATGTATACTGTTTCTTACATAATGTATAATACTTGATGCTGTTGGTGTACCTTTTAAAATAAAATAAAAATAAAAATAAAATTATTATATTGGTTACGGTTTGGTTGAAAAAAATAGAAAATTTTAAGGTAACACAAAAGAGCTCACTTTTTCATGCACAGGAACGGCACCCTATTATTTGTACGTAGTTTATTAACTGAGCCTACGCCGGACACGGCTACCGTCTTCTATCTGTCTGTCTGTCGCAAGGCTGTAGGTACCTATATAATTTTAACGTAAAAGCACGGTACCTATAAGGAACAGAGCAATCTATACTAAGCGGCGAATATCTGGAACTACCAGTCGGATAAAAAAATATCTTTTGTATATAATAGCCAGATTCATTAGGAATAGTCTATATTTTATTTTACGCGCACCAACATAAATAAGTTGCGTGACGAGCGAGACTTAGGCACCGATCCCACAGAGAGAGTTCTAGAGTTCTGCGTTCCGCCTACCTACGGTGGTGCATTTATTTAATATCTAGGTATATTATCATAAATAGAGTAGCTAGGCCCTTCTTGATGCCGAGTTTAAAAAAAGCCATTTCTTTTATGAATAGCCATTGATGATGATCTGGCTAGCCGCAACAATAGCTGCCTCATTACACAATCGGACGCTGACATACATTCGAACAAAATTGGTAAAAGTTGCTTGTAATAATAATAATGTTTAGGTGTGGCCCGGAGGCTATTAATTCGTTTCCCAGCAAGGCTGTACCTAAACTATTAGGTATTACATCTGTAAGGTCCCTATTAGGTTTCACAGTTCCATTAAACCCCTGTACCCACTCAACCGTAAAACTGTATTAGGTGCTTCAACCGCTATTTCTCGTTTATGTAGGCTCTTGAATTGGTGCAGTGGGTCCATATACATTCAAATTCAATAAATAGATATGTACTTATATATACATCAGAGTTAATTCGAAATGAGGTGAGGAAGATATTCAGAACTCGTTACCATCTGTCTTTTCCAATCTCATTCGTTATCTTGCGTGGCTTTTTCCTTTAATACCCATGATTATACCAACCATGGTAAGTATATATATTTGTTATTTCTCTTCAAAAAACCTTGTCATTCTAGGACCTAAATAAACGATTTACTTACGAAATTTCATGAAAATCCAATCAGCCGTTAGGGAGCTGATTGGTAACAAATGCGCACACATTAGTAAGGTAGTAGGATGATAAAAGGTCCTATCTTCATAGATAGTCTAATAAATATTATTATTTTAGGATTCGTATCCCTTAATACATAACTTGGGAAACAAAACTCGAGCTCTATGGAACTATTAAAAAGAGAATAGATTTTTTACCTGTTGCCTTTATTCCTATTTATATTACGTACAGTAGTACCCAACTGATATGGCTCACCGATGTACCTGCGCAGAAGATACATTTTCAAAGCGTGGGAAATGCTATTGGTCGGCAACTGCCACCATGAGTGCGGAGGGGCGTGATTTGCGAGTGAGACGGAACTAACAGCTGCAGTGTATTATGAACCTTATAGTCTTCCTTCGAGCTTGTCGAAAAACGGCGGAAGATGAAAGCAGCGGGAGCCGATATCAAGGATCTCAATAAAATGTCTGCACAGATACAACTTAAATGCAGACAAGATCATAATACCTACCTGCGCAATCTGTGTAAGGAAATAGAGGCTCATGCAGACAGATATGAATCAAGAGACTTGTATCACAAGATCCGTTTAATTACGAAAACGCTGCCGTCCAAAACCTGGGCCATCGAAGATCAGAATGGCCAAGTAGTCACTGAACTGGAAAAAAAAATCGGAAGTTTGGAGGAATTACTGTCAGTCACTGTTTGAAGATCCTCAGTCACGAAATTTCGCACCCACGGAACCTGCGAGTGACATGCTCGAGCCGGATATTCTTGAGTCAGAAGTAAGAGCCGCTATTCAACATCTTAAGAATGGGAAAGCCACAGGAAAAGACGAGATCCCAATTGAAACCATACGAGCATTGGGAGAGCGTGGCGTTCATATCTTCCACATCATCTGCAACAAGATATGGCTCTCAGGCAAGTGGCCCGCTGAATGGGCTCACACAATCTTCACTCCTCTTCATAAAAAGGGTTCCACGAAGAAGTGTAGCAACTTTAGACTTATTGCGCTGATAACACACGCTAGCAAAATAATGCTACATATCATAAACGAGCGACTGAAAGCATATTTGTCCAGAGAAATTGCGCCAGAACAAGCCGGATTTGTGAAAGGAAAGGGGACCCGTGAACAAATTCTCATCGTTCGTCAAATCATTGAAAAGGCTCGAGAATTCAACAAGCCGACATACATATGCTTTGTTGATTTCTCGAAAGCGTTCGACTCGGTGAAATGGCCAACGTTGTGGAAAACACTACTGGACATGGGCACACCACAACACCTCGTACACCTGCTCAAGGAGCTCTACGAAGGGGGAACAGCTTCAGTGCGGACAGATGACCTCCTCTCAGATAGTTTCCATCCAAGTGCGGGTGTACGACAGGGATGTATAATATCACCATTACTTTTTAACATCTACACCGAGCTCATAATGCGAATCACTCTCGAAGACTGTACCGATGGTGTTGTGATTGGTGGGTACAAACTTTCGAACTTGCGGTACGCAGATGACACCACCTTATTTGCGAGTAACGCTGCCCTTATGGAGGATTTACTTCTCAGAATGGAGCGCGTAAGCCTTACGTTTGGGTTGAAGATAAACCGATCTAAGACCAAGATTATGATCGTGGATCGCGTCAATGACAATGAGAAGTTTTCTTGTAGGTATTTAAAGAGTTGCTGCAAAATAACTAGGTGGCGCTGTCAGCACCAAATTGAATTGTCAAATCAAAATATGCTGTCACATAACTTTAGTGTTGCCACATACGCCAACAACGGAAGGTGTCCATCCTTTTTAATTCAAAATCGACAATTGAAAAAAAATATATTCAGATTTCTTTTATTAAGTGTTAATTGATATTAACGGCAACCATGAACATGATTAAATGAAACCAAATTTCAGAGGAGCATAACTTAATTTTCGTTGCTTTTTGGTAACAGCCTGTTTTTTTTCGTCCGAAATTAGTAATAAGAGGCGGCAACATTGGTATGAGTGGATGTTTGTTTCCAAAAAAAGCTTCCAACCGGTATTAGTAATAATTATGAGGGTCCTGCCGCACTACACACTTTCCTACGGCAGGACGTACCTTGGCCGTGTCTCCTGCGTAATAATAAAAATAGGAGTCCGACATTGGAACGTCTGTTACCAGCAAAGAGAATATAACGCTACGCTGTTACCAGTATAAAGCCAAATAGTTATGGGCTGCGTTCAGTTACTACGCCGTATGATCGCCCGACGATCATCTTCTTCTTCTTCTTATTTTTAATTTTGGCAACCAAGCCCAAGTTAGGGCTAATTTCTGCCAGTGTCGAGTTATATTATAGTTTTCAGTCACAATAAATCACTTCACATTATAGTCCTCAGTCAGTCACCGTCCATAAAAGTCATGTTTTACTACAATGGTGGTCATTGTACTAAAACTCTACACGGACATTTTGAGACAACTTGAAAAGTCACGATACACATAATTCATTTCATTTCACTTCACTGGTGCACATGGATGATCTTTATTGGGTAAAATACCACCAAAAATACACAATAAAACTCAAAATACACAAATTTATGAAAATAAAAATGAAAATGCTACGTCACTCTGCAAGTTCCCGCCAAAAAATCCCGACGATTATCGTAGCGTTCAGTAACAGTTCAATAACATGTGTGGTAACTGAACGCACCCATGAAGTTACATAGTTTTTTTTTTTATTGAACTGACAGCAAGATAGTTCGTTTCAGTCATATTAACGCCATCTATTGAGACTTAAAGAAAAGAAAATTAAATACCTACAAGAAAACTTCTCATTCGCCCGAAGTGACACAGATTGCGAACTGCGACGTGGTCCAGTCCTACGTATACCTCGGGGCTTTAATCTCAAACAACGGCGGTTGCGTAGATGAAGTAAAACGACGCATGGCCATAACCAGAACAGCGATGGAGAAGTTGAGGAAAGTGTGGAGGAATCGCAACATTACCAAAGCCACCAAAGTCAGGCTCGTGCGAACACTTGTATTCCCCATTTTTCTTTACGGGGCAGAGACGTGGACGGTGCGCGAGTTGGAAAAGGGGAAGATAGATGCTCTAGAGATGTGGTGCTGGAGGAAGATGCTCGAGATATCGTGGACGGAGTTTCGGACCAACGTGTCCATACTCCAGGAGCTAGGCATCACGCAGCGTTTATCGGCCGTAGTACAGTCGCGCATACTGCAGTACTTTGGGCATGTTTCTAGGCGGGATAATGACTCCATTGAACGACTGGTCATACAGGGAAAAGTGGAGGGAACCAGATCGCGCGGCAGGTCACCTATGCGCTGGTCTGACCAAATAAAATCTGCAGTGGGAAACCGCGTGTCTGACTGCACCAGACAGTCTGCTAACAGAGAAAGATGGCGGGAGATCGTGCGGAGAGCCGTGTCCGCCTCTATCACCGATGTGGACGCCTCAACGTGACCACGACCGCTCTGCCAAGAGCGAAACGACAGAGAAGAAGAAGTAGTCTAAGGTTGATTGTAAGTTTTAAGCATTCTTTCGTTAATCTTCGGGCCATACTTTATTTTCTGTGCGAACGAAGATTCACGACGCGCCTTATCAGTTGGGTACAACTGTACCTACTTAGTATTATATAGATTCTACTTATGGGCCTAATGGAAAATAAAATACAAGAAATATGGCAGATTTTTTTGCTAAAAAATATCGACTTATTCATGTTTTTATTTCAGCAAATAAAATAGGAAAGATAGGTAAGTAAATTTATATTCATAAGCATAGTAAGACGTTACGGGAGGGATGGTGAAATTTGGAATATTATCGGGGAGGCACCCTCAGGTAATCGACTGACAAATGTCTTAGATATTTTACCAACTTCATTTTGTGGATGCCTCGAATAGTGATGGGAGAACTCGCTTCACCTTTATATTTTCAACGTGAAAAATTTACTTGAATGTATGTAAAATGTACTGGTACTTTATTTAGTCGTTGATTTTATTTTCTAGACTTGTTGAATGAATACAAATATAGGATGAATTTATTTAAACAAAAAGTAGATGTGAAATAAAAGCTACGTTTTGTACTGAAAAGATTCTGTGGGTAAATCTGAAAATAAATAAAAAGATTATAGTAAACATGACATGATTATAGTTTGACCATTGAGTTTGACATTTTAAAAAATACAGTATTTTGGAACACAAATACTAAAATAGCTAAGTAACTTTCTTTTAAATGCTCATAGCCTATTGACATGTTATGATGCGTCCATGCTTGGCGAACCGAGCACGAGCCGAGCCACGAACGAACATGCAAGGAGCCTACAACGAGCACGATGCGAATCCCTTTGTACGTGAAAAACGGACAATCGCGCTCGTTCGAGGCTCGTGAGCCCGTCCACGCTACGCGAATCATGCTCGTTCGAGGCTCGGCTCGTGCGCGGTTCGCCAAGCATGGACGCACCATTAGACTTTCGCTCAAGACTCATCTATTATCTGAAAAACGCCGAGATTAACACTCCGAAATGACACGACCTTACTTTAGTTGCTAGAAGCTACTGCATCCAACCAGGCAAGAGCCGTTTGTTCTAGAAACCCACCGTCCAGATGCTTCAGAAATCCGTAAGCTGAATATGATGACAACAACAATATGATGACAGTGGAACAAAACTTCTGTTAAACATTGTACGACGGCCATTCTACGAAGTGGACAAAATCCTGTTCGCTCTATATATCTACTTTTTTAATAAAGCCACATTTTAACAATAATGTGCATTTTGCTTTATTTAGTTTTCTGTCATCATGTATTTTTCAATTAATAGATATATCATTCATTTTGTAAGATTTTTGCGCGATTCCTGTAGACGAAATCACGTCCTGTAGACTGTTCGCTACATAGGTTTCCGGAACCAGAGATGTTTTAAAAATACTTTCATATATTTTGAAGTAGCTTATGTGAACCTATCATATTGCAAATATAATAAAGAAAATTTTCGAGTAATTTAAAAATTTAATACGTTTATATATTTCAAGTTACAAAAGATTCTACAGTGTTCGCAAAAAACTAATCAAACGTGTAAAATGTAGACAAACATGAAAACTCTGGTATTTTTTAAAATATTTTGTATAACAACGCGATTTACTTTTGTTAGAAACACTAAAAGACGTAGTTATCATCGTATGTCTGTTATTGCTGCCCATAAGTCGTTATTTCCTAGTTTTCAATAAATTTTAAGTCATTCTACAGTGTAAAAGTTGGTGCGTCACTTCTAAAGTCACCAAAAAACAGTAAGTTCTTAATTCAAAATTATATTTTACTTTGGTCTTGTTAATTAGCGGTAAAATGATAGAACGTGATGGACGCCGCATTTTATATCCTCAAATATTCCCCTCAGCATGGACTAAAGTATTTGTTCATCACTTCTGTCGAACTCACATCTGTCGACAACCTGTCTACCGATATATGACGAATGCCTATAGATGTGAGGCTTTGGCGAAATATATCTTATTGCTATTTGATAAAGTATAAAATTCATTTTTAGAAAGTCTTTGTTGTATGAATCATTTAATTGTTTGCCCAATTATACGTTTTTGACTGTGTTTAGAACAAAATACAAAAATGTGTATACAGAAGTGACGTAGTTCTACAGATATATGATATAGTTTTATAATATTACATACTAATATTTTCTAAAAATTATCAAAATTGTATTTTTAACTTACCCCGCTTGTTTTCCCTGAAGCATTATTATTCATCTTTAAGTAAATGTTCTGCAAAAAATCTGCAAACTAACTTTGGTGAACAGAAATTACGTCTGTCTACAGATGTGGTTTGATGCTTTCATTTTTTTTCAGGAGATTTTGATCGTAAAAATGGTAATAAATAAAAAAACATACTGAAGAAGAAAAGAACAGAAAAGGAGATATATAAAAAAAAGAAGGCAGAAAATGTCGGAAGCTGAATTAGAGGAATGTCGCAGAAAAGACAGGAAAAAATACCAAAGAACAAAATCATCAGGAAAGATCAAGACGATTAAAGAACTTACTCCAAGAGTACAGCGAAAGATAAGGAAGGGATGGCGTGATCGTGCCCAACAATTTTTATATTTTTTCAAATTAATATTAAGCTAAAAATTGCTAATTATATTATCTACAGAAGTGAAGTCACATCTGTAGACATAGTTTATATATTTTTTTATTTTGTAACCGTTGGATATTTTTATAACAATTATGCCTCAGAAAGTGAGAAGACACTTAAGATGACACCGTGGAAATAAATCGTTCCTTGAAAGGCGTGGCCTAGCCCGCCGCGCGGGGGGCACCGCCCCTA
This sequence comes from Achlya flavicornis, assembly GCA_947623365.1. Lineage (NCBI taxonomy): Eukaryota > Metazoa > Arthropoda > Insecta > Lepidoptera > Drepanidae > Achlya > Achlya flavicornis. Next base: position 8,122,390 of record OX392482.1, read on the forward strand.
GAGAACTATCAAAGTTTTAAAAAATTCCCGCCACCGCTAGATACGTTCGGCCGGACTCGGGCGACGCCGGCAGAAACACGAAAGCCGAACCGCCATCGTTTAAATTACAGAGTATATTTTATAGGAGAGCAGTAAAAGTTTATTTTTTATTACACTTGTTATAAACGATTTTTAACCAAAAGCTATAATAGTAATTACTCATATTTGTACGTAAATACGAGTTTATACTGTGTAAGTATATATCAGTATATATAAGGAAGCGCTCGTGGTGTAGCATGATTAGCCGTTCTTAATCGATCGGCAAAGTTAAGCTACGTCTGTCGTGGTCGGTACCTGGATGGGTGACCGTCTAGTGGTATTTCATATCGAGCGTTTCCGTGCTTCGGAAGGCACGTAAAGCCGTTGGTCTCGGTTATCACTTAATTGTGATAGTCGTTAAGCTAGTTGGATGCCTACTAGGCGGCTTGAAAAATTCCAACAGTAGGTTGACCACTAGCCTACCTCCACCAATCCGCAGTGGGCACGCGTGGTGGAGTATCTGCCCATTCCCTTTCACTCTCATTTGTGAAAGGAGGCCTGTGCTCAGCAGTGGGACATTATAGACTGATCATGATGATGATGATGAAGTATATATGCTGCGGGTAATGAAAAGGGTATACGGGGTGGGTACGACAATACGAAATTAAATGAAACCACGTAAAGTACTCCTGTATACGGTCAACTTTTACTACGGTACCAAATATGAAATCGCAAAAAAAAATGCGATGCTTTTGGTGGTACATTATCTGCGACATCATAGGCTGGCTGCGGTGCGGGCGATACCAAGGATGCCAAAAATTATTCTATGGGTTCTACCATGATCTTTTCACTAAGGATTATTTTTGTGGAGATTGTTCCCTGTGAATCATAAATATTTTATTTCATTTATAGCATCTACAAAATTGAGGAATGTTAATAGGTATGCAAAAGCGCTTGAAACGTACACAATTACGTATACAAATACATTAGTTTTTGTTTCGTTCAAAAAAACCAAGTAGTTATGATTTTACAGACATTTAAAATTCCCCTAAATATCGAGGCCCGCTAACGGTCACGTGACCGCGAGGTGACGTCATGTTCCAACGCTCCGTTCACTCATATTAGCCGCTAGCGGTGGTACGTAGGTATCTTGCGCTATTAGTGGAAAGTATTTTGGATTTGAAAAAGGGCAACTGTAAAATCTACATAAAATAAATGGACTTTTGGTTGAAATGAAATGAAATTGTTTACTTCGCCAGAAAATGTCGTACAATTTAGGTGGAATCTTAAAATAAGGTCTACACGTTTCGCTACAGAATAGCATGTAAAACTATTTTAAATTGAATCTAATAATCAATGTAATATAATAAAACAACATAATTAAATAAGATGTCCAAATCACATATATATATTTTAAAAGTTTTATTATTTATCGACGAATAGTTATTCCGTTGCCGCCGAAAAGCAAGAAGAAAGAATGCAAATGCTTACTCCTGTCTGCCTAATATACCTAAAATAATTATTTTATAGCTGCAACGCAAGTAGGTACTTATTTACCTTTTAAGTTTCATGTTATAGACAATAAATTAATTATGTTTGTCTATACCTATTTATACTCTTCTTAGTAAATTTAACTAAATAAATTGATATATTGCAAATGTAGCGAGTTGAATAGATGTACTTAACCTTTTCTATGTCTTATCTTTTTTTATACGACTAAGTCGGTAAACAAGCATACGTACGGCCCACCTGACGGTAAGCGGTTACCGTAGCCAAATGGATAGTTGCAACACATGTAGCATTGCTCATGCGTTACCGACCTTTCCCCCCTCCCCAATGTGCTTTGGCTACCTTACTCACGCGCAGGAACACAATCTACTTTATTTATCCAAATAAATAAAATTGAATATGTAATATCAAAATATCAATTTGTAAGCGGGTGAAACACTAGTTTGTTCCGGCTGATTTCCAAAACGGCTGGACCGATATAGACGAGACATTCACTGGTAGATAGCGGATGTTATAAGGAATAACTTAAGATTCTTTTACTTCAGATAATTTATAAGGGGTTTCGCGCAAAATAATAAAAACGCTACATGCGGGTGAAACCGCGGCTGCGCTGGGGTATCAAATAACTGCACACTACAAAAGTGGTTAGGTACATAGTAGATAGACTGTCAGTATTCTTACGTCAAAACTATCTTCACAGCAATAAACTTTGCTTTCGTCTCTAAATAGATCCAACCCCTTCACAGTTTTTACCCATTTCTCTCACATTTGGACATTCATTGGAACGATTATAAAATCAACTTTTCCGGTGGACTGGTGGTTGTATTATTACATTTTGGCACAACACATGATTTTCTAGTATTTATATTGGAAATTTAATTAAAAGAAACAAATACAATAATGTTTTTTTGTAATTTACGTCAAAATGGTAGCACAAAAGTATTACAATGTATACATATATGGAATAGGCTGTTCACAAGCTTTCATTTGATACCCATATTGTTATAATAACGAAATATTTGTTTTGAATATCCCCCCTCTTTTTTTATCCGTAGACGCCATATAAAAATAATATACCTTATGACACTCCCACAGTCAAGACGAATCTAACGGCACCTAATATGCTTAAATTCATCAACCCATTTAGGCTGCAGAGCGTGCCAAAGAAATAGACATACATACATACATACACTCGAAAAACATAACCCTCCTTTCGGGTCAGTCGGGTAAAAACCAAAAAAGTCATAATCATCTAGGGAAACGTACGGAAGAGCGCGACCCCGTCAGGGTATTTGTTCTGTGAGCGCGATTGACTGAGCGAGCGTTGGAACATGACGTCACACGCATCGAGTACGGGCCGGTGGAATCCAGCGTCGCGCGCTCATTTTAAAATTCCATATCTCGGAAACTAATTGACGTATCGAAATAATTCTTTCACACGTATTTTTTATTTTCTATAGAAAATACGGAGACCTAAAAATCTAAATTAGTGAACATTCTTCATTATTAGGCATAAAAAGAGATAGTTGTCCTAAGTACACCATAAGAAATAATTATAATAATCAAATCATGTTATAGGTATTTGGTAATAAAATGTAATATAAAGTAATAGAATAAGAATCCGTAAATATAATAACAAATTAGTTGTTATCATAGCTTTTATCTGTGGCTTTTATGGTCTGTAACTCGCACTCGGACGGATAGCAGTTTGTGTGACGATGGCGGGCGGGAGCGAGATATCTATGTGTGTGTGTTGAGTACAATGCCCTTGGATGTAGCCCGTCTAATTCAAGTTGGTTGGTACGAGGAATGCAGACCATACAATATCAGCAGTAAACTTTACTTAGAAGGGTTATAAGTTCGTTTTAAATCTATCGATAAACTGATAATGATGTAACTGTAATAAATAATTGCTAAAATGCTGCTCCCAATGCTGATTTTCCTGGTCTTTATTATATTACCCATGTCGTGAAATTATAATTAAATCAACTTTAACACTAAAAAAATACTATAAAATTAATAAAAACAAAACTACACAACTAACTTTATATTTACAAGCACTATTGAACTAGATTATCACACTAAACTTAAATTAATACGATATTACAAACTATAATACTATCTTTAAAGACAATAAAGAATATGCTACGAAAATATTTTATTTTTAAAACTACGAGAGCCGGTCGCGACAACTAGCATAGGTCCGTCGTCGACAAAGGCTACGGCCGAATAATCCTAGCGATGCAAGAGTAGTAATAAATACGTTCACCGTAATTTCGTATGTGCCAAAAAGAGATGACTATAGTGCTCTCAGGTACTCGCCCAGGCAAGCGGCAGCTTTTAATAAACGACGTAAGTACCAAACCAAATATAAATTGTTTATAAAATAACCATGCAATGTATGGAAAATCTGTTCTTCACATCATAAGAAGAATGAATTACCAATTTTTTGCATTAAATTTCACTGTAAAATTCGCCTGCTTGACGGAGTTACAGTAAAAAAGATTTTTATTTAGAGGCTACTTTGGAATTAAACTTTATCGAGAAAATTTCTATCAAACGTGTTTTCCTTCATTGGCAAACTCAATTAAGATCTCAAAAATCATATAATAAAAACTCAGAACCCCAACCCTTGTATTAATTAAGATACAGGGACACAAAGATATCATTTTTTTCCAATATAGCACCTTAATTTATTGAGTTTAAAATGTTGATTTTTTCTAGAATTGTATTTATGTCCGTTATTTTGTAATATAATCTATTCTGTCGATAATGGCGTCACACCTGTCGACAGGCAAAAATCTTAAAAATGCCATAATTGCTAATTTTGTGATTGATGATCTCAAAAACTATTTTGAAATTAAATTAAGGATATTTTTAATTCTTCCTATATCAATAAAAACACCATATCATTGAATTTGTTTTTATTTAAAAAAAAAAATTGGTTCGTAGAATGGCCGACGAGTCTAAACACAAGTTCATAAAAATGTACATAAAGCTATTTTCTAAACGCGGTGCAGAATTTTGATCAAAAAATTCCAATTTTCTTACCACCCCACAATAAGGTGCGAAATTAGGGGAAGAATTAGGCTCCCTCGCGAAGCGTGCTTAGAATACAGAGTGCAGCTTGCAATGCAGTACAAGAGAATATAAATATCCACCCTTTGCTATAAGCGCTTTATATTATGTAGTTGTACATTTATTGCTCAAAGTATTTCTTAATTTAGCCCTAGATAAACACAACCTCAATAAAGGTGACAGAAACGTTAATAATAGAGTTTTACTGGTCGCACGTAAAAGTAATAACAATATTGAGCCTGTTTTTCCCAATTTAACTTGAGCTCATTTTAAGAAAGGAATCAGTCACGGATCTTTTTGATTAATTTAATTCATATTTCTCACAGATCTATAGATCTACGATATTTTCATTTCTGTGGGGTAAAATATGTCATTGACACTGATGAGTTTATTAAGCTCTAAGTTTTCATTGCATATTATTGTACCACGAAAGTTTCTGAATCCATTCCTTGATTATGTTTAAAATAATATCACATAATGTACAACTACCACAGACGTATGAGTAGTTTAGTACTACTCATACGTCTGTGACAACTACATAGTTAAATAAATAGCCTAGTCCCACATGCGTATGTATGTGTACAATTTTAACTGTTTAACTCTACGTCATTTTAACCCTTTAATTGCACCAAAAGCTGGGTAAAAATTACGACCATCGGATTATGTAACTTCGGGTTATGGTTAAAATTAAAATAACTGACCCAGGTTGATTGGGCTATCTTAATAACTCCAAGTTAGTTGCTTACCTACTGGGTTTGACATTGAAATTATATGATAAATTTTAAAATAAATCAAATTAAATCTTGTGAATTAAATTAAATCTCAAAATGTAATGAAGTAGGTACAATTTTCATTTTAGATATTATATAATTCCGAACACGTTTAATTTATTTTGTATTTGAATGTACACATTTACCTATGAAACAATCAAATATTAATTGGCTTATTTCAGTAGGTAAGCAAGCACAATAGATTTTGAACTACGCATAGGGAGGTATATATTTTAAGTGAGCCCATTCTCTGAATTTCACTGCGAACTGCGACATAACACTGAATATATTTGATATCAAATACCTGAATAATGTAGAAACCTAAACACGCTCACTATATTCGGGAATGAAAGTAAGAATCTAGATTTCATAACATTGCCTCAGGACCGAATGAGGTTTTCGCGATAACAATGTTTTATTTGAAGCGTCAAAGAAAGAAGTTCTCGGGGTTATCTACAAAATAACAACATCTAGGGACGAAGCCAGGGAAGTCCGCACAAAATATACCTATGTATAAAAGATAGATGGATACTTATGACAAAATATAAGGAAAGCCTTGGAAAACAAAAACATTTTTCTTACTGTAACCTCGTGTTTACTGCCAAGTGTTTGCCGTCATCGGGCCCCAGATGTTATTCCCCATAAGCCTCTCTTATTAGGGATTCCGTATGTTCAGCGGCAGGAACAAGCGGAACAATGTATTTTTATTTTAGCGACATTATTAATATTTCCTCTTACATACAAGAATGAGAAGGAACTATTATTAAAAGAGGTCAAAGTACATGTAAGATATTACTTGGTAGAAAATAATATCAATAATATATTTTTTATCGGTTACCAAAGAATATCTGAAAGAGTGTCGTTACTAGGGATTCATAAACGTGTAGCCTTTGATTAAGGATACATCCAGATTGAGTGTTGAAGCTGTGCACGCGTCGATAAAAATAGGCCCTAACTGTTAGAGGCTAAATCAAATAAAATTAAATAAAATAATGTTTAATATTTAAATTTCTCCCGATTTTAATGGGAATATTTCAACAACTGCTATCATTATGAACGTCACTATGACAGACAACAAGCAGAATGACGCAGAGGGAGCGTAAAACGTAGCTGTTACGCGCAGCAGCCTGTAAAAGTTGGCCTGTTTTATATATTCGTGTAGTATGGCGACGTTCTTTCTAGGTATATTTATTTCTATGCGTGTAGCTTATAACTAAAATATATCCTTACGTCAACATGTTTTCGTCGCCCAATAAATAGCTCAGAAACATTGACAGCACTCGTATTTTTACATAGATATACATCATTGGAGTTGGAAAAAATCGAGAATATATTTTACATTCGGTCAGGTGTCGTGGAAGTCCTGTGGGAAATCTAACTTTCCCGGAGGCGCAGACAGCAATCGATTGTATTCAAATTTATGACAGGGAGAAACGGTTTGTATTTTAATGTTTGCGAGATGATAACACCACTTCAAATAACATTTTAATTTGTGTTTAAATTCTGACGGCTATGAATAAATGTTTAATTTGATTGTAGTCGTCAGTTTTACTATCTACCACTTAAACGTACACTATTGGGATGTAATGAAAGCGTAAAAACGTTAATTACTGCCATAACCTTATTTTTAAATGAGTAAATAATATTAACATTAAAATATTAACACATATCAATTACAATTTCCTCATATTTCTTTCAGCAATTTAAACACAAGTAGATTTTAATGCCCGCGTATGAAATTATTTTCGATAATTTTATTTGATTGGTATTATCAACTCTATAAAGATGATATTACACTCGGAACCCTATCAATAGCCGTCTGCAACTGGCAGGTTTGGCACCGACTTCTCACAAAATTTGCACCCTTATTTTATTACCTTCTGTCCAAGATTAAACTTTCCTTTAGGTTTCTTTTAAAAAAAATTATACAAAAAAATATTCTTAGCAAAAAAGCCTGTAAATGAAAAAAAATATTATTATTTATGCCCCATCATAATTATAGTAAATAAAGAAAATAAAGTGAAATGGGGAACTCATGACTAATACATTTAAAATAGAATTTAATTTTAGGGTCGGCAACGCGCGAGTGATACCCCTGGTGTTGCAAGCGTCCATAGGCTACGGTAACTGCTTACCATCAGGCGGGCCGTATGCTCGTTTGCCAATTCAGTGGTATAAAAAAATAAATAAAAAAAAATGAATATTTTTTTTATGTTTTCATTCTATTCTCATAGCAACATTAATTAGGCTTAACATAATTAACATAAAAGTAGTAATAATCATAAAAGCAGCTCAAGCTAACTTTCAACGTTTGACAACTAGTTAAGGTACCTATGCCAGTTAAAAGCCGAAACATTTTATTTAACAGATTCATGGAAAGCGGTCAAATCGAGCTAATTCTAATTATTCCGCAGAAATATCACATCTCTACAACATTATTTGAATATAAAATCTTTAACTCTCTACAAAAGGTATATGTTTCTTTATTGTTAATTATTTGGAAATAAGCCATACATAGTACTGTCCAACAAATTGTAACCTTGCTGAGTTTCTTGCCGGATTCTTCTCAGTTGAAGGCCGAGTTCCGAACCGGGTGTGGGTGAACTTCAGTAAATGTGTAAGTTTGTGCCCTTCTGTGATCTAAATTGAATAAATGGATTTGACTTTGACTTTTAAAACAAAATAGATAATTCTAACTAGATACATTGCACTCTAAACTAAAACAAAACAAAAGCTATCGTAGATGAAACCAAATTATTTATTTAACTTTCCATCAATCGAAATGAAGTTCAACAAAAGACCAAAGTTAACAAAACTGATGTACTTTCCCTGAAAAATCCACTCCAATATTATTTTAAGGTAAACTGAATAAATTTTCTAGCGGTAACTAAAATAAAGAAAGAAGTAAAGGAGGAGTGCCGCAGGCAACAAATCTCCATTTTGCTGGATTAAAGCACCTCTCTATTCTATAATAATAGAGACGGTGTGAACCAACCAGTGTTTTACTTGAAGTCGACTTCCATTTTTAAGACAGGTTTTTTGTCACTATTTTATATATATAGTGATGTACCTAGTGATAATCATCCTAGTGACATTTAGTTAGCTATAAGGAAGCATCCTGCCTGACTTACCACATGCAACTGTAGTGTAAAATATAATACCTTGAAGTAATAGTAGATCAAAATCTTTTTTTTTTTCAGAGCTACCAGTCGAATTCGAAAAATTCTTTCACTAATAGGAAGCTACATCATCCCCGAGCATTATAGGCATTTTATCCCTGGAACATGGATGAAACCGCGGGAAACATAGTAGTTAAATATTTTTGAATTGGTATTTAGACAAAAAGGAGATTAAATCGAATTTGAATCAAATTCTGGAGCTTGCTTAAAAGCAAAAGATGATTGCAACTTACAAGTAAAAAATTTTTTTTTTTTGTAAGCTTTTATTCAGCTTCGTATATATTTATAACTGAGATAACTACTTAAATTATACGAAAAGGGCAAGTGCGGCCGGTGCCGAAGATTCTAAATTCAAAATATACGCATCGATTGGAGCAAATGTCTTTTGCGGTCGAGACCATGGGACCGTGGGGGTCCGAAACTCGCCGTTTTGCTCGCACCTTGTCATCAAAATTTATCGAGGCCTCCGGAGACCAGCGGGCGCTTTTTCTGCCAACGCATCAGCTTGGCTATCCAAAGAGGAAACGCTACCAGCCTTCTGAGAACCTTGCCGTTAATCGGAAGCAGCGGCAGACTTAAGGAAATTTTCTATATATAGATTGTAATTTGTACATATTAGTTTTAAATAAAATTAGTATAAATTAAGTTATATTATTCTACGTAAGTAAGTATTAGTATCTACCTACAGAATCCTTTTAGTGACACTAAACATGACACAAAAATAAGTAACGATATCAAACTTTACCTAGTTTGCCTAAGGCTATTTCAGCAAAACAATTTCAGATACAAAATTAAATATTAATTTGTTTTAGGAACCTACACAGTTTGAACATTAAAATAAGGTCCTCAAATAAATTCCGAGAAGTTGGAGGCCATCACAATTCGTTACATTAATGTTTGATGTAAATTGGGTAAGTTCGCAGGAGGAGCATTCGAGTTTCTTACCTATATTTTTACCTGATCTGAGAAGTTTTTTTTTGTTTGTAGGTACCTAAGTATATTTTGGTTTTCTAGTTTCAGTTTTAATATGCTTTGCATACGATGATTAGATTACAGTTGCTTTTGAACATTAAAAACATTTCCAGATAAAAACGGACCTATTACGTTTTAAAAAGATGTTTTTTTTTATTGCGATTTGTTAATATCAAACTAATCATAAAGTCACACATAATAAATTGCATATTTCGTATAAAACTATTGTTTACTCAAATGCACTCCAAATCCATTATCTAAAGCTACATTGCGCTGCAATATCTAGCCGGAGACAAACTTCTGGCCAAGTAATTAAACAGAACTTAATTAAAATCCCCATAATACTATAGGTAAGCGCCAAGAACAACGGACACTGAGTATCAGAGCAAGTTTAAACAACAAACTGATGAACTTAAAGCTACAAACTTCTTTCATAACTCCCTTTGATGAAGCATCCCCTTTGAAATTACAGTAAAAAAGTTTAAACGTAAATACAGTGTTGGAGAAAGAAAAACTGGATGTAACTGGAGTAAAGATTGAACTCAGTACCTATCGCAAATTATAATAAAAGGAATCTTAGTCATCTGTATTATTTGTACTATGCCTATCTAGCAAGTCTTCTACAATAAGGTGGGTGAACCAATTTCAGACGTTTTGGGCATAAACAATAAGCGCCAGCGATAGTTATTACGTTTGAAAAGCTACATAGAAATAAACGATCTTAATACCCTCTAAAACTCCTAGAGGCAATAAATAACAGAAACGAGATTGACTACAAATTCTTAAATATCAAACAAAATGAAAATAATTTAATAAAAATTAGATTGGATAAAACAATTAGAACGTCATGAACAACTTTTCACCAGATAAACACAGTTTAGAAAGGTTATAAACCATGTAAAAATATAACGATACTATGATATTTCAATTTAATACGTCATCTAGCAATTTACCAATAAAAATTGCCAATATAAAATCGAATGTGCCAACTCCTAAAATTTGCACCATAATCGAACGCGGACGGCTGGCAAACACTGATATTAGTTTTCTGTGTAAGCAATTTTCGTAAGTGTCCCCTGTTATTCCTGCGTAATACCGCTCCGAGTTGACCCCATCGCTGCCCGAGCGTTGATATCACGTGTTACCCGCTTATTGAATTGTAATAAAAACGCGTTAGACCGTCCTTAAGATGACACCGTGGAAATAAATCGTTCCTTGAAAGGCGTGGCCTAGCCGGCCGCGCGGGGGGCACCGCCCCTAGAGAACTATCAAAGTTTTAAAAAATCCCGCCACCGCTAGATACGTTCGGCCGGACTCGGGCGACGCCGGCAGAAACACGAAAGCCGAACCGCCATCGTTTAAATTACAAAGTATATTTTATAGGAGAGCAGTAAAAGTTTATTTTTTTATTACACTTGTTATAAACGATTTTTAACCAAAAGCTATAGTAATTACTCATATTTGTACGTAAATACGAGTTTATACTGTGTAAGTATATATCAGTATATATAAGGAAGCGCTCGTGGTGTAGCATGATTAGCCGTTCTTAATCGATCGGCAAAGTTAAGCTACGTCTGTCGTGGTCGGTACCTGGATGGGTGACCGTCTAGTGGTATTTCATATCGAGCGTTTCCGTGCTTCGGAAGGCACGTAAAGCCGTTGGTCTCGGTTATCACTTAATTGTGACAGTCGTTAAGCTAGTTGGATGCCTACTAGGCGGCTTGAAAAATTCCAACAGTAGGTTGACCACTAGCCTACCTCCACCAATCCGCAGTGGGCACGCGTGGTGGAGTATCTGCCCATTCCCTTTCACTCTCATTTGTGAAAGGAGGCCTGTGCTCAGCAGTGGGACATTGGTGCCGATTCTGTTGTAAATCGCACTAAACTAATTTTAGTCACATCTCATCTCTTTCTTACAAACATTATTGAAAAAGGATAGAACATATTTAAAGCTGTCAAATTAATCTTTGCCGTCTTATTTTGCGTGTATTTAGGCGTAACCGCGATAGATGGCGACTAAATTCATATTGAATACAAGCATTGGACTAATTTGACAGGACTAAATTTCTTACATCCTTTTCTTATGTTCTCTGTTAGAAAGAGACTTAGTGAGATTAAAATTAGTTTAGTTGTAAACAACAGAATCAGGGCCATTATAGGCTGATCATGATGATGATGATGAAGTATATATGCTGCGGGTAATGAAAAGGGTATACGGGGTGGATACGACAATACGAAATTAAATGAAACCACGTAAAGTACTCCTGTATACGGTCAACTTTTACTACGGTACCAAATATGAAATCGCAAAAAAAAATGCGATGCTTTTGGTGGTACATTATCTGCGACATCATAGGCTGGCTGCGGTGCGGACGATACCAAGGATGCCAAAAATTATTCTATGGGTTCTACCATGATCTTTTCACTACGGATTATTTTTGTGGAGATTGTTCCCTGTGAATCATAAATATTTTATTTCATTTATAGCATCTACAAAATTGAGGAATGTTAATAGGTATGCAAAAGCGCTTGAAAATTTGTATCAGTAGAGCAATTACGTATACAAATACATTAGTTTTTGTTTCGTTCAAAAAAACCAAGTAGTTATGATTTTACAGACATTTAAAATTCCCCTAAATATCGAGGCCCGCTAACGGTCACGTGACCGCGAGATGACGTCATGTTCCAACGCTCCGTTCACTCATATTTGCCGCTAGCGGTGGTACGTAGGTATCTTGCGCTATTAGTGGAAAGTATTTTGGATTTGAAAAAGGGCAACTGTAAAATCTACATAAAATAAATGGACTTTTGGTTGAAATGAAATGAAATTGTTTACTTCGCCAGAAAATGTCGTACAATTTAGGTGGAATCTTAAAATAAGGTCTACACATTTCGCTACAGAATAGCATGTAAAACTATTTTAAATTGAATCTAATAATCAATGTAATATAATAAAACAACATAATTAAATAAGATGTCCAAATCACATATATATATTTTAAAAGTTTTATTATTTATCGACGAATAGTTATTCCGTTGCCGCCGAAAAGCAAGAAGAAAGAATGCAAATGCTTACTCCTGTCTGCCTAATATACCTAAAATAATTATTTTATAGCTGCAACGCAAGTAGGTACTTATTTACCTTTTAAGTTTCATGTTATAGACAATAAATTAATTATGTTTGTCTATACCTATTTATACTCTTCTTAGTAAATTTAACTAAATAAATTGATATATTGCAAATGTAGCGAGTTGAATAGATGTACTTAACCTTTTCTATGTCTTATCTTTTTTTATACGACTAAGTCGGTAAACAAGCATACGTACGGCCCACCTGACGGTAATCGGTTACCGTAGCCAAATGGATAGTTGCAACACATGTAGCATTGCTCATGCGTTACCGACCTTTCCCCCCTCCCCAATGAGCTTTGGCTACCTTACTCACGCGCAGGAACACAATCTACTTTATTTATCCAAATAAATAAAATTGAATATGTAATATCAAAATATCAATTTGTAACCGGGTGAAACACTAGTTTGTTCCGGCTGATTTCCAAAACGGCTGGACCGATATAGACGAGACATTCACTGGTAGATAGCGGATGTTATAAGGAATAACTTAAGATTCTTTTACTTCAGATAATTTATAAGGGGTTTCGCGCAAAATAATTAAAACGCTACATGCGGGTGAAACCGCGGCTGCGCTGGGGTATCAAATAACTGCACACTACAAAAGTGGTTAGGTACATAGTAGATAGACTGTCAGTATTCTTACGTCAAAACTATCTTCACAGCAATAAACTTTGCTTTCGTCTCTAAATAGATCCAACCCCTTCACAGTTTTTACCCATTTCTCTCACATTTGGACATTCATTGGAACGATTATAAAATCAACTTTTCCGGTGGACTGGTGGTTGTATTATTACATTTTGGCACAACACATGATTTTCTAGTATTTATATTGGAAATTTAATTAAAAGAAACAAATAACCCGACTGCGTAAAACAAAAATTAACTGAAAAGAGAAAAACAAGCGCACGCAGTCGGGTTATTTGTTTCTTTTAATTAAATTTCCAATATAAATACTAGAAAATCATGTGTTCTGTGTTTTGTTTCTTTTAATAATTTAATTTATTTCAGACTTTTTAGTTTTATACAGAATGAGTTGTAAGTATTTGCTGTATTAGTAAGTAAATGAGCGGTACGGTAAAGTAACGCTAACAACCATCGCAACTCTGTGAGTTACGTACGGTAACCGCTCATGGTACCAATACCTACTGTCCTTGCATTAAACATGTTTTTTTGTAATTTACGTCAAAATGGTAGCACAAAAGTATTACAATGTATACATATGTGGAATAGGCTGTTCACAAGCTTTCATTTGATACCCATATTGTTATAATAACGAAATATTTGTTTTGAATATCCCCCCTCTTTTTTTATCCGTAGACGCCATATAAAAATAATATACCCTATGACACTCCCACAGTCAAGACGAATCTAACGGCACCTAATATGCTTAAATCCATCAACCCATTTAGGCTGCAGAGCGTGCCAATGAAGTAGACATACATAATTAATACATACATACATACACTCGAAAAACATAACCCTCCTTTCGGGTCAGTCGGGTAAAAACCAAAAAAGTCATAATCATCTAGGGAAACGTACGGAAGAGCGCGACCCCGTCAGGGTATTTGTTCTGTGAGCGCGATTGACTGAGCGAGCGTTGGAACATGACGTCACACGCATCGAGAACGGGCCGATGGAATCCAGCGTCGCGCGCTCATTTTAAAATTCCATATCTCGGAAACTAATTGACGTATCGAAATAATTCTTTCACACGTATTTTTTATTTTCTTTAGAAAATACGGAGACCTAAAAATCTAAATTAGTGAACATTCTTCATTATTAGGCATAAAAAGAGATAGTTGTCCTAAGTACACCATAAGAAATAATTATAATAATCAAATCATGTTATAGGTATTTGGTAATAAAATTTAATATAAAGTAATAGAATAAGAATCCGTAAATATAATAACAAATTAGTTGTTATCATAGCTTTTATGGTCTGTAACTCGCACTCGGACGGATAGCAGTTTGTGTGACGATGGCGGGCGGGAGCGAGATATCTATGTGTGTGTGTTGAGTACAATGCCCTTGGATGTAGCCCGTCTAATTCAAGTTGGTTGGTACGAGGAATGCAGACCATACAATATCAGCAGTAAACTTTACTTAGAAGGGTTATAAGTTCGTTTTAAATCTATCGATAAACTGATAATGATGTAACTGTAATAAATAATTGCTAAAATGCTGCTCCCAATGCTGATTTTCCTGGTCTTTATTATATTACCCATGTCGTGAAATTATAATTAAATCAACTTTAACACTAAAAAAATACTATAAAATTAATAAAAACAAAACTACACAACTAACTTAATATTTACAAGCACTATTGAACTAGATTATCACACTAAACTTAAATTAATACGATATTACAAACTATAATACTATCTTTAAAGACAATAAAGAATATGCTACGAAAATATTTTATGTTTAAAACTACGAGAGCCGGTCGCGACAACTAGCATAGGTCCGTCGTCGACAAAGGCTACGGCCGAATAATCCTAGCGATGCAAGAGTAGTAATAAATACGTTCACCGTAATTTCGTATGTGCCAAAAAGAGATGACTATAGTGCTCTCAGGTACTCGCCCAGGCAAGCGGCAGCTTTTAATAAACGACGTAAGTACCAAACCAAATATAAATTGTTTATAAAATAACCATGCAATGTATAGAAAATCTGTTCTTCACATCATAAGAAGAATGAATTACCAATTTTTTGCATTAAATTTCACTGTAAAATTCGCCTGCTTGACGGAGTTACAGTAAAAAAGATTTTTATTTAGAGGCTACTTTGGAATTAAACTTTATCGAGAAAATTTCTATCAAACGTGTTTTCCTTCATTGGCAAACTCAATTAAGATCTCAAAAATCATATAATAAAAACTCAGAACCCCAACCCTTGTATTAATTAAGATACAGGGACACAAAGATATCATTTTTTTCCAATATAGCACCTTAATATATTTGTAATTCCTAATTGCGTACTAAAGGTATTATGATTTTATATATGAGTTTCTTGCCGTTTCTTCTCAGTTGAAGACAGAGTTCTGAACCGTTGGTACTCTATGGTTGATACTAAACTGAATAATGACATTAACTTTACAGTTATTTTTAATATTTATTCCTTCTTTTATATAGTAGTTAGTTTTAAGTCGGTGATTGTGTAGTTGTTAGTTATTTATTTATTTCGGCTGGTGCTCGGTTCGGGTAGCGTAGACCTTAACATTTTGTTCTTGCTTTAATTAACTCGGTACGTATGTAAAATTATTTATGCTTCTAGGAAGGCTATAAGGATCCAACCTACGCAGTTTATTTATAGCAAATAATTAATTATATAGACAATTATTTTGTTTGAATAGGTATTCAAACAAAATAATAATAATACGTACCTAGAGTAGGTACTCTAGGTACGTATTATTTTTATTATGCACATGAACGCGATTAAATGCATTAATTAATTGATTGCATTTAAGGCGATGATAGCTCAGTGGTAGTGACGTCGGATACCGAGACGAAGGTCCCGGGTTCGAATCCTACAATGAGCTTGAGCTTTCGGTGAAGGAAAACATCGTGAGGAAACCATAGCACGGTGGTAGGGTACTTTGTAGTACCCATCTGGCTGGCTACCACCCTCAAGTTGAAAATCTGTCGCCAAGCACCTATCGGTGTGTTCCGACAGCTGCACTTGAGAGCCAGTTCCTTCTAGGCTTTGTGTGCTTACCACCTTCGGCCACATCGTCACTTACCATGGTGAGATTGTGGTCAAACACAGGCCTATACATAATAAAAAAAAAAAAAAAAAAACGTTTGCTTTAAAATCTACTTAGCTAAAATTGAAATATAAAGGCGCTCTTCGCTCGTCACTCGCGATGTCGATCTCGAACAACGAGACGAAAACACAAGAGCGATGCGAATCCCTGTGTTTAAAAAAACTGACAATAATAATTAGCGTAGCGCAGTCTAGATTGAGCCGAACGCTCGTTCCAGGCTCCTAAAAGTCCATCTACGCTACGAGAATTCGTGCTCCACTTGTGCTCCGCTAATGATCGGTTGGCGTAGCGTAGACCCCCTAATGTTGAAATAGCGCCGCTATAAAATATTTCGTGAAAAAATTTGTCTTTTTGTAAAATACTAATATATCTCTAGCCCTAAGACAAAACCTTGAATTTTTTTTGTAGAACTATAAGCATATTGATCATATTTGTGTTGGGGAAAAACTTCATGAACTAATTTCCCAACGACAACATTCCTTATATACGAGGGAGACGCCTCAGGCCGTGTACGCATTTTTTTGACAAAAACCGAGCTCTGTGTTTAATGAAAACTCTGTACCGCAATATGCCCCAGGGGACCGCTTTTACTGATTGTGGAATTTTTTCCATACTTCGTATGAATATTTTTATGGGCACCAAACGCTTGGACCCGCGACACGACTTTAACATTAACTGGACCGTAATGAACGGGGATAGAGGTGGGATTTTAATACCAAAATGTATGTACAAAGGCTGTTATGTGAATAAATTGAGTACCTACTATTCTTTTCATTTATGTCGTATATGTATTAGGATTTGGTTAACGGTAGGAATTTGTACTGAAATTAAAGAATCTAATCCTTTGAAAATTTGATTATGATAAGAGACAAGTCAAGTTCTATTAAAAGTAAGAAGATATTAGTTTAAGTCATCAATTTAAGTAAACGATAAGTGTTGTTTAAGAAATTAAATAAAGCGACAATTGATACGAA
This sequence comes from Achlya flavicornis, assembly GCA_947623365.1. Lineage (NCBI taxonomy): Eukaryota > Metazoa > Arthropoda > Insecta > Lepidoptera > Drepanidae > Achlya > Achlya flavicornis. Next base: position 8,139,785 of record OX392482.1, read on the forward strand.
TTGACGTTGTCCACAAAACTATGTACAGATTTACAAACATTACATTGGACAGTATCGCAAAGGTTTAATAGTAACGCAAGGTGAGCGCCGGAATTTGCAATAAGCTCCACCTTTGTCTCGCCAAAGCGCCCCTTTATTTCCCAAGTTCCTAGAATTTCATCCACTATGTACATAATGTAGCAACACCGAATTGTTCAAACACATTTTTCTTCTAAGTGTGACATTTTCTCGTTGAGTAGCCGAAAAGTTTATAACTTGCTGCAGTACATACAAACGAGCTGAAATAAAGTGAAACTAAGTAAGAAATTATTAACTCTACCACGGCTACTAATAAAGTAAAAAAAAATCGGAAGAGATTTTCATAATACGAAAAGCAACATTAGTCACTACAATATTTTTTCATCGCAACCCCATGGATAGATCTGATATAGATAGCGCGTTTAAATCATGAAATACTTGCAGGTCATCGTCTGTTTTCAGTATTACAACAAATAAACTCAAAGCTCAAACTCACAGAAGGTTTTTTTTATATGGGAGCCAATTTAATATAAAGCAAGAAAGAAAGAAAAAAATATTTATTGCCCGACAGTACACACTTATATTAACAACATTTTATAAAGCGAAAGAGAAAAAAAAAAACAGAAACTTATTCTATGCGTACACACATAAATAACTGCTTATAATTACCAAATAAGTATGTTGTGTGGGGTCAAAAGGTCCCTCAGCATAAAGCTGCACTGCTCATATAATAGTGCAACGCTGGTATTCTGGCAGAGCATATACAATATGATCAGTTTATATTTCGCTAATAGACCGATGCAATCGCGTTCATTCTGAAATGAATGGGTATATTATGTCCATTATTGCTCGGCCCAATTATTATCACACACAGATACATTTTGTTGTGTTTTACTACGAGCATGTCGGTTTTTGATAAGGGCAATACCGGAAACAATTGTTTTATCATATTTTATTGTGTATGATGAGAATATTAAGTATTTTATCTGCAACAATCAACAATCCCTAAGTGCTGGTCGAATATCACGACACTCAGCTATTAATGACATTATCCGCAGGGCTCTTGTTGACGCTAACGTGCCTTCCGTACTGGAACCAGTCGGTATTGCGCGGGGCGATGGCATGAGACCGGATGGTATGTCTTTGATCCCTTGGAGTGTCGGCAAGTCGCTGGTGGGGGATGCCACATGTGTCGATACACTCGCGCCATCTCACTTACCGGCGACTTGTAAAGTTGCAGGGGCCAGTGCGGAAAATTAAAAATTCAAAAAATATGCATCGATTGGACCCAATTATATTTTTATGCCTTTTGCGGTCGAGACCTTGGGACCATGGGGGTCAGAATCTCGCCGTTTTGCTCGCACCTTGTCTTCAATATTGATCGAGACCTCCGGAGACCAGCGGGCGGGGAGCTTTTTCCGCCAACGCGTCAGCTTGTCTATCCAAACCGGAAACGCTGCCAGCCTTCTGGGAACCTGGCCGTTAATCGGAAGCAGCGGCAGGCTTGAGGAAATATACATATATAGATTGTATTTTGTAAATATATATTGTATTTTGTACATATTTGTGTAAATCAACGGTTTAAAAATTGATTTAATTTGTGGCAACACACATGTTGTCTAGCTTGCTCTTTTCCGTTCTCATGGCCGATGTGCCTGGTTGTGTTTGCGTTCCTCATCAATGTAAATCTTGTAAAACTCAATACGTTTTCATCAATAAACAGAGTTAGACCACACGCAACTTTTATTTCTAAAGTCCCTAACATATCATTTTTATAAATTTATAAAAAATTACAATACCTAAACATAAAATCGATCTTTCTATTTTCAGTTTCTTTTTTAATAGCAACGAAATTATTTAAAAATCTTTGCCTCCAACTTTCTTACCAATGTTTTATAAGTTGAGCCGCAATTTAATTGCTTATAAGTGAAATTGATTTATCATTCTTCAAGTCATTGCTTAGGGTGGAGCGTGGTTCATTACTCCCCCAATGCGTTTCACGGTTCGTTAGGAATGTAAAAACTTTACTCCTTCAGGATCAATATTGGGAGTAAGATTAAAGTTAAACTTTGACGCCAGTCCACGGGTCGTATTCAAATTAGTCATACCGAATTACGGAAACAAACGCCCAAAATCCAGTGAGAGTGGCTTAGTTACGGTGAGCACTTTGTCCTCGTTGGCGCAGCATTAAATCTACAGTTATATTCGTTGATTTATGCATTCGAAATAAGGAGCTAGATCTATTTTCATGGCTCTAAGAATTTGTGTGATAGTTTTTGAACGTTTTATCCCACGAAAATATATATAATATTAATAACACCCAATGGCCAGTGGCAATTCAGATGGCAGTGCTCCTGAAGAAGCCACGCATAGTTCCTCTCTCTAGATACCTAGGACCCTGTTCCCAATGCCGGTGGGGTACTGTTGGTTACCTTCTTCGTGGAATAAAAGAAAAAAAAACAACTTTTTATATTAAGTATATTTAATAATGTAAGTGATAAGTTTAAAGATGCATAAATCGAATAATAATTAAAAATAAATTATTTTTCCTCAGTTAGTAATCAGGATATTTTGTCCCAGGATCATAAATTAAGTACCTACGCGGTGAAAATTTTACAAGCTTCAAATTGTTTTTCTCGTTTTTAAATTTTATTCTACAAACAATTTAGTTGATTATAAAATCTTGCCAAGTTATCAAATAATTTAGAAAATTTTCTTTTATTTAAATTACTGTGAATTTACTTTTTAATAAAAAATGTTTTAGAGGGATTTTTAATCGTTGTACAATCGAATAAATGATAGGTACCTATAGAGAATAACTAATAACTTTCTGCCACATCATAATTTACCCTGCGTAAAAAGAAGTAATAAGTAAATGTATGTAGAAAACAATTTGACTTGTAGAAAACAATTAAGAGAAACAAAATAACGACAACCAGATAATCGCAATGCTAATTAGAATCTGCAATTCAAAACAGCAGTGTTATCGGAGAGCGAGTTTTATGGAATGCAACTTACATTATTTTGATAACTTTTTCATCTACCTGAAAGTGCTAACAAGCCGACAAGTGGGTCAAGTCAACCGGCGACATTCCTAACGATCGTATCGTATTCTACAATGCTAAAAAGTTAGTCTACGTTTATGAAAACTACACTAACAATAATTTAAAAATCTTGTTTGTGTAACGATATTTCACTATTGTAAATGGGAATGCATGTGTTTGCCCGTATTTTTCGGGCTAATCGCTCGAGTACTATGATCCTTCCTCTTCCCCGGAGCAGATGTATGATTTGATCGATATAGCATATAAGTGTTTAAACTATTCAGCGACAGTCAAGCGATAAACATCGAGATTAGGAGTTTAGGGTTCGGTGGTATCACCAAATCCATCGAATACGTACAGCTCGAGAGCTTTTGATAAACTCACTGATCGAAATGCGATTCCCATGATTATTGTGATGCCAATATTTAACCAAATTTATCTACTACGTAATACACCAACCGAGATAGACCAATAATCCAACTAACCAACATGATAAAAATATTTGTGACATTATTATACTAAATAAATGCCAATAAATATTTATTGGCATTGCCGTAGTCGGGTAAAAATATAGCCATGTCACCCGTACCATAATAACGATCGATTGACACCTTATTGTAGAAATAAAATTAGAGACTGGCTTCTAAATAAAAGGAAATAAAAAAATATTCCCACTATAATGGACAACTACTTGTCCACTCTTAATTCCCTAATAGACCAATGATTGGCCAAGCTTCATACAATATCGTTTTCCGATGAGAAGGAAAACTTTGGTCCGATATTACACGGGTAAATCTTTACAGGGTTTAGAAAAATAATTGGATTGCTACATTGAAGGAAAGCAATTACATCCGGCAAGAGAAGCAATTTCGATTTACTCAACAACGACGATTTAGGTAAACTTCCCTGTATTAAATTGTACCACCCCATTTTATATATTTGCTTCATAAATCCCGTTTAAGGGTTCGATTACGTCTTTCCTTCTCCTTATTTAAATGTTTTAGGTACCTTATAATAGCTTTCCTGGCAGCCTGGAAAAATATAAAAACAAGTTCTGAATTTTGATAAAAGCTCTTACCTAGTACATTGTAGCTACATACGTGTAGTATGTTAGTTAATAAGATTGAAATAAACCAATATATAATAATACTTAGCCAGCCTATATTACATCAACACTACCTGTTCTATTCCCAATCACTTGGGGTTGGCGCAAACGTGTACTCGTATTGTACGCTTCGTCCATTCGATTCTGCTAGCCGTCATACTAGCATTCACTTCTTTCTTACCCATATTTTCTTTCACACGATCCATCCATCTCTTTTTCGGTCCTGCTCTTCTCGTATATCCATCCACTTTCATACCCATAACTCTTTAAGTCACGTGGCCCAACATTCCGATCCATAAATGCATTTTCACAAAGAGAACAATGTCATCGGCAAACAGCAATATCGTATAGCTTAGCCTATAATACATAATAACTTATTTAATAATGCAATAACATGTACAGTAAAAAAATATTAAGTAATTTTAAATTATAAGACTATTTGCACTGACAGCCTTTTACTTTAGATCTTATTTCTTGGTTTTGTAATTTACCATACATTTCTCTAACATTTTCCGATGAAGTTACCCCAAATTCCAATCAAGCTTCGGGTCTGGACAACGAAATCAAAGACGAGTTACTTGGGATACACCCGTTGCTAACTTTAGATATATTATGTCCATGCGTGCTAAATCGTGAGGAGATGGACTATCTTTTACCCTTTTTTATGAAAAATTTATGAACATTTCGTAATATCAATCCCAAAGAAGTAGGAATGTAATAACTGATAATGAAAGAATAGTCTCTGAAAAGAAAAAATATCCTAAATCATCGTAAAAGTACAACGCAATACCGACATTATGCTTGGCAGAACTACTATGCCTTAATTCACTAAAATTCATTCTCTTGACATACATTTCTATAGCAAAAGCTACGAAAATGTCCGCATCGTAGCATTTCGTAGCAGTTCGCGCAATGCTTTGCTACGCCTAATTTAAAATAAAAACCATTTCTACAATAATGCATTTTCTCATAATGGACCCAGTTAAAGTTTTATTACTTGTTACATTTTAAAAGTATTTTTTATTGTTGTGAAGAGACTATAATCGCTCTCAGGGTTTATCCAGGATTTGAAACATAATTATATTTTTTATGCTTTTTTATTAGTTTTAAGGTATACCGTGACTTTTTATTCATCTTAGAAACGCAGCCCGCTTAATGTACCCAATGAAAAGGTACTAATCATTTATATTTTCTTTTTTTTATCATTTGTGTACTTAAAAAAAAACATTAGAATCATGACAAATCGTGTTAAATTAAAGTTAACGTATAAAATGGTAGAAAATACCAACCCAGAGTACGAGTCGAGTAGACTGCGCTCGTAATAGTGCGTCCACGAATGCTCGTTCGAGGCTCGCAAGCCCGTCCACGCTACGCGAATCGTGCTCGCAGTGTGATCGTTCGTGGCTCGGCTCGTGCTTGGTTCGCCAAGCATGGACGCACCATAACAGGGTTTTTAAAACTACGTCATGCGTAATGAATAATATTTTAATTTTTCAAATAATAAAAATGTTCAATTTTTTTATTTTTTTATTTTAGTATCTATTCAATGGTTACGTTGTGGGCTACGTTTCTAAGACGAAGAAGGGCTGGTATATTGTGTGTATACTAAAATATTTTTTCACACAGCCCTTTATGTAATCATTAGTTCAGTGTCATAGTCAAAAATAAAAATAAGATACTTCCATGCTTATCAATCATAAAGGAGTAGCCAGAAATTGTATTTTGAAGCTTTAAGAAACTTAGGCATTAGCCGGCAAGTTTTTCCTGTAACGCACATGGTTGGGTTGCCACTAATGGCGAACCAGTCTTCCTAACTTTCCCTAAGGCGAAAGTAAAAAGAACTTTTCTTGCTAAAAATTATTAAAGCCAACCTTCCCCTTACTTAACTTTTTTTGTCAAAATAAACTCTTATCTATACTAATATTATAAAGAGGAAAGATTTGATTGTTTGTTTGTTTGTTTGTTTGCATTGAATAGGCTCCGAAAGTACTGAACCGATTTGAAAAATTCTTTCACTGTTGGGAAGCTACACTATCCCCGGTTGACATAGGCTATATTATATTTTCAAAAAAATTAGGGATCCTTACTAAAACTCCAATAATGTAACCCAAGGTGTAAAAAAATTACGTTAAATACTCATTACATCGCGTGCGCTGCGAAAACTATCGAAGATAGAATAAAATAATGTACTACGGCTTTGCAGAACACATTATTATTTACAAAAAATGTCGCGATACCATATGTCTAACTATTATAGTTATGCCACAATAAGTGTTTTTCTATTATAAAATTTTTATTGAAATGTCGCCGCTAGAAATGGCTCTCTATTTGTATCTTGGTATTAATCCTTATCAAATTAAATTACTTCATATTCAAGACTGCTTCAATACCTTTATATAACTTTTTGAATTATTCAATTCGGACATTCCATTCAAAAGATATCACGAGTTTAAAAATATAAGTATTAGCAGAATCACGTCACTGGGGTACGGGCCGTTCGGGAGGGAGTCAATCTCTTTGCGTGTGGCTAGGGAATGCAAACCGGTTTCACCGAAAATCGAAAAACCGGTTATTCGGTACGGTTTTGACCAAACAAAAAAACCGGTTTTACATAGCACCAAAACCGGTTTTTCGGTTATTTTCGGTTTTTCTTTCAATGTTTGGAAAAACTAATAAAGGAAGATTTGCCGCAGTTTTGTAAACTGAGTGCAATGCAGGGAGTATTTTTGTGATGAACTGAAGTGTGTTGTTGTGTATTGTGTTGAGCTGGTAAGAAAATAACTTATAATAATGATTGTTTTTATGATAGATATAAAATACGTTTTTTTTTTACAATACTTAGGCATCAAACAAGCGTACGGCCCGCCTAATGATAACCAGTTACCGTAGCCTATGGACGCTTGCAACATAACGGTTATCACTCGCACGTTGCCAACCCTCAAACTTTTTGAAGCGGGGAGCTCATTCCATAGCCTGAGCGTTCACGATAGGAAGCTTCTTTGAAACCACACTGTACGAGACCATTTTGGTTCCAATGCGTGAGGATGGACCCTCCATCGGTGACTACGATGGTAGAAGGTGACTGGGCATCAGGTCAAATAATTCTTCAGAAAACTGTCCGTTGGAAAAGCGGTAGAACACACAGAAGAAGGCAGTCTCTCCTCAGACTAAGGGGCTTTAAAACACTTGTGAGCTCGGGATCGTCGACAATTATAACAGCACGTCGCTGAAATGAGTCTTAATACCAAAGCTAGTATCCAGGTACCCACAGAAGACAGCAACAATTCATTTGGGCTGGACTTGCGACTTATATAGTTGCAGTCTTTGTCTCGATAAGAAGTACTACTTCACTCTATTAATCACACCGAGTTTTTTGGATATCTTGTAGATGATTTTGGAACAGAACGTCGCTACAAATATTAACGCGAAGGATCCCAATGCTTTTCGTGATGTTGAGGGACATGTTCTAGAAACTTTTCGCAACGGTGAATGCGCAGGCTTGCGTGTGACTTAGTGTAGTTTAGTCGACCCCAATCGGAGTCACTAGTTTGTGTACTCTCGATTTAAGACAAGTTCTTCGCGCCTTTCCTCCAATATAGAACGAGGGATATTAGCACGCCTCGTGTAATGAGCGTCCCCTGTAATTTCATCTGCATAGCAATGAATGCTAGCAATAAAGAGTATATAATTAATATGCTGGAGGAACAGTGTTGGGGATAATCCAGAGCCTTGCGGGACGCCAGCATTAATGTCATGCTATCGGAGCAACTACTGTCAACGAAGGCTCTTATGTATGCCAAACAGCAAGCTGACTGATTAGTTTTTGTGTACTCGCAAGTTGCTCTGCCGTTACAATATGATATGTTCATAATATTACGAGTGAAATTAATATTATAACGTACGAAACATAATTCAATAAATGTACATGAAAGTGATCATATCTCATAGCAATTAAAAACCAAGCAAACGTGATATGTTTTAATGATTTAATTCGTTTAAAATAAAATCAAAAGGAAAGGAACCGTGTAGTATAGACATGGTTCTTTATATAGATAAACGAGTCTCTGATGAAGATGAATCTACAGAGTTAAATGAACTATTATTTCCATCAATTTGATGAAAAAGAGATGGATGGATTGTGTGAAAGATGATATTAGTAAGAAAGGAGTGAATGTTGGTATAACGGATAGAAGAGACGAATGGGAAAAGCGTACATATAGCGCCAACCCCTAATGATTGGGAACAAGGCACTTTTATACTCACTTCATTAACTTTAACTGACTATAATTCCTCAGTTTGCGATTTTTTAATCTTAGGCACGGTTATTATCTATAATTTGAGCTATAGAAATAACGTGAAAAAAAACCGAGCGAACATAAAAGAAACCGGTTTTAAAACCGGTTAACCGGTTTTACTACTCAATAACCGAAAAAAAAACCGGTTTTCATTTTGCCACGGTTTTGCATTCCCTACGTGTGGCTCAATGTTTGTACAAAAAGGCTTGACCGATTCTTATGAAATTTTGTGTGTATAGGTCTGAGAAGAGGACGTAAACTATTTTTCATACCCGTAGGGTAGGGTAGGGTAGGGTAAGGTAGGGTAAGGTAGGATAGGGTAGGGTAGGGTAGGGTAGGGTAAGGTAGGGTAGGGTAGGGTAGGGTAGGGTAGGGTAGCACCACGCGAACGAAGTCGCACCGGGCAGCTAGTTATAAATAAAATTGTAACTGTACTGAGTACTATATTTATACAAGGATTTTCAAGTAGGTTTTATAGTTTATACCGAAATAACAAGATTTGTCCAAAAAAATAGAGATTTTTAGAGATGTTGGAATGACGTTATAATTGATTTTTGGTGCCTAAGGAATAACTTGAGGCATGTAAAATATTTTTAGAACCCCGGGATAAAAATGCAAAATTATGTTCCATATGGCGGCAAATCGCGACCGAAACCATTATGTTATTGTTATTTTTTGCGGGGTTTATAAAATATTTCAACTATATTAACATGTTACTGGTAATGTAATTCCAACATTTGCAGTCATTCAAAACCTTCTAAATATGAGTATGAATCTCGCCATGTCAATTAATCTCATTAATACCATAGGGCCTATAGAATTTTAATAATACCATAGCTTTAACCAAAACTAATGCACTTCTGCACTTCAGAATTTGAACTAAAATTAAACATCATATTAAAAAAAAATGTTAGGGTGTATTGGTTCTTTGGTATACTAGAGCCTGGTAGAGATCACTTTTAGTGATAAGGCCGCCCATTGTAACACTTTATTATTTTTATGTTTTGTTTGTTAATTATTTCTTTTTTTTTTGGTGTAACAATAAAGTATTATCTATCTATCTAATACACACGTTGTAAGTAGTAAATCCACTTACATATTGCGGCTACATAGTACTAAAGGTAGACTAGGTACAGGGGTAATATCAACTTGCCGACGCCAGCTTGAAGACGTCTGAGGAATAAGAATCATAGCCAGGGTCGATGGTTCCATCTACAGATCAGACGGCACGTGGGGTGAACGTCTGAAATAATAAAACTTTAGTTGATTCTAGTTCGTAATTCAAACGAAAGAATTAGTTTCTTTTTACCTTTAATCTCTGGTTAGTGAATAAAGCCACAATACATAATATTGACATAGGTATGGATGCTTAGTCACAGAGTAAAATTATACTCATATATTATATAAATTAAACTCAAACAAAAAACATAAGTAAAAATATTAAGTACCTAACAACTTTCACACATACGGCGTGAATATTACGTAAATGTTAAACGAAAATATCCATCCATTACATTTTCATAATGTGAAAAATAAGTTAAAATTATGCGTTCGTAAGGGTATTAAGTAATTTGAAGGGTGAGGCCACCCCCGAGGTTCCATCCATCACGGGACTTGCTCAATTGACATCGACGTCAACGCTTAACCCCTAGCCTTAAGACTTGTATTACATGGAGATGCATTGACTAGATATTTACTGAAAGCTTTTGATTTTGATGATCATTCCCTTGTAAATCATCTCATCAATAAATAAATATATAACTGGGCTTATTTAAATAGGTCTATAAAAAGGATAAAGTAAATGACATACGAAGACAACAAATTACGGAATATTTAAATAATAAATTTTAATTTGCATTTATAGAGTTAAGAGGCGTAACTAAAAGGCACAGTTCCTCAGCATGAGAATGGCAAATAATATAACGCCATTTTTTAAAATAATCTAGTGAAAAGAACAGTAATTCCCACATGTAACCCTGATCTAAAGGAAGATTTATGAGCATATTCTGCTCCCACGTACTCTCACATCAAGTGTGATGACTCCTGTCAATCAATATTAAAATCCTCGTTTACAACATCTTCTAACATTTTGGAGATGGGAAATCGATTTGAAAAAAGTTTACTAAAAGCACTTGCCGTTTTTATCCTAATTCTCACTGAGCCACACGCTTAAGCACTACTACGGTTAATACTATTATTTATGGCATTACATAAAAGTGTACTTATCCTACGATCACATACCGACATGTACACGCGGCGAGCGGTAAGGCCATTAGTGGGCGGAGCAATACTATCAGGAGTACTGTCTGAAATATAAATGAAAGTGTAGTAATGAATGATGAACTAGTCGAATAATAATTAACTAATTCTGACTTTAAAAACTGTCATTTTGATTACAGTTCTTCAGCTTTTATCAGACTTCAACAGTGGCCCTGTTTTTTTTTTTTTTTCGCTTTAATTTTTATTATAAAAAAGGGTCTATGAACACTTCAAAATAAATAAAACAAAAGGGTCTACCTTTTGTTTTATTTATTTTGTTAAGATATATTAAATAAGGAATATGGTGCTGTGTTATGGGCAAAACCCATTAACCCGTTGGTTCTCGCGAGAGACGCGTGTCCTATTATAACAATTGATGTGACTGTTATTTTTTTTAACCTTTCGCCATCGAGGTACAATCCCCTTAGGTCCCTTAGAGTAGTCATCATCAGCCTATAATATCCCACTGCTGAGTACAGGCCTCCTTTCACAAATGAGGGTGAAAGGGAATGGGCAGATACTCCACCTTAGACCACCACCATAGAGTAGTAATACCGAGCAATCCGATTCCGAAACTAGTCAGTGAATTCTCACTGATTTTGAACAGTAAAGACCAATCACTGCATCTTGTGTTCTTGACTTGGCCAATCAGAGCGCATGTGTCCTTCAATTAGCCAATCAGAGCGCATTGTCGATGGTGGGAAATTGGCGGAATAGATTGCAAACAAAATGAACGTTATTGCGCTTCTTTGGGTTCGTTGTTCGATGCCTTGAGCCAAGGTATTAGACACAAACCAATTTAAACAAAATAGATTAAACAAGAATTTCTGAATAGTACTTAGCTTAGATTTCAAAATTATTTTAGAGTAATAATGACGAACGAGTTCAAAGATGATGCTTGTCTTGGAAGTAAGATCACTTTCATATTTAAGTAGGTAGGTAGGTACTGTGTTATTTATATATAACACATATATATATATACATATGATATATACCTATATCATAATAATGTACAAAACATACCTAACAAACGTAATAATATAACTATAACTTTTAAATGCATAATATAACTGTGTATTCAGACGGTGAAAATATTTATGTTGCATGTTAAAACTTAAAAAGTAATATAAGAAAAGCTGTAACAGTGTCAGCACTTGCAAAATAATGTGTTTAGTTTAGTTTGTGCTTACATGTACACTTTTTATGTTTGTGTTTTAAGTACCATATCAGTTATTTTACAGCATTTTATACATTTTTTAAACCTTTCCTACTAAAATTATATTTGTGTGTGTATAATATATTTAAGACCAATAATCATTACTGATTGGGGTGAAATTTGGCACTTGTATCATAACATAAAGGATACCTACCTTATCATAGAAAACATAGATTCCACGTCAACGCGGCCGTAAGCAAGTATTTATATAAATATCTATATGTCGGAGTCAGCGACAGCCAAGCGATACAAAGACCACATTTAGGATTCAGTGGTATCAGGATTCAGTGGGCGCAGTGCAGGCAATAAAACAAAGTTATACCATCGCTTCGTAAAAGTCCCGTATGAGGAGAAGAAGCGACGCAACAAACTCCTCACGGGCCCAATGTGTTTATTGTCGTAATATTACAATTAAATAATCACTTCACTTCACACAATTGTACACTCTTAAATAAGTATAGGCTTAAGAGCCGGGTGTAACAACGATTGCACTGAGATGTGTACAGCTCGAGAGCTTGTGATAAACTAACTGTCCCAAAAGCAATATGCATCCCCTTATTAACTTTGTTATTCACGTTATAGTCATATCAGTATTCTTACTTTTTACGCATACCCTCATTAAATCTGTTATTTACGTTAAAGTCAAATCAGTGTTGCTACTATTTCACCCAACCCTTGTACCACGATAATATCATAATCCAACTGAGTTCGACTAACTATCTCATTCTCCGACACGGCCATCCTGCGAATCACACGTCCTCGTGTGAAAAACTCTACCAGATGTACCTGAAACCAAAGAAGTTCAGCACAGTAACTGATAATTTCGCTCGGCCATTCCTGCCTAAACTTGATAGCCATTTTTCTATTAATCGCTTCAGTTTAATCATTATACTAACGCTTACTCATACTAACCAATGATACAGTTCCAATCTATTAACTTATCAATTCAAGACACACTAAAGTCAACACAGGTAGGCAGTAAGCTCAGTTTAGACAATCCAAATGTAACGATTACTAAGATCAACAGCCCTACAGCTCCACCAAGCACGTTTACTACCTACGCACGTACCTAAGGGAGACAGTTTTAACTGTATAGTCTTCTAGGCACGAATAGACTGTACTACATCGCCCAAAGCCATTGCTTACAGAATATTCACGGACTTCTCAAGAAAATCTATGATCTCCGCACTGTATCGTATTGTGGAAACAGCCACCGCGCCGTTAATAGTGTAAGTGGCCTCCAATGGCCTCCACGCCTTCCAGATAACCACCACGCCTTCTGGACAGCTCCGTCTAAATGACCACCTCGCCTCATTTAGACAGGCCTTCACTCCTTCTAGATTACTACTAAATCTGGTAAAGAGCATACGGCCCCCCGGATGGTAGCCTGTTACCGCAGCCCTTGGACGCGTGTAACACCAGCGGTATCACACGCGTGCGTACCGACTCTGCAGAAATCTCTTCTAGATCACCACAAATTCTGGCAAAAAGCATGCGGCCTCCCGGATGCTAGCCGGTTACCGCAGCCTTTGGACACTTGCAACACCAGGGGTCACTCGCGTCTGCCGACTCTGTGTAAATCTCTTCACCTATCCTTCCAGATAGCCACCTAGCCTAGTCAGATAACACCGTCTAAATGGCCACCTCGCCTCATTTAGACAACACCGTGTAAATGGCCAACTCACCGTTCAGACCCCTAACAGAACCATAAGTCATTTTAGCCTTCTTTTTCTTTCTAATCTTGCTTTATCGAGTTTGCGTTAGCACTTTGCACTATCTATCAATAGACCAGTGACAGCAAAATAGAATAGTGAAAGAGAGACAAGTTAAATAACGAACACTATTGTAGCGAACTAATCGATTCACTTCACGGACAACTTAAGTTTACTTCTTCTTCTTATGCGTTGCACTCTTGACAGAGTGGTCGTGGTCGTCATGAAGTGTCATTTGTGGCGCGCTTCACAACACGCCGCCATTCTTCCCTAACTGCTGCCCTTCTGGTGCAGTTATTGATGGGTCCGCCTATTGCGGCCTTAATTTGGTCGGTCCATCGCATGGGTGATCTTCCACGCGCTCTAGTGCCCTCCACTTTACCCTGCACCACCAATCGCTCTATGGAGACATCTCCACGCTTAAGTTTACTTAAGAGATACCAATTTCTATCAGGCTATGTCTACATAATAGCTAATAGTAAGGTCAACTTTACACCGGCTGATAGAATTTCACTCCAAAATGAACTACACTACCTAATTGGCATTAGTTTAAACCTATCGTGAGATTATATGACGTAAGAGATTAAAATATTGTGTGATTTTAACGACCTAGAAACATTGAGGCATTACATAACCTTACATTACCTTCACTATGAGAATAAATGTCAGGGACATAAACAAAGGACATTGCCAACCGCATATGGAACCAGCACAGTACATCGCTATCAAGGGACTCACTCAACTCCTAGTTAGTTGCTTACACTATACTTTTAACCATCATAGTTTATTTCTACCTACATTTTTCAATTCCGAAATCGTCACGAAATCAAAACGCAATTTCACGATAATAAAATCAATTACAATAATCTTGCTAAAACAATATTGATGAGTACCGCATCAAAGTCTAGTCTCATTTGCGTAACAACTTAAACAAGGGTACCGTCGTATCGTATAAAGCATACCGTCACGTCACACTAACAACACATCTTGTTAACGTTTCAACACAAACTGGGATATTAAACCACGCAGCCTAGGTGCGGCTCATCTTATTAAGTATCACGCTAGTATTTAAATAAGCAAGAACAACTCAAATCATTAGGTGCCTATTTTATCTGACTATCCGATTATGACTATAATCTAGCTCCCATAATCTCTATGACTGCTAAACACTAATAGTTCCGTAACGATAACTATACCCGTGATTATCTCCGTGACCAAAACGCAAAATAATAATTTGAGACTCAAGAGACCACGCACTTAAATCCAATTAAAACGCTAAACAACTATATTCTCAACAACAATGGGTACTTGTACCTCAGGTACCTTCGTAATCCATTAGTAAACAACATGAAATCGACTCACAGAAAATAGCCATCTATCCAGTAGGGTTGCCGAATGCAGCACAGGTCAACCCGACGCTGGTTGTTGCTGTTGCTCACTGCACCGGTGTTGCTACCAACCGCGCTGCCGTTGCCACGACTGTTTTTGACTGCAGTGAAGTTGCAGACACGAGGGCAGTTATTCGCAAAGTAGCCAGCATCACCATATCTGTAACATTTAACACAACACAGCATTTGGTACAGCTTAAACAATAAAATAATGTTAGAAGTAAAGGAACGATCACATGACCTGTTTTTCCCACACTCGAAGCACCGCAGACAACCGCGCAGCATGGAATGACCACCATCTAGCTATTATCATGTCGCGTATAAGCACGCGCATCTCATGATTCATTTAGTTACACTATTACGATGCCACCAAACTTTATTCAGTCTTCATTCTTGACGTCATCCCTCGCTTATCACAAGCCAATTTGAAACGTGTTCGGGGTTCTCAAGCACGTGGCAGTCCTCAAAGTATGTAGTCTTTATCCCACGCCTGATGTCGGAGTCAGCGACAGCCAAGCGATACAAAGACCACATTTAGGATTCAGTGGTATCAGGATTCAGTGGGCGCAGTGCAGGCAATAAAACAAAGTTATACCATCGCTTCGTAAAAGTCCCGTATGAGGAGAAGAAGCGACGCAACAAACTCCTCACGGGCCCAATGTGTTTATTGTCGTAATATTACAATTAAATAATCACTTCACTTCACACAATTGTACACTCTTAAATAAGTATAGGCTTAAGAGCCGGGTGTAACAACGATTGCACTGAGATGTGTACAGCTCGAGAGCTTGTGATAAACTAACTGTCCCAAAAGCAATATGCATCCCCTTATTAACTTTGTTATTCACGTTATAGTCATATCAGTATTCTTACTTTTTACGCATACCCTCATTAAATCTGTTATTTACGTTAAAGTCAAATCAGTGTTGCTACTATTTCACCCAACCCTTGTACCACGATAATATCATAATCCAACTGAGTTCGACTAACTATCTCATTCTCCGACATATATATAATATATTATCTATACAATCAATATTTTATACTAATATAATTTTACCAGAAGATATTTTTGTTTCTTCTTTTTTGTCGGATTCAAAAAATCATAGGAAGCTACATTATCCGTGAGTATTATACTACGCGTACCTACTTTTTGTCCCAGGAATGCGGGTGAAACCGCAGGGGACAGCTTGTATTATATAAAGGTGGACAAAAAAACGTAAAAATATGGTAAAAATCTTAGACATTTTAACTAAAATATTATGTAAATTACACCCGGCTAACTGGGTGCTGTCCTTCGATTCTATTATTCTATTATCCATATGTAGGTTTTTTTTGCTAATACCAAATATGTGTGGAATGATACGCGATGCGCTGACCTATACAATTTTACGAATTTGGCCAAAACATGATCAATCTAAGAGGCATATTTGGGCGTGTATGGCCATGATTTCTGCTGCCTATACCTAGTCCGTAAACCAATGAACGCCGCTGCCTTTGATTGGTTGTAGGGTGATGTTTTTAGTTTTTGCTATCATCCCATAGTAATCCAGCAATGGTTTAATGAATATATCTAACACAATTAAATTTAGGATAATGACTATGGAAACGCTACAGTCGTTGTTTTGTAATGCAAATCCGATCTCTTGAATAGAAGCTGGCAAGCGATAAAATTAATAAATAAAGATTTGCGATTGAGCCTTCCTGGGCCAACTTCACCATTCATTTACAAAGTAAACCCCAAGTTGCACTCTTGAAACTCATTAAAGGAAAATCCGGGTGCATTTTCTAAAGACGTTGAATTAAAGCTTCTTTAAAGAAATTTTCTTAAAACTGCGAGCGGTGAGCGTGCCTCATTTGCTACTATTGAGGCGTTTCCTCATAGTTCAATGCGCTGTATTCCGTTTAAATGAAGCTCAAGATTGAATCACTTCGGATTCGTTTCATTGAAAATGTCTATTTTATTTATCGTACTAGGTTGTTTTTTTAATTTATTTCATACTTCTTTTTACCCCGTATTTTTACGTACCTACGTATATTTTAATTCAAGGCAGGTATGTACCCCCGTGCTATAGTTACCTCACGAAGTTTTCCTCTACCAGAAAATCTAGCTCATTGTAGGATTCGAACCTTCTTACTCCCACAGAGCTTTCCTCGCTTCAAAACTTTTCATTAAATTTAGAAAGAAATCTTATGCTTGAGACATACATTATCATTCTTATTAAGTATTATTTCAATTCTGCTTCTATGAGCAGTGGATCAACTTCTTCAGATAATACAACCTCGAAACTCCTTAAGTAAACTTACAGTGACCGATGCAAGCAAACTCCGCAAAGCCGGATTGTTTCAATTCTCTGTCTCAGTCTGCGTACGAATAATATTTGGACCATCTGACTAAATATAATCCGTATTATAATGTGGCCTTTATATTTACCCAGCTTTTGGAAAAGCTAATGTAAGTACTTACTTAATAATATAGGTACTTTGCAAAGCTAAACTATCAATAGATTAATTTATCTACCATGTTAAATTCTATTATATAAAAAAATAACTAGTGCTATAACGTTGTGGTACGCAAGGAAAAGACTATAAGTATTTCCTATCAATGGTATAGGTGCAGCGCAGACGACAGACCGCACCGCGCCGTACTTTTTAGTCTGTGAAAAAATAAACTATTCAAAAATATTAAAAACAAAAACTAGCTATTTTGTATACACAGAGCAAACTTTTTAATAGAAAAACCTAAAAAAACATATTCCAACAAAATTTAAATTAATTCACATACAAGCACAAAATAAGTACATTTGCAGATAACAAACGCTCAACACGATCGACATTCAAATGTATCCCTGATTACTCCCAAGTGGCGCGAGGATACAGTCACAATCTATATCCCGAAACATCTGCAGTAGCTATCGACAAATACGGATTTCAATAATTTACCCAAGTGCTAGTCTGCAGTCATCCACAGATAGCAATACAAGAGAGTATGTAGCCGCCTGTTTATTTAATAACGTTTGTACCGTCCCGATAAGCGGTGCCATTGTGCGGATCTCACAGACTCTGAAGCGATAGAGTCTCTGAATGGGTAATTCCGCCCTACGATATTCATAATGTCTCATAAAGGTGCAGGTAGTTTTAGGATATCGGTGGAATATATGCTTTGGCTTGTTTTTGCATTTTCGTCTGCATCAGATATTCAAATATGCATAGTTAAACCGTTTCGTAAGAGCCAATTATGGAGCTGGCTTCGAGTATAATACCTACGTATTTGGTGGTTTGTGCTATCTATTAGCAATCTTTAGTCTTTATGTTCGAAGCAGACGTTCCTCCTGATGGTATGTCACCTATTGGCATTAGCATACTAGATTGACAATGTGTGGTCGACAATAATCAATCTGAAGGTGATGTAGGCAAATATACCTACCAAGCACAAAAAAACATCAGAATTAAATGTGGGTAGGTATAGTTTCTCGCATTTAGAAGAGTTATTCAAAATTTCTAACCAACTAGACAACAAGCTTTATATATCAATGATTATTTGTAAATGTATGTCCGCTCTATCAGCTATTCTGTCTATGCTGTCACCCCAATTCTCCAAATGCGAACTGCTTGGCAAACAGTGATATTAGTTTTCTGAAAATGTACCTACTCTTCTTGAGTGTTTCCAGCTATATTTCACTCAAATTGTACATTAAAGTAATAGTGCTTCCCTATGATAATAGTATACTTTGTGTGTCTTTGACTTGGTAACAAAATACTAACCATATTTATGAGCTTTTATCAAATTGACTATAAATACCTATTAGGAAAAAAAAAATGTTAGATAAGAGTTAAAAATTCCAATAATTAAATCAATAAAGACAAAAGTTTCGTTCCCTTCCTTTCAAGAACTAGATATTTTACCAAAAATTACATATTTTAAATTTAACATTGAAAACTTTATAATTATGCAATTATAAAGTTTAATAATAAACGTTTCGCATTCCTAGGTAATTTATCATAGGTTTTAAAACCATTATGGTTTCTATCAGTAGATGATCTTGGTTAAAACAGAGGTCATGAATCTAAAATCCACCTTGCCGAGTAAAACGTCGCTCCCAAAAATTTTACGTCTTGATATTCAGTGCGCCGGAAAATGGGCTTTTCCAAAATTAATGGATATTTTATTTATTGCGTTACATGTTAAATTATCCGTGAATACGAGAAATCCATCCAATGTGTACTGAAAAGCTTTTTATTTATACCGACATGTCCATTCTACAACGTCGTGAAGAGTAAGCGAAATGAATCGTTTGAACGATCACAAAATTGTGGATTCAATAAGCCAAAGCAATCCTTTTACCCACGTATTTTTCACGGATAAAATGGATTCTCATATTAGGTATCCTTTATACATTTTGAAATGGTTTTTGAAATCTTTTGTGACATACAAATTAAATTGATTTTGCGAAACGAATTAAATTGATGTCAAATTTATACTACCTTTTTTTTATTATTCACACAAGTATCAACAATTATTAGTGATGGAATACCTTGACTCACATAAAACCTACCTAAAATGTTTATAATGTATTTAAGGTTAAATAAAATTAATTCTGGGTTAAAGAAAAGTTTTCACGTCTTATAAATATTATCTTTGCTTTAAAACTTCTCCGTTTTAATTGGTTTTTCCATTTAAACTGTATGACTTTTCAATCCACCGGAGTCCTGAAACAACATAAGCGATTGCATAGGAAGTATAGAACGCTATGTCTAACAGTGTTGGCAGCCGTACTTAACCCACATTAAGAATTTTTACAGCGGAAATGAAACTTAAAATTCTTGGAACTGAAATTGCCTCATTTTGCTCCAGCACAAAGAGAGTAATGAAAAGAACAGTTCGGATTCCACGACACATAGATTATCCTTAATGCCCTCTTTTGTCCACAATATATGTGAAGTTTTGATATAAAATTTTATGAAGGTAGCTTTCAAGTGAGGTCCGATTTCAATTTGATGTTCCACATTACCACTGATTCTACGAAAATTATTTTTATGGACTAGTGAACTTTTATTGCCAATCATTTTACTGATAACTTTATACGTACCATTATTGAGAACTATATAGGTACCTATGTAAAACTCCTAATGATAAAAATAGTCTGTGTACTATTAGAAAACAAGAGTGGGCTGGTTTTCTAATAGTACAGACTGAGACCATTTTTTTCATATGGGAGTTTTCATTAACACCTTAAAGTAGGTAGGTAGGTACTTCCATAATTTAAAATTTCTTTTAAACCAGCAGAAATAATGTCAGAGAATAAAATAACTCCATACTTAACAGAAATTGTTCTCATTCCAAGAACATTAAAAGAAAACATTTAATCGAATCTCATTGCATTTAAGCGAATCATCATCAGGCATGATGATTCAGTTGAACTTAAACCAGCAGAAATAATGTCAGAGAATAAAATAACTCCATACTTACTTAAAAGAAATTGTTCTCATTCCAAGAACATTAAAAGAAAACATATAAGCGAATCTCATTGCAATTTCAACAATAATTCATTTAAATTAGCAAAGAAAATCACGATATAACCGTTTATGTTTATTGAAGAATATTCAAATGCCATTTATAGGGGTTTCATAGCACTTTTCCAGTCAAACGCGATGGCTCCCTTAATCGGTTCCCTATCTCGAATCTGTGCAAGTAAGTGCACTTGACGAGGGATGAATAGAACCACAACAAAATATTTCATAGCTGGAGGCAACTTGGCTCATACTCAACTTAGTTTAAGCAGAACATTGGGAGTTCGCACCATGTTGCCACCTGATTGATAAATTAATTGCCGCGTTCCGAGGTCCAGGAGGTTACTGAAAAAATTAATGAAAAAGTCATTCTAACATATTACTATTGAGGCGACGTGTCGCTAGAAACGGAAGGTATTTCATAGTCATACATAGAAACCAGTAGCACCAGTAGTGTCGCGACAACACGTCGTCTGTCTGCCACTGAGAACAGAGAAACAAGATTTTTCTTCTTAGCTAGGTAGACAATTCTAATTTTATGCCTAATTAACGGTACATGTGTTATATCTCAGAGTATATAAATACTGGTACAAGTTATATGTTACAACTCACTGACACCATGGTTTGTTAGAATTGTCTGCAGATATATAAGCAATTTGTTTACTCTGCAGGGCGTAACACGAACTCGTTAATACACGTCGTGATTCCTGACAAAATATTGCCGTAGAAATATCATAAAAGATACACCTCGAGCCGCTTTCGTTGCCTTAATTTTACGACAAAAAGCGTAGACAGCCGACAAATTGCTCGGCAATTTATTGGCAACAGACAAAATGTTTAATAGTTTCCGCTGTTTATTTATCAAATCTAATATTATTGCTATAATTCTTTGAAATCTGATGTCAACTTAATAGTTTAGTATATACACAAATAATAATTTACTAACCTATCAATCACGTCTATAGATAGCATTACCTTTTGGCATTTGGAAGACTCTTCAAGGTATTTTATTTTCTGCTACATTAACTTAAACTTTGTAAGGAACAGTAAAATAATGTTTAAAAATATTTTTTCGCACAATATGGCCGCAATCATCCGTAAAGTTCAACTGAATATTTCCACCTAAATGAACCGAGTCACTGAATGTCCGTCTTTAAATTCTAAGTAAGACTTTTGCTTTCAAACTTTGTCCAGCTTTTCCATTTGACATTCAAGCGGTTTAATTGTTCCACGAGCTTTGCATTAATCTCATAATTATCATTTTCATTTCTTTGTCTATATAAGTAATCTAAAAGGGAAGAAAATACATTTTCGTAGGTACTTACAGTACTCTTTTGTTATTTGTCCAACTTACGTCACACTGCTTTAGTCCATTATCTGAACGAGGATAATTCCGCTAGGCAGACAAAGAATAAAAAAGTCACGTTAATGAGGATGTCAGCTACGCAAATAATAATCCCAGTGTGGCTCATTTCGTATGCGGCCCCGGCTCGCGACCAAAAAATTTATCTTCGCATTTTTTAGACAACGCAATTACAGAAATATTTACTTAATGTCGTCCCGCAGTCCGCTGGAAAAACATGTACGACAACGTTTTTAATTTGGAAGCGTTATACCTATACGCAGGTACGGTCAACATTATTAAAGAAATAAACATACCAGACTAGGGTCAATATATTTGTGTTTGAGCTTGGCAGTCATTCAACTCGTCACAAAGTGGAATCGTAACAAAGTATCAAATAAAACATCAGATTATGTGGGGTAGTGTAGTAGGTACATCTAACGTTAGCTCATTTCACACGAACCAAAAAAGGAATTCGTCATCATCATATCAGCATATGGATGTCCACTGCTGAACATAGGCGTCTCCCATGGACTTCCACTCCGAACGGTTTTGGGTCGCTTGTCGCCCATCTTGGCGCCCAGCGACTCTGACTAGGTCGTCGGTCTACCTGGTGGGAGGGCGACTCGCTCGGCGCTTTCTGTATCTACGTAATTGCCACTCGAGAACCTTCTTCCCCAGCGGTTATCGAAAAAATAAACGGAAAATGGAAAATTAGGTGTCTCAAATTCGATAACTGTGTCAGTAACGAGGATTTTTCATAGGATACCTCTATGGTCAAAATACCTGTCAAATCGAGTAGGTACATAAGGCTCAAATTGGTTCGAATTATCAACAGGTTTACAGGTTCACAGGTATTTTGAGCATAGAGGTATAGCATAAGACAACTCCTCATTCCCCTCCAACTAATCAATACTCGTAGATGATATAGTAAATGTAATTTAAAGGCATTTGTCTATCTAGTTATTCCACGGACGGTTTATAGATAGAAATAAAAAGAAAATAATTTAATTTATTTTTAATTTATTGGCTTTAGATCATATTTTTAATCTGAATCATGAAGACCACTGAATCATCGTGAAAGCGTTATCCATAAGTTGTAACGGGAGACTCATTCTTGTAGCAGTGGAAATGTATGTTATAAATTCACCAACACGAAACTAAAAAGATACAATTTAAGGTGCAAATTCAAAACAACAAATTGTAAATTACCTGTGTAAATTACTTACAATGTTTTCCCATAGAAACAAGAATCGCGAACCATGGACTAAAACAAAACAGATTTTTCATTTATTACCTTTGTAATACAAAACCTCGTTCATATTCTCAGGTTTACCAAACATATACTGCACGCTCCGTCGGGATCAATAGAAAAGCTCATTTTGTTTTATTCCAACACTCTAAGGGCACGCCCGAACCCTTTCAAGGGCGCCTTGTTTACTTACAAAATCCACTACAGATAGTGCCTGTGTGATGCCAAACGCTGGCAATTAAAGTCTGAAACAAACGATCAGATTGTTTTGGGAAGAGTGGATTTGTTATGGTACCTACAATGTACTTACCAAAAATTTTATTAATCTTACCTTTTACTTATACCAAAATACTTGTGCTTCGTGCGATGACCTCATTACTAGTACTACTACGTAGTAATAATAGCTCAATGGGACTTTTTAGCGGGAACTTGCAGAGTGACGTAGCATTTTAATTATTATGTTCATAAATTTGTGTATTTTGAGTTTTATTGTGTATTTTTGGTGGTATTTTACCCAATAAAGATCATCCATGTGCACCAGTGAAGTGAAATGAAATGAATTATGTGTATCGTGACTTTTCAAGTTGTCTCAAAATTTCCGTGTAGAGTTTTACTACAATGACCACCATTGTAGTAAAACATGACTTTTATGGACGGTGACTGACTGAGGACTATAATGTGAAGTGATTTATTGTGACTGGAAACTATAATATAACTCGACACTGGCAGAAATGAGCCCTAATTTGGGCTTGTTTGTCTAAATTAAAAATAAGAAGAAGAGAATAGGACTTTTTGGCGGGAACTTGCAGAGGGACGTAGCATTTTCATTTTTATTTTCATAAATTTGTGTATTTTGAGTTTTATTGTGTATTTTTGGTGGTATTTTACCCAATAAAGATCATCCATGTGCACCAGTGAAGTGAAATGAAATGAATTATGTGTATCGTGACTTTTCAAGTTGTCTCAAAATTTCCGTGTAGAGTTTTACTACAATGACCACCATTGTAGTAAAACATGACTTTTATGGACGGTGACTGACTGAGGACTATAATGTGAAGTGATATATTGTGACTGGAAACTATAATATAACTCGACACTGGCAGAAATGAGCCCTAATTTGGGCTTGGTTGCCAAAATTAAAAATAAGAAGAAGAAGAGAATAGCTCAATGTTTTGAGAAGCTTTCAGTCAGCCTATTATTCAGTCACTTTTATTGTAGGTAATAAAAATACACTTCAGTACGTGGATTACGTAACTTTATTGCAATGAAATTCCGATTGAAATAACCCCTGAATCGGTAGAAATATAACAAAATCGGAAATGGTTCCATTTCTAATGAACCACTGTTTGTATTTGCAGTTATCAGAACGCAAAAAAAATATCAGAAAACCGCTATATTGAACCGATTTCAATTCGAAAATGATTGAAATTTAGTTACGTAATCGCCCCACTGGAGGTGGTATTTTAATGTCATATAGGTATTACATACTCAGATTAGGCTAATTTTAAATTCTTGGGTATCAACAAAGAGTTCATTCAATCCATCAACCAAAAGCAAAAACCCATCCTCTGCTAAAATCAAATCATGAAAGTAAGACAAGCAAAATTACATCTTGAAGCTTTGACTGAGATCCGAATAATCTAATTTGTGACACGTCACATATTCAAGTAGTGAACATACATGAAAGTCTTAGACTCTCAGCTCGAGTGTCGTATGTATATCGCGATAATAAAGTTCTCTGTAGATTTTTGGCGTTTTAACGCGGGTGGCAAAAACGTGTAAACAAGGGCAAGGTAGTAAATTCTTTTGACATGGTAATCTGCTACTTGCTTCTTGAAACATCGTGCCGTAGGTACCAACCAAGTGTTTTATATACTACCTACCCTAAAATACAATGTAGGCTATGATACAAAAGCATAAAGATATACCCCCTTATTCATAATCGCATTTTAACTAAATCAGTGTAATAGTGTCCTCCGTCTCACTCTTTCGATCACCAAATGTCACGTGTCAGATAAAGACTTCAGAATTTTAGCTAATCAACGTTTGATAACTTCATTATGAATAAGGGGGATGGTATACAATAAATATGTATGGGAGAATTTAGTACCATGAGTATTCCGCTGGAGGCGCTGTGCCATTTCTTGTAGAGAATGTCGTAAACGCAAACGCGCTAGTAATCGTATAGTAACGTGAATTCTTAACACTCGGGGTAGATGAGTGCGAGATTTTTAACCTATTCGATAGGTAGCGTTAACATTAACAACGATTTGTATGGAAGTGGAAGGCAACGTGTTTCCCTTTATTGTCACTAGATGGCACTACTTGCATTCCATGGCTACGGCTACGGTAACCGCTTAGCAGGCGGGCCGTAGGCCTGCTTACCGAATTGGACGCACAAAAAAAAAATGGTAATTATTAACCCTAAGGTGGATGCACAGCATGAGGACCATAACACAAAGTGCCAAATTAACTACTACGGTTGCTTATCACTGAAATTATTTAGGCATATTGTTCTACGAAGGTAAAAACAATAAAAAATTTAAAAAAAAAACAAAACATCATGCTTGACGGATGCTGACCTAAACGCGATCGAATAGGTTAAAAAACTCGCACTAGGCTCTCAGTACCTATCCAGAGTGTTTTACAAAAAATTTACATACATACTTAACGAGTTTGCCTTTTTGGGTATGTACAAGTGCTCATTTAAATACGTACCTACCTAATTACACGTTAGTTTCGTTAATTCTTTACAAACGTTACAATCAGGGTACCTACCTATCTAGTTACTTACTTACTTACCTAAGGTTCGACATATTTTTTTGCCAAATTGTGTGAACCTAGCTAGATGTAGGTATTTAATGTTAAATTAATAAATAAAAAAAATGCAGCTAAGTCTTGGTACAATAATAATGAGGTTACAGAAATTCTAAATTCATTAGCTTAGCTTTTGAGTTGGTTGGACGCACAGGTTGAACCCCATAATCACGCCGGGCACAGGATTTACCCTGTGGCTGTGGATATATTAAAATAATACCCAATATTAAGTTAGTAGGTAACGGCATAGTTGATCGTTAATCTATTGCTTAAACTAATATATTATTATCATAACTATTGAACTTATAAGTATCGTCGACTAGTGGGAAATGAATAAAATTTGAATAGGTACTTAGATCTTTGATGCGGACTATGCGGAGAGGCTGATTGCGCTTTCACCAATAATATTATACACTGTATACACTAATAAAAAATGTGTAGGTACGGTGCAGTGCAAAATGCGATGGTAGGTAGTGTAAAGTAGAAATAATGCATGTTTTAAAAGTAAGAAGAACCTAATAATAATAACACAACCCAATAAGAGTTGCAAATCTATTGGAAATATAATAAATTATCTACAAAACATAATAATTCTCCTCAAATTCGCATTTTTCAGTTTTTTTGTTTCCAAAAGTTATGGTGTTAATAAAAAGACTATTTCGGAACGAAATTTCTCAATATCTTTGAATTTTGGAACGTACATACCAACTTCAACATCGCGTAATGAGTTGTCAAAATTTAGTCAGCATGTTTTTCATTACAATACTTTGGTTTTCGGTTTCACTATATTACGTGAACACAATCACACATTATCGTTAACATTATGAAATCACTGTGTCAAAAACAGACACATATTAGATCAGTTACTGTTAGAATAACTAATAAGTAAATAAATAAGTTTTAATATTGAATTTTGAATATGTGTATTAAAAACTATATCTAACTGTATGAAAAATGGAACGTTAACGCGCAAAGTGACTTGACTCGTTTCGTTTTAGTTGTCAATTGGTTGTCAAGCAAGCAAGCATCGAGAACAAACCCATACCCGAGTTGCTTGTCATCGTTGCCGAAAACTAAAAGTAATTTACAGTATTTATGATATTTTTACAGAAATATAGTGCATTTTAACAAATTATAGTGATAATATCTATAAGAAGGAGCCATGAGTTCAATCGGTACAGGTGTAAGTAATTTTACTCAAACATGAATAGGTTATTAAGTCGCTTTTCATAACTTATTTTCAACGTATCTTATTCAAAATCATACAGAAATTTTACTGAACATACATGCTTTTCTTACTATTCACTTAAGTAGCTACCAACTATTCACTTAAGTAGCTACCTACCTATTTTCGATATGGAACTTTGAGGAACATCACTTTTTAGACAACTCATTGTGATTCAAATAAAGTAGGTAAATGAAGACTCATAAGATTTAGGTGCTCACGATATTACGATTTACGCTAAATTACCCATTATTGGCAGACCTACCAGTCTAATTGACAAACACTCAAAATTATTCCAATCATTTTCATCATGCCTATTGTATTGATCTCTTACTTTCCAGTATGATCTCTCCGCATCGCAATTTTCACCAGACGGCCGTGTATTTCAAGTGGAATATGCCGGCAAGGCAGTGGAGAACTCTGGTACAGTGATAGGCCTCAGAGGGAAAGATGGAGTTGTATTTGCTGTTGAGAAACTTGTTACATCAAAGCTGTACGAACCTGGTGCTAACAAGAGAGTATTCCATGTTGATGAACATGTCGGCATGGTAATTATTATTATGTATATTATATTGTAGGCTCACTTATGAAAAGTGCTGTATCTTATCATAGTAAAATATTCACATAGTTTTCCTTTGAAACTTGGTGAGAAGTAGAATAAATCAGCAAATAATTAAGTGCACCCTTATCATATACATGAACTGCTGTTGCGAGTGATTAACCCTCCATTTACGAGGAAGGGTATAACATACCCCAGCCGTTAAGAACTCGTTAATCACTCTTACTCAATACAGATGTGTGGGTAATTTTTCTCTCTTTTTTTATGTATCAATGAGTTTTATTTTAATCCATTCATTATGACTTATTTTATTACAATATATTTCCCCTTAATAATTTTAAAACTTTTAATTTTATTTCCTTTTATTTTTGGGGTATGTTTGGCATCTGAGATTTAGTCATCTTGTATACCTACTTCTATAGAAAAAAAGTCTTTTATGACATCAGAATTGGACAGAACACATTTATTTATTTACCTACTTACAGCTACTTTTACAGGGATACCCTAATACAGTAGTGTAGAACTTACTTCAAAATTATAATAACATTTCCGTGTAACATAAAATTTCGATTGCTATTCTTGTGAATTCACTCAGAGTACAGTGGAATATGTCGGTTTCCTTATATATAGCATATT
The DNA here is from genome assembly GCA_947623365.1 of Achlya flavicornis. Classification (NCBI taxonomy): domain Eukaryota; kingdom Metazoa; phylum Arthropoda; class Insecta; order Lepidoptera; family Drepanidae; genus Achlya; species Achlya flavicornis. The sequence continues at coordinate 8,168,164 of OX392482.1, forward strand.
TTTATATGAGCAAGAATAAAAAATTATAATATTTTATCCAAGCAATAACATTGTTTCCGGAATGGTATGCAATAGTTAGTTTGCATCAAAATTTATTCAGTTTAGGCCCTGGTAAGGCACTTATGAACGTTAAATTGGTACAAATTGGTTGAATTTACCACATAACTTATTACATTCCAGGCAGTAGCCGGTCTCATATCTGATGCAAGACAAATCGTCGAAACAGCTCGCTCTGAAGCCTCTAACTACAGATCCCAGTATGGCATCCCAGTCCCACTCAAGTACTTAACTGAGCGTGTGTCCATGTACATGCACGCCTACACATTGTACAGTGCCGTCCGTCCATATGGCTGCTCTGTTGTCATGGGATCCTGGACTGAGCATGATGGACCTCAGATGTTCATGCTTGACCCAAGTGGAGTATCATTTGTAAGTATTTACTTATATGTTGCAAAAAAAGATTGATGTGATCTGGCGTTTTAGGACATAGACACCCATGGAATGTTTGTTTGTTTGAGTGTCCCCAATCGATGTATGTAGGTTTTATTGTGCGCCGCCATTTAAAAAAATAACATACCTGACATGTGAATACACAAAGAATCATGGTGAGATCCATACATTGATTTGTACAAATAAATTAAACATGTAAGATTTTGATGACTGCCAATGTTGAGATTACATTACCAGAATTATGATTTTTTATCCTGAGGAGGCTCTAAAAATACTTTAAATACCTCAAGTTATTCCTTAGGCACCAAGGATCTATTATAACGTCATTCCAACATCTCTAAAATCTTTGTTTTTTGTACAAATCTCACCATGATTCTTTAACCACCTTTTTCTTTTACCGGGCAATCCGATTCCGAAACTAGTCAGTGATTTGTCACTGATATTGAACAGCAAGGACCAATCACTGCATTGTGTGTTTTTGACTTGGCCAATCAGAGCGCAAGTTTCCTTGTCTTAGCCAATTAGAGCACAATGTCGATGTTGTCAAATTGGTGGAAGAGATTGCAAGCAAAATCAAAATCATTACGCTTCTTTGGGTTAATTGTTCGATGCTGGTGGCACAGACTAGAATAATCTACTTATTTTTAAATTTAATCTAATTCTAAATTTTAATAAATATTTATTGCCTGTTTTCTGCTATGTTTAATTCTGGCACAAGATTTACAAAGTATCAAAATCTTACAAAATTATTGATTTATCATCAATTCATTTCAGTCCTACTTCGGGTGTGCTGTGGGCAAGGCGAAGCAAGCTGCTAAGACCGAAATTGAGAAGCTTAAATTGGCTGACCTCACTGTCAAAGAATTGGTGAAGGAAGCTGCTAGAATGTGAGTATATTTAAAATAATAAATAAATATAATAGATATTTTGCATCCATCATCCCCAGAACTGTGGTTTAACTTTTGAGTCCACCATTATTATAATGGGACTGTGGTCTGATGAAAGTTCAAGATTCGACTCACATTTAATATAGTTTCTATGAATACCCTTTATGATGCAGAAATCTATCAAATCTGGCAGTTTTTTTGGATCCGTAAGCCAGTATGTTGGGCTACCAGTTGAGACAGTATCTAGTCCGAGGCTTTCAATAGCCCGTAGTAACTCACGTCCTTTTGTAGTCACAAGTCTAGACCCCCATTGTGAATGCTTGCTTAGCATTATAGTCCCCTCCAGCCAAGAACCGACATCCTAGAGTTTTGAGGAAAGAGCTATAGTATGATTGTTTAATATTATGTTTAGGGGGGCAGTAAACTTCCAGGCCACAACTACAATGTTTGTGGCTAGTACTTCTGAGTCACAGAATGAGTTTGTCACATAGTGTTTATCTATTAATATTGATGGGCAATCCTCACACCTGCAAACTGAATCCTTTCGACAGTCCTAGCAAGTCTCCAAGGTCTACTATCGGAGCCACTGTGGTCAAAATCAATCTCCAAAAAGAAATTAAAACATACTCAGTAATATTCGTTCGACAGCTCTAATTCTATAAAGTCTCCGAGGATTACCATCAGATGTAGCTTATTGGGGCTATTGACTTAACTTGACTTCTTAGTAAAATGGTAAGATCTCATATCTACAAATGAAATAAGCTCAAAATTTGTAAAACTAATTCTATCTATGCAGTACATTGGGTATGTCCAATAAGTAAAGTGATAAGATCTCTTCTTTATCACAATTGTAACACTTTAAAATGTACTATATGATGCAAATTTGCTTGCTGCTGGATTTAATACAAAAGCCAATACATATCTGATAAGTCTTGTTCTTAGACCGATTTTCTCCTTAACAAAATGGGTAACAGGAGTATACAAGGGTACAGGTTGATTACATCTTCATCATTTGTTTCAGTATTTACCTGGTCCATGACGAACTCAAAGACAAGCAGTTCGAGTTGGAACTCTCATGGGTATCTAAGGACACAAAGGGCAAACACCAACTCGTCCCTAAGGAAGTCGCGTCCGAGGCAGAGAATCTTGCCAAGCAAGCATTGGCTGACATTGAGGATTCTGATGAGGGCGATATGTAAATTAACGATTAGATAATAAATTTTTACTCAAATTTAATTGGTTTCAATAGTTTAAAAATCCTGACTACCAATTAACTGAAATTGCGCTTATTTCTTATTAAAACACCGATTGCCACTATTAAAAAATACGATTTTTTCGATTTCTTTAGTAGATTTCAAGATATTTACAATATATAGTTATCAAAATTTAAAATTTAAAGTGTCTGCTTTAAAAAGTAATTAGTATCGATAATGATGAAAATAATGATGAATTTTATTATTCACAAAAATCTTGTTGAGATGTCCTAGTGTAATGGAAAATAGATGCGCCAGGGGACGTGCACCTTCTAGGTCTGATACCATTACTAGAGAGTAGACCGGCGGCAATATGCAGCAAGCGAGTCACTTGGACTTGCCGTAAGGTGGCGTGAATGAACATGTTTGCTACGTCGCGCCTTCGCTTTTGGTAGTGGTAAGTAAATAAGGATAAATAAATATATCACAGTTCTTCATAATTATTTGTATTGTCAGTTTATGTGTAATATCTCACAACATTTGCAGACACCCTAAGTACAATATACAAATTTTATGACCAATTTCAAAGATGACTCACAATATTTATAAAATGTACAATATAATCTCATTCGTTTTGAACTTACAATGTTAAATATTTACAAAATATTAGATCTGATAAAATTGTATACAATATTGATATTTTTAGATTACAATGATATAAATACATAAAAAATAAAAAGAACTAATTGTATTTACAAGTTAATCAGGTCATAAATGTGTGTTAGTTCTTCATTCTTGCTGTGTGGTTACCCTCGGATATAACTGGAACAAAATTAAATCTATTACAATGTATTCATAAAACTTTGGGATAACGTAGAAACTTGAACTAATATTATTATATTGGCCGCTATTAGTACAAGCCACAATAACAATATCTAATTAATGTATATATGTAAACATTTATAAGTTTACATTTCTAAATAAATTACATAGTTACAGCTACCAAACTGCATAGTGGTAGCTTTGCTTTTGGCATTTTTTTTTAATCTCGTAAGTGGCAGCCCCCTCTTGAACCTACCCCCCTATGCTTCGGTGTATAAAAAAAATAAATGTTACCCCAAGCAAGTTCCTAGGCACGTATGCCTCCCTGTTGGCGTGGTCGCGGCACCACCACCACTCGCGCTCGTGGTCGTCCCCCTTGCGCACCACCTGCAGCCGCGCGCCGCTGCTGAACGACAGCTCGTCCGCGCGACCCGCCGTGTACGAGAACACACTGTACACCACCCCGTTGTTCATTATGCCTAGCTTCTCTTGAACACCTGCAAATAATAACATGTTTTGTTTTATTTACTACATAGATTTTAAAAATATTCCATAACGCGTGGATCTGGTGGATATTCAGATTTTAGGGTTTCCTTATGGTCACAGCGGCGGCTGTTTTAGATTTTTTGCTGTTTGAATATCACATATTTAAGAGTCGTTTTGACGTCTAAACGGTGTGAAAACAGGTTACAGTATATTGTTCTGAAAGTCATCTATACAATAAATGGAGCACTTACCACTTTAATCCTGTATTGTTATAGTTACATATATACGTCCTAATAATTTTGAGTAAAAAATTATTTAACTTAGTCAAATTTTAGAGAAAATGTGTGAAGAATTGCTTTTGATTTCGGCTACTTAGAACTCTCATTCATTAAAATTATAACAACATAAATAAAATTCAGTTAAAAACAATCCATTTCCAGAAAAAAAAAGTTCAATAGTTTGGCTATAAAAAATCTTTTAAAATAACCTAAATCTTCAATTAAATAAAATAAAATCGGCAAATTTTGCATACGGCCTCTTAACAACATAAAAAAATAATTTTAGTTTCTTTACAAAAGGCCCCCCCTATTTATTTATTTGGGGTTAAGTGGCTATTTCAAGTCTTTCCAGAGCTTGTATCACTGCGACCAGACTAGATCTATTGTGATCGCCACGTTAATTAAATTTCACTGCCAAGACCTGCAGCTATAATAAACTGCACAATATTCTTGGCAGGAATGGATTTTACTTCATCTAGGTGTAACAGGTGTTTCCCCAGATGTGTATTTCGTTTAGGCATAAGTGGACTGCAGTCACACAAGAGATGTAATGGTGTTTCATCTGCCTCACGGCAGAATCTGCAAAGCCTCGAGTCGTGAACGCTGATGGTGAACATATGTTTGTTCAATCCACAGTGCCCCGCACAAGTATGCGTAAGTTGTTTCTACTTAGAGATAATACCTCTATTACTATTTTATCAAAGGCCTTAATAAGTGCCTTGGAATGGTTCATTCCAGGAGCGTTTTTCCAAGAATCAATGGATGAGTTTACATATAGGTTCCTCATAATTAGTTTAGCCAGGCTTTTAGGTACACCACAAATTGGCTCGGGGCCATAAGGGGTCCCATTAGCTCCAGCTTTAGCTAGTTCGTCAGCTTTTTCATTACCGACGATTCCAGTGTGTCCAGGAACCCACCGTAACACAACCCTGTTCTTTTCGCCCAGGTGGTTTAGTAGGTCCATGCAGTTTTTAACGTTTTTAAGGCCCCCCCTAACTAAGAAATTAATTATAAAATAATTCTGAAGTCACAATTTGTAGTATTGATGTAATTTGGAACATGTAAGATTGAATAAAAAATTAACACAAGTTTTCTTCAATCGTATTAAGTGACATCTATTGAAATAGCAATGAAATACTTACTGTAAAGATATTCTGAACAGCCGTCGAAGCCTTCCTCGTCCTCCTCGCACTTCTCAGCCGCTGTCTCGTGGTCAGACAGGGTCGTTGCGAAGATACACGCGCCTGTAACACGTTACACACACAACTTGTTAGATGGCGCTCTACACACATTTTGAAGGTTTACTTCAAGAGAATGCTGAATCTGTGTAATGTGACCTGTGTCTTAGTTTTTGACATATCACGATTTTGGATTGATATTAGACCCGACAATGTAATATCAATAATAATAGCAGTTAATAAAACGAATTGTATAGGTACCAATTTGTTGCAATAAGTAAACAAATTATATCCAGGTTTGGGTTTAGATTGGAAGAATACTTATCCTTTAAACTCGGATCAACCATCAAGGCCTCTTATTATTTTACAACGGATTATAGATACACCACCAACCATCCATCACCATCGCAACCTCAACAAGTGAACGAAGATGTTAAGCGCACAAATCCTAGCAGCCACTGTGCTGTGCAGCTACTACTCGCAAGAGCGGCTGTCGACTTGGGTGGTTGGCAGCCAGACCGGTACTACAAAGTACCCATCCACAGCTTTAGTTTCCTTATGATTCCTTGATAGAAAACTTTGCTACATCAAAATAAAACCATGAACAACGTGTTCCATACATACCATGGTCGACAAGGAAGCGCACCATCTGCAGGTTGTTGCAGGAGGCGGCGCAGTGCAGCGGCGTCCACCCGTCCGAGTCCTGCGCGTTCACGTCGCAACCCAGCTCCACCAGGAATCTGAACGTAAACAATGTTTTACAGAACGTGAAATAATAATATCAGACGTAAACTAACAGCAACGTTTCAGATCAGTTTCGGATGAAACCAAAATTAAATTCGTTTGTCTTCTATTATCAGATATATTTTTCTTGCTAGGAACAATGATTGATCTTTGAAGAATCAACTATGTGTTATCAACAAAGCTTGCTTCAAATGGCGGGACCAAAAAAAAACATTTCTTAAAGTGAACAGAAGTGAATGTTATTTTTTGAAAGCTACAAAGTTTCTTATACTCACTTGACTATTTCAAAGTGTCCCGCACAGATGGCATTGTGTAAAGCGGTGATCCCTTCGTCATTTGCAGCGCTTGCATTCTGCACCTGAAAAAGCAATTTAGTAATTAGAAAGTGTAGGTCTGAAATGCAACTAAAGGGCAACAATGGAGCAGCAAGATAAAAAAATCTTGTTTAATAATCAATTGTCACTACATACCTGTGTTGCCGTTTTCTTAACAAGCTCCAACTCTCCTTCTAAACTGGCATCCAACAGCAGCGCGAGGGGATCGAAGCTGACGCGCCTGGCGAGCGGCGCCTTGCCGCCTTGCTTCAAGTTGCCTTTCTTTGTCCGCCTCAGCACATTCTCACCTAACTGAGAATCCTGACCGTTCAAATCAACAGAACTTATCTGTTCAGTTATATCCGACACTACAATATCTTTACTATCTTCGCTATTATTTACTCTATCAACTTCATCTTTCTGCTTCTTTTCCTTTAGGCCGTTCATTTCGCTAGGTGCTGAATCTAACGTTAAATGATCCATTTCAGGGAATAAAAACGCTGGTGGCATTTCTATACGTCTGTTAATGCTGACGCTAATTCCGTTCTTTGCATTATTTAGGTTCCTTAATTTAGGTTGTTCACTTAGAGGTGGTTTTCTGATGGTCAATGGCCTGGCTTTGATGATCATTTCGCTGTTGCCATTGGTTTCTTTCTGGCTCTGTGGTTCACTGTCGTTTGATGAATCTGGCAAGGGTATGGTGGGCATTGGTGTACACTCAGTAGATTGGTTAAAGCCTGCATCGTTGTTTACTGATTGTCGAGGTGGTGTCTGAAATAAGAAACAATATATGCAGGTGAAATAACACAATTGTGCTTCCAACATAATAGGTGATATCTAAGTACATATATTCTCAATTTTAATGGGTATTATAATGGTAGATAGACTTTGATGTTTACATACCTTGATCGTAGGTTTTGGAGGTAATGCTGGTTTTGGAGACTTGTCTGTGCTGACATCAGGAGTTGACAATGGAGTGCTGGCACTTTGCGGTGGGGACAACAAGATGCTCTGGGACGATGCATTCTGACCGGCGAAGTTTGAACTCCCCGTACTAGTAGATAGCCCTGATGCGGTGTTTCTAACGATCTGGGGTTGGGAGGTCACCACATTACTAGCTACATGATTTGTGATGGTCTGCGGTTGGACCGGTTGGATTTTTGTGGAGGATGTCTGGTATATGGGTGATGGTTTTCCGCCTGACACCTGAACCGATGTAGGTGCTACACTCGATACGGGTTTCTGGAATGAATGAATGATGGTGATATTTACAGATGATGGGTGCAGTGAAAGACAATATGATTTAAGCTAATAGAGCGTGTGGCTCAATGATATGACAATATGATCACTAGGGATAAGTTATTTCTTTTTACAATGATTAATATAACTTCTTACTACTAGGTAGTAGTAGGTAGGTAGTACTTAGTAGGTATACTATTTATAATGTTTTCAAGGATGAATGAGTAATATTTGTAATGTTTGTGAATTATTAATAAAATTATTTAGAGTAGAGTATATAGTTTTATATCTTCATAAAAAGAAATGTGTTATTTAGTACTAGATGTGATAAAATTACCTGTATTACAATAACATAAAATTTATTAACTCATTTTAGGTATTTATCAAACTGATCACCTAAAGATATACAAACTGTCAATTAGTTGATACTTAAGTCCTCAAATAACAATTTAAAATAACCGTGCAGTAGTAATGACTTTAATGATAATAGAAAATTGATTTATTTGCATGTTAATAATGAGGGTAGTAAGTCAATACTTTTATTACTAAGTACTTAGGTACTTGTTAGGTACTAGTTGTCTACATATTGGAATAATAAACACAAATTTACAAGTAGCAATCATGTGAATGGTCAGATGTAAAGAAATCAGCTTACCCCAAATCCTATAGAACTGCCAGCCGTAGTAGTGCTTGAAACTAAACTTGGCGAACTACCCTTTTGTGAACTACCCTGTTGACTCTTTCCACTTTTAGTACCCTCATTGTTCTGACTATTACTTTGACTTAGCCTAGAATTTTGTGGATATGCATGATTCTCCTTCCCCTCCTGGTTACACCGGCTGGAGGAGTCAGACTTCTGTAACTGATATGTGTGTTCTTGATATGCTACCTCATTCTGACTAAGAGGCGTTGCTAGACTTTTATTCACAACTGAAAGTGGAGTAGAATGAACTGTCATGTGGTTTACATTTATTGCATTCTTTTCTTGATCATTGTTTTTGACTTCAGGTTTTAATTTACCGTTACTTTGTGGGAATTTCGTGTTGTATGGCAATGTCTGGTACTTAGGATCGGATTTACTTGCAGCAAACTCTGGTAGAAATTCTTGTTCGTTTATCTTCAGATCTTTGCCAGTTTGATTGCTATTCGAACTACTCGTACTGTTAGGGCTGTATTGAGGCTGTTTCAGGTAGTCCGTGTATTTGCTAGGATCGAGCAACGGTTTCTGATCGTAAGCATTACTAATTCCCTGTTGAACCTGGTTATAATTTTCGTGTTTACTCGGATACTGCCCCTGATATTGTTCCACGGTTTGCGTATGAGGGTAGCCATTGAAAAGGGGATTGATCATTTGTTTTTGCTGCAAATAGTGTGTTTCTTGCGTCATATGAGTTTGTATATTTTCGCTTTGAGTATGTTGTTTTAATGGCACGTTGTTTTGTATTACATTTTGCTTCATAGCCTGAAAATTATGTTAAACAACTATGAACAACATTTTTCACAACTTTGGTAGTTTTGGTTGCTTTACCGCCAATAAAGACGTATTATTAAGTTTAGTTAGCCAATAAGTTTTATTTGAAACAGAATTTACATTATGTAGTATTGCCAATATAAAAAAGAATTGTTTCGTCAATAAGGAAGACTTTCATTATGTCGATCAAATCGATTTATTAAGTTTATACTACAGGGCCTGCTTCACGATTTGGTGACTGTTGTAGCTGAAATAGCCCCTTAACTTGTGGAGTTAGAAACTGTGTTCTTTTCTTACCTGAAAGTTTGCACTATGACTGACACTCTGCGCATGTGGTACGTGGTTGTAGGGCTCAACAGCGGCCACATTACCCCGGGGTTGTTGGTTCTTTGGTTGACTGCTTACCCCAGTGCTACCGGCTGAGTAGCTGGGTAACTGTTGCATGGGAGTTGGGTTGTTCGTTCTGAAATTAAAAAATATTTAATAACTTTCGATAGTTGCTTTAACTTCCCATACCGGCCGGCTAACAACTTCAACTTACACTCAAGTTATGAAACAAATCTTGAACAATTTTATCGTTCATTTTGAAATCTACCTAGGTTCGCTAACGATTTGTTACCTGTGCCGGTCAAGTAGTTGGTACCTAGAACTGAGAGAAATATATAGTAATGCCTATTTATTTAGTAATACCTTTGCTGTTGCGGTTGTCGATGGGCGGCTGCGAGTTGCCGATTGAGTGCCCGCTTCCTCAGCAGCCGCGCTTGCAGCTCGGAGACGCGTCGGTCGATGCTTCGCATCTCCTCCTGTCGCACCCCAAGCGCCGCGCGCTGCGCCGACAGCCTGCCGTTCTGTTGCTCGTTCAGTTTGTTGCGGTACTGGAATTGGAAAAAGATAATTATTATAAAAATGTATGTGGTAGGAGAGTGGAGGAAAATGAAGAAACTACTTTATAAGACGACTTACTAGGGCAGGTACGATAAGAAGACGAAATATGTCAAAACACATCCCCACATAATAATTATGTGAAATAAGAAATGATAAGGAGGTTATTTGTTTTTAAAACCCATGGCCACGTAATTGTTTAATTACAGTCTCACATGGTAAGAAATGATGTCGCCGAAGGTGGTAAGCACACAAACTGAAGCCTAGAAACGAACTGACTCAAGTGCAGCTGTCGGAACACATCGATAGGTGCTTGGCGACAGATTTTCAACTTGAGGCCAGGCAGGCGTTGTTTTCTCACGATATTTTCCTTCGCCGAAAGCTGAAGCCCATTGTAGGATTCGAACCCGGGATCTTTCTTCAATATTTTTTATCATGCAACAAACTGTCCATAAAAGTACCTATATAACCTAATATTTCTATATAGCCTAGCTATCAGCCATCAATTTATTCCAAGTTTATGGGTCTTTTGACTCTATCACAGTATAATTTAAGTCACTCGCTACGTAATATAACTTCGGTTTCAGTAAGTAGAGTTCTGTTCCGTGCTCATTTAAATTGCGGCTAAATTACACTGCAGTCGACAAAGTCACTTGGGAAACTCGCATGTGCCTTCCTTCTTATGAAGCTTATATGCGAGGTCATCACTCTCTTCCGTGGTCATAACTCCTCTCGTAATACCTATTTGGAAATCGATATTTGGACGTTTTTTAGTGCGATTTCTCAAATCATGTAGGAATGCACTAATACTAAGATATAATATCGTTTATATTAATATTGCTTACAATAAAAAAAACACTCCACTGTAATCAGCTGTGTTTATGTAAAAACGAAGTTGATAGAGAAACTAACATATAATAATAATAAATAAATAATAGTAATTATCCATATCCCTTATTGAGAGTTATTGACATGTGAGGAATGTCCTAGGGTATTTACCCTATATTAATTCTATAATTTACTGTTGTCAAGGTTTATGTTGTTTTGTTAAAAACATTTGATTCGGTACTCTAGCTGTCCCTCGCGGTTTCACCCGAGTTCCCAGGACGAGTATGTACCGTATGTCCTATACCAAGACCTTTAAACGAAATTTTATAAAACCGTTCCGCGTATAACTTCGCATTTATATTATTAGCAGGATTCGAAATAGGAGTTAGGATTAAATTATATTCAGAGATAAAAAAGAATAATCGAATTTATCTCACCACAATATCTACACAATTCAGGCAAAACCATTATTATATCCCTGATTTATCTAGCCACAAATCCATTCTTGAGCTGAATCAATTCCATGTGAATGATTTTTTCCATGTCAATGAGTTTTCTGGTCAACATTAAGACCGATTTGTTTTTTTTTCTGTTTCATGTGTGCTTTGTTGAAGGAGAGAATTGAAAAACGCCTGCTCGAGGCAATGAGGCGAATTGTGATTAAAAAAAAAACACGGGTATTATGCTCAGTGGTAAATAAAAAACCATTTAGAGAGAGCAGTTAATTTCTAAAGTCCTTAAAAACCAAGTATGTGATTATTCTAGACTTTATGTTGAGCTTTACTGAAAGCTCTACATGCAAGGCATATAGAGTGTACACTACTGGGACTGCTAGACGTCTAAATCCATCCATTAGTGGCAGTACGAATAGTGTACAAACATGGACAAATATTTTATGTAAGTGGGTAGTATGTAGTACACACATGTACATAATTTATTTGTGTGTATGTACTTAATATATATAGTACCTACTAGTATGTAGTCTACGCCTCCACACATCATACTACACATACTAGTGTATCTACTCATATCTATATATCTACATGGTAATTTCAATGAAAAGAAGTTTTTAGAAATTTTAATTTCATCACTTTAAAATTTAGCCACGAAGAAACATTTTAATACTCGATAAGATACCTAGATGGTAATATTTATTGGTGATAGATTTGAGATGGTAATATTTATTAATATTGATTGAGAATTAATTTCAATACTAAAAACTGTATCTTTTATTATCTTGTAAAATGTTGCCAAGACGAGACCATATATGGCTTAAAGTTATCAGATCGCTTGTAGAGTTATAACTCTACAAGCCTTAACTTCACAAACTCTACACATTAGTCAAAATATGTGGCTTGGCCATTTCTCTACCGTCACATGGGCGTAAAGTGAAAAATTCACTGTTCATTACTTTTCTGTCGTACAATAGTTCTTGTAGTAAATAATACTGTATAAACTTAAATAAATGAGAGAACAAATTTATAATGGTAATTCTGAGTCAGAAATTAAATAAAAACTTATTTCTGGCAAACATTTGTGTCTTTGACAAGATCAAAATGTAAGAATTAGTTTCATCTCGTAGGTATTTCTGTAGATTGGTGCCATACATTAAGACAACGACGGAATTAAACTGCTAAGATCCAGAGTGATGTTATTAATCTGAAGGCTCCGAGGCAAAGATATGCCTCCCGGGAGTCCCGGGGGATGTAAGGAATAAAATGATATAGGCGTATTGGGAGCTTTGCATTAATGTGTTTGCATGTATTATAATTTATTATACAAAACCTAGGTACATTAAAATAGTATTTGAGGAACGTACGTAATATGTCAATAAGGTTTAGTAAGTAGTAACTACATAGGTACTGAAATATTCTATAGGTACATGTTTAATCAACGTCGAACCCTAATAAGCTTAATATTTTGTTTCAATATGTGTTATCATCCTGATTTTTTACGATCTTGAAATAATATTTCCCAATAATTCACAAACACAAAAGATACTAAACAATATTTCAAGATTTAATTGGTGTCCCATTTTCTTAGTTAAATCTAATATTAAAATAATATAAAATTATCACTAACAGAACTTTACGAAAATTATCAAAATCAAAAAAGTAATTTATTAAGTGTAGGCCTTGATAAGGCACTTATGAGCAATTATAATAATACAAGTGTCCCAAAAAACGGACGAAAGTTCACCAAATATTAGGTACCTACATTAAACTGAAACGGGGACTGCTCCCTGGTAAATAGAATAACGCGATTTTCTACATACCGACCTTTTACCCTCGACCCAGATCGTACTCCAACACACAATATTATAAACAGGCACTTTTAAAACCGGTTCACTATATTTGACAAACTGTTCACTGTGTTTTGATACGTCCCTATCACTTTCCTTGAACACTATGTTGACAGATTTTTGAAGATCACGCTTTGTTCAGTGAATGAATAGAGCAGATGGTACTCGTATGCCCCAATGCCTATAACTAAATTGTCAAATCGGAGTCTGAATCAACACATTTGGCATTAGCGCAAGTACATTTAGTCCCGTGACGAGGTTCACTGTACCTGCACGGCTGTACTAAACTGGTATCTGGTTAGTAGTATCCGAGGTTACACGGAAACTGATGGAGGTTCAAGTATTCAACATAATACTTACCTAGATCATTCTTAATAACGTGTATCAGTAAAGTATGTAAAGGCGTAAAGGACTTAAGAATCAGTTCGCCCTTTTTGACAGCCCTATACATTCTACCTTCTATATTCTCTACCTTCAACTAATCACCCAGTTTGAATTATGATCACAGAGGTTCACGGACTATTTACCCGTTTAAGCTCTTAGCACGGTCAAAGCAGGCGTTCAAATCTAGGTTTGGCTTATTATAAATTCATTAAAACAAAACTTATTAGGTATAACTTGATATTGTTTCTTGTTTAATTTATTATAGTTTCGTGGTATTAAGATTAGGAGTAAAATCAAATAGGCACAGCTCTAACAGATATCTAGCCAGAAACTTATTTTCTCCCAGGTTTTTTTTCCAAAATATTATTAGGTATACTATAGGCTCAAAGTATATAAATACTATAGGGGGTACATTAAGCGATCGTGAGTGAGCCGTTCTTATGTGAAAAGATTCAATATGCATGGGTGCATAGGGTCGCTTCCGCCGCGGTCGCTGTGTGCAATTATCAAAAGCGCCCGCATAGATTACAGTGAACGCGGAACGCAGAACTGACCGCAGAACTCTAGACCGCTCGCTGTCGGATCGGCACCTAACTATTAGTCTCAAAGAAAAAAAAAAGAGCATCGATTACGAAGGATCTTCCTATGTAGGTATCGTAGCTGAAGGTATATTACCTACGGATATGGAATGTACGACCCGCATTTGTGTGAAAATATTGGTATCCAAGATCAAGTCTTGTTAGAGCCGATCCGAGTGTCTCATTATTCTAGTTCGCCGAATTCAATATTGTTTCTTTGGCAATATCTTCGAACCAATCGCATCGGGTTCATGCCGTCTATCTTATTTCGGAACCTATTCTAAACTTTTATACTTTTGTGGAGCATATTTTCGTTTTGTTAACGAATTTTTGTACTTATAATACTTAGGCATGAACCGGGGACAGGGCTCTTGCTTATTTTTTTATTTTTTCACCCCATTAACCTGTTATCTAAAACATCGTGCCATTTCAAGTTAACTTTCTTTAAAACTGTGAAGATTTATTAGATCACTTAGTCGGTTCCTCTGCCATCTAAGAATGGTGTATCGTCCCGACCTCTATCACAGAGAGGCACATTATATCGCCAGAACCATTTAAGGACGTCCGCTTTGTGATTTAAAGGTGTACTTACTAAATATTTTTATATATTATTTCTTCAAGTAAAGTTACCTATGCTGTAGTTCTGTGTAAACGTCATGATGGAGCCAATGTGATAGTACTTTTTAAGCTTTCGAGAACTACATTCATTGTAATATTAATGTTAATTATAATGGGGCAAATGTTTATGTATAAAAAATAAAATAAAAAAAAAAACCTAAAGCATTGTAGATAAGATAGGACCATGGATCTCCACGTAAACTTCGAGCAGATTAGAGTTGCAGTTCTCGCTGTAAAGTCAATATGTATGTTATAATACATAATATTACGCACGTTAAATGCACTTATATAATATAAATAAAATAATATCTTGGCTTTGCAAAGAGTAAACGCTGCCAGCCTACTGGGAACTTTGCCGATAATCAGGAGCCTTGATGAAATTTTCTATAAATGTATTTTGTACACCTTTTTGTTGTAAAATAAATTAAAGAAGGTCTTTAAGAATATTCCCCCGCTATCAAGTCCAAGATGCGGGCGCTCGCGACCGATTGCCCGCAACCTACTTGGCGTGCGCGATCTCTCAAAATATTAAGGTAAATTCATATTGACACGTAACTAATTGGGACAAAGGTGTACTCCGTAGTCGTGGGGTGGGTTTTCCTTTATTAAATACGGAGAAGTAATTTTATGCTCCACTTTGTATAAAATTGAAAAAAAAATATTAAAACTTTATACGGACGGAGGAGATTTTTATTTGTATATTTTTTGACTGGCAATTGATGTTCTTTATGTAATTGATGTTCATTAAGTATGTACTAACATTTTCAAGTATATGATTATATATCATAAGGTTGTTTAGAGCGCATATTTGTAGAAACAAAAATATTATAAAGCATAGAACATTAAAGCATCTATACCCTACTATCTGAAAAGTAATTTTCTAAAATTTCCGCAATTAACCGTACCCGTCCCGTTGGGATATAAACGAGGCTTATCCCGGTGCACGTTGTTTGTCTTGCTAACCATTCCAACCAGTCGTGTGCAACGATCGGTATTCTGGTCTCTGTGGGACACCAGGTGACGTTCCTCGAAAAGTTGGGGAAAACCATACCCCGTTTTTATAAGCAATTCCTCATAGATGTGTAATACAAGCTTATTTTATTGTATTTTGGTCACGTATCCAATATTAACTCCTAGTTAAAGTTTATGAAATTTTAAATCAGTGTTATAAAATGCTTTCAGAGTTTAATCGATTAAATGGAAGGTGTTTTTACAGATAAAACCGGATCATAATTTTAGTTAAAACTGAATTTTCAATATGTTTAAATCCTAACTTAATATTATAAATGCGAAAGTGAGTTTGTTTGTTAGGCCTTCACACCTCTACTACTCAACGGATCATCATGAAATTTGGCATGCAGATAGCATATGGTATGGAGAAGGACATAGGTTACTTTTTATCCCTATATATAGGGGTGCGAATTAATTCAATCTTTGAATATTGAGAAAAACCTTTTCCGCACCTCTACCTACTAGAAGTTATTTGTAAGTAGGTACTTTATCGCTAAAAGCACTGAAAGACTACGTAGCGATAAAAAAATGCATCGTGTATGAAATTAATATAACTATCTACATATTTATAATACCTTTGGTTATCTAATTAATGCTGCACATCTCTACAAAGTCTGTAAAAATATCCAAAAATAAATGTATTTTATTAATCGTAATTAATTAACATTATAATCGTTCGAAAATTAAATCGGTTTCGATAACATCGTTACTGTACACGAGATGTACGGCTACCGCACCAATGACTTTTCGATAATGATACAATTTCAATTAATCGACAATCGATTTAATCGAAACATGTGAGTAATTTTGGATTTCAATTTTCCAAACTGTAACGTATGTTCATAATTATTTATAACAAGCTAATTAATGTCCAGTATTTATTTTCAGAATGGGGATGTTTCCTGGGTAAAACAAAAATAATTCTAATTAGTCTGTCAGTTAGATTATAATATGTGTTTTCAGCAAAGATTTTCTGTACTTTAATATTAGCTTTTTGCACTGTTTTTGATATAGTTTTAAAGCTAAAAGTGCCAGCTTGCAAACGTTGTTGTCATTTTAAATGTGGATACGCTATTTTTTGGTGCTATCAATATAATTTCAATCTTGTAAAAATTAATAAATTTGCACTGTCCATATACCTAATTATCATTATTGCCGTATACGTAAATAGGCACAGTAAATTCAATTGAAGTTTCCAAACGCTGACTATTATTCTATCTAAATGATACCGAATACAGCCACGCCACGAACCAACTATGGAGCTAGGAATATCAGATTTGAAGGTGCCAAAATGTATAACATGTTGCCTAATGATATAAAAGAAATACAGTCTTACGCATTATTCAAAAAACAATTGAAATTTCACATATTGAAAAAAAAAAAAAAAAAAAAAAAAATATATATGTATGTAATATCAGTCTAATTTACACTTTACATTAAACCTATAAAATATAAACTACTTTATATAAAAAAAATATATATATATATTTAATGTAATATAAGTCTAATTTACACTTTAGAACAAACCTATTAAATATTAACTACTTTATACTGCAATACTTTATATAGAAATTGAATCACGATATGTAATTAGGACCGTGCATTGTCTCATACTTCTGTTCGCTAGGTGTTAAACTATTAAAAAACAAAATTGTTGCTTACCCACATTACATTACAAAAAATAAATGTACATTCATTAGGTACTTAACATTATATAACTTTCGCCGTTCCATTCGATCCATGCATCAACTATATTATATTACCTTGTGTTTCTCATGTAAGTGAATTATATATTCTGTTTTGAGAAATAAATGTCTTAAACCATAATACAGTGCCGAAATCTTTGCTGTAAACACCTATTTTGTATGAAACGAGCTTAGGCCAAATTCTATGCCGGCGATTGATGCCGTCCTACTGATCTGAATAATATTATTTCATTTTTAAATAACTTCAACGTCTATACGTAATATTTCCAAATAATTTACTACAAGTAATTATTAATTTAGATTTCGTTCTATTTCTTAGCTTAGATAAATCATCGTCCTAATCTAGTGATTCTCGGTAATTTTATATTTGTCTAAATTACGATCACGACCCTTTGGTACCGAACATTGACAAGGGATGACCTGATCAGTTTGACGAGGGGTTCCAGAATAAGTTCATTCAAAATAAGGAACCACTACACAAACCTGAGTAGCCGTTTAGTACCTATACACTTGAGGCCTTATTGATAAACTAAAATAAAAGGGTCATGTCATTTCAACGATCTTCATGTGAAGCTATTATCTTTTATGAGGTGTCACTTACAAATAAAGTGTTAATATTTTTTCAGAAAGCTGTCATGCGAGTACACGGTCCATTGATATCTAGTAAGTCGCCTCCGTCGCCTATGGACTAGCAACTAACCCCTAGAATTGTTACCATTACCACCTTCACCAAGGCCAGAATGCAATTTTCTTTTAAATTTGCAAGAATACAACTTGACCTCAATATTTTTTATTTTTTATACAACTAAGTTGGTAACAAGCATACGGCCCGCCTGATTTTTCACCTGTTTTAAATAATCCTCCTGCTGAACTTAATCGAAAACGATTAATTCTAAAATTCGACTACTTAAAACTGGTTTAAGTAGTAATAACAATTGATCAACAACTTATACAAGTAAAGTTTACTTTATACACTGTTTGGAGTGTACTTACAAATAATTAAGAAGCAAATATACATTAATCAACTTAATTTAATTTATTAAGATAAAATAGACCGCCACCGCTAGAACTTTTGGCCGGTCGTATAAATGAGACTGACTAATTGAGGAAAACGCTGGGGAAGTAATTAAGCCAGCTTTTCATGAGGTGTCATCATTATAAAATTCAAATTAATTCATCAAATGGCCTGTTAATAACCTACCGAGGTGATTCTGTATGTTTGTATGTGATAATGTTTAAAAAAAAGATCGACTTCAACATTTATTATCCGGTTAGGTGTAAGGTATTTAAAACAATACAAACTGACTCTACCACCGGTTCATAATCATTATAATAAGATAACCTTCCACCCCTTATCATCATCATCATCATCAGCCTTTCTTAAGTCCACTGCTGGACATAGGCCTCTCCCAGAGCGCGCCACTCCTGCCGGTTTCTTGCCACCCGCATCCAGCCCAGTCCGGCCACTTTTATGAGGTCGTCAGTCCATCGGGCTGGGGGGCGCCCCACACTACGTTTGCCAAGACGCGGTCTCCACTCTAAGACTCGTCTGCTCCATCGACCGTCGGTTCTGCGGCAGATGTGACCGGCCCATTGCCACTTCAGCTTGCTAATTCGTTGAGCTATGTCGGTCACTTTGGTTTTTTGTCGGATGACTTCGTTGCGAATTCTATCCTTCAAAGAAACTCCGAGCATAGCTCTTTCCATAGCTCGCTGACTGACTTTAAATTTTCGGACCAGTCTATGCGTCAGTGTCCACGTCTCGGCTCCGTAGGTCATCACAGGCAGGACGCACTGGTTGTATACCTTTGTTTTGAGACTCTGCGGTATAGGCGACTTAAAGATATGACGAAGTTTTCCAAATGCTGCCCAACCCAAACGAATCCTGCGTTCAGCTTCTTTCTCGAAGTTGTTTCTCCCTACCTGGATAGTTTGTCCCAGATAGACATATTCTTGGACAACTTCGAGTGCCGTTCCCTCAATCGTACATGTCGGTCTCGGCACAACCTGTGCGTTGAACATGACTTTTGTCTTGTCCAAGTTCATGCCGAGACCAACGCGTCGCGAGGCTTCGTTTAGGTCATGCAGCATTCCGCCAACCTCGTCCAGTGTCTCTGCTATGATGACGATGTCATCGGCAAATCGGAGGTGTGAGATGTACTCACCGTTTATATTTATGCCGCGCCCATTCCAATCCAGAGTTTTGAAGACATCCTCCAATGCGTTAGTAAACAGCTTCGGGGATATTACATCCCCCTGTCTTACCCCTCTGCGCAATTGGATTGGATTTGTTTTCTGGTCTTGGATATGGACGCTCATAGTGGCAGTGTTATATAGACATCTCAGCACCTCGATATAGCGCCAGTCGATATGACACCGTTGCAGTGACGCTAGAACAGCCCAGGTCTCGATAGAATCGAAGGCTTTCTCGTAGTCCACAAATGCCAAACACAGCGGCTGATTATACTCCTCAGCTTTCTGTATAATCTGCCGAACAGTATGGATGTGGTCCACGGTGCTGTAGCCTTTTCGAAACCCAGCCTGTTCCGGTGGTTGGAATTCGTCGAGTCTGCCAGAGAGGCGATTTGTGACAACTCTCGAGAACAGCTTATATACGTGGCTCAGCAGTGAGATGGGCCTATAATTCTTCAGCATAGTTTTATCGCCTTTCTTGAAGAACAGGGCCACCACACTCCCACTCCACGCCTCCGGTGTCGTGCCATGTTGAATAACGGAATTGAACATTTCCGCGAGTTCCTTCAAAATTGGAGTTGCCCCGCCTTCCTTCCACCCCTTATACCCCTGGTTATACCCATGTTCCTGACCGTTCTATTATCTTCCGGGTCAATTAACTTTATGTTGTTCCAGGTTATAATCTACCTCATTCATCTAACTTCATCTTAAAAAACTTATAAACAGAAGAATGTAATTCAATCTATTAGATACTTCAGTCTTATGCAACATAGGCAGCACACAATTTAAAAGGGCCTTTAAGTGGATTATAGTTAAGGACTAAGTGCTTAACATGCATGTACAGGGTGGAATCCGCAGACGTAATCTGATACATGATGGTTCAATCCCACTAAACCGACGTTGTGTGGCATGTTGGTTACATTACAATCGTATTTGAGCGATGCTCTCTAAGCAATGCGTAAATCGCGAGAATAGATCAATCATTGTTAATGGGTTTGTGCCTTAATTAAGGCGCTTAGATCTTTTATATGTTTATTTAGAGTAAAATAACCCCAATATAACAGGTTGATAAGCAGGCTGACGGGCGACCTGATGGGAAGTGGTCACCGCCGCCTATGGACATTTGCAGTACCAGGAGGTTTGCCAATGTGTTGCCGACCTTGTAGCCTTGTGCCCTATTTACGCCTTTATTGAAGAAACCCATATCGTAGCGCTGAGGGAAAACCGTAATGGGGAGCTCATTCCACATCCTAATGGCATTTTTTTTTTTGTATTAAGATTTCAAAAACTAAGAATTTGCAATTAAGTATATCGTTAAAAAAATATGGATTATTGAAAAACTGTTAAACTTCAAACACTGGTCATAAAATATAGTAGGTACCTAGTCAATTTTTTTAATATGTAGGTAATAAAAATTAAAATAATAATTCTGATTACTCGCACCATACGACAGAAAGCCATCCATTGACTCGTCCGGTGACCCGCTTGAGGTCTAAATGTTAGAGAACTCCAGATGATGGGATTTCAATTAAGCCCAGTTTAATGAAGATCATTACGATTTACTTACACGGTAGCCTCGCTGATCAAATATTCATATGCTAAAACAAAATGATAAACGCTACACATCTAGAAAAACACTTACCATAAGTTCGCGCCGTAATTTATCCAGCTCATGAGCGGAAGGTGGTGCGGGCTGGACCCTTCCTCTCCTCAGCTCTTCCAGCTGCCTTGTCAACTCCTCGACCTTCGCCACGGCGACTGATAACTCCTTCTCCTTTTCATTGAATAACGCTCTTATTGATTCTAAGTCGCTAGCTGCTGACAAAGAAAAAAAAAAATATTATATTGAATTTTCCATATTTCTCTTATGTAATTATGGATACGGACGAGTACAAGGTCAAGAAGTGCTTTGACCAAGCCTAGATTTCTTAACTGTGTACCTAAGTCGAGACTGTTTTGTACAAAGCTTTGTAAAAAGTTTTGCCTTTTTACTATTAATTCATGTCGTATCTATTTCACATTATACTTATTAACTTTTCCACTCATCTTCGCGACAAAATTTCCCGTTATTTCAGGGATAGATGATACAAAAAGTCCTCCATACATAAATGTAGCTGGCTAATGTACCAATTTACTATTCATCTCATTTATGTCCCACGTGATGAAATATTATGTGACGGAAATTCCTTCCCTTCGTCTCTTCTCATTACACATATTTATATTTTCAAAGGAAAACCAGAAACCTAAAGGATTTGAACACATTTTTGGTCAAACAATAAGAATCGATGATTACATCGATTCAAATAATATTTACAGAATTGACATTTACACGAACAATTTCAAATGAATAGTGTTAATTTGGAATAATAAAATGTATAATTAAAGTTAACAATTGAGAAATTCTAAAGCATTCAGCAGCAAAAATGCTATTTTACAGTGAGGGGACCCAGCTGAGTCCCTTTTAAAAGCTCCGCGAGGGAAATACCTCCGACCTTTCAATTACAGAAGACAATAAAGAGGGCTTTATCTGTATGAAGAGGTTTCCGTTTGGTCCCGACATCTCAATAGAAACAACATCATCGTTTCGAATATTCCTCTTTAAAGCCAACGGAAATTATGCGTCTAAAAATATATACACGTAAATGAGATTGGATCAAAGATGATTTCTATCAGAAAATTGCTATGTCAACATAGGTAATGACTATATATATATATTGTGTAATATTATTATTATTCTCTACAGCGCACGGCGGCTAGCTATTGTCGTTGTTCGAAATTATTCGCGAATTTTATTATTATTCTGTACAGCGCACGACAGCTAGCCGCTATTATTAGATGTTCGAAATTATTCGCAATTTTTTCACTATTCGTCAAATACCGAATAATATTATTTTATCTGACACTGAAGAATAATTATCTGAAATATATTTTGGAAGGAAATAACAGATTTAGAAGGTTCAAGATATATTAAGTTCTATGCAGTATATCAATAGTTAGTTTTTGTAAAAACTCTCTCCTGGAACCTGGAACATTCCTCACACACGGTCATCTGATCCCAAACTAAGCAGAGCTTGTACTATGGAAACCAAATAACTGATATAATACATATACTACTTTTTGTTTGTAAATACATACTTAATATACATAATTACACCCAGACTCAGGACATACAGACATGTTCATGCACACAAATGCATGTCCTGTGCGGGAATCGAACCCACGACCTGCGGCGCGTAAGGTGAACCTCAACCAACTGCGCCAACTGGCCCGTCTCTATTATTGATGGTTGAATGTCAGCATTGGAAATATCTTTATAACTTTAACTTTCGCATGACAAAAGCAATCTGAGACAAACACTCACCAAGCACTTACTGGTGTAGGTATTATGGCATTGGTGCTACACTTAGCAAACATTTCCGTTCTAGACTTTGGGCTACTAAGGTGACTGAATCCTCGCTAGCTAGTCCAGTCTTATCTATTGGTACCGCTTATTCTAGGTCTATTTATTTTCCTTAAATTAAACCCTTGTAACATAAGTAATCCACTTAAGCAAGACCATTTAAAGTCACAATCACCATTCTGTATTATCTTCTTAACATTCTATCCGCCAAATAAAATCCGCAACACGCAACCGGACTTATGAATAAGAAGCTACATTTCAGGGACAACGAAAAAGCGATCGAAGACAAAAGATTCAACCCTGAGGCATCGAAGTCGAATAATAGAATATATCTTCCGACAAATGTATCGCGATCTGTGCGACCCGCCTAAATTGATTTAACTATGACATTTCTAGGGAACGTATTTCTATCTAATGCTAGAGAGAAAAACCTTTTCTTTTCCTTTTTCCTTTTTTCTTTAGTACTTTGCACTTATAGCGTTGTTTCACTCGTTATCTAACATCAAATATAATGTAACAAGCTTTTGAAACGCTTTTCTTGTTATTTACAATACAAAGGGCTTCCGTGACTTTTTGGAAACAAACTGGAAGATACCGAAAATTTGCGTTTAACGGCGTATTGCGAACAATATTTTTATTATTTTCGACGATATTATCATTTGTGGCTCTTCCGAGCGACAAAGTTCTCCTTGAAAGTAAATATTTGGAATGGTGAAATGTCAACCGTTATGATAACCTTTCAATCACACGTGCTACTTTAATAAAATATAATCCGCAGACAGCGTGTCAATATAAATAATGTGACAGTAACATATTACAATATTTGCAAGCACCTGTTACATTTTTATAAGGTCTATGTAGACCTTACCGACTCGTACGACAATAGTACTTTACTGATTCGGTAAAATAGATGTGCTACACTAAGTTCACATACAATACCTAAACTTATATTTTGAATTTGTTTTCTGAAAACAGTTAAAACTTGATCCAGTTCCTTTTATAGTATTGCCATAAATAAATACACTGTAGTCGGACCATAGAATTAGAATATTGATAGACTGCAAAATGCCTTGAAACAAAGTCCGCGTAGGTATATAGTATGAACGACTAAAATTAATATAATTAATAAAAATATTAATATAATGCCAATTTTTCTGGTTTTATTCGATTTTACCGAGAACAATTTTATTTATTTTTTAACGACAGGAATCCATATCGACATTTTGTCTGACTGTAAATCATTATATTGTACGATATATCTGAGAATATCTGTATAAATCTGGAAACTAATACTCCGGAGAAGGTTCTTACGGACAAAAAAATTAGGAAAGTTGCGATGAAAATTAAAAAAAACTTTACGCTAGGTAGGATATTTCTCGGGTACGCGGGTGAAACCGCAGGGCAAAACTAGTATTTTAATAAATCAAACGCTTATGTAACCTTTCTAAAATCCCCTGCTAATTCATCCGTGAATAGCAAAACGTGAACCATTCCCTCAGTTATAATTTATTTGCTTGAATAATTGAGCCTCGAAGTTAGTAGAGCTTACAAACAACATAATGAGGGAAAACTTGTAAAGTAATTAGCCGCAACATTGTGTTAGGCCACTTCACTAATATCCACATTTGTAGGCCCGCAGCTAATGTAGGACAGACCGCAAAAACCTTCCACGTGACGCGGACTGATGTCTAGGGACGGGAACAAATGGAACTTTCAACTCTAAAAACGATTAGGTACAATGAAAAATAACCAGATGTAAACATGTGCTGCATTTTTGTCTTTATTGTGGCGAATACATTTTGTCCTTTTCCTTTTTCTAGAAGTGATATTTTAATCTGGAAGAGACTGATAATATCAATATATACCACGTTATGTTCCCAATGCCTCTTATATGACATAAATAATATCATCTAGTGATGAACGCTCGATGTGTAGCATAATAAGCCGTTCCTAATCGATCGGCAAAGTTAAGTTACCACTGTGGTCGGTAGGTACCTGGATGGGTGACGATGACTGATGGCCTAGTGATATTTCAAATCAAGCGTTTCCGTGCTTCGGAAGACACGTAAAGCCGTTGGTCGCGGCTATCTCTTAATTAGGCCTATTAGGCGGCTTGAAAACTCCAACAGTTGGTTCACCACTATAGCCTACCTCCACCGATCCGCAGTGTGTACGCGTGGTGGAGTACATGCCCATTCCCTTTCACCCTAATTTGTGAAAGGCTTGTGCTCAGCAGTGGGACATTGTAGGCTTATGATGATGATCAAGAACATCAAGACAAACACGATCTGTTTACCCTTTGGCAAGGTTTTAATCTGCAATCTCACATATCAATTAATGTACCCTTATCAAGGCAAAGTTTTTATTTTCTTCTGGGTATGTCAAACAGGATATAATTTAACAATCGCGTTTGTAAGCTAGTATCGATTTTCCTATGTTTAGTCGATGCGTCACCCGTGTCATACAACGGCTGGCACGATCGACCCTTAATGTCAGTGCCAAGACTGTTACATTTTTTATGAACCTGCGACCAGTATTTGAGATTTCTCATAAATAAACATGAGCTATCCTGGTTTTGTTTAAAGGGTGATTTTTGTTTTTGGTTTGTCTAGTAATTGAGTAGTAGTAGGTGTATAGTTCTCACAGTAGGGTCTGCGGTTGGATTATTCTCTGATTGAGTTAATTTATATTTAGCTTTGTCACGATGGCAAATACATTGCTTATTGCTTTGCTAATCAATATTAAAGAAGAGAAAATCTTTGCTACTTTTGTATGAAATTTCGTCCTTGGGCTAAATGTATGTTTACATATATTATACACGCATAAAAAGACTCACACACACACACACAGATCACAGAAGTTCTTAAAATTTATATTGTATTCCATATGATGTCATTATAATATAATTTCATTAACTTTGACCTTTTTGCTTCTTATTTAACGTCAGACTGGATCGTATCTTGTTTAAAGTTTTCCAACATAATTAGGTCAAGGCACGCATAATAATATTTTACCCCAGTTTGCGTTGTTAGTTTACAGCCTATACAGCTTTTTATAAGCCTTTAGGGCTTAGAAATTATATCTTTATTAAATTAATAGCCGGCACTCGAGGCCAAAGTAAGTTTTGAACTGTTTTTATTTTATTAGCGCAACATGATATGAACCCAGTCGATAAATATTTGGGTTAGCTTTTCTGCTTGATTTTATAATTATGCATAATGATGCAATGATGGATTTGTAGCATGATGTATAATTTGTTAGGTTAGGAACCTTCTACGCTTAATTTGCGCTCACCACCTTCGGCAAAAAAAAAAAAAAATACCAAAAGCGGCTGGAAAAACACCCGAATATACTTGCGACGAGTCTACTCACGCAACGCGACGCAACGAGTCTAATCACGCGCAGCTACCAAAAACGTCTAAAGAGAAAAGACATACTGTAGTAATATTTACTACAGTAAATACAAAGGGTAGCTATCCTCACTGGAGGATGCACTTGACGCGACAAAAGCTCAGAAACTATCTGCTTATAGTAGAATACTGATTGCAGATTAAAAAAAAAAAAAAAAACCTTCGGCGACATCATCACTCACTATGGTGGTCAATTGGTCATAATCAAACACGAAGTCATAATAACACTTTTAGTTTTAGTTATATTATTTTGCCTATATCATCTTAGAAATGATAAAGAAAAGTAAAACTTATTTTATTAATATAATTAAAAAATCAAGTGAGTAATTTGTTTTTTTTTATTTAGTTGTATTTTTCGATTGGACCAAATTATAATTTTACGCCTTTTGCAGTTGAGGACCGTGGGGGTCTGAAGATCGCCGATTTGCTCGCGCTTTGTTATCAAAATTGATCGAGGCCTCCGGAGACCAGCGGGCCAGCTTTTTCCGCCAACGCATCAGCTTGGCTATCCAAAGAGGAAACGCTGCCAGCCTTCTGGGAACCTTGCCGGTAATCGGAAGCAGTGATAGACTTGAGGAAATTTTCTTTGTAATTTGTACATACTTGTTGTTATTAATAAAGGCAATGCAGTGAAGCAAAAAAATAAGTTTATAAATCAGTAACAACAATGTGTTTGCGAAAAGAGCAAATCTGAATGAAACACTTCCCTTAATAGTATCCATCACTTGGATTCCGTATTTTATTATCACCCTAACGACTCTCATCCAGTGAAAGAATAGCATCGGAGCTTTCCTAAGTAATTGGATATTTACTTGAATGTGAGATAAAATCGAATGCCTACTCAATATTAACCCCCTTAATCGAACAATCTGATATGCCAACCTCGTAGGATCGATTGTCAGCAATTAGCTTGGTACCTACCTACTTAATTCGATACTCACTTTTTATTTCTTTATTTATTACTTGGGTCCGCCCTGCAGTTTATTTAGAGTATCCGGGTTAAATATAGTTAAGGTTTTCGCCCTTGCCATAAATCCAAGTTGATCAGTCAGAATTTCAATGAAAAGCGTGGGGCGCTTTTCCTTGAAACCCAATAGAATTTTGAAGCATTATCATTATCATGAAGAAATATCGTAAATTACTAAATGAAACGCGCCCCACGCTTTTTCATTCAAATATTAGACTTTAATTACGAAAATTGCTTAAATTTAGGCCCTTAAGGGATAGACGGAGAATATACTTAGGTTCAGTTTTATTACTATTTAACACTTTTTAGTGCAGGGCTAACTAAAGAAAATATGTTATTTTTAGTTTTTTTTTACTGTAATTTATACATATATACATTTATAATAAGTATATAGCTTCCGTGCCTACCCTCTGAATCCACCATCAGACTCTGAAAACCATATATGGCCAAAATGCATCCTAATACGATTCCAATACGCCCAAACATGGCTAGGTTACGTTAATCCGCTATGGAGTTCCAGTGCCTATCCTCCGACTCCATCATCAGACCCTGAAAACCATACACGGTCAAAGTTTATCTGAAGACAATTCCAACAACCCCATACACGGCTAGAATACGATGCTCCACTATTTAGTTCCAGTGCTTACTCTCCTACTCCATCATTAGAACCTGAAAACTAAATATGGTTAAAGTTCATCTCATGACAATTCCAACAAACTCAAACACGGCTAGGATACGTTGCGCCGCTATGGATTTCAGGCCTGTCTCATTACGTTTACGAGCTCATACTGACGGGCAGATAGACCTGCTTTCTGTCTGTCCTTCTGTGTGACAGCAATAGGGCTCCGCTTTATCCTTTGGGTAATCTAAGAACTACCAAAGCCTTTCTAAGCATTAAAACTGGAATGTATTGAATGAAACCAACGGCATCCTAAATAGGACAAACTATGGGTAGCTATGTCAGTGGGAGTGCTTATTGGAAATACTTCCCTATGGACTGCGCCACATAACCATCCATTCCGATTGGAACTAAAGGCACTATTACAGATACTATTTCACACCTTTCGCTGACTTATTTCATTGAAAATTATTTATATAAATGATAGCTACTTCTTGACTTTTATTTATTTGTGGTTCATCAATTTGAAATGTATATGTTGGTATTACCTATCTACAAATATCTCAACATATTCAATATTTAAGTTAAAAATATAACAAAACATTTTTCTTACGAACTGAAGGGGACACTCGATCACTTGATTTCTCGCTCGTAAAACTCAATCTATCTCTATCACGTCAAAATAGGTGGGCGTTGTGAAGAAAATGCTTGAATGGCCATCTGTAACCCGACAAAATTCGGGAGACGTAACCTTCTTTATCTTTATAACAAATCTTAATGTGGATTTTATCTATTTTGAGGACAACACAAATTGCCGTTACAGCACAGAATTCACGGCTCACTGTCTAGGCAAAAGCTCGTAAAATGTTCGCGATATTTATTTAAAAGTTCACACTTGAGATCCCCTTCTATCACATATGAAACTTATTTGTTGACTCTCTGTTATAAAAGTACTTTGTATTAATTAGGTATGAGCGGAAGAGTGAATATTTATTCATAGATGATAATTGGTCTGAAATTGAAATATCTTCTTACTAGGGTTTCGTTCCCGGGTCCCGGGAATTCCCGATTCCCGGGACCCGGGAACGAAATACGTCGTTCCCGAAGTCGGGATTTTTTTTGCGATTTCCCGGGAATTCCCGGGAATTTCTTTATGAGATTGAATGCTCTAAAACACTGCAAATATTGGTCAAAATTAAGATACATAAAGATGTTGCATACGATATTAAAACAAATGTCGATATCCACCGAAATCGAACGAACTGAACTACAAGCTTAAGAGAAATCGCTGAAAGGAACTGTAGTAAGTGTCTATTTGTGGAGATAACGTTTTTTTCTTAGAAAAATTTCAACTTCTCCGAAAATACCCATAAAAACATGTTCGTTTGTAACATGTTTGTAACCTATCAAAAGTCAAGTAAAATACGTTATTTAATTTAATTACCTATTTGTGTCTCACACACAAACATAAGTAGAAAATTATAAATAATCATATCAAACTATAGGTCATACATAGTTACTATGGGTAATTTCTAATCTTAGAGAAAATCTCTGAATGCTCGTAATTTTGAAGAAAATGAAAGATACATTAATATTTTTTTTAATATATATTTTTGGAGATATAGCTTATCAGCGTTTTTGTATTGAAAAATTTAAATATTGCCGAAAATGTTTATTTTTTTAAATAATAAGTGTTATTATTTTTACCGACCAAAAGTCAAGTAAAACACATCAGCATCATCATATCAGCCTAAGGATGTCCGCTGCTGAACAAAGACCTCCCCCATTAACTTCCACTTCGAACGATTTTGGGCCGCTTGCATCCAGCGGCGCCCAGCGACTCTGCAGGTCGTCGATCCGTCTGGTGGGAGGTCGTCCCTAACGGCACTTTCCTGTACGTGGTCGCCATTCGCGTGGTCTTCGAGCGATGTGGCCTGCCCATTGCTATCACATCAGCTTACTATCACTAAAAGCTATATCGGTAATTTTTCTTCTCCTACGAATGTCGTCGTTTCCCTGTCTCGTAGAGAAATTCCGAGCATAGTTTGTTCCTTGTGAATTAGTAAAAAAAAATTTCAAAACATGCACGTGGCACCGTTTTTAGTAATAATGTAGCTTATGTGTGTACGCATTAGTGTTTTTTAATTTACATTACCGCACAGTTTTATGATAGGTATGATCCCGATTATGTTAAGTTTGTAACTCAATGCTATTGATATGTGCGTAGACGAAGCATTCTTAATTTAAATGGTTAAAACAGTTTTGCTGTCAAAGAAGAACTTGCGCGCCATATTTATTTACATTCTCATTGACATCAAAAAATCTAGTGAAAAAAATACAAGTTTGTTTTTTTCCTCACAAGTGTGTTGAAAAACGTCGTATGACACGCGTGTGCATTGATCATTACACTCTTGGGTTCCTTTGCTTAATAGGTACCGTCTCGTGTGATTAACAACTTTGCACACGTCTCATAATGTACTATTATTTACTTCTGAGACAAATAAATTGCTAATTTAATCAAATTACGTGGTTTACTTGACTTTATATACGTTAAAATAACAAAACTATCAACTTTTAAAATTTCCCGGGAATCGGGAATTCCCGGGAAGTCATTTTTTTCATTCCCGGGTCCCGGGAATGGAAAAAGGTCGGGAAAAACGAAACCCTACTTCTTACGGACCTCAACTAAAGCAATTCAATTTGTACGTGTTAGAACCACAGCTTAAAAATATTTTCATTCGTTTGAGGCAAAGATTTTCATAGGGCATCGTGCCTCTACCCAGATGGATAATCCGCCTTACTAAAGCATGACATTTAATTTCACTCCGCTTGAGGGGCTCCCTGAGCAAATCGCTCTCAGTTCGTACTGCGCACGGCTGTCAAATACTGTCAATTCTGGCTTGTTTATTTCATGTTGCCATAGAGGCGACTATCCTTCTGGACGTTTTAAATTCTTTGGTTTGAGGTTATTTTTTTATGAAATGTTCTTTTTTAATGTATGTTATTTATTTTTAACAAAATAAATTATGGCTATACTTAAGTTCACCGTATAAATCCGATTTATCACTACGGCATGATTCAATAGACGAAGCTTTATTTGACATCACATGGAATACAAAAAACATAAAAAATAAAAGTTTAAACAAGAAAATAAATAACAAAAAACAACAAGAATCAAAGCTTATATTGTATGTCATTAAGAAGTATACAGAAATAGCATAGACATTTTATACAGTATATTATATTATTTGTAGGTATCTGTATCCTACAAACAAACACCCAAACATCTACACAAAATTTATTATATATAAGTCAAGTATATAATTAAGTATAAGTAATTTGATTATGATTAAATTAGCACATTTTATGATTAAAAAAACTCGCGTAATAAGTTTAAAAATTCAAAAGGTAATTTAAGGCCGAGGTTATAAAGAACACCTGGGGTAACTTAGTGTCGCCGGTGACAAATCTGGATCCGCATTAAACTGTTTTATTTAAAAAACGGAGACTGCGGAATATTAAATAAGAGTCTTAATTAAACATGACCTTATTAGTTGAAAAGATAGCCGATTTTAAAGTAAGAGGGCGAAAGTTAGTCAATAATAACATAAATGTAGTCAATAATAGATCCAAATATTCAACGATGAGTTTTACACATAAAGGTAATTTTAGTGAAATCATACAAGCGTGAATAATTATGTAGCGAACTGGAAATAAACTGGAAAACGCATTTACATACGTAAAACCAAATTAATAATATAGGTCCATACAAATAATGAATTCATAAACCAATGACTTCCAATTAATGTTTCATTAATTGGCATCCAAATGCAATCCAGCATTGCTTAGCGGTTATGATTACTAACCGAACCGTATTCGATCGGACCACCAGGGGCCGAGAGCTTTCAATTAACATCGATAGGATGCTTCTAGAACATTCTACCATGTTCTACTAACTTATAACGACGCGGTCTAGGTAGATGAGTATCTTGGCTATCCGTGCTATGTCTATAATATTCCATCCACATACTCTAGCTTATACTATACAGTGTTATGCCAATAGTGCTTTGTGTGACTTCAGTACAATTTAATTTTATATGAAATAAAAGATCATAAAAACAAAATTTGGTAACCTAATAAACATGAATAGTAATTAGTACTCTAAAATTGGTTACAAAATTTAGTTGTGATATAAAATGGATATAAACAATAGTTAAAAAAAAGTTCCAAAATAAGGAAATAATAGAAAATCACGTTCTAAAAGATCAAACGTTTATAAATAAAAGAAGCTCACGGCAAACGGTACTAGTGAACAAGATAATAAATGCACTTGAAACACAAGTACTTGATAATAAGGCACTGGAAGCAATAGAACCTCTTGTTGATACAGACGCGGACAATCCCGGGCTATTCTGACTGGTCACTCGACGATAAAGCTTCAATTTAAACGCCACTCGGACTCCTGGCAAATCTCGATACGGATGAATTGACATTTCTATTAGTTGCTCTGCACCAAAAAGTACCTAGGTACTTGTTGTTCAATATTGCACTGGAGCTAGTTAGAAAATACGACTGTAAAAGCTTAAGTCCGACTAACTGTAAACACTGATTCCCGAAATTGTTATCTTGTTTTTGGCTAATTCCAATATTGTCACTAGAGGGTTTACTATAGAGGGTAAGTTGACCAGAAAGGCCTAGTTCTTGATAGTAACGATGAATGATTAGCAACGTTTATGACCTATTAGTATAGTGCAATCTAATACACTGCGTATTAAGCAATAACTAATGTGTCATTAGATATAACTAGCTTATGTTATGCTAATCATGGCGACAACAAAGGAACATACTATAAATAGAGGTAAGTATGAATCAGATATGTATGTGTGACATTTTTCTAAATGGATTTAGGTAAAAGTAGTAAAGTTTAGAGTAGGTACTAGGACCAATATTTTTGGATAAAGGCCATTTCTTTGTAAAAAGATAACAAATTTTGTAATGAGTAGATAACAATTATTGAGCGTGCGAACACTCCTTTGGTGACAATAAACATTAATATTATGTGGTAACCTTGACATAAAGTCAAGTTTACATTTTGAATAAAAATTTGTTTACAACGAAGTAGCTAATTACTTTAATGTACTTGCCAAAATAATTAGTAAAGTAAATGTAATTAAAATAAACGTAACAAATCATTCGCCCATTAATAAATATAAGTCCAATGTCAGTTCAGCCATTCGTAGGTACTCTAAATAGAACGCTCTTGATCTGTTGATGTGACCTATTTGCTGCTGCTGTACCAAATAATAGCTGGGGTCAGCCATACTCGGCTTCTTTGAAGTTTATTTTAAAGAAAGCTTGTCAGTGGATTTAAGTCATTGAAAATATTACTCTGTACCGGTACGTAAAAGGTTTGTAGAAGCGTATAGCTTCTACAAACCTTTTGCGGTAAATTTGTTCAGAAACGTTAACTTTATAAATTGTTGGCGCAGAAGTATTATACAAGTCTATGCGTGGCTTGTCTACGTTTACACTTATACATGCGTTATAGAATTAAAGATATAAATAAAACAAGTTAATTGGACATCACCACGTTTTATTGATGTATAAAATACTATATTCACTGATTTAATTCTCTTGTTTTGTTCGAAATAAAAATCTTAGCCATATGTATATTTAATTTAGGCCCTGTTAAGGCACTTATGAACGTTAGGGCAAGAAACTCAGCAACGAATTAGGGCTTTTCTTTTTTGTTCCAATACCTATTCTTCTTGGGTTTGGGATTCAGCCTATGCCCCGATAAAAATTACTTTTATAATTTCAAATACTAAAAGGCAGGCTTACTTAACTATACAGGCATTGCATTCTGAAATTATGAAAAACTACAGTTTCCCTTTTACTTTAACCATAATAAGTAACAATATAAGCATACCATCGATCGCATGTCGTACTATGACCGGTTCATAATAAATGAATGAATGAATACTTATCGATTATGTGCCTTTACGTGTCTGCGGTTTCGTTTACAACAAAAGGTACTTACTTACATATTATATTCGTTTCAAAGAATTGCTGTCGTAAAGAAAAATAACCTATACATAATTTATTTTTGTAGCTATTTTATTTGTTTAGGTATAAATGATTATTTCTTAGGAATCTTTTATTCTGATCGATAGTCAAAATTCAAAATTCAAAATCATTTATTCAAATAGACCTTCGCAGGCACTTATGAAAAGTCTGACTCTAATACTCTAATACCGGTTCGGAAGGTTGCATTTGCTGAGAAGAGCCGGCAATAAACTCAGCAATTACTCTTTTCAAAACAGGCTTAGATTAATTACATAATATTTACATTCTAATCGCACTGAAAACAATTGCGTGCCCCGGCGCGGCGGCAAAATTACAAAGTAGACTGAAAAAATATTTAATAAGTACATAAATAGCAAACTTAAGCAGACCAGCCCCCACAAGCAGCACCTGTTCACAAGTATGACGCGTGTGGCAGCCATCGCCCTCCTCGCCATATTGGAGGGAAGTGAGCGACCCGTCACACGACGCCGCCGCAAGCAAAGGCCTTAAAGTGAGCATGACTTACTTAAGTCTGCCTTAGAAATAAAAAATAACTAAAGGGAAACACTAAACACACAATTTGTTAGTTAGTTAGTAGTTAGTAGTTGGTAGTAGTTAGTAGGTTAGTCGAGAGCGTTTTGAGTTTTAAATAATATTAGAAATAGTTTATACGTGTAATGTCGATAAAACTTGGTTATTTATTGATAATTCTTAATGAACTAAATGTAAAATAGTCCATAC
Organism: Achlya flavicornis; assembly: GCA_947623365.1. Lineage (NCBI taxonomy): Eukaryota > Metazoa > Arthropoda > Insecta > Lepidoptera > Drepanidae > Achlya > Achlya flavicornis. Next base: position 8,202,931 of record OX392482.1, read on the forward strand.
ATTAACAACATCGTAGGGAAATAATTATTGTTAATTAAGAACACGCAAAATGATGGAAAAATTTATTATTATTCTAAAACTGGTTTTGTATTGTAACTGGTGTCAACGAACTTTCAGTTTAATTCAGCGGAATTTTTTTCTTAAAACATTTTTTCCTTTGCTTTGGAACTGAAACATGAAAACAATGTGGTACCTACCTATAATACCTTTATTGGTAGCACAAAAAGACTACAAGGGAAACGGGGCTTATCGTCAGATTTTTAATTTGAAGGGGTAGCCAATCAGGCCACTACCAGTGCTATGGTTTCATCACGTAGTTTTTCTTTACCAAAAACCCAAGCTTAATATATGATTCGGATATAATTTCGACCACAGCTATCATCGCCTTAGTTAACGATAAGTGGGCTAAGCTGTTGGAAAACGAGTATAGTTAATATGGTTAGTATTATAAATAAGAGACACTATTACTACCAAGTGCAACACCGGCTCCGCACAACTGTCTGACTGTTAACTGGAGTGTATTTATGCAAACTACCTAAATAAGATGTAGTCTAAAGCAATTATGTACGTGAATTGCATTATACTTAAATTAATGCGCAATAATGATAAAAGTAACAGATAATGAAAAGTAGATGTGGTGAGCTAAATGATAAAATAAAATATATTTTACATGTTAACCATGCCATTATTAGCGATGTAGTCAATATTTTCATTGCAGTCGAACAGATTTGAGATTTTAATCTAGAATTGAAAGCACAGAATATGAAAAAAACAACTAGCCGCTACCCAGAAACTTGCTCAACAAATTGTATTCGACTGACGGCCGCTTGCACTCGTTTATGCGTTATTCACAATAGGCCAGTTTCCTGAAAAATTCTATTTAGTCCGTCATATACATTATCAAAAAATATTAGACACGTATTTATTATTTTGTCAATTAAACTAAAAAATTCGAGGATATGGTTTGTTGAAGTTTCGTTTGTGACGTCACCGTGTGATAAACTTTTTAGTAACAAGTGACGTCTCGATTTGGTAAAGCAAAAAAATACGTGTTCAATATTTTTTGATAATCTAAGTGACGAACTATTTAGAATTATTATTTTTTTACCTAGGAAACATCCCTATTCACGGGGCAAGATAATATCATTGTTTTCGTCTCTATATAGGCGCGCGGGTAATACCTACTAATGGTGTGGGTAGGGAGGTTCCACTTTAGTCATACCTTCATATTTCCTCAGTGAATTAGGTAAAAAACTGTCAAAGTAACTAAGTATAATAAAAGAAAGGTCATCCAATCCACTTAACTCAAAGACCACACCTAGCTTACCTAATAACTAGTCAATAAAATAAAGTATCTTCCAGTCAACTATCTTCAAACACTATGACTATAATCTATTATTGTTTGTGTTCATAAAACGTTCATCAAATAGTATTTGTTAATTGAATGGGATTAAATTGTCGACATTCTAATCTCGTTGTAGGTATAATAATCCTCAATAGTGACATATTAATTCACTGGTGCCCAAATACGTATCTCTGAACTACACACCTACACTGTGACTTAAGCGTGGCTTAAACTGTTGAACAGATGCCTACTTACAACAGTCAAGAGTCAAGAGTTGATGTAGGTAATAAAAATGCACTGCTTTGAGCTTAATAGTAAAGTACAATTTGTTTAAAACATTTCCAATAAAAGCACAGCCAAAGTTAATCAATGAATAAAAGTTATTTCATGTTCTTCATAAAGTTTCAAATTGTTAACCCTTCTGAAGCTGAATAATTATTTTAATTGGAATCAATTTAGGGCGAAATCTTTTAAAGTGCCGCCGACGACAAGTTTATGAATCTGACGCGATACAGATAATACTCGTACTTTATTTTTCATAGGTATGTGATACAGAGAGATATATAGGTAAGAGAGCCGTCTTATGGCTAAAAGTGTTTTCTATCAGACAACTTTTAGAGGGAGAGGGAATCTAGAAACCACCCAGAAACTATACTCTATCTACTACGATTTAAGATAAACAACTTTTTGGAATTCAATATGAATATCCTGAATGGCATTCAATGATAAATTAATATTTTTTAAGAATTAGTATTAAATATGCACTCACTAAGGGCGATGTTAGTCTGCTTGTTTCGGTCGAGCTGGCCCCGTAGCGCTCGTAGCCTGCGTAGCTTCAACTCCTGCGCCTCTACGCGCTCGCGCAGTCGCCGTAGCCGTTCACCCTCTACCGCCACCTAGTAGAAAAATCGTGAATTTAGTTGATTTTCTTAATTTTGTTTAAAAATATGTTTGTTGAATAAACATAATGAACGAAAAAATTGTTTTCTTTCCTCATTGCCTAAGTTCATGTACTGAAATTGATCTCCGAGAAGAAAGCGGGCTATAATACGATAAAAAAATACTAATATACGATACGATTTCTCAAATTAAAAAGCACGGTACGATATTGGCCCATTGTGACCCATCATCGGCGATCGAGATTGAAGGATTTAATTGAATTTTATAACCGACTTAGTTTTATAACAAATAGGCTATCTGCGAGCCACATCGCTTATAAAATCTACAAAGGCTACGGCCAATCAAATCTATCGAAGCAAGAATAACTAAATAAATGTGTTTAGTAGTTCACCGTGATTTCCTATACACATGTATAATAAACGAGATGCGTATATCTCTCAGGCATCGAGCATGCCCTGGGCGCAAGCGAGAGCTTGAAATAAACGACATAAGTACCAAACCAAATATAATTTGTTTATAAAACTCTGTTCGATACGTTGTTACTTGCTACCAATTTTTTGTATTAAATTTACTTCTAAAATTCGCCAGCTTAACAGAATTACAGTGACAAAGATATTTATTTAGAGGCTAGTTTGAAATTTTACTTCATCGAGAAAATTTCCATTAAACTTTATTTCCTTCCATTAGGATACTCAATTAAGATCTCCGAAGAAGAAGAGAAGAACTGCTGCAGGAACACATGGCGACAGATTCTCAACTTTAGGGTGTTAGGCTGGTGGATACTACATAGTACCCAACCCCAATGCTATGGTTTCCTCACAATATTTTCCTTTACTGACAGCTCAAGCTCATGGTTTCGAAGCCGGGACCTTCCTCTCGGCATTTGACGTCACTACCACTGAGCTATCATCGCCATAAGTGAAGTAAAGCCATTACAATCCCTATCCCGGAAATAGCCTAAACCGTAAATATTCATTTAGAACTGGCATCTTTATCAAGGCTATCGGCAATATTGTTTTATTTATAGGCGTGTTTATTGCCTAAGAAGAGTTTATTTCTTTCAGCCAAACGATAAATATCGCATTAGGATAACGGGCGTCCGGTCCCGACTCTAGAGATTTATTAAGAACCCGGGAAAATTTAATTTTTCTCCTTTATCTCTTCGCAATTTCTCCATGGAATTCCGGGACATTTATTTTTAATAACATAATAATATTTAGTATTTCTATAGAGGAATATTTGGCGATATTGTATTTATGATAAAACTGTCTGGAACAATATTGTGTATTTTTTTGTAACAAATTGAATTGTTACTTATCTTCCTTTTGTTTTTTTTTTTTTTTGTAATACCGAACATCACCATTTAACTTACATTTTACTTTGATAAGGATTTTCTTAACCTACATTCCTACCGCATGTAATTAGAAATTATGATGTGATAATAAGGCTTTAATTATACTACTATAGAGTTAATAATATACTACGGTAATGCCTAAAATAGGAATAAAAATATGTCAGCTATTTATGGGTAGTAATTTAAATTATTAGTCGGAAGTTTATAATGGCTTCTATGCGTTCGTTCCCAAAACAACTTTCCATTTAAGCCCTAATTGAACAATTTTAACCACTTGCTGTGTTTTATTTTATTTAGTATACTACTAAAGTAGCAAACAAGCATACTGCTCTATCTGATGGTAAATAGTTACACAAGCTTAAAGATGCTTGCAACAGTACAAGATTTTTCACCCGTTGCCAACCATGCAAAAACCTCTTTATTATATCCTTCTTGAAGACCCTCAAGCCAAGCACAATCTGAACGCCCGCGGTAGGAGGCTCCTTTGAAACCGCACAGTTACAGAATGTTTATATATTAAATTTAAGTAAATACGCGATATACCTCAAGTAATTATAGTGATTAAAATGAAACTCGCAGGGGAAGGGACCAATCTGAAGCCCCTAAACCAATTACGTTAAGAAAACAGCCCAGAAACACATTAAACACCACAAAATCACAACCGTCGAAAGAGTAAACTGTTAATATTGTTTCTCATTGTTATTGAAGCTACGGATTGAGCAAATCAGCAATTACTGAAACAACAAAGCGAATTTTTACTTGCGAAAGTTAGCAAATTAACAGCCGTTCGGTTTGTGATTTATGTTTTTTTTTATACCACTAAGGTGGCAAACATACATTACATAAAACCTCAACTGGAAACAACAGCTTAAAGAATCTACATGGCCACAATTCCTACTTTGTGTACTTTGTTATCGCGAATGTATTCGCCTTTCCTTAGGTTTAGCTCGGGCTTCTGTCAAATGATTGATTAATTCGGCTTAAATGGGTATGTCTTTTCAACAATGATAAAAATGAAAGAATGAAGTTCACGAACTACTGAAAGTACAGAACTGGTGTGATCCCACATCTGCACTTCAGAGCCAGTACGGTAAGTAGTGGCTTTATCATTATTTACCATTATTAAGATTTTGGTCAAAAAAAGTCTATCGTAATAAAAACAACATGATTATTTCGCAATCTAATTCCATTCACAATGGAAAAGATTTTTCATTTAATTTACTCCGAGGCTCTATTACATTAAAGACCTTTCTTTTTGTCTTTTGTTATGGATATTTTACTCGGGCCCTTTTAAAAATTTATTACGGACCTTACACCTTCCCTTTTCATACATGTGACACCCTTTGTCGAGTCATAAACAAAATTTAACTGATTTTATTTTCACAAAATACTACAAGCTTAGCATGGTATATTGTAAGCAAACAATTCATAAAGTGTTTTTGAAGGTAGAAGGTTATTCTTGATGCAAGTATCGAACATGCCGGCAGTTCACTTAGGCCTGTATTACAGAACAAAATCAAGTCAGATCAAGTCTCAAGAATAGATCGTGTTAATAGAAAATAAACCTAATATCGGTGCAGGTTATAACATCAATTGTTTTAATCTCGACTCGAATTCGGACCTTAAATTGAAATGGAAAACTTTTTTATTTTTTATTTTTCCATTACAATTTCAGGATGCCCAATATTTCCCAATTAGTATATCTTGAGAATATGTATATTTGTACGTATTTTAACGAAAATTCTAGTCTTTAATTAAAACAAATATTGGAAGCACTGGAGATGAAACTTCAAAGAATTTGAAGTGAAGTATTTAATAGGAATTTTTCAGGGCCCATGGAATCCTTATTAAATTAGGATTGCTTCCAGATAAAGCGATTTTGCAAGCACTTAATGCTTAGGTACGTATAAATAAGAAAAGTACGTATACATAATTAAATTATTATTAAAGATCAATAAACTTCTCGATATTTTAATTCCACGAGCCCAAACTTACTTAGAAGCCGGAAAAGGGAGAATTTATACGAACGGTCCATTTGCTTAATTTTTAGGGATAAAATAAAAAATATCCCTTTGATTCATAATACATTTCGACACAAAAGGTATGATTAGCTAGCTGCATGAATGGGATTATCTTTTACTTTCTTATGATAACCAAAATTGGATAATAATACTTGCATTTTCTTTATATTTAGCATTTTATATTATAATAACACTTTTAAATAACATATGATTATTTTTTGCACGCAGTTTCTTTAGTAGATACATTTGAGACAAAACATAGTATTCACATGTTTTGCCTCAAATGTAGTTCGTATAAATTTTAATATTACTCTCGAAACAAAAAAAACAGACTGCGTAAAACAAAAAAATAACTGAAAAGAGAAAAACAAGCTCTTTTATCTATATAATTTTGAATATAACTCGAATTTTATAAGGTATTGCAGTCGCGGATAAAAGAATATTACAAAAAAATACATACCTTGGAGAAGGATATACGATAAGCATTAAATTGGCAGATATTGAACATTCGAGTCAACAGTACTTACTCCTGCTGATGTCGGGAAACTATCTGATTCTCTCCCAGCGTTATTGATCTCTTAATTTCCGTATATAATAGTGGTGTAATAGTTACCTGATGCTGCCTCGCCTCCTGCTGCTTGAGGTACCGCAACCGCTGCTCCTTGGCGCAGAGCAGCTGGTGCTGGGTGTCGATCTGCTGCTGTTGTCGCAGCGCCATCGCGCGCAGCTCCCCCAACGTCAGCTCCACCCCTTCCCCTAACTGTGGACAAAGAGGAAATATTGAATCTCTACTTTTTCTTTATTTTTGACAGCTGGGTTTTTGTCGGTGTAGCTTCATAAATCCTCTTATATTCATTTAGAACATTAAATTTCTAATAAATGCTGGAATACGGTTATTTACCGTGGGTAAATCAGCATTTTTAAGCAACTCTTTTGTTAAAAAGTAGCCTATGTTTTCTCCATTATATAGATCTTCATGGCAAATTTAATCACAATTGGTGGCACAACCAGGGAGAGTGGCGTTCGAAAAATCAAGAGGTAACAAGCACCTCACTTTTGCATTTCTAATATTAGCAAGATATAAATGCTTGTTAGAAAATATTATTCAATCTGACTCAACCATCCCCATTCTTACACCAAATCAACTGACGCTAGGAACATTTATATCCGTACGTTGTTGACATACCGAATATACGGACCCAATATATTGCATTCTCATTTATAATGCGGACCGCAAATGAGTGGAACTTGCTTCCGCCGTCTGTGCATCTTGCGTTTCGAGGTTTTCAAGACGAGAGAATAGGCTTAGTCTGAGCAACTGTGGTCCATCTTAGGCTTCGTTATCAATTAGGTAAAATTTTATTGAAACAAAAGTCCTTAAATTGTATTTAGTAGATTTTATAACAATGCATTTTGTAAGTGGCATATTGTTCATGTGTGGCTTTTCAGACATGAGGTTCAAATATATCCAAATAAATATTTTTAGGTGTTTCACAAGCTTATTGCAATAACGCCAATAGCTCAGAGTAGATACTGCCAATAGGTAGCTGTAAAAGTCATTTGTAGATTTTCTTTTGTTTCACAAACTTTGTAGGTTTTTTGCCTCCAGTAAGCCCTCGTCGACTTTTACGAGGCACGAACCCAAATGTCACTCATGTAATTATGATGAATGGACTCCACATTCATCATAGCCAATACATCAAATGTTCTACATTGGAAGACAAAGGGTATAGAACTTTCACACGAACGTATCACCTCCAACCAACACCTCTTAAAAGAATATTATTATAATCTTACTTGTATTTTGTCCTTATTTGACATCCGGCGTCAAAACAGGACAAAAGACAAATAAGGTTATAATAATATTGTTTTAAGAGCTTGTGGTTGGCCCCCTGCTATTTATCAAATAAATATATTGTTAATCGTTTCATTTTATACACCAACATGTACATAAGTATCACAAATAAGATGAAGAGTTACAACAAAATCGTTTGATCTTTATCAAATTGAAATGATTAGTATTAAAATAATGGTTCCTCGAAGCTGCTACATAATGACACGGTATGAAAGCTTCGCAAACTCTACTCTTACTTTAGTATCGTGGAAAAACATTATACATTCACCTCAGTGTTGTCAAATGGGAAACTTTAACAATTTTTCTTTGGATAGGTACACTCAATTGAAACTTTTCCGTAGCTCGGATAAGTAGGATAAGACTAGGTAAGACATACGACGTCATATAAATTGTAACTAGAAATGTCGTGAGTGTAGGTACTTACGCGTGATTTACTGCGTCTTTTACTCTTTAATAAAATACTTTATTTATCCTTATTGAAAAAAGGAAAAGCTATAATCCTACATACAATTTTAATAATTCAGGTTGTTATTAAAGTTGAATTATTGCAATATGAAATAACTTTTTTGCAAAAAAAACATTCTTGTTAATCAATTAGAAATATTTTTATTGATTTGTTCCAATAATACTTTTAACTCACAGTATTTCCAATAAGTAGATAATAAAATAATTGAAAATACAACATCGTTACCTCTTTCATATTATAGTAATCCGAAAGTGAATTCCGATAACCAAACGTGATGAATTAATAATATCATACGAATTTAATACCTTCTTGTGCCATATCTAGTAGCGACATTTCTATGTACTCGTGAATCCTCCATTCATTGTATAGGATTAGCGAATATAACTGGAAATATGAGTGTCTTTCAGAGATAGCAGTAGGTCAGTAAAGGAAGTGGTTCGGCTTTTATTCGCCCGCTGGTCGCAGCCTCTAATGCCGCATTAGTGGGCTGCGATTGTTTGAAATTGTCTTCATAAATTCAGGCAGTTGGCCCTTTAGTAACCCTAATGTAGTATTGTGTGGTGCAGAACAAATTTCGGTTATTGTTGTATTTATTATTTTTATTATAGCGCTGAGGGAATTTTTATATTACCTATTTGCGATATATAAGGACAAGGTAAGTGGATGGGTAGGTAATTTGTTAAAAAAATAATCTATTGAGTAGAGCAACATAACAAAACGTTATGTTGCTTACAATACCTACTTGTTCATTTAATTAACATTGTGAACCGCAAAGAGTATGTTATTCATTTAAAAAACCAATCCAAAGCACCATTAACTCAGCACCATTTATAAATACAGATGCCAACATATTTATCTTTTAACGGAGTCAGCTTGAACAAATCACAACAATTTGTGGTTTCGAGCGACAAAAGCCACCCGTAAATAAACGACATGTCTTATTTCATTCAAATCGTGTGTATAAAATTACTTGAATTGAACCCTTTCGGGCGACGTTCATCCTTCGGAATAAAGTTAGATGCGTTTCCACTTGAACGGAGATGAGAAGAGAATAATTTAGCAATCAGATGTCTTAAATTCAACATCACGTCATATGTTTCTCATTTGATTGGTCATTCCGCCTCTGCTCCGGATCAATGGGCGTTTGCGGTGAAGATTTATATGGATACCTCGACACTTGTTGATAGCCCGTCGGGTATCTGATGTATAGGCGGAAAGATAAATTGTATTTCTGTCAAGCCGTGAATGAACATAACGCTGACCCCCATTTCTATTGAGATCACGGATTAATGGAGGCTTTGGTTAGGCGTACAATTCAATAAACTGTACGTGTCATCCATGGAAAAATGTTACCGCTTTTGGTTTTATCAAAACACGAATTAACACGATTAATGGGTGTAAGACCATAAATGTTATTTTTTTATTACTTTTGTACTCGCCAATGTTCGTGATTCACACGTAAAAGGTCTTGGTAAAATAATATATTTATTTTCGCTATTTCAAATTTGGTCTCATCATATAAATAATTATGTTTGTTGCTTCGATAATGCTGTTTATTTTACTGTAAGCTTACCTCACAAAATACCACCATAAGTTTTATATTAGAATTTAAAAGACTAACCTACACCTACTGTTGTAAACAAACTCACATAAACATTCGGCATAAGTATTGGCGAGATAAGTTTTCTAATCTAAAAAATCAATAGATTTTTCTTAGAAGCAAACAACGGTAAATAAATTGTTCGCCGACAGAATCAGGTTAACGAAATAATGCACGTAAATAAGTTGCGGTGGAAACAAAAAGCTCGCGTCTGCTATCAAGCTGGCTTTTAATTTAATTGCACTTTTACATGCGACGACATTTTTTCGCCCGTAATGTGTTTACTAAACACATTTTATGTAGTTTATGGAAAAGTCTGTAATTTCCTTTTTTACTTTTACTAAAATACTTTTTTATTTAGTACTTACAAAAATACATTAAGCTTTAAGAATGAGCTAATTGCATGTTTAATTATGTTCAGGGTATAAGCTACGTCTTTTGATATTATATGCACCAAACGGAAAAGCTTATCATCACAGATCAACTAAAGTGCTCGTGGTGTAGAACTAATAGCCGTTCTTATTCGATCGGCAAAGTTAAGCTATGTCCCTCGTGGTCGGTACCTGGGTGACCGCTTAGTGCTATTTCAAATCGAGCGTTTCCGTGCTTCGGAAGGCACGTAAAGCCGTTGGTCCCGGTTATCACTTAATTGTGATAGTCGTTAAGCTAGTTGGATGCCTCCTAGGCGGTTTGAAAAAGTAGGTTTACCACTAACCAACCTCCACCAATCCGCAGTGGGCACGCGTGGTGGAGTATCTGCCCGTTCCCTTTCACCCTGATTTGTGAAAGGAGGCCTGTGCTCAGCAGTGGGACATTATAGGCTGATGATGGAGATCAACTAACGATCCAAAGCCACAGCATGGATAATAGTACTGACGTACAAAAGCTCCCGATAGCCCAGATAGTTACAAGACGCATACGGCCCGATTTTTGTGGAAATCTAAGGGAATAAGGAAGAAGGCCATTTTTAACAGTAATAAAACTACCTGAAATTAATGTTCCTACTACAATTCATATTCGAAAAGTAAATTAATTTGCGTCAACCGCAAATAATTCTATAAATGGCGGTCTACCGCTTGTCATTCGGATAAGGGTCCTAATAATCAACTAGTTCTTTTCACTCTCGAGGATCTATATTCGCAATCCAAGTCCAATCCAAAATTGTGGCTTTGTTATCGAGGTATCCACATGTGTACCATACCACATATAAATATATTTATGTGTGCGAGTAGGTATATGTATATGTGGTATATGGCTTGGATGATTTGGGTAATTATATCTTTAAACTATTAATATCAAACTATGGTTTTCTATATTTTTTTTAAATTAAATTAAATGGGCTTGCGTTTGGCCACTGACCCGTCCATAAATATATGATGGAGCATGCCTACCCAGAAGAAACCTATTCACTCTGGCCTGGAAAGTCCCTAGATTTGAAGAGTCAGGAAACAGACGCTGGAAGCAAGTTCCACTCCCTTGCTGTCCGCATTATAAATGACATCCTCATTTATAATGCGGACAGCACAAAACGTTGTGTCCGTATTTTCTATATGTCAACAACGTACGGGTGAAAATTTTCCCGGCGTCTTGTGGTTCGGTGTAAAAATGGGGATGTTGGAATAAGGTTGAATAACCTACGATAGCTATGAGCTCTTTGTCGATGATGATAATGAAGTTTTATCATGAACTGCTGAACTATAATAAAGTTGGAAAGTTTGCGTATATTTGAGCACAAGTCTCAAGACAGCCCGACTTGAAAATATTTTTGAATTCGATATCTCCTTTATCGAGGGTGAAACCGCTTTTGCAGATAAAATATCTAATAGGGTCCAAGCAATTTTATGTTGCAATGCTATTTAAATAAAACAGTCTAGAACATTCTTCACACACGGCCATCTGCAAATTAGATACTGAACACAAACAAGATACTAAATTAATAAACTGTATTACTCTGATAAGCTGAATCTCGAGCAGGCAAGTTTCATAATAAACTTCAAAGTTCAAAAGACTCAACAAGATTAGATTTCGTTTCAAGTTTCGCCATACAAAATTAAGATGAGAAGAAATCTATTATCCTCTTAAAAGCAGAATAGCAGTTCGAAAACTTCTCCGACCATATATCGACACGAACAGCTTATAAAAGAAAGTGAGTTTCTGTGTCGACCCCATAGAAAAAAGTGAATTATTTACCATTCTTATGAATAAAACATTGAAGATTCAAGTTCACTAATGATAAAGAATGAAAATAATATTGAACGGGATGCGAAGAAACAAACGTTTATTGGCGTAAGCTTATTATTTGAATTCAATAAATCGTAGATAATATATCTATAGTCTATAGTGACATAAACTAGTTTCTAGTGACAATTCACATGGGGGATTTGTGTTCAGGCATATCTCTCTAAATGATACCTACTAAAAAAATGCAACTTTTTAATGTCAACTTTATAAATACTCCATTAATAATTTTATATTCATAAGGGGTTTTTATTATTTTTGTACTTATTCAATTTGCAAATTTCATCTTTTAGCGGCTGGTAAAGTTTACAAGTCGGGAATATTATTCATGACTTTGGTATTTTCATAACTTTTCGACTTTATTCGCGTCGATGAACGGCGGTTTAGAAGTAAATTGTATAAGTAGGTAGGATGCATACAAATATATTTTGTTTTATTTGGAGACAACTTTGTAGCAAAAAATATTTTATTACCAACTGAATCTGTCGGCGTTTTTTGCCCGAGCTTTATAATTTTGTAGGTTAATAAAATGTAAATACCTTGAATTAACCTTTTATAGGTTAATAAAATGAAACGTAGAATGATTTACTTGGACTCAGGTAGGTACATGCCGATTTCTTTACATTTATATTCGTAAGTAGGTATTAGTCGCATAGCCAGTCGATTACGATAATTCCGTTTGATGTGAGCAGTAAATAAACATATTATTACCGTTCATAGAGGATTATTGGTAACATTAGAAAATTTACTGTAATCCATTCGATTTTACACGACAGGAAAGTTATCTCGGAGAGGGATTAAAATGAAAATAAATCCTTTGCCAAGACGGCAAAAGTGCAGTGCTACGTCAGAACTTTTCACTTTACGGCGGGTATTAAAAATTGATGTGGATTTTTCAAATGCGTTTAGTTTTAGCCTTTTTCCTTTATATCGGTGGTTAATTCCGGGATACGGTAGAGTAGACATAACGAAATAAAAAGTCAAAGCGATGGTATGCCTTTGAATGGAAGCGCACGCACTCTACCGTATTTGCGTGCATGAAATAACGATCAACATGAAGTAATTTGAATCCTTTTTTTATTGTGTACGCAACATTTGTGCTATACATTCGGAGGTACTTATGTTGTTAATGTTTTTGAGTCGAATCCAATATGTGTTTCAATTTAATGTTACCTTTATGTTGTACTTTTCCAATCAATTTTATTTCTGTAGAAAACGTCGATATCGTGGCGAGTGGAAAATAGGAATTTATTTTACTCAAAATGAAAATAATAGCTTACTTATATTTTTGACGCCCAAAAACCTTTATAATTTAAGATATTGTACTATAATTATAATAAGCAAGTTGAAGAACAACAGCTACAGTGTGGCCGCCGATTTCATCCATATCCGTTCAGTAGTTCCTGCGTGAAATAGTAACAAACATCCATACAAACTTTTGTGTTTATATACCTAAAGCTAAAATATAAACACATATTCGTACATTTATAAATAACGTGGAAGTGGCAATGGGCAGGACACATCGCTCGGCGAACCGATAACCGATGGGGTAGGAAGGTTCTCGAGTGGCGACCACGTACTGGAAAGCGCCGTGTGGGACGACCACCCACCAGGTGGACCGATGACTTGGTCAGAGTCGCTGGGCTCCGTTGGATGCAAGCGGCCCAAAACCGTTCCAGTGGAAGTTAATGGGAGAGGCCTATGTTCAGCAGTGGACATCCTTAGGCTGATATGATGATGATGATTGTTGCTAGCAAACCTTAAATAAATAAATACAGTAGATTTTTATACATAAAGATTTAATAATACTCAAGTGTATAATGGTTTGCAGTTATTTAATAAGCCCGCAGTTTAACTAAGCAATAATTTAGGAACATTAAATTCAGTAGTCGCCTAGTCGGTCCGTTCTCATTGCGTTTGTGTTATAGTTCAGAAACTATTAACCGCTTTCCTTGCGCGTTGTGAATGTCGCTTCAAAGGCATTGCAGGCTCTCACAAATTAATTACTCGCTTAGAGCAAAACTGCTGCTTTACAGTCTAATTCAGTTGAGAATGACCCTCATGGGAGAGCTCTAGACGAGACGTTGAGCTCCGCCGAACTAAAACTTGATTAATGATTTCCACGTTTTAAATTTGAAAACGGAAAATGAGAATTTTTAAATTAGAAGAACTTGATTTACTATAAAAATATTTCCACGTAATATATGCCTACTTCATTCATAATTAAACGCGTAACTTAATAATACGAACTTAAGTAAGTTTAACGAGTACAAAAACCCTTATTTCATAAGCAATTAAAGCTTTTCAGTGTATGAGGGTACAACTAAGGAGTTAAAGAACCGTCTATCGAGCTATGAATAATACATGTAAACGTGTGAGCTTCCCTACTGACGGATCAGGGGTGGCTTAAGGCAAAAACTAAAGCGAGCTTTTAAACTAGTCAGAACTTACTAGTCGTAGATCATTAGCGAATAGGCCAAGAGGTAAGGTTAAGATCTATACACGTTTTTTATAAAAGAAGCATTATTCATTTTTATATAGAAGAAGATAAAGATTTTCTTTCCATATAAAAATAAATCCCTATTTTCCTTACTCACGCCACAACTTGAGAACGACTTAATCGATTCTATCCATATTTTTAAAAGTTTTCTAATACTTTCAAGAATGTTCTTGCAGAAAATAAAATTAAGAAAGTTGCGTAGAAGATTTATGCAAACTTAACGGTCGGTTAGGGTAGGATATACCTCGGGGCGCAACTGGATTCATTTAAAACAATTAGCACCTTATTACAAAACATGGTTTAAAGGAAAACCAGGTTTTAAAATAGCCTCGTCCCTTTTTATTATATGACGTTAGAAAGTGACCAAATGACAGTAAAACCTGGCTTTGCTTTAAACCATGTTTTGTAATAAGGGGGTTAGGGTCTGGAAATATCACAATGTGAAACTATTATTCAACTAGGAAGTAAATAGGAAGTTCCTACTTACTTTTAATATTTGTGTAAAGATCGTTATTATTTTCCCATTTTTTATTACTTAAGCCCTATTATAATGCGAATAAATGTAATGTAGCAACATCAAGGCTCATTGAGCTCATGAATTTGTTTGTAAGTCGCTACTTTGTCGTAAAAAATCCGCATAAACACATGTTCATTCATTGTGAAAATATCCATACAATTGACTTACGATTTCCATTTTACTCATGAAAATAAACATAAACCTAAGAATTAATAAACAAAAGATACCTACTACGAAAAAACTTTATACGAATCAGACTACGAATAATAATTCTACTCGACGTTTTATTTCGTAGTCCGTAGCAGTTTCGTAGACATAAATACAAGACATTTTATTTATCGTTTTTTTTTAATATTTATTATTTATGTAATAGATTTATGATATCAACTTCACATGATAGCATGATACCCTTTACTACTTAAACAATGTAGAGATTATGCTCGTTTTTGCATGAAAATGTTTTAATAGTGATAATTTTATGCCGTCCTACGCAAATTTTACTAACGATTATGGTCTGGGGACTTTGTGATAATATTTTATTACAGTATGAAAAGTGTTTTTTGTAACAGAAATAATCCAAACTCATTAAAAGCATCTTTGGCTTGGATTCACATCCTTAGATTGTGATCCTTCACTTAGCATATCATATTTAAATTCACCAAAAACTTTTATCTATCATGGCATTAATCTGGCGTTGTTTTTCTTCATATTTTTTGCCATGTTTAATTAAACTACCATCTTTCATAATTACAAAGAACGTATTTAGCTATAAGAACGTATCCGAAATAAACTGTGATGAATATTTATGGCGGCGCTATGCGTGTCGACGTCGCAAACTTTATCAATTAATTTTCTGAGCTACTCTCTTCATAATACGCAAAAACTCTTGTGTATACTAAACATTTACTAATTACTTCACGACACTCACCAGACTTTGAATATATTTTGCTGAATTAAATTAATTTTCTTTGAAAATTGAAGTATGAAATTAATATTTCCTTTTTTTGACACCTAAATAAAACTCTGTTGTTGTGTTAGGATGTAAAAATCTAATTAAGTAATTCTGAATTCTGTCATGAGCACTTTATTCCGAAAAGGGGTCACACATTTTTTTATACTAAAGCAACAGACTTTTACAAATTCTTATACGTAAAATAGCCGAATATAAACTTCATTCATCGAAAAATATTGTACCTATAAACGTATACATATCAAGCTTATTGATTGAGGGAGTCTCTCATCAAGAATCATCATCAATCATTTCCCTCGTGGCACGGATGTAACCTGATTTACGTCATCGTAATTTTATAAGCATTGTAAGTAATTTATATTAATATTAATATTTATCTGATTATATAGAAACGATACACAGAAATACAGTTAAAAAACTAAATTATATTATACTTAAAATGGGAAAGATTACAATTTTATTAATACGGATGTTTGTTTGAATGTTTGTAATTGAATTATTGCCATTATTCCTGAACAAATTTAGATAAAACTCAGCTTATAGAACCAGTAGCCATAGACCAGAGTGGTAGAGTTAAGTGTAAGTAAGTAAATAAGGACGTGAATAAATGAGATTTTAATTTGATACTTTTTTATCCAGTAAAAATCTAACGGAAACTCGAAAAAAACACGGAGAGAAACTAGTTAAGTAATAATAACATATTTTCAAATAGGTATGTATGTATTTAAATTGATTAAACCAGAGCCCAAAGTACCTACACCACATACGTTAAAACCAAAGCTTTTGTAAGTCAAATAGGTCAAGGCAGCAGTTATGGTGGTTATAACATTGAGGTCGACTTATGGCGTGCGATAAACTACGATTCATTATTTTGCCTTTTTTACGTCGCAACTACAAAAGAATTTTATACTTGAAAGTACTTTCGTCGGTCGGTATCTACTACACCAGATTTCCATATGAGGCGGAAATATTTTTAGTGGTATTAACATACATTTTGCTTTTGCGACTACTTAAATGCAAATTAAAACGAATATTTTTCAAGTAGAACGTTTTACTATAATATTTTTACGTGTAATTAGTAGGTATATATTGTGTATGTATTAGTAGGTATGTATTAGTGTTGTACGTACATAGACTTTTCTGTGTCCAACTATGATACATCCAATATTTTATTATATATTACAATAAATCGTATTAAAATTTCAATGTTACAGCGACAAGTTTTTATTTTATCTGCCAGGTTCTGCCGGGCTAACATGGCTGCCATGACATACGTATCTCACGGTATCTCTACTCGATATTACGTCATAAATTGGACTTATTTCATTTGTCTACTGATCGCAACATGGTTGCACGTAGAACTCGATTCTAAACGTCAAAAATAGGAAGAAATGCATAAGAAATGTCTACATCTATCTGTCAGTTGTGTTTTGTCGATGAACCGTAACATGCCAGCCTAATTTTGTCTTGATTTTATCCAATTTTGACAGTTGGATATGAAATATATGTCGTCTAACATTTTGGTAGACGAGAAGGCACGAGTAACTGGTTACCGTACTTAGCATGATATGACTAAAGGAGTTTATAACCTTACCGAAAGACCCTCACCCAGAGGGTTCACCAGCTCTTGGATGCTGTGTGAAGGTACATACAGCTATGTATTTTGAATAATGAGTTATTATACTAATTCTCAGCATTAAGCTTACATTAATATTAACCTTTGTATTGAAAATACCAGATGTAGTGACTCGTAGTTGCTTTATTCGGTTACGAGCTTGCGGAATATTTTCCCACGGCCTTTCATTTTGTTTGTACAAAATACACAAATATAAATACACCCTACAATTGAATTGGTATTGTTTTGTAGCGGTATAATGGAGTTGACTTTGATTTACTGTTACAACCGCACCTGTACAACGGCCATGCATACTAAAATTGTTCTTTTCATGTAATACATTATTTGGTACCGCGTTGAATTAATTGTACATATTTTATAATAATTATTATGTTGCAACACACATCATTAAGCGTGGAGGCTGTTAGTGAGGCGGAGAAATGTATCTATGTATTTTAATGACGTAGTAATACACTACTGTTTTGTAAAGCATTTGTAAGTTGTACAAGTATAATATTAGAGAATATATATCTTCAAGAAACATACAAGAGTATTATTATTAAGTTATAAAGGCAAAAATCATTTATGAGAGTGATTACTTACTTTGAAATTAAAATTTATTGTATTAGGTTAGGTTAGGTTATTACATTATTCATAAATAAAATCTTCCTTATAGAATAAAATAACAAAAGAAATAAGACTATAAGTCAACGACCCCGACCCGCGAAAAGTACAAGGACCGTAACCCTTCCCGCTTTCCTTCCAAGAAAGGAACTTTGAAGTGAAGCCCGAAAATACCAAGGGTACAATATCAATAAGAAGTTTTGTACTGAAAACATTGGGTACCATTAACAAAGGGGACATAACAAGATGGAGGAGTATCAAAGCTAAGTACCGATATACCGCATCTGTAGTCCCCTCAAGCATGTCCCGGGCCATTTGTTCGGGCCATAACTCTGCTCGCACCATTGCTCGCGATCCAAACTCGCTGCGCCAAGAAATATGTTCAAAGGTGAATAAACCAGTGTAATATCCTCAGTCGTAGCTTTATAATTCTTATGCATATAATAATACTGAAATGACGAAAGTTACATTTCTAATTTTCTTTTATCTATTTATGATTCAACTGGAGCCTGATTGTCGCGTTTTCAACATCGAAATTCTATACATTTTGATGATGTATGCCATGTTTTTATTCATTTATGTCAAATTCACCTCTTCATTGGTTTCATATTCATCATATTTTAACCAAATTAAATGATTGGTGTTCCCTTCTCTTACCTTCATATCATTATCCTTACTAATAAGTAACTAATGTCATTAATAAAGAACTAAGGAAAAATATCCTTTTTCATTTTTGTAAGCTTCATGGTATTAATTTTCACGAATAGTTTTTTGTAGCGTTATATAGTCAAGCCGATTACTCAAAGCCAAGTCGACTCTAACAAATGAAATCCGATTTACGTTCTAAAAAGTTTTGCGAAAACGGAGATAGGTATATTAATATTTTTGATACACAAATATGTAATCCCTTTGACTAGGATTTGAAAAAGCGGAGTTTTTTGCTATAATACAAACGAAATGTAAAATAAAAAAGCTTTTTCCTAAAATATATCTTACCTGATAGTGTATATAGGATTACCTTTTGACATTGATATATATCTTTATTACGTAGGAGACAGACAGCTTCGGCTCAGGATGATGTCTACTGATATCTCAACGAGGAAAATACGGAGTTTTATTCACATAAATGAATGCTAGTAATAATATCCTAGACTTCTCCTTATCGAATGTTACGAAAACATACACAATAATATACATATATAGCATCCTGAATAATTATATTATTGTCTTTAATCGCTGAAGGATGACGAGCCTGACAGATAAAATTCTTTTTGAGCAATTGAGATTGTAACATTATCGGCGACCGGTTGCTTACATCCTCATTTTCACGTGGAAATATTTTAATTGTGCATCATTTATTAAATTATTCTGCATTATTTAATTCTAAATAAATTCTCCTGAATATTTCATACCGTCAATACTTGCACGAAAAATAAACACCCACAAGTTTATTTCAAACACGAAACACGTATGTAAGGAAGCCGGGGCTGCAATAGCTTGGTGTAACAATAGAGCGACCCTGGCTTGCCACTTCAGGCTGTTTTGTTCAGCCCCTATTCTTCAGCTTGACGTTATTACTTGCCCCTATTGTCTTCCGCGACTTTGGTAACATGTGAAACATTCCTGAAGTATTTTTATACGACGTGGGTAGAGGCTTTAAGGCTTCAACCAGAACCAAGCAAAGGTTTTGTTTACATTCAGATTACACGTTTTTCAACCAGATTATATTGTTAAACAGACTGTCTTTGGAGTTCTATTTTAAGATTGAACACGTTCTTGGGACACTATCAAGTTATATGAAAGTAACAAAATATTACATTACAGATTACAAGAGGAATTATTAATTACTAGCTGTCCCGCGTGGTTTCACCCGCATTCCCTAGGAATCGTATGATTTAATAAAAAATATCTTATGTGTTAATCCAGAACATATTCGGTGTGCCAAATTACATCCAAATCCGTTTAGTAGTTTTTGCGTGAAAGAGTTACAAACATACATCCATACTCATAGGATGTACCGTTATGTCTTCATTTACTTAGTTTCTTAAGCTACACATGAGGACTTCCCTTCTATATGCTTATCGACTCCGGCCAGAAATAGATATTTGGTACGAATAAGTGTCTGTGCATCTGGTTATAAAACTATATTTTATCTTTAGGAAAGGCAAAGTCAAGTGGCTTCCAATGAAAAGCGACAAGTAAAAACCCTATAGCGAACATTCTCTGACCGCGAGCGGGCGGAAGCATCGCGACACTTTTCTGCACTTAGCCCCGTTGAATACGTATGTCGTCTGAGCCAGACCGGCCACTATGTGACCGCAATTCATTTCTGGAAAAATGAGAACGCTTTTACTGTCGAGAAAATAAATTGCTATAAGAGCGCTCTATCTCGTCTAGTCTGTGGCAGTCAAAACAAAGCTAGTGAAGCCCTCGTTGGTTGCAATCACTGTTAATTACCTTAATACTTTGGGCTACTGCAAATGAATTTATGGGCGTCGCATTTTATTCGTAATAGCTCCGTTTACGATAAGATTTTCTTGGGAAATTAAAGGATGTTTTAAAAGAAATGATTAAGAGCATTTGGAGTTTTTTATACATTATATTTAATAGTGCTAATGTAATGTTTAATATCTGCTTCATCAACAGCTTATAATTGGACCAACTACAAGTACAACAAAGGGAGTCGTAGTCCAACTCTGTCACTCCATTCAAGTTCGCCAATTGTAACGCCGTTTACACGTGCACGTACGTATAGTCATGCATTTGAATTCGGCTTTTCTAAACTTATCTTCTTTACGTCATACAAATTCATAATCAACATACTACCAAAAATCTACTGGTGAACCCCTAAGTATACTATACGTAAGTTTAAATTGACCTACGCTTTATCATTCACCACTAAGGAACCACGGCTTCTAACCACTAATAACACTCACTAAAAATCCTAATCCTAACTAATATTATAAATGCGAAAGTGAGTTTGTTTGTTTGTTACGCCATCACGCCTCAACTACCCAATCATGAAATTTGGCATGCAGACAGCCTTTTTTATGTTAAATAGGCTTGCGTTTGACCTTCGACTGACCCCATGAGGAGTTATGACGAGGTCGAGGATGTACCACGCTTACCCAGAAAAAGCCTATTCACTCTGGCCTTGAATACATCTAGGTTATAAGTTTCGGGAAACACAGACCCCGGAAGAGAGTTCCATTCCGTTGCTGTCCGTATAAGAAACGAACCTATGGTATGGAAAAGGACACTACATTTTATCCCGAGAACGCGGGTGAAACCGCGGGGGACAGCTAGTATTTAATATAATAAGCAACTCAAAAGTGTTATATTCAAGTTATGTAAATGGAAAAACTGACTTAACAAGAAAAACAAAATAACAGTGCATTTAGTACGGTTGTTTTCTCTATCAAGCGTAAGCGTAATGTAATATTCAACTTTAATCTACCGTGAATGAACACTAAACATTCCTCGTAACAATAATAGTATATTAAGAAATTCTAGTAGGTACACTTCATGAATATAAAATACATGTTCAGTTAACGTATACAGAAGTTAAAACACTGTATTATGTTGAACATAAGCGACTAAAGACTGGCTCGCAGCAGGTGAGCAAAATTTATTGACAATTCCAGTCGGGCCCCATATGCTTTGTTTGTTATTGCGCGAATGGCTAATGGAGGCGAGGCGGGGCTCTAGTTAGCAAACAGTGCTATTTAGAAACTATGATAAGTTAGCTCCAGCGCAGTGACGTCAAATGAATGGCAAAATATCGATCAAGTGTAAACACAGTTCAGTTCAGTGTTTGGTCAGAATGTTTGCAGTAGATCGTTTCGAATCGTTACTGAAAACGATACCCTCAATATGAGTTACAGGGTACTTACCTACCTATTTCTCGAGAAACAGTATTCTCTAGGTCTACGTAGTTTATTTACTAGTTACATAACTATTCGACAGACGAAATTACTACCAAAAATATTATTTTATTTCCTTCCCAATTGGTTGTTTACTCGGAAGATATATCTGAAATCTTATCGAAAATCAATAAACAACCAGCGAGCAAGCTAGTTGACCAAACACGTACATAAGTCTCGAAGGACAGAAATGTTGTCAATAAGTCAGAAATTCCGAGAACTTGTGACTTCGGAAATGTGCAACAACACCAGAAACAGAACATGGCTCAGCTAAACGAATTGTTGTAGCTTATTTCTATGCATTTTGTACAACAACTTAGAAACGAGGCCCTGTCGTATACATAATAACTGTAATCAGTTTACGATATGATATTAAAATTTAAAGCTAAAAAGATTAATAGATAGATAGATAATACTTTATTGTCACACCAAAAAGAAAAGAAATGAAAAAAAAAGTGCTACAATGGGCGGCCTTATCACTAAAAGTGATCTGTACCAGGCAACCTTTGGATGGAGAGGATTTAAAATAAACATTAATTATTCATTAAATCCTGAATTATCGCAATCCAATTAACCGGTCCGATATTGTTTCAATAAAATCACCATAAAATGTAAACACATTTCACTCAAATATATTTTACACGATATGAAAAATTTATGCGGTTCCTCATAAGCATTAATCTTTGGAAGCGTCCATTCGTTTTCAGTTACATGACATTGGCTGAATTTATATTTACAGAAGCGATTAATTAAACAGGGAATATTAATATTAGTAGGAGAATAAGCTACTACATAAATTATTTAGAGATAAGTAATGGTATTTGAGATATTTTGGGGGAACAAAATTTTGCTAATATAGTGCCTGAAATGGTGTATGTAATAGCCCTTTATAATGTAGGCCGTCTGTAACTGTAGGTTTGAATGGAAAGCTTTTGAATTTCAGACTAGAGCGATAAAGTTCTGTTGGACAGTAACTAGAGCTACGAACATTTTTTGAAACCTTTCATAACGTTGAAAAGCCTAGCACTCTGTTCTGTAAGCCTATGGTGCGTAAGAGAGATAAACTATTTTTGTTCCTGCAACTTACAGATAAGCATTTTATTTAAAATAATTGTGTAGACTGATCCTGCAATCATGTAGATACAAGGCACCAGAGAACACAAAAAGTGATGGTGACTCAAAATCAGTATAAAGTAAATTTATAATGAACTGTTCACTTAAAACAACATTGGTTTTGCATATGCGCACAAAATTGTTCAATAATGAAAATTTACAGAGGTCGTCCATGGCGCCTGTTAATTATTATGATGGTGATAAAAGTGTCCTCTGTTTTAATACAAAAATTGGTTAAGGATATATCTGATCACGATAGGTAAACTCGACGCAAAATAAGCAAGGTTTAATTAAAATTTTAATGGATTCGCTCACTATCTAGGAAAGGCATTACATCAAACTCACACTGGTAGCTATAGTACTTTTAAAAGTCGAAATCGGGGCTAAATTCTTTCGCAAGATAAAATTGGTAATTGGCCGCATAAAGTAAGTAAGATATTGCCATATTTTATTTATTAAAACTGCTATAGGTATATACTTGGCTTCTAAACAGTTTATATTACGGTGGACTTATTTATTATTATTATTTGACTGGTAGTCCCCCGCGGTTTCACCCGCGTTCCCGAGGGATCATATATTTTTCCAGGATAAAAAGTACCTTATATGTTATTCCAAAACATATTCTATCTTTGTGTCAAATTGTATCCAAATCCGTTCAGTAATTTTCGCGTGAAAGAATACCAAACATCTTCACGAATCACATCCGCACACACCCTGCCTCCACCATCCCTACACAGTATGACTAGTAGGAACTAGGATAGTTGTTGACAGGTGCTGCTTGTGGGGGCTGGTCTGCTTAAGTTTGCTATTTATTTACTTATTAAATATTTATTCAGTCTACTTTGTAATTTTGCCGCCGCGCCGGGGCACGCAATTGTATTCAGTGCGATTAGAATGTAAATATTATGAAATGAATCTAAGCTTGTTTTGTAAAGAGTAATTGCTGAGTTTATTGCCGGCTCTTCTCAGCAAATGCAACCTTCCGAACCGGTATTAGAGTCAGACTTTTCATAAGTGCCTGCGAAGGTCTATTTGAATAAATGATTTTGAATTTTTAGTAAAATTAATGTTCATCTTGTCCTTTAGAATAGATCCCTTTTGTGCTTTTAATCACCCAAACACGATGGTTGATATGATAATACTCGAATTATTACCTAGAGACCAATAAGAAAGTAATAACTTAACCCACTCGCGATATATTTTTTAACATACTAGATATAAAATAATTTTCATCCACACACACAGATGGGTGCAGATCGAAATTACCCGGATCCTCTACTGTAAGTATATTTAAAACAAAGTTATTTTACATGCACTATATAGAAGTTTATGAGATTTTATTACAATATACCCAATTAATTTATACGCTTACAAACACATATAGTGACTGTATTTCAGAACTTCGAAATTTGACATCGATCGACTGTACTGCGAATAGTCGCGTCCAGAAATTATTGTGTAATGTTTCTTTTGTTTTCATTTAACTGAAGACTATTTAAAATACAAATTATGCTAAAGATGAAATAGGTAAGAAACCCAATGTTTAACTTATACAAATCCTCGATTAAACTACTATTGAATGCACTAAAACTTCCACAACATTATTATTGTAAATAATACCAATTTACATTAAATAATAATTCAATTCTGACACACAGCTCGCGCTAGTTTAGAAGACAGGGCTGCACTATGATTATTGTGTAATTTGATTGAGCAATAAATATATTAATTATAAAAAAAAAAAAATATAATCCTTACTATGCTAATATTATAAACCCGAAAGTGTATGGATGTTTGTTACTCTTTCACGCAAAAATTACTGAACGGATTTGGATGAAATTTGGCACACAGATAGAATGTTCTGGATTAACATATAGGATACTTTTTATCCCGGGAAAATATACGATCCTCGGGAATCGGGAAAATATACGAAACCGCGTGGGACAGCTAGCATTATTATAAATAATAAATCTAAAATATGAATATACCTACTACCTAATCATTATTTACCTACTAGCCATTGAACTTAGACTATTAATTATTTACTAATTAATGTTGCAATGCCCTTGCAGGGATCATTTTGTGGACTAATTTGGTAGTGTAACATCTTAAAATGTACTACAAGAAGCAATAAATAAATGAATATATTTATTTTGTAAAATATATAATTAATACATTTTATGAGTCTATAACCTGGCAATATACTTGAATATAGATTAATAAACGAACCTCTCTATTGTATCCAATGCTAAACTGCACCCTGCAAAGGGTTTTACTCATAGATCCATTACATATACGTCGCCGCGTCGGATCGTTTGTTTAAGATGACACCGTGGAAATAAATCGTTCCTTGAAAGGCGTGGCCTAGCCGGCCGCGCGGGGGGCACCGCCCCTAGAGAACTATCAAAGTTTTAAAAAATCCCGCCACCGCTAGATACGTTCGGCCGGACTCGGGCGACGCCGGCAGAAACACGAAAGCCGAACCGCCATCGTTTAAATTACAGAGTATATTTTATAGGAGAGCAGTAAAAGTTTATTTTTTTATTACACTTATTATAAACGATTTTTAACCAAAAGCTATAGTAATTACTCATATTTGTACGTAAATACGAGTTTATACTGTGTAAGTATATATCAGTATATATAAGGAAGCGCTCGTGGTGTAGCATGATTAGCCGTTCTTAATCGATCGGCAAAGTTAAGCTACGTCTGTCGTGGTCGGTACCTGGATGGGTGACCGTCTAGTGGTATTTCATATCGAGCGTTTCCGTGCTTCGGAAGGCACGTAAAGCCGTTGGTCTCGGTTATCACTTAATTGTGATAGTCGTTAAGCTAGTTGGATGCCTACTAGGCGGCTTGAAAAATTCCAACAGTAGGTTGACCACTAGCCTACCTCCACCAATCCGCAGTGGGCACGCGTGGTGGAGTATCTGCCCATTCCCTTTCACTCTCATTTGTGAAAGGAGGCCTGTGCTCAGCAGTGGGACATTATAGGCTGATCATGATGATGATGATGAAGTATATATGCTGCGGGTAATGAAAAGGGTATACGGGGTGGATACGACAATACGAAATTAAATGAAACCACGTAAAGTACTCCTGTATACGGTCAACTTTTACTACGGTACCAAATATGAAATCGCAAAAAAAATGCGATGCTTTTGGTGGTATCTGCGACATCATAGGCTGGCTGCGGTGCGGGCGATACCAAGGATGCCAAAAATTATTCTATGGGTTCTACCATGATCTTTTCACTACGGATTATTTTTGTGGAGATTGTTCCCTGTGAATCATAAATATTTTATTTAATATATAGCATCTACAAAATTGAGGAATGTTAATAGGTATGCAAAAGCGCTTGAAAATTTGTATCAGTAGAGCAATTACGTATACAAATACATTAGTTTTTGTTTCGTTCAAAAAAACCAAGTAGTTATGATTTTACAGACATTTAAAATTCCCCTAAATATCGAGGCCCGCTAACGGTCACGTGACCGCGAGGTGACGTCATGTTCCAACGCTCCGTTCACTCATATTAGCCGCTAGCGGTGGTACGTAGGTATCTTGCGTTATTAGTGGAAAGTATTTTGGATTTGAAAAAGGGCAACTGTAAAATCTACATAAAATAAATGGACTTTTGGTTGAAATGAAATGAAATTGTTTACTTCGCCAGAAAATGTCGTACAATTTAGGTGGAATCTTAAAATAAGGTCTACACATTTCGCTACAGAATAGCATGTAAAACTATTTTAAATTGAATCTAATAATCAATGTAATATAATAAAACAACATAATTAAATAAGATGTCCAAATCACATACATATATTTTAAAAGTTTTATTATTTATCGACGAATAGTTATTCCGTTGCCGCCGAAAAGCAAGAAGAAAGAATGCAAATGCTTACTCCTGTCTGCCTACGGAAGTAGGTACTTATTTACCTTTTAAGTTTCATGTTATAGACAATAAATTAATTATGTTTGTCTATACCTATTTATACTCTTCTTAGTAAATTTAACTAAATAAATTGATATATTGCAAATGTAGCGAGTTGAATAGATGTACTTAACCTTTTCTATGTCTTATCTTTTTTTATACGACTAAGTCGGTAAACAAGCATACGTACGGCCCACCTGACGGTAAGCGGTTACCGTAGCCAAATGGATAGTTGCAACACATGTAGCATTGCTCATGCGTTACCGACCTTTCCCCCCTCCCCAATGAGCTTTGGCTACCTTACTCACGCGCAGGAACACAATCTACTTTATTTATCCAAATAAATAAAATTGAATATGTAATATCAAAATATCAATTTGTAAGCGGGTGAAACACTAGTTTGTTCCGGCTGATTTCCAAAACGGCTGGACCGATATAGACGAGACATTCACTGGTAGATAGCGGATGTTATAAGGAATAACTTAAGATTCTTTTACTTCAGATAATTTATAAGGGGTTTCGCGCAAAATAATTAAAACGCTACATGCGGGTGAAACCGCGGCTGCGCTGGGGTATCAAATAACTGCACACTACAAAAGTGGTTAGGTACATAGTAGATAGACTGTCAGTATTCTTACGTCAAAACTATCTTCACAGCAATAAACTTTGCTTTCGTCTCTAAATAGATCCAACCCCTTCACAGTTTTTACCCATTTCTCTCACATTTGGACATTCATTGGAACGATTATAAAATCAACTTTTCCGGTGGACTGGTGGTTGTATTATTACATTTTGGCACAACACATGATTTTCTAGTATTTATATTGGAAACTAGCTTTAGCCCGCGACTTCGTCCGCGTAGATTATTTCTTTTTTCTAGATATGAATCATTGTAACAATATAGAGCTTTGTTCATGGCTATATCCCGCCACTACGTGTGATATTTGACAAAAGTTCAGGAAGATTGAGAGCTTACATGCGAGCATGCCACATAAAACTGAAACAGTCCTGCCGCAAATAAACTCTAGGAAATTTCGGAGTTCTTCCCTGTGATTTATTAATAGCCATCGCGAAGCAAACCTCGATAAGGAACTGTAATCTTTTAAATTCAAACGGAAGGTGCTTTGGGATCAATGGTGTACGCGGCACGAGACTGTTTCTCCTCTGGCGGAACCAGTTAATATTTTGGCCTCAATAACATTGCGGCGGAGAACTGTTGCTTGTAGTCAAGTTCTTCAGCACAATTTTGGAGGCCGTATATGTCTAATCAATATGACAGGAGCAGGTACATGCATGAAACGGATTACCCGGCGGATTAAGAGAGTTAAAAAAATGAATAGGATAATTAACCGACTCATCCATATCGATCATGGTGGCAACATTTCATTGATCGCAACGGGTTGGTCATTTTTGGGAGTAGTAGTAGTATACATTTCATCTATACCTAACTTGGTATGTGTACCATCTATTTGTGGAAAGTGTATGTTCCCGATTTGAAGAAGAAGATCTGAAAATCTACCGGCAGAAATATGCATACATACACTGTCCGATTAGCTGAAGAAGAAATATGTTTTTTTTTGGGAGGTGTCGAGATCGGGATTATTTATCTAAAATTACGCCATGAGACCTATCCACAAATTCCTCAACCATTTCATGAAAGCTCAGGTATTTGCTCATGGCACACGGACAGAGAGACGAATACACCTATATCCACAAGTTCCTCAATAATTTCCAGACAGCTGAGATGTTTCTGTCTGTCTGTCAGTCTGAGGAGAGAATTTGCCTCCTTATGTGTGTACCGCTTGTACAACGGACAGTTCTCTGAAGATTTGTTTGACTTGATGCCCACGGGCTACCTTCTACCATCGCAACTCTCGCCATCGACGGGGAGTCCATACTCATATATTGGAACCGAAATGGTTTCTACTGTGCGGTTTCAAAGGAGTTTTCTAGCGCGTAAACTCAGGCTGTGGAATGAGCATGTAAATGGCATGGCGCCAGGGTGTGAAGATATTTCTGTATGGTCGGCAACGCACGAGTGATACATACGGTGACCGCTTACCATCAGGCCGGTCGTATGCTTGTTTGACACCTTAGTATTAAATTTAAATAATAATTTAAAAATTACCCGTAGAAGACAGACAGACAGACGGATCGACACGGGCGGAGATCTATCCAAAAGTTCCTCAACCAGACAGCTGAGAATTTTTCTCGTGGCAGACAGACAGATAGATGGGCGGCAGTAGGCTTCTTAATAAAATGATACACGTGTACATTATTTTACTTGAATACAAAATTATGTGAATGAACAGCTTAAATACAAAATTTCATCCCCCTTTAAAAACGAAAAGTTGCGTTAGTTTCCAACCATAAGCCGAGATTATAGTGATTTGTACTCCGAAAATAAAGAACTTCAAATACAAAATTTAATCCCCCTGTTCACTCATTAATGCATCAAATTCCAACAACACCGATATTCTTTGCGTTAGTTTCCAAATTTTAATTATATTCCAAGCTTATATAATAAATTTAGTATACTTCCATACACAACTTCATCCCTTTTTTACCCCTTTATCTTTATCGAATACGCTGAAGCACATATAAATTAATTTTCAATCATCAGCCTAAACACAAAATTTGAAGGTCCTAACTTCCAAACTGATGGACTTTCATACAAACTCGCATCCCCTATTTTACCCCCATAGTGGTGTAATATTGAAAAATCCTTCCTAAGTGGATACCTACACTGTATAATTATAAATTTAGTGATGTTTACTATGGAAATGAAAGATTTTCGTATACAACTTAATCCCCCTTTTTCCTCTTCGGGGGTGGAATTATCACAAACGCTGTGACAACTTTACTTTAATTTTCAATCGTCAGCCTAAACACAAAATTTGAAGATCCTAACTTCAAAACTGACGGACTTGCGTACAAACTTTCATCCCTTATTTTACCTCCTTAGGGGTGGAATTTCCAAAAAAAACCTTCCTTAGTGGATGCCTACACCGTATAATAATAGATTTAGTGAAGTTTACTTTCAAATTGAAGGACTTGCATACACAACTTCATCCCCCTTTTCCTCCCTTCGGTGGTGGAATTATCACAATAGCTGAGATAACTATACATTGATTTTCAATCGTCAGCCTAAATACAAAATTTGAAGATCCTAACTTCAAAACTGACGGACTTGCATACAAACTTTCATCCCTTATTTTACCCCCTTAGGGGTGGAATTTCCAAAAATCCTTCCTTAGTGGATGCCTACACCGTATAATAATACATTTAGTGAAGATTACTTTCAAATTGAAGGACTTGCATTAACAACTCCATCCCCCTTTTCCTCCCTTCGGTGGTGGAATTATCACAAACGCTGAGATAACTATACATTAATTTTCAATCGTAAGCCTAAACACAAAATTTGAACATCCTAACTTCAAAACTGACGGACTTGCATACAAACTTTCATCCCCTATTTTACCCCCTTAGGGGTAGAATTTCCGAAAATCCTTCCTTAGTGGATGCCTACACTGTATAAGGTATCTTTATGCAAAATTTCAAATCTCTAGGTCCAGCGATTTGGGCTATGCGTTGATATATTGCTTACAAACTTTCATCCCTTATTTTACCCTGTTAGGGGTGGAATTTTTAAAAATCCTTCTTTTGTGGATGCCTACACTATATAATAATATATTTAGTGAAGTTTACTTTGAAATTGAAGGACTTGCATAAACCACTTCATCCCCCTTTTCCTCCCTTCGGTGGTGGAATTATCACAAACGCTGAGATAACTAAACATTAATTTTCAATCGTCAGCCTAAACACAAAATTTGAAGATCCTAACTTCAAAACTGATGGACTTGCATACAAACTTTCATCCCTTATTTTACCCCCTTAGGGGTGGAATTTCCGAAAATCCTTCCATAGTGGATGCCTACACCGTATAATAATACATTTCATGAAGTTTACTTTGAAATTGAAGGCCTTGCATACCCAACTTCATCCCCCTTTTCCTCCCTTCGGGGGTGGAATTATCACAAACGCTGAGATAACTATACATTAATTTTCAATCGTCAGCCTAAACACAAAATTTGAAGACCCTAACTTCAAAACTGACGGACTTGCATACAAACTGTAATCCCCTATTTTACCCTCTTAAGGGTGGAATTTCCAAAAATCCTTCCTTAGTGGATGCCTCCACTGTATAAGGTATCTGTGTGCAAAATTTCAAATCTCTAGGTCCAGCGGTTTGGGCTGTGCGTTGATATATCAACAATCAGTTTATCATTTTATATATTAAGATTTAATTAAAAGAAACAAATAACCCGACTGCGTAAAACAAAAATTAACTGAAAAGAGAAAAACAATCCGCACGCAGTCGGGTTATTTGTTTCTTTTAATTAAATTTCCAATATAAATACTAGAAAATCATGTGTTCTGTGTTTTGTTTCTTTTAATAATTTAATTTATTTCAGACTTTTTAGTTTTATACAGAATGAGTTGTAAGTATTAGCTGTATTAGTAAGTAAATGAGCGGTACGGTAAAGTAACGCTAACAACCATCGCAACTCTGTGAGTTACGTACGGTAACCGCTCATGGTACCAATACCTACTGTCCTTGCATTAAACATGTTTTTTTGTAATTTACGTCAAAATGGTAGCACAAAAGTATTACAATGTATACATATATGGAATAGGCTGTTCACAAGCTTTCATTTGACACCCATATTGTTATAATAACGAAATATTTGTTTTTATATCCCCCCTCTTTTTACCCGACTGACCCGGAAGGAGGGTTATGTTTTTCGAGTGTATGTATGTATGTATGTATGTAAGTATGTATGTATGTATGTATGTATGTCTATTTCTTTGGCACGCTCTGCAGCCTAAACGGCTTGATGGATTTAAGCATATGAGGTATCGTTAGATTCGTCTGAACTGTGGGAGTGTCATAGGGTATATTATTTTTATATGGCGTCTATGGATAAAGAAAGAGGGGGGGGTATTAAAAACAAAAATTACTTTATTGTAACAATATGGGTATCAAATGAAAGCTTGTGAACAGCCCTTTCCATATATGTATATATTGTAGTACTTTTATGCTATCATTTTGACGTAAACTGCAAAAAACCATGTTTAATGCAAGGACAGTAGATAGGTACTATGAGCGGTTACCGTACGTAACTCAGAGTTGCAATGGTTGTTAGCGTTACTCTACCGTACCGCTCATTTACTTAATAATACTTACAACTCATTCTGTATAAAACTAAAAAGTCTGAAATAAATTAAATTATTAAAAGAAACAAAAAACCCGACTGCGTAAAACAAAAATTAACTGAAAAGCGAAAAACAAGCTCTGGAATATTACTTGAATGTTATAAGGTATTGCAGTCGGGGATAAACAAATATTACAAAAAAAACACATACCTAGGTTATTGGTTTGTCCCCGAATGCAATACCTTATAACATTCAAGTAATATTCCAGAGCTTGTTTTTCGCTTTTCAGTTAATTTTTGTTTTACGCAGTCGGGTTTTTTGTTTCTTTTAATAATTTTTTTATCCGTAGACGCCATATAAAAATAATATACCCTATGACACTCCCACAGTCAAGACGAATCTAACGGCACCTAATATGCTTAAATCCATCAACCCATTTAGGCTGCAGAGCGTGCCAAAGAAATAGACATACATACATACACTCGAAAAACATAACCCTCCTTTCGGGTCAGTCGGGTAAAAACCAAAAAAGTCATAATCATCTAGGGAAACGTACGGAAGAGCGCGACCCCGTCAGGGTATTTGTTCTGTGAGCGCGATTGACTGAGCGAGCGTTGGAACATGACGTCACACGCATCGAGTACGGGCCGGTGGAATCCAGCGTCGCGCGCTCATTTTAAAATTCCATATCTCGGAAACTAATTGACGTATCGAAATAATTCTTTCACACGTATTTTTTATTTTCTATAGAAAATACGGAGGCCTAAAAATCTAAATAAGTGAACTTTCTTCATTATTAGGCATAAAAAGAGATAGTTGTCCTAAGTACACCATAAGAAATAATTATAATAATCAAATCATGTTATAGGTATTTGGTAATAAAATGTAATATAAAGTAATAGAATAAGAATCCGTAAATATAATAACAAATTAGTTGTTATCATAGCTTTTATGGTCTGTAACTCGCACTCGGACGGATAGCAGTTTGTGTGACGATGGCGGGCGGGAGCGAGATATCTATGTGTGTGTGTTGAGTACAATGCCCTTGGATGTAGCCCGTCTAATTCAAGTTGGTTGGTACGAGGAATGCAGACCATACAATATCAGCAGTAAACTTTACTTAGAAGGGTTATAAGTTCGTTTTAAATCTATCGATAAACTGATAATGATGTAACTGTCATAAATAATTGCTAAAATGCTGCTCCCAATGCTGATTTTCCTGGTCTTTATTATATTACCCATGTCGTGAAATTATAATTAAATCAACTTTAACACTAAAAAAATACTATAAAATTAATAAAAACAAAACTACACTACTAACTTTATATTTACAAGCACTATTGAACTAGATTATCACACTAAACTTAAATTAATACGATATTACAAACTATAACACTATCTTTAAAGACAATAAAGAATATGCTACGAAAATATTTTATGTTTAAAACTACGAGAGCCGGTCGCGACAACTAGCATAGGTCCGTCGTCGACAAAGGCTACGGCCGAATAATCCTAGCGATGCAAGAGTAGTAATAAATACGTTCACCGTAATTTCGTATGTGCCAAAAAGAGATGACTATAGTGCTCTCAGGTACTCGCCCAGGCAAGCGGCAGCTTTTAATAAACGACGTAAGTACCAAACCAAATATAAATTGTTTATAAAATAACCATGCAATGTATAGAAAATCTGTTCTTCACATCATAAGAAGAATGAATTACCAATTTTTTGCATTAAATTTCACTGTAAAATTCGCCTGCTTGACGGAGTTACAGTAAAAAAGATTTTTATTTAGAGGCTACTTTGGAATTAAACTTTATCGAGAAAATTTCTATCAAACGTGTTTTCCTTCATTGGCAAACCCAATTAAGATCTCAAAAATCATATAATAAAAACTCAGAACCCCAACCCTTGTATTAATTAAGATACAGGGACACAAAGATATCATTTTTTTCCAATATAGCACCTTAATAGAGTTAAGTGCACGGTCAAACTGACTCACTTCATGCTCTCAGCGCTTCCTAATTCGGTGATTTAGTTTTGTTACTACGGACGTACGTAAGTAATAAACGTATACTCAGCTGAGTTCAGCTCTATAGGGGTTCAAGAAAATGTAGCCAAATAACCCTGATTATGTAATGTCCCCAACCATAAATGCGACCTCTAACCTTACTATTTCTTTCAGTGCGTGGGCGTATAGCTCAGTATGAATTATTTACGCCGAGGTCACTTCAGTGCTTTCTCACGAAATTATACCGTGGAGGGGAAATATTTCGTAGCAGTTGTTTGGAGCCTATAGATTAGTAGAACGTTCGTAGTCATGTATGAAATTCCACATAATACAGTAATTCCTCTAGACGTATTGGGAATATAGGGGTAGGTACGTGTTTTAATGGGTGAGGACGAAATGTTTTTACTTCACGAGGATTTTATTCACGAGAATATATTATAATTTTCACAAAAATAAACTTGGGATTGTTGTTATTTACAATATACAACCTTCGTATTCGTGAATAGACAACTTTTATGCCATAATATCGATTCAGTCATTTATTTGACAACATGAATTTAGATCAAAACATCGCAGCCATAAAGTAACAATTGAACTGCATGCTTAATACTAATTCCGTGAACAAACGGATTAACGATAATAAACCTCATAGAAGTGAGATTAACATAAAATTTAAATTTTAAGGTAGTGCTCACTTTTTGTATTGCTTCGTCGGAAAATTTACATTTAAGTCATGTTTGTTTAGGCCACTAGGTGTTTTCAGTAAGGGCTTATACAATTGCTGTTTTCGGTAACACTTTAGTCTGTATCGTCTATCTGGATCCGACTTAATGCCTTGAATAAGTAAACAGATAAGGTAGCATGTTAATGTTGATACCTTTTGGACGAACACTAGCCTTAATAGACTTAGATAGTGCTTTTATATATAAATTTTAATATTGCTTAGTTCTAACTATCGGCATAAAAACTGTAGGTATAGTTCTGCAAAATATCTGGCTGTGCAAAATGTTGTCTAGCTGTGCAAAATATTATCTAGCCGTAAAATATTTGATGCTTTGATTTAATTGTGTTTATACAAGGATTGTTAATTCACTTTATTTTAGGTAACAAATTTAAGAACCAGATATTTCTGTCAAAACACAGTCGACTTGTGTTGTGTAGTGTGTATAATTGCAGCGCTGCAGCAGATGAGCGATGGTAAACTTCATCACAGAATAAAGCCGAACGTACTTTAGCTTCGATGCATCGGACAATAATGTTTGCTTTATTTTACAACAACGGAATAGGTAGATAATGCCCACCACACAACCTATAGTTATATAATATAATATACTAACAAATATCTATTTTAACAATGTTACAATATTAAATTGTAACAGTATTATAATATCGGTAGATAGCTGCTGTGTATGGGAGCAGCATAAGTTCATAATTCCTGTAGTTTAACTACTTGTGACTTTCAAATGCATTAGCGTGGAAAACTGGTATCCAGGTGTTATAAAATACATGAGAGCAACTATACTTCAGGAAATAAGTGATTAAAGCTTTGAAAAATATTTTACTCATAAACTGATACATTAAATAAGAAAACTCAAAATAAAACACATAAATAAAAGGGTTGGAATTAAACATTTCCGTAATGCATTAAAATTCTTTATTTTTAATAAAGCAATGCAAACGTATATTCGAATTTGTTAATTTTTCAAGCACTGTAACATTTGTGCCAGAAAATGTGAATTTAACTTCATAAAAATTCTAACGTCGAATTAAATACACGTTGGTACGAGATGTTTCGCAAAACGAGGCCTTGCAAAAACACTTCAGGGGGCCTACCACAAGCTCTTAAAACAAGGTTAAAATAACCTTATTTTGCGTTTTCGTACCATGACATCCTTAAAAATAAGCTTATTATAGGCATAAAACAATATTGTTTTGTTAGCAGGTTTGATGACGTCACCTGTAATCGTTCATTCAAATCGTACCATGATGTGTCTTTTGACAACTAGCATTATGGTTTTTATGTCAATTGCATATATCAATCAAAATATAACATTATATACGCGACGAATTATCCAAATTTATGATAAAAATATCTATTATTATAGTGATATAAAGTCAGTAGATCGTATTTATTTAACTTATCGAATTAATTGTGTATCTCTAGCCTTCTAGCTTTTGCCATCTAGCATTTCAAGATGAATGTGAACTATTTGTGTTTTTGGAAGCAAATACCAAAGAAGCCAATAATAGATACACGAAAGCGACGTGGTATGCATCTATGCTACGTGAGGAATCAACACTTTCGCAAGCAATGGACCAAAATGCCATTTGCTATCGAAACCATACGACCGTATGGGTTTGAAGCTCACCGAGTCGCTCGCATATTGTCACCAAATTAATCGAGGCCTCGGGCGGGGAGCTTTTTCCGCCAACGCATTAGCTTCGCTAGCCTGTTGGGAACCTTGCCGATAATCTACGGCAGCCTAGAGGAAAATTTATATACGAGTGCTAGATTGTATTTCATTTATTTGTTGTAAATATTTAATATCGTATAGATTAAGCTTTACTGTGATTGTACTGTATTCATAAACGTTTATATACCTAAATACACATAATGTTTCATTGTATGACCTGCAACTACAGTAGCATTCCTGACAAAAGGTAATAAATAAAAATATGTGTTGATTCCTGTGGTAAATTCTTTATTCATATAATTTAAAGACAATAGGTACCTGCCTAGACTATAGGTATTAAGACTGAAGTGCCATACATAAATATAAACCTACCTAGGTATATATTTATGTATGAACTTTGTCTCAGTTTTTGTAATGACCAAGAAGTGCTCCATTGCTTTGCTAGTTGAGGATTAGGTACCTATTTCTCTCCAGCACATTTCTTAGAGTAGGTAGTTACTTTGAATTCCGGCGAATTCTTCACTGCAAAATGAATAAAATAATACTTGAATTACTTCTGTTTGTAACCATGCCATATTAAATTTCATTCACTGAATATCACTATTGAACGGCGGCCCCTTGCCTTGTTTTCATATTGACCTAAGTAATATTAATTCAAGTAGGTAATATAAAAGTCGATATACATAAAATAAATATTTGTATTATTTCAAAATATGTAGTGCAACAGGGCACATTGAGTTTCAAAATTCGTGCGTCACAATTGACAAGTATTTTTTTTTGTCCCGTTCCATCCTATAGGGCCATCATCTTCTCTCACAAAATAACCTTATTGCCAGACTGTTTTGTTTTCACCTTATAATAATATTACTTTGATTCGTACCATGAGCTCAATCGTTCAACATTGATATAACATTGCTAAGTGCCGAGAAAGAATGAATGATTTGTAAGAATTTGTCTATGGCTTGCTACAACCTGATAAAAGTTAAAAAGAAATAACGATATATTAACTGTATAGTGCCATTTCTTTCACACGTTGGACCGAAATGATTTGAGGTTCTTCATCTTTTAGCAAAGTATTAAATTAAACTAATTGTAAAGTATAAGTAACTAAAAGAATAAAATATTTTCGTGTAATTTCTATAAAATGCATACAAATATTTTAAAATGTTATTATGAAGAGTAAGGAAATTAATTGAAAAAAGATATAGACTGCCGACTCTAGATTATCAAATGAAATGAATCGGAACAAAATATTAACCTGTCATTCTTGTCATACTCAAATGTCTAATAAAGATATCCAAGATATTTAGTTATTAAATACATTTGTTTATGTAATTTAATAACAAACAAAGTGCAATCAATATGGAAACATCTTAATAGTAGGTATATTCGACAGTAATATTCAGTGCATGAAATTTAAGATGTCATGGTTATAAATATTTGTAAGTTGCACAAATGTTGCAATTCATTTTGTAGAGTTGTAGCCGAAGAGTTCGCCAGAGATCCAGTCAGCAGGTAGAAATGGTTAAATACAAACAGACCAAAAATACCGCCTTCAATCGATATCTACAAGCGAAGGAGTACTCTCAAAAAAGTGTACGTAGATATGGAGAGGCTGGTCTAAAGTGAAGTCTAAGAACCTATAAACGCTGAAATAAAGTTTGAATCTGTATCTGCAAGATTGTTTAATGCCATACTTATATTGTGTATAATTATCTTACTCTCATTAAACTTATGTGAATAAAGAATGTAGGTACATAATACTTCGTGTTTTTATTCATTGTGTTATTGACAGGAATCCTACTGTAGTTGCAGGTCTTGGAATTAAACATATTATGTGTATGTAGGTATATAAATATTTGCCGCTGTTGTCGATCATCGACAAGGTTCCAGGTTCAAGCTCGTTATTGGCAGTGTTTCCTCTTTGGATAGCCAAGCTAATGCGTTGTCACAAAAAGCTCCCCACCAACCGGTTTGCCGAGGTTTTGATGATAATGTGTGAGCAAATCAGCGAGCTTCAGACCCCCACGGTTCTATCCACAGCCACAAAGGCTACAGAAAGTTAGGTCCAATGGATGTGTATTTTAGAATTTCCCGCACGGTTACATCTGCTCTGCAACAGTATAGCAGATTGTTGTGAGTTGAGTTTTCAATACAAATATATAATACTTAATTAATATTTTACTACATTAGATGGTTAAAATGATTATCTTTATAGATTATTATAAGTCTGTCGTCTGTCCGTCTGTTGACAATAATATATTCCATCCAGGCTAATGTAGGTTACGACCAATTTTAGAAAATTTGCCAGAGAATCTAGGTAGTTTGGATTCCAGGAACACAGGGACTACTCTGTGTACTAACACTGCAGGAAAGTTAACTTTATGGATTAATCTGGGGTTATTCGATGTACGTTGGTTATAATGAAAACAGGATATTAATAGTGGGTAGGTACCTAAATGAAAAGTCACTAAATATATAAACACGCTATTTAAAGCTCCGCTTTATCTATATAAATCTAAGGCTAAGGGTCGAGGGATCGATATTACTAACGTAGATGCATAGTTGTGTAGTGAACGACAAGTGCAATTAAAAACTTTATAAACAATCGGTTATATTATTTTGGGATGATACCTAATCTCGCAATCCCGATATATTCATTCTATAAGTAAATAAATTCGATATAATTACTTTATATGACACTATAATAGATTTTTATAATATAAATTTGGAAAACAATGTTATTTTCAGCTTGTAAATACAACGTATATAAGATTGCTAAATTTGACATTAAAACAATAATGTTAATTGTCAAAAGCTTATAAAAAATAGCTCATGGTACGAATTGAATGAACCATTATGGTAAATAAACAAGGTTGTTTTCATGCATAAAATAAGCTTGTTTTAGGGACATCATGGTACGAAAAGAAGAATAAGGTTGTTTGAAAATGCGAGAGAGTATGGATGAGTGACAGAGATGAGAATTGTTAAGAGAGAGAAAGTTGCTTAGGCCCATAGCGTTATTTCTTTTCATCTTTAGTGAGCCCATAGACAAATTCTCAAAAATCATTCGTTCTTAGCAGGAATATAACAATCATATAACAATAGTGTTTGGTAGAGGTGGTGGCATGGTACGAATATAAATAAGGTTATTATATGCTGGAAACAAAACAGTATTGCAATAAGGTTGTTTTGTAAAAGATGGGGGTAGGCCCCCAGTGGTTATATTTGAATTTTGAAAGAATTGTGACGAAGAACTTGAGGCGAAGAAATAAACTTAATTTGTGAAACAAACGGGAAGTTTTAATTGAAATACAAAATTCTTATGACAAAGGATTCATTTCCCAGGTTCCGTAAATTGACCGGTATTCTAGATGTCTAATTTAGTTACATTGTTTGATGCCTCCTTAAAACCACTTTGTGTTGAAAATTCAATTCTCTGAGGAAGTGAAATGTTATTTCTTATAAATTTCCACACTTTGTTTCCTCGTTTAAATATATATATATACAATGTGTAACAGATTTGGATGCTAAATCGATGAACGGTTTGTTCTGAATCGATTTATGTAACTTCAAATATCTTTATTAAAAGTTACATTCTAATTCTAGATTCTTAAGAAACTTTTTAGCGGTTTAGCATATTTATCTGTTACACGTTGTATATAATTTCCATATCATATAATATGACTTACCTTAAAATGTATTTTGATAAACAGTGAACAGTGTAAGTATGGTGGAAGATGATTCTAATAAATTTGTTTTTTTTATAAATTACTTAATAGCAAGAATATACCCCACATTAATATTCTAATTTCTAAGCCTTCGGGCCGTATCATTTTCCATAATTACTTGTTTGTTCTACATTATGTCTATTAAAAAGACTAACTTTGTGTCAATAGAACTAGTCAAAAGATGGCACGTGAAAAACAACTTTGCACTTATCTAACTGAAAAGACATCAGGCTTTATCGCTCTTTATTTCCGCTCTGTTCGAATCATACAAATGTCACTCAAAAACATAAAGAACGCAACCTTTGACCAACTAGAATACACAAGGCCACGACCCAAAACCATAACCTGAACGACATTTCTACTCATCACACGGCCTGCTTTCATTTCACATTTTTTAAAGCGGTGACTACGCGTTTTTCCTTGAAAAGACTATGTTTCTTACAAATGGGCCGCGAGTGTTATAAAAATAAACATTTATTCAATTCTTTTCTTTCTCGCTCGCTTTGATTCATTGAAATAGGCGTCTATGTCGCTTGATTTCTATAGGCCCAGCATACAACATTGTTAACGCATCCTTGAATATAAACATGAGCATAAACAATGAATGAAAAGGTAGTTAGTTATATTAAAGCTAGTCGGTGCCGAGCATTTCAAAGTAATATTATACATCTAAGAAGATGTGGCGACGAGGATTGTCTTGTAATTCAAGTTTCAGAAATTAGCCAGTGTTTGCAGGAATGATTTTACCCACGACAGTGAGGTGTAAACAGTTTCAGCGGCCATTTAACGGTGTAAACTCAGTTTACTGAGGCGGCAACGGACTAACTTCATTTTCGCTCTGAACGGGTTACGCTAGCACTTTGATTATTTACTGTTAAACATTTAAGGTTTCGATCCAAAAACGTAAAATTCTCTTCGGAAAATAGCTAACCAAAGTAAACACGTCGGTGTTTAGCTTTAAATAGCTATTTAAAATTAAATTGAACCTACGTTATACGTGCCATAGTATTTTATTTATTTAGGTCCATATTAGGTACGAAATAAATACTAGGTTTCTGTAATTCAGTTAGTTGGTTGACCCATTAACCCTACCTTTCCTAGGTTTCCGTTTCTTGCATCAAATATGATTCTTTTACACAAAATCCCTTATTTAACTTTATCTAAAGGATAAAAGAAACTGAGTCCGACAGTACAAACTTAAACTGTACCTAACTTAGTTTGTTCGTTCTGTTTATCTTGCCAAGTGTAATGACTTTATTTCTTACCTAAGCAGATTTAAACTTACTTACGCTATCCAAAAATGTACTTATTTATTTTGGAGTAGTATTTTTCCTTATAGGATTACTTTTGATCTAAACAACGTTCCCGACTTGAATAAATTATATATAACCTAAGATATCGATTCCAAATTCAAGTTTTGCTTCTAGTATCAACCAGTTTTCCGGTTTGTTATAGCTAATTCATTTTCCTAGGTAACCGTAAAAACCCCTTCAAGCTTATAGTGGTTCTCGAGTTGCGCCAATAATACTTACGGCGAGAGGACTACGAGTTACCTAGACCCTCGCTTAATTAACAACCTCCCGCGCAGTTTCGGCCTTCGCCACACTAACATTTGAAACGCGAATGCAACGAAAACGCAAAGCGCGCAAGCTGTGAGTGAGGCGCATTTGAACGCTGCGTACCACTATAGCAACAACCAAATACATCATAGTAATAAGCAAATATAGTATTTATTTTTATTAGTATGCCTACAACCTAATTAACTTATTAACCCATTAATTAATGTAGACCACCTTCAGAGTTAAGGAAGAATCTCTGCGGTTTAAATATATTTAACTGCAAAATAAATCCTTGTAAGTAAATGATTACATAAATAAAATAAAAACTGTATATCCGAATAACATGCACATGCTGACCGGTTGCATTTAAAATTTATGGAGAAGATTTAAGATAAGAAAAGACCTAAGTACTAAACGTTTTTATGTACTTAGGTATGTTTTAATTTCTGTGTTTTTTATCTTGTCACAAATAAATTTGTTTCTTTCTTAAAATTCACTTACAAATGTAATATTGTAGTTAAAATTTTATGGACTACCTTTTGTACAACTCCTACATTCGGGAACCATAATTTAACTGCTTACCTGAAACAAAAAAAGTAAAATATTTAATGAATATGCAAATACTTATTTATTTTTTATCCAGAAATGATCTAAAATAAATATTCATGGCGAATTAGTTTCATTCGTTTTGAAAAATATTAACATTGATTACCCAACAGGAATATAAAACAGATTTGAAACGATAGAATTATTATTTATGTATATATTATGATAATAAAATCATCATCTATAAAGGACTGAATACCAATGAGCCCTAAATTCGGTGCCTTTCGAAACCCAATCGGCCAGCAATGGGGTTTTAGCGAAGCCACAATAAAATTACCCGGATTCTGTGCGCCGGATATTAAACGTAGATGAAACGAAAGTCGATGACATTCCAATCCAAATTATACCTATAAT
This sequence comes from Achlya flavicornis, assembly GCA_947623365.1. NCBI lineage: Eukaryota > Metazoa > Arthropoda > Insecta > Lepidoptera > Drepanidae > Achlya > Achlya flavicornis. The sequence continues at coordinate 8,245,796 of OX392482.1, forward strand.
AGCTACCAAATTGTACTTACTGGGTACATGATACTGTATTTTTAAGTAGGTTAACGATTTCTGCTTTTTTTTTACTACAAAATTGAATTATATAATAGTAGCACATATAGAAGTTATTTTGAGTTAATGAAAGGATTAAAGAAAGACTAACATATCGAATTTTATTTCAAATGCGTTTTTTGTATGGTTCGGTAATGGACATAGTACACACTTTTTTTATAAGGAACCTAATTATAGAACAACATTATACTATGAACATATATGTACAACATAAAGTGAAATCTATTCCTATTTACAAACTTCTCTTACTTTCCTCTAGGTACGGAAGCGGTACTAGACTAAAGATGTCATTCCACGCACGAAATGCGGAAATGAAATGGAAATAAAGTTGTACGACATCCATTTTCTCGTCCCTTTCTGACAATTAGATAAACGGTTTTGTAAGATATTCTACTAGAAATATAAGTTAACGTACGAGGAAACCAATAAAATTAAGACTTCTCGGCATTGATCATAATATCAATATAAAAATTGAGTTGACAAAATAAATGAGGGTAGCCCAAAATACAAAACTAAACTCAATGTCAATGTATAAAAAATACTATAAAAATAAATGCTAGGATTGTCAATTCTTTATCAACAGTCCATTGAACAACGTAAACGAGGTTGAAGTGATCCAAGACGAGTGCGGTCTCAGGATGCTCTACCTCATTAGCATACAAATTGAATCGCGCTGTGGAGACGATCGAAATGCTGATAATGAACTCAATTCCGTATGCCACTGAGTGATTGTAAGGTTATTTCGGGTTTGTTTCGAGAAGTATAATTTCCGAGGAGCAAATTCAAAGGACAATACCAAAGTCTACCAAAAAAGAATATTAAAAACCTATTAAGTAGTAGGTATTTTTCAGGAATCTTAAATTCTTACTGAATAAAAATTCTTTATAAATTGAACGGACGTAGCCATCACAACATGTTTTGGTAAAATCTTACATCAAGTTTTGTGTCGGTTCTAACTTAAATCTATCTACTCGAGAATAAGGTTCTTACCTTTTTATCCTTATTTGCTATTGCACTATCAGTCTTTCCCTTATCCAATTGGTCAGTATTCAGTACTGTTTGATCTGTCATCGTACTTTCGTCTACCAATAATTCTTTGCAAGTCTTTCTGGAATGATTAATAATATCTGGCTTTTCAGTGCTCATCAAATTACTGGCATTCTCGTTGGTACAGTTATCCCTGCCTAATTTTCTGTCGTCGTCAGAGCGTGATTTATCTTCAGAACTTTTCATTTTGAAACAAGATATCGATTTCTTATCTTCCCTAGCTTCATTCCTGCTAATTGGATCATCTTTATCAGTTTTGCGGTCGACTTTCTTGTGACTTTTGCTATTTTCAGATTTGAGACGTTTTTTCTTGCCATTCCATTTCGAGTTCACGGCTTTAGATCGATTACTATCGTCACTGGTGCCAACGCTATCGGAGCAAACCGGATTTACTAAAATTTTCGTTGACTTCGCCTTTCGTTCTATTTTTCTTAGATTCAATAAACTTCCAGTGGAATTAATAAGGGATGGCGATGAAGTAAGCGACGGCGAACTCTCTTTGGCCTCGTCACTGAAGCGGCGAACGGAATTAGGTAGCAATTTGATGGCCTTCATTGCCTCTGTATTATTATGTCTTAATTTGCTAGTACCAAGTGGTCCCATAGCAACGGGTGGTCCTCCTTTGAACAACAACGCTGTCTCCGTAGGTTGACACACACAAGCTAACATTTTATATAAATATTTTATAAATGATCACATAAATATTTTGGTGTAATGATATTAGTTTCACTGAAAAGTCAACCGAGACTTATATATAATACTGGCTGGAAACCTTGAACTTACAGAGAAGTTAATAAAGACAAACTAATTATAAAACAATTAAAGAGATCTCGAGAGGCAACACGCTAAAGTTAACGCATCATTAAGTATATGTGTACTTAAAATGTCGTAGCTTGTAATGTAGTATCCCACACCACGTTCCTCTGATATTAAACTTCCCTTCTGGGTGAATATATACGACGTATTGTTTATATTCGAATAGGGATAATGTATATATTTTTATTATAATGTGTATAAAACTTGCTGAAAATGTTGGTATTAAATATTTTTGAAAACATTTATTTATATTATTTATTACGTTCGACGCGCTCGCGGTGTAGCAAGATAATATAGCCGTTCGTGAGTCCGCTCCGGTACCTGGGTGATCGCCTAATGACATGCGTGGTAGCTGCCCAACTGACCATTCCCTTTCGCCCTCATTTGTGAAAGGAAGCCTGTGCGCAGCAGTGGGACATTATAGGCTGATGATGATGATGATTTATTGCGTATGAACTGTATAGTACGCAAGGGTTTTTAGTATGTTAACAAAACAAATAAGCCAAAAACTCGCCGCAAACATTGTCCAGAATGCTTTTTCGTAGAGGAAAAAGTTCAAAAGCCAGTTAAGTTACCCACTGCTTTTATACCATCAAATGTATTTCGTATGTACTATGTACCCGGGTATGAGTGGAAAGTTGACGTTATCGAATTTTCCATTTACGACAAGCGTGACGTCTGTGAATAAGAGCTCAGACAGTATCTTTACTACACGCCCCTGAATTATTGCAAGTTTGTTTCTTGTTTATTATTTTGCGAATAAAACAGTAAAGTTTCATAGCTGTAATATAAAGCAAGCACGGGGAAGGTATGCTTGGTTCTCGCGTTGCTTGACTTTTCTTTATTATAATAAAATATGTTGTTTCGCCTGTAAATTTTATATTTTTCCTAAAAATATTGAATAAAGATTATAGGTACCTACTTATGGATGTAATTTTCGGGATATGTTTTTTTAATAATTCAATTTTTGTATTTCTTAGGAAAATATATGTTTACGTAAAAAACATAAAATAAAAAGTTCTGGGAGGACCTCAGCAAGTAGGTATACCTACTAAATGAAGAATGTCATTTGGATTTTGTGGCTAGAATATTTGGCTGCGGCCCAATAGCCTAGCCCAGGTGATGTTTGCGGAATGCTTAATATCGTCTAGAAACCTTAAGGTAGACATTCGCAAGATTTTATTCTAGCACAAAAATTCAGATCCTGTTTTGCCTAGAGATATTGAATTATTGTTTAATTATGAATATGCGTATAGGTATATAGAATCAATAGCATAATACGTAAATCGACGAAAATCACTGATCAAATTACGCCTATTTTCGGAATCATAAAATGGCTCACACTTCAAAGCCCGAATTAAATGATTCCGGAAAACGAAAATAATAAAGACGGAAAAATATTACACTGAAAAAATTACCGCGCGTAACTGGTACAGTCAACAAGGGATTTAGCTTAAAAAATACGATTTTCTTATCAAATGCCTCTTATTTTATTATATAATCGAAAGTTTGAGATATACATTATACACATATAACGTTGGTGACATACCGATGTACCATCTAAAAATACGTTTATTTAATTTTTTTAATTATGTGAAAAATTAAACTACTGCAAAAATAAATTAACATAAGTACCGAGTCTCTTTCCACTGCTATAAAAGGCTATCCTACCAAAAACATGTTCATGTAAAAAGTTGCCAAAACGAGACCATATGGCTCGCACTGTCAAAAAGTTATGAGATCTCATGTAGAGCCAAACTTATAACTCTACATGCCCTTATTTCACAAACTCTACACCTTAGTCAAAATATGTGGCATGGCTGTTTCGCTACCATCACATCATAAGGTGTAAAAATTATTCACTGTTCATTACTTTTCGATTATACAATAGTTCTTGTAGTAGCGAAACGGCCAAACCATACATACCTCTAGCATCAAAATATGCGGGGGTAGGGGAGTAAAAGTTCCAATTTTTTGTTGGTTTTTTGTTGTTTGTGTACTAATACTAGCTTACATACCCAATTTCAGCTTTCTACTTCAGGAATACCCTAAAAACTAATACTACCCTAAGAATATTTATGATCAGTGAGTCAGTGACGAAATCGGCTTTTTTAAGATTATAATAAAATCTATAGTATAAGAGCAATGCAATTGAAAAGTTATACGTTTAATAAGTCTACTTTTGAGCTCATATTCCGAGAATATTGTTTACTTAGTATAATCCAAACCCAACTTATGAGTTTAAAAAAACGACGAAGCGCTTCGAGAAAAGGTGGGAAGTGCCCTTGCACTTCGCTTGGCTCGTCTTGGCGGGGGGCACTACAATACCCCCAGATATAGGTAGAATACTCGAGGAAAAATCTTATGACAAATCCGTACGTGTTTTTCGTAATTTCCCATTCATTTATGCGTCGACACGTAGAAGCGTAATATCCTATTAGAGGTTTTTTTTTTTATATCCTTGCAATAATTTATGACACATTTTCTCAATCATAGGAATGAAATTAAACAATAATTAGTAAAATAAGAATAAATACGACTAAAAGGTTACTATCAACTCAGAGTATATGCTATCACTATTCAATGTGAATAATCAGTAGCATATATCATAAGATAACAAAAAACTACACATCAATAAACTTTTTACTCCCAACACTTACTATAAAAAGAAATTACTTATTTCATCCCCACGGTATTTCTGAGGGATCTAATTTTATAGCATGATAAAAAGTCTCCTATTTTAAACCATGTTATGATTTATAATAATATTAACAATTTAGTAGAATCAAATAATACACAAATGTTGGTGTTGCTAAAACTAAAAATAAATTGATATAAATAACTTTAAACGAACTTCTATCCGGTACGATGGTATGAATCAAGGATGCTTTCGCCGATAACCTGTCATTTCCTCCCAGTACCCGCACTTTTTTGGGAACCTTGAGGTCTTGTCATAGAACAGCATTTCATATAGGTAAGCTTATAAAAGAACACACTTAAATTTTAAATAATGTTATCGTAGGTAGGAACCGATTTAAAAACCGAAATCAAATACAACTAAAGATTTAGATACCTTTGCCCGCAGCCATTTAAAGAAGGACCATTGATTCAATAAAAGAAACTCTTTCTCCATCAAAATAAAAGAGCAGGAAAACCCATTAAAGCAGCGTTATTATTCACCCCAACGCTCTAGCGGAAAATTAAGAAGTATTTTCCACACAATGGTTAGTGAAATTGCTTGTAACTCGTGGAACCGTTTTTAACTGTGACATCAATCACGAAAAAGTTAGGTCCGTAGCGCACCGGTGCGGTGGTTAATTGAAAGTTATTGCGGAAAAATAACAGCTCTCTCCAGGGAGGAAAGTTTCAAATTTATTTCCAGTTTATAGACAATATACCGCCGAGTTGTTTTATGGATTGAACGTATAATTTCCATTTTTATCTTCCATGAGGTTTATCAAAACAAATACTTATTAGATTACGCAGACCTATAATACGATGCAAATCCAATTTAAGCATTGTTTATGTATCTCGAAGGGAAAAGTGGTAGGTATAAGCTGAAATTCTTATTTCCTCGGCAAAAAAATCACTGCGCATAACGCATTTCATAATACGAGGTAAGGCGAGAGTCGGCGACGAAGCGGTACAAAATTTAATCCTCGCTCGCCTCCCTCCCTAGTCGCTAAACTTTATGAACTCAAACCACAGGGTTTACGTCCGGATTCACGAAACGGGAAACGTTAACGTATCTTTTAATGGTTGCTTATATTATTTTGACACCTGGTTAGCTTTTAATTAAAAGATAATTCAGAAATGTAGCTGTAATTAAATTCATGGCATGAAGGAATGGAATTTTATTTCATTAATTCAAATCCAGGTGAGATATTTCCAGGCAATTTTAATCTTATCTACATTTTCTCAGGGCATTATCTAATTACCGTAAATATGTGGGTAGCTACCATACAATATTGGCGGCGGATGCTACGGATACCGTGGACAGCTAAGTGCACCAATGTCTCAATCCTTACGGAACTAAAAGTGAAAGATAGACTATCCACTATTTGTCACCGCCGTATACTCTCCTAGTTTGGCCACATAGCGAGACGCGGTGATGAAAGTTTGGAAAAGTTGGTCGTTGTTGGAAACGTCGAAGGCAGGATCACGCGGAAGATCCCATACTCGATGGACGGATCAACTACGGGAAAAAGGCGCCAAATTCTACGACGTGGTTCAGTTAGCCACCAACAGAAGTCGCTGGAAGCCAGCCGCCCACGCATGATCTTCAGTCATGAAGAAACGACCACCTAGAGAGAGACCATACAATATTATTTTTCATAAAAAGACACCGTGTCTCACTAGTGCGTGTTTCACTGAATTTCGTTCATGATATATGTATGGCATAATCCATCGATCGCAGTTAAATTTTTTTTTTTTTTTTTTTTTATACCACTTAGGTGGCAAACAAGCATACGGCCCGCCTGATGGTAAGCGGTTACCGTAGCCTATGGACGCTTGCAACACCAGGGGTATCACACGCGCGTTGCCGACCCTGCAGAAATCTCTTCACACCCCTTTTGAAGAACCCCATTTCAATTAGAGCGAGATTTAATTATCGGGTCGCATTGAGGAGTCACTCGGTATTCAATGTGGATCTATTATGACGAACGCGATAACACTATATGGCGATGCGTGCCGTGAAAATTTTAATCATCTAAATTCAAAATTAAGTAATTAGTAAGAATTTATGTTCTATTAACTTTTTGTCGACATTATTTTGTAGCGAGAAATTTTCATAGTTAGGTAACTCAAAATAAGTAATTGAATAATGTATTTTTATCACTTAAGTAGTAAAACAGCACAGATGTCTATATATATAAAAATCAATGCCACTTTTCGTTGTAATTTTATAACTCAAGAACGGGCTCACCTATCCAACCAAACCAAATGTTTAGGCTTTGTTCGGACTATTTAGTAGATGGTTTATGTGAAGTTTGCACAAAATCGGTCGAGCGGTTCTTCATTTATCACATTTTTTGTAACAAATGAATTCAATAAATGACGGATCATTTTGTTAATGGGGATTTTGCTGTCAAATTTAAACTTTTTTCAGATAGGGATTGTGCTGTCAAAAGGGTAGGGTAGGGTAGGGTAGGGTAGGGTAGGGTGGGGTAGGGTGGGGTGGGGTGGGGTAGGGTAGGGTAGGGTAGGATAGGGTAGGGTAGCACCATAGGGTAGGGTAGCACCACGCGAACGAAGTCGCGCCGCCCGGGCAGCTAGTAGTGTATATAACATCTTTGTAAAATAGCAATAAAAATACTTATTTAATAAAACCGCCACAAATATGGCGAATTCGGTATAAAAAAAAGAGTAATTTTGAAAACTCATAATTTTATAAATTTGAAAAAGTTGCTCAACTTCCACAAGTTTGGTTCCGTACAAATTCTAATTTTAACTAAAGTTCCTTTATTGCACACCATTTTGCGGGTTCAGTGAATTGTTATAAATGCGCAATTGCTTTTTCATCTTTGCTGTCACTTTTTAAGACCAAGAAAAGTGCCTATTTCTTCTTTAATTGATGAACGCGAAATAATTTTGTTTGCTATAATTGTGCTCTTCCGAAACATTAAGCAAGCAGCCAAGCACAACTAGCTTAACTTCTAACCTAAATTCAGAATGTAGGATGTTAATACACAATAAGGTCTATTTATTATGAAAGACTAATCTCACGTGTCTACAGCTACGTAATGACGAATCCTCGACTTCTGTTTACTCATCATAGTAATCACTTAATGACAATGAACTAGATACCTACATCATTTAATACAGATTAAGGAATCAATATAAATAATAACCTATCATAAGATAGTATATTTATGTGTAAGTTATGTGCCTTAGCAGGGCCTAAACTGAATGAATGACTTTTTGATTTTGATTATGTTCTGTCATGTGGTGTGTACAATAATAGTAGAATATGTTTAAGAGAGGTAGAGCATAGCGTTTATTCGCTCAAAGAGCAGCTCGACTGGGGAAGTACCTCCACCTTACAGAATACCGCAGCCAAATAACTTTATGTTGTGTAAAGTTGTGTTCCTGCGCGTGAGTAAGGTCGCCAGAGCTCATTGGGGAGGGGGGAAATGTCGGTAACGCGTGAGCTATGCTTCGTGTGTTGCAAGCGTCCATATGACTACGGTAACCGCTTACCATCAGGCGGGCCGTGTGCAGGTTTACCGACTTAGTCGTATAAAAAAAAAAAATGATGCATGTGTACAAAGTTGGTTATTTACACACGAGGCGGTATTAAGCGCGAGCCGCAGGTGAGAGCGATAATGAGCCGAGATTGTAATGATCAATGCTCATGATGCGTATCATACGCATACGCATTTTTCAACACACTTGCGAGGAAAAAAGCTGTTTTTGGAGTGTTAAGTTCGATTTCGGACCATAAGTCCACTTCCCAAAACATGACCACCATTCAAAAGAATGATCTTTTAGGAAGTGAGCTTTATGTGAGCTATTTTTGAAAAGTAATTGATCAAATAACAATGATATCAAAAAAGATGAAATGTAGCATACTGTTCTGAGTAATATACTGTTTAAATAAATAATAAATGTTAATACAATTTCATGTAATGCTACGCAAATCTGTGTTAATCGAAACAGATTGTTCTAAAATCGAAATTCAATATCGTTTTATGCGTTAGTACCCTTTATAGATAACTTGATTAATAATTCATTTCGCACATCGAAATGTATTGGGCGGTTAGGGATAATCTGAGGACCATTAACTCCAAATAATCTAATAGAAACTGGCTTAGTTTTAAACTGCCGTAAATCAATTTCGGCAAGCTCGAACCTTTAATCGAGTTAAGAGAACAATTCAGATGGAAGATATCCGCGAAGGGCAAAATTAAATTTAAGTAAAATCGCTATTAATATTGCCTAACAAGTATACAAGAGAACTCTGCGAAAAGAATAAAATGCCATTTCAAATAATACAGAACAAAAGGGACATAATGGGTTCCTTTAGTTCATTATTGGTTATCAATTTTACCCAATCTTGAGCATAATATTGTAATGGCTCTCGGAAGTTAAGTTATACGAAATTAGTCTGTATTTGTAAGTATCGAAAAATCAATTTTTTGTTTATTTTTGCGATTAACTTTAACTCATTGATTGATTTCAAGATCAACGTAGAACTTACACTACCAAACATAATAGAGCTATTATTGACATTGATATTTAGAGGTGTAATAAGGATTTTATAAAGTTCCACCCGTAAAATAAACATTGGAATGTATATATCGGCGTACAATCGCCGTTTGTATTGAAAACACCGTTATTCATATTAACTGTATCCATTTATGATACAGGCTCTGTAAATAATTCAATTAGAACACGCACACACATAAAATATTTCAACAATATAGCAAATATAACAATTGAATATTAAAAAAGCTTGTACTTAACTCACGATCATTACTCCTTCACGTCTGAACACAGAATGAATCCGCAAGCTCGACTCACTATTATACGCATGGAATCTCCACTCCAGTCCACTATGTCTTACATTCTGACTTAATGTGTCCTTAATATTAAAATTATGTTTCTGTGTCCCACTTACGTTATACTTTTATCCATTTTCAACTTAGTAAACTCCAAACAAAGGACATCGATAAATTAGTATGAAAAGCTGTCATTTTGCATTGAGTCAATGAAGCTTTAGGCATATTTTATCTGGTTGATGAAAATGGGCTTTTATGTCACTAGAATAAACGAAAAGTAAGTCACTTATGTACTCTATACGACTCAACAATGTAACTCTACTGTATAATTAAATTAATTTATTATTTATATGTAGATAACTAATGTATTATTATTATTATTTTATTTTGAATGGCTTGAATTATAATTATAATTTTTATTTCCATACTGTAATATTTGCACGCCATCGTGGCAAAGTCAAAGTCAAAGCCATTTAATCAATTTAGGCCCTAGTAGGGCACGTATGAAGGTCAAAGCTAATGACGTTACCACCAGTTCGTAAGTCGGCCTTCAACTGAGAAGAACAGGCAAAACATGAAGGTCTAAATTAGTACTATCGATTGATATTGCTTTGAGCACCTTCCGTCTTCCTTTAGATATTTTTTGTATTTACTGTATGAAAATCTCAAAGGAGGACATTATCATAAGATTCAAAATGATATGCTTCATGTGTTTTAACCATAGCATTACTCAGGAGGTCCAGAATACACTTTTACAGATCCTTCTGCCACAGCCGCGAGCAGATAAGAGGTAGGTAGATACTGTTAAAATGGATATTCTAAATAATATTTTATACCAAAGCAGATATTTTTAATGGTAACACAAATTCATATGTATATCTTACATAGCTCACAAGGCAAATGACGATTGCCAAGAGTCTAGTTGAATTTCTAAAATAATATGGCAAAATGTAGTATGTTTAATAAGAATCTTATAAAATAATGCAATATACATGAGACTTTTGATGTATAAAATAGGTAACGGAAATTATACCGCAAATTTTAATATTCAATGTTTTATACAAAGAAACTTATTCCGGCGAAACCGAACCGACCTGTCTGTGATCGTAAATATGAATCGAGCCTTGAACAAACAAAACGAAATACACACAAAATAAACCGCATATCGATGCTACAAGCAAACGTATCCAAACGGATACGTAGGTATAAAATCAATTTCCTTTAGCACTGTAGCGGACTAGACCATACAGCTGTATCTAATCTCCTCGCGTGGAACTCTCGTTATTGTATTGCAATTGCAAGTTCAAATGAATTTAATACATATATATAAATGGTTGGTATAACTAATCCAAACAGAGATCGCATAGAAATAATAAATAAACGTTCAATCCAGCGAAAAATCGAACAAAATATTTATACGATTTTAACCTCTATTTACGATCTCGCAGACAAGAAATCCATTCATCCGTAAAGAAAATAATACTATGCACGTATAAATTTATATTTTAAGGAGAGACGTTCGAGATGGTTCGAGTGACGACGGATTGGATCGCATCGGTACTTGGGAACAGTTGGAAGCGATCCTGACCTACATACAATAAAATTGCGATCGGTAAGTTACTCAAGTTGGGAGCGTGGGTGGATACAAAGGTTTACTCTCTACCTGTTGGATGTGGCAGGGTCGTTAAGTTAATGCCCCTTTTACCCGAATATCTCGACCCGAGAAGTGTTTAAACTGTTTTTGTGAATGTTACTCGCTTTTGTAGTTGCGTGTGTTTGTTTAGTGATAGTGGGACTCGTTATATTATAGTTCATGATAAACTCTAGACGGGACTCTTATGAACGGATGATAAACGTTATCATCGTCAATAATTAGGAAAGTACAATATAGATTTCTTATACACTTGAATAAATTATGTTTTTGATTTTCTGCAAGACAATCAAAGAACCGACCTACTATGTATTTTCTATTCTAAAAAGATAATGTTAAAAATGTTGACTTAAATTACATAGTTTTATTTTACTACCCTACCTACATATTCTTATATTTTTACTTGTTATCATCACTAAACAGATCCATTTGACTGATATAGTTCAGTAGGTATGGGTTAGTGATGTAGGCTACTTTCCAACATTGTCTCCAAGTATAAACCCTTTATTTCGACTCAACAAACAAATGTTACTAAAAATTTACACTAATGAGAAAAGTTGGAACAATACACAACCGAAGAACTCATATTATTTAAGATAACTTTTTAAATTTTTAATTTAAATACTTCTTGCGGCTCTCAGCTGATTAAAAGTTTCAGATGTAGCACAATAACGAAGTGAATTATTTATAGCTAACTTCCCAAATTTTACCAAAGTCCACAGCAGTCGAAGTAACAGCATAAAGTTACAACATAAAACATATTTTTTGTGAGAGGTAGAGCATAGCGATTTTTCAGTCAACGAGCAGCTTACCTAAGGAAATATCTCCACTTTACAGAATACCGCGGCTAAATAATTTATTTATTTTATTCTGACAGCATACAGTCATTAATTAAGTATAATTTTTATATCTCCAACACGATGGTCGGAGCAAGTGAAAGTCACCTCCTCTTCTAAATTCTACCAAGTGGTGAGGGCTACTTCGGACCGGAATCGATGGAGGCAGTTTGTCCGTTTAAGGGATTCCAGTGACCACGATCCTCAGAAATGAGGGACCGACTGAAGAAGAATTATATCGTAAAGTTGACTTTGAGTGTCAACTATTGTTTTGTTCATTATTTATAACAGTAGGTAATACACAGACAGAAAGGTTGGCTTATTACATTAACTTACGAATAAAGCAATACCACAGAGGATTATTTTTATTATTATAATTGTATGTTGTGTTCCTGCGCGTGAAAAAGGTCACCAAAGCTCATTGGGGATTCCGCGTGATGTGATGCTTTGTGTGTTGCAAGCGTCCATATGGCTATGGTAACTGCTTACCATCAGGCGGGCCGTAGGAATGCTTGTTTACCGACTTAGTCGTACGAAAAAAAGTTCCACCTATCCCTGTGTCTATCCGTAAACCAATCTTGCAAGTTTAATTGGTTTTAATTATGTACGTGCAAACTAAATAAAAGCTTTTAAAAAAATCATTTAGTTACATTGAGTCGTGTGACGTGTCCAAAAAAAAACTAGTTTGAAGCTCACATAAATTGACATGAAATAATTAGTATGGGTCACGCACGTCAAATACATAGAGAACTAGCTGCCCGGCGCGACTTCGTTCGCGTGGTACTACCCTACCCTATGCTATTGCTACCCTACCCTACCCTACCCCACCCTACCCTACCCTGACAGCAAAATCCCCATTAACAAAATGATCCGCCATTTATTGAATTCATTTGTTACAAAAAATGTGATAAATGAAGGACCGCTCCACCGATTTTGTGCAAACTTCATATAAACCATCTAATTAATAGTCCGAACAAAGCCTAAAAATTTGGTTTGGATAGGTGAGCCCGTTCTTGAGTTATAAAATTACAACGAAAAGTGGCATTGATTTTTATATATATAGATTTTAAAATTGTTAATGAATTTTAAAAATAAATCATTTATATTTATTACAATAAAGAATGAAAGCGCCATAATGATTCACTATTGAATACTCAACTCCGTGTTTATTACTATAAAATTTTCCGTAAAATTGAGTTCCATTATACGGACTACGACTGAATGGTAACACAACTACAATTATTACTTCATATGGCATCAAATTGAATTTCCATACTAGAATGCAGAATTGCTTTTGGTGGAATTCTGTCCTATACAAACATGCTTCACAGGGTGTATCAATGTGCACATGTTTACAGGGCAGTCTTCTCTGTAGATATCTGTAGATTCGCATATCCTATAGTTTATACCATCGAAGACCGATTTCCTCTAAGTTTAAACAGAGAGGAGTGCAGTGGGCTGGGAGACATTTGTCCAGTTAGATTATTCAGGTTGAAAATAATAATATTGCTTGCACTTTTTTTTTGTAATTGTGGAAACAATAAAGAAATTTTGAATTGTATCGTATTGTTATAGATAGTTTATATTATAATTTAATCAGCTTCACCCGAAGTTTAATACCGGTAAAAAAAAAATTGCTTGTCCGGGATATTGTGTGTTCTATGTTTCGTCTAAACCCGTTTAGGCTTTCCGTCGTTATTGAGTTAAAAACATATACACAAACTATCACATACGTAATTTTGCTTTTTCAGGCTTTTTCTTTGCTTTTTTCATTTCAAACTAGTTTCTATTTTAGTACATGAATATTGGTTAGTCACCTGTTTATTAGCCCTTTTAGATTAAATACAACCTGTACCTACGCGTTTGAAGCGAACGCGTCCAACCCTTTATGCAAATCCAATAGATAGGTCCTATTTCTACCAACGGAGAACGTCAAAGAGAGAAGACATGAAACGAAGCTGTTTCCTATCTTTAGAGATGCTACAATTTGACTATCTAATGAATCTCGCTTTTGAGTCTCTGACTAGTACTTAGACTTACCTACTTTTACTAATTATTCATTAAGTTTGATGCTATGTCATAGTCTAGCAGCATACAAAATCATCACTATTAATTAGACCTATTTTCAAACCTTAACCGATATTTTGATCTAGATTTTTTATGAATATGTTTCGTTCTAAATTATAAAGGCAAACGTAAAACCACTGCCATAAAGTTAGTACAGAATCAAGTTTGGCTATTTTCATCTACTTAATTAATTTTATTCAGCGGTTTAGAAATTGGATTTGGACAGTTTAGTTACAGAAACGAATTTACCTAATTTCAGTTTCAAGCTTTCATTACTGTGGTCAAAAATCCATTAACGGGGGAAGAGAAATAAGAATACCAATACAGTTCCACTATAAATTCTAGCCCTAATGAAATAGTTCCTTAAGATCAAAACTTTAAGAAGGGAATGAAAGTAAAAGCTACAAGTTTGGATCTTTATAATTATCTAATAGCTATCCCCGCAGTCATCCTGTTAGCCTTTGCCACTTTTCAGTCCATAAACTAACTCTTTATGCAAAAATTACGTGGATCCGCTGGTCCTTTGTTGCGTGAAAGAAGGTCAAATGAACAAACGCACTTTCGCAAATATTAAATTAGTCGGGATAGCTTTTTTTTTTTTTTAATTAAATGGGCTTGCGTTTGGCCACTGACCCGCCCATAAGGGGCGATGACGAAGCCTAAGATGAAACACGCTATCCAGAAGAAACCTATTCACTCTGGCCTTGAAAGTTCCTAGATTGTAGGCAGGAAACACAGACGCCGGAAGCAAGTTCCACTCCCTTGCTGTCCGCATTATAAATGAGGATGCAAAACGCTGTGTCCGTATTTTCGGTATGTCAACAACGTACGGGTGTAAATTTTCCCGGCGTCTTGTGGTTCGGTGTAAAAATGGGGATGGTGGAATTAGGTTGAACAATTCCTGCGCACACTCTCCAAAATATATCCTGTAGAAAACCGATAAGCAAGCTGATTTTACAGTGAAGATAATTGATTTTTTCATGACAAATATTACATAAAAGGTATATTAATATGTATTGCGACATAATGTGTTCATTATAAGACGATGATTAAGCCCAGAAATGTCAGATCTACACGCGTATAATGATGTAATTTGATATCAATATCATATCAATAATTAGAAATATGTCAATAATTAAATAATATATATTTTTATATAGAAGCATAATTTAAGCGTTTAGCCTAATTGAAATACGTCAAATCAATTTATACGATTGTTCGTTATTAAAAGTATAACCCGTAGAACATTACCAAAAACTTTGTGTAGTTATACTACTAACAAAGTTTAAGTCCTTGCTTGGGACTTTAACTTGACCTCTAAACAAAATTAATGAGACGTGGCTTGACCCTAAGGAAAACCAACTGAGACAACGATTATACACACTTATTGTAATCTACCTGTCACGGGCGGTATTACCCGAATTCCAGGGGTAAAAAGTAACTATGTCCTTCGGCATACCATAGGCTATCTGTATGCCAAATTTCATCGCATTAGTCCATTTCGCATTGGTCCATTAGTTTTGGAGTAATGCTTGAACAAACAAACAGTAAACTATATAAAATATACATACATACAGACAAAAAAATTAAAAGCAGTTATTTTGGGTCCTGTATTATTTATGTAAATTATGTTTATTACATACCACATTTATTTATTATTAAAGATGTCTTAATTCATGATAAAAATAAAAAATATGAAACAGGAACGATAGTTTTACATTGACATAAAATGAATGCGTACAAATCATAGTCAGTGGTACTTACCTTGGTAAAAAAAATAGCACATTGTGTAGATACAATAAGTCACGTTCTCTGTCAGAAAAATGTGCGTCTTGCCGTCGCATATTGCACGGGACGAGGGCATTGTTACCAACTATGATAAAAAAAATATTTGACCGAGAGCTATTCACATGTGTTCAAGTCGATGGAAGACACGAAAAATACATGTGGCTGTTCAACGAACGCATTTCAGTTTTACTCACGATAAGTTCGTGTAGTGAATACACCTTGAAGATCGATTGCTTTTAATTTAATATCATTGGGAGTCATTACGTTCATTAAGCCGTTTGAAATTAGAATATTTGTTTCATTTTCAACGTGATTGTTTTTAATGTTATTATAGTTTTAGACATTATTTAATACAAAAGTGAATATATTTTATTCAACTTGAACAAAACACTAGCTGCATAATTATTATTAACGGAGGCCGTAGTTATTTAATTATTCTGAAAGCTATTATTCGGCGGAGGAAATAATTAATACAACAAAGTCTCGCTATTATACCTATAATATTTTATTGTTTTACATGAAACTATATTTGTGTGAGCCAAGTTTCAACCCTAAAATAACAAGTACAATTACTTACAATTGCGCTATTGTGCCACAGAGTTATGGATTATACATCTCTATGTTTGTGCTATTTAGCTTATATCTCTACAAACTAGTACGTCTTTGGGGAATCCCTTATCACTTTACATTAGGTAGTATGCAAACGTAAAATCATAAAATAATATCCCTTTTATTATTATTTTCCCATTCAAATCTTTAGTTTATTAGATATAGGGTAGGGTATTTAAACAGTTCTTAACTTAACATCACCTGATCATCTCTACTAAAAATTATAAACGCATCGTCGTGATTTTCATTAAGAAAGTTAACGGGCCAGAGATATTTAGCTGCTTTTTATCCCAGAAACGTGGGTTAAACCGCAGGACAAAGCTTACATAATATACGATTATACAGAATGTTCTATTGAAAACGAAATGAAAATACAAAATACAATCCTCTGAAATAAAGTAATATTGTAATCAAGTAGATATCTGATTCGGCAAGGCATTAAAGCGTTATAATTCAGCAGAATTTAATCAATGCAGATTGCTTGGAGCAACCAGACGTATGTATGCATTTATAATTTGTTTAATCTATGAGCAATAAGTAGTGTACAGTTACTTACTATACTAACGATAAACTAGAAACCAGACAAACCGAGATCAAAGCAATAAATTGCAATCACAGTTTGCACCGAGATATGTGCCTAATAATTAAGTAAAACATGGACTATACATCAGACGAAGCAATTAAATCGAATTAAGCTAGAAATGAGAATAAAGTGTCAGAACTAACTTATAATCTATCGGTTAACAAATGAATATATTTATATACCTATGTATAAATCAGACACTGACTATCTGACATACAATGCACACTGTACAGTCTGAACTCTGAGCCGATGTACCGAAAGATTTAAAATTTGTAGGAATTCCTTGACCTACTCAAGAGAAACAATAAGAAATGATTTCCCGAAAATCACCCTTTAAGGGGGGAAAATAAGCAATCGCTGACGAACCCGCCCCGGTCGGGAAGCTAGTGCTAATAAAAGGATCATTAGAAAGTATTTCAAAAATATTATATCGTGTTTATTTTTTATTTGAATCATTTATATCATTCTATGTCGTGAAAATTGGTATTAATTTGAACAAGATTAACGATAGGTTTTATGACACAATATAAATCAGTAAAGTTTTCCTCGTCTCATTTATTTCGAAGTTCAAATTTTGAATCACAATCTGCGTAACGATGAATATTAACTTACAGTAGTTAATAATAAAGCAGCTAATTATTCAGAACCTAGAATTAGGTTTGCGAGAGAAGGAAGTTTGAAGTTTTACGGCTGCTAATCTATTTTCGTTGCAGACAGACAGACATTGAGAAATTGCTGGGGGTTTATAAATAGTATTTAATTTTAATAGTTATTGTGCTTCGGTTAATTACATGACTTCTCGATAGATATTACTTTCCTAATAAATATAACCAATATCATAAACTATGGTCCGTTTATCGACGAGCTTTCAAACTATTTTCAACTTGTTTTTATACCTTTACGAATACACAAAAATGTAATTTTTCGTCAGAAGTGGGAGATTTATTAATTATATTTATTTTAACTGAGCGGTTTTTATTATCCTTAGGTACTAGATAGGAAGTATAGGCGATATTTGCTACCGCTGTGGTGGGTAGCGAGAAATAATAGTATGAAATTTTTACAAGCAGAAAATAAGCCAATAAAATTGTAGGGCGATTTAATATTTTTTTGTTATCAATCACTCAAACCTATATTTTTTTTAAAACGTCAAAGAACACTGTATTCTAGTACAGGGGTATAAACTTAATCATACCTTTCGTGTGGTATCAAGGTGAAATCGTAAACAAAAAGCCCTGACCTGTCGGTACCAGGTGTGGGGTCCCACGGTCACCGAAGGTAATAATCGACTTGTAACTGATGTGGCTTGTAGCAGAATATTGAAAACTTATATGTATACAGGATGGAAATTTTAGACGGGTCAGTAAGGGCAGCTACCTTAAGGGTTGAAGCCACGCGAATATGGTCTTAAGTGAGTTTCCTTTTTTTTTTTTAGTTATTGCAATCGGCAGAACCCTTAATGTAGCTGCCCTTACTGACCTGTCTAAAATTTCCACCCAGTATGTATGGGTGGAATTTAAAGAATCACCACTATCAATCCATTTTCAGCCCAAATTATCGATTTTAAACACCTTTCTGATGGATGTTGGTTTAATGTTGTAGTAGAATAAAATCGTATTGTAAAATTTCTTAATGAAATTAACTATCATAAAATTTTGGTGGAAATATTTAAGATTCCATAATAATTTTAAATGAATAACTTGAAGATACAGTAATTGAAT
The DNA here is from genome assembly GCA_947623365.1 of Achlya flavicornis. Taxonomy (NCBI): domain Eukaryota; kingdom Metazoa; phylum Arthropoda; class Insecta; order Lepidoptera; family Drepanidae; genus Achlya; species Achlya flavicornis. Next base: position 8,264,476 of record OX392482.1, read on the forward strand.
TGAATAGAAATGCAAATAGAAAGAGTTATACAGAACCCAATGCAGAAATATTGTCAGAATTACATCAGAATTAAGCTGTAAGGTAAAGTAGAATTTTGTAGTTAATTATTAGAATATTATAGTGAAGTTTTTAATTATCAATGCATCAAGTTCAGATACCCCTTAGCATGACCTTAGCATAATGAGGGAGTATCGAAGTGAGCGCATAAAGACTTGAACGCCTATAAATAGTCGATGATGGTCTCGTAAAGCACTATAAGATATAGAAACGAGAGACAGACATTTCCATCATAGATATAATTATAAACTTTCCCAATCAGATTAATTGTATAGAAGCTCACGTCAAATTTATTGATTAGTCAACATTAAAAACTTCATAAATAACAGCAAATGTTTGATACCAACGAAGAAATTGAAATAGTTACTTGATACGCCAACAACGTAACTTTTTTTTCCAGCCAGTATTATACTATTAACTCACATATATCCGTAAGTCCTATATAAAAAGTAAAATTGTCCTAAAAATAAAACTTCACTACTTTACAACACGAATGTATCGAGAGAGGCCGTAATGCGGCATCGCGGGGGAGAGAGGTAGAGCGCGCAACTACCCCTTGCCAAGGGTACGAAGCTACTGAATTGACGCAGACGGACTTGCCGCCAGCCGACGACAGAATGAAACCTCGCAAGCCCCCCTACCCTCAGGCCAACACCTCATTCTAAAAAAATGCACACTTTAAAGCGAAAATATGCCCCAGGAAAAGAATGTGAGATGTGATGCGCTCCGTAATTACTTGTGCTTTATATTTGGCCCTTTGTTTCTCCACTGCTAAATAAAGCTGAGATACGATATAGATAGCTACCTGTGCTCAAGCACTTGTTGGAATTCATTTATCTTCAACCCTCGATTATCTACTGGGCTTTGAAAGTTCGAGATTACCGGGTTATAACATTTTTACTTTCTAATAGGCTACAAAAGGAAAATAAAATGGTTATGTGCACCCTATTTTTATATATTTGGGCAGTTGAAATCGCTTGGTAACTTAACTGGTGTTAAGATAGTAAAGATTTTCGACTGTTTTAGCAATCAAAAGCATTTATCTAGAGAGAATAACTTTGTGTTGCTTTTAGATGCTTATTCTTAAAAGTGTTGAAGACTAGTTTTCGCGCGCGGTTTCGCCCGCGTTTCCGGGATCTGATGTTTACCTGCGTAAAATTAATACTTTATGATATTTCCAGGCTATATTACCTGTGTCTGAATCCCATTACGATAGGTTGTGTTGTCGAAGCGTCAAAAGCTAACAAACAAACAAACTCACAAGTAAGATGTACCAGCTTCCTAAATTTTATTCCAAGATAATAAATAATATATTCTCCAAATCCGTTTATCGTTTATGGCGTAATTGAGTTATAAATACGTGGAAAAATACCTGGAAATACCACCAGACTGATTTCCAAAGTGACTGATCGAAGTAGTTTTCGCGATAACTGAAGACGTTGCGCTCAACTTCGCGCTGAATACTGAATTCGTTGACGCTCAATCGGTGTACGTACGAGAAATGAGAGGAAGTTATGATATATGTTTGAATAATACAGAACGTTGAGAACTTGGAAGTTTGTTTGCATTTTTATCCACAAGTGGTTTGACAGTGCATCAAATTGTTTTGACAACAATCGAAGCCTATTGAGTACAGACAATAACGCATTTGTTACAAATATTAAGCCAAAATATCGTTGTATGACGTCTAAACTGATAGTCACACTTCATAGAGTCACACTTCACGTCACCCGCAACATCTATTGTGAATTGGTCAAGTGACATTGGAAGAGAACAAATTCATTTCAGACCGCCAATCTAAAGGTGTCCCACTTTGTGCAAGCTCTGAATAGAAGAGCAAAGCGACAAGAGTACACCTGCTCGTAAATTGAACACCTCACCAACATTGAAAAATTAAAAGACAACCGTAAAGTTAGTACAAAAAGGTTTAAAGTAAAAATAACAAATGTAGACTTTGTATCTTTCGCCAGCCAAGAATATGCTATTGAGAAAAGGGTGCTTCCCAGATAAGGGCTTTATCGATGCATAAAGTTTGTTATTATGAAGTATTTCGGCCGCCTCTAGACGCACCGAGAAAAAAAAAGAAATATGCTTTTATTCATTGAGGTAGGTATTTGCGGTATCTTTTATTTGCACCTGTGTCGTAAACTTGCGACCTTCATGAAGGATCGACGTATTTATGCGACAGATCGCGTGAGTAGATTACATCAGCCCAACCGTATGGAATTCATCGAAAAATTTATAAGTAGGTATGTTTTCGTAATTACCAGCAGTTCTCCAAATAAAATTTAAAAATTACCTGTAACAGATAAAAAGACAGTTATAGAAAATATTCACCTAAAATGAAATACTATAGTTGAAAATATATCATTATTGAAATAGATTTGAATGTAGAAGTCATCATAATATCAAAAACATTTTATCAGATTGTGGTTATAAATGTTATTAATTCATTGATACAAACTCAAAGTGAGATAAAACTAGTATTAAACCGTAGTAAAGGTTAGTCGGAGTTCAGTTTAGTTAGAGTTAGACCATTTTGATCTGGTGATTACAGACGAGAAATGTCACATGTAAATTTATAACATTATAAGTAGAATAAGTCGACCCTTGCAAGGACCCTACATTACGACATATTGTCTCACATTATGGGTGGGTCATCGTAGGTAGGCGACACTTTAGCTATGTTAGTTACTGAACTAAAGACATTTAAAGTTGCCTTATGGCCTCTGTGGGAAACTTTAATTAAGTTATTTCGGTTGTTACTTATGACTCAGGTGCTTATTTTTGATGTCTGTAAGCTTTTCATTGTACCTATATTTACTATATTTTATTGTATATCTTCGCTCGCTGATATTAGAATTTTACATGACATTCTGTGCAGCTGATAGGCAGTAGTTCATATAAAATTTAATAAAGATAAAAATGTATATTTATCACATAAATCTAAATATTCATAAACTATTGTTTTTTACTTGGAATTTATAATGTATCCATAGTTTGGAGGGTTATCATTGTCACAAAGTATGTTATTCAAGCTGTGCCATGTAGCTATGTGGCATGTTGCCAAGAATGTTCAGACTGCTTATCTACTACCTGCAATATTAGATTTAGTGAAATAACTACATACAACATTATCTTGGTAATGTCTGGCTATCATGATATCGTTCAGTCATTCCAAGAACAGCAACAAATTAGCTTACGGTAGAGTGCAAAGAAATTTCGTGTGATTCAATTTAGACCGTATGAGTCAAACTTTCCAAGAAACTTATCCCGGTTTTTGTATGCTCGAAGCGCACGACTAAAACTACTGAGAGGTCTATTTAGAACAATTCCCAAATCGAATTAAGGACCCTCTCGCCACGTCAGTCGCATGGAACGTGTTGAATCAAGTATATCTGATGACGTCATTATTACCTACTATTAAGCTTACTTGGGATACTTTACCTATTTATTTACTAGTTACCTATTAAAACGTAGTAAATAACATTTTCTGTGAACAAGATCTATCTTATTTTTGTCCATGGAGGAACGTAGAGAGCTATTAAAAAGAATTGGTTAGTATTCGGTTCAAAATTATTTCACTTGGCCATTGATTAAATTTAAACCTCAACGATTAGGAAATTCACATCAATTTTAAAATCCAAAGTCTCTTAAATATTCAGCAAGTATATAAGTACTCGTATTTGCTGAATTAATTTATAAATAGCTATTAACAGCTAGCCAATTAAATAGGCCACTGGCATTAATAGGCAAAGGTGGTAAGCCTGCTTTAGGTAAGCCTATATTACAACAAAATCCTATGCTCCCCTAACGTATTACCATTAGCACTTCAATGTGACACGTAATTGTACGCTGCGTGCGATAGATAGTAAATTTTGATGATGCTTTAATTTAACAAGGTCGTGATTTGTACTATGTATTTTTAAATGAAGATAACTTCGTATTATCTTTATTAGAATATGATCTTTCGCAAAATATGATACTTTGGTATTTCCTCGATGGTCTTTTTTAATCGACTTAAAAAAAAGGAGAAGGTTCTCAATTCGGTTGTATGTTTTTTTTTTTTATGTTTGTTACCTCATAACTCCGTCATTTATTAACCGATTTGGAAAATTCTTTTTTTGACTGGAAGGGTACACTTCCCGTTGGTCCCATTGTCATCAGATCAGGATTTGATTACCTCTTAGTGTACTTTGAAGTCGGTTTAAGTTTTTTGTGAAACAGTCCAATTATTTTGTTAGACTCTAATCACATCCAGATAATATTTAGAATCAGTAGTTTCAACAGTGCGTATAGCAAGTTCTATTATTTGTCTATCTGTTGTCAATTCGTATCTTATTTTTACATATTCAGCCTTACTAATAAAAAGTTACACGCGGTGTACACATCTGTTATAGGATAATTGCTACTAATAAAAACATTTTTGACACAAAGCCTGTATACACGTGTTTTAGTTACCTAGGAACACACCGTCTTACTAATAAAAATATGGAACACGGTTGTTTAACAGCTGTATAGTTATGCAGTGTGTAAGCCTTACACAGTTGCTATACACTCCCTTTACTAATAATCAGTGTGTAAGCATTGTATAGTTATCTATTTGTTAAAACAAAAACGACTGGCAACTTTTTAGGAACGTTTTGAAACTAAAACTGTCTAACTTCAAAATACGGGAGAAAATATGGGGAAAAATGTGAAAACACCAAAAGATACTGAAAAATTATTATATAAAATATTAATCATATCATAAAACTCAGGTTTCTTTTTCTTAAGACAATTTTTATTTTAATAATTAAACAATAAAATTACTTTTAAAAAGATTCAAATAGCTAATGGTGGTTTTGAACGAAACTGTCTTGTGCTTATGGCTACAGTAGCCATTTAACCAAAGAAGAAGAAGAAAGAAGAACGTCATTGTCAAATTACAAATGTTACGTCAACAAACGAAGCAAATGGCTGTGCCAATGACTTCAAAACTAAGGATACACCTACCGGAACATTTTGCATAAAGTTATCAAAATCAAATAAATTGTCAATTTTTGTTTTATTTTATCCATAACTCCAGTATAAAACACAAGCCTTTCACTACGCAACTAGGCATTTTTATGGCAATTATAAGCAAACAATGAACGAATGAACTGTTCCGTGGACCGCAGTATGACCGCAGTCGACTGAGTCGCGTTGGCCCTAAAATTACTTTTTAGGGCCAGCGCGTTGGTGTCATTTTGTTGCGCGGTTGGCCTGGTCCGTAGTAAATGGACACAACACTTGATTGTCAGACACAGCTGATCTATTGAAATCCGCCATAATGTTCTTATACAAACACTAAACAAGGGTCCTGGCCCGTGTAAGCTCTGTCAGCCTTACTAATAAAAAGTTACACGCGGTGTACACATCTGTTATAGGATAATTGCTACTAATGTTGTTATGGATTGTGTTTTATACTGTAGTTATGGATAAAATAAAACAAAAATTTTCAATTTATTTGATTTTGATAACTTTATGCAAAATGTTCCGGTAGGTGTATCCTTAGTTTTGAAGTCATTGGCACAGCCATTTGCTTCGTTTGTTGACGTAAAATTTGTAATTTGACAATTTGACAATGACGTTCTTCTTTCTTCTTCTTCTTTGGTTAAATGGCTACTGTAGCCATAAGCACAAGACAGTTTCGTTCAAAACCACCATTAGCTATTTGAAGCTTTTTAAAAGTAATTTTATGGTTTAATTATTAAAATAAAAATAGTCTTAAGAAAAAGAAACCTGATTTTTATGATATGATTAATATTTTATATAATTATTTTTCAGTATCTTTTGGTGTTTATACATTTTTCCCCATATTTTCTCCCGTATTTTGAAGTTAGATAGTTTTAGTTTCAAAACGTTCCTAAAAAGTTGCCAGTCGTTTTTGTTTTAACAAATAGATAACTATACAACGCTTACACACTGATTATTAGTAAAGGGAGTGTATAGCAACTGTGTAAGGCTTACACACTGCATAACTATACAGCTGTTAAACAACCGTGTTCCATATTTTTATTAGTAAGACGGATTATATTTAAATTTTTTCTATTTTTATTCTTAGTAAAACTTTTTAATGAACGATTATCTCAAACAAAAGTAAAATAAAAAATTAATTTCAAATTATTTCATCGAAACAAGTAATTTTCATTTATTGCCTTGTTACTCGAGAAACTCGAACAATTTGTTTACTTTACAAAGTTATAACCTTTTAGTCGATGTAGACGATTCCTTCGGCTTGATTTAAATTGCTCCAAATAATAAATAGTAAATAAGGAAAATAATAAATAAGGCAGACATACTTCAAATACCTAATATGGGAGGTACATAGACTTGATTCTTCACCAAACAGTAATCAGTATAGGTATTCAATGGAATATACATACACACAAGACTCACATAAAGACTCAGCTGTTCCTAAATTCAATGGATGAACTTAAGTGTATAAAAACATGTTTTATTTTTATAGCGATCGATAAAGCGACAAAAACTTTTCAACTCCATTGTTTTTATTTGAAAAGTCTACAAATTATATAGGTTATTTATACGCATAAACGGATAATTCACTGGCGTGAAAAGGGCGAGTGGAACCAATGTCGTGAAAATGTAAAGATCAGGCCCCAACATCCTCTAATGACCTGCAAACATCAGGATATCACACGATTTACTAGGAAACCTTCCGCGTTTCCACTCCACGTAATTGATGACAAATATATACGACTGTACAGGAGTATTATGTATGTAGATAGATCCTGATTCGTTTAGTTGAGCCTAACGTATTTTGTTTCCTTTGAGACTGTTGATGAAATTATTTTTGGTTGGTTGTGTCACTTTATCATAAATAATAGAAATTATAGAGCGCTGCTGTGTGAAACATTCAATACAGTTTTTTATTTGAATAATAAATAATAACCCACTTATTAATAAATAAGGGGGCGTCCATAAATTACGTGAGGTGTTTTTTAAAATTTTCTGTCCCTCCCTCCCCTGTGAGATGTCGTGAGATTTTATTCAACCCCCTCCCCCATCCCCCAATCTCACGTGAGATTTTTCAAAATGTGGATTTCTTACGTAAACGCGTTGGATTGTTATTGTAAAAACAAAAAAATAATTTGCTTCGTGCTTTTATTGAAGACTAGTTAAGACTAGTAATCAATATTGCTGAGAGTTTAATTATAAGTGTAATAAAAATTTAACAATAGAATACTTAAATCGAAACTACTGAGATTAAAAAAAGAATATCTACTCTAATTCAGTCCATGGAGAGAGAGAAAAAAATTGCGTGATATTTGCCGAGACCCCCCCTCTCTCCAACGTAAGATTAGATGAGATTTAACTCGACCCCCTCCCCCCCTTAAACATCTCACGTAATTTGTGGACGCCCCCTAAGGTGTAAGTCAAAGTAATACCTAGGTTTTAAATATATCCTTCACTTTCTAATGTCATATAAACAATAAGGGCTGAGGCTATCCTAATACCTGGGTGTTACGAGACTGACTTACACCTCATTTATTAATAGAGGGTTAGAGAATAGTCTAAGGATAAAAAAAAACATCATCATATTCGGTAGGTAGGTATATATGAATATGACTCAGCAAAACATTTCTGTTTGAACATATGGTCCCGACGATATAAATCTTTTACATTTGGTTGGCGACGCCCCTCATGACCCGCAAATATTTCTCTTCCCTTTTTTTGTATCAACTTCATTAGGAAAAAGTTAACAAGCTGACCTTTTAACTATGCAAAAAATGCTTAACGAAATCACCGGATTTTGTTTTTACATATTATATTTTTCGCTTTATTACTACCTACCTACATATTTGTCTGGAGAAAGGTTGAACATATGTAAACACGCAACCGTTTAGCGAGTAAGTAAATAAACACTGTTTTATAATTCTGAATGTTTAAGGTTGGAGAAAAATGTGAAAACTGGGAAAAGGGAAATAATGTTCAATTTCTTATTTCTTACCTCCTAATTTCTTTATACCTACTTAAATTACATAACCCAATAAAATAGTAAAACTATTTTTAAATAATATTATGTATGTAAAAAATGCTTAAAAAAACGATCCTTCTACATAAAGTGTTTTAATTTGTATATCTATCTTGTCATTATCATAACTGTTCTTTTTAATAGATTCCATCGAATAACCTCAAAAAATATTCCTCGAGAAAGTTTATCTATAGACAAAATGGTCACAAAACATGTCCCATCAGCATAGGAATGTCGAGTATCTCTTACGGTCCTTGACATACATTTGTTATCAGGATTTTTATGGAAAACAGGCGTTCTGGGTCCACTTAAAGGAATCTTCGATAATGTAGGTACAGTACTCAGAGATGCGGTTTAAAAGGATCTGAAATATGAACAAACCCTTTTACCATATGGAGGAATATATTTTAGTATGTAATGTGGAAACGATTGCTTGTTTTCAGTTTTTTAATAGTTGAAATAAATTGATGTTGTTTGTTTCAGTGGTTGCACTGCCGACTGCAATACTTTATAAAATTCAAGTTATATTCAAAATTCTATAGATTATAGAGCTATAGATATATATATGTCGGAGAATGAGATAGTTAGTCGAACTCAGTTGGATTATGATATTATCGTGGTACAAGGGTTGGGTGAAATAGTAGCAACACTGATTTGACTTTAACGTAAATAACAGACTTAATGAGGGTATTTGTAAAAAGTAAGAATACTGATTTGAATATAACGTGAATAACAAAGTTAATAAGGGGATGCTTATTGCTTTTGGGACAGTTAGTTTATCACAAGCTCTCGAGCTGTACACATCTCAGTGCAATCGTTGTTACACCCGGTTCTTAAGCCTATACTTATTTAAGAATGTACAATTGTGTGAAGTGAAGTGGAGTGATTATTTAATTGTAATATTACGACAATAAACACATTGGGCCCGTGAGGAGTTTGTTGCGTCGCTTCTTCTCCTCATACGGGACTTTTACGAAGCGATGGTATAAGGTTGTTTTATTGCCTGCACTGCGCTCACTGAATCCTGATACCACTGAACCCTAATTGTGGTCTTTGTATCGCTTGGCTGTCGCTGACTCCGACATATATATATAGATAAAGAGAAAAATAATTCTCTTTTCATTTAATTAACGCAGTTGGGTTTTTGCCACTTTTAATAATTTAATGAACCAAAGTATTTTCATTTATTTGTTTTTATTTTATTTCACAAGCTGCTTCCAGGCGACCTTTTGTTCCATGCCTTGGGCAACCATACAATTCAGGTAAAAATGCCTTTTTGATACTTCTATTAGGTACCTAATTATTTTATTGCCAATTCCATGTAGGTTCCTCCATAACTGTCCATTTCCGTTACATACAAATGTACAAAAAAATAGAATGTGGCCTACGGCTACGCTTATTTAGAGGCCCATTTGAATGGAATTTTAATTCCGTCATACTTGTATAAGCCTTTGTACGGATTGACAGCGAACCGAGGAATTTCACGCCCTCTTCTAATTTATACTTCCTCGCTTTTGACTTTAGGTGGATTGCTGTTTGGAACACGATTTTTAAGCGCAAGTAAATTGCTATTTTATTAAAGATTTTAAAGCTAACGAGACTACAAGAGCATGTTAAAATATTTTTTGGTTAAATGTCAAGTTGACTTGTATCCCTTTTGCAATTTGTACCAATAAACTTTTCACACACAGGACTGGTCTTAGGTGCCGAATTGGGTAGGTGGTAGGCACTTCGAGATTAGGAATATCGGAACTAGCAAACATTTGATTATTAAATTTGATTCTACTCTAATCAAGATTTGTGTATCAAAACAAATAAATCTCAATAGAAATCATCCAGAGCTTCGCAATACAGTTATGAAATTACGGAAATAAAACAATTGTTGCTTGTGGGATGTTCAATATACTGTTATATTCGTATATCTATTTTACCTACTTCCCTTTAAAATCTTTGTACTACTATCTCACTATATTCACTGCATTATTTCTACGTAATCAACCATTACTTGTCATCTACCATAAAGCATCTTTATAATATAAATCTTATTTTGTTTAGTTTAGTGCACACATAATTTACTCAACTTAATTAAGTGTTAAAAAATTCAAATACCTAGGAACATTAAAAAGTTAAAAAAAAATACTTCTCAAGATTTTAAATTCCGATAAACAAGAATGACCGCGGGTAATTTAATGTCATCAGGGTCGGTCGGCTTTAGAATGCTTTATGAGCAAAAAGTGGGAAATAATAAAATAGGCTTCCAGCACTCGCCGCCGACGGATGTCCCAGATATTATTAAATAGTATATTTTATGTTTGCTTTAAGAGTCCTACTTATTTATTACATCCTTGGCAAACAACGTGTCCACATGGCTTTAGTTCGCCGAATAAAATTATGAGTTCATAAAATAAGTATCGTGTAAAATATTAAATTGCGCTTTCCAGAAACAAGGCAAGGGTGAATATTATCACTAGCGTTTATCAACGTATTAGTGCTTCCTGAACCACTATTAAAATGTCATTAGAGCGCCATTTTGCTTGTTATCGAAACATTTGGTGTTTAATGTTACCATCAAGAAACATATTGAACCATATATAATGCAACATACAGAGACAGATCATTAATTTAAATATACGTTACTGGTTTTAAAGGAAACATTTGAAGTATTAAAATTGATCACAAAAAATTATAAACACTTATCAGAATATAATATTCAGAATGCAATTTGTTGAACTTTATTACGGAAACTAGCTGTATCGCGCGGTTTCACCCGCGTTACCGTGATAAAAAGTAGCCTATAATAACCCGGGATAATGTAGCTTACTATTACTGAAAAAAAATTTCGAATCCGACTGATAGTTCCAGTGATTAGCCCGTTTAAACAAACAAAAAAAACTCTATTATTAGTATAGGAGGCGCTAACGTAAAATAATAAATCATCTAGGTGCGGATACTACGACGGGCATAATAAAAAGTACACGACCTGCAGGTCTGATTAAAAACCGAACTACTATATAGTGTGAGAACTACGATCGTAGAATGTACCTACAATAAAGCGGCAGGCAGTACTGGGGTAAAAGTTTAATTGTCTTTGTAGAACCTGTACGTAACCTGAACTAGTGTTGAACCTTATTTGAAAGCAGTGCACTAACAAGATATTTGATTGCATAGTCAAATACGCTTCGACACTGATTAGATGCAATCTGTGTAAGAACAAATATTAGTACAATTCTGTTTAATTTGTAAGTTATCGCTCATTCAGAATAAGTCTTATCAGCGATGTAAATATTTATTTGGGAGAGTAGTTGATACTTCGTATTAACTGCAATTAGGTACTTTTTATTTATAAGTTCGTAATTTCCTAAACTAAATAGATTTCCTCAACAAGTTTTTTAACACTAAAAATAAAGTGTATGCCTTGGATATCTAAATAAATTAATATGATTTTATCACCTTTTAAAATTTTCAAACTTCTAGCTACGGAAACTAAACGAAACAAAAAATTCAAGACACCATCAACCATAAACAAGACTTGGGTACGCAATATTATTTTCTTCTAAAAAGCTTCTAAAATAATCCCTTGAAGCCACCGCCTCGTACCTTCGCTGGGTAGTGATTTCCGACACAACATTAAGGTGCTGCTACATTTACATACATGAATACAGCTAGCTCTGAAATGCGCTCCCCTTTCAAGTGCGAGTGAAATCGCGTCTCGTGCTTCAAAAGGATGTAGCATGACCATTTCCTGATGGATATGTATCTGCAAGTGCATTGGCGCGAGTGACTACACTTATGCACATATTTGAGTGCATTGCAAATGAGCATGAGATCTTTTTCTGAAGTTCAGTATCATGCGGTTTATTAGCAGATACAACTTTTTGATTGAATTCGAAGTGTTGAAATGCTACGTCGAAATCTAAGCCAGCTATGTGAAATAATTATAAATCATAAATAATGTTCGTATCCTTATGCGAACGTGAGTTTGTTTGTTGGTTTGTTACGGTTTTACGCCTTAATTACTCAATTTATCACGTTTTTTTTTTATTCAACTAAATCGGCAAAAAAGCATACGGCCCGCCTGATGGTAAGCGGTTACCGTAGCCATATGGACGCTTGCAACACAAAAAGCATTGCTCACGCGTTACCGACCGTTCCCTCCCCTATGAGCTCTGGCGACCTTACTCACGCGCAGGAACACAACATAAAGTTATTTGGCTGCGGTATTCTGTAAGGTGGAGGTACTTCCCTAGTCGAGCTGCTCTTTGAGCGAATAAACGCTATGCTCTACCTCTCTCAATAAGATGAAATTTAGCACGCAAATAGCCTATGTTATGGAGAAGGACATAGACTATTTTTTATCCCAGGAGCGCGGGGGACAACAAGTATAATATACTTGTTGTCCCCCGCGCTAAGTAGGCTTTACAAGTTAACGAGTTATAGTCGACTAACTTAAAAAATGTAATTGGAGAAGTAAAAATAGAAATTTCGTAAAATCCATAGAAAATTAGTTAGATAATGTTGTTAGTTGTGTAAAACAGGCCCCTTTCCAAGTCCGAATCAATACCTATGCGGGCTTCCGTATTTTCCCGTTGACTGGCAACTATGGAACCCTACACGGTATGTGGCCGGACACGCACTTGGCCGGTTCTTTTTTTCATATAGGTCAGAGAAATCAACAATGTTCTAATATAAACAGCTGACAAATATTTTCTTCATAAAAATATTTCACAAAATATTCGCTAGACCAAGCACACTTAGCTTAAACGTGGGTAACTTTACGTAATCTTTTCGCGCATGCCCCAATAAAGGATAAATAACCCCTGAATTCTTGTATTAAGCCTTCAATATATCTTCTTATACGGAGCTTAAAGTAATCTAAAGCTAAGTGTGATATATTATTTTGAAAACAAACTCGTACGCATCTCGATGCCAAGGAGGGATTTGACGTAAATCCCCTGTAAAGAAAAGAACACGCTTTAACCATTCGCTAGATAACGAAAACGCGAGCGAATTAGAATGAAGCTTGCGGTTTTTTATTACCTTTTTTATTACTATAATATAATATTGTATATCTATGCTTTGAAATGCAAACAACAACTCCTTTGATCGCAAAATAAACTAAATAACAAAAACTTTTAGGTAAGAAAGCCATTATTATATTTACTAGCCTTATAGTGAGCTTTTGGAGTAAGTATTCAGGCTTAATTAAACGGTGTATTTGCTAGTTATCTAGGACTTGAGCGAGCGTAATAGCCTAGCTTGTCTCTTGGGCGAAGCAAGTAGTTATATACATTGCAGGCTAATTAAAATTTAATTTGTACTTATTTTCAGTTAACTATTTTATGTGATTACATTACTTTAATTACTGTGAAGCTCAATAAATTTCCATTTGATTTGTAATGAAAGTAAATTACTTTTCTTCCATGTTCGAATTATTATAGGTACTTACAGTCTAGACTCTTAGTTCTCAGAATGATTTAAATAAAAGATAAACGATAAGAAAGACTCAGCTATCTGCGGCATCTCGCATATATCCTGAAAGACCAAGTTTTAAATGTAAAGTTTCTAGGTAAATACACCATCCGTAAATTTGAATAAAATCCTATTACAAAGTACGAGAGTAAAATAATTCATCTGAAAAGCAAATTTGAACGTTGCAGTGAGTAAAGAGTGGTTTACAATGGAGAGTAGGGTAACTCCGTTAGTTCCTTTCTTGATATTTGAATCTAGTTAGATTGTTTGGAGTTTTCCAAGCAGAAAACTATATTTTTTATCCTATCACTCAAATTAATGCCACTATCTCCGCCAGATCTCCAATTTTTTACATCAAAAAATCCAATTAGAGTGACAATAAAGGTCCTTTTTGAATATACGTATAAGATCAAGTCAGCATTTTCTTATATCTGGTACCCATGGCTAGAGATCAAGCTATGCATTTCTAATATAAGCTGACCTCTCATTGTACGGAAATCCTATACAATGCGAGATCAGCTTATACTCGACAAGTATAGGTTGATGTGTAGCCGTGTGTACTACTCATAATAAATAGGTCTTAAAATATATATATGTATTAAATAAATAAAATATAAATAAATGATTCGCCTGATTAATCCCGTAGCTATCGTTTAATAACAACTTGTCTACGATTCCACACAACTCCCGTTCCACACTGAGTGAGCAATAAAACGTTTTATTGTTGGAATAACGACCGCTACGTAAATAGTTGTAATAAAACTTTAAGATAACAAATTCCTTATTTTTCTGCCCATCATTGTTGGAATTGGAACATAGCGCCCATTGCAGCGCTCACTTAACTTTTTAGTTGACTCCATCTAGTCCAATTTTTATCAAAATACTAGCTTCTGCTCGCGGCTTCGCCCGCGTGGCCTACAGGAAACAAATGACATATTTTTCTACAACAATAAAAGAAAACAAAACAAAACAACTTCATCCCGCTTCGACGGTGGAATTATTAAAAGCGCTAAGACACGTATAAATTAATTAATTAAATTTAAAATTGTTAAAACAAAAAGTGCGTTCATATATCAGTCAGTAAGTCACTCAATCAGTCAGTCAAGACTTTGAGTATATGGATACTAAGCTGCTACCACAATGGTTACTCCTTTACTGTTAAATCTACATTATAAAAATTGTTTCGACTTATCAAAATAGAAAATGATATGAATAAATAGCTATAGTCAGATTGTCCAAAAAAATATTTAAAGAATTTAACCTTGCTGAGTTTCTTGCCGGTTCTTCAGTTGAAGGCCGACTTATATACGAACTGGTGGTAATTTAAGTAGCTTTGAACTTCATAAGTACTAGGGCCTAAATTTAATAAATGGCTTTGACTTTGACTAGCACACTAGCAGCATAGGTAAACCAAAGAATGTATCTAAAGAAGCATAAGCATTTTAAGTTTCTACTTTAAAACTCTCTGGTAGCTTTAAAGTAAGTTTTCGGTTGAAAATGTACTCGCAGGATCAGTGCCAGCCAACGCAGCGAAATTCGGCTATAAATTAGAGTTACTCCCGAAAAACTTCACATGGGAGGATCTGCAAAATATGCGAACGTGACGCCTTCACAGTATACATCTATTTCGTGGATCACTGTGCAGAAAATATTTATAATACCTACTACATTTCTTTCCGCCTTCAATGTTGACACTCTGAAAGTTTGGTATTCGGCAAATTTTCATAAAGAATTCGTCTGTAAGAAAGAATGAACGACATGTTAGACAAGCTTTTATAGTGTACTGTTTTTTGTTTAAGTAGTTATATAAATTCTTATTTGATCAACTAATTTCTTGAATTTGTGAGTGGGATACTCACAAATTCAAGGATGAATGAAGAATTGATGCTAGGTAAATGTTGTAATGTAAATTCAGAAACATATATAATTTTATAAATGAAAAAGTACCCAAAGTTGGTATTCCAACAGGAAATGTTTTTTTTTATGGTAAAACGAATTTGGTAAGGGATATCAGTTAAATAAGGGTTTGCAGAAACAAGAGCAAACATTTACATAAACATGATTAAACTGGGAATATATATGAGTTGACTTATGTTGGAAGCGAAAATTGAGCCACGGAACATTGTGACCTCTGCCTTCCCTGAGGGCATTACTTTAATACAATACGCAAAATTCTAGGTACAGTCACTTATGTCGGGTAATTTTTAATTACATAGACGCTTATAGTTTTTAAAGGCATGGGATTATTTGAATTTAATTTATTACTAGCTGTCCCTCACGGTTTTACACGCATTATAAAAATGTAGCCTATTGTACTACGGTTAATTTGTGAGATCGAAACTTCTGTGCGGTGCTGAAATTTTAATGAATTGATATAAATAACGATATCAGCTGTCATTGCGTTCAGTTTTCAATGAAATACATTACAATGTTATATGATTAATTTAATGTAACTATTGAACGAGCCTGCAATCAATACCGTACTTGTGGTCTCGTGATGTTCTTGTGGTATTAATTGCTTCGATCGCTCGGTTTCGTAGCGCACCATGTGCTGATATAAACGGATGCCTAGACCATGTATCTACCTGCATAATATAATATAGATACCTACGTATTCCCCTAAAATAGGTATCTATTTCATCAATGACAGCAGTTGGGATACTGACAACAATTAACAAATTAGTACGCAAAAATTATACGGATCGAACGTCTCTGGACTCGCACTCATTTAACAGCATAAAAAGGACTCTTATGCCCATTTTCACCAACAAATGTTTTACTTACTCCCAATAAATGTCAAATTGATATTTTTGTATGAAATGCTACAATTTTAATTTTTGTTAGGAATAAGTTACGAGTATATTAAGCTTTAGGCATCTCATAACTGTTTGGTAAAAGAGGGCATTAAAGGTCGGTAATTCCTCTGTTATTGCAAATGTCCATAGACGACACGGTGACTAGTTATCAGTAGATGGACTGTACTTATGTATAATCGTCAACTGGACATTATAATGAAAAAAAACTAGTGAGGTACTTGAGACATCCGACAGAAGCGGAGCGTACGTAAAATAAAATCACCCCCCTAGGTGTATGTCGATTATAGTAATCCTACATAGGTTTTAAATATATCCGTCACTTTCTAATGTCATATAAACAAAAAGGGCTGAGGCTATCTTAATACCTGGGTGTTACAAGACTGACTTACACCGTGCTTACACCTTATTTATTAATAAGGAGATTAGTGTTTTTTTTTACTGTGTCCAATACGTGTGTTAAGAAATATCGATTCAATTAACTTCTTGAGCATGCATTTTCCTCACGATGAAAACCAATACAGTGGAAAAATCGAGACTAAATCTTCAAGATGGTAGAGAGGTATATTTTCCCATTGCAGTACCACGCTTTGAACTTAATTATCGCTAAAACCTCATGTGCGAATTACTACCTGAATTAATTTAGTGAGGTGATTTGGATCTCGAGTCTATATCATTTTCCCTGAGGAAATAACGTAAGTGCTCGAAGTGAGATCCCGGCGATGATTTTCCTTTAGTTTTCTACCGAGAGCTATATTCATTATTTATTCGTGACTAAAAGTAAATTTTAATTACATATTGAATTTTGTTTGTGCAAAACTGGACTTTGGTAATGGCTAGTTGAGGTTTAATAACATCAGAAACCACCAGAAGAAAAGTATGTACACATTCTGCTATCTACTATACGAATGGCCGAAACGGAACAGGGACATTTCGTGAATATTATTTAATTTCATACCATTGAATATTGATTAATTATAATTAATTGTCAGCATTATTTATTATGAAAGTGTAAAACGGTTTATTTTGATATTGTGTATTTGAATATCGAGGAATGGCAACACCAAAAAAGTGTAATCGTAACAATGGCGGCCATTGGAGAAAGTGTTTTAATTCATTTGTGGTAATTACCAAGTTTACCAACGGTGTAAATACAGATTTAGCTTGTTTAAGCCAACTACTTTTCAGTAAATAAGGCATGTATACGATCAAATTTTACTATGGGTCCAAATTTGAAATCGCAAAAAAAACTGCATTTCATACAAAAGGTACATGTCTCCTGGGCAAAAATGTATGAAAAGCTGTAATTTTTAAAATTTGTAAAAGTTTATCGTATATATGAGTACTTTTCGTCTTGTCATTGTCGTATCCACCTCGTATATACCGGTCACTGCGTATTGATATATCTCACGACACCGCAGGGCGAAGCTCGTGTAGGATAACAATTATGAATGATGGACATTATGACGTACCTACTTGTTATATGGTATTATTTATTGTATTTAACAATAAATTCCAAGTGTTGCGTGATCATGAAAAATATTTGCCGTGGCATATTATATTACAAATGTACCTACATTTTGTTCTGGGAAGCCCCAACAATGAGGTGTGTTTTCTTTACCACATTGTTTCAGGTCCTTGAATACAGTTTGTAAACAACCCGCTTCTAGAACATTCGAAATCTATTTGTTTAACTTACAACTAAGAAATAAACAATATTTTATTACGTCTTCAAAGAGTTTGTAAGACTTCTTTTTCAGATGAAAATCTTAATAATGTTATTAGTTATTACGTAGTTGTAGAATAGATATAGTACCTATAGTTAACAGGTGTACAGTCACACTCGTATGCAATCTACGGAAACGATAACACTTATAAGTGTTCTAATACATGAGTTAATTCTATATAGAGGAGTTTTTTAATGTGTTAAGGCTTCAGGGTCTATTGTCGGTCTCAAAATGATGTCACCAAAACGAAAAAAACGAAAGTT
This sequence comes from Achlya flavicornis, assembly GCA_947623365.1. Lineage (NCBI taxonomy): Eukaryota > Metazoa > Arthropoda > Insecta > Lepidoptera > Drepanidae > Achlya > Achlya flavicornis. Next base: position 8,282,823 of record OX392482.1, read on the forward strand.
CGAGCTACCAAGGCCCATTTAATTGCTAAGGGCGTACGTGACGTGATGATGTTATCAGATTCACGATTTTCGAATTCACGATCACGACATGAGTATCGATTTGCTTTTATATCTACTGACTTCCCGTAGTTGTACAATCTTGCAATTATATTACGGAAGTCATTAAATTCAATTTAAATGTTAATAATGTGGATAATTTTAGCAATAATTGGTACTGCTGTATGATCAACATCGTCATCATCCCATGGATTTCCACGTCAAAAAGACTGGTCACAGATTACCTCTAGTAACTAACCATAAAGAAAGCCACCACTTTTTGGCCTCTTTTTCCATCCCATATCGCCATATAAGCGACATCAACTTGCTGACTCTACATGCTATGTCTGAAGGTTTTGTTGAAAACTCCAACAGTAGGTTGACCACTAGCCTACCTCCACCGATCCGCAGTGAGCACGCGTGGTGGAGTATCTGCCCATTCCCTATCTTATTTGTGAAAGGAAGGCTGTGCTATCAGTGGGACATTATAGGCTGATGATGATGATGATTTATTAAATTGATATTTTTTATAGCTAAATAATGGTAGGATAATATAAAAACTTTGTTGTTATTATACTACCACCGTGATCACGCCATGAACCTGAAAGTTTTAACATGTGTTTTTAAGGCGATGATAGCTCAGTGGTAGTGACGTCGGATACCGAGGCGAAGGTTTAATTGTTATATTTTTTTATTTTGTGATATTTAGTCTAAGCTTCTCAATAGTCACAGTGATAACAAATTGTGTGTTTAGTGTTTCCCTTTAGTTATTTTTTATTTCTAAGGCAGACTTAAGTAAGTCATGCTCACTTTAAGGCCTTTGCTTGCGGCGGCGTCGTGTGACGGGTCGCTCACTTCCCTCCAATAGTGCGAGGAGGGCGATGGCTGCCACACGCGTCATACTTGTGAACAGGTGCTGCTTGTGGGGGCTGGTCTACTTAAGTTTGCTATTTATTTACTTATTAAATATTTTTTCAGTCTACTTTGTAATTTTGCCGCCGCGCCGGGGCACGCAATTGTTTTCAGTGCGATTAGGATGTAAATATTATGTAATTAATCTAAGCCTGTTTTGAAAAGAGTAATTGCTGAGTTTATTGCCGGCTCTTCTCAACAAATGCAACCTTCCGAACCGGTATTAGAGTATTAGAGTCAGACTTTTCATAAGTGCTTGCGAAGGTCTATTTGAATAAATGATTTTGAATTTGAATTTGAATTTGAAAGGTCCCGGGTTCGAATCCTACAATGAGCTTGAGCTTTCGGTGAAGGAAAACATCGTGAGGAAACCATAGCACGGTGGTAGGGTACTTTGTAGTACCCGTCTGGCTGGCTACCACCCTCAAGTTGAAAATCTGTCGCCAAGCACCTATCGGTGTGTTCCGTCAGCTGCACTTGAGAGCCAGTTCCTTCTAGGCTTTGTGTGCTTACCACTTTCGACCACATCATCACTTACCATAGTGAGATTGTGGTCAAACACAGGCCTATACACAGTAAAAAAAAAAAAAGTCCAAATTATAAACCTAAACTATTAACTGAGCAATTGCTCATTCTAGCAGATTATGTAGTCAGGCAATAGAGCCATAAAGCAGTACGATAACAGCTCTATTTCACCACAGTGCATAGGGTCAGGTAAAGGAACTCGCAGTGATTTACGCTACGCGATCAAACTGTCGCGCGACTATAAACAGAATTGATCACCGTGCTTCAGGGTCGTCACATCTCGTTTAGATAGATAGTGATGACGTATATAAACTGTATTATGTTGTGTATTTTGTGACATTGAAAGAGTTGCTCAGGTATTTGGCTGCAGGTAGAAAATAAACCACACAACATGTTACTTACTTGAACAATATCTGAATCTGTGGACACCTGTATAACGGTGTCAAAGGCTAAATCAGAGTTAATATAATCGTAGTATAAATCTACCTAATTAAGGTTAAATTGTGAATTTCTTAAAGTTAAAGTTATAGTTTAGCGTGATTCATGGCTTAGTTAACGGTAATATTACATAAAGCTCAAATAAAACTGCTCATAAAAGGTAAACTCCTCTTAAGCTCAGCCTATACAGTTTGGCAACAAATATTACACGAAAGCGGTTTCCTCATTACATATTACCTTTGGATAATAAATGAGCAAATTAACGAAATCCCAAGTAATCCCAGATTAGGCGACACCGTCGAGTCGGATTAAATTATGTCTATCCAACACCCGATTTACATAACTGTGGATACGCTGGGGATTGTAGTTCGAGGAGTATCGTTGTCGAAGTTTATATCGTGCTTGTCAGATATTGCTTACTGGACAATTTGTTGACGGTGCCTTAAACGGTGTAAGAGCTGGGGTAGACGAAGGCGGAGGAAAATATAGATGCATAGTGCAAAACAGGCCAGAAGTCCGAATACGGCATAATAAGTGAAAACAGCATTGAAGATGAGAGCTTACAATAGAAAATGTATAAAAAGCTCACCTAGGGCTAGTATATGCTTTATATAGCAACGTTCAATACAATATTATTACAATATTCACAAATATACGCAGCCACTTGACCTACAAATAAAAAAATATCAAAAAGAAAATTGTTAACAAAAAACATGAATACCAAAGTAAAATATAACCCAATTTTCGTAGTTGGTAGTTGGTTGGAGAATGGGAAAAATCTTTGTAGTGAATACGTTTTGCATCGAATTTTCACTTCGAAATTTTCTATTCACCGCTTTGGGAAGTCGTCGGATTCCCAACGCGGTCATACGTGGAATGGAATTTTAGGGAAATTGGTGGAACCACATCCATGTCCCGAGTGGAGTATTACAAAACGTTCGTCATTGTTATGTTTTGAAACACGTGCCGATTTATGTATTTTTACAAACAATTGTAGGGATGATACAGAGTTAGGATTAAGAGATTCGTTGTAAGGGTTGTAAGGGGTTGTTAGGGTGTACTTATTAACCTTACGCCATTTACAATAAGTAGGGTACTTCATTAAAGGGTTACAACACCTTTATATTTAAGTAGCCATCAAATCCTTTATACATCCAAAATTTAAAGTCACATCAAATTTTGTAGTGTAACTACTCTGTGAAACACTAATTGAGTTTGTAAAATGTATGAAGCGAGATGTATGAGTTTAAATGGGACGCGAAACTCTCAAATAGCTAGTTGCCGCCGTCTCACGCGCTTTATATCAATTAAAACTCAGTCACCGTGCACTCCGAGATGGCTACAGCTCACTTAATACATTACATAACTTAATTAGCGCATTTAAGTTTCACTTTGACAACATAATGGTGCTTGGCGAACCGAGCACGAGACGACCCACGAACGAGCACACTGCGAGCACGATTCGCGTAGCGTGGACGGGCTTGCGAGCCTCGAACGAGCATTCGTGCTCGACTGCGCTCCGCCCGATTGTCAGTTTTTTCACGAACACAGGGATTTGCATCGCACTCGTTGTAAGCTCGTTGAAGGCTCGTTAAGTACGTCCACGCTTGAAATCGCGAGCAACTAACGCATGGACGCACCATAAGACTTTACGCAACATACACCTGAAACGTTATTGATATATCAAATCACTGCTTAGTTTTTTATCCATGGTAACACAATATTAAGTAGGCATCCATGCTTTAACCCGCATAGGAGTTGACTATCGTAAAATCCCATCTCGTGTGGCTGTCTAGTGCCTACTCACGTCATGCCTGATTCTCTATGCTTTTGAAGTATTTATCTAGAATTTCAGTGTTGGGGCTGTATTTTGATTGAAATATCAGACTGACTACCTACATTTTACGAAGAACTAAGATTTATGCGCAAGGATTTTACAAGTCCTTTTCCAAAGGTTGCCCGCTAGTGACCAATATTGTCGATAAGGCCCATTTAGACACTAACAATGTTTTTGTATATCGTTGTCTCATGCAGTTTATGAATAAAGATTTGTTTTTGTACTTACCATCTTTTTGTTTTACACATGATATGTTAATTTTATTTTGTTTGTAGAGATCAGCAGGGCTATTTTAAAACGCTCGGAATCGATATCGGAAACGGATTCCAAAAGTACCGTGGCGATATTCCGCAATTGCTTTTTTAATTTCCGAATTAGAATATTTTTGATGTTTCTTTACGGAAATATCAATTCGATACACAGAAAAGTTTTCGGATATTGAAATAGCAATTGCTGAAATTCGCCTCGGAATTTTTTAAATCCGTTTCCGACGTCGATTCGACGTTTCAAAATAGCCCTGCTGGGGTTATTTAATTTTGAACTCTTGTTATACAGACATAGAGATATAATTTCCACGCACAAATTTAAGCGCATTGTACCTAACATAATATTAATAACTGCCTACAATAGTTCCGATAGATTAATCGCTAATACTTTGATCTGAGAAGATAGCCGCGACCTTTCCTAATACATAGGTCCCACTAACTTCTCGAGTTGAGGTAACTAGCTAGGCCGAAGTGGTACCATCTTGCAACAGAAACTCGATGCAGCATAGCTTTGTTCAAATGGAATTACTTACTTAGATAGGTACCAACCAAGTTTGGCTTGGAATGATGTGCATCTTGGCAACGAAATATTCTAGAGACACTTTCCGGTATTTAGTCCTTACCTGAAACAAACGAAGAATAAAAAATAAACCACCGCAACTTACAAAATTTAGGGACAGGTAACGTAGCAGTTTAGCTTTTGAAAAATTTCTTCTTATTGTTACTTGAGTTGACTACGTTAATTAAAAAAGTTCTAAGAACATCTCAAGATTGCTATAACCATTTAGATATAATCAATTTAAAAATATCAACCTTTATTTTGTACCTTTACCTTTTACTCCTTTAAATATACAACTTTAACTCACAAAAAGAGCTATCACCATTTTGATTGGAGTGACAAATGCCCCATCATTTTACAATGCCATTGGGAGAACTGTCAAAGCAAACGACTTGTAAATGAGTAAAAATTAATTAGATTGTTCTCGGCCACGGCTCGTTGCCTGTGACGTCACGGGAAAAAAGATAATTGGGCGAGAGAAAACGGCGTAGATTAGATTGATGTTGTCCGCCATTAGGAGCGGAGGAAGTTAATTGTTTCAGGCGTTATTGCTGTAATACGTACAAAAACATGTGTGAAAACATTTTACTGTCTCTGATACTACACAGTATACTTACTCACATGTAGATAAAACCTCTTTTGTTTCTGTATTGAGGTAACTATTATACATAATTGGCCTGTTTTACAAAAAACTTAAACCGACTTCAAAGTACACTAAAAAGTATTCAAATCCTGATTTGTTGACAATGGGACCAAACGGGAAGTGTACCCTTCCAGACAAAAAAAGAATTTTCCAAATCGGTTAATAAATGACGGAGTTATGGTAACAAACATAAAAAAAAAAAAAAAAAAAAAAAAAAAAAAAAAAAAAAAAAACATACAACCGAATTGAGAACCTCCTCCTTTTTTTGAAGTCGGTTAAAAACAGCGATTATTGGATAAAATAAAAGATATCGATCAACAACGCCCTAAAGTCAATGACCAAAAGCACTAAGTCAGAGTAATGAGAATTTCATTCGAAAAAGATGATTTTTTTTTCTAACTTTAAATTCCAAAAGGCGTTAATTGTATTTACGGTAAAAACGAGATATCTATTAAGTTTTAATCACTTTGATTACGACGGCTCATTGTACATTGATGAAAGGGAAACTTTTATCATCATATTATAGGTTCTTAAAGTCCATTAACCAAAGTTGTTATTAAAAATTAATTTAGGAAAATAACACTTAAGGAAAGTTAACACGTCGGGCTCTGGGGTGTGAAGTCCCCCGTATCTTATTTCATGGTCGGAGGCTCACCCAGAGGGTGAAGGCGCAATGTATCACTTGAAATTTCGCTGAATAAGGCCTTTTTGCCAGATGAGCCACTTGAAAATAAGAATTAACGTTATCCGCCCTCCGCTGGCCACGAAATAATTTTACTAAGAATAATAGCCGGGTCGTAAATTGTAATAAAAAACCTCATTGCGCTTAAACTGATTTCTGTATTTCACAGTGAGATAAATCCTAAATTAACTAGTATATATGATAGCTCCTTTTTATCCTAACTAATATTATAAAAGCGAAAGTGACTTTGTTTGATTGTTACGCCTTCGCGCCTCAACTACTTAATGGATCATCAATTTGGCATGCAGGTAGCCTATGATATGGAGAAGGACATAGGCTAGGCTTTTTAGGGTTCCGTAGCCAAATGGCAAAAAACGGAACCCTTATAGATTCGTCATGTCTGTCTGTCTGTCTGTCTGTCTGTCTGTCTGTCTGTCTGTCTGTCCGTGTATGTCACAGCCATTTATTTCCGAAACTATAAGAACTATAATGTTGAAACTTGGTAAGTAGATGTATTCTGTGAACCGCATTAAGATTTTTACACAAAAATAGAAAAAAAACAATAAATTTTGGGGGTTCCCCATACTTAGAACTGAAACTCAAATTTTTTTGTTTCATCAAACCCATAAGTGTGGGGTGTCTATGGATAGGTCTTCAAAAATGATATTGAGGCTTCTAATATCATTTTTTTCTAAACTGAATAGTTTGCGCGAGAGACACTTCCAAAGTGGTAAAATGTGTGTCCCCCCCCCTGTAACTTCTAAAATAAGAGAATGATAAATCTATAAAAAATATATGATGTACATTACGGTGCAAACTTCCACTGAAAATTGGTTTGAACGAGATCTAGTAAGTAGTTTTTTTTTAATAGGTCATAAATTGAAATTAATATCAAATACTCAGGTCTATACTACCATTTACTTATATACCTACAGGTTTGTACGGAACCCTCGGTGCGCGAGTCTGACTCGCACTTGGCCGGTTTTATTATCCCTGGTGACACCGGTGTGCGGGTGAAACCGCCGGGGACAGCTAGTAATAAATAAAAACAGATATACCAGCTTATTCTATCTTTCACGCTCCATACATGTATTTTCTTATTATGTTGCAAATGAAAGATATCAAGCGATTTTTTTTGCAATTTTAATCTGAATATTTCATGATATTGCCTTACCCAATATTAGCTAGACTCTCCTTATAGGACCGCTAAACTCTGTCATTGATTGATGTTGTTTTATGTACAGTCACCGACGAAAAAAGATTTATAACATGTAAAATAATTAAATATCGTACCCACCTACTACTACCTACTTCCAAGTGTGAAACTAAATTAATATTATGAAACTTGTTTACTTACGAAAGTTTTGTTTACATTCGATATTAACGTTTACTTTCAGGCAAACACAAGGATTTCATCAAAAGTTTCTGATTGTAAATCATTTAAAGTTTACATAACATATCGGAAAATAGAAACAATTATAGATCTAGGATAACTATAATATCTAAAGTATGTTTTACTGAAACAAAATCCTTCTAATAACAATAATATTATTAAGTACACCAAAAGACATCTCTTTTGAAATCCTAAAAACTCTTATTGCTAGAGAGGACATTTTTATACTCGTGGCATCAGTGCTGCACATGACTGCACAACAACCAAATAATTTTATACTGTTTTTTGTGTATTTTTATACAAATAATATGCATAAAAATATTAAACAAAATAAATAATGTATTCCGCTCTGTTATAGTTAGATTACGCTATACAATACATTATGCTTTGTCAAAAGTAAAAAACTATATTTGGTATATTATAAGTATTTAGGTAAAAAATACCTACTTACTGAAATTATGTTGATGGAATGGGATGGATTCATTCATAGATATAACTTACGCATGTTGCATGCGTCTTATTATGTATTTGAAAACGTTTACATGTATAGGTTTAAGATGACACCGTGGAAATAAATCGTTCCTTGAAAGGCGTGGCCTAGCCGGCCGCGCGGGGGGCACCGCCCCTAGAGAACTATCAAAGTTTTAAAAAATCCCGCCACCGCTAGATACGTTCGGCCGGACTCGGGCGACGCCGGCAGAAACACGAAAGCCGAACCGCCATCGTTTAAATTACAGAGTATATTTTATAGGAGAGCAGTAAAAGTTTATTTTTTTATTACACTTATTATAAACGATTTTTAACCAAAAGCTATAGTAATTACTCATATTTGTACGTAAATACGAGTTTATACTGTGTAAGTATATATCAGTATATATAAGGAAGCGCTCGTGGTGTAGCATGATTAGCCGTTCTTAATCGATCGGCAAAGTTAAGCTACGTCTGTCGTGGTCGGTACCTGGATGGGTGACCGTCTAGTGGTATTTCATATCGAGCGTTTCCGTGCTTCGGAAGGCACGTAAAGCCGTTGGTCTCGGTTATCACTTAATTGTGATAGTCGTTAAGCTAGTTGGATGCCTACTAGGCGGCTTGAAAAATTCCAACAGTAGGTTGACCACTAGCCTACCTCCACCAATCCGCAGTGGGCACGCGTGGTGGAGTATCTGCCCATTCCCTTTCACTCTCATTTGTGAAAGGAGGCCTGTGCTCAGCAGTGGGACATTATAGGCTGATCATGATGATGATGATGAAGTATATATGCTGCGGGTAATGAAAAGGGTATACGGGGTGGATACGACAATACGAAATTAAATGAAACCACGTAAAGTACTCCTGTATACGGTCAACTTTTACTACGGTACCAAATATGAAATCGCAAAAAAAATGCGATGCTTTTGGTGGTATCTGCGACATCATAGGCTGGCTGCGGTGCGGGCGATACCAAGGATGCCAAAAATTATTCTATGGGTTCTACCATGATCTTTTCACTACGGATTATTTTTGTGGAGATTGTTCCCTGTGAATCATAAATATTTTATTTAATATATAGCATCTACAAAATTGAGGAATGTTAATAGGTATGCAAAAGCGCTTGAAAATTTGTATCAGTAGAGCAATTACGTATACAAATACATTAGTTTTTGTTTCGTTCAAAAAAACCAAGTAGTTATGATTTTACAGACATTTAAAATTCCCCTAAATATCGAGGCCCGCTAACGGTCACGTGACCGCGAGGTGACGTCATGTTCCAACGCTCCGTTCACTCATATTAGCCGCTAGCGGTGGTACGTAGGTATCTTGCGTTATTAGTGGAAAGTATTTTGGATTTGAAAAAGGGCAACTGTAAAATCTACATAAAATAAATGGACTTTTGGTTGAAATGAAATGAAATTGTTTACTTCGCCAGAAAATGTCGTACAATTTAGGTGGAATCTTAAAATAAGGTCTACACATTTCGCTACAGAATAGCATGTAAAACTATTTTAAATTGAATCTAATAATCAATGTAATATAATAAAACAACATAATTAAATAAGATGTCCAAATCACATACATATATTTTAAAAGTTTTATTATTTATCGACGAATAGTTATTCCGTTGCCGCCGAAAAGCAAGAAGAAAGAATGCAAATGCTTACTCCTGTCTGCCTACGGAAGTAGGTACTTATTTACCTTTTAAGTTTCATGTTATAGACAATAAATTAATTATGTTTGTCTATACCTATTTATACTCTTCTTAGTAAATTTAACTAAATAAATTGATATATTGCAAATGTAGCGAGTTGAATAGATGTACTTAACCTTTTCTATGTCTTATCTTTTTTTATACGACTAAGTCGGTAAACAAGCATACGTACGGCCCACCTGACGGTAAGCGGTTACCGTAGCCAAATGGATAGTTGCAACACATGTAGCATTGCTCATGCGTTACCGACCTTTCCCCCCTCCCCAATGAGCTTTGGCTACCTTACTCACGCGCAGGAACACAATCTACTTTATTTATCCAAATAAATAAAATTGAATATGTAATATCAAAATATCAATTTGTAAGCGGGTGAAACACTAGTTTGTTCCGGCTGATTTCCAAAACGGCTGGACCGATATAGACGAGACATTCACTGGTAGATAGCGGATGTTATAAGGAATAACTTAAGATTCTTTTACTTCAGATAATTTATAAGGGGTTTCGCGCAAAATAATTAAAACGCTACATGCGGGTGAAACCGCGGCTGCGCTGGGGTATCAAATAACTGCACACTACAAAAGTGGTTAGGTACATAGTAGATAGACTGTCAGTATTCTTACGTCAAAACTATCTTCACAGCAATAAACTTTGCTTTCGTCTCTAAATAGATCCAACCCCTTCACAGTTTTTACCCATTTCTCTCACATTTGGACATTCATTGGAACGATTATAAAATCAACTTTTCCGGTGGACTGGTGGTTGTATTATTACATTTTGGCACAACACATGATTTTCTAGTATTTATATTGGAAACTAGCTTTAGCCCGCGACTTCGTCCGCGTAGATTATTTCTTTTTTCTAGATATGAATCATTGTAACAATATAGAGCTTTGTTCATGGCTATATCCCGCCACTACGTGTGATATTTGACAAAAGTTCAGGAAGATTGAGAGCTTACATGCGAGCATGCCACATAAAACTGAAACAGTCCTGCCGCAAATAAACTCTAGGAAATTTCGGAGTTCTTCCCTGTGATTTATTAATAGCCATCGCGAAGCAAACCTCGATAAGGAACTGTAATCTTTTAAATTCAAACGGAAGGTGCTTTGGGATCAATGGTGTACGCGGCACGAGACTGTTTCTCCTCTGGCGGAACCAGTTAATATTTTGGCCTCAATAACATTGCGGCGGAGAACTGTTGCTTGTAGTCAAGTTCTTCAGCACAATTTTGGAGGCCGTATATGTCTAATCAATATGACAGGAGCAGGTACATGCATGAAACGGATTACCCGGCGGATTAAGAGAGTTAAAAAAATGAATAGGATAATTAACCGACTCATCCATATCGATCATGGTGGCAACATTTCATTGATCGCAACGGGTTGGTCATTTTTGGGAGTAGTAGTAGTATACATTTCATCTATACCTAACTTGGTATGTGTACCATCTATTTGTGGAAAGTGTATGTTCCCGATTTGAAGAAGAAGATCTGAAAATCTACCGGCAGAAATATGCATACATACACTGTCCGATTAGCTGAAGAAGAAATATGTTTTTTTTTGGGAGGTGTCGAGATCGGGATTATTTATCTAAAATTACGCCATGAGACCTATCCACAAATTCCTCAACCATTTCATGAAAGCTCAGGTATTTGCTCATGGCACACGGACAGAGAGACGAATACACCTATATCCACAAGTTCCTCAATAATTTCCAGACAGCTGAGATGTTTCTGTCTGTCTGTCAGTCTGAGGAGAGAATTTGCCTCCTTATGTGTGTACCGCTTGTACAACGGACAGTTCTCTGAAGATTTGTTTGACTTGATGCCCACGGGCTACCTTCTACCATCGCAACTCTCGCCATCGACGGGGAGTCCATACTCATATATTGGAACCGAAATGGTTTCTACTGTGCGGTTTCAAAGGAGTTTTCTAGCGCGTAAACTCAGGCTGTGGAATGAGCATGTAAATGGCATGGCGCCAGGGTGTGAAGATATTTCTGTATGGTCGGCAACGCACGAGTGATACATACGGTGACCGCTTACCATCAGGCCGGTCGTATGCTTGTTTGACACCTTAGTATTAAATTTAAATAATAATTTAAAAATTACCCGTAGAAGACAGACAGACAGACGGATCGACACGGGCGGAGATCTATCCAAAAGTTCCTCAACCAGACAGCTGAGAATTTTTCTCGTGGCAGACAGACAGATAGATGGGCGGCAGTAGGCTTCTTAATAAAATGATACACGTGTACATTATTTTACTTGAATACAAAATTATGTGAATGAACAGCTTAAATACAAAATTTCATCCCCCTTTAAAAACGAAAAGTTGCGTTAGTTTCCAACCATAAGCCGAGATTATAGTGATTTGTACTCCGAAAATAAAGAACTTCAAATACAAAATTTAATCCCCCTGTTCACTCATTAATGCATCAAATTCCAACAACACCGATATTCTTTGCGTTAGTTTCCAAATTTTAATTATATTCCAAGCTTATATAATAAATTTAGTATACTTCCATACACAACTTCATCCCTTTTTTACCCCTTTATCTTTATCGAATACGCTGAAGCACATATAAATTAATTTTCAATCATCAGCCTAAACACAAAATTTGAAGGTCCTAACTTCCAAACTGATGGACTTTCATACAAACTCGCATCCCCTATTTTACCCCCATAGTGGTGTAATATTGAAAAATCCTTCCTAAGTGGATACCTACACTGTATAATTATAAATTTAGTGATGTTTACTATGGAAATGAAAGATTTTCGTATACAACTTAATCCCCCTTTTTCCTCTTCGGGGGTGGAATTATCACAAACGCTGTGACAACTTTACTTTAATTTTCAATCGTCAGCCTAAACACAAAATTTGAAGATCCTAACTTCAAAACTGACGGACTTGCGTACAAACTTTCATCCCTTATTTTACCTCCTTAGGGGTGGAATTTCCAAAAAAAACCTTCCTTAGTGGATGCCTACACCGTATAATAATAGATTTAGTGAAGTTTACTTTCAAATTGAAGGACTTGCATACACAACTTCATCCCCCTTTTCCTCCCTTCGGTGGTGGAATTATCACAATAGCTGAGATAACTATACATTGATTTTCAATCGTCAGCCTAAATACAAAATTTGAAGATCCTAACTTCAAAACTGACGGACTTGCATACAAACTTTCATCCCTTATTTTACCCCCTTAGGGGTGGAATTTCCAAAAATCCTTCCTTAGTGGATGCCTACACCGTATAATAATACATTTAGTGAAGATTACTTTCAAATTGAAGGACTTGCATTAACAACTCCATCCCCCTTTTCCTCCCTTCGGTGGTGGAATTATCACAAACGCTGAGATAACTATACATTAATTTTCAATCGTAAGCCTAAACACAAAATTTGAACATCCTAACTTCAAAACTGACGGACTTGCATACAAACTTTCATCCCCTATTTTACCCCCTTAGGGGTAGAATTTCCGAAAATCCTTCCTTAGTGGATGCCTACACTGTATAAGGTATCTTTATGCAAAATTTCAAATCTCTAGGTCCAGCGATTTGGGCTATGCGTTGATATATTGCTTACAAACTTTCATCCCTTATTTTACCCTGTTAGGGGTGGAATTTTTAAAAATCCTTCTTTTGTGGATGCCTACACTATATAATAATATATTTAGTGAAGTTTACTTTGAAATTGAAGGACTTGCATAAACCACTTCATCCCCCTTTTCCTCCCTTCGGTGGTGGAATTATCACAAACGCTGAGATAACTAAACATTAATTTTCAATCGTCAGCCTAAACACAAAATTTGAAGATCCTAACTTCAAAACTGATGGACTTGCATACAAACTTTCATCCCTTATTTTACCCCCTTAGGGGTGGAATTTCCGAAAATCCTTCCATAGTGGATGCCTACACCGTATAATAATACATTTCATGAAGTTTACTTTGAAATTGAAGGCCTTGCATACCCAACTTCATCCCCCTTTTCCTCCCTTCGGGGGTGGAATTATCACAAACGCTGAGATAACTATACATTAATTTTCAATCGTCAGCCTAAACACAAAATTTGAAGACCCTAACTTCAAAACTGACGGACTTGCATACAAACTGTAATCCCCTATTTTACCCTCTTAAGGGTGGAATTTCCAAAAATCCTTCCTTAGTGGATGCCTCCACTGTATAAGGTATCTGTGTGCAAAATTTCAAATCTCTAGGTCCAGCGGTTTGGGCTGTGCGTTGATATATCAACAATCAGTTTATCATTTTATATATTAAGATTTAATTAAAAGAAACAAATAACCCGACTGCGTAAAACAAAAATTAACTGAAAAGAGAAAAACAATCCGCACGCAGTCGGGTTATTTGTTTCTTTTAATTAAATTTCCAATATAAATACTAGAAAATCATGTGTTCTGTGTTTTGTTTCTTTTAATAATTTAATTTATTTCAGACTTTTTAGTTTTATACAGAATGAGTTGTAAGTATTAGCTGTATTAGTAAGTAAATGAGCGGTACGGTAAAGTAACGCTAACAACCATCGCAACTCTGTGAGTTACGTACGGTAACCGCTCATGGTACCAATACCTACTGTCCTTGCATTAAACATGTTTTTTTGTAATTTACGTCAAAATGGTAGCACAAAAGTATTACAATGTATACATATATGGAATAGGCTGTTCACAAGCTTTCATTTGACACCCATATTGTTATAATAACGAAATATTTGTTTTTATATCCCCCCTCTTTTTACCCGACTGACCCGGAAGGAGGGTTATGTTTTTCGAGTGTATGTATGTATGTATGTATGTAAGTATGTATGTATGTATGTATGTATGTCTATTTCTTTGGCACGCTCTGCAGCCTAAACGGCTTGATGGATTTAAGCATATGAGGTATCGTTAGATTCGTCTGAACTGTGGGAGTGTCATAGGGTATATTATTTTTATATGGCGTCTATGGATAAAGAAAGAGGGGGGGGTATTAAAAACAAAAATTACTTTATTGTAACAATATGGGTATCAAATGAAAGCTTGTGAACAGCCCTTTCCATATATGTATATATTGTAGTACTTTTATGCTATCATTTTGACGTAAACTGCAAAAAACCATGTTTAATGCAAGGACAGTAGATAGGTACTATGAGCGGTTACCGTACGTAACTCAGAGTTGCAATGGTTGTTAGCGTTACTCTACCGTACCGCTCATTTACTTAATAATACTTACAACTCATTCTGTATAAAACTAAAAAGTCTGAAATAAATTAAATTATTAAAAGAAACAAAAAACCCGACTGCGTAAAACAAAAATTAACTGAAAAGCGAAAAACAAGCTCTGGAATATTACTTGAATGTTATAAGGTATTGCAGTCGGGGATAAACAAATATTACAAAAAAAACACATACCTAGGTTATTGGTTTGTCCCCGAATGCAATACCTTATAACATTCAAGTAATATTCCAGAGCTTGTTTTTCGCTTTTCAGTTAATTTTTGTTTTACGCAGTCGGGTTTTTTGTTTCTTTTAATAATTTTTTTATCCGTAGACGCCATATAAAAATAATATACCCTATGACACTCCCACAGTCAAGACGAATCTAACGGCACCTAATATGCTTAAATCCATCAACCCATTTAGGCTGCAGAGCGTGCCAAAGAAATAGACATACATACATACACTCGAAAAACATAACCCTCCTTTCGGGTCAGTCGGGTAAAAACCAAAAAAGTCATAATCATCTAGGGAAACGTACGGAAGAGCGCGACCCCGTCA
This sequence comes from Achlya flavicornis, assembly GCA_947623365.1. Classification (NCBI taxonomy): domain Eukaryota; kingdom Metazoa; phylum Arthropoda; class Insecta; order Lepidoptera; family Drepanidae; genus Achlya; species Achlya flavicornis. The sequence goes on from OX392482.1 coordinate 8,298,074, forward strand.
GGGTATTTGTTCTGTGAGCGCGATTGACTGAGCGAGCGTTGGAACATGACGTCACACGCATCGAGTACGGGCCGGTGGAATCCAGCGTCGCGCGCTCATTTTAAAATTCCATATCTCGGAAACTAATTGACGTATCGAAATAATTCTTTCACACGTATTTTTTATTTTCTATAGAAAATACGGAGGCCTAAAAATCTAAATAAGTGAACTTTCTTCATTATTAGGCATAAAAAGAGATAGTTGTCCTAAGTACACCATAAGAAATAATTATAATAATCAAATCATGTTATAGGTATTTGGTAATAAAATGTAATATAAAGTAATAGAATAAGAATCCGTAAATATAATAACAAATTAGTTGTTATCATAGCTTTTATGGTCTGTAACTCGCACTCGGACGGATAGCAGTTTGTGTGACGATGGCGGGCGGGAGCGAGATATCTATGTGTGTGTGTTGAGTACAATGCCCTTGGATGTAGCCCGTCTAATTCAAGTTGGTTGGTACGAGGAATGCAGACCATACAATATCAGCAGTAAACTTTACTTAGAAGGGTTATAAGTTCGTTTTAAATCTATCGATAAACTGATAATGATGTAACTGTCATAAATAATTGCTAAAATGCTGCTCCCAATGCTGATTTTCCTGGTCTTTATTATATTACCCATGTCGTGAAATTATAATTAAATCAACTTTAACACTAAAAAAATACTATAAAATTAATAAAAACAAAACTACACTACTAACTTTATATTTACAAGCACTATTGAACTAGATTATCACACTAAACTTAAATTAATACGATATTACAAACTATAACACTATCTTTAAAGACAATAAAGAATATGCTACGAAAATATTTTATGTTTAAAACTACGAGAGCCGGTCGCGACAACTAGCATAGGTCCGTCGTCGACAAAGGCTACGGCCGAATAATCCTAGCGATGCAAGAGTAGTAATAAATACGTTCACCGTAATTTCGTATGTGCCAAAAAGAGATGACTATAGTGCTCTCAGGTACTCGCCCAGGCAAGCGGCAGCTTTTAATAAACGACGTAAGTACCAAACCAAATATAAATTGTTTATAAAATAACCATGCAATGTATAGAAAATCTGTTCTTCACATCATAAGAAGAATGAATTACCAATTTTTTGCATTAAATTTCACTGTAAAATTCGCCTGCTTGACGGAGTTACAGTAAAAAAGATTTTTATTTAGAGGCTACTTTGGAATTAAACTTTATCGAGAAAATTTCTATCAAACGTGTTTTCCTTCATTGGCAAACCCAATTAAGATCTCAAAAATCATATAATAAAAACTCAGAACCCCAACCCTTGTATTAATTAAGATACAGGGACACAAAGATATCATTTTTTTCCAATATAGCACCTTAAGAGGCGAGTCGCGTGATGCAGCAGAAAGATACGTGATTCAATATCATGTTAGTAATTTTATAACCTAACTTAAAGCTTACTGTACACTTTACAAAATTACGTATTCGTTCATAACAGTAAAATAGAAAGTCGTCAGAGATTTATTTATTTTAAAGATTTGAGTTTGATTCATCCTGATATGGGGGCACATTCGCACTAAGGCCGTACTAAGTACCGGAATATCACGAAATGCATAGTTTAGGCTTCAATTAAATTAAATAGAACTATTCTTAATTTCTATATGGTAACAAATTACGACAAAATATTGTAAAAATATTTGTTACATTATTATACGTTAGTATAGATATGTTAGGTATACGTTTGTTACCCATTCATTGTATGAAACTCAGTCTCAAACTCTGTCGGACCTTTGCCGTTAACTGCACCCACAAATATCTGCTTCGCTACGTAGACTACATATCGCAAATATAAACTAAACACTTTGATAGCATAAACTTTGGATAATCTGATTATGTTAGTTGGTATTGACTAATTTTGCTCTAACTTTAGCCGGTGTTATTTGATATTGAAAAGAGATATCCTAAGGTATATGTGAATGGTAAGTATAAAATGCTTGAACGTTTTACATTTATTATTGTAATGTATTTGTCCTATGGAAGCCAGATAACTGATATATATAACTATTAATTTGTGCTTAGGCAATAAACTAAATAGGCCAAAGTGGTAGTACAATATAACGGAACTTCGAACTTTAAAATTCAATATCTCCATAACGGTTAAGTTTCGAACACCACATAACAGAATCAAATTCATCAGAAATGACCTGAATAATAACGTCCTTTACCTAATATTCAGTACGACTATCCCTGTAACCCTGTACATACGATTTATACTATTATTCAAAACACATCAAAACGAGTGAGGAACGACTTCATCACTCATTAATTATTTAATACCCTGTAACAATTTTGGCAACATGTATTGAGAAGAGATACTAAATTGATGACAAATTAAATTATGCCTTATGACATATTTTTTAACCGAGCTTCAGTAATGCCCCTTGTTTCATACCTGAGTAGCCATTCTGAAACCACATGAGTAATTACGCATCAAGATGGTTAAGGATCTAAATTCACATGATTCTTTAAAAAATGAGCACTGAATTGGATTCATATGTGATAAAGACAGAGAAAGAGTTACATTGATAATTTAGAACAGTTTTCAAAAGGATTTGTTTACAAAACCTTTTGACTGAACTTAATTCCCATATCAGTTTCAACCCCAAATAAAAAATAAAGACCAACACAAAAATAAAAACGGGACAAAACGTTCAGCAACCGCGACCATAAAAATGTATAAGTTATTTATAAATATAAAGCCCAACTGAACATTTAAATTAAATAAAAGACAACGAAGAGCCAAAATGTATTTGATACTCATAATAGGTAGTCCTCCAACAGTAATATTATTTTGAAATTCTGCCAAGAGCAAAATTAAACGAAAGCGGAATATTGGCCGACTTCGCGACTTTTCGGTCAAATTAAAAATAAACTCAATTATCCACTGAAAGTGGTGTTTCTTGAAATGGTATCTGTGAAGTAAGAATCAAGCTAATAAAAGACTATTAAAATGCTCATTTATATGGCACTTCAAAAGTTATAAAAAAGAAAGTGCACATGAAGGCAATCTGCTTTGCCTTCTTGGGTAAGTATCGACAGAAGCTTTTTTAAAAATCACAAAAACTTTAAGTTTATACATTACTAAGTATATAAATTTAATTCTAAGTCAAGTGATGACAGCTTGGTGTACTAATTTCGAATGCGGCATTGAAGACTGATGAATTTCAATATGTGGTTTCAATCCTCCAATGAGCTTGCGGTTTCAGTAATGGAAAACATCATTAGGAAACCATGGTACCGCATGAGACACCAAAGTGCTAATATTGCCAAACACAAGTCTTAAAAAAAAGATAATAAAGTCATCAATAGCTTATAATGACTTTGGCCAGGCTTAAGTCTAATACAGTATTCAACCTCAGAATAAGATACCAATACCTTATCGTGGAAACTTCGCAAACAGGCGTTCTTTATTTCGCAACCTAAACTTTTATAAGTCTTAGAAAGTTTTTCACCTCGGCTTCCTTATGATCGGTATCTATACATTATACATACCTACATTTAGTACCTATAGACTTGCATTTTACTACAATCTTACTTATAAGTGATTTTTGACGTCATGTAATTTAAATATCCTTTAATGTTGTTATACATTTTCTATTCATAACCTTCTGGTCTGTTATCGATACCTACCTCGAGGCTATCGTTCATGCTTTAGCGTTCACAACAACTGTTTATTTTACTTCAAATCTTATAATATCCTATAAGAAACTATAGCTGTTTGTAACGTATGTTGTCACATAGAAAAACAATTCGCAAAGCACTGAGCTTTAGGTTGGAAGTCGTTTAAAATAACACACACAATAGCAAAATATAAATTTAATTCGACGATAACAAAAAACTAAGATTAACTCTTTACGCCTATTCATAGTGATACTAATATAGATTTTAAATTGGTATCAACTTTTGTATGGATTTGTTGAGGGTGACACGTTTAGAAGGTATTAGCGACTCGTGACGAGCTCAAGGTATTAGGGATGTGAGCTGAACCGAAAAATACCTACCTACCTATATTTAGCAGTATTGCTTAATTGCTCACACGATGTTATCTTAAATATAAGACGAGAGCTTGCGACAAAAGCATTACTGTGTCGACGCATTAACATACATTAGGATAGGATAGTTATAACCGTGGTTATAATTTGTATTGTGGTATCTAATAATAATATCATTATCAAACATCTCAGTTTCTTCTACTTCTGTTTTTAGGGTTCCGTAGCCAAATGGCAAAAAACGGAACCCTTATAGATTCGTCATGTCTGTCTGTCCGTCCGTCCGTATGTCACAGCCACTTATTTCCGAAACTATAAAAACTGTAATCTTGAAACTTGGTAAGTAGATGTATTCTGTGAACCGCATTAAGATTTTCATACAAAAATAGAAAAAAACAATTAATTTTGGGGGTTCCCCATACTTAGAACTGAAACTCAAAATATTTTTTTTAATAAAACCCATAAGAGTGGGTCTATGGATAGGTCTTCAAAAATGATATTGAGGTTTCTATTATAATTTTTTTCTAAACTGAATAGTTTGCGCGAGAGACACTTCCAAAGTGGTAAAATGTGTGTCCCCCCCCTGTAACTTCTAAAATAAGAGAATGATAAAACTAAAAAAGAATATATGATGTACATTACGATGCAAACTTCCACCGAAAATTGGTTGGTTGATTGGTTGAACGAGATCTAGTAAGTGTTTTTTTTAATACGTCATAAATTGAAATTCACATCAAATATTCAGGTCTATACTACCATTTACTTATATACCTTTTTTACGTTTGTACGGAACCCTCGGTGCGCGAGTCTGACTCACAATTGGCCGGTTTTTATTATTTTCTAATTGTTATCATGCACTCCATAATTTATATAAGACAAATCATGCAACAATTTAATTAAGCAGATAACACGCTAATATCCGAATAATGAAGCCTGCTGTCATTAATCATTCACGTTTCTGTAACATCATGACATTACAAAGAGGTGATTCAAAATATCCCACGTAAATCTCTATTGTGATCTTAATTATTGTTTTATGCTCGTTGCTATGATGGTTTATATAATATTTATAACAGTTTTGTTAGTGACGAACGTAAAGAGTTATTGCAAACAGATATAAATTCATATTTCATGCTGTTATGAAATATTTTATTACATTTTGCCGTGACAAAAGAATAATAGAATGGACGCCAACGACCGGCAAAATGTGACAAAAGTGGAATACAACGTCGTGATGTTGCAAATCTTAAGAATTTATAGTTATATACCATTATATTCGGTCAAAGTTCATATTATTGGCTTGAACTATTACATAAAACTCGTAAAGCTAGACATATTTTAGTAGACTACGAAAAAAATGCTCGTCGTTACAATTGGGATGTTTCCTGGGTAAAAAAATAACAATTCTAATTAGTCCTTCAGTTAGATTACCAAAAAATATTAGACACGTATTTTTTGCTTTACCAGATCATTAACAATTGACGAAGATAAAGCGCGACTAAATTCGGGAGTGGGGGCTCGTGACGTCACTTGTTACTAAAAAAATGTACCACACCGTGACGTCACGCGGAACTTTAATAAACCATATCCTCGTATTTTTTAGTATAATTGAGTAAAGAAAAAATACGTGTCCAATATTTTTTGATAATCCATATGACGGACTAATTAGATTTTTTCAGGAATCTAGCCCATTTCCAGAGTCTACTGAATCTGGAACTTGTTATATGTGAAACTGACTGCCAGTTTCTGAAACCCAAATCAAATCAAAATTGCAAAATCTATAATCAAAATTGTTGCCGTCTTTGTCATTTCAGACGTGACAATGAAAGGTATACTTTTAACAAGAGATTAATTTTGATTTGACTTTCAGAAACTAGCAGTGAATCATAATAATTATAAAAATATTCATCGTAATCATCTGCCTAAACATTATTTAAAATTTTTTTTTTCTATTATTTCCGTTATGCTGTTTCTTTAATTCTGCTTTGGTAAGTCTCAATATTGGCTTCGTTTAGGTCTCTCTGTACTGTTGTCAACCAGGTTTTAAAGATGTGATTTTTACGAAGTTTTTGAATATGCTCGTACTACCGCAAACATTATTCTATGAGTCTGTCCACTATTGCAGCGACCTTAAGCTCCTTCTAATGTACCTACTAATTTCTTAGTCATCCTAATACACAGTTGTATTTTTTTACTAAATATACCTCTTATAATAACCCGCTGTTATTTTACCAAGTTCAAAGTACTAGGTTTCATATTTGTGCTTTATGCTGAAGTAAAATTTGTCTACTAACATCTAGCGTTTGTAGGTAATACGTAGTTATGTGATATATTTAACAATGTTCTTCATTTGTCTCTCTGTTAGCTTAAACCCAGAATATTCTAAAATATTTTGTGCCAATTTGAATAAATTATGATCCTACTAAAACTAAAAATCCACAAAAACTAATTCATATGCAAGAGCCAGTAACTCACGCTAATAAGTTCAACTGTAACGACACGGGATAACCGTGTGAATCCGGGCGAGTTACTAGTGTAGCCTAGCCTATAAATTAGACGCAATAATCAGTTTTGACCTGACGCGCGGCCTCGCGGTTAATAAAGGACTATAATTTGCCGCTCTTCATTCATAACACAAACTAGCATGTATTTCATCCATGAACACAAACGTGCGATTTTAATTAGTTGTGTCACTGAACGTTCCCACTGCTACTAGTTGGAAATAAAATCATATAGCGGAAATAAATTGTACTGAAATTGAATTTTCATGATTAACGGAATTTAATTAAAATAAATAAAATAAATAAATATCCTAGGACATTCCTCACACACGGTCATCTGATCCCAAACTAAGCAGAGCTTGTACTATGGAAACCAGATAACTGATATAATACATATACATACTTTTTGTTTGTAAATACATACTTAATATACATAATTACACCCAGACTCAGGACATACAGACATATTCATGCACACAAATGCATGTCCTGTGTGGGAATCGAACCCACGACCTGCGGCGCGTAAGGTGAACCTTAACCAACTGCGCCAACTGGCCCGTCAAATAGTATATATCTAGATAAGGGCAGAAGCAATTTTTGGTTTCTGGTTGGAGTTAAGAGCAGGCATCCCGCTATATATTTTTCATACAAAAACTCTGTACTTATTATGGCATTGTTAAACATTTTTCGTTAGATGTTTTAAGCAAATATGTACCTATCTTGTGCACTATATCTAGGCCTGTATACAGGCAAAAATATAATGTTTGAAACAAATTCAGTAAAAGCCTCCGAAAAACAGCGTTTTTGCCCAATTTTTACCTGAACTTTGGCCATATCTAATGTACCTATAAATTGTAAAAAGTAAATAAACATCTTGATTTGGCGTTGCAAATGTATTGGAGACTTTTTTCACAAGAAGTAAGTTTTCACACCTGGAACAAGTTTTATGTTATGCGAAATCATGAATGACCTAGCGAAGTGGCCGCGAGTGATCAGCGGAATTTATCGACTGATAACCGACGGCTCTGATGCTGTTTCTCTTTTTTCGTAGTCAAACATTACGTTGGATGAAAGTAAAAGCTTTTAGGCTATGCTTGCGTTGAAGTTGCGTTGGCCATGAAGGGCCCCCTTAATGGCAATAACTAAGAGAATACATCGTGGGTTGATTCTAATACATCAGAACTGTTTCAGTTCATTTCATAAAGCATACAAAAGATCTAGGTTAGTTACCTCTTAAGGCTTTGCTGGTGTAGTTTAGTTAATTGTTCCCTATATATTACTCACATCTATGGTTAATTTTATCAATCGTGACTAGCGTAGTCAGCGTATAATCGTAAAAAAAAGAAGATTATATTATAAGATCGCGATCAAATAAGCCTTTATAAATTACATCGCACGACACCCTTGACTTAAACATTCATTTCGATCATTGGAACGTAAGGATTCGATCCAATCCAACACTGATAGCGTTTCGCAAATCCCTTCTTTGTGAATGTTTATAAGGGAACTGAATAAGAAGCTCTACGTATTCAGAGATATAACGAAATAAAATTATACAAATTGTCGATGTTACCACCAGGCTCTCTTTTACACATAGAGTATAAATACATATTTAACGTTTTATAATAAGGTAAATAGCTTATGAAAAAAGAGAATGAAAAAAAAACTAATATTATTTTGAGGAATCAGAACAGTTCATAAGAGTGGTAGAGCGTTTATTCGCTCAAAGTGCAGCTCGACTGGGGAAGTAGCTCATAGGGGAGGGGGGAAAGGTCGGTAACGCGTGAGCGATGCTTCGTGTGTTGCAAGCGTCCATATGGCTACGGTAACCGCTTACCATCAGGCGGGCCGTATGCTTGTTTACCGACTTAGTTGTATAAAAAAACAAAAAAAAGCGTATAAGTTAAGTAAGTATACCGATTGAATTCCCGTATATAATTATGATTGTACTCATTTGTGATTAAACGCATCATTTCGTTTATAGGGCATTAAGTTTGGTAAAGTAATAGTTAAGTTAGGTGCGTCCTTCCGTGATTAACGTAGATTTGATTAATACCTACTATAAATGTGACGATTTTTAACCAACATTTATATAAAAAAAAATGGGGTTTCTTTTGTTATAAATAGGATAATTTTTATCGAAAGGGAACTAGTGAGAGAAATGTTTTAATTTATGAGACCTGACGAAGCATTCGGAGAAATGCAGCGAAAATGTAAGCGAGCCATTTTCGCCTTAATGATAATGGTTATTTGAACTTCAGTCGTTATTTAAATGCTCCTTTTACTACCTTTTTCCCTTATTGAGTCATCTATTACAGCTCTTATAAAGTTTGTATTTACTCTGACAACTGAAATTAATTGTGAAATTACTAACAACTTGAACACGGTATCAATTTATGGTGTCTTGGTTACCTTTTTTTAATACGCAATAAATAGCCTAGGTCCAGTCTTCTTCTCTCTTACAAAATATACCTATCCATAGTATATGCCTAATAAATGCCATTATTAAATATAAAAAACTACTAATATAGACTTAGTATTGATAAAAGAAAACTATATACCTTAAAATAGAGATATATTCAAGGACGTTACCTGCCACTTATCCACTCACCCTAGCTAGCGTCAATATTTCCAAGAAATCTTATTTTGGCATCGTACGTGTCTCTATTACCAAATTTAATAGCTTATTATAGAAATGTTTATGTAAAATGCTTGTTTTACCATAGTATCAATATGACAAGCGATGATTTCGCCAATAGATTTTCACCTTGAGTTAGCACTCAAAGTGAAAATAGTTTCTAGTGAAAGAAGCCTCTAGCTGCTGGCTTCGGTAGCTAGATAGACCGCTGTCACGCAGATGGCAGACAGCATATGGATGCGGAAAGTAGAGGAACATAATATTATGATGTGGCTACTATTGGAAAGGGCGTGAATCTAGCAGTGGACGCCCATATGCTGGTGATGATTAGGTATCTTGATAACTAATTAAAATCAACATTTTCATCACCCACATAAACTGGATGATCCTGTGAATATTTAAACCATCAGTGTAACCGATGACACATAAATTTGAAAGCTTATCATAGTATGTAAATGTTCTGATAAAACGAATACATTATGTAAACTAACTATGGTCTAGAAACATCGTGTGAAAATTGTTTTATCCAATTTTCTTTCAAGGCAAACTACGTAAATGACAGGTCGACTATATTTCACACCTTATATTATTATGTTTAATATTACAACATTGAAGAATGATGTATTTTTTATGTGTCCTAGTACTTAAATGAAGGTAACTAAATCATTTTTTCGCACTATCAAAAATATTTAATTCTTACCAAAACGAGCCAGCCTAGCTCTTTTAGAATCTTTGTGATACTGGGGGCCTACCCCCATCTTTTACAAAACAACCTTATTGCAATACTGTTTTGTTTCCAGCATATAATAACCTTATTTATATTCGTACCATGACCTCTACCAAACACTATTGTTATATGATTGTTATATTCCTGCTAAGAACGAATGATTTTTGAGAATTTGTCTATGGGCTCATTAAAGATGAAAAGAAATAACGCTATGGGCCTAAGCAACTTTCTCTCTCTTAACAATTCTCATCTCTGTCACTCATCCATACTCTCTCGCTCTTTCAAACAACCTTATTCTTCTTTTCGTACCATGATGTCCCTAAAACAAGCTTATTTTATGCATGAAAACAACCTTGTTTATTTACCATAATGGTTCATTCAATTCGTACCATGAGCTATTTTTTATAAGCTTTTGACAATTAACATTATTGTTTTAATGTCAAATTTAGCAATCTTATATACGTTGTATTTACAAGCTGAAAATAACATTGTTTTCCAAATTTATGTTATAAAAATCTATTATAGTGTCATATAAAGTAATTATATCGAATTTATTTACTTATAGAATGAATATATCGGGATTGCGAGATTAGGTATCATCCCAAAATAATATAACCGATTGTTTATAAAGTTTTTAATTGCACTTGTCGTTCACTACACAACTATGCATCTACGTTAGTAATATCGATCCCTCGACCCTTAGCCTTAAGATTTATTTAGATAAAGCGGAGCTTTAAATAGCGTGTTTATATATTTAGTGACTTTTCATTTAGGTACCACCCACTATTAATATCCTGTTTTCATTATAACCAACGTACATCGAATAACCCCAGATTAATCCATAAAATTAACTTTCCTGCAGTGTTAGTACACAGAGTAGTCCCTGTGTTCCTGGAATCCAAACTACCTAGATTCTCTGGCAAATTTTCTAAAATTGGTCGTAACCTACATTAGCCTGGATGGAATATATTATTGTCAACAGACGGACAGACGACAGACTTATAATAATCTATAAAGATAATCATTTTAACCATCTAATGTAGTAAAATATTAATTAAGTATTATATATTTGTATTGAAAACTCAACTCACAACAATCTGCTATACTGTTGCAGAGCAGATGTAACCGTGCGGGAAATTCTAAAATACACATCCATTGGACCTAACTTTCTGTTGCCTTTGTGGCTGTGGATAGAACCGTTGGGGTCTGAAGCTCGCTGATTTGCTCACACATTGTCATCAAAACCTCGGCAAACCGGTTGGTGGGGAGCTTTTTGTGACAACGCATTAGCTTGGCTATCCAAAGAGGAAACACTGCCAATAACGAGCTTGAACCTGGAACCTTGTCGATGATCGACAACAGCGGCAAATATTTATATACCTACATACACATAATATGTTTAATTCCAAGACCTGCAACTACAGTAGGATTCCCGTCAATAACACAATGAATAAAAACACGAAAGTATTATGTTCCTACATTCTTTATTCACATAAGTTTAATGAGAGTAAGATAATTATACACAATATAAGTATGGCATTAAACAATCTTGCAGATACAGATTCAAACTTTATTTCAGCGTTTATAGGTTCTTAGACTTCACTTTAGACCAGCCTCTCCATATCTACGTACACTTTTTTGAGAGTACTCCTTCGCTTGTAGATATCGATTGAAGGCGGTATTTTTGGTCTGTTTGTATTTAACCATTTCTACCTGCTGACTGGATCTCTGGCGAACTCTTCGGCTACAACTCTACAAAATGAATTGCAACATTTGTGCAACTTACAAATGTTTATAACCATGACATCTTAAATTTCATGCACTGAATATTACTGTCGAATATACTATTAAGATGTTTCCATATTGATTGCACTTTGTTTGTTATTAAATTACATAAACAAATGTATTAATAAAATAATAACTAAATATCTTGGATATCTTTATAAGACATTTGAGTATGACAAGAATGACAGGTAAATATTTTGTTCCGATTCATTTCATTTGATAATCTAGAGTCGGCAGTCTATATATTTTTTCAATTAATTTCCTTACTCTTCATAATAACATTTTAAAATATTTGTATGCATTTTATAGAAATTACTCGAAAATATTTTATTCTTTTAGTTACTTATACTTTACAATTAGTTTAATTTAATACTTTGCTAAAAGATGAAGAACCTCAAATCATTTCGGTCCAACGTGTGAAAGAAATGGCACTATACACTTAATATATCGTTATTTCTTTTTATCTTTTATCAGGTTGTAGCAAGCCATAGACAAATTCTTACAAATCATTCATTCTTTCTCGGCACTTAGCAATGTTATATCAATGTTGAACGATTGAGCTCATGGTACGAATCAAAGTAATATTATTATAAGGTGAAAACAAAACAGTCTGGCAATAAGGTTATTTTGTGAGAGAAGATGATGGCCCTATAGGATGGAACGGGACAAAAAAAAAACTTGTCAATTGTGACGCACGAATTTTGAAACTCAATGTGCCCTGTTGCACTACATATTTTGAAATAATACAAATATTTATTTTATGTAAATCGACTTTTATATTACTTGAATTAATATTACTTAGGTCAATATGAAAACAAGGCAAGGGGCCGCCGTTCAATAGTGATATTCAGTGAATGAAATTTAATATGGCATGGTTACAAACAGAAGTAATTCAAGTATTATTTTATTCATTTTGCAGTGAAGAATTCGCCGGAATTCAAAGTAACTACTCTAAGAAATGTGCTGGAGAGAAATAGGTACCTAATCCTCAACTAGCAAAGCAATGGAGCACTTCTTGGTCATTACAAAAACTGAGACAAAGTTCATACATAAATATATACCTAGGTAGGTTTATATTTATGTATGGCACATCAGTCTTAATACCTATAGTCTAGGCAGGTACCTATTGTCTTTAAATTATATAAATAAAGAATTTACCACAGGAATCAACACATATTTTTATTTATTACCTTTTGTCAGGAATGCTACTGTAGTTGCAGGTCATACAATGAAACATTATGTGTATTTAGGTATATAAACGTTTATGAATACAGTACAATCACAGTAAAGCTTAATCTATACGATATTAAATATTTACAACAAATAAATGAAATACAATCTAGCACTCGTATATAAATTTTCCTCTAGGCTGCCGTAGATTATCGGCAAGGTTCCCAACAGGCTAGCCAAGCTAATGCGCGAAAAAGCTCCCCGCCCGAGGCCTCGATTATTTTGGTGACAATATGCGAGCCACTCGGTGAGCTTCAAACCCATACGGTCGTATGGTTTCGATAGCAAATGGCATTTTGGTCCATTGCATGCGAAAGTGTTGATTCCTCACGTAGCATAGATGCATACCACGTGCATACTTTCGTGTATCTATTATTGGCTTCTTTGGTATTTGCTTCCAAAAACACAAATAGTTCATATTCATTTGCCATCTTGAAATGCTAGATGGCAAAAGCTAGAAGGCTAGAGATACACAATTAATTCGATAAGTTAAATAAATACGATCTACTGACTTTATATCACTATAATAATAGATATTTTTATCATAAATTTGGATAATTCGTCGCGTATATAATGTTATATTTTGATTGATATATGCAATTGACACAAAAACCATAATGCTAGTTGTCAAAAGACACATCATGGTACGATTTGAATGAACGATTAGAGGTGACGTCATCAAACCTGCTAACAAAACAATATTGTTTTATGCCTATAATAAGCTTATTTTTAAGGATGTCATGGTACGAAAACGCAAAATAAGGTTATTTTAACCTTGTTTTAAGAGCTTGTGGTAGGCCCCCTGGTTCTTTATTCAAGCTCTAGGTATTCTCGTTAAGTCTAGGTTATTTAATTCTCACATACGTATATCGATGTAGTCTCAAGTCACGTCGGTTGTAATACGACGTCATACGTCGCCACGGCGAAGTGACAGCAATGCCAAGAACCGAGTTAAAATACACAAATTTATTCATGCGCTGTAAAAACAGGCTATCATCCTTATGATAAAGAATATAGGGTTTACATTAATGGCAAATGAGATTGTCATGTCTACACGGTCGTCTGGCTCGCCCACGACACAGGAAGTTAGTATCAATTTTCCTTGTGTAACGGCGATAGGAGTTCGAAAATTCGAATTTATTTTCTTAGTTTCGTCTACTTTCGAAATAGACTGTCACTTTTAAAGTTACCTTTGTCTAGAAAATGTTGGGTTGCTTGAAAATATTAATATCAACAAATAAATAAGAATTAAACCCTTAATTGGGCGCGCCTAAAATGTTAAATGAGTGTTCGCGTGGGGTGTAAAACACCCTGTCATACAAATAGTCCAAAATAAGAGATTACTTTTCATTCGTTCATCCACAGCATTCATCTATCAACAATACAATTTTCATTCACAGATGAATTGTCAATGTCACACGCTTTTAGGTAGAAGACAAGCACTCTAAATGCAATAAAAAAAGGTTATGAGCCTAGCTAGAAACATTATTTCGGGTGTACGAACCCCACAACACCCCACACGACCAATTACGGGTTACAAAGAAGAACGTACTAGGTGTAACAAGACCTGTCTTGTTACACCTTCACTTGTAGTACTCGAGTAACTCGAGTAATAGTCATATCAAGTATAGAAAATGTTGATGTACCTGTGTGAAGAAATGTATCGGGATTATTCATAAGTTATGTTAATAAAAAAAAGATGTCATTTACTTTGATTAAATTGTCCATCAAACACTTTAACCATGTAAGACGCCGATCCCACAGAGAGAGTTCTAGATTTTTGCGTTCCGCACGCAGCAACTGTATAGTTCTAGAGTTCTGCAATATTCACTACCGATCACACGGTATGTCATACACTTTTTTTACTTTTATAGGCGCCGCATAGATTTCAGTGAACGCGAAACGCAGAACTCAGAACGCAGAAGTCTAAAACGCTCTCTTGTACGATCGGCACCTAAAAAAAACTCGCATTACGAAAAAAGAGAGAGTTTTAGAGTTCTGCGTTTTGAAGAACTCAAAACTCTGATCTCTAAAACTCTCTCTTGTGGTATCGGCACCTTAATGTGACAACAATTTTCGTAATGCGACTTTTTAACAAACGAGTTTTATTTTTTTTATCGTTGTCATAAATTATTATGAACTTTTTTTTTTTTTAATAGAGATATTCCTTGCGTATTCTTTTATGGATGAAAAAACTACTACTACTAATAGAGATAAAATTTATGAAGAACAAAAGAAGACTATCTGTCGCTAGTGATAAATATTAAAAAGACCAGTTTATTTCATTCGTTATCCACCAATGTTGGCTGAGTTCCACTCAGGAAGTGGACACATTCCGGGGCATGCCTCGCGAATCTCTCACGAACATCTGTCCCATACAGCATGTCCCCGGCCAATTTCCTTTCTATCGATGCCTGCGGTTTGAAGACATTAAGGCACCCACGGGCGGAAAATCGAATTTGGTTAGCGTTTCCCACCGTAAATTTAATTTCAACTTAGCTGGAAAATTTCTGGAATATTCGATACTTGTACTATAATCATAAAAGCCTGTCTTAGTAAGAAACGAGACATTTTTAGGTAGCTAAAATTACATTTAAAGTCTTTCTATAGTTAATACAACTAAAGAAACTAATATAACTTTGTTTTATTAATTTATTAGAAGTAATCCAGAGCTATTAATAATGGAACAATACAATGTAGTCACCATTAAAAATAAGAAAAACAAAAATTGTACCAACACGTATAGAATTCTACCACGTGACGCTTTGATGTGGGTAACAAAATAGATTCTGAAACGTCGTAATTAGCTCAGTGGGAAGCACCCACAGGCATGAAGCTGATGGATAATGAAGTCGAAACTTACAAGCACACGGCACTTAGCTACACGTCAAACTTTCATATTGATACCCCAAAATGAGAATGCCGCCTCCCGTCGCCGCTTGAAAGTTTGAAGACAGGTAAAGTATTTTAATCTGTCACGTAAGTATGGGGAACATTTATAGAGTATGGGAAACGTAAACGTGAAAATTTTGTTTGTTTTGTATAGTTACATCACGGATGTAGGAACAATGTTTAACGGTTCTTCAACCTTCTTGTCAAAGAATTTGGAAATAATGCGAGTTCAGTTGTATTTTATTTCAATTTTCAGTTATACCACCTAGGATTTGTGTACTTACCACCTTCGGCCACTTCATCATTGACCATGGAAAGATTGTGGTCGAAAACAAGTTTTAACATATAAAAAAAAATCATAAGCAGTTGATATTTTTAAAAATATTTTATTATATTTAATCATTACAACAATAATAGGCGTCAGTTGTCGCAGTTGGTTAAGAGTCTGGTAAAGATTCCAACTATTGCGCCGCAGGTCGTGGGTACGATTCCCGCACAGGACATGCATTTGTGTGCATGAACATGTCTGTATGTCCTGAGTCTGGGTGTAATTATGTATATTAAGTACGTATTTACAAACAAAAAGTAGTATATGTATTATATCAGTTATCTGGTTTCCATAATACAAGCTCTGCTTAGTTTGGGATCAGATGACCGTGTGTGAGGAATGTCACTGGATATTTATTTATTTAAGTGACAAGTTATATAATCCTACAATCGACAGGTATCTTAAAATAAAGTCACATTATTTAAAGATAGTATCAGACAATCGGTTACCATAGCCCGCAACCGTTTCCGAGTATCACGCGACCCACTTCGCAATTACGAACTGACCCCAATAGCAATTGAAAAAGACAGAGTGAAAGTCTTGTCATAAATTACTTCATAAATCATTCCATTTCTTATTATTTTATGTTTTTTGTACAGAAACGAGTTCCTCTGGAGAATACGTAATAGGAAATGTTGAATACACTTCTGTTTGATTGAATGACACAGAAGTACTTACATAATAATGATCTGAGGTATATGGAAGTAATAGGAGATATATTTATTCCTAACATTCACAGACGGATAAAGGATTAGATGGCGATTGATGAAATAATATCAAAAAACATACTACTACAAAACATCAAATTTCCATCCAAAGAGAACAAATTACATATAGAACAAAGCGTTCAACACCCAAACAGGCATTTTATATTTCAATTTCAAACTGTCTAGGCACAAAACGCATCTAACAATGCACAGGTGAAATACAATGCAGATTTTTTGTCATAACAACCTGGCACTCTGTAGGGGAACAAAAGGGGCGGCCACGTGGATCAACGCCTAATTGGACGACTCCTAGATAGGAACCGAGGTGAATGTTCCACTTTTGTCTTTGTTTACGTACAAAATAAACTAACGTAGCTACTTGTTCCTAGCATACGATTGCAATAGCTCCAATAACAATATCCTGGGACATTATTCACACGCGGCCATCTTATCCCTAACTAAGCCGACCTAAGGAACTAGGTAGATAACTGATATACTACATAAACTATTTATTTAAATATAACTTATTTGGATTATACACCCCGAATCACAACAACAAACATTTCCATAGATGTCTGTCCTATCCCATCCAGGGATGGGAATCGAACCCACGACCTGTAGCATGATAGGTCTTACCAACTGGCCCGTTAAGGTGTCAAAACAAAAATATTCTAACTGTAGCCACTTATGAATAGTAATACACTTAAACAGCTTTACGTACCAACCCTTGTAAAAGGAAACTTATTTATTCGAAAAGGAGAAGAAATAATATTAAGTCGGAAAGGAATCGTGTACGATATAAAATGACACGAGAAACTTTGTTGCATTGTTAAAGTTCTAGAGTGAATTAATTTAAAAGGTGAATAACTTTTAGATACTCTCTTGAAGCTCGTTAGTAATTAAATTATAATCAAAATAATATACTCCTATACTTTTATTAAATATATTTTGTAAGTAACAAAATTAGAATCCTTTAGAGTAAGAATAATAATTTTTCATATTTTGTCAAACGAACAAAAAAAACTTGCCTAACATTCCAGCTGCAGATAACTGCCGTTCAACACACAAAATGCACCTTAATGGTGGTCAAACTTGAAGTTTGTTTACAATACCTATGGATGCTGCAACTAAACCGATTTCGATAAAGGGGAAAAAACATCTTAATCAATTTTGTAAACAACGCTATGGCAAACATAAACAACATAAACAACAACAACATAAACAATAAGTAATGTCAGCGTATGTTGGTAACCTACATGATGCCTACATGATATATTAACTACAGTAATTAATAAACTAGCAAAAGCACCAGGGATTATGAGACGTGGTACTGCAACGCTAATTGAAAAGGTTTTATTACTGTAACAATATCTTTTATCTCGCTGTGACATGACATTTTAATTTACAATATTTTGAACCAAACATCGCATCGCAGCAATGTGAAACGAGCAATGAAATATTAATTAGCTTTCACAGCACAAACTTCTACTCGAACGACAAAAAGGTCGTTGAACATATTTTCATAAAGAGCAGTAGACGCACAGTAGACGGAATTAATAGGAAAAGTGATGCCAACCTTTTTGTAGGCGCCGATTCGAAGCGCCCTCTGGAGCTTCGCCGCCCGCGTTGTCGACAGGTACACTATTGGCACCGCCTCATCCGCCTCCAATTCTATGTCGAAGTCGTTAACTGCGTCACAAAACTTATAATCCTCAAACTTTTTTGTCTCACTCTTCATTAGTTCTCCAGTGTTCCCGCCGTCACTTATCTCGTCTTTAAAAACTTCCCTCGCTGGGATGAAAAGAGGGTTTTCGTAACAGCGATTATCAAGTTTAGGGGCTTCGTTTAAGTTATCTACCTCGTCAAAAGTCTGTTCTTTGATATCGTGTTCATTGTCGTCTTCCGGAAAAGTTATTTGATAATTTTCATTAGCTACGCACTGGTCATTTGTCACTTGATCACATAAGTCTTCTATCACTAAAGATGGCAGATTCACATCTGACGGCGCGGTAGAGTATGCGATCCACTTCAGGCCGTTTCCGAACTGTCCGCATTCCATTGTTTCTGGAGTTATGTTGTCACTGCCTGAATAAACTTTGTTTATTATTCAGTGGGCATTAATAATGTATGGCTACATGCTTTCAGCGCGACAGTAAGAGTTGAATGATGAAATGCGTCAGACAATGAGTGGGCGTATTGAGGATCAGCTTTCAGTCTGCTATCTGTTAACTGCTACGCGTATGCATAAATTAAAATATGATTTATTGTTTCAGTTTTATAACAGAGAATGTATTCACAAATATTTTTGATCTTCACCTGTTTTTTTACGTGTTATTTTATGAATTCAGTATTGCATTGAACTGTGTGTATTTTATTTAGTGAAATTATATGTAAGCCAGCAGATCGTGACATGAAAGTTCTTTGACGTTTTTTTCAAACCGGTATCAAAATTTCACCGAATAGCTTCGCTTCGGTCGGGGACAGGTGTTGAAACGCGAAGTGATAAGGGTCGCACAGGGTAGAATTCGTATTACCTCTCTGCCTCTAATTAGCCAAATTCAACCGCGCTCCAATAGGTACCCCCGAGTAATAGGTACTACATTTATGTATCCATATATGTAGTTGTCTATTTCTATTTTACATTTTATGTTTAAAAATATGAACGTTTTCCTATTTAACTATTATCACTTTACTTTAAGTATTAGATGCATGGCAAATTTTATTATTAATAAAATATTATATATAATAATAAAATAATAAATGTGAAGAATACTCCAAGGGATTTCGAGAATAAATTTAAGTGTATCATTTGGAAAATGTATAGGAAAGGATCACGGCGGACAGAAAGAAGGAAAGGATACATTAATAAGATATTCTGCACAAGCAAATAGGAATTAGTTATCTCTACCCAGAATGTGTATTTGAAACCTAGCCAGATCTTAAATAAAAACTATCTATAGCTAATTCCAACCGCCTCCGGGTTCCAGTTTATTTGTATTTTGTGTAATTAGTTATTTGCCCTGTCTGTCTATACGAGGAACAGAATGAACTTTTGCTTCATTAGATACTCTACCAATCTATTGTATCTATTATGACTGTTTGTTTTTAAATTGCAGGTAAGTACGGAAATATGAATCGTTTCACTTGCAAATTGAGACAAAGTGCAATTTGCTTTCATACATTAGTTTATAACAAAATGTTTAACCGCATTATGAAATTATTTTACAACATTCTAAAAAATCACCTACATTCTTTATTATACCTGTTTAATTCTAACTTATTTCAAGGATATTATCAATTTTGTTTGTTTTAAATAAACTAGCTGAGCAGAGAGTGTCTATGTAAACATTCTAAACTCAAACATACCGTATGAACTCTTGTTACTTATAGCCATTTATAAGTCTGAAATAAATCAGACACCCGGCCAGACATAACAACCTAAAACGAAAATGTCATGCAACAAAACCAAACGCGGTGCTGTGGTGTCAACGTCCTCTTATATACCTAGGTACCTATTTAGCATTAGTAGATAACATATATACCTAATACAAAAATACGCCAATTTTGGCGCATTATACAAAATGACACTTTTATGTAGATAAAATAATTTATTGCCATAATTTAAATTTTCGTTTTATAGTCGGTTTTAATTTATACGTTAATTAATTTCCTATGACAATAGCTTTGATTAATTTATGGATCCACTCTATTATCTACTTATTTAGTATATGAACCAATCAAGATTCATGTGAAAATATGAATATACGACTATATAAAAATATAAGATAAAAATAATATACAATTTATTTTTAAAACTAGTATCTCGCCCCGCGGGTTATTTGACCTCCTTAGAGGTTGATTTTTTTCTTAGTTCTTATCTACACGGAAATATGGGGAACTGCTGTGCAAAATTTCATGCGGCCTCCAGTCTGAGCTGTGTGTTAGTCAGTGTTAGACTTTTTTTAGTAGATTTATGTGGGATAAAACATAAGTGAAGTGTTCGTTAAACTTATCTACATCACTTCAACCGCAATGAAGTCACAAAGCATGTTTAGACATTCAAAACGGCCATCGCACTATGGCGGCCAACGATTTGTTTTGTAAACAATACCTATGCATCACACACAAACACAACTCTCACCAACTTTGCTCGATGTTATTTTATAGTCAATACTAATTAATTAACAGTTTATGATATTATAAAACTATAACAGGTGGTGATTTCGAGATGGCATATTTTTCAAACCTATGTTGGGTTAGTCATGCTGAACAACTTTTACTATGGGACCAATAGTGATTTTTTCAGAAATAAAATTTTACTTCTCATAGTAAATGTCAACCTTGCGCGATCATAATTTATGGAAAGTAATTTTTTTTTGATTATTCTGTGTTACTAACCCAACATAGGTTTCGAAAATATGCCATCTCGAAATCTCCACCCAGTATAAATGAACTCAATGATATATTAAATCATATCATTAAAAAATATAGAGACCTTGTTAACTTTAAATAAGCAAAACAGAGTTATCCTGACATATAGAATGTTATAATGCATGTGAAAATCTGTTAGAAATTCCAAATTAATGAGACTACACCCGCGCTACTCATTTGTTTTATTCGAACAGAGCTCTGTTTGGGATTCCGCACATACCCGGCGAATTTGTAATAAAATTACATGTTAACATTATCTCGTGCAGATTAACCTGACCTATGGATCCGCACCTACTCTGATAACGAATATTTTTGATTATAGCTCCGCATGGCTAAATAATCTTGTATTTATTTTATGCAAATGGACACAACTTTTTCATCGTAGGTACTCAAATCCATTTCGATATTGTTTTATGAATGCCCTCTGAATATATGAAAGTGTTGTATGTTTTGGGTTCCATTAATACTTTTAATTAACAAAACAACATTTTCAAACAAAGCGCATTTGAATTTAAATATCAAAAACAATAAACTAATATTTCATTTTGGTAACTATAATAAATATTACGTATTATGCTTAACCGCTTAGGTAAAGCTACTACTATATAATCAAAACGCGGGATCAATTTTGTTTATCAACACACATAATATTTATAATTAACGCGATTTACAAATAGCATAATAAATTATTACTAACGTTCAAAATAGACACCACCGATATATCAACACAAACAGTTGTAATATTTTATGTGATCAACACGTATAATTCAATAAAGAGTTCTGAAGAAATCTTTCAGTTTGTAAATTAACGATACGCGACATGGACGCCGGCGCACACGCCGCGCGGTTGGATCGAGACTGAACAGTTCTAAATTTGAAATGAAGTGGGTTTAATAACATTGCGTATATTTTCCCAGTTTTCTCTCTCACCCGGTGACATCCACGTCCATAATGACTCAGCCATTCATATTTTTTTGCGTCTAAACATTATTGAGCAACGATTTTTCTTGGCGCTTAAATCCCGTCGGGGAATATTAATGTTCTGTGGAAACATCTTTCATAATGCTAAAATGACTTTTATAAATAAAGATCAATAAGATTATATGAGAAGTTTAGTAGTTTCTGCAAGCGATTTTTTTTATTTTCCATACCAGTTTTAAACTACTTACTACGTACTTTGTGCCAAGTGCGCGGTGCATATTGCTGGCTTCCTATGTGTTCCGGCTGCTGCAATTGGGAGCCAGTTTCCTGACCATAGTGAGATTGTGGCCAAAACACAATCATATTCATCGTAACTAAAATAAAAACTAAAAACAGATTCAGATTCAATCCTTAGACAATACCCAACAATCAGGCAAACAAATTTATCGCTAGCAAAACTGCAGCGGCTGCTCACAATACTGAAGGAACAACAGCCACTGTAACTAACAATATTCTTAATTGCGTTACGAATTGAAAATCTACGTTCTCCTCGTAGTAAAACTCAGACGTGAGTCACCAACCTTGAACAAAATTGAGTTTAGTTATTGTTTATTAAAACACCGCAAGAGAGGATGTAAGCTACGGTCAAACAGTATTTACTCTGCGGGATAAATTTTATTAGCTAGTGTAGCCGCGACCTTGCGTCCGGCGCGGGCGTCCGGCGTCCGGCGGCGGCCTATCTTGATTCGTTGCCAGGGGCACATCTGCACCGAATGAAAACATTCTGCATGCGTTTCATACTTCGAGAGATTTAGAAAAAAGATACTTTATTTTCGTGCCATTGAAAGTTAGTAACAAATACTAGATAATTCAATCAAAATTGTTAGAAACATTGTTTGGCAAAATATAACTATAGCTATATTATATATATTATGTCCAGTAATATTTCACTGTGTTATTCATTATACTTTTTTTTTGTTTGTTTGGTTGTATAATATTGTACACCCCCGTTTTTACACATTATTTTAAATCCTCTCCAACCAAAGGTTGCCTGGTAGAGATCACTTTTAGTGATAAGGCCGCCCATTGTAACACTTTCTTTTTTAAGCTCTTGTATTATTATTTTTTCATGTGGTGTAACAATAAAGCGTTATCTATCTATCTATCTAACTATTGTCTGCTAACAAAATTTTGGGGTTAAATTTCTTGTAAGACAAATCCCAGCAAAAGCACCGTTATAGAGCTAGAGCCAAGCTTATAACTCTACACGCCCTAACTCTACAAGCCCTAACTTCACAAACTCTACACCTTAGTCAAAATATGTGTTTCGCTACCGTCACATGGGCGTAAGGTGAAAAATTTATTCACTGTTAATTACTTTTCTGTAGTACAATAGTTCTTGATGTATCGAAACGGCCAAGCCACATACATATCTTGACTGAGGTGTAGTGTTTGTGAAGTTAGGGCGTGTATCTCCTCTCTAACTCACCTATTATTTGCATACCTAGCAAAGCATACATTATATGTAATGTTTGAAGCACCGAACAAAAAACATAAATAAAGATCGTTTCTTGGAAAAAGTTAGAAACATCTAGGATGAAATGCTCGTAAACAGTAAGCGTTCAGTGACATTTGACATTTCTAAAGACCTCACTCTACACTAGCGCCTCTCGCGACGAGTTCAAGCGTGATAACCCTCATTCACTGTTTTAAGCATTCTAATTCTAATTAAGTCTTGAAAAATTATAATTAATGGGATTATTTCTTTTGAAGTTTGATGTAGTATTTTTTTTTATATATTTCAGCTACATTTACATCATCAACACAAGCCGACGTTTCATGATAATACTCACAATACTCGGGTATTGTAATAACTAACTAGATTATTTGATATATATAAAATGATAAACTGATTGTTGATATATCAACGCACAGCCCAAACCGCTGGACCTAGAGATTTGAAATTTTGCACACAGATACCTTATACAGTGGAGGCATCCACTAAGGAAGGATTTTTGGAAATTCCACCCCTAAGAGGGTAAAATAGGGGATGACAGTTTGTATGCAAGTCCGTCAGTTTTGAAGTTAGGATCTTCAAATTTTGTGTTTAGGCGGACGATTGAAAATTAATGTATAGTTATCTCAGCGTTTGTGATAATTCTACCCCCGAAGGGAGGAAAAGGGGGATGAAGTTGGGTATGCAAGGCCTTCAATTTCAAAGTAAACTTCATGAAATGTAATATTATACGGTGTAGGCATCCACTATGGAAGGATTTTTGGAAATTCCACCCCTAAGGGGGTAAAATAAGTGATGAAAGCTTGTATGCAAGTCCGTCAGTTTTGAAGTTAGCATCTTCAAATTTTGTGTTTAGGCTGACGATTGAAAATTAATGTATAGTTATCTCAGCGTTTGTGATAATTCCACCACCGAAGGGAGGAAAAGGGGAATGAAGTGGTGTATGCAAGTCCTTCAATTTCAAAGTAAACTTCACTAAATATATTATTATACAGTGTAGGCATCCACAAAAGAAGGATTTTTAAAAATTCCACCCCTAACAGGGTAAAATAAGGGATGAAAGTTTGTATGCAATATATCAACGCATAGCCCAAATCGCTGGACCTAGAGATTTGAAATTTTGCACAAAGATACCTTATACAGTGTAGGCATTCATTAAGGAAGGATTTTCGGAAATTCCACCCCTAAGGGGTTAAAATAGGGGATGAAAGTTTGTATGCAAGTCCGTCAGTTTTGAAGTTAGGATCTTAAAATTTTGTGTATAGGCTGACGATTGAAAATTAATGTAAAGTTATCTCAGCGTTTATGATAATTCCACTCCCGAAGGTGAAAAAAGGTGGATGAAGTTGGGTATGCAAGGCCTTCAATTTGAAAGTAAACTTCACAAAAATTATTATTATACTGTATATGTATCCAGTAAGGAAGGGTTTTTGGAAATTCCACCCCTAAGAGGGTAAAATAGGGGATGAAAGTTTGTATGCAAGTCCGTCAGTTTTGAACTTAGGATTTCCAAATTTTGTGTATAGGCTGACGATTAAAAATTCATTTAAAGTTATCTCAGCGCTTATGATAATTCCACCCCCGAAGGTGGAAAAAGGGGGATGAAGTTGGGTATGCAAGGCCTTCAATTTCACGATAAACTTCACTAAATTTATTATTATACAGTATATGTATCCAGTAAGGTAGGATTTTTGGAAATTCCACTCCTAAGAGGGTAAAATAGGGGATGAAAGTTTGTATGCAAGTCCGTCAGTTTTGAACTTAGGATCTTCAAATTTTGTGTATAGGCTGACGATTGAAAATTTATGTAAAGTTGTCACAGCGTTTGTGATAATTCCACCCCCGAAGAGGGAAAAGGGGGATTAAGTTGTATATGAAAGTCCTTCATTTCCACAGTAAACATCACTAACTATACAGTGTAGGTATCCACTAAAGAAGGATTTTTTTGTATTACACCCCTATGAGGGTAAAATAGGGGATGCAAGTTTGTATGAAAGTCCATCAGTTTCGAAGTTAGGACCTTCAAATTTTGTGTTTAGGCTGATGATTGAAAATTAATTTATATATGCCTCAGCGTTTTTGATAATTCCGACCCCGAAGGGTTAAAAAAGGGGATGAAGTTGTGTATGGGACTATACTCAATTTATTATTTAAGCTTATAGTTGGAAACTAACGCAACGAATATCGGTTTTGGAATTTGAACTCTTAAGGGGTGTAAAGGGGGATGTAATTTTGTATTGAAGTTGTTCATTCGCACAATTTTGTATTGAAGTAAAAATAATGTACACGTGTATTATGTTATTAAGAAGTCTACTGCCGCCATTTATCTGTCTGTCTGCCACGAGAAAATTTCTCAGCTGTCTGTTTGAGGAACTTTTGGATAGATCTCCGCCCGTCGATCTGACAGTCTGCTACGGGCAATGTTTAAATTATTATTTAAATTTAATACTAAGGTGGCACACTAGCATACGGCCCACCTGATGGTAAGCGGTCACCGTAGGTATCACTCGTGCGTTGCCGATCCTACAGAAATATCTTCACACCCTTTTTTAAGACCCCCTGGCTATACTCCTTTGGGAAAGCCACGGCGGGGAGCTCATTCTACAGCCCGAGTGTACGCGGTAGAAAACTCCTTTGAAATCGCACAGTAGAAACCATTTCGGTTCCAATATATGAGTATGGACTCCCCGTCGATGGCGAAATTTGCGATGGTAGAAGGTAGCCCGTGGGAATCGGATCAAACAATTCTTCAGAGAACTGTCCGTTGTACAAGCGATACACACATAAGGAGGCAGTCTCTCCTCAGACTGACTCACACAGACAGACAGACAGACAGACAGAAACATCTCAGCTGTCTGTAAATTATTGAGAAACTTGTGGATATAGGTCCCGTGTATTCGTCTGTCTGTCTGTGTGCCATAAGAAAATATCTCAGCTGTCATTAAATGGTTGAGGAAATAGGTCTCATAGCGCAATTTTAGATAAATAATCCCGATCTCGACACCTCCCAAATAAAAACATATTTCACCTTCCGTATGGGAAGGTGAAATATGTTTTTAGGAATTTGTACACGGTGCATATTCCTGACGGTACATTTTCAGATCTTCTTCTTCAAATCGGGAACGTAAACTTTCCACAAATAGATGGGTTGATACAAATACCAACTTAGGTATAAATAAAATGTATACTGATGCTACAATGAACACAAACCGATAGAATGGTTATGCGCGAGAGAGCCATTATGACTCCCAAAAATGACCAACCCGCTGCGATAAATGAAATGTTGATTTATTCATTTGAAGGTTGTTGCCACCATGGTCGATATGGATGAGTCGGTAAATTATCCTGTTCAATTTTTAAACTAGATCTTAATCTGCCGGGTAATCCATATGTCATAATCTTCTGTCATAATGATTAGAAATATACTTCCTCAAAAATTGTGCTGTGGAACTAGACTTCAAGTAACAGCTCTCCGCCGCAATGTTATTGAGGCCAAAATATTAACTGGTCCTGCTAGATGAGAAACAGTGTTCGTGCCGCGTATACCATTGATCCCAAAGCCTTCGTTTAATTTAAAAGTGTACAGTTCCTTATCAAGGTTTGTTTCGCGATGGCTATTAATAAATCACAGAATGGCTAGAGTTTATTTGCGACAGGACTGTTTCAGTTGTATGTGGCATGCTCGCAATCAGCTCTCAATCTACCTGAACTTATGTCAAATATCACACGTAGTGGCGGGCAATAGCCATGAACCTTTGTTCAGTCAAGCTCTATATTGTTAAAATGAATCATATCTAGAAAAAAAAACTGCGCGGACGAAGTCGCGGGCTAAAGCTAGTTTTCATACAAGTAAATAAAAGACGATTGAGGACAAAAAAATAATATCAAGCGGCAACCTATCACAACAGTGCTGATGAGAAATCCATCATCCCGCGTTCACCAGTACCTCGTTAATGAAATAAAACTACAATTCTAGCTCATATTTTTTTCTAAAACAGTCACTCAGTTAATTTGGTTTATTTCATTACGCTTAATTGTTTCTTTTCACGCTGTTTACACGAGAAGGGAAGGTTTTTTTTTGTTTCCTCTTCGCCTGTTCAAATGTTTGCGGTGACAATGTTAACAGAATCCCGCTTGCGGCGAGCCGGTACACATGTTGCAGAGACATAAATAAGCTGATAGCATATTTAGATGATATATTACATAAATAAATTATAACTTTTATGATAGCTGTACCTGCAAATTCGTGGAAGTCACTATCTTCAGCTAGGAATACCTACACTTCGTTATATGGGTAATTTGACAGCACATTTGGAATGGAGGGTTTCTTTCAATAGCCAAGATGGATTGCTTATCACTGAACTGTACTTTCAAAGAATAAGCTAAGGCATACCTTTGGTCATACTCATCATCATCTCCCTGCCCTGGTCCCAATCACTTGGGGTCGGCGCAATATGTCCGCTTCTTCCATTCGCTAGAGTATCCATAAGGTATCCATATATAGGGTGACTGGTAATTAGTAAACGATACTTAGACACATGATTGTACTCATGATAATAAATAACTTCCCCAAAAAAGAAATAGGGATAAATAACTGAATTAAATAAAACCTGATGATGTATTCTTATTCTTGTTAGGTACTATAAATATTATGGGCTCATGTGCTAAGTAAATAAAATAAATGTTTCTTTGGGAAAGTTGTTTGTTATCATGAGTACAATCATGTGTCTAAGTATCATTTACTAATTACCAGTCACCCTATATATAATTACTATATCTTATTCCACAGACGAACTACAGAAATTCTACGACAGAACTAAATCTTTCCAAATTTCATACATATTGCCAAAGTTAGAGAGTATCATAGTTCACAATTATCCCAAGCAAAATCAATTCACCTAACAGAAAATCAATTTACCCGATCCACAGGAATGCTATTCCAAACAATTAGGTATAAGAACCCAATGTCGAGCTCGTAATTCATATAGCGACGCAAGATAATTACTGAAGGTGTGAACCTCCCAACTTGGGTTGTAATTCCCTCTAATGAAATCCCTATTTCACCTGGAGGATCCATTCTATCCACATATAACAGACAGATTGTAGGTGCCGTGAGAAATACAACGTGTTCTGGAATTAGACTTATTTAGATATTTTGTTTTATTGAAGTTCCTTACCATCACAATGTTATAGGCCTATTTTAACAGAAAGGTCTCTTCTTCTTCTTCTATTCGATTGTGACGACTTTATAGTTTCGTCTAATATTTTTAGATTTTTTGCTTGCTAGGTCAATTATTTTGGAAATCATTGATTTCAAGTAATTGAGTAATGAAATTAGAGTATTTATAAAATAAATAATTTGTATGTTCTGTTGTTCAAATGAATATAAGAAATCTTATCGGAGCATCGATAAATTTATCAATTTGAAAACCGACATGATCCATAAAAGGATCATAATATATCTCATACAGCAGATTCTTCCTAATTATTTGGCTCAATTAACTGGCTTCCCTCATAAATTGAAAGCCCTATAAATCGACTCTTCCTTCACCCTTACCGTTTCACCTTAATGTGCTAGTGGTAATTATTTGGGATAACGTTCAGCTGGATATAGCATGTCTGTAGTTAGCAGATTTACAGGGAATTAGGTTACTATGTTGACAACATTGGGACTGATTTTGTAATTACATAAATCGACGGCTATTTACAGATAAACTCGCCTTAATATGAGCAATTTTACGATCGCGTGAGTCCATGAATCAAGAATCGCAATTTAGACCGTATCATCGGCTTCCAGACGGTAGCTGTTGAAAATTAGGTTGAGTTGCCAAATACTTAAATATCCGTCTGGACACGCAACCTGAGTTGCCCCGAATCGACTTTCACGCAATATTCTTACAAATTTTATTTTAGTTCTCACAATGTTTAAAAGGCCAAGAGATATCGGACGATAACTGCAAATTTAAAATGGGTCAATCGAACAAATTTGACCAGTGATGAGATTCACCTAATGACTGTTCACAACACATAGGTATATAACACTCGAATAAAGTGAATCAATAAACCTCACTTGTCGGGTTCCCAATCATCAATCATACGCGAGCGGGTCCCTTTAAGCTCATAAAAACTGACGTCACAGTGTCGTGTACATATTTATGAAGCATTCAAGTGATCTGCTATTGATGGCCCGCCCCATTCATCAGTCGGTGAAGCTGTCGCCGCTCACAAAAACTTGTCCGTTACCAGATTTTTGTAAGTGGACAGTTTGTTAGAGAAATATGTGCACAATTTTCATGGATTAACATGAGATTAGAATCAATTTACCCAAAAACAAGCAAACATTTACAAGAACCAACACTTTTATGTCGGATATTCTGATCCGTACGTCATAACCGCACTGGTTGATAAAAATAAGTTGCACGGCTCATATACGTTCTAAAGATTTACCGTAATATTTGATGGTAGAAACCTATTTTGAGATAGTTCCTGACCTGACCGTTGTCTGGATGTGTTACCGGGACATAATAACTTAGTATTATATTCATGAAGGTGCGGCATTATAAATAAAGCAATGAATCACAGAGAGATGCAATTGTCACAGATTGTGGTTGTTTTATTGATGGCAACTGAGCTGAGACACGACTCGTAAATTGCCTCTTGCATATGCATGCGACGCAAAATAACTCCATGCAGCGGAGCGGATGGCGGTCCGTTATAAAAGGTGTCACATCGGCCTACGCTATCTATCTGATGGCTTTTTTTATCAATCTGCATATGTCCTCGTAAGGCCCTACGACCTAATTTTATGACATAAATATTAAGTGACTCAGGCCCAAACAATTTTTGATATAATAAAAACACGGCCCACCTACCTAAAATGATGACATGATATTTTTACCTATTTTTTCATTTAAATAAACCATTATAAAACTGTTTTTAGTACATTGGGTCGTAATTTATATCGACCTAAATTTAGGTTGGGCCTACGAGGCTAAGAAAAAGAAATCAAATGTGGTTATTTCTTGAAACGTTGACGTTGACTTCAACTTGAAGGTGGTAGTCAGTCAGGCGGGTACTACAAAATCCACTACCACCGTGATATGGTTTCCTTCACCGGAAGCTCAAGTTCATTGTAGGATCTGAACCCACACGGTATTCGCGGTGACTACCATCGTTAGCATCGCTTCAAAATGAAATTAGTCACTAATTAACCAAAATTTGTCAGTCGTGCCAAAGAAACAAAGCATACATTTTTGATTCATGACTGCTAAGTTTAATAAATAAGTTGATAATTAAGTAGGTACCAAATTTCGGTAATTACAAACATATTAATTATAAGTTTTGTTTAAAATTGGAAAAGCAATACATAAACTAGAATTGTATGAAAAGGAAACATAAGGCATTGAAAGCCAAAAGCGTACAAAGTTCACAGCCATATCATATTTTCCAATAATTAAAATAATTATTGTTTCGCGCTCAAGTTTTCCTGTTTCTAGATGCTGATTTTGAGTTAACAGATAGTTCATGTTTCAATAAAATTCACAACAGAATGACGAATAGTACTAACGTAACAACAATATATTGTTCAATGTTCATATTGTTCGAAAGTTTTTAACCCAGGAATACAAATAAACGTCATCCTGTTACACTACGGGATATGTGATTCATTCGGGACTATTCGGGAGTGGAACTATGCGGGGCGAATTTTCAAAGACTGTGGCATCAATGTTACCTCCAATGGTGCTCGGTCGGTAGTCATGTGCCATTCAATGGCAAGATATAAGGCAGACCTACCTATAATACTTGCATTTGGGAGGTATTTTATAATAACAGCTCAATAGTTTCGCAACGTAAAACTAACTAACAAAAAAAAAACTAGCATGTCTAATCAATTTGAATACGGCTTTTACTTCCTCGAGAGTGACAATTAGATTTGGTAAGGTAGAGACACCAATCCAATTAAAGCGTCACTTGAAGTCAATACGAAAACCTCTGCTTGCAGCATCGAAGTTACGGTATAACCCTGCAAATGCTCCCGGCATAACTAAACGTACCAAAGCCACGTTAAAGCCGTAGTCCTGAGTCTGACCGAATAGACACGCCAATCCTGTTAAGGCAATCAGTGATCGATGTATTTAAATATGGGCGAAACAACTTGGTACCGAGAGACACGGACATGTGGGACAGATCACGTTATCAAACGTCTGTTGGCACTGAAATGGAGTGCTTGTTTAGCAATTAAGGATCCACCTTTATTGGTTTAATACTACCTACATTTATAATTATAACATCAAAGCTTTAAAAACAAGTCTAAGTTCCCAAATATTGATTCTCGAGCCATTTGCACAACAGTATTATATCTCTCAAAACACAGAATAATAGTATAGCCAAAGTACTTATCCGCTAGTCGGTATCTGAGGTGTCGCGTGTCTCGTGTGACGCCATGATCGAGGTCGAAGCGACCGTTATGATGTTTATGCGAAGCCTATTTGCGGGGGCCGGCCAGAACCCTGTCGCAAACGGGTTAACCTCATTGTGGAGAGATAACGCATTGTAGACAGACCGTGATAACCCTCAAATTTCTATAGACATTGCCAGCAAAGGCACGTGACAAACACTATATCTTACGAAAGGAAAGGAAGTAAGCAACCTTATAAATACGAAAGAGCGGCCGTGCGAGCGTGCTTGTCTTGCACGGTTGAACCACCGAACCGACTTTGATGATAATTGGCAGAATAGCTTGAACCCTATTAGGTATAGATGGATATAGGGTACCTATCATTCTGGTAAATCTTATATACATATACAAATCGCTGATAGTGTTTCTGAAGATGAAACAGTTTGAAACAAAAATATCGAAAAACATGAGGATAAGTTGAATTGGGGCATTAACTAATTTTTTTATTCCGATTTCCTTTTTAATTAAGAATTGCTTAGTTTTCTTGCGGGCGTGTTGCTCCCGGCATAGAATAGGGTCAACCCCGTCTAATCCTGTGGGTGTCGTAAAAGGCGACTAAGGGAATACACTAGGGGACGGGCAGCAGCGTCCATCTGTAATACGTCAACACTACTGCGATCACCAACCCGCCTGCCAAGCGTGGTGATTAAGGCAATACCCCTCTAATGATGAGTACACAAACACAGCCACGGCCCCCAGTCCCCGGCGGCCCCGCTATTCCGGGCTACGGTAGTGGTCACGGTAACGGCGGGGCAGGGGGTGCTAAGAGTCTCCGGCAGAGATCCGGCTACCAACAACGACGACTGGACCTGGTAACATATAATGCACGGACTCTGAGGACTGACGAGAAGCTCATTGAGCTGGAGGAAGAAGTGGACAGGTTACGCTGGGATATTATGGGTTTATCAGAGGTCCGAAGAGAGGGGGAGGACACGATAATCCTTAAATCCGGTAACCTGTTCTACTTCCGAGAGGGTGATCACCTGTCACAGGGTGGTGTCGGGTTTATTGTCCGCAGGCCCCTCATCAAGAATATAGTGAGGATAGAGAGTGTCTCATCGAGAGTCGCATACCTGATACTCAGAATTACCAAACGGTATTCGCTGAAGGTCATCCAGGTATACGCTCCGACCTCATCACACTCAGATGACGAGATAGAGACATTATATGAGGATATCTCACGAGCCATACATGCCTCTAAAACTCACTATATGGTATTGATGGGGGACTTTAACGCGAAGCTAGGCATTAGGAATAGCGATGAGCTGAGAGTGGGGCAGTTTGGAATTGGGCAGAGGAACCCTAGGGGGCAACGGTTGGCCGACTTCATGGAGTTGGAGGGACTCTTTATGATGAACTCCTTCTTCAAAAAGCGGCCGCACAGGAAATGGACCTGGAGTAGCCCCGATGGATCCACCAAAAACGAGATAGACTTTGTCTTGACGACAAAGCGGCAAATCTTCAGTGATGTCTCTGTGATCAACAGGGTTAAGACCGGCAGCGATCACCGATTAGTAAGAGGCACACTGAACCTGAACATCCAGGTGGAGAGATGTCGTCTGGTAAAGTCTACGCTCCGACCTCAATCTGCATATATCCAAGATCCTGAAAGCTTTCAGCTCGAGCTTCATAATCGCTTCCAATGCCTAGATGATTGCGCGACGGTGGACGATACAAACAACAGGCTCGTGGAAACTGTCCATGCGGTAGGATCAAAGTTCTTTAAGACCCACCGCACGAATAGAACCCAAAAACTCTCGGATAAGACTCTCAAACTCATGAAGCGACGACGTGAAATTAAGTTGCAGTCTTCAGCTGATACAGCCGAATATCGGCAGCTAAATAGGCAGATCTCAAACGCAATGCGACACGATATACGCCTTTAATACTTCATGTATTGAAGAGGCAATAAAACAGAACAAAGGTTCTAAAGTGTTCGCAAGAGATTTGTCTAAAGCCAACTGACCACAAGCTGAAGACCGATACCGGCAACATCATTACGTCAAAGCCTGAGATCTTGAGAGAAATCGAGAAGTTCTATGGACAGCTGTACACCTCGTCACAGAAACCAGATACATTACCGGTAAGTGACGTAAGAGCCAAGTTGACCCGACATTACACCGAAGATATCCCGGATGTCAGCCTGTACGAGATTAGAATGGCTCTGAAACAGCTTAAAAACAACAAGGCGGTGGGTGAAGACGGAATTACAACAGAGCTTCTGAAAGCGGGTGGTAAACCGGTACTTGTAGTCCTTCAGAAGCTATTTAATTCCGTCATACACGAAGGCACAACGCCAGAAGTATGGAGTGGAAGCGTGGTGGTGCTCTTCTTCAAGAAAGGCGATAAGGCCCTATTGAAGAATTACCGCCCGATCTCCCTCCTAAGCCACGTTTATAAGCTGTTTTCGAGAGTCATTACAAATCGTCTCGCACGTAGGTTTGACGACTTCCAGCCTCCCGAACAAGCCGGTTTCCGTAAAGGCTTTAGTACCATAGACCACATACATACACTCCGCCAGATTATACAGAAGACTGAGGAGTATAATCGGCCATTATGCCTGATTCAGTCGAGACATGGGCGGTGTTACAGAGTCTACAGCGATGCCAAATTGACTATCGCTATATCGAAGTGTTGAAGTGTTTGTACAGCAAAGCCACCATGTCAATCCGAGTCCAGGACGAGAGTACGGTACCAATCCAGTTGCAGAAGGGTGTAAGACAGGGTGACGTAATTTCCCCGAAACTCTTCACCATTGTAATGGAGGATGTATTCAAGCTCTTGGACTGGAAGGGATATGGCATCAACATCAATGGCGAACATATCACTCACCTTCGATTTGCCGATGATATAGTTATAATGGCGGAATCGCTGGAAGCTTTGAACATCATGCTCAATGACCTCAACAGAGTTTCCCAACAGGTAGGCCTAAAAATGAATATGGACAAGACAAAAATTATGTCAAATGTTCATATTCCGCCAATGCCGGTGATTGTTGGGAGCACTGTTCTCGAAGTTGTAGACGAGTATGTTTACCTCGGACAAATTGTCCAATTTGGTAGGTCCAACTTCGACAAAGAGGTCAATCGAAGAATCCAACTCGGCTGGGCAGCGTTCGGGAAGCTACGGCATATCTTCACGTCCAAAATACCTCAGAGTCTGAAGACAAAGGTCTTCAATCAGTGCGTGTTACCAGTGATGACATACGGGACAGAGACGTGGTCTTTCACTGCTGGCCGCATAAATAAGCTCAGAGTCACTCAGCGAGCTATGGAACGAGCTATGCTCGGAATTTCTCTACGTGACAGGGTCCGAAATGAGGACATTCGTAGGAGAACAAAAACGACGGACATAGCTCGTAGAGTTAGTAAGCTGAAGTGGCAATGGGCAGGCAACATCGCTCGAAGAGCCGATAACCGATGGGGAAGGAAGGTTCTCGAGTGGCGACCACGTACTGGAAAGCGCCGAGCGGGACGACCTCCCACCAGGTGGACCGACGACCTGGTCAGAGTCGCTGGGCGCCGCTGGATGCAAGCGGCCCAGAACCGTTCGAAGTGGAAATCAATGGGGGAGGCCTATGTTCAGCAGTGGACATCCATGGGCTGATATGATGATAGTTTTCTTTGACTTGCGGTTAAAAAATAACAATTGATTTCTATTGTTTTCCTCGCCTGCGCGGATCGATCTTAATATGAACTACCTACGTAAAAAAAACAGAAATATATTTTAAAATTCCCATTTCATCTGCATACGCTTTGTTTTGCAATGACTGAGATAACACATTTTAACTGAATTTGATGCATGGCTGTCCGGAAACTTTCCGGTGAAATAGATACAATATTTTTATAACGTGAATTGGACGCACAAAGGATGTGCGACATCGTTATAAAATTTACGAGTTTAAATGATCATGAACTAGAAAAACAAGCAAATCAGTCTGAGCTATTTATTTGTGTAGTCTCTTAGTGTAGGATAAATAAGTTTGGTTACCTAGTTGCTTAACCAAACACTTTTTGGATTTCAACAAACAAAATTCTAAATTTAAAAAACATATAGGTAGTAAGCAGCACATTAAGATACAGCCCAAAAACGATTGCCGTCACAACGAGATGCCCGCGTTGTCCTGACGACTGATTGAGATATAAGCAATGCAATGTACTAAACGTACGCGGGCGGTGCTTGCGGTAAAATGTTCGAGTAAATAATGAAAAGTTGTTAATGTTTTACGATACGAAACTAATATGTTTAGATTTATTATTTTTTTAGAAACTAATAAAATTTCCTAGCTCTATTTTCATTTAGCGCTGGATCCAAAAATCTGTTCACAAAGTTATTTGTACTTTTTACACACTTCCTAGCTTCCCTGGCCTCTACACCCGGGCAATAATAAAACATCAAAAAAATAGTCCAATGAACATGCCATGCAATGCCAATCAATATGAACGTAGTAAATTACTTACATACAGCCTTGAAAGGTATTTTTGGATGAATTTTGTTTTTGCCCCAATCTCACCATAGTAAACGATGATGAAGCCTAATGTGGTAATCACACAAAGCCTAGAACAAAAGTTGTGATTATAACTAGTAATTTCTTCAGCTCATAATGAAGATACAAAACAATAAATAACCCTTTGAGCTAAAAGTGAACTATCAAAATGATAAGTATAAAATAAAGAATATTCAAAGAGGAAACAATTCAGGCGCGTTTTTCAACGTTCAATCGAAATACTTACTGTTAGAGCTTATTTACATAACACAAGATTAAAAATAAGATTAGAAGATACATAGTTAAACTTCTGCACACACGCGGGAAACCATCTTGTTTCGATCTGTCAAAACTACTAAAAACTCTTTATAGTCCTTTAGTGACGGGACACTCTGATGCTAGAGTCGAGCTAGAGCTGTGACAAACTCGACTTAACATTACCCAGGTATATCATTTTCTAAACTAGTTCATAACAAATGGTTATCCCATCTGAAACCCATCTTGTTCTTGATCTCCTATTTATATTTCGCGTCTCTTTTCAACAACTCTTGGACCGTTTCCAAGAACCAGTTTTTAAGGAATTTATTTTAATCCGTATATTTTGGTTGAAGTGTCACCGGTATAAGCACCAATTATTTCCACCGTTTATGTATAAACTGCTTTTAACTTCATATCAATGAAAGGACTAAACCAGTTTATTGAGATAACTATTTCCGTTGAATCTGTCCCTCTCTTTAGGCTCAATTTACATTGCCGCGGAATGGAGTGGGAGCGAATTTTTGCAACGAAACTGTACATAGCAGTATTGTACGAAATTGTACATAAAGTTCATTAGAACTTGATGTCAATTGAATAACATACAATGTAATATGTTACAAACTAATATATAATATATGTAATATGTTACATTTGAGCCGCCTGTGTTTACTACTTTCGACTTCATCAACTTATCTTAAATTACTTATCCCTTATCCTGATGACGTCATGACTAAAATCAAGTCTATCTAGAATTCTAGAAGTCTATCTCCTTTTTTTAAAGGCGATGATAAAGGTCAATATGCAAATATAGTTCAATCATTCTTCAAGATTAAAAATATCTACCTATGGTATCTTTATAGGACCTTTTTCCTACTAGGAAAACCAATTAGGAAATTTTGACAAACTGCACTGAACACTATTATGGCATGTCCTATTTTGAGAACAGAGTGTTAATTTCCTAACGAGATTTGCATTTTGTAAGCACATAATCAACACTCGCACCATATTCGCAGACCAAATCTAGGACAGAATAGCTAGGTAGTAGATTAACAATTCATATACAAGTCTTTTGGTAAAAATATACTTCCTGGATTGGAAAAACAAAATAATGAAGATACTAAAATTGTTTCATTGTATTGACAGTCAAAGTCAGTAAGTCAAAATACATACGTGGAACGCTAAAAAGTAATATAACTAAAATTTACATAGAGCATGACTCAACTAATATATGTACATCTCTTGTGATCTCTCACTAGTCCTGTATTTACCCTTCATTCGTATTAAATTCGACGTGGATATTTTTTGAGGTAATTAAACGTGAATATGAAGCGTAAAACCTCCATTCACAAAAGGCCGAGAGGCAATCTATCATCGGTGACGTACATTGGACAGGTCATCCGTAGAATAGCGCCCACCCGTTCGCCAAACGTGCCTAAATCGTAATCGAAACGTGTTATTTGATTGGCAGAATGTTTGATAAACGCTAATGGATACATTTTTCGCAAAACCTATTTTGAATACTGTTGGTTGTAAAAAAAAGCTTTTGATCTCTCACAAAGATTGCAAAGAATTCAATAGAAATAAAATTTATAACGCATATCTTCTGATACGAGGAAGAGACCACATGAAAATTTCGGGCAATTGGAGCCATTCAAACGGATCCCCCAAATGAAGCGCCCGAAAAGCGACTGATTTCAGATACCTTTAAGAATTTTCTCGTGAAAGATCAATCCGATTGGCGAACGAACGTTAAGTCGTCGACGCTCAAGATTTCTTTTATATCATTTGTGAAACGTGAGGTAAATCCATAAATCTTCTGTTAGCGATCGAATATCCTTTAGGAATTTAGAATGTTTGAAGAAATACATACCAATTCCTCAGGTGATCCCGGTTCCTTCATACCATTGCTCTTATCCGTGCTCCCCGTCTCTGTAACAAAGGAAAATTTTACGTTATATATATCATACCGGTTTCGAAAATTTGAATACCAATAAAACTCACTCAGTCGCAAGATATGTCTCAAAAGCAAATTAAATTTCGTCTTATTGTGAATTTAAAATGATTGATCCTAATGTTTTATGAACGTACTTTATCAAATAATACATACTCCTATTTTATTCGTCGTTCGTTCATAACCCAAATGAAAAACCAGACGTGCTAGTTACCTCAGCTTTCAATATTTAAAAGCGGACTCCCAAATGTAACCCAAACACAAACCCACCGTTGCGTAAAAGCGCCCAATTTGTAAAATAAGGTTAAATTGCAAAACTGATCTGTATACCTCGTTACCATGTTCATAATCAAATAAATTTATTGAAGTTTAAAGGATAAATTATTACACGCAATATCTGCTAAGTGAGTAAAAATAGTTTTATTTATAAACATACATAAAGTTTCTGCCTAATGCTTTTCCTATACAAACCAGATCTAGAGAACAGAGCACAGGAACATTTTAAAATGACTTTCGTCGCACATGAAGTTCACTAAACATTGTTTTGGCCAGTTTTCTCACAAAATTTCATGGCATAGAACTCATTATCGATTCTATACTGGTGATACATTTTTTTTTTAATATTATATATTGAATAAACCTGGATAAAAAGCCTTTATTTTATGTACCATGTACCTTACCTACGTTTGGGTTTCTGTCTCTTGTTGGGTGTCTGTATATACAACGATATTGGATACTAAAAAGCGAAACACTTCACAGTCCTCAAGTATTTGGGGGTGACGAGATGGGGGCCCAAAATAACGAGTGTTAAGGCCCCGATTGAAGCAAAATAACCTACCTATGTATGAGCGTTTATTTTCTTTTAATTTCTTTATTTCTTTTCATGTACCTACTTTGTAGCCTATCTGGCCACCCGCAGGTTGTAAATCTATCGCCAATCACCTACCACTGCATTATCTATCTATCTATATATCTATAGAAGAACAAACTTTTTAAAAAAAATAGTAAGATTTATGGATGTGTGAATAAAGCAAGCCACCCATAAAATTGTAACTAAGTATAAATATTATTAACTAGCTGTCTCGTGCGGTTTCACCCGCGTTCCCGAGATGTGAATGTAACTTCCTATTAGTGAAAGAACTTTTCGAATCCGACTGGTAGTTCCAGTGATTAGCCCGTTTAAATAGACCGCCCGTTTATTAGATTAGTACAGATTTTACACCAAAACCACAAAACTTTTTAATCGACTGAGATGTCATAAAATTATTCGGT
The DNA here is from genome assembly GCA_947623365.1 of Achlya flavicornis. Taxonomy (NCBI): domain Eukaryota; kingdom Metazoa; phylum Arthropoda; class Insecta; order Lepidoptera; family Drepanidae; genus Achlya; species Achlya flavicornis. The sequence goes on from OX392482.1 coordinate 8,338,236, forward strand.
AATAAATTAATTCATGGAAGTGGGAACGTTGTGCAAATTTGTGTAATTCTATTGCGTGAACAATGGTGTTCGTGAATAACTATCATCGTGCATAATGTGACTCTGGACTCTGTTAACTGGAATTACTTAATTATTAACCATCTAAAATGGGCTTCAAAATGTCGACGACATCTATTCCATTATTGTTCAGCGATTTATACTGAATTATTACTCACTAACTCTTCACAGCTACTTCGCCCGTTTTAACATTAACTGTTATTTATTAATTACTACGAGATATTGTCAAATATCCTGATTATTAATATTTTTGCGGAAAGAAGGCGCAGTATTTTTTTTTTCTCTTTATTTTGGCAACAAACAGTCATTACAAAGATTTTTTTCACATAAGCTCATATTACACAGAATAAAGACGAGTGCCAAAAAAAACAAATTTAAGTTAATAAACATTATAGAGCATTGGTTTACAATACCATAGAAAGAAAAATAGATATATCATACATAGAATTTAAAATACAGAAATAACAAATATATGATAACTACACAAAAAAAAATGTAGAAGATAAAACATGGAAGTTACGTAACATATATACTACATTTAATAATAACAAAATATTAATAAATATTCTCCTACTCTTTTTGGTTTACCACTAGCCGTGCCTCGCGATTTCACTCACGTAACATTAGATTATAATAAGCTTTAGCCTTCCTGAATAAAGGACCATCGCAACAATAAACTTCCTGAGCGCATTCAGCCTTTTAATATTATAATAAATTAATTTATTGGCATCAGCATAATACAGCTTAATTTTGAATTCGTTCATCCCGAACTGTGTTTCAGGAGCCAGATAAATCCACATCTTATGTTATTAAATAATCTCAAATGATGATAAATTACAATATAAGTAACAACGTATAGTAATATTATTCATAGCTGAAAATTAGTTAAGCTTCGGATATTAAAGTTAATATCGTCAACAAGCCGAGTTAATTTGTTTCGATTCACCGCCTCTGAAGCGGCATTGATTGCGTCATATACAGGCTCTCAATCAAGCCTTTTGTGTACCTACAGAACAACAACTAAACATGTATACAGGTATTAGTACATCATAACTTGACAAATAGGCCACTAAATGTTGTTTGAGATAATAAGTATGCTGTTGAATTATTCTTCATTTTATTAGATTTTGCTTAGCATTAATTGTACTATTCGGTTATATATTTATGATGTAGCGAATTTAGACTTCGGGTTATAGGATAATTCGCGATTTTTAAGACATAAAAGATTAATCACAGAAAGATGAAGTTATAATGTACAACACTTTACGATAAAATATTTGTACCTACTATCACAACGTGGGAAGAACAAAATATAGTCTCGTCTAGAAATGACAGATGCAATTGCGCAGTCCTACGCAAATTTCATATCAGATTGTCTCGCTTATTGTCACAGCGGGAATAATACCATTACCTATTGCTCACATAATATAGGCTGATAGGCCTGATTATCACGTTCCGTATTCAATATACGACTCTATACTATAAAGATAGAGTAAGTTTTCTCTTAGCTGTATTATAAAGGCAGATGTACAACAATAAATCGGAGCGATAGCATTTATTAGGCTAGAACTGGTCACTATCACAAAACTTTTCAACGGAGTAATTTATCCCATATCTGTATGTATAGAATTAGATATCGTGCAATATCCAAGAAATAGAATTGTATTAGGTACATAACGTGAGAGGATAATCACGAAGTCTCTCACAAAATTTTCAAGTCAATACACATCGATTTGTGAATGAACCACAATTCATTCCAAATAGTAATGACGAATACTGGTGTTATTAATAAGAAACGCGAAATAAAACGCGTTTATGATTCTCTGAAGTATTTAGAAATATGCCATTTCATTTTAACGACGCGGCGACGACACTTCTACGTAGATACCTACTGTGTAAAGTAATCTCATGTTATTAAAGTAAGAAGTGATTATATTATATACCATGACCATAAACGAGCTTTTATATGACATACTGTGCAGCCTTTCTCAGATACTAATTTTGCCGCTTCATGGTGTATCTCGCCGCAAAGGTAACGCCCGGTTACGTGCGACCACGCAAATCATATCATTTTAACGGCGTTTTTGTGGCTGCCACACAAATGTCAACTTTAATAACAAACTAGCAAAGCTTGAATTCTGAAAAACTGACATCAATACAGTTGTCGTAGTTTTATAACAGTTAACCGCAGAAAGTAAATCGTAAATCCGTCGCAGAGCCGCCGAGAGCATTATGTCACGGAGCGGAAATATTTTAGCGTATTTTTCTTCTTTTATGTTGTAATCATAGCACATACGGGGTTAACATATTTCAGCGGTTTAAATAAGCGGGTTTATTAAACGACAGTTCTTTATGCAATGAGGGGCCCGCTTTCAAAACTTTCACCGTCAATTAAAAAGACCGGCTACCGCTTTCAGCGAATACTCTAATAGTGCGCCAGCCGGTCACGTTTTAGCAGACGCCGTGACCAACGACTTTCTGTTACGTAAATCCATTCCATTGTTTCTACTTTTAGCATCTGACCAACTGCCCGCCCAATATGGACCTTCGTTACATCATATGTGGACATAAATAGTTCTTCCAAATACGTAGTTATATAGCAACCATATCTCCTACCAATTGACAGTTTCAAGGGTTATATTAAAGACAGAGATGAAGACTTTACAATCATGAAAAATAGTGTTCGCAAGAGCACTAATTGCATGCAACATCAAGTCAGGAAGCAGAATAATGAATGGCTTCATATCTTCAATTAGTGTCAGTATTGACATTACATTTACATGGTCAATTTAAATATTATTAAGTCATTTGTTTCGAACTTTAAAGGCGCATGTTGTTCTCATCGGAAAATAAGACAAAATAAATAGTAAATAAATACAGTTCTGGTTATTTTAGCGATTACACCGATTTTAACAGGCTCATTATTTTCTGGTAAAAACAAATTGATTCTTTCATAAAAATGATAATTGCCGCGTTCTACAGTTAGATATGAAGAGAAGAAAGCGGTGAAGAGAGGTAGAGCATAGCGTTTATTCGCTCAAAGAGCAGCTCGACTGGGGAAGTACCTCCACCTTACAGAACCGCAGCCAAATAACTTTATGTTGCGTAAAGTTGTGTTCCTGCGCGTGAGTAAGGTTGCCAGAGCTCATAGGGGAGGGGGGATAGGTGGATAACGCGTGAGCGATGCTTCGTGTGTCGCAAGCGTCTATATGGCTACGGTAACCGCTTACCATCAGGCGGGCCGTATGCTTGTTTATAGACTAAGTTGTATAGAAAAAAAAAAAAGATATTTTATTATTAATTACTAGCAAATAAACATAAAAGAAACGATACGTTTACAATGCTTTCCTTGCACAATTTCCTGTAGTTTTACATATTTTTATTATTTTTCTCTAACAGGGCAATACAGGTCAGCGGCGCTATCTATCTACTTTCAAACGTCTGAACGTCTATTTGTTTTCTTGGACCGCCTGTTTTTCCCTTACGATATTAAACTTTTTGAAGGCAAAACGTTTATGAAGAACATTATTAAACAACACAGCACAAGATGCATTTTTATCTTCTATAATATATTTTTCTGTTTAACTGTATGTAATGTATGCGCCCCTATAGGTACAACATCCTGGGACATTCCTCACACACGGTCATCTGATCCCAAACTAAGCAGAGCTTGTATTTTGGAAACCAGATAACTGATATAATACATATACATCTTTTTGTTTGTAATTACATACTTAATATACATAATAACACCCAGACTCAGGACATACAGACATGTTCATGCACACAAATGCACGTCTTATGAGGGAATCGAACCTACGGCCTGCTGCGCTATAGGTAGAATCTTAACCAACTGCGCCAACTGGCCCGTCAATGCATTCGAGAGAGAAGAAACTTTAGTGTGTTATTGTATTGAGGCCCGGGAAAGTTCTGACATCCGAGCGATAAGAATATACAAAATATAAATCAGTTATGCTGCTAAATACAAAGTCGATCTCAACAAACACTTCACACCAAACAAAAGGAACGTACATCTCAATGAATCACCGCAGTAAGTAGATAATTGTAGAGCAGCACTAAGACGTAGGCAAGCAGCAATAGATTAACAATTAGCACCTCAAATGCCATTACATTCCCACAGTGAACCGGTAAGAGTAACGAGCTCGAACCGCTACACTACACTGTGCTTACACTGAGGTGCCGAATTGTTTGACGATGAATTATACTGAAGACCTAATACATAAGATTCGTTCACACATATACTAGTACCCGCCAAGTTTTCACTCGCGTTTCTGAGGGATCAATTGTTTTCCCGGACTAAAAAGTACCCTATGTGTTAATCCAGATTATATTCTATTGTGCCAAATTTCATGTAAATCTATTCTGCCGTTGATGCGCGAGTTAGGCCCTAAAATCTAAAGGTCTAAACTTTATAATATTAGTGAGATAAGATATGAAGTGAGATAATCATTTATACATAACCAGATAATCCCCCCACCCGCGTGATCCCCTATTCTACCCCTTAGGGTTCAATTTCGGGAATAACGCTCTCCGGTGTGATTTTCCCGAGGGAGAGCAGCATGGGGTTTTTCAAGAAGGGGTGAAGAGATTTTTGTAGGGTTGGCAACTCGCGAGTGTTGCAAGCGACTTCCGGTAACCATTTATAATTAGGTCTAAAATATGTAGTAAAACATCACCAGTAAACCGGCAACTGCATTTCAGATCCAGTTCCCATTTGGGCTTGGTTGATTATCACATCATCAATTACTACTGAGGAATGTTGATCAAAAAAAGCAAGCAATATAAATGAAATCGACAAAGTATCTCATCGTCCTTTATAGGTCACAAATATTCACAATCCTATATAGAATTAAAAAATACTATTTGAAATATAAAATTCAAATAATTCCGTACCTACATATTCTTCAAGTGATGTAAGACGGTGACGAAATGCAAACAATTTGCTGAATAAAAACGTTAAAAGAGAACACAATTAAATAGCATCATAAAGAAATAGTTCTAATAAAGTTTATTCCCAAGCACCTAGACAGTGTGCACGTTCCTTACAGAGGGGAGGCAATAAGAGCTATGTTTACACAGGAACTTTTTTACATTTTTTATGTACCTAGTTAAGCAACTATGATAAACATTGTTTGTAAGGGACCGACAGCGGACAGTAAGGTATTTCTGAAGGGTTTTAATTAAGTTCTCTACTTTCTTAAATCACTTTGTAATAGAACAAGAGTCTTTGATGTTGATTTCATCTCAATGTTGTAACTAGTGATTTGGGCTTAAGGATGTTTGTATACTATAATTTTGGATGGATGGGGCTTAGAAGACAACGATCAGAAATGTCCAAAAAGAACTTGCCTTACCGGTAGATGTCCACAGTTAATGGTTTTGGACAATATTTATGGATTAATTTTTGGTCCACGCTTTAAAAGCTTATCGAGTATACCAGCCTACTTCATCTGGTCATTCAAAGCAGCACTAATTCCACGAAGTATGTATAACTACCATCATAATATTCTACAAATGCTCGTCCCAGTAACCTGACCCAAAATAACTGGAAAACATAGGCTTTCGGCTTGTTTATCGCGCATATTGTGCATTCTGCAGCTGCACTATGTCTCGAACTCTCCCATTATTCATAGTTACTGACGTCTTTATATTGCTGGCTTATTCTTTACTACATCATTTTGCTATATAAATCAACATGTATTTTCTCTCACGCAGAACATTATTTCGGCAGTGATTTATTTCTTTGTTTTTTTTTAAAGCTACGTATTTCTAAAAGAAGCTTTTACACCAAGCTAAGTTCAAACAAAGGTTAGGTTTGTAATGAATTTCAATGTTTTGCCGAATAAAAGATCCTCTGAATTTGAACCCCTCCCTCCAATTAGTGATAAATAGCCCAATATCATACATACAATATCAAGTACAAACCCTAAAAATGCTACACATTGACTAGTAATAATCCCTTACATGTATGTAAAGCAGGGTCCTTTACTGTGCTCAAGGGTGATGTTATAGACTAGTAGCAATGGGTCGGGGCCATCCTGGTTAATTAAACCTCCTTTATGCGGATTGTTTCTCGCCTCTACGGCGGGAATTGGGCCATATATGGAATGAAATAAACCATATTACCATAGTACCTACTATCTCTACTATGAAGCACTCGTGGTGAAACATTATTATATTCCTAATCGATCGTCAAAGTCAAGCTACCACATCGGTAGGCACGTAAAGCCTTTGGACACTTATCACTTAATTTTTATAATCGTTAAGCTATTTGGTGGCCTCCTAGGCGACTTGAAAATTCTAACAGTATCCGTTCTGTTTGAAAAGGAATCCATCCACTAAAGATCTAAACTCGTTTACGAAACCCGTATAAAGTATCATTTAGATACTCAATTTATATCAACGCCTTATATCCGTTTCTAGATTTCACATCGCTTAGATATTGTCGTAGTTTAGATAAATACTTAATTGCCACTGCAACATGACAGCTCTAAAAAGTGTTGCTGTGAGTTGGAACTTGTCGTTTTCGCAATACTTTAATCGCTTATTTAAATAACTGTCTACGAATACGATTACCATAGCTGAAAGTGTTAATTAAAGCATGTACTTAATCAAGGTCTTGTCCTAAATAGATGCTTGTTTATCGTCATAATATTTCGTAACATTTGATTACCTGCGCGTTGAAGCGTGGACTAAAACCTGATAGTGACTAATGAAAAATTGTGTCTTATCGACAACAATTATGTATACAATAAAACTGCATAATAATTAGTCATCATTTCGGTTTTTCAGTAAATGCACAGGTTATTGAAATACACACTTAATTAAGTACATAAAATCACTAGGATCCATGAGCTACATAATATATTTTGTAATTTCAATACCTTGGCTCGCGGTAAAAAATAACCGTTATTATTATTTTGGGTGTGAATCAATGATTTTAAATGATTTATTATAGGACGCGCGTTCCTCCCGCCGAGAACCAACGCTGATTATTTGGTGTAGTTTGTTGTCCGAGTTTATCTAAGTTAATTTTGTATTAAATCTAAAAACCTAAGTATCTTCGTTTTCAAGGGTAGTTGAGGCTTTGATTGCAGGCAAAAATTGCTGGTGATCAACTCTGTTTCTGCATGCAATTATTGGGTAGGTAACCAAAACACAAAATATTATTCTATGAGTTTTATTTACTGATTCACTCAAGGAATATTTATCAACCACCGTTGAAATTACGAGAATGCAAAAACACAGTTTGTATCATCAACGTATTAAACATATCAAAACAAGCTAGTGTTGATAGGGGTATCTAGACCATGATATCATGAAAAGCAATTAGTAATCTCAGTGTACCAAGCAAGCAACCATAGATGCAGTGGTTCTCCGAGACTCAGTCTAAGAATGTCGCCGGACGAGCTCGGTCGCTTCATAAATATGGAGCTGCTGATTAAACGGCGTACACTGCGGGTTTTTATACAACACCCCCTCCCCTCAGCCCGCGGTGAAACCATCGTTTAAATTATGAGGTTTAAGCGTTTTTATTGGTCTTGAATTATACGCTGTAAGTAGACTTATATTGCATTTATTGTGATTATTGTCCTCCAGGCGTTCCGATGTTTCGTTGAATACTATTTGTAAACTAAAAAAATAATATAGTTATACCCTTTCTAAGAATGTATAATTACGTTAAAAGATATAAAATTAAAAGGATACAATGTTATAATAGGATAGGTTGCCTTTTTACCGAACTGCCAAGGAAGTTTATGTTTTTCACGAGTATCTTGTTTGTAAATATCGTATCTTGCAAACGGCTGGATGGATTTCGACAGTTTAGGCACGGTGGTTTAGGTATCGTTCGGCTATATTCGCATTAGATAGGAGTTAGAAAAATAAAAAAACAATAAAAATTTAATTGTTAAATGATTGCGCTTTGATTCAAAACGACTTAGATAGTTTAACATCTTACTACAAGTCCAACAGAATCGCAGTTAATACGAGTAAATGCATGCATATAACTTTCACCCGTAAATTTAAACCTATAAATAATACCTACATACTTAATAACACACCAATCAACAAAGTTAACTCGATTAAGGACCTAGGAGTTCGACTCGACTCTAAGATGGCCTTATCTGAGCATATTGACGCAATTGTAGATAAAGCATACAAGCAACTGGGCTTTATCAAACGCGTATGTATTACTTTTAACAATATTGAATGCATCAAAGTTCTTTACTTTGCATACGTAAGAAGTCATTTGGAATACGCTTGTAGTATTTGGTCTCCGTGCTACACTGTCCACATTCGAAGATTAGAATCGATACAAAAACATTTTATAAAATTCTTATGCTTTAAGGACTATAAAGCATTCGACTGTTACTCAGAAGCGCGTAAGTTTTACAAAATTGAGTCCTTAGAACTGCGACGTCGTCAGAGTGATATTTTGCTACTACACTCATTACTCTCGGGGCAAATAGAGTGTAGTGACTTGCTGGCTAGTGTAATGCTGACAGTTCCCGGTTACCGTACACGACATACCCCACTATTGCATGTGCCTCACGTACATACTAATTATGCTCAAAATTCGACGCTCTGTCGTGCAGCTCGGAACTATAATAAATTTTACCAGAGTCTTGATTTTTTTCATTTAAATAAGCCTACCTTAAAACGTGAAATCATTAAACTTCACAGGACCCAGTAATTCTAGATGAATTAATATCACTTGTCATACATACACACACACACACACACACCCCCCTCACACCCCCCCCCTACACATTCTCAACCGTACAATTACACACAAACACACCCCCACATCACACACCCCTCAGATTCGTTGTTTTTTCTTTTGTTTTGTTTTACCTATTGTATAAGTCGCGTTTAAATTGTAAATTGCGTTTAAAAATTCCAGAGGGTTTTCTTTTTTAATTAACTTTTTTTTAATTTGTTTTGATAGCTAACTTCGATGTATGATATTAATTAGTAATTTGTGTAACCCTTTCTTGGCCTTAATGTAAATACCAATTGTATTGAATTTGTGTTTTAAGTACGCTGTTGGATTACAATAAAATAAATACAATAAAAAAAAAAAAAAAAAAAAAAAAAATATATTCCGGTGTTTATAGGGTATAGAAATAAAGGAAATTAAAAGCGTATTGCAAAAATATATATGAGTTATATGTTTAACTTTAATTGGGAATAATAAATTTGTTTTTAAAAGTTTTTGATAGCGTAAAAATGGGCCGCGTTTGTGTCGGACTTCGTGTGGGACTCTTAAGAGTCTAAAATAAAATAAGTAATTAAAAAAATCAAAAACCCTTCTTCAAAGACCCTTATTTATTTATTTAACTTGTATTTTTAATATTTCCAAACGATACGCTATGTTCTTAACAATTACACCAAAGTCTTAATGGCACCCTTTAATACTGAATCATAGATCGTACAGTGTTAGTGTGGTACAGCGGTAAGCAGGCGCGCGCGCAGAGGATTCTCCGTGCTACACTGTCCACATTCGAAGATTAGAATCGATACAAAAACATTTTATAAAATTCTTATGCTTTAAGGACTATAAAGCATTCGACTGTTACTCAGAAGCGTGTAAGTTTTACAAAATTGACTCCTTAGAACTGCGACGTCGTCAGAGTGATATTTTGCTACTACACTCATTACTCTCGGGGCAAATAGAGTGTAGTGACTTGCTGGCTAGTGTAATGCTGACAGTTCCCGGTTACCGTACACGACATACCCCACTATTGCATGTGCCTCACGTACATACTAATTATGCTCAAAATTCGACGCTCTGTCGTGCAGCTCGGAACTATAATAAATTTTACCAGAGTCTTGATTTTTTTCATTTAAATAAGCCTACCTTAAAACGTGAAATCATTAAACTTCACAGGACCCAGTAATTCTAGATGAATTAATATCACTTGTCATACATACACACACACACACACACACCCCCCTCACACCCCCCCCCTACACATTCTCAACCGTACAATTACACACAAACACACCCCCACATCACACACCCCTCAGATTCGTTGTTTTTTCTTTTGTTTTGTTTTACCTATTGTATAAGTCGCGTTTAAATTGTAAATTGCGTTTAAAAATTCCAGAGGGTTTTCTTTTTTAATTAACTTTTTTTTAATTTGTTTTGATAGCTAACTTCGATGTATGATATTAATTAGTAATTTGTGTAACCCTTTCTTGGCCTTAATGTAAATACCAATTGTATTGAATTTGTGTTTTAAGTACGCTGTTGGATTACAATAAAATAAATACAATAAAAAAAAAAAAAAAAAAAAAAAAAAAAAAAAAAAAATATTCCGGTGTTTATAGGGTATAGAAATAAAGGAAATTAAAAGCGTATTGCAAAAATATATATGAGTTATATGTTTAACTTTAATTGGGAATAATAAATTTGTTTTTAAAAGTTTTTGATAGCGTAAAAATGGGCCGCGTTTGTGTCGGACTTCGTGTGGGACTCTTAAGAGTCTAAAATAAAATAAGTAATTAAAAAAATCAAAAACCCTTCTTCAAAGACCCTTATTTATTTATTTAACTTGTATTTTTAATATTTCCAAACGATACGCTATGTTCTTAACAATTACACCAAAGTCTTAATGGCACCCTTTAATACTGAATCATAGATCGTACAGTGTTAGTGTGGTACAGCGGTAAGCAGGCGCGCGCGCAGAGGATTCAAGCAACGATCGACCGACGCTTAGCCATTTTGTACTGGAATTACTGGATTATTGCGCAAACGTTTGTAGCCAGACATTAGTGGTTAGTCTAATCACCAGTAATGAAACAGATCCTTATATGAATTGAAGTCTTTAACGCTGGATTACTTGTACCACTTATGCTGTTTACATGGGCGTATCTATTTGAAAAATTGTAATTGTAGGATACATTTAACTTTTCTTGTAAACAATTCTTAACCTATCCTATATTACAATTTAGTAACTACGGAATAAGTGAGTTTAGATTTTTTTTATTTGTTTAGATTTCTTTGTATACAAAGAGCACAAATAGCTGAACAAACGACCCCAGTGTCTGATCAAAAGCAAAAAGGCAATAGGTACGTAAATCATCACATTTCCGTTTGGCAACATTGTATAAGACGTATCTTGCCGACTATTTGGCGCTGAATGAAAAGAAACGTTCCGATTCACCGCATCGACAGTGATCCCTCGAGGCGGTACCAAAGGCCCAGACCGCGATAGACGCCTCAGGCTGGATAGCAATCTATTGCGAAACCTGAGGACTCCGGTGCCTCGTTTGCATGATCAAGGAGAGTACCGTACTTGCTTTGATAATGGAGTACTGGCTCAACCATTATAGCACATTTTATGGCACGTGAGACATAAACCTGCACTTAGGTCACGCTCTTCCGTGCAATAATACCTACTTAAGTCATGGCTAAGGGTGACCTAAGGGCGAGTTTAGGTCATACCACTAGAAGATTTCACCGGAAATTACGGAATCACGTTTCCCAATTCTAGCACCATACTTTCATATGCTCCCTAAGCGTTTTAGTAAATCGACTTTATTTGCATACTAAATTGGTACTCAGTTACGCTTAACTATACTCAAATGCTTCACTAAATAGAGACTAGATTATAATTAAGTCAAATCTATAAGCTAGTCCAATTTGTATACCTATTTTAATAGTCCCATGATAGCCTCAAAACTGATATTATAAATGCAAAATTTAGTATGATTTGCATATAGATTATAGATCAAGCCGTGTAAACAAGGTTACCTTTCTAATAGTACTTGTACTTTTATCCCAGGAAGGTAAAACGCAGTTAGAGGCAGAAGTGACTCAAGATAAAGAAGAGACGATTTAATACAAAAGACACAAAAGATACAAAAGACTGCCCACATAAATAAGGCGATGATAGCTCAGTGGTAGTGATGTCGGATACTGAGCCGAAGAGCCCAGGTTCGAAATCTCGGAAATCTCTCTTGAAATCTCGGTGAAGGAAAACATCGTGAGGAAACCATAGCACGGTGGTAGGCTGCTTTGTAGTACCCATCTGGCTGGCTACCACACTCAGTTGAAAATCTGTCGCCAATCACCTATCTGTGTGTTCCGAGTTCCGACAGAGCCAGTTCCTTCTAGGCTTTGTGTGCTTACCTCCTTCGGCCACATCGTCACTTACAATGGTGAGATTGTGGTCAAACACAGGCCTATACCTACATACACAGTAAAAAGAAAAGAACTAAGTAAGTATTGATTAATTTACTGTCCATTTTATTTAGCCATACATTACTAATCCATGTGCAGCTCCAGTAAACTGGTTCGATGTGAATGGTCATCGTAACTAGTATAGGCTTATAATATATCGTAGATTATTCTAGATAAAGTAAACACACCATTTACGATTCCCTTGCCTCGATACCAGCCGCTGATTGCCAAAGTTCAATTGAACATACATAGGTATCCAGGGGTATTTCTTTTAGTCCGACATAATGATATTTGCCTTGCTAATTCATTATTTCGTGCTAATACGCCGGCAGCCAGAATGGAAAAGTTAATACTATTTGCGCTTAATTAGATTTTTACTTTCCCCCCAACTTGCCCTATATCATTAACGTATAAGGTCAAAGAAACTACATAAATTCCTTTGTTTCGTAATATAAGGGAAAAAAGATTATTAGTAGAATCAGATATCCAATCGCAATTTTCTGTGTTTTTGATTAGCGGACGAATTCTTGATCGCCTAGCTAAAGCATAAAGAGCAAAGATTTGTAATATACGTTGTTTTTGGCTATATTTTGTGAAGTGAACACTTCTTTAGCGGCGTTGTGTACTTTTTTTGGGATGGGTAAAAAATGTTAAACTCGCGTCAGGTGTCACGTGACCTGATCGAAAATTCGTAAGATGGAATGTTCAAATTCTTATAATATTCCTGTGTTCCTGCGCGTGAGTAAGGTCGCCAGAGCTCATAGGGGAGGGGGGAAAGGTCGGTAACGCGTGAGCGATGCTTCTTGTGTTGCAAGCGTCCATATGGCTACGGTGACCGCTTACCATCAGACGGGCCGTATGCTTGTTTACCGATTTAGTGGTATAAAAAAAAAAAAAAAAACTCTAGCTAGCCGGAAGTTAGGTACCATTTTGGTTTCCATTTTAAGTTAATAAAAAATCTTATTCAAAAGTATTATATGTACATGTATCTTGAACTAGCTTTCCCTTGTATAAAAACACTATGTGAAAAATATCTAGTTTCAAAAATGCACAACGTTAATAATCAAGTTTTCACTTCTGCCGGCACTCCCGGAGTGCAACCCGTTGTTTATTTTTGGCTTTTTCTTCCGGTAAGTATTTTCAGTTTTGTTTGATTACAAATATTATGTTTTATTCGTCCATTCATTTCAAAATTCTTTGCTATAAATAGAAAAGGCCGAAAGTATAGCCAAAACATTGTTTAAGCACGAAATGGTGCAAAATTGAAGGTTTTATACACTGGGCGACATAATTTATTCACACACAGGGATCGGTACCGTAGGCCTCAAAAGGCTTTTACTTTTCGCAGATGGCCCTCGCAATATCAAATTGCCTTCCCAACATTTGATAAAGTATATATAATTAGGTAACGGGGACTATTTGCATGTTAATATCGGACCCAAAATCAGCGATTTTGACGCTTTTAATTAAATTAATTTTCGTCCGAAGTATTGAATTTGCTGAACTGCTGATTACATAAAGCGCAGGCCACACCGCGAGCTAAGGAAGGGTGCGTAGCTTTGGCATTTTTTTATACTGGTAACATTGAAATATCGCTTAATGCCGCTAAGAATAATTTTCTTGTACCTACTTTTTTTATACGACTGAGTCTGTAAACAAGCAAACAGCGCACCGGATGAACAGTTACCATAGTCATATGGATGCTTATATTCAATATCCGGATATTTTGTAAACGTTTGAGGATTTGTTATAATACGAAATATCCTATTTTGATATCGTTGTAATATTTCCATTGGAATTTCAGGCCGCTCACCAGTCCCATACTAATTCTGCTTATAGTGATTTCACCAAGAAAATGTTCATGCTTTCTGAAATCGGAAAACAGCAGATCCTGATTCTGAAGGCTGCAAGCACCTCACAGATACTCGAAACGAATCCACATTACCTGACTAGAAATTACAAAAATCCTACATCAACTAATTTGATATCGAAACATAATAGAGACTGGTTACTGGATGAGCCTTTCACACGCAACTATTCGTGTACTATGTGAGGTAACTACTTTAACGATCTCAGCTTTAACTAAGTAAACTCTGCACTTCCACCTCTCTTTGCTTTTATCAAACGAATAGTCCAATACTGAAACGTCACATAACATTTAAGTCGAAGTCATAAGACAGTCCGATTGTGTGAGATTGGGGCTTATTAAGTAATTTTTAAACGTTCCAATTTTTTTTTGTTATACCTATACCGTTTCAGTATGTGTGCCTTACTAGCGTTATCTTAGTATATAACTATACTAAGGTAGAACCGTGAGCTAAGTAAAGTATATGCTCGACGAAAACATTCTATAAATTTTAATTATATCTTCATAAATAGGTCTTTCAAGCCATAGTAGACAGATATGATAAGTGAACGAGACGAGATATGGATACTCTCGTGTCCCAAAATATTATTAAAAAACTGGAATAAGAATCACCTACTAATAGGTAGATATATAATACGAGAGATAGGGATACGATGCGGGAGAATATAAAAATATTTGGGATTCTCATAGAGAGTTCCTCGCAAACGATCGTCGGCGAGACCGTGGGAAAAAATAACTCGTGACTTACAAACTAAGGAATGATGACCACAACAAATACACACATTCATTGGTATTTTAAAAATGATAACAAGCCTTCAGTTTAAGAATTAAAAGATTTAGCTTGTATTTTATTGAAAACTGCAAAGAAAGCAATAGTAATAATCATATAACATTTTTGAATAGATAAACTTCTAGATTAGGAATGTGAAGCATCAGCTCAGCGTATTGCAATGCGGCATTGCATTCTTTTGTACGTTAAACACATTAATTATATTGAAATATTTGAATAAAGAATGCACGAAGAGCACCAAGAGAAGAGTTCTCAAAGTTTTCTAAATGCCCATTACTATTAACTTATTTCTAAAGAGAATAATGCAAAAAGGTTCTTTATATTAGGCAACGATCCCTCAGAGAGATTTCTAGAGTTCTGCGTTTAAAAATAAAAGAAGTGTATGACGTGTGTTCGGTAGCGAATATTGCAGAACTCTAGACTGCTTGCTGTGTGCACAATAGTGAATGCGGAACGCAAAACTCTAGAACTCTCTCTGTGGGATCATACGACCCGTACATTTTCAAAACTTTATGAATTCTTAAGTCCTAAACTATGAGCACACAGTAGGGGGTACGTTTGCTGTGTGAAGGGAAAGAACGCAGAGGAAAGCATTATATGCAATCAGCGTGCGAGCTAGACGAGACAGTCCTTATATGGAAAGCTACCTGTAGAGGACACGGCTGAGACGACAGGCGTCAGTCATCACTCGTCGCTCCTCACGTATCAAGGTAAAAACATCCAATACTTTTTACTCGCTTTGTATCAATGCCGACTGGAATTTATGATAAGTACATATAGCAAGTTTCACATTGTTTACCCGGCACTCTTCCATCTTCAGACTCTGAAGTCACATGAGAACTTGAAACCTTAAAAAAAAATATTTGTAACAAACACCTGATTATTCCGTATAAATATAAAAAAACTAAACTAAACGGAAAGTAGTTATAGGTTCAGGTATCATTAAGTAGATACTGAACTGAGGTAAATGCATTTATCTCGGAACAGAAACTAGTCTGATTTTATGTGCAGGCGAATGAAAAGATCCAATATCGATGAGTCGGAAATCAATCGGGATTATGCAATAGAATGAAGTAAACATTTTTGAATTATATTTATTCGCATAGGAAATTGGTTGTTTATTTTCCCGGCGAATGGTAAATAATAATCTATACTAATATAATAAAGCGGAAGTGTTTTTTTGTTTGTTTAAACGGGCTAATCACTGTAACTACCAGTCGGATTCGAAAAATTCTTTCAATAATAGGAAGCTACATTATCCCCGAGTATTACTTTTTATCACGGGAACGCGGGTGAAACCGCGCGAGACAGCTAGTGTTATAATAAATTGGCTTTATTACTTATTTTTGCCGGGATACAAAGTAGGTATCTAAACTGATATCAAGCCGTAATCTCTACAAACAAAAAAAAAACTTTTTTCATATTTATCTATAGGTTGGTACATTTGTAGGATATCATAGGAGTAACAACTATGCCACAGACTCTACTTATAACGAATGGCTAGAAAAGGAATAAAGTAAGAGAAGATGCAAGAAGATGTTGCCGATCAAAGCGCCCCATAACAGTTCCACATTACCCTGGCCTTGACTCAAGCTCGTCGAGCAATGCGGCTGGTGACCTTGCACGTTTTATTTAAAATACAAGAGCAAAATATTCTGCACTGCGCTCGCTATAGCTTTAAATTTCACATGATTATTCGTCTAAAAAAATATCAGGTAATCTTTTAGCCACTATGTATTAATAAATCGAATTTTATTTGTATCTTTTCTCTAAATAATTAATGGGGGATTTGAGTCACATTGATGACTTATGTTAGTAATAATTACTAAAGTCAATGTCTGCCTACCTTATATTTTAACATATTTCCTGCGATTCAATAAAACAAAGTACCTACTTAGTTACTTAAATAAAATAAATAAATAAATATCCTGGGACATTCCTCACACACGGTCATCTGATCCCAAACTAAGCAGAGCTTGTACTATGGAAACCAGACAACTGATATAATACATATACTACTTTTTGTTTGTAAATACATACTTAATATACATAATTACACCCAGACTCAGGACATACAGACATGTTCATGCACACAAATGCATGTCCTGTGTGGGAATTGAACCCACGACCTGCGGCGCTATAGGTTAAGACTCAACGTCTTAACCAACTGCGCCAACTGGCCCGTCAACCACTTATTTATTTTTCTACAGCTAAGTTTGAATACACGAATAAAATTATTAGGCTTTGCTTAATTTAGGGACACCCTTGAGATATTAGAGGGAAGGAGGCTAGAGCGAGAGGAGTAATCACAACCAGTTCCATAGAAACGCCGGAAGCCTTTCTCTTGTAATGAACCATATACCTATTAACACATGTACAACACGTTAGTAACGAGAAGGTATAGGAGTTAGATGATGCCGTTTCTCAAGAAGAAAGAAGATGAAGGGGGCGCGGGCTGCGCGGGTGAAACCGCGGGATGAAAGCTAGATATAAATGATATTATGATACAGTATACTAATAGTATAGGAAGCGCTCGTGGTGTAGCATGATTAGCCGTTCTTAATCGATCGGCAAAGTTAAGCTACGTCTGTCTTGGTCGGTACCTGGATGGGTGACCGCCTAGTGGTATTTCAAATCGAGCGTTTCCGTGCTTCGGAAGGCACGTAAAGCCGTTGGTCCCGGTTATCACTTAATTGTGATAGTCGTTAAGCTAGTTGGATGCCTCATAGGCGGCTTGAAAAATTCCAACAGTAGGTTGGCCACTAGCCTACCTCCACCGATCCGCAGTGGGCACGCGTGGTGGAGTATCTGCCCATCCCCTTTCACCCTGATTTGTGAAAGGAGGCCTGTGCTCAGCAGTGGGACATTATAGGCTGAAGATGATGATGATGATGATGATACTAATAGTGTCCGTAAACATCGATGTTTCAAACTTTCACAGGGTAAGTTCATCACATTATTGAATCAATAAATTCGCCTTCCATGTAGTATGTACCAGAAAATTTTAAGGAAATCCTTATCATAAGTAAAGGATCCGATACAATGATGAACGAAGAGATAAGAACAATAGGTACTGTAGGAGCAATCAAGAGATTCCTAGACAACTATCAACATGAGTCACAATCTGAAGTTTATTGCACTCTGAATCATGAATGTTAAATACATATATGTAGACTGTCTGTATTGGTTTATAATGGCAACCGTGTTGTGCAAGCACCCACGTATTCAAATAAATATGCCAGTAATAACTTTCCTATTGAAACTAAATCGTCTAGTCACGATCAAACGAGTCATACTAGTACCTACTAGTTACGTAGGTATTCGTATACTGTCATTAGGTATTTGTATCAATAGCTAGTTGATAGAATAAGACATAGGTATGTACCTACTCTAAACATTACATCTGTTATATCAAATTACGTGATAACGATCAGCAACATGCTTCAAGCTTTGCTTTCACTAAACTTTGATTAGACTCGTAATATGAAGTAATTATCTTTGATAGTCTAACGATGTTCCAAATATTTCTTCGACAGATCTGAACATTTGACTGTTTAAACACAAAAATATTGTATTTTTTTCCCTGATTAAGCTTATTGCAAGATCTCTAGCACAGTCACTAGTTTCGACAAACCTTTGATAATTAAAAAAAAAATCCTACTGATATGATACAATCTAATTAATCTGAATCGAATCGATACATGTACAAAACAAATTTCTTGCAAAATTACTGTTACTAAATCTTAGATAATTACTGAAACTTCTAAAAGCCAAATGGTGAAACAATATTTGAAAGCCAGCCCTATAAATATGGTCAGAACAAAATAACTAAAATGGATAAACGTGATATTGTTAATTTCTCAATTTATTCAATAGAAATGCTTGAAATGGTGCAATTCACCAATTTGGGAAACTCATTTGAGCGTGCACAAAATCGCCAGGTGGGCTCTAAATTGTGGCACGTCGGGTTATCGACTACGATGCATAATGGAATATTTTAATAGCTTTTGAGCTAATCTCAGGCTTACATAAACCATTATTTAGCAGAGGTTTGATCGAGAAAATAAGATACGAGTAAGTAATCTGAGTTTATTGCCGATTCTTCTCAGCAGATTCAACCTACCTATTACTTCCGAACCTGTACTTCAGACTTTTCATAACTGCCTGCGAAGGTCCATTTTAATAAGTTATTATGATTTTTTATATAAAATAAATAGTCATAACATGAATAACAATCCTAAAAATAAATGCTGCCAAGCAGGTTCTCGGTACACCTGATTTTAATTGGCCACTGTTGCCTAACGAAATTATCAATTCCACAGGGAATTGTCAATATGTTGCCGACCTTTACAAACCCAAGAAGACCACTACCTCCTGTGTATGTACTGCCGGAACACCATTACAATTTGACGTCGCTATAACGTAACAACATGAAGACACAGATACGATTACACCGGGCCTCGACCAGAGCGAGAGCCCTCGAGGGTCGGGCGAGTCGAGAAGCTCGCGAGAAGATGAGTGCCTCCACAGCGTCGTGTGAAGTATCCTGTTTTACTAAACAACCCTACAATATCTTGATAAATGGCTTCTGAAATTTCTTTTAAGTATAGAACTAGGACATATAGGTTTGGATCTTTAATGTATATGGAAGGTAGGTATTTGAACAACATTTTCTCAGTGTATTAGTCTACAAATGTGTGATCGATTATGTTCGTTTCAAATACTTAAAACAGCTTTTTATGTACAAAGGTTAACAAGACGGTTCACCTGATAGTAAATGGTCACCGCTTCCCATGAATGAATATTAGTAAAACAATGATTTTTAATACATTGCTAAAGAATGAAGAGCAAAAACCGCAATTGGGAGCTCATTGTAAATGCTAATTATAACGCATTAGGATATTATGCACGAACATGTAACAGAATATTCCTATAACTTCAAACAAAGTGAGCAACCAAATTCATATACAAGTAACACAAAGACAATTTACACATGTAAAAAGTTGCATTAAAGTGGTTACACACGTAAACAGATACTGCTGAGTGATGAGACAACAAGATAGAATATCCTTTGACCTTCCCTTCGTTATAACAATACTTAAGTAGGTACCTGATCCCAAGCAAACACGCAAGGGAAACAAGCCGATCCCGTTTTAGGTTTGCGGAGCGTGTTAATAAACAAAGGCGGTTGTAATCCGATCCGACGATGTGCAATTAACATTCTAAGCGTTGCGTTTACTGCATTTGTACAATGGACACCGTGCAATGTCAAGAGTACAAGCAAACAACTTGAGAACGTAATTTCCGCGCTTGATAAATCATGTGTTACAAAAGTGCACGGTCCAATTCAAAAATATTAAAAACTCTTTAAAATGTGCGACACATATCGGTATCAGTGCATGTCTCTTAAAATATAACACAGTTTTGGTTAGTTGCACATCTAAAACAACTATTACTTGTTACTCTCAAGATAATAAACGGCTGCCTCATCCATGTACTAGCTTATCCTAAACTGCTGCTTATTCAATTTCTAATACAATAGTTATACCAGATCTGGCTGGACTGTTTGATTTGCTCCAATTGGTTTACGACGATTCAAAGGCCAAATTCAATAATATCAAATTGCTTTAGATACGTTCGGACGATTGATTTAGCTTTCAATGTCTTGGTTCTTTATATTATTTTAATTGAGACACATAATTGATAAGATAGCTATCATCTATAGTGAAATTCAGATCGAAAAGATTTGAAAATATTAAAAGAAACAAACAAGTTTCTGAAACAAAGAATGAGAAGTAGTTACTCTTTATAGGTAACTTATAAATTTTACAATTTGAAACGGTCTTATTATACTTTAAAGAGTTTTATAGTATTAGTATTAGCAATAAGTTACTGTCACTTAATAGGGTGACAGTAGTCGAGTATAATAAATAAGGTAATTAACTTTTTTATGACTGATTTTATAATTTATTTGAATATCATAATTATTAGCATCCTCAAATTCGGCATGTAACGAAATATAGAAACTTATTTTCCATAACTGTAATTGTGGAAGCAAAATGTAATCAATTATTGTATGGAATTAATTCAATTACATTTTACTCAAATAAACGACGACAGCATAATAAATAGATTATATAAAATTCATCATAAACATTTCAAGTAATCATAAATAAAATAGAAGAGCATCTTGACAATACATTTTAGCAGCATTTATGAAAAATCAATGAAACCTATACAATAATAAACTTTCGGTCTATATAACTACAATTAGCATTCCACGGCGCATTTCCGGGTTCATACATTGATGACATTTTGTCGACGACTTTGCAGTTGAGTGCGCTCTATCTACGTGTAATTCCCGAGACACTGGCACTAGTGTCGTGACACGGGGCTTTAGCTGTCCCAGAAACTGACAAGTAAAGCCCCGCTGAGTCTTGCCTGTGACCTATGTTTAACGTAACTTTTCCAATTATAGTATACCAATATTGGTTGAAAGATGTTCTCTAGAATTCAAATTCATTACTGAATAGAATGAAAAAATAAAGCTATTTTTACTAACTTGTGTTGAAAGGGATAAATAATACTTTTGAAAGTAGTATTTTATGATAAGCCCTAGATTGCATAAGCATATTCAAAAGAGATCAATCAAAATGGCGAAATCGAAAGTAAAAACTATACCTATTTAATATAAGCATCTTAATAACCTATATTATTCGATACTAACATCACACCCACATCGTAAAGATACAATCGGATTTTAAAGGGCGTTATCCATGCATTAATTTAGTTATACTTTCTACGGTTCGCCCACAAAGCATGTCACCAACGTGTCACACCACGGAACGGAAGAGCAGGCAGTGACACTGCACGACAGCGAATGGACTGTACGGTATGACATGCATCATAATGAACTTGCTTGACATTTAGACTGGCGCTTGCAGTCTATTAAATATAATAAATAAAATGCTAGCGTATTTTAACATAATTTAAATTCAATCAAATTCCATTTTTAGACACATAATTAAGATCGTTATCGTTGTTTTAATCGTCGACGTACCATAAACACCCATTTACATAGAACAGAAGTATCATGGCTCTTTCTAATTTCGTACATATGAAAGGGACAGGGCTATCCGATCGAGTTTTACACCCATGGTTGTTACGACATACGTGACGCAGTTGCAAAACCGTGCATTCCTATAGAACCGGCCACTCTGACGCCTACTAACCTGACGACGGAAGTTATAAAGCTCCATGAGATTAAGAAGGTAAAGAATAGTAATGTAGGTAGTTCCGATGATTAAATGAGTATATTATGTAGTAGTAGTATGGATTTTATGTTTACAATTAACTTCTAACTTATTTATTATTTTATCAAATTACTTCGGGTTAATATGAGTAACGTACAATCGGAACAATAAAAATAAAAACAAATCGTGTAAAAACTGCAACGCAATCAAGTCAGCGCTTACTAGTCTTAATTGAATTGAAAGTTATGTTCTACAGTTTCATTACACGCGATGTTTGAACTGTAAACTAGCGAGTGAGATTTTTGTTTTTTTTTTTTTTATGGAAATGGAATGATTAAATATAGAGAGATTCG
This sequence comes from Achlya flavicornis, assembly GCA_947623365.1. NCBI lineage: Eukaryota > Metazoa > Arthropoda > Insecta > Lepidoptera > Drepanidae > Achlya > Achlya flavicornis. The sequence continues at coordinate 8,360,767 of OX392482.1, forward strand.
TGATTGACCATACTTGCGTGCCTTGGTATGGGTGTTTTTTTTAAGTTTATATGGTTTCAATAGAACTTTACTAAAATAGAGTTAAAATATTAATCCAATTTTGTGAAAATTTTTGTTCTAGATTAATAATGATTTTTCAAAAGTTTTCAGCCCGCGTATTTCAGCTAGACAGGAAACAAAGACCACCATTTGCATATTGCACTTAGCCCTACTTTTAGAAACTGTAAGTGTTGAAACTATACTAGAGAACTATACTTGTCGTCGTTTTTAATTTGCCTAAAATATCAGTGGTTATCTGAATTTTTACTGAAAGGCTTCAGTTGTGAGTTCTATAAGCTTTTTCATGTATTTACAATAAAAATTCTTATAATAGTTTTTTTTTTAATTCTTAGATTTCAACACGATTCGCTAGGTGAGAGACAGAAAACAGAAAGTTAGGTAGTATAAAAATATAACTTTCATAATACTTTCAATTTCGTTTGTGGGCGCGATCCTCTCAAAAAATGTAAATTACCCATTAATTAACTACCGCAAGAAGCAAATTCACTGCATAGTTATTGTAACGTAACGTGTTGTACTCGTCTCACTTACTGCTAGTCTCGCTAGTCTATAAAGCGCGCTATAAAATCCAGTAATTACATCGTTCAACGAAATGCAACAAAAACCGGAAACCGGAAGCCTGTTGCCTCTATGGCGGATATTAATATGACGTCATTGACTCCCTCGGGACCACGGACCGGAGTTCCGGCCGTCTCAAACAATACAACCGGTTCAAATATTAACAATGTATTTTAATATTTTTGACACTGAGCTGCTCTTTAATTTTATATTTGTGGTTTATTATCATTAACGGGAAGGTTGGTAAAAATGGCCAATGAAATTTAATATGAATCTATGCTATTTAGATTTATTTTACAACTCTCTTATATTTCTGCCCCTAAACTTTATCAAAAATTCCTTTAGATTAGTAATTCCGAGCAATCCAGTTCCTCAACTAGTCAGCGCTTTTGCACTGATTTTGAATAGTAAAAAATAGAAATAGGAAACGGTTACGTATACTTACTGGCCAATGACTGCATCGTGTGTGTGCCTTGGCCAATCAGAGCGTATTGCACATGGTGTCTTGTTCGATGTGTAACTTCTCGTGGAATCGGAAAACAAATCAATGGCACTAATATCTCATAAGCAAGTATCAATAGATGGGACACAACAACTGTATATTATTTTATTATTATTTAAAACTTAAAAGTAACTTATTTAGGACGAAATTCAATCTCATTTTCACTCCACCGCGGACAGGTGTCGATGGGGAATAAATTATATTCAAATTCAACGTTGATCATAAATAAGCAATTTCACTTTCAGAGGAATTATATTACTTATTACGGTTCTACTTCAATAAATAATGCGTAAGAATTCCTCGATATAAATGGCAACCATAGACCTACCAATCTTTATTTATAGTGATGTACAAATGTTAAGTTAAAAAAGCTTAGGTAACGTATCGGGAACACTAAGTCATTAAATATAAAACCTAAACCCCCTTATTAATAAATAAGGTGTAAGTGTCTTGTAATACCCAGGTATTAAGATAGCCTCATCCCTTTTTGTTTATATGACATTAGAAAGTGACGGATATATTTTAATCCTAGGTATTACTATACTTGACTCATGTAATGAGATGGTGTAAGCCAACATTTTTTGGTAATAGAAGAAAACAGTTTACCAGTAATTTTCTGAAACGTATAATAATAATAGGTATTTTATATCAACACAAATCCTGATACGATCCTGCGTAATCTTAACTTCAGGGGGCCTACCACAAGCTCTTAAAACAAGGTTAAAATAACCTTATTTTGCGTTTTCGTACCATGACATCCTTAAAAATAAGCTTATTATAGGCATAAAACAATATTGTTTTGTTAGCAGGTTTGATGACGTCACCTCTAATCGTTCATTCAAATCGTACCATGATGTGTCTTTTGACAACTAGCATTATGGTTTTTATGTCAATTGCATATATCAATCAAAATATAACATTATATACGCGACGAATTATCCAAATTTATGATAAAAATATCTATTATTATAGTGATATAGAGTCAGTAGATCGTATTTATTTAACTTATCGAATTAATTGTGTATCTCTAGCCTTCTAGCTTTTGCCATCTAGCATTTCAAGATGGCAAAAATGATGGCAAATGAATATGAACTATTTGTGTTTTTGGAAGCAAATACCAAAGAAGCCAATAATAGATACACGAAAGCGACGTGGTCTGCATCTATGCTACGTGAGGAATCAACACTTTCGCATGCAATGGACCAAAATGCCATTTGCTATCGAAACCATACGACCGTATGGGTTTGAAGCTCACCGAGTCGCTCGCATATTGTCACCAAAATAATCGAGGCCTCGGGCGGGGAGCTTTTTCCGCCAACGCATTAGCTTGGCTAGCTTGTTGGAAACCTTGCCGATAATCTACGGCAGCCTAGAGGAAAATTTATATACGAGTGCTAGATTGTATTTCGTTTATTTGTTGTAAATATTTAATATCGTATAGATTAAGCTTTACTGTGATTGTACTGTATTCATAAACGTTTATATACCTAAATACACATAATGTTTCATTGTATGACCTGCAACTACAGTAGCCTTCCTAACAAAAGGTAATAAATAAAAATATGTGTTGATTCCTGTGGTAAATTCTTTATTTATATAATTTAAAGACAATAGGTACCTGCCTAGACTATAGGTATTAAGACTGAAGTGCCATACATAAATATAAACCTACCTAGGTATATATTTATGTATGAACTTTGTCTCAGTTTTTGTAATGACCAAGAAGTGCTCCATTGCTTTGCTAGTTGAGGATTAGGTACCTATTTCTCTCCAGCACATTTCTTAGAGTAGTTACTTTGAATTCCGGCGAATTCTTCACTGCAAAATGAATAAAATAATACTTGAATTACTTCTGTTTGTAACCATGCCATATTAAATTTCATTCACTGAATATCACTATTGAACGGCGGCCCCTTGCCTTGTTTTCATATTGACCTAAGTAATATTAATTCAAGTAATATAAAAGTCGATATACATAAAATAAATATTTGTATTATTTCAAAATATGTAGTGCAACAGGGCACATTGAGTTTCAAAATTCGTGCGTCACAATTGACAAGTTTTATTTTTGTCCCGTTCCATCCTATAGGGCCATCATCTTCTCTCACAAAATAACCTTATTGCCAGACTGTTTTGTTTTCACCTTATAATAATATTACTTTGATTCGTACCATGAGCTCAATCGTTCAACATTGATATAACATTGCTAAGTGCCGAGAAAGAATGAATGATTTGTAAGAATTTGTCTATGGCTTGCTACAACCTGATAAAAGATAAAAAGAAATAACGATATATTAACTGTATAGTGCCATTTCTTTCACACGTTGGACCGAAATGATTTGAGGTTCTTCATCTTTTAGCAAAGTATTAAATTAAACTAATTGTAAAGTATAAGTAACTAAAAGAATAAAATATTTTCGAGTAATTTCTATAAAATGCATACAAATATTTTAAAATGTTATTATAAAGAGTACGGAAATTAATTGAAAAAATATATAGACTGCCGACTCTAGATTATCAAATGAAATGAATCGGAACAAAATATTTACCTGTCATTCTTGTCATACTCAAATGTCTTATAAAGATATCCAAGATATTTAGTTATTATTTTATTAATACATTTGTTTATGTAATTTAATAACAAACAAAGTGCAATCAATATGGAAACATCTTAATAGTATATTCGACAGTAATATTCAGTGCATGAAATTTAAGATGTCATGGTTATAAACATTTGTAAGTTGCACAAATGTTGCAATTCATTTTGTAGAGTTGTAGCCGAAGAGTTCGCCAGAGATCCAGTCAGCAGGTAGAAATGGTTAAATACAAACAGACCAAAAATACCGCCTTCAATCGATATCTACAAGCGAAGGAGTACTCTCAAAAAAGTGTACGTAGATATGGAGAGGCTGGTCGAAAGTGAAGTCTAAGAACCTATAAACGCTGAAATAAAGTTTGAATCTGTATCTGCAAGATTGTTTAATGCCATACTTATATTGTGTATAATTATCTTACTCTCATTAAACTTATGTGAATAAAGAATGTAGGTACATAATACTTTCGTGTTTTTATTCATTGTGTTATTGACGGGAATCCTACTGTAGTTGCAGGTCTTGGAATTAAACATATTATGTGTATGTAGGTATATAAATATTTGCCGCTGTTGTCGATCATCGACAAGGTTCCAGGTTCAAGCTCGTTATTGGCAGTGTTTCCTCTTTGGATAGCCAAGCTAATGCGTTGTCACAAAAAGCTCCCCACCAACCGGTTTGCCGAGGTTTTGATAATAATGTGTGAGCAAATCAGCGAGCTTCAGACCCCAACGCCTTCTATCCACAGCCACAAAGGCTACAGAAAGTTAGGTCCAATGGATGTGTATTTTAGAATTTCCCGCACGGTTACATCTGCTCTGCAACAGTATAGCAGATTGTTGTGAGTTGAGTTTTCAATACAAATATATAATACTTAATTAATATTTTACTACATTAGATGGTTAAAATGATTATCTTTATAGATTATTATAAGTCTGTCGTCTGTCCGTCTGTTGACAATAATATATTCCATCCAGGCTAATGTAGGTTACGACCAATTTTAGAAAATTTGCCAGAGAATCTAGGTAGTTTGGATTCCAGGAACACAGGGACTACTCTGTGTACTAACACTGCAGGAAAGTTAATTTTATGGATTAATCTGGGGTTATTCGATGTACGTTGGTTATAATGAAAACAGGATATTAATAGTGGGTGGTACCTAAATGAAAAGTCACTAAATATATAAACACGCTATTTAAAGCTCCGCTTTATCTAAATAAATCTTAAGGCTAAGGGTCGAGGGATCGATATTACTAACGTAGATGCATAGTTGTGTAGTGAACGACAAGTGCAATTAAAAACTTTATAAACAATCGGTTATATTATTTTGGGATGATACCTAATCTCGCAATCCCGATATATTCATTCTATAAGTAAATAAATTCGATATAATTACTTTATATGACACTATAATAGATTTTTATAACATAAATTTGGAAAACAATGTTATTTTCAGCTTGTAAATACAACGTATATAAGATTGCTAAATTTGACATTAAAACAATAATGTTAATTGTCAAAAGCTTATAAAAAATAGCTCATGGTACGAATTGAATGAACCATTATGGTAAATAAACAAGGTTGTTTTCATGCATAAAATAAGCTTGTTTTAGGGACATCATGGTACGAAAAGAAGAATAAGGTTGTTTGAAAGAGCGAGAGAGTATGGATGAGTGACAGAGATGAGAATTGTTAAGAGAGAGAAAGTTGCTTAGGCCCATAGCGTTATTTCTTTTCATCTTTAATGAGCCCATAGACAAATTCTCAAAAATCATTCGTTCTTAGCAGGAATATAACAATAGTGTTTGGTAGAGGTCATGGTACGAATATAAATAAGGTTATTATATGCTGGAAACAAAACAGTATTGCAATAAGGTTGTTTTGTAAAAGATGGGGGTAGGCCCCCTGAGGCTGCAAAAGTGATGACGTTTCATCCATTATCCCCCATTTGTCCCTAATGCCACGGATCGTGGAAAAAGTGAAATCTCCGCCGTTTTAAAGCTTATCTCTTGAATGCTCCCATTCTCCTTTATCAAGTCAATAAAGTGTAAAATTTTATTATGTGCAATATTTTTATGACACATTCTCGGAGATTGTATTCTATGCATGGCATAATATGGCAGAGTTAGTGACACTTCTACTCCGAAACTGGGCTTACTCTTATGGTTATTGCTTAACCACTCATAAACCAAAAATACTACACGTTAATGGCAATGCAAGCTATGTATCGGCTACTCTAACATAAACAAACATAATTCAACAACTCAAGATACATGAGTCAACTCAAGTGATTTATCACTACTTTCGCTCTCGGCAGGAAACTGAAGTGAAAGCCTTATTTTACTTGTATTTCGTAGAAACGCAAGTTACCATCACAATGCGGTAAGTATGCGTATCTCAATGGAATCTTAAAGTTCGTCAAACTATGAAGAAAAGAAGTAATGGCATTGCAGTTAGTTTATTTCAAAATGTTTATTACACGCACATTCCAGTAAGTCGAATAACATTTCAAAACAATAATGTTCAACGTTATTGACTATCTTTTTAGGGTTCCGTAGTCGAACAAGAGAACAAGGTATTTTGATCATTGATGCTACACACAAAATTATACCCAATAATTATCTTTTAGACTTTTAGTTCACGAGCTATACTCAACATTGCGAACGTTTTTTTTTTTTAAATAAAAGTACTCCGGAACTCTATGGTATGTATGGTCCTAAAATGCACTTGGCCGGTTTTAATAGTGTAGCCAACCGAGTGTGGCTACTTTTATAAAGGTACTAGTGAAGAGGCTCGTAAAATATTATCGTAATTATGTTAAGATTCGGAAGAACAAAACATAAATGCCCGCCATCTAAATATACATACTACTATGTAGTTATATTATTATACATGAATATGTAGACAGATAAACTTACAATTTAGCCAGCTAAGCTATATATAAAACGTGAACTAGATTCTTGATGATTAACCTAAACAAGGGTAGCTCAAAAAATCAACCTCTAAAGCTAGTGCCTATTATATTGATCGCTATTATATATTATTATCCTACATATTGTATAAGATCATTTACAAGGGGAGGTCTTACATTTGACGTTATCACAACAGACTGTACTACTTGGGTATACCTAACATATTTTAATATATTTCGAAATAAGTACTTCTCTCAGCTCGGAAATCGCGAAATGAAGTGTTCATAGAAGTTAGTAAAGAGCGTTCTCGACTGGATATAATATTAGTGTAGTGACATCACTAGGGAATGGTCCCGCGTGAAGGCATGCATGCAACATCGTTCAACGCGTTACCATTGCCTTTGATACGTGCTCCAGGAACGTGCCCAGATGTCTGATTTCTATATATTTACCTATTTCCAACTTTTTTTTCGGTTCTTGATTAATGTTTTATGTCAATAGCTTCTCGTCGCGTGGTTACATCCCTATGTTAGCCTATTAGGGATTGATATTTGCAAACCCGTCGTTCCTTTTATGGAATATTTCTACCTTTCAAATCTCTAGGTCAACTATTAGTTCGACATATAGATCATTTCTTTCTTAATGAGCCAGCGCGAATTCGCTATGACAGGCGTTAGTTTAATCTCTAGAAATGTCAAATTTACTGAACGTTTACTGTTTGTGAGCTTTCCTGCGCGGATTTTCACGAATTACCTATTCATGATTGTTGTAACGATGCCATTTCTAATTAATTATGGCAGACATACTAGCGAATCGCTACCATCCACTGTTTGAGAAGGGTTTCCTAAAGACAAAACTTTTTTTTTCGGAACAAAACGGGAATTCCCAACACTGAAGCATAATAATCAATGTTGTATTTATTTGGTTATTATCAATTATTGGCACTGCAGCGGTAACAAATACTTTATCAACGACGCTATTGGCGCCTACTGGTAGCCACAGAATTGATAGCCCTTATTGCAGTTCTTTCGAAGTAAGTTATAATAGAAGTTACAAAAGCTTCTCAATGTATACACATTACTAATCTAATTATTTTATATTAACGTACTATCACCTACCCAAATGCAAATAAACTAAGTAACTTTTAAGGCGTGTACTGTACCTACATAAAAGCAGCCTTTGAAAAGGGCAAAAAGACGCTAAAAGGCTGGCTGTATGGTGTTGCTGAATAAGGCTGTGCAGAACTCGTGACTCGCACGAGCGATCCCGACGAACATTATAGTCGGCGTGACCGAGCTCTGGGTTTAGTAATAACTCTCCGGACAACTTAAGCGTAATTGCATAAAATCGTTTTTGTTGGAATTTCGCTTGCTCAATCCGCGGAGGGTCGTATTTCTGTTGTTTCCTCGAAAATTTTGCAATTTCTTTGACGTATAGTGTAACTTTACTATGCTCGTAATTATGAGAGCTTTGCTTGGTTCAATCACGGTTAGACGTTTCTAGACGTAGCTGTTCTCTTTACGTCTGTTGAGTTACATCTCGCATCTATCGATTTTCCGGTTAAAAAATTATATACTTATGTATCCTTTGTTTTATTCCTGGGTCTGGTCTATCTGTATACCGAATTTCTAGCAGATCCGTTATGCCAATCGAGCTTAATTGAATTACAACCACACAACTTTCGCTTTTATAATATTATTTTTATTGGAAAATAAAATCTTTTAATTAATCTACCCATAAATAAATGAATTGAAAATATCGAGGAGTGACGTAATTAATTAAATACCTATAAATAAAATTAAATGAGCATCCATTCCATACTTAAAAAAACTTGTTTAACCAGAATAAAAATTCAAATACTTTACTAACGTGGAGTGAATTTTTATCTCGATTCAATTTATAATTAAATAAATTACGGTGCTAGAAAAACTACGTGTAAAATAATTCTCTGGGTAATTTGAAATTCAAATGGAAAGTAAATACAAAAAAGCCTGATTTACTATTCAAGAAACCATTTCTCTTCCCCAGACGTCGCCATCACATAAAAATTCTAATGTAATCGCTATACAATAGGTATAAGGCCATAAATCCTTATCTTTAGATAAGCTACTATATCCAATTCTACTAACAAACTGTTACAACACTCCCTCGTGCGTTACCTAGACGTATGAAATGAAAAACAATTAGTTAACACCTTATACTAAATTAGCGACAAGCTATTCTGCCCGTTTTGACATGAGATACGTTTTGTACTTATCTCGCTGTATTTCCATTGAGATAGAGTATGTGCCGCGAACACAGGTATGTACTCTATGCGTGTATCTTTTTGGCTTAGGTATAGATATGGGCTGTCAAAACGGCCATCATAATGTGCCATAATTTTGACAAAATATAGTTAATTTAAATTAAAAAGAGGCATAAGAATATTACAACTTGTATGTCTTTGGTATAATGCAATTTACTAACTATAAAACAAAAAATATACTGAAACTAAATATTACTGGCATTAAGGTTTGTTGGTATCCCCTCAACGATGTGGGCGGGTTTTTTATTCATCCCTCAATTCTAAGATTGCACAATGCAAGCAGAAAAGTGCAATTTTTCAATCATAATTTCACTACAAGGCTAGCTAGTACTAGTAAAATAGTTATGACATGTGGGAATCAGTTTTGTCAAATTCCATTTAAGCTACGGAACCAAACAGTCGACACATGCACTTTGTGTTACATTAAGCCCATACATAGGTGAAGCGCGCCACTAATCACACGTCATGATGACCACGACCACTTTGTCAAGAGTGACACGCATGAGAAGAAGAATAGGTGTTACTTTTCTGTTAGAAATATTTCTGTAAACCTGTAAAATTGCAATTATATCTTATAACTAGTTTGAATTTAGAATCAACCTCCTGTTATTATAAACCCATGGAACCCCAAAACCGTGAAATTACACTACCTACAACTTTACTGCAACCGATTGTTAAAATTAATACACGATACATGTTTCGGAGGGTAACCCTCACGATTTCGTATGAGTCACGTAGCTTCGACACGCGACCGAAATGCCAATCATTATGCAGGTGCATTGCATACAGTAAGGTACACTCTCAATTGTTTACATAAGCCACATTTTGGGTGTTTTTAGGGTTCATTGTTTACTGTTACGTAAACATACAGTAAACTATACTTTTATACAATGGAGTGAATACATAGAGATCAACATCAAATTATAGAATAATATCGTCAACATCATTAATCTGTGCAAAGCGTGAGCAGTTTGCATAGTTTTTTTTTTTTTTTTTATACAACTAAGTCGGTAAACAAGCATACGGCCTGTCTGATGGTAAGCGGTTACCGTAGCCATATGGACGCTTGCAACACACGAAGCATCGCTCACGCGTTACCGACCTTTCCCTCCTCCCCTATGAGCTCTGGCGATCTTGCATTCATAGATATATCGTACACTAGTGAAGTGATTTACTGTCAGAAAAAAATTACGATAGCTCCTTGTCATTTGATCTAGGTAAAAGTATTGATAAAAAACGAGAAATTGGGATTCATAGTTTAGTCGTTCAAACTATGAAGGCGCAGTTCGGCTGCGTTGATCATACCCATGTCATGGTTCATACTCTAGTAGACAATCGCTCTATTAATATTCTATCTCTATGGGTGGAGAGCTATTGATTGATAGATGAGGATCTGCGAGTAACAGATGGAGTGACGTGTGTGACCACGCTGAGAATGTACATATACCACGTGTACCGTAATTTTCATGTTCATTATTTGTCGAAGAATAGCATCATTATCATATAAAAAGTACCGGACCTTATCCCTTTGGTAAGTATGGCGAGACAACAATGCATTAGGTATATACAATTATACTATGCATAACACTTTTTAATGGGAGGTATGTACAGTGAGACCCCATCTAACATGCTCGTCTATAATGATAATGAACGCCTAATTACTAATACCTTTAATGATGATGTCCATGCAGGTTTAATAATGCACCTGTAGATAAACACTTTGTTTTTCAAAGACATTTCCATACTTTTTTGTTAAATTTCCATTGAGGGAATCTAAATGAATTCCAATTCGCTACTCACGTCAATTCCTAATATTATTATTCAAATAACTCCCTAGACAAAAGCGAAATTCTAGATACAATAAAAATCATGAAATACTCCGAAAACTTTTCACATGCAGCGATTACCTCACGAACCCCATCGTCGATTTGTCACGCTATTAGTTCATTCAACCCTGTTATGCGAATGTACTATAAGACAACCCTTCACCTGTTAACTAACATTTTAATCACACTCTATAAACGGCCTTCTTTCTGAATTATTTATGAGCTATGAGACAAAAAACTCAGGTGCAACGAAGTGGCACGAGTCTTCAATTTCTAGTAGCAGCTTTTTCTTAAAGGTTACTTGTTCCGTCATGTTTTACGCCATCCCTTTACGATACAAATTAATTGTTCGTTATTGTAAGTCCATTACACCTTTCGATAAGCCATCCATCAAGTTACATTGGAAATGCATGCTGTTTTTCTTTCCATATACATATGTAATGGCCTATGAAACGAGGTTTTTGAGTTTAATTAGGATTAAGTAGAACTTTTATGAAAGAGAGGCTTACAATTAATGTTTAAATAAATACTACAAAACAATACGCATAAAATAATAAACCTAATTTAGTTTTTTTTTATAACACTTAGGTGGTAAGCTGGCATACGGCCCACCTTGTGGTAAGCGGTTACCGTAGCCTGCGGACGCTTGCAATACCAGGTGTATGACGCGCGCGTTGCCGACCCATCAGAAATCTCTTCACACCCTTCTTGAAGAACCCCATGCTGTACTCCATTGGGTAAACTACGGCGGGAAGCTCATTCCACAGTCCGAGCGTCCGCGGAAGGCTCCTTTGAGCCCGCTACGAAACAATTCTGGTTTCAATGTGTGAGGATGGACTCCCCGTCGATGGCGAGAGTTGCGATGGCGGTAGGTAGCCGTGGTCATCATAAATAATCAAATTACATCTTATTTGCATCCTATAAAAAATATAATCGAACAAATATTTTACGTTTCTCAAACAGTTATAGAAAGTCTGTCTCGAAAAAGATACTCCGAGCTATCACAGGTAATTCACCTAGGTACCTATGTAATTAACTACCTGACCATTAGAAAGCGATCACAATAAACAGAGATTACATAGTCAAATGTCAAATAAATACTCCGTATCTGTCACGTAGTAACAGTAACCCGTCAAGAAATGTAAATAAGGCTTAGTAAAGCTTAGCCGAGATAAGTTACTATTAATGTTATTAGTTATAATGCCTATTTATTTCATATAATCCCTTATCAATTGTATGTTATCTTTGAAAGGTATTTTTTGGTAACGATAGTGATACAACATCGAGTCAACTTCCGATTATTTCGAGACTTTCTCGAGAACGTTATTGGTTTAAGTAAAGAAGTGACAATTTAAGAGATAAATCGGGTAACATGGTTCACGCAATGCATGCACAGCACATGCATGACTTCCCGTAGTATTGAAAGAATTCAGTCCAAGGATCGATATTAGTTCATAATCAACACGCGACTAGATTCACGAAAATCCATTGTTCAATCGAATAATAAATCAACAGTAGCCAAGTATAGAGACAAAAAAATTAGAATCATAATTTGAGCTGGTAGACACACTCATTGAACATGATAATATCACAGTCGCAGTAAGGTAAGTATATGCGCATATTGGACGTGATGTTCCAGCCTATAATTATAGAATAAATAATATACTACGTACAACTATCAGTAAGAATTTGGCCTCACATCTCCTGAGTAATTGTTAACAATACAATGCACAACAGAATTGAGAACGAAACAGAATTTTATTTGTTGGCACAGCATCTTGGCACCGATTTAAACTTCAAACATGTTTTGTCTTTAGCTGGAGACAAAACACCGGTAAGTAATGTATAAAGCATCAAAGAAAAACAGTTACGATTATTTTGGGTCCTGTCGTTGTGATTTTGTAGAGGACAATACGTGGAGAATGTTTGAAAGAGAAAAAATTAGGATAATTTAAATCTTAGATAAAGGGATCTCCTAAATGAAAATAAAGTACTTTGTACCTTCCATATAGAATGAAAAATATGATGTAAATTTTATCTAGGAGGCGGACCATCCGTACCTACTTTTGTTGCTATAGATAGTCCAATTTGACTTTGACTTCGACCCATATATAAAATAATGTAATAGGAGCTCCTTCTGTGCCGACGAAATTCCATGTAAAACAATATAACTATACTAATATATAGCTGCCAGTTAACGTGTATCCCATAGTAATCCCCAAAAAACACGTAATAGCGTGTTGTATTTTATAGCGAAGGCTGTATGACCTTATAAATTTTCTGGGACTACTTGGTCTACTTGAGAACAGGTTTGAAGTCTGGCCGCCGTGGAACAAGAGAGGTACACCTGCATTCTGTTCTGAAAACGACGTAACATTATGATGACATAAATAATTATTATTTTTAAAGATATTTTTTACCATATGGATAATTTTTGTTCACAAATAAGATATTCCATAATTCGTCATAACTTCTGGGCTCAGTCGAAAGGCTAAATGCAAGCCCAATTAACATAAAAAATCCCATGTTATTCTTCATGTGCTAATTTATATATATCATATGGCTAAACTTAACAGCAATTAGCACATAAATACAGCACTTAACAATAAGATAAATTATAAATTTTATACAACTATTTAGTCACGCTTTGTACAATAAGCATTAACGTTTAGAATTAAAGCATTAATCACTTCAGTCAATTAATTTATTGCAGTCAAAGATTATTCACCAAAACCAACGTAGTTTGATACTTTGATAAAATCAAGTATGAATAGTAACTTGAACTATTAAAATATATTGGACAAGCCACGACAATAACCATTTGCACCTTTGTATAGGTACCAAAGCCACTGATTCTAACACGTCATGATTTTTTAAAATCTTACTGTTAAAAAAACTCGCAACAAGCATGTATGTATAATACAATATGTAGGTACTTCCCAGATATCCAATATAACGCATTATGAAAGCGCTTGGTTCCATTAAATGCTCAATAAAAAATCAATTTCCTGGCCTTTCAAAGATATCTTACGATTTCTTTAGGGATCACTTTCAGCTATCGCGACCTATTGTTGTTCTTCGCAGAACGTACTTGTATATATCCTCTGAGAAATGATTATCTGCTCGTGAAACTTGTAATTTATCAGGAAATATAAAATGTCATATTTATGTAGGACTCAATATATTCTAAGATTCAAGAGTTCTAAATAACACACCATTTTTAATCAACAATTAAAATGCCTGCACACAAAAATGTGCCTAACATTGATCCAAAGGTTATAGTTATAAGATTATAGATACACATAAGACCATGGTCGAACCAAGTTTACATTTCGGAGGTTTTCTAAGCAACTATTAGTACGGACATAATGTCTATTCACACCAAAATGCTACGTAATCTAGGGACTATATTGCCTTTTGGCCCACAATACCATTGTCGTGAGATCGTAGATAGCAGTGACAATGAGGCCACAACAATTAAATGTCGGCTTTAGATCGCCGAGACAATCCACAATGGCACGTGAGAGGAATCGCATGGGAGATTTTTTACATTCATTTGAATAGGTCGTGGCAAAGTACCACTTCACGGTTACGGATACTGTGCGTAGCTGCCAGAACTAATTATTGATCGCGGCAATTAAATAGAATTTATATTGTACCGGAACGATACCACGCATCCTACCTTTGTGCATTGTTAGTTAACACAAATTAAGCGTAAATAATTTATTTGAAGATTTCCAGGAAACAGCCTCTCGGTTCAGTTGAAGAGTTGATGTGGACGTTTGCTATGCCTCGGCGTGATCAAGTGGGCGCGACTATACGTCATTGCACCTGATAGATACCTACGATCAATAACTATTCGTTATTTAAATCTGCACAACACAATTTATATACAAATAAACCCGCTGATACTGCCAGTTAAATTACGTATTTTTCAAGGAAACTCGTTTGCAGCTATTCTGACCCGTAATTCAAATCGGTGTTCAGACAACTTTTGTGGAATTTCATTAAAATACGTACTTAAACGGTGCCTTTGAGAGCACAATTAATTGCTAAATTTGCCATAATAATCTTAATGACGGTAATGTTTAGTTTCACTAACAATTAGAAACATTTTTGTGTAAAAATGTTTACATAATTAATTGTCCGTTTATATGGTGGATTCCTAAGTCATTGCTGTTACCAACACTTGCCGATTCACGAAACTGGTTCCGGCGGCCCATCCACTTGATCTTGAGCGAGTGTTGGCCAACTTTCACGAGATTCCACGCGGAGCCCGAGTGGCCCCCGCCCGGCTCGTGAGCACATCTGACGTCGTCGATATCGGCAGGGTTACGCGGTCGGTGTACGGCCTGCCCTGCGCCACTGTGACGACCCATTTCACACTTCCTTACTTATGCTAAATAGCAAAACCAATTAGGAATGTAATTAAATACGTGATCAGTATTCAAAAGATCAAAACAAGAGGCTTCAGTTAAAAAAATAGACTACTTCAAATTTTTGTATCAAAGAGTATCTCCAAGAACTCGTGAACCAAAAAAAATTGTAAGCGAGCAAATATTCTGCTTTAGCGCTCTGATAATCGTACGTATAAGCAAATAATAATAATCAAACGTATTATAACTAATAATAGAGAGCTAACTTGTTATTGAGGATGCTATAAATGTTTGCCACTATGGCCGCCATTAGCCCGTTTTACCAGTATTCTGCGGCATTGGTATTATTATATTTTTATCATTGCAAGACGTTATAGAAGTGCTAACACATTCTCAATTGTAAAAACGAATTTATAGCTAAACTTTATTCCAAACATGTATAAATTTATAAAATTTTACAATTGTATGACAAATAATTTGAAGGGATCCTGGCAAGAAGTTGAAAACAACAATTAGATTAAAGCTTCAAATGTTAAATTAGGTTACGTGTAGATGTAAAGCTACTGGACTTTGAGAACATTATCTGAAAATCATTGGGGCAGGTAACTACCACGGAATACGCAAATGGGTTAAAAGTCAATATACCTAAATAGGTGATAGTTGTCATTTTTTGTTTTGTTAATATATCGTATGAACAGATATAATGTACAAAAATGTTCAATTGGGAACCTGCACCAACGATATTAGGTTTATTTTCGATTAACGCGATCTATTAATAAGACTTGAACTGAGTTTTGATTTCGTTATATAATACAAGTCCTAGACTATACTTCGCACACACGCACACAAATAATTGCGTTGATTTAAAAGCTTGAATTTTTATACCTCCAAACAACTGAGGAACTTAGTATTTGATAGTCATTTCATCTTGATTGACCCGTTCCTGATAAAAAGGGTTTTGACAGACGAACAGATTTCAATTTTTCTCTTTTGAGGTACTACGGAACTCTAAAAATCATCTCAAGCTTAATGTAAGGAGACCACTTATTAAGAGAGATGAATATTTGTTTGTGTAGTGTATATTTGCTTCTCATTTTAGCTTGATTTTGAATGGACACGTAAAAGAATAACAATTTATGAAAGTGGATGGAAATACGGGAAGAGGAACACCAAAAAAGAGATGGATGCATTGTGTAAAAGATGATATGGCTAAGAAAGGAGTGGATGCTGCTATGACGGCTAGAAGAGACGAATGGAAGAAGCGTACATATTGCGTCGACCCCAAATGATTAGGAACAGGGCAGGCAGATGATGATGAAGTAAAAGATTTACACATATCTACTTTTATCCTTAAATCATTAGATAAGAACGGGCAAAAGCCAAATAAAGATGAACAGAAATTGATAACAGCTCGACTTATAGCGAATATCGAGTGTCCATTACCGGTATAGCCACAAATACAGGCAGCCTATGCCAGTTGCCTTCTAAGGAAGCCTGCCTCATTCCCACTGCCGATTCCGCATCGTGCAACTGACTCAAGGGTGGGCGCAATATGAGCCTAGATATTTACCTCAATGTTTAAAAACTGGTTGTGCCCGTCTTCTCAGAACTATTAACACTATTTAAAAAAGGCTCTTCATAAATTCTTAGAACATAATGTATTGTCTTGTAATGCCATTGTTTTAATGTTAGACGACAATGTGTATCTTATCTTACAGATATTTGTTTAGTCGATCAACAAAATATCGAGAATATTATTTATTGTTAGCTCCCTTTATGAATTTACTTTTCACAAGATAACTTTCATAAAAATCCGTTAATTCAGTAAATACAGATCAATTATACGTAAAATGATAAGGTTGCCGGTAATTAAAAAGCTACAAAAAAGAAACAATGAGCAAGAAACTTTTGAGAAAGCCTTAAAAGTACTACAGTGTTCGCCCAGCGTTACCTGCCTCTAATTAAAGGTATCTCAGGAATGTGCTGCGTCGACACCGACGTTTTTTTTTTAATGCTTCCGTCCGTGATTTTGAACCCTATTTGTTTTAGATAAAGTATTGATTATGATAACATGGCTATTAATAATCGTTAAAGAAATTAGTCTTTGAACAATCATATTTTTAGCATTGCCATCTAATGTGGTAATGTAACTAGCATTCTGGAGAACTTGTCAAAGGTTATTTTTAGCTTTTGAAGCGAAGCCTCTTAACGCATGATCGGGATCTAAATGAAAAAATTTGAAACGAACTCGGCAATGCCACTACTACGTAGAACTACAAACATATTTGAAAAAAACAACATCCGTCTGTATATCTAAATACGCAAGTTCATAAAAAGCGGTAAATACCTACTATTCGCCGAATGATTTGATAATGTAGTCATCTCATCATAGTAATAGACATTGTTTAATACGATTCTTTGACATGGAGAATCAATAGTTACATAGGTACATTATTTAGATGGATTTAAATTCAACAATGATGTTGAGCTTACAATCAAGGATAACATTGTGAGTATTAGGTATTATAGTACCCGTCTGGATAGCTGGCTCCACTCTCAAGTTATAGGTAAATCGGTCACCTATCAGCGGGACCTGCAGCACTTTATTATATTTTATATTTATATTTTATCATATTTTAGAACATAGTCAGTTAATTTGTTTGCATTATGTGTTTAACATCTTCGTTTACAGCATCACTTAGCTTGACGAGATTGTGGCCAACACCAAGACTATCCAATTCAAAGAAATGGCCTACAAAACTGTCACTTTGTAGAGAATATTAATGTTTGCAGATATATGTATACAAAAATATGTCAGTTTTTCTCGGTAATCCATATTCACGTAGACTCGTAGAGCAACGAATTTCGCATGGCTACGATTCGTGTAGTATCGCTAACGTACGCCGCGCGTTGATGTTCTTAAAAGGCAAAATCGTTCGCGACGCGTGTTTGCCAAATGTAATCATCCTATCAAATAATATTCATACAGTGTGAATATTACTACACTTATAAAATGAGGTAAAATTTGTAAGTTTATTTGTAGAAGGTAATCTCCGGAACTACTGAACCCATTTTGAAAATTCTTTCACTAATATGAAGCTATCTCTGAGTGCAATAGAAAGTGAAACCGCGGTGCATGACTAGTTTTTAATAAACCTAGTACCTCCAGTATACTTATAGAAAGTTAAATTTAATACATATTTATAAGAAAATGTTAAGTTTTATATATAGTTGATTTGGCACGACTAAGATTGAGTTTATTATGTAGGTGTCAGTATGATAACTTGAAATACAACTGTGAGTCAATAAAATTCGAAGTTAAATATTCGAAGCTAAGTAACAGATCTATTTTGTAGAAGTTGAAATGTTCGTGTTTGAGGTACCTATAACTTTAAAATCATATTGAGACCACCTCTCGGCTAACCAAACGCCGGTGGTACTGACCTCTTGTTGTTGCAATGTTAATTAAGTCATAACATTAATTACAACCTGTTGAACCACGTTTTGGTAACATTTAGATTTAACTTACCCACACCTAAGTTAATAACTTTTTGAATAACCGGATTCTTATAGACGTTAAATATGCCCATTTGCGAATCTTGTTTGTATAAATTGTATATTGCAAAAGTATTCATATGAGATACCTAATATTTTCAATCCACTAACTGATTAGGCAACGATAACATGGGCAATTATTTATTACATCGCCTACGCTTTTTTCTGGCTTTACCGTTAACACATACCATCTATATTGTAGAAAGTTCCAACTTAATACATATGTACGTACCCTGTTTCACGTTGAAGTCGATCACAATCCTTTTTAGAGACACTTATTCACAAAACACAGTTGTACGTACAGCACAACGGATAAACCTTTTTTTAACAGCACAAATTCGAACTATAACTTTGCACTGGCACTTTTAACGAACCTACATAGCACTGTGGTACATGGCGTGATTTAAGCATTCACTCAGGCGAAGGCTGCATAACTAACCTCTTGGTCAAAATCAACACTAAATACACACACTTTACGTCACAAAAATAGCACAAACGGTTCTCTAATTCAAAATGTGACGTGTTGAACACAACATTGCTGAAAAACCGACAGTTGATTCGTATAAAACAATCGCCGTGTTACGGAGTTAAGTTAAAACTAAGTTAGGCCCGCTATATGCCAGAAAGACCGTTGATCCAGTCGCGATGTCGGTAAACGAGCCGCGCTGTTTTACCGACATGAAAAGTTGAAGTTGTTGTCTCGATCACATCGCACTAGTGTGAAAGGGATAGCGAAAAGAGTATGGCTGATAGTGGGAGAAGCTACAACCTGCGTCCGCGCAAAGCCTCTCAATACAACCACAGAAACAGGTGAATTATGCCAGTGTGTGCGTGTAGTTTTTTACGAGTGTTCATGCTTTTTTGATTGAGGTTTGATGATAACGTAGTATTTTGTTCGGTGCTATTTTATCAGTTCCCCGCTACGGTAATGATCCAACTAGTATGCAATTAGGGTTATTTAAGGTTAAACACTATTTGGATGCCTCTAGATCGATATACCTACTGAGCGATTTTTTAAAATTATGTTACGGTAGCATTCATAACGGCCTTTGATTCAAAGGCTGACAGAGATATTAATTAAAAAACCGGCCTAGTGCGAGCGAGTCTGACTCGCTCACCGAGAGTTCCGACCTTCCTTCGACGCATCCAAGAAAAATCCCTTTAGAGTAGTAACTTATGATATAACTCGACACTGGCAAAAATATTTCCTAATTACATGGCAACAGTTCCTTCTTTGTACTATTAACATTTTATTTAGGTACTAGTTGGCAGTTATGATGACGGAGACCATGGTGGAGACCAGTGGACTTAGTAATTGTTTTGTTCGTTTATTATTTACTAGCTGTCCCCCGCGGTTTCACCCGCGTTCCCGGGATAAAAAAGTACCTAGCCTATGTAAGGACATAGGCTAGGTACTTTTTTATCATCATAAAATTTGGCATGCAGATAGTCTATGGTATGGGGCCTTCCCTGGGCCTTCCCGGGGCCTGGGGAAGGCCCCATACCATAGACTATCTGCATGCCAAATTTTATGATGATCCGTTGAGTAGTTGAGGCGTGAAGGCGTAACAAACAAACAAACAAACTCACTTTCGCATTTATAATATTAAGTAAGGATAAGGATTAGTAAAGACTAGTAAGGATAGTAAGGATTGAGAAGTTAAATAAAATAAAATAAAGATACTATCATTTTTAGTGATGATTTAAGGCTGATAGAAGAAATGAAAACCAGCAAGAAAATATCCCAATAAAACTTGATAAATTGCATCAAGAATCCACCAACACAATTGAAACTTTTTAATATCATCATCATCGGCCTATAATGCATTTAAGGGAACTAATTTTTTGAGCTGTTATTTAAATATTCGAGATGTTATTATGATCAGTTGAAAAAAATAATGAGCAGTTATTTAATTTAATGGCGGTTGAATAATTCTTGCGACAGTAAAACATGGACAGTATTAAAAAATCAATTAGTCGGTTATTTTATCATACAATGTCAATTCTAAAAATAATTGAGCAGTCCAATAACTGAATGAGCGGTAAAAATGATGGAATGAGCGGTTCGATAAATAGTTCCGCAGATCATAGCGAGCGGTGACAATTTTGATGAGTTTAAAGAGCAATTGTTCAATAAATGGGAAGTTATATTGCCGCAAAATAAAGAAGAATGGACTCAAGGAATATGTACTTACCCAAACTTTTATAAAATGTATATGTGTAAACATATAATTGGCCTGTCCATACGCTTGAAGTACGCCGTACCTCCAGTTGAAGCTAAAAACATTCCACTCGGACAAAAAAGAAGAGAGGCAGACCGTCGAAAGCCAAACCTGCTCTTATTATACAATAAGTTTATTTTAGCTGCTACTAAGCAAATTCTATGTCATTTTAATTACTTAAGTATGTTTTGAATTACGAATAAAAGCTCCAATTATTATTATACAATTTTTTTTATTTAATTCCTTCAGTCAAAGCAAAAGTAATTTAATTTTTCATTACTATTTAAGTACTGTTTTTAGGGTTCCGTACCAAAAAGGTAAAAAGGAACCCTTATGGTGCGACTTCGTCCGTCTGTCCGTCCGTCCGTCACACCGCTATATCTCGAAAACTACTTTACCACCTCATTGTTTATAGAATTGCTTAGACTGAGATTTCTTACCGACAAATTCCGATTTATTACTGCCCACACGTAACCGCTCGTTCAATAATTTTTACCGCCCATTTAATTATTTCATTTCATTCCTCCTTTAGCCGTGTGGTGCCGGCGGAGTAGAATAGCACCACCCCATTTCTTCCCGTGGGTATCGTAGAAGGCGATTAAGGGACCATCCGAGAGGTGGGCAGCAGCGCCTCTTGTGTAGACAACACAGTCCACATAAATACACTGCGGTCACCAACCCGCCTGCCCAGCGTGGTGACTACGGGCAATACCCTCTATGGATCGACACAAAAAGAAACGGCCCCCAGTTCCCGGCCGCCCTACTATTCCAGGTCACGGCAGCGGCCTTGGTTACGGTAGGGTAGGGGGTGCTAGGAATCCCCGGGCTACGGACGGCTGCCAACAATTGGCCCTGGCTACGTACAACGGACGCAGTCTACGGCTGGACGAAAGCCTCCAGATCCTTGAAGTAGAATTAGAGAAGATACGATGGCATGTTCTCGGGTTGTCGGAAGTTCGTAGAGAGGGGGAGGACACGATAACCCTCGAGTCGGGCCATCTATTCTACTTTAGGGAAGGGAGCCAACAATCTCAGGGTGGCGTGGGATTCCTCGTCAACAAAGCCCTCCGTGACAACGTGATGGAGATCTGCAGCGTCTCGGCACGGGTAGCCTACCTTGTACTGAAACTGACCGAGAGATACTCTCTCAAGGTCATACAGGTATATGCGCCGACGTCGAGCAGCTCAGATGAGGAGGTGGAGGCCGTTTACGACGATGTGTCAAAGGCCATGAATCGTACCACCAAAACCCATTATACCGTTGTCATGGGGGACTTCAACGCCAAAGTGGGAAAAGAATGCGGTGAATCTTGTTTGGGACAGCATAGCTATGGGCGCAGAAACCGTAGGGGCCAAATGCTGGTCAACTTCCTTAGCATGCAGGGGCTGTTCTGTATGAACACCTTTTATCAGAAAAAGCCCCAACGGAAGTGGACCTGGAAGAGCCCCGACGGTGTGACGAAGAACGAAATTGACTTCATCATAGCCGACAAGAAGCATATATTTAGGGATGTCTCAGTGATCAGCAGGTTTAATACCGGTAGCGATCACCGGCTTGTGCGAGGCACCCTAAGTATCAATTTTAAGCTCGAACGTAGTCGCATGGTGAGGTCTGCTCTTCGTCCAAATGTGCCCCAAGCTGGACATGATGCATTCCAACTGGAATTGAGAAATAGATTCGCCGCACTGGAGACCCCGGCAAATGTTGATGAGGATCTGGACGGCTTAATTGGGGTGATACGCGAAGTGGGAACGAGGCACTTTCGGAAAAGGCGGTCAGATAGGAAGTCCAAACTTTCTAGCGAGACCCTGGATTTGATGCGATTTAGACGTGAGACACCAGAGGAAACTTTGTCAGATCCCCAGTCACTCCACAAGAAAATCAGGAGCTTGGTGAGACGCGACCTTCGCAGCTGGAACACTCGCCTAGTACATGAGGCGATCGAGCGAAATCGGGGGTCGAAGGTCTTTACCAAGACACTGGGGAGGAGTCATCTGACAAAGTTAGCTACCTCGAATGGTGACACCGTCACATCAGTCCCGGGGATATTGGCTGAAATTGAGGACTTCTACGGACACCTGTATGCTTCGCATGCACCGAAGTCTACACCTGACGCGAGAGACCCTAGAGCCCCACTTACCCGCCACTTCACTGAAGATCTCCCAGACGTAGATGTCGACGAAATCGAGGCGGCTCTCAAACAGCTTAGTAATGGGAAGGCTCCCGGTGAAGATGGAGTAGCCTCTGAGCTCCTCAAGGCTGGGGGTAAACCTGTTCTTGGGGAGTTGAAGAGGCTCTTCAACTCTGTAATAACCAATGGGACTACCCCGAAGGCGTGGAGCAGAGGTGTAGTGGCATTGTTTTTCAAGAAAGGAGACAAAACGCTCCTTAAAAACTATAGGCCGATCACGCTTCTGATTCACGTCTATAAGCTGTTCTCGAGAGTCGTCACGAATCGTCTGGCATCAAGATTTGACGCCTTTCAGCCACCGGAACAGGCTGGGTTTCGTAAAGGCTATAGCACCGTGGACCACATCCATACTGTTCGGCAGGTTATACAGAAGTCCGAGGAGTATAACCAACCGCTGTGTATGGCGTTTGTGGACTACGAGAAGGCCTTCGACTCCATCGAAACCTGGGCCGTTCTGGAGTCTTTGCAGCGATGCCAAGTCGACTGGCGGTACGTGGAGGTGCTGAGAAGTCTCTACCAAATGGCGACTATGTCCGTCCAAGTCCAGAACCACCAAACAAGACCCATCCAGTTGCTCAGAGGTGTAAGACAGGGTGACGTTATTTCCCCGAAACTCTTCACCAATGCTCTGGAGGATGTCTTCAAGACCCTGCGGTGGAATGGAATGGGCATCAATGTCAATGGTGAATATCTCACACACCTCCGCTTTGCTGACGACATAGTTATAATGGCAGAATCGCTGCAAGACCTGCAGGAAATGCTGTCCGGTCTTAATGCTGCCTCGAGACGCGTTGGGCTAGGGATGAACTTGGACAAGACTAAGGTCATGTTCAACGAGCACATCGTCCATGTGCCCGTTTTCGTCGAAGGTGTAGCCATTGAAGTTGTCCAGGAGTACGTCTACCTAGGACAAAAGTTACAGCTGGGTAGAGACAACTTTGAGAGTGAAATCACCAGAAGAGTGCAGCTTGGCTGGGCAGCATTTGGAAAGCTGCATCACATCTTCGAGTCACCCTTGCCACAATGCCTGAAGACCAAGGTATTCAATCAGTGCGTCCTGCCGGTCATGACATACGGAGCCGAGACGTGGAACCTGACAGTGAAACTAGCCCACCGACTACACGTCACACAGCGAGCTATGGAAAGGGGTATGCTCGGAATCTCGTTAAGGGACAAAGTCCGGAACGAGATTATCCGACAAAAAACCAAAGTCTCTGACGTAGTACAGAAGTGTAGCAGACTGAAGTGGCAGTGGGCTGGTCACATCTGTCGCAGAACCGATGATCGGTGGAGTAGACGGGTTCTCGAGTGGAGACCACGACTCGGCAAGCGTAGTGTAGGACGCCCTCCGGCCAGATGGACCGACGACCTGAAAAAAGTGGCTGGTGGTGACTGGATGGCGAAAACGGGAGATCGGGCCATGTGGCGAACCCTGGGGGAGGCTTACGTCCAGCAGTGGACTGCAATAGGCTGAAATGATGATGATGATGATTTAATTATTCACTGATCCATTTCATTATTTTTTATTACTCATTTTTGTTTACTTTACTGCTTAGTTTTAACTGCTGAACTAGATATTAAACGTGCCATTTATAATTTTTAACTGACCAAAACCGCTATTTACAACTGCCTCTTTAAATCAGTGCCATGCATTAATGCCCCACTGCTGATCATATACCTCCTTTAACAAATCAGGGTGAAAGGGAATGGGCAGATACTCCACCACGCGTGCCCACTGCAGATCGGTGAAGGTAGTAGTAGTAGTGGTGGTCAACCTACTGTTGGAGTTTTCAAGCCGCCTAGAAGGCCTCCAACTAGCGTAACGATTATCACAAACCAGGACCAACGGCTTTACGTTTACTACTGTTTTTTTTTTTAATACGACTAATTCGGCAAACAAGCATACGGCCCACCTGATGGTAAGCGGTTACCGTAGCCATATGGATGCTTGCAACACACGATGCATCGCTCACGCGTTACCGACCTTTCCCCCCTCCCCAATGAGCTCTGGCGACCTTACTCACGCGCAGGAACACAACTTTACACAACATAAAGTTATTTGGCTGCGGTATTCTGGTACCGACCACGACGGTGGTAGCTTAATAACACCACGAGCACTTCATTCATAGCAATAATATTAAACCTGAATATTTTTTTTTATATCTGAGTTATCTACGAAGGTATAAAATATCTATAATGTATATACGATTTACGTAGGATCTACCGAGAATCCCAAAAATGTATTGCATTAGCAAATGTATTGTTTGAGCGGCCTTTTTAGCCCCCCTTAGCCTTTCATATGTTCCATATGCTTACCACCTCTGGCCTTTAGAGATTGCTATCAAAAACATTCCCATAAAAGCTAAAAATAATAAGAATACATCACACGAACCTCGAAATACAAATACGAATGCCGACAATAGTATTTGTTCGTCAAAATCAAAGACTCTACTGAAGTGCATATATGAGTCAAAAGGCCCCGCAATCTGCATCGAACGAGCTGTTTTCCGTTTCATCTCCATGCAACCACGCCACAAAGAGAATACAGAAGAATTGGCATTTCAACCAGTCTATTAGAATTCACCGAAAGCGTTCGAGAGCGTCCGGTTTAAATTCATTCTTCCACTTCCGAACATAAATTGACTTTGGATTCATTGTTTTCTAATAACGGCTGTCGACTCATGAATAAATATTGTAATTAGGTTCCCGGCATCCGTTACGCAACAGACGGAAAAACTAATAATCCGTTCGAAAGCCTGGGCCGTCCAATTTGGAAAGAGTGCTCCTTCCCATTAATCTTTATCCGTCCATCAGTCAGGAGGGAATCAAGCAAAAATAAAAGAGGCCAACTCGTTTGTAACGTCTCATAGGGGGTATCGAATGATCGAAGTGACAATAATCTGGAAACGATGGTGGGTGGTCTGTGTGTGCGGGAAAATAATCTAACAGTTTTATAGATCGGCGGCCAGAGTCAAGGGGTGTCATCCCTAAGTGGTTTAGATACCTCGTATTTACCAAGATGATAAAATAAAAGTCGTTCATTTAAACGACTGTAATCAACCCAATAAGTAAACGTAAAAGTAAAGTAGTTTTGTAAACTGTGACTTTTTCCATAAAAAAATTAAACCAAGACATATTTACATAATATACAATCGTTTAAAGCCTCGCAAAAGAAAAACTATAACTGCTTATAGCGGCTCATAAAAATAAACAAATAAGGATGTTTCAAAGAACACAGACTTATTCGTGTAGCTAAAACAAAATCATTTCCGATTTTGTCAGTCCACATGCAGAGTCTTGCTTTGCATATGCTTGTATTTGAGAGTCTTATTCTATGCGTAAATATACTATACATAAATATAAACTTGCCTAAAACGAAACTAGAGAGTGATAATGAAGTTAAATAGAGCTGACTTTAATAAATTTATTGAGATACATGCCTACAGCTTCTTCAATAAATATTAAGTATCGTATGAAACGGTTTCATTATAAGCATTTAAATCAATCCTCAAAGTATGGATTACGTTTATCTTTATCGTATTAGATTTCTCATATCAAACTCTTCAATGTATTTAATTTTAAAAACCCTTAGTTTCTAAAAAAAATGGTATTCTTCACGCATTTTACCTATGTACCATATCTTTGTAGGGTCACGTTCGCAAGAATGACATGTCTCAATGAGACGGCTATATCGATCGACAATAATTCGATTGGCACTCCCCGCTGACAGTTTTATGCGCCTCGACAATAGGGGGGACGGAACAAACAAACGAGCTAATCACGACACGACATCGCTCCGACAAATAAATATGGAAAAGAAAATGAACTCCCATTACATGTGATTTTTGTATAGGTAGATGAAGTTATTGTGTCCTTACCGTAAACGCAATTTCCTCTTTCATTGACGATATCGGAAAAGCAAAAATAGGTTTTTTAATAGGGGCTTTTGTTGCTAATAATAGCCTGAAGTGAAGAGTCTACCTGAACCGGAATATGATAAAATATAAACATATAGGTAAAAAGGTTATTGTGAGGCTCATAGTTTATATATCTTTAATGGTTAAAAACTTATTAAAATACAGATCAATAATTCACTACATAAATAATGTACATAATTTACAAACTAATATTAAAACTAAAATAAGAATAAAAATATGTACTGTACAATGACGGGGTTTCGAAAAATTCGTCCACATCGCTGTCAATAGGAAAAGTGCCCAGAAGGCTGGCAGCATTGCCACGTTGGATGGCAATGCTTGATTCTTTGGCCTGTGTATAGGCCTGTGTTTGACCACAATCTCACTATGGTAAGTGATGATGTGGTCGAAGGTGGTAAGCACACAAAGCCTAGAAGGAACTGGCTCTCAAGTGCAGCTGACGGAACACACCGATAGGCGCTTGGCGACAGATTTTCAACTTGAGGGTGGTAGCCAGCCAGACGGGTACTACAAAGTACCCTACCACCGTGCTATGGTTTCCTCACGATGTCCTCACGATTCCTCTCGTCTCGTGAAGAGTCGACCAACCGCTTGGTGACATCCCCATTTAGGAGTCGGTTTTATTTTTGACAAAAGTATTTTTTTAAATAACTACTAAGAGTTTATGTGATAAAACTTATAAATAGGTAAGTACCTGCCTATAGTAATAATTGAACACTCACCCACGTCTATGTACTTGAGAACGAACTGCACGTCAGGTCCAAGGGCTGAGGCCACCTCCAGGGGTAGTTCTGTGTCCCGTAATACATGCACTGCAAATAATAAAAGGCATGAACATAGGGCTATTTGAAATTTATAAAATACAAGTTGTGTTTTCATCATAATCAGCCTATCATCTACTGCTGAACATAAGCCTCCCCCATTAACTTGTACAGTGGCGAAATGAAAAGGTTCGTCAGTTTTCAACTTGATTCATTCAACGTATCACGAGCACATATTACCTTTTGAAACTGAATAGACAGAATACACTGAATTAGAGAAAATAATGATTTAACTGTTCGTTATCAAAGTTCCAAATTATTCAGATCTAAGTTGTTCGACTGTTTATCTTGTCAACAAGATTGTTTTTATTTTATGTTTGATAAACTAAAACCAACCTTGGTTTAACCTGATATTGTTATATATAATTATTGTATATTAATGGTGTTCGTTACGATTACCACCAAAGTTACGCGGTAGAGCCCCTGGTGAGAGGGCGTCCATTTGTTGTGTATAAATGGGAAATATACTATCTTTCGACATTCCTATGGTCTTTCATAACGGTTTATTTGTGGTATCTGGAGTTTTTGATTGAGTAGTGAACCGTTTCACGTACTAGCTACAGTATCCTTGAGTGCTACAGCTACAGCCTACTTTTCATCATGGGAACGCGGGTGAAACCGCTTGGGACAGCTAGTAAATTATCAAGACAACTAACTCAAAAGCATGGACGAATAGATATAGTATTGACAATAATAAGGGTATGTAGTTTTCTTTTAAAAATATTAAAAGATTTTACATTTTTTATAAAATCTGGCAATTTCTTGTAAAGTTGCGCTCTTTCAAAACTTATGTTTTTACTGCCATAGTTTGTTCTTGGTGTAGGAAGAAATAAATTGTTGGTTCTGCGTGTAGGATAGGATATTGGTTTTAAAAGTGGTCTGAGTTATTCAAGATTTTCCATATTAGTACACAAGTTTTAAAAGTATATAGTTGCTTTATGTTCATAATGTTGGTTTCACTATAGATTTTCTGTGTCCCCTACACAGAAAATCTATAGTGAAAGTCAGTTAGATAGTCGTAGAAGAAGAGTAAGCTTGACTATTATATTTTGGGTAATTTTCAGGTCTTTTAATGCTGAGTCAGTAGCACACCCCCAAATTTCAACAAGATAGTCCAGGTGAGGTTTAACAAGGGAGCAGTAGATAGTATAGCGCACCTGACGAGGAAGGTACCGCACTATGCCTCTAAGTGAACCCAAAAGTGATAATATTTTGGTTCGTACGATATTAATGTGGACCTTCCAAGTCAAGCCACTATCTAGAGTTAATCCAAGGTATTTTTCCTCGTGTGTTTGATCAATAGTCTCATCATTAATTTTTAGAGTAATATCGTGTAATCGTGTATTTTTTTATTTTTAGCCTTAAAGATTATATATTTAGTTTTAGCTGTATTTATAGTTAGTAGATTATGTTGAAACCAATTTGAGAGTCTATCTAGGTCTTCTTGAGTAATTACATAGTTTATCTTTATTAATAAACCGATCGGCAACGCGAAAGTGCTGATACCTGTGTTGCAAGCTTATATATACTTAGTAGTTTATTTTAAACCAACTTCAAAAGAAGGAGGAGGTTCTCAATTCGGTTGTGTTTTTTGTTGTTTATTTTTTATGTTTGTTACCTCATAACTCCGTCATTTATTAACGATTTGTAAAATTATTTTTTTGTTTGGAAGGGTACACTTCCCGTTTGGTTCCATTGTCATCAGATCAGGATTTGATTACTTCTTAATGTACTTTGAAGTCGATTTAAGTTTTTTTAAATTATTATAAGTAACGTTTAGACTTAAGAGTGATCTAAGAAATAACATAGGTATTTACATAATATAGTATAGACAAACTAAGGGTTAGTTAAAATAAGTAATTCTATAGGTACATACTTCCAGAACGTAAATTTTCATAAGCCGCGCAACCATTCAAAAACATAAACAGATAAATAGGTAATACCAATATAACCTACTCAACAACACAAAGTTATCGTATATTTTGAACTGAAATGGCTTTTCTTCATTATTATCTTCAAAGATATTTTAGCGTATTACTGAGGAAAGAAAATAGCTTGACATTTGAATTTAGCTCATTATGTCCCAGGAGGCCTCGTCTGTAGATACCTACCTATAGAAAACAGATTTCTTGTCTCATTGTTTGATTAAAAACCGAGATCCTCAGACAAACCTTAAAGAAACTGAACGAAATGAAAAAAAAATACGTCGTGGTGTTACGGCGAAAATTGGAATTAATAATGGAAAATAAGCCCATTCCGCTTGGACCTGAATGAAGATACCTTTTCTTTTATTTAGTATTACATGTATTGAGTAGTCAAAAATATATGAAAAGGATTGTGGGGTACCTATATATAAAGCACTAAAATTACATTCCAGTTAGGCCCTGGTAGGGCACTTCTGAAGCACAAAACTATTGAAGTTACCACCGTTTCGGAAATAAGCTGAGTAGAAGATATTTTTATTTATTTATTTATTCATAACAGAAACACATTATACTATAAAATATAAAACGATCACAACTGCAGTAAGTAGTTAAAAACTGTGTAGCAGCCTCAGACCACAGAGGATTGAAGGGTACTCAGACCAAGAAAAAATTAAAGACGGAACGGTCTGTAGTGACGCAAGTAATAGGAAGCCGGCGTTCTTGTAAATACAAGGTCTCACACACACATATAGACCATAGAAAGCCGATCGGTTGTCATTCCGTATTGAGACGTTAACAGTGACAATAAGGCTCAGAATGTGTGCCTATATATGTGCCTGCTTGGGCCAGTACTGATTTTACTCACGCACACTTAGGAATTTTTTTGTTTCACTTTCTTATAAGGTGACACTCCTGCTTGATTTTTTTGTATGTCATCAATCATCAATCAATAAGACTATGAAGCAAATAACAGAAAATAATAATTAATTATTAATATAAATAAATAAAAAATATAAATATCCTATTTTAAATGGATGTGCTAAGTAATTAACATAGAGTTAGAATACTATAGAGTGATAGCGTTAATTACGTTACCTTGCACGAATCGTGAGCAGTTTCCATATAGATGCATTCACAGATATATCGTACACTAGTTGATTTACAGTCAGACAAAATATAGATACGGATTCCTTGTCATTTGTTCTCTGTAAAAGTATCTATTATATTATCCGTTTTAAGCCATTTAGACCGTACGCGTGCTCACAGACTGTACTCTCGTACAGTCACTCTATAATATGATCTATGGTAACTAGTAGTTACATAGTAATTAAAGTTAAACCATAATGAAACAGGATTTTTTCTAATCTACATTAAATGAATTTAAAGTTAGCGCAAATAATACCTACTCCATAAAATATTAGTAAAATGAATACATCAGACAAAATAAAAATAAATAGGTACCTACCTACCTACCTACTAAATACCATCATTCTGTGTAATTCGTGTTATCTCATCATCATAAACATGTTTATAACTCGGCTATAAAATCGGAGGTAACCAACCAGACTAAATAATTATAAATGAAGAAGATATTCAGGTGTACTGAGAAGGTAATATTTTTCTATTTTCCCACGAATCATCTTTAGTAGGTACATACAATAAAGACTAGTCAATGCAAAAATGCATGAGCGCCTACCTAAAGCATGTAAGCAATAATTACCACAACACTATAATTACCAGCCATATCTTTAAGGAGCTTTACCACGCTTTAATTACGTCAATTTATTATTTCGCTTAAAAGTATGTTTATTTATTTTTATTTGAGTTAATTAAAAATGAGTTCTGATCATAGAGTTAGAATATTATAGTGATAACGTTAACAAGGTTACCTTGTACGAAGCTGGAGCAGTTTCCATATACATAGATGCATTCACAGAATATCGTACACTAGTTAATTTACAGTTAGATAAAATATAGATACGGATTTCTTGTCATTTGTTCTCGGTAAATGTATCGATAATAAACAAAATATTGATATTACTAATGTGCATTTTTGTCGTTAAAGCCGTTTCAAGCCATTTAGACAGTACCTGTGCGCTCAGCCCGTACTCTCGTATAGTCGCTCTATAACAGGTGGAGAATTCGAGATGGCATATTTTCGAAACCTATGTTAGCTTAGTCATGTTGAAAAACTTTTACTATGGGACCAATAGTGAATTCTAAATATTTTTTAAACTTTTGTTACATGTCAACCTTGTTCGATCATAATTATATGAAAAGTAAATTTTTTTTTTAGAATGCAGTGTTGGTCCCATAGTAAAAGTTCTTCAGCATGACTAATCCAACATTGGTTTCGAAAATATACCATCTCGAAATCTCCATCCATTAATATTCTAAATCTATGGTTCTGATAAATTTAAGTAGGTAATAAAACATTTACCCCCTTACACATAAAACGTCATTTAACTAATATACTGTTTAGAGGGTCACGTAAATAAAGTCACTCTATTGTCATTGTCAAATAATGTGACATTATTTACGTGACCCTTTAAATAGTATATTAGTTAAATAGCGCTTTATGAGTAAGGGGGTTAATTAATAAAGGAACGTTAACAAACGGATACGAAGAGGTTCTCACGCAACTTTATATTTATTTCACCCCTTTTCTTCGTCGCGTGCTGTCTTATCTTGGCCATTCTTCGAATATGAGCTCATTACACCAAATTATAGTTGTTATGTTGCAATTTGCGAATGTATGTTTCGCTGATGAGCAAGAACATTAACTTGTATGTGCTTACATACTACCTTATTTTGCTTATTTGTTATTCATCATCACATCAGATTTTTCAACTGCTAAACAAACAAAGGTATACATTTTCAAAGCGGTCTTGCTTGATCATTCAGTAACGATTCTGATCCTGATTTTTTGGTGCTTTTCGGTAAATGGTTGCCTATTTTTCACCTTCGAGTGTGACCTGCCTTATACCGATTGTTTGTTAAGGTATGGGGAAATTGCGAGTGCAATACTCACACTAGAGTATAGAGTAAGTAACCTGAAAATTTACAAACTTTCAGGTTTCATTTCAAACTTCTTTTTTTTTTAAACTTTCAACTTAAAAATTAACGAATAACTAGACAACAAAAAGCCAATGTATTTTGTTGATGCAAAGTATCGATTTAAAAATAACTCATAAGGTCAAAACCATTTCATGTGCGGTTCATGGTTACCTAAAATGATTGATATTTCGGGCATATCTTTCCCACGGACAACACGATATGGACACAATTACTTACATAACCTAACCTTAAAAATTGCAAAGTTCAAATTTGTTCAGTCGCCAAGACAAAACTTCCGTCAACAGTTAAAGCTTACAAAGCTATAAATTATATGACTTCGCTCACGGTAACATAAACAATCTCACATGACTAGGGTCTGGCTTAAGTTGTGAATTGGAAGCGTTTTCAATGACAACGGAATAGATTATATTATTAGTATTATTACCTACCTATAGAAAACCCGTCCAAGAACTACAATTACTCACTTTTATATTAACGATATAAGCAAATAAAACCTAATAGGATAGGGAGTACAGCGTGGGGTTGTAGAAGGGTGTGAAGAGATTTTGCAGGGTCTGCAATTCCTGAGTGATACCTCTGTTGTTGCAAGCGTTCATCCATCAGACGAGCCGTATGCTAGTTTGCTACCGTAGCCGTACATCTACCGTAGTAGGCAAAAACTATTTTTTTAAATTTATTTCATTTTTATTATATGTTGTTATAGCGGTAATAGA
Source organism: Achlya flavicornis (assembly GCA_947623365.1). Lineage (NCBI taxonomy): Eukaryota > Metazoa > Arthropoda > Insecta > Lepidoptera > Drepanidae > Achlya > Achlya flavicornis. The sequence continues at coordinate 8,394,341 of OX392482.1, forward strand.
AATACTTACACATTCTGTGAAAATTTTAACTGGATATCTATTACGATTCATTAGATACAGCCCAGTGACGCACAGTAGACGGACGGACTGACGGATCGTGGAAGCTTGGTAATGGGGTAAATAAGTTGGAATAAGTATGGAAGTTTTGGTAAAACATATTTAACTTTTTTTCCTAAATTATTTAAAATAAATAAATATCCTGGGACATTCCTCACACACGGTCATCTGATCCCAAACTAAGCAGAGCTACTATGGAAACCAGATAACTGATATAATACACATACTTACAACTTTTTGTTTGTAAATACATACTTAATATACATAATTACACCCAGACTCAGGACATGCAAACATGTTCCTGCACACAAATGCATGTCCTGTGTGGGAATCGAACCCACGACCTGCAGCGCAATAGCTAGAATTCATAATTTATTTAGTTATTAAAAAAGTTATGTTATATAGAAAATTGTGATAATCAAACACATTTCTATTGAATGATTCATATTTTGGGCAAAATAATAACAAAGTGTCAAAACAATAAAATCGATTCGTTAGCACCAACTGTTTCAGTTTGAGTACCACACTTTTTTCTTGGATCCTGTACCACACGTTCTACTATAAATAATCTTGTATACGCTTCTTCCCCTTGCTCCACTTACCTATATTGACATTTGACACTTATAAAACCACTGGCACTCTTGAGTTCTTGTTATCGCTCAGTTATAGGTACTATAAATTACTTTTATACAGTTATACAGAGTGTAGGTAACTGAATACACAAGGATGTTATAAAACTTCGGATGTATCCTTACTAACAAAAAACTGTGTCGCTGAGAGTCGGCCACCTCGCTGTACGTACAAGCCGGCACGCACACATTCACACACTAGTCGGCCATTACGCGGATAAACGTCAACAGAGTCAATACGTTTGCGGTGCCGTAAAATATTAAAATATAGCATCTCTTGTGTAGTGAAATGGTGTAAAAACCGTAGAGACCTGAGGAAAAAAATACCAGGAATCACGTTTCACAGTTAAATTAATAATTCAATCACTTATTTCCCGATTTTATACATCAAAACAAATATTCATTCACCAGTACAAAAGAATTAATGACAAAGCCAGTGTTGCCAATATACACTTTTGTAAATTACCCGAAATATGGGAATTTTATATTTTATGGTTATCATTAATACGTATTTTATTATAAATTGATTTCATACTTTCGCGACTAGTACACATTCTTTATATCAGTGGTTCTCAAATTTTTTTGGCGAACGGGCCACTTTTAGAAAGCGGATTATTCGATGGAGCCCTAAAATAATCAAACAATAGTTTAGGTAGGAATGTACTTTGAAGTTCGTCGATTTAAGGGGCGGTAGGGGGGGGTGAATAGGGAGGGGGTCGGTGTAGAACCCCCACTGTGAAGGAAAAGTTGCGCACCCCCCTTTTTTTTAGATACTATTATTTTTATTTTGTCGGGTGAGGGGAAAGGGTGGTCCTTTTTATAGTGCATAAATTTGTAACTAACCCCCGGCCGCCGCTCCAGCGGCACCGCTCGCTACGCTCGCTTGGCTCGCGCACGGTATTATCAAAGTTCAAACTTAACCTATTTAGGATATTTATTTATACTTTACCTATTCTTCTTGTGGCATTCTATTCAATAACATAGAAAAATATCTATGTAAATAAGTATGAATATTTTTAAGTTTTTGACGGGCTAGTTGGCGCAGTTGTTTAAGATTCACCTTAAGCGCCGCAGGTGGTGGAGGATATTTATTTATTATTATTATTATTTATTACCAATGAAGTTAGATAGAATATAGTATAAATTTTTTGTGTTTGTTGATTATATACTCATTGGTTGCTTACATAAAACGAAACATTACTTTATACTTAGTGGCAAAATATTGCATAGATTTTCACGATTTTGATTTTTTTTCGTAAACCAGTTTTTTCCGTAATTTTAAACTTTGTGTAGAGCCTTCTAATAATGTAACGTCAAAGTACAACTTAGCCATAGTTTATTGTGTAGGTATTCTTTATTTTACCGCGTAGGTTGTAAATATTGTATATCTTATTGTATTTAAAATGTGTGTGAGGAATGTCCCAGAATATTTATTTATTAATAGAATACTATTACGGAAATCTGCTTTACATATTTTTTTCTGATATATCAGTAATTTTTTGTAGAAATAAACCAATATAGCTATTCTAGCACCATAGAATGCGTAAAAACATTTAATGATTAATTTGTCATGGTTATTGAAACATCGATCTTTTTTGCAAATAATTATGTAACGTGATGTTTAAGGACATAGGCACGCCATTATTTTTATATTCGTATGAGTGTCCTTAATCGATGTATAAAGTAGGGCATGAATCTCGGAATCTCGGAATCTCGTAATATCGGAATCTCGGACCGTTTTTTCCGATATTACAATATCGGAATTGAGTGATCCAATATCGTAATATCGTAATATCGGAATCGGATATTTTTTCTATTTGAGTTTTTAAATAAAGCTTTTAAGCGCGCTACAAGGTATGGTCACCTAGAGCTATAAAATTAACGTATCGTACATCAATTTTGCCTACCAGTGTTGCAAGTGAGCGTATTTTTTCAACAAAATACGATGTTCATTATCCATAAAAATGCTTGACGCTTTGTTTTTAGGAAAATATTTGCAAGAAAAACGAGCGTTTAAAAATAAACATAAAATGGTGCTGATTCTGTTGTTTACAACTAAAATAATTTAGTCTCACTATATCTCTTTCTAACAAACATAACAAAAGGATGTAAGACATTTAGTCCTGTCAAATTAATCCAGTGCTTGTTTTCAAAACAAATTTAGTCACCATCTATCGGTTACGTCTTACGTCTAAATACACGCAAATGAAGACGGTAAATACTAATTTCATAGCTTTAAATGTGTTCTATCCTTTAATAATGTTTGTAAGAAAGAGATGTGATTTTACTAAAATTAATTTAGTGCGATTTACAACAAAATCGGCACCATTATCTTTTTCTATACTAATATAATATTAATTATACTAAATATATTTACATCTATGCTAATATCGATATACGAATCGTCTCGCACGTAGGTTTGACGACTTCCAGCCTCCCGAACAAGCCGGTTTCTGTAAAGGCTTTAGTACCATAGACCACATACATACACTCCGCCAGATTATACAGAAGACTGAGGAGTATAATCGGCCATTATGCCTGGCGTATGTGACTATGAGAAAGCCTTTGATTCAGTCGAGACCTGGGTGGTGTTACAGAGTCTCGATATAGTTCGAGTTCGATATAGCGATGCCAAATTGACTATCGCTATATCGAAGTTTTGAAGTGTTTGTACAGCAAAGCCACCATGTCAATCCGTACGGTACCAATCCAGTTGCAGAAGGGTATAAGACAGGGTGACGTAATTTCCCCGAAACTCTTCACCACTGTAATGGAGGATGTATTCAAGCTCTTGGACTGGAAGGGATATGGCATCGACATCAATTACGAACATATCACTCAACTTCGATTTGCCGACGATATAGGCTATTTATATGGCGGAATCGCTGGAAGCTTTGAACATGAATATGGACAAGACAAAAATTATGCCTAATGTTCATATTCCGCAAATGCCGGTGATTGTTGGGAGCACTGTTCTCGAAGTTGTAGACGAGTATGTTTACCTAGGACAAATTGTCCAATCAGGTAGGTCCAATTTGGACAAAGAGGTCAATCGAAGAATCCAACTCGGCTGGGCAGCGTTCGGGAAGCTGCGCCATATCTTCACGTCCAAAATACCTCGAGAGTCTGAAGACAAAGGTCTTCAATCAGTGCGTGTTACCAGTGATGACATACGGGACCGAGACGTGGTCTTTCACTGCTGGCCGCATAAATAAGCTAAGAGTCACTCAGCGAGCTACGGAACGAACGGAACGAGCTATGCTCGGTATTTCTCTACGTGACAGGGTCCGAAATGAGGACATTCGTAGGAGAACAAAAACGACGGACATAGCTCGTAGAGTTAGTAAGCTGAGGTGGCAATGGGCAGGCCACATCGCACGAAGAGCCGATAACCGATGGGGAAGGAAGGTTCTCGAGTGGCGACCGCGTACTGGAAAGCGCCGAGCGGGACGACCTACCACCAGGTGGACCGACGACCTGGTCAGAGTCGCTAGGCGCCGCTGGATGCAAGCGGCCCAGAACCGTTCGAAGTGGAAATCAATGGGGGAGGCCTATGTTCAGCAGTGGACATCCATGGTCTGATATGATGATGCTTATATAATAAAGGGATTTTTGTTTGTTTAAACGGTGAAACCGCGGGGGACAGCTAGTTTTAATATAATGAAACTGAAGATTTTTTGTTCGTTTGTTTTAATGCATTTATCTGTGGAACTACCAGTCGGATTCGATTTTTTTCCACTAATAGACGAGGAGATTTTCCAATAATAGCACGGAGGACCTCTTGGCTCATTATGAAACCACTAATCTCCAATTCGGACTTGCAATCAACACACAAGATGAAAATGTTAACAATATACTGGGCCTAACTTAATAGAATGGACGTACTGCGAAAAAGTTACATCTACCTCGGCTCTACCATTTCCAACATAAGAGACTGTGTAGATGAGATCAGAAGACCATGCGCAATGACAAGATCAGCAGTAGGAAAACAAAGATTCGACTTATGAGATGCCTAGTCTTTCCGATCTCTCTCTGAGGAGCTGAAACTTGGTCATTAAGCCTACAAGATGGCCGGAAAATTGACGCACTGGAGATGTGATGCTGAAGATGCTTCATGAAAATTCCGTTGACGGCCTTTCACACCAATAACTCGATCCTGCAGGAGCTTAGAATAACAGATAGTCTTTCATCGACTATGCAGATTCGAATTCTGATGTTATTTGGTTACATCTGCAGAAACGAACACTCGATGAAGAGTCTTATTGTCCAGGGTGGGAGAGTGTACTCGCAACGCTACGAAAGCTGTAACCCTAGTCAAGGAGAACATTGAAGACCCACCATGTACACTTTCTTTTGCAACCACGACCACTCTGACAGGAGTACTCGACTGAGCAGAAAATGTTTTCAATCCAACTTTATAACGAACTAGTTGTCCCCGAGGTTTCACCCGCGTTCCCGGGATCAAAAGTAGCCTATAATACTCGGGTAGAATGTAGCTTCCTATAAGTGGGGAAAAAAAACGAATCTGTCCGGCAGTTTCACAGATTAGCCAGTTTAACCAAACAAAAAACTCTTCCCCTTTATAATATTAGTATAGATAGATAATTATGTGAAGTTTATAAGGATTATGTGCTATTTATAAGGAGTATGTGCTATTTATAAGGAATATGTGCAATTTATAATAAAAATGTCTAATTCCGATATTAATATCGGAATTCCGATATTGAGATCCAATATCGGAAATCAATATCGGAATTGAAAAATATTCCGATATTACATGCCCTAGTATAAAGGTTGGGTTGAGTGACGTTATTTAAAAAAAAAACAAAACGGTGCCTGATGAGTATGCCAGGCTCTGAACACAAATCTTCGAACCCCTTTTATAGCGATCGGTTGAGTAGTTGAAGCGTGAAAGCATAACAAAAAAATTGTGTATAATATTAGTTAGGATATTTTCATAGCGAGATTTGGCCACCATTCACAATTTAAAATAGTACGGTATATTCTGCCTACATTTACACTTACTTTTTAGCGATGGGCGATTGTTACTAAAAACAATCGAATTATTCGATTGGCCAATTTATTCGAATCATTCGAATAACAATCGACATCTTTCGATTGTTCATAATACGCTTCGTGCGGCACCGCGCATGTCCTATGCCGTGCGCTGGCTGTCCGTCCGCCGAATGAATTAATCTATTTGTCCCCGCGCTCACCCGTCGATTGTGCATACTATTACAACCTGCGTTGCGTGGGTCAATTTTCATTCGAAAGGTCGATTGTTATTCGATTGTTTATTCGTTAGAACGAATGAATCGACAATCGAATGTAGAGTTTTACAATTGTCGATTCTTTTGATTTTTTTTTTTGCTACAATTACCCATCGTTACTTAATTTTCATTTAGACTTGTCTACCGTTACATATTAGTCTTAGTATAATATAATAAAATATAGGTAAATTTAGCCTAACATGGCAACCCTAAATTGAATCATACATAAACAGCCGCCGCCATTACGGTGCCTCAGTGTGAGTGTAATAGCGAGAGTGGAGTCCGGGTAGTCTGTGTGAATACATAAGTTTTTCTTTAAAAAAACAAGCTCTTTTTGATGACTGTACTGCATTGTCTTTCAAAATAGATAGGTACTAATGTTTACCAAATATCAAGTCAATCCGACCACTAGAAGTGGGTGAAATTCGACTTGCAAGATTAGACCTCTTGTAAAACTCTCAAAACTCAGCTGTAGTTAGTAAAATGTTAAATGATGCTTGACACCTAAGTATGACAGTTGTCAGTACCCCTAGCGTCAAAAATTCGCGTTAGTAAACGCTTACGTTTGCATTTTTAATCCCAAACTAAGTAGAGATACTACGCATATTTTTATCTATAGGAATTGGCACAGAGTCTATAGCGGAATGCTCATGCATGGTAGGTACTAGAGGTTTGAAGATTATGGCACGGCATACTTTTCGGGTGCCATTTTTTTTAAATGGCGGCGCACGCTGCTAGCTATATAAATCTATTAGGGACACTTATACGAACAAAAAAATACTTTACTGACATAAATATCAGCATAATTTTTTATAGGAGATTATATCCGTTATTAATATGTACTTGTAGGATATTTGGTATATAATAAATCAATCTAACTATTCTAGCACCATAGAATGCGTACAGTGGTTTAATAAGTATTTTTTAATGGTTATTGAATTTGTCAAACATCGATCTTTTTCCGTAACATGACGTTTTAAGACATAGACATCCCCGTAATTTTTTGTACATATAAGTGTCCCCAACGCGAACGAAGTCGTGCCGGGCAGCTAGTTTATTTATATTTTTTGTCACTTTGGCCAATGTGACAATTAAAACATTGTTACCAATTTATGAACATTTAATGCTATTTGACCTAAATCAAAACATCCTGTGTATTCTTGCTTAGTTTTTGGAATCTGACACTTTTAAGCTGTGTTTCCACTGCGCGAATATACAACTCACATGATTTATGTCAACCATCGAGTTACAATAGATCTATGATATCAACAGTAGATCTAGATGTCACATCGTGACAGACACATTATATTGCTTCGTGAATGAAAACCTTAAAAAAATATTATATACCTATATACCTACCTAAGTATATTATTATGTTTTCATCTCTTGAGTGATTCACACAAACATTTGGAGAGCCCTGAGATTCAGTTGAGGTTTGCTCTAAAACGTAGTGATTAAATACTCTTTGGTTTGCTCCAAGTATATACTGTAGTCTTTGGTTTGCTCGCCAAGATGAACTAACGCTTAGTATATGAAACGGGGCTTTACCTGCTATAATAGCATGAATGGGGTGCGTTTAAGTCAATAATCCACTATAAAATTTAAACTGACTAAACGTCAAACAGCCCGTTCAAGAAAACCGCGAGGCGAAAAATTAAACTGACTAAAATTTAATCTGCACCGTTCACGGGCGTCCGCTGGTATAAGTTTTCGCCTGGCTAGAATGAATTTCAGCGACCTTTTTATGTCGCAAAATTTTATCCTGCTGTCCGATTGCCAGCTTTTTGTGTTTTGTCACTTGTTTTGCATCGGCAACTGACATATTACACGGGCATATTGATATCTCATGTTCCGGTCCATTTTTACTGTTTATTAACTTCAAGATTCCAAGCGAAATCCTAACTTTCGGATATTACAATAAAAAATTGAGTCGAATTGAATTTTACAGCTTAAGCCTAGACTCCGTTCAGCGAACCCTCGCGCTAGTATAATTTTTTGCGGCGAAAATTTCGCCGTCTTACTTAAACGCACCCCAGACTTGAACAAAAACAGTTGTATACCTATTTGAGTTTGCGTCACAGTGTGAAGGAGCTCATTTTCGTTTAGTTATCATTTAGTTTGTGTAGGTACCGTACAAGAATACCGTCTAGAAAGTGACGAACGAATACGGTAAAATCTCTAAACTCTGGCTGAATAATTAATCTAGTCATCAGTTCAAATCTAGTAGTGCAAGCAAATCTATAGTTATTGTCTAAAATATAGGTGTGATTTTTAGGTACATTTTATGAAATGTTTTGCTTGCCCTTTGCTGTCCCCCCTGTCCCATTTATATTAATTGGTGTACTACTCTTTGTATTATTAATATAGTTATATGTAAACGAAGGCGACGTTTAACCGTAAACAGAAAATATAAGAGGTAACATCAAATAAAGTTAATAAAGTCACGATATTTTTATATGCATACTTACCTACTAGGTATTTAGGCTTGATTCAAATGTGTTTTTTTTTGTCGAAGATTCAACATGTGTACCAAGGATAAGATTGCAAGCTACTTGAATGTCGAAACAGGCAGTTTGGTCTTTGCATTTGTAACTTCCGTAAGTACCTACCTAGTAATATTTTATTTTAGCGTCATCCAAAAACCTTTTCAGGAAACCCACATTCCGCTACGTAATGTTTCAAGGCTTGAATTTCTCTACTATTGTGTACATACCTTATAGATAATCATATCTGCAGCTCGCTTGAAGGAAAAATTCCTGCGTTTGTGTTTTAGGGGTATGCAAGAATTTTTGTTTGTATCTGTTACATATTGAAATAGCAATCTACAAGAGCCCTAACATCACAAACTCTACACACCGTGCATAATCAAAATATGTGGCTTGACCGTTTCGCTACTACAAGAACTATTGGTACCTACTACAGAAAAGTAATCAACAGTGAATAAATTTTTCACCTTACTCCCATGTGACGGTGTTTTGAAACACCTAAATGATTTTTCCATCCAATATATAAAATTCTTGTGTCCCAGTGTTTGTAACAAAACTCCTCCAAAACCGCTTGACCGATTCTTATGAAATTTTGTGTGTAGGTATATTCAGTAGGTCTGAGAATAGGACATAAACTATTTTCATACCCATAGAGTAGGGTAGCAGTAGCACCACGCGAAAGAAGTCGCGCCGGGCAGCTAGTATAGGTATAAATAAACCCACTGACCATAGTGGATTTATTTAAAATATTTTTTTTTTTTTTTTTTAAAGAAAATTTTAATCAAAAGGCAAGAAATCTGTAAAAAGTTACAAATAAACACCATTTTATGATTTCTCCATTTTTATTTATTTGTCATTATTGTTTATCAATAAATTAAAAAAAAAAATATACATAAATTAATTCTAATTACAGATCTCATCAGGTGTACTTATTGTCATCTTGCTAATGGTAATTGTGGGAGTTAATCTATATCCTCCTCTCAACAATGACCATGTAGCATTCACATTGGTGATGGCGGCTTTACTTCTGCTCATTTTCATCAGCTTCGTATTCTCCTTACTGCTTTTGAAGGGACTTTTAAAGGTATTTTTTATCTAAATCTAAACGAGATAACTATAAAGAAAAGATTCGATTTTTGTAAGTTTGTTTGTTTGTAATGGATTAACTAAATAAGTAAATATCCTGGGACATTCCTCACACACGGTTTTCTGATCCCAAACTAAGCAGAGCTTGTACACACGGCTACACATCAAGCTATACATATCCAGTATAAGCTGATCTCGCATTGTATGATTTCCGTACAATGAGAGGTCACCTTGTATTGGAAATGTATAGCTTGATCTGTAGCCATGCGTTTTTTTTTATATACTACTTAGGTAACATACAAGCATACGGCCCGCCTGATGGTAAGCGGTACTATGGAAACCAGATAACTGATAATAATATAATACATATACTACTTTTGGTTTGTAAATACATACTTAATGTATATAATTACACCCTGAGTCAGGACCTACAGACATGTTCATGCACACAAATGCATGTCCTGTGTGGGAATCGAACCCACGACCTGCGGCGCGATAAGTGGAATCTTAACCAACCGCGCTAGCTTACCCATCAAACTCAAAAACTACTGGATATTAACACTGAGTATGGCTAGCCATATAGCCTATGTCACTACTCAGTACAGAAAATAAAAAAATAAAATATAGGTAGGTATATTTTATTTTCAATAAATGAGGGATGCCTACGAAAACTCCAACAATGTAACCCAAGCAAGGAACTTGAATTATTAGTGGTTTAGTAATGTTAAAGTTTGTATGCAAGGAAACTCGGTATTATTACTTTGGGCAGAAAATAATCATGATTTTTACAGGTTTTGGAAAATCGACCCCAAATGGGGCAAAAAAGGGTAATCGTATTTTAAGGGGAGGATTTTACTGCGTCTCACAAGTTGGTATACATAGGTTTCTTTTGTAGGCTACAAAATAAAGGATTTGGGAAATTCCATCCCTAAGCGGGTAAAGTAGCGCGGGCGAAAAGCTACTACAAATATCCTGGGACATACTTCTCATACGGCAACGGGGAGGGGGTCGAGGTGAATCTCATTAATCTCACAAGGGGGTGAGCAAATATTAAAAAAAAAAAAAAAAAAAAAAATCTGCAAGGAACAGTGTAAATTGGTGAGAACACGGGGTTAAATTTTCGAATTTTTGTAGCTCCCTTTATCGTTCGACATTTTCACTGTGATTCTATACAACACGTTCTAATCTAATCTCACATAAATTATTTTTGTTTTTAAATATATCCAATGCAAACAAGCACTGATTAACGTATTTACGCAAAATATACGCATAGTTATTGAAAAATCTCACGTGAAATTAGTGGGGAGGGGTAGGGGGGTTAGGGCCGAACAAAATCTAACTACTATTATAAAGTCAAATGAACGATTGAAAAATGATCATATAGACAAATTGTTGAGGCATATACGTTTGAATGTTTTTTATACAAAATATTTCACGAAATACAATTAAAATAGTTGATGTCGCTACGACACCGCTGACGTTTTGTTACGAGAATCGTCCCACAGGTTGGCGAAGTAACAAAAATATATAGGGTCATTGCGCCGGTTTCGCGACCAGTTCTGGTTGGCGACCACTTGCCTGCCTAGGTTTCTTTAATTGAAGATAATAACTTTTCTTTAGGAGATAAAAATGAAAAGAATGCCTTTAATATTATTTTAATAGTTATGTAATTAAAAAAATCTAAATTTGACATCAACCGCTGAACACAAAACAAAAAAAAGGACGTTAAGTTCACGTGTTGATTCAGTGTGTCTGGACATGCAGTGAATGAGCAAAAAAAATAGCAAGGCGCGCGGCATTCGAAGGTAAGTTTTGTTACTTAGAGTAAGTTGTTTAGTCAAATTAGATGCATGGTTACTTCAATTATGTACAAATTTGAATTGTTTAATTGTAATTTAGTTTTTTTTTTTATTATTTTAATTTAAAATCCAGTGGTCGGTTACTGAAATGAATATTTTATCAATGTGTTAGAAAGCGACCAGGTGGTCGTATTCTGACTCATACAGTCTTATTTTGTTTTGCTTAGTATATTCTCAATGTTTTATTTATGATTACACAATTTAGTATTTGGAGTGTTTAAAGCCTTAAGATGCATAATATCTTCGGTATACGACCACATGGCTTCATAATAAAACTTTGTCTAATTCACTCACAAACATTTGTACTAAATAGGTGGTCGCTAACAGATACAGTTCAAAAATTACGATGGTAGTTTGCGACCACCAAGATTTAGTACGAAAATAATGATAGCTGAAAACTAAAATAAGCTGCTTAAGTATGTTCAGTATTCAACCACGTGATTAGTTGATTAATTAAAAGTTAAATCAAGTAAGAAGTTTCAATATTCTTATTATTTAACTGATTGTATTTTTTTTTCAAGATGAATCCTTTGAATTTCTTCAAATAACTAAAAGGAATAAAGAGACTGTCCAATACTTCCAAGAAGACCTAAAAGAAGCTCTTCATGACAATCGAAGGACAGGGAATACACTCTTGCCTAACTTGCCTTGCATATGGGATTCCGTGAACGACGGTACCGACAGTGGGAAGAGTAAGCTAATGTTTGCCAGGGCTAAGTTCGATTTAGTCATCAGAATTAGCGAAAGACGGACGAGCCTCTCTTCTTTTTGGTCTCTTGCCAAAGCTGTTGAAGGAAGCTTTTGCCAGTCGTCCTTCCCACCATTATGTAAACTGGACGGGAACTTAGCCCATAGTGCTAAGGAAAAGGCTGACCTTTTAGGCTCTGTCATTGCCTCTTACTCGACTTTGGATGTTGTGGACGACACACCGCCTACCATCCCGCAGTGTGACAGCTCCATGCCGGAGATTGTTATATGGTCAACGGGAAGTTCAGCAAATATTGCTCTCTGTAGACATCCATATGTCGAGGTAGCCAGACGGTATACCGGCAATGGTGTTGAAACAGTTTGCTCCTGATTTGTGTCATATACTAACGCGCCTTTTCTCGCTTTCCTACTCGAAAATGGAAGTCCTGTCTTCGTTCTACCCATGTGAACCTATACCTAGAGGATCACCAGGAGGATTTGTTGAGCGACCGACAATACGGAATTCCAACACATTCACACAGGTGTGGTGACCTTCTAGTGTATCTCACACACCGTTTGTCACTCGCCATTGAGACTCAGGGTGAGGAATATTTGCAGATACTTAATGAATGCTGGCGACCCGCAAGGCTCCATGTTATCCCTAACAATGTTCCTTCTGCATATCAATGATATGCTGTCTATTAACGAAGACAGTACATGGGACGATAATTACACGGACCGTGCAAATATCGCTCGTTCCATAGTGGAGGAAATACGCGAACGATTCTGTCTGAAATCGAAAGTACACTAACGAAACCTAGTCCATTTCAATCCCACTTAGACACAAGCCTGCGCGTTCACCGCTAAGAAAACCCCATTGGCTGTGGCTCCACAATTCCAGAACACGTCCCATAAATCATGAAGTATGACATGACAAGGATCCCGATGCTGGGATCTTTGTCATCTAGAAGATAAGGTCAAACTGTTATCCAAAAACCCCGATGTGCTTAATAGAGCGAAGCAGTGCATCTCATCGGAGCGAAAACTTCAACTTTATAAATCGCAATTAAGGCTCCATATGGAGTACTGCTGCCATCTGTGTGTTGGAGCACCTGGATATCAGCTTGGGCGTTTAAATTGTGTTCAGGGACGTGCCATCAGAATTGTTGACAATCCCGAGCTCACAAGGGATTTAGGGCCTTTAATCTGAAGAGAAACTGCCTCCTTATGTGTGTCTACCGCTTATACAACGGACAATATTCTGAAGAATTGTTGACTTAATGCTTACAGCTTCTTCTACCATCGCACCTCTCGCCATCGACTGGGAGTCAATCCTCACACATTGGATCTTAAATAGTCACGTACTGTGCGGAAGGGAGAAGGAAGCAGACGAGTATCCTATCGTTGGTGCTTAGGCTGTGAAATGAGCTCACCGCCGTGGTTTTCCCAAGGGAGTAAGTACATCATGGGATTCAAAATTGGTGTGAAGAGATTATTCCAGGGTCAGCAACGTGCGGCTTGTTGACCCTGCAATATCTCTTCCCTGGTGGTCCTGGTGTTGCAAGCGTTCATACGCTATGGTAACTGCTTATCATCAGGCGGGCCGTACGCTTGTTTGCTACTTTAGCAGTATAAAAAAAAGAGACGTGACGTGAAACTATCGAAACAAGAGGAGCAGATTTTGCACTGATGCAGGATGGATGCAGGTGAAAAGCGGGTTAAAGGTTGGCTTTTAAGTGTTGCCAAGTGTGCACCGCTCGTTGTTATTCCCTACGGACGTCCACAATGTGTCGCTGGTGAGAGCATGATTTAATACTATTTGTGTTTATTTAACTATGTTTAGTTTAAAAGGGAAAAAAGTATATTCTAAATCAATAAAACATGTTTTATTACTTATTTTTTATATTCTAAAATAGTGGTCGCTATCTAGCATTCTTAGTGGTCGTAAACTGAAATAGGTGGTCGCTATCTAACACTTTCGGTACTTTTCCGGTTTTCCAATCATTTTTCATAATTTATGAATGAAAGTGTGATGTTTTATACTTTGTTTCAAAACTTGACTATATTTGGGACCCATTTACATCGGCGCTTACTATTTTGCGCGTATATAGCGTATGTGGTGACTTACCAAAGTTAGCAACTCAGCTAATCGGTCGCCAACCAGCGCAACGACCCTATTATAGCTGCGTGTGTGGTCACTCAAAGATTAGTATTGAAAATATATCGTAATATGACTTGCTATGATTTATATTAATATTATTATAGCTACGTCTGTGATGAGCTTTTTAAGGCGGGGTTCTCCCAAAACCGGAGTATTGGTTCTCATTTCATTAGTAAATAGCAGTGATTAAAATTTTGAAAAAAATATAATGTTATTTTACACTATATAAGCTTCCTATTTCGGCCTTTCGATACACGATTACGAGCACTTTGCTGCATCGAATTAAATCGCAAAGACAGGTCTAAATGGTCTAATGGTTCTCATTTCATTTGAATTATATAAGTTTTTGGGTAATGAAACTTATACCATAAAAAAGTACATGAAAAATTGATTATAATCATATTTTGAATTATGTAAAATTCCATCATCCTAATTCCAAAAATAAGTTTATTCAAACGCTGTTCGCGCTACAACTCCCTCGCCGTGTCCCTCAGTCCCGAGCGGAACGTGTTGGAGGTCGGACGTGTGCCAATTTTTTCTAGAAATACACCACCCCCTGAGTTACGACTCAGGGATAGTCAACATTTGCCTAGACAGTCGTATTTATAATATTATTCATAATGAAAATAAAATAAATTTAGTATCAAGTTGTTCATTTGTCTTCATTTGATAACTTGTTACATTTCAATTGTTAGCGAAAATAAAATATGGCATCATTACAAAAATCAAAAAAAAAATACTCTGATTCGTGAAGTTGATGAAGAATCGGAATCAGTAAACTCTTATTATAAACTGATATATACATATAGGCTTATTCTTGTACACATGCATAGTAGGCATTCATTATCATGATTTTTTCAGACGCAGACAAAGCTGTGCGTTGTCTCTTTTTACGCGGTGATAGAATGTTAAAAAAACTAAAAACTCAACAGTACACCGATAAATCGAAAAAAGAACATTCAATAACGACAACCGCCTGTATCTAAATGAACAAAAAAAAATGAAAATTAATTACCTTGTATTAAAAGACCCAAATGTTTAGAGCTTCTGCCTTATTGCCCAGTATTGCTTAGTATTATACAAAGAATTGCACAATCAGTTATATTTTATTCTTAGATCTCAAAACATGGCATTTAAAATCTGAAAACTCTGTGCAATATTTAGTTTTACGTGTTTAGCATATGCGTACAATTTTAGCACGACATTTTAGTACTTTTAGATTTTGCACGAAACAGAATATTTTATGGCACTGATTTAAAGAGGCAGTTGTAAATAGCGGTTTTGGTAAGTTAAAAATTATAAATGGCACGTTTAATAATTAGTTGAGCAGAAAACTAAGCAGTAAAGTAAACAAAAATGAGTAAAAAAAAAAAATGAAATGGATCAGTGAATATATAATTGAGCAGGAAATAATTAAATGGGCGGTAAAAATTATTGAACGAGCGGTTACGTGTGGGCAGTAATAAATCGGAATTTGTCTGTAAGAAATCTCATTTTAAGCAATTCTATAAACAATGAGGTGGTAAAGTAGTTTTCGAGATATAGCGGTGTGACGGACGAACGGACAGACGGACGAAGTCGCACCATAAGGGTTCCTTTTTACGTTTTTGGTACGGTACCCTAAAAACAGTACTTAAATAGTAATGAAAAATTAAATTACTTTTGCTTTGACTGAAGGAATTAAATAAAAAAAATTGTATAATAATAATAGGAACTTTTATTCGTAATTCGAAACATACTTAAGTAATTAAAATGACATAGAATTTGCTTAGTAGCAGCTAAAATAAACTTATTGTATAATAAGAGCAGGTTTGGCTTTCGACGGTCTGCCTCTCTTCCTTTTTTGTCCGAGTGGAATGTTTTTAGCTTCAACTGGAGGTACGGCGTACTTCAAGCGTATGGACAGTATTGAACAGGCCAATTATATGTTTACACATACCGCCACCCGCGCTAATAAGCTCCGCCCAACTAACGAACATTTACCTTTCTTTTCAATGAATTTGAGTTCGGGTGTCACCGCTCGCTATGATCTGCCGAACTATTTATCGAACCGCTCATTCCATTATTTTTACCGCTCTTTCAGTTATTGGACTGCTCAATTATTTTAAGAATTGACATTCTATGATAAAATAACCGACTAATTGATTTTTTATTACTGTCCATGTTTTACTGTCGCAATAATTAATAAACCGCCATTAAATTAAATAACTGCTCAATATGTTTTTCAACTGATCATAATAACATCTCGAATATTGAAATAACAGCTCAAAAAATTTGTTCCCATATTTTATTTGGTCTAGCAACATGATCATAATACAAAAAGTGCCACAGTATAGAATTGTGACAGTATGACTATTCCATTTAATAAGTATTATCTAAATTATCTAAACTCTGTATATCTATACTAATATTATAAAGAGGAAAGATTTGATTGTTTGTTTGTTTGCATTGAATAGGCTCCGAAAGTACTGAACCGATTTGAATAATTCTTTCACTGTTGGGAAGCTACACTATCCCCGGGTGACATAGGCTATATTATATTTTCGAAAAAATTAGGGATCCTTACTAAATCTCCAATAATGTAACCCAAAGTGTAAAAAAAATACCTAAAATATTCATTACATCGCGTGCGCTGCGAAAACTATTGATGATAGAATAAAAAAATGTACTACGACTTTGCAGAGCACATTATTATTTACAAAAAGTGTCGCGATACCATATGTCTAACTATTATAGTTATGCCACAATAAGTGTTTTTCTATTTTAATTTTTTTATTGAAATGCCGCCGCTATAAATGTCTCTCTATTTGTATCTTGGTATTAATCATTATCAAAATAAATTACTTCATATCCAAGACTGCTTCAATACCTTTATATAACTTTTTGAATTATTCAATTCGGACATTCCATTCAAAAGATATCACGAGTTTAAAAATATAAGTATTAGCAGAAAAATCACGTCACGGGTACGGGCCGTACGGCAGGGAGTCAATCTCTTTGCGTGTGGCTCAGTGTTTGACGGTAGGGTTGGGTAGGGAAGGGGGAAGGGGGAAGGGCAGGGTAGATTTAAGTAGGTACGCGTACCACGCGAACGAAGTCGCGCCGGGCAGCTAGTTACATATAATTTCCTAAAATCCCTTATTATACTAATATTATAAAGCGGAAGTTTGTTTTGTTTGTTTAAATATGGCCGCCTGCCGCTCCAAGATGGCGGATACATTTTCTTTTAAATTTTGAATTTGTGAAATATTGAAAAAGTGTCCGCCATGTTGAACTTTTTAGATAAAGGTCCGATTGCTGTCAAAATCGATATTTGAGAGTCATGGGGGTCACAAAACAAGAAACTTTTCTCAACAATTTGAAAAAGTGTCCGCCATTTTGAACTTTTTAGTTACTTGTCCGATTGCTCTCAAAATCGATATCTGAGAGACCTTGGGGTCACAAAACAAGAATCTTTTCTCAAAATTTTGAAAAAGTGTCCACCATGTTGAACTTTTTAGAAAATGGTCCGATTGCTCTCAAAATCGATATATGAGAGACCGTGGGGTCACAAAACAAGAAACTTTTCTCAAAAATTTGAAAAATTGTCCGCCATTTACAACCTCAATTTTTATCTAAATACGTAAGTATCTACTGCTTTATTTTCTGTAATGTGGCAAAATAAAATCGGACGCCATAATGGAATTTCAAATGGTGCGCCGCGGTGAATTTTGGCGCGAATAGCTGCATCGTGCGTAGATGAATACGTAGCGCGCTCAAATGGCGGGGTACGAGGTAGCGTAAAATACCTACAGCTCGTCGGAGAACCTCGCCTTAATGTTGACAACAACTGATTTAACATAATAAATAGATATCCTAGTTTAAAAATGGGATAACTAGAGGTATTTGCACGCACTCTTGCATTGTCAATAACGTATAGAAATGCTATGCTACTATACTACAATAGCATGGCTGTACGGGCCTAGTAGTAGTTAGCCCAGTACATTTGAATTGTAGTTGTTGTTGGAGTGCGCAGAGAAACCACTTGTGAAGTATCAAAAGTATAATGATTATATTCACAGTACAGTAACTGTTTGGTGATTCGTTCCTCTTGATGTTGTTGATGTAAGACGTTATAATGCACTCTAGTAAAATGTTAAGAATCGGTGTATTTATGCTATAGTTAGCGGGCGACAAAAGTAGGTTGCTGAATACACAGAAAAATGTACGGTGTTGAAACCGTACAATGGCCTTTCATACTAATGTAGTATCTCAGAGTATATAAATACTACGTACAAGAAGTATTTTTGAACCAATTAACATGTTTTTATGTTTGTAATTATTAAACATTTATTAATTATTTAATTTTTTTTTTAGAAATCGTCTGGCTACGTGAAAGCATATATTATTTATGGGATTACAAAATCAATTATACATGCCATATTAAGTATTGTTCTGGCGGTATTAATCCCACCGGTTGCACTTCCTGCCTTGGTTTTTTGCTGTAAGTAATCATACTATTCATAGTACTTTAATATTATTATCACATAATCCAAGAAAACAGTAAGTAGATATTATAAATATCCGGTGATATTTCTACACTCTATCATCTGATCCCAAACTAAAAAGAGCTTTTACCAAGAAAATAGAATATAGCGGAAGTTAGTTTGTTTGCTTGTAACCTCTTTACGCCTCATCGGCTAAACCAATCCTGATGAAATTTGGCACTCGTTTAGATTATATATATTATAATATAACATGAGATATCTGGGAGAACGGGAGTGCCCCCCGAGCCGAGCTTCGAACGAACAGGATTAGTTCGTTGCTCGCGATTTCAAGCGTGGATCAACGAGCCAACAACGAGTGCGATGGGAATCCCTGTGTTAGTGAAAAAACTGACAATCGGGCGGAGCGCAGTCGAGCACGCTACGAATGCTTGTTCGAGGCTCGCAAGCCCGTCCACGCTACGCGAATCTTGCTCGCAGTGTGCTCGTTCGTGGCTCGGCTCGTGCTCGGTTCTCTAAGCATGGACGCACCATAAAAACAAACAGGATATCGTTTGCACCCAGTTCCACAACTATTGATATTTTCTTTTCTTGTTTAGTACATTATTGGTGTATCTCAAAATTTCTATTATAATGACATGCTCTACCGAACATACGGTATTGATGTGGATAATAGACCATAATGTTTTTTTTTTTTTTTTTTTTTTCAGTTATATACGGGGTAATTCTGCACATGATTAGGATGACATACTGCAAAATGACATCTGGGTTAGTCTATACCGCCGCACCGAACACAGATCCTATATAATAACTAAAGATCAAAATGGTTCATAACCTTTTTTTACTTAATTATTAATATTAGATTTACATTTTGAAAAAAATATGTTTTAATCTTTTCTATGTATAGTCCAGTAGAATTAGATAATCAATTTACATTAACGATTGACATGTTGCGATCACAAAGTAGGTAGAAGTCGACCTACCAATATGATATAAGCAATAATATAGAATACGCTAATTTTGCTAGAAGTTGAATTAAGCAAAAAGTATTTTCTGAGGGTTCCGTAGATCGCAACCGGCTGCAAACTTGAAACTAACTGTATTGCCAAGGAGATGAAGGCAAAAAATCACTTTTTTAAGTTTAGGTATGTTCCGTATGTCGCAACCGGTCCAAATTGCTTGAGAAGGTAGGTAATGGTTCTCTAAAGACATGGTATTGTCGCAACTAGTACCACAATTTTTGTTTAGGAATTATTCAATATCATAGTTTTTCTCAATTTTCACCATTTTCCGTACCTCCAAATCGTTTGCGAATTTAAGGTAATCATATCCATACATAACTCTATCGATATGCCAAAAATCATTAGTACCACAATTAATGTAAATGTTGTTTAATTTAATGTTAGCTAATTCTACTGGACTAGTAAGTCACGCAGTCAAGTCAAACTTTACGTATAGGGAAATGCAGCTACGTACCTACGTAATTTAGATTTATACAAGGTGTAACCGAAAGCGGTGAACACTACAAAAGCTCAATATAAATAATTACTCAAAAATTCATACCAAATTTTTGCTTCCAAGTTTATTAAATTAACATCATAACCAAGGTGTCACCAAAAATTATTCATATAGGGTAGGGTAGGGTGGGGTATCACCACAGGGTGGGGTATCACCACAGGGTAGAGTAGCACCACGCAAACATAGTCGCGCCGGGCAGCTAGTATTTCCGCATCGTTTCGAGTCTCGGTGTGAACTAACTCTTAGGGGCCGTTCACACAGATCGACTCGGAGAGAAGAGCATATTTTGATACGCATTTAAAAATAGAGTTTTGGATCATTGAAATAAGATGGTAACCGCTTACCATCAGGCGGGCCGTATGCTTGTGTGCCACCTTAGAGGTATAAAAAAAAAAACATTTCACTTCTTTTGTTGGCGCGTGAGGATGGTTCTCCAGTATTCAATGTCTCCGAGCCAGTCTGTGTGAACGGACCCTTATAAATTGTTTTCATTATATTTTAGATAAGTTCTATTCAATTAGGTCTCTCAGTGTTGACAACCCACCATAATTTGATCTTTATTATCCCGATATTTTATAATTATAATTACTTAACTACATAATTAGTTTTAAGGTAATATTATATCCTAAAGTTTAACATGTAACTTTCGCACTCGTATTCTACTTATATTATGGTTGAAGCACGTGGGTTGAAGAATGTTATTTAAGCTTTTTGTAACAATTGATTCTTGTTTTTTTTTATTTGACGTCTATTGTACTCGTTATGAGTTTTGTGTTGCTATGACTGGTTGTCATTTGTTCAGTTTTTTAAATTAGTTTTTATTAATGATTACCTTCTTATTTTAAATAAATAAAATGTAAACATGGAAGTTTTGTATTATTTTTGATTAGGTACCGATTTTGTATAGAAATTAAACATAACTAAGTAGGTATATAATCTTTTTTTTTCTTCTCATCCAACGACATTACTTAAATGGGTTCGTTTGCGGTAAGGACCTGAGATAATAATCTAGGATAGCAACAGACCTTCCCACGGTAACTTTGCAGGGTTAGAATCTTATCATGTACTGTTAAGGTGAATTAAAGTGACATCTCCCGGTAACGGAGCGTGAGGCTGTTTTTGTAGTAGCCACATCACTGAACGAACTCCCATCTCGGATACCGCGAATCTAACTGGATGTAAGTACACAAGCTTTCTCAGAAGCGTTGGGTTTGAGGACAAGGGAAACATCGGAAAATCGGACATAGGTCATTATTATTTTGTACTTCCTTGACACAGATTTAAGTCTGAATATGTTGGAACACAATCAACCATGCTAATAACTGATGATTAGGCCGAAAGTGGTAAGCACACAAGTCTAGATGGGAACAAGCCGTGTGAACAAGTATAAGGTATGGTAGCTTATCAACATGTGGGTGACCTCATTACGTACTGTAGAAAACTCATGGTATTCAACAACAACTACAACAGTCTATTAAACCATATGGTTTAATAGACTGTGGTAGGGGTACTGACTTCACGTACGGCCTGCCTGCTAGGTACCAGGCAGGTGGGAAATGGGCATGTGAAATGAAAAATTCTAGTTTGTAACTAAAACATACAATGACACATAAGACATCAGACAGACTAGAATAGTCACAATGGATTGGATTCTTAATTTCTCTTAATTTTAGTTGTAACCATAACCTGAGACATGTCTGTAAAAGTCTGGTAAAAGTTGGTATAATTTACCTCCATGATTGGGGTGCACACAGAGCAGCAGGCAAGGCTCGTCGCCGGGCTCCCGGCAACAGTCGAGGACGTCGCGGCAGGTCGTCTGAGGGGTGACCGGCACGTGCGTCGGAGACCAGCCTGCGCCGCTCTCGCACCACACTCGCACTATCATCTGTCACAAACAAAATATTACCCATTAGTATTTTTCCAACTGGGACATGAATCTCGGCCTAAGGCCCACTTGCGTCAACCTGAGTTAAAATTATACCTGTTTACATCACCCAATGGTATCAATTTATTTCATTTAACATAAGAAAATTTCGCAGAAACATAGAAAATTTAAGAAAACTTTACGACAATATAATCTTTTCTAATGTAACCTTAGCGCGGTAGGGTAGAGTAGGTTAGGTAAGGGGGTAAATAAGGGGGCGCGGGTGAAACCGCAGGCGGAAAGCTAGTAATAAATAAATATCCTGGGAAATTCCTTACACACGATCATCTGATCCCAAACTAAGCAGAGCTAGTACTATGGAAAACAGTGATATAGGTACCTAATACCATATACTCTATACTCTTTACTATTTTTTGTTTGGAAATACATAGGTACTTAATATTACATAATTGCACCTAGACTCAGGACACACACATACATTTTAATGCACACAAATGCATATGTTATCATAAATACTTATATTTCTATATAAGTACATACACCTACCTATATTTTTCAACATGTTCCCGAACTTCAGGTAAATGCAGTGAAATCTCATTGGCAACATTGGTAGAGAATTTTCAATAGCGCTAAGATTTCAACTACTAAGCTTCTATCCTCTATCTCGCATGAAATTTTATACATGAGGGCTAAAATTGAAGAAAACTACGGTGGACAAGCAATATAAGGAACGGGGTATGGAAGTTGAACGCTAACGAGTTGGGAACTACCATCGACAAACACGAGACACTGGCGCCGCGCCCCATCTGGAGGCCAACCATCGAGGTAAACTAACGGAAAATCGTATTAATGGAGCACCTAATGCATGATATGATAGATAGACACATAGTACATGATAAAAACAAAATTTACTTTCAGGTGATTTAAAAAAAACAGCTTTTTATGACCATCGTGACTACGACGATTTGACGTTTCATTCATGATTATTAAAATTTACGCATTGCGTGTTATACAGCGACTAAAACTTTGCTCGTAAAAATCATACGATTCAGATATTCTATTTTTCTATAAAGCATCTGAAACAAATAATCAAGTACCTATTTCTATAGATGATATTTGACAAAGAGAATGAAGTAGGTAAATTTTATGCATCTTTGTGTGGCCGCTTCCTCTCACACAACAGGGAAATTTTTCATCGTTTAGAAACGAAAGATTAATTAACACCCAGGAACTCATCATTATCTGTCTGCTATTCGCAAGCTCTTCCTCATACGGTATGAATAATAACGGTACCATTATTTCAGTTAATTGTGCGTTTGTATTGTAATATTTATGCAGGTATTCATGCGCAATGACTTTTAGAATGGTCCCACTGTCTGGGCGGACGTGATACGCAAACAGTACGATTATGTATGCCCTAATTTTTGGTTGTCACTTGTCTGGAGAAGGCTTTTTATGCTGCTGTTAAAACTTTTAAAGGGATTTTGCAGGAGCTAATTAAAACTTGGGTAGTTTTAAAGTCGTTTTTAATACGGCATTCCCAAACTTTATTCTTAGTATCTTATTCCTTAAATTCTTCTCAGTTTAAGTGTATTCCGAACCGGTGGCAAATTCAACTGTATGTACCAACTTAACGTTCATTACCAGGGCCTAAACTTAATAAATAAAAAAATGATAGGTAATTTATATAATTTTAGGTAGGAAAACTTAGGTAATTACTAAGTTACCAAATATAATACAGGCAACTTGGGCAACATGCAGTGGGAATGTGACAGCAGAAAACCGAATTTAACTTTTCTTATGCGAATACAGTTTTTGTTGAGTAGGTAGGACTTAAGTAAGAAAGAAACGCAGTTACAATATTGTTATGGGAATAAAACAGAGAAAAAAATATCCCGCTGCTCGCCTCCTGCTCGTAGCTTCCGGTGCCCTTTACAAGCTTAACCTTTGTTTTTTTTTTAAGAATTTGCGTAGGGAGGAGATTATACGGTACTAGAGTTAAATAAATATCCTGGGACATTCCTCACACACGGTCATCTGATCCCAAACTAAGCAAAGCTTGTACTATGGAAACCTGATAACTGATATAATACATATACTACTTTTTGTTTGTAAATACATACTTAATATACATAATTACACCCAGACTCAGGACATACAGTCATGTTCATGCACACAAATGCATGTCCTGTGTGAGAATCGAACCCACGACCTGCGGCGCCAACTGCGCCAACTACAGGCCAGTTGTACGGCAAAGTAATAATTATAATGGAAACCATACTTTTTATGACTTATTAAATAGGCGACAGCGATGGCAAATGCGAAATTCAACTGCTAAAAGGTGAGCCGAATTACGAGAATAGCACAGGAGAATAGGTATAATGGACTTTTTATTACCTACACCAAGGCGCCGCGGCGTCTGCTCCGTGCAATAAAAAAATAAATAACATTCTTTAACATTTTATACGCGGCGAAATTAAATTGCTGCACTTGATTATGGTCGTACATCAAATATAATTATTATTAGGTACGCTAACTTATAAAATCCTCAAAACGTGCACATGTTTTCTGGTTCAAAAATATACTTAATGAAGAATTTAAAATTCATTCATTTTGTTCTTCCCAGGTACACGTCAGAGAGGTTTTTAACCAATTTTTCAGTATAAAGAGTCAGTTGCCGTGTAGGTTTGCAACACATCATTACTAATGGCCAAGTCCACTAGACTATCTTCAGGTGTTATTTTCAGACCGGGACAAAAATCTTGATAGTGGCGCCCTGTCTACAGCGAATGAGAAAAATAATAGAAAAACTCGCATTTTTTGTGTCCGGGAATCATATTTAAGATAATTATGGAGATATTTATTTTTATTATAATTTAAAAAAAAAAAAAACTTAAATTTGTACGTAGTATTTATATACTCTGAGCTTAAATTATTTATAATATTAATCAATTAGGTATTTCAATTAAAATTCCCGCCATTAGATGGCGGCAACATTCTGCTCAAAAACTAACTGGGCGTTATAAAATCTACATATGCTACAGATGAATTTCCACACCTTCCCTGACCCAAAAATAAAACTAGGGAACACCCCAGTCTCCGGAAGGCCAAGCTACAGTCGTACCTCAGAGTATATAAATACTACGTAGGTACCTACTAGTCGTACCTACGCTATTCACCCCCATACCATTGCATATTCTTTACCATTGGCTGTCTAAACAAATAATATAGGTACCTACCCTAAAGTTTACTGAATATCGAAAGAACCCTCTAAGAAGAATTAGGAAATATACATAACATGTGTAGTTGAATATGTACTGTCTGGTGATGACCATAAAAAGTATATCAATTCACTTGTAATTGATTCCAATATATTCAACTCCTTAGCTTGGATAAACGATAATTCTATTCAGTTGCAATCCAGTTCAATGCACAGGTGGACGCAGCAGGACACTGGGTTCTTCCTTAAACAGGCTTTTATGGACTTGTAGGATTAATACAACTATGAAAAGGTCATTGCATCTTCGGATATCAAGTTGATTCCAAGTCATTATGTAAATATTGACGTAATCACCATCGTCTATGGACAACGGCTGTCTATCCATCCGTCCATCAAAACAAGAGTCACTACTATGAAAGCACTCAATATCAATTCTGTCAAACGATTGTGTACCCTATAACTCTGTTATTTTACCCTATTGATATAAGAAATAGTAAATTATTGGCTGTAAATATAAATTGGTAAAGGGAAGACGAGACGCGGAATTGAATTCAAGTAGCATCTGCATTTATGAACTTTACTAAACATGTTTGGAGGACAAGGAAGTTTGGTCACAAAGTTTGGTAAGGCGATTCTCAACAAGTAGGTAAGTATACATTGTATTTAATTTCTCCTTCATTATAATATTTTTTAATATAAATCTTTTTGGTATCCTTTTTAGAAGAAAGCGGCTTAGTTTTCAACCATAGATCTCGTTTGCAACATATTACCTACCTTATAATATATAGGTATCATTCAAGTAGATACATAAATCTAGGCGTTATGATAAAAATAAAATAAATCATGCAATCATTGATCGTCATCTAATAAGATTTTATAAAACGCCTTTAAAAACTAAATATTAAAATTAATGCAAAAATCTTTAGCGCAGACTTAAACCTACAAAAAATGTAAGTCGCTCGGCATTCAATAAGCTTCTGGCTTCCTTTATTACGTGAGCAATAAGTCTTTACCAGCTGCCAACAAGCAGATGTTGATGTAATTATTCCTTATGGCTGACTGGCAAATAAGCAAATTTCTTAAACCACTGTTATAAGGTGTTAAGTTTTGTTCGTACTTACCGGAATCATTTTTGGGGGACATGTGTGATTTGCCCTTTATGTTACGTTAGTCCTGAAACAATGGAAAAATACAATTATAGAGATTAAGGGAAAGGTATCGCATTTTATTTTCTCTAAGTATTTATAGTCTGTTTAACAACAATCTCACCCCATCCTGTACTACAACAAGATCGGTACGTGGTTGTATCTTTCCCCATAAAAAAGCCTTACCTCAAGAAGATAGATACTCTAAAGACAAACATTGAACTTGAAAAGCAGTAGCCGTTTAACCAAAGAAGAAAAAGAACTGAAGAGTATACTCGCATAGCGACAATTTCTAAAGTAAACAATCGGAGTATTGAACTACAATTTGCAATGCTTAGGAAAATTATCCACTAGATAAGCTGTTATGGCCACCAGATAACCGGTTGCGTCCAGCTCGTGGCCCGATCTTGATCTAATAATGATAGGAGGCTCGGTTGCTACCGTTGAACTACTTTCTTTCACGGCACACACCTATCTATATCTACACGCCTAGTGTAAAATATGAAGTCGTTCCAACTGTTTTTGTCACGTGGGTTTGCTGACGCAGAGTTTATAAAATAATTTTCCCGCCCCAGCTTATTTGGATAAAATAAAACCGTATGAAAGAGCCATAAAAATTTCACTGGTTTCGGGGATTAGCGTGTTCAAAAGTTCAAACAGACAACAACATTTAAAAATGGTCTTTGCATTATGTTACTGTTACTCAACTTCCGACGTCACGCGTATTCGCCATTCCGTATTTTTTTAATATTTTGAATGTAAAGACACGCTGGTTCTACAGTTTTATTATATTGTGTTAGATTAATGTGTTAGAATAATCAACTATTGAGAATAACGCTTTGACGATTTATCTATATTTTGAGAAGAAATTATCTGTATAATAAAACAAGAATTATGTTTAATGAAACATATAATAAGAATACATATACAGTCTCCGCCCTGGGAGGCTGACCCGCCGCCTCGCGCATAATCCATGGTATAGTTGGTCGTGCCGGAGGAGGAGACCGGAGTGGACCCGGCCGACTGTATCATGGGGGGACCGGGGGCCCTTCCGGCTGCCGCACCAACAAACCGCATCACCTGTCCACCACTCTCGGCGAATAACACTGCACTTTGTCTCTTTCGCTGCTGGCACAGCGATTCCTCTTAATCTCTCATCATTCTCTTTTTAATGCCACGGAAAAAGAAAAAAAGAAATAGTTCTTCAGCGGCCTCCCCGTCCACAATTTCTGTGGACTTTTGCAACATCAGGGGTCTTCACGCTAATATCAATGCAGTCCACCAACATCTTGAGACTGCACAGCCGACCCTGCTATTTCTAACGGAGACGCAAATATCCTGCCCTGATGATACATCGTATTTACACTACCCCGGGTACAAGCTGGAGCACAATTTTGTGCGCCGTGCCGGGGTATGTATGTACGTCAGGGAGGATATTTGCTGTCGCCGTCTCCGTGGCCTAGAAGACCGGGACCTGTCGATTTTGTGGGCGCGCGTAGATCACGGTGGCCACACCAAAGTTTACGCGTGCCTTTACAGGTCCCACAGCGGTGACGCGGACACAATCCGGTTATTTGAGCACCTGCAATTGACGACTGACAAAGTACTAGAGCAGTACCCCTCCGCGGAGTTAGTGATTTTAGGAGATTTCAACGCTCACCACGTTGAGTGGCTTGGTTCTCGGTCCACTGACTTCGCGGGGAGGACTGCTCACGACTTTGCCCTGGCCTATGGCTTCTCACAACTGGTTGTTTCTCCTACGAGAATCCCAGATATTGAGAGCCATACTAGTTCCTTACTGGACCTTCAGCTGACTACGCGACCGGAAAACTATGCAGTGACAGTGGATGCGCCACTTGGGTCATCGGACCACTGTCTCGTCCGGACGCAAGTGCCATGCGTCCGACATGATCCGCCCCGGCCTCCCGGAAGGCGACGTGTATGGCACTACAAGTCAGCAGATTGGGATGGATTGCGAGATTTCTACGCATCGTACCCGTGGAGACAGCTTTGCTTCGCATCAGATGATCCTGACACCTGTGCAGCTGCCGTCGCTGAGGCGATACTGGCGGGAATGGAATGTTATATCCCAAACCCGCTAGTGGCTGCAGGGGTGAAGAAGAGACCGTGGTTTAATCGGCCCTGCAAAGATGCTAGACATAATAAGCAAACTTTGTATGAGGCTTGGACCACGGCCCGAACTGATCAGGACCCTAACATCTCTGATGCGAAACGCAAATTTAACGCTGCCTCGAGGTTCAGTAAGCGAATGATCGCCAAGGCGAAGTTTGATTTCGTCGGCAGGTTTGGTGAGAGGCTGACTAGCCTTCCCTCTGGAAGTCGCGCTTTCTGGTCTCTTGCCAAAGCTGCTGAAGGAAATTTTTGCCAGTCGTCCTTGCCACCCCTCCGTAAGCCGGACGGAAACTTGGCCCATAGTGCAAAGGAGAAAGCTGATCTTTTGGGCTATCTCTTTGCCTCGAACTCGACTTTGGATGACGGGGGCGCCACACCGCCTACCATCCCGCAGTGTGTTAGCTCCATGCCGGAGATAAGCATTACCCAACGGGAGGTCCGGCGGGAACTGCTTTCTCTGGATATCCATAAGTCGAGTGGGCCAGACGGCATACCGGCAGTGGTGCTGAAGCGGTGTGCTCCTGAATTGTGTCCAGTATTGACGCGTCTTTTTGCACTTTCCTACACCAAAAAGGAAGTCCCGTCTTCGTGGAAGACTGCCCACGTGCACCCAGTGCCCAAAAAGGGCGACAGATCAGACCCGACGAATTACAGGCCTATCGCCATCACCTCCCTTCTCTCCAAAGTCATGGAGCGTGTGATCAACACGCAGCTTTTGAGATACCTGGAGGATCACGAGTTGTTGAGCGACCGACAATATGGCTTCCGCCACAGTCGCTCAGCTGGTGACCTCCTTGTGTATCTCACGCACCGTTGGTCACTCGCCATCGAGAGTCAAGGTGAGGCATTGGCAGTGAGCCTAGATGTGGCGAAGGCGTTCGATCGGGTCTGGCACAGGGGTCTTCTAACGAAGTTACCATCATACGGGCTTCCCGAGGGATTATGCAAATGGATTGCCAGCTTTCTGTCCAGCAGATGCATAAGAGCCGTCGTCGACGGTAGCTGCTCCGATAGCATGGACATAAATGCTGGCGTTCCGCAAGGCTCTGTGCTGTCCCCAACACTGTTCCTACTGCATATCAATGATATGCTGTCTATTGACGGCATTCATTGCTATGCAGACGACAGTACAGGGGACACCCATTACACGGGCCGTGCAAATATCCCTCGTTCCGAGGTTGAGGAAAGCCGCGAACGGCTGGTGTCTGAAATCGAGAGTACACTGACTAGTGTCTCCGATTGGGGTCGACTAAACCTAGTCCATTTTAACCCCACTAAGACCCAAGCCTGCGCGTTCACCGCTAAGAAAACCCCATGGTCTGTGGCTCCACAATTCCAGAACACTTCCTTGAACTTCAGTCAAAACATCGGGATCCTTGGCGTCGACATTTCCAGCGACGTGCTGTTCCGAAGTCACTTGGAAGACAAGGTGAAGCTGGCATCCAAAAAGCTTGGAGTGCTCAACAGAGCGAGGCAGTACTTCACATCAGGGCAAAGACTGCAACTTTACAAGTCGCAGGTCCGGCCGCATATGGAGTACTGTTGTCATCTATGGGCGGGAGCACCTGGATACCAGCTTGGGCCTTTAGACTCGGTTCAGCGACGTGCCATCAGAATTGTTGACGATCCCGAGCTCACAAGCGGTTTAGAGCCCCTCAGTCTGAGGAGAGACTTTGCCTCCTTATGTGTGTTCTACCGCTTGTACAACGGAGAGTGTTCTAAGGAATTGTTCGAGTTGTTGCCCACGGCTACCTTCCACCATCGCAACTCACGCCATCGACGGGGAATCCATCCTCACACATTGAAACCAGAATTGTTTCGAACTGTGCGGGCTCAAAGGAGCTTTCTTCCGCGGACGCTCAGGTTGTGGAATGAGCTCCCCGCCGTGGTTTTCCCAATGGAGTACAGCATGGGGTTCTTTAAAAAGGGCGTGAAGAGATTTCTTCAGGGTCGGCAGCGCGCGAGTGATACCCCTGGTGTTGCAAGCGTCCATAGGCTACGGTAACTGCTTACCATCAGGCGGGCCGTATGCTTGTTTGCCGCCTTAGTGGTATAAAAAAAAAAAAAAAAAAACAGTGATAAGCGTAAACAACAGAGCGTGAGCAGTTTGCATATAGATGCATTCAACGTCTCATCGTTAGCGTACACTAGCTAATGAATTACGGTCAGGAAAAAAATCTACCTAGTCATTAGTTCTTGGAAAAAGTATCGATAAAAATGAGAAATTGGAATTCATTATAATAATAATTCTTTATTTTCAGGCTACTTTGGCTATTATTATATGTATTTTGTCGTTCAAACTATGAACGCGCAGTTTATTTCAAGGCAACGTTGCACATACCCGTGCTCATCACAGCACATACCTACTCTATACCGTCAGTCGCTCTATTAATATTCTATCTATGGATTGTACAGAAAGCACTCCACAATAAGCTTCTCAGTAATATAATGTGGGTAGACATATACTAGGAGGTGACGACAGAAATGGTAACGATCAGGTAAATGGCTAAACTCATGTTCATGGGATAAAGGACACCTCTCTGATGCCAAATATGTCGGTCTGCCTGCGCGAAGTGGTTGCGTTATCTAGATATGGCGCCTGAAAAACTGTTTATCGTGACCGAAAAAAAACGATAAGGTAAATGGCTGAACTCGACGTAGAAAGTGTTAGTTGTACTGATGTCAATTTAAAAAAAACTGACCAAATATTCGGTTGCGTTATCTAGATATGGTGCCTGAAAAACTGTTTATCGTGACCGAAAAAAAACGATAAGGTAAATGGCTGAGCTCGACGTAGAAAGTAAGTGTTAGTGATACTGATGTCGATTTAAAAAAAAACTGACCTAATATTCGGTTGCGTTATCTAGATATGGCGCCTGAAAAACTGTTCATCGTGACCGAAAAATAATAATAATAATGCCTGATCTCGACGAATCATGGTCGTCACCATTACTAGCTTATTAATAAAAAAACTGTAAAAAATTTTGGTTGCATTTCCATCTACGTAACATACGTTTATAAGCGATCTACGTAACAATTATCATTATGGATAATTTGAGTGTATTACAGTTTCGCGGAATTTGGATTATAAAAAATATGAAATGTTATCAGTGCCGCCCCCGTCCCTTTATACCCTCCGCCGCCCCGCCTGCACTGAGCGGCATTCAGAAGTCAACAGGCAAACATAGATAAGATTATATCATTGTTATAAATACTAGCCACGCTCTGAATGTACAATGTTGATACAAATGTTATTGTGGATGGTATTGGTAGTAAACTTAATATAGTAGATAAGACTGTTTTGTTGGTCTGACCATAGTCTGCAGATTTTGGGGTGCTCACCTGGAAGCCTTAGGTGGTAAACTGAGCTTTGCTGCTTTTGCAGTCAGCAAAATAAGGCAACTAACGGACATTCATACAGCCAGATTTATTTATTTTGCATATTTTCATAGTCTTATGTCTTACGGTCTTCTGCTGTGGAGCTCTGCCGCAGACTTGGCATCAATTTTTGTATTACAAAAAAGGGCAATTCGCGCCAACTACTGTTTGGGTTCTCAGGAGTCTCCACAAAATGTATTTCTGGAAATTAATATATTAATATTGCTGTCTCAGTAGTTTTTTTAAAATATTATGTATCCAATTTACAATAAAATTCCTCATAGCAGTATGTTTTGCACTGTTTTGTAGTGAGCGAAAGAAGTTTCATATTATACTGAATACATCCGCGTACCCCTTTCGTGTACATGCCTGATTTTATTTGGTGTAATTGCGTAAACAATGCATATTTATGAGATAGCAGCAATTGCGGTTGATTTGCTGACATTTTTTTAAGAGTTCCAAGGTACTCATCATCAGATCTGTATGAATTTATATGGGACCATTTTGCAATTAACCCAAAGGGGTTAAAGCGAAACAAAAAAAGAATTTTGCAAATCAGTCTATACGGGGTGGATACGACAATACGGCGTTAAATGAAACCACGTAAAGTACTCATAAATACGAACAACTTTTAATAAGGGACCAACTTCGAAATCGAAAAAAAAATGTACAGCTTTTCATACAAAAGGTACATGTCTCGTCGGCAAATAGTAAAAATAGATGGCGCGAACAATATAAGGCAAACAGTAGATGGCGCGAATTGCCCTTTTTTGTAATAGAAAGAAAGAAAAATAATACAAAAATTGATTCCTAGTCTGCGGCAGAGAATAGAATAGAATAATTGTTAATTTTTAGCATAATTGGAAATACACTAATTTAGATATACATAAAAAATAATATGTATACTAAGTTTAGCAGACGTTAATAGCTTGCTATTATAATAACAACAAACGATACCAATTTAAGAACAAAAAAACAAACAATAATAAAAGTTAAAAATAAATACCAAAAATTTGCTTAGGTTTGTGTCATAGTTACATTGATATCATATATGCTACAAAACAAAACTCAGAAACAAACAATCAAACAGAGCTCCACAGCAAAAGACCGTAAGACATAAGACTATGAAAATATGCAAAATAAATTAATCTGGCTGTATGAATGTCCGTCAGTTGCCTTATTTTGCTGACTGCAAAAGCAGTGGAGCTCAGTTTACCACCTAAGGCTTCCAGGTGAGCACCCCACAATGTAAAGTCTATGGTCACACCAAGAAATCAACTAAAATTAGTATCAACTTACATTTGATACTGAAAATCTTATACATTTAATTTTTTTAATAATTTTGCATAAGATTTTTGGCAGCAAACCATTGAGACATAGTTTTCAGAGCGTGGCTAGTATTTATACCAATGTTATAATCTTATCTATGTTTGCCTGTTGACTTCTGACTGCCGATCAGTGCAGACAGGGCGGCGGAGGGTATAAAGGGACGGGGGCGGCACTGATAACATTTAATATTTTTGACAATGCAAAATCCGCGAAACCGTAAAACACTCAAATTATTCATAGTAATAATTGTTACGTAGATCGCTTAGAAACGTATGTAACGTAGAAAGAAATGCAACCAAAATTTTTGACAGTTTTTTTTATTAATAAGCTAGTAATGGTGACGACCATGATTCGTCGAGATCAGCCATTATTATTATTATTTTTCGGTCACGATTAACAGTTTTTCAGGCGCCATATCTAGATAACGCAACCGAATATTAGGTCAGTTTTTTTTAAATTGACATCAGTACAACTAACACTTACTTTCTACGTCGAGCTCAGCCATTTACCTTATCGTTTTTTTTCGGTCACGATAAACAGTTTTTCAGGCGCCATATCTAGATAACGCAACCGAATATTTGGTCAGTTTTTTTTAAATTGACATCAGTACAACTAACACTTACTTTCTACGTCGAGTTCAGACATTTACCTTATCGTTTTTTTTCGGTCACGATAAACAGTTTTTCAGGCGCCATATCTAGATAACGCAACCACTCGGCGCAGGCAGACCGACATATTTGGCATCAGAGAGGTGTCCTTTATCCCATGAACATGAGTTTAGCCATTTACCTTATCGTTACCATTTCTGTCGTACCCTCCTAGTCTAACAAGACAAGTAGGTAAGCCTTGTGTCACCTAGTGCTTAGTTAACACCGTAAGTGGGTACGTTACATTTCATGTCTGAGCGGTAACGTAAGAGAGTCATATTTGCTCAGTCCCAGATAGAGCGTGGGTTGACATACCATTGTTTGTCCCAGACCTAGCCCCTGAATAATAACCGTATTAAAATCCTAACTAGTTTATTTATTATGCACTAATCCGAAACTACAGCCCCGTTTTATGTTGTCGTGAGTCATTATGAGTAAGTTTAGTAAGGATTAATAAGGATACTACCTAAGGATTGAAAAATTACCTACATATTTACCTGCGAGCTATATTTACATATTCCAAATATAAAGTCCCGAATGACGAAAAAGTAGGTATAAGACTATCAGAGGTTGGCAACCGCTTACTATCAGGCGGGCCGTATGCTTAATTACCGACTTCGTAGTATAAAAAAACTGTATTTCACGCATACTATACGAGGGCGTGAAATTCAGTTTTTTTTAGACGTACTAAACAACAAAATAACTAACGCAAAAATACTCCCTATTTAAATACAGGAGTCATCCGCTACCGTTTGTAGGTAGCGAAAATCATTTTTATGATCTTTTCGCGTCGGCCCACACCAACAGATTATAGTTTTTTGTTACCCACTGCGGTAGCGATATCCCTTATGCTAAATATGTATTTATTTACCGATACCTAAGTCATCCCCAGCGACCGTAGGCTGTCTGTCCACTGGAGTGGAGCGGTACGGAAAATTTTACCAATATACCTACCTTCTAAACACACAATGAATTATGAGCATTACTATCCATTTTACTTTTTAATGAGCTCGTTTATTGCTACTTTAAAAAGAGCTCCGGAGAAGAAAAATATCATACCTGCATATGAAATAACTTTGGAAAAAGCTAATTGGTGTAATTAGTTCTTTAATTAATTATTTTTTGTTGTATGAACCTACAGAGTTAACAATATATCATCTTAATATCAACTACATTATGTGGAAGATCATCACCATTTATTTTCTAGTAAATATAGGAAACAATTAAATGCAAAGAATATTAGACCAGATATATAGGTAATTACAGATTTACTTTATGTAAAATATAATAAGTCATAAAGAGCAGTTTTATATTAAAATGTAATTCAAAACAGTTACACGGAGATGGAAGAGGTAGTGACGTCGATCGAATGCGTGTCGAGAATCGCGGGTTCGAATCCTACAATGAGCTTTCGGTGAAGGAAACTCATAGGTAACTATAGCGCGCGAGGTGGAAGGATAATTTGTAGCTCTCTATCACTCTAATATTTAAAATCTGTCGCAAAGCTGTTACCGGTGTTTACCGACAGCTGCAGCGACATCTTCAAGGCTTTGTGTGCTTGCTTACCACCTTCCTATGATAATATTATGAAAACACATTTTTGCCGCAATGAGTCTCAGCTATGAGCAAATATAATTCCCAAACCACAGAATATCTTCACAATAAAAATTCTAGTGGCATCCTCAGAAACTGTTTAAGCACTTAGCACGTGTAAATATAAGAACATTGAGGCAGCGATAATAAAATTTGAACAATTGGAAGGGAGTTCAATCGAGCGTCTCCAACTACAATGAGACCAATTTAGAAACAGATACTTCGCATAGGTACGTATTTGAATATATAGGTAACATTTGCAATGGTGCTTTTTTTGAAACTCGAAGGTACTTTACTTCAGTGTTGCCAGGTGTTCCGTCCCATTCTCAGGACTTATATGACCCGTATCGGAAACAAATACGCACATCAATCAATTTCAAATTGTGTACCTTCTATTTAGTATGCTGAACATGATATTATATCATTTCTGTCTCTATAGTAGTTTTTTCGTATGTTTTACAACCTTTATTTTGATTGTCATATCGATCAAACAACAACCTAGCTTTTAATAATAAATTTTATAATTATTGTCGACTGCAAGTATACTTACATTCAGCTCACATAAGAATTCAAGAAACTATTTCTACGTGCTAAATATGCAATACCTACCTTCAAAAATAATTTGTGTATGTTGCATAGTGAGTTCAGGTTTACAGGCAACTCGGCTCAATATCACACTCAGCCTCAGGGATAAGGGAGTAGTGGTTTTTTGGAGGTGGCCAGATAAGGCTTTTCGTCTGTTCATCCGCCCATTTCCGTTGACTAGCCTGCCCAGTCGTTTGACGAGGAAAGTCAGATGAAATTCGGAAAATCACTGTGTCCATGCATAGTGCAGTCAATCTGAGCCAATCATACCCGCTCCAGAATACTATCAGCAAGGACATTTTCGCAGTGATAAATGACATCACTGAAATTTCGGATATTTTATATACCCGTGGCCGAAACCTAAGCCTAGGAGCCATGTAAAGAAAAGAAAAAATAAGGCATTACATAGAAGTCGACATGCCAAGTAGGTACCTACTGCAAAAAAATTGCAGTCGAAAATCATCAGATCCGTTGAGTAGTTGAGGCGTGAAAACATAACAAACAAACAAACAAACTCACTTTCGCATTTATAACATTAGTTAGGATAGCTAGGATTAGGATTATATGTTTGAGGAACTTGATTGCTTAGAACTGCCCCAAATAGGGATGATTTTCTGTCCATGTAATTAATTAAATAAACTGGTTAATATAATTATATCTTTAGTTTAATTCAATGTAGGTTCAATGCAAGAAAATACTTCAATATGCGCGGCGGTAAGAGGTCTCTGGGGTGTGGTTTTGCAGCTAAATGCACGATCCTAATAAATGATTATAGTTAAGAAATGCTTAAGCATTAAGTATTTTACGATTCAAATACAAATAGGAACATAGAAAAGGAGAATATAGGTAATGTAACCACGTTAAATTAAACATAGGGTACTCTTCTTGAAATTCAACCAAATCCAGAAACTCAAAGAACAGTATTGCACATACCTCAGCTCAAGTGTGAGTAGGTATTGTGTTATGTGTGAATGGAAAGGTGAGAATTGTTGAGTACGTAAGTATAGAAACAGAGACGTGGTTGAAGTGAGGAATGGCTGGCACGCCGGTTAGCGGCGACGTGACGGTGACGATACAAATTACATTCAGCATCTGAATGGCAATGACGTTTAGAATTTCTGACAGCCAATTTGTCTTTTACCGCGATGCCGCCGGTCGGTGTCGTGTGTCGTGGTGCGAATGCAAATATACAATAATATTAAAACATACATAAACAAAGCCAGAGCTAATATTATTCACGAAGGCAGGATACAAATTAAGGAAACTCTATTACATAAATAAAATTCAAATAAAAAACGTAGCTTGCGTTCACGCCAAATAGGAAACATATTTAAAATAGTTTTTAGCAAGGATTCATTAATAGTCTCTGCAATACAGAGGTAAATTCAATCCTGTGCCGTGAAAATCTATTTCCAGGAAACTCATGGCATTGGCTGGCGGCTCTTTATTAGCGCAATGCCTGCGGGAACTACAAAATCACTGACACGGAAGGGACAAATTGGTGGTTGCGCGGTTTCTGGAATGCTTATGGGACCGTTCGATAGTTGTGGGGTCGCGTAATTTGGACGTCCCACGCGTCCACGGCCATGTCGGTCGCAGACCGCTGTTCGGCGTGAAATATTTGGTAGCGGACGGGCGCGGTGGAGCGATTTGCATACAATGAAATAAACCGGCACAATCGAGGGTGCGTCCCCAACTTGAAAGCTTAGTCGCCTTACTAACATTTCGGAAGTACCGTTCTAGTGGCATCCGATATTTATTGCGGTTATTTGGGTCGTGTGCTACTGTCCTATTACAGCTTTGACTGTCAGGCACGACTTGTCTTTGGAGTATATTCAGAATAGTTTTCAATCGTTATTTGCGTTGGAATCAATTTACTTATCCGGAAGTTCAGAGAACATTGACTTGTCTACTTTATCTTACATGTAACCAAATATCAAATCAACCCCCGCAGTTTCTGCCGCGTTGCCAGGGTAAGTGTGATACCTCCCCCAGCACCGTGACACACAACGAACCTCCTCGGGTCGCTTCTAGGCGTACAGGGCCCGGCCCCGCCCCGATCGTCCACGATCCCGAAGGTCCTTTAGTCACTTTTTAAGACACTCAGGGGAACACCGTAGCTGTTATTGTAAGCCCGAGCTACAGAGCAGGAGCGCCGCGACGGGGCACGTTTGCGCCCCCTTGGCGTCTTCTCCGGGTAGGATCCGACCCATACGCGATCCCGCTCAGCAGCCTCCTTTTGGAACCATTACGGTCTCGCAGAAGGAAGCTACGGCCCTCCACTGTTCCATTCCTGTTCTAGGAACTAAAGCAACTGAACCCACCTTGAGCAATATTCTATTTGCATTAAATTAAAATCCGTTCAGTCGTTATGGAGCTGTATACCTATGTATCATTTAGAATGACGTGACGTGAATTACGTGCCCTTTATAGGATAGGATTTGTTTCAACGCTTTAGTCATCATCAAATTCATCAAACTAATAAATGCATAATCTCATACTGTCTCCTTCGTGCTACATTCCCCGTTATCCATGTTCAATTAATTTTGTACATATTCACTTCATTGCGTTCAAGACCCAGCATTTCGAAATAATACGGATGGCTGGGTCCAGTTTCGTACAAATCTATATGATATATCATTTATCCACGAATATTTTATTGTAGCCTTCATCCGGTGCTTTGCGGCATGATAGCTACAGATAAATGTCAAAATAGTATGTTTCAAATAAATCCGTTATGGTCCGATGCTCACGGACATGCCATAGTTCCTAAATTCTATTCTATATATCTATCTTTATATGCACAAAGGATCCAATATAAAGCCTTTAGGTACCTAGATAGAGCCTATACGTT
Source organism: Achlya flavicornis (assembly GCA_947623365.1). Taxonomy (NCBI): domain Eukaryota; kingdom Metazoa; phylum Arthropoda; class Insecta; order Lepidoptera; family Drepanidae; genus Achlya; species Achlya flavicornis. The sequence goes on from OX392482.1 coordinate 8,433,347, forward strand.
TAAATTAAAAAGATTTTAGGTACATATGTACCTAAAATCTTATAATCATATCACTTAACTGGACCACCCCCGACCTGACATTTCTTATCACTTCAGAAATGGGGATTAATGTCACACAATGGCTACTTAAACCTGATTAGAGAATCTTCCCATTTCTTTTACTGCAGCCAGAAGTATCTCAGACACATTGAGAATGTCCAATTTAAATTGTGGCCATGAAAATGCCTATAGGCCCCGCTCGTTTATTGGAAAGGATATAGGCAATCGACATTTACAAAGTTTTTTGTAACGTTCATTTTGTAAACAGGTTATGTATCGTATCGTATTAATATGCTTACGATACAAGTTGTAACAATTTTGCACAATTTTTTTTTTCGTTAGATCTTTGGAGTTAGTTATAAAAACGAATTGTAACTAATATATTTAATAATTATATGCTTATGTTTTAACTTGTGAGCGAGCAATATGATGTAGGTACTCCTAATAAGTGGCGGCTTCTATTAACTCCCGTACTCAGAGATATCAATTAGACTTTAATGGCTGATTAAAGTATCTCCATCGTTGTTATTTAAATAGCTATAGAAAGGGACAGGAGAAAAAAATCAACTATTATCAACTTCTTGACGTCTCTGAGTACGGCCACAGTATTACCATCTGCGGCCGTCAGTTGCTAAAACCACATTATGATACTAATTCCTAAACATTACAGATGTTTAGGAATTTGACGGGCCAGATTCCACCCATCACGCCGCAGGTCGTGGGTTCGATTTCCACACAGGACATGTATTTGTGTGCATGAACATGTCTGTATGTCCTGAGTCTGGGTGTAATTATGTCTGTTTACAAACAAAAAGTAGTATATGTATTATATCAGTTATCTGGTTTCCATAGTACAAGCTCTACTTAGTTTGGGATCAGATGACCGTGTGGGAGGAATTTCCCAGGATATTTATTTATTTATTCATTCATTAGTAGAATAATTTTGTTTACCTAAGTGATATGCAGACTAAAAGTTAAGGCAACACACGATTCAAGGCCACTGAACAAGAATCATTCTTAATCTCATTGAGCATGGAATCTCCGCATTTTATTTTCTTTTAAACTTGTATCTCTTCAAAGTTCACGAACTACGTACGGGCGTCATTGGCTATCCAGGGTGAGATCGTGAGTGAATGCCAAATGTAATTGGTAGAAACATTTAAGATGGGCAGCAGAGGTGCGGGATCCCAGTACTTACGCCCAATCATTCTGTCAGGCCTCCTGTCCATCGGACCCGAAGCTTGCGCCCCGTGGGAAGCGCCTGCCAATCGCCAAATACGATAATGGTATTGCGTATTGCATTTAACAAATTTTCTTAAGAGGAAAGGATTGCTGCATGAAATTTGAAAAATAGGTTTTTAACATATCTATTGCTGTCTACAGATTGGACCGATTATACCTATTAAAATTAGACGATATCGCTATTTCGTAATCCCCGGTTTTCTCCTCCAAAACTTAATCGATTAAAAAAAAACGTCTGTCAGTTTTCCTTTGTTTTTTTATATTCGTCAAATTTGTTCGCTCGACGTCTGATAAGGGCGTTAAAATGGTAAGTTTTGTGATTTTAGAAGGCTCCTAATTCTTTTAATAATTAATTTATGGAGAAAAACACAACCGAGGGACATACAGTGGTACCTACAGATTGCATGGTAAAATAATCATTGCTCTAGTGTCATTATCCAGGGACAAAACTGAGGATTACGTTTGTATGGAATAAACGCCACCAGCATTTCCTCTTTAAGGTCAAGCATATGTTAGCATACGTATGTTATTATAGAGCAGGGGTTGTGTTATATTCTACCACTTTATTTGCCTAAAATGTTTTTTAAAAAACAGAAAGATAGATATTATGTAAGAAGAAAAAAGCATCTTGATGGTTTTAATGTGAAATTATCTGAACTCAAAATATATTGTGTCTTGATAAAATTATTTAATGCAATTAATTAGAATTACTTACTGAGAGATCATCAACCATAAGTGTTACGTATCGCAAATATCAGCCTTTTCCTTTTGGGATTTGGCTTTGAGAATTCTGCAATTTGCTTTTACATGACCTGGTTTACGACAGTAATTACAAAATATCTTAGTGTCTCTATTGATACTATACTATATCCTATAACTAAAGCACTATCTTCACGCGTGTCACTGCAGGTGGCTAGACCACGGCTGTCTTCTTTCAAAAGTGCAGCGATAACATTATCTGAATTTAGTTCTGAGCCGGAATGTCCCAATGCCATGACAAGTGGCTTAAATTGCTCTGGTAGACCACATAACAGTATAATTGCGAGAAAAGAATCATCTACTTTGTGATTAATCTGCTCTAGTTGTTGATGTGTCGACATAATCTCATTTACGTATATTTCCATGTTATCAATATATCGATAGTTCATTAATTTTTTCATTAACGTGAGCTTTCTAATAAGTCCACTGTCTGCGTATGCTCTTTTTAAGTTATTCCAAGCTTCAAATGCAGATTTAGATCCCATTATTTTGGAGAATACTCTTTCATGACAACATAAGCCAATTTTAGAGCGAGCTCTGTCATCGTAGCGTAGCATTTCTTGTGAGCTTTTCTCTAAAGGTGGACGCTTCACACAATCCCATAGTCCACAATCAATCAGCATCATCTCCATTGAAAATGCCCATGTCACGTAGTTCGAACGTCCTTGTAGTTTATTAAAAGATGGAGTACTTACTGTATGTGTAGTTGAAACATAGGGTACTACACTACAATTACTTGCATTTGTATGAGAAATTGGTTTATTACAAGAATCGCCTTCCATTTTTATGCTCGAAGTACAAACAATCTGTAGTCACTGAAACACACTATTACAGAAGAAATTTAGAGTTTTAGAGCTCTGGGCCCATAACCAAAAGCATCTTGATGGTTTTAATGTGAAATTATCTGAACTCCAAATAAAATATATTGTGACTTGATAAAATTATTTAATGCAATTAATTATGATATTTCAAATATGAGTGACAGCGAACAAAGGTATAAAAAATAAGTGGCCTATCAAAAATATGAAGAAGGTTTACATCTAGATAAACTAAATAGTTCCAACAAAGAAGATTGAATTATAACCTCAACATATTATTTTTATTAGCAATACATTTATCTTATTCTCATAATCTTAATGAATGTGAATTGAATAAGATTGCCATAATATAAGTATAAGTAAATGTCATTCTCATACCTCGTAGCCTTTTTTATAAAAAAGTAGCAAAAATGGTGGAGACTCACGAATTCGCTCCTTATGTCTGATTCGATCGATTGTGCGTGAGGTTACGAAGCCCGTTAGTAAAATTAACCGTGACGAACTTGACAAAAAGTGAGAAAAGGTACGACAATTTTTTAAACGTGTGGAACGTCACAAATGTATTGTCCAAGTCCAAGTTATGTATAAAAATATGACACAAATGGTACCTAATATGGTGGTGGTGGTAAGAAAACGAATCTTAGATGGAAACTGGCCCTCAAGTGAAAACCTATTGAAGTATTTGAAACCACAACCTTCTTCAATACATTCGACATCACTTCCACCTCTTCATCATCGTCTTAACAAGTAAGTATACAGTTGAGTCCAAACGTGGAAAGACGGATTATCATTATGAGATATTATGCATAATCAGATACCAGATAGAGAATTATTTAATAATTGTAGCACTAAACTTTAACCCAAGTCAAAAGGCCAAGAAACGATAACAGTAAACACTTGTAAAATGTAATGTCAAAAGTGAAAGACATGTCCACAGTCGCTTATAAAGTATTTCATTATCAGTTGACATTAAAACAACAATTACAAATATGCTATTGTTAGACTTAAAATAGATGCATGATTTCGTGCAAATGTACAGAACAATCTCATCGCATTATGGCATTGTGTGTGTGTGTGGCATAGCTAGGCAGTGATTATCTTAAGTTTTTTATATAACTTAATATTCAAATCTTAGGTGTTCGCGTGACTTTTGATGAGTTTTGTAAACCTACTCTTTGGAAGGCTAATAATTATATTTGTATTAGGCACTAAACACAATTTGTCCGGACGATGGATGGAGTCGTTGGTATAAAATACATTCACATCTGAATAGCTTAGCACAATGAAAAATATTTTACACAAAAGAAAATTACCGTCAAATAAAAATGACTCGCTTTACAATAGTTGGCCATTTACTGAAGCTGACAAAGAAGACAGATAAACTAATGATTTCAATAATTCCTCTCGACGTCAATAGACTTTAAAACATCGAAGCTCAAATACAATAACCACAAAAAGATTCCAATTGAATAGCTAATTTGATAATGATTAATAGTCGTGATCGTGAGCATTTTTTTTATATACGTAAGGTAAACGGCCCATTACTCGTCAGTTTTTGAACTTTGCTGTGTTTACAGCTCTGCCACGTTGTAGTTAGTAAACTTAGTAAAGTATTGTTTTTTATGACAGGTTCATCACTTATTACTCCTTTCAATAAATATATTATTATAATGATTGAAAAACAATAAAGTAATCAAATATTTGATCTAATAAAAAGAAGCCATTTGTACCAGTATCCGACAGATTTGTACTAGTTATCGTCAAGATGTCCTAGAACTCGTCAATTTTGAGTAACAATTTGAACTCTATTTGCTTAAGGGTAAAGTTCATATTATTTTCATTTTAAAATTGAATTTTTCTCAATACTAAGCAGTTTTCGAGATTCATAAATAACGAATCCTCTCGATGTTTTCTAGTGCACGAATAGACCACATTCAAAGGCCCGCCAGATTATACAGAAAACTGAGGAGAATGATCGTTCATTATGTTTGACGTGTGCTGTCTATGAGTCACAGAGTCTATAGCGATGCAAAATTGACCTTCACTATATCGAAGTGCAGGACAAGAGTTCGAGACCAATCCCATTGCAGAAGTCTGTGAGATAGGATGACGTAATTTCCCCGAAACTGGGATGAGACTTATCAAACCAAATCTTTACTAAAGATGTAGTATGTACCTAGTTACAACAAATATGTACAAAATACAATCTATATTTACAAAATATAATCTATATATAGAAAATTTCCTCAAGCCTGCCGCTGCTTCCGATTAACGGCAAGGTTCCCAGAAGGCTGGCAGCGTTTCCTCTTTGGATAGCCAAGCTGACGCGTTGGCGGAAAAAGCTCCCCGCCCGCTGGTCTCCGGAGGTCTCGATCAATTTTGAAGACAAGGTGCGAGCAAAACGGCGAGCTTCTGACCCCCATGGTCCCAAGGTCTCGACCGCAAAAGGCATAAAAATATAATTGGGTCCAATCGATGCATATTTTTTGAATTTTGAATTTTCCGCACTGGCCGCCGCTGCCCCTGCAGCTTTACAAGTAGCCGGTAAGTGAGATGGCGCGAGTGTATCGACACATGTGGCATCCCACACCAGCGACTTGCCGACACTCCAAGGGATCAAAGACATACCATCCGGTCTCTTGCCATCGCCCCGCGCAATACCGACTGGTTCCAGTACGGAAGGCACGTTAGCGACAACAAGAGCCCTGCGGATAATGTCATTAATAGCCGAGTGCCGTGATATTCGACCAGCACTTAGGGAGCACGAAAGTCCATGGTGGCCGAGCTCATTGACGAGGTCTCCGCAGCGGCAGCGATGAGGCTGATTGGTCCTGCAACCAAGACGAAGACAAATACACAGACTTAATGTTATACGGTCTAACATTGTCCCGGTATTTGTGGATGGAATAGCTTGTAGCCAGTGACCTGAGTCACTCTGAGAGACGGCTAACAAACGCGCGCGGTCTGTATCTATCGAAAAGTTTGAAAATAAATTTTGCCAAGTTTTTTCACAAAGAGGCTTGTCCCACGCTCTCTGAGAGTGACTCAAGGTTGGAATATTTGTGCCTGGACAAGCTGCCTGCCAGGCGTCTCTAGCATCGGACAGGTAAGAAACCTCAACAGATCCAATAGAAGGGTCCAAAACAGATCTGACAAGGGTGCCCACACTGTATACCGAGGATAGAAACGCCGGTACTGATATGCTTGAAATTTTCCGCACTCCTAGGCCACCATAACACACGGGTAGGGTGGCCTGAGACCACACTTTGTTTTCACAAAAACTGCAATTTAGAATTTTGGAAAGAGACGTTTTGATCATATTATCCAAAGTATCTAATATGTGAACGAATTTAAATAAGTGCGTACTGCGGAGTAAATAGGTAAACTTAGGCACGAAAAGGCAGAGTCGAACAATAAAAAATGCATAATGGGCATTAATTTCATAAAGTCTATTTGAAGAGTCATTAAAATTTTGAATCTTTTTCTCAAAGAAACTAGGTATGGATTCATCTAAGACGGGGGCTCCGAGAAGATGAAGCGACTCCTTTGACAGTAACTTAATATTGGGAGCCAAAACATTAAAATTTTGAATTAATTCTGGTTTTTCAGATTCTGGGAAAGAATCTAAAATAAGGAGCTCACATTTGGAGCTATTGAATTCTACAAATCTGTCGGATACTGGTACAAATGGCTTCTTTTTATTAGATCAAATATTTGATTACTTTATTGTACCTAGTTATAATGGCGGAATCTCTGGAAGCATTATTCCATGACCGTGCTCAACTACTCAAACCTTCTATAAGAACTATTCTTGTAAAGTGACACACGATGGCCTCATTTCTGAGGATATCACCGCGTATGCTGGTATGAAAGAAAAGAAAGAAAAGACATTTATTCAAAATTCGACAAGGCTGCCTCCTATCACTCCTCCTCCTTTTGATGGCATTGGATGGGATTAGGCTTCGTATGTATTTCGCATCAAAGATGTTAGGGTCCTGATTAGTCCGGGCCGTGGTCCAAGCCTCATACAAGGTCTGCCTATTTTGTCTAGCATCTTTGCAGGGCCGATTAAACCACGGTCGTTTCTTCACCCTTGCAGCCACTAGCGGGTTTGGGATATAACATTCCATTCCCGCCAGTATCGCATCAGTAACGTTAGCGGCACAGGTGTTAGGGTCATCTGATGCGAAGCAGAGCATTCTCCACGGGTAGGATGCGTAGAGATCTCGCAATCCATCCCAATCTACCGACACATCCGGGAGGCCGGGGTGAGTCAGATCGAGCGTATAGCACTTGCGTCCGGACGAGACAGTGGTCCGTGCACCAAGTGACGTTGAGCTAAGTGGCGCGTCCAGTGTCACTGCATAGTTGTTCTGTCGAGTAGTCAGCAGAAGTAGCTATATTCAGTATGTAGCTAGTATGGCTCTCAATATGGGATTCTCGTAGGAGAAAGAACTAGTTGTGTCATAGGCCAGGGCAAAGTTGTGCTCCAGCGTTTACCCGGAGTAGTGTAAATACGATGTATCATCAGGGCAGGATATTTGCGTCTCCATTAGAAATAGCAAGGTTGGCTGTACAGCCTCAAGATGTTGGTGGACTGCATTGACATTAGTGTGAAGCTGATTTTGCAAAGGTCCACCAAAAGTGTGGACGGGGAGGCCGCTGCCATTTCTTTTATTTTTCTTTGGCATAATTTTAAAAAGGTTGAAACGAGATTAAGTGGTATCGCTGTGCCAGTAGCGAAAGGGAAAAGTGCAGTGTTATTGCCTGAGATGGCTTAACAGGTGATGCGGTTTATTGGTACGGCAATCGGCGGGGTCCCCGGTCCCCCCATGATACAGTCGGCTGGGTCCATTCCGGTCTCCTCTTCCAGCACGAACAACTATACCATAGATTATGCGCGAGGCGGTGGGTCAGCCACCCAGGACGGAGTTTTTTTTTATAGCAATAAGGTGGCAAACAAGCGTACGGCCCGCCTGATGGTAAGCAGTTACCGTAGCCTATGGACGCTTGCAACACCAGGGGCGCATTCACTCACATATCACTCGCGCGTTGCCGACCCTGAAGAAATCTCTTCACACCCTTTTTGAAGAACCCCATGCTGTACTCCATTGGAAAAACCACGGCGGGGAGCTCATTCCACAGTCCGAGCGTCCGCGGAAGAAAACTCCTTTTAGCCCGTACAGTTCGAAACAAATCTGGTTTCAATGTGTGAGGATGAACTCCCCGTCGATGGCGAGAGGCGCGATGGTAGAAGGTAGCCTTGGGCATCAAGTCGAACAATTCCTTAGAAAACTCTTCGTTGTACAGGCGGTAGAACACACATAAGGAGGCAAAGTCTCTCCTCCGACTGAGGGGCTCTAAACCGCTTGTAAGCTCAAGATCGTCAAAAATTCTGACGGCACGTCGCTAAACCGAGTCTAAAGGCCCAAGCTGGCATCCAGGTGCTCCCGCCCATAAATGACAGCAGTACTCCATATGAGGCCAGACCTGCGACTTATAAAGTTGCAGCCTTTGCCCCGCTGTGAAGTACTGTCTCGCTCTGTTGAGCACTCCAAGCTTTTTGGATGCCAGCTTAACCTTGTCTTCTAAGTGACTTCGGAACAAAACGTCGCTAGAAATGTCGACCCCAAGGATCCCGATGCTTTGGTTGATGTTCAAGGAGGTATTCTGGAATTGTGGAGCCACAAACCATGGGGTTTTCTTAGCGGTGAAAGCGCAGGCTTGAGTTTTGGTGGGTTTGAAATGGACTAAGTTTAGTCGACCCCAATCGGAGATACTAGTTAGTGTACTCTCGATTTCAGACAACAGCCGTTCGCGGCTTTCCTCCACATTGGAACGAAGGATATTTGCACGGCCCGTATAATGAGCGTCCCCAGTACTGTAGTCCGCATAGCAATGAATGCCGTCAATAGACAGCATATCATTGATATGCAGAAGGAACAGTGTTGGGTTGCACAGAGCTTTGCGGGACGCCGGCATTTATGTCCATGCTATCGGAGCGGCTACCGTCGACGACGGCTCTTATGCATCTGCTGGACAGAAAGCTGGCGACCAATTTGCATAACCCCTCGGGAAGCCCGTATGCTTGTAACTTCGTGAGAAGACCCCTATGCCAGACCCGATCGAACGCCTTCGTCACATCTAGGCTCACTGCCAATGCCTCACCTTGACTCTCGATGGCGAGTGACCAACGGTGCGTGAGATACATAAGGAGGTCACCAGCTGAGCGACTGTGGCGGAAGCCATATTGACGGTCGCTCAACAACTCGTGATCGGAGGATCACGAGTTGAGTTGATACCTGGAGAGGTATCTCAAAAGCTGCGTGTTGATCACACGCTCCATGACTTTGGAGAGAAGGGAGGTGATGGCGATAGGCCTGTAATTCGTCGGGTCTGATCTGTCGCCCTATTTGGGCACTGGGTACACGTGGGCAGTCTTCCACGAAGACGGGACTTCCTTTTTGGTGTAGAAAAGTGCGTAAAGACGCGTCAATACTGGACACAATTCAGGACCACACCGCTTCAGCACCACTGCCGGTATGCCGTCTGGCCCACTTGATTTATGGATGTCCAGAGAAAGCAATTCCCGCCGGGGAGGTCCGGCGGGACTTGTTTTTGGCGGGAAAGTGATTAAGTGAACCCTGGGCTTGGGACCCCTACATACAACCTGCTGGCAGCCAGCGGGCACCGGGTCTCCCTGGCCACCGCAACAACACGCCGCGTTGCACAACACACCAGTGGTACGACACCACTGGCCCCCACACACTGCCAGCACAGTGCTTCCTCATGGAGCTCTGTGCGACCATACTCACCGCAGGAATACAACACCACATTAAAGTAGCGTTATTTGGCTGCGATCCTATAAGGTGGAGGTACTTCCCTAGTCTGCCTACTCCGAATTTCGAACGGGACAACCCGTTATGCCCTTCCTCTCTTACTGCTGCATAAATGCTGCTGCTGTCTTTTTCATTAATAAAAAAAAGTTCTGACGAATTCTAGGTCATACTATTGTACGTCTCACAAACGAATAGACCTAAACTCGACAACCTCGTAATTAATACCAAAAAGTATATATATAAAAACCCCATATATAGAAAAATAAATAAAGATCTAATAATTAGTCATCAAGAAATATGTCTTGACAACAATTCGATTCAAACTCCGTATAATATTTAAAATAAAACACAATGTCGATATTACATGCAATTTTTCAAACGTGTCCCAGTATTCGTCAAAAAAGCATTAATTTTGACGAGTTCTAGTCCAAACAGGGATTAATAGGTACCAGTACCTGTCATACGCGTAAAAAAATACCAAATGATAAAAATAACACAATATTATGGGTTACATCGTTGGATAGTTTACTTGACTACTTCACAAAATAATCATACTTATCAAAATGTCGACCGATACAGCAAGACATGAACCCTAACGTGGTAAGCCGGGATTCAGTTTCAGTAGCTAAACTCACAAAAAAATGCAAAATTTGGAGGTGCTTACCTTTGATCGCTCTGTATTCCGAAGCCAATACATTTTTGACTAAATGATGTCATTCTAATTATAGAATATATTACTGTTAATATTTTGGCATAAAATGCTTTTAGTAAGATATTGGTAGAATTAAATTATTGTCATTTTTTTACAATCTGACGAGTATTGAGACACTGTCGACATTACCAGCGTTTACTTATCTACCATAAAGAGATTACGTAAATTACACATGACATGTAAGTATTAGTAGTGTAGTGCAGTGCTAATCTTCTTTACATTAAAAAAGAGAATAAGAAGGGGTCAATAAATATTCTTGAATAAAGACTAGTGTTGATCTATGCCAGATGTCAAATGACCGCGAAAAGATTTTACTAATCAAGGTATTTTATAGTGCGAAGGAAACGCATGTTGAATGCACTTTCCTTGTCGTGTAATGTGGTTATTTCACAGTAATTGACTATATTTCACGTGGAAAATGTAAATACTCTGGCTTTATTAGCAATGGGGCGGAAATGGAGTGAATAGTATTTGAAGAAGGCACCTAATTAATTGAATCATTCTGATGATAACATAACTCTACGTCTGGTTTTGACACTATCACACATGTATTTTAAAACGGATATGATTTTCAAATAAATACAACCAAAACGTATACAACAGGGTAGTTGTTATTGCTAATTGAGGAAATATCCAAGACTTGTCCAAGGCCATAAGGCTGCCAAATGAAGGCAAAAACTAGGAGGTCAAGGCACTCTGCATGACTAAGGATGTGAGAAAAAACAAGAACAAAGAGTAATATTTTAGAATCAGTGTTCCACATCAATCAGAGAGTTTGAAATGTTTCAGAAAACCGATAAATAAAGTAAGCGATTTAAATCTTGTCCAAAGAGCCAACACTGTTCGTTTTGCTTCACTGTGTCAACCACTTCTCGGTATATCGATCACTCTCAAGACCCACAAAGCGTCGATTGTTCAGAATCCTTGAATGGAGCACAAAAACTCGCATTATTAATTTAATTGTATTCGAAACGAGATGTCGCCTTGAAGACAAGATCATTACCTACAACGTAACCACTGGAGGATGATCTCCCGTAAACACTAAGTCTTCACCATGCTTGCTAAATATGTAGGTACTTAAAAAAGTAGTCGAGAAAGGTCAGTGTAAATTGGTGGCGCTAACCGAACTTCACTCTCCCACAAACCCATTGTGAAAACCGGTTACAAAGAATCCGCCTTGCGTCATTTAGCCACGTGTAAACATTTTAATTGATGATATGCGGAAGACAAAAAGCCATGATAGCAATCGGCATTTTGATACTGGTTTATTTCTGATCTATTCATAGATCAAATGCCACATTACTTGAAGCGTAAATCGACTTCTAAGCAGTGGCGTGCATTCCATATAGGCAAATAAGCAATGCCTACCTCATAAGATTCAATACAATAATAGTTTGATTCAATTAAACTACATAACCACTTTAAATAAAAATTCTAACCTAACATTCAATACGAAATTTCAAACTTTGCCGCGCATGCACTCGCGAGTTCGCCTCTCAAATTCACGCACACTAAAACGATGTCGGCATATTCATACACACACACACACTTCTTTAAGATAATACGACGAAAGCATAAATCACGCTTTTGCTATGCGTAGCATACTGACATTTGACATTCGCGATTTATGGACCAAAAGTAACCTTACCTACTCTGTTGTAAGTAAAGTAACCCATCCAAATTAAAAAGACTACAGTTTACCAACATTAGAGCAACTCAAATATAACTTCGCAATTTATTTCTGTTGGTTTTTTATGGTTTGGCTCGCATTTTTTGCAATGTTGTTGTAATTTACTTATTGTGATTTTGCGAAGTGTATCTGTGTGAAATGAAGAAATTTTGTGGTGAAGATGCAAAATGTATTGATAAATTAGTCCTTTAGTCAGTTTTCGTTTGTTGAAAATAGTAGGTAACTTGCTGTAGACCAACTCCAAAACATTCATGGATTCAAAACAAAGGTAAAAATCTTAGACATTTTTACACAGAATATTATGTTTATTATACACCTGGCTAACTGGGTGCTGTTATTCGAATCTATTATTCCGTTATTACGTATTTTGTTTGCTAATGTATCATACCAAATGTGTGTGGAATGATACGCTGACCTAAACAATTTTACGAATCTGGTCAAAAAACATGATCTATCTAAGAGGCATATTTAGGCGTGTATGGCCATGATTTATTCTGCCTACCTAGTCTGAAAACCAATGCACGCCACTGCTTCTAAGTCTGTTTGATATAGCGAATATAAGTTTGATACCCACATTTTTTTTTATAAAAGTTATACATTTCGCTCAAATAGGTACTTAATTAATTAATTTGACTATCAGAGCCCATCAGTGCCCACATCGCTCGAAGAGTCGATAACTGAATGGAAAGTTTCTCGAGTAGCGACCACATACCGCGAGCACAGAATAGAATAGTACGGGATAACGGGAGCGCCAAGCTGAGCGGTCATGATCCAAGGATGTATCTCTAACCAAGACATGAGTTACTGAGAGACTGTTCATTGTAAAAGTCTATTGGAGACGCGGAAATTCAGCAGCAGCCAAATTGAGGTGAATATGGCTCTACAAAACAGTCGGAAAAACTCTTGATTAAACAATAACACAAAGTTCCAAACCTTAATGAATTGGAACATTCCCATAAATCTATTCGAGACGATGGACCAGAAAACAATAAAGTTAGGCAACAATTTGGATACAATTATAAAGAAATTAGGAATAAAAGAGCGGGCGCAGAAAAACACGAATTCGGAACGTGCTTAGCAAGTGATTTATTTATTTAATTGAAAAGAATTACTAAATTATTATTTAAAACAAAATTACGGCAACATTTAAAATAATGTCCCATACATACTGCTACTAAAACTATCAAGGCAAGTTAGATACAGTACACAGTAGCGAGTCAAATTGGAATTAAAATTATGGCTAAGTCACACAACTTAGTTAGCGGAATTATATTAAATTGCCGCAAAATTGCCATAAAATGCGCAGAAGCTATCATCGTAGTTTCCTTACAAATTATAATGACCACACAATTGCTTCTCATGATACTGTTTTTTACTACTTGTACTGGGTATTTTGCTTCTTTAAACACGGTTTTTTGTTGTTAGAAATATGGGAGCTCAAATTGTTCAAAATTACCCTAATGTCACTTAAAATTAAGATTTCAATAAGCATCGAGCCGTCATGTGTGTATGTGTATGTGTGTACCCATAGAATAAGTTTCTGGTTTTTTTTTCTATTTCTTTTTCTTTATAAATTTTTGTTAATTTATGTGTGTACTGTGGGGCAATAAATATTTATTCTTTCTTTCATGTAAAAACTTATTTCTAAAACTGAAAAAGATAGGTAAAAAAATTTTTGTTGTTTACTTCAACCCATACCAACCACAGCACATACAGTTTTAACCTATTTTACTTACTAGGAATTATTCATGCTTCTATATTTACTATTGTACCTAAGTCTTATCTTGAAACGTAAACTTGAAACTATAAAATGCATTACGAAAATTACCATAGCTGATTTCAATTTCAACAAGGAATAGTTTACAAACTAGAAACAATATTTGCTTCAAACAGTTTCCGAAACGGTTATAAAATTTGAATTTTATGAATGTTTTACTTGCAATTAACTATTTAAAGTTCATATATTACAACCCCGGATTACTTCATTAACTATCTTTTTTTTTTTACTTTGTATAGGCCTATGTTTGACCACATTCCCACCATGATAAGTGATGATGTGGCCGAAGGTGATAAGCATACAAAGCCTAGAAAGAACTGGCTCTCAAGTGAAGCTATCGGAACACACCGATAGCACCTTTGCGACATATTTTCAACTTGAGGATGGTATATAGACAGCCAGGTGGGTACTACCACCGTGCTATGGCGTTCTTCACCGAAAGCTCAAGCTCATTGTAGGATTCGAACCCGTTTCCTTCGCCTCGGTATCCGACGTCAATTAAAAAATAAACGAAACTTGTATTAAATATAATTTATTTTACCAGCGTAACTTTTGATGATCTAACTTATACATATGTATTATATAGGAGGTACATACTATGTAATTGTTTGTAATTGGTTGTTGTAAAGATGCCGAAGGCAAAGACCATTAAAAATCTAAAGGTTATCGATTTTGAAAGTACAGAGTCAATAACATCACTATTTGGTAATGTTTTTTGGAGTAGGTAGTGACTTATAAGTTATAAGAATATGTGAACCATTATTTTATCATATCTCATACATGAGACCATTAATCTCTATGTATGAGTCGGTCATTATCAATAAAAATAAATATCCAAACGGAGTAGTTTGGTTCAAGTAAATCGAGGTATAAAATAAAATAAATGACAAACTTTTTTTTAAATCACCATTCCCCTATAAGTTGCGGGATGAAAAATATTACTGGATAGATAGAGTTGTCACGAAGTTCCCAATCGTGAATTATTTCGCCTGTAGTTCAACTGAAATTCAATATGATTAGACACGACGCGGGAAAAATGCGTATGTGTGAGTGACGCCAAATGGTTTCTTAGGTATTATTGGGATTTCACCCAATTACAACTATAGCTTAATGTATCTCCGTACAAACGACCTATCCTGAAGATAGGTCGGGACTTCTTGTCCCGGAAATGGCCTCCAACCTCCCCTTACAGCCATCCCAGTCCACCACGGCCTTTCGTATCGCCGCCTTTCAGTGGTTTACACTAGAATAACACCATGTAAACACTTACCAATGTTCTTGTATCTCTTACCACATTCTCTTTGGTTCCCTCAGTCCATCCTTGACTCCACAGCTTCTCCTTTCACCTTTTTACCACCACCCTTACTTTCTTTTCTATATACTACCGATTTGTTTCTTTTTCGTACAACTTCTTATGTACCTCCCCGTACACTCCCCCCCCGCTCCCCGCTGTCGCCCTACCTCCCGTGTTGCCAACTCGCGTTTCATTTTACACAAAAGTCATTCGCTTTCGCGACACTCCCAACCAAAGGGAAGTTTGCCACCCTAGATAGCTTTATGCTGTGGCAGTTAAGCTGGTATTTATTATTGTTGTAAGGAGAGGATATAACTTGATTGGATTTGAATAATCGTATGACTTGCAAGTTAATGTTAGAAATTTGAATAACTTTAGTAACCAAATATTAACCCTCTAAATAAAATGCTATTGCAATGAATTGATTCATAGTGATAGTCTGTTTAAGATATAGATCTAGTAAGTAATAAATTAAACTATCTAAGCTTATGAATTAGTTTTTTATTGTCCTTGCACACTTTTTTATTTATAATGATGCATATTATTAAAATAACAAAATTAAATTTCAGAGTGAAACTAAATTATATAGTTGGGTTGTCCATTGCTTTATCAAATTTCGAGCCTTATGCGCCGCCAGTCTAGTATTTCTCTTTTCTATATTTATAATCTCTGTATTTGCCTCGTCTCCTGTATCTACTACCTCCTTCCCTACACCTATTGCTGTACCTTCGTCCTGTATTTTCTTTGTATTTTCCTTTCTACTGTCTGCCTGTTACGATACATCTATTTCCAATGGATATAAATGAAGTATAGACCGTGTATACTCTTTCTCACCCACTTTAACTTTTGCAGCTCTGACTTCCTTGTCATTACTTTGTAATAACTCGCATATCTTTCCTACTTTCCACTTCACCCTCGGTCCCTCGTCCTTTATCTGCACAACATCTCCCACTTCAGGTAATTTTATACCAGTGTTCTTTGGTTGCCTATTATATCGTTCTCTTAGTGTGGGGAGATATTGGTTTATGAACATATGCTTAAATTCATTTAGTACATTTTGTCCTCTCTTCCAGCCTTGTATGAGGTCCTCCTTAGCAACGGTTCCATTTATTATTTCCACTTTTCCATATGCTTCCTCTAGCATGAGAGGCCCTCCTACACGCAGGAAGACAGCAGGAGTTAGTATGTGCTCCACGTCTTGTCCTACTGAAGTCAGTGGTCTGCAGTTTAGTACAGCCTCTATTTCCTTTAAAATGGTCTGCAGTTGGCTTTCATTTAGTATGTGTTTATCAATGGTTCTTCTCAAACAATGTTTTACTAGACCTATGATTCTCTCATATACTCTGCCAAACCAAGGAGCCAATTCCACTATAAATTTCCATTTTATTTTGTTTTTTATGCAACATTGTCCCACCATGACTTCAGCAGTGAGTTTGAAACATGTCGCATTGTCTGACAGTATCATTTCAGGTGTACCTCTGGTAGCTATAAATCTACGCATAGCTAGAAGACATTCTTCAGCGGTTAAGTTAGATACGACTTCAAGGTGAACAGCTCTCACTGTTAGACACGTGTATAAACATGCCCATCGCTTTACCATCTCACCTTCAGACTTGACATATAGAGGCCCTAAATAATCAATCCCAGTGTAAGTGAAGGGTTTAGACATAGTGACTCTTTCCTTAGGCAAAGGAGCCAACGGGGGCATTTTGTAAGGACCTCCTCCGTATTTCCTGCATTCTTTGCATCGGTAGAGTACTTTCTGCACTTGTGATCTACCTCGGGGAATCCAATACTTCTGTCTCACTGCAGCTAGAGTTTGAGAAACCCCCACGTGGTGCATGTTCCTGTGTGTCTCATCAATAATTTCATAAGTGAAGTCAGAGTTCTTTGGCAGTAAAATAGGATATTTTTGGTCTGTAGGCCAATCCGCAAACTTGAATCTTCCTTTACACCTTAAGATACCATTATCCTCGAAGAGCCCCAGGGTTCTAGTCAAATTTGTTGATTTGTTTACTTCATCAGTGTAATATTTTCTGTAAATCCTTTATTACTAGCTCCTCCTCTGTTATGGTTAACATGTAGTGTTCTGTCGCCTTTTCTTTGGGCCATTTCATCACATCACCCTTCAAAAAGGATGGGCCCTTGAACCAAGGACGTACATATTCCAAATTATTCTTAGTTGGTCTAGTCGCGATATCAGCAGGATTGAGATTTGTAGGGATGTATTTAAATTCGACATTCTTCAATTTTTTAATATCTTCAACCCTGTTTGACACAAAAGGCGGCAGAACCCTCTTGGATGTTAACCAGTGGAGTGCTACTTGACTATCGGACCACAGGTATAGTTTGTTGATATTTATATCAATTGCTTCTAGGACATATTTTATCAGTTTACAGCCTATCCATATCGCCATTAGCTCCATTCGAGGAATTGTATGTGCTTCACGATTTTTTATTGGTATCAAACGAGATCTGGACATCACTAAGCTTACTGTGGCTTCATAACCATCGCTTACTTTAAGGTACACGACAGCCGCCGAGGCTTCGCCGGATGCATCTGCAAAGCAGTGTAATTCAACTGAATCGACATTGTTTGGACGAAGACCGTACCATCTTGGTATCTCGACCCGCTGTGCCTCTAGAAGGTCAGTTATGATTCCGAATCTGAATGTTCGAAACCTTAATAACAATCTGATTAAGTTTTCAAGTAACAGTGGCCCTTTATATAGACATTCATTTAGGGTTTTTGCGCTCTTTAAATTTGACGACACGTCATACGAGCCTTAGCTTCTCACCCTTCCTAACATAGTGATGGGGAAGATATTGTACGGTGGTTGCCTCTCCCGCCTTGGCATCAACTTCTTCTACTATTCCTTTGTTTAATTGATGTCCACTGTCCTATTTCGGGAGTGTCCATTTGAGCATAAAGCAGAGTTGTGGTGAGTGCTCTTGCAGTGGTAGCATTTTTTCCTCTGGGTACACTCCTTTGCCAGATGAGTTCCTTTAAAGCATTTGTAACATTTACCTTTTAACAATGTTTTTCTTTCTTGAATTGGTTTCCAGCATTGGTCATTAAAATGGTTTCCTGAACAAAAAATGCATGGTTCAATCTCCCTTCTTTTATTATCAGGGGCTGCCAAGGTCAATGTCTGGTTGTGGTTCATAGGAATATTCTTAAGTTTGTTAAGTTTCCCTTTACTAAATTTCCATCCCCTTTTATGCCCCCCTTGATAGGGTTCCCGAACCTGTAATGTTTCAATGGTGACTGGTTCTGTATGGTTTGGCTCTCGTCTAGATATCTTTGCTGTTATTATGTGTTCCAAATTCTTCCGGATAGTTTCCACATCCACTTCTTCCGTCTTAATTCTGGACCTCAGCTCATATAAAAGATCATCAGGGAATTTATTCAAGATTATAGTTCGTAAGTGATTATGATTGTCGTCTTCTCCCATGCTCTTCAATATTCTAAGGTGCCTTTCAATATCATTGAAAGTGTTTAAACAATCCTTTGGGGTGGCAGTGGCACGCTTCATTGTTGTTAATGCTGTATAATGTGCGTCAAGAACAAGTCCTATTTTACCGTAACGTTCCTTTAATAACTGTATAGCTATAGAGTAGTTTTCGTTAGTAGAATCCAACCCTTGTACAGTCGCTAGGGCTTCGCCTTCTAGGGAAACCTGTAGGTAGGCAAGTTTGTCTGCATTCCGAAGGTTTTGTGAGTCTATGTTAGATTGGAACCTGTCCCAGAACTCTGTCCATTTTAATATATTACCTGAGAACTTAGGTAACTCAAGTTTGGGAAGTTTGCTTTGGACATAATTTAATTGAGGGTTGCTACTAGAAGGCACCGATACAGGGGAGGTAGTTGCAAGAAGCTCGGCCTCTAATTGAAGTTGAGTATATTCAACAATTTCACTGTCCTCCAGTTTCTCCATGCATTTATGTATCTCACTGATAAAAAGTTGGTTTAGCGTATGTAACTTGCGGCGCAAGGCAACACCTTGTTCAGCATCCATTTGCTTGCATTCCTCAAGGCAGGACGAAACCTCGTCTTTGAACACCTTCAGTCGTCGCTTCCAACATGCCATTGCTCTTTCTTCCAGGCCGGCTCCTGGAATTTTTCCATTTATTTACTTTAGATGGATATAACAACAGTTCAACACTTTTTAAACAAAACAAAATTTTCTAGGTTGTGATTTGTCATTTTACATGACTTGGATTTGTTTGGGTTCTAATTTACATATAAAGACAACTCTTCATTAGTACACCATAAAGATAACCCAACAACAGTAACTAAAACATTGTAAGTGTTACAATAGGCTGGTTCACCAGTAATAGCAATCAATCGTCTTTTATATATTTAATATAATATAATTCAAAGGCATTCAATTTTGTATGGGTCTAAACAATAGCAGGAGCTGCTATCAGGACTGCCTGTATTTCATATGAAGTTTCGCAAGAGATACTATGTTTATTTATATACATACATATCAAATTGATGGGTATATGTAGCCAGCAATCATTCCTTATAAACAGTCATAGATAGTATTCTGGTAAGTTCAAAACAACCTACCTACCACCTTTGACATTTTACAAATTGTCATACCTACCTAGTATAGTTTCAAAATAACAGGTTTAGGTATACATACATATTCTGTATAATATTTTCATACAGAAACCCGTTAGATAATTTGTTTCTTAAAGGATTCATATATGCTCCAATTTTGATTCTATTGAAATGCAACAATATCATCACTTATTGTTTGTAACCCAATAATTTGATACACAATAGGACGAGTGGTATGAGTATTATATTGGCATCACACAGTCCCAGCTGGTCCAGTATAACCCTTGAAAGGAAATTATTCTTACCTCGAACCATTCCTACAACTTAGTGTCCTTCGCCGTACGAGGCTCGTGTGGGTGTTCGACCCTTTCTGATGAGGGCTTTGTGGTAGTTCAGTGCACAGTCGTGCCCAGCTACTTTCGACCGCTGATGCTATCCTGCGTTAATACCAATCGTCTATATTAATTTCACTGATAACTCAATAAAGTTCTACGGGTTTATAAACTTTCATTCTGATTGATAGTAGGTATTGTACCTATGACATGATGCAACATTATTTACTATTGAACTAGGTATGAAATACCTAGAGATGCATGATATCGGTTAATACGCATCTATGATAACTACCACCAATGAAACGTACGGCTTTACACTGATTTATTTGTGCAGATTTACTTGTGTCCAAAACCAAACTTAATTCAAAAAGGTACTTAAGTATATAAATTTACACCAAATATACACTTACCGCTAGTAAGATATCTTTATTCCTTTTTATCATAGGCCGGCGTTGATTGATTGAATGTTTGTTTTCCACGTTGCACAGAATAACCAGTGATTTTCCCAAAATAGGTTTATTTATTATCCAACAACAATGCCAAACAAAATAACACAAACAAATATGGCGTAAATGTCGTATGCGATAATTCTAAGTGGGCGGAAGTGGCAAAATAAATACACAATAATTTATGAAAAATTACGTATAAAAAACGCTGTTTTGATTGCTTGTCAATCAACAAATCGGTTGTCTTTGTCTTTCGTATTCTTTCTTGTATAAAGCTATCTTATTCTATCATTAGTTCGTTTGGTTGGTATCTTACGGGTTGGCGGCACGGGAAGCTAGGGATGTGTAAAGGTACGTACGGTATCGATGACATAATCGAAACCGTCACTGACTTTTCATTAATTTATTTTTACTCACCGACTCAGTCTAAACCCACGATTTATTGTTAACATTATTATACGTATCCTAACATCGAACTTAGGGTGGGGCTCCTTCTTACAACTCATTTCTTTTCTACCATTCTAATTTCTTTGGCCTTCTTACAACTCATTTCTTTTCTCATTTCTTTAGCCCTTTTTACAACTCATTTCTTTTCTACCATTCTAATTTCTTTGGCCTTCTTACAACTCATTTCTTTTCTCATTTCTTTAGCCCTTTTTACAACTCATTTCTTTTCTACCATTCTAATTTCTTTGGCCTTCTTACAACTCATTTCTTTTCTCATTTCTTTAGCCCTTTTTACAACTCATTTCTTTTCTACCATTCTAATTTCTTCGGCCAAATTTGGTTGATCAACCTTGCATCACGTGTAGTTACACGTTCAGAGAATCCTAACCCAGTTCTGTGACCTTTCAGCACGTGAACTCTTTCAGGGATTCTTTCCCATTTTAGTGATCTGTCACCTCACGAACTCTTTCAGGGATTCTTAACCAGTTCAATGGCCTATAGCCACTTGAACTCTTTCAGGAATTCTTAACCAGTTCAATGGCCTATAGCCACTTGAACTCTTTCAGGGATTCTTAACCAGTTCAATGGCCTATAGCCACTTGAACTCTTTCAGGGATTCTTAACCAGTTCAATGGCCTATAGCCACTTGAACTCTTTCAGGGATTCTTAACCAGTTCAATGGCCTATAGCCACTTGAACTCTTTCAGGGATTCTTAACCAGTTCAATGGCCTATAGCCACTTGAACTCTTTCAGGGATTCTTAACTAGTTCAATGGCCTATAGCCACTTGAACTCTTTCAGGGATTCTTAACCAGTTCAATGGCCTATAGCCACTTGAACTCTTTCAGGGATTCTATCACCACATGAACTCTTTCAGAGGTTTTCACTCTGTTAGTTCAGTGGCTTCTACTATTGTTTGAGTCACACTAAGCTGCCGGACACGACAGCCATTCACTATCCTATACCGTTTGTGACCTGATTACTATCTTAAACCGCGTGACTCCAGCACTTACAGCAAGTAGCTTGGCTGTTCTTTTTAATTACTCATTTATTGTATGCGTACGTACACTAATCATCTACTATCCCTTTCACTTTCGTATGAAATATTAATTAATCTTAAATTAAAATATAACAAATTGTATTACATCGTAGATCACATCGACAAAAATATGCAAATAGTCACATGAAGTCACATCCCTATCTATTTTAGTTGTACAGTTCTACCAACGTAATAAATATGTACGTACGCACCAAAATTTGAACGGAAACAAAGTATCTAAACAAAGTCAGTAACATGTCAGTAAACTTTCTTTTAAATGATTTATAATAGATGAAATGGAAAAAATATGCAATGTTAATCATGAATTTATCCCAGCATCTCCACCATGTCACGAAGTTCCCAATCGTGAATTATTTCGCCTGTAGTTCAACTGAAATTCAATATGATTAGACACGACGCGGGAAAAATGCGTATGTGTGAGTGACGCCAAATGGTTTCTTAGGTATTATTGGGATTTCACCCAATTACAACTATAGCTTAATGTATCTCCGTACAAACGACCTATCCTGAAGATAGGTCGGGACTTCTTGTCCCGGAAATGGCCTCCAACCTCCCCTTACAGCCATCCCAGTCCACCACGGCCTTTCGTATCGCCGCCTTTCAGTGGTTTACACTAGAATAACACCATGTAAACACTTACCAATGTTCTTGTATCTCTTACCACATTCTCTTTGGTTCCCTCAGTCCATCCTTGACTCCACAGCTTCTCCTTTCACCTTTTTACCACCACCCTTACTTTCTTTTCTATATACTACCGATTTGTTTCTTTTTCGTACAACTTCTTATGTACCTCCCCGTACACTCCCCCCCCGCTCCCCGCTGTCGCCCTACCTCCCGTGTTGCCAACTCGCGTTTCATTTTACACAAAAGTCATTCGCTTTCGCGACAAGAGTTATATAAAAACCGTCCAAGTGCGAGTCAGACTCCTGTCGTACAAACCTGTAGGTATATTTATATACCTACAGGTTTGTACGGAACCCTCGGTAAGTAAAAGGTAGTATAGACCTGAGTATTTGATGTGAATTTATGACGTATTAAAAAGAACTACTTAGTTAATCTCGTTCAAACCAATTTTCGATGGAAGTTTGCATGTACATCATATATTTTTTTTAATTTATCATTCTCTTATTTTAAAAGTTACAGGGGACACACATTTTACCACTTTGGAAGTGTCTCTCGTGCAAACTATTCAGTGTAGAAAAAACTAGCTATCCCCCGCGGTTTCACCCGCGTTTCCGGGATATAAAGTATTTCCTTCTTCATAACATAGGCTATCTGCATGAGGATCCGTTGAGTAGTCGAGGCGTGATGTCGTAATAAACAAACAAACAAACAGTCTCACTTTCGCATTTATAATATTAGTTAGGATTATTAAAATGAGGAAAATTTAAGGAGGAATGGTAGATGTAAAGGATCATGAGTACGGAAGAAGTTATGCTGCAATTACATACAAATAGGTAACCCCTAAATATTGGTAACAGGCGTAACAGGACGAGTAAGTACCATCTATTTTGATAAAATTTATAGCTATCCAACCGAGCTGACACGTCGTTGTGTCTAAAACGATACGAAGCCATGTAAATCATTATGTCAGGATACCAGTTGCCACACCTATTCGATATTGGGGTGTGAATTGATTAAAAAGCATAATCGACAGACGCCATTATCGAATCTTGTCAATCGTCATGTATGATTGATGTGATTAAGGAACCATTAATCAAATAGATGAAAGGATATATACATACTAGCTGTTGCGCGGTTTCACCCGTGTTCCCGAGATAAAAAGAAACTTATGTGTTTCTCCATACTATAGGCTATCTACATGTCAAATTTCATGATTATCCGATGAGTAGTTGAGGCGTAAAGGCATAACAAACAAATCAACAAACTCACTTTCGCATTAATAAAATTAGGATTAGGATAGGATATCGCAGGTAAAAATAAAAATTTGGCCATTTGTGAACTACCTAACGAAAACGTTTTGCAAACCTGTGCTTGAGGCTAATATTTAAACGCTTTTGTGGTTTGTGACGGACGTTGGCGTACGACAATTCTAAATATCAAATATGCCATTTCACAAAATAAAGGCCAATACGGATTGTCAATTAATTAGTTCTTTATTTTCTGGGTGTGTACAGTTAAAATATCATATAAAGAAAAAATAACAAATCTATTTTGTTTTCACATTAACTACGAATAAAATAGGCACCTAATTTAACGGTCGGCTTGATTCTTTCAGGATGTTTGAAAAAATTTAGCCATTTTGTAATTGGACTAGAATATAGAGTATTAGAGTCAGACTGTTCATAAGTGCCTGCGAAGGTCTATTTGAATAAATGATTTTGTATTCAAAATTCAACATCATTCAGTCAGCGTTAGATATAATCAGCCTGCGACATAATATACAGGGTTACATTGCAACCTCTAGCCTAATTTTCAGGGGTTACTGTACCATCATTATGATCAACTTTTACCGGCGGGATAAGTTTTACCTATACGGTTGTTGACATACCGAAAATACGGACACAGCGTTTCGCATCCTCATTTATAATGCGGACGGTAAGAGAGTGGAACTTGCTTCCGGCGTCTGTTTCCTGACTCTTGCAATTTCAAAATCCTTCTGGGTAAGCGCGCTACATTCGTCATCGTCCTTCGGGATAAGTTTTACCCATACCGTTGTTGACATACCGAAAATACGGACACAGCGTTTAGCATCCTCATTTATAATGCGGACGGTAAGAGAGTGGAACTTGCTTCCGGCTTCTGTTTCCTGACTCTTGCAATTTCAAAATCCTTCTGGGTAAGCGCGCTCCATTCGTCATCGTCCTTATGGTCGGGTACGTGGCCACACGCAAGCCCATTTTAATTAAATATTTTTTTGATGTGCTGTCTTCCTATCTAGGTACCTATCTATTTAAAGTTGTCTCATGATAAGTCACTTAGCAAGACTTGCATAAACGTCCGCTATATAAATGTGAAGTTTTTGATGCATAGTGATCATTATAAATAAATAATGAAACTATACAAGCGGGCTCCTATATTTTATATTATTTTTATCGACCGCCTGTTCTATATAACACAATTAAATGAATTGAACTGATGTTGTTTATAGATAACATCGTGAAAACAGTAAACCATTGTCCTGCGTGGGCGAAACAGAATGCGACCTTAACACGAATCGAGGTCTACTTTACTGCTTGTCAAACGTTTACATAGAACTAAACAAAGTTTATCTCGTAATATAATAATCGTAGAACAAAATATAATATTCAACTCACAGTAGTCTAATCTAGTAGTCTTGCCAAATTAAGATTTCTTTCATGCGGCTTAATTTGTCTTCACAATTATTGTACTTACTACAACATTTAATTGACATGTCCATCCATAGGTATGTTTACGAAACCGATATGACTTCCGATAAAGTCATTAAGTCAAGAAGATTTGCCAACGATCTCATGTATAATATTCATAAGGCTCAAGTTATGCGAAAATTATAATCGATCGGCACACATAATTTCAACACAAGCCATGAACGCAAAAGTCACGCATCTTATTTAAATCGCATTCAGTGACTATTCGCATGATGACGACCGCATTCGATACGTTCGACTTGAAACATGGTGATTGTAAATCTGTCAACAAACCAAATTACAACCACGCGAGGAACTCATGAAAGGGCCTTTGAGATGGAAGTCGTGTGTGCGTGCTGCGCCTGCGCCCATTCGTGATGGACGTCGATAACTCGGCTGCATTCTAACATTATAACTCAATATTTTATGTTAGATTTTCACATGGCGCCAAATCAGAACCGGATTTAGGTAAGGGCGATTCAAGGCAACTTCGGTAGTTGTTTGATTTTATAGAAGTGATTTTAATAATGTACAATGCCAATTGATTTGCTTATTGACGACACAGAACGATTGATCACGATTTATCCTTTCCCTAGCCTTCATTATATTACTCGTATATGTTGATTCCTACACAAATAGTATAAGGAAAACCCATGGTTTTCTATTAGAAGGTAGGTACCGAGGATTTCATAGAAAAATATCTTTTGAAACGAAAACGATAAATTAACAACGTTCTCACAATATACATGCTATATTTAATTCTCCTATAACTACTATACTATTTTATTTTAATTTTAAAATATAATCAAACTTATGTTTTTTTTAACTATTTTTAAAACAAACAAAAATCATTACAGGTTTTTCACTAAGGTATGGCGAAATCTTTTCTTTCATTCCTTCTCAATTCGACCCTGCACTAAGACAGATAAAATAGATAAAACCTGAGAAAGTAGTTCAGTTGCAAAACCAGAACTATTGATATGAATTATGCGAAACGCCTTTTAGATAAGAGGCTTTAATTAATTTGCAATTTATGTGAATGGATTCAATGCGTATTAAACGGTTAATATTTAGAATATTTAATCGGGAAACTGGGACTTGAAATGTACACTGTCTTAATTTTTGTATTCCTCTGTACATAATTATAATGAGAAAATAGCTATTTTTAAACATTCTAAAACTGTGCATTTCAAAAGAAACTTTTACTTTCAAAAGAACACATAGACATGGCGATTCTTTTGAAAACTAATTTAATTGTCAACTATCACTTTAATTGATACCGGGCTCGAGTCATAGTTATAATTTTGAAAGAAAAAAAACCTAGTTATCATTTCAATGGTTGTAATATGACATCTAGTAAGATAAATTATTGTCCGTGATATTATTTGTAGCGCATTAGTGATGTCCATGTCGCTTGCAATGAATTTAACTCGAGTAACTAAACAATCATCTTTTGTAGAGGGGGTGGGGGACTACTAAAGGGGAACGCATCTCTCAAGTAGGTACTACATGATTATAGAGGTACCTAATAGGCTACTGAAACCTCTATCATGTGGTTATAGATTTACCCTCTTATTCATAGTAAAGTTATGAAACGTTGAATAGTTAAAATTCCAAATTCTTTATATGATACATGACGTATGATGATCGAAAGAGTGAAACGGAGGACACTATTACACTATTTAGTAAAAAAGCGATTATGAATACAGAGGTTAGAGCATAAATAAAAAATAAAAAAAAACTTAAAATAATTACGAAGGGTATCATTATTTCTATGGGGTAGTTACTTTGTATTTGTATAACTGCTTTTTCATAAAAAAATTACACTCAAAAATAATATTACTTTGAATCTGTTTTCGCACGAAATAAGATTGTTTAATAACACTTGAAGATCGATTCTAGTGGTGATCAATTTCTAAAACATACTGAATACCCAGGTATTATAGTAGGTATTTAGGCCAGCATACAAAGAACACGGCAAAATCTGATAAATGCTTGCGTAGTAAGATTAGACGGCCAGATTCGTACTCGAGGAAGATTTATATTGCTACATCACTTTTCTAATACGATCCGATAGAAATGAAATAGTGACGTAAGTATAAAGATAATTCGCACGTCTCCACATTCAGAGCGGTGAAAGCGATACAAATTATATAATATACCTACACAAGTATCAGTGCCGTGTTATAAATTTGAATAATTAAGTGAGATTTGTGATAATAGACTCGCACGATTTCCTTAACAGAATTAATTGATGAGCTTTTGTAGCGGCATCCCGGCGTGAATTAGAAGCACCCTGTTAACATAAATCAGTAAGATTTCCTCCTATATATCCGAAATTAATTTAATTCCAAATCAGATTAGTAACGCTACTTACATAAGCAACAAAACTTAATAATTTTTGTATCAAAACAGGAATATAAGAAAGGGTAAAACATGTTTTAACACAGGACATTATTATAAAGACAATAATGTCGATGGCGCAATTAATTAATTTACATAAGCTACTCTTATGTTCATATCATCATAATCATAGCAAAGATATATCCACCCTACACAACAAGGGGATAACATAGGACCTCGTAACAAATGTGCAGTATTTCTCTCATTGTCATACCCATTTTGACAAACGTAGGTTGACCGGCAGATGGGCGGCCGCTGTAAATGAGTGACGTGAGGGTGTCGTGACAGTCACCATTATTCATTTGAACATTCCATTAGTGACCGTCACCAGGCTACCGTGACCTCCCCTGTCTACCAATTTGAATAATGCGACATGTCAGCAAGAGTTCTATGTACCAAGCATAGGAAGAACAAAGGCGAGGATTGTTTTCCCTCAGCTTATCAGCTTCGAGGATCATCATTTGCCATTGTATGATCACGATATTGCAACGAGAGATATACTCTCCAATTCTCCCATTATATTCATAAAATATCACTGTGTGTTTTATAGGTAATGTAAATACAGTTTTGTTTTTTAATATCCATAAATTAATTCTGTTTTGACGGGCCAGTTGGCGCAGTTGGTTAAGACGTTGAGTCTTAACCTATAGCGCCGCAGGTCGTGGGTTCGATTCCCACACAGGACATGCATTTGTGTGCATGAACATGTCTGTATGTCCTGAGTCTGGGTGTAATTATGTATATTAAGTATGTATTTACAAAACAAAAAGTAGTATATGTATTATATCAGTTGTCTGGTTTCCATAGTACAAGCTCTGCTTAGTTTGGGATCAGATTACCGTGTGTGAGGAATGTCCCAGGATATTTATTTATTATTTATTATTTATTTATTATATCATTCTATCTACAACATTCGAATATTTTTCATATAAATACTAGCTGCCCGGCGCGACTTCGTTCGCGTGGTGCTACCCTACCCTACCCTACCCTACCCTACCCTACCCTACACTACACTACACTACACTACACTACACTACACTACACTACACAACACTACACTACACTACACTACACTACCCTACCTTACCCTACCCTACCCTAAACTGGGATTTTGCTGTCAGGATAGGGTATATCCTGACAGCAAAATCCCCACCATTTATAGAATTCATTTGTTACAAAAAATGTGATAAATGAAGAACCGCTCGACCGATTTTGTGCAAACTTCACATAAACCATCTACTAAATAGTCCGAACAAAGCCTAAACATTTGGTTTGGATAGGTGATCCCGTTCTTGAGTTATAAAATTACAACGAAAAGTGGCATTGATTTTTATATATTTTTCATATAAATATTGAAAACAAAAATATCAAGGTTTTCCTTCGAATAAACAATGATTTTATTTTTATCGAAACTATATTACAGAATCATATTACAAAATCGTAAGCTGATTTTTTACTCGTTCAAAAACATGATTTGTCAATGTGGACAAAAACTTGTTGGATCGAAGTAAAATTCGATATTGGCAGGTAGACATGGAGGCCATTGGATCGAATGTCGCTTACAGCCAAAGCCTCGGCAGATCGGATTACGCCGGTTGCGGTTTGCAACACAGTAAAAGAGTTGAAAAGTATCTAGGTACTTATATTAAATTGTCGAGGTATTATATTAATTTATAGACCTGAAATCATTAGGCGATAGAATACGGGAAATAAGACACGTTTGCTTTATTTGAGAAAAATAATTTTGAAGTATTAATTTTGTAGATATCTACCATTATTATTCTATCACTATAAATACGACGATATAAACGCAATGTAGGTATAATTTGCTTTTTTTTACTTTAGCAGGTTCACAAGTAGACAGACAGTCCATCTGATGGTAATACCCTACACCTATAGGCATATGCGAGTTCAGAGAGATTTCCGATGTGGTGCCGCCCTCAAAGATAAATTTTTCCTTCCTTTTTGAAGAGCACCATATCGTAACGCTCGCTGAGGAAAACCGTAATAACCGCTTATTCCATGTCCTAATGATCCACAGTGGACCATTAGTTGTGTGGATTTTCGATGCGGCTCGAGGATATGAGGACCGCAGGCGGTGGTGACACCAGGTCAAGAAATCTTTATAGGTACAAAAATAACGTCATAGACTCATGCTCATACGTGCTCATACTGTGAGTTCGACGTCGAAACTTGAATGTTTGTTTGTGACAACTAACCGTTATGCCAAACACTAGGTTTTGCAACGATACAATTTCTACTAAAATATTGAAATAAGAACTTTAGCAATTAAATATTAAGGTTTATTTTCGCATAAATATCAGTTACTACGTTAATACTGGTAAGTTTGTCAATTTAAAAGCGAATCCCGAACTTGGTTCCTAGTATGTTATTAGGAAATTGCAGACTTATTCTGAGCAAAGTAGGTATTTGCTTTTTGCAGTAAACATTGGATTTATATAGCATTGATATCGAGAAAAGCACAGAGAGCTGACAGGCCTATTTTTCTATATTTGGCAGGTTTAACGTAAAAAAAAAAAGTAAAAAGAAATAAATAAATTCTATTTCAATAAAAAAAGCCTACAGCTATGTCAAAATTTCGTGACCAGTTTAGAGTCCATCAAAAAGATCACGGGATTCCAATGTTTTTATGTAATCAAAATCATTATTATACAGGTTATAGTTGTTTCAGAATAGGTACGTCACTAACTGTACCTTGAACTAAGTTAAGATTGACAACTTGTGACAAGCAGCGTGCACTTTATTTGCATACAAACATCCATGTTGCAGTATGAAAGAGCTTCATTTCCACGGTTTGAAGCATAGATTTAGAGTACACTAGATACCGCATGTTCATTATATATAGTTTACGGGGTAACTGGAACTCGCCTAGGAGCTGAAAGGGGAGCTCAAATGGAACTTTATACCTACCCTCAATGTATAGCGAAAGTTTAGTTTACAAAATATTCATTTAGAATTTTTTAGAAAAATACTAAGGGCGTTTGTGACTTAATAATGTTAGATATTTATTCATATTGGCTGGATCATATTATTATGGTAGAAGGATTGAGTGATGTGGCAACACTGACCATAGTAGCTTATAAAAGTGTGGGTATTTGTATTTGTAAGGGTTAGTTTTTATCAAGCTCTCGATCTATACCACAGTGCAGTGCGATCGTTGTTTTACCCGGTTCTGTAATTTATTATAATTTAAGTCTAAGATTGTGAAGTGAAGTGAATATGTAATTAATTGTAATATTATAACAGTAAACCTATCGGGGCCCATGAGCGAGTTTGTTGCGTCGCTTCTTCTCCTCATACGGGACTTTCCGTATTATTACGTTGTTTCATTGCCTGCACTACGCCCACTGAATCCTGATACCACAGAACTTTAAAGTTGGTGTTCGTATCGCTTGGCAGTCGCTGACGCTATTAATAAGAAAAAAGAAAGTGCAAATGTAATGGTGCGTCCATGCTACGCGAATCAAGCACGAGCGGAGCCCCGAACGAACCTACAACAAGCACGATGCGAATCTCTTTGTGCGTTAAAAAAATGACAATCGCGCACCATGATAGCATTTTTTTTATTTGGATTTGACCCAGTAGCAGCAAAGCATAATAAGTTATAAAACATCCAATCCAATTGGCATCTCTAATACGGCACGAATTGCCAAGTCGCAAACTAAAGTAGAAACACGGCAACTTGGCCTATCTAGTCTGTGGTTGGACACACAGTAGGTACCTACATCGCATAAGATAATAACAAGTTATTACAATTCTGTTTACCCTTTACTACCAAATTCTTAATACGCAATTCAATGTACTTTACAGCCTTGAACCTATTACGTCGCATTGTAATAATGGGTACGTACACACGGCTACAGATCGAGCTATAAATTTCCAATATAAGCTGAACGGAAATCCTATACAATGCGAGATCAGCTTATACTGGAAATGTATAGCTTGATGTGTAGCCGTGTGTACGTACGTATCTTTAGGAATCTTCAGTTACTTGACCACCTGTCTGGTTTTCAAGTAGGTGTTTTACTTTCGTCCTTGAGACATGTCGTGTAATAATGCTGTCTGTACGATACAACTTCGTACCACGTTCGACACTAAATATCCTGCCTGGGGTATTCTTCACACATAGGATCAGACGACCATCCCAAACTAAGTAAAGCTTGTACCACATATAGAATATAGGTAATTGTTTACTATGTATGTTTAGACCTGTTTTCACCTCACCATGGTAAGTGATTATTAACCGACTTCAAAAAAGGAGATGGTTCTCAATTCGTTTTTTTTATGTTTGTTACCTCATAACTCCGTCATTTCTTAACCGATTTGGAAAATTATTCCCACTGTCAGTTTAAGATTTGATTATTTTTGGTGTACTTTGAAGTCGGTTTAAGTTTTTTGTCAAACTTTTTTTTGCACACAGTTTTATGATTTATCCGAATTTCTGTAATTTTTCGTAAATTATGAAACATTTTGTACGTTCCTAGAATACCAAATTCCTTTCCTTCCCTACAACATTCGGCGTCAAGTTTACGAAATCGGCCGTAAGTCATTTTCTCGAACTTTGTGTTACAACCATAGAAATGAAAAATTTCAAATAAACTGAAACCTTGTAAAATAGGCCTGAAAATACGTTGATATTTCAACATAATTTCTCGGAAACGGCTTATCCTACTTGGATGGTATATGGTATCTACTGTAGATCCCGAGGTGTTCTCGTGTAAATTTTAATAAGAAAAGAAAATAGCGCGTATCACTGAATTTATTAATAAAACAGTCATTGCACCCTTTTTTATTGCAACTCATCACTTTGTTCGTCTGCATCGCCCCGACACTGCGGTTTTGACATAATGTCGTTTTAAAAAAAAGCAGTGCCATATCGGATGATACGCAGCGCAGATACGCTAGGTATTGTACGATACGTTTTGTCTCTGTGCACATCCTGAACGAATGCGGGTCGGTGACCTCCTATGAAAAGCCGATTTCTAACAGCTCTTTTGTAAAGATATGAATGTAAACTAGCTCTATTTACGTGCATTGCACAACTACTTTTGAATTCATTCATTGAATCAAATTGAAATAAACGGAACGGATGATATTATCATTGAAGTTTAGTTCTGACATCTTCGTTAATGTTTCTCTAATGATTTTTCATATTAGCGTGACATCTATACTAATATAATAAAGCTGAAGAGTTTTTGTTTGATGTTTTTTAAACGTGTTTATCTCTGTAACTACGAGTCGGATTCGATACATTATTTCACTAATATGAATCTACATTATCCCCGAGTTTTACTTCATCATTGGAACGTGGGTGAAACCGCGGGGGACAGGTAGTTACAAATGATAGATATTCACATACAGTCACAGAACAGACAGATTCCTGTACGCTAATAATTCTTGGGGGGGAATCCGACTCGAAATCTCGATGTCTAATTTCATGGAAACACCAGCATAGGACCGTTCATATGAAAAGATAATATAAATAAATATAAATATTACCAGTCCAATTTAACTGCAAATCGAATGCCAACATGCCAGCCATATTGAATGTTGCTCAAAAACGTATAAATTACGAGGTAAGTAAAAACGGCAGAAATATCTGGAATTATTCATTAAACATTAATTTTACAGCATTTTGATAACGATTATTAAGGCGGGCATTATGAATGACTTCTGCTACGACATCACTAAGTGCCACTTATTTTAAGTAAACGCTACTTAGTTGGTTATGTACACTACCGTATATTTAATTTATATTATAGTGAAGTAGAGCTGGCAATGTTAATTTCAAGACAGAACGTCGACCTGGGGCCCAAGTCTGCTATTTCAATTGTGTTCCAATGATCTTTCAGTGGTGTCAAAATTGTGCCATAATGACACTATTCTGTTAGTATGTAGACTATCAAAACTGTAAAATGTCACAATTTTGACACCACTGAAAGCTCATTGGAACACAATTGAAATAGCAGAGCCCTGTTGTAGTATTCGATTACACAGTTGAGTTGATTTTATTTCGTTTTAGAAGGGGCAGTGGCGTGTTTCGTTACTTTCTGGAAGAATCATGCAGGGAGAGGTACATTTTTTTTCAAAAATTATTATTCTTGATAAAATATTTTCTAAGGCTCTACAATGAAAATTTGTAACTCCACGCTCAAGCTGTGGATTTTTTCGTATTAAAATCAAACAGACGATGTTATTTCTGACGAAGACATCTCAATCTCTAGTAGTAAGTACCTCATTCTTAGTTCTGAATTGCGTCATTAGTTTCACATTACACATATAAGGCACGTTTAATGCATTTCATACGACATAAATAAATATCGGGCTTTGAATGGAAATTTATCCGTTCACAGGAAATATAAGACTGGCGCGGAAACGCCTCTGCCGTGGCCTCAATTTCACTTTGATCTATTCGAATGAGACATCACGATACACGTCTACTATTTTCTTTCTTTTCTTCTCAAATATTTTTCGCAGGTGTTAGTTATAATGAACTTTATCATCTCGTTCAATAGCGATAAATATAGAAAAACGTGCATCTCAGATGCACTCTAATTAAGTAACATTCCTTTATTTAAATATACTTACAATTAAAATTACAGATTCTAAACATTTTCCCATTGGTTCTCGCGAAGGACGCGCGTCCTCTTATAGATGCCATACAATTGATGTTATTATATTTATAACCGCGAGCCAAGGTATTAATACCTTGGCTCGCGGTTAGTAGTAGTAGTAGGTTAGTAGATGGAGGTCAAGCAAGACGCGTTGGCGACGGCGGTATACACGAACGTTTCCGCTGTGCGAGTAACTCCGCATCTGTACACCAAAGCCTCCAAACACTCATTACTTATTACGTAAAGTGCATTTGCTCTCATTGTATCATTTTATTACACTGAACGGTTTGATCTGCGCGCGTGCTACCAAATTGATTCAGCATGTTCTCACGTACATGACAAATTGCTGTTGCATTAACTTTATTCTATAGCGAACCATGGAGCCTCTCTTGCGGATTTATACAACTTCCATTATTTATCGGCTTTATATGCAACTGTTATTTTACCGCTGCAATGGAGCGATTACTTCACATTGTAGCTTATTGCAGGTATTTTGCCAATGTTCATTTCCGTTTCAGTAATGTTTCCGCATTTAAGTTTAATAACTTTAAGAGTGTCATTTGAAGGGCCAGCTGGCTTGGTTGGTTAAGACTCTGGTTAAGATTCCACCTATCACGCCGCAGGTCGTGGGTACGATTCCCACACAGGACATGAATTTGTGTGCATGAACATGTCTGTATGTCCTGACCTGAGTCTGGGTGTAATTATGTATGTTAAGTATGTATTTACAAACAAAAAGTAGTATATGTATTATATCAGTAATCAGGGGCCCAAGTCTGCTATTTCAATTGTGTTCCAAATTCAATGATCCTTCAGTGGTGTCAAAATTGTGCCATAATGACACTATTCTGTTAGTAAGTAGACTACCAAAACTGTAAAATGTCACAATTTTGACACCACTGAAAGTTCATTGGAACACAATTGAATAGCAGACTTGGGCCCCTGGTTTCCATAGTACAAGCTTTGCTTAGTTTGGTATCAGATTTTACCTTTAAGTTTTTTGTATTATGGTTTATGTCACACCTTACCTATAAGTTTTTTGTATTCTTTTAATAATAAATAAATAAGTAGATGACCTTGTGTGATGATTGTCCCAGGATATCTATTTATTTAAAAGCTTACTTATATATTGTGCTTCTTATTATGATTCTAAAGTCCTCGTGCGTTACCTATTGATTGTATCAGTCGTAAATACCGTTACCATGTCCCATCTTCATTCGCTTGTAAATACTTAACATAGAATTTAAAAGTGATCTTGCAGTTTTACGACTTTCCATAATGTATTCTTTTCTTTTTACTCGTGAAAACCGTATAAAATCCAACTTTATTGGACACTTACATTGTAGTTATCTTGGATACCGCTGTTAAATGCCACAAAAGTATCTACATACATTTTGTAACAGCCTTACAGCCCACTTAAGGGGAATAAAAGGGATTTGTAACTCATAATTAAGTATATACGACTATTAAAAAGGATGTCCACTTTATTAATAACACGTAAAAAAAGATGTGAAATTGCTATGACGTAGATATGTAAGTTGCACCTAATTCGTTATTTTAGAAGTTTGTCTAGAACAAAAGAAATAACAGTTCAATAAAAAATAATTCTGAATGTTTGAGAACGGGGCATTAGAAAAGCCAATACGTTTGCACAACAGGGCAGCGATTTGGGATAAGTTTACTACTTATTTGTAATTTTTAATTTTAGTTTATGTTTAATATATAGCTTTTTGTATCTTGTTAAAAATATAATTCGTTTATCTAAGAAATTAGATGGGTTTTTTTAAATCAAAGTAAAAAAATATGGTGATTTAAAATCTTACAAACAAACTACAAACATACTTTGCTATATAATAATATGATGATGATCTCATTGGTAAAATTGGATAACGTCTAAGTGTGTAGGTCGTGGATTCTACAATGAGGTTGAGCCTTTCAGAAAGGAAAACATAGCATGGTAGGACTGTTTGGGTACCTACATAATATAGCACCCGCGCGCCGTCAGGCTGCCCTCAAATTAAAAATCTGTCTCGTATGACAATATAAAAGTATGATCTCATCTCACTAATCTCATCTCATCTCACTTAATATTATAAATGCGAAAGTTTGGATGCTTGTGAGTTTGGATGTTTGTTGACGTTGAGTTATTGAAGTGTGATTGAGGATCACACTTCAATAACTCAACGGATTTGGATGAAATTTGGCACACAAATAGAATATGTTCTGTATTACCACATAGGATACTTTTTATCCCGGGAAAGCAATATAAACCTCGGGTACGCGGGTGAAACCGCGTGGCGCAACTAGTAAAGAAATAT
This sequence comes from Achlya flavicornis, assembly GCA_947623365.1. NCBI lineage: Eukaryota > Metazoa > Arthropoda > Insecta > Lepidoptera > Drepanidae > Achlya > Achlya flavicornis. The sequence goes on from OX392482.1 coordinate 8,470,081, forward strand.
AATGTAAGATTTTGATTCATCTTTTGTACTTTACAGAACAAAACAATCACGGACTGCGGAAAGGTATTCTAAACAGTGTCCCACCCAGATCTACCAGACAGTATATAAGCCGTACAAAAATAATAGCAGAACAAGACATCACAGAATAATAAATAGGTACATTGAAACTGCCTGCACACAGGGCATAACTTAATATATGCCTACAGGTTTGACATCACAGTGAAGCCCTATCGGAAGCCCCTCGTGTCTAATCTGTCAGAACCCTGCCAATGGCGTTTGGTATCACAAAGTAAACATTTCTACAATTCATAACGTGAATACAGAATACTTGCATATTAATAGTAATTAGTTCTCTTGTAGAGACAATGCTCCATGTATTTCTAATGAATCTGTGACAAGCCTCAAAGGGAAAGAAACGCTAAAGTAAGTTTTTGGAGATAATTAGTAAGATAAATGTTTAATTTGTACCATAGAACAGGATGTAATAGTTCCAACAAAAGCTCAAAAGTGTGACTGTCTCCTATTGTGTTCTTTCAAAAGAAGTACCGAAAAGCTTTGTTCGAATCCAAACAGAGCTATCCGTCATCATATTTTAACAAAGGGCTTCTGACTCAATGTCCAAAAACAAACAAAATCAAATCAATGCTAACAATGTGGGAGCAATGTCGTGACACATAGGCGATTATTCAAACGCACTGAAATCAACATCTGTCACTGATCGACGATCGCCAGGATTAATTTGCATAGCAAACAGCTTTGCATAAATACCAACAACATGAGGTACAAGGGTAATTGTACGGTGTGTGGAGACCCTTATTATTTGACTAAGTATTGAGACAGGCAAACGTATATTACCTACGATTGCAAAAGAATTCGTGTACTTGACGTGACCCACTATTTTGTTTGCACAGATGTGTGTTTAGTTAGCTATGAACTTATGGGAAATTAAGCGTGACCAAGTGTAGAAAACTCGTGGAAAAATAATAATGGTAGATAGATAGAAAACACTTTATTGTTACACCACATGAAAATACTTAAATGATACTTAAAATAATAAAGAAAGCGTCACAATCAATCAATCAATGCTATGGTGAAACAATATTTAATGGTGTTTTTCTCGTTGTTGTCTCTTTTTCGTTTTTATGTTTATGTTTATTCGTTTTGATGATTGTGTATTTTATTTTGTAAAATAAAAAGTATGAATGTATACCTACTAATGTTTTGGAAAAAATAGCAAATATATAGTCAGATTGTTAAAAAAAAAAAAAAAAATTAAAAATTTAACCTTGCTGAGTTTCTTGCCTGTTCTTCTCAGTTGAAGGCCGACTTACGAACTGGCGGTAACTTCAGTAGCTTTGACCTTCATAGGTGCCCTTCTAGGGCCTAAATTGAATAAATGGCTTTGACTTTGTTGTTTTACTCTAGCACCTACAAAAATCATGTCCGCGTAAAGCAACCGAGGAAGTTTCAATTTCAAGCTATAAATGATAAATACTGTGAATGTTATTAATTTGCATTAGTATCTAGTATTATATGAGGAATAGCATCAATCATTAAACTCAGCAAAGTTAGGTATACCTACGCAAAGCGCTTGCTAAATGCAGCTGCAGAAGCAATAACTTTGGCACAAAACTTATGAACAAAGCTTATAAATTAGAAACACGTATATTTTAACTGAAATCAATAAACTGCATCGGACATACAGTAATATTTATATGCGGACAAAGTATACGTTCCTTTTTTGGAAATACCAATTATACATGGGCACTGCGAAAGTCGATTTCACTATATGCCTGAACATTGTTTACGATGCCAGCTGATATATGGTTTCCTAGATACTTTACTGTGTTTCCCATAGCATTAACCGCCTCGTGGTTAAGTTTCATTGTCAAGTTAAATATTTATTGTAATTTATTCTGACACCAACAAAGTTTGTTGAGTTAGCATTCTGTTCTTACAAAAAGTACATACACATACATAACTCTCGTTCGCCATTTAACAATTTGCATAACGCTAAATAAGAGGCGTCGTGGAGTCTACATTTCAACTTGTTTTCACTCGCCTGTTTGTTTGCTTCATACTGTTTTGTGATGTTTGTTTAAAATCTAAGTACATATGAAAGGTTTTGCCCTGCCTGACTGATCTAGTAATGCACTAGAGTTAGTTAGACATTTGAATACTACAAGAATAAATAGAAAAAAAAAGCGGCCAAGTGCGAGTCGGACTCGCCCATGAAGGGTTCCGTAACAGCAAGTAACATAATATAAAAGTTCTCGTAGTTCGTTGTAACTTTGATCGATGTTTTAATAATACCTCGTGTATTTTTTTTTTTATTAAGTCGTATTATAAAAAAAAACTACTTACTAGATCTCGTTCAAACCAATTTTCATAGATACACACCACACATTATGGGTTTGTGAATGAAAAAAATGAGTTTCAGTTCTAAGTATGGGGAACCCCCAAAATTTATTGTTTTTTTTCTATTTTTGTGTGAAAATCTAATGCGGTTCGCAGAATACATCTACTTACCAAGTTTCAACAGCATAGTTCTTATAGTTTCGGAAAAAAGTGGCTGTGACATACGGTTGGACAGAAAGACAGACATAACGAATCCATAAGGGTTCCGGTTTTTGCTTTTTGCAATTCCTTTCTTCAATTTTTTTTTGCGATTCCATTTATGTCTTTTTTGGAAATTCCACCCCATGCCAAGGGGGTACAATCAGGGAATGCAGGTAAAACCACGGAGCAGAATGATTCCAAGATATGAGGTGACAGAAAACCTCGCTAAAATCCTTTCAGTAACTTACGGGTTACGTTGGCAATATGATGCTTTTACTTTTGCTACTGATCTTAAAATAGTATTTTCTAACTAGCAATATAGGTTATTATGCTCTCCATTCATTATTATTTATTAGTAACAAGGTACACACAATGTGCCAATATTGAAACGTGTTGCAGACGTAAACAGTGAAGGGAATTGCCCATCGAAGATACTTTGGACTTCCTGTTCCAGATAATCGAATGTAACATCTTGCACTCATTCATCATGTGCGTAAGGTAACTCGAAAACTTTAAGTAGAGTCAAAAAAATAAAAGTTTTTTTTTTTACAAATTTTGAATATTTTTATTGTAATATGCAGTGTATTCAGTTATTTTTTTATACAACTTAGTCGGTAAACAAGCATACGGCCCACCTGATGGTAAGCGGTAACCGTAGCCATATGGACGCTTGCAACACAAGAAGCATCGCTCACGCGTTACCGACCTTTCCCCCTCCCCTATGAGCTCTGGCGACCTTACTCACGCGCAGGAACACAACTTTACACAACATAAAGTTATTTGGCTGCGGTATTCTGTAAGGTGGAGGTACTTCCCCAGTCGAGCTGCTCTTTGAGCGAATAAACGCTACGCTCTACCTCTCTCAAAAAGATTTACCTAAATTATTTTATTTTTTTATTTTTAGATACATCAGACCAGCCATGTGAGTATAGTTGCTAATAACCCAAAGGTTACTTGGAAGCCAAAGTCATTAAATGTGAAGAACCCTGGACCGTATTATGTCTAGGTAAAATGTTTATAAGTGATATTCTTAATATTTTATAAGAAAATATTTTATGACATTTTCTTGCCATAAAATTCCTTGGACGCGTCCTACAATCCGCTCCGTCAGATTTGTCGTACTCATCTTTCATGGAGATGTTCCCTGCCAGTTTTCGCTTTTATATTATTTTTGTATGACATTACAAAACAATGAAGAGAGAACCAGCATTTCCTCCACCAATGCCGCACTTTACTACATGTAGAACACATAATCATCTGTTTCTGCCCACAGCCAGCCATCTTACATGACAACATACATGCCTATGCGTTTAGCCTATTTCATAAATGTTGTCTGAACACTATCTTATGCCGACTTTCTTAGACCACTCAACACCCACCGTTTCACCGAAACATTCAATATTGATCTTTATATCAACCTTATTAAAATCTATAGAAAGTTCTTAGGGTTTGTTGTGTACTTATACATGGACTAGATAAAACAATGGAACATTTGTTAGGATAATAAACGCTAATTTAATTATCTTGTTATTTTGTACTTTCCAAATCGAGCTGTTAAACTACAGTAAACAAACATGTGTGAGCTTCTCAGAGACCGCCCACCCACATACGAGTAATAATCCACGTTCAATAGATATAATGTACCTAGAAAAGAAGAGATTTTGATTCTTCCTTATACTAATATTGTTAATGACCATAGGTGACAATTTTCACTCAGGTGGAACGTCATGTCGGATATTTGATATTAAAAAATAAAAATACTCTTCTTATTTATAATTCTATCTATAAGTCAAGGCTTGAGTAAAAACCGAAACAATTGAATTAATAACGACCTGTAAGAACGACGTATGGTCCATTTAAAAAAAAAACATTATGCTCGAGGTTCCGTCAGGCCTTAGAGCACGCGTCCCACAATGAAATAATCTTAGACCGAAATCTATAAAAAGTGCTGAGCTCATGCCTAACCAGTTGCCACAACATGACAAACTTTATTATTTCGCCCAATGGCTGACGTCACAAAATTAGCACACAATACGTAGTAACTACAGGCAATGTGAAAACCAAATTTTCCCATAGTTCATCTTTGTCGTCTGCCTCTGATGGAAATTAACTGGGGGCCTACCCCCATCTTTTACAAAACAACCTTATTGCAATACTGTTTTGTTTCCAGCATATAATAACCTTATTTATATTCGTACCATGACCTCTACCAAACACTATTGTTATATGATTGTTATATTCCTGCTAAGAACGAATGATTTTTGAGAATTTGTCTATGGGCTCATTAAAGATGAAAAGAAATAACGCTATGGGCCTAAGCAACTTTCTCTCTCTTAACAATTCTCATCTCTGTCACTCATCCATACTCTCTCGCTCTTTCAAACAACCTTATTCTTCTTTTCGTACCATGATGTCCCTAAAACAAGCTTATTTTATGCATGAAAACAACCTTGTTTATTTACCATAATGGTTCATTCAATTCGTACCATGAGCTATTTTTTATAAGGTTTTGACAATTAACATTATTGTTTTAATGTCAAATTTAGCAATCTTATATACGTTGTATTTACAAGCTGAAAATAACATTGTTTTCCAAATTTATGTTATAAAAATCTATTATAGTGTCATATAAAGTAATTATATCGAATTTATTTACTTATAGAATGAATATATCGGGATTGCGAGATTAGGTATCATCCCAAAATAATATAACCGATTGTTTATAAAGTTTTTAATTGCACTTGTCGTTCACTACAGAACTATGCATCTACGTTAGTAATATCGATCCCTCGACCCTTAGCCTTAGATTTATTTAGATGAAGCGGAGCTTTAAATAGCGTGTTTATATATTTAGTGACTTTTCATTTAGGTACCTACCTACTATTAATATCCTGTTTTCATTATAACCAACGTACATCGAATAACCCCAGATTAATCCATAAAGTTAACTTTCCTGCAGTGTTAGTACACAGAGTAGTCCCTGTGTTCCTGGAATCCAAACTACCTAGATTCTCTGGCAAATTTTCTATATTAATATCCTGTTTTCATTATAACCAACGTACATCGAATAACCCCAGATTAATCCATAAAGTTAACTTTCCTGCAGTGTTAGTACACAGAGTAGTCCCTGTGTTCCTGGAATCCAAACTACCTAGATTTTCTGGTAAATTTTCTAAAATTGGTCGTAACCTACATTAGCCTGGATGGAATATATTATTGTCAACAGACGGACAGACGACAGACTTATAATAATCTATAAAGATAATCATTTTAACCATCTAATGTAGTAAAATATTAATTAAGTATTATATATTTGTATTGAAAACTCAACTCACAACAATCTGCTATACTGTTGCAGAGCAGATGTAACCGTGCGGGAAATTCTAAAATACACATCCATTGGACCTAAGTTTCTGTAGCCTTTGTGGCTATGGATAGAACCGTGGGGGTCTGAAGCTCGCTGATTTGCTCACACATTATCATCAAAACCTCGGCAAACCGGTTGGTGGGGAGCTTTTTGTGACAACGCATTAGCTTGGCTATCCAAAGAGGAAACACTGCCAATAACGAGCTTGAACCTGGAACCTTGTCGATGATCGACAACAGCGGCAAATATTTATATACCTACATACACATAATATGTTTAATTCCAAGACCTGCAACTACAGTAGGATTCCCGTCAATAACACAATGAATAAAAACACGAAAGTATTATGTACCTACATTCTTTATTCACATAAGTTTAATGAGAGTAAGATAATTATACACAATATAAGTATGGCATTAAACAATCTTGCAGATACAGATTCAAACTTTATTTCAGCGTTTATAAGTTCTTAGACTTCACTTTAGACCAGCCTCTCCATATCTACGTACACTTTTTTGAGAGTACTCCTTCGCTTGTAGATATCGATTGAAGGCGGTATTTTTGGTCTGTTTGTATTTAACCATTTCTACCTGCTGACTGGATCTCTGACGAACTCTTCGGCTACAACTCTACAAAATGAATTGCAACATTTGTGCAACTTACAAATGTTTATAACCAAGACATCTTAAATTTCATGCACTGAATATTACTGTCGAATATACTATTAAGATGTTTCCATATTGATTGCACTTTGTTTGTTATTAAATTACATAAACAAATGTATTTAATAACTAAATATCTTGGATATCTTTATTAGACATTTGAGTATGACAAGAATGACAGGTAAATATTTTGTTCCGATTCATTTCATTTGATAATCTAGAGTCGGCAGTCTATATATTTTTTCAATTAATTTCCTTACTCTTCATAATAACATTTTAAAATATTTGTATGCATTTTATAGAAATTACTCGAAAATATTTTATTCTTTTAGTTACTTATACTTTACAATTAGTTTAATTTAATACTTTGCTAAAAGATCATTTCGGTCCAACGTGTGAAAGAAATGGCACTATACAGTTAATATATCGTTATTTCTTTTTATCTTTTATCAGGTTGTAGCAAGCCATAGACAAATTCTTACAAATCATTCATTCTTTCTCGGCACTTAGCAATGTTATATCAATGTTGAACGATTGAGCTCATGGTACGAATCAAAGTAATATTATTATAAGGTGAAAACAAAACAGTCTGGCAATAAGGTTATTTTGTGAGAGAAGATGATGGCCCTATAGGATGGAACGGGACAAAAAAAAATACTTGTCAATTGTGACGCACGAATTTTGAAACTCAATGTGCCCTGCAGTCTGACGCAAGTAGGAACAGATGGTTTGATGTATGGAATTGAAGCAGCAATTTATGGTGTATACTGCCATCTCTCTCTCTCAATGCTTTCCTACTCTTTGTCTTTTTTGACAATATTTGAAGCGGCGCCATTGTTGTCATTTATTGTTAATTTGTTGGAGTTTAAAAATTTCAGTTTGGTGATAATTCGTATTTTCCGTGAGTGGAAGGATAATAGTGAGTTACAAAGTCGCCAATTATCTTTGGTCACTAAATCATTTGCATTCAAAATGCCACCGGTCCGGTCTTTTAGAAAATGTGAGATATGTGGAGTACGTGGGAATGTTAAAGAAAAAAGAAAATTTACGGCACGACTTCCCTTGGATGAAACCCGGTAAGCATGTTATTTGTTAATAAAAGGTTTATAAGTATAAACATATGTTATAAACTTAAATATACGTAATTTCAATGTTGTCTACTAGTGCTGACCGGTGATTTGTCGATAGTTTTGAGACCTGTTATCAATGTTACAGTTATTCGAAAATAGCAGTTCCAAATATCTGTTGTTTAGTAACAGCTGGTATTTTTGTGACAATGAGTATGATATTTTCATTTTTTTACTTTATTTCATAATAACTTGTACTTAAGTCTTATATTAATTTTATCTATTATAATCGCCAAACTACGAACGCAGTGTGTAGTTGTAGGTATTTGAGAGATCCTTGGACCACATAACATGAATCTTATATCCAAATTTAAAAATGTTTCCGCCATATTGAACTTTTTACTGATTTCACTGATTGCTCTCAGTAATTAAGGTTAGTATCATTACATTTTTTTTTACAATTGCAGACATTGGGTGAAAATAATTGGTAACGAGGATCTGGCCTGTGCTTCAATTGAGAAATTGCACCATTTAAAATATGTTTGTGGTGATTACTTTCAACACAAAGATTTCAACCGCAAGAAAAGTTGACTTAAGAGATGGTATGTTGATATAATGTGTAAATAATATTGTGTACAAATGTCAGGGCTATACTATCAGTGGGCATTCGTATGGAAACATTATCAGACGATTTAGTTGAGCAATTTCCATATCATCATACCTATCATCTACATTTTGTACTAAATAAATAATACTTAAAAAAAACTGTGCCTCCTTATGATATAGGTATTTTTTTATTTTTAACTTATCTCACTTTCATTCACATTTATAATCACCAATTTCTTTCTTTCCCTCCGTGTGACATAGCCGTAAGTTTCTTGCCAGTCTTGTTTTAAAATTGATTTTAATTACAGTATCTTCAACATCGACTCTAATATCTGTACCAGTAAAAGAAAGTAAAACATCACCCAATCTTGGTAAGGTTCTTTTTAATTTTAATAATCACAAATATGCAGTAGCATACCTGTTATTATCCATATTTCATATGTTTCAGACGCATCAAAACTTCACCTCGGAAGAAAAAACTAGTAAAGAAATTAGAAAAAAAGTAAAATTAAAATTAATATCCTGTAGTGTTAATATCCTTCAAAAAATAGTGGCACAGATTGACAAAATAAATTCACCAGTATTATAAAACCTAATACACGCGACAATTAGAAATCAAGGCTGGAAAGCGCATGTTAAAAGGCGGACAAAATCAGACAAAAGTATAGCTCTTGCCATCTACAAAAAATCTCCAAAAGTATATAGATATTTGAACTATCTGTTCACAATGCCAAGTCAGAGATCACGACAAAAAAAATTGCAAAACGTTGGGATGAATCCAGGTGTATACCCTTCCGTAATGGCTCATTTAAAAAAAGAAGGAGAAAAATTAATAGAAGTAAACAAAATATGCGTTCTAATGTTTAATGAAATAGCACTTAAAAGAAGACTAATTTATAATATTGTTTCCGACAAAGTTGATGGTTACGTAGATTTTGGAGATGAAGAAGGTAGGATAAACGAAACGGCTGACCATGCCTTGGTTTTTATGCTTCAAGGTATATGAAAAAAGTTCAAGCAACCAGCAAATTACTTCGAAAAAGGTACTATTTCGACAAAAAAATTCAATAGCAGTGATTATAAAAAAAAATATTCGGTCGGTAAGAATTGTTATACTGTCGGATAACCTATGTTTTTATGAACTTACTGGCGAACAAAATATTATTAGATATTGTGTGTATTATATTAGGTATTTATTTACTTTTATTTACTAGTGCCAAACACAAGATCTCAAAGAATAATACATTATGTAGTCTTAAGAATATTGTGAACACAATTTAAATACTCAATAAGTGAGTCTATACTTTATATCTATATGTTGATTTTTGACATACTTTCATGTTTAATTGATAATAAATCATAAATCCATAGTGTTGGTACATTCTTCAATGAAGAGTTTTCTTAGTTCCTCTATTCTCAAAATATCTATCAAACTGTTGACAATTCGTACCAATTTGAACCTTAAGAACAATATTTGTTTAAAAATATTTACTAACAATAAAATTCAGTTTTGTTTAGAAAATATATTAGATTTCTTTATACAAAACAAATATTTTTTTTTTGTGTTAATGTTATTGTGTAATATGTAATAAAAGAGGTGTGATGATAAATGTATGTTTTTCATTTCAATTGCCCTTTTAAATCTAATAAAAATACTGTCAGGTGTGCAAGCATGCGCTGACGTCATACATTTTATCGATATCGATAAAACAACCCCATACTTGCCAACACCACTATTTTCTCCGTTTGCTCTGTTACGTTGGTATTAGGTACTTTTGACAGTGAAATGACTCTTGACAGTGTCGTTGCCTAAAAATGCAGCTTAAATAAATTCCATTCAGTTCATTCAGTTCTTAGGGAGTCCCGCCTCTTCTTAGCGTAGCGTTATATTCTCTTTGGTGCCCTGTTGCACTACATATTTTGAAATAATACAAATATTTATTTTATGTATATCGACTATTATATTACTTGAATTAATATTACTTAGGTCATTATGAAAACAAGGCAAGGGGCCGCCGTTCAATAGTGATATTCAGTGAATGAAATTTAATATGGCATGGTTACAAACAGAAGTAATTCAAGTATTATTTTATTCATTTTGCAGTGAAGAATTCGCCGGAATTCAAAGTAACTTCTCTAAGAAATGTGCTGGAGAGAAATAGGTACCTAATCCTCAACTAGCAAAGCAATGGAGCACTTCTTGGTCATTACAAAAACTGAGACAAAGTTCATACATAAATATATACCTAGGTAGGTTTATATTTATGTATGGCACTTCAGTCTTAATACCTATAGTCTAGGCAGGTACCTATTGTCTTTAAATTATATGAATAAAGAATTTACCACAGGAATCAACACATTTTTATTTATTACCTTTTGTCAGGAATGCTACTGTAGTTGCAGGTCATACAATGAAACATTATGTGTATTTAGGTATATAAACGTTTATGAATACAGTACAATCACAGTAAAGCTTAATCTATACGATATTAAATATTTACAACAAATAAATGAAATACAATCTAGCATATAAATTTTCCTCTAGGCTGCCGTAGATTATCGGCAAGGTTCCCAACAGGCTAGCCAAGCTAATGCGTTGGCGGAAAAAGCTCCCCGCCCGAGGCCTCGATTATTTTGGTGACAATATACGAGCGACTCGGTGAGCTTCAAACCCATACGGTCGTATGGTTTCGATAGCAAATGGCATTTTGGTCCATTGCATGCGAAAGTGTTGATTCCTCACGTAGCATAGATGCATACCACGTCGCTTTCGTGTATCTATTATTGGCTTCTTTGGTATTTGCTTCCAAAAACACAAATAGTTCATATTCATTTGCCATCTTGAAATGCTAGATGGCAAAAGCTAGAAGGCTAGAGATACACAATTAATTCGATAAGTTAAATAAATACGATCTACTGACTTTATATCACTATAATAATATATATTTTTATCATAAATTTGGATAATTCGTCGCGTATATAATGTTATATTTTGCAATTGACATAAAAACCATAATGCTAGTTGTCAAAAGACACCATCATGGTACGATTTGAATGAACGATTAGAGGTGACGTCATCAAACCTGCTAACAAAACAATATTGTTTTATGCCTATAATAAGCTTATTTTTAAGGATGTCATGGTACGAAAACGCAAAATAAGGTTATTTTAACCTTGTTTTAAGAGCTTGTGGTAGGCCCCCTGAACGCATTAACTTAATTCATATTTAAATTGCTTGGCTAAGTGAGTTGGACACAGCAGAAATGAAAAAAGTAAGTATTAGATAAAGTTGGGTTCTGAAAAAAATATTAGCTTACAAAAGGATGACTGTTTTTAAAAGTGCACTTTTTTCGCGCAATGATTGTTAAAATGCTGCTATTTTATTAGCTATAAAGTACAGCTGTAAGTACTTACATTATAGACATTTTGAAAAGAGCTCCTGACTGACTGCACCATACTGGTACCTATAATAGCATTTAGTTTTTTTCTTTTTTTATTATAAAAAAAACGTAGTGGGTTCAGGGAAAAAAATGCGATCTGCCAAGGCATTCAGGCAAGAATAATCTCAAAAAATATTGTTTAATATCAAGTAGTTATACATAGTACAAGTGCTGCTTAGTGTTTTTATTGATTAAATAGCCGTGTGTCAAAGACGTCCCAGGACATTATTATTGTTAACTACAAATTTCTAAATAAACTTATTTCACACAGTAAGCTTTTCATTATAGCTAATGTTTCTTAGCGTAAATATCAAATAATGTTCTTATCCATAATATACAATGTAAACCCTAACCAATGGACAACAAAAAGCCACTGTCGGGTCATAATCCTAATTCCTTGCCATAACCGTAATATCTCTGTAATCATTATTTATGATGAGGCCGATAACACCATGATCTATGTTTAGTTGACAAAAATGGCTACATAGATTGAACTTACAGCCAGCCGGTCCCCGCCGTTCATTAGTCAAACCCACGCACCCCGTGACAATACTATGAACATGCTATTGTTTACTGATGTTGTAATATTATATTTATACTCGTATAATATGACTATACATATAAGATATTGGTTAGCGAACAATACACTAAACAGTAGGCATGATAAGGCTTCAATATCTGAATATTCCGAATGCAACTCCATCTGATTAAGTTATGCAATGCAAACGATATGTTTATTTGCTTTGGAAACAAGGATAAAGAACGTTCGAAGAATTTAAATTTAAAGCAGATACACGATGCACTGCATCTTTAACTTGAAGTGATGTCTCATGTCTTTGTGACTACTACCACAGCTACTACTGAAGAAAATTACTTGACTTAGCGGTATCTATTTTATTATAATAACAAAGTTTGGATGTTACCTCAATGTATGTACCTCAATCACACTTCTATAACTCAACGGATTTGGATGAAATTTGGCACACAGATAGAATATTTTCTGGATTAGGATACATTTTATCCCGGGAAAACAATATATACCTCGGGAACGCAGGAGAAACCGCGGGGCGCCACTAATAAATAAAATCAGTCATCAAGATGAAGACTGTACTTAAAGGTAACATAATCCGAAGGAAAAATTGATATCGAAACCACAACAAAGCCATGATCCCATTAATACACCAGTTTAGAATAACATTTTATCTTGCGTAGTAATAAATAAAACAATAGAGTAGGAAGAATCTTACTCAGGCATTTGTTATAATTAGAAAACTCGCTTTTATCAAGCCAAGAAAGTTGCGAAGTAAGACAGCGTCATTTCAAAGTTTGTGAGCCACGTTTGTCGTTTATGAATACCAAGTGGATTTACTTGATATTTTTAAATGTATTATGGTGCGTCCATGCTATGCGAAGCGAGCACGAGCCGAGCCTCAAACGAACAGGATTCGTTCGTTGCTCGCGATTTCAAGCGAGGACGTAATTAACGAGCCTACAACGAGCGCGATGCGAATCCCTGTGTTCGTGAAAAAACTGACAATCGGGCGGAGCGCAGTCGAGCACGCTACGAATGCTCATTCGAGGCTCGCTAGCCCGTCCACGCTACGCGAATCGTGCTCGCAGTGTGCTCGTTCGTGGCTCGGCTCGTGCTCGGTTCGCCAAGCATGGACGCACCATTACAACCATCACGGATTTGTACCTCTTATGAAAAGCGTGATGAGGACAAAATAAAGGCCAAGAACCGATTATGATCAGTCACTTACCATTGACTTTGGACATTGCTTGTATTTAGATACATAGGTACGTTAAGGACGTTAGTCATCGTAATTGCTTATAAAAACACAAAACAAACAAAATGATGCTATATACATACACCCAACGACTACTGTACAATCGCCATTCCTTGGCTGGTATTTATTCGCAATAAATAATTTTCCGATTGGTAGTTCAGAGATTAGCCCGTTTAAACAGACAAACCAAAAACACCCATTTTATTATATTAGTATAGATATAGATAGTATATTGTATACCAATGCACAGTTGAAAAATATGTAGCGCCGCGTAGCATATCCGTAGTATAGCAAATAGCGTAGATATCGTACGTATCTTATACGCCATTCGATAAGTTGAGAAATACGTAGCTTTTGTATCGCATTTCATACTACCTTCAACTACTAGCATATCTATAAGCGTAGCGTGGAAGTTGCGTAGAATCGCACGTACGCTAGTATTTATTTAAAAATACGTAGCACCGCGTAGCATATCCTTAGCACGTAAGTAGAGAAATAAACCTAAGGATTAAAAAAACTATGCGTCAAGACGTGTCAAAACCAAAGAAGTATTAGGTCATATATCACATACTAGCTGTCTTGCGCGGTTTCACCCGCGTTCCCGTGATAAAAAGTAGCATATAATACTCGGGGATAATGTAGGATTAGTGAAAGAATTTTTCGAATCCGAATGGTAGTTCCAGTGAGTAGCTCGTTTAAACAAACAAAAAAGCTCTTCCGCTTTATTATATTAGTATTAGTATAGATACATAAGTATACACAGTACTGTTCAATCTAATTCCTCCATCCCCATTTTTCCACCGAAACACAAGACGCCGGGAGAATTTCCACCCATACGTTGTCGACATCCCGCGTACCCGGACTCAACGCTTCGCTTCATCGTTTCTTATACGAACAGCAAAGGAGTGGAACTCTCTTCCGGGATCTGTGTTTCACGACACCTACAACCTAGATGTATTCAAGGCCAGAGTGAATAGGCTTTTTCTGGGTAAGCGTGCTACATCCTCGGCATCGTCTTAACTCCTCATGGGGTCAGTCGAAGGTCAAACGCAAACGCGTAACATAAAAAAAATAAAAAAAATATCACATATCTTGATACCTAGAAGTATGTACTTATTAGTAAATAATAGAAATAAGGCCCTTCTCCAGCTAATTTCACCTCAACATGTTTATCCAGAAAAGCTAAAGACCTTATTATTGTTACCTACTTCCACACAATGGAACTTTCGCTGTCGTAACTTTAAAAAAAACGATCGCCCTTCGAGTGCAGTTAATGTTATGTAAAGTTACGCAAATGAAGGCTTTTTACAAGCGGTTGTTCACGAGCTATTGCGCTTGCAAATTGACTGACGCGTAAAGAGCGATCGATTCAAATGATCCTCTTTCGGTTACATCCGTTGTGTGCACACATCTACTATTATACTTTGATAATCGTATAGTAATTGTATAAAACATGTTTGTTTGGAGGAATTGTCAAGTTTCAGTGAAGTATTCCCATTAGCTCGTGGTGTAGCATGATTAGCTGTTCTTAATCTAAAGTTAAGCTACCACTGGTGTGGCCGGTGTCCGGATGGGTGGCCGCCTATAGTGGTATTTGAAATCGAGCGTGCTTCGGAAAGCACGTAAATCCGTTGGTCCCAGTTATCACCGTAAAGCTAGTTGGAGGTCTCCTAGGTGGCTTAAAAGCTCCAACAATAAGGTTGACCATTAACTAGCCTACCTCCACCAAACCGCAGTGGGCATGTGTGGTGGAACATGCCCATCGAAAAGGACATAGGCAATTTTTTATCCCGGGAACGCGGGTGAAACCGCGGGGAACAGCTAATAATAACATAAATATATATGTAATGTAATTGTTTCCTATAAAATTAAGTACAGTTTGTTATATTAATCAATAAATAAGTGTGCACCATAAGCCATAAGTTAACTACCTGATAAAACTGCCTTACTGATTAGGCATGTTTCATAATAGAAGCTTTACTAAATCAATTGGCTACACCTAACAATATAATGGCTAGGTACACAAGCTAACGAGTCACTGACCTCTTAACTACTAAAGTTACAGTTAATAATTAATAAAACAACGGTATTATGTTGTATAGTGAATAGTGACGCACGCGATGCTACAAAAAATATTACGTGAATAAAAAGTAAAACTATCCCAAATATAGATTTCTATGGTATCTATATTATTACGGTTTTTGAGTAATGAGCTTATATGCGTTTGGCTTCAGCTTCAGTCAGACACTTTGTGACGAGCGGTGTCGAAACCGATGATTTTACACCCTTGCCCAGAAAATGCCAATTCATGCTTTAAAGATGTGCAAATTACAATTGTCAGGAAACAGGACCTGGAAGCGTATTCCATCCACTCCATTGCCGTTCGCAAGATAAATAAGGAAGCTAAAAGTTGTGTCCTAATATGCGGGATGTAGACAGCGTATGGGTGGAAATTCTCCGATGGTCCGACGCATAGCTGTGCAGAAAACCTAAGTAGGTAACTAAGATTATAAATGCGAAACAGGGTTTTTTTGTTAACTCTTGACGAATCAACGGCACAAAGAGTCGAAAATGTCGAAATTTAGCACGCAGGTTATGCAGTATATATGCTACTTTTTAAATTAGTGTTAACTAGGTACTAAAGTAATACCTACAAACCCACATGGAAAATTTTGCCAATAATAAATAAGTAAATATTTATTATAGGCAAAATTTCAGGACATTCCTCCCACACGGTCGTCTGATCCCAAACTAAGCAGAGCATTCTATGGAAACCAGAGAACTGATACAATACACTTAATATGATATAGTACTACTTTTTGTTTGCCAATAAAAAAGATACGAAATATAAACCGCAATTAACTTTGTATACTTCCTTCCTGTAACAACTTCATAAATTAATCTCGTAGGCAAGAATTTGTACAGAAAACTTGTGTTGTACTAAATCAGACTTTTGCAGTGAAACGTTAACGAACTGGTTTTCTGACAGTATTAATTTCATTATATAAAGAGATATATTTCTATTCCTATTTTTATCACAATAATGTTTGTCTTCAGCTATTTGAGAAAAAACTGAAACGAGAGTGAAATATATAGTCACGTACCTACAGAAACTGGTTTCTCGGCGTATCCTTTAACTTTGACTTGAACTCTCCAAAGTTTATTTTGTTTCCAACTTGTTTGTTGGCTCTAGTAGTATATGCATGCATGGTCTGCACTGCATGGACATTAAATGGCCCAGCTTGTGCTCAAACACAGACGTTTGTGTGCCGGCATGTATTGTCGGCTGGTGGAGTTCCCAAATAGAACTTTTATGACCGCAATATCATAGTGTCAGTATATTCAGCAACATGCGCCGTAAAATTATGAATAAAGATGACACGCTATCAACTGAAACTACTTTTGCTAGAAATAACTGGAAAACTAATGGAAAACTCGTCGAAATGAACCTACCTACTGAAAAAACAAAATTATAATCTCTATATATAAAAATTGATCCCTATTTCCCTTGGTCACGCCATAACTTGAGAACGACTTTACCGATTTCATCCATTATCCAAGATTTTTAATAGTAAGGAAGGTTCTTACGGAAAAAATAAGCTAGAATAAGCTGTTTTACTTCGAAAATCTACCTCAAAACAGGTAAAAAAGGGGTTGGAATTTGATAAGATCAAATTTTGAATTAAGCGTTTGAAAGTTTTTGGAAAGATCCCTGAATCTTGTATTAACATAATTATTAAACAGAAATGTCCAGTACTTTTGCGAAACAATCCATTACAAATTTTCTTATTTCCATAGATATTATCTGAAAAACAACAATCCTAAGTACATAAAAAAGACAACAAGTAACAAACGTTTTCAACATGACATACAGTTCCACGAACCCATTCCTCCGTTACTCCCCAAGTGCAATAGAAAAGCAATAGCACCGTCCGCAATCACGAGGTGAGTGGCGAAACTATCGAGAGCAAGCAATAGTCCCCAAGTTCCCGTGACAGTATCTGTTATGTCACCAAGGGTCGTCGGTGCAGGTAATTAAACACTTGAACGAGTCAGAGTGCAAACGCCAACAATGGTCGACGTCGAGAGGTGTCGCGAAGCTCATTAGATTGGAGCGTGAGGACAGTAATGAGACGCGATCGTATCGTGTACACTCCGCTCCGAAGCCGCGCCCGCGCACTTTCACTTCTTAAGGGCGAACATAGAATATGTTCTATAGATGTGACATGGAGTGTGAACTTTCAGAAATGAGCATTTCTTTGGAGTTGTAAATCATTTGACTCTTTAATGTTACGAGATCTACTCTCCACTACAAAAGGCTGCTAAAAGGATAATTATTGATGCCCGGGCGGGCGCGAAAGAGCTGGGTCTAGAAAACGTTCTGGAAGACCAATGTTAAATGGTAAATAAAAGTGTAATAACCAAGTAAGAAACGTGGTAGTTCTGTGTATGTTTCGGACAATACAGGTAAGCATAAAATATCTAAAATAGGAAGATACGATACCATTTTCTAAAACGGAGACCGTATTTTGCTGCACCAAAAATATATAAGACCTTCTCTTCCTCAAACTACAAGCAATCCTTCTAATAGAACGACTGACCCACAAAACATCGTTTAATTTTAACGAATTGCCTACTGAACAAATTAGACTATACAGTAATTCAGACCGAACATTAATTGAGGTAAACTGTAATTGAAGTTCCGATTAGCAATTCATTCATATTCTGCTAAATGCCTCATCTATGATAGAATGTGAACGCTAACCATGAGCAAAATGATCTGACAATATTTCAACGCGAGCCTTCTTAATAACATGTGGTTGGGAAATTAGATGCTCTCACATTATACAAACTATAAAATTGAGGAGACGGCGAGCAGTAAAATGTGACTTGGTAATATCCACCCACAGACATAAGAACTGTTATATTCTTATACTAACCATTTGTAAATGATGGTCTTGACTAACAAACTAGTAATTAGAGAGGTAGAAAGAAAAATAGTCTTTGAAATAACTAATAGTTCTCCCGAGTTTGCATTTACAAGTGACCTGAAACCATTACCGACTAATGTAATCTTTGTCAGTTTCTCAATAGCTCTTAGTTTACCTCTTGAAATGAAAAAGCTTGCAAATTTTTCATTGGCATTGAAGAGAAAGAATAATTGTCTTTTGTAAATAGTAGACTACATATAATAACAGTAACTGTAAATTTAGATACGTTACACCTACTTGTATGAAATAAGTGCTCTTTCAAAATGACGCCTCCAGATTCACCACGCGGTTGGTGTTGTATAAACTTTGGAAGAATGCCACTTTACATTCTCAGATACCCGCCGCGCCTTTTGAAAGGAAACTCATTTAGAGGCGGTCGTCCTTTTATGGAAGTTTTCTCTCACGGAAAATAATTCAAAACTTTTTCGTAAGCATAATTCCATTTATCAATTTGAGCTTATTGCTACGACAAATTACGTTCAAATCTTAATTAAACAGTTTCATCATAAAATATGCCATAATTACAGCGGTTTGGAGTTGGACCAATTGTATCAAGAGTAGAACTCGACCAGGCTCAACATATTCTGAATTCCGCATGAGGTTTACAGACAAAATTGCCGACAAAATAATTACAGATATTTTTTTAAATTATAATAATAATATTCCTTTTAACCGACATCAAGACATGATAATTGTTCTTTCGCGTATGAAAATAGTAATTTCACGGCGAGTTGCGTGCGCGCGAGTTGTACTTAGGTATATTAGTGATAATTTTGTCTCGAAGAATAGTGTTGCGTGTGGTGTGTGACTTGTGAGCATAACATCACTAATTAGTGATTACCATCACACATGCCTGTTGCCGTTGCTTGCACAACACTTCTCTCTTTGCATTGTACTATTTACCACAACTAAGTAATCTAGTCGACCCATAGGTATTTAATAATAAGTTAGAGCTATTAAGAACACGCATTTTACCTTAATTGAAAGCCACTAATAGAGCCAAATTAATTCTCACAAAAAACGTAATCACTCGTCAAAAAGCTTTATAATAATGGACTCTTTAAACACCCACTGTATTTCAATTACGTGGGAATTTCGCCCACCAAGAGAGATCACTATGTAAGCTTCCATTGATTGCCGTGCCGACTGTGAGTCAAGAAATTTCATATTTTGTCGTAAAATCGACACTTATCACAAAGGTCGGAAGTTCCGCTGCGTCGGCGCAGTACAATGCGTGAAATACGAGTAGGTAGGTAACTAGGTAAAAGGTGAGTGATCTCGCGAACCATGTACCGAGCGAGAGTATCCGCCCAGCGGTAGATGTATCACTCACTCGATGCTTTCTACGACTCTGTATAGACTATTTCATTCTACAGTCTTATTTACCCTTGCTCTTTATATTTGAAAAGTTTCTCCATGCAACATTATACTTACAATTAATTTTTCGCTTCATATGGGAGATATGTTAACGTTGTTATTATAAAAATACAATGCGACATTTAGTAAATAAAAAAATTCAAACCTCAAGGAACAATTTTTGCCAGTTCAGTAACAAAGCCAATTAACAGCACGTCAGTAAGTTTTACTCTGTTGCATATTTAAATTTCCCATAATTAGTTAGCGAAATAATTAAGAACTTTAACTTCGTTTGCAAGATAATTATATCACGCAAACAAAGTTAAAGGAAATTGATCTAAATAAAGGTTTCCAGTCTGTGACTCTCGGCTCAAAAAATAATCATAAATCAATAGCTAAAGGTATGATTTCGAATGGCGTGACAAAGATGCAATTCCAGTCACAAACTTTTTGTAAAAATTATAACTAAAATGATGTCTAGATTCCAACCCGATATAAAACCAGAACACTCCCATAATAAACATTAAACACACGTAATGCTTACGATACCACGGGTAATTTTACCCCCACGTACAGACGATAAGCGGCACTTAAAGCTGTTGCCTTCTGCAGGCTTGTTGTTGTCCATACAAGTTTTTCCACATTAACAAAGACAACAATGATGTATGCCGACCAATTACATCACAGCAGTAGCAATGGCATATAATTGGCCGCGTTGATCCAGCCATTAGGCGTAAAATCAGCCATATTCCCAGCCATGACTCGGCAGGTGTTCGGTCAGGTTCTACGAACTACCATCGATGGGTAAATAAAGAAAAGTAATTGAGAGTCTACGTGGTCAACCGCACTAGTGTGCGATGCTCTTTATACGCAAAAAATAGTAAAGTTCGAGTCAATGGTTGTGGTTGACGGTTCGAGTTATTAGATTTTAATACTGTTTTTATGATTAATTGTATGAGTTTACAGTGTTACAGACTAAAGTTAATTATTCTGAAAATTGTTTTCTCAATATGTTTCTAATTTGCCACGGAATCAATGAAATGATGATTTCGCAAAATACTTGGTTTAGCCAGGTAGTTATAGGCGTGTAGGTAAACATTTGCACTAACTCGTAAACGCTATTTAACTGGAATACTGATTAAAGGGTCTCGTAAATAGCATCATATTGTTTGAAATAGACTTGAAGCTGAATATTTGAACACTTACCTATACGTTGGTATTCAGTTTAATAGAATTGTATGAGTAAGATGTTACACAAATACTGAAGTAAATAATAAAAGCGTTCGTAAAAAGTATAGACATAATTTACAGGTCCCTAATCCCTTAGGCAAATCTAAATATTAGCTAGGTACAGCATAGGTAATTGCAAGGGTTGTCGCGAATAAATTACGCAGAATATTTACTAGGTCTCGGTAGGAAGGAATCCAGTTGGTTACCCTAAGTGCGGCGATGTCTATTGGACTTAGGAAATTATAACAAGTTTTTATGTCTTTCGCTTTATTCTGATTACGAGAGACTTTTTTTTTAGAGATCAAAAAAAAAAAAAAAAAGAAAATAATCTGAACCTACAAACATAGAACTACCGCTAATGATAGTCTCCAACAATAATTTCTCAAAAGATAACAAGACTAATTCCCCTTATTCATAATGATTTATCAAACGTTGATTAGCTAAAATTCTGAAGTCTTTATCTGACACTTGACATATGGTGAGACGGAGGACACTATTACATTGATTTAGTTAAAAAGCGATTATGAATAAGGGGGTAAGAAGTGACATTCTCAGCTGACTCCCACATAAAAACAGATGCTATAGTTATATAAACAAATATAACAAAAAAAATACATACTTAGGTTATTGGTTTCTCCCCTACTGCAACCTTATAAAATGCAGGGCTCTTGTTGTCGCTAACGTGCCTTCCGTCCTGGAACCAGTCGGTATTGCGCGCCTGCGCGGGGCGATGGCAAGAGACCGGATGGTATGTCTTTGATCCCTTGGAGTGTCGGCAAGTCGCTGGTGTGGGATGCCACATGTGTCGATACACTGACGCCATCTCACTTACCGGCGACTTGTAAAGCTGCAGGGGCAGCTGCGGACGGTGCGGAAAATTCAAAAAATACGCATCGATTGGACCCAATTATATTTTTATGCCTTTTGCGGTCGAGACCTCGGGACCGTGGGGGTCCGAAGCTCGCCGTTTTGCTCGCACCTTGTCATCAAAATTGATCGAGACCTCCGGAGACCAGCGGGCGGGGATCTTTTTCCGCCAACGCGTCAGCTTGGCTATCCAAAGAGGAAACGCTGGCAGCGTTTCCTCTTTGGATAGCCAAGCTGCTTGAGGAAATTTTCTATATAAGTATAGATTGTATTTTGTACATATTGTTTGTAAATAAAAATTATATTAACACACACAAAGTTAACCAGACAAATTTATTACTTTTTAAAGATCAAATGTGTAAAATCAGCTGGGGCTCTACCGCGTAACTTTGTTGGTAATCGTAGAATATTCAATCAGGGCCCAAGAAAGAATCAATTAATGGTGTTCGTTACGATTACCACCAAAATTAAGCGGTAGAGCCCATCCAGTTGTGGCCACCCAATTCCACCTAAGTTTACAGGTAGAGGAATTCATTGACTGTCAGAATAACATCGAAATCAAGTTCCTAGACATTCATTCAGTATGCTTCAATAAGAATCCACGCGACAAATACATTTTTTAGCAAGATATTTATCGATTAATTACCGAGGGTCGCTAATGGTTTCTGCATACGACGCCCCACTACAATTGCTCGTCAAACGCGATGATGATAATCAAAGATTTAATTTACTATACCTAGACAAATAATCTCCTTTTTTTTAAATCGATTAAAAACGAGTCAGGCTTCACCGCCTTTTTATTGAAAACTTACTTTCATAATTGCAAATGGCCACATCTGGGGTAGGTACTGGTCAAAACCGGGGTTCCTGCCCTATATGTGAAGATTAGTAAATGGCATGTTGTTAACTTTTAACGTTTTAGAAATTAATTAAAAGAATGTATCAATCTCGTATACTACATAATCTTACCAAGTATATCCATTTACAATATAATGTAGGCATATCATTAGTGCGAGCAGACCGTAGCGGGTAGCGGCCTCCTTTTGCCAGTCCCATGAGAAATTCATCGTATCTTATTGTTACTTCCTACAAGATTCTTACACCTATAACTTCGTCTAATGAATTATAAGACCCAATTAGAGGGCATAGACTTCCCACATTTATGGAGACTTGCTGAGGGATTAAAACGAAAAGAACAAAACCTTTTCTTGACATTAGTAACCAAAACGAGGTTTCTGTTTCTACATACGTTTGAATATGGATTTTCAGTTAGTTTTTATCAATATTAGTGACTCAGTAGAGCTCAAAATACTTTAGGTACATGCTAACAAAACCGGGTCCAAAATTATAATAATAATTCCGAACTAGTTTAATATTCATAACGAGTGCAAATTATTCTTTGGTTTGTACCGCGGCGTAATCACCAGGTAGAACGTGATCTTTTCATACTTGCATCAGATTATGACAAATTACCAACGTCAGAGAAAATCATGTACAGAACTGTGCTCATTATAAACTTGATGGCTGAGTTTCATTATTTTCATTTGATATCGTATTATGCATGATACGATAAAATACGTACGTAATTACGTAAGTAATCAAGTATTTAACATGAGAAACTATGTAGTAGTAGTACTTATTCAATGTAATATCTCGTAATCGTATACATTTATGTCATTTAAGTTAGTTACCTATTGAAATTCTAGTAAAACTGTTCTCATAACATCACACGGTTACTGAGTCCACATCTTACCACAATATACCTACATAGATAGATTTTTCCGCAACCATGAAAATGTAGTTTGAGGCAAAAAAAACTGGTTTGGTACAGATCTAAAGCATCTGTATACCGAAACAACAACCTCATGTACAAGATAAAAGTATATAATATGAATGACAATGTAACATGCGCAAAACCTACATATTGTTCAATATTTCTCAATCCCTACGGGCGGAGAAGAGAGACACAAACACCCGATATATAGTCACATAGTTCCCGTGTGGTGTTCTTGAACGGTAGATTTACTCTAAGAGGATGTACCTGCTTGCATACCAGTAGGTACACACCACGTGATATTCGTTCGAAAGAGTCATTACAAGTCGTTCAATTATATGACGAACGTTGCCGATCGACAATTCGACATTGGAAAAAAAAGTAATAGGATTGTACTATTACATGTATGTTTGCTGGTACTTCTAGGTCACTTATAATATTTCCGATTTTTTGGGCTAGATCATGGGTGTCTGTATTTTATGACAACTACTTACTGGGACGGGAGGGAACTATATTAGCCAGTCCCATCAAATATAAAGTAAAAAAAATGCAATTGCTATAGATATTCCCACCACAGATCTCGTTCCCACTATATATGTAGAAGTGTACACATAGGTACGCCGTATCACAAAACTTCCTAAGTCATCGACTTCTTGAACAAAATTGCCAAGGAAATTCATAAACATACATCTCAGGATATTAACCGAATTTGTTTATTCCTGATTTCAACAACAGAAGAGAAAATTCAGTTAATAATTGGGGAAAATTTGGAGTTCGCACTCGAACTGTAAACATTTAAGCAGTAATATTCACAAATCACAAGCTAGGTATATAAGCAACACCCAGTCAGTTAATGCTAAAAGCAAACTTCCGTAACTGCCTCAAGCTTTTGTTGCCAAAGAACCTATGCTAGTAATGATACCTATGGGACCACTTGAAAATATGTAACATTAAAGTGTGATATTTGGTTAGCTAACGACTGAAAGTGGCTGGAACTGATTCATATCTAGACTGATAGCTAGGTATACGTTTAAAAGTTTTTACAACAATATAATTGTGTCTAGGTGCAAACCTATTGGCACTAGGTACTTTTATTAGGTACTAGCTGCCCGGCACGACTTCGTTCGCGTGGTGTCCTACTATACCCTAACTTTTATATACTCTGAGCCCTAACCTAACCTAACCTACACTACCACTACCCCTATCCTACCCTACCTTACCCTACTCTACTACCCTACCACCCTACCCTACCCTACCTAACCTACCCCTACTCTACCCTTTTTTTTCCTAAGAACCTTCTCCTGACAATAACAAAAACAACAAAAAAGAATAAGCGAAATCGGTCCAGCCGTTCACGCGTGATGGCGTGACCAAGAGAAATAGGGATTCATTTTTACATATATAGAATTACTTTCTCTCCTGATTTGTTGTACAGTCGAGGTCAAAGATATGTTTACATTTGAAGTTACAAAAATATGTATCCATTTAAATACCTAACCATATGTATAGCATTATACTTATGGTTAGTTATTTAAATGGAAAGTTAAGGTAGGTACCTATGTTACCTTACCTTATTTTTGGTGGTCAAAATGTCCGTTTTGTCATATTTTAAATATTACCGGAAGGCAAAGAAACAATCAATGCGTTAGTTAATAAATATGCAGGCATAGAGTTAGAATATTTACGCAGGTATCGACGGGGTCACTGCTTGAGATGTTCTTAAATACATCTCAAGCAGTGACCCCGTCAGCCGCGTGAGATGCATAAATTGTCGACACACGTTTGGCCTTGACCTGCGATAGTCAACGAAATCCTCTTCCATCTCGTGCTTTAAACAAAGAACCTACCTACAAAATTGTACGTACCTACGTCAGCGCCGTACAAGGTTTTATGATGAAACTTATACCATAAATATTAAAAAAAAAAACTATTTCCAAAGCAACGTATCTACTAATTATATGACGAACAATGTTCTATTAAATCATCATAAAATACAATCATGTTTTTTGACCATATCCTGTGATTAGGTTATTACTAATGTACCTACCTCCAGGTGTAATCAAAGCATTATCAAATTCACACACGGCACTATCGAATCCTATATCGAAGTCAATCATATTGTCATATCACACGAGCAAAAGAAGTAGGTACCAAATAGGTACAATATGTAGTTGTACTTATTCTATTTTTGCCACACGATTCGTCATCTCGTCGGAGTGCTACTACCAATAAGCACTGTCAATATTTGCTATGTCCTCAACTTCTCGCTACAGTTTGCTAAAGAACCCACCTGAGGTGCCTCTAATACACGAAACTTCCATCATGGCACCCAACATGTTTACTCGTATATTTTATTCGTAAGGAAAATCAAATTCAAGTTTTAGAATATCCGCCTTCATAAAATCGCTAGTTATCTTATTCAAATTGGTTTTATGTAACTTAACTTGTTATTGAATTCGATACCACGTGGAAATTGATTATGTGGGCGGATATTCGAATAGATTATTTCCACTCAATTTGCAATTGAATTAATGATCAAAGTTTAATATGAATTCTTCTTAGGTACATTCTTAATAGACAATTTTGTATTTGCGATGTCACATTTATGAATTTCATGATACATTAGATGGTAGGTAGGTACTTCCCGGTAATGCCAAATGATTCGAGTTCAACGCTCTCACTAGTGCAACATCAGCACAATACGTAGGTAAATAGGTACCTAACTATACAGTTTGTTGATCTTTCGTGTGTTTTCTGAATAAATACGAAGTCTGTTCGCTACTAAAATTGCTAGTGAGAATAGTTTCTAGCTACCTAACAAATATCGTCAACTGAAAAACTTTACATAAGCCTATAAAAAAGCCTACTTGACTATTTATCGACTGATTTTGTCAGATTTGTGAAATTACTAAAAAAGTTTAAACTTATTTTGTTAAGTAGATAGGCTGATGGATATCTTAGATTGATATCGACAGGAAAACAATGATGCAAGAAATAATCTCTGGCACGTCAGTTTTATTTTATTATACAAAACCTGAGTGGAGAACTGGAGACTTAAAAGAGGATCAATAAAACAAAATGTAAAATATGTCTGGCGGTCGAAAGATTTAAGGATACTGGGTGTATGGCCGTCGTAGAAAGTCTAGACAGCTTCTTTTTAATATAATCACTATATCTATGTATGGAACAAAACAAACAGAGGAAAAGCAAATGAGGACGGATGCGAGATTGAATCCTGTCTTGGGAAGCACGAGACCGCGCCATCCATTTCTTCTCTACGCACTTGCCCGAGAAAAAGTATAGAAAAAGTACCTACTGTGCGGAACGCGTTCGATCCTATTAGAGAAGCGACCGACAACCAAACTAGTTTTACAGTTACAACAAGACGATTCGATTCTGCGACGATACGTAGTCGAAGGTCGCGGGAACTCGGGCGGGACTAATTCGGAATTCGTTCTGCAAGTTGGCGGTGCAGACAATGCCACCGCAGCTTTCGTCGTGATTCCAATGATGCGATAAGTCTACGCATTTAATACAAGGTCATAAAAAAGGGACTACCAAAAGCTCATAAGGAAGTAACTGGATATTTCTGCACTGCTGATTTCCATTTAAAGTTTACACTTTAGAGCGGAAGCCGTGAGAACGACAACAGAAGGGAGTTTCGTTAGTTGTATTTCGTATTCAGAGCATTTTCACAAGAGCATATCGCAGCGCAGCACGACTATAATGTAAGATGACTGGTGTATACTTAGATATCTAATTAGCTGTATAAACTCTTGTATTGTCTAGTCTAGGGGATAAGTAGGGTTAAAGTAATCTCCTAGATTAGGTCCCGACGACGCCCCATCTAAACTCAATTCTAACACCTCTTGCCAGTATCTATCTCATCCACTTTAGCGACGTCTCAGTAAGTAAAATACCTTACGTACTTGCCTTATATGTTAATACAAACATCTATTTAATTTAACGTTGTTTTAGCAACCGATATCAAAAAAGTGGAATAAAACTTTATTAGATGCACCATAAACTAAACTAAGCAGTAAAGTGTTTCACATAACGATCTTATTTGCATATCCATTCAACTTGATAGCAATTCTCACGATGTTATTGTTATTAAATTCTTCAATAATATGATATTATCTATATGTTTCGATAGGATCTGATTCTGACATAATCTTGGCTGTGCAGACAATAATTGCTATATTCACCTCTTCAGCGCTTCCTTTCATCTGGGTAAGACCCTTCACTGGGTTACCGACACAATTTACACAATTTCACAAGTTTTAAATTCGTATCAATAATAAATAGTGACAGTACCTAGTTACCACAGTAGACCCAAAATATTGTTGTTTAAATATTTAAACAGCTCGCTCACCTGCGTTTAAACACGTTTTAAACTCTTCCGTTTAATCCACACTTTGACACGGTTAATTAGTTATTTCACATTACGCATTATCTGAAACGCTAAATAGACAGATTGACGCGGTGGATAATAACACAATGTACCAGTTAAAATAAAACGATAAATCAGATCATAATCAAGATCCATACACAAAAAATTTAACACTGGCTACAAAGATATGGAGAGCTATCTATTACATCCGAAACGAACACTACGCACGAAAAATCACTATTTCTTGAGAATCACATACACTACAAACCATTGCTAGATTTATTTCGAGGTATTTTTTTAAATTACGAACTTTATTATTGGAGCGCGCGAAAACTTCGATGGTTTCGAGGCAGCGGTTGCGCGCGCGACGCGCGTGCTTTGCCCGCATGTGCCGACAGCTGACTGAATCGCAATTCAAAACAACAGTGCAATTACAAGGTTCCAATTTTTCGCTAACGACGTTTTGTTACACACGCCGACCACCATTAGGTTTTGATGTATCAGCAGAGATCTTAATTAGGTTGTCTTCTGAAAAGTTTGTTGAAAGTAGTTTAAAGATTCAGCAGAGTTAATCTAATGTGTCCAATTACATTCGCTTTTTCAGCATCGGCCCCACTATTGTTGAGCTAAATCTAAATTACAATCATATGCCGATCGGTATTTTCATCACCGCATTTGACATTGATAACTCGCCGTGATAAATGATGTTGCCGAAGGTGGTTACCACACAAAGCCTTACATTTCGCAGAATTCATCATTTATTTCCATTACAAGAGCACTTTTGCTCCATTTTTTTATGACTATTGATCTTCACAGCATCCTCATTCAGTACTTCTCATATCTATGCATTTTAAGTGCGGCGGATGATACGAAGATTTATCACCAGGAGACACTAAACTTATCAAATGTTCAAAATATGTAGATATATGTGCGTTTATGGAAACTGGGATGAATGGTAATGGCAACCCTAAATTACATGAGATTTGCGATCTGGAATGGCAGCACTTCCTGTGTTTTCAATGTGACGGCGATGGCGGTAGACGCACACAGACGAGCCGCGCCGCGCCACGGATGTTGCGTACCGTAATGTATTATAAATTGTACAGATTTACCTCTCTCGCTGCAACTAGGTGTGATTTATGCACAGAACTGTGTCGAATTAACAATTACTACCTTTATGCCCACGTTAACTGAACACAACCGTTATTGTGGAGTTACGTGGGATTATAACAAACACAATGTCTATATTATATTTATATATTGATTTAAAATTTGTACATAAATAAATAAAAATAATGAATATCCTGGGACATTCCTCACACACGGTCGTCTGATCCCAAACTAAGCAGAGTACTATGGAAACCAGATAACTGATATAGGTAATACGTATACTACTTGTTGTTTGTAAATACATACTTAATATACATAATTACACCCAGACACAGCAAATACAGACATGTTCATGAACACAAATGCATTTCCTGAGTGGGAATCGAACCCACGACCTGCGGCGCGATAGGTGGAATCTACCAATTGCGCCAGCTGGCCCGTCTATATATTGACTGTTTGTTGCCAAATAAATATAAAAATAAAGAAGATTTACTGTTGGTATCGATCGAATATTAATTTCTATTGCTTATACATACGTGCGGTACAATAAGTGGTAGTGGTAGGCTTTGATTAGTTTATTATAGGTGCAGTAGTATAACAATATTATTACATTTTGTTCAATGTCCATATACAATAATAATTTTCCGCCTGTCTGTGTGTGAATCTATATATAATTATATAAATATTTGTCACATTCTGCAAATAAATTAATAATTCTGCCAATATTATACAATAAGTACCTACTAAATTCTACTCTTACAAATCAGTCTCCATCAAAATAAGCCAATTAAATTGGTTCATGAAATGTAATAATTTATAATTTGCAAAAATTGCTGTGATTAAGCTAATAATTGCGTGCGTGTTAATATATTTAGCTTCTTTGACAGCGCGGCGATTACGTATTTGTTTATTGCCCGGTTTCAATAATTTACGGACCGTTATCGGTTAAGATTTATTAAAATGAAGACTCTTATATCTTAACTAATAATGAAGCAATAACCTCAAAGGTTTGCATAGCAGACCCTCCCATATGGAAGTAGCTATCACAGATAAAATTAGCTTACGAAATGATCTATATGCCCAGTTTGGCAATAAAGAACCTATCATTGGTAAGCAAAACGATTCGTTTTTGTTTATTGAAACCGGGCATAAGTGGTCGACCGGCTTACTTGAACATAACCAGCAGCAAAGAGTAAGTTTCCACGAAACAACACAACATATTTTGAGAGAGGTAGAGCATAGCGTGTATTCCCTGAAAGAGCTGCTCGACTGGGGATACGTTACAGAATACCGCAGCCAAATAACTTATGTTGTGTTCCTGTAAGCCCGCCAGGGTCATTGGGGAGGGGGAAGGGTCTGTAACCCTCTCGTGTGTTGCAAGCGTCCATATCGTCCGCTCACCATGGCGGGCGCCTGATGGTAAGCGTATAAAAAAACATAAGTATTCAAATAAACATAACTATACCGATTAATTTCTTTATAAGTCGCCGTTTAAGACTGCATTAGACTGAAAATTAAATATTTTTTTATACTAGGTACCTACTAAGAAAGTACACAAGCATACGGTCCGCCTGATAGTAAGCGATTACTGTATCATATGAATGCTTGCAAGACCTACGGTATCACTTGCGCATGGCCTACTCTGCAAAAATCTCTTCACACCCTTTTCGAAGTACCCCATACTGTAATCCCAATAGGCTAGTGGCCAGAAAAAATCTATCTTTTCGTCATTTACACTATCAAAAAATATTAGGTACGTACTTTTTCTTTTGTCAATAAAATTAAAAACTTAAACCAACTTCAAGTACACTAAAAAGTAATCAAATCCGGACCCGCCGGGCTATTGCGTATCTTTGGTGGTAATCGTAACGAACACCATTAATTATTTCATCCAATGACGCGCACGCGGTATGATGCGACGATGACCATTCGTGGGCCCTGATTGGATGAAGTTACGCGGTAGAAAAATGAAGAAAATATGGTGTGTTGAAGTTCCGCGTGACGTCACGCGATGGTACACTCTTCACAAACAAGTGACGTCACGAGCCCCCACTCCCGAATGCTTTTTGGTGCGCTTTATCTTTGTCCATTTTTATTGATTTGAAGCTACAAATACGTGTCCAATATTTTTTGATAATCCAACTGGCGGACTTAATTATTGGAATTATGATTTTGTTACCCAGGCCGCATCCCTACTCTGTTGTCATGTCACGTTAGTTATGACGAAGTAAGCGAACACCTAGGAACGGTTGCCTATCTTCATGTAGTATAACCAGCATTATTAGTAATAAGTGAATTGAGCATACAAAGTATAGGTACTAGTACAATCATATAAAAATAGTATAGTTTCAGATAATACCTACACAAAATACTTAGGTTAACACTAGAGTTCATTATAGGTGCTTCATAAGATAGCATTACTTAAAATAATATATCCTTAAATATCATGTCATTAGGTACATGGATATAGTCTTATTACAAAATGATCATAAAATGAGATAAATCTTCACATAAGTATGTACACTTACAGTCGAAGACAAAGATATGTATACACTTATCATTATAAAAAATAAGTAATCATAAAAAGCTCCATTAATTTGTACTCATCCAAATGCTCAAAAATATGTAAACAATATAGAAAACATAAATATGTACCCGACACGATCATAAATTTGTAAACATTAGATAAAACAAAAATATGTATTCATAAAAGATGTATAAAATTGTTACCACTCAATGTGCCAAAAATATGTATACAACCATCTGAGCAATGATGACACTGTCAAACATTCATTACACACACAAACATTCATTAATATATGTAGTATCGCTGCACACATGATTAAATATTTACGTTCTGTGATGTCTTTAGACCAGGTCATGACTAGGGAATGCAAACCGGTTTCACCGAAAACCGAAAAACCGGTTATTCGGTACGGTTTTGACCACCAAAAAAAACCGGTTTTACATGGCACCAAAACCGGTTTTTCGATTATTTTCGGTTTTTCTTTCAATGTTTGGAAAAGCTAAAAAAGGAAGATTTGCCGCCTTTTTGTAAACTGAGTGCAATGCATTGAGTATTTTTGTGATGAACTGGGGTGTGTTGATGTGTATTGTGTTGAGCTGGTAAGAAAATAACTTATAATAATGATTTTTTTTATGATAGATATAAAATACGTTAAACTTTTTATTACAATACTTAGGCAGCAAACAAGCGTACGACCCGCCTTATGATAACCAGTTACCGTAGCCTATGGACGCTTGCAACATAACGGTAATCACTCGCACGTTGCCAACCCTCATTTGAAGCGGGGAGCTCATTCCTCAGCCTGAGCGTCCGCGATAGAAAGCTTCTTTGAAACCGCACAGTACGATAGTAGAAGGTAACTGGGCATCAGGTCAAACAATTCTACAGAATACAGTCCGTTGGAAAAGAAATAGAACACACATAAGAAGGCAGTCTCTCCTCAGACTAAGGGGCTTTAAAACCCTTGTGAGCTCGGGATCGTCGAAAATTATAACAGCACGTCGCTGAACTGAGTCTAAATACCAAAGCTGGTATCCAGGTGCCCACAGAAGACAGCATTACTCCACTTGGGCCGGACTTTTTTGTATACCTTGGAACAGAACGTCGCTACAAATATTAACGCGAAGGATCCCAATGCTTTTCGTGATGTTGAGGGACATGTTCTAGAAATGAGAAGCCACAGAAAGTAGACTTTTCGCAACGGTGAATGCGCAGGCTTGCGTGTGACTTAGTGGGGTTGAAATAGACTAGGTTTAGTCAACCCCAATCGGAGTCACTAGTTTGTGTACTCTCGATTGAATACAAGTACTTCGCGCCTTTTCTCCAATATAGAACGAGGGATATTTGGACGGCTCGTGTAATGAGCGTCCCCTGTAATTTCATCTGCAT
This sequence comes from Achlya flavicornis, assembly GCA_947623365.1. Classification (NCBI taxonomy): domain Eukaryota; kingdom Metazoa; phylum Arthropoda; class Insecta; order Lepidoptera; family Drepanidae; genus Achlya; species Achlya flavicornis. Next base: position 8,503,206 of record OX392482.1, read on the forward strand.
AGCAATGAATGCTAGCAATAGAGAGTATATCATTAATATGCTGGTGGAACAGTGTTGGGGATTATCCAGAGCCTTGCGGGATGCCAGCATTAATTTCATGCTATCGGAGCAACTACTGTCAACGAAGAATCTTATGTATGCCATACAGCAAGCTGACTGATTGGTGTTATTTTTAACCATCTGCACGACAACAATTTATCTAAGTAAATCATTCGTATAATCATAATCACGTTTTTGTGTACACGCAAGTTGCTGTGGCGCTACTATATGACATGTTCATAATATTACGTGTGAAATTAATACTATAACATACGAAACATAATTTAATAAATGTTTATATAAGTACTTCTACTGATCTATTTTTTTACATAAAGTCATCATATATCATAGAAATTAAAAACCAAGCGAACGTGATATGTTTTTATGATTTCATTCGTTGTAAAATATAATCAAAAGGAAAGGAACCGTGTAGTCTATATAAACGAGTATCTGATGAAGATGAATTTACAGAGTTAAATAAACTATTATTTCCATCAATTTGATGAAAAAGAGATGGATGGATTGTGTGAAAGATGATATTATTAAGAAAGTAGTGAAAGTTGGTATAACGGATAGAATAGACGAATGGAAGAAGCGTACATATTGCGCCAACCACAAATGGTTGGGAACAGGGCAGGCAGATGGTGATGATGAATTTGAGTTTTCTTTTATACTCTCTTCATTAACTTTAACCGACTATAATTCCTCATTTTGCGATTTTTAAATCTTAGGCACGGTTATTACCTATAATTCGAGCTATAGAAATAACATGAAAAAAAAACGAGCGAACATTAAAAAAACCGGTTTTAAAACCGGTTAACCGGTTTTACCTCTCCATAACCGAAAAAAAAACCGGTTTTCATTTTGCCACGGTTTTGCATTCCCTAGTCATGACGTCATTTGCGTGTCATTTGTTTCTTAAATTTCACTTTTAATTTGAATATACTTTTCAATCTCAGTCGGCAGATTCAATTAAGGGTCAGTTCACACCGAAACGCGGCAAGCTTAGATAGCAATAGAATATACATCTTTAAAAAGTGTTTGCCATGTTAAACTTTTCAGATACTGTTCCGATTGCTCTCAAAATGGATATTTGAGAGACATTGGGATCACAAAACAAGAATCTTTTCTCAAAATGTTAAAAACTGTCCGCCATGTTGAACTTTTTAGATACTGGTCCGATTGCTCTCAAAGTCGATATTTGTGAGACCTTTGGGTCACAAAACAAGAATCTTTTCTCAAAATGTCAAGAAAGTGTCCGCCATGTTGAACTTTTTAGGTACGGGTCCGATTGCTCTCAAAATCGATATTTGTGAGTCCTTTGGGTCACAAAACAAGAATCTTTTCTCAAAATGTCAAAAAGTGTCCGCCATGTTGAACTTTTTAGGTACTGGTCCGATTGCTCTCAAAATCGATATTTGTGAGTCCTTTGGGTCACAAAACAAGAATCTTTTCTCAAAATGTCGAAAAAGTGTCCGCCATGTTGAACTTTTTAGGTACTGGTCCGATTGCTCTCAAAATCGATATTTGTGAGTCCTTGGGGTCACAATACAAGAATCTTTTCTCAAAATGTCGAAAAAGTGTCCGCCATGTTGAACTTTTTAGATACTGGTCCGATTGCTCTCAAATTCGATATTTGAGAGACCTTGGGGTCACAAAACAAGAATCTTTTCTCAAAATGTCGAAAAAGAGTCCGGCTTATGAACCTTTTAGATACTGGTGACCCCAAGGAAGGAAATGTCTCTCAAATATCGCTTTTAAGAGCAATCAGACCGGTATCTAAAAAATTCTACATGGTGGACACTTTTTCAACATTATTAAAAAGATTCTTGTTTTGTGACCCGAAGCACTCGCAAATATCGATTTTGAGAGCGATCGGATCAGTACCTAAAAAGTTCAACATGGCGGACACCTTTTCAAAATTCTGAGAAAAGATTCTTGTTTTGTGACCCGAAGGACTCACAAATATCGATTTTGAGAGCAATCGGACCAGTACCTAAAAAGTTCAACATGGCGGACACTTTCTTGACATTTTGAGAAAAGATTCTTGTTTTGTGACTCAAAGGTCTCACAAATATCGATTTTGAGAGCGATCGGACCAGTATCTAAAAAGTTCAACATGGCGGACACTTTTTCGACATTTTGAGAAAAGATTCTTGTTTTGTGACCCCAAGGTCTCTCAAATATCGATTTTGAGAGCAATCGGACCAGTATCTAAAAAGTTCAACATGGCGGACACCATTTCAAAATTCTGAGAAAAGATTCTTGTTTTGTGACCCGAAGGACTCACAAATATCGATTTTGAGAGCGATCGGACCAGTATCTAAAAAGTTCAACATGGCGGACACTTTTTCGACATTTTGAGAAAAATACTTCATCCGCCATCTTGTGGTGACGGCCATTTTAAAAGTATTACATTATTGAGTATTGCAAATTGTTTTGTCATTGGAACTAAAGGTGTATAAAGGTAGATATCGATTTTGAGCGCAATCGGACCATTATCTAAAAAGTTCAACATGGCGGACACTTTTTCAACATTTTGAGAAAAGCACATAAAAAAAGTCCTGTCATTGTAACATTTGTAACTGATGTCAATCAACATTAAATATTTTTTTTTAATTTTAAGTTACTTTTGTCGTGTGGGTGCAAACGGCCGACAGAGCTGAGACACTGTTGTTTGCGTGTCGACGCACAGAACAGTTAGGTACTTAAGTAAGTGGCGTGAAAAAATAATGATCATTGAGCGGTGACGTTGGTTATGATTTTAATTCAATAAACTTGGAAGCAAACATTTTGTTATGAATATTTGAGTAATTTATTTTGAGCTGAAACTTTTTATAGAGAGTCTATACCTGATGTAGTCTTCGTTCACCCCTTTCAGATAGATATACCCATTCCGTTACACGTTGTGTAGTCAAATTTCATCTCAAGACAATTAGAAGAACACCAAAAAATGTGGGATTCCAGTGCCTACATTTCTTCTCGGACCCTAAAAACCATATATAGTCAAAGTTCATCTCACGAAAATTCCAACAACACCAAACACGGCTAGGATACGTTGCTCCGCTATGGAGTTCCAGTGTCCATCCTCCCACTCCATCATCAGACCCTAAAAACCATATATGGTCAAAGATCATCTCACGAAAACTCTAACAACCCCAAACACGGCTAGGATACACTGTCCTGCTATAGAGTTCTAGTGCCCACACTCCTACTCCATCATCAGACCCTGAAAACCATATATGGTAAAAGTTTATCTCACGACAATCCCAACAACCCCAAACACGGCTAGGATAAGTTGCTTCGTTATGAAGTTTCAGTGTCCACCCTTCTACTCCATCATCAGACCCTGAAAACCATAGATGGTCAAAGTTCATTTCACGACAATTCCAACAACCCCAAACACAGCTGAGATACGTTGCTCCGTTATGGAGTTCCAGTCTCCACCCTCCTACTCCATCATCAGACCCTGAAAACCATATATGGCCAAAGTTCATCTCACGACAATTCCAACAAACCCAAACATGGCTACGGCTACTAATTCAAAATATTTGAAATAGTAATCATGAATAAATATTTCACGACGAATCGTTGAAATTGCACAGTGAATGCCCTGTTACATGGAGCGACAATAACATTACCTTTCTCAACGACTTGATCACTTCATGCGGTAGGCGACGTTGCCAGCCAGCTTGCGCACGAGCTGACAACATCGCGAGCGCGAAACTACCAACGGACGCACGCAAAATTATTGATTTTTTTCAAAACTTTTTTCAAGTACCTACCGTTCTTCAATAAAATTCTATGAAGGCCTTGACTGCAATGAGTTTACATATTTTTGACTGTAATGTTGAATACATATTTATGATATTTTGGTTGTTCACAAATTTATGATTTGATACATGGATATATATTATTGAACTTGTTGTTTACATACATAATTGTCCATCAGTGTATACTTATTTTTGAACTTCTGTGTGTTCCCATATCTATGATAATGTAAACGGCTACTTTTTATGTGGCTTGGTGGTGTATACTTATTTTTGTCCTCGACTGTACCTATAGCCCCACAAACTCATCTGGCCCGTTGGCCAAAAGAGGAACTAACGACGACATTATTCACCATTGTTCAAAGACAATATAACCACGGTACACAATATCTAATACCTATGTGATATAACCATTACGTTCATTGGTTGTTTTCTCCACCAAATCCGATGCAACAGCGACTCCCTCACCAGGGGCTCTACCGCGTAACTTTGATGGTAATCGTAACGAACGCCATTAATGAATTTCATCCAATTAGGGCCCACGAATGTTCATCGTCGCGTCATACCGCGTGCGCGTCATTGGATGAAATAATTAATGGTGTTCGTTACGATTACCACCAAAGTTACGCGGTAGAGCCCCAGGCCAGTTAAGTTTGTGGGACTGTAATATTTAAATATGTCATTAGAGCTTACTTATTTAAACGTTGACTCATACTATTCATTTATATACTTATAATAGAGTTATAATTATATACACATTTTGAGATAACAATAAAATCTGAAACATTTGTATCAAATTGTCAATAACAAAGTGGTGTTATATGAATCTCGGAATAATGGATTTAAAAAATCAAAAATCAACTTTTGTGAAGAGATTTTTAAAAAATAAGCACACACACAGAACCTTATAATGATAATATTAAATTCCATTTAAAAGGAGACAGACACTTTTCTACCCGCTGAATAGATAATAAAATTAATAATTGGCCTGTTTTACAAAAAACTTAAACCGACTTCAAAGTACACTAAGAAGTAATCAAATCCTGATCTGATGACAATGGGACCAAACGGGAAGTGTACCCTTCCAGACAAAAAAAGAATTTTCCAAATCGGTTAATAAATGACGGAGTTATGAGATAACAAACATAAAAAAAAAAAAAAAAAAAAAAAAAAAATACAACCGAATTGAGAACCTCCTCCTTTTTTTGAAGTCGGTTAAAAAGGCAATTTAGGAAAGGATTCGCGGGTTAGTATCGTTAGGTAACCATAAGGTTCTGTGTAGTACTCGCCTGGGTGGCCACCACTCTCATGTTTCACACAAGCCAGCAACAATAAAAAAACTCTCAATAGATGGATTATCAAAATCTAGAATCACCCGCTCAGTATGTAATCTCATAATGTCCTAGCTATATAGCCAGTAGAAAATACACATTATCGTATTTTTACAATTTAATTGCTATATATAAGTAATAAAACTATTTCAGTCTTAACCCCCGGCGCGTCGTTTACACAGCCCCTGTGTATAAGGAATTCCGGCCGCAAGCGCCTTATTGGGCATTTTTTTGTATTTTTTCTGAACCTTAACGTCATAGACATAAAGTTCATTATTGTGTGTCATTTAGTTGCCCTTTCAAAGCGATATTCGAATGACAATACTGCCAACCAACGGAATAAAGAAAAAATAAAATCTACACTCGACGCGCGCAGTCAGTTGGTCTCCGCCATATTCGGCGCTATAACGTGTTTTGACGCGCGTGGTGTTTTTTATTGTGAAGTGTAATAAAATAAAAATTTAGTGTTTGTATTGATATTCTTATACCAAATTACTAGAAATATAGTGTATTATCCGTTTATAAGTGTTGTTGTAGGTATTTCGTAAAATATCTTTATAAAAAAGTGTTCAACTTTTGATGACGCAATAAAAATGAATTTTTTTATGGCCGTTTGCCAATGTTTATGATTGTGATTTGTGATATTTATAAATGTGTCTTTGTGTTCATGAAACATATATAAGTTGCTGCAAAATATATCCAGGAATGGATTTATAGTATCAGGTATGTCATTTACTGTATATTTTTACTAAAATAGTGTTCGAAATAGAATATTTCGGTGAAAATTTAGGTTATATAACACCGTATCATATTTACTTATGTTTTCGGTTGTAATATGTGTTTATTCTCATCAATCAATTGTGAAATATAGGTAAATTAATCCAGGAATTCGTTTATAATATCAGTTTAGTCATAACAATAAAAAAATAGTTCGTTCTAAAAATAGATGTAAACAAACTGCGGGTGGCGGCCGGTAGGTACGGCAATGAGTCATGGCGGGGCACTTGACGCCCGGTTTTTATGGCATAAACAAAGCTGTTTTATGAAGTGCTTGAGTGATTTATGTTATTACATTGTGAATGTTATCGACGCGTAAACTAATGGATGTTCAGATTAGTGATAAAGAATGATGTTTAGGGAAAGTTATTTTACATATATCGGTAGTTTATTGTGCAAGGTAGGTTTTTTTGCAAAAAAAAAAAAAAAACAACGGGATTTCTAAATTTTCAGAAATTACAGGTTTTTACAGTAGGTTTTATATGATAGCATATCTCATTACCATTCTTAGGGAGTTCTTCGTTTCTTATATAATTATAGGAAATACGAGTTATAATTTTTTTTTCTCACCAAGGTCGATAAAAAAAATCGCTTTACCAATTTTTAACACCCGGAGGGTTAAGCCGATACAATAGTATAAATACAAGCAATATTAGCTTATATCTTATAACACTATTTCATAAATCCTCTTCTACAAATATCAAAATGTTTACATTGAAATAATTAAAAATGTATTAGGTACAATAGTCAAGATAGATAGATATAAACTTTAAAAAAACTGTTAATTGCTGACAACACCTCTTCTAAATACTTTTTTATCATAACTACAAATCTATTAAAATGTACCTATTTTTTCTTTGGGTAGGTTTAGTATTGACCACAAACTCATAAGATATTGATTTTTTTTGGGTGTAGGTGATTACCTACACGAACTGAAGAAAAGAACGAACGAAATGAAGAGAAGAACAGAGGTATTAATCAATACCTCTGTTCTTCTCTTCGCGGAAAATGGGCGTAAAGATATTCATAAACATTTTTTTAAATCAAACTATAACTGAATTAACTCTTGATATCATATATATGTATCAATTTAATACTGATTGATGATAAATATTTTTTGTAGAACAAATAATTTTTTTATCGAGTTTAAAAATCTAATCATAAACTACGTCCCTAATAGAATTTATGTACCCTATCTCGGACGACCGCTAAAATAATAGTTTAATTGCAGCATTATCTTCATATCTTAGTTAGTAAACATCGGGTATTGACAGAGCGTGCGATCCTTGTTTCGATTCCCAGCACGATCAAATTAATATACTTTATGATGACTTAGGGTTGTTAAATTTGGTTTAGATAACAATCGCACTAACTAGAATATTACCAAGGTGTTCTTGTCATACACCGATGACATATCCCATTAGAGTAGTAATACTGAATTAATTCCGAAACTAGTCAGTGATTTTGAACAGTAAGGAGTGAGTAAGGATCACTCGCTGCATCGTGTGTTTGTGACATGGCCAATCAGAGAGCATTGTCGGCGGTGGGAAATTGGTGAAATATATTTCAACCAAAATTAACGTCATTGCGCTTCTTTGGGTTCAGGATATAATGTTAATGTCTTTTATATGCAAGACTTTGTAGTAGTAGTTGTACGTAGTATTTATCTACTCTGAGGTAGTAGTAATAATAGTTAGTACCTCAGAGTTCCTGTTTGATAATGTTGAGAGACTCTGATGGAAAAATAATACAGAATGTTGTCATTATTCAAATTTTTAATACGACAATAAGTCGTTCGTTTTTGGAATCTTGGTTATGTAGTTCTGCTTCCTCCGTCTCGGCCAAGTTCAATAAAAAAATGCCGTGGATAGATTTAATTCTTCGATTTTAGTCATACAAGATGTGTTGCCAGTAATATACATATTCTTATCTTGTTATTTACATGTATGAGTGGAGTTAATAATTGTATTTACACATTATAGGCACTGATTATTTATTATAATGAGGTTGTCCATAAAACAGTCAAGTTACAAAGCGTTATAAATGACATGGACGTGAAATTAAATTAACCATTGCGAGTTTTATTGGGTTATCTGAAATAGCTACAACCCCTTAAATAATTATCATATGTTAAGCAGGTCATTATTAATGAGATGTATATAGTAGTATCCTATAAATGTTTCTAGAATTTTTTTGATGTCGACCTCTTTACAAAAACAAAACTCCTTTATATATTTTTTTCTCTCAACAAATAAAAAAATATTATTGTGCAACCCTATCACAAGCGCAACAATGTAGCTTTTGCGCAGCTAATGGCATAGCATAACTATCGTTCGCAGTTTAAAATCACAAATTGTACCATAATAGCTTCAATAAAAAAAGGTACCAGTAGAACTCGCACCATAAAAGGGTTCCGTACCATTACATATTTAGTTAATATTAACTTTGTAATGTAAACCACATAAATGTTTAAGTGGATACATACAGTACATTAATTTTGCGGTTGGTTGCGTATTACATTGTGTAAAATAAATATATATACAAATCATAGAAATAAATATACCTAGAAAGAACGTCGCCATACTACACGAATATATAAAACAGGCCAACTTTTATAGGCTGATGCGCGTAACAGCTACGTTTTACGCTCCCTCTGCGTCATTCTGCTTGTCATAGTGACGTTCATAATGATAGTAGTTGTTGAAATATTCCGATTAAAATCGGGAGAAATTTAAATATTAGACATTATTTTGCAATTTTATTTATTTTTATTTGATTTAGGCCCTAACAGTTAGAGGCTATTTTTATCGACGCGGGCACAGCTGCGACACTCTATCTGGATGTATCCTTAATCAAAGATACAAATATTATTATTTCTCGTAATAATTCCAGTTTTCACACGGGAAATTAATTATTTTTTTGAATTAATTTTTCCATTTAAAGAGCTTCTCATGCCAAATTGAAGGGTCATCTAAGAGAAGGGTTCTATAGTAGTGTCAGCTAGTAACTTTCAGTATGAAAATATGCTTTTATAGGTGATATCTTTTTATTGCGTCAAACTAGAAACTTATATATTTTGCAGGCAGTATAAGGCTACCTCGACCTCGATATTAATTTCAACTTAATACCTCAAGGTGTTTTGGAGAAAAAGAGCTTTGACATATGGAATGTCCGTGTGACATGCCTTGTCCCACAGACAGTTATCAAAGTGATCCTATACGTGTTCTGTTCTTCTTTTACGAGGTAAGAAAAGAACCCTAAAAAGTCAATATTATTTTACTTAAACTTTTGGTAGTTTGATAAATGTTATGTCTACCTATGCATAATAACTAGCTTCAGTGCAACATTATAAATGCTTAATATCTACTGAAAGTAAAGTTAAGCTACGTCTGTCTTGGTCGGTACCTGGATGGGTGACCGCCTAGTGGTATTTCAAATCGAGCGTTTCCGTGCTTCGGAAGGCACGTAAAGCCGTTGGTCCCGGTTATCACTTAATTGTGATAGTCGTTAAGCCAGTTGGATGCCTCGTAGGCGGCTTGAAAAATTCCAACAGTAGGTTGGCCACTAGCCTACCTCCACCGATCCGCAGTGGGCACGCGTGGTGGAGTATCTGCCCATTCCCTTTCACCCTGATTTGTGAAAGGAGGCCTGTGCTCAGCAGTGGGACATTATAGGCTGATGATGATGAATATCTACTGGATGAAATATATTGTGAGAAATATGTATCTATAAGCTGATTTGCTATAAAAATAAACTATGCATATAATCACATCTGCCTATTTTTGTAGTTATATAAAATATTCGCATATTCATAAACCAATCCAAAGTAATACAGTAAAACCATACATATCTTAATTTACGATATAGTACTAATAGTAATAATACTTAAATAAGATAAAAATATACAATACACTTACATTTACATTATCATTATATGACAATGATGAAGGGAACAATTAAAAGTAATTAACAACTCTGATAATACTTATCAGTTAATGTTCATACCAGTCACTCCATACTTAATTGGATCCAACCCAACGTTTATCAAACCATTCATTTTGTAACAACCTACATAATCGTCTTCACAAATGCCATTGCCATCTCCATTAATATGGGCAATATTATACATTCTTGTTTCTTCTATACATTCCAGAAGATGTTCAAAGAAATTCGGAAAGTTATCATAACTTGGGTACACATTTATATCAATGACCGCATGGTTACCAGTCACGTTGTCTATGACTACATCAAAACCAGCTAATAGCAATCCAATTTTTATCCTGAGCACTTTAATTATAGCTTTTATTTTGTCCTCGTTAAGAGTCATAGTAATGTCGGCTTTGTCATGAGGGTCGAGAATGGAAAGTGTAGACTGGCTGTCTGCTTTGCATACTTCGCCCGTACTATAAAAAATTGGTTCCATATCGTCAGATTCATTGAAGTTTTTTAAACTAGGCCGTTCGCATATATGATACCTGAAAAAAACAATTAGAACATTATAGTTATATCTAACTTTTTAGAATTTTGTACACTATAAGCCTTTATTGTCTAAAATTGAAGCGATTGTGGATTTAGCTTTTTTTTGCACAACCCATGCCTAATTACATCTTTTTAAATGCGAAACTATAACCCCCTTATTACAAAACATAGTTTATAGCAAACCCAGGTTTTAAAATAGCGTCGTCTCTTTTAGTTATATGACGTTAGAAAGTGACAGTGTGACTGGTTTTACTAAACATGCTTTAAATCATCTTTTGTAATAAGCGGGTAAGGGTTCCATGTTGACTATGGAACCCTAAAAAGCGGTAGGTACAATTTCACGTATTTAGATAGATTACTAACCTGTCCCCTATTAAAAATACTTTATGTAGTACTGCATTATGATTGACAAAGCTCTGGACGACACACGGTGGTTTACAAACACTCAAACCATTTTCATTAAATATAACAACCATCTCATGCGCTGATTTCGATCCATGGGCAATCGTTGGTTTGCATATTACTGGAAATTTTATCCCTCTCTGCTTCATTATTTCAATATTCAATTCTATGTCATTAGTTGTGAATTCAGCAAAAGATGGTGTGAATATTCCTTGGTTTTCAAATGATGGCTCATCACGGAGTATTGAGTAGTAACAATACCTGGAAATGATAAAAAGTATTTTTTATACCCAAAATATTTATAAATAGCTGTATTATAGACTAGTTTCTGGGCCTTGATAAAACAAAGTGTGCACTGCATCATGTCTCGGTGTGAACTGACCCTTAGGATATGCTTATCTAGGGATTGTGATCCTAACTCATTGTAGTATTTAATGTCCTTATCATAGAATTTTCTACATACCTATTCAATAGAATCCTCACATTGTCCAATGGATCTATTACTGTAATATTTGGATGATGGCATAAGTACTGTTCCACACGGCTTATGATTTTTGATGCCTGATGAATTAAAAAGAAATACACATGTGAATGAAGACAATTTCTAGAGGTTAAGGATATTGATCCTAACTTAATATTATAAATGCGAAAGTGAGTTTGTTTGTTTGTTACGCCTTCACGCCTCAACTACTCAACAGAACATCATGAAATGTGGCATGCAGATTTTTATCCCGGGAACGAGGGTGTAACCGCGGGTGACAGCTAGTATTTCATAAAAAAAATAAAGAAAAATATGAATATGTATATATGTCTATTGCGAACTGGTGAAATCAAACAAAATTGGTAAACAAAGTAGAAGACTTAGAACCTTGTCTTCTATAAGCACTGCCTTAGGACTATTATGTTAACTCTAATAACCTTGAACCTTTACCATGTGTGACTAACTATATTTTAATAGAAACTGATATTTACCTTTGGGTCTCCCAAATCGGCGGCAGCAATAATATCAGTCAGTTTATGTAAGAAAACATCAATCTTTCCTTGTTTTCCTATTGGTTTCTCCAAATCCAGCTGTAAAAATAGTTCAATTGCAATGTGAAATTTTATAAATATTAATAGATTCTCAAAATATTATTTAATAAAACAAATGTTAAAAATTCATAGAACATCAAGGCCTGTATTATAGAATGAGATCAAAACCCAAAAGTCTCAAGAATAGATTGTGTTAATCGAAAATAAAACCTTACATAATTGGTGCAGGTTCCAAATTCAAATGTTTTAATCTTGACTCAAAACTTGACTTGGAATAACTCAATGAGTTGAAATCCCTAAGAATGAGGCTTCCTTTTAAAAGAAAACACCATAGGTATAGTAACTACTGGTGAGATAGTGTTCAAATAGAAGCCAATCTAATAGTCCATGTAAAAAAAAAAAAAAAACAGTTAATCAATCTTGATTTGGTCTTGTTATGATGTCTTATTAACCAACTTCAAAAATAGGAGGTCTTTTTTTGTTTGGAAGGGTACACTTCCCGATTGGTGCCATTGTCATCAAATCAGGATTCGATTACTTCTTTAGTAGTGTACTTTGAAGTTGGATAAAGTTTTTAGTAAAAGTATATTTTTTTTCAATTATTTTTTATTTAAATTTTACATTGTGTACCTGTATTTCAATAAAATAAGATATGGTAGTGACTAAATATGCCCTAGTTATCCTTTGTCCTTACTTATGCATCTTTTTATTATTCACAAGAAATGAATCAACTTGACCTTGGCCTATCATGAAGGTAAAGTTAATAAAAATTACTGTTTTTACTTATAACAGACAGTAGGGCTGAACTAGAATTTTAACCCTGACCTAAACAAAATCGCGTCAAGAAAATCAAATTATATTTTTGATAATTTTATTTGTCTACAAGAACATTCTAGAATAATTAATTCATGGAGGAATTTAAAATTAAGAATGTTCTGGAAAGAAATTATGTAGGTATATGTTAGTCTTTAATTTAATAATTCTTATAGGTATCTAGTGCCTGGTGTACAAAAAAAGTAAAAAATACAAAAGGAAAAACAAACTGGATTGGGGAAAGAACCCACAACCTATGAAATGGAATTCTTAAGCTTTGACCAATGGGCTATTGCTAACATACATGCTACAGTGAAATTACTATTCTTGCACATACCTGGGTGAATGGATTTTACTTGTATACACGTTTTTTCCAGAGATAAGACTTAGCTAGATTGATTTTTCACCCCCAAAAACCCCCATATAGCAAATTTCATTCTCGAGATCTCAAAAAAATTTATTGTTTTATCTATTTTTATTTTATATGTTTGTTGATGTTGTAATATTTTGAGTAGTGTACCTTTACAAGATTATATCCATGCGAAGAGCAGGTGTTTATCAACTCATTCCAATTAAGTTTCTGGCTCTTCTTGTCTGACATCCATATTCCTATAGTTTTGGTGTGAGTAATATTGTTATCCATTTTTATATTATAGCTTGAACTGGAAACAGCAGATTAAAGAGAGCTGAACTAATGACAATTCATATCAATATCCTGAGTCAATATATACCTGAGTATTCATATGATTATTTGCATGGTGCCTCCATGGTGCATGTAATTTTTGTAATACTTATTGGAATAGAACTTGGATTGAGCGATGAATAAAGAACTCTAAACCGAGATCGAAAACAAGGAGTAGGTTTTACTGCGTTGTGTTTTCTATTTAAACTGTAGTCTATAGTCAATATTTTTACAATGTGCGTAAAAACATTATGACAATAAAACTATTTTAAAAACTTTCTTCACAGTTTACTTTTCACGATTATATTTTATTTAATACATTAATTGACACAACCAATGCGGAACTTATGAATTTACTACTGAAGGACACAATTACAAAATTAAATCAGATCATACACAACAATAAATAAATTTAAAATAAACACACGAACTGTCTGTCGCGAACAAGCGCGCGCGGCATGACTTTTTCGTTTAACACAGTTTGACATCTTCTTCTTCTTCTTATTTTTAATTTTGGCAACCAAGCCCAAATTAGGGCTCATTTCTGCCAGTGTCGAGTTATATTATCGTTTCCAGTCACAATAAATCACTTCACAATATAGTCCTCAGTCAGTCACCGTAATAAATCACTTCACATTATAGTCCTCAGTCAGTCACCGTCCATAAAAGTCATGTTTTACTACAATGGTGGTCATTGTACTAAAACTCTTCACGGACATTTTGAGACAACTTGAAAAGTCAAGATACACATAGTTCATTTCATTTCACTTCACTGGTGCACATAGATGATCTTCATTGGGAAAAATACCACCAAAAATATACAATAAAACTCAAAATACACAAATTTATGAATATAAAATGTTAAAGCAACGTCACTGCAAGTTCCCGCCAAAAAGTCCCCACAGTTTGACATCTTCTTCTTCTTCTTCTTATTTTTAATTTTGGCAACCAAGCCCAAATGAGGGCTAATTTCTGCCAGTGTCGAGTTATATTATAGTTTCCAGTCACAATAAATCACTTCACATTATAGTCCTTAGTCAGTCAACGTCCATACAAGTCATGTTTTACTACAATGGTGGTCATTGTACTAAACTAAAACTCTTCACGGACATTTTGAGACAACTTGAAAAGTCACGATACACATAATTCATTTCATTTCACTTCACTGGTGCACATGGATGATCTTTATTGGGTAAAATACCACCAAAAATACACAATAAAACTCAAAATACACAAATTTATGAAAATAAAAATGATAACGCAACGTCACTCTGCAAGTTCCCGCCAAAAAGTCCTTAATCTCAGTCGTGATAGCTCATTCTCTCTCACTCACGCGAAATATTATTAAACAAAAATATGGGTGTTAAGTTTCAGATTGAATTTGGTGCTGAATATAGGGTTTTTCCCAAAAGCTAGAGCTAGCTCGATCTAGCGCTTTTTCAAGGGACTGGTATTAGCTCCTTTTTGGTTAGAACAGTTGGCAGCACCTGCTGTGATGACGTTCCAATCATAAATATAGTGCGTTCGAATGGGGAGGGACAGGCAAAGCTAATCTCAGATGGCGCCACCCTCACTGGTAACTGTCATTGATATTGAATTGATGGATTTTCATGAATTTCAATTAATTAAACTAACCAGTAACCGGCTTTTATAATAAAATCGTTAGGTTTGAAGTGATAACTGCAAAATCTTCCTATGAGCTTGGTGTCCATTTTTTTTTAATAATCCTCGGCTTTTTTCTTTTTAATTGGTGTAAACCTTTATTATTGCATTAAAATTCACTACAGAAAGGCATTATAATTATTGAATAACTTATTTGATAACGAATACGTAAAAAATGTATGGTGTTTGACATATAGACGGCACCAGCGACTATACGACACCTAGCGGGATAAATTGTCAGTGTGGCATTTTTGCTACCATACCCCAATTCGAACGCACCTATAGTATCCTGTATCTTTGCCAAATAGGAAACCAAGAATCTCATTAGTAGGCATGGAAATTATTGCTACTTTAAAGGAATTCTCATTTGATGATATTATTATTTTTTATAGCATGATTTCACTTGCGATATATGATTTGCAATGATTTGTAACCTACGTCATCGATGCTGATCGACGGTATTTTTCACAAAATCATGTGCGAGTATCTCACGCAAGTGTCAAATTATCACTGATGCAAATTATATATACTTTCGTAGCAAAAAATTATTTTTCTATCCTGCTACATAACATGTTAAAGAAGTTAACACTTTATGTCACTTGATTTAAGGTTTATTTTTGAATACTCTTAAAAGCTAATCAATGATAAAGTTTTTTTTTTTTTTAAATTTGTTCATGACCATGGATACAAAGTCCTTCAGTCGCACACATTTTATTTATATTCTTAAATATTCTTTATAACATGTAACAGGCTATGTCATGGACGGTAACAGATGTGACATATGAAAACAGAATCATATTCTTTATCACCTGCTACTTGTGATTTATGCCATGCCTACTCATTAGACCTCGTGACCTAGTATCTCTACCTAGTCTGTGCTCGTGAGAGTATAAATGTTCTATGCATTAGACGCGTAGCGTACGTAGCGTAGCGTTATATTCTCTTTGGACTGGTGTCACGGTGCTATGCACGCTCAAATCGATTACAGCGATCAAAGACTACAGTATATACTTAGAGCGATTAAAGCTTCAATTCGGAATGTAGCCATGCATAACCTAATTTTTTGAAATGATTGATAGGTTATGTACGATAACATAATCAATGTTGACTTTATTTTTAGGTTGACTATTTATATTCAATAACAATATTCTAAACTATTTCGGTATCCAGTGAAATTAGAGAGATGTCTGACGGTGGAACAGTAAACACGAAATGCCGCATTTTGGATCTGTTTTCAGAACTTGATGAGGCGGAATTAGATTCTATTGAACAATGGATTTGTAGCCAGGCTTACAAGAAAGGTATTTATGATGTTAAAGGTAAAAGGAAGCGTTAAAATCACAAGGTTGGTCAGAGTGTAGGCTTACTTTTTTATTTGAATTTACAGACCTACAATGCAAGAAGTCACTTGAAAAGTCAGAAAAGATTTTAATAAAAATTGGAGATTCTATAAAGAAATTAGTGCCTTTTGAAGCAGAGATGCCATCAGAAAAGATAATTCCACCAAATGTAGGGGACCAAGCTGATTGCAATGATATTAATACATGCCATGTGGATGAATTTCTTTATGACGAGGATTCAGTTGAGAACCTTGTGAAAGAAGGCAAATTAAAGAGACATTACTGCTTAGAATGTAAAAGTCGGAACATTGAGGTAACTTACATCATTAATTTTGTGGTTTATTTTGTATTTTTCCCCTAACCGTTACTAATTCATATTTAAATTTCAGGACTTAATATTCATCTCACACTCAATGTCAAGACAGGCTCTTCAGTACATCTTCAAAGTTCTTCTTCCAAAAGATTTAGAAGAGAAACAAATTTTAGATGTTGGTTCCAGATTAGGAGCAGTCCTTTATGGTGTAGGTCACTTAATTTTCTCTATGTCTAACATAAGGTAAACATAAAGGGCCATTTAAGAAATATTCCTTTCTTAATTTCTTGACAGAGTATCCTCAGCTCAAGATTATTACCGAACTGGTGGTTCGTAATATTCACGTCTTATCAGTGTTTAATCTGGTTAAATGAGTTTTGACATAACTCATGTCTTGCTTTTGTGGGTGTATGGTAATGGTAAGAGCCAACCCAGTGTGCGGCCTCATTTACTTATGTTGCTCCATGTCCCTCATATTATATGGCGACATATCTGCTTCATCTAGTTTACTTGGTGAACTCATGGGCAATTCTGGGCAAGCGCCCAGAATTTTGAATTTTTTGTGTAAGTGCATGTTGAGCAAAATAAATAGCATCTTAATTATTATTATATTTTCAGGGATACTACTTCTCAAATGCTGGAACTATAATAGGAATAGAAATGAACAAAGACTGCTGTGATGTTCAAGAGAGAATTATTGGCCAATATTCAATGGACAATAATAGAGTCAAAGTTATTAATTCTGATATAATGGACAGAGGTGATATTGTGGCTAACTCTGATGTTATAATAATCAATGTTCTTGACTTTTTCGTTGATAATGATAAACATAGAGACATGTGGCATTTCTTTAAAAAACACATAAAAAAAGGTAGTTATCTAATATCTAACAGAAATATGGCAGATACTTTAGATAATCTGGATATTTACGAAGAACTAATAAATTGGTTACATATTTGTAAACCTAACCAATTAGAAAATGAACTTTTCTTTGATGTGGAACAATGCTGTGAATTGTATTTATACACTGTTAATTAAAACAATAATCAAAACAACTATTTTAGTGTTCAATACCCAAAGGGCAAAACATAGTCCCTTCATAGTCCTAATGCTGTCACTCTGCTGTATGTTATGGGTCTCTCTCCAGAGTGCAAATCAGTGCAAATGGAATGAATGAGTTAATTATAAATTCAATAAAATTATTTCTCATTTTGAAAATGGAAAATGATGCATTTTCTATTATTTTTAAATTGTTCTTTACCATGGATACAATGTCCTTCAGTCGCATACATTTTATTTATTATCCAGTTACTTTCACTTTCATGAAGTCCTAGTCAGTAATATTTTTAATACTTTAAACTAATGTAGCAAACAAGCATACGGTCCGCCTTGTGGTAAGCGGTTACCGTAGCCTATGGACGCTTGAACCACCAGGCGTATCACTCGCGCGTTGTCGATCCCGCAGAAATCTTTTCACACCCTTTTTGAAGAACCCCATGCTGTACTCTATTGGGCCAACCACGGCGGGCGGGAAGCTCATTCCACATTCATTTATTTAACACAAAACAAGAGATGCGCCGACTATCCGGCCACTATGGTAGTCGGCGACTATTCGGCAAAGAGCGCCGACCATCCGGCTTCTTACATACTTGTAGTATTTGCTGTTTTACTCTGCCCATCACGAGAAATTATCATTTTGCATTGGTTACACTTGACTTTACGGGAATCTTAGAACAATTGTTAAAAAAAAACATACACGACTACGACTCTTTGTTTTACATGATACAATTTTAATTGAGCTCTTTCACTTTATTGAACAATAACAGTATTATCTTTACACAATAAATTGAATTATTAAAAGAAACAAAAAACCCGACTGCGTAAAACAAATATTAACTGAAAAGAGAAAAACAAGCTTTTTAATCTATAGCATTGGGAATATAACTAGAATGCTATAAGGTATTGCAGTCGGGGTCAAACCAATAACCTAAGTGTGTGTTTTTTTTTATATTTGTTTATCCCCGACTATTCTTCAATTTTGAGTTTCTAGGTGTAAAGTTCTCATCAATTCAAATTAATCAAGCCCAAACACCAGGTAATTCCTGTAAATCGTTGAGGAGTTCCCTTGAATGTCTTTTGGCTCCATCTTCAGATCGACTCCAGACCTTCATTAAATAGTAGTAATACTTAATAAAATAATTGACAAACGCACTAGTCGCCACTACGAATACTATGACATGTACTAATTTTCGAAGGTTCCCCTCGATTTTCTGGGATGCCGTCATCAGATCCTGCTTTTCTTATCACGGTACCATCCTTGGGATATCTCCTTTCCAATAACAAAAGAACCATCAAAATCGGTTCATGAACGATGAAGTTATCCGCGAACATATAAAACGGTTGAATTGAGAAACCTACTCCTTTTTTGCTGATAATCAACCTTTTATTTATTTTCAAAGCCTGTGTGCGCGGCGGTTGCGACTACTAGTCGGCTCTGCCGGTCATTCATATCTCTACTTAGTTTGTGCGGTCATTGTTGCCGCCGGTTGTAAAGTAGTCGCCGACTAGCCGCCCTCTTTTCAACCGGCTAGTTGGCTAAAGTTATAATCGGTACATCTTTACAAAAAACACTTCTTTTTAATAATAATTCTGTCCAAGGAATACACTTTTTTACGGCTGGCAGGCCTGCTCACACTGCAATAACAAGGGGACTTTTTGGCGGGAACTTGCATTGTGACGTTGCGTTTTCATTTAAATTTTCATGACCACCATTTTACTAAGATATGACTGACAGATGGACGGTCATAGTGTATATCTATGCTGGACCGTGACTGATAATGTGGACTATGTGAAAGTTAATGTGCGGACTATATGACAGTGATAATATAAATATTTATGCGACTGAAGGATTTTGTATCCATGGTCAAGAACAAATTAAAAAAAAGTGTTATAATAAGATAAATACAGGTCGGTTAACGAAAGCTGGCACGTTCACAGTACTCATAAATTTGCAATCAGTCAAGTCTAATGGACGAATGCAAAAATAGACCACTCTATATTTATGAGCAGTAGCAAAAGCAAAACAATAACTGTCTCCTTCATACTCATAAGCTTGACTTTGCGCGAGAGAGACGGTGTAAATGTGTTGAAACGTGCCAGCTTTAGTTAACCGACCTGTACGTAGATTAGGCTGCATTCCGAATTAATGCTATAATCGCTGTAATCGATTTGAGCGTGCTTAAACCCGTACCGAATTGAATAATGACAGATAACCATGTCCCGTGAAACGTCATAGATGACGTCATGATATCCGCCATATTGCGCTCACACCGACCATGCCCTAAACTGATATCACCGTGAGCGCTGTCAAAAGTGACGGTTAATTATTGCATTTCCGGCAAAAAGTCTTATAAGATTCTTGGTTTTCTATTTGGCAAAGATATTTTTTATGATTTTATGCGAGAATGACGAATGAATATAATTTGACTCGCAAAAAGGAATATCCGCATTTTTTATTATTTTTCACTCATAAAATCATAAAAAGTATCTTTGCCATATGGAAAACCAAAAATCTTATTAGATTTTTGCCGAGAACACAATAACTAACCGTCACTTTTTGACAGCGTTCACGGTGATATCAGTTTAGGGCATGGTCGGTGTGAGCGCAAGATGGCGCATGTCATGACGTCATCTATGACGTTTCACGGGACATCGTGATCGCGCTCACACTAAGTGCGTTTTCACACGAGACGATAACGACACATTTTTGTCGCGACGATAAACGACCGACGATAATTGGCAAACGGTCATGTCGTCGTTCGTTTTCACACGAGGAACGATAACCGCACCGTAACGACAGTCACAGCGAGGTGACAAGAAGTGTCGTTATCGTTATCGTGCTGTTCGCCGTGTGAAAGTCCTGACGTTTTTCAATACATTTCGAAGGTCCGCTAAATCGCACAGTAAAAAAATCGTCACGATCTAGCCGAACCAACGACATAGCCGAATTATCGTTCCTGTGTCGTGCAGTGCTGTGTCGTTATCGTTGCGTGTGAAAACGGTACATAGAAATGTATGGTCGGCTAAATCGTCACATTTTTTTTACTGTGTGGTTACGGTGTCGTTATCGTCTCGTGTGAAAACGCACTAATATGGAACGGGTTTATGCACGCTCAAATCGATTACAGCGATTATATCATTAATTCGGAATGCAGCCCAGTGATGCCAACTTAGCTACTTTATAGCTAGATCTAGCTATTTTTTGGTGTTAGGCAGCTACAATTTAATGAAACTTGTAGCTAAATTTATTTAGCTACTTTTTCTAGCTACTTATCAATACTTTCGAAAGTTCGTAATAGGGCACTGGGTCTCGATAGAAAATAAATGAGGCGATTTCTTATGATACCTCTATTGTCAAAATACCTGTCAAAATATTGATTTTTGGATCCAATTTGAACCTCAAGTACACGATTTGACAGGTATTTTGACCATAGAGGTATCATAAGAAATCGCCTCATTTAAAACTAATGCTCGCTGTTTAATATATTGTGAAAATTAATAACCCTTGAAAAAAAACCTATTTAATATACTGGTTTTTAATTCTCTTTAACAATGTTATTGTTACTAAAGCTGGCACGTTTCAACACATTTACACCGTCTCTCTCGCGCAAAGTCAAGCTTATGAGTATGAAGGAGACAGTTATTGTTTTGCTTTTGCTACTGCTCATAAATATAAGGTGCGTTCGAATTGGGGTATGGTAGCAAAAATAACAGTCCAAAATGCCAAAAACGATCACAACTGGCGTTCGATTTGGAAAGTTGTGGGCGAAATTGGCGTTTTGAACAGTTTTCGTTCACCGTTCGTTTTGCTTGGAAACAGTTAAAAACGACATCGTGAACTGCAAATTTTGACCCACCTCCGAGGCAGGGTCGTTTGTGATCATATTTTGACATGTTTGAATCTGACAGATAAGTTTCGTAAAATTCATACGGGAAGCGAAAATTCTAATTTTTATTATAAAATTTTATAGAAATACTAACAGGTAAGAGAATAATTTGTTAGATTAACTTTGTTTAATGATTAACTGAAGGAAAAAGGTAGGTTGAGACAAGTGACAAGCAGGCGATCAGCATGGAAATGTCATTTTTGTATCTAATCGTTCGATTTGGGAAATATCGTTTGTGGCAAAAGTTGCAAAATTGTTGAAATTTTCCAATTCGAACGCATAAACAAAAATGCCCATTTTGAAACTGTTAAAAACGACATCACTCCAATTCGAACGCACTAATTGAGTGGTCTATTTTTGCATTCGTCCATTAGACTTGACTGATTGCAAATTTATGAGTACTGTGAACGTGCCAGCTTTCGTTAACCGACCTGTATCTACCTACTTAGAAACATTTAGCTACTTCTAGCAACTTTTTTGGGTATCAAAATCTGGCAATCTAGCTACTTTTTGCAAGATGTCTAGCTACTTAGTAAAGCTAGCAGTTGGCAACACTGATGCAGCCTAAGAAAAATATATAAAAAATTAAAATGGCGTCTGTTAGAGCGTAATGAAGGTTTCATAAATGTTTTTTGTGTTCAATTACTAGGTACCCATCTCGCGTATTTGTTCTTCCATTGCCACTTTTATTATATTGCGATGTGGCACGAAGCAAGAAAACAAGAGCGTATGATTCGCGGCATGATAGTGGATTATCGCCGTAGGGCGGAGCGGCGTAAAGATTTTTACGAGAAAATTGTGAGCAATGTGTTTTATTTACTTTATCGTATATGTTTGGTGTGAATTTTATTGTGATTAGTTAAAAATAAATTGCCAATGTAATATTATTTTTCCAGAAGGCGGAACCAACTCAGTTCTTGCAACTCCACGGTCGACAATGCAAAATACATTTGGATCCAGCAGTAGCAGCTGCTGGAGAAGGTCCAGCAATCATGTGAGTACACTTTAACAATGCCTTAATTCATCGTTTAATAAGGTTATCATGGCTAAAAATGACTAATAAATTTTCATTGTTCAGGATGCCATGGCAAGGAGATACAAGCAACATGATAGATCGTTTTGATGTCAGAGCACATCTTGACTACATCCCAGAGGTAAAGATCCCTGATGTACCACCGGAAGATCTCAGTACTGAGGAAAGGCAATGCAATTATGAGAGATACAGGATACTGGCTCAAAATGTTTTTCTTGGAATAAGTAAGTGTCCATAATTTCACAAAGAAAAAATGACAAATCTTTTATTAAATTTAAGTAGACATGTTAATTTTCTAATGTTTTTCAGGTGAGGATAAATTTCTCCAGCAGTTAGCTATAGAAGAGCAGTTTGGTGTTACAATAGAAGAGAAGGAGATGCAAAAGGAGAAGTTACATGACAGGAAAGGAACTGGTGCTGCTATAGGATACAATTATAATGATCCAGGAGCACAACCCTCCTGCTCTAACGGTAGATTTAGCTTTACTGTTAATACATCTGCTGTGACAGTTAACGGCAAATTTATACCTGGTCTTGGGGTAGTATTGGCACAGTAGACTTTCCCGGATTTTCTTATGGCATTCAGTGTTAAATTACAGGCCCTGAGATTAAAAAGGTGGAACAGAAGGACTCTGATGATGATATGGATTTGGAGATCATTGATGTGGACTTAAGTATTGATGTGAACAAGATGGAGGCATCACAGGTGAGTTTCTGATGTATTTTTTTATTATCTTTCATTACCAATATTTTAGCCAATCTAATGTCCGTTTTAAACCTTTAAATGATATCAGGGTAATTTTCATTGTTGACTATTTGCTCCCCGTGGTTTCATCCGCATAAGGCCTCCGCCTGAGGGATATCCTACCCTACAGTTAAGTTTTCTATGAAATTTTCTTATTTTTTCATCCGTAAGAACCTTTTCCAGAAACCTTAAAAAAAAAATGGATGAAATTGATAGTAATTTTCAAGTATGGCGTGACCAAGGGAAATCGGAATTCATTTTTATATATCAATAGAGATAATGCTTGCATATCAATAAATGTTTTAGCATGGTTTGTAGGTTAGTTAAGACTGATTTCTGCTTATAGAAAACCAATCTGAATAATTACAATTACAACTTATACTTGAAACCTGACTTGGTTTGATTATAATTCTTAAAAAAACCTATGGTATCTATATACCTAATTGGAACAGTGTATCTTGTTCAAAATTGCTTGATGTAGTATATAATTATTTGTACTAGATAAAATCCTAAAAAAACTAGTTAGGAAATCAATTTCCTTCTTTTTATAGTCACAATTGGCTACTTGACAGTTTTCGGAAACATATTTTAAAATTTACATAAGTGTATTTTATACCTCTTACAATTATCTTTTTATCAAAAAAAAATTATTTACAAGGAAAAAAAATATTTTTTAACATTTCATTTCAAATTCGCGCAAAAACAGCCGGTCACGTGACATTTGTCTGGTGTGACGTCACATCACAATAAACAAAACTAGAGGTGTGTAACTCAACAAAAATACGCGAGCGGACTATAGGTACAAATTAAGCTAATCTGCGAGCTGAGTCATTGAACCAGCTCACACACCTGAGCCGTGAGCTGTTATGCAGCTCGCGTATTTTTTATGAGTTACACACCTCTAGTTAAATTTGACGTCCCAAACAAACCATAGATGCTCAATCCCGGCCACCTACGTTTCGGTTCTTGTAATC
The DNA here is from genome assembly GCA_947623365.1 of Achlya flavicornis. Classification (NCBI taxonomy): domain Eukaryota; kingdom Metazoa; phylum Arthropoda; class Insecta; order Lepidoptera; family Drepanidae; genus Achlya; species Achlya flavicornis. The sequence goes on from OX392482.1 coordinate 8,527,544, forward strand.
CACAGATAAAAAAACTCACTTTTTATTTCCTAAAATATAATATTAAAAAAATATTATTATGCAAAAAAACATATTGTGTAATTATTGTTAACCTATTAGCTATCATATCTAACATATTTCATATTTTTTCATTATAACTGTCAAGTAGCCAATTATATTGATTTTATGTTGATGCTTAAAACCATTCCGGTCTCTTGAATAACAATTATGTGTTCATAACCCGGCTATGTATGGAGAACAGGCTCACGAGTTGAATGCAGTGGGACCTCAGTTTGGCATGGCTGGCTGTGATCTATTCTCATTCTTGACGGGTGATGCTGACGATGCTGAACACCAGAAACAATTACTGCGTGAAGAAAAGGAGAAGGCTATGTTCTCTGGTAGAAAGAGCAGGAGGGAGAGAAGGGCACACCGGTAAGCTTGCATTTAATTATAGCTATGAATAAACTAAATTAAGCCATGTTACTGACCTAGCTCCACATAGGGCTTAAATATAAAAGAATTTCAGGAAATGCAATGCTTATAAATGCATGTTCACAATGCTAATTAGGAATTATTCCTGGGGCAAATATTAGGGGATTATCTTATATCAGGCTTATGTCTACAAAACTACACTAACTACTACAAAACAAATAATAATATGTAAATAAGCCAAAGCTACCAACCAACATTGTTTATGCTGTAGACAGATTTTTTCTACCACTCAAGCCAATTCTGCATCCATATGTGAGTGTACATGCCTTGCGAGTACTTCAAAATCAAATGTTGATAGAAGTAGACCATATACTCAATTTCTTTTACTGTGTTTAACCACAATCCCACCATGGTAAGTGATGATGTGGCCAAAGGTGGTAAGCACACAAAGCCTCAAAGGAACTGGCTCTGTGCAGCTATCGGAACACCAATCGGTGCTTGGCTTCAGATTTTTAAGCTAAGGGTGGTAGCCAGCCGCAGCAGCAGGTGGGTACTACAAAGTGCCTTATCACCGTGTTATGGTATGGTGCTATGGCACAGAATATTCAATAGTAGTACAGAAAACCCACTTCGAAAGAGACATTTAAATAAAAAGCGACTTCCAAGGACACAATAAAGTGCAATTCAGATCGCACAGCGCTGCACGCGTAAAATTATATTCACCTACAACTCCTTTCTCTGTCGCATAACCCTATCCTGACGCGTCACGTGAAACGTTAGGGTTGTCAACTTGTGACAAATCATTAATTAAAATATTTTTTACCAGTTATATACCTATTATTATTGTTCCAACAATGACATTTAACTGAATATCATAATATTGGTTCTTAACTACCTTCATGCCGGTTGATAAGTATTTTATTTAATAAATTAAATGCAGTCGGGGACAAACCAATAACCTAAATATGTGTTTTTTTGTAATATTTGTTTATCCCCGACTGCAATTACCTTATAAAATTCAAGTTATTCAAAATTCTATAGATTAAAGAGCTTGTTTTTCGCTTTTCAGTTAATTTTTGTTTTACACAGTCGGGTTTTTTGTTTCTTTTAATAATTTAATTTATTTCAGACTTTTTAGTTTTATACAGAATGAGTTGTAAGTATTATTAAGTAAATGAGCGGTACGGTAGAGTAACGCAAACAACCATCGCAACTCTGTGAGTTACGTACGGTAACCGCTCATAGTACCTATCTACTGTCCTGGCATTAAACATGGTTTTTTGCAGTTTACGTCAAAATGATAGCATAAAAGTACTACAATATATACATATATGGAAAGGGCTGTTCACAAGCTTTCATTTGATACCCATATTGTTACAATTAAGTAATTTTTGTTTTTAATACCCCCCCTCTTTCTTTATCCATAGACGCCATATAAAAATAATATACCCTATGACACTCCCACAGTTCAGACGAATCTAACGATACCTCATATGCTTAAATCCATCCAGCCGTTTAGGCTGCAGAGCGTGCCAAAGAAATAGACATACATACATACATACATACTTACATACATACATACATACATACATACATACACTCGAAAAACATAACCCTCCTTCCGGGTCAGTCGGGTAAAAATAATTAAATTAATAAAAGTGTCAGCATTTACCCAAAAAAGAATATAATTATGTTTCACAGCTTCATTCTTTGCGATTTTAAGGTTTACATGTTGTAGTAGCGTCCCCACGCGTTAGCCTTGCACGGTTGTTTATAGTTTTTTTTTTTTTTTTTTTTTGTTGGTATGGCAACATTTACCGGTCGCCCCACTTCACTGACATTTCGTTGTGGCGCGCTTTCACTTGTAATCTTCATTCTGAGTTTCCGTGCTCAAGCCTTCGCACGTCCAACGAGCTCCAAACGAATAATTATCTACAATAATGGCTGGTAAAAGGAAGAAAGACGACCAAGAAGAAATAATACGTGGTAAAATAAGAAAACTAGAAAATCAGTTAAAATCAACAAGTCGCCGCAGGGTAATAGTTTATTCTTCGTCTTCCGAGGACGAATCAACATGTAAGTACTGTTTATTTCAACCTTTAAACTATTAAATGTGATGCGCACTACTTTTGGGTAGCTGCTGTCACGTGTATATTTTTCCGTTAACCTTCTGAGAACATGTGTTCTTGCGATGCGAGCTTCCAATACTGGGTCGTCTCTGTCGTTTAATTAAGGAACACCTTATTGATACGTGATGCGAGCTACTAAAAGTACTAGAGTTGTCTCTGTCACATGAATTTCTGTTCACCAGAAATGCTAATCGATACTGTTATTTCTCAGACTCGAGCGTAACAAACGCTTCGACACGTGGCGAGCGAGCCTGTACGCCGCGATCGGAGTTCTCAAGGTCCGTTCCTGAGGCCATGCCTGCGCCGCAACCCTCTCAAGAGGAAATACCGGGGCCCTCACATGCGGGGCCCTCGGAACTACCTACAATCGAAGACGTCGAACTAGACGACGAAATTTTAAATCTCCTGGGTGAAGCCCCAAAAATAAAGCCTTCTTTAGGCAAAAATATTCACAAAGAGATTGCTTCAAGATGGCAGGAGCTTTTGGCCAAGGGGTTATCGAAAGATAACAAAGATAATATATATCAAGAATATTTAATACCTGCTAATTGTGACCTACTTGTTGCCCCTACCCTCAATCCGGAGGCAAAAGCGGCTTTGACGGATTTTGTAGTGAAGAGAGATCATACTTTGCAACAAAAACAGCAACAGATAGGTATCGCGCTAGCGGCTCTGGCACAGGCAATGGAACTATTAGTTTCCAAAGAAACTCCAGAAAAAATTCTAAAGCCACTCAGTGACGCCTGCCGTCTATTGTGTGATTTTCATCACCTGGACACTAAGACTCGAAGGAATTTCGTGATATCAGGCGTAAAACCAGAACTTAAGGACATGCTGGTCAATACGACAAGAGACCAATGTTTATTCGGTGGAAACCTCGCTGAACAGATTAAATCTGCTAAAACTATACAAAAATCTGGAGAAGGGTTAAAGGTTATGCCAAAACAGCCGTTTTTTGATAAAAAGAAAAATTTCAAAAATAATTTCAATTCTAAGAATCGTTTAAACTTCAAGGCTCCGTTCCGCAAGGCAGTACCAGGCAGAACAGAAGCAGACCGGCAACAGCCAGCTCGCCGCGTGACGAGGAGCCGCCCGCCGCAGAGCCAGGACCGAGCCAGGGAGCGCTCGCCGCCGCGAAGGAGCTGCAGGAAGTAGACTTCCAACATGAGGTACTGTACGCCGGCCGGCTCCAATACTATTATCATAACTGGTCCAAAATCACTACTGATCATACTATTTTGTCATGGATACGAGGGTATAAGATACCCTTTACTTCGGCCCCATATCGTAACAATAACCAGACTACCTGTATACATTCCGATACAGATCATTTTGATTTCTTAAAATGTATAGATGTACTTTTAAATATTGGTGCAATATCTAAATGTGGACATATTGAAGGAGAATTTTTATCAAGTATATTTTTAGTTCCGAAACCTAATGGAGACAAGAGATTTATATTAAACTTAAAATGCCTAAATAAATTCATAAAGACCGATCACTTTAAAATGGAAGACTACCGCACGGCGTCAAAATTGATCACCAAAAATTGTTACATGGCTTCCATAGACTTAAAAGACGCATATTTTTTAGTACCGATTCATGAGACACATAGAAAATATTTGCGTTTCGAATATGACGACCTTTATGAATTCAATTGTCTACCTTTCGGTCTATGTACTGCGCCCTATGTCTTTACCAAGATCTTAAAACCGATAATGAAATACTTGAGATTGCAGGGTATTATTACTGTTCAATATTTAGATGATATATTTTTTATAGCCGACTCCTATGAGTCATGTCTTAAAAATATTCGATATACCAAAAAGGTATTCGAAAGCTTAGGATTTGTATTAAACTACGAAAAATCTTGTTTAATACCATCGCGTCAGTGTCGATTCTTAGGATTTTTATTTGATTCTAACAAAATGATATTGACCCTACCCGATTCTAAGAAAAATAAAATTAAAGATATGTTATTAGATTTTTTGGAAAAACAAAAATGCAAATTGAGAGATTTTGCTCGCTTAATTGGCCTCCTGGTATCAGCTTGCCCAGCGGTGCAGTATTCCTGGATGTACACTAAATTACTAGAACGTCATAAGTTCTTATCATTACTAGATAATCCATCTTACGAACAAGTTGTTAAAATTCCTAACGTAGTTAAAGAAGATATAATTTGGTGGACGGAACATATAGATACAGGCAATTGTCCCTTTAGATTTAATAATTTCAAAATTGAAATATTTTCCGACGCCTCCAACACCGGTTGGGGCGCTTATAGCAATAATAAAAAATCCTACGGCTATTGGAAGGAAGATGAAAAATGTTTACACATTAACGAATTAGAGTTAAAAGCTGCATTTTTTGCTTTAAAAGTATTCGCTAGTAATGAGTATAACCGTGAAATACTATTAAGAATAGACAATACGACCGCTATAGCAAGCATTAATAGAATGGGCAGTGTGCAATACCCACATTTAAATAAAATATCACGAGATATTTGGCAATGGTGCGAATCCCGTAAAATAGTCATTTTTGCTTCGTATATTAATACCAAGGATAACTTTGAGGCAGATTCCTTGTCACGTAAAAAATTTCAAGACACTGAGTGGGAGTTGGCAAATTATGCTTATAATAAAATTAAACAAGAGATAGGTAAACCAGACTTAGATTTATTCGCAAGCCGCGCTAATGCTAAGTGTTCGATCTACGTTACCTGGAAAAGTGATCCAGATGCGTGGGGTGTGGATGCGTTTACAATTTCTTGGACAAATTTGAAGTTTTACGCGTTTCCACCATTTGCCCTAATTTTAAAACTGCTGCAAAAAATAATATCTGACAAGGCAGAAGGTATTGTAGTTGTGCCAAATTGGCCATCACAACCATGGTTCCCCATATTTAGAAAACTTATATGTTCTAAAACCATTTATTTTGATCCTGATGTTGATTTATTGAAATCACCTTTCAGATCCGCTCACAACCTTCATCAATCGCTGACTCTGGTTGCCGCGAAGCTCTCCGGCAAGCTTTTCAACACCTATCCCCGCGAACAGTTGAGATAATGTTATCATCTCTTTCCGAGAACACATACAAACAATATGATGTGTGCATCAAGGCCTGGATGTCATACTGTAGAAGTCATAATTATACTTACTTGAATTCAACTGTTCCTGTTGTGTTGGATTTTCTATCAACAGTGGTTGATAAGGGTGCCAAATATGGCACAGTCAATACTTACAAATCAGCTTTGTCGATTTTGATAGGTAGTAATATTGTTAACGATGATCAAATTAAGCGGTTTATGAAGGGTGTCTTCAGATTAAGGCCTTCTATGCCAAAATATAATTTTACATGGGACCCATCCGCAGTTTTAGATTTTTTAGCACATAAATGGCCTCATGAAGGTCTTACTTTAGAAACTTTGTCAAAAAAGACACTTACCCTCTTGGCTTTAGTTACAGCTCATCGCGTACAAACCTTATCTCTGATTAAAATAAGTAACATTATAATTAATCATGGTAATCAAATTACAATAAAAATTACTGACCTGATAAAAACTTCTGGTCCTAATTCATCTCAACCTTTTTTGAGACTTCCCTTTTTTAACGAACGTATCGAAATTTGCCCAGCAACTTGCTTAGAATCTTATATAAATAGAACAAATTCTCTACGTTCATCTTCTAATGATCATTTGTTCATTAGCTACCGTAAGCCACACGATAAGATATCATCTCAGCGTCTGAGCCATTGGATCAAAGACATGCTGCAAAGCAGTGGCATTGACACCAGTGTATTCAGTGCTCATAGTACTAGGCATGCTGCCACCTCTAAGGCCAATCGATTAGGTGTCAGTATAGATGTTATTAGAACAACTGCGGGTTGGTCCCAAAATTCTTATGTGTTTGCAAAGTTTTATAATAAGGAAATAATTAATAATTCGAACGAGTTTGCAACGTCAATTCTCAATAAAAATAATTGTAATGAGGATTAATAATATTAACAAAATTGTAATGAGGATTAATAATAATGATGGAAGATAAATAGTAATGATTATATCAGTGTATTTATGTGTTGTCTACTTATAAAAGTTACCTACCCTTGGTGAAATAATTCACATTTTATGTAGTCAGGTACTCTGAACATCCTACAACATGTAAACCTTAAAATCGCAAAGAATGAAGCTGTGAAACATAATTAATGATCAAACGAACTTACCCTTACGTGAAGTTCGATCACAATTATGTGAACAGCTTCATTCGACGCGATTTATTCAAACCCTCCCATTACCCATCCCATTTATAAAATGTGAAATATTTAATCCTACCTACTCTAAACAAAATGAAGATTACAAGTGAAAGCGCGCCACAACGAAATGTCAGTGAAGTGGGGCGACCGGTAAATGTTGCCATACCAACAAAAAAAAAAAAAAAAAAAAAACTATAAACAACCGTGCAAGGCTAACGCGTGGGGACGCTACTACAACATGTAAACCTTAAAATCGCGTCGAATGAAGCTGTTCACATAATTGTGATCGAACTTCACGTAAGGGTAAGTTCGTTTGATCATTAATTATGTATCACAATACATTTTTTTTTTTACTTTGAAATATTGTTTTATTGATTTTTACCTGTCTGACTGGTTGTTAAATCTTAGTTATCCTAAACAAAATTTGGGTATGAAGATATGCAAGTATCGAAAGTAGCTAGATATGCTTTGTAAAAAGAGAGGATCGGATGGTTGTTAGTATTTGAGCAGACAAATTCGATGCAGTATGTTTCTCATTTTAGCCTACTAGCACAGAATAAATAATTGTTCACGATGTTTGAGTACTTGACGAATATTTTACCTACAAATTTATTAGTAAATGTGCACGCGTCTTTCGCAATAAGCGCGAGGTAACCGTCCGGCATTGATTTCGGTAGAGACCGTGCGCGCGATCGTACCTAAACATAGGAGTGGGACAGGCCTGGCTATGGTCCAAGCTCATTGCAGGTTTCGAACCCGGGACCGTCTCGGTATCCAACGTCACTATCATAGCCTTAAATCCTTGAGATATTGAGTGAGTCGTTTGTTTCAGTGATAAAAAGCTAGCTCACCGAGTGGTGAGCCCCCCGAGCTACGCGGCGCCGGCGCCGGCGTCGGCGGCGCGCTCGCCGACCCGCTCGCCCAGCCGCAGCCGCAGCGCCAGCCCTGCCCTCGACACCGGCGACAACATACAGTTCATCACCTCCTTCGGTGGAGACGAAGATGACCTCAAACCACGTGAGTCTCGCATTACCCAGCCTTTATTGACATTGCACTTTACATGATTTACATGCTCACCAAGAGTTATGAATATGAAACTGAATGGATATATGGGAAGAATACTGAAAAAGAGATGGTTTGTGTGACAGATGATATAGGTAAGAAAGGAATTAATGCTGGTATGGTATTGTATGGTACATATTTCGCCGACCCTAAATTATGGGAAACAGGACAGGCAGATGATGACTTTACATGATTTAGAAGTACTAAAACATGAGTGAAAATAGTGAGATGACCAGTTGTTATGCACACCAGGGAATGCAATGCTTTCAACCATCTAAGACACAATAATTTTATATCTTTTGAGTATTTTTTAAAATAATGAACCCATCTTTAGTAATAAACTTTTTTTTTATCAGTATAATCTTATCCACAGCACTACCATTGAAACCACTTTATTCAGAGAAAGTAAAAAAGAATCTTAAGAGAATGGAAATGTTATATTCTGAAGTTACGCGAAAAGCTAGAGAAAGGTAAAAAAACATTTATTAATATCAAATACTCATGTAATGTTTGAAAGGTTTTATAAATCTTACTTATTTCAGGTCGTCAAAGTCTCAGGAGGAGCATTCACGCCCTGTGATGGGTCCAAGGTTGCCGAGCTCAAAATCAAGGTCAAGGTCGCTGTCTGGATCTAAATCGCATTCCCGATCGAGGTCAAGGTCAAAGTCACGATCGCGGCCTAGATCTGTAAGGAAGTCTCGATCAAAATCGCGGTCGTACTCGCGTTCGGTATCGTCAAGGTCGCGTTCGAGGTCCTACAGTCCCTACAGGCGGTCGAGGTCAAGGTCGAGGTCACGTAACTACAGGAGTAGATACTCTAGAAGTCCTGCAAAGTGTGTATTTTCATGTATTTTTTGAAGGATAACATAATGAGTGTTGTATTGACTTGTAACTAATTGTTTGATATTTTTCCACAGTCAAGCTAGTGGATATGCAAAGCGTAATAGGTCGAGGTCGATGTCTTATGAAAGGTAGGTTGTTTATTTATTAATTTATTTACGAGTAATTTATGGTGAGTTATCAGAATTTGCATTTTGAACCTCTCGTAAGTATGTCTTTTCTTGGAAAATAAATTTATATATTCTAATCAGTATGCCACCACATGACCATTATTACCTTATTTTGCGTTTAACCAAAATCTCACAAAGGCGACTAATGATATTGTAGCAGAATCTATTGTTGCAGGGAAAATAAAAACAAATACCTATTACAGAGATGAACAGTTTCAGTCGCTATAGACTCGGTAATAATGTGAGGTTACCACAAAGTTTTGATGACACGAGATGTATTCCTTCACTGAGGCTCAAGCTAGCTATGATTTTCGCCACGCCATATGACGGCACTAACACAGTTTGGCCTTCAGAGAAAATTATTATTGATATACTCTCATGCGGTCCGACATACTTTAGAAATAAAAAATAAATCTTATACGTATGTATACTTAAAGATATTTATGTTACACAGTAACGACAGAGGTGGTCAAAGTAAGCCTTCGGTGCCGCGGTACTACGGTAGGCGTAAGGAGGATAAATCATCGAGCGAGCTTTCCCTCGACTCTGCCTCTAGTGATTCCGCCGATGAAGCGAAAAACAAGTGAGTTTCATTTATTACAGCATTCAGTTTTACAAATCGAAATAATAAAAAAAAAATAAAAAATAGCTTAAGCTTAAAAATATATCTTAAGTATCACCTTATCTAGTGGGATGATGTAAGGATTCTTATGATACCCAATACATCCAAATCTGTTCAGGCATATAAAAGTTATGGTGGAATAAAGAAACTCACATTCATACATGAACCCTGAAAACATTACACTCCTTTTTTGGGCAGTTGTGCAATAAGGGTAAAATATATGTATGAACTTTGCAAGACTAAAACACCAATTATTTTAAACCACTAATTCACATTAATATAAGCCTATACTAGTACAAGTGCAACAAATCTAAGGTCCGTATTCTATTATGTCAATCAATGCTCAAGTCAAGTATTAAGTTGAGATTAATATAAATGAATTTCAAACCTACACCAATGTTATGAGGTTTATTGCCAACCCTTCTGGTCATCTACGGTATTCGGAACGATGAAAATCTTGTATTAACATGTATGGTTTCCCATTACAGATCGGCGGTTGGCAATAAATCCAACACAAACCAGAATCAGATACGATTGTCTGGATCCAGCTCCAAAGTCAGTAAGAATCATTTGTTTTTTTTACTTGTACGCTTTCATTTTAGCACCTTTTACTGATCAGTAGCTTTGAATGAACGCCGATTGTTTAGCTTTGACTCTTTATATGGCACGGCGGTGCTTTATGGGTTATGTTGTCATACCTTCCCATGTCTCCCCTTAGGGTACCTTTCCATTCTAAATGCGTAGCGAAAGACAACTCAGTTGGAAAGGTAGCCTCAGAGCAGAGTAAGTGAAGCTAGAATAATTTTAAATCGGTACAATGTTGTTATCTTTATTCAGTTTGGAAAAGAAAAGTGCTCCTGAAAGTGAAACCCAAGTTATTATATAGAAGAAATAACAATAATGATTAAAATTATTCCGTATACTACAATAATCAAGAGTAACTTACATTGTTGACAAGAGTAACATACCTATGACATTAATGTTATGACAGTATTATTTTTGTACCCTATTAACATACAGTGAACTTAAAGTATTATAGTAGTATAAACGTGATCGCACAATTCTCAGCATCCTACGCGTACCATGCGATGTAAGCACCGCATTCGAATTCTTTGTATGAAATCATAAAATCGCACCATACGGCGCAGTATTTCATAAAATGCGGTAGGTTCCGAATATTGATGGACGCATTCTGATAATGTGGCATGTGTAAGGCGTGTGGTGTGCTGGTACTCAGTGTTGCCAGATTGGGGGATACCCCGCAAATTCAGGGTATTTTTTAGTCTGGGGAGAATTTTGGGGCACAAATACCTACACACCACAGCTCAGGTTAGATGAAACTACAACATTTGGTACAGTAGTACCCAACTGATATGGCGCGTCGTGAATCTTCGTTCGCACAGAAAAGAAAGTATGGCCCGAATATCAACGAAGGAATGCTTAAAACTTACAATCAACCTTAGATCACTAATATAAGGTTCATAATACAGTGCAGCTGTTAGTTCCGTCTCACTCGCAAGTCACGCCCCACTGCACACATGGCGGCAGCTGCCTACCAATAGCATTTCCCGCGCTTTGAAAATGTATCTTCTGCGCAGGCCATATTAGTTGGGTACTACTGTAATACTAAAGATTTGTGTAGGGCACGTACGGCGCGTATATGACGCGCCGTATATGTCAGGATTGACGGACTGTCTAGTGCTGACAAATTGTGCGATCACCTTAACGGTGAACGCACACTTATCCGAGGCGAAAGCATCGATTGAAACGAATTTTAGAATTCTGTATATGAAAGCTTGCCCGCGTCGAATCGTCCGAATCTGGATAAAATTTTATATACAGAATTCTAAAATTCGTTTCGTTCGATGCGTTCGACGCGTGCGGCTCGGATAAGTGTGCGTTCACCTTTAATGTTCTGATATCATACCATTGACAATCATATAAGTATACATTCACTCACACATGCAACATTTAGAAATAATAATTTTCCGTCTCTACTTCTATTATAATATTACGCCATATTCAAATTTTAACTAGCAGTAATTAACGGAAATCAATTATATGAAAATGTCCTGTCATGGCGGTCAAGAACTATATTATTTTATGCATAAATGCGATATAAATAAAAGCGATATTGCATGATTGAAACACAATATGGAATACGTAATTTGTTATATCACATGAGAGTAAATATTGAGTTATTCTCAGTAAAGAGATAGCTCATAATTAGTGTATTGTTATTAACATAAGAATATTTTGCAGGGTCCGTCGCGTGAAACAATCTCCCTCAAAGAGAAACTGAAGCGGAAAATGCAAGCTCAATTATCAAGGCAACGTGAGTTTTATATGAGAAATAAATCATCAAAAAATACGTCTAAATTATTGCATACAATTACCTATGATATACCAAGATTCACCGCAGGAAGAAGTTAATTAATACTTGCTTTTGATATAAATAATATACATAATACATATTCCTGGGACATGATAACTTAACCACCATGTTACTATGGGGATTTGGTAGTTTGTTTGTACAAAGTCTGTCAAACTGCCATATTTATGTGTTGATCAAGAGTTACCCCACAATAAGAGTAACCTAATTATATTTCTAATTAGTTTGTAAGTTAGATTTTCAAAAAATATTGGGCACGTATTTTTTACTCTTATCAAATAAGTAAATAAAAAATTACAAAGATTAAGCGCGTCAAAGTTGATGGGAGCTCGTGTCGTCACTTGTTTGTGAAAAGTGTACTATCACGTGACGTCACGCGGAACTTCAACACCATATCTTCGTAATTTTTTGTTTGATTGACAAAAGAAAAAATAAATGTCTAATATTTTTTTATAATCTAAATTACTGATTAGATAAAAAAACAGTCCTATTGTAAATAGACTTACTTACATCTTCAGAATAAAAATGTCCTTTTTAGCACCGCTCAACCTTGCCCAATTTTCTTTTGTTGTATGTTTATCTGTAATTAATTATAATAGCGTATGCCTGTTATTTTTTTCTAACAATTTGCTGATTAATGGTAACAAGATGATCTAGAAATAAATAAGAAAATGAAAAATGGAAATCTTTATTCCTCAATTTAAAAGGGTGAGGAGCGGTCGTGGTGTAGCATAATTAGCCGTTCTTAATCGATCGGCAAAGTTACTCTAGTTAGTAAGGCATGCAAAGCCGTTGGTACCGGTCATCACTCACTTGTGATAGTCGTTAAGCCAGTTGGAGGCCTACTAGGTGGTGTGAAAAAATCGAACAGTAGGTTGACCACTAGCCTACCTCCACCTCGCCGCAGTGGGCACGCGTGGTGGAGTATCTGCCCATTCCCTTTGATCCTCATTTGTGTGCAGGAGGGCTGCACTGAGTGCTGAGCAGTGGGACATTTATAGGGTGATGGTGATGGTGATGGTGATGGTGATGATGTTGTGTTGTGTTGTGTTGCAGTGCGCGCGGACAAGCGCTTGGAGGCGGAGCGGCTGGAGCGCGAGAGCCGGCGGCAGGCGCGCCGCGACGACGAGATGCGCGAGCTCGCCATCAAGCTCAGGCGCAAGTCTGTACACACCACAAACTACACACCACCACCACAAACACATGATGCATTATTTATGGCGGTTGAAGCTAATATTGTTAAAGAATTTGGAACCGTTTACACACGGCCCGCCTGATGGTAAGCGGTTACCGTAGCTTATGGACGCTTGCAACACCAGGGTCTCACTCGTCATCATCTCTTCTCACCCTTTTTGAAGAACCCCATGCTGTAATTCTTAACAACACTGTCCGTTTTTTGTCACTTTCTTAAAATTTTAAACTTAAGCGCTAATTCCACAGCGAGCGGTGTAAAGTTATTAGGCGCGTTCACTGTAATCTATGTGGCGTGTTTGATCATTGCACACATTACCTACGGCGGGCAAGGAGAACTCACATAGATCTCTAGACCGCTCGCTATGGGATCGGTGCCTTATATTTGACTCCCAGCCCCAGCCGACCAGCGCATGCATGACCTTACATCTCTTGTAGAATCTTCATATGCTTAAGATCCGCCCATCTGCTGCTACTAATATATCTATAGCAGCCCACTGGTTAATCAGCAAACTTTTTAAACGATGTTTGATGCCAGTTCAGTAATTTATTGCCTAAATATTCAACTTGATGCCGGCATTTAATGAACAGGCTGCCCTTACAACTGGCTGATTTAACGATTAGGCTGTGACTAATCCATAAAGTCATACATAATATTTTCATTAATGTACTGTAACGGTACCGTTAAAATGTTAAATTCCTTGAATCGGCAGGAGACTGTAGGACATAAAACTATGGAAATAAGCAAAGTAACCCAACCTGGCTGAGACACTACACTACACAACACAGAGTATGTGTTTATGGGTACATACATTATTAGTAATTTCTAAAGCTATATTTTTATTACAGGCAGCGTGAAATGAGGCATCAACAAAACAGAAGATCCAGTGATGATTCAGACAGAAGTCGTAGTGGCTCATCGTCTAGGTAAATTACGTAATATTTATTTATACTTTCAAGGGATTTTGAGTATGTTCAATAAAATTAACAATGCAACATTTGGATTAGAAAATTCCACACCGGTATAGCTCAAAATCACATAAACACTCGCAATTAATATGTCTCTTAAAGCTTTGTTTCTTATAAATGAATAAGTATTGATGATAAAATATACCCTTTATTGATATTTAAGTATTTCCTTATTTGAACTTTAAGATAAACTTTCCCAAAAAACATCTCTCTCTCTCTCTCTATGGTCGTTCCCTCATGTCTGAGGATCGTGGTCAGCATCGGGTTTGCTTCTAGAGCGGATGATCTGCCTCCACCGGTTTCTGTCCAACGCGTCCCTTACGACCGTGTAAAATTTGGAGGACGATGAGTCTTTTACTTGATCGGACCATCTAGTTGGCGAACGACCACGTAGTCGTTTTCCTTCCGTGTTCCCAACTATGATCAGTTTTTCCAGACTTTCATCGCCTTTGCGCAAAAACATAGTTATACTGAAAACCTATGCACCAAGCGAATAAAAAACTCATTCAGTAGGTATTCATTGAAAAAGTCATTTTACAAAAAAAAAATATATATATTTATTGAGTCGAGATTTCATTCCAATTGAATTTAGAACATGCGCCAATGAAATTAGGAGTTATTTTTGATCAACACGATGTATTACTGAGACTAGATCTGAGTTTTGATCTCGTTCTATAATCCGGTCTTAATCTTTATTTAGCTGGAATTTGACTTCACATTTTTGATGGTGTTTACAGAATTTCATTGAGTTTTATTCGTCGATATCGAAAATAAGAATATACTTCGTTTTGTATGAAGCTGACTCGTCGTTATTATGTTCTATATGAATGTTGTTATGTTCCATTCCGCTATAGACAGACGAGGCGGTATTAAGCGTGTGAGCCGCACGCGAACGTGAGAAGGAAGCCCAGAGTGTAATGATGATCAATGCACACGCGTCATACGTTTTTCAACACACTTGCGAGGAATAAAACAGCCTTGTATTTTTTGAAGTTAATTTTGTCATCATCATCCACGTTAACAAATAAGGCGCGTAGGTTGTTTTTTACAGCGATCGAACTGTTTTACTCGTTTAAATTAAGAATGCTTCATCTACACACAATCGACTTGCAGGGAGGTACTATTTCACATAATCGGGACTATACCTGTCATAAAACTGTCCGGTAATGTAAAGTAAAAAGCACTAGTGCGTAATAATCTGCATTATGAAACTACAATCGGTGCAATAAAAGTCACTTTTACGAGAAAGTGTGTTGAAAAATACATTATAACTTTTTTATGGGATTTTATTTGTTCAGGGATTCTCTACCAACGGAAAGGAAAAGAGAAGACCGAAGCCGCTCCAAAAGTGAATCGCCTAAAGAGAAACGTATTCCCGTATGGGAAACCAACAGAGATCCCACAGCAGCGACCTTTAGACCAAAGCCGCCAGACTTCGATGAACCTCCTCCCTATCCAGAACCACCGCGAAAACGTTACCAAGAGTATCCCGAAAGCTATAAAGAAGATAGGAAGCCGGATGAATACCCAAGATATGATAAATACCCAAGTAGAGATTACGCTCGATACGACAATCGTTTTGAACAAAACCAGGGCCCAGAAAATAAGTGGGAGCAAGACAAAAGTTATGAACCACCGAGGAGGCGGCCTTACGTTGGCGGTTACAGAGGAGGGTACCGAGGCCAAGGGGTTAGGCACGCGGGCCCGCAGCCCTGCGCCGACGGGCCCTCGCATTACAATTCGCGGGACGACGCACAACCTTACGACAGAGACAACTCCGATAGTTACTCCAAAAAAGTAAAGCTTGTAGATTATTAGATTTAATTTGTATATAATTAGATGTTAATGCCAAAATAGATGTAGCATATCGTTGTATATAAAATTTGGTGACAGACTGACTGACTATGATAAACACAAATTATTTCTCTTGTTATATTTTTAGGGTAAGAACAAACAAAAATGAAATCCTTATTATAAACATGATTTTGGTTTTCAGTATTGCAAAGATTATTCTTTGTTTGTATTTTAAGGTCAGTTATATCGGAGTGAAACATGTTGTTGAAAAACTGTTATATATGAAATCTACAATCTACTACTCTTGTAAAATTACTTACAAATCTAATAAAGAATGTTTCCAGATATTTAATTAGTAGTTTTGTTTTTATATTTCCTTGCATTTATATTCAATAAACAAAATCAAAAACAATATAATAAAAATAATTTATTTGGATATAATGATATTAAACTTTATTTCTTAATAGTAAATAAGAATATAGCATCGTTTATATTATCAGGTTCATGTCGTTATTTTGAAAATAATTCTTAGGGTCAACTCACATCGAGGCGCGGCGTGCACTTAAGGTAACGATACAATATAGAACTTTACTCGGTAAACAAAAAGGAACACATTTCAGTGAGAGAATCCGAATACGCCTCGCGGTTTATCGAGTCACTGGTCTCGAATTTGTATGACGTAATACGAAGAAAATATGTACCTTCTTGTGTATATATAATATGCACGCCGCGTCGAGTCTTTTTGTGAATTGACCCATAATCTCAAAGAAAATGTCGACAGATTCAAAATGTCTGTACCTCTACCATGAGTTTTCTACACTAACGTAAGCTACAGTCGCTAGCGACTACGGTGAAACTTTTTGTATGAAAAGTATCCACTAGGGCGGTGCTCGTCATACAAAATATTCACTGTAGTCGCTAGCGTGTGTAGATTACATTAGTGTAGAAAACTCAAGGTACTGGTATAATCTTGCAAGCCTCTCGAGTGCTTACCCAGCCTGTATACTTGAACATCAGAGCTTGTAAAACAAACATTGTTCTACAACATTTCTAATAATTCTAAATAGTGTTGTAAATGTTTTCGTTTTTTTTATACAATAGGTACTTGTTTACCGTTCGTATTTTATTTCCAAATTGAGCAAAAGTAATTCAGATTCATAGACTATCTTAACACCCGAGACGCTTTCAGGGTTACACCAGTATCACACCAAAGATCCTATAAATGCCTACATCATAAAAACTTACAAGCGAGTTTTGATGATGTAAATCATTATTTTTTTGCTTCTTTCCTAACACGTCCTAAGACAGACAACAACAACCAAACTGATGGTACTCCCGCATATGGACTTTAGCAATACCATGTAAATTTTTCCGACCTACACAAAGGCTTGACGGAAACTGGCTCTTATTAGTGCTGCTAAAATACACCGGTGTACAGTCCCAACAACTTATAAAGGCGCGAGTGGCGCCACAATCGACGATATTGCCTGCATTGGCTGATATTTTTAATTGAGTGCTTTACTTCAATTTTGACCACCTGAACAGTTAAGTTGGGGCACAGGTTGGGGGCACTGTAGGTAGTAGGTGTTTGGCGACATATTTCTACCTTGGTGGTGGCCAGCCAGGCGGGATATTATGTTTAGTTGTACGTCCTCCGTTCAGCGTTACTCATTTTCGTAACTGAACAATATCACAATACCTACCAAGATACGCTAGGATTATTGAGTTGTTCAAATATTGGTGATATAAAATAATAACCAACATATAACTTATCAATCAATTAGATATTACTATAAAATCTAGTCGCTAAGCGTATCCACGTCAACATCCTCATTGTCGTCGTTGGTAGAGTCCGCGTCCCTGCCCGGGAGACCGGTAGCCCCTGCGATGCCGCCGCGACCCTCCTTCGTGTGCCGCCACTTCATGCGACGATTTTGAAACCATACTTTGACCTGGTGAGGGGATAAACATTACAATTACAAATCTAGCCGCAAATTAATAATAATCGCAGCCAAATAACTTTATGTTGTGTAAAGTTGTGTTCCTGCACGTGAGTAAGGCATTGACATATATAAAGTCATATATAAAGTAAAGTATAAAAAAAAACTAGTTTCTATAAGAGTCCATAGGTGAGTTCGCCGAATAGTCGGGGAATGGGCCTAGCTAGAAACTGAAAAATAAAACCATCGACGATGTAGATATGCTCATTCAATTTAAATTACTACGTGCCAACCGCCTCTCGTAGTTCTAGTGTTGGACAGTTTTGAAATGACAGTAGATTCATACATACATTTCACCATTGTCGCTAGCGAGTATCGATTATTAGGTACCAGCCCAGTGGAGAGGTACTTAGGTAAGTACCTACTATAATTAGTTGATTGTGATTATTTCAATTAATGTGCGAGTAGTTTATAGTTACTAGATAGGCCTACCTACCTAAGTAGAGCCACGTATAGAGTTCAATAATAGACGACACCCTGAAAAGGTATATGTCTAGAATTTCTACTTACTTGTGCATCTGTAAGCCCTAATGTCGCAGCCAGTTGTCTTCGATCTGGTTTTGTTATATATTTTTGAATTTGGAATCGTCTCTCCAAGCCTTTTCGTTGAAGATTACTGAAGACAGCGCGTGACCACGATCTTTTTCTCTTGCCACTTGATGTGACGTCACAGCGAGGGGCGGAAGACTGCTGAGGAGGCGAAATCGTGGGCATGGCAAGTCGATAAACTGAAATGAAAAAACCAAAGATTTTCATAGGGCATCGTGCCTCTACCCAGATGGATAATCCGCCTTACTAAAGCATGACATTTAATTTCACTCCGCTTGAGGGGCTCCCTGAGCAAATCGCTCTCAGTTCGTACTGCGCACGGCTGTCAAATACTGTCAATTCTGGCTTGTTTATTTCATGTTGCCATAGAGGCGACTATCCTTCTGGACGTTTTAAATTCTTTGGAAAAAACCTAGTTTACCTAGTTTTACTAGCTTAGTCGCACTGACTAATATAGCTTTATATTTTTTATACCACTAAGATGGCAAACAAGCATACGGCCCGCCTGATGGTAAGCTGTTACAATAGCCTATGGACGCTTGCAACAACAGGGGTATCACCCGCGCGTTGCCGACCCTTCACAAATCTCTTCACACCCTTTTTGAAGAACCCCATGCTGTACTCCATTGAGAAAACCACGGCGGGGAGCTCATTCCACAGTCTGAGCATCCGCGGAAGGAAGCTCCTTTGAGACTGAGAGAATGTTGTTGTCGTGTTTTTGTTTCTCTTTATAAGGCCGACGTGGGCGACCGAGTTTTCAAAGTAGGGCTACTACACATTCGAATGGGGTATCATAATATATATTCCAGAACAGGTTTTTATTTATTTTTATAATGTGTATTTTTTACCTTAGAATCTACCTGTTCTATGTTCGTTGTTTCTTGGTGCATAATGCTATCTATAGGTACTAATCTACTATCTATTTGATAGATACAAATATAATAAAGCGGAAGAGTGGTTTTGTTTGTTTAAACGGGCTAATCTCTGGAACTACCAGTCGGATTCGAAAAATTCTTTGACCAATAGAAATCCATATTATCGCCGACTATTATATACTACTTTTATCCCAGCCTATGTCCTTCTCCATACAATAGGCTATCTGCATGCCAAATTTCATGATAATCCATTGAGTAGTTGAGGCGGGAAGGCGTAACAAACAAACAAACAAACTCACTTTCGCATTTATAATATTATATAGTTAGGATAAGTTAGGTATAATGTAAATATATTAGTTAGGAGGGATTTCTACGAGATGAAGTAATAATAACATCCGATAAAGTTCATGCTTACATTGCATTTATAATATTATTTAGGATAAGTTAGGTACGTTGCGGACGTGGACTGTAACCCCCTTATTACAAAACATGGTTTAAAGCAAAGCCAGGTTTTACTGTCATTTGGTCACTTTCTAACGTCATATAATAAAAAGGGACGAGGCTATTTTAAAACCTGGTTTTACTTTAAACCATGTTTTGTAATAAGGTGCTAAGGGTTTAACGAGAATAAATAATAGAAATCAGGTAATATGCGATGTGGCTTGATTTATCTCACATAAGTTCAACAGAGAAAAAATTCGACAAATTTACACTGACGAATTTTGAAAAAATATAAAAAACAAAATGTATAAAAAAGAATATCAAAAAACCAAAGAGTCTGCAACAAGGTATAATGTAAATTTATCAGTTAGGAGGGATTTTTACGAGATGAAGTAATAATAACATCCGAAAAAGTTCATGCTTACACTGATAAATCTGTTCAAAAACTGTTAAATTTCTAATTAACAGATAGATACCGTGTACTTCGCCATTGAAAAAAATCAGCCGTTACGTACTACGTTTTATTTACAAGATAAAGGTTTTCGGCGAGTTCTAGTTCTGATGGCTCTCAACCAGAGGGAACTTCCAAAAAACATCATTATCTTTTATGTAGACATTGCAATAAAAATGGTAGAATTGCTACGAAATCTCGTAGCACTCCCACAACATTGCCTACAGAAGTTGCAGAAATTAATAATAACTAATGAGTAAATAATAAAAGTTTTTTTTTTCTTAATTTTTTTTATTGTAGTTTTTTTTTTTGTTTTAGTTTTCTTAAGTTTTAGTTATTAGTGTTTCATTATTTAGTTTAAGTCTTTTAGTATAGTTTTGTTTTAAAGTATAATAATGAATTTATTTTACTCCATGAGTAATTTAATCACCAATACCCAATTCTTAGATTTTTTTTCATCTTTATATCACTATATATACTTTCAAATATATACTATATCCACAGAGTACACTATTGCATACCTAGTTCGTTAATGAACTTAAAAGTTACCCATAGAGAACTTTTTTTGAAGTGCAGTTGTCGATAAGGTCAAATCGATCTCGTTGTGTAGGTTAAATTAATAAGAAAACAAATTCACATTATATGTTTAATCAGTTCTTATTAATTTCATCAGCATAAGTAAGCCCATCACACATGCAGCTATAACATAACATATAGGTAGTTCATATACTAATATAAATTATAGCAAACATACTATGATTATATTTTCTATAGTTACTTATCTTTGCATGACCTCACATAGCTATAATTTTATTTTTTAACAAAGAGCAATACTCTATACTGCCTATGGTTTATAATATACGAAGAATACTATTAATATAACCTGGGAGAATTCCCTAATTCAAAATTAAGAAATTATTCCTACTTCAAGAAAGGTACTTCAATCAAGAAAAAAAGTTCTTCAATGGGTTTCGTCAATATTCGTGGGTTAAAAATGTATACGAAGAATAATATTGTTAACCTGGGAGAATTCCACAATTCTGAAGTTAATAAATTATTCTTACTTGTAGAAAATATTTACTTGATATTCAACAATATTTGTGAGTATACGTTATTCTTGGCTGAAAAATTTGCGGTTATGCCTTATTTTTATATTTACTACCTTCCGTCCCGCGTACCCGGGTATCTGGGGCATCTGGGGGCACTTTAGTGCCCCCGCCAAGTCGAGCAAACGGCATGGCCGTCCATCCTTTTCTCGAAGCCATTCGGGCCATTTTCGACCCCCCTGTAACTACGTTGTGGAAAAAACTAGAAGCGTCAATTTTTAGTGTCCAAGAGGGCATTACATAACTAGATATTCTTCCAAACAACAATAAATTTGAACCTGTAGTATGCCCCTGTAGTTTAAGAACTAGAAAGTCAAACTTCCTTCATTTTGTCACTGATTTACACACTCACAACGGAATCCGATCATCAAAATTTCTAAGGTACGTCTAGCAGACCCACAAGCTCAAAATTTTGAACATAGTTATTGTTATGCCTATAAAGCAAGGAAAAACTCTGTCATTCCGAATTTTGTCCCGTTTTCTTGATAAACAATCTGAATAAAGTAACTTGTAAGTAATCTGGTAAACGCACTCGTTCATGATCCTTGACGCTCGTTCGCATGTTAGCGATTTGGATAATTTTAAGGTGTATATTATATACTCGTTGTACCTAGGTACCTACTTGAACTTCTTAGGGAGCCCACATACGAGCGATGATAGCTGAGCGATTATTTTGTCGCCGAATACCTATAGAACATTCAGAGTTCAATACTAAAACGCACACGAGCTACAAAAAGTTTATCTTAAACACCATACTATTTTTCGTAGCTTGTATAATATATTTTGATAGTTTTATGTGACAAGCTTAACAGGCATAATAATCATGACGGAACGACCGGTTGGCGTGGTTGGTAAGCTGTACCTACTCTACCTGTCACGACATAGGTCGTAGGTTAAATGCCCACGCAGGACAGATATTTATAACATGAACAGTCTGTTTGTCTTGAGTATTGATGTAATTATCTATTTAAGTATATATTATATACCTAATGGATAGATTACATAAGTTGTCTGGTGTCCATATAGTGCCTAAGATATACACAAAGCAGGTAACAAAACGAAAAGGAAAACAAAAACTACCATTAATTAGGTAAGTGCTACTGTACAGTTAGTGGGCGGTCTTATCGCTAAGAAGCGATCTATTCCAGATAAACTTTTTTTTTTATACAACTAAGTCGGTAAACAAGCATTCGGCCCGCCTGATGGTAAGCGGTTACCGTAGCCATATGGACGCTTGCAACACACGACGCACCGCTCACTCGTTACCGACCTTTCCCCCCTCCCCTATGAGCTCTGGCGACCTTACTCACGCCCAGTAACACAACTTTACACAACGTAAAGTTATTTGGCTGCGGTATTCTGTAAAGTGGAGGTACTTCCCCAGTTGAGCTGCACTTTGAGCGAATAAACGCTATGCTCTACCTCTTTCTAAACCTCACACCTTTGGATGAAGAGGAAATATATACACGTAAAAATTGATTTTTGCGTTTGGTGGTATCTTTATAATTAACATAAAATGTAAGTAAATAAGTACTCCTGAAATCCTTACATGATAGGTTAATTTTGGATCAGAAGCAGGCCGTTTAGAGAATGTTCCAGGATATAATTATTATCATATATTTAGTTAAATACGTACTTAGGGTCGAACCTCTTCAAACTCTGACTTTTCCTTCTACATCCCTACCACCTTCACAAAAACTAATTTAAAAATCAAAGCCAAATATATTCCATTCAGGGGTGTCAAGGATGGTGTTAGTGGTGAAAGTAATCAAATAAGGGCATGAATAATTTATATTTATAAAAGACACAACGATAACTTACCACTTGTAGGCCTCAAAGCCGGATGCAAATGTGTATACGGAAGCGGAAGCGGCAACTGTAACAAGGGCGGTTCATCTCTACAGCACCGGTATAGGGCTGCCACGCATCCTGCGCAAGGAGGCTCTTGCGCTTTTGGCGCCTCCATCGCTGAACTTCTATGCGAATGAGAAGACTCATTGTTCCCCAAAATACTGTCCACACTAAATTTCAATTTACTCGCCGTAACTTCACCAGTCAAAGACGTCATAGTTCACAAACAAACACCAAGTAGACCTTCTGTCATGGAGGCAACTGAAAAACTGACAAGTATCTCGCGTCGGCTATCTGCGCGGGCGCAGGCGATGGGCGTGCCCTGTTCAATGAAGCGTTCTGATTGGCCGGGGGTCATTGGGCGGTGCACACGGAGCTTATGGAGTGAGCAAGCATTAACTGACCCTGATGTTACAAGCAACTGCAGTTGTTTACAATAAACATTGTTTAATGTGCTTTATATGACTTTGTATTTAAGTAGAATTTAATTTTATTGCTGCAAGGCTTACGTCATTCGTCAGTTTAGTGGCACGTATACATTAATATAGAGTCGATAGGTAAACTTGCAGCTCACACAGCACAGGTCCTAACTCCTATGTATACTAAGATCTATTCCTAAGATGTTAAAGTTTATGTATAAATAAACTAACTGTCCCCCTCAGTTAAACCGCGCTCCCGGGATAAACAGTAGGATAATTAGGCTCCATATTTGTGAAAGAATTTTTCGACTCCGACTGATACTTCCAGTGATTAAACAAACAAAAAACTCTTCAGCTTTATTATTTTATAAGTATAATAATATTATTAGCATCGATAAAGATAAAACAGGTTCAATTAATTTATTTTGATACTTTAATTTGACACGAATTGAACGTTGCTTCATTATACAAACCTTATAGGAGCACAACATAAAAAAGTTGTCAAAAATAAATAGATTGAAAAATGTAAAGTATTCAAAGGGTAATTTTAATCGTTTTAGGTACCCCTGTAGAGATACGATTCTCGGCCATGTAGGCTAGGGTGTCTCCAGCCCAGGGGGGGCAAGTTCATTCATATATGGAGGATGGGAAAAGTGTGAATTGTAGTAGGTACTGTCAGAGCACATGAAGCACTTGCTTGTATTCTCGCGGTTTACACCTTGTACTTACGGCGATTGTAATAAGAACGAACGGTACAAAGGTCAAGCAAGTCAGGGATGGGGCGGCTGCCCCTCCTGCCTGGCTCCTGACTGGCGACGCCCATGCACGTAGTTCGTCTTAATCAGTTTTCGCAGTTCCTGTTTTTTTTTCATTTGAGTTAAGTATTGTACGCTAGAACGCGCGTCCCATCTGCAAGCCAAGGCGAGTCAATTAATTATCTCTTTACCCATGTGGTGAAATATATCTTGACCTAACCTTATCATTGGTGTCCACTATATATGAATTATGCAAGATTAAACTATATCATTATTTTCTTACCTAGGTAGCTACTCTACTTCCTATTAGAAGGTCATGAACATGTATGTATATCCTGAGTCTGGGTGTAATTATGTATATATTATATATCATTATCTGGTTTTCATAGTACAACCCTGCTTGGTTTGGGATCAGATAACCGCGTGAGAGAAATGTCCCAGGATATTTTTTTATTTATTATTTCTTAAATAGTGTACCTACCCAGTGAGTAACATAGAGTTAATGCCTGATTAATAATGTCAACAAATATAAACTGAAGTGACTCAAGTACAAATCACGGGCCGGTATTATGATTCACCACTGTCTTTTTGGCAATAAAATCATCATAATGAAAACCTACATGCCTGATGGAGGAATTATGTTCAAAGACATGTGTTAGTTCTCCGGCCTACACAGCTCACATGTGGTGGATTGTGCCTTCAATCCCATCGTTGTTAAGGTACATAATACCGCGAGCCAGCTCCATATAAAACGAAGTAAGTATTCTGGATATCATCGAACAAAAATCATTAAAATTTTGTATTTTTTTTTGTGAATCCAATTTGGTACTTAATATCTAGCTACCGATGAAGGTTCAAAATAACAAGAGCTTATTTTAGATCGAAATGAAGCAGTTTTTTCATGTTTTTTTTTTTTTTTATAAAACTAAGGTGGCAAACAAGCATACGGCCCGCCTGATGGTAAGCAGTTACCGTAGCATATGGACGCTTGCAACACCAGGGGTATCACTCGCGCGTTGCCGACCCCGAAGAAATCTCTTCACGCCCTTTTTGAAGAACCCCATGCTGTACTCCATTGGGAAAACCACGGCGGGGAGCTCATTCCACAGTCCGAGCGTCCGCGGAAGAAAACTCCTTTTAGCCCGTACAGTTCGAAACAAATCTGGTTTCAATGTGTGAGGATGGACTCCCCGTCGATGGCGAGAGTTGCGATGGTAGAAGGTAGCCGTGGGCATCAAGTCGAACAATTCCTTAGAACACTCTCTGTTGTACAAGCGGTAGAACACAGATAAGGAGGCAAAGTCTCTCCTCAGACTGAGGACTATCTGTTAAATTTTACATGCCAGAGACATAAGAACAACAATGAACTACTAAGTTAATATATTAAACTAACTAACTAAATACTTATACGAACTATGCCTACAAACTATTGCTATCATCTAAGCCCTCTGGCTCCCCAACCGTTTGAAATGACAACAATAATAAATCAAGGCGATGATAGTTCTGTGGTAGTGACGACGAATGCCGAGATGAAGGTCCCGGGTTCGAATCCTACAAACAGCTTGAGCTTTCGGTGAAGGAAACCATAGCACGGTGGTAGGGTACTTCGTAGTACCCACCTGGCTGGCTACCACCCTCAAGTTGAAAATCTGTCGCCAAGCATCTATCAGTGTCTTCCGACAGCTGCACTTGAAAGCCAGTTCCTTCTAGCCTTTATGTGCTTACCAACTTTGGCCACATTATCACTGACCATTGTGAGATTGTAGCCAAACACATACATATACCAATTATGCCTGTATATACAGGGTGGAGGTTCCGAGATGGCATACTTACAAAACCTCTGTTCTGTGTTGGTCCCATAGTAAAAGTTGTTCAGCATGACTAACTCAACATAGGTTAGGCATACGTTAACGTCCTCTTCAGGAAGCCTCGTGCCGATTAGATTAGTTATACCGTTATACTGTACTTATACGAGAAATGATTATAAGCCACTCATAAAAAGGCTATAAAAATTAATGTGACTTACATGTTCAACTTTTTGAGGTAATTAGTCAAAGTACTATATAAACTAGTGTTACTTGAGACACTATTCAATTCAGCCTTACATACGAAACATAAGCGCCGAACATAGATCCTCCTTTTTTTGAAGTCGGTTATATATAAACTGAACACATATAGGTATCTTAGCAATTCATACACAAAATGAGCCTTAACTTTACACTAGTCATTTCACCAGTCCGTCTGGCTATCCTCTTAAAATTAACACGTCTTAGGCCTGTTAGTTTGTTAATATTTAAAAAAATCTCGTAAGTTAATTGTACAGGCGAAAAATTTACGTGCATAATTACCCGTAAAAGAGACGTCTAAACAAAACAGAGTTTGAAACAAGGAGATTACGATTAATAAATTTCGTATAATGTAAATAAATTTATACAAGTGTACAATCGACCATACGATTCCAGGAATAAAACCGTTGTATCTTCCGCACTCGATTACACCGACTTACCTACACATAATACAGAATCAATCGATTCGAGAACAACTGTTAGCTCTAAAACTCTAAAATCGATTACGGTTGAGTTTATTTTCGCTGTCAGAAAACACCTGTGATACATCCGCAGCACCAGATATAGATCCCATCATTACTAAAGAGGTTCGCTCCGGCGGCCGCGCGGCCGCACGCCGCGCCGCGCTGTTTACTCGATAAGTATCAATGATCTGTGGCCAACCAAATGATTATGTACGCGTATACGCTACACACCCACATGCCTACCATTATTGTTACTAATTATAGCATTAACATATTACACATGTGTGAACTTTGCAGACGTTACAATAGACGTTTTATGAAATAGTTTTAAATGCTCGTCATTACTGGACACCGATATTGCTGTCTGAATTCATTAGTGGCACAAGTAGAATTTGTGGCATTTTAAAATGCTTATTCTTATTTTAAAATACTTAAGTAAGTAATTAATTTTGTTCTAAATCTTAAATATTTGTATTTTGTCTTGTGTCACTATTGAATTCAGCCAGCGATATATCTATAGACTTAGGATTTCGTTACGCTACAGAGCTACTACAAAAACTTAAAAAAAAAAACCTCTAAGATAATAATTTTATCTTTCCGAATCTGTCTGATCTGTTATCACGGCTAAATTACTTATTTAAAAAAATTCAGAAGTGTGGCTTGGAATGGAACACAGTGATAAACATAGCATAGTTTTTATAACGGTGGGATCAAGGACAACAGCCGTTGCTTTTAAGATATACCTCTTTTTATGCAACTATATAAGTCAGCAAACAAGCATACGGCCCGGTACGGTATGGTGGAAAGCGGTTGCCGTCGCCCTAAAGACGCTTGTAACCCGCGACTGCCCGCGAGGCATCACTCACGCGTTACCGACCCTTCTCCCCTCCCCAATGAGCTCTGGCGACCTTACTCATGCGCAGGAGCACAACATTAAGTTATTTGGATGCGGTATTCTGTTAGGTGGAGGTACTTCCCCAGTCCAGCTGCACTTTAAGCACAAATTATAATTAGTGTTCAAAAATAAAAATGCAGTTAGTCAAAACAATCCTAGATTAGGTAGGTATATTGAACCTAATGTTTTGAGGACAGCTCTCCACTATATTTACCTACATACAATTAGTTTGATTTTAAATTATCACCACACAGGTAACCTCTTAGCATAAAGATATCGTGATAGGTATCAAATGAACATAAATCAGCATAATTATAAATAGTCGGTTGATATAAACCCAACGGCAATAGGATCAAAAGATTTGTAGCAAAATGTATTGCACGACCACACGTGTGAATTACACAGGCAGCTGCAACAACTGTAAATCATTGCTATGGTTTATTTACCATCCACGATATTTTATAGTTAAGTATAATCTGTAAATTTGCTTACCTAGGTTTTTGAAGGAAATCTAGCATTGGCTTTTTTATCTATGTAAAATAGAATATTAATGCGAATGGGAGTTTGTTATTTCTGTGTTTTCGCTTTCACGCCTCAACTATTCAACCGATCCTCATGAAATTTGATATATAAATAGCCTATGATATGGAGAAAGACATAGGCACTTTTATCTCGGAGAAGTGGGTGAAACCGCGGGGGACAGCTAGTCTACAAGAACCTTACCTGCGTTGATATCTAATACAGGGAATGACATTGTTACGAGATGTTTGGATGAGCGAAAGTTATGAAAATTGTATCATATAATTAAATTAATTATATTAACTGATATATTTATTAAGATTGATAGCTACATAATTAACATGCCATAGATTATATCCATCTTACCCATCGATATATCATATGATCTTACCTCAGAAGAAAGAGTCCATCTACAATACGGATCAAATAAGTTCAGTCGAAATGAGAATCTTAAAATTTCTGATGTTGAAAAACATTAATAATTAATTACTAATTAGAATACGATATCTCAGAGTAGATAAATACTACGTACAAACGATATTAACGCTTTGGAAGGTGAATCATGAATAATAAATTACTTAGATCAAATACTTGCTTTTAACTTAAACACATTTTATGACAACAGTAACAAAAATACATCATGATTTATTGTGATCCTGAAATTAAACCCTGAATCGGGTGTTCTCAACGACTTCCTTATTTGATCATTCAAATAAAATTTGAATCACTTTCCGGAAATCACAACTTAGGGAGATTTATTAAGTCTGCCTTTGTTTATATGATAGTTAAACCACTGTTAAATGTCTACCGAGTTACGCCGGACTACAATTAGGCCATTCCGTATCGAAATAAGTGAGTCAACAAACAGAATAACATCCTTTCGAGAGCGATGGCCGCGGTCTCCGGAGCGCATCCTAATTTGATTTGTTTCTTTTGGAATTGCTATTGAAGTTGTGAATATAATCTGTGATTGATAAACACCGCCTCGTGGCGCTGTTTACGTTTTTATGTGTATTTTCCCTGATGATTATTTATGTTTATTATATATTTATAAAAGTCAATTAACAGTAGCGTCATTCTTGATTTTGCACCCTAATTGAAATCAATAAATATAAATAATTTGTGCATAATTGTGCATGGGTTTATTCATTCATGGGCACGGTAGACATAAACAATACATTAGTGTATCATCTGCATATCTTATGAGCTAGACCAGACCAAGCCAGTCTCGTTATCACAGCCGTCCTGGCCACATATCGATACAGCACGATTATTTATATAAATCGCCGTTCATATTGGGTGTCTGTGTCGCAATAAATATTAAATATCGACGCCATTAAAAATATCCACTTACAGTTTACGAGAGCGTCAGTGGACATGTTTACGTACGGGGGGAGGCAATCAATTCACTTTTTTTCTCTCAACTTTATGATGAAGGTACCAAGTTCTTACCATTTCATTGTGCACGCGAGCTTTCTCTTGATATGCATAGGCTTTATGTTTTGTGCATATTTATTATTTCAATTTTATCATCAAGGTTTTTTTGAACATAATAATTTACCGCAAAAAGTACAAGCTCTGCTTAGTTTGGGATCAGATGACCGTGTGTGAGGAATGCCCCAGGATATTTATTTATTTATTATACTCTAGGAAAACCTTATCAATAACAAATCAGTACGTTCCTATGCTAGAAACGTTTCCTGTACCCAGCTATAAATCTCATATCCTTAGCATATATTATATAGTTAGCATAGAGCCTCATTAAACAGCTGATAAATCCAACGAGGAGACGCCCACGACCTTTCGAACACATATTAATATTTAATTGTAGGCGCGATATCATCACGACGAGCATAACTAACTGTTAATAAACTGTATTGTTGACGTGAATTATCCTCATAAGTCTGCCGAACGAGGCTGGCTCGGGAGATGGGGCCCTATTCTGTGTTACTGATGACGAACACTCGATAGTGGAGGGTTACTAAGCGTCGATAGTACAGGGAAAAAAATACTAAGTATTATTACATAATAGACCTCCAAGTAAATTGATCACCGCCCACTGTTGTCCCTATTAACATAATGGCGTGATAGTAATCCTGATAGTATTGCTCGATCAAAAGCCTCATCGATCGCTGCGCGTATGTGTGATTTAAACCATTAGATTAGGTAATGCAATTAATTCGCCCAAGTTGTGGTAGAGGCATTCAGGCAGACGTTCCACCTGATGGTAAGTAGCCAGCGCTGCTGTCTATGGACATTTGCAATACTATCACTCATAATTTGGATCGGTATGTGTTGCCCACCTTGAAGAGCTCTATTCACATTGTTATTTAAGAACACCATGTTACAGTGTGAGGGAGTTACACCTAGTTACCATAAAATTCAACAGTTAAAATATATAAGGGGAACCGACTTCCTAAGTTAAGACCTTATTGACATTGTTTACGAAAAAAAAATAGGCTTACATATGTATATAATGATGGGGGATAATGAGGATACCTACATTTTATCTTATGAATAACGTATTGCTTTGAACTAATAAAAGTATTTACATATTCTTTTAAATTTTCAAACTCATGGGAACATCCCCAATAATACCTAATAGCCGAATAGCCTAGTTCTAGAGCATCCCTAATACAATAATTATAAAAGCAATTAACTGATTTTTAGACATGAATTAATCGTATGGCAGATAACTAGAGATGATTTAAAAAAGGTGCCTCTATACTATCTTTAAAGTCACGTCGATATCGCTTAGGTATTAAAATTTTGCTGTTAAGCTTTTATGAAAAATGTCGAGTGTTCTAGAATAAGGCTTTGTGTCGGGTCGCCGGTGTTTGTCGCCTCAGGAAATGCTTTATATCGGCGCATAAGCTCGCGCCCAATAAACGCAATAAATAATACCGGATCGTGTGAGAGTCGCCACGAGAGCCACGAGGCCGCGGATCCTATAACAACCGCTTGTATCTGTTCCTGCATTCGAAACATAAAATAACCGGTCAAAACATCGAGTTTCGAGAAAGAATTTGGGTTCTGTACATGAAAACATGCGTCTCTACTATTTATAAGCATTAAGTACTTGAATTTTTTGTGAGTATTAAATGAGAAATGAGAATGATTTATCCTGGAAAAATATACTTCTTTATTTAATAAGCATAGTATCTACCTTAACTTTACTATGAGTAGAGAAAGAACTGAGAGTTTAAAGACAGTATCTAAAAGGTTTTTGACTGTTCTTTTGAAACACTCATCCCTAGAAATTAAGGTGACGCTAATAACCGTACATCACTTTTATTAGTTCCGATAAATAACACGAATAACTTTCCGATGTGATCGATTCTAATGTGTTGTTGTATTTATTGTAATTAAAGGTCGGCTCAAGCCGGGCGGCCGCGCCGGCTCTCGTGTGGCGCGCCCATCAAATGTATTAACTGTTTATTAAGAACTAATCATATTTGCATAATCGTATTTTTATACATTATTCAATATGAAATTCAATATTAATAGCCCATTAATAACTTGAATTAGCCCAATATAACCCACTTGAATTAAATTAATTTTTATAATAATAAATGCACAAAATCATTAACACTAATCAATGAAATATTAATAGATATCGTATTAACTTAAGTGGGAAAGGGAAATAGGATTTTTATTGGAAGTATAAACGGATAGAGATTTCAAGTACGACATTCCGGTTGTTTATTTTCTTTTAAATGTTTTTACTGTTATGAAGTTTACGAGTGGTATTAACATAAACTTGCCATCTATCTGTCCATCATGTCCGGAAACATTGTACATCATATCGGTTTAGTGTAAAGTCAGATCGTGCAATGGTATAAAAAAGGAGTTCAAGCGAAGTAACAAAGGTTATGCGAGTGTAAATCACAATAAAAGTCCGTAGAGACGCCTGCGAGGCCGGCCGAGGTAGCGGAGACGAATTATGATTGCCGCGGGATGCTCGTAAACAATAGGGGTAGCGGTTAGCGGTGTACGGTGGACATTATTTTTATGTTTTTCAAAGTGTTTAAATTGTCATAACACGATGTTAGGGTGTGCGTGACTTATGTTGTAGTAACTTCAAATATACTTTATTGATTTTATTTTATTCTACTTTATCAAATACCTTTGTACATACATGTATGTTATTATTATCTTATTATATGCTGATAAATTAACAAAAACTTTTGGTCAAATAACAGAAGCAGCCAAACAAGAGGCTAATCATAAATCTATCAATTTCCTTTACGGAAGGTGAATTTATTTGAGTGGTCTGATTCCTGCTGGAGTTGATGGTGACCCTACACTTTAGGGGGACGTGAGGTGTCCGGCGCGAGCGCAGCGTGCGATAAAGCAAGGCGCCGCGGGGTCCCCGGACCTCCAGCATGGCGGAACTGGTGTGGGATCATATATGGATATACCTTTATTGCGTCAATCATTTATTATGTTCCTAATTTACTTTGTCTATATTTAGTGATAGCTGAACGTTTTGCTATTAAATAACAAACATCCGCCTTAAAATTTTGCATCATCATCGTCATATCAGCCTAAAGGATGTCCATTGCTGAACATAGGCCTTCCCCATTGACTTCCACTTCGAACGGCTTTGGACCGCTTGCATCCAGCGGTGCCCAGCGACTCTTTCCAGGTCTTCGGTCCACCTAGTGGGAGGGCGTCCCGCTCGGCGCCTTCCAGTACGTAGTCGCCTCTCTAGAACCTGTTTCCCCAGCGGTTATCGACTCTTAGCGGTTAGCGATGTGGCCCGCCCATTGCCACTTCAGCTTACTACCTCTACGAGCTATAATGTACGTCGATTTCGTAGAGAAATTCCGAGCTTAGCTCGTTCCATAGCTCGCTGAATGACTCTGAGCTTATTTATGCGGCCTGCAGTTAAAGACCACGTCTCTGTCCCGTATGTCATCACTGGTAACACTTACTGGATTGAAGATCTTTGTCTTCAGACTCTGAGGTAATTTGGACGTGCCGTAGCTTCCCGAACGCTGCCCAGCCGAGTTGGATTCTTCGATTGACCTCTTTGTCGAAGTTGGATTCTCCTAGTTGGACAATTTGCCCTAGGTAAACATATTCGTCTACAACTTCGAGAACAGTGCTTCCAACAATCACCGGCATTAACTTACTATGGTAACAAAAGTATCAGGAATCGTATCATACTTGAAGTATTAAACTAGTTTGTGCTACGAAGGAATTTTTAACAGGTCCATAATATTGCACTTTTTCAACATCTATATAATTAAGAGTTGGATAACAGAGATACATGGCCGTGCTACGATTGATATTCACAAAGTTATTAATTTATAACACCATCACTGTAGAGCTAGACTACGGTGCTACAATACTCAAGTCTTAGTGCTACGAAAGAAGGTTTTACTTGTAGGTACAATATTGATTCTTGAACAACTGTACAAATATTGCTTCAGTATTTGTATTCAACTAGCTGTCACCCGCAATATCTCCCGCGTTCCGGGGAAAAGTATATTGAAAATAGCCCACTCGGGGATAACGTAGATTCATGCTGTTGATAGAATTTACAGAATTGGGTCGGTAGTTTCTGAGATTACTACATCCAAATTAACAAACAATTTACACTCGGCTATCTGATATCAAACTAAGCAGAGCTTGTACACATGGAAAGCAAATAACTGATATACTACATTTATAATTCACTTTGTTAGTAAATACAGAGAATTACACACACATTTTCTTGCAGACAAATGCATGTCCTGGATGGAATCGAGCCCACGACTGCGATGCGTGATAGGTGGAATGCCAACTGTACAGATTTTAGACCAGTACCTAATCTATTTTATTCAGTTTTATTATTATTAATAAACTAAATGCAATGTGCAAAAAAAAAAGATTAATTAGATTATTGTTTTAAACTTTTTGGTATAGTTACTTACTTCTTACTTATTATAAGTTAACATAACACTATTAAAACCGCTGCCGCTTGTAATGCAATGTAGAGTCTTATCCACACGACTCTACCCTAACTTCACGCGCCCACCGCGCCGTGTAAATAATAATTAATTTTATTGTAAATGCTTATATTTTATTGCGGGATTTGTCAACAGTGTGCGCGATGTATATTGTAGGCTGATATATTTATTGTTAGTTACTTAATGTAATTCCTAAATGGTTGTGTGCCCGTGTATGTTGCAAGTGATACTGTGAGCCTAGTGAAGTATGTGTTCGTGAGTTAGTATGCCGCGAGAACCTACTGCCATTTTGAATGGTATTTTGTTACCCACCATTCATGATAAGTCAACTTATTTGCGTCGAACATAAGTATATGAATAATATGAGCATTTTATTAAAGCCAAATTTATTCATGTATGGTAATAAAGAAAATTTTAATAGACGAACCAAAAAAATATATTTTAGGATACAGATTTGATTTGTTTTATTTTTGTCAACTAATTATTGTGTATTGATATTCATTGAAATGATACCTACTTAGTGTGTGTAACATAGTTTTCAACGATATACACTTTATATTATTCATTCGCTAAAATTTACATACCGGCGGAAATTCAGCTCTTTCTATTTACCTAAACCTAAGAGACTAAATTGTGTATAAGAAAAATATCTAGTGATCATCTTCTTCTTCGATTTTACAATCAAAAAGTTATTTTATTCAGTTTAGACCCTGGTAAGGAACTTATGAACGTTAAGTACATACATTTGAATCCACCATCGATTCGGAAACTGAGAAGAATCGCTTGATTAACCTCGGAAAAGCTATTCCTCTGATAAGTCTATACAAAAACCTATTCCAATTTAAATTAACAGGCAGATACCGCTTATCTGATCATTGAACAATCAGCCCTAAAATAAATTTGCCGCAGAGAACTCTGGCCCAGCTTATGCTATCATTTTAGACTAGCGTTTCCCCATGTCTCCGCCGACTCAATGTCAAAAGAGTGTAAAAAGACATATTTTGTTTGTACTCCTGTAAACTGCTTATCATTCAGTAGTGAACTATGATAACGTGACTAAAACCTTTTCGTTATTATCATTAACAAATCCAACGACTGAGTAGGAACAACATGTCTGAACTCTATCGTAAATCATACACAATAAATAACGAAGAGTTTCATGCATATGTTAGGGAATATTCAAAGGTATTCAAATTAGTTTGTAATATAGGAAAAGCCATATTGATTGCCAGAAATGTTTGTGATTCAACAAATAAAATTAAAACTGTAAATACGGGCGGTATTTACGAGTTTTGATTGTAAGACGGATTGTGAGACGGATGGTAGAAATAAAAAGAATATGACGTATAAATATGAAATAGGTTCTGCTTTCGAATAAAATTTTCAACAATACCTACTGAAGCTACTAATTATCTTGCATAATTTCGTAAGAATGTGGAGTGTGTCCTAAACACTTTCCCACTTATTCATAATGAAGTTATCAAACGTTGATTAGCTAAAATTCTGAAGTCTTTATCTGACAAGTGACATTTGGTGATCGAAAGAGTGAGACGGAGGACACTATTACCGTAAATGAAAACACGTAAAGTACTCATAAATACGATCAACTTTTACTATGGGACCGAAGTTCGAAATCGAAAAAAAAATATCAATTTTCATACAAAATGTACATGTCTCGTCGGCAAAAATGTATGAAAAGCTGTAAAAAAAATGCGATTTCGAAGTTGGTCCCATAGTAAAACTTGATCGTATTTATGAGTACTTTACGTGGTTTCATTTAATGTCGTATTGTCGTATCCACCCCGTATTAAGTCTTTTGGCGTCTCCGTCATCGTTAATTAGGCGTTCGTTTGTTTAATAAAACCTCTCAATAGAGCAGAGGTTAATTGACAAAATAGTATAGTTGTATTGTAGTATTTATAGTAGATGAGGTGCTCATTACGAGGATTTCAAGAATAAATGGTTCTATGTAATAGTTTCTATCTGCACTTGCACCCCCTTGGCTTATAACAATTGTATGAATAAGTAAATGTTTATTTGGAACAAAAATTGTAATGATAAAATAAAAATGCCTTGCACTCAGCAAGGCAATTTCGCCGGAGTCTTCCGAACCGGTGGTGGTAGAGTCATCTGCAACGGTTATAAGTGCTTTATTAGGCCTAACTAAATAAATTAAATTTTGATTGGTTTTTGCTGAGCTATATTATATCTTACAGCCTTTTAGACAAGGGGCAAAGGTTATAATTTACCACACACATTTACCTATCAGCCAGTTATTGGTAAATATTTTCTTACATAAGTTGTACACAGTCGATAAATCTCCTTATAGGTTACTTACGATTGTCGTGCATCATATAAGCGATGTCGAAAACCTTTGAGTGTCAGTTAAATGCAATGTTTATAATATTTACTTATCGCCATATATTTATTACAATTGCTATCTAACTACAATTCTGAAGAATTTTGTTAAGTTAATAGTTTAGTAATACTACAATGGTAGCAAAAAAGCATACAACCCGCCTGACGTTAAGCGGTTTCCGTAGCCTATAGGCTAACAACACCAAGGTCGATGCTGATCCTGCAAAATGTCTTCGCACCCAGAAAATGTTTAGAGTTGACCCATTCCCCGCAGCAAAAGACCAACATTTAGTACAGTACAGCATAGGGCGTCCTCATGGAGCACGTGCGACCTTAGAGTGTGTTATTTATGTTACAATAGGATAATGTGTGCTTTTGCGCACACGTTATTATTAGCATAATTAAGGATACTAAAAACGGTGCAATAAATATAATTTTACGAGCAAGTGTGTTGAAAAATACACTTGCTCGTAAAGTGATATTTATTGCACCGTTTTTAGCATTAAATGCAGCACTAGTGCTTATAACTTTACATTACCGCACAGTTTTATGATAGGTATAATCCCGATTATGATTAATTTGTACCTCACTGCAAGTGATATGTGTTAGACCAAGCGTTCTTAATTTACACGGTTAAAATAGTTTGACAGCTCACGCTGTCAAAAATAAAAGCAAATCTTACGCGCCATATTTGTTAACGGTCTCATTGTGTGGTTGATTATTATCAAAAAATCTACTATAAATTATACAAGTCTGTTTTATTCCTCGTAAGTGTGTTGAAAAACGTCGTATGACACGCGTGTGAATTGATTCTTACTTTACGTTAATAACCAACTTTGCACACAAGTATCATAATGTAATATTAAATTTCCATAACATACGGTCTTGTGCCACAAGCCAGTGCCACTGAAAATTTTCAAATCGAACTCATTGTCTAGAAGTGGCGTTCTTGTATCTTTAAGTAAAAAGTATGCCTAAGATATATTTTTTTGAAATTATTTACTTCTCTCATTTAACTTTACGTAGGCATATACATACGAGCATATATCAATCTACAGTTTGTGACCACCCTTGCATTTTACGTCCAATTAATGATTAAAAGAGTTAGTGATACCTAATATAGATGGATTTCTATAAAATTCACAATAAACCTTATGTCAAAGAGGCCGCAACCTATTAACTTGGACATTATTGATTTGGAATGAGTCGCCTAATGCCTGCAAACTACGGGCGGGCGGCCAAATAAGCTAAGCGAGGTACCAACGACGTTCTTAATAGGTACTTTAGGGTAATGGCCAATAGATTGCGTAAAAGGCTCTTTGTACGATGGACAGACACTGTGATGAGTTGTCGCATAACATTTGAGTGAAGATTTCATCAACGCATTCAGGTAGGTATCGACAAAGTGAATCTATGAATCTGGGTAAAATAATTAAAATTAGTCTTCATTTATAAGTTTTTTAAGGTAATACTTTAATTATTGGAATAGAAGAATATTTATTTAATTGTTCAGCAATTGAATAAATTTTATTTATTTTATTAATCTTGGACAAACTAAAATCATAATACAGTACTCTAAACTAAACCTAATCTCTAAAATATAAAACTATTCTAAATCCGTACCAGTACCTAGGTAACATTCCAAAAATACTGGCAGCATTCCCACGTTGGATGGCAATGCTAAGCTCTTGACCGAAGTATAAGCCAGCGTCCTGGGAACGTGTCACCTCAACTAGATGCGCTGCAATTTCTTTATATATTTATTTTAAAATTATATATTAGATGTAAGTAATCTCTACCTCGGATTACTCATCGCATCTACACAAGGTAGTCAGAGGTTAGTACTTAATTCTACTATGTCAGAGGCATTTAGATCTTTTTTTTTAGCTGGTACTAAATATATGACTAAAGGCTCTACGATTGCAATAATATACAACGGAAAACAATCGAGATTTTTTAAAGTCACGATTTTTAAACATAAAAAAACTGTAAATGCTGACAATACGACGACAGGAAGTCCACGTGATGGTATAACGTCGCCTAGCGACTGCCCCGTATTGTTAATGTGTCCGATCAATACAAAGCTTAGCAGGCAACTGACTCTCAAGTGCAGCTTTTGCAGCCAGCCAGGCGAGTACTACAAAGTACCCTACCACCGTGCTATGGTTTCTTCACCGAAAACTCAAGCTCATTATAGGATTTGAATCCTATAATGAGACGTCCGTGGTGTGGGTTTCGACCCACACCACGTTATTCGACGTCTCTACCACAAAGCTATATATCGCTTCTACAAATTGTAACAACAACGATTTTTTTTCTTGCAATTTGGCGAATTTGAATGTATGGTAGGTAGAATATCTTATTTACTTAGATTTGCCAAGGAAAAGTTGTGGTTGATTTTCTTTCAGCAATAAAGCATAAGAGTCATTCAATAAAGAACAACAAAATGTTTATAAAGATAAGTGTCTAGTTGCATACTTTAAGTATATATTTTGTTTTACAGCTCTGCCATGTCTCCCATAACATGTTGAATCGATCGATTGTAAAGTCTCACGATGAGTTCTTTTACGATGCGATTCCGAGTCAAATTCAATTTATTTTAGAGGTTCCCCAATCGTAAACCTTTGACCTAAACACACTCGATTATATCTGTCCCATTCGATTCATATTAGCGCAAATAAATCGACTCATATTAATAACATTTTAAACTATTCTATTGGCAATCTATTATACGACGGTAAACAATATTGGCCTTTTTTATATATTATTAACATTGGGTAACAAAATAAATATAATTATTTGACATTTTAATATCACATCTTCAGTAAGTATCACATAATATTTATTTTCTCATAGAAATCTTTGAATAAAATGTTCAATGAAAACAAAAGTTTGGCATGATCTAGGATGTAACATTTAATTTGTGATATATTCTTAATTCTAATACGATTGTATCCGTACTATCCTTATCCTTACTAATATTATAAACACTAAAGTTTGTATGTATGGATGTTTGTTACTCTTTCACGCAAAAACGACTAAACTAATTTGGATGAAATTTGGCACACAGATAGAATATGCTCTGGATTAACACATAGGATACTTTTTATCCCTGGAAAACATACGATCCCTCGGGAATGCGGGTGAAACTGCGCGGGACTGACTGAGTTATAAGTAGCCTAGTTTATTCGAATGTAAACACTACGGCCTGTTATATTTAAAACATCTCAGTTTACACGAAATTTCAGTAAGACCCCTAAAAAATATTGATATTGACTAAAGGTAATTATCTGTAATTTTCATGTTGTATTTACATGTCATCGTGAGCAAGAGGCATGTGGTGTGGACAGGCCCTTATCTCACTGCCACCAGCGGCGCAATGGTCGAGTTGTACAACATTTGGTTTAACTGCCGTTTAACCATGATTAAAGAATCAGTAGAAACCAAATAGATATACTTGATGACTGTACGAAATAGCGTCGTTAGTTCCTCCTTTGACCACCGGGTCAGATAAGTTTGTAGGACTGTACCGACTTATTATGTATTCTTTTATTTTTAATAGTGATAGTCATTATAATTTGTTGGACAATGTCATAATATAGGAGCATTCAAAAATAAAAACTAAAGTGCTATACAAGAATTTAAATAAAAAGTATACGAAAAACACCGCTTAAAATACAACACAAGTGTGTATTATATTGCTGAATTCTGTTTTTAAATCCACCCACCTCAATTAATTTTAAGCTTCTGTATCTGTTTTTCATAAGAAAAAATAAAAAAGTTCGATATGCATGTAATTCATTTTGTTTAAATAAATTACTTTTTCATCATGGACGTATAAATTAAATAATTATTTTTATAAGAAGATTTTTATAGTTGCACGGGTGTTTCGCGTGTAACCTGACTATGAGTGTTGTTCCGCCCGTAAACAGTGGAGGCCGGGCGATGACAGACCAAACGCAGCACCCTCATATTACCCGCCTCTTACAAACAGAACAGAATGCTTGCTACACGTTGAAATATCATAAAAATCTTTAACCAGCCACGCGAAAATAAACCTTATCTTTAAACTATTGAGATATCAAATTGAATGCTGGAAGAGAAAAGCAAATCTCCAGTTGAGTGGATTCCACAATGGAATCTTTAAAGCGAAGATGCAGCTATTATTAGGTGTTAGCGTGATTATTTGACAGTTTGAAAACGTTTACAAATTGTAGGTATATTGCTGGGCAATCTGGCTTCCTGCTTTTAATGTAAACAGCGTTTTGTGGTGCTTTGCTTTTAGTGAAAAATAATAACATCTTCATAGGCATTATGTGCTGATTCTTATTAAGATTACACATACTTACACTTATAAATAAAACTATAGTTATTTTTGTAGAAGAAATTACAGGAAAATTTAATCCAACGTTGAGTTTTTTTTGCTATCTGCACAAAATCTTAGTACATATCTACGTACTGACGTAGATTAAACGAGTAGATAGTTAATTTGAATGTATTGACTAGGCCACGAAGACACACTTTCAAATCATTATTTTTATTTTCTTTATATTATGATTAACGAACTAAATCTAGAGACATTGTAGTGGTAAATAATTATTTTAAAGGAGCCAGAGGATGTATGTTTGTCATTTTACTCATAAAAACTAATAAATAAAAAATAAACCTCCTGAATCGGAAGACTATATTCTAACACATTATTGACATTATATACCACTATTGTCTCCAGATTTAAGAACTACTTAATTTCAGACTTACTTTACTTTATCCACGCCATTACATCACGCAATATGTAATATCTCCGAATCGTTGCTCGTTCCATTTCGCGTAACCTTCACAAACTTGTAATAACGCCGAAAACAATTGTTCCGGAGGTAGATCTATCTGCTTAAAGCTTCTCTTGACTCTATTATCTCTTCTTCTTCTGCCATAAGATGCAAACTGGGGCTGGGGCTTTTTCTTCAGTCCCGAACTTACGAGGAACGTCGTCGGTTGAGGTGCCACCGGGAATGTATTATTGTAGTTTTGTTTCGACTTCACAGCCTGCACTATTAAGCACAGCAAGTAACCACCAAACGCAAGAAACGCAAGCGTTGTCACCGACATAGAAAATATATTACTTATCTTGCCATAACTTTCCTTCTTGTAAACGCCTTCTTCATAATCCCCTCTCTTTATTGGAGGTGCTCTTATTGCCATGGCTTGAGCACCGAAACTTTGAAAGTAACTAGGAGTGCTCGTGGTGACATTTTCGTAATTAGCTGTCACTAAATCTTGCAACGAAGTCTTGAGTCTCAAAAGCTTGTCGAGAGGTAACTCGTTGAGAAACTGGATTTCTTCTGTGGTGATGTCGGAACATATGGCTTCATAGAACGTGCAAGCTATGAGCAGAAGGCTTAACATGTTGGTGGACAGTTACTCAGTGTAATGCGAGTTTCTGAAATGCGCCTACATCGCATGGGATGCGATTATTGTGGTCTGTTGAGCGAGAAAAACATCATAACGGTCACATTAAATAGGCTGAGGCATTTTTGTTCATCTTAGATTATGAATGTGTGTACGTAGACAGCAGTTTACCCTGAAGGTTTAAGAAACAATAACAACATAACATATTGTAAGCGGCCGGGCTATTGCGTATCTTTGGTGGTAATCGTAACGAACACCATTATGATTTCATCCAATGACGAAACACGACGATGACCATTCGTGTGCCATGATTGGATGAAGTTCATTAGTGGTGATTACCAACCACCAAAGACCCACGGTAGGGTTTAGTAGGCTACCTTTTTTATGACCACCTATGGATGTTTACAATACCAGGGAGATTGTCGATCGACCCCATGTTGTAGCGATGCTAGAAAATCGTAATAGCTGTGGTAATAGGGAGTTTATTCTACGTCTTAATGGTCCCAAATAAGAATAACCGACCTATTAAGTTGTTGACTAAGGATGCACGAGTATATGGCGATGAGTTTCACACTATAGTGCTACGGGAGCAAATGATTATGGTACCTACCCAAAAGTTCTTCGGTTTGGCGACATTTGCCATGAAAGTCTTTTGATGTTGGATGAGTAACAATAAAATCATTTTTATTCTAAAGCAACTTGAAAGTAGTATATGCTTCAGTTTATTAAGGTTTCCGTGTCTATTGTCTTCCTTTCTGCAAGTTTTTCTTTTTCTAACACGTATCTACAGAGTGCTTATATTCGCACGAGTATTTTTTAAATTGTATGGTTATGAAATCCATTTTCAAATCGATAAAATATCTATTAAATTGATCATAGTTGGTGGTCCATACGTAAATTTTAATCTGATAAAAAAACATTGTTTTATTTTTTTATATTACCAACAGCATAATTCGATGTCCCCATACTAATGGGTCTAATACAAAACTAAGTACTTTGAAGGGGGCATTAATTACTTCGGTTTGGGCAAAAAGGAATCAAAGATGGCACATATTATCCTCAAATCGTTGCTGTAATTGCCATAGTTCCATGTATGTTTATATTTATTTATGTAGTATGTTATTTATTGTTTCTTTGTATTTATTAATAATATATATTTTCTTAAATCTACGTATTTATGTATATAATTCTTTTTATATAAAGACTTATGTAATTTTATGTATGTATATTTATTTACCTATTTTTGTTATAAAATTATACACCACCGTCTAATAACGTATCTAAATTCCTCTCCATCCTAAGGTTTTCTGGAAGAGATCGCTTCTTAGCGATAAGACCGCCTATTGTACTTACAGTATTTTTTTAATTTTATGCATTTATTTTTATACTTTGTTAAATACTTTTTGTACAATAAAGAGTTATCAATCTATCTATCTATAATATTAACATACTTAGTTGCAATTTGATTCATAAAAATTCGGAAATGAGTTTGATATCCAAGATGGCTATATAAATAGGAAAGGCAAATTATCTTAGAGCATTAGAATGCTCTAAGAAAAGTATATTTCACAACTGAAAACAATATAAGGTAGGGTAGATACAATCCGAGGAAAACTAAAACCCATTGGTAAACTCAATCAATGCGTGTCTGTCGTTTATTAGCCTACTTCTACCGTGCGTGTGACGGGCATTAGTTAGTATCCAACCAAGAAAATGTCCAATGAAGCAAGTATCAGTCGAATATTGTGAATAAAGAATAACATAAACTAGTAGCGCCATCTGTTTGAGAAAGTACAATTATGTATGTTGACCATTTCTAACTCGATCGATTGAGTTAAGTAAATAAGATGATTTTTATTATTTACTTTAACAACAGCCTGTATGTCTCCAAGAGCACAATTAGTGGCAAATTTTATGCTCTGGTGCGACAGTTGCGCTTGCACCCATTATCGGAAGAAACGAACCATGCAACAATGGTGACCGCATCAGAGCTCATTGTAGTCTCAACCTCAGTCTCGAGATGGCGACACATGTTTTGTGTTTAATACTGTTATTGTTTCATGTGGTTTCGGGCGATGAAAAATTAAGGGCAGAAGGTTTTATGGACCGTTTAAGTAGTGGGATGCAATATGCGAAAGATTTTCTTGGTAAGTTATTAGATTTTCCATAAACTGTT
Source organism: Achlya flavicornis (assembly GCA_947623365.1). Classification (NCBI taxonomy): domain Eukaryota; kingdom Metazoa; phylum Arthropoda; class Insecta; order Lepidoptera; family Drepanidae; genus Achlya; species Achlya flavicornis. The sequence goes on from OX392482.1 coordinate 8,571,663, forward strand.
GTGTTAAATGGTAATGTTGGACTGTATCAGACTTTAGAAAGAAACTCTTACCGCCGATTTGAATCTAATAACCAAAAAAACATGTCTAACTTTATATTTTTATCGTTATATTGCTAGCATCTAAGATACAGGCTCGGCCTAGTTTAGATGCTAGTGGATAATTCAATTAAAATAAACACTGTTATGTACCTACCCCCTTATTCATAATCGCTTTTTAACTAAATCAGTGTAATAGTGTCCTCCGTCTCACTCTTTCGATCATCAAATGTCATGTGTCAGATAAAGACTTTCGAACTTTAGCTAATCAACGTTTGATAACTTTACTATGAATAAGGGGGCTAGATTATAGACCTCAATGTATTTATTTTTTTGGTGAATAAATTGTTATCTTTATTATTATTTTATAGGCAGGTATGTGATATAAAAAGGCGATTTTAAATTAAATATGTAACCAAATTACTTGTCATACAATGGGATTTTCTAAAGCAGAATCACTGCCGGTTTCTATATTCAATCTATCCTTTATTATGGCGTCGTGGATTGTATTTGACACAATTTATGAGGAATGTAATGTCAAATATCAATTCATCATCGCAGAATCAAGGATAAGTAGATCGAATATAGAAACTGGCAGTTAGTCAAAGTAAGTAATAATAGTTTTGTTCATAATAGCTTCCGAATCAGTGGCACTGAAAGTAGCAGAATTTGTAGTAAGAGCGTTCCAGACAGCAAACAACCCACATCCGACGACAGGTCGCCGTCGGCCTCCACATAACGATGACTTTCATGACACTCCAGTTAGAGAAGAGATTTACCCAGAGGAGTCTAGACCTAATTCCAACGTTGATGAGGTTCCAAGTCCACTGACACCGTTGAAGCATCTAGTTCGACTTTTTGGTCTTCAGCCGAATCAAATTAGCGCTGTAGCAGTTAATGCGCTCGTGTTTGTAGCTCAAATGGTGAGTTGACAACTTAATTAACCTTCTCAGTTACTTTTCACATGCTCCTAATTGGTTGCCTGTACTTGTGCCTGTACCCCTAGCGTAGATTGTTGTTAGTAAAGCATAAAATTGCGTTTACATAAACGATATTTCTCTACAAGAACATGAACAGTCCATCGAACTAGAACGAACGACTAATACGAAACTAGTACGAAATTTCCTTTTGAATATAGCTAAAAAAAACAGCAGCACTGAAATAATTCCAGTAATCTCAGTTTTCTAGGAATATATGGTGGGCCACTAATTACAGGACATCCTGTACGTGTATGACAAACCTGTAAAATAAACAGCTACGTTTGGGGACCTACTCAGTATCAGTTTATCTCTATTTCAGATATCAACATTCTTAGCAGGACCCAAACGCCCATCAAAACCTTACCGCTCCGACGACCCAACGACGTGGATTCTCAACAAGAACTCCAGAAAGCTTCAAGATCTCCTCGAAACGGCAAAAAATCAATCTTTACCTGATGATATCGAGGATCTTATCAAACAACAAGGCTCCGAAGAAGAAACCAGTTGTATCAGACTACTAGTTTGTAAAATAACTCCTTTTGTTAATAAAATGCAAACAGCTGTATTTGGTAACGAGCAAATCGCTGGCGATGGGAAGAGAGTGCGGGGTGCTGCTGTTATGTACCGCCATCTACCGACGGCGGAGGAAATTAATGAGAGAAGTGGCTACTGTGAACAGCGGCACAGAGGCTGTGATTTGAATGAATAGTTGTGATTATTTTATTAATTAATTAAATCGCATTTATACATATTGTACAGTGTCTATTTGACAAGACTCGTTTATCAATAATGAATTACTAATTATTTAATGATGTATGTCATTCTTACCGAATAACACATTCAAGATAAATTTTGACAAATGCTTCACAGTTTTTTTTGCGATTAGTCCTTTGACTGATGTATCAACCAATTAAACAAATTCACAAATGATGAAAGTTCTCAATCGAATAATATTTACTGCTTTCGGCAAATCTTAGGGACAGGTTGGGTAGGTAACAAGTTACTATAAGATATAGGTATAACAGGTGAAGATTTTGAGATGGCATATTTTCGAAACCTATATTGGGTGTCATTCTGAACAACTTTTACTATGGGACCAATAGTGAATTCTAAGAAATGGCAATCTTGTTCGATCATATTTTTTTTTTTTTTTTTTTATACCACTTAGGTGGCAAACAAGCATACGGCCCGCCTGATGGTAAGCGGTTACCGTAGCCTATGGACGCTTGCAACACCAGGGGTATCACGCGCGCGTTGCCGACCCTGCAGAAATCTCTTCACACCCCTTTTGAAGAAACCCATGCTGTACTCCATTGGGAAAACCACGGCGGGGAGCTCATTCCACAGTCTGAGCGTCCGCGGAAGGAAGCTCCTTTGAGCCCGCACAGTACGAAACAATTCAGGTTTCAATATGTGAGGATGGACTCCCCGTCGATGGCGAGAGTTGCGATGGTAGAAAGTAGCCGTGGGCATCATCTTAAACAATTCTTCAGAACACCGTCCGTTGTACAAGCGGTAGAACACACATAAGGAGGCAAAGTCTCTCCTCAGACTGAGGGGCTCTAAACCGCTTGTGAGCTCGGGATCGTCGACAATTCTGATGGCACGTCGTTGAACCGAGTCTAAAGGATCAAGCTGGTATCCAGGTGCCCCCGCCCATAGATGACAGCAGTACTCCATATGAGGCCGGACTTGCGACTTGTAAAGTTTCAGCCTTTGCCCCGATGTGAAGTACTGCCTCGCTCTGTTGAGCACTCCGAGCTTTTTGGATGCCAGCTTAACCTTGTCTTCTAAGTGACTTCGGAACAAAACGTCGCTAGAAATGTCGACGCCAAGGATCCCGATGCTTTTGCTGATGTTCAGGGACGTGTTCTGGAACTGTGGAGCCACAGCAAATGGGGTTTTCTTAGCGGTGAACGCGCAGGCTTGAGTCTTAGTGGGGTTGAAATGGACTAGGTTTAGTCTGCCCCAATCGGAGACACTAGTTAGTGTACTCTCGATTTCAGACAACAGCCGTTCGCGACTTTCCTCCACCTCGGAACGAGGGATATTAGCACGGCCCGTGTAATAAGCGTCCCCTGTACTGTCGTCTGCATAACAATGAACGCCGTCAATAGACAGCATATCATTGATATGCAGTAGGAACAGTGTTGGGGACAGCACAGAGCCTTGCGGGACGCCGGCATTTATGTCCATGCTGTCGGAGCAGCTACCGTCAACGACGGCTCTTATGCATCTGCTGGACAGAAAGCTGGCAACCCATTTGCATAATCCCTCCGGAAGCCCGTATGCTGGTAACTTCGTTAGAAGACCCCGGTGCCAGACCCGATCGAACGCCTTCGCCACATCTAGGCTTACTGCCAATGCCTCACCTTGACTCTCGATGGCGAGTGACCAACGGTGCGTGAGATACACAAGGAGGTCACCAGCTGAGCGACTGTGGCGAAAGCCATACTGTCGGTCGCTCAACAAATCGTGATCCTCCAGGTATCTATATCGGTATCTATCAGTATCTATCAGGTATAATATATGACAAGTAAAAAAAAAAATTGAGAATTCAGTGTATAGTATAGTGAGAATGCACTATTGGTCCCATAGAAAAGATGTTCAGCATGACTAACGTAAGTAACTAAAGTAAGTTATAAGTACCTACGCCTATACTTAACTGAAAATCAGTACAAAAAATCGTTGGTATTTTCTGGATTTCCAAATCATATAACTGATGAATGCGCTATCGTCTGAGGCCCGACGATACTCGCACTTTTGACAATATGTCACAACCGAACCCATATTTATCGAATACCTCTAAATTTCGTACGTTAATTTTTTACGACACACTAAGATAGCAAACGGCCCACCTGATGTTAAGCGGATACCGGAGCCTATTGACGCTAGCAACACCAGGGGTATCACTCAGGCATTGCCGAACCTACAAACATCTCTTGACACCCTTCTTTTAGAACCTCATGCTGGGACCACAACCTTGGGAAAACCACGTCTTGAATTTTCATTTACAAAAACACTATTAATATGTACCTACTTTATTTTTTTACAAAGTGATAGTGCATGGTATGCATGAACATGTCTGTATGTCCTGAGTCTGGGTGTAATTATGTGTATTAAGTATGTATTTACAAACAAAAAGTAGTATATGTATATTATGTATTATATCAGTTATCTGGTTTCCATAGTACAAGCTCTGCTTAGTTTGGGATCAGATGACCGTGTGTGAGAAATGTCCCAGGATATTATTATAATTTCTTCTAATTCACACGTGTGTCATAATTATAATTTAGTATTATATAATGTGTCTACAATAACAGACATCGCGTCGGGACCAAGTTTTGAACACAATTTTGAAAGCTGATCTGCTGAAGCTGTGTTTGTTTTTTGCAAAATTACGTAGCGGCCATGTTAGTCACCAGTTACTTTTTTGTTAAGCTGTAGATTTTTGCGTATTGTATCAACAACGAAAAAACATAGCATTACCAATTTCTCAACTTGTTAAAATTAAAAAAAATACAATTGGCATACTAAAAAATATACTTTATATGATGTTTATGCTGGATTAACCTTTTTTTTATGTGTGGATACCCGGGCAGTTCGGGGATTATGTCGAACTCCTACTCACTAAAACCCCACATGTGCCTAACCTGTCGCTGCTGGCTATACGGGGGCGCCAAAGCATTTCTCCGCGTACCTAGCAGCGACGGCCTGGTCGAAGGCTTTCTCTTCATGCTGGATAAACCTATTCCATTGATAAGTCTATACAAAAACTATTCTAATGTCAAATTAACAGTCAGATACCAGAATAGTAGTTCCTAAATTTTAATAAGCCATGTAAATGATTTTGTTCTATAAGTTAAAATGTCTACAACCAAGTCGGTAATACGAAGGATAGGTATATCATCTCAGTAGCGTTTACGTGGTAGGTTCATAAGAATGGGAGAAAGTGAACGCGGGTCGTCGAACTCTCTGCCCAATTCCTGCAACGTTCACGCACACGATTCCAAGTAATTAGCTCCTTGACCACTTGCTCTCGAGTGTGTGACGTAATATATTGAACCATCGCTCGATACCGCAACTCAACAAATAAATACAACACAAAACAAAGAAGGAAAACAACATAAACTTATGTCATACTAGCTGCCCGGCGCAACTTCTTTCGCGTGGTGCTAACCTACCCTACGGTGCTACCCTACCCTACCCTAACCTACCCTACCCTGACAGCAAAATCTCCAGATCCGCCATTTATTGAATTCATTTATTACAAAAAATTAGATAAATGAAGAACCGCTCGACCGATTTTGTGCAAACTTCACATAAACCATCTACTAAATAGTCCGAACAAAGCCTAAACATTTGGTTTGGATAGGTGAGCCCGTTCTTGAGTTATAAAATTACAGCGAAAAGTTGCATTGATTTTTATATAATATATAGATATAGATTATGATGACGAAAAATTTTTTTTTGTTGTTTATGAGTCAATTCTAACACATTTATTAAATTCGTAGGATTTTCCAGAAACACGTCATATCATGTTTCCATAACTAAACAATACAAATCGTAAAGTAAATATGTACCACCTGCGTTAATGAATAAATCTAATTCAAACACAACATGAAAAATAACTGAATATCGCTCATCTGTATCTAACTACATGAATTGTGATAGTAACAAGTATATAAATAAATAACACGCAAAGATAAACAGGCCACGCTGGAACTAATAACCGTCTCACAAAAGACATCAACGCGTACGGTTTGATTGGATACGCGCATAATATTTAGTTTCACCGAATATTTAATTTACTATAAATGTTATAAGTTGTTATAAGGTTGTTATAGTTATGGGTATTTGATATTTATTTCAATTACTATGTTTTGCTACTAGATTTGAAAGAGAATGACTACTTGTGAGTAGGGGCAGGAGGCATTATACGTAAAATGTGAATATTTGCAATAAATTAACGGTAATTTTAAACTTCTCACAATTTACTGAGTCTATCCATTTAATACTTAAACATAAACTGAGTATTTACATTGAACAATATTAAAATATCTAACCGAAGCTAATAAAATATAATCTAAAATACTAATATACCCAAAAAAAATATTTAATTCAGAATTATGTAACTACTCACCATTTAACTTAGAATAATTACTAATTAATGTTACAATTCCCTTGCAGGGCTTGTGGTCTAATTTTATACAGTAACACCTTAAAATATACCTACTATATGAATCAATGAATAAATAAATAGAAATTGAACCTTTAACTTAAAATTACATTGATCCAAAAGATCACACATGGTCACCAAACTCCGCAAATGAAGTGGCCGTTCAAATGATCGAATGTCAATATTTAAATTAGCCGTTTCATAATAATCTATTAGGTAATAATTAGATAATATCTAACAGATCGATGACCGGCGCGGGCGCAGCGAGCGGTGTTACATAACTGCAAAATTTGTTGCTTACTTACATGAAGAAAGCGTGCTGGACATTTGTGAAAAGCAACTTGCGTCTACAGATGAACAAAGGCCTAGTGCCCGTTGAAGTATTGCGCGAAAGGTTTTTTAGAAAATCACTTCTGTTCCTATTGTAGTTCTTACATATTTTGAAGTGGTTACATGTATTTTTCTAAACTGACTAATAATTATTGTGAACGTTTGGGGCACAGCATGCTGCGAAACAATTGACTAACAACGAAGGAAATTATGTTATGTAGAAGAATAAATACACCGAAAAAAAAATTTATTTAACAGTAACACAAAATTTTACTACAAATAACCTAAACAGAGTGACTTGCGAACTGAAAATTACCAGTAACAAAACTAGTTTTGGTTCATTACTAAATTGTTTGATTAAATCTAAGAGATATAAGATTAAATGTAACTAAAGTTAGTTTCCAGACAACAAAACTTCAACATACATAACTAGTTTTGTAGAACCTTTTTTTCAGTGTATGTGAGTTGAATGTAGAGTGACTTGAAATGTTAGTACTTGTTTACTACGCTATGCATGATAGCGTTTAGCTGTTGTTTGTCCTAAAAAACAGATACGACATCGTCGGTTAGGTAATACAGCAAAATTGTGCAAGCCTTAATATAGATGATTCCTAGGTGAAACAATAATAATTATAATTGGTCCGTCAGTTAGATTATCAATCAATATTGGACACGTATTTTTTGCATTACCAAATCATGAAAAAATTATAAAGATAAGGCGAGTCAAAGTTCGGGAGTAGGGGCTCGTCACGTCACTTTAAAGTAAAAAGTGTACTCTAACGTGACGTCACGCGCAACTTCACGATATCTTCGTATTTTTTTGTTTAATTGACAAAAAAATAATCACGTCTTATATTTTTTGATAATGTAAAAGACGGACTAAATGGCTTTTTTTTTTGTCATCTAGCCCATTAGGGTTTCATACTAATACAACAAGTAGGCCAAATCTACACTTCGGACCTCCTTTCTAGCACTCTAAAAATACAAAATAAGCTCCGGATAATAAACGACTATCTCTATCTATATCTACTTACTATTATTAAAAATCCATATATACCTCGCAATATGCACTTTTTCTTTGGACTCCTAACATATGAAAATCAATATATACACAATATATATATACAAGGTAATGTTTTGCACATTTTTAGCTATATACTTAAATAAATAAAATTAATAAACATTTTTTTATTGCTATCAAACTGACGCCCATATTTATCAAAAATATTTTTTATCCATTTATTTACGAGCGATATAATAAGTGCGCGTCTCGAAATCTATCATAATGGGAAACATTCTTTCTTCGTTTTAAAAAAGTCTCTGTCACAGAGACGGTTCAACGCGGGAGTGATCTTATAAGGGTTAGATACGGAACAGTAGTTTTCCGCCCAGCCGGCTGTGTGATGTGCACTGCGCGCCGCACAATGTGCCGCTGTATGTTTGTGTAAGTAAATAATATGTTTTTGTGGATTGTGAAGGCGAATGTGCAGTACCTGCACAAACCAAAAAAAGGTTTGGCTTTAGGTACTAAGTTATAAAATATTGTATGAATATAAACAAATGCATAAATAATAATAATAAAAAAACCATAAAATGCATAAATGGGTGTTTTCCTAGTGTTTTACTAAAATTTCTCTACTCGTAGAGCAGAGAAAGCCGACAAGGAAAACTATTTATCAACTTTACTGCGCGCACACATGTTTCTTTAGTGAGATATTCGTCAAGTTTCTGTTTACTGGAATACAAAGGAACACGATATCTGTACTTTAATTGCCATTCTATATGAGTATTTATAGCCCGTAGCCGGATGTAATTATAATCTTACATTGTTTTGGTAAACTAAATCATGAGTATATTTTCTCAGGGCTGATTTTACAGTCGCTATATAAAGCTCAGATAATCTATTCCTCTAAGGGCCGATATTTCAATGGCTAGATAAGCGGTATCTGGCTGGTAATATGAAATTAGCACAGTTTTTGTATAGACTTATCACAGGAATAACTTACCTGTAGACGTATATTTAGGCTACATTAAGCGACCTCCGAAGCGTGGAAAAGAGATATTACAATCCTTATGAACAGTTTGAGAGAGAGAAAGAAATGCCAAAAAAAAAACGAGTAGAAGCCCATAGCGTCTCAAGTACTTTGGTGTGTTTTCACATTTTAATTAAAATAATTACGAAAAACTAAAATGCATGTTGAAGATATTTCGCCTTGTTGCCTGCTGAGCAATCGTGACGTGCATATAAAGCAACCACAATAACCCACATAATTACACGTTCCACAGGTAAATAAGTATTTTTCCATTGGAATGTTTTCAACTATATTTTATCAAAATATTATCATAAATCGGCTCATAAATCAGTTTTTCAAACAGTGTATCTATATTTAACAATACAAGTATGTAACAGAAGGCTAGTTTACCATACCATACAAATCCCTACCACTTCTTTATGTCGCATTTCGACCTGTCTCTGTTTATCTGTCCATACAAGATCTTTGAGCTCACCAGTTTTATCTAACGATTAAAAAAGCGGGCCTAATTATAATAAGTCTAAAGAAAAGTTCTAATTTCAAATTATAAGCCAGATACAGTATAAGGCACGAATGGTGAGCACAGATAGGCAGTAGTGGGGGCAAGCTCGCGCATGTTTACAGTAGCCAAATGACACGCGAGAATCCAATAGACGACGAGCATCGACTGTCGAACCATGTCGTGTGCAGCTCGGCGTTCCCCCCTGCTTCATTCCACCAAACAGACCGAAAATTAACTACTGCGCAGGTGTCAATCTGTGCTCACGACCACAGGCATATAAGAAGAAGCTCACGACTCGTGCGTGACCCTTACAAAACCTCATATCGGGCCGTTGAAAATCGGGTCATAACAAAAATGTTCTGAAGTTATTTTTTATCTTATTAATTAAAGTAAACCCATATTATTAATGAAATTGTTTACTTTTTACGACATTATAATGAAGATAAATTTGTGGAAGTGAAGTATTTTATGGTTTGTCAATGCGCGTTCAGAGAAAGTGAGCTCGGCGACCGGCTCATAAAAAGAGCCCAAATTTCGTTAAAACAAGAAGCGGGCGCCACAGACGTTCACCTGACACTAAATAATATGGGGGAAAACGACGGAGTCATATAATTATATTAAATTGTACTTAATAATAAAAGAAAACAGTAATGCTTCTTTTTTGAATTAAAATATTTTTTCTTAGGTACTGCAAAATACCAAAAACTTAAAAGTAAAATGAACAAAATGTTGGTTATGTCAGTAAATATTTTTGTATTTATCTTAGCGTATTAGTAATTTAATTGTTATAATGGGTAAAAGCCCCCTCCAAGTGTTTCCACGTCTCTCTTTGGCAATTCTTGTCCAAAGTCTCCTTACGACTATTCCATTCATTTGCTGATAAAATTGTGTGTTTTATATTTATATTCTAATTAGTAGTAGCATAGTCACTACCACACAGTATCGTTATTTCAGCTAATTAAAATATAATAATGATATAGTCGTCGTGAATCTCGCATGGTAATCAAGGCACTATCTATAGGTCACGGTGTCATCCCGGACTTTCACACGGTGAATCTCAAACTTATCATATTGCAATATAATTTGTTGAAATGAGTGAGCAATTTCGTGTCGTTTAATCTCAACTTAATTGAGGTGCAAGAGAGAGTTAGATCACTCCATTCAGTTATGATTAATGACAAGAAACTTATAATAAAACATTAGTTTTTAACAAAAATATTTTATATCCTGGTTTCTTAAACGGTAATTTCCAATTGGTGTTTAAAATGACATATCTGTTTATCTCTTTCTCCCTCTGAGTGAAACAACTTTCTGCGTGGATAATGATGTTTACGATTATGTGGCGGTCAAACTTCATGTAGAAAGGCATACACCGTGCTAAGTGAACGCGAAACAATCTCACTTGAGAGTTGTTAGTGTTTTATTTTTCATTGAAGTGAAACTTCAGACCACGGTAGGGATGAGAAGGAAACAAAGAAATCCTTGTTTTGAAAAATATTTTTATCAGTGTCTCTTTTGTTAAGTATTTGAATTTACAAAATACTGTAAACATCTCTACATTGACCTTATTCTAGTACCTATGAATGTATAGACTAAGGCAGATAGGTAAATGATAAAAAGACCTAACCAAGGTACTAGCTCCAATCCACTGACCTACATAGCATAAGCCATATAAAATGGCGAATTAGTAATTTTTCAACATAACCTTGTTCCAAATTGATAACCGGGGAGTTTGGCTGGGGTCGTCGTCGAGAGTGGTTGTGTCCCGAGACACATGTGCCAACCTTCCTCCCCGAATGCGAACCTTTTTTGCGTTCAGTTCAGTTCAGAAAAAAAAAAGAACACGTGCGCGTATCGTTCGTGTATGTGAGTGTGCGTGCGTGAAAGTTACCTAGCAGTGAAGCAAACTCGGTGAGATTGTTCCTTATTTATTATTATAATAGGTACATAATGCACCTGAGGTGACGGCAGATCTACTACGTGATCAATATTAGAACCATTGTGTTTACCTCGGCTATTAGTACATATAACTTATCACTATATCATCTTTACTTCTTACTAATACATATCATGAATGCGAGTCCAAGTTTGTCTGTTTGTTTGTTGTGTTTTCGCGCCTTGACTGCTCGTCTGATCGGCGTGGAATTGGCGCGTGGGATGGTCTGAAGTGGCCTGTGATGTCGGGAGGGGCTGCGTTTTGTCCCGGGAGCGCGGTCCTCGGGGGACAGCTAGTTAGTATATATATAAGCTAAAGCGTTCGGCTCTGACTGCGACCATCGGGTTGAAGGCCTGCCTGCGGGTAGCTGCCGAGGCGTGCCGGTGGCTCTCCTTGGGAGCTGGTTGCCTTTGGGCCTCTTGGGCGAACGGAACGGCTTACGCCGACCGTAGGCCTTGGCGTGTCAGCCCTCTGAGAGCCTACCTGAGAGCCGTGTATACCTAATAGGTTGCGTCGTGTAGGATCTGGCTGGAGAGTACTTGAGAATAAGTTTTATTAGAGAAGGAACATGCTACCTGTAGGTTTCCACACAGTTTTTAACCACTAGTTTTAGAAAATATTTGCTTGTTTATGGAATTTTCTGAAAATATATGCTTTATCCGGGCGTGGTGTTCTATACTAGAAACTGCTCTGCTCACATCTGTCATCACTCAACTACGAAAAAACACTCGACGAACGTCGCATATAACTAATTCCCAAAATTAACAGGTTGCCTAGTTTGGGAATTTAGTATTTCATATTATATAAGTGCCTAAATTTACTGTAAAAACAATAATAATAATAATAATAATATACTTTATTGACATATAAAACTAACGTATCTTAATGGTAAATTTCTTAGACTAGGTTATATAATTAAAAGCTTAGCATCTGCTGCCGAGCTAGGCAAAAGCCTGTATTACAGCATACAGCGCCAAATCCCCATGGACATGTTTTTCTTAATACTAGTCGTATCCATTTACGTTCTTGACTTTCTTAAATATTTTGCTCGCATGGATAATAGATAATAAATAAACTAAGTAATAAAAATAAAAAAATGAATTAAAAAAACGAGAGGAAGATAACAATTGAGGTGTAGTGTGTTGGTGTGGGTGTGTAAGTATGGATGTGTAATGTGTGTGAGTGGAAGTAGGAGTGTGGAGGGGGAGAGGTTGGGGGGAGTGGGGGAAATGCAAATACGTTTGAAGTTAGAGCAGAGTTATTTAACTATAACAAGTAAGTTTTCTGTCTCTTCGTAGGAAAGTGATTGGAGCCATTTGGTTATTTTAATTTTACATTCTATTTTATTTTAATAATCCACCTATTGTCAGATGTTAGAGGCTCTAATCATTTGCGTGTCTCGACCTGGGGGCTTATCCTCTTTCTGTAACACACATAAATCAAGACGACACAAACAAAGATTCATCGACCAAGCTTGCTTGTCTTACTGGTGTAAAGCTTCCATCCAGAGAAGAGATGGCATGTAGTTAATTGATGGATACAAACCCGGAAGATAAAGAATCTATCAGCAACGAACCAATGATTTCAATACGCCAGTAATATATAAGTCGATGCAACGAACTGCATTAGCTGAAACAATTATAAACCATTAACAACTGCCAGAGACCTTATTAGTTATAGCCCAGTGGCATGCAGTCTGCTCTCACTGTTTTGACAATGGTTAGCATCCACATCTAATTCTATGTGCCATCAACGTTCCTATGTCAAATTTGATCATTCTATTAATGCGAACAAATCGTACAAAAACAACACCTGGAGGTTTAAGGAAATTTAATCAGCTGAAGGATGGACGGTTTCAGCTTTCCTTATATTTTTGTATGTACAATTAGTTTTAGAAACGTTCGTCTGTCCCCACATCGTATAACATCATAGGTCTGACGTTACAGACGCAGGGGTGATATTATGATTTTAAATTGATGCGTCGGTTCATTTTAGCATAGCTTTCAAATCAGAGCTTATTCCGCTTACATCTCTTATCAAATAACTAGAATGGACGCTTCGATGAAGGAAAACATTCGACTTAAAACTACGACAAAAACACACAAGTATAAAACCAGACCCCACAAAAAAATTACCCCAATCCAACCAAAACCTTGAATAGGTATCTATTTACGACACAAATGATCCCTGGCGAATCGCTTAGGCTCTCACATCTGGTGTCCATCCAGTTGTCAACTAATAACTTAACTTTCTGTAACACAAAAAAATAGGTCCCGTACACCATAAAAAACTACCATCAAACAAAAGAATACTTAGTACTTTTCAATCGCGGCGGGAAACGACAAGAACACGTGAAATAAGTGCTTGACTGCAAACAAAAAACTCTCAAGAATGTCGTAAAAATTCCAAACCGCTGAAACAAAAAAAAAAGGTCAAAGGGGCTGCTGTGGTATCAGTGCGATTCTTAAAGTATGCTACCAATACTGTACAAGTTACTCTATAATATAATTCATACTTGCCGAACCATAGCATGTTAGATTCACTAAAGAGGTTTAATCGCTCAGTTTTATTTCAGTTTAGCCTATAAGCTCTCTCCCACAGGCAAGTGCAAGCTGCTAGCGTGATGGCTACCAACCGAATGCACGATGGAGCATCGGACGACACCGAGCAGATTGCCATACAAAATCAGGATATGAAAAGTTCAAAATAAAGTTCAACATACAGTAATTAGTACAACTATAAACTGCCCCGACGACATTAGCCACAGTACTTTGAACAAAAGCGCAACTTCTGTACGTATCAATAAGAATAACAAACATGGAATGTAAAGCAACATAGTATACCTGAAAAAAAAGGCAATGACAAGGGCAGTACTCCTATATGAAGGTTGTAACACCGCGGATTCACGGTTCTTATTGGAATAACCACACTTTAATGGTGACCAGCGCGCGTCACTATTAACCTAGGCCCAACAAGTGCAAAGAACAAACATCTCTTTAAAAGAAGGTACATATACCCAATGAAACCTCCACATCAGCGTCAAGACATTTATAGAAGTATGCAGAAGCATTAAGCAACAAAAACAAAAAAAAAAAAGTTTTAATCCAAGCGATCTCAATGCGCAGGAAAAGCATTACTAGAGACCCACGCCGCAGTACTGAAATAAATGCAACGCCAATCCGGATAACGTCATACGGAAGGAATAAGATACTGCACCCAAACGCATAAGCTTCAAAAGGTTCTGGCAAACCGGAAACAAATCATCTCAATCTAATTAATATATTCGACATTTTCACCAACCCCATCAATCATGTACCAAAGAAGAATATGTAACACGTATCAATTCACTGACCGTAAATAAGAATGGTGGTAAATCATATCCTATTAAACTCATTAAAGAAACAACAATCCAATAAGCACAACAAAAGCGAAAATGCATGTGTTACTTTAATAATTGAGCAACTCCATTAGACTATAATAATTCACAAAATATATTCGCTTTCAAGGCATAAAACTCATGGGAAATTTGATGATATCCGGAAAAGGGCACGAAGGGTAACAAAGAATTAATGCCAACATTCAAACGTGAGAAGCTTGACAATGGGAGGACACTACTTACTTCAAATTTATACAAACCACAATTCAAAAAGGCAAATATGTGGAGGAAAGGCGAAATGAAAGCTCATTAGGATATCTAGGTACTTGGAATTTAAGAAAGGATATTGCGAAGGTAATGCATCAAGCAAACGAAACTGCACTGCAAAAATCTATAATAAACTATTCAAATCATCATTATCGATCTCCCAGAAGAAATAGCAAACCACAAGAATAAGCCGGCATGGACCGAAAACACCATACGCTCTTTCAACTGAATCAATCAAACTGCATCAATCAGGAACCAGAAAAAATCAGCGGCATTTCAACAATCTACTCTAGCTCCTGACATTGAAAAAGCATCGTCATTCAAAAACGTCAAAAACGTCGACGATTGATGTCTCAGTACTTAAAGATACAATACATTAACATTACATAAGGACAAACAAATTCTATGCCAAACACAGAACGACAAAAAAGTATGTATCCGCTGGAAAAAGGAAACGGAACTACTTATACCTTCGCCATGCCTCACCACAATCCTGAAGTACGAAGTGTAAAATACATGGACGAAGAAATACTTAAACTTTATTTAAGCCAAGGAGAATAGAGGCAACACTAACAACACTGGAAGAAGAAATGCAATAAATAAGTATCCTGGGACATTCGCTTGTGCTATAGAAACCAGACAACTGGTATACTACATATACCTACTACTGTTTTGTTTGTAGAAACATACTAGAAAATACATAATTGCACCCAGACGCAGGACATACAAACATTGTCATGCACAACAATGCGTGTTCTTCATCGATGCAGATGGGAATCGAACCAACGACCTGCGGCGTGATAGGTGAAATCTTAACCAACCAAGAGAGACGAGACCTGCATTTAATCCACAACGAAAGGATCTAACTACCATTATAGTAATTTATTATGAATACAATATTTATGGACGACCACGTCATCACAGTATCAACAAGCATGTCAAAACTATGCTATAAATAATATATATCACATGCACGATGAAAACAATAGGGCTCAAAATTAACTTAACTAGGAAAAATAATCTGCGACCAGATTAACATTACGGAAATTCATTTACCCAGCATGATGGAAAGCGATATGAAATCCAAAATACTCGGAAACACAAAAATATATGTTATCCTGGATGTTTCTCATCCCATTAACTATGATACTTAAGTTTCTAAGCACACATCTGAACTACTATAGTCCCATTCTTTACACAGTACACCAAGAACGAAACCGAATGGTGTGTCTGAGGAAACTAAATTGAATCGAGAATAATAACAAAGAACAAGAAATACACAAGCACATCATCATCATCATCATCAGCCTATAATATCACACTGCTGAGCACAGGCCTCCTTTCACAAATCAAGGTGAAAGGGAATGGGCAGGCTAGTGGTCAACCTACTGTTGGAGTTTTCAAGCCGCCTAGAAGCAAACCGCGACCAACGTCGATTTGAAATTCCACTAGGCGGTCACCCATCCAGGTGCCGACCACAACGGTAGTAGCTCAACTTGCCGATCGATCAAGAACGGTTTTTTTTTTTTTTTTTTTTTTTTTTTTATTTATTTTCATGGATCAACAAACAGTGTACACATTAAAACTATAAATAAAGGTATTAACTAAAACTTAACAAATGTGACACCAACCGCGTTAACCACAAGTTACATTAAAGACTTAGCATAAAACGTGAGTTGAGTTAAACATGTAAGAGTTACATATAAATATTAAAGTGAAAAGTGATGATTTAGACATGAAACATTAACACAAAGAAATAATGTAAATAACAACGATAAGGAGCATACAATGCAAGCTTAACATTATTCATATATAGGTAATTTAATCTGTAATAATAGATGAAAACTTCCAAAATCTTGCACAACTTATCATGGTATTATCATGGTACACCACGAGCGCTTCCACACAAGCACATATCGAAGCTGAAAGCGACACGGAGCCTCTCAACCACAGAAGCTATGCTCTCCGAAATCGAGGTCCAGCATGGAGGAAGTTAATCAAATGAACAACAAAGAAATAACCAAACTCAACCCAGGAACTAAATACCAAAGAGAGAAGAAAGAAGACAACATACACCAACGCTCATCCCTCTCTATGATACCCGTCTTCCCACTTTCCAATATTGGCTATAGGCTGAACAGTCGGTCGATTGTGGTCAGCTGGTTGCGGTTGGCTGGCCGTCCTCTCCCATCCCAGAGCGTGTCACTCCTATATACCACGCACTCCTCGGTTTATCCATGGTTACTCCGATACAACTATTCAGGTACCAGTCATTATAAACTAAGTTAGTTACATGGTGGTTGATGCTTGAATGGTTGTATAGGACATGGGTCGGTCGTTGTACTGGCTGAGACAGTGCTAATCATCATCATCATCATAACCTTGTTCCAAATTGATAACCAAATAGAGAATGGATTGAACAATTTATGTAAATACATTAAAATTTTGAAATCAAGACATCCTTATTTACGTCAGGTTGGCTTACTTTAATTAAATCTTTTATTTTCCTTAACTTTCTTTCTTGGTAAATTAAACTCTTGGTTGTATCGATTACACATAAAAAATTAACGATACCTACTTAATATGCTATCGAAAACAATAAACTAAAAAGGAGGCTAAGTTTTCTTTCATACATTTTTTGTCATAAAAAAGTATTTAAGTACTTTAAACGAAATAATCATCTGGGGAAACACGTTACTCCCAAAAGAAGTAAAATCGATTCCTGCCAAGAATATCGTGGGGTTTATTATAGCTGCAGGTCTTGGCAGTGACATTTTATTAATGTGGCGATCACAATAGATCTGGTCACAGTGATATAAGTAAGCTCTGGAAATACTTGAAACAGCCAAATAATAATAATAAAGTACTTTACAGAAACATAAAAATATTCCAAATAGTAAAAAAAAACCGGTTCAATAATGCGTATAAATCACCTATTAAGGCTAGTGTTAACCAAACATTCAATCAACCGATTAACCAAGAACTATCAATTATTTCATGTATTTAACTAACAGCCGTTGGTTAAACGGCTAATTACATGTTATTGAACTTCAACCTACAACGCAAATCATTATCGCTTACATACTACTATGGAAGAATAGTTAGGTAAATCGATGGCGCACAAATACACTATTTAGCGTCTTATTGTAATTGTTATGCACCCTTAGCACCTTATTACAAAACATGGTTTAAAGGAAAACCAGGTTTTAAAATAGCCTCGTCCCTTTTTATTATATGACGTTAGAAAGTGACCAAATGACAGTAAAACCTGGCTTTACTTTAAACCATGTTTTGTAATAAGGGGGTTAGAGTTAGTGCCTATTTAAACCACATTAATACGACTTTCTTGCAGACCGTGATTTTTAAACTCTTCTTAATTGTCCACTTTAATATTATTTACTCGAGCAGCCTAGTCAATTAAGTTTGTTATTTGTATCAACATAGTTAACGTAGCAATTATTGAACTAATGGTAAGCCTCACTCAGTCAGGTGTGCAAGAAGAGTTAAGAACAGTTAAATATTCCAGTTTTCCATTTTTATGCATGCAATATAAAATAATAAACCTTGTACACGTTTTGTTAAATAAACAAAACTGTTTTTAATAATGTTATACTTATGGAATTAATAGTAATGTACATAATGTACGTAATTTAGTTTAACTGTTACTGTTCGACATTCTATATACAGCTTTGAATCTCTCAAATTAGAAGCTATTTTTGTTGAACCTATATCATTATAGGTTGAATGAAGTGTTTCTAATTTGATTGTACGACAAAGCAGTAGGGTCGACAAGACATCGTAATCGTAACCCATTGTTGTTTCGTACAAATTATCCGTTCTGCTTCACATCGGGAGCAGTCTTCACTTTCTATGACGGTGACATTGCACCGGCTCGCTCACTATTTATATCAGACTCTATTGTTGGATTTGTCGTGCGTAGGTATCTATATCTTTTCTTACCTACTTCTATTTGTTTACTTTTGATGTGTCTCAAGTTACGCACAGAAAGCCTAGAACTATAAGGCGATGATAGCTCAGTGGTACTGACGTCGGATACCGTGACGAAGGTCCCGGGTTCGAATCCTACAATGAGCTTGAGCTTTCGGTGAAGGAAAACATCGTGAGGAAACGATAGCATGGTGGTAGGGTACTTTGTAGTTATCATCTGGCTGGCTACCACCCTCAAGTTACCCCCACCCCCCCTCAAGCACTCCCCCACCTGTCGGTGTGGTCGGACAGCTGCACTTGAGAGCCAGTTCCTTCTAGGCTTTGTGTGCTTACCACCTACGGCCACATAATCACTTACCAGGGTGAAATTGTGCTCAAACACCTATACACAGTAAAAAAAACTGGCTCTCAATTGCAGCTGCTGGGCGGAAACTTGAGGATGGTAGCTAGCCAGACAAAAATAATATTATTATTGTCCATACGAATAGGGATTGCAATCCGGATACTTCGAAATCCGAAAATGACTGAAAAATCCGGATTTTAGGGGCCTATTATAAATCCGAATATTGAGAATAAAATCCGGTTTTCTCGAATTTTAATCATAAATGATAATAGTTGATGTTTAAATTAAAAAAAATCATTAAATATCCAGTAGATTTAGGTCAGTATTACTCTGAAATATACAGGGTGTTGTTTTGCATTCGTGCCATATTTACAGAACCAATAGTAAATGATTTATTAAGTTATTATAAAATAGGTAATTAATTCTGGGCTTGATAAGTAAACAATTATTGATGATTTGTGATTAACGTCAAATCAGTATAAGACTTCATAACTGCACAGAATAGGTCTGCGATCCGGGGCGAGGGGAGAAACCGGGCCGCTGCGCAGCGGTCACCAACCTATATCTTATAAATCTTTATAAAACATCGTCAAACACGGGGGATTTTTATTTTTACAAAACTTTAAGAATAATATTTAATTTTACGAGCATGATTTTATAATTGATTAGTGTTCTATACAAGGTAAATATCAACCTCCTTAAATATGGCACAAATGCAGAACAACACCCGGTATACACCGCTCGGCTCACACGCGGCTAGCTGCTACCGCTCATCCATCTAGCTAGTAGCTAAGTCGGCCAGTGAGTCTTAGATGGAGGTGATGCGCGCGCGGCGCGAGTAACAACTTTTTGCACAACGTAATATCAAGAATGCTTTCCCTTTTCTTGTTAATTATTTCGAAAAAAAAAGCCAAACATGTCAGATTGTCCAAAAAATATTTAAAAAAGCCTTGCTGAGTTTCTTACCGGATTCTTCTCATTTGAAGGCTAAGTTCCGAACCGGTGGTAACTTCTGTAAATGTGACCTTCATAAGTGCCCTTCTGGGGCCTAAATTGAACAAATGGCTTTGACTTTGACTTTGAATGATAGTTCTAGTCGGGTTACTGTTGAAAGCATTTTGCACATCGGCTGATCTAAGAAAATTCATAATTTTGAAAGGGTCTGACACACCAGCCTTCTAAGCAAGCTTCCTTGATATGAAATCTGGTGGTCTGTGCGCTTGCATTTCCAATTTCCTGAGCGAACGGTCTATTCATGTAGTCATAGACGGGTATTCGTCGGACCTTTTCGCAATCAATGCCACAGAGTTCAGTTCTCTCTCCAACTTTATTTCTGCTGCATATTAACGATCTGGTGAAGCCCGGTATCTTTGGGTACGTAGACGATAGCACCGTTGTCATATTTCCAGCGCGCGAGCCACCAGTGACTAGATCCAATTGTTGCGAGAGGCCATGGTAGAGCGTTTGAACGTAACTTTACAGGCAATCTCCGATTGGGGCAATGCCAATCTGGTCACTTTTAATGCTACCCAGACGCAGGTGTGTCTTTTCACCACCAAACGGAGTCCTTTCTACCAGGCTCTCGCCCTCGACTCAATAAACCGCCGGGCCAGAAGACTCATCGAATATGAGATTAATTATGACGAAACTCACGAGCCTCGACCATCGAAGAAAGGTTGCTTGCCTTATCGGTTTTCTATAGGATATATTTTGGAGAGTGTATGCAGGAATTGTTAACCTTATTCCAATCACCATCCACATTTTTACTCCGAACCACAAGAAACCGGGAAAATTTTCACCCGTACAATGTTGACATACTGAAAATACGGACTAGTGTTTTGCATCCTCAATTATAATGCGAACAGCAAGGGAGTGGAACTTGCTCCCGGCGACTGTATTTCCTGACTCTTAGAATCTAGGGACTTTCACGGCCAGAATGAATAGGTTTCGTTTGGGTTAGCATGCTCCACCTTAGGCTTTGTCATTATCCTTTATGGACGGCTCAGTGGCCAAACACAAGCCCATTATTTTTTAAATACTACTTGCAGTTTAATTGAATTTGTATTCAAAAGCAAGCAATGGAAAAACAATAAAATACAACACCTCTCTTCAAACTACTAATAATTTAGCATAAAACTACGCTTACAATTTAAAATTAAAAAAGATAGCAAAAAAAAAATACCAAAATCCGAAAAATCCGGATAATCCGGATTTATATGTGATGATAAACTTTGAATCCGGATTTGAAAAAAATCCGGATTTTGCAATCCCTACATACGAATAGTCATTCAGTCAAGCACATATCCATCAGATGATCACAACCCGTAATCACACGCACCGCACCGACATCGACTATGGTGTTCGGAATGCGGAGTCCTTCTAGGTCAGCACACCGACACGGGCGCGGGCGCTGCCTTGATAATAGACTGTCATTGACAGTAAGAACGAAAGCCAACATTTCGCTGATGTCCCACTGCCCCACTGACGGTCCCAGTTTGCACTTCACATTATATTTGTTTACTTCAGATATATTTTTCATTTGGAGCTTAAAATTTCACCTTTTCGCCAACAATATCGAGAACCAGATTCAAATAAATAGAATGTTAACAAAAAAAATCCTACATGAACAAACACGTTACCTACGTTGGTAGCTCGTACTATCACAATATAAGTGTATTCCTACAAAATTTAAATAAGGTACTAATCAAAATAGGTTGAATAGATCTTCTTCTTTTGCTATTCTGACCCAGTATAGCAAAGAATACAAAATATGACTACCGCGAACAATAGGCTCTTAGTTTAGTAGGATGTAAGGTCGGCAACACATTGGCAATATCCCTGGCATTGCTAATATTCGTAGACGAAGGTGGCCAGTTGCCATTATTACGTACACATTGTATAGTATACTACGAAGTCGGTAAACAAGCACACGGCCCGCCTGATGGTAAGCGGTTACCATAGCCATATGGAAGCTTACACACGAGGCATCACTCATCGACCCTTCCCCCCTCCCCAATGAGTTTTAGCAATCTTACTCACGCGCAGGAACACAACATAGCTATTTGGCTGCGGTATTCTTCCCTCGTCGATTTGCTCTTTTTGCGAATAAACGCTATGCTACCTCTCTCAAAATCTAAAATAATAAAAGAATTTTTAGTTTCATATATACTTAAATACTTTCGCGTGTAAAGGCCTTCGTAAACAATGCATATTTAAGCGATAGCAGCAATTGCGGTAGATTTGCTGTCATTTTTTAAGAGTTCCGTTGTCTGTCTCCGAAACTCATCATCAGATCTATATGAAATTTATATGGGACCATTTTGGAATAAACCCCTTTCGAACAAAAAAAGAATTTTGAAAATCCGTCTACATATGACGGAGTTATGCCCGAACATACATAAAAAAAAAAAAAAAAAATATATTAACATCCGAATTGAGAACCTCCTCCTTTTTTGAAGTCGGTTAAAAATGAACTCTATCTACATTCGTAGTTTTCTGTATTATTTATTTCGCGATTAACTAAAAGCCCTTATAACATTGACATATTTCGGCACATTTGTGACACTCAGAATTTAAATCCGTGATGGCTCTGCCAGTACGAGTCACACAGCCGAAACGAATCCGTATTACAAGCGAAACAGCCTAAATAAATAATGAATGAATCACGAAGTGAACTTACCAAGCAATATAAACAAATGACGCCCGAAATTTTCTATTTCTCTTGTTTTGTTCCCAGTTCAATTAGGTAGTAAACATATTGCTTACTATGATACATAGATTTCCAAATTTCTTGTGGGTAAACTAACCGCCCGAGGGTTGAAACAACACATTCATAAATAACTCACACCTTTTCTCAACAAGACACGTGACATGCCTTTCAAGTGTTTAATAAAGATGTGCACCTAAATGCTGTTATATACAAGTGCAATTGACCCCATATTTTGTATAATGAGTTGAATCAAGCGCTGTGCCCGCCCTTTGCGGTTGCTAAAGAAACCGCTTTGGGGTCAACCCGCGTTCTAAATTCGACTAGTTCCGCTTATGATAAATAGTATTTTATTCATATCTGAGTCTAACTAAAGCCCTAGTTTGGAAGATGTAGCAAATTTGATGGTATCTTTGAATAATTAAGCGGCAATTACAACTCCTTTTATCAGTTGTCCCTAGGTAGGTACCTATTTAATGCTAATGCTGGCTGCTTCATAAATACCTTATCAGGGCCTTAATTGAGTAAATACTTTTTGATTTTGATTGTAAATCATTAAACTTGAGATATATGGGAAGATTTAAATTTTTCGAAATATTTGGGAGTACTTCAAAATCTGCATATTTCAAGGTATTTAGCAACTACTTATGTGGACGCTATTTTGCGAGCAGCAAGTTCAAATTCAACAGGAATATTATTGGGAAGATTTTTGGCATCAAAATAAGGTTTGTAACGTTCAAACAATAACCACGAGAAGTTTGTTTGGAAAACTGAGTTGAAGGGAAATTGGTGCGACGCGATGAACGAAACAATTAATAAAGTTTGGTCACTTTTTTTTTAATAGATTTTAATGAAAACTACTAATCCACTCTGCATTTTTCTGCCCTCTATGAACTTCAGCTGCTAAAACTTTTCTTGAAAACTAAGTTGTCCGCTACGGTATTAATATGTTCATACGGTTGAGATTTTCATATGTTCACAATTAGTTATGATATAAGGGCTCAAATAAAAAAAAACACAGATATTGATAGACGATATATGCGCATACAACCCTTTAGATTCCGACCATTTATTCACTAACATCACATTAGACCCATACCTTACTAAATAGCCACTATCAAAGTCCAAGTCTCTACGGTTGACATTAATCTTGTTATCTTAACGATATGATAGACAACTACAGTGCATATAACCTGTTTAATGTATTCAATTTAAGTAGCAAGTGATTATTATCAAAACGACTGTATATTTGGATCAGTGGAGGAGAGAAGTGGAGTAGGAGTTCGCATTCCAACATTACAGTTACCCTCTTCTGACCACAAGAACATGCAAATTGACAAATATTACCGGACACGCTAGGCCAGCATTTTCCGTTCATAGCCAGGTTTGTGTGTGACCAGTTTTAAGCATGAAGCGTGTTTTGTCACTTGTTTAAGAGATTTTTTAAGAAAAATGTCTTTGACGATTGATAAAGTTTCGTTCATAGTAAATTGGTATGTTTTATATAAATACAAAGTTTTCAAGCCCATTCTATACTCCCTTCGGCCAAAAAACCACGGCGGCGCGTGGGAGCTCGTTTCTCAATCTGAGCGTTCGCGGCAAGCAGCTCCTTTGAAACTGCACAGTAGCTCCTTTAAAACCGCACAGTACCTACTATTTACTGTATATAAATAAATAAATAATACGAAAATGTCTCATTAATATCTCATGTTAATAGTGAATAGTCATGTAGATACGCTTATTAATCAAACTGTGATTTTGTACTGTTTTCTTTAACTGTTCAATTGTCCTATAGGTCACTTTCTCCTCTGTACAATAAACAAAACATCTGTGCAGTGTTACTAACGTTAAACAATTTATAATAGACAAATGTGCTGGCATTGAGAAAAAAATTACGTCGAGTTTTTGTTCTAACGCTGTTGTATTATCGTAGAGTTGGTATTTTTTTATATAGAAAGTGTTGTACAGGCCTGCGGCATTGTAAAGTTACTTACAATATCATAGCTTTTCATTCATCTGGCTTGAATAACTGCAAACTTTGACCTCTCTTTAGTCCACTATATGTCAGACCACACATAGTTAAATATTAGTCCTTTGGACTTCTAAAATTACGTTATGCCTAAAATAAATTTAAAAAAATACTTGCAATATATTTTTTCGACATTTTAGAGTTGGTAATATAATAAACTAGCTTTCCGACCCTGTTTACCTCCGATTAGGGATCGAAATTTAAAAACCCTATAAGGAACTTGTGTACACACGGCTACAGATCAAGCTACACATTTCCAGTATAAGCTGATCTCGCATTGTATGGGATTTCCATACAATGGGAGGTCAGATTATACTAGAAATGTATAGCTTGATCTGTAGCAGTGTGTACCTACAACATTTCATGCCCGGTTGCAAGCGTCCTCGCCTCATTGTCCGCGTAAGGATTGGAAGGCTCCCAGAGTCACCACCAAAAAAAAAAAAAAAACTATACCTATCGGTTCTAGCTCTATTACTCAGACAGATTCTTCTTTTATATATTAGGTACTTACTTTTTTCATCTTTGCTAAGTTTAATACCTAGTTCCATCCTCACTAATAGATATTCAGCGTGATGTTGTTATACTTAATAGGCCAGCCTTTCGCACAAGCTAATAAAATGAACAAACTTGGCTAGTGAAACCAAAGTGTTAAAATTTAATAGAACAAAAGCGCATTGGATTTCCCCGAATAAGAAAGTGAAATGTATCCAAATGTGAGTCATACTCACTCGGTTACTATCTTTACTGACGCACAATCCTCGGAGCACGAGTTTGTGACCCCTGTGAGTAACTTAAAGGAAGCTAGCGAAAGTAAATTCTTGTTTTCTTGTAATAGTAACTTCATTCAGAATAAAGGAAAAAATAAATAAATATAAAAATAAAGATTCAGATAGAACCTAATCAAAATGGTAGAGGTGTTTATGCCTGACTCAGATGTTGACAGCCTCAGATATTTTTTTGCAGCATGATGCTTGATGATACTGCATATACCCATTATTATGAATCCATGTATTAAACAATCTGTTTCTAAACTATACTGTGCTCCTAATAAGTAGCGGATCCAGGGTGCAAGCCCCACAAAAGCAGTTGGGACCAGCCCTGATAAATCTTGATAAAGACTACCCTCAATTGGGTCAATCCCTTTGGCCTCCCCAAATCGAAATTCTGGATCCGCCACTGTTCCTAATGAGACGTTTTCTTTCGTAGAGTTCGTAGTGTCATAGAGTTGATGTTGATTTTGAATCTTATGTACACGATTTGACAGGTATTTTCAACCAAACTCTATAAAACCCTATGGAAAGAAACCGTCTCATTACCTCTAACATAATCGATGTTTATGAGTTTCTTGGCAGGAGTCTTCACAGCTAAAGCGTATTACGAACCGGAGGCGGTGGTAGAATCAATTTAATTGTAACTATCGTAAGTGCCTTATTACGGCGTATATTGAATAAACGATTTTTGTATTTGAATTATGATGGCGATGAAACTGGCGAGTTGTTGTATGCAGTCCGGGTAATGTTTCTGACTTAAAAAGGCGTTGAAAACGCTGAGCAATACCTACTTAGTACCTAATAAATAAAACACAAAAATATTTATAAAATCTATATATTCAAAAACACAAATACATGCATCGAGTGGTTTGTCCCACTATTCCATAAGCATAGATGAGATCGTAACGCACTACATCGGCCACGCAACTTGTTTTTTACTAAACTTTGTAGCTGAATACTGTTTTAGAATGCATAAAATACTCACGATTGGAAACACCAATAACTTAACTAATATCGTAACGGTACCTGAAAATAAAGCCACGAGTAAATACTGGTTAGGTACTGGGTATACCTATAACGATATTAATTTGTGTACAAAAAGATAAAATGATATATCACATATTAAAACAATCACTTATAAAAAAGTTTTTGTTACAAAATATTTTTTATTACAAGCTTTTTATGGTGACTGTACTTTTTGCCGTCTGTACTTGCATTTTCATCCAATATACTAATGTGTACCAAATTTCAGCTCAATCGCTGACACGGAGACTGAGGCAAGTGAAACTTAAGAAAAAATTAATAACAATCTCGTAGGCCGTAGCACTTTTCAGCAAAATGGCTACGAAAAACACCTACGTATATTAAAGTACAAAAAATATTGGACACTTTGTACTTCTTTGAAAAAAAGATATAATTGTTTTGAACTGAAACGCATATAACTTAACTGAAATAATTTAAGTACCTTCCATACACTCATGACTAAAATAAAAAGCCTACAAGTATAACATGAAAGATTTTTAAACTTACCTAGGTAAGACAAAAGATACTTAGTGCATGTTTTACTGCTCATCGAGATCTCATTCATCTATTGTGCATTACTCCGTGTGAACTAATGTCTCTTAACACATCACTTGGGAGGCGGGACTCGCTAGTTTCCACGAGACACATTACCTTTATTAGATTTAAAAAACCTCTTATAGGTAGATGAAATATGACTGGCTGAGAATTAGGTATAGGTTTTATGCGTATCAGAACTATGCTTGTTGTAAATTAAGAAAATAATAATAGATATCTTATTACTGGATGTTGTAACTTGTGGTGATGACTTCAGTAGCTTTGACTCTTGTAATTCCTTTTTTAAAAGCTGCATTTATTTTAGGCTTTGGTTTTCTTCTTCTTTTTTTTCGGCAAACAAACGGCCAGCCTTGTGGCAAGCTGTTACCGTAGTCCTATGGACGCTTGTGATGCCACGGGTGTTGCATCACAAGCGACCCTTACAACACACGGGGAATCACCCGTTCCGTTACCGATCCTACCCCCCTCCCCAATGAGAAATCTTACTCATGCGCAGGAACACAACATTGTTAATTTGGCTGCGGTATTCTGTTAGGTGGAGGCTATCTCATTAGATTCAATTAAACTATTTAGTACGTAATAATATATAGTAGATAAAGCTAGTATCCGTTTCTATTTAGGGGTACAAAAGGGGTTTTGTACCCCTAAATAGAAATGGAATTTCGATAAATCCTTTCTTATAGGCTATAAAAGGAACCACATGTGAGTTAATCGAGACACGCAGTAAAATCGTTTTCTTAAAACATAATTACCCCTTTTGCCCAGTTATAGGTCGATTTTCCAAAAACCCAAAAAATCGTATTTCTTTATTTTCTGTCCAAAGTATACCGAGTTTCATGATAATCGGACCGCGCGTTAGGTTTTTTCCATACAAATTTTAACATTCCCCTAAACCTCTCAATAAGGGGTAAGTAGTTTTGAAAAGTTTAGCCCAGCCCCTGCATAAAATACTCCACTTACCTAAGTGTATTTGTTGTAGCTTTGTTATTTATGTGTTATATTATATTTTACCTGCCATTTCCATGATGAAGAATATTTCAGTCAAATCTTGCATGACATTGTTGAGTTTCACTTACCTTTACTTGTGACTACCTGTTCTTATATACAGCCATCATTATGTACCTGTAACAAAACAAATTTTATATGAATACAAATGAGTTTTTAAATAGAGTTATAAGTCGATTAATTAAACTGTATATCGTTAAACATCTCCCATACTCCACACTCGTAAGCATGGTTACAATAACATTAAATTGCTTCATGCACAGATAAGATATAAACAGGAAAAGATGCATAAAAGAAAGTTGTACAAGTATGTTAGACATATTCCGTTGAGTCAGGGTCACGCCAGATTCCGATTCCCTTAAAGCGCTTTATTTGTTTGGGATGTCCTTGACAAGGTCCGAGGCTGAACCACGCCGGGATCTCAGTACAACAGGATGGGGAACAGGTTGGACAGATGGACCGACTAGCACAGTTAGCCGCTGCCACTATAACTGGGTCATCATATATATATAGTGAAGTTCAAGGCGCAACACTCATTGCAAGTCAAACTCTCGCACAAGCAACACGCACTTTCTCCAGTGACGCTATAGCTACCTCGTGGAAGATAACACAGTGTCAGTGATTCAGTGATTGAACGTACCAGTACAAGATAAAGGTGAGTTTTCCAAAGGTTCCAACCCTTACTTACAGTGGAAACGTGGTGCAACAATGTTACAACGTGAATTAAAAAATTAAGGACTATTCTGGCGCATTATGGTTATGTGATCTCAATCTTTTTTGATAAGGTGTTTCTCGAGTGATCAATTTGATGATGATACAGAAGATTTAATAATTAAATGAAGTGAACTGTTTAAATAAGCTTTTAAATTTTGTAGTATCCAGAAACTTTTTGTGGTAATTTTGTTTCTTCAAGTACTTTTACATTTTGCTGGTTAATTCAAAAAGTTAATAATCCTCGATAATCATTCTAATTCATAATCGTATCATGATTTAAAATTGATCAATGAAAATGTCAAACATCATTTATTATGTTTAATAAGAACATGCACCTAAGCAATATTCTAAGCTATTATGATAATTTTAAGGCCCATTTTTTTTAAATGGCTAATTAATAGCTGGGAGTATTTTTGATTCACATATAATTATTTTTGTGGAGTTTATACTAATTACTAATGTTATCTTTAAAACTTTAATTCTGTTTCCTTATAATAAGTGTCGCAAGTAGGTACCTATTGTATGCCTTACTCTACCACGTGGTACAAACAATAGTCGAAGAGTCAGTCACGAAAATTTCACAGTTCTTACGAAGTCAACAACACATAACATTCTTTTCATCGTCGCTATAGTCATGTAAATACGAGCCTTCACTTTCTAAAATGTGAAAATACTCACTACATCATTCTGAATTAGACATGGCTTTGAAAGAATTGAAGAGCACAACAATTGTTGAGTAACATTTGACATAACAATGATAATTCTCATATCGATAATACTGATTTGTAATGGCTGCATCTTTATTAGTTTTTCTTCCGATTGTTTTATTCTGTGTTCGCGTTTCAAATGACGATTGGTTCAAAATTCTCAACAGGTAGCTGTGTTAATTGTTCTACTCTGCAAATGGCGCGTAACAATCGATTTATTGCTTTAAATTTATTCAAGATCAATTTATTGATTGATAATAAAATCTATCGAAGCATTATTGTAGTTTAAATAGCGTAGTGTTTTAAACTAATTATAGAGATAGGACTTTTAAGTTTTAGGCAATTTATAACAATTACATATTTTAAGTATCCACATAACAAGTATGGTAATATTTACTTCAAAATTTAACTGTTGATTTTCTCAAAACACGCGTACGTAGCAAGTATTCATTACAGTTTGTATTTACGTTTCAGATCATTGAGTCGCCATGGACATTTAAGACTTGTCCAATCTCTAACAGGTTTAGAAAGCGATGATTATATTTAGATGTTTCTTTACGCTTTATTTATTTTTACTGCTTCAAAATATTATTTAAAAATTAAAGACAAATCAATTAAGTGAAATCGATAAAGCGTCTCTACATATGTAAACAAAATATAATATAGCATGACGACTATTATGATACTGGTGACAGGTTCTTAAGTAATTAAAAATCTTGAAACGTACGCGCCGGCGCGGGCGCAGCGTTGAAAGTAGCAAGGAAAGCTGCTGCGATCGGAATGGCCAATGCCAATAGTCGGTCGCGTGCCGACCGCCCGGTACTGCTGTTAGTTTCTCGCAGACTCCATAGTTACCATTTACTAGATCGAACTGAAGGATCCTAGAAACAAACTAGTAATCCTCCATCCCATGATGCTAGAGTCAATCTTGAAATATTGCAAATTTATCGTTTATAAGGCTTATCTCCATCATCGTCCTCAAAATCAAACCAACCAATGGCTTTGCCTTTTACCATGTAGTTCAAGATTTTAGTATTGAGTTTTCCCGTGACACTGACATTTTACGGCTTACCATTGTTAATAAATACACGATGTAAACAACGAATAAATAGATATCACAAAATTTCGTATAAGGAAAATACTATATATCTAAATAACTGTAAGATACATTTACTTCGTAAATATAGCGTCAACAAACAAATTAAAACGTTAAAGTATTACGTAACTATCTGCTAACAATAAATGAAATGGCTACTTTCATTTGCATTAAAATGTATAGCCACATATGTAATACTTTTAAGAAAATAAGTTGATGAAATGACTTCCCGTTCGTAATTAATGTCATCGTGTCTCGGATCTCGTACCACAAGCACTTGACTCAATTGATGTCCAAAAAACTTTGAAGTGAAAGTTGGCCGAGAGGAATCTCGTCATTCACCGCGTGGGGCGTTGGGTAACCGATATCATTTTAAAAAGAAAATTATACACCGGCACGACGCGACGCGCCTTCGAACGAGGCATAATAAAAACAACTACTTAGATATGTAAGTATAGGTAGATACTAGCTAGCTCTGCTACTGTGAATCTTTTGTGGAACATCCAAACCAGCGTCTCGTAATCTTATTATTCTGGTTGGGCTTTAACACCTCACAAGTTTTTTTTTTTTCAATTTTTATTTTTTTATTTTACAAGTATTTAGCACCTCTCAAATCTTGGTTGTATTGATTTATTATAAAGGTTTTAACAGGCGGCTGTAACACTACTACAAGTGGGTGAACATATCGGCACAAATTAAACGTGTACGTACATCTTGTATCAAGTGTACTGTGTACCGTACGATTGATTCGCATCGAGAGCGTGTTTACTGTTAGTTAAAACGCATGCGAGGACCGTTCACGGAACGCTTGCATTACAGCCACTGCATCTTGAACCAATGATCAATGGTGTTTATCAATAATGCATGGCTAATCATTCCGCTCTCATTTCAGATGGACTTACAGTTTGTTGATGCAACTGTTAAATTTCACATTAATAATTTCCGTTTGAATTGTGCGTTGTCAAAGCCAAAGCATAGGCGGTCACGATAACAGTGGATAAAATTGATAATGATTATTGAAATCTAATGAAGCAAGGAAAGCTAATTACTTACTTGATATTTTGCATTACTTGTTAGGTGACCTTCTATATAATAGGCCTGCTGGGCTATCGCGTATCTTCGGTGGTAATCGTAACAAACAACGATTTCATCCTATGAAGCGGTAGATACGACGAAGACCATTCGTGGGTTTCGGCCTGTCGCGTATCTTTAGTGGTAATCGTAACGAACACCATTAATGAATTTCATCCATTGACGCGATACGTCGAAGACCATTAGTAAGCCCTGATTGGCTGAAATAAATGAACGGTGATCGTTACGATTACCACCAAAGATACATGGTAGAGCCCCTGCTTCAGTTGATAATATTGAGATTGGATTTAATGGTGTTTTACACTGTAAGACATTTTTCTAGTCTTATGGAATGTAAAATTAATGAGGGTACGTTACCTAAACTGCAAAGACACCGTATTACATTTCATAAGATCAGTATAAAAGTTCCTAGTTTGGCTGCTACATTACGTACCCACATCGTGATAGCATTATACATTTTGTCAGTGTTCCGGCTGTGAAACAATTAAGATAATCAAGTTCGAATAGCCCCAGATTCTCCAACATAGTAAGCTACGTTGACTCATAGTATTTAATCACAAAAGTTTATTACAAATGAATAAATATCAGTCCATGCTCACATCCGCGTATAAAACACGCACAGTTGTAGAGTTGCGGACGGTTTAGAAAGCGGATTGCACGCTGGACCGGTCACTCAGGCGAAAAAAGCCAAAAAAGGCGGAAGGCGAGAAACTATAGTGTGTCCCCGCTTGTAGTACCTAATAAAACTTTAAGAATAGTTTATACATACATGGAGAGTCCTTTGAAGTCCCCGTCCACCAAAAAAAAAATGTTTTTCTTTTACTTGTCCTATTTCCAACTCACTTACTCAAACACTAAGAACTAAGTCTCAAATAGGCGTAAAGTTAGTTTTATTTGAAATGTTTTCCTATCTAAAAAAAATACTAAAGATCATAATTTTAGGGTCGGCAACGCGCGCGTGATACCCCTGGTGTTGCAAGCGTCCATAGGCTACGGTAACCGCTTACCATCAGGCGGGCCGTATGCTTGTTTGCCACCTAAGTGGTATAAAAAAAAAAAAAAAAAAAAAAAATACGTAGGTTATGCTGGTTTTGTATAATTGTTCAAAAAAATTTAATTGTTTTTCGGCGTGGATATATAATATAATACTTTATTATTCATTTTTGAGCTATTCTACAATCAATATAAAAATCACAGCTTTATGTTATATAGTTACTTTAAGAGACTTTTTGAAGACGTTTAATCTTAAAAAATAAATTAAATAATTAAAAACATATACACTCAAACATAAATAATCAAAATCGGAAGGGTTGGTTTTGTTTATAAAATTACTTAGGTAAGTAATTATACTAGGTGCGCGGGTACACAGTACACACTGTATAAGTGTCACTCAAAAATTTAATGAAATATGTGTTTAACTAAAGGGTGCTTGAAATTGTTTTGCCAGATAAATCATTTTGAATTATTTCATTTTACCGAATTAACCATAAAACCTGTCATTTTATATGTTACCGTTTCTTGATATTACCCATTATCTGATATTACCTGTCTCATAAAAGAACATTACACCGTGGTTGGTTCCCAGTACGATTACCTTAACTGCAGCAACGAGCACGCAAGAATGTAAACGTCTCGCTCGGACAAGAGGAAAATTGACAAATGGGAGGAGAAAATCGCGATTCTCATTTTTCCACGGTGAATTTCCGATGAAAGTAGGGAACCAGTTGATCACTGCGTAATAGCAGGTCTAAATCCTCGCTCCGAAATTAGAAAAACTTAACCTTGCACGGCAGTGGCACACACGCGACCGGCCGCGTTGCTTTCACCCATCGCCATGTTAGCCGCGCCTGCGCCTCACAACACCGCTATTCTGCGTAACTACACAATATAATTGCAACCACTTCAAGCTATAGTACAGATATCCAGATTGTTTATTATAGTTGACATTAAAATTATTTAATAAAAAAATAAATTTGTGCACGATTTTATATGATTATTTGTTTGAAATATAAATCAAGTAGATACGTTGTTTCGGGGGTTAACCTACCTAGTTAGCTATAATATATACCTATGTTTCAGTAAGTTACACTTATTAGTGTTACTTAATTAATAGTCACCTGAGTGACCGAGGTTTGCTCGAAACTTCGGAAAAACGCGTTTTCCCAGAGATTAGACCTAACCTAGCTAATTCGATATTTCGGCCACTAAACACCCATATAGCTCATCGAAAGCGCTGCTTTTTCGAGATCTCAAAACATTATATCTCTACCTACCTATACTTACAATATAGGTAAGCTCAACGTAGGTATACACATATTGCTCGTTTAATAGTATATAGATTTATTATAATGTTGTTATTTAAATCGTTTAATGTAGGCCACAGTAGACGCGAAGATCCGCGTCGATCGAAAGTGAGGTTAGTTTCCCGAGCGCTGCACCGCGAAGTTCAGCCGCCTGCGCCGGCGCAGGGTTACTGGGTCAGGGGGTCGTTGCCACGTACACTGCACCCCACCCATACATCAATTTTATAATGATAACCTCTAAAAAATAAGCTGTAGGTAGAAAGTATTTTGTTATTTTTTGACATTACCTACCTGCTCACTTGGGAAGTTAGGTACATACTTTCATTACATCATACTGGCCAAACAAATAAATCAGTAGATATAGATCGATAGCAATCTAATTAGACAGACAAATTAGGCTTGCTTACCACACTTGTTCTAAAATAAAACATTACTAATTTATAAATCGCACATCCATGAAATAATAGGTAAGTATAATACGTAAATTTAAACGTGATGTTACTTGTAAGATTTTGGAAAAGCTGTCTTTTGTCGGCGGCGTCGTTACATAAAATAGCGATATGAATGTACCTAGCGGTTTACCAGTAAGTAGCGGCAACAAAACATACATAAAACATAGGCGATGACGACGCGAGTCTTGCGACAGAAAATTTCTCCGGAGAGAATCTCGACGGACCTGCTGTTACCGGCAACCGGTGCGGTACGCACCGCGATATGCTCGACGGGGATTTCGCACGCGTTAGTGGCTATAGTCCGACCGATAGTCCACCAAAGCCTCCGAAGATTATAATATTTTTATTACAATCCAGTTATTACTTTTTAGTCTCTAAATCAAATGAACAATATCAAACGGCTTCTATAAACAATATCTTCCAAGAAATGTAACAATTTGGAATGTTTCATCAAGTAGACAGAGGTACCTAATCTACCTACATAAACTACGATCACCTTGAGTGATGCAACATTCTGTCACGCCGAACAGGTGAAGCAGGTGTGAAATAGCTCGCTTTTCTCGGTCAAAGAAAGTGGACCTTTTGAGGTCGATTCGTGACTAACGGCCATTTAAAAATTTACGTCAATTTATATAACTAGCACCTTATTAAGCAGGTGACATCCGAACTACAGTTAGTTTAGACCGGGTCACCTGCATTCAAAGATTGTTAGACAAACCAGTAGGTAACACGATTCGAGGCCGGACAGGTTGGGGACTACGCAGGGCCAATATATAGGTATAATAGCCGTAATGCAACCATAAAAATAACTGATTGCACGTAGAAGATGTAACAAAATTGAAAAATTACAAAAAAAAAACCAATTAATAGAAAACTAAGTAAGAAATTACAAGCAATTAGTCCTACTCATATGTAACAGACACGATATGCAGTACAAATAGCCCAATCGCATCAAATAATTTAACGTGTTTCTTGCATCATTATTTTCAAGTTATTTGACACAAAGTTAAGACACATAACCGAATTATTCTTAAAAAGGTTTCGTTTAATAAAATATGATCTACCATTAGGAACCTGGTAAATAATTCAAAAAGCCTCGCTTCCTGGACCTAACCATTTAGCCAAGCATAAAAAATTATTTGTAATAAAGAATCAAATACCATTTTGTGTTAATCCTCTAATTAGAGGGCCAACATCCTTTTAAAAATACTTCGAAGACTACGTAGAGGCCACTTTCTAAGCAAGTTTGAAGTAAGTGATCAATTCGCGCGAATCACTCATCAGAACACTTTCTAATCGACCGACGACGACGTGACGTCCATTGCGCGAGAGCACAATTAATGAAAGTTCGTTATTTTTGTATTTTCATAAATAGGTAGGTATAATGTTATGTTTGCTGCACGTCCGTCATTTTCTTACGTAGTTCGTACCAAACCTGTGTTAATGTATAAAATTACTTACGATTTTCATTTGTCGACAGGATGCATCAAAAAGTGGCAGGGTGGGCGCTATTAGCCCTTATCAGCTCATCAGCAATTCTTCACACACTCGCGTATCCCCAACATGTTCCTCAGATATCCCAGGTATGTATTAGTTAATAATGAATAACTTACCAGTTATTTTGGTGTAGTTGGTAGGTATAGATAAATTAACCCCACTTTCATACTTCTTCTAATAAACTCACTTCTAATCATATAATACTTTGTTAAAACACTCATTGTCATTAATTAAATAAAATAAACAATTAAACTATATTGACATTAAATACTCAAAATGTTAAACTGCAACTAGCGTCAGCTGTGTTGCCGGGATCAGTTTTGACCCAATAGCATTCTCTGCACTCTGCTCCATCCACAAAAAAATCTAATTGCCGATCTATAGTTTATTTCACTTCAACCATCCAGCATTCATACTTCGCCTTTAGTCCAATCAGTGGGGACAAAAAAGAGGCTTTGCCCTACAGAAGGTGGAGTAGAAAATGTTTTGATTTGTATTGCTTAAGTAGTATAGACTAGTCAAAAGGGTTGACAGCGCAGCGTTAGTTAGATCTTGAATTGAAGGTGCCAAAATTTGAGCCGAGCCGAGCCACGAACGAACCTACAACGAGCCATATGCGAATCCCTTTGTTCGTGAAAAAAACTGACAATCGCGCTCGTTCGAGGGTCGCAAGCCCGTCCACGCTACGCGAATCGTGCTCGCAGTGCTCGTTCGTAGCTCAGCTTGCTCGGTTCGCCAAGCATGGACGCACCATTACTTTTAACATAGGCTGCTAACGTTGTCACCCCTCGAGGTCGAAAACTACATTTTTCATGACTAGCCTATACTTAAGCAATACAAATCAAAACATTTTCTACTCCACCTTTTGAAGATAAAAATACTTGCTTTAAAGGGCTACTATGTTCCTGTAGGTATATTAATTGCTTAAGGAAAATACATAAGACTTTTTAGTCTTGTGAAAATTTTTGCCCCCTCGAAGTTGTCCCCATCTACATATAGATAATGGTCTAAGGTCCAGATCAGTAGAACTCCGTATTGGTACCTACTGCACTGACAGTGACCAGTTTCATAATAAAAGATAATGGGCCCGTTGATGTCGCAGAACATGTAATCTGTTTTGCTACAATTCACTGTACAGTCGAGGACAAAAATATGTATACACTTTTTGAAATTCAAAAGCGATTTTCTCGCATGTTTAACATTTAAGTGTTAAGCTATTACACAAATCATAATAGTAGATGTCAGAAGATTGTGCCTTTATAATATCTCATAATTTCAATCAGTAGTTTAAGAGGAAACCGTTGTTGAATTTTACTATTTGTATACATATTTATGTCCTCGACTGTACCTAAGCGAAGCGAAGTGGTCCGTATAACTCATATACAGCTCGGCGAACCGATAACCGATGGGGAAGGAAGGTTCTTAAGTGGCGACCACGTACTGGAAAGCGCCGTGTGGGACGACCTCCCACCAGGTGGACCGATGACTTGATCAGAGTCGCTGGGCTCCATTGGATGCAAGTGGCCCAAAACCGTTCCAAGTGGAAGTTAATGGGAGAGGCCTATGTTCAGCAGTGGACATCCTTAGGCTGATATGATGAAGCGATGTGTTAGCGAACATACTTCATATTTCACACGTGCAGACCCGATTGTTTGCCTCGTTTTTGTCGATAAATAAATGTCGTCGGTGCAGAGCATAAACACAATTTTCACTAATTTTAAAACTATTAATCAAAATTATGTTTATCAAATCTTCATTTTTACTCAGTATTTATATATTTTCACTCTCATATTCCTCCTTCTCTTTGGGAGTCCAAAAAAAGATTTGTAATTATTAAAAAATTCTATTCGAGCCGTAAGAGCCGTTTTTCTTCATTCGTTTGCAGCATCGAACAATTAATCCAAAGAAGCACAATGAAGTTCATTTTGGTTGAAATATATTCCGCCAATTTCTCACCCCGACAATCCGCTCTGATTGGCCAAGTCAAGGACACATGCACTCTGATTGGCCGAGTCAAAAACACACGATGCAGTGATTGCACCTAACTGCTCAAATTCAATGACAAATCACTGACTAGTTTCGGAATTTTATTGTTCATTATTACTACTCTAAAAGGATCTTTCCTCGATGGTTTGCAGATACCTATATAATTTTTCTGCTCTTAGACCGATCAGTGTCTTCGATGAAAATTTTAAGATTATTTTCGTATAGATAGATTTTTTCCGTGTTTATATCTACGAACGATATCAGTGGGGCAAAATGTATAATAATGGATTTTTTCTTCAGGTTACAAGCGGCGTAAGGACATACTACAGCAACTCGGTGCCTCAGCCGCAAGAGGGACAAATAGCACAGGAACGCAAATTTGCAGAAAAGCCTAACGCGCTTAAGAAGGTTGCTCTCGATGACCTCGACGACATTCAAACTAATTCCATTTCCGATGGAGGCTTTTCATGGTCCAACATGCTTGGTAAGGAAGCGCTAGGTAAATTAAAATACTTTTGATTCTAAAGGAGACCTTGTGTTTGAAAAACACATACATCCAATATATTTTTTTTATATTCTGCTCGCCGGAATATTACAAAGACATCATATATTTTTAGGGATGATAATGCAAATGCTTTTCAATCCCGGAGGCACGGGTCCCAACAAGAGCGACAACATTGATACTGAATCTGCATCCCCATCTCCTTGGGCAAATCTGTTCTCCATGGGTCTCAAGATCCTTACTGCCATTCTCGGAGGAGGAGCATCCAGCGACGGCATTGATAAAGTAGACAACGGTTCATCACCTATGCAGGTATCGCATCATTTCACGTTTATTTAATTTCATACGCATGTTTTGGAACAACATGACAGTAATCCTTCATGAATCATCGTTATGATTTTATGAGCAATAGCGTGCTAATACTTTTTAAATAAATTATATATATCCATCCATCCATACTGATACACTAACATATTTTTTGTAGATAACTACTTACCAATTATATTTACAATAGATAATGTATATTATCCTGCCAATGTATAAAGCACATAATTACCCTCACCTGTAGTAGGTTTAGTCCACGTAGTAACTCAAAGACACCTTAAATCATTATAGATAACTAAAGTAGTCACATACCGGGAAACTCAGGGAAACATGAAGATACATTTCCAATATTTCCTGGATTATTTTTATATTTCCTTGAAGTTCTCCTAATGTTTGATATGTAAATAGTAAAGTTTGGTTACGGAAACGGTGTCGCTTCTCGCTTGCTTCAGGGTATATTGGCTGCGGTTCTGTCGACGGTGCTCGGTGCAAAAGATCCCGACCAGGTCGCCTCCATGGCAAAGCAGGCTGGAGAGGTACGCCACCGATCCTTCCTTTTTCCTTTCAATACTTGCACTTTCCTTATCTTCAGGTAACGCTAGAATTTCTAAATCGATTAAATTAGTCATACCCTTTCTTTATCTTCTTTTCGGTTTATGATGTTGATACTATTTTATGGAATATTTTTCTCGTTTCACAGTTCATCAACATCGTAGTGAATCTTTTGGATGCGTTGAAGACATCATTCTCTCATAGATCGCTGGCTGCGCGATCTATGGGTCGCAAAGACTCTATCAGTGACGCCGCTATTGCTGGTATCGCCATGCTCAAGACATACGTGAGATCATTCGGTACAGGCGACGATAAATGTCTACAGAAATATGTATGTGACGCAAATAACGAATGCTCCTCCGATATTGGCTCCAAGAGCGTCTTCTGTCAACTTGGAACGTAAGTATACAATCAAGTCATTTTGATGTTATGAAGACCAAACTTTTAGATAGGTAGTTAAACGCATTATGATCTGTAGCAGACAATAACGCCTTTAAATGAAGTGTCGATCCACAGGCTATTTAAATATTATCATTAGTATTTGTAAAACGTATTTTACGTAGATTACTTTTAAAAAGCCTTTCTGATTTTCTTGCCGGGAGTCTTTTTAGTTTAAGTGTATTCCGAAAACGTATGGTAGAGTCAATGAAGGCTATCGTTTCTATGGCCACCAGTTGGCGCAAGTAAGGCCCAATCGCTGTCGTTGAAAAAGTACCTATACATATTTGTTAGCGCAGCAGGGCCAATAATTGATAATAAGCAAATAAATAAAATATTGATTATGCCTCAGAGTTGCGCAGTCCCGTTTTATTCCGAAAAACAAGAGGATATTCGTTACCGAAAGAAAAAACTCGATTAAAACAGTGGTTGGTAGCGATTCGTAGGTATGTCTGCCAAAATTTATCAGGAATGGCCCAATCTTTACAACAGTTATGAATAATTTGTGAAAATCCGAGTTGAAAAGCTCGCAAACAGTAAACGTTCAGTAAAATTGACGTTTCTATATAGAGACGTCTCTCTACAATACCGCCTCTCGCGGCGAATTCAAGCGCGACAGCCCTCATAGTAATATTCGTGAGTGCCTTATGATGGCATTTTTGAGGTTTTAAGTAAATAGATATAATAAATATTAAACACTGATTCATTGTTTCCAGTTACGCAGCAAGTTTCGTCCTTGAGAGGCAGTCAGGCGGCACCTTCGACCAGTTCTATGAAGCCGGTCGCCGGGGACGCTCCGGTGTTGACTGTCGTCAGTTGTACCTCCAGTGCAATGAAGTTTAAGGTCAATAATTAAAAACAAAATCCGCCAAATCAAAATTTCCTTGTGCGGCGATAAAGTACCAGTGATAAAATGACGTTAGTATTAACGCGTTCCCAAAGTATGAATTGGTTTCACGTTGATTTCACATTTCATAGAAGTGATTATGAAAATAAGTATGAAATGCGAAACAATTGTCAAAACTAAAAACTACATTCGTCAAAATTTTATTTGTTCTTTTAAATAATTATTTCATTTAAATGAAATTTGATACGTTGTGCCGATGCCTTAAGATGATTTGGAGTTGGCAGTGCTCAAAACATAAGTATTCCGTCGCACATACTTAAACAGCGTCAAGTTGTGTTCTATTAATTTATTAAATTATTTATTTATTTAACTTATTCTAGAAGTTAATAAGTCGTTGTAAAATAATTTATTGAAAAGAAAACACTTAAGTGTTAACCCCGTCCAGTGACCCTTAGAATTGAATATTGTAAAATTGGCGCATTGTTAGTATTTTGAACGATGAATAAATCCGCCAGTTTTGTCGATAATTTAACGACTGATGTAAAAAGTAATTCTGTGTGATATAAATAGACTTTTGTA
The DNA here is from genome assembly GCA_947623365.1 of Achlya flavicornis. Lineage (NCBI taxonomy): Eukaryota > Metazoa > Arthropoda > Insecta > Lepidoptera > Drepanidae > Achlya > Achlya flavicornis. Next base: position 8,612,770 of record OX392482.1, read on the forward strand.
TCACCTCTTAAGTAGTTAGTATTTATGTATATGTTATGTGTGACTGCGTGATTGAGGACGTCCTTGTATGATTGTGATTGTAAAATAAAAAATAATATAATATATCTTTGTTTTACTGTATTTCCTCTTGTCAACAAAGCGTTAAAAATGCTTACAAAAAGGTAAGATCTAGAAAACCATCTTGTGATTACCGTTATAGCAATGAATGTCACATCATCCAGACCCGTCCAAGGGAAGTAGAGCGTAATAATAATGCGCCCATGGGCGCACGCGCATCCCACTGTCAGTCAAACCTTGACATTCGCACAAAGCGACGCGTGTGACAGTGGAAAATCAGAATGACTTTGGAAAATCTTATGTCCCAAATGGGAATGGGGACAAAACAACTCACCGAGAGGTATGTTTTATCAAAAATATAAAATTTTGTTATCAAAGCAATATGAAAAAATAATAATAAAGTATTGTATTCACTACTAGGTATTCAGAATATTCCGCTCCAGCCCATGATCAGCACGCATATTATGCGTATGAACCGCCAGCACATTCTCATGGCCATGTTGCCTCTTCTAAGCAGTATGTACTGTCGTGATGCTCCTACCTTTTACTATTTTTTCAAATAAACAAAATGAGTGTATAGGTAGTCCATTTATCTATTTATTTTCAGCACCTATGGCGGGGGTCATAAAAACAACGCCGCTATGTCGGCGTTAACTTTGCTGGCGTTCTTATTTTTTCTACACATCCTTCAACAATGTATAAAGGATCATATCAATGATATGAGCAACACTCCAGTCATGATCATGACCGCAAGCAGAGAAGGTGAAGACGATATATCAAAATCGTCTGTTACGAGTAAAATTGACAAAACTGGTGTCACGCAATCTTCAAAACGAAATACGGAGAAGAATAAAGCAATTGACAAGTATGATGATGAAAATCCATCCGGTTCCGAAGGGTTTAATAATGAATTGATGAAGGTAAATACTGCCGAACATTTACCGCAAAGGGATACGCAAAACTTTAAGTACGTTTATAAAAGCTACGCAAATCGTAGCTCGGCTTTTCCTGGATTTTTCAGTGCAATAAATGATGAAAAGTAGTCCATATTTTACTGTAATCGTAGCTCGGCTTTTCCTGGATTTTTCAGTGCAATAAATGATGAAAAGTAGTCCATATTTTTTTACCTTCAATGTACCTATAACATGTGAATGCAATAAAACAATAAACCGAATATGCGTTAATATTTATTACAACACAGATTAAACATACAGACAATTTTTTCACCAAACAATTCCCTTAAGTTCTGGTAAATAAACAAAGTTAAGGTATGAATGACTTATCCTAAATATTTTTAATACCTACCTTAATTGTAAAACCTCATTTATAGAAAATTCTAATCATGACGAAAATTCTAATCATGACGAAAATTCAGATCATGACGTAAATTCTAGGAATAAATCCACTAAACTTCTTACCACACAACAGGCCAACGGTTTTCAATTTGTACAAAATGTAAAGTCAGTAGAAAGTAAACATAGTGAAATATATGAACTAACCTGCTATGAAATTACTTTAATATTATTAAAACAGCTAAGAAAATAAAATACATTATTTTCATCTGGAACAATTACCCTAACATGGTTTGAAAATCTACAAATGTTAAGAAATTTCCAATTTGCTTCACTAGGATAGCGATGACATACCCCGATCACTAAATACCTGACCTACAGAAGCTATGACTCCGTACACACCACATGCCTCGATTGATAGTTATTTTATCAGCTAAGCGCCTAGAGAAAGTCTTGGGTAAAGACAAGAAAATATTATGATACGAGGTGGATACGACAATAAAACAATAAAGGTGGACGCACACTTATCAGAGCCAAACGCGGCGAACGAATCGAAGTCAAGGAGGGCTCGCACACATATCCGCACCGAAAGAATCGACCGCGCCGAAGAAATAAATAAAAATAAAGTAAAATAAATGCGAGCGCATCGGTCGAGTGGACCGCACAAGCCGCGCCGAATCTGATGACGTCATCCGAATTCGTCTAGGATTTCTGGGGTTCTTCCAGATTTGGACGATTCGACGCGGGCAAGTGTGCGAGCTTTCATAAGATTTCGTATACAGAATTCTAAAATTCGTTCGATGCGTTCGGCTCGGATCGCTCGAAGTGTGCGTTTCCTGAAACCACGTGAAGTACTCATAAATACGATCAACTTTAACTATCGGACCAAAATCGAAATCGCAAAAAAAAAAAATACAGCTTTCATACATTTTCTCCGAGGAGACATGTATTAGAAAAGTTGTAGCATAGTAAAAGTTGATCGTATTTATGAGTACTTCACGTGATTTCATTTATTGTTGTATCCACCCCGTATATCAGTGGTGGCCAAGAGGATCGCGAAGGCAATTTAGGTAGCCCGCTAGAATGTATATGATAAAGTTAAAAAATGGCATTTTACACATAAGTTCACAGCGCAGTATGAAAAACTTGTGGAGAACATGCAATGCCAAACTTCCACCCAAAGACGTAATTGTGAAGTAAAATTCATTGGATAATAAATACTTAAACTTCCGAAAAGTTTCTTTTAACCTTGTAGTCGACCGCATGAAATATTTTTAAATAAGTAGATCTTATGTGTAAAAGTTTGGCCACCCCTGCTATACTGGGAGATTTCGAGATGGCATATTTTCGAAACCTATGTTGGGTTAGTCATGCTGAACAACTTTTACTATGGGACCAACATTGAAATCTCAAAAAAAAAAAACTTTCCATACATTAAGATTTCTGATCGAGCAAGGTTGACATTTAGAAATGATTTTTTTTTTTGAGAATTCGCTATTGGTCCCATAATAAAAGTTGTTCAGCATGACTTACCATATTATTAGGATATCACATGAAATGTCACCTCAGTATCAACTAGCGACATCTGGCGATTGAAAATAAACAGTTCACATCTTCTGGATTTTTACAAAGTTATCTGATAGATAAATAATTTTGAAAAAGGCAGGACTTGATTCTTCTTCACAAAAAAACCCTTAATTGAATTTACTACGCCCTGATTAATGGCGTCTCACACGTTCAATATATTTTGTCTGAGTGAGAGCACTAGATCCCATTGTTGGATCGGTCATACGGTTCCAATCCGTTTGGCCGACAACAAATCCGATGGCACGCATCTTCTCTTGTTGTCTGCTCTCTTCAATATCCGCCCAGCGTACCTGTTGTTAATGACAATATGATGAAAACCTACTGTCACACCATGTTATATTGAGCGAACGAAAACTCACCTTTCATTTATTATTTTCTAACACTTTCAAAATCGCAAATATCGGTATTTTTTTTAATTAACTCCCATATTTTTTAATCTAAAGTTACTGAAGGAAATTCGTAGTTAAACCGTAAAAATGTTGTACAAAAGACAATACACATCATTTTAAAAAAAAATGTAGGAAGTGAAGACATGGTTGTAAAACTGTATGAATTAATATACAGTAAGTGGGAAGCAGATCTGCTAGCAGATATTATTGTTAAGGTATTGTATTATAATCGTAATTCACAATTACAGTACATAGTACGACTTATCGGACTGAACCGATACAAATTGTATCGGAACTCATCGCCTCTTACAGATAATGTTAATGATAAAACGGGGCAATCGAAAATCAATGTTAAATATTGCGTTTTTGATCCAATATAATTTTTTTTCATCCACACTTCACCAAAATTCTATAAAAATTAATGGGTCATCAAACCATAGCCATCAAACTGTAAATTTCTTTTAAAATAGTTGAAAAACGTGATATAGTTTGGTTAACCCTGACATGATTCCAAGTGGAATCATTTGATTTAACCGCAATCAAATGAAAGGCGCTCGTTGAAATACATTTCCACAACCATATCGCAATGGTAACGATACAAATAATAAAAGATAATAGTAGTAAGAAAGTATACTTACAGATTTCTTCCCTGGTTGAGCAGCATTTGGCTTCCACTCGTCTATCTGGAGGTAGTCTTCCATTGAGAGCTGCGACGGGCGAAGGGGCTTGCTGATGCCGTCGAGCCGGGCTGTAACAACACAACCTCATATTTAATAAAAAACAAAATCGATTTAATTCGGCTCTCGCTGAAACAAAGAGTTCTCATATATACCTGTGACGTACTTTACATCATAGTTTCGTGAAAATACGAAAGCTTAAAACTATGAATTACAAAGAAATCATCACTAATAACCTACCTAGTTGATCAGCGTTGTCCATTTTCTCCCACTTCGAAGTAAAAATGCTTTCGACCTGTGTTGGGGCAGCGCTTTACTAGTTTAGTTACAATGCTGGAATAAAACTTATTAGCCCTAACTTAAGCGAAAAAACATGGAACATTCAATTAATAGTGAGGTATACAGTAAATAAACATAAACAATATTCGTTGGCAACTTATACTTTGGAATGGGAAGTCATATTCAAATATTCAATATACCTAGATTCCTGGTATATCATCACAAACCAATAAGCCTAAAGTGGCCATTTAAAAAAAAACTTTGCATGAGAACACAAACTTAAAATCTAGGCGGGAGGAAAGGCCGATGGCGTATTTTTATCGGTCTGTCCTTATGCAGTACTATTGTAAATATTGATAAGGGAGGTATCCGGCTACTCAGCGTCTTTTAGGCTTGGTATGTGTATATAATAAAGTATTAGGAAAGTGTGAGACGCAAGGGGAATGGGGCCTCATAATTCCTGGGCGCTGTGTTGTTTGGCGAGGTCTCACCTCAGGCTGTAGAGCATCTTCAATGATAACGTCGTCGTCGACGTCCTCCATGTGCACGTCCGTGATGGCCGCGCTCTGCAGCAGAGTGGTCGCGTCCAACTGAATGTGATGCGCAGGAGTCGGGAAGAATCGAGCGCTTATCACTTCGATGTCCTCCAACGTGCGATTGTGAATGTTTCGCTTGTAACACGATTGCGCATCTAACTCCAGATTTATTATGTAAACCTACAATATTACATAAGAGAAAGTTTGAAAGAAGCGCTACTTACTGAAAACTTGGCCGGGAATTTTGTCTTGGTTTGGACATGTTATGAGGGGTGAAAGCCGAGTGACTGACAGAGTTCTGGATATGAAAGTGGATAAATATGCGGGAAGTGGAAGACCGAAAAAGGAAATTGAAAAAAGAAAAAAAAGAAAATTGGAAGGATTGTGGGAAAGATTTTATGAGCAAGAAAGAAGTGAATGCTGCTATGGCGGATAGAAGAGTTTAATGGAAGAAGCATGTGTTAGATATTTGGTTAAGTCTGAGTCAAATATCTGAGTTAAATAAGTACTTCAAAAATGTATTATTTGCAGTGGCAACACTATTGAAATAAGTTTTAGATAAATTTATTATTTGCAATGGCAACACTATTGAACTGAAGGTTTGATTATTATTTAAACTTCCGGTGCAATAATTAAATTAAACTTCCGGTGTAACTTAATATTATTTTAAATTGTAATATTGATGATAATTGGATTGGAATAATTACAAAGTCATCAAATTACTACTGCGATAATTTAATTGTTGATAAACATTTTATTGTAATGTAAGGAGATTTCAATAGACTTCCGATTGATATTTTAATTGAACAATGTAATGGCTTTGATAAATCATATCATTAATCATACCTAAATTCGATAGTAATTATTCCAATAATTAACAACGAATGTTGTAATTTTGTGATAATGGTTTACTAAATTTGTTATTATGAGATTAGTGACACTTCCTGATAAAATGTATCCGGTTATGGTGTATTGAGACTTCCGTCTCTGTGATTGGTTGATACTTCAGTCTGTATTCTTGAAGTGTACTTGTAAAATATAAAATAAGCGGGAAGGTCTGGGCTCAGTTCAGTCTTGTGTATTTTGGAAGTGGTTGCTTATTATAATCGTGATACTGCCCGTCGATATAAAGATAAGTATATTTGATATTGTCAACTGTAACAATTGATAATTTTATAATGTGTGTTCTGTGTATTTCTGTTATATACTGAGAATAACTCTTTATGTGTAGTGGCCATACATAAGACCTTAATATTGAGTTTCTTACCGGTATCTTCTCAATATGGTCGGCCATCCGAACCGGAAGTAGATTTGAGAGTAAATTCATAGTTGTGGCCATGGATATGTTTGAATAAATAAAAAGTTTGGCCTAAATGATTATTTATTATTCTGACCTAATTAACCCTTTAGTATTCTGATATAGTTAAGTATACCTGATTTTGAAATATGCTAAATAATTCTATTAGAATAACCATCCTAACGTTTGAATCACGTAATCTGATACTTATTGTCCATTATCTGAATTGATTAATTTATTGACAATTATACTAGAATTTAAAGGAGTAAAATAAGTTCAAAAAGTGTGGTCTTGTGATTTATTTATTAATACCTACCCTACTTTAATTCCGATGTTTCTTCATTCTATAATGTGGAACTTTAAGTAAATAGTAATTACATAACTAGAAACAGTTTAGACAACTTGGCAACTCAGGATTAGAATTTAGCACATCGATATATTCAGATGATATATTAATTTATTTATTTTTAGTCAATTTTTATAATCTTTCTAAATGAGATGATCAGCACTTTCTTAATGATGATCGGCCCATAAATCTATTATCAGAAGTGGGATACGCAAAATCTGTGCCCTTAAACTAAAATGTAGTACTTGTTTTTTCCAGAAATCGTGCGAGTTTTGTTTGACTGACGATAAGCCGTTGGATTACTCTTGAAAAATTATTCTACATCCTGTCTGAAAGAAGATCCATTGACGATAGGAGCAGCAGATGATGAAGCTGGTTATTTGGTCTGGTAAGGCCTTGCAAGAGCTTTTTATTTTTATGCTAGTAAAGATTATCTCAAAAAAAAAGTAATACAGAAATGATATTTTGAGGAATTAGTACCAGTTATACCTGAAAATATTAATGTTTCACTTTCATTAGTCATATAGTCCCCTTCTTTAGTTGCCGACAGTGGTACACATTTTGGTTCAAATGAAGTTTTCTTTGTTTAGAGAATTATATAAATCAGCAATCTTTTGATTGCCACGGAGACCCTTAAGATTGTTCATACTCAAATTTAAACAGTTTTTAAATAAATAGTATTTCTAGTCATATCATAATTAATTACAGAAGTAAAACATTTAACTAAATAAAGCTTAATCATGTCATATAATGATCCCTAGGTTTTATACAATTTTAAAGCAATCGATTTCTAGTCTTAAATTAATATCATTACATAGCATAAATATTTGACTAATTATTAAAATATTCTTCAATCGTATAAAAACAGTTATTAATTAAAAACTTTAACTTTTATTTAAATAGGTTAATTTTGTTTCGGTTTTGATGCCTGGAGGTAACTTGTTGTAAATTTTTAATGCCATGTAATACGAAACTCAATTGAGTATTTTTATTCTAGATGGTGGTAGGTATATAAGTAATAGTCAAGTAGAGCGATAAATGTATACGGTAACTGACACACTTCAAATTTAATTTGCAATATAACTTCAGGTAGGCCGAGCGAATTATATTTGGTCCAAAAATCGATTAATGAATCTATCCAAAAATCTGTTAGGTTAATTCCAACATTTCAGATACTTGCCAATAATTAAAATTATATTCGGTATCCCAAGTAATTTCTTTAATTTGCTTTTAAATAAATATGAGGGTACACTTTTTTTATTTGGTCCTATGGGAGCTTATTATAAATTTTTATGGCCATTGGATAACTGTTTCTATTGTGCGGCGTTGTTTTCATTTTTGGCAATACAATTGAGATTTCGGTTTGATGGCAAACTTCGCATCGTAATAATATTTTTCGTAATAATAGTTTTTTTTTAGTAGGTAGGTGATTTGGTATGTTAGTCGAGACCATCGGCGTTACGAGAAATGAAATGCCAGTTGTAAGGGATCTTTTGGAAGGAAATTTTGTCCTTTCTCCTGAGCGATAGCCTTGCTCTAAGGGGTATTAAGAAATGTAATTATTATATTATTGCTTATAAAAAAAAAAAAAAAAAAAAGTCTGTTCGTATATATGAAATGATCATGTATTTTGGAAAATATTACTTTACATATATTAAATATATATTATTTATATATCAGGCGATATAAAAAAAAAAAAAAAAAAAAAAATAAAAAAAAAAAAAAAAAAACGCTGGTCTACTGATTGCTTGCTACTGACTTTTCTCGCCGGCAGCGGGTGAATGGGGTTGGTATTGCGAGGCAATTGGTAATTGTATGTCGCTGGTCTACTGATTGCTTGCTACTGACTTTTCTCGCCGGCAGCGGGCGAATGGGGTTGGTATTGCGAGGCAATTGGTAATTGTATGTCGCTGGTCGACTGATTGTTTGCTACTGACTTTTCTCACCGGCAGCGGGTGAATGGGGTTGGTATTGCGAGGCAATTGGTTACAAAAAAAAAAGCTAAAAAAAAAGAAGCTGCGACATAATCGATTGGTGAAAATGTCTACACACCCGGAGGCAGCCCGTGGTGGGACCTATCACATTACCCGATATAGTCATATTTATAAAATTTCTACACTAAGCATTAAAATAATTGTATTTATTTTTGTCTATGTTCTATTAATATTTATAACACTTATCCTGATATTCTGTTTGTAACGGCTCTGAATATAAAAATTGCTTCGAGAGATTCTTTGCAATTGTCAGTGTGACCGAGCGGTTGTAAATTGTTTTACGTAGGTACCTACATAAAATAAAATCAAAATGTATTTCAGATTCGTATTTTAAGATGTTACTAGAGTATTTGATAGATTAGACATATTCATAAATATGCAAAATTATTTGAAAATATTCATAGGATACAATTTATTTATTTATTTATAAAAAGGTACATCAACACCACATTTGTAGCTATTATTTTATTTATATACAATGATATAATCTTGGTGCCAAATGCTAGATTTCATATAGATTGGGATAGTGTGTTGTGGTGATTAATTAATTAATCAAGGGTCATTCACGGCACCAATGATTTATTGATTGAATTAATGAATAATATGTTTATAATTTTTGTCGAACAAGTAGAAATTCTGACATAATTATTCTAATTATTATTGTGCTAAAATCAATTCCCTTCTCTTATGTTACAATGAAAAATATTTCATTGATTCAATCAAATATATAATTTTATTAATTCATGGTACTTTTTTGGGATACTGAGGTGACATAAGATGTACTTTGAAATGTATTTTTGTATGTAATTGTGGATAGACAATGTGTTCACGGACTGTTGATATATTTTAAATTGTTCTGGTCTGTCCCTTGTGCAGCAAATGTGATACACTTCTCTTTACTTTGGTTATGGCTTGAACTAAGTAGGTAATTATGATTTATTTGTTTTTGCCCGAGGTTCGCTCACGCAGATTTCATTGAATTTCATTAACTTTTTACCGTCAGCCGATTTTGATGAGGTGCCAAGCTGAATTTAATTATTCTGTAAAAACTATGTACATGTATTCAGTAGTTTTAAGGATTTGTATTCAATTTTAGTCTGATATTCTTCCTTCATCGTTCAGTCAGTTTTTGGTGAATATATTTCAATGGAGAGACCTACTGGTTTTACAGTTTTATCATATGTTTACATAATTTATATTTTATAATATTTTATTTCTATCATTGTGCCAAAGGCCATACCTGTGACTGCACTCGCTGCTATACCTGTGGTTATGTCTGTAAATGGAACTTGGCTTTGTTGTACCTATGGCTATATCTCTGATTTTCCTTTTATAATGGATAAATGTTTTTTTTTTGTACGGTTAGTACTTCGAAAATGAAGATAAATTGTAATTAGAAATATTGTATATCTATGATTGTAACAATGGCCTTACTTGTGACTTTACTCGCTGTTATACTGGGGGTTGTTTGTAATTAAATCTTAGCTTTGCTGTACTTCTGGCTATGCTTAAGCCTGTGGCTGTACCTGTGGTTTACCTTGTGGTTGTGCCTAGATGCCAGAAATACAGCAGGTGTCGTAAATAAATGTTGTTGTACTGTTGGTACTTCGAGAACGAAGTACATGTCAGTCTGGCCGTGTTAGATATTTGGTTAAGTCTGAGTCAAATATCTGAGTTAAATAAGTACTTCAAAAATGTATTATTTGCAGTGGCAACACTATTGAAATAAGTTTTAGATAAATTTATTATTTGCAATGGCAACACTATTGAACTGAAGGTTTGATTATTATTTAAACTTCCGGTGCAATAATTAAATTAAACTTCCGGTGTAACTTAATATTATTTTAAATTGTAATATTGATGATAATTGGATTGGAATAATTACAAAGTCATCAAATTACTACTGCGATAATTTAATTGTTGATAAACATTTTATTGTAATGTAAGGAGATTTCAATAGACTTCCGATTGATATTTTAATTGAACAATGTAATGGCTTTGATAAATCATATCATTAATCATACCTAAATTCGATAGTAATTATTCCAATAATTAACAACGAATGTTGTAATTTTGTGATAATGGTTTACTAAATTTGTTATTATGAGATTAGTGACACTTCCTGATAAAATTTATCCGGTTATGGTGTATTGAGACTTCCGTCTCTGTGATTGGTTGATACTTCAGTCTGTATTCTTGAAGTGTACTTGTAAAATATAAAATAAGCGGGAAGGTCTGGGCTCAGTTCAGTCTTGTGTATTTTGGAAGTGGTTGCTTATTATAATCGTGATACTGCCCGTCGATATAAAGATAAGTATATTTGATATTGTCAACTGTAACAATTGATAATTTTATAATGTGTGTTCTGTGTATTTCTGTTATATACTGAGAATAACTCTTTATGTGTAGTGGCCATACATAAGACCTTAATATTGAGTTTCTTACCGGTATCTTCTCAATATGGTCGGCCATCCGAACCGGAAGTAGATTTGAGAGTAAATTCATAGTTGTGGCCATGGATATGTTTGAATAAATAAAAAGTTTGGCCTAAATGATTATTTATTATTCTGACCTAATTAACCCTTTAGTATTCTGATATAGTTAAGTATACCTGATTTTGAAATATGCTAAATAATTCTATTAGAATAACCATCCTAACGTTTGAATCACGTAATCTGATACTTATTGTCCATTATCTGAATTGATTAATTTATTGACAATTATACTAGAATTTAAAGGAGTAAAATAAGTTCAAAAAGTGTGGTCTTGTGATTTATTTATTAATACCTACCCTACTTTAATTCCGATGTTTCTTCATTCTATAATGTGGAACTTTAAGTAAATAGTAATTACATAACTAGAAACAGTTTAGACAACTTGGCAACTCAGGATTAGAATTTAGCACATCGATATATTCAGATGATATATTAATTTATTTATTTTTAGTCAATTTTTATAATCTTTCTAAATGAGATGATCAGCACTTTCTTAATGATGATCGGCCCATAAATCTATTACATGCATATTGTGCCTGTTGAACTAAAATTATTAGGAACAGAGCAGGCAGGTGATGACGATGGCAATATTAAAAACACCAACATGGTTGACAATAGGGATGTTGCCTGGGTAAAAAAAAAACTAATTAGTCCGTCAGTTATAATAAAGGACACTTATTTTTGCTATACCAAATTACAAATATAAAGCGCGTCAATTTTCGGGAATGGAATAGATATAAATAGATTTTTTCAGGCCACTAACCATTTATTTTTGCCAAATTGTTGACAGTTATAATCAAATCAATTACATACTTTGACTATAATTATTAACTATACACGCACCTGGAAACCGTTTTGTCTAGCAAAGTTCCATATATCAGCATAGCTTTTGAGTTGATCATTAACAGCATCATATATCAAAAATGGAAAATACCCATCAGTCAAACTCCTTTTGATTGCTCTCTTTAATGAATTTATGTATGTCTCTTCTAGTTTTTCATCATATTCATACTTTAGAGTGGGTTTCTTTATCTGAAAACACAGGCATCATAATTATTATTATTCTAATTAACATGTAATAGGTATTAAGGTAATTTGACATAATTCTACATACAATTTTTCCAGATATAGGATCTTTTTCTTCAACTTCGCCTTCTTGCATAAAATAGTCGTCAATAGACATAATTCTTGCAGTACCACCAAGTTCTGCTTCTCTGTCTCTAATTAACTTGGCTAAATAAGATTTTCCGCTACCAGGTAGTCCTAAATCATGAATATTGTGTTATATTATGTTGAGGCATAAAATATATAATTTCTTCGATAAATTTATAAAAAATAACAACTTACCTCTTATAATTATCACAATTTTTTCTGGTCTCATTTCACGTCCCGGAGGTTCTAATATATCATCTATCATGACAACAAGTTTTGGTTGGTCAGAGGATGGCGTTTGTTTTGTATCAGTTTCCTTTGTTTTTTTTATTAAAGAACTATTGCTTATCTCACTGTCCCTGCTGCGTCCTCTCTTGCGAGTGTCTCTATCGCGACTCCTACTGCGATTCCTTATGTCATCTCTTCTATGTTCTCTATTTCTATCCCTATATGAATCTCTTTCCCTATCTCTATCTCTTTCTCTATCTCTTTCTCTGTCCCTTTCCCTATAGGAGTCTTCGCGACGGCTGTATTTATCACGATCGTCACGTCTTCTGTCGTCATATCGATCACTCGGTCTTCGCCTATCATCATAATCATCTCTAGGACGATATTCGTCTCTTGATTCCTCTCTCGGACGATACTCATCTCTTACATCAGTTCTTGGCATTCTTCGTTCAAAATCTCTAGAATATTGGTCGCGGCTATATCTGACAACGTTAGCATGGTCATCTTCTTTTTCAAATCTTCTTGGTTTTCTAGAGAACAGGTCATCCACTTCTTTTTCAAAATCTTTCTTTTGCACCCCACTCTCCTTGGATATGTGATTGTAATCAAACATGTGGACAGGTTCAATAAAGTCACGGGCTAAAAGCAACAACAAAAAAACATTACTTAGAGTAAAACATTTACAATTATTGTCTTAATAAATCTAAAATAAGTCAAGATTTAAACCAATTGATAATAACTACTATAAAATTATATGAAAGAATCTTAATATATATTTTAAAATTATATTAAAAGATAAATGTTCAAAGATTGCAGATGATCTGACCACAGGTGTGCTGTACACCAAATATATTGAGTCACCAAACTTGCAGTCAAGTTAGTGAAAGGCAATAAAGTTCTCATAAATACGGGATCAATGTTATAGTGGCGAAAAAAAGGATCTGATCCGTGCAGTCAGGTCCTGAACGCTTTTAATAATACCTCTCAAGTTATATTGTTGGGTACTTTCTAACCTGCTTCAATCTATACGACTAGCAAATACATATACTAAAATAGATATTTACACGCACACTCGGACAGAACCAACCAACAGACAATATGTTCATGCACACAAATATCAGCTAAGCTACCCTCAAGTTTGAAATCTGTCACCATTTACCTGCTGGTGTGTTCAGGTAATTGCACTTGAGAGCCAGTTACCTTATAGGCTATGAAAAAATTTAACTACATAAGTTCGATACACTTTGTCGGCTTTTGGCGGTGACTGTCCAGTCTGGACGCCTTTCTAGATTAGATGTTCAGAAAAAAAATACTAATGTGGAGGATGTATCTATAACAGGTGGAGATTTCGAGATGGCTTATTTTCGAAACCTATGTTGGGTTGAAGAGTTGCTGAAGAACTTTACTATGGGACCAATAGTAAATTCTAAAAAAATTTTTTTACTTTTCTTACAAAATGTCAACCTGGCTCGATCATAATGTATGAAAGGTAAACATTTTTTTTTGAGAATTCAATTCTGGTCCCATAGTAAAAGTTGTTCAGCATGACTAATCCATCATAGGTTTCGAAAATATGCCATCATCTCTCTATTTAATAAATAAAAATTAGGTAGTTTTTGCTACAACATTCATTCAGCCGTTGATTGAGCCACAATCATCTAAACATCCAATCATTCGCGTTTATATATAATATTAGTAAGATGAAATCAATTTTAGATATCAGTGTCGTTCTGTGTCCAGCATCCGCAATAGAGTAGCGACGAACAAAAACTACTATCGCAAATTGTGTGCGGTATAAGCGATCAATTCCGGCAAATAACTGCATCGCCTGCCTGCCTACATCGTGCCCTTGAGGTATTGCAACCAATAACAACTTTAGCCAGCTCGAACGAAACATGCGACGCTTTAAAGAAAAAATGTAGAATTAGAATGTGCTGTCCACCTATGACAAGCTATCTGTTAATTGGTAGTTAAATGAAACCATTGCGATTTTGAATAAGTGGAAAATCAAAAATTAAAACTAATAGATCTTTCTGATGAAATTACCTTTCAATCTTAGAGCTTTATGTTCATATTCAACAATAATTGACGGTGTGAACAATGGTTCTTCAACCCATTTTGGACGTAGATTTTGGTTCACTGGTTGATCATTATGCATCGGTATTCTTTCTAAGAGGGCTCTCGGAGGCTCATTAACATTTTGCTGTCCAGCTATATTTTGTATTGAACCCATTAGTGGGGGTATGATTGGTTTTGTGGGTGGTGGTCCAGATCTAAACTGCCTATTTTCATGCATTGGCATACCTTCATACTGGGCATTATTATCATGAAAATGCTCTTGTGACATATTTTCTGGGCGTTCATCAAACATATTTCTCTGAGGAGGAAAGTTAGGGGGTCCTCCTTGATTTTGTTGCGCAGGAAAATTGTGGCCTTGTCTATTAAAAGGCATATTTTGATTCTGTCTATTACCCATTGCATTATTGTACTGCTGTTGATTATTAAAATTATTCTGATTTCGAATCCCCTGATTATATGGAGGATTATTGTTCCCACTAGTTGGATATGTAGCATTTGCAGCCTGATTATTACCAGGAACCTGATTATTACCAGGAACCTGATTATTACCAGGAACATGATTATTACCAGGAACCTGATTATTACCAGGAACATGATTATTACCTCTCACCATTGAAAGTATATTCATAATTTTTTCATCACCAAGAATATTGTTTATTCCCTTTGATATTGTATTATAATCTGGAGCTAATTGTTGTTGGTTGTTGCTTGGTGGTGGTTGACTGAATATTGGATCATCAGTAATATCAATGACATCTTGCATTTTAGTTGGTGTTGCTTTATCTGTCTCAGGCACCAAATCTAAGCCAGGTATTCCTTTGCTAGATGCACTCGTTGGTAGAAAACTCGAATTATCATCATTAGCTGGGTAATCATTATTTTCATAGTTACCATTTTCATAAGCATTATCTTCATAATTGTTGTCATCAATATTTTGGTATGACTCATATCTATCCTGTGGATCTACAGTTTTGTTATTGTTTCTATTAAATCCCGTTTGAGTTCCTTGCTTATTATATTGCTGGTATTGGGATTGGTTATGGTCTTTATAGTTCTGGGATGGAGCATTTGAATAGTTTTGTGTTTGCACATTTGGGTTGTATCTATTGATATTTATATTTTGCTGTGGAGGTGGTACAGAAGTTGTTATATTACCTGGCACTGCAGCATTTGGCGCGGGAGGAGCATTACTCAGCAGTCGCGCTCTTTTCTGTTTCATCTGTTGACGACGTTCCAACAATTGCGCGCGGCAAGACTCGAACTTTTGTTCATATTCCTTGTAGGCCTGTTTGTCTGGATGGTTAACATTCTCTTGCCTCCATTTGTCTATTTCTTCCTCCCATTTCTGAAACTGAATGTCAAAAAGCCTCTCCTCTTCTGCTAATTTTTTTAATGCATCAGCATTGACTGAGGATTGAGGTTTCTCGACAGTTGTATCTGCAGTGTATGACCAATTTTGATTGTTACCTGCTGTTGTTATTGTATTACTGTAGTTTCCTTTGTTGACACTACTCGGTGCCGGCTTTATGTTACTAAAGTTTCCTTGATTGACAGTGCTACCTTGTGCTGATTTATTAGTATAGTTTCCTTGGTTAGCCGTGTGAGGTTGATTATGCGAAGGAGGAGGAGGTACAGGAGTTGGTTTGTTATTTGCTTGTCCAAAGAGTGGTTGGTTATTTTCATGCGGCGGTGGCGGCGGCGGCGGCTTGTCAGGCGGGGGCGGCGCCGGCGGCGGCGCGCTATTCGCCGGCGGAAGAGGAGGCATGCCACTCATCGATTGCATAGACTGCATCTGCTCAGCATACTAGAAAAAATAAACGATAATAATATTAGTATGGTCTCTTCACAAAACAGAATAAAACACCATCCCAATAAATGGCACCAAAAAAGCAAGTCTGTGTTGGGTAATAAATACCACAAAGGAGATGGCCCAAATCCCATACAAAAAAACCCAGGCCCGGTGCGAAAGATTTTTATCTCAGATTTTAGAGGGTATATTCTATACTCTCACTATCACTGTTTTGGGTGGCAATTTTTTATTTTATTTCTTTTTTGTTCTTGAAGCCTCCTATTAAAATCTCATTTATTTACTAAAAATATTTATTATTATTTATGATTATTGTATAATAGCAATCGCATTCAAGATTATTTCAAAAACATAGGGGTAGGTAGGCAGGCATAGATATAGATAGATAGATAGCCTTTATTGCAGGCATAGATAAATAACCACAAATAAAGTAATATCAGTATTTATTTACTTATTAAATATCCAGTCAGTCTACTTTGTAGTTTTGCTGCCGCAATGCCGGCACGCAATTGTTGTCAGTGCAATTAGAATGTTAATATTATGTTATGAATTTAAGCTTGTTTTAAATAGAGTTTATTGCGCTCTTCTCAGCAAATGCAATCTTTTGAACTGGTATTAGAGTCAGACTTTTGTAAGTGCCTGCAAATGTCTATTTGTATACATGATTTTGAATTTTTATGACCATGACAGCTCCTCAATGTCTGTTGGCTGTATATGCAAGAACAATAATACTCTTTTATGGCATTGATTCCACCAACCTTTGCTTTATTAACCTGTAGGCACCTGTAGGTATGCTTGTTATAGGTATATAGATTTTATATCAGTATGCTTGTTGGTAAACAATAAACAAATGAAACAGAATCTGCCAACCCCGACTCCATGTAGTACTTGTCAGTCTCACCCCTAGTGTTTTTTAAAGTCGGAGGCACGGAGGGAGAGCAGTGTCTGCCAGCTGTAACGAGTCGCAGATATTGTGCATGCGGGCGTTGTCACTTTATGTAAAGCTTTACCGAAAGACTTTCCTAACTTCCATTACTGATAATACCATTAGACACTGGGCTTTATTCTGTGCCTCTGTAGGTACTACAAACAAAATAAACCAACCCATATTAAGAGATCATCTATATTTATTTCTTTTAAATTACATTATTAAATGCCAACATACATAAATTACATTTACTGATCCCTATGTAGGTATCTAGCCGGTTTTTTCAGTACAAACAAAGGTAAAGGGTAACCGAGTGGTAGAAAAATTCTGATACCTTGTCTCCATACTGATTATGCCACTGCGCATACTGCTGTTGCCACTGGGCCCACTGTTGCCAGTTCTGCTGTTGCATAGCTGACCATTGCTCTTGTGTATAAGAACCCATATTACTCATATCAGGCATCATGGCACTCATACCCATACTCTGGTTCCATTGACCCGAAGATGGCATGGACCACGCCATAATTGTATGAGTAAGATAATCTTGATGAGAATAATATTTTAGTTCATACAAATTCAATGAATTAACAATATCATTTTACATCAAGTTACACACTACACAAGCACACAGTTCTACGCTGTATTTTCTGACATTACGTACAGACGGCGTCCATTTTGTTTTAAAAATCGATGCCGCGTTGATTCGACGGACCACCGATGCGTGACGTAGTTAGTCACTGTAATTTAGTGTTGTACAAAGTCGATAGCATAGAACATTTATACTCTCACGAGTCTCATGGTCGATAGTGAAAGAGTCACAGACACAAATTATTATTTTTTGGTGCAAAATCTAAGTGTAAAATGCACCGTGTACCGTGATATTTATTCTGTGGATAAAGTAGGTAGATAAAACAATGATTATTATAAATTTATTACTTCTTGCAGCATCTAGGCAATAATTATAAATATCTAGTTGAACGCACAGAGAAAGTAGGTACCTATCAAAGATATAATCAAGTCAATTTAGTTTTAGTTGATTACGTAGATGTATAATAATCATAATAATTCCTCTCTCTGCAGCCCTTACCACCGGTAGCTTGGGCCCTACCCCGCTTTAGATTTTACAAAAGTATTGTAAAAGAAATAAGAAATAATCATATTTATACATAAGATTAGGTTTTTTATAATATTTTTGATTTTCTACGTTAATGATATAAACAAATATTTTAAGAAAGAAAATAAATAAAGAGAATAATAATTATAATAAGTGGCTGGATGTCGTGAGAGTATAGGGCCAGATTAAGAAGGTAGTGTGCTCCTGGAGACAGCACGCATACCGAGGAAGTTGCTCTCTCTCTCTCTGGTGCCTTGACCGCCGGTACCTAGGACCGTGTTACATATAGGATGGAATTACCGATGGATTTACCGATGGGAAACTGTTTTTTTATATTTTTTAACGTATTTGTTATTATAATTATATAATTAAAAATGTAAACAAAAAGAATAAAAAATAAATGGAATAATAAGCCTTTTATTCTAATATAAATGTTGTTTGTTA
Organism: Achlya flavicornis; assembly: GCA_947623365.1. Classification (NCBI taxonomy): domain Eukaryota; kingdom Metazoa; phylum Arthropoda; class Insecta; order Lepidoptera; family Drepanidae; genus Achlya; species Achlya flavicornis. The sequence continues at coordinate 8,631,471 of OX392482.1, forward strand.
GTTAACATGTTTTTCTAATATTTAGATTATAATGAAGCTACTTTTAATTTACATAGATGTAATAAACATTAAACAGAAGAGAGCGAATATTATTTGTATGAAAACGAGCCACGAGAAGTTAAACGAGTAGTTATTCGTTTATTTCTAACTTGGCAAGTTCATAGAGACAGTCGCAAGTTAATCGCTTGACAAAATTACGCATGTGAAGTGGTATGCATTTCACTAGTATGGCACGATTGCTCTAGCAATATTATTTTTATGCGTTACTGAGAATAGTGAGTATCAATACCACATTGAGTCCGAAGACCTTCCAACTTTATGCCATTAGAACTTTAAGCACATAGCTAATGCGCTCCATTCTGGCTAGCCAGCCAGAGATGGGTGCATAGATGAAGACAGAAATAGTATTCACTATGTGTACATGAGCTTAAGAGTCGAGCTACACAAAACCATTTTATAAGAACTTATGGAAGTTAAATCAGTATACAATCACTATGAAAAGCTTGACATGTAATCGTGTGTGCATACTCTGACCTGAAATTTAAGATGATGATAGCTCAGTGGTAGTGACGTTGAACGCCAAAACGAAAATCCCGGGTACGAATCCTACAATAAACTTGATATTTCGGTGAAATAAAACTTCGTGAGGAAACCATAGCACAATGGTAGGGCATTTTGTACTACCCACCTAACCGGCTACTACCCTCATGTTGAGAATCTGTCGTAAAGCACTTATCGGTGTGTTATTTTTTATTATATTTTTTTATTTCATCTATCTGCGATCAGTCCTTAGACTATGAGCAACATTTAAGTAAGTAATCGATGTGGCCTGGACTGGTGGCCTCCATTGAGAGCCATCCAATTTATTATATTGCTAAGCTTTGTTTATATTGGTATCCTTTTTAAGCGATCAAATGGAGTGGGATTTGTTAATTGGACTGCCAGTTGATCTGGAGCCGCCTCTTGTAATGTTTATTTCGAGTGGATATTTCTTCTTTCACTGTTGGTACTTTTAGGTGGTAATGTAATTCGACATTGGTCATGAACCAAGGAGCATTGGATAGACTTTTCAGAATAGCATTTTGGATTATCTGTACTAAACTCGTGTTGGAGTTACGGGCACAGCCACAAAGCTCGATTCCGTATTTCCAGATAGGCTTAATAACTACCTTGTAGAAACAGGAGTCTGTTTTCTAGCGACAGTTTCGCCACTGGAGTTTTTTTTATCTGAAATTGGCTTCATCTCTTTTCTTTTTTACATGCGTTTTCCAAGTCAGTCTCCGGCCCAGGTGCATTCCTAGGTGTCATTGTGAGGTAGAGTTTCTTCTCCTAGTTTTACCGGTGGACAGTTTCCACTTCTAAGTGAAAATATTATCTGGACGGACTTTGTTGCACTTGTTTTAATTCACCACTTCCGTAGCCACCTTTGTAGTTCGTTATGTTGATCTTGTAATTTGTTTGAAACGTGGTGTAGCATGATTAGCCGTTCTTAATCGATCGCCAAAGTTAAGCTACCACCGTCGTGGCCGGTACTACCCACACAGGATGGGTGACAGCCTAGTTTTATTTCAAATCGGGCATTTCCGTGCTTCGGAAGGCACGTAAAGCGGTTATCACTTAATTTTCATAGTCGTTAAGCTAGTTGGGTGCCTACTAGGTGACATAAAAACTCCAACAGTAGGTTGACCACTGGCCTACCTCCACCGATCCACAGTGGACACGTGTGGTGGAGAATCTGCCCATTACCTTTCACCCTAATTTGTGAAGCTCAGCAGTGGGAAATTATAGGCTGTTGATGATGATGATGATTTAATTAAGGCACTAAAGGCACTTAAGTTAGTCAAATTTAAAATTTTTGGTAAATGTTCTCTGAAATAGATTCATCTTCAGCCATGTCACTGCCTCTTGCAGACAGTGTCAAATGAAAATCATTTTGGGGTAATATCACACATACATATCACATATTATCGTTCGTATACTCGTCTCTATCTGCGTTGCTCTGCCTTATGGCGTAATACTTAATATTGCTTTAGGTATGTATGTTAATTAAGTAGAATTTTCACCTTAAGATGCTTTCATATTTCAACAATAAAAAAAATGTAGGTATTAAAGATATCTACCAGACCACCTATTAAATCTACAATGCGACAATTTATAATACGTAAGTTTACACATAGTTATCTACGTAAATAACTAATTGGTTACTTGCGCCTTGTTGTTTCTTCATATCCTGATTTTGAAAATATATCATCAAGCACCTGTATATTCCAGCACTTGGGATCCAGTACCTCATAGGCGTTGCTCTTAACACCGACACCCACCTCATCACTTAGGTACTACGGTGAAATTAAAGCTATTGAAATAATCTTTAAAGTAAGGGTCAATTTACTGACACGCGACGCGACGTGGCGCTCACTTTTAAAAAACAATATAATATGGAACTATATAAAATTTTGTAAATTAAAAGGTACCTACACATTTCAGGGAGAGAGATTAGATACATCTCGCGGCGGCGCGAGTTATTTGTCACGAATTCTCTCACTGAAATGTGAACTTTTTGTGTAGTAAATAAAGTTTTATATCATTTTGCTGTCTAAGATTGCCGCGTCGCGTCACATTTCGATGTGAACTGACCCTAAGATGGAAAATGGTGATACCTTACACAAAGTTTATACAGTTTTGTATCTTACTGTAACATCTGTTGAGTGGAATATCGTTTGTAATTGTACTATTAGGGCGTCCAAGTGCTGCAATGCTGGAAGAAAATGATAATTTCATTTAGCCTAAATCCCCAGTTCAAATTACCCTATCATACTCCCTTAAGGGTTGGATTTAAAAAAAAGCCTACCCTAGCCTAGCGGCAACCTACATTAAAGGTAAAGGGAACCAGCAGAGTTTTTCTGAGAGGGTATAATATTTCATATAACCTCTCAGAAAAGCTCTGCTGAATTCGAGAATAGCCTAGAATTAACAAGAGTCACGAACGTATTCTCTCGGCGGCCGCACTGTAGTGATTTAGTGGCCGGTATTTAGTGTGACCAACACTCCGGTGGTGTGTGTGGAAAACACACCACCGGAGTGTTGGTCTTCGCGGAACGTAAGTTTAATTTGGGCTCAGCAGGAGCAGTGCCTTATCGGTAGTTATTAGTTCTCTGACGGCACTTCCTACTTTGCACCATCAACGAAACCATCACCATCAGCCGGCTTCGATGTTTTTTCAGGCACGGGCTTCGTACAAGGTGCTGACGCTGTAGACACGGGGAGTCCAAGTCAAAGCCATTTTTTTTTTATACACCTTAGGTGGCAAACAAGCATACGGCCCGCCTGATGGTAAGCGGTTACCGCAGCCTATGGACGGTTACCGCAGCCTATGGACGCTTGCAACACCAGGGGTATCTCGCGCGCGTTGCCGACCCTGCAGAAATCTCTTCACACCCCTTTTGAAGAACCCCATGCTGTACTCCATTGGGAAAACCACGGCGGGGAGCTCATTCCACAGTCTGAGCGTCCGCGGAAGGAAGCTCCTTTGAGCCCGCACAGTACGAAACAATTCAGGTTTCAATATGTGAGGATGGACTCCCCGTCGATGGCGAGAGTTGCGATGGTAGAAAGTAGCCGTGGGCATCATCTTAAACAATTCTTCAGAACACCGTCCGTTGTACAAGCGGTAGAACACACATAAGGAGGCAAAGTCTCTCCTCAGATTGAGGGGCTCTAAACCGCTTGTGAGCTCGGGATCGTCGACAATTCTTATGGCACGTCGTAGAACCGAGTCTAAAGGATCAAGCTGGTATCCAGGTGCCCCCGCCCATAGATGACAGCAGTATTCCATATGAGGCCGGACTTGCGACTTGTAAAGTTGCAGCCTTTGCCCCGATGTGAAGTACTGCCTCGCTCTGTTGAGCACTCCGAGCTTTTTGGATGCCAGCTTAACCTTGTCTTCTAAGTGTCTTCGGAACAAAACGTCGCTAGAAATGTCGACGCTCAAGGATCCCGATGCTTTTGCTGATGTTCAGGGACGTGTTTTAGAACTGTGGAGCCACAGCAAAAGGGGTTTTCTTAGCGTTGAACGCGCAAGCTTGAGTCTTAGTGGGGTTGAAATGGACTAGGTTTAGTCTGCCCCAATCGGAGACACTAGTTAGTTTACTCTCGATTTCAGACAACAGCGGCTTTCCTCCACCTCGGAACAAGGGATATTAGCACGGGCCGTGTAATAATCGTCCCCTGTACTGTCGTCCGCATAACAATGAACGCCGTCAATAGACAGCATATCATTGATATGCAGTAGGAACAGTGTTGGGGACAGCACAGAGCCTTGCGGAACGTCAGCATTTATGTCCATGCTATCGGAGCAGCTACCGTCGACGACGCCTCTTATGCATCTGCTGGACAGAAAGCTGGCAATCCATTTGCACAATCCCTCGGGAGCCCTTTATTCAATTTAGGCCCTAGTAGGGCACTTATGAAGGTCAAAGCCACTGAAATTACCAACAGTTCGTAAATCGGCCTTCAAGTGGCTCAGAGGCTAGGGTAGCTCGTGCAGTAGGTAGTGATGCAGAGGAGTCACATGGGTAAAACAGTTTTGAGGCGCGTGCATAGTGCATACTCTATATTCAACGATGTTGGCAAAGAAAACACTGCTAACGCGAAACTGGCCTCCGATAAATCGAGGCAAACTCAGCAATGCGTATTGATGTTCGATACACTGGATAGACCCAGTTATCACTAAGCACAGTCAGTTAGTTTCTTACATATGTAGATTCTTCTCCAGAAATAATAAGACAATCAATATTATAATACCTACCTGGAAAAGAAATGAAATAAGTAGGTGTCGGTATATATGTATTACTAATTGAACGCGCATCCTATAACTACCTACATATGAAAAAATTGAATTCCAGAATTGCGAGTCCAAAATAATAAGTATTACATTATTTAAAAATAAAAGTGTAGTGTTTAGTTTGTGCTAATGCATAGTTAGCGTGATTTGTATTTCATACATATTTATAATATTTTTCTTTTTAATTACCTACCTAGGCCGTAATTTAATTTAAAAAATATGTAAATGAATGTTCATCAAATATTATGTCTATTTGTGCCGGGTAATAATAATAATTCTGGGTGCAAAAATATGTACATATAATACATATATGTACATATAATACATATATGTACAAATAATACATAATTACCACCAAAGTTACGCGGTAGAGCCCTAGCTTTAAATTCGAAAAAATGAATTGCGTTAGCAATATTGCTTAGCTTCCTTTTTAGACAAACATTAAATTTAACAAATATTACAATAAAAATACATATCTACGTAGGTAATATTGGTTTGTCCCCGACTGCAAAACCTTATAAAATTCAAGTTATATTCAAAATTATTTATTGCTTTTCAGTTTTTTCGGTGGTTTATTTTTTTGTTAAAAAGTTTTTATTTTATATTATTTTGTGGCTATACTCTACTAATTACTACATGCTTAATTTTTGATGATGTAATACACAACTCAGTATTAAAATCTGTGAGTGAACAATAAACCATCCCTATTTTCCCACCCTTAGGGTAAGTATTTTTTATCCATATTTATATGGGACCACCTACGAGGTATACCCTATCCAATAAAAAAGAATTATCAAAATCGGACTACTCTGTCGAAAGTTATGCGTGATCATACATAAAAAAAAAAAAAATACGCGTCGACTTGTAAACCTCCTCCGTTTTTTCGTCGGTTAAAAAACAGGTATTTAATATACATAGACTCAGGACATACAGACATGTTCATGCACACAAACGCATATCCTATGCGGGAATGGAACCCAAACACTTGCTGTTGTAGAACGATGAAGGAAAAGCGTAAGCGTTGTGAAAATCACTTTATTTGCGAGGAAAATTCTTCTAAAAGCGTTCTGATAGGCTGCGTGTTTCTACTGTCTGTTTAGACGACTAATTATTGTTTCAGCGCTAAAGAGAACTCTTGTTGACTCTAAAGAAAATGGGACGTACGTAGTAATAATAGCTCAATGGATTTTTATGGATTGTATTTTTTTTTTGTAGCAATTCCAACATCAAGTTACTAGCAACATCTGTAATATTTTTTATATTTTTATCGATATAGCAATAAAATTACAAGCGGTTTCGAATTCGAATCGAAAGATTACGGCACATCACTAGAACGACGCCATTTTCGCGTTGATTTCGACTTGATTGCGTATAGTTTTGTACAGAATTCATTGAAATTCAATATAATAGCTTTATTTCTGTGATAAATTGTATCAAATTCTAATATTGAATAGTTTAGCAATGTGGAAAACAAAATTGTGAAGTAATACGATCAATAGACTTGCCAACATCGTCTGCGCGGGAAATGTGACTTCTGTTATCCATACAGACGGGCAACAATCCTCCCTGAATAAATCTAATTGCTCCCAAAAAGAGCATATGAATAATGATTCCTATCAAATCACGTGAAAGACGCCGAGCTAGAGCATTGAAGTTACCTAAAAACTTGGAACGTTTATTCAAAGAAGGAAAATGTCGCGAGTGTGCAGTGGTAGTGACTCGAATGAACTTTGCGAAGATTTTGGGTAAATTTACTAAAGTAAAAATCCAGTATGAAAGTGGTTTGAATTCTAAACCTAAAAGCAACCCTGCTATAACTTCACCTCCATCAAATACAAGGCTAAAACGCAATGAAAATGGCATGGTACTAATACATAGAAATGCATACAATGAGCATCCTGTCAAGGAATTATTGGGCTCTAAAAAATCCAAACTCAATGATCTTTCTACTCCTAAACATGCAAATAATATATTAAAAGAAAACAACAGGCTAAAAAAACCTGTATTAAAAGACAATAATTCAAACTATGAAAAAACCATAAAGCAAGTAAACTCCGACTTCAAGCAGTATGGTATAATGTTTGTTGACCCCAATATAAACAAATGTAAGGAGAAAGATAATGAAATAGCACTTACCGATCTGCTGCCTATTATTGATAACAATATCCTGCCTTCTGAAGAATGGTGCATAGATTATTTTCCTAAAAATGATGAACCTAAAGAGGACAAAGTATATGATCGGATAGCTGCAGAACTCGAAGATCTCATGTACAATGAAAAACCCCTCCTTAAACCAGAAGCCAAAACTAAAGTGACAGAAACAAAACCTGATGATTTTCCCTCAATTATGGATATCTTGAACGACAATACCACTGAGAATATCCAAAAAACTACAGAACAAAGTGCTTCTCAGGAATTTAAAACAAATTTAAATTCGAGCGATGTGGAAGCAATGCTTCTTGGTAAGTCGGACCCTGTTAGTAAACCCATAGAATCAACACCTATGGAAGTAGATAATGCTGAAATCAGTAATATTATTGGAGATGTGGAACCCTTCAATACTATTGAAGGTACAGTCAATTCCATGGAAGAAAAGCCAGAAGCTGGCACGGAGACTGAAGAATTGGACAATCCCCACAGCCCTTCCATACTTGATGAAGCTCTACAGAAAGGTATTGAAGAGCATTTGCCTGTGTTATGTAAAGATAACATTGAACCCTCCAAAGAAACTACAGTCATTAGTGAGATTGCAACTAACACATTTTTGGTAAATACAGACTCATATAATGGCAAAGATATTTTGAAGGCTGACACTAAAGGTAATCCTTTGTTGTCAAAGGTGGGTATCACAGAAGTGGTTTTTAAGAAAACTAGGGATGGAGTGTGTTACAAATCTGTAACATGTCCAAAAAATTTGAAATATAGCATTGAATTAGACGGCAAGTCTGTTGAGTTTTTAGGAGCACCTAAATTTATTTCAAGCTTAGAAGACTTACAGGTACTATTGCAGATTGTTAATGAAAGTGAACTGAATAGTTTATATGTGCATTAACCTATTGCAAAGAGAAATATATATTTATTACCTGAAATAAAATTCCATTGTATGAAATGGTTCAATCATCTCCATGTTTTTACAAAACTGTGCCTCTTACTATTATTTAGTGAAAGCATAAAATGCCAATTCACATTTTTCGTTGTAAGATTTTCTTATGACATCATATCAGGTGAAGTAATATGTATTATTATTTACCTAATTTTTTTGCACAGATATAATGTTTTCTAAAATCTTAAACTACCTACCTAACAATAAATGCTAATGACTGAGATGTAATATAAAGATGGACATTTTTACATATGAAAATATGTAGTAATATACTTAGGTATAATATTAATGAAAATACATTACAATTTAGTGATCTATTTTTATCTTTATTTTATATAACAGCTTGACATAATTATATAGTACATATATGTATGCATGTTTTACCCTTATTATTGATCCTTTATTGTATACTTAATCTAAATAATTATAATGTTGCTCATAATTATGTAGATTGCAATCGTAACAATATTCAGGGTGGGTTTTTGTGATGGAGGCCTTAAGGGTCAAATTTAAGAATATAAAAAAATGTAGTCAAAGGAAAGAATAAGAAGATAACTCCTTAACATACGAGTAAAAGACCTAATAACGTTTGGTATTTGTGAAAGTGCTCACTGGATTTTTAGAATTTCTCAAAACAATATCTTTTGCCATGAATTGAACCGCTGTTGTGAAAGTATAATCTAACTTAGTGTTGGTAATTATGATCAAATTTTCCTAAAATATTGAAGTGGTTAATAAATTTAGAAGGCTAATCTAATTTTCCATGTAACTGAAGTATCTGGGTTGATAATAATATCAACAAGTATGGAAATAGAGCTTTGTAGCAACACAATTTTTCTTTATATCCATTGATAAGTTCAGTCTTATTACTCCCATCTCAAAAAGCCTGTATAGCAATGATATTATAATAAAGTTAAAGCTACCTTCATACTGAGCAGAGTTCAGTTATTCTTGAATAAAGTGAATGCGATAGATTATAATGGACCATGTAGTATAGAAAGAGATACTTAGCTATCTGTAGCCGCTACGCCAAATTACGACAATTGTCTGAATTTGTCTACAACTTTATTATAATATAATTGCTGTATAGCCTATTAAAATTCAAGAAAGAGTTAAATCTTAGGTTCCAGAGAACAACGTCAAAGTTACGTACAATGTTATTGCATCCGTTTTCTGAAAATTCATCTGGTAACTACCTAAATGATAAATAAATGTATTTTCAATTTGAGGGCGAAACTGGTATACAAAGCGACTCGTATAAGGGTCATCGCTCACTATATCAGCATCGCTCCATAGCAGCAACGCTGCAACGGTGCGGCACCGCCTCAACTCAGTCCAACCACTAGCTGCCAGCATGCCGCCGCCTGCCAGGTGGGAGCTCGCGAGCGTTGAGAGAGTTGAGGCGCACTGTGGATCGAAAATCAGCTTTCGAAGACATAGGGATTTAAATTTTTAAGTGTCGTTTTTTTTCTTGGATATGGATTTTGTTTACCATTACTATGCTCAAATATTCACACAAGTTTCATTTAGCATACAAACGGACGACTTATGATTTTTTTTCGAAAAAATTGTATGGAACTCGTATGAAAAATGCGATTATCTTTGGAACAGCAAGTTGAACCGTAATATCCTTACAGAGAGTTTTAGAACTAATTATTTATGATTTATTGACATACCACACATAACGTTATCTGCTGCAGAAAAAAAGAAAAAAATTATGAAATATATATATATTTTTTATTAAATTTTAATGTCTCGTTTTAAAGCACGAAGACAAAATACCTAGTTTATAATAACCTAATTAACATGAAAAAGTGATATTTAATCATTATTTTGTAGTACCATAACCACCATGCAACAATACATATCACAAACTATTATCTTATTCTAGCAAGTAGGTAATTAGGAGTTCTAGTAAATATTTTCAATAATTAAGCACTTTAGCTAACACATCTTTAATGAGCGTAGTTAACAAATATAAATCTCTAATGAGAGTAATTTAAAAAAAGTAAATTTGCTAATCACTTATAGTTTTAATGATCAATTAACAGCTAAATTATATAATAAGCTAAATTTGACTTTATAGTTTAATATATTCCAAACTTTTGGACTGCGAACATTAAATCTGTATCCGGTGACCGTAAAATATTATAATGGAAAGTCTAACCACCAACTTAGACTTGTTTGTTTTTCTAAGAAGCGGAAGTACTTCATTTGATCATGAAGTATTGTTCAGGGCAGTGGGAGCTCGTCTAGGTGATCGCCTTTTTGAGGAAGACCTTGTAACGCTTAAGGAATTTTGTCGAAAATTCACACGAGCTGCTTCACAGAGGTGGCAGAAATCTCACCGTATCCTTGATACATTCAGGAAGCATTACGAAAATTGACTTCAGGCTAATGTTGATTGGCCAAGTTGTGTGCCAAATAATTTTGTCTTCCAAGAATCGAATGAAGAGAGAAATAGTGCACATTTAATGTCTCCAGAACCGTCGACATCGTCTATTGGTACAATGACAAAAAGACCTCGAAAAGCATTCGAAGATTTGCATTGAAGATGTGCAGTAAACAGAAGAAGACAAGGTCTGACGAACATAAATTCGAAGATCCAATTGAATTGGCCAATTCAGCTGCATTACTTTTAAGAGAAGATGGTCGTGAGGATACTGCATTCGTAATCGAATATATGCCGAAAAATCCAGATGCAGCTGCAAAAATTAAGGAAATGCTTGATAAATTAATTAAATCTTTATTTACACCACAAAAAGCACTAGGGTTGCCTTTCACTAAAACTGTCAAGTGGCAATACATCACGTTGCGAGAGACAGCCATTAGGGAAGGTGCTAAAGATATTTACCCGTCTTACTACAAAGTTGAATAAGCCAAATTGCAATGCTATCCTCCGAAACAATCAGTGACAGTAACGGATTCATCAGCTAGGATTACACTTCAAGCATTACTAGATATCACGGTGAAAGGGATCCTTGAAAGTCTTTCTGGCAATGTAGAAAATAAGGATCTGAAACTAATGTCCAAGTGGGGATTTGATGGTGCTTCCAACCAAAGCCGATATAAACAAAAAATGGAAGGGGGACAAGATGATTCAAGTATATTTATGACCTCCTTGGTGCCACTCAAGCCGACTGCTGGAGACGAAAGTTTATGGATGAATCCTAAGCCATGCTCAGCCTTATCAGTCGTCCAGTGCAGTTAAATTTTATAACGAATGCAGTATCCTCACGACCATTTTCTCTTAAAAGTAATGCAGCTGAATTGGCCAATTCAATTGGATCTTCGAATTTATGTTCGTCAGACCTTCTCTTCTTCTGTTTACTGCCCAGATCTTCGAATGCTTTACGAGGTCTTTTTGTCATTGTACCAATAGACGATGTCGACGGTGCTGGAGACATTAAATGTGCACTATTTCTCTCTTCATTTGATTCTTGGAAGACAACATTATTTGGCACGCAACTTGGCAAATCAACATTAGCCTGAAGCCAATTTTCGTAATGCTTCCTGAATGTATCAAGGATACGGTGAGATTTCTTCCACCTCTGTGAAGCAGCTCGTGTGAATTTTCGACAAAATTCCTTAAGTGTTACAAGGTCTTCCTCAAAAAGGCGATCACCTAGACGAGCTCCCACTGCCCTGAACAATACTTCATGATCAAATGAAGTACTTCCGCTTCTTAGAAAAACAAACAAGTCTAAGTTGGTGGTTAGACTTTCCATTATAATATTTTACGGTCACAGGATACAGATTTAATGTTCGCAGTCCAAAAGTTTGGAATATATTAAACTATAAAGTCAAATTTAGCTTATTATATAATTTAGCTGTTAATTGATCATTAAAACTATAAGTGATTAGCAAATTTTCTTTTTTTTTTACTCTCATTAGAGATTTATATTTGTTAGCTATATTCATTAAAGATATGTTAGCTAAAGTGCTTAATTATTGAAAATATTTACTTGAACTCCTAATTACCTACTTGCCAGAATAAGATAATAGTTTGTGATTTGTGTTGTTCCATGGTGGTTATGGTACTACAAAATAATGATTAAATATCACTTTTTCAGGCTAATTAGCTATTATAAACTTGGTATTTTGTCTTGGTGCTTTAAAACGAGTCATTACAAAATTTATATAAAAAATATATATTTCTTCATTTTTTTCTTTTTTTCTGCAGCAGATAACGTTATGTGTGGTATGTCAATAAATCATAAATAATTAGTTCTAAAACTCCCTGTAAGGATATTACGGTTTAACTAGCTGTTCCAAAGATAATCGCATTTTTCATACGAGTTCCATACAATTTTTTCGAAAAAAAATCATAAGTCGTCCGTTTGTATGCTAAATGAAACTTGTGTGAATATTTGAGCATAGTAATGGTAAACAAAATCCATATCCAAGAAAAAAAACGACACTTAAAAATTAAAATCCCTATGTCTTCGAAAGCTGATTTTCGATCCACAGTGAGGCGGTGCGGAGCCGGGCTGTTGCTACGATAGAGAGCGGTGCTGGCTGACAGTGAGCGATGACCCTTATATACTTCAATAATTTTCCCGAGCAAAGCACGATCCGCGTTTTTGTATTTCAAACGGAGCTTCTGCTATAGATTGCGCAGTAGTAATTATTTCATACTTACTTGTTATGTTAACAATATAAAGTTAAACGGAACGGAACAAGAGTCGGCAACGCGTGAGTGATAACCCTAGTGTTAGTGTTGCAAGCGTCAATAGGCTACGGTAACCGCTTGCCATCAGAGGGGGCCGATTCTCGCGTCGTCGAAATCAATGTCGTTTACGACATTTATCGAAAAACATTTGACAGAAATCCGCCATGTTTTTCAATGGATGTCGAATGTGACATAATTAATGGGCACGTAAATAATGTGACATTATTTACGTGACCATTTAATCAGTATATTAGTTAAATAGCGCTTTATGAGTAAGGGGGTTGGTCAATGAATAACCAATAAGTACTTAATTTAAAAAAAATCTGATATGACAGGAACATTGATTGTGGAAATTTTAGGCCGGATAATGTCCGCATTTTCCTAGAGTCGACCGACAAGAAAAGTATACACCGCGTTTTTTCATAAATAAACATAAATTATAACCACAACCGAAACGGTCGCAGTATTGTTATGGTAACCCTACAGGTACAACATTCAGGTAATAAGAGTTGCCAGATATTACCGTGGAGGACACGTTCATTAAAAAAAACTGCATTTTGATGGTAAAACTCATGATTAAAAAGAATAACGAAAATATATTTTCTTGGAAAACAGTCATTAAAAAAACTGGCATTTTAATGGTAACCCCCATGACTTAAAAATATATCTATCTTTTCGTTCCGTGACAGTTTTTGATAAAAGGAATAAGGAAACGGTTCCTTTCTATGACTTGAAGTACGGAACCTAGAAAAAAAATCTCAAATGCATTGTTTTGCATTTACAAGATTACAAAAAAAAATACAAATGGTCTGCAGACACGCGCATTGAAACATACGACACCAAACCGCTCGAAGAGGCGGACGCACCATCAAAACATGCGGTTTACCGCGCAGAAACGCGTTGCACGGTGCATCTCGTGGTTTAGCGGATGCCGCGTGCAAAGTCAAGGCGGATTGCCAACGTTTCAGTAATATTACCCACCTCTATGGTACACATGAACGATTGGCCGGAGAGTGATGCCGTGTTCCGCCACTACGGGGTCGTGCAATAACCAGATGATTCGTGGTAAGGACTAACCCCCCTCCCCCACCCAAAAACGTGTATTTTTGGTAAAAAATATCTTTTTTTTTAAATCTTAATTTCAAAGAACTTTGTCAATTTGACAATGTCGTCAATCTATTTCTTAAAGATTACCCTTGATTATGGAATTATCTTAAAAAAATTCAGAATATTAATGATCTAATTTAATTCTGGAAAATTATTCACTGGATAAAAATGTTGAGACAGATATTAGGTACCTACCTACGTGAATATAATGTTTTAATGAATATTGTCCCCGGACCACGAATTAGCGCACGCCACTTTTCGGATTAGAAATCCCAAAGATTCCGAATCAGCCTTCATTTTGTATTGCCTTGTCACGGCCATCCATTCCGTATAAAGAATAACGCGTTTCTGTCATTTAGGTACACTATCAATCATGACTTGGGTCAGCCGTAGATCACAATTCATGCTATTGAACCAGAAAGTTTTTCAGCGCGCGGGCTAATATCAGTATTAGCGTCCTTTGACCGATCATTAAAACAAGATGGCTGTCGGTTGACATTTTCATAAGTAAATTTTGTATTTACACAATTACATCGAATTGTCACGTTAATCGTAACCGAGACGATTTGTCGACGAGGCATGTGTCCATAATGTAATGTGTAAGTACCTTTATAGATAAACGTCATGGTTTTGGGAAAATATCGAATGCGACATTATGTCGAAAGATGAAGAGATAATTTTCTTCTTATGTAGGTAGTAATGGCCCTGATTCTGTTGTTTACAATTAAACTAATTTTAATCTCACTAAGTGTCTTTCTAACAAAGAACAAAAGAAAAGGATGTAAACTTAGTCCAATGCTTGTTTTAATATAAATTTAGTCGCCATCTATCGCGGTTACGCCTAAATACACGCAAAATAAGACGTCAAAGATTAATTTGACAGCTTTAAATATATTCTATCCTTTTTCAATAATGTTCGTAAGAAAGAGATGTGATGTGACTAAAATTAGTTTAGTGCGATTTAAAACAGAATCGGCACCAATATGTATCGTCACTGCAAGGAGACGAGCAAGCGCCTAACCTAAGGAAAGAGGTTGTATGCCAACCTACTATTATGAAGTGTACATTTAAAAATAACGCATTCTGTATATGCTATCTGTTTGTTTCACAGTTTATGTGCACATTGACTAGACGATCTGCACATTACCCGAGTTAATTATCTATTACCTAATATTAATATTTTAATGTTAAAAGCACGTTAAAAGGTTTACATGCTAAACAACTATTTTAAAAGAATGTTCATACCTACTTGAACTCTCTCTCTTGGGTTTTTACAAATTAAATAGGTAGTAACCAAGAATCTTATATATTAGATAATTAGAATCTTATATATTAGATAAGTTTCTTGGTAGTAACTTAAACATCAAAGACTTTCGTACAATTAAAGTTAAAACTCTTTTATTCAAATATGTCCAGGGCCAGTAGACAAGATGGTTATCGACAATCGACATCGACAGTAAACATTATCTATGGTAAACATTCAACCTTTGTATGGGATTGACATTTCAAATCGAAATGTCACGTGATTTTTAACAATCTCTTATGTCAATCTCATACAAAGGTTGATCGTTTACTAACGATGACGATTGTCGACAGCCATCTTGTCTAGGGGGGCTGGTCTGATAGTCACTTATCGTTACAAATTTCCTCTACCCACCCGTTCATAAATTACTTAAACTGGGAACACTCCGGCAGTTCTCTGCAGTAGCGGTATTCTTGCTTTGCGGTAGAATAATGCTGTCATTAATTATGCAGGAATTTATTATGATAATTATTGTATTGAATATTAAGATTTATAAAGGCTACATTTAATTGAATCTAAACTCCTTCACTTGTTTAATTTCCGATCATATTATAAGAACGTACAGTCAACTGCACATCATCGATAGAAACACTTGGATTGTTTGATCATCTCGAGCGCAGAATGCTCATCATGATTCTTGCTAGTGTTGTGCCCTGATGTGCTGTTGACATTTATTTAAGATAAAATAAAATCCTTAGTAGATTGTAAAAGTAGCTGTTAGGTTTATTTTAAAAATTTAATTTAAGTGAAATAATAAATTGTTCTGAAAATAAAGCTTGTTTTATTTACACATGCTATAGTTTCAAGTATTTATACTCATTGCTAAATGCATCAATTTTTTTGGGGTAACTTGTTTGTGTTCCTTCCTGGGTAACAGATAGTGTAGCCACTTTACATGCAGCCCCGACTATTTGATGCAATGGATAATCCTTATGAGTCACCATATATTTGGCCAAAGCACCAACAAATGCATCACCGGCACCCTGTAATGATAAGTGTAACAAATTAATGACTAGTTGATAGACTCCTGTCTATAGCATAAGTTTCATATTATAATTTACCGTAGTATCCACGGGTTTCACTTTCTCACATAAAACATGAATTGGTTGAAGATCTTGTTTAGATAAATAAACAGCTCCATCTTGTCCCAAAGTAATGATTACTATTTGACAACCAGTATCAAGTAATTTATATAAAGCACTTACAGCATTCCTAAGAAAGAAACATTTTTTTGTTATATAAGACTTATTTTTTATTCGTCTGAGTATAAGACCTTTAACAACTAGAAAAAACTGCTCTGGCTTTTTATAACAAAATACATATAGGTACGTAGGTATGCTGGTACTTACGAAATATTAACATCATAGTTGGTTAGTAAAGATGCTTCAGATTCGTTGACGCAGAGAATAGTACAATATGGCAAGATGTGTCCAATATCTGGTCTTGCTGGTGCAGCATTCAGAAGTTTTATCTAAATGTAAAACATGGTATAAGTTCCTTCCTATCCACATTTCAATTGCTACTTGTTAATCTTTAAAATAATATTTAAAAAACGACTTACGCCATTACATAATTTAAATGCTTCAAATGTGGTTTCAATCGGTGTTTCCAGTTGACCTATGATAACATCGGCATTCTGTATGAGGTCCTTGGATTCTTCAACATCGGACATGCTGAGATGATCATTGGCACCAGGCACTATGACAATTTGATTCTCTCCATTTTCGGCAACTGATATTTGTGCTATCCCCGTAGTGACGTTAGGTGTAATGTTGACATGCATAACATTGACTCCAACATCTTTTAGGTGCTCTTTGTATTGTTCACCCCAATGATCTTGTCCAAGCTAAGAGTGATAAAGTAGTAATACTATATTACTCATATAAAATTGACGCCTTGTTTTATTAGTTATGGGTTCGACAACCACCTAGGAAAGTATTTTATTATCACCCTTGAATACTTGATTAGGTACTACAAATATACGTGGATAGAAATTTTCCTCGAAGCTGCTCGGCTGCGGAACATCGGCAAGGTTCCCAATGGCCCTGATTCTGTTGTTTACAACTAAACTAATTTTAATCTCACTACTATATCTCTTTCTAAAAAAGAACATAAGAAAAGGGCGTAAGAAATTTAGTCCTGTCAAATTAGTCCAGTGCTTGTTTTCAATATAAATTTAGTCGCCATCTATCGCGGTTACGCCTAAATACACGCAAAATAAGAGGGCAAAGATTAATTTCACAGCTTTCAAAATGTTCTATCCTTTTTCAATAATGTTCGTAAGAAAGAGTTGAGATGTGACTAAAATTAGTTTAGTGCGATTTACAACAGAATCGGCACCAATATCTCTTGTATTAAAGTTATGTTTATCGATGAATTTAAATACTGTTTAGGAAAAACTGACCCAGGATATTTATAACTTACTCTGCTAATCATGTAACTATTACCACCCAATTTGGCAACAGCTACACATTGATTTGCACCCTTTCCACCAAAACTTGTTGTGAATTTAGTTCCCTGAAGGGTTTCTCCAGGTTTTGGAAGTCTTGAGGCATATCTATAAATAAAGCAATTCAACCATATAAGTATTAATAAACTGAGATAACATTAACATTGGAGGCCCTAAAAGCCATTCCGCGAAAAGCGAAAGTTATTTAATTTTGAGGTGTTCAGCTATATTTCAGCCCTAAGTTTCAGCCATCGATTTCTGGAGTGATGAATTTTGGGTTGGTAACCGAACATCCTGGGGGTGGTCACCAGATCATTCTGGGGTGGGCGTGGTAAAAGTTATGATGCAGAATAACTAGGTACCTAAGTACTAGGTAGTTGCCAATTTAGATTAATTACTTACTAAGATTAATTACTCGGGTAATCTGCAAGATTTACAAATTGGGTAATGTGCAGAAAACTCAGCAATCGGGTAAGGTAAGTACAAAAATAAATGAATATGGAGTGATAATATAACTGTATCTGTAATACCTATATCTATACTACATCCTGTAACTGAACTTACGACTTGAGTCATGTGTATTACCTATATTATTAAGATTGTAATATCTAATTTTGTTAGAGTTCCTTAATAAACAAATAAATATAGTAGGCTAAAATATTATTTAGTTGCTACCTAGTATTTAATGTTTAACTAGCTGTCCCCCGCGGTTTCAACCGCGATCCCGGTATAAAAAGTCATCATGAACTTTAGCATGCAGATAGCCTATGTCCTTCTCCATACCATAGGCTATCTGCATGCTAAAGTTCATGATGATCCGTTGAGTAGTTGAGGCGTGAAGGCGTAACAAACAAACAAACTCACTTTCACATTTATAATACTTATTAGTTAGGTGTTGCAGTTTTTTCTTGTTGTTAAAGGACTTATATAACAAAAAAATGTTTCTTTCTTAGGAATACGTAGGTACCTTACCTATATCTGTGCCTATATGTTTTATTATACTATATTGTAAACACTTGTAAAGGTAGGTACTTGCTTACATAAAAAAATATGGAATTTTAAGAGAGGTAGAGCATAGCGTTTATTCGCTCAAAGAGCAGCTCGACTGGGGAAGTAGGTACCTCCACCTTACAGAATACCGCAGCCAAATAACTTTATGTTGTGTAAAGTTGTGTTGCTGCGCGTGAGTAAGGTTGCCAGAGCTCATAGGGGAGAGGGGATAGGTCGATCGAGTGAGCGATGCTTCGTGTGTTGCAAGCGTCTATACCGCTTACCATCAGGCGGGCCGTATGCTTGTTTATCGACTAAGTTGTATAAAAAAAATGGAGATACAATAAAACAAAATGTTGTGTTGATTATACAAATATATAGGTACGCACGGCTACAGATCAAGCTATACTTACCTTTCCAATATAAGCTAACCTCTCATTGTACGGAAATCCTATACAATGCGAGCTTATACTGGTACACACGGCTACAGATCAAGCTATACATTTCCAGTATAAGCTGATCTCGCATTGTAAAGGATTCCCGTACAATGGGAGGTCAGCTTATACTAGAAAAATATAGCTTGATCTGTAGCCGTGTGTACCACTTTATTAATAAATAAGGTGTAAGGGGTGTAAGTCAATCTTGTAACACCAGGTATTAAGATAGCCCCAGCTCTTTTTGTTTATATGACATTAGAAAGTGACGGATATATTTAAACCCTAGGTCTAGGTATACTATACTTGACTTACACCTTATTTATTAATAAGGGGGGAAATGTTTACGCTTGATTCAGCCGTGTATACCTAAGTAGATAGGATAGGAAGTATCTAGGTACAATAGTTTTGACATGATTCTATGTACCTACATAGTAGATCCTCTAGTTACCATTAAAATGTACCTTACCAGTAGTAGACCGGTCGATTTAATGTGTGTATGTTGTGTACTGTGCTGATCTCGTATTGTATGGGATTTCAGTAAAATGAGAGGTCAGCTTATATTGGAAATGTTTAGCTTGATCTGGAGCCGTGTGTACCTATACTCTAGAATTAATAAATAAGGTCAGTACGGGGAAGTGCGGCGGGTACCTATTCATTTCGCAAAATCTAACAGAGATATTGACTAGGTATTTTGCCATCTAGAGATCAATGCAGTATTAAAAACAGTTCCGGAAACATATTTTCTTTGAATTATTAACTCGATATTCATGTAAATAACTAACGTTTATCTTGTAAAATAGGTAAGCTTAAACTACCGGCTCGTAAATATATCCTAAAATAGCAGTAAGTAATTCTGGAAAGTGCGGCTATCATACTTTGGACAAGTGCGGCACCACGCCGCGCCGCACTTGCCCAAATACAGGGATTCTCAGCCACTGATTTCAGATCGTAGATCGAGTCTGATCATCATTGTTCTTCGATCATATAAGTGGAAGAAGAGGTCAGAAGTCAGACAGTTTAGGAAGACCGCACTACAGTTCTAACCGCACACACTGAAAAAATACAATGTGTATACCTATATGTTAGTTTTACGTGGTGAAAATGGGCTTTATTAATATGATAATAATATACAATAAAATATGCTGTTTATTTTTATCTCGACATGGCAAACTTAATTCCTTATCTATACTAAGGTAACCTCGATTCGCTTTTATTAACATCTTAATAAATGGTTTAGAGCCCCTGACCTGTAAAAGTATGCTGCACTTACCCCATTTTAGAATTTTAATTATTTCTGGAACCAGTGTTACCATTGGAAAACTGTCGCATTTAGTACCATTTATTTTTTATTTTTAACGTTCTTTAAATGTAAAAAAGTTGCCATTTACAAAACAATTTTTGCTAGTGCCGCTCTTGCCCCGTTTTGGTGGGAAAGTCAGACTAGAGGTGAGTTTAAAAAAAACCACTGAAATATGTAGAAAACATGGTACAATAAAATTATCAAAGTGATTAGGTGGCTTATTATTCAGGGTATCTGGCACCAATAATATAAAGGATTATTTGAAAACGACACAAATCAATTATTTCAGTATAAACTGAACTTCGAAAATGCTATGCCGCACTTCCCCGTACTAACCTTTAAATCTATTTTTGAGTAACCAGCTGGACCGATGATATAGAACCTAACCTACAATTTCTTCATTGGAACAATCGATATGTTTTATCTATACAGGATTATTCACAGATTAGAGAATTTTTAGTTAAGTAAATAGGTAGGTACCTACAAATATTAACACAAGCAAAATGCAAAATTTCAGTAAGAATAAAGAGGTAGGTATACGTACGTTGTAAAATCAACAGAACACGACCCAATAACAACGATCTTAGGCAAACTTTGTCTTTCTTTTTTAGGTTCAGACTGCATAGTAAAGAAAATTGGTTCTTATCTGAGTGAGATAGCAATTTAATGTAATGTGCCCAGCCCGCCCAGCCGTAGTGCCCAGTACTCGGAACAATAAGCACACTAACTAACTAAAGCATCATCGTTCCGAGGCTCAGCACCAACAATGACGGTCTAAGGCTGGGCACACATTGAAAGAAAAAAAAATCCGTCATACGGTCTTGCTTGACCGTACCACCCACCACTATACTATCTATATGTACCGTTGGGAAACGCCTTTGATGTCGTGCCGCCGTCCGTACGCTGCCGCGAGCAGATACGCACAAAATGTAAAATAAAATAATTATATTGTTATGATCAAGGTTATGATAAATAATGTCATCATTTATTTACCTACGACTGCCTATGAGTAATAAATATGACATTCTTTTTAGGACTACAGTTGTATTCGTGTTAAATATATATATTTGTTCTCATGTATATTTATAATATATATATATTTATATATATTTTCATATAATCTTTATATATTTTTACAATAACTTTTAAATGAGGAATGTTAATAGGTATGCAAAACCGCTTGAAAGTTTGTATCAGTAGAGCAATTATGTATACAAATACATAAGTTTTTGTTTCGTTCAAAAAAACCAAGTAGTTATGATTTTACAGACATTTAAAATTCCCCTAAATATCGAAGCCCGCTAACGGTCACGTGACCGCAGGTGACGTCATTTCACATCGCTCCGTTCACTCATATTAGTCGCTAGCGGTGTGTACGTAGGTATCTTGCGCTATTAGTGGAAAGTATTTTGGATTTGATTTATGGATTTGAAAATATATGGACTTATGGTTGAACTGAAATGATTATTTCGTCAGAAATGTCGTAAAATTTAGGTGGAATCATAAAATAAGGTCTACACATTTCGCTACAGAATAGGATGCAAAACTATTTTAAATTGAATCTAATAATTAATGTAATATAATTAAATAAGATGTCCAAATCATATTTTACAAGTTTTATTATTTATCGACGAATAGTTATTCCGTTGCCTCCGAAAAGCAAGAAGAAAGAATGCAAATGCTTACTCCTGTCTGCCTAATATACCTAAAATAATTATTTTATAGCTGCAAAGCAAGTAGGTACTTATTTCCCTTTTCAGTTTCATGTTATAGACAATAAATTAGTAATGTTTGTCTATACCTATTTATACTCTTGTTAGTAAATTTAACTAAATACATTGATATATTGCAAATGCAGCGAGTTGAATAGATGTAGGTACTTAACCTTTTTTATGTCTTATATTTTTTTATACGACTAAGTCCTAACTAAGTTGTTTACCACAAGCATACGTACGGCCCACCTGACGGTAAGCGGTTACCGTAGCCATATGGACGGTTGCAACACATGAAGCATCGCTCAGGCGTTACCGACCTTTCCCCCCTCCCCAATGAGCTCTGGCTACCTTACTCACGCGCAGGAACACAATCTACTTTATATATCCAAATAAATAAAATTGAAGTGTCTGTTATGTAATATCAAAATAACAACTTTTTATTAAATGCACATGAAAGTACCTATATACGGTTGACGACACCCGTTGGGGTTTAAGCCGAAAAAATTGGGCATAATCTGATCGCGCTCCCCCCAAGATGGTCGGGTATCCTACGAGGATTTCCCCACGCTAATAAAAAAAACCGGCCAAGTGCGAGTCAGACTCACGCATCGAGGGTTCCGTACAAACCTGTAGGTATATAAGTAAATGGTAGTATAGACCTGAGTATTTGATATTAATTTCAATTAATGACGTTTTAAAAAAAAACTACTTACTAGATCTCGTTCAAACCAATTTTCGGTGGAAGTTTGCACCGTAATGTCATCATATATTTTTTATAGATTTATCATTCTCTTATTTTAGAAGTTACGGGGGGGGGGACTCACATTTTACCACTTTGGAAGTGTCTCTCGCGCAAACTATTCAGTTTAGAAAAAAAAATATTAGAAACCTCAATATCATTTTTGAAGACCTATCCATAGCCACCCCACACTTATGGGTTTGATGAAAAAAAATTTTTTAGTTTCAGTTCTAAGTATGGGGAACCCCCAAAATTTTTTTTTTCTATTTTTGTGTGAAAATCTTAATGCAGTTCACTGAATACATCTACTTAACAAGTTTCAACATTATAGTTCTTATAGTTTCGGAAATAAATGGCTGTGACATACGGACGGACGGACAGACAGACATGACGAATCTATAAGGGTTCCGTTTTTTGCCATTTGGCTACGGAACCCTAAAAAATGTAGGTACCTTCTTATAAAAAAAAAACAAATTTTTCGGCTAATCTCCGTAACGGCTGAACCGATTTTGACTGGATTTTATTCTCAGATAAGCTTATGTTATAAGAAGTAACGTACGTTTAATTTATTTAAGAATAACTATTTTCCACGCAAAAAAATCGTCGTCTTACGTTAGTTTGTTCCGGCTGATTTCCAAAACGGCTGGACCGATATAGACGAGACTTTCACTGGTAGATAGCGGATGTTATAAGGAATAACTTAAGCTTCTTTTACTTCAGATAATTTATAAGGGGTTTCGCGCAAAATAATTAAAACGCTACGCGCGGGTGAAACCGCGGCTGCGCTGAGGTATCAAGTAACTGCACACTACAAATGTGTATAAATATTTAGGTACATAGTAGACTGTCACCATTCTTACGTCAAAACGATCTTTACAGCAATAAACTTTGCTTTTATCTCTAAATAGATTCAACCCCTTCAGTTTTTATCCATTTCTCTCGTATTTGGACATCCATTGGAACGAGTAAAATCAACTTTTCCGGTGGACTGGTGGTTGTATATTTACATATTGGCATAACACATGATTTTCTAGTATTTGTATTGGAAATTTCAAAACCAAAAAAGTCATAATCAACTGGGGAAACGTACGGAAAAGCGCGACCCCGTCAGGGTATTTGTTCTGTGAGCGCGATTGACTGACTGAGCGAGCGATGTAACATGACGTCACACGCAACGAGTACGGGCCGGTGGAATCCAGCGTCGCGCGCTTATTTTAAAATTCCATATCTCGGAAACTAATTGACGTATCGAAATAATTCTTTCACACATATTTTTTATTTTCTATAGAAAATAAGGAGACCTAAAAATCTAAATTAGTGAACATTCTTCATTATATTATAGGTATAGGATACAGATTTGTAAATGCTCTGCTCGCGTTATATTAAGATTTAAGTTGTGATAACCTATAATTCGTTTGTAAGCATACAATCAAATTGTTTAGTAGGTATATAAGTAAGATATGTAGCGGTTGGCTGTCCTTTAATAAATAAATAAGCGCACGGCAGTTCGCAGGTCATGTTTCTACAACACCTCCGCACGCATACCGTGCACTACATAGGTAAGACTAGAGTTTGCATGTATAAAGTAGGTGAGCTGGGAACTCGTATTACATGGAAAAGATCCTACGGAACCTAATTATACGAAAAGATCCTACGGAACAGTTTGCGTGCTGCGCCATTATAATATAGTACACTGAACTGAACCTTTTGTTCTGTAATCTGAGCACCATGAGCACTGAAAAATGCCTAGATGTTTAATAATAACGAACAATCATGAACGCGTCTTTATTTTCGCGGACGATTATGTTATCTAAAGTTGTACGTAGTATTCACAGGTAGTATTTATCTACTCTGAGTCTAAAGCGTGTTGACAGGTCGCGGGCGGCTGGCCGTCCCGCCCGACTCCCCGCGAGTTCCCCTCTTTACTTAGCAAATCAGCTTTTATTTAATTTAGTTACTTATCCCTATTTACAAACAAAACTATACCATTACCATTTATAAATCTTTTTTATTCATTTAACCACCCGTACGGACCGCGCGC
Source organism: Achlya flavicornis (assembly GCA_947623365.1). NCBI lineage: Eukaryota > Metazoa > Arthropoda > Insecta > Lepidoptera > Drepanidae > Achlya > Achlya flavicornis. The sequence goes on from OX392482.1 coordinate 8,656,167, forward strand.
GCGCTCTCAGCTGCATGACCCTAAGTACCTACCTAAATATTTTTTTTGGGAATTTTGTTTGTTATTATGAGTACAATCATGTTTAAGTGTCGTTTACTTATTACCAGTCACCCTATATAATCTGACAGACAGGCTGTCTTGAAGTCAGCGAAAGAGCATGTCGTATTCCATTGAAAATATTTCGCTGACTTCAAGACAGTGTCAGATTAGATTTATTTTATTGTTTTTTGTGTATTTTGAAGTCGATTTATTTTATTTTAGGATATAGATGCCCAATTTTTTTTTATTACATATTAGTTTCCTAAATCTAAATATATGGGTTAAATAGGCAGCTGCCATTTGAAAAAAATAATGTAGGCTGATGAGTATGCCATGGTATCATGCTCCAAACAAAAATTTTCGAAGCCCTATCTTGTAGCAGAATTTTCTTGCAGCATTGTTTGACATGGTGACTGCTTTCTTTCATATCTTTGGGTGTGGTTTTTAATTATATAAACAAAATTAATGGGATTGGTCTATATTTAGTTGCTACATAATTTAAACAAATACTAATAACTACAGAACTTGTTAATTTTGAACTTTGAATTTATGTTGATGTTGTTTCATTATCTTTAGCTGTATCTTTATGACTGGTCTCTTGCACTGCTTGTGTTGTTTCTCCTTTACCAATTTTATCTGCCATCTCTGCATACTTTGACTGCCTATAATCATACTTTGCTGCATCAAGCAGTACATTTTGAATCAATAGCCTATTGTTTGATTGTTTGTTCAGCAAATGTGGATATGGGTTTCCTCTGAGCTCTAATACCGCTTTCTCTAGTGTGCGGCCATACTGTGGTTTAGGGGCTTTGTACATCTTTGTAAAAGATGTGTTACTGTCTTCAAATCTTGGGGCTAGAACTTTAAATAGTTTGTGAACCAGTTCTTTTTCAAGCAACCAAAAATCTGCCATTTCCATAGTTGGTTTGTGACAATCTCCATGGCGAATAGCTTCAGATATGAGCTGTAAGAAGAGAAAAGCTATTATTATGAAACTTCTGACCCACATTCTTAATTAATAAGTCTACCCTAACAACAATCCCAACAAGCAAATCTGTTGCTTGGTTAAAGTATGAAGGAAGGACCAATAAAAATATGCATCATAGGAAGTGATAATAAGACTCAGTATCACTTTTGCTTGCTTGAACCAGTACTGATTTTACTCAGACATACTGTATATATAGGTATTGTGATGCACTGTCATTGCAGTCTTGATTTTTATGTCTAAAGGTGCGTTCGAATTGGGGTATGGTAGCAAAAATAACAGTCAAAAATGCCAAAAACGATCACAACTAGCGTTCGATTTGGAAAGTTGTGGGCGAAATTGGCGTTTTGAACTGTTTTCGTTCACCGTTCGTTTTGCTTGGAAACAGTTAAAAACAACACCGTGAACTGCAAATTTCGACCCACCTCCGAGGCAGGGTCGTTTGTGATCATATTTTGACATCTTTGAATCTGACATAAGTTTCGGAAAATTCATACGGGAAGCGAAAATTCTAATTTTTATTGTAAAATTTTATAGAAACAGGCAAGAGAATAATTTGTTAGATTAACTTTGTTTAATGATTAACTGAAGGAAAAAGGTAGTTTGAGACCAGTGACAAGTATGCGATCAGAATGGAAATGTCATTTTTGTATCTAATCGTTCGATTTGGGAAATATTGTTTGTGGCAAAAGTTGCAAAATTGTTGAAATTTTCCAATTCAAACGCCTAAACAAAAATGCCAATTTTGAAACTGTTAAAAACGACATCACTCCAATTCGAACGCACTATAAGGGAAGGATAAATAAACTCTCTATCAAATTTATAACATTAACTTACTTTCTATTAATTGTTAAGAATATAAAATTTAGAATTATTTAGTCTTCACAAAGAAATAAAATGTTTGCGAATCTGGAACAATAACTAGGTGATACCTATTACCTACACCTGTAATACAGATCTTCAGGCCCTCCAAGAATACACATTAATTAAATAGCCATCGAAAGGTATTTTTCCTCGATGTTATTATCTAACTACCTAATAATACAGATAGTAATTTCGTAGCATATCTACTTACTCTTTCAGCATATTGACGGGCTTCATCAGCTCTATTGAAATTCAGTTCAATTCTCTCAAATTTAAATAGGCCTGTTACAGTTTTCCGTAATTTATCTATTCTACCTTCTGGACCTTTTGGATTTTTAAGTCTGCGATGCTCTGGTCTTACTTTTATACGTAATTTGGAAACTAGCTTAGTGACATCTGCTTGATTCATGGTTAATCTTTCCAACAAACTTTACTTGTGTATGTTAGTCTACTCTGCTAACAATTAATCAATAAATAAAAATACGAATACTTGTATGTAATACTATTTACACACTTCAAAATATTATAATGTTAGGTTATGTTTCTTTTATGGACGTTGACTTGGGCTACATTCCGAATTAAATAATATCGCTCACAGTGCTCACAGCAATAATTTGCGTACCGAGTTAGATATCACGATAATGACAGCTGAGAACTGTCAACAATTCGGAACGCCCGTTATCGCGCTCACAGTATTCAAAACAGAACATTTGAGAATTTAATTAAAATCTGAATTAACAATGCGCTAGAACTCCTTATATCTTCTATTAGTTGATTCGCAAAAAGGAATATCCGCATTTTTTATTATTTTTCTCTCATAAAATCATAAAAAGTATCTTTGCCATATGGAAAACCAAAAATCTTATTAGATTTTTGCCGAAAACAATAACTAACCGTCACTTTTTGACAGCGCTCACGGTGATATCAGTTTAGGGCATGGTCGGTGTGAGCGCAAGATGGCGGATATCATGACGTCATCTATGACGTTTCACGGGACATCGTAACTGTCATTATTTCAATTCGGTACGGGTTTAAGCACGCTCAAATCGATTACAGCGATTATATCATTAATTCGGAATGCAGCCCAAGGCTGCATTCCGAATTAATGATATAATCGCTGTAATCGATTTGAGCGTGCTTAAACCCGTTCCATATTACCTTGAGCGCCATCTTGATGTTCCGTGAAACGTCATAGATGACGTCATGACATGCGCCATCTTGCGCTCACACCGACCATGACCTAAACTGATATCACCGTGAGCGCTGTCAAAAAGTGACGGTTAGTTATTGTGTTTTCGGCAAAAATCTAATAAGATTTTTGGTTTTCCATATGGCAAAGATACTTATGATTTTATGAGAGAAAAATAATAAAAAATGCGGATATTCCTTTTTGCGAGTCAACTAATAAAAGATATAAGGAGTTCTAGCGCATTATTAAATCAGATTTTAATTAAATTCTCAAATGTTCTGTTTTGAATACTGTGAGCGCGATAACGGGCGTTCCGAATTGTTTACAGTTCTCAGCTGTCATTATCGTGATATCTAACTCGGTACGCAAATTATTGCTGTGAGCACTGTGAGCGATATTATTTAATTCGGAATGTAGCCTATGTTGACTGCAGTTGACTGACTGAAGGTGCGTTCGAATTGGGGTATGGTAGCAAAAATAACAGTCCAAAATGCCAAAAACGATCACAACTGGCTAGGCATGGCATAAATCACAAGTAGCAGGTGATAAAGAATATGATTCTGTTTTCATATGTCACATCTGCTACCGTCCATGACATAGCCTGTTACATGTTATAAAGAATATTTAAGAATATAAATAAAATATATGCGACTGAAGGACTTTGTATCCATGGTCATGAACAAATTTAAAAAAAAAAAAAACTTTATCATTGATTATCTTTCAAGAGTATTCAAAAATAAACCTTAAATCAAGTGACATAAAGTGTTAACTTCTTTAGCATGTTATGTAGCAGGATAGAAAAATAATTTTTTGCTACGAAAGTATATATAATTTGCATCAGTGATAATTTGACACTTGCGTGCGATACTCGCACATGATTTTGTTTTCCAATGAAAAATACCGTCGATCAGCATCGATGACGTAGGTTACAAATCATTGCAAATCATATATCGCTAGTGAAATCATGCTATAAAAAATAATAATATCATCAAATGAGAATTCCTTTAAAGTAGCAATAATTTCCATGCCTACAACTGGCGTTCGATTTGGAAAGTTGTGGGCGAAATTGGCGTTTTGAACAGTTTTCGTTCACCGTTCGTTTTGCTTGGAAACAGTTAAAAACGACATCGTGAACTGCAAATTTTGACCCACCCCCGAGGCAGGGTCGTTTGTGATCATATTTTGACATCTTTGAATCTGACAGATAAGTTTCGGAAAATTCATACGGGAAGCGAAAATTCTAATTATTATTATAAAATTTTATAGAAATACTAACAGGTAAGAGAATAATTTGTTAGATTAACTTTGTTTAATGATTAACTGAAGGAAAAAGGTAGGTTGAGACAAGTGACAAGCAGGCGATGAGCATGGAAATGCCATTTTTGTATCTAATCGTTCGATTTGGGACATATCGTTTGTGGCAAAAGTTGCAAAATTGTTGAAATTTTCCAATTCGAACGCAAATACAAAAATGCCCATTTTGAAACTGTTAAAAACGACATCACTCCAATTCGAACGCACTATGAGACTGAGGCTGCATTCCGAATTAATGATATAATCGCTGTAATCGATTTGAGCGTGCTTAAACCCGTACCGAATTGAGTAATGACAGATTACGTTGTCCCGTGAAACGTCATAGATGACGTCATGATATCCGCCATATTGCACTCACACCGACCAATGGTCGGTGGTCGGCGACCATGCCCTAAACTGATATCACCGTGAGCGCTGTCAAAAGTGACGGTTAATTATTGTGTTTTCGGCAGAAATTCTAATAAGATTCTTGGTTTTCTATTTGGCAAAGATACTTTTTATGATTTCATGAGAGAAAAATAATAAAGAACGCGAATATTCCTTTTTGCGAGTCAAATTAAAAAAGATCTAAGGAGTCCTAGCGCATTGTTAAATCAGATTTTAATTAAATTCTCAAATGTTCTGTTTTGAATACTGTGAGCGCGATAACGGGCGTTCCGAATTGTTAACAGTTCTTAGCTGTCAATATCGTGATATCTAACTCGGTACGCAAATTATTGCTGTGAGCACTGTGAGCGATATTATTTAATTCGGAATGTAGCCTGAGTGACTGAGGCTGCATTCCGAATTAATGCTATAATCGCTGTAATCGATTTGAGCGTGCTTAAACCCGTTCCATATTAATTTGAGCGCCATCACGATGTCCCGTGAAACGTCATAGATGACGTCATGACATGCGCCATCTTGCGCTCACACCGACCATGCCCTAAACTGATATCACCGTGAGCGCTGTCAGAAAGTGACAGTTAATTATTGTGTTTTCGGCAAAACTCTAATAAGATTTTTGTTTTCCATATGGCAAAGATACTTTTTATGATTTTATGAGAGAAAAATATTAAAAAATGTGGATATTCCTTTTTGGGAGTCAAATTAAAAAAGATATAAGGAGTCCTAGCGCATTGTTAAATCAGATTTTAATTAAATTCGCAAATGTTTTGTTTTGAATACTGTGAGCGCGATAACGGGCGTTCCGAATTGTTGACAGTTCTCAGCTGTCAATATCGTGATATCTAACTCGGTACGCATTTTAACTAAAAAGGAGCTGCCAGTCCATTGAAAAGGCGCTAGATCGAGCTAAATACTGTTTAGACGATAAATAAATGACAAAAATAGACCGCAGGTGGGAAAAACCCTAAATTCAGCACCAAATTCAAACTGTAACTTAGCACCCAATAAATAGAAGTGTGTTAGATAATCTGTGGTTGCCAACTGCTAGCTTCACTCAGTCAGTAGCTAGATATTTTGCAAAAAGTTGCTAAAATGTTTCTAAGTAGGTAGATAACAATAAAATTGTTAATTAAAACACTAGAGAATTAAAAATCAGTAAATTAAATACCTTTTCTTTTCAATTTTCACAATATATTAAACAGCGAGCATTAGTTTTAAATGAGGAGATTTCTAATGATACCTCTATGATCAAAATACATGTCAAATCATGTACTTAAGGTTCAAATTGGTTCCAAATATCAACATTTTGATACGTATTTTGACAATAGAGGTATCATAAGAAAACTCCTCATTCCCGGCCACCGACCTATACCCTCACCCTGGCCAATAGCGTCGCGTTTAGTCTTTTTCTTTCGAGACCTAGTGCCCTATTACAAACTCTCGAAAGTATTGAAAAGTAGATAGAAAAAGTAGCTAAATTTTCTTTGAATTGTAGCTGCCTAACAATAAAATAGCTAGATCTAGCTACAAATTAGCTAAGTTGGCATCACTGACTATAATGTGAAGTGATTTATTGTGACTGACTGGAAACTATAATATAGCTAGATCTAGCTACAAAGTAGCTAAGTTGGCATCACTGACTATAATGTGAAGTGATTTATTGTGACTGACTGGAAACTATAATATAACTCGACACTGGCAGAAATAATTTGAGCTTGGTTGCCAAACTTAAAAATAAGAAGAAGAAGAGGTCAACACTTTTTGGCGGGAACTTGCAGAGTGACGTTGTGTTTTCGTTTTATTTTCATAAATTCATGTATTTTGAGTTTTATTGCATATTATCAGTGGTGTTTTATCCAATAAAGATCAATCCATGTGCACCAGTGAATTGAAATGAAATGAATTAAGTGTATCGTGACTTTTCAAGTTGTCTCAAAAAGTCAGTGAAGAGTTTTAGTACAATGACCACCATTGTAATAAAACATTCGACTTTTATGGACGGTGATTGACAGAGGACTATATGTGAAAGTGATTTATTGTGACTGGAAACTATAATTTAACTCGACACTGGCAGCAATGAGCCCTTATTTGGGCTTAGTTGCCAAACTTAAAAATAAGAAGAAGAAGAAGAGGTCAACATATTTTTTCTGGGCTGCGTTCAGTAACTACGCCGTGTGATCGCCCGATGATCATCGTAGCGTTCAGTAACAGTTCAATAACATGTGGTGTCCGGTGTGTAGTAACTGAACGCACCGCAGCACTGACACTGACAGTGACAGAGTGTTTAAAAATAATAAACAGATTGGTTATCATTTCATTTCAAGAAGAAGAATAAAATAAATATCTTTTAATAGTTTCTAACTGTGAACTGATGATGTGCTGATTATATAAATTTACAGTATCTACCTTCCTCTCGCACAATAATTGCGGTGACCAAGTCTTAGTATGACATTGACTAACTCGCAGAATTTTGAAGATGCAGGAGTTTACGATCTTCTTACAGACCTTTGTAATAAAGCAGCTCAGAAATACTGCTCACAGAATAGAATGTCGCAAAAGCGACTTACGAGCAAAATGAGGTCTATTTCTTACGAAATTATTTTGAAAAAGACATCGATAGAGATCCCTTCCAATACTGGGGATCCAATAATAGATTTGCTCACGCATTATTTCGTATCACAACAAAACACAAAGAATGTAGCAGAATACAAAAGATCTATTGAGTTAAAAAAGATTATAAGTACAATCCGCCAGACTGATTTTGGTGAGAACAAGGAGAATATCTATAATATTTTAAGGTTCCTTAATGCCTTGAGCGATACTGTAAAAGTGGATTTATCGCCTGAAATATTCCAGGTATAATCTTTAAACTAATTTCCACAGATAGCAATAAAGAAATAGCCATTTTCATTGACACATACAACAAAATTGTTTTTTCTGAATGTTTATTATAGAGCCCCTTCACCTTTGGACTGCTAGATGAAATGCTCCCAAAGCCTCGAAAAGAAACGTATGGTTCCCCGCAGCCATATCCATATTACCCATCTCATGTATTTGAGTTGCCATTTTCATTGAAACGTCAGGGATCAATGTTAGAAAATCACAAGTCACAAACATACACTGAATATACTGTGGAAAGCTTTGATTCAGCATCCTGTAAGTATGATATTATTTCACTACGTAGTATTAATCCATGAGCAGGTCTCCCAAATCCCTAAGTGATTTAATAATAATAACAATAAACAACAACAGAATGCAATGCTCCTGGAGATGGCTTGCATTGTGAGAACATTCCTCAGCCTTAGCCACCGGTAACAAAGACCCTGTTCAGGATACCGGTTGGATGCTTTACTTGTTTGTACCTATTTAAAAATGTAAAAAATAAGTAAAAACATCAATATATGCACTAACAATAATAATCTATATTATCAGGCTACTTTGGCCCATAACCTTACAAACTAACATAAATATTAAAATAAAACAATTTGTGTTGCTTAAAACAATATTAGTAAGAAGAACTATGTCACCATGTGATTGTGTGCCACTTGTCTGCGGTTCAAAGTCTTCTTCCATGATGAGGTGTAGAAAACATGATGCAACTTGCACCACAAATGCCAAAACGTTGATGTAGCAGCTCGATTCTAGTAGCTGCATGCACCCTCAGCATGTACTTGATCCTATGGTGCAAATACTCCACAATGTCCCATGCCTTGGTAGTGTAGTGAAGAGCGGAGATATACACTGGAGTGTTTGACTTTGCGGCACATATGGTAGCTTGAACTCCAGAGGCTGCTGCATTGGTTCTTGTATTAAATATTTTCTTAATAATCTGTATTCATAGTCGGTAGGCAATGTTCCAAAATTTCAAAAAGACCATGATCTCTTTTTCTGCTCCCATGTCGTAAGACCTATTTTCGATTTTCGGCATTGAATTATGAACTATGTATAAATAATGGAGATAAAGAATTTCTTAAATATCTATAGTTTTTGGGTTATTAACGAAACACTAATTACGATCTTTTTTTCATCTTAATTTGTTAATAAAAATTGCACTTTTTTATGTACAGTCGAGGACATAAATATGTATACACTTTTTGTAATTCAAAAGCGATTTTCTCGCATGTTTAACATTTAAGTGTTAAGCTATTACACAAATCATAATAGTATATGTTAGAAGATTCTGCCTTTATAATATCTCATAATTTCAATCAGTAGTTTAAGAGGAAACCGTTGTTGAATTTTACTAATTGTATACATTGTTTATGTCCTTGACTGTACTAATAAATCCTCGAGAAACATTTTTCTAGACATCATTCCGCATTGAATGAGCTAATTAACATGTTTTTCAAGTTGTTGACTAGATAATTTCCCTTGGTTACACGTTAGGTTTCGTTTTATCAACATGATCCTGATGTGATCAGTTGATTCACAGTTTGTGGAATTCATATTTTTCATACGTAGTTAAAAGATGCACACCCCATCCGTGAACCAACGGGTTAACATACTTCTTATAAAACCAAAATTTATTATTTTAACAGTCATACCAGATTCAACAAATTCCAAAATGCGAGGACAAGCAGATATGAAGACCTTTCTAAGTCCAATGTCACTTGCTTCACTTACATCTTCACACCTCAGTCCGTACTCGGAGAGTAAGATGTTAAACTACCCTAGATTGACAGCACCTAGAGACTTGCAGATACCTACTTCTGAAGCGAATGTCAAGGTAATTATAAGTTTTTGCTAATATGTTCATTTTTTAAACAAGCTTTTTTTGGTGACTGTACTTTTTGTTGACTGTACTTGCATTGTCTTCCAATATACCTACTAATGTATACTAAATATCAAGTCAATCCGACCACTGGAAGAGGGAGAAAATCTACTTGCAAGATTTGACCCGAACATATACATAAATGTCTGGATTGTCGAATCTGTTATTGAATACCTCCTCACTATGAAATATCTTCGAATTATATTTTTAATTTGCCTTTGTGTTGGTTGGTAAAAATTTAATAAAAAGCTTGTAAAAAAACTCAAAAACGCAAGTATGAGAGCAATCCTTCCCCAATCCCTCAGCGAGCCATTTGGCAATCTTACATATACTATGTTTTTTCTTGATATGGATTTATGAATGACGCCAGAATGCTCCCCTATGGAAATTAAAATAAAATAATAGTCCTTTTTGATATTTTTTTCAGATATCATTAACAAGTACAGATGTAAAGTCAGATGTAAAAGAAGTGTTCAGAGCAAAAACAAATGCTGGTACTGTTGATATCTGGGAGCTGGCAACTCAAATAGACAAAGATATTCCTGAAAATATATGGGAGATAGTTTGTAAGTCTACATGCGTTTTAGTTAGAATTCATTTTCAAATTCAATGATATACTGAAATATATGCTGAAATAATTGGAGTTATATGTAGTTTCTGGGTATATTGGGGGAAATATTGCGTTTTAGTTGAGATACTAGCTGCCCTGCACTGCATGTAACGGAGTTTAATATGTATGACAAGAGAGTAAGGTCTGTTTTTCTTAATTGGTGATGTTATAGACGTTGAGATATTTTTGATTGGTTGTGTGTGAAGATATTATTGAAAATCAGCTGCTCAGATATTTATGACACAATAGATGTTCAGATATTTATGGTAACTTGCACTGTAAATATGTTTTTGAAAATTAATACTGCTCACATATCGGCGGCTTAGGTAGAAAACTAAATAACTCATTTTTTCTAGTTGGGAGATAATTGCGATTTACTGTTTATAATTGTTATTTTGTAAGTTTTTTTGGTGTAATTGTCTCCGAACTAGAAATATGAGTTATCTAGTTCTCCACATACGCCGTCGAATTATAAATATTTTAAAGAACACATTGTCTGTTGTGATATATATCTGATGGTGACTGTACATTTCCTTGTAGCTAAAATGCCGATAATAAACGAAAGACAGCTAATAGCAACTTCACCAAGGGAGCTTGGCTTATGGCGGCAAACATACGAAGGTGTACTTTCAGATCTGAATATTGTATCGGAGAAACAGTTCATCAGGCATCTTATGTATTTAATAAGTAAGTGAGAATTATATCTTAAATTTAATCATAAATTACACGTAGGATTTATATACCTATATTTTTTTTTTAATTTACTGTGTATGGGCCTGTGTTTGACCACAATCTCGCCATGGTAAGTGATGATGTGGCCGAAGGTGGTTAGCACACAAAGCCTAGAAGGAGCTGGCTCTCAAGTGCAGCTGTCCGAACACATCGATTTGCAACAAACAGGGTATACAGATTTAATTATATACCAAAAATACAATTGTGTATCCAAAATGGTTGCCTGCTTTGTTGTGCTAACAATTTTTACTCACACTAGATTAATTAATCTGTATCATAGGTACCAAAATGATCACCAAAACAAATATCCTAGGTTTTCATAAACACGCATTTAACGTTAATAATAAGTGAAGCGCTCGTGGCGTAGGAAGCGCTCGTGACGTAGCATGATTAGCCGTTCTTAATCGATCGGCAAAGTTAAGCTACGTCTGTCGTGGTCGGTACCTGGATGGGTGACCGCCTAGTGGTATTTCAAATCGAGCGTTTCCGTGCTTCGGAAGGCACGTAAAGCCGTTGGTCCCGGTTATCACTTAATTGTGATAGTCGTTAAGCTAGTTGGATGCCTCCTAGGCAGCTTGAAAAATTCCAACAGTAGGTAGACCACTAGCCTACCTCCACCAATCCGCAGTGGGCACGCGTGGTGGAGTATCGCCCAGTCCCTTTCACCCTCATTTGTGAAAGGAGGCCTGTTCTCAGCAGTGGGACATTATAGGCTGATGATGATGATGATGATGATTTAAGTTAATTATAGTGATGGAAAATATTATGAGTTTCTATGGATGGGAAAAATTCAATTGCATGATTTCAGTGTTGGTCCCATACTAAAAGTTGTTCAGCATGACTAATCCAACATAGGTTTCGAAAATATGCTATCTCAAAATCTCCACCCAGTAATATGTTTATGAGAACTCGAAAGCGGCTGTATCGATTTCGATGAAATCTGCAATCGGGCAAAGTTCGGTTACCCAAGTAGGTACTTATATTAATTAACTGTCGCGCCGACATATCTGATGCCAAACCGTTCATGCCGCATGTCAAAAGCTTGACTATTTTTTTAAACTTTTCAGGTGGCGTAGAAACAAATTCATTTCCATTTAGTCAAGAATCAAACAGTTTTTACATGAAAGATAATTTAGTGTTGGAAGGAATATCAAAAGAACATATGAAAGGCTACGTGTCGGATCTGCTGGTGGTTGGCACTTATTACAGGCGATTGTATAAGTTTGCCTTCAACCAGACGTTAGAGGAATATTCTAATAGTCATGGACTCGTTTATGAGGTAGACTGTTCAACACATTTTTTATGCTACTATGCTCGCCTGATGGAAAGCGGTCACCGTAGCACATATACGCTTGCAACACACGGGGCAACACTCACGCGTTACCGACCCTTCCCTCCCCCCGCTCTTATGAGCTGTGGCAACCTTACTCACGCGCAGGGACACAACAGAAAGTTATTACGCTGTGGTAAGGCGGAGGTACTTCCCCTTTCTATCTCTTTGATCGAAATAATGCTATGATCTACCTCTCTTAAAATTTATTAGTGTATTTTGCTTAATGCGTTTTCACTGATACTTGAGATTGATGTTTCAATTTCTTTCTTAATTAAATTAAATTAACATTCAATTACACTCGAAAATTCAAAATAACTTCTTGTCTTGCACGTTAGTTTTAAGGTTCTTAGTTCATGTTTGTAAAACGGAGGAGGGCGTTGATATCTGCGACGCAGTTTTACACTATTGTAGATGTCATCGTTTCAAATGTTAAATAGTGATTCATGTGCATCAAATAAAATTGTATCTTATCTTTTATTCCTAAAATTCACAGACCAATAAGCCTTGTAGACGCCACATAAATACAGTTTTGCATGAGAACACAATCTTAAAATGGCGGGGGAAGGGCGGACGGCGTGTTATAATTAATTAGCAGGACGCCTCCTATTATATTTATTTATTTCATGTTAACGTTATGTGTTCATATGGGCATATGTGTTCTTATGCAGTTGGTACCTACTGGTGCATTAACTTGAAGATCGCGGGTATCCGGCTAATGAGCGTCTTTTAGGTTTATTAGTCTGTGTTTTAACTACGAAAAATAATAGAGAGTTACCGTTGAATTTATTTGGGAATCTCAAGTTTTTCATAAAGATATCCTAATTAATATTGTATTTAATTCCAGTTTCTGAAAGCCAAATATTAATCTGTATCAAGACTGTTGCCGTCTTTGTCATTTTAGACGACATGGGCAATGACAGCAGATACCTATAGTTTCAACAAAAAATTACCTTTGATTTGGATTTCAGAAACGAACAGTTAATGTTTTATATGTACCTACATACTTAAACATAATTCTTATTTCGCTTGTAGGCAGCAAGAGAAGTAATAAAGCGTTATTTACTAGAGTTTCGTGCATTGGCCACAGAGATATACGAGGAATGTTGTAAAAGCAGTGCTGAAGAATTGAATTGTATGCCAACATTGTTGCAAATATTGTTTCATATGGAACCTCTAAAATATGAGATTGAAACTATTGTCGCTATTTACAAGATGATTGACTCAGGTAATTTATATTAAAAAATAAATAAATAAGTTAACAATGGAATACGACTCGGTCGGCAGCACATTGGCAATTCGCCTGGTATTGCAAATGTCCATAGGCGGCGGTGACCACTTACCATTAGGTGGCCCGTATGCCTGCTTGTCAACCTGTCGACATAAAATAATTGGACTGTTTTACAAAAATCTTAAACCGACTTCAAAGTACACTAAGAAGTAATCAAATCCTGATCTGATGACAATGGGACCAAACGGGAAGTGTACCCTTCCAGACAAAAAAAGAATTTACTAAATCGGTTGATATGACGGACTTATGAGGTAACAAACATAAAAAAAAAATACAAACGAATTGAGAACCTCCTAATTTTTTTGAATTCGGTTAAAAATAGAATGAAATTTAAGAAACTTGATCTCCGAAATTATTCAAGCGCACTTTGGATGCGTTTACGTCCGAATTTGACGCGCGAATACGCACGACACGAAAGATCTCGATGAGGAAAAATCCCTTTTGAGTAGTTGGGAAAAGGATGAATTGTAGGTCGAGTTAAGAGCACATGAAATTTTACACTTGTTTGTAATGCGAATCTTACTACCTCTACGGCGCCGCAGCTATTTTGTAATAACAACGGTACAAAGGTAAAGCAATTCAAGTGAGTGGAGTCAGGACTTTGATAGCTGCCCCTCTCGCCCCCCGAAGTTATTACATAAGAAATTTAAAAATAAAAACTTAAAAGCTATTGCCTATTAAATGGGTGATAACTAGCGGAAGACCTCCCTTTGCGACTGATTGAGATATCAACAATAATTATATATCAAACGCGAGCGTACATCCTGCCGGCGATGGCCTATTAAGCAGAAAAGATGGAAATAAAGTTATATTTTATTTACAGAACCAAAAACAGCTATTCCTCGCGGTGCAGAGCTCATGTCATATCTGTTTAATGAAATATCTTTGGTGACGCACAAGAAAACAGCATTCACTATGTTTAATTCTTTGTATTATATCTGCAATGTTTATTTCAAGTAAGTTTAGTGTTAAAACCTCAGATTACAGAACAAAAGGATAAAACGTTTGTAAGTATGTAATTTAAGCCTGTATCCAGATCAAGTCTCAAGAATAGATCGTGTTAATCGAAAATTAACCTAATTTCATTAGTACAAGTTCCAAATTCCTAATGTTTAAAAGAATACATAACTGAAATTTGTGAATGTATAGCGGGACCGAAATGAAGCAGCGGGCTGCCATTAACAGTCTTGCGGGGCTACCGTGTATCTTTGGTGGTCATTAACGAGTTTGAAATGATGGATCTTCCAATGGTCTTCTTTCTACTGCAAACATTAAAAACACTACAAAAATCATTAATAGTGTTCATTACGATGACCACCAAAGATAGCGGTAGCCCCGCATGATTGTTAATGACAGAAATTCCGTTAATGATTGACATAAACTTACTCTCTGATCATATTTTCACTAAAATAATGTTTCTCTCTAGGTTCATAGAGAGATTTATCTTCGAAGGCGAGCTGGACGATAGGTTCAATGAGTTTTTCATACGCAAGGATAACCAGTACGTGAACGTTCGTTCCAAACGGTACTGGGATAAAGGTTTCTATATAACCCAGAGTGTAGCCGTGCCGGAATTTCTTAGATCACTGTCCAAGTTCATACTTTTGTGTGGTAAATCATTAAGGTTATTGAAGCTTTGTAATCCTCATGTAAGTGCATTACGTACAGTCGAGGACATAAATATGTATACACTTAGTAAAATTCAACAACGGTTTCCTCTTAAACTACTGATTGAAATTAAGAGATAATATAAAGGTAGAATCTTCTAACATATACTATTATGATTTGTGTAATAGTTTAACACTTAAATGTTAAACATGCGAGAAAATTGCTTTTGAATTTCAAAAAGTGTATACATATTTATGTCCTCGACTGTACATTAGTACTTAAGTTTATTTATATATTAGTTTTGTTAAACGTATACGAAAAACATATAAGAGATATAACTCAAATCGGCTTTCTAATTGGCCTTGAAGTGCCCGTCAAAGAAAAAAATAAGCGTGAACATATATTTATAAAAATATAAATTAATTTCGATTTGAAATGTCAATCCCATACAAAGATTGATCGTTTATTAACGATGACGATTGTCGACAACCATCTTGTCTAAGGGGGCTGATTGGTACTAAAATATATGTTCACGCTTATTTTTTTCTTTGACGGGCCAGTTGGCGCAGTTGGTTAAGATTCACCTGACGCGCCGCAGGTCGTGGGTTCGATTCCTACACAGGACATGCATTTGTGTGCATGAACATGTCTGTATGTCCTGACCTGAGTCTGGGTGTAATTATGTATATTAAGTATGTATTTACAAACAAAAAGTAGTATATGTATTATATCAGTTATCTGGTTTCCATAGTTAAAGCTCTGCTTAGTTTGGGATCAGATGACTGTGTGTGAGGAATGTTCCAGGATATACAGGATATATATTATTATTCCTGAAGTAGGAGGAAGGACTGAGATTTGTGTATGTACTGAGTACATAGGAGACGAGCCCTGAACTGAACTGAGCATGAAAAATATTATGGGACATTAACACACGTACGGTACCCAGACTTCAGGACAAGCAGAAATTTTCATGCACACAAATGTCCTGCCCGTTAAATATAAATAATACGCCTATTGCTCTCTACGCGTAACTAAATCTGCGCTGAAAACATTCTCATGCTGATGATCATTCCTCTACTAAAGTAAAGTCAATCGCGTCTCACCCGACCTAGGAATAAACTTAAATACTTAGAAGGTTTGACCAAATTTCAGGATCCCCTAGTCGTCCTAATATCATCCGATCACCCATCAGTGAAGTGTTGCGCCAGTTTCGAAGAGCTGGAACGACAGCAACAAGTGCTAGATGTGTACAGAACTAGGTGCCTGTTCGTCAGCGGTGAACTGGTTACCTTCGATCAGATACTGTTGAAACGGGAGGCCGAGAAGAAGGCCTTCACTGAGATGGCGTCGATCAAACAGGCTGAAACTTTGGAGAAGATCGTTGGTAAGTCTGAAGTAGCATGCAGTTTTAGGCGGTTATCACACTGCCAGGCATCACGCTGCATGTTGCGTGTCAACGTACTTGCGTGAGTGCAGGCATCATCGTGCGGGTTTTTACGCACTCACGCGCGTAGTTGCGTTTTGTGGATTCACGGCGGCTCTGACTCATTTCCTTCAAAGCCGTCACAAACAGACGTCAAGCCCATCTAAAATCACGCACGGCACTGCGACTCGGTGTGCCATACCTTGCGTCTCGCCCGCACCCACGCGCGTGTGCGCATGTTTCTCCGCTTGTAGGCGCGTGATCTGCATGAACGCGCGCGGATGCATTTACTGTGTGTTGGACTGTGCGTGTTTTCTATACAAATGGAGATACTTACAAGCAACGTTAAAACACGCATTCATGCGCTACGCTGTGTGGTGCGTGGCAGTGTGTTAACCGCCTTATGGTAACCACCTTGTGCTACATTATTAATGTCATTGATGTTATACAATAGGTAAAGTGTATAAAGCATTTTTGATGCATTAAAGTTACCACAAATAACTATGCACAATGTTATTTTTACAGCGGAACGAAAAAGGTTAGCGCAGTTAATAATAGCTGAAAAACAACACTCCCTCCGTGTGTTGGAAGCAGCTATGGCAGAGGCTAAAGCTGCTAAAAATAAAGCGAAGCAGCGCCAAAGAAAGCGTCACCAGCTTGAACATGCTGCTGAAAAAGCCGCTGAAGAGGTCGATTCTCGGTTAAGGGATGATGAGAGGTAAATTAAACTCCAGTTTATTTTATGTAGCGTCAGGATGCGATATGGTATATAAGGCTTTATGGCACAAATTTAAAAGACATAATCTGACTGTGGAAGACAGGTTGATGATAAATTATTGTATAATATTTGCAATAAATAATAATTCCATAAGCTCTGATACTGTTATGAGTACTTGGGAGAAAGGTTGTTAGAAAAGGTTTGTTAATTCAATTCAAAATCATTTATTCAAATAGACCTTCGCAGGCACTTATGAAAAGTCTGACTCTAATACTCTAATACCGGTTCGGAAGGTTGCATTTGCTGAGAAGAGCCGGCAATAAACTCAGCAATTACTCTCTTCAAACAAAACAGGCTTAGATTCATTACATAATATTTACATTCTAATCGCACTGAAAACAATTGCGTGCCCCGGCGCGGCGGCAAAATTACAAAGTAGACTGAATAAATATTTAATAAGTAAATAAATAGCAAACTTAAGCAGACCAGCCCCTTTTTTTTGTTTTTAATTGTTTGGGAATTATAGCAGCAGTCTAGGGTGGATGAATGATTGATTAAGGCGAACTTGTGTGGATGGATAAATGAGCTACTATGGCGAGCTACTATGGCTGAGTAAACAGATTATGGCTGTGGCACGCTGTGGTGTCCAATAAAGGATTAACTGCCCATTTTTATGAGTACTTCTCAAACAGGTTCTACATAATCATATTTATTTTCAAAGCTTGTATTTATTTTATAGGAATAAAATAATGGAATATTATTCCAAATTAAATATGGAAGTGGAAAAAAGTAAGATGCATACAGAATGGAAAATAAAGCGCTTACAGTTAGATCAAAGCAGAATGCAGCTTTTGTCAACTGAAGAAAGAAATTTGAAAAGAGAAAAGTTGGAATTGGAGCATCAAAGAAATGAAGAAAATATTATGGCCATGTCTATTCAAAGTGATTTTAATAATGATGAGCATGAGGCGAAAGATGAATCTACAGATGATACAGGAAATTACACAAAAGATGATAAAAATAAAATTGTTGATTCAAATTTCTCAGTCATTATGAGAGAATCTGAAGAAACTGAAAATTTAGAATTTGATGAAAATAAATCCAAGGCACAAGGCTCTACTGACGTCTTAAGTGCTTTATGTAATGTAGCTAAAAGCATTTTTGGAGTTTCTAAAACCACAGATTATAAAAGTTGTGATAATAAAAAAGATCTTGATGCTCAAGGGAATGTCATTCCTATTACGACTGAAGTTAACTCCAATGTCCAAAATAGTAAAACATCAAGTGATGTTATTGGTGGCAATTTAGATACTGAATACGATAATCTACAGTATCAGAGGGCAAAACGAGAAGCTTTGATGAACAAGCAAAAAGTTATGGCACATGAATTTGGACAAATGGATAAAGAAAACAACCAATTAAAAGACCTCACAAATATGGCCTCAATTGATGAAGAGAACAATGTGAAAGATGTTCTGTCTTCATTTACTGAAGCTAAAAAAAATAAGTTAAAAGTACTTGGAGCAGACTTTGGCTTGGCTCAACAGAAAAAACATATTAGGGAACCGATCACAGATGCTCAAAAGGAAGCATTAATTAATAAGCAAAAAGTTTTAGGTGTTGAATATAATCTTCCAGCTGAAATTCATATTACAAATAAACCAGCGAACGTAGCACAAGAAGAAGCAATACGAAATAAGAAGAAAGTTTTAGGTTCGGAATATGAAGACCGAAATTATTTACAAGCCAGTTCAAAACGCGAACCCGCTAAAAGATCTGGGTTGACATTGAATTTGAAGCCTTATGGTGAAACAATGAACAGCAATAGTCTTAAAACCACCCCGAATACAGGTGCGATTACACCAGGTGATTTTTTCCCGAGGGTAAGTTGATTGATTGTTTTCACTTAAATTTAATTTATTTTAATGTGAATTAATATTTGTATTTAATTGCCTTAGCTGGACTTAGAAACACCAACAACAGCCGACATCCAATTGGAGGGGCCAATGTCTAGTAACGTCTTCACACCTCGGAGCGAAGGTGCCAAAGATTTCAGCACCGAGAAATCTAAACCTGATAAAGAATATTTAACTTCTGATGGATTCAATTTCCCAATGATGGTCGACGATGAAATAGTGGAATCTGAAGTCATAAGCGATATGAATAATGTTGATACTCCAGATAACTCGCCTTCAAAGAGTTTAGAATCTGAATTAAAAGATATGAATACAAAAAAATCGTTTTTCAATTTGCTTGATGGTACATACAGCTTTGAGGAATTTGATCCGTTTGGTGTTAAGGAACTGAAAAGATTCTCCAACGATCACTTAACGTGTAAAATGGATTTGGATGTGGTGACGTCTTGTTACACACATCCCGCAATTATTATGGAGGAGGTGAAAAAAAAACCCACCGCAAATATATTTGCTTCACATTTTGGATCTGAGGAAGAGGATCATCAAAAAATAACATGCGACAACATTGCTACACTGACAGCTTGTCTTCAGCGG
This sequence comes from Achlya flavicornis, assembly GCA_947623365.1. Classification (NCBI taxonomy): domain Eukaryota; kingdom Metazoa; phylum Arthropoda; class Insecta; order Lepidoptera; family Drepanidae; genus Achlya; species Achlya flavicornis. Next base: position 8,675,938 of record OX392482.1, read on the forward strand.
TCTGTGATGCTACCTCTTACTTACCAACTAGAAGTCGTTAACAATACGATTCTCACATACTATCTCGTGAATCTCGATATGTACGAACATTTGAGAAGTTTGAAGGACTACTTCTTTTTGATGGACGGAGAGTTTTCTAAAAGTATATGCCATAATTTGTTCACGAAATTGGTGAAAACATTGAATCCTCAGGAATTGTTGAATTTCGCTACTCTACACAATATACTGGATAAAGCTCTGGGGTCATCTATATCACGTGAGTATTTGATAATAGTATTTGATATTAATGAGAATTAATCTCGTAAACAAATGCGATCATCTTTAAAGTTCTGCTTTTGTTTTTCAGATGTACACAAATTTTCCGAGAATTTGTCGTTCACCATAACTGAATCTCCTCTCAGTTTTCAACATAGTTCACCAGATGTTTTGCAATGTCTTTCATTAACTTACTCTGTGAGTTGGCCTCTCAATATTATATTGTCACAAGAGGCTTTGCTACGATATGCAAAAGTATTCCAGTTTTTGGTTAAAATGAGGCGAATCTTTTGGGTATTGGGTGAAGATTTTGAGGTAAGATAATAATTATTAGGAAGGTTATAATCCATCCATCAGGCATGACTAAATACACTAATACCGTATGTATTTGTGTGTATGGAATTTGGTCCAAGCTCGAAATTTCATACAAAAAAGGTGTTTTCAGCAAAGATTATCTCTTTTTTAATGTTGATTTATGGCACTGTATTTGGTATCAGTGGGCTTAGTGCGAGTTTTTTAACGCGCTCGATAAGGTTGACGTTAACTCTAATTTGTATGGCGCAGGACCAGGCGCCGCCAATTGCCGCTAGAAGGCGCTAGTACAATGCCATACAAATTAGAGTTAACGTTAACCTTAGCGAGCGCGTTAAAAACTCGCACTAAGCCCTCAGATAGCGAAAATTCAGCATTTGAAAACTTCTATTGAATTTACTGTACCAATTCTGGTATACGCCAAAAATGTTAATTAGTATGGACAGTGCAATTATTGTTAATTTTTTTATGAAGATTGAAATGAAATTTGTCAACACTCAAATGGCAAAAATGACCGCTTCCATATTAAATTTAAAATGACGACACCGCCTGGAAGCTGACTCTTTTAGCTTTGAATCCATAACAAATGCAGTGCAAAAAGATGATATTAGAGAATATCTTTGCTGAAAACACCTCTTTTGTATGAAATTAAGAGCTTGGGCCAAATTCAATGCCGATGTTTTTATAAAATGCGTAATCTTGCTCGGTGGACCACGTTACTCAAACACATCTTTCTTACAGGCTTTAAAACTATCAGCAAAATTATCCAGACAGCATTCCCGAAAGCTCCTTAGATCGCCGCATTACATTTCCATACAAATATACAGACATGTAATGGCATCTATGATTCGTGCCTTAGACAACTACATTGTCACAACGTCTATTCTTTCTTCTTGGACCGAATTCGAAAACGACCTGAAAAAGGCACGAACTTTAGACGATCTATACGATTGTCACGTGGTTTATATCAAGAAAGTACTCTTTAGATGCCTTTTAAATAACAGATCGACACCAGTGATGAAGCTTTTGAATGATATGTTCACTGTTATACTCAAGTTCAGTCGTGTTTTGAAAGCTGGGTAAGTTTTTTTTTTATATAACTAAACAAGCTTACGGTCCGCCTGATGGTAAGCAGTTACCGTAGCCATATGGCCGCTTGCAACACGAGAAGCATAGCTCACGCGTTACCGACCTTTCCCCCCTCCCCGATGAGCTCGGGCGACCTTACTCACGCGCAGGAACACAACTTCACACAACACAAAGTTATTTGGCTGCGGTATTCTGTAAGGTGGAGGGTGGAGGTAATTAAGGTACAGGGTATCTTATTGTGATGCAATTCTGTCAATGAACGTCAGAATGTATTGAAAGAGAGTTATTTGATAGAAAACAATTAATTTTACACGAGTGGCAAGCTATTTTGTTGGTCGTTATGATATGAGGGTGTAAGTAAATTATGGGTGTCGAAACAGTGGTTAGGTGAATTTTAATTCTATGAGTTAAAGGTACGCCTGTTCTTTTTATATCTACCGATTTAATTTGTGTTCAATTTTGTAGTGAGTGGCAGCAGAAAGAAGAAAATGGATATTTCACACATTCGAGTTTTGCACAACTACAAGAGTTGTTCCATTTATTTGAAAAATTGGCCAAATATTTGCACAAGGTTGTAACAAAATTGATGGAATGTGGATATCAAAGGCATTTGGTAGAATTGCTAACTATGATCAACTTGAATGGATATTATGACTTGGATAAGTCGAAAGAAGAACACACTGGTGTGCAATCTCCGTTAAAGTGACATATATATTAGTATAGACTGTTTATTTTAATTGTACTGGAAAATCTCCTACATGCCAATTTTAACATTAATAAAACTAATTAAACATGATATTTTGGAAGCACAAAGATTATTAACAAAAAATATTCATGCATTACTCATATGTATTAGGTTAATTAATAATGCCTTTTTGGGCTTATACTTGCATGACATTTAAGTGATATTATTTTATCCCACCAGCAAATCATGTGATAATTTACTTTAAGATAGTTTATGCATAGCTTCTCATAATAATGTTAAATAAGTTTATTGTGTATTTGATAATCGATTGTGTCGTTATTTACTATTGAGACTCGGTCGGGGCTCTCTGGGAATTATTGCTGATACTAAAAAAAAATGGGAAAAAAAAAGTTTCCGTGTCTCAACTAGCGGTAGGCGATTGTTACTAAAAACAATCTAATTATTCGATTGTTCAATTTATTCGAATCTTTCGAATAACAATCGACAGCTGCCGATTGTCCGTCGATTGTTCATAATACGCTTCGGTATTTTGAGCATAGAGGTATCATAAGAAACCTCCTCATTGCAACCTGCGTTGCGTGCGGTAATTTTCATTCGAAAGGTCGATTGTTATTCGATTGTTTATTAGTTAGAACGAATGAATCGACAATCGAATGTACAGTTTTATAATTGTCGATTCTTTCGATTACTTTTTTTGGCACAATCGCCCATCGCTAGTCTCAACCTCCTCCGGCCGAAGATTTATGTATGGTATGGAGCCGATGGTGATAAGCGTTCTACCTAGGCCTTGAGCACTCATGTGAAGCTGTGGAACACCCGGTGGGAAGATGGCTTAACTATCTCGATTGTACTAAAATATACCTTATCTTATGGTCTATATGGCTCTTTGTTGTCCTTTTTAGAATTTGTACTCACGTTCATTGCGTAGTCGTCCGACGTACGCCGCGATGCCTCTATACTAATATACACATATCCAAAGCTTTACCTATTATTGCTTAGATACTTGTTAATTATTATTATGATAGTTATTATTACATTGATTATATTATTTAGGTTGGGTTGTTAGATCGGTAGTTAAGGTGACCAATAATTAAACTAACAATTTGTTAGCCTTCTGCGTTTAATATCGACTAACTATTTTGTGTACAAGTTTATTAAACTGTTTGTTTTTATGTGTCACCTTAACTAACGATGAAATGTCTCGCTCTTAGGATAGAATGTTATATTAATTGTGTTAATACTTTATTGAATATTGATCTGCTACTATTTAATTATTCGCTAATAAATTACCTAGTTATATTTTTATGGGTTTTCATGATTATAACAAAAAAATATTCAAAGCCGCTTGTGGAAAGTAAAGGGGCGGTCATGTGTTATAATTATATAAGTCTGATTTTTCATTCCGTGGACTAAACTGACAGATGCGCTCGACCTTTTTTACAAGCTTTTCTTTAACTCGCTTTATATGACGGGCCAGCTGGCGAGGTTGGTTAAGACTCTGGTTAAGATTCCACCTATCGCAGGTCGTCGGTTCGATTCCCGCATAGGACATGCATTTGTGTGCATGAACATTTCTGTATGTCCTGATTCTGGGTGTAATTATGTATATTAAGTATGTATTTACAAACAAAAGTAGTATATGTATATATCAGTTATCTGGTTACCATAGTACAAGCTCTGCTTAGGTGAGGAATGTCCCAGGATATTTATTTATTTTATTATGTATGTAAAATCTTGCATGTCCAATTTCACCCACTTCCAGTGGTCGGATTGATTGTATATTGGAAGACAATGCCAGTACAGTCAACAAAAAGTACACTCACCATAAAAAGCTTGTATTAAAAATGTTTCTTTTTAACGAAAACTTATTTCTTTTATTGTTACAAGCGTTGAGCACAGTGTTGTGTATAACTCACTCATTAGTAATTCATCGAGCACTTGATTTGATTTTATTAATTTATAAAAATAAATGTTTATTAATAAACATAATACATAGGTAATATTAATAAGTATATTTTAATTGATCGATATAATGTAGTATGACATGAAGTAAAGATGTGTCAAATGAGTAAATTAAATGAGGGCTCACTTAGAATCAGGAACACTCTGGATACAACACAATTTTTACGATAAGGTGCCAATCCACCATATGTAATTTTAGTCCACGGAATATAAAATCAGACTATAGTAACTAGATTTCTACACCTGCATCCCCAGTCGAGCTGCTCTTTGAGCGAATAAACGCTATGTTCTACCTCTCTCTTTTCCTTTACCTTATCTCTCTCTTTTACCTTATCTTTTCCTCCTTGTAATTGAAGCCTTGACGTCGCAACTGGAGGTGTATGCTATTTGCCGATGACATTGTTCTCATCGCTGAAAATGGATTTGATGTCCAGAGCAGGCTGGTGAAATGGCAGCAAAAGCTGGAGTTTTGGCTTGACAATTGGCAGAACTAAAACTGAACACATGTTCTGCGATTCCCGCGGTCTCTCCACGTTCGCCAGTGTGATGTGACTTTCGGTACCTCACAAATTCAGAGTGATGGTAAAAATATGAATATGAAGTTGGATGGATATGATAGGGAAGAGGAAGACCCACGGAGGAAAGAAAGAAGAAGAATTCTTTCTTTCTTCCGTGGGAAGACCGCAAAAGAGATGGATGGATTGTGTGAAAGTTGACATGGGTAAGGAGTGAATGCTGGTATGACGGATAGAAGAGACGAATGGAAGAAGCGTACATATTGCGCCGACCATAAATGATTGGGAACAGGGCAAGCAGATGAGGATGAGTTCTATACCTGCTTAAATATTATATTTTTCTATCTCACCGAAATATCTAAATAAAACCGTTCAAAACCGGTTTATTCAACGAAACCGATTTTTGTGTCTGTAGTCTATATGTACTTGTATACTTCCAATTACAATTTCTGCTTGAGTCGCGCATTGAGTGACCTATCCAGCGCTAGAGAGATGTCGAAGACTAGAAACTAAAATAAATCTCTTCAAAGCGCCATCTATTGCTGAGTAGAGAATCTAAAATACTGATAGCGCCACCTGTTGTTCAATAGTTAGAGAAGCTTATGTTATTTTGAACCATTTTAATAATTCATTCTTATCGAATTAATCACCGACTTAATTGTTGTCTGAGTCAGCATTACGTCGCATACGAAAAGATAAGAATTTTCACGTTGTCTGTTCTAGTGGTTCTAGACGCATTATCATAATAACAAGATATACTTTGGGTTATCAGAGTTTCCAAATAGCACCGCAGCGATAGTGGCGCCGATATTTTCCTTATAATCAGGGTGTGTTTTCATGAATACTTCATTCTACAGCAATTCGTCCTAGGGTGAACATCCTATATCTTTCGGTTCAGTGAACGTGACATTGTAGTGAAATCCGTCATTTCCTCTATTCTCCCTTCGTTTACATCAAGAAAAGTCAACATCAGACTATCTCTCACAACAAAAATTGCAATTTTTCGTGAAAAAATAGGATTTAGTGAAAACTTTTCCAAGCATAAGACAATCGATCGGCAAGTTATTTTCCGCGATCGGACTCGTAGTTTTTCGTCGCAACGTAAGCGATATTTCATCAAAAACGTTAAAACTCAAGAGTCACCGTCACCACCGCCGAGATGGCGTTCATGATGCCAGTAATGAAGAACGATTGGGACATCTACAACTCTCAGCGATCGCGGCGGGCCTCGGAGTCGGCGGACAAGGCCGGAGGCGCGGGCGGCGTCGGCGGGCGCATGCGGAAAGTATCCGAGTCGCGGTCCGAGGGACCGGCGCTGTCGCCGCGGTCTGCGGCGCTGTCGCCGCACCGCAGCGCGCCCGCCATGCGCTCGCTGTCCTACTGCCGGGCGCCGGTCTCGCGCGTCTCGCTGCGCACCGCCGCCGACAGCCCCAGCAAGGGTTCGGCTAGCCCGGCGGACAGCCCGCGCGAGGACAAGTTCCACAGCAGGTTGGTGGAGAAGTTGAAGCGAGCGCTGGGCCGCTCGGATACGCGCCGCGAGGAGAGGAGCTCGTGAGCTAACGCGTGCTTGTGTGCATGTGCAGGGCGCGCGCCGCATCCCCGGAGCGACGCTCGCGCTGCGGCGCCTGTGTGCCCTACCTGTGACGGTGAGGGCGCCGGTGGTGGCGCTGGCGCTGGCGCTGCCGCTGGCGGTGACGCACGCCCGCGGCCGCGCCGCTCGCAGGCAGACAAGCGATCGCGCCGCCACACTATCTCTGATATGTTTCCGATAGTGAACTCGACGGTTGAGTAGACTTTGTGACTGATGAATGTGCTAACTAACCGCCTAAGGTCTTATGGACAATGAGAACCTTATCACCGTTGATGTTACATCGACGCATTAATGCAATAGTTTTAGTTGTCATTGTCATACATTCGGTTCGCTTTCCTTAACTATTGCATGTATGTTACATGTCATAAGTAATTTTACTGTAGGAACGGGTTGTCAGTATTAGGTTGTAACAGGGGCTATATGCACGTTGTATGGATTTCAAGACTGCGTTAATTTAAGTTTGTACCCTGGGGGCGGTGCACTTCTAACATCTTTGTTGACCGCGACCCTAGTGGTGGTTAGGCATTAGGAAGTTCTTGGCAGTTTGCGGAAGGTATCTGTGATTCGTTATTTGTAAGGAGATGTAAGTAATTTATTTTTAATGAAAAGGGACGATTAATTTCAACGTTTGTGGACTTCTGATCTAAAAACTTGTATCAGTACAAACAGTATCTTGAATTACTTATCAAAAATTTTACCTAAAACCGTTGATGTATAAGTTAGTTGTAATTGAATAAAATTTGAATTTGTTAAAAGAAAATTAGACCGTCAAGAAAATCTCATTTCAGTTTCGATAACTCTAAAATTTAGATAAAATGTTAACGAATGCAGGTAACTAGCAGTCTAGAAATAATAAAAATGTACCTTAATATTGATTAAAATGTACACATAGTGCAAACTGTCGATATTTGATAATTGTAAGCAGTGTTGTAGTCATCGATATACCTTATTTTATTAGGCAGTGATAGTTTATTTATAGTATCGGAGGCAGGCTCCATTTTTGTTATGTATTTTGCTTGATTTTATGTAATGTTAACATATATAAATGACTGTGTAAATGGACCAGCTTTATTAAGAAATAGTATGTATTCGTATAATCAATCAGTAAAACTGAATCGAAACTGAATACTTTAGTGATGTTAAACTTAACGTAATGTCATAATATTAATTCTACATATAAGGCATATCTCAATGAGAATTTTTGTGATGAATGAATCGTTGTGTACACAACAGATGTTCTATTATCCGCTTATGAAGTTCCTTATCACCTTAAGCTACCATTATAGGTGGTCAGGTGTCTAAAATTATACAATAGTTCTATAAATTAGCTTTATAACAACCACAAGTTCAGAATCCTTCATTATCGTTGGATACAATGTCGTTTTTGCAAACTTTTGTTTCCTACAACATAGATGCATGTATAATAATATCAACACAATGTCTGTCTAATCTGATGATTTATATCAAGTATTAAATATTTCACTATAAAAATATAAAGCTTATTCTGAATTTAACCTCTTTTATTTTAACCCCGCGTACATTTTGTTAATTTTCATAAAGAAAATAGGAAACCAAAAGACTGAATGACCATTAAAATATTATGATTGATAGCGAATGCATGTTTTTGATGTTCCAAATTTAATATTTATAAAATAGTTTACCTAATGAAATTGGCAGTGTTATTATCATTGTTGGCAGGTATCGTAGTTTTAATTTTCATCCGACATGTTTGTGTCAAGTTACCTATTCTAATAAGAGATCATTTCCATTTAAACCTACATACGTTTTCTATTTGATTTCAGTCATCATGTGGTGCCAAATGTAGAGCATACCTGAGGAAAGATTTATTAGTGATTTCTTGGCGTGGTCTCCCATTTTGCCATATAAATAAAAGCCTATACAATATTTAACCATGTGTACGTCTTGATATTAAAAACAAGTAAATCCTGTTTTGTCTACATAGTAAACTGCTCTATCAGATAAAGGACTACCTAACTAAACATTAAATAAAATTATTCCTTAGTTTTTTTATACAAGCTTTTATTAAATATGCATTGTCATAAAAACTGAACGTGTATGCAAAATTTCAGCTCAATCGGTTGGGGATTAACTGTTTTAAAATTCAGTCGCAAGATTCGACTCATGCTAAAAAGGCAAGTACAAAAAAGAATAATAAAAATACCAGTAAGTAGGTACCATGTATTATTTCCATAGTGATCATAAGTATAATAGGTAATTAAGAAACTTAAATTAATAATAAGTTAATACTTTTATTTACATAAATTTTATTTTCTAAAAAGTAATTTAGTTAATTAGCAGTTAATTAACGGTTAATTAGCTGTTTTCAAATTATTATATCCATGGAAACTCCCCTGTTATTCGTAAAAAAATAGGCTTTTTATTTAGATATTATTATAGAATATCATGATTATAGATTTTATCGTAAAGTTAAGGCCCTGCGCGTTTAATAAGTACCTAGATAATGTAGATAGATAGTTCACGTACAGTTGTATCAAAGTCTAACAATACCCACTGTGCTTGTATGTTTGATTTTGTCTATACATATTGTAATAGAAGCACGTAGAAGTTTCTCGCTACCCATTGAAGCGATCTCGTTGCTTCGGTCGAGGTAGTCTGTATTCTCGAATGTACTATGCCGCCCCGCCATAGAAAGCTATTGTTTGATAAATGGAATGAAAAACAAATATATACTCATATCATACAGTATTTAGCTTTGCGCCAAAAAAGTTAAGTTAGGAAAGTTATTTTTTATTTTTAAACTTTTTTTTTACCTGTAAAATTAAAACGTAAGTATCATAAAGGTATTTTTGGTTGCATCTAATTATGTAGAAGGAATACACATTTGTTAGTGAGTAAATTTTCTGGAAACTTTTATTTTTTTGCTCTATATACCATACATACAAATTTTGGTTGAAAAAGGGGGCTTCTATCAACTCTTATTGACGATCTTAAATGACGACACCTAAAGCGATTTGTATCGTGGTTTCATACCATTATATCACTGAATTGATCCAAATGACTCCTGAAAGTATTATTGTATCTATATTAATATGAGGTAATTTGCTACAGTGCTGTGGATATGTGGAATAGCTTTTTAGTAAATTGTAAAAGGTTACTTTAGACTGTGATTTGAAGTTCTTTTTTCAGAGCGAGTAAGGGCTGTTTTTTCAGAGGCCCTCGGCAACTGAGAGTTACTTTGAAATTAGAATAATTCGAGAAATAGCTTAACCGAGGTTTATCTAGCGATTGAAAAATCGGACTTGATAAGTAGGTATATTTTATATAGACGCATATTTTTTTTTGAGAATTCATTCTTAGTCATAAAACTCTTTCAATTACTGATAAGAATTTACGGCTCATTAATGATAATTATTAATGCTTTAAGTGTGTAAATTGTTATCAACAATAACATGGCATCTGTACAGACACACACAAACTTATAAACAATCTGCCGAGTTGGTCAAATTGATTATTATTAGTTTATCGTTGGAATTACCCACCTATATCCTCTAATAATATTACCTATTATTATAATTACGTTTGGAAAGCCCACTGTTGGGAAATTAGCGCGCACGCGTCAAATTACTAATAATATACTTACATATACAGGTACTATGCCTGTATTTTTTAGATGCATGCCTATATATTTATATGTTAGGTACCTTAACTTTTTCTTGCACATAGGTAATGCTCGTATCTCAATTATCAACTTTATGTTTCACATAATATAAGGTTCAGATGGTTATAACCATGGCTGTTTCTAATTTGACCCTCGTAGGGTTTCTTTTTTTTAAGTAGGTAGGTGCACTGCAGACATCAGCAATTGTAATCTAATTAAGTTAAACCTATTATTAAAACAGCACAATATTTCTGTGTAGAGTGAACTAGGTTGTCGACAGGTTTGTGTGGGTTATGTTTCCTGTTATCCTCAAAATTGAGATCTAACCTTTCGTAAGGAAGTTTTTATACTACGAGGCCGGTAAACAAGCTTATTTACGGCCGGCCTGATGGTATGGTTACCGTGGCCATATGGACGCTTGCAACACATGAGCTCCCCCCTCCCCAATGAGCTCTGGAGACCTTACTCACGCGCAGGAACACAACATAAAGTTATTTCGCTACGGTATTCTGTGATGTACCTCCCCAGTCGAGCTACTCTTTCAGCGAATAAACGCTATGCTCTACCTCACTCTACCTGTCAACACTCTTAATGAAATCTTGGTATGGTATCCTAACCATGCTTAAGGGAATGCTTAACTTTATACCAGATATTGATAATTTGCTGATATAGATACAATGTAGTAGTTACATCGCCCACTTATCTATTGAGTGTTCCACAAATCAGCTTCGCATCTGGGAAAAATAGGTGCTTTTGGCTTCACACCCGTTGGGTCAAAGAGTCAAATAACTGGTTACCATACACGTGTTTATTAGGTATAAGATTTTAATTCTATTTGAAATTTAATGCCAATAAAAAAAAAATGTCCAGTCCCACTATTTATCTCTGTTGCCGCTGCCGTTCCGATCGGTAGGACATAGATTTATTTATATTATTGTAATTGATCATTAAGGTAGAGACAATTGAAGACAAGCCGTGGATAAACCCTGGTTTTTCAATGATCTTACAATTAAGAATATAGATACGTGCACTATTATATTGGCTCTTTAGATTCACATATTAATATCTCTGTTTCTTGTATTATAATTTAAGGTCGTATTTATTGCAGATGATCTACTAATACATTTCGGTATTTGATACTGAAATACCAGTTTATTCTTGGTTAAACCGTAAACTTCTTATCTGAAAGGAATTTACATGATTCGTTAATTATGATTAAGCATACTACCCATCTGAGGCACTTGTCTACATTAGATAGATTCCATTCCACAACTGATACTGGTAACAATAATATTAAAAAATAAAGTAGCGCAGGATACTAGTGAAAACTGGTACAAATGAATTGATAAAAACAACGTGCGGTTTGGATCGCATTCATACGGTTATACTAGTTACTTCCAATACACAAGAACATAAAACCGACGCACGTAAAGAGTTTATGCAGTAGCAGTCTACCTAATCTCATAAATTGATTCTGCTTCCAATGATTTACGTATGTACCTAACATTTAACTCAGATTTACTGTTATCGCAAGAGAAAAATATTTCGAAGGATTTATATCATCTGGAAAATATATTATACGACTAAGTCGGTAAACAAGCATACGGCCCGCTTGATGGTAAGCGGTTACCGTAGCCATATGGACGCTTGCAACACACGAAGCATCGCTCACGCGTTACCGACCTTTTCCCCCTCCCCAATGAGCTCTGGCGACCTTACTGACGCGCAGGAACACAACCTTACACAACATAAAGTTATTTGGCTGCGGTATTCTGTAAGGTGCAGGTACTTCCCCAGTCGAGCTGCTCTTTGAGCGAATAAACGCTATGCTCTACCTCTCTTAAAATATGATTAGTACTTTTTAAGCTTTCGCGAACTGTTACTTGTATCGGGTCTATTCTCGCACAGATTACTATCAAAGTATTATTTAGACTAACCTCATCAAGTTGCATTGATCGTGGCCACGAGTGGACTCTATTATCTATTTCTATTATTTTATCTTTATTTTCTATTATGTGTGTGTTTTAAAGAGCGAAGTGTATTGCCTTCCTGCCACGGATTTCCGGTTCAGTGTCACTTTGCTCTGCTATGATCATATCCCATTGTATTCGATGCAATTAGATTGTGAACATTATAATGTAGGTAGGTCGATGGTTTGACAGTGGCGATGTTTTAGTCATTATTTTCCTTTGGTATTTACTACTTGATCAAATAAATTGAGATGATGTTAATGTTTCCTTGCATTTATTTTTCATTTGTCATACTTTCCTGCTTGCTCTTGGCACACATTGTGGATCAAAATAGCATTTTGTGTATATGTATGTTGATATCAACACTATATACCCACTTTACTGTGCGTACTGCAAAATATTTCTTTATAAAATTGCTAACATCGATCAGATTATTTTCACAAGATTATTTACAAAGTGCTAAGTGCTAATTAACAAATACAGACGTGCTCATGCATGCTATTCAGACATACAATTGTACGCATTAAGTTGATTCATATAGTGTTACTAATTTATTTGTTGTGATCTATCACATATATGATCATGACGTACGTCCGACGTTAGAATTCGATCAACTACAAGCATTTCAATTTAGAGTGATTTATGATGCTGTTTTGAAGATGGTTTTATTGATTACTTAATTTATTTTCATACTTCTACATTATTATTAGCTTCTTGGCAATCTCTGTAAAATACATGAGTACAAGGGTAAAGGAATATGCCGATGGGAGGACAAAATATTGAGCAAAAGCGTACAGAAATACTTATTCACTTAGAATTCCAGCTTTCAACAGCAGCAGCGCTATTCTGTAACGTTCATTTGCAAAATCACTTCTGAATCCGCGATGAGATTAGAATTTCATATTCTTAAACTGAGTGAGTTCGACACTAGCACCACCGAGTGATGACAGAAGTGAGAAGAACTACGACAGGTGAGTATTTTGACGTTTTTTCAATAGGATTTGGTATTCTGAAACGTAATTCACCCGCCAATTCAGTTGCGAGGTGAGTTGCGAGATGACTTTCTAGATGAGTTACATTTTACAGAATAGCATAGCAGTACCTAAAATCCACAAGTTACTGGGTCCCATAATGAGAAGCAAAGAATAGGTTGTTTTTTTATGAGCTTTCTTTTTGAATGTCAAATAACAGTTCTTTATTTAGGTATTAGGTATTGTTTTGTTTATTATTGTTTTTTATATTCGGATGTATGTTCACTATACAAACAATTTCTAGCTCATAATTTCTATGCATAGTCTTTTGGCTCTACTTTTGTTTCTCTACGTTTTCAATGTTGGATCTTTTACTCGAAACAATTTCTGTCGATTTACTTCTTTAGCATTTAAACCATCATGTCTCAATTAATTGAATTCAGAATCTTCAGAAGTTTCTATTTAGAATTCATCTCTGAATAACGCTACGCTATTCTCGATCTAAAAATAAACTTAGGTACATTATGTTGTTAAAGCGTATTGTTCACTTCCATTGACCGGTAGTGTAGACAACTGTGACCAGTTCATACCGGATCGACGGATGCCGTGAGCATATTCAGCTCTCTCAACTGTAATGTCACCACGTTGTTAACCATTGTTAGGAATAACCAAAGAATACATATAGACCACAGATTACAGAACAAAAGGCAGAGCGCGCAAAACACAGGAGTAAGGCCAAAAAAGCAAATACAAATTGAAAAACACATAGCTGGTATTCGTTTTTGAATAGTTTTATAAAAATAAAGTTTGTTTTCCCGTGTTCGGCGCGCTCCATCTGCATTGTTCTGTAATCTGAGCTATAGACGGTATTATGAATTTATGACTTCTTCAACTATATAAATGGAAAATTATTCATTTACGCTCTATCACCCTGTAATTAATTGCACCTTAACCTATCTAAATGGATTAACCGGAATTGTGAAATAAAAACTTTTTTTTACTAAAATTTTTTTTAACTAGGATACAATATGTAAGCCCAGTTGCAGATAAAAAGGGTAGTGCGGCAAGGAGAGACACCCTTATCAAATATCTTATAAAAATCTTAGCATGGTCATATTGTAGCTATGGATATTCAAAGCGAATTCGCACATTTCAATGTGTGGTAAATGCAATCTTTGTTTGTTATTGTTCCTGACCTGACGTGTATTGTATTTACCACGGAAAAGAGAATACTTACAGTCGTTGCATTTTGCTCGCAAGCGATTGATCGGATTCTACGTATCGATTTTGCCTACATTATGCTCTTCTGAATCGATACTTAAAAAAATGGTAATAGGGATGTTTCCTAGGTAAAAAAATAATAATTCTAATTAGCCCGTCAATTAGATTATCAAAAAATAATTGCCACGTATTTTTAACTTTACCAAATCATTAAAATATTACAAAGATAATGCGCGACAAATTTCGGGAGTGGAGGCTCGTGACGTCACTTGTTACTAAAAAGTGTAGCACACCGTGACGTCACGCTGAACTTCAACAAAGCTTATCCTCGTATTTTTTTGTTTAATTGACAAAACAAAAAATACGTGTCCATGATTTTTTGATAATGTATATGACGGGTTAAATAGATTTTTTCAGGAAACTAGCCTATTATAAACATGTTTACTGTCTTATGTAGTATAGATTTACAAAGCGTTAAAAATAGCACAGTATTGTATGATCCAGCGTCCTTCAAGGATGATTGTGGTCACCGGGCGTCATTGTGGTGGTAACAATGTCATTATAAATAAACATACAACATAATCTTCTATGACAAACAGATCCTTGATTGATATGGAACATTAGCTTGAATAACTTACAATAAATTAGTGATTACGAAAAAAAAACAAGTTCCAAACGAGCCCTATCTTTAGTTAATCTCAGGACCAGTTTCTTAAACTATACCTCCACTCTACCTACCTTACAGATTACCGCAGCCAAATAACTTTATGTTATGTTCCTGCGTGAGTAAGGTCGCCAGAGCTCACTGGGGAGGGGGCAGGGTCGGTAGCGTGGTGCGCGTGATTGCTGGACAAGAACACAACATACAGTTATTTGGCTGCGGTATTCTGTACGGTGGAAGTACTGACTTCCCCAGTCGAGCTGCTCTTTGAGCGAATAAACGGCTTATGCTCCTCTCTTAATGTTAATTTATTGTGATGGATGGTATTAATTTAGCCAGTTTTAAGTAGCATAATATTGGTCAGATATGGTCCACCTCCTACGACCAACTGAGACATATCTCTACGCGAACCTTAGTTTATGAAACTCGAGACTGTCTCCAAAAAATAATAGACCGATACGTACATTCAAAGCCTAAGTTAGGTAAATTTCTCAATAATTGCATCCATATTGCAATATCGATTAATTTACTATTTTAATGAATTATTCACCACCTTAAAGTTATTCTACTCTTTACGCCATTAAAAAATCATAGAGTTCTATATGTAGGCCGTGGTTCTATCATTATTATAATAAAATGGTATAAAAGAGCTGTGGAACTTTTCCATGAGTGTGTGCATATTTTGCAGAGATCGGGTATCGTTGATTTGTTATCACTTTATCAAGTAAATATAAGTGTTAATTAATGCTAATGAAGATGGCAGATATTGTACACTCAGGTATGAAAGTCTTACACATGATGCAGTTAAATCATGAAAATTCTCCACAGTGAAAATTCATGGCGATGATAGCTCTGTAGTAGTGCAGATGTATGCCGTAACGTGGGTTCAAATTTCAACCCATGAGCTACTTCCACATGAGGAACCCATAGCAAGGTCGTAGGGTACTTTGACTAGTGCAGTCGCTTGGATTAAAAATCTGTCGCCAATCTATCCGTGTGTTCCATCCTGCTGGAGTTGAGAGCCAGTTCCTTCTAGGCTTTGAGTGGTTGCCATCTTCGGCCACAGGAGTTTTCATCCGTGGTTTTCCCAATGGAGTACTGCATGGGGTTCATCAAAACCGGTGCGAAGCGTCCATAGGCTACGGTAACTGCTTACTATCAGGCGGGCCGTATGCTTGTTTGCCAACTGAGTGGTATAAAATAATACTTATTAATTTGTAAATTTTGTATCATAATAAAATAAAAAAACAATACGGTAAACAAGCATACGGCCCGCCTGATGTTAAGCGGTCATCGTAGCGATATGGATGCTTGCACACGGAGTATCACTCACGTGCTACCGATTCTTCCCCGTCCCCAATGAGCTCTGAGTTGACGACCTTACTCACGCGCAGAAACACAACAAGTTATTTGGCGGCGGTATTCTGTAAGCTGCTCTTTGGGCGAATAAACGCTGATGAGACACCATGAGATAGTGGTCAAACAATATCCTAACTATAATATAATAATAATATTAATGCGAAAGTGAGTTTGTTTGTTTGTTACGCCTTCACGCCTCAACTACTCAACGGATCATCATGAAATTTGGCATGCAAATAGCCTATGGTATGGAGAAGGACATAGGCTACTTTTTATCCCGGGAACGCGGGTGAAACCGCGCGGGACAGCTAGTACCTAATATAATTTTCCATTTCACTGTACCGAACCTACCTACGATCGAAGTGTGAATTGTTGATGTTTTGAAAGGACTGATATGGTTTACTGCAGAGTGCAGATATACTTTTATATTGAATTGACGTCACTTAGATCACGAGATATCATCTGATAACGATTTGAGTTTATAACATCAATGGTCAATGTTTTACGATTAAACTAAGTCGTTATCTTCGAATATAGATTATATTCGAAGATAACGACTGAATCATCATCATCATCATCAGCCTATAATGTCCCACTGCTGAGCACAGGCCTCCTTTCACAAATCAGGGTGAAAGGGAATGGGCAGATACTCAACCACGCGTGCCCACTGCGGATTGGTGGAGGTAGGCTAGTGGCCAACCTACTGTTGGAATTTTTCAAGCCGCCTAGGAGGCATCCAACTAGCTTAACGACTATCACAATTAAGTGATAACCGGGACCAACGGCTTTACGTGCCTTCCGAAGCACGGAAACGCTCGATTTGAAATACCACTAGGCGGTCACCCATCCAGGTACCGACCAAGACAGACGTAGCTTAACTTTACCGATCGATTAAGAACGGCTAATCATGCTACACCACGAGCGCTTCTAACGACTGAATAAGGCCACTTAAAATTCACCTTTTGTTCGTTTACCTTTTAAATAAGAGAATAATTAGTGTAGACATTGCATTTAAAAGTCGGTGCTGATTGTGTTGTTCATATCGAAACTAATTTAGACTCACTATATATTTCTTTCTAACGAAGAACATAAGAAATGGATGTAAAAAATTTAGTCCTGTCAAATGAGTCCAATGTTTCAACGTAAAAGTCACCAGCAAAGACTAATTTGACATCTTTAAATATGTTCGTTCATTTTCCAATAATGTTTGTGAGAAAGATGTGATGTGATTAAAATTAATTTAGAGCGATTTACAACAAAATCGGCAACAATATCGACGAACTTATGTATAAATATTGTGCTGGCTACGTCCGAACCACAACACTTAATATCATGTCAATTGGGTGAAGATGATGATGTCGTGTCAAGTCGGTAGGGATTGTCAAGATTGAGAAGCCGACTGTTGTCAATGAATGCGTTTAATGCACAAAATTAAAACTAACATAAAAATAAGGTCGCGCATGTTCGCGTTCGTGATGTCAGCAGAAAGTTGTCAATGAAAATGTACGGTTTTGCCCGTACAAATATATATTTTAAGAATATCAAAATTTCTATTAAAGTTGATGAGCGCTAGTTGATGTCTTTTATTCATATTTATTTTATGTACATCGCAGTGTCAATGAAATTTCTTAGTACCTACCACAGACTACCGTACCTACTTAAGTAAGTATACAAAAAGCGAGCAGTTACAAAAAACAATATTTTTCCAAAATTTCAAACCCAACAGATTTTGGTTTATAAAATTTTTTAAACGCTTTTTTTTATTTGTACGTTACAGTTGACTCTACCAACGTTATACTTTCTCGCACAGACTACCCTTTCTCGCTACAAAACTGAGATTTATATGATTGTTTTGTTTACATTATTACCTACTTGTTTTCATATTATAAACTTTAACTACTTTATAGTAAAGTGTAAAATATGTTTATAAATTTATGATAACTGTCAATAATATGAGGTTCTGAGATAATCGTTTAAGCGGTTTGAAGCCTTACATAATGCCAGTAGGCAAGTAAAATATTACAAAGATAATGTTTACAGTGTTATCAAGTCATTTAATAATCACAAAGTGCCGACACCGTGACGCCCACAGATATACCTAACTATATCGGTGGTGACGCCATTGAATTATACCTATCTGGAAAATTGGGTGTATGCATAGCAATTGCACCACTAATCGGAAAGGAAAATATAGGGACCTTAACCCTTAATGTTGTTAGTTTAGGTGAAAATCTATGAAGCTACAAAAGTAATAGGTACATGATTATAGCTATACCTATAATTTAGCAGCATTGCATCTATGGTCAAAGGTTCTCATATGGTCTACAAAGAAAAATGCCCTTTGCATCGTGTTCCGCTACACGATAGACATGATGACAATTGAAGCCAAATAGAACGACATTAGAGCAAATTCTATAACATCTCGTAAAGTAATAAAAATTTATTTTCTATTTATTTATGTTTTTGTGCAACAACCCATTGCATACAGGAAAATAATAATGTTAATTGTTGCTATACAAAATGACGACGTTTTGTAAATACAATCTTTTATTTACGAAATTTAAGTATAACTAAAACAAAGTTTAATGATGGAAAGTTTCCATCAGTTTTGCTATACTGAAAATTGCTATTCATAAGAGAATTTACAGAATAGGTAAAACATGGCGCATGCTATAAGCTCACACTTGTGATGCTTATCTAATGCTATCGCCGACGATTTACAGCTAATAGTATCCAGTGACATATTTAGGTAATCGCTACTTATATTGTTCGTTCGTAGTTCGATTAACAACAATAAGAAAACGAACCAATATTATAGATATCAAATACCGAATCCAACAACTAAAATGGAAATGGACTGGACATCTAATAAGACGTCACACAGAAAAATGGGCCAAAGAAGTGACAGAATGGTAACCTAGATATAAAAAGAGAAGTAAAGGTAGAGAATATTGTAGATGGGAAGAGGATATTAAAACAGTGGCGGGAACGACTTGGGCGAAAAAAACAAGAGATAGATCTTTATGGAGAACACTTGGGGGGCCTATGCTGAAAAGCAAGACAATTCAGAAACGGTGACTAATGTGAAAAATATTCTTTATTTATACCTAAACCATTATTTTTGTATTACTAAGTAGATATAAGATGTAATGTATATTTATATGATTGTTAATAAAGCCTATCATTATTTATGTTGTGTAGGCTATTTTTAATCTTAAAAATAACGTGGGGGATCTATTATAATTTTTCCCGGTTCGCATTTTCCGGGATAAATGTATACTGAAAACTTCCGCAAAATGTCACATTGATGTGCTGTCAGTGAGCATTAGAATGTTTTAATGTGAGATCGTGAACAAAATAATACCTAAGCTTTATCATACTTAAAAATACGTTACGTTACTCATGAATTTGCATCCATTATCATGGTGAAGTAGGTTATAGTAAGTATTCTTTCAGTTAATTTCCACGACGCTACTCATATAGGTACCTAGCCACGCTATATATACACTTATATACTATATATACGCTTATTTTATTTTTATTTTGGAAATGCATTAGTAAATGCAAGCATGTATAATAAGGTGAATGTGCGCAACACCTACAAACTGCGTAGTTTGACGAATATGAAACTAAAACTATAGTAAGAAAGTAATGAATGACGTGTTGTAAATACTCAAAATGACTTAGTTATTTATTATAGACGTGACTACTGCAATGCGTAGGAAACGTTTGACGTCATTGTTTCATCACAATTTTAGTGTAATGTAATGTCCTACCCCATTAATATTTAACAAGCTTGTTTAACGATTCGTGGTTTATATGGAAAGAGTACCTATTAATGTTCCTATCCAATTTAAAATACAGAAAATAATAAAGGAAACAGTTTATGTTTTTACAAGATATAAGAACATGTTGTTTCCTGATTGTTATATTTTTTACAAATAGAAGCAGTCACGTTTTTTAAAAAGGAAGCTACTTAGTCTTTCTTACTATTTACCATCAGGAAATTTATTAAGGGCGCTGCGCTACCTATAGATAAATAAATATATATATTTATATGTATTCCTACTATATAAATGTAGCTCAAATCGATTTTTGGATGTCCATTTATTATCTATCTTGTATGCAATAATATAATAAAACAGAATTTTTTATTGTTTGTTTGTTTAAACGCGCTAATCTATGGACTACCTCTATCTATGGAGTCAGAATTTAAAAAAACTTTTTATTCCTGGAACGCGTGTGAAGCCGCGGTGGACAGCTATTGGAAGGTTTGTAAGTTTGGATGTAAAAGGTAATCTCTGGAACTACTGACCGATTACCGATTCAGAATATCCTTTGTGAAACTCCTGGGCAGGTATCCTTCCCCATCGCGTCGTGATACATGTTCTCATGACAGGATTATTAAGTGTATTGATAAAACATGACAGCTATACTTTATAGGTGTATTGTTTGCGATCAGTCGATAATATCAATTTATGAACACTATTGTTCGTTAAGGCATCAAGTAAGTACCTACTCATACTGCAGGCAGTAACTAATTTTTACTGCAGGAAATTTCCGTGCGAAATAACTAAGCGGATTATGTGAATCGAATATGCAGCCTGCCTACTTAAAACAAATGATATTTTTAGTTTTAAAATCACCTTTATTTCGTGCACAGTAGAGTTCCTAATCAACTGTGTTTTTGACTACGAATGTTTTATGAAAATGTCGATAGGTATAGGATCATAAAGAAGTTACTTCTTTAAATATAATTATGTTTGTTTTTACTTAAAAATTGATGTTTTTACTAATTAACTCTAACTAAATTTTCGTGGCGTAGGTAACGGAAAATTATAGTGCTTTGACAAATTATCATGTCACATGCTTGATAAAATATAAATTTTAGCAGTACAGTGTAAATGAAAGGAACATCCCTTATTAAGCGCTGCGCTATTTGGATCGAAAAGCGAACTTGAGGAGATTCGGGAAAGGTTTACATCCTATACCACTGACAATTACAACGTGGAAATATTTATTCATTTACACGTATATCACAAGCTTGTTGCAGTTCCCGAAATTCTATATTTTTCTATGTAGTTATAATAGGACACGCGTCCTATTTGTTAGCCAACGGGGACGTGGGGAGTCCGAGCTCGCACATTGGAACCAAAATGGTCTCGTACTGTGCGGGTTCAAAGGTTTTCTAACGCGAACGCTCAGGCTGTGGAATGAGCTCCCCTTCGTGGTTTTCCCAAAGGAGTAGGTACCTACAACATTCCCCGCTGGCGTAAACGTCGTTTGCTATGCAGATGACACGTTGGTGGTCGCCAGTGGGGACACCTTCGAGGGGACCAAAGAGCTCGCTGAGCTTGGGGTGGAGGTCGTCGTTGCCAAAATCCATGAGTTGGGTCTGGAAATAGCGCCTCACAAGACCGAGGCGCTATGGTTCCACAAACTGCCAAGAAGCAGGGAACCACCCGACTCGTGCGTCCGAGTGGGTGAGTCGGAAGTCGTGGTGGGGCGGTACATGAAGTACCTGGGCCTCACCCTAGACAGTCGCTGGGGCTTCGAAGAGCATTTTGATCGCCTGGTCCCCCGAATTGAAAGGGTAGCGGGTGCTATGCACAGACTGCTGCCTAATCTCGGGGGACCAAGGGAGGAAGTTCGCCGTCTCTATGCGGGGGTCATACGATCCGTAGCCCTTTACGGGGCGCCCGTATGGGCGAAAAGGCTGGCCATCCGACGTTGTAGAACGAAAATCTACAGCGTCCAGCGTAGGATGGCACTACGGATCGTACGGGGATACCGTACCGTATCCTTTGAGGCGGCAACTATTCTGGCTCGCTTTCCGCCACTGGATATTCTGGCGGACATGGATGCGAGGGTATATGACCGAATCCGCATCGTCCGCCAGAGTGGTGGAGGCGACCCGGAAGAGGCGATCAAACGGCAGGAGCGAATTAACGCATTTGCGACGTGGCGCGCAAGGCTTCGCGAGGAGCGGTTTGCGCGCAAACGCGTCGTCGAAGCAGTCCTGCCGGTCTTCGAGGCCTGGATGCAGCGACAAGGTGGACGACTCACCTACAGACTTACACAGATAATCACCGGACATGGGTGCTTCGGTGATTATCTGTATAGGATCGGACGTGAGGCGACGGCGGTCTGCTTCCACTGCGGTGGGAGCGACCAGGACTCCGCATCGCACACGCTCGCGGTGTGCCCTGCGTGGGAACCCGAGCGGCGGATCCTGGTCCAAGAGATCGGAGGGAATCTCTCCCTGCCAGCAGTCGTGTCGGCGATGCTGAGCGGGGATACAGCGTGGAGAGCCGTAGCCTCTTTCTGTGAGACTGTAATGGTCCAGAAGGAGGCTGCTGAGCGGGATCGGGAGAGGGCCGATCCCACCCGGAGGCGTAGCCGTCGGGGCGCAAACGTGCCTCGTCGCGGCCCCCCTGCCCTGTAGCTCGGGCTTAGAATAACAGCTACGGTGTTCCCCTGCCTGTCGTAAAAGGCGACTAAACGGGGCCTTTGGGGTCGTGGGCAATCAGAGCGGGGGCTCTGTGCGCCTAGTAGCGACCCCAAGGAGGACGATGGGTCGACGTGGTCATGACTCATCCTGCGATAGCACAGCGAGGGTGCTGGGGGGAGGTGTCAGACTTCCCCCGGGACGAGCTATCAAAGCGCCGCGCTTGGAGGGGTGAGCAGGTACGCGTTCAACACGAGAGCCCGCCCCCCTCTCTACAGCGCAGATGGCGACCACCGTGGGGTTTTAGCCGGTACAAGTCCGGCATAACCTGGCCGCTACCCCCGAGGCGGTCGGGTATCCTATGAGGATTTCCCGACGAAAAAAAAAAAAAAAAAAAAGGTACCTACAACATGGGGCTCTTCAAAAAGTGTGTGAAGAGATTTCAGCAGGGTCAGCAACTCGTGAGTCATACCCCTGGTGTTGCAAGCGTCCATAGGGTACGGTAACCGCTTACCATCAGGCGGGCCGTAGTGTGCTTATTTACTACCTTAGTGGTGTAAAAAAAATGTAAGCCTGAGGAACTTAAGTTAACTGAGGAGTGCAACAGAGTTTGCAACAGTTATTAGGATGCACATATCAAGTATTTTGTTTTTGGAAGCCGGGAGCAAAATTACAAGATATTGTGAGTATGTGCAAAGAAGAAATTTTGAATATGACTGAACAAGATTATATGTTTACAACAAATATGTACAAAATACAATCTATATTTACAAAATATAATCTATACATAGAAAATTTCCTCAAGCCTGCCGCTGCTTCCGATTAACGGCAAGGTTCCCAGAAGGCTGGCAGCGTTTCCTCTTTGGATAGCCAAGCTGACGCGTTGGCGGAAAAAGCTCCCCGCCCGCTGGTCTCCGGAGGTCTCGATCAATTTTGAAGACAAGGTGCGAGCAAAACGGCGAGCTTCTGACCCCCATGGTCCCAAGGTCTCGACCGCAAAAGGCATAAAAATATAATTGGGTCCAATCGATGCATATTTTTTGAATTTTGAATTTTCCGCACTGGCCGCCGCTGCCCCTGCAGCTTTACAAGTAGCCGGTAAGTGAGATGGCGCGAGTGTATCGACACATGTGGCATCCCACACCAGCGACTTGCCGACACTCCAAGGGATCAAAGACATACCATCCGGTCTCTTGCCATCGCCCCGCGCAATACCGACTGGTTCCAGTACGGAAGGCACGTTAGCGACAACAAGAGCCCTGCGGATAATGTCATTAATAGCCGAGTGCCGTGATATTCGACCAGCACTTAGGGAGCACGAAAGCCCATGGTGGCCGAGCTCATTGACGAGGTCTCCGCAGCGGCAGCGATGAGGCTGATTGGTCCTGCAACCAAGACGAAGACAAATACACAGACTTAATGTTATACGGTCTAACATTGTCCCGGTATTTGTGGATGGAATAGCTTGTAGCCAGTGACCTGAGTCACTCTGAGAGACGGCTAACAAGCGCGCGCGGTCTGTATCTATCGAAAAGTTTGAAAATAAATTTTGCCAAGTTTTTTCACAAAGAGGCTTGTCCCACGCTCTCTGAGAGTGACTCAAGGTTGGAATATTTGTGCCTGGACAAGCTGCCTGCCAGGCGTCTCTAGCATCGGACAGGTAAGAAACCTCAACAGATCCAATAGAAGGGTCCAAAACAGATCTGACGAGGCTGCCCACACTGTATACCGAGGATAGAAACGCCGGTACTGATATGCTTGAAATTTTCCGCACTCCTAGGCCACCATAACACACGGGTAGGGTGGCCTGAGACCACACTTTGTTTTCACAAAAACTGCAATTTAGAATTTTGGAAAGAGACGTTTTGATCATATTATCCAAAGTATCTAATATGTGAACGAATTTAAATAAGTGCGTACTGCGGAGTAAATAGGTAAACTTAGGCACGAAAAGGCAGAGTCGAACAATAAAAAATGCATAATGGGCATTAATTTCATAAAGTCTATTTGAAGAGTCATTAAAATTTTGAATCTTTTTCTCAAAGAAACTAGGTATGGATTCATCTAAGACTGGGGCTCCGAGAAGATGAAGCGACTCCTTTGACAGTAACTTAATATTGGGAGCCAAAACATTAAAATTTTGAATTAATTCTGGTTTTTCAGATTCTGGGAAAGAATCTAAAATAAGGAGCTCACATTTGGAGCTATTGAATTCTAGGCCAATCTTTTTAAAATTTTCTGTCAATGTTTTAAAATCACTGAGAACGGAAGCCGCATCACCCCCCAGCGTACCGTCGTCTAGATACCAGACATTAAATTTAGATTGTAACCCAGAAATAATTGAATGGATGGCCAAACTGAAGATAGCTGGACCGAGAGGGTCGCCCTGTTGACAGCCCATGGCGGAAATAAGTGGGTGTTCTCTGAAAAAAAGTTTTGATGGATGCTATATATTATATTAATGGGAGGAATCAATGATAATAATCCACATGATGTATATACTAATATAATGTTTTGGCTTAAAGATATTGTAAAAACAAACGTATTAATTTGTCAAACACCGTACAATAAATATCTTAATGAAAAAAAACTTAACTACGAGATTAAATACTTATGCTCCAAATATGAAAATGTAACTTTTGTTAATTCACAATTAAGTAATGACTCATATTTATCTTTAAAGGATGTTGTTTCATATGCCTGCCGTAATGTTCTACGAGAAATCCTACATCTAACATATAAAATGAATTTAAAAATATATAGGAACTCGCTGCTACCCAAACAACGGGATACTGATCTTTTTCGTGCCTAATAAGGTCGAGCAAATCGATAGGAACAATAACCGTTTTACGCTCTTTCATCAAAACATAGCTGGAATTTTAAATAAAAATGAAATTTTTGAATTATCAATCACGGAACTAAACAAACAAGGGGAGCCGTTAGACTTTATTTGCCTTACTGAAACATTTATGAAATATGGTTCTGAAAGCAACTTAAGGTTAACAAATTATAAATTGGCTTCGTTCTTCAGCAGGCCTCATCAACGGCGGGGAGGTTCGTGCATACTTATAAGGCATGACTTAGATTATACACCACTAAAAATCACTGAACAGCTGGCTGATCTTAACAATTTTGAATGCTGTGGTGTTGAGTTAAATGATTATAATCTTATTGTAGTATGCATTTACAGGGTACCAAACTCGAATATCCAAATATTTTTTGAAAGGCTAAAACTCTTATTATGTAACATAACTAGAAAGATTAATAAACATGTAATAATCTGTGGGGATTGGAATATAGACATCTTAAAAGACACAGCTCAAACTAAAGAATTAAAATCTATTATGATGAATTATGATATGACTACACATGTTAATATGCCCACCAGAAAAATGGCTTGTCTTGATCAAATAGCTTCTAATATTGGGAAATTAAACACAAACTGTAAAATTCATAGTTTAGCGTTATCTGATCATGATACTGGACAGTCACTTTCCTTTTGTATACCGGGGAAACATTCACGCTTAAAGTCTATGAAATATTGGTTTGAAACGAGAAGAGACTTCTGTTCAGATAACATAAATAAGTTTCATCAGTGCATATCGGCCCTTTCTTTCAACGAAGTTTACCAAGAGTCTGACTGTAATAAATCGTTTGAAATTTTCCATGATCTATATGTACTGTTTTTTGACCTTTGTTTTCCAAAAATACGCGTAAAAATTAATAACAAGCCGATTAAAAACAAATGGATTACAAAGGGACTAAAAAAGTCATGCGTGAATAAAAGATTGCTTTATTACCAATATCATCATAAACATGCAAACAAACGAAATAATAAAAATAAATACCTATCATATTGTAAATTATTAAAAAAATGTATACAGAAATCACAATACATAAATAATAATAAACATATAACTAATTCAATGAATAAATGTAAAGCTGCGTGGAATGTGATTAAGAATAATATAAATATGAATAACTATAAAAATGACATATGTAAAATAATGGTAAATGATAATTTAATTTATGAACCTAATGACATTTGTGAGAATTTTAATAACATTTTTATCAATTTAACACATACAGATAAAACATTACAGAAACAAACAAATAACATATATATTACTGAGGAAATACATAGTATGTTTATTACACCAATAACTGAAGCTGAAATATTTAATTTGATTAAGTCTCTCAATAATACTAATTCTACAGGCTACGATGGTCTTAACACAAAAGTCATAAAATTAACCGCAAAATGGATAACTGTGCCTCTATGTCACATTATAAATTGTTCGTTTGAACAGGGTGTTTTTCCTACTCGTCTTAAACAATCGATAGTTAAACCATTATTTAAAAAAGGTGACCCTAGTGATATGAATAATTATAGACCCATTACACTAATACCTATAATATCCAAAATTTTTGAAAAGGCAATGCTCCTAAAAATTGATAAATTTTTGGTAAAAAATAACATTTTGATTGAAAATCAATTTGGTTTTAAGAAAAACAGTTCCACTACTATGGCTTGCTTCTCATTGGTTAAAAAAATTACAGAATCATTAAATAACAAAATGGCAGTAATGTCTGTATTTCTAGACATGAGCAAAGCCTTCGATTTTGTAAGTCATAAGCGTCTACTCTGCAAAACACAAAAATATGGACTTAGAGGCAAAGTAAATGATTGGCTCGAGAGCTACTTAAGTGGACGGCGACAACGTACACAAATAACAAAGATAGTTGGAGATACAAAAGGTACTTTTGAATCATCATTAAAAATTAATAGCTGCGGCGTCCCACAGGGTAGTGTCCTAGGACCACTTTTATTTTTATTATATATAAACGACCTACCAAAAATACTTAAACAAGACTGTATACTATTTGCCGATGATACTACATTAATAATTAAATCAAAAAATAAAAATGAATTAGAATCTATAACTAATGATGAAATTAATAATACAATTAAATGGCTTGATGATAATAACCTAAACGTTAATATTAATAAAACTAAATTAATTAAATTTCAACCATACAACTTTAAAAATAATAGCAATGAGACCTCTAAAATCAAATATAAAGATGAACATATACAACAGGCTGATTCTACTGTATTTTTGGGCATATCCATTGATAAAAACTTAAACTGGAAAGAACACATAAATAAAATTTGTACAAAATTGGATAGATTCGTGTTTGCGCTTCGGCGGTTAAGAATCCTAGTTTCAAGGGAAATTGCCCTGTCCACATATCATGGTTATGTCTCATCTGTAATTCGTTACGGACTTATTATATGGGGTAACTCTGTAGATATTAACAGAGTATTTAAAACCCAAAAGAAATGTATAAGGGCACTAAATGGATCGGAATACCTTGCACACTGTAAACCAATATTTAAAGAGTTAAAAATTTTACCGCTCCCATGTCTGTATATTTTTGCCATATGCTTATTTGTAAAAAAGAATTCCTCACTTTTCCCACTTCATGATGTTGTTTTAAATAAAAAAAACAGCAGAGACTTGTATAAAATATATGTGCCAAATCAAAGATTAAATGTATACTGTAAAAATGTCCATTGTATGGCAATAAGAATTTATAATAAATTATCAAAAGACATTAGATCATTACCTTTTCAAAAATTTAAAGCGAGACTTTTCGATTGGTTAATTGACATGTGTTTTTATTCATTGCAGGAATTTTTCGAATATAAAATTTAATTTAATTTGTGCTAATTTACCCTTTGATTATTATTATTTAAATTTTTATTGATGCTGGCTATTGACATTGTTTTTTTTTTTTTTTTTTGTAGGTAATTCCTTAATTTGATTTCTTATATTTTGTGTTTTGTTTCGTTTAATAATAATCTGATAATCATGCTTACTAATATTTCTACACCTGGAACAGGTAGAATATGCTGAACATCTCAATTAATATGACATCTTGTGTACCATATTTGAAGAAATAAATAAATTATTATTATTATTATTATTATTAAATAATTATTATTCATTATGGTTTGAAAGAGTGAGTGATATAAATCAACCTCTTATACACTTAAAACTCATAAAACGTTATTTAACTAATATACTGTTTAAAGGGTCACGTATATAAAGTCACTCTTTTGTCATTGTCAAATAATGTGACATTATTTACGTGACCATTTAAACAGTATATTAGTTAAATAGCGCTTTATGAGTAAGGGGTTTAGCATTTAGCCCCTATCTCCCTTCAAAATATAAGTTCTTTATATGACCTGAAAAATTCACAACTCTAGGTATTTGCCTATTTTAGAAACATCACATATATAATTTTTTTTGCGACTGAATTTTATTCTATTGACACCATTGAATTAAGCGTAATAATTCAATGATTGACACTTTATTTAGTGTTAAAGAGAATAAGTACATTCCAATTTCAGATATTTACAGTTTTACTGTAGGTATTTTATTTATATATGTATGTATAATTTTCTGTCACACTTGTTAACATGACCAATCTAATTTTTACCTACAATCAGGAAATAATTAAGGATACACAACATCAATGTCTTTACGTTCATTTACATACGCAATATAAAACCGTGTTTGCTGTGACGATGTTCCCGTTATGGGAAAAAGCATTTTTCCACTTGGAAATGTGTCACTATTGCATGCATATTGCGTATTTCAATCGTCATAACACCCGATTCGTTAGTAATTCCCTATGCCTTTGTCGTTTCTTATATAAACGTACCTAGTGTACGACCTAGGTAGGTATCTAGGTACAGTATTGAGCGGGGTATTACCACTATTGCGTTGTTGAGTATGATATTGACCGAAAGACATGACGTTCATTTGTTTTCTACCACAGAGTTAAGTAGTTCATCAGAAAAAAACTCACATTTGATTAAAAAATATAAACCTACTACAGTGCGCCGCCGAGAGAATGCGTTTCTAACACCTGTTAATATTGACCAAGTCACGGAAATCGGGATCGAATCCTACCATGAGCTTGAGTTGTCGGTGAAGGATTAAAACATCGTGAGGAAACCATAGCCCGGTGGTAAGGTACTTTGTAGTATCCATCTGGCTGGCTACCACCCTCAAGTTGAAAATCTGTCTCCAAGCACCTACCTGTGTACCGACAGCTGCACTTGAGAGCCAGTTCCTTCTAGGCTTTGTGTGCTTACCACCTTCAGCCACACATCATTTACCATGGTGAGATTGTGGTCAATCACAGGCCTGTATACAGTAAAAAAAAATGGCTGGTCTCATCAAGATGGGACTGACATTAAACTATGCCTAAGAAAATATTAAACCATCCTGTGAAAGTCCCATCGCCATTTCAGAGATTACCTGTGTCAGAAACGCATTCTCTCGGCGGCCGCACTGTAGCCCTGCGATCACCCTTATCGGGATAAAGAACTAACCGTGCACAACATTTCAAATCTAGAACACAAGATGTCATTTTCTCGAATCTTTTACACAGTTATTGTCCTACCAAATACTACCTAATCAGATAGATTCAAAATCACAATCAAAAAGTCATTTATTCAATTTAGGCCTGAAAGGCAATTATTATGAACGTTCAGTTGAACACATACAGTTGAATTTAACACCAGTTCGGAATACACTTAAACTGAGAAGACTTTTCTTTGAAGCTTTCAGTTCTTTTACCTTCTCTCTTATAAATTAATTTAATGAAGTAGGTTTCAGCAAGGTTAGTTATTTAGGTAAAGTAGGTTATGTAGGTTATTATATAGGTACACATAATTTCGCTGTCATAAAGGGAACTGCGCAGTGATCATTTTAGCGTAGCAAGTCAGATACAAAAATAGCCATGCAGATGAAGTCTTGGACTTAGGCTAGTTGTGAATAACACAATTAAAGTGTAATAAACTATGCGTCCACTTATAACGCGAGTTTAATTGATGTTGAAATTATTACGACATCATTATAATACCTTATGTCCTCCTGATTGAGATCATTGACCAAGAATGTGTTTTTTTTTATTAACCGACTTCAAAAAAGGAGGAGGTTCTCAATTCGGTTGTATTGTATATTATATATTTTTTATGTGTGTTACGTTACCTCATAACTCCGTCATATACTTATATTAACCGATTTGGAAAATTATTTTTTTGTCTGGAAGCTTACACTTCCCGTTTGGTCCCATTGTCATCAGATCAGGATTTGGTTACTTCTTACTGTACTTTGAAGTCGGGTTAAGTTTTTTGTAAAACAGTCCAATTATTTTATTACAGAAACGCAAAGCGCTGAATTTCTGTTAGATTAACGATAGAATTTTTCAACCTATTATTGTTACTTATGAGACGGAAAATTAAGGGTGTAAATTTGTCCATAAGCCTGTGCACTTAATTGTCCGCGTAGAACTGCAAAAGCCATCTGCAGCACCTTCTTAGTAGACCACTGAAAAATGATTATTAAATGTATACACCTACATGAAAATGCCTGGAAACCAATAAATGTAAAATTATTAACATGATTTTACTGATATTCCTACTTCAATTCACTACAATCGATCGTAGGTACGTTGTAATAAATTCTAACTACGCCTAAGCTCGGCCCTGCTTCTGTTATACGAGGTTATACCCTAGGACAACACATGACGTCACAAGTCGATGTCGGGTCAATGAACTGCCAGCGGACTTGCGCAATTTGACATCACTAGCGGAAAAATACTGGAACGCCAATCTAGATACTGTGCTAGATACGAGTAGGTGCATAGATTGATGAGACCCACTTTTATTAATAGATAAATTGTTGTAGATAATGTTTAAAGTGGTTAAAAGCCGTAATAAAATGTTATGTTTATGTTAAAAAAAATACTGTGTAGGTATCGGTATCGGAAAAAAAAAATTGGGGTTCCCCATACTTAGAACAGAAACTCAATTTTTTTTTTCTTCAAACCCATAATTGTCTATGGATAGGTCTTCAAAAATGATATTGAGGTTTCTAATATATTTTTTTTCTAAACTAAGCGAGAGACACTTCCAAAGTGGTAAAATGTGTTTCCCCCCCCTGTAACTTCTAAAATAAGAGAGTGATAAAACTTAAAAAAATATATGATGTAGGTACATACATTACCATGCAAACTTCCACCGAAAATTGGTATGAACGAGATCTAGTACCTAAGTAGTTTTTTTTTAATACCTACGTCATAGATTGAAATTCATATCAAATACTCACGTCTATACTACCATTTACTTGTATACCTACAGGTTTGTAGGGACTTTGTAGGGTTTTTGAAATTGGAACATTACAACTATTTACAACGCTCCAGCAATGATGTATGAAACGGCGTGCTGGGGTTATTAAATACTCTTTGATTGGATCTCTATATATCGTATTCAGAGTTTATTTTTTATTCAGTAAGTCTCTTTATTGTTGTAAGTTCTAATTGCGTTCACGTGGCTGTATAGCCATAAATGTGTTTGCTTTTCGGCACAGATGATAAATAGAAAATTGGGGGCAAAGCTGAAAATTCGTCTTGATTTGTTATTTACAAATATAAATTTAATAATTACGGGGATTTCCCCGTACATAATTGATTTCAATAACATTTACTTTTAGTAATTGCCCCAATATGACTAATGTAACTTTTAATATTAATTAAATTAAATGTATAATATAAAAAGTATATTTTATTTCCCTGCATTATTTTGAGAAAAGCACTAGGTATCTCGGCGGAAATGGCAATTGCCTGTCTCGCATTAGTGAAGGCCGAGCCGTAGGCGAGGCTCGGCCTTCAAACTCATACTCGACCTGCAATTGCCGATATCACGGCCTTTATTATCAATGTACTATTATCACTAATCTCCGTAAAAAAAAAACGAGACTGAAATTTTAAGCCGTTTTTCTATCAGTAATAAAACATTATTTTCTAGTAACTTACACTATATTGTTAAAATTACTGATTATTAATTTTTGCATATCCAAAGAAAACTACATAAAACTGGCACGACAGAGCTCCCGGCAAGACCTAGCATAAGCTGGGAGTTGCCGGACTAGCTAGGACTTTTTATAAAGGAACATGAAAATAAATAGGTATGTTGTGCACCTGTAAATAATCGGACGGTACGTTTGGCAGTTAAATAATAAACAGTGCCGTGGTACTTCCTGTGTTTAAAACAAGACGCAATGATTTGCGTTCCCTCAGTCTCGGCCAACATTCTTGGCAAGCTTTTTGCGACTGAAAATGGCGTACTAAAATAAAATTGTATATATTTTTGGCCGTGTCACAGGAATATGTTACGGCATACCATGCGTGATTAAACGTCAGTACCAATATTATAAGCATGACATATTGCTGCTTTTATATCTTAGTGAATCACGTCGTCTTTTATGATTCAGAAAGGAAAATCTTTTTAACGTTCTACACCTACACTTCACAGGTTGTCTTGTGTAATGAAATGAATGAGTGTACTTTATCAAAGGACGAACATGATATTGTTTTTTACATTAATTTGTATAGTGTTCCTCGCTGTGTCGTCAATGCAGCAATGTTATGGCCGTAAAAAATATTGATATTGCATACGAGTTTCTGTGTATGTTAATTTCTTTCTTCTCTGTTATAAGAAGGGACTCTCAAAACCTCAATTAATTTTATTTTTTATTTTACAATCTGCGAATGGACGACAGTCCATTATTTTTCGGATATCTTATCTATTAAAACTTGACCGTTATTTGAAACCTTATATATTGAGAGCGGCCTTCCTTGTTTTCTGCTCTATACTTCCTTCTTTGTCTACCCTAATATTGCCGTCTCGCTCGCACATCTCCCCACCATCCACCCAGGCAGAGCGCGAGCTTGAGCCACGCGCGCTTTCTCGTCATTGGTCTCAGTTATATATAGTATTATCTATGGTCATTGGCGTCCTGTTTTCTGCAACGGACGGTTGTGCCTAGCCTAGCCTAGGCACTCGTAAGTTATTTGTATATTTTATATACCTTTGTACCTTCTTAATTTATTAAAATAATGATATATGATTTTAACGGTTTTACCGTTCGATATTTCAATTTAATTTTGATATTTTATGTTCATGTCTTTGAACAACTAATTCTTAAATTATTTAATCTACCCACTTTTTATTGATAATTTTGCTTCTATTAATTTTTTATCCTTGGTTTTTCCTAGGTTAGTTGCTGTTTTGTTCACAGTTGAACATTAATATTTAAATTACATCAAGTGCTAACTGTATAAATCACAACGTGCGAATAGTGATAACGGATATTGCCCTCAGCAAAAATTATCTAAATGGCAGCGTAACAATGGGTCGAGTAGTACTCTATAAGCTCCTCAAGTAAATCCAATGATATCTGATTCTCGCATCTAAAATAAAATTAATAATGACCGCAGGCAGTTAAAGTGTCGGAAAGGTTAGTTGTGCCGTGAAGTGCCGTCTAAATAACATGTGTAAATTGATTATATAGTTAAATATTTATGAAATTTGCCGCGGTAACAACTTTTGTTCTAGCATGTGTGTTACTAGTTACTTAAATAAACCTCTGTTGAGGTTCCTGCAATGAAGCGGTGATTCTAATTTAATAAAGAATTGAAAGTGTTATGTAGTGAATCAGAATTATTACAACTTATTTGTACTGAAATTATTCAAATGAGGAATCGTGATCCGCTAGCCAGAAGATTTCGCCTGCCATTTATGCTAGCCTAGTTACAATGCTTAAAAAAGGTTAAACATTTTAGCTTCTAATAAAAAGGATCAAATGCTCCTGCTTAGCAAGCTTGTCTGAGCTGATCCATACAACAACCCGCGCAGGGCCAGGTGATTCAAAACATACCCGCGCAGGGTATTTTCGTGGATGTTGTGCCCGTACGCACATTCCCCATTATTATTAGCCCCGCGCAGGGGCAGGTGACTCAAATCATACCCGCGCAGGGTATTATCTTAGATCTTGTGCCCGTACGCACATTCCCCATTATTTTTAACCCCGCGCAGGGGCAGGTGACTCAGAACGTACTCGCGCAGGGTATTTTCTTGGATGTTGGGCCGGTACGCACATTCCCCATTATTATTAACTCAACGCAGGGGCAGTGACTGAAAAATGATAAATGTGCGGGGTATTTATTCTCTTGGATGTTGTGCCCTTACTCCGTATGCACATTCCCCATAATAATCAAGTACACCAATAATAGTTAACCCCTTGAAGGGGCAGATGAGTTGAAATGTAACCTCGTGAGGTATTTTCCTGTATGTTATGCCTGTACAAACATTCCCCATATTAATCAACCGCTTACAGGGGCAGAAATGTATACTCGCTGGGTATTCTTTTGGATTTTCTGCCCGTATGCACATTTTCCATCATAATTCACCTCTTACAGGGGTAGATGACTTGAAATGGACCCTTCAAGTGAAAGTGGTTTCAAATACATCACAATGGACCCTCGCAGGGTCATTTGAATGTCGCGCCTCACGCATATAAATCTTGGCGTGACCTTAAAATACACTCTCGCAGGGTACTATGTTTGGATGGTGTGTCTCTACGCACAGTAATGAAGAAAGGATTAAAAAGGCAGCGTGGTGTTCGAAAACCTATTTTGCTTTTCAATTAATAAAAATTAAAGGATCCTGCTTTGAAAACAGGTCAAAGCAGATTTTTAATCTAGCCCCGCCTCGTAGGGATAAGGGACTCGAAATATATACCCTTAACGCAGGGTACTTTACCTAGATATTGTACCTCAAAATTCAAATTCAAAATTCAAAATCATTTATTCAAATAGACCTTCGCAGGCACTTATGAAAAGTCTGACTCTAATACCGGTTCGGAAGGTTGCATTTGCTGAGAAGAGCCGGCAATAAACTCAGCAATTACTCTTTTCAAAACAGGCTTAGATTAATTACATAATATTTACATTCTAATCGCACTGAAAACAATTGCGTGCCCCGGCGCGGCGGCAAAATTACAAGGTAGACTGAAAAAATATTTAATAAGTAAATAAATAGCAAACTTAAGCAGCCTCTTTTCACAATCGCCATCAAAATCAACCGATGAAAGGGCAGGAGATGAAATGTTCTGTCGCACAGTCTCTAATATAACCACCCACATGGGAATAGTTGGTTTTAAATGTACATTTGACAAGTCCTATGCTGAGATGCCTCTACGCATATTTCCCATCATTATCAAATCTCACAGGGGCAAGCAACTGTAACATGTTACCCTTACAGTTACTCTTAAGTACCTAACTTGGATGAGGTGCCCTTACGGACTTGTTCTTATATATTTAACCCTCGCAGGGGTCTTGCCATACCCGCAAGGTGGTTAAAGATTGACACTTAATAATTTCAAAGCGGGACAATAAATTCTATTCCACCAGCAGGGTGACATCTAAGCACCCCCGGTTTTTATACTGAAAATAA
Organism: Achlya flavicornis; assembly: GCA_947623365.1. Lineage (NCBI taxonomy): Eukaryota > Metazoa > Arthropoda > Insecta > Lepidoptera > Drepanidae > Achlya > Achlya flavicornis. Next base: position 8,712,016 of record OX392482.1, read on the forward strand.
TATAAAACACGGTCGATGCGTATTGTTTTACCAAAAACCGTTGGTAATGTCAAGTCATTTGGTTCAGTACTGTGGTATCAGATATCAAGTTAAACCCGCACCATTGAACATAGTCTGCTGATGCTAAAAATGCAAAGAATATAATAAAAATCTCACTGACTGACCTATCATAACGTGTGATTAAGGATTAAATGTTTACCGTATCGCTGATTTATTTCAACCCCGACTGGTTGTGCAAGATTCAGATCTCAGGCATGTTTTCATTAGTAAATGTGTGCGACACACATACGAATCTATGACCAATAATGGCAACAATATTATACATAGATAACTTGCCTACCTTTCTGTCTCAGCCAAAAGTTGTTTGTTTAATTTAACCAATTGGGTAACAAACATATAGGGAATAAGGAATACCTATTATCGATTATTTGAATGACTTTCTCCTGCCTACCAAAGGCGTTATGTTTTAATTCTAAAACAAGAATGAATAAAATTGTACTACTCTGTAGTAGCTACTCTGTGTAGCTTACACTATGTTGACAAATTTACCCACCCTCGCAGTGTTTTTGGGGGTTCAATGGAATACTAGAAATATTATTGATTTTCTTTCAAAATCACCTTAGAGCCTAATCGGTCTAATTAACTTATCGAGCTTTGTAATATCCTAAAAGAGTCTGCACTACCGTGATTCAGCATACTTTTTGATTCAACTGCAACCGCCATCTCATTTCCTATTGATATATATAATCAGATGAAGCCTGTAAACGCAATAAACAGTCGAGCAGTTTTAAGGAAAGTGTTTGTTGGTTGTCTAGCCAAGAAAATTTTGCAATAACAAAGGACTCCTATCTCGATCGCTATCTCGAAAGCATGACAAAATCTAAATTAAACGTCACCGATGTTCGGAATGAGGTGACAATCATCTGATGAACCGTATCATCGTCATATGTATGTAACATTCCAATTTCTTTCATATATTAGATCCTCATCTATTGTTACTGATTACCAACTACTGTTAGAGGAGCACTTACACAGCGGATACGCCTGCACAATAATATGTAATGTACTTAGTTGAAAGTTTTGTCTTTAGACTAAAGCATGAATAAATGTTTTAAGAAGAAAAAAGCACCTTTGTTTTCTTACTCGTGGAATTACCATCTAGTATAAAATTACCCTCTATTTTGTTTAATCTCTAAACTGCTAGGCTACCTCAGCTAAATTGGCTCGAAACAAACTTTTAGTAAGTAATTCATAGTATTTTTGAGGGCAGACCTCAAGTTTGAATTTTGCCAGCCCCATTCACAATACAGCGCTATACATGGGCGGTTTTTCTACCTCCAAGTAGGTACCATAAGATGGTCTGGAATTATAGAAATATGAGTATTGGATCACTTGTTGTAATCATGGCATCTTTGTTAACCGTAGCTTGTTTGAAATAAAATGAACAAACATATGTAGTCCATTTGTCACAATGACTCCTGTACTAATAAAGTTATTAACTACCTGCTTCTTATACTACTTAGATGAATGTTCATTATGCTGAATAAGTCAGTGGTATCAAATTTATGCAGTTTTGAGTTCTCATGTGTGGGTTGGACATATTTTGGATATATTGATACGATAGATAGTCGATTGACTCGTGTCATTTTTAGAAACATATCTAAAATTTAAGTAACGAATTATGTATATCCAGACTGACACAGCGTTGTCTTAATTTTGTAATGTGTTAAGGTTGCCTTCAACCTTGTACTTTGTTCAAGTAGCCTTGTACCTACATGACTTCACTTTCCAGTTTTAGAACAGGTAAAAGTAATGATGTTACTTTTGATCGAACTTTAGAACTTATATTTCTGGTTAATGTTTATGCAGTAATATTGCTGGTGATTATAACAGTAACACAGCAAAATGCACCAACTATTGAGAAGACCTGCTACATCTTTAACAGGGTGCGAAATAGAATATTTCATCGCTGGTGCTGGCATAATCAGTTCAGATCCACTAAATCTGGTCACATGCCCATTAGAGATCTGCAATCCTTTCAGACAGTTAAATAGCTGATAATAAGCCACTAATCGCGGGATTATATTATCTTCGCATGATTAATTAAATACTTGAATGTTGCTTTTCAATCATATACGATACATGTTTTTATACTCATCAATGATTTGATTAAGATCTTTGCTTCTAGCATGTTTACATACCATAATATTTGCACACCTACATATTTTCGTTTGTACTTCATAAATAAAATTACAGTACCTCGCACATCTTAGTATTTTTTGATACCTATTCTCTCTCACGATACCTTCAGACTCACACAGAAGTCTGTACGCGTATGATCTATACTGGAGAAATCACAGGTACTTACCTGTGTCACAAATAACTTTATGCTACAAGCATAAAATCACATTGGCATCCACTTTCACCAGGCGATAACAAACACGTCTCAATATATAAGGTTTCAAATAACGGTCAAGTTTTAATAGAAGCGTTTTACCTGAAAATAAAACGCATATTAAATACTTACCTTATTTGAAACCTTAATTTTTAGTTCTGCCTGGTATTTCGACTCAATGACGAGAAAGCGCGCGTGGCTCAAGCTCGCGCTCTGCCTGGGTGGATGGTGGGGAGATGTGCGAGCGAGACGGCAATATTAGGGTAGACAAAGAAGGAAGTATAGAGCAGAAAACAAGGAAGGCCGCTCTCAATATATAAGGTTTCAAATAAGGTAAGTATTTAATATGCGTTTTATTTTCAGGTAAAACGCTTCTATTATTTATCATGCTTTCGATCTATCATCATCAATCCGATAAGCATAGTCAGATCTCAATCTCTTTCTTGCTAAGGCATTTCCAAATAAGTGCTTCTCTTTCCAACTCTAGTAAATTTCCCCTAAGCTATCGGGTGAAATGAATACGCAGTAGACTTTCTGGTAAACAAGGTCGAAGTGATTCAAGGACACGCTGGATATTTGGGCTACCAGGTCAAGGTCGTAGACGTAGAGGACGTCACGTAGACCAGAGGGGAATGAAGGACGATCTAATAATATGTTTCAAGTTTGATATTAAAAAAATATCTTTTGCGGTTACAATAAGATTAACATAGTAAACAAATAATTGTTTCTGACTGTCTTGGAGTTATTTAATTTTTTATTTATACTGCAGATACTGCAGTACAAAGTAAATAACATATTATGTACACTCTGCAGTATTTTACTGCAAACAACTTCAGAAATTTGCAGTTGAAATGTACCTTGTCCAATTTGGTAAACAAGAGATAAATAGACCAATGCCAAGTTATCGAAAACAGACAGCCAATATATTTTATCAATGCAGATATATTACATACTCTGTTACGAGTAAAACAGATTATATTAAGCCTTGTAAATTCATAAGTATAGGTAGGTAACGTAGATAAATTAATTTAATACCTACTTATACTATAAATTTTTTTTGCTTTGCAATTTCTAAATTGTTAAATTCCTAAATATATTACTATCAGTTAATTATAACAGAATAAAATTCAAAGAATCATAGTCTTGATGTAAATAGTTCTTTAGTCAGAGTACCTACGTAAGTACAGCTATTTGCTTTCTAATCGTTCTTGAAAGCCTATTTGTGGTTAGAGTTCCGGTGCCTCATTATCTATGAAACTATGTATTTTGAAACAACTCTTAGCTTTGACGTTGCAAGATTGCTTTCATCAATACCTAAATACAGTTATTAGTTAGTGCCCTGAGGAAGTTCGTTCGAGACTCCTTGGCTTCCTGCGGTAGGTATAAATCAAAATTTCACATTAGCCAAATTGTTTGCCAAGATACAACACATATCACTCATACACAGTTTAATTGTTCCTTTGTTCTAGGTACATCATGTTTTAAACCTAAGGTATACTGTGATAAGGTTCTACAATTTTATGGATCTTCACATTATATATTTACATCCGAATGGAATATCGATCCCAATGCACCAGTATTAATAAATTAGTTGACACGGTTCATGTCCCATTAACCTACTTATGGTCTTTCTTTCTATATAAAGTCAGTGTTCTGAGAAAAAAATGCCGTAGGAAATGACCGAAAAATACATTGTGCATTTCATACTACGAAGTAAGAAATATTATTCCTACATATGTAAAAAAAATTATTAAAAAAAAAATTAAGCTAAGATAAGAATTTCCGTGTAGCTAATATATCTTATATGCTGTTATGAGAAATTTATGACGTTTTCCGACACATTATTTTCAACTGAATGGCTAGCTTTATGGCTACACGGAAATTGATTCAATGCCAAGCACTTGTTCCTACAATTTTCATTACAATGTCATCCCTGAAACAAAGAACTCTAGGAAGTATGGGATGGTCAATAACATCGAGGACATTGAAACTGGCTCGCTCCTGTAATAACCGAATACAACTGATATGAACTTATTTCAGGCGTCTATATTAATTGAACATCACACGCATTACGATAGCAGACCAGCGAGAAAAATCTCCAAGAGTTTCATTTTCCTTTACATGTAGGTAATGTTTATGAAGGCGTTGAGCTCCTATTATACTGGTCGGTATTTTATTATGTACCATTCGAATTGGTCACAAACATCGTAGCTATTTTAAAGTTCTGGCATAAAATTGCACCTATCTGGGGGCCAAGTCTGCTAATTTAGATCAATAATATCTATCTGAGACGACCCCATTACAACTCCAATGCCATTGAGCCATTGTGCGTTGTCTATACTTAATACATAATGGTTTTTGGACGCTATTGAATTAGTCTACCAAAACTGTCAAATCTGTAAATTTCTACACTTGGGCCAAGTCGGCTAAAATCTAATACCGACACCGACACACGATACTATTGCAATTCCATTATCACTGAGCTGATGTCGCAGTCTTCTAATTCATAATGGTCTCATAATGAATGAAAATAAATTTTGTACAAAAACTGACAACTGTGGCACAATTGTAGTTTCGGTGTAAAATCATTGGAAAGGTATTATGGCGCCATATGACACCACTGATAGTTCATTGGAACACCTCATTGCTAATTTAACGTCTTCATTTTCATGACCATGTCTTATGATCTACTTACGTGTTTTTTAGCTAATGAATATAAATTGTATACGAGTTGTAAATATAAACTAGGTATACTAAAATGTAGTAATAGATATAGATAAAAATGCTCTTTATATGTAGATAAAAAATAGAATAGAATCTAGTCCAAACCAGGAAAAAAAAACACCGTTTGGCGTTTGGCATTCATTTAGGCTTTTAAAAAAACAATTTATAGTTGGGGACTGTGTGTTATGAGTGACATTCCAGGGTAGGTACCTACCTACATATCATTATTTTAGTCCTCAACTATTATGTCTGGGCGTAGAGTGAAGATACATTTCTCTGTCTACGTATCTGGGCAACTATAGACTAAATGAGATTTTATTGTAAATTGGAATTGGTTTCCGAAATACCGTCGTCTTTTATATTTTCTCGTTTTAACAGACACTTATAGGTATTCTGGCTTCGTTATTATCCTGCGTCATGCATGAAATCTTTTATTTTTTGGCGCTAGACCAAGTCGAAAATATGCTAACAGCTTATGCACCATTCATTCTAATGGATTCACATATTGATAAAATGGATGTGAAAAGCTATTTTTCGAATAAGAACAGAATTAAATCGACGGAATTTATTCACACGTCGCACGTCATAGTCGCTTTCTCATATCTGAGGATCGTGGTCAGCTTCGGGTATACTTATAGAGCGGATGATCTGCCTCCATCAATTTCTGTCTATCGCGTCCCTTGCGACCGTGGGTGGTAAAAGAGGGCGATGAGTGTTTAAGGTGAACGACCTCGTAGTCGTTTTCCTTCCGTGTTCCCAACTATGATCAGTATTTCCAAACTTTCATCAACTTTTGGCACCATGTGGCTGAAATAGGTACGACAGAGTGCGCTGGTGGCATATATGGTATATTTTACACTTACTAAACATCTTACCTACCATGCAGTTTCCCCCGTTCCCGCAATAAAATGCATAGACTATCACTCGCGCGTTGCCGACCATGCAGAAATCTCTTCACACCCTTTTTGAAGAACTACTAAATACTTGTACCGTAGTATTTATCTACTCTGAGCTTGTACTCTCCATGGTAGGTCTACCGGCCAAATTTTTAATTAATTTAATTTTAGCAAATAAACTAACTCATTTTCATATTTAAAATAATTAATTAGGATATAAATCATCATTTCTGTGAAACTAAGATTCGTTTCTAATTTAGAGGTTTTATTATAACTCTTTCACCAATCTCACCGTTATAAGGGATAATGTGATCTCGGAACTGCTAAGCAAATGGTTTTGTTTTAAAAACTACCGTTCTCGACCCTAGACTTGGTACAAAATTTGATATTCTTATCTTCATTTCCAAAATGTTGCGCCTAATATCAGTTGAAAGAAATCTATGGAATATTTCCTTTTATGTTCCTAAATATTGTTCCTATTATCTTTCATACACTAAATATATCTTCATTCCACAGACGAAACCCAGACAATTTACATAACTACAACAATGTACAACAGCATTGGCATACCGAAACCGAACTGTTGTATTGTCCAAAATTGCATGCCATTTAATTTTCATCTTTAAGTAGAGTTAATTGTACAATTTTATGGTTCAAATTCAGTTGGCAGGCTGCTGTGTTGATGTCAGGTAAGTTACGAAGTGGGCCGAGGCACTGATTGCTGTCGGCTCGACCTTGCCTTCCACGTGCTCTATTCGTGTCAGTGTACTCGCATAATAAAAACGCTGAACTTCAATTAGTTATGGAATAATAGCCCGCGAACTATTTTTGTAAGTCTAACGAATGATATGTCCTTCTTTGAGTCACAGTTTGAGTTCTACGTGAAGTAAAAAAAAAGTCACGTATTTGTACAAAAATTAAATTGAAGAAATTATACCGGAATAGTTTTTTATACCACTAAGGTGGCAAACAAGCAAACGGCCCGCCTGATGGTAAGCAGTTCTATTAAACTACTCGTATTATAGGAGAGGAAATAATATAAACTAAAATCAACGGCACAAAGAACTTGGCATCTTTTCACAAAAAAAAATGTATTCAAATAAGCTACCGGTACCCTAGGTAACATTCGAGGAAACATAAATACAGAATAGACTACAATCAGAATCAATAATTTCTAGAATACTTAGCATTAAATTATTAGAGGTAGTATAGAGGTAGGTAGGTAGTTATTCGGTAACGAAAAAGTTGTTTTGTACATTGCAAACTAGTTGTAAACCCCTTTTAAATTCCACCCCTTCAAGTTTCATACGCTTTAGGGCTAGTTAAGAGAAATATAAGTTCTAAAATATTTTTTTGTGTGTGTAGCTTCTAATACCTACAATGACAATTCTTGAATAAAGATTTTTTTAACCATATTTTTTCATTTTGTTTCTTTACGGTATTTCGATATTTTTCAGTGATTATATATTATATTATATGCAATGTCACAATATTAACGACGTTATTACATAAATAGTGTCGAATTCGCAAGTGCGGGCAATAACGGGCCCGAAGTGCGCACGGAGGCACACGAAATAGAAAGCAACTACTAGTGGGTCGATGAACCCTGTGACCGTTCTGTAGTCGACTCAACCAGCCAGCCAGCACTCATCTGCTGAGTGAGATACAGCTTTTTTGCTCATACGTTAGAACGCTAGGCCACACAATGGAACTGGCGAATGCTTAGGTTGCACTAACAAGACAAGTAATGATGTCCTCACACCATAGATGCTATCATTATCATCCCGGTATCACCCTTCGCAAAGCACCCACTATACCATACAGGTTCATTTTATTTTGTGTTAATTTTATGTTCATTCATAATTGATACAATAATTAGCAAATAATAACAATGAATACAATCCAAGTATCGTTTCTAATAATAGCTCAAACGCAAACATTTTAATTTATCCTTCGTCAAATGTCTGAAAAACTACGGCTTAATCTTTTTTATTCCAGAACGACGCAACTTAGTCAGCAGTTAGTTGTAGAAAAGATTCCCGGAAATTTTGTCTCAAGGAAATAAATAGAATAATAGTAACACATGTACTAGTTTTATGACAAGCTGTCCCCCGCGGTTTCACCAACCTTTCCATTATTGATAAAAAGCTAATTTACCAATAATCCATGAATTCCATGCTGTGAGTTACGGTGTTATGGAGAAGGGAACACGATGAAACACTAACTTAGTAATTGTAAAGATGATGTACATGATATTTGGGCAGTCGTAGTCGGACAAAAAGTACCCAATCTAAATGTTGACAAGAGATTCATAATCTACCTTTCCTAGTAATCCCTCCAGTAGATCTTGAGTTAAGGTGGACATACAGACATACATCAATTCGGCTTCTGCAATTAGTCCCCTCCGCTTATTTTTTCTCAAAATATTCCAATTATAGACACAGCTTTTTTACAGATTGACCTCACATTCACAGATACGAATAAAAACAATGCTTAAGAAAATAAAGCTCATTCTAAAATCGACTCTTAGGAATTAGTACACAAACATAAGTTCTTAAAATATCTGCCCCAATTATTTCAACACATAAATTTAAATTGTCACGAGAACATTACTGTCGACACCAGGATCTTTCTTTAGCCATATATCTTTCGAGGGTCAACTTAAAGAGTATGATACTATATTCGTCACATCATACGCATATTTATAACAGCTGTTAATAAAATGTTGCTTTGCAGATCAACAAAATAGAAAGTAGCAAGGTCGTGCAGAATTAACTCGGATGTGGACTTGACTGGGCTTTGCTCAGAGATCTGCCTTGGAGCTAAGAATAAATAAGAGTGATAGGGCGCTATAAACAAACCGTAAAAGCAATTTATTTCTTTTATTTGCAAACGTTAAGCGTTTGTTATTGCCTTGTTAGAATAGAATGTAACTTTTTGGATTTCGTTTTAGTTGAACGAATAATTAGTCTTTTTGGTTTGATTGTTTATTTAAACGCGCTAATCTCTGGAACTACCACTCGGTTTTGAAAAATTATTTCACTAATACATTATACCCGAGTATTATTGGCTACTTTTTATCCCGAGAACGCGGGTGAAACCACGGGGGACAGCTAGTCAAGTAATAAGAAGATGAATGTAGAGCGAAAACAAGAGCCGCCGATAAACTGTGAAACAATTTGGTAGAAGACGCAAACTATGAGACATTTATGTACATTTTATTGATGTTAATAAAAGGGCATTGCATTGCATTTGGAAGGGGTAGTTTATGACAAGCTCAGTGCGATCGTTGTTTTACCCGGTTCTGAAGCTTACCATAAAATTCTAATTATATGTGTGGAAACTTCTAATTAGCTCTCAATATTTATAAAATTATAACTTTGTAATTGAGAACCTTGCTGTAAGTTTCCCTAAGATAATAAAATAAAATAATGTAAGACAGTATGTTTGTGAAATGATTATCTAATTGTAATATTAACCAAATTAACAATAAACCAATCGGGACCCATGAGGAGTTTATTGCGTCGCTTCTTCTCCTCATACGGGACTTTTCCGAAGCGATAGTATTACATTGTTTCATTGTCTGAACTACGCCCAAAGATTCCCGATACCACAGAACAAATCATGGTGTTCGTATTGTTGACGTCAACATTAAGATGTTGTGAGTAAATTGTTGCGTCCAACAGTTACGTACGTAAATAACTTTACTAACTTACCGACCAAGGTTAAATTAGGGTCGGCAACGCCATCCGTCCAGTGCTGGATGAGTGGCTGGAGCGGAGGCACGGCGTGTTGACCTTCCGGGTGACGCAGATCCTCTCGGGACATGGCTGTTTCGGGAGGTATCTGTGTCGGATTGCCGGGAGGGAGCCGACCGCCGAGTGCCACCACTGTGACGGGTGCCTCGAGGAGGAGGCCCAGCACACGCTGGAGGTGTGCCCAGCCTGGGCAAGCGAGCGCAGCGAGCTCTGCGCCGAAGTGGAGCTGATCTCTCGCTGCCGAGCGTGGTTCGCGCTGTGGTTGACAGCGAGAGATCGTGGGACGCACTCCACTCCTTTTGCGAGCGAGTTATGCTTGCAAAGGAGGCGGCGGAACGTGACAGGGAGGACACTACCACCCTGGCTATCCGCCGCAGGAGAACCGGGCGTCGGAGGGCGGCTTTTTTGAGCCACCTTCCCCCCAACATGGGCTCAAGGGTGGCGGACTCGGGGGAGTCTGCCGCCCATCAACATCGGGCCCGAGTAGTGGAGCGTGTGTTTCCGCACGCTACTCAGGAGGAGACGGCGGAGACAAGAGCTCCGGTCTCTGCCATCGACGAAGAGGAGGCCTCCCTCCAGGCCGTCGCTGCTGGATACGCGGACGAATGCTTCGGATCCCCCATATATCCAGCCGGCAGCGACATGTAGGAACACCGTGGGGTTTTAGTCAGTAGGAGTCTGACATAACCCGGCCGCTCCCCCCGGAGTGCCCGGGTATCGATGAGGATTTCCCCACGTAAAAAAAAAGTGTCGGCAACGCGCGAGTGATACCCCTGGTGTTGCAAGCGTCCATAGGCTACGGTAACTACTTACTATCAGGCGTGACGTATGCTTGTTTGCCAAATCAGAGGTATAAAAAAAAAAAAAATTTAGCACCTGTATAACATGAAGCTCTTTAAATAGTGTGAAAGGTTTTTGCAGGGTCGACGCAAGCAATATCTTTGGTATAGCAGGTGTATTGCATACATAAGATGTTACCCGTTTATTGTAAAATATTTGTGTCTTTACTACCTTCAAATCTGGTATCTGTAGTCTAAAACCATGCTTCAGCTAGCGGCACAACAGAGTCATCGAGACTACCGCGTAATGAACTTCTATAAAATAAGTACCTAGTATTTCTTTTTCTACTATCTAAGTTACTAATATAATAAAATGGAAGAATTGTTTTCTTTGTTTGTTTAAACGGTCTCTACCAGGCGGATTAGAAAAATTATTTCAATAATGAAGCTACATTATCCCTGATTATTTCAGGCTACTTTACACCCTGGAACCGTGAGTGAAACCGCGGGGGACAGCTAGTTCTATATATTAATGGAAAACGTGAAAACCCAATCGAGTTAAGAAAGCCATCCATAGACTCATCCCGGTGACCCGCTTGAGGATTAAATGTTCTAAAATTCCAGATAATGGGATTTCAATCAAGTCCAGTTTAATTAATTTCATTAAGATTGACTTACGTATCAGGCCTTGCAGTTCCTTTCCTGGCTTTGTCTATATTTGGAGTAGGTAGAGTAACTTATTGTCATGCAACGTTTATATAACAGCACCTACAACCTAACAACGCCTCATTATAAATAGGTAATTATCTATATGGTAGGTATCATGCAATACAACGTAATTGCAATAAATGGCAAACAAAGTGCTATTATTATACTAGTACATTACTGACGGCAATACCTGACCTATCTTTACATTCAACTAGGGCGTTCTATCTATTTATGGAGGCGTTTAGATACGTCATGTTTATTTTCCATGAGTTCTCAAGTAAATGCAGAATAATCTGAATTAATTACTTAGGGATTACTTGTAAGCTAATAACATTCTGTACATAGAGATCTATGACTCTATATTATTACTATTGTGGTAATACCATGTAGAAATAACGTATTCGGTGGCTGAATATGAAAGAAAAGAAAGATATACATTTTATTTACGTCAAGGGTAAAAGAAACTGTATTTAGTTAATTGTTAATTTGAGTAAATAATAATAGCAAAAGAAAAAAATATGGCGATGATATTAAAATGAAGCATAATACAAACATATATGCCAAAGAATTATATTTAGAACTGGAGAACCCCGCGGTTTCACCCGCGTACGGTTTGAATTACAAATACAAATTCAAAAGCAAATACCAGGTATGTGTTTTTCTATTTGGCCTCACTCCCGTGTTCCGTTCGCTCCATCTCCCTTATTCTGTAATCTGTGAAAATCGGATTTAGATTTCAAACATTCGTCAAAATTTTTTTTTTTTATTATATCAATAGTACTAAGGAGTATTGATATCAACTTCGATGCAAATCACCCCAAAAATAACTTACTACCCCTTTTTGACCCCGATAGGCGATGATTTTCAATAAAATACGAAACATGTCTTCCATCAATTCTGTTAAAGAAGTTTTATGCAAAATTTGAAGTAGATCGGACCAAGGAATCACGTTGTCCCATACAAACTTTGCCCCCGTTTTTCACCCCCTTAGGGGTAGAATTTCGGAAAATCTTTTCTTATCGGATGCCTACGTCATACAAAGAACACACCCTCCAAGTTTCAGGTCTCTACGATCAGCGGTTTAGGCTGTGCGTTGATCCGTCAGTCATTCAGGCCAAAGCATTTTATATGTATAGGTAAAAAAAAGTAGGTACGATATAGGTACCAATATTTTTCATTATTGCATCATGCCAGTAAGCCTTGCATAATGCAATATATGTCTTAGTCAGTGTAGGCTTCTTTGTTTATTTACATACCTAACTAACTATATTTTGTTACATAATGTGATGTTAATTTGATTAAATCTTTTTTTGTCTCCCTATGTACTCTACCGTATTATAATGGGGAAAATTCGCTGGCGATGTGGAGCTGATCCTCATAGCCTGGAGCCACATGTATCTTCCAAGCAACGATTCTGTCGGACGTTCCTGCAGACTATTGGGACGTGGAATGGGCTCTCCATGAGCCTCATCTTACCTCAGCGAAATAATGGGGTTCTTCAAAAAGGTTGTGTCTAATATGTATGTACCGCAACCTGCATAGAGGTGTCTATAGCTACCTATACAGTCCATTGTGTTTTTATATTTTTCTATCGAGTCAGTTGCTAATAAACCAACATTAGTTGCTAATAGACCCTTGAGAACAATAGGCGGCTACCTGAGATTGATTCATCGTGAAAAATGTGCAAGTTTTAAGTGCGGTTATAATTAATGAGTTATAAAAACATTATAATATGAGCTATGAGTGTTAAAACGATAGTGTTTACAAGTTAATTACTTAATTATATCGAGTGAGTGAACCGTACTTAATAACAAAACTACTGTTTGTTGGGATTAAACGAACGTTAACTTTGCTTATAAGTTATAATGGCTACTATCGAGAAGTTACATTTGTTACAAAATGAGTTGTTCGAGAATTTGATGAAAGCAGAAAAGAATTATAGAAAAACACCGAAAGAAAGAATAAAATTATTTTATTTAGAAACAAGATTGCAGTTACTAGAAGAACAGTTTAAAGAGTTCAAAGAGGGACATAAAAATATTGTTTCTATAGCTTCCAAAGAGAAGAAAGAATTGTACTTCACCCAGAATAATTATGAGAATTTTGAGGAACTTTACGTGCAGTACAAAACTAATTTACGGGAAGCCTTGCAATCATTTTTGCCATCTAGTACACAAGTCTCAAGTCCAATTTCGTTGCCGGTTGTTACCGAGAATAATAATTTTGATGTTAAATTACCTCGAATGATTCTACCAATATTTAGTGGCAAATATGAAGAGTGGCAAACGTTTTATGATATGTTTTCATCGTTAATACACAACAATAAGAAAATTACGTCAGTTCAAAAATTACATTATTTAAAAGGAAATTTATCTGGAGAAGCACAAGGTTTGTTACGTAATTTTTCTATAACTGAAGCTAATTATCAAGAGGCATGGAAACTATTAATTGAACGTTATGACAACAAAAGATATAACTGTAACGCCGTTATGAGGAATTTATTTGCATTAAAGAAAATACACACAGAGTCGGCGAACGCAATTAAGCAATTATTAGACACTACATCTACCTGTTTGAAGTCGTTACAGAATATGGGTATTAGTACGAACAGCTGGGATATTATTATTGTTTTTCTCGTCGTATCAAAATTGGATTCAGAATCTATAAAATTGTGGGAACAGCATCTTAATACAATAAGCAATGTTTTACCTACCTGGGACCAGCTAAGTGGTTATTTAGAGAATAGATTCAGAACTTTAGAAATGATCGACACAAATTATGTACGCCCATCACAACATTCACAGTCAGGTAAACCTATCATTAAGTCTAAATCATTCCATACGAGCAATATATCAAGTGAGCATAAGCCGAAAACTAGCGAAGTCGAATGTGCGATGTGTCATGAAAACCATTACATTTACCATTGTAAACAGTTCGAGCTCATGACACCAAAGGATAGACAAGACTTCGTGCAAACTAATAGATTGTGTTTTAACTGTCTGTCGTCTACGCATGCAGTAATTAAATGCCGAAGACCAATGAGTTGCAGAAAGTGCGGAAGAAGACATCACAGTATGTTACATTTTGAGCGAGAGAATAATGAGACTAACCAGGTAATGAACCCAGCGAGCGAAGCCGCAGCGGTACCGTCACCTAGTGTACCACATCATCATGAGAGAGCGACAACATCACGAGGTGACACCCACTTTACTACTATGTTTTCTAGAGGAGAGCTGCAACCTAGCAGTGTGCTGTTAGCGACGGCTAGAGTTAAGGTATTTAATTTGTCTGGTTGTAAATTAATTATAAGAGCTTTGTTAGACCAAGGCTCACAAGCTTCGTTTATTACCGAGGCTACTACACAGTTACTTGGACTTAAACGAAAACCGGTAAGTGGCTGGGTGTCAGGTATAGGAGAAGGTCGTATGAGGATCAAACACACGGTTTCACTTAAAGTGGAATCACGCCATAATCCCGAAAATTATATTTATGTAAATGCATATGTGTTACATTCGTTAACTTCTTTGCTTCCAGCAACCCAACTTATATTACCTGAGTGGACAGAGATTGGGAATTTACCTCTAGCTGATTCAACATATTCAACACCGGGCAAGATTGATATCCTACTTGGTGCAGATGTGTACGGTGAAATTATGCTGGATGGAATTCGCAAACAGCCTGAAGGGAGTCTAATGGCACAGAATACTGTCTTTGGATGGATACTGTCTGGAAGAGCGGTAAGAGAAAAGGATGAATTTACAAAAGCTAATATAACGAGCATGCATGTACAATTTAAGGAAGACGATTTATTGAGAAAATTTTGGGAAATGGAGAATGAGCCAAACATAATTAATAATGAGATGACAAAAACTGAGAAATTATGTGAGGATATTTTTGATTCTACCACGACGAGAGATGAAGAAGGGAGATTTGTAGTGAGATTACCTTTTACAACGGATGATCCTAAGAGTCAATATGGCAACTCAAAGGATATTGCTATAAAGAGATTTAACATTTTAGAGAGAAAGTTATTGAGAGATTCTAAACTGAGAGAAGAGTACAACAAGGTTATGGATGAATATTTGAGCTTAAAACACATGAGAAGAGTTGAGGAGAATGAACTAGAGAATCCAAAGGCTGTGTATCTTCCTCATCACGCCGTGGTAAGAGAAGATAAGGAGACCACGAAAGTAAGAGTTGTGTTCGATGCGTCGAGTAAGGGTGACAATAATGTGTCTCTAAATGATGACCTACTTGTTGGACCAAAGTTACAACAGGACTTGAGACACATATTAATGAGATGGAGAAAGCATAAAGTGTGTCTTGTTGCGGACATTGTTAAAATGTATAGAATGGTTCGTGTAGCTGACCAAGACACAGATTTTCAACGACTTGTATGGAGATTTGCTTCAGATGGATCAGAACCCATACATCATTATAAATTACTACGACTTACTTTCGGAACAGCATGTGCTCCATATTTGGCAGTTAAGTCTTTACAAAGACTAGCTGATATAGAGGAAGAGACATACTCAATAGCTGCGAGAATAACAAAAGAAGATCTGTATATGGACGATGTGATTTCTGGTGCCGATAATATAACGGAGGCATTAAAAATATACAGTGAAATGAATGAATTAATGAAATCAGGAGGATTCGAACTACAAAAATGGAATAGTAACTGTAAAGAACTATTGCGAAAAATAGGCAAAGGCGATGAGATAAATAATCAATCAGTTACTATGAAATTAAATAAATCTATCAAGA
This sequence comes from Achlya flavicornis, assembly GCA_947623365.1. Lineage (NCBI taxonomy): Eukaryota > Metazoa > Arthropoda > Insecta > Lepidoptera > Drepanidae > Achlya > Achlya flavicornis. Next base: position 8,728,043 of record OX392482.1, read on the forward strand.
TCCTTGGAGTAACTTGGAACAGAGAAATGGATAATTTTGAATACGTGCTAAATTTATCTGAACCTAAGGAGCGTGTTACTAAGAGACAAGTGCTATCTGACGTAGCAAGATTATATGATCCTTTAGGTTGGATAGCTCCTGTTGTTGTTATTGCTAAAATGTTAATCCAGAAACTATGGAAATCGGGTCTTGAGTGGGACGATTACTTAACTGAAGATCTATTGAAACAGTGGCTGACGTACAGAGGTGAATTGCTAAATTTAAAACAGCTTACAATACCGAGATGGTTTGATCTGACATGCGGCTCTAAAGCGGAACTACACGTTTTTTCAGACGCTTCAAAGTTAGCCTACGCAGCGGCAGTATACATCCGAGTGGTTGATGAGTCGGGACATGTTCACGTGCATTTGGTTACTGCCAAAACCAAGGTTGCGCCAGTAGAAAAAGAAATCACCATTCCCAGATTGGAGTTGTGCGGTGCTGCTTTGGCAGCGAAGCTTGTGTTCGAAGTCTCGCAAGTGATGGAGATACCTAAGGAGAGTTTGTATGGCTGGACAGATTCCACCATAGTTCTTGCATGGCTAAAGGGAGGTTCGGCTCGCTGGACTACCTTTGTGAGTAATCGAGTATCTACTATATTAAATATTTTAGAATTTGAGCAATGGAGTCATGTACCTTCCGAATCAAACCCTGCGGACTGCGCTTCGCGAGGTCTGCAATCAGGAAACTTAGCAGTTCATTCTTTATGGTGGAACGGACCAGAGTGGTTGGCAGAGACTACAATACAAATAGAAAAGTCAGTCGTGGAAGATACACAAGAGGAGGAAAGAATTCAAGTTTTAACTGTTTTATCAAACACAGAAGAAGATTTTATTTGGTCACGATTTTCATCATTAACAAGAGTATTGAGAGTTTTGTCATATTGCAGAAGAATTTTGAATTTAAAGTTACCAAAAGAGAAACGAGCTACTTTACCTAAATTTATTACGTCAAAAGAAATTAATGAGACTTTATTGGGTTGTATAAAACAACAGTTCAAGAGATCGAATTTGCAGTAGAAATAAAACAGTTAAAAACTAGAGGGTTTGTATCGAAGAAGAGTAATTTACGTACTCTTTGTCCTTTTCTTGACGAAAAAGGGACTCTAAGAGTAGGTGGACGCATATCGCAATCGGACGCCCGTTACGATACAAGACATCCGATAATTATGCCTGCTAAAAATCATTTTACCAAGCTGATAATTGTCGATGCTCATTATCAAACTCTTCACGGCGGTCCACAGATTATGCTAAATTTTCTGAGGACTAAATATTGGATATTGTGTGCAAAAGAACGTGTTAAGAAGTGTTACCGTGAATGTGTTATTTGTTTGAGATATTCATTGAAGAAGTCTACTCCATTGATGGGACTTTTACCTGAGGCTAGATTGAAACCTAGCAAACCATTTAAATCTACAGGAGTAGATTATTGTGGACCTATAAATATTCGATTTTCTCCCGGAAGAGGAGCCAAATCATATAAAAGCTACATTTGTCTTTTTGTCTGCATGGTCACCCGAGCAGTACATCTGGAGGCAGTTACAGACTTAACTGCTAAGGGGTTCATCGCTGCATTCAAGCGTTTTACTTCACGCAGAGGACATTGTCAAGATCTATATAGTGACAATGGCACAAATTTTGTCGGCGCAGATAGAGAAATGCGAGAAATGTTCAACAGTTCTAAATCATCACTACCTGAAGAAATAGTCCCGTTGCTGACACTGGAACGTACAACGTGGCACTTCATTCCTCCGCATGCACCAAATTTCGGAGGGTTATGGGAAGCAGGGGTGCGTAGTACAAAAACACATTTGCGTAAAGTAGTCGGTAATCATACATTTACTTATGAGGAGATGGCGACGATTCTGACGCAAGTGGAAGCTTGTTTAAATTCACGGCCGTTATCATTACTTAGTGACGATCCGAACGACCCTCTCCCTTTGACACCAGGTCATTTTTTGATAGGAGAACCTTTAATTAATATAGCTGATGATGATTATACGAATTGTAATGTGATTGGTTTAGATAGATGGCGCTTAACGCAAAAAATTGTTAGTGATTTCTGGAAGAGATGGTATAAAGAATACCTTGTTAATCTTAATCAGAGATATAAATGGAATACTAAATGTACTGAACCTGAAATTGGTGATATTGTTATTTTGAAAGAGGACAATATTCCTCCTGCTAAATGGATTTTAGGCAAAATAACTCACAAACATACTGGACCAGACAATGTAACTAGAGTTGTGACTGTTAAATGTAAATCAGGAATGTTTAAACGTCCAGTTAATAAACTTTGCGTAATAACGAAGTAAACAGACATGCATTACTTATTATTTCTATTTTGTTATTTTTGTTTACAAATTTTTATACATTGTTAAGCTTGTTATTATCAATTTGTTACTATTTTTAAGGTTGGTATTTAATCAATTACTTACATGTGTTACGGTGGGCGGATTTCTCGCTTCTCAGAAGTTTAGGTAAATATTGAAACCATAAGTTTTTTTTTGTTATTATTTGCATATTTTTTGTCTCAATGGTCAAGTTTTGTTTAGTGTCTCTAGAAACGAGTACTTACTTATTCATATATTTGTTTTTGTTCATAGACCTTTTGAGATTGGTTATTCTTATATTTTTGTTGCAAGCATGGTTAAAGAACTATGTTCTTGGTAGGCGGAATGTCTAATATGTATGTACCGCAACCTGCATAGAGGTGTCTATAGCTACCTATACAGTCCATTGTGTTTTTATATTTTTCTATCGAGTCAGTTGCTAATAAACCAACATACTAAGTACACGTCGTTTTCTTCATAATAATCCCTACAATCTAAAATCAACCTAATCGCCTCATCAGGTTGTAAAGACCTCTTTTGATGAGCTCTATGATATCCTATGGAAATCCTCCTGATATTCAAAATTTTTTTCGAATTAATTCGGCATAACGCCAGCACAGTATCACAGCACACACGTATAACAGGCAAGTGTGTATATACACAACCTACTGTAATTTTCCGTTTAAAAAGTGTGGAAATGAAAAATCCTTTGCTTCAGAAATATAAGTGCTATTAATATTATTTAATATTGAATATTTTTTAAATTATAACGAAAATAAACAATTTATGTAATAAAAATAGATTGTGTGTGTGTGCTCAGCTGTACTTTTGTTTAACAGCTGTTTGAACTTAGTTTGTATAAATATCAATTCAATAACGTGTGATTTACAATAATAATAATTAATCAATAGTTTGGCATTTGATGACGATGCGGTGTGATAATGACACCAATGTGTTACAAAGATCTGACTACTTATCTGACTTCCGTGGATACCACGGAGCAGTCATTTTGAGAGGTAGAAGAGCGTAGCGTTTATTCGCTCAAAGAGCAGCTCGACTGGAGAAGTACCTCCACCTTACAGAATGCCGCAGACAAATATTTTTTATGTTGTGTTCCTGTGCGTGAGTAAGATCACCAGAGCTCATTGGGGAAGGGGGAAAGGTCGGTTACGCGTGAGTGATGCCCCGGGTGTTGCAAGCGTCCATAGGGATACGGTAACCGCTTACCATCAGGCGGGCCGTATGCTTCTTCGCCGACTTTGTTGTATAAAAAAAGTCTTTAGTAGGTTACCATTCCTAAATCGCCTCTATATATCGCCTATAGGTAATTTTTATGCTGTAAGTATCTGTGAGAAACTATTTTCTCTATAAAATCAAAAAAAATGTTTTCATGTCTAATAAAAAAGCAAGTTTGTTATACGATTCTGATTAAAACTAACAAATATTTGAGTATTTAAATATGATCTCTCTCAGCATTTGGCGTTGAATACTAAAACTAAATGTATGCGTCAAACGACGTGAAATGCTGTACCTAAGACTGACGTGGTGCCACGTATGAACAATAATGGTGCGAGAATATCAGATATATTATTTTATTATGCACTTTTACTTAAAAACTATACGTGAGAACCATATAGTACTTAAATTATGTCAAAGGTAGTACATATTATAACGTTTTTGGAATATGACACGCATATTGTATATCAGTTTCAAATCACTTTCAATGTGAATGAGGATTTTTCCTTATAATTTTATGTATTTGCTCTGTTCATGTCACATGGCTTAGTTTGCATAGTTTTAAATGGAACTAAAGAATTTTCTATACTTTTCTTTTTTATTTAATCTCCAAATTAAAAATGTTGCACTTATTGTTTATGTTTACCGATATTCAAATGATTCACTAGATACTCTAACTACCTAAGTTAATTTAAAAAAATATAAAAAGGCATCAGGTTATATAATAGAAACGATTTATTTTCCTAAGCGTGAAATGGTATACGAAGCCTGTGACGAAGCCATGTGCGTAAATCCTATAATTATTTGAGACGACATTTCAAAAAGGTTGTCAAAAATCTATTTCTAATAATACTCTAGCAAAACTTGATGGATTAACTGGCTATTTGCCATTGTTCTCAGTAAACTTGGCTGAAGATAATTTGTAGTACCTATATGAAATATTTTTTTTTATATATTTATTAACTAAGACTACAAATAAAATTATTCTGTCAAACCGCAGAACGCTTTGTCGACAGAACAAACTAAAATTTGATATCATAGACGATACGATATGACCGCTAAAGTATAATTATGCAAGTTCGCCTGTATGTATGTAAGTTGCAAGTCGGCGATAGACGACCGTCCGCGACGATCGGGGGCTCTGCTACTAGTGATGTGCTCCACCGAGGTCATTCACTACCGATATCGATACTTTCTTATATATTTTTTGATACCCGATCGGGTTTTTATAAAAATAAAAAATAAATATTCTTCTTGGTTGTGCCCATACTTTGAGCAAATTATAACAACATTAATTATAACAATTAATAATTTATGAGGGAAGCGATTGATAGCTCAGTGGTAATGACGTTGAATGCGGTGACGAAACACGTGGGTTCTAGAAAAGGGTTGGGTTCGGTTCGGTGACGGAAAATATCGTGAGGAAACCATAGCACGGTCGTAGGGTACTTTGTAGTACCTGCCTGGCTGGCTACCACCCTCAAGATCAAAATCTGTCACCAACCACCTACCGTTCCAGCAGAAAGTTGCAATCTATTTATATAAGAGAAGTTAAAGTGTTTTTAAAGTTAAACACCTGCAACTTGGTTACGCTGCACATGAAGCTATGTTCCCAAAGTGACACATATTTTCGAGTAATAGTTAAAGTCACATCTTATTCAGTGAGGGAGATTATAGTCTAGCAAAGCGCTCTAAGCTATATATAGCAAAATAGTTAAGAAAGCCATATATTGACTCGTCGGGTGACCTGCTTGAGGTCTAAAACTATAATGACAGAAAACAGATAATGGGATTTCAATGAAGACCAAGTGAAGCGCTCGTGGTATATAATGATAAGCCGTTCTTACTCAATGGGCAAGTTCAGCTACCACCGTCGTGGTCGGTACCTGGATGGGATTATCGAGCATTTCCGTGCTTTAGAAGGCACTTAAAGCCGTTGGTCCCGGTTATCACTTAATTGTGATAGTCGTTAAGCTAGTTGGAAGCCTTCTAGGCGGCTTGAAAACTCCAACAGTAGGTTGACCACTAGCCTATCTCCACCGATCCACAGTGGGCACGCGTGGTGGAGTATCTGCCCATTCCCTTTCAACCTGATTTGTGAAAGGAGGCCTGTGCTCAGCAGTGGGACATTATAGGCTGATGATGAATGAAGACCAGTTTAATGAAGTTCATTAAGATAAAACTATAATGACAGAAAACAGATAATGGGATATCAATGAAGACCAGTTTAATAAAGTTCATTAAGATTGACTTATGCGGTAGCCCTGCAGGACTTACGTTTTCAAGTCGTTTCGAAAATAAATTTTTTGCACGCAGGATTGACGTGTTACGACTTCTTAAATATTGTTTTTTGTGCTTTGTGTAGAAATGTTGTTGAGGTATGAATGTTAAATTCAATTGAGACCGCCCTCGGTCCTTTAAGCTTTTGCTACAGAAAGGATGTGAATTATAACATAACTGGTGTATTACATCACCTTCAAATATTTCACCAATACTCTTAAACCATAAAATAGATCATGGTATAAGGATGGAACCAATACCTACGTCCATAAAGTGGTTATTGATAAACAGAGCAATCAATTTAAGTGTTCCAGAAGAACTAAATTAGATATCTCTGCTGTGTTTACTAAAGACCAAGGATAAACCAGTGCAAAATAATATTTTATCATACAGACTAATAGTGGTGTTAACCGTAGTTTTCTGCGATTATTAAACGAGGAAAAGTAAACATTTATTCAATGAAATAATTTAAAAGTTATTTATATACCACGTAAGTTGTGTGTGTATGTGTGTGTATATATATTATTATCATGGCATAGTGATTTGTATTACAGGTGATATCTATCTAGACAGTTTTCATTAAACTATAAGTAGTTCTATGGTGATCTACGACTTAATCATCAAATATATATTCATTTCATCGATCATGTTGCCGTCTACTGCTGGCTTCTGGAAAATAATTAAAAGATATATTTTTAATAAGGTTCTTTCTAAAACTTTGTTAAAAGAAATATAAAATTGTATCGACGATAGTGATTTTTACATCACTATCCTTCCAATACATTCAAGTTTCAATTGTCTGCAGTGGAAATTTCCACGATAAAACATGCAACCTTCGACTTTGCTCTTCTGACACATGAAACATGACATCTATGCTTCTCGCTTGCACAAAATTAACGCAGGCGCTCTGACCTAACCGGTTCGGCCTGCTCCAACTAACGCAGTTGCCCATAAATCTTTCTCTTTCTCTTTGAACAAGTTATCGTTCTATTTTACGGATAGCTCTGTGCTATGTATACTTCTCGGTCGTCGTCCAAATGATTTTTGTTACCTGTCTTTCTCTAGAGCTTGAATGAAGCAAAATTTGTTTTCTTGATGCAGAGCTACAGCTTCAAATCCAACAAAATACTATAGTTACTACGTCCACGTGCTCGGGAGGTTAACGACTGATAAAACAGATAACATTGAAAATAAATAAACAGCAATTGAGTCAAATAAGAGCTCGAATGTAGACAATTAAGCGACTTTTAGCCATTTGTTACTCAATTTAATAGGTATTTGTTTAATTACTGTACACAATATTATTGTTGGGATGTGGATGTAAAGAGTTTTAGAAACGTGTTGCAGTATGCAAGCGTAGAGTTAAGTAACACGGCCACTGATTTATGATAAACCTTATCAGAAATTCAGTAGGTAAAATGATTTGCTTAGAATAAAATAAATAGATGATTATTAAGTAAATAATTGATTCTAAAATCACAGGTCGTATAATAAAATAAAATGTAAGTAGGTATATAATGTAGGTAATGTAGGTAATGAACGACAGCGTTCTTGGTTTAACCGAGGTTTAAGTTCTTAAAAAAACCTAGTCAAATAGCCTATGTTTTAAAACTGTGTTATGAAATCGAAAATCAAGTCAATGGAAATAATGTATGTAAGGTACCTAAATAATAAAACCTCCTCCGTTTTTCGTTGGTTAAAAATGGCTTGCAACAATTCGATTCGCTCAACGAACAGTGATGAAGTATTTGTGTAAATATTTTCATTAGTGACTTTAAACAGATCGTCCTGTTCGAGCACCCGACTTGCTTCATTTTCTCCCTTGAGAATCATTGAATTTTTGAATGAGAAACAAACCTATTGGCATTTAACAAATATCCTAATGGTGTAAATAATTAAAGAAGTAAAGATATAAAAAAGTTAATTAAAAGCAAAAATAAAGTCGTTTAAAGAGCAATCGAGGTAAATAGTTTTTCTTAAGTGCTCGTTCATTCCCCATTTTAGAAATTGATTATTTATTTTTATTTATTGTTTTGTTGTGGTTTGCATCAACGAAAATACACGTGACATTGGTAACGTCACGGGACAGGGGCGGCGGCGCTGGCGTCCACCAGACGAGATTCCGTTTTAAAATTACTCGCATTCGGAATCTACATCAGTGATACAGTTTCCATGTTTGTTTACGTCACGGTGAAAATTTGGAATGGAAATTGATGACGGATGAAATGAACTTCGTAGTAACTTTTTTTTTAATTATGCATGTCCATGAGGTCAGTAATAAATTGGGGATTAGGTTGTAGTTGGCGAATAGCAGAAGTTTCCGTGCCATTTTCTCAATACTACGCAAGAAAAGAAGAGCCTGTGCTTGTAGGGAGCTGTTGCTCTTACATATCTGTACAAACCTCTGTGGTAGAGCTGTGTTGCATGCATGCATATAGGTAATAACTATGCAATAGTTTTATTTTCCTTTAAATAGCTAAAATTTTATTTGGTCTTGGGTACAATTAGACGAAAGATAGGTACTCAACGGCTAAATAGGTCGCTTATTAGCTTGTTGTTAAAAACTATTAGTAAATTTATTTTGAATATCGTGCCATTGTCACATTGGACATATTATTTACGATCATGTGACGTCAAGGCATGCGGTAACTTCATAACTTGGCATTTGGCACAAAATTTGTTTATCCCGATTCCCGACCGTGAATCGCTGGTGTAGGTTGTTAGAGTTCATTGGCGAATATAATACAAATATTATTAGTATGTTTACACGGTTTACACTATAGCCACAAATAAATGTAAGTAGGTAGGTAAAAAGTGCATCTTAGCAATAAAGAAGACAGCGTATGGTAAGTTGCTCTTGGCTGGCATATGGATTTCAATCAAAGTGATTACGTGTAAACGTGTAAGAACGTATAGGTTTATAATCATTAGGTTCTTTCATAGAATTCACATGAGAGGTAGGTACCTACTTCCTACTACTAACTTTATGTGTGTTTGTAGGTGGGAATAAGCATCGTATAACTAGCTAAATACTGCATTTGTAATTTTCCAGGCGCAAAATAGCTTTCTTGCAATTAAACATTATGACATGTGGCATTTATTTTTACTACTAGGTGTGCTAGCAGAAAGTTAAGTGACGATGCGTTAACCAGGTGCATGATTATGGAAAAGACAACAGCTTTTCATATGATGCCAATACTACGTCAGACATAATATTATGACAAGCTAAATTATGCCATGAATGTATTTACTTCGAGCTAATTTTAACCTTCAATAGGCAATTTTCACACAAGTATTTGTTTCCTAGCATACGATAAAACAATGAACGCCATCTGTTGTCGAGTAGTAATATCCGGGAAAATTAAAGAAAACTATCTAGCTATTCAACAAAAGATGGCAGTAAAAATAATTTGTTAATAACGACATCTTTGAACTGTTATTAGAATTAAGTGGACTACTATGCAATCAAGTTGCTAGAAAATTTTGACTTATTGCTAGTAGATGGTACTATGTATGATGTTGATGGTGTTATGAAAAATAGCTGCTCTGATATTTTGCTACGCTTGGCGCGCCTCTAGAACATATATTAAATAGTATTAAAATTATGAATTAACTACTTATTAACTTTTTTTCTATATGATTGAGAATTTGAGATACATTAGGTCAGGACAAGAGACACTTACTGTCCGCGTGACTGTTTGGGGATAGTTTATTTTGTAAGGAAAATAACCATAGAGTTAGAATAAGTATTATAGAGTGATAGCGTTAACAACGTTACTACGATACGAAGTTACGAGTGAGTCCCATCGGACCCGGTGCCTCTGCCCCGCATAATCATAAAAAAATAAAAATAAAAGTAAAGTAATTTTCTTGTTTTGCGACGTTTATTTTATTGAAAGGTTTTTATTTTTTAATCTTTATATATTTATAATGTTTAATCACAATGATTATCATCTACTTCATTTCTATAATCACAGAGACGTACATTGTTATCAGTCTCCAATAATCGCATTAATACCTGAATTACCTATTTACTATTTTTATAGTAGTGTTCCTAAACTATATATTATTTTAATAATCAACAATAAAGAAAAAAAAGTTTTTACCTAGCATAAAATCATCGTCGCAAAACAAGAACATAACAAAATAGCTTTTTTTTTTAGCAAATATACCTATACTAATTCTTAATTTCAGTAATATCATATACGTAATTAGGTACGTACATTTAATCTCCTAATTTACTTGTATATTGTAAACAAATACAATATTTTCATAAACAACTATTTGAAAAAAAAAACTGCCAAATATTCAACTTCACAAATTATTACAAAATAGTACCGTTATCAAAAAATAAATAAATATTTGAACAAAAATAATATTTTAATAATCAACAATAAAGTAAAGCAGTAAGTATGTGTGAGTTCTATACTAAATTTACTTGCTCTCGCTCAGTTACGTCGATTTAGGTTTTTTTCTATAATCGAACTGGCAAATTAGCGACGCCGGCAAATTTTGTTAGGTCTGTTATTTTGTTGACAGGTCAAGTCTACGCGGATGGGAGCAAGTCATGCCATCGGCCCCGTTAACGGGGCAGAGGCACCGGGTCCTATGGGACTCACTCGAAGTTACTATGTTCACGTCAGGGTATAGAACAAAACCCTTTTAACATTATCATTAAAGTTAATTTTAGTAGTAAAAACACAAACATGTGCAATGATAAAGAGACTACACTGTGGGAATTTGCGATCACCCCTGCATTAGTATCAATTACACGCGTTCCACGTGCGTATGCGGACGGCTGATTTCCCTGGACAACAATTCGTCGGCCATCAATCTAATCAGCCACGTGTCCTGTCGCCACATCTCCCTGACGTAGTTAGTCTTGAAGTGAAAAATAATTATAATAATGTAAGTACAACTAGTTTCTGCCCCGCTCGCTGCAGTTTTATCTGCTTTCTCAAGGTATAGGGATTAAATGTTATGCCGGGATAAAAAGTATCATACTAAATATTAGGTAGTATAGTTAGGTATTATTAATAGGTTATCTAACTATGCAGAGATAAAGGTACCTCTTGTATATTTACACTAATTTATTTTATTGGTCTATTTTTTAAGAAATACCAAGCAGCTTAAAGTAACTACACATAATCAAGAAAATACAATAAATATAAAGAGAATATGGGTTTTCACTGGTTTTCACAATATATTATTATATTTGTTTCAGAGATTTGCACGTGGCACTAGGATTTCAATTCTCTATTACCAGGTATTATTTGATATAAGTAGGGTAAGAATACTTACGCAAATGGTAGCCATTGCATGGCATTGTTGGGGTATGAGTTAATTTAGATATATACGTAGTTTTTGAACAAAATATGAAAATAGCATAAGGAAATACCGTTTTTCCTCATAATCTCGCAAGAAGGAGATGAACAAATGAAACAGAGCTTTAAATTGAACTTTAAACGGCTTGTTACGTAAGCTAATCGTTGTCTACGGGTTTGATAGTGAAATGACCGAATCATCGTGCCATAAATAAAGATAATGCTATCTATGAGTCATTACGGTAAATTGTAAAAGGAATAAAATTTATTAATATAGGTACAATAAAACTGACAGATAGTTGGTGGTGAAATAGTCTGTCTGATAGTTATGTTGTCACGGGAATTTATTTTGACGGCAATTGGGGTAGCTAAGACCCCGGAGATTGACGGCAGAAATTGATAAAAGCTAGAAGGTATTTTAAGACGTTGGAAACTGCCAAATAGCTATACTTTAGGAAAATCTATTTAGTTAGCGGCACTTGAAAACAAGTTCATGTTTATTGTAGGTCTGAAGAGCTATAACAGGTGGAGATTTCGGGATGGCATATTTTCGAAACCTATGTTGGGTTAGTCATACTGAACAACTTTTACTATTGGACCTATAGCGAATTCCCAATTTTTTCTCGATCATAATGTATGGTAATTGGACTGTTTTACAAAAAACTTAAACCGACTTCAAAATACTATGTGCGAAGTAATCAAATCCTGATCCGATGAGAATGGGACCAAACGGGAAGTGAAAATCCAGACAAAAAAGAATTTTCCAAATCGGTTAATAAATGACGGAGTTATGAGGTAACAAACATTAAAAAAATTAAACAACCGAATTGAGAACCTCCTTCTTTTTTTGAAGTCGGTTAAAAAGTAAAAATATTTTTTTGAGTATTCAGTGTTGGTCCCATAGTAAAAGTTGTTCAGCATGACTAACCCAACATAGGTTTCAAAAATATGCCATCTCGAAATCTCCACCCAGTAGGTATAGCCGTGTCTATAACAAGTTATCACAATAAAAAACGTTATGAGGGTGGTAGGTATATATGTATAATATATATAACCACCGCGGGACACAGGCGGGGTAGCTACTATGATTTACCTACCACCGTGCTTTGATTTCCTAACCATGTTTTCTTCACCGAAGCTCATTGTTGGATTAGAAATCACGATTTTCAAGGTATTCAACTACCACTGAGCTAGAAGTCACCCAAGTAAATAATTTTACCTTGAGATTTTATTTAAAAGTGAAAGAAAATCTCAGAAACTATTAGTTTATCGACCCAATTTTGACATTTAAATATGCATTGTTTACGCAGGCCTTTACACGCGAAAGTATTTAAGTAAATATGAAACTAAAAATTCAACACTAAATTAACTTTTTAACAAAAAAAAAACCGCCTTCAAAGTACACTAAAAAGTAAGAAATTACTCTTATCTGACACTGTTTTGAAGTCTGCGAAATATTTTCTAATGCGATTTAAGTGTACTTAGAAGGCGGTTTATCTTTTTGTTAAAAAGTTAATTTATTAAAGATCAAATCCCTACTACATACATGGGGATGGGGATACAATAGAAAGAAAAAAAAACACTTTTTCGCTTCCATATTTTTGCCTATTTACTCGCAATAATCTTTTTATTTTGTATTCTACTACATAATATGTCTTTAAACGATATTAAACGCACGTGACGTGACTAATAAGGGTTTCTCCTTGGACGTCGCAACCCTAAAATTTCGCTGCGTCCGCTTTGCATCGGTGTATCCGCATATTATTGGCTCATAATAAATGTATGGAAACTGGAAACATTGGAAAACGAATCGGGAAACAGCTGCGGGCGGGAGCGAGGGAGCCTCGGAGCACTCCCTGGGGACCCGCGAGAGAGGGTGTCGTGTACTCGACACCTGCGTACGTTTACACATCGCCAGGTTACTTTTTTTGCTCCTATCACTATTCAATGATAAATTAACTTTATACGTTGATACTTACAAAGTATATACATTTTGCAACGTCATTACTGGAATTTTATACTATCTGGCACCTGCGTTAATTTCTGATAGCTTATCGAATACACAAGGTATGAACATTAATTGTGATCGCGCGATGTTATTTGTGCGTGTATAGTCCATCGTAGTCAGTCGCAACCATGAGGAGCTAGTGAATATACATTACAGTGCAAACAAAGTGTGCAGAAGGCAACATGAAGCTCGTTGTAGCAGCTTTAGTTTTAATATCTTTGTGCTGTGGAGCCTCGGCTAAATGTCGTATGCGTGGGGAATGTTACGAGATTGGCGGATTCGCAAAACCTTGCCCGGTGGACATAGAAGCACAACCCTTGGTGAGGGATCTATTACCTGAGGAAGCAGATCGTGTAATAAGTGCCTTTGCTCGCAATTGTCCGAACTTCGTTTACGACGATGAAGGGAACGTAAAACCGTACGATGAAATTCTGACCTGTTGTGATGCGGAACAGGTCCTCAAGACGGCGGATAGTTTGATGTTGGCTGAAGGTGTTCTCGGACGATGTCCAACATGCTATAGAAACTTCGCTCGGCAGATTTGTGAAATGAATTGCTCTCCGGACCAGTCTCGATTTGTAGATGTTTATACTGAATTGGGGACGAATAACACTGAGTATGTCAATGAAATAGATTATAGAGTTTTTAATGATTTCATGATAGATGCCCATACTTCTTGCGCAGGCGTCCTTGTGCCTCAAACTGGTTTGCCGGCTATCAACATTATGTGCGGAAATGCTGTCGTGTGCGATGCAGATGCTTGGTTCGGATTTACGGGAGATACAGAGACTAACCCTTTGGCACCGGTACAAGTTAACTTTTTGAGGTGGCCAACTGCTGAGGATTCTATGAATGTGGTTGCACCACATTGTAACCAGACCTTTGATGGAGATCTTCCCTGCAGTTGCATCGACTGCATGTCTACCTGTCCAACGGGCACGGAGCCCACTGTTCCTGATATTTGCACTGTACTCACCGTCAACTGCATCAGTTTTTCTGTGGGACTTGTGTTCTTTGTGATAACTGTAATAATATTTATAATTTTAACAATATTAGACTACAGAAAGGTAAGAAATATTGAGACCAAGCCCTCTGACTATCAGCCACCTACTCTCAGCTGGTTTACAAAATTCTTTCAAGAATTTTTTGGTAAAATTGGTGGATTTTCGGCGAGTCATCCGGTCATTGTAATTATGATAACTTCGTGGATTGCTTTTGGTATGACTTTCGGTGTGATGAAACTTAATATAACTTCAAATCCCATAGAACTTTGGTCTTCACCCGACTCTCGTAGTCGTGCTGAATTAAACTATTTCAACTCAAAGTTTGGTCCATTTTACCGCGCAGCACAAGTTTTTATGAAATTCGATGGTTTAGATTCTTTCGAAGTAAACAACGTTACTTATGGACCAGCTTATAGAATAGAGGCTCTGGAAGAATTAATCAAACTAGAGGATGCTATTGTAAATATCGGTAGGGATGATGGAGGGGTTACCCTGGAAAAGGTTTGCTACGCGCCGCTCCGTCCGAGGGGTGGCGAGCAGCGAATCGACCAGTGCGTCTCCATGTCTGTCAGTGTTTATCTCGGTAACAACAGATATGATATTAATAATGAAACTTATCTCAATACTATCCAAAATTGTTTAAATAATTATATGGCATTAAATTGTTTGGCTACCTGGGGCGGTGGTTCCGAACCAGAAATTACTTTCGGTGGGTACGATGGTGATGATATTTTGAGTGCTAATACTTTGCTTATCAATTTTCCTCTATCCAATTTTCTATTGGAAGAAGCTCTAGAGCCAGTTTTAGAATGGGAGCAAAAGTTTATAGACTTACTTCATAATTATGCAGCCAATCAGAAACCGGATTTTGTTGATGTATCCTATGGGGCTGAGAGATCTATAGAAGATGAGATTCAACGTGTTTCGGTTGCTGAGGTGGTGCCAATTTTGATAAGTTATGTAATTATGTTCGCTTACGTTACAATCTCTTTAGGTAATATAAGAAGTTGCAAGACTTGGTTTATAGACAGCAAGATCATGGTAGCGGTAGGCAGCATCATTGTAGTCTTGATCGCAATTTTCTGTGCTATAGGTGTAATGGGTTTCGCTAATATAACTGTAACACTACTCGCTATAAATGTGATACCGTTCTTCGTATTATCCGTGGGAGTAGATAACGTTTTCTTGATGGTGAACACACTTCAAAGTATACAGGATAATTTAAAGGAGTTTGATGATTATAAAGAGACTTTTAGTCCTGAGAAAAAAAGGAGGTTTGTATTTGAGAAGATGATGAGTAGAGTAGGGCCATCGGTGTTTGTCTCGTCAGTCACACAGATTACTTGTTTTGGTATTGGAAGTTTAGCAAATTTTCCTGCAGTTGTTACATTTGCCATATTTGCAAGTCTTTCACTAGGATTTTTATTTATTTTCCAAATGACTACAATCGTAGCATTAATATCACTTGATTATAAACGTGCTTCTCAGAATAGGTTCGATGTGTTATGCTGCGTTCAAAGGAAAATATTAAATGATTCAGATCCCTTAAATTCAGATACGCCTTATCAAAGTCTTACTCACAGGCTAATGGTACCTTATTCTACGATTATTCTTAAGTGGCAAGTTAAAATTGTGGTGGCTGTTTTGTTCATGTTTGTTACTTCGTTTAGTGTCATATGGATTCCACAAATAGAAATAGGTTTAGACCAAGAAATGGCTTTACCACCGGATTCTTATGTCTATAGTTATTTACAAGCAGTCAACGGTCTTATGCGACTAGGGCCTCCAGTATATTTCGTACTTAAAAGAGGTCTAAATTTCACAGATGCTAATCATCAAAATGTTATCTGCGGTGGTCAGTTATGTAACGACGATTCTCTAACAACACAAATATTTTTAGCTGCACAGCATAGCGAAATCACATACATCTCAACTAGTTCTAATTCTTGGTTAGACGATTTCATTGATTGGACTAGTTTATACGGAGCTTGTTGTCAGTATAACACCACAGACGGTACTTATTGTCCCAGTACATCATCTTCTCAAGAATGTTCGTATTGTGTCATCAGCAGAGATGACTTCGCAAATGGGCTGCGACCTAGTACAGAAGCCTTTGAAAGGTACATACCATTCTTCTTACAGGACGAGCCCACAGATATCTGCAATAAAGGTGGTTTGGCAAGTTACTCCGCTGCAGTTAATTATGTCCTAGATTCTGAAGGTCGAGCCACAGTTCATGATACCAACTTCATGGCTTATCATACATCACTAGGAACTTCTAAGGATTATATAACAGCTGTTAAATATGGTTACGAAATTAGTGAAAGCATAACTGAAGCTATAAAGAGAAATACTGGTGTCGACGTAGAAGTATTCCCCTATTCTGTATTCTACGTATTTTATGAGCAATACTTGACGATGTGGGAGGACACGTTTGCGTCCCTCGGCTTCTGTCTTATAGGTGCCATAGTCTTCAATCTCTTAGCGTCAGGATTTAATATTTTGACTACGTTTGCAGTAATGTTTACTGCTATTATGATAGTATTGAATATGATGGGTATCATGTACCTGTGGAGTATTCCTCTGAATGCTGTCTCTTGCGTTAATCTCATTGTGTCTATAGGAATAGCAGTCGAGTTCTGTAGTCACATAGCATACGCTGCTACTACAAGTAAAAAACCACCAAGAGAAAGGGTAGAAGATGCTATAAGGCAGGTAGGGGCAACAATCATTACTGGTATCACATTCACTAACTTACCAATCATAGTTTTAGCATTTTCGTACACAGAAATTATTGAAGTATTCTTCTTTAGAATGTTATTCAGTTTAATATTTATTGGATTCCTACATGGAATGGTATTTTTCCCAGTTTTCTTAAGTTACTTGATCAACATGACTTCTAAATGATTCTATTATTTTTAATATTTATTGTTAATATATATAACTTGACTCGCAATTCCTTCTGTTTTGTATGTGGTACCACTAAAAATAGCCAAAGAGAATCTTAGTATAATTTGTATATAGCTTCAACAAAGATAGTTCGCTGCTACTATAATTTATCTTATAGTTTAATTCAAATCTATTAAGTATTATGATTTAATTAAGTCTTGTTCAATTTACAATTCGCAGCACTTTATTTTAAATATCATGTTTAATTTAATTTACGATACAGGAAGAAACAAAATAAATAATTAATACTTTGTACACATTTATTTTTAATTTACTTGTAAGTAGATACCTACTAGGACTAGATGTTTAAGGTTGTAAATATAACAATAAGATAATGTCACAACGATTTTCATTTTAACCTACTAACCATATTTACAACAATCAAATGAAGGAAGACAAATAAGATTTGTTTAAAATAATGACTAGTATTTACAACTTATTGCATAAAGTGGCTCAACTAAAATCTAAACTGAATTTGGCTCTGAATTTGACTTTGACAAAGCACTATCATATTCTAGAAGCCTATATATTGATATTTTTACAATGGGTTTTAATTTTGAAAGTTAACTCATTATTAAATAAACTATTTTGAAAGCTACTTCAAAAAGTCAGGGTTGAATATCGACTTACCAAATATCCGAATGGACAAGAATATAATTACGCTTCCAGCACATGATTTAAATATGCTATGTAACAGATAGCCAGCCGTAGTATTTCAATCTTGGACAGTTTCTTATCAGGTGGTAATGTTGGTAACAGTCTTCTTAGGGCTGCAAAAGCTGCGTTGAAGGCTTCGACGCGGATCCGCTCCCTGGTGGCATGAGCCGTTCTGTACTTGAGGGTAGCCCTTCGTCTCCTTCGACGCTCCTCTCGGGAAAGACCGGCGCAAGGTGACCCGGTGCCGCTGGATAGGTATGCTTCCTCCGAAATAGCGCACGGTTCCAGAGTTCTGTCTCTAAAAATAATAATGAAATTTCAGTTTCAGTAACACTAATATTATAAAAGGATACATTTTTGTATGTATGATGGGCTTGCATTTGGCCTCCCACTCACCCCAGGAGGAGTTAAGCCGAGGCCGAGGATGTAGCACGTACCCAGAAAAATTAATTTGGATGTGGGAGGTAGGTACTCTCCGGAACTACTGATCCGATTCTGAATTTATTTTCTCAAATTGGAAATTAAGCTACATTATCCCCGAGTTTATAGTTTACACGATTTTGATCACGAAATGAAACCGATGAATTGAGGAATAGTTTTTTTTTATACTATAAAGTCGGTAAACAAGAATACGGCCCGCTTGATGGTAAGCATTTCCGTGGCGGGCCATATAATATATGGACGCTTGTAACACACGGAGCATCACTCGTGCGCTAACGACCCTTCCCTCTCCCCAATGAGCACTGCCTACCTTACTCAGGCGCACAACATAAACTTATTTGGCTGCGGTATTCTGTAAGGTAGAGGTACTTCTCCAGTCAAGCTGCTCTATCAGCGAATAAACGCAATGCTCTACCTCTCTCAACTCTCTAGAATATTAGGCAAAAGATAAAAGATCTACATATATCTACATAATATCTAAAGATATATGTAATATCTGTAGGTTAGGTAGTCATGACCTTTAGTACGTTATACGAGGTTATACTCTATGGTGTGTGAGTTGGTGTGCCGCGCTGTTTCAACCAAACCAAACCAAACCAAATAAATTCTACTAACCCCCTTATTAATAAATAAGGTGTAAGTGAAGTATAGTAGGTAATACCTAGGTTTTAAATATATCAGTCACTTTCTAATGTCATTTAATCAAAAAGGGCTATCTTAATACCTGGGGTTTACAAGACTGACTTAAACCTTATTAATAATCCATTATGAGCAATATGTAAGTTTTCATAAACAGATGTAACCAAGTATAGTAAACAGGGTAAGAGAAGTAAAGTAAAAACATATAAAACACGGAAAATAAAGACCACAATTTTATTGCATTTCTAAATCACGTCCTTGGCGAATTCATTGTCGAACCCAAGGCAAGGCTGTTAACTTTATCTTTTTATCTGCTAATCAAAGGAATCTAAATAAAATTTTACGACTATCAAATTTAAACGACAGTTCGCGAAATTTGTAGTTGCATTTCATTTCTTTGTAGTCAACTTATATTTCTGCTGTCGATGTCGCGAGCAGCACGCATCCCCAATGATGGTTGAATAGTGGGTACCTACCTACTTGGCAAAGAATACCCGTAGTTACTTGTACCAGAGCTTTTGCTAAAATTTTAATAGCAGTTACATGGATTTCGCAGTAAATAAGCTTTATTGGAGATTATGAAATTGTAGGAATGTCTTTCATAATCTGATGAATGTACAGAAGTCCTTACTTGTGTCCTTACCAAGAGCATAGTAGAGTTCTTTATTATGTGCTAATAGGAAGGATGGATGTGAAATTGTTGAATTAAAACCAAGAAAATCATTTCTTTAGAGCACCCCAATGGTACTTAAGGGATACTTCCTCCAAATTTAACATCTCTCTGTCAAAGCTGTGCAGCTCAGCCAACAAGTTAGTGTTACTGGCAACCAGCCCCCGGCTTAGCACCGGTGCAATTCACTAATTTGGCTAGTAATAAAGCCCAAGTATTGTAAGTCTTGTACCCGATCGAAATACAGTTAAGGTATTTATTTATTTACTTTAATTGTAACAGTAGTACACTTACAGCAATTAAAGGTATGTTCTACCCGATTCATTTGATACCGGTTTGAAATTGACAGTTCATCGTTACGAAATTTACTTTACATAATATTTTAATGATTAATTTAGCATACTTTTAATTTTTTATAGTAAAACATGGATCGAAATTTAAACGTATCTACTTATTATTGGTAGACAGCTTAATTATTTAAATACTTAATTAGGTTTTCTTCAGCCTGTTATTTTTTCTATGGTGCAACGAAAGCCAATGCCAATTCATTGAATGAATGAATGATTTTATGATATCGTACCTACCTATAATTCTATAGTAGGTAGGTACCGGTAGCGTTAGTAATTTTAATTTAATTTTAGTAATTTTTGTTAGTGCGAAAGTCGCCATCCCCTATCTATTATCTAGTGTTTATTTTTATTAGAATTAAAGGTATTTTTATTAAGGTATTATACCTACATAAAAGCATTACGGAATAAATTCTCTAAATGATAGTGAAAACCGCATTAAAAACCGTTGTATATTTTAGAAGTAGCACAAACGTATGGCTAATCAAATGAACGAATCACGTTGATCTGATACTGTATTCATTTCAAATCGATACGTTTATCTATTTATGTAGTCCTAATGACAAATGTGTTTTATGCTTATCCGGATTAGGAATGGATATAAGTATTGAACACCTGACAGGTGTTTACTTACCTACTATAAGTATAGGTATAGTTGCAATAAAAGTTTGATTTGCTATAGGTAGGTATGTATAATTCGAACTCGAAGCAACCTGTCTTGGGGAGTACCTCCAACTTACTTAATCTCCAAGATCTCAGACAATGAAAAATTAATACTTTTACCGTGAGTTAGGTCGATGATTTTTGACGTTATTTTATCATGACATCTATTCCGCCAATTTCCCACCACCGAAAATGCGCTCTGATTGGCTGAGTCAAGGACACATGCTATCTGATTGGCCAAGTCAAGAACCCACGATGCATTGATTGGTCCTTGCTGTTCAAAATCAGTGCAAAAGAAATCTGCGTCCTACGCTGAGTACCTGAGGTGACCTAAAGTTGCCAGAGCTCCATGAGGAGGCACTGTGCTGCCAGTGTGCCAGGGCACAGAATAGATAATAGTACCCCAGGGTCGTAACTCGTAGAACTAAATGACACTGCACTTTGTCCCTTCCGTTTTCGTTGCATCGACTCCTCTCAATTGCTCTTGACCCTCAAATTTTTTGCAGATTCGGCTAGGCGCGATTGATACCCCTCTGGTGTTACACGCGTCAAACCTCTTTCATCGAACGACCATGATATATGTACTTACCTATCTACATGGTCGATCTTATGGTCCGTATGGTTGTTTGCCCAAAGCTTGATCCACATAAATATGAGAACGCGACTCTCCTTTGCTCACCGTACCAAGATGAAACCAAGATTGTAAGCTAAGAATATCAAAGTAAGTAGGCACTGCTAGTGATTATCAGCTATATATTACCTTTTTCTCGGTGCTAAGTTCTCTCTTCCAGTGATAGGTAGTAAGGCTTCCCGAGGTTCACCCATCATGCATGGGAGCGAACCGTCCTCCAAGCTGCCCGCGGTCTCCAACCAGCTCTTCATACTGATTCTGTTTAAAATTAAACAAGACAAAACATGACGTTTTATTGTATCGATTTTAAAGTTGCTTTGTACTATATATATTACTATATATTGAAATTATATATTCTTAAGGATAGGATATTCTTAAACATGCAAATGTTAGTGGTACTACATGGGTACTACAAAGTTTTTCAATAACAATTTAAGGATTTACGTGAAACAACATCTGCGCACCCAGAATAAGCAACACATCACCACCCTTCGTCTTCACCTATCTAAACCCTTCTATCAATAAGCTGGGGACCAAAGAAGCCAAATATTTCCTCCCAGAGTCCTCAGAGACTATTCGTTTGTTTTGATTCGCCATCAAATCAAATTTACTGGCCGCAAGTGCAAAGAACTCGATATAAATAATACAACACGCGTTCACACCTCGCACTAAGCGGGCTCTTTAGGGGATAATAAATCCGTATTTATTCTTTTTATATCGACCCCTGCGACCTGCAACCCTTCGCTAATCCAATCATGTTCGCTAACCGTATCGAATCGATTGCTGGACGTCCTTATCACTTCTGTATAACTGCAGATACTTAATGTTAACTATTATTGTGCAAGGAATTCCTAAATTCAATATAGAGAAATATTTTTGTTAAAGTGCAGGCCTGTGTTTGGCCACAATCTCATCATGGTCAATGATAATGTGGCCGAAGGTGGTAAGCAAACAATACCGAGAACTAAAGTTTTTAGCACATACTTATTTCTAAAAGGTAGGTAATTTAAAAGTACCTAGGTACCTACTTTTTAGGGTTCCGTAGCCAAATGGCAAAAAACGGAACCCTTATAGATTCGTCATGTCTGTCTGTCTGTCTGTCTGTCTGTCCGTCCGTATGTCACAGCCATTTTTTTCCGAAACTATAAGAACTATAAAGTTGAAACTTGGTAAGTAGTTGTATTCTGTGAACCGCATTAAGATTTTCCCACAAAAATAGAAAAAAAACAAAAAAAATTGGGGGTTCCCCATACTTAAAACTGAAACTCATTTTTTTTTAAATAAATTCCATAAGTGTGGGTTGTCTAATGTCTATGGATAGGTCTTCAAAAATGATATTGAGGTTTCTGATATCATTTTTTTCTAAACTGAACAGTTTGCGCGATAGACACTTCCAAAGTGGTAAAATGTGGTCCCCCCCCCCTGTAACTTCTAAAATAAGAGAATGATAAATCTATAAAAAATATATGATGTACATTACGATGCAAACTTCCAACGAAAATTGGTTTGAACGAGATCTAGTAAGTAGTTTTTTTTTAATACCTACGTCATAAATTGAAATTGATATCAAATACTCAGGTCTATACTACCATTTACTTATATACCTACAGGTTTGTACGAAACCCTCGGTGCGCGAGTCTGACTCGCACTTGGCCGGTTTTTTTAAGCTTTCGTGAACTAAATTCATTGTAATTTTGTATACCTTAATATTACAAGGTAAGATAATACCTACTTATAGTTGTGAAAAGAGGAATGTTTTGAATACCTACTTTTGACTTTCCAATCAGTACAGATTTTCTCAGAATTGAAGGTCAAATAAACAAAAATGTAAGCTAAACACAGCGACTGTCATTTCTTCGTTCATACTGTTCGCTGGCTAAACATCATAAATTGGCTTCGCTATTTTGAATTCAGGAATTATTACACGATAATAATGTGATCTTAAAGTAAACTGATGAAATTATAATCAAAGACCTGCAGTAGTCTGCAAGTATTTTAGGAGTCCATTTCCCTTGAAAACGCTTTCCAATTGATGAAATATCTTGGTGGAAGCGGTCACGATGTTCATCACTCACTACACCTACACATAGATAATACTATATATAACTGAGACACCTACATTTAAATTAAAAAAAACTAGGTGTGGGTGCAGAAAGTGTATCACATAATTTTGATATCTGTGATTTCCCAAAAAGGTTTTCCGTGAATATCTCCTTTTTATACTTACGTGAAAAAAATCTGATATTAGGGGCATAATTATCTACCCAAATAAGTAGGTACACTATGTTTGTTTATCGAGCAATTTTGAGTGTAGTGTTGTGATTATAATTGTGGTTTAGATAGGCTGTTTCCAAGATGCCGAATGCAGTGCACAGTTTTTTTTTTAATAGGTACCTACTTATGCATTAATTTTGAATGGCTATTTGTTCTTCCATTTTTCTATGAAAATGAAAAGTGTTTATAAGAAGGATAAAGCTAAGCTAAGCTACTCCATTAATTTTCCTAATGGTGCGTTCATGCTACGCGAAGCGAGCACGAGCCGAGCCTCGACCGAACAGCATTCGTTTGTTGCTCGCGATTTTAAGCGCGATGCGAATCCGTGTTCGTGAAAAAACCGATAATCGGGCGGAGCGCAGTCGAGAACGCTACGAATGCTCGTTCGAGGCTCGCAAGCCCGTCCACCCTACGCGAATCGTGCTCGCAGTGTGCTCGTTCGTGGCTCGGCTCATGCTCGGTTCGCCTAGCATGGACGCACCATAATGTAACATTTTTCCAACGCCATATATCTAGATTTATTTTTGAAAATAGAATCCAATTTTTCATCCTAAAACTACAAGGGCATTTTATAATTTTCATAAGTTTGGAATCTAATGTTTAAATACCATAGGCTGATTTTGCATATCGCTAGATAAACCTAGATAATATATTCATCTGCTCTGATAATTTAAGTCTATACAAAACATGTTATTTATAATTTAAAATTATGAATAGCTTCAGATTTATCAGCATTTATCTAATTGAAAAATCAGCCCTAAGATACAATATATTTTACTTACATTTTAGTAAATTTCACATTCAACAACCAACACTTACAAATGTTCACAAAACTCACAATAACATAAGCTATTTGCAACACCATACAGCACGTTCCGCAGTCAAGGACTGTTCCAGAGGTCAGCATCCCTCCTCTTATATGTCCTCTGAAAGGGGATGAACCATGCAACCCTCCCGGAGGGCGGCGCTACATATGGGTAGGATATTCAACAAATAATTCATTTTACTTAAATATTTTTCTTATATCAGTAAAGTACAGATCGTTTCGTATTTTATTATAAATAAGTAAGAAAGAGTACCTACCTATGTAGTAGTTTTTTTTTACCTAGTACAATTCGGAAACTTTAATAGGTTCCTGGCGAACCGAAATGAATTCGTAGAGAAAATATTGTTTTACACAGATTATTCAGTTTTTTTTATTGTTCGCAACTTTTTTTTAAATATTAAACATAAAATAATTTTCCTAATTTTCCCATGAGTGTGTTGTAAGCTTTAGTCTCAGATGGTAGCAGCATCTGGTTCCTCTCGACTCCGCCTATCCGCGGGCCGCGCCAATCCCGCCCCGGCTCCGCCTATCGATCCCGGTCCCGTGACGCAGGTGTTCCCGGATAATTGACGGCTATGACGCCAGATAGCTTACCGGGTAACACTCGAATTCGATTCATGGTTATTTTAGTGAAATCTTCTATATACTTAAAATAATATGATTTTCTGCTTGCCTGACGCTGAAAGAAAAGCAGATTCTACTAATAATATTAATTATGACTGTGAATTAATATGTGGTGGTAGATAAGATTGTAGCGAAAAAAAAGTAGGTACAATTTACAATACAATCCATCCGTCTGATTCATGTCTTGGGTGTACGAATTTATTTTAGCTTGATAAAAGGTTGTTAGAACTTGTTATCACAATCTACAAATACCTATATAAAACTAGCTTTCCGCCCGCGGTTTCACCCGCGCCCCCAGATTTACCCCCCACCTACCCTACCCGCGCTAACGTTAAGAAAAGTTAATATTTTCGTTACGTTTTCTTAAATTTTCTCAGTTTCTGCACAATTTTCAACCTAATATTTATTGGTGTAACAATAAAGTATATTATCTATCTACTCCATTGGGAAAACCACGGCGGGGAGCTCAGAACGGTTCAGTTCAGGACTTCCGGTGCTTCAGGTGTAGTTCCTTTATCACGTAGCCCTAGGCAAGTAGGCATCCACTAACGAAGGGTATTCAAAATTCAAATAAAGTAAAATCATTTTTGTGTATAATACCTAATGGATTTCTGTGACCCAGACACCACCGTGTATCGTAAATAAATGAATTTGGAATATAGGGGTCACTTTTCGGGGATAAATTAGAAAAATAAAAAACGTTCGGTACCATGTGACATAATATATCAAATGAAAGGGCTTCTTGTGAGTTTTTTATTATATTAAAATAAATATTTTTTAATTTATTTAAGAAACTAGATGTTTCTTTTTATAATAAATTTATTTTTTTCCGAAACTTCTGACCCTATTACTTATTCAAATATACTTCTATATTTATTATTCTTTTAACATACAACAACTTATAGATTGCAGGAAAATCTGACAATAATGCGTGTACATACAAACTTCGTAAAAAATAGTAGGTAATACCTATTACGATACGTGTGCCTTAAGTAAATGTACTACTTTTTTACATGGATAAACGTGCAATAAGTGCGGTTATAAGGCAAATGTTTCAAAACTTTTCCTTTCATGCCGTGTCAAAGAAACAATGTATTTTGATTAGATTAATATAATAAGCCTATAATCTTATCTCTTCATGCTTAATCTTCCTTATTCACCGTGCATGATATGATTAAAACAAATTAATACAGATTACTTTTTACTATGTATTTTCAGTCACACGTGGACCAAGTATGATAGTAATAAAGCGTAGGCACTAATTTTTGTGCCTATAGAAAGTTTTATGATTCCTTCGAAATTAATCTTTATTATAAGCAGCATAAGCATCAGGGATTGGCGGATTACATTCTAAAATCAAAAACGCCACGAATTTAAATCGTTACTGATTCATGGCATGGGTATAGCTGCCGTTCTGAAATTGATTTACTTGGTCACAAAGTAAAATAATTTATGCAAAGAATCATGTACCGCTCGGCGACGTCTTCGGCCTAATGTCAGCTCACAATTCTGTATTAAGACTATCTTTATGTTTAAAACAAAATTGCATATGATTTATGTTTGTGCATCCAGAGAAGAAAACATTTTTGTCTTTTATTTTGGAAGAATAGCCAGGCTGCGTTAACAATTCAGGCCTTTTGCCTTGCAGACAAATAATCTAGGTAACTGCAGATTTCCTTTGAAAATATATTTTATTGAAAAATATTACAATGCAATACAATATACCTACTTACTTACTTTATTGCTAAAATACAGTAACAAACAGCGCGAACAAAATACTAAAATTTCATCATCATCGTATATCAGCCTATGGATGTCCACTGCTGAACATAGGCCTTCCCCACTGACTTCCACTTCGAACGGTTTTGGGCCGCTTGCATCCAGCGGTGCCCGGCGACTCTGAGCAAATCGTCGGTCCACCTGGTGGAAGGGCGTCCCGCTCGGCGCTTTCCAGTACGTCGCCACTCGAGAACCTTTCTTCCCCAGCGGTTATCAGCTCATCGAGGGATGTGGTCCGCCCTTTGCCACTTCAGCTTACTAACTCTACGAGCTAATTATGTCCGTCGATTTCGTTCTCCTACGAATGTCCTCATTTCGATAAAATGTACCTAACAGTAACAACTTAAAGTAAAAGAGCAAGAAGTGAAGTTTATAGCGAATGAAATACAAATCATTTCCTTGTTTTACCTAGACGAAGTTTTACCTTGCCTGATATTATGAGGAAGAACGTTCCACAGCCGCACAGCTTCCGCTGAAAAAGACTGAGCTAAGAAGTTGTAAGAATATCTAGGATTTTCAAAAGTAGCACACATGAGAACTGTGAAGATGATGTTGGGGACTATAGTTTTCGGAACGTCCATTGACAAAAGTAGGGGCAATAGGATTAGAATGTGTGTACTTCGGCAATGGCGAATAAGCCACTTGAGCTACAGATGAGGAAAATGAGAGTCGAGAGTCGCGATAAGGCGAAATGTTTATAACATAATTTTAAACTATTTTTGATTTATCTCAGGGAGCTTAAAATAGGTGACATCCGAGAAATCAAGAATGGAAAGAAGCAATTATTTTTCAAGTGTAATCGTAGTGTTGTTGTGAATGAATATCCTCATTTGATCGAACCAGCCACAGCAAATATTTTCCTATGCTGCACTCCTCCTTGACTGCATCCTATTTTTTTACCATAAATATTGCTATCCAACAGCTGAAAAATGAAAGTAAAGCTGCAAGAATAACCTAGTATTATGATAAATAGTTAATCGTAACAAATACATTATAGTTACCGAAGGTCACGGCAAACGCTAATTTTCTTTATTGTGACATCGCTATAGAGCACGCGATGTACCTAAATGAAGCTATAATTTTCCATCTTTAAGCTCATGAATTTATAATTAGAATTTTACGTAGAATAAACATACTTTCAAATTCTTGTAGTATATTCCCAATTATTTAGTAATCTGTTCTGTTATAACAGAACTAGCAAAATACATACCGTATAATTTAATTCTGTACTTTATAGAATTGGTAAAACCTGTATCAGTGTGTTCTGAACTACTAAGGTCCATAGATCCATCCATCCATCTGCACAAGAGTCAACAATTTTGATTGTTCAAAAAACTTAAGAAAAAATTGGAATAACTACTCATCTAAGTTCAGGCACAGAATATTTATGGTTCAGGTTATAAAGCTACAATAAGTATTGAATTGAATAAATTATATTCGGTGCCTTGATCACTGTTCCTTGGTGCACTCGTATAACTATGTATGTACTGTACCTACCTCAGATTACAGAACAAAATGCAGATAGGCCAAAAAATCAAATACAAATTGAAAAACACAAACCTACCTGTTATTCGCTTTTGAATTTGTATCAAGCTTTATGTAACGAAAAACACTTTCTTTTTAATAAACTTTGTTTAAACAAAGCAAAAACAAATTCAAACGCGAATACCAGGGTATGTGTTTTTCAATTTGTATTTGATTTTTTGGCCTCCCTCCCGTGTTCCACGCGCTCCATCTGCATTGCATACTCTATTTAACTGTGGTACCTACGTACAAAGTTCGCTTCAGGGGAAGGCTCTACTATTAGGGGAAGCCAATGAACTTTTGAAACGTTGCGGGTGCGTTCTGGGAAATTCATGGGAAACTACAAGTCGCCATGACTACCACGCAGTTGGGCCAATAGAGTTTTCCATTTTCCCAAGTGAAGCCTCCCGGTCGTAAACTTTTTGACTGAATTTTGACAAACGTATGTGACATAATTATAATCAAGGACATAATCAAATGTTGGCAAGCGGTTTGTGATATTTTGCATGGACGTATAAAATACGTCTATTTTATTTTGTTTATCAATTTATATACATTTTTTAAATAGTTTGGTGTGCAGTGTAGTCTCAAGAATGGCTTTCAATTTCGACAGTGGTCAGGTAAGTGTCATTTACTATTTTTCTGAGTAAACGTTATGATTGTGAATGTTTTCCCGTGATGCATAGGTACCTACTTTATTTATTTCGATGATTAGACTTACTAAGTCTTCGTCATTTCTCTTCAGACATGTTGAAGAATTCGATAAGAAATACGAAGTCGTCTGAAGTTCTTCAACTCCCCGTACATAATATTCCTATTGACGTTTAACTAAAACGGTGCTTGATTATTTTTGGGTAGAACAGTAGTTACCTCTGACTCCTGCCTAAGGTTCTTATGAATTTTTCATTTGACTCTACCGCCCGCCGATTCAGCTTCTGTTTCAAATCACTGGCAAGAAACTCAGCTATAGGCATCATAGCCACAGATAATAATTTTCATATTTGAAAATATAGGCAGGCACGTTTACTTAGCCATTAGTAATTTCAGACAACTTGTGAGTCCAACATGTTTTACAAAATCCATTACCATAATAGTGCACCTGCAACTTATATCACCCACAAGCTTTGAAGCCCACTCGCCCTTGTTTTATTGGAGAACGTTTTTTACTTGCTTACAAATTGTAATTCCTTTAATCCAAGTTAGATACATCCAATTACATCGTAAACATCTCATACATTTAGATAGCCATTCGAAAAAAACATTTAGCTCGTTCACGATAGAGTATTAAATTGATTGTATTTTTGGAATATGTTAAGCGTTCGTCATTGAATAGGGGTGCTTTTTTATGTGCGAGAGAATGACAATTTTTCACGGCATTGTGTTGAATGGTAATCCCTATTTGACACATCTTGCTGGTGGTATTTAGTTAATAGCTCTTGTGTATCTGCGATAAATTGTTTTTTACTACTACTATTGTTGTTTTTCACAGAAATATTACGCTAAGCTTAGAGATTAAAAGGATGCATTAGGAAATAATACTGATATATATTTTTTATTTATTAAAGGTCCGAAAATTAAAATCGAAGCTGTTTAGTATCCTGATGATAAGCTTAAACTAAAACATTATTTTGTAGGCCTGATCGCTTGCCAGGCTGATTGTGAAACGTATAGAATACAAAAGCCTAGGTTGGCCTGAACATTCTGCCGGGTTGTATGTAAGGGGAGCCGTTTTGTAAACGGACGGCGAAGGCGGTTTGTAAAGCCTATGTCATCTATATCTCAGAGTAGATAAATACTTCTATATGGACCATAAGATTACATAAGTAGATCTAGACGGATGCTTATCAACTATAGTTTTACAATCCACCTACTAATCTAACAATTCAAGAAATGATAATACAACAAAACATTTTTAACAAAGAATTAATATAATATATCAACGGTGATAACCCAAACGCAACGAATCATACATGCATATACATATCACAGTGAGTTATCTGATAATGCTTTTATAGATTTGACTGTTAAGAATTGATTGTAATCATTATTTATTCTAGCTATGTAGTTAAGTTAGCTGATAAGGAAACTTTTGCAGGTGCGTGATGCGCGACGAACGGAAACTTCCGAATGTCTTATCGTGACTAAGCGCAACTATTTAACCATCGGCCTTAAACTTTAATGGCTTGAAATAGAGTTGTTTATAGCTTGCATTATCTTCACAAACTATAAATGCAGATATTGTTGTACATTCTGTCTAATATTTGTTGTTCAATATCTTGCCATGCAAAGAGACTCAACTTACAAATTATAGGGATTTTCGAGGCTAGAGTGTAAGTTTTTTCTGGGCAAGCGTGCTCTATCTTGAGCTTCGTCATCGTCCTTTATGTACAAGTCAGTGCCCAATTGGTGGCCAAACAAAAGTCCCAAAATTCTAGAGATTCTTATATCTGAGTTGACGTTAAACGAACGGTCTTGTGGGCCACAAATTGTCTGAAATTGTTCCCGAGACCTGATAGCTATAAGTACTTATAATTATTTTGCTTGTGATTGTGTGTCGGACTATCACCATTAGCAAAATGTTTGCGAGCAACTTTTAGGTAGGAGATCATAATGTCTGATATCATGTTTAGATTTGATAAAGATGTCCTCAGGTTTATAAATGCGTAGATTAAAAATTAAGTTTATCGACTCAACGACACATTCGTCTCGATAATAAGTAGATATAACTTAAAACGGATAACTTGTGACGATAAACTAGTATCTACTGAGAGTACCTACGTTATTTGAGTAGGTTACAACAGCCCACACTGTTTCAACCCTATCTTACGAAGATTGATTGGGACTATGTATGTGTTCCATTTTCGACTAACATAAAACCACACTAAGTTTAATTCATTTAAAATAGAATCATTTAAAATTTAAAGTGACGTGGAAGGTACCCATCGAGTGCATGCACCGGTTTAACACAAAGTACCATAACACCGTAAACGGTGTCACGTTACGTACGGCTTCCTCTTCATGATACATTATTTTATTGAAACCTCAAGTTAATTGTAGGTTTCCAAGTTCCGTGCGCACGACCTTCGCCGCATTCGGCGTCACTAAGTAGGTTGGTACTTTGTGTATGACGTAGAAGATAGGTTCTTTGCGTAAGGACGTACCTACTTACATGAAACGTTTGAATCGGTCACATAAAATGTAGCTAACGCTTTGACGTAGCAGAAATTTTTGCCAAATTAGATTTTTATATAGCCTTTCGAAATTTACATGAGGAATTTACAAGCAAACTACGCTTTGCTTTTATTATACCAGCAACAATGTTATTACAGTCCATGAACTCGTCAATACACATCGCATTATTTCGCAATCACTAGGCACCTATTTCGCTAATCACGTTGGCACATGTATTAAATTGGGCTATTATGAACACGCCACAATACATCGGAATTCGAAATAGATTAGTCTCCGTACGATCCAACGCTCTAATGTATGGAATTCTAAATATAACCCGGTCGACAATGATAAAGGGATTGCATGACAAAGCAAGGAAAATAGTTAACATACGTAGTACCGCAGGTGACTTTGAATGTTATAAATGATCAAGTTCAGAGATGTTGCACGATTTCAGATTGATGTCCATGTAAATCGATGGTTTGTTTTAATTACGTAAGAATATTTAATAAAATAGGAAACTAAAGATTTTACCAACCACAATCTAATCAACATCTAAGTTAATCCTTTGTAGTTTCTATTGATTTTTGCATGATAAGCTAGGCTTGCCATAAACAGTTCTAACTTAACTTAAACAAATAAAAATTTGTTTTGTTAGACGAATTATCCGTTTCTACAATCATACGTACTCATCATCATCATCATCATCAGCCTATAATGTCTCACTGCTGAGCACAGGCCTCCTGCACACAAATTAGAGTGAAAGGGAATTTTCAGATACTACACCACGTGTGCCCACTGAGGATCGGTGGAGGTAGGCTAGTGGTCAACCTACTGTTGGAGTTTTTAAGCCGCATAGTAACCTCCAACTAGCTTAACGACTATCACAATTAAGTGATAACACACGTCACCCGTCCAGGTACCGACCACGACGGCGGTAGCTTAACTTTGCCGAACGATTAAGAACGGCTAATCAGTGTAGCACGAGCGCAATACGTACTATTGTTTGGTTTACAGAGCTAACACAGATATTCTAGGTAGGCAATCACATAACTTTTACGCAGTGCCGCACGCAATTCGCAAATAGTCAAATATAAAATGTTTGACATGATAATTCTAAATTATTGCGAGCATTCATAATGTAGGCAAACTTACGCATGATGTATGGGGTAAATAACAATTTGCAACCCTTTGTTAAAAAGGGGATGATTATTATGACGCCCAGTGAGGGGCACAACGGGGTTGAGTTGACACCTGATCAATGAGTGAAGCGTGCTCCATTGTTAAGCATTCAATTTTAATACAATCTTGAAACTAAATAATAATGGCTAGCTTTTATTGTTTAGCGTACTTAGAAATATGAAATTCACCATTTAATTAAGTGTTATTTGGTGCATGAATCGTAGGTAGGTATATTAATTTCAAATTTTCGGCAGGTATTAAGATTATTAGTATTACTCATACAATCAAATTGATTAGGAATCGTTAACGTAACAAAAATACATCTAAGTATAAAGATATCTACTTATCAAGCCATAATAAGTTTTTGCTATAAACAAGATTAAAAATACTCGATGAATATAATACGGGAACCACAACGGTTATAATTAGAATAAAGTATAAAGTTACATGTTGTTTATTTGAGAATGCCTTGACACGTGCTTTGTCACCGCAGTCACGTGTCACGCGTGCACCCTTCGTCACGTAATCAAGAAATGTTCACATAATTTAAAAATAGGTTTTTAATAATAGTCTTAGGGATTGCATTGTAACTCGTTACATCAGAATTTATACATTTATATAGCCGTAAGTGTAGCCTATCGTAAAATTCATGATTTTATGTAACGAAGCCTGTCTTGTATTTTATGGCAGGTATCAATGTTATTTTAATCGGTGGAGGTCATGAATGAAATTTTGTTTTATAGTAGACCTTGGATATCTAATATAATTAAATGGACGCACGAACATGTTTGTTTGTACAGTTCAACAGAGAATCAACTCCAAAGCGGATGGGCAATTGGCAGGTCCCACGTTGGGCGCCAGCACGCGCCCGGCCAGTAGAATACCGACCGGACCCCAAGCCTATATGTGACCTGAACGGCCGCTTCCTCCCCGGCGCTCCCAAAGGCTCCTCCAAGTGTTTTGGTCACTACACCGGTACGTGGGAATTACCAAGAAAAATAACAAGGAAAGTCGGTAAGAGGATCTGCCCTTATATTATGTCCGACCTTATTCTTACAAATTGGAACATTATTGTTTGACCTTGACACAAACCAATAAATCACCGTCATTTATTTGTCAGCATACAATACACGCAAAACACTTCCTGCTCCAAATATTATCGTGTTATGCAGTAATTTGGTGCCTTTTTTTGAATATTTCGCTACTTACGAAGAGTTGAACGTTTGTATGTATAAAGATCAGGGTTAAAATCGATGAGCTATTAATACTTACGCACGCAAGTTATTCAATGTTTCATTTAATTGCGAGAACCGAGAACACCTTCTAATCGATATTACCTTACATAATGTCCGGGATCAATTAATATAGAAAGAATATCGTATCTTATTATAGCGGAAGAATTAGCGAAAGAACCACCAGATGGGAGATTTCAAGATTGGCTACACCTTCGTGTTCAGAGGCCAAAAGCGGCAGCCGCCGCCGCGACAGCACGCATGCGCACCGGCAAGCGTGCCAAAGGACAGAAGGAGGCAACGTCTGAACTACAGGACGTGCAGACGTTCCAAGTAAGTGAATAGGGTTACACGCGACTCTCTATTGACAGATATTTGCGCGCGAAACGTAAACGTACGTCGTGTGTTTGTTTGCGGTAGCGTGAACTCGTTGATATGACTGTTGCCTTGAAAGCTCTCAAGCCATAAGTAGGTTATTACTGTGGCAATAGGTAAACTTAATATTTCGCAAGCTATTTTTACTTTGTTTTACTAAGCTTACACTTTTGTGTTATTACTTAAATATATTTTTTGTTACCTTTGAATACCTTGTAGCTTTGTTTGATTAGTAGATAAGGTACTTAGTATTTTATTTGCAATACACAATCATTTTCTTTTCATTTCTTACAGCCACTCGTATGCCCGTATCACACTCACAAAAAGGATAAAATGTAGTAATAGGGCTCAGAAACTATGCACTTTTTGGTATTCAAAATTTTTGTGACTTTGTATAAACAATGGAAGCTGTTCAATATTAAGTATTTTTTCCAATTGTTTCCATGTCTTTCCAAATAAGGATTCTGGTAAAAATGAGGATCAAATTATAGTAGATGATAAAACATCTGAAACACAGCGAGAAAAATATGATGAACAAGATAAAATTATAGACAACGACCCGCTCAATTTAAATAAAAAGAAAGATCCCGTAGATTCAGACGGGCACGGGCCTTATATTCCTGGCTCGTTAACAGAACCAGAAAAAAGGCACGAAACCCATGAGTTATTGGTAAAAGATGCAGTTGAGCAAATTCATGGACCGCAAGAAGATTATGCTGACAAGTTTTGGAGAAAAGTTGCTGAAAACGCGAAGAGTAATGAACAAGACCGTGCAGATATGAAATATGACAAAAAAAGTGAAACACCAAAATTGCCATATGTGAACGTTTCGCAAAATTTTAATTTTGCAAAGAAAATGCACGTTGGAAACCTTGAGCACCAGCCGCTACCTGACACTTTAGGGTACCGGAATATGACCAAAATAGCGGAACATAGAGATTCAGACATTATTGTAAAACCATATGCGATCGGTTGGAAGGGATACGGAGCATCGGGGCCTACTTGTTGTACTAAAATGCGCGTTCACAGACCCAAAACTTGTGACCCGAAGAAAACTGACGGTGATAAAGATAACCACAAACAGAGACCTTCAACTTCTGCCCCGGATTTAGGAGGTCAGTATAAAAAACCCATGTCACTTATGGATCTAGCGATATGCTGGGACTTTAGACCAGATGACCCCAAAAGGGAACCAAGACCACCCAAGCATATAGACGGTTCTAATGGCTCTAAAGCGCCAGCAGTTTTCACAATGGTGCATACGCCCAAAGAGGAGGCACAAGAAGCCATCAGTCACTCGAACCCAATTTTTAATCAAAATCGGGTAATAGAGGACGTAGGACGTCATCCTGTGCCTTATTTCGAAAAAGATATGTCAAAGGATAAAAGGAGAGAATCCTGCGACGTTCAGTACTGCCCGCAGCATGTTAGTACAAATGAGAAACATTCTAGATCAGAATCATCTAGCAGGCGAAGTTCTGGGCAATCGGCAAAGAAACCACAGTGTGACGGAATACATGGTTGTGGAACTCCCAGCGATCAAAGTCGTAGAGCCAGCCGCGACAATGTGCGACCGGATAAGCTACATCCTATAAAAGATGCATGGAACGGTGATAAATTCAAGAAAAGCGGTTATGACGTTAATCGTAACAGACATAGTCTGGAATCCTACGAGAAGACACCACTTGCACAGGGTAAGCTGCATCAAAGTTCACCGAATGATTCTCAAATAACACGTCGCTCTACCAATGATAGCGATTCATCTAACACTAACATAAAACATAAGAATTGTTTATCTTGCAACGGTGTAAAATATCCTCCATGCAATAAGAAAAAGGAAGATTACAAGTTCGCATTCAAGGCTGGGAATCCAAATTCTGTGCAAAGTGTAAGTAGTACGAACGATTCCAAAGGAGTGAAAATGCCCAAAATGCGTCATCCGTACACCAAGAAGTCTTATACTATTCCAACACTAGCACCACCGTTTAGCATATGGCGCGATTCAAACGCTTCTGGCTATCCAGAACATTGGAGGTTGGCAAGTGTCTATCAACATGCTTATAAACCTCCAGAGCAGAGACGTAAACCTCTTATAGCTAGCGTCTATCAGTGATAAAGTAAGAAGCACTATTAATACGTCGGATGCATAAATTAAACTATAAATATAAGTAAAATGTATATTGGGTCCAAAAACCAATTGCTAAATGTACATTATTAATCATCAGCTTGGAATTAAAATTACATCTTGATTATTAATCGCCTTTATCATTCCAGTCCCAAACACCTGCGTTTTTATCGATATTTTGATAAGAAAGCAGACAATAAACCTTGATCAGCCGTCGGTCCCGTCTTCACGGTAGGAATCTTTCGTATTCCATGAAGAATGTGCATTTTCTTATTGTTTCCCATGCTTTGCTGCAATAGTGGAACCATCCTCTTTCCGATAAGTTAGCTACATTTGTTATTTGATGTCTGTTGACTCCGAGGGTCATCCAACGTAAACGCTTGGCCAGTTGCTCAAATGGCGGGTGGCCTCGGTATACGTCTCGATTTTCTGAAATGTTTTATGATTTTATAAAACACGATTAAGCGTGATCAATTCATGAAAATGATCATGAAAAATTATAACTGAGTGATAGATATAAGGTACATTTAAATCCTTTTATTCTTTATTAATTTACCTTGACTTAATCGCCAGGTAGACATATGATTTTAATAATTTGAAGGCAGATAATAGTGAGAGAATGTACAACAGTGGATAAAATGCTTAAAATGAAAGAAAAATTTGCAAATTCTCTAATATTACAGAGGTAAAGTTTGTATGTAGAAAGTAAGCTCCGGAACTACTGATATAAACCTAAATAGATGACGCTAGTGAACGTGTAAAGAAATGTTTAATAAAAATAACCGTGATACATAAAATAAATAAATATCCTGGGACGTTCCTCACACATGGTCATCTGATCCCAAAACCAAGCAGATAAGTAATTCGCGAGTTGTGCCAAAAGGGTGAGCAATGCCCTTCTTTTGAAAGTGTTTCGCGCGAACAGGGAAGTCGCATAAGGCTGCATGTCCACCAGATATGTGTAGCGAGAGATGTGTTTAGCTGACAAATAGGATCGCTTAACTAAAGTACACTTGTGACATTATGGTAGGTACATAAAAAGTGGCACGTTTGGATATCGTACCGATGGAGGGACTTGCGTTAGGGGGCGTCCATTAATTACGTGCGGCGATTTTGGAGATTTTTCGACCCGGCCCGCCTCCCTCCTTGGTGAGATGTCACAATAAATGATTGGCACAATAAAATACTTAGTTAGAAAAAACTAATATTTGCCGAGACGATGTAGTCGAAAGC
The DNA here is from genome assembly GCA_947623365.1 of Achlya flavicornis. Classification (NCBI taxonomy): domain Eukaryota; kingdom Metazoa; phylum Arthropoda; class Insecta; order Lepidoptera; family Drepanidae; genus Achlya; species Achlya flavicornis. The sequence goes on from OX392482.1 coordinate 8,765,608, forward strand.
AGTGAGCCAAAAAGCCTAGAAGGATACAAAGTTTTTAATAGGACATACCATAGTCATTGTATATTTCTGGCAAAAGGAACAGATTGATTGGAGTTCCACACGCTTCAATACTATACTCCTTACAAACTTTGTCTACATTCAGTCCATTCTTATTTGTGTCACTATACAAGTACATCCCAGAGTTTAACTGCAAGTTTGAACGCTGGAAGGCTTTCCTGAAACAAACAAAGGTATTTATTTAACTGCTTTACATTGTGGGTAATTTGCTTGTTCCGGTTGTTGGATCCGCGGCTTTTCTAAATGCCCTAGGAATCGGCGGTGTACATGGGCGATAGTTTAAATACTTATAATTATATCCTGTGACATTATTCACACTCGGCTATCAGATCGGAAACTAAACAGAGCTTGTACACACACTAGACATCAAGCGATACATTTCCAGTATAAGCTGACCTCTCATTGTACGGAAATCCCATACAATGCGAGATCAGCTTATACTGTAAATATATAGCTTGATGTGTAGCCGTGTGTACTATGTAAACCAGATAACTGATATACCTACTACAATACAATTTTTTTGTAGATATAACAGGTGGAGATTTTGATATGGCATATTTTCGAAACCTATGTTGGATTAGTCATACTGAACAACTTTTACTATGGCACCAACACAGAATTCTCAAAATTTAAAAAAATCTTTTCATACATTATGATCGAGCAAGGTTTGTAAGAAAAGTAAAAAAAAAAGAGAATTCACTATTGATCCTATAGTAAAAGTTGTTCAACATGACAAATCCAACATAGGATTCGAAAATATGCCATCTCGAAGTCTCCACCCAGCAGTGGCGTGCATTCCATATAGGCAAATAAGCAATGCCTACCTCATAAGATTCAATACAATAATATTTTGATTCAATTAAACTACATAATCACTTTGAATAAAAATTCTAACCTAACATTCAATACGAAATTTCAAACTTTGCCGCGCAGGCACTCGCGAGTTCGCCTCTCAAATTCACGCACACTAAAACGATTTCGGCATATTCATACACACACACACACTTCTTTACGATAATACGACGAAAACATAAATCACGCTTTTGCTATGCGTAGCATACTGACATTTGACATTCGCGATTTATGGACCAAAAGTAACCTTACCTACTCTGTTGTAAGTAAGGTAACCCATCCAAATTAAAAAAACTACAGTTTACCAACATTAGAGCAACTCAAATATAACTTCGCAATTTATTTGTGTTGGTTTGTTTATGGTTTGGCTGGCATTGTAACGTCATTGTATGCAGTGTTGTTGTTATTTACTTATTGTGATTTTGCGAAGTGTATCTGTGTGAAATGAAGAAATTTTGTGGTGAAGATGCAAAATGTATTGATTAATTAGTCCTTTAGTCAGTTTTCGTTTGTTGAAAATAGTAGGTAACTTGCTGTAGACCAACTCCAAAACATGGATTCAAAGCAAAGGTAAAAATCTTAGACATTTTAACACATAATATTATGTTTATTGAAAACACCTGGCTACCTGGGTGCTGTTATTCGAATCTATTATTATGTATTTTGTTTGCTAATGAATCATACCAAATGTGTGTGGCTGACCTAAACAATTTTACGAATCTGGTCAAAAAACATGATCTATCTAAGAGCCATATTTAGGCGTGTATGGCCAAGATTTCTTCTGCCTACCTAGTCCGAAAACCAATGCACGCCACTGCCACCCAGTATAGTTATAAACCAACTTCTACTTGTAGATAATTATACCCAGACATGTTCATACACACAAATGTCTATGTTGGGTGTTAATCAAACCCATGACTTGTGGCGTGACAGGTATTTTAGCAAGCAAGAGTCATTATTATAAAAATATGCAAGTCAGATTCAATAACGATAATTAAGCTTTTCATGATGAACAAGTATTTTTTTATGTCAACAGGTTGACAAGCAGGCAGACTGTTCACCTGATGGTAAGTGGTCACTGCCACCTATGGACATTTGCTGTACCAGTGGGCTTGTCGATGCAATGCTGACCTTTTAAGAGCTCTTTTTACAGCTTAGTTGAAGTTCCGCGGACGCTCAGACTGTGGAATGAGCTCCCCGCCGTGGTTTTCCCAATGGAGTACAGCATGGGGCTCTTCAAAAGGGGTGTGAAGAGATTTCTGCAGGGTCGGCTACGCGCGCGTGATACCCCTGGTGTTGCCAGCGTCCATAGGCTACGGTAACCGCTTACCATCAGGCGGGCCATTGTATGCCACATAAGTGGTATAAAAAAAAAAAAAAGTTCTCAATGTAGTAGTGCTGTGGGAAAACCGTGAGATAAAAAACTGTACCTATAAAGTTCTTGCATGGTCATCACAGCTTCAGGTGTGAAGTCTTCAAGTTGGCATCTGTTGTGTAGCAGTAATAAATGTGGGTGGTTTTCGCCATTGCCAGTGGATTCTGAACCCTCTTGGTTCAACGGAGCTGTGTTGGATGCTGAGAGGAAAGGTTTTAGCATCTCAGCTGCTTGGATGTATCTGATATAGAAATAAAAATTACATCAATGATAATAAAGGTTTAAGCAATCTATCCTAACCTAACTAATATTATAAATGCGAAAGTGAGTTTGTTACGCCTTCATGCCTCAACTACTCCACGGATCATCATGAAATTTGGCATGAAGATAGGGGATCCTTTCCCATACTACTTTTTATCCCGGGAACGCGGGTGCAACGGCGGGGGACAGCTAGTTCAAAAAGTTCAATAAGACAAGTTTTAAGACGAGATTGAAAAAAATGAGGGTTACCGTTTGTTTCTGTGGCCACCAGTTGCCGCCACTAGCGAGTGGGTCCTATTACTGTCTACGAAAAGGCATTTTTTTGCGCTTCAGGGCCAATACAATTCATAAATTAATACCAAATGAATAAAATATGAAGCGCTCGTGGTGTAGGAAGCGCTCGTGGTGTAGCATGATTAGCCGTTCTTTAATCGATCGACAAAATTAAGCTACGTCTGTCGTGGTCGGTACCTGGATGGGTGACCGCCTAGTGATATTTCAAATCGAGCGTTTCCGTGCTTCGGAAGGTACGTAAAGCCGTTGGTCCCGGTTATCACTTAATTGTACATTCTAGACACCCATGCTACACTAGCGCCTCACGCGGATAATTCAAGCGCGTTAGCCCCCCTTGAATTGGAATTCTAGACCCATGAAGTATGGGTTTATTATCGAATAATGTAATCTATAGTTGTTAATACAGACCTTGCAAGGTTTATTTGAATGTCGTGTGAAACTTTTGATAATATTCGCTATCATAATTTCTAATGTAAATAAGTAATGTTTGTCACCTACTCAATCATGTTGTTATGGCGGATTTGGATTTGGAAGAAACTTGACAAGCAAATACATTAGATGAAGCGGATTGAATCACGTGGCGCAAGTACGTCAAAATAAATCTCATACAAACTACATAATATTATTATCTCTATACCTAAAAATAATCCCTATTTCCCTTGGTCACGCCATAACTTGAGAACGACTTTACCGATTTCATCCATCTTTTTTTTTAAAGTTTTCTATTACTCTGGAGAAGGTTCTTACGGAAAAAAAATTAAGAAAGCGTAGAAAGAATCATGGCAAGATCCATACATTGATATGTAACAAAACATATCAATTAACAAACATTTCAGAGTTTTGAATCACTTCCAATGTTGAGATTACATTAAAAACAACATATAAATATGCTTGAAATATTTTATGAACCCCGCACAACATAACAACAACATAATGGTTTTGGTCGCGATTCGCCGGCATGGCATAGAATGTCGCAGTTTTATACCGGGGATCTAAAAATATTTTAAATGCCTCAAGTTATTCCTTAGGCACCAAAGATCAATAATAACATCAGTTCAAAGTCTCTAAAAATCTTTATTTTATTGTACAAATCTCGCCATGATTCTATAGAAGAAAACTTAACGGTAGGATAGGGTAGGATATCTCTCGGGTACTACCTAACCAGTAGATAGTAACTAGTACCTTATAAAATTATAATCTGTGAACCAATCCTGTACAGCAATGAGGACATGACATACTGCCATTAAATAAGATGCAATCTGCAGGCAATCTACAGTGACTACATTAGCACTTCTGGCTGTGATAGGATTAGCATTGGACTCCTCAATGAGTGATGGTGACCACAGTGCCTGGCAGTCCAGTAGAATCACACGGTCGTTTGTCACATACATGTCTATACCTGTCAAATTACAATACAAATTGTCAGCAATAGACATATCAAAAAATATCTACATATCATAAGCAAATAAATAGCTATATCTTTTTCTGAAGATATGAAACGGCAGTCTTTATAATAGATAATTTGTGTCAAAAGGTCAAAGGCGTCGTCCTAATTGGCGACGATCGTACGATCAAACGATGCGATTTCGTCGCACGATCGCGCTGATGTTCCTGTGCTCGCGCGATGACTTACGAGCTTCAATTAGGACACTCTAAAGCGTTTTGTGTATTTAATTTCGTCGTGCCACAGAATATTTAGGTCGTGCGACGAAATCGCATCGTTTGCTCGTACGATCATCGCCAATTAGGACGACGCCAAAGAGTGTGCCATTTCTATAAGATCTATTTGTTCTTGTGTAATATAAATTAAGTATTAAATGCATTTTTAATTGTAAACATATTAATTTAATTATTTTTAGCTAATTTAATGAGGTCATAGTCACACATCAGACATTGTAAAGAAAAGGTACACAAAATTAATAAATAAAATATCCTGGGACAAAATTACCTCTTGTGCAATAAACACCTCTTTCAATCTGATCAATATTTTGCATTTTGAATTTGAAATTGTTCTCTTTCTCTTGCGTTTTTGTGTCAGGAACTCCGGCGAAGTCAAGAGCTTCTAACTGATTTTCCAAACCACCAACATCATTTGCCTCAAATATGTTGTCAGTACCCATTTCGTGTGAATTTAAAATTCTGCTACAAAGGTCACGGTCATGTACATTTTGCGATATTAAATTCATTATCATTGATTTTCCAACACTCTGCATACCTGTAAGTAAAATAAAGCCAGTAAAATATTGAATAAGTTATTTGTGTTTAGCTGTTGTCTGTAGCTTCACATGCATGGATTTCAAACACTTCAGAGGTTGGTTATGGTTTATGGGGCATGGATAATTGTGACTTATAAAGTTGTAGCCTTTGCCCCCATGTGAAGCTCTGTTTAGCATTCCGAGCTTATTGGATGCCAGCTTAAACTTGTCTTCCAAGTGTCTTCGGAACAAAACATCGCCATAAATGTCGACGCTTATCTCCGTCATGGAGCTGGCACACTGCAGGATGGTAGGCGGTGTGGCGCCCCTGTCATCCAAAGTCGAGTTCGAGGCAAAGAGGGCCCAAAAGATCAGCTTTCTCTTTTGCACTGTGGGCCAAGTTTCCGTCCAGCTTACGTAGTGGTGGCAAGAACGACTGACAAAAGTTTTCTTCTGCAGCTTTGGCAAGAGACCAGAAAGCGCGACTCCCAGAGAGAAGGTTATTTAGCCTCTCACCAATTCTGCCGACGAAATCGAACTTTGCCCTGGCAGTCATTCGCTTACTGGATCTCGAGGCGGCGTTAAATTTGCGTTTCGCATCAGAGGTTAGGGTCCTGATTAGTTCAGGCCTCATACAAAGTCTGCTTATTTTATCTAGCTTCTTTGCAGGGTCGATTTAACCACTTTCGTTTCTTCACTCCTGCAGCCACTAATGGGTTTCGGATATAGTACTCCATACCCGCCAGTATCGCCTCAGCGACGGCAACTGCACAAGTGTCAGGATATTCTGCATAGAATTTATGAAGCTTGCACTGATGCTTTGTGCTTCATTGGCTACATCTTCCTATTAATCCAACAAGTTTTTAAGAGTTGAGTGACTGAGAGCAACATCAAAAAGCTCAAGTATTGACCTGTTTTATTCACTACAGTAATTACTATACACTGTGTGTGTTTTCAATGCACTTCCTATTAGTCCCTATTAAATTATGTAATAATATTATGTGCAAACCTATAATTCCAATAACTAGGTAATTTGTGCTGGAATCATGCAAGAATTCTAGAGCTGCACTATTGAAATCTAAGTTTTCATCCAGCAGTTTCACAGGTTCAGTCATCACTTTCAGCGGTGGACTGGGTCTCTGTTCTGAAAATATAAAAACAAATGGGTGAAATATTATTTCAATCATGTAAACATTTGTGTAATGTCCAATTCGAATTTTAATTAGAAGGTTAAAGGCATTGAATTATTACACATAGAAACAAAGTACACGCGCGAAAAATAATCCAATCAATTGGAGCCATAATGGCTCCAAAAGACCGCCGCGCTGTCAGTGTACTGAGTGACGTTTTAGTGAGTGCAGCTCTGAGAAAAATAATAAATATGACGGTTTGTGCAGTAAAATTTTGTCATAATTCACCAGGGAAGAAAGATAAGAATTCTTATGTAACATTCCACAGGCAAGCCACTAATTTTATTGTGTAATTCATCTAAAATAACAAAATTCAAAAATAAAAATACTTCACTCAGATTTCGAGCAAAGTGTTGCCAGCTGTTTTTTGTGCGAATTTGCGTTGTTTTACGTAATTGATACTGATTTTGTTATTAATAAATAAAGTAGTTGAGTACGATAAGTTGTTTCTTTTACTTATAGCTATTATAACCGACTAGCTGTCCCCCGCAGTTTCACCCGCGTTCTTGGGATAAGTAGTCTATAATACTTGAGATAATGTAGCTTCATATTAGTGAAATAATTTCGAATCAGTCTGGTAGAAAAAAGAGAATATAATATATTGGAAAATATTGTCAAAGCGGCAGTTGTTCCGGAAACAAATTGAACTTACAGGCTTTTAAAATTTCAATTTTGTTAATGAAAATTAAATACCTAATTACTACTTAATCTTCTTTTTCTATACAACCTATCATATATGAAACCTATCATTACCAAGGAAAGCTACAAATTGTACGATTGTTCATAGCACTGCACATTGTCTTGGTTTATTATGTTAAAATACCCGAAATAAGTACTATGAAACAACTAGTAATAAATAAATAACAGGCCTGTGTCTATGATAAATTATCTAAGACGCAGAACTTTTGAAACTATTTAATTATTTTTATGAATACTTACTTCCAATTTCACTAGTAGGCGAAATCGGAAGGTTAATTTTACCGAAAAATTTCGTTTAGCTTGCAACATTACTCGTGCGCTTGTGTGCGTGTCAGCGAGTGTAATTATATGGTACTCACGCATACATTGGTTGTCAAGTGGCTTACGTGTCGCGAGTATTTTTGTTCGATACTTCGCTTCTAAGCGTAATAATTCAATGGTTAAAGGTTATTCTTACTATCTATTGAAAATAGAAAAAAACCTTGTGCAGTGTAAGCAAATAAATATCGGCCTTTCGGGCCCGGACCCTGGGTGCTTTTATGATAAAGACAGAACTGAGTTTAAATCAAATATCTAAAATATTGATAAAGACGGAACTGAGTTTACATCAAATATCTAAAACATAAAACCAATGTTACCTGCACTCCTTTTTTCCTTATTTTCATTTTGAGCTATTTTAGATGGATGAGGTCCATCTTCTGTTTTAAAATGTTTAGGGCTTTGGGGCCTTTCATCTTTAGGAGTACTCTGTTCTCTGGTTTTCAGTATTATTGTAGGTTGCTTTTCTTTCTCCGGTTTTTCTTTATTTGGTTCCTTTACAGTTTCTCTATCTGATTTTAATATTACAGGCCTTCTTGGTATTGTAGATTCCTGTAATTAAAATAAAAAATAAATTAGATACTAATTGTTATGATAATTAATTATTGATAGTATGTTAATAAAATCAGAATTTAAGTTTTTAATACATAAAAATACTAAACAACATTTGGGAGAGATGAGCCTGAGCTAGGTGCAAAAATACCTGTATAACAGGTCAACAGGTGCAACACAGTGTTTCGGTCAACAGGGGCAACACTGTGTTTCAATTATGTTATAGCTTCCTATTAGTAAAAGAACTATCAGAATCAGATCAGTAGACCCAGATATAACTTACATTATAAATCCAAACAAAATACAGATTTAATACAATAAGTATTTGTATAAAGAAATTACTTCTGTTGTCGAATAGGAAATCGGAGAACTATTAAATATTACTGTGGGAATCAAATTCCAACCATAAATGGCATGAGCATGGAAAGATTCAAACCAGTGAGCATACATTTTTTGTAATTTTCTGGAACTTAAAACATGGACCTGGTGGGACTGCTTGCCAAAAAAATGCCTATTCTCTTGTGTTTTGTAATGGTTCTGTATCACCAACCAGATACTTTCTAACTAGACAACAGATTACAGATATATTCATGATTTGAAAGCAAGAATACTCCCTGGGAGTCTAAAAAGGTCTAACAATATTGCTGAATTGGATTTGATTCATTGGGTTAGGAATTTCTGTTAACTCGAGAAATCTATTCTAGTGGCCACCAATGATCCTGATTTAGGGAAGTGGTTAATTCATGAAACTAACGGCGCGGCGAGTGTAAGTAATATTTAGCGAAGTCTCATGTAGAACTAAATCTCGCAATAAAATAAATACTTATGATCAATTTTTTTCACTTACTTTACATGTAAATATTTTCTTCTTTTTATCCGCCATAATGTTACATCTGCTGATCCTAATGTATTATATTACTTTTTGAATAATCCACCTAAAATCTGTCCCAGCATGCGCACATTTATTTTTATAAAATTGTTTATAAAGCCATAGATATATAAAAAAATCAAGACGGAGTGTCACCTTCTTCTTCTTCTTCTTCTTATTTTTAATTTTGGCAACCAAGCCCAAATTAGGGCTCATTTCTGCCAGTGTCGAGTTATATTATAGTATCCAGTCACAAAATCACTTCACATTCATTATAGTCCTCAGTCAGTCACCGTCCATAAAAGTCATGTTTTACTACAATGGTGGTCATTGTACTAAAACCCTTCACGGACATTTTGAGACAACTTGAAAAGTAACGATACACATAATTCATTTCATTTCACTTCACTGGTGCACATGGATGATCTTTATTGGGTAAAATACCACCAATAATACGACAGAATATTTAATAGTACTACGTACAGAAAACCCACTTCGAAAACGACATTTAAACAAAAATCGACTCTTGGAACGACAGAATAAAGCGCAATCCAGTTCGCGCAGCGCTGCGCGCCTAAAATTATATTCACCTACAACTTCCCTCTCTTTCTATCGTATAACTCTATCCTGTATGACGCGGCACGTGTTACGGTAGGGTTGTCTAATGACGTATTATGAATCTTCAATATTTCCTTATCGCATATGTATGTCCTATTACTATTATTTATACTATTTATTTTATTTCTATGCTATTCTCCTTTCGTGAGCAATGACATTTAAAATATCCTAGCTAACTAGTATTAGATCATAAAGTTATTTTAAAATGTCTACATACTTTAATCTAAGTTGAATGTGTATTCTGTCTACGAAACTGAATACAACTATTTTGGGGAAGGGTTTTAGTAACATACATGCTTATCAAATCTGGAATGACTGACGACGCGACAAGAAACGGCACGATTACCTAGTCCAGTAGCCGTCAGCCGAAATTCACAATATTTGTTCTTAATAAACTTCATGTTGATTAAAGAAGTTTGTTATATAAAAATTAATAAAGATATAACCAAAAAAAGGATATATTGAGTTACTTACCTACATAACAATAAGAATTGTTAAATTTTTCTGAATATTGTTCTACTGATTTTTGAAATAGTGGTATGTTAAATCTTAGTTATTCTAAGAGTTGTAAGGTAGAATTACTGTATATTTAAAGAGGGAACTCTCTCTATTCTGGAACTACTAACAGTTTCTAAAAAAAAAAAAACTCAAAATCGGTTCATAAACGACGAAGTTATCCGCGAACACACATAAAAATAATTAGACTGTTTTACAAAAAATTAAAACGGCTTCAAAGTACACTAAGAAGTAATCAAATCCTGATCTGATGACCCAATGGGACCAAACGGGAAGTGTACCCTTCCAGACAAAAAAAGAATTTTCCAAATCGGTTAATAAACGACGGAGTTATGAGGTAACAAACATAAAAAAAAAAAAAAACATAAAACCGGATTGAGAACCTCCTCCTTTTTTTGAAGTCGGTTAAAAAATATACGGTCGAATTGAGAAACCTCCTCCTTTTTTTGAAGTGGGTTAAAAATCATTCACATGAGTTTTCGAGGTCTAAGAGGCCCGTTTATACAAGAGGGTCTCTTCTGGTCGCTCTATCTTTGTCTCTTTTTAACACACTGGTATGTTATCAAAACGGGCCTATTATTATAATAAGGACTTTAGGACAATACAATGAAACAACAACAAAATATCTAGAACTATAAAAACAACGATATCTACACAAGATAGTGTTAAAAAAAGAACAGTAAACACTTTATATAGGTAGTACGTAGGTATTTATACCCACACGCGTCTTGCGCTGCGTGCGCGTTGCAACCGACTAGCGTTGTTCCGGTAGTCCGCGTGCGCGCGATCGTACCTAAACATGGGAGTGGGACAGGCCTGATAATACACAATAAAACTCAAAATACACAAATTTATGAAAATAAAAATGAAAATGCTACGTCACTCTGCAAGTTCCCGCCAAAAAGTCCACCTTCTTCTTCTTCTTATTTTTAATTTTGGCAACCAAGCCCTAATTAGGGGTCATTTCTGCCAGTGTCGAGTTATATTATAATATCCAGTCACAAAATCACTTCACATTCATTATAGTCCTCAGTCAGTCACCGTCCATAAAAGTCATGTTTTACTACAATGGTGGTCATTGTACTAAAACTCTTCACGGACATTTTGAGACAACTTGAAAAGTCACGATACACATAATTCATTTCATTTCACTTCACTGGTGCACATGAAGGATCTTTATTGGGTAAAATACCACCAAAAATACACAATAAAACTCAAAATACACAAATTTATGAAAATAAAAATGTCACCTTATTACCTTAGATCACAGACCACTATAGGGTAGGGGATACTTGCCTTAGATCGTAGATTGAGGATTAGGTAGATATGCCACTAAAATAATAATAATTACGAAAGCGAGATACGTATATGTCAAAACGTGTATGTGTGAGCAGGACTAAGCATATTTTGTTGTCCCTATCTCGCGTATAAGTTTCTATTCTTGACATCAGTGTCAAAATCAGTGTCGTTGAACTCGTTGATGGCAAGCAATTTTCTAACCGACCAAAGTGTGAGGCTTATTATTGTGCGTAGATTGAGGATTAGGTAGATATGCTGTCAGCGAATGGCGAAGAATAAAGCCAAATACAATTAATACTGCCATATTTACACTTTTACCCCATTATGTGGGTAAACTGGTATTGGGTATTTTGGTTTTACTATACAATGGGTATAATGGGAAGCGCTCGTGGTGTAGCATGATTAGCCGTTCTTAATCGATCGGCAAAGTTAAGCTACGTCTGTCGTGGTCGGTACCTGGATGGGTGACCGTCTAGTGGTATTTCATATCGAGCGTTTCCGTGCTTCGGAAGGTACGTAAAGCCGTTGGTTCCGGTTATCACTTAATTGTGATAGTCGTTAAGCTAGTTGGATGCCTTCTAGGCGGCTTGAAAAATTCCAACAGTAGGTTGACCACTAGCCTATCTCCACCAATCCGCAGTGGGCACGCGTGGTGGAGTATCTGTCCATTCCCTTTCACCCTCATTTGTGAAAGGAGGCCTGTGCTCAGCAGTGGGACATTATAGGCTGATGATGATGATGATGATACAATGGGTGTGGCAGGTATCAATCCCATACAAAGGTTGATCGTTTACTAACGATGACGATTTTCGACAACCATCTTGTCTAGGGGGGCAGATGATACTGTTATAATTTCATAGAAGTCAAAATAAAACACGGGATTGATGAAGTATACTTTAATTACGACCTTAAGAGACATAAGGACTAGAAGACTTTTTTATGAGTTGTTGTGACGTTATGACTTATCACGTTTTGACCGCAACCGGGTATTGATTGTATAAGATTAAATATTCGGCCGGGGCGTGGTTAATAAATAGTTAATTTAATACTTTATATGTTAATGTTAATAATGTCTTCGTACGTACAATACCTTTTATTTTTACGTACAATAGCATTGCCGAAAGTTGACGCCTATTGAAAGGACTCAATAATCAACGATGTTAACGCTCTACTGTGGTTTTGCGTAAAATTACGTCTGAATTACAGATTTGGGTTGAAGGTAGTGCGAAAAGCAATATCCGAATTCGGTCCGAGTTTTCTAGATCTGTATTTTCGCGGATTCGTATCGGACGTTAGGCGGAACCGCTCTAAGGCCTGTTACATATTTATTATAGAAAATCGTAGTTTAGAAGGAGTTAGTGGACAAACAGACGGAAATACTTCATTTTATAATATGTGGTGAAGACTGATTAGACAACTGATAGGTGAGACAATTATACCAAACTATCCTTTGCTTCCATATAAACTCCCGAAGTTTCATATTTAGAGTTACTCGGTTGAGCCTGTCGGATCTGAAAGAGAAAAAATATTTATTTACCTATACATCTGTTTTCTATTTATTTTATTTGAAATAGAAAATATGTATGCATATTATTATCCTCTTTATTATGTTTGGTGGTTTAAAAATTAGGCAAATGCCTACATATATTGCTTCCATGTATCATCGTCGTTATTTATAAGTTATTATTTCCAAAGTAATTATTTTTAATGTATGTATCAAACTTACGTATAAATATATAAAACAAATTACTAATGTAACTTACGTGGATTAAAACTACAAAAAACAAAACACGCTATTTAAAGTGGTAAAAATAATAAAATGCTGGTATCCCCATCAACTTATAATCCGACTATTTACGAATGACAGGTAGTACCATAGTTAACCACCCACAATAATAAGCCTCACACTTTGGTCGGTTAGAAAATTGCTTGCCATCAACGAGTTCAACGACACTGATTTTGACACTGATGTCAAGAATAGAAACCTATACGCGAGATAGGGACAACAAAATATGCTTAGTCGTGCTCACACATACATGTTTTGACATATACGTATCTCGCTTTCGTAATTATTAAGACACTACTGACCACTATTATTTTACGAATATTATTTTTTGTAAACTATGTAATTAAGTCTGAGTAAATAAATTTAAAAAAAAAATATAATAAAAAAAAAAACTTATCTTTTGATAGTCCTAAATTACAATCTCCTCTTTACAAAATCCTACCCCCCAATATTCCTCGTCCTATTAATATGAAATGTTTGTTATCACTTTTAGATTTTCCCTTCGTATACTTTTTGTCCCGATTTATTGTTAATAAAATTAATGAATTTCAACCAATCACGGCCCACGAATGGTCGTCTCCGCGTCATACCGAGTAAGCATCATTGGATTAAATAATTAATGGTTTTCGTTACGATTACCACCAAAGTTACACGGTAGAGCCCCCGGTGCCATTCATTTAAGAAGTGAAGTGACAACCGGTCGGCTTCCTATGGTCTGTGTGTGTGTGTGAGGCCATGTATTTACAAGAACGCCGGCTTCCTATTACTTGTGTCACTTAAGAACACAGACCGTTCCATCTTTCATTTTGTTCTTGATCTGAGTTTAAAGCTTTTTTTTTTTCAATGGCGTCACACAGCTTCTGCATTTTGCCAATTTCCAGTTTCCAGCGCAGACAGAGAAAGGAATATTCACTCTACGATTTACAGATAGATTTAAATTCAAATTCAATTCAAATTCAAAATCAAAATCATTTATTCTAATAGACCTTCGCAGGCACTTATGAAAAGTCTGACTCTAATACTCTAATACCGGTTCGGAAGGTTGCATTTGCTGAGAAGAGTCGGCAATAAACTCAGCAATTACTCTTTTCAAAACAGGCTTAGATTCATTACATAATATTTACATTCTAATCGCACTGAAAACAATTGCGTGCCCCGGCGCGGCGGCAAAATTACAAAGTAGACTGAATAAATATTTAATAAGTAAATAAGTTAAGATTATAAGTTCTAGTTGAGGTTCTAGTCACAATAAATCACTTTCACATAGTCCGTCCGTCCATAAAAGTCATGTTTTACTACAATGCCATGGTGGCATCATGGTGGTCATATTGTGCACCATGGATTTTTTGAGACAACTTGTAAAGTCACGATACACCACCGATACACACACATTCAATAAAAATCAAAATATATGAAAATAAAAATGAAAACGCAACGTCACTCTGCAAGTTCCCGACAAAAAGGTCTCCTCGTTTCATCTCATTTCCTCCACGCACGGTTAGGTCTGTGGTTTGGTTGTTGTTTTGACGTTTGACAGCTGACACTGACAGCATTCATTAAAAATAAAAATCAAGAAAGCATCAAGAAAGCTAGAAAGAACTTGAAAGAAGGTATACAACATACGAAAGGTGTTGAATTTTATCGAAACGAACGATTTTACTATTGTTATAATGGATCATTTCACAAATTTTTGCAGTCTTATTTTCATTATTTTTAACTTTTTAATTTCATCCACCTATACTCAAGATGTTTGCGTTGAAAAGAGTTCATGTGAATGTGTATTTTCCAATGGCACTGGAATCGACTTATCACCAACGGTAACAGATACTTTTTACACGGCGCAATACTATAATGTCGAGAAAGACGGCGCGCAATACAAGCTAAACACTTATTTGTTCCACCCTTGTTATAATAAATTGTATGTGCCCGATACGCCTACGGTAAATAATACTTGTGGAAATCCATTAGCGGTAAGTTTGTCACTATTGTCGTATAATAATTATCAATTTATTTGATGTTTATTTGTATATCTATCGATTTATGTACCTATCTATCCAAATTAAGAAATCTATGAGCTTGCATAGTTGTTGTCTATGAGGTTTAGGAAACTGGTTTTTTAGGCATAATTAAGAACCTGTTTTTGTGTAAAAAAAATATACCTAAAGTAGACCCACATACATAAATATATAATGGTTTTTGAACCAGAATTTAGCATTGATATGCTTATTTAAGATCTATAACTATATTACATATGTTATCCTATATAGTTATATCAAAGATTTTCATAGGGCATCATGCCTCTACCCAGATGAATAATCCGCCTTACTAAAGCATGACATTTAATTTCACTCTGCTTGAGGGGCTCCCTGAGCAAATCGCTCTCAGTTCGTACTGCGCATGGCTGTCAAATACTGTCAATTCTGGCTTGTTTATTTCATGTTCCCATAGAGGCGACTATCTTTCTGGACGTTTTAAATTCTTTGAGTTATATTTAGTAGTAAATATTTGTTTCAAGTTTGTAACCATCTCCTTTCTTGCTCTGATATATACACATATTGTGGGTGATACTGCTACACCGCATAACTAGCTTAAGGCCTAACTTGGAATGAAATAACAGTGAAAAATAGGTCTTATGGAAAAAGCTAGTTGTGCAGTAATTGTAGTATCAACTGATGATATTACTAGGTTGGGCTTATTGTTAGTTGGAGTACTAATTTAATTCCAAAATATACTACAAAAAATGTAATTACTGTCTGCCGGTGCTAGATATATATATAAGGTAAATAAATAAATTAAACTAGCTACCACCGTGGTATAACTTTTATGGAGATATTTAGAGTCGGATTAGCTTATTCACTCATTACTACTTGTTTATTAATAATGACATTTGTTAGTACCAACATAATACTTGAAATAAAGTTAATTTTGTTTTAGTCTAGGTTTATTAACGGATATAGATAAAAATAAAAATTGTTTGCATGTTTTTTTTGTTTTTTTTGCTTGCATGGAATGGAATAATTATTTAAACTATTTATTTTCAGCTTTGTCGTCATGTTTACACAATGAACCTGACTAATGCCTCTAGTAAAACATACACACTGGATGATGGGACCTATGATTACATGGGTTCATATAATGAATCAAAAGCAAAATTTAGTGCTGATGGAAAATCAATTATCTTCACAAATGGCCCTTCGTAAGTGAATCTATTACTAGTTACCACCCCATTGGTTTAAGTCTAACATTTTCCTGGCCTTAAGGTATTTTAAAGTCTGCATATATTCTGGGTGCCAAATCTCTTTGTTAGGGTTCCTTATCCAACGGGTGCCAATGGGATCCTATTACTAAGACTCTGCTCTATATCTCATGAACAGTAAACCGTAAAAGGTACACATTTGAAATTTTCACAGAATGTGTATTTCTATTGCCGCTATAAAACAATTAAACTAAAGGAGAAGAAACAATACAAGAAACGTCTTTATGGTACCCGACTACGACTTCCAGAGTCCGAATCGCACTTGGCTGTTTTTTTTATATTATACAACAAAGTCGGTGAACAAGCGTTTGGCTCGCCTGATGGCTGACGCTTGCAACACACGGGGCATCCCACGTGTTACGGACCCTTGATCTTACTCAGGCGCAGGAACAAAACAAATCTATTTGGCTGCAGTATTCTGTAAGGTGGAGGTACTTTCCCAGTCGTGCTGTTCTTTGAGCGAATAAACACCACGCTCTACTTCTCTTAAAATCTCGAAATGAATGTTTTTTGCCATAATTTTTATGCATTTATGCATAATTGAGTCACAAACATAAAAACTTTCACGTTTATAATATTAGTGAGAACAGTAAGTATGAGAATTCAGCTAATGTTAGCATTTTTGCGTAGGCTTAGCTAAAACCCTTTGGGCTTACATCAGAAATACCATTAATAAGATTGCTAGTCAGGGCCAAATAGTAAAGAAAAGAAAGAAAGAAAAATGTTTATTCATGACAACACACTACATTACATTAAATACACATACCAGGGTATGATAGGTATGTTATGTAGGTACATTACGTACTTTTCTAAAATTCTGATAGCTGATTTTTATATATAAAAATCAGCTATCAGAATTTTAGAAAAGTTAACAACCAACCCATAGAATAATGGGTGGACGTCAGATTATAATCAATACAAAAAATAAACCATCTATTGTTACCACATTGTTACATATTGTTTTTAAATTAATAACTATTCAAGTTATTGTTAATACTTAAGGTTGTTGTTTTATTTTATTATAATTTTTTGTATTGATTATCTTCTAACACCACCCATTATTCTAAGGGTCAAAAATACCAATTATTGTCACGTCAGTGAAAGTACTCCTGAGTTTTAACAAACAAAACAACAGACAGCTCTGTCTATTAGGTATTGTCGTATGTTAATGAATTAATATTACACGGTCTACAACATTTTCTTATTTCCAGTCCTTCCATGAATTGCCGTATTGAAGTTACACAAAATAGTAATTGGATGGGTTACCCAAATAATTGGTTTCATTGATGTTTAGGGCTCTGTCTTTTTTGATGTGAAGTCACAGGCATAATAAAAACTAATACTGGATAAAATTTTAGGGAGTACGGATATTTTTTTTGTTGGTTCAGTATCAGTAACAGAACACATTTCCACCATTAGTTAAAAAATATTTTTTTGTCT
This sequence comes from Achlya flavicornis, assembly GCA_947623365.1. Classification (NCBI taxonomy): domain Eukaryota; kingdom Metazoa; phylum Arthropoda; class Insecta; order Lepidoptera; family Drepanidae; genus Achlya; species Achlya flavicornis. Next base: position 8,783,184 of record OX392482.1, read on the forward strand.
ACTATTATTCGTAATAACATAAATAACGCAGCGGGTGTCAATGGGTGCAATCCCCACCTATGAGGTAGCATTAGCAAGCATTTAAGAAAATATTTTTTATCCGATCAGTATCAAAGTAGACATCTTTCGTTACCGATAACTTTATTTTTTTGTACTAAGATATATCAAATTAAAAAATACGTGTTTCATAAAACTCCTTTAAGTTTCATGTTTCAAAATGTCCGCAGTGATTAAATTTTTATCCTGTATAGTTTTGTGCATACTAGTAGTTGGACCCCCATGTGAAGGCTAGAGGTACATCTGGATAGCCAGTAAATAGCCCATATTGGTTCATTATGTCTGGACTCGAGAAATTATAGCAGATCAATTATTTAAAAAAAAAACTATTTTTGGCTATTTGACTAAGATGTAGAAGTTAGGACTTGTAGAGTTAGGGCATGTAGATTTTTAAGGTTGGCTCTACATGAGATCTGATAACTTGTTGACATTGCGAGCCATTTGTTCTCATCTTGTCAACATTTTACATGAAAATGATTTTTTGGTGGGATAAATATGAAATATATTTCTCACACCAAAAAAACATTAAGGATGCACCTGAGCAAAGTCACTTTACAATCTTTTTATACACTTCAATTCTTATTTAAATAGCACCAGATGTGTTTATCTGTTATACCTCCCTATTTAAATAATATAACTACTACATCTACGCGTCAGGCAAGATCTGCTGTTAGCTTGTCCAGAAAATTGTTACCGTGGTATTTTACATTATCAATAATATTATGTTTGTTTATGTTTTCAGATCAACTATAATTCTTCTTAATTGTGCCCAAACTGAAAATGTACTACAGGTTTACTCTTTGGAGGATCCAAATAAAATTGTGAGTGTAATTAGTTGATTTTGGTACTTATCTTAAAATATATTGTACCTATATCACATGAAAGTTATATAAAGAAAAGGAACACATTATCTACCATTTTAATTTCAGTATTTTATAACTTGATTCCACGCTGCGGTTGTACGATTACAAATTAAGGATCTTATGGTTTCCCAGAATACAAGTATCCTATGAGTTAAAATCTGTTCAATCAACCACACAATGAGAACGAACAAATATGGCGCGCAGGTTTTTGTTTTTTTTGATAGCGATGCGCTGTCAAGACTGTTTGACCCGTTTAAATTAAGAATGCTTAGTCTACACACATATTTCACTTACAGTGAGATACAACCTTAAAATAATCGGAATAATATCATTAAACACTAATGCGGTAATGTAAAGTAAAAAGCACAAGTTTGTAATAAGATGTCTTATGATACTAAAATCGGTGCAATAATAAGAGCTACTTTACGAGCAAGAGTGTTAAAAAAATATTAATAAATAAAAAATAAATGCTGTTTCATAGTAGTACCACAGTCTATTTTAATAGATAGAGTAGAAGTAGTAGAATAGATAATAGTGGTAGTCCAGTAGTCGTATTTTCGAAGCGCGGGAAATGCTATTGATCGTGACTTGCGAGTGAGACGGACCTAACAGCTGCACTATATTATGAACCTTATATTAGTGATCTAAGGTTGATTGTAAATCTTCGGGCCATACTTTATTTTCTGTGCGAACGAAGATTCACGACGCGCCTTATCAGTTGGGTACTACTGTAATAAGTTAATCAATTCCATCAATAGGATATAGCGATAAGTCAAAACTTTTAACAAAATAGTTTTTATGTGACAAACTCAAAGTAACCTTTATTTACTTACAGGTGCTGTCATTTTACTCGAAAGATGCATGCTTGAAAGAAATTGAAACTGGCCGGTCATTTGGCTCCACACTGCTGATTATTTTCTTCTCCTGTTTGATATTCTACCTCGTTCTTGGTATTTGCACAAAGAAATTCTTGATGGGCGCAACGGGTATTGAAGTTATTCCTAACTTGGCGTTTTGGTCAGAATTACCGAACCTTGTGAAGGTATGTCATTTTTTACTTACAACATTCATACAAATAAAGGCCTGATTGGAAAGGCGGTAAAAAAATAGCGGTTGCTTCATTGAACTCCTACCGGTGTGGTCCGTCAGCTGCGCTTGAAAGCCAGTTCTGTTTTATTGGCTTTGTGTGCTTACCGCCTTCGGCAAGATCATCACTGATTGTGAGATTGTGGTTAAATACTGGCCTATTGATAATATTATAAAAATCAACTGCTCAACCCAATATGACCCATAATATCAGTATCCAGCACATCTTTGTATCTATAATATAAGGAACCAAGATAATTTCCACCCACACGTAGTCAATATACTCATCTACTATCATAGTAAAATTGCCCAGTTGAGTGCCGGATAAAAAGTACCCAATATCCATCTTGAGGCTCCAAGCTAACACGAAGTTACATAGCTGTGATATTTCAAAACATGGACAGAAACTCTTTTTCACATACGGTCAGCTCATACCAAGACGTGAAGCAACGCGACGCTCACTTTTTAAGAAGGTCAATTGCGCTGATTTTGTTCTTTACAACTAAACTAAAGTCTCACAATATCTCTTTCTAACAAAGAACATAAGAGAAGGTAAGTATAGTCATGTCAAATTAGTCCATTACTGGTTTAATACATAAAAGTCGCCATAAAAATTTGTTACGTCTATTTACCCGCAAATACTAATTTGACAGCTCTAAATATGTTCCATCCTTTTTCAATCATGTGTGTAAGGAAGAGATGTAATATGACAGAATCGGTACCACTATAGTTCCAGAGAGAATTTGAATACGCCTCGTGGCGTAATTCTCTTATTGCTATCTTAAAAAGTGCGCGCCGCGTCGCGTCACGTCGCGTCCTTGTGTGAGCTGACCCTTATTATATTATCACAGTATATTAACAAGGTTAGTTAGGAAGTCGCTTATACAAAGTTTACTTTTCAGGATGGTTGGGCTTTCACAGCCAACGGTTTCAAGTTGCCGGCGAGGGGCCCCGGGCCGGTGACCACTCCCGACCCTAACAGCTACGACAGCATATAACATCAGACAGAAGAGACCCTCTCAGAAGGTCAGCTCGTCTTGATCGAGTAGTCTATTTAATTCTAATAATAACTATAATATATAGCCTAATATTTATCACTATGGTATATTATAATGTTGATCACTTGTACCGAGAAGCTGAATTCTTGATGATCATTAATACTTAAATAGGCGTAGGTTTTAATCAAAAAATGAGTCGATGATTGTAGTTTCAGCGATAAAATTGATTATTTCCTAAGTATGAATCAAGGCGAGATGTCCTATAGATGGAAGATAACAGCTATAAAATTATAAAGTTATAAATAACGTGAACCATGTGCTAAGTGGAACATTCGTTTTTTAAACTCTCAATAAAACGTTTTATGTTTGTTTTTTTTTATCTTTCTAGTATATGCTTTCAACGTGGAAGCATGTATGGTAAATATATTTAATTTACTTTATTGTGTCTTTCTAAATATCGAAGCCAGATGTGCTCTATATCTTTAAAATTCTCATATCTATGTATTTTATGGAACTTTTACACTTTCGAATAACTAAATTGTTTATCACTATTTAATGCCTGTCGCTTACGCACATTTGTCAAAAGCACAGCCTTAAATTACTTTATTTGGTTGTAGGTAGATGCATAATATTTGCTTATTTCGCAAATAATTATCATACATGACATTTCATCAAATCGGTTTTCGATCGTTTCGCTAAAATTTCATAATAAATATCAAATAATTAAATTATTTTTATTAACTATTTCATGATAGTAAATAAATCAAGGGTTTGTTGTCTACCTCTTAAAACTACTGCTTCACAATAACTATTTGTGTAAATCTTTTAAGTACATTCTATTATTTCATCTTTTAGTTCTTTGATATATTCAATAGTTTTTAACCAAATGACAGATAAAGTTCTACTGGCAGGTTGTATTTTCGTTATTTAGATGACATTTTTGTTTTAAGTGTCGGGTAATTTTCGCAGATATTTATCTGATAGAGTTATTCGACCGGGTTATAATCCCCCTAGAATATGTAGGTACATGTACCTATCTAAAATTGTATAAAACATATTGCTAAAAGACATTTTTCGATTGGGACTGTTAGGAATCTCTCTGGTATGAGTTTGATATTAATTTCTAAGCACTAGTCACTATCGTCTATTGCAGTGCACTAAGGTATTTTGGTTTTTTGTTGTTGAATTTTTTGTAGGTATTATCTACATGAGTACATAGATAATATACACACCCACTATTAATTATTTTTTGTATAAGCTAGCTTTAAGAATGGGACTAAAATGTCGTTTACTATATCTGCGTCTTGTCTTAGAATAACTAATAGTACTGTCATGTCTGTCATAATATCAAGATAGTGAAAAATCGACGAATTAATTAATAAAACAGATGGCATTTTAATCTCATTCTTTATCTTATTTTCAAAAATTATTTTAGTCACTAGTATGGTATCTGTCATAATACGTAATTAGTGGACATGTTAACAATCATGTGACATTGTTTGTCTTTCAATCTGTGTAATCAACAGTTCATGTATCATAATAATCATGTAGTAATAGTAATTATATATCACTTTCTGACCTTAAACGAATGAAAGCGAGATCAGAAATATTAAGAAAAAAAATATTGAAGACTGCCGGGCTAACCTCACAGAACTTTGAATAAAATCACGATTAAATATTTTAATAAATTGTTTACTTTTTCTAGTATACATATATAATTCCACTATTAAGAAAAGCGTATAAAATTACCTACCCTATCTCACCCTATGAAATGTACGTAATTTTGTCTGCTTGTCATTTTATACGCCTTTCTCTCATTGATATAAAAAATAAAATATAAATACCTTATATAAATTAGAAAGAGAGGCACTAAAGTATATGTTGGTAACTATAAAGGTTGTATAAATAGGGTTGAAGTAACTGACTAGTTTTGTAAAGAAAGAAAGTAAAGTTTGATATAGGTTGAACTATGTGAAAGAGGAGTAGGAAAAGAGTAGAGAGATATTTGAAAGATTCGAGTTAATAAAACTCAGTTGATAACAACACAAAAATTTCAAATAAAATTATAGAAGGTCGACAGCGAAAAAGAAATGTTCACGAACAAACTTGCCAGTTATTGGCTGTGTGTGTAGTAAATGGGTTAGGAGAAGATTGGTCCAATAACTGTTTAGAATGAATACTCGTAAGGCATATTTTTAATCATTCATTTCGATGCAAGCCTAGCTATTTTGCATCAGAATGTAATTTCATGAAGTATTTAATATTTATTTGTTGTATGTTTATATCATAATATACATATTATATTATAATATTATCACATATCTGTTAGTTTTGAACGCCACTGTTGGTTATAGTCGGCAACTTTTGTCATCAATGTTTTCAACGTCACATCTTGCTATAGTCCCACAAACTTATCTGGCTCGGTGGTCAAAAGAGGAACTAACGACGCCATTATCATTATTTCAGTTCATGAGCGAATAACATCTGTAGCAGTAACTATCATTCGAATTTGATTATTTTTTGAAATGTCTATCGCCATTGGTCAAAGAGAATATAAACACTACGTTCATTGGTTGTTTACTCCACCAAATGCGATAACAACGACTCTCTCAGCGGGCCAGATAAGTTTGAGGGATAGTTTTTTTTAAATTTACCATTTAAGATGTCGTTTCATTGCCGACAGTGTGCAGTCGAAGTGAAAACGGTGAAATGTGAAATTTACCAGCAGTTTCAAAGTTATAATATTGCCATCATTGTCATATTGTATGTCATTAATAATAATTATCATTAATAGTAATAGATAATCGTCGAAACTGTCGGTAAGAATTTTGCATAATGTGGATATTTTGTATTCAACTTTTAGTACACTGTTGTTTAGTGAGTTTTTAAGGTTAATTAATAAACGAATGATCATAAAATAAGATTTTATATTATATTCCAACCAAATATATGAATAATATAGACCCGTAGGATTATCAGCATTATATAGTAAAACCCATCTGAAATAAAAAAATAGTTATAATTTCCTTAACTGTAGTTATATACACCTACATGTAAATTATGCTGAAATCTTTTTTTTTACCTTAGGACCGTTATCTATAAGACATTTAGATAAATGTAATGATCTATCGCATCCTTTTTCACCGTCTTCGACTTTTTCTTCATTAACTGTAAATAATAGAAAATAATCATGTTTATTTATCAAGAAACTCATGGTTACGATTTAAACCAATGCATTCACACTTATCCGCTTACTCATAAAACGTTATTTAACTAATATACTGTACGTAAATAAAGTCACTCTATTGTCATTGTCAAATAATGTGACATTATTTACGTGACCCTTTTAACAGTATATTAGTTAAATAGCGCTTTATGAGTAAGGGGTAACCCTTAACAGGTTTTAATTTCGATTGACACGAGCAATTTTTGACATCGATTCTCGATCTGGAAAAGTAGCCATACAGTTTATGTTGATACTTTGTGTACATACCTTTTTTGCATAAGTCAAAGAGGTTTTTGGCGTTTTCCGTCTTGGTTGCATCGTCAGGATACTCCTTTTCAACGAAAGCGTTAGCACTGTTCAAATCAAAGTTACCTTTATCATCCAGCTAGAAAATAAAAGTATGTTTAATATTAACGAATCTCCAAAAGTCTGAGTACACGCACACGATGGAAACACATCATCCGCATAGAATTTGGCCCAATCTCAAATTTCATACAAAAGTATGTGTTTTCAGCAATAATTTTCTCTTCTTTATTGCTGAATTAGGGCACTGTATTTGGTATGAATTTTGGATAGAAAAGTCATTATTTGGAAACATCAATTGAATTTACTGTGCCATTTCTCGTATACGCCAAACATGTTAATGAGGATGGATAGTGCACATTTTTAAAGTTTTATATTATGTAGATTTAAATTAAAAAAAAAATAACACGTCAATTGGCAAAAAATAATGTTTCCACATTTAAAATAACAACACCGTCTGAAAGCTGGCTCTTTTAGCTCTGAAACGATATCAAATGCAAAGAGCTACTAATATTAAAGATGAGAAATTCTTTAAATTTTCGAGCTTGGGCCATATTCAGTGCCTTATAATAGTTCCTAGTTCCTGTAGTCTTTAGATCAAATAATTGGACTGTTTGAAAAAAACACTTAAACCGACTTCAATGTATACTAAGAAGTAATCAAATCCTGATCCGATGGCAATGGGACCAAACGGGAAGTGTAAGGGTTACAGACAAAAGAAGAATTTTCCAAATCGGTTAATAAATGACGGAGTTATGAGGTAACAAACATTAAAACAAAACAACCGAATTGAGAACCTCCTCCTTTTTTTGAAGTCGGTTAAAAAGGAACTCCCGTTCCGTTCCGTACGATCGTGTATCGTTCCGTAGATCATAATTTCAGTAATCGAATGTCTTACCCATTTAGACCTTCTAAAAACACAAGCCGTTAAGCATTTAGCGTTCTGACTGGCAGCCATTTGGTTCTTCTGCATCATTTCTAGTTCCTCGGCAGGTACAGGATACTCTTTACTGCATTCTATTGCTTGGGTGTAGAACCATGTCTTAATTTCTTCCTCTGTCCTTGCCTGATACGAATGTTAACATACCTATTTTAAGAAGTCATAAAACCTAACCCCCTTATTCATAATCGCTTTTTAACCAAATCAGTGTAATAGTGTCCTCCGTCTCACTCTTTCGTTCACCAAATATCACGTTTCAGATAGACTTCAGAATTTTAGCTAATCAACGTTTGATAACTTCATTATGAATAAGGGGGATAGTATATTTAACTCACAGATATAAATCGGGTCCAGCGGGTGTTCAAAGTATCTTAATACCGTATTATGGTTTCCTTACGATATTTAGCTTCGACGCAGGGGCGTAGCTAGCCGTATTAGCCTTATCAGATAGAGAGGACCCTAACGTGTGTTAGCAAACATTTTAACAAATAAAATAAAATATCCTGGGACATTCCTCACACACGGTCATCTGATCCCAAACTAAGCAGAGCTTGTACTATGGAAACCAGATAACTGATATAATACATATACTACTTTTTGTTTGTAAATACATACTTAATATACATAATTACACCCAGACTCAGGACATACAGACATGTTCATGCACACAAATGTATGTCCTGTGTGGGAATCGAACCCACGACCTGCGGCGCTATAGTTTAAGACTCCACGTCTTAACCAACTGCGCCAACGGGCTCGTCTAATTTCTGAAGACTATCTGAAGACTATTAGGGCTTCGCCGCAGTCTGGTATAAGGCAGTCAGGTATAAGGGCCGCCCAACAAGTACGTAGGTTCCTTCCTACTTACATCCTATAAAAACAAGTTATTAGCAATACAATTATGCACTTACATAAGAAGCTCCAAATAAATAAAAACAGAGTAACAATGGTAAATACATTGCGGCTAAGTATTCTGAATTATACTAACAACAATCCGATTTAGAAATGCTTTTATACCAAAATTTGGTAATCATAATTTAACATTAGGTATTTAAGTATCTAACCATGGTTATGTCATTACGTCGACATTATTAAGTAAAACATAATTTCATATTATTTACATTTCATATAATATTATTTTGATGGTATCTCTTCTATCCATATACCTAATAAAATCGTAAGGTAGCTTTTGGAAATTTTGTGTCCGTTTTTTTTTTTTTTTTATACCACTAAGGTGGCAAACAAGCATACGGCCCGCCTGATGGTAAGCAGTTACCGTAGCCTATGGACGCTTGCAACACCAGGGGTATCACTCGCGCGTTGCCGACACTGAAGAAATCTCTTCACGCCCTTTTTGAAGAACCCCATGCTGTACTCCATTGGGAAAACCACGGCGGGGAGCTCATTCCACAACCTGAGCGTTCGCGGAAGAAAGCTCCTTTCAGCCCGCACAGTTCGAAACAATTCTGGTTTCAATGTGTGAGGATGATGAGGATGGATTCCCCGGCGATGGCGTGAGTTGCGATGGTGGAAGGTAGCCGTGGGCAACAAGTGGAACAATTCCTTAGAACACTCTCCGTTGTACAAGTGGTAGAACACACATAAGGAGGCAAAGTCTCTCAAAGTATGTTCGTCTGTTTGTTCAAGCGTCACTCAAAAACGAATGGACCTATCGAAATTTGGTATGCAGATAGCCTATGGTATGGAGAAGGACATATGCTACTTACTATAATCCCGGGAAAGCAGAAACCGCGCGGACAGCTTGTCACCCAATAAAAGACCTTTATGTTGGCCCATTTTCAGGACTATAAAGTTTTAAGGCACATTGGTTTAGGAATGTCTAGAATACTGTATGAGTAAGTTCCTACCGCAATTTGCTTAGCTCTACTCTGAGTGTAAAGAATTGAATATCTATAGTAGGTATATAAGCTGGGTATCCTCTCTAAGGTTAAGCGGTACTTCACGCCTGGGCAGTTGCTCCAACTATATAAAGCACAAGTCGGGTCATGCATGGAGTACTGCTGCCATCGTTGGGATGGATCAGCTAAGTACCAGCTTGAGGCCCTCGACTCAATAGACCGCCGAGCCAGGAGACTCATCGGAGATGAGTCTTTAATTAAGGCGAAACTCACGAGCCTAGACCATCGAAGAAAGGTTGCTTGCTTATCGGTTTTCTACAGGATATATTTTGGAGAGTGTGCGCAGGAATTGTTCAACCTAATTCCACCATCCCCATTTTTACACCGAACCACAAGACGCTGGGAAAATTTTCACCCGTACGTTGTTGACATACCGAAAATATGGACACAGCGTTTTGCATCCTCATTTATAATGCGGACAGCAAGGGAGTGGAACCTGCTTCCGGCGTCTGTGTTTCCTGACGCCTACAATCTAGGAACTTTCAAGGCCAGAGTGAATAGGTTTCTTCTGCAAGCGTGTTTCATCTTAGGCTTCGTCATCGCCCCTTATGTGCGGGTTAGTGGCCAAACGCAAGCCCATTTAATAAAAAAAAAAAATAGGTAAACGCTTACCATCGTATTTGTTGAATACCTACTCCTGGAACAAATTTCTCCCATATATTTTTTGTCAATACAATAGCGGCCTAGTACAATACGTGCCACTAAAGATGAAGCGATTAGTGCAGTAGACGATTTAGGTATATAAATAGACACCCATAAATAGTCTGACCACAACCCATCATAGGAAGTGATGATTCGGTCAAAGGTGGTAAACCTGGAAGGGAACTTGTTACTTGTTTCATTTGAGGATGTAGCCAACTATAGCCCACTTCAAACTGCTCTATGCGTTCCTTATGTTTTCGTTCAAATAGCTCGAGTTCATCTTAGTTGTGAGTAATTACCTAAATACATATATAGGTAATGTCAATTTATTTAGCTTTAATTTATGTAAAAGTCAATGATATAGGAAGCCATATAGATATATGCTATCGTTATAAACTCTACCCATGTGTGACTAATGTCCACTAACACGCTTTGAAAAAATTGCAAGTTGATGGGTTATGGGTTATTAACTTAAAATACATGGTATTTATACGCGACAGGCGGAAGTAGGTTGATACGGATCTCGTTTACAGCCTAGTTAGGTACCTAGGTATTTTCTTTATGTACCTACTAGTAATAAGAGTTAACTAATCTGTAACTAGTTATGTAAAAAACGGTAAGTTCTAAGTTATAATTAGTAGATGTAGTGATGGGAGCTGGGAAGTCCAATACTTACTTAGGTGAAGAAAAAAACAAGTGCTGACAAAAATAATAATGGCGCTCTTGGTAGTTAGAGAATGTGTAAAAAAATAATTATCTGTACCTACATTACTCGTAGGAAGGCAAGTGAAGTATCTATCTCTGATAAATTAAGGTATGAGAGGAGAGCAAACATAAGTACTAAAGTTATTATTATGTATTTATTAAGTACATGGAGGATCTTATTGTTTAGTTACAAGTCTTGATATAAGCTATGGAAAGTAAAAGATGCCAGGATTGTGGTTGTAGATGCATTTAGTGATGTGAAACGACGCGTCGCAAATGTCCTTGTGTGAGTCCGCTGAAATTAATAAAGGGTAATTAAAAGAGACATTCGACATCGCGCAGTTTGGGCCTTCCTCCCTTAAATGGAACGACAAATAGTTAGGTGCAAAGATTATGAGAACAAGGCGTGATGATAAAAGTCTACGAGCTACTCATCAACTAAGCTAAGTAGGCCAATAATGACTTACCTAACTACTTATCAACAGTTTGTTACTCATTACTCAAAAACGTTCACTATGTAACTATTGATAGAATCGCTCAAATAAATCAGTGTGCGGTCTCTATTTCTTGCAATATTATAATTATTTTACAAAACGTGGACTTAGCTAGATAAACGTACCACCTATAGGTATGTTAAAGAAAGAAAGAAGAAGATAAATTAGGTATAATGGATTTAATTGCCTGTGAATAAGACTTAATGGTTGGTTGGTTTTACTCACCAACTTTTCTGCATGCTATGATAGCTTCCTTCGCGGGCTCCTTGATTTCCTCCGGTAATAACAAATCCACTTGCTTCAATGCTGCTTCAACGTTTAGTTTGCCGTTTTTCATCTACAATGTCAAAATAATTACAACTAAGTTACTGTATGTCCGTAGTATTTATATACTCTGAGGTATTAGGTAGGTACCTACCTGTTGTCGTTTCTTTAAATAGTATAGGTAAACATGTTCTGCGGATTTTCTTTTTTCAATATTTCTTTCACTTTTAATAAATCAAGAAATTTGTTAACTTTAAAAAGATCTCTCGGATTTTTAGAGATATGAAGGCCTGGGAGTGCAGTGTCCAGGCGTAATAGTAAATGCAGTACCAATACAATCGTCTACCGGTCTTAAAACGTTGCGAGTTGGAAGCCTATTATAAAATAAGAACACAGTTTTGGGATTACAAACCGTATTTGCCATTTTCATGATGCACGCCATGTAGCACTTCACCTCTTTCTCATCAATGAAGACACCATCGTTAATTGGGTCTATTTTCTCTGAAAAAAAAAGAGACGGTGATCTGTAAAGTATATTCTTCTATATTTATGAGAATTCTGGATCTAACTAATAAAAGTATTTATTAGAAAGCAAGTTGACCCGGTGAACTTCGTACCTACCACAATTTTTTTTGGTTATCCCATTTTTCTCTGTTTTTTAAACTCTCACTCATTATTTTGGGCATTAGAGTGAACAAAACATACAAAAATACTAATCTGTCATGCCGATTTTGAGTTTTAGCGAGACTCACGGACAGCTATTGATTTTTATATAATAAAATAGGTAAAATTTGATCACGAATGAACGGCTGAACGAATTTGCATGAAACTTGGTATTCTTTTTATCGCTCATAAGAAAAACGTAAGTTTTTTTTTTATACCACTTGGGTGGCAAACAAGCATACGGCCCGCCTGATGGTAAGCGGTTACCGTAGCCTATGGACGCTTGCAACACCAGGGGTATCACGCGCGCGTTGCCAACCCTGCAGAAATCTCCTCACACCCCTTTTGAAGAACCCCATGCTGTACTCCATTGGGAAAACCACGGCGGGGAGCTCATTCCACAGTCTGAGTGTCCGCGGAAGTTCCTTGGAAACGCTGATAAAACTGCAGGTCTGAAGATATTTATACCTGTATAACTATCTTACGACAATATATGAAACCAAGTAAAGTATCTACTCATAAATACGAACAACTTTTGCTATGGGCCCAACTTCGAAATCGCAAAAAAATACATCTGTTTCATACAAAAGGTCAAATGTCTCCTCGGCTAAAATGTATGTTTTGTTTTTGCGATTTCGAAGTTGGTCCCATGCACAGATATACATCTAAAGTCCCATGATAAAAGTAGTCGTAGGTAGTAGTCGTATCCATCTTGTACAACATTTGAATAGTGATAGTTTTTATTATAGTGCGTCCATGCTACGCGAATCGAGCACTAGCCGAGCCACGAACGAGCCTACAACGAGCACGATGCGAATCCCTTTGTTCGTGAAAAAACTAACAATCGCGCTCGTTCGAGGCTCGCAAGCCAGTCCACGCTACGCGAATCGTGCTCGCAGTGTGCTCGTTCGAGGCTCGGCTCGTACTCGGTTCGCCAAGCATGGACGCACCATTATATTTTAACTAGGTAATTGGCTCGCGGATAGGTCGCACTCCCTATAACTTGGTACATATGAAAATAAAATGCAGGAACTGCTATTCAAGTGATGAATGTTGATCCAGCTGATGTAGAGAAACCCGAAGGCTTGGCGCGCTTTGTAAAGATCCATCACCAGCAGTGGTTTGCGGAAGGATGATGATATGAGGATAAAATAAATTAGTTATAGCGCAGAGTTAGTGAAACATTTGAATACAATAAAAATGGAACATGTTAACGCATAGCAGGCAAAATAATATTTCAATAATGTCAGCACTTGTGATGTGGAGTATTTCATGAGCAAGAATGGTGATGGTATTATGGAGTTTATTTGGATCAATTGGCGAGTCAATTAATACATTAGGATCTATTGGGTTTTTATAGGGTTGATATTGGCGTAGGAAAGTCGGGTGGATAAGCAGATAATTGTAATGAGTTGCCAACCATCTTCTGCATTATTTTTCGGCTGACAGGTTTTTCTCATCATCTTCCCCGTTGATCTTATTTGTTTCATTGTCATCTGAAAAATATTTACATAAGATAAAGGAAGGTATTATGGCATATTAAGAAACTCGCACTACTACTCGCGGTACTGTATGCAAAACATATTTTGCATACAGTGATAAAATCTTTTAGGTACTTATTTCATTATTTAGTAAAACTAAGATATTATCAGCACTCACCGCATTACAGATGGTTAAAAAGCTTAATAACTTAAGGACTTCTATTAAGATCATGTTCAAGTTTTCGGTTCCTTACCGCTTTGACATTGCCTGTAATTTAATGAAAACCTTCATCTTGACTGACAGCTTTATATGTAGTAACACGATGATAACACTGTTATTCAGTTAACACCTAATTAGCTTCTCCTATTGTGACCATTATTTTTACATACGACAGACAATAAGCTAGGTAAAGCGATGTGTTAAATATTTTGTTTCATGAAACGGATCGTGGAATAAGCTTCGGACAGAGGTTTCCCACAGGAGTATAGTATGAGGCTTAAAAAAAAAGGTAGGTCATTCGAGAGTCAACGCTGCAGTCGATATACGCAGTCTCCGGTGTTGCAGGTATCCATAGGCGGCTGCTGTAGGAGTACCTTTACTTGTTTAAAAGCGAAAATATTCAACATCTGGTTCTTTTTTCGTTAATCTGAATCCATACTAGAGACATTTAGAGGGAACTCATCTGTCTGGAGTGATTTCTGTGTCGCCATGTTAAGATTCTCCAAATAACAACCACCGAACGCCCAAGAGTGCCTAACTTCTCTGGCATCCTAGTGCCGATAAGTTGCTCATGAATTTTCTTAGAATTCGGTACTAAAAAGTACCTAATCTATAAGGTGCGACTTTCAAACCAAAATGTAATGAATTTCTTTCTCAAATAGTACTTAAAATTATAAATGGTCACCCTATTTTCTTCGCATTAATCATTGGTTCGGTTAATTGCTAGTTGATGCTTTTAGAACAAAGCGTGAACAAGACCAGTGACTGCAACAATATAACAATGATACAATGTAAGAACGCCCTTTGACTTGGTAACATTCGTATGTGATCGGTATGTTAAAAATTCACTTAATCCCTTGACTTGCGGCTAAAGAATAACAATTGATTTCTATTGTTTCCTCGCCCGCAATTAAAATGGTCTCGTACTCAAAGGAGCTCCCTACTGCGGTAACTCAGATTGTGGAATAAGATCCCCGCCTTGGTTTTCCCGAGAGAGTAGGTGTACAGCATGGGATTCTTCAAGAAGAGATTTTTGCAAGTTTGGCAAAGAGCGAGTGAAACCCCGGGTGTTACAAGTAAGTATAGGCTACGCTAACCGTTTACCATCAAGTGGGTAGTAGTAGTGCTTGTATACTACACTAGTAGTCATAAAAAAAGCTCCACTAAGATTTAGGGGAGATTTTTTTAATACAAATATTGCAAGTAAAGTTTGGATGTAGGTAGGTGGTAATCTCCAGAACTGAAAATTCTTTCACTAATAGGAAGCTACAATCCATGAGTCTATATGCTTATCCCGGGAACATGAGAAATTTCATGGTAAGAATTCCAACGAAAGTGTGTCTTCTTCAACTGAAGAAGCAACTGCAACAACAGAATAAGATGTTTTCTTTTCAAGGATTGATGATTATGGCTTGAAAGTGCAATAAAACAGATTTGCTTCAACCATGTCTTAGGAGTAAATCTTGGTCGTTCCTTTCAGCTTGTTCCAAAAGTTGATCGACGCAGTTTTACTATAGTTTGTCAAGTAGTCAACGTATTTACTGCATAAGGATTCAAATACATAATTATTGTTCATTAACAGAACAATAATTATGTATTTGAATCCTTATGCAGTTAATACGTTGATGAAACAATAAACAGTTATTTCTCTGTCTGAAATCCACTACAATCAATCACTCATTGTGTATGCTAAGTAGGAAAAAAACATCATATAAAAAGCTGTATAGTGCGATTTCTTTTTTAATACAGTGCTAACGTTAGTCTTAATTAATTATAAATATGCGAAAAGTTCCGTTGTTTTACTTTGTTATTTTAATGATTTTAAGTGTATGTAATGCGGTATGGTGTAATTTTTAATTCGATTAATAATTTTGAGATTTACATGTGGAATAATTATTTAAAAATATGAAAAATATTTTAAACTTATGCGTATTTTTTAGATGACAAGGCAACAGTTGAAAAATTCAGGGAAACTAATGAAGAAATCGTGTATGCCAAAAAACGACGTGACAGAAGGTACCTATATACCTATTAAATAAATAGCAAAGGGCTCAAAAATATATTGTTTTAAATTGTAATCTGACTTTAAACTCAGATAAAATGGCGCTGTACCCAAAATAATTGACGATTAATTTTGCGATCATCTGGTAGCACTGCGAGTGTCACCTAGTTGAATGTGAACACGAGCACTTTTTGGATAAACATTTTATGGTATTATGAGCAAGCCTCGTGAGGAGCGACTTGCAATGTCCTACATATCGCTGCCCCATGGGAGCAACGTTGGTGAGCTCGCCTACAGAGGATCAATACTTTTTTGGCTTTTGGGGTTACTACTCTTGAACTTGCATATCGAAGGCTAATCATTATTTGGAAGAGGTCTCTCGTGGCAAGAAGGCCATATTTTTAACACATAGGTACTTTGCTCAGAGCCGCCATTCCTGATAACGTGGCAATGCTCCCAGTGTTCATGGCGATATCGTGGTAGCGGTGCAGCAACAAGACCCTCATAGTTGGTTTTTAATTTTTCTTATAAGTTTATTAAAATAAACGCTTATTTATATAATTTCAGAGGAGGTCGGTGAAATAGAGCAAGGAAAATTCGTAGAGGATCGAAGAGTAATGTGCTATGTGGCCTGCGTCTATACCATGACACAAATTGTACGTATTAACTACTTGTAAAAACTTCATCAACTTATAGCTTAATTTTTGGCATCATCGGTTCTCTTCGCAGCAGCCAGCTTTTCTTTGGTCAGATCGCCTAATTCGTAGAAGTTGATGTTGCTTTTATTTTTACTTTTCAGTTTTTAAACTATGTTTAATCTACCACAATTAGTACCTATTACAGAAGGCGTTGCAGGTTTTTTATTAATATTAGGAGATACTTTCATCAAATGTCTGAATTGACAATAATTGAGTACTCAATTTTAGTAATTTGTATGTATTATAGGTAAAAAACAATAAGCTGAGCTATGATGCTCTTGTCAAGCAAGTGGATATGATGTTCCCACCTGAAATAAGAACAGCTGTAAAAGCGGCAGCTGAGAATTGTAAAGATATTGGTATGTATATATGTGTACTTATTTTACAACTAAAACGTGTTTCATTTTATCGATGATACCTAAGGGTTAATTCCTCTTTTCCAGCTAAAAAGTACAAGGATCTGTGCGAGGCTTCGTATTGGACTACGAAGTGCATGTATGAATTTGATCCAAAGAACTTTGTGTTCCCTTAACACTGTTCTGCATTATTATATTTGGTTGTTTCTTTTCTTATTTTTTTTTATTACCTTTAGATACTTACATAAATCGCCAAATATCTCTTATTAAAGGGATTGCTAATGAAAGTTTAATGAATCAGACACGTTCAAGACAAAAGTAAGGTATTTTTTTTTTCTAGTGCGTCAGTGTTTATTTTTATCATGTCTCTCCTCTTCAGTACTCTCTCTCTCTCTCTCTTCAGTAGGAATTATGTAACAAATAAAGTTGTTCAGTTTTCATCGCAGTATCTTTTCCCCTATAGTTGTACGTAGTATTTATCTACTCTGAGCCTATAGCGCTCATAAACGAACTAGTTGCAGGAGTGACCTAAAATTCAGGGCTTATCTTAAAATATGTTTTTAATATAAGTTTTCCTCATTTATCCATTTTAAGTGTAGGATTAATGTTTATAATAACAAAGCACAAGATTTATGTTTCTTGACACTATGTCCTTCTACAATCATAACTCAATTACGCCCATTAGACCAATTATACCAAAAACGTTTAGCAACGTATGAGCTAGTGTATAATTTACTTGTACCAAATTATTAGGTTTCTGCATTTACCAACGGGTACATTCAGGATGTTTCGGCATAAATTCGGCATTATAACATGTGATCCTCAGTTTTGACTGTTTTATCAAGAAATTCAAGCGTATGTTGAACCTGGTATAGTGGATTATCAAGAATGCGTCGATTATTGCTCATGTATTTAATTTTATCTACATTGACAAGTACATTTGGGGTAAGTATTGTTCTACAAAGCTGAGATTTTCATTGTCATGTTTTTTAAATCCTTAGGTATGGTTTTGTATATTTGAAAAGTTAATTTAATGATATGCTGCAAAACCTAAGTACTTCTTTTTAACCGACTTCAAAAAAAGGGGGAGGTTCTCAGTTCGGTTGTGTTTTTTTTTTTTTTTTTTTTATGTTTGCTAGGTTTGAGTTATGAACTCTGTCATTTATTAACCGATTTGGAAAATTCTTTTTTTGACTGGACGGGTACACTTCCCGTTTGGTCCCATTGTCATCATCAGGATTTTATTACTTCTTAGTGTACTTTAAAGACGGTTTAAGTTTTTTGTAAAACGGTCCAATTATTCTATTGTAAAAAGGACATTAATTAGAAAATTGTCTGCAATATTAGTTTATTGTTTACGCTCTATATTATCTTTTTTATTATATAAATCTAAATTAAAACGTGTAAAACAGATGACTCGGGCACAACTTAAAAAGACGATGACTGTCATGAAAAATCAATGTATGCCCAAGAATGGAGTTACTGAAGGTAATTCAAGTTTAGATTTATTAAATTCTTGAAAACTAAAATGTAGAACTCAATATTATTTGTTTTTGTTAGCTCAAGTCGGCAAAATGGATCAAGGGGTGTTTATTGAAGAACGTAACGTTATGTGTTACGTTGCGTGCATTTATAAGACAATTCAGGTGGTAAGTAAAACTTTTCAAGAAAATATTAAATTTCCCTATTTATTATGTTACTGCATTGTTATTGCAATTCTATCTTTAATATTATGTATTTAATTGCATTTATGGAACAATGTAACTCCCTATTTGTATAGTTGGTGTCATATGTAACCCATATACCCGATACGTGGATGACGTAACGTTGTTGCAACACAACCCCAGAAATATGACAATATAGCAATTGGCTAATTGGCTAATTGGCTATAAATAATCAATAAAACACTATATTGTATCGGTTTCAAAATGAAACTGATTGCAACAAAGATACTTAGTATAAATCAGTTAAGATACACCATAGATCGAGATCTATAAGATACACACAATAACAAATCAAGCTTGAACAGATTTGTTACCTTTCGTGCTCTATGCATCGGTGCTCTAAAAATAGGAGCTCAAACGGAACTAATTCATACGAAAGACATGAATTATATCTATAGCGTAATAAATTAACCGTCAGTGCATGGCTCATACGAATGCCATTGATTTGATATTAATACTGGCGGTCGTCATCGAGATACCACACCTAATTTTAGCAACCGACGATTGGCTATATTGGTTGTAGCCAGTTGATTTAGGCTACACCTAGTTTTAGCCTTGAAGAAATAGGATACACCTAAGTTTAGCGAACCAGTACTGGCTGCACCTAGCCGGCTAAACCTTGATGTAGCCGTACTTCGCATTTAGCCTAAACATATTCACTAAAATACATAAAAATGTTGTTCTAGGTGAAGAACAATAGATTAGACAAAGATTTAATATCTAAACAAATAGATATACTGTATCCTCAAGATCTGAAAGAGTCTGTAAAGAACGGGGTAGCATCCTGCGTGCAAATACGTGAGTACATACATCAATATACTCATTTTAAACTTCACTATTAGTTTTAGTTAAGAAGTAAAGACGAATGCAAATTATGTCACTCACGCGCAACCAAATTAATGTCAATACTTTATTCTACGTCATAAAGTATTTTTTAGCTATGGTTTGAGTCTCATACTAGCCAACCTAGTGTCGTGCCGGTGACTGATGTGATACATAAATATTATTTTTTATTACTTTTATTTACATTAGTTATTTGGCTGAGGTAGCCATTGTTCTGTGATGAGCTGCAGAAGGGGCCTAAATTAGTTATATCTACTAATGTTATAAGTGAAGACTGATTACATTTTTATAAACGTTTATTTAACTTGCCTTGTTAGTATGGGTACGTTAGTAGGTATTATTATCTATTCTGTGGATCTTCGAAACCCCAACCGATTGAGCTGAAATTTTGCAAACACGTTTAGTTTGGAGGACAATACAATAAAAGCTTATTTATATTACAGAAGACAACTACAACGATATCTGCGAAGGAATATTCTATGCTACAAAATGTTTGTACGAATCCGATCCACCCAATTTCATATTCCCGTGATTCTGCGTACTACGCGAGTCTGCTAGTTACATCTTATATATAGACTTCAGCGTTTATTAAGACTTAAAAAAGTATATGTGTGCTTAAACTATAGGCTGTCAATTTGTCATCCGTATCTCTATCATCATTTAAACCAACACCTCGTTGATTAATACTAACTCTGAAACTGTAATTAGTCTTGTTGAACACCTTTATAAAACACCTGGCTACAAAGATCTGACACTGTTACATTGTAGTTTTTCTTGCAACTACCGTTGTGCTTTATTGTATCTATAATTTGTTTTAAATCATCGAGAACTATTAATAAAAATGTATCCAAGTCAGCTTTTATTTTTTACTATACTACTGACAATAATAAGCGGATCCTATGTTTTTTCGGTAAGTGGTGTTTATTTTCATAATGTTCGTCTTGAATTGCTTCTTTTTATTTAAATATTTATTTGCAGATGACAAGACAACAAATAAAAAGTTCAGGTAAACTATTGAAGAAGGCGTGCATGCCAAAAAATGACGTTACGGAAGGTATGTTAGTTATCTTAGCACGGATGGTAATATCATCATAATTTGACATGACATTTGAGGATAATGATGATAGTTTTAGTTTACTTTCTCCCACAGACAGACATTTAGATTTATGTCTGTGGTTTCTCCACTTATGGGTTTGAATAGTTTGGTAGTTCAAGAAGGTATTTAAACAAAAAATAACGTTATATAATTAATGTTAAGATTTTTGCAGATCAGGTAGGAGATATTGATAAAGGTAAATTTATAGAAGACAAAAGTGTTATGTGCTACATTGCATGTGTCTACAGCATGAGTCAGGCGGTAAGGGGTTTTCAATTTAACTCGATGGTACTTAAAACATAACTGTCTTATTTCATGGGGTGGTTTAAGCCAAATCTAATAAAATCTCTTTTTATGACATTAAACATTTTTAAAACCTGAGTTTTACTAAACTTGCCTTAAACCACCTCATTTAATAAGACAAAAAGTTTATTAAAGTTACTATGGCATCAAAACAACAGCAGATACTCGATATAAAATAAATCATAAATATTGAATTTTAGGTAAAAAATAATAAGATCGCACACGACGCAATGCTAAAACAAGTTGATATGATGTTCCCTCCAGATATGAAAGAACCAGTTAAAGCAGCGATTGAAAATTGTAGAGGAGTTGGTGAGTACCAAAAACATTGCTGAGAAGCAATTTAATGAATCTTCTATAATAAAATTAATTAAGAAAACTTTCTCATACATGTCCATAACGAACGGCACTGAGAGCTTGCATTCTGTGGTTCACAGAAAGATTCTTAGTATCAAAGTCTTCATGATTTTATAATTTATATTTGTTTTTTTTGTTACAGCAAAGAAATATAAAGACATCTGCGAAGCTTCGTTCTGGACAGCCAAGTGCATTTACGAATTCGATCCAAGTAATTTTGTGTTTGCTTAAACGGAAGTATTTTTCATTTCAAACAATAAAATTATGCATAGAAGGTAAATTTGTTTGGCATTGTATCGTCGCATAAAAAATGTAGGTAATTCCTTTTTAACTGCGCTTGCGCAGTGCTTATGTAATGTAAATAATAAGGTAATTTGTATAAATGCACTGTATGTGGTACGTGTTTTGATATTATTTTATATTTCACTGGTATTTAAATCCTATTTAATAAAAAGTGTAGTTATTATCACGTTTTTAATTAACGTAAACTGCCGGTCTCATTGATTACACACAGTGTAATTACACACTAGGATTTTAAAAGTCATGTTGAGTTGAAACACAGACCCGTGGGTTTTCTCGTGTTTGGACTTAAGACTTATCCTAAAAATATTGAGCCCTAAATTTCGATAGCTTTATATGAAAAAATAACCTTGTTAAAACCTTTTTTTTTGCTTTCTCTAATTATTGGTTGCTGAAATAAATCACAATGCATTATTACGAAATTTCAAATAGATTTTTGTAGAGTTTTTATTTTATTTTTTATTCGAGTATGTCGGCAAACAAGCATACGGCCCACCTGATGGTAAGCGGTTACCATAGCCATATGGACGCTTGCAACACACGAAGCATCGCTCACGCGTTACCGACCTTTCCCCCCTCCCCAATGAGCTCTGGCGACCTTACTCACGCGCAGGAACACAACTTTACACACCATAAAGTTATTTGGCTGCGGTATTCTGTACTTCCCCAGTCGAGCTGCTCTTTGAGCGAATAAACGCTACGCTCTACCTCTCTCGTCTTTCGGGTGAAGACTGATTACATTTTTATAAACGTTTATTTAACTTGCCTTGTTAGTATGGGTACGTTAGTAGGTACTATTATCTATTCTGTGGTATGCCATCTATGCTGTGATGCCCAACCGATTGAGCTGAAATTTTGTATACACGTTTAGTTTGGAGCTAAAAAACCAGTAATTATAGTATCAGTAATTGCCTGAACTGAAATGGGGTCAGAAGAACTTTCAAATAACACACAAACAAATCGTTTCTTGTCACTATTACTAGCTTTAACAGGTCTCACAAAATTAATTACAGTACACTTGTATGGATGATGTGTGTGTTTACATACGTAGTGAAACATGTTTGCTGGATTAAATACGCGGAACTATAATCATGTTGAGATCGTTTCCTTTATAACCTTTAGAGGGATTCAAATGCAATCAGTGTTGCATAAATCTGTTGTAATTCGATATCTGTGGTTTTAATAGAAGAAGGGAAAGCTAAGGATGGAACGAAGGGATTTGTGTTTGCTGATCGTTGTTGTGGTTTTTGTTAGTGGTACTGATGCAGTAAGTGTATTTTTTATACAATTAAGGTATCAAACAAGCATACCACCCGCCTGATGATAAGCGGTTACCGTAGCCTATGGAAACTTGCAACACCAGGGGTATAACTCGCGCGTTGCCGACCCTGCAGAAATCTCTTCACAGCCTTTTTGAAGGACCCCATGCTGTTCTCTTTTGGAGCGTCCGTGGAAGGAAGCTCCTTTGAGGCTGCACAGTACCAAACCCTTTAGGTTCGAATGTGTGAGGATGGACTCTCCGTCGATGGCGAGAGTTGCGATGCTAGAAGGTAGCCGTGGGCATCAGGTCAAACAATTCTACTACCGTCAGTTGTACAAGCGGTAGAACACACATAAGGAGGCAAAGAATCTTCTCAGACTAAGGAGCTCTAAACCGCTTGTGAGCTCGGGATCGTCGACATTCTCATGGCACGTCGTTGAATCGAGCCTGAAGGGCCAAGCTAGTATCCATTTTTTATTATTATTGTTTGATTTATCATTATTATCATTACGAAGATGTCCTCTACTAAATATAGATATCCACTATTGATTGACATATTTATTTAAAACTTCTGAGTTAGTTGCTTGGTAGACAGAACTCATCTGCATGACTAGTGTGATAAAAAAACGTTTTTTTTAAATACTTAGTTATGTGTTTGACCACAATCTCACCGTGTTGTGGCCACAGGTGCTAAGCTATACTTAGAATATTTTTAAAAGTATCAGTTTGTCTGGGTCAACTTTAATAAAAATTACTAATATGAAAATTAATAAACTCGTATAGCAAATATCAATACCAAAGATAATGTGGTATGTGAACAAAAATACACTGCCCCCAATAAACATGTACGGAAGGAATTCCAAAAAAATCTTCACTAACACCCTATTTCAAAACTTTGTAGGTGTCATAAATATGTAGGTATAGTTAGTAACATTTCAACTTTATATGACTAAAAAGTCTCCAAATCAAATGGCTGGGACAGACAGAAGGAGATAATGAAACTCCCGGGGTTTTCCTAAAAAGGCAACCATTCTAGTAAACAATCATAATAATTTTCTAACAGATGTCAAGGCAACAGCTGAAGAATTCAGGGAAAATGTTAAAGAAGAACTGTATGGCTAAGAATGACGTCGGAGAAGGTAAGTTTAATGATCCTTATGTACTTGTTGAAGTCTGATTTCAAAATTAACGAATGAACATTACAGATATGATTGGTGACATTGAAAAAGGGAAATTCATAGAAGACAGAAAAGTGAAGTGTTATATTGCATGCATTTATCAGATGATACAAATTGTAAGTATACCAATCAATTTGTGAAATATCGTGATGAATAGACTGTACTGCGAATTAAGCGAATTTAGATCACAGTAACAATCAGTTTCAATTCGAAATCGGTTCATTGTACCGGTTTTCTGATAAATTTTGGATATCATGGTAACTGCATGACATGCGAAGAGGACTTCATTGCAAATTGTTTTTTTTAATTCCACTAAGTGGCAAACAAGTATACGGACTAACTGATGGTAAGCAGTTACCGTAACCTAGGGACGTTTTCAACACCAGGGGTATCACTCGGACGTTATTTTTCGATATTGTTATATTTCTAACAATTAAGGCCTGCCAGCGTCAAGCCAGCTCACTTTATTAGCTCGTACAAGCTAGCTAGTTGCTAAATTAGCTTAGATCGTGGTGTTGTCTGCGTTTAATAATTATTAATCATAAAATTTTAGGTAAAAAATAACAGACTGAATTACGATGCATCAATAAAACAAGTGGAAGTAATGTATCCTCCTGAACTCAAAGACGCAGCGAAGGCATCCATAGAGAAATGCAAAGATTTGTGTAAGTATTTGGAATACAATAAACATTTTTATTATACTACTTAGGTAAAAAATCAAAGGGGCCACGTGATGGTAAGTGGTTACTGGACGCTTATCACAATTGCAACATCAGGGGTAACCATTATATTTAAACCACAGATATAAATCTAAATAGATGACGCGAGTGTATGTACTTCGCGTGTCAAAATCTGTGCAAAAAGGGAGAAAGGCAATGCTCTTCTTTTGAAACTGTTTCGCGCGGACAGGGAACTCGCATAAGGCTGCATGTCCACTAGATATGTGTAACGAGGGATGTTAGCTGAAAAATTGGATATTTTCATTTTAACATTAAAATTCTATTGCCAGTCTAACTAAATCGATCTTGTGACATTGTGGTAGGTACAAAAAAAGGGACACACTTGGTTTTCATACGGATGGAGGGACTTGCGTTATCTATTTAGATTTATGTCTGTGATTTAAACCTATTGCTATATATAAGACACTAGGTTTTCGGATGACATCTTATATACAGTTAATTTTCTATTCTTTATAGTCAAGAAATACAAAGATGACCTCTGTGAAGCATCTTATTGGTCTGCGAAGTGCATGTACGAGGATAACCCGAAGGATTTCATTTTTGCGTGATAAATAAATATAGCTTCTTTATTTATTGTTGCATTTACTTCCACATTTTGCTCGTAATAATAACCTATGCATAATTAATAACTACGATTTTAAATTACTTAATAAGAAACATAGTCATATAATTTATCAATGTCTGATCATATCTTTTTGAATGCAATCGACTCACTGCCTAGATTATTTTATTACTCTAAAATACAGATTGTACGATTGCAAAGAATAATAATTTATCTATATTTAACAACACAGATAATAACAATATAAATCATCAATAACTGTTAAATATTTGACATAGTAAAGTTACAAATATGTGGCCATGTTTTGAGGTTTGAGTTTTTAAGATATACAGTACAAAATTAAATGGTAAGCGACGGTAGCAAATAGCCAGGATTTTGGCCTCATACGAGTTGCCATTGTGTAATGCATAAATCCTCGTATCGGAAGGCCTCTGCAAAGAAAATGTTCCTTTCTACACCTTTACAAGGAAGGATGAAAAATTCCCCAAGGTTGTAGTTCAAGGACTACCATCTTATTGTGAAGATACAATTGCTGATGAACTTGCCAAACTGGGATTTCCCGGTGCTTCGGTGTCCAAACTGAATGCAAACTCCACTTCTCAATGTCCACCACTTCTGATCCAATTACAAACTGACACGGACATATCAAAATTCCGTCAGATTAAATATTTATCCAACTGTGTTATCGAAATCCAACGTTATAAGCCAAAAAAATCTTCTGGTACTCAATGTTATCGTTGCCAAGGTTTTGGACATGCATCACGAAACTGTAATCGACTCCCAAGATGTGTCAAATGCACCACTCCACATTTTACTTCCTCGTGTCCAAAGAAAGACAAAGTTGAACCACCCAGCTGTTGCAACTGTCAACAAGACCATGCAGCTAACTATTCCCAGTGTTCAGCTAGACTGAAATACCTCCAGCGTATACAAAACAACCGCGATGATCGACAAAAATCATTAAAAACTGCTATTACTCACCGTGAAGATCAACACAAAGCACCGTTAATTTCTGATGTTACCAATACTGTCTATCACCAAAAATCCCATAAAACATGGGCCCAAGCAACGCAACCTCCAACTACAGCCAAATCACCATCAGCACAAATACCACAGTGCAACACTCAGGATCATACAACATTGGAAATGTTAAACATTTTAAATATAATTAAATCCATCAAGCAAGACTTTATAAAATGTGAATCCTTCACAGATAAAGTTATTCTAATCATAACTCACTTGGGTCAATATGTTTAGCTCAATAAATTTAAAAATTCTTTACTGGAATGCAGACGGCGTTCGAAATAAGCAGCAGGAGCTAATGGATCTGGCGGTAAGCGACTTAAATGTAGACATAATTGCTTTATGTGAAACTAGGCTATCTGTCCGAGTAGATCTTAAGGTACCAGGTTTTGACTGTTACCGCGTAGATAGGCGTACCAATGGCAGCGGCCAAGGAGTAGCCATTCTAATCAAGTCTGAATTAGAGCATGAAATCATTTCCCCCCCTGCTACTCAAAACCTTGAAGTAGTTGGTATTTCTCTAAATTTGTCTGGTGCCAAACACAATATTTACTCTGTCTATCAATCACCTAATCTACCCTTTCTTACAAAAGATATTGATATATTACTGTCTAGTGGGAGTAAGGTATTGCTAATGGGTGATTTTAACGCTAAACACCATTATTGGCTTCCAGGATCCCTAAATCAACATGGTAAAATCTTATTTGAGCATATGATGCAAAATGATTATCTTATCCATCATCCGGCAGATCCTACCCTCATCCATTATCGTGCAGAACATAGTCCCTCACTCCCTGATCTTGTGCTTAGTAAAAATATTGTTTCTATTAACAATATTATAACCATACCTGCCCTGTCCTCGAATCATTTGCCTGTGCTGGTTAGTTTGAAATGCAAGCCTGATCGTAGCCCAATTGTAAATTTTTGTTTTTCCAAAGCTGACTGGGTTGGGTACCGGCGCTTTCTTAATGATAATATTTCGTTATCATCTGAAGTTCATAGATCTGTAGAAGAAATAGATTATACAGTATCTAGCCTTCAGAACCTAATTATTCAAGCCAGAGACACCTCTATTCCTAAAACAACTTCTAAACCTATAAGTACTCAACTACCTAGGAAAATCAAGAGGCTTATTGTTTCTAAAAATCGCTTGCGGAGACAAGCTGCAAAAGAATCTGATAAAGATACACGTGGTAAGCTAAAAAAGCAAATTAATTATCTTCAAAATTCAATCAATACTGCTATTAAAACCTACAATGATAATGTCTGGAAATCAAAGCTTAAAAAAATTGATAGTCCTGGTAATGATGTTTGGCGGCTTGCCAGAAATCTTAAAGGGTCTTCGTCCTCAGTAATCCCACCATTGAAACTACATGATGGCACAATGTTATCAAATACCCAACAACAAGCCGATATCCTTGCCTCTGCTTTTCTTAATAATATGCTCCTAACTCAAAACTGGCATAGTCCGGAAGTTCAGGTTAAAGTAAATGATTCCATATCTACACTAAACCATTACAGAAGTAACACACTCCACATGCCTGTCTTTCCCTCTGAGGTTCAAAAACTAATCACTAAACTTAAAAATCGCAAAGCACCTGGCCCGGATTGCATTCCTAATATTCTAATTAAAAACTTGCCACGTAAATGTTTAGTTCTTCTAACCAAGATTTTCAATGCCTGCCTCCATCTTAACTATTTCCCAACTTCGTGGAAAGTAGCTAAGGTTATTGCTATCCACAAACCCGGAAAAGATACAGCTCAACCTACTAGCTATCGGCCAATAAGCCTACTACCATGCTTAGGTAAACTTTATGAGCGTATTTTATATTCCCGGTTGATACGCGTTTCTAAAGGACTATTAATAAACGAGCAATTTGGATTTCGCCAAAGTCACTCCACTGTACAACAATTAGCCCGGGTAGCCGAGCATATCGTACATAATCTTAATCTAGGTCATAGTACTGGTATGTTCCTCCTAGACATTGAGAAGGCTTTTGATTCCGTCTGGCATAATGGCCTTTTGCACAAACTCATAATCAATAACATTCCTCTTTGGCTGGTCAAAACGATTGAATCCTATCTTTCCGGCCGTAGTTTCCAAGTCCATATCAAAAACAACGTCTCAATTACGCAACCAGTGCCTGCAGGCGTACCACAAGGTTCAATTCTAGGTCCTTACTTATTTCTTCTTTTTTTAAACGACATCCCAATTCAAACTCGTACCAGCTTGGCCTGTTATGCTGATGACACAGCCTCTTTTACGTCCTCATCGGATATAGACCTCATTATTGATAGATTACAGCTTTCCATGGATGCTTTGTTGTCTTTTTTTACTAAATGGAAATTAAAAATTAACGCCTCAAAAACCGAAGCAATCCTTTTTTCTCGGAGGAGAAAAATACCGACTCGTCGACTCATGATAGAAGGTTACCCCATTCCTTGGAGTTTTTCTGTCAAATATTTAGGCGTAATAATTGACCGTAAGGTTATGTGGACAGAGCAGATACAGCACCTTAGGGTCAGAGGCATCAAAGCGCTAAATGCTCTTAGCCCTATTTTAAACAGGCGGTCAAATCTTAGCAGCCATACAAAATTGAATATTTACCGTACCTTAATTCGGCCCTGTATTACTTACGCTTGCCCTGTCTGGTGCAGTACATGCGCGTCTAATATAAATAAATTACAGACAGTTCAAAATAAAGCCCTTAAGATCGCTTTCAATACACCATTCCGGACCAATTTACGCAGACTTCATGTAAGTATTTGCCTTCCTAGCCTACAACAATTTATTTTTAAGTTATCTAAAAATTTTTATCTTTATACAAATTTGGATCACCATAATATATTAATTAACAATATAGCCAAAACAAGATCGAAAACTTTACCATATATCGATAAATACAATCGGTACAAACTACCACATCACTTGTTTCTCGATAGCTAGTCGTAGACCCGTCCGGCTTACGAATTCCAAAGTACCTACGTTTATAATATAACTTAATTTAATTTTTGCAGTAACATATTATGCGCACAATTATAACCCTTGCTGTTTATTGCCATGCTTGGTTTAGCATACTGTTATTGGATGCTTGGTTCCTCTGCTGTTTCGAACTACGTTTAAATTATTTTATGTACACCTTCACTATGTCGTCATATTGTGATTTGTATTTTATTTCCTTCTAGATTAGAATATTCCTTTTTGTAACAGTGCATCGCTTTACTAAAACGTGCACTTAATATTTTGATGTGTTAATAATTATTATTTTTCTTAAATGTTTAACTTTACATAACACATAACAACCCCTCCCTTTTTAAAGTTTAAATGAGCGTTTCGAGCTCACTAAACATAATTTGTTAAAACCTGTTTATTATATCCAGGAATTATTGTACACTGAATATAATATTATCTGTAAGTTTTCATGAATAAATAAAGAACTTAAAAAAGAAAAAAAGAAATCCTCGTATCTACGAGGTTGCTCCAAGACCAGCGGATATATCAGGCAATCTTCACGCAATTAAATCGGCTAATGTGGGGCCTACTTGCGGAAAAGTCGAACCCAGAACAAGTACAAGTAAGCATTAGCATTTATACTACTAAAACAAGCATACGGCCAAGCAGCCTGCCCCCCTAGACAAGATGTTTTTCGACAATCGTCATCGTTAGTAAACGATCAACCTTTGTATGGGATTGACATAAGAGATTGTTAAAAATCACGTGATATTTCGATTTGAAATGTCAATCCCATACAAAGGTTGATCGTCTACTAACGATAACGATTATCGATAACCATCTTGTCTACTGGTCCTGGTAGTAAACGGTTACCGATGAACGCTTGCAAAACTGGGGGCACCCCGGGTATCACTCACGCGTTAATTACTTTCCCTTCTTCCCGATGAGCTGATCTGGCGATCACGCAACGTTAAGTTATTTGAACGCGGTATTCTGTAAGATACTTCCCCAGTCTGGCTGTACCTGGAGTGAAAACACGCAATGCTCTACCTCTCTGGAGCATAGCGTTCTCTGTATGTCGCAACTTGGAACGTGCTTAAAAGAAATTCGCGGTAATGTAGTGTCAGAATGCACAAGCATATCCATCGTCCACACTAGTCTAGAACATGCGCAATATCACGTTTCTAAGAACAGAACTAAATGCTACCTGTATTACTATGTAATTACCTCTTTATAACGTCTCCGTCGTGCTTCGGATGACCTATGGACTCTCTGTAGATTAATTGTATCTCATTGTAACCACGACCAGAGAATAACTATGTATGAACGTGAAAACGTCGGATACCCGTCGCCAGGGTTGTCACCCACCACTGATTGATAAAGTTTTACAAAAGCGAATGTATCTTAATTTTATGTGTATGATTTATGGTAAATGTGATCTAAATAAACAGCGAAAGCCTTAACATATTATGTAATCTGTATTTTTTACTGCTTATCGTCATTATTTTAATACGTGAAGAAAACCCTTTGGATCCCTTTATTAGACTATTGCGCGCACGGGGAGGAGTGTGGGATTTGGCATAGTTAAAGTTTATATGGAGAAGAAGTGCAGAAAGATAATATTTTTATATAATAAAGCATTAGAAATACAATCCTAACTAATATTATAAATGCGAAAGTGAGTTTGTTTGTTTGTTTGTTTGTTACGCCTTCACGCTTCAACTACTCAACGGATCATCATGAAATTTGGCATGCAGATAGTCTATGGTATGGAGAAGGACATAGGCTACTTTTTATCCCGGGAATGCGGGTGAAACCGCGGGGGACATCTAGTATTTTAATAAAAAAACATTACACACACCATACCATGCGTTTGCCACACACCTGTCTAACTGAAAGGAAAGTCAAACATATTCATAATGTCATAGTTATAGTTTATTAATACGTAAAGAGAATTTATTCAAACTTAAAAACTCTACACTCTAGTTTATTTTATCGTAAGAAAGGTCCCAACCCTATCCTATGGTTGAATATTCTGAACAATGGCAATCCCGATGTTACTATAAACTTTATGGCGACAATGTCAATATTTTCATAAAAACATGAATTAATATGGTAAATGTGTATGGTTACATATGGTTCTCACGATCCATAATAAATAACATTTATCTAAATTGACTTAATGTGAGATTACATTGCGACGATGTAGAAAGCAAAAGAAGGTTTTGTATCAACCTCTTGATAGGTATTTGCAATCGTACACGTTCCCAGAGCCAATAAACTAAAACAATAACTATAAAATTAAATAAAATAACTTTTTATCATGTACATAATATATTTAGAGTTCCTCAGTACTTAAATGAAATTACGGGGTAAGATAACAAAAATAATACTCAATTTAATTATTGACAATACGGTATAAAATTGCAAGAAATACTACTTACCAAAAAATCCGTGACATTACCGAAAAAAATTAAACTGTTTGTTCTTAGAATTTGTTTTTTTGATCATTAGTCGAAGAATAAGGAAAATTACTTAACGACTGTTGTTTTATATAAAAATAGGCGCTGTATGTACCAAAGCGCAGAGTGACATTAGAATACGAAGGCGGAGGACAAAAGTGGTAAAGAATATTATTATAGTACATAATAATGTCGTCGAGCTATATCTACTGCGTCATTGCTTTGTGCATAGCGGGTGTTTCTGTAAGTATAATTTTTATTATAAGATTAATCTTATGACCGCTTTTCCAAACCGCTTTTTCATATTTACGTTATTAGAAAGGATTATTCGGAATCCCACCCCTAGTGGGTAGAACCTATTAACACTTGAATTTTTATTTAAGAATTAATAAGTTGGTAACTAATGTTTTTTTTAATTACTTGTTCCAAAGGCGTTTTCCAAAGAGGATATGACTGCAATAATGCGTGCAGTCCACCCACACATTATGGCGTGCTCTAAAGATTTCGGAATACCAGAAGAAAAATTAAAGGATGCTAGGAAATCACAAAACATAAGCGGAATTGATTCCTGTTTTTTGAGCTGTCTATTCAAAGCAGTCGGTGCTGTAAGTACAATATTTCAAGATGAAATCATGGCGTTCAATAACTTATACATTTATTGTCTGTCACATAAACTCATCTGTAAATTGAGTATATCTACCAAGGATTGGGGATTGATATAGGAAGAGTCAGCATCATCTACCTGCCCTGTTCCCAATTATTTGGCGTCTGTTGACCCCAAATAATAACAGGGCAGGCATAAAACTGAAAAAATACAGCTGAAACTAGGAATATCCCTATTCTATTTATTTTTATGTTGTGTTACAAAAAAGTGTTATCTATCTATCTACCTATCCCTGCCCCAATGCAAACGCACTATGAAGCTTGTAATGGGATGTAAGTTTACCATTCCAGTCATAGTATATTTTACAAAACGTGAACCACGTTTGTTTTATGACCAAATACCTATTTCAGATTTTTATGTAGTGTTATATTTAAGAAAATATGTTCTATTAAAAGTGGGTATGATATTCTATCTCAACAGATGAATGACGAAGGAAACTTTGACCCCGACGCAATGATAGAGAAATCCAAGGAGTTTTTGAGTGGAGAAGACGATAAAAAGAATTTTGAAGAAATATCAAGAACTTGTGCTAAAGGTGATCTTTTAGCTGTTTTATAATTTTTCTAGTTTCCGTCCCGCGGTTTCACCCGCATTTCCGAGGGACCTATTGTTTTCCCGGGATAAAGAGTATCCTATGTGTTAATCCAGAACATATTGTATCTGTGTGCCAAATTTCATCCATATCCGTTCAACGGTTGATGCGTGATTGAGCCACAAACATCTTAACATCCAATCACATAGTAGGATATATAATTGTAATCTTCAACCATAAGAAGAACAAACAAGAAGACAATAACGAATTATTGACATCTGGTTTCGATCTAGAGTTAAACATAGACGCCGCAAGCAAGGAAATATAAAAAAAAGCCTTAATTTTTCAGTGAACGAGGAGCCTGTCACTGATGGAGAAAAAGGATGTGACAGAGCAAAGCTATTAATGGAATGCATAATGCAAAATAAGGGTGATGTATGTACCTATAAGTTCAGTAATATTGATACATTTACCGGTTTATTTTGATAATTTTCCTTTATTAAATAACTAGCTGTACCCCGCGGTTTCACCCGCGTTCCCGGGATAAAAAGTATGTCCTTCTCCGTACCACAGGCTATCTTAATGCCAAATTTCATTATGATCCGGTCAGTAGTTGAGGCGTGATGGCGTAACAAACAAACAAACAAACTCACTTTCGCATTTATAATATTAGTTAGGATTTTCCTTTGACTGTTTGAGGATCCGCGCGGGCGAGGAAAACAATAAAAATCAATTGTATTTTTTATAAGCAAGTCAAGGGAATGGTACATCTGTACTAAAAATAGATAAATTGTTTGTTTTGCAGCGGGTCATAATGACTAATGCAAAATTTGAAAATAATATAGAATAGGCGTTATGGCCCGCGAGTGGGCCAAAATTACTAAAGACGCCATTCAATATTTGATTGGATCTGCATATTATATTATATTTATATTTTAACGCATTTTCTCTATTTGCAGTTCCATATAGAAGAGTCATAGAGAAAAGCAGTCTCAGAACAAGTATACTGCATTCATGGTGAAAGGAAAGAGACAAAATATTAAAAAGTGTATAAACAAGAATCAAGTATAATAAAGTTGTTATTCAATTAAGATTGGTTTCCTTTCTAAAAGTGATATATATATATGGTATTTTTACCTGCTAACTGACACTTTCCACATTCAATCTATCTTTGATTTTGTGATTGAAGATTGATATTCGATTTTTCATATAAATAGTGTCAAAATATCAGTCCTCAATTCCAAAATCGGCAGGTAGAGCACAGCGTTTTACCGCTCTAAGAGCAGCTTGACTGGGGAAGTTATACTGCATATATTTTGATAGTTTGTGTTTGAACTTTGGTATAGAACAAAGTTCGCAAACAAGCAACCCTTCCCCCTAACCGATGAGCTTTGGCAACCTTACTAACGGGCAGGAACAGTGCATATATGTAATATTTGGTTGCAATATTCTGTATTGTGAGCAAAGAAACGCTATGCTCTACCGTCTCTTTTTCTACAATTTAATATTTGGTCCCCCTTAAATGAGTTCTTAATCATCACAAAATTTCAAGTAAACATAACATAACCTAAATATACTTTATTTGTACATCATATAAACAATACACAAAAAGAAGGAATAACAAATACAAGAGGAAGTGATACAAAACAGGCGGTCACATCGCACTAGAATGATAGAAAAATTATACTTCAGAAAATGAAAAATTATATCCAAAATAGTGAGAGGATGGAAGGGGGAGTGAGTGGAGATGAAAGGAAAATAAATCCCAAAGTAAAAGGTTCTTAAATAACAATTAGGGATTTTCGCTAAAACTGAATATGCCTCTAAAAATAACTTCGCCGAACAATACACGTAATACCATAAGTTCCTCTCCGTAATATTGCCTTTTTATAAAGCCAACGAGAATCTTCTTTCTTAATTATACACACACACAAAAAGTTGGTTCAAGGCTTAATATATTTGTACTGTTTTTTGTACATATAAATGCCGGAAAATTCTTAGTCTGTGCATATTATGATGATTCTAGTCAAATAATGCATCCAAAGTTGCGTTATTTTGTTTATAAAGTTAGCTATGTCTCGGTTTAAAACATTATGAGGCTTCTATCATGAAATGAAATAGAATATACCTAAAAGGTTTATTCGTAATGTGACTTTATTCTGACAATATATTGAATATAATTTCTTTCTCAATTGAATTCACCTTTCATTATATGTAACACCTATTCTAATATTTTTATACTTTAAGTAGACCTTTAGTAAGCCCTTAAGAGGAAATGCTGGTGGCGTTTGTTCCATACAAACGTAATCCTCAGTTTCCTCTGGGGATAATTCACTAGAGTAATGATTATTTTACCATGCAATCTGTAGGTACCACTGGTATGTCCCTCGGTTGTGTTTTTCTCCATAAATTAATTATTATAAGAATTAGGAGCCTTCTAAAATCACAAAAACTTACCATTTTCAAAGCCCTTATCAGACGTTCAGCGAACAAATTTGAAGAATATAATAAATCAAAGGAAAACTGACAGACATAGCCAAAGCCCTTCTTATTATGATTATAGAAAACTTTTTTTAAATCGATCGATACGAAATAGCGGTTTCGTCTAATTTAACAACTTCCCTGTCCCCATACAACTCATTTTGATAACGCCCCACGTCCACGTCGTCCACAGGTTTATTTAATCATTGTAAACACTTAAGTTTTTTGCGTATGATTTACAAAAATATCACGTCACGTTCATACCGAAAAGCATGCCTCAAATCGTATAGAGAAATGAGTCACATGTGACACATGAACTTATTCTAATACCTTCATATGAGTCAAATATGACTCATTGGACAGGGAAGTTGTTAAATAGGTATAATTGGTCAGAGCTGTAGTGGTCTCTAGCGCCCTCGAGTGGGATAGTTCGGGCACAGCGCTACAGCAATAGATTGGTTAAAAACATATTTTTTCAAATTTCTTGCATCCATCCTTTCCTCTTAAGTTATAGCCTAAGGGGCAAAGATTCGTAAAACATTGATCTTTGTTTTTCTAATTTCAGTAGTTTCGGTTCCGCCGTGATGATTCAGTCTAGTCACTCGGTTATGACTTCATTCTCGTAATAATAAAAGTATTATTATAATTATAATATCATCATCATCATCATATCCGCCTGGATAAGAAGGATGTCCACTGCTGAACATAGGTCTCCTCCATTGACTTCCACTTCGAACGGTTTTCGAAGAGTTTTTGTATGTTTGTTTAAACGGGCTAATCTCTTGAACTACCAGGCGGATTCGAAAAATTCTTTCACTAATAGGAAGCTACATTGTCCCCGAGTATATTACCCCTTTCCCCGGGAACGTGGGTGAAACCGCGGGAAACAGCTAGTTTATAATAATAACGTTCAAGGCCCTATTGGCTGATTGTTAAATAATAAACGCAGAACCAATGTCACTGGTCATAGAGCCACGAAATTTGGAAAGGAGCTTCTTGTTATTACGTACACCACGTACTGAGAAAAGTTATCCCGAAAATCAACAGTTGGGGTACAATAGGGGATTGCAGGTCGGACAACAGCGGGTCGCAAAACTAGTTACGTATAAAGCATAAAATAGCCTATAATAGCCTATAATATATAGTTAAAATAATACGCAATTATGTGAGTACAAAATCAGACAACAAAATGAAATAGACGTGCAATCGGACAGGTACCTTTCCATTTGGCACTCTATAAAATACTGACTTACTAACCGACTGACTTGTTAGCTTTAATATTGCCTACATACCCAGGTGTGAACCATGTATGACAACTGTTGGATCGCAAGTGGAATTTTAACCCATATAGTGCAGCTTATGATTTGTACTTATTCCTGCGTCATAATCTCTATTATATGTACTATTACCACAGAATAATTAATATATTACTAGCAAAGATCACAGCTCAGAGTAAATAAATACTATAGTAATAGTAATAATTTTAACAACGAACTTTTGAGATCGATACAACCTTTTAATGTATGGATTATAGATTAATTCTTCTATAAATATTCATAAGATGAAAATTTCCAGTTTTATTTTTATTTTATTTAAACATTAATATGACTTTTTACCTACTGAAGTAAATTCCACAATCGATAAAAAAATACAATTATCTCGCATCAAATTCCACGTATACGAGTAAATAACTCTATTTATTTATACCTGATCAAAAACCCCTGCACTAAAAAGTACTTATTAAATAATTGAACGAAGGTATATAGGTATATTCTCCGTCTAAGTAAGGGCCTTAGTGTAAGCAATTTAATTTTATAAAAGCCAAAAATGTGATGACACATTACACAGGCTGTATATGCTAGAGTAGTAAAGATTTGATAATTAAGTCATAATTAAATTATTAAAAGAAACAAAAAACCCAACACTCCCACAGTCAAGACGAAACTAACGACACCTCATATGCTTAAATCCATCAAGCCATTTAGGCTACAGAGCGTGCTACAGAAATTGACATACATACATACACTCGAAAAACATAACCCTCCTTCCGGGTCAGTCGGGTAGAAATCAAATGATCAATTCATTAGTGAAAATTGATAGAAAATTGGCTACTCCTCCTTCTCAAGAATTATCCTAGATAGGACACTTCTACACTAAACAAGTAAACGTTACTACACGACTGACTTCTTGTGTGTGACGCGGATAGGAAAATTTATACTAAACAGATAGTAGATAGGTATGGGCAGACTGAGTATGTATTATACGTATAAACTCTCGAATGATGCAAGTCAAAAAACACAAATGATATAATAGGTACTTAATAAAAATAAAAATGTTTCTGTGCAAAAACGATGCAATTAATATCCGGGTTTTGTTTATAGGGATATTTTTAATTTTATTCACAATATCAAATATGATTTTAGTTTAGTATTTATTTTAACATGGATAAGTTAGGTATATGGATTGAACTTTGCACTTTTACTATAGATATTACTGATTGGCAAAAACCAACGACGCAATTAAAAATTATTTAATGCTATTTAATTAACATCTAACACCGAGTCGATGCATATTAGCGTCTATTGCCGATGAATAACGCGTTATTTGACATTCAGTTTCAGATGAAGGTCAGTTATTATTTTATGACTATTGCACAATTGAACTAATATCGGAGATCCGTATAGCCCGTATAACCCAACGGGAAGTTCCACTGGAGTTGCTCTCTCTGGACTCGAGTGGGCCCGATGGCAGGCCAGACGGCAGTGTTTTTTCCCTTCGTGGAAGTCTTGCCATCGTGAAAGACTGGCTACGGACACCCAGTGCCCATAAAAGCCGACCAATCTGACTAGGCAGATTGCAGGCCGATCGACATCACCTCCTTTCTCTACGAAGTGATGGAGCGTGTGATCAATATGACAAGCAACTCTTGAGGTATCTGGTGGGTCACGACGTTTTGAACGGCCGAAAATCCTCAATAGGTTATGTGTAATAAAGTATGTGGTTGCCCAGTTGAAGTGGAGTGAAATTCAACCGTAAGTAATTCAATAAAAAGTTTGAATTAATAAAAACCTTTCCTTATCCATAAACTTTAACTATGCCAAATCACACACTCCTCCGTACGCGCAATATGCTTAAAAGGGGTATAAAGTTATCTCTTCACGTATTTATATAGGTAGTACTTACTTAAGTTACCTACATAAAGAGATCATCATACCAAAATATTTCGGTCTACCTAAGCTATAAAAGTAAAAAAATACCGTAGAGGAAATGATGTTATCTATTCTTAGCAAGTTAAGTGCCAGACAAAAAATACTCGCTTATAAATATCGCTTCTTTTATACAGTTTTTCTTATTGAATACGAGAAAAAAAAGCGATTTATATAAAGCGGTGTAATGATCACAACTTCATAGACGAATTAAGTTTGGAAGGTGCAGCAAGTGTTAATTAATAATATATTTTTGTATCAAAATGACGTGCCGTTTTCTACTTTGCTTCATAGCTGTGAGCATCGCGAGTGTTTCCGTGAGTAATATACATTTTCTATTAAATCTCTAAAAATATCGTTTATTATATAGACTGTTCTATTTTTATTTTCCTCTCTTGGAGCGTATTGTTGCTTTTTAGTCCCAATTGCGAAATACCACCAACGATGCAACAAAGGTGGACCTGAAACAAAGGTGCTACTGCCAGGCCACCATCTTGTCTCCGTATCCTGTCAAATCCCATAATGCCCGCACGTGTTAAATAAGGATAGCGAGACGAAATGGCGGCGTGGCAGTATTATCGTATTATTTTAGTTATTTAAATCGCATTTGTATGAGCAATTGGGGCAACTATATCTGAGAGGATTAAACAAACTTACAATATTTTTCTATTCTAGGCTATATCACAAGAATTGAAAGAAAAAGGTTATATGGAAGTAGTACTGCCACATATATTGGCTTGTTCCAATCAGTTTGCGGTTACAGGAGATAAATTATAGGAGGCAAAAGACAAAGGAGATGCCGGAGGAATCAGCCCCTGTTTCTTTAGCTGCTTATTTAAAAGCATGGGTGTTGTAAGTAAAACTCAATTACATCATAATCTTCGTGGAAAACTAAACAAAGTATGCTTTTTTAGATATTAATTAAATGTATCCTAGTAGTACTCAAAGGTTGCCAAAAAGAGATCGCTTAAGCGATAAGGCCGCCTATATTGTATGTATACTATTCCTTTCTCCCTCCCATGGTTTCACCTGCGTTCCCGGGATGATTACTTAGTAGGGACCTTTGTTTCGGCATCCGACGTCACTACCACCGAGCTATACATTAGAAACTACGATTTAAACTTTTCCTCGAAGACGAGACCTATTAACGGCAAGGTTCCTAGCAGGGTGGCAGCGTTTTCTAATTTCTATGGATATAGCCAAGATAATACGTTGGCGGAAAAAGCTCACCGCCCGTTGTCTCCGGAGGCCTCGATCAATTTTGATAATAATAATAATAATATTGTAATCATAATTATATATTGTATGTTTATTATATTTTGTATTTCTACTTTTCAGGTAGACGATCAAGGTCAATTTAATCCAGAGGCCGCAATTGAACATTCCAAAAAAGTCCTCACAGAGGAAGCAGATATAAAAACATTTACGGAAGTGGCAAATTCGTGTTCCGCCAAAGGTATAATCTATAATTGTGCGTCCATGCTACGCGAACCGAGCCACGAACGAACTAATTTCGTTCGTTGCTCGCGATGTCAAGTGTGGAGGTACTTAACGACCCTTCAACGAGCAACGAACGCGATACGAATCCCTGTGTTTGTCAAAAAACTGACAATCGGGCGGAGCGCAGTCGAGCGCAAGACGAAGAGGCTCGCAAGTCCGTCCATGCTACGCGAAGAACGAACGAATCTTGTTCGTTCGCCGCTCGGCTCGTGCTCGCTTCGCGTAGCATGGACGCACCATAATATTCTAATACGCGGTTCGGAAGGTTGCATAATTAGAGATATAATTATTATGAAATGTATGCTTATTATTATTTGTATTTTCAGTAAACAACATGAATATCAGCGACGAATGTGAGCGGGCATCGTTATTATTCAAATGTGGGGTGGAGAAGAAAGCTGTGAGTATTTTTACACTTATAATATACTAGCTGTCCCCCGCGGTTTCACCCGACTTCCCGGGATAAAAGTAACCTTCTCCATACCATAGGTTATCTGCATGCAAATTTCCGCGATTGGTTCAGCAGCTTAGACTCAAATTCGCATTTATAATATTAAGGATAGGATAGCTCTGCCCCGCAGATTTACCCGCCTTCCCGAGAGATAATTTGCTTTCTCGGTATAAAAAGTATCATATGCTTAGGGATAATGTAGCTCTGCCCTATAGTAAAAGAATTTTTCGAGCTTGTTTAAACAAACAAACAATCAAACAAAAAATCTTAAGCATTAGGTACGAGTATTAGTATAGATTTAAGATAGAGCTGACTCACATAAGCCTTTTTTACTAGCTTTTATTTGACTTGCAATGTATGTATGTATGTTTGTTCGGACCACTTCCAGTGGTCGCATAGACTTGATATTTGGTATACATAAGTATATTGGATGATAATGCAAGTAAAGTCAATAAAAAGCTTGTATTAAAAATGTTTTTTTTAACAAAAACTTATTTTATTTTATTTTTCTTTCCAGTTACTTTTTTCACAATAAGGATGCAGCAGCTAGACTTGGAAAATGGCCACATGGAATTGATATTATTATAAGAATTGTTAATAATATATGCTCAATTAAAATATAATAAAAACAATTTAAATATTATAATTTTTTTATCTTCTACCTACCTCAGATAGATAACTCTTTATTGTACTCCAAAAAACAGTTCACAAAAACAAGCAAAAAAAAAAAGAGTACAACAGTAGAGAGTAGAGTCTAGAGTTTCGCGTTCCGCGTTCCGAGTTCCAAGTTCCGCGTTCACTACTGTATACACAGCGAGCGAGCGGTCTAGAGTCCTCAAAGGAATGGACAAAAATTTTATGGAGCTTGTCCTATTGGCGGGCAGCAATAATTTCTATGTTTTCTATTATGCAATATGTAGATAGTGTATTTAGTAAAAATGTTACAGTATTGAAGATTCAAGAAATGATTGGGGATATTATGAAATCATTAAATGTAATTAGTATCCCTTACCAAAAGGTTTAATTATATACACACAGCAAGCAAAAGTTTGTTTACATCTTTATCTCCTTTCATTGGCCTTACTTTAGTTTAATTAGTGGCTGCATATGGGCCAGAATGCCCTTTGTCCTTTCTGCCTTGTGTCACTCAGTAAATTAGACAGTGATAGCTCAGACTTGTCACTTCAACTGCCAGCTTTAGAGAATGGAACTCCGACAGAGCTCGCGTTTTCTTGAACGCCGAGTTCTCTATGTGCAAATCAAAGGCGCCGCATAGATTACAGTGAACGCGGAACTCAGGACTCTGAATTCGGAACTCTAGAACTCTCTGTGGGATCGGCGGCGGCGCATCAAAATTAATTACTGTATAATGGGCGGTATTATGGCTACCTTTCTCCATAGTAAGTAATACCAGTGTATTACTTACTATGTAAAAAGGCGTATATTTGTAGAAAAAGTACCTACATACTCCGACGGTATGTACCTATTACCTTCTATAAAATGAACATAAGTTTTCTGTTTCAATTGTTTATTCAATTTAGTTTAAATTAAACATTTAAGTTAAGAGTCCGCAGTCTTAATTACATAAAAGTTGTGTCTTTTGTCCAGATCCGCTGAGCAATCAGAATGCGCTGAGGAAAACCAACTCTTAGAGGTCAGTGTCAAATCCATACTGCGAAAAGGAAATAAGTTTATTTTTAAAAGTTTTGAAATATTTCATGATATAAAATATTTTTTATTTAACGCTCAACTTACTTTAGGAGCATTTTCAACCAAACAGTTGAATGCGAGCTTCGCGCGATCGCAGCCTTTGTCCCCGTCATTAGTCGGTAACTCGTTCACTGTAAAATATGGTTTATATTACAATAAATACTAACCAAAAGCTTTTTTTTCTCATTCCTGTTTAAAGTTGTTTATATGGGTAGATACTCTGCCCCGGCATCATTTTAACACGAACTGTATGTATAATCAGGTACCCTTTCATTATAATCGATTGAAATTATCTTGACAGTTTGAATGAAAATTGCGACTTTGGCGTGATGTGACAAGGTTCTAATGTGATCTGCTACTTTTGACGCTGACCGTACTTAGGTATAAGAAATAAAAATGTATTTATTTACCAGATGAGCAATGCTCCATTAGCTGATTAATGCTCTTCAAACGTTCTTCTTCACCCTGGAATACTTCTTCAGCCTGCTTTTGGGCACCTTTGGGTGACAGTTTGCCCTTGTCGTCTATCTTTAATATTAAAAGAGCACGTGTACTAAATACCTACCGTAATAAATACCGCAGTATAAATTCGGTAAACCTCGAAAGAGTTCATCTTACATTTTAAATAATATACTTTTTCAACACACTCGCTCGTAAAGTGACATTTATTGCACCGTTTTTAGTATATTAATGCAGCTTATTACGCACTAGTGCTGTTTAATTTACATTACCGAACAGTTTAATGAAAGGTATAATGCCGATTACGATAAGTTTGTACCTCACTGCAAGTGATATGTGTGTAGACCCAATTTAAACCGGGTAAAATAGTTTTTTTTTACAGCTGTGAGCTATCTAACTATTATACCCGTTTAAATTAAGAATGCTTGGTCTACACACATATCAATTGCAGTGCAGTACAAACTTATCATAATCGGGATTATACCTATCATTGAACTGTGCGGTAATGTAAAGTAAAAAGCAGTGTGTTGAAAATAATGTTTCAATACTTACAATATCATTATTTTTAAACAAACAGGCCACGAAACACTTTCCGTTGTTGCTGTCAGGTACCATCTTATTCTTGAACACTTTGAAGTCTGACAGCGAAAGGGGATATTCTTTGACACATTTCACGCCAGTTTCCAGGAGTTTCGATTGAATCATCGATTTCTGTGAATCGGTATATGCGTACGCCTGTAGGAAAATAATTGAATGAACAT
This sequence comes from Achlya flavicornis, assembly GCA_947623365.1. Lineage (NCBI taxonomy): Eukaryota > Metazoa > Arthropoda > Insecta > Lepidoptera > Drepanidae > Achlya > Achlya flavicornis. Next base: position 8,826,667 of record OX392482.1, read on the forward strand.
GTAATATATCCATAGACAAACGCACCGCTGGTCCTTGGTTCGATCTTCATCCCGTAAATGATATAACTATTCCATCCAGGACAAAAACATTTGTTTATGAGCATGTCTGTTTGTTCCGAGTCTTATAGAGAAATAGTTTTGTTGTATATGCAACTGCTGCATTTGAGAGCCAGTTCGTTTCTAAGCTTCGTGTGCCTACCACCTTTGGCTACATCATAACTTACCATATTTACTTACAGATTGTAGTCATACAAGGACTATATAAAATAATAAAAAAGTGCAACGGATTGTATAAAAATAGATAAAAAAATATATAAAATGGTATTTTTTTATATCTAGCGTTCGTCATATAAGTAATTTTTTGATGCCAAACGCACCCCCAAAATGATCCCTGAATATCTTTTGGTTTACTACCTATGGACAGACTTGTAAGTTAGTAACGTGACTGAAGTTGGTAGCAACCGGACCCAGCCGGTACAAAGTACCCCCAAAGATTTTCATAGGGCATCGTGCCTCTAAGTACCACATTACCACCGAGCTATGATTTCCTCACGATGTTTCCCCACACAGAAAAGCTATCTCTCATCATCATCAGCTTATAATGTCCCACGGCAGAGCATAGTCCTTCACAAATGAGGGTGAAAGGTGATAGGCAAATACTCCACCACGCGTGCCCACTGCAGATTGGTGGAGTTAAGCTAGAGGTCAACCTACTAGCCGCTTAAGAGGCCTTCAACTAGCTTAACGACTATCACAATTAACCTTTGTAATAGGATTCATCGTCACGTAATCGCTTTGATGAAGATACTATAGAGTATAAGATAACCACATTTACTTACCGCAATACTTTCAGAGACAAACCAAACTGCGAGGAAGAAACAAAGAAGCACACACTTGTCCATCATTTTAATTACTTTCTCTTGTTTTTTCTAGAATAAAATAAAAAAAACATTCATTCATTCTCGTCTACGAAATGCTATTGATGATCTATTCGGTTCTTTCATGTTTTATAACAAACAGATCATGAGTTTGCGGAATAGTATGACAGTTTGGGTGAAGACCTTCAATTATGCTGCTGGATGTCCGCTTTAAAGCATAGACAATCGATTTCACAACGCTTAACATCCTACGAGTTAGTTGCGGTGGTGGAACTAAATTGGATCTTCATTGCCTGATATTGATTAATAAGTTATAATTTTATAGAGGGTAAAATACTGAGTTTTTTTTGTCAGAAGGCTGACAAGCAGGCGATCCATCTGCGATAGTGGCTACCGTCAGCTATGGGCAATAATAGGGAAATTGCTAGTGTGCTGCTGATCTTTAAGAAACTTAGTAGGCAACTCATTAATCATTTCAGTAAAGGAAAAGTCCAGTGGCAGCGTTAGGCATAGGCGCCTATTGGGGCGTCGCAAAGATGATTTGATTATTCCAACTGCTGAGAGAAGTTCCTCAAAGTTAAAATTGAAAAGGACCTACATGAGAAGCACGATGAGCCTGAGACTATCTGCGTTATCAGTTATATCGATTGCAGCTGAAATATTGGCCGGTGTTGAGCTATGAACACCAGCCAATGAATATCTTGAATAATCAGTGAGGCGAAAAGTTTCATTTGTCACTTGATTAGTTATAATACTCGTATACTCGTATTTAATTCAGCTCATTTAATTTAATGTTTTCTTTCTAAGTGGGAAATAAAAGAAGCCTCGCAAAGCTGATGTCGCCAAACGTCCGTATCGTCAAGCATCAAAATCAAAAGTAATTTATTAAGTTTAAGCATCGCCACTGGAAAAGTAAATGGGGCGGCTGCTATTGATAAATAAATAAATAAATATCCTGGGACATTCCTCACACACGGTCATCTGATCCCAAACTAAGCAGAGCTTGTACTATGGAAACCAGATAACTGATATAATACATATACTACTTTTTGTTTGTAAATACATGCTTAATAAACATAATTACACCCAGACTCAGGACATACAGGCATGTTCATGCACACAAATGCATGTCCTGTGCGGGAATCCAACCCACGACCTGCGGCGCAATAGGTGGAATCTTTTACCAGAGTCTTAACCAACTGCGCCAACTGGCCCGTCAAAATGATGATACTATAAATGTAATTAAGAGCACTCAGCTCACCATACTTTTCATACAAAAGCTCTGTACTTATGATGGCGTTTATAAACACTTTTCGTTAGATGTTTTAAACAAATTGGTATCTTGTGAACTATATCTAGCAGTATAACTAGCCGAAAATAAAAAAAGTGTGAAACAAATTCAGTAAAAGCCTCCGAAAAACAGCGGTTTTGCACACATTTTACCTGAACTTTGGCCATATCTAATGTACCTATAAATTGTAAAAGTAAAGAAAACAGCTCTAAAGAATGCTTGCAAATGTATTGGAGATTCTAAATAACTAACTTTTTTTTCACAAACTTGTAAGTTTACATCACAGGAAGTATGGGCCTGGAACATGTTTTATGATATGCGAAATCATGAATGACGACCTAGTGAAGCGGCCGCGAGTGATCAGCGGAATTTACCAACTGATAACCGATGGCTCTGATGGTGTCTCTCTTTTTTCGCAGTCAAACATTACGTTGGATGAAAGTACAAGCTTTTAGGCTACGCTTGCGTTGAAGTTGCGTTGGCCATGAAGGGCCCCCTTAAGTACCTACTTATATGTAAGTAAAGTTTAAAGTATTACTAACTAGCACCTTATACTCACCAATATGTTGGTAATAGAAGTAAAGAACAATACTTGTTAGGTTAGCGAAGTGACTGTTGATATTTTCTTTTAGTTCCAACTATTTAAATGACAATGTTTAATGGTTTAGCAATAAATAAATGTAAGGTTTCTGTTGTTACGATAATGTTCGCTTTATGTGCGGAAGTAGTAGCTATAATGATTAGGTTTTAGATTCAGTTAATTCAATTAATAAAACGGTATACCTAGGTAGGTACACACCATATATTATATTATTTTTATATTTCCATAGTACATCTACTTAGTTTTGGTGGTGTCGATATCTGAAGAAATGTCCCAAGAAAATTTGTTTAGTGGACACTTTAAAATATGCTTAGCTATAAGAAATTGTAGAGCTTTTTGCACTGTAAACAATATCCCGAAACCCACCTACTTAATACACCCTTATATTGACTGACTGCTATACAACGCTCAGCCTAAGCCGGTTTAGGTAAATTTCTATTTAATAATATGATTATAAAAATTTTACTTAAGTAAATATCCTTTTTTTTTTTTTTTTCTTTTCGTGGGGAAATCCTCATAGGATACCCGACCGCCTCGGGGGTAGCGGCCAGGTTATGCCGGACTTGTACCGGCTAAAACCCCACGGTGGTCGCCATCTGCGCTGTAGAGAGGGGGGCGGGCTCTCGTGTTGAACGCGTACCTGCTCACCCCTCCAAGCGCGGCGCTTTGATAGCTCGTCCCGGGGGAAGTCTGACACCTCCCCCCAGCACCCTCGCTGTGCTATCGCACGATGAGTCATGACCACGTCGACCCATCGTCCTCCTTGGGGTCGCTACTGGGCGCACAGAGCCCCCGCTCTGATTGCCCACGACCCCAAAGGCCCCGTTTAGTCGCCTTTTACGACAGGCAGGGAAACACCGTAGCTGTTATTCTAAGCCCGAGCTACAGGGCAGGGGGGCCGCGACGAGGCACGTTTGCGCCCCGACGGCTTCGCCTCCGGGTGGGATCGGCCCTCTCCCGATCCCGCTCAGCAGCCTCCTTCTGGACCATTACAGTCTCACAGAAAGAGGCTACGGCTCTCCACGCTGTATCCCCGCTCAGCATCGCCGACACGACTGCTGGCAGGGAGAGATTCCCTCCGATCTCTTGGACCAGGATCCGCCGCTCGGGTTCCCACGCAGGGCACACCGCGAGCGTGTGCGTTGCGGAGTCCTGGTCGCTCCCACCGCAGTGGAAGCAGACCGCCGTCGCCTCACGTCCGATCCTATACAGATAATCACCGAAGCACCCATGTCCGGTGATTATCTGTGTAAGTCTGTAGGTGAGTCGTCCACCTTGTCGCTGCATCCAGGCCTCGAAGACCGGCAGGACTGCTTCGACGACGCGTTTGCGCGCAAACCGCTCCTCGCGAAGCCTTGCGCGCCACGTCGCAAATGCGTTAATTCGCTCCTGCCGTTTGATCGCCTCTTCTGGGTCGCCTCCACCACTCTGGCGGACGATGCGGATTCGGTCATATACCCTCGCATCCATGTCCGCCAGAATATCCAGTGGCGGAAAGCGAGCCAGAATAGTTGCCGCCTCAAAGGATACGGTACGGTATCCCCGTACGATCCGTAGTGCCATCCTACGCTGGACGCTGTAGATTTTCGTTCTACAACGTCGGATGGCCAGCCTTTTCGCCCATACGGGCGCCCCGTAAAGGGCTACGGATCGTATGACCCCCGCATAGAGACGGCGAACTTCCTCCCTTGGTCCCCCGAGATTAGGCAGCAGTCTGTGCATAGCACCCGCTACCCTTTCAATTCGGGGGACTAGGCGATCAAAATGCTCTTCGAAGCCCCAGCGACTGTCTAGGGTGAGGCCCAGGTACTTCATGTACCGCCCCACCCCGACTTCCGACTCACCCACTCGGACGCACGAGTCGGGTGGTTCCCTGCTTCTTGGCAGTTTGTGGAACCATAGCGCCTCGGTCTTGTGAGGCGCTATTTCCAGACCCAACTCATGGATTTTGGCAACGACGACCTCCACCCCAAGCTCAGCGAGCTCTTTGGTCCCCTCGAAGGTATCCCCACTGGCGACCACCAACGTGTCATCTGCATAGCAAACGACGTTTACGCCAGCGGGGAGATTGACACGCAGAACCGCGTCATAGGCGAGGTTCCACAACAGCGGGCCTAACACTGACCCCTGTGGAACTCCACGCGTGATTTCCCTCCGGATTCTCCTACCGTCTTGGTCCATGTACAAAATGTACCTGTCGCGCAAGTAATCCCCGATCACGCCTTGCAGGTGGGAGGGCACTTGATGGTAAACAAATGCCCCCCTGATGGCGTCCCAAGGGAGAGAGTTAAAGGCGTTGACGATGTCAAGACTTATCGCCAACGCCACTCCACCCCGGGATACCGCCTGCTCCGACAGGGAACGGACGCGTAGAACCGCATCTATGGTCGAACGACCCTGTCGGAAGCCGAACTGGCTATCGGCCAGGTCGGGACCGACGCACGACAGATGCCCGTTGAGACGAGCGGCAAGTATTCGTACGAACAGCTTGCCAACCTCGTCCAACAGGCATATGGGACGGTACGCAGAGGGAGAATCTGCGGGTCTGCCTTCCTTCTTCAAGAGGACCAAACTTGCCTCCTTCCAGGCCGTGGGGAACTTGGCATAACGGAGGCAGCTGTTGAACAACTGCCTCAGCCTGTCCCCCAGGGCAGCCAGACTCAACACCCACACCCGACCCGGTACACCGTCGGGTCCTGGTGCGGTTTTTCGGGCTTTCAAGCGGCCCACGGCTCGATCTAGCTCCTGTACGGTCACCCCCATCTCGCCATGCCACTCCCACGACGTCAGGGGGTGGATTGAGGGACTTGACCGGCCCGCCGGGAAGAGAGTGTTCACCACTCGACCCAGCAGGGCCGGATCTAGAGTTTCCGTCAGGGGAGGCACCCATGGCCTGAGTTTACCCAGGACCATCTTATATGGGCGCCCCCACGGATCCTCGTTGAGTCCCTCTAGGAGCTCATCCCAGCACCGTTTTTTGGCGTCTGAGATGGCGATCTGCATCGCAATTGTAGCCGCTCGATATGCCCTATAGAGACTGGCTGTCTCCTCGGCAGGAGTTCGCCTTCGCCTCCGGGCTCTAGTGTACAGGCGGCGGCTCCGCAAGCAAACCGCGCGAATTTGCGCGATTTCTGCCGACCACCAGTACACCGCCCGGTACTTGGGGCGACTGGACCGCGGCATCGATGCATCGCAAATTTGCGTCATCGTGCTGCGGAACCAGTTCGTTTCTCTTTCCGGATCGGACGGAATCTCTTCAGCGTTTTGTGGCCATGCCGCGACGTTGGCGGCGGCTTCGAGCATGTCTCGATTTAACCGCTTGAGACACCAGCGTCGCGGTGGGCTGCCTTCGTGGCGGCTGGAATTAGCGTCAGGACGGCGGAATGCCACATCCATGAGGATGTGGCGGTGGTCAGACAGAGTTACCACCTCTTCTGCAACTCGCCATCCTGACAGCATGTGTATGGCAGCAGGAGTCGCCCATGTAAGGTCCACGATTGACTCCCCCTGCCACCGCACGCATGTGCTCACGGACCCCCGATTAACTAATCGGAGATCCAGACCAGCCGCCCACGCCTTTATGGTCTCTCCCCTTGGACTGTCTCTGGGGTTCCCCCACTCCCTTGCATGGGCATTGAAGTCCCCCAGGACAATCAGTGGACGAGTTGGGCATCTGCGAATGCAGTTAGCCACCTCGTAATCGGCGAGTGCCCTGTTGGGAGAGACATAGCAGCCCACAATGGCCAGAGTGCCCCATTGCACTGCAACGAAGCCCTGCCCTATACTCAAAAGAGCGCAGGGTGGAACACCCTCTCCACCCCCCCAGTATATGGCAACGGAGCCCAAGTCGTCACCGAACCAGCGAGGATGGTCGGGGACGCTGTGAGGCTCCGCTACTACTGCCAGGGCAATCTGCCGCTCCACAATGGTCTGCATAAGCAGATGCTGAGCATTGCGGCAGTGGTTCAGATTGCCCTGTAAGATCTTATTTGAGGGCGGGAATGTTAGGCCTCGACAACTACCTCCATTTCCGGGCCAGAACCCGGTCCAGCGTTATGTGCTGTGGCCATCTCGGTGTTGGGAGCCTGCTTGCTCCGTTTCTTCGTCGGTGCGGGACACCGTCGACCCAGACGGTGGTCTGACGGACGACCTAAATCAGCGCATAGGGGACACCTTAGCACTTTGGAGGTGCAGTCGCGAGCCCTATGGCCCACTTCTCCACAGGCGTAACAGCGATTACTTCTGTCCACGCCTGTGCTGCACCTGCAGCCTACGTGACCCCTTTCGAGGCACCGGAAACAGTGCAAGGGTCTCGCTTCAAGTGCCTCGACCCTTGCAAGTACCCATCCCACCCGAATGGACTTAGCAGCGACCAGTTTCCGAACTGTCGCTACAGGACAGCGGACCCAACAAGTTCCCATAGTAGTGGGTGTTCGGCGGATTTCACCCACCTTGATGTCATCCACTGCACACCCACCCGCTTCAGCTACCGCTTTTGCCACTTCTTGTGGAGTGACGGCATCGTCGAGGTCCCGTAGCCTCAGGTCACCAGTCTTAACGGGACGGGTGATGCGAAGCCCGAGGTCTACGAGGACATCTCTGAGTTTAGCGGCTAAGGCGTCTGCCTTGACACCGCATTCAGGGCCGTCCACTTCCATTAGGATGCCCCCAGTGATCCCCCTTTTCATACGGACTAAGTAAATATCCTAGAGGTGCTCTAAGAAATAATTCCCCGAAATTACTTCAAGGGGGTAAAGCTCTAACTTTTACAGTTTTTAAATGTCGGATATATTTACTATAGGTACAGATACCATTAAATAGTAAAGTTACAGGAATTACCTACATTATGCAGTTTAATGTTAATGTAAGCAATTTCCTTTGTATAAAATTGTTAGTATATACATAAAAAAATCCTATTAAACCTATTCGATACATATCGTTAATTAAAAAGAAGTTGGGTGACAAAATAAATAATTCTTATCAGGTAGGCTATCCACGTAAAATATTTAGCCAAGGATGTATTTATCCTACAAATAGTGTCGCTTCATTTTCTTAGCTTAGCTCAACTTAAATCTAGTGAAGCAATATTGCTTCAAATATGGGATCCTAAAACATCTCCCTCGCTCGTATCTTTGGTGAAAATGGTTGATACTTTACGTTTGATTTGAAAATGATTGGTGTGTAGGTACCCACATTTTTTTTTATACAACTAAGTCGGTAAGCAAACATACGGCCCTGCTGATGGTAAGCGGTTACCGTAGCCATATGGACGCTTGCAACACACGAAGCATCGCTCACGCGTTACCGACTTTTCCCCCCTCCCCTATGAGCTCTGGCGACCTTACTCACGCGCAAGAACACAAGTTTACACAACATAAAGTTATTTGGCTGCGGTATTCTGTAAGGTGGAGGTATGTACCTACTTCCCCAGTCGAGCTGCTCTTCGAGCGAATAAACGCTATGCTCTACCTCTCTCAAAATGTACTTGTGTTTTATAATTTTCAACTATTATATTAGGTAACACACAGTTTTAAGCTTAACGATTTCATTGAAGGCCTTTATTTATCAATTTAATATAAAAATCAATTGAAACAATATTCTTATAATATTCCAAAAAGGTCAAGTAAAATAATAATCAGTTATTGAGGTACAAGAAATGTTTTAAGTACCTAATCGTTTCCCAAGTAAGTTTTTATAAAACGTTTATATTGTATATATTTATTTACTTCATATTTAAAGGCTCTTTGACTACGATCAAGTTATGGTGATGTGGCCGAATCTGGTAAGCACATACGAGTCTGGTTCTAAAATGCAGCTACATTCGGTGGAACAAAGCACTTGGTGCTTGTTGACAGATTTTCATGAATGTGCTCCAACCGCTGTAGCTGACTTTACAGCTGACTCACAGACTAGCCCAGTTTTTTTAAGGTGCTAAATTATATTTAAAAAAAAAGCAACACATATAGTACTTGATTAGTTTATTAAATACAAATCATATAATAATTACTTTAAAATAAATAGTCCACAATCCAAATTTTATGCTTATACCTATAGGAACTATCAATCCATTGTCCATGTTCACTGCTCAGTTGTCATTTAAAAAGTTTGCTAACTCATCGTTATTCAGAATCCAAACTGAAAGAAAAAGAAAAACCAAATAAGTACTGGTTGATACATATTGCGCCGACCCTAAATAATTGCGGATAGGGCAGTTGGATGATGACGAATTATTTGGAATGCGTTTTTTTTACTGTGGGTGGCATCATGGTAAGTTTTTTTTTTCATACGGCCCGCCTGTTGGTAAGCAGTTACCGTAGCCTATGGACGCTTGCAACACCAGGGGTATCACTCGCGCGTTGCCGACCCTGAAGAAATCTCTTCACACCCTTTTTGAAGAACCCCATGCTGTACTCCATTGGGAAAACCACGGCGGGGAGCTCATTCCACAGTCCGAGCGTCCGCGGAAGAAAACTCCTTTTAGCCCGTACAGTTCAGTAAGTGATGATATTTTGGCCATAGTTTCACATATAGCGTTGAAGGGAACTTGCTCTCAACTTATAATTAGCCTTCTTTTTGTTTTATGTGTATCTATACTTTATGTACCTAGCTGTTAGTTTTCCTTTGATCTTTAAAAAAAATAAAACATAAAACTGCTGCCTAGTCACACAATACAACAGTACACAATACATAAACAATTAAATAACTGGTGAGTATATACCTGTTCATGGTGTTCACGAAAACAGTTGTAAGCCAACTTGGCGCGCTCACAACCCTTTTCACCATCAGAAACTTCTTCGTCATTTACTGTAAGCAAAATAATGTATAAATTTTGTTTGTTTATTTATAATTCGATTTATATATAGGCTAGTTCCTCCCCGCGGTTTGTCCAGCGATCCATTATTCCCCTTACCATAGAGTAAATAATATACTACGTACGACGTACAACCCTTACGCATTGAATTTTGAAAAATCTTTTCTTATTATGTCTATATAGGATGACTGGTAATTAGTAAACGCCACTTAGACACATGATAACAAACAACTTTCCCAAAAAAACATTTTCTTTGTTATTTACTTATGGTCATGCCCTTAACAGCTGAGAGCGCGCCTGCGGTCCATACGGGGTGGTTAAATGAATAAAAACGATTTATAAATGGTAATGCTATAGTTTTGTTTTTAAATAGGGATAAATTACTAAATTAAATAAAAGCTGATGGTGTATTCTTATTCTTGTTAGTTAAATATTATGGGGTCATGTTCTAAGTAAATAAAAAAAAATGGGAAAGTTTTTTGTTATCATGAGTACAATCAGGTGCCTAAGTGTCGTTTACTTATTACGTCATCCTATATACTATAGCGTGCGGGAAGAAGCTACTCCGAAATTTGGAGAGAAGCTTAGGACTAATTTGGTAAACAAGCATACGGCTGGTGGTTACGCAGGTTTACGCGGGATGTCGACAATGTATGGCTGAAAATTCTCCCGGCGTCTTGTGTTTCGGTGGAGAAATGGGGATGGAGGAATTAGATTGAACAATACACACACAATATATCCTATAGAAGACCGACAAACACGAAACCTAATCTAACCTTTAGCGCACGTGCTAAGTAATTCTTCGACGTTTTTCAATTCCTCTTCATCTTCGAATACCTCCTTAGCTCGCTCTAATGCTGGCTCGTGATGGAGTAGACCTTCATCACTAAGCTGAAAAGAACATGTAATTACTTATTCTGGACATACTTTAGCTTTCTTTAGATGTATTTAAACAACCACAAAAAAAAATTCGTGAATAAAGTTATGGGAAGCCCATGAACATGGACTTAATTCACATTCATAACAACCTTTTTTTATCATATAAAGTTGTATGACGTAGATTATAGCGTAAAATTTCGCCTGCCCCTATGACATTTTTAAATTACGTTTCTGTTTTTGAGAAAAAGAGATAAAGGTATTAAAAACATAATTGATCTGTGATTGACTTATTCATCTTGATCTATAAAGATTTATCATGTAAGAAAGATAAGCTGTGCTCTTATTTTTAACCGTCTTCAAAAAAAGGAGGAGGTTCTCAATTCGTTTTTTTTTTAATGTTTGTTACCGTTTGTTTTTCATAACTCCGTCATTTATCAACCGATTTGGAAAATTCTTTTTTTGTCTGGAAGGGTACACTTCCTGTTTGGTCCCATTGTCATCAGATAAGGATTTGATTACTTCTTAGTGTACCTACTTTGAAGTCGGTTTAAGTTTTTTGTAAAACAGTCCAATTATTGAACTTTAGCTTAACATCTACTACTAGCACAATACAAAAATAATGTTACTAGTTATATTAAATTAATATTTATGTTGAAATATTAAGTAGAATGACTTATTTCACTTACAACTCCAACGTGTTTAAACACACAAGCGCTGAAGCAGCCAGCATTTTCAGATTTGGGGAACTTATCTTCTTTAAATGAATTAAGATCATCTTCTGACATCGGATAATCCTTTAGGCATACGGCACCTACTTCCATGAATTTGGCTTTTATTTGAGTTTTTTGTTCCTCAGTGATTGCCTGAAAGATGGGTTACACTGAATAATACTATACTATTTAACTCTCATTTATGATTCAAACTGAAGAATATTGTTTTCTCCAAATATTATATAGCTCAAAATAGTATTTAAGATAAGAATGTCTGAGAGTATGCACACTGCGTAAGTGCAAATTTTCAATTCAAGACAATATATAGATGGTCCAAAAAAAAAAAACCTTGTTGAGTTTCTTGCCAGTTCTTCTTAGTCAGTCGCTTCAGTAGTTTTGTCCTTCATTCCTCCTAGGTTTGAAACTAAAGAAATGACTCAAATAATTTATTGAATGACGAAGCAGATATAAAAGGCCTACCGATTATAAATACAAGGACTGCAGTAAATAAAAATTAATGTACTTACCAAAGCATTGTTTAAAACAACAGCAAATATGACAAATGCAATTCGTGAATGCATCTTTTTTTATTTTATATATATTTTAATAGGTGTTGTACACAATGCAATGACTAAGATTAATGTGATGTTGATCTTAAAGAAACGTCTAGTTTTATACTTACTTGTGAAGTGTAAGCAATGGTAATATCCTGTAAGACACTGAGCTGGAAGCCTTCGATTTCATACCTACTTCTAATTGGCAATGACTAGGAACAATACAATTGAGAAGTTAGAATGACACATCCGGTTTATTTGGGTACTTTGGAGATGACGCAAAATTTATTCATTTGTTAATTTTAATTACATCGGTAAACGATACTTTTTGCAAACATTTGATAATGATGCTGGCTGATATAAGTTTTAATTGTTTAATTATTAATAATCATTTTGATTTGGTACAAAGGAAAGGGAAAATACAGAATAATATGTGACCTCATTTACTTAATTCTTATATTAACATAAATATAACAAACTATAACCTTATACCTAGTATACATATAAGTTAAAATAAGTCAGGTCCAAATTCTTGCCAAATTGGTCAAATTATCTGGAGTAAGCCAAGTGTTTAACAATCAAAACCAAACTGAAATAGAAAATAAAATACATAAGTTAGATAAAAAGCTTGGAACTAATAGAAATTAGACGTATTACGTATTAGAGATTAGAGACGTATTAGAGATTAGACGGGCCAGTTGGTGCAGTTGGTTAAGACGTGGAGTCTTAACCTATAGCGCCGCAGGTCGTGGGTTCGATTCCCACACAGGACATACATTTGTGTGCATGAACATGTCTGTATGTCCTGAGTCTGGGTGTAATTATATATATTAAGTATGTATTTACAAACAAAAAGTAGTATATGTATTGTATCAGTTATCTGGTTTCCATAGTACAAGCTCTGCTTAGTTTGGGATCAGATGACCGTGTGTGAGGAATGTCCCGGGATATTTATTTATTTATTTATTTATCACAAATGTAACTAAGTTTTTCAAAGGATAACCAGCAATTATGCCTATAGAATAGCGTTAAGGGCTATAAAGATATTTTAAATTTTATAACTTTTAGTATGGCGGTAAGACTCGAATCGCTGGGGTCCATAGATTTTTACGAGATGTCCTTAGTCTATATCAATATGTATACATGTCATGTAATATGTTATTTACCTGTGAAGCGTTATCTATCATACATTTATACGCAAGCATGGCTCGGTCGCAACCCTTCTCTCCATCACTAACTGGCTCAGTATTGACTGAAAACAAATTATATTTCATTATTATTTTTAGAGTTTCGAACCAAAAAGGAAAAAAGGTCACCCCGTCAATCTATCCGTCTGTCACAGCGACCACTAATGTTATTGATTTGAAATTTGGAATAGTTTTCGTAATCAAAATTCCTTCATCCGGTATTTTTCAACAGTTATCGCGCATACCAAGAAATATACGTCCAATGAAGGTCGGACGGAACCATCGAGATCTATGGACGGAACCCTTGGTGCACGAGTCCAACTCAGACTCGGACTCGGATTTGGCCGGTTTTTATTTATTATTTTAATATATGAGGCCTCAGGTGGTATATAAACAGACCATAGAAGGGTGACTGTTAAGTGAAGCGCAGCGGTAACTTCAGTTGCCCTACTAGTTAGGGCCTAAATTGAATAAATGGCTCCCCCTGCTAGTTGCTTTTTAGGGTTCCGTATTACTACTTACTAAGCCTCTGCTCTCTCTCTCTGCCCTCTGCTGAAGCGCTCGTGGTGTAGCATGATTAGCCGTTCTTAATCGATCGGCAAAGTTAAGCTACGTCTGTCGTGGTCGGTACCTGGATGGGTGACCGCCTAGTGGTATATCAAATCGAGCGTTTCCGTGCTTCGGAAGACACGTAAAGCCGTTGGTCCCGGTTATCACTTAATTGTGATAGTCGTTAAGCTAGTTGGATGCCTCCTAGGCGGCTTGAAAAATTCCAACAGTAGGTTGACCACTAGCCTACCTCCACCAATCCGCAGTGGGCACGCGTGGTGGAGTATCTGCCCAGTCCCTTTCACCCTCATTTGTGAAAGGAGGCCTGTGCTCATCAGTGGGACATTATAGGCTGATAGATGAAGCCTCTGCTGTCCGTTCGTCCGTCCGTTCGTCTTTCTGTCAGTGAACTGAATCTCAAGAACCATAATAGGTAGACAGTTGAAATTTTCACAGAATGTGCATTTCTATTGCCGCTATAACAACAATAAAAATGTTTAAAAATAAAAATAAAATTAAAACCAATTAACTTTAATTTTATTTCTTTTTAACCATACAAGAAACGGCTTTACGGATCCCTTCGTGTGCAAGTCCGAATCGCACTTGGCCGGTTTTGGTTATACTTACTTCTAAGTTAGGAAACAAGCATACGGCCCACCTGATGGTAAGCGGTTACTATAGCTTGCCTTTGCTGACCCTGTAAAAATCTCTTCACATGCACCTAGAAGAGGTTGCTTGGCGACAGATATTATTGGTATCCAGACATGCGAGATCTGCAAAAGTGGTTGCAATATGGTATGCCTACTTTGTTCAAATAAGTTGGGTCAAGTAGTTGTACAACTTACGAAGTTGTTCCATATTAATTCGAACCATAAAGTAATTTTCTTACCATGGGAACAGGAATGAAGATAGTCTTCGATCATTTTTAGTTCTTCTTCGTCATTAAAGACAGTCTTGGCAAGTTCGAGAGCAGATTCTTTTTGCATTAGACCTTTATCATCCATCTGGAATTTTTTTTTGGCGTATAACATTGGTTGAAATGATATAATATATTTTCATATTTATTTAGTTTCGACACCCCCAAGGAATAATGTATATTTAACTTTTTTACGACATAATGTCGCAATTGTATTCCAGTCATATAATGTCAAGCTTTGGATAAATTTATTAGTATTTTTCGGAAAATTATCGCTTACATTTGTAAGCGATCATTTTCCGTTTCATTTTTCTGAATCCCACTATCTAGTGGAATTCAGTTCAGAAGTACTATATAATGTTGAAAAGTGAAATTCAATGATATTCCTTGATTGAGGGTGACGATTTGATGAGTATGACGTGATAATTCAGTCAATAGTAAGTCTGAGTGAATAATTGTAAAATAATTCAATACTTACTATGGCTATATGTTTCATAAGGCAAGCTATGAAACAAGGTGCGTTTGGACCATTAGGGACCTGGCGGGCTCTCATTGTGGTGATGTCATCTTCTGTGATCACGTTCTCTTTCATGCAATCGATGGCTACTACCTCGAACTGTGCATGGATCTTGGCCTTCTGCTCTGGTGTTATAGCCTGAAAAATTACAAATGATGAATCAGCAATTTTATATCTGAGGTATTTGTCTGAGGATATAGCTGGGTGCATATTAGTAACACTTTTGAATACATCAAGAAATAAATTCAATTAGGTATATTGATATTCTTACTCATATCTCAAAGAGAATTCACGTTTTTGGGTTTAACAAATGCGTTAGCATATTTGTTTATATTAAAAAATTAACCAAGATTATTTAACATTTGATTGAGTGCAAGATCGCCTGTAACTTATAACATCTCAATAAATTGATAAATTATCAATTATAAAATATCCCCAAAAGAATTTTATTAACTTACATTTGTCAAATATGGGGAAAAAGCTAAAAAGTAAAGAGAACAAATCAGAATGGACACCCGAATCATTTTTATATTTGTACAAAATCTTGTTTCTTAATACAGTTGTTATTACATCAATGTGCCGTTGCTTACTGACAAATTATTTGGTAATTCTGAATTTATATAGATGACATGTTCCTAATGAAATTATGAGCTGGTACCTACCCCATTATTATTTTTTGGTTAGCAATGAATTTCAGTAATTTGAAAATTACTAGTTCGATTCAAATTGTCGAATTTATTACCACGAAGAGTCAGTAATTTTGGATGCCAAATATTGACATTTATTTTAGCTACATACTATTCTGAGGCCTTCAGCTATCAAGGTCTACAAATTTACCTCCGAATAAACGTTCATACCTGATTATTATGATGAGGTAATACTCCTCATGGTCATCAGACATTACTGAGTTGACAACTACGTGGTGTCCACAAAAGCCTATGTTTAACTTTGACACAATTTGAAAATTACGTTACTTTGTCGTGCTATGCATTTCCATAACTGTTATAGATTGTAATGGTTGGGAATAAGCGCTATATTTGCTTAAACATTTTAAGCTATTTTGGATCAACTAGGTGTTTCATTAGGTTTTGATACCTTGGTTATTACCATAATATTTATGGTAAATTGCAGTATATAAAGAATTATTTATAAAAATTCACACATTCACGCATTGGGATTTGTTTTGTATCAAGTGTTAAACTGGAAATATGTTTAATCCTAAGTTATATTTTATTATCTTCACTTGTATTTGTGCTTCTTATATCGCGGTAAGTTTAGAAACATAAGGAATTATAAAAGGAAAATACAAATAGGTAACGATTTGACTTACATCCCTATTCAAAATTATTATATCAGAGTCGGTAACGGTTTCGGAATATTTTTAATTCGGTATCCGATAGTTTCAGTAACGGTTACAGAGCTCCATAACATCCCCTGTAGCCACAACCATCACCTATCTTCTCATCAGATTTCTGACATAAGAAGTGCGAGTAGAACTCAGGCCCGGGGGGGGGGGGGTACAAAACTAAGTAACTACTAAATATCATAATTCAACTGCGGGATAAATGGTCATACAACAACGTGATCTTACAAGGGTTGCGTTTTTGAGGTATCTACACATAACTATTTTCAGACGCAATCGTTAGATGAACTTCAGAAGGAGTATGTAGAGATGATCGTTGAATGTTTAAAAGAATACCCAGTAACCGCAGAGGATATGGTGAAGCTGAAAATGAAGCAGATGCCTGATAAACAATCTACAAAGTGTCTATTAGCTTGTACCTTTAAAAAAGCAGGAATGGTAAGACAAATATTTACTCAGCCTTGACTGACATCCACTGCTGAACATATGGACTTCAAAAATGGGTTAATATGCATGTATGGTATTGAAAACCAGATTAGCATCATATACTTCTTCTAGTGCATGCTTATTATTTTTTAGTGATAGCGGAACCAGGGTCATGTGTTGTTTTTATATAATTTCCTAAATTAGTCTGTAGATTGCACGCACACCATGGTGTTGGTGTACCTAAACTCACATGTATGAATTTGAAGTATGTAGCAAGGTCAGTGCTTATGACAGTACTAATTTCACGGTCTACGCTCGTTGGACAATGCTACCTGACTAGAGTCGTTACAGCTAAATGTTCTTCATTTACCGGAAACACATTTTTGATGATCATGCTCTATGATTATCTTTTTTAATAAGTTATTATACTTGTAAAACATTTTTATCTTTAGTTTTTCTTTGAATAGTATAAACAACAATGAATTCTTTATTAATTCACTACATAGATTTTACTCCCGCTTCTATTTCCGGAACTCCTTTGATCACCGTCACACCCTTAGGCTATCCAAGGAATGTTACCTCCTTTCGAATCTCTAAGACCATCACTGTTACGGCTGTGCCGTGCGTTGTCTGTCAGTGTTAGAGTTTTTATTAAGGTCATACGTTAGTGATAATATTTATATAATTTTTGTCTTAATTAGATACACCATGAACGAATAAAAACGAAAATTAATTAATATTAGAGGGAACTTTGTGATTTTTTTCTATCGAGGAATTTTCATTCCATTATGTTTTGCTCTGTTTCCGCCTGTTTTAGACTATAAAAAAATATTATATATATTATTGAAAATATGCCATCTCGAAATATCTACCCAGTATAATGAAAATACCCATATAAAAATAAATGTTCAGTTAAATATTATTTACTTAGGTAAATATCAATTCTTTGATATGTTATTTTGCTATATACTGCCAAGCACCTATCGGTGTGTTCCGACAGCTGCACTTGAGAGCCAGTTCCCTTTAGGTTTTGTGCGCTTACCACCTTCGGCCACATCAACACTTACCATGGTGAGATTGTACAAACACAGGCCTATACATAATAAAAAAAACGCACTCTTCATAACACTAGCTGTCCCCCACGTTCCCGGGATCAAAAGTAGCCTATAACATTCGGGGATAATGTTTCCTTTTACTGAAATATTTTTTCGAATACGACTCGTAGTTCCCGAGAGTATTTTGTCTTATTAAATAAACAAACACTCTTCAGCTTTATTATATTAGTAAAGATAATGGTCGAATCAAGACGTAGGCACATACATAAGGTGAAATACCATAAAACAACAAAAAAAAGAAAACATGTGTGTTGAACTGTTGAAGCAATCCAACCACTCGCTTGTTTTTTTTTAAATTCCAGATGGATGAAAAGGGTTTCTTATCAATTGAGGGAGTTAATAAAATATCACAAACATATTTGTCAGATCCTGAAAAACTTAAGAAAAGCGAAGAATTTACAGAGGCCTGTAAAACTGGTATCGTATAGGTCGACAACATGCTTTCTTATGAGACATATGTTTTTCTAGATTATGATGCACATGTTTTTCTTACAGTAAACGATGTCCCAGTTAACGATGGTGATAAAGGTTGCGAAAGAGCTGCATTGATTTACAAATGTAGCATAGAAAAATCAGCTCAGGTGTGTACCATAATCCAACTAACCCATAGCCATAGCTTAACTATAGTACTTAGATCTTCTGGAATATCAAAATGTATTTATTATTCAATGCAAATATTTGTGTTTGTTTCAGTTCGACTTTATTTGAGTGCCTTTGTAAAACAAGACGTAGTAGTACCAAACAGGATCTTAAACTTTTTGTAGAGTTAGATATGTAATAAAAATATTTAGACGTCAAATTTCGATGTGTTATTTTCTTCTATCATTAATTGTACAGACAATCAATATAAGACTTATACAGGTACACACATTCTTCAACAGCACATAATTTGTAGAAGGAATTATATTATCCAGTGTTGTGATACTGAAATTAGTGGACAAGACTATTGCTACTACTATCATGGTTCAATTGGACAAGCTGATAAAACATTTATGTAAAAAATTGGTTTTTTAATAGACTAGCTGTCCCCCGCGGTTTCACCCGCGTTCCCGTAGTTGAGGCGTAATGGCGTAACAAACAAACAAACTCACTTTCGAATTTATAATATAAGTTAGGATAACGCTCATGAATATGTTTACATTGCTCATGAATGAAAAATGCGTTCTTTTTTGTTTATTTCTCTTGTTGTCATGTCAATTTGTTTATTTTTTATTTTTAAAATTTTTATTTGAACTTCTGGTATTTTATTAGTGATTTATCTTGTTTTATATTTTTTTTCTCTTTAGGTTAAAAATGTGTTTACTTATTAATTACTCTGTAAATTTAAAAGTTGTGTAGAGTCCTCTTTTGATGTTTATATATTTAGTTTCTAAAATTTTAATATGTGGATAGCGCAGGGGGCTGCATTATTATATACTGGTATGTTACTTTATTTATATAAAACTAGCTTCTGCCCGCGGCTTCGCCCGCGTGGCCTACAGGAAACAAATGACATATTTTTCTTTTAAAACAAACATAATAAGTGCTCTCCCTCCCTCTCAATTGTTTTTTAATAAAGTATTAATAATTAAAAAACCAAAAACTTAAATTACGTGTGTAATAATATGTTTTACAGAAAATTCAACCCCCGTTTCACCCTCTTAATCCCTAAGAGGGTGAAACGGGAGTTGGAATTTCAAAAAACCCTTTCATATTTGATACGTACACTTCACAAAGAACACACCCTCCAAATTGCATGTCTCTAAGAACAGCGGTTTAAGCTGTGCAATACTGTGCATTGATATATCAGTTACTTTTCAAAAATTTCATCCTGCTTTTCATCCCTTCGAGGTCCAACCTCGAAGGGATGAAAAGCAGGATTATCAAAAACGCTAAGACACGTATGAATTAATTTTCAGTCTTCAGCCTAAACACAAAATTTGAAGATCCTAACTTCGAAACTGACGGACTTTCATACAAACTTTCATCCCCTATTTTACCCCCTTAGGAGTGGAATTTCGAAAAACCCTTTCTTAATGGATACCGACTCTTCACAAAAAATACACTCTCCAAATTTCATGTATCTAGGACCAGTGGTTTAGTCTGTGCGTTGATATATCAGTCAGTCAGTCAGGACTTTGAATTTTATATATACAGATATTTATATTTTTTCAAAACATTTTTTTTATTTACAAAATACGCAATCATAAAAAAGCATGTAAAAACCAAGAACTTACGTGTAATAATATGTTTCACAGAAAATTCAACCCCCGTTTCACCCTCTTAAGGGTGGAATTTCGAAAAACCCATTCATATTTAATACGTACACTTCCCAAAGAACACACCCTTCAAATTTCATGTCTCTAAGACCAGCAGTTTAAGCTGTGCGTTGATATATCAATCAGTGATTTCCCATACACAACTTCATCCTGCTTTTCTTCCCTTCGAGGGGTGGATTATCAAAAAAAAGCTAAGACACGTACGAATTAATTTTCAGTCATCAGCTTAAACACAAAATTTGAAGATCCTAACTTCAAAACCGACGGACTTTCATACAAACTTTCATCCCCTATTTTACCCCCTCAGGGGTAGAATTTCGAAAAACCCTTTCTTAGTGCTTACCTACACTTCGCAAAGCACACAACCTCCAAATTTCATGTCTGTAGGACCAGCGGTTTAGCCTGTGCGTTGATATATTAGTCAGTGAGATCCAATACACAACTTCATCCCGCTTTTTCATCCCTTCGAGGGTGGAATTATCAAAAACGCTGAGACAGGTATAAATTAATTTTCAATCGTCAGCCTTAACACTAATTTTGAACATCCTAACTTCGAAACTGACGGACTTTCATACAAACTTTCATCCCCTTTTTTACTCCCTTAGGAGTGTAATATCAAAAAATCCTTCGTTAGGAGATGCCTACACTGTATTATAATATATTTAGTGGTGTTTAATGTGGAAATGAAGGACTTGCATAAGTAACGTCATCCCTCTTTTCCCCCCTAAGGGGGTGTAATTATAACAAACGCTCAGACACCTATACATTAATTTTCAATCTTTAGCCTAAACCCAAAATTTGAAGATTCTAACTTCGAAACTGACGGACTTTCATACAAACTTTCATCCCCTATTTTACCCCCTCAGGGGTGGAATTTCGAAAAACCCTTTCTTAGTGGATACCTACTCTTCACAAAGAATACACCCTCCAAATTTCATGTCTCTAGGACCAGCGGTTTAGGCTGTGCGTGCATATATCAGTCAGTCAGTCAGTCAGTCAGTCAGGACTTTGAATTTTATATATACAGATGTTATAATGTTGTTGTTTGCTATTCCGAATAAATAAAATAAAAGAATACATAAATATATATTAGATATTAATATACTGACTGAAATAATTATATTTAAAACTAGTCTTTCCTGAGATAAAAATTAATATTCTATCCCGTAATTCTATCAGTGTGCCAAATTGTATCTAAATCCGTTCAATCATCCAACCAACCATCTAAAAATCCTTGCATTTATAATATTATTAGTGAGATAAGCATAGAAATAAATATACCTAGAAAGAACGTTGCCATACTACACGAATATATAAAACAGGCCAACTTTTATAGGCTGCTGCGCGTAACAGCTACGTTTTACGCTCCCTCTGCGTCATTCTGCTTGTCATAGTGACGTTCATAATGATAATAGTTGTTGAAATATTCCAATTAAAATCGGGAGAAAGTTAAATATTGAACATTATTTTGCATTTTTATTAATTTTTATTTGATTTAGCCTCTAACAGTTAGAGGCTATTTTTATCGACGCATGCACAGCTGCAACACTCTATCTGGATGTATCCTTAATCAAAGGAGATAAGTATCATATCAACTAAATACAGGAAATATGCAAATTTTGATGAAAACGTTGGAGAGCAGATTGTATCACAAACCAGTGGCTCGTACGTATGTATGAATTTAACGTTTATGTAATTATTTATTATTATGTATAAATAATTACATAAACATTAATATCATACATTTGGTATTATTTATTTTAAAAGTAAACACACACTGAAACAGTCTATTTAAACGAAGAAAAAATATTTTGACATTCAGTAACAAATGGTGCGCGAGGAATTGTGTACAAAATGTGGGCATTATATTTGGTATTTCTATTATGTGGATATTCTTATGTAAGTATAAAACAACAACTACATATTATTTTAAAAACATTAAGTAATACTTTTTGCATATCGTTGTAAAATAAATAAATTGGTGTACTTTTTTGTACTGTAGGCCCTGACAGAGGAAGAAGTAAAGGCAGAATTTATAAAAAAAGTAATGGCGTGCACAAAAGATCATCCTGTGGAGATGGCCGAGATGGTGAAGCTGCAAAACTTGATCGCACCGAAGGATATGAAATCAAAGTGTCTACTTGCGTGTGCTTACAAAAGTGACGGCATCGTAAGTACACCTTTATAAGCTAGCATTCCGCCCCGCGGTCCACTCATCTTCATTTCCCGTTCATTGTTATGGTACCATACCTCCCTTTGCAACTGTCAAGGATATGGTGCCTCCGCTTGAATCCCCGTAATGCATTCTTTCGGAATTCAAAACCGCGAATGTCTTTTGTTTTTACCAAAATCAGATTTTTGTTTTTATTCATTCTAGTTTCAAATACACGATTCCATATATAAATTTTGGCCAAAAGTAATTCAGATCCTTTTTTTTTTTGGTTTATCCAAAATCACGAATATACTTTCGCGTAGGACGGTGGATACGACAATAAATGAAACTACGTAAAATACAATACGGATAACCGTTAGTATGGGACCAACTTCATTTAACTTCATTTATAGTCGTAGCCACCCTGTATGTATCTAGGAAGCACTTTACTTGCGGCTAAATAGTTTTTGAACTTACCCAACTGTTTTATATATTTCAGATGACTGATAAAGGACTTTATAACATAGAACACGCATATAAATTAGCTGAAAAAACTAAAAATGGTGATGAGAAGCGATTAGAAAATGGAAAGAAATTGGCTGATCATTGCGTAAAAGGTAATGTTAATAAGGAGGAAGCTTGACAGCTCAATGAATGATCGTGGCATACTACAGCTACAGAATTTTATGTATATTCAATTTCTCCTTTCAGTAAATGATTTCGAAGTTAGTGATGGCGAGAAGGGCTGTGAGAGAGCTGCCCTGATTTTCAAATGTACAATTGAAAATGCACCAAAGGTGATGGAAATTATTTAATTATGGCTATTATTGTCAAAGTAGGTAATTCTAGTTATGAAAAACCATTTCTAAATATTATTTTTTTGTTACAGTTCGGATTCAAAGTATGAAACCTATAAAAAAGCCAGCTCCACATAGTCGTTTATTATAAAACTAACCCATTGATTTATTGTAAGTCTTTAAACTAAACCTTAAAATAAGTCGTAAAAACATTGAAAATATTAATAAATATTGAGATTTACCAATATGCTTAGACTTATTTCTGTATCACTGAATCAAAGTTTGGATTGTAAGTGATAATGATAAGTCCTTGAAAATACGGTTTTTAGATGTATCCTTTCTTGATCCGTTCGTCGTCAGTAAAACGTGAATTATTTAAGCGACATCTCGTGCTGTAGGTTTATACTACTATAGCAGAGAGGCAGAGTTACGATTGGGCATTGTGTTATAAGTACCTAGTCTAACTGACAAGATATTAGTTCTGTAATATTTCACTAGATGGTAGTGTAAAGTAATTATAGCTCAGAGTAGATAAATACTGATTATAGTAAACTAAACAATGTTTATTTAAAAATCTTAGAGGTGAATGAAAAATTTATTTTAAAGATGGTAACATAAACCTAACATGAACCTTATTTCAATTACTAAATAATTAGTGTGTGCACCATGCCTTCCATTATGTTAATCGAGGTAACTTTTAGTCCCAGCGTGTCCGGTTCCCCCTCAATGTGCACAGAGGATGAACATTATTACCATACCATAAGAAAATTATTACCATACATAAGTCTTCACACATGAATACTTTCTCTGTTTATGTCATACACACACATGTTCGTTTTTAAAGCAAGTTTTTCAACACCCCTTGCTATCGCAGAAGTGAACACGTTCCGCTGCGTACGCGCACACATAGAGAGGTCAATAGGTAGTAGCCAACTTCATTCAAATGTTTCTCGTCTGTCGGAGCGCAAGTTCAACTTCACTCCTTTCTTAAACTAAACACCGTATGATCGGTTCTTTGATGACGTTTGCGCAAACAATTGACGGTTTATAGTTTGTTTTGTCAATAATTCTGTGTATGACACTGTAAAATGTCTTTCGCTTTTTCGTTTTGTGATTGTTATGTGTATTGCCTGCGAGTTAAGTGCAGTTAAGTTAGTGATAAGTGCAGCATTTCAATAAAAGTGTGTGTTTATAATTTTTTATGTGTGTTATTAAATCTTTCTGAATACCTTGCATTTGGTAAGTACCTACTTAAAAGAAACTTAATCCCCCTTATTACAAAACATGGTTTAAAGCAAAGCCAGGTTTTACTGTCATTTGGTCACTTTCTAACGTCATATAATAAAAAGGGACGAGGCTATTTTAAAACCTGGTTTTCCTTAAAACCATGTTTTGTAATAAGGTGCAATGTGTTGTAGTTTGGTTGTAGTTTTATTTATGTCAAAACTTATACATACACAATTAAATTATGTCATGGAATTAATTTAATAGGTATAGAGGAGATAAGGTATTTTTATTTACTATAAAAATTAATGGTTTTATAAACTAAAATTAAACTTGATTTATTAGTATATAAATCGAAAAATCTTACACATATTAAACAAATTACATGTAAACTAGTTACTCTATTAATTATCTCTTATTAATAAGGGTATTGGTATAAATCTACGGGTGTCATCATCATTTTCATGACTTTCTGAGACATCTGTAACTCTTCCTGTTATCTGTTTAATATTTTTTACTGCAATTTTACGTTTAACTATTTTTAACTCGTCTCTCGATAACAATCTTCTGTTGACATTTTCATTGTTATTATTCAAAGCATTAAATTCCTCATCTACATTATGTTTGTAAAGTATTGGTCGTTGAATTGCATCGGTAATGGAGTCAGGACCAGAAGCGTCAGTGTCACGGCGTTTCCTTCGACCTGATACTACTCCAAGTTGAAGGAGTATTGGATTGCTAACCAATGCTGCAGCAGCACCCAGTAATGCGATTCCGGCAATCGGCCACAGTATTGTCTTTGCTCCTAATGCCTAAAAATAAAGATATTCATTATGTAGTTTAACAGTACCTACATTGTACGGCGTTTAGTAATAATGTATAGTTCAGTTAGTTCAGTTATATCATTTAGTTTAGTTATATAATGTATAGTTTACATCACTATATTATTCACAAACTTTAGGTACAAGACTCCTAAATAATAAAAAGAAAATATGCTTAGGACTACTGAACATTGTTACCAATAACAACGCACCGTGTTGCAAACCGGTGTCACTCTCCAAAAGAAGGATTCTCAAAAGGACAGGTTTTTTGTGGACCGTTTAAGGACCGTCTTAAAAAGAATATATTTTCACTGAACGTGCAAGTTTACGTATAGATTACCATAAGGCTGTTTAAAATTTCTGCCGCAGACACAGAACAGATGTCTCCATTGCAGTTATAGGACAAATAACATGTAGGTTTTCATACACTTACATGATCATAATGCTTATGGTGATATCCATGGCCATGTTGTAAGCCATGGTGATGACCAGAATCATGGTGATCTAGCCCATAATGTCCATGTTGATTATATTCAAGAGGCTCGTGATGACCACGATAGTCGTGATGATTAGAATGATCGTGATGACCTGTATTATGTGTTTGATACTCGTATTCGTGTCCGTAATGTGGATTTTCTTCGTATTCGCTGTATCCATACCCTGTTGTTTCCAAAGACGTTAGTCATATTTTCTATTGGATGTAAACTAAGATATGAACTAGCTTATGTTAAGATTAATAGCACAATTTCCAAACATACATGCAAACGATTCGCAAAGTAGGTAACAAAATATACTCGTAGCAAAATACCGTCACTTGACGGAACTTTCTGACTCACGGAATATGAAAGGCATGCAGACCTACATCCCATAAAATAAGAACTAGATCTTAGGTCATTAAAATGTCAATCAGTAACAGTATCATAATTAATCTATTCTTACCGCCTGCACCTGTATGGTCATAGTGTAGTAATCCTCGACTCGAGCCAGATAGCGCACTGTCGGAAACTTCCTGGAATTTTAACAAAAATGATTCACGAGTAATGTTATTTTCCTCTTATTCCTATAAACATTCTTTTGACTTTATCTTTGGGTTTTTCTTTATTTTTATGCAGTTCTACGATTTACAAGATTTACTATGACTCATTTCTTTTGTAAAGACATTAACACAGTTGACGAGGTACAAAGCAGATAGGTATTTGATTTCTGAATTACTATTTAATACTTTAATGATATTTTTGAACTCCATAGGTCTCTCTTTAATTGTAATAGATATCTTAAAATTAAGGGTTATTAACTCATCACATTATACTTTTGCTAACTCTTTGTCGATTATATTTTCTCGTATAAAATAATCTAATTAGTAATTGATATTTCTGATGTGCTACAGTGGTTCCGCGCCTTTTATTCACACGCTCTTTTCAATTGGGGTTATTTTCAACCTGCATTTGAATTTAACAACTATTATTTCTGTCAAGAATACAGTCAATCCTTATTCTCTTCTTTCTTTCTTTCTGCTATTTGCTATAATTGCATGAATACTTCCAAAAGATTAGTTTTTAAAAACAATCTATCAATCATGTTTGAATTCTTTCAATCTTTATTGTTTAGTGAGCTTTTACCTTCAATGACTCACATGGGTTTTCGTTATCTTCACTTCGTTTTAAGATGGTTTCATTTGAAAGCATTATTCATTATTACTGGGAACTGATCTGATATCTGACTAACTGTTGTGTCGAGGTCGAGGCCGTCACGGGAAAAGGTTCTTAGTTATGCATGTTCCGAACCCAGTCTCAATAGAAAATTACTCTCTTTAGCAACTATTATAACAATGATGTATTTTAATTAAACAATTCCAAGAACTCAAAGAACATGGTGATAAATACGAGTTGTTACATTAGGATTTATTAATGTTATTTTATTGTATCGGCTGCCGGTTGAGTCACATTTCCGTTCAAGCAAGTTTATCAAGAATGTGGGCCATGTTAGTGATATTCCCACCATCACCAACAGTTGGTCGTGTTTCTGCATTTAAAATGCATTGAATGTTGACGGGTGCCTGCCTGAAGTAATTGCACCTGGTTTGCATAGGTACCTACACTTATTATTATAAACTGGATATTTGCATAGTTTATGTGCTATTATATCTGTTATTATTAATAATTGTAGATTTAAAGCAGGAAATGGAGTAACTCTTACCTTGAATTTTATAGGACCACTTACTGGAAAAAAACCTGGATTACTTCCCACGTCTTCCTTCTGTAGAGTTTTGACATTTGTGGAATTCTGAAAAATATAGGGTTCTAAAGTTTTATGTCCACTACATTGCTTATTGAAAGATACAAGATACTTACAGCATCCTCAACTACAGAGTAAGCTCTGATATTAGCGTTGAAATTAGTATTTGATATAGCGTAGCATTCTTCATGATAAGCCAGCAAAAGGATTGCAAACAATACTTGATGGAGGTCTTCATATTTCATAAGCCACATTTGGTCACGGTAATTCCAGAAGCACAAACACAAGCACTGATAAAGAAGACACCCGAGATACAAGCCACTATGGTGGGCTACTTACTGATACATAATACTTTATAAAAAAGTAAAGGGACAAAAGAGGGGGTGGTTTCGTTGACAACATGATAGGAGGAGAAACAATGGTGCTGTCCAAGATGTGGTTACAGCCTGTTGACTCCATTGCGTAGTCGTTTCACTGGCTTTGTTCATAATAAATATAATGATGGTCATGTTTACTGAGGATTGTTACATGGTACATGAGCAATGCTGTGCGTATGAACTCCACGATGTACTTAGAGAAATAAAATATTTCAAGTTGTTGTTTTTGACAAAATGATAAAAACTCGTTTGATGGGAGTTGTAAAAAACTTGCTCTCTTGCTAGGAAACAGGTAAAATGCAAGTGTTCAAAAACATGCAGATAAGACATATTTTTATCTTTGGCTACTAGAACCAGGGTCAACTTGCTCCAAAATGATCGATGAGTAGTTAAATAATATTATCAAAGTGTTTAATTAAGAGTAGTAAGTATTTTTATGAATTTGAGAGTTAAGAAATGTACATCGAATATATTCTTCAACATTAAATGGTATATCATACGACTTGATCTAGTTCATCATCATCAGCCCATAATGTCCCACTGCTGAGTAAGAGGCTCCTTTCAAAATGAGTGTGAAAGGGAATGGCCAGATACTCCACCGCATATACCTACTGCGGATTGTTCGAGTGAAGAAGGAGGTCTCCAACTATCTTAACGACTGTCACAATTATGTAGCCGGGCGGGACCAACGACTTTACGTGCCTCCCGAAGCACGGAAAACGTTCGAGTTTAAATACTAGGCGGTCACCCATCACCCGGATACCGTCCACACATGTGATAGCTTAACTTTGCCGATCTACGAGCGCTTCTAGACTAGATCTAGTTAACTAGTACAAATTATAAAAAAGAACTGGATTCTGATGTTTCAAGAGCTATCAGATACCGTAACAAATTATTCCAGTTAGAGAGGATATGTGCTAAGCTTCCCGTCAGTCAATGCTGATTATACGATAAGAATTTCTTGCTCGCAGCGTCAACGTCACAAAAACATATGCCCGATAGCACGCACGCGCACATCTAGAAAGCAATGCGTTTCCGTACTGCATTATACATTTTCTGTATACGTTATCGTAAATTACCACAGCTAACCACCATTATAAAGTTTATAGCCAACGTATTTAGGTCTAGTTTCGTTTGCCATAAAATCCGCGGAATTAATTTTGCAGTTGTTAGCGTTTGTATATGTCCAGACGTGAACAATGGTAATGGAATTGTGCAAGATACGTATTATTACTAACTTAGGTAAGCAATAAGAGCGTCTTGGGTCTAAACACATTTATCAGCATCCATCGTTAGCCGTAAATAACAAGTTATTTTATGTGGGGTTTGTTAGCCAGAGGGCTTCCGCATCTATACAAGGCTTTTGATTTTCTAGCCACATCTGAAAACCTCTTACGGATTGGTATGTCTCGCAATAACATGTTCACGAAGTTAATATCAACTATATAGCAAAGGCTTGATATACTGATAGGTGTCGTTGGTCAGGAATACTGATGATTGTTGTAATCTGTGATAGCCTTGTTGAGTAATCCATTATTTAATATTATATAAGGTATAGGTACTGCCGAGAATACACAATGGTAACACGGCAGAATACAATTACTGCTGGCGGTACTTGAGTTATAAATGGCATTATGTATAATGGCAATTCTTCGATTGAGAAAGAGGTTATTTTTGTATTTTATTTTATACTTAATTTCAATGATGTTTCTTTTTATATTGATGCAATGGGTATAAAAGCATGTTTACCAGTATTCAGATGCCATGGTGATTTTGGTATACCTTTAGTGCACCCCACAGGCCCCCTAAAAAGGAAGCTAAAGCAATATTGCTAATGGAATTATTTTTTTCGAATTCAATTTAATACAGAACTTATGCAATTTAACCATAGAGATCGAATTTAACACTTCCGAATCTTTTAATTAATTGAATTGAATTCCATTAGCAATATTGCTTTAGCTTTCTTTTTAGCACCCCTGTTAGTACGGGTTATTGTGACAGTTATGTGGACCAATTGTAATTTGTTGGAGATGACTCTCACCCATCAAAATGCTGATAATAGCTGTTTCTACGATCAATGCAACTTGATTGAAACGTCGAGGTTAGTCAAAATGATATTTTGATCTTATTTTGATAATAATCCATGTGCAAATAGATCCGATATAACCAGGGGCTCTACCGCGTAACTGTGGTGGTAATCGTAACGAACACCATTAATTATTTCATCCAATGACGCGCCTGCGGTATGACGCGACGTAGACCATTCTTGGGCCCTGATTGAATAAAATTCATTAATGGTGTTCGTTACGATTACCACCAAAGTTACGCGGTAGAGCCCCTGGTATATAGTTTTATATCTTTAGATTTTACCATGACACAGAAATCTATGGTGAGTTTAACATTGCCTCGTGTCTTGAGTGTGAGTGGGTCCCAGAAGATTCGTAACAGGTATTGCACAGGTGTACAGCAAATTGAATCTGAGCTTTTATATTAATCTACGAAAAGTAAGCATGTTACATTTCACACGCTACGTTAATTTTGGAGTTCCTGTGAATTCTCAAGCATAAAGGTGCCGGTTCGCAGTTGCTGCATGCGGTCGGCTGCGAACCGGCACCTGATTAGTGTATGTTCTTTTGCATACCATACGTTTAAGATTGATGCTTGAACAAACAAACTGACAAATATATAAGGACAAACATTCACTTTTATAGTAATTATAATAGTAAGGACGTTTGAACAATCATCTAGGTAAATAAAAGGAAAATTGTGGTAAATGATGTTATTATTTTGTACTCATAACCCCATTCATAAATCTATTAAATTATACCTACACATAACATATGTATAGAACTAACTGTAGAACATAGGTCAATATTTACTCATATAAGTATGTACATAGACATTTCTGAACAGGTTTCATGTAAAGAATAAAGCTAAATCGCCCACCACCTCCGCGTTACGAGTGCAGGGAAGGTTTTATTAGTTTTAAATTATTTATTTCACCGCAACAGATTTACGATTGGCATCGCGATATATCAGGCGCCCGCCAATAAAATTCGTGCTCACGAAGATGTAAAAGTATATCTAGATATGTCCATAAAATATTGTTGCCGGCTCTACTAAGGTAGAAAATTATGTTTAGTACCTGACTAGGATGAGATTTTGAAATAAAGTACGATCGGCAGCTTCAATAGTTGCCCACCTTACGTAGCTATGATGCCTCGTATTTTCCTACATAAAAGGCAACTAATCGAAATATTTTAATAAATCTATGGTTTACTAAAATAAGAACAAACATATTTCTCAAGACATTTCCAGCACTTCTACATGTGTGTACACTTCCACATTTTCCAGATATCAGCCAGGTTCTCCCGGCAGGTACCGTTCAAACCCCCTTTTTATTTTACGAGCTTAAATTCTTCACGAGTTCCATAGGTGAAAAAAGTACAGAAGTGCTTTTTCAACGGCCGCGGACGGTCGGAACTGCAGAAATTGGAAAGAGGATAGCGGGTAAATGGCCTGACCACGATTAATGGGGTATGCAATTATTCCAAGTGTATATCTACCCATTTTAAATTCCCTTACTCGAAAGAATATATTGTATTTAACTTATGAGGTAAATTCTAATTTGTTTGACGATGAATCCGCGCCGTGCTTATGTCTCTTGGTAAATACCAACACGTGGAAGTTTTGGACGGGTCTTGTTTTAGAGGATGCAAGGGCTGATAATCAAAGCCATCGGAGCATGACTCTAACAACCACAGCCGCCCATTAAAACTTAGAGGTCATGCATGTTTCTCAAATTGTCATGGTCAATGGAGATAAACCAAGGTTAAGTTCTTCAAATTAGAATATCGGAATCAAATTTATAATATCCATATTTTTTTTTGGAAATATACTTTTTGAAGTAGACTGATTGGAAGAGCAGAATGTAAATTAACCACCACTTTCTAAACAAATATTTCGAAAATAATTTAGAAGGTAGCCTTTTTTTGGTAGTGGTAACGAAGTAACAAAAATACATTAAAGTCGTGGTTTCCACCTATATTTGGAACTGGATTGAAGAACCATGTTCATTGGAATCCAATTCCTGAGCTCAAAAAGCCATCGATCAATGTCTCAGGCTTCAAAGAGCGTATCGGAGGCAAAGCAGGAGGTGTCACGCTCGTAGATAGATCGAGACGTAATCCAAACGAGTATCAATAGAACTAGCATTTACGTGATTTGTGATTGTGTGAGACTGCTTTGAGCAGGGCTATACAACAATTTTTTAACGTGTTAGAAAGAATATAATGCAGATATTAATACATTACTAAGTATATTAATTAGCATAGGTCGATAACAGTCACAGATTACAGTCTACCACTAAACTTAAACATTCTTGTTGTTTGGTTCTAAAATGCTAGTAAAACTGAAGTAGAACTAATAAACTAAGTATTACTTTTAAATTAGCATAAGAAGTCAAAATAATACTAAGAACTTAAATAGAAACCAATAAAGTTTTGGAAAGGTTAAGAATCTCTGCCAACCGAATCATTTGTTAACTTTGAATGATAGCATATCGATTTGGTATTTTGTAACTTATTTGTAATCTATCGATGTTTGCAAAAATATTTGATTACAGTGTGAGGAAAACTGATGTTGATACAAAACTGGAATTGCTTTTACGTGAAAGGTTTTTACAAAGCTTTCACACTTTCAATGCATGTCCCGATGAGACATCGCGTCTCAGCAATATGAGAGTGGTGTGCTATGAAAAATACCGTAATGCTGCTTGAGCCAGAAACATTAAACCATCTCAGTATGTAAGAGGGTAGGGGGTGCAAATGTCGCGTACACGTATAGGGGCTTAAAATAGTACAGAAGGGGTGACTTTGAGGTGACATTTGAAAAATATGCGGTGGATGGTTATTAGTGGATTCATAAAAATATGTAAGGGAGAGAAAATATAACTAAATGGATCTTGTTATTACTAGTTCCTTTAAACAGTGTGAGTGGACTTGCTTTTAGCCTTCAACATGTTCTTGTCTTAACACTTTTAAAGCTCACAGATTCAATGCAATTACACTGAAAAAATTACGGTGACAAAGTGTACGTTAGTTGTTGTCTGGAAACTAACTTTTGTTACATTTAATCTTATATCTTTTAGATTTAATCAAATAATTTAGTAATGAACCAAAACTAGTTTTGTTACTGGGGATTTTTAGTTCGCAAGTCACTCTGATTAGGTTATTGGTGGTAAAAAAAAAACAGTGAGAAATGTTATTGCGTTTAGTGATCGCAGAGCAAAACATGCAAAGATATCCAAATAATTTTCAACTAAACAACTTGTTTTCTATTTAGAATTAAAAAAAGTAGTTGATGTACATAATAACTCCTGGAATCTACAAGTATTTTTAAACGAACAGCACATGTTCGCCCACCGTATAAAGTTAAATAAAAAGATCAATGACCCGACTGAGCGGTAACTCGTAAAGAAACACTTTTCCGCAGAAAAGGAATGCTCTAAACTCGAGGAAAAATTACACTCGTTACGGTACGAGAAATTGGCGTTAATAAAAAAAACGCACCGTCATTCGGAAGTGAGGGCGTTGACAAACGAGCGGAGTAGAGCCGGCTAATGAGCCGCAGCCTGTATCACCTGACGACCGAATAAAAAGCCTATCTGTGGACGCTGGCGTTACGTACGACACCATTTGTTTGTCTTTTTTCTGGGGGGGCTAATACAGCAATTTTTTAAATCCAAAAGATTTCTTACTTGTGTAATTTGTATGGAGGAATACATTTGAGGAAAGATGTATAAACGCATAAGGATGGTGGTAAAGTGAAATTTGCATGTGCTATATCTACCTTACACCTTCCAGGCACAAAGTTTATTAATTACTGGCTATCTTAGTAGAGTATATAAATACTACGGTAAAACGGAAAGGTTTTACTTTATACTTGATATAAACCAAAGTTGAACTCATCTCTAGTTCTTAGATAGTTGTAATACCAGGACTTACTAAACTTATGCAGTGTTCATCCTTCAGTTACTCTTCAGAACTTCATATACTCACTTTATAAGCCAGTAGAGACAAGCTTGACATTTCTTAAAAAGTACTAGAGTTCGCCCATGAGCCGAAATTCGTTTTTTTTTTATCACAAAGAACTAATAATATACTTAACACTGAAAAAAGGACGGGGAAGATTCGCGGATTCCCGCGGACCGAACGAGAAGCGAACCGAACAACGACCCGGTAAAAATAAGTCTGAAAAAGAATTTGGTTGTCATACTACACAACTAAGAAGAAGAAGATAAATAAAAAGAAAATAAAGAGTATATGTGTGTGGTGTGTCGAAAGTTGTCTATTCGCAAAGTTTAAGAAACATCCAAGATTCCAAGTACAGGTCGGTTAACGAAAGCTGGCACGTTCACAGTACTCATAAATTTGCAATCAGTCAAGTCTAATGGACGAATGCAAAAATAGACCACTCTATATTTATGAGCAGTAGCAAAAGCAAAACAATAACTGTCTCCTTCATACTCATAAGCTTGACTTTGCGCGAGAGAGACGGTGTAAATGTGTTGAAACGTGCCAGCTTTAGTTAACCGACCTGTAGTGCTACGTAACTTGTTGTCATTACTTCATAATTTTATCTGCGATGATATTATTATTTGTTAATCCTTATTCTTCATGTACCTACGTACAAATACCAAAATGAAATATCGCCGTTTGGGCGTTCAAATAAATCGGAAACCCGAAATGACACCCGAACAATCCCTGTAATCCTTCACCTCGGACTAGACGGTTGGATTTAAATGTGTGCCGCTAAGATGTTGCTGCTTATTCCAATACTTTTAAATGGATATAATATTTGTAATTTTTTAAACAGGTTATGTAGAGGATACAAATAAATAAGGAAATTATTAATACGTACAAACATTACCATTCCAATTCATTACAATTACAAATATTATAGCTTCAACATGTTTATCCATATTAATACACCTACTTAAATATAATATATAAATCCCCCATTTGTTTATTTTATTTTAACAAATTTACACAAAAAAGTGAAATTAAAATCGCAAAAACTTTCAAAGTCGTTTGGGATTTCTCTGTTGTAAAAACATGAGCTACATTATGTCCTTTTATGTCCAGAAAATGAAGTTCCTCTTTAGCGATCTCATGGGACAGGTTGTTCAAAATATAAAGTATAGGGCTTTAGGATCACCCGTGTCTGTTATATCCGCATCGGCACGTTTCACACCCCACCTGATCTATGATCAGATTCATACAATCGTCATTTTGGTTAAATTTGGATACTTAAATCCTTGTACGTGATTTGGGATCGGTTTGGGTAAATATTCAATAAATGATACTTTGTTTTCACCTCGTTTTCACGAGTGTCTATCAGTTGCTTTTGTTTATTCTATTTTCATTTATCAATGATTATATTGGACGTCCATGAGTTTTGGGACTTCTTTCCAACTATTCTTCTTCTTCTTTTACTCATGTAGTTTCACAATCATTAGAGGTACTACACACAGTCCTCCATCGGTTCTTATTGTCCCTAATATAAGTTTCCAGTTATTTGGTGAAATGATCAGATCGTCTCTTCAGACTGCGACCTCTCAGCTTCGCGCTTTCTACTTTTCTTGAAACCATAACTTTTCCAAGACTTATCAAAACTTCAGCAATTTTAAAAGTAATGACTGAGCTAGAACCTACAATATTTTTGTTAACAGGATATTCTACATGTTCCTGAGTTGTATAAAATAGTAGATAGAATTATCAATTCATTCTCCTGAATTTCCATGTAGGTAAATAGATGGTTCGTGCCGATAAAAAATACGTTTAAGGAAAACCGCAGCAGAACTTTGTTTCCCACCTATCATAAACAATCATCTGGCAAAAGCTTTCACCCCTTATGCAAATTGGCAACGTTTATGGTGCACGTACATAACTCACGCACGACCGACGACAGCGACACTGGTACAACGGGCCAGCTACCCTTTTTGTAAAGTGACATTCGTTTTTGGCAGTCAGGAAATTGCGCGACTCCTAACTATGATGCTTAGCGCTTTGGATGAGGGGACGCGTTTCGTCAGTTGATTTGTAAGTAGCTATGGATTTATTTGGCCAATTAGATTTTAAAGTTTTTTTTGTCATTGCTTACAAGCTTACAAATTGTCCTTCTGATGGTAAGCGGCCTCCATCGCTTAATGATATTAGAAATACCAAGGAGATTACTAAATATTTTTTCGGCAACGTGCGAGTGATATTCCGTTTCCGATATCGAATCCGAGCGTTTTAAAATAGCCCTGCTGGTGTTGCTAGCGTCCGTAGGCTACGGTAACTGCTTACCATCAGGGGGCCGTACGCTTGTTTACCAGCTTAGTTGCATAAAAAAAATACACAAGTATTTTTCTTTTAAAAATAAACAAAAAATTACGAAGATATCACGCCATGGTATGGCTTTTCACAAAGAAATGATTTCACGAGACCCCACTGATGATACCTAGGTAAAAAAAACTAATTAGTATGTCAGTTAGAGTTAAAAAATATTGGACACGTAATTTTTTGCATTACCAAATCATAAAAAATTGGCAAATATAAAGCGAGTCAAAGTTCGGGAGTGAGGGAGTCGTGACGTCACTTTAGAGTAAAAAACGTACCTACTCTAACGTGACGTCATGCGGAACAACGACATACGCCATCTTCATATTCGTATTTTGACAAAAGAAAAAATACGTCTTTTTTTTAATGTAAAAGACGGATGAAATAGCTTTTTTTAGTCATCTAGCCCAGTGTAAACTACCTATAGATATGGATGGCCATTGGTCTGTTGACAAATGTGATCCCAACTCGCTAAAGTTCCGTTGTGATGAGTTATCAAGGTGGACAGCGCATCTGTATCCCATATGATATGTTTGGGGCAGGTGGAACGCGTGTCCATCTGTCATGCCAGCCCTTATTATACATAACGAGATAGTTTCATATAAATTGGGTTATAAAACCAGCCCTTATGAGGTTATTTGAAAGTGTGAAATGTACCTGAATGAAAAAACACATTGTATAAAATATTTAAAAACATACGGTAACATCAATTAAATATGTTTTAATAAGGTTTTAAACACGGGTTTTAAATTTAATCTTTTTTTTTATTACCAGTTAGAAACCATTAGAGTAAATATCATTTTGATGCTGTCAAAATATGACGTTACAATTCAGTATTTCAGTCTTTCCATTTATTCTACTAAATTGACATGTCATTCCTATAATCCAGCTCCAGCTTATAAATATTTCCTTTTGTTTATTATACACAAAAGCGTGCATTCGTAGGACAATGTTTAGGAAGCAAAGGACATCTCATAAACACGACATGGTGACAAGTGCCCGTTGCCCGGCAACCGGCCGACATCTCAAGTAGTTTATACGCAAATTGTCGAGTCCAGCCCAGTCCAGCCCGTAGCGCTAAGCCTCGACGTACAGAGAGATTCCTTCAACTTTTTTTAAATCAAAATAGACTCCTTTTTACCTATTTATAATTTTATAAAGTTATTCAGTTCCTACCTAAGGCACCAATTTTTATGATAGTTTACATAATTTGAATTTTCCTTCTAGTCCTGTCTTTAGGTTCAATGCTTTCTTGCGAGAAAAAAAGGGCGAGAAAGTTTCACTTGGTTGAAACTAATTAAGAAGCCAATGGCGGAACGAAGGGACCGATCGAGGTTACTCACATTTCCAAGAAATTACTTATCCAGCTCAGTAATGGGTTCAAAATTTCTACAAGTGCTTTAACTACGATATAGTAAATGGTTTTATGTTTTTGTCTCCCTTCTAAACTACTCGGAGAATCTACTTGACTATTGATTATTTCTTCCAAATATCATTGGGGAGGGGGGAAGGTTCGGTAATGAGTGGTTGCCCTAGCAAAGCGTCCATAGGGTTACGGTAACCGCTTACCACCAGGCGGGCCGTAAAATAACTGTAATTTCTATCTCCTATACTTAATATAAAATATCAATTACTTTATTTTCCTCGTAAGCGCGGATTTTTTTATCTTCATTTAGGTACCTATGAAAATGTCGCTGTGCGTTGACCTTTAAATGTTAGGGGACAATGCGGCAGAGGGTGCGAAAAAATAAAACGTAATGTTTCTTGGGGTTTCAAAGACTTGTTCAACTTATTTCCGTTGAATTTCAGAATTACTTCATCGAGCTTCTCGACAAACACTTGGTATTTAAGATGTAATGTAAACGAACTTTACGTTATACGTTATCATAATATTGAGTTTATATTTTTATCTGGAATTAATCTTTAGCAACCTCACATTGGAGCCATTGTGGTGAAAAGTGAAAAAAGGTTTTACCTATTTTACTTTAGAAAAGGTCGACGTCTGCAAGTTTTTAATCATGATGTCCTATTTTTTTAATCAAATATTTCACATTCTGACTTGATGCAATTCAAATTCAAAATTCAAAATCATTTATTCAAATAGACCTTCGCAGGCACTTATGAAAAGTCTGACTCTAATACTCTAATACCGGTTCGGAAGGTTGCATTTGCTGAGAAGAGCCGGCAATAAACTCAGCAATTACTCTTTTCAAAACAGGCTTAGATTAATTACATAATATTTACATTCTAATCGCACTGAAAACAATTGCGTGCCCCGGCGCGGCGGCAAAATTACAAAGTAGACTGAAAAAATATTTAATAAGTAAATAAATAGCAAACTTAAGCAGACCAGCAATGTTCTTTCATTGCTACTATACGTAGTATATATATATAGTTATATACTATGAGCTACTACATTATTACTTATACTTCAGAGTTTATCAAACCCACTCTTTGCTCCAATAAGTACTAAAATATCGAAATATTCCATTAAAGTTTTCATATATAAATAACAATGTATTGATTATATTCTATCGGAAACGGTGACCATCTGTTTACTTATAAAGGACCCAATAAGGACCTAATCTCTTTCCAAGGCGCGAGCTCACGTGCGTCTCGATAACTTTCATAACTTATCCTTTTAATGTATCGGCTCATCTTATTTAGTAGCTATTTATTCAGTAGGTAGAATTGGTTCTTTTTACCGACTTCAAAAAAGGAGGAGGTTCTCAATTCGGTTGCTTTTTTATCATTGTTTCCTCATAAGTCCGTCATTTATTAACCGATTTGGAAAATTAGTTTGGAAGGGTATACTTCCCGTTTGGTCCCATTGTAATCAGATCAGGATTTGATTACTTCTTAGTGTACTTTGAAGCGCTCGTGGCGTAGCATGATTAGCCGTTCTTAATCGATCGGCAAAGTTAAGCTACGTCTGTCGTGGTCGGTACCTGGATGGGTGACCGCCTAGTGGTATTTCAAATCGAGCGTTTCCGTGCTTCGGAAGGCACGTAAAGCCGTTGGTCCCGGTTATCACTTAATTGTGATAGTCGTTAAGCTAGTTGGATGCCTCCTAGGCAGCTTGAAAAATTCCAACAGTAGGTTGACCACTAGCCTACCTCCACCAATCCGCAGTGGGCACGCGTGGTGGAGTATCTGCCCAGTCCCTTTCACCCTCATTTGTGAAAGGAGGCCTGTTCTCAGCAGTGGGACATTATAGGCTGATGCTGATGCTGATGCTGTACTTTGAAGTCGGTTTAAGTTTTTTGTCAAACGTCTCAATTATTTACAGTCAGATTGGATGCATTTTTCAGGCTCATCATCGTCTTATCTCTTATCTTCTCATCTCTCTATGCTTTTGATTTTTCAATGGCCAGGTACCCAATATTTCGCCATTGAAAAATCAGCCCTGAATACAAAGACATATAAGAAGAACCTGAATATCACTAGGATTGCCGATTTGATGAATCTCTGTGCATGGAACCTTTGTGGAACCTCTGTACCATCACAATTCTGGTACATTATACACTTTTATTTTTTGGTAGACGTAAACGGCGTAAACGTAATAACATTTTTACTGGTCACTGTCAGTGGTCGGCTGAAAATCAGAGGTTGAAACATGGTTGACAATTATTTATTTTTCCCCATATATTACCTGATACCTTTTAGATGTAATCACCTAACTTCATAGTATCATCATCATTTGTGACTGACTTAATAAGTACGCAGATATGTACGCTTCTATCATTTATTATACGTGTCAAGATCCGAAGTACAAACATACTCTAGGAAATAAGCAATAAAGGAAACGCCAAAGCGCTACATTTGTATGA
The DNA here is from genome assembly GCA_947623365.1 of Achlya flavicornis. Taxonomy (NCBI): domain Eukaryota; kingdom Metazoa; phylum Arthropoda; class Insecta; order Lepidoptera; family Drepanidae; genus Achlya; species Achlya flavicornis. The sequence continues at coordinate 8,866,542 of OX392482.1, forward strand.
GACCCGCTGAAAACCAAATAGCAGCTCATGATGTTATAACGCTATTTATTCAGCGCAGCTAGCGCTAACCCCATTCAATACTTCCTACTCGTCTTGAATTACATTCCGGATGCCCCTGGTGTGATTTAAATTTGTACACACTGTTATTCGCCTAATGTTTACACTTGTACGTAGTTTCTATACTACAAAGCTATTTGTGGGAAGATTTCGTGTTTACTAGACTGTTGCTAGGAAGAAGCTCTTGTGAAATTTCGAGATTCAATCCGAACTTTACAATAAAATTAATGGAAGATAAGGAAAATGCGAAAAAGCATGTAAATAACAAATGATTAGAATACGCGCCTTCTTGTTAATTTTTTGACTGTCCTGTCTGTTTTCCGACTAAACAACGAAACGACTGGACCTATTTTGACGGGACTTTCACTGGCTGATAACTGATTTTATAAGGAGTAGCTTAGAATTAGTGGGTGAAACCGCCGTATTCAGCTACTTATAAATAAACAGAGAAGACAGTAGTAGTGGTATGCACACGGTGGTAACCATTCTATGCCTTCCGTCTGACACAATGTTTTCCTTCGTTGAAAGCTCATGTACATCGTAGGATTCAAAGCCATTACCTTCCAGGGCATTCGATGCAACCACTGAGCCATAGGTATGAGCTATGAGCATTATTCTTCGAACGCGACACCTTTCATACAATATCTTAATCGGAATGTGTGGTGTGAAAGCACTTATATTTACATTATTTCTAACCACGAGAGAGAATGCCAAGATCTAAATGTATGGAATGTCATCCCACATCAATTAAAATTATAGCACGCAATACTGTTGTCATAGTTAATATGTTCACACTTGTAGTTGACAGGAAACACGGGTTAGGATTGCGTGCCTGAATGTTAACTAACGTTACGTTCAAATCTTTAATCCACGAGGGTCTTTAATCAACTTTGACCTTCACAAATCTTAATTAATAAAAATTCTAAGCTGCTTAGGACTTGTATTTATTATCATTTGTGAAGTAATCAATATTTAAAATTAAAGACAATACAACAACCTACAAACTTACGGGCCAGTTGGCGCGGTTGGTTCAGATTCCACCTATCACGCCGCAGATCGTTAAGTTTGATTCCCACCCAGGAGACGCATTTGTGTGCATGAACATGTCTATATGTCCTGAGTCTGGGTGTAATTATGTAAAATGTATTAATGTATTATACAAACAAAAAGTAGTATTTGTACTATATCAGCTATACCTGGTTTCCATAGTACAAGCTTGGGATCGGATAGCCGTGTGTGAAAGGATAGGTACCAATTTCTCGGAAAGCCCAACGTATATTAATTTGTTTAATTAAATATTCAATGATTATTGTGCAGATGCTACTATAGATGGATTGTTACTGGATTGGGGTATTCCTACATGTTTTGTACAATGTTCATTGACTCACATACATTCCTAATGGTTGATAACATTGAAATTGAGGCAGAATCCGGTTGCAATGCGTCATTGCATGACTAAACTAAATCTAAACTTTGTTGTGACCGTACTACAATGTTGATATTGTAGTCAAACTCAGTTATCCAAGTTAAAAAAAAAACTGAACGGAAAGATATAGGTACAGTATGAGGCACGAATGGTGAGCACAAATAGGCAGTAGTGGGGGCAAGCTCGCGTATGTACACTTTTGGCCAAATCACAGTAGCCAAATGACACGTAAGAATCCAATAGACGACGAGCATCGACTGACGAACCAATCGTGTGCAACTCGGCGCCCTGCTTCATTCCGCCAAACAGACCGAAAATTAACTAGGTACTGCGCAGGTGTCTATCTGTGCTCACCACTCGTGCCCCTTACTATACTTACCTAAAATAATTGTATGAAAAACAATATAGGTACAGTTTTACGTAATTGTAATGCTGTGATACAGGTAACCTACTTAGTGTGTCAATATCTTACGCTGTGACGTAACAAACAACGTATATGAAGCAAAAAACATATTGTCATTCCTATATAAAAAATAACAAGCCTATTATATACAAGTATGAGTTAACAAGCTTGCTCTACTTTCAGAGTGGAGAATGTCAAACATTTGCCATCGGTACATCAGGCGGCACTGCGAGGAGAAAAATGGAGGCTCCTACATGAAGGTGAGACTCACTTTCCATTTCTTTAAATTAATCAAAAATGACTACGAAAGGAGCAAATACTAGTCAAAGAATATTGAGACTTTAAGGGCCCGATCGGGCTTTTATTTCTTTCCGTTCCGTTGTGTCGACAACAGTTACGAGGAGTTTTTTTTTTTACCTTCGTAGAACAATATGGATAGATGCCTTAGGATAGATGTTTCAGTGATTCGCGACCATATAGTTGATTTAGCATATTTATTTATTGATTTATAGACCATCAGCTCAATGGAACATACATAAATAATTTGGATTACCGTCTGCCATAGATACTATAAGATAAATCAACGCCGCGTTCTATTTCACATAGATTACAAGTTTGATCATAACGCAATATCATCCTCAGATGGTTACTTCGATGTTGCGTGATGGTAGCCCATAATACAGATCAGCTCATGTTCCAAATGATTAAGTACGCAGTTAGTTACCAACTACGTTTTTTATATTATCTCAGACTAGACGGCGATAAATAAGCTACGAGACTTGATAAACTAGTATATTTGTATGACTTCGTCTGCGTAAAGATTTGCTGTGTTTTTTAAACAGAGATAACTACCTTCATTGACATTATTTATGATCAGATTTCAACAACCTTTGAAGATTTTGGCATATTTATCGGCTACCTTCATTGACATTATTTATGATCAGATTTCAACAACCTTTGAAGATTTTGGCATATTTTTCGGGCTATTTTGTATTTTTGTTGCTAATAGCGGCGCACGATTTAAACTGTACATTGTTCATTGAGTTAATACGTATAGAGAAGCTATCATAAGCAAAGCTAGGTTATGTCCCAATTTTTTTGATTCAACTAAAGTTCTCTTTAGTGCTCAATAATTAGTCCTCTAAGCAGACAGTAGAAACACGTAGCGCTATCAGAACGCTTTTAGGAGTATTTTTCTCGAAAACACCGTGAATTTCACGGCGCTTACGCGTTTCGTTCATCGTTCTACGACAACAAGTGTGGCCGGACGGCCTGACTTGAACGGAACATAGTTGTGATGTGGGCTCATGTGGGTCATCTTCTCTATACGTAGTAATAATAGCTCAATGAAATCGATTGGGGTTTATGTTACTTGATGGTTATGGTTATTTGTTTTAAAAATATCGATGATGACCAGAGCCTCAAGTCATTTTAACCCAGCCTTTGACGCAATTTTAGGTTAAGTGGTTTAAATTTTAACCTAGATTGATGGAAGTGTAATTACCCTATAATAGAAAATCTATTCCAATATGTTAAATTTACGAACAAATATACTTTTATTTTATAATGTTATATAATATTATAGTTATGTTGGATACTCTATAGTTTAGTGAGCGTTTTACTTCATTTAATTAAATGTGTATGTTAGAATGTATCAATTTTATTTATTTTTGTAATAATAGGTATGGTTTGATCAATATAGGTCACGTAAATAAATGTACAATGTCACAGATGACATTAAATTTTTACCCCGTCGGTTAACAAAAGCTTTAACTTTTGCATTTGACATTTCCATTTCCTCTTTTGGACTTCACTGTGACCACACATCGGTGAAAATGACATATTCAAATTAATGGTAGTTTATTTCGTGGTTTCATCTATTTTTGGATCTTTCATTGGTTGTCATTGGTAAATGCAGTAAACACAAACGCGGTAAAATAGTTACTTACTATTTTGTATTTTTATGAATTAATAGAGAAAATTATAGCATCCGTTAAACATTGATAAGAACTGTGGATAACGACAACGTTGTGTTTCAAAATGACTAATTAGCAACAGAAGAGCTGATAGAATTAAAAACGATGAATAATTAAATGGATTGAGAGGGGACAACAATAAAATCAAGGCATTAATCAGTTTAGTTAGGATCAGTAGATGTCTTAGTGTGACCAAATTTAGAAATGAAGCATTGACTTCGAATTCCAAGGACATAATAAGTCATACCATAACGCCTATCAACTTAAAGTTAGCAATATTGTTGATATGAAAAAGATATTATATTGTTTTGCAAGGATCAAAGGATTTTGGTTAAACTGCTGCTACCCAAGCTAGATAGATATTCTCGGTCTGAAAATCATAATACGGATGAAGTAATATTTCAAACTAGTACCTAACCTACCTATTTACATATACTGTTTAATAGTTAGACGTAAACAAAAGGTTTACGAACAAAGTTGAACTTATAGCGGCTGTGCGGTGCGGTGTTCAATTTCCGAGCCGCCACAAAGCGGCGCCGACCGTCCTGTCGCTTCCTTTACGTGAGCATGTACGCGTGAATCCTATCTAATGATTGTAGGCTGTAGTTATAGACAGGCTACATCGAAGCCTGGCTAGCTACGCGTTCAGACTTGACTGCCTGACTTATATCTGTAATAGACAATATCTACAAAGTTCCCGTCTCTCCCGTTGCTCCCTACGATGCTATTACAAATAAAAGTTTGTACATAATAAATAGGTTTTTCCATAGATTACAGAATAAGGTATTATTCTTATTCTGTAATCTGTGGGTTTTTCATAGTACTTAGCCTGTAAGTTATGTATGAGTTATTAGGTATGGTTCTCCACATGCTTCCTAATGAATTTTTTGATTAAACACAGGTATCTTATAGTTTCTCATTTTTCTTGAGTAGTCACTCATAGTTTATTCTTCATAGACGTAAAAAATAATAAAGTATTGCACATTCAATTCCTTATATTTTTATTAACAGTTTTTTTTACCTATCGTAAATAAATTATGATGCATTGTCCATATCTGGAGTCGGATGGTGAAAGTAAATAAGTTTTTGTTGAAAATTTAATTTTTAATACAATCTTTTTTGGTGGCTGTACTTGTTGTTGACTGTACACGCATTGTCTTCCAATATAATAATTCAGAAATTCGACTTGCAATATTTGACCCGAACATACATACATTGCAAGTTTTTTTTTTTTTTTTTTATGTCAACAGGTTGTCAAGCAGGCAGACGGGCCACCTGATGGTAAGTGGTCACCGCCACCTATGGACATTTGCAATACCAGGGGGATTGCCAATGTGTTGCCGACCTTGTAGAGCTCTTTTTACGCCTTTTTTGAAGAACCCCATATCGTAGCGCTGAGGGAAAACCGTAATGGGGAGCTCATTCCACAACCGAATGGTCCGCAGTAAGAACGTCCGACTAAAACGTTGTGTGGACGATCGAGGCGGCTCGAGGATGTGAGGATAAACTCCACATCTCCGGCGAGCAGTGCGATGGTAGAAAGGTGATGGTGGCCAGATCAAAAAGTTCACGAGAACACTCCCCATTATACAGGCGGTAGAATACACAGAGAGAGCCTATATCTCTCCGAAGGCTAAGAGGTTCTAAACCGCCAGTGAGTATGGGATCGTCAACGATACGAGTGGCCCGCCTTTGCACCGAGGCAAGTGGATTAAGCTGATAAGCGGGTGCGCCTGCCCAGAGGTGCGAGCAGTACTCCATATGCGGCCTAACCTGAGCTTTATAAAGCTGTAGCCGCTGGCGTGTCGTGAAGTACCACTTAGCCTTATTAAGCACACCCAACTTTTTTGAAGCCAGTTTGGCTTTGCTTTCCAAATGACCTCGGAACTGGACATCACTCGCAATATCGACACCGAGGATCCCGATACTGTGTGCGATGTTTAGAGGAGTGTCTGCGAATTTCGGTGCTACTACGAATGGGGTTTTTTTCGCGGAGAACGCGCAGACTTGTGTCTTCGAGGGGTTAAAACGGACTAAATTAAGTCTCCCCCATTCCGAGACCCGCTCCAACGAAGTCTCGACTTCAGACACAAGTCGAATTCGACTTTCCTCCACCGTGGACCGAGGGATGTTAGCACGGCCGGAGTATTGGGCATCACCAGTGCTGTCATCCGCATAGCAGTGAATGTTATATGATATTATATGCAGGATGAACAGTGTGGGTGATAGCACACAGCCTTGCGGTACGCCAGCATTAATATTTTTGATATCGGAGCAGCATCCGTCAACGGCGACTTTGATGCTCCGATCAGCAAGAAAACTGGACACCCAAGTGCACAAACCCTCGGGAATTCCGTAAGACGGCAGCTTCGATAGAAGTGCCCTGTGCCAGACCCGATCGAAGGCCTTAGCGATGTCGAGGCTAACTGCCAATGCCTCGCCTTTACTCTCTATGGTTTCAGCCCATCGGTGCGTTAGGTAAACAAGAAGATCACCAGCTGAACGACCATGACGAAAGCCGTACTGGCGGTCGCTTATCAGCTGGTGCTCCTCTAAATACCTAAGGAGCTGAGTATTGATGACCCGCTCCATCACCTTAGAGAGGAGGGAGGTTATCGCTATTGGCCTGTAATTGGACGGATCTGTTCGGTCCCCTTTTTTGGGAATCGGAAGTTAACAAAAAGCTTATAAAGGTGGTAAGTAAAAAGCTCAAATAAGTTAGTTCTTACTTACTAAGACACAAAAGAATAGAGCTTAACTAACAATTCATACCGACATAACAATTAATATAAAAAATAAGAAGTAGGTTATACAGATAATCGAGATGAAAAATCAAAGTGGAAAGCGAAAGAATGCAATTAGCGATTAATTAAAAGTTCGTCCGTCTCAGTCCACTAAAGGCGAATAAAGTAAGGAATACAAAAGACCCTCGACAACAATCGATGCAATGGGGGAAAATAACAAATAGCAGAACAAATCAGCCGTGACTATACCTTGCTTAATAAGTAAAAAAATCCCTTGTTTTCCGACTGAAAATTCCCCAACGACAAGGCATCGCTGTACAACTTTCTTCATTTGCACCGCTGACAAACAAAACGTCGCAAAATATTAGTTGTACGGATAGCCTATTTGTGTGCCTATTTGTTTTCACAAGGAATAGCGGACCGGGTTGAAAAAGAAAGTCTAGACTTTTTTTATTCCTGTTTTTATTTTAAACAAGTCTGTTTTGTTGAGAAGTCATACAGTAACTTTACCTGAATTAATATCGTTAAGATACATAGTTTTGCGTACGTTACCGAGAGAATTTCTCCCGGGATAAAAAGTGTATTTATCCTAGGAATGATCTATCTATGTGCTAAGTTTCATCCAAATGCGATCAGCCTTTATAGAACTAAGAGGACTATATCTCACAAACTTTCGCATTTATAATATTAGTATATGATAATATAATAGGACGAAAACGAAATACTTACCTTCTTATATGGGGGCACGGCCAAGCCACATATTTTGACTATGGTGTAGAGTTTGTGAAGTTAGGGCTTGTAGAGTAAGGGCGTGTAGAGATATAAACTTGGCTCTACATGAGATCTGATAACTTTTTGAAAGTGCGAGCCATATGGTCTTGACAACATTTTACACAAAAATGATTTTGGTGGGATTAAGATATTCCAAATTAATTCCTAGAAGTATATTTTCAATTGCCTATAAGAGCGTTCTGTAATCATCTTGTATAATATACAAACTATAAAATTTGTCTGCTGGCCCCCTAGACAAGATGGTTGTCGACAATCGTCATCGTTAGTCAACGATCAACCTTTGTATGGGATTGACACAAGAGATTGTTAAAAATCACGTGATATTTCGATTTGAAATGTCAATCCCATACAAAGGTTGATCGTTTACTAAAGATGAACTGGGTCAGAAGACAAGATGCTTTCCGACATCCGTGACATTTCAAAATGATTCCTTAAAATAAATGTCAGTTTAATTGAAAATTTATAATTGTAGGTTCAATTACGGTTAGTGATTACTGAACTATGGACTTTATACCTACCTACTAGGCAGATAAGGTTCTGGTGTGAGGTAATTATATCAATTTGCCTACAACTAGTCTACAATGTTTCTTTAAAGTAGTGCGAGGAATTTGCCGTCTTTATTTAGTCAATGGTTTTCCTAAAACATAAAATAACATAAGAGAGGTAGAGCGTAGAGTTTATTGACTCAAAGAGCAGCTTCACTGAGGATGTACCTCCCACCTTACAGAATACCGCAGCCATATAACTTTATGTTGTGTTCCTGCGTGTGAGTAAGGTTGCCAGAGCTCATCTGAGAGGGGGAAGGGTCGGGAACGCGTGATGCCTCGTGTGTTGCAAGCGTAGATATGGGTACGGTAAACGCTTACCATCAGGCTGGCCTTATGCTTGTTTAACGACTTAGTCGTAGAAAAAAAATTATTAGGCGCCGATTCTACAACGAGCGGTCTAGATTTCAGAGTTCTGGGTTCCGCGTTCATTGTAATCTATGCGGCGCTTTTGATCATTGCACACAGCGACTGCGGCGGTCAAGGAGAACTCACGAAGGACTCTGGCTCTGACCTCAGACCGCTTGCTTTGGGATCGACAAATTTGTTGACATAAAGGATTATATTCAGTTACATGGCTACTTGATTCGAAACTAAGCAAAGCTGGGTAGTGTGGCAGGACTGATATAACGGTGGATAAGTTCCTAGAAACATGTTTAATTTGTATTGTTACAGCTTATTTATATAAAACAAGCTCTAACGACACATAATAAATTTTCTCCACACACGCGGAAAACCATCTTGTTTCGATGTGTCAAAACTCATAGTCCTTTAGTGACGCGGGACACGTTTATGAGAGAGTCGAGCTAGTGTTGTGACAAACTCGACTTAACAGTATCAAAGGCAAAAGTGTCATGGTTCGTAGTTCATCAATATTTTACGTTTCAGGTTGTATTTTTGAGTTTGTTATAACTTATTTTTGGTTCGCATCACCGCCGTAATTGACTTTTGACAACTTTTAACGAGATTCCCAATGTTGACGACTCGCCAACGTACCTTGTTAATTTTAGCCAGTTTGTTTTTGCTTGCATATTTATCAAGTATTCTTCTTCTGTACACAAATGTTATGAATGTTAAATTATTGTGTTAGTTATTTGTAACTTAATCGCGCCGTGATGGCTGATCGAAATTATATGAAACTTGACCAAAGATCATTATCTTGGAATACAATATTAGATTCTTATTAAGTATACCGAAAAAACATGACATGAAGTCGGGGAGTATAAGAGAAAATCGTTGTTGAATTTCACGTAAGTGTATACATATTTATGTTATTACTAATAACTGTTTTTTAATATATTATCTACAACAGTTTATTGATGCCTGAAATACGTACAATATACAAAAAATTACGTGTACTATAATAAAACAATGGTATCATTACTATGTATTTATCAATGTTGACGAGATTGCGATACTATTGGTTCTCGATTAGAGTGAGCGAGAGTAAAATATTTATAGCCTTATCGGATTGGTCTTATCCTACTAACCAACTAAACGTTGATATAGGATAGAATAGAATAGAATATTTTTTTTGCAGGAAATGTGGTATAACATAGGATCTTAAGTCTATAATACATCGTTCTCACTTTTCACCAGAAACTGGCATGCAAAATTTATATAACAACTAACACGGTACAATAAAATTCACAAAATAAAACTTACAATCATATCATAAAAATAAACACATAATCATTCCAACATTTCAGATAATTGCTAATTATTAAAATTATATTCGGTATGTCAATAAGATAATAGCTATTCATTACATATGTGAAAAATTACAATTTACAAATTATTCAAATATTCATCTATGGAATAGAAACATTGTTGAACAAGGCATTTCTTACATTTGTTTTTAAATAAATTTGAGGGTAAATTTTTTAGGTCCTCTGGGAGCTAATTATAACTTTAGGATTTAGGATAACATTAAGATCCCTCGGGAACACGGGTAACGCATTTTTTACCTCTAAGGTAGCATAACATAACAAGAATACGGCCCTTCTGATGTTAAGCGGTTACCGTAACCTATTGATGCTTGCAATTCCAGGAGGAACATTGCCGTTGTTGATGTATTAATATAAATAACTCTATCATCTTTTTTTGTTACATCATATTTTTAATCAGAGGTACATAACTCAGGCTTTACCTAACTAATTGTCGTGAGATGGATGTTGAGCTAATGACAAAGATGAATAGGATCACTGCACAAGACAGATATACACACAAATAAATTAACTATTCCAATATTCAGTTTTTCTTTCGAGAATCATTGGTTGGTGTTAAATGTTCCAATAACATTAAGTAAAGGGTATCATTTATTACAGAAACGAGCGACATGAATACGTGACACTATTTGTCTCTTTCCTTTATCGACGTCTACTTTTATTTGTTGTATTTTTCTTCTTGATGAGTTTTCCGATTTTTCACTTACGATTCATTTTCTTACGCTACTGCTGGAAGTTATTTGATTCATCTAATGCAATATAGTGATGCCAATACATTAGAATATTAATGTACTTATTTAACAATAACAAATAATTGATGGACTTTTTTTATAAAGATATTTTTATATCGCAATTAATTTGAATTGAGATGGAGCAGGGTCGGTAACGCGCGAGTTATAACGCGCCCCTGGTATTGCAAGTGTATATAGGCCACGGGCATCGTAAGGGGCACGAGTCGTGAGCACACTTTTGAACATAAAGTTTAAAAGTTCTTAGAGTTAAGTTAATAAAGTTAAAGTTGTTAAAATGTATATAAAATAAGGTCACGTGACCTTATTCAAATACATTTCAATAACAAATGCTTGAACACTAAGAACTTTTAAACTTTATGTTCAAAAGGGTGCTCACGACTCGTGCCCCTTACTATACTTGTTTGTTACCTTAGTTGTACAAACCAAATAGATTATTCTTTATCATACACTCAGTAAAATCCAGCCATCCTTACTTCATTCAAGATCTCTCGTTAACCATTAATTCGGTTTAACTTGACATCCACGGATATTAGATCGTTTAAATCCTTATACGTGGTACGTACCTACTTAAAGAAAAACTGTCACTTAATCGTTATAGCAGTAACAAAACGCATTATTCATAAACTCAGGAGCGGGGTGTTGAACCGGCACTCCAGGGACTCGCAGTTTAATGTCCAAATTTGCATTTTGTAGTATACTTAAAATTACCAGATAACTTCCTTTTTAACCGAATTCAAAAAAGGAGGAGGTTCTATGTTCGACTGTATGTATTTTTTTTGTATGTTCACTGATTACTCGGAAACGGCTAATGCGATTTAGATTGTTTAAACTGTAATATGACGAGGTGGCCCCATATAAATTTTCGATATGATGGAATTCCTCAACGGAAAAGAGCATCGCGATTTAAGCATTTTATTCAATATTGTATACAATTTATCAGTGATATAATCGCATCGCATCAAAGCCAAAGGAAGGATTATAACCTAATAGAAATGGAAATATCAAGGAATCGTTTTTTATCATCATCAATAACATATAATACTTACTTAATCTGATGAATAGGTAGGTAAGTAATCAAAAAAATCACAAAGCAATATACTACAGGTAGCATCAAAGATGGCAACATTCATAGACCAACTTTGATCTGTGTACATACCTAAAACCACAGATTACAGAATAATTCAGATAGAGCGCGCGGAACACGGGAGTGAGGCCAAAAAAGCAAATACAAATTGAAAAACACGTACCTGCTGTCAAGTTAGGGAATGTGCAATCAAAGACGAGATCAAGCAGTAACTGAATCATGTATTTTCTAAAACCCACCTACAGACATAAGCTTCAATCTACCTACATATTTATACTTAAATTAATAATATGACATCCTCCTTTCTTAAAAAATAAATAAAATTAAACTTAAATCTTTTCAATTTCATAAGAACTGCAAATTATAAACAATATATTAGGATATTCATAATTGTACAATGTTTTTATGCTTATGAGCACTCTTGCACTCAAAATAACAATAACATTTACCTATCATATTTATAGATTTATATAAAATATGATCTACAAATATAATGTATATACATGCGAACATAAACAAATACATTTTATAACAAATTAATAGCAATCCAATTATAACAAAAAGAAAATGAGTCTGTGATTTTGATTAACTTACCTATTAAATTGGCGTTGATTATTTTACATATAATATTCACTCCTTGTTTCTAGTATATTTCAACCAACCATGATTAACTATATCTAAACTTATCCAAATGATTGAATGCCTCCCTTCCACATCAAAATAAGATACAATAATTTTAATTCATGCAATACATTTCATATCAAACTTCACTCACATTTATTTATTTATGTAAACTCAAATCACTCGTGTACAAATATTTCGATACAGAGGAACAGTTACCATAAGATTCTAACAGTAAAGTTATAAACATAAACAACATAGGCATCACATCATCACAGTGCAACTTGCATACCTACGTATAGTTCTATCTGTGGTTCTATGATGCACAGGTGTGTAGGCATACCTTATGCACAGGTAGGTCGCGTCATGGAATAGAGTTGACTATGGCTCGGGATGCCATCTATTGGGAGGCCTCACTATCCTGCCAGAACGAGTAACATAATTATTATTAGAAGAACTTGAATATTGACAATTTCCAACTCCTAAAGTAGGTGGCGATATATTATAATCATAATCGAAGTTATAATCGTGTGACTGATCTTGGCGGGTTTGTGAGTCATTAACAATATGTCTTCTATTTCTCACAATTATTTTATTATTGAACAAACGAATTTCATACGATCGATTTCTCAACATACGCGTTATTGTGCCAGAAATCCAGTGCTTCCTAATAGTATCCAACACTTTTACTTTTTGACCCGATTTCAATATAGGTAGATTTTTTGCGGTGCGGTCAAAATATATTTTTTGTTTGATTTGCCTATCTTTCAACTTTTTCTTTATATGTGTATGTACCTTTGGCTTTAATAATTTATAAGATGTTGGAATCGTACTTCTTAATTTTCTACTTTGCAATAATTCAGCAGGAGATGGTAATTGTTCATTTAATGGAGTATTTAAGTATTCTAGCAAACCAATACGGTAATCGGTATTGTTAGCAGTTGTTTTTATTATAATGTTTTTAACTGTCTGAACCGTGCGCTCAATTTGTCCATTTGACTGTGGATAATAAGGAGATGATGTTTGATGAACAAAATTCCATTCAGAAGCAAACTGCTTAAAAATACTAGATGTGAATTGTGGTCCGCAATCTGACATAACAATATTCGGTATTCCCTGACGACTAAAAATATTTTTAAGGCAGTTTATCACATACTCAGACGACGTTGTATTTAACTCAACAATTTCAAAAAATTTACTAAAATAATCCACTAGTAATAAGTAATTAATACCTTTTATATAAAATAAATCTACCCCTACTTTTTCCCAAGAACGATCCGGTATTTCATGAGATATAAGTTCTTCTTTCTGATTATTTCTCCTATATGTCAAACAAATATTACAGTTGGATATCAAATTTTGAATTTCATTATTAATACCTGGCCAAAAAATCACTTCTCTTGCCCTTAATTTGCACTTTTCTATACCCATATGTCCAATATGTATTTTATTTAACATTTCTTTTCGCATTATTTTCGGTACAACAATTCTATCACTTTTCCAAATTAATCCATGTGCACTAAACAAATCTTCTTTATAATTCCAAAATGGTTTAACTATATCTACAGCCTCATTTTTACTATTAGGCCAACCTTTGCTTATATATTTTTTTAATTGCTGTAGTTCATTATCGGATTCTGTGTGCTTCTGCAGTGATAAAAATTGAGAATCTGTAACATATTGGGAAGTATTTTGCACACAATCGTTAACTATTTGACACACTTCACAATCATACGCATCGCTGCTATTATGTACTACAGTATCGGCCGAGCCGAGTTCATACGCACGTGATAAAGTATCAGCTATGTATAGGTGCTTACCTGGTTTGTAAACTAACCGGAATGTGAAACGTTGTAACCTTAGTAGCATTCTTTGCAATCGGGATGGAGAATCTACAATGGGTTTCTTAATTATACTAATTAAAGGTTTGTGATCGGTCTCAATTATTATATCGGAACGTCCGTATATATAGGCATAAAACCTTTCACAGGCAAACAAACAAGCATAAAGCTCTTTTTCTATTTGAGCATACCTCTGCTCCGTTTTGGTGAGAGCCTTAGATGCATAACATACAGGATGTCCATTCTGCATTAAACATGCCCCGAGTCCCGTACTACTTGCGTCTACAGACATAATAATAGGATCCTCCATATTATAGTATTGTAGTACCGGGCGTTTAGACAAGAACTGTTTCAACTCATCGAAACACTTGTCATGTGTTTGATCCCAATGCCATTCAATCTCTTTTTTTAATAATTCCCTCAACGCTAAAGTCTTATCCGATAAATTTGGAATAAATGTACCAACATATGTAATTAACCCCAAAAATCTTTCTACATCCTTCCTATTTTTTGGTGTTGGCATGTTCTTTATTGCTGTTAAATGACTATCATCTGGACTAAGCCCTTCTTTGGTAATTCTGTGACCTAAATATTTAATTTCCTGTAATCCAAATTTACATTTCGTTTTATTTAATTTTAAGTTAATTTTTCTACATCTTTGCAGTACTTTGCGTAAAATCTCATCATGATTCCTCTTATCTTTTGCAAAAATTAATAAGTCATCAATATACATACATACATATCTCTATATCATCAAAATGCAATTTTAAATTCTAAAACGTATAATTTATTTTTATAATATACTTTTAAGTTCAATTTTCCTATAACTGTTATTTTCGCACCTGAATAACCGTTTAATTTTGTATTCGTTTTTAATAAGTTAGACTCGGAAATTCCTAATCTTGATAAATATTTAACGGGTAAAACATTAACATCCGCACCTGTATCTAATTTAAACATTATCATTTTATGATTTATTTTCAAGTTAACCGACCAGTCATCTATATTTTCATTAAGTGAATAAATTACCTGTTCTTGTGACTCTTCCACATAGTGTACACCACACACTCGTGCAAAATGATTCATTCTCGCACATCGCGAACACGTTTTACCATACGCTGGACAGTTATACATTTTATGTGTGGTTCCACATTTACCACATTGTCTCGGTTGAAAACGTTGCTCTGAGGACCCTGACGTAGACGGCCCCTGATTAAATCGTTTCTCCTGCCAATATGGGCGACGACGTCCTCGATTACCCTCCATCCAGCGCTTGCCACCATCTTGTTTTCTCGATGTAAACGATGAAACTCCACCGCTTTTATTTCTCACCGTGTATACATTTTTTTCAGATAAGCAATCTTCATTTATTATATTGACTGAATCTTCTTTCTTAATATTCTCCGAATATACACGGGATACAACAGCTGCTCGGCATATATCAAGTGATTTTGTTAATGACAAATCTTCTTCACGTAATAAGCGTTCTCTTATCGCCGCACTCGTCACGCCACACACCAACCGATCTTTAATTAAATCATCATTCAGACTTCCAAATTCACACGATTGAGCTAATTTTTTCAAATGATATACGTACTGCTCTATGGATTCATTTTCAAGTTGCTGTCTAGTAAAAAATTTATGTCTCTCAACCGTGATATTTTTCTTTTTTGTAAAATGTTCATCCAATTTAATTAATAATCCCTCCAGGGTAGTTTCATTCGATTGGTCTAATATTTCTCGGCACTGTTCTCCAATTACGTGCAGCAATATATTTACTTGAATTGATGGCGATTTCTTGTTTAATTCACACGCATTAAAATATATTTTAAAACCTTTCTTCCATTTCTCCCAACTTTCACCAATTTTCCCAGATGTAAAGTCCATCGAATTCACATCGTAAGTGAATGGTAACGGCGGGGTTAAAACTGTTTCCATTTTCGTATATTATATAATATTTTTATTTTTAACACTTTTTTACACCTTTTACTATGTTTCACTGTCCTCACTTTTTTATTTTTACATCAAATATTTAAATAACTCTGTTTTTAACCGACTGCGCCATGTCAAGTTAGGGAATGTGCAATCAAAGACGAGATCAAGCAGTAACTGAATCATGTATTTTCTAAAACCCACCTACAGACATAAGCTTCAATCTACCTACATATTTATACTTAAATTAATAATATGACACCTGCTATTCGCTTTTGAATGTGTATTTGCTTTGTTTAACAAACTTTATTTAACAAAAAACACTCCTTTATTAAGAAACTGTGGTTAAACAATGCAAATACAAACTGGAAAACGAAAACCAGGTATCAGATTTTCAATTTGTATTTGCTTTTTTAGCTTCACTTTCGTGTTCCGCGCGCTCCATCTGAATTATTCTGTAATCTGTGCCTAAAACAAACATTTTATTTGAATATTTACCTGTTTTATCTCTTCATAATTACAAGGGTGCACGCCAAGATGAAATATCATCTCTTTAACATTAAATTGTGAAGAGGAATAAAAAAGGAATAATACCTAACAGCGTTCCCCCAAGCGACATAACGGGACTCTTCCAAACAATTAGACGAACCTCGTTAGCTTTACGTGAATTTTTAAGGCATCCTTCCGGCTACAATGCATTTTATTAGTGCATAAAAAGCATTATAATGGACTTGATATTTTGTTTACGTACTCAGTTCCGGGACGTTGTCTATTAAGTTCTTTATTTTAGGATTTAGTAACACTCATTATGGTAGTAGATAGTTGAATAGTCTTGAGACTTTTAAATTAAACCGTTGTAGAATGTTGTAAACTTACATTTAATCATTTGTTTTTATCAATTCAATAATAACGTTTATAATAATAATTGCAGTAGCCTGGTACAGTCAGCAACATAACAACAGGCCTAAATTTACAAAACATATACAACAATATACAATAGTTATAGTTTTGCAGCGTAATATGCTAAGATAAAGTAAACGGATGATCGTAAATTGTGTCTAAGTATATAGGTAAATAAGCGGAAATATACCTATATACTTTATTTCATTGATAGTTCTAGTGCACAAGTGTTATATATATATTTTTTACTTTGACATATTTTTATTGGTAGCAAGTGTTTTATAATTGAATCTGTTCAGTTGCTGATCGTACCTTATATAAATAACTGGTTAAAATGTCGTTAATAGTCGATAAGCTTCTTATTTTATTGCGGGGGTGCAATGCAACACTCATGTTCAGGCACATACATTTTACGGACTACACGGACTTTAATTTAAAACGTCTTCATAAATCACCGGTCAACTTGGTAATCGATAACAGACAACGTCCTAATGACACTCGTAATGCCTCTTGACCTGGTTCACAAAATTTCCTTCCTCTACAAACTTTTCTATGCACACAAAAATGTGTAATAGCACACTTATGCAGTTCAAATAAATGTTATACTGTGATAGTACAATTGTTGTTGTTTATGTATTTGTTTTCATTGCTTAGCAACAGTTTGTATACCGGTTTAGGTTGTTGACCTCTCGTATTTACAAAGGCAAAGGGAATTTATTGGAAAATTGCACGAAACATTCTTTTGTACTATCGAAATATTTAACAACGCCGTACGCCGTATTCACGTGTACGTATTGATTGTAGCGTTAATAAATTGCGAATTATGATGTAAATTGCAATTTCCACGAAATTATGATTTCGCATGTTAATCTGCATAATAATTTTCGGGGTGCTATTCTATTTCACAACGGTTGCCTGACAATTTAAACCGTAATGTGATCTTGTAGAGTGTTTAATTAATAAAATATTTTTCTTTTCTCTGCCGACTGCATCATCTATCCTGTGTCTTTTTGAGAAGTGGTCTGCATTTTTTCAATTTGGTCACCATTCCATCACGACTTCAAAACTGCTTTCTGTCATTTTGTATCTCCAAGTATCAACCTAAAGCAGTTTATGAAATTCCGAACATATAAAAAAAAACAGATACCAGTAAAAGTAACTGAAATGCATGTTCAGCCCAATTTTGGTCCAATTAGTGAATTATTATAGATTCAAAAGAGGAAAATGTATTTTAATGAACATGAAATGTATATGTAGCTACGTACTATAAATCTACGTTTCTTTGTTTCAGACGATGATAATGATCTATTATCGTATTCATTAATTTTATCGCATTCTTTGAATAAGTATATAATTATAAATTCAAAAAATTCATTTATTCAAATCGACCTTCGCAGGCACTTATGAAAAGTCTGACTCTAATACCGGTTCGGAAGGTTGCATTTGCTGAAAAGAGTCGGCAATAAACTCAGCAATTACTCTTTTCAAAACAAGCTTAGATTCATTACATAATATTTACATTATAATTTTGCATTTCTTTTTCAAGATGGCTATTTTATGCAACACCGAGTACAATGCGTGAACTACAAACGCATTTTACTTTCACATGTCAAAAGGTAAGCCCTTCATATCATATAAACATCCCACTCAATGGTTCAGGGGAACACTTGAAGCTTTTCGACTTGGAAACACAGTTGACACTGTGTCTAATTGCAAACACAGAGCACGATGCAATTTTATTTACCGACCGAACTATTATTATTGTATTTTTCCAAGATATGATAAATATTAACAGAAACGCATTTTCTCAGTGGTCGCAATGTATCATATTACATCATAATGATCGCTATCTGGGGCTCTACCGCGTAACTTTGGTGGTAATTGTAACGAACACCATTAATTAATTTCATCCCACGAATGGTCATCGTCGCGTCGTAACGAGTGTGCGTCATTAGTTGAAATTATTAATGGTGTTCGTTACGATTACCACCAAAGTTACGCGGTAGAGCCCCTGTTCAACTTATTTTTTTGTGGTTTCTATCAACTAACGTTCTGACCTCTTCATCCAGTTTTGGCAACTGCGTCATCAGAATCGTATCTTCCCATCATATTTTAATCACTTTAAACACTATCTTTTCGCTCAGTCTGCTTTTAGTCTTAATGAAATAAATAAATTAACGTTTATTTGTCTCTTAACTATTTGTGAATTCAAGTCTTTTCACTAAGATATCTTTAAAATCGGTTCCAATTTATTCCAGAAGTCTTCAAGATTTGTGACACACTGTGATGGAAAATGTATAACAATAAACCCGTGCAGCAGTCAGCATAACACGTGGGGTGTTCCGCGCGGATGGACCGCGGCTTTGCCACGAGATTTTTATTTGAGCAACTTTTTACACTGCCACCCCGTCTGCGAACTAAGCAAATACCTAACTGTATTACACACGGCTGTTAGGTTTAGTCAGCTTTTATTGTAATTGAGTTTGACTGCGTTTTAATTTCTAAAGAGGCCTGTTGTTTATGTCTTTATTCCTTATAATTTTCAGTATTCAATTGTTTATGAGTTATTCATTCATAGACGCGATTTTACCTGCGGATCTTTTTATCACGATATAAAAGTATCCTGCAGGGGCAGCGGCGGCCAGTGCGGAAAATTCAAAATTCAAAAAATATGCATCGATTGGACCCAATTATGTTTTTATGCCTTTTGCGGTCGAGACCTTGGGACCATGGGGGTCAGAAGCTCGCCGTTTTGCTCGCACCTTGTCTTCAAAATTGATCGAGACCTCCGGAGACCAGCGGGCGGGGAGCTTTTTCCGCCAACGCGTCAGCTTGGCTATCCAAAGAGGAAACGCTGCCAGCCTTCTGGGAACCTTGCCGTTAACCGGAAGCAGCGGCAGGCTTGAGGAAATTTTCTATATATAGATTATATTTTGTAAATATAGATTGTATTTTGTACATATTTGTTGTAAATAAAAATATATTTAAAGTAAAAAAGTATCCTTGATTTTATTTTTGATTGTGATCCACGTATGTGCTAAATTCCGTTCAAATATTTTCATAAAAACTGCTTGATTGACTACGGCTTGATTGAGTAAAATATAAACACAAACCAATTGAAAAAAAAAAAAAAAAATTCTTTCTAAATTATACCTAACAGTTGTCACCATAATTTATTTGAATTTGAATACCTCAAGAGTCGATGAATTTGCAAATGAAAACTATTATCTAATATTGACCACGCTAACTCGTCTCATATCGCAGCTTGCCTAGATAAATATTTTGTTCGTAACTCATGATGATCGTAGATCACACATTAGCGTACACCTAAACCACCCTAAACCTGCCGGCTGTGGTGAACAAGGTTTAACTCATTTCCGAGCAACGTGAACGTTTCCAATATGTGCTCCGGGCTCCGGGGTGAATAGAAAATCGAACACATCGACGTTCAAATAATAGGGATTATGCAATATGCATCACCATTATTTGACAAGGTACTTTGAATGGTCAAATAACCTGGAGTAAGGTTTGCTTTCGCTTGCTGACCTTTAGGTTCGTAATCATAATTACCTGGAAGGTGCTGTAAAATTCCCCCAATACAATACATATTTTTTTAAAGATTATGGAAAAATGTTAGCGAATATAAAGCTTTCTATTTCGTTTCAATTTTACGGGTAAAATGACGTGACCAATTTTGAAGGCGACTAAATCCAACTAATTTGACATGACTAAATTGGTTATATCCTTTTCTTATGTCTTTTGTTAGAAGGAGACATAGTATGACTAAATCGCCCTTATTTACAAATTAAGGTTTAAGTCAAGTCTAGTAAAACCCAGGTTTTAAATAAATCCGTCAATTTCTAACGTCATAATAATATAACAAAAAGACCTGGGACTATTTTTACCAACAATATTTATTATATCTTTGATTTTTACAATAACCTTTTTTGTCATCACGGGAATGAGTGTTTTTAAACAACAGAATCGGCACCGCTATCGTGCTATTACATTCAAATTGATTTCGTAATTTAATTATTTAATATTTTTATGTTTATTTTCAGTTACTGAATACACTTTCAACGGATTTGGAGGACATGCTGACCGAACTGTATGAGGAGAGGAAGCTAACAAGGTAAATTGTCATAACTATATTTATTTACCTACCATACAAATGCCCGTATCAAAAGGCTTTACAATAACATTTTCTTTATTGAGTTCGTTACGGGCTCCATGTCAATATAGCTTACTTTATTGGATACTCCGGACTCGTAATAAACCAGTTCGATATTTTTATGAAGTCTGGCATACCTGGAAAAAAGACTTAGATATGTAATAACATAAAAATACTAGAACTAGAGAGCCAAGTTACCTTCAAGGCATCAAACATAACATGTGGCCCGAGAACCGAAAAGAATCCATAACATAGAAATAAATCGAATTGTTTGTTCTAACTGTAATTGACATAGGAATTACAGTCTTATGCCCCTGTAATAACGTTACTATATTATATGAAAGGTATTATTGTCAATGGGCACAAAATCGCATTATCGGCGCAGTAGCGCCCCGGTAGCGACCAGTAAATCGAATTACACGCGGTCCTGGGTTCGACTCTTGACTGGAGTCGAGCTTGGTCCTTTTCCTTTCCCTTTGATATTGAAACCGTCTGAAAATATTGCATTATATTTAACAATTGCATTTTTATTGGTTTTCTGAATTATTGATAGTAATTTATTGCATGTAAATCATGGTATTATTACTTTAAAAACCTTCAGGACGTAGTCGACTTTTTCTGATGATTCGTCTGAAATTTTCAATCGAAAAGTTCAAATCGATATAAACATTCGAAAATGATATCCCAAACTCAATTTTTTTATTAATTTTAATACCATCGGCCTATGCCACTTCGTTGTAAGGGAAGTGCCTTTTCAGGGACGTAAATGAGCTTTGGTGAGGATGGTAATAGTGTAATAATTTTATCAATAGTTTATCACCAATCTAACATAATCTTCAGTACCAGTCTATCTGATGAGCGCTATCAGTATTTTAGAAATTTTCAACCATTAAGTAATAAAATTGATTGTTAACGAACCTTGTTTATCAAACACCGCGACACAAAAAGACGCACACACGGGACCCCTGTCGTCGTTCCGGATTAAACAGAGCACCGCATGGTTACTGAAATTCAATTATTATCCTTTCAATTTCCATGCACCATGTTCCGCGCCGCGCCATGCAACTCAAAGCTACGGCACAGGCTACGGCGGCTACGGTCTGGTTATCTTTTATTTCTGTTATTATACTGTGGGCTATGTTGTACCTCGATTTGACTATTACATTATTCTGTACTTTGAACCTTAATAATATTTGTGTAAGGTTTTTTTAATTGCCATCATAATTTGTTGGATGATTTTAGTGTTTAGTGGACTGCAAAGACAGTTTTCTCAAAAAGCTATGATCAATTTATTCGGAGACTTATTAACAACAAATATGTACAAAATACAATCTATATTTACAAAATACAATCTATATATAGAAAATTTCCTCAGGCCTGCCGCTGCTTCCGATTAACGGCAAGGTTCCCAGAAGGCTGGCAGCGTTTCCTCTTTGGATAGCCAAGCTGACGCAGCGCGTTGGCGGAAAAAGCTCCCCGCCCGCTGGAGACTTAATAAACTTTTAAAACATTTTGGTAGTTACTTATACCAAATAAAGGGATGAAATTGGACCTATTAACTACATCACAACCTACCTAAAGTGTCGAAATATAATTTATGTGTTGTCCAGCAACTATAAATGCTTTGATATCGGATTTGCAGACAATAATGTGCAGTACAGCTGACCATAAATCATCGGTATGAAAAACAGGAGTGCTGCTATCGAAAGCTCAACAAATCATTGCACTTCCGCGCTCCATGGCGTTAACAAGCGCGCAAATTTATAGGGTTGGCTCCTGCGGGAAAATATATTTTGATTATAGGTTCTAATCTTAAGATTAGGTTAAATAAATAACTGAAACTATGAAGAGTTTAAAAAAGGAACCATTTTAAATGGAATAAAATGCATCATAACAATCAGTTTTCCACATTAGACATGATTTTAAATGATGACTATGCACCACGAAGAGTTAAACAACAAATTAATAAGAATTAATAACCATTAACTAAATATAAAACGTGTCTAACAAAGACACAATAAACAAATGAACGATACGATTGAGGGTGCCCTAAAAATTCAAAGCAGTCGTTTCCAGAGCCGCTTACTGCATAATATTTACCGCAAAAAACGTATATTTCGCGAAAACTACACGATTTGCGTTCACACCTCTCCTCGTAGGCATAAAATCCGCCCACAATTCAGATTTCTCCATATAAAAATCCCCGCAAGTCTTCGAACACACCATCACATTATGCAACCGGTGGAAGATTATCATAAACGTATAATACACGTCATACCCTGAAGGTAAACTGGATTCTGGATTGTTCAGCGTTCCCTTACTCGTTGGTGGCTGTGTATTTTCTATGAATGCTAAGGATAACGATAACCAAGTACCTAAAAGTCAAAATAATATATTAAATGATTGAAATTAAGTTATATTCTGCACATAAATAGATCGATTTGCAACGTTATTTTTAATTACCAACACTAGATATTTTACAGTGAATTAATATAATATATAAAGTCCCCGTCATGAGAAGCTATAAATTATGTAAACAAACATCTTTTACTAAGTAAACATTTTATACAGCGAGATAATAATAAATTGACCATATTCAATCGACATGAAATATAGACGGGTTATATGAAAGTAACAACCTATTTAATTTAGTCGGATCATATTTTAACGACGCAAAGCGCTATCGTTTGTGTTTCTTGGTACCGGAACGCGTCCGTCGCAGGGATTGTAAACTATCGGGACGCCATTTTGAAATAAACGCGTCATTCGAGTTTCGAATGCGTACGTGTTTGTTTCATTGCTTTGCATATATCGCGGATCTGGTTGTTATTGTTAATTTTGTTATTGTTTCGTTATCACTTTTTTATTGTTGTTACTTTAATTGTTGCGTTAATTTTATTTGTTATTACGTATAATGGAGCCAGTAGCCAGTACATCTAAGGAAATAAATTCGCCACGAAAAAAACGTCAAAAGGTGCGTAATACAATTTATCTAAAATATATAATAAGTAAAAAGAAAGAGTTGTTTGTTAAATAATATATGTTAATTAATATTTGTTACTTAATAATTTATTAAATCTTAAACAAATTCATTTTTTTTGTTGGTCCAAATGTTGTGAACTCCTGAACACTTGTTTACAAAATTTATAGCTTCTCATGACGGGGACTTTAGTTTATATTACACAAAAAAAAACGAAGATTAATGGTTGTTTTATAATTACTTTTTTCATAAAAAAGGGCAAATTATACCAAAATAATAATCTGTGATGTGAGCAAACTAATTTGTAAAATAATATTTGTTTTTAGGCAAAGATAACTAAAGAATAAATGATTTACTGACTGAGAGCGGTAAGTTTCACGTTGTGGATGTTTTCTTCCAATTAGTAATAATAAACATTGCCTCCTCGTGTAACTGTAATGGAGTAAATGAAAAACATTTGTTTAGGCGATGTTTATTTAGGGACATTGTACAGTCAGCCACGCAAATAAGCGCTCAAATTATTTGAATATGTGCACGTGTAGTCATGTTGAGAAATGATATGTTATGTAATAATTATCTTATTACATTCTTAACACTTATTACTATTACCTCAGAGTATATAAATACTGCTATTACCGATGACTGAGCTCAACACTAATTGATAACTTAAGAATCCCACACTCCATTTTATTACTGTAGTATTTCGTTATAACTTTAAATATTAAATAGTTGATTTGGAATGAAAATCAATATCTATGCATGCGAATAGCAACATTGTTATGTTAATATTTTATAAATTCATTATGTTTATTTTGTGCTTGAAGAGAGTTTTACATCTGATTTTCACTAGATCTTTTTCTACTGTTTTAATATATTTTTTGTTTTAATTACTTTAATACTAAGTAGAAGCGCTCGTGGTGTAGCATGATAAGCCGTTCTTAAGTTCGATCGGCAAGTTAAGCTACCACCGTCGTGGTCGGTACCTGGATGGGTGACCGCCTAGTGGTATTTCAAATCGAGCGTTTCCGTGCTTCGGAAGGCACGTAAAGCCGTTGGTCCCGGTTATCACTAAATTGTGATAGTCGTTAAGCTAGTTGGAGGCTTTCTAGGCGGCTTAGAAACTCCAACAGTAGGTTGACCACTAGCCTACCTCCACCGATTGGCAGTGGGCACGCGTGGTGGAGTATCTGCCCATTCCCTTTCATCCTGATTTGTGAAAGGAGGCCCATGCTCAGCAGTGGGACATTATAGGCTGATGATGATGATACCTAGTCGTGTTTCTCACAGGAAGGAAAAAAAAAAGACTTACTGAGTTTCTTGCCGGAGTCTTCTCAGTTCAAGTTGTATTTGGAACCGGTGTAGAGTCATTCGTTAACGTTCATAATTGCCTTATCAGGGCCTAAAATGAATAAATAATTTTTGAATTTAAATTTGACTCCACTTCATTCATGGAAAAGGAGAGCCGTCAAAAACAACAAAACGTGTCCAAACCAGGAGCCGTAAGATCCAAACAAAGCATTATGAATAATGAAACACCCTCTATACAAAGCTTGTGTGTTCAATGTTCATCCCTTCATAGGTAGATATAACCACAGAACGGAAAATTTGCGGTAGGGCGTCGCTACCGAAAAAAAACGGGAGCGCAAAGTGTTTTTTACGACTTTAATACGAGTTTATTAAAATATTTAAAGAGCAACTTTAGCGTGAATTTCCCTGAAGACATCTCGAAAAGGTCCCCCGGTCCTCGGATATGAAACTTTCAAGCTAGGTGTTGGAATGATAAATTAAGCTGAGGTGAGCCAGCGCCGCCGCCAGGCCGTCAGCGCCACTCATACACGTGTCAGATATTTGATTTTTGAGAGAAAATTAAATGCTTCCTTACTCAAATTAATCAAATACATACATTTAATATACCTATGCTACAGAGCTTGGATGTCGTACTAATGATGTAATGTATCGGATTTATTAATTGTAATAGCCATACAATCCTATTGTTTTCAGTTGATCATAATAATAAACAGTGGTTATTTGGTATAGGCATTTCATTTAATTTGGACACAGTTACACATTTAAATATTGTCCTAAACTACAAATGATCATTTGAATTGTAGTACCAGGAGCAGATTTACTTCAGACCTTATTAAAACATTTCAGTATAAAATATTACAAAAAAAAAAGTTACTTCTAAAGTTATTGCGCCGCCTTTTGCCAACGACAATGAAATCCAATTGGCTCCAGTGTGAAATTGTCTAGAGCCACAAAATGGACTATTAGGTACAGGAGTTGCTCGCCTGATTTCGGCGGCTGCCCTTTAAAGGCTGCAAAGCAGTGATTTAAAGTGGGGTAGTCTGCGAAGGGAGATAGTGGGTTAGGTGACTGGAATTGATACAGACTAGCGCTGGGATTCACAGTTCGCAATAAAATTGGTTCTATAAATAAAAAATGTACAAGAGTTTTAGTGGCTGACTGCAATTTTGCAGATTACCCTGCCATAAACTGAAACTGCTTAGGTTGACAGGATAATGCTTGGGGCGAACCACAAGCTCTTAAAACAATATAATTATAACCTTATTTGTCTTTTGTCTTGTTTTGACGCCGGATGACTAAGAAGGACAAAAGACATATAAGGTTATAATAATATTGTTTCTAGACCTTGTGGTAGGTCCACTTATCAAATGATCCCAAACTAACCAGATACAAAAGAAACAATAACTAAGATCATAATGTTTTATAACAGGAAATAATGGTAGCAGTAATTTTAATTTAGTAAAATATTAAACAAATGCAACAAACTATGATTCTCAGTTTCGCCTATTGTACTGTGCTAGACATTGTAAGTATTGTAACTGAGACCTTTTGTGGCTTTGCGGATCCGTATACTGCGCTTTTAGTTCTTGATACCACCCCCACCCTCTCATATTCTCTGAAAATAGTGATGTTACTGGATTTATCGATGCTGGTTTTGTTTTTATAAAATAGATATGTTTGCGAGCAATTTGTGAGTGTATTATTTAACTAGTTTTTAACATTAGCAAGCCGGGTCTCGTAAACCTAATATTTTCTTTTATTATTTTGTTGCGCCGAAATCAACCGTTCTTTTTACATATAAATTCGCGAAATAAATAGTGAATACTTTGTATGATCATTATGTTAGCAGGCGCGTTTTACACCGACAAAAGAAAAATGAAAATTGAAAAAGCGCAGGTAATGTGGAAGTACTAAGGGTAAAAAATCTGCTGCTGGTAACTTCTGCGAATTGTATATATATTGATCGTCTCCACTTTTTTCACAGTTTAGTTGACTTAGAGCCCTAGGCTAGCTCTCAGGTTTTAATTATATTATGGATATCCATTGCAACATTTGCACCAGATTTTCCTCAACGCCGAAAATATTTTGTTTATTTTATTGCTAAGTCGATAAACAAAAAGGGTGTGAAGAGGTTTCTTTAGGGTCGGCAACGCGCGAGTGATACCCCTGGTGTTGCAAGCGTGCATAGGGTACGGTAACTGCTTACCATCAGGCGGGCCGTAAGCTTGTTTGCCAACTCAGTGGTATAAAAAAAAAAAAAAAAAACAAGCGTTCGGCCACCCTAATGGTAGGCGGTGACCGTAGCCATATGGATGCATGCACCACTCGATTTATTCCACGATTGCTTTAAAAATTTATTTCAAATTTATGTTTATCGATAGTTCAACACAACACTGACAACTCTGACTGCAATAGTACTTTTGAGTGATTACGAGCGAACTCTACAAACAATGGCCGCCGAGTCAATCTCGCCGTGAATACACCATAGTTATACCGTAGGCTTTTACTATCAATGTTTATATGGAATAGGCCTCGGTGTTGGCGCTAGATCAATAGTTACCGTTTGTATTTACACTTTACAGCGACACCTAACTGTTATGGGTTATAAACGGACTGCGCATCCGTTTATTACGAGTTATTGTAGAGTTTAATTTATAGACCATTTCGCTTATGCAAAAGGAAAATTATAACGGAATGTATTCTGTAAATTGAATTTATTTTCTAGCATTGGGCGGTACATAGCTTTATGTAGGTAATTTTAGTTAAAATTTCCATAATTATTTCTGATTAATACTAATTTATTTATTTCTTAATTTAAATTATAACCATTAATTCTCATGATCCCTAAAATTTACCAATTCATGTAATTTAAAATGTGAGTACTTCTTTTCGTTTACCTTCAGCTTTCCCATAAGTATTCAGTAAAAACATTGAGATGGAGTGTTGCGTCATTTCTTGCCCGGTTTTTTTTATTCAGCCCCTTTTAGGGGAGGGCAGTAGGCAATAATTATTTCCAAATTAACCATGGCTAGGGCAACCGCCGGGTGCGCTAAATTAAATCGAACGACAGCCCTCGGATGGACAACGATCGGTCCATTTACCCTACGTAATGGCATCATCAAAATATACGGCAAAAATGTGTTGCAAATGGTGGCTGCAAGAGGTTATCAGGCGTTTTGTCGATGTTTTATGTTTGAAATGGCTCCTTAGACCCTGTGATCAAGATTGTGATTTAAAGTAAATGGGTTTATACAAGGTACCAGTTTCATAGCTTTGTTATAAGTCGTATAAGTATATTTACAATAAGATAGTTTGGTTATTATCTACAAAAGAAATGAAAGTATTGAATAATCTCGTCCTACGCTGACTAGATATAATTTATCCGTTATAGTTATCCTGAATATATGATACATACAAAGGATACATATTATAAATTGGCTACTTGACAGTTTTCGGAAACATATTTTAAAATGTACATACGTGTATTTTATACCTCTTACAATTATCTTTTTATCAAAAAAAAATTATTTACGAGGAAAAAAAAATATTTTTTAACATTTCATTTGAAATTCGCGCAAAAACACCCGGTCACGTGACATTTGTCAGGTGTGACGTCACGTCTCTATAAACAAAACTAGAGGTGTGTAACTAAACAAAAATACGCGAGCTGCATAACAGCTCACGGCTCAGGTGTGTGAGCCGGTTCAATGACTCAGCTCGCAGATTACACACCTCTAGTTTTGTTTATAGAGACGTGACGTCACACCTGACAAATGTCACGTGACCGGGTGTTTTTGCGCGAATTTCAAATGAAATGTTAAAAAATATTTTTTTTTCCTCGTAAATATTTTTTTTTTGATAAAAAGATAATTGTAAGAGGTATGCTCAATCCCGGCCGCCCGCGTTTCGGTTCTTGTAATCCACAGATAAAAAAACTCACTTTTTATTTCCTAAAATAAAATATTAAAAAATTATTATTATGCAAAAACATATTGTGTAATTATTGTTAACCTATTAGCTATCATATCTAACATGTTTCATATTTTTTCATTATAACTGTCAAGTAGCCAATTGCAATAAGTAGTAAGTCTTTAAAATTCTCATTCGTATATAAATACTACTCTTTAATTTTTTTATATGATAATTATTTATTATTTTTATCATACTCTTTCCTGTACGAAAAATAGGATAGGTTTTTGTTTGTTTTGACAGCGTGCCATAATGACTAATGCAAAATTTGAAAATAAATAGAATAGGCCCGCGGGCAATTCGCCAGTGGGCCATAACGACTAAACACCCTCGAAAACACTGCGACTGCGACTGATCTTACTTAGGACACAAAAAGCGCGTAGATTCTAGTTAATAAAAATAATAGACAGTTTGACCTTATTTCTCCCTGAAGAAAATATAGCGCCAAATATTATCTATACATATCTATATCTATACATATAATAAAACTGTAGAAAAGTCGTGTCTGTACATTGAATATATTTACCAAAAACTGATTGGGGGTGATGTAGAATGACTAACACAATACATAAATACCATTTAAAAAAAAATTGTCTGTCTGTCTGTCTTTCTGTCTGTCTGTTTGTCTGTTTGAACAGGATAATCTTTGAATCCACTGAACGGATTTGCATGGGGTTTCCACAGGGTGATTGAGCATTGCTTGGCGCTTCAACTAAGCTTTGTTTCATCAAAATCGGCTCACGGGAAAAAAAGATATCTCAATTAAGAGCGTATACTACCCCAGCTCAAATCCACATTTTGCCCCCGCTTCATGGCTCGGCCGTGCAGCCCCCGCATCGCGCAGTCGCAACTATCTCACTCGCACGAGTTCATGACACGGCAGCCCGGTAGGAGTCACGCACGACTCACGAGTCGACCGTACGATAGGGTAAATACACAGTTATTTGACCTAAGTATGGAAATAAAATAAAACGATTGTAGAAAAGTACTAAAGCGCCGCACGATAGGGTAAATACACCAGTATTTGACATCTTACTAGATTTCCATACCTAGTTACTACTATGTATGGAAATAAAATCAAAGAATAGGATAGAATATCATTTATTTGCTTTAAATGTGGTTTTACAAGGTCTTAAAATTTATACAGTTCATTGTTATAGTATTCAGCACATTCAGCTTTCATAATAAGCATGCAAATAGGTACACTAGGTACATTAGGTATAATTATTAAATAAAATACAAATTACTATTAAATCAAAAACACGTTATCAATTTAAATATTCATTTAATAAAATTAAGTATTATACACAGACATATAAGAACAAGGTATTATATTAATTGACTATGTTAACTTTTTGTCTATTTTACTCACATGTCAAATACAATTTAGCCTACGAACAACGAAAAAAAAAAAAAAACGAAAAACCTATGTCAAACAATTGTACCCATATAATTCATTAATATTATAGAAATGTTGGGATTTTAGCCACTGTATCAATTTACATTTAAAACGTATCAGTGGAAGTGTTTTAATGTTATTTGGTATCGCATTATATACCTTTATGCACATTGCAAAACATTGCTTTTGATAAAGAGCCATTCGAGGCGGATTGTCAAAGACCAATCGATCTGGATGCCTTGTGCTTCTTGGATAAATGTCTTGCCCTGTTTTAAAATAACTATGATGAGATTTTACAAATAATGCAACTTCAAGTATGTACATACAAGGAAGAGATATACCCAGACTATCGAACAGGGGCCTGCATGAGGCATGTGGTGGTACACCACATATTGCTCGAACGCATTTCTTTTGTGCAATGAATGCTTTATGTATATCTGAAGAATTTCCCCAAATAAGTAACCCATATTTTAATGTAGATGCTATGTGACCATGGTTCGCTGCTAATATAGTAGAACGCGCGGATGTTTGTTTCAATCTGTTCTATACGTATATGAATTTATTTATTTAATTTTTATTACAACTTATAATTATTGATATATCATCAGCAAAAAGGGTACATTTATTTGTAGTCACATCCGGAAGGTCGTTTATATAGATCAAGAAAAGCAACGGCCCCAGGACGCTACCTTGAGGCACACCACAGCCATTAACTCTATTTATCGATTTATGAGAAACTAGTGTCAGTTCTTTATTTAAACAATTTATCTCGACATATTGTTCCCGATTTTGTAAATAAGTCTGCAACCACTTAAGCGCTGTACCTCGTAGGCCAATATTATTTAATTTAGTGACTAGAAGTTCATGTGATACGAAATCGAAAGCTCGCGACATATCAAAGAATATAACAGACGTTGCCAGTCTTGAGTTGAGAGAATCTGTTATTTCACGTACCAGTGCAGCTAATGTAGTGGATTTTTTACTCTGAAATCCAAATTGCTCCACTTTAATAATATTCAGCTTATTTACAAACGACATAATCCTTTTATGCATAGCTTTTTCGAATAACTGACAGAATCGGTACTAACGTTATTGGTCTATAATTATTTATATTCGATTTATCGCCTTTTTTGTGTAGTGGTTTGACCAGAGAGAATAAGTCTGGAAATTCACCATTTTCAAAGGATAGATTTATTAAATGAGCTAAAATCGGGCTAAGCTCTTGTTTACAGTATTTAGGTAATTACTTTTGTAGCGATTTCGTCATATCCTTCTGCAGATGTATTATTTAGCGATTTAATTAAACAATTTATTTCATTTTGATCACATGGTGTTAGGAATATGGTAAAAAATTAAAATCAAAAAGTATTTATTCAATATAAGCCCTAATGAGGCACTTATGAACGTAAACTTACTCCGGTTCCAAATACAACTTGAACTGAGAAGACTACGGCAAAAAACTCAGCAAGCTTTTTATTTGTACTTAGAAGTATTATAATTTACAAACGATATATTATTATATAACAATAGCCTGCGAAGCGAACAATTCATTCAAATGCATTCTTGTCATCTACAAATTCTGAAACTTTATAGTACCCTTTCTTGCATAACTTATGTTTGACTATCTTTTTAAATGTATTTAAATAATTGCAATTGTACAAATTGTAGGCTTAATTTACATTTACTTCAACTAAGGGAACAGTGAAAGTTTCTTCAGAATCGGTTCAGTAGTTTTCAAAATATGGATTAATAAGTGTGTCGGCCTGGCTTATTGATACCAGCTACGGGTGCGGTCTCAAAGGGAAAACATCAAATTCAAGTCAAATTCTAGTGCATGTAAGAAAAACTAAACATGCCTATTAGAGATCTCTATGTATATATAAAAATTAATCCCTATTTCCCTTGGTCATGCAATAACTTGAGAACGACTTTACCAACTTCATCTTTCTATTGAGAAGACTCTTACGGGAAAATAAATAAGTAAGTAAAAGACGGGCAATCCATTGATGAAAATAATTCGTTAAATTGGGAAAAGCCAATACCAGTAGATATAATGCCAGATGTTGCAGCTTTATTTAAATCCTGGTTTGATTTGGGTTCCGAGTCGAGACTAAATTTTAAATTGCACATGTTGCATTTCAACGTGTATTTGGAAAGTAGTCCTTTTCTTTTTTCTCCAATAATGTGGACATTACTCAATGTACATCCAAACGCTTTGTTGTGATTACATATTGTTTGAAGTGATTTAAAAAATGATCCAAATCGATGATTCTTCGTCCATCCACGGGAATAATATGCTCAGTGGCGTGCATTGGTTTTCGGACTAGGTAGGCAGAAGAAATCTTGGCCATACGCCTAAATATGGCTCTTAGATAGATCAGGTTTTTTGACCAAATTCGTAAAATTGTTTAGGTCAGCGTATCATTCCACACACATTTGGTATGATTCATTAGCAAACAAAATACATAATAACAGAATAATAGATTCGAATAACAGCACCCAGGTAGCCAGGTGTTTTTAATAAACATAATATCCTGTGTTAAAATGTCTAAGATTTTTACCTTTGTTTTGAATCCATGAATGTTTTGGAGTTGGTCTACAGCAAGTTACCTACTATTTTCAACAAACGAAAACTGACTAAAGGAAAGGACTAATTCATCAATACATTTTGCATCTTCACCACAAAATTTCTTCATTTCACACAGATACACTTCGCAAAATCACAATTAATAAAATTGTCTAAGATTTTTACCTTTGTTTGAATCCATGAAAGTTTTGGAGTTGGTCTACAGCAAGTTACCTACTATTTTCAACAAACGAAAACTGAATAAAGGACTAATTAATCAATACATTTTGCATCATCACCACAAAATTCCTTAATTTCACACAGATACACTTCGCAAAATCACAATAAGTAAATAACAACAACACTGCATACAATGACGATACAACGCCAGCCAAACCATAAACAAACCAACACAAATAAATTGCGAAGTTATATTTGAGTTGCTCTAATGTTGGTAAACTAGTTTAGGTAGTTTAGGTTAAGGTAGTTTTTTTAATTTGAATGGGTTACCTTACTTACAACAGAGTAGGTAAGGTTACTTTTGGTCCATAAATCGCGAATGTCAAATGTCAGTATGCTACGCATAGCAAAAGCGTCATTTATGCTTTCGTCGTATTATCTTAAAGAAGTGTGTGTGTGTGTATGAATATGCCGAAATCGTTTTAGTGTGCGTGAATTTGAGAGGCGAACTTGCGAGTGCCTGCGCGGCAAAGTTTAAAATTTCGTATTGAATGTTAGGTTAGATTTTTATTCAAAGTGATTATGTAGTTTAATTTAATCAAAATATTATTGTATTGAATCTTATGAGGTAGGCATTGCTTATTTGCCTATATGGAATGCACGCCACTGAATATGCTCTGCTTCGCTTCCACAATAGTTTATTACGTACCTGAAATAACCAGTTTCAATAATAAATTAATTATGTAATTTATGTAACTAGCACTTCGTTCTAAGTGAGTAATAATAAGTTAAGAAACGCAGAAATAAGGTACCCAATTACATTCAAACTTATATATGAGAAAAAAATGTATGTAAATATATTATATGTATGTAAACTAAGAATTATATGTATTGAAAAAAGTTAAGATGTAAAAAGATAATAGACAGAAAGAGTTACTTACACTAAAGTACACACTAATAGGTAACGATAGTTAGATAAACTCACAATTCTACAGTTTGTAAAGCCATCAAATCAGGTTCGTTTGCATGTTTAGAACTACTGGCATCCATGTGTTCCGTTGGTATTTGCAATCTGTAATAAAATAGGCTATACGTTTCTTCTTACATACTACTAAAATTATATAATAATATGACCGTGGCCAATTACTTGAACGATTACCCTAATATTTAACCCTTATATTTAGAACTAGCTGTCCCCCGCCGTTTCACCCGCGTTCCCAGGATAAGGCCAGTAGCCAATGTCCTTCTCCATACCATAGGCTATCTTCATGCCGAATTTCATGATGATCCGTTGAGTATTTGAGGCGTGAAGGCGTAACAAACAAACTCACTTTCGCATTTATAATAGTAGTAAGGATAACCAATAAGATATTTATTGAAATAATTCAATTCACTACATAACATATACCTACCTAGTAGGTGGGTACCTACCAAGAAGTTGGATACCTACCTAATAACCTGTGCAAACTTTATTTACTCTGTTGTGAAAACATTTAGTATCTAACCTAATAAGCTAGGCGGTTGATACTCACGGCCACGGGTCCACGTGCGGTACATTTTCTGTATTGCAGTCAGAATCGGGTATTTGTTTATTTCTGAAAATGAAAAATGTATGTAGTAGGTACAATTATGATTAGGTATGTACGTTGGTATTTGCATTCTGTAACAAAATAGGCTTTACTTCTCTTTATCTCATACTAATAAAATAATATGTGACCGTGGCCATTTACTTGGACGACTACCCTAATATTTACCAATAAAATGTTTATTGTAGAAATTCAATTTACTGCATAATATATACCTACATAGTAGGTAGGAACCTAAATGTACATGCTTTACTTACGCTGTTGTGAAAACATTTTAGTATCTAACCTAATTAGCTAGGTGGTTGATACTTACGGGCACGGGTCCACGTCCGGTACCTATATTTTCTTTATTTCGGCTACACATCAAGATATAAATTTCCAGTACAAGCTGATCTCGCATTGTATAGGATTTCCGTACAATGGAAGGTCAGATCAGAGGAGCTTATACTGGAAATTACCTACTTTTCTTACCCATTACAATAATCAGACTCAGAATTTATTGGTAGATACAAACCAAAATGCCTTCCTAGGTAAAAACACATATTATGATTCATTTTAGGTAGGTACTTACTTCAATATTTTATTCTTAATATGTGTAGCATTTTCTTTTCTCCAATTCCATCTTTTCTTTTCTTGTCTCGATCATTTCCCATTTAAAACAAAATACACTTCACTTATAATTTATTAGGTACGTATCTACGTGGGTCGTGAGAGCAAGAGACACGGGTTCCCCGTTCGAACGGCGGAGCGCGACTGAATCTGTGCGGCAGCGCATCGTACCACTCGAAATATTTGAGATTTAATTTCTAACAAATTAAAATAAAACATTATTTTAAATTCAAATCATATGGTACACGTATTGTACTAACTACAGTTTATATAAAAAGTTTCATTAGTATAGGTAAAGTATTAATTGACTAATGCGATTTATTTGTAAAATTCAGAGGGAAGTTTGAGATTTTTTTCTATCGAGAAAATGTTTAGGAATCGTGTTTTCACATCATACAGGAGTCAGTATATATCCTCAACTGTACTATATATTTTTTTCAAAATTATTGATTGGTTACTTTTATTGATATGCAGGATCAAAGGAGCACTTTTGAGGTGGGGTAAGGCCTTAATTTATTTACAGGCCGTCTCACGGCACAGACACAGAGGGAGAGAACTACTAGATGGCGTTGTCTTTTTCCTGAATCGCACTATGGTTTCGTTCTCACAATTTTATGTCAGGATCAATGATTTTGATATAAGTTTTTTGGTTGATGAGAGCCATCAGCGCTCTCCCGTTTGACCATTTAGTTTTGTTCACTACAAAAAAAAGCTACAAATAAGTACAGCTGCATCGACGAACTTATGAAAAAGGCTTACCTAAGTAAGAATCGAACCTGCAAAACTTCACGATGTGTTCTCATTTAAAGTTCTTTGCCTACATATGGCATAGTCTGGGTCGAGTAACTATTCCCACTGTACCACCCTCGCAGGAACTCTCCCGTGATGAAAGGCATCCTATTTTTAACCGACTCAAAAAAGAAGGAGGAAACTCTAAGTTGGACGCGTATGTTCTTTTTTCATGTATGTTCATCGATTTCTCAAAAACGAATATGATGAAATTGCTTGACAGACTAAGTGGGAAATAGAAAACAAACAGAACACAAATAAAAAAAAAAGACCAGCAGTTCACAAAGAGAATATAGCTGATCTAATTTGCTGCCAGTTGGTAGTGTGCCCAAACTTTGCAGGCGGCGGGCGATGCCATTTTGTATGGTGATGCTTATCTTCTAGCTGGAGTATTCGTCAGCCCTTTGGCTATAGGAACCGTCAATCAGACGCCTCGATATGTCGCGAAAAATACAATGAGCTCCAGGACATTAATGTCAGATGGACCTCTTATCATCGTTACGCTTCAAGCCACTCGATACACGAATAGCTGACTCGAGAGCTCTGGCAAGAGCCCTATGAATGATGTCATTAAAGTCGGAGTGGAGCGGAATCCTGCCTGTGCTTTTTACACACCATAGTATGTGGTGGCCAGCCTGATCGACAAAAGTACCATACTGGTAGCCATAGGCATATATAGGGCATATAAATAGTTACACTTACGACGAAGACAGGACAAATAAAAAACTTGCTGTACGTCTGATGGCAAGCAGTTAACGTTGCCTATTGACGCTTGGAACACCAGGGGTATCACTCACGCTTTACCGAATCTCTCTCTACACCCTTCTTGAAAAAGTGTTTGAAGGTTGAGAGGAGTCGCTGTGCCGGCAGCGGTAGGTATTAATTGGTGCCTACTACATACTGGTCCCCTACACCCAGCTCTGGCGACCTTACTCACCGCAGGAACACAACTGCGATGTAAGGGGGAGGAACCTCCCTGCTCGGGCTGCTCCAAATTGTTAACGAGAGAACCTGCTTGCAGCCAGAGTCCAATTTCTCTTTCAAGTGGTTACGTTTCGGGAAATCCTTTCTTAACGTGTAGCCTATACCTACTCTATGAGGCATCTACTTTGCCACAAATTTTTAGTATAGTGCTTGGGATATCGTTATTAGTGACTGGTATTTTGTTTTTATTTGGGTTCCGAACTAAAAAGCTAATAAAGGAACCCTTATGGTGCCAGTTAGTCTGTCTGTTCGACTGTTACAGCGATAGGTATATTTCAACAACCAGTAATGGTGTTGATTTAAAATTTGGAATAGTTTTAAATATTGCTTACCCAACCTTATTGCAAATATATATTTTTTTTTACTTTTACGGTTATAAAGGTGAACAGAGTGGGCCCTGCAATTTCAAAGCAGGGCTACAAATTTTAGTGAGGTATCATGTGAAAGGGCTTTATTTGTACATTTTAAAACATTGATGAATAATTCCAATCTCCGAGGTTCGCAATGCGAAAAATCTGGAAAAAGTATAGGAAAAATAGAACAATGTTTCTAACTAGCACAGTTTTTTCAATATCATCCAAATTCCTTCACAAACAAATTTAATTATGCGGTCCAGTTTTAATCAACAGTGATGGCCCAATCCAATAAATATACATCCAAGGAAGGTCAGAGCCCTCGGTGCGCGAGTGAGACTAAGTCTTGCGCTTGGCCGGCTTTATATAAAAGATTAAAATTACTCATTTCAAAAGCAAAGTCCTGGCTGACTGATTGATGGATGGGAGTACGTGGTCCTCCACCAGCTGTCGCCGCGCCGGGCTCTCATCATCGCATTGGCCAACGAGTTCATAAGAACAATTATTAGGAATCTTCACGAAATTAATATCTTAGCGTTTATTACGCGAACAAATCTTATAGTCTACGCGAGCGAAGCCGCGGGCAAAAAGCTAGTCCTCAATAAAAATATTAGGTTGTTAGACCGAATAAAGTGTTGCCAACTATTACAAGCGACGAAAGACAACGGGGCAATAACTATAACAATAACATTTGTCTACGCCTCTCTGTTTGTTGAGTGTCGAGAAGCTAAGATTACCAACATAAATTTTGCTGTCAAGAAACTAGCATCACTGCCATTCTAAGTCTTCAGAAGAGTAACTTAAGATTCCGATTCAGGTTTGATTTCAGTTGGTATTAATTAGACGGAGGTTTTGGAATTCTTGGGTTGAAAATAATCGTGCGCGACTATTGTTTTACGTAGATTCAATATCTCTGTCTCTCTTACCCTTGGATTGTAATGATGAAACTTTAAGATATATCTCCTACTATAACTAAGAAGCGCTCGTGGTGTAGCATGATTAGCCGTTCTTAATCGATCGGCAAAGTTAAGCTACGTCTGTCGTGGTCGGTACCTGGGATGGGTGACCGACTAGTGGTATTTTAAAGCGAGCGTTTCCATGCTTCGGAAGGCACGCAAAGCCGTTGGTCCCGGTTATCACATTTCCCTTTCACCCTGATTTGTGAAAGGAGGCCTGTGCTCAGCAGTGGGACATTATAGGCTGATGATGATGATACTAAGACATCTGAATAAGAAGGCACTACTTCCAAGATTTTTAAAATCATACCATCGAGTAGACATCTAAGTTCTATGCATAGCAATATTAGCAATGTCTTATAATTATCTATCACTCCAGAAAATTGGTGTAGCAAGTCATCAAGACCACACAATAATTTAATCTTTAATAAATACGGATATAGAAATTCTCCTTTCATATAATCCTCCTACTGATTTATGTAAAACAAAAAGTAATAAATAAGAATATTAATCCTCAACATGAACTCGTGAAAACAATACTCCAAGAATAAACTCAAGGATATTTTATACTCGCAAAAACAAATCCCAGTAATCCTCATCTTCATCCCTATGCGTATAGGGCTGCCAACCGTTAATATGGTTGGGATGCTATAAAATTTCTTGTTGGTTTATTATTTTGTAGCACGTGATTGGTACTTATTAATTTTCCTACATTCCATGAATTGAGAGAAAACATGTATTTCATTGTGAACGAACAGATGCTCTTGAATTATTACCCAGGTGTGTTGCTTAGTATATTAAAAGGGGTAAATAAAAAGATTAGAGAGATCTGTCAGGTCTACTTATATGTATAGTAAAAGAATTAGTTCTTGTCTGTCAGGCGCACCATATAAAGTTAAGAAAACTGGCTTAAAATTTCCTGCTTCAGTTTCTAAATGAGTTTTGTCATGCTCGGGGGACTATCTTCAATATCAGGCGTAATCCTAACAGACAAAAGTAGAATAGGGGATTACAACTGAGGAGTGAAACTGCGAGGCGTTCTAGTTATCAATATAAAGCCTGCGTTGGCTAAAGCAGTTCTTATTATAGATTTATCGGCTGCCGATCAATTTGCAACAAATATAATTTGTTCTCTGGAATGATCGGGCGTTATCATATATTATATCCACTGCTTATTACCTAGTTCGCATCATCGTTAATGTGAATGGCCGTACGAATAGATTAATATTCATTCCTCTAAACGCCTCGGGGCCGATCCCGCCTGCGGTCAGAGACACGACACATGCATCACGCACTAAACACGATTAACGACACAAGGGTCACTAGACTGAGCATGTATTTGTATCCGTTATTATATGAAATTCAGCCACAATTAATCCGTCATCATGTAATTTTTCATAAGTAATATTATATTCTTTATAAAACTGAACATTAGACTCTTCTCAATACAGTAATTTGCATCCAGCTGCTTCTACTCCTAGAAGCTTGTCTTGATGCCAATCTAGTTTATAAGATTTGTAGAACAATTCGTTTAGTCCCGACTTCAAACAAAGGAGGAGGTTCTCAATTCGGTTGTTTTTTTATGTTTGTTACCTCATAACTCCGTCATTTATTAATTGGAAAATTATTTTTTTGTCTGGAAGGGTACACTTCCCGTTTGGTCCCATTGTCATCAGATCAGGATTTGATTACTTCTTAGTGAACTTTGAAGTCGGTTTAAGTTTTTTATAAAACAGTCCAATTATTTAGTAGGTATATCTTCAGTTTTCCCGAGCCATAGTTGCCCTACAGACGAATGTTTGAGTACTGTTAATGAAAAAGCTTTGTGGCTCGAGGCGCTGAAGGTCGGTAAAGGATTTTTAAGCTCGAGAGTCTAGTTAGGAGTTTAATTTAATGTCTGCACGAGTTATTTTTTGTTATAATTTGCACTGAACTAATATTACTATAGCAGATATTAAATTGGTTTTGTAAATAAACTTTATGATGGAAGTTCAAATAAGTGTAGGTTCATAAAGATGATTTTATTTGACGATTCCGTAGTAGAGCAATGCACTTTGCACGGTGGTAGAAAACTTTTTAGACGCCTGGTTGTCTGCTACCCTCAAGTTGGATATCTTTGGCGCCAAGCAAGTGCCGAGGAATATCAGTTAGTGCCTGCTAGTTAGGGTAAAGGTCGGCAACACATTGGAAATCTCTCCAGCATTGCTAATGTCTATAGGGGACAGTGGCCATATACCATCTCATGAATGGTCTGCCGTTCCTATCATTATGAAATACTTAACCAACTAATCATGATAATGTCTAGTGTTTGGATCAACTTGGGTATGTACTGTTTATTGTTATAGGAAGCATGAATCATAATACCATATCCTTTAACTCTAGCGTTGACTATGGAAGTTTCAAAGTACATGAAACAATAACATGGTAAAACATTTCTATCCCAAATCAACTTAGCGCCAAGCATTCACGTTATAACAAATTGTTTTGCATATAAATTACGTGGGTGCCACCCACCTGGTTTGCCACCTGCATAAACCTTGTATTTACTCATAGCGACCAAATTTTCCGTCGAAAAAGTCCATTAAGGTATGTTTACAACCCGGCTAAATATAAAACTCATCTCGGGCACGTACAACGTGAAGGTAAGAGGATACCTCCTCGAGTGGATATTATTATTTCATAGCGGCAGTAGATAGGGCATTAGCATAAAATATCTAAAGTGAAGGTACACCCACTTTGTAAATTGAAGCGGGAAATTTATTTGGGCATCTGTGTGAGTGGCCATACGATGCCTCCGTGTTATGGGCTTATAGGACTCGTAAGAGCTGGAGGAATTGAAGGATAGAAGGTTATTGGGTTTGTACACGTTTCTATTGGTTCATGTCTTGCTCATACAATTTTAGTACCTACTTCCGTTTCTTAAATTAATTTGATCAAAGGATGTATACATATTATATATTATTGTATACATATTGACGCAGTTTTTTTTAAAGATATTGATGAGTGTTAGCAACATCGAATGCCGTGAGGAAGGTCCCGAGATCGAATTCTTTTTTTTTTTTATTAAGGTGGGGAAATCCTCTTAGGATACCCGCCCGCCCTGGGGGGGTGCGGCTAGGTTATGCCGGACTTTTACTGGCTAAAACCCCACGGCCACCTGCGCTATAGAGAGGGGGGCGGGCTCTCGTGTCGTCCCCTATCCGCAACCCGAGGACGCGCCCGATGGGTGATCCAGAAATACCACACGGGGAGTTCGAATCCTACAGCGAGCTTGAGCTTACGGTGAAGGAAAACATCGTGAGGAGACCATAGCACGGTGGAAGGGTACTTTTTTAGTATCCGCCTGGCGGGCTACAACCTTAAAGTTGAAAATATTTCACCGATCACCTGGCGGTGTGTTCTGACAGCACTTGAGAGCCAGTTCCTTCTAGGCTTTGTGTGCTTACCACCTTCGGCTACATTATTACTTACCATGGTGAGATTGTAGTCAAACATAGGTGATAATTGCATCAGCACAGTGATAAACAAAGGCGTAATGAGCAGCAAGAATTTACTCACTTTAGTACATAGAGCATAACAATTTATACACATTTGACTGTTACCATCACCTACGAACAAAGTATACATAGTAGCTAAATATCACTTAAACCGCGAGCAAACTATTTGAAAGTCTATATTAGATTTCTAACTAGTACTGGAAGTTAGTTTCGACATTAGATTAGTTCAAGTTGAGTGAGTCGGTCCCTCAGTCCCTCCTGAGTGCATATCCTTGTTTGACATGAGACTCTGTAACTTATTTCGACTTGTACGGATGCGAACTTTGAATGAAGGAGACCCCTTTTACTCGTAAGATATGAACGTAATAAGTTTGATTGTGTGGTCGCTGTATGTTTAGAAGTTGTTCCTTGGTTACGAATGATGTCAAGTTAGGTATAATGAGTCTTTCAAAATTGCCTTTCTTTTTCTTGATTTAGGTTAGTCTCACCGTATAATCTCACTAACCAAATGGTAAGTGATGATGTGGCCAAAGGCAGTAAGAACACAAAGCCTAGAAGGAACTGGATTAAGTGCAACTGCTGGATTACACCATTAGTTACTTGGTGACATATTTCAGCTTGAGGGTGTTAGCCAGATAGGTACAAAGTACCCTTCCATCATGCTTTGGTTTCCTCACGATATTTTCTTTCAACGAAAGCTCAAGCCACGTAAAATTTCTATCATCGATCAACTTGTATAGTAAAGTTGATCATTGTGACCTGTACTTTTAAACATAAACATCTTACGTCTTTTTGATTTAAAAAGGTGGAAAGGAGGAATAGGTAGATAGGATAATTTACATATTACTGTGGTAACGTAAATTATAATTCAATACTATAATAATTATCAAATATCAAATAATTTATTTTAAAAAGTTTAAAAAAATTACACGGATAATTAAACAATGGTCCCCGCACTAGGATAATCCTGTATCGCGGACAACCTGTATAGTTTACAAAATATGATTTCCAAAACAGGGGGAAGTTATAAATTCGAAACAAGTTATAAAGGAAAATTAAAAGTAACTAACTACTAGAAACATTTTTATACAGTATTTTTATCAATCAATTAATGACATAAAATTAATTACATAATTATGCCTAGCT
Organism: Achlya flavicornis; assembly: GCA_947623365.1. Lineage (NCBI taxonomy): Eukaryota > Metazoa > Arthropoda > Insecta > Lepidoptera > Drepanidae > Achlya > Achlya flavicornis. Next base: position 8,909,835 of record OX392482.1, read on the forward strand.
GCAGCTGCCTTTGTTATTTATAGCTAAGAACTCGAGATTCTTAGTCCCTTATAAAATATTGTCCCTACCCTATGTATAAGGAAAAGCTATAAATAATATGGTCAGTCAAAAATAAGTTTTTGTAACTTTTAATGAAAATGAAAAGAACTGAAGTACTCTCCCAGTTAGGAAAGCTTTCATGCATGCGCACTTTTCTTTTGATAAAGGTGCGTCTATCGTTACCTTATTCCTGAATTAGTAAAATTATTAAAGAGAAAAAGAGTCTGTGTGGCTGTTTGCTCCAAATTTTACAGGAGAATGAAAACCCGAACGGTGATAGACACTTTAGGTAAATTATGCAAACATTTATCTTCAGAATCATTGAGTAATAGAATATATAAGATATTATATAAAACTCATGGTATATTTTACTCGGCTTCCTAGAAAAAATTCACCATCCACGGTTTCTGTAAAATTTGGAGCAATGCACTTGCGAGGTTTTCATAGCCCGCCGATGATATAGGACTATGGATATGGACTTATAATATACGGGAGATAGGTAGCCCTAAATATAAATAGCACTAACTAATAATATAAATGTAAATATAGAGACCTCTTTACTACTAGATAGCTTTATTATACAGAGTCTCAATAGTTGGCAACGTTGGTTGATATAATATGTTAATAAGCCATACATTTTATTCAAGGATATATATTTTCTCTACTCATACTGTACCTTATATTTGCAGGTAAAACTTGTGCTATTAGATACTTATCTTGTTTTTCTAAGGAATCACTTTACACAATTGGCTCAAGTCCAATGTCAACAATAATGTTTATGATAATATTTGCCGATTTGTAAATGCTTACTTACCTTGTATTCCTTCGTCTAATTCTTTCATCTTCCTATTGATGTCGTAATTTTTTTTTTTTTTTTTTTTTAATATATTTATTTTATAAAAGTTACATAATTTTACAATAATATATATCTGCCAAACTGCATAGCAGTTTGTCGGCAGTTAGTTCTCATGTTCTAATATTTAAAGTAAGTAAAAGTAAATGCAACTCATTTTCTTAAATCAAAGCCACACTATATATATATACAGAATTAGTCTTAGAACACATCCTTGTGTTCTTATTTTTACAATTATATAATATCATACAATTAAAAATATAATATAAACTTAAACCAAAGAAATAAATATACCCAGAAAGAACGTCGCCATACTACACGAATATAAAACTGGCCAACTTTTATAGGCTGCTGCGCGTAACGGCTACGTTTTACCACAGTTTTTACGCTCCCTCTGCGTCATTCTGCTTGTCATAGTGACGTGCATAATGATAGCAGTTGTTGAAATATTGCAATTAAAATCGGGAGAAATTTAAATATTAAACATTATTTTGCAATTTTGCAAAATAATGTTATTAATGTAAATAATTTTTATTGTATTTAGTGTCTTCGATAAATAAACTTAGGTGTAGATTTGTAGCCTAAATAATGCATTATATCCTCAATAATTTGTATAACATGCGTGGGCATGCAATTAAATAGTCAATAAATAGCAAAAACTCACATAACGTTGATCATTAGGGTTGCGTAGCCAAATGGCAAAAAACGGAACCCTTATGGATTCGTCATGTCTGTCTGTCTGTCTGTCTGTCCGTATGTCACAGCCACTTTTTTCCGAAACTATAAGAACTATACTGTTGAAAATTGGTAAGTAGATGTATTCTGTGAACCGCATTAAGATTTTCACACAAAAATAGAAAAAAAAGACAAAAAAAATGGGGGTCCCCATACATAGAACTCAAACTAAGTTTTTTTTTTAATAAAACCCATACGTTTCGGGTGTCTATGTATAGGTCTTGAGAAATTATTTTCTACTTTTTAGTTCATGTTAACATGTGGCACCTACCTATATTTAAAATAATATTATTTGTTCTGTTCTAGTGTTCCCTCCGCCTTACCGGCACGCGCCTCAGGCGACGCGGTAATTATTCAGAAGGCATTCAGACGCATCTGCACGCTCCCACTGCCAGGATTCTTTTTTATTGTCTTAATATATTACTTACTTACATAAAGCTCTGGGTGCATTGCGTGCTTTGAACGAAAATACTTTTAACAATGATGGCTTTCAACAGTATTTTTTTTTAAATTGTTCTTGAAACAAACTTTTAATGTTTTCTGTTCTGTGACTACAGGTCATTAGTAAAAAAAAATATTTTGTAAGATTTACACTAATTAGTTTTCTAGTTACCTACATAAATTATGAATACTAGCTTTTATACAACACGACTGATAAAATAGCAGAAGGAACTTCAAATATTATTTTCATTTTTATGAATTTTCTTGTTTCCCTCTTCCGATCAACTGTTTCCTCGTCTACGGAAGAAGGAACTCAGTATAGACAGCTCTTTACAAATATTCCTGTGTATAAAAATCGCCGACAACGCGGCAGAGCCGGAGGGATTTAATTAGACAGCGCAACCGCAGTTTAATGTACCGTGAACATGGAGATATAAGGGAGATTTGCTATGATGCATGGTGCATGGCTCCATTTGCTCATAATGTATCATTTTACCCTCTAACAAACCGGAGGTGTATGTTGGACTGGGCTAATTGGTATTGTACCTATTTAATATTTCTTTATTTATTACTTAGGTTATCAAAGTAGCCCATAGATGTCTTTTTCAGTGAAAAATTATCTCTACGCAAAAAATCACGTCCATCCATTGCCCAGCATACTGCGTGAAAGAATGAATTAATAACAGACACACTGGCGTATTCATAATAGCTAATGGACAGTAGGAATAATTCACTAAAGTATGAAAAAAAAAAAATCCCCAAATGGCAAACAAAGATTTTTCTTCACGTATTTATTAAAACCGTGATACAAAAAGGTTGACTTATAAAAATTGTACCTGCATTTGTGAGTATAGTAAAAACAACACACTGTAAACACGTGTTCTGTACCAAATCCCTTTATAGAGCGGAAAAAATATAGTGGTCAGATCACAATAGAGATTGGTTGCAACAAACGAAAAAATATTTACAACACTTTTAATAAAACGGTTTACGTTTGAAACGTGTGTGGTTTTTGTCAAATGCGATACGCCGATTGTTCTACCGCATTCACATTCTTTATCAAACAATTCTACGAATAGAACAAAGCAATTTATGCTGAATTGTAGAGCATTAAGATTTTATTTGTCATACATTCTTGCAAGATTTTTTTGATTGCAGTGATATTTACAGTCTTTTCGAATAGCATTAGTAAGCTAGTAGGTCTATGAAATAACGAATAATAATGGGCAGACATCATGTCATAAGCCATAAGTGTTATGCGCGAATCACAAAATTACGTCCCATAGACGCAAACAATTTATGTATCTAACTATATAGCTGACCCCCGAGGTTTTAACCGCGTACTATTTTACTAACTGCAACTTTGATTTGAAGCAAACAATATAATTAGCTTAGTTTAGTAACACTACTCACTTTATACCTAACAAGTTGCTATAGCATATCTAGTAACTCGAAAATAAATGGAGGAATAATTAGGTGTTAGGTGTCAACAGAACGCTGACACATTGCGTGCAATCACCGACTGATTGTTCATGATTGATGCGATTCCATTGCATTTAACACAATGCTCCATTGAGGACAGTGGAACAGGCTAAAGAGAACTTAATGAATGTTGCTTACTAGCAGAATGAAACGAGTAGTATACCTACTCGTTACCTTAGTTGAGTCTTGTAAATATATCAACCTATCATCATCATCATCATCATCAGCCTATAATGTCCCACTGCTGAGCACAGGTCTCCTTTCACAAATGAGGGTTAAAGGGAATGGACAGATACTCCACCACGCGTGCCCACTGCGGATCGGTACCAACCTATAGACTTAACAAATGGTGAGGTCTCGTCGGATCCTACACAAACGAAGCGTACCTACCTAAATATGATTTTCAACTTCGTTCCAACGCACCTTGCCTAGTGCCAATGAGGTTCTTTGCATCGCCCCGTTGTATTGTTGCGTTCGTTACACGTTTTTCAGCTCTCCATACCAAAAGTTGGTTAAGTAGTCTTGCCTTAAAAACTACATCCAATAATAGGATTTCACTAATATATGTAACAGATACTTATCGATTTAAAAGTGACAGCTGAACTCACGGAAAATACAATCGCCTATTACGTATCGTCAGTCGTCTTCAATTAATTAGCGCATCATTTCTCCGACTTTTTTTTTACTTTATTGACACTTGGGTGAACGTTCCAGACAAAGTAAAAAAAAGCGTTGCAATTTGCAACGCATGTCAATATTATCCTACCTATATTATTTGCTATACTGTGACAGTATTGAGTACAGTAACTACTATCAAAATTATAACAAAATATAAAATTCAATTCTATATCACTAATGAGTATTACATACGTATCATTCCCCCGGGATAGCCTACATATATGTCTACTACATATATCTCAGTAGTTAACAATAGTCCGTGATTGCGTGCTGTGCTCGGTTCGATGCGGTTTCTCTCCCTTCCACCGCAACAGACGGGAGCTTTTATCCTGCCTCACGAATATTTAATATTGAGATGCGTAATGAGTTTGCTATTAATTAATTCTCTAGGAACAAGTACGCAAGTTTCTGAAGTTTTACGGAATATTTCAACACTAAAATGGTGGTATATAAACTTTAATTTATTCTAACGGAAACTGATCAATTTACTGTGTAGATAATTCATATAAGCGGCACGTTTATAGTTACACATATGTAAAAAGTTTTATAAATGATGTTCTATATTCATACTTTTACCTCTGATGGAATTACCCTACGAGTTAACTGTTGGCTGCATGAAACAATTTATTCAAAACCTTTTGACCGCTGACGCGTGATCCAACTGCCAGCGTTCACTGAAATATGCTTTGAGCAAAATGATTTAGAACGATCCGGTTTAAAATTGAACAACAGCACCAATTTTCTTTTTAATAACTTTATTGAAACTACTATATTAGTATTTTTAAATGCTGTGCTGGAAAGGGTAGGTACATAGAGCTTTTAATGTTAGTATACTTAATAGGATCCCAGTTAAAGAATGAACCTTCTCAAAAGTAAATATGTTTGATTGCCCTTCAAATGCGAATGTAACGTCCGCTACAAGACTCAAAGGCTATTTTTTGAGACCAGCAGAGGTTGCGAGACTCGTAATTCAATTTATTGCGTCTACCCTCTACAAAGGGCGTTTCTGAGCGATAATGCAATTGGACCAAGCTACTTATTGGTCCTTTACCTTTTCATTACCGTGACTAAATCTCAATCGAATGTAATGAATTCTTTTCATTGCAAAAGGGGTGAATATTTGTTCGTAATTCCATTTAAAATTGTCGAGTTCTTTTCAAGTCTGAAAATATTTCAACACAATAAAAGGTTGACAACAATAGGAACTTTTCACTTCAGTTCTTGACACCAGGGGGCCTACCACAAGCTCTTAAAACAAGGTTAAAATAACCTTATTTGTCTTTTGTCCCTCTTTGACATCCGGCGTCAAAACAAGACAAAATACAAATAAGGTTATTTTAACCTTGTTTTAAGAGCTTGTGGTAGGCCCCCTGCTTCGGCGGGAGATGTATTGCGAAGTACTTAGGAGCTACCTACCTATAATTGTGTTGCCTAGCCGTAGGTACAGTGTCGCTCCCTGCGGGAAAATGCAGCCCTTTCATTTTCAAGGCGATTAAAAAAGTTATCCCTTTATGCAGGGCTTTAATGTTTCCCCTTCAGAAATATAAAAGTATTTTCATGGCGTTTATTCATATTTTCATTTTGTTTCGATGTAGTGTTTTTCTGTCAATCAAAATATTTTGAAACAGAAATAAAAGCTTGTAAGGGGGAGCTTGTAAAAATTCAACTCTCAACAGCAACATTGAAAAATTTCCAATAAAACTTTTCATTTTTATGCCTATATGAAGACGTTTAATTTTATTTGTTTTGTTGAAGTGTTTAGCTATTCATACTCAGTTATCCTATAATTTACTTTCTATTTATATAATAAATCAATCAAATAAAACATATAATAAATGTGTATGTACATATATATTTCGTGGTAATAGTAATAGCTCCACGGATTTGGATAAGTATTTACGAAACGCACGAAAGTTAAGTCGATCGAATTATTTTATTTTTTAAAACATGCCCGGTAAACAAAATGCATATCATTAGCATTACTTTAATTTATTAGTTAGGTACATCACAAAACGAACAATTTTACAGTGAAGTTACCGTAACAGAACAATGTCAGTGTTATATGTAGCAAGCAAGTTGTACCCGAGGGGTTGCACGATGGCTCCTGTTAAATAATTTATACCTAGGTACTAGCACAGAATATTTAATAGTACTGTACTAGTTCGCTACAATGCAGTAGGTACATGGTCTGTCAAAATGTTAAAGTAGACAACTAACGTTTAAAAGTTTTACTGGAGCAGTGTGTGCCTGAATTGCATACCGAATGTAAACTAGCAGAACATTTCACATGAAATGTTGTATTTAGTTTGTAATAGCTATTTTGTATTTTAAAGGATGAAATGTTAGTGTTTTTTTTTGTTTTTTTTTTAAATTTGTACTTTTGTAATTGGTAGTTAGAATAAATGGCTTTTTTATTTTATTATATTTTAAGGCGATGATAGCTCAGTGGTATTGACGTCGGATACCTAGACGAAGGTCCCGGTTTCGAATCCTACAATGAGCTTGAGCTTTCGGTGAAGGACAACATCGTGAGGAAACCATAGCACGGTGGTAGGGTACTTTACCATCTGGCTGGCTACCACCCTCAAGTTGAAAATATGTCGCCAAGCACCTATCGGTGTGTTCCGACAGCTGCACTTGAGAGCCAGTTCCTTCTAGGCTTTGTGTGCTTACCACCTTCGGCCACATCATCACTTACCATGGTGAGATTGTGGTCAAACACAGGCCTATACATAATAAAAAAAAAAAAAAATATTTTTATTTATGTTAGTGGTAGTTACGTCGAAAATCGTGTTGGAAGTCGTCCCATCTGGCTGGCTACCACCCTCAAGTTGAAAATTTGTCACCAAGTAATATGCACTTGAAAGCCTTCCTTTCAGCTTTGTGTGCTTTTAGAGTCAGACTTTTCATAATTTCCTGCAAAGGTCTATTAAGTGATTTTGAATTTGAATAAATTCAATGACAATGTTTAGGAATTTAGATGAAAACAGCCCATAATTTTATTTTAAAAAAGGGTGCCCCCTATTACTACCACACTAGTATAGTTATACCAATAAATAATTGTTTAATTTTTAGCAATAAGTAATTGTTAGTGATTTATGAATCTTGTATCTCCCTAGGCATAAGTGTCAAATTTCATCGAAGGCTAAGTAATGTTAGATATAAGAAAACATTATCTTTATACTGTTTCGTACATAATAATATATGCAGTTGATGTACCTACCTTTTAAAATAATTTTTAAAAAACCGCTCCACATATCAGTCCAACTCTGTACCCTCATACTGAAATATGACTTACATAAACTAAACATCTTGATAGCATTTTTAAAACTAGTTCTAAACAGTTTACCACATAAAACTTATACCAGAAAGTTTTCTCTCAACTGCTTGGAAATATATTTACAATATTGTTGTTTTCAGTTGTAGTTCAGGAGCTTCTCTGCATATAAAGTAGTGTCGTCTGACTTGGAGCTTGCAGATTTATTAATCCTCGGAGTGTGCTTCTGGCGCTTGCGTTGTTTTCATAATACTGTACTACGGTTATTATGAAGTACTTATTTTATTATTGGTATCTTAGATAACCCAACACACGTTTTTATCGTTTAAACGTAGGAAATACTTAGCTTCCTTATGTGTTCTACCGCTTGTATAATAGACAGTAGGAATTGTTTGACTTGATGCCTAGGCTACCTCTTGAATGAGCTCCCCGCCATGGTTTTTCCAAGGTAGTCCGCACAGAGTTCTTGCAGGAGAGTGTGAAGAGGTTTTTGCAGGGTTGGGAACGCGTGAGTGATACGGATACCCTGGTGTTGGAAGCGTCCATTGGCTACGGTAACTGCTTACCATCAGGTGGGCCGTATGGTTGTTTGCCACCTTATTAGCAGAGGTTAAAATTTACAATATTAGAGGGTGCCAATGTGTTGTCCAAATTTGATTTCAATTATAGTAGATACATACTTTTATAGAAAGTAAAGTTTTTAAATTAAGACAAGTTAAGAAAATTACAATAAAACGTTATTGCCTCACTGACATCTAATAAATAAGCTTCCTTAATATAAGCAAAATAAAATACCTAGATTTAGAATGAAGATATAAGAGCCCGAAGCCTTGCTGCAAAAAGGAGAACAAAAACAATAACACAATTCCAGGTAAAAAGAAAAAAAATATCACCCCATATTTTCTCCTGAAAATAAATTCTTAAACTGAATATCAATGTAGATTCCGTCTGGTAGGCGTTAAGGATCGTCGCAGCGGGAGGCTCTATAATTGAGTGCATAAATCACACCAGCATCGAAATGAGATGTGATCCTTCATAACTTTTACCATGAAATAGTTGTGCGGTAGATTCCTTATGTCATTTTTCATATACCCGTATATGAAAAATGACATAAGGATATGGAAAATTATATCCCGTAAATTAATATTCCAAAAAATATTAATCTTTGCTGACGTAAACAAATACCGGCCCTTGGCACGGACTATGATATGATCATGACCAGTAGGTATGTCAATAGGGTTTAAAAATTTTATATACCTCAATTCATAGAAGACATATTTACTGCTGCATGTACAGTGGCGGTATGAAAAGGTTCGTCAGTTTTCAACTTGATTCATTCAATGTATCACGAGCACATATTACCTTTTGAAACTGAATAGACATAATACACTGAATTAGAGACTATAATGATTTAACTGTTCGTTATCAAAGTTCAAAATTATTCAGATCAAAGTTGTTCGACTTGTCAACAAGATTGTTTTTATTTTATGTTTTGTTAAAGTAAAACCTTCTTGTTGTTTTTTTTTTTTTTTTATACAACTTAGTCGATAAACAAGCTTACGGCCCGCCTGATGGTAAGCGGTTACCGTAGCCATATAGACGCTTGCAACACACGAAGCATCGCTCACGCGTTATCGACCTATCCCCCCTCCCCTATGAGCTCTGGCTCCTTACTCACGCGCAGGAACACAACTTTACACAACATAAAGTTATTTGGCTGCGGTATTCTGTAAGGTGGAGGTACTTCCCCAGTCGAGCTGCTCTTTGAGCGAATAAACGCTATGCTCTACCTCTATTGGTTTACCCTGCTATTGTTATTTATGGCAAATTAAAATTGAAAATAGGGCAATGTCATAATTGAAAAAAAAAATAGTTATATTTTATTCCGCAAAAGCCATAAATTGTGTTTGACGTGATGTAAAAACAAGCAAAACCTTATTCGATAGCAAAGGGGGCGTCCATAAATTACGTGAGGTGTTTTTTAAAATTTTCTGTCCCTCCCTCCCCCCCTGGTGAGATGTCGTGAGATTTTATTCAACCCCCTCCCCCATCCCCCAATCTCACGTGAGATTTTTCAAAATGTGGATTTCTTACGTAAACGCGTTGGATTGTTATTGTAAAAAGAAAAAAATAATTTGCTTCGTGCTTTTATTGAAGACTAGTTAAGACTAGTAATCAATATTGCTGAGAGTTTAATTATAAGTGTAATAATTTTTTTACAATAGAATACTTAAATCGAAACTACTGAGATTATAAAAAGAATATCTACTCTAATTCAGTCCATGGAGAGAGAGAAAAAAATTGCGTGATATTTGCCGAGACCCCCCCTCTCTCCAACGTAAGATTAGATGAGATTTAACTCGACCCCCACCCCCCCTTAAACATCTCACGTAATTTGTGGACGCCCCCTAACGTGTTAGCAGCACTGTTTCTTCCTGTTGGGAACCTCACTGGTAATATGTTGGTACTTATAATAAAATGATTCTTGCAAACTGATGCAAGCGAAAACCAACTCTAAGGTGACGAACCTTTTCATTCCCCGACTGTACATATGATTACGGTCGGAACACTTCGCTTAGTGAGTGGCCAAGTGTCAGTGGCATAGGTCGACTATACTCTTGAAGTAAAATGCTCTCGTTACTTCTGATAATTTTATTTGCAACTCCAGTATTTAATCAAGCGCTGGTTATAAATGGGGTGGGAAATTATGTAAAATGACCTCTTTAGCACCACCATTATTAAATATAAATGATATCAAACAATAAAAAACTGTATTTTTTTCAACATAAGTTTTATTCTCCAGCCGTTGAATGATGGCTTGTAAAGTAAAGTACCTTTATTTCTTAGAAGAGAACGAAGTATGAAATATTTTAAATTTTTACATTTATTAAAAAGGCATTTTCACATAAATAATAAATAAATAAATAAAACAAATTGATAAAATATATAGTAAATACTCAGTAATGTATATAGTCATGATGGAGAGTGTTAACCTCTTGTCTAAGGAAATAAACAACCCCCTGAAGTTGTCTATTTATACCTATTTGTAAGGATTTGTACTATAGGTTAAAATATTCATCACGATTCGTATGGGTCATGCTATGGATCTATACGTGGAGGCATAAATATTAAAACCGTAGCGGAATCCAATAGAATAAAATACGAGATAAGACCGCAGGTAATTTGTGAGGTCTCGCACATTACAGTCTATGACTATAGAGACTATCTTATGTCTAGAATTCTAAACATTGCTGAATTAAATATAGGACATTCCTATTAAGAATTTAAGCATTGTGCATCTAACAAACTATCATATGAACATAAATGCAAAAGCGGAATATCGTTCTCGTTAAATTGTTAATCCTTTTTATGTAGCGATTTGGACAAATTGAATTGCTCCGAAAAACAGTATTCCTAAATTGGAACATTGCTTTAGTATTCAAAACCTGAATTTCTAGTCTAAACCGCTATGTGGTTGAATATTCACCGTTTGTGATATCGAAAGATAAAATTGTTAGTGAATTTTGGCAAGACGCCTAAAACTGTATGAGCCTGTTGCGGTCAGCCCTTTGCCTTTACATAGGTAGCGTATTATATAGAAAGGCTACGAAATACAGAACCATGTACACACGTGCCTTAAGATCGTAAATATTAAATAACAGCTTAACACAAGTGCTTGGCGGTTGAATTTATGTCTCAATATCGCACGACCCTTGCCACCTGCAGGCTTCTTTTATCGCTACTATATTGATTCAGTGATAATGCTGGTAGATCACGCGATGGCAAAGATTGCCTCTGATTTCTCATTAAACTTTATCCATTTAATATTTGTCTTGTGTATAATATATACTTATACTTTGTACAACTTATATTTTACTAGCGTTTTCATTACGAAATTTCGTTATCTTATTTATTTACTTGGAGTTTTCGTATTAGTTTCGCCAGTCCTATCCATTCAGGCCGCAGGTTCGTTTTGGCTAAATCAGACAAAGGCATTATTGTTATTTATGTGTATTTAGACAAAGCAAACTGTGTTAACAATCAATTGATATTCAGTACGCTTACCATAAACTTGGCAGTGCCGTGGACCGACATTTACTTAATTCGTTTAGCTATATCGGGCGTTGGCAACGTCTGTCTGTTTGTTTGTGGTACCTAAACGTGACGTTTGTGTTTGTTACGTTTTCTCTAATAACTTTATTGGTTTTGTTTGGAGGTCACTTTGCTACACAATGGTGGTTGGGCGCGCCCTTCTTTGTTTCTCTTGTTTCTTGTTACAGTATGAGATGTGTAAGGATGTCAGTAACCAGTTATATAAATTATACACTGTACTTAAATAATTAGTTATTTATTGAAAAATAAAAAAGTTTTTCGCATATTTTTCATACATTTAATTTTTTTTTTTTTTTTTTTTTTTTTATACCACTAAGTTGGCAAACAAGCATACGGCCCGCCTGATGGTAAGCAGTTACCGTAGCCTATGGACGCTTGCAACACCAGGGGTATCACTCGCGCGTTGCCGACCCTGAAGAAATCTCTTCACGCCCTTTTTGAAGAACCCCATGCTGTACTCCATTGGGAAAACCACGGCGGGGAGCTCATTCCACAACCTGAGCGTCCGCGGAAGAAAGCTCCTTTGAGCCCGCACAGTTCGAAACAATTCTGGTTTCAATGTGTGAGGATGGATTCCCCGTCGATGGCGCGAGTTGCGATGGTGGAAGGTAGCCGTGGGCAACAAGTCGAACAATTCCTTAGAACACTCTCCGTTGTACAAGCGGTAGAACACACATAAGGAGGCAAAGTCTCTCCTCAGACTAAGGGGCTCTAAACCGTTTGTGAGCTCGGGATCGTCAACAATTCTGATGGCACGTCGCTGAACCGAGTCTAAAGGCCCAAGCTGGTATCCAGGTGCTCCCGCCCACAGATGACAACAGTACTCAATATGAGGCCGGACCTGCGACTTATAAAGTTGTAGTCTTTGCCCCGATGTGAAGTACTGCCTGGCTCTGTTGAGCACTCCAAGCTTTTTGGATGCCAGCTTCACCTTGTCTTCCAAGTGACTTCGGAACAGCACGTCGCTGGAAATGTCGACGCCAAGGATCCCGATGCTTTGGCTGAAGTTCAAGGAAGTGTTCTGGAATTGTGGAGCCACAGACCATGGGGTTTTCTTAGCGGTGAACGCGCAGGCTTGGGTCTTGGTGGGGTTGAAATGGACTAGGTTTAGTCGACCCCAATCGGAGACACTAGTTAGTGTACTCTCGATTTCAGACACCAGCCGTTCGCGGCTGTCCTCTACCTCGGAACGAGGGATATTTGCACGGCCCTTGTAATGGGTGTCCCCTGTACTGTCGTCCGCATAGCAATGAATGCCGTCAATAGACAGCATATCATTGATATGCAGTAGGAACAGGGTTGGGGACAGCACAGAGCCTTGCGGAACGCCAGCATTTATGTCCATGCTATCGGAGCAGCTGCCGTCGACGACGGCTCTTATGCATCTGCTGGACAGAAAGCTGGCAATCCAATTGCATAATCCCTCGGGAAGCCCGTATGATGGTAACTTCGTTAGAAGACCCCTGTGCCAGACCCGATCGAACGCCTTCGCCACATCTAGGCTCACTGCCAATGCCTCACCTTGACTCTCGATGGCGAGTGACCAACGGTGCGTGAGATACACAAGGAGGTCACCAGCTGAGCGACCGTGGCGGAAGCCATATTGTCGATCGCTCAACAACTCGTGATCCTCCAGGTATCTCAAAAGCTGCGTGTTGATCACACGCTCCATGACTTTGGAGAGAAGGGAGGTGATGGCGATAGGCCTGTAATTCGTCGGGTCTGATCTGTCGCCCTTTTTGGGCACTGGGTGCACGTGGGCAGTCTTCCACGAAGACGGGACTTCCTTTTTGGTGTAGGATAGTGCGAAAAGACGCGTCAATACTGGACACAATTCAGGAGCACACCGCTTCAGCACCACTGCCGGTATGCCGTCTGGCCCACTCGACTTATGGATATCCAGAGAAAGCAGTTCCCGTCGGACTTCCCGTTGGGTAATGCTTATCTCCGGCATGGAGCTAGAACACTGCGGGATGGTAGGCGGTGTGGCGCCCCCGTCATCCAAAGTCGAGTTCGAGGCAAAGAGAGAGCCCAGAAGATCAGCTTTCTCCTTTGCACTGTGGGCCAAGTTTCCGTCCGGCTTACGGAGAGGTGGCAAGGACGACTGGCAAAAGTTTCCTTCAGCAGCTTTGGCAAGAGACCAGAAAGCGCGACTTCCAGAGGGAAGGCTTGTTAGCCTCTCACCAAACCTGCCGACGAAATCAAACTTCGCCCTAGCGATCATTCGCTTACTGAACCTCGAGGCAGCGTTAAATTTGCGTTTCGCTTCAGAGATGTTAGGGTCCTGATCAGTTCGGGCCGTGGTCCAAGCCTCATACAAAGTTTGCTTATTTTCTCTAGCATCTTTGCAGGGCCGATTAAACCACGGTCGTTTCTTCACCCCTGCAGCAACTAGCGGGTTTGGGATATAACATTCCATTCCCGCCAGTATCGCCTCAGCGACTGCAGCTGCACAGGTGTCAGGATCATCTGATGCGAAGCAAAGCTCTCTCCACGGGTACGATGCGTAGAAATCTCGCAATCCATCCCAATCTGCTGACTTGTAGTGCCATACACGTCGCCTTCCGGGAGGCCGGGGCGGATCTTGTCGGACGCATGGCACTTGCGTCCGGACGAGACAGTGGTCCGATGACCCAAGTGGCGCATCCACTGTCACTGCATAGTTGTCCGGTCGCGTAGTCAGCAGAAGGTCCAGTAAGGAACTAGTATGATATAGAAACCATTTTTATTTTGCAAAAAAAAGCAGTGCGAGCTATTTATAATATGAGTTCTCGAGCTTCCCTCAGAGATAAGTTTAAACATATAGGTATCCTCACAGTAGCATCGCAGTATATTTATGCAAATATATTATTTGTACATCAGAATATTAATATTTTTGTAAAAAAAAGTGACGTGCACTCTTTTAATACTAGAAATAAGCATAAACTTGTGACCTCTGCTTATAGACTCCAAAAAGTGCAAGGTTCATTTTTAGGACTGAGTATACAATTTTATAATAAAATCCCTAATAAAATTTTGAATTTACCGTCACATAAGTTTAAGGAATGTATTAAGGCCGCTTTAGTACAGAAGGCTTACTACAATATTACCGAATATTTAAATGATAAAAATGCTTGGGTGTAGCGCTCGCTCTACAGGAAACATCTGATGTAATAAATTTAAGTTTGATTTTGAAAAGAGTAATTGCTGAGTTTATTGCCGGCTCTTCTTAGCAAAAGCAACCTTCCGAACCGTGCATTAGAGTATTAGAGTTTGACTATTCATAAGTGCCTGTGAAGGCCTATTTGAATGAATAAATTATTTCATTTCATTTCATTTCATATGGCTCTCAATATCTGGGATTCTCGTAGGAGAAAGAACCAGTTGTGAGAAGCCATAGGCCAGGGCAAAGTCGTGAGCAGTCCTCCCCGCGAAGTCAGTGGACCGAGAACTAAGCCACTCAACGTGGTGAGCGTTGAAGTCTCCTAATATCACTAACTCCGCGGAGGGGTACTGCTCCAGTACTTTGTCAGTCGTCAATTGCAGGTGCTCAAATAACCGGATTGTGTCCGCGTCACCGCTGTGGGACCTGTAAAGGCACGCGTAAACTTTGGTGTGGCCACCGTGATCTACGCGCGCCCACAAAATCGACAGGTCCCGGTCTTCTAGGCCATGGAGACGGCGACAGCAAATATCCTCCCTGACGTACATACATACCCCGGCACGGCGCACAAAATTGTGCTCCAGCTTGTACCCGGGGTAGTGTAAATACGATGTATCATCAGGGCAGGATATTTGCGTCTCCGTTAGAAATAGTAGGGTCGGCTGTGCAGCCTCAAGATGTTGATGGACTGCGTTGATATTGGCGTGAAGTCCCCTGATGTTGCAAAAGTCCACCGAAAGTGTGGACGGGGAGGCCGCTGAGGAACCATTTCTTTTTTTCTTTTTCCTTGCCATTAAAAAAGGGATTGAGAAGAGATTAAGAGGAATCGCTGTGCCAGCAGCAAAAGGGACAAAGTGCAGTGTTTATTCCCTGAGAGTGCTGGGAAGGTGATGCGGTTTGTTGGTGCGGCAGTCGGAAGGGCCCCCGGTCCCCCCATGATATAGTTGGCCGGGTCCACTCCGGTCTCCTCCTCCGGCACGACCAACTATACCATGGATTATGCGCGAGGCGGCGGGTCAGCCTCCCAGGGCGGAGATTAAGTAATCCCTGGGCTCGGGACCCCTACAACCTGCGGGCAGCCAGCGGGCAGCTGTTTCACCGGGTCTCCCTGACCGCCGCAACAACACACCGCGCCTGCACAACACAACGTGGTATGACACCGCTGGTCCCCACATTGTTAGCACAGCGCTTCCTCATGGAGCTCTGGCGACCTTACTCACCGCAGGAACACAACACTACATTAAAGTAGCGTTATTTGGCTGCGATCTTCTGTAAGGTGGAGGTACTTCCCCAGTCGGGCTACTCCTCGAACGGGACAGCCCGTTATGCCCTTCCTCTCTCTTTAATTGCTAATAGTTTAGATTCATGAAATGGACAAAATAAAAGTAAAGTTTATTTACAATTGAAGTAAATAATAATTGCAATATATTTTCATATTTGAATCACAAGAGAATCGTCAGACTACACTGAAAGCTTCAAACATTTGAAAGCACACGAGCAACATAAAGCTGAATTCATTTCAACTTTCCTTTTCATTGAAAGAGATAAAACGTTTAAGACTGCACAAAAGCCACAGGATTCTTTATGTCAACGTTCCCTCGTCTCTTTAATTAATTAAAACAACAAAGTTTTGACTAGGTAACTGTCTCTGACAGAAATGTTTGCAATCGTGTCGTACGATCGCACGAGCAGGAATATAAAACTTGTTGTAGCTCCATTTGCATTACAATAGTGGCCGCAAGTAATTTCCTACTTCTCTATCTCTGAAACAAGAATAAATCTATAACTTTATTTGAACACCTATTGACACTTGCACTTAAAGCAAATAATATATAGATTATTCTATGCCTAAAGTTGGATTTTAAATTTTCAGTCACTTTATTCCAGCATTTGATTTACACTTTATCGACCTAGTTTCGACATCGTTTTTAACCGACTTCAAAAGAAGGTAGGTATGGTGCTTCTCAATTCGGTTGTATTTTTTTTTCATTTTTTTTATTTATTTTTGTTACCTCATAACTCCGTCATTTATGAACCGATTTGGAAAATTATTTTATTGTTTGGAAGGCTTCCCGTTTGGTACCATTGTCATCAGATCAGGATTTCATTACTTTTTAGTGTACTTGGAGTCGGTTTAAGGTTTTTGTAAAACAGTTCAATTATGTTGTATCGATGTTGTAATATATATATATTATATATATATACTCGTATTTTATTTACATTTGCATTGAAAGTTATACTTTATAAAGCATCATTAAAACCTATTGGGTAACGATAAGTCGATCATGTGTTGTACCTATCAATAAATAGAAAGTATGGAGGAGCAAATATTACCTATAAGAATGTAATAAAGTTTTATTCAGTGCTCCTACCTCCACAATGAAATAGACCGCCAACAAACGAGTGACCACAGGTTGTAAGATTTATGTGCGGACAGTTTACTTCACGAGTCATTGATCCAAACTTTCCACCGGCAGCGATTAAGATTTACAACGGGACTGGTCCTAAATAACTTAAATAGTTGGCGTACCTACAAGCTCCCCATGTAACAGAGTTTCAGCGGAAGGTTCCCCTTTATAAAGGAATAGTCTGCAAAACTATTTGTCAGTGACCAATGTGTCAAACTAGGACTATTGTGGAATTTTACACTCTATTTTGCGACATGTGCAAATATTATGCGATATCTATCACATTGCCTAATCTTTCAATTTTTTTTTTATAAAACTAAGTCGGTAAACAGGCATACGGCCCGCCTGATGGTAAGCGGTTACCGTAGCCATATGGACGCTTGCAACACACGAAGCATCGCTCACGCGTTACCGACCTTTCCCTCCTCCCCAATGAGCTCTGGCGACCTTACTCACGCGCAAGAACACAACTTTACACAACATAAAGTTATTTGGCTGCGGTATTCTGTAAGGTGGAGGTACTTCCTCAGTCGAGCTGCTCTTTGAGCGAATAAACGCTATGCTCTACCTCTCTTAAATCTAAATAAATTGAATCTATACAGTGCGAGACAATTGCTTTTGATTTTCACAAAGTGTATACAATTTATGTCCTCGACTGTACATATTTCTAAAACTCTATTTAAACATTTTGAGAAGTGTTTCATCATAATAATATGATCTTCAATTCCATCAGGTCTCTATTCGATCCCTACATTATATGGAGAGTGTACCTACTTGTATGATGATATGAAAGTCATGTTACAATTAATTACAAGGTACTTCTGAATGATGAATTGTTACCATATTAATGCAAATTCCATACATCTTCTACTCCATATGGTAATTTAAATGAGCTTCAACTAAGGGGTCCCCATGCATGATAAATTTAATAGCACTTGCGTCAATGAAACATGAAATTCATGGTGTTATAGTAAATTATATTATTTTGATAGTACGTATATATTGTTATTATTATAATTACTGGTGTTTTTTCATTGCAGTTCTGTTAATGTTGTGGTTGACCACGCCAACGTTACCAGCTGTGCTGACAGGCACAGTTGGCAGCGAATTCCGATAGCGGTCGGTTAAATTTTCATTTATTTTGTATTCTTTCAGGTGCTTTTCACCCTAGAATATTACTTGTTATTATTTGCAGGCTTTAGCTAGGTCCAGTGTGTTTTGCAACGCTTATTTCTTTGCATCAAAAACATTCCCCGGCCACACACAACAACGTACCCAAAGTTTATTCGAATTTAATGAATGATGTACGAAATGTTTTGTCTATTTGTACCGTATGCGATGTAACAATAAGACAAACATTGCTTTTTTACATATAGATATTTAATATTAATAATTGGACTGTTTTACAAAAAAATTAAACCGACTTCAAAGTACACTAACAAGTAATCCTGATCTGATGACAATGGGACCAAACGGGAAGTGTACCCTTCCAGACAAAAAAATAATTTTCCAAATCGGTTGATAAATGACGGAGTTATGAGGTAACAAACATAAAAAAAAACAACTGAATGGAGAACCTCCTCTTTTTTTGAAGTCGGTTAAAATACATTTTACCTATTAAAATTGTGTCATCTCCCCTTGTCTCAACCGACAATGCAGCAGATTAACTTCCCTCCCAGCACCACGTAGGTACTCACAGACGTTCTTGTAAATGCACAATGAATAGGTTTTCAATTTACACACGTGTGGTATTACGAGAAAAGGGCGGGTCGCATTCGGCACTGACGCAGCCAAATCGTAGTAAAAGGATGCGGACATTTTGTTATGATTAAAATTATACAGGTATTTATAAATATGTAGAGATAATTTTTAAAAGATAATGATAATATGTAATGCACATCTGTATAAAACAAAAGCGTAACTTTCTCAGTTTCTAAGAAATCAAACGCAAATTATTGGAAAAAATTTACGTCAATCTGTTACATACATAAAATTGTCTTGCATCAATAAAAAGCATAATTGGTTTGAGATCTAAAAACCATATCGTATTTTCCTCTTATTTAGAACCAATATAGGCTCAAATCAAAACGATGTTTGACATCCTTTTCTTTCCCTAATCAATCAAGAGCTACAAATCACAGAATAGCGAATGCCGCAGACTCCCTAACCGCCCGGTTCATTCGCTACACATTGAAACTTGCGGAACGTACTGCTAACCTTTATGCTTTATTCATGCAGTTACACAATACAGGGTTGTCACTTATCACAATATTATTTTGTATGATTCGATGTAGACTGACCTATCTCACGATCTTTTTATTTTTGTGGTGTTTATACGATCAGATATTGCCTAATAAATAAACAAAGAAAATAAAAAAAAAACTTAAATGATATGTAACTCATGCATGACCCATTAATAAAAATAATGATATGTTGTACTAGTAAAAGTAGGAAAATCAAAAAAACATTTATTCATTTTAGGCCCTGGGTGATTTAAGGCACTAATGAATGTTAATCTGAATACACTTAAACTGAGAAGACCGAATAGACAAAAGATAGCCTGTCTTTCTCCATACCATAGGCATATGCAATTGCATGCCAAATTCATCGCGATCAGTTTAGAAGTTTAGTTGTGATTAGTTAAAAAACTGACAGACAGAGTTACCTTTCGCATTTATAATATTAGTACGGATTTAAGTGCACTAGATGGCACACAACCCTACTGTGAAGCATAGCAACGTCCATCAAGTGTCCACTCTGATTGTTGAGGAAATTAATCACAAAGCTGGTATGGAGCCGGTGCAGTTACAGTCTGTTGTGAATCTTATTTAGTTGAAAATATTGAAAAATTACAACTCATTAAATTATATATTTATTATACATTTATTTTGCAATGACATTGTTTTTACTTCGAATATATCTACTATGTGTGTGTAACACACAGCTGAGTCAACTTTTTATAAGTTTTTACAGACACTCGAACTGAAATACGAAGAAGACACATATGTCATAGTCAAGTTATGGAAGTAAGGTAGGTATAACACGTAAACCTACTTTTAAAGAATACCAAAATATAAACACCATGTATTACATCCAAGTTTCCCATAAACTTTTGTATCGCGAATAATGTTTATGAAGAAAACTTGTGTTATTTGTTTCATTTCGCGATAACGTCCTAATAGTTGCTTCGTATAAGTAATAATTAATTGTGTACCATATTGTTTGTGTTTGTAGCAAGTTAAACATTGTAGATGGGGAAGGATTTGTGTTTGTTTGTGTGTAACTCTCGGTTATGTTATTAGTTAGATTATACGGTTTGTGAGCAAGATAATGATAACTTGACGTAGTAAAGTCAGATAGTCAATGAATAATCTTGTTTTGCCTATTGGTTGATGTGGAAACTGGAAATGTTTGTCCGAAAGTGGCCTCTACATTCGCTGACAGTTTTTAATTGCTCAATACAAATTCATAACAAGCAAGGAAGTAACTAAACGTGATATGAGTAAATTCCAAAGTAACAGGTAATGAACTGTCACCATGATATATCAGACCGCGTTACCTACATGCAATTTGTATACAACACGCTTTTCATCAGATTTCAACGTTCAAGGGTTAAACAATGCCATTAACAATGGAAACAACAATTTATCAGATAACCGTTCATGTGTGTCGCCCCCCGATCGCTGAAACAATAACCGTTGAACAACTGCTCGCGATTACCGATGTGCCTACAATGTACCAATAAAGACTGCATTACGATGATAATGCACATATTTGCGAAAATTATCGCTTTGTTTGGTTTAGCTACTGGTATCTACAACATTGTAATACTGGTTTAGTTGGATGTTAATTATGATACCGACATTACGGCGATGAATTTTCAATACTATAAAAACAGAATAACTAAGTATTTCGCTTTTAGGGTTCCGTAGCCAAATGACAAAAAACGGAACCCTTATGGATTTGTCATGTCTGTCTGTCTGTCCGTCCGTATGTCATAGAACGTCGTATAAGAACTCTGTTGAAACTTGGTAAGTAGATGTATTCTGTTAACCGCATTAAGATTTTCATACAAAAATAGAAAAAAAAACAATAAATTGTGGGGGTACTTAGAATTAATAAAAAAAACATCAAACCCATACGTGTGGGGTATTTTTTTCTAAACTGATACTTTAAAACTAAATAGTTTGCGCGAGAGACACTTCCAAAGTGGTAAATTGTATGTAATGTATGTTGTATGTTGTTGTATGATAAAACTAAAAAAAATATATGATGTACCGAAAATTGGCTACTTGACAGTTATAATGAAAAAATATGAAATATGTTAGATATGATAGCTAATAGGTTAACAATAATTACACAATATGTTTTTTGCATAATAATAATTTTTTAATATTTTATTTTAGGAAATAAAAAGTGAGTTTTTTTATCTGTGGATTACAAGAACCGAAACGCGGGTGGCCGGGATTGAGCATCTATGGTTTGTTTGTGAGGTTTGTGACGTCAAATTTAACTAGAGGTGTGAAACTCATCAAAAATACGCGAGCTGCATAACAGCTCACGGCTCAGGTGTGTGAGCCGGTACAATGAATTAGCTCGCAGATCAGCTCAATTTGTACCTATAGTCCACGATAAGCGCGCACGCTCTCTGAGTATCTGCTCGATTCGACGCGCGGTACGCGTTACATCGTGGACTATAGGTACAAATTGAGCTGATCTGCGAGCTGAGTCATTGAACCGGCTCACACACCTGAGCCGTGAGCTGTTATGCAGCTCGCGTATTTTTGTTTAGTTACACACCTCTAGTGTTGTTTAAAGTGCAGTGACGTCACACCTGACAAATGTCACGTGACCGGGTGTTTTTGCGCGAATTTCAAATGAAATGTTAAAAAATATTTTTTTTTCCTTGTAAATAACATTTTTTTGATAAAAAGATAATTGTAAGAGGTATAAAATACACGTATGTAAATTTTAAAATATGTTTCCGAAAACTGTCAAGTAGCCAATTGGTTTGAACGAGATCTAGTAAGTAGTTTTTTTTAATACGTCATAAATCGTAAACCGCAATTTACCTTTCATTCAATCAACTCAAATTACACTATTATTAAAACATCGATCAACGTTACAACGAACTACAAGAACTTTTATATTATGTTACTTGCTGCTACGGAACGCTTCATGGGCGAGTCCTACTCGCACTTGGCCGCTTTTTTATTATATTTATATTAGTCATTAGGTTCCCATTAATAATAATGGTTCTACGATCATGTTTTCCTTATTTAAGTAAGGTTTAAGTTATGGATCAAAATAATAAAAAAATCGGTTAACAAACAACTAATTACTAATCGTATGGATTGCAGCCATCCATCCGTCCTCAAATAAATTAACGTGGCAAAAAAAGAAAGACGTTGAGTGATGAATAATACACGAAAAACCTTTTTAGTGAAACGTTTTAATTAATAGTGAAACCGCATTTTAATCCATCTAACGTAACTTGAGAATACAAAGCAGAAAACGTTGTAGTTAAAAATAAAGATGAAATAGCAAACAAATCCAAATATTTAATTCATTATTCCATGTTTGTATTAACCAATTTGAATATAAATGTTATTTTTATAGCAAAACGTAAAATTTATTCAGAAACTACAAATTAATAATACCTAGTGACAGGTCGCCATATACCATATAAGTCAACGGTAGACGATACAATGTGAATCATCAGATTCCTGCGAAGGCCAAGGCGATACCGAGTTTGTTTTTATTTCATTTCTGACTACCTACTCAGTTTAATTTTCACACTTCGCATGAGTTGTTCCAAATGCTTTTCTATTTTATTGCTCTGTTAACATTTCACTAAAAAAAATTTTATGTGATTTATATATAGAGTGTCCATTTAAAATCTAGATAGTAAACGTAGAGTAAACTTTTTGATTCATTAATACTGCCAAGTAACGAATAACTCTTAAAGAAAATTGTTAATTTGCTTAAAAAAGAATAGTAGTAAATCAAAAGATAGAGCAAATAAAAAGGATTATAGGTAGGAAAAAAAATAAAGAAGAAGAAGAGCATAACATACTGATGCTTCTATTAGTATAAGTCCTTGATAATGATGAACAAAAAGTCTGAAAGTAATTTTAATGTGCAGAGCTTAAAAAACGAGAAACACAGGGAGATGATCAATATCAAGTGAACTACGAGTACATATTAGCATGAATGAGAAGAAAAACACGGAAGCTCATATAGCCTGATGTAAACAGTCTTAATACAGGGTATTTAATGCGAATTATTCATAAAGTTTATCATTTAAGTACAAATATAATTATAAACAATACAATAATGACTATTTAAATACTACTTGCAGTTTCTTCCTGTAGTAAACTTATTAAACGCATTCATTAGTGGTCATTTACAATTATGTCTTGTGTACAAGTATGTGAAGTTATGCCCCTTGTGACTAATACATTCCATCCTTGAATACCTTAGCGGTAAATTTCTTGATAATTTATATAGTGTAAAATGGCTGCTGAGTACGAGTGTCATAAAAACTGCTCACTCAATGACGCTATTTAGATGCAAGTTATTTGTAGCTTTTCCTTTTTTGTATAACTTGATCAAAAATACCTGTAATGGCAGCAATTTTCTCTTTCACAAAATAATACAATGCTCGAGTTTTCTCTCGAAACAAATTCTTATGCATGCGTACAAGTGCTTAAAAAAACTCCAACATTATTATCACTTATTTCATAACAGCATAACACGGTCAAATGTATATTTGCGTACATTTTCGTCGACTTGCGATATGGTGTTAATTTGTATATTTGTCTTGACCCAGATTTAATTTTGTTCTGAAAGAAAATAGAACAGGTAAATGAATCGTTTATGTAATGGCGATCTCAAGAATTGTAGAGTAGAGACAAGGATAGATTTCTAAACCAAACTAACTAAACTCCGAGACTAAACTATTATCACTTGCTTCGACGTTGTTTAACGCCGACTATAAATCGATTAGTTGTAGTGCGAGACTGTAAACTATCCACTAAAGAAGTTTATATCAGTGATATATTTACTCTACGTTAATTGCACACCAGTTCTTAGTACATTTCGCCCACGTGTTAATGTCAGTTCGCCCTAACTGACACCACGCAATATCCTGACTCGGTCAGCATTCTAGGTACATAGATTATTTCCTAGCCACAGACTAAATATTACTCTTCCAGGAAAACTCTAGTCTTACTGGTGGTCAGAAGACATAGTAATATATTTTGTACACTGTGGTTTGTTGTGGCTGTAGATGTGTTGTCATGAAGAATGTGTGGCCTGATGATTTATTGATATTAAGACATACGATGCGCCCGTACGATTTCTAAGAAAACGAAATGGTACTAAAATTATTCTCTTAATATATATTGTTGCAATTACAGTTATCTATCTACCCATTTATTGTGTAAAGTTTTCTCTATGTTTACGAAAATAAAATTTATGCCTCAACACGTCGATTTCTTTTATTTAATTCAATTGACACTACTCTTTTAGAGATAAGAACTAACTAAGTTCCATCCACCAGATATAATTACCAAAAGTTCCTGACTTCAATCATTCATTATGTTATCAATGGTCCGGTTGATATCCATACCCGGCTCTACCCGGGTGGCAGTAAATCGTAGCTCAATTGCGTGACGACTGGAAGTTCGTTTTATATTCGTGTCGCTCTATCTCCACCAATTACACAGTCTAACAATTTAACAGCTCTCCTGGCGATGAATTAATTAAGGAAATTGTACGATATGTATTAATGGGGCAGGATTTTATTAATCTTTGTCACATTCACGCTGCAGGAATAAATACTGAGGTATTTTTCACGCATTCATTTATTATGATACTTCGATAAGTGAACATAATAGACACAATCGATATTTGTAGTATTTTACTTGGGTAAATTAAAACTATGAGTAGGTATTATGGAATGTTAACCTTATTTTTGAACTGCGGGAAAAAAATTCAACCTGTATATTTTATGATCGGACATCTAATGTTCTTCGACATGAAAGTTGCAGCGTATAGGTAATCCTATGTTTATTATTTGGATAGTAGCATTTAAAATTACTAAAGAGACATTTTGAAATAGGTAGAGCATAGCGTTTATTCGCTCAAAGAGCAGCTCGACTGAGGAAGTACCTCCACCTTACAGAATACCGCAGCCAAATAACTTTATGTTGTGTAAAGTTGTGTTCCTGCGCGTGAGTAAGGTCGCCCAGAGCTCACAGGGGAGGGGGAATGGTCGGTAACGCGTGAGCGATGCTTCGTGTGTTGCATGCGTCCATATGGCTACGGTAACCGCTTACCATCAGGCGGGCCGTATGACTTAGTTGTATTAAAAAAACAGTGACAAAGATTTCTACATTAACAAATACCATCTTGAAATATCTGCACATTTGTAAGTCTCTGCAATATTCTCGTAATGGGTATTTAGAGACAGGGTCGAAGTCTATGCAGTACCATCATTGACACACTTTAATGCACTAATATGTATTCATAGCCCAAGCTTCATTAGCCAGTCGACTCCCAGAGGTTTGCTACCGTGAAGTTAAAACATATAAATTTCATTAAATTGTCGCTAAGAGGAAAAGTACTCGGCGTGTATTTTGTTTCAGATTATTTGATGATGAAAATTTAATTTAAAAATAAATATAGATGATTTAGATTATCCGAAACAATAAAATTGATTCTGAAAGAACATTTTAATATAATTTAATTTTACTTATGTCGTTAGAAATAGGTTTAAGCTAACGAAGGACATATAATTATTATTTTTAATTCTTTTTGGCCCATTGTTCCACTATCCTTGTCAGTCTTATCACTATTGTCCATGTGCATCGAACAATTATCCAGGATATTTATTTATTTAATTAACCCAAAGAAGCGCAATGACGTTGATTTTGATTGAAATCTATTTCGCTAATTTCCCACCACCAACAATGCGCTCTGATTGGCTAAGACACGGACACATGCGCTCTGATTGGCCAAGTCAAGAGCACACGAAGCAGTGATTGGTTCTTACTATTCAAATCAGTGCAAAATCACTAACTAATTGTGGAATTGGATTCATTCGTTCATTGTCCATGTGTCAGAAGAGGTTTTTAAAAAAAACAGATTTTTATATATTATTTTTATATATTTCAAATAGACCCTCGCAAGCACTTATGAATAACCTGACTCCAATACTCTAATACTGGTTCGGAGGGTTGCATTTGCTTAAAAGGAATCCTGTCCTATTGACACGGAATTTCAAAATTGTATCATGGAAAAAAGACCCAATTTAAACAAGAGGAAAACCAGAAAACTCAAATTTTTCCTACAATTCTCCACGTCGAATGCCCCCTTTGTCCTCCTTTATCTCCTACAATATCGGGACTATATTCCACTGCAACATATCAAAGGGCAGAGTATAGATATATAAAAAAACCCACTGCTTAAATTTGAGTGTTTGCCTTAATAAAAAATATTATATAAATAAATTCTGTCATGTCTACATTTAACATCTTGTTTGGTATAAACGTCTGTTAACTTTAATACATACCTTTAGCTATCCCGCTTAATGTAGTACCTACCAAAAGCGTACAATATAAACGTGAGTCGTCGTAAATAAATTTTACTTTCATACGGACTTTAGCGTCCATTCTATGTAATGACCAACTCGTTCCAACTGACCTTTTTTTGCTATACGATTCACGATTACGTGCTATAAAAGGATATGTCCAGATAACTTTATTCCACATAATGCGTCCTCATCCCTTTGAAACGGAAAGTTGTATAACATTTTTTGAGATAGCTTCCCTTTTAAGGCCACTGTGGGCAGTTTTTATTGCAGAAATGGATACGAAGAGGAACGTCCCTGCATGACATCAAAGGCTTTCGCCGACTTCATGGGTGCATAATTTTTTTGTTTAAAAAGGCAAACGTTTACCGCTCCTTTTTATTGCGACGTTGGTATTTTTCTTTGAATACCTAATGGTTTGAGGAAAATCCGTCATAAAAGCCAAATTCGTGCTAGCAATCTTCTATTAAATAATACTGTGTCGGGTAAATTAAGGTCATACACCTTTCGTGTGGGATTCCAAATTAGCGTCCGTGTCGCATCGTTGACCGAAACCCAATAAAAAGACGTTCAAAATTGCATCCCGTAGCGGAGTTCCAAGTTCAAATTAAAACTGGCGGTCGTCCTGCAGGGCGCGCGATTGTCGAGTCTCCTCGAGGCAGTGCGCCCGCGCCGATGTTTCCGATCGGACGATTGGATAGCGACGCGATCGCGTGCGCAATTGCGAAAATACCGCAAATATATTTACCATCGCGCTCGCGAAAAGTGTCGCGCAAGCCATTTGTTTGTACAAGTGCTTCTTCAATACCAGTTTTGTTGTGTACCTATAAGTGCAATTTATTTATAGTGTGCTCCAATATGCAAAGGTGATAGTGTGATTACCTAGACTACTTCGGAACTCTATTCTGTGGAACTATTTTACTTAAACTTTATTTGAAAACAAGTACTGAGATAGCATATCCATTGATGAACTAATAATATATGTTTTACTTTTATTGTTAGTGAAAATCAAACGTAAAATTACAATAGGTAGGCCTCGATTGTTTACATGAATGTGATTCATGGCGTGTCAAATCATCGAATGACCTAACCGACTCCCACTCCCTGATTATTAATTGACGATTTATCTGTTTCTATTGCGCAATTTTATAATTCAGCTTATAATAGGTCACAACATTATATAGTTAATTCCTACATTTTCAAACAATTGATCCCAAATGCAGCGAGAAACTACTTCCAGGAAGCTATTATCTTCTTGTGACAATGATTTTATTTCAACAACAAGGGCTCTTGTGCTTGTTAGTGGCCCTTAAGATCTTACAGCGACAACTTGTCTGTAATAGTTCTACATACTAGTAATTGTGTATTTATATTTAACCCTTCTTTTATATATCTACGTAGTATGCAGGGCACGAAAGATATACCCACTATAATTGCAGTGTTGCAAATCATTGCTAACTTTTACTATTCTGTTGCACACTTACTTTCAAGGTGTACCTGATTGCGGTCACCTATAACTCAACGTCAGCATTTGACGCATCTATACAGTCACCTACTTACCAATAATGTTGCATTATCTGTTACAATATCAATGGATTAAACTGATTAGAAAAACTAACATTTTGATTTTGCAAGCTATTAAATGCATTCGCAAAACTTGACAATTGGGTACATAGTTACAGTTTTTATAATTCTTAATGTCAACGAATTCCAACTGACTTGCTTCTGAAAGACCTATTATTGCTATAACATGAAATGTCACCACTTAAATGATGGTCTCCATATATGGTAGTCAATAAATAGCAGTCAGCTACACCCACCGTAGGTATATGTATTAACTGACGGTTCTTGAACGTTTATAGTTTCAAGTTCGAGGCCTATAAATTCACATGTCTGAGTATTCGGCACTTATAGCTTTGAGTTAATTTTAAATAGAATTGGGAGATGTTTTCAACAAAAAACAAATTTCGCGCTGTGAAACAGATGTGTGTAGGTGGCAAAGAATTCTGAACGGAATTGTTGCAACTGGACTTTTCGGTAACGAGTTTTATTTGAGAATTTAGGTTTTTGACCTAATAAAGATTCCAGTCGGGTTGCAGAAGTTGAAATATTATTTTTATAAGCTTCATGCAGATATATTCATTTTCGTTACATTAATAACTATATAATGGTAATATCACATAACAAAATGGAGCTGGACAGATTTTAAGATAAGGAGCAAGATGATATCAACGATACGCTATATTATAAGCTAATGCGACTGAGCGGAGATATATCGCAATTATGTCTGGCAGATCGGCAAGATAAGCAATCCGTTAACAACAAACGGGTCATGCCGACAGAATGTTTAGCCTGCTATGGAATACATATTATATTATCTAGTATGATTATAGGTAGGAGATACCGCTGGGAATATTTCAAGTATTGCGCTACATTAACCCTTTATTTGCAAGTTCTTCTTTAATATCCATGTAGGTACCTTATAAGTTATACAGTGTCTTAATTTTACGTCGTATTTTTATCATTTTCTTTACTTAAAAAAAGTTGTTAGTCGTATATGAAATTTACAAAACGCTACACTAAATTGTATAGGTATTTACAAAGTCTGTTCTATTTTCTCAGTAAAGCAATTACATTTCTGTATCTTCAAATGTTTATAAAACACTTAGGGATAAATAAACTGCAGGTTACAGATTATACCCTTGAGCTACTCGTACGAATGCTTTTCTATCTCCCAAGTACCTACTATTTCAACGCAACATTGTCTATTTGCGGGTTTCCATTGCACGGTGGTCAATGACACCTACCGTTTTATCTTCAGCAATTGCTGTATCCTCGTGTACAATTGCCGGTAGTCTTAGTAACGCATTGCTTGTTCACTATAAGAATTTTGGTTTCCTGAAATCTTTTCAATTAAGTAATTTTTTACTTTATGTAAAATGTTTACTTTTGTTCTAATAATATTATCGCCATGCTTAATATATTTTGCCATAAATTTAAAGAAAACTCATTATTTCAAATGAATGATGTATGTGAAAAAAATAAAATATTTATTGGCTTATTTGAACGATTGAGACTCGAGGCGGAATATGCTATCTTTGATAAACATCCCTTCAAAGGCTCATAAATTATCCTTTTTCAAATCTTTGGTTCAATGTCCAAAGTTGTTATTAGTCTTGTCGTGTGGGAGTCACGCATAATTCACAATATCCCGTTGTTTAGTCAGAGGGTCATAATGCATGATGGTTGGTGGTCAGTACAGCGTGACGGTAGACGGATGTCGGCCTACCAGACCGTCAGTTCACTTGTTGCTTTCCGATATTACACGAAAGTATCGGCTACAAATTTCCTCATATTTTTATCATGCTTGGCTTTTAATAAGCACACTCAAAATGTGTTAATTGACAGGGTTATCAAAAAATAAGTGTTAATGAAACCGTACAATAAGTTCATCGTATTATAAGTGAACCAAAGTAAAATGTTGATAACAAAATACACGGCGATATTGCTAGAAAGCGCGAGGAGCACGGAAGCTAGGAACACAGCTTTGGCCAGACCTGGCGATGGAGCCTGGTCTTCGTCTCTGGATAGCCACTCGAGTGGTCGCCGCCCGGTGAGACGTCGTTATTTCGCTTACAGGTAAGTTAACTTGTTACTCAAGTAATCACATACCACCAGGTAGGCCATCTGCTTGTATTCTAATTTTGATTGCGTTTATATTCGTTTTGAATTTCTCATTTCTCTCTTATTTTTTAATCTCTACTAGCTGGGGTTGATCTGATGGCATTAATAGATCCAGACTCATAATAGTGATCCTGACCATTACAGAAGCTACAAGAATTTGAAGTCTCTTGTTGATTTTTAGACGACATAGCAATTTAAATATTTGTAAGTTGTTCGTAAGTTCAAATCGCGTTACCATTAGATTTGATTACATGAATGTGTTAGAACGGCTGTAATTTGATACAGCTATGCAATTGTAACAGAATCTTGTGATATTTATATTCATAGATACCTTTGGTTGGTATGTATTTCATTTTAGAACGGCCTTCTGCGTTTTGCTGTGGAACATTTTTTATATGTAACGAATACTTCTCATTAAAAGCTAGAGCCTCTACCTACCAAAGGGGCAAGAATTATCAGTTTCATTTATAACCAATACTGATCATTTAATATAGTTACAAAGATGTTTATATTCTCTAAGTACTGTTTTCTCGTATCACAGCATTTACGAAAAGAGCTACCGATCACAAAGAGCATTAGGTATTCATCGTATGCATCAGTGCAGCGGCATTAAAGGTAGTAAATAGAGTCGGGACGTATTACGAGAATTGCATTTTTATTAGCCTCAATTGCATTCTGCCGCATGGGTTGGCACGAGACGGTGCCACCACTTTAAATTATACAGGGATAAGTTAGGTACTTACACATTTTCTACATACGCAAGGAGTCTATTGATTTTTAATGAAGTAAATTAGATGGTTGCTAGGTAATCGCTTACTATGAATGCTGACGTAAGGACTATACGACGTGTCATTAATAAATACATTGTAAGATCCTTCATTATCTTCATAATTTTGAATTTATCTACTGCTAATCATTAGGTGTGAATTATTCTCTACTATGTAAATGGTATTCATTGTAGCTTACTAACATGTTTTGCAGCACAAAAGAATACTACTGAAGAAACAGAAAACAAAGATCTTTCATAGCCTTTAACTTTAACCGCCTTGTAATTGTAATGGTGTGTCCATGCTTGGCGAACCGAGCACGAGCGGAGTCACGAACGAGCATACTGCGACCACGATTTGCGTAGCGTGGACGGGCTTGCGAGCCTCGAACGAGCATTCGTAGCGTGCTCGACTGCGCTCCGCCCAATTGAAGTTTTTTCACGAACACAGGGATTCACATCGCCGTAGTTGTAGGCTCGTTAAGTACGTACCCGCTTGAAATCGCGAGCAACGAACGAATCCTGTTCGTTCGAAGCTCGGCTCGTGCTCGCTTCGTGTAGCATGTACGCACCATAAGAATGCAAGTAAAATGAAAGGGCATGCACCGCCTTCTCGGTACAAAAGATAAATTGGTAGCATCCGTGACCGCTTACATCGGCCCATTCGTCTAAATTAACTCGCATAATACAGTGACAGTTTCTATTACTGACAATTATTTTTATCGTCTTCCAAATCAATTGTTTTATTACGAATATTATCTCTAATTTGTTTCTAAGAAATCATTAGCTTTAGTGATTTGATTCTACAAATTGATACAGAAAATATTTGTCAGCTGAAATTGACTATTGGTATATGTGTGTAAGGCTTCTAAAGTAAGTAGTTGTTTCCTTTTATATACCTATTTTCTTGTATCTTAACATATTTTATGATTCTTTGAGCTTCATCCAATAGTGTTCTTGTGTAAGAAAGTTAATTTACCATAAAAATATCGGGACATTCTTCGCGCCATAGATATAGTTGGAAAATATAACTTGCTTGATGATTGATTTGTTCGTTTCTAGATACGGTGAATAAAATCCAATATGGTTTTTCTCAAACGTAAATGGTATGTCGTGAACATGCATTATCTCCTCACGAAGCATACCTGAATAAATAATTTCAAATCCGGTTACTTACTGCGTAACAATGCTTTGCAGTATATTGGAAAAGAAAATTGTATTCAAGATAACACTAAAAAGAAGGAAAGCATCGCATAACAGAAAGATAAATTATAGAGACAGAAGGAATGGCAGTTAACATACATACTTTTTTTTTTTTTATACCACTGAGGTGGCAACAAGCATACGGCCCGCCTGATGGTAAGCAGCTACCGTAGCCTATGGACGCTTGCAACACCAGGGGTATCACTCGCGCGTTGCCGACCCTGAAGAAACCTCTTCACACCCTTTTTGAAGAACCCCATGCTGTATTCCATCGGGAAAACCACGACGGGGAGCTCATTCCACAGTCCGAGCGTCCGCGGAAGAAAACTTCAAATGTTTAGTCTTTCTTTGACATGTTAATTTTCTTTTGTAGCTTCAAAGCATTATAAGGACTATGTAAGGATAGTTTTAAAAGTAAAAAGTAAGTTACGACCACGTATAAATAATGGTTCACGGTCGAGTCGCATGTCCTGCAATTAGAAGAGGACGCGACGTGTAATGAAACAGGGACGATCCTATTATTTACTGACATGCAATCACGGTCTTCGCCGGAGCAATTGTGCCCTTATTTTCATAGTGCTATTGCAAAAAACAAAACCAGCCAAGTGCAACTTGTTGCACAATCATCTCTATATTTTTTGCTGCAGTAAATAACGCAATTTGTATTCTTTCTATAATGTATAATTATTTATTGTTTTTTTACAGTACTTATGGAAGTACCCCAAACAACGAATAGTTTATTTAAAATTGTGCTATATTGAGTTTCAAGTTGAAACCACACACCTTATCATTTTTTTATTACATATTTTACCCCATAAAAGTTATGAAAAATCTTTCTTTTTTACCTGTTGTCTGTGTTTAGATAACTACGCTGAATTTGAATCACCTACAAAAAAATGTCTGGAAAATGCCTGTGACAGACAGACGGATAGACTGACTGACACCAAGGTGATTCTACACTGTTCCTTCTGTGCCCACGAAGTAACTTAATTACTTATTGCATCTGTCTTGATTTTATAATAAGGCTTTAATTAAAATTTTATAATTTTCAATTATGTAAATTCATGCGATTCTAAAGAAATAAATGTATGACCGTTAAAATCTTTGAGATTAAGCAAGAAATTGAAGATCTCAAGAAGATAATCATAAATTCAATGCTCTTGACTGTGCAGTGTAATTCCAATAAGTACTGTTTCATAAGATCTTATCTGCAATCTTAAAGTGCATTCGCAAAAGATAACAGGTTAAGATAACGTACCGGACAATGCCCTTTGTTGTAACACTCGCCAATATACTTATGGCTATATTTAAACTTATTGCAATATTGCGGTATAGTGGGATACAATTTACGAGAAAAATGAGCGGCGGTCGCGATATGTAGTTTTCTGGACTTTTAAACTAAACTAGGCTTGCCTTTACCAATCTGTACTAGGCGCGAAAAAGTAATTATGTTTTCTGTGATTTAGGCTGGTGCCTCATACAGCAGAATATTCCTTTGTTCGTCAAGATGATCATCATCATATTCTTTCTGCCTTTTATTTACTTAGCGTCAGCCTCTCCATTTCTTCCGATCACCTAGCAAATTACTATTAGTTCTCGATTATATCCCAATAAACTAGCTGGTCGTGTCCGGCCCGGATGAAATTTCCGACTTTTCCCTTGGATTTACCAAAAAAAACTTTCACCTTTCACTTACACACCTTGTCCTGACAGTTACGAATAGGTCCTACAATAAACAGCCAATCGGTCAAGCCGTTTGTGGCAATTGATTTTTATTTATATAGATAGAATAGATAGAATCAATACATACCTATTTTCTTTGGTTTTCTCCTTTTGCAGTTACTCTCGAGTCTTAACTCCTGCGTCTTTTTAGTTACGTGATATTTTTCTCATATGCTCGAACGACGTAATTCTATAGCTTTTCCGTTGGACGCAATTGCTATACTTGCTCTGATAATTTTATTTCTAATCCTCACACCGTTTCCTTCTAACATTATAATTTCAGTTATATGCATTCCGTGCAGAACAACCTTAATTTATAGGGTCAGTGAACTTTGAGGCAATTAATGGAATTGATCTCGTGGTCATTGGAATAAAATTGATGGTGAAATGGGTCAATCAATCAAAGCTTAGAACATATTTGATTCTATTTTTAATATGATTTCCCAATCAATTCTAGCATAATATTCTTTTTTTTATACCATTGAATATTATGCTGTTATTCATTATATTAAATATTGCGTTTGTGGCAATGCCATTTGAATATAAAGACCAATAATTGCATTTATTACTTCGCATATTTAGTTTCTAATCAATCATTTATCTGATATAAATTATTCTGCAGTTAATCCATTCCAATTACATTTTGAATGAATTATTTTATAGTCAATAGTTGGTTAATTCCGTTTTATATTCCAACTAAGTTTATCAGGTTATTATCTCTATTAAATAACTAGCACTCTCTTAACTTGCAACAAACTAACATTATAATTAATTAAATGTTCCTATATCGATAATGTTTCAATTTGCAACAATTATGGCATGCTGTGAAGTCAAACATGAAGTAGATTATCTACTAACTTCATTTGATTAAATTTTAAAAGCAATGATAATGTCGTCTACTTACATTTATCTACTCGGTACGGTAAGCTCTTTGACCGTTTAAAATTTAATGCACGTAGCGACATTTAGATAGCTTTTATCAAAGGAAAGGTACAGCGTTAGAAAACTACTCAGCTTTATCAAACTGATAAGTATGAAAGTAAATATACACACGAAGTTGTGTGTTGTTGGTATATCTATTACAATCCGTAAGCTTCAGTCACTTTTTCATCCTACTTAGCCTTTCTCCCAATTATTATTGTCAAGGTCCACTTTTCTATAAAATGTTCTACCCTTTGTTTGATGTCTTTTTTCCAAAGTCAGTGTGTTTTTTCAGTTGAATAATGGTAATAAAAATTAATTATCACAGTTGCTAACGTAGGTAACATTCTTCTGATATTTTTAACATACTTATTTTGAAAAATATTGTCATTAGGATCCTTTTTCTGAGAGATATCATGTCTAGTAATTTTGGTTACAACACTAGTAATAAGCCAGTTTTGTCTAAGTGGCTTTACACAATTTATAATTTTTCTTTTAAATTCTAACTCAATCCTAAGGAAACGTTTTCCTATTAAGATGTATAATGAGGTCCACCAATATTGCTGCTTGTGGTGGAATAGTACGAGTTTATTGCTCGGCACTCCATTAAAACTTTCCCGGGACAACCACCGTTGAAACTGTTTTTACTGACTGTCCAAGGTTTGGTATCCGTTGCAGAGTAACATTAAATATGTCTGGAATGAAGACGGGGCGGTTACACTACCGAGTTGAGTAATTTATATTTCAAAGGAATTTGTAAGTACTTCATTTGTGGTTTAAATATTGTTCTTGTTGGTTTTAGGATAAGATTTAGAGTTCTTACTGCACTTGTTAATTCGTTTTAGCATAGAATTACCCATTCAGTTTTTGCTACATTCTCACTTAGATATGCCTTAATCTTCTTGTTAAAACCTATAGGTATGTTTAAAGACATCTTTACCCCATATTTATTATGGTGACACCCTTTTTATACTTTCTCCGTGATTTTAAGTTTGTATTTGACTAGCGATGGGCGATTGTTCCAAAAAAAGTAATCGAAAAAGAATCTACAATTGTAAAACAGACATTCGATTTGTCGATTCATTCGTTCTAATGAATAAACAATCGAATAACAATCGACCTTTCGAATGAAAATTGACGAACGCAACGCAGGCTGCAATAGTATGCACAATCGACATCGAATAAATTGGACAATCGAATAATTCGATTGTTTTTAGTAACAATCGCCCATCGCTATATTTGACTAGGTTCTTACTGTGGTAATTGTTATACGGCCAAAAGTGGTAAATATACTAAGCCTAGAGGGAATCTGGCTGCTCATGCTCATCATAAGTACCTGTTTTCTTTTTAATATACTTAGTTATTTATGAGCCGTTCGAAAATTCCACCAAATTTTAATCGAAAAATACTAGTATATTGTCTTTAGCTTTATTATACTCACGTAGGGTTATCCCTTTGGTGTGTCGCTGTAAATAAGCCAACCCGAAAATCAAACAAACTCTGTTAAGGTTTGCCTTTTTATACGCTTACCTTTTCCGAGTTAAATTTGACATTATACCTTCGCAAAATAAATACATACCATACCTACCATAGGTTTTGAACTAGGCAATTATGTGATATAGAATCTCATTCGAATAATGTCTCCGCAATGGCTCAAATTAAATGGAACTAGATAATCTAAATAGTGAATTACTAAGTCAAATAATTAATTCTAGTTTATCAACTACAATAAAACAAATATGATAATGAAAAGTTTTCTACGTAGAAAAATACATTCATTTATAGAGAGCAATGCCAAGTAAAACTTGGTATGACTCGGCCCACCCTTCGAGAGTTAATCTGTGTAAATTGCTTAACTTTGTATAAGCCTGAGTCATATGACTTCTAGCGTTAAGAACTAACTTGGTTTCATAACTTACATGGAAGTTAACTGATTAACTTACTTAGATTGGTCACATAATCTTATTATGCGATTTTTACTGGTCCTGTTTTACGATAGGTTGTTTTTGAAAATCTCCCTATGGTCAGTGATGATGACGTGGCAGTAAGGCACACAAAGCCTAGAAAGGAAGTGGCTCCCAAGTTCAGCTGTCGGAACACACCGGTAGGATCTTGACAACAGAGTTTGGCCCATGCTGTGCCATATTCTATAAATAATCAAATCAAAAAATTCATTTATTCAAATTAGGCCCTTATAGGGCTCTTATGAATGTTAACAAATGACTCTACACCGGTTCCAAATACAACTTGAACTGAGAAGACTCCGGCAAGAAACTCAGCAAGTTTTTTTTTTTTAAATCAACATGTTTCTTTGATTTATTTTATCAACATATCTTTACTTATGTCACAGAGTTAATAATATACAACTTATATCCTTACTAATATTATAAATACGAATGGGAGTATGTTTGTTTATTTATTTGTTGGTTTCGGACGCTTTCACGCCTTTACTACTCATCCGATCACGATGAAAGGCACGCAGATAGCTTATGTTATGGAGAAGGACATAAGATTTTTTATCCCGGGAACGCAGGTGAAACTGCGGGCGACAGCTAGTACTGCTAGTACTACATTATATAAGAAAAGAGAGAAAGCTAGTAGGTATAAGGGATAGAAGAGCAGAATGGTAGAAGCAAACATATTGCACCATCCCCATAGCGATTGGGAACAGGCCAGGTAGAAGATGCTACATTTTCTTGTATTGTCATAATCCTAAATAATTATGACTTTTATTTACCTAAGGGTCGGACTTGATAAGATTTCTACAAAAAAAAATAGTATCGATACGAGTATAATTTATGCAGGCTCTCAAATTATAACTTATGGGCCTTTAAATCCTTTTGGAGCGAACATATTGAACTTGTGACCTCACATTATATTGAAGACCAGTTTTACGTAATTATAGGTACATAAAAATATATATACACAATAAAGCGGAAGAGTTTTTTTGTTTAATTAAACGCGCTAAACTCTGGATCTACCAGTCAGATTCTAAAAATTATTTCACTAATAGGAAGCTACATTATCCCCGAGTATTATAGGTTACTTTTTATCACGGGAACGCGGGTGAAACCGCGCGAGGCAGCTAGTTATACATAATATGTATGTCTGATTTGCTTTGCTATTATCGAGACTAGCTGAAATGAAGTAAAGCATAAAGTATTTTTATGCTGTATTCTCTTCGCTTATTTAAAATACTAAATTATTTATTTTAATATTCAAATTCTTTATTTTAAATTATTTTCCACGTTCCCGGGCAGCCTATAAAGTAACCTATACCATAGGCTAGTTACATCGCGTAACCTTTTACAGACAATTCCTTTGGCGTTTATAAAATACTAGCTGTTCCCAGGATGGAAAGTAGCCTATAATAGCACTAGGGGACAATCAAGCATCCAATTGGAGGCTGGTCTGCTTAAGTTTGCTATTTATTTACGTATTAAATATTTATTCAGTCTACTTTGTAATTTTGCCGTCGCGCCGGGGCACGCAATTGTTTTCAGTGCGGTTAGAATGTAAATATTATGTAATGAATCTAAGCTTGTTTTGAAAAGAGTAATTGCTGAGTTTATTGCCGGCTTTTCTCAGCAAATGCAACCTTCCGGTATTAGACTATTAGAGTCAGACTTTTCATAAGTGCCTGCGAAGGTCTATTTGAATAAATGATTTTGAATTTTGAATTAGTGAAAGAATTTTCAGAATCAGTTCTCGTTTTTCAAACTTTACTTTTTTATAACATTAGTATATAACTGTGATTATCCTCACGTTTTTCATTCATACATGTAATGAACAATCAACAATTTATTTAATAGGTAGGTGTGTATTCAGTTTCAAAGTACGCTAACAATTCATCTGGTAAACTATGCATGCCGTTTTCGAAAGCATTTTAGTTGACTGTGCGTGCAATATGAGGTCGAATGCATCTTGTGCCGGTATGCAATGGTCGGCCAAGGAATTTATATTGAACACTATAATGCGGCAAATTGCCGTGTACTCTACCTACCTACTTATTATTATATGTAGAGTACACGTTATTATAGCATCGATAAATTTCAGAGTATAAAGATTGTTAGGAATGCATCATTATATGACCTAAATAAGCTAAAAAGGTATACTGGATGATGTTGTAGTTTGCATAAAGTAGATAATCATAATTGGGACAGTTGGATGCATCTGGATAAGATGTAGCGTCAGTTGTGGCTGGTTTCTGAATAAGAAGTGTATGATATTTTGACTACTAACTACTAATAAAATAAGCATACGGCCCACCTGATGATGGTAAGCGATTATGATGACTAGTTGTAAGCAATCGCTCGAAAAATCTTATTTCTAAATTTTTATTGAGAAAAAAAATCCTCATGTATTTCGACTATTATAAACATCACTATGATCAAAAAAATCAACGATAGATTGTGACTAAAAAACATGAAAAATGGTCATAACTTGAAATCTACAAAATTCGAATAGATCTTAAGAGTGCTCTACCTCTGGACTTTCTATTGACAACTGTAGCTACATTAGTATCAAATCTACTGCTTACAATCATCTTGTTACGATCACGCTTTACAAATGGCAAATTATAATTATAATGTTTATTAATCTACATGTTACGATTAGGCAGCTGCTGGGCATATCGCAATGATCATAATAATAACACGGTTTATGTAGTGAATATTTTACAGGGCGGCGCGGGCGCAGGAGGTGGCGCAAGGCTCGCCCACGCTGTAGGATCTACTAACGATTTCGTAACCACCTTGGATAAAGTAAAATCGATGACCTACATCAATAAATGTTTATTTTTATTGCCGGTATGCTTTACTGTATAGTAGAAAGCTTTTTTCAGGGAATCGGATGTCAATGTGGAAAGTTCTGATGTAACTCGAAGAGTAGGTAAGCACACGCCTTAGCAAAAGTAAGCTAATAGAATTAGCTATCAAGTATTGCATCCAGTACACATTTGTAGGTATTATAAGATAGATTTTAGACTATTATAGGTACATATATATTATATTGCTCTAGACCAAATTTAATTCTTAGCTAGTGGATCATATCTCAAATAAAGATTCTTTTATTTTCGAATACATAATAGGCATCCTCGTTTAACTAGATTCAGTCTAGTGCATTGCCGCATTACCTACTGAAAATATGGTACATATTTTGATTTTTTTATGAAAATCCTAAAAACATCATTTCCCACATACCCTTTGAGGTACGCATCTCTACATAAATAATAAGCTTTAAGAACCATTTTGATGCTTATTATTTCCCATTTTTGAAACTGATTACCGCTTACAAAATATTTGTACTTTTACTTATGGTCCCGTATTTACTTGTGAAATACGGCCTTTAAAGTTATTGACTATTAATTTAACAACACAAGACAGCGCCGTTAGTTTTACAGTACACCTATTTATATTTTACATTGTACAATATCTCGTTTGTAAGTAAGTAAATACACATAGGCACTTATTTGTCTGTTTGTTGTTATTAAATTTTCATTGGTTCCGTCCGTTTTGTTTCAGTCGTTTCAGTCAGACAATTACCATCATAATAAAAATGCCGGTCAATAAACTTTGCGTCTTTAGTATTTTCAGTGCATTGTTCCTTAACACCAATACACCCGTTATATGTGATAACACGGGGTTACAGTACTGTAATCAGTTTCCTTATAAGTTTTGTGGTTTTTCCTTCTATCACATAAGCAATTAGCATGGATTGGGTTCCCTTACGTATTATAAACATAACCCCCCTCACTCAAAAAGCGCTATTTAACTATTATATTGATTAAATGGTCACGGAAATAATGTCACATTATTTGACAATGTCAATAGAGTGACGTTAAGTATTTACGTGATCCTTTTAACAGTATATTAGTTAAACTAGCTGCCCGGCGCGACTTCGTTCGCGTGGTGCTACCTACTCTATGGTGCTACCCTACCCTACCCTACCCCACCTTACCCTACTCTACCCTACCCTACCCTACTTTCTTTGCTTTAAACCTCACGGAGCCCGAGACCTTTCCAACGAATGCAAAACCGTGGAAATCGGTTCGTGCGTTCTGGAGTTATAGCGTCAGGAAGGAAAACCCGACTTATTTTTATATAGTAGATACGTTTTATGAGTAAGGGGGAACATCTTTTTAGTGCGCTATAATTCTTGTCTAGATTTGAAAACGGTTTTAGGTAGGTGTTAATGCACTGTAATTGAAAAATGTGGATCAGTGTCAATTTTAGTTCAACAAGGCAGATTTACAGAACTCTATCGTTGTGAGTAAAATTTATATACGAATTTGCTATATATAAGTAGGTACAATCGTAACTCACAAAGGCAATCGTCTTGCGATACAAGAATCTATTTACGTAATTGAAGAATCTAAATATAGGTAGGTTAAACATAGTTCACTTAGTTCGTTGGTTAAGTAATAATAAATAAATCAACATATTGCCGATCGTAGCAGAGCTATCATTCCTTATTTTTAAACATAATTCATGTACGATAATTTTGAGATTTTGTTGACTTTAGAGAAACATAAAACACTACTACAAACATCGCAAACTAATCCCTCTTCAGAAATAGAGCATACATAGTTCCTCATTTGAAGTTATTCAAATGCTCCCGCAGTAAATAATTTAATGGAGAGCCTGAGGAGACCATTCGTTTAGACATGTTTAGGGACTTGGCTCAGGACGTCTAGTCAACACTTAACACACTCCTGTCTGGAGTCCCGAGGTTAATTGTCTAAATAATTGCTTTGTTGGATAAAGTTTATGCAAAGAGTGCTGGTGTGCTGTACATAATATTTTGCCTTTGATGAAAGACCTATTTGGAACTTAGATTTTTTTATTTTTGTAGATTGAAAGAGCAAAGGTCATGAGTCTGAATCTAACAATGAGCATGAGATTTCGGTGAATGAAACCATAGAGTTAAGGAACTTTGTAGTGCTTTACCTTCCCGTCTGGCTCGTTATCTTCAAGTTGAAATATTCAGTCAGTAATAATAATAGTCTATCAACATTTACGTAGTCGTATTCCGGCATTTGCACGATAGAATCTAAAAAAAAACCGTAAAAATATATCATATACCTAATTATAATCCTAATCCTAACTTTATAATATTATAAATGTGAAAGTGACTTTGTTTGGTTATTTGTTTGTTACGCCTTCACGCCTCAACTACTCAACGGATCATCATGAAATTTGGCATGCAGATAGCCTATGGTATGGAGAACCGCGGGGCATAGCTAAATATAAATAAATATCCTAGGACATTCCTCACACACGGACATCTGATCCCAAACTAAGCAGAGCTTGTACTATGGAAACCAGATAACTGATATAATACATATGTAAATAAATACTTAATATACATAATCACACCCAGACTCAGGACATACTGAAATGTTCATGCAGACAAATGCATGTCCTGTGCGGGAATCGAACCCACCACGAGCTGCAGCTCGCATAGGTGGAGTCTTACCTTTAAGTCCTACGTAGTCCTACCTTTGCGCCAACTGGCCCGTCTAGGTATGTCCAAAGTGTTGAACTCACTTTCGCATTGTTGTTTATTTGGTTTATTGAGAATATTACTACATATTTATACCATTTTCTATCAATGCAAAGCCACATTTAACCCAGGTCAAAAGCTATTGGTATTTATTTCATTGCAACACAACTTACGCCAGTCGTAAGACCCAGTAAGATAGTAGGTAATGTTTTATGTAATACCTTTAGAAATACAACTTGTTATAAATGTAGATGTCAATCTTCCAAATTACTGGATTATTTTAATGAGACCTTTCTCTTACCTACATTGTGACTAACAGTTTAGCTAATTTCGCAAAATTCTAGCTATGTTTCTCAGAAATAACAAACATACAGCTGTAAGGAAATAGATTAAAGGGTCTAATTTTTGCGCAACTTATCTCAGGCATATAAATTAGGCTCTATCATGATTACTGTCGTAGTTCTGGAATGTTATTTGATTGCAGAATGTCGGTAACTTACAAGTATGTATATTGTTTTAATTTCAATTTTGTGTAGACACTTTTACCAAAAATAATTGGACTATTTTACAAAAAACTTAAACCGACTTCAAAGTACACTAAGAAGTAATCAAATCCTGATCTGATGACAATGGGACCAAACGGGAAGTGTACCCTTCCAGTCAAAAAAAAAAGCCAAATCGGTTAATAAATGACGGAGATATCAGGTAAAAAACATAAAAAAAAAAACAACCGAATTGAGGACCTCCTCATTTTTTTGAAGTCGGTTAAAAAACATTGCATTTGCAATTGACGAAATGAACATACATAAAGTTAAAAATATATCGTATAGTTTTAATAGTTGATATTTTCCTTTCTTTTTAAATCAAATAGCAATAAAAAAATATTATAGGTTAGCCCTGAAACAGCAGCAAAAATGTATTGTAAATCTATTATCTACTAGAAGCATCGGTGCTATTGTCACTCTGTCGTGCACCTGTAGTAAATCTTTCACTCAAAGTCTAACATACTTACGTTCATTAGCGGGTACTTGACAACTTGAGTACTCTTAATGAACGCCCTCCGTCAATTTATTGAGTGCTAGTCCAGTCACAATCCTACATCTGCATCTGTACGGTTTATATTCTGTATGTCTGTCGCTATCTTATTTTGATATTGCAGAACGAGAACGAGACAGAAAATGGATAGTAATCGTCAGTTACCTGCTATTCCTTGAAGGAAAAATGAAGTGGGAGCAAATTGGTATTTCTTAATCACAATTTAAGTTCTCATAAGGTAGGTAAGTTAGCACTTCTAATAATAAATAATGCGGAAGATCCAGCTTTTCTACAGAAGAGCAGCAAATAGCTTATCATTAAATGGAAAACTAGCGTTAAAATTTTTGTATCAGCAAAAATACCTTCTTTTTAAGTCACAGACCAGGCTGGTCTGATACGAGGCTGAGTATGGAGCACGATTTCATATAAGAAGTCTATTCACCATAACCTTGAAAGTCTTAAGATTGAAGTAAAATTTATCAAAAATAATATAATCATTCTACGAATTATTTCTCTTATATCGCATCCGTAAATAATTAGCACAGGAGGCGTTGCAAAGTCCAGAATAAGGTAACATTCGTCTTACTACGCCAACTTAGACATATGCTCCCGTCAGGTGCTTTCAACGTCCAAGTTTTGCCAATTACGAATGAGTATCCTTGGCAATTCGCACAACATTACTTGTTCATAATAATTTCGCAGACAAGCATTTACTTGCTCATTTTGAATTAACAAATTATGTTAGACTGTAATATATTTAGATGATAAAGGTTATGCAGGTAGAATTGGCTGTTGAGACATAACTTTGCCTTTGTAATTAAATTGAAGGTAAGGTCATCATCATCAGCCTATAATGTCCCACTGCTGAGCACAGGCCTCCTTTCACAAATGAGGGTGAAAGGGAATGGGCAGATACTCCACCACGCGTGCCCACTGCGGATTGGTGGAGGTGGTGGCTAGTGGTCAACCTACTGTTGGAATTTTTCAAGCCGCCTAGGAGGCATCCAACTAGCTTAACGACTATCACAATTAAGTGATAACCGGGACCAACGGCTTTACGTGCCTTCAGAAGCACGGAAACGCTCGATATGTAAGACCACTAGACGGTCACCCATCCAGGTACCGACCACTACAGACGTAGCCTAACTTTGCCGATCGATTAAGAACGGCTAATCATGCTACACCACGAGCGCTTCGCGCGAAGGTAAGGTAAATATAGATAATTTGCTAAAAGCTTTCAAAATGTTACAAGTGTTAGTTTGCTAGTGAATAAACATAGAATAAAGAGAAGGTGATGCCAATTTGAAGTAATATAATATCAATGCT
This sequence comes from Achlya flavicornis, assembly GCA_947623365.1. Taxonomy (NCBI): domain Eukaryota; kingdom Metazoa; phylum Arthropoda; class Insecta; order Lepidoptera; family Drepanidae; genus Achlya; species Achlya flavicornis. The sequence goes on from OX392482.1 coordinate 8,954,758, forward strand.
AAAGATAGAAAATATGTGAACCTACTATTAAAATGTACTAGTCCTAATACGTCTGAAGTAGTATTGTATGCTGGCGATAAATAAAATTGTGGAATCCAAGAATGCATGCGGGCAATAGTTATAAATGTAAAAGAATACCAACAAAAACTAGACAAGTTAATAGATACGTTAGATTTATAGTCTATGCGGCAAACTCGTATGCAATATTCGCTTGTTAAAGAAGTTGCATTTCTTATAGGTTAATTGATTTATAAATTACGTTACGATCTGAATTTTTTTTTGCAATAAAGTCCTAACGAAACGTTTCTTTATTTATTTCGTTATTTTGTAAGTAGATACGGAGTTCGCTATCCATTCATCAATAAATTTTGACTATTTCAATAAAAAAAAATATTTTCTTTCACTGAGTTAACAAATTGTTTGTGATCGGTCAAAACAGAACCAATTATTATCAAGTAACTGGGTCGCGTTATATTCAATAAACATCACAAAAGTGATTCCCTAAAACTGATTGGAAATGAGAACGCTTTTAGATTTACGAACAGAATATTGGAAAGTATGTATTAGTGATGTGTGATTGTTTGAGTTATTTGTATTGTGTCGATAAATAAGTAAGGCCTTATTATTATATCAGTTTTTGACAATATTAAAATCAGTCAAGTTATAAAAAGGAGTATCTAGTTCTTCGTTTTATGTATAAAGTAAATGGAAAGAACATACAAAAGTACACACTCTAGTAAAAATAATATGTATTGTATTATTTGATGTTGGTCTTCCTTAAAGCTCCTATACCTACCAAAGTAGTTTAATAAGTGAAATTATATATTCATACCTAGATTAGACACATTTACTGAAATCCAAAGTGACTGGATGAAACCTTGCGAGGAAAACTAGTAATGTTACTATTATTATTATTGCTTTATTTAAATCACCATCGTCTAATTAATCCGGAGCTCTGTCATCGATATCGATTCTGGCTTATCGATATCTAAATACACGTATTCTATTACTATTCATCCCTTAAGGCCCCTCGCCGAACATTTCTCCGCAAATATTTGTTTCAATTAGGCGTCTCAAAGGTCCCTCAGGGTTCTCGACGTCAAACAAATGATGATCGCTAGATCACGAGTGACGTTCACTGCCACAATGTGGCATGAGCTTTATTTCATACTGTTTGTGCTTTTTGTTACGTAATTGCCTTTTATGGTTTGTGTTTTTTTCCTTTGGATGTGTGTTTATACTGTAAATGCTATTAGTGTGAAAAATTAAGTGCTCTATGATTCGTTAAAACAAATAGAGTGCAAGAGACAACTTCACTAATGTAATAGAAAAGATCGTGACAAAATATAGTACGCCATTTCAACTTTTCCACTGGATTCATTATTTTTTTCCGTCTACGAGTGCTGTGCTCCCCTTAACAGACCCGTGACCGTCCTCCGACGTCTTTAATTAAACGCGACTTAAGACTTAAATGACTTTTGCTATAATTTTTTGAAGCCTATCTACTTTAACTCACTAACAGGATTAAGAATTGTCTGGAAAGTTTTATATGAGACAAGAATTCTTTAGCGTTTTTGAAATACAAAATATATCTATAAGTATTTTGGTTAGATAAGTAATAATTTATGTCGAGTTAGTTTGCCGCCTGTAACTTTCTTGTGCATTCAGAGCGTACGGTGATTGCTTGCTACAAGTTAAATGGTAGGCGCTTAGCGGGGCGCCAGTATTTATATCGTAAATCGTAACTTATCGTCATGACTAGAAACTATTTAGTATAACTAGCACTTTAAATTAGATGTTATGATAAACGTTTGTATGGTACTAATTCAAACTTTTTTTTCAGGTAACATTGCTCACTTGTGCGCTCAAGCATGTTTAAGTCATCATATCAGTGAGTATACTTAGGATACTTAATATTTTACAAAATATTGTGTTTATTCATTACCTATTTATGCAAAAATATGATATTAATTTTGCTAGCCTTAAAATGTGCCTACATCCAGCCGCTACCTATTTATTGTTATTGATGAACTGGGATTTAGAAATCACATTCAATCGGTAAGTAGTTCCATAATGAACGTAAAACATAACCTTAGATAATTATAATGACGTGACTAATCACAACAGAGAGGCATCAAAGTGATATGGTTATTATAGCTGTCTGTCTGTACCTCCTACATATTAGATGTAGCGTTAATTAATATCGGGGTATGGGTACAAAAGACCTGTTTCTGAAGTTTCAGTGGCTAAGTGAATATTCGAAACGGAACACTAATTTACATGGAATAAGAGTAAAATTGGAAGAGGCTGCTGTAGGTAGAACTTATCGTTTGGATCAAGTTACGGTACAATGCGAAAGCAGTTGTTTTCATTCGATAATGAGTCCCTTATACGAAGGTAAGTAAGAACGTTATTCTTTATGGATTTTTTAAATTGTTTTTGATGGTTTTGGTTTTGATTTACTCGTACAAAATAATAACTAATATATCCGTAGTTAAAAGCATGAATTAAGTTTTATTGATATTATTAACTTTAAATTAATTTTATTCTGTTAGAAAACCAATATTCTGTTAAATGAATTGAACAGCCGACTAAGGAAGGAAAGGAAGATAATGATATTCGACTCGTTTCGTTTTTTTTTTATATAATTGTTATCGATGGCATATCCAGATTAAAATGTATTTTATGGTATCTGTAGCCGTATTGTCGGGTTGTTAATACAATTTATACAGCTTCTAGTTGGCCCAATCAGATTTCTCGCAATGCTAATTGTCGCCCTTTTCTTCAAGGGACTTGCCAGCTCTATCTTGTTAAATTAGTTGAGTTTAATGTAAGCTTAGTTTAACTAATAATACAATTTTATTTAACATATACGTAAGAGTCAAGGCTCTTATTTTTTTTAATTTTGGTACATATTTTTAATCATATCAAATAATCACAAATCAATTAATTATTCATTACTTAGCGTTCTCATAAAACGCTAAGTAATGAATAATCTTATTTCAAATGAATCACTAATTACTTAATACATACATATTGAAGATTTAAAAACCATTAGATATTCGGCTGATGATTATTGTTTATCTGTCTAGTTAGCTAGATAGCTAAAAAAAAATGAAAAATATATTAGTAATTTTATACCACATTCGAAATCTTTTTGGTATTTCGAATGGCTTAAGGCGACAGAAACCATCCTCACATCAATCATACATAGATCTGCTGTTATATATTAGGTACGTAGATTTCATATAGGGAGGTACATTATCTAGGTAGTATCAGGAACACAATTTAAGAATTAAAACCATATTTCATCTTTAGTCTGCTTGTTATGTATTTTTTGCAATCACACAGCAATTAATTGCAGCCGCTTCGCAAGTGACATCGCAAACAATAAAATTTATTTATTTTTATGAGACTTTATAAGTAGAAGCTGTGGTAGAAGTGTCAATTAAGAATGAAAGGCAAGAGTTGTTGCACTGAGAAAATAAACGCGATGAAAAATATTTCAATTATTGTTGCTCATGCAAAATAATAAAACTTCTTGTATCATGAACGTAAAATGTTACGTTTAAATAATGATATGAAGATGATGTCGGTATAGAGTAAAAAATATATAGGTACCAATTCCTAAAAATTACTGCTTGCCTGCCTAGGCACATTGTGTAATTTACAATTATTGCAAAATTACACAATACGGCGTATTTCCCCAATTCGATTTTGGTTGACATTATTTAAATCTGAAATGCTTACCATTACCTACTTGATAAGGCAGGGGTGGCCTTGCCAATTAAAAATAATGTCCCCTTATTAGCGCCATTAATTTACAATGAAACAATTAAGATATTGTAATTTAATTAAGTAGTAGATTTTATTTTATTGAATATCCATAAAATATGTAGCTACTAGCTGTCTCCCTCGGCTTCACCCCTGTTCCCGAGATATTATATACAAAAGAAATATTATATAGAAAAAGTAGTATATTTATGTCCTTCTCCATACCATAGGCTATCTGCCTGCCAAATTTCATGATGATTCGCTGAAGGCGAAACAAACAAACTCACTTTCGCATTTATAATATCCTAATAAATTCTAAGGCTACCTGTGACTTTGTGAGTTTTTAAGGTATAATAAAGAGATTATTTTGTGGATTTTTAGGTGAAAATATATATTTTAAGTACCTATAAATAAATATATCGTCACAGAGTAAATTGTTCACACATTTTGTTATTTCATTCTTACTCTACGTTAGTAACGCATTTATTTCAGCAAAATCCTTGACGAAAGTATCATGGGAGTTGACGTATCTACTGATACGGTAATAACATTCCCAAACAATTCAATGCCATACGTAATGCACATCTACATATATTAATTACTGTATGAGTTAGTGTCTGCAATTAATTATGGCGGCATATTAATTAATCCGCGTCGCATCGCGGCGTAGATTATCCGCGGATTCTATGGTACGGACGTGTTAATTTGCTTAATATTGCTTTTAAATGATTATTAAGACTACGTTTTTATGTTTTGAATCTCATATTACCTACAATTATGTATCAAAAGTTATTTTAAACATTTGAGAGATTTATTTTGCATTTTTATGACCTATGCTAACAATGGTAACTTACGTTGGATTGTTATTAAATTGATATAATACTCTTTAATACTCGTCCTTTTTTCAATGATCAATAAAATCACATATTGAATGTCGCTTTTCATTCCAAGAAGCTATCTTGCGTGGTTTCAGAAATATTTCATGATAAGTTATTGTCTTTTTTTTATTGGTCGTCAGTGTGTCAGGCGGTTAGTAAAGTTACCAATAAATATTTGAGACTATAAAATGATATAAAAACAGCAGTTTACCACAAAACTATATCAATACAACGGAGAGACACTTTTATATGGCGGCTGTGACAAACACTTCATAGATGATGTATGAATTGCGAGGGGCGATGGGGGTAAATTTTTTACGGCGGCTTTTCCCGAATATATCACCACACTGTCGTTTATACACTTTGGTATAAACAAATAAAATATGCGGGAAATAAAGTATATGAGACACGTTTTGTTTTGTGCGCAGATACTGAAAGACTGTTTCCTCATAACTTTTTTATGTAATTGTACTGTCTTACTTTCAATGAAAAACCCCATCGAGATTAGTTTTTTTTTTTTTTTATTAGCCTATACTGTCCCGCTGCTGGTCAAAGGCCTCCCTTTCCTTTTTCCATACTTCTCGGTCGGCTGAACCAGTTCTTTTTGAAGCAGTCTAATTCATCCCGTCATCTCCGGCAAGGTCTGTCACGGCACCGCTTAACATTTTGTGGGGTCCACTCTGTGGTAATTTTTGCCCACATATCATTCGGCATGCGGCACACGTGACCAGCCTAGTCCCACTTCAACTTAAAGACACATCATCGAGATTAATAAATCTTCAAAATCTTGTAACAGACATCAAGGGCCGCCCGTCTCCTTTCCGTCTTGGGTAAACATATTAGATAACTATTTGATCTCTTTAACTGGCTATACGTTATGTCTATAGATATACTATACGTATAATAAAATTGTATATAAGTAGTTTGAAAGCATTTAATAAATCTTTTTGTAACATGGAAAGAATCATTATGTGCGAAATGAATGATTAGGTAAACCAAACTAGGAATTTTACGCAACAATAAAAAATGTTAGTTTCCTCGAGGTTTCCTCAGATTTTGGCGACAATAGTGACTAGAGTAATACAAAGTGGGCCATTCCGCCAATTCAACACAATTTATGATATGGCTCGGTGCCTCCGTTTATGGTTTTACAGCATATTTATCGTTTTATGACATAATGGGGGCGGTTTATGATAATCGTCGAAATACCGGACACTAAAATCTCAAATGTCTATTCCAACTTGTCTCTCAATTTTGTAAAGATATGATCTAAAGTCGTATAAATTAGGCAAATCTAAAGCCTATATTGTACGAAGGATATTTTTTAATATTACCAATGTACATATGGCGCTGACTCCAAATTACTTGGGAGATTAAAATGTTCACCGATGAATTCATGGTAGATTATGGCAACATAAAATGATATTGTTATGTAATCCTTGTGAATGTCACCAGTTTGTGAATGTTATTCTACAATGATACAATGTTAGTATTGCCATAATGTTACCTCTAAAATACATAATTAATGAAGACCTAAATCTTTAAAATTCATTTCATATTTGTTCAGAAATAAACTCAAGTGTTTACGGTTGGCTTAACTTAATATTCAAATCATTAGAATTAAGCTAAAGTGGGAGTTTGTTTGAAGCACGTACTTTTACCAGGATATACATTTGTTGCTTCGCTATTCGAAATACATCTACTATTTCCAAATAAATTGTAACCATTGCTTCCTTTGCATGTGTTTTGTTGCTTGTTTGTGCAATAGTGCGGTAATGTAAGCTGCTAAGGGGATGTTCACAAATGTTGGTTGATGCATTGGTAGTGTTGCTGAGTTGTAATAACGTTTCCGCTCTTTACCCTGATGTTTGCCGAGCCAATGCAAACAGGAGAGATTGTACTGTACGAGGTCCTTTATGTTTATATTATATGGTCGGCTTTAGTACATTTTTGATGGGTTATTTTGGTAAACCGTCATATTAGGTTGATATTCTAACATTCACATAATTTATTACCATATTTGTTTACCTGTTATCTGTAATTCCATTTTATTCCTTCGCTTACCCTGCGTTACATGAATGTAGTTTGATACATTTGGCGACATAAATACCTACTGTTAGTAAGTAGTATTTGCCATGCTAATATTTTACTATAATCTAATGGTGCGTCCATGCTTGGCGAAAGCACGAGCCGAGCCTCGAACGAGCACACTGCGAGCAAGATTCGCGTAGCGTAGACTGGCTTGCGAGCCTCGAACGAGCGCGATTGTCAGTTTTTTCACGAACAAAGGGATTCGCATCGTGCTCGTTGTAGGCTCGTTCGTGGCTCGGCTCGTGCTCGATTCGCGTAGCATCATAAATAAACTAAAATAAGTAAATTAACATGTATGTATGTAATTGTGAAGATTGTACCTTTTTTTTCTTTTCTTAACTCATTGACTTCGGGTAAATGTTTTGGCAAACTATAAACGAATATTTTTTAAATATGAGCAAGACTGATCTATTTCAAACATTCTCCAAGATATTAATTTATCTTGTACAATGTAATACATAAAACCTACAGTAATTGTGTTTATACCTATAGCTAGTGCACACTGCCACAGAGTATTATACTACAGCACAGAATTTATACAGTATGAACATATATTTAATATTTCTCTGGCGACTGAATTTTAATAATTAGTGTGTATTATTTGGTAAATTTATCTCAAAAAGTTATTTTATTAGAAGTGTTGCTCTTTTTTTGACTTCAACTCTAAGTTAGAGCCTAAAAAAGGCTAACCTATAATGCTGAATATTTCTATTCTCTACCGAATTTTCATTAAAATATAGATGATTTAATACATGATATACAAAAGGTAAAGTTTGATGTCACGAAGAAATACTAGTCTAAAATGTATGAGAGAATAGTTTCCAGACACGACAAGTGTTTCGTACATTTGTCGCCTGTACATGTGGAAAGACCTTAATGTCCTCAGGCGTGAAGCGGTGTTTGATATATTTGCGGAACAGACAATGTTTGCTTGTTGCTTCTGCGCAAACTTTAGTAAATGAGTTTGCCTAGTAACGTAAGATAGTATAGGTTCAATTTCAGAATGCGATTATCGGTTTTATTTATTCTATCTCAATTACTCAGCTTGATTTATGTACTATTTATATTGCAATTTATTTATTTAAAATTTCTATAGTACTTATAGACTATAGAGAAATAAGTCCAAAAAATGGATTATTGTATAGTAACGTCAGTATCTAAATTACATTCCACCTCAATATGTCTGACGCATTGAACAAAATACTTGCTACAAAACCTTCCAAAGCAGTCTAAACATCACGCTTAACAAACATGCAATCATAACACACGTCAATTATACTAAACAATGTGCGAAGGTCTTAGGCCATTCCCCGAGGACGGACGAATGAGGCCACAATCTGACTATTTAGTACATCAATGCCGATGTAGACAATACACCTGACATTTGACCTCTCTGCCCAATGTCTCTGCCTATGTCCAACTGTCTAGACTAGACTTTTCACGTATTACGTGAAAATGAGAAAGTGCACGAAATACTCGCAAGTGAGGAATGAAATTTCAAGCTTTTTAGTGGTTGAGTGACAGCGGTTTATTATTGAAAATAGTAATCCATGACGACCAATTTGTGCCAATGTGTGTAGAGTCAATTTGTCACATAAATGTATTTCGCATTTGCAATACAGAGTGTTAAGGCACAGAATAAATAATTAATAGTTACCGATATACCAATACTATCGATAATCAAATAGTAGGTAGAGACCTTTTTTTTTTATTAGCGTGGGGAAATCCTCATAGGATACCCGACCGCCCTGGGCAGGAGCGGCCAGGTTATGCAGGTTTTACCGGCTAAAACCCCACGGTGGTTGCCACCAGCGCTACAGAGGGGGGCGGGCTCTCTTGCAGATCGCGTACCAGGACCTATACTACGAAAAACGATACACGATAGTCCGATCATCGTTGTCAATCAATTAACCAATAGAATTGCACAAAATTTACGTCTCGTCAGTTTTGCAGCAATTCTATTGGTTAATATTTGAAAACTAATATCGGACTAACGTATATCATTTTTCGTAGTAGACCCTCTGCTCGCCCCTCCACGCGCGCCGCTGTGGTAGAGCCCTAGGTTGTATTCGGTTGTAGACAGTCAGTGGACAAAAAGTCCAATATTTAAAATTCATCCTGTACGTATTAAGAATCACAATGATCAACAAAACACAATGAATACGTTAAGTAACTGTTAGGTAAGTATTAACATAATATAGAAAAGCGAGCAGGTGGTTCAATGTCGACTTGATCGTGCTTCTACTTTCAAAGTTGACTTGTTTACACATTCACACGGTTGCAGTATAGTCAAGTGTTCTTTTACTTGTCCTTTGACCGTTCATATTTACTTATATTTAACCTTTTCGCCAATTACAGATACTTAATAATGTCCTTTATATTTATGATCAGCTGGGCAAATATTCGATGCAAAGGGAATCGAAGACCTATTTTGATAAGCAGACCATTAATATATAAAAAAATACATAATAAGATCGTACATTTGTGTAACAATTTCTTCGAAATTTAAGTGGGGCAAGTTTTGCTCTATAATTCAATATTTTCTTTGTAATATCTACTTTATATGAGGTAATATTATCAACAATGAAGCTAATTGAAGCATCAGTTTATGGTCCAACTTACTGTATCACACGAAAGTTTGGGTCAAATGTTACTCTGAGATATCATTCCTATTGTGCATTGTACAACGCACGGTGACAATGTTCACTTTCATTACCCGACCCATATGCGTCACTCTAGTGAAAGTGTAGAATATTCACGATGAGTTATGAAAGTATTATCCAGACGCAGAATTGTTAATGGAAATGAAACTGCTGTCGAGTATGTGTTCAATGATTGCCTGTGTCTTAGTTTTTAAAAGCAATCTATATATAAAATTCAAAGTCCTGACTGACTGAATGACTGACTGACTGATATATCAACGCAAACACAGCCTTGATCGCTGGTGCTAGAGACATGAAATTTAGAGGGTATATTGTTAGTGAAAACTAGGTATCCACTAAGAAAGGGATTTTCGAAATTCCACCCCTAAGGGGGTAAAATAGTGGATGAAAGTTTGTATGAAAGTCCATCAGTTTCGAAGATGTCTGATGGGTCTTCAAATTTTGTGTTTAGGCTGAAGATTGATAATTAATTTATACTTGTCTCAGCGTTTTTAATAATTCCACCCTCGAAGCGGGATGAAGTTTTTCTGTTTTGTTTTTCTTTTATTATTGCAGAAAAATATGTCATTTGTTTTCTGTAGGCCACACGGGCACGGGCGAAGCTGCGAGCAGAAACTAGTATTTTTATAGAAACTCTTCTTATCTCTTCTTTTTATAAAATCTTTCATTTTGTTTATTTGATTCACATTTGGTTATGAAAAGTAATGCAAGTCATGCATGTGATAGGATTCGTAAACCATAGATATAAGACGATAAATAGGTAGATAGGCATTGAAATGTACTGCACTATAAAAGTCATGCAAATGATGAATATTGTAAAGATACAGAATATTTAAATGTAATATAATGTAATAAATCAGGAAAGTAGTAACAATAGTACTATTAAACAGCTCTTATCCTATTAAGCGCTGTAGGTAAACGATACGCTATAAGCAATGCAGCTATAATTCTCCCTTTTGGTTAAAAAATCTGATCGTCTTTATGGGCTCAAAGCAACTTTAAATCTTCTTATCTTTACACACCAGGTGTATAACCTGAACTGTTAGCTTTTGCTGTAGGCAACGTTGCAACACAATCACGATCGACCTTGCCTCTACATTTATTGCCGTCTCTTTTCAACTCCACTTTGTTTTTGTGAGAATCGTCGGCTGTAACGAAGTTTATGTATCTTAAAATGTTTGTTTTATCATCGATGATGTTATAAAAAAATCGTACGGATATGTAAAAGGGAATGAATGTGGTAATGATGAAGGGATATAGTTCCGGGCATGCGTAGTGGAGTGGGACGGAGACAGTCAGACATCGAGTAAACGTCAGTTGTGGCCCGGTCGCCGCACAGTGCGTCGCTCAGCCGTCTGTATCCGCTTCTTCGATTCTCGAAACATAGTACACATATCAAATTTCACGCGAAAATTTGATATCGTCGTCGATTTTGTGAAGTGCTTGAAAAGTTCGCGCGTTTGCCGGTAAATTTCTCATTCTCGTTGAGTTTGTTTTGAAAAATTGTGCTTTGATTATTATATTTTGCGCTATTGTGTTTTTGTTGCCCAGTGTTCTTATACCAACTGTTGTTTTAGTAGTACGTATTTAGTTATTATTTATTTTTTTAGTTTTAGTAGTTGATTAGTAAATAATAATATCCTTTATTCTTTCCTTAACAATATTGTTTCTCAATGATATCATCAACAGAGTTGCTTTATCGTTACTGATAAGTGTTATCTTTTGGCTACATTGGGGTACCTATGCATTAACATTTGTTGCACATTTAGGACAAACGAATCATAGGTAGGGATAATATATGAGAGACATGTCAACAATGTTTTATGTGGTTTTAGTAAACCTTTGTAATTACCCACCAATTAATTATAATCGTAGTAATTTTAGTCAAATTTTCATTGAATACCTACAGCAACAATAATTTGTTAATGTCTTCAACAGTAATTTTACAAGAAGGTCCACACTATATAATTTGTTGTTGTTTTGGTAATGGGTTGATATATTAATCGTTTGTAATCAAACTTTTCAGAGCAGTAAATGATTTAATCGATGGATTCATCACAAGCATGAGACTTATAGATGACTGTATAGATTTTGATTCACTGACTGTATGAAATACAAAAGACAAAGAAGGGATTTGAATATAAGGCGAGGGGGCCCTTGAAATGGATCGCCTGGTACTCCCCCAGCCTCTGGTTAACCGATCCCTTGGATACAGCGTAGACACTTAATGCGGTACAAATTTGATTTCGCATCCTGGTTTCTGCACCCGAACATGACACGACTTGTCGATGTCGAAGTCCCAACGGACAAATTACATCACTTTTATTAAAAAGTATTTTAAACAGGTTTAACTGGATGGAAGCGCGTGCCACTATGAATTTAATAAGGTCCCAACAATATTCGGTTGGCCATTCAAGCGGTAATTTGGACCCATAATGGCGCAAGACCCTTTTTTCCCGATCTCTCTCATTGTTGTACCCATAGGGTGTAGGTCGTTGACATTGGCCTTCCCCTTTTATACTATAGATTTGCAACGATATTTTTCAACGCATGTCGGATTAACAATATATCATTTTTAATCGCATTTTCGATTATTGCCTCATTGGAGTAAGTACGGTCTCCATAAGCTTTAGTATCAGCCATTTCAAACGTTCCGGATGACCGTTAGCTCCATTAAGCTTTATGTATGAATGTCCAAAAAGTTCTGATAGAAAAAATTATGGACTTTTTCTAAATTATCTCTCTATTGAATAACAAGCAAAATTTATCAGCTATATGATTGCTACAAGAGATACTATAATTAAAGTAATTAGTATGACTGGCATGAGAAGTCGTAACGGTAGAGCCTACTTGCTCTAGTCGTGCTATTATATTTAATAATAATACTATTGTCTGGTAGGTTAGTTTGATCACAGAATAATTAATAATACAAGTAGTTTGATATACAAATTGCGTTGCCGAGTTATAGCAAAATCTACAGATTAATCAAGACTGCCAATGTTTTTATAAATGATAGAGTCAATCAATAAATTACATTTTTAATAAAAACAGTTTAAGAAGTGTTCAAGGTATTTTAGTAAGTATAATATGAAACTGAGAACCCAAATAAGCCAAAATTATTATTTTTGGATTATATTGAATACCAAAACCAGAATCATGGTCACCAACCTCACTAACCAAAATGGTATAAAACACGCATGATAGAGAGCATCGCGCCCAGGGCATGGCAGAACAACAGACTGCCGGTAATTTCTAATGATAACCACACACTTTTTCTCCGACCCGCTAATGTACAATTGACCAAAACAATGCGAGCCCAGAATGCTGACTATACCGTTAGAGAGCGTTGGAGTTCAGATATTAGTGTTGCATTAGCGAGGGCAATAATCTTTGATTACTTACTGCCGATTACGCAAACGGCCTCCTTTTCGCACGTGTTCTTCAATGGTTTCGCAATATGGTCTGGTCATAAAATAAATCTGATTCAAATGACATGCTAATAAAGTTACAATTCAAATTAATTTGCAACCATCTTAAGATATCCGTAAAGTGATTAGTAGTTTTATTACCTTCATTTGTCGCCTTCACCTCATTAACAATACCCACATCTTTCTTGAGTCTCGTTATTAACATCAACCCACCTTTTCCTAAGTTGTTTTTGCTCTACCTTGTAGGTAGCATCTTGGCATTACTATGTTTTTCTATAATATATGTATTAGCATCATCAGTAACCGTCGCAGGTCTATCCTAGGGGCGTTGCACCGACGACGCCGCGATGGAATGTGCCCGATCGTGGTTACGAAATGCCGTGACTCCGCAATCGTGCCTCTCCAGTCAAATACGCAATTATATTCCTTATTTATCGAAATATTTATTTTCATACACAGTCGAAATCAGTCTTCCTAGGATATATGTGATAAAAAGCATTGTAGTTGTGTTTGTCTATACAATAGCTGAATTCTATTCCGTTAATGGATCCACTAATTGCGTTTCTTGCCCGAGTGCCGGTTACTGCGTCTCTTCATGGCTTTTTAATTACCTCTTTATATATGGCGGCACATTCGCTAATGTGGACGGTTAAGGTTGCTCCGGAAAACACAACGGAGTCCATTGTTCCAAACGACTCCTTATATTGCGCATAGCGGTTCAACTTCATACGCTCCGGCCGGGTGAGCTCCACCGAGCATGTGCCTAAATTCTTAGAATGTCTGCCGAATATAATTAGCCGTCTATGGTCTTCTTTAATGTTAATTAAATTCAGTCCACTTGCAGTGCCTTTACGTGTGCAAGTTTGGCGATGATAAAATCCGTTGGTACTTTATACTTCTCGAGATTTCATTAATCAAAAATGCTCGAATCCAAGAGAGGCTAAGTGTAAAGTCTTATCTCCTCGCTTCCCACTTGTAACGTTAAAGAGTGATGGAAGCGATTCGTCATGTTCCCCGCTTAGTGACCTACTTGCATGAGGGTTTCAACTTGAAGATTTTTTTACCAAACGTCTTTCGCAAAGTGCTATTAGAAACTGATGGGGGCGACCCCTATGAAGGAATCAATCGGTTTCACGCTGCGTTACACGCCGATATTGTTTTATCCTTCTTGATCCATTGAGATCTATATTTGTCTCTACATGATTTTTACTTAAATGCGTCATCTGTCTATAAATAAAATGGAGAAAACCTTTGAAGTAGCAAAAACAGTTCAATGTAACAAGGACAATGAATATTGATAGGGTATGCTCGTGGCTTGAACGGATAAGAAAAGATTTTTTGCATCGTCCTCCTTTTTAAAGCTCTATGGCGTCAGCTTTTCTACATTGATTAATGACTGCCCCTTTTAAAGTTCATGTTTCAAACAATCTGCAAAAAAGCTTGCACTCTATTGATTGAACCTAATCTAAATATTTTCATTTGATTCATGGCTAATGAAATTTGTTAAGAAAGTCAATTTAGCTAGCTCAACACTTTCAATTTTAGTATAGACATTACAAAGGCGTTAGAAACAAAACTTGTTATGCATTATTTCTCATGATGGGATTCGTTTGAAGTTGTGATAATGGAAAGTAATGACGGGATGTTTGTGTAAAGATTATTATCACAATTATTTATAGGTGCATAATGTTTTACGGATATCCAATTTTAATATTAAACAAATTATCTAGTTTATTGTTCTTATAATTATGGTATTTGTTCTTTTCTAGAAGTAGTATTTAATGACGTCTTGAAAATTTGTTACCTATTTAGCAAAAAAATTGTTTGGTATCCCATTCTTCTGCAGGTGTTACCACTAATACGCTATTAACAATAAAATAATGACGTGTATTTTATTTTTATATTTCATTACAAGTATACGTACAACCACAGTATCAATAACATCACATCAATTTACACAGTAATTTGCCATAAAACCATCCACATTCCATAATTTCAGTAGAAAGTTTATATGATTGCTTGTACTTTGCAAAGTGCTAACCGCAATAGCAATTTATTTTTTAATACCTGCCTGTATTATTAAATATATTACACACTATAGAGACGTAGGCATTAATAACAATAATTGTTTTATTTCAATGTTATTAGTAAGCGGTTGTTTTTATAATTAGAGGTAAAATATTGTTCAACCTTGCACGCACATTCTATATATCCTGCACGGTTTGGTAGAAAATTGTTTTTAATTTCTTCATAAAATTCTGGTTCAGATTATTTTAATGTCGCCATACACAATAGAGTTCATAGGTTATTCAAATTATTTTTAAATAAGAAAATATTCTGTGTTAATGAAATAATATTATATTGCATAACGTAGCTTGATGAGGAAATACATTACAGTAATATTTTTAAACATTATACCTTATGCTTTGCTCACGAACTACCAAAGAGACAAGATCAGTGGGTCGATTCTCGTAAAAAAACGTCAGCCGTGTCATAGCGACATCAACTATTTAAATTGTGTTTAGTGAAATATGTTGTATAAAAAACATTCAAACGTGTAATATGCCTCAATTTGTCTATAGGATCTTTTATCAATCGTTTATTTTACATTATAATAGTAAAAAAACACTTTTTAATCGTTGAAGTCGCTACGACATCGTTGAAGTTTTGTTACGAGAATCGAGCCACTGAGCAGCATTCATCAGTATTCATGCCGACAGTATTAAGGTATCCACCGCTGACACAGCCCGCATCGTTTGCGTGTGTCAACCTGCAATGTTTGTTTGCCCAACCTGAGGTGCATCTCAATGACCTTACACTTTTACATCGACCTCTACCCATCCTGTTCATTGTAAAACAGCTTTTTAGTTCAAAACAAACACAAGGAGTGCAAATTCGTGACGATTGTATCAACTGCCACTAGTTTTAATACTTAATTCAAATGCGTAATATGATTCATAAGATAAGATTTCTAGCATGAAATTACTGTGGATCACGATTTTAGGCATATTTGTGTGTTTAGCTGAACGCCAAAAATCCGGACAAAAAACGTGGGCTCTGATATGTAACAAAAACACCCCAATGCTGACCTTGGATTTGTTTTTGCACGGTTTTTTTGCTGCTGAGCATGAGCTGCTGTTTTTTGGTATTGTGATTGTGGTAGATATACGTGATGAGACGGTGGATCATTTATAAAAATATTATGTTGAACAAATGAAAAAATCTCTAGTTATTGAAATCTAAATCTATACACACAATGGCGGTCCAAATTGTCTTTTCTCGTCTCAGTCAAAGCTGGAATATATAATGATAATACTACAGTGGCCGGCAAACAACTTGAGCCATGACCTTGAGTGCGCAGTAGACGATTTTAAGGTGTCGTTGGTGGAAAGAGAGGTGCGCGGGGGCATTCTGTCGGCACGCGTCCACGCTATTGGCCGAGCATGAGTGTACATGCACGAACTTACCCCCACTACGTCGACTTTGGCTCAAGTTGTTTGCCGGCCTCTGTACCTATTATTGCAAAAAAGGTGCTCGTGATAAAATATATATTTTTTACTGCTGCAACTGCTTTCAACCGACTAGTTTAGATCTTTGTCATTTACGTAAATTCACGAACAATACCAACTTTAAACATTATATTCCTGCTAAGGTTATGTGAGCAGAATAGACATATTATTATCATCCAAATAATAAATGTTTCCGTCTGAGGCATCCCAAAATCCTAAACTACAAAATTTTGGCGTCATCTAGTTAGTGCGAGTATCCATAATAGAAAATATTGGACAGGAGTCGGAAGTCTATGGCACATTGTGGCTTTTGCCTTCCTGTGCGCATCGTGTCTCGAATACAGATCACCCTTGTTATGACTCTCAGCTCACTCCGATATTCTTCACTTAGATAAAGTGGTGTTTTTGTGTTTTCTACACTTGAAATAGTTGTCACGTTCTGTGCTCCATCGATGGCATTCTTTGTTAAGCGGTATTCTTGCATTTTGATTACGTTTCTTGGAAATGGGACTGCTTTTTCTCATAAGCATATAAAGAAAAAAGTTTTATTAAAACCTGCACCTTATTTATTAGAATTTATCAATGTTTTATAAAGTAGCGGTAAAACGTTTCATCCATTGAATTATTATTTCATCATTGCTTATATGGAACGTATTATAGATTTGTTGCCCATACAAGGCTAGGTTCATTGATAGTCTGCTTCACATTAGGTCACGTTTGTAGATGTACCTAATGGTTTGTTTGCTTCTATCAAGTTAAGGCCAAGGATTAATAAGTTCAAGCTAGGTTAATGGGTTAATTGAAAAAGCTCACGTGATCATCCAAAATCGATTAATTTTATGTTTTAAACACTCACACTATTAAATCCTTTTACTCACGCAGTTTAAACCCAAATTATTGTTTTCAGATAGTTTTGGTATCTCTAGTATACTTCACTGATTTATACCAGAACGTTATGTTATTTAACACGTTTATATTTTTAATTTTAAAGTGTATAAAATATCTAATCAGTTTATATTATGGTATCAGGACCTAAATAAGGTCGTCTCTTGATTGATAAGATTATTGCACAAACAATTGCATATGATGCAAAAGCACGTGCCTGTGTATAAAATCCTCTCTATATTGCCGCATTCCACGGCATAAATGAATCACCTTTGTGTTGACATTCTTTCGTATGAACCTTTATATGATATGTCATGATTAACATAGACGGTCTGGCGACTAGATAACGTTTATAAATAAAACAATTATTTATAATTTTCAATACAATTCTCTTTATAACATTGATTTTTGTTATAGGCTACTACGAGCACATAATACTAATTATTACTTTCTTTATCAGGTATTCAATACAGTGGCTAGGTATGAAATAGAAAATATAGCAACTGATAAGGCTTTATATTTATCTGACTTATATTTACTTAAGCGCCTTTGGTTATAAAATCTAGATGATTCACCTCTTAAAGTCCGAATTATTTCTCTATTTAAGGCATTTTACAAAACAAATAAATAGATACTTATATTATTCACCTTTTTTCTACGTTCGATGACTTTTGTGCAATGACATGACATATAAACCTGCAGGCATGTATTACAAAATATGTAGTTTCAACGGTCTAGACATGTTATGTCAGTTAATTGGTGCCATCGAAGCAGTATTTTTTAACATCGTTATCAACGTTAACGAGGTTAAACTGGTAAGAATTCGATTATGCAGGCGCGTGGCCGCACAGTCGCACCTGCGCAAACGCACCTCCCTGACAGATGATTGGGATCACTTTTTTTTTAAACTTATGCGTAATATAAGGATGTACTTCTCATAAATTATTCATCGCAAAGTGTAACATAATAATATATCACGAAAAACTATAGGCATTTCTGAAATTCAAAACATATGACACATTTTACATACAGTTGCTATAAGCATGTCATAGATTTATAACAAATTTTTCATAATAGTTCACAGTTTGACCTGTATGACAAGACCATTGTCCTTTAACGGATTTTGCATCATTACGCGATTGATTCATTGGTGTTAACATGTATACGATATACACACAAACAAGTAGAAACAATCTCTAGCTACTCAGCGCTGGTCTCTCAATGGTCCAGCAACGATTGCAAAACGGTCAGGCATGACTAACGCACAGAATGATCCATACCAAATCGTTGTTGTATAACCCAACACGCAATTTCTGCTGATAGTAGTTCTGTTCATTTAATGATTTTAACATTGCTTTGAAAGTGCAATGAATTTAACCTCGTTACAGTTGATAACGATGTTAAAAAAGACTGCTTTGATGGCACCAATTAACTGACATAACATGTCTAGACCGTTAAAATTACATATTTTGTAATACATGCCTGCAGTTTTATATGTCATGTTATTGCACAAAAGTCATCGAACGTAGAAAAAATTTGAATTATTTCATTTTAAATAAGTATCTATTTGTTTTGAATACGTTGAGACCATTACATACATTCTTATACAATGTAATTTTTTTTTTTTATGTTCGTATAAAAGAAATTTAACTGCCACTCTGCGATGTTGGTACAATATTCACACGTATCAGTTTTACTTGTTTTGTTCCATTTGAACAATTTTAATTTGCTCTTTTTTTTTGTCATTACACATCATATCCCGATACATTAAAACTGGTACTTACTGCTGATAAACTAGTAGCTACTTCGTAATATCTCATCATGTTTCGAGATAGCTATTACATAGCTATTTCACTTACATATTTGACATTAAGAGGTAAAATGCGATGGTGGTGAACTCTTGTGAACTTCCTTCATAATTAATAATTCCTACCAATAATTTACCAACCTAAATACCCCTTAAAACTGGTTTAGCATGTGGCTAGACGTATGCACAGTTTAACTTGAAACAGCTGTATGCGTCGCTTTTTACATACATATAAATCAATCACAAACAACGATCCGTAACCACCTGTTACAGAATCTTTCTGGAGGCAACGTACTCTACATCAAAATGATTATAGTGGTTGAGCAACACCTGCAAACTGGCTTGCTACATGCGCCTTGCAACATGCCTTGAACAATGTCAGAAAAAGCGAAATAAGAATAAAGTTCCCGCTTCCATAGACCCAATCACTCATGACTGCAACGAACAATACTAACAAGAAACAAATAGATAGTAGTACTTGATACTGCACAGAGTTATACAAATGTTATAGCAGTGCAGTTTGAACTTTCAATATCAGTATATTCCTTCCTTGACTTTGTGTATCGTGTATTATATATAGTCATAACTTGTTTGTAACTTCACGTTCGGATTCAGATTAATTATAATAATTTCCAATTCTTCCTTTTTTGTTTCACGTTATCTGTTTATTTTAATTGGGTTCCATAATTTTCTGTATAGCATCAATTAATTTAATCCTATAAAGCATTACTACTGCTTTTAAATGCTATGAGTCTCGTTAATCGTTCATCAATCCCGCCAAATCAGGGCAAGCTCATAATCTCAAGAAGTGACCGGTTGTGCAACTGGTCTAACCAGTGGTTGCGCAATTGTTATATAATGATTGAAGAGTTTGCGACGAGTAAGTGGTTGGTCGCAAATCGCCAGTGTCCGCTTAGCACTGGGTCAGGTCTTATTGACATGACATCAATTTACGATTAGCTATAAATAAACAATACATTACGGGACTTATATAGGAAAACAAGCGGTTTTAAATTCGCACTTTAATTATCTTTCTAAAATATCACTATATTCACAACTCGATTGAAGGTAACCCAGTTTGATATATTGAACACGGAGAAGCTAATGGAGTCAAATTCTAATATCATAGTTTGTTAAGAAAATGGTTAAGCACAAGCCATACCTTAAAAAAACTTATTTGACAATTGATGGATTAAAGTTTTTGCAAAACAATTAATGATTACGTTTGCAGTTTGCACTAGAGGAGAGAGGTGACGAAGAATAAAAAACAACACAAATTAAAGAGTAAAATGTGGTTCTATCGCCAGCAAAGTAAGATTATCTATACTAGTGCGTGTTAGTATAGATACTCGTACTTTGCGATAGGAAAAAGAATATCAAAGTCCACAGATATTATTAATGAATGTGAAGAAGTCTTCCACTTTCATCAATACTTTTTAAATATCGAGCAAAATAACGAAACAGAATTGAAGAAGATAATTTTTGTTTTCATATTTGGTACCCCAAAAATCTATCAGTGTGTGATGTGGATCTATTGCTTGTTTATTGAACGTCTATCTATGGAGCACTAACAACAACAAATTACACTCCAGTTTATAAACATGCGATTATGTCACATTAGAATAGTCTAAAGTGATATAATCGCATCTATTGTTAGAAATTAATAATGAAACGCTCTGGAACCACGGAGCAAATTAAATAGAGACGAATGAATTCCACCAAAGTGGGTTCATAAGTGGGTCAAGGTGAGGAAACTAATGAAGAGTTTCCACTTGTAAGTGAATAGAAGTGGGTACAATGCCAAACGCAGGACGCATCTAACTGTGGGGCCATTGTACGGCTGCGCCTCTAAACAGGGTCGTTATTTTCGATGTAGTCGGGGATGTAGATGTTTTTACGTCGAGGAATAAAAAATTGATGGCAAAAATCAAGATAATTGAAATTTGAAAGAAATTATAATAAAATAATACGTGATACGAGTCTTACGTGATAGATCTAGCCAACATTTGCAATTAAAGTAGCTATAAAATTTTATTGAAATCATTCCCTACCCAATTTTCATACGATTTCTACATTCGTATTTAGCACAAATAAAACAAAACGAAGTGACACTCCTGCATGCTCGTATATAAGTATAGGTTTTAATAACTACGTCCGTTTCTAATTTACAAATAACGTCCTTCGCTTGAATTTTCTAATTTGTACCTACTATTTATCATGATGGTGTTTATTTACCTTCAAATTTACACAATAGCAATTAACGTTAATATTGCAATAGATATTCAATTAAGATGTTTTCTTTATAGCTTACAACATGATACGATGGAGATTTAAATTCAATTGATTTGTTACCAAAATAAATATTTTTCGTTTTAAAATATAGATCATTTAGAAACGTTCAATAATAGCTGCATTATAATATCTCAGTCAAAGTATCGTTTGGCAAATGTTAAAGAATATATAGACCTACAATACCTACCCATTAACCTAAATTGAACTCTATTGTATGGTTCGTCTCTTCATTGTATCTTAGCTGCCATGTCATTTAGCAACCGGTTTGTTGACAAAAGTCATGCGTTCGATACCGTTTTACTAGTCACGGCCTCGAATCGATTTGTTTTAAATAGAGCAACTCTGTCAATGATATCACATACCCTGTTTATTTTACACTTCCCTAATGTAGAAATTTGTTTCCTTTACAGACTAAAAATGTAGATAGATCGAAGTAGGTTGCACCTACATTTAATAAAAACGATGTCCATTGACCAGGCGTCGCCACTGGTGCCGATCAAGCCGCAAGTAGCGCTGCAGAACGGTGCGTTCATTAAGAACAGCCATAACCGAAGCAGTTTCTGCGGGGTGGTTCCGTCACCCACCAACGGTAATGGAACGTTTAAAACTTTCGCCGTCAATCGCAAGAGTTGGAGTGGAAATGTGACTCTTCCGCTTCAACAGTTCACTCCTGACGTGGAACCGACGCCTCAACTCGCAACTTTTCGCCCTGGAACCGGCACGTTCCCAAGGAATAGGGAGCGGAACAATAACAGTGCTTTGAATGGAATATTAACACCTAACGGGAACTCTGTTCAGACATTCAAAGGAAATGAAGTGAGGAGGAGCGGAAGCATAAACGGCCGACGCTACGCTGAGATCGGAAACTGGAGTAAAAGGTAAGCGCTTATAGCATTGTTAGCTGATTTATTAAATCTACTGAAATATATCAATTTTAAAACTCATAAAATAGGATAGGCCTAATAAATATGAGAAAGTAAATCATTCACTGAAGCTGGCGTACAAAGTTGAATAATAAGTATTAGTTAATAATTTTGAAGGCAATGGTTTGTATCAAAAATATAACTTTCAAATTGTGTAGAGAGTTACAAATTACCTCAATCAACCGGTCTAAGATAAAAACAATTTGAAAAATTTGTTGGATAAGGTATGCGAATACGTTGCGATAAACATCAAACAAGGTCCCCCAGGTAAATAAAAGTAGCTAAGCGTAGCGTGTTCCACTAACTTTTACTAGATCTTATTTATTTTCTCCTTTTTTCATCTCGAGTAATTCTGTAACAAGTTTTCCAATTTCATTCTCTCGTCGCTTTCATTTCCTCCCGTTCGGCGGCGTCTTGCTCCCTTAATATTACTTTTATTAGCTCAAAACGTTTAACAAACATTGGTTTGAGGATCTAATAAAGATTGAATTACGTTTCAACAAAGGGATGATCCGTTAACGGGAAAGTTACGGCTTAATATTTCCTTTCGATCAATATTTAATATTCCTTTGACGGATCAATCAACATACGAACAGTAGGTACATTTGCACTTTCTTGCGCAAGTTTTTCTTCATCAGCGAACATAAACATTAGGCCGAATGCCCAAATGTTTACCACATTTATCTAATCGAAATCTTCATTATCTTTTATTCGTTGCCAGTAGAAAGTTCGTCCATAATTCTCGCTCACTCAATTTGGGGCAAGCTAAGTTGCACGATAAGACGTCGTCCAATAATCTGGCTGTAGTACTTCGTCTTTTTATTAGGGGCTCACTTTATCGCTCCATGATTCTCGTCACTAGCACTGATGTTATCATCCCTCCTATTTAGCGGTTCTCCCTTGGACTATTCATAGCCTGTGTTTACTTCGATGGCGCCAATTAATCCGGCGCCTTTACTCAAATAGCATTCATATAATAATTCTTTGGATACCGAACGTTTTTAGGGTTCCGTAGCCAAATGGCAAAAAACGGAACCCGTATAGATTCATCATGTCTGTCTGTCTGTCTGTCCGTCCGTATGTCACAGCCACTTTTATCCAAAACTATAAGAACTATAATGTTGAAACTTGGTAAGTAGATGTATTCTGTGAACCGCATTAAGATTTTCACATTAAAATAGAAAAAAAAAAACCAAAAAAATTGGGGATTCGCCATACTTAGAACGGTTTTTTTTTTAATAAAACCCATACGTATATGGTGTCTATAGATAGGTCTTCAAAAATGATATTTGAGGTTTCTAATATAATTTTTTTCTAAACTGAATAGTGTGCGCGAGAGACACTTCCAAAGTGGTAAAATGTGTGTCCCCCCTGTAACTTCTAAAATAAGAGAATGATAAAACTAAAAAAAATATATGATGTACATTACCATACAAACTTCCACCGAAAATTGGTTTGAACGAGATCTAGTAAGTAGATTTTTTTAATACGTCATAAATTGAGATTCATATCAAATATACTCAGGTCTATACTATCATTTACTTATATAACTACAGTTTTGTACGGAACCGGCCACGTGCGCGAGTCTGACTCGCACTTGGCCGGTTTTTCTTGCATCTCTTCAGTCATGTATATAGAATAGGTACTTTCTCTATTGAATTACTAGTATTCAGTTATGTCTATTAGTTCTTATTCAATGATCATAATTTGCATAAGTAGTCAAGGTTGCGTGGTATGTTGCTTTTTTAGAATGCCATTTCCATTAATATTTGAAACGTGTTTACAAAGTTTGTATGGATCTTCATTTTAATTGGCAGCTGTTTTAGAAATTTGATTGGATATATTATTTACATTCAGAATTAAACTCTCAATATTAGTTTATAATGTAATGCAGTATGTGAATATATAAAACTATGATTAGACTTAACTCTAAACAATAAAGTTCTTGAGCGTGTCTCGTCTGCCTACATAAGTAGTAATAACGGTAATTATAGGTGCATAAACTGCCTTTACAACAATGGCCTCAGTTACAATGAGACTACAGTGGAAACGCAGTTAGCGCAGTCACTACCGGCGATTGTTTCGTGCAATATACAAGTATGTGTTCATTATTATAATCCTAATTTTATTTCTAAGAACCCCATTGTAGAAAGATATCTTGATTATGAAAACAAAATTAATTATCATCTGAGGTTTCTTAAAACTTTATTAAATTTGTCATACTATGTTTTATAGGTTTTATATAACGCAATAATAACGCAAAGTATCCAGCAAATCAACCGTATTTTATATCACCAGAAATATCCTCTTATATTATTAAATACACCAGTTGTAGGTAGGTCCTGTGCCTCAGGATAAGAAAACCTAAATTACCCAGACAGCGTCGTGTACGAGTTAAAGAAGCTCGTTTCTAATAGAAAAAGTGTCTGTTAAGCCTGCAATTATGGCGAGGTCCCTTGGAAACAGTAATTTCGTCCAATTACGTACGCTTCGACTTTCACTGGATCCGTTTGTAGCCCGTACTAAATCTACTCGGCCTACAAATTGAAGAAAAAACACTTAATTCGGACCCGTTTTCTATGCTTAAAGCCACACGTACTCTAAAAATACTTAATGACTGTTATTGTAAACATCGCCGATTATATTATTATTTGAGAAGCGCCGTAGTAAATGTTTGTGTAGTAGTTTTGTGTGTTGTAATGGGACTAATTGCGACATTAAAAAGTAATGTTCGTGTAGTAGTGTTTAGTGTATTGATGGTAAATACTGTTAATGGTGTAAAGGACTATTTTTCGTTTATCAAAATATTCGAAGGAAGGTTTTGAACCTTCCATCCAACCAAACAAGATATGAAATAAATTGGTATAGGTACTCCTGATACCAATTACAATATTATATTATTTCTAACAGGTATGTAACAAAAGCTAAAATTGAACAATATGCTACACAAAATGGCACAGATTGATTATACTTTCAAATAGCCGTTAGTGTTGTTCAAAGTACATCTGGAATTGATACATCGATATTGTTTTTATAATCAAGAATTCAAAACAAGTGTTAATTCTGACCTCTATATGAGACTAAATAGCTACATTTTAAATCTTCTTTGAACTTCAATAATATATAATCAATAAATAACATTAGGATCCAGAAATATTTGTTACTTATGTGATATTAGAAAACAAAACCATATTTCTACAGTATTCATATGACAGACATGATGTTGTTGCGACTATCGATAAAATCAAAAAAAAAACAGTCAACACTATTTCCCCATGCTATAGTATATCGTAACACTTGTGTCATATGACTGATGATCGCACATCAGACATCGCCTGCACATGAAACTGACAACCAATGATTGAACGTTAATTAACAGTGAAAGCGAGGTTTCTTGCCGATTTACCGAGTTTATTGATTCTGTTAAATACTTAGGTACAATACGCTGGGTACGCATTACGTACGATATGTGATTACGAAAGGATTTGGTACTTAATTAATAATTGTTAACGATGCAATGATCGTAATATAGTTACGAGAGGTAATTCATTATTATATCTAGATACAACACTTATGAAAGGAAATGCATAATATAATCTTATTGACTTCCGATAGAGCTTCTTGCCTTATTCTTGATAGAAAGCGAAATAAGTCATGGTTCTATAAACAACATTGACATAATAATTCTAGTGAAAGCGAGACCAATAATCTAATATAAATTGTGTTTTTTTTATATTACACAAGTTCAATAACCCATGTTCCTTTTTTACGGGAAGAAGGCACAATGGATGGGAATAATATTTTCCTGGAAGACACATTTAAACGGGCGGACGAGGACAAAAGGCCGACGGGGAAATAATTTTCTCCCATGGAGGCAGGACATCTTGCACTATTGTGAAAGGATTTGAAAGACCCTTTTCACGGCTTCCGGGGCTATCATGTGCTTTACTTGCTTTGAGATTGCGGCTGTGAACTTTCTTAATTATTTTTGGTTTAGAAAAATTTACTTGAACTTACACAATGCTGCGTTAAAAAGACATTCTATGAATTTGTATCAGATAGTCTAAATATGTAATAAAAAGCTAGTTACAAATTTTAAAAATATATTATAACTAGCTGTCCCGCGCGGTTTCACCCGCATTCCCGAGGGATCGTATGTTTTTCCGGGATAAACAGTATGCTATGTGTTCATCCAGAACATATTCTATCTGTGTGCCAAACATCCATAGATACAAACTTTCGCGTTTAAAATATTAGTAAGGATACATAATAAGATTACCAAAATTACCACCCAATGAAGAGCACAATAATTTATTTTCAAAAAGGACACGTGTAATACAATACAAACGCTTCAACGAAACCACTCGCGCAAGCTTATTTGTATCAATTTACGTATTCGTAAACACGCACAAGCCTGTGTCAATATAAAGGGTCCAACATCAGCACCTGACAGTAATGTTTGTAGAGTAAATAATGTTGCAAATAAGAAAATTCCTTTATATTGAATATTCGAATATCCGTTGCGCAAGGCTGCGTGGCATGGAGCCACTCATTGCGTATTCGGGACGCGTGGTGAGGCATAAATATCCCCTGTCGTACTCATTACAATAACTTCGTCTGTGCGGACGTCCCCGAAGGCTGCATCGGATGCCGCATCCCATGGGATGTCACTCACTTAGATAATGGAATTCTAGAACGATTTCGTCGATTAATTATTTACGGTCAGATACCAGGGCTGTGGTTGGAGGATAAAACAGATAAAAGCCTATATTTACTGCCTTTTATTTTTGAAATCTTTATTGATTTATAATATCGTCGTTACAATAAGAACAATATTTCCTAGCATTACAACAAGACCGGCACCAATTCACATTCAAGTAAAAACATATCCCTTATTCGCAACTTTCCGGCTTCAAATTCGGCAGATGCATTGGAAAGTCGATGCAGCTGAAAGCCCATCATGGTCTGGTGAGCACGGCCGCTCCACCTAGTGGGGCACCCGTTTGGACGTGTTGCCGATACCAAGCAGCCCTAGTACTGGCCCAGCGCGAGTGCTCGTGCGTACACCGCCTGTTTGTTATGCTAATTGGACCAACTGATTTGCACAATAAAACAACTCGCACGTTCAATTCAACTGTTCTAACGAGGCATCCGTCTGCTCACAAAGTCCATCGTTAACCAATGTGATAATTCGCTATAATTGCTCAAGCGGCAACTTTGAAATTGGTCGCTAATCACTTGCTACCGTTATGTAACTATACAAATTCAAATATAGAATATTTAGAAAATAAACTTGAAATACCTTGTACCAATCAAAAACCATTGAATCAATTGACTTTATTGGTCAACGCAGCATACTATCAGCAAAATCATGTGCTCATACTGTGTTCATTGACTCGCTTCATCCGAATTGGCGCCGTCGCTAATTGCGGCAAAGTGGCCGTTTAACTAGAAGCTCGTATGAATGGTCCACTTAACAAATTTAATGTGCGTCCCCGATGCTTTCCGCTGTTCTATTTTATAAGCTACATTACCATTAACATTCTCAACACCATGTATTTCTAATGAAGCACTTATTATAAAAGCATCAGACCATCTCTTTCATCTCCAATATTGTGAAATATTTCCCTTCAACTTTGGACTTGTAATTCAGACGATTGTAATCTCACATTATGCAAAACAAAACGAAATATTATATATTTTATGATCTGCTGACAAAATCGTGAATAAGCTCCGCCTACTACGTTCAGAAAGCGTGGAACCCCGCCACCTTATTTCAGCGTGAATCATCCGTCTTGCGTTCTTATGCATTACTATGGATTCCTTATGTCTAGCCTAGCCGGTGATTTATCGTGACTCAACGTTACATATGATTTCCTTGACTTTTTCATGGGATCCAATTACAACTTTATTTCAAAGTTCGAATAAGTTTATTTTTCTGACTTAAATTCTGTCCTCAATGTTTTCCTTTATTCCTTGGTTTGACCATTATATAGCTTCCTACTAATTGGAATCAAATACTCCTTAGTAAAAGATATTTATTCTCGTAAAGTTTTTTGCCGACACAAGAAAATTGCAGAAAATGCGGAGAACACGAGCAAAAGTATGTACACAGTTCACGATGACAGCTGATAATCCCAATTATGAGATTGGTTTCGGTATTTACGAATCAGGTTTGGTGAGCAACAATCGTGGTTTATTTTAAACTGACATACTTGTATGGTGTTATGTCAGAGCTTGTATGGTGGGTCAATCAAAAGATAAAGGCTTGGGGCCGTGAACCGCTGCAGGCATTAATTAAGACCGATATAAGCGGATTGGCGCTGTCCAAATCATTCAGTGTTGCTATCGGCTCGCTGCACATGGGGCGGGCATGATAACCAAATTATTAGTCACTTGTGTGTGAGGCTTGAAACTGTGTTTGTAAAAGGCAATGAACAATTACCTAGACAAAGATAAATGAACCTATAACATTAATATATTTAAAAAATTACGATGTGAAGAATAATTTTGCTTCGGAGAGCTGGAAAGGCTTTTAATGGCGATGATTGCTTTGTGGTAAACATTAGTATATTATTAACTCTGTGGTGGTACTGACTGTCATTTTGGTGTAGATTTTAAAGGTTATGGGTTTGAACTCTAGAATAAGCTAGAGCTTTTGGCAAAGGAAAACATCGTGAGGAAACCATAATGCGGTGGTAAGGTACTTTTTACTACCCGCCCAGCTGGCTACTACCCTGTAGTTGAAAATCCCTATCAGTATTTTTAGGGTTTCATTTAGGGAATTCTATAATAAATAGACACGAGTCAATGTTTATCTCAATAGACTCGTGTAATATTTGCGTGTGCCATAAATAAAATAGAATTCCAGAAAATGGTGGTCAGATTCAAGGAAGTATATTAATATTTTCTTTCGCGGTAGCTCCGCAAAAGCTGAACGTTCTATTGAAAAAATATCTATTGTGTAATTCAACGGTTTTTCTATTAAACTTTTCATCACCCGAAGTAGTAATTTTCGTATTCAAAAGGGATTAGTCGTATCACGCATAAATCATTCGAATTATTAAAAATAATTAGGTTCTCCAATGAACGCTTTCAAAACTTCCTGCTCATTAATCAATTGATTTTCGCTACCCGTTTAATTATAATTCGTTTTTGTTTCGCTGTCAGACCGACCATTCGCTTTTCATCCAATCCCTTGTTTTTATAAGAACGCCTGAAGGGCTAATTTTCAAAGGTTATCAAATTACAAGCCTTTCCTTTTCATTATTTGGAAGTGATTTACTTTTAAGAAGAAAAGAAAACAAATACATTGTTATGAGTTTTTCTATTCCTGTTTAGATGAATTATTAACATCAAATATATCCGAATAATAGGCTAATTATTCGACTAAGAATTTGAACTTTGTTTTTTTTATTCATATTTTATACCACTTAGGTGGTAAACAAGCATACGGCCCGCCTGATGGTAAGCAGTTACGGAAGCCTATGGACGCTTGCAACACCAGGGGTATCACTCGCGCGTTGCCGACCCTAAAACCTAAATTCCGTGATTCCGCATACCTTGCCAATAATAAAACTACGCAATACATTTAGAACTAAAAGCGTAGATAGGCGAATAGCCGATACGTATTGAGGCGGTTACAATAAAAGCAATGCACTCCACTCTAGCCTCCAGGCAAAGCCGATCAGGGCTCTCTCCCTTCACTCTATTCACTCTAAACGCTCACATTTTAAAGTCTACTTTATTTCGAATAGCATCGCCTAGTTTCACAATCGGTATTAGGTTACCGAACGCCTGGAGCAAAGTCCTACCGTGAAGCTGTTTTGTATATTATTTGGAATGGAATTTAATTGGAATTTTATTTCAATGTATATACTTATTGCCTTTATAATGTTTATGTAGTTTTAGTTTAGTTTATATTGTAATTTGTACATACATATTTGTTGTAAATAAAATAAAGTAAAATTTTGATTATTTATGGTAAAAAAAAACATAAAAAAAAACATTGGAAATGTATTTCGAAAGATATCGAATATTTTTTTTGAAAATTTCTACGAATTATATATAACTAGCTGTCCTCCACCCACGTTCCCTAGATAAATAGCCTATGTCCTTCTCCATACCATAGGCTATCTGCATGCCAAATTTCATGATAACCCCTTGAGCAGTTGAGGCGTAACAAACAAACAAACAAACTCACTTTCGCATTTCTAATATTAGTTAGGATTC
This sequence comes from Achlya flavicornis, assembly GCA_947623365.1. Taxonomy (NCBI): domain Eukaryota; kingdom Metazoa; phylum Arthropoda; class Insecta; order Lepidoptera; family Drepanidae; genus Achlya; species Achlya flavicornis. The sequence goes on from OX392482.1 coordinate 8,985,240, forward strand.
TGAGCATTTTGACTAACTGAAAAATGGTCCTATTCACACTAGTTTCGTGCAAAGATTTTAAAACACTACAATTTGGATTATTTTGTGATTTTCAACCGCAACAGTTCAGAATTCCCGAAGCGAAGGAAAATTGGCAATTGGCGTGTAGCAGACTGACAGTCTACATTACTACACTTTACACTGGTCTTGGGATTTGGGACGTCACGCCAAGCGCAAGCTCCCACATAGATTGACAGATAAAACTTTGGAATGGAGCGGAATTCTAATTTTGAAACCGGAATGCCAGCAACTACAAAAACGGATCGGCAGTTGACCTAATTTTGTCGTCAAAACATTAATTAGTAAAAATCGTCCAGTTGACGATGAAGTTATAGCAGATGTAGACATCTGTTTGTGTTGGACGATTGCAATCTTATTAGCTTTATGTGTCTTTAGTTTTTGACAATACATCAATTAATTTCATATTATGGAATTAATATAATATCGGAGTTTTTGGCACATATGGTTAACTGATGCGTTTAAAAATATTATGTAAAGAGTACAGTAAGTTGATGTTCAGGGGTTCTTCCTACGTCCGGTCAATAATATCACATTACCGCATTCGAGTACTGTACCTACTGATTGACATCTATATCCCTACAACCCTAATTGTCTGGCCACCCTCGTATTACGGGGAATTTAATAAACATAGAACTACAACGCACACACTTTACACTGTTTGGATTACTCCTCGTGAGTACGGTGCACTGATTGAAATTGCGTTATGGATTGAAATTCACGCAACTATGTCTGCAGATAAAATTTTTGCTATTTGCGTTGTGAATGGAATTAATGATGTACGTTTATCGGTACTTATACTGTGAAGAAGGTAAACAAAAGCGCTGCTTTACCTAAAATATTTAGTTGTGGGATGGTCAAAAAATATTCAGTAGGTAAGTACTTATCAGCTATTATGTACACGTGAGCCAGGTGCCAAGTAACATCTGGGGTTGGGGTGTTAATCTAGGTAAATATACTTTACCTATTCCGGTCTCTGGTCATAACAAATGAAACCATGGTTTCTCAAATGAGGTACTTAATTTTAAAGAATTTTATCACAGCAGGAAAGTCTTTATCTGAGCCGACTCTAAAAAGCGAACTACTTTTGAACCATTTTTAGTTATCCTACTAATATAAATGCGAAAGTAAAGATTATTTGTTACCTCTTGACGACTCAAAGACTCAACCAATTGTGATGAAATTTAGCACGCGAGTAGATCATCACCTGGAATAAAACATAGGATACTTTTATCCCAAGAGAACATTAGATCCTTCGAGAACGCGGATGAAACCACGGGACGTAAACCAGTAACAAAAAAGAAAAGTAGGTACTCAGTTCTACCTTGTTCTACTGATTCCTTCACAAATGTTTGGTCTACTGTGTTACTCATAGTTATATCTCGACTGAGTGGTAAAGTCGAAATAAAGCTACCAAATACCGTTGAGCTCGTTTACAATGGATACGAGTGGAAAGTTGATTCGGTTGTCCGTATTATATCCCCCGAGTACCTACTCCCAAATACGTTCCGCAGAGAAATATTCAATATTCCACTCCCAATAATGAAATTGCACTTTGAATTCTGTTGTGATTTTGATTATTAAATCATGAATTGGAATATCGTTAATGGATATATCGCTTTTATTTTGTTTTTCCTTTTTTGGAATCGTGTTTTTTGTTATGGTTTTATCCGCATTTCCAGGAAAAAAGTTCATTTTCGTGGTCTAAATAAGCGAATCCCTGCAAATTTTCATCAGAATTTATTGAAAAGCCATGAAAACTTAACAAACAGATAAATAAATAGACAGACGAATACACTTTCGCTTTTTACAATAATAGAATATTAGTAAGGATAAAGGAAATAAGGATATAAATAACAAATTTAATATTTAGTACATTTTGTTTTCCTTGTTAACCGTGCTTGTTAACCACCGATAATATTGAAGCCACTTAAGTTCTTTTATATTATTATTGTAACAATAAGTACCAATGAGTATGTACAGTCAGGGAATGAAAAGGTTCGTCACCTTAGAGTCGGTTTTCGCTTGCACCAGATTGCATGAATAATTTAAATAAATGTGACGTTTGCTATCGAATAAGGTTTGGCTTGTTTTTACATCTCGTCAAACACAAGCAATGACAACTTTGAAATACCTAAATAAACTAATCTTGTTGAAAAGATAAACAGTCAAACAACTTTGATCTGAACAATTTTGAACTTTGATAAAGAACAGTTTAAATGGTTTAATATATTATAATCGACACCATAAAACAAATCAAATAGATGTGTAAGGCTCTTATCATACGTACCACAACCACACTACAACCGCAACCATATCAATACCACACCACGTGGGCGGGCGCTAATTTGTATGAAAATTAATAGTTGAATTCATACGGACCACATTTTGCCGTCACTATAGATCGCGTGTGTGATACCGACCGACCACACCGCAGCCACGTTATAATCACAACGCAACCACCAGCGATACCGTGAACAACGCGGTACAAACGCTTAAACATTTTGTAGCTACCACAACGCAACCGCAAAAAGCCGCAGCGACACTGAATAGTGTCGCTATAGTGTCGTGTGAATACACGTAACCACAGCTTGACTTTATTTTGTCGAGACAAAATACAACACTAAGGCTCTATTCACACATACCACAACCACACCACGTGGGCGGGCGCTAATTTGTGTGAAAATTAATAGTTGAATTCACGAGGATCACATTTTGCCGTTACTATGACGCAGCGACACTATTCACATGTAACCACAGCTTGACCACATTTTGTCGCGACGCTGTGGTGGTTTTGCGGTACGTGTGAATAGACACTAAGAGAGTTTATATAGAAAGTTGTGTAACTTATATCTCGTTATAAAATCATCCAAGTTGACAAAACGGTTTGCATATCAGCTCATTGTTGCATACACCGTGGAGCCGGAACACTTGAGTGGGAGGATCCCGTTGTTCGTTTCTCGAGATCGCCTACCAAAACTATAATTAGAAGCCATTGAGACTCGCGCTCGAGGTCAACTTATGTATAGAGCCTTAAATTTTATAAGGAAGTATGATATATTCGATCTTTATCGACTAAGTACATCTGAAAAGATTAAGTCATAAGACGTTGTGATGTCGAAGATAAAGGTAAAGGAAAAAGTCGTAATGCTACCTGGTAGTAGGGTTAGTACCCTACATAGCCTACCGTAGCATTACGACTTTTTCAGGGTGGTAGTCCACCCTGGCTACGTACCTCCCTCAATTTAAAAATCTCTCTCATTATAACTGCACTTGAGGGCAAATTCTTTCTAGGCTTTGTGAGCTGACTACCTTTGGCCATTCTTTAGTTAGCAAAATACTTCAGACCAAAACCTTGTTGTGTCTTTGAAAATTCATTGTTCAGTTTTTATATTTACTATCATACTCTTTGCATGAGACCAGCTGTTGTTTCCGAAGACATTAGCGGCTGTCATGTAAAGGTCCATCGTGGGCGTATTAATTATCTGCAAGCTGATATAATCCCTATATCGGACGTCGATCACATTAGGCACGTTACATGCATGTCCATCTGTAATTGATAGACGATTTACTGCAATGTGATTTGTTTCAGATGTACCTATGTAGGTAATGAAGGTTTATCTTAATATAATCAGAGGTCAGAAGATTATGATGTGATTGAATTATATTGCTTAATATATGATCAACTTTCAAGAGCATGTAGTATATGATTCGAGTTTACATAGTTTTAATAATCAATTGTGTATTTTGTAGTTGGTTTTAGTTATTTAAATGTTATATTCTAAAGATGCTATACAAAATGCAATCATTATTAATCATTCTTCGTTTTCTATCCGTTATCATGATTAATCTAATTATTTAAGGTATTGATCCATTAAGGTAGTGATTTAATTCCAAATTCTGGTCATACAATTTATTGATAAAATATTCAAATTTCGAAGTGCCAATAGAATGCCTTCCAGCGAGATCTCCTTAATTCATACCCCTACCCAACCGGAAGTCACCATTCTAAATCAAACATGGCGCCAATCCATGCAATCCCAAATGGGGGAGAGCGCATATTTTAATATCCATAATGGTATTCCCAAATCAAATGGATTTATGTTGTGGTATGTACGCGTATACTAAGCCTTTGATTGAAGTGCAGCCTCCGTGTCGTTTTACACAAAAGCTTTCAATGCTTGTAGCTTCCAAGATATTGTATTTTGCATTCAATAAAATATATATGATAACTGGTAGCGTGACATGCATTAAATTTATTGTTCCTTTACCTTCCTTCCGTTCAATGAAACAATATCCGATTGTTATTGAATTATTGATAAATGTTAATTATTGTATCGCAGTTGTTTGAAAGGCAACCCGAAATCTGCTGGAATTCAGCAGAAAAGTTTGCTAAAAAACGGTGGTAAGGAAGCACTGAAATCGAGAGACTATTTGATTGATTAGGTGGAATGAGTTTGGCAAAAAATAACAACCTGCTATATTCATTAATGAAAGAGCAGATGGTAAAGATGATGATGACAAAGATTTGACATTTGAAACGAAATCTAAATCTCATAATCATACCTAATCAACTCGGACACATTTTATCAATATTGTGTGAACTGAATATGCATGGATGTTACGACCACACATTGCGTATAATGATTCAACTATTGAAAGCAAATTTAATATGACTAATCGCCCCGTCCTTCGGATAACAAAGAGAGGACTCGTGTTTGGGCATCCATTAGAATTTTTTAATAAATTTTGAAGAGATGCAAAACGAAAGCTGTAGTCACGGAACCAGGAAAAGTTTTCTAAGGAATCGAAGTAGATTCACTTAATATTTATTTGGAAATAATAATGTTCTGATTACTTTATTCGATTTAGTAATGGCCCAAAAGGCCATCTTGTCATCGAAAGTAGCCATCAAAGCAACACTGTAAGAATATTTACGGTTATTGCCGTCATCGTCTGCTACCGACACGTTAAGTTTACAAACAATGTATATGTTTACAATATCTGACGCTTTTCCTGAAGTGGCTAATGATTTTTGACGGCAGCTGTCGGTTACACAATTGTGAGTTAATGCATCCTGAATTTTGACATGGTCTACCAGATTTCAGATGGCTTTCGAATTTTAACTTACAATAAGACAAGGACAAAGACTTATTACTTTAACTACGTGAGTATTTTTGTATGCATTGTGTACCAAAAAATTGACTCCAACAACCTCATTTGATCTACTATATTTTACGACTACGCCTTGTTACATTTTATTACCAAATCCGTGACTCACAAGCCTAAAAAGCTCAGATCCGGAATCCCATTACGATTTTTATCCTGCTACAAAAAATAGTTAAATTTGAATAAAAAAGCTATACATTTCAAAGTGGCTACTTGAATATTTTGTAATTCGTTTGCGCACAATTTAGTAACTACAACACAATGGTTCGTGTCCGATGAATAAATCATTGTACTCAACGACAGGCTGTCGAATAGACGCATATTGAGTATGAAATGTGAATCGTGCTCGATTACAAGTGAATTAAACCAGTGTGATCAGTCTACGAATGATTTAATTTGTCTGGTCATTCATGAATATACAACTGCATTTATCCATACACACTAGTTAAAAAAACAAAGCTGTACAAACGCAGAAACAAAAGTTCCTTTTGTAAATACAGACATTCTGGTTTTATTAATATTATTTAGATTAAAGTATTTAATAACTCAGAAAGGAAACATATTTTTGCTAGTTGAAGTGTAAGTAGACCATATGTGACACAATGTCGGAAAACATTTACATACGACAACCACCACAGCAGTTGTAACATGCCTTTATATAAATTGAACATCAGGTGTATCCAAATTGCAAGAGGCCGGCGTAAATATTTAAATCGGCTGTGTAATACCACAGTCTATTAAACCATACAGTCGGTCGACGAAGCCGTCTAGACAGGGCAATCGTGCGGGGTGTGAGGGGCGAGACGCGGGAAAGCCGTTACCGACCTGCGAACAAAACGATGTTAGTAGCTCGGTAAACAGAATTCAGGGCTAACGCGTGTTTGTGTCTGTAATTATTTTATATTAATTTGTTTATTTAAAATGGTGCAAACGACGTGTGCTGTTTGAGACTGCAAGTCTTAATCCTATTTAAATAAAAGTCTGCGTTTTCATCAGCTTCCACACACAGAAGAAAGGTAAATAATGGTTTGTTATCGTAGAGTGCATACAATAATAATTTTATATTTGTCATGTCGTGTCACATTAATAACGCCAACAAAATGTCCGAATGGCGGACGGTAAAAAATATCTAATAGGTACACAGGTATAGGTAACAGGCACAGGGCATGAGTGTTTGGAAATCTTTTTTTTTTTTCAATAGTTCTGATGATGGAGTAGGAGGGTAAGCACTGGAACTGCATAGCGGAACTTCGTATCCTAGCCGTGTTTGGGGTTGTTGGAATTGTTGTGAGATGAACTTTGACCATGTATGGTTTCAGGGTCTGATGATGATGTAGGAGGGTAAGCACTGGAACTCCATAGTGGAACTTCGCATCCTAGCCGTGTTTGGGGTTGTTGGAATTGTCGTGAGATGAACTTTGACCATGTATGGTTTTCAGGGTCTGATGATGGAGTAGTTATTATAATATTGTTTAAAATATAATAATGCTAACAATGTTTTATTGTTATCTGTAATAAATAAATAATTTTGTAAATATTGTTTACTTGTGACAACCCTGGCCGTCGCGATACTGTCTAGACGTTGTCGGCATTTTCACAAGATCAAAGGCGTCGGACGACTGTATGGTTATTAGACTGTGGTAATACCGTGCAGGGTGGGTGCCTGCGTACTATCGCAGGATGCACGCTCAGTCCATTTCCATAAAAGCCTCTTCAATCTCGCAAAACGTTTCGGGAATTTCAATTCGCGCTTTGCGTTTTTTTCGTCCTATGTATATTCTTTGTGTTGTATTTAGCCGGACAATTAAATGAATACGAACCTTAGGCGAAAAAGAATAAATCTCGAATTACTTACTTGTTTTTATCTTTACTACCTATGAGACATTATTCCCAATCTGATTACTTGCACGTAAAATTAAAACAGTGAAATAATGCTCAATGCGGATTCTAGGCATTTTATTAGTTAGGTACAGTCGAGGACATAAATATGTATACACTTTTTGAAATTCAAAAGCGATTTTCTCGCATGTTTAACATTTAAGTGTTAAGCTATTACACAAATCATAATAGTATATGTTAGAAGATTCTGCATTTATAATATCTCATAATTTCAATCAGTAGTTTAAGAGGAAACCGTTGTTGAATTTTACTAATTGTATACATATTTATGTCCTCGACTGTACTAGTTGTCTTCAGCGGTTTCACCTGCGTTTCCAGGATAGCCTTTAGCACTCGGGGACAATGCAGCTTCTTATCAGTGAATCTGACTGGTAGTTCCATGGATTAGCGCGTTCAAACAAACAAACTCTGTATATTAGTAGACTTCTCATCTGCATCAGTAGAATGAAACCTGTTTGTTTATTTACTTCCAATAAACTCTAATCCCGTCATGATATGGACTATTTTAATGTTACACCACGAATTTCATTTCTATAATAGTGATCTCAAACTATTTTCTATTTTAGAGTAGTAATAAAGTTTAAAGATATCTAAAAAATGTTACCAAAACAGATACGCCTACAAGTTTCTCCGCACACAATAATAATTCTATCGTCCGTTTCATTTGAAACCAGTTCCAAATATAGGCAATTATATTCTATTACATAAACAGTCAATAAAATTGTCACCAAACTAAAGCGCGGTGTTCACGACCAGACGTTATATATCGTGATGGCTGAGTAAATGAATACTACGTAGTTACAAGTGATGTTAAACAATCTCTATACATACCTAGTTGAATTACTTTCGTGCCATCGTGGTTGTGTAATAAGTTAATACGCATTTGTGCATTATTCGTGAATTCGGTTGTTCAAATGATTTAGAGAATGTAGCGTGAGAGCGCCTAAGTACCTACTTAAATTGAAACATAATTTCACGTGTGCATAAAAGTAACGTGATATCTGTTAAACTACCTATAGTTATTATATCTGTAGATATTTTAAACTTTTTCGGTGGAAGTTTGAATCGTAATGTTTATCATATATTTTTTTTAGTTTCATCATTCTCTTATTTTAGAAGTTACACATTTTACCACTTTGGAAGTGTCTCTCACGCAAACTATTCAGTTTAGATTAAAATGATATTAGAAACCTCAATATAATTTTTGAAGACCTATCCATAGACATCCCACACTTATGGGTTTTATTAACAAAAAAAAAATGAGTTTCAGTTCTAAGTATGGGGAACACCCAATTTTTTTAGATTTTTTCTATTATTGTGTGAAAATCTTAATGCGGTTCACAGAATACATCTAAGTACTTATCAAGTTTCAACATTATAGTTCTTATAGTTTCGGAAAAAAGTGGCTGTGACATACGGACGGACAGACAGACAGACAGACATGACGAATCTATAAGGGTTCCGATTTTTGCCATTTGGCTACGGAACCTTAAAAATGCGTATTCTCGTTTGTCGTAACAAAAACGTACAATGGCTCAATAATCAAAATAAATCTATGTGGTATTTACAAAGTATATTCATTATTTGTATTAAAAGCACGTGCTCTTTCGAATAATTTACACTGCAAATGTAAAACAAACTTACGGTAGGTAACCTAACAAGCCAAGTGTTTCATGGTGCGGAACGAGAATCGACATGGATGTTAAAGATTGTGTGATATAATTTGTATCAGTGTGTACTGGCACGGAACACGGCATGCAAGAGTTCAGTGATCCCATCGATGCGGGATCCAAATTCGGTAGTAGTGGATGCCGACGGGGACATTCATCGACAGATCTGTGATCATTGGGAAGATCCAGCCAGACATTCGGAATGTTTATTTGGACAGGTTCGTATGATGATTGCCCAAAATTGGAACACATAATGAAAGCTAACGAACTTGAGCGTTTTACTTCTGTATGATAAATAGCTAATTATGATGTGACAATGAATAAAATTATCTAGTATGCAAATAGAATGTCAAAGTCGTTTGGTCTTCAGTTTTGAGCAATTCTTGAAGATATTTAATTAATTAGATGCTAAATACAATTTAAATTATACACAAAGTTTTTACTAGATACCTATTTTTTTGTATTAATAAATCAATCATTTCTAAACGTATATCAATGGTACAGGGACAGGATTATCTTCAATATAATCAATTAAATAATTCAATGAACACCTGCAATATGTTGAATTTAATTATTCGAAACGACTTATTTAACTTTCTGATAAATTATGTCAGAATAAAACCACCTTTAAAAAACAAAATTATGATATATCAAGGCTGTCCTAGTAATATTACACGACTAACCACATAATTAGCCGGTAGCCAGTATAACTCGATTGATTAGTCATACCTTTTAATTTGGGCGGGTGTACTAGTAATGAACCGATTACACGAGTACTTGAACTGTATCGAATTAGCCCTATAATTGAATCGATTTAGAGATAAATCTTCGTATAGTTACTATACGCATGGATGCGTCTTGCTTCAACCTATTGCGTATCGGTTCTCTATTGTTTATTTCCTTGTAGAAACTGTAAAGTTTTTGTGTACGATTTTCACAATGACCTATTTGCAAAATAATTACTGTTAGATAGTTGCAACATTTTGTTGCAATAGAATTTCATTTCAAACTAATATTGGAAATTTAAATTAATAATATTGGAGAAAGATTTATTTTGGTTTATCATGCATTTTCAGGGTCACATAAATCATTATGGGTCTTTACCGCATAATTTTAGATTATAGATGTGAAAAGTTTCATATACATACATATTTCAATAAACGCCCTGAAAAAGTATTCATTTATACACATTATCAATAAAGTTTAAAATTTAAACTTAGCGTCTGAAACGTAAATTTGAGAGCAGGCATGATGAAAATGCAGATGGAACGCAAAACACCGTCTGTAATTAGATTACTGCTTCCTTCCCTTCCCGAATGCTATATTAATGTAACAAGTCTACATTACTCAGCAAATTGCTTCGACCGCATTAATTCACCAGCTATAAAGTTACCTGTTGAAGGGCATTCTCCAGGGAGCCCTCAAAGGGATCTAGGGCAAAACTAAATTGTCTTACTTAAGTAGATACATCAAAGGCAAAACGGTTTGGACTATTTACGGTACTCAATGTTCGCTTTAAACTTACGACATTTTTTTATTACAGAGCTAAGCTTGTTTACGAATACATTTTGACGTTTACGACTTTTTAGTTTGCTTCCGTAGATTTGGCAAGAATTCTTACTGATGTATCATGGAATAAATTATATTGATACTTTTTATATCGTTAGGTATAAGACGACTGAAACAGGTTTATTACAATCATGTAGCAATTTTGATAAGAATAACTGGAACGTGTTTATAGTCTACTGATAACATACTTTTACACTACTGACAATGTTTCTCTTGATTGTTTCAGGTAATTGAGGACAAGACGTCGCGTTTGTAATTAAAACATGGAAAAAGTACACAGACGTTTACGAGGTAACAAACTTCGAATAGTATTTCTGTTTGTGAAAAGTATACGTCAAGACAGCAGAGTCCTATTCTCACTTCGCTTTGGTAATAACAAAATAAAGTTATCAACTTGCTAGCTGTGTTTGCAAAAGCGTCGCCGCTAATATTTTCTTTACAGCCTCGTTCGATGATTCAATTTTACTTTTCAAAGTAAATTCAACTTTAAATGTATTGAGGAAATGTTTATTTTAAATTAAAGTCGAGAGCGTTGATATAATTTGGACCGTTTTTATATACAAATATGGTATGAAATTCATTGGTTTTAAATTCAACACCGTCTGGGTTGAAAGTGTTGCATGTTGCCCTATTGAATGTCACAGACATGGCTCTGTTCACATAAAGTGGCTAAAATAAGCCCTCTGGTGTATTAGTGATATAGGAAGTGCATTTTATAGACTATAATGCGTATAATTGTTATTATACCTACTTATAATTTTACGATAGGCGTGATTTAGCGATTTAAGTGTTATTGGAATAACTGGCGCTATTTATGAAGAAAGTTTTCCGGGTATCGATTAGGAAATGAACTAAAAATGAAAGTGAATTTCCTCAAATATCTTGATATTATTTTTAATTACAAAAATATTAACATATTTATTTTTAAATATGTTTATATTTTTGTAAGTTCAACATACGAAGTTACGTAAAATATTTATAATGAAATACAGAAATACGTTTTTCTGAGTTCAAACACAGCAAAGAATAGCGCAATGTTCATTCGTTTTTTGGCGTGAGCTCAGAGCTTGTTCCACTTGCGACTCTTCTTTTTGTTAGTGCATCAAAGTTTGTTCATGTTTATTTTGTAATTTTGTTGCTTTGATACGGTTACTGACCTACCGTTAAGAGTAGTCACTTTAATTGATTAAGTTGTTATGAACAAGAAAATAAAATAAGTGTTTAAACTATTTGGAGAATATATAACTGAATCTAAACTTAAACGGGCGCAAGCCCGAAATTTTGTACAAAAGAGGTGTTTTCAGCAAAGATTTTCTCTACTTTTAAGCTTTTTGCACTGCATTTGTTTACACTCGGTGTGGTCATTTTAAATGTGGAAACGTTCATTTTTGCCATCTTCATATAAAAATTAACAAATTTGCATTGTCAATTCTTATACGTATTCGTATACAATACATGGCACGGTAAATTCAGTTCTATTTTCCAAATGCTGACTGATCTATCTTTTAAATGATACTGAATACAGTGCCTTAAAGAAGAGAAAATCTTTGCTGAAAACTTTTTTGTATGAAATTTTGAGATTGGGCCAAATTCAGTGCCGGTGAGTGTACATTACCCGTTTAAAAGATAGAGGAACTAAGTAAGTATGCCAATGAGCTAATCAAAGTCTTATGAATATACTTTCGAGTAAACATAGGTCTTCAATTAACATAGGCATGTATGGCTATTCCGTTTGAAGGTCCGCTTTCTATTTATTATGTTGCAGCACTATTTACGTATTCGCATAATCATTAGTTAAAGAATTTTCTTGCCTTTTATTAAATTAGTATATTTTTGAAGATCTTTTATAAAAATCAAAAATGCACTTATGAACGTTAGTTGGTACATACAGTTCAATCTACCACCAGTTAGAAATAAACTTAAACTGAGACCAAAATCGTATGATGCCCCTATGGCATGACCTAATGTAATTATGCCATTAGACGGCATTTAAAACAATTGGTTTTGAAATAAGTACTTATGAATAAATCTGTATCTTACTGGTTCAGAAGATTGCTTTTGCAGCTATTTTTTTTTATACCACTAAGTTGGCAAACAAGCATACGGCCCGCCTGATGGTAAGCAGTTACCGTAGCCTATGGACGCTTGCAACACCAGGGGTATCACTCGCGCAAGGCCGGCCCTGAAGAAATGTCTTCACACCCTTTTTGAAGAACCCCATGCTGAATTATCATTATTATTATTATTCTCATAATAAACTTTCATTGGTCACACCGATTTATAGCAAGAAAAAAACACGCTCGAGCAGACTAGGCCCAACCAATCATATACACCAACTTATCCATACAATCGTCAATCCATAGACTTCTGGAGGGTCAATAAATCTTCTGAGGTAACGCCCGCACCTTCAAAATACAAATCTTATTGTGACCCTCATCCTGAGGGATGTCTCACTGTCCGAGTTTGAAAGGAAATTTTATTTCAACCAAAACAGTCCTTTTATCATACAGTTAACATATTGAGAAACAAACTCTGGTCGGCTTCATTCAATATTTACTCTGTTTGTTTGTCTGAATACTGTTTTACTGAAATATTGTGAATGTGTTTCATACATTTTGACAGATGATATTTATGGTCTTTCAGATGTAATAACTTCCACTGTATCTATAAATTAGATTTTTGTTATGATTGTTTTGTTTTACCAACTGTATGCACTTGTTTCTTTAGTTTATTATATAGGCCGAACAAATTATCGTTTGTGATATTATATTTTTACTATAAAGATACATGATTTATATTAATATTATTCCGATTATTCCCTACTCACCTGCTAAGTTTAAACAAAGTCTCGTATTTTTTTCCTTTTTTTTTTTTTAATTGATGCATTTCTCATATCATCCTTATTTTCTATTGACTAATAAAAATCCTTCTCTTTTCACGACATCTCAGGAATGTATTAGTTTCAGTTGAGTGATCCTGACAGATTTTCTTTGCAGCCGTCCCGATAGCCTCAGGTCCCGAACCCTTGTATTCATTTGACAAACAGCATCTCTCTGCATACGCCCTATCCCTATACCCTTTACAATCTATTTGTAAGATGAGTATATAATTTTCCCCCAACAAGAAGCGACGCGGCATTTTTCATCCCTGCAGGCTAAATGCAACCCTTGTAGGATTCCTTTTCAATGTTCTCTTTATTACAAGGCTTAATGCTTTACATTAAGTATATCTGAGCTTTTGAGTATGTCTGCCTTAAGTTAAATCCATTTAATGGCGTCGTTTTTAGAAGAAGTAGATATGTAAACATATTGGTATGTTGGCAGTAAGATAAGAGCCAGTAGATTGTTTGTACTACCATTATATCTACCTAATAACTTGTGTCCAATTAATTATTGAGATCCAAGCTATAGTCCACCCGGGGATCTATTCTTAGAATAGTTATGGGTCGTAGACATAAAATTACTAAAAAAAAGGTCTATTGATGTCGTAACTGGTAATGATCCACAAGTAGTTTTTTATAGTCTATGCTATAATATTATAATGCTCATACTCTTCTTATACTTCTTATAATTTTATTATAGGTGTGAATAAGATTGAGTGAAAACCTATAATTATTACATTATTCTCAGATTATTACCATATTTGATGTTCACCAGTTAATACAGTCATACAAAAATAATCTCGTTAAATAATAAAAGTGCGAGTCAGACACGCGCACCGAGGGTTCCGTACAAACCTGTAGGTATATAAGTAAATGGTAGTATAGATCTGAGTATTTGATATGGATTTCAATATATGACGTATTAAAAAAAAAACTACTTACTAGATCTCGTTCAAACCAATTTTCGTTGGTAGTTTGCATCATAATGTACATCATATATTTTTTATAGATTTATCATTCTCTTATTTTAGAAGTTACAGGGGACACACATTTTACCACTTTGGAAGATTCTCTCGCGCAAACTATTCAGTTTAGAAAAAAATGATATTAGAAACCTCAATATCATTTTTAAAGACCTATCCATAGACACCCAACACTTATGGGTTTTATTAAAAAAAAAAATGAGTTTCAGTTCTAAGTATGGGGACCCCCAAAATTTATTGTTTTTTTTCTATTTTTGTGTGAAAATCTTAATGCGGTTCACAGAATACATCTACTTACCAAGTTTCAACATTATAGTTCTTATAGATTCGGAAAAAAGTGGCTGTGACATACGGACGGACAGACAGACAGACAGACAGACAGACAGACAGACATGACGAATCTATAAGGGTTCCGTTTTTTGCCATTTGGCTACGGAACCCTAAAAAGTTATAGAGTAAAAATAGCGCTGTTGCATAACTAACCAATATGTTTTAAATGGCTTAAATGCAAATGAACGAGATTATAAGCCAGTTAACGTCCGTTTTTGTTCGCGTCTGTACATACGAGCACCTACACACAACAGACAATTTGCATCCTTTCGTAGAATACAATCGCCCACACCCGGCTTTGTTTACGAAATGTAAACAGATCGGCAACATGCAAGAGGCTTTTTAAATAATATTTTCTCGTATATAAAATTTCATCGTGTTTAAGAAAGTAGGTTTTGTTTGTTTTAAAATTGCCAACGAGACGTTTTCTTTCCCTTTTTCTCTCAATGAGTATAATCTTTGGGGGGGTACCGAGGGGAAGGGCTTCCCCCTTACCCCAGTTTTATAGAGTTTCCTATAAATTTATAAGTTTACCATTTGACAGGTATTTTCAACCAACTCTATAAAACTCTATGGAAAGAAAACGTGTCATTGGATTTTGAATATAGCATTTGTTTATGAGTTACTTTATGAATCCGGTCGTTTACCTAAGTGAGTATAATATTTATTATAATAGAGTTTTAAGATCAGAACGTAAAAAGTTATAGTTTCTTTGAGAGCATAACACGTAGTATTTTTTATACTCTGGGGCATAACTAAGGCCCCGGGTATACCGACTCAGCTGATCTACGAAATTATGATAATGAGTAATGCAGCTTATGTAGGTCAATCATAAGTAGCAAAAAGCCATATTAGAATAAATTGTGCAAAAAACAGCGACGGATGTGTTTAGTCATCACATCACACCAGTGCACGACACAAACGTCGGATTCTCAGCATTGTTTACACGTACGGTCATTCACCATTGTTGCGCGCGCGCATGACATGGTCCTATGTAGGTCGAATGAAAATGTTGCATAGTTAACGGACAGTGCGAAAAAGATGGCTATATTAATGTCTTTTTTGTTGAGGTTACGTGCCATGTGGGAGTTTGTTTCGAAGAATGGGTGATGATTTTTGATAGGTGTAGGTAATAATGATTGTTATATCACAGATGCATTATAATAATAATTGATATGAAAACGCTTTTATCTGTTTCGTCTGCTATTTCTTCACACCTAGATGTCTTCAAGACCAGAGTAAAAAGTTATTTTCTGTCAGTCGACCGACATAGTATGCCCATTTAACATAAATAAATAGAGTAACACATTAAGAGTTTCACTAAATTCAATCCCATTAATGAAAGTAAAAATATATGTTTTCTGAGACGGGAAATATATCACAAACCGTGGCCGACATCATACAATTCATTATGCCCAAAAACACCGAGACAGCGAAGTTTATTTATATGAAGACTTAACAAATTACAATAAAATAACATATTTAACACTAAATCACTCGTGTTAACGGCAATAAATAACTTTAATATGTTGATATTAAAGTAAACCGTTGGGTTAACATTTTTACAATGGGCAATGTTTACGTTTGGCCATAGCGGTGAAGCTTACCGTTGAGAACACTTAAAATAAACCACATTAATAACGTGTTAAACCCAAATAAACGGACCTGATTTATTTATTTATTTTATTATCCCATTATAACGTGGATAAACGGCAATAAGAGTATTATCGTAAATTCTTTGAATTTTCTATCTGTCTTATTATTTTTTACCATGCATGCACAGGCTTTTGGCCACAGGACATGTTTTTGTCGATTCAGCGGACAAGTACTTTTTATTTACATATTTTTAAACTTTTATACAAAGACAAACTGTTTTATTTGATGTTATTTTGTAAGGTATCTAACTATGGGTCAAAGTAGGCTAATAAAGAGATTATTATAATTAGTTTGTATTTGACCAAAATCTCACTATTATAAGGGATCAGGCGATAAATGAAATGTCCAGTTTAGCTCAACACAGTATAATTATATATTTTGTACAATTTATCTCTTTAACAAACCAGCAGCGATATGTTATTATTATGTTAGTGCAACCATGAATGTGAATACATTTAATTAAATTTTTATTGAATTTATAAATAGACATTTGGAATGATCTCCAAAACTATGGTTAGTGATGATGTGGCCAAAGGAATAAGTGCACTAAGCTCAGAGGTGAAAATGACAATAATCTCCAATCGATTGATCAGGCGAACACGTGAATAGCGGATTTCACAAAATTATTGTGGATATTGAGGCACAGTGGAGGTCACGAGACAGATGAAGAATCGTTACTGCATGAATTCTAATTCTTATTTTTGGTTAGGTGTGCGTGAATTCAGCGTCAAGCGATTTTGAGTTCAGAAAAACATAGCTATCTTACCTTTAGCCTATAAAGGGACAATGGGCTTTATATGGCACAGATGAAAGGAAAGTAAATATGTTGGCATATTGCTAAATTCAAACCAAAGCCCTTTCTGATTAAAACGGAGTCCGGGTTACCAGCGAGACCCATCTAAGCCTGTATTTTCAAAGGAGTATAAATATTCCCACTATAACATGTTCTATCGTAATAAAAAAGTAGTGTAAGTACTACTTAGTATATGAGGGTCTAGTTTCCGTAGTACAAGCTTAGTTTGGGATCAGCATAGACGGGGAGTTCCTGGTATTATCATGGGACACGTCAATTCATTGACAAGCCATTGACTTGTTTGGGTCTGAATTCCAAATCATGCCTTGCGTGGTAGCCTCACTTGCTAGATTAATCTGGATCACTGATAGCAGTTTGTGGAGATGATAATACTATAAAATGTTTGGTTTATACGTCTATGGATATAACCATATTAATCTTATAAGTGCGAAAGTTACTCAATCACGCTGTAATTGAATAAAAGGATAAAAATTTGCAAATAGTATTATCATGTACGGGTACTTTCGCGTTCATCAATGGGTTGGACGTTAGGTTCCTAAATCATCAAGCTGTCGATATAAAATACTGTAGGATTATTTAACCGGCTCTATCTACCTAATTGATAAAACCGGCATCTCATGAAATGGGAAAGTCCGACCTCGGACCTGATAACGAAGCATTTGCACTACAGATTAAGTACTAGATAGGCCGGTTCTATTATGATTGCTAATGTCTTGAGATGACAGAGTTATAACCGTAACTGTACAAGTAGTCTGAATAAAATTATCTCTATCTATTGATTTGATAGGCAAGTGACTATGATGTTATGACCATAGATATATGTATATGACTTACTAATCAGTTTAATGTTTTTTGACCGTATCAAAAGCTAAAAAGATCAATAAAATATAGTTTTTTTAACTCTAAATCGAACTACCTCGGTATCTGTACAAAAAGAATAATCTTTTATTTTATTAAGTTTTTCAATATTCGAATGACATTATTGTTTTTTTTAAGTAAGCAAAAGCACCTCTAATAAGAATTCCTCTTACCATCAGTCATCTTACGGTTTCCTTAACTGTGGGTTAGACCTGAAAATTAACTCAATAGTCCCACTACCTTCACATTCGTGCAAACAAAGCTGTGTAACAAAAACAAAGTTTTCAAGCATGGCATTGTCAACTTGCGGTTACACCATACGAAGCGTAGAACGGAAACAAGCGTATTTCGGATATGTCAGTATTCAGTATACCTGCAAGGTAGAGGTCCTTTGTGGCTAGAACTTTTCCTCCCTTCAGCAAAATACGGTCTCCCATTTACTGAATTTCCAACATTTTCATTTGAATTGAGCTTCATTTAAATTCATTCATTCTAGAAACTGTAGCATTTTGTGCCTTGATATATTTTCGTAGAATATTCTTTATTGCTTCATTGGTGACATTAAAATTATCTGAAATTGTGAGTAAGTTTTTTTTTATACTACTCAGTGTGTAAACAAGCATACGGCCCGCCTGACGGTAAGCGGTTACCGTAGCCATATGGGCGCTTGCAACACACGAAGCATCGCTCAGGCGTTACCGACCTTTCCCAATGAAATCTGGCGACCTTACTCATGCACAGGAACACAACTTTACACAGAGGTACTTTGGAGTACTTCCCCAGTCGACTTGCTCTTTGAGCGAATAAACGCTATGCTCTACCTCTCTAAAAATATTCTACTTAGTTTTTACCTGCACCACATATAGTAATACTACTGTAATATACACTTTATTTTCCTCTACTGGATTTCCGGATTCCTATATACTGGAAATCCGTTGTGTTGGAAATTCTGAACAAATTTTGCCGAGACGATCTCTGTAATCCCAATTTTAAAACAAAATTTAAACATACAATTTATCATTGTTCGATCAAAACGTTTTTTTTAAAAGTATTATTTTATCTTTACTTTTCGCTTTTTTTATATTACGGAGTCATCCGACTCTTCTCCTCTCCCCAATGAACCTTGCGACCTTACTCACGCGCAGGAACACAAAATAAAGTTATTTGGATACGGTATTCTGTAAGGTGGAGGTATTTCCCTAGTCTAGCTGCTCTTTGAGCGAATAAATGCTATGCTCTACCTCTCTTAAAAGTATCTGCTCTACCTCTCTCAAAATTCAAAATCATTTATTCAAATAGACCTTCGCAGGCACTTATTTAAAGTCTGACTCTAATACCGGTTCGGAAGGTTGCATTTGCTGAGAAGAGCCGGCAATAAACTCAGCAATTACTCTTTTCAAAACAAGCTTAGATTCATTACATAATATTTACATTCTAATCGCACTGACAACAATTGCGTGCCCCGGACCGTTTAGTAATTTAAAGCGTTCCCTTACTCATATAAACTACTACCTACCTTATCATTAACAATAATGTTTATCTTTACAACTGGCTTACCAACTTCCTCCATAATAATTTAAAGCATTCGCACCTAGATAAAATATCACTTCTGTCGGATGCTCCTGTCAGGCCAGCTGTTGTAAGCTGATAGCACCAACTACCAATTCGCTGACTAACTATACTTTGATTAAATTCGTTCCAACTCGATTTTATAGAGTGTACTAGCAATAGTAGTTAGGGACTTTGTATTTTGTACAGTAGACTTAAAGATTTTATAAGTTGTCCATAAGTCAACATTCAACTTTCGGTCACTTGATCTCACTTGGTTTCGTTATACCAAATCAAATTAATTTTTTTCATATTACATTCATAATATTTTTGATTATTTCATACTTGAACGATTCAATGACGATGCTTCAGGAAATTATATCCTTCAGATTTTCGAAATACAAAAAATCGATTTAACATAAAGTCATATGGTATTATTGATGTATTATTTTTACGCGCGCTGATTGGATATTTGTGGCTATATAGTAAAATAACATACCATTTTGCTTAATGAGTAAAATAAATTAGATCGGAAACTGTAATCCGTTACCGTGACTAATGCATCATGTATCAAACCTAATGTATTCTTCAAGATATTCAGTGGTGTTGGTATGACAAGGCGGCCTCGACAGTGGTTGCCAAATATCAGGTTTGCGGTCGCGTCGCTCTAGTAATCTTCAAGGTTACTGGCGATGAAACAAACTGTTATAGATGCATCGATATTTGATGCCGATAACAGGTGTAAACAGCAGCTTTTTGTACACCTGCTTAATTGACCTCCGCTTTTGATTTTGGAACATGGAAATAGATTTTAATAAAGGGTGCAGTTGTTTGCTGTGTTATAAAACCTATGATTGGTTAAAGCAACGTGATATGTTATGTACTACGAAAACGATATATAAATTCTAATTTATATGAATTTGAATAAATTAAAAAGCCGCCCAAGTGCGAATCGGAGCCTGACTCACTCATTCTTTGGCTGTATATTTCTTGGTTTGGGCCATATCTAGCTGTTGTTAAAAACATGACCGCATAAGTAACTATGTTTGTCAAAACGAATTTGAATGATTTCGAAAAAGTTGTGTTTGTTAGAACCATCGGTTTATTTTTCCTGTATCAATATTTATCATCTGTAGTTTTTTAAGATTGTTCGCTTTGCAAACTTTGGGGAATGGTATTTTTGTAATTTTTCATCATAAGTCAAAAACTACGCAATATAAAAGAAAATGAAAACCTGATTTAGAATGTACAAAAGAAGCCCTTTTATATGATACTCTATTTGAAATTTTGGACCACAATTTCGGCCCCATTTGCAAAAAAAAAATTCGATTGCAATAATTTTGAGTAACTAATATTCAAAACTATTCCAAATTTCAAATGTGATATTCTGGTAATCTGGCATTAGTGGATGCTGAAATATACCATTGTGTCGGACGGACAGTCAGACGGAGTGGCACCATGAGCGTTCCTTTACCTTTTTGGTTTGGAACTCTAAAAAGTAGTAATTATTATGAAAGACAAAGGTACTAAATAGGTTATGTACTGTTCTATTGATTTATACAATCAATTCAATCAACCGTTATACCGCTAGCGATGCATAATAGTTATTACATCCTGAAACAACCATGGCTTAATAGCTTCCGCATACAATGATGTGAATTAATTCAAGAAAACCCGTGTTTTTTAAATTATAAGTATACAATTCATTTTTAGCTTTAAAATAATTGAATAACAAATAAAAACACTCTTCTGTTTCTTAATTTTTAAAATGAAACGGCTAAGGAATTTTATAAAAAGAGCACTCGTTTATAAATCTCTTGAGCCGAGCTGTTTTCACCTTATCTACTGTTGCTCGTAAAACATTAGCTCCACGACAAGTCTGCCTCCAGCCAGACTAACCAGACAGTTCCTAGCCGTATTTATCTCTGTAATATTTTATGGACGACATCCAGCAATGACAGTGAATATACTGGCAATTGACTTCCAGTTTTATCATCTCGTGAGATAAATCTAATTGTTGCCTTTTCAAGTTCATACAATACTTTACAAGGTATAAAAAATTTCTTCTTTAAACATAGTTATGTTTAAAAATGAAATTTTGTTTAATACCATTTAGGTATAAAATTGCTTGTATCTCATGATGCATTTTCATTTGTCAACTCCTCTCTATATCTTTTTGCTTATAGCTAAAACTATTGAAATTTAGAATTGTCTAAAAACGTCAAGAAAATTATATACGTACTAGTAACCATGGATGTCTGGTAACCAGACTGAAAACACCGGAAGCCATGTCATGCACGACAAATTATTAAGCAGTAATTTTTGTGCTGTAGTCACCATTTGCAAAGTGAAATCTTGGTGTATTACATATGTCAAGTTTTTTTTTTCAATTATGTTCCACTCCACTACAATAAACTTGGTGGGTTTTGGTTCGTCGACCTTTCCATGCATTTTGCAATCCATTGTTTCATTTGTTATTCACACCACGCGTCATGCCTTTGTTTTTTTTATGAATTATACAAAACTTTTTATTTGTCGTGTAATTTTTAATTTTATTTTTATTTAAACCCCAATAATAGTTAAAAATTCCTTCCAATTTCAATAGTACAATATAGCTAGGTACTCTTTTCAGTTTTTTTTACAACTAGCAAACATTACTAACTAATAAGCATAAATAAACTGAATAAACTAATAAGCAGGCATAAATAAACTGAATAAACTAATAAGCAGGCATAAATAAACTGAATAAAGCAGTGCTAATGCATAGTCTTAAATGCTACAATCCCTTGGTTTGGTAGCAGTTGGTGTATTTGACCGGGTGTTACTTGATATTTCCACCGTTTCCTTTGTAACGTACTCGTATATTATTCGAAAGCCATACAGTACTGCGGTTGTCATGCTCGGATTGCCGGGCAATATCCGAAGGGTGCCACCTGGTGTCAACGGAACATGCACATGACTGATTCTACTGCATTAACTAACGTATATGCGATGATCGGTCTGAACTTTGGTAGAGGTGCATATTCATGAATATTAGATACCCATACCACAGTATTACTATCTACAGTAAAACTGTGCCCATACAGTGTTACACAATCGGATATAGTATTTTCCGTATTTATAGTATTCAAAAAGTCATTTATTCAGTTTAGGCCTTGGTAAGGCACTTACTCATTCTCGGATAACTATCGGTCATATAGTACCTACCATCTTATATTAGGGGACATAATTATAATTTGCTTAAACACATCTCTACCGCAACAGTTACCTATCATTTTTGCATCAGATTACCTTCTTTATGAGTAACGCTATCTATTTGTTAAATTATTATTCATAGTTCGTAAATAAAATTATTGGAACTCCTTTTGAAATAAAGTACATCATCATTATCTAACACAACAATAGGTTTCACTATAAGTTCTACGACTAGTCATTTTGTCCTTTTTGCATGTCTACTTGCCTTGTTTTTAATGTCTCTGACCTAGTTATTGCATTAATTGTTATTTATAGATGTTACCATAAAACATATCTGTCGATCATTGCCACCCGGGCATTGGCATTAAACCCGTTAAACGTAGGTATTATTTTCAACATCAGTACATTGATGCTCGTTGCGTGAGTGCGTCTCGGGAGTCGCACGCTCTCTCTACAAAAAATAATCATTTTTAATCAAACAAAAATAACTCTTAACAGTTTTATAATAGGGCTTATCACGTGTGAATAGATAAAGTTGTTACCAGTCTCGCCTAATTACTAGACGGTGACGAATAGAAGCCAGGCGTGCCGTGCGAAATTCCTATGAAATCTTCAATGCTTACTGTTTCAGTGTGATGTTACGCTTTCAACTTGTTGTACTAACTTGTATTGAATATCTAGTTTTATTTTGTGATTGTGAGATTGGATAAATGTGCTGGATTTCGGTTAAATCAAACTTGGATAGAGCTGATACTGCACCCGGGTACCTAGTGACTTCAGATGTTTGGTAAGAGAATTATGTGCATCGGCTGTGGTAATTAACTTACATAATTATGTTCTTCACTGTAACACGCGATGTGAAGTAGGTTCCTCGGATCTGTAATTTTATATACATACATGTCAATAACAAATTAAAATTTGACCGACAAATTAATGTAGGCTATAATATCTGCGATGGGAAACGAGTTATTTTTAACCGACTTCAAAAAAAGGAGCAGGTTATCATTTCGGTTGTATTTTTTTATGTTTGTTACCTCATAACTCCGTCATTTATTAACCGATTTGGAAAATTATTTTTTAGTCTGGAAGGGTCCACTTCCCGTTTGGTCAGATCAGAATTTGATTACTTCTTAGTGTACTTTGAAGTCGGTTTAAGTTTTTTGTAAAACAGTCCAATTATTATTGTTTCATATACTCAAAATCTGGTGATAAAAATAATATGAAAACAAGTTACAATTTCAGCGTGAAACTTTCTAGCGTGATCATAAAACAGACAACGATTGACAACAGCTTTTTCTCACGATCTAATTTCAAAATTAACTTAGCTGCTTGGTAATCTACAAATTGCAAAAGAAAATTATACAGAGGTATAATAAAGAAGCCGCCTTCGAAGAATATCAAGACTATCACGACACAGGCAACGTATAATAGTAGCAGATACAGTGCCATTATCCTTTTCTCGTTAGTCATATGCGGGTGATGGCGGGCAGCCCGTCTGACGACTAGTCTCGTGTCACAGCACCCTTCCAGTCCCTTGTAGATAACTTGATATGCCACTAGTACTGCTTGTGTATGGAAATAATTGCGACTGTTTGCTTTGAGATATATTTAATGAAGATTTTATACGGATACTAGCTGCCCGGAGTGACTTCGTTCGCGTGGTGCTACCCTACCCTACCCTACCCTACCCTATCGTAACCATCCAGGGCGTCACCCAAACGCAAGTCAACTAGTACCAGGTATTGATAAACATAAAGAATTAATAACAAAGGACCACCTAACAACGACTCAAACAAAGGGTAATTTAAAGTCTCCAGTAAAACGCATTACATTGACACCTTGGACCAGCAACGTGGAAAAGTTCCAGATTGAAGACACAGAAGCAGGCGTGGCCTGACCATTGTATAAAAGAGCGCTCACCTTGTTAGGAGCAACTCATTTTCTGTTCGACCTTAGGCTTAAGAAGTTTATATGTATTATTAAATATATCATTGGCTATTAAAATTGAATAAATATTTTTTTAAGAAAGTTTAACTTTCAAGTATTTTGACTGGCGCCCAAGTGTGGCTCAGATTTAAGCAAGTTTTAAAAGTGTTAAGCCTACTTCAGTTCAAGATCAAAGTAAAATCCTTGGTCGCTGAATAAACTAAATACTACTTCGCGTGACTCTCAAGTCTTTAAAATCTGGGAACTCAAGATATAAATTAGTCAAGATATAAAAATATGTGGAACGTGTTCATCAGCTGGCAATTATTGTAAGTACTTAGTAGCATTTCCTACCAACTTCCAAAATTCCGCTCCTAAGATCACCCGTTCTTGTATTCAAAACTAAGGATCGTTGTAAAATGACTGACTCTACTTCTGATAGTAAGGGTATACCAAGCTTCGTGCCTACAGCACCAAGTTTTACAGAGGTTACGAAAATGGACCCATTTAAACTAATGGCATTTGTTCCTTCATATGATGGAGAGCCACTAGCAATTTATAATTATATTAATAATGCGACACAATGGTTAAACTATGTCGGAGGAGATACACCTCAAAATGTAATGATGTTGTTAAGTAAACTTACAGGCAGAGCAGCCTTAATTATTTCTATGATTGATCACCAATTTAATTGGGAAAATATTAAATTAAGTTTAAAATCAGAGTGTGGGGACACTCGAGAGTTCAATACGTTATTAATAGAATTATCTAATCTTAAGAGAAAAGGATCTTATAAAGATTTCATTTTTGAGCTAAAACAAAAATTGTTTTTTATAAAAAGTAGATTAATGGATTTGTATAAAAATAATCAATCAGTGGACCAAGTTATGGATCCATATATAAATATGGCACAAAATACTTTAAGAAGTAGTTTACCTTATCATGACCAAATTTACGTAAGTAATTGTAATTTTAATGACACGGTTGCGAAAATTTTACAGTTAGAAGCCGAAGGTCGTTTTGAAAATATTAAACAAAAATTCTCAAATTATTTACCAACACCAAAAATAATACATCAAAATCCAATGCAGACACATTTTCCTCATAATACCCATAAACAAGAACATAAATATCCGCCTACACAAAGGTCTATTATGAACAGGATAACCAATCCTCAACACCCCATTAACATGTACAATCAACAGCGTAATTTTATGCCATACCAGAACAATGCATTCGCGAGACATCCGCAATTTAAAAATGATTATGCTAATAAAAATTATCAGTCACAACAAGTCATTCCGTCCAGACTGTCTGAGGACGTGACAATGCGAACAGCTACCGCGTTAAAACCCGGTCAAGTAAATATTGGAAAAGGTTTTGTTTCTAAAGAAGTTTTCCTACATGAGGACGAAATGAATCCTGAATATGGAATAGAACAAAGTGATTATTACGAATACGCACCTGACTACCAAGACAGTGAGTATTATAATAATATTCCCGAATATATTCCCGAAAATGAAAATTTTCAGGAGGATACAGTAAACAAAGACCCATCTTAGAATTTAATCATGTTAAATCATATTTACCTTATTTTGAAACGGAAAATCCTAAATTAAAAATATTAATTGATACTGGAAGCCAACGTT
Source organism: Achlya flavicornis (assembly GCA_947623365.1). Lineage (NCBI taxonomy): Eukaryota > Metazoa > Arthropoda > Insecta > Lepidoptera > Drepanidae > Achlya > Achlya flavicornis. Next base: position 9,011,444 of record OX392482.1, read on the forward strand.
CTTTTATAACTAGCAAAGCGCAAAGAACATATTTTCCTGAATTTTGGTCACCTGAAAAATTTATTGTTAGGACTTCACATGGTATAACTTCTCATAATGGTGTAATAAATACCCCATTTTGGTGTTCATATTTTGGTAAAGATAAAGGACCTATGAAATTTTATATTTATAACTTTAGTGATAAGTATGATATTTTAATGGGTACCGAAATGATCGAGCAAATTAATGCGACAATAGATTTAAAGGAAAGAAAATTAACAATGCCAGAAAAAGAAATATTAATATTCAATATGACTGATGAAAATGATTTAAATGTCCAAGATTTGTGTGAAACATATAAAGATTTATTTACAGAAGATGTTACAAATAGTGCAACAACAAAAATAGATCACCACATTAATCTAGTTGATATTGAACCTATTTATCAGAGACCTTTTAGACTACCGCAAATTCAACAGCAAGAAGTTAGCAGACAAATTAATAAATTATTAGATGAAAATATAATTAGACCATCAGAATCTCCATGGGCTTCACCCGTTCATTTAGTTTCCAAAAAGATGGATCAATCAGGTAAACAAAAATGGCGAATGGTAATTGATTATAGACGGTTAAACGAAAAAACAAAATCGGATAAATTTCCATTACCAAATATAGAAGAGTTGTTTTCGAAGCTGCAAGGTAATAAATATTTTACGACTTTAGATTTAACATCAGGATACCATCAAATAGCGATGAATAATAATTCAATTGAACAAACTGCATTTAGCACACCTGATGGCCATTATGAATTCCTCAGAATGCCATTTGGACTTAAGAATGCACCAGCCACATTTCAACGTATGATGAATAATGTATTGAAATCAGAGATCGGACGTGATGTTTGTTTGGTCTACCTTGACGATATAATAGTCTATTCAAAGACACAACAGGATCATGTGAATAAATTACAACAAGTGTTCGAAGCATTAAGGAAGGCGAACCTTAAAGTCAATAAAAATAAATGCGTGTTTATGCAAAAGGAAATAGAATTTTTAGGTCATGTTCTTAATAGAGATGGATTGAAACCGAATCAAAAGAAATTAGAAGCAATTCAAAAATTCCCGATACCTAAAACTTTAAAAGAAGTTAGAGCATTTTTAGGATTAATTGGTTATTATAGAAAGTTTGTACCAAACTTAAGTAAAATCATTAAACCAATTACGGAATATACGAAAAAAGATGCAACTATAGACGTTAATAATAAAAAATATTTGGAAGCTATAGAGACATGTAAACATTTATTAATGAATGCACCTATATTAGCATTCCCGGACTTTAACAAAACTTTTGTTATTACAACTGATGCTTCAGATATTGCACTAGGAGCTGTACTTAGTCAGAATAACCATCCAATAGCTTATGCATCGAGAACATTAAGCAGTACTGAACAAAAATATAACACTACCGAGAAAGAATTATTAGGAATACTTTGGGCAGTTACTCAATTTAGACCTTATGTATATGGTAGGCAGTTTGTATTGAGAACCGATCATAAAGCATTAATATGGTTAGCAAAGCTAAAAGAACCAAATCAAAGATTAACTAGATGGAAATTAAAGTTACAAGATTATGATTATAAAATAGAACATGTTAAAGGAAAAGATAATTTTGTAGCAGATGCCTTAAGTAGAGTAGAAATACACCATACAGATGGCGATTCGTTAGAAGTAAATTTAGAAGAAGATTTAGCTTTGTCAGATTCAGATAGTAATAATTCAATTCAAAGAAATTTAAATGAAGATTTAACGTTGTCAAATAGTTCAAAAATTAGTAGTAGTCGAACTGAGACTGTACATTCGAATCAACAGGATAGTGATAATGGAATACCTATTCTTAATGCGTATCCATCAAAAAGATTAAAACGTGTAGTATTTGAAATGGCCTCATACAAAAGGGCTGAACAAAAAGATGGAATTTGGTATTTTTATATTCCACCCGATAATGAAGAGGAAGTTATTAAAGAATTTATGATAGAATATTTACCATCCGAAAAATATGCATTTATGATTCCAGACGAGGAATTATATTACAAAGTATCCGAAGTTTATCGTAAATACTTTGATCATACGAAGTTTAAACCAGTTAGGTATACAAAATTGTTAGTAGAGGTTAATAATAAGGAAGAGCAATTAAAATTAATTAAGGAATATCATTTACAAGAAAATAGACATGCTGGTATAGAAAGTGTTTATAAACAGTTAAGAGAAAAGTATTATTGGGAAAACATGAGAAAACAAATTAAAAAGTTTATTTTAATGGTTGAACCATGTAAAAAAGAAAAATATAATAGACACCCTCATACAACTTTATCATTAGAAACAGAAACACCTCATGAACCAATGGATGTTTGGCACATAGATTTCATGTCATTAGAAAGACAATGGTATTTAACTATTATTGATAAATTCTCAAAATATGCTATAATAAAACCAACTGAGAAAAGTAAAGTTTATGATACTTTATCAGAGGTATTTGCAATGATAGGAGCACCAAATAAAATTGTGCACGATGGAGAACAATCGCTTTGTAGTGAAATATTATCAGAATTATTTCAGACTTATCAAATCACAAACCACACTACTTCTCCTCAACATCATAAATCGAATTCGGATATAGAAAGATTACATAACACAATCCAAGAATTATTTAGATTACAGAGAGATTCAGATTTGGATCAAAATCAAAAGATAACTTTTATTACTCATGCGTATAATAATACAACACATAGTATTATTAATATGACTCCATTTGAAGTACACTTTGCACGAAAACCAAAGTTACGAAGTTTTGATAATTTAAAAGTTGTTATTCAACGCTATACAACGCAACATAAACAATTCGCAAATGATTTAAATAAAAATATTCACAAGTTATTAAAAAAACAAAAGGAAAAACGGAATAATAGAATCAATAGTAAAATGAAACCATCAAAATCATTTAAAATTGGAGACATAGCATACGTAAAAAACGGTAAAGCAGAAAGACATAAAACAAATTCTAGATTTTTAGGTCCCTACGAAATCATTAGTTGTGAACCTCACAATAAATATAAATTATCTAATGGAAGAATCTATCACGTAGAGGAACTTTCTGTTACAGATGCCTCGTTGCTTACGGATACAAATTCCGACCACTCAATTACGACGAGCATTTGATTATTGTAGAAATGAAGCCTACCCGTATTATTGAAGGAAAGTGGACAGTCATTCATAAATTAGATATAAAACCTATAGTTGATAATAAAGATTGGATTGTTGATAGAATCGAAAGTGCTATGGCAAGATCTAAATTAGAAGATGTTAAACATATTTACGATAGAATTAATATTATAGTTGGACATGTAAATGAAATTTGTAATCATTTAAATATTCAGACTAGAACGAAAAGAGGATTAATTAATGGATTAGGTTCTATTATAAAGGCTATAACAGGAAATTTAGATCAAGATGATCTTAATAATGTTCAAAAAGATTTAGAAACTTTAAGAACAGCTTATAATTTACAAATATCAGTAACTAATGATACATTAGAAGAGTATAATAAACAATTAAATAAGATTACACATATTCAAAGAAAAATAGATAATCAATTTACACATATTGCTAATGTAAAATATCAACAAAAGATAGCATTTGGTTTGTTGTTACAAGCTCAAACATTACAGGATATTGCAGAAAGGCTGACAACAGCTATTACCTTTGCAGAACATCATATGTACCATTATAGTATAATACAGTCACATAATTTACAAGATACATTAAACTTAATTCCTAATGATGTTATGATTTCTAGTAATATAAATAATGTAGAACCTTTTATAAAAGTGAATAGTAAGATTATTGGTAATATTGTATACTTTATGCTAGAAATACCTTTGGTAAAATCAGATGTTTATTTAACAAGAAAAATTGTACCTGTTGTCCAAAATTTCCCTACCTGTACCTATCCCATTATGCGAAAAGTCACTTTAGCCTATAATGATCAAGAAATGTATGAAGTTCAAGATTGCACTGAGTTTGATCAATTAATTTGCCAAGGAAGTATCTTACAACAAGAAACATGTGAATCGGAAATAATACTCAAGAAAAGTACTGACCTTTGTAATGTTGTACCTATTAAATGTCCTAAAGAACTTATACAGGAACTGTCACCACGAGGAATGTACATTTATGTGAATAAAACTACAGAAATAAATGTTAAATGTGAAAAAGGAGACGAAACACTATGGATTAAAGGACCATATATATTAAATGGTGAAAATTGTCAAGTTACAATTGCAGGTATCATAAGATTTAAAACAAAGGAGTCTGAAGACATAATAATCCTGTCAAAATTAGAAATAGTAAACAAAGAAGAGGTACCTGAAATGGATCTAACATATGATACAACAAAGATTTCAACTAAACTACATCAATTGAAACAAATAGAGAAACTACAAACCCAAGAGACTCATACTTATGTTCAGTATGGTCTATCAAGTTTTATAATATTAATAATTATTGTATGTTTTCTTTATAAATTTTTCAGTACCAAGGTTCATTCTAAACCATGTACTTCAAATTTGGAAGGGGAGAGTCAACTAGTACCAGGTATTGATAAACATAAAGAATTAATAACAAAGGACCACCTAACAACGACTCAAACAAAGGGTAATTTAAAGTCTCCAGTAAAACGCATTACATTGACACCTTGGACCAGCAACGTGGAAAAGTTCCAGATTGAAGACACAGAAGCAGGCGTGGCCTGACCATTGTATAAAAGAGCGCTCACCTTGTTAGGAGCAACTCATTTTCTGTTCGACCTTAGGCTTAAGAAGTTTATATGTATTATTAAATATATCATTGGCTATTAAAATTGAATAAATATTTTTTTAAGAAAGTTTAACTTTCAAGTATTTTGACTCGCATACAAAAAAAAAACTGTACGTGTGTTTGTCACTCAGCAGCACATCACACAGCAGCCCGGCAGATGGCGCTGCAGTCGGTATCTAGGTTATATTATCGACAGCGCCATCTGCCGGGCTGATTTGTGAATCTAAACTATTCGGGGCGCCACCCAAACGCATACAAAAAAAAACATTTATGGAGGTGCAAGGTGGATGACACCTCCATTTAAAAGGGAAGATCTTCCGCCAGGCTGGGACATCGTGCCTGGGGACCGCGGTCCAACTGTACATGTCGGACAGTTGTATATATGCAGATTCTCGGGAAAACTTCGCAAGCGCGATGCAGGGTGTAGGCGCGCGATGCACGATAATGTGGCGCCACGCCATCTATCTTTCCGTGTGTGAACTATCTCAGTGTTACTGATAGATGGCTGATAGATGTCGCTACATCTGATCCGGGCGTGAAATCGGTCTAGCCGTTTAGGAGGAATTCTATGACATAGACACGTGCAGTAGAATTTTATATATAAAGATTTAGCAGTGTATGATACTACTGACTTTGATAAGATAATGTATGGGAATAACCCACAATGTCAGAACCTCGAATGCTAACTAAATACTGTTAGTATCCCTTTTGAAAATACTGTTGTGACAGGTACTTATTTACTAAATTTAGGTTTAGTATTTTATAGAAATTAGATTTATATGTATGAACTGGGCAATAAAAAGATCTGAATCATCTGCATAGATGTGCTACTTACCTACCGTTTTGACTCGTTAGTGTTTTCATGCTAATAAATGACCGTATGAATTTACAAGAGGCTTTGAACTAAACACAGTTTGTTTACCTGTCTAACGACCTTGTTTTCTTTTTCAGGTATTACACGGCTGATTGTTGATGAAATTTCCATGTGACTGTTCAGTAAGTAGTTCATCATGTTCGTGTATTTATCATTGTTACAAATATACAACTAAAACTGGAGTATTTTGAATAATTTTATGTGAAATGATCTGTAAAATTATGGAAATAATAAATAGCTGGATTCCAAATATCTCCGCTGACATTTCCGCACAGTATATCATACTTTGCAATATCATAGAATGGCATTCGGCGCCTCGGGTCTCGTTTAACATAAATATTTGCAATTAAAATTAAGCATCAGCACCCTATCCGTGCTATTATTCAAATTGCACGCCACAGGAGACCTCAGAAAGTTTCAAATTAATTAAGAGGGCCATAAGACGGCCCGTTAAGGAAATAACAATGAAGGTAGCCCCTTAACTCGTATCCTTATTTATTGCAGGCCTGAGGACTATTACACTTGCCCCCTGTCATCATCTTGTGGCTTTTGAGACCACCCTTTAGAAATTCTCATAATATTTGGGTGTAACGCGTGCAACCCTTATGGGATGCATATTCATTTGTGACTCGCTAATGTTTTCGCCACCAGAGTGTCATGGCAATTTCCGGAATGACGGAAGTTACCATTACCACGGTTAGGGGTACAGTTGTACGCATTATTAGTGTACAACTTTTGAATCAAATAAAACAAAAAATATTATAAGTTATAGCTAAAGAATGCTCGATTTTAAAGATCAGTCAACCATTTTACTGATACGTGCTGATACATTGATTATATAGGATTTAATCACGCATCGTTACATATTTTACGAGTCAATAAAGTGTATCAATAAATAGTCTGAAGACATTGTAAGATATTCTCAGCTCTAAAAACCATGATTTAAACTGTACATACACATTTACATAATTGCAGTTCCAATTTGTAATATGCAATCAATAACACAACTTGCAACAGCATGAGTCGCCCTATCATTAACCCCTGTAAGAGGATCAAACAATTTTAAGCGGAGACAACACTTTTTAAATTATTCACTTGACGCCGTGTAAAGTAGAATATGCATAATGCCGCATATGCACGCGTACGGTTGCTTGCGGGTTGGTAAAGTATCGCTTGCACTCGTTCTTTGTCGGCCGCCTGCCGCGGGCAAACGACGTTGGTGCCATTCCATGGTGGATAAAATGCATTTTTCTTAAGGTTTCTGTCGTCTGGGAAGTTTCATACATATATAATTTTCAAGAAATTGAAGCCATTGAAGCCTTTATGCTAAGCGTTCATTGTCTGAAACTTGAATGCTGCTTTTGATCTTGTGTCGATGTTGTGGTTTTATGTTGATAACGCATGTTACAGGTATGAAAAACAGTGAACACTCTAGGTAAAAATTTTAAGTGAATTGAAAACAGATATCATCTCTTCAATATAGCATTTTTTCCGTCTGTTCGTCAACCTGATTAATTAAACCAATTCCTCAATGCTGAAATTCTTACTTTCATATAAAGTAACTCAATAATAAAGGTCGCTCCCGTTCATAACACAATTTCCTAATCAAAGGAGAACAAACACGATTGTATCAAAGCGAATGAAGACAACGAAATCGCTTTATGTAGGTATCTTTTATTTACTTAGTAATTCTGTTCCTTAACTTTGTCAAAGGAATATGAAAGTGAGTACAGTTAACTAAATTGCTTTTATCATAACATTTTATTTGTTTTCTTGTTAGTCTGGTGGGCCGTGACATTGTGGAACTGTTCTAGACCAGTATGTGTTTTGGCACGTAGACGTTGTTAAGTTTTGTCGAGAAGTAATTCAACTTGAAATAATAAAAGTAAACGTGAATTTACTTTCACTAGCACTTTTCTTGACAATGTTGAAATTACTATTTTTAAACACATTAAGCACTTTAAGACATAAAATTTCAGGTGAAATTTATTCCTCCGCTGAAATCGAGTACTTTTTTTTTAATATTTGCAGATTCTAAAATTAAATAGAAATAATAAACAGTTATCTGTTTATGTGTTAAGTAAATACGTAAAGCTAATAATCATAAATCATATAGACACGCGGTTGTGTAAAGAAAGTACTTACCAAAGTTGTAACTTCTTTTATCGCCCGTACGTCCAATATTTAACTTGAATGTCATCGAACCTTCGATAATACTACATGAATGATTGTGCTATGGGACTATAGAAATTATCTATTCTTAGATAAAAAAAAACTGTACAGATATTTAGGTACAGAAGTGTTATTGAAAGATGACTGACAAAGATTCCCATACATAAATGTTGCATAGCTTGGTCAATTTTAAATTGAAACGTTCCCCTCGTGACCTACGAGGTACGATCTTGAGGGTCTGCGTTTGATTCTCGGCCCAGTCCAGACCTTCCCAACTCTGAACCTTGAACGATTTAACCACCTCTGAATATTTAGGTAGTCACTCAGAATGATATGAAAATACATTTTATTAACATTAGGTATATTTTATTTTCATATCATTCTAAGAAACTAAATATTTACTTCTGCATACCTATCAGTCATCACATTATCCACTATTATAAACATATGTTACAAATATATGTATATGACAAGGTCGCGTCGCGGTCTCTGTGACACTCAATACCATGTGGTCACAGATACAATATGAAGGATGATTATTTTAAGTGAGTGGGAATGAGAGCCAAGAGTTACGTACCTTGTTAGTAATCGTAACATTCATAAATGAACTGACATTCTTTAAAACAAATGTTTAAAATAATCCTTTTGATTCCAGTTCCAAAACGACAAATATAGCTACGATAAGTTGGTTCTAACAAGATCTTACTAATAATGGATCAAATATTATTGTGGAGGCGATTGTTTGTTATTCCAGACTTTCAGAGTCATGTCCATTTTCTGATGGAGATTCTCCAATCTCAATGTATCCATAGAGCGATTGGTGGGTGCAGGGTAAAGAAGAGGGCACCAGAGCGCGTGGGAGATCACCCATGCGATGGACCGACCAAATTATGGCCGCAATAGGTGGTCTCATCAACGACTGCACCAGAAGGTCAGCAGTTAGGGAAAAATGGGAGCGTGTTATAAAACGCCATAAATCACACGTGATGACGACCACGACCACTCTGTCAAGAGTGCAATGCACGAGAAGAAGTTCGTTTACTAACACAGTCTTCGTTGGTGTAAGCTTGAGATTATTTAGTATTTAATAGTTATAAGTCAGAACCTTGTCTGTTCACAAGTATAAAACATTTTCTAAGGCGTGTGTTCTCAAGGCGTGTGGTGATAAACGTAGACTAAAAGGATGAAACTTATCTATTAACGAGCATAGTATTAAAGTATTACAAAGTACATTATACATTACCTCGTACTGAATAAGTGAGTTCATTCACTCGACCTCGCGTGCGTTCCGAGGAATAATCCCTGGATCTAAGAGATTGTGCCAGAATGGCTTCTTCGCTGAATTACTGCAAATAGTTCCACTAGATACAGTAAACTTACTACGGCTTGTGCCTGAAAACTAGCTGAAAGAGATTGCAAGAGCCTCTTAGGGATATCTTCACTGATACTTGAATGTATACACTGTTAAAAGATACTCGGTTTCATAACATTTTGTGGAGTTTTAAGGCCACCACTTGAGAATTTGTTGCATGGAATGCAGTGATACGTTATCGAAGGCAATTTTAGGTAGTATGTATATCGACATAATAAATAACTTTTTTGTTTGTAAATACATACTTACATCCAGAATCAGAAATCAGATATATGAAATTAAATGGTAATTCTATGCAATGTCCCTTTAATTTTATGAGGATGGATTTAATGGCTATCAAACCAAAGAATAATTTGATTCGACCATAGTAGGTACATATTTAGTAAACTATATTTCGACTACGTCACACCAAGTCACAACACAAGTGAGTCACAAGCGGCGCTAACACGCATTCCTTCTCGATCCAATTCCAGACTACCCCATCATATTTTATCTTTATCTAGTTTGCTGAAAGTGATCCGACTGGCGTTTGGCCAGGCTCACGACAGACAAATATTTTGGGGGCAATTCATTTAGGCCCAGTGCACCGAACCGTGTGCCGCCGCGGACATAAATTCTACCACTATTTATATAGGGCTAAATATAAACATTTGACTTTATTGCCCCGACCAAATTGTGCACGCCTACGTCTAATATTAAAACGCGGAAGTTGACAATTTGGTTCACGCGACCTCCCTCTTACTGATTGAAAAGATAATCTTAATAAGTTTTTGATTAATACCGACCACACAAAATACTTTTTTTATTTTTAAAACAGTAAAACAACGTTTTAACTAGATTTGTTTATGAGTAACAATTTTTTTTTAAACATGGGTTATGTTGATAAAAAAAAAAGTGAAATAAAAATTGCAGCTTCACGTGCGTATCACGAATTCATTGCATATTCGAGCTCACGTCCTGCGAAAACCGTCCGCGAGAAAAGAGTAATGCACATAGCAGAAGGACATGAATTTTTCACGTTTTGTAGACAGTAGAGTCCTAGGTATGTCACTGGAATTATTGCGGGATCTGGGCACACTTTTAGTCTCAGTATAAAAATGCCTCGTAAAATTTTGTCGAGCGTAAAGCTCGCTGTGCGATTTACGAATATAAAATCTTTTCAGTATTCACATAGTCTGAATAAACTAAGATAATAGCGACAGATAATGAGGACAACAAACAAAGTCAAGCACTCAATGAGACAGTATATCTCACAACCTATTTATTCTATTGAAGATTCAAGATAATTTCTTCATTGATCTTGCGAAACTCGGTAATGATTATATTATCATGTTATCATTACATGATAAGAACCAGATATCCAGTGGCCATAATAACTTTTTATCTTGAAGTTTTGCAATACCATAAGAACAGTCGAAACACTGAAAAAATATATACGCCACTTTGCAAAGTTTACATGGCTTAAGGCTAAGTTTAACGAACCCATCGTGACTTATAGTTTATGAGAAACGACATTTTGTTGTACCAGGAAGGAATTTCTAAGAATATCTGTACTAGATATACTGGTCGTCGACATTACTACTCTATTTGCGCTATACAATGAACCCTGTTCGATAGATATCGAGTTTATGAGGTAATAAAAATAATTATTGCTTTCCTCGAACAAATCGCTCTCTCGACAGATTTTAAGCTTACGTTGTTTTTGGAGAGTATTAGCAATTCATCATAGAGGTTGGTTCTGATAGAATTTTTATTTTTTCTCGATCTCGAAGATTATTTGCCGGCGAGAATTCCTAATAATATTTAGTTAAATTTTAACTAGAATTAAAACATATAATTAATCTCATCCTGTGTTAATTTAATTGGACGGCAAGGAAATCTTCTGGTTGGTGAAGAAACTACGTGCTAGAAGTACGCACAAAAATAAGGGTCCTGGCTAAAAATAACACTATTACACTGAATCTAAAAGGTGTTTCTACTGAGCCGTGTAAATAATGGGCAAAGAGAACATTTCATTAAATCAACGGGTCCCAAAAACGGCTTCCAACCGCAATCCGTACAGTCTATTCGGACCTAAAGCCTATTAGGGTACACCTTTAAAACATCGTACACGTGGCCCCTTTCCCTAGTTTTGTCAATAAGAGCTACGAATGGATATTTGAAGTAGATTGAAGGGTAGCGAGCGTAAATAAATAGGGATAGAATAAAAATAATATAAATTTTATGAATTTCTTCATAGTATTAGCTCAGAGTAGATAAATACTGGTATTAGTCAGATAGTTATCAACTATCAACCGGATTCTTAAAATATCACATTTTAATCTGACTAATCTAAGAAACGCTCAGCTAGTTATTTTTCTTGTATATAATATATTTTATATATCATTAGGTATCCTACTATTATTTCTATTTCTTCCTCCAAAAACATACGTAATATTTTCACAGCTCCGCACTTGGGGGACCCTAAGAAAATCGGGGATTTGTCGAGGGTTGATAATGAATCCCCTCACAGTACATCTTGCCACAGGAAATGGCTGCAAAGTGTTTTTCTATTATCCAACTAACTGCAGGGTTGGGAAATCGTTGTAATAGTTCAAAGAAACATGAAAAAATCAACTAAGTAGTACTTAGGAAAATTACAAGATACTGAAAGCTCTGTTTTTAATAGGACTTCAATGAAATATCTTATGGCTCATAAAAATACTCCAAAATTTCAAGACGCTTAATTGTACTTCATTTTTTAAATAATATTCTTAAAATTGGCTCCATGATTGAATATAAATCGGGTTCCGTTTTATAAATCCTTTTTCCTATCAAAATCTCTTCACCCTTAAGGAAAGGTATCCTCAAAAAGCAAAGACATTTCGCTGGTGCAATGGTGCACGACGGTTTATGTACTGTGAACCGTTGACGCGGCACCCTAACTCGGAACACCCCTACCGTTTGTGAACATAGCTACTTTTGAAATGTCTTAATCTTTATGATAATTTGTATTAGGTGAGGAAGTTTAAAGCTCGGCAGTTTGAGGTTCTAAACTTGGTATCTATATGTTTGAATATTTTGAGTAAGTTTAAACAAATGGATTATTTGGATATTGCAGAGATTGGGCATTATAAACTTGCGAGCCGTGTTATTCGAAACGGTGGTAAATTCAACTATATGTAACGTTCATAAGTGCCTTACCAGGGCCTTAACTGAATAAATTACTTTTTGATTTTGATTTGATTATTTTCATGAAAGTAATATTGGGAAAGTGTACTTGCTTGTAGAAGAAAAACAATTCTTTTGTTTCTTATTTCTCTCCTTTATATCTATAGTATATCGTCTGTTGTATCAACGCGTGTATCAGATATCTTCATCTATTAAGGAAGATGTATAATGAATGTGCCGTTGATGTATCTTTTAAACAAAGTAAACTAATAACAGTTAGAACCATCTTGACAAGTAGGTAACCTTGACTAGCTTCTACATTCTACACGCACGCTTAATTGTACGTCTATTGTTTTCAACTTTATTTCACATCCCACCAATCTTATGTGTCTAACAAAGAACGTATCACATACCACTTAAAGATTTCACATTCTAACTAGCTTCATTAAGGCCCTAAACATATACTTGCACCACGCATACACAAGGCAGGGTAGAACAGTATCATTCACGAAAACTCAGGAGTATCTCGTTCTCTAGTCCTTGCTATCGTCACATCTAGTGACGAGAGTAAGGACTAGAGAACAGAGAGGCTTCATCTCTGGACGTAATAAAGAGAGGTAGAGCATAGCGGTATTTAACTCACCAGCTCGATTGGGGAAGTACTTCCACCTTACAGAATACCGCAGACAAATAACTTAATGTTGTGTTCCTGCGCGTGAGTGAGATGTCCAGAGTTCATCGGGGTGGGGGGAAGGGTCGCTAACGTGTAAGCTATGGCCATTTTGTTGTAAGCGTCCATAGGGCTTCGATACCCGCTTGCCATCATGACTAAAAAAAACCTGAAATACCTAGCTCGAACTGTTTTTGTCTGAGATGATGTGACCGAAGGTTGTAAGTACACATAGCCAAGAGAACATGCTGTCAAATGCATCTTCTTATACGGAATTAGCTCTCCTATGATAGACATTCAAATGCCAATGCATTTCGTTAGATTGATATTCGAACTAGTGACAAGTTATTTATTTTAATTAATGTATTAGCTTATTAGATTAGCCAGTAATAAAAAAAAAAAAAACACGTGTATCCATGTATGTGACGCAACTCGCAAGTCATTTTAATCAGTAGAATGGCTCCTCGCTAATCCGTACGTTATCTCTGACCCAGTTGTGACAATAGGCGATTGTCCATGGTTTTGTTTGTCACATGCGAGAGAGCTCTCCTGTAATAATATCATGGGAGATTTACGATAATAAATTTATTTCCAATGTCAGGTTAGTCATGATGAGGGTAATTTTTTTTTGTCTTGATATAATACAATTTTGTTCTCAAAACTATTTGAATAGGTGAACTAAACTACCAGTAATTATTATTAGAAAAAAGTATGAAGAAACAGTTATACATAGTAATATTTTGCGATACATTTAGAGAATTTTAGAGCATTTTTGAGTATAGAAAAAAATTTATGGCTTTTTTATAGAAGCCAATAAATTGGAACTCCTTTGGATGGACTGGACATATCAGTGGATGACGCATAATATAAAAAAATGGATATTCAGTACTCCCACCAAAATCATTTTCATGTAAAATGTTCCCAAGACGGGACCATATGGCTCGCACTGTCAGAAAGTTATCAGATCTCATGAAGAGCCAAGCTTATAACTCCATTATCAATTAAATATTTCATAAAAGTTATGAAAATCGTTTAATCAAAGTTTCTGAGTCGTTATGAAAAATTGCTTAAGTCATCTATTTTATCGTTGATTTATTCAGTAGTTTGTAAGATCGCTTCCCTTGATGTTGACAATCATGTTATGATTTACAGACAGGAAACGGAGACTTTTGATCTTTCACCAACTGGACATTAACTTGTACGTCTTACATCTGTTACTTGCATAAGTTTGAGTGTCAAAATATTGAGTAATATTTCATATATTTCCTTATGTTCTTAAAATACGTAAGCAATATGTTTTAATGAGTTACCTGTCTGTATCAGTAAGCCTGTCTGTATCAGTAAGTTTTGAGAGTATTTGCCATATATTACAAGAATATGATTTATATGACGTCACTAAATAATACTTGAGGCTATTCCCCATGGCGCAAAGGAAATATCGTCCCTTCATAATGGACTTTGCAGAGGTTGCCTCGCTTGCCATCTGTTCGATAGAGCTTAAAAAGGTTATTTCATTGCATATTATATTTCGCTTTTAATTTAAAAGAATCTGAGTAAAGCTTTTACATACATAATTGGACTGTTTTACAAAAAACTTAAACCTACTTCAAAGTACACTAAGAAGTAATCAAATCCTGATCTGATGACAATGGGACCAAACGGGAAGTGTAACCTTCCAGACAAAAAAATAATTTTCCAAATCGCTTAATAAATTACGAAGTTACGAGGTAAACATAAAAAAAATACAACCGAATTGAGAACCTCCTCCTTTTTTTGAAGTCGGTTAAAAATACTTCTTTTATAATGTCAAAGACATAGCTAATCTAATTTGAATAACTTCATCATTATCAGCTCATATGTCCCACTGCTGAGCAAGAGCCTCCTGTCATAAATGAGGGTGAAAGGGAATGGGCAGATACTCCACCACGTATACCCACTTCGAATCGGTGGAGGTAGCCTAGGCTAGTGGTCAACCTACTGTTGGAGATTTCAAGCTGCCTATGAGGCCTAGACCATCTCAATTAAGTGCATACTTGGGACCAACGGTTTCACGTGCTTTCCGAAGCACGGAAAAAGCTTGAGTTGAATTACCACTAGGCGGTCACCCATCCGGCTAACGTCCACACCGGTGATTGCTTCACTTTTCCCATCGACTAATCTACGAGCGCTTCGAATAACCTGTTCGTATCTTTATTTATTTAAAACATAGAATAACAGTTTATTTTTTCTTACACGAAGCAATTACGAAGCACTTACCATGGTGAGATTGTGATTAAACACAGGCATATACACAGTAAATAAAAATATTTCTGACTGTTTCGATTACTAATAAGTAAAATAATAACATATGGTACACAAATGTGGTAGGTATTCTAGTATTATCTTGTTTCTCATGTCCTACGAAACATGTTTTTCTCAAAATTGTTGAGATCTGTTAGTAATCCTCTTCAGATACAGTCAAATTTCTAGCAATGTAAAAAAATAATTCAATGTTTTCACGATCGATTGTATATTTAGATTCTTAGTGATACCAAGAGGTAAGTAATTAAATTAGCATAATAAAACTACTAATAATGATTTGTGTAATTCAGAAGCATTTTCATAAATGTCTTTTGTACTTTTTTATGAAATCCACTAAACTCACGAAAGTACATACTAATGCGAATGTGACTCGGTCTGTCTGTTATCTTTTGACGCCTTGGCCGACCACGATGGAATTAGGACGTAGAAAGCCATGGAATGGAAAACACAGGCTACTTTTTATCCCGGGAACGCGGGTAAGTGAAACAAAACACGCTAAGCTCCCGAAATGTGGTTTTTAATTAAACGTTGTTAACATCACGTGCTGCCTAAATGCATAAACCTTCTCTAATCGCAAACAATAAAGCGCACTGCGCGCCTCGAATTTCAATGCCCGTTAAATTATTTAGAAAAAATACTTCGTTTTAATAAAGGATAATGTAGAAAATCCCCCGCACTTTGAGATGCAAAATGGATGCAGTGGACTGTGGTATTATAGAAAACGCGCCCCGTCTTGAGTGCTTCACTGTGCGGTTTTGAAGGAAATTTTAATAAGCCAAATTCTGCAAGCTCTTCTGGGAATTTACTTCTTCAAATTTTAATATTTTCTTGCATGATTCGTTGCATTCTGCATATAAACTTTGTGGCATACCTCGTAATAAACATTTTAGAGTGAAGTTTTATTAAGGAAAATAGTTATATTTTGTTGTGAATTTTCAAATTCTTTAACACACCTCCCTACCCTTCTATGATGACCCTTTACTAAAAAATGGTCAGTAGAGGCGTAGTTTATTTACTTTGTTCATCATAATTATTTAATATTATTGGTCTTTTATAATTAATATGTTTAGGTAGTAAACAAGCCTACGATTATGTAGGTAGTAGGACTATTTTAATGGTCATTCAAATTTAGAGGTAGTCTATAAAATCACTTTATTCCAATGTCCTTGTTAAATAAAATATACGGATCGTATCGAATACAGTCGGGCCCGAATAGTCGTCAAGTGCTTATTGCATCAATAAAATGCTCCGTAAATACTCAAAGCGTATCCCAGACCGATTCTTGTGCATTTGTACCGCCAACTTTATACTATCCAGTGAATAAAATCTTATTTCGTACACCGTAAGGATTTGTATTGCTTTTGTTAGCTGCAGACGGAATATTGCAACGGAAGCTATTGGTCTAGGCGTGGAAGCACTGCTCTAGACGACGAAATTCTGTGTAATTTTCGAAGGGGTTTGAATGGATCGCCCCTAAAGATTAAGCGTCACTGGTGTGGATTGAATCCTTTTAGATATCGTGGTTATAACATTTTGACTTCATTCATTCTGAAGGTTTTGTATTCAATTCGTAGTCCTTAATTATTTAAAATATTGTACCTATTTTTTTAATGCATCATATTTCGTTTTATCAAGGGCTGCTACACCAAAATGAAATGTATTTTATTTGCAGACAAAATAATGAGATGGGAAACAAATACGAGTCACGACCATTAACCGTGTCTGAGCCCCTCTACGAGAGTTCCAATTAACGTTATTATACCGCTACGTAGTTTACAATAAATATCTTATTTAAGTTTAACTACTTTATAATTTTTATTATTATTGGAATAAATATGTACCTATTGAATAGTTTAAAAAAAAATTATAACAGATAAATTAAACAAATTATAATCTATCCTATAGGAAATTTCCTCAAGGCTGCTGATTAGAATTATTTTGCAATTTTTCCTAACATGCATGGCCGGCATTTACAAATTTCCTGATATTACAGTCTTGGAGTGGAGTGCAAACGGAATATTTAAGTAAATTCTCCATACTTATTTAGCGATGGTAATTCGATAATTGAATCTAATTCAGAGTTTTGTTCAAGTCTAGATGTGTAGAGTCACAACTTATATAAGTTAACTTTAACAACAGTAGATTTGATTTGATTAGGTCCAAGGTCCTAAATTGAATACCTAAATGACTTTACTATAAAAATTAAGTACAAAGTTTTGAAATCCTCACGCTACTCAGAAATACTGTCGAAGTGAGACTGGTCGACATACATGAGTCAGCAAACAGTAAACTGTGGCTTTGCTAGGAAGTTCAGCGGTGGCGGGCGTGGCAGACAAATTGCTGTAATCAAGCCACCGCGCGTTTGCTGTCTTGCTTGCCCTGATACTGCTGCCATACGGGTAACGGTCCCATTAAACAAAAGATTGCTTAGCGGTATATGTTGTTTAGCTTATCATTTTCAACGGTCGCAGATTCAATTTCAAAGCTGTTTCTGGAAAATAAACGGGGTGGGATGCTTTATTCTTATCACCTGGTAGAGTGTGAGGTTACTTTCATGTATTAGGTGCTCATCTAAATATATTTAATTGCATCCCAGATCAATTGGGCTAAAATAAAAATATCGTAAACCTTATACCTCAATATCTCAAGGATGGAGCTGATATGTCTACAATACTGAACAATCATGTCGTTAGGTTTTGAGTTTTGCATTTCATCTCACACTGATTTATTTTTGATGGAACAGCATCCAATTGTTAAGTTTTGTTACACACTTTATTTTATACCCCAAAGGTTATTTTGATTTTAACTACCACTAAGAATAAGTCTTTCTCGCTATTTGCAAATAGGTATAAAAGTTTCTAAGTTAAAATTTATGGAACATTTATATTCGCTAAATTAATGTAAACACGGGGATTTAAAGGAGTCTCCCATTTCATTATATATTAACCAAAGAAGGGATGTTCCCATTTTGCTTCCCTTTGATCGACCCTCTTTGCTCTAATCCAGAGGATTAAGAAGCTCTGACTGACTCACTTTTGCATAATTATTCGCTTTGTCTCGTATGAAAAAATCAATTTGTTGGCGTGAGATAGCACGTTCTTTAATAAATTAACAACTACACAATTAAGCTCTCAATTTGCATATAGCAAATGGTTGTTTAAGTATAGGTATACATAGCCTGCCATAGCAAATTCATATTTCCTGTGGAAAGTAGTAGTTTTCCTACAAGTTCTGTGTATATATCTCAAAGCAAATTACCTTTATGTGTGTGTATTTTATGTGAAAACCAGTTTATGGACATAAAATGGTTAAATTTGTAGCTATTTCTGATTTACCAGAAGATTTGGTAATCACATATGTTCACCTGATTCCATAGGAAACTGAATACTTCTTAATTTATGAAGATTAAATGGTTAGATAATATTTAATTAAACTACAATAGGAAAATTAAGAAAAGGTAAAAAAGTAAATTTTATGAAAGATAGAGCGTAGTGTTTATTCACCAACTGTCGACTGGAGAAGTACCACTACCTTAAAGAAATTATTAAACGGTTTAGATTAGGCCATGGCGAGCTCTGGTTTTCGATTTTAATTTTCTATTCTAAGGGAATTATCAGGAAATACAGACTTTTTTTATTCCACTTTTCCCGGAATCCGTGGAATCCACAAGGAAAAAGGAAACTTTCCGATGTTATTTTTTCACCAGTGATCTCATAGGAATATACTGAAACTACAATATATTAATTCATCAAATAAATTATATATAAACGCATTAACGTAATAGATATCCATGTTTTTACCTGCCTCATGCAGTTAGTACATACCTCGTTAAAATAGTTTTAATTACATATTGATGTTAATTGAAAATCTGTACGCAGCATTAAAATAAAGTTTACAATTATGTGAATAACAAATTTTTAATCGGATTAATTATAAACGTTACCAAATCTGTAATATAATTATTCAAGCTCGTCCTCGAAAGATTATCACTTGTGATTTAACCGCAATAGGCTCGACAGTGACAAGTGACACCGACTTTCGATATATCTGGCGAACCTTATTTGGATAATCCCAACTCGCAACACTTGGGTCACGTATGTAAATGAGATAAGAATCGCTTACAGGGAAATGTGCTTGCGATTAACCAATTGTAGGGAAGATTAAAATATTATGTTTGAAACGTAATAAGTGCTTGATTATTGCTACGTTTTATTTCTCATTATGAGCTAAGATAATGTAGAGCTGCCCTATTGAGGCTTTATTAAATAAAGACGCAGACAATCTAGGAACTTTCAAGGCCAGAGTGAATAGGTTTCTTCTGGGTAAGCGTGTTTCATCTTAGGCTTCGTCATCGCCCCTTATGGGCGAGTCAGTGGCCAAATGCAAGCCCATTTAATTATAAAAAAAAGTAAACTTAAGTAGGCTTTATAACTCTCACGGGGTATTCGTCAAATAGAATATTTAGGAATGTCCCTTCTTATCAGTTGAAATAAAGGTCTATATGTATAGAACTATAGTCTATATTTCAGTACAAAGGTAGACATTATGTATGTGCTCCTTATCGGCGGATGGTCACGGGTCATTCCGGGCCAGTGACCGCCGGTAAAATTGCTCGCCTTTTGTTTCGACCCAGGGAAGTGTCACGACAATCTCTGCAAAATGGTATGGTGGTACGGTATATATCCTTTACTTAGAAAATCCTATACTATAAAAGATATATCGCCATAGTGGATGAGATCGAGATGGTAGATGGTCGAGAGGCTGTGCACTTTGCTGTAAAAAAAAACATACAACCGAATTGAGAACCTCCTCCTTTTTTTGAAGTCGGTTAATAAAGAAGCATTTGTTTGAATGATTTGTTCAAAAAAAGCGCAATTTCAAACTACCAAATTAATAGAAACTCAATATTATCCAAACTACCGGCTTTCATCCAGCAACATTGTTGAAAAACCGTAACAAAGTTACCAGAATAAGTAATAATTTAACGTGGTAAGATATTCCCTCAACGTAACTAAATGGTGGCGGCTAAAAGCCTTCAGTGTAACATCATGTCTGCTGTAAGAGCTTTAGCTAGGTGCTGTTATAATCGTATTAGAGTCTACGTCCCGGTGTTCAGAT
Organism: Achlya flavicornis; assembly: GCA_947623365.1. Classification (NCBI taxonomy): domain Eukaryota; kingdom Metazoa; phylum Arthropoda; class Insecta; order Lepidoptera; family Drepanidae; genus Achlya; species Achlya flavicornis. The sequence continues at coordinate 9,031,951 of OX392482.1, forward strand.
ATTACACAACGTTTTCCACGAAAATCTGGTTAGTTTAATGAAAGGCGTTATTTTAGTTATAAGGGATGTGCTAAGTTGAGATGTTAATGTACATGTTCAGGTAGTTTTTGGGCATTTGATAAGAAACTTTTTGGCTCTGATTTAGATCAGTACCCCGAGTGTAAAGAATTGACAATTAATTGTAAACGCTTACTAAAGCGTTTGCGTTTATGACATATCTCTATAGGAATTGACACAGCGCCTCTGGCGTAATACTCATGGTACTAATTTCTCCCATACTAATTTATAGTTAACGCAAACGCGTTAGTAAGCGTTTAATAATATAACGTCTATTCTTTACACTCAGGATACTGAGCTGTTTATTCCTTATTTTCATTTGATCAATTCACTCAGAGCAAAGAGTCCCGAGCAGAAAGACTTAGAGGCGCCCGAGTTGTTTTTTATTCAATGCTCTGCGGCTGTACCTTTTTAGAAACTCTTTAATCCAAACCTGTACCTACATCGACGAGTAAATTTTTTTTTCAATTCTCTATCGCTCACCCTTTAGTTTGACACAATATCCCAGAAAACTTCATCGACCCTATCTACTTAATTATAGGAATAGCTCAAGTGTTTCCAAGTGTCTACCGAAACAAAGAAGATCGTCGGCTCCATGGAAAGTGTTCGGAAAGTGCGAGAGTGCCCGTTATCGGTTCACGACTCGAGTGCCCTCTCCTGTCACTCCCGAGTGTAACTTTACTTACTAATATTACTATCGGTACGCGATGACATGTCGAAGTTAACCCACTTGATGGTGCTTGGATGAGTAACGCTGACGACAAATTGTTGTATTATTAATGCCCAGTATTTGATAAGGATTTTTTCTACTTAAGTTACGATTACATATGATCTTTAGATTAATTAAGTGGAATAAATTTAGTTCTTTTATTTTTTTACTAAATAAACCTTTAGGTAGGTACTTCTATGATGCTACAACTAAAAGAATTAATGTACCTACATAATGTGGTTTGTAGAGTCAGTGTACACAAATGTTACAGAGTAAGACTACGAGTTACTACACGGAAAATAAATACAATATTATTAATTCGTTTTCCCTCATTAAACCATAATTTTATACGCATGCAAGACGTCCGTGTGAATTTAAATCGAGAATGAATAGTAAATGTTTCTATTCACAATATCAATGCACGCGACGGTCCTTTGTGACAGACGCAATGCGATTCACGCGCGACTGGATGTGACTATTTTCACCACAAGGCGCAAGTGTCACAATAAAATGTGCCACTTGCACCTTTGATCCTGGCAGTTTATGTTGTGGTTTTATTTTTAAAATATCGATTTCTAAGAATAAGGTTTTCTTCATTCGTAATATTTGGATTAGTAGGAGTTATACTTTCCCCCTTGTTTTAAGGTTCTTCCCAGGGTTTTTTGATGCGTTTTTTATTCAATTCAATTCATTTATTTCAGAAAACTTGTTCTTTATTTGTTAGTAAATCTTATAATAACGTGTTAATACAATACAATTTATACAATGCAATTAAAAGTAATAATCAATACGATACGAAACATAACATAAATTAGATAGGTAATTATACAATTTTTATTTATTTATGCTTGTGTATTTTATTTTGTGAAATAAAAAGTACCTACTTATATATAATGTCAGATTGTCCAAAAAAATATTTTGAAAATTTTACCTTGCTGAGTTTCTTGCCTGTTCTTCTCAGTTGAAGGCCGACCTCAGAACTGGTGGTAACTTCAGTAGCTTTGACCTTCATAAGTGCCCTACTAGGGCCCAAATTGAATAAATGGCTTTGACTATATTTATATATATTGATATATTGACGGGCCAGCTGGCGTGGTTGGTTAAGACTCTGGTAAAGATTCTACCTATCGCGCCGCAGGTCGTGGGTTCGATTCCCACACCGGACATGCATTTGTGTGCATGAACATGTCTGTATGTCCTGAGTCTGAGTGTGATTATGTATATTAAGTATAAAAAGTAATATATGAATTATATCAGTTATTTGGTTTCCATAGTACAAGCTCTGCTTAGTTTGGGATCAGATGACCGTGTGTGAGGATTGTCCCAGGATATTTATTTATTTACTATACTAAACCAAGACTAAACCATACCTATAAACTAGACTATACCTAAAGTAATATTTATTTTATATTGTTGTCAGAAAAGGTTCATAGAAGTTGCCTCATTGAACATAGAAGATGCCTTTTTTAAGTATTGTTCTTTATTTCGACTATGATCATGTTGAAAAAAAAAAAAAGAAAAGCATATTTTGCATATGTTTTGCATAATAAAGTAAAAGCGATTGCAACAAATAACAATTTTGAGTGAAAGTAAAGCAGACAAGTCCATAATATTATTATTAACCGACGCTATTTCAGGGAGACCAGGGAATTCCTTTGTGTAGCGAATAGCAGGGAGGCCCTAGAGCGGTCACTAAATGAAGAAAAACAAAAGCCCACCATTAGGGCTGTTGTCGGCCTATGACAAACAATGCCACACAAACACTCGGCAAGAATAGGGTTGCCTCTTTAAATAATACATTTAAAAGTTTGGTGTGTCAACATTCAATTTTGATTAGGTTGTATGTTTGTATTAAGACGGGCCAGTTGGCGCAGTTGGTTAAGACGTGGGGCCGCAGGTCGTGGGTCCGATTCCCACACAGGACATGCATTTGTGTGCATGAACATGTCTGTATGTCCTGAGTCTGGGTGTAATTATGTATATTAAGTATGTATTTACAAACAAAAAGTAGTATATGTATTATATCAGTTATCTGGTTTCCATAGTACAAGCTTTGCTTAGTTTGGGATCAGATGACCGTGAGTGAGGAATGTCCCAGGATATTTATTTATTCATAACTTTTTTTATTGTGTAGGTTTAAGTCTTTGTTTAACCGTAATCTCTCTATGGTAAGGGATCATATGGCCGAAGATGTTAAGCACGTAAAGCCTAGAAGGAACTGGCTCTCAAGTGCAGTTGTCGGAACACACCGATAGGTGCTTGGCGGCAAATTTTTAATTTGAGGGTGGTAGCCAGCCAGGTGGGTAACTACATATTACCTTACCACCGTGCTATGGGTTCCTCATAAGGTTTTCCTTCATCGAAAGCTCAAGCTCATTCGGACTCATAGCATTCGAACCCGGGACCTACTTGACGGCATCCGATGTTACCACCACTGAGCTATCATCGCTTTATCAATCCTTTAAAACATTTTCCCCTGAATAGTACTTTTGTATTTTTCCTGAGGTGGTAAAATTTCCGAAGGTGTAAACCTTATGAATAATCTTATTGACATAATTGTTATTAACATTTAAATCTAGGAATATTTATAATGACCTATACCGTTTCCTTTTAAAAGTTTGAGCGACACCCCTGGCTGAATAAATATATTTTTCCTGTAGTAGGTATGTTGGGTGGCATTTGCAATTAATCTTATGGTCCAACCTGAGTGCAAATAATCTGTTGATTTCTCTTGCCAAGTTCATTTTGGTGTTCAATTAAGTAAAATGCAAAAAAGATATTAAAACTACATGAAGTTATCTTATAAAGTTTTAAGGGTAGGTTACACTTTATGTATAATTATAAAATAACATAGCATAAGAAGGGTTCAATGTATTTTCCGCTGCCCTTGTTTGACCCAAAAGTTTTGATGTAACCACTGTTCGGATGACTGATTTTCAATAAATAATAAGTTTAAGTACTTCGTTCGAGGTTCTCAAGGCTTATGACAAATATAATTCTAACCTTGCTCGTTAATTTAAATAGCAAATAAAGATGGTATATTAATTTAATTTGTTTGCAAAAAAAACTCTTTTTGAAACCAATCGAGCAAGGAATTTTTCCTCCTAATTTCCTAAATTATAAATTAGTCAATATTGTATTAATAGCAAATAAAGATGGAATATTATTATGACAGATGAAACGCTCAGAAAAACTCTGCTTGAAACCAATCGAGCAAGAAATTTTTCCTCCTGATTTCCTAAATTATAAATTACATTAAATAATGATTTGTGTAGTTTATAAACCATCGATGATTAACGACACAGCTCACGCAGGACTACATATCAAAATTAATTAAGGTTTTCGTCGGTGCACCTGTGACAAAGTTACCGTCAAATATGACATTTTAATTAATGGCGATGGTCGGCATACTGGCGTCATTCCCGTATAATGACCACGGGGGTGACATGTGAGGCGAAGCTGATTTGTTGTTCATCCCCGTAGCACCCTCCGCTGATAGGTATAATAGGAGTGATGATGCGTGTTACAATTACTGTATACAAATAAGTCCAAATACATACTTAGTTGTAAATTTAAACCTCCAGATAACTCCATACTACAACCCGATAACCCGACTAAATATAAATTAGGTATACCATATTTTATCGTAAACTAGTTGCGCCCCTTGGTTTCACCAGCATACCCGAGGGATATCCTACCCTACCCTACCGTTAAGTTTTCGTAAATATTCCAATGTTCTACGCAACTTTCTTAATTTATTTCCGTAAGAACCATCCACAGAGTATTAACTTTAAAAAAAAAGATTGATGAAATCGTTAAAGTCGTTCTTAAGTTATGGCGTGACCAAGGGAAATAATAATAAGAATATAATCATTTATTCTCTATTCACAAATTACATGTAAATAAAAAACAATAATGAGCATTTTAGGTATGGAAAAAGATACAATTTGTGAGAGACTGGTGTCTGCACTAGGAGAACCTGTACCACAGATCACCAGGCTCCTACCCCGCGACAATGATGTAGTAGCTCATTCAGTAAGAATGAATGTAGAGAAAAAGTAAAAAAAGTAAAAAAAAAATGGATTCATTTTTATATATAGAAGATAGAAGAGATGTTTATGCAATATTTACCAACATTTTAAGTAGAGATACATGATCTCCCGATTCCTCGTTATCGTCACGTTTATGACGTTTAGGTCGACGCGCCGCGGGCGGGCCGTCACTAACAAATTGAGTGTCAACTCCGTGTCACCGTGGAACATTGTTATTACGGCCATTTTTAACATCAAACCGGCGAGACGGGTTAAATTGCTTTACAGACTATGTTTACGTTCGCTGCATATTGTCAATGATATGAGTTTACTTTTCATTTCGCCAAAATAGCCAACACGTTATCCATTTTGAGGTATCCAACAACAAAAGAAAATATGAACATGATCTATGTTTAATAATAATAAAATCGTTTGGTTGTTTTTTAAATCTGATACAGGTCACTTTAGTGCAAAAAAAGGTTTCGCGGGTCGCGTTCCCTCGAAGTGGCGAAATGCCAAAAAGTCCTTACAACAAGCTGAGTAAGTAATTCGAGAGAATGTCGAACGCACTCGTGGTGGGGCGGTGCGTACGTGGACCAGCAGCGGCGTGTAGAGGTTTTTAATTAATACCTACGCGGCACCAACCGTGCTCGGGAAATAAATCTTGGTTAATGTCCTTTAGTCTGGTCACCCAGGCCCCATGTGTTCGTATGCTACACTCAGATGCTCGGTAATCGATTTGTAGCCAGCTAAATACGTAATGACGAGTTGCACTGACTACAAAGAGCTCCACTCACACGGATTAATTACCAACAGTCCAACGGTCATAAATATTTTGTAAAGACTTTCGGAAAAACTTATGTTTATTATCTTGTTACAGAAATGCGACATTCCTTGAGCCACACCTCCAAGGCATAAGACGACGTGACAGCCGAAGTTCAGATTCGGATCACGATGAAAGGTCCACGGAGGATGACGAGAGATCGCTCCTGCGAAGCTCCCCGCGTACGAGGCTGCCCCCACCCCCACCACCGCCGCCAGACGACGAACCTCCCCCGCTGAAGCCAAGAGAATTTTTCGAAAGACTTCAGAGTCAAGCGATGAGGGAGGCCCAAGAGAGAAAACAAAGATCGAGAGACCTACCAATCAAAGACGCCAGTCAACTCTTCCGACCGGTGGACGCCGACGGCAGTCTTGGAGACAGTCTCAGTCAGGTAATTGATTCTTTAGGAAACTTTTTAAAACTTTCAAATCAGGAATCCCGAAGTTATCCGGATGCCTAATGAACCGTGCTACGTTCCTATTTAGTCTTTAGTTTTAGTTTCTCAGACATTTTCAAACTTTGCTTTTAGTATAATGTGGTTAGTTTTACATACTAGATTGGATTCAAAGAAATTCAATGGAGCATTTGTAGTGAAATGTTGTATCGAATTGAAATTACATTTTGCCGTTTATTTGTAGAGTATTGGTATGGTATGCAACATGAAGGGTCGCGGTACTCGTCGCTTCCTTCTATTTTGCTTCCATTACTATTCGAATGCTACAAGAGTAACGTTGTATAAAAGCAATATATTTCAATTCTCGAATCGGAATTACATTTGTGGCTACGTGAATAGGCGCTTTGCGTGAAAACGGAAGCACATCTTTTAAGTTTCCATTTGTAACACACATAACAAAAGTCGAACTTGCTTTTAAAAATAAATAAGAGTATTATAGATTACGATTTGATATAAATATAGAATCTTATTTGCTGAAAAACTACAGAACTAACAGGTACATTACAATTGAAAACTTTCATATTGTTGCATGCAGACAAGCAAAGAAATCACTATTTCCAATAAAAGTTTGCATTGCGTCGTAAATTGCATTTCCTGGTTGAAAATGAAAAATTCTATTGTTAACTTTGTATTGTTATGATGAATAAGGGTACAAATCGCAGGGAGAGGAAAAATAAGAAATGCAATTGCAACTTTGTATTGTCAAGCTCAATTGTGAAAGTATAAATCTATATAAGTGCAAAAGAAAGTAACGAACAGTCCGGTTTGTTGACATAACTAATTGTAATTATTCTTGCGTTTTTTATTGCTAGATTTATTGAATGGATTTTGGCATTGATTTTGAAATATGTTTTTTATTGCAAAAACATAAGATTGTCTATTGATTAAGTAATATTCGTTACTTATTTATTAAACTATACAATCCAGATTTTAAAAAATGCGCACAAAAATGCCACGGCTGCCAAGATGAAATCCTAACTAATAATTATAAATGCGAAAGTGAGTTTGTTTGTTTGTTTTTTGAGCCTTCACGCCTCAACTACTCAACGGATGATCATGTTTGGCATGCAGATATTTTATGGTATGGAGAAGGACATAGGCTACTCTTTATCCCGTGAACGCGAGTGGAACCGCGGGGGACAGCTAGTTTTATAAAGCATGACTAATCCAACATAGTTTCGAAAATATGCCATCTCGAAATCTTCACCCAGTATAATTGATTGTATTTTTATATAATTAAAATTATAAAGGATTTCTTCAGTATACCTACTAGAAGTACAATTAGCCGTTGTTTCACTTCGGTGAACAATATTTACGTACAAAACACGTCCGCGTGCACTCAGTGCACTCACAGACGGTGACAGGAGTACACTCGAGGTGTAAAACATCTCAGTCAATTGCGGGCGTTGCTTTGTGAATACTTGAAACCCTACCAAACCCTTCCGTCGACAATTCTGTCGGTTCACGCCCGCTGCACGGCTTAAAATACGGGGGTACAATGTTTGTTTATGAATGTACCTTTTTTGTATTATCCATTTTAGAAATTGATTACTTACATAATACATACATAATAGGTACAAGAAGTATATTGACCACCACAAAAACTGTGAAGTACTTAATTCAAGTACTTTATACTACAAATAAGGCGGTCTTATACGCAATCCTAGTAGTAGTGACATGTAATTACTGTAATAATTTAAAATGTATGCAAAGATAACTGGACTTGTATACTATAATTCATTATCCGATAGCTTTAGGGTGCTTTTCCACCAGAGATGTGCTATGCTACGTTGCTATGGATTCGTTTGATATCAACCAATCATATTTATTGGTGCACATAGCTTAGCACTGGTGGAAACGGATTCAACTAAGATATGTCTTTTTTTTTTATATGAAAGGATGCGTCCTATGGATGCGTGCTATGGATGGTCGCGAGTGGTGTAGGTATGTGCAGAGCAGAGTACCTACGTGTGAGCTGCGCATCTTCCTCTCGCAGCTACTTTGCGGCGGCGCATCTTCATAGCACATCTTACTCGCCCCGCTACATAGCTTAGTATCAGTGGAAACGGTCACATAGTTTCACAGCTTAGCTATTACATCCTCGCAGCATAGCTGCATAGCACATCTCTGGTGGAAATGCAGCTTTATTATAATAATACCAATCAGAAACAACCGATCAAATACGTTCCACTATGAAAGCAACATTTATTCCAATTTTTACCCGACTGACCCGGAAGGAGGGTTATGTTTTTCGAGTGTATGTATGTATGTATGTATGTATGTATGTATGTATGTATGTATGTATGTATGTATGTATGTATGTCTGTTTCTTTGGCACGCTCTACAGCCTAAACGGCTTGATGGATTTAAGCATATGAGGTGTCGTTAGATTCGCCTTGACTGTGGGAGTGTCATAGGGTATATTGTTTTTATATGGCGTCTACGGATAAGAAAAGAGGGGGGGTATTAAAAAGAAATATTTCGTTATTATAACAATATGGGTATCAAATGAAAGCTTGTGAACAGCCCATTCTATATATGTATATATTGCAATACTTTGGTGCTACCATTTTGACGTAAACTGCAAAAAACCATGTTTGATGCGAGGACAGTAGGTACTATGAGCGGTACCGTACGTAACTCAACAGAGTTGCGATGGTTGTTAGCGTTACTTTACCGTACCACTCATTTACTTACTAATACTAACAACTCATTCTGTATAGAACTAAAAAGTCTGAAATAAATTAAATTATTAAAAGAAACAAAAAACCCGACTGCGTAAAACAAAAATTAACTGAAAAGATAAAAACAAGCTCTGGAATATTACTTGAATGTTATAAGATATTGCAGTCGGGGATAAACAAATATTACAAAAAAACACATACCTAGGTTATTGGTTTGTCCCCGACTGCAATATCTTATAACATTCAAGTAATATTCCAGAGCTTGTTTTTATCTTTTCAGTTAATTTTTGTTTTACGCAGTCGGGTTTTTTGTTTCTTTTAATAATTTAATTTTATTCTCCGAGTTCTAATTTCAAAATTTGAATCAGTGACTTCCTCGTAATTCAGCCATTATAAGTTGCCAGCAATATTGCAAGCCACAGATGTGTTACGAAAATGTAAGGGTTTCCGAAAGCGTAATATTCATTAGACCATACTTACTGGTCCATTGGGCTGACTATTAACCCTCGAATTAGTGGCCGGACCTAAAGTTAACTGCCATTCGTGGGGTGTAAATGACATGTGCGAATGACTTAGAATTTTAGATGAGTGCCGCAGTTGTACCACTGTTGCTTTTATGTACTGTAATTAGGCCTTAATTGCAGTTCCTATAAACGTTATGGTTATACAGGTTTTATAATTGGAACTTAACTCTTTTATCGATGTTTCGGTTGGTAAATAGAGTCATAATAATACTAACTTCTGCCTGTAGTTTTACGCGCATTCCCAAAGTTATACTCATATTCATGAGATAATAAAAGTATCCATGTTATATTTCAGGCAGAGTAAGGTCTCTATTTATGGGCCAAGTTTTATTCTAATCTGTTCAACCATTATTTCGGGACATGGAACTAAAAAGTAAAAATATAAATATAATATAAATAAGTTTTTGTTAAAATTTCATTTTTAATACAAGCTTTGTTTGGTGACTGTACTTTTTTTTTACTGTACTCGCATTGTGTTCCGATATACAAATGTGTACCAAGTATCAAGTCAATCTGACCACTGTAAGTGGGTGAAATTATGTGTGGTGAAATTCGACTTGCAAGATTCCACCCGAACATTGCAAGTTATATCATAAAAGCTTGTATCACAATCAGCAACATTTTGAAATGGCATAGTTTTAAAATGTCATTAATTTATGTTTATTTCAATAACCATTCAATAACAAAACAAATTTGTTGCTGAAGTTAATTACCGTAAACATAATAAAATTTTCAATGTATCTATAAACAAATGTTCATGACATATTTATTTATACCGGTCTGTGAAGTTGTGTTATAAGAGAATTTCCTGTTATATAATTAGTACCTAACTATCGGCATATTATGAATTGTTGCGAATAAATTAAACTCTTCTAAAATTAATTTATATTCAAAAAGTCTTCAAAGTCTCCTCCAACAATGATTCTTTTGTAAATCGCACTAAACTAATATCAATTACATTCCTTTCTTTCAAAATATATTGAAAAAGGATAGAACATTTTTAAAGCCATCAATAGTCTTTGCCGTTTACATTTGCGGAAATTTTGATGGCGACTTTTATGTTGAAAACAAGCATTGGACTTTTTTGGCAGGACTAAATTTCTTACATATATCCTTTTCGTATGTTCTTTGTTAGAAAGAGATATAGTGAGACTAAATTAGTTTAGTGGTAAACAACAGAATCAGCACCAATAACTCTATATCGATGTTCAAAGTTATTGAACAAAATTCTATAAAGAAGTTATGACAAAGAATCTATTTTCGATCTGTAAAAGATAATATTTCTATCTACAAATTGATTCTATATACCTAAATTCTATTGAAAATATTAGATATGTCCAATTCTCCTGATAGGTATTGCATAATATTTAATAGGCCAAAATCTAGATCTCAAATATCACATCCAAGTCAATATAGAAGTTTATGTTAAATATAAATTACTTATTAGCCTAATATTAAGGCTAGATTGTAGTATGAATAGGGAACACTAAAGAAGGTGTAACTTAGGATAAAAAAAAAAAAAAAAAAAAAAATATCACATCCCGGACTGGTGAAACTGAAGTGAGGAATAGCATAATTATGGGTATCGTGTTACGATGCATTTACGTGCCACATGCTTGGTTAGGCCCTCACAGACGTAACGCAATATCGCCACTTGGCTTTTAGTCAATTTATATTCACCAACAAAACAATCCCACCAAACGATTTTTTTATGTAAAATGTTGCCAAGACGGCGACAACAGAATATGGCTCGCACTGTCAGAAAAGTTATCAGATCTCATGTAGAGCCAAGCTTATAACTTACTCTACAAGCCCTAACTTCACAAACTCTACACCTTAGTCAAAATATGTAGCTTGGCCGTTTTACTACTACAAGAATACCAGGTAGCAGTAGTAGAATTCATCGTATTCTGTATTATATGAAGGAAATCGTAGTTTTATCCACGATAATGACAACCATTGTTATACACGGAGCGATTATTGTGCCCCCGCGCTTCCGGCCCGCCCCATCGCGCCCCGTCTGGGCGACTTTTAATCGTCGCAGAATAAAAAAATATAAAACCCATCCCTACTTTAATTTGCATGCACTGCAGTGCAATACCATCGATTTAGTTCAACAATACTGTGGATAGATGCGACACTTGTTCGAATGGACGGCCGCAACTGCGTTTAATGTATGGTTGGTCTGTGATGGACTCGACGCAAATAATAGATTATTTGTACGAGAATTGTATAACTGAAATAGACAAATTACACATGATGGATATGTGAATGTGAAAAAGTGATGTTTTCACGGGCTTTACATAGGTACTTTCATTTCCTGAGATATTAAGATCATTCAAAAATCGAGAAAATAGATCTTTAAAATGTAATAATTTTATTTCTTTAGAAATTAAAAATATGTTTAAAGCTACTAATAAGTTTCCGCAACTGGAACCACCACCTTGTTTACCGAATTAGTGGTTATACCACTAATTCGGTAAACAAGCATACGGCCCGCCTGATGGTAAGCGGTCACCGTAGCCATATGGACGCTTGCAACACAAGAAGCATCGCTCACGAGTTACCGACCTTTCCCGCCTCCGCTATGAGTTTGTATGTGAGTGCACAATAATATAAACAACAATATTATTAAATTAAAAATAAATATGTTCCAATCTGTACAAAGGAAAATATACTAAAAAAAAAAAAAAAAAAAAAAAAAAAAAAAAAAAAAAAAAAAAAAAAAAAAAAAAAAATACTGTAAGTAAAATCGATCTAAATATATCTGTTTAAACATAATAATGTTTCATATAACTTATAGTTAGTATTTTCGCAGCTGTACCATAAGTTACCACTTCACCTAACTTTCTATTAATTACCCGTTAGGAAACTTAACAAAATGCGCCAATTAGACGGCTAATAGACGGAAGCGGCTACCGCATAAGTCAGATGTCAAGTCAATACCCGGTCGAGCGTCGTACCCCTGCTGAGAGGTAGGCTGCCACCCCAGCACAACTTTCCGGTACACTTATTATTTTAACTTCTTATATATACATATACCTACGTATATAACACCTTCATAAACTGTGATTGAGCTAGTTTCTATAAACTGCTTGTAAGATAAAAAAAATGGTTTGTTAACCGAAAAATGCAATTTTAATCTAAATTGCTTTCACATAGAGCATAATTTTGATTATAGTATAAAATATTCAGGAAGAGCATTAATAAATTTAGTTTTTATGAATATTATGAATTCAATAATAAATAATTAAATAAGTACCAACTCATCAGGATACCGCTCGCAACTCACAAGAGTTGGGTCGACACGACTTATTGATTTTTAACAACCCCGGGTGAGTCATCTGCTGCACTCGCTCCCCGGCCTACCCGGTCATCCCCCGGCTTCCCCCGTGGACCACAAACACTGTTTGCTCTCTTTGATTGAACTTGAAGAAACTAAAGGGTGGCCAAGTGAGTTTGTACACCAATAACTATACTGATACCTCGCATTCCTTGCATACTTTTTTAGTCTGCACTCGATTGGTGCTCGTTAAAAGTTTTTTACAACCACTCCGAGACTATGACAAGAGTTTTGTAATAAATAAGAACTTCTTGTTTTTTAAGATGGAAAAGTTTATTCGCATTTCAAATCCTCGCTTACTTAAGTGGGTTAAGGGAAAATCTGCGAAAAATCTACAAGCTTTTTTCGCTACGAAATAAATTAGGAATTTAAGTTTATCGGTACCTACCTAAAATACGCGTAATGAAATCGATATCCCGTCTCTGTATCCTATTCCTATTATAGTGAATTTAATCGATTTCGAAAATAAACTAAATGTCCATCTCATTTTATCAAGTCTCTTAATTCTAACAACTTGAAAGACTAGTTAGCCGTCTTCCGTACTTTCCTTCCTAACTTCTTACCTAATTAAAACTTCCCCATTCAGACGCTGTTGCGGTCGCAGGTGGTCTGCATTTTGCCCTAAAACGTTTGAGCCATTTGCAGCATCGGCACACGTGCTACCACTTCGCACTTAGTTCCATAGTCTTGTAAAAGCAAACTGGCACTAAACATCAAGCGCTGTATATTTTCATGAGTTTCACGACCGAGTCGCAGATGTCCCTTAAGAGATTGCTAAGATATAAGTGGTGATTTGATAATAGGCATCGCGTCGGAAGCGCTTTTCGCTTTAGAATGCCTAGTACGATATGGCTTCTAAGGTTCGTAAACCTAAAGTAGGGATAGGAAGAAGAGAATGATTTCTATTCAATTTTGTATCTTGATCAATTTACATATTTGTTTCCCAAAAATTGAATAAAAAAAAAAAAAAAAAAAAAAATATTTTTTTCAACTAAATTAAATTCCTTTAAAAATACCGATCAAAGAACAAAGGGTCCATTTGTATGAAACGCGTCCCCAGAATGTAGCACTATAAGCTTTGGTGGAGTTTGTTGGCCACATCGAGGGCATCATTTTATTGTATGACACCAAGTCTGGATTCCATGGGAAAAAAAAGATATTCACGTTTAAAGCAAACAAAATACTGAGTAACTTTGATATCGTCCCGCAGTATTTGTATAACTTTTCCAATTTAAAAGTATTATATATGCTTATCCAGAGTTTAATCTATCTTTGTGCTAAGTTCCACCCACATCTGATAAGCCATTTCGGCGTCATTTAATAACAAACTTCGAAAAACTTAAGCATTTTTTACTTACATTACTATTACTAGGATAAGGTAAAGATCTTTTTTTTTTGACACAGCAAACAATTACACTCGCATATTAGGTATCTACCTACTATATGACATTATGTTTCATTGTCGTTATTTATGTCTAATCAATGAATCAGCCCCATAGGCAGACTGATAGCCCCCATAGACTGACTGGATAATGGTAAATAGCAAAACACAATAAAAAAGAAAACTTGAAGATGACTATAAACACTGTATTATGTTCCAAATAGTTAATGATAACCGAAGATGTCCATAAAATAGGTACGGATTTACTTTGTATACCGGGAACACATTTGAAATCGCGAGGTAAACATAGTACTTTAACGTTATTAATGCGAAAGATAGTTTTTTGTATACCACTAAGGCAACAAAAAAGTATACCCGGCCCGCCTGGTGGTAAGCGGTTACCATAGCCTTTAAAGACACTTGTAACACCAAGGGTACCACTCGCGCGTTGCTGACCCTGCAAAAATCTGTTGACACCCTTTTTAAAGAATCCCATGCTGTTCTCCCTTGGGAAAACCTCCGGTAGTGAGCTCCTTTGAAACCGCAGAGTACGAAACCATTTCGGTTCCAATGTGTGAGGTTGGATCCCCGTCGATGGCGAGAGTTGCGATGGTGGCTCAGTCTAACGGGGTCTAAACCACTTGTGAGCTAGGGATCGTCGACAATTCTAATGGCACGTCGCTGAACCGAGTCCAAAGGCCCAAGCTGGTATCCAGGTACCGCCGCCTATAGATGACAGCAGTACTCCATTTGAGCCCGGACTTGCGACTTATAAAGTTGTTATAATTACTGCCTCGCTCTATTGAGCACTCCGAGCTTTTTTTGTCGTCTAAGTGACTATACACGAAACAGCACGTGTCGCTAGAAATATCGACGCCAGGGATCCCGATGCTTTGACTGATGTTTAAGGACGTGTTCTGGAATTGTAGGACCACACTATAGGGGTTTTCTTCGGGTTAGTATGTCTTATGTTACGTTTTCCAGCTAAATTACTGGACTAGGTTGATAGCTATTAAAATTAGCACACGTGGCAGCATAGAGCCTACAGATGGACAAGCTATACTATTTTCTCAGGAACACAGGTGAAGCCACGAGGTACAGCTAGTACTTTAATATGATAAATGCGACAGTAGATCTATCCGTATTGTTATGTTTTCACAAGTATGTTACTGGACCGATATCGATAAATATTAGCAGAAAGATAGCAAGGATCCTGGAAATTGACATACAGTTCTTTTTGTCTTAAAAACTCGATTGGAATCACTGGTATTCAGTATTCTGTGCCGCAGGGCATAGCTAATAATTACAAAAAACAATCATTACCAAAGGAACATTTTTGTAACTTCAAATGTGAATATCTTTTTTCTCCCATGGAATTCAGACTTGCTGTCATAGAATAAAATAATGTGCTCAACGAGACCTACAATCACCACTATAGCTCATCTTGCTACAGTCTGGGGACGTTTTTACCCATTCTTCTTTAATTATTATCACAGACATTGTCTCCTATTGTATCTCAAACCAAAGTCAACTAATTGCAATCCAAGTTTCAACATAAATTCTGAGCCAGGTATTTGAGGTGCTGCAATATTTGGGAGTGTGCTTCAACGCTATTGTACGCGAAAATTTAACACCTTTATCCGCGGTCGGGTATCTGGGAAACCTTTGTCGCTTATGATTCATGGCGGCAGTTATTATTGTCACCGATGGTAGAATTAATTTTCCGTGCAGATTGTCGCATTTCGGCTTGTAATAGTCGTTTTGAAATGCCGCCGATTGCTGAAAATTAATTTCATAAAGTAATTTGTTATCCACAGGTAAAATAAATTATGAATGATTTGTAATTTTCAGAGTTTTTTTTTATGGTTTATGAGAGTATTAATAAGATTGTTATTTCAATTTACTTTAAGTCAGAATTATCAAATTGAAGAATTTGCGTATGAATTTTGAACCATTTGGTTCAATTGTTATCGAAAAGAAACTTAAATATGAATATAATTATGAAAACCGCTCAGTTAAGTATCATTTCTCTTGCAATTTGTTTTTACCCGACTGACCCGGAAGGAGGGTTATGTTTTTCGAGTGTATGTATGTATGTATGTATGTATGTATGTATGTATGTATGTATGTATGTCTATTTCTTTGGCACGCTCTGCAGCCTAAACGGCTTGATGGATTTAAGCATATGAGGTGTCGTTAGATTCGCCTTGACTGTGGGAGTGTCATAGGGTACATTGTTTTTATATGGCGTCTACGGATAAGAAAAGAGGGGGGGTATTAAAAACAAATATTTCGTTATTATAATAATATGGGTATCAAATGAAAGCTTGTGAACAGCCCTTTCCATATATGTATATATTGCAATACTTTTGTGCTACCATTTTGACGTAAACTGCAAAAAACCATGTTTAATGCAAGGACAGTAGGTACTATGAGCGGTACCGTACGTAACTCAACAGAGTTGCGATGGTTGTTAGCGTTACTTTACCGTACCACTCATTTACTTACTAATACTTACAACTCATTCTGTATAGAACTAAAAAGTCTGAAATAAATTAAATTATTAAAAGAAACAAAAAACCCGACTGCGTAAAACAAAAATTAACTGAAAAGATAAAAACAAGCTCTGGAATATTACTTGAATGTTATAAGGTATTGCAGTCGGGGATAAACAAATATTACAAAAAAAAACACTTACCTAGGTTATTGGTTTGTCCCCGACTGCAATACCTTATAACATTCAAGTAATATTCCAGAGCTTGTTTTTATCTTTTCAGTTAATTTTTGTTTTACGCAGTCGGGTTTTTTGTTTCTTTTAATAATTTATTGTATAAGAATTTAAAATAAACATTTCAAATTAAAATTTTGGGTCGAATCTCAAAATGATATAAAGCGGCTTTTGGCGTAACTTGTTAGAGAGTTAGAGCTTTGCCTCTCTTGAATTTATAATGAATTTTGTGCAAACAATGACGTTCCTCAAGTTATGGGTACCTACCCGTATATATATAATATGGTTACGTAGTAGGCATGTAGTCTCAATGTTATTAAGAACCTGAATATTTATTCTGCTAATTTAAGTTGATAATTTGAAGATAAAAATGAAAAAATACAAAAAAAAATATATAATGTAAGGCCATTTCAATAAATAGAGAAAAAAAAATGATTATATTACTTTAGCCCTGTTTTTTTCTCTTTGCAGCTTTGTGGAAAGTCTTCGTAAATTAATCGGCTTATACTACGGTTGTTATGTACTGTAGAAATATTGGTTGTTATTTGTAAACTAGTTGTATCCTGCGGTAGCACACGCGTTACCGGGATAAAATGTCTCTCTCCTTACCATGTTCTATCTGCATGCCAAATTTTATCGCAATGTTTATTCTAAAAAAGTTAACAAGCAGACTGACAGAATTACTTTATTAAATGTATATTATTAGGAGTAGAGATGACACGACTATTATTACATTTCCATTTTTTTTTTCATTTCTTAAAACAGTTTCTGAATCGATTTCGAGTCCTACACCATAATAATATGCTTTGGTAGACTGATGTTTGGTAAATGTGTTTATGTAATATTTATATTTTAATTTAAAACTATACAGAGCCCGACTAAATCCCACATTAAGTCTGCTCAAAGGGATTTTATCACAATTAGCAACACAAATGCACCCGGGGTGCGTTGAATAATTAACTCACTAATGCGCACCCCAATAATGTTACACAAAATTAAAACGCCACATGAAATTAAACTGAAATTTTGACATATTTCATAATACTCCCTAAAAATGGTATTTATTTGAAATTCCTATAAATATTATTCAAAAAGATAACTTTGTTCAGTCACAGGCTATATTTCAAATTCACAAAAAAAACATCAGGAGAAAATTGATGCGGGCCACTGAGCATATTTCACAAAGTTATCTCGATACAATCTCATCTAAGGGCAATGACCGGATACCAAAAAAGGGATATTTTTACATATAAACAACGGAACATACGAAACTAAAACTAGAATGGATGAGCGTGTATAAAATTGCTTGGCATGTGCCTTTGTAGCGAACGTCGTCGAACCGATCCTTTTGCGGGAAAATCGCGTAATAATATTTCCAAGTTGGTGAACAAAGAGGCTTCTTTCTGTTTGAAGTGAGCTTCGCTGATATTTGTACCAGAAATATTGTGGCCGCTTGTCGCCAAAGTTACTGTTATTTGAAGTGTCTTATATTTTCTCCTTTGGTTCGTTCTTCGAATGACATTTTATAAAACATTCTGCGTATCGTTCTTCTATGTTCTGTTGCAATAATATCTACATGTAAGTAAGCATTAGATATATAATAAAGTTTATATTTTATTTTGCGGCTCAGTTTTATTCGCAATTTCAATCGTAAGTTACTATTGCTAGTACTTTGTTTAAATTTCGAACCCTCCATGTTATACAAAACAAGTATTATTCACTTTACTATAGCGTATGATCATAAAATTGAGTCTATTAAGCCGTTTATACGTTTGTACATAAGGCCATAAAAGTCATGCGGCAGGCAGGGTCTTTCATTGAGCCCGTAAGCCTGCAGTTGGCTCGCACACCGCAGTCTAAAGGGACACACTAATATTTACCTATTACGATATTTCACGGTCTATATGAGGGCATCCCAATTAGTGAGTATTTTCACTTTGTACGCTATATTTAAGAGTCAAATAATTACACACGCAGGAACGACCATTAATGGAAGGAATCTCTATTGGGTGTAATAAAGTTAATTTTCAAAATTTTCGTTGCCTATTTAGGATTCGAAATACTGACTTGCTGTATCTGTATGGTTATGATTTTATGTTTATTTTTTACTAGTTGTGGCGGATGGTTTCACCTGCGTCAAAAGATTATACATGGGTGATGTTGTTTAGCACCTTTCTCAGTAAACGGACTATGAAATGCATTTTTTTTTCAAATCGGTCTGCTAGTTCCTGCGTACGTTAAACATACATCACATGCAGCTCCGTCCATTGGCGTGAGTTCAAAAATGTATTCACTGTTCATTACTTTTCTGTTATACAATAGTTCTTGTAGTAGCGAAACTGCCAAGACACATATTTTGACTAAGGTGTAGAGTTTGTGAAGATAGGGCTTGTAGAGTAAGGGCGTGTAGAATTATAAGCTTGGCTCTACATAAAATCTGATAACTTTTTGATAGTGCGAGCCATGGTCTTGTCTTGGCAACATTGTTTTGGTGGGATAACATTGAATCTATTTGATTCAGCAAAACTCAATGTACTAAAAGTTATACTTGATAGAACTCTCTATTTCTCAGAGTCGAGAGAGTTTATCATCAGATGGCGAGGGAGCTCGTGGTGATTGCTCTTCCGTTGGATCGTCTGGCTCAGAGTTGGATGAGCAGCCACCTTGCGACATCGGTCTACTGGAGAGGCTAATCAGGACGCATCCAGTATGGTTCCTACCTGGCATACAGAGGGCTGGCGCCTTTCATTTGCTACAGGGGAAAGAGGAAGGGGTATGTTTCATGACTCACTTAAAAATATTATAATACGTAGACTTTTTCCGTATAAAAATATACATTTTATTCTTACATAAACAGAAAAAAAATGAGATAAATAAAATATAAATGTTTATTCCGATGATGTACTGGTTGGTAACATTGGTCAGTTCTGTTTTTAAATATTTTGTTATCTTTTTATTTGCAACCCCTTTCAAAACTGTGTAAACTTACTTTGAAATTGTTAATGTGTAAACGTACACAATTTTAAAATTAGAACTGAGAATATAAAATGAAAATGCTTTATTGTTTTGTTTTTGTTGTTTAGTTAGCTAAAACCTACGTATATCACACGATGTTAAAATTACTTATTTATTAAATACGGCCAAAAATTTTGCCCAGGTTCAGATCTTAGCTGTTTACCTATTCAGCTATTGCAAAATCGGACAAAATTTATGGAAATCTAACAAATATTCATCTTCGATTGCAGAACTTCGTGGTTCGTCAATCAAGCCAGCCTGACACAATGGCAATTAGCGTCCGACTGCCGGCTGACAAGGGCCCTTACATCGAGCACTACCTCATACAGGCATCTGCCGGACGAATAGGCCTTGAGACATCTCACAATCGCTTCGACAACATACCCGAATTGATTGCCCATTACTCTCAATGCTGGTAAGTTCTTTTGAAGGGTTGTCTGGCTTTCCATCTCCTGGTTTCAAAAGCGACCGTCTATTTACCCCATTAGGGGTGTAATTTAAAAAATCCTACTTAATCGCACACTTAGGGTACTCTATTAGATCCACAGGCTTAGACTGTACGTAGTTTGTCTGTCACGGTTCTGTTTTATAGGTAAAATTCGATGTAAATGGAGTAAACCACTTTAGTCGAAAAGAAATTATAATTAATATGAATTTCATATCTACGTTTAGCCTGCACTTATAAAAACATTTCACGAAGACTTTTTTATATTTTTTAAACATTATCGATTGAATAATTACAATTTCAAAGTTGTTGTCACTAATTGTCTCTAAATTTCAATGAATTTAACATTATTTTTCAGTGACGAATTACCAGTGCAACTTCAACTGCCTCGTCCCCTTCGAGAAGCTAAGAGCCGGCAGCAGCTCAGCTCCCTGACTCTACTTGGTCAGGAGTTTTGGGGATATCCCATGGCTAATCCCAAAAATAATCCTAACAGTCTACTCTCACCTTGTCAAATAACAAACGGTGTAGTGCCTATGGCTGTGACACCGTCTGATACTGGATCTAGTCTTAGCAGTTTTAATGCCAGTAAGTTTTATCCCCTAGTTATTTTGAATCCTTCATACGATAAATCTTTAAGACCAATGTTATGTCTAGGTACACGAACAAATTCCCGAGAACACATTCTAAATCAAGATAAAGATCAGAATGTAGTGCTTAAGATGTCTCCAATTGATACATCAGGTTCCCCACCGAGTCAGAACCAGAACCTCAGTACTTTTAAAGGCAGAACTGCTCCATCACCACCAGCGAAACCCACCAGTACATTTATTAGAGCTCCGAGACCAACCCCACCAAATACTTTAAATCTTATGTCTAGCACCGTAAGTATATTACGTATATTTATTGCTGTAGCTTAATCGGTGTTTTTCTTCTAATTCAATGTTAATCAACGCTTCACCTGTTTTCAGGCTCATATAACACAGCCTCATACATTTCCAACCACCAACACGCAACACTCTCCCACCCAAATGGTAAATGTTAAAACAACCCCTCCACCACCACCACCACGATGGGCGAAGCCGCCTTTTACCAAACCATCCTTATCGCCAACATCCGAAGCTGTAGCTTTCAGTCCCATTAACAAACCTTCACAGAATGGAAACATTACAGTCACAACAACAGTAACATTCTGTGTCAATAACACACAAATTCACAACCATCAAATCAATGAGAGCATACAAAGTGACAGGTTGCAACTAACGCTTGCATCTAACGCCATCAATAATAATAGTAGTGCAGACTCCGTATTCAACATAATGGAATCTGTGAAAAATATTGCTGAGTCTAATGGAGATTCCCAGGTGAGGATAACTTGATGTTTTGCATGGCGTGTGTAATCCAGTGAATGCTTTATTGCATGTCGTTCGGGTGTATTTGGCCAGACTGCTAGCAAATTGTTTGTCTCTAACCTTGATATAAGCTTAATTGTTTAATTTTCCATATAGTTATGAGAAACTATGGTACTTACTGACTGTCATCTTCCTGTTCCTGTGTAGAATATGATGCACCGTATGTCACCAGAGGGAGAGTGCATCAATGCAATGACAGCTAGTTTGCACGGAAGCTTCAAAAGACAAATGACTGAGCAGAATAACGTGGAACCTGGATCACCTTTAGAACCACAATCTCAAACAAATACCTCCGAGTCTGCCGATCCAATAGTCAATAGCTTAACAAAGTCAAGCAGCAGTTTTGCTCCAAATCAATTAGTTTCACCGAATGGTACGAACTCTGTCACTAGTGGCATATTTTCACCAACAAGCCAAATTAATTCCCCTATATCGAATGATACAATTTCTTCTAAAAGCAGCGTCTTTTCTCCCGTAAGCCAAACTAACAAAAGCGAGATATTTTCTCCTATATCTCGAAGTTCCCCAATATCTGCTAAAAATGTATTTTCTCCTAATTCTAATCAGTCAATTGTGTCTCCAATTATGGGGAAAGAAAAAGTATTATCTCCGAATACGAACACTACGAGTACTACGCCGTCTGGTAGATCGAGGAGGAGTAAGCACTCCCATCGAAAGGAGTCCAGACATTATCAGGTAGGGGGTAACGATATTTGATGAATGCCAAAAGAATCGTGTGACGTACAGTCATTACTAACCGCATGTCATTTTAAGAATCGTATTTCAATTAAAAATATGGCAAATGTATAATATTGATTATTTATCTTTTATTATTTTCTCTGATCTTATTACTTATGTTACATTTCAGGAGTCAGATATTCTAGAATCGCCAGGTGTATACTACAGGAGTTCGTTGATGGATAAAGTTTCCGATTACGAAGATATTTGGGGTCCGGAAAGTAATAATTGTTCTACATTCAAGCCCCTTAAAACTGAAAATGACAATAACATACATAATGGATTAATGAAGAGTAAAAGACCCGACCTTTTGCCTGATACATTACGTAAGTTGTTTTGAGATTAATTCAATACCAAAAGCAAAAAGTCATTTATTCAGTTTAGGGCCTGGTAAGGCACTTATGAACGTCAAGTTGTACGTACAGTTAAATTTACCACCGAATTACACATTAATTACATGTTCATTTTAACTCTTATTGCTTACAGCCAAATTAAATGCAGCTAAAAGTACACAATCAATATTAGAAAAAGAAAATATACACATACTTAACTCAACCGAAAGCTTAAACGAAAAGAAAACCTTATCAGATAATTCATTGAAAAAGAGTTTCAATAGCTCAACTGAAATTATAGCTACTACAAATAGCAAAGGTGAAGTTGTACCAAAGAGGCCCGATAAACTGAGTATTGCTATGAATATGAATAAGAAATTAACTGAAGAGATTGAAGCTGCCTTTAAAAGTAGAGAAAATTATAGTGCTGAAAGTATGGAGACGGTTAAACTGGAAGACGATTGTGTGAAAGATCTTTTAGGTGACGAATCTGAGAAAGACAATGCTGGTAGTCCTTTTTACGCTGATCCTGTAGATGCTTTAAAAGAGGTAAGGTTATCTCCAATAATACACACTGAAATATGGTTTATTGTCATATAGTTATATGTATTTTCTGTTATCTCAGGCTGCTTTACAACCCGTACAAAGACGAAAGCTGCTCAGAGTTGGAGTGAACCTATCGCAACGTTATTCAGAACCACCCAATCAAAATCATCCGTATTATCCTCTAAGAGACATGCATAGCATAGAGGAACTTTCACGTAAGTGCTTGCATGATAAGTATACAATAAATAATGCAATAACAATCTTCATTAATCACTAAGGGCGGTTAAACTCATCATCATCATCATCATCAGCCTATAATGTCCCACTACTGAGCACAGGCCTCCTTTCACAAATCAGGGTGATAGGGAATGGGCAGATACCACGCGTACCTACTGCGGATCGGTGGACGTAGGCTAGTGGTCAACCTACTGTTGGACTTTTCAAGCCGCCTAGAAGGCCTCCAACTAGCATGACAACTATTAAACATAACGGCCACTAAATGCATTCAGCGCCTGAGAACATACGTTAATAAAAAAAAAGCAAAACTAAAGATCTTAGGAAAAAATACAAATAAAGATACTAAGTTTAATCAGGCATAAGGCGGTTCTATAAAACTGTTTTTTTTATCTACAGCATCATCACCAAACACTTCATCTTCAGTGGACAACCTCGTTTCATTACGGAGCAAGCCGAAGATGAAGCCAGTCCAGCCACCTCGAGTCACCAACAAGCCACCCACAGGCAAGAACGACCAGACTTGGACCGTTGATTCCAGTTGGGAGTTTATAAGTCAGTGTTTATGAGATACAGTAGACACGAGTAGATGTTGCTTTACCTACAACATTTTTTTACCATCCTTATGCACTCCCAAACTCCCTGGATAACCCTCAAATTAGTTTAAACCAAAATTTTGTAACATACTCTTTGTTTGGCTTCGATTTTAACAATGTTTTTTACTTCAAACACGTTAATACTTGGCTGATAGATGCGTAATTTGTATCAGTAATGCACGTAAATAACTAGCAAGCATACCAAGTTTAAAATAATAATATTACTAAAGAAAATCATCAAGTTCAAAGTTTTGATAATGCTTACCTGAATGATTTACTTGCAGATAAAAACGACGAGAGTTTGAACAGTGAAAGTGGCACGTTCCCTTCTTTAGCTGAACAAGAGACTAGACTGAGTGGAGTAGATGATGGAGGTCAACACTTGACAGTACATCAGGTGGTTGCTCAAAGGTAATACACTGATTTTACTAATGAGCAGAATATTATTAAAAAAAGCAGTGTTTATTTTACTGAACAATGGACATTATGTTTGAAAGGCTTGCTGACTTTTTGTCTGAAGTTTAGTGATCAAGATAATGCAAACTTTTCTAGAAAAGGGTCTAGTGGTCTATGATTATATACAAACACTAGCAGACCCCCCGCGGTTTCACCCGCGTACGGTTTGAATTTTCTCTTTCGAAAACCAATGCACGCCACTGATTATTAGACACAACAAATCAAACACAGATATTTTTACAATTAAAACTAAAAACCTACACTAAAAAATCGAACTCAAAGAATCTTATTTAATTATTATAACAACAAATGAGAAAGAAATAAAATTAAACTACAATCAAAATATTCTAATGAAATAGAGAAAATTAACTTTTTTCTTTCATTGGCGTCACACGCGGTGTGTATTTTGCCAATTTCCAGTTATATTATATAAGTTCTAGTCACAATAAATCATTTTCACATAGTCCTCATGCAGTCAGTCACCGTCCAAAACAGTTTCCAGAACAAAAGGCAGATAGAGCGCGCGAAACACGGTAGTGAGGCCAAAAAGCAATTAGGTACAATTTGAAAAACATATACCTGGTATTCACTTTTGAATGTGTATTCGATATGTTTAAAAGCTGCTGTGTGCTAATTTATTAAAAAGAAAGTGTTTTCGTTAAAAAAAGATTTTAAACAAAGCAAATACAAATTCAAAAGCAAATACATGGATTACGCAACTTTATTGCAATGAAATTCCGATTGAAATAACCTCTGAATCGGTAGAAATATTACAAAATCGGAAATGGTTCCATTTCTAATGAACCAATGTTTGTATTTGCGGTTATCAGAACGTAAAAAAGATTTCAGAAAACCGCTTTATTGAACCGATTTCAATTAGAAAATGATTGAAATTTAGTTACGTAATCGCCACTCGTATGTAATAGTTTTTCAATTTGTATTTGCTTTTTTGGCCTCATTCCCGTGTTCCGTTCGCTCCATCTGCCTTATTCTGTAATCTGTGAAAATCTGATTGAGATTTCAAACTTGTGTCAAAATAAAAAATGAAATTTAAATCAATACTACTAAGGAGTATTGATATCAACTTCGATGCAAATCACCCCTAAAATAATTTTCTACCCCTTTTTAATCCCGTTTGGCGATGAGTTTCAATAAAATATGAAACACCACTTCCATCAATTATATTAAAGAACGTTTATGCAAAATTTGAAGTAGATCGGACCAAGGAATCACGTTGGCCCATACAAACTTTGCCCCCGTTTTTCACCCCCTTAGGGGTAGAATTTCGGAAAATCCTTTCTTATCTGATGCCTACGTCATACAAAGAACACACCCTCCAAGTTTCAGGTCTCTACGATCAGCGGTTTAGGCTGTGCGTTGATTGTCAGTCAGTCATTCAGGACAAAGCATTTTATATGTATAGATGAACGCTCTTTATGCAAGTATTTTTTCTATCACTAGATTCCCCGATTTACGGTTAAACGCGGAGCCAACCGCTTTGCCAGAAGAAGTGAGATCTCCACCCAGAGCGTCATGTTATGACAACGTACACGATCTAAGGCCTTTGTCTGAACAGGTTTGTAGTTCCCGTCTTATCAGCTTATATCATTTACCACAGGAATGCACAAAAAAGGAATGTTAACAAAAGGAACAATTTTGTTGGAACAATGTAGTTTTTTAACAATAAAAAAAAAGTTTTACATTTCTCGAAATAAAAAGTAATGAGTTTATTGTTCTGATAAAGTTCATTCAGAATATTTTTTTTAAACCGCAACTTACTAATTACTGATTCGGAGAATAAAAACCCTAGAAAAACAGAATTATCATCATTATGTAAAATATGCATTAAGCTATCGGAAAGATTTTTTATTCTTATAAACATCCTAATCAAAATTTATTTCTGTTTTAGGCAAGTGACGATGGCACGGTGTTTTCAGAACCATGGGATAGCTCGCAATGGGACGGATTAATACCACCATGCAACGGGCAACAACCTTATGATGCTGTAAGTTCGTATGATGCTGTGTTTGCCGCGGTTTTACTCGCGTCCCCGGGATGATGAGGATCTGTGACCTATTCCATGACCAATACATACACACACAATAATTAGTAGGATTAGTAAGGAGTAGGATATTGAATCGATTATGATATGATCTAAAAATATAAAACAAACATTAATTTAAATATTTACCAAACGTCTGGTACCTTAATTACTTACTTACGTGTAATTACCCACTGTCTGTTTTCGATAGTTGCTCTAATTAAGCTTGGGTGGAATACGTATTACTATTTATTTAAAAACTAAGCAGGAATATTTCTGAATTTAAATAGGTGTATTATCTCTGATCTTGGAAAGGTTTTTGAGGAGTGTGATGATAAATAAATAGAGATTACAGAGTTCAAAATAAATATGAATCTGCAATAATATCTATTAGTAAAAATATTCTTTGAAAATGAAAGAAATATGATTGTCGAGCGAAGTCGAGTCTCAATATAAACAATATTTTTTTATGTTCAAGGAGGAGCCCTGTGAATGGGAATCGCCTATTCCAAGGAGAGGTCCCATGCCGGCAACGCGAGCCAAGAGCTTCAGGGATCGACTGGACCCTTTACTAGGTGAGCAAAATACCTTATTTTTTACACACTGTTAGAACGATTTACCACATGATTAAATGAAAGCTAATGCATACTTATGTACATTCTGTTTCGTAAGATAAATGGTATAAATTATATCTTCGAGTAGATTATCAAGTGTAATGTCGACACATGTACGTACACGACATATTGTTGACTCGTTCACGCGCATTTCTCTAATAAGTAGCTCTTATATTGTGTAAACATAATCAGATGTTCTTATAATTATTTAATAAAACCACTATTATTTTAGTAAAATACGAATTACCTGGTGGTCTCTCTTATTAGCTGTGGACAACGATAAATTTAACTATTTACTCTAACTATTGACGTCGTTATCATTTGAAAATGTTTGAGTGTATATTTGATACCTTGACGTAATACTGCAGATGGCTCGATCCTGCAATTTAGTTATATGAATAATGCAACATTAATCAATCGTTATTAATGTGTTACTATCTAATTAATTAATAGAACACACAATGGGACCGCGGCGCACATCATATGTTATCTTTAACATTAACTCAGTAAATAAATCAATTATAGTTAAAGGGCAAAGGTTTGCTCGTGCCGTGAATTCTTAGTCATAGTGAGTAGGCAATGAACTGTGGTCGCAGTCGCTTCCCGACACTTGTGGGGATAGCATTATATAGTGACGCCTTCTCTCGTGTGAATGAGAAACTATCGTTTTAAGTCCTTCGTTCACGCGGGACGGAACCGCAGAGTCATCAGCCATGAAGTGGTTCAAAAAGTTGTTCCGAGGAAAGTGCGAGAAACCGTTTGACCAGAATCCTAGTTCCAGTAAAACTGGAGCGTGGATGAGCAAATTTGATTCGTTGGATAACTTCCAGCACCCCGATGATGTGTGCTCAGATTTGGAGGTGACAGTGTCAGTGAATGAAGTGTACGCTTTGACCACCATAAGAAACTTTCGAGGAGACACCTTGGATGAGTTTGTATATGAGAGTGAATGGGTGTTTGTCACCCGAGAGCAGCTGATGGAGCCGAGATTTCAGAGGCATTTGGCTAAGACTGATTCTCTAACAACTTTATGTAGATCTTTAGCCGATAAAAGTGTAATCAAAAGACGTGCTGAAGTTGTCGCAAAATCACCAAACTGCCATTGTGATAGTGAATGGATGAACAGTAACAAGAGAAACCCCGTACGTTTGAACATATTTAGGCGATTTTGTAATGCAGTCAAAAGACTCTGTCGGCGTTTTTTAACTAAGTCAAAGCCGTGTGAATCCTGTAAATTTAACTGGGATACCTCTGAAATTTTACTGAGTGAAGATTCTAACTTCCAATCCGTCAATCTTTTCTTATGTAGGTAATGTTTTATTTCTTCAACTATTAATATACTTATCCCTAATAAATAGGCCATGACACATTAGCTCATTGTTGGTAACTAGTAGATATTATTATCGTTGAGAATGAGGTTGTATTCGTAAATAAATAAAACTATAACAACGTATGTAGACATGCTTAAACATAATGAATGCGTAATGCCCGCAATATCATCTTGCCTTCACAATGAAATAATATTTACATAGGTACTAATACTTTTCTTTATCAATCCTTGATTTTACACGTGGATGTCGTCGCGTGTAAATGAAAGTAACTACGTCTAGATACTATATCTAAATAAATTTATCTTAAGCCTTTTTAATATAAGTGATCTCAATTATGTCTCCATAAAAGATAACATTTAGATTATAGGTAGGTAAAGTACCCTGTAAACTGTCAAATATCGTAATCAAAATACGTTTGTTATGAATTTGTCTATTAGCTGTCTAGATTTTTAGGTAGATTATTAGCTATGTAGGTACAACTAGATTTCGCCCCACAAAAGTAACGTATACATTATTCCAGATTATTATCTACTTAAAAGCCTAATTTCATCACAATTGGTTTTGCCGTTGCAGCAAGCGTAATACAAAAAAAAATGACTTTCGCATTTATTATTTTATATTAGTCGGACCATAATCCAACCAAAAGTCCCCGCGAAAATGGATCCATGTTGTGATATATAACGATATAGTCATGCCCTAATGAGGTCATAGTGCCTATCGTGCATCCTACATGCTATGTGCATGGTCGCGTGAAACTTTTTCACGCGTGTCATTACTTTACCTATATTGAATTTACTTATTCGATATAACTACAAGCGTCAGTGCACTATTATTTTCAGTGGCTAGGTCAATTTTGCATCTCCATGTAGTAGTAGAATTTTATTTTCACTTTATTGTTAGCCGAAATAAACTATTTTAAGTCTTTCATTGAGCACGAGTAGTGTTATTATTAGGGTCCCGTAAATCTATTTACAACTGGCATTTCCTGGAAGTCCTATCGATAGAAGGTACTGGGTCCCGAACTAAAAAGTTTTGTACCTTTTTAGTTCGGAACCCAGTACCTACCTTCTCGGGTCTGGAGAAAAAACAATTGGAATAATTTGACAGGATTTTTCTTACACCACTTTCGTTTACCCCTGTACTAACTAACTTTACTAACCTAATAAGACTAAAATGGTTTGCGCTGGGTCGAAGCTTTCTATAACATTGTTAATTTACATTTATTTGTGAGTCGCTTTTTGAGCAAAAAAACGCTATGCTCTACCTATCGTAAATATGATGACATATTAGGTATATACGAGTAGAACCACTGAATGGGAAGAAACTAGTCTCCTAAGATACAGAATATACTTCTAGTTTAGGAGCTAGTGCCATAAATGTTTTTTGTACCATTATTATATTAAATAAATTATTATTATTATTTATCATGTGAAGAAATACCCTACATCCTACAATAATTTATTGTAATATTGTCAGCAGCAGCGGGTCGTGTGCGCGCACTCCGCGGCGGTAGAGCGTCCCGCGGCGTCGGCGCAGCGTTGCGCGCGTACGCGTTGCACCTCGCACAGGACAAGAGCACCACCTTCGCGCAGAATGTTGACAACTTCATCGCATGCACCCTGGATTCTAAGGAAACTTGTCCACAGGTAAGCTCATATTTGACTTTAGATGTACGGTTAAGTTGTATTATTTTATGTCAGAAGCTGGCAGGCGTTCCAACTGATGTTAAGTGCCTGCCGTTGCCTAAAGACATTAGCAATACCAGGCTAACTGACTCTTAAATGTTTTTTTTTTAAAGAATAATTGATCCTAATAAGCTAAGAATAGGCATTAATAAGATTTGAAATACTGTATTTTATTATTTTGGTTCCAGATCATGATGCGCAACATAAGACAGTTTATGTCTGGAATGAAGAACTACCTCGTGAAACATGGCGAGAGGGAGTTTGAAAAAGAAGTTGAAAAAGAAAGACTCAAGGTAAGATTATTATTTTCATATGTTTCATTCGTTTGTTGTATGTTTAATTTCGAGTGACATGCTAATTTCTTTGAATCATAAATTAATATTAGAAAACGGAAAGGGTTATTTATCTCATTATGATCTTAAATACAATACAGAAGATCGCAAGCATATTTTTTTATATTACTAAGGTAACAAACAAGCATACGGCGCTTACGCATACGCAAACTTACAATACCAGTGGTGTCACTAGCGCGTTGCCAAACCTTAAATCGCGTTCGTTTGCAGCTGAAACCGACGGAGTTCCTAAACGTGGACGCGATCCTGGAGGGCGTGATGCACCGGGTGGTGGTGCGCCCGCTGCGCGCGCGGCTGTACGCGCTGCTGGCGGCGTGGCACGCGCCCGACGTGCGCCGCCTGCACGCCGCCATCGAGCGCGCGCACCACGCCACGCCGCTGCAGCTCGGAGTCAAGGTGCGTATCACCTATACTGCTACCTATCCTGCATACTCAACCAAAACCACTCTCTACCATTACCATGGAATAACAAATATCACTACCTACAGAAGGCTCTCTCCATAGTAAAAACTGAGTTTAGTCGAAAACTTTTTTTATGCGACATAGGCTGTAAACTAGCATTCGGCCCGCCTGATGGTAAGCTTTTATCGTAGCCATATGGACGCTTGCAACACACGAAGCATCGCCAACGCGATACCGACCCTACTCACGCGCATATAAAGTTATTTGACTATCAACATAAAGTTATTTGACTGCGGTATTCTGTAAGGTGGACTTCCCCATCCGACTGCTCTTTGAGCAATAAACGCATCTCTTTCTATCGCATAACTCTATCTCTTTTGGATGCGGTACGAATAACAACGGTAACGATAAGGTGAACCCTGGTGAACCATTCAATAATTGCTATAATAAAATTAACTTAGATGCAAACGTTTCAAAACTATTCCAAAAATAGGGGTTATCATTATGTCCACAATCCACAGCTTCTTTGCAATTTGGTTTATTGGAAATATAATAAGAGGAACATTAATATCAAAACTTTTTTTACAGGAATCTACAAAAGTACCATCATCGGCTGTGTTAGCAGTGATCTCAAAGCATTTCCTCAAAATGCAAGAAGCTGACTCGCCATTGGACAAATTAGAAAACCTTTTAGCGGCCATATCTGTCATGTTTAATGCGGTAAGAATCCCACTTTGCTATAATTTACTGATATAAACAAATATCCTATTGTGAAAACGGATGTCATTAACAGTCCCAAATATCCCGTATTGCTGGTGAACATTAGTGGTATTTATTTCCACCATAATCTCTCTTGAGAGCTACCAATTCAGCTGAATTGGTAGCTCTGTGATTATAGTATGCTATAGCTAGATTCTGCACGAACGGCTTTCGATTTCGATCACAAACTGAGTAGAACAAGTTCCTTCCTACTATGGAGTCCAGATAACAGATATACTACACAATAATTAACACCCACATTCAAAACCAGAACAAACAACTATGTTATGGGCAAATAATAAAAATGTTACTCAATAATTTGATGGCGCTCTTATACTAAAGCATTGGCATTTTTATCTCCTACATTTTACTCGTATTTTCCAACAGATCCGTGGAGAACGTAGTCTAGGCGCCGACGACTTGCTTCCCGTGCTGGCGTGGACAGTCGCCCGCTGCCGGCTGGTGTGCGCCGAGCTGGAAGCGGAGCTGATGGCGGGCTTGTTACCCGCGGCGCTGCTCGCCGGCGAGGGCGGGTACTACCTCACCGCCTTGTTCTCCGCCGTCGCCGTGCTCAAGAGACTGGCACCCGAACCGGGACCTGATAGTACTGTGCCGGTTAGTTTGCATGGAGATTTTAATAGGGGGCTTTAGAAAGTCCCAAATACTTACTGATTGCTCTGTAGTCAGAACAATCTATTCTGTATCTATTTGTTTACTTTATCGTAGAAATTAAGCTGTAAATCTTCCTAAGAGTAAATAAATAAATAGTCATATGTTAATGTTGGTAAGCTATAAGAGTAGAATGATCGAAAAGAAGAGCAGAAACAGGCGATCAAACAAGCAAAGGGCCTACATGATGGCAAGCTGTTACCTTAAACTAAAAACGCTTGCGACACTAGCGGTAACACTCGCGCGTTGCAAACCCTGCAAAGATATCTTCACACGCAAAAGGGGTTCGAGAGGAGTCGCTGTGCCGATAGCGGAAGGTACAAACACCATGGAACAATTAACCCAAAGAAGCGCAATGACGTTCATTTGGCCATTTATTCCGCCAATTTCCGACCACCGACCACCAATCATAGTGCATATGATTGGCCAAGATAAGAACACACGATGCAGTGATTGTTCCTTACTGTTCAAAATAAGTGCAAAATCACTGAGTAGTTGCGGAATTGGATTAGCTCGGTATTAGGTACTCAAAAGTGATTTTTCCTCGATCTAGCTAGCATCGAGCTAACACTGAGACGTGATGCAAAGCGAGGCGACGCGCACTTTTAAAATACTGCAATCACTACTGCTATCTAAGCTTGCCGCGTCGCGTCTCGTCTCGGTGTGAACTGACCGTAACATAACATAAAGCGCTATCTCTTTACGAATTACAATACGCTTGTTTGGTGTTGTTCGATGGTGATGTTGTATTGTATGTATGTGTAATGTGGCAGTGGCGCCGCGGTTCGGTGGAGAGCCGCGAGCGCGAGCAGTGCTCGGTGGCGGTGGTGCGCGTGGTGCTGCCCGACGAGTGCCGCGGCTCCATCCGGCGCGTGCCCGTGCCCTGCCGGCCCGGCGCGCGCGCGCGCGACCTGTGCCGCGCGCTCGCACACGCCGCCGCCATCACCAACCCGCAGGACTACGCCTTGTTCGCACTGCACGATGGACATGGTATGTTCTTCTAAATAATATTCAATAGAAAAATAAATATGCGTTATACCTCTGTTCTTTCGGTAGTAGAGCCATGCGGGAGGGGGTGATATATGACGTATCAGAACTGTCTCGCTATACACATGATACATTTTTAGTTTTCTCTTGTCATTTGACGTAATGTAAACACACCCCACCCGCACCGCTCCACTACTACAGGAACCTTACTACACAGTTATAAAATAAAATTCATGTGAATTCGATATTACTTTATTCTGATTATAATTGATGAATTCCTTTCTAATAAACTCTTATAGAAAAAAAAAAAATGTGAAAGCCAAATTCACTGCCACTCTTGAACATTTGTACATAAAATAATGTAATTAGCTAATATGATAATATATTAAACGCTCGCATTGCTGCCACGATGATAAAGAGATATGCTAGAAATACCTTCTAAACCAATGAATAAAATAAATAACCTAAGAATTTTTCACACACGATTCCAAACTAAGCAATGCTAAGTTAATGGGTTAAATATTTGTTTACGACGATTAGGATATACTTGTTTAACTAAGCAAACAATTTAAAGGGAGCCAAAACACACATTGATAATCTATTTTGTTCTAGAAACAATGTTGAACGAGAATGATTGCCCTCAAGAAGTGATGTCAGAGAAGAGTGGGCAGAACTTCACGCTGGCGTATAGGAGGATAGATGCCAAAATAGCTTGGCCTCAACAAGCGCTTTTATCTTATCCCTAAGAAGGAACTGCAATAACAGCTATCAAGTGACAAAACGGTAGAAATCTCTTCAAACTGACTGACAAATCCAGAGGGAGTGGGAAGAAAAATGTTGAATAGAATTTGCCCATAATTACGGCATCCCTATGCCCGGCTCTGGATAAATGCTAAGTATGTGCAAACACCAAATTAAGGTTGTCAAAACTCATGCTCATTAACATAAGTCTTGGTGTAATTCTTCTAAACGTTGATCAGAAAATTGCTATATTTTTATCATCTAAACAATAAAATAAAGTGATATTTTCTACGATATTACCCAACTGATTTTAAGTGCTATCATTCTCGTTAGCTTAACTTACTGATAAGTACATTCGCTTATAGGCAGTATTTTTAAAGCATCGCTACTCAACTTTGAGCATACTAATGTCTTATAACGTAGCTTTTTTACTCAGTATAAATAAGTAACGTTTTTATAGTCCGACTGAACATTTTCGTGGTTGTAATGCCCGAGTTTTTGTACATTTTGTATTAACGTGTGCGATTTTTATTCGAATTTTTGTGTGAATTTGTGATGTATGAGAAAAATGTTCACCATTTTAATCGTTCTTTAACTTAGAAAATAAAAAGTAAGCACTAACCCGACTACCTTATGAAGGTAGTTATTTTTCTTCGAGTGTACGTTATTATTTGTTCCTAAATTTTCTAAATGTACACAGAAATGAACTCACCAAATTGTTGTTTTTTTTAATTAAGTTAAATTAAATTTAAGTATTTTCTCTAAACATTTTCTAGTGCTAATTCTAAATTTTACTTTTGAAGTATCTGTACTTTAATTCTTTAATACTAACTTGTTTATGAACTGTGATGTAATTTGTATTAGTAATATCTTAAGGATTTGTATTGATTTTGTATATTCGTAGAGGCGTTTCTTAATATAATTTATTTATATATAACTATAAGGGAAATATTTAACACATGGATAAATTTTAGCGAAACTTTTACAAAGGACTCATAATGTTGTTTTCATAATTGAAACTCATATTTAACTATACATAATAATACACACAATAGGTACTAAATTATTTTAATTATGTTTGAGAATCACAATGAATTTCGCTAAAATTAATTCATATTTAGTGTTGTATTCAGATTAATCGACTTTGCCTTAACAATTGCCACAGACAATATTTTTCTAGTTTATTAAAATAACCCTAATCATGCACAAAATTGTAGGTGTCGCTACAAAATAGTCAATAAATTCTGAATTAATACAAATATTCTGGTTATTGTGACTTGGTTCTAAAAATAATGATTCTAGGATTAAAATTGATGCATTGCTCTTTAACATTTAGTACCAAACTTTTTAAAATTACTTACAAAGTGAAACAGATATTAGGTAACTTGTTCCCGAATCTACTCTCATAAGACAAATCTGTGGTGTCAGTTGGCGAATAATAAATCTGAATAATTATGTAACTGGTGTGACGCACACCATTTTGTATTTATTGCATTCTTGTATTAACGTTAGTTATATAACACGTATATTGTGTTTGATAACATTTTCAGTCATTTGTGAAAAAGTAAACGAATTTTTACAAAAGAAATTATATTTTTTAATTTATGCCCACTAAAAATTTAGTATTTATTCACAATTTGCTAGCAAATAGAAATCCTAAAACGACTAGTTTTCCACATCATATTTTCAGTCACAATCTTCTAATTACGTATGAGGGCTGGAACTCGAAAATCAAATCCTGAATGGACCTACATAATAAAACGAATCTGTTCGCAAAATTTCAACTTCCTAACCCCAGCGATTAGGGTCAGTCAGTCAAAACATTCATAAAAACAGTATTTTTAGTATACAATAGATATTACATCCATGACTATTATTGACTACACAAGCACCCATGTTGTTAAAACACATCACTATGCCAGCAACAAATATTGCTTGGATACCCCATCGATTCATCTACCACATAACTGTAGTTCTTCGTACAGAAGAGTCCGAACCTATTGAATTTGGTTTTTATTAGGATTCTAATATCTCACAATGCAAGTAAACTACCCTAAGAAATACCCAACTCCATATTGGGACAGGTTGAACGTGGAATATCCAGTAAGGAAACATCCAGGTACCGGTGTATCCAGTGAAACTGTTGGTCGAAAGTGGAGAGACCATCCTGAAATAATTAAGCGTTTGGTAAGAAAGCTTCAATAAGATTATAGTGACAATTTCAAGTATTTAACAAAATCTCTAACGAGTACGAGTCGGTCTCGCACACAGAGGGTTCCGTACAATAATAATAATAATAATAATGTAACCTTACTCAAATTTACTGTGAAATTAATAATAGGCGCAGAATTTAAAAGTACAAAATTTACCTTAATTTTCAACTTTTTTTATTTTCCCTTTACTTGTGCTGTAAGACCTTGCTTTTAACCAAAATTGACAATTCTAGGTCAGCCGGAAGTACTCTATAGGTTTTGGGTCGAAAATCTATATGGTAGTTCTCTTTTTCCTAGAATCAAGTTTGGCAAAAATTAAGGTACATTTTGGTACTTGCAAGTTTTCGTGAATATCTAAATTTGCCCATATATTTTTATCATGTTGATTCGGGACCTTGATTTTTATACCTACACCTAATAGGAACAAATGACCTCAGTGTCTGGTATTAATTTCAACTTGCTAGGTCCACCCGTTCCTGAGAAAATTGGTAGTGATCGGACAGACAGACGGACAAGAGAGTGATCTTATAAGAGTTCCTTTTTTCCTTTTGAGGTACGGAACCCTAAAAAATACCAGAATGAATTGGAATAGGTACAGACGTACGCATTATCTTTTGAATTTAAATGTCAACAGAAAGAACCAATCAACGAAATAAAGGATTACCTGCGGGACTACAACATAACTAAAGAATTGACTAGTTCACAAACTACTGAAGATTTCGGATTCAAACTTCCCGAGACAGAAAGGTTCAACAAGCATACATCTTGCACTGAAAACCATTATATTTATCCACCGAGTAAGAGGGTAAGTGCCTAGGTATCTACAATTGGTATCTATCAAAGAAGCACGTAGCACGTAGACTATACCGGGAACATCTCCTGGTTTTACTTGCACTATTACTTACACAATTTACTCCATTTTGAAAACTTATTGTTGATGCCTACGTTATAAAGGAACTTGTATGCAAAGTTTCAAGCACTAGTACCTCAATGACAAACAATTGATGATTGAACACTCAAAACGAGTAGGCTTTTTCAAAAATGTTAGTCATTCGTCATACCAGTTGACGAGTTGACGTTAGTAACACTTGAGTGTTCGTAATAAACATACTTAATCCAGAATCGTATTGTAATAATTATAAAACTAGATGTTAAGATGTGTAAAGAAATAATAATAAAGCTTGCAGAAAGAACACCACAATGTACAGCACATGGGACGACGGAGATGAGGAGTTCGTATACTTCACCAACGACTCCACCGAGATTGGTCACTGATAAGGACCAGTTCAAGCATCCAGCTAGTCTGCCTCAACTACCGGTAATTAACTTATGCCCATACCATAACAATAAAATGTACATCTTGTACAAAGAAGAATTATGATAGATGATTGAATTGATTGAATATGATCGATTGAATCAGCTTTTCCCGCAAAGTTGTTTACACCAACTCACGAGATGTTAGGCTAATGCAATATTTTTTCCCTACAACAATAACTCCCTCGTGACTTTTGAAAAACCTAAGCTATTTGCTTTGAGGAAAATTTACACCAAGTTTCGTATTTAAATTCCATACCACAAAAAGTGTGTTCCAACAGCTACACTTGAGGGCCAGTTCCCTTCTAGGCTTTCTTTGCTTACCACCTATACTCATAAACCATGGTGAGGTTATGGTCGAAAAAAAAAGAATTAGCGAATTTTTCTTCACCAGCCTCCAGTAGAACCAAGCTGGCATAAAGATCTAGAACCTCTGGATACGACTCATGAAGGCTACGAGAAGTACTTAGACCCATATCTGACGACCAGCCGACTGCACCACCGGCCCTTTACAGCAGACCAGTTGAATAACATATCATGCTCAAAGGATGTGGTGACATATTATACTTATGCAGATATTCCCTGGGTAAGATATACTTAAGTTAGCAAGAATATTTTTGAAGTTGGTAATTTAAGTAATGAGAATAAATATCACAGACTTAGCTAGTAGCGTTGTAAATCAGATATATAATAATGTAGATGCCACAAAGATTCGATGGGAAAATATGTACAGTAGATACATCTTTTATGGAAAAATGCATAGGAGCCTTTCTTCTGCAGTATACATAATCCAGCTGTAAATTAATTTGAAAAGTACATAACTCGTGCTTAATTATCTACTGGCAGCTAATTAGTTTTGTATTTCAGAAGAGATTGTCGAGTTAATGAATAAACCATCCATAGTTAGAGTGACTCTTTAATTTCACAGATGATTTCTACGATTATACGCACGTTAAAAATTCAGTACAATTAAAAATATTTAATCATCCTATTTATTCAGTAACTTCAATTAAAATTAAATATAGATACTACTGTCTCCACCTTTGTTTATTGAATAGCTATAGAAAGGGACAGGTCTAAAGATAAATCAATCATTATACCTACTACTAACTTACGGATATTTTTCCTTAGGTTCGAACCCCTAAACAGAAATACGATGAATGGCGTCTACCACCTCGTAGGCCGAAATCCATGTACGATAGAGAGAAATTCAAGGAAGACTTCAGGGAAATAAGAACTCACAACAAATTGTTTTGGGTACCCGGGTAGGTGCCTTTTAAACATGTAATATTATAGGTACTATCGTCACACACATGATCCGATACTCACATGTTAATCAGAGTTATACCTAACATAGCAAATCCAAGTGTCTTTTCAAGTTTGCTGGACACCTTAGTATCTTGCTGGTCTGCTATTTTTTGTAGCAAATAAAAATATTTTTAACCGACTTCAAAAAAGGAGGAGGTTCCCAATTCGGATGTTTATGTTTTTTTTATAGACTCTTTTGTATCTGACACTGTTTTGAAGTCAGCGAAATATTTTCTACAGAACACGTCATGCGATTTCGCTCACTTCAAAACAGTGTCAGATAAGAGTTATTTCTTACTTTTTAGTGTACTTTGAAGGCGGTTTATTTTTTTGTTAGAAAGTTTATTTATTATACATAAGTTAATGAAATTAACAGCTTAGCTTTTAAAGTAACAAAAATTTAATGATATCATAAAAAAAGATGATCTGTCTCTCTCTTTATTTTTCAAGTTTGTGTATTATTGAAATCAAAATAATAGGTATTCTAAAGTCTTTTTCCTTTTTCTTTTTCAGGAGCTTCCGTACAGAATCAAAAGACAACTACATACAGCAGACAGCTCGGCCAGAGTCACAGATCCACACCGGAGAAGAAGAAGTCAGGGCATATTACGAGCGATCCATAGCTAACTTGGAAACCAATGTACCTGAGGAATATTCTACTGAACTCATAAAATTTTCATCGGAAAACTCTCAGTACGGATCAAGAAGACCTATATGTACTGTCCTCGATCAGTTTGTTGAGAAAAATAAGAGATTAGAAAGATTAAGTTATAAATAAGTCACAATATAGCAAATAAAAATTAAAATTAATACCTTATGTTGTCTTTAATTTAAACCATTACATACTTGGAAAATTATGTGGATATATTTTAACTTTTCCAAAAAAAGAAATTGCTTATTATAATAATTAAATTATTGCCGTCTATTATAATGTTAATATTTATTTGCTTCGGAATAAACCGTTTAAACAGGTGTTTTTTCATATGGTTCATTTATTTTTGATCTATAGGCAAAGGACCTATTTATTAATTTTCTGCATTCTAACTCAGAGTATATAAATACTACGTACAAATTCTAATAAGATTCTTATTTAATGATAAAATTTGTCTCAAAGAAAATAAAAATAAGTTACTATGGTATGAGCGTCAACATTTTGGCGTCAACGTCAAAACTTGTCAAACAACGGTGACATGATGTCACCGTCAGCTTTAAAATTAATAAAAATATCAAAATGTTCACTCAATTAAATGGAAATAGTATATTTTCTTATAATAATAATGATGATTTTGTACGGACTATATCTGATACAGCCATATTGGGTTCTGATACTGACCTTAGCAATGATTTACTCTATTTATTTGCAAATCAGTATAATATATTAAACTGTTAAATTCGAGTGAGTCATGGTTCTATAACTTGGTTACTACTTTATTTATTTTAGCCCTTTATTCTGAATTTTATATGTATTGCATTTTATTTTAGTGTTTCATAATATACCTAAATATCTCGGAATTCAGCATGCCTCTTAGAAAAAGCCTCTAGCATTTTCCATTGTACTGCTTTATTTAGCGTAGAGCTACTCAGACCACTAATTTGCAGAACATAGCAGAGTAGTAAGAACTACCTACGAGATGTCTGGAATGCTGATAATGTAACCTATTCTCCTGGATAACGCACAGATTAGAGACTATGGTTTCTGTGTTTTGGTCCATAAAATACATTTTTGAATAACCTTATAAATTTTAATGAACACATCGTATACGGTAATGTCCTTTTTGTTAAATTGCATACGAAACATCCAAACAACCTTGGTCCTTTCTTAGCCTAGCTAGCCTAATATAAAATACCTAGATTTGCTAAATTTTTTGTTGTAAATTTGCTAGAAAATGACTAAGCTTAAACGTATGCACAAGACCTATTTAACAGATAACATAAAAGATTAAATAAATTTTACAGTTTCAAATCTACAGTTACGAACGGTATTTAAATTATACACATACGACAGTGCATACCTACATATAACGGATTAATAAAATAAGATTTAATAGGTGTGTACAGTACTTATAAATATCAGTTGCACGAGCAAGAAGTGTGTGAAATTATCATAACTACACGACTTTACACGAGTCGAGATTGAGTCCGACTCGAGAGCCAATAGAGGCAAGAGTGCTGCCAGCCACCGCGAAGCGTTCTCAAATTGGACCGTTTTCATTCAATTATTTACACAAATGATCTAACTCCACACTCACATAAATACAGTTCAAAACACATTTTAATTGTGAGTCTTTGTTGTGTAGTGCGTTGACAATGGTGAAAATTAATAAACTCTTGTTTATCGTTATCGCTTTCGCGGTAAACCAGGTCGTACGCGCTGATCATTCGAAAAAGGTGAGTGACTTCCACATATTATTATTAACAATTTAAAATTAATTTCATATCAGAATATACCTAAAGCAAAGTGCATTTTCTAGTTCACATTATTTTAATTTTAATAATTGCACTTGTGTTTAATTCTTTATTATATTATTTTCCTTTTTATTGCATGTTTTATTTCTTAACTGTAAGCCGCTTCGCATTTTTTGTAAACGGGTTAATAACGGAACTGCACAGGACAGGCTCAGGCTAGAGTGAGCTCCACAAGAAATTATAAATGCAATGTGCATTTTTTTAAATTATATTATTTATACAGAAGCGCTCGTGGTGTAGCATGATTAGCCGTTCTTGATCGATCGGCAAAGTTAAGCTACATCTGTCGTGGTCGGTACCTGGATGGGTGACCGCTCAGTGGTATTTCAAATCGAGCGTTTCCGTGCTTCGGAAGGCACGTAAAGACGTTGGTCCCGGTTATAACTTAATTGTGATAGCCGTTAAGCTAGTTGGATGCCTCCTAGGCGGCTTGAAAAATTCCAACAGTAGGTTGACCACTAGCCTACCTCCACCTCGCCGCAGTTGGCACTCGTGGTGGAGTATCTGGACATTCCCTTTCACTCTAATTTGTGAAAGGAGGCCTGTGCAGCAGTGGGACATTATATGCTGATGATTTATTTATTTGGGATAAAAAACAGTCTTACATTGCTTATTACAAAAAAATAATTTTTAATTTATACATTAAGTAAATGCTAGAACAAATATATGATGATGATATATACATATATATGGAAAGCATTATTTTATCATAAGATATATCCTGTGGGAATACATTATGGCATTTATGGTTTCACTAATATTATCGGATATAAAAATCAATGCCACTTTTCGTTGTAATTTTATAACTCAAGAAAGGGCTCACCTATCCAAACCAAATATTTAGGCTTTGTTCGGACCATTTAGTAGATGGTTTATGTGAAGTTTGCACAAGCGGTTCTTCATTTATCACATTTTTTGTAACAAATGAATTCAATAAATGGCGGATCATTTTGTTAATGGGGATTTTGCTGTCAGGGTAGGGTAGGGTAGGGTAGGGTGGGGTAGGGTAGGGTAGGGTAGCACCATAGAGTAGGGTAGCACCACGCGAACGAAGCCGCGCCGGTCAGCTAGTAAGTATATAGAAATTTGTCATAGCTGGTCCTACTAAAACTACATCATTATTGCTACCGCAATATCAATTGATTGCCTATTGTTGAGATATTAATTTGACCTCGAGCAATAAACTTCATGATATTCAATTCATAATTAATCAAAATCTTAAATAGGTACATAAATTAAAAACGTATGTATAATATAATCTACTCTGATATGAAAAGTGAAGTTTACGATCTTTAGAAAAATATTCTTGACGTCATAATATACGTATAAGTTACTGATTATATCAGAAAACGATTGAGTAATAGTGACGTCAAACGCACACAGTGGCGATTGTAATGGTATAAACTTACAGTGATCTTGAGTTTTTGGTGAAGGAAAACATCATGAGGAAACCATGCACGGTGGTAGCGTACTATCTAGTACCCGCATGGCATGTTACCACCAAAAAATTGATAATCACACTAGGCACATACTGATATGTTCCGACAGCTACACTTGAGAGCGATTTCACTTCTAGGCTTGATTGCTTACCATCGTCAGCCTCATTGTCATTATGGTCAATCACAAGCCTATTAGAAAACGTTCATCATGGATATTAATGATTCTGATGGTCATTAAAATCATTGATATCTTAATAAGAAGTCTATATCAGCACCCAAAAGCGTTGAACCTTTATGACAGCGGCTCTCAAACTTTTTTGGCGACGGACCCCCTTTATTTTATTATGATACAAAATCCACAGCTATAAAGTAGTGACATTCATAACTTAACTTAATGCCAATTAAGTATTTACTTTTTATTAACATAACTAATCAACTATGACAGAAACAGCTGTATTTGTATGTATGTTTGTGTATGTATTTTTGTGGGTGTGTGTTTGCGTTTTTTTAGTAATACAGATAAAATGTATGACAGGATATATTTAAGAAAGATATTATTATTATACAAATTTATGACAGGTTATATATAAAAGATATTATTATTATGACTATAAATATTCGTTAAGCTTGTGAACAACCAGTTTCTTGAAAATATTAATAGTATGCGAAATATTTGATGGGACCCTAAAATTATCAAAAAATAATAGTTTGTCTATTCTTTATGAAGGTAGTATAGTCCAATAGGTTTATTAATTCATTAATAAGATTATTGGACTATCGTAATCAAATTAACTATTTCGAATTATTTATTTAATTTAATTTGTTATCTGAACTGATCTTCCTGATTTTTGGCCAGTAATTTCGCGGAGCCTCCACATAGGCTTTGTAGAGAGTTCCGCGGAGCACACTTTGAGTATGGCTATTTTATGATATACTTAAAATCGACGGAGGTTAACATCTCAAGCTATTTGGAACAGTGAAAGTTGCCCTGCGACAGCGTTGGTGTCCAACAATCCTAATTATAAGTAATACTGACCTTTAAATTATACGCTTAGGTCAGTTACATTGCTAGCTCAGAGACAAAAACGAATACTTTGAGTTTGACTGTCAATCTCATAGATTGACAAAGTGTTCAAACACACATAAAAACAAACAAAAAAATAATTGAATACTATTGCACTTATAAAAACCTTAAATATATGCTTAGAATCATGTATGAGATAACGAGGAAATACCTATACTTCACGGTCTACAGATGAAGTTAATAACATAGAAACGTGCACCATTGTACGCTGTAGTCGAATCCACGAGCTCAAGTCGATTCAAAATCAAATCAAAATCAAAAAGTCTTTTATTCAATTTAGGCCCTGGTAAGGCGCTTATGAACGTTAAATTGGTACATACAGTTGAATTTACCACCGGTTCGAAATACACTTAAACTGAGAAGACTCTGGCAAGAAACTCAGCAAGGCTATTATTTTTTTCAGTCCAGATTCCATTGGATTTTTTATTATCTCACTACATTATACACCTATTCGTGTTTTTTTATTACAGCTAGTACTCACCTTATTCTATGAGAGCAAATGCTCGGATAGCAAGCATTTTATAGTCAAGCAGCTCACACCTGCAATGCAACTACTTCATGAATACATCGACTTGCGGTTCGTACCCTTTG
Organism: Achlya flavicornis; assembly: GCA_947623365.1. Classification (NCBI taxonomy): domain Eukaryota; kingdom Metazoa; phylum Arthropoda; class Insecta; order Lepidoptera; family Drepanidae; genus Achlya; species Achlya flavicornis. The sequence goes on from OX392482.1 coordinate 9,076,456, forward strand.
GTAAAGCAAGAGTAAGTTTATATTTATTTTGTAGTTTATATTTCTCCTCTCAGGCTCTTATAAAGTTTATTATTGATCGGACCTCCTGGCACACATCAGACACGTCACCGGCTAGTTACGCCAAAAAATCAAGTTCTTTAGAAGTTGTAGGATTCCTAATCCCTACACCTCAGTCATCGACATTTGGCTAATTTCATTTCAGTCACTCGACTGATATTACCAACACGGTGGTATCAGTCACGTGACTGATTAGACGACGAGATAGTGACATGCCATAGACCACTACTGCACCCTGGTTGATATTGGAAACTCTTACCTCGGAAATATCAAAAAATTGTATAATGTACTGAAAAAGATTCTTCTATTATTTGTATTTATTATGACATTGGTCTATATACGAGAAATAAATACATATTAAACATGTTTTTATGCTGTTTTACCGTATTACCTCTATTTTAGCACATTTCTAGCGGTGGCTTTGAGTGTCAACACGGAGTGACAGAATGTCGCGGCAACATGGTACAAGAATGCGCCCTGCACAGTATGAAGAACAGGAGCGATTTAGAGATGTTGGACTATGTCATTTGTGAGATGACGACCTTGGCGGGGACCGAGGGAAGTATGCAGGTCCGTTCGTTCTTATGTTGACATAATGACTTCATTACTCCATGGGCCGTTTAGGTTATTTGCAAGATAAACTACCTGTCAAGTCACACATATTGTGGATTCTAGAACGCTGTGGCGCTAGATGTAATATAAGAGCCGCAACAATACTACAGGCGGTTATCTGAGTAAAATGTAGTTTTTCTACTAATTTTTACTCTACTATGTATTCAAAGACCTCTCAATGGACCTCACACGCCTGAAGGCCCAAAATTGAACTACCATTCTTAAGTCTATTTTTCCCATTATGGTTGTTCCAAGTCAGTTTCGGTGGATGGGTACTGCCAAAATTTAACTTCCTCAGAAACTTACCAGAACCGTCATATCGGCATTTATCGATAGTTATTTAATTGAAATATAATACGTTTTTAATTTTATTTCTAAAACAGCAATTATATTTTCCTAGTAATATTGTAAATGCGAAAGTGACTGTGTTTGTTGTTTTGTTCTTCCTTCACACAGAAACGAAGCAACGTAACGTATCGGCATGATTTTACATAGTTTTTTTTTATCCCATAAACGCGGGTGAATCTGCAGAATGAAAGCTATGTAATAAATTAAAAACACTTCTGTGTGGTACAAGTTATAGGGTTGTTAGTGCCTTTTTTATAATTAAAATATGTTTTATTAAATATTTCAGTGTGTCCAAAGACATAACATAGATACGTCAGAAGTTATGAATTGTTTGAAGACGAACAAAGGTGTTATATTGCAACTTAACTCAGAGTACCTGACCCATCAGATCCAGCCAAAATTTATACCAACAGTCACTCTAAACGGGGTTAGTACCTACATATGCGATGTTATTATTATTAGAAGGGTACAGGCAAAGAAGAAGGATGTCACATTTTTTTATTTTATACTGATAACATATCTATGTGTATTCAGTGTCAAAAGTTTTGACAAAATCTAATAAAGCATTATTAGTTGAAAGCAAAGTACTGCATACATACAATTTTTATACAATTTTTTTTTCGTAATTGATTAATTATGACATGCCCTGTTCATTGCCTGTACCCTGTACCCATATGATCTTTAACCTTATTGATTGAGACACTAAACTTAAATGAGAATAGGTTTGCATAGATAGAAACTAATAAATTAATATGTTCTACGTGTTTTTTTCTTGCTAATAAATACGATTTCATTGAACAAGACAACTATATATTTCTTCGAGACCATTATATTATCTTACACACTTATTTCTTACAATTCTATATCATACAAAAATTCTAACCTAAAATTCTACCTATAAATCATTATTACAAACTATATTTTATTTTAAAAATGGGTTTCATATTAAATTTCTATTAATATATTTATCATTCCAGATATTCAACCAACAAACCCAGGACCGATCTCAGGAAGATTTGATCCAAACTCTATGTTCAGCGATAGGTGACGTTCCACCCTGTAAATACCGATACAATTAGAGGATAATTATCAGATGATATGGACAAATAAATTGTTAATTACAATAGTTTATTGTTTTAAAGTACGAGTACAGTAGTGATTGGGTTCCAGATGATCTTTTGTTTAATTAACTATTGATAAAATATCAATCTTTTTTTAAAATGGAAGTACCTGCATTTAATTTCCATTTTTCTATGATTAGTTAGGTCATTCCGAATTATCAGAAACTAAATTATACACACGATAAAAAAATACTATCCACTATCACCATTTATTTCCAGTTACACAAGAGTAATTATATTAGTTACGTTTTACAGTTCTTCGTACTTGTGATATTGATAAGAATGATCCTATACTAATAAACGAGCAATATTATATGGAGGTTTTTAGGGGTCTAAAACCCTATCTCATCTCTATGAGACCTATCTTATCTCACAATTAAAAATTAGATGGAAAACGCATTTTTCCGAGTTTTCGAGGGTTCCAAAGCGATCTTATTACTAAGCCTCTGCTGTCCGTTAACCGTCCGTACGTCCGTCCATCGGTCCATCCATCCGTCCATCTGTCCATCCGTCCATCCGTCTGTCTATCAGTGGGCTCAAGAACCGTAATAGGTAAATAGTAGATTTTTTTTATAGAATTTCTATACCGCTATATAACAACAAAAAATAAAAATGAAATAAAATAAAAAATTAATGGGGACCCCCGTACAATAAACGTCTTTACGGAATCCTTCGTGTCCAACCCTCACTTGCCCGGTTTCATATAATTCAAATAATGCCCGAAAAAAGTCGAATATTCTATTCCATTTTTTTTATGTAATTGACCACAAGGCATGCTGTGGTGGGCACACAAAGGCCTAGAATCAATAGCCAATCAATATCAATAGAATAGTAGCCTCAATGGCTCAAAAATGCAGGTGCCGGAACACAAGAAATGTGCTAGGCGATAGATTGTCAACCACAACAGGCGGTAGCCAGCCAGGCGGGTACATATCACAAACAACCTTACCACCGTCACGGAATAAATATACAAGAACCACTGTACTATTTTTTTATTCGAAGAAGCCGGTCATCAAGCGTACCTCCGGCCCGCCTGATGGTAAGCTGTTACCGTAGCCATATGGACGCTTGCAACACACGAGGCGTCACTCAAGCTACCCAATAAGCATTGGGAACCGTACTTACGTGCAGAAACACAAAGTCTAAGGTAAGGTAACAAACAGTCTAAGGTGGATGTACTAGCGAAGAAACGCTACGGTATATAAAAAATATTTTCCTCACGGTGTTCTCCTTCAAAGCTTATTGTAGGATTCCACTTAATAAAATTTAAACGAATACGTGTATTATTGCACATCTTGATCATTACAAATACTGTTTATTAGTAAAGACTAGTCTAGGCAAAGACACAAAATGTTTTGTTACGAAGGTGAATTCTCGACAATCCAGCGATAGTAATGCGCGATGTTCGTGTAAACACTTGGGACTCCTTCACTGCCACAATTTTCAGAGCCGAATGAAACTATGCCGATCTGGAAATGAGAAATATTAGTATTTTTAGTTGGTCCATGAATACGAATGCTGATACGAATGGTAATGGCTTATTTGTATTCTTATATCTACGTAGCTGTAGGTATTAAGAGGATCGTATACCGCGTACTTGTCTATACAAGTTTTTAAATAACTTTAAAGTTACAAGCATTTTAAAAGCCATGTTTTTGCGCTGAAAATAATGACTATTTTACAGAAATCAAAAACTTTTTTTAAATAATAAAACGCATAAGCCTAAATATATGGGATGGCACATCTACATACATCCTATTCCTATACCTAGATGGCGAAAACAGTGTTCGGTTTATTTTAATTAAAGCAAGTCAAATACTTTGCAACACGGTGTATGACATTTTTTCGCAGTAGAAGTAGAAGGATCAACAAAGATATAAATATTTTTTGTTCATTTTTCATTATTCTGCCTATTTGAATGAATGCACATTATATTTATTTTTCAATAGATCGTTGCTCTTTAATCAAATGCAATTACAAGAGGTTACCATTATGAACAACTTTTACAATGGATGAACTTTTACCTGTTCACGAAAAAAAGAATTACATGATTAATACAGAGAGTAAATGACTCACTTGCACATAATTTCCATCTCTCATAACAAGTAGAGGAGCACCTCCGAAGCCGGAGCACGCGTCCCTTCCTTCCTCGCCACCAGCGCACAGCTGGCCCTCGTGGACGGGGACCGACTCTCCGAAGATACGCTCGCACGTCTCTAGGAGCACTAAGGGCACCTCTAGTTGCTGTTGACGGCTTACCTATACATTACGCATATTTGCAGGTGGTAAGATACGAATCTGATACTAAAAATGCAAGTTCGATAAGTAAGTCTATCCCATCATCTTTGTAGCTTAGAAAGCCTTGGATTACACTAGAGATGGCGTGAACAAACATGGTAAAAATTTTTGACGGGCCAGCTGGCGCCTTTGGTTAAGACTCTGGTTAAGATTCCACCTATAGCGCCTCAGGTCGTGGGTTCGATTCTCACACAGGACATGCATTTGTGTGCATGAACATGTCTGTAGGTCCTGAGTTTGGGTTTAATTATGTATATTAAGTACCTATGTATTTACAAACAAAAAGTAGTATATGTATTATATCAGTTAGCTGGTTTCCATAGTACAAGCTCTGCTTCGTTTGGGATCAGATGACCGTGTGTGAGGAATATCCCGGGATATATATCCTAAACTAGGTAGGTGCAAGCTATTATGGTCATTTTGACATGAGGGCTCCTTGCTCTCGCTTATCGTATCTCTTTTTGACCCATGGGCTGTAAAAACGGCCAACATAGCATACCATTAGGTTAATTAACATCTCTAGGACGAAATAGTAGGATATATACAAATACGACACAATTCATATATTTTATGCTCAGAATAATCACACAAATTTTATGTTTAACATAAACAACCAACTTTTAATGTCTATTGTAAGGTCAAATTAATCAAGTTAATGACATAACACAGGATAATGATCATTCTGTCTGAAATCATACCACGTTGCTCTGACCGGAAAGTTTTCCCCATCCGACGAGTGTTGCCCGCTCATTTATTACTATTTCCGGTTTATCGTTGAGGCAGATTGGTGCTGCTGTCACTGAAATGGTAATGGAATGGTAATCAGCTGATAGGAGAATACTTGGGCAATTACCCGTCAGTGAACGTACAATAGATCATTTCGACTTTCAAGGACGTTAATTGGATGTCAAGTTCAGAATTACGCGGAACGAAACATATTTTTTGTGTTATTTTTATTCGTTACACATCCAATATGAAATGAAATTGAAATATACGAGTATCAATATAGAGAATCAATGTTACAATCTTGTTTGAGTAAATAATAATTTTTGGAGAAAAATGTCGATATTGTTTCCATTCCGTCTCAAAAATACCATCATAAAGCCTTAGGAAGTGACTTACGAAGGTTGAAGCTACTGAAGTTACCACCGTCTCGGAATTCTACTCAGAAAAACCGGCAAGAAACTAAGGAGAGGGAGATGTTTGTGCCCTTTTCTTTAGTTATTATTATACATATAAGTATGTCAATGGTTGTCCTAATGTCCTAAGACCAAAACGACAACCTTTGAATGGAGAGTACTCGTACAAAAAGGCAAAATACAAAAATTCGCGCTATACCTACCGGAGAATTTCGAGATGGCATATTTTCGAAACCCATGTTGAGTTAGTCATACTGAACAACTTTTACTATGGCACCAACAGAAAATTCTCAAAAAAATAATTTTCGTACTAATGGTTTTCTACCTCAACTATGGTCGATGACAATGTGTGAATATTTATTTTTCGATATTTCTGTCTTTGGCCCATTAAAATTGTTCAGCATGACTAACCCAACGTAAGTTTCGAAAATATGCCATCTCGAAATTTCAAATTCAATCCCAGCAAACAAAAGTTTTTAATTTTGAAATGTGATAGATGACAACTCACCGGAATACTTGATCTCATCCTTCAGCACAATCAAGGCTATATCATGTCGGAATATCTTCTGCTCGTACCCAGGGTGAACGATGACGCTCTCCACTTTGATCGCTTGTGTGGGCGGCGCGCAGAAGAAGTCGTTACAGTCAGGGCTTCGGCCTATGTCCCATTCACCCACCACTACTGTCGATCTGTTAGCGTTTGGAAACATGTACAGTAATGCATAAATCTTTGTCTATAGTTTATAATTAATTAAATTAATTATTTATAATTCTACGTTCATGAAAATTAGTGTAGAAAAGTTTAGATAGAAAAATATAGAGCTAAGACCACATCCTAACTAATATTATAGATGCGAAAGCAAGTTTGTTTGCTTATTACGCCTTCACGCCTCAACTACTCAACGGATCATCATGAAATTTGGCATGCAGTTAGCTTATGGTATGGAGAAGGACATAAGCTACTTTTTATCCCGGTGAAACCGCAGGGGACAGCTGGCGGACGCCCGGTCAGCCTTTAAAACTACTTAATACAATTATATTAATCGTCTAACTGCCCTACTGAATATCAACGCAATATCGTTGCAGTAAGCGAGCGCGAGTATTCAGACAAGACGAGATAGAAAGGGAAAAAAATAGATAATTACAGCTTATACCCCTCTGGTTTGGCCAAAGCGCAGTGGGCAGCAGTCAAAACGACTCGTTTTCCGATTATTGAACCACTGCAGGCAAATCTAACGTTACCAGATTCCTTATCTGAAATAAGATAAATAATTACTTTGTAGAGTTGGCTTGCGAAATAGGCATTTTTTATTTTGTGTATAGCTTTCGCCCTGCGATTGCTCTCGCATTAGAGATCCTCCTAAAAAAACATTCTTTCATACGAGTATTATAACGCAACGTCTCTCTTACTGCATTTTCTGCTATACTATGTTTATAGTTTTTGCACACTTCGAATATTGCACTCAAAGCACACCATGTAACCCCGTTAGGGCACACAGCAAAATAATCAAGAGCAGAAAAATCTAAATAGGTAAACTTACGAGTAAACCCAATCCTCGCAACCCACGGATGCATGCCGAGTCCATCATAGTCGACACCTCGCACCATGCTCTGGCCGCACTGCTGAGCACCTTCCTGATACACCTTGCCGCATTCACACGATGGACAGCACACGTAGTCCTCGTTGTTGGCGTTGCCGCATGTCAACTCATTCAGGCGGTGGAAATACCTGCAGTTATTCAAATTTATTTAGGTTTTCATTCTATAATAAAAGACAAAAATCAAAATCTGAGATTTTTCAATGTCTAATCATCACTTACCTTAAAAATGCCTTACATATGGCCATCTGATGTTAATCTTAGCAGAGCCTTATATGGAAACCAGATAACTGATATACTACTCGTATCTTATACGAGTTTAGTTTCTCGGCTTTCAGTCAAAAACCATTGATCAACTCTTTTGATGTTTCTAATTTACTTTAGCCCTGATTTTTCCTATATTTATTCATCTTCGCCATTATAATGATATGGTGAGATTAACAGACTTACTTATCAGAAGAGAAACAAGAGAAGTCCAGAAGGTCTGAGAGCACTGGACACGAACTGATCGGCATACACATTGTATAAGGTGGACATGGACTCTGAAAGTAAAGTAAATACTCATATGGGTTATAAATAACCAATATACTAGCCCCCTTATTCATAATAAAGTCATAAAACGTTGAATAGTTAGAATTGCGAAGTCTTTATCAGACATGTGACTTTAATGGAAAGTAATATGGTCCAAAGACTGAGAGGACACTATAACCTACGTAGTATATTATTAACTCTGATTTAGTTATAAAACGATCATGAATAAGGAAGAAGGTATATAAATAAAATAAGCAATTAACTCACTTTAAAGTCTAAACCTTCATCGTCACTTTTAACGCCTCCCAACCCTGCACTTATTGATATACCTGAAAATTAAGATTTTTTTACAAATAGTCTTAGGCGAAATCTCCTGTCATCGTATCTGGTTTAGTAGACTCACTTGTAATGGTGCGTCCATGCTACGCGAAGCGAGCACGAGTCGAGCCTCGAACGAACAGGATTCGTTCGTTCCTCGCGATTTCAAGCGTGGACGTAGGTAGTTAACGAGCCTTCAACGAGCCTACAACGAGCGCCATGCGAATCCCTGTGTTCGTGAAAAAACTGACAATCGGGCGGAGCGGCAGACGAGCACGCTACGAATGCTCATTCGAGGCTCGCAAGCCCGTCCACGCTATACGAATCGTGCTCGCAGTGTGCTCGTTCGTGGCGCGGCTCGTGCTCGGTTCGCCAAGCATGGACGCACCATTACGATCGTAAGTGTAATTAGAGCCTTAACTTAATGAAGGAGTTTCTAGTCTCCATAGACTTAGGATTGTCTTCTGAGGCTTCATACTCGGCCATTGGATCAAACATCGCATAACAATTTATTAGATGGACTGTAGTACATAAATTGTGTTAAAACAAGGTTATTAATCGTACACAATATTGGTTTGAATAACTACTCCATATATTGTACGGTCAAAAGTAGATTCACATTTTAATACCCTTTCATAATTATAAATTGACGTTCACTTGAAAGTTTGTATGAAAACAAGTACTAAAGTGATCAGCTACTTTTGACGCTGACTGTACTTATTTATTAGGGTCTACTTTAATAATAAGTCTTCAATTTCGTTCAAAAATAAATATTATTCTACTTGAAAGATGCAAAGTTTATTCATAACAAAATAATAATATAGAGCACACCATCAATACCTGACCTGAGAAAATTGCCGGTTGTCATAAACGACCTTGAAAATAGATTTAATCTTTTATCGTTTATGTACTAATCGAGGCAGCAGTATTGTCATGTGCAATTATTGGTGTACACTGCATTATTATGAGGCCAGGTTTTTTAGCATGACAGGCAATGTGCAATGTAGCATATATGCACATATACATTCACCCCTTTATTCATAATAAAGTTATCAAACGTTGATTAGCTAAAATTCTGAAGTCTTTATCTGACACGTGACATTTGGTGATCGAAAGAGTGAGACAGAGGACACTATTACACTCATTTAGTTAAAAAGCGATTATGAATAAGGGGGTCAGTATACTGAACAAAAATGTTTTTTTCCTTTTGGGAAAACTCCTTGATTGCCTGAACTTCGCGCCCGAGCTTCGAGCGCCGAGCCCGATTTTGAGGATAACTCATATTATATTTATAAGAGATACTCGAATCGTACATAGTAAGAGGACTAGTTTAATCTTAAAAGGATAAATTAGCGCTAATACTATTATGATTGAGATTTATTAACCGCGTATCTAGATCTCGCCAGTAGCTTTTATGGCGCTGATTTGAACTTTGAAACCCTAATTTGTAGTAGAAAAGGGAATTTCGTATTGTGCTGGGCTAGGTGCGCTCATTTTTCTGCATGTAGCTGTACCTAAGGACGGCAGCTACCTACCTAAGATGTTTCGCTTTATCCTATGAGGATTCCCCCACGATAAAAAACGTGCATTCATTTGAAGAGTTTCTTAACAAAAAATATTATATTAATAATAATTAATAATATTAAATTAATATTATCTTGTTAATCACACAAGTAAAATTATAAATATTTTTGGCAGATTTTTTATTTTCTTCATTATTCATGAATAAACGAAAATAAAATCACTTACTTCCAAACTGCGCATGGACGTTCCACTCAAAAATACAAATACACAAAAACGCAAACTTAAACATAGCTATGTTCTATTTCTTTATACCACTATGGTGGCAAACAAACATCTATATCTTAATTTACTCCAAAAAAAATATAATTGTTGATATAATTTTCTTGCCACTAATATGTCATTTCACACAGTTTAATTAACATTCCATTGTTAAAGTTAATTTAATTGTTGGTAATGAATCACTGATGATAGAGATGGAGCCGACGCCGGGATCACAACAAAAATGACACGGTACAAAGCCTCCGTTCCGACCGGAATAAACAGAGGTATTAAACATTTTGACAACAACACTAAAAAAATACTTTTATTTAAGCCAATGTTTGACCACAATTTCAACATGGTCAGTGATGATGTGGCCGAACGTGGTAAGCACGGAAACACTGACTCTCAAGTGCAGCTGTCGGAACACACCGGTAGGTGCTTGGCGACAGATTTTCAACATGAGGGTGGTAGCCAGCCAGACCAGGTAGTTACCAACGTGCTATGGTTTCCTCACAATATTTTCATTGGTATTTCATGGCAAGCTCACGTTTATTGTAGGATACGAACCGGCGACCTTTGTCAGTATAATCGACTTCACTACCCACCCAGTGGTAGTAGCTAAATAATGACATAGACGTCAATGATGTGGGTTTAGGTCCCTTGCAGAATTTACAGTTATTTTCAAAGAATAGTTTCATTCTTTTCTATCGAGCAAGGTTCATTCTTTTTATTGCGATTTTAAAGTTGGTTATCAAAAAATTACATCTCAAAGCACCCAAGCTGCTTATTTTTAACCGACTTCAAAAAAAGGAGGAGGTTCTCAATTCGGTTGTATTTTTTTATTTTTTTTTATGTTTGTTACCTCATAACTCCGTCATTTATTAACCGATTTGGAAAATTCTTTTTTTGTCTGGAAGGGTACACTTCCCGTTTGGTCCCATTGTCATCAGATCAGGATTTGATTACTTCTTAGTGTAATTTGAAGTCGGTTTAAGTTTTTTGTAAAACAGTCCAATTATTAAACTGACAAGCAGAAAGAGAGAGGTAGAGCATTGCGTTTATTCGCTCAAAGAGCAGCTCGACTGGGGAAGTACCTCCACCTTACAGAATACCGCAGCCAAATAACTTTATGTTGTGTAAAGTTGTGTTCCTGCGCGTGAGTAAGGTTGCCTGAGCTCATAGGGGAGGGGGAAAAGGTCGGTAACGCGTGAGTGATGCTTCGTGTGTTGCAAGCGTCCATATGGCTACGGTAACCGCTTACCATCAGGCGGGCCGTATGCTTGTTTACCGACTTAGTCGTATAAAAAAAAAAAAAAACCGTGTTAAAATGGACTTTTGCCATAAATAAATTAAATGTTACAAATAGTTGTCGACCCCTGGAGTGATGTGAATCACCGCTATAAACGTTTGCTTCAGATCGGTGCAGGCGTTTACACCTATTCACATCACAGCCTTTTTTGGTAGGTACACGAACATGCAAAAGTGCTTATACATGCTTCATTTTAACATTACCCGTTACTTCATCTTGTTGTATTGATAGTGAAAATTGCCAATTAAGAGTTGTATATAATGTGTTGCTACTACTATTGTGTACCATACATTATTCAACAAGCGTATTTTCTTTTATTTTCTTCACTGCCTAATGTATCAAACCAGGGAGGGGCCCCATTCTCGAGCTTCCGACATTAATGTCGTAATCACATTTATCAAAAAAAAAGTCGGATATCTTAAAAAATCTATACGTTTTGACAGAAGACATGTTTTCCGCCAAATGTCTATTCGACATCGATGTTGAAAGCGCGAATTATGGTCTTTCTTCCTGTACCTCTCTCTATCTTCATATTTAATGAAATGGAGTATGTATCCTGTTATTTTGTATTTATTTATTTGCCTGTATACTTTTCTGTGCATGTCAAAACTATTATTTTTCTTTCTTTCTTTTTTCTTTCAAAATAGGTAACGGCTATGATATATAGCAGAACAATTGCATTGCAAATCTTTCATCAGACCCGGTGTATCAGACGTACAAAAAATTTGCGGCAGTCGGGCCGATGCGAACGGACCGTGGCCGCCTAATCTTCGCAAAATCTGTTTTTTATTCCTTTATTGTATTGTATTGTAGTAAGTTTTTGTGGGGTTTGGTGTCATTCACATCATTAGGTCATAGCGGACTCCTCTCCAAAATATATTATAAGTTAATAATAAAATAAATAAATGTAATAGGTTTTATAGTACATAATATTTAAAAAAAAACTGGGGCATTCAGTTCCTTATTCCAATCGTCAAAACTCTTATAACGATACTAGCTGACCGGCGCGACTTCGTTCGCGTGGTGACTACCCTTATCACTTAGGGGTATGAAAAATAGATAGTAGCCGATTCTTAGACCTACTGAATATGCATATAAAATTTGGTAAAAATCAGTAAAGCCGTTTCTGAGGAGTAAGGTAACAAACATTGTGACACGAGAATTTTATATATAACGTTATAGTGATATATATAAAGTGATATCCAAAGTTACTTCTCTATTACTTTGTAAGTACCTAATTACAATTCTATTTTAAAGACTATGAAACTTGTGTTCTTAATCACACTTCTTATGTCACTTCTCACATAATAATAAATAAATATTATTCCATGTAACCACAATTATAATTTATGGATAACAAGCATTAGTTTCGCTCTAGTTTCAAATTATAAGCCCAATGATACGTTTGTGGCCGCTCAATGACATAGACAACATCCGCACAAAAGGTCACAGGCCGCTGGGCCTACCTACCTAATGTGTACCGAGCGGCCGAATTCACACCACGCCACCCTATTGTTACCAACACCTCCCAACACGTAAAAAATTACTTCCTAATCAGATAATGGGATTAATTCATTCAATTACGCGCGGAATTTTTAAATATAAATAACGAATGTGATGTGCGATTTAATTTTGCTGTCGCATTCTACATAACTCACTGTACAGAAGGCGGTATGTGTGATTTTATTAAATAAACAGCATAGTAAAACGTATCTACTCTGAGGTAAAACTCACAGAATATACTGTGTAACGAGAGTATCGTTGACGAATAGTGGAGTATGATAGTATGATTTAGCCAAAGGACATAATTAAATTTGAACCTTTTCCGAAAGTGCCGGCTCAGAGTATTATAATACTACGTACTGCCGGCCAGAAAAAGAAAACTAAAACATTGCTCAAAAACATACCGCTAGTAGGCAGCTAGGCGAAAAACCCCGTCTACACGCTACGTCTTCCATGCGCAGTTCAAAACTGTGCAAATGACTCTACAAAAACATACGGAGCACTGTTCAGTGGCCATACATGCAAGTAAGCATGTGCAAAATAGACTGTGCAAACCTCATAAAATTTTTAGAGCTCACAGGCTAGTGCAAGTATTGCGAGCTGTTATACTGTGGAGTGCTACGGCGATTTCATAGGTTTGCGACTTTTTTTGTTTATAATTTTTTTTTATATAGCGTGCCCATCCTCGCCAGCGCTTTTGGCCATAAAATTTATTTGAAACTCTTTTAATTAACAATAGACGCTGGCAACATGACTTAAAGAAGTGAAATTGAAAAAAAGATACACAATTCGAATCATTGTCACAAATTGCCTGACCAAAATACAACTGAAATGACCTGATATTTTTTGAAACATATTTTTCTATTTTACAGCCATTTACAGCTTATAACTATGACTTCATCTCGTTTATGGTAAGTTTTATTTTATCATAAGGTGTTCTAATAATGTTTTTTTTAACGTAAAAGGTTTTTTTAGATGATATTAATGCAAACCAGTATAACGTAATCAAGCAAAATGGCACAGGAAACATACACAAGCTTGATCAACGTACCATTTAAGATGTTTGACGCAGAAAGACGGGTGAAACTAACCAGGAGTGCCTCGGAACACAACGTGTTTCTGACATATGTGTGTCTTATCAACGACCCCAAACCATTCATTTCACCAGATTGTGATCAAAACAGGAGTACATTCTGTGATGAAGGCGAAGACGTAAGTAAAACATTTGCAGTTCAGAGCTAAAATTGCCCTCAGTTGTTCACATGTGCCAAAGAACTTTTTTTCAAACAGGAGTTAATTTCTTTACATTGAAGCAGAAGTTAAGTATCGTAGGTAATTGGTAATTTGTTGATTACTGTTTGTTTCTTTAAGAAGATCGATATTGAAGAAGAACCTATTCGAGTTGAAAGAACAAAAGCTCTTCATGAACTGGTCGAATCACATAAGAAAAATGACACCGACCCCTTAGAAGGGACATGCAAACTTGAAACCGAATCATCTACACCTTACGTATGTTTACAATTTTATAAATCAGAATAAATCTACTCTGAATGACTATTCTATTATTTACTTGTAATCTTCTAATCTTCAGCCAACGACAGCGTCTGAAGAAAGCGAACTCGAGAATGAGGACAGTGATTTCCTCCAGTGTGACAATGCTAATATTATAAAACTAACCAAAATGAAGTGGCTAACTGAAGAACAAGACGGTGCTCCAGATTCCAGGTTCGGTTTTGTTTAAATAACTGTTTATTTGTATGCTGATGTGTCAGTATATAGGAATGATGTCGTTCCAGAAACGTTAATGCACTGACAGGTGCGAAGGTAAGAGTTAAAAGAAGACCATTCTGAAGATAACAGGTAATATTATTTTGTTTCTCGTAAGTAACCCACAAATCAGTAGGTAAATAATCCATTTGGAAAAATATAGCAAAACGACTGTACAAAAATACTTAACCTAAATATTTGCTGTAGTTTTATTTCAGAACCTACACTAGTAGTTAAATCTGTGAAAGCACATTAAGGCGTACCCTAAAATCTTTTCAGTTGTACATCACTATCACCGACAGCGTCAAGCACTTGCTCTAACTGCAGTTATGAATCACAAGAAAAACATGATAAGCTCATCAGTTCCGGAGATAAATACTTGTCTACTATACTCCGCTTGGACAAAGAGCACAATTTGTTTGGGCTATCAAACATAGCCATCGTTGGATCGAGACCCTCGAAAAAAATGCGTAAAGATGACGATCGGGCTGTGTTTCATCAAAATGCTATTGTACAACTCTGCTGTGGTTCACAATGTTGTGCACACAGGGTAAGTCGGATTTTTATAACATAACTAACATTCAGAAGTAACCTTTGCCATATTCTAGGAGCCAACGTACAATATACCAAATTTCATCAAAATCCGTTCAGCGCTTACAGAGCTGAATGTTAAGAAACACAATTATTGGTTAGAAATGTCTAGTGGACCCGTAGTGGTCTTTCACGTATATTGAATAAACAAACTATAACTAAGATATTAATAAACTATTGTGCTTGTTTGATATTATTCACAGTTTGAGATGTGTGTGTGACAAACGTATGGTCGTGTGTGTTTTTATTAATTTTATGTATTTATAATGCATTATTATATAAAAATAGTAGCTTTCTGTACTTCTGCTCCATATAAACTTTAACTATGCCCAATTCTGACACTCCTCCGTACGCGCAATAGTCTAAAAAGAGATGCAAACATTTTTCTTCGCTTCATTTTCTTAAACTTCACTTTTCTTCTGTTTCAGAGCAAAACAGATCTACCGGCCTCACTTAAGGTATTTAATGTATCCTTTTGTATTTATGAGGTGCGGGAAAATATTAAAAACTAATTTAAAATCACTAAACGATTTCAGTGCGGTGGATGTCGGCAATGCTTCTATGATCCAACATGTCCATCTTGCATACGAGTAGGACCATGCAGTCGGCCATGCAGTCGGCCATGCGGTAGACCATGCAGTAAACCATGTGGTAGACCATGCAGCCCACCTTTCGTACGTTTTTTGAAATATCTTACTGTAGAGCTACGCCACAACTACTGTAGAAGACTTTCAAAGTGTAGTCTTAAATACAGTTTTGATTCTATTGAACCATATTTATAGACCTCACCATAAACGGGATAATCATATAATATAAGATCTCTTATTTTTTTTTGTTTTTTTTTTTTTTTTATTTTTAATTTTGGCAACCAAGCCCAAATTAGGGCTCATTTCTGCCAGTGTCGAGTTATATTTCAGTTTCCAGTCACAATAAATCACTTCACATTATAGTCCTCAGTCAGTCACCGTCCATAAAAGTCATGTTTTACTACAATATGGTGGTCATTGTACTAAAACTCTTCACGGACATTTTGAGACAACTTGAAAAGTAACGATACACTTAATTCATTTCATTTCACTTCACTAGTGCACATGGATGATCTTTATTGGGTAAAATACCACCAATAATACACAATAAAACTCAAAATACACAAATTTATGAAAATAAAAATGAAAATGCTACGTCACTCTGCAAGTTCCCGCCAAAAAGTCATATAAGATCTCTGATTTCCATAAACCCACAAACTGAATCTTGAGTGGATTACGTAACTATTGTTGCAATCAGTTTCAATATGAAACTGATTGCAACTCTTAATCGATAGAAATAATATAAGTCGAAAGTTGTTAAATTTGAAATGAAACACTGTTTGCATAATGTAATGAGATCACCGACCGCTATTTCGAACTGCTTAAAAATTTAATTTATTTGAAATTGGTTGCAACAAAGTTACTTAATAGCCCCAATAGCATACCTGCGACATTTTTGTCCTTAATTATGAATTAACATTTGATTTCAGGAAGATCCACCATGCCAGTCAGTTGTGAGTCATAATTATGTATCCACTGCAAGTTTTTTTGACGTAACAATTTTTTATTTTTCACTGATTCCTTTCAATATTGCTTCTAGTGCAATTCGTGTCCTAGGGGAAAATTGTGTTGCAAAGTAAGATTATAGTGTACCTATTAACTATTTAACCACGTTTTTTGATGATAATTTTGTAAGTAAAGCGTTGTTTCAGAATTCGTGTGTAACTTCAAAATGCACGGTTGATTGTACTAACTGCTATGGGTTCAAGGTAGGGAAACCTTTTTTAAATCTGATAAAACAGAGTTAGAGTTTGAGTTCTAGAGCCCGCAAAATTCAAATATCTTTGCATTTCTGCGCATCTTCTATGCAACATGGTTGTCATGTTTTAATTAATTACCTCAAAAGCTAAACAACAACAATATATTTATTTGAATAGGTATCCACAATATATTAATAAAACTACTAAGTACATAAATTACTATTAATGAAAATAGGTTTTACATTATTTTACTGAAAATCTCAGGGAAATCCACAACAAATTAGAATTTAGTGGAACATGAGTTATCTAGGTGATTTTATAAATTAACTGTGCATTTTTCCAGGTGTTACTCCATAAAAAACCGAAATACGACCCAATTCCAATAGAATTGACACCGCGATCAAGTAGCGTACTTCAAAAAGTAATGTTCATCACTGAATTTTATTTTTGGTTACAGTCTTGTAAAGACATTTATTTTTAGAATTTCTTTACTCCACAGCCTGAGACAGCCAGGTCCTGCCATCATATGCCACAATGCATCCCCCCATCATCCTGCTTCCCGTACCTGATGCCATGTTTCTGGCCAGCGAGGTCTGGCGCGCCGTGCAGCAACCCCACTCACTGCTTCCACAACCCTCCATGCCCGGCTCCTCGGCGACGACGCTCAAAAATACCTCCCGAGGAACTGTGCCCGCCAGTTAGAAGAATTCGATTTATTTCTGACCCACAATATCATAGTTAGATTTTACTAAAATTTTCACACAATATCGGCTATTTTTAGGGTGGAAAATGTGAAGATACCGATAAAAAGACGAAGTGTCCCAACATACTTTGTCTAGGAGTGAGTACAAAACATAAGAAAATAAGATTGTTTTAACGAGTTTGTTCAACTAGCGTGAATTTATTATTTCAGCGAAATCCAGTTATGAAAGAAGCGATTGAAACCAGATTTGGTAAACACGAAGATAAATAGATAGAAAATGGAAAAACGTCCGGAAAAATACCATGGGTTTTGTTCATGCAGGGTAGTAAGTTTAAATAATTGTATGGAGTTTGACGGGCCAGTTGGCGCAGTTGGTTAAGACGTGGAGTCTTAACCTATAGCGCCGCAGGTCGTGGGTTCGATTCCCACACAGGACATGCATTTGTGTGCATGAACATGTCTGTATGTAACCTGAGTCTGGGTGTAATTATGTATATTAAGTATGTATTTACATACAAAAAGTAGTATATGTATTATATCAGTTATCTGGTTTCCATAGTACAAGCTTTGCTTAGTTTGGGATCAGATGACCGTGTGTGAGGAATATCCCAGGATATTATTTGTCCCAGGATATTATAATTAAAATTAGAAAATTGTAAAAAAAAACTGAAATACCTTTTAAACAGTATATAATGCACTAAAATTAAAGATAAGATCGAATATTTAAATTGCATAGCATGCATTCCTTGTTTTGCGGCCTGGACCATCTTAGACGAGCTAAGGGTTTTTAAGCTTTCATTATTTCAGAGCGGAAGCGAATGTTCGTCGTCACCAATGTTTCAAATCGATGGAAGGAAAAAGAAAAAAGTGAGTAGGTATTCCTAAAATCCAAAGCAGATTAAGTGAATGCTGAAATTAAACTTATGTTAACATTATGTTCCAGATGAAAATATTTTGCGAATGTTCTGTACCAGCATGCGCAATTTGTTTTGTGATAAAGCCTACGGTATGGTATTATTTATAACATTTTTCAAACATTTTATTTCAGTAGACCTCCAATTATATTTCAGTAGACCTCCAATTCATTATTGCCGCGACTTTTTTTCTTCGCATTTTCCTAGTTTGCCATTGAATGATAGAGTTATATTTTGAGTACTAATCGATACCATTGATTACAGAAAAGTATCCAAAAATCTAAATCTGAAGAAATTAAAATAAAGAGATGAGTTGGTCGCACGAAATCCTCCGAAACGAAGAAGTAATGTACAACTGATACCCCTGTAAAGTAAATATGTAAATATAATTGAATACAACGCCCACAAGATGAATATAATTGAATACAACGCCCACAAGATGAAATTATGATGATGAGAATTTACACCCACACGTTGTAGACGTCCATCTTATACGGGCACAATGCCCATGCATCAGTGCATGATTTTTTCAAATGTACCTAAAAAAACAAGGAAACTAACATAATAGCTTTTTTTTATATCCCACAAAAATAATTCGTTTCCAGTTGAGCATGCATGCTGCATTTCGCTAGACTTCGAAAACACTGTTACAAAATAGGTAGTTTTATATAAATTAAATAACCTGTTAACATAAACAAAAACTGTTTTATTTCAAAACACATTTGGTTCGAATAAAGTAACTAATTCCTGGAGACAATATGCCGTTGTATACATTTCTTGTGCGGCGGCATGTCATGGTTAATCTGATCTATGACAGTGTACGGAGGGGTCCCTTGCGATATGTGACAATAATCACTGCAATACATGAAGGGTGCTATGTTCGTTTGGTAAGGATTGGGAGGGAAGGGAGCAAGATCAAACATTTCTCCATGGGACCATGTTGCGAGGGAAGAATGGGCGAATGGGATCTTAAACTTCTTCTTAGTTTCAGAGACGAAAACTCTGAAATAGGAAAGTACATTAGAGCATAGTTTATCCGGAAGAGATTTTATAAAAGTTTCGTTGGTAGGTAGGCTAATTACCCTTTGAGATTGTTCACTGGATTGTGACAAGCAGCCACTTCTTTGCACTCCTTCTTGACATGGATTCTGTCATAAACGTTTCTATGTACTTTGGCAGTTAGAGGCATCCATATCTCTTTGTGTTTTGGACCGAAGCCACGAACCTTATGTACAAAAAAATAATAATTTAAGGCTGATTTTTGAATTGCGGAATAAAACTCGGAAAGTTTTCCGTTACCTATGAAACGTCGGCATAAAAACGGATCCAATTTGGAAATAATCTCCACATAGAACATTTGAAAGAGTTAGGTTAACATTAGGTTCTCGGAGATTTTTTTCATTAGACGTTGCATAAATTCATATATACCTTTGGTACACCAATTTCTGAATAGTAAGTTATCTGATCCTTCAAGCCAATTCCATATTGGTCTTCTGTTGAAAAATGCTTATGATTGGCTCTGTATGTGGTCACATAGGGATCTAGCAGTTTTTTGAATCCTTTAGCATTTTCCTGTATAATGGGTGCTTCATTTCTTCCAGCTGCAACCACCTGTTGATAGTCTTTGTTTGAAAAGTTTTGTCTTTTTTTTTTTTTTTTTTTATACAACTTAGTCGATAAACAAGCATACGGCCCGCCTGATGGTAAGCGGTTACCGTAGCCATATAGACGCTTGCAACACACGAAGCATCGCTCACGCGTTATCGACCTATCCCCCCTCCCCTATGAGCTCTGGCAACCTTACTCACGCGCAGGAACACAACTTTACACAACATAAAGTTATTTGGCTACGGTATTCTGTAAGGTGGAGGTACTTCCCCAGTCAAGCTGCTCTTTGAGCGAATAAACGCTATGCTCTACCTCTCTTACCTTGTCTATGTCAAAACATACTTATTGCTCGTTTACTTACATCAAAAATGTACTCCGGATCAGGTGGTCGAACGGTGATCTCTGGCGGAGCAGTAGGTGTTTTCGTCAAGCCTCTGTAGTTATCCTTCATTTCTGATATTATTATTGGTTGCAGGATGTTTTTGGCTTGTAGCTGAAAAAAAATCGAAACGTATTAACGGTAGAACTAAGCAACTGAAGCTGAACTGATATAAACGGATACCAACACGTTTCTCAACGCCAGTCATAAATATGACCCTTCGACAGTTGATAGAACAATCTGCCCGTTCCATAGCCTTGTTCGGGTTGGGCTTCACGCAGAATTCCCCTGTGGTGGTCTTATAGGTCTCCTTCTCTACAACCATGTCACGTCCTGTTACTCGCTCTGGCAGAGGATCATCAACTTTCTGGAAATAGGTATGTTTGGATGTCATACATGGCCATGCAGCACTTTAGATATTCTTAGAATGATGATGGCAGATTAACGTATAACTAAAATATTATAGTATATTGCATAATAATGCAATATAAGCAAAAATATTCAAAGTCAAAGCCATTTATTCAATTTAGGCCCTAGAAGGGTACCTATGAAGGTCAAAGCTACTGAAGTTACCGCCAGTTCATAAGTCGGCCTTTCAACTGAGAAGAACAGGCAAGAAACTCATACTTAATTATTGAATACTACTACTATTGAATACTTAAATAAAATAATGGATCACAGAGTCTGATGTAATTTAACATGAGTACAAGTAAGCAACTTATGTTAATCTAAGTACTTAGGTGACCGAGCATATAGTAAATTTCATCGAAATCGTTAGAGCCGTTTTCGAGATCTCGAGAGCTATATACAGATGTTTCTCGTTTAATAGTATAGGATAGGTAAGATACGTGCAATTGCTAATTTATGGCTCCTTTTATGTATAGATTATCTCACTAAATGTTCCTTTAGCAACCGTATCCAGCCAAATTACCCGGTTCTAAAGACCACCTGGTGAACGGTAAAGCACCAAAACAGTAAGAGATAAGTTATTACTCACGCAATCCAAACTATGCGGAATAGCAGGTATATGCCGCAAACCAACACTGGTTGCAGACCTCGTCTCGTTGTTGGAGAGCCTCAGAGGTATATTATACTGCACGTTACCCCATGTGTTCACATTTTGTATTAACAGATCGTTAAGCACTGGAGGCTTGCAAGCCTTCTGTTGTGCCATTTTACTTGAATAATGTTTTTATTTGTAAAATTGTTAAAGTCATGTATGAGTCAAAATTACACAAAAATTATGAAAGTTGACGTATTAAACTTATTGTCTTTTTTATAGTTTTTTTTTTCTTTTCGGATTTCCATTTGTAAAGAGAAACTAATTGGAAGTATTATTGAAAGTGAAATAAGTTTTTAGTGCAATTATTTATTAAAAATAATCAAGGCTCAGAATAGCATAGATATCATTTTCGTCATAGTAGTCTTCCTCTTCCTAAAAGCGGGATTCTTCTCCAAGTCATGTGAGTATTCAGATTGCTGGGATGGTTTCAAGTACATTGGTAGCAGCACGTCGTTTTCTGAGACCCATTCCAACACATAGTCTGTAATGACTTCAATGTGGGGGGACGATTCAAAGTTAGTGCGAATCTTTAGTTTTGCATTCAATTTGGATGTCTGAAATAAGGGATTTTGGCTCATTTAAGTACCACGTTAATTACCGGGTCCAGCTACCGGTAACATTTTATTGCAGCAAGACCATAATGAGAAGGCTGATCTAGAATCAGCGAGTACCTGTTTAATTATGTGATTAACACTGTGCCATTACTTACTAGCTGAGAATAATTTGAAAGTGTGTATGAAGGAATTGATTAATATGTGGTAGAGATGGCAAATACCGCAACGAAGATCGTTGTATTAACCCTACAATTAGTTTCAGCTTTCGGTGAAGAAAAAATTGTATGACAACCATATCACTGCTGTAGAGGGAGACGTTTGTCCAACCGTACAATTTAAATCTGAATCTGTGCCTAACATTTTTGGTCACGCACGTCATGTTATGTTCTCGTCACTTACCATGACGAGAATTAGATATGTATTAAATATAACATCTCACCGCGCTTAGTTTTTCACCAACATATCGTAACGCTTCTCTGATAGTTTCACCTTTGCGTTGCCCCTGAAGTTACAGTTAAAAAGTATCTTTATTTATATCTATAGGGTGACTGGTAATTAGTTAACGATACTTAGACACATGATTTTACTCATGATAACAAACAACATTACCAAAGTTTTTTTTTTAATTTACTTATAAGAATACACCATTAGCTTTTATTTAATTTAGTTATTTATCCCTATTTCTTTCTTTTGCAAAGTTGTTTGTAATCATGAGTAAAATCTTAGGTCTACGTATAGTTTACTAACTACCAGTCACGCTATATAAAACTTTAATATCTTCCGTTAATATCCTATTTTATACTACCTACCTTGGGCAAAAGTTCCTTGACCGTAGCGAATAAGTCATCAGATTGGTCGTAATACAAAAAGAACGCCCACGGCGATCTAAAGTATTCGTAGAAGTCATCCAATTTATTGGCCTGATAACCGTAACAATTAGAAATGTATTACAAAGACAGTATATATGTAATAAATTATAAAACTAATTTAAACTTACAGCATATCTTAAGTGCACATTATTAAGCGTAACTGCGGACAAACCGTAGATTCTTCTAAAGTTCTCAAGAGAATACTTGTCTGGGCTCAAACAAGTGATTGCATCAACTATCATATCATTATTGAAATGAAGCTTGAAATAACCTCCTTTGAATGTTTCCATTACATAACCCTGGAATTTTTTATTTTAATTATGATCGCCAACTGACAAAATAATTGAAACTGCATCAGTTTTTTTTTAATTTAATAATAATATGCCGAGGAATATTAAATCGAAATCAAATTATTGTGTCAATTCACTACATTTTTAGTGACTAATGAGCATTATAGAAGAGTTAAGAGATTCAAATTGAATTGCCATAAAATCTACTAAGTAATTAACAATGCTCTCCAAAATAGTCTCCATGCTATATTAGAGTATTTACTAACATTATATTTTAATGATTGTACGTAATGATGCGGAAACTTCAACCCCGGGGATCGTACATCCAGATATTGTAGGTTTCCTGGCAGTATGCAATATGTCACTATTGGCATCACAAATTCTGGTAGCTTCTCTATCGGTATTATGGAATCTCGCCTTTGAAATAATTGTTTCACTATAAGACTTGCTTCGGAGAAATGAACATAATTACGCTTATAATATAGATTATTGGATCTATAATAACTTACGACAAAATAGACGATTTGTGATTCCACGATCCATTATTATATTCGGAAGACGTTGGTTCATTTAATGTGGCAAAACTCACATTTCTTGTTGAGAACCTGACGGGATTTCGTCCAGGAATGTATTTCCTTCCAGAAAACAGGGGATCCAACTGATTTCTTATTTGTTCTCCCAACTTATGAAAATAATAATATTTTATTTAACCATGATTTAACTTAATTTATTTGGATCAGACATAATGTCATTATACACGCATTCGGGGAGAGATGAGAGGACTGACAAGAATGGATATGGAGTGTATAAGAAAGAGGAAGTTATAGTAAATGTAGCGGATAGAGACTGAATAGTTGAATGAAAGGAACCGTTTGTTGTGGTATCGACAATGTTATGAGGAGAGATGAAAGTTATGTGACAAGAAGAGTTATGAATAAAACAGGAAGAATCTAGGTAGATGGATATGTCGGACAAGAGACCGAAGAAGAGATGGATGGATTGTGAGGACCTATGAATGCAAAAAAATATATCGACAGGATATGAGGTAGGCAGATGATGATATTATACCTTTTCACCAATTTCATAAGAATCATAAAACTTATGCCTGCTGGTTTGAGCAAAGTAGCGTCGGTGGTAAATAGTGGCAGGACCCGCAGAATAAATCGAAGGGTCCTTCGTAGTGAACTTGTGGTCAATCAAAATACCACCATCGTATGCTATGCCACTTTTGTTTAATGCTGCAAAACGAGAATCCAGAAAACTGGTCATTCCTTTATTACGATATACAAATAACTTATGTTACGCTAAAATACACACAAAAATATTACAAAATTAATACTTCAAGGAACAGTTTCTCAGACGCACACGTCCATTTTACATGTGAATGTCCACCTAATTGCTAACATCATAAAAATTGAAGTAGCAGGATAAATGAGGCACACGGACCATCGATTTTACATCGTTAGCAATAAAGTGTACATTTGCTTGTTAAATAGGATTGGGCATCCGTTTAACCATTCTGTAAGCAGTCGGATAAATCCGTTAACATTCGAAACTATCGCAATAGATACAATTAATTTCGTAAACATAATGTAAAGATGGTACCTAAATAAAAATAAATTAGATCAGCCTTGCAAGATAATGATAACATAGAAGCAGAATTAATTTATTATTAGATATTAGATTTATTGAATTATTATAATTTAACAGAAGATACAGTTCATACCTATAAAAGCTTCTGTATTAACCCCCTGTTTTCCATAGTAGAAGAAAGCCGAGCACTCAAGTCGCAGTAAATGGAACTGTGATAAAAATTCCACGTGTGTGACAAGGTTTTCGAAGTTTACTGACCATGATTGGAAGTAGTAAGAACGATATACTGTGATCTTCAAGTTGTCCAAGACTTCACGAACAGTTTGGTCAACCTATGGTGAAAGATGTTTTTTTAGTTTAGCTATAGTTTATTACTTAGCAAGATTTAAACAGAAAAAGGTTTTATAATAATTGAAAGAGCGATAGATAGTTCTACTATCCTACTATATTATTGGGATACATTTAAAAAAAGCACTGTATGGCTGTTTGTTACAGTTTATAAAAAATAAAAGACACGCTTTAAAAAGCCCTATACTAAAAAGTATTAACGATGGTATGACATTATTGTATTTTCATCGATCCTTGAGAAGTGTGCACAATTCCTGTTCAATCTGACGTTTTGAAGATGATGAAAATTACTTTTGAAGATTCCATTCCATTCATACTTACACACAGGTGAAGCTAATAAAAGCGTCTAAAAATACGTAAGAACAAATAAATATATACCTACATAGGTACCTAACGTTTAGTTTTATTATTTCCCAATGTCAACCAGACTATTCTAAAACTACCTAATTGCATCCAATCCTGTGCCACAATTAAAAAAAAGAATCAACCCATTCATAGAGTAAATAATATACTACGTAGAAATAATACTAAGATGAAATTAATGTTACTAACATTTAAATTACAGAACACAGCCACTCTGGTCTTATACGGGTCTTCAGGCGGGAAAGGTTCTATAAACACAATGTTTTCAGGCGGTATATTTGACTCTAGCAGGGTATTCAAACAACAGTACGCGTGTATTTTAGCACCGTACACTAATACTTTATCTATAACAAAAGTTCATAGCAGTTACATATTTTTATTATGATCATAATGAAAAATAATTTCGATAATCCAAAAAATAAAGAAACAGTACGGAAACGGTTTACTTAATACAAAAATTGTTTTCATCTATGTAATGTGTGTAGTGTATATGTGATAAAAGAACATGAATAACTTCAGCTATGGGGGCTGCTGCCTAGAATACAGGCTTGTCCTAGTTTAGGTAGTAGTTTGTACTAAATTGTGACATTGACGTAATCTATATGTACCTTTGTAACTCGAAATGTTTTAGTGCAAATAAATAAAATATTATTAAAATATTTTCATCTATGTATAATAAGGGGCACGAGTCGCGCGTGAGCATAGATTGACACCTGCGCAGTAGTTAAATTTTTCGGTCTCTTTGGCGGAATGACGCAGGGGGAGCACCGAGCTGCACACGATTGGTTCTTCAGTCAATGAATAGAATAGAATAGAAAACATTTATTCAGATCATAATTTAACAAATAACATAAGAAAACAAAAAAAATACATCAACCGCTTAACCTATGTCTTAATCTATGGAGCTGAAACGGTCTCCCACTCAGCATAATGTCGCAGCACAAGGCTACGACGCTGGTTTACAGTGGGAACCAGAATATTAACAATATAACAACCTATCAATAAAATACAATAACATAATACATAATATTAGTACATATAAGTATATATAAATAATATAAATATACTAAATAGACTAATATAACAGATAATAATACATGATCAATGTACATACAATATAATAGTAATAAATTAAAGCTGCATTTAAAAATACACATTGTGACGACGCGATCTAAAAAGATAAAAAAAAACATTTAATAATACCTAATAAAAAAAATAAGAAAGAAAAATAAAAAAGAAATAGTTTGTGAATGCTCGTCGTCTATTGGATTTTTACGTGTCATTCGGCTACTGTGAATTGGCAAAAAGTGTACATGCGAGAGCTTGCTCCCACTACTTCCTATCTATGCTCACTACTCGTGCCTCATACTGTACGTACAATTATCAGCACCGTGCCATGACAAGTTTTTAACATATGTCAAAGCTTTATTAGCATCTGTCATGCTATTTATAATGAACACATTCTCAGGTGTATCCTCAGTGGAGTACTGCATGGCCTGGATATCTATATCATTGCGAATTGGTACGTCCAACCGAACATAAGGCGGGATATTGCCGAATCTAAAAATAAAAATATATTGTTTATATACCAATGAAGGTAAATTGATTTAATTAAAGGAAAGAATTACAATTTTGAGTTTTTATATGTGTATTGTAGTTTAAGATATATTTTGTTGTGTAATGTGTTTTCTTTATTTTTATTGTAATGTTTTTATATTAAATAATTATAGGCGAGTTTGCGATACCGGAAATCATTTTAGTTAGATTATGACGAATGAAAATTTATTGCCAGTAACAATCTTTAGATTAAAATACTGTTTTTTATTTCACTAGTATCAAGTTGAAACTCAAATGATACTGGGTATGTAGCGCCGACATAAAATATCTAAAAGATTAAAAAAGAAAAGAAAACCGATCCTACAGAGATAATTCTAGAGTTTTGCGTTCCGCGTTCACTACGTACACACAGCGAGCGAGCAGTCTAGAGTATCTCTGTGGAATCAATGGATCGGGGCCGATCCCACGAACTCGGAACGCGGAACTCAAGAACTCTCTCTGTGGGATCGGCGCCTAAAGCTTTTCTTCGATATTTTCTCTGAAACTGTCAGTAATATCTAAGTTAACAGTTGACGAAGACCACGAACATAATTATAGCAAAATTTGATAAAATAGGACAGAAAAATTATTATATCAAACAAGGGGGTGCTGGCTGTCGCGTTTTTTTCATGTGCCTATTAATCTCAAGCGAACAAAAGGAACTAGATTTATGATGGAGCCTGCGTCGGATAGTAGTAAAATAAAATTCATTCGTTTCATTTATTCATCGCTTTAATGTTTTCTTTAAAGTGGTTCTATTTCACGAAGCTTAGTCTATATAGACCGGTAAACGTGTCTGCGTTGCACTTTTGGTTCTTTGTCGTATCGAGAATGACGTCCATCCAAGCTAAAACACACTAAAACAATGCATATACACGCGCAATCACACTTACATAGACGAAGGCTTCGTGAGATAGGATATTCTCGCACTATCTACTTGTGTCTTAGTTACTTACTTCTTCTCCCTCTCTCTTTCCAGCAAAAGCTTCAAATAATCGGGATGCTGATACTGTTTACCAAATAACAAGAAAAGGAGATCATAGTTATATTTATTGCCATTGGAAATCGTTACGGACTTTTCTTGTCTGCAAAATAATTATTTGTCATTACAGGTCGGTTAACGAATGCTGGCACGTTCACAGTAGGTACTTACACATATGCAATTTCATGATTCAGTAGTCAGTCAATTCTAATGGACGAATGCAAAAAAATACCACACTACGTTTATGAGCAGTAACAAAAGCAAAACAATAACTGTGTCCTTCATACTCATAAGCTTGACCGCACGCGAGAGAGAACGACAGACATTTTATGACGCGCATGCAGTGCGACGTCACGCAGCGTGCTTATTCACAGACACTACACAAGCGCAACGTGTAAATATATTGAACGTGCCAGCCTTAGTTAACCGACCTTTACATTAACGAAAACACTTTTCGGGCTAGGTAATGATACTTTCACGGCGAAACTTTTGACAAAATAAGTAACAAGATGGGCAATGGCGTTTACACCATACCCTAATTCATTATTCATTTAGTACATAAATTTATATAAGAACAGCAATCGACAATTACGTAAAGTACCTATGTTAAAAATAATGACGACGAACTTTATCTAAGAATCAGAGTCTCACTTATTTATCTCTATCATGTTTCCATGGACCACGTTCACATAATAAGTATATGGTACACTCTTGAGATACTTTTCTGAGCTGGTCCGATGTTGAGGGAACATGGACTCTGCAGCGGCCTTAGATTGTCTCACGTATGGCAATCCATCCGGTGATATAAGCGTCACATTTGTAAACGTAAGGTAGGAAGAGGCGTCGCTGAAAGAAGGAACATCTAAAACTTAAAAAGGAGAGATTTCACAACGATCGTCATCTCTTACCCCCTTATTAATAAATAAGGTGTAAGTCAAGTATAGTAATACCTAGGTTTTAAATATATACGTCACTTTCTAATGTCATATAAACAAAAAAGGATGAGGCTATCTTAATACCTGGGTATTACAAGACTGACTTACACCTTATTTATTAATCTGGGGGTTATAGTCTACCGAGTATATAAATTTTAATTTTTCTAGGTACTTATTCACCAAGTCATCAGTCCACTAGAGTCTCTACCGCCCGTGATAGAGCCGTGTGAGTAGATTGTCACATTCAGCGTTTTCCAGTAGAGCGTAGCGTTTATTCGCTCAAAGAGCAGCTCGGCTGGGGAAGTCCACCTTACAAAATACCGCAGCCATATCTTTGTGTTATGTAAAGTTGTGTTTCTGCGCATGAGTAAGGTCGCCAGAGCTCATTGGGGAGGGGGAAAGGTCGGTTACGCGTGAGCGATGTTTGGTGTGTTGCAAGCGTCCATATGGCTACGGTAACCGCTTACCATCAGGCGAGCCGTATGCTTGTTAACCGAATTAGTCGAATAAAAAAAAACGTAGGTACATGGATTCCACTCGAGATCCTTCATCCTCTTCGAGCGCTGACCTGCATTGTTTCTTCAGCTCTGACTCTAATAGAGCTAGAATAGTAAACAATCATCTTCTTCTTACCTAAATAGTAAAGTATTAAGGAAAGCCATACTCGTTCTGGATGCACCAATAATGAGCATTCGTGTGGTTACATTCACCATAGGCACGCTGGTAATTTTCTTCCCGAGGTACCACGTACTAAATGCCATTCTGTTATGATATAAAATTAAATTGCAACAAATTTGTACTCATTAATAACAATATTTAGTTTAAAATTATATAAGCTAACGCACATAGTTTTCGCCAAATTGTTTATCTTCTTCAGTTCAGGGACAGACGTGCAGTCAATTTCTGAGCTTCTCGGTATTAGAGGTACCATTGCTGATGCTATAGAGTTTGCTTTATGTGCCATCTACACAGGTATTCATATGTTGATTTATAATGAGTAAATACAAATGTAAAAAGTCAACAATCAAAGGTATATCACAGCGCGGTGCTATTATCCACAATACACTCACGACAACCTATTCATTAGTTATCCGATTAACAACTCCTCTTAAAGAATCTCAACAGCATAATAAGAGAGGTTTAAAAAAAACTTTTTACTTCTACCTTATACTCTTTATTAGAGAGAGGGAGATAGAGTAGATACTCTTTCAAATTCAAATTCAAAAAGCATTTATTCAATTTAGGCCCTGATAAGGCACTTATGAACTTTAACAAATGATTCTACACCGGTTCCAAATACAACTTGAACTGAGAAGACTCCGGCAAGAAACTCAGCAAGTCTTTTTTTTATGTGTAACTACTTATAAGAACAATAGCCTGCGAAGCGAACAATTCATTCAAATGCATTCTTGTCATCTACAAAATCAGAAACTTTATAGTACCCTATCTTGCATAACTTCTGTTTTAATATCTTTTGGAATCTATGTATACATCATACAATGTATACGTATCTCTACATATACATTGCATGAAGAGTAGTATCGACTAGTTATCCAATATCTAGAGTCTACATCATATCATCAGAAGGGAAGACAACACATTCCGAACCCACCGGTAAATCTGTCTAAATCGGACCCACGGTATCATTGCTTACCCATTTATTTCTATACGCAGTCAGCCACAAGAGGGCGGTAGAGCCAGAGAGCCGCATCATCTCTCGTGCAAAGAACCTGTAATGCACTTCGAAAGCGGGGTAAGCCAAAACCGTTTTAAGTGTTGCAATACCAGTATTCATTCCTTGACCTTTCTCGTGGTACTTGTGATTGTGAAACCACTCTAAATCGAATTTGGCTCGTATGAAGTCCATTTGTTCCGGTGGTCTGAAAACATACATAGTATGACTGTTATGGTCATTAAATAAATCGGCCATTTCAAAAGCTTGAACTTGGGTTACTCGATACTTTTGGCAGTCATACTCTTCTTTGAATATACAAGAAGGCGAGATTGTAGATACTTCATAAAAATCTTTAAACCTTTTTTAACTTCCTGCTACCCTCGCATTTAGAAACGGAACAAGTGGAATTAATCATAATTAAAAAATGTCATACTCTAAGATCCCAAGACCAACAAGCGATAAACCACTGAAGAAAACGTAGGCTTGATATTTTTTATTCTTCAGAATGCTGTTCTCGATAGACCATATTGTCTCATTTCCATCTAAGTATTGCAGTAGATTTGCTATTTGGGGTATGTCTATCAACTCAACATCACGTACTCTTAATCTCCTATATCGAAATTAATCAATTAATCACATGGCATCTTTATATAAAATACATTATTTAATTATATAGGAATTAATCCTTACCCTAGAACGGAGCTCCTGTGTGCTACATAAAGAGCATATTTGGAACAAACGTTCCTTCTTTTTGGAACGAACTGCAACAATTACGGGTGGTATGTTAATAAGAAGGTTGAAAAACAATTTTAACTAAAGTATAACAATTCTTACACAAAAATGCTGAAGTAAAGGAAAACTCTTATCAGCAGCCGGAACACGAATTATACAATAATCATAAATTTTCATTATTTCAAAGGCAGCTTCCAATAAGTCGAAAGCATACCTGGAATGATCGTTATCTTTAGTACTAGCGTACTACGTAGAATGGAAGCTTCATAACGCACGTTCGAGAGGGGGACTTAGGTATCTACCTAAATGAAACTCACAGAAGGATGGCTGCAAGAACTTTGAAAAATTGGTATTTAACAAATATATTTCTGTCGCGCTGTGGCCGTCAAATAGAGGGCGATAGAGACAACTGCAGCTTGGACCGATTATACCTACCCTACCTATTTAAAATACACGAATTCGCTATTTCGTAATCCCCGGTTTTCTCCTCCAAAACTAGATAGATAAAAAAAAACTAGAATAATAATAAGAAGGGCTTTGGCTATGTCTGTCGGTTATCCTTTTTTTCTTTTATATTCGTAAAATTTGCTCGATGGACGTCTGGGGGCCTACCACAAGCTCTTAAAACAAGGTTAAAATAACCTTATTTGTGCTTTGTCCTGTTTTGACGTTGGATGACAAAGAGGGACAAAAGTCAAATAAGGTTATTTTAACCTTGTTTTAAGAGCTTGTGGTAGGCCCCCTGATAAGGGCGTTAAAAATTGGAAGTTTTTGTGATTTTAAAAAGCTTCTAATTCTTATACTAATATAATTTATCGAGTAATACATAACCGAGGGACACACAATGGTACCTACAGATTGCATGGTAAAATAATCATTGCTCTAGTGTCATTATTCAGAGAGGAAACTGAGGAATACGTTTGTATGGAACAAACTCCACCAGCATTTCCTCTTAAGTCATGTCTGACTGATGGAGTTTGTATGTATGTACTAAAACATCACATCGGTTTAAAAAAAAACGCTTGCAAAAACTAACGAGGGGTAGGTGGTTTCTATAGAACGTCTAAGGAATAGATACCTATCGTCTATGTCGTCACGAAGGCCATACAATTCAATCATAAATGCATTTGGTCCCCCACGATATTGTGTGTCTGCTTCTTCGTATTTATTTAAAGTGAATAGTGAATTTCTCTCTGAAAATTTATTTTACTTTAGTACTTTTATGTATAATTTATACGTATCTTCTATGCACAAAATTCTTTAGAAATGTTAAATACGTACTTTTTGGTTTACATCGCCTTACGTTCTTTAGGGACTGTGCTGAGAAGTCTTTTGTCTTGGTTCTATTAAAAATAAATATATTTCAGTTTATTGTGATCTTTTTTTGTTGCAGTTAAAGTAGCTCGGCACTCCTTAAACATAGGTACTTACACGAAATGATGACACGATAAAGCCTCTGGTACAGCAAGTAAACTAGTGTCAATGTTAATAATGTCATAATCAAAAGGGTCCTCATCCAATAAATCAGCAACTGAATAATTAGTTACTTGTGATGGAGTAGGTGATTTTTCGCTATAGTCGTCTGAGTGTTGGTGCTGTATCAGGTCCATGCTACGTCTCATCGCTGCATTTCGACTAAAGTTAACCTTACTCAGCTTTTTAGCTCTGGGGCCAGTTATATTTTCTTTTGATGCATCCTGTAGTAATGTCGCATAACCGATCTCAGTTAGACTCTATGTTTTAATTAAATACTTTTATTTTCAACTCTGAATCTACCAGGCCCGGATCTATGGCGGGGAAACCAGGGCACCTGCCCCTGGCGGTAGTTTCAGGGGGCGCCAAAATCATAATGTTTGTAAAAGAACTGGTTTCATAAAGCACCTAGCATCCAGCGCACCTTGTTCTATCGATAAAAAATGCCCAGTTGGTTTTCGAACACATATTTCCTACAAATTATCTCAAACGCTAGCGAGGGGGCGACACTATTAAGTTTCTCCCCGGTTCGAAAAAATCGTAGATCCGGGGCTGGACTAGTATTAGGTAGCTACCCATTATCTTACTGAAAGTTTCTAAATAGGTACTAATTTGATATTTTTTAGGTAGAGTGTAGTCTGACCCAGGTATACCTATTGGTAATTAGTATTCCAGTCTAAATATTACGGAATAAATTATCGTTTTTCAGGTATCTGCTATTATTTACTTACGTCTGCATCTAGATCGGTAACTTCCATTTCCTTGAGATGGTCAAAGGGGCTCAATTTACCATTCATAATTGGATTCCTGTGGTAGCATAATAATATTTGTTTTATAATAGTAATAATGGGCTAGTTTCCTGAAAAAATCCATTTAGTCCGTCATATACATTATCAAAAAATATTATTTTTTATTTTGTCAATTAAACAAAAAACTACGAGGATATGGTTTGTTGATGTTCCGCGTGACGTCACGGTGTGGTACACTTTTTAGTAACAAGTGACTTCACGAGCCCCCACTCCCGAACTTATTCGCGTTTTATCTTCACGAATTGTTAATGATTTGGTAAAGTAAAAAATACGTGTCAAATATTTTTTGATAATCTAACCGAGACGGACTAATTAGAATTATCATTTTTTACCCAGGAAAAATCCCCATTGCTGAATATTCACGAACTTATTTCAGTAGGTCCCTATTAACTACTTACTATAAAATACTAGCAGTCCCCCGCGGCTTCATCCACGTTCCCGGAATAAAGTCACCCATGTCCTTCTGCATACCATAGGCTACCTGCATGCCAAATTTCCGTTGTGTAGTTGAGGCGTGAAGGCCTAACAAGGAAACTCACTTTCGGGTTTATAATATTAGTTAGAATACTATGAGCTGACTGTAAATGAATGTAATCGATCGAAAGTGAAGATCTCTTCTCACTTTATGAACTTCAGTAGTTACATATAATATATTACCTACCCAAATGTATTCAGTAGTACATTGGTGCGTTTATTCTGCTCTTTTTCAAGAGGTGTTGCTTGTTTCAATCCGTAGAATGGTCGTAGCTCGTAAAGCTTCTGTAGCTTTTCATAATTAATTTCTGAATTCAGACACATAACGCCTACAGCACGTTCATGCTGCTGTAAAGATTTGTAGGCCATTTTTAAGGTACGGTACCCAAAGGGTGCCAAACGGGACCCTATTACTATAAGCCTCCGCTGTCCGTCTTTCTGTTTGTCAGGTAGACTGTTAAAATTTTCACAGTAAGTAACTAAGTATTTATATTTCTAATGCTGCTATAACAACAAATAACAATGCCCTACAAGAAACGTCTTTGTTTTGCGCCTACTATAATTTTATAGCAAATTTTAGTTGGTTACATTTGAATTATTATTATTATTGTAAAGGAACCCTCCGGATTCGAGTATGACTCGCACTTGGCCGGTTTTCTAATTAGTTATCTACGCTAGTCAATAGCGATAAAGACATCTTTTTTTTATTTATTTCATTTTAGTTTGAAGTTCATTTAATATGCCCTACAAAAGAGCAATTTATTACTGAATAACTATGGACTTATTTGGTAGTGATTGTAGTAAAGGCGTTTACTAACGACACCATTTGGCACCCGATCGGTGCTCAAATAAGAGTCACAGCTCACCATAACACCACGGCAACGCCTCGGCATTTACCTTGCCATGAAATGAGGCCTTTAAATCGTATGCGCTAGAGTAAATTTTACAATGACTAGACAAAATAGGTGACGCGTCGCGGCAAGCTTGCCGCTACTGGCCACTAGCCACAAGTCCACACGCTACCAGCGAGCGGTCCGCTCCCTTGCTGCCAGCAAGCGGTATCTTACCAAAGCCGCGACACAAATTTCACCGGCGCCGCGCCGACGCGAGCTGCCACCTCGCAGGCGCGCGCTGGCAGCTAGTGGATGGATTGAGTTGAGGCGGTGCCGAGCCGTTGCTGCGATGGAGCGGTGCTGATATAGTGAGCGATGACCCTTAGTCAGTAAAGTTGACGCAAAGTTAGTAGTAAGAGCTAGTAAGAGAGATCGGCCCAACCACGGAACAAGGCCCAACCGATCGGCCCTACATATCGGGTGCTAAATCGTCGTTCGTAGACCCCATTAAGCACTTACTTCTGCAACTATAATTCTCCTTTGGCTCTCTGGGTGACGTCCAACTAGTTCACTAATGTAGTAACTACCATACATTTCTTTTAGTTTTGGGGACTTCTTATCTAATATCTCCACTATGTCATCGTTGTCTTCTTCTCTAAAGATAATTAAAAAGTTGCTAATTTATTTTTTGTTACGGCATACTGTGTTTTATACCTAAGTACAACGTATAGGCTCAGAGTATATAAATATAGGTAAGTACTCTAATTAATGTTATTTAAAATAGCATCTCCCGGAACAACCCTCACTTGCTCCATTTCGTGGTTACCCCAAGCTGTACTGGCTTGGGTCAACAACTACAAGTTAGGGAGTGGAGAGATTTTTGCAGGGTCGGTAACGCTCTAGCATCGAGGAAAGATCCCTTTAGAGTAGTAATAATGAACAATCAAATTCCGAAACTCGTCAGTGATTTGTCACTGAATTTGAACAGTAAGCACCAATCACTGCATCGTGTGTTTTTGACTGGGCCAATCAGAGTGCATGCGTGCTTGACTTAGCCAATCAGAGCGCGTTGTCGGCGGTGGGAAATTGGCGGAATATATTTCAACCAAAATGAACGTCATGGCGCTTCTTTGGGTTAATTGTTCGATGCGCTCTAGTGACACTCCTGGTGTTGCAAGCGTCTATAGGCTACGGGGACCGATTACCATCAGGCAGGTCTTATTGTTTGCCGCCTTAGCAGTATAAAAAAATACGTCAAATAAATCTCCGTAGGTACCTACTTGAAATAAAATGATAAAAGATTTTTAACATACACAGCGCGGCGCATTCTTAATTTAGGACAAAATTCTTGCCGCTTAAAATGGTACAAGTGGTCACTCATTTTGTCAGTTTCCTCGTCACATCTCACACAGTATTTATAAACGTGGCGTTTCCTGGATGATACTTTATATCTCGTGATACTCTCTGTGAAATCCATTTGACCATTATGTTTAAATTTTAATTGTTTGTCAATTGTTTATCAATCATCCAGTATAATAGGCTCAAGCAGAAAGTCGTCTTTATTTATTTTTCATTTACATTAGGTACAAACAGGTACAAACCTATAAGATCTGAACTAATACTAACCATTTGAACAATCAAAAGGCACCATCAAAATAATATTCAATAAATAAGTATCGTTTTGAAACACAGATATCAAGGCCTCGTCTAGAAAGAACTCTGTGACAGAGTCTATGCAACACATGAAGTGTATAAACAAAGTGTTACGGGATAGATAGTATTTCCTGTAAAACAAATTAATAGACACTAACAAACCCTTTACATTTTTAAATTAGTAAGTACGGTAAAAAAGTGGAAATAGTAAAACTAGTAGCCGTGGCTTCGCTCGCGTTTGTTTTTATCTGTCTTGTTTTACCAAGACGATTTTTTCTGCTTTTCCCTCTTTAGTCACATAAAAATATACATAGCTTCCATTCTTTCAACTGTAAATCCGTATCAATCAATGCAATGTTTGTCCTCGAGTTGTAAGCTAAAGGACAGACATACAAAGACGTATTTTATAATGTAAGAAAGCCATGCATCCAGCATGGCACCGAGCGTTTAACCTGATTATAAACAATTTTCAAAACAAAGCATTATTAAATTATTCTGAAGCAAATAAGGCAAATATGTTATACTTACTGGTACATGTTTCTGATCCATATCTCCCAATCGGCGGGATCAACGCCCGTGACGTTAGGATGGTCACCGAGTGCCATGAACCCAACTACTTCTTTGTTCTCGTTTATCATGCATATAGATAGGGGTGATAACTCACTACACCAACATAAGATAGGTCATATTTCATAAATATTTTCTTAACTTCATTGGTACAAATATACCTAGCTATTATTTTACGTCTCTTATAAAGAATATTTTATGTGATTCCTCGCTGTACGTATGGTTTCGTAAAATCGGCTTTATACATTAATCAATAAAATGCTATAAATAAAATAAAGATGCGAATGGTGGTTCATAATACTCACATTAAACTTCCAATATCGACATCACCGAAAAGTTTCTTCGTATAGTTATGATCACAGAACAAATTTATATCATTTTTATCGCCATCAACGGCTCTTCTAAATCTTCTACCAGTCGGTCCGACATCGAAATCAAAATATATTGACATTGATGAATAATACTATTACAAGAGACTATTTAGACACAGATATATTTAGGAATAATCTAATAGGCTATGCAATTGAAAATGTTTATTTAAACTATGCACATTAATTAAAAGCATTATTTACATTTAAAAATTGTATTAATAAATAATTCTATGCTTATTCAAATACTGATTACAAACAATTAAGTACGTCTTCCAAAAGCGGTTAAATCAATGTTATTTTAATATTAAAGAGCTGCCATTGAATCTAAGACATGCCATGGTATCGAAGATCACTACTGTACAGCGGTTTGGATTTACGTTTGTAAGCAGTACAATCGTGTTCGGAATTAATTTAAAATCAAAAAAGAGCCTGCGGAATAGTACAGATGCTGTTATAAATAACTCAGCCCACAGTATGTTTAATCTACGCACGATCAACGTGCTAGGAAATATATTATAAAGAATATCCAATTCAAAATAAATTTCTTCATAGTTATTATTTCTTCAAGAATCAAGAATGACTAAAATATTGATGGTTTTAATTGGACAACAACTACTTTAAATAAAAATCCGATGTTAGTGATATGACATCATTTAAACATTTCAAATAATAATAAAAGTATCCTAATCGTAGTCAATTATAATAATGTTTCTTGTAAAGACTAAAACCTTATAAATCTACGTAAAAATTAAAACACTAATTGTTTATTTATCAGAATAGTATGGAAACGGAAAACCTTTATAATTATAATGAACAAACACAATATCATAGTGGAGATTCAAATATACATTAATAGAAAAGCTAGTACTTGCACATACATAGTTTGAAATTAACAAAAACAGTTATTTATTAACAAATGAAACAGAAATATGTCAATCTTTAATTAATAATTATTATAAAAATGTCTTCATCAAAATACCTAGCACTTATTTAGCTGTCATTTATGTTATCATAGTTTAAAGATTGCCGATTTTATAAGGGTGCAAGAAATACAAGTAACATCTACATAGAAAGTCAGTCTCTCTTAAATAAGTGGTGGTAAGTTTTTGACTCGAACTAAATTGGAATGCGATTTAGACCTGCTTACATTACCTGTTGTAGTTTTAGCTGAGATACAAGATGCTGTATTCTGACGTTGTAAATTAACTTTAGTCGCGCTGAGCGGTGTTCTAGGGGTGACGAACCCGTCTTTATACAGCTTGGGAGTAGATCTTGTTAGCTTTGTGGGTGTGCATAGCATATTATTCTTAGGCGTCGCCACATTTGGGTGTTGAATGTTCTCCTTTTCTATTTTTGGCGTCAATATTGCTTTCGTCCGCGGAGTTTTTTTTGGGGTAGTAGGCGTGTTATTTTCTGTTAAAGGATGGAATACAATAGTAGGGAGTACGAATTCTTGCGGTTTCGTGGTTGCCATTGAACTACGGCTTATCTTCTTTTCATTGATATTATCCTGTAAACGCATATAATAGTACATTATGATACATGTGTGCAAAGTGGGTAATTATAAACGAGGCGGTATTTAAACGCGTGAGCCGCCGGCGAACGCAATAATGGAGCCGAGAGTGTAATGATCAATGCACACGCGTGTCATACGACGGTTTTCAAAACACTTGCGAGGAAAAAAGCCGACTTTTATTTTTTGAAGTAGATATTTTGATAATAATCAACCACACAATTAGAAAGTAAACACATATGCCGCGCAGCTTTTATTTGAAAGCGATGCGCTGGCATCCTGGTTTACCCGTTTAAATTAAGAATACTTCGTCTACACACATATCAATTGAGGTATGTACATGTACAAACTTAACATAATTGGGATTATACTTATCATAAAACTGTGCGGTAATGTAAAGTAAAAAGCACTAGTGCGTAATAAGCTGCATTGAGATACTAAAAATGGTGCAATTAAAGTCACTTTACAAGTGTGTTGAAGCTCGTGGTGTAGCATGCTAAGCCTTTCTTAATCGATCGGCAAGTTAAGCTAACACCGTCGTGGTCGGTACCTGGATGGGTGAACGCCTAGTGGTATTTCAAATTGAGCGTTTCCGTGATTCGGAAGGTAAAGCAGTTAGTCCCAGTTATCACTTAACTGTGATAGTCGTTAAGCTAATTGGAGGCCTTCTAGGCGGCTTGAAAACTCGAACAGTAGGTTGACCACTAGCCTACCTCCACCTCGCCGCAGTGGGCACGCGTGGTGGAGTATCTGCACATTCCCTTTCACCATGATTTGTGAAAGGAGGCCTGTGCTCAGCAGTGGGACATAATAGGCTGATGATGATGATGATGTGTTAAAAAGAAAATAATAACGTATGAACAGAATTATGCATCCCATGAGACATAGGGTCAAACATTATTTATTCTATTTACGCCCAAAAAAGCATTTATGAACAATAGATTCTACCCACGTCTATAACCAGTTTTTGATCACTCTAACCGGCCAATTCTTGCTACCTTTCTCAAGTCACCCAAACTTGATAGGGCGATTAAGGCGATGATAGCTCAGTGGTAGTGACGGAAGGTCCAGAGTTCGAATCCTACAATAAGCTTAAGTTTTCGGTGAAGGAAAAAATCGTGAGGAAACCACAGCACGGTGGCAGGGTACTTTGGCTTACACCCCTGGCTAACAACACCCTCATTTTGAATATCTGTCGCCAAGGACATATCGGTGCGTTCCGAAAATTGCACTTGAGAGAGGCTTTGTGTGCTTGCCACCTTCGGCCACATCATGGTTAGATTATGGTCAAACACAGGCTTAAACATAGCACGGTGGTAGGGTACTTTGTAGTACCCGTCTGGTTGGCTACCACCCTCAAGTTGAAAATCTGTCGCCAAGCACCTATCGGTGTGTTCCGTCAGCTGCACTTGAGAGCCAGTTCCTTCTAGGCTTTGTGTGCTTACCACCTTCGACCACATCATCACTTACCATAGTGAGATTGTGGTCAAACACAGGCCTATACACAGTAAAAAAAAAAAAAAAAGTAAAAAAAACGGAGTACATATCGTGTTAATGTTACACATGCTTATAACAAACAGTATATGTTACAATAACCCTGTATGAGTATTACTTAAGTAATGACCTTAAAGTCAGTGTAAGTAGTAAGCAGCGTGGTCTCCATGAGCGGGTCAGCGCACTCGTGGTGGTCGTCTTGGGAAGCGCCGGAGACCGTCGTGCTGGTGGACTTCCGCCCGCCACCGCTGCGCCGCTTGCCCTGAGACTGCAATATAACAACATTGTAGAGCCCGGTGGCTGCCACACGCCTCTTACGTATCAACCGCATTGGATGCTGGTTAATTTCGCCCTCCTTCTCTATACCATAGCATCTCTTCGTGCTTAATTTCAACACGATCCGTTCTGAGGTTTAGTCGTGAAAAGGTAACAAGTAGAAGGACAGAGTAACTTTCACATTTTAGTACATTATGATACAAGTGTGCTATTATATTGGTAATTACACACGAGCCGGTATTCTGTTGATAAGGGAGGCGAGTGTAATGCTAATGAGCAATGTACACGCGTTAAAAGATGTTTTTCAACACACTTGCGAAGAAAAAACCAGATTTGTATTTTTGATAATAAACAACCACACAGCGAAAATGTTAGCAAATAATATTTGCTAACATTTTTATGGATAATGGCGCACAGTTTTTTTCGGAACCGGCAGACATTTTTCATTCAAACAAATGTCTGTCCTGGGTGGGAACTCACCACCTATGGCCTGACAGTAAGGATATCTGACCAAACACGCCAACCGGCCCAATGAATGCGAATAGAAATACAGTTAAACTGTGCACTTACCGTACGCTTATGTTTAAGAATGTTGCTATTGACACTGACTTTAGGCGTTCTCTTCATATCAGCTGCATAGTCTAGTTTCCTCTTAGCATTGTCACGCTTAGTGTCTATTGCCGCTCTTGCAGCTAAACGTCCGCTTATACGTCTGAAGTAAAAAAAAAAATTGTATACAAGCAAGTCTTTCTTAAATAATTATACTTTCTTAAATACAAACTATAATTGTATACTTAGATATAGTATTGGAAAATCTAATCACATCAAATGCAACTAAGTTACAGTCAACTACAAAGAGATGTATCCATCAACTGTACATAGAATAGTTTCATCTGCTAAACTGGAAACTAAAATGCTATTCTAAAAACTCCTAATAAGTCTTCCATGTAATGTACAATTAAAAATACTTATTGTATAATGAGTAACACAAACACAATATTTCTCATTCCCTCTACTTACGCAAGTCACAAGTCAAGCGTAATTAATTTTGATTAGAACGCTACATGTCGTCAATCAAACAAAACTTGCCTTATAATTATGATGATGCAATTCACTTTCACATTCTATATAATTCACAAGCGAGCACTGAAAATGTTAAAGGAATGAAAAATATCTTTAAAATTATTATACTACAATGTACCATGGACACACTGATATTTAATAAAAAATTATTTACGAAAATGGAGTCTCAAAATATAATATTACGATTAAATATAATGTGCCCGGGCAATCTTCATATCACTCAACAAAAATATGGTTGTAAGCAAAACCTTAAACGTAGTACTATACTTATATCAAGCATGTGATTATACTTTTTAATTTAATTAAACATGAGATTGAAATGCTTTCAAAACTAATGCTTACCTCTTAACAGTAGAAATTGCGGATCTCTTCAAAGCTGATAGGTTGCTAGTAATCGAGCTGACGGCTTTAGTAGCACTGCCAGTGATCAGCTGACGCTTAGACGGCGGCCTGCAGTGCAAAAATCTGCTTACACTTCAACATAAGAATATGCCCTACTAATGTGCACACTAGAGCTTTGATCGCGGAAAGTCAAAGGGAGAGAGAGAGTGGAGTGAGAGAGTGAGTTTTGTTGTATGTGTGGTACCTGTTCCTGTCGACGGTGGCGGCGAGTCCGGCGGCGGTGCGGTTGCGCTTGCCGAGCGGGGAGGTGGCCAGCGAGCGCAGCATCGTCGGCGTCAGCACCTGCTTGCGAGCAGACACCTTGTTGTGGCGCTCCTGTCGTACCACACAATACATACATTAACATCCTGGGATCACATACGGCCACTAATCACACCTTGTAATATAAAATGGAAACCAATAAACACTGACATTTCCACATAAATCTAAATAGATAACGCAAGTTTCTCTATCCGAAAACCGAGTGTGTCACTTTTTTATACCTACCATAATGTCACAAGATTGATTTAGTTAGGCTGGCATTACAGCTATAACGTGACAAAGAAGCAATCATATTTGCCAGCTAAACACATATCTCGCTACACATCTCTGGTAGACCTGCAGGCTTATGCGAGTTCCCTGTTCGCGCGAAACTTTCAAAAGAGCATTGCTCAGATTTTTTCACTGATTTTGCCTCGCGAATACAGTCGCGTCATCTATTTAGATCTATATCTGTGGGTATTACCATAGCTGACCAATACCACTGTACCACGCTGAATACATATAACAATTATTAAAAATAAAAATAAGTGTTCATAATGAAACGAGAAGACATACATTATACAGAATATTATACAGCAAGTACTTTAACTTAGTAAGAAAAGTGATTCAAGTTTTTCACCTCAATTGGTGTTTGCTATTTCCATGAACCAACAATATCTATGCCTAGCTTGTCTACTCTACTGTAATGTAATCAATAAAATGGTATATAAATCTTACAGCTTTCCTTGTCTCCCAATCATCTTGCATCAGCTGCAGTAGTGGTTTGCCATCAATGGTAAATGTGCTCCCAGTTTTATTTTCATATTCAGACACCAAGTCACGAATCTGAGCTTCGATTTTCGGCAGCTGTTCAGTTACAAATAGATAAATAAGTCAATTAAATTAAATAAATAATTACATACAATATTTACATAAATTAAGTAAAACAAATTCAACAAACTGACTCATCAACTAAATATTATTTTTATGAAGCAATGCATGTAGGCAGGCAATAAACCTTAGCTTACTACAGCTTAACAGTTTTCACAGAAACCAATATTTCTTAATTATTATTTTTTATTAAATGGTCTTACGTTTGGCAACTGACCCGCCCATAAAGGACGATGTAAAAGCCTAATATGGAGCACGCTTACACACAAGAAACCTATTCACACTGACCATGAAAAACCCTAGAATAAGAGTCAGAAATAGGGTTGCCAGGCCCTAAAAGGGGCCGGACTCGGCACTTAATTTGGCCGGACATTTTGCCCTAAAAGCCGAACATACCTTGAAAGCAAGAGCTTATTACAAGGTAGCCCATATATTGAAGATAAAGATGTCTGGAAGTTGCTTCACTTTGCACAAGTGCACATTCATTGTACAATAGCCAGTACCTAGGTTACCTACACAATTATGTTAAGTTATAATAAATTTATGTTATTTAGTATACAGAACATTATATAATAGTTAATTTTCCCAGGAAGGATCTAGCTCATAGTGAAAACCGAATCAAAATCATTTGCGTGGTTTAGGAGTTAGCGGACAAACAGACAGACAGACGCGGAAAGCGACTTCATTTTATACATAGTAATGATGAAAATCAGTCAACATAAACTGAATGAGGGTGCAGCGATAAACATAGTGAGCAATTTAATTATAATAAAATGAATTGTTAAATCTCAGTTTAGTTTGTGTATTCCGAACCGATGGTAAATTCAACTGTATGTACCAATTTAACGTTCA
This sequence comes from Achlya flavicornis, assembly GCA_947623365.1. NCBI lineage: Eukaryota > Metazoa > Arthropoda > Insecta > Lepidoptera > Drepanidae > Achlya > Achlya flavicornis. The sequence goes on from OX392482.1 coordinate 9,120,754, forward strand.
TAAGCCTAAACTGGATAAATGACTTATTGATTTTGATTGAATGTGAGTTCAGCCGGGACAACACAAAGAGAGATGAAAGAAAAATAAAAGAGGTATATAGTTAAATACTTGCGACTACTAAATTAGGGAACAAAAAGAAACAATATTATCTGGCTCAGTGTCCGAGATATAAGATTAGAATGATCATCCTGAACAGATTTACTTTTACATAAAAGCTCATAAACAATGAATAATAATAAAATTAAGATAATAGTGCTACAACTGAATTCCTAGAAGATGTTGTTTTAGCTTAATTTTAAATCCTTGTTTAGATTTGGTCAGACACAACCGTAAAAAAGCGAAAAAGGTGAAAGCCGGACACCTGACAACCCTAGTGAGAAAACAATACATGTTATAATGTACTCTACTACATGTTACAGAAAACATAAAAGAGTACAATATGCTGTTTAAAACTTGAATAGGTAAACTTATATACATTTTTTCATGAGAGATTTCGACAATCTCACACAATGTGATTGGTTGATGATGTGATCCACAGTCCACAAGCCTCGAAGGTTGATGCGAGCAATCTATGATATAAATAGTTACATTGCTAGCGATAGCCTTCCGTTCCTTCTCCTCGCGCAGCAGTTGTCCGCCGCGGTTGTGGAACCGACCCGGCTCTGTAGCGCGCGCCTCTAGCTCGGTCATCTTGAGCCACAGGTTCTTGCGGGTTTCCACCAGCTCGAATATGTGCCTGGGAATAATAAGGTATACTGGGTGGAGATTTCGAGATGGCATATTTTCGAAACCTATGTTGGATTAGACATGCTGAACAACTTTTACTATGGGACCAACACTGAATTCTCAAAAAATATTTTTTACTTTTCATACATTATGATCCAGCAAGATTGACATTTGTAAGAAAAGTAAAAAAAATAATAATGAGAATTCACTATTGGTCACATAGTAAAAATTGTTCAGAATGACTAACCCAACAAAGATTTCGAAAATATGCCATCTCGAAATCTCCACCTGTTATTATGACAATAGTGGAAGAATAAGAATAAAACTAACTATTTACATTATATTCACCATAGTGGGTGTTTATTGAAAGATTGACTGTATTTAATCTTGGAAAGCTAATGTATTAAAAATTTTGTATCTTTTGTACAGTATTTTTATTTAATTGGTCCATCATAAGTTCTATGGATTGGATGAACCCAAAACCGGTTTGGAAATATGTTACCCCTATTTTAAAAGCTTTTATTTAACTTGCAATGTATGTATGTAACTATATTTGTTCGGGTGGAATCTTGCAAGTCGAATTTCACCCACTTCCAGTGATTGGATTGACTTGATATTTGGTATACACTAGTATGTTGGAAGACAATGCAAATACAGTCACCAAAAAAGCTTGTATAAAAAATATATTTTGATTGTAATTTGATTGTGATTTGATTGAAACAAAAAGTAGTATATGTATTATATCAGTTATCTGGTTTCCATAGTACAAGCTCTGCCTAGTTTGGGATCAGATGACTGTGTGTGAGGAAAGTCCCAGGATATTTATTTATTTAATTATTTTTGTCTTATAATGGGTACTCACTTGTGACTCTCATAGTACTTGGTTATCTTCTCGAGGTACAACTCGTGCAATGTGAGTGTATCCTCAGTAAACAAGTCCTGGAAGTAATGCACAAACTCTTCCCGTTCGCAAGTAGAGTACATTATCTTGTCCCACATCAGCTTTATCTTCGTGCGAACATTCGCGACAAACACCTTTTACGACAAAAAGAAATTTAGAATTATTGTTTAGGCAAAGTCTCAATAATACCGTTATATGGGAGTAGTTTGTAAAACATTTTCTTTTTACGCATCTTTGCGTAAAAAGCGCCGCGTGCCCACTGCGGTGCAGTGGGCACGCGGCTGCAGGTGCGAGGTGCAGGTAGGCTAGTGGTCAACCTACTGTTCGAGTTTTCAAGCCGCCTAGGAGGCCTCCTACGCTATTAACTAGCTTTACGACTACCACAATTAAGTGATAACCGGGACCAACGGCTTTACGTGCCTTCAGAAGCACGGAAACGCTCGATTTGAAATACCACTTAGCGGTCACCCATACAGGTACCGACCACGACCGCGGTAGCTTAACTTGCCGATCGATTAAGAACGGCTTATCATACTACACCCCGAGCGCTTCACATTACTTATCATGATGAAATTTTAAAATAAGTTAAACAAAAAGAGAGAATTTGAAAGTTTCCACAACCTAAAAATGGTCTGAAATAGCAACTCATTCAACTTGAACTAGTTTGAATAGTAAATGATATGTACCTGTATCTTCTGACGCTTAATTTGCTCACATCGTTTGATCTCTTCTTGGATGGCAGTCTCGGTGTGCGGGTGGCAGCCGGGGTGAGCGTGCAGGAAGTTCTCGCAGTACACTTTATCTTCTTCCAAGCATTCCCAGAGCTTTGAGAGACGCTCACGCATTTCTAATACCTAGGTAAAATAAAAAATAGTCTGAGTTGGTGTCAATACTTTCATCTTAGTCATTGCCCGATAACTGAATGTCGACAATTTCTAACATTTATGACGTGATATCAAATTAAAGCCACAGTGCAAAGTTAAAGTTATTTCAATCTAAAATTTTGTGTGATGGAAAATATCAAGAGGAAATCCACAGTGCCTAGGAGTAACAAGTGCAGCAACTGGACCAAGAAAGTGCTTGGCGATTTTCAACTTTAGGGTGGTAGCCAAGAATGGTCAGGTTGATAATGTAAAAATATTTTATGTTACCTTATTGTTAGTTACTTGATATTTCTCCTGCAACTCTTGCTGTAGTTTGGCGAGGCAGTCCATGTTCAGATCTGTCACCTTGAAGTCTACAGAGAGGTTCGTCATCACAATGTGCTCAAACTTGTTTTGTGGCTTGATTTGAAGTTTATCTGGAAATAATGATAATTATTAATTATCATCAGAAACATACATGTATTTATTAGAACTGTCCATTAAAATAAATGTAAGAAGCCAATTACTAATAACAAAGATATTTTAATTTTAACTAAAACAAAGCAACCTAAGCAAAAGCCACCATATTTAATTGATAATTAACCTGGTAGATAGATATATATGTATCTATCTATAAAATAAAATAAAAGATAGATAACTCTTTATTGTACAAAAAGTATTTAACAAAGTATAAAAATAAATGCTTGAATTAAAAAATTACTGTAAGTACAATAGGTGGTCTTATCGATAAGAAGCGATCTCTTCCAGACAATCTTAGGATGGAGAGGAATTTAGACACGTTATAGACGGTGGTGTATACTTATTACAAAAATAGGTAAATAAATATACAACTATACAAGTCTTTTTATAAATACAATTATATAAATAAATACGTATTGACTTGGGTATTTTTTTATTATGATTATATACCTATTAATGAAGGTACTTATACTATATTTCAAAGTAGTGTAGCAATTATCTAGTTTCTAAAGTGCAGACTAGGGATCAGATTGCTATTATTATAATAGCCTAATATTACTGGCAATCTGATCCCTATCCGAATATTATTAGGATATTATAATTTATTAAAAATAGCTATTCTTTTAGCTATATCTGCTTTACTCACAAAACTAAAGGATGATTAATTGAGATACCAACCCATAATATCCTTAATCTCAACTTGTACATTCAAGAATATTTCAGCCCTTTTGTCTCTCTCTGCCTGCAGCACTTCAAGGTGCTCTTTCAGCCTGTCCAGTTGTTCCTCAGATGGCAGCGGAATATCTTGCAGCTCACGGATGGTGACACCGAGCTTGTCTGCAAGGTCATGCTGCCATTCCATGAGTCTTTCCATCTTCATACGCCTCTGTTGTACTTGTTCCCTATATCTGTTATAGCATAATATTATTATTAGTGTACATTTCATCACTTTAATTTCCCAAAACAGACTTATTTGTCAACTAGACACCTATATGTGTATCTATAAAATCATACTTTGAATCAGAACTGGTTTCCATGTTAAGCCTGGGGGGCTAAAAAAAACTAAAGCAATAATGCGGATGGAATTATTTTTTCCGAATTCAAAGCAGGTTTTATGCAATTCATCAATTCCGAATCTGTTAAGTCCTTGTTTATTTATTTCAAATTGGGTTCAATGGTTTAGCTAAAACAATTATTATCACCAAACCCATCGATTGGAGCAATGTATGGTTAACTATTTCAAAAACATATTAATTAATTATTATAGTGAACTAGATACATACCCAGCAATCTGTTCTTCCAGCTCTCTCTTGTAATCCACCAACATCATTCCATCCTTGAAGTCCAGTATTGAAATGTCAACTGATAAACATCTGCTTAATTCATCTGTTTCTTCTTTTAACTCTGTTTAAAAATGCAAAGAATGAGACAGTGTGCATGTTAAACTAATCTCATCTCACAAATATAATCACTTGTTAACAGCTGAATAGATTTGCATGAAATTTATAAACAAAATGGTCTAGAGATCCTGAGAAACCATAAGACTCCTTGGGTATGCAGGTGAAATAACATGAAAGAAACAAATATACTAGACCGGGCGACAAATGATTGTGGATGGAAAGGTTGAAAGCAGAAAATTTTACTTCGGAACTTAGGAAATAACATACTAAAAGTTTTTCTTTACATCTCAAAAACAATGTGTCATAGGTAATTTTGTTATACTGCATTATGAAAGCTGATAAAAGTCTTTACAACTTTGATAAATAATTTTTTTAACTGATTTCCAATCATTGTTTGGATAAGAGCTCCGAAAAATGGTTGTTTTTAAAAATGTGTTTTTTACCTCATGTTTCTTGTCATACATTGCTCTAAATTGTAAACAGTTCATCTGAAAAAAAACAGCCAAACAGAACTGCAGCAGAAGTGGTGTCGCATCCTGCATGTTGTGAAAATGTGTAAAAATAATATGTTGGTCAGGCCTAGCTGCTGCTGCAACTCCTGACTTGAATAATAGGTGCTAGGGACTTTGCCTATGCTAGGTTTAATAAATATAATATCCTGGTCAGGCAAAGTCGTTGCCATGAGTAGAACTATCAAGTCAACATCTTCTCCAATGAGTGCAACTACAGAATCCATTGATTTTTCAATGGCTGTAGAGACCACCATAGACAAGATTGGGAATAGGTAAAAAGTGTATAAATCAAAGTCATAGAGAAATTTATCAGCTTTCATAATACATTACAAAACCTATGATGCATCTTTTTTGAGATGTAAATAAAAAACCAAATAACGCAACCTTCTTTATACTTATTGCTGCCCTAGGGCTTACTTCCGAGGAGTGAGGACATTAGCACAGTCTATAAAACCATACAGTCGTCCGACACCTTTGATCTTGTGGAAAATGCCGACAATGTCTAAACAGTATCGACGGCCATATAAAGTATGCTGTGTCCCGAGCTACTAACATTGCTTTGTTCGCAGGTCGGGCCTCGCCCCTCACAACCCACACGATTGCCCTGTCTAAGACGGCTTCACCTAACCACTGTATGGTTTTATAGACTGTGCTTTTAGTATGTTTATCTCCCAACTAGTCCAAACAAAGTTCCAAAGTTAAACTTTCTGCTTTCAACCTTTCCATCCACACCCCCCTTGTGAGCACTCATTTACCAAGCTCTCCATATAAAATATAAAAAATTCTTACTATCAACTTGATTCTGCATATTTTTAAGTTTCAGCTGGGTCTCTTTAATGACATCACGGTGGAGATCTTTTTCTATTTGCACAAGCTTAGCAATGTTGTTGATTTTAGTGTTGTCGTCCACTCCAACATGTGACCAATTAAGCCACAGCTCTACCATCATGGCGCGTATGTTGTCAGATATTTCCCGCAGGACTTCATCGCTAAAAAGGTTGGTCATACACATTAATAAAAGATGGGGCTTGTTAGTTTTGATAGTTTGACTGCTTGGTCATTTGATAGACCACAAGGAATTGTTTGGGCTCCAAAACACAGGTGAAATGCGAACAAGGCTAGTGCAAGACTGAAAATGGCTGGCTGGTTACTGAACAGAGGCTATACTTACTGCATAAGGACAGCAGATAAAATACTTCACAGAAATAATTACTTTAAATCTGGAATTCTATTTCCTATCTATATCCCACACCAAGCATGAAAAGAGTCAATGGACAGGTTAATTGCCTAGTCTAGCTGATGATGGTAGATCCATCCTACTTTGTAATGAACTGATTAGGATTTTGTAGCATGAATTCATATTCATTAGTGTATTCAAAGTCAGTCTCAACGTAGGCCCTAAAAAGGCACTTATTGTGAACATCGCAAATCAATTAAAATCAATAGTGCTCAGGATCATATCTATTGTTTGACTACAATAGAAAGTTAATCAAAGTTTTCGCATTTCATGATGGTATTAGAAGGATAATTTACGCACAAAATTACAAGAGGTACAAGGATGAAAAAGCTAAATTCATAAAATAACGTATTTTAGGCGGGTCTGTATTGATAGCACCTTGACAGAAATCATGGGATTTTCGTTTACCTGAAGCTGCTATCCGACCGTTCTAATTATTATTAGGAGTAAGTACCTATTCACTGTAATGATTGTGTTCAAACCTCTTGGATAAAAATCAAAATCCTAACATGGGAAAGAAACGAATAATTCATCACTTACAAAAGTTTATTCACATCTTCGGTTAGCGTGACCATTATGAAATTAACTTCCTAATAAAGACAAGAAACAACAATATATTATAAGAACATTCACACTAAAATAAAGCTTTCTATCAACTCCAAAAATCACACTGAACAAAATATGTATGAGCCTTGAATAAAATTTGAACGTTTGTTTTCAAAATTCAGTACGTTAAAAATCAAAACGTCTACAGCTGCTTCGTGATTGGCTTATTTATTTTTTCTTTATATTTGGGCAGACTAAGATCTTTGACCATACCGCCTCGTCTTCCTTCAGTTATATTGTATATTATTCTTATCTGTGTAAGGCCAACGCTCTTCGGTTATAAATTAAATCATATTCAATTATTATAAGGCCAAAGCCTCGTCTTTAGTAGAGTGACAGGAATGTTCACGGACTTTTTGAGACAACTTGAAAAGTGACGACACATATAATTCATTTCATATCACTTCACTGGTGCACATGGATTGATCTTTATTGGATAAAATACCACCGACAATATTGAATATTAAATTTATGAAAAATGAAACTTCACTCAGCAAGTTCCCGCCAAAAAGTCCACGCCGACCTTTTGACGACAGACCACGGCCCTATACTCTTTGCCACGGCCACAGACTACGGCGAACTTTTCTTCTTCTTAGTTTTACTGCTTCTTATTTTTTATTTTGGCAACCAAGCCCAAATTAGGGCACATTTCTGCCAGTGTAGAGTTATATTATAGTTTCCAGTCACAATAAATCACTTCACATTATAGTCCTCAGTCAGTCACCGTCCATAAAAGTCATGTTTTACTACAATGGTGGTCATTCATTGTACTAAAACTCTTCACGGACATTTTGAGACACCTTGAAAAGTCACCACGATACACATAATTAATTTCATTTCACTGCACTGGTGCACATGGATGATCTTTATTGGGTAAAATACCACCAAAAATACACAATAAAACTCAAAATAAGAAAGAAAGAAAGAAAATTCGTTTATTTTGAGAATACACACAACACCACATAATATATATAACATACACAAATCTATGAAAATAAAAATGTTAATGCAACGTCACTCTGCAAGTTCCCGCCAAAAAGTCTTCTTAGTTTTTAGGTTTGGCAAACAAATCCAAATTAGGACTTATTTCTGCCAGTGTCGAGTTATATTATAATTTCCAGTCACAATAAATCACTTTAAATCACATAAAGTCCTGAGTCAGTCACCGCCCATAAATGTCATGTTTTACTACAATGGTGGTAATTTAAAACTGTTCACGGACTTTTTAAGACAACTTCAAAAGTCTCGAAACACATAATTCATTTCATTTCACTTCACTTGTGCACATGGATTGATCTTTATTGGATAAAATACGACCGACAATATGCAATAGAACTTAATACAACACGAATTTATGAAAATAAAAACGCAAGTTCATTATTACTATTATTACTATTTTTTAAAACCACGCCCCCGTAGGTACTTGTTGCAAAACTTTTTGCAACAAGTACCTACGGGGTGCAAGTGTCTTCTTCGGGAATTTTTGGCGGGAACTTGCAGAGTAACGTTGCGTTTTCATTTTTATTTTCAAAAATTCTTGTTGTTTGAGTTTTATTGCATATATCGGTGATATTTTATCAAATAAAGGTCAATCTATGTGCAACAGTGAAGTGAGATGAAATGAATTACCTATGTGTATCGTGACTATTCAAGTTGTCTCAAAAGTCCGTGAAGAGTTTTAGTACAATGACCACCATTGTAGTTTGTAGTAAAACATTACTTTTATGGACGGTAAACTGACTGAGGACTATTATGTAAATGTGATATATTGTGACTGGTTTTTTTTTCTTCTTCTTAGTTTTAAGTTTAGCAACCAAATCCAAATTAGGACTTATTTTTGCCAGTGTCTCTGCAAGTTCCCGCCAAAAAGTCCAGGTACCTATTCAGAATACCTAAGTACAGTACTTGCTACTTTTTTTTTATGGGGAGGTGAGCGGCCAGGTTATGCCGGACTTTTACCGGGTAAAACCCCACGGTGGTCGCCACCTGCGCTACAGAGGGGGCGGGCTCTCGTGCAGATCGCGTACCTGCACGGCTCTCCACGCGCGGCGCTGTGATAGCCCGTCCCGGGGGAAGTGTGATACCTCCCCCCAGCACCCTCGCTGTGCTATCGCACGATGAGTCGTGACCACAACGACCCATCGTCCTCCTCGGGGCTGCTTCTGTGCGTTCAGGGCCCCCACCCCGATTGCCCACGACTCCGAAGGTCCCCGTTTAGCCGCCTTTTACGACAGGCAGAGGAACACCGTAGCTGTGATTCTAAGCCCCAGCTACAGGGCAGGAGGGCCGCCACGAGGCACTGCTGCGCCTCGGCAGCGTCGTCTCCGGGTGGGATTGGTCCTCTCCCGATCCCGCTCAGCAGTCTCCTTCTGGACCATTATGGTCTCGCAGAAGGAGGCGACGGCCCTCCACGCCGTATGCGCTCAGTATCGTCGACACGAGTGCTGGCAGGGAGAGATTCCGACCGATCATATCGACGAGGATCCGCCGCTCGGGTTTCCACGCGAGGCCCACCCCGAGCGTGTGCGATGAGGAGGTCGCTCCCACCACAATGGAAGCAAGCCGCCGTCGCCTACGGTGTTTCGGTGTGTTTTTTGTAGGATAGGACGTGATTATCCTACAAAAAAAATCACCTAAGCCCCATGCCCGATGAGTATCTGTGTAAGTCTGTAGGCGACTCCTCCACCTTGTCGCTGCATCCAGGCATCGAAGACTAGCAGGACTGCTCCAACAACGCGTTTCCTCGCGGAGCCTTGCACGCCAGGTTGCGAATGCGATAAGTCGCTCCTGTCGTCTGTACTTCTACCATGAGTTTTCTACAGTAACGTAAGCTACTAGTAAGCGCTAGCGACTACGGAGTCACATTTTGTATGATATGCTTCCAAAACTGTCCACTAGAGGCGGTGCTCGCTATACAAAATATTCACCGTAGTCGCTGGCGTGTGTAGCTTACGTTAGTGTAGAAAACTCACGGTAGAGGTACCGGAGCCATCGTTATTGTCAGTTATTGTTGCTCGAAGCATCGGTTGCATCTCAGTTACCTACCACAATTTATAGTAGATAAACTGCTTATAAACAAACTACTTTCCTTCACTCGTGCCACCCGCGCGGTGTCTTGACAAAGAATCAATTAAGACTAACCAACGCTGACTTCCTCTGTTGTAGATTATTATTTGATTAAACAGCAGTCAAGTTATGTAAGACCATTGGGCAAGACGTCTATGAAACCTACTAGTAGAGTAGGTACGCCATTATAGTGGGGCACACTTGCATGATTACTTTATTAGTAAGGCGTACTAATGTTTTGTTCCACATGACACGTAGTCTCGCCTGAGTTGTGTTCATAATGTTGAAAAAGACTCGTAATAACATTAAAAAAGTAGATATGAACTCATCTATTTTATCCATCAGCTTAGCTACCAATTTACCACATTGTTGAATGAATTACTATATACCCTACCTACAGAGGTAAGGGTAACTCTGTGGGGTAACTCGATTACTTATAGGGTGAATTAATGTTGAACTGAGTTAATAAGTTTTTGATTTGATTTATTGATAGAAAATACTAATAGATAGATATAGTTTCAATTTAAAGTTTCAGTCAGAAATTTAAAATATATATTTTCCGATAAATTTGTCCATGGATTCCTGCTTTTTAACCGACTTCAAAAAAGGAGGAGGTTCTCAATTCGGTTGTATGTTTGTTTTTTTTTTTTTTTTATGTTTGTTAGGTACCTCATAACTCCGTCATTTATGAACCGATTTGGAAAATTATTTTTTTGTCTGGAAGGGTACACTTCCCGTTTGGTCCCATTGTCATCAGATCATGATTTGATTACTTCTTCGTGTACTTTGAAGTCGGTTTAAGTTTTTTGTAAAACAGTCCAATTATATTACAACAACTCGAAGTAAGCCCAGTTACCTAGCACTAAACCTAGTGATTATAAACAAGTGTATCTAAGTTCCTACAATCCAATGTATTGCGATTTGCGATACATTCACTTACTTACTAGTTGATAGCGTACGATAATAAATCTTATTAATGAATGCTTGTAGGCACGCAAATTTAGAGAAATCAGTTTTATAGGTTTTAAATACAAGATTTAAGATAGGTATTTCAATATAACACTATCCACGTTCTAGAAAGTTCCTATCTACTTATCCTCTGATATTTGTCTCAAAAAAGTGAGTATCTATATTTAATGTTCTAATTCATAAACGCATTTAACTATAAAATTAAATGTTAAATGAATTTAACTTTATTAATGTTGCGAGCCATCTTTATAAAAGTGTCACAACACAACGAACAAATAACTATAAGTACCACTGCTAATTAATGTCACACGTGGATATTGCCAAGTTTCACTTCCTCTGATGATCTTGCGCCCGGTCTCTTTTGTAACAGGAAATCTTTACGGAAATTACTAAACATAAAGTAACGAGACCGTATTCTGTTAACGTGAAACATTAACGTAAAGTTGAAGTTTACGAGTAATCCTAACTAATATTATAAATGCGAAAGTGAGTTTGTTTGTTTGTTTGTTACGCCTTCACGCCTCATCTACTGATCAACATGAAATTTGGCATGCAGATAGCCTACGGTATGGAGAAGGACATAGGCTACTTTATATATAGAGAAAGCGGGTGAAATCGCGGGGGACAGCTAGCATTGGCATAACATGTAATCATTTTTGGTTTCACTGTCCATACGATTTATATTATTAAGGCGATGATAGCTCAGTGGTATAGACGTCGGATGCCGATACGAAGGTTCCGGTATCCAATCCTACAATGAGCTTGAGCTTTCGGTGAAGGAAAACATCGTGAGGAACAACCATAGCAAGGTGAAAGGTTACTTTATAGTACTGGTTGGCTACTACTACACTAGTTGAACATCTGTCGCCATCGATATATTATCTTCTGTCTAGATTAAGGGTTACGTACAAGACAACATCGTGAAAGTGGCCGCTTGGAAACTCAATAAAACAAAATTATGTGAATGTTCTACACCGTGGTTCTACATTCAAACGTGGACCTACTGAAACTGAAATAGCGACACCGTGGTCTTATTTCTTCGGCCGTTTTTACAGCTGTCATCCTTATTCTAGGGTAATACTATTTCGATGTCTGTCGCCCAGAAGCTATCGGTACCTATGTTCCGATAGCTGCACTTAAGAGCCCGTTCCCTCTAGGCTTTGTGTGCTTACCACCTTCGGCCACATCATCACTTATCATGGTGAGTTTGCGGTCAAACACAGGTCTACATTCAGTAAAAAAATATATAAAGCTGGATATTTCTTCGTGACTTAATATTTATGGTATCTTAAGCATTGGTGGCTCAGGCTAGTAAGGGATCTCGAGATTGAGAGGCTGTTCGCAAGATTTCAACTATACCTATTTCTTCTGAATCTAAAACTCGTGAACTCAGTAGTGAATCCATTACTGACCATACTAATGATTCTAAGCATATACCACTAAGCTCCAGATAGTTTGCCTATCGGAATACTTAAATATATAACAGCCTATTAATCGGACTTTCACTAGAAAATGTATCCATGACTTACCGTAACCAGGCCAAACTATTTATCAAGCTGAGTAAACTTTTGCGATAACTTAATATATATGCAGGATTTATGCTAATAGAGTAATTCCATCTTAAATGATTTGAATAAAATTTAGATTTTTCAAAATAAAAATGTAATAGGCACTAAATTAGGTTTTTTTTGCAAAATGGTAATGTACATTTGGCCGTCGACTGACCCCGTCTGATCGGGTCCAGTCGGTTAGAGGTAGTCGTGAAGAGGTAACAGACAGACAGAGTTACATTCGTATTTAAAATATTTTAATGGACTGTTCGCATAATGAACGAGGAATAATATCACGGTAGCAAACAAGCATATGGCCCGCCTGGTGGTAAGTGATTACCGTAGCCTATGGTCGCTTGCAACACCAGGCCCCCTAAAAAGGAAGCTAAGCAATATTGCTGACGCAATTAATTTTTTCGAATTTAAAGCAGATCTTATGCAATTCATCAATTCCAAATCTTTTAATGAATTGAATTGTGTATAATGAGTAACTATTTTACCAAAATATATATACGCTATACGCTGTGCGACGTAAAAATTTGTAATACGTCGAGTAAACAACTATTTTGGACAGAGAACTAGACGGTATGTAACGCCCGTAATTTATAATAGTATGGACTTCTTGAGAGAAATAAAAACAGATGTGAATATTGTAACGTTACGGAAGAACCTCAAAAAGAACTTGCTCTCACTATTATAATAATCTTTAATTTTCTTAGCGGATAAAGCAAGATACCATCTTACTAGCTAAGATGGTATCTTGTTTTATTTGACTTATTATTGTGTCATTTCTTTTTTTTAAAGTTTATATTATTTTTTGTTTTATATAAATATTTGTTTTGTGCTATTATAAAGATAAAATGCGTAGGTATATGTATACCGAGCGCCTCTTTCGCCAATAAACTGTGTTGTGCAGTTTGGCGAAACTGTATTATTTATAATAGAATTCATAAAAAGTTAAAATAAATAAAAAGAAAAAAAAAAAAAGTTATCACTTAGGATCTGCCGAGAATTCGAAAAAATGAATTGCGTAGCAATATTGCTTAAGCTTCCTTTTTAGCCCCCAAGAGTATAACGCGCGCGTTTCCCACCCTAAAATCTATATACTTCTATCTATCTATATACTTTTACCGTGATAATATCGTTGGTTTTTCGAAACATCACTTCGGTTCATTTATTATTTCTAAACGTTTATTCATCTACGTTTCTAGCATGTAAGTAACCGAAGGCGGCAAGCGTACAAGTAAGTATAAACATCTCAATATGTTCAAATGTTACGTACGACTGTTATTCACAAACGTATACCTACATAATAAAATGTGACTGCAAGAAACATGAGTCGGATACGGATGAAACAATGGCAGCTAGTTTTATGGGATAACGATGCATAAGAAAGCATCAGCACAGTACCAAGTGAAGTAATCTGTGGTGCAGTATTGTACGTAGGTTTACTTGAATACTTAATGGAGATTTGGCTTTGCGATTTAACTATTCGGGGTTTTTATTCCAATACATTAAAACAAAACTATACAAAATAATAAAATACTAATAACTAAAACTTAAGAAAGCCAAAAAAATTATAAACAAAAAAAACTTATAAATGGGCTAGCCTATCTAGGTCGCTACCAAGAGGTAGCGTGCCCAGAATGCTGGCGGCATTACCTCTCTGTATAGCCTATACGGTGGTTAAATTGTTCAAGCCTATACGCTGTGCGACGTAAAAATAATGTCGAAGATAGGTGGAAAACGAAACCTATTCGGGGTCGTCGAAACATTCGTCCGTGTCAACCGAACAACAAATGGCCTGACGTATGCCTGCTCTTCTTCGACAGCAGGATTGGGAGCTCTTTACCTCACCGTCTCACCTTGAGTAGGGTGTGATCACTGAGCATTGAAAAAAATCACGCCCCCTTTTTGAGACGCTTTGTCAATAGATTCCATTATAATCAATCGTGTAGAGTGGATGGCACAGTTTTACCAGCAGATGACATATACGTAGCATGCATTCAGTACTGTTGATTGACACAATGACATAGTGCTGTGATATAGAGTCGATATTAGACTGAATGCCGCTCGCACTCGTTTATGCGATTTTCACAATTCACGGAGCACGAGTATTGTCATAGTTTTCATCTAATGGTGCGTCCATGCTATGCGAAGCGAGCACGAGCTGAGCCTCGAACGAGCAGGATTCGTTCGTTGCTCGCGATTTCAAGCGTGAACGTACTTAACGAGCCTACAACGAGCGCGATGAAAATCCCTGTGTTCGTGAAAAAACTGACAATTAGGCGGAGCGCAGTCGAGCTCGCTATGAATGCTCGTTCGAGGCTCGCAATCCCGTCCACGCTTCGCGAATCGTGCTCGCAGTGTGCTCGTTCGTGGCTCGGCTCGTGCTCGGTTCGCCATAATAAGCGCGGGGGACTACTTGCTCTGTGCTTGTGATCTGTCACATCATAAAAATGGTCTCACTGAAATTTTTTTTATTTTTCAGGATAAAAATAATGAAAATATATGTGTACTACTCTTGAATGCTCTTGAGTCTTGAGACAAACACTCCACATGCCAGGGTACGAAAAATTTCTGTTTTATAATATATATTTTTGTCGGGGGAGGATATTGTAAAATAATTAAATTAAATATCATTAAATTTTTCGAATTTGGGTCAATGTATCCAAGTTCCATTCCGTTAACGAGCTAGTATGAGTGAGACCTGTGACATACGTACCTACGGATAGACAACAAAGTGAGCGTCAGCGAGTGGCGATAGGAAGCAGCAGATTTTGATAGGTTGGTGAAAATAGTAGTAAATCGTTTTATTTGTAGGTTGGGTAAATAAATTAGCATTTACGAATAACTACAAGAATTGGTGTATTTTTGAAAGTGGTATATTTTTACATTATTTGGAAAGTTCCTACTTAAGATCATTAATTTTACGAATATTTTTATTAATATAGAAACATGAAGCAATAGAAATAATAATTAATAAAAATAATCGTTTTATTATACGATTAGCTCTTAGTTTCTATCTTAATTAAAACCACTTAATATCGCTTCTATTGAGGCACAGGAGGTCCTAACAATAAGAGGAGTTGGTACCACCTTCGGTTTGTTTTGTTCACAATATTTAAACGATGTCGCAGGTCGGTTGTAGTTGAATGCATTAACGAAGGTCGTTGGAAAGTTGCAAATCTGTCGCCAAGCACCTACCGGCTTGTTTCAGCAGTTGCACTTGAAAACAAAATGCCCTCTTGGCTTTGTAAAGGTCGTCAATACATTGGTATTGATATTAATAGGCAATGATGGTGGCCATCATGTTGTCGGCCCACTAACTTCTATTGATAATTTACGAATTTGAGAAGCACTCGTGGTAAGCATGGCTGTTCTTAATCCTTCGGCAAAGTTAAGCTACTACTGAAGAGGCTGGTAACTGGATGGCTGACGGCCTATTGGTATTTAAACTAGTGTTTTCTGTGCTTCGGTAGGTGTTAGGTTGACCACTAGGCTATCTCCACCAATCCGTAGTAGGCATGCGTGGTGGAGTATCTGCCCATTTCCTTTCACCATCATTTGTGAAAGGAGGCCTGTGCTCAGCAGTGAGAAATTATAGGCTGATGATAATAATAATATTTTTGAAAGAAGGAGAGCATTGTTTTTATTCGCTCGCCTTACTGCAGCAAAATTACAATGTTGTATTCCTGTGCGTGTATGTGGACGCCAGAGCTAATCGGGGAGGGAGGAAGGGTCGATA
Source organism: Achlya flavicornis (assembly GCA_947623365.1). Taxonomy (NCBI): domain Eukaryota; kingdom Metazoa; phylum Arthropoda; class Insecta; order Lepidoptera; family Drepanidae; genus Achlya; species Achlya flavicornis. The sequence continues at coordinate 9,136,812 of OX392482.1, forward strand.
ACGCGTGACTGACACACCGGGTGTTGCAGGCATCCATAGGGCTCCGGTAACTGCTTTCAATCATTTGAGCTGTAAGTACGAGTCGGAGTTGCACACGGAGGGTTCCGTACAATAATAATAATAATGTTACCTTACTCAAATTGACTGTGAAATGCCGTAGGCGCAACAGAAAAAAACACCAAAAGAAGACGTTTCTTGTATGGGGACCCCCTTTGATTTTAAATTTTATTTTTATTATTTGTTGTTATAGCGGCAATAGAAATACATATTCTGTGAAAATGTCAAGTGTCTACCTATTACGGTTCATGAGATACAGCACTGACAGACAAACGCACGGACGGACAGCGGAGTCTTATGAATAGGGTCCCGTTTGGCACCCTTTGGGTACGGAACCCTAAAAGCAACTAGATATAAAGAAAAAATCTTCTCATCCATGCCATTGCATAATTAGACGACAAAGCAACGCACTAATTTGTGTATAATGGGTTGCCAATATAGATTGCTCGTTCTATAGCCGAGTAGATGGTTGTTATGGTTACTCGCTCTACTAGCTTACAGATTATAGGCAGCCCTGTGGAGTTACGTACCTTGTGTCGTTGCTCAATAATTATCGTGTGACGAGATATTGGTTTGAGTTCATCGTAACGTAACAGTAATAACTTTATTGAATCTATTGTTCATGTATACCTATTATATTGCTGGAGAAATAGATAATTTATGTTTCGCATTAATGATGGAAGATGATTTTGCTTTAAATTAAAACTGATTTATTTTTATCAGTGATGTATCTTTTCTAATTAATTGATACAAATTTGTAACATATTTTCGTTTATTTGGTTAAAACAATATTACATAAAGTCATAATTTCAAAGCGATATTTTATGCCGAATTCCTTCAAAACTTTTTAGGAACATATACATATTTCTAATTAAATCTTATCGAACCGTTATGTTATCGTCAACTCACTTGCTAATAAAATCAACGAGCGGTCAACGGACAAATGGTATAAAAAACGGCCTCAAGTTTCAAATAAGCCAATGCGTGGTATAGCAACGTCAATAAGCTACGGGAACCACTTACCATATGGTGGGTCATATCCTTGTTTGTCCTAGTAGTATTAAAAATATTGTAATAATAATTTAAAATTGCTTTATTTTTAATTTTTATTACAGTTTTTAAACATCAGAACAACTTATCTTTGTAACTAAAGGTGCGTCTACGCTACGCAAACCGAGCACGACCCGATCACACGAGGAACACGAATTCGCGTAGCGTAGACGGGCTCTCCTGCCAGCAATTGTCAGTTTTGTGATTATAGCAGGGATTCGCATTGCGCAGCGCAGTCGAGCGCCAGCCGAACGCTCGTTCGAGCCTCGCAAGTCCATCCACCATACGCGAATCGGTGCTCCATGTAGACGCATTTTTTTTTTTAATTTACTCAAATGTTCAAAAATAAACCAAATCTAGTAAAAACTCCTAACACAATTTTGTTAGTAAAAGACATCAACGAGCGCACATCAAATATTTTCTTATTTCATTTTGGACAAGAAACACTGTAACAAATGTTATGATGCAAATGCTAATGTTTCAAGGCCCGTCATGCTCTAGCTCCAAGATAGTCAAATATTAATCATATACTACATTATTTTATCTAATGATCTGTCATATATTCACTTAATGGTCGGTTTGCATTGAATTATTACGTGCTGTAATTTATTATACAAGTGTAATGTTTTCTGTCAGCACATTAGCATTTATACATGGTGTTAAAAGCTTATCTATATACAGCCAGCAAATGAACTTAATACACTTCACTTCTTCGTTCGATTAAACTAGATTTATTTCTAAAGTTACCTTCCCTGCCTATCTTTGATTATATTATACAAAAACTGGTTTTTGTATAAAATATTCAGGACATATTTTAACATATTTTTCAGTTTTTTAGTGCTCCGTACGTACCCCAAGGGTGCCAACTGGATCCTATTACTAAGCGTTCGCTGACCGTCTGTCCGTCCGTCTGTCTGTCAGTGGGTTTTATCTCATAAACCGTAATAGGTAGACGGTTGAAATTTTAACAGAATATGTATTACTAGTTACTGCTATAACAAAAAAAAAATTAAAATTAAAAATCATTACTTTTCACGTCTAAGATTATTATAAAATGTTTATTTTCGGTCGGTGCGCCTCGTACAAAAGAAGTCGTGTACCTACTTGATAATAATCCCTTTCCGTTGTATAGTTAGATTAATATATTGTTTAATGACATTATCCGCAGGGCTCTTGTTGTCGCTTACGTGCCTTCCGTACTGGAACCGGTCGGCATTGCGCGGGGCGACGCGATGGCAAGAGACCGTATGGTATGTCTTTGATCCCTTGGAGTGTCGGCAGGTCGCTGGTGTGGGGTGCCACACTCGCGCCATCTCACTTACCGGCAACTTGTAAAGCTGCGGAAAATTCAAAATTCAAAAAATACGCTTCGATTGGACTCAATTATATTTTTATGCCTTTTGTGGTTAGGACCTTGGGACCGTGGGGGTCCGAAGCTCGCCGTTTAGCTCGCACTTTGTCATCAAAATTGATAGAGACCTCCGGAGACCAGCTGGCGGGGAGCTTTTTCCGCCAACGCGTCAGCATGGTTATCAAAAGAGGAAACGCTGCCAGCCTTCTGGGAACCTTGCCGTTAATCGGAAGCAGCGGTAGACTTGAGGAAATATTCTATATATAGATTGTATTTTGTACATATATATTGATAAAGTAAATGCATTTAATAGCTAAATTACATTACAGAGTAATGTGGGTGTAAGAAATAAAAAAGTTAATCTCCCTTTCGTCGAGTGCCTGTTTACTTGGTTACGTTACGGAACAACGGAGGTTTATTGAATGTGTGTTACATATTACATGTACATACGTAATGGTAATTAATGGGGATAAGGTAGGTATGAAGCGCTCGTGGTGTAGCATGATTAGCCGTTCTTAATCGATCGGCGAAGTTAAGCTACGTCTGTCTTGGTCGGTACCTGGATGGGTGACCGCCTAGTGGTATTTCAAATCGAGCGTTTCCGTGCTTCGGAAGGCACGTAAAGCCGTTGGTCCCGGTTATCACTTAATTGTGATAGTCGTTAAGCTAGTTGGATGCCTCCTAGGCGGCTTGAAAAATTCCAACTGTAGGTTGACCACTAGCCTACCTCCACCAATCCGCAGTGGGCATGCGTGGTGGAGTATCTGCCCATTCCCTTTCACCCTCATTTGTGAAAGGAGGCCTGTGCTCAGCAGTGGGACATTATAGGCTGTTGATGATGATGAAGGTAGGTATACATATATATCTCCTGGGACATTCTTCGCACACGGTTATCTGTCCCAAACTAAGCATGCACTATAAGATCATAAGCTATGTACTATAGAAACCAGAAAACTGATATACCTACTACATATTTTATACTACTTTTTGTTTATAAATATATACTTAATATACGTAATTACACCCAGAATTAGGACATACAGATGCATGTCCTGGATGGGAATCGAACCCACGACCTGCGGCGTGATAGATAGAATCTTAACCACCCACGCTAACTGATTCGTCGTCAATTTAGGTGAATTGTGCTCTTTAAAGATTTCATAGTTTTTAGCAAACTGAAAAAAGCAATTGTACTTCAAATATAAGAAATTAGGATAATTAGGATAATAAAATACAGGATGGTGGTAGGGTTCTTAGTAATACCCACCTGGCTGGCTACCACCCTCAAGTTGAAAATCAATCGCCAAGCACCTATCGGTGTGTTCCGAGTTTCCGGCAGCTGCACTTGAGAGCCAGTTCCTTCTAGGCTTAGTGTGCTTAACACCTTTCGGCCACATCATCACATATCATGGTGAGATTGTGGTCACACACAGGCCTATAAACAGTTATAAAAAATGTTATGAGAATGTTGAAGGTAACTGGTGAGAATGATAGTTGATTTTTATAAGTTTTAAAAATACTTTATGTATTTGTTTCGGATTCATATCCACCAGACGGTTTAATTGGAATTAATAAAACGTGAGAATTGAATAACATCACGATAACACTTATTGCATAATAGAGTCGCACGCGTTACTGGAAGTGCGGTGAAACGAAGATATTATAGGTACAGTCGAGGACATAAATATGTATACAATTAGTAAAATTCAACAACGGTTTCCTCGTAAACTACTGATTGAAATTATGAGATATTATAAAGGCAGAATCTTCCTACATATACTATTATGATTTGTGTAATAGCTTAACACTTAAATGTTAAACATAAGAGAAAATCGCTTTTGAATTTCAAAAAGTGTATACATATTTATGTCCTCGACTGTACATTAATTTAGTATAATTTTGCAGTTTTCAATATATCACGCGCAGTAAAGGGTTTAGAAACTAGGAATATGCTCACCTATTCATTAAGTTGAACAACTTTTGATCATTGATTTTTTACCACAGTGAATACCTATTATAAGTACCTTTTCGGATACAAAATACCTCGTCACAACCAACAAATTATTAAAACTGTATTCCACACTATTCACAAACAATTTTAAGCCATATATATATTTAGTAGACCCTATTGTTATTCTAGTAATTTCAGGAGATTTAACATTCTTAGTGTCTTCTTACGGCTTCAACTGAATCAATGCCTTTGACTTTATTTGTTTTGTTTTTGTCATCTAATAGCTCGAAATTAGAAGCATGCGTCCAAATTGACAATGTGTTTTGGGTTCTTTTGTATTCATTGTATTTGTTACACATATTGGGTAAGCGCTTGATGTTCTGTGAAACAAAAATTGTATCAAAATTGCAAAGCGTTTGCGCAAACGCATGAGACAATCAAGTAGCGGCCGGGTTTGATCAAACGGTTACGCAGTGAGGCAATCTCTTCAAAAAATTTACGCACATTATCAGAACATTCAATTATGTATTACTTAACTTTCACCCTACATATATATATATATAAATATGAATCCCTACGTCCCTTGGTCACGCTATAACTTGAGACTTTACCGATTTCATCCATTATCTTTTTTAAGTTTTCTAATACACTGTAGAAGGTTCCTGTGGGAAAAATAAATAAGAAAGTTGCGTAGAAAATTAGATCATTTAAGAAAACTTAACGACTATATATTTTTTTCTAATGTAAACTTAGCACGGTAGGGTATATATAGTAGGATACCACGCGCCTGGCAGCTAGATAAATTATAAAAATATGACCTTATTTGTAATTCACACACAATTTTATATTATATTTATAAACGAATATTTATTAACTAATTACAGGAATTTTTAGTTTTGCAGGTACATAAGATAAGCATAATTAAAGAGACAGAGGGTCAAATATGTACTCATGAGCATAATATTATGTCTATCAAAAGATTCACCATGTGTTATGTACCTACTCTTTAGACGGTAACGCAGACAAGGCATGTGTAGGTCAATGAATAATCCATCAAACGCACTGAGCCTGTGTCATGATAGAACAGACTAAATATAATATTTAATCATAGATATATTTTAGGATCCTATAGCGGAAGAGGCTTTTTTACTACGTCAAGTCCTCGTAGCCGACTGTAACGACACATTTAATTCTCTTTTCTAGACTTTTACAGGACATATAAAGTTGTTTGAACAATCTCCAAAATAAATGTCCTCGCTCTGGATTTTGTGCGATAATGCGTTTATTAACCATTTGTGTAAATGCACAACTGAAGGTAATTATCTTGATATGAAAACATAAAAAAGTATTTTCAACATTGTTTCAATGTTCAAAATAAGAATAATAATAACAAGGTTAACAAGAGACAAGAGAGCAAAAATTAAATTATAATGGTCCAGTTTAATACATTATTGAGTATTTCAATGGAGATATATGCAAATGAGTACCTACGAGTATTCTAACTATAAAGTGACTGAAGCTGTAGGCTCACTAATTAAATTGATTTACTCATTCATCCTCACTCCAAAATTATCATAAATTGGTAGTTACTTGTAGTAGGTACATCATATTATTAGATTTATCATATATTTCTGCTAAACCATTGCGTAAAATATTTAAATCAAGCGTTTCACGCATTTATTGAGTACAAATTACGAATGCCTATCGAAGATGTTACGTGAAAATCATAGCAAATTATGTTAATGTATCTCCATCGTACACTTTTTCCATACATCTCCCAATGATTTTCTATCTATTGTTCTAGTTGAGACGCAGAAAGACTGACAATGCGTTTGGCGTACACGTAACTGCAAACAGAGCACTCGTACACTCCACTCGTTAAGTGAAACCGAGTATAAAAGCGATGCAAATTACAAGCGCTAGCATTACCCACCACCCTCTCGAGGAGTAAGGAGTACCAGTACCAACCACAGCGATGAAGTACTACGTGCGTAATATTTTTGTGCATAGTTTGTGCTAGTGCTTTTCATGTAGTTCCCAAGTGCATCATAGCAACCCGATAGGTTGTGAACGTGTCGTATGGACTGTGTAACTAATGTGAAATCTCAATGAACGGGTTTAACTTATTCATTTGATAATTGAGTTTAATGTAATCGAGTTGTTCGCATTAATTTATGTATCAATTCAGTGAAGCATCTGCAGGAATCGATTCTTCCTGTTCGGCGCTGTGTAGAGAGGCTTTCTCGTTACATAAAGTTCCTAGTGTTAGTGCCCCCGGCAAACTGGTTTACAGATAGTGGACTCGATGGTTTATTGTTGGTTTAAATTCGCAGACAAATTGCCATTTTGAAATCTTGATGAAAAATTTCGAATATTCAATCAAATTAGATCAAACATTGTAACACAATACATTATTTAAATTTAATAGATATTCTTTGTCATTGATAGATTTTCCTGGGATTCCTGGCAGCCGTAGCCGCCTACCCTGGTTTCATCCACCAGGAGGCGCCTCAGCTGGAAGAGAAATACGACCAGCACGCCCTCATCGGGGAGTCTGGACACCATCATCAAGTTGAACACGAACATGCGAAATCACACCAGTCGATTAAGTTCGAGCACTTCCACCCGGTGCCCGTATACGTGAAGAAAGAACACAGCCATCTGTTGCAGCACCCACTCGAGAAGGGCAAGACCGAACAAACCCTGAAACTGATCCATCCTGAAACTGAGCACAAGCATGGCGGCGGTCTCGTGCTTGAAGACGAGAGACACGCCAATCAGCACGCCGCTGGTCACGAGCATGGAGGTTTCGAGCATGGAGGTCTTGAGCACGGAGGTCAAGAGCAGGGAGGTTTCGAGCACGGAGGTCACGAGCAGGGAGGTTTCGAGCACGGTGGATACGAACATTTGAGCGGTGGCTTCGAAGGCTACCATGGCGGCGAAGGTCTGAAAAGTTATGCTGAGCTTCAACAGCCCGAATCTCACGGACAATACTACCTGGAGCACGCCCAAGCTATCGGCGGAGACAGCGGCGAAGGCTATAAATATGAGAGCTATTAACTGCATTTAGTTTAGCATCTACCCCGGGCATATACTTAAGTGTGGAGCAACCTCCACCGTCTAAAGTAATATTTAGGTCTACTTCTTGCCTGATGATATTAGTATAAATATTATTTAGATTGTAGCTCGAGTCGCTGATCTGTAGGTTCGTTGTATTGATGATGGAACTTTTGATGTACCTGAATTAGGTTTAATTCTAAAAAATAACGTTTTAGGCAATTTAATAAAACTTAGTATTTTTTTAAATTATAATCGTTGATCTGATAATGCTTGGAATTACGTTATGAAATGTGTAAGTTAAAAGTTAGGAAGTGATCAGATCGTTTAGAGTTGATCGACTGCTTGTTTGTGTGTTTGTATTTTTCGTTTCCTCGCTTGATCTTCGTTATTATATATTATTTTAACTAAGGCAATCGTCGATTGAGTACCAGTGAATTTGTGATATTAATAAAATGTTTGTTTTAACGATATATTAGTTTCCTTTACAAACTTCTTTAGATAATAAAGTCGTCATTATAAATCGATTAAAAGTTCCATTAATATGCCGAAACAGTAATAAAATTTAAAATACACCAGATAACACCATATTTACTATTATGTAACGATTACAAAATGATTATGTTCAAATATGTTCTTGTAATCTAATTACCGTAACTCGTAAACTAGCTAGGTACAATCAGATCATGTAATCCCAAATTAAAGACATAACTTGCTGCTAGGTTGGAAACAGTACATAAATCTTTATCGGTAATTAGAAGAGCATAAATTATGGACTCGTTACTGAGGCACGAAAGTTTCCTAAATAAATATTTTCAAGTTAAAATGTAAAACGTATTACACTTTTAATAATAAAGTACAGGGTGGGCCAGAAAGAATTGCGAATTTGAAAAAATGATTAAAAAAAAACTTAGTACAATTCACATATAAATTTTTATTTTTATAAAAATTTACATCTGGGAAATTCATTTCTTAAAAATAACGTCATCCAGGTGTGCACCATCCCGCTGCAAACATTCTTCGAATCTGAACCTCAAATTGGTAAAAACTCGCTGGCACATTGCACGGGGAATAGCTGCCATTTCTTCCTGGATATTGGTCTTCAACTGGTTAATCGTGGCTGGGTTATTGGAGTAGACTCTACTTTTTAGGTATCCCCACAAAAAAAAGTCCAGTGGCGTTAGATCCGGACTTCTAGGAGGCCATGCAATGTCACCTCGGCGCGATATCAGTTTCCCAGCAAACATCTCGTTTACGACCGCCAAAGAGGCATTAGCTGTATGGCATGTCGCGCCATCTTGTTGAAACCATGTCGCACGATTATAGGCTAGACTAAATTTCCGGGAACCGAGCTACTTAACCCCACCACCCGCGCAGTCCCCTCTCTAAAGCTTCAAACGCAAGAGTGTTTTTAAAATCGTACGCCTTTCTGGCCCACCCTGTATATAGTTTTATATTAATATTCAATTGAGAAATTGTGAAAGGTATGTAATTTCGCCTTATGCGGCACATTCGTATTTCACGACGTGTCGCTGGCTCAAAACATATTGTCGTCACGAATTACTTGCGGAAATTGATCTTAGATAACAATTTACGAGCGATACGTAACAACATAACAAGTCATGTTCTAGGCATTTTATCTGAGTTAAATATAAATCATTAAACAATAGATATTTATGCAGTTCAGATTTCTACAGATATCTCGTAATATAGTTAGCATATATTAGAGAAGTGGTCGATTAATGATTACGAAATGAATACTACAAATTAAATTAAATAGGAAGCTGGTGATAAAATTATTAAAATGCTTTGAAATAATACCTATTTAAAAAATTCGCGGTTTCTCACGCAATTCCCAATTTTACCCATTTGGAATTTTGAGAACTTTCCCTATAATGAAACCGGAAATTTAATTTTGATTAATTTAAAAGTGAGACTGCCAAAAATTCCAAACTTCTTGACCCTGCGGTTGGATCTGTGCATCCATATGTCAGTCAATAAGTTTAACCTAGCTAGATCAATACTGAATAAATTATTCCTGACCTACCGTATATTTTACTTTATTTTAGCGATTGTGCACTATCGTTTACTATCGGTAATAATAAATAAAGTGATTTCGTTGTGTAGCTTTTAAACATGGATGAACAAATATTTATCAGATATCACATCGAATTAGGCAGTGATTTGGTAACAAGCTAAGAATAAATAAATAATGCATAAGCGAACCGTAAAGCACCTATGTGGGACACAAATGTAACGACCATGGTCCCATTTACGCAATGGCTGCGAATACAAATCTTGTGATTTTAAAACGGCGATATCTCGCCTTCCTGGTAACTTGATTTCGAATCCAAACGGATGGGGGTCAGCTTTCTAGACTAATATATATTTGAATAAATTTCAAGATTCTAATAGCGGAAGGGCGGTGTGACCAAATAATTTTAAATGCCTACTTAATTGATAGCAAGTTAAAATACATAATTATAACCTTATTTTAACATGAGTAAATATATAAACATCGCGAGATACATAATATAATAGAATTGATATGGTAATTCCAATTCATGACTTTTAAAGAATGCGCGTTTTATGAAGATAAAACGAAACAAGTCTAAATATAATACTTTTATAAGTGGTTTTGCACACTATAAAACCACTTATACAAATACATATTTGCACAAGTATATAGAAACAAATAAAAGAGTGATTTTTTTATAAAAAAAAGTATCTATATTAAATACGACATAACAATAACAAGAACTTCATGAAAACAAATAACAATAAATGCTTACGCTTGTAACAATTAAAAATACTAGATTAGTGCTCCCAAATGTGTCTTAAAATTGTAAATTTTTCAGGTTTTTGAATAGGTACCTCTACTGGGATCTCCCGCTTGACTTCTGCGGGAACGACACGCTCCACGAAGTAAGGTTTGTTTACATTTACGTATACGTTTCTCGTGACTGTCACGGGAACACGTCTTTTTACTTCAACTGGCACAGGGTTGTCAACTTCTATTGCTTCTGTTTTCACGACTGGATTGGGAATACGCCTCACAATTTCTGCAGGTTCAGAAATTTGCTGAAGTGCATTTGCAGGTGGCGCAATGCGACTATTGATAACCACGGGAGCAACCCTGGCGAGAACTTCAGCCTTAGACAGGACATTTTGGCTTTCCAAGTTTGTTCTTAGCCTCTCAACTTCAATAGCGTATTTCTGATCATTATGTTTCGGTGAGCCCTGTAACTCGCGCAATCTGTTATGGAGTTCTAATTCATTTTGCAGCAACTGTTGCTTGCGCTGAGCTATTGCTCTAGCAATATTTTGTTGCTGTACGAAAGGGGTAATGTCAGCTAATTTCTCTTCATTTCTTACTAATTGAGACCATCTCACTTCCTTGTCTTCATCGTTACGTAGTGCCTGTTGTGATTTCAAATTAAACCTGTTTAATTGTGACTGCTCTTCTTGGGCTTCTTCAGTGGTTTCCTGTGTAGGCTCTTGTCTGACTTTCTGTTTTGCTCCCTGTCTAGTTTGCTGCCTGGCTCCCTGTCTGGATTCCTGTCTGGCTTGCTGTCTACCTTGCTGCCTATTCTGCTGTCTAGCTTGTGTTCTGGTTTCCTGATTGATATCTTCACTGGCTTCATCACTGGCCTCCTGTCTGGCTTGCTGTCTATCTTGCTGCCTATTCTGCTGTCTAGTTTGTGTTCTGGCTTCCTGTCTGACTTCTTCTCCAGCTTCTTCATTGGCTTCATCTCTGGCTTCTTGCCTAATTTGGGGCCTGGCCCCCTGTTTGGATTGTTTTTTAGCTTGTTTCCTGGCTTCCTGTCTGGGTTGCTGCCTATTCTGCTGTCTAGCTTGAGTTCTGACTTCCTGCCTGACTCCTACTCTGGCATCTTCACTGGCTTCTTCACTGGCTTCATCTCTAGCCTCCTGTCTAGTTTGCTGTCTACCTTGCTGCTTATTCTGCTGTCTAGTTTGTGTTCTGGCTTCCAGTCTAACTTCTTCTCTGGCTTCTTCACTGGCTTCATCTCTGGCCTCCTGTCTGGCTTCTTGCCTAATTTGCTGCCTGACTTTTTCCTGTTGAGACCGAAGGAATTTCAGACTTGCTGACTGTTCATTAAGACTGTAACGTGTGTTACTTTTGGATGGGCGCTCTTTCCTTGCCTCATTTTGAGCCACATATTTCTTTCCTTCTTGCTTTGATTTCGACTTTGACTTGGAATTAGACTTAGACTTAGACTTAGACTTGGACTTGGACTTTGAATTTGAATTTGAAATTGACTTTGGCTTTGACTTCGACTTTGATTGGGATTGATTTCGAGAGGCAGATTCCCTAGGTCCTTGGGTTGCTTTGCCTTCTTGTTCTTCATCTCTAATTTGTGGTTCGTTAAGGCCTTGTTCATTTTTATTGTTTTCCTCCTCCTGTTGTTCATTGAGAATGCGAATAATTTCTTCTAACCCTAGTTCTTCATTTGGGTCTACCGCAGAACTTGCTGGTTCTTCTTCAGAGTTACTTTCAGGATCTTCATTCTGCTCGGCTTCTTCATTTTGTTCAGGTTCTTCATTTTGTTCAGGTTCTTCATTCTGTTCCTGCTCTTCAACCTGTTCTTGCTCTTCATCCTGTTCTTGCTCATCATCCTGTTCTTGCTCTTCACTCTGTTGTCGCTCTTCATCCTGTTCCTGCTCTTCATCTTGTTCTTGCTCTTCATTTTGTTCTTGCTCTTCATCCTGTTCAAGTTCTTCATTTTGTTCAGGTTCTTCATTTTGTTCAGGTTCTTCATTTTGTTGTTCTTCAGCAGAATCGTCATTCTCATTCTCAGTCACATTTTCAACTTCAGGTTCAGCTGAATCTTCTGATCTGATCAAAGCACCACTGGCTTCTAAAGATTGTACCTGACTAGGTGTCAAATATAGAACAACTTCTTTAGTTTCATACCGTTGTTGTACTTGCGAGATCGGAGTGGAACTATCCAAAAATCTTTGAGGGCCTGTGTCGTAACGTCCAGCATATGTTGTGGCAAGCACCACCGAAGCTAAAATGCACCAGACCTGTAAAAAAGAAAAAAAAATACATTATTTAAAATTTATAAGTATGAAATTACATAAATGTTCAGTAAGTATATTTTTATGATAATATTAAACTCACGTGAATTTCCATGGCTGCGACTTTGCTGTTATGAGCAGCCTGTGGACTGTTGGGATGCTGTTGCTCGTCTGTACCTAAACTAGGAAGAGCACAATTTTATATACACCTTGAGCATTCGTAAACGCCGAGCGATTCACAACCTGCTCTATACGATTAGTGATGCGCAGATATTGATTACGTTTTTGGGTGAATAAATTAAATATGCTAATATAAAAATGTCACCAATTCTTGATAACTAGTTCATAAGATGCGTAGTAATACCTACATAGTTTTTAACTGATAATTAAATTAATAAACTTTATATCAAACCTCACTTATGGAAAAGGATTTTTCTAATTGGAATCGTACTGTTTACGAGTCTTGCTATATTTATATATCGTAAAATATGACTGTGTTAACATAAAATTTTGGGATATTATTGTATCGATATCGATGATATAAAATATTTTGTATTTTAACGGAGACATTTACAAACATATTTCGCATTTATTGCATTTATTTTTGCGAAATTTACTTTAAAGTGGCTCTATTACGAACATTTCGATCATTTCACATAATTTCGTTTCCAAAATTAATTCATCATAAATATTTATCATAATTTTAAATGGAATTTTGTAAACCTACATACAGCATTACATTACATGCATATTGGTCAATTTGTTATTGTTTAAAAACCATAATTCGAAAACATTAAAAATTACTTATTACCAAAAGATTTGAACTTAAAACTACTATGCCGCAACATGAACTTCTCTGTAACAACAACAATCCGAAACCTACCCCAACATGTATTCCATTGTGTATTAGATAACGATTTATAATAGACTTGACCTAACCAATACCGTATTTACTTATTCTAGTCTCCAACTTGGCATCATAATAGCTGGCTTAAGTAATTCGGAATAAAATTACAATAACATTTTCGTAGGTCAAGAATAAACATACGTTTCTTCTTTCAAATTCGGAATGAAATAATATATTATATTCCAGAAAGTATATTGCAGCCAGTTCTGAGGACCTATAAGGTTGATGGTGAAATATTTTTTTTAAATAATTTTATCTTCACACAGGAATAAAAACAATGTATATGCATCGTATTATTATCAAATTAAGGGTGGTATATATTTTTTTTTATACCACTGAGTTGGCAAACAAGCATATGGCCCGCCTGATGGTAAGCAGTTACCGTAGCCTATGGACGCTTGCACCACCAGGGGTATCACTCGCGCGGTTCCGACCCTGAAGAAACCTCTTCACACCCTTTTGAAGAACCCCATGCTGTACTCCATTGGGAAAACTACGGCGGGGAGCTCATTCCACAGTCCGAGCGTCCGCGGAAGAAAACTCCTTTTAGCCCGCACAGTTCGAAATATTTTTTCGATATATTTTTTCCCTAGCTTACGAGAAGTATAACTTTAACAGAAACCCTTCAAGAACCACTATAGTGTCTGTCTCTCCGTCAGTCACAGCTTATTTCTCCGAATGTAGGTGTTGGAAACAATGTTTACCAATATTAATAAGATGACCCAATTACGGACTAATACGAAATTAATAACTATTATTTTTTCAATTACATTTCAGTTTTGGGGGCAAATAAGGAAAAATTGGGAATAAATGGCAACAATATATAGGTCACACACAGTCATAGTTCACAGGAAATCCTAACAAAAATGAAACAATAATATAAATACAATTTTATTATGAAATATACATAGAATCGACATTTCTATGTATATTAGAGCAAATAATTACCATAATAATTATAAGCTTATTTCGGAATCGGATTTTATTTGTTTAATCCAACTGGATATTTAATAACTATTTAAAAATTCGAAACCTTAACCAGGAAATAATTATGCGACAGATATCGATGAAATCACATATGCAAAAATTTAATTTCTATACTTTAAAAAAATTTACCGCTTGCAAATATTAATTTAAATACCAAATATTTTTTGACCCATTTGAATAATTTTACGCTTAGTTACTAAACATTTTTTACTCAATCCAAATCACGCATTTAAAGTAGTCTACACCTACGCCTAAATAAGGTTAATGACCTGTGTAATGATTAGAAATATTGTTTTATAATCTAATAGCATTGACATGAATATCTAAATGAACTTCCGTGCAATCAATGAATTGCCTCCGTAGGGCTCGCTCGTTTAACACTTGCCCAGTCTGTCTTATTACATGGTTTAAAGAATAGGTTTAAAGAATATCCGTAACTTTTTGTTATACGACGCGACGTTATGGTGCGTCCATGCTCGGCGAACCGAGCACGAGCCGAGCCACGAACGAGCACACTGCGAGCACGATTCGCGTAGCGTGGACGGGCTTGCGAGCCTCGAACGAGCGCGATTGTCAGTTTTTTCACGAACAATGGGATTCGCATCGTGCTCGTTGTAGGTTCGTTCGTGGCTCGGCTCGTGCTCGATTGGCGTAGCATGGACGCATCTTTAGAAAGTGACGGATATATATTTAAAACCTAGGTTTTGCTAAACTTGCCGTAAGCCATCTCACGTAATAAGACTAATAGGGTGGTATAAGTTTATGGTTTTGCAACAGTACTAGACCCTACGAGATATTCAAAATCATCAACATTCGAAAGTATTACGAAAAAAAAACTTTTAAAAAGATAGACATAAAATTAAAAACAAGAACTTACCTATGTTCAGCAGTGGACATCCCCAAGCTGATATGATGATGATGACTTATCCAAAAACTAAAAAGAGCATCTGTTACTTATGAGTAAACGAATGAAAAGTGTTGTGAGAAACTGTATTGCCGTGAAAATAGATGTTTTATTTTTGACGTTCATAATGCCTTACCAGGGCCTTACTGAATAAATGACTTCTTGATTTTGATTTTGACCGACTTCAAAAAAAGGACGAGGGTCTCAATTCGGTCGTTTTTTTTTATGTTTTTTACCTCATAACTCCGTCATTTATTAACTGATTTGGAAAATTATATATTATTTGAAAGGGTACACCTCCCATTTGGTGTCATTGTCATCAGATCAGGATTTCATTACTTCTTAGTGTACTTTGAAGTCGGTTTAAGTTTTTTGTAAAACAGTTCAATTATTGGTATTGATAATCAACTGACCCATTATTCTATTGATCATAAACGCCAATTACCGTATTATTTGCATAATAATGCCCTCGAGTTCATAGTCCAGCGACATTTTAATTGTGTTTAGGGGATGTTTGGCCGCTTCGATTGGTCTGGGTGCTTGCAAAAAGTATTGAAATAGTTCCCTTGAGTATCATGTATAAAAATCAGCTGTCAGAATTAAAGAAACGTACCTATGTAAGTTACATAACATACCTTTCATGCCTGGTACCTGAAAATTGGCCGACGGGACAAGGTAGCAGGTATTCATGCGTTTAATGTACACACTAATACTACTCAAATCTATATATTTTGTCCGTCAAAAAATAAGGAAGGTCTGGCGGCCCCTGGGGTCTCGGACTACCTAAGTATTATATATTTAAAAAAAACTACTTGCAAATATACATAGTACTAATCATGTAACTAATATAAATTTTACTATAAAATAATGGGCTGGAATAAGTAAAGGGTAATATGTTAAATCCATGGTTCGTGGATAGGTCGAAGGTTGACCTGAAGGAAGCGGTAGGAGTTGGATAGGAAAGTCATAGGTCTTAGTGCTTTGACATTATAAGAAAGGTCTGTATATAAATGCAAGTCTACGTAGGTACTTTATGAATTTATGTGAATATCTCAGAATAATGAATTTTAAATAATATGGAATGAGCTCCCCGCCGTGGTTTTCCCAATGGAGTATAGCATGAGGTTTTTCAAAAAGAGTGTGAAGAGATTTCTGCAGGATCGGCAAGTGATACCCCTGGTGTTGCCAGTGTCCATAGGCTACGGTAACCGCTTACCATCAGACGGGCCGCTTGTTAGCCACATTAGCGGTATAAAAAAAAAAAAAAACCGGCCAAGTGTGAGTCTGAGTCTGACATGCTCACCGAGGGGTCCTACTTTCCTTAGACTATTAGAAGGTATTGCATTTTACTTTTCTTAAGCTATTGTAAAAAACCAGACCGCATAACTAAGTTTCTTTGTAAACGAACATATTCTATTTTTTCTCTAATATTTACATCGATTTTAATCGACTGTAATTATTTCAGATTTTTGCTTTTAACTTCGAAGATAAGAGGGAATGGTATATTTTAAGACATTTTTCATCATAAATCATAAACTACCCAATATAAAAGAAAATAAAAACCTGTTTCGGAATGTAGAAAGTCCTTTCATATGATACACCATTTAAAATTGTAGCCATACTTAGAAATTCCTCTATTTCAGCCCCTTTTGCAAAGAAAATAAATATAATTTTAAAAAAATTCAATTGCAATAAGGTGGGCCCTATCGCTATTAAAAAATATTCCCAAAGCATTAGTGGTTGCTGAAATATACCGCTGTGACAAGTGGACAGACATACAGACAGACGGACGGAGTGGCACAGGGTTCCTTTTTTACTTTTTTGATTCGGGACTATAAACACTAACTATAACTACTTTAAGTAACACTTTCGGTGAAAAGAAAACATCTTGAGAGAAACAGCCTTCTGACAGCCACACTTGAGGGCTAGTGCGCACACTTTCTTGAATGTAGTCATACTTACGTTACTATAATTTTCATAATTAATTTTATTGTTTTATAATTTACATACGTTATTATAATTTTCCCCTAACTAGGCTATCTTTGCTTTTCACAAAAACATTTTGTTTGAAACGATTTACTTGTGTTTCACCAAACAACGTTTGTCAAGTAATTTACTTCACAACCATCGATTACTATATGGCAATTATTCCGTTTGTAATATTTTTTTAACAAATCTCTTCGAAATATCTAAAATCAATATTCAAACTTTTTTTTGTAAAATGTGTCCGGAACAAAAGTGATTATATTGGTATATCTTTTTATACTACGAAGTCGGTAAACAAGCGTACGGCCCGCCTGATGGAGATTAAAAATGCTTGGAAAATTGTACGGCGGTTTCTTACATTACCATTTAAATTGTTTTAATGCTTTTTGTTATTGGTTTTTACAATTTATTAATCAACTCATATTATATCCAATGATTACCAATAAAGCACCTATGTTAAATATTATAGCAACTAAACCTAAGTTTATTTTCTCACCTCTCATTATATTCTTAAAACTAAAGCGTAACTTTTATGTCATTTTTACATGACAGCTTGAACTAAAATTCTAGTGCTATTAATTCCATTTAATTTTCTATGTAAAAAGCTAAAGCATTAGTAATGTATTGTTCAGGGGGCCTACCACAAGCTCTTAAAACAAGGTTAAAATAACCTTATTTCTATTTTATCTTGTTTTGACGCCGGATGACAAAGAAAAACAAAAGACAAATAAGGTTGTAATATTCATACGTCTGTGTTGTGGTTGGCCCAAAGAAATTGGACTAAAGCAGTAGAAGTAATGTCAAAGGCGCAAACTTTATATTTATATCTGTCTCGATAATTTTCATACGATTACTCCATAAGATAAAAAAGGAATGAGATATAGTTGTGTGTTTCTGTTCATACCGCCTGTAACACATTTTGAGTTGTCAGTGGTTACGTTTGGTCTAATTGTACTACCAAATTGAATAGGTCTAAAAGTGAACTATGGTGTTGGCCCTCAGATGTTGTTTTTATTTTAGTCGTAGTTTGTTGACATACAGCAGACGGACGACGACTACGCGAAAATTTAAAATTAATATTGTTTATTTAGATTCAAGCAAAACTAAATGTATTAAATTGTGATCTGTGATAAACACAAAAATGGTGTGTGTTGTAATCGAGTGCAAATATCATTCCTACCGAAAGAAAAATGAATCTGAAATTATTAGCTTTCATCGGTAAGACGGTATTTTGAACATATTTCGGATTTTATTCGTAAGATTGCTTTGATAATTTGTAGAATTGTAGACTAACATTTATGTATTATAGTATTATGCGTATTATATGTTTAAAACAAATTAGATTACCAAAATATTGCTATATTTTAAATATTTTGGTATAGGTTCGAATAGTGCCGTACATTTCTTATCGACAAATCAATGAGGATAAACTTTCCTTCACGAGACGCTGGTCGGGGATTTCGTATTTTTTTGACTTTTTTCATAATTTTAGATAGTTAAATAAAAGAAGATTCTTAATAAAATCACTATTTTGCGTCGTTTCGTTATGAAATGGCTGTCGCCAGCCATTTCATAACTAGCTAGGCTGCGGTAATTCCTGCAGAGCCAGAGTCGGCGCATAAATGAATTTATATCAAAAAAACTCATACTTAACCTCAACATCAACCATTAATATCTCGGAAACCATGAGTTTGCTTAAAGCTTTGGGGGAACCAGGTTGAAGGCCCTCCCCCCGCATCACTTACGTTGCGTCCCGTCAATGAAAGTACCATAAATTATGAAAGTGTCTAAATTATAAGATTATATTCTTTATTTTAGATTCCCCGATGACGGTGGGTTAGCGACGCTTTGAAAATTGCTTGGGAAGAGATTCCAGCTGAAAACGTGAGGCATTATGATCGAGAGCATGCATTCCAGTCTTCAGAAGTGCATAGCTAAAAGAAGAGGGCATACGAATTATACAAAAACAGAAAAAGAAATAAAAAGTGAAGTTTTTTTTAGTTTTTAGGCCTTTTTCGTTGTTTGTGTTTTCGACATTTTTATTTAAATATAAATTTATAATTTTATTGATAATTTATTTAAACAATTACTTGCCTAAACGGTACACAAAAATATTGTTTTATGATTAATTTAATAATAAACGCGTAAATGATTTTTATTTTATTTTAAAACCTTATCTGTAAACTGTCTATAGTATAAGTACCTACTTGAAGAAAGTATGTACCTATTCATTTTTGTATGGGAGCTGGCATAGCCACCCACCGCCATTTAGATTTTAACAATTATTATAAACTATCTGTCCCCCTCGGTTTAACCCGCGTTCCCGGGATAAAAAGTAGCATGTGTCCTTCTCCGTACCATAGGCTATCTGCATGCCAAATTTCATGATGATCAGTTGAGGCGTGAAGGCGTAACAAACAAACTCACTTTCGCATTTATAATATTTGAGGATTAATTTATTACGTGGTTGGTTTAAATATTTATTAGAGTAGAGTAAAACCAAGAAGCTCGAAAAAACATTAGGATAAACTTTCTGGGACGGGACGCTGGTCTTGGTGCTCATTTTTTTTTACAGATGGTAGTTGATCTAAGAAGTCTTTCAGCGAAGTCTTTTCAAGAAGCAACTTCATAGTTTTTGAGATTTTAACTATTGAAGTGTGTTAATCAAAGTAAAACAAAGAATATCGTGCAAAAACGGCGGAAAAGCTTCCCCCCCTTCCCCGCGTCTCGTCCAGGAAAGTTTTACCATTTCTATTTTTTATTTAAACCAAATTTTGTCGATATCGATATTATTGTATTCAGAACCCTATTGTAAATTTACTTGATCAATAAAGTCTTGCAACAGTGTACAACCTTACTATTTTAGAATATAGTAAATATATAACTGTCTCTTTTTGGCACAACGAATCCCAATAAGAGTAATGAGTACAGCTATTCAGAAGTCGCTTCATTTATTAGCGGGGTTTCTTCGCTAGTCTTTATTCTATGGGTTGGCCCTCTGATTTCTGTTGTGGAGTAAATACTTATTACTTTTATGTATAAAAAATATAGGTAGGTAGTATTATATTAGTATTAATTGAATCTTTTAAATATTACACATCAAATCAACATCAAATGCTGGGAAAGAAAACATATGAAATCCTACTCGCATCTATTTGCAATATCCACAAAAGGTGAATTGCTCTTTAACGTAGCAAAAAAACGTTAATAAATAACTGAACTTAATAATATCTCAGCGAGCTTATCATGTGCTTCTGGAGCTGATCCTCTTAAATAATTTAAGAGGATCAGCAGGGCTATTTTAAAACGCTCGGATTCGATATCGGAAACGGATTCAAAAACTACTGAGGCGATTTTCCGCAATTGCTATTTTAATTTCTGAATTCGAATATTTTTGATGTTTCTTTACGGAAATATCAATTGGATTCATCGAAAAGTTTATGGAAATCAAAATAGCAATTGCTGAAATTCGCCTCGGACATTTTTGAATCCGTTTCCGATATCGAATCCAACTTTTTAAAATAGCCCTGCTGCTCTAGAAGAACATTAGAATTGACAAATTGAAGGCCCTGAACGGGATTGATATTACAACTTTTTTAAAGTTCTCGTTATTCTAAAATCCCCCCTGACCTGACTACCTATAATATCCTCCCTCTCCACCCATCCGTTTACTAGAAAGAGACAAACAGAGATAACCTCCTGTAAAATATGCCTATGGGTTCATACTTATTTGTTTATATGACTCAATATTGGTACGTAAAATATGACTGCCTAAAAAAAACCGCATAGCTTCATGTCGCTTGGCTAATCAATTGCTATTGATAATTCAAATCAGCTTTATTTTTATGTTATGTATTGTAATTTTGAATTTTATATTTATTTATGTTTAATTGTTCTGAAATTATACACAGATGGTGAATGAATCAGGCTGAAAATCAATATTTAAGTTTTCTATAGGATATTCTTCAGTAGGATAGTAAACAAACAGTTCAAAATTAAATGATATTTGAAGAAGCGATAAAGTACATGTATACCTTAACCGCAAGAAAGACAGGGGGTATGACCCGCACAGAGCGGGAGCCACATGGCAGCTCCATGACTTTAACATTATAAATAGACGCGATGGTAGCTCAGTGGTAGCGATAGCGAAGTCGAATGCCGTGACGAAGTTCCCGGGTCCGAATCCTGCAGTGAGCTTTTCGGTGAAAGAAATCATAATGAGGAAACCACAGCACGGTGTTAGGCGACTTTGTAGTAGCCGCTTGCCTGGCTACCACCCTCAAGTCGAAAATCTGTCATCTGTGTGTTCAGAAAGCCTAGGCTTAGTGTGCTTGCCATTGGCGGTGAGAATGGTGAGATTGTAATCAAACACAGATATATTCATTATATAGACGGTAAAGGTTCCACCTATTGCGCCGCAGGTCGTGGGTTCGATTCCCGCACAGGACATGAATTTGTGTGCATGAACATGTCTGTATGTAGTCTGGGTGTAATTATGTATATTAAGTATGTATTTACAAACAAAAAGTAGTATATGTATTATATCAGTTATCTGGTTTCCATAGTACAAGCTCTGCTTAGTTTGGGATCAGATGACCATGTGTGAAGAATGTTTCAGGATATTTATTTATTATTAAAAAAATAAGTATATACTGTCACGTACATAATTTTCATCTACATAAACGGAAGTATGACCAACGCGGCAACAGCACAATACAATATTATTATTGTTCTTTCATTAACTTCCATATTGCTATCTGTAATAATAGTTTTGCGACTTCCATGATAAACTGACTTGCGTTTATAACTATTTTCATTGTGGAAAATACATTTCCTTGCTACAAGCAATACATTTGTTGTAATTTCATTGTATTTTTATGGCACGCCACATAAGGAAGTTGCGGTACCTAAGTTTTGTTCACTAAGTACCTATTTTTATTCATTGCGTCTGTTTTTCATGGATGATCTTGATCTTGGCTTGTGTTCTCATGACGGTGAAGGTTCATTTACGATAATATCTTTTCAGTGGCTTCCAGCAGTGATCAATAGCTGTTTGGTGACTTTAAAAACAAATAATGCAAACATAATACCTAATGGTGCGTCCATGCTTGGTGAACCGAGCACGAGCCGAGCCACGAACAAGCCTACAACGAGCACGATGCGAATCAATTTGTTCGTGAAAAAACTGTCAGTCGCGCTCGTTCGAGGCTCGCAAGCCCGTCCACGCTACGCGAATCGTGCTCGCAGTGTGCTCGTTCGAGGCTCGGCTCGTGCTCAGTTCGCTAAGCATGGACGCACCATAATACTTTTTTCAGTCTCTCTTCTATCGGACTCTATTTCACAGGAATAGCGAATGTTAATTGAATATCAAACAGGCTAGGTTAACAGCCAACCTGTAAAAAAACATATTAGGTACTTCCACAGATACCACTAAGACAAACAAGACATAAGGTCTAAAGTCTTCAAATTTTTTTTTTTTTATAATTAATCTATTAGAGAGGGAATTAAGGCGATGATAGTCCAGTGACTTGCCGAAGGTCGAGGTCGGGTTCGAGCTTGAGCTTTCGGTAAAGGAAACAATCTATCGCCAAGCACCTACCGGGTTGTTCCAACATTTGTACTAAATAGCCATGTTCTCTTCTAGGCTAGGCTCTACCTTCAGCCACATCATCAGTAGTTGTAATAAACATGCTAAAACAGATATTTCTCTAAATATAACTTCATTATTCTGGTAAGATAAATACGTTGAATATTATAAACAAAAAAAAAAAATTTAACTATTGGGTATATCAATAAAACCGGCCAAGTGCGAGTCAGACTCACGCACCGAGGGTTCCGTACAAACCTGTAGGTATATAAGGAAATGGTAGTATAGACCTGAGTATTTGATATTAATTTCAATTTATGACGTATTAAAAAAAAACTACTTACTAGATCTCGTTCAAACCAATTTTCGGTGGAAGTTTGCACCGTAATGTACATCATATATTTTTTATAGATTTATCATTCTCTTATTTTAGAAGTTACAGGGGGGGGGACACACATTTTACCACTTTGGAAGTGTCTCTCGCGCAAACTATTCAGTTTAGAAAAAAATGATATTAGAAACCTCAATATCATTTTTGAAGACCTATCCATAGACACCCCACAAATATGGGTTTGATGAAAAAAAAAATTTTGAGTTTCAGTTCTAAGTATGGGGAACCCCCAAAATTTATTGTTTTTTTTCTATTTTTGTGTGAAAATCTTAATTCGGTTCACAGAATACATCTACTTACCAAGTTTCAACATTATAGTTCTTATAGTTTCGGAAATAAATGGCTGTGACATACGGACAGACAGACAGACAGACAGACAGACAGACATGACGAATCTATAAGGGTTCCGTTTTTTGCCATTTGGCTACGGAACCCTAAAAATGACATTCTGACACGACCCCCTTCTAAATTCATAAAGCCGTTCTTAATCGATCGGCAAGTTAAGCTACCACCGTCGTGGTCGGTACCTGGATGGGTGAACGCCTAGCAGTGGCGTGCATTGGTTTTCGGACTAGGTAGGCAGAAGAAATCATGGCCATACACGCCTGAATAGGTATGCCTCTTAGATAGATCATGTTATTTGAGCAGATTCGTAAAATTGTTTAGGTCAGCGTATTATTCCACACACATTTGGTATTCATTAGCAAACAAAAACATAATAACAGAATAATAGATTCAAATAACAGCACCCAGATACCCAGGTGTATAATTAACATAATATTCTGTCTATGATTTTTACCTTTGTTTTCAATCCATGAATGTTTTGGAGCAAGTTACCTACTATTTTCAACAAACGAAAACTGACTAAACGACTAATTTATCGATACATTTTACACCTTCACCACAAAATTTCTTAATTTCACGCAGTACACTTCGCAAAATCAAAATAGAATAAAAATAAATAACAATAACAACATTGCATACAATGCCAGCCAAACCATAAACAAACCAATACAAATAAATTGCGAAGTTATATTTGAGTTGGTAAACTGTAGTATTTTTAATTTGGATGGGTTATTTTAGTTACAACAGAGTAGGTAAGGTTACTTTTGGTCCATAAATCGCGAATGTCAAGTGTCAGTATGCTACGCATAGCAAAACCGTGATTTATGCTTTCGTCGTATTATCTTAAACAAGTGTGTGTATGTGTATGAATATGCCAAAATCGTTTTAGTGTGCGTGAATTTGAGAGGCGAACTCGCGAGTGCCTGCGCGGCAAAGTTTGAAATTTCGTATTGAATGTTAGGTTAGCATTTTTATTTAAAATTATTATGAGTTTAATTGAATCAAAATATTATTTAATTGAATCTTATGAGGTAGGCATTGCTTATTTGCCTATATGGAATGCACGCCACTGACGCCTAGTGGTATTTATGTAAAGCCATTGGTCCTGGTTGTTTTTAGGGTTCCGTAGCCAAATGGCAAAAAACAGAACCCTTATAGATTCGTCATGTCTGTCTGTCTGTCCGTCCGTATGTCACAGCCATTTATTTCCAAAACTATAAGAACTATTATGTTGAAACTTGGTAAGTAGATGTATTCTGTGAACCGCATTGAGATTTTCACACAAAAATAGAAAATTGCAATAAATTTTGGGGGTTCCCCATACTTAGAACTGAAACTCAATTTTTTGTTTTTAATAAAACCCATAAGTGTGGGGTGTCTATGGATAGGTCTTCAAAAATGATATTGAGGTTTCTAATAATATCATTGTTTTCTAAACTGAATAGTTTGCGCGAGAGACACTTCCAAAGTGGTAAAATGTGTGTCCCCCCCCCCTGTAACTTCTAAAATAAGATAATGATAAAAATAAAAAAATAATATGATGTACATTACGATGCAAACTTCCACCGAAAATTGGTTTGAACGAGATCTAGTCAGTAGTTTTCTTTTAATACGTCATAAATTGAAATTCATATCAAATACTCAGGTCTATACTACCATTTACTTAACCATTTATTTAATATTGTGTATCTTTACTTACATTATTCTATATACTGTGGAACTATAATGGTATGGTTAATTTGTAATATATTTGTTTCTAGATTTTATTAAAATGTGCAAATATGTCAATGGAAAGTTATACCATCAATTTAATAATAAATAATATTTATCATTTTGTTCACAAGCTATGCCCATATAAGACTCATTGTTTATATCACTAAATTATGTATTAAGGATAGAATAAACAATTCGTGTAGAGAGTTTGTAAAACGATATGTTTAATTTCTATTTCTATTTACATGTTTTATGTACATACAACTAATGACTATTTACAGTTACAATCTATTGACTATTTGGTATTATCACGGCTTCTATCGGCTGTTTCACCAGCAGCAGCTCTTCTTTTTGTAGTGAGTGACGTGCTTGATGATGTGGAGTGGGTAGGGCTTCCATACGTCCACGGGGACCTCCACGTGCTTCTCAATGGGTACGTGGATCTTCTTAATGACCTCGTATGGCCTATCAACGGGGATGTGCACTTTCCTGATGACTTCGAAGGGCACGTGTTTAACAACCTCTACTGGTACTGGCCTCTCGACATCGACATGCTCGGTCTTGTAAACGTTGTAAGGCACGTGCTTCACAACGTCGACGTGCACGGGGTAGGGCTGTGGTACTGGTACTCTGACTTCATGAGGTACGGGGACGGCAACGGGCTGAGGCACGGCGACTTGCACGTGACGGGTCACCTCAACTGGCACACGACGGATAATGTTCTGCACCACCGACTGAAGTTCGTATCTTGTAGAAGCGACATCGGGTTGACCTACTTGGACAGTAGTCCCGATAACTCTAGGAGCTCCGAGAGTAGCGGTAGCACCAGATCCGGGCAGAGCAGTATCGAGAGACTGACCAGCGTCACCAATTCCGTTACCGATCAAACCTGGGCCTGTAGCGAGGGGACCGTTGCCAATACCATCGGGACCGCTGATGAGACCACTGGGTCCACCGCTCAGGCCTCCTGGGCCGCTAGAAATCACTCCGGGTCCGCTACTGAGAATACCTGATCCACCGCCGAATGATCCAGGTCCACTGGCGAGTCCAGGGCCACTGGCGACTCCAAGTCCATTGATGAGTCCACTGGCTAGTCCAGATCCACTAGATATTCCTGATCCACTGGAAAATCCGTGTCCTCCGGCAAGGGAAGCAGATGCTCCCGCAATGGCACTGAGATCTCCAGAGCTACTAAAACCACCACCGTAGCCACCAAGAGAATGTCCACTGAGTGAGTGGCCACTTAGTGAGTGACTACTGTGAGAGTGGTCACTGAGTGAGTGACCACCTATTGAATGACTAATGTGAGCGTGATCACCGATTGAGTGACCACCAAGGGAGTGACTTCCATGATGATGTGAGTGACTTTCAATTGCAGGACCGCCATGGTGCTCTTCAATGACCGTCTCTTCGACAGAGTGGACTCCATGTCCATGCCCATGTTCATGCCCATGTCCATGCCCATGTCCATGTCCGATGACGGCTCCGGTCACAGCTGGTACTCCGTATGTATTTGAGGGTGGTCCATAGTTTGCAGAAGGTGCATGGAGAGCTGATGATACGTATGAATCGGAGCTGTGATGACCAGATAATAGTCCAGCACGTGTGCTGTATACTAGCGCAGACACGAAGAGTATCCTAACCTGTGACAAAAAGATGAAAAGTTAGGATTTCAGTTGGGTGAACTAATACACTATTGTTATTGTTGTCATGTCCTCAACTTACAACGAACGCCATGGCTTTTAGCTAATCGCTTTGAAGCCAGCCAAAGAGAAGCTGTTGTTGTCCCTTACGAGTGTCGGTGGATTATGTTTTGATAACACAACGGACCACATATTTATACAAGTCGCTCTTCTGAACACCGCCTATGAATAAATTAATATGAGCGGATACGTCCACTGCGTCATCGTTAGCAAAATTATGTTAATCTTTGCTTTCGGTCTCGATAAAGTGTCTATTTCCGAAAGTTATGCAAGCGATCTGCCCGGAGCTAGACATCTGGTCGTCGAAACCAAACAGTAATAGGCATAGTTAAAGGCAATTATTATTACCTAAGGCCTCCCAGCTTACACGAGCATTTATCATTTAGTCAACACCTACAGCTGGATGTCAATACACAGAAATTTTATTTTAGTTCTTTAGACACTGTGACAAGATGGGTGCAACGTTAAGGAATCCAAAACACAGGGTTAAACAAATTATCATGATATTATGAATGCGTATAGGTAGCTAGTATTCATTAAGCATAAATTCATTCATAATCGGTATGTTAATATAATTACATTGTGGATTGCTAAAATTATAAGAACTTCCTAACTAATACATATTATAAATGCAAAAGTGAGTTTGTTTGTTTGTTTGTTACGCTATCACGCCTCAATTACTCAACAGATCATAATGAAGGGGTGAGCATGCAGATAGCCTATGGTATGGAAAAGGACATAGGCTACTTTTTATCGCGGGAACGCGGGTGGAACCTCGGGGGACAGCTAGTTTCATATAAAGTTAAAAACTACTAATCCTAACTTTAATATTACAAATGCGAATGTGAGTTTGTTTTCAGCGAGCCTTCACCCCTCAATTACTCAACGGATCCATGAAAGGCATGCAGATAGCCTATGGTATGGAGAAAGATATAGGCTTCATTTTATACCGGGAACGCGATGAAACAGCGGGGAACAGATAGTAACTTACAAAGATGATGAGGTAGGAAGAAAAAGTATTCTAATTAGATACCTTTTGTACGTAGTATTTATGGGTCTTTAGTCATTATGTCCCACTCGCGAATGGCCCGCGGGCAATAGCGCCTTTTCTTTTTTATTTTCAAATTTTGCATTAGTCATTATGGCCCGCTGTACAAACAAACAAAACACTATCCTATTTTTGGTACAGATGAGTGGAAAAGTGTTATGATAGAAATAATAAATAATTATTTCACATGGAAAATGAAAAATAAGATATACTCTGAGCCATTATAATTTAATAATTTTTCATTAAAGTGACGTGAAGTGTTCGAAATGATGAAAATAATTAAAACATGCAAACCGTATTATAGATAAATTACAAAACATTTATTACCGTTTCGATTCGTCGAGAGCTTTTCAATCAATGTCTTACTGTAATAGTACTCTCTTAACCTTTACATTGTAGATGAGAATGAGTAGTTTTTACACAACCTACTCAATATTTCTAATTAAATAAATTGCGTCTAGTAACACTTTCTCTTGCTTACTTAAATATTCTAAGCGTGAGTTGTTTTTGGATAGGTCTAAAAGTGCAGCCTTATGCAAACAAAAAAGCTTGCTATGATTTTCTTTGATTTTAACTAAACAGTTCATAAAATTACAAAAGTGACACCTTTCAAGAATACGCCACTAAGAAACCACTCAAGTCAATAATAATATTAGTGGACCGTGAGAGCGAAGCGATGCTTTCCTATGTGCAGTTATCCACGGGTATTAATAAATATCCATCCCCTGTGGTTCCACCAATATTCCCTGGTTGAAACAAACTGAATGCCTAACTCCTAACTATGTCCTATTCGGGGACCTAAACCATATACCTAATTTTATGGAAATCTGTTCAGCCTTTACGGAGCTGTGTGGTAGCAAGAATACAACAACACACTCTACATTTGAAATTTATATCTAAAATTTATATTTAAAATCAAAATCTCATTCAAGGCCCTAACGTTGTGATTTACAGTACAACTGTTACCTGCATTACCATTATAAACGTTACTAACAGGACTTTAGTAAGATAAGTATCAAGACTTTTGAGATCTATTATTTTTATTTATTTATTAATCTATTAATCATATAAAATTGACAGCTCTTAGTATAATGTGATTTAACTTATAAAATTAATCTCTAAATAATCAGCCAATGACGGATTTACATATTAAAAATTAGGATACATATAAGACAGCGATTATTAAATTTAAATAGAGTGTGTTTTGGATCAGTGTGTATGCAATGAATGTATGTGCACAATGTATATTAGTATATTATAAATTAAAATAATTGGACTGTTTTACAAAAAACTTAAACCGACTTCAAAGTACACTAAGAAGTAATCAAATCCTGATCTGATGACAATGGGAACAAACGGGAAGTGTACCCATCCAGACAAAAAAAGAATTTTCCAAATCGTTTGATAAATGAAGGAGTTATGAGGTAACAAACATAAAAAAAATATATACAACCGAATTGAGAACCTCCTCCTTTTTTTGAAGTCGGTTAAAAAACGTGTTCTTTAAAGCTTTATTTACCACGTGATAGCATTGGCTTGACCTATATTGCATACGCACTCATAACTAGAGATGAGATTTATGACCGAGCATTGAAGCAATTATTACGAAATCAAGTGTCACCGGTCCCTGACTTGATTAACATGAATTTGTTAGTATAAAGGAGGCCTGCAACAGAACCTGTTTGTTTCTCCATCTAATTTCACCAACCTTGCGAGTATTTATGTTAATAAAATGTTGGTGACCAATATTCAAACAATTTCCGGTTACGTTTTGATGTGATGTTATATAATTGTAATGCAAAATAATGGCCTACATTGTATTTGATTTAATATTCCATATTGAAAAAATATTATCTGTATAATCCGACCGGAACTATATTGTTGAGTAAAAATATTAATAGGGAACAAATTTTTTGAGCTGTTATTTAAATATTCGAGATGTTATTATGATCAGTTGAAAAACATATTGAGCAGTTATTTAATTTAATGGCGGTTGATTAATTATTGCGACAGTAAAACATGGACAGTAATAAAAAATCAATTAGTCGGTTATTTTATCATACAATGTCAATTCTAAAAATAATTGAGCAGTCCAATAACTGAATGAGCGGTAAAAATGATGGAATGAGCGGTTCGATAAATAGTTCGGCAGATCATAGCGAGCGGTGACACCCGAACTCAAATTCATTGAAAAGAAAGGTAAATGTTCGTTAGTTGGTCGGAGCTTATTAGCGCGGGTGGCGGAAGCGACCAATCACGTCATCGTTTAAATTACGAATAAAAGTTCCTATTATTATTATACAATTTGTTTTATTTAATTCCTTCAGTCAAAGCAAAAGTAATTTAATTTTTCATTCGGTACTATTTAAGTACTGTTTTTAGGGTTCCGTACCAAAAAGGTAAAAAGGAACCCTTATGGTGCGACTTCGTCCGTCTGTCCGTCCGTCCGTCACACCGCTATATCTCGAAAACTACTTTACCACCTCATTGTTCATAGAATTGCTTAGAATGAGATTTCTTACCGACAAATTCCGATTTATTACCCACACGTAACCGCTCGTTCAATATTTTTTACCGCCCATTTAATTATTTCCTGCTCAATTATATATTCACTGATCCATTTCATTATTTTTTATTACTCATTTTTGTTTACTTTACTGCTTAGTTTTAACTGCTGAACTAGTTATTAAACGTGCCATTTATAATTT
The DNA here is from genome assembly GCA_947623365.1 of Achlya flavicornis. NCBI lineage: Eukaryota > Metazoa > Arthropoda > Insecta > Lepidoptera > Drepanidae > Achlya > Achlya flavicornis. The sequence continues at coordinate 9,167,600 of OX392482.1, forward strand.
TTAACTTACCAAAACCGCTATTTATAACTGCCTCTTTAAATCAGTACCATATTAATATATGCCAATATACATCGATATACATATATTAGGTCTTTTAAGATATTCTATATTTACATTTATTAACAACAAATATGTACAAAATACAATCTATATTTACAAAATATAATCTATATATAGAAAATTTCCTCAAGCCTGCCGCTGCTTCCGATTAACGGCAAGGTTCCCAGAACAGCTGGCAGCGTTTCCTCTTTGGATAGCCAAGCTGACGCGTTGGCGGAAATAGCTCCCCGCCCGCTGCTCTCCGGAGGTCTCGATCAATTTTGAAGACAAGGTGCTAGCAAAACGGCGAGCTTCTGACCCCCATGGTCCCAAGGTCTCGATCGCAAAAGGCATAAAAATATAATTGGGTCCAATCGATGCATATTTTTTGAATTTTGAACTCTATAAACTCGACTTTTAATAATAAATAAATAAATATCCTGGGACATTTCTCACACACGGTCATCTGATCCCAAACTAAGCAGAGTTTGTACTATCAATAAGATACTTCCACTTCCTATTACGGTTTAAGGGTTTCCTACAGGTATATAATGATTTAAAACTATGTTCACGAACAAACAAGGTGCCAAATATGGTGAAATCAGAAGTTTACCTACTTAATTATGCGAACTAATTATTCAGTTTCAAAACATCTCTAGAAATAGCCTCGACATTGTTTCGTTATATTATTGTCATAGGCTGAATTTAAAATTAAAGGTTTGTGAAATATATTACTTATTTCTTAATCGATACTTTTAGCTTGAGAAAACAGTCTAGTCCTTGATTATTTGAGTGTATATTCATACTTCCATGCCAATTTTAATAATTCATGCCATCCAATTAAGTTACTTATCCGCAGAGCAGACGCTACATATGGCAAAAATAGTCATTATTCGTCTTTGTATAATCGCATTGACTCATTAATGAACTGCAAAATTATAATTGTTCTCAAATACAGTTCACGTAAATAAAGACATATTCTTTGACAATGTCATATATTTTTTATTTAAATAATATGATTTATTTGGGCACAATTCAATCCTTGATTTTGCTTTAAACCCACTCTAAAATCGTCGTTATTAATCTAAATAATAATATTTGATTTTCAATACAATTTGATGTGGGTAGATAATACATTAAATTAATTAAAACAAAACTATACTAAATGACTTAAACTAAATAATAAAATACTAATAACTAAAAATAAAAAAAATGTCATTAAAGTTATCACTGTTTTATTACCTAACAACGCAATATGAGTTAAGAATTTAGTACGTCATACTTTGATTTTGTCTGCTTATATTTACTAGTAAAATATTTCAAAATACTGAAACGCTTCACATACGCATGAAATGCTCACATGAAAAGTTCTAGGGCTGCAGTCTCTACATAGATAGCGATCGCTTTGCGAACGTTGCTCGTAAAGTCCCAACGAACCGAGTAATTAATAATGAAATTAAAAAAAAACCTTTTTTAAATGTTTATTTATACTTTATTTATAGTCTACATGGCATGGTCTGCTATGTATATTTTTTATAAATCATGATGTGATTGCCTCTGGATTCATTATTCATCTATATTAATTATGTATACTTATCCAATAGGATATACTGAGAAATAAAAAGATATATAAAATTAAAATAATCTTATTTAGTAGTCTCTATACTCTATTGAAAGCTCGATTTTCATCGCTATCTACATTATTGCATAGAGTAATATGATTATTGTAGAGACTGCAGGCTGATTAATATGGCATTTGACAGTTAAATTGTATGGGATAGGGGACAATGGATAGTGGCTTCTCGTTCACATGACTGTCCCTATTTATGTGTTGTTTTAGTATTTGGTCAACCTCACACATTGGAACCATAATGGTTTCGCACTGTGCGGTTTCAAAGGAGCATTCTAATGCGGACGCTAATGTTGTGGAATGAGCTCCTCGCCATGGTTTTCATATGACTATCTCACCTCTTGCCTCCATCATTTACCTCTGGAACCAAAATGGGTCGCACTCGGCACTGCAGTTTCTAAGAAGCATCCTAGCGCAGTCACTCAGGTTGTGTAATGAGCACCCCGCTGTTGTTTTCCCATGGAAACTACAGCATGGGATTCTTCAAGATTTTTGAAGATTTTTGTAGGATCGGTAAAGAGCGAGTTAAACACTTGTGGAGTAGACTAGGCTAACCGCAGATTGGCCGTGAGCTTGTTACAATTCAATTTTATGAGAACATTGTCCGATTGTTGTGTAATAAATCTATATTTGTTTTGAAACAAATTATTGCTGCTTTCATTGCCGGCTATTGTCAAGCTATTCAATTGCCAATTTGAAAACAAATATTTACATCTTAACATTTGATTATTTTACGTAAATTATTAATGAATAGCTGAGCATTTTATAAAATCTGTACATAACTTGCAACTTACTTACCTATTATAATAAATCAGTATGTAAATAAGTGTTTATTAACTTTATTGTCTTCAAAAATAACTTTAGTAAGTCACTAGCGGGCGGGGAGCTTTTTCCGCCAACGCATCAGCTTGGCTATCCAAAGAATTGCTGCCAGCCTTCTGGAAACATATAACTTTAATAGGAAGAAGCGCCAGACTCGGGTTTCTATGTAGGTATAGATTGTAATTTGTACATATTTGTTATGAATAAACTTCAGTAAGCTAGTAATATTATTTATTTTGTGACTATGAGCTTTTTGGTATACCGGTATAAGTGCTACGAAAAATTCGTAACCATAAAAGCTACGTAAATTGATTGCACGTGTAAGAACTTTTGAGAAACACTGTTATTATTTTGGTATTACGTTTTTTTACCGACCTATGTAGTAAAACATGCTTTTTCTGAAGTGGAATATGTGTATAACATCTACCTATAAGTTTTATTTAGGTATGTAGTTTTTAAAATTACCAATACATTACTTAAACTGATACATAAGTGACTATTTTACTTTTTTTCCATAAGTACCTACCAAGATATCTACTGTATTTAGTAAACTAGCTACTTAATAATTTATAAATTATATTAAAGATTAGAATCTCACAAAAAAAAATGTTGAATTATTTTGAGGAAATAACAAATAATAAAAGAAGTATATCTTTGGATAATCGTTTTAATAGAGTAATCAATTCTTATATTACTATTTACAAAACGAAGTTATTAACTGAATACACAAACAAGTATATTCCCTAAATTAATGACTTAGTTATCACCCTAGATCGCAGCCTCGCGATGAGCTATTCTATGAATCGAAATATATTTACAAAAGACCGGACTAGGTTCTATGAGTATGGTATATGAGGTACATCGGCCGCTTACATATTCTATAACGTCATCACGTTCACGTTTACCAGCTGGACCAGCCGTGGCCGTGGCCGTGTCCGTGGCTGTGGTGGCTGTGATGCTCGTGAACTTTATGGTGGACGGTCTTCACCACCGGTACGGGGTAAGTCTTCACCACAGGGATGGGCACCTTAATTACTTTCACGACAGGAACCTCAACAATCTTCTCGACTGGGACTGGGTGGTCTACGTGTACTTTAACAACTCTCTCGACTGGTACTTTGACGATTTTCTCCACTGGGTACGGAACGGGCCTGTCGACTTTCACGTGTTGGATCTTGACCACTGGTACGGGTACGTTCCTAACGACTGGCACTTGGACGGGGTAAGGCTGAGGTACGGGAACCTGGACGGGCTGTGGAACTCGTACGGGTACGGGCTGGGGCACTCTGTGAGTCACCTCACGCAGCACTTGGTAAGGTTCCTCGCGGACGCGGTACTGAGTTGGAGCTCCGTGGTTGTTAGCGAGACCATGGATTTCATCGATGACGGGTGCTTTGAGACCCGCAGGGGGAGCATCGCCGCCGAAACCACCCAAGGGAGCGCCACCTACAGGTCCACCAAACCCTCCTCCAACCAGACCTGCACCACTGAATCCTGAACCACCAAATCCAGCTCCACTTATTCCAGCTCCACTAAATCCACCTCCATTATATCCAACTCCACCGCCAAAGTTTGAACCACTTATTAGATTAGATCCTGAGTAGCTAGCTCCACCATAGGAAGCGCCCGAGCTGATTGCTCCACCAGAGTAACCACCGCTGTGGAATCCAGATCCTGAGAATGTGGCTGATGGCAGAGACCCTGTAGGGAAACTGCTTGGAGAGAAGCTTGATGAGGAACTTATCGCGCTTGGAGCGCTCAGGCTGAGAGGTGGTCCATGATCATGATGTTCAATATGCTCATGGTGCTCATGATGCCCATGGTGCGGGTTGCCATGGAGTATCCCTCCATAGCTGCTGCTCACTAGGATGGCTAAGAATGCCAATTTGATCTGAAACATATAATATGAAAATGAGATTTGTATTGTATTTATTTTGTTTTATTTTTCTGATAGTTTCTATTGAGGTACTTACTAAATGAGCCATATCGATTAGCTAATCGCTGGCCACTGACTTGAAGTAGTGTGAGCTACAACAAGCGACGCTTGTTTGTGTTGGGTCACATACTTCCTTCATATTTATATCGACGTAGGCGATACGCCTCAAGACGACACGATATCGAGAATGAGAGTAAAAAAAACTAGTTTTGAATACATCTTTCCTTTTCTAACGGAAACGCACGAAAGAATTAAATTATTCTGAACGGTTACTCAATACATACATATCGTATGCTTCAAGAATATGGGCGCATGTTAATATTTTAATGATTTCCTAATGGGTGAGATCGAATATATCTTAGTATGGAAATTATAATGGAAAATGACGCTAAGTACGTAGAAAAACTCAACCATTGGCTTCTTTATTAGGCCCCCATAATTGTATGTAAAGTCGCCAGACCGATGTGGTCGGTACCTGGATGAGTGACCTGATGAGTGGCCTAGGTGTATTTCAAATCGAGCGCTTCCGTGCTTGGGATCATATAAATCGTGGTGGACAGTGATGCCTGACTTCGAATCAAACAATGTTTATCATTCCAAGTACCATATTATAAAATAAAAGTCCAAAAAACATTTAAAAAATGTAACCTTGCTGAGTTTCTTGCCGGATTCTTCTCAGTTGAAGGCTGAGTTCCGAACCGGTAGTAACTTCAGTAAATGTGACCTTCATAAGTCTGGGGCCTAAATTGAATAAATGGCTTTGACTTTGAATACAAAACAAGTAATAAATTATAGATGTTTTTTGAAGAAGAAAAAAGAATCTTTGCTTTCTGTGCATCTTTTTTGGTTTAGCTTTGTTGAAATGTAAAACATTCATGTACATAATAATTGACACTCATAAAACGCAACACCGCCGCAGCTTCAACCTCCATCTTGAAAAATGTGATGGTGCGTCCATGCTACGCGAATCGAGCACGAGCCGAGCCACAAACGAACCTACAACGAGCCTACGACGAGCACGATGCGAATCCCTTTGTACGTGAAAAAACTGACAATCGCGCTCGTCCACGCTACGCGAATCGTGCTCGCAGTGTGTTCGTTCGTGCTCGGTTCGCCAGTTATATTTTACCGCCTAGTTCATTGTCATTACTAGGTAAACTCTAGTGTAGCCACGCCACTTCACGCGATAATTTAAGCGGTAAATTAATGCCATAATTATTGCGGTAACAGGCGGTAGACGGTAATGGTAGTGTGGCAGTAGTATAAGAAATTGTTGCTGGCGTATACAAATTTAATATAAATCTGTACAATAAGAACTAGAAGATTTTTCTTTGATAAAGTAGGTAAGTACTCAGACAGATTATATGCAAAGTGATAATTGTAACATGAATTGAAATGTAACCAAAGATATTGTCGGTTTTATTTTTTCTGAGATTATTCTAGCTCATCTAAGACAGCACATATAAAAATGTAAGACACTTTGGCAATTTTAGAATTTTTTATTTACATTTGAAATAAAACTTTTAAATCGATAGCATTAGTAGGTGCTGAGGTATGCCGCTGTGACACGACGAGATGGGCGAAGTCGGGTTCTAATTGTTTTTTTCATTTTGGTACGGAACCCCAAAAATATGCATGTCACACTCATATTCCAATACTTTTATTGCTATCTTAAGCCTTCAACTTTATAGAATTAGACATTTACTGATCTCATATGACCGACCGCGACGGCGCCAGTAAGTCTGGCGTTATTTTTGTAGAACTATATAAGTGCTTGCTGATTAACTCTCATACATTTTTAACTTTCACCCCTTTACACATAAAACGTTATTAAATAATAAACTGATTAAGTGGTTACTAAAATAACGTCACATTGTTTAACGATAGTAGCAAGGTGACGTAATTTATTTGACCATTTAATCAGTAGGATTAGTTAAATAGCGTTTATGAGTAAGGCCTATAGCTCAGATTAAGTTGTTAGTCGTCTTTAGTATACAAAGATTTACGTCTGGATAGGTAGGTATCTTACAGATGTAAGTCTTCTTTAAGTAAAATTTCCTATCTTCATAGTTTAAGTATGGTATCAGTACACAGGTATGGATCAGTTGTGAGATGCCAACTATTTCATATGTGAAAACTTTCGCTTTAAACTGTCATTAAAACCTCCTTCATGAATAAATCACGAGTCCTACATTCTTCTTAGTCCTTCTAATCAGAGTTTTAACTTCAACTTTCTGTTCGCAGATTGTTAACATTTATTGATATGTTGAACCTGTTTAATTTATTAAAAATGTAGGCAACCATAAAATATATGCAAACAAAAAGCAATAAATTGAGGATTCAACGTTGGCGAAACATCAAGATTACAAACGCGCCTACTAATAAATTAACAATGAAATTGACCCATCGTTTACAATTACAACACTAGCAATAAACAAAACGACAGGTGATCGAAATCATCTCGATGTTAAAAAAACGGTGGATTTCATAATTATGATCATAAATATCTTCAGTGGACTATTGGCAACGAAACTATGGGGCCCCCGCCCCGCACCCGCACCCGCTTAGAACAGTTGCGTTCAGAAAGCGCGACGCACGCAACACTTGTCTTAACACGACATTTCATTAACTGAATACAATAATAATTAAGATATTATTCTTGAATAGCACCTTCAAAGTATCATTATTAAAAATAGTATAATTTAATAATTATGTGTGTAAATTTCAGGTATAGGATTCCAAATCTTTAAGTATGATTTCCTACAAATCACAGCGAGGTAATAATAATATAGCATAATTGGACTGTTTTACAAAAAAAAACTTAAACCGACTTCAAATTATTCTAAGAAGTAATCAAATCATGATCTGATGACAATGGGACCAAACGGGAAGTGTACCCTTCCCGACAAAAAAAGGAATTTTCCAAATCGGTTCATAAATGACGGAGTTATGAGGTAACAAACATAAAAAAAAAAAAAAAAAACATACAACCGAATTGAGAACCTCCTCCTTTTTTTGAAGTCGGTTAAAAATAATACTCAATTATTCATCTCTGTTATAGATCATTAAAGTGAAATCAAAGGAAAAATTCACAAAGATTTAACTTTTCTTTCTAATAATTTTTTTTTTCGGTGCTTGAGCTAATTAATTCAATTAGTTATCTAATGCAATAACGTGTGACACGGTATTAGTTATACTTGCACGTATATTTTTTTACGAATTTCTTTTTATCGTACTAGATTTGTTATTAGGGAATAAGTAAACAATAAATAAAAATATATGTTTATTTATGTAATAACAATAACATATTACATCTAAAAATAACTTAACAAACATATCAACAACACGACACTTCAACTTATCACAAATATAAGATTGAGTACAGAATATAAGAATGATTTCGGTACTTACTAATTATTTACAACTTATCTATAGACTTTTGTAAGTGATAGCCATTATGAAATATATTTACAGGATTATTCTTAAATGGAGCGTAATATTCATATGCTCTAAATTATGGTTATAATAAATCCCAATTCTCAATTTATAATTGTATAGTATTCTCATTGTAAAAAAAAAAAATTATGAATTTCAATAATATAGATGAATCTTTAAATTTACAACATAATCTTATAAAAATATTCATAGTAAATTGTACATTCAGTTATTAAAACGTCTCCTGTAAATAAGTTTAAATTTATTTTACATTAGAGTCTTGATGACAAAACTAAAGAATTATATACTACGTCCCCTGTTCAATATTTACTGTGTCCGATTTTGCCTCTGCAATTGGAGGTGGCGGCCGTAATAAAACAGGCACCGATTCCATATTATCTCCATCAGAATTAGCTTCAAACGAAGGTTCATTTTTTAGAAATCGAACGCTTTTCGGTTTATTCAAACGTCTTCTACGACTATTTCTTTCCATTTTACCTCTACTTCTTACTCTCGATGTACGAGGCGGAGGTTTCAATAATGGATACGGTTCCTCAATATCAGATTTAGGATATTTTCTTTGATAGTGATGGCGCCCAGATAACAGTGCATTGGGATGAAATCTATCTCCTATTTCTCTGTTGCTATGAATATATGATTTTTTTGATCTAGTATCGTCAAAACTAGTCGCTAAACTATCATCACCATGTGCAGTCAAATCTGAAATTCCAACGTCACGAGAATTTTCTGGATCATCTTGTTCTATAACAGCACCGATGGGATGATTATTTGATGCATCAGCTATTGGTATAATGCTTTCCTCTTCTTCCTGACTACGGGAATATTTAACACCTTGATACGGAAATCTACCATTATTATAACTATCTAAGTATGGACTACTTAATGCACCGAGGCCATCATTTAAGGGAGACAAGTTTCCATTATTTTCATTCTTAAGCAAGAGTTGTAATTGCGAAAGATCAAGTTTTAGTGGGGCTGGTTTGCTGAACTGATCCCTTAAGCTCATCATATCATCTACGGCCGGCTTGCTTTTTAACAGTTCTGCTACTAATTTAAGATCAACGTTGAAAGGATTTGCTACTTTGTACCCATTAATAGTAGATAATAGACCACTAGCTTGCGAATCGATTTCAGGCCTATTGACGTTAAGTGCAGATTGCTTAGAAAGCATCAACTTATTCAGAGCATTTGTTACGTCTAATTGATGACTTCCTACGTTTTGATTAAGCCTCACCGGTATAGGTGTTGGTATAACTCCTTGTTCAAAGTTGCTATTATGTAAACGTAAAGCGTCAGACGTCAAACCTTGTGTTAAACGATATGGAATATCGTTAAGTTTTAAAATACTTGCAAAATCAGATTGCATTTGACTTTGAGGACGTTGTACTCCTTGTTGTTGTATATTTGCTGAAGATTGAATATTGTCCTGATAATTGTTCGATAACTGAGAAATAAAATTAAAAGGTTGTGAGGTTGCAGAAGAACTCCCTTGGTTATAATTGGATTCTTCACTATTTTGCTGTTTTCCGTAATACGTATTTTGCTCTATTTGCTTTGGACCATCTGTAGAGAAGTAATCTTCGGGTTTATTTTTTATATTAAAGCCATAAATAGAATTTTTGTCTTTGTAATAAGAATCTGCCACGGGTCTATAGTATGATCTTGGACTCTGATCTTGGTCTTTATTGAACTGTATGCTATAACGGTTTTCTTCCAACTCGCTTACTTTTGGCTGAGAATCAGAATTTGATACAACATTCGAGACATCAATAGGGACAATATTTTTTAAAGCTCTTGCATGATCAAATGGTTGCTTTATTTTGCTGTCAATTGTGTTATCTCTAGAATTACCATAATAATATGGTGAAGCTGTAATTAAATCTGGTTGGGAACTACTATAATGGTATACATTTGAATTAGAATTATCAGTGTATTTGTATTTTTGTTTTTCATTATTACCATAAAATGGATTTCCATTGTATGTCGTTAATTGGTTGTTATTATTGTTAAAATTAGATGCGTAATTGGCATACATTTGCTGTTGTTTGTAATTTTCTTGTGCTTTTGCAGCAGCTTTTGCGAATTCCTGGGCTTCTTTACTCTCAACACCTGATTTAGAGTTTTGATCATACGGCCTACTTGTGTCCATGTGAAAATTCATTTGACTTACTGCCTGAGTACCATCGGATTGATAGCGTTGATGATTTCCAGAAGAAAATATATCTGCCGTTGGCTTTTTCCCAGATAATCGCCAACCATAGTCTCCATTAGAGTAATATTGTGCCTGTCCCGTTTCTCTCTCTAAGTCCCTAGTGCGACTCTTCGGATTATTATAAGTCTGGGAATCCGGTTGCATATAGTTTAAATAAATATTATTAGCTGATGGCATATTGCCAGCCCGATGTGTATCACTATTACCATTTTCAGGATTAGCATTATTATTATTAAATTCAGTTCTGGTTTCCTGATTATTATATGGATAATTCTGATATTGACCCATAGAAGCTTCTTGGAGTGATTTTGATAATGCACTCATTGAATTATGCCAAGAATCGCGTATTGTATCAGGGTATGGAGACGAAGTGGGTGACACAGTTGAAGACACAAAGTCATTCGAAAACTGCTGTTGCATATTAATTGGATATCTAATTCCGTTAGCGGAATTATCATAATGATCGATTTGCATCTTTTTATTTTGGTCGGTATTATCATAACTTAACAAATTACTTCCGATTGTCGTCGTAGCTCTATTGTTTCCGTAATCGGATGATACAGCTTGAATATTGGAGAGAGGAGACGAAACATATGGTTGTAAATTTGATGGACTTGACAGATAAATGGGAGATGAACTCGAGACGTAAGAATTGGCAGGAGTGCCAACAAAGTGATTATCATTCGGCAAAGATGTTGATAAATATGGCGTTACAGGAGATGGAGTGCTTACACTATCAAAAGAAAACGTATTCTGCGGATTAAACTGATAAGAATTAGGTGTTGACAAATATGATGGACCGTAAGATGCCTTTGCCTCGAGTTGTGGGATTTGGTTCGACTGTAAATTATGATTATCGTAATTAGACGAAGTAATCGTCGAGAACTGATATTGCGGCTGCGGGGTAGCTGTATATCCTAAATTGGGAGCTGGAGTAGATATCTGCTGTTGTTGCTGATAGTACTGATTATCTCTCATTTGCTGTAGAAAATCCTCCGGTGGTAATGAGTACTGAACTGCTGCATACTGGTTACTAGCCCCAGTGCCGCTGTCATGTGGATCGGTGATGATGTCATATTGTTGTCCATTCTCCTCCAGTTGCTGTTGGAATGGGTTTTTGATGCGGTACACTTTCCTGCTACGCGTGCGGTCTGCTATAGGATATTGGTCTTCATGAGTAGGTTCATCGGTTAAGTGATACTGCACACTGGCTGAGCTTATAGATTGACTGTTTGGATCTCTTTGTATTATATTAGTGCTATAACTGGTAATGGCTTCGATGTCACCTTCGTTGCGTGCTCTCTTCTGGAGACGTAGGATATCCTGGTTGCTGAATCCATCTTGACAGCGGGCGATGTTGACGAGTAATGTTATGACTAGTATCCGTATCTGTAACCAAAGGAAACAAGATTCAATTGGTAACTCAAAATGACAGTTAAAGCAATAATATGTGATATGAACATAAATCATATGTAAAATATTAGTAGTTTTTCCTAATTTTATACGGATTGGTCGCATTGTAGAAGGTTTTCGGCATTTTGAGTCCAACGATAATTGTATGAAAATGTCAGAAAGGTGACGTTATTTACGTGACCATTTAAAAGCTACTAAACCCTACTCGGGGGGGAATTAATGTTTAGTTAGAAAACTAAGCCGATAAATAAAATGATAAAGCAGTGAAATTCATTTCATTTTCAAAACTTGTTCGTAACATTTACCAGATAAAGTATTATTATGAGACAAGTTAGATCAACTGTTATTTTTATCGATCCTAAGGTTACACTACAAGGTTTCCCTTTCAACTACTACTCAAGGCAGGGGTCAAACTCGCCTTCGGTTAGTTCTGGTGTGCCGCTCAAAGCTTGTTCCTTTAAGCGAATTTGACGTGAGAAATTATCGGCACTTTCACAAAATCTAAAAACATCTAATTGTTAATCTAAGAAAGTTTTATATAGCAAAAACGACTTTTAATTTATTCAGACAGCGTATACCAGTTGCAATTAATAAAAGAAACTGCTAGTACTTGAAACATGTAAAGTAAATCTCATCTCCATGATCGAAACATCGAGTAGTATTATTAGTATGAACAAGTAGATAGTGTTAGTAAAGTAACTTGTCAAGTTGTTTACATTACGAGGAATTTGCGGTCCTTTCTAGGTGTAATGAAGATCACTACGAATGTCACTTACACCTTACTTACGGACTACACTCGTGGTACGAGATTGATAAGGCATGCGCCTACCTAACAAGTGGAGGAGTGTGCTAAAAAACTGGTAGAGCATAGCATCTAAACAGCCAAAAAGCAGCACAGCTGGGAAAGAACCTCTACCTTACAGTACTCATTGGGCAGGGGAAAGGGTCGGTTATGAGTGATTGATGTCCCGCGTGTTGCAAGCGTCCTTATGGCTACGGTAACCGCTTACCATCGGGAGGGACGTATGCTTGCTTGTATGAAAAAACGGATGAAATTAAAATTAAATTTGTCTGCGATGGATTTTAAGAGCGAGCGTTGCTCGTCGCTCGTTCATTTGACGGTGATACGTAAGCCTTATAGAGGCCAGCCTTGTATAGCACGGGCGGGCACCGACCGCTTGGAATGTCGCTTGAGGTGATAGTGATAACAACTGGGGTCCCTCAGCCGTGAATCGCTTTATTTATGATCTTTATTAAATTAGCGGACATGAAACATTCCAAAGTTATAAGACCCTTAAGATTTGTCTTTTGCTCTATGAAATAAATTAGGATTTAAAAAAGTTAATAATTTTAATCCGCCATACTATTGTAATCGAATATTATATCGAATTAGTATTATACTGTAATGGTGTTATAATTTTCAATAAATAAATAATATTTTATCAGTAACTGTCAGTAACTGACAAAATACTTATTTAACCAAAAAAATAACAATTATATCGCGCCGCAGTTCTTGCGTTCGATACCCACACAGCACATGCATTTGTGTGCATGAACATGTCCGTATGTCATGAGTCTGGGTGTAATTATATATATGTAGTATATCAGTTATCTGGTTTCCATAGTACCAACTTAGTTTGGAATCAGATAACGGTGTGTGAAAAATACCCCTAAAACTAGGTAACTGTATTAAAAGATAACCTAAAATCTAAGACTGAACAACAAAGGCAGATCTATCCGTAATTCCCCAAGTTATTCGGAAGGAAATCGTGCACGGATTCTCGCAAAAGAAAGTTATTAGTGTCTCAGATCCGAGAGCTTTCAATTTCGTGAGCATTCTGTATGCCAGTAGATAATAGTCGACGAGGGTGAAAGGGCGAGGCACATGACTGTTTCAGAGGACGCTACTTGCATTTAGAATGAACATATTTAGTGTTTTGATAATAAGTAATCATAATATAAGTCCTGTGTGCATGACTACATGTACTTAATATCTATTAAAGTATCCTCAGATTAAAGAACGAAATACTTTTTTTCTGTAATCTGAGAGACTATCTATAACAGGTGGAGATTTCGAGATGGCATATTTTCGAAACCTATATTGGGTTAGTCATGCCTCAGAGTATATAAATACTACGTACAAGTCATGCTGAACAACTTTTACTATGGAACCGATGCTAAATTCTCATATTTTTTTTAACTTTCCATTGTAAATGTCAACCTACCTCGATCATAATGTATAAAAGTATTTTTTTTTGAGAATTCAATTTTACAAATATGCCATCTCGAAATATCCACCCAGTATAATTAAAAATCAATTGCCACATGTGTGTAAGAGCATCACATCACATGAGAACTACTCGACCGACTTGCTGTTTTTTTTTGGGTTCGTAATTGTCAGGACCAGCAGGGCTATTTTAAAACGCTCGGATTCGATATCGGAAACGGATTCAAAAACTACTGAGGCGATTTTCCGCAATTGCTATTTTAATTTCCGAATTCGAATATTTTTGATGTTTCTTAACGGAAATATCAATTCGATTCATCGAAAAGTTTTCGGAAATTAAAATAGCAATTGCTGAAATTCACCTCGGAAAGTTTTGAATCCGTTTCCGATATCGAATCCGACGTTTTAAAATAGCCCTGCAGGTTTACAAACCTGATAGAGAATTCTCGGAAAATTTACCGGAAATGTCGGAAATTTCATCAGGGTGACGTCGACACGGAAAGCTAGTTTTCTATGTATATTATTCTCATTTGCACTTTTTTTATGACAGACAATTTATTCTTTAATTTGTTATTTTTTTTTCAAAACGAAATTTGTATCTGTCCTGTAATTAGCGAGGTAATTGAAGAAATAACTCTACTCTACTACTACTAACTCGATCCCGATGCAAATACATACTTTGTGTTATCTATGTTTAACCAATGGTACCCACCTATATTTTCATGAGATTATACAAAAGGAGACAGAGTTGATGTAATATACACCACTGTTGAACAAAGTATACACTTTCCAATAGCACCCTAGCTGCTAGTTGAGTAATCAAAGAAAACCGATGGGCAGTACCGGTCTATGCAAATGCCACATTACAAGTTTGCGTATAGGAAAGTAAACACTTTAGATATACCTTGAAGCTGTCAACGAGTTAATGGTAATTTTAATCGATTAGTTTCGATTTGGCAAACTCGGGGTCTATACATAAATTTAACATAAATTTTTTTAACTTCTATTTATATAGTTTTTAAAATATTTAAGTACTATTTACCATCAATATTAAGATTTGTTTAGTTCTTTACTCTTATTTGCTAATAATCTAGAAGCCCTAAAAGCTTTAAAATAATAGTATGTCAGTTTATGACTATGGCTGCTATACTTAAATGTATCATATTATCTTCTCATTTATTTTGTATGTAAACAACATTACCTAACTTCATAAATAATTTCCAGTTTAAACGCTTCCAGTACTACGCTAACTACATAGTTATGGACAATCTCCAACAAAGTCCGTACAATAAATGTGATCGAATAAGTTATAAACAATCGTGACTAGTAAGCGAGATAAATGGTAAGTTCAAAGGTGATGCGACATCTCCTGTCTCTACGGGTTTAGAGGATGAGCCTCGTTTCTCTGCCCTTTACGGGCGGTCACGCGTTTCACCACGATCTCGGGGTGTGTCGGGGAAAGTCGAATACTTCCGAAGCACTGTCGCTTTTAATACTACCTGATTGGAGACCAGCTCTTCAGGTCTTTGACACGCCGTGGGAACAATTTATAGTACGGAAAATACATACATTATTTAACTCGTAGAGTTATGTGGTTGGATTTGTTTAGAAAGAGAACTCTGTGTAAGCTACAACGATTATTTATTAATGCATTTATTTACGTCGCAAATAATGGTAGTAATTCAATAAAAAATACCTGTATGAAATTATGTCTCCAATGACTTTTTTCAACAACAATCAAACCAAAGACGTTTTTCATTAAATTATTAACAGCTATTTTTAAAGTAAAGTAATTCCACTTTGTCAATCATTTGACATTCTTCCATCAATACAAGTAGCTATTGCAGCGAAGGTTTATCTGTTAACTTTCTATAACATAACAATATTCTACGAATTAAAATTATATATTAATCAAAATGCAGCAAATCTGTCTTAGCGTTGCGTCAACTATGACTCCCACGTAACGTAATCTGAGACGTTAACTTACGGAGGAGTTTGTAATGGCCTCTATGAATCATTGAGAGAAATAACTTTTGCTATTTACTATAATTCTATAATTTTGTATTTTGTCCGTACGCCAATATACTATGTATGGGTATGGTCCGCGTTATGAACTCTAGGCTTAGTTCCCACGTTCTCTAGGTAGAAAATAGTTTTATACACATTTTATTGAGCAACTAGCCAGATTTTAACTTTTGAACAGATTTCACATTACCACTTCATGATCATATATAACTTATATATGATCATAACGTGGTAACTTTCCTTTTATAAATAAGTATCTCACTAATATTATTAATCCGAAAGTTTAGATGTTTGTAAGTTTGTTTGTTTGTGAGTTTGGATGTTTGTGCCTCAAAAACGCTTCAATAACTCAATGGATTTAGATGAAATTTTGCACACAAATACAATAATATGTTCTAGATTGACACAGGACTTTTTATCCCGGGAAAGCAATATATCTCTCGGGTACGCGGGTGAAACCGCGGGGCGCAACTAGTAAAAACATATATTTTTGTTAGTTTCTATAAACTTTTGTATTTGTTTGAGAACTAAAGAGATAACTAAGAACATTTTGTCTGATAGTCACATAATACATCCAAAATATCAACTTAATTAATTTCGTCTCTCTTTGGTCATCTACGATGAAGATTTACCATTAAAAGGGATCGTATTAACCTCGTTTAGAAATTATGCAATGCTATAAAATTGAAGATTTATGACAGTGAAGTGGGACATAGCACCGAGACCAAACGTTTACGTAACCTCCGATAATATCGCAGAGAAAGTGCCTTAGATTAATTTCATATAAGGGATAAGAATTTAAGAAAAAATAAGGAGAGGAATTAACAATTTTAATAATTTGGCAAGTTAGAGTCGCCCACGGAGAGTTCGGTACAAGTTTTATGCGCGGCGCCAGTCAAAGTCGAAGTCGATGGCATTTATAAAAATTTGGCTCTATTAGGGAACTTATGAAGGTCAAAGCTACTGAAAAAAAAAAAAAAAAATTTTTAATCTGTTTATTCCAAAAAAAATACACTAGTTTATTAAGGTACATAAGGGTACTAAAATCTTCATAAGCAAAGATTGTTGACCCTTAAGGAGTCGTTACCACCAGTTCGTAAGTCGGCCTTCAACTGAGAAGAACATGCAAGAAACTAAGATAAACAAATTCAATTCATGTGAACAAAACGAGATCTACTCAACTTACATAGGAACTTTGTTTTTTAATCGTCTTCCAGCCAGCGTTAGGTACCTACTTGAAGTATTTTATAAATCCTATATTAATTGAAATAATCCAGAATTAAATTGCAGAGCATTTGTTGATCCTAAAACAGCGGCTTCTCGTTTTCGTATAATTTGTAACCTACAAATTAATTCATATTTATGTTTTTTTACGGTTTTCTTTATATTTGTAAGTTGCTTTTTAACCGCGTGCTCAATTTTGATGACCGAGCCTGAGCGTTAGCGATGGAATCAAAAGAGCACGAGGTGAAAAATCTTTGCACTCGAGTGCAACACATAATTTTTCATCCTACCTCAGCGAGGAAATGACTAAATGCAAAAAAAACATTTACAATCACAAGATACTTTTATTTCAGCTTAGGTAACATTATGATAGGTGTAAGTATTACTACAGAATTATAAAAAATAATAACTTAGGTAAATGCCACCTTTATGCATTCTTCATCTTTATTGTTGCTTTTAGCATTGAATACGTACTCCATGGAGTGCATGATTTCTTGATCTCGGATACTTCAATAAAATATAGGACTTAATAAAATGCAGCTTTCACTTTATTTGGTACTGAATATCTTCTAGCCTGGCATGCCGAAATAATAAAGTTTTAGCTTAATTTTACTTTTCCCGTAAAGTATAGGATTTTTGATAGAAGTTTTCTCAAGGTCGGAAGGACATCAACACTCCTTTTTCAACTCCTCTCTTAAAATAATATGTAACGAAAATAAAACTGCGAATGGAAGCTAACTAAGCTATTAAGGATTACATTTAAATAAACTCAGAGATCAAATTTCTAAAATAAACAATGAACTGCAAAAAATTGCGTTAATAAAAATATTCATGCAAATTAATTATTTAAACTGTATTATTTAAATTTGACATGACAATATTATTGTGTAACATTTGAGGTTCATTAGATAATCGTTAGATAGGAAGTAGCACATTATGCGTGAGTATAAGATTTCACCCGGCAGATTATAAACGACTATGATTAACAACACGTGTAAATATAAATACAAATTAAAACATATTTTTAACACATTTGTGCTCGCGGCTTCGTTCGCGTGGGATATATTTGCAGTTGAACTTGTTTTCGCTCCGGGGTTCACCTGGGTTCCAATATTTTCCCCGGATAAATTTATCCTACGTGTTAATCTAAAATATTTCCTACATGTGTGCCAAATTTAATACATAGCCGTTTCAGTCTTGATTGAGTCCCAAACATCCAAACTTTCTTGTTAAAAGTATTTTTGAAATTAGTGAGATATCGGAATCGGTTTACTAATGACAGCATTTGTTAAAGTGTCTATTACCAGATTATTCGCCGATTACAATAATGTCCATAATCCTTACTAATCCTTACTTATTAATATTATAAATGGGAAAGTCAGTTTGTTTGTTTGTTTGTTACGCATTCACGCCTCAACTACTCAATGGATCATCATGAAATTTGGCATGCAGATAGCCTATGGTATGGAAAAGAACATAGGTTACTTTTTATCCCGGGAACGCGGGTGAAACCGCGGGGATAGCTAGTCTTTTATAAGCCTATACGTGCTTAATAGCAGCTCGTAAATTATTCATATTATCCACTTATCGTTTACCTATCATATGCAGATAAGCGCAAACATGCATAAGGTGTCAGTGTGATATGCATAATAAACAATAATCTAGCGCATAAGTTTCTCCCATTAATCAAATGCAAGCATTAATGAGGGATCATCCACATAATGATACACCCATGACAAATGACCGTATTGTAGGCTCAATGACCACACCGATGCAATATGATCTTCTCCACACATGAATGACTTATCGTTCGATGTCTTAAATTTTTATTGATGTGATCATTACACTTGACAAAAATGAATGAAACATCATGCGATTTGCTGATTTATTAGCTGTGTTCTAAATTAAATTAATATGAAGAGAGAATTACGTTTAAAAAATTGGCTTTCCGATATTATCGAATTGAATTCGATGTTTTAGGTTGGAAATAGCGTGGATACTCTACATATTTTAATGACATGAAATTTAGATTTCTCATTATTTTTACATATTAGTGATTTATTGTAGTACTCTTAAATATGAGCAGTCAATCATGGAGTTTCATTAAAACCTAATTGATTTTGAAAGCTGAATGGGACGAAGTCTATTAAATTTTTTAAGATACCTACTATTCTTAGTCCAAGCTACTATACTGTAATAATATTTTACTTCATAAAATTAGCCCGTTGTTAACATATGAAATAAAATTAATTACAGTCAACTCCCGAGTCAAGTAATCAGTAGCACAAATATATTCATGTATGGTGGTAAAGACAATATGGTTAAATTCAAGCGTTGTTTAATCTCGGTTTTTTATTTATGTTCAGCAATTTTGACCATAAATTTTAATTGCCGAGTTTCACCATCCATACAAATGTAATTGAATACTTCATCTAATTTGGCTTCATCATTTGAATTACAGACACTGAATGTGTAAAGTGTAAATTATGTACACGGTTTTTTTTTTATTTAACAGTAAGACAAAATTTGACTAGTTTAGGTTATTACCTAAACAGAGTAACTTGCGAACTAAAACTAAACTAACTAACTTACTAAAACCAGTAACAAAACTAGTTTTGGTTTATTACTAAATTATTTGATTAAATCAAAAAAATTCCCGACAACAAAACGTCAAACTACATAACTAGTTTTATAGAACCTTTTTATCAGTGTATAAATTATTCCTTACTTTCCAGAATAAAAAATGTCTTATTATATTTTCCTCTTCCTTTCTTTATAGAAAAATAAAAACACCTATGCGAGTTACTTCGAGTATTATGGTTAAATTATTGAATTCTAAAATTATTTTCAACTGGCCTATCGTATTTTTGAAACAATTAATTAACTTTCTAATGTACTTACGATTTTCAGTACGGCCTTCATTTTCACGTAATTCAGCTTTAGCACCAACTAACACAGTTTATAATTCAACAGCACACCATAGTTCCACTCACACTTTACTCCTTAATCCTTTTTACAACTTATTATTTATTATGTAACGTTTCCAGGGACGTGTGAATATATTTTAAGGGTGGTTTGTGGTCGTTGGTCGTTGCAGCCGTGGTGAAGTGAAGTTCAAGGCTAGTCAGTGTTAGACTTATATACGGGGGTAGCGAAGCGTGGAGGTGCATCTGTGTGGGTGTTGCAGTGGGTGCAGTTAGGACCGATGGACTCGCGCTGTTTAATGCACACTTGCGCGCTGAATGAGGCTCTCAAACTTTTCGTATACATAGTCTTTTTATTTTGAATTTGGCATCAATATTTAAGTATTCCTAGTTTAACTTACATAATATTTAACGTATGATTTAGTTCAATCGATTCTTATCATTGGTTTCGGTGAGTTTTCATTTAGGTGTACTTTACGTGCATCCACAAACTTATCATCAAAATTTGTATATCAACTGTTATTTTCCTGATATGAAAACCAACTTATGGTAAAATTAACGTGCGATGATAATATGAACAAAATTACTAACCAATTACCAATCAATCTTTTGTTAAATGTAAATTAAAATATAGAAAAGTTCATTCAGCAACTTTAATTATATCCTTATAGAAAACATATAGTTTCTTCAATCAAAGAAGAAAAATGAATACATTGCCAAATAATTATAATATTATTTGCACCATGATAATTTATTTAAATATCTATTTTATACCTTATATTATTTAAATATCTATTTTATACCTATCATGTTTTACTCAACCTGATGAATGAAAATGATAAACTACTAATTGATCGTTTGTTTATACTTTTGCGTAGGTTTTTTTTTTTTTTTTTTTTTTATACCACTTAGGTGGCAAACAAGCATACGGCCTGCCTGATGGTAAGCGGTTACCGTAGCCTATGGACGCTTGCAACACCAGGGGTATCACGCGCGCGTTGCCGACCCTCAAAATTATTAAGGTATTTCGTTTTCCATAATGATATCTATAGCCTTATGTTAATTTTTAAGAACTAATGTCCTTAATAAATGACAATGTCAAGGCTAATCAGCTGTTACGTATATACCTGTAAAAGTAAAATAATACTTCTGATTTCACACTCTCTTCAGGGGTGAGCGAGTAGATCTTTCACATCGTCATAATGTTTGAGCAACGGTGGAGTATGACTAAGTCTGAGTTAACTCAGAGCACAATAACATATCAAAGCCCGAGGCCATGCTAAATAATCCCAAGACAATGTTCAATGTTAAATTTTATACCATTCGATTAATAAAATTACAAAATAACCTAGGACATTCTTTTCACATTGCACCTGATCCCAAACTAAGCTAGCTGTACTCTGAAAACTAGATAACTGATATACTATTATTTTTGTAAATACATACTTATTATACTTAATATTTATAGTAGTTATAGTCATATGTGTGGGTAATGCTTTCGATAACAATAACTTTATTTAATAAACATAAAAACATAGTAGCTACGTTGTGATACGTTAAATAGCTGTTTTCAAGAAAATCCTTGAGCGTAGTGAAAACAGATTATGGTTCTAGATTTCTGGAACTTAAATTAATATTGTCACTTCAAATCGACTTACAATGTTAAATAAAAATATAATCTTATTGATATCGAAATAGAGCTCTCATTTTTTTAATTAACAAATTACAGAAAGTCGCCATTCAAATAATATCAATAGAAACGAAATCAATTAATCGTTAACTTTAAAGAGCTTTTATACGTTATCCCATCGGAACTAACGTAACTTCAGATACACTTTCTATAGCGCATAAAGCTAACAAAGCGCAACTCCCGCCCTCCAACAGTAACAGTGTTATTTATAAGCTTGATTTATTCAGATTGCGTTGCTTTTTATTATTTTCATAACTTATTGTAGTGATAAATTAGTGAAGGTATAGTCGACATTCAAATGCAGGTCTCGATCTTGTAATTTTGAATTTGAATCAAATATTTCAGAAGCCATGCAAGATAACTTCTTGAAGTGAAAAGCAACATTCAAATGTATTTAATACCTAACGCATCAAAAAACACCAAATTTGAAAGAGTAAGGTGAATAAATTTTATATGACTTAGGCACGCAAGTGGCTTTTTTGTATTGCTCGTCAGTGTTTATTCATCTGTTTTATTTTATTTAGGTTAATTTTATTGAACTCATTGCTCATCACATAAAGTATTAAGGAAATATAGTTACTTTCAATAAATAGATAAACATGACGGGCCAGTTGGCGCAGCTGGTTAAGACTCTGGTAAAGATTCCACCTAATGCGCCGCAGGTCATGGGTTCGATTCCCGCATAAGAAATGCATTTGTTTGCATGAAAATGTCTGTATGTCCTGAGCCTGGGTGTAATTATGTATATTATGTATTTACAAACATAAAAGTAGTATATGTATTATATCAGCTATCTGGCTTCTATAGTACAAGCTCTGCTTATTTTGGGATCAGATGACCGTGTGTGAGGAATGTCCCAGGATATTTATTTTATTTTTTATTTTATGCAGGTTATGTACTTAATGAATCTGGTTTAGTAGTTATAAATGAACGATGACTGCAGGAAATTGCGTACCTAATTAAAGACGTATCGCATTCGCAGCATATGTTTCTATTCGGCATCTTTGTTTCAAAGGACGTAATTTTCGTAATTTTTTAACTATTGAAGTAGTTAATTATTCAATAAATTAAAGCCAAATTCATAACACAATTATTATATTATATCACGAATAATTATTAAATACAATTTTTAAATTTCTTGGAAATGTCCAAACTAACTTTTCACTCGTGAACCATCTTATATTGTCGAACCATAAACTACTGCTAGGTATCTCGACACTAATTATTTGCACGATGCAACAGCGAAATTGTATCACCGCAACTTAGTAATTACTTTCATCCAGTTATAGCGTTTACCCCGTACCTACTAATTGCGAAACTTATTGTAGCAAACAATTTCCCTCACGTTTCCTTTCTGCATTTACTGAAGACATACTGCGCCAGCGCCTGTTAAAACTAACGTAGCATCGAGCATAGTTGCACTTTTACTATTTTGTTGAACTTAAAAGTTCATGAACCACCTTTATTTCCTATAGGCGCCTTACGATTTGCTTTTATTACATAGGTGCAGCAAAATTGAAAAGATTAATCATTTAAGGTACTTATATTGTATACTGTAGTCATTACTATCTCTGTCATGTCTATCAAGTGAATAATAAGTGCCTATGTCTTTGAATTTGCTACCTCTTCAAGCTTTCCACATAGGAAAAACCTAGTAAATAAGCTATCGGAAGAATCAAAAGCATTCAGGAAGACACACATTATATATTTTCTTAGTGTCTCTTAGGGGTTTGCTATTAATGACTGGTGGCAATAAATAAAGTCGTTTTGTTCTTTTTTTATTGCTGTTCATTAAACTAACATAATAAGGCAATTTGTAGGTAATTCGATGTCCGTTGGTCATTGCTTTAAATGCTCGTTGATATTTACGGTAGTGTGTATCGTAATGATAGCTTACCGTTCAAGCTTACACTTGCCTTTTCCTGATTCCTCACAACCGGTACTTTAGTACTCCAGTACCGGAAAACACGGAAGTGAATCGGGAAATGAGAGTGAAATGTCGGCACCTAGTCACCCAACCCCACGAAATAAGAGTTCGTGTTCGTACAAGATAAACCACTATTTGTGTAATGATAATTATTAATTAGCAGGTTCCGCTGATCCAGGTTGATTTCCTATTGTAAACTTTATATCAATATACAATTAGGATGATAATTACGCTAAAAATTATTTACCTAATTTCATTTTATAGTTTGTAGCTACGTTAATTGCAATAAATAGGCTGATTTATTGCAATTAATTTGTTTTGACTAAATTACACTACACGAGGTTTAAGACTGAGCATTTTTATCATAGATAAATGGGCCTATTATTTGATAAAACCGTAATAAATAGATATAATCCAATATAAGCCAATGACTATAATCTTGACTGATACGTTCGTGTCCTGCTCTATTATTACTGGAGTAATTTAACAAAATTCAATAGTTGATCGTTAATCATCGAGATAGTGGAACGTGTCTAAGCTCAATTGTTAAAAAAATATTAATTGTTCTTGCTTCTAGTAAATCAATAAAATGGTCTTGTTATCAAGTTACATATACGTCATATATATCATATACCTTATAGGGTATCTAAATCTGTGACACCGCGATTTTACAACGGATGTTTTTTTGAAATGAAATGAAATGAAATTAATTTATTTGCTAGAATAAGGGTGACAAAATAGTGATGGTACAATTATGGAGTTCCAAGCTTACTCTACCGAGCTTCGGTGTGCAAATATTAAATATTTTTATGACTTAGTTCTAATGAATAGAGACGTATTGTAATGAGCGTATTATCTTACTACGCTTATGAATTTTAAAAAATAGCATACGTCGAGGTGATGAAGGGTTTATAACATATATTTAGAAATCTATCGTGTCCAATAGCTATATTTATCTAACGTTGGTCTCCTCATGCAGTTATAAGTACAATGCCTAGGATTACGTTAATTGATTATTCATTGATCAACCAGTTTATTATATTGCTTTAAAATTAACTTCATTTCTCTATTATATCAAGCGTTAATTGATTAATGATTCACATGTTTATATTATAATGTTTTTAGGTTCATTTTACTATGACATTTATAAACGTTATCCGAGACTTTGTATATGGAATAGGGTGTCATCAAGCACAAAATTAAATGATTAAAAAGTAAATATATTTATTTCACATATTCTATTTCAAAATATTGCACTATAAAACAGCCACATAATTTGCACCTTTAATAAATAACATATCAAACAGACACTGTTCTGAAATACAACTTTATAGCACTGTGACCTAAACCCGCACTTGGATCACGCTTCTCCATGGCATTATTACACGGAAAATCGTTACCTAAGTGTGGGTTTATGTCACACGTGTCAAATAGTATACGATACTCGTAACATACAATTTCATGCTTGTTGAATTTTTTTATGCGCCAAGTTAGCAATTTAATCATTTTAAGCAAAATTATCATAGAACTTATTCATTTATAATACAGGTAACTAATTGTTTATATAAAGCACTCTATAATAAATAATTCACTATTTTGAACAATGCCAAGGGCCGTTCTCTTATTAATATATCTACATTACTCTTAATTATATTATTTTTTATCTATATTTACAATACCATCATTTTAGGAATATACAACAAAT
This sequence comes from Achlya flavicornis, assembly GCA_947623365.1. NCBI lineage: Eukaryota > Metazoa > Arthropoda > Insecta > Lepidoptera > Drepanidae > Achlya > Achlya flavicornis. Next base: position 9,192,830 of record OX392482.1, read on the forward strand.
ACTTTATTTACATAACCCAGTATTTAAAAAGATTTCTTCTTTTCGCTTTGTTTCTTTGACATACTACTGCTGACATGTTTATGTTCTGGTTTCACCATTCGTTTTGGATGTGAGTGATAATTTCTGGGGTATGAAGTCTTTTGCTTGCTGACTGGAGGAACGTAATGAGGTCCTACTGTGTATTCTGCCTCGGGATTTTGTCCTTGGTGTGAACTTGTCTGAGTGTAAGCCGACATTGATTGTGAATTTACATAAGACACCTTTTCATCTGATGGGTTCTTAAACACTGTCTGTGGGACCATTACTCTATAAGGTGATTGATATTTATACGAATAAGGCATTGGAGTAACGTAGCTTACGCTTTGTACTGCTCCCGTATTCTGTGTTTTACCAGGTTGGTATGGTAATACTGTTGCTATAGTATGGTCTTTGCTTGGATAGTTCTCTGTCAACGTAAGACCATTATGTATCGAGTCTTCTTGTGTTTGTTGTTGGTAATGATAACTTTGTACATCTTCTGCATTAGAATGAGAGTGTTGTTGCATGTTTCTGCCATCTGATGAAGTATACGCTACAGCGGTTTCTTTTTCATTTGGTTGTTGAGCGGAATAATATTCCTGTGATCCTAGAATTTCCTTTGAAGATCCATAGCTCTGAACGTTGCTAGGATCATATTCTCCAGATACTTCTGCGGAGATTTCCTCTTGAGATGTTCTATATTCGGGAGCAACAGTTCTAGCTGATTCGTAATGAGTCGTATCTACTTGTGGAGAGCCATACGCTATGGCTGCCGAATCAGGCATCTCATGGTGGACGACTTGTGAGGGAGCTTCATATTGTACTTTGGCAGTTGGTTCTTGATGTAAATGACTTTGTGAATGCTGTTGATATTTCGGATGAACATAATACATTTGAGAGGATACAGCAGACTGAGGAACATACTGATACTGGTGTTCATACTGCTGCTGCTGTTGTTGAGGCTGATATAGTGTAGGATCATTGGACAGAATATAATGCTTTCGAGGATAGCTTGATGGATATCGAGCCATCACCGGTTGCACTGCCGAGTATTGTAAACCGGAATAATCAGCATGAGTATATGATGGCTGAACATAAGGTGTCGCGTAATGTTGTGGTTCATAGTTTGGTTCAGGCGCAGCAGTGTGGGTCTCACCAGCTGTTGCAGCTATAGCATTTTGGTATGACATTACTTGTGGAGCAAACGAATAACCCATTTTCTTAAAATACTGATTGACCAATTCTTGCAAATTTACATTATTCAAATATTGTGACAGTGGATAGTTCTGTGGTAAATTAGCAAATAATTCAGCTGTAGGATTTCTAAGGGAGGAGCTTGGAATTCTTAATACTAAAACGGGAACTACTCTTTGCTCTAAAACTGAGCCGTGCTGACGTAAATGATCTGAAGTTAAACCTGCATTTTGATAGTCAGGATTTTTCAGAAGCTGTGATGGGTCAACCAAATAATTTTGCATCACACTTGGGAAATTTCCACTCAAGCCTGAAAACTGTTCACCATTGTAGGTGGTATATAAAGTAGACGGAGGTGACTGTGAATGACCTTGTGAATACTCCGAATGACTATAGGATGGAGGAGACACTAACCCATTATTGCTATTATAGTTTGTCTTAAATTCAGACATAGGCTTATTATAATGATACCCAGTATCTTGCTTCTCGGTTACTAGTTCAAAAGCCTGTGATGGCTGGATTTCGACATTTGTTTGAGTGTATTTCTGGTAATGAGCACCACCATGAGCACCATCATAAGCACCACCATGAGCACCACCATGAGCACCAAAATGAGCACCACCATGAGCACCACCTTGAGCACTATCATAAGCTCCACCATGAGCACCACCATGAGCATCACCATGAGCACCACCGTGAGCACCGTATGATGACGTTTGACGTGGAGGTTGTATATCTTCTTGTGAATAGGGGTAGATCATAAACTTTCCTTGGTCTTGTGCAGGTTTTCCAAAATAGCTGTATGTGTAGCCATTGTTGGTTCTATATCCATAACCAAGATTTGCATCTATGGTTCTTTTACCTTTCCCTTTCGAGTCCGTATCGTTAACTATTTCAATAGCTATAACAGCTGGAAAGTGTCCATTGCCCAGAACTCCTTCAGGCTTAACTTTTTCAGTGACATTATCTTTCTTTTTTTCTTCAACATTTTCAGGTTTAATTCCAAATTTGGCTTCAACTTCTCTTATGAACTTTTTTTCATCTGCTGTCAAGCTTGAATTTGTTTGTTTATCTCTTTCTTTTATCTCTGTTTTGAATTTCTTTGGATCTGGTTCGGCGCATGTCTTCGTCAGTATCGCACAGACTATTATCTGAAATTCAAATAAAGATATCGTTAGAAACTATGTTAACATAATTGAATATTGTGTTGATCATATTTGATAAATCAAATATTCATATGTGTGTGTGTGTAAAACCATGTCGCAAACATGAATGCCTTTTTTCAAACAACATTAGGTAGGTATTTCAAATACCTAATATTAATTAAATCAATAGACGTTATGTTCTTTAGTTACATAACACATCAGTATTGCAAAAATTAAACATTATCTGACGGAGTTGAAAAGGTATCAGTGATAGCCAGTCATTGTTAATCTTCGAGTTAGATTACGAGCAATACCCTTAGATCTTACCCGCTCATTATGGTTACGTGTTTGTATCTACTCGCTCACAAGTCTTCACTCTCTAAGTGAGGACCGCAATTAGGTAACATAACATTATCTTACTTCTATGTATTCTATCATCGAGTAAATGTTGTGAAATTGTTGCTATCGCCTATTGCAATATTATGCCAGGAGATCATAATTTACCTATCTGTGTTTATTAAAATCAATCAAAATCAAAATCAAAAAGTCATGTATTCAGTTTAGGCCCTGGTTCACCACCGGTTCGAAATACACTTAAACTGAGAAGACTCCGGCAAGAAACTAAGCAAGGCTTTTTCTTTTAGTTGTGGAAGATCTTTTCATATTACAGCTTTTTTCCAAATACTTATACAATATACCATATAATTATTATGCTTATTCATACAAGTGTCACTTAGCCAGGGGGGATGCAAGTGCAGAGAGAAGCTACTACAACCGTATATTCTTGTCTTCCACGTAATGACCCACCTTATAGTAGGCTTAGGTAGAAAAAGTTTGACGGATAATAATAATTTCTCGTCATAATCATCTCTATAATAATAATATTTGCATCGTAGGAGCTGTGTTTGACAGTATTTATTTATTATGTTGTGCTCAAGTATGCCAATTTGAGTGAAATAAACTTCTTCCGCAATAAAGATGAATATCCATGTGCAATTCAAAACTGGTGTTCTTTTATGATGTGAAATGCTCGGGTCGGATGCTCGAGCCGCGGGCGCATTATCGCTCGCAATCAGTATAATCTGTCACTTACGCAACCTCTTTTTTCTTGCGGAATGCGCAAGTCACGCGATGTGACCCACATGTCGCTTTCCACGACCCCAAGATAGCGAGGGCTAATTTTATATCGTGATTAATTACTAACTCTTCCATCTCATTAAATAAGTGACGCAACAATTTTTTATTACTTTGGTTTATTTGTATTGAATAATAAATTCAACAAATATCATCATTAAAAACTGTAAACGACTATAAATGTTGAGCACGTGCTTAAGCGGTCATAAAAACACAGGTGATGTGCATTTATGTGATCTTTGAGCCAATACGAGATGAAAGTACCGTCGGGATCGGGTATACGATATAAAATAAAAGAGAAAGTGTAAATCTCCGTCGGGTCCAGACCGGAGGATTGCAACATTGAATAACAATAGGTTTCCTGGTACAAACGACTCCTGTCAATATAAATAGCGGTAATTTAGAGAAAAAGCACGCAACTAAGGAATGACCTATCTGACGTTATGCAATCAGTTGTAGTAAAATAAATTGGATCTTATTGTAGTTTGATAGTCATTGTCATTATCGTTGTTGGTGCGGCGTGTACGCAATATTCATGACTTAGTACCGTTGTTACCGTTTTACTACACAATGCCGGTCAAAGTCAGGTCAAAAAGTTGTTTGTTGCGATTATGTTTGAACTTGTACTGTAGCAAGAAGAGATCAAAGAATTGTAATTATAGAATAACCAACTCAAATCCTAAAGGATATTTTGATCATAATCACAAACATTCAATGCTTGTATTGAAAAATGACACAAAGCTGTTGTAATGCTATGCTATGTTGTAGCCATAGACGTATAAAAAAATCAAGAAGGAGTGTCAAGCGAAAATGAAGTGAAGCCGAAAATTTCCTACGTATGCGTTATTAAAATAAGTACTGGCCCAAGCAGGACAAATGATAGTGAGCCTTATTGTCACTGTCAACGTCTCAATGTGGAATGACAAACAACCGGCTTCCTATGTTGTATATGTGTGTGTGAGGCCATGTATTTACAAGAACGCCCCGGCTTCCTTTTGGTGCTTCACTCGTTTATAGGGCGATACTACGTCCTGTTTTTTTTGTACGTCCATGGTTGTAGCTATAGTTAATCTTATTTATGCGTGTATTACATAAACTAATTTAGCCAGAAATATTGTTTATCAACTGAAGTATTATAAAACAAAACTTACAACTTCAAATTAATCAAGCAGACGTTTCTACATAAAATTTATGTTTAGGAAGTAACATGACTAATCACCGATGTCATAAAATATGTGTTAACCATAACTTGGGATTACCATGCCAATAATACATGATGGAAACTCTTCTGCTTTTGTTTCGTTGCAATCAATTACGCGTTTTAATATATTTATGACATGATGTAACAGTGTAGGCAGAAATTACGCATATGTAATTTTGATCTGCCCGTCAGAGCTGCTAATTAATATTCGCTAACCTCTGCAATAACTGTCTCTAATTGCACGTTTTGTTTATTACGTTGAAGTAAACAATAAATTATATCTTAAGGTGACTTAACCAGTAGTATTAGTGACCAATTGTTTGTTCAAAATCACTTTGTTGTACCAGAGAGTAAAATAATTTTAAAGCATATTTATTAACTAGCAATTTATATCCTACTACCAATAAATGTGAAAGTGCAAAGCTAAACCGGTCGTGACAAAATTTGCTACACTGGTAGATTATAATCTGGAATAACATATAGGACACTTTTTATCCCGGGAAACATAAAATAAGTTCCCGATGCGGAAAAACTATCGCTAAAACTAGTTATTAAAAAACCGGGAAGTGTATGTAGGGTCATTCATACCATAAGAATTCGTAATAAGTACTTCAAAGAATAATTCAGTAATGTTATGGACGAATAGATTCTATATAGTATATTTCTAGAGATATTCTAGATACTTTATAGTAATGTGCTGTGCAAGTGTGCTTAGGCAAATTCAGGCCTTACTACATGTCATTACGATGCTGATTACGAACGTGAACCTACATCCCGAACATCCCGAAACTTTATGTGAGGGACGGAGTTTGTTACCGGTAAGATATTTTGCCCCACTATAGTTCGTGAACTAGACGACCCTCGGTGGGCTTGATAGTTTTCCTTTTACCTTCAGTCCTTCAGGTATTTCAGAGTTTTTATAACTACAGTTTAAGCGGGATAGGAGGGCGGGGCGGGATAGGTCGCTTACTAAAATGTTTAGACGGGATTTTTTTTAATTTTTTTTAAGGGAATGTTTGTTACCTTAATAACTCCTTCATTTATTAACCAATTTGTAAAATTATTTTTTTGTTTGGAAGGGTACACTTCCCATTTGGTCTCACCGTCATCAGATCAGGATTTCATTACTTCTTAGTGTACTTTGAAGTCGGTTTAAGTTTTTTGTAAAAGTTTTCAATTATTAACACTAACAAAAGAAATCAGGGTTGAAAGTACCTACCAACAAGTTTTACCATGGGACCAACTCTGAATCCCTATTTTTGTATTGTATCTACATAGACCTTGAATTTTACAAATAAAATGACAGAGACTTATAGACGGAGAGAGGACGCAACAAAAAACTCACAAAAATATATAATAAGGAGTGGAAGCTCGTTAAGCCCCTGAGAAGGGCATTGTTACTTTTAGTACTCTCTTCCAGACGATGGATTTGAGAAGGTTTCACTTTTACCTTGTTTTGCTATTACTAGAAAACCTGTTAATTCCTCTAAAAGGCTTTAAAATATTCATTTAAATATGATATCGTTAATATAATTATCGTGAGAAACAGGCCCTATAAAGGGTAGTTAAATACCTTAGTTTCTATCAGGAATATTGTCAATTAAACTGAACTTGTTCTATAACTCTAGATTAGTCTAGATGATATTAATCATGTATTAATCTCTTTGCATGTTTGAGTTAATTAACTCATACCAAATGGACGATATAATCTGATTTCTAATTTGATTTCTGTAATACGAATAGTAAGAATTCTTATTCTTACTTTCTTAAAACTAGTACTCTGAAGGTTGCCAGGACAAGACGTCTTTGTTTTTTTTTTGTATTATACCTACCTACTGAAATAAATATTTTAAATTTGAATCCGCTCTATTGGCCTTAACCTTTGAAAGAAATAAAATAATAATAAGATTGCCTTTCCTAATTGAAATCTATCTCAACAATTTTACTTATAATATCTACTTTTGTAGTCATAACGGTTAATTACAAACAATTTGAATTCTGAATCTATTCTAATATCCTAATCTTTAAATTATTATAATAAATAGTAGTAGGAAGTACACAAAATTTACTCAATGTGATACATATAGAAAACAAATCTTAAAAAGGAAAAAATATACTGTCAAAAATTTGATTTAGATTTTTAAATCTATTCGTCGAAAGTCTTATATAAAATTATAATGTTCATCTACTACTATCTTTCAATATTAAATAAAACCAACGAATAATATATTATGTAAAATGTAATAACACATTTACATAACTTCATGAAAGATATTAATTAGAGATGCATTTAAACTAGGAAATGCAAATATTTAATTAACTATATTAATTATAAAATATAGTACGGTGAATTATATGAATAATACAGGAAGTTACATAGTAATCATAAATACAAGAGTTAAAGTATTACATAAACATATTCGGTAGCAGCGACAGACATGCATTTTCTATGTTCAACATATTTTTTGTATACTAAATCCAAATTAACTTTGTTCAGAATCACTAATAGAATATTCTTTAAATCATGTTAAATATGCCTCAAAAATTAGTAAAACCATGATATTACGGTAAAATATCATAATTAGCGCAATCAAACTAACTTTACGAGTAGGTACTACATATCATTTATTGTTTTTAGGATTTCATACACAAAGGATGCCAACGGGACCCTATTACTAAGCGCTGCCCGTCCGTCTGTCTGTCAGTGGGCTGTATCTCATGAACCGTAATAGATAAACAGTTGAAATTTTAACAGGATAGATAGGTATTTCTAGGGATACTTCTCAATTGAAGGTCGAGTTCCGAACCGGTGCTTACTTCAGTAAATGTGACCTTCATAAGTGCCCTTCTGTACCCCGAGTGTAAAGAATTGACGTTTGTAAACGCTTACTAATTAGTTTGCGTTTACGACACTTCTCTATAGGAATTGGCACAGCGCCTCTAGCGTAATACTCATGGTACTTATTTCTCCCATACAAAGCTTTTAAGTCAATTCTTTACACTCGGGGTACTGTGGCCTAAATTGAATAAATGGGTTTGACTTTGACTATTACCGCTACAACTAATAATCAAAATGAAATAAAATTAAAGGGATTTTTTTTACTTTGTATAGGCTTATGTTTTACCACAATCTCCCCGTGGTCAGTGATGATGTGGTGGTAAGCACACAAAGCCTAGAAGGAACTGGCTGTCAAGTGCAGCTGTCGGAACACACCGATAGGTGCTTGGCGACAGATTTTCATTATTGACAATATGTTGTAGTATTTTCTATATTTTGTAAATCCTACAAATACCTTGTATTTATATTATGCGAATAATGTATATAACCTAATTAAGTTGTAATTTCTAACAAACAGTAGGTAATGAGTAGCTGTTTTGTAAATGTGATATTTTATACATGACCAGTACGCGGATTACGTCACTTTATTGCAATGAAATTCAGATTGAAATTACCTCTGAATCGGTAGAAAAATTACAAAATCGGAAATGGTTCCATTTCTAATGAACCACTGTTTGTATTTGCAATTATCAAAACGTAAAAAGTTATCAGAAAACCGATATATTGAACCGATTTCAATTCGAAAATGATTGAAATTTAGTTACGTAATCGCCCCGCTGATATCATTTAGTCATTCTAATGATTTCTGTCTCTAGATATCCTGAATCATATTTTACATAATTGATTGTATAAATGCATTTAAGAAATTGCGTCGTTGGAGTTCATTGACATTTTTTAAATATATTTAAATAAATTCGTATTTTTGATACCAGCACTGCCTTATGACTTTGCTTACTGTTTTTTATCGCCTTTATATTTCCTGAACAAGCGAGCATTTTGCATAATGATTTGTTTTATATGAATTAAAAAGTTTTTAAATGTAAATTACTTATTATAAAGCACTGAAACAATGTTTAATATTATCGCATTGTTTTTTTAACCTATGAAATCATTTTATATATATTTTTTTCTTTCCCAATTGTATCCTTGATTTTATAAGTGTGCTCTAGATTGTAATTGTACCGTTTAATCTCAAATGGGTTTTCGAGGACAACCGCTTCAATACTACAAATTCGCGTTATTTACAAATACCGCTACGAAGCTGTGCCTTGTATGTAAACCTTGACAGACTATCTATACTAATACTTACTACTATGCGCAGATATAGTATAGATAGATAGCCTTTTCGTAAAATAAACTTTGTTACACGTTGGTTCTATGAGGGACTCGCGTCCTATAACAATTGATGTCATTGTTAACCGTGATCCAAAGGATTCACTTTCAGAGGTATGAAGTATGAACACATTTACCATGGGACCTATTCTGAAATCAAAACAGCTGTAAATCTACGGTGGATACATTTTGGTCGAGTTTAATCCTTTGAAAGTGAAAATATCCTTTTTAGAAAATGTTACTATATGCCGGTAGGTATTATTTTCTTACCAACGATTTGGTTCATTTTTTTGTAAAAATCTTTATCGCAACATTTCGAAAATTAATAAAGTGAGGATCAGTAATTTATCCTATTATTCCTCAAGATTTATACTAAAAGAAGGAGAAAATACAGAAATCTTCGACTGGTTTCCGATCAAACAAACCCACAAATATGGCCAACTATATGCTATATGATATAGCAAGATTATGGCACGAGCCGTTGGATATTGAGTTATTCGGTTAATCAAATAAAAACCTGTTTTATTTTTGCATAATTGTCAATAAATGCCGGTATACCTGAGTGCTATTTGCAACTCGTCAGCATTAGCAATTAGAAAGTTTGATTATGATATTTATCGTTATTCTATTTATACGTAGATTATACTAGTGGCGAGCTATGAAGGCTGTGACAGCTCATACCTATCTATTCTTCTCAGTCGGGCACTCTTGCCAGAGTGGTCGTGGTTTCAAAAGATGGTGTACATGGAGGGTCTTCAACGCCAATGTTCTCCTTGACTAGGGTTACTTCTTTTGCAATGCTTCTCCACTTTTGGCGGTTCGTAGCGCTGCGAGTACACTGTACCATGGTAGATTGGGTTACAGTCTTGATAAGATACCTATCTATACCTGAGAGTCACGACAGGAGAGACCCTCGTGTCAAAATGGTCATCATAGCACGCAGTAAACTAATTTTAATCACATCGTATCTCTTTCTTACAAACATTATTGAAAAAGGATAGACCAAATTAGTCTTTGCCGTTATCATTTGCGGGTAAATAGTCGTAACCAATTTAGATGGCGACTAAATTTATGTTGAAAACAATCAATTGGACTACTTTGCCAGGACTAAATTTCATACTTTCTTTTCTTATGTTCATTGTTAGACAGAGATGTAATGAGACTAAATTAGTTTAGTTGTAAACAACAGTATCAGCACCATTGTGATATTTTACAAAAAGTAATATATGCTAGTCTGCTAATATTGGGCTATTTTCGAAAATGGCTAATCATAGGTACTGTGATGAGACTTCGGTATTGTCAGAAACGACTTATATACTTGACTACCTAACCTACATAACGCTTACCTTGCGATCATTAATTTTAAGTACAATTTAATAAAGCTTTGTAAGTAAAACGATTTGCTTTTCACTGCAAACACATCACCTGTACCGTTAGCAAATTTATGTTTAAAAAAAAAAAAAAGTTATAAGGATATTCGTACAAAGTTCTTCACAGCTATGCAGAAGTGCAACCGTTATGCTAGCTAAAATTCCGTTTCTTAGAACCCGTTATTATATTCGCAATATATATTCAAATTAACCATCAATATCAATTTAGAGTTTTAACGCCTGCAATACAGTATTCATTGATGCTAAAGAAACAATGTTAAATAAATATTATTTGAAGATTCAAAAAGCAAATTTATTAAATTATTCATTTAGTATCAATATCGTTATAATATTCAAATGTATTATACAGTTAAGGTATAATGAACCACGACCTTTAATTAAGTTTATTTGAATTATTAAAACAAACAAACTGAACAAATTTTGAACATTGACAATGACTGTACTACACCGCACAAACAGCCGGCTGTTTTGTATATTTTAGACTTAATTTATTTACATTTCCTAATTAATGTTTTCTTAATGTTTTTCTGTTCAACAGAGAGTACTAATAAAGTACTTATTGACTAAACATCAACTACAACTGGGAATCGAACCCAACTATAACTATTTTCTAATATAAACAAGTTTATTTACCAGTGCGAAAAACCGCATGGTGGATTAGTGACGTCACTCGCCGCGGCACTTTCTGTCAAAAGAAAAGCAAAACCAATGAGTTCGTTATCAAATCACAACACTGTCACAACACTATCACATCCACAATAAACTTAACACCATGACATGTGTACTAAATGTACCTGAGTTTTGTATGTGAGTCCGAGTGGGTACGTGCAAAGCAATGGTTCCAAGAATCGCTATGTTACCTTCTTTTATACCTCGGAAACGTTCTCACAAGATGCGCCGACGCCGACGCTCCGCTTGACCGAAAGCGCTCACATAAGTACGCAGATGCAGTCGATCCGGCGAACTTGACTGCGCGCTTTCACTGATCCCCACGTCTCACTATTCGCTATTGATATGTTTATTTGCTTATTTTGACAACACTTTCACAATTTACGAAATTTCAGATTGGTTATTTGGTGGAGGTGTGGCTTGCTGGTGCCGCATCCGATCAGGCACTCAATTCTTGTTTTTTCGATGGATTTCGCATTACACATATTGCGAAATGTATGAAATGTTATGGATATCACCATGTTTTTCGCCAAATGCGACATTGATATCGAAAGCGTGAGATGAGCTTATGTATTAACAATCAACTCAATTGTCACTTTCTATGTACATTAAAGTGAAATGTAAGTTATTTATGCAAGAAAATGTTTCAATGCATGATCTGTAATAGTTACCATTCATGCAAAAGTTAATGCTTTATGTTTATTTTGATTTAAAAAAAAGACGATCAATTGTTCTTATAATACGGACTATATCGAAAATATACAAAATTATAGTTCAACGTTTGTATTGTATAAGTATAAACTTATTCATTGCTTAACTATGAATCATAATTTAAAAAATAATTATAATCTATAACTTGTTCCAAATTATTCTACTTATACAGCAATACTTATCTATTTAAAAAGTATATAATATAAGAATTAAGGTAGCATACAAATAGTAGAAAAAGTTAGGTATCTCATCAGTTTTATATTAATAAATCATTCACACATTATTAATAAGAAAAAACTTTTTTTTTTTTTTTTTTTTTTTTACTGTGTATAGGCCTGTGTTTGACCACAATCTCACTATGGTAAGTGATGATGTGGTCGAAGGTGGTAAGCACACAAAGCCTAGAAGGAACTGGCTCTCAAGTGCAGCTGACGGAACACACCGATAGGTGCTTGGCGACAGATTTTCAACTTGAGGGTGGTAGCCAGCCAGACGGGTACTACAAAGTACCCTACCACCGTGCTATGGTTTCCTCACGATGTTTTCCTTCACCGAAAGCTCAAGCTCATTTTAACAGCCGTAAAATTAAATAAATTTCATAATCTTATAACAGTGCACCATATTTTAGCGTACGTATATTAAGGCCGTTTGCGGCGCTTTCGATTTATTTGCATAAATGTAGTTAGGCCGTAACGTGCTTTTGCCGAAATTTGTTTGTACTGAGACAACACTTCGAAAATATTTCAATTATGTGTAAGAAGACTACTTAAATTCGAGTTGATTTTAAAAAGTAAGTATGTTTCAGCTGCAGTAAACTTTGTTACAAAAGTGATCTTAATTGTAGACTGTAATTACATTTCAGTCCAATCTAAAAATCATAATCATAAATTAATTGATCAAACTCGAATAAAATATATGTAGAAGATTAATAAGAAAATATGCATACAAATCAAAAGTTAATTCAAAATTAACAGAACCTAAATTGGACCATAGCATTTGTAATATCGAATTATTAACTCATTATTTGGTCTATATAATTACTACGAGATATATTCTGCATTAGATAACAGTTGCACCATTTTTTAACAATTGCATATTGCTGATACGCACACAAGGCTGCCCATCCACCCCTCTCTAGTAATAAATCACTATTTCGGTGATAAATCTATAAGATCGACTTTGAAATAATTCCCATCATTCTTATCCTTTGACATTCTATATACACACACGGCTATCTGATCCCAAAATAAGCAGAGGCTATCGAAACTAGATAACTGATATACATAACATATACTCCTTCTTTCCGTAAATAAGTAGTTACACCCAGACGCATGACATACGTATGTCCAGAGTGGGAATCAAACCTACGACCTACAGCAGACAGGAGGTCTATTAACGTAACGTAATTAAAATCTTGCATTACAGTAGCAAGATTCCTTAATAATTTCCGTAAACATAATAATGATCGTAAAGTTAATAGTAGGTACTATAATTCGATGTTGTAACTATATCTAGTACAAATAAAAGAGTAGTTAAGTGTTAATGTGTTTAACTCGAGTCGTGAGCAACGTAATTGTTGATTTATGTTTGTTTCATCAAAGATGAACCAACCAACCAACCTTAGTACCTTCTATAAATTTCTATATTTTATACGTGGTCAACGGGGAATTCATAGGTTAAGATTCTAAATAAGAAACAATTTTATTTACAACAATAATGTACAAATTACAATCTATATATATATGTAGAAAACTTTCTCAAGTCTGCCGCTGCTTCCGATTGACGGCAAGGTTCCCAGCAGGCTGGCAGCGAAATACGAAAATAAATAAAATAGCAACAAAATGAAATAAATAATAATATTTCTTATCAGAGACTAAATAAAAATAAAATACATAATATAATTTTAAGGTAAAACAGACAAATACCCTGCATATTTTTAAATGAAAGCAGGTTTGCAATGCAACAGGAACAGCTAGAATATTTTGTATACTGTAAAAAAAAAGTTGCGTAGTTTTATTGACCCGACCCGAGGCTAGGTTGAACATTTTTAGATATCTTAGATAGGATATTCTTTATTTTATGACACATCCATATTTCATAAAATCGGGATCAGTAGTTGCTCCATGCTCACCAAAGAAATTAAATATTTAATAAGAGCCTATATTATTATTAACCAAGTTACCGGTATTTTTTAAACCAGTCGAATAGTTAAAGATTTCGTATGGTCTCTAATTGCAGTTTATTTACCTAGACGTCTGGCTGATTTCCTACAAAATACTCTTACGGCATAGACATGGCGACATGACCAGTTCTGCTACTTCAATCATCTATTAGTGGTGTAAAATTTGATAGATTTAACACTTTTGGTAGTCTATACTAATTACGTAAAGGGACATATTCGACGACAGTTCAAATCTCCAACTTTTAATTAAATGTGTAAAACGACAGTTTATATGGAGGTTAGATGACTTCACAATTTTACAGCGTCAACTGACCTACCTCATTAAAATATATAATTAAAAGCTTAAAATGTACAACATATATGACGTTTCGGTGTATTTTTTGGTGTCTGAACACTGAACACTGAATGGTGTTTTATCGTTGAAAATCACAATGAATTTAGTAGACAACGCACATTGGTTCAATGGCAATAGAGTTGTAAAATGGGATCGTGTCGTGCTAGAAAAAAAACATCCTGTATATAATAGCGTCAAATCTTACTTATAATAATCAGTTTTATTATACTTTTAGAAATTATTGTGGTTAAGTAGAAATGAATGACACTTACACACGCACAATGAAAATGCGCGAGGATCGATTAAAACTCAAATTAATGACATTAGTCCAAGCATTTTCAATATTATTACCCGTCGTATAGTGACTCTCACGTATAGCAATTGCAATAAAACGCATCTACAACCACAATAGTGTGAAACCTGCATCATTTCGTATAACAAAAGAGAGCACACGTATACATATGTAACTATTCATAATATTTACATCCGTTCTATGCATTCGGAAAGATTTAGTTGATCACATTTATCTACATCACGTAATAGTTCCGCAATTTATTCGACGTAATGTAAATTTGGAAACAATGACGGGAATTCTGCGGCCATTTAACTTCGCCGTCGCATAATGATGATAAGATGGAGAGAGAAAAGAGACAGTTTAGATGATATTATTGCATAACTTTGAATAATAATTAGCTCGTTAGCATGGGTTCTAATTATATTAGCTTATTCTTAAACTTATAAAGCGCCTAATCCATGAAAAACTCATTACGTCAGTCTGAGAGCAGCAGTATACTGGTAAGAATTAAAAAATTAAGTAGAGACATATTTGCCGTGGAACATTCTTCCCACACATACTACGTTAACCACTGTCTACGTTGTGTTGAAATAATAACTACTCTATCCAGTGATCTACTACTATATGACCTATGCAATATAAACAATTATGATGTAATAATAACTACTTCTGGGTTTGAAGATGCGATATAGATGCTAATTGCAAAGAGCGGATGCAACTGTTGAATATCATCTGCACTTTCAATTGGATGTAAATTGTAAGCAATATGGTACCGACTTGGTAAGATTTTTGCATCAAATCTCCGAAATATTATAATGAAAATCTTTTATAGAAATGTGAATATATAATTAATTGATATTTAATATTAGTTTATTTTATTATTAGTTCTAAGATCCATATATTTTTGTATCGTTAAATAAATGATTTAACCAATTATATAAATAAATAAATAAATAAATAAATATCCTGGGACATTCCTCACACACGGTCATCTGATCCCAAACTAAGCAGAGCTTGTACTATGGAAACCAGATAACTGATATAATACATATACATACTTTTTGTTTGTAAATACATACTTAATATACATAACTACACCCAGACTCAGGACATACAGACATGTTCATGCACACAAATGCATGTCCTGTGTGGGAATCGAACCCACGACCTGCGGCGCGTAAGGTGAACCTTAACCAACTGCACCAACTGGCCCGTCAAAAAAAAATAAAATAATCATCTTTCGGAGATAAGTGCTTCATCATGTCTCTGTCTGTAATCTAATTACTGGCCTATTTACGTCATAACAAGCTATAGAATATGTTCAGTGGTCATGATCAATACACGTGTAACCGGCTGTTGAAACTTATAATTATATTATCACATAGACCTCACACACCATTAATCTTGTAATACCTGATGAATAAAATTTTGAAATTTATAATCTAATGGGTTCTTCTTTATTATTAGGTAGTAGGCAAATTTTTCCATTATAGTACATTATGATACATGTGTGCAATGTTAGTAATTACAGACGAGGCGGTATAAGGTGATAAGGGAGCGAAGAGTGTAATGATCAATGCACACGCGTGCCATACGACGTTATTCAACACACTTGCGAGGAAAAAAACAGACTTTTATTTCTTGGAGTAGTTTTTTTGATAATAATCAACCACACAATGAGAACGTTAACAAATATGGCGCGCACGTTTTTTATATTGACAGAAAGAAAAAATTAAGAATGCTTCATCTACACACATATAAATTGCATTGAGGTACAAACTTAACATAATCCGAATTATATTTTTCATAAAACTATGCGGCAAGAATGCTTCGTCTACAAAATATCACTTGCGGTGAGGTACAAACTTAACTTAATAGGGATTATACCTATGATACGTATCATAAAACTGTGCGGTAATGTAAAGTAAAAAGCTCTAGTGCGTAATAATCTGCATTATGATACTAAAAACGGTGCAATAAATGTCATTTTATGAGCAAGGGCGTTGAAAAAATAAATGTGACTAGCAAAGTTACGCTTTGCTTGTTAGAAATACCGCGCGTGTTTTCGCCCCGCATTCCCGAAGTATCTCATATTTTCCCGGGTATACATGATATAACGGGTTATGTGCTTATCATCACCGGTTGTGCCGTTGAGGCATTAAACAAACATACACACTTTCGCATTTATTATATTAGTAGTATGTTTCCGTCTAATTCTGTTATTTACAACTGTGCTTACGTTGAAGTTCTTTGTTATTAAAGGTCCTGTTCCTGTTATTAAATGATCTCTAAAACAGTAATGAATAGATGCACATGATTGATCACTGACTGGTTATTATCGCTTAATTATTGTACCTTAATTTTAAACCATATTGCAATCACAAACGGTTTTATTTTAACTAATTACAAATCATACTTGAGAAATAAATATATGAGAATAGAAATTGTATTGTTGTGCACGTGACTTGAAGATTTTAGCGAGATGTTGCATCATCATAGAGCCTAACATTATAATTTGATGTCATGAATATGCTATAAAAAATAAGCCAAAGAATTTTAGATCACTCGTAATACTACTAGCTATCTATTTAAATTCAATTTGAATACTACGGAATTGTTTGTCTATCAAGTTGGTACGTGTTGCATCTTTAGACGGATGAAGCGATTTAGATGAATATGAATTGAATCTCAATAAGAGGAAGCAAGAGTCACGTCAGGGAGCTTATTCTCACACAATCGAAATTGATCACAAAAATCATTGATCGAAAAAAGTACGAATTCGAAATTTTATCGAGTGTAAATCACGTTTCGGTATTCTGGCAATGTAGAGGCCGGCATTTTTTAAAGGAAGACCAGCTTTGATTGGTCAGGACCGTTTGAATTGACTCCGCCCCTCGAAATTTTACAGTCGAATAGGACTCGATCCGTTTGTTCGATTCGAAGGTTTTTTTTGAAGGACGCTTGAATTGATTCCCAGGAGGCAAATTTTGTAATTAATTGAGCTTACTTTTAGCCACTGACCCGCCCATAAGGGACGATGACGAAGCCTAAGATGGAACACGCTTACCCAGAAGAAACCCATTCACTCTGGGACTCTGGTCTTGAAAGTTCCTAGATTGTATAAGAGTCAGGAAACATACTATATACTCATTTCAACTATTCATTTGGATATTTACAAATACAACATTTTATACAATTTCGACATTAACCCAAGAATATCTAAGATCATTTTTCCATGTCAGAAGAAATAATTATATCATAAATATCAACAAAATTAATAATCGAAATCCATATACAAACAACACCTTTGACTCTAGTGATCAGTCAGTGATGAATTTCCGCTTTCTTACACTCGACCCCTTGAAAATAGTACCTAATACGGTTTATCTACGATTACATCACAAATATATGCACAGATGATATATAATTATAAACTTCCCGACTAACGGCGCCTGAGGCGATATTGAACCCGGTGGTATATTGATGGATTTATCTATGAAATAACTACTTATTTGTCTCATTAACTGCTTTGATTGATTATATAATATTCTTTTCAACACACTCGCTCGTAAAGCGATATTTATTGCACCATATTTAGTATCTTAATGCAGCTAGCACTTGCTTTTTACTTTACATTATCGCACAGTTTTATGATAGGTATAATCCCGATTATGTTAGAATTGTACCTCAATGTAATTGATATGTGTTTAGCCGAAGCATTCTTAATTTAAAATAGAATAAAATATTCTTAATTTAAACGGGTAAAAAACTTTGACAGAGAATAGCTGTCAAAAAAAAAATAAGCTGCGCGCCATGTTTGTTAACGTTTTCATTGTGTGGTTGATTGTTATCAAAAAATCTACTCCAAGAAATACAAGTCTGTTTTTCCTCACAAGTGTGTTGAAAACCGTCGTATGACACTCGTGTGCATTGATCATTACACTCTCGGCTCTACCTTACCGCCTCGCCTGTAATTACCAAATTTGCACACATGTATCATAATGTACTATTTATTATACATTAGGATATAAACATTTTAAACTGACTGGTCGTGTAAGATACACGTTAGATATGCGTTGAGTCCAGATCACCATTTGTAATTGAAAATATAGCATTATCATCTAGTCTAAAGACTTTTGACTATGAAATATTGTATAATGACACAACTCAGCTGTTCTTCCGTATTCTACATTCACTTAATCAATCTACCAATGGATAACTTTTTATATACCTATATAATTACATTATGCATGTAGGTATGCTGTATAATGAGTTTTTTTGGGAAATTACACAACAAATTATTAACGCTTGAACCGCAGATTCGAGAATAAGGCAGATGGAGCGCGCGGAACACGGGAGTGAGGCCAAAAAAGCAAATACAAATTGAAAAACACGTACCTGGTATTCGTTTTTCGGTTTGTATTTGCTTTTTGGCTTCACTTTCGTGAAATCTGTGGCTTGAACAAACTTCATCTTAACTTAAGCTAAAATTTATGAAGATCTAAAGATTAAAAAATAAACGAAGGTATCAAAACACAAACTTTATATAACGCACATAATAGCTCTCTTTAGATCACTGATTTTTGGTAATAGGTTACATATTTGTACAGATATTTGAAGTAATTGACAGACGGATGACCGAGTGACCTGGTAGCGATGTTAATTGTAGGTACGTACTCGTATCATGAGGATCCCATACTCATATGTACATTGCGACAGTCTTGTGAGAATATCTCATTCCGGGTGTACAACAAGATAATGATATTGAGGACTTGTTAATTACCAAGAAAACAATTTAATAGGTAAGTAACAACTTGTACAGGCTGCAGTGTGATGATATGAAACGATGAACCCTGTACAGCAGCGTGACGTCAAGTCATGTTGTAACGAGCAAGTTGTTACTGTAACTGTTGTTTTGGCCACGTTATATTGCGATCGAGGTTACATACCCTAACTGATGCTGTCACCGGGTTCTTCGTAGGTTCGATTCCAAACCAGAACAAATATTCGAGTACTTGAACAGGTATAAATAAAGTGTAAGTAATTTAATAATATAATTTTAAATATATAGCTTATTTTTAAAAAACACAACACAACACACACACACACAAACACAACACAACAACAACTCTTCCCAAATTTAAAAAATCTGCTTTGACATACCTAACGACAAATTCAATTCAAAATGCAAAAGATAATAAGTAGGTACTTACAATGTAACTATTTAAACTCAATTACGTCGTCTTTTCTCGCACTACCTCCTTTTTTAGCATAATATGTCTGATTTGTTTTAATCTTAAATAAGTAATATAAAATGCATACAATATATATATATATTGTATTGTATTGTATATATATATCAATATTATTATATAGATATTTACTATTTTAATATGTTTAAGTTGTCCACATTTGAATGTCGTGGCAGCCAATAACTGAGGGAGCACTTATGTAAAAATTTTGAAATTATAAATGTAAATGTGTTAGTGTTAACGCCTTGCTGGTTGTCCTTAAATAATAAAAAAAAAAAAAAAAAAACTCAATAAACGAATGTATGCTATTTAAAGAATGGAACCGAGTGGCTACTGTGAACGTATTTAAATGTATTCAAAATGTATTAATGACGTGTGATTTATATTATTTCAGGGGTGAGCATGAACGTTTTGTTGAGGACCCGGAAGTTTTAAGTTGACTATGTATACCTAACTACCCTACTATGATAAGCTACCCCTATTCCGTGAGCTACCCTATAAGTTCCAATAGTATTAATCGCTCTACCGTTACACTGGGTATAGTGTATTGTATATATAGTATTGTGGTCAGCTGGCCGAGAAGCTGGTGAGTGTAGAATGTTGGTATAATATATGTTTTTATAGTATTATATAATCAATAATAAAGGATAATTTAGCAATTTACATTTTATTTAAACACTTTGAAAGTTTTGCTAAAGAAGCTAGATCGATTTTTGTGTTTATCACCAAAATTAACTTTCCTTCAATTATGATGTCATTATAATTTTAAATAACAATCGTAGCATAATATTTATTTATTTCTTAAATTAATTCATAAATGTGCTTTCCATTTTAATGACGTGTTTATATTATTGTATATATTATATCCTCTTATTTATGCATAATACCTCTTATGATAAGTATCTTATGACCATGGCACAGGTCGTTGGTTCGAATTCCAACACAGACCAAACATATTCATAGGCAGACAGCATAGTGACAGCAATGGGCAAATCCTATTTACCCTTTGTATCTTCCATACAGATCCCTCAGATCTGCTTGTTTCAAAATAATGACGTATTACGTTTTTACCTCATGCAATGAATTAATTAATCGTCGCTTCTATTACACTCACATTAAAACCAAAAATAAACTGCAATAGAGTCGGTTAATAATAAACAAGAGTGCATAATTATACTTAATAAAATCTAGCACTTTGGAATATTATTTCCACTTCATGAGTTTACTTGCAGTTGATATAACGCTGTTTTGTAAGTTTTACGCAGTATATTTAAATTACTTATTACTTTACAAATGCTGTCAGGTAATTATAGGTTTAAAGCAAAACATCCTCATGAGATACTGACCAGGAAATAAAAATGTATTATTTCAGCATAAATGATAAATATATTGAAACATCTAATCACAAAATTTTACAAGTAAACTTTATATTTTCTTTACTTTGGAATACTCAAAATATCTCTGCAGAACTGATTATATCATTAAACATAACAAATTGTCCACAATCATGCTCAAATATCTGCAGTAGGTATGTCAAGTGAGCCACTTCCTTACTTTCGTTATCTCAACAACGCCCGATGACCGTTCCGATGACCAACAAAAAACAGTATCACACTAAACTACTTACCCTCTGCAGTGGACTGAAACTGCCAACTGAAATTAATTGAGAACTGATTCTTCATTGAACCGTTAAAAGAAATGTCGCTAAGAGTGGAACTGTACAATATTTTATAATATGTAAATCATTGTTTGGTATCCATTAGGTTAGCCACTATTATCGCTGGGACTTACGTAAAATGATCGACAGTTTCTATATGTATATCCTGAGTGAGATGTTCCCATAAGACTCCTATGAAGGGCCCGTTGGGGCAGTTGGTTTAGACGTGGAGTCTTAATCTATAGCGCCGCAGGTCGTGGGTTCGATTCCCACACAGGACATGCATTTGTGTGCATGAACATGTCTGTATGTCCTGAGTCTGGGTGTAATTATGTATATTAAGTATGTATTTACAAAAAAAAAGTAGTATATGTATTATATCAGTTATCTGGTTTCCATAGTACAAGCTTTGCTTAGTTTGGGATCAGATGACCGTGTGTGAGGAATGTCCCAGGCATTGAATTATGTCCCAGGATATTATTTATGTTTATAGATATAATTATAAACATCACGTTAGTGCAAGCTGCACAGCAAATTTATTCAATAACAAAACAGTTATACAGTCACAATCTAAGCTATTCATTTTCATTGCCAAGTGAAAGTCACATTCTGATGCCACGTGCATGTCTCCATGATAACTCCACATACCTCGAGACTAAATTATATAGTTTAAATGAAAATATACAAATGCTCCATTTTATTTCTATGGTAATAAAGATTATGTCGCATGCAGATTACAGCAACGCTTGCAACGTAAATACCGACGCAGAGTGGTTACAACATGAATACCTGCGGTAAACATTAGTGGTTGCACTTAGAAACCAAACAATATATGATCTTAGTAATCAAACTCAGTCGTAAATAAGTTAAAATCGTTGCACGTAACTCAGGCGAGAATAGAATAGTGGTACGAGTAGTGACATGAAATGCCGTGGCAAAGACACAGACATAAAAAGAAGTTCAAACGGATTACCATTAGCAGTTTCAAAGCAAATATCTCTGCTCCTATCAAGTAGGAAGGGGAAGTACCTTACAGAATACCGTAGCAAAATAACTTTATGTTGTGTTCTTGCGTATGAGTAAGGTCGCCAGAGCTCATTGGGGAGGAAGGAAGGGTCGGTTGCATATGCCTCGTGTGTTGCAAGCGTCCATATGGCTACGACGAGTAAGGATGGATCCTTGTGTACCACCTTCGGCCACATGATAATTTACCATGGGGATATTGTGGTGAAAGTATAAACCTATCTATAAGTAAGAAATCTCTACGATAATTGTAATTTTTGAGTAAACTATACGCATTGAACCTAAGCAGTGATATATAGATGACCCCTCACCTGGTGGAAAGTTACACCATGTTACCTGACATGAATTTAATTTGATTAGAAATAAGACAAGGATATTAGTTATATTATGCTATATAGGTGTCAAAATTAACAGAAATATAAATACTTAGGTAACTGATTACGGTATAGGACTTATAACATAATTAACACCTCAGTACAAAATACGCTTATCAGAAACTCAATAAAAGTGGTTAAGTACCTATAGGTAAATATATATAACTTAATACAGAAGACTAATGTCAATTGTGTGAGCGAACATAATCAAACTCATTTTAAGCTGCTTAAGAGATATAAACACGTATAAAACGCTACGCAACGGCACGATAGCGATATATAAGATTTTTTATACGTATAAAAATAATAATCGGACTCATTTACTAAGGGTTTAGTACCACAGCAAATATTTGAATTAGTGGATAGATTTATTAATTATTGTTTTACTATACATACTGTATGCACACCTATAATATACGGATTCCCAATAGGGCCAATAAAAGTTATCTCTTATATCATAAATCGGTGTTGACATACAAAACGTTCCTAAATATTATGGTACCTACTGACAGGAATTTGATTTATTGATCGTTGCATCAATATAACTAATTAAAAACAGCCTCTTAGTTATTCAAGTACCTATATATTATCCGGTGACCGCACCTATTTACATAAAACATTTCTTATGTTATTTTATAATTACTCGGTTTTATGATTTTTATGTAACAAGTAATTAATTCATCACAGCCGTTGCCTAACCACACAAATCTTAGAATGATTGAAATATTTTAGATTGTCTTTTTATTTCATACAGACGATGATGTTTTACAGTTTTAGAACACATATTACAAAAAAAACCGGCCAAGTGCGAGTCAGACTCACGCACCGAGGGTTCCGTAACAACCTGTAGGTATATAAGTAAATGGTAGTATAGACCTGAGTATTTGATATTAATTTCAATTTATGACGTATTAAAAAAAAACTACTTACTAGATCTCGTTCAAACCAATTTTCGGTGGAAGTTTGCACCGTAATGTACATCATATATTTTTTAGAGATTTATCATTCTCTTATTTTAAAAGTTACAGGGGGGGGGGACACACATTTTACCACTTTGGAAGTGTCTCTCGCGCAAACTATTCAGTTTAGAAAAAAATGATATTAGAAACCTCAATATCATTTTTGAAGACCTATCCATAGACACCAAACCCAAACTTATGGGTTTGATGAAAAAAAAAATTTGAGTTTCAGTTCTAAGTATGGGGAGCCCCCAAAATTTATTGTTTTTTTTCTATTTTTGTGTGAAAATCTTAATGCGGTTCACAGAATACATCTACTTACCAAGTTTCAACATTATAGTTCTTATAGTTTAGGAAATAAATGGCTGTGACATACGGATTACGGACACACATACAGACAGACAGACATGACGAATCTATAAGGGTTCCGTTTTTTGCCATTTGGCTACGGAACCCTAAAAAGGACGCAAAATTAACTGTAGTATACTGTAGGATACTTAGTAAGATTTTAATATCTAAATACTTACGGCACTGATAAACTTTAACCCCCTTACTCATAAAGCGCTATTTAACTAATATAAATAATGTCACATTATTTGACAATGACAATAGAGTGACGTTATTTATGTGACCCTTTAAACAGTATATTAATTAAATAACGTTTTATGAGTAAGGAGGTAACACTCCTAAATTATATCCCTGTTTGGGATGCTATTATTGCTCGTGCGTTTTACATTTGTAGAAAAAGTTTTGATTTAAAATTTGTTGAAAGTCCTTTTCTTACGTCATGGAAACAATATAATGGTGTAAATTTCATCAATATTTTATATGCTAACGTGCGTTTAGTATAGTAGTTCATCTATGTTGCACCTTTTATTCTAACTTTGACTTTCAGATTCACGCTATGCTATTTCGATCTTTAAGCTAAATAGCAATACGGTATTTTACTTATGTAATTGGGGTGTGCGTCCGTGAATCCTTGCATTATCGTAAATTTTATATTGTGGCAGTGAATCTGAAAGAACAACTGTACAAGCATAGTCGTAACTGATATATTAACTGTACTCGATACGCTATAAAGGCAAGGATACATTAGTTGTTTCACAATGAGTAATAAGATTTAAGGTTTTGTTAATATTTATTATAGAGTCGGTTTTTTTTTTGTACTGTAGGGTACTTTGCAGTTCTCGCGTAGCTGTCAACAATCCTCAAGCTGAAAATCTATCGGCGAGCTCCAACCAATTGTACCGCCTGGCCGCTTCTCACTGAACATACTGACATAAACATAAATTGAAGCAGTTTTCAGTAACAGGATCGGGGAAAAACCATAATGTAATTTTCTTATTGCTTCTCCAAACTGAGTAATTATTTAAATATGCTCCTCAACTTTAGTGTAAATCAAATAGCTAGCATATATATTCATAATTGCAGAGTATAACAGTGTAACCTAAGCGTAATATACCGCGCGAAGTATTCACTTACGCAGCACAGCACATCACGGTATCTCACGTAAATTTTCACTTTTTTCACCGTCGCTCTATCTCGCTGGAATTGTTAACATGCATGAATTCGGGTGTAATAACCGATGACATGTTTGCATTGCATTATTTATGAGTGTGTGTGTTGTATCTGTGGTATTACGATCTCACTCAATTGTCATGAGATAGATTCCAGAGGTTTGTTACATAACGTATACACGATTGGAATTGTTAGTCGTCTTCTACAATTATTGCAATTATGGTTAACAAATTGTTAATACAAATAAACGATTAGTTTGCGATGTATATTAGATAACTTAGATGTATATATATAGATTGTATTTTACATATTTGTTGTAAATAAATCAATTTATTAACTTTTTACTTAGATGCATGGACGCATAAAAAAATCAGGTCGTAGTGTCGACCTATAAACGAGTGAAGCACCAAAAGGAAGCCGGCGTTCTTGTAAATACATGGCCTCACACACACATATACACCATAGGAAGCCGATCGGTTGTCATTCCATATTGAGACATTGACAGTGGCGATAAGGCTCAGTATCATTTGTGCCTGCTTGGGCAAGAACTTATTTTAGTCACGCATATGTAGGAAATTTTCAGCTTCACTTCATTTTCGCTTGACACTCCGTCTTGATTTTAGAAGTTTTAGGTTTTATTAGTATTTATATGACTTGACCGAAGCGTAATCAAGTATTAACATGGTATTTAGTATAGATTTAATATTAAAGGAAATACCATAGCTGATGGGGCTGATCTAGCTTCCATCAGGCAGCCTGTTAGTACTTCAGGTGGCAGTAGAAGTTCATGATAGAAACATATAGTCACAGTATTGGATCGATGATGACTTAAGAATAAATCATTACCCATCAACCGGCTGCACACCATCAACTGAGAGTTAAATATATAAGATTATTGACTGAGAGTAATTTAAACAGGTACATAGATAATGTTGTAACTCGTACTGACATGTGAGATCATCATGAGCTTATTACGACTTCCGCTCGTTGGATGGTTCAAGTAACTGTCAGTTTCTACAAATTGATTGAGCAACTTAATGACATACATGAATCAACGAATTTAGGCAAGCTCTACATATTTTTATGTTACAACAGATTTGCGGCTTTGTTACGTATCATGTACTGTAAAGAGGAGAAGAGTAACTCGTTAAAGTAGGCTGCAGGTGTGCCATCATACTAAAAATATCTTAAAAGCGAAAGTATGTATCTATGTTTTAGAGGTAATATGCACACTGTAATGTGTCAATAGTTATTCTTTTTCATTCTTTTTATATACCACTAAGGTAGCAAACATGCATACGGCCTGCCTGATGGTAAGCGGTTACCGTGGCCTATAGACGCTTGCAACACCAAGGGTAAATCAATTTAATTCATTTATTTCAGAATTCTTGTTCCATATATTTGTAAGTTAATCTTATAATAGTATGTTAGTACAATACAATTTATACAATGCAATTGAAGTATCACCCGCGCGTTGCTGACCCTGCAGAAATCTCTTCACACCCTTTTTGAAGAACCCCATGCTGTACTCCCTTATGTAAACGGCGGGGTGCTCATTCCACAGTCTGAACGTCAAAATATAACTTGACACTTGAGATATATACTTATTATCCCGAGTAAATCATAGATTCTTCAGGAATATGGATAGAAACCGGGGTTTAGAAAGTACTGAAACATTCATCTGAATTAAGACTGCTGACTACACATACTCCATTTTTTTATTGAAACTAGGTGTTGTTAACATGTTGTAAATATCTTCAGACTTTGTTTATAGCTTCAATGTATTTTTTAGAAAAAATAATAATAACTGGTACAATATAAACATTTACATCTCATATAGGTACGTAAGTCTTGAACACTGTGTCGCAATAGAGGTCTTTCCAAAAGTTGATAACATTGTAATCTTGTCTTTTTATGGGTTTATATTATTATTATAACATGGAAAATTATGGTATGACCGAAGGCTCAGAGTAACACGTACAACTAAAGCCTACGTACACAAATAATACGTACAACCAAAGGTGAAGCAAAATTATCTACAATAAAAATTTACATAAAGAAGAGATAATATTTTCAATTTAAGAACATACTTGCATGCTTTTTCCGTGTCAGAAACTCCTGCGCACGACTCAACAAAGTTTAAAGCCCATCACAGACGTAGCTACTTTGACTTTGACTTTGATTTCTGTTACTTTGCCAACCTGCTCTGTAATTTATACAATAGCTCGGCATATTAACATATATTATAGCTACGTCTGTCTGCTTAATGCACTGTCTCACATTCTTTTGTTATGCGTAGAGTTCGTAACTATTAGAGCCCTGCCCCAATAGACAAGATGGTTGTCGTCAATCGTCATCGTTAGTAAACGATCAACCTTTGTATGGGTTTGACATAAGAGATTGTTAAAAATCACGTGGTATTTCGATTTGAAATGTCATTGCCATACAAAGGTTGATCGTTTACTAACGATGACGATTGTTGATAACCATCTTGTCTACTGGCCCTGAATATAAATATTTTAATTCCTGTATGAAAGTCTGATGAATTACAATCTGACTGAATTATTAAAAGTCATAGAACAAAAGTTGTTATTAATGATGTTAATAATATAGTCCTAAGAGGTAATTAATGTTTTTCCAATAACCCTGTATAGGTTGAGTTAGATAGATACAACCATAGACATATAAAAAAATCAAGACGGATTGTAACCTTATAAGAAAGTGAAGCAAAAAAATTCCTACGTGTGCGTGAGTAAAATCAGTACTGGCCCAAGCAGGCACAAATAGTACTGAGCTTTATTGTCACTGTCAACGTCTCAATACGGAATAAAAACCGAACGGCTTACTATGGTCTATATATGTGTGTGAGGCCATGTATTTACAAGAACGCCGGCTTCCTATTACTTGCGTCACTTAAGAACACAGACCGTTCCGTCTTTCATTTTTTCTTGGTCTGAGTCTACAACAGTTAAATACTCGGTACGTAACATAATAATGCGTGACAACATTGTGTTCACGCAGAAACGCAACTATTTATAAAGGAGAACAATTTAATTACACGTATGATTAACTGCGCCGGCGCTCATCTTAAAATGATGTCTTTAAACTGTGTCCATTGATCTTAATTAGAGTAGTCACATGGAGTGGGTAGTTAAATACCGAAGTAATGATTTTATTAAATGAATAAAATAATGGTAGGAAAAACTAAGCTGTTTGGTAATGTTTCCAATTCAACAAAGGTCCTACATTTATTTCTAGATTAGCTATCCCACGCTTTCCTATGAAAAAAAATACCTCTGTCATTCCTTACATTATACAGGGTGTAAATAATAAGTAATATGATGACCCTCCAAAATTAATTATAAGAAATAGATAATTAGTCCACTTACACTTACGCCCTCTATCAAACTCATGACGAATGTTTATAATGTTTATAATAACCGACTGATCATAGATCGAAGGTAGCTCTGGTGCTGCCATCTGCGAATAAGTGTAAAAAGCTTTTGGAAGAAAAGAAAAAGTCGCCAACCAACTTGAGGCAAACAACTCTACATTCTTGATTGGTTCATAGTTCCACCGGCAGGTAGCGCTACACTCTGAAGGTAAGAGAATGCTTTAGAGTTTGATCGATGATAATGATGTCAACTATAATGAAAAGCTCTTCGTAGCTTTTTCATTTTATATGGTAATTTTATATTGAATATTGGTTTTAAAGGGCCAAAACATTAACCACGTCTTTGCTATAGGTACTTTCTTCATAAATAGTTCATGGTTATGAACTGTAAAGCTTTCATTATATTTCATTGGAAAACAATATAAAATTGTGTCATAAAATTTAGTTTTTTATAATTAATCATGCCATAAAACTATTGTTTTGTTTTTAAAGTCGGAAGGATTTCCTGAGACTTTCGGGAAAAATATCCTAATAACTTAATCTACAGGCCGCTTAGTTCAAAAAAATATTTCAACGTTCATTAAGCTCAATTTGCAAGAGCATAATGAACGTTGAAATATTTGTTTGCTTTCGATTTCGAGAAGAACACTACGATTAGTCCTTGTTTTAGTACAAAAGACATCAACGCGCTGTATTCTATTTCAATTTTAATTTATTAGACTTTAGGCTAGACAACATAATTATTAATGTTTATTTTGTTATAAATATGTATTATAGCGGACTATAGTGCGTGGCAACATGTTATGGAAAGGATTTATCTATCCGAATGGGGTGTTGGTATGAATTTTTGAGTTATTTTTTATACCGATTTATATATACAAATATTTGCTTCCAAGTTTATTGAATTAAAATCATAACCAATGTGTCACCCTCAACTATATCTATACTTATATAATAATCTATACTATAATAATATATACTATAATAATATATAATAATAATATAATAAAGCAGAAGAGTTTTTTTGTGTGTTTGTTTGTTTAAACGGGCTAATCTCTGGAACTAACAGTCGGATTCGAAAAATTCTTTCACTAATAGGAAGCTACATTATCCCCGAGTATTATAGGCTACTTAATATCCCGGGGATGCGAGTGAATCCGCGGGGAACAGCTAGTATCTATATGTAGTAAGTGCATAGTGGTATATAATAATTCCAATCCAAAGTAAAGATTCCAAAATCATCACTTTTCATTATTAGATTTTATTCACCATTCTTCGTCATATTTTAGAAATTAATAGTGGCTATAACAAACGTTAAATACAATATTTCCATATAATATTTAATGATTGAGATGATCACATTTATTTTTAACCGACTTCAAAAGAAGGAGGAGGTTCTCAAGTCGTTTTTTTTATGTTTGTTACCTCACCGTCATTTGTAAACCGATTTGGTAAATTCTTTTTTTGTTTGGAAAGGCTCACTTCCTGTTGGTCTCATTATTATCGGATCAGGATTTGATTACTTCTTAGTGTACTTTGAAGTCGGTTTAAGATTTTTGTAAAACAGTTCAATTATATTTCTGCAATTTAGAAATGTGGCGATTGACGCTATAAAAATAGTATTTCATAAAGATTTCAATGACGGTATTCATTGACTGAGTATAATTGCTAGGAGCCGCTGGATGCAAGTAGCTCAGAATCGTCCTTCGAGGAGTAAGCCAATGGTCAGCAGAGGAGAGAAGATCCTTGAAATGAGTATAATTATGACAATTCATTGACATCATGCAATAATAACCGGCATAGTGTGAGGTCTCAACTCAACTCTATTTTGTGGCCCTGTAATGCTGTTTTGCTATGAAATGTCCAGTAGGCGTAACAAAGTACACATTTGATAACTTACATAGTTATAACTTTAAACCCTTTCACTAATATTAGTCATTATTAAGAACAAATATTAGATTTAATAATAAATAAAATAAATATATCCTGGGACATTCCTTACACACGGTCATCTGATCCCAAACTAAACCAGATAACTGATATAATACATATACTACTTTTTGTTTGTAAATACATACTTAATATACAAAGTTACACACATACTCAGGACATACAGACATGTTCATGCACATAAATGCATGTCCTGTGCGGGAATCGAACCCACGACCTGCGGCGCGATAGGTGGAATCTATACCAGAGTCAGCGCCAGCTGACCCTCAAATTCCGAGATTGATAATAAAGCTTCTTACGTGAAAGGCGAAATAGAGCTCGTACGAGCTCCAATCAGTCTAGGTTGATATGTCGCTGTGTGTACAATATAATAATCTCGTTGTAGAAGTCTCTCGGCGCTTAGAGACTTCTTCTTGGTTAGGGCAATGTTTTGGGAATGATTTATGAATAGAAACTCAACACAATGATACTTGAAATGGGAAGCAAAAAAATTGTGTTTATGGTATTAAATGGTATTATAAAAACACTAATCACTGACTATGGGAAACTACTGGTTACAAAATGGTTATTGAATACGCGATATTTAATTGGTTTGGTTTTGGTTCGATGGAGGCAAACCGCGTACTGACTTAAATTAGGCGTACAAAATGTACGCGTGTAAAAAGTGCATTAGATGCATGAAATGTTATTGATGAGCTATTCGGTTGTGTAACTCCGAACACTGGACTCTTGTATTATTATGGGTACATTGACTTATAATATTATTTATTTGTGATAATAGAGACTATATTAATACATATTCTGCGAGATTAACTGAACTAGGCACCTCACGGCAGCTCTGTGCTATGACTGACCGACAGACGAGCAAACGACTTTAAAGCACACTAAGACGTAATCAAATCCTGATCTGATGACAATGGGACCAAACGGGAAGTGTACCCTTCCAACAAAAAAAGATTTTTCAAAATCGGTTCATAAATGACGGAGCTAAAAAAATACAACCAAATTGAGAACCTCCTCCTTTTTTTGAAGTCAGTTAAAAACATGTATTATCGCGATGGTACATTCTAAATATGATCCACTTTTTATCTATCTATTTTTAATCTCAGTAGACACTTTTTATAACATAAACTGGCATACATTATTCATACACCTCATTATAAATATGTTATGTAGGTATCGAATACATAATCGACACGAGTGTATTAACATTTTGTACGTCGATTTGATAAGTTGGTCCAATTTATATATATGAGTACCACCCCTTAAACCTACAGGTCTACAGATACACTAATATACTTCTAATTTGAATACACGTGAACGGACACGTGAATTAAAATGTATCCCCCCCCCCCACTGCTGGAAATGCCTATTGTAACAATAATTACAACACCGAATGGTCCTCAGTTTTTTTTCAGCTGCTGCGAAGTTTCTAATATAATATTTAAAAAAAAACTCGTCTAGAAAATATCCGCTGTAAATACACCAGCAGTAAGGCCTATGAACCACAATCGCTGAGAGATTATTTTCTCCCCGAAAAAAATATATTCAGATTTCAATACTGAAACACCCTGGTGTCACAAAAAGTCATAACAAAATACAATTTTTTGTAGCTGCGATTATTGAAGTTACGAAAAGTAGTTCGTGGGCGAGCGCCCTTAAGGTTAATAAAACCATTTCAATTTCAACAGTAACTGTTGTCATAGGTCAGTGCAGGAAGCAGTGTTGTGCTCGTATATAGCAGTAATTTGTGGATAATCGCCGGAGTGATCGTGACTTAAACGACGGAAATCAATATAAGCTGCAACGGTAGAACACTATAAACATTAATTATCGCAATTCAATCTAGGTGATTATGTTATAGCTAAGTGTTGCCACTGACTTTATTTAAAGTTGTGAAGAATAATAAATTTCTCTTTCAATAATATTAATTAGATCATTTAAGAGCCCATTGTTGTAGGTTAGGCTGATATTTAGGCCCTAATTACATAAATATCGCCCCGTGGTATCACCAGCACCCCTATTTTACCCCCTTAGGGATGAGATTTCCAAAAAATCGTTTCTAAAGCTACAAAAGATACCAAAGTATACCAACTTTCTACCCCTTTTTGACTTTTTGTTAGGGGTACATTTTCGAGAAACCCAAAAATCTCATGATTCTTTATTTTCTGTCTAAACTAGTTAATCGGACAGCATGTCAGGTTTCTTCTATACAAACTTAAAAGTCCCCTAAATCCCCTTGAGGGGTAACTTTGAAAAACTAATAATGAGAAACTTTTAAGTGCCGTGCTAAGTTTCATAAACTCAAGGAATACGATTTTTCATACTAACTAAATCCTGCCTTTTCATCCTCTTTAAAGGTTGAATTTACAAAACATCTTCTTAGTGCTCGTCTACATTATAAAATGGAGCCTTGTGCAAAATTCCACGTTCCTAGTACCAGTAGTTTGGGCTGTGCGTTGATAAGTCAAATAGTTTCTTCTTTTATATATAAAGACTAGCTGTCCCCCGCGGTTTCACCCGCGTTCCCGGGATAAAAAGTACCCTAAGTCCTTCTCCATACAATAGGCTATCTGCATGCCAAATTTCATGATGATCCGTTGAGTAGTTAAGGCGTGAAGGCGTAACAAACAAACAAACAAACTCAATTTCGCATTTATAATATTAGTTAGGATAGTTAATAGAAGTTTCGTAAAAGCTAAACTCTTTTTCGCTCGGGCTATGGAATAAGCTCCCCGCCGTGGTTTTCCCAATGGAGTACAGCATAGGGATCTTCAAAAAGATGTGACGAGTTTTCTTCAGGGTCGGCAACGCGCGAGTGAATTCCCTTGTATTGCAAGCGTCCATAGGCTACGGTAACTGCTTACCATCAGGCGGGCCGATGCTTTTTTGCCACCTAAGTGGTTTAAAAAAAAACTTACGAATTACTACTAGTGGTGAGTGGGTTGTATTAATAAAATATAATTTATATTTATAGCAGGTCTTGAATTCTCTCGCATTTGTCATGAATTTATTTATATAATTATTTCTCTTTATATATAAAAGTACATAATATGTTTCAAAGAGTTTCATGTTGATTTTATTAATTTGGTTTTTCAAGATTTGCTTATTTTATTCTCATTAAGGATCTTAAAAGCAACAACTTTTCCTAAAAAGTGTCAAAGCTTAAGATTTGTTTTTACCAATCTGTCTCTGTCAACAAACTTGCAAAATAAATTACTTAACACAGAAGTATGCATAATTTTCGTGCCATATGTTATCTCAGTGCTAGTCCAAATTAAGCAAGCCTGGTGGGTAGGGCTCACGGTTTAAGTACTTTTTTATGGACATTAAGATAAGTGTTACACATTAAAATACATTTCGCAGGTCGTTGCACGTCATATACAACATGAAACATTCTTGTCAAAGGTTTGAGTAATAAATTAGACAATAATTCACAACAACTTTATTATAAATAACAATATTATACAAAATACTGACCACACTAATTAACATAATTTCACAACACATTACATCGAGCCTCATTGCTTTTTATTATTCTGATTTTCATTTGAATCCTTAATTACTAAACTTAATAGAGGTAATTGTACAATAAAGGTGTTATTCTACCTTAAACTAAATTGTGACCTTTTCATCTTGTACACAAAAGACCACAAATTGACACAACATCAAGTCCATCAACATCCTAAAGATACATCATTTTAATTAAATATCTAATTTTGTGATGATTTACTTAATTTTGGTGATCTTTTATAGTGGCCAAACGTGACACCACCAGCTCCAGTATGATACATTTGATTAGGAAGGAACCCTCGCTCAAAATGTCTCGGAGGGACCGCGGAGTGTGAGAAATGTCGACCACTCGATAACGCCTCGTAAGCCTCCAGCGGATCTCTAGCAAAACCTTTCTTCAAGTATTCTAATTGAACACTTGAAGGTATATAAGAATCCAGGAGAGAAGTCGGTCGTCTTTTAAATGGAGGACCATAAGCATCATTTGGTCTTTGTGAAAAACCACCAGGGGCAATGCCTGCAGTATAAACAGGTTTCGTCAACGGCCTATACATCGGCAAAACCTTCGGAATATGGGAAAGATGTGGAGGACTTTTAAGTAATAATGGATTAGGTGCTGGCAATTCGGACACAGAACTATGTCTATAGTCATGTGGTGTCCGGGTTGGATAAAATCGCTGGTAATCATTACCTGACGGAGCTTTATTGTACAACACTTCTGTATGAGTGGAATAATGTTTGGGGCTTTCTTCCTGATGCTCGTGTACCTCTTCTATGGTGTTTGTTTCTGTGTATCGAGGGTTTTGGTAATAAGTTTTCGTTGCACTCGTTGGAGTCTGTGCTTGAACAATAGCAGTGGGGTACTGGACTACTGGCATTTGATATGTTAATACTGGAGCTACTGTTGGTTGAGGCGGCGCGATCGTAGGCTGTGAATAGCTCACATACGTCACTGGTGGTGTGTACTGCTGAATGTAAGTCTTACCTGTCGGTGTGACGTAAGTGGGCACTTCTATGTAATTAGTTTGTGTTTGTACTGCTTCAGGAGAAGTTTGATATCCAGAGACGTGAGCCACGCCTTGTGCTGAATAAGGTGCGCTGTTTTGTTGAGGAGCTGACTGCGCGGAGTGCTCGTTATAATACTGAGGGACTAGATATATTTGCATCGGCACATTTGATAAGTAGCCCACCATCGCTTGCTGAGCCGAAGGAGGCCCATACTGTGCTTTGGGAGTCACTACAACTGGCCTCTCTGGTTGTTCAGTCACTGCATATTGATGAACGTAACGTTGTTGCTGTTGAGGAGCTTGTGTGGGATGCGCAAAAAAATTGAAGATTCCACTCTTTAGATATTCAAGAGGTACTAAACCCTGTCCCTGCTCCGGTCCGGAACTCTGGGAACGTGGTTCGGAGTGATCGTAATCCTTTTCATTTTCGCTCTTCAAGTTGTCTTCCTCGATGTCTTGCAACTCAATTTTCTTCTCAGCTCCCACCAGTAGGGCCATGAGAAAAAAAGGTGCGACCTGAAAGTAAAAGCGGAAAGGTAAGTGAGCGAAATGGATGTCCGAGGCGCGTGTCTCACGAGATGACCAGAGAAGGCGCGATGAGGCGTGCCGGTCCCGCCGCCGTCGTGGCCGCCGCCGCGCCGCGCCCAAACCTAACATTACAGCAAACAGGTGAATGGCAAAAAATAGACTAGAGCCCATTATCAAACCGGTTAACGTAGCAGAGTATGTACTTAGAAACGGGAGCTAGCTTTTACTTGCAATTCATGTGGTTTTAAGATTCCAACACTTTCGTCTATGTTATGTTACGTGAGGTAACGTTATGGACTAGCATCATCTTTATTATTTGGATACCAACGAAATTATTATATTGATTACGATTATAAATTCTTATGATATTTCTCTGCTAACTTTTGTTTCATAAAAATATACAATTGAGAATTACAGCATTGATCATATCGTAATATGCAAATTGTTTGAAGAATAGCTTAGATAAATGTGTGAAACTTCTTTCAACTTTGAAAAAGTAATGACGTCTTACGAAACGAAAACTTCCTTTGTTTTCGTATCACATATGTATCACATACAATACGACTGTCAGTCGTAATGCGAAAATCACCTTTCTATTTTAAATATCGTAAGTAGGTACCTAAGTTTGTCAAAATATTGCGCTACTGACTCTAGCTAAACGCTAATTAGAGTTAATTTCACTGTCAGACTGCGTATTAAAAGGCGTTGATTAGCCGTCATGAAAATCATCAATTTGCACGCTCCGCAAGTCTTAGCTTAAGTAAGACTGCGTGAGAGCAATCTTCAGTGATTACCGACGACTTCAATCAAATAGCTCAGGTGAGAAGTTGTTTATTTTTATAACACTCACACTATCACGTTTTATGTGAGGTTTAATTACATGATCATTTTGCATTTTAAATTGGACAAAACTAAAAGAAATATAAAAACTAAAGAAGAAACTGTGACAAAATCTTATTATCAAATAATTATGAAACATGCATAATTTTAAACATTATTATCAAACGATAGCGTGGGCGACTGATGACTAGGTCACATTGGCAAATTATGTGATTATTTATCTAGATATTAGTCAGGTATATTGCATAAATGAGCTAATTTTATAGGATATTAACATTTATTGCAATATACTGAATCGTAGTAGTAGTTAGGTAGGTATTAAATTAGGTAATGCTCTCTAAATCGTAAAATCTCAAAACCTATTTATCTCTGTCACTTTTTGCACTTAGTTTTTGGTGTACTTATTACCATTATTTAGACTATTTCTTCCGGAAGGTTTATATGTGTAAATTACTCCTGGTTCCACGCGGCTAATAATGAACACATACCAACCATTATATTGATAACTAACTCCATATCAATTGCAACTGAACAGATTATTTTATTTATAATTATTAGCCTATATTGTCTCAGTGATAGGCAAAGCTTTGTTGAACCAGTACTTGTAACTCCTTTAAATATTTTTACTTGAATTCTCATCAGAACAGACCAAAACAGGTTTTTTTTTTTCATGGTAAAAAATTACAAGAAAAATGGCTTTTCCCCTCATCTGAATTTTTTGAAGTGAAAAATCATTAATAATTACAGTTGATAAACATTCATGTAAATATTACAGGTACAATAGAATGATGTTGCTGCATAGTTTTTTAAGAAATCAAATTCAAAAAGTATTTATTCAATTTAGACCCTGATAAGGCAATCATCAAGATTCCTTCACAGATTTACTTAGTTAATGCGGCCCGGATTTTTATTTCATTTTAACAACAGCATAGCTCACCTCAAGAAAATATACGTCCAGGGAAGGTCATACCCAGATATGAAAAAGGTACTCTATGGTCATACCCACGCCGAATCAGACCAGACGCGCTTGGCCATATTAGGGTAATTTTAGTTATATACATGTTATTATATGTTGCAGGTAAATGCTTTTCTTGTATGTATTTTTTTAATAATGGTAGGTATAATAATCTGTAAAGAGAGTGTCTCGCCATCAAACTTAATAGTTTGGCGAGTAGTGTATGTAATAGTTATTTATGTACTTATCATTTATTTTCAATAAAAAAAAAAAAAAAACTTATTTTATTATTTTATCGTTGCACTATAAAGTATGTTCTTTAATCAAACTTTACACTTTTACATTTTTTTGATTGAGCAGAAACAAATCTATACTAATCTTTACTAATAAAGCGGAAGAGTTTTTTTGTTTGTTTAAACGGGCTAATCTCTGGAATGCTCTGGAACTACAGGCCGGATTTAAAAAAATCTTTCACTAACAGGAAGCTACATTATCCCCGAGTATTATAGTATTAGTATTATACTTTTTTATCACGGGAACGCGGGTGAAACCGCGCTAGTTGTTTTATAAAGTGCAGTCGATATTAAAGTTACTAAAGAAGATACCTATTTCTCGTTGCATAAACACCTTAAAGTCGAATCTAAACACTTACTTTTAGTATTAAGATTATGTAACAGAACATCCTACACAGTCCTGCCTTTTAAAGTCATGTAATATTATTTTGATAATAACACTACAGCACATTCAAACTTTGTATAAACATTGTTATTTAAATATCGTCGATAACATCATAATGGTTTAAAAGATAATAAAAAGAATGTTTCGGAATTGTTATGCGCCCACACTTTCCGACATTTAAGAGGAAATTTAATACGCATTTTAAACATTCATAAGATTACAAATGACATTAGAGTACTGGGAAATAAGGTAGGTGGACCAACGCAGTATCGTATCGTATATTATTGCATAAAGAAGAGACACCGAAACCCTTCCTCGAAATTGTCATCCGTTGTCATCAACCGTAATATAATGGCGTGATGGTACTCCAGATAATATATCCCTACCCCATTGACCATTTGCCTGAAACCTCGTTGAGTGTGCGCATGATTCATTTCGTTAGTAATTTATCTATTTCGCTTAAATGAAGGGCCTACGATGATAACGAGAGCGGTATGAGAATGATGGCCAAGACATGGACGACTAAATACATATAATGAATGCCAATTTCTCGTTTTTTATCGATCGATACATTTACCGAGAACAAATGACACGGAATCCATATCGACATTTAGTCTAATTGTAAATCAACTAGTGTACAGTAGTACCCAACTGATAAGGCGCGTCGTGAATCTTCGTTCGCACAGAAAAGAAAGTATGGCCCGAAGATTAACGAAAGAATGCTTAAAACTTACAATCAACCTTAGATCACTACCATAAGGTTCATAATACACTGCAGCTATTTGTTCCGTCTCACTCGCAAGTCACGCCCCTCCGCACACATGGCGGCTGCTGCCGACCAATAGCATTTCCCGCGCTTTGAAAATGTATCTTCTGCGCAGGTACATCGGTAAGCCATATTAGTTGGGTACTACTGTACGATATATCTGTGAATGCATCTATATGGAAACTACTCACGCTTTACACAAGGTAATGTTGTTAAAAGCTATCACTCAATTTAAAGTTTACACGGGAAAAGATATTGCTGAGTGACCCTTGTAAGTAAAATTGCACAATACCCACGTCTTTAAACTTCTGTCTCAAAGGGTAAGGTTACATCAGAGGTTTTATTATTACCCACCTTCATAAACTGGAACAAACCATATATGGTTTTGACTGTCTTTATGTGAACTCTTTTGAACCTTTATCGAGTGCCTTCTTACCTATTCTTTTTCAATTTGGTCATTATCCGACTACAGCGAAGCAAAATGAGGGTAATGATTTTGACCGGTATGTATGTTCATCTGTTCTTCATAATTCCTAAACTGCTCATCATAATATGGCAAATGAGTTATCGTTGGAAGCGTCTTGATCGTCCGCTGGTAACAAAACAATGCATTCTAACAGTAGTAGGTATATAAGCGATCATACGCTTTAGGGAAAAAGTAGCATATGACCACATTGACCACGGCTATTTAATAGACGATAAATATGGAATAGTGCATAACAATTTCAGCTGAGAATATTTTCTTGTTTCATACTTTTTATTTTTAGAGCGTGATTTTTCGGTATTTTTTTTACTTTAACATTATGATCGAGCAAGTTTGACATTAATATGAGAAGTCAACATTTTTTTTTTAGAATTAACTTTTGGTCCCGTAGTAAAAGTTGTTCAGCATGACTAACCCAACATAGGTTTCGAAAATATGCCATCTCGAAATCTCCACCTGTTATATTTATAATTTGGTCATCCATAAAAAATTGCAAACTTTATCTACGTAAATGTGTAAGGCCCCTTTATCTTTTCTTTTCTACATTTGTAATTTAGTTGTTTGCAATTTGCAACTTTTGCATGTTTTCTTATTTATTATTGTTTGAATTTCGTTAGTAGTAGCTCAGAGTATATGTAGTAGTTTAAAACCAATTGAGAATAAGTAACTAAAAATACCTATCCATTTATTTTTATGACTTACTTATTACTTACTCATTAGTAAATATTATTGAAACTTGTCACCATACTTGTTGCCAAAAAAAAACTAATTATCCTCACCTTCAAGATCATGATGCTGCACTAAAGCACGAAGTCCTCAAGGTTTCTTAAGTCACAGCACGAACATTAACCAGCACTAATAGTCTATGGACAGTCACTTGTGAACACCGCACCAAAGTCACGTGGAACCATTTACCCGCATCTTGCGTCTACTTCAACGGTCTGTCTTCATGTCCGGCGTTGCGACTGCAGGTCCCAACTGTCCACGCAAGCGCAGCCGAAGGAAATCCTATAATTGCAACAAACCATTGGTTAAAAAGAACTCTTACTTCACCAATGACTACACCAGATAATTGATTCGACAAATTACTGTTAATCGTTTCGCTATCGAATGCGTTTATGCAAATGTGCAAGATTTTAAATGGGTTATGTTTAAATTGATTGTTTTGATATGTAAATGGATTGTATGTTGAAGTACAAACTTTTTTTTAAATTCATGGGTCGCGCAAATGCGTTCGGCCGGGTGCCCGCTCGGAAAGTGGTCGCGCGTATCGACCGTAGTGTTGTTAAATACCGCACTACTCTACATATCGGCGGCGCGGGCGCAGAAAGGCGATCCTCGCATCATACCTCGCACTGGCGCTGTTTCTTAATGAGTGTAGTCACCTGATGACACAGACAATGTGAGAAATTTGGAACGTTTATTCCGTGTCTAGACATTTTTGTAATTCAATTACCTTTCTTATCCGTTTCTTGTTTTTTTTATATTTCTAAGTCACGCATAGACCCACATTCTTAAGTTTGTAAGCATAGTGTAAGAAATTGTAAATCTAGAACAAAAATAGTTTCATTTTATAAAATTAACCATATCTAATCGCTATAAATCTGACATAACAATTTAGTTCCTAGAACGCCCTTTTCAATTACTAAGTCTTCGTGGGTTGTACCCTAATTAAAACTCTCCTTATCTATAGGTATGGTTCTATCTAGTTTTACTGTGAGTGATGCAAATAACAATCGTCTCTTATTTTAGTTACAATTATGTGGCAATGATTATAAATTACATGTGGGTTTTATTTGTATGGTATCCCGTATCCCACACAGTTCTTACATAGTTTTTATTGCCAAAAAATAAAATTGCTCTATCACCAATCTAGTAAGTCC
Organism: Achlya flavicornis; assembly: GCA_947623365.1. Classification (NCBI taxonomy): domain Eukaryota; kingdom Metazoa; phylum Arthropoda; class Insecta; order Lepidoptera; family Drepanidae; genus Achlya; species Achlya flavicornis. The sequence goes on from OX392482.1 coordinate 9,234,056, forward strand.
GCAATCAATACATATTATTGTAATCACGTTCGGAATAACATCAATAAATGAAAAGTAGTAATTACTGAATAAAGATGAATAAAATGCACCGCTTTCTATAGAAATGCTATAGCATCCGTGTAAATTCACACCCACTTCCTAATAACATATCTCCCCTTTCCGTCTGAAACGTAACATCCCATTTGTTAAACAATAGAATTATAATTCATAGCGTTGTCGGTCAGGTCGGCTAACATGAAAGCAAAGCATCCATCTTTAATATAACTTACGTTAATAAGTGCAATACCGATGCCTAAAAGCATATCATTACCAAAATGGCAGTTATTATTATCCCAACTCAATCATAGGATAATTGTACTTGCAACATTTTTGTCTATGATTACTTTATTGGTATCCAAATAGGTTTCATAATAGCAGGGTTATTAAGACTATGCCTTTTGTACAGTATTAGAAACCAATAAAATAGATCGTGAGATTTTTTTTTTGAATATCCTGATGCTTGGTTTCCAAAGCACATTACCGGTTGGTAATGTATCCTAATATTATAGTAAGTACTGCACAGAAGTGTGGTAAGATTGTGAAAGTCTAATAATGCAATTAGAAACCTTAGAAGGCTGTTTCTATTTAATGCCTATTTACAGAATGATTTGAGATCATCTCTGACAAAGTGTTGTTGATAAATTGACGTAACAAAATATAAACGTGATTTCATTTCCACTCTCACGCAGCTATTTTTTGATCTTATTAATCATCTTTATAAATTATAAGCTGTTTAAATTAAATGCACAAGTGTTATCCATCCGGCACATAGAAGTGAGTTGTGTTTGTAATTTAGCGATGCTCAAGATGCACATAATCTGAATAACACCTTTCCGGTAAATGCTAGACTCTATGAAATGGACAATAATATTATTTACTGCTTATAACATCAAAGATTTGTATTACAAATGAGCGGATATCTTAACCTCTTTAAATATAACTTATGCAATTATTACAATTTATTCATACACTAAGTTCCCATAAGCGAGAGGTAATTCGTATCCTGCTTTTTTGATGCGGTTACGTCCGTTCGATGGCAGCCATCATTATAAATGGTTTGAAGATGCCATGCTAACTGGAGCATTGCGTAACATAAGAGCAATGTACGTACAGTCCTTTTATTTTAACTGACTCAGAAGTAAATAATGCCGTGCGTGAGGAATGCAAATCGGTGCTATCTTACGAGCATTTTAGCTGTCATTGAATTTCATAACCAATTTTGCTTTACGGGGTGTTTTTATTACAGCAAAAGAACAGTTTAATATATAATGAAATTCTATGCGACTATTGAGATGCATTCTTGGAGATATCCAAAAAATGTTTCGGTGTGTAAGATTCAATTCAAACTCAAAAATCAACAACTTTTCCTTGAAAACTTAATTCTTAAGTATCGATTTTTTTCTTTTTATAAAAAAACTTAAAAAGATACGTAATGGGCATCGTCTGTCTATAGCTACACTATACCAAAAAATTGCGACCAAAAATGTTCCAATTAAAATGTACATCATTTTAAAAATTACGGTATAAGTTAATTTATTGCTTAATATTAGTCCTCCCTAATTAAAATGCACTTTGTAATGGTATAGTTAGTAGAATGTATATGTGTAGCTTATAGATGGTATAACATTATTAAACAACAGCTTTATTTGACCATCACAAACATCTATCTTTATGACTAAGCGACCTTTGTACCAAGAAAAAAAAAACTGGGGCTCTACCGCGTAACTTTGGTGGTTATCGTAACGAACACCATTAATGATTTTCAAGTGACAGACTCGTTAAAATAGCCACTGAGCTGAGTAATCCGCTTTGTTTCAAGTCTACAACTTTATGAAATAGTATCAAAATCTTTATCCCACCCAAAAATAAACCTTAACCATCTAACAATAAGAAACTGTCGTATTTTACACACGGTAAATATGTTTTGTTTATGACCAATAAAGTGTTTAGTAAAAGTAGATCGCCTAGCTGTTTTTTTTTTTTAGTTTTGTAACTTTTATTTTTTTGTGGATAGCTTAAAAAACATAATCAAATTTCTCTTCAATACGTAGGCTATACTTATCTGTAGTTAACATCAACTTAAGTTATATCTTTTTGTTTTTTAGAAAAGTGCGAAAAAATTTTTGCAAAATGTTGCTTGAATAAAAATATAAATTAGATAGTGAAAAAGTTCCTTCAGAATTTATTAGGAAAGGCATATCCGTCTGCCTTAGAAGATAGATTCTGGTCTCCCAAATCAAAATCCTAACTCTCCCAAAGATTTATAATAATTTTTAACCGTTCTAAGTTTGCCCCGTGTAAGATAACTTCTACGTTTATAACTTAGAAGAAGCTACTCGAATGTATAGCCTAAATGCGTATTAGAAAATCATATAAAAATGAAAACAATAATAATAAAAGTGTTGTAAGTGACGTCCCTCCATCAGCTGGATCGGTTTCACTGGATACTTTCTAAGCAAGTGGAGCAGCGCCGATACCCTGATGTCTCTTTATGCACTCCCTTTAGTAATTGATACGCCCATATCTACGCGGAGTTTCTACACACTTTATACAATCTATGCAAATGTAGCGGTTTTTAAGTGGTGTCGAGACTAGTATTTTATAAAGTCTGGATGGAATTTGAGAACCAAACTATTAGTCGAAAAGCATCAGATAAAAAGTCAAGTTATGAGTAACTAACCCAGTTAAAATTGTTCAAAGATGTTCCATGTTCCAAGCGTCCATAGGCTACGGTAACCGCTTACCATCCACATTACATCCATTAACAGGCGGGCCGTACGCCTGTTTGCTACCTAATGTTTCTTTTTCTGTCCGTTTTTCTGTATGGTATATTGATGTTACCTCATACACCAATTAAAACGTTTATATGGTAGACAGATGAAATAATTTTGAATTCAGCTGCAGTTTCCTTCTCAACTACCAAAATGACTTATAAATATCAGCAGATTGTTACAAAGACTATCATCATCTTGATGACTGCCCTTAAAATATATTACTACTATTTTCATTAGAAAACAATCATAGACTCTGTGATTAAACAATTTTAACTGTCTCTATTATGACGAGGTAATAATATCTCACGTTAGCTACTTAATTGTTACATAACATGTATGGTAGATGAATGACTCTGATAGATTGCAATCGAAATAATATTACTGCGAGCCAACTCCATACATAGAAGTATATTCTTATTCTAATATCAACGCATAAAATGGCAGACAGTCTGTCGGTAATTTTATAAACTAGGTGAGTTTAATCAAACATAGCACTGCATTACAAAAACAATAATTATTTACCCTATGCAGAAATTTTCAAAAAAATTGTTAAAAAAAATATCCACTTCATAAGCTATGCATAATTTATACTATTAAAATTACTATGAAGAATAAGGCTTAGGTAATAGTCATAGCTATTGAACGCTCTTTACTACTACTAACTCTTACTAAGATAATTGGACTGCTTTACAAAAAACTTAAACCGACTTCAAAGTACACTAAGAAGTAATCAAATCCTGATCTGATGACAATGGGACCAAACGGGAAGTGTACTCTTCCAGACAAAAAAAGAATTTTCCAAATCGGTTAATAAATGACGGAGTTATGAGGTAACAAACATAAAAAAAAACAAATACAGCCGAATTGAGAACCTCCTCCTTTTTTTTGAAGTCGGTTAAAAACTAGACTTGAAGCAAAGTGGTTCAGAGTCACACAGATTCACTTTTCTTTGGAAAATCATCACTTTACAGCTTAATGTTTACCATATATGCAGATTACACTGAGTAAGTAATAGTCAACACACTTATTATAAGTAGGTTTACCTATAAACAAAGTTAATTAAGTGCTTTAACGTTCAACCAAACTTTAAATTAATATTTGCATAGTGTTTCAGAGTCGATTATAATAATTAATTGCTCATGATTCCTATGTATATTAAACCGTCTCATAATGTGTACTACTATTACCACTGACAACTTTAATTAATTATTTCTTTACTCTATTATTAATGTGTTATACAAAATAATTCAATTAAATATTGAAGGCCTTAATTGCATCTTATTAAAAAACAACTTAAAATAAGAATTGAGAAAGGTTTTAATGATTTGAATTTTGAACGTATAAAAAAGGAGGTGAAATAATTATGTGAATTATATGAGTAAAAAAGGAGCGAATCCAGATATGATACGGATATAAGGGTAGAATGGAAGAAACGTAGCTACATATCGCCCCTAACCTAAATAGTTGAGAAACTAAGGAAGGCGATTCTTATGCAATTATATTTAGAACTGTCCTAGCGTGCTTTGAAAGGCCTGCTTTTCTCTTCTTTTTTGCCAGAAGCTATTCATTGCAATTGGATGTATGATGTAAGAAACTTATATACGTCACAAAAATACAAACAGTTAAACATACGATATTGATATTTATATAATAATCTACTCTTCTCTATATAATATAATATATACTAATATAATAAAGCGGCAGAGTTTTTTGTTTGTTTAAAGGAGCTAATCTCTGGAACAACCAGTCAGTCAGATTCGAAAAATTCTTCCACTCATGGGAACGCAGGTAAAACTGCGGGCGATAGCTAGTATTTTATATAGATGAAGATACGTTAGAAATCGTAAACATACAAACCAAGACAATTACGGTGAGTGATTGATAGATGCGTCAGTCGAAATAATTTACAACTCTTTCAATATCTATTTACAGCCTTAAAAATTACTTTGAAGCGGAAATATTACGTACTTTGGTAGGATTTGCAAAAACAATAAAGATTTTTTAGAAAATTAGATTTTTTTTTATAAAATCCAGGAATATAAGGAATATCTTGAAACATAAGAAAATAATATAATAATTTTCTTATACGAGTATACGTACACACTACGGGGCGGGGCTGGGTCTATGCTTTTAAAATTGCAACATGCTTAGCTTGGTAGTATAGATGCAGGCCTACCTTGCCTTTCTCCTTCTGAGTTGGCAAGGTGGCGTGGTCTTGAGGGAGAGCGCTACGGTCGTGTAGATCCTCAAGGCAAGTGCGGTGATGTTCCTTCTCGAGGTTGCCGCCCCGTTATTGGTCTAATTCCTTATGAAATAGACGTAACAGAAATCACCGGGCTACTTAACACAGGGGTGGCGAGGTCATGCCCCTGGGTGTCCACCATCGAACAAAATCAGATGTTGGATAGCAATGACCTCCCGCGTGTTCGTGCCGTGCGCGGGGACCCGTACGGGAGGATGATGGGATCCTGGTGGCTGAGCCGATGAGCGTAGGCGGTTTAACGTCTCTGAGGCAACACTCCACTTTGGCCCGGATTTCTCTTTACACGGGAGGCCGCAGCTTAGCCAGCTGCGGTCAATCGGCTGCGGGGTCCGGTCAGACGGCCCCCAGGCGAGTTCACTCCCATTGGGGGCTTGCAGACGGCGGCGCTCGCTCGCATCGCTAGTGGTAGCGGCGTGAGTTAGTGCTGTGCAGTCTCGTGAGTAACCAATGGGGGGGGGACTATATCCCTCGACTAATCCCTGGTGCTACCGTAGCATCGCCACTTGAGCACTCCATGGCGGGTGGGGATAGTTGAGGGACGAAGTAGTTTATTCGGGATTTTTAATGGATTTTAAACATAAAAAAAACCACAAGGCGGGACCGGCGAAAGCTGGGACTGCACACCAGAGGGCGGGACCGGCGCAAGCCGGGACTGCACACCAGACGGCGGGACCGGCGCAAGCCGGGACTGCACCACTTTCAGCAGGACCGCCCAGGGGTGGGACTGCAGCGGGATCGTCTCGAGGTGGGACTGCGGCGGGACCGTCAAAAGATGGGACTGCTGCGGCACTATCGAGGGCCGGCACTGCTGCGGGACCACCGTTGGGCGGCACTGCAACTAAGCCCACCGGGCATAAAGGTACTGCCAAAGCTGGCGCGAAACGGGAGCCCTGTGTTAGAGGTCAAACGACCTCGGACCTTCCGGCCTCGGACGCGTCTGGCAAAGGCAGCACCTCTTCGTCACCCGGCGGCCGGCATGAGTCAGGCTGGCGCCAGGGGGGACGATCTGGGGCGCAAAGAAGAAAGCGCCATAAGCTGAGACAGCAGGCGGCTCTAGAAGGGACTCCTACGGGAGGACCATCAAAGAGGCCGCGTGCTAATCTCAGCAGCGACAGCGGGGACATGGCGGCCAAGAGGATGAAGACCCAAGGTCAATCGTCCTCGACCGTATCCTTTAGGGATGCGGTGGCGGCTGTGAAACTCGCTGTCGTTACAGTCAAGTACCCGGAGGAGTACTTGAAGGCGGAGGATCTGATGCCAATCCAGGAACTCATAATTGAGAAACTGGAGGAAGCGCCGGATCCTCTACCTGTCGTCACAGTTGCTCCCGGAGTTGTCGCAGGTGCAGTGCATGTATCCTGCGACAACTCTGAAGCAGCTAGCTGGTTTCGGGGTGCCATCCACAACGTGGAACTTGGCTCCCTGAAACTCCAGGTCGTCAACGCCAAGGACCTTCCAAAGCCAGTTAAAATGGCATGGAAGTGTCGCAACTTGGCGTTGCAAGACTCTGTTCGGGCCATCCGGTTGCTCCAGCGGCTTAACCCTGCCTTGAGGACGGACGACTGGAAAGTCGTGAACACTGTCACTGAGCAGACCGGCATCCGTCGTATCGTCCTCATGGACGGGGTGTCCGCTGGAGTCATCAAGGCCGCGGGCTACTGTCTTCCAGGAGGAATTGAACGATACTCGTTCAAGCTCCTGGAAGAAGACAAGGGAGAGGCACCCACTGCGGAAGCAGGAGTGGAGCCCTCCGAAGATGGACCACCGCAGTGTGAGGAGGCCATCGAAGAGGTCCCTGCTCACGACGGAGCGCAGGAGGCAGCGATCAAGACTGGGGCGTCAGAGGCGGACTTCGAGGATGACATACTCGAGGGCCTCGACACCCTGGGGATTGCGTCGCCAACTGCTCTCGAGGAGAGTCAGGCGATGGAGGAGGGGCCTCAAAACTGAGGCACTCCAATAACAGCAAACCCATCAATACATCAAAGATGGAGGGACTAAGGTGTGTACAAATCAATTTGCATCATTGCAGAGCCGCTACTGCCCTTCTGGCTCGGCAATTGAAGCTTAACACGTACGACGTTGCCTTGATACAGGAACCATATTTGTATAAAGGGACCATAAAAGGCTTAGGTGGGACAGGGGGCATGGTGCTCTATGACTGTCCAACTAATGACGCGAGGACTTGCATCTATATCAGGGGCGGTATAGAGGCAATGCCCTTACGTACTTTCTGTTACAGGGATCTAACAACAACTTTGATCCAAGTGGGGACGGGAACGGAGAAAAGGAGAATTATCCTTGCCTCTGCCTATCTCCCATATGAACAAAAGGAACCAGTAACACCACTAATCAGAAGACTGGTTGACTACGGCACCCAAGAGAATCTCGATCTGATACTTGGCTGCGATGCGAATGCACACCACGTCGTTTGGGGCAGTTCAGATGTCAACAAACGAGGGGAGGATTTGTTGGACTTTGTGGTAAGCTCTTCTTTACAAATCCTTAACGCAGGCAATAAACCTACTTTCAGGACCTCTGCGAGAACTGAAGTTATTGACCTGACACTGGCTTCAAACAGAGCCAGTGCTCATATTGAAAATTGGCATGTATCGGACGAAATCTCTCTGTCTGACCATAATTATATATGCTTTAGGTTTAGGACGGCGGGAGAAGCCGAAACTAGACGAAGGAGAAACCCAAGGCACACAAATTGGGACTCGTACAGGAGGGACCTTAAAGTAAATCTAGGGAGCCCTAAAGGTAAGCTTAATTCCATACTAGACATAGAATTTGAAGCGGACAGAATTAAGGCGGGCACCATCGGTGCATGGGAAGATAATTGCCCAGAGAAAAAGGCCTTTTGTAAAAAGGTACCATGGTGGACTCCTGAACTATCTAAAATACGTCAGGAAACACGACAGGCCTTCAATGATGCAAAAGCCAGGGAAGATTTTTCTGGCTATTCTAGCATGCTGACAAGGTATAGCACGGCGGTACGCAAGGCCAAAAGAGCCAATTGGCGACAGCACTGCTCCTCTATCGAAGCTCTACCGAGTGGAATGAGGTTGTGCAAAGCTATGTCCATGACTAAGACAAACCCACTATCATCTGTAAAGGATGAAAATGGGCGTGTCACGGAAACTGGACAGGACACTCTGGGCGTGATGTTTAGGACTCACTTCCCGGAATGTATACTGCGCGAAAGCGATGAAGAGGAACCAGTTACAAGTGACGAGCTCAAAAGGCACACGTCCAAAGATAACTGGCTCACGGCAAAGAAAGTGGTAGATGAGAACAAACTGAAGCTTGCCATAGCGGGCTTCCAGCCTCTCAAATCCCCTGGTCCAGATGGCATCTACCCAATACTATTGCAAGAAGGGGCATCTATTTTGATACCCCATTTAAGCAAGCTCTACAGAGCCTGCATTGCCTTTGGGTACGTACCCAAGGCATGGAGGGAGGTCAAAGTCACCTTTATACCGAAGGTGGGTAGACCGACTTACGAAGAAGCTAAGGCTTACAGGCCCATCAGTCTATCATCTTTTCTCTTAAAAGCTCTGGAGAAACTGGTAGACAGGTACCTAAGAGAGGGACCACTTAAGGTATTCCCTCTACATAAACTACAGTGCGCCTACAGCCCTGGCAAATCTACGGAAACGGCATTGCACTATGTTGCGAGTCGAGCCGAGGCTGCGCTAGAGGGACAAGAGATCTGCGTCGGGGCGTTCCTCGACATAGAGGGAGCCTTCGACAAGACAACATTTGAGTCCATACGCATTGCTGCAAAGGAACATGGCATCAATGATACCACGTGCAACTGGATTGACTATATGCTGAGAAGCAGGACAGTCAGATCGGAACTGATGGGAGACAGACTTAGTGCAAAAACAACAAGAGGTTGTCCACAAGGCGGAGTGCTGTCACCATTATTGTGGTGCTTGGTAGTAGACTCGCTACTCACCAAACTCAATAACGGACCATTCTACACAGTAGGCTATGCAGATGATATAGCTATAATGGTTAATGGTAAATTCCCGAACATAGTCTCTGGATTATTACAACAGGCATTGAGGATGACAGAGCAATGGTGTACAAAGAACCACCTCTCTATCAACCCAAGCAAAGCGGTCATTATTCCATTCACGAGGAAGAGACAACTAGGTAACCTAGGAGAGCCCTCCCTCAATGGAATAAAGCTGCCCTGGTCTACTGAAGTTAAATATTTGGGTGTAACGCTTGATAAAGAACTCAGGTGGAAAACTCACGTGGAAAATATTACGACAAAGGCCCTACGAGTGTTCGGCATGTGTCGTTCCACCTACGGTAAAACTTGGGGGCTAAAGCCCAAAGTTTTACGATGGCTGTACCGGACAATGATAATACCTATTATCACATACGGCAGCATAGTGTGGTGGCCAAGAACAAAGCTTGCCTCGTGCAAAGCGCCACTCACTAGGTTACAAAGAACAGTGTGTCTTGGAATCACGGGTGCTTTCAGGACAACACCCACGGCAGCGATTGAGAGATACCTAAATATCCCTCCTCTGCATATGATGGTCGAATTGGAGGCAAGGAAGGCATTACATCGTCTTGCTGTTGCTGGACTATGGGATGCCTCCAAGCCAAAGACAAACCATACAAGGTTCGATGAAAATGAAGGCCTGGATCGGGTAACAAGCATGATATCCGACAAAATGCAAACTATGTTTGTGTTTGAAAGGTCTTTCAAGGTCCAAATCCCTACAATAGAGGACTGGACGAAGGGACTCGATCCACCAGAACAAGAAAGTCTGGTTTGGTACACTGATGGATCCAAAATGGAATCAGGTACAGGAGCGGGAATATACGCAAAAGGTTACAAATGTAGCAAAAGCTTAGGGAAGATGGCAACTGTATTTCAAGCAGAAACATACGCCATAATAACCTGTGCTCAGGAGAATATAGATAGAGGAACCAGAGGTAAATCCATATATATTCTTAGTGACAGTCAGGCTGCAATCAAAGCCATGGCATCCTACAAAGTGGACTCCGGACTTGTTCTGGATGCTGTCCAAACCCTAAACAGGCTTGGGAAGCATAACAGAGTAAGACTGATGTGGGTCCCTGGGCACAAAGGAATCCATGGTAACGAAGTGGCAGATGAACTGGCAAGAGAGGGCTCAGCAAATGATTTTGTGGGTCCAGAACCATGTGTAGGCATTTCGACGTGTTTCGTAAAAGCCACATTTAGGGAGTTTGCTGATCGCAGACAACAAACACATTGGCTGTCTAACACCGGCCTACAACACTCCAAGAAGTTTCTAGGCTCTACGTTCAAAGCCCGGGAATATATTTGGAATATGAGCAGGGGGCAAATCCGCTACCTGCTTGGGGCCTTTACTGGGCACTTTGGAACCAACGACATGCTCATGAAGATGGGTCTGACCGCGACACCCATGTGCAGGTTGTGTGGGGAGCATACGGAACGCATGGAGCACCTTCTGTGCACATGCGATGCACTGGCTGGTAAGCGAATGAGTCTCCTAGGGATCGGATATCCAAAACCAGAAGACTATAGGCTCATATCTCCTAGCCTCGTTGTAAAACTCATGAAAGGAGTTTTCCACGAGACTGGGGAGGAGTAATTTATCTAGTGGACCACAATAGATCCCAATGGGTCGAAGTGTCCGAGTTATTTCTCGGCCCCTGCACAAGATAAGATACGTACACTAAAATAACTGAAATAATTAGAGTACAACTAATCCTTACATTTTGAGGCAGTAGATACCTGCTATAGATATACATTTCAAATTAACACCACTCCGATCGTTCGCCATGCTTGATAGTTAAAAACAATAGACGAATCTCTCTCAATTTGATGTATACTGTATTGCGATGCGTCATTCGTATCGAATTTCCCTACAGTAGTATTCGGTTGTATAGTGAATAGTTGCATAACTTTTTATAGCGCACATGCGATCGACAGAACAACGAAAAAAGTTACGAAATGAGATCGATTTCCAAACACTTGTAAATTATTTGTTAGGAATTTGTCATTGAACTTTTAAAAAGTAATAAAATGTTTCGAATAAAACATGTTCTCAAGTTATTTGAGAACACACATATTTTAGGTCTAATCACCACTCCTTTATTTCATAAGGATATCAAGCCGTTAAGTTTGTCAAAAGTTATTTTAATTCAATAAAAACTGAAAATTAACATAAAACGGTGAGTCCATGCTTGGCGAACCGAGCACGAGCCGAGCCACGAACGAGCACACTGCGATCACGATTCGCATAGCGTGTGGATGGGCTTGCGAGCCTTCGACTGCGCTCCGCCCGATTTTCAGTTTTTTCACGAACACAGGGATTCGCATCGCGCTCGTTGAAGGCTCGTTAAGTACGTCCACGCTCGAAATCGCGAGCAACTAACGAATCCTGTTCGTTCGAGGCTCGGCTCGTGCTCGCTTCGCGTAGCATGGACGCACCATTAGAAATCTAAATAAAAGATGACTTTTTTTATAGTTACTGAGGAGTTTCTGAATAAAAAACGTAACACGTATACTAGTAAGCATGTACATATAAACTTATATTATCACCTGTTTGTAGTGATTCGGAACATAGTCGTGAATGGACAAAGGCACCTAAATACGCTTATGTAACTGTTACACACGGCACGTTATTGTTGTTCAGACGGTTCTAGTTGACGGAATACAACTAACGGTGGCGATGGCGTTTTGGCAAACGGAATTGATGTAGGTGACGCGTGATTAGGGCTTTCAGCAGAATTATTTTCAATCTGAAAATTTTTATTATTTTAACCTGGAATTTTCAAGTTAACAAAATAAGGAAGTACCGGTGATATAAAGTTATATGTACATATTTATTTTTATTTTTATTCAAGTCCAAACTTAACAAAAAGTCTTATCAAACTCTTATACCATCATATAGGCCGTCTGGGGAACATTTCCTTGCCTTTCAGCGAACTAAATAAACAAAAACACCCATTTCTTCACATGCTCTGCTAATATGCAACAAAGTTTTGGCGACTCTACAGAATTAAAATAAAACATATAAAACGAAATTAACATAAATGCAAATTCAATTTCAAGCCTCTGAGTGACATCTTAAGCTCACCTTGAACCCCTTATTTACAAATTATAATTCGACCGCATTAGGCTTATATTATTGCAACTTGTGACAACCCTATGTTAGTTCAAAGAGTGCAATACATCACTACGAGTTAGTATTGTTCTTTACTACGATAGACAATTTGATTGACCGATTAGTTGGGGGACGAACTATGAACGTCTATAAACTACTATTAAACTAAAAAGTGAAATTGATTTTTAATTTTGAGCCGTATATATCGTCTAGACGTTTTAGAAAGGATACGACAAGGTTTTATGTAACTATGTGAAGCAATGTGGTGGAATGTGAAGAACACTTGTCCTACACACCCCCATTATGTAATGGCTTTGAACATTTAAGGATTAGATAGCGTATCGCTCGCAGGGTCGGCAACGCGCGCGTGATACCCCTGGTGTTGCAAGCGTCCATAGGCTACGGTAACCGCTTACCATCAGGCGGGCCGTATGCTTGTTTGCCACCTAAGTGGTATAAAAAAAAGTACAAGATTTATAGACATGCCTAATGATAGCACCGTATGATTTGTTTTTTCTTACTATTGTTTTCTCAGCCTTCATCTAAAAGTTGCATGGAGTACTGTTCTCATCTGTGGGATGGCTCAGCTAAATATCAACCTCCACTTTAAACTCCTTAGATGGACGCGCTCGGAGGATAATTGAGATAACGACCGAATGAACAAGAAACTGCAAAACCTGGATCATCGGCGTCAGGTTGCAAGTTTGATGGTTTTCTACAGATTGTTCCACGATGAATGCGAGCAAGAACTCCATAATCTTGTTCCTCTATCCCCGTTCTTCTATCGGACCACTAAGCGTCGGGAGGGTGTCCACCGCTTTGTCGTCGACATTCCTTCTTACCGTACCAAGCGTATCGATTCCTTTTCCTCGCCGTGCGGGCAAAGCTGTGGAATGATCCCGGCAACATGTTTCCAGACACGTACTACAACATGGGTACAAGGCCCGAGTGAACAGGCATCTGATGGGTACACGCGGTCCACCCTAGACCACATCATCGCTTACTATCAGGCGGGATTGTGGTCAAGCGCAAGCCCATCCTAACGTATCCTAATTCTAACTAATATTATAAATGCGAATGTGAGTTTGTTTGATTGTTTGTTTGTTATGCCTACACGCCTGAACTTCTGAAATCATGAAATTTGGCATTCAGATAGCCTATGGTATGGAGAAGGACATAGAACATATACTTTTTATCCCGGTAACGCGGGTGAAACCGTGGGGGACAGCTAGTATTAATAAAAAAAATAAAGTTTTATTATATTTATAAAGTTCATCAATACCAACATTTTGTAAGATTCCTTAAGTTGGTCAGTTCAGCAAGATTCACTGCGTTTTCCTCTCATTTCCTGACTTTACCTTTCAGATCGTATTCAAAAGGATCTTGTAATAAATCAATGAAAGTTGTTACAACAATATAGCCCGCTGTGAGTAATACTCGTTCAATACAAGTTAGGCGTTACTTTCACAGGAAAAGTTCACCCAGTAGTAAAAGTAGCTATAATAATGGATAATCAGATAGGTACTTGAGTCATTGCGTCAGAACAAGATAAGCTTCCTATTACTGTTGGATGAAGGGCCGCTCTATGTTTTGTAGTGAGTTTCTTGTAGGTCCTTAAACATATTTATTTCGTATCAAAGACTACTAGGTACTACATATCCTGCATGCCTAGACCGCCGAGCCAGGAGACTCATCGGAGATGAGTCTTTAATTAAGGCGAAACTCACGAGGCTCGACCATCGAAGAAAGGTTGCTTGCTTATCGGTTTTCTACAGGATATATTTTGTTGAGTGTGCGCAGGAATTGTTCAACCTAATTCTACCATCCCCATTTTCACACCGAACCACAAGACGCTGGGAAAATGTTCACCCGTACGTTGTTGACATACCGAAAATACAGACACAGCGTTTTGCATCCTCATTTATAATGCGGACAGCAAGGGAGTGGAACCGGCTTCCGGCGTCTGTGTTTCCTGACGCCTACAATCTAGGAACTTTCAAGGCCAGAGTGAATAGGTTTCTTCTGAGTAAGTGTGTTTCATCTTAGGCTTCGTCGTAGCCCCTTATGGGCGGGACAGTGACCAAACGCAAGCCCATTTAATAAAAAAAAAAAGCCTAATTTCATCACGTACCGTTGAGGCGTAAAGAGGTAACATACAAACATCGACATACAAACTAACTCATATTCCTATTAATAATATTAGCTACGATAGAAATGTTAATGATATGCAAAATTTATTTTATCTCACATGATACCTATTCGTTTTATACTGCTTATATCAGTTAATATATTTGGTAACCAAATTATTTGCATCTTGGTGATGCAAATATCACATGATGACCCTAAAACACATCATTTAAACTAGGTTTAAACTCCAAAAGATACAAGAATAAAACCGCCCGCGCCGCCCTGATAGAAAGTTGTCTTATAACAACAAATAATGTAATATGGGACTCTTGTGTGGTAATATATGCCAATTAATAGCTATTACGTGTAACAGAGATTTGTTGGCATTCCGTCTGTATCGAGATGAGTCGACCGGTCCGAGCGAGTTGTGCATCGAACACGTTTAATAAGCAATTTGCTCTTACTAACTACAGGTTGTTTCAAAACTATCAATGTTTATCATAATGTCGATCATATTAATCAAATAATATATAAGGTTATTGGTAAAACTATAATTCGATATAGCTGAAATTTCAACCTAGTTCTTAAAATGATTTATGAAGTATTTAAATTTTAAAGAGTTAGAATTCTTACTCTATGAGCTATGCTTATTTCAAAACCGGTGTTAGCTTCAGCAGCTTTTAGTTTCATAACTGATTTTTAAAAGTATTTAAATAATGCACACTTTCTTTAATCAATTCAGAGATACAAAACTTATATAAGTCATAACCTAATACATACACGTAGTATATAATAATAACTCTTTGCTATCACTAAGGATTGTTCTAACGCATGATAATAGTGGGCCATCCACTAACGTTCTTTCCCACCGGAATGGATTAAACGCTAGTGGATTCGCATTAGCGAGAAAGAATGAATGTATTAAAATCCCTGGTTCTTTCCTGTCGTAAAAACACGTCGCGATAACTGAGTAGGTTAGTGCCCGTTTATATTTCCCATACGATTGAGCAAAATGAAAATAATCCTTAATGATAATACAAAATGACGGGCATTCCTCATAAAAGTCAACAATCCTCAAGAAATAACAGGATTACGACCATCCACTGACATTTGATCGGGTTTGACTGACAAGATCCAATCTGACAGGAATAATATGTACCTTTATGTGTGGATGGTGATCGAAGGATGGTTTATTCTGTCGGACTGGCGTGTCATGATAGTCACAGGAAAGAATGTTATTAGTAAATTAGTTTTTAGTTAGTGACCTCAACGGGTTTATTCTATCCTTTCGCGTTTCCCTATAGATTGTACGACAGGACAAGTCGTAAAGAAAGAACGTTAGTGGATGGCCCGCTATTGTCAGATTTTCATTTCAATCATTGACATATATTACGAATCTACAAAATTAAGCATTCGTACGCATAAATCACTAACTTGGACTTTGAATCTGACTTGGAATCTGAATTTCACAACATACTATATCTATTATAATAAAATGAAGTTTTAGGTGATCAAAATCACGGAAAAGAGAATACACCTCTGTGATCAAAATCAAAATCAACGTCGTGAACGTTATACAGTTGACTCAGAGGGTTCAGAATACTCCGGCAAGAAACTCAGCAAGGTATAATATGTTTTTCACTCAACCATGCTATAATTATTATTGAAACGTTTGGATGAGAAAAGATGGCATCCCTCGATACTATTAACCCCGCCTGGAACGCGGACGAAACCGCGACACGATCGCTAGCAAATTTTACAGAAAATACTAAGCCAACAACTTAATTACTCTCTCACGACCTGAACTAATTGTATGAGGAAAAGAAACAACTCTTCACCTGTCAACGGACAAGTTTTATTGTCACATTCATTAGTATTTATATACTGTTATGGTGCATCCATGCTTGGCGAACCGAGCACTAGCCGAGCCACAAACGGATGGACGGCTCGCGCCTCAAACGAGCACGATTTTCAGTGTTTTCACGAACAAAGGGACTCGCATTGTGCTCATTGTAGGTTCGTTCGTGGCTCAGCTCGTGCTCGATTCGCGTAGCATGGACGCACCATTAGAACACCAATCTCAATTTAGTTGGTCAAATAAAGGAAAAGCGAATGCTGAAATATTTTTTTTGGGATGCTCATTTTTTTTTTTTTTTTTTTTTATACCACTTAGGTGGCAAACAAGCATACGGCCCGCCTGATGGTAAGCGGTGTTACATAACAATAAAACGGGACTTTTGAAGATGAAATAAATCTGAAGTTTCTTTTCGTCACTGACGATTACTCACTACCCTGTTATGCAAAAGTTTAATGTTCTGACATGTGAAACTAAGATGTGTAGATATAAGATTGAGGTTATCATTTTTGAAATCTATTATTTTACACATCAAGCAGCGCACATCTGTTGGATTTCTTGACAAATGATTGTTTATTTCAAGACAGCTACTGTCGTAGATCAAACATAACTTTATATTGTTTGTTAAAATTGTCTGAGAATGAGTCGCAGTCATCATCATCAATAAAAACTATCAAAACTTATCTTAGCTTTCACATAGAAAAATTGATAGTTTCGAAATTGTAAGTTAGCTATTTACAATTTTGAAACTATTACTACTACGTACTAAATACTATTATGACAATAATTTTATCCATCGGATAGTCAAGAACAGAAATTCCCAAGCAAGAATGTTGAGTGACAATAACCATTTTTTCTATCATCAAAACTAAGTACAACTTTCTTCAATTTTCTTAACACGCTATATCTTATCTTATCTTGTGCAGGGGCCGAGAAATAACTCGGACACTTCGACCCATTGGGATCTATTGTGGTCCCCTAGATAAATTACTCCTCCCCAGTCTCGTGGAAAACTCCTTTCATGAGTTTTACAACGAGGCTAGGAGATATGAGCCTATAGTCTTCTGGTTTTGGATATCCGATCCCTAGGAGACTCATTCGCTTACCAGCCAGTGCATCGCATGTGCACAGAAGGTGCTCCATGCGTTCCGTATGCTCCCCACACAACCTGCACATGGGTGTCGCGGTCAGACCCATCTTCATGAGCATGTCGTTGGTTCCAAAGTGCCCAGTAAAGGCCCCAAGCAGGTAGCGGATTTGCCCCCTGCTCATATTCCAAATATATTCCCGGGCTTTGAACGTAGAGCCTAGAAACTTCTTGGAGTGTTGTAGACCGGTGTTAGACAGCCAATGTGTTTGTTGTCTGCGATCAGCAAACTCCCTAAATGTGGCTTTTACGACACACGTCGAAATGCCTACACATGGTTCTGGACCCACAAAATCATTTGCTGAGCCCTCTCTTGCCAGTTCATCTGCCACTTCGTTACCATGGATTCCTTTGTGCCCAGGGACCCACATCAGTCTTACTCTGTTATGCTTCCCAAGCCTGTTTAGGGTTTGGACAGCATCCAGAACAAGTCCGGAGTCCACTTTGTAGGATGCCATGGCTTTGATTGCAGCCTGACTGTCACTAAGAATATATATGGATTTACCTCTGGTTCCTCTATCTATATTCTCCTGAGCACAGGTTATTATGGCGTATGTTTCTGCTTGAAATACAGTTGCCATCTTCCCTAAGCTTTTGCTACATTTGTAACCTTTTGCGTATATTCCCGCTCCTGTACCTGATTCCATTTTGGATCCATCAGTGTACCAAACCAGACTTTCTTGTTCTGGTGGATCGAGTCCCTTCGTCCAGTCCTCTATTGTAGGGATTTGGACCTTGAAAGACCTTTCAAACACAAACATAGTTTGCATTTTGTCGGATATCATGCTTGTTACCCGATCCAGGCCTTCATTTTCATCGAACCTTGTATGGTTTGTCTTTGGCTTGGAGGCATCCCATAGTCCAGCAACAGCAAGACGATGTAATGCCTTCCTTGCCTCCAATTCGACCATCATATGCAGAGGAGGGATATTTAGGTATCTCTCAATCGCTGCCGTGGGTGTTGTCCTGAAAGCACCCGTGATTCCAAGACACACTGTTCTTTGTAACCTAGTGAGTGGCGCTTTGCACGAGGCAAGCTTTGTTCTTGGCCACCACACTATGCTGCCGTATGTGATAATAGGTATTATCATTGTCCGGTACAGCCATCGTAAAACTTTGGGCTTTAGCCCCCAAGTTTTACCGTAGGTGGAACGACACATGCCGAACACTCGTAGGGCCTTTGTCGTAATATTTTCCACGTGAGTTTTCCACCTGAGTTCTTTATCAAGCGTTACACCCAAATATTTAACTTCAGTGGACCAGGGCAGCTTTATTCCATTGAGGGAGGGCTCTCCTAGGTTACCTAGTTGTCTCTTCCTCGTGAATGGAATAATGACCGCTTTGCTTGGGTTGATAGAGAGGTGGTTCTGTGTACACCATTGCTCTGTCATCCTCAATGCCTGTTGTAATAATCCAGAGACTATGTTCGGGAATTTACCATTAACCATTATAGCTATATCATCTGCATAGCCTACTGTGTAGAATGGTCCGTTATTGAGTTTGGTGAGTAGCGAGTCTACTACCAAGCACCACAATAATGGTGACAGCACTCCGCCTTGCGGACAACCTCTTGTTGTTTTTGCACTAAGTCTGTCTCCCATCAGTTCCGATCTGACTGTCCTGCTTCTCAGCATATAGTCAATCCAGTTGCACGTGGTATCATTGATGCCATGTTCCTTTGCAGCAATGCGTATGGACTCAAATGTTGTCTTGTCGAAGGCTCCCTCTATGTCGAGGAACGCCCCGACGCAGATCTCTTGTCCCTCTAGCGCAGCCTCGGCTCGACTCGCAACATAGTGCAATGCCGTTTCCGTAGATTTGCCAGGGCTGTAGGCGCACTGTAGTTTATGTAGAGGGAATACCTTAAGTGGTCCCTCTCTTAGGTACCTGTCTACCAGTTTCTCCAGAGCTTTTAAGAGAAAAGATGATAGACTGATGGGCCTGTAAGCTTTAGCTTCTTCGTAAGTCGGTCTACCCACCTTCGGTATAAAGGTGACTTTGACCTCCCTCCATGCCTTGGGTACGTACCCAAAGGCAATGCAGGCTCTGTAGAGCTTGCTTAAATGGGGTATCAAAATAGATGCCCCTTCTTGCAATAGTATTGGGTAGATGCCATCTGGACCAGGGGATTTGAGAGGCTGGAAGCCCGCTATGGCAAGCTTCAGTTTGTTCTCATCTACCACTTTCTTTGCCGTGAGCCAGTTATCTTTGGACGTGTGCCTTTTGAGCTCGTCACTTGTAACTGGTTCCTCTTCATCGCTTTCGCGCAGTATACATTCCGGGAAGTGAGTCCTAAACATCACGCCCAGAGTGTCCTGTCCAGTTTCCGTGACACGCCCATTTTCATCCTTTACAGATGATAGTGGGTTTGTCTTAGTCATGGACATAGCTTTGCACAACCTCATTCCACTCGGTAGAGCTTCGATAGAGGAGCAGTGCTGTCGCCAATTGGCTCTTTTGGCCTTGCGTACCGCCGTGCTATACCTTGTCAGCATGCTAGAATAGCCAGAAAAATCTTCCCTGGCTTTTGCATCATTGAAGGCCTGTCGTGTTTCCTGACGTATTTTAGATAGTTCAGGAGTCCACCATGGTACCTTTTTACAAAAGGCCTTTTTCTCTGGGCAATTATCTTCCCATGCACCGATGGTGCCCGCCTTAATTCTGTCCGCTTCAAATTCTATGTCTAGTATGGAATTAAGCTTACCTTTAGGGCTCCCTAGATTTACTTTAAGGTCCCTCCTGTACGAGTCCCAATTTGTGTGCCTTGGGTTTCTCCTTCGTCTAGTTTCGGCTTCTCCCGCCGTCCTAAACCTAAAGCATATATAATTATGGTCAGACAGAGAGATTTCGTCCGATACATGCCAATTTTCAATATGAGCACTGGCTCTGTTTGAAGCCAGTGTCAGGTCAATAACTTCAGTTCTCGCAGAGGTCCTGAAAGTAGGTTTATTGCCTGCGTTAAGGATTTGTAAAGAAGAGCTTACCACAAAGTCCAACAAATCCTCCCCTCGTTTGTTGACATCTGAACTGCCCCAAACGACGTGGTGTGCATTCGCATCGCAGCCAAGTATCAGATCGAGATTCTCTTGGGTGCCGTAGTCAACCAGTCTTCTGATTAGTGGTGTTACTGGTTCCTTTTGTTCATATGGGAGATAGGCAGAGGCAAGGATAATTCTCCTTTTCTCCGTTCCCGTCCCCACTTGGATCAAAGTTGTTGTTAGATCCCTGTAACAGAAAGTACGTAAGGGCATTGCCTCTATACCGCCCCTGATATAGATGCAAGTCCTCGCGTCATTAGTTGGACAGTCATAGAGCACCATGCCCCCTGTCCCACCTAAGCCTTTTATGGTCCCTTTATACAAATATGGTTCCTGTATCAAGGCAACGTCGTACGTGTTAAGCTTCAATTGCCGAGCCAGAAGGGCAGTAGCGGCTCTGCAATGATGCAAATTGATTTGTACACACCTTAGTCCCTCCATCTTTGATGTATTGATGGGTTTGCTGTTGTGGGAGTGCCTCAGTTTTGAGGCCCCTCCTCCATCGCCTGACTCTCCTCGAGAGCAGTTGGCGACGCAATCCCCAGGGTGTCGAGGCCCTCGAGTATGTCATCCTCGAAGTCCGCCTCTGACGCCCCAGTCTTGATCGCTGCCTCCTGCGCTCCGTCGTGAGCAGGGACCTCTTCGATGGCCTCCTCACACTGCGGTGGTCCATCTTCGGAGGGCTCCACTCCTGCTTCCGCAGTGGGTGCCTCTCCCTTGTCTTCTTCCAGGAGCTTGAACGAGTATCGTTCAATTCCTCCTGGAAGACAGTAGCCCGCGGCCTTGATGACTCCAGCGGACACCCCGTCCATGAGGACGATACGACGGATGCCGGTCTGCTCAGTGACAGTGTTCACGACTTTCCAGTCGTCCGTCCTCAAGGCAGGGTTAAGCCGCTGGAGCAACCGGATGGCCCGAACAGAGTCTTGCAACGCCAAGTTGCGACACTTCCATGCCATTTTAACTGGCTTTGGAAGGTCCTTGGCGTTGACGACCTGGAGTTTCAGGGAGCCAAGTTCCACGTTGTGGATGGCACCCCGAAACCAGCTAGCTGCTTCAGAGTTGTCGCAGGATACATGCACTGCACCTGCGACAACTCCGGGAGCAACTGTGACGACAGGTAGAGGATCCGGCGCTTCCTCCAGTTTCTCAATTATGAGTTCCTGGATTGGCATCAGATCCTCCGCCTTCAAGTACTCCTCCGGGTACTTGACTGTAACGACAGCGAGTTTCACAGCCGCCACCGCATCCCTAAAGGATACGGTCGAGGACGATGGACCTTGGGTCTTCATCCTCTTGGCCGCCATGTCCCCGCTGTCGCTGCTGAGATTAGCACGCGGCCTCTTTGATGGTCCTCCCGTAGAAGTCCCTTCTAGAGCCGCCTGCTGTCTCAGCTTATGGCGCTTTCTTCTTTGCGCCCCAGATCGTCCCCCCTGGCGCCAGCCTGACTCATGCCGGCCGCCGGGTGACGAAGTGGTGCTGCCTTTGCCAGACGCGTCCGAGGCCGGAAGGTCCGAGGTCGTTTGACCTCTAACACAGGGCTCCCGTTTCGCGCCAGCTTTGGCAGTACCTTTATGCCCGGTGGGCTTAGTTGCAGTGCCGCCCAACGGTGGTCCCGCAGCAGTGCCGGCCCTCGATAGTGCCGCAGCAGTCCCATCTTTTGACGGTCCCGCCGCAGTCCCACCTCGAGACGATCCCGCTGCAGTCCCACCCCTGGGCGGTCCTGCTGAAAGTGGTGCAGTCCCGGCTTGCGCCGGTCCCGCCGTCTGGTGTGCAGTCCCGGCTTGCGCCGGTCCCGCCCTCTGGTTTGCAGTCCCAGCTTTCGCCGGTCCCGCCTTGTGGTTTTTTTTATGTTTAAAATCCATTAAAAATCCCGAATAAACTACTTCGTCCCTCAACTATCCCCACCCGCCATGGAGTGCTCAAGTGGCGATGCTACGGTAGCACCAGGGATTAGTCGAGGGATATAGTCCCCCCCCCATTGGTTACTCACGAGACTGCACAGCACTAACTCACGCCGCTACCACTAGCGATGCGAGCGAGCGCCGCCGTCTGCAAGCCCCCAATGGGAGTGAACTCGCCTGGGGGCCGTCTGACCGGACCCCGTAGCCGATTGACCGCAGCTGGCTAAGCTGCGGCCTCCCGTGTAAAGAGAAATCCGGGCCAAAGTGGAGTGTTGCCTCAGAGACGTTAAACCGCCTACGCTCATCGGCTCAGCCACCAGGATCCCATCATCCTCCCGTACGGGTCCCCGCGCACGGCACGAACACGCGGGAGGTCATTGCTATCCAACATCTGATTTTGTTCGATGGTGGACACCCAGGGGCATGACCTCGCCACCCCTGTGTTAAGTAGCCCGGTGATTTCTGTTACGTCTATTTCATAAGGAATTAGACCAATAACGGGGCGGCAACCTCGAGAAGGAACATCACCGCACTTGCCTTGAGGATCTACACGACCGTAGCGCTCTCCCTCAAGACCACGCCACCTTGCCAACTCAGAAGGAGTAAGGCAAGGTAGGCCTGCATCTATACTACCAAGCTAAGCGTGTTGCAATTTTAAAAGCATAGACCCAGCCCCGCCCCTAATAGGACCCACCTGTTTTATAAACACGCTATATAAAACAGGTGGGTCCTATTACGCACCTTACAAACAGAATGATACAAATAAATATCTGAGGCAATTAACCACGCTCGGTTCCCTTTCACTGAACATCTGCTTAACACCACTAATCATACTTGCAAGATGAGTGTAGGTATGATCAAAGTTACGTCACAAACATGCGTAAAATACAGTTCACACGTCTATCAAACGGCCTGTGCGTTAAATTTATTGGAAATTAGTTTTATTCTGGTGGATTAATTCGACTTTGTTTGTCTTCAGAAGTACAGTTAAGTATTCTATGAGGTATATGGTTTTCAGGATATGTACCAAATGCGCTTAATATGAGGTTTAAAATATGAGCTTTGGGTTAAATCGAAAAATGATTGAAAAGGATTTTTAATACTTTTATATTTCTATGTAGGTAATTTAGCAATTATGAACGCGATTCAATGTGGTGAGGATATGTAAGTTAATCGTAAGTCTCTTTGTTTTTCTTTCAGAAATTTAAATAAAAATAATAAATAAATAAATAAATATCCTGGGACATTTCTCACACACGGTCATCTGATCCCAAACTAAGCAGAGCTTGTACTATGGAAACCAGATAACTGATATAATACATATACTACTTTTGGTTTGTAAATACATACTTAATATACATAATTACACCCAGACTCAGGTCATACAGACATGTGCATGCACACGAATGTATGTCCTGTGTGGGAATCGAACCCACGACCTGCGGCGCGTAAGGTGATTCTTAACCAACTGCGCCAAATGGCCCGTCATTATTTATTTATAGCCAAAAAAAATATTAAATATGCTTTTTCATAATGAAAGGTTCATTAAATTCGTGAAAGCGTAACAACACGTTAGTGTAATTATTAAATTACACTTTCGCATAATTATATTATGATCAGGATTTACATGTCCACGTCATGTTAGTATTATAAAACTCACATATAAATAATTAATAAGGCATGTTACTCATTATATAGTATTCTGAATAGCTGTAGTAATTGAATTCCACAGATTTTTGTATAAGCAGCTTTCAACGTTTGATTGACAAGGGTTTGAAAAGCAAATAAAAAGATTACTTAATCATTATTATTTATACAAATATTTTGTATTTATATCTAAACTATGATGTGATGATTGTTAAATGAATACCTGCTACAGCATCGCTTCCTTTCCTAATTAAGTTTTGCAACTTATCACTTTAACACGTTTCTTCCATGCAAGTACTTGACTTTCATAATATTTCCCTTCACTTATTAGTTAGGTAAACAAACAATGAAATGATTTCACACTACATCATTTCAGTCATCACTGTAAAGGCATTGTCGTAATTAGGTTATTTGCATTGTTACCACATGTTCAAAAAAATACATAATTTGGTCCTGACTACAATGTGTGACAAATTCCACCAAATTTGTGCAGCTTATTCAGTAACGTTGACTAGGTTGGCACATACTTTTTAACATTGGTCAACCGTCCTCGGGGCCAACACTGCTTTTTTAAATCCAAAAGTTTATTAAATTAAAATCATAACGAAGGTGTCAATCATTGAATTATACAGGGCGTCCCACGGCTATGCCACATGGAGGTAAAGTACCTTAAATATTGTAGATGGAACATTTTACTGAAATAATACATTATATTAATTTAAAAAAAAATTTAAACTGCATTCATAGATTTTTAAATATTTAGATGGTTGAACCGGAATCGAATCCGTTACATGAGAAAAATAATTACTCTGTAGCTTTATCATACCGATCGAAAGGCTTCATCATAAGGATTATTTTTTGCTTAATAACATAGTCTCAGAAATAAAAGGAAGACAAAGGAAAACAAAAGAAAGTTAAATTAAAATAATGTATTCTTTCAGTAAAATGTTCCATCTACAATATTTAAGGTACTTTCCCTCCATGTGGCATAACCGTGGGACGCCCTGTATATTACTTCACTTCTTTTCACGTCACTTACTAAACTAAAATTTTCTCTTTCGCGTTCTCTGCGCCTAGTACCAAAGAAAGCCTTTCCTTTACATGTTGTAGATGTTTTTTTTTACTGGCTAGAAGGTCCAAAAACGATTAGCATTATACCCTTACGCGGCAAATCGGCGAGCAAGCTCTCAACCGGACGTATATATGATATCTACAGAGATACCATATTTGCTTCTCTTCGTAGACGAAGACTTTAAGGCGATAACTCAGTGACGTCGAAAGCCGTGACTATGGTCGTAATGTCTACCATGAGCTGGGCTTTCGGTGATTGAAAACATCGTGAGGAAACCATAGAACAGTGACAGGGTACTTTGTAGTACCCGCCTGGCTGGCTAACACCTAGTTGAACATCTGTGAGTGAATCATCTGAAGTGCTTGCTTCAGTGTGTTCCGACAGCTGCACTTGAGATCCAGTTTCCTTCTAGGCTTTGTGTGCTTACCACCTTAGGCCACATCATCATTGACCGTGGTAAGATTATGGTCAAACACAGGCATATAAATAATTGATCTAATTCGATATGTGGATCTAATTCGGTCAATTACCGTTCCAAGCCTGCTGCCGTTTGCCTGCTTTCTTGTTCTGGGATATCGAGATATAATATTATATTCAATAGAAATACTGAGGCAGAAATCTATAATGGTTTCTTAAACAGGTATGATAAACATATGAAAATAAAACGATAGCTGTAGAAAGTACACGATATCTTACTGTAATCTATTGCTGACGCGCGGTTAGGAATGTTGAAAGGTAGATTAGTAGTATGATTCTGTTACTGTTATGAGGTATGTTGAAATTATGTATTTTTAAGTAACTAAAACTATTATTAAAGTGTAGGTATGTTATTTTCAATAAAGGTAAACTCGCCGGTAATTTTTACCCATCGATGTTTTCATATTTATACTAATTTTAATATAATCTATACTTTAGTTTAGAGTATTGTTTATTATTATTTCTTTTGTGTGTGTTTCTCAAAAGTTAAGTTTCATCTATACTAATATTATAAATGTGGAAGTAACTCTGTTCAACCGTACCTTTTCATCCCTAAACTGCTGAGCCGATCGCGATGAAATTTGGCACAAAGATAATCTATGAGCGAGAAGGACAAAGGCTACTTTTGAATCCGGGAGCCGTTGAAACAGCGGGGGACAACTAGTAAACTATACAGCAAATAATTTTTACTATTTGCTGAATTGATATGAATGAATATCTTATTTTTAATGTGTGTTTGTCAAAATCAATAATAGTTTAGGTATATCACCTCGTCTTTTATATCCCCCAAATCAGATAGAAGTAGATAATTACAACGTTCATAAGTGCCTTACCAGGGGGCCTACCACAAGCTCTTAAAACAAGGTTAAAATAACCTTATTTGTCTTTTGTCCTGTTTTGACGCCGGATGTCAAAGAGGGACAAAAGACAAATAAGGTTATTTTAACCTTGTTTTAAGAGCTTGTGGTAGGCCCCCAGGGCCTAAACTGAATAGACAACTTTTTGATTTGATTTTAAATTCCTCGTGATAATGTGGAAAGTATTGTAAGGTCAATAAATTGAGCATTTAATCATACAACATTTATTTTTAACAAAATTCAGTAACAAATAAAGTTATTAACAATAATTACATCTATAACAGTCTTCCCATGAATAAATAAAATTGATTACATACAATGGCAACATTTATGCAAAAATATAACATAACAATGGTAATCGCTAAATGCTACGTTGAAATATCAATTTCTTATAACGAGACGTCACTAATATTATTACAGTTTGGCATATGAAGTACGACCAGCTGTGTAAGTATTCTTGTAACTAGAGTTAGGATCAGAAGAATAGTCATTACTGTGAGCACCAATTTCATTGTCTTCTTTCGGAATGCTCTGGGTTATAGGACCGTGCAATTTATCATATTCTGACGTACCAGGCTGCTGTGCATATGATAAGCTATATTTAGCCTGGGAATTCGTCGGATTGTAATTATAAAAGCTTTGCACAGGATTGGGATACAGAAGGTTATTGTATAGAGAAGGATTTGGCTGAGCAAATAGCAGCATTGTAGAGGGTTGATTCAGGTATGAACCGAATTGAAAAGGCTGGTAGTTCGGAATGTTGTATTGACTCTGTGGTTGATACGAATTAACTAATTGATTCTGATGACCGCTTATCTGACTCGATGGATTAGGAATAAACAGCTGCTGCGGGTAATGAACTTGAGGCTGAGATGCGTAACTATTTGGCTGCTGTAGTATAGCTAACTGTATGTTACCATTTGTGGTCTTCGGTGGTACTATTTGGTATTTAGACTGGTAACCAGGGTTCGGTACAAAATTAATTGGAACGAATTGTGATGTAGTCGCTGGGGGGATGACAT
The DNA here is from genome assembly GCA_947623365.1 of Achlya flavicornis. Classification (NCBI taxonomy): domain Eukaryota; kingdom Metazoa; phylum Arthropoda; class Insecta; order Lepidoptera; family Drepanidae; genus Achlya; species Achlya flavicornis. Next base: position 9,261,423 of record OX392482.1, read on the forward strand.
TCACTTGTGGCTGTTGAGAGTAAGCTGACGATGATGACGTATCTGTGGGGGAGTTGGAAGACGAATAATATTGACTACTTCCTTGACTCGGGTAGAAAGAATTAGGTACTTGCGATTGGTACGACGGATTAGCTGAATTGCCTTGTGAACTTGGATTCTGTGAGTATATACTGTACGTATAATCCTGCTTCTGGGCTCCAGTTGTGATTGAGTTCAAACTGGTTCCTTTCCCAGCGCCTCTTTTCTTCTGCTCAACATCGTCAACTTCGCTTGAGCAGACAAGCGTAGTGAACGCGATGCAAATCTGAAATTAACGATCATACGATCCATCATAGTTAATTCAAAATAGGCGTGGAAGCCAATCAATCAGTTACCTCGTTATCGCATTATTTTCATTTTGATATACGAACTTGAATGTGCGTTTAAACAGATAACAAATTACGCGTGTAAACGCGTGATGACTTGCGAATGGCTTAGTTAAAAATTATTCTCGCTTTAACGTTTGTTATGTAAAGAGAAAACTTACCAAAACTTCCCATTTAGCCATGGTAATGCAAATCGTAGCGTTTGACGCCCACGGGAGTATAATTACATTATTTTCTTAAGGAAAAACGCGTATTGCGAAAGGAAAAGTGCTCTATTCACCGGGGCGCACGGAAAAGTGCATGAGTGTATCAAGTTCATGCATTTATATGAGCGGTTGTGGGCAACTTTCCTATGGCTCCAGATCGCAGCCGCCCGCGCCGCGCCTCGCTGCGCCGCGGGAAGTGGTCGATAGGTCTTTGTCCTGTATCGGAACGTATCCAGTTTACTGCGAGATTGTTCACTTCCTACACGCTACAAGGATGCTTGGAAGTGCGTTGGATAAATACTTACATTGCTTACTAACATTACGCTCTAGTTGAACATTGCTTTATATCGAGTAATCTTTATCCTATCCTCCATATTCCATCCGATCGTATTTACTCTAGACGTCTCATGGGCATAAAAAGATGTGGTAAAACTTCGCACATGTAGGTTGCCTATAGCATTGAGAGAGGAGAGAGATACGCTATGCGGGATATAGCTAGTACTTATACAATAATTAATATTATCCTGTTCAATACATAAATACTATACCTTCTCTATGGGTAGGTTAGGTACTAAAAGCGAAAGTGAGTTTGTCTGGCAGTTTCTTAAGTTTTCATGGCTAAACTACTTAACCGATTGTGATAAAAATGAAGCTGAACTGATAGTTACAAATATCATATCAAATTAAGATAACGCAGTCAATTTTAGAAATAACCCCTTATAAAACAACTCACATGATTATTATAGTCTTTATTTTAAACACTACATTCCTAAACACATAATGATGTTAGCGAGAATGTGAAGGAAACAATTTATTTAAGCACCTGCAAGTAAAAGGGCTACCTCAGGGTGTAATCAGTGAAATATCTCAAGAGCTTTCTACGGAGGCCGCGCTATGAATTACATATAATTGTAGGCTGCAGGTGCCTACTTATGCTCACATACATAAAATCATAATGGTGCGTCCATGCTACGCGTAGCGAGCACGAGCTGAGCCTCGAACGAACAGCATTCGTTCGTTGCGCGCAATTTCAAGCGTGCGAGCCTTCAACGAGCCTACAAGAGCGCGATGCGAATCCCTGTGTTCGTGAAAAAACTGACAATCTGGCGGAGCGCAGTCGAGCACGCTACGAATGCTTGTTCGAGCCTCGCAAGCCCGTCCTCGCTACACGAATCGTGCTCGCAGTGTACTCGTTCGTGGCTCGGCTCCTGCTCGGTTCGCCAAGCATGGACGCACCATAACATTGATAACTGTACCTTTTTTTTTTTTTTTTTTTTTTTTTTTTCGTGGGGAAATCCTCATAGGATACCCGACCGCCTCGGGGGTAGCGGCCAGGTTATGCCGGACTTGTACCGGCTAAAACCCCACGGTGGTCGCCATCTGCGCTGTAGAGGGGGGCGGGCTCTCGTGTTGAACGCGTACCTGCTCACCCCTCCACGCGCGGCGCTTAGATAGCTCGTCCCGGGGGAAGTGTGATACCTCCCCCCAGCACCCTCGCTGTGCTATCGCACGATGAGTCGTGACCACATCGACTCATCGTTCTCCTTGGGGTCGCTTCTGGGCGCACAGAGCCCCCGCTCTGATTGCCCACGACCCCAAAGGCCCCGTTTAGTCGCCTTTTACGACAGGCAGGGGAACACCGTAGCTGTTATTCTAAGCCCGAGCTACAGGGCCGCGACGAGGCACATTTGCACCCCGGCGGCTTCGCCTCCGGGTGGGATCGGCCCTCTCCCTATCCCGCTCAGCAGCCTCCTTCTGGACCATTACGGTCTCACAGAAGGAGGCTACGGCTCTCCACGCTGTATCCGTCGCCTCACGTCCGATCCTATACAGATAACTGTACCTGCGTTTCAATTATTACTATTAACAATCTAGGTATATATTTACGTATGTCAAGTCTAGGTAGTGATGTTGCCGAGACGAAGGTCCCGTCGCGGGTTCGAATCTTACAATGAGCTTGAGTTTTCATAGAAGGAAAACATCGTGAGGAAACCATAGTACGGTGGAAGGGTACTTTGTAGTAGGTACCCACCTGGCTGGCAACCATCCTCAAGTTGAAAATCTATCACGAAGCACCTATCGGTGTGTTGAGCAGCTGCACTTGAGAGCCTTCTAGGCTTTGTGTGCTTCCTACCTTCCGCCAAATCATCACTTACCGTGGTGAGATTGTAGTCAAACACGGGCCAATAAACTAATAAAACTTATGAAGTCAACTAGTCTCTATCTTGCTATCAAGGATTTGAATCTTTAAAATAGATGTCTAGAGAAAGTTACGTATTTAACTATTATTTTTGTGATTTATTGCGTTCAGTATATCATGCCTTCACTCTCATTTTAAAAATCACACTCGTTTAGTCTCCATTTTCCTGTCGCATTATACGTATTTGTTCAAGGATTTATTACCATATAAGTAACCAGCCTAGTTTTAATAATATGTACCTAGATTGTAGTTTCGCAATTTAAATCAGTACTATTCTTAAATATACCTATTACTAACGTATTTTATAAGTTTTCTACTTCTTAATTCGTCCATTGGTAATCGTTCCTGTTTGTGTGTTTGTTTGGTAAACAAAATGTTTAACTTATTATGTTAATTTTCAGCTACCAATTATATTATCGAAGTTGCATAATATTCCGCCTTTAGATCATGCAATATTATAATGTTAACAAAATTCTAGTTCAAATACCAATGAAAAAATGCATCCACATTCGATGTCACTTTCATTTGTGTTTAATCTGCTTTAGCACAAAAACGGATGTTTCCATTCATATGTTTTAGAAGCAAGAACATTGATAGTATGCTCGATTTCTAAACCTTTAAAAAAAAAAAGCTTTTGTAAAGGGTGATACATAATTATTGTTTCCTGGATCAGGGCAGGCAGATGTCCCCCCTGAAGTGTTGCCACCTTGTCGTGGTGGGGGGGCTTGCGTGTCCCAAGGATCCTCGTGGCTATACCGGCAGGGCTACCCATACCGGGAGGCACGGGGGGAGGGGCCAGACTAAGAGCAACACAGTGGAGGAGACGTCTCTGGATGTCTGGCGGCGTCGTCTTGGACTGCCGCGTGGGGCGATGGGTCTGCTGGTTTCTTCTGGCAGACAGGCTTCGGCTACCGTCGGCTCAACCCGTAATCCTGAATTGACAGGACCGGGGGTTCTTCGGAATCGCGGGGAAGAAAACCCCTTAAAAAATAACCCAAATCCCAAGCTAAGGCGCCTGGCGATGGGATGTATGGCTGGGGGGAACCCAGTCCCAAGGGCGTCATTCGAGGGACCTAACCCTCTAAAAAAGGAAAACAAAATGACTGAAGTGAACAGCAAAATATCTACCCAGGAGGGTCCCGACCGTAAGGAAGGGGAATCCCTCAGTGCTCAGGCACTCAGCCCTATCGTATCTGGGAGGGGCAACTGTCACTTGACGAAAGGAGGAAGTGGTAAAGAGTGCTCCATCGTTCTGGAGAAGACGGTGGAGATCAAGAAGAAGAAGAAGAAGAAGAGTAAAAGTGGAGAGGATTCGGATATGGATGTATCATCCGGGCTATCCGACTCCAAAACAAGGGGAAAATTCTGGGGGCGAAAGCGGTCCCGCACTAGAGGTACTTCTGGCTCGGACAGTGAGTCCAGCATTGACAAGAGTCGGAAGGTCTCTACTGGTCAGAGAGGTACAGGTCGGAGTCCCATCTTGAGTCTGTCCTCTACAAGGGGCGAGCTTTACAAAGCTAAGCGTGGTGAGGCGGAGCTCGTAGCGCAAGAGGAGGTGTCATCCCTGGCGCGTGGACTCTGCCCCACCACATCTACAAACAAGGGTGTTGTGTCGTCTTCGGGAGCTCCCATGACGGCACATGATCTAAGTAAGAGGGTGTTGGATTCCGTGGCGATCGTCAACAAGGTCGCCACGAAATCCACAAATCTAAATGGTAGATTTGTGCGGGGCCTAAAGGTCGCTGCTGATACCATTACGGAGACGGTGCAGGACTTGCAGTCCCGCACCACTGATGGGGAGACTCAGCGGTTGTTGACTGCGAATGCCGGCCTAAAGTCGGAGCTCGCAGAAGTGCGGAAAGAGTTGGCTCAACTCAGAGCTGACATGCAGCGGACTCCGACAGTGGGCACGGTGGCGCTACAGCCTTCGTCTGCCCCATCAGCGAATCTCGAAGAAATGACGCGCTGCATCATGACCCAGGTTGGGCTCATGGTGAGCGCCCGGCTCGAAGCGCTTGCGCTAGACGGGAGGTTGCTCCCTGAGCGACGGACTCGGCCGCCTTTGGCGGCGGACCGAGCGAAAGCGTCGGCTCCTGCGTCTGCTCCACGTGAGCGGGCGGCTGCTGCCGATCCGGCGGCGCTTCCGGGAGGGCAGGGATCTGCTGCGGACTCTTCGGCTCCTACGACTGAGCCTCGGCCGGGCAATGCTCGGGCTCCCGGGACTGCCCCACGTGGAAAGATGGCTGCTAGTGCTGCGGCTGCTCCGCGTGAGCCTGTGGGTCTCGATACTCGGAGAGGTGGGAAAAAACGGCGAGGGAAGAAGGCTGACGCTCCCCCTTCTCAGGCGGTTCCGGGTTCGCGCCCTCTGCCGCCGGCCCCGGAATCTATGGATGAGCCCTGGAGGGAGGTGGCTGGGAGGCGTGGAAAAGCTGTGCCACCCCAGATGAAGCCTGCTGCTGCGCCGGGGCAGTCGCGGCAGCAGTCACAGAAGCCGCAGATACGCGTCCCTCGTTCGGCGGCTGTCGTTATTAAACTTCAGCCGTCTGCTTTGGAGAGGGGCGTGTCCTACGAGGCAGCCATAAAAGAGGCAAAAACAAAAGTGGATCCGGTTAGCCTCGGCATCCCCGGACTCCTTTTTAAGAGAGCCGCTACGGGTGCCCGGATGTTCATCATCCCGGGCGCAAACAGCGGCGAAAAGGCAGACTCCCTCGCTGCAGCGTTGAGGGGGGCCTTCAAGGAGGAGGACGTCCAGGTATCCAGGCCTACGAAGTGTGCAGACTTGCGCATATCGGGTCTGGATGACTCAGTGACAGCGGAAGATGTCGTGGCTGCTGTGGCCAGGAATGGTGGATGCTCTGAGGCATCCATAAGGGCGGGCGTGATTCGCCAGAACCATTTCGGCGAGGGCGTAATCATTTTGAAATGCCCTGCTGCGGCTGCCCAAAAAGTCCTAGGGAAAGAAGAACGACTGCTCGTCGGTTGGGTTTCGGCACAGGTGCAGCTCCTGCGGCCGCGCCCGATGCGCTGCTTCAAGTGCCTTGAGATAGGGCACGTACGGGAGCAGTGCACAGCAGAAGTGGACCGTGGCGGTCAATGCTTCCGGTGTGGCCAGATTGGTCATAGGGCCGGAGTGTGCACTGCTGCACCACACTGCACGGTGTGCGCGGCTGCTGGCAAGCCAGTCTCCCACAAATTGGGTGGCAAGGCGTGCGTCGCGGCCCGACCGCCGAGCAAGAAGAGGAGGAAGCAGTTGAGGGCTAAAGCAGCCGCGTCGACTGCGGCCAGCTCACAGCCAAGCACCAGCGCGGCAGCGAGCGAAGTGGTGGTTCCGATGGCAACGGAATAACGCACGCCCTTCGCTTGCTACAGGCGAATATCAACCACTGCGCAAGAGCTCAGGATTTGCTAGTCCAGAGCATGGCGCAGTGGAGGATACAGCTGGCTGTGGTGCCTGAGCCGTACCTCATCCCTCCTGGTGATGACTGGGTTGGGGACCTGGATGGCCTAGTTGCCCTAGTCCGTCGAGGCGCTGCTGGCTCCCCTCCTTTCGAAAAAGTAGCGAAGGGTAGGGGATGCGTTGCGGCGTTGTTGGGGGAGATAATGACCATAGGAGTCTATTTCTCTCCCAACAGGCCCCTCGCCGAATTCGAGTCCTTTATGGATGAGGTGGGGGCCTTGATCGGACGGAGCCATCCTCACCCCGTGCTGGTGGTTGGGGATCTTAACGCCAAGTCTGTGGCGTGGGGATCTCCCGCGACCGATGCAAGGGGTAGGTTTTTGGAGGATTGGCTCCTGGCGAATGGCCTATCGGTCCTCAATCGGGGGTCGGTAGACACGTGCGTGCGGTATCAGGGCGGTTCAATCGTGGACGTATCGTTTGCGACCTTCGCCCTTGCGCGCCGGGTCCGAGGCTGGGAAGTACTGGAGGATGTGGAGACATTGTCGGATCACCGATATATTCGGTTCGACGTCTCCACTCTGCTCCGGGGAGTACCGGATAGCCCGATTCGACCCCTGAGTGGGATGAGTCCGAGGTGGCGGCTTAAAGCCCTCAACACGGACGTGGCAAAGGAGGCGGCGATGGTTAAGTCCTGGGTGCCCGCGCCTGATGGACCTGTTGTGGTTGAGGACGAAGCGGACTGGTTCCGGGAGTCGATGACGCAGTTATGTGACGCGTCGATGCCCCGGGCCGGGCTTTGTCCTCCTATTGATCAGGTGTACTGGTGGACCGCGGAACTCACGCAACTGCGTGAGTCTTGTGTTGAGGTTAGGCGCCGGTACACCAGATACCGCAGGAGAAGGCGCAGGGACGAAGCCCAAACGGCTACCCTATACGCCGCCTACAGGGACGAGAAAATGGCGCTGCAGACGGCGATAGCCATCGCCAAAACCCGTGCTTGGGAGGAGTCGTTGGAGGCTCTCAATCGTGATCCGTGGGGAAGGCCCTACAAGGCTGTGAGGGGCAAGCTTCGCCCCTGGGCCCCCCCGATCACACAGAGTCTCCAGCCACGACTCCGGGAGGAGGTTGTTTCGGCCCTGTTTCCACACAGGGAGGAACACCTTCCCCCGGCGATGGTTGCGCGTGACGCAGCGCCTCTACTACCGGACGTGACTGAGGTAGTCCCGGAAGTATCGCAGGGGGAGCTGGGTGCGGCCGTTTTGAGGCTTCGTGCCAAAAATTCGGCCCCCGGCCCCGATGGCGTCCCTAAACCCCGACGCCCTGGAGCTTCGATTGAGGGGACTATTCGACGCCTGTCTGGCTCAAGCCATAATTCCACAGAGGTGGAAGACGGGCCGTCTGGTTCTCCTCCGGAAGGAAGGGCGTCCAGCGGAATCTCCCTCCGCCTACCGGCCCATCGTGCTGCTCGACGACATTGCCAAACTCTTTGAGAGAGTTGTGGCTGGGCGGATCGTCGAGCACCTGGAGGGTGTGGGTCCGGATCTGGCGGAGAGTCAGTTTGGGTTCCGTAGGGGTCGATCGACCATCGACGCGGTGATGCGGGTTAAGTCCCAAGCGCAGGAGGTGGTGGCCCGGGGCGGGGTTGTTTTGGCTGTGTCACTCGACATCGCCAATGCTTTCAACTCCCTCCCTTGGAGCTGCATACTGGAGGCGCTCCGGTATCATGGAGTGCCCCTGTACCTGCGCCGTGTTATCGGGGCTTACCTGTCCGAAAGGTCGGTGGTCTACCCTGGCCGAGAGGGCTGGGGCCGAAGGGAAATGTCGTGCGGTGTTCCACAGGGTTCGGTTCTGGGTCCGCTCCTGTGGAACATCGGGTAGGACTGGGTGCTGCGGGTACCGTGTATCCAGGGTGTCGACGTAACGTGTTACGCCGACGATACCCTGGTCAGCGCCCGCGGCACGAGGTATAGTACAGCCGCCTACCGCGCCACCGCTGGAGTGGCGCAATTTGTGGGCCGGATACGACGGTTGGGCTTGGAAGTGGCCCTTAGCAAGTCTGAGGCCCTGTGTTTTCACGGGCCTCGGCACGCGCCACCTCGGGATGCTCATATCGTCGTGAGTGGAGTCCGCATAGACGTTGGGTTGACGATGAGATACTTAGGTCTCGTCCTCGATGGTCGGTGGGATTTCACAGCCCACTTCGGGCGCCTGGTGCCAAGGGTGATGGGCACGGCGGCTGCTCTCGGGCGGCTGCTACCGAACACTGGCGAGCCGGGTGCCCTTTGTAGGCGGCTGTACCTGGGGATCGTGCGATCAATGGTGACGTACGGAGCTCCCGTATGGGCGGAGGCCCTGAATAGCCGCAATATCGCCCTCCTGCGGAGACCGCAGAGGGTGGTGGCTATCAGGGCAATACGGGGATATCGCACGATCTCCTGCGAAGCGGCGTGTGTGCTGGCCGGTTCCTTGCCATGGGACCTCGAGGCGAGAGCCCTCGCGTCAGTTTATTTCTGGCGCAAGGAGGCGCTGGCCCAGGGCGAGAGACCGGCACCACGTGAGGTGGAGGGGAGCAGGGCGCACTTGCGCACGCTCGCGATCCTAGAGTGGAAGTCCAGGCTGGAGCACCCTAGTGCGGGCCACAGGACCATTGAGGCGATCCGTCCAGTGCTGGATGAGTGGCTGGAGCGGAGGCACGGTGTGTTGACCTTCCGGTTGACGCAGATCCTCTCGGGACACGGCTGTTTCGGGAGGTATCTGTGCCGGATTGCCGGGAGGGAGCCGACCGCCGAGTGCCACCACTGTGACGGGTGCCTCGAGGAGGATGCCCAGCACACGCTGGAGGTGTGCCCAGCCTGGGCAAGCGAGCGCAGCGAGCTCTGCGCCGAAGTGGGGACTGATCTCTCGCTGCCGAGCGTGGTTCGCGCTGTGGTTGACAGTGAGAGATCGTGGGACGCACTCCACTCCTTTTGCGAGCGAGTTATGCTTGCAAAGGAGGCGGCGGAACGTGACAGGGAGGACACTACCACCCTGGCTATCCGCCGCAGGAGAACCGGGCGTCGGAGGGCGGCTTTTTTGAGCCACCTTCCCCCCAACATTGGCCCAAGGGTGGCGGACTCGGGGGAGTCTTCCGCCCATCAACATCGGGCCCGAGTAGTGGAGCGTGTGTTTCCGCACGCTACTCAGGAGGAGACGGCGGAGACAAGAGCTCCGGTCTCTGCCGTCGACGAAGAGGAGGCCTCCGATCAGGCCGTCGCTGCTGGATACGCGGACGAATGCTTCGGCGCCCCCGTATATCCAGCCGGCAGCGACATGTAGGAACACCGTGGGGTTTTAGTCAGTAGGAGTCTGACATAACCCGGCCGCTCCCCCCGGAGTGCCCGGGTATCCATGAGGATTTCCCCACGAAAAAAAAAAAAAAAAAAAAAAGGGCAGGCAGATGTTAAGTGACCCCTGTGCATAATCACTTCACTATATTATAAAAAAACTACATAAATATAACTTATGTTCATAATTTAGTAACCTGTCAGCAAGTAGAAAATCTCAGACCCGGGTTAAAGGCCCGGATGAGGTAAAAACCATACAAATACAAGCATTTCCAATCACATTCCAATTCAACATACCACTTGGCTCGTATATAGGACGTGCGTCCTATAACATCTGAAAAAGAAACACAAGAACCAGTTACCACCGAGCTATGGTTTCCTCACAATGTTTATCTTCACCGAAAGCTCAAGTTCATTGTAGATTTCGAACCCGGGACCTTCGTCGCGGCATCCGACGTCACTGCCACTGAGCTATCATCAACATTATTGACAGTCATTATATTTAATAGAATACTGGTACTCCTTACATATATACGATAATAACTTAACTCTTTGCTACTACCCAATTATCATTTGTTAATTTCATATCCACTTAAAAGATTGCAAATTTTCGTACCGCGCAATTTCAAAATTATACTCTCTTATTGGAAATTAATATTTGTTATGTAATAGGACGGGCTAATATTTAGTTTACATGATTGATTGATTGTATGGTTGCACATCAAAACCAATTTCATAAATAATGCATATTTATAATAATATAATAAAGCGGAAGAGTAAAAGAATAATAAAGAGCCAAATTAGTTCCTATTAGAAATACATTATTCAAAAATATGTAGGTCATGTCAGTACATCATCTTAAAACATCTGAAAATCTAGACTATTTTCATCGACTATTTTATTTTTGTTTGTCATGAATTATGAGCGGCGCATAATATCGATACATTTTTTCAATATTTTTCGAGCGCAGCGCCGCAGCAGTTTGTATCAAATTGATATTTTTATTTCAGATTGCACCCAAGTTCAAATTCTGCCCAGTTACGTCAGTGGATATGGAGCGATCCTTTTCCAATTATAAAAATATTTGAATGATCGAAGACACAATCTTACCACTGAACATTTGGAACAATAACTTGATTGTTTACGTTTACCAAAATACGAAATAATTTTAATGTAATGTAATGTTACTAGAGTCTGGCAAACGAAAGTAGATACTCGAATTATTAGCAAGCTTTTTATATGGCAATGCAAAACAGAGCAAAAAATTTCTTTTTTTAATATTACAGGTAGGTATTCTATAGTAATTTTGTTGCCATGTTGATATTTTTTTAAATTTACCGCGCTTTTTCAGTATCTACTTTCGTTTGCCAGACTCTATTATCTATTAACATATAGCAATGGATAATTTACTAATCATATGCTGATTTTGAAATAAAAAAAAAAACTTAGGTACATTTCTTCTTTTTTGGGTTCCTATAACTTATCATTTATCCTCGTATATTCTGCCAATTTTCATGCATATTTCAAGCATTTTTCACGCATATTTGCATGCATATAATAAGCTTTTTATGTTGCATATAATTCGGTATTTAGTCGTGATGTCGCCGAAGTAAACTGACATGTCCTTCGCTGATTAAATATACTAATTCACTATCACGAAATGAGGTTTTATTTATCTTGCAATGTATGTATGTTCGGGTCAGTTCGGGGTCTAATCTTGCAAGTCGAATGTCACCCACTTCCAGTAGACGGATTGACTTGATATTTGGTATACATTAGTATATTGGCTGACAATGCAAGTACAGTCAACAAAAAGTACAGTCATTAAAAAAAGCTAGTATTCAAAATGAAATTTTTAGCAAAAACTTATTATTGGCTTATGTATGGCCTAGATAGTATTCATACATCAACCAGAAAGCGACATAATGGCGCCATCTATAAAATTATAGGTGAACTATCAAAATTACAACGTTGATAAGTGAAAGTTTGATTATGAGACCCTGCTGTGTTACTTTATTACTATAAAGTTAGCTTTTGTACGAGTTCCTTGTAGCTATATTCTTCATAGATGGAGCTATAAACAATACACAATTTTCTTGGAAGTCGTAAGAGCATAAACTTAAACAACTACTGTCGAATCCTGAGCAAAGGGTCTCCTTTGAAATATGTATTCTAATGGATAAGTTATCTACATACCCAATACGGCTATTGGCGGAGTAGATTATTGATAAAATAGAAGATTTTATAAATAAAACGGGTTGATTTCAGTTTAGCGAAATCCTGAAAAGAATAATGACAACTTGAATATTTAAAAAGGTAGGTACTTAGGTTAGGTAATTATTGAAAGAATTATTTGACCCCTACTTTATTTAGCTCTGGTTTTATAGTACTTTTATACACTTATATCAATATTTTAATATAAGTATATAATAAAATCAACTTTCACAAATTGAAGCCACTTTTTCTATAGTGGCTACAAACTGAAACTAATTAGCAAGAGAACTCTTATTGCAGTTTTTTCTTTTTTAAGTATTATTTTAATTAAATAGGTAATGACTTTCAAACTTTCATTCATCCACTCATCTACCCTACCTAGCTAGCCATTTGTGAATACAACAATCTAAAATTGATAAACTTTGCTTACTTTTTTACAAACAGCTAAATAAAATCCGTGGAAGTTCCTAGAATAATGAAGGTGCTAGTTTTAACCTGGACGTGGAACTGGTGGAGAAATCTATAGAATATAGATACTAAAAGTATTCGGCAAACGCAAATACTGTTCCCAATTTTCCGTATTCTTTCAAGGAGGCAGGCCATTTCGTGTCCCGGTGCCGCTAGGAGTGTAGTGTCATCAGCATAACACTTTATTAACTTGCACTTTGTGCCGCCTTTTATGTCCGCACCCGCCCAGTCCTCACAATCACAAGTACCTACGCCTGATAATATACACATTGAACAGAAGGATGCATCTTTGTCTCACTCCTTTGCATTTAAAACGATCCGAGAGCGCGCCATTATTCCTCTCATTACCCTGATGCTGGTTTGATGCTCTATAAGGTATTGGGGGACCCCCAGTTTACCAAGAACTTTCCACAAATTTTCCCAGATGACACATTCAAATACTTTACTGTAGTAAATAAAACATATGATCACAGTGTGTTAAATTCGTAAGGTTTTTCTATAAGTCGACAAACGTTGAGGATCCGATCACTAGTCCCTTTACCTTTCACGAAGCCCGCCTGTTCTTGTGAGATTTGCCGGTCCCTTGACTGGCAAATGTAGATTCAATTATTTATGACGTGCAGGAGGACCTTGCTAGCATGCGATATTAAATCTATGGTCCTGTAGTTATCACACTTGGTGGTCGAGTTTTTTTTGTGGAGTGGGAAGATTAGAGAACTGGCCCAATAAAGAGGCCATTTTTCCTTACGCTAAATGTCGTTGCATAATTGGTGCAAAGCTATCATGCCGGTACTACCCATAGCTTTAAGGATCTCTGCAGTAACTTGATCTGATCCTGTGATTTTTTTGGTCTTTAGTTCATAAATCGCGGCAGCAATGTCAGATGAAAGGACGGAAGGTTCAAGTGTAATATTACTCCTAGTGTAGGAACGTGACAGGAGGTTGAGTGTCATCTGGCTGCTTGTAAAGATTTTCGCAGTATTTCCGTCACCTCTCAGTTATTGTACGTTGTTAAGTCTACAAGTCGAGTGCAGTCAGCATCCTCAATAACCCAAGTCTTAGGTTTAAAGTGTATTTAAAGCTGCGAGTATTTGTCTCAATCAGCTTTAGCCCTTGCACCATAAACAACTTCCTTAGATTTTGTTCCATTTTTCGTTAGAGATTAGGATTGCTTGCAAAGATTTTGGACGCCCGTTCGAGATAATTTCTATGGAGTCCCAGAGCTAGTTTTTAAGATTTTTCCATTGTTCATTTGTATTAGAGGCACTTGACGGGCCCGTTGGCGCGGTTGGTTAAGATCCCACCTATTGCGCAGGTTGTAGGTTCGATTCCAGCACAGGACATTTATTTGTGCGCATGAAAATGTATGTATGTCCTGAGTCTGAATGTAATTATGTATATTAAGTATGTATTTACAAACAAAATATAGTATAACAGTTATCTGGCTTCCATAGTACCTACAAGCTCTGCATAGTTTGGAATCAGATGATCGTGTGTGAGGAATGTCCTAGGATATTTATTTATTTACTCAGTTTTCAGTAATTGTTGTAACGGCAACTGCTAGAGTGTTAGAGAACTGGGTCTTTTTGGTCGTTTAACTATAGCTTTCAAACGAAAAGAGAAATCCGCAACAAGGAGACAATGAAACGATCCACAATCCGAACCTAGATAGGTTTACATATTTCAGATCTACGTGTCTTCCACCGGCTGTTAATCAACATGCAGTTAATTTGATTTCGACAGCGATCTCCAGGAGATATCCATGTAGGTATATAGAAAGTAACACATTGTCACTTGATCCTTGAAATAAGGCATTGACGTAAGTAAGTACTATTTATTGTATGATAAAATTACCTAGTTAGCATAAATAATAAATGATATAGTTATGTGAGGTCTATAAATCATATCGTAAGTCGGACCGAATAAATCATCTACAATAATCATCGTAGCGAAATCGCATGCGTCTTCAAAATCGCCTTGAACTTCGCTGCAAACATTAACCGCACGTAAACCGTGACCAATTTCATTAAGCGGTAACATTCTTTAACGACTGTCTCGTAAACTAAACAAAATGTTTGCAAAAAGGCTATTAGGTACTCGCCAAAATGGATGCTAGCGGAATTATTCTGTTGATTTGCAGCGTTTAATTGCTGTGTTATGGATATTTATTGTAATATACTTAAAATCTTACTAACATTATAAATTTGAAAGTTTGTATGGCTGTGAGGATGTGAATTGTTGTGATTGTTACTCATTTACGCAAAAAGTACTGAACGGATTTGGATGAAATTTGGTACACAGAAGTATATTCTGGATTAACATATAGGATACATTTTATCCCAGAAAAACATGGATCTCTCGGGATCGCGGGTGAAATGGCGGGGGACAGCTACTCATTACTAAAAGGATACTGTATATTTAACCGCACACAAATCTAAAACTCTAATTTCTAAGAACTTCCATATCACACTGAAATAACACCTTAACTTTTTCGTGTTAATAAAGGTAACCGCATACTTTGTCAGGCCGGGACGAGCCGTATTTCAGCGCAATACTCCCATTCAATGGCTTCCATGTTTTATTTGAGATATGAGAATAAAGCAGACTTTGCCAAGCAGCAGCAGGTCGCATTACTGCACGACAGATTTCTGTTGTGCGAGCGAGCTTGAAATCCGTGAATGCGATTTAGGGTCATCGCTCACTATGTCAGCACTGCTCCATCGCAACAACAGCCCGGCACCGCCTCAACTCAATCCAACCACTAGCTGCCAGCGGGCTCCTGCGAGGTGGCAGCTCGCGGCCGGGCGGCGCCGGTGAAATTGGTGGTGCGGCTTTGGCTAGATACCGCTTGCTGTTGTCACGCAGCAAGGGAGCTGACCGCTCGCTGGAAGCGTGTAGTCCGCAGGACTACTGGCTTGTAGCAACAAGCGCGCTTGCCGCGAGGCGTCAACTATTTAATCTAGTTATTGTAAAATATACTTTAACGCATACGCTTTAAAGGTCTCAATTGCATGGCAAGTTAAATGGCGAGGCTCCAAGCACCGGCTTTTTGCGCTGTGATGCGGCCCGCACCGTCCCGTCTCGGTCCGACATAATATGCGCTTACCTATATTACGGTGCTCGAATCTTGTTGTTGTGGGTGTCTCTTTATAACAAGTGTTACGTAACGAAATCCGACAGTTCGGAAGTGAATGCAGTTGACTTCCATTCGTGCCCTGAATGTCCTCTCGACCGTGAACGTATTAAGTAACTGCCTCGTTTACACAATGTACACAATAAAAACAGTTTTATACACTAAAAGGTGTTTATGTTATGTGGCCAGAATTAGTTTGTAATTGGTTATAATTACCGTAATTACTCAGAGGTTTCAAGATGCTAATCACACTGTCTAGTAATGGTTTATAATCTGTAACATGAACTTAGAAGTACATACAAACTAGTAGCTTTAAGTAAAAGAGGTAAAAATAAACCTACTTAAATGGATTGTTGAACTTCTATAGATGAAGAAAGCATTGGAGTTATACAAGTTTCAAGTGCAAGTTTTGATTATGATCAAAAACATGATGACTATCTTGTTTTGTAATCTTATAGTGAACAAAGTGCTATTGGAAATTCCAGTTTATTTCATACATTGATATCTCCTAATATAATGAACAAATGTTGGGTAAAATATTGTTTGGCTTATTTCAATTTCCTAGTGTACTTTCTTCCAAGTGAAACCGGCGGTCCATGCCTGGTGTTGATTACTCAAGCAGTAGGCATCGTGTTTCCTGCGGATGTTCGCTTATGCTACATTTCTTGTGTTACGCTCTCTAAAGCCTTCACATATCGTCACATTTATACTTCCTTCCACTGATACTTATTATGTTCTATGACGTGAAATCAAAAGTCCAGTATTAACAACATATTTTTTTAATAAAAACAACAACAATTATCTATCATACATTAACAATTACGAGTAATAAATAAATTCACTTAAATTAATTATTCTATTTACAGAAATTCACGGCGCAGGACAAACGTTCACATGAAAGTGACCGTTGAAAGGAAATTATGAAATATCGATAGTTATGTAGTCGTTTGACGTGTTTAGTCACTTGATAATAACCGGTTCAAACAAAACTGCTATAAATGCTATTTATGTGTAGCCACATAATTATGCACGTGTTACCAAAAAGAAAGCACACCGACAAGGTATCCAAATCACGACACGTACTCGGTGACGAGCGACGGCAAGAATCAAAGCGGTTGGGCGGGTAATTAGCGGAACGTATACGCAAATAAATAGTCAATACTTTCCCCGGGACTCATCCGTGCAATTTCGATAGGACCACAGTCTAGCCATCCCTCACAAATGACTATTAATGTCTATATTTACAAGAAAAATCAATTTGTGGAGATTACAATTATACATACTTCTTAATGATTACGTACGGGTTTCAACTCCTCGCTGTACTTAATGGTGTTGTATGAGGTCTCGCTGTGGGCGCCGTGGGAGTCCTTGGGTGCACCGTAACGAGAGCCGGAGCTGCCGTGACCGCCGAAGCTGTATTTAGGTCCAGAAGAGTATGAGCTCAATGCACTGTGAGAAGATACAGGGGCTCTGTATTGTGAGCTACCTTCGCCGAAGCTAGAAGGGGATGAATGTTTCGAAGATGTAATGTAATATTGGGGACTAGCCGAAGAGGCGGCATGAGCATTGTTAGAAGAATGTCCACTGTAGGATCCTGATGGGATTCCGTATGTAGTACCAGGTGGTGAAGCCAAATGTCCGCTTGTAGCGAAAGCAGAGACGGACTCTAAGTTGGAACCGAATCCTTCCGATTTTGGAGATTGGTACGATGGTGCAAGATATTTGGTAGAGCCACTGCCGAATCCTCCGAAAGCACCTCCAAAGCTGGCTCCATGACTACCAGATCCAAAGGATAGGCTGTTCGCGTTACCAAAAGATGGAGCGCTGTAAGAGCCAGATAAACCAGACAAACTAGACAAACCAGACAAACCATGACCGGAATCACCTTGAACGGAGGAACCTAAGTAAGCAGAAGGCTTGAAAGAGGTTTTACTTGGCGCAGCGTAGCTGCCACCCAAGTTCTTGAAAGATCCACCGAATGAATGTCCAGAGACACCCTGAGGGAGACCAGCTAATGCATACTGCTGACCACCAGCACCGCCTAAGGAAAGACCACTGGCATCACCAAAAGAGTGGCTAGCGCTGGGTTGACCGTAAGAAAAAGCTGCCGATTGACCGGATTGACCCTGAGCGTGACCCTGAGTCTGAACCTGCGCCTGAGCCTGAGAGGGGTTGAACAAAACAGGGCCAGTAGAACCGTATGAGCTCAAGCCTTTAGTTCCAGCAGAGTATGAGGGTGCGCTGATATGGGGCTCAGATAATTGGTATTGTTGGAATTTAGGATAAGAGAATTGGGGTAGAGAAATTTCTTGACCGCCTTGAGCACCTGCGTTGCCTAAGTGATATTCAGCTACGCTGTTGGATGGTGTCAGCGATATGGCTCCAGAGTTGATGCCTTGAGAGAGTTGACTCATGATTTGAGAGAGATCGTTGCCGACGATGCCACCATGACCAGATTGTAGGGTGATGGGAGCCAACTGGATGGAATGACCACTGGATTGCAAGCCTTCTTGGGGAAATTGGTATTGTTGAGCTCCACTGGATCCTTGATCGCCGAAGCTGAAACTAGGCTTAGCTCCACCGATGCTGTAGCCGGCTGCAACGTTGATGGCACTGGCGTCTCCGTGGCCTAGGGATGGCACCTGGTAGCTATGCGACGATTGTCCAGATGATTGGTATCCCAAAGGAGCCTCTCTTTTATCTTTTTGATCGTCTACTCTCTTGGCCATGACAGCCCATGATGTTGAGATGCTCAGGAGAGAAATTAAGGCGACCTGCAACAAGAACATAATTCATTTAGTAAGGTCATCGTAAAATGGTAAAACTTCATACGATCGCTTGTGACTGAAACTTGTTTTGTTCAAACGGAAACAGTTTAGTGGTACATGTGCCAAGTTTACCGGCAGCCCGCATGGCACTGTTCAAGATTAAAGCCCACATCATAAATTTGATTTCACTTTTTCTACTTTTACTTCACAAAGAAACAAATGTATCTTCTTTTGTACATATGTTATAATATTTTTTTATTAAATTACTAAGATTTCAGATTAGATGAATTTCAGATTAGATGGATTTCAGATTAGAAAGAGTAGCAAGTAATTATCTTTAAAACGTAATTGCATGAATATAACATACACGCATTAACAATAATTGTTTAAATTACCAAAGATACATTTATTTGTATTTAGTTCAAAGTATCAAGAAGGAAATTTCCATCTATCATTTAGCTATTTTTTATATCCAACAACGGTATCCTGATTGGTGTCCTGAATAATCCTCATGATGCAAAATGTACGATTGCAATAAACACCATCAATAATACTATAATTGCGTATTTTGCGTAAACACCACACACACTTGATATCCTAATAATTCACTTTTTAATTATCACAGTACGCGCACTCACCGTGAATTTCATTTTGGATGCTTATTTGGAATGCTCGTCTCGTTGATGAAACTAAATCACTGCACGATGCTTTGTACACAACACAAACAAATATCTGTTAGTCTGCGATCGGTCGGCTGACTCGTACAGCCGCCGAATTCGTAATGTGATGTCGCAGCGTTTTCACCGAATTTATAAGAGAGCGAATGGTGGTGCGCACCCGGCGCTGGCTTCGAGCAGTCGGAAGGGTAAAAGTGTATCGGAGGACCCTTTCACTGTACCGGCTGAAAGAATGGGAGCGAGCTATCGAGCTTCCGAACCCAACAATGAGGTAATAGAAACCGGAACTGTTGCGTCACCAAATGACCACGGTTTGATGCACTCATTGACTGAGATGTCGTCGCAACGTCTCGTGGACTGACCGATGCGGGGCGGACATACGAGATGACTTTTAATCTTGATAATTTGATTTTTTATCGATGAATTACATAGATAATTTCATTTTAGAGAAATAATGTGATGCAAAAAACAACTTACAATCTACTTGCAAATCATAAAGATAAGTTAGGTCTGGATAACGAAGAGCTCCGAGCTTTGGCTTGACGCCAAGTATCGTAATCTTGAAAACGATCTTAGGATACTCGTATTCACAATTCAATGTGGATTGAATAAGCAAGAAGATACGAAATGCACTTTCATTCAATTGTTGCAATTTGTACGCGTAAAGAGGAGCCTATAAAAAGTAATTGTTTTTATTACTTGTAACGTACAGAAATATAACCATTCAAATAGGCATATGTAAAGCTATGAAATGAAATTGTTACTCTTGTAATTATGTGAAGGAAAGAGTTGTAAGGTTTAGAAACAACGAACACTTTTAGAAATTGCAATATTTTTCGCATTAGCAGTCAACAGAAGAGCTTTGCACTCTTTCTTTCCTTGACTTTGACAGCTAGATAAATTATTTTCATAGTGCGTGCCGGTGACTGCATAACAGGGTACGTAACAATAATTTAAAAAATATTCAAATTAACTACTTAAACCACTCAATCGGAAACTATTGCATCAGTGACACATGCAGGTTTTACAGGTAGGCACTGCAAGTTTACTGTAAATACCGTGAAATATGAAATGTTTTCATTATAGCCGTAGAAAAATTGAATTTCTCAGCTCCAGCTCCAGACTCTTACCGATGTGAATGCAATCGACTATAGTAAGTATTGTTACTTAGTTATTTTGGTCGAGTATTATTTAATGCTTACACGCTCTAATTACTCCGTGTTATTTTGTGAAGGCCTATACCAAACTCTTGGGAAGGAACAACGAATGTTCTTAGTTAGGTACTTTAATAATAACCATCATCCTCTAGAACGCTGGTGGAAAAAATACAGGTGTCATGTGGAAGCTATCAACGCATGGCTGCAAGAATTACGACTGCGAATAATAACGATTATAAAACTCTGTGTACTTTACTGCCAAGTGCACTTAACATGGTGCAATATGAAGGATAATCGTATATAATGAAGTAATTGGCATTATTACACACCTGAGGTCCCTTCCGAGTGAAAGCATCTGTTATGAAAGTGCATCTGATAAAGCAATTAAAAACCATCGATGTGTTCATGTGATTAACATCGTACTCGACTACGATTAATGTAACAAAATATACTGTTATCATGTTTTGGATCTTGTTAAACATTGAATGTTAATTTGGTACCATTTTCCCTCACAAAGGCGGTTTTGTATATAAACTTCATCACACGTGCACACACAAATTATTTTGCGTATGTACTCGACGCTTACCCGCGACAGCCTTATTTTATCCCTTAGGGATTGAATTTCGACCTTTCTGAGTTCCCCTAAGGAAAATTTCCTACTTTGAAATTTCTAGGTGCACTGGTTTAGACATTATCTTATCTGTCAGTCAATTAGTGTCAGAGTTTTATGCGTAACTGGAGGCCCGGTTTTTACATTCATTAGTTAAGTTACAGTTTCAATGGCTACTAATCGACGAGGCTCATCAGCATCACTCATTACTCACGATCACAGAGCGCCTCAACTAAGACACGCTTATCGTATATGTCACAACTAAATACAAGTCTGAGCGGACTTCTTGAAATAGAACAACTATATCAATCGTCTGCACTATTTACGGAAGAGATGCTTTCACTGCAGCACAGATAAAGGTAATGCACTGGCAGTAAGGTACTTGTACATACACCTACTTAGGTAGGTATGATAACCCTAAGTTGTCATAAGCAGATACAAAATAGGAATGTGTGGTTACAATAGGTCCATCTTTACC
Organism: Achlya flavicornis; assembly: GCA_947623365.1. NCBI lineage: Eukaryota > Metazoa > Arthropoda > Insecta > Lepidoptera > Drepanidae > Achlya > Achlya flavicornis. The sequence continues at coordinate 9,282,422 of OX392482.1, forward strand.
AAAGAACCCTACATCCTATACTCCCTACTATCCTACTAAATTAGAAATGTGAAAGTTTGTATGGATGTGACGATGTTTGTCAGTATTTCATGCAATTATTAATAGAAACAAAAAACCCGACTGCGTAAAACAAAAAATAAATGAAAAGAGAAAAACAAGCTCTTAAATCTATAGAATTTTGAATATAACTTGAATTTTATATACGTATTGCATTCGGGGATCAAAAAATATCACAAAAAAAATACATACATACATACATACACTCGAAAAACATAACCCTCCTTCCGGGTCAGTCGGGTAAAAACCAGACAGATTTGGATTAAATTTGGCACATAGATAGATTATATACTCTGAAATAATATACATGATACTTTTATCCCGGAATAACATACGATCCGGTACGGGGGACAGCTGGTATACCTACAATATTGGTAGAGCACATTTGCCTGCTTAGGTTTCTCACAAATTTGGCTGATGGAACCGGACTAGATTCACTCAGTGCGTAAAATAAAGAAAAACACTAATATTTTAAGTTTCACTTTCTCACCAATATCATGTCTGGTCAATCACATACATTTTATAATTAGTGTAGAATTCACACGTAAAGATGTCGCTACAGACATCGTATGGACGGATTGAAAATTAATTCTTAGTCAAAACGCTATTAAATCACTTTTTATTGAGATTTATTGCAAAGGAATACAATTTGATAATAATAATTTAATTTAATGACATTTTTAAACTCGTATTTTCAATATTTGCAATTTATTTAATTTTATTTAAATCTTTCGACCTTACATAGATGGCCTTACCGTCGATTATTTTTATTTCTTTTTATCGTCTAGGACCGAAACAATCAAATCATAATAAAATAAATCTAATATTAACCTTTTTCTAATAAGCAGACTTCAACGGTAAATAAATATAGTCTAAATATTTTGAAATCTACAACGATTATTTTTAAAAGTACAATGGGCAGTTTCGGTCTAATTTTATTTCATTTGTTTTTATGGGCTTAAGTCTGTATCTAGGTAGTGCAGGAAAACGTATAGTGGTTTCATTTATTCAACAAAATATCAAATAAGAACAATTAATAAGTCTTTTGTGGTCAAAAGGATTAAAGCCATTCGTAAATCACCGACCCTGCTCACAAAATTTATGGAGAATCGGATGAGTAATTTGACCTGTAGTGGAGAACAGCCGGTTATCTGGACATACATACGAAAGCATTTTTGTCCAAGCTGAAACGGAGACTCTTCGCTTGCACGGTATTAAAGTGATTTTTAAAACATATAAAAGATTAAGAAATTGCTATCTTGACCTATTTTTAATCGTTCCCTAATCAGGGCCGGCAATCCTAACTAATATTATAAATGCGAAAGTGAGTTTGTTTGTTTGTTTGTTTGTTTGTTACGCCTTCACGCCTCAACTATTCAACGGATCATCATGAAATTTGGCATGCATATAGCCTATGGTATGGAAAAGGACATAGGATACTTTTTATCCCAGTAATGTGTTCCCGTGGGATGATTTTCAATGTTAATTTATTTGAATGACTATAACTATACATACCTAAATGTATATATCCTACTGCGAAAAATTTGATGGATTTATGTTTGTTACTCAATCACGGCAGAACCACGGAAAAGAGAATACACTGGAAGGGCGATGTGTTAGAATTTGTATCGGAACCGGTGTCGCCAAACACACACAAATAAATGTTTAATCATATATTGCACTACAAATAAACAATTCTTTTGATTGGTCGTTTTTATTTTACTCAAAATTAGCGTTAGTCACACAGGTCATACATATGAAAATATACCTTTTTGGGTTACAATAATGTTTATTTTTCAATAGCGTACAAAGTATTTACGTCGTTTTGTAATCTTCAAACTAACTAGATTCAATCGACGAAAAAATTCTGCTACTCGGCACTAGATGGCGTTATTTTCATGGAACGCAATTTTGAACTCAAACGCATTAGACATAATGTCGATAATTGCGTAATAGCTGCGTCGACTGGCGTCGAGTAGCAACACTTATTGCTATTCGCTTAATGCAGCGAAAGTAATCGATAAAATATCAATAAAATTATCAATATTTTAATTTCGTCGATATTAAATTTAATAATTTTTAGAAATTCCGTAAGAAAATTCACGTTCGATAAGAATAATTGTGCTAAGAATACTAAACTGTAAAAAAAAAACGTTTAACATGATGAAGTAAATTAAAAAAAAGTTATTTTTACACGGTTTATTGCCCTTGAAATAAAATTTGTTTCGAAACTGCCGTTTTGAAAGCTTAATTTTTAACTAGCTTTTACCCGCGGCTTTGCCCGCGTTTTTATAGATTTTATCAATAAAAACGCGAATATGCTACATATAGCTGGCATGGCTTTTCCAAATGCACCCCTGCTACCTGCAATTTTGCTTGCTTTATTAACTTGAAGAACTATAACTTTATTGGTATATAAGTATATCCTACTGTGAAATTTTGATGGATGGATTTTTGTTACTCAATCACGCCAAAAAGGCTTTGGATGAAACAGACACAGAGATAGGCACAGAGATAGATGAACAGTCTGATGATGATGACAGTCTGGAATAGCACTTAGGTTGCTTTTTATCCCAGAAAATCTACGATTCTGATTTTCACAGAACAAGGGATCGATATGATTTTTGCATAGTGGTAGTTTAGGGGTCAGAGAATGAATGACATAGGCAAATTTTTATACCGAAAAATGCACTCTTTACCCGACTGACCCGAAAGGAGGGTAAAAAGTGCATTCTCCTTACTCCTTACTCCTTACTCCTTACTCTTTAATCTTAACTCCTTACTCCTTACTCCTTATACCTTAATCATTACTCCTTATGCCTTACTCATTACTCCTTACTCCATACTTCTTACTCCTCACACTTTACTCATTACACCTGACACCTTACACTTTACACCTTACTCATTCCGAAGTCATATAGTAAGAAGTAAGATAGTAAGAAGTTACTCCTTACTCCTTACACCATACACTTAACTCCTTACACCTTACACCTTAGGTAATCATTCCGAAGTCAGATAGTAAGAAGTTACTCCTTACACCTTACTTCTTTCTTCTTAATCCTTACACTTTACACCTTACACCTTACTCATTACTCCTCACACCTGACACCTTACACCTTACACCTTACACCTTACACCTTACACCTTACACCTTACACCTTACACCTTACACCTTACACCTTACACCTTACACCTACCACCTTACACCTTACACCTTACACCTTACACCTTACACCTACCACCTTACACCTACCACATTACACCTACCACCTTACACCTTACACCTTACACCTACCACCTTACACCTACCACCTTACACCTTACACCTTACACCTTACACCTTACACCTTACACCTTACACCTTAAACCTTACACCTTACACCTTACACCTTACACCTTACACCTTACACCTTACACCTTACACCTTACACCTTACACCTTACACCTTACACCTTACACCTTACACCTTACACCTTACACCTTACACCTTACACCTACCATATACCTTATGTGTTATGCAAATAAATTTATCTTTATCTTTATCTTGACACCTTACTCATTCCGAAATCAGATAGTAAGAAGTTACTCCTTACACTTTACAGCTTTCTCATTCCTAATTCAGATAGTAATATGTAAGATAGTCAGAAGTAAGATAGTAAGAAGTTACTCCTGACACCTTACTTCTTCCTCCTCACACTTTACTCCTTACTCCTTACACTTTACACCTTACACTTTACACCTTACTCCTTACACCTTGCACCTTGCACCTTACACCTTACTCATTCCGAAGTCAGATAGTAAGAAGTTACTCCTTACCCTTTACACATTACTCATTCCGATGTCAGATAGTAAGAAGTAAGATAGTAAGAAGTTACTCCTTAGTCCTTACACTTTTCACGTTACTCATTTCGAAGTCAGATAGTAAGAAGCTGTTGCCGTAGCTTCCTCCGGTATAGCCGCTACACTACTGAACGGCAGGCGGACTGCACATTAAGTTTTAAAACTGCCATTAAATCATGCATACGAAGAGTCACCCATTTGCGATTTCAGCAAGAATTGCTCAAAAAGGGTACGATGGTACGACAATGTACACTTTTAGATTGGGATGAAAGTACGATGTCCCATTAACAAAGCTGTAGAGGCGTTAAACCGAACTCTTCAGGACTTACGAGAGATAAGAATCTTTTTTTTTATTAAATGGGTTTGCGTTTGGCCACTGACCCGCCCATAAGGGACGATGATGACGAAGCCTAAGATGGAACACGCTTACCCAGAAGAAACCTATTCGCTCTGGCCTTAAAAAATCCTAGATTGTAAGAGTCAGGAAACACAGACGCCGGAAGCAAGCCGGATTTTATGGGATCATCAATCTTAATATAAGCAAAAGTTAAAAAAAATAGTTTTAACAACAATTTGAGAGTGCACCTTTATAATTACGTAAATTCGGGACAATACGTATTGAAAACTGGCGATTGACGTTTGGGCACAGATGCTAAAGATTGTATTTTACTTAAAAGGTATTCTGTAATTTTATGTGTGGCACAAGGAGAAAGTTTATCATACCTCGAATCCCAATAATCCCCACTGATCTACTATTTCAATTCAAAAGTCAAATATTCCAATCAAACTTAGTTTTGCTATTACTATTAACAAAACGCAAGGACAAAAATTGCAGGTAGCAGGGGTGCATTTGGAAAAGCCATGCTTTTCCCACGGCCAGGTATATGTAGCATATTCACGTTTTGATTGATAAAATCTATAAAAACGCGGGCAAAGCCGCGGGTAAAAGCTAGTAGCCTATAATAGCGCCGGGTCAGGCCTCTGTCACTTGCCTTTATCCGCGATAAGCATCTACAGCTCGCTTCGAGCTGGGCTCGACTAAACTGACGGGGCCGCCACGCGCTTGCAAGCACACTGTACGCAATTGTGTCGGAGTCAAAATCAGAATGCGTGATTATTTGTTTTCTTGTGCGATGTTAACCTAGGAAATATATTTATTTATCAATTATCACTGCACTTTGTTATAATGGAAAACCGTAACACAAATAATTTGAGTTTAACGGCTGTCGCAATAAACAGATTTTATTTAAGTTGTTGGTTTTTAAATTACTGCAAGATTCTGAAGTACGAAACGACGTTACGAAAACGACGACGACAACAACAGTACCGTACAATTTACTCCCAAGTTTTAATACAATAACAGTTAAATTAATGTGAATATAGTCTTATTTTTGTGATAAATCGTGAACAGATCTACCCCAGGACATATTCGTTGGGTTTTCATGGACAGTTGCAAGTATCTATATTATATTATTTGTACTAAAACATTTATCGTAAGTGCAAACTAAACATCGCCGCAGTGTTTGTTCCAAACGCGTAACCGACGCCTTTTGCACGGTGCTTATGACTTTCTTACCGCGACCCCACGACGGTCTCGCGCTCCTTACGTGTTTTGCTCTAATCGCTTCATCAGCCCTGCTCGTCTAACGCACTGGATACATTTTTATCGCTGCAGAGCGCTTCAAATACTGCCTTCTCATTTTTGTAAATTATTTTTATTTACATCTACCTACCATTTATTATTGTTGCTAACGACAGCGACAATATAATACCAGAATATGGCCTCTAACAAATGTGCCGGATGCCTCAAGAATGTTAAAAAGGTGGAAGCTATGCAATGCACACGATGTGGCGATAATTATCACTATATTTGCTTGAACTTCACTGAAAGTAAATTCAAAAGCCTGACTGTGGGTTTTAAAACTGAATGGATCTGTCCGAAATGCCATTGTAAGGAGCCCAAAAACTTAGATAACAGTAACACGCCGGTACGCTCTACTTCTGGATTAATTACTAAACCATTATCACCAACTAACCAGACTGATAGTAATGTCACATTGCGCAATAAGTCACATAATCCGTCTACTTGCGGCTGTCCCTCTGCCGATAGTATTCGTGAAATCATACGAGAGGAGTTACAAGTAGCCATGAATGCCCAGCTGCGTGAGATAAAAAATCAAGTTACCGCCTTCGAACAGTCTCTTTCGTTTCTATGCGCTGATTATGACAAATTCAAGACTGAATATGATACCCAGAAGAGTACCCTAGTTAGGGTGGTTAAAGAGAATGAGACTTTGAAGTCCGATACTCAAGAGCTTGCTAATCGCGTGCGTCAGATGGAGCAGCAGTCACGGGCTAATAACATTGAAATTAACTGTGCACCTGAACACAAGAACGAGAATGTTATCAACTTAGTGCAGCAACTCGGCAATGTCATCAAGAGTCCAGTTTCTGACAAAGATATTCACTATTGTACTCGAATTGCAAAAATAAATCAAGCTAGCGATCGGCCTAGATCGATCCTTGTTCGATTCAGTAGCCCAAGATTGAGAGATAGTTTCTTAGCATCTGCCATCAAGTTTAATAGGGAGAACCCAAAGGAAAAACTCAACTCGAGCCATCTAGGCTTGGCTACAGAAAAATGGTTGATTCTAAATTCATCTTTATTCGTAATATGGACACGCTACGCAATATACCAGCCTGATTATCTTGTATTTATTGTCATATTAAGAGAATGGTTTCCCAATTAAAAAATAACAACTTTCGCTCAAACAAATGCATATGTGATGAAATTAGACGCAAACGGCGCGAGCGGGGCCACAGGCGGGGCGCATGCGCGATGTTCGTCATTTCGCATTCACTACGAACCGTCACAACCAACTTCATACGCATGCAAGGCTTAATTATCTCAAATATCTCATACTGTTGTGCTATATGAACCAACAATAGTTATATCTCATTATGGATAGTTTTTCATAGGTTAGAAAGAGATACACTCGCTGGCAACGAAGCCCGGTTGCAAGCCCACGCGTGCGAGCGAGACGCCTTGACTGACCGTGCGAGGTGGTGCGAGGCGGGTCGTACACAGATATAGATATACCGTACCTACCTAGTTTTAAACCGATTGGTGTATATATAAGGCGCCTCGGGGGTTGATGACATCGAAAAGCAATAATAGCGAAGAGCGCGAACTTTTAAATAGTTCGGAAGTTTATATTCTTGTTCGAGAATTATTTTAGTAGGGCAAGCCCGGCTTTTGGGCTTGTATGGACGTACCGCCACTGCCCGAGGCGCCTTATATACACACCATTCGGTTTAAAACTACGACTGATACACTACTGACGGATTTATCTACATTCACTGTTAAAAACTACAGTAACATATCTCTCGGCATGCCCTATTCTGAAACCCTAGGCACGCCACTGCATCGAGAGTCAAGGTGAGGCATTGGCAGTGAGCCTAGATGTAGCGAAGGCGTTCGATCGGGTCTGGCACAGGGGTCTTCTAAGGAAGTTACCATCATACGGGCTTCTCGAGGGATTATGCAAATGGGTTGCCAGCTTTCTGTCCAGCAGAAGCATAAGAGCCGTCGTCGACGGTAGCTACTCTAATAACATGGACATGAATGCCGGCAAGGCTCTGTGCTGTCCCCAACACTGTTCCTTCTGCATAGCAATGAATGCCGTCAATAGACAGCATATCATTCATTGTTGTGCGGACGACAGTACAGGGGACGCTCATTATACGGGCCGTGCAAATCGTTCCGAGGTGGAGGAAAGCCGCGAACGGCTGGTGTCTGAAATCTAGAGTACACTAGCTTGTGTCTCCGATTGGGTTCGACTAAACCTAGTCCATTTCAACCCCACCAAGACTCAAGCCTGCGCGTTCACCGCTAAGAAAATCCCATGGTCTGTGGCTCTACAATTCCAGAACACTTCCTTGAACATCAGTCAAAGCATTGGGATTCTTGGCATCGACATTTCTAGCGACGTTTTGTTCCGAAGTCACTTGGAAGACAAGATTAAGCTGGCATCCAAAAAGCTTGGAGTACTCAACAGAGCGAGGCAGTACTTCACATCGGGGCAAAGGCTGCATCTTTATAAGTCGCAAGTCCGGCCTCATATGGAGTATTATTGCCATATGTGGGCGGGGGCACCTGGATACCAGCTTGGGCCTTTAGACTCGGTTCAGCGACGTGCCGCTAGAATTGTCGACGATCCCGAGCTCACGAACGTGTGAACGCCTTGTGTGTTCTACCGCTTGTACAACGGGGAGTGTTCCAAGGAATTGTTCGACTTGATGACCACGGCAACCTTCCACCATCGCAACTTTCGCCATCGACGGGGAGTCCATCCTCACACATTGAAACCTATCCTTATATATATCCTTGAGCCGTTCTATGTATTAAAAACAATGGGCGTCAATTCAAACATTTGATTAAAGTTTAATAAATATAACAAAAATAAAATAGTGGTTTCTTAGGTGGCTGTTTCTAGTCTTTCCAGAGCTTTTAGTACTGCGACCAGACTAGATGTATGTAGTGGTTTCTTAATAAATAGATGTTTCCATTAATTTTCCACAGAAATTATTTGTTTCCCAGAAATAGATCTTTATAAGCGACACTATGAGATGGAGTAATAATACAGTTTTTTTTTTCAAATCAACGAGTACCAAGTACAGTACAGTTTTATTTTTTATTAAAATCGGCCTTGGGGCTCCTTTCAGCATTTGTCGTTATGCCCTATACTTTAGGATTTAGCCAACCAGGAAAAAAATGGTAAAATGTTAAAGGATATAATTAGGTAAGCATTATTTAAACTTTTTAACTTTCACGCCTTTTAAATTAAAAACTTCAAACAATAAAAAAATGTTTATACCATAGAATTGGAAATGTTAGGAAAAAATAAAAAGTGCCCATCGTCCTTTAAAATACTGTTCTATAAAAAGTGACATCTGTTGTCATTTACTGACAAAACTAACATTGCTGTAGTGACATACGTGGCAAGACTAGCAAATAGTACCTTTGACTCACCACCGGCGCTGTACTTGCGCGAGTTACGGTGGTAACTTTTGAAGTATGGGCGCTGACCCTCTGTTGTACGTAGTATTTATCTACTCTGAGCCAATATTATTCCTTGTCGGCAACAACAGTTATAGATAGGAATCTCAAAAGATTAAGTATTATTATTATGACCTTTGAGAAGTGAGCAAACAGAAAAAAACACTTTCCGCAAAGTTATATAAGATATCTTTATATAGCATGTGTCACTCATTTAATTAAGTCTAAAATAACAACGTCCGCCTTCCGTTTCGATCATTAACCTATTTTTTATCAAGTTTTTATTTAAGGAAAACTAGATGAACTATCGCATGACCCTTATTCATTTCCATCGTTTTACATTCCAGTGGACCTATAAAAAATACTACAATTACATAATTTAAAAAATAAACAAAGACCCATGAAGCAAAAGGTGTTTTTTATTAGTTTTGTAGTTTGCACGCAACAATTGCAATGAAATCATTAGCTAAGTAAATGACATCTAAACTTTCACAATTGCGTTTCCTGTAAAGCTTACAATATTATGGTACAGTACAACCAATTTATCTGTGAATTGAAGGGTGGCGCTGGTGGTGACAATAAGCAGTATGACGGTCGAAATATGCAGCGGCTGTAGTGATTTTTTTGCCACTTCTCGGATAATTTGGTCGTAGTTCGTAGTACTGTAAGTAATATCTCTTTCAGTTTGTAAGGGTATTATTGAACCACGCTATGAAGGTTGTTTTGACAGCCCATACCTGACCCAAAAAGAGCCACGCATTGCGAGAAAAGGAGAGAACTGTCCTGTCAAATCGGAGATCATAGTGTGCCACGTCTTTAAATTATTTAAGCGAAAGGAATTAAGCATACATAGGTACATTTTCGGATTATTACGTTCAAACTATTATGGCACATAATCACATTATGTATTGATTATAGAATGGTATAAAAAGTTACATTTGTTACATAAATTTCTTACTTCGTATTACGGCATGGCTTTCAATGCCGCAATGTGTTTTCCAAAGAGGGAAAAGCAAGACGTGATAGTTTTGAATTGGCTCATACCAAAAATACAGAAAACTTCGAGGGCATAGTCCAACCAATACGCCTCCTGGCGTACATACATTTTAGATTATGCCAGTTTTCTCAGGACTTTCTTCCTTCACCACGGGCTACTGATTAATGTTAGGTATGATCATCACAGGGCCATTATAAATGACTAATAGTTACTCCGAAAATATGGATCTTATCTCCAGTTTTTGTTATGATTTTGTATTATCTCAAAAAATACATTCATTGTATTCGTAAGGCAGGCTAGCTCATAGGCCCCAGCCAGAATTCTGCAAAAGAGCCAAGCGAATTACTGTTTCCATTAAAAAAAAAACAAGTACTTATAATAATGTAGAGCCTCAACAACCAATACTAACGTTTTCTAATATTAACTTCTGAAAGCATCAATAGATACCACAATTGGATATGAAAGTACCCTACATATGATTTTAGCATTATTACGGGCGTGTGTCTTGTTATGTTATTTTGAGTGCGGGCTCTAATTACGCCATTGTTTGATACTTTCATGTACTACAAAGCTAGATCACTTACGATGTCTATCAACATAATTACCATTACATAAAACTATTGTGTTATGACATTGATCGCCTATTTTATTATATTCGCATTTTGTGCATTGTGAACGTGACAATGTTATGGTGCGTCCATGCTTAGCGAACCGAGCACGAGCCGAGCCTAGAACGAGCACACTGCGAGCACGATTCGCGTAGCGTGGACGGGCTCGCGAGCCTCGAACGACCGCGATTGTCAGTTTTTTCACGTACAAAGGGATTCGCGTCGTGCTCGTTGTAGGCTCGTTCGTGGCTCGGCTCGTGGTCAGTTCGCCAAGCATGGACGCACCATTATAAAATACGCTAAGCCATGTTTGCTTTTGCAATATTAATGGAGTCTGACTCTAGTTTCCTGCAATTTTTGTATTCAGGCCCCACCTGATGTACTAATTAATGAACACAGGTTTCTATTATTTGAACAGTTTCTTATAATCATTACCTTAAACGGGGTTGAATAGTTGAAGATAACGTTGGACATGCCAATAAATTAAAACACGTTGCGTATGATTTTACTGCACAAATAAATATATAGTTACATATTGCTATGTTTGGCAGAAGAATAAAATAGTATTATCATGTGTAAAACTACCAAACAGCCTTTGTAAATGCATATTTCAACCACACTAACTTAGTTGCAATAAATTACTTTTCAGATCCATTTAAATTGCACTCTACTTAAAGATCTTGAAGCCGAAATTCAAACGCTACCTCCTAACACAATGCGCGGCATGCACAAGGTTCGATTTCCGACCGTCATCAACAGAATACCATTTGCCATTACATAAAATATGTTGTTTTGTTTCCTTCAGGCACAGCTTTGTTCCGAAGCAATTTATCAATTACAAAAACACATCTAAACCGATTGTATCATTTTTAAAAGTAGGGCATACCATCGCGACTATCGTAAGTTTTTTCGCAGCTTGCGTAAGTTATCATTACCCTGCTAAAACGGGTGGTCGTCGGAAATGAACTTTTCACTTTTATCAGCATTCCCATTCTGTTAGTACCTTTATGTATACCGTGAAAGTTAGTACTGTTTACGTTCGTTATACACTTGACTCAAAATAAGAAGCGAGTCATTGCACACAAGGTCGTATCTCGTACTTATTACTCTCTGTCTCACTGAGTGACTCATCGTTTGTTAACCATATTGTCTTTCCAAATGTGTGATTGATAAATGGTACCACTTTATTATAAAAAAAAACTTAATAAATAAAGTACCTACCTATCCTAAACATTCTAAAAAAAACTAGCTTTCAAGCCTTTTATATAAATTTTGATATTAGTCATTGGTTTCTCTTGGATATCTCTTTGGTTTATGATATTTTGGAAATACATTTTTCGGGGATCGCGAACCGAAAACTATTTAACAAATAAGAATACTGAATATGTAATCAAATCATGTATGTATTATATTATTATCTACGTAGAATTTCATGAATAATTATGTATTTATTAAACCAATATTAAAAAGTTAATTTAATTAGATGGAAGTGTGACACGATCACGGGTGATCAACCATGTTTCATAAATAGACCTAAACAGAAAGGTACCTATACATTTGTGCCTGGACTGGTTCCAGTTTCCCATGCCTCACTTCCCGGTCATGAATTACTTGCCAATCATGTTTGTTATTTATAGACTACCTATTCATAAACAAGTGAAAACACATAAAAGGCTGACTATAAGGAACCTACCTAGGTATTTCCTTACCATCAATCATATATTTAATACACGGCAGAGATACGAGTCCCGAAAAACGAAGGTAACCGTAGACCCGAATCATAGACCATTTTTTTTTTGCAATTTTATATATCCTGGGACAATTCTTCACACTGGACGTGTCTGATCCATGGCTATGCAGGGCCTATTATTTTTTTAAATCCACAGCCATACATATATATAAAGATATTTTTACTCCCAGACTAGGAACAAACATGTTCATGGACACAAAAGAGTTGAATCCTAGGTAAAAAAAACTAAGTAAGTCAAAAAATAAGGAACTCGTATTTTTTGCTTTGCCAGATCATAAAAAAAATACAAAGATAAAGCGAGTCAAAGTTCGGGAGTGGGGGCTCGTGGCTCACTTTAGAGTAAAAAATGTATTCTAACGTGACGTCATGCGGAACTTCAACGCACGATAGCTTCGTATTTTTTAAATTAATTGACAAAAGAAAAAATACGTGTCTAATATTTTTGATGATGTAAAAGACAGACTTTTTTAAGTCATTTGGCCCAATGTTTGTCCTGGCTGGGAATCGTAACTCATGATCTGTGGCGTGGTATAATTCATAGTGTATGTAGTATTATAATAATACTACAATTACAATTACAATACACCCGTTATAATACACCGGTTGGCATCAGCCAACCGGTGTATTATAACCAAAAGTTGAAAAAAACTGCATCAGCCCCGCAGTGGCGACATAATAGATGAGCTGTTGATGATGTGCTCAAAAGAATTACGTACATTGTAGATACTGACTCTACAATGGAATGTGGTACTTCGGCAGAACATTGAAGCTAAGGATTGCGTCTAGGATGGAATGTGGAACTTTGCTAGAACATTGGAGTGAACAAATAGGAAGCAGGTGCAGGCTGTATTTGACAGTGAGAGGCGTTCCGAAAGAGATACCTTTTTGACGCGGTCTGCAACTACAGTAATTACTAGTGATTTATCTATAGATATTGATGGAACATTAACCTTCCATCAATATCTATAGATAAATCACTAGTAATTACTGTAAAAAAATATAATAATAATGCGGTAAATGAAGAGTTTATTACAAACGAAACCTTTTTGAGTGAAAAGTAGCGGGTGGTAGCAGCTTGAGATTTTATCTTGATATCTGCCACTCAATATGAAATAATAATTTGAACATATACGCCGCCCGGAGATACAGAATCAAATTGAGAACTACAGCTGGACTTAATTTGTAATTTGAAGAAAACCATGATCCTTATCAAAATCTTGTCAGCAATTATGATGAATCAAAGGCAAATACATTAAATCAGTTCTATCGAAGCTAATAACGCTTTAGATTCGGAATTAAGCCATCGAGAAAAATCGGCAAAAAACTCAGCAAGGTTACATTTCCAAATATTTTATGGTAATTTTTTACTACTTGCAATCATAGAAATAAATATAGGGTGACTGCTATAGTAATTGGCCACCCCATAGTAATTGGCCACTCATGACAAAATAGAAAAAAACAAGGTAATGGAAGCATGCACGTGAATGAAAAAGACAAAAAGTATTCCTATATCTATCATACTTTCATTTTAGTTCATAAAATTTGACCTAGATGGCATTAACTGGATTGGAGAGGTCAGTTTCCAAAAGATTAGACAAATATGGGTGGTTTGTTAGGAAAAAAATAAGGTAAGAGACTTCGAAAAACTTGATTTGATAAGTCAATGATTTATGTAATTCTTGAATATTTTATGTTTCTGTTGGCATATTATGTAAAGCTTAATTCAGTGCTATTTAAAAGGTTTTAAACATATAATAAGCTCAAAAAAAAATACCGGCTAATAACTAAATATAAATTTGGATGAATTCAGTTATTGGCATACCCCGGCCAATTACTCATTTTCCATTTTATGTATTTTCAAAGCAGATTCAACTTTATAAAGGTAAAATATACGGTGCATAAAAATCCTACAGTTCTCAGATCAATATTTCAGTTATTAGCCGGGGGGGCCAATAACTGAAAAGTAAAGTGGCCAATTACTGAATATATTATTTTAAAATTCTTTCAGACTGTTTCAACATGCCAAAAATACCGCAATACAGAAAAATAACTATTAGGAAAAGCTCTAGAAGACGTAGGGCGAGGTATATCAGTTCGGACAGCCGCCAAAAAGTATCCTACCTAGTATAGTAGATACCTAGAGAAAATGTTCAATTTAAATTGAATCGATCGTATAGCAAAAGCAGATCTGGACCAAAAAAGCAAGTAATTTTTACCTGGCTAGAGAAGAATAAAAGCAGTTAGAAGAATGGCTGTGCGAAATAGGGAAAAGAGGCTTTCCTAGGGATGCAGAAGATATTCAAGTTTCTGTCAAAAACTTTCTGAATAAAAACCCCAGAGAAACTCCCTTCAGTCAAAACAGACCTGGAATAGGATAGTTAAAAGATTTTCTTCACAAAGCAGGCAAAGGTGTTACGCAGGCTAATTCGACATCAGAAACTGGTTTAGTCAAGTCATGGATCAGCATGAGTAAGGTAAACGTAATATTCAGAGGCTACCTTACCACATATCAGAACCAGAGTATCAAAAGATTCTGGAGGACAAATCCAACGAAAAATAGAGACTAGAAGAAGAACAAAAACAAAAAGAATTGAGAATGTCCAAAAAAATAAGAAAATTAGAGGAAATTAAGACAAGAATGTTGGAAAAGAATGGAAAAATGTGATCTACTTCTTCTGTGGTGAACGCTTTTAAATTAAGATACGAATGTGGCCAAGTTTTTCACAATTCATACATTCGTAAATCTCATCTTATTTATATACTTCAGGATTAAATTGACAATTTCTTATGCCACAACTGCTTTTGTATGGAAAATGATTACAGTCCTTCTGATAACGAAAAAAGTGAAAATTACTAAGAAAATGGGGATTTTTTTACGCAGGACAGAAAGAATATGGTTTTTGCTATGTTAAATTTTAAGTAAGACTTAATAAAAGTTAATAATTTGATAACATTTTGATTTTAAATTGTTTGGCTAATAACTGTATCCTGATATGACAATTACTGTAATTTCGTGGCCAATTACTAAATTTCATAGGTGATTGAATTTGATAAACCTTTTTATTAAATAAATATGTGATTTTAGTGATACCTGTTTTATTTCCTGTGACCTTATTAAATTCACTTTCAATTGGTATATCACAAGTGTATGTATCTTTATTACTTTATTTTTTATAGGGGTTATAAGATAAATTTCAGCTTAAGTGGCCAATAACTATAGCAGTCACCCTACCTAGAAAGAACGTCGCCATACTACACGAATATATAAAACAGGCCAACTTTTATAGGCTGCTGCGCGTAACAGCTACGTTTTACGCTCCCTCTGCGTCATTCTGCTTGTCATAGTGACGTTCATAATGGTAGTAGTTGTTGAAATATTCCAATTTAAATCGGGAGAAATTTAAATATTAAACATTATTTTGCATTTTTATTTATTTTTATTTGATTTTGCCCCTAACAGTTAGAGCCTATTTTTATCGACGCGTGCACAGCTGCGACACTCTATCTGGATGTATCCTTAATCAAAGCTTGCAATATACGGAGAATTACTCACGCGAATAAACGCTATGCTCTACCTCAAAGAAATTCTCTACCTCTCTTCATTTTTTGTTAAGCCAGAGACAAGTCATTACGATCGTTACGTTATCGTTACGATTCTGCACCATCCACCATCTATACTCTGTACTTTTTGCTAGACAACATTAAAAAGAAAAAAAACGGACAAGTGCGAGTTTAACTCGCGTGGAAAGGCTTCTGTACAAACTTAACATTGTAATTGAAAAACATGTTCTCCCATACATTCCAACTGCAAATGTAAGTTTTTACGCACATTATTGACAGATTTACCATGTTATTTGATGACCATAGACTTCTCATAGGTTTTCCTGTAATCTTATAAGTAAGAAAATTTTAGGCTTAGAGATAAGGATAATTTCATATTCCAAATTCATTATTTACGACGAACGAAATCGTAGAAGTCCGTCAAGGTCGGCAACACATTGACAAATCCCCTGGTATTGCAAATGTCCATAGGAGGCGGTGACCAGTTACCATCAGGTGGACTATCGGCCTGCTTGTCAAACTGTTGACATAAAAAAATATTGGCTAACAGAAATTTATATGTGTACCAAATTTCAACTTAATCGGTCCAGAAGATTCGAAGCAAATTGGCTGTGACAGACGGATAAACAAACAGACATTTGTGTCCTCGTGTCCGTGTGTTGTCTTTGTCGTGTGTGTGGGTTTCCTTTTGAGGCACGGAACCCTAAAAATAATATGTGTACAGTACACATAAAAGACAATTGCAAAGTCTTACGTAGAACCATACCCATTCTTGTTAACGACATGCTTTTTTTTAATGTTCTTTGTAGTGTATGCTAAAAATAAGAAATCAACCCTAAAAAGGTTAATTACAAAGATACTTCTTAGTAATCGAAGCCATAAACCTTTCTTATTTGCAGAATATGGCTGATGATGTAGTAATTAGGTTACATTGACCCGCTTTCTACGGGAGAGCAGTTTCACTAATCATATGCAAATCGGTTATCCACTTCCGAGAGCAATATATTATAAACTATGTTAGCATAGAGTTTAGTTACTGTATGGGGGCTGATGGAAACTTCATGTAATAAAAAAAACAAAAAGACTATTCATAGGATTAACAAATATCTATTAGCATCATGTTAGCATTTAGAGAATAATGACAGCTGCGATAAAAGAAAATATAGAAAAGGATCAGCTGATCGTAAATACATGAACTAAGATAAAAGATATACAGGAACTATTTTTTGTATTCTGTGCGTTCTGGTGGAAATAAACGTATTTCTTTCTTTCTTTCTTAAATATTAAAAAGGCAATTATTCAAGTACAGGCAGAAGTAGAAGTTTAGGAGAGATCCGAAGAGGCTAAAAGTAACTATTCGGAGTAGAAACTCTGGTAGAGATTTAAACCATAAGGGGGAAACCACGAATAGCACGCGTAAGTCAAGTATAGTAATACCTAAGTTTTAAATATACCGTCACTTTCTAATGTCATATAAACAAAAAGGGCTGAAGCTATCTTAATACCTGGGTGTTACAACACTGACTTACACTTTATTTATTAATAAGGGGGCTAGAGGTTACATCCATGCTGAATATTCGTGGTTTCCCCTTTAAGGTTTAGATCTCTACTAGGAATAGAATAGGTACGTTTGTCTAACGCTAGAATAATATTCATATGAGCCTATTGTTAGTTTATTTCTCTGGTTTAAATCTCTAAGAACTAACTGTATAGTCATAAAGACAGACTTTGCATTCATAATACGCAGTTACCTTTACGTTCTTGTTCTTACGTTAAGTTTACGTTGCAGATTCTCTTAGTTCTCTAAGTTTAAGTTTTTATTTTTACATTCTTCTAGATTTATATAACATTTTAATATATGATAACTGCAAACTGAGAAAGCTGACCCCAGATATTCTAGCTATCAGACGTCCGCATAGATCGTTATAATATTTTTAATACCAAAATATATTCATAACAATATTATCTACCGTATAACAACAATCGATTATTATATTTGTATCTTTCAAAAGAACCAAAACTGTAACACGACTGTCGAATTATATCACCTAATAGAATTAAGCTTGACTGTCATCGTTGTGTAACTAATCACTTCCGACCTAGACTTTCGAAAGCCTTTCTAGGTTGCTTCACCCAGTGGCGTAGCAAGGGGGGGCAGGGGCGGCGCGCACCGTGTCATACGTTTGGGGGAGACACCCCACTGTAAAAAAAAAACTCAGGTACTTACACAAACCTTTAGATAATAAAAAGAAAAATATATCTTGTGTGACGTCTTCGTGACGACGTTTTTTGCTATCAATTAGCCAAATGAATAGAAGACGGAGTCTTTTGTAGATGAAGCAATATAATATAAATCGCATCATAGTTTGCGTGTATACTATTTTTATTATTTTAAACAGTTTTATTTTTGGGGTGACACTATGATTTCAGCACCGGGTGCCACCCACGCTAGATACGCCACTTTACCCAAATCCTCTGTATCACTATTATACAACTGGATGACAGACTTACTGGGCAGCTTAAATTGATAAACATAATATTGTGCTTCGAGTAACTAAGTGTCCATTGAACTTGATACTTTATTGCAATAAATTTAAAGGTGTATTTTAGTGGTATTCGTATAGTTTGTCAATAAGTTGTACAAAATGAGACCGCTATTATATCGGGCATGCGGCGTTCTCGGAGACTTTTCGTCTTTTTTCCAGACTGACCACTTTTACTATCACTTCGCCTACACGGCGGCATCGAGACAACATTTACGTCACAAATTTAGATTACATTTTATTAACTAACAGGCTCGACTTGATAGATCATTTAAGTGGCAATTTAAAGTTCCTTTTCACCATGCTAATTTCCATAGCTGATTATATTGTTGGAGATATTTGCCGGTTACTATCGACATTTTGAGAAATAGGAGGTATTGATAAATTTTTTGATGGTGTAAACGGAACGATAACGAATAAAGAAGTCTTGTATGTTAACGTGTTAACACGACCCCAATTAACATGAGCAGTAATTAATGATGGACTTTTCACCCGTTTCACCCATAGAAGATATATCACTATAGGAACTCATAATTTATGGAATCCATATATTTCCAAGTTCCGAGGATTATACTTGATACTATATGATGAACTTATGTAATGTTTATCAGCTATTCTGTTAACAATCACCAAACATCTGTCATATGTTTAAATTCAATGACTTTATGATAATTTTATTCGACCGAATTCTAAAAATGCGAAACATTTTCTTTCTTTAAAACGGAAACTTTCTCAGTTATGTTTACTGTTAGATAATGCGTCTGTGCGGTCTTCCCAGTTTTTTTTATTTTGTAATGTGTAGGTAATGGTCACATGCTGTAGTAACTTTAATTACCTCTCCCATTCACTCAAACGTGATTATTAGAGAGAGAGAGAAGGTACCTAGTAATTATTGTAAACGTGATATAATGCCAAAATATGAAATTTCACGAAAAATATAACAGTATTTTCAGTTTAGCTTATTTTTTACTTTTTAATTCGAATTATTTTCTTACTTTTTGAACTAACATATAGGTTGCCGCCGTAAAGAAACACCCAAGTGCAAGTTGGACTCGCGCAACGAGGGTTCTGAGCAAACTTGTCAAAGCAAAGCCATTTATTTAAT
This sequence comes from Achlya flavicornis, assembly GCA_947623365.1. Classification (NCBI taxonomy): domain Eukaryota; kingdom Metazoa; phylum Arthropoda; class Insecta; order Lepidoptera; family Drepanidae; genus Achlya; species Achlya flavicornis. The sequence continues at coordinate 9,301,942 of OX392482.1, forward strand.
TTAGGCCCTAGAGGGGCACTTGTATGTAAGTAAATAGTTCGTTCATCACGGTAAACTAGTCTCGAAGATTTTTACCCTTTTTTCCGATGTACCTATAAGATATGAATTTCAGCTTGATACCTTCACGCCTTCCTAAGAAAAAGGGTCTTGACAGATGGACAAACGGATAGACGGACAGACGGGCGGACAACAAAGTGATCCTATAAGGGTTCTGTTTTTTTTTCTTTTTACTCTAAAATACATTCAAACGAGTTTTTATGCAATAACATACTTTTAAACTAAAGTACTTCGCCACAGATTAAGTCCAAAATACATTCTAACAAGAATTTTTCACTATAGCGAAACTTTAAAAAACGTATAGGTTCTTGAATGTGAGATTGAAATTCTAAAATACAGTCTCTACAGGTGTGATATTTTTACCTGTAAGTTCAGTCCTTGATTTAGCGCTGCAGTTTTTTTTTTAACTACAGTCAAATATACCAAACCAAAGAGCGACACAACATAGAACTTAATGTTTACAAGTAAAATTACTGTGACATACAGACTGATGGATAGAGGGATATGGAGAAACTATTAGGGCTACGGAACTCTACAGATGTATTCTCTTCTTAACTATTCGTGTGAAAAATATTTAAACGTTATTATATTAATGTTATTCTACTTCGACAAGCTAGTCAATGGTTAGCAAATGAAGGCAAAAAAATGCATGGCTGATTGACTCACCGAGTGCCTCATCAAGGTGCAACAAAAACTGCTGAGAGTAAAGATTTATTTCGTTAATTCTCACTAAAAACACATCATCAGCTCAACAGAAAGGAGGCCTTAATTTTTTTTATGAGTGCTAATAACTTAGTAACGTCATTTAGAGTTTAGAGAAATTTGCGTGACGGATATCCGGATAACCTTATTTTACCGCTCTGATTTAGACTAATGAGTTGTATATTATTAATTGTTAAACTACTTAATAGGAATTTCTTGAAGAGGCACATTCCCAAGCATTTGGGGTCGGCGTAATATGTACGCTGCTTCCATTCGTCTCTTCTATCCGTCAAAAACCCAGGCACAATAATCTACTTTAGGCCCAAAAATTAACTGCGATTGGTTAGGAAATAAAACAATAAAATAGTGACAGTACCTTCTATTTATATGGAAGGAAAATTGATATTTACAAAATGTTTTAAGTGACCAATTAACATTCAACGAGGTGCAGTATGGGAGTGGGTGTGGGGTTGTTGGTATCAGTAGTAGCTGCCGATGTAGCCTGGAGCGATGTAACGACCACCCAGACCTGCCCAGGGGGTGTTCACTACCGTCGGGCCAGCTACCAAAGTCTGCAAAACAATATTAGCAACAAGATATTGTTAATGTTCGATAATTCAGGAATTAACTAAAAGGATTATATCAGCGTTAAAAATATCGAAAAAAAAACATTTGACAGATAATCTACTTTCCTCAAGTCTAGCCTTCATCTACCGGCTTCTCCTCAAAATAGATTTAAACCGGTCCTTTTAATACATTCACTTAGAAAAACGTAGAAAGCTTAAGATGAGATGAACCTAGATAATAAAAACACTAGACATTTTTTAAATAGCTAGTGGTTTTGATGTTGGCCATGCAGAAAGTTACATTCGTTTTAGAAAAGATTGCGTCATTTTGTGTTCCAAATTGCACATAAGCTAGTCCGCACTGAAAAAAATTTCGAATTGTAAAAACATAAACCACGATCATTTTAAGAAAATAATATACAAATCTTTTCTGTACGGCAAGAATTAATCCCTACTAATAGTATAAATACGACAGTGTTGTTGGTCCTTGTTTCATCCGGCAACAAATCGATGTAATTTTTGCACAAAGTTAGATTTTACGGGACGGAGGAAATAGTGCGTCAACTACAAAAAATAAGAATTTTACTTTAAGCAAATTCAAGTTTAATAACCAAAGAAAGAATCACGAACGAATAAAGAACTTCGCACAAAGTGCATGGAAAAAGCCGTTCAGTCGATTTGACTGGCTGAAAAAAATCTATATACCTAATGTTTTGTACTCACATTGGCTGCGGGATAAAGGCCCGGTGCGTAGCCACCCCAGGCGGGGAACAGCTGGGGTGCGCCAGCGGCCATGGCCACGCAGAAGAGGAGGAAGAACACCTGCATCAAGAAATTGCTCATTATATTGCTATAATGCCATAGTTCGACACTCGTCATTTTTCGTCATTACGTAATTGACCCCTGAAGGATCGCCATACTCGTACAAATGACCTGGCAATTTGAGCCAGTATCTCCCGGTCTATTAATTCGAAAGTATGCAATTGTGAAAAACTCTAGTTCGAATTTTTAGAGCAATGTACATTTGTTCAAAAATATGCCATCGCGAAGAACTCTAGTTCGAATGTATTTAAAAGCAATGTAGTAAAACATTACAAGTAGGTACTAACGTACCTACCTACCCAACTCCCGAAATTCCGCAATACCACATCGGTGTTTTGAATTTAGAAATTCCAACATAGAATTCAACTTCAAACGCTTTCAAAATGTCGGCATACAATTTAAAAAAAAATGATTTCATGTACACACGGCTACAGGTCAAGCTATACATTTCTAGTATAAGCTGACCTCCCATTGTACGGAAATCGTATACAATGCGAGTTCAGCTTATACTGGAAAAGTATAGCTTGATCGGTAGCCGTGTGTACCTACTTCCGAAGATAGCAAGTCTTCGATCAAAAATGTGACTAAAATTCAAACTTACGGCGTATTTCATTTTGATGGTTGTAGGGTGTGGTTGTTAGATCTCACTAGAACTGCTCGTTAGCCTTCTGGGTGCAAACTATGCCGTCCTACTGAAGACACGCATATAAATAGTATACTAGAAGGTCACAAACCAGTGCAGTCAGTAGGTATCCAGCCATAGACCCTCCTAAGGTCGACTGCTAATCTGAATGTCTAATGAAAATACTTGTAATTGAGAAAAAAATGAATAGCAAGAATTTTATGCGCTCCAGATATGGGGAGCATAATAATTATTACTACAATATTATAGAGCTTAAAGTAGAAAACTATTGATGGTATACCTGACTGGGGATTATCTATCAATATGATGGCTTAGGTATGTGTGGTTAGAAACACTTGTCACATAAATCCTATAATAACGGAAGAATTAATACATAGATTTGATTAAAACTTATTTGAAGGTAATCTGATATTGGCACTTAAGGCGGCCCTGCATGGCCAACGCAACTTCAACGCAAGCACAGTCTAAAAGCTTGTTGTTTCATCCAACGTAATGTTTGACGCTGTTTTTCGGAGGCTTTTACTGAATTTGTTTCACACTTTTTTTTATTTTCGCCTAGTTACACTGCTAGATATAGTTCACAAGATACCAATTTGTTTAAAACATCTAACGAAAAGTGTTTAAAAACGCCATCATAAGTACAGAGCTTTTGTATGAAAAGTATGGTGAGCTGAGTGCTCTTAAAACGGCTTAATTCGGTATATTTTAGGGTTTTTTTTTTTAGTTTATCCCATGGCTAAATAAATGCTACCGTGATCTCTGGATTCTCTAAGCGTGATCTCAATTCTTCAGCAAATACAATGTAAGAACCTACATCTTGTCAACTACTGTAACAGTTAGTAATTATAACATCGTAGATAATAGCAATTATCTGCTAGGTATAATTTTTCCTTTGTAATAATAGATGATTTACATAACAACTTATGTTTATGGCTTACCTTAGTAAAACTAGATCTGAACGTAGGCGTTCCTCATAATTTAGTCATTCCGTGATTATTTTAAATGCTTATTATGAACTGGTATTATCTACTCGCATTTCAATCAATGGTAATTTTGATATATTTTATAGGAATGCTTGCATATCAAGAGATGAATCTTTAGGCTCTATATTCTTAATATCTTACTGATAGTTTTTTAATTGAAAATAATTATTATAATTTTCATAACTCTTGACCCGGATGAGACTAGACTGGGTATACATAGGAAGTTACTTAAGTAAACAGGTTACCCTTTTCATTTCTTATCCAAAAGATCTGCAGTATTTTTCAGTTAGAAAAGTAACGATGCACTGACCACTACCTAGCTAACAATAGTTGGATGCATATTATTGGCTTATATAAAATCCTTTCAAATAGAGATATTTTAAGCCACGATGAACCTGACCTTTGCCTACTTAGTATTAACTCACCCATTCAGCCACACTTAAGTATATGAGTCATTAGCATATGAGGGGTTTTTCAGCATCGAGACGTATATGCTCATCAGTCCCGCTCTCCCTTGGTTCCACCGCATCAGCTCTGTATACTGCATTCTCGATCCAAACTGCGATACGATCCGAAATCGCTACCATAAATCGAGCCAGACGACCGGGATGTGTACGAGACGGCTTCGGTTCACCTAGATTTAAAATAAATCTAATATCTAGAATAAGTAATCAACTAAGTAAATGACGAAATGAACTGTGAATGCCTTATATGAAAATAATACTTGCGACGCCAAATTGATAAATTGGCGGCTGGAGATTGGTAGCTAAAATTTAAGCTATTGAACAGGGTGTTGCTATTCTGCCTGTCACAATTTATAGAGAAATTAAATTAAGCAAAATTCTTACTCCTATATCCGCACTTCTATTAAGTAGGTACCTAAATCTAGTTCCATCTATGTATGATATACTAGCTATCCCCCAAGGTTTCACCCGCGTTCCCGGATTTAAAAGCCTATGTCCTTCTCCATACCATAGGCTATCTGCAAGCCTTTCATGACGATCCATAGTTTGACGTGAAGGCATAACAAACAAACAAACTCACTTTAGCATTTGTAATATAAGTAGGATTAAGATGCTTTGATTGTCTTGCATACCTAATACCTATACCGATTAATAATTTTATTCCTAGTGGTCAGGTTGACCGTGGTTCATAAAAAAAATATATGAAAAAAGTAAAATTTCTGCACTCCTCCATATTTTTAACTGCCCAATCTCACACACCTCCGTGTGCGCAATATGCTTAAAAATGGTACAAATATGTCACTTCACGTATTTATAGGTAGGTACTTAAATAGATTTATACAGAGAACTATTTTTTACAAATATTTTCAGTAATGGGATGTGCCTATTCATAAATAACTGTTGAAATAAAAGCCAACAAATGATTTACCTAAAATTTCAGCAACTCTCTCCAGAACAACATCGGCAATACTTCTCAGTCTATTAGAAACCATCAACTCTTTCTGACCCTTAGCTATGTAGTCGCAAAGACGGTATGCCACCTTCAAAAATTAAACAGAATTATAACAAGAAAATCTTACTTCTGAATTTCATTACTATTGAATATTATGAATATATCTATTATGAACACACCTGAGCACTAAAATTAACGAGCCATTTCTGTCTCTGGCGTAGTTCCCGTGCCTTATCCTCGTGTTCCTTGCGTCCAATCATGCCCCCAGGGCCGGACCAGCGCTTCGACGATGCGGCTAGAGCTTGGAAGTATTGTTCGGTTTGTCTATGTATCATTAACAATAAGGTATGTTTTTAGTCTAAACTTGTCAATAGTGACTATAACAAATTGTGTGTTTTGTAGTTTCCCTTTAGTTATTTTTTTATTTCTAAGGCAGACAAGTACCTAAGTCAAGCCTTTGCCTTTTGCCTTTGCTTGCGGCGGCGTCGTGTGACGGGTCGCTCACTTCCCTCCAATATGGCGAGGAGAGCGATGGCTGCCACACGCGTCATACTTGTGAACAGGTGTTGCTTGTGGGGGCTGGTCTGCTTAAGTTTGCCATTTATTTACTTATTAAATATAGATTCAATCTACTTTGTAGTTTTGCCGCCGTGCCGCAATTGTTGTCATGTCAGTGCGATTAGAATGTAAATATTATGTAATGAATCTAAGCTTGTTTTGAAAAGAGTAATTGCTGAGTTTATTGCCGGCTCTTCTCAGCAAATGCAACCTTCCGAACCGGTATTAGAGTATTAGAGTCAGACTTTTCATAAGTGCCTGCGAAGGTCTATTTTAATAAATGATTTTGAATTTTAATACCTCACTAAAACATTTGAAACTGTAAATGCAATACAATAAAACTATTGAAGCTCATCTCTAATAGGTTAATTTAGGTACTTTGTCTCTATTGTATTGTATATCACATAATAGGTATATGTCACCTTATTACAGTATCATGGTAGATTCTATTTTATATCATTTTTATATTATAAAGAGGTGAAGGAAGATATCTCTATGAAGATGTAAGTTCGAAATAGTTCGAATCCAACAATGGTTTGAGTTCTTGGAGGATTTTCAAGGAAAGGAGAGTAAGTAATAGGATGGTAGAGTACTTTTTAACACCGTCTAGTCAACTATATCGACGGGCCACTTGGCGCACCTGGTTAAGGTTCCACCTATCGCGCCGCAGGTCGTGGGTTCGATCCTCACACTGGACATGCATTTGTCTGCATGAACATGTCTGTATGTCCTGAGTCTAGGTGTAATTATGCATATTAAGTATCAAAGATACGGAGCCCCGGGCTATAGGGGCGAACGTATGTAAGCAAAAAATCGTGAATATCTTTCCATTTGGGTTTCGCCGCAGTCAGGTATAGAAGGGGCCCCCAACAAACTTTGATACAGGGCCCGTCTAGGGCAAGCTATGCCACCGATCCTAACTAATCCTTACTAATATTAATAATGATAAGAATGTGAGTTTAGTTTGTTTGTTTCGCATTCAAGCCTATGGTATGGGGAGGGGGCATACGCTACTTTATACCCCGGGAACGTAGGTGAAGCCGCAGGGGATAGCAACTTACATAATTATGAACTCTTACTCAGGGCTAAGAAAATAGTCTTCTTCCAAAGCGCTCTTGATCTTGTCCCTCCGTTCAGGCGGTAGTATGGCACATTTCTCATCCCACAAAGAGCGCAGCCGGCGAGCGTTCGGCCGCGCGAGCATCTCCACTCGCTCCATATTGCGGCGCATGCGCGCCGACACACGCTTATCGGCGACCTCTTCTATTGTGGCAATCAGTGAGCTGTCATTACTTCGTATGGCAATAGGGAATATCCAACTTAGGAAATCATTGGACAGGCTCAAGGGATATATTACATAATTTCTATAGTAAGGCAAATCAGAGATCTCACCCGAATCCACATTTTGTTCAGATTTTGAGGTGAGCTCCGCTCTGGATTTTTTTGGTTTGTCCAAATTTGACGTTGTAGAATCGACACTTGGTTTACCTTTGGGCATGCTGACAAAATTACACTTAAAATTTTATTAGGCCAAAATATATATTCAAAAGTTTATTTATGTCATGACAGTAAAATATAATCTAATGACAGCTGTATAGTTTCTAGTTTGGTTTCTAGGTATATATGACAAGCATTTGTTTTACGTAAATAAACCTCAAAATATGAACAAAACCTTCTTGAAATATTTTTTGGAGTTTTATTATGATGGCTAGATTTGTTTGTTGACCATGTCGCCATGGTAATTTAAGATGTGACCGAAGGAGGTAAGCACATAAAGCCTAGAAGGGAACTGGCAATCAAGTGCAGCTCCTATGACATACGGGTAGAAGCAACCGGTGCATTGGTGCAAGTACATATAAAATTCAAGTTATATTCAAAATTCTATAGATTAAAGAGCGTTTTTCTCTTTTCGTTAATTTATTTTTTATTTTACGCAGTCGGGTTTTTTGTTTCTTTTATTTGACGGATGGATAACCGTTTAGCGCCTTCTGATGTCTAGTTGCTGAATTAACTTCTAAATAAACCTTAAAATTTTCACTTGTGGAGTGACAGCAGCATAAGGAAGGAAAGATCACAAGGATTATAAAAAATAATTTATTTATCATCTATTCTTGGGCTGCAAACAAAGCCAACTGGAAAGGTCTGGAGTCCCATCATTTGTTTGACCCATAGGTCTTGACTCCTCCTTATCATATGGTAGATGCCAACTGTCATTCTTCTTTTGAGCACACGGCGTGAATCGTAGGGGGGGCTGTAACAAAAGCGTTAGTTCCCACATTAGGTCTACCTGACAAAAATAATTATGTACTGGCCTATATTAAATAATGGCCTTTGTACTGGCCTTTGAAGCCCTACTGCTGAGCATAGGCTAAGGCCTATGCTCAGCAGTAGGCTAGTAAGCTATGTGATGTTAATCGCTGCCTACTACTTATATTTTTATTCATTTGACTATGGGGCAGTCTTTACACCACTGTACTGATTTTTATATTCAGAACCCTTAAGAAAAACGATACAAAAAAAACGTATACCTGTATAATATATCCTTTATTTATATTTAGGAACACCATCCACTGATGCTGCCACTGCCACCTTTTGAACAGGTTTCTTAAATACTCATCTTTCAGTAGAAACTTATGGCCTCGCAGCAAATCTTTAGACACTATGTCTGTTTGTGGACCACTCAGTATAGCTGCTGTTATGAAGTATGGGTCATCCTCAGATCTTAAAAAAGTTATTTATATCATAATTTTTATTAATGTTGCGGCTTCACAAAAGAGAGCCTTTCGAGCTGTGGGAAAATATAGGCTAATAGCTCTCAGAGGCTTAGGATAATGATAAAAAATATTGGATATATATCTTTAATAAATTGCTATCATCTAGCCGATTCTATCCATTCTATGCTAGTCATGCAGTTAAGACTTTTTGTCGTCTTTTATTTTTATTATATAAAAAAAAACCCGGCCAAGTACAAGTCGGACTCACACACAGAGGATTCCGTATAATAATAATAATAAGGTAATCTTACTCAAATTTATTGTGAAAAGAATAGTAGGCCCAAAATTTAATAGTACCAAAATTTACCTTAATTTTCAATTATTTTTATTTCTCAAATTTTCCCTTGACTTGCTTAATTTTTCACGAAAATCTAAATTTGCCCATATCATTTTATCATGTTGACTTAGGACCATGATTTTTATACACCTAATAAGCAAAAAGCATTTATTGCCCTGATAAGACCAATGGACCTCAGTATCTGGTATAAATTTAAACTTGCTAGGTCTACCCGTTTCTGAGAAAATCGGTGGTGACACACGGCCAGACACAAGACTGACAAGAGAGTGATCATATAAGGGTTCCTTTTTTTACCTTTACAGGTCATCATCATCATCATCATCAGCCTATAATGTCCCACTGCTGAGCACAGGCCTCCTTTCACAAATCAGGGTGAAAGGGAATGGGCAGATACTCCACCACGCGTGCCCACTGCGGATCGGTGGAGGTAGGCTAGTGGCCAACCTACTGTTGGAGTTTTTCAAGCCGCCTAGGAGGCATCCAACCAGCTTAACGACTATCACAATTAAGTGATAACCGGGACCAACGGCTTTACGTGCCTTCCGAAGCACGGAAACGCTCGATTTGAAATACCACTGGGTGGTCACCCATCCAGGTACCGACCAAGACAGACGTAGCTTAACTTTGCCGATCGATTAAGAACGGCTAATCATGCTACACCACGAGCGCTTCTACCTTTACAGGTACAGAACCCAAATTATGAAGTACTTACATATCATCAGTAAAGAAACTAGTAGTCTTCATTCTAAGATGTTCCATGGAGCGTTTTGGCCAATTGAGCATATGCTTCCTTCCTAAAAGCAATATTTTCTTATTTTGCTTTGTGAAATTGTCAACTACATTATGCAGTAAGTTCATCCTGTCCATAGAGTGACCCTTGCCAACTGCATATGCTATGTTAAGTGCATCTAAAACAACATCATAAGGGGCAGTTTCCTCTAAAAACTTTGAAAACCTGCTTAATTCACTGGGTGAAGATTTAAGAAATAAATCTGAACCAACTATTAATTTTTCTTTAACATTTTGCTGCAGTGTTTGAAATTCTTCTGGTGATAAGATCAAACAGTCCAACACATCCTTACAGCATGCACATTCACCACTGAAAAAGAAAAAATAATATTTTTTAAAACAAGCTGTTTATTTTGTTGACTGTACTTGCATTGACTTCCAATATACTAATTTATACCAAATCTCAAGTCAATCTGACCACTGGAAGTGGGTGAAATTCAACTTGCAATTTAATAAAAAAATAAGTCCAAACACAGGGTTAAACTGAAAAACAGCAAAATACTACCATTACTGAGCTTACACTTTATTGCCATTTTATTTTTTGTTAATTAAATGTGCTTAAATGTGTTTTATATAAATGACTTGCTTTTTTTCTTGTTTGCTCTACACCCACATCTCTGGAAGCCTCAGAATCATTCCCACTGCACTTGTATGCAAAACAGACCAGCTACTCCCACCACCACAACCTAGGATACTATTTTGAAAGATTCAACTTGGGGTTGGCAAGCTTTTGAGACAGAAGAGCCAAATGTTTCATTTTATAAAATTTACCAGTTTTTAAAGAGTCAAATTGTATTTTGTTTCTTTTAAAAGACTGACTTTTATTATTTTATGCAAGAGAATGCCTGCTCGCATGAATATTGAATATGTCGATCCTAAGATTGGAAGGATTGATTGCATGATTTAAACCGGTTTTGATAAAATTATAATTTTTCGCGTTATGGAACTGAAGAGCCGCAACTTTACATCAAAAGAGCTGCAGGTTGCCGACGCCTGTTCTAGCCTTACTTAGCCTTACTCTATCTAAAGAAACTTACTTCTGCCTTCTAATTTGAGTAAAGTTTGCATTCCATCCCAGGTTATTATAAACTTCCACAAGTTTATTAGCAGTTTCCATTGTAATAATTGCCCAATTATTAGATATGTGAACACAAATTTCATCTAAATACTTTATAATTGTTTTCTTTTCCTTATACTTCCTCATAATGTAAGTTATCCATGCTTCATAAGCATTATGTTGTAATCGTCTTTTATCATTAACACTTCTTTTAATAACTTCTAAGGCATCTTTCTTCTTGTTTTTCTTAAATAATGTAGCTATTATTGTGCTGTAAGCAGAATGCGATGGAGTACTACTTAACTGTATATTATCTAATACTTTTAATGCTTTTTCTGTCTCGTTTATAGCACATAGAGCATGTACGAGTCGTTCACAAGTTGAGAAATCTAAAACCTTATACTGCTTATACAAACTTTTGTGTGTATTTAAAATAAACTGCCTCTCTGTGTCTGATAATTCTTTTACCTTTCCAACTTCATAATAGAGACCTAAAAGCCCATTTACAGATCCCAAAGTCAATTCTTCACTAGACTGTTTTATATGATTTGCAAATGAAAGTGCAGCATCAAGCTTTTTATTACTTATCATAGTCTTCAAGAGTACACCATTTATGTTTTTCTCATTAATGTTTCCTTGCCTTGATAGAACAATATTCTTTACAACTGACCAATCTGGGACATTTTCTTCAATAATAGATCTAATGTACTCTAACTGATCCATTCCGTATTTACCTTTTACAATTGGTGCGAACTGGTTTATTAATCTTGTAGATGCACGAATATCTATAACGTAAATAAAAAATTTATACAATACATACATTTTTGAGCAACATTTTAAAATTTTGCGCGTTTTACAACTGTTCTACTTACAAGAATTTTGCGGCGATAAAAAACGACATAATGGTAAAAACATGGTGGTAATATTCTGCTTTATAATGGTGGTAATCTTCTGCTTTATAATATTCTTAAAAAAAACTAGTTCTGTTCCTATTCCGTTATCGTCTCGTGTGAAAACGCACTCACAATAAATCACTTCACATTATAGTCTCAGTCAGTCACCGTCCATAAAAGTCATGTTTTACTACAATGGTGGTCATTGTACTAAAACTCTTCACGGACATTTTGAGACAACTTGAAAAGTCACGATACACATAATTCATTTCATTTCACTTCACTGGTGCACATGGATGATCTTTATTGGGTAAAATACCACCAAAAATATACAATAAAACTCAAAATACACAAATTTATGAAAATAAAAATGAAAATGCTACGTCACTCTGCAAGTTCCCGCCAAAAAGTCTTCTTCGGTTTTCTTCTTCTTATTTTTAATTTTGGCAACCAAGCCCACATTAGGGCTCATTTCTGCCAGTGTCGAGTTATATTAGAGTTTCCAGTCACAATAAATCACTTCAGGTTATAGTCCTCAGTCAGTCACCGTCTATAAAAGTCATGTTTTACTACAATGGTGGTCATTGTACTAAAACTCTTCACGAACATTTTGAGACAACTTGAAAAGTCACGATACACATAATTCATTTCATTTCACTTCACTGGTGCACATGGATGATCTTTATTGGGTAAAATACCACCAAAAATATACAATAAAACTCAAAATACACAAATTTATGAAAATAAAAATGAAAATGCTACGTCACTCTGCAAGTTCCCGCCAAAAAGTCTTCTTCGGTTTTCTTCTTCTTATTTTTAATTTTGGCAACCAAGCCCACATTAGGGCTCATTTCTGCCAGTGTCGAGTTATATTAGAGTTTCCAGTCACAATAAATCACTTCAGGTTATAGTCCTCAGTCAGTCACCGTCCATAAAAGTCATGTTTTACTACAGTGGTGGTCATTGTACTAAAACTCTACACGGACATTTTGAGACAACTTGAAAAGTCACGACACACATAATTCATTTCATTTCACTTCACTGGTGCACATGGATGATCTTTATTGGGTAAAATACCACCAAAAATACACAATAAAACTCAAAATACACAAATTTATGAAAAATAAAAATGAAAATGCTACGTCACTCTGCAAGTTCCCGCCAAAAAGTCTTCTTTGGTTTTTGTCCACCAAAAGAAATAAATAGCAGTCTCCACAGACCACTATTAGTGCGTTCGAATTGGAGTGATGTAGTTTTTAGCAGTTTCGTTTTGGCATTTTTGTTTATGCGTTCGAATTGGAAAATTTCAACAATTTTGCAACTTTTGCCACAAACGATATTTCCCAAATCGAACGATTAGATACAAAAACGACATTTCCATGCTGATCGCCTGCTTTTCACTTGTCTCAACCTACCTTTTTCCTTCAATTAATCATTAAACAAAGTTAATCTAACAAATTATTCTCTTACCTGTTAGTATTTCTATAAAATTTTATAATAAAAATTAGAATTTTCGCTTCCCGTATGAATTTTCCAAAGATTTTCATAGGGCATCGTGCCTCTACCCAGATGGATAATCCGCCTTACTAAAGCATGACATTTAATTTCACTCCGCTTGAGGGGCTCCCTGAGCAAATAGCTCTCAGTTCGTAATGCGCACGGCTGTCAAATACTGTCAATTCTGGCTTGTTTATTTCATGTTCCCATAGAGGCGACAATCCTTCTGGACGTTTTAAATTCTTTGGAATTATCCGAAACTTATCTGTCAGATTCAAAGATGTCAAAATATGATCACAAACGACCGTGCCTCGGAGGTGGGTCAAAATTTGAAGTTCACGATGTCGTTTTTAACTGTTTCCAAGCAAAACGAACGGTGAACGAAAACAGTTCAAAACGCCAATTTCGCCCACAACTTTCCAAATCGAACGCCAGTTGTGATCGTTTTTGGCATTTTGGACTGTTATTTTTGCTACCATACCCCAATTCGAACGCACCTTATAGGGGATAATGGGGATATATGACATACTACTTACTAATCTGTGGGGATATGTATGGAAGTCTCAATTTCAATTTTTAGATAGAGAGAGATGAGACACAGAATGTTTAATGCCTCGTCCACACGTTTGCCGTTTGCCGCAAACTCCAAACTCCTACAAACGCTTGCACAAATTAACGGGAGACAAACATAGCCATCCACACGCTTGCAACCGCATGCGAGCACTTGCGAGTGCGTTGGTTGGTATTCTAGTGCGTTGACAAGCAAGCATGACGGACGTCGAGCTCGTTTTTGCAATAAAGTTTCTTCTTTAAATGTTTACGGAATGTGACCGTTTAATGAAATACAATACACAACTCAGCATTAAAATCTGTGAGTGAACAATAAATCACCCCTATTTTCCCAACCTTAGGTAGGTATTTTAGGACCAACTTCGAGGTATACATACCCAATCCATTAAAAGATTTATTAAATTCGGACAACTCTATAAAAAGTTATGCGTGTTCATAAAAGTACATTAAAAAAAATATACGCGTCGACTTGTAAACCTCTTAAAAATGCAGGGTAGCATTCGAGGAATTGTAAAATTACTGGTTACAGCAATAACTCATTTGTTTTTTTTTCGCAGCAGGTTTATTTTTAGGCATTGCATAGTTTAAACAGTATGCAGGCACACGTCTGTTCGCCGCCAGTGCTCAAGCGAATCAAGCGATACTAACTACACGCAAACGTGTGGATGGATCGCAAGCGCTTGCCGCAAACTTCCTTTGATTTGTTCATCAAAAACCGACACGGCTCGGGTCGGCGACAAGCTCTCACAAACGCTTGGCAAGCCACGGCAAACACCCATCCACACGTTTGAATTTGCGGACGCTTGCCGAGGCTTGACAAACGTGTGGATGAGGCATAATAGTACATCAAGAAGTCTGTCCCTCCCTGTCCACCCCACAGAACACTATTACTAGTGCTGCAAACCCCAACATGCAATAAAGAAGTATATTTATGCCAAAAATCCAGGAGATAGGGAAAAAAAAGGAGAAATAAAAAAATACCCTTTTTGCTTTGTTTAGAATAGTAGGATTTTTTATATTATTCTCCAATGTCCTTAGTTTTAAGTTTGCCCAACAAATCCTTATTACTAGGACTTATTTTTGCCAGCCTCGAGTTGTATTTCATTTTCTAGTCACAAGAAAATCACTTTCACATGGTCCGCTCTGTCAGTATCTGTCAGTGTCCATAAAATACATGCTTAAGTAAATTGGTGCCAATTCTCGTGTAAATCGCACTAAACTAATTTTAGTTACATCTCATCCCTTTCTTACGAACATTATTGAAACAGGATAGAACATATTTAAACCTGTCAAATTAATCTTTGCCGTCTTATTTTGCGTGTATTTAGGAGTAACCGCGATAGATGGCGACTAAAATATTGAACACAAGCATTGGACTAATTTGACAGGACTACATTTCTTACATCCTTTTCTTATTTTCTTTGTTAGAAAGAAACATAGTGAGATTAAAATTAGTTTAGTTGTAGACAACAGAATAATGGTATTAAAGAAATTCACGAGTTTTTTGAGACAACTTGAAAAGTCACGATTTACGTAATTCATATCATTTCACTTCAATTTCACATGAATTGGATAAAACACCACCGATAAATATGCAATAAAGGTAAAATACACGAATTTATAAAAATTTACGAAAACGAAACGTCACTTTGTAAGTTTCACAGTTTAATGAGGTTTCTGAATCACTTTGCATTGATTTATTATGTTTTGAGAGCATTGATTAATTAAATTTATGTCAATAACACGTGTTATTCTTAGAAAAATATAAAATTTCGTACACTTAGCTCACATTGTGATAATCCAGGAGATTTTGATTGAAGTGAAATATAAATAAGGAGATAAGGAGACATGTCCCAAAATCATGGAATCTCCTGGAAAAGAAGGAGAGTTTGCAGCACTGACTATTACTCTGACGAGGTCGTCCACCCACAGGTTACCTAACAAACCGTAGAGTGAAGATACCTGCTTTCTCTGTCTACGTAACAAACTGACAGCAGTTTCGCCAACTGCTAGGTTTAGCCAGTATAGTCCTAGAAACTTATCTGACAGACCTGCAGTATCTCTAATCTGTGGACTTTTTGGCGGGAACTTGCAGAGTGACGTTGCGTTTTCGTTTTATTGTTATAAATTCTTGTATATTGAGTTTGTGGATTTATTGCATAATATAATCGGTGGTGTTTTACCTAATAAAGATCAAAACATGTGCACCACTGAAGTTAAATGAAATGAATTATGTGTATCGTGACTTTTCAAGTTGTCTCAAAAAGTCCGTGAAAAAAAGACTATATGAAAGTGATATTATAAAATAAAATGTATGCGACTGAAGGACTTTGCATCCATGGTCAGGAACAAATTAAAAAAAAAAAAGACGAGTAATCAGTGCTGCCAACTTAGCGCTTTCGGCGCCAGATCTAGCGCTTTTTTTTTTTATATGGCTCCTTTTAGCGCCTAGCGCTAAATCTAGCGCTTTTTCACAATCCAAAATTGTGTCGAAAACTGATGCAGCCCGACTATCTGCTACATTTGGAGCAAATGAAATCGTATCACAGGCTAATGAAGAAGTTCCAAGAATCAGATGATGATGAAATTACAAATTAATTAACTAGTATGTACCTTCTGTAATATTAAAAAAAAAGTTTGTTTACTTTATTTTTTTATCTCAGTCGTGCTAACTCATGCAAAATATTACAAAAATATGCATGGTAGTCACTTCTATTTATTGGATGCTAAGTTACAGTTTGAATTTGGTGCTTAATTTAGGGTTTTTCCCACCTGCGGTCTATTTTTGACATTTATTTATCGTCTAAACAGTATTTAGCTCGATCTAGCGCTTTTTCAAGAGACTGGAAGCCAGGGTTGGATTATGTACTATAATTATAGTATTTATACTATAATTTCGCCCTTTGTACTATATACTATCCACATCTAAGGATAGTACACTAAAATACTATAATTTAAAGTTTGCTCCCGAATGCTTATGGGGCGATTACATTGGCCAACCTGCAGGGGCCGATTTGGCATACATTGTTGGTTATCTGAGTACATTGTAATAAAATACTCAAGATAACCAGCAATGTATGTCAAATCGGACCCTGCAAGTTGGTCAGTGTAATCAGCCCTTTAGTTTTACGTTAAATGAATATTTCGACCGTGCGTGTATCCGACCGAATTCTGATCTTGCGATGTTTTCTGTGTTGATGGCCGGGGATTCCCCGATTATCCTCCGCAGTACACTTCTATCTTTCCACTAATCTCGTTCCTTCCATTCCATTCGAAATTCAATCAAAGTTTTTCTTCAATTCAATCAAAATTCAAAAAAAAATATTATCTTGTGACGCTATCAAAAGCGGTAGTAAAAGTGGGAATTGTACTGATTTTATTCCTACTGAGGATATGTTGGTGAGATTAAATGCCAAAGATGAAGATATAACTAATAGTAATATTCAAGAACTGATAAACTTAGAAGAGGAGTAAATTTTGCCATAATTGGTGTTGATTTTAATGACTAATAAGTGAAATTAAAAATAATGAAAGTGTACTATAATTTTTTATAAATACTATCCTTTTAATTTTTTTGTGCTATCTTTTTCAACGTACCTAAATCCAACCCTGCTGGCAGCTCCTTTTTGGTTAGAAGAGTTGGCAGCACTGCAAGTAATAGTAATCGGACACAAAGAGAATATAACGCTACGCTAATCGGACAGTAGAGGTGTGTAACTCATCAAAAATACGCGAGCTGCATAACAGCTCACGGCTCAGGAGTGTGAGCCGGTTCAATGACTCAGCTCGCAGATCAGCTCAATTTATACCTATAGTCCACGATAAGCGCGCACGCTCACTGCGTATCGCGCGTCCAATCGAGCTGACTGAGCTGCCGCGATTCGTTCGACTCCGCCGAGCGCCTCTTATCATACTTTAGTGTTGGAATTATTTGTTTTTTATTATATTATCTAGTAATGTCACATATTTATTTATTAAATTAAATTATTATTTAAATGTTTTAGAACGAAATAATAATTCGTAGATTAGAATCACAAGATTAATCTATGGAGGGAGTCGTAGATACAATAGGAGTTGGATTGAGCCGAGAGCTAGTCATTTTGTTGTTGAGCTGTAGCTCAACGGCTCAAACCCTAGTGATCTGATTCATTGAGCTGGTTCAGAGCTGAGTTACACACCTCTATCGGACAGTGCAAAGCAAATAAATTATAAAGTTTTCAACGAGTTTTCATGTGCTTTGGATAGGTTCTCAAATATAACCGAACTAATCGAAATTTCTCAATGGACGGAAAAACAACAAAAATGCCGAAGGTGGCAAAGGTAACCCTACTTGTGAAATATAAACATTCACTAACAACAATACACAACTAACTATCCACGACGAAGCCCAGCTAACTTTGAATTACTATTATGGAAATTTATTATTTATATTTCTAACCCAAGGTTAAGAACAAAGCACCGGCGGAGATACAGATCACCGCCGAGCAACTGCTTCGAGAAGCAAAAGAAAGAGATCTGGAAATTTTGCCCCCACCACCGAAACAGAAGATTTCCGATCCAGAGGAACTGAGAGATTATCAACATCGTAAAAGGAAAGCCTTTGAGGACAACATAAGGAAAAACAGGCTTGTGAGTAGATTATACTAAATTCATTGTAGCAAGAGATTTGTAGTAAACCAGATAAGCAGAAAGCAATAAAATAACATTTTAGTATTATTAATTTATTTCTAACACCATTAAAAACCTCTTTTCATTATAAATTAAGTTTATGAAGTGCAAATTACCTAATTTAGTATTAAATCTCTAGCCTTAATGAAATCAATGGAATATTGAATCAAATAGAATGAAGTTTGTCATTGGCCCTGATTCTGTTGTTTACAACTAAACTAATTTTAATCTCACTATTTCTCTTTCTAACAAAGAACATAAGAAAAGGATGTAAGAAATTTAGTCCTGTCAAATTAGTTCAATGCTTATTTTCAATATAAATTTAGTCGCCATCTATCGCGGTTACGCCAAAATACACGCAAAATAAGACGGCAAAGATTAATTTGACAGCTTTAAATATGTTCTATCCTTTTTTAATAATGTTCGTAAGAAAGAGATGAGATGTGACTAAAATTAGTTTAGTGCGATTTACAACAGAATCGACACCAATAGCAACCTATTACAACTAATTCAAACTACAAAACCAAACTGTGTTAGAATAGAATAGAATAGAATAGATTTATTTCAGAAAATACGGTACATCTGTTCTTAAATAAAAAAGTGGCCGACGTATTCTACCATCACAGATGGTGTAGAAATATTGTGTTATTGTAAAAGCATTGAGTAGTTAACCCATAGGTTATCACATGGGATTTTGATAAATGCAATATGGGCCGCATATCTTATTACAAGCCTATGGGTTAACTAGACAATAATAAATATTCCTGGTCAAACTTCACACATGGCCATCTGGTCCCAAACTAATAATACAATCCATTTATTCTAGGTTATAGGCAACTGGCTTAAATATGCACAATGGGAAGAGTCACAAAAGCAGGTGCAGAGAGCCCGCTCAATTTATGAGCGGGCTCTGGATGTTGACCATAGAAATGTTACCCTTTGGTAAGAATGATTTTATTTATATGAATAATAACCTACATGATGCCACACTGAAAGATGCTTTGCCAAACAAACAGTTCTATAGATGATTCAACAATTTTATCAGTGAAAATATACATTTTCAGGTTGAAATACACTGAAATGGAAATGCGTAATAGACAAGTAAACCATGCACGTAATTTATGGGATCGAGCTGTTACTATACTACCTAGGGTATCACAATTTTGGTACAAATACACCTACATGGAAGAAATGTTAGAAAATGTAGCTGGAGCAAGACAAGTAAGCAATTTTCACAAAAATTTCTGCAAGCATAATGTTGAACTATGGTACTATTGATATTTAATTTTTTCAGGTGTTTGAACGTTGGACAGAATGGCAGCCTGATGAACAGGCCTGGCAAACATACATCAACTTTGAATTAAGATATAAAGAACTAGAAAGGGCACGACAAATATATGAAAGGTTTGTAATGGTACATCCAGATGTTAAAAACTGGATAAAGTATGCAAAGTTTGAAGAAAATCATGGCTTTATCAATGGAGCAAGAAAAGTATTTGAAAGAGCTGTTGAATTTTTTGGTGATGAAGAACTTGATGAAAGACTATTCATAGCTTTTGCTAAGTTTGAAGAAAATCAAAAGGAACATGACAGAGCAAGAGTAATTTATAAGTATGCTCTAGATCACATACCAAAAGACAGAAACAAGGAAATCTACAAGGCTTATACAATACATGAAAAAAAATATGGTGACAGGTCTGGTATTGAAGATGTAATTGTTAACAAAAGGAAGTACATGTACGAACAAGAAGTTATTGAGAACCCTACAAATTATGATGCATGGTTTGATTACATTAGACTAGTTGAAAATGAGGGGAATGTTGATGATGTAAGAGATACTTATGAAAGAGCCATAGCCAATGTACCCCCATCTAAGGATAAGCAGTTTTGGAGGCGTTACATCTATCTATGGATCAATTATGCATTGTATGAAGAATTAGAAGCAGAAGATATTGAGCGCACCAGACAAGTCTTCAGAACTTGTTTGGAATTAATACCACACAAAATATTTACATTTTCTAAAATATGGCTCATGTATGCTCAATTTGAAGTCAGATGTAAAGATTTAAAACAAGCAAGAAAAACCCTAGGTATGGCTCTTGGTATATGCCCTAGGGATAAGCTTTACAGAGGTTATATTGACTTAGAGATACAATTAAGAGAGTTTGATAGATGCCGCATATTGTATCAAAAATTCCTTGAATATGGTCCAGAGAACTGTATAACTTGGATTAAGTTTGCAGAACTAGAAACACTTCTAGGTGACATTGATAGAGCAAGAGCAATATATGAAATTGCTGTAGGTCAACCAAGATTAGATATGCCAGAGCTTCTATGGAAAAGCTTTATTGATTTTGAAGTTACCCAAGGTGAAACTGAGAAAGCTAGACAGCTCTATGAAAGATTGTTAGAAAGGACTCTCCATGTTAAAGTATGGTTGTCCTATACCAAGTTTGAACTGAATGCTGAAAATTCAGATAACATAAATGTTGAACTGGCCAGGCGGGTATATGAACGTGCTAATGATAGCCTCAGAAGCGCTGGTGAAAAAGAGGCTAGAGTATTGCTTCTAGAAGCATGGAAAGACTTTGAAAAGGAAATTGGTGATGAGATAAAACTTGAGAAAGTGTTGGCAAAAATGCCAAGGCGAGTTAAAAAGAGACAAAAAATTGTCAGTGAAGCAGGTGTTGAAGAAGGATGGGAAGAAGTATTTGATTATATTTTCCCTGAAGATGAAATGGTTAGACCCAATCTCAAACTGCTTGCAGCTGCTAAACAATGGCGTAAGCAAAAAGAAGTCCCAGAATCATCTGAACCAAATGTCACTAAATCACTAGAAGCAAATACAGAACTTGAGCAAGACCAACAAGAGAAAGAAAATTCAGATAGTGAACAGAGTATTGCAGACAATGATAATGAAACTAATGAATAAGAGACATGAAATAAAGTTATTGCATAAGAAATAAATATTTATTTTCAAATAATTTATTCCTAAATATATTAGTTAGTCTACATCTTCAGGTCGGACTGGATGTGTCAATGGTACAACTGATTTCTTTGTCACATCTCTTGAACATGCTTTTCTCATATCTGTAAAAAAAAGTAGCAATAAAATTATTGACAAAAATATTGTCAAATAAGTATTATGAATATTTTATTTAAAACTTTACCATAAGCATCCTCATCAGGATCTCCAGAATAATATTCTAATACTGTTCGATAAACTATATATCCCAAGTTTTTGTACATGTTAATTGCTACTTTGTTACTTACTCTGACAAACAAATCAACAAAGTATGCCTTTTTCCTGTAACATAAAAATATGAATCGGGCACTTTTCTACTTTATATTAAACTTTCTATGATAGGTATGATATCCTATGTTGCAGTTACATATAATTTTGTAGCAAGTAAAAGAATGTAGCCAAGTACTTAATGCTTAATATAAAGTATGAATCATTTTAGTTTTAACAATATTCACTAACTTTTCAGAGACATCTTCAAGCATATTCATCAATGTAGCAGCTAGACCCAATCTCCTGTAGTCAGGACTCACAGTTAAGGCTGTAACATGCCCATGCCAATTTTCACCATGGCCTTCTGCTTTCCCCATGACTAAAAACCACATATAAGGAATTTCATCATCATCATCCTATCATGCTATCATTATCAGCCTATAATGTCCCACCCAGGCCTCCTTTCACAAATGAGGGTGAAAGGGACTGGGTGATACTCCACCATGCGTGCCCACTGCGGATTGGTGGAGGTAGGCAAGTGGTCAACCTACTGTTGGTATTTTTCAAGCCGCCTGGGAGGCATCCAATTAGTTTCACGACTATCAAAATTAAGTGATAACCGGGACCAACGGCTTTACGTGCCTTCCGAAGCACGGAAACGCTCGATTTGAAATACCACTAGGCGGTCACCCATCCAGGTACCGACCACGACAGACGTAGCTTAACTTTGCCGATCGATTAAGAACGGCTAATCATGCTACACCAACGAGCGCATGGAATTTACTCAAGGCAAATACATGTATATTATTGTATGCTAATATAGTCTTACTGTATCCCATTATTTCCCCACTTGGCGATTCAACAACTTGAAAATACTCGGGCCAGTGTGCTAAGTATTGCGTGTAGAATGATAACCCATAGGTTTCTGTTAGCGGGTCCAAGTTCCTAAAGCAGAAGAGGTTATAAATATATTTAGAACAAAATTAAAGAAATTAAAAAAATAACCATTCTTACACATTGTTAAATTTTAACATATCTTCACATGTAAACGGCCTAATAGTAGTCATTTTTAGAGATAAACTAAATGTGGCTTGCCTACTATCATGAAAGTTTTCCTTTCCAGTATTTATTTATATATATATTATTTTTTTATCATTTGTTCATGACCATGGATACAAAATCCTTCAGTCGCGTACATTTTACTTATATAAAATATCACTTTTGATATAGTCCGCACATGAACTTTCACATAGTCCGCATGCATTATCAGTCACCGTCCAGTCATGTTTTACTACAATTGTTCTAAAAATCTTCACGGATTTTTTGAGAAAACTTGAAAAGTCACGATACATATAACACATTTCATTTCACATCACTGGTGATCATTATTGGATAAAACCACAGACATATAAAAATTCAAAATTCAAAATCATTTATTCAAATAGACCTTCGCAGGCACTTATGAAAAGTCTGACTCTAATACCGGTTCGGAAGGTTGCATTTGCTGAGAAGAGCCGGCAATAAACTCAGCAATTACTCTTTTCAAAACAGGCTTAGATTCATTACATAATATTTACATTCTAATCGCACTGAAAACAATTGCGTGCCCCGGCGCGGCGGCAAAATTACAAAGTAGACTGAATAAATATTTAATAAGTAAATAAATAGCAAACTTAAGCAGACCAGCCCCCACAAGCAGCACCTGTTCACAAGTATGACGCGTGTGGCAGCCATCGCCCTCCTCGCCATATTGGAGGGAAGTGAGCGACCCGTCACACGACGCCGCCGCAAGCAAAGGCCTTAAAGTGATATATAAATATATGGCTGACCTGTAGATAGAGGATTAGGTAGATATGCCACTAAAATAATAATAATTACGAAAAAAGCGAGATACGTATATGTCAAAACGTGTATGTGTGAGCAGGACTAAGCATATTTTGTCCCTATCTCGCGTATAGGTTTCTATTCTTGACATCAGTGTCAAAATCAGTGTCGTTGAACTCGTTGATGGCAAGCAATTTTCTAACCAACCAAAGTGTGAGGCTTATTAGTAGTATTTACGAATGACAGGTAGTACCATAGTTAACCACCCACAATAATAAGCCTCACACTTTGGTCTATTGTCTATTTGGTCTTTGGTCTTGACTATTTAGTAAATAGTCGGATTATAAGTTGATGGGGATACCAGCATTTTATTATTTTTACCACTTTAAATAGCGTGTTTTATTTTTTGTAGTTTTAATCCACGTAAGTTACATTAGTAATTTGTTTTATATATTTATACGTAAGTTTGATACAAACATTAAAAATAATTACTTTGGAAATAATAACTTATAAATAACGACGATGATACATGGAAGCAATATATGTAGGCATGTGCCTAATTTTTAAACCACCAAACATAATAAAGAGGATAATAATATGCATACATATTTTCTATTTCAGATAAAATAAATAGCAAACAGATATATAGGTCAATAAATATTTTTTCTCTTTCAGATCCGACAGTCTCAACCGAGTAACTCTAAATATGAAACTTCGGGAGTTTATATGGAAGCAAAGGATAGTTTTGGTATAATTGTCTCACCTATCAGTTGTCTAATCAGTCTTCACCACATATTATAAAATGTAGTTGCTTTCCGTCTGTTTGTCCACTAACTCCTTCTAAACTACGATTTTCAATAATATGTAACATACCTTAGAGCGGTTCCGCCTAACGTCCGATACGAATCTGCGAAAATACAGATCTAGAAAACTCAGACCGAATTCGGATATTGCTTTTCGCACTACCTTCAACCCAAATCCGTAATTCAGACGTGACAGTGTCGAGTTATATTATAGTTTCCAGTCACAATAAATCACTTCTGTGATCACTTCACATTATAGTCCTCAGTCAGTCAACGTCCATAAAAGTCATGTTTTACTACAATGGTGGTCATTGTACTAAAACTCTTCACGGACTTTTTGAGACAACTTGAAAATTCCCGATACACATAATTCATTTCATTTCACTTCACTGGTGCACATAGATGATCTTTATTGGGTAAAATACCACCAAAAATATACAATAAAACTCAAAATAAACGAATTTATGAAAATAAAAACGAAAACGCAACGTCACTCTGCAAGTTCCTGCCAAAAAGTCGAATTTGGACTTGATTTGGACCAAGAATCTATTTGGACTATATGGCTGACACCTTTCAACCAATATGTCTTGGTCTTGTGTCTATGGAGTACAGAAGGCGTCGGGCAACAAAAATTAAAAGTTGTGAATTAATGTTGCCATATAGTAAAAATATTTTCTCAGGAGAGTTATCGTCTGGCTCGTTTTAACACATGTCGAAAGACATATTTATCACTCTTTTACAAACTAAAAGCTCAAGTGGGGCGATCTATGGGCTTCTTCCATTGCAGTTTACCAACACGACAATGGCCGAATTGTCCGTATAGAATATTTTTTATTGGCCCATACATCCCAACCTGCCATGTCTTTGGTTTTAAAAATGGCGTATACAAGCTTTTTGTTTGCCGGTTTACGCTGTTGAATAGTTTCCAAGACCTCGCGCGTCCTCAGACGAGACGTAGACGTTGTGAATATGAAATTAAAGTTCATGTGTAGGTATATAATCAAAGCTGTGGACCCCGTGAACGATTTTTTGTAGCGTTATGGTGAATTAGAATGGTGCCTGTGGCTTGTCAGTCTCGCACGTCGTCAGGTTACCCGTTCGTAACGTAAATATCACCCAGCGAGCGTTTTATATTTCAGATATGACAGCGTTGCAAAATAGTAGATAATGGAGAGTTCAGAAGATGATGCGGGCCCCGCGACGAGCGCTTCCCGCCGTGAATCGGCGCGGGAAAAGGACGTCCAGCAGGCTGAAGACGTCGATGCAACTAGTTGTTACCAGCAGGGATCGTCCGAGGCTCGAGCGTCGTGCCAAACTCCCGCAATGTCGGAGGACAACTTCGACGGCGACAGCGTTCCGTCGCCGTCGGCGCAAGATGTCAACACCAGCACGGAAGCGATTTTGGATATGATAGACGAAATTGTTGACGGACCCGGAGCTCCGAAACGATTACAGACACTCGTACAAGAAGATGTGGAACCTGTAGCTGACGAGTGTGCCTCCACAAGTACTTCTCATTCACTTCACGAAAGTAATGTGGCCAAGTCTGATTACAGTAATAGCCTACTAAAGCCCCAAAATACAACATCTACCACAAGTGCCAAAAGTGAAAACAGTGAATATACTGGTATTTTTGACACTACACCAGTGTGTACAACTGACACTGGTGTCACGGTATGTGTTGTTGATACCAAAATAATTAATTTACAAGCATGTTCATCTGTGCTGGAATGTGGTGAAAATGCTTTAACTGAAAAACCTGAAGTCCAGGTATTGTCAAATCCTGAACCTGAGACATCTGGTGACTCCCTTCTATCAAATATACAACCTTCTAGCAGTGAAGTAAAGACTGTAGAAGAACCTGTAACTGTTAGTGAATGTGAACATTTGGAAAGGACAGTAAAGTGTGTGACGTCTAGTGACAATCGTGACAATGTTACCGTAGAAAGTGCTGAATCAACATCAAGTGACAGTAGTGTTAGTGAATTTAAGGTTACTCCTGCAGAACACTTAACTCGATCACCTCTACGACGGCGTCTCGTACGGCCTGCACCAAGTGATCGAAGACCTGATTCCACAGTCTCTTCTACTGTTGACTCTCAAACAATAAATGCTCACAATGCTGGTCAGTCTAGTTGTGAAAGTGTTGCAAAGGATGTCTCTAGTTCATCTGATGCTGTCCCCACTGTACATGCTAATATTAAGCCAGAAGAGATTAGAAATGTAAGTGAAATTAGTATCTGCAAAGCAGAACCTTCTATGAGTCCTCCTAAAAAGATTAAACTTATTAGACAAAAAATTACACCAATTATGATTAAGAAAGACAATGCACTTGAAACTTTGCTATCTGAAAGAAGAGAACCATGTCAGTCAACATCTTCAGAGAATTTAGTAACAACCCCTGAAAAATGTGCAGAATCTTCTAACACAACAAAACCTCTATGTCATGAAGACAAATCTTTGTCTAGTAATGATTCTACTGCAGATATATTGACTATTCAAGTAACTGAACCTCTTAGAGACAGCCCAAAAGAAAAACAGAATGACAATGAAATTGGTACAGCTAGCTTATCCAAGCCTCCTGATGATGAGAATACTAATGTGTCAGAAGATCAAAAACTGGTTCCACCCGTCAAACTGAGCTTGTGTTCATTGAATTCACTAGAAACAATTAAAGTTGAAAATGTAGATGATAAAAGGAGAGAAAATTGTATTGAGAATGACTGTAATTCTTTACCAGATGAAAAGAAGGAAGTAGCCCAAGTTGAATTAAATGTATGTGTATCTAATTCACCAGAATCTAATGAGAATGTAATTATATCAGAAAACCAGGGTATTAGTAGTGTTATAACAAGAGACATCGAAAAGATTATTCCAACTTCAGGTGTAATCAAAGATGTCAATATTTTATCGAGTACTTTAACAAACGCTACAGAACATGAAACTTCGCAAGGAAGCACCTGTGATGAAGAGAAGAAAGTGCCACCTATAAAATTGAATTTTAGTGCATCAAACTTGGCAGAACCTAAAATGTATGTTGAAAAGCAAAGTAGCAACAATGTTCAAGAAGACACTGAATGTACTAAACAAGTACCAAAATTGACTATTAAACTAAATACAAAACAAACAGAGGAAATGAAATCTCCAGTTCCTAAACTCACTATAAAACCTATAAAACCTCCATCAGAAGAAGTTACAGATATAAAAACTGACAGTAGTCAACTTATACCTACAGTAACAAAATTAAATATCAAACCTATTTTAAAACCACCAGAAAAAATAAATGATACTTCTTTCAAGCTCCAAACATATGTTGATTCAGATCATAATATGGAAATCAAAGAGCAGATACCATGTGTGACTAAGTTGAACATTAAACCAATACCTAAACCGCCTGAGAAAATAAATGATATTCATCGAAAATCAAGTAGTAGTGAGATATCTGAATCAGAATGTTCAGAAAACGATGAAACCACAAGTACATCAGATCAAGCATCTGCATCAGATCAAGGTCCACCTGATATAGTTCCAAAAGTAACTATTAAACTTGGAAAACCTGGTACTCAAAGCGAAGGAAAATTTTATACAGAACAAAATATTCCAAAACTTACTATTAAGGGCATTCAACAAAGTGACAAAGTAGATCTAGAGTCTGCTTCTAAGCTTAAATTGGTAATTAGTCAATCAGATGAAAAGCAGTTAGAAAAAATTCCCAAACTGACTATTAAAAATGTGTCTAAAGCAGATGGTCAGCCGCTTAGCCCTAAATTAACTATTAAACCAATAAAAGCACCTGAAAATGTAAATAGAGAATGTGAAATACCTAAATTAAAAATATCTTCAGAGTCATTTTCTTCAAGTACAGAGAAGAAAGAAAATACACATGTGCCTAAAATAACAATAAAACCTATCACAAGAACAGATACTGATACTGGCAGTAAAACTCCGAAAAAGTCAGCAGTTCATTGTGACAGCCCCGATTATATCCCTGTAGTAACAAAATTGAATATAAAACCTGTTTTGAAACCTACAGACGAAGGAGAAAACTCAGAGAGTTTAGAAGATAAAGTTCCTGTAGTTTCAAAATTAAATATTAAACCTGTTATAAAGCCTAAAGATAATGAAGTAGATTCTAGTGTAGAAGAAGTACCTAAAATAATTAAATTAAATATTAAACCATTAAATAGCCCTGAAGACAATCCTTCAGAAGAAAAAGACTGTGATGAATTGAATGCTGACAATGATGAAAATAGTATACCTGTTATTACTAAACTTAATATTAAACCTATTGTTAAGCCTACAGTAGAAGAACACACCCCAAAAGATTCTGAAAATCAGTCTTCTGAAGCTGGAAATTCAAGTGATGATAATACAGATTACATACCAATTGTAACTAAATTAAATATTAAACCTATTATAAACCCAAATGATTTGGAAGTATCCCAAAGGCCAATTATATCGAATGATCAAAACATTCCTGTCATAACAAAACTCAACATAAAGCCTTTGATCAAACCAGATGAGAGTGCATCACCTTCATCCCCTAAAAAAGATAATTTGAAGAATCCTGATCTTCGAAATTGTACTATACCTGTGGTTACAAAGTTAAACATAAAACCTGTTATTAAGCCTGAAGAAATAGAGCAACAGAAAATAAAAGATGGAGGGGAAGAAAAGACTACAAAAAACCCTCCATTATTAATGAAAATTAATATGAAAGCTGTTGCTGACACTTCCAGCAGTGAAAATCTCTTACATAATGAACATAATATATGTAATAATGTGAGTGAAAGTATATCATCAATACCAAAAATGAATATTCAACCTTTTAATCATTCAGATATTGACAATTTGCAAAACTTGACCCGAAACAATGACAAAGAAGTTCATTGTTCAGCTGATAAATCAGTTGGAGAGAAAGAAACAATTGTTATTTCACCTACAGAAAAAAATGATAAACGGGACTGCACCACCATCACAGAGAAAATAAAATCTGAAATGTGTATGCTGTTAAAAGAAAATAGTTCAAATGTAGTCATAGAAAATTCTGCTGAATCATCGCATCATAGTCCTGATTTTCAAGAAACAGTCAGTGTAAGTAAAAATGTGTCTCTTTCAGTTCCATCGTATGGAAAAATGGCAGAAAAAAAAGGATTAATACAAATATGTGAAGCAAATGAATCAATAAGAAGTCCAAAACATTTAAATATAAATGCACATGATAATAAAGTTGACTTAGTTAAAATTTTACCAACTGGAAAACAGAAAGCATCTGTACAAAATTGTACTTTATTGAAGAAGCTCTTAGAAAACACAAAAGAAGGATTAGATAATCCAAAACTGAGTGTCAGTAAGGTCACTGCACCAGAGAAAACAGAATCCATTGAAATAATTCCTAAAAATATTGTAAATTGTGAACAAGGGTCAAAAGATTCCATTGTAGAAAAGGTAAATTGTGAATTTTCTCAAAATGAACACAGAAATGTTACTACACATAAAAATGACATTAATTGTTCTCTGGTATCACCAAAACATCATCCCAGTCAAGACCTCTGTAAAGAATTGAACGAAAATTTGACAAAAGCATTAGAAATAAGCATATCTGAAAAGATAACAAATCAGAGCTCAGGGCAGGATTCCCCCAGAATAATTTTAAAAATTAATAAGACTGATCATGGGTCTTCAGCAAAAATTATAACTGAAGAGATAAAAGGACCTGACACCATCCAACAAAATTATCCTGAAAATACTCAAGATCTTATAAATGATAAACATAATCAAAAAAGGCAAATCTTGAACAGTAGAAAAACACCAGTATCAGATATTGCATCCAGTATGCCCATGGGAAAAAGATTGCGTAGCTCAAGAATTGTCGAAAATGCAGAAAAATCCCCGATGGTAAAACGAAATATTGGCAAGCGACCACCAACGTCAGAAATGAGCTCTCCACAAAGTAAGGAGTCTGACCTCACACTACTAGAAACTAAGCGATTGAAACTTGGCCAACTTCTGTCAGGGAACAAATCCCTTACCATAACACCTGTAGTTTCAAGAATAACACAGCTATCTCCCACTAAACCTGGAATAGAAACAAAACAAGGAGTGAAAACTATCAATCATAGTATATTAAACAATGAGAACTGTTCTAAAAATGGGAACTCTAAGTTACATAAGATACTTTCAAATTTGCAATCAAAACAAATGCAAACAATACCCTTAAATGATACAAACTGCCTGGAGAAAACTCAAAGCCTGACTTCTGAGGTAGAATCGAACACTTCGACCGGGTCTGACACGGTGGAAGTCGTCGTGGAGAACACACATCCGGAGGTGCAGGAAATGATAATCAACGAAAACTCCGAGTTTCGAGACTTCGGTACCGGCGTCGATGAAGTATCACAAGATCCGCTGGAGGTAGATAGCTCCAAAGTACCGACCAGCTGCACGGACAACAGTATAAACATTCCACAGATAGTGGAGCTAACACCGCAACCTAAGAAGCGTGGACGACCCCGAAAACTGCCAGTCTCCGAAGGCGCAAAACCGGTCTCGATACCCGTGCCGGCGCTCGAGGAACGGCCACAGCGTTCGCTTCGTTTGATGAGGTACTTTACTTTTTTTTGTATTAATAAAAATGAACTCCAGTTACGCGTAACATGAGCATCATTCAAACAAATATCGTTTCCAGGGACCGGCCGGCCATACTCACGAAACCTCGCGGGCGAGGTCGCGGGCGCGGCGGGCGGCGCGTCGAGCAGGCTCCGCCGCCGGCGGTGGAGCCCGAGCCGGAGCCGGAGCCCGAGCTGGTGCTGCTGGACGAGACGGCCGGCACCATCGATCCGACCAGCAGCAGAATAAAGCTACCGCGGATGACCGAGGCGCTCGATAACATGCCCGGGGCGTGTTCGACCCCGCTATCCAGCCGTCGACGTCGACGTCTATCGTCGGCGGGCGAGATGAAGGTGTTCGACTCGCCCGAGCCGAAAGTGGTGCTGGACACGCTGAAGCTAGACTCGGACATGAGGAGCCCGGAGACGGGGACGCGAGGGCGCGGCGGGCGGGGATCGCGGGGCGGGGCCGGCGCGGGCGCGGGGGGCCGCGGCCGCACGCCCCGGGGCCGCGGCCGGGGCCGGGGCGGCGGACGAGGCGCCATGTATATGAAGGTACCAAACTGTTACTAGGTACTTCTTTGGGCTTAGATGACGATATCGATAAACCTCTCCTCTTTTTGCTAGAAGGACTAAAGTTATCAATCTGATTTGTATTATGATTCACATTGTTATGGCCCTTTTTCTAAATATCTTTTCTGTTAACTTGTCTATAATATGATATAGACTCTATATCTATGTCCTCCCTTTTAAATAGTAAAAGAAAATATTAATTTCTTTTACAACGAAAAATTATGCATATTTGACCATAACTTCAAGGATTTCTTATTTCCTGTTTATGTGTATTTAATAGATTGATGCCTTAAAAGATAGGCAACTTAGTCGTAAAAATACGCATTTAAGGCACTTATAGGGCTTATGCTGACTAAACCATAAGTCACATGAAATAATGTAATACTACTAGAATTGAAGAAACGGGTCGCTAATAATAGACAATATATTCCTTAAATCTTTGATTTCAAAAATATGTAGTTGATTACATCACCACAGAATAAGAAATAGATTATAATACAGAAAGCTTACTCCCTAAATCTAAAGCTACGAAAACGCGATAGCTCTAGCTCTTTCGGGTGCGGCAACTCAACCGATCTGGAGCACCGGCATAAGGCGTTTGTAATATTTTCGTACCTTTAGTGTGGAGTGAACGAGGCTCAATATTACTATAGATTTCATATATGTTGGCTTCACTCGCCCTCTCCAAGTTTTATAATTATTGTGATACTAATACAAGTAACTAATTACGAATTTCAGGAAACCATGGGTATTTATGGACGTGTTTGTGGACCTGCCACAACGACTGTCCAGCTTTTCGAGGAGGAAACTTGTATGATGGACGACAATGCCACACCTGCCAAGTATGTATTGTTTTTTTTAGTAACGTAGCAAATTATACTGGTTGCACATTTTTAACCGACTTCATAAAAAGAAGGAGGTTCTCAATTCGTTTATGTTTTTTTTCATCTTACCTCATCATAAAACACACAACTCATAACATAATTTATCAACCATTATTTTTTTGTTTGGAAGGGTACACTTCCCGTTTAGTCCCATTGTCATCAGGTCAGGATTTGATTACTTTTTAGTGTACTTTGAAGTCGGTTAAAGTTTTTTGTAAAACAGTTCAATTATATAATACTATTTTTATTTTACAGACCGACGCATCTTTTGGATGAAGATTCTCAAAGCTCAATAAAGAGCTCAACAAACGATAGCAATAAAATGAAGAAATCCAAATTTGCTGATTTGTTTGACAGGTAAAATAGAAATAATTTAAACTACGTATATGCACAAAACACAGTTATGAACTTAAGGTATCAATATTTGTAATTACAGTAATAAAGTGTGGACGGCAGCTGATGTCAAAGAATACATGTGGCCACCTCCTGAAAGACCCAATGTGGAGCACCAGGTACTTTCTTTCAATTATTATACAATATGCGCTTTATTTAAAAGAGTCCATACTAATATTAAAATACAAATGTTTGTCTGTTAGCTACGTTTATACGGTTGAAGTAACAAACCGATTTCGATGAAAATTTGATGCCGAAGATTGTTTCGCACTCAGACAGAACTGAAATATATGACATAATAATATGATAATCTATTTGGGCTTCCAAACAAATATACAAAATTTCATAGGTGTATGTTTGTCTACGCATATCTCCGAAGATATTAATCGGATTTAGGGTTTCGTTCCCGGGTCCCGGGAATCGGGTATTCCCGGGAAATACGTCGTTCCCGAAGTCGGGATTTTTTTTGCGATTTCCCGGGAATTCCCGGGAATTTCATTATGAGATTGAATGCTCTAAAACACTGCAAATATTGGTCAAAATTAACGAAAAACCTTTGAAACACAAGGATGTTGCATACGATATTAAAACAAATGTCGATATCTACCGAAATCGAACGAACTGAACTACAAGCTTATGAGAAATCGCTGAAAGGAACTGTAGGAAGTGTGTATTTGTGGAGATAACGTTTTTTTCTTAGAAAATTTGCAAGTTCTCCGAAAATACCCATAAAAACATGATTGTTTGTAACATTTTTTTAACCTATCAAAAGTCAAGTAAAATACGTAATTTTATTTAATTACCTATTTGTGTCTCACACACAAACATAAGTAGAAAATTATAAATAATCATATCAAGCTATAGGTCATACATAGTTACTATGGGTAGTTTATAAACTGCCGATTTTAGAGAAAATCTCTGAATGCGCGTAATTTTGAAGAAAATGAAAGTTACATTTTTTTTTTAAATATATATTTTTGGCTTATCAGCGTTTTTATATTGAAAAATTTAAATTTTGCCGAAAATTCATATTTTTTTAAATAATAAGTATTATATCTATATACTTAGAGCTATATCGTTAAGTTTTGTTCTCCTACGAATGTCGTCGTTTCCCTGTCTCGTAGAGAAATTCCGAGCATAGTTCGTTCCTTGTGAATTAGTAAATTTTTTTTTCAACACATGCTCGTAATTTGACTTTTATTGCACCGTTTTTAGTATCATAATGTAGCTTATGATGCACTAGTGCTTTTTAATTTACATTACCGCACAGTTTTATGATAGGTATAATCCCGATTATGTTAAGTTTGTAACTCAATGCTATTGATATGTGCGTAGACGAAGCATTCTTAATTTAAACGGTTAAAACAGTTTTGCTGTCAAAAAAAGAACTTGCGCGCCATATTTGTTGACGTTCTCATTGACTATTATCAAAAAATCTAGTGAAAAAAATACAAGTTTGTTTTTTTCCTCACAAGTGTGTTGAAAAACGTCGTATGACACGCGTGTGCATTAATCATTACACTCTCGGGTTCCTTTGCTTAATAGGTACCGTCTCGTGTGATAACCAACTTTGCACACGTCTCATAATGTACTATTATTTAATTCTGAGACAAATAAATTGCTAATTTAATTAAATTACGTGGTTTACTTGACTTTATATACGTTAAAATAACAAAACTAACAACTTTGAAAATTTCCCGGGAATCGGGAATTCCCGGGAAGTCATTTTTTTCATTCCCGGGTCCCGGGAATGGAAAAAGGTCGGGAAAAACGAAACCCTAATCGGATTGTAACCATTCTTTTTTTATTAGTTTACATTTACTTCAACTTTGGGAATAGTGCCAGTTTCATCCTAATCGGTTCAGTAGTTTTCAAAATATGGACAAATATGTGTGACGGCCTGGCTTATTGATACGAGCTACGGGTTTGGGTGGTGTCAAAGGAAAACATTGGTCAAATTCTACTAAAAATGATGAAATAAAAAAGTTATTAAAATAAAAATCGACTTCAAAATACACTAAAAAGTATAAAATAATAACTCAAATCAGTGTCAGATTAGAGTTATTTCAAATATTTTTGTGTATATTGAAGTAGATTTAATTTTTTTAAATTACTTTTTTATTAAGTAAATAGATCAAAAGTACTTCAAAATATCCATCATTTTATTAATCCTGAGGAAGTTCAAAAATAATTGTCTAATTCTGAAATCCTACCCCAGGTAATGATGATACAAGAGCAAGTGGCGATGTTCCTGAACGTGAAGAGCTTCAAGCGACGGTACCCCGAGCTGAAGCGACGGACGATCGGCGGCGAAGAGAGAGATTATGTGCTCGCCAAGGGGTTGGTCACTGAAGCTTTGTGCGATCTTGGTGAGTTCTACTCTTGCCCTGTTTGCCAGCTTACAGACTTATGTAATCAAATGCCTCTTATAATGAACAGCTGATGTATGTATACAACCTGTTCCAATAAATAATGATTTTGAAAATGGCGGCTTGGACTTGTATTGACAGATTGTACCACAGATATAAATTTAAATATATGACGTGAATGTGATTCGCTATTCGGAAATGCAGCTATTCTCTTCATTGAATATAAAATATGCATGTTGGTATGTTAGGGCTATGAGCTAACTAAAGGGAAGCATCGTTATTGGCTCGGGAATACCGACATTATAGGAGCACAATTAAACAATATTTATGTTGAGCTAAAGTACAAAAGTCATGACTGATGAGTAGTAATACCGAGAACCCCGAGTCCGCAACTAGTCAGTGCCTTTGCACTGATTTTGAAAAGAAGGGACCAATAACTGCATCGTGTGTTCTTGACAAGGCCAATAAGAGAGCATCTGTCCTTGACTATGCCAATCAGAGCGCATTGTCGTTGGTGGGAAATTGCCGAAATAGATTTCAAGTAAAATGAACGTCATTGCTCATCTTTGGTTTAGTCGTTCGATGATA
The DNA here is from genome assembly GCA_947623365.1 of Achlya flavicornis. NCBI lineage: Eukaryota > Metazoa > Arthropoda > Insecta > Lepidoptera > Drepanidae > Achlya > Achlya flavicornis. The sequence goes on from OX392482.1 coordinate 9,337,512, forward strand.
AATAAGTACCTAAGTATCCAATGCTAATAATAATTTGAAATGTATAGGAATCACAGCCGTGGATGCCAGTGAAGTGCTCGATATTATGTTATCGGATTACCCTCACAAATATGAAGAATATAGATCGCATCAACGCGAGAGGCAGCTAGCTGAACCTGAGGAGACGCCGGAAATCAAGACGGAAGACAAGGCGGGCAAGGTTGAAATTAAAATAGAGCAGAAATCTGTTGATCAAAAACCTGAACCGCCGAAAATTGACCCTGAGAAGACGAGACAGGTATTATTATTAGCCTGTGTTAATTATTATACTGTAGTTGTATTAAAAATCGGCTATTCATAGTATTTTACACGAATGTGGCATTGCATTACCATTGTTGCAATCACTCTATTGTCATTATCAAATAATGTAACATTATTTACGTGACCATTTAAACTGTATATTAGTGAAATAGTGCTTTATGAGTAAGGGGGTAGGTCTTTGTGCGATCGTGTGGCATTTGACCGCGAAAGCGACGGAACACCACGTCCAGCGGCCAAGAGTCCTCTTCCATGACGAGGTGTAGAAAACATTTATGTGTCCCATTGCTGTGTACTTTTATTGATCAGCTACTGAGAAGGGCTAATGTGCTTAAATTAATTATACACTTGAATATGAAATACAAGTGTATAATTAAATCACGCACTTTAGTTATAATAAATTTACGCACTTTAGTATATGGCCTTTTTGGCGTAATAATATTGAAATTATATATTATTACTAGCTGTCCCCCGCGGTTTCACCCGCGTTCCCGGGATAAAAAGTAGCCTATGTCCTTCTCCATACCATAGACTATCTACATGCCAAATTTCACGATGATCCGTTGAGTAGTTGAGAAATGAAGGCGTAACAAACAAACAAACTCACTTTTGCATTTATAATATTAGTAAGGATTAGTAGTAGTAGGAATACCGAGCAATCAAATTCCGCAACTAGTCAGTGTTTTTTTTTATTATGTATACGCCTGTGTTTGACCACAATCTCACGATGGTATGTGATGATGTGGCCGAAGGTGGTAAGCACACAAACACTGCATCTAACCCCCTTACTCATAAAATGTTATTTAACTAATATACTTTTTAAAGAGTCACGTAAATAACGTCAATATATTGTCATTGTCAAATAATGTGATATTATTTACGTGACCATTTAAATGTTTAGTATGCCCTTGACTTAGCCTATCAGATTGTCGGTGGTGGGGGAATAGCACTTCTTTGGGTTAATTGTTTGATGACCTTAAGTTGCTACTAAAAGCATACTCAATGCATTGCGTAAATAAAATGCGATGCGTTTTCTTTTTTACAAAGAGATACGTTTTTTTTTTCAAATCGAATTTTTCCAAATTTCTACTAATTTGAATGTAAATGCTAGTATTTGATCAAAATTTCACTATGATGATGTACCGAAAGTGGTTATATAGCAAACAAAGCCTAGAAGGGTACGTCTGCTGAGCTGCTGAAACACACTGATAAATGCTTGGCATTAGATATTCAACTGAAGGGTGGACTTCTACAGAATTTATGTTTACATATTAAGACTTATCGGTGCCGTGACGTTGACTGTAGATTGAAGGGAGTGAGAGAATAACAGGTGTAACGTATCGCAGGACATGGCAGCAGCAGCTATAGCGTCGGCGAGCGAGTGGAACGCGACACTGAACGCGGTGCGGCGGCCGGCGTGCGCGGACCTGCAGTCGCTCAGCATACTGCGGCGGCGCGCGGCCGTCGCGCGGCCCGCCCTGCACGTGCGCCCGCCCGCCGGCTTCTACCCGCACGCGCTGCTGCCCGGCCAGTACCACCACTACTACAGGCACTACACGCCGGAACAACTCAGGTATGTCGTACTGTACATGTACACACACGTGCGCCCGCCCGCCGGCTTCTACCCGCACGCGCTGCTGCCCGGCCAGTACCACCACTACTACAGGCACTACACGCCGGAACAACTCAGGTATGTCGTACTGTACATGTACACACACGTGCGCCCGCCCGCCGGCTTCTACCCGCACGCGCTGCTGCCCGGCCAGTACCACCACTACTACAGGCACTACACGCCGGAACAACTCAGGTATGTCGTACTGTACATAGGGATGGGCAGGGAAAGAAAAATATTGGGAAGAAAAGAAAAATACGGGAAAATACGGAAAAGAATGGAAAAATACGGGAAAATTCCCAAACGGCGGGAAAATACTCAAACGGCTTTATGTTCCTCAAAAAAAATCTTTGTTGATATTTTTGAGGAGAGGTTTTGATTGTTATTTTAATCATACTCGCTGTTGTATGTACCTACATCACCTACGCGCGGACCTACGCGGTCCTTGGAGGAAGTTATCACACTTTTTTTTATACTACCTAGGTAGCAAACAAGCATACGGCCCGCCTGTTGGTAAGCGGTTACCGTATCCTATGGACGCTTGCAACACCTCCCTCGGGACCCGGGACGGGCTATGTAAGCGTCGTACATGTGCACAAGTTCTCTTTCTGCACGAGAGCCCACCCCCTTTACAGTGCAGATGGCGACCATTTTGGCGTTTTGGGTGCAAGCCTGGCATAACCTGACCGCTCACCCCGAGGTGGTCGGGGATCCTATGGGGATATTCCCATGAAAAAAAGGGTTACGTGTGGATTCTCCCAACGCCCTGCGCGCGTCGATTAGAAAAACGGTTACAGTGTTCATTTTGTAGAACCATTTCGAGAATAAGTTAGTCTTGTGACCTTGCCTTCACCAACTCCTCATCGCCGATAAATCTATCATCGGTACATGGCGGATCCATCCGAAATTAAAGAATTTTGGTTGATAAAGTCATATTCCAGGGGAGCAAGCTGGTCGTTGATCTCCAAGAAAATATCCTTGAAAGTTGTCAGAGAGAATGAACTTTGCATGTACTAGAACCGCATGTGGCCTTCCACCAAGATTTTTACCACCGGGTTTTGATACTGAAGACCACATGAAGTTGCATCCCCAAAGTTGTTCTCTTCGACTTGTAATTCAAAATTATATTTACTTCTTTGAGCTCAATCCACTTCTCCAATAAATTCCATCGCTATAAACTCTTCTTCGCTGGTACTAGCATCCTGCGCTGTGGTTTCACACGTGATCTTATATTATAAAGAATTTTATTATTGATTATTATTATTATTATTATCTATCGTGACACGAGTCGACTGAGTGATCTAGTGGCAAGAAGTAAGAGAAGCGCTCGCGTATTTGTAACGAAAGCTAAGTCATAAACGGTTTTCCCTGCGTGGTCCGTCTGCGAAGAACCGAACCACAAACTATGGTTACTAGTACTATTAAATATTCTGTGCTATGGTGGGCTATAAAGTCTTCGATGGCAATCACCTCGGTTATGGGGTACCGTCGGGTACAGTGTCGGTGTCTTCTTGAACGCGTTCAAAGAAGCGAGATCTTCTTTTTTTGTGTATTGGCCTGTGTTTGACCACAATCTCACAATGGTAAGTGATGATGTGGGCGAAGGTGGTAAGCACATAACGCCTGGAAGGACCTGGCTCTCAAGTGCAGCTGTCGGAACACACCGATAGTTGCTTGGCGACATATTTTCAACTTGAGGGTGGTAGCCAGCCAGATGGGTATTTCAAAGTACCCTACCACCGTGCTATGGTTTTCCTTCACCGAAAGCTCAAGCTCATTGTAGGATTCGAACCCGGGACCTTCGTCTCGGTATCCGACGTACCCACTGAGTTATCATCGCCTTAAATCCACCGTCATCGCGAGTTGTCTCAGTGTCGCCCCGATGAGACTTGTAGAGGCACACCAGTCCACCCGTATATCACATGCGTAATCCACGCGCAACCAGAGAGTAGACAGGTCTCTGTCTTCTAGGTTATTCAGACGTCGACAACAGCAGATGCCCTCTCGGATAAACATGCACACCCCGGCCTTTGGAACGAACAAATATTCGAGATTTTAGCTGGGATAGTGAAGATACGGTGTATCGATCGGGCAGGTTATCTGTATATCTCTCAAGATGGTGATGGATGGCGTTGATATAACTGTGAACCTCTTGATATTGCAAAAGTCCATTCTAAACGTGGAAGGGTGTACCGCTGAAGGAAACCTTTTTCTCTTTTTTCTTGTTCTTTTCCCCGGGAGTGCCTGTCTGTTTTTACTCTAGTTTCCTCCCCTGGCAGGACAGACACTCGTCGGGATTATGCGCACGGTTTGGAGGACTGCCACTTGGGCCGGAGGTTATAGGTAATTCCCAGGATCGGGTCCCCTACTAGCCGGCGGCCGGCCAGCAAACAGCAGTTTCACCGGGTCTCCTTGACCCCCTTGTCAACCTTATACCAGATGATATCAGAGATCGCCCAAATCGCATCGTAGGACCCCACCATCATACATGCCGCACACTTCGAATCTAGGGGGCTGGCTCTCGTGAACCCTGTCGAAACAAAGCGAAATGTTTCCCGACAGATTCACTCACAAGGGTGATCGCTAGCCAGTCGGACGAGTACGTACTACCACCAAACTGGGCGTCATGGGAATTGTGTGGGGCTGCCGCCTGTCCACCACAACCCTAACACCCCAAAACGTCGCTTTTTTTAAAAAAAACGCGCTACTCCGTCACATTTTTTTTATTGTTTTTTTATTGTATGATTTGAGTATGACCCTAATAGAAATCATGTGAAATGTTATTCAAACGATTTGGTAAAGGTATTTCTCGCTATATACGCAAAATCTACTAAATATGACCATTTGAGTATTTTCCCACCCAATGGGAAAATTCCCGGGTTCTTTCCCACTAAATTGGAAATTTACTCGAAGTTGGGTTTATTCCCGGGAAGAAACCCAACCCTAACTGTACATACTGCGGCGGCGCGCGGCCGTCGCGCGGCCCGCCCTGCACGTGCGCCCGCCCGCCGGCTTCTACCCGCACGCGCTGCTGCCCGGCCAGTACCACCACTACTACAGGCACTACACGCCGGAACAACTCAGGTATGTTGTACTATACATACTGTGGGAGTCGCGCGACTCACCTACACACATACACGTTTCACCGTGTGTGTGAGTTAGGATGTGGAATGAGCTCCCATCACCATTTCCCCTCAGCTTTAAGACATGAGATTCTTCAAAAAAGAGCTTTTCATTGTTCATGGCCGGTAATCTCCCTGGTATTGCACAAGTCCACAGGCGGCGGTGACCACTTACCATCAGGTGGACTGCCTGCTTGCCAAAATGGTGAATAAAAAATAAAATTGGATCTGCTCCGCTACTCATGTTGCTGACTATACTAAAAAGTACCCCCATGCTATGGTTTTCTCACGATGTTTTCCTTCCGGCTCAAGGTCATTGTAGGATTCGAACCCGGGACCTTCGTCATCATCCGACGTCATTCTCTACCACTGAGCTATAATCCCCTTAAACGGCATAACCTGTAAATTAATGTAAACGGTATAACATTCAGATACTACCCGCTGAACACGGCGCTGGGAGCCCCGGCGGCGCCGCCCTCCGCGGCGGACTCCAGCTCGGACTCGGAGGCGGAGTGGCCCGACCGCTACTCCTCCACCGACGACTCCGCGCCGCACCACCTACATGCTGCTAAGGTACACATATACATACACACACACCAATAAGCCTAAAAGATGCCACTCAACCATCAATAATAGTACATTATGATACATGTGTGCAAAGTTTGTCATTACACACGAGCCGGCATTCGCAGGCGAACGCGATAAGAGATTCGAGAGTGTAATGATCAATTCACGTGTCATACGACGTACTTCAACAAACTTACGAAGAAAAAAAAAATAGACTTGTATTTTAGTAGTAGATTTTTTTATAATATTCAACCACATAATGATAACGTTAACAAATATGGCGCGCAAGTTTATTTTTTTCGAAAGCTAGAAATCAATTGTTATTTTTTAACCGTAAGTCAAGGGAATAAAACACATGATTTGCAGAATAATTAATCTGTTTTAATAAACAAAGGTCTTAGGGCTTTCCAAAGGCTAAATAAGAAGTATCTGGCTGTTACAAAAATTTTGCTTAATTTAGTTTTTGTATACACTTATCAGAGGCTTTATCTAGCGATTGAAAATTGGAAATTGGAAGCGCTCGTGGTGTAGCATGATTAGCCGTTCTTAATCGATCGGCAAAGTTAAGCTACGTCTGTCTTGGTCGGTACCTGGATGGGTGACCGCCTAGTGGTATTTCAAATCGAGCGTTTCCGTGCTTCGGAAGGCACGTAAAGCCGTTGGTCCCGGTTATCACTTAATTGTGATAGTCGTTAAGCTAGTTGGATGCCTCCTAGGCGGCTTGAAAAATTCCAACAGTAGGTTGGCCACTAGCCTACCTCCACCGATCCGCAGTGGGCACGCGTGGTGGAGTATCTGCCCATTCCCTTTCACCCTGATTTGTGAAAGGAGGCCTGTGCTCAGCAGTGGGACATTATAGGCTGATGATGATGATGATGAGGCCTGTCCTTTTTCAGGTATACATAGAAAATAGGTTACACCTAACACACTTAACACTTAAAATTAACATTAAATTCCACATTACAGCGCAAAAAGTTAACAAAAGTGAAGCGAAGCAGTCAAGCGGAAGCAATAGCGGGTACCAGTAAAGACAAAGACAAGGAGAAAGACAAAGACAAGGAAGACAGCCGAGACGGCGAAGTGGACACGTGTCGCGTGTGCAAGCTGCGGCTGGAGGCCAACCGCAAGTACACGCACGAGCGGTTCCTTGTCTGCGCCAATTGTAACGCTAAACGTGAGTCTATCTCATTAGAATTATTTTTGACAGGGTGGTTGATGTTAACCTACATAACTAACTACCTACATATGTCTAAATATCAAACATTTAGACATATTCCTGCAAATTAAGCAATTTGAGGTAAATAAAAAGGTGTCCTACCTAAAGTAAGTCATTAGAGCCCTGTACCTCTACCATGAGTTTTCTACACTAACGTAATCTACAGTCGCTAGTGACTACGGAGACACATTTTGTATGAAATGCTTCCAAAAGTGTCCACTAGAGGCGGTGCTCGCTATACTAAATATTCACCGTAGTCGCTAGCGTGTGTAGATTACGTTAGTGTAGAAAACTAATGGTAGAGGTACTGGGGTCTAGCCAGACAATATTATTGTACTGAATTTGATTCTGAAACGCTAGTGCATAATTTGATTTGAATATGGAACGTCAACTAAATTCATATGGAAACTTTTACCATTTTTTTTTTTAAGTACAGGTCGACCAAAGACTTCTCACTTCATAGGTTTTAGTTGCCGTTGACGAAAAAATATATATATTGTTCGAAAATCGAACTGGCCTCCACGAGTAGAACACAAAAATGAAAAAAGGCGCGATTGTAAAGAATGTGAAACAAAAGACGGTGTTTGGTTGCCTCGAAGAGGTTATGGAAAGTAGAGTATTTACCTCGAGGATAAAGCCTGTTTCCGTAGCGTGCCCCCGTATAGAGGGACGCAACATTTCAACCAGGAAGTGTGGCCAGTTCAATTTTAAAAACACCAATTTTTTTATTTACTTAAAAACTTTTTAATTAAAGCAATAAAAAAAACTGTGGAGATGTTAAATAATGAAGCTCCGGGTTGACTATTCCGTTATGCATAGCGCATAACTGAGTAAGTTCTCGTGCTAGTGGAGCGATGCGGGAGGGAGTGACGTATCAGAACTGTCTCGCTATACACATGATGATTTTTTCCGCTCCGCTCCCGCACCGCTCCACAACCACAGGAACATAAAATGCTCATGTGCTATGCCTGTACCCAGTTATGTTTTGTGTTTTTCGCTACAATCTCACCATGATAGTGCCACACAGCCAGTTCCGTCTTTACCATAAGGGCACACGGGGCCCGTGCCCAGGGCCCCACATTCACGGGGGCCCCAAAAGGCTGATACAGTTTTATCTACTTTATTTTTGGTAGATAGTAAGAATTACCTTCAAAATTCTATATTAAAATGTTAATGGGACACCAGCAGGGCTATTTTGAAACGCTCGGATTCGATATCGGAAACGGATTCAGAAACTACTCAGGCGATTTTCCGCAATTGCTATTTTAATTTCCGATTTCGAATATTTTTGTTGTTTCTTTACGGAAATATCAATTCGATTCATTGAAGTTTTCGCAAATTAAAATAGCAATTGCTCAAATTCGCCTCGGAAATTTTTGAATCCGTTTCTGATATCGAATCCGACGTTTTAAAATAGCCCTGCAGATCACTTTTGTTATTCACTTTTTTACTTTCCAACAGGCCCCCAAAATGTTGTGTGCCCAAGGGCCCCGGCATGGCTTTAGACGACCCTGCACACAGTCAGGCACCCGGTATTGAATAGTAGTGTACGTATTTATATATATTTTGCAGTGCACCCGGGGTGCGTGGAGCTGAGCTCGGACACGATCCGCAAGTGCCGCGAGTACGGGTGGCAGTGCGCCGAGTGCAAGTCGTGCGGCAAGTGCGCGCGCCCGCAGGACGACGACAAGATGCTCTTCTGCGACCTCTGCGACCGCGGCTTCCACATCTACTGCGTCGGACTCACCAACGTGCCCAGCGGTATGTATATGTTACAGTGCACCCTAGTTGCGTTGACCTGAGCGAGGACACGATCCGATAGAATGCGAAAATTCTTTGTAAAGGAAGGCATACACGTGCACTTCCACTGATCCGCAACGTACGGCCCGTCGGTAATGCCGACGCCATTGTTCGGAGGAGGAACTATTCCGATGCGTGCCGATGACATCGTACGAATTGCGGATCAGTGGACGACATCAGTCAGTAGACATATCATTGTTATATTAATTTATCGGGTCTATTCGCGCACAGATTATTATCAAAATTTTATTTTGACTAACCTCGACGTTTCGACCAAGTTGCATTGATCGTGGTCACGAGTGAACTATTTAGTTCGCGAAAGCTTAAAAAGTACTAGTAGACGGATCAGTCGATGCACCTACTCTATGTGCACGCTATGAAAATCCTAATGACAGTAACGTGGGGAATCCGATTGCTGGCAGTTGCGTCGGCAGTCCGATTACTGCGGATACAGTGGACGAATCCACAAAACGAATCCATTTGATGCGGAAATGTAGACGCCTACCTTAAGAATGCGCTATATCTGTAGTATTTTAGCTATTAGAGTAATGTCATTAATGTATAATGTTCCAGGGCGATGGCACTGCGTAGAGTGCGCGATATGCAAGTCTTGTGGGGCCCGGGAGCCGAGCGGGGCGGGCGGGGCCTCGAGCGGGGCCCCGGGAACGTCGAGTGGGCCCCCGGGGACATCGAGCGGGGCCCCGGGCGCGTCGGGCGGAACCCCGGGGGCCGAGTGGCACCACCAGACGCGGCGCGGCCCCGGGGGCCACAAGGTGTACTCACACTCGCTCTGCACGCCTTGCGCCAGGTCAGTCTAATATACATTCAATACCTTCATAATCGATTGCTTGGTTCTAATATTTGTTTAAAATATTTTTCTCGATTAATTGTAGCAGTTAACGTTGATTATTTAGTGACGTATCGAGTATTAGAGCTTTGTAATTGGTTTTGTTTACTTTATAATGTTTTACAATAGGAGATTTATAAGTGAATATTTTATGAATTATGGTCGTAGGAGCATACCAATGTAAATAAAATAATGCCACAAATAAAGGCGTATATGAAGAAATATTAGCAGAACAAAGACGTGGTCTGTGATTTAGTAATGTTTATTTCATATATTTAAAAGGGTCCAGTATTAGTAATTAATTTAAATATATTCCTGTACAGCTATTTGCAAAATTCAAACGACCACAGTTAGATGAGCTACAGTATGATAATGTTACTTGCATGCAGTGAGCAACAAGTATTAAATTTCTAGATTCCGGCCGCGGTTTACCCATTACATTAATTACAGATGGAACTAACGTTTTCCCGATATAAATACTGCAAGTTTATGGAGAACCCCTAGCTTTCGATCAGTGAAATTAGAAATTAGCAGTTAATTCGAAATATGCTTGAGCATAGAAGCTCAAAATAATATTGACCAGGCTTCAACAATATTTTGTAGGCTTCCAAGTTTATTTGTTGCTCACTTAATGTAGGTAAGCACCTATAACACTGTTTTATAATTTAATGGAATTTAAAAAGGATTAAATACATAACAAAGTACTATTTATTTCCGGTGTATTGTTACAATGGATTCTTCACTTTACAAAATAAACTTTCCTAACTTATTTCCCTATTTGTTCCAATTAGATTTCGTTAACCTTAGTGAAGAATCAACTGTCATGCTTCCTTTTTAGTATTTATTCATTAGATAGTATCATTTTCTATCAAATGAAATACATTTCTTCAAGTTTAGGGGCGCATTCTGTGTGAACTACGGACAAAACTTAAATTAAAACATTTCCGTATTGTTTTCAAGTAAAAGCAAGAGGGGCTACAACAAAACGTGAACACAATAACGTTCGATTATCAAGAAGAATATTTATCGAGGGACGCAGATAAAAAGTACACAATTTTATAAAGTCTTATAAATGATTTATTATATGTGTAATTTGTTTGACGTTATAACTGGTCTTGGTATATAGTTCATGTGTCACGTCACGTCATCTCATGCGTGTTCGATGTGGACTAACACAATACATGCTGACTCATTCTGTGTCTCGTCTCAACGTCTGCCTTCACTTCACTCTGTCGACATCCGCTTTGTCTTTGGTATATTGTAGCATTTTGGCCCCCGCAGAATGATTTCTCTTTGCCCCCAATGCAGCGTTCTTACTCAGCACACATTCCCAGTATTATTTGGATAAGTTGCATGCTATATATCTTCATAAGCATAAGTTAATTTTATTCATTCTCATATTTAAGACTATTTGCTCATTGCCATTATTGGTTTATTTGTATCAAAAAATTTAGATGAGCAAACAATCTTCCTAAAATGAACAGTAAAGTAAATTAAACAATGAGCACTTATTGGTTATTGGGATTCACCTACAGGCTTTTATATTTAAAAATATTTTCATCACTCACTAGATTTGAAAACTTATTTACTGTTCATTTTTTTCATTTTTTACTGTTTACTGGTAATTTTATTCCGAAAATTAATATCAAAGTAAAAAGATTAATTGCCGCAGTATAAAATCTAGTAATTATTTTCTTGTCTTGTATTATCTTTTTGATTTTCTTTCTCAAAGTTATGGTAAAGTGCTGCGTCAATTACTACTAAATCATCAATGACAAAGGGTGTCAACATCTCATCCGTTCATTGTCCATAACGCTCCTGACTAACTCATTACCTTTTTACCATTATTTTTGTTAAGTATTGACTAACACGGGCGTAGAATATAATCCGTTTTCTTCGTGCGTTGACTAACTTAAATCAAATTGATTATTACTTGTCTTCTGGCTCTATCAAGAAAAACAATACATGTTATCAAATATTTATATTGACATATTATATAAACAGTAGAAACTGTCTCTCTGTTTATTTATCTTATATTTTAACTGAAACAACTATAAAAATAATTTCATTACACTATACATGCATTATATAAATATAAAACAAATTAAATGAAAATTTAGATCTCAATATATTTGCAGTAATTTGTTAAAATATACACTTTACACATACATAATAATAATATGGAGCTAAGATCGTTTTGATTTACCAGATACACGGCTGATACTATTCATTACCTTTTTTTAGTTAAAGGGCCCAAAGGGGTTTCATATAAAAATCTGAAAGTTTTAAAATTATTTATAAACAACATATTGGTTTGCTTAAAAATGCAATACAAACATGTCAGATTGGAGAAGTTTAAAAAAAATACAATATACATTTGGGCTTCCTAATCGATGAGCAAAAATATTATTAAAAACAGTTTTGTTAAATCACTTAAACATGGATTAAAATCATAAAATTCATGGTCTATCGATGCAAATGAACCTTGTTTATATTTATATATCTTACACATTTTCACGCACCTTCGAACCCTATTTCAGGTAAACGCAACGACATAGTAAGTTTGCCAAGCGTATATAATTAATTATGTAATCAATAGGGCTTAGAAAGGCGATAAGAAACTTTCAGGTTTGTTAAAATCATATAAGTCAAAACGATAGTTCCCACTCCATGAGGTTTTTAACCTTTATGAACACAATACTATGTATACAAATTAAGATTTTACGAGTCAAAAAAACATTACTTCTTGAAACTAATCGGTACAGTTTTTATCAGACTCGTTGGAACTCTCATAACTAAAAACGGAGCCCACCGAAGATAAGTAATAAACAATATAATTGATGGTAGGTGCGTATGTGTGAGACCGTCCGCGTCCCCGTACAGCTCGTCTCGTGTTGATACTAATGGCGTGTTTCTTGTTCCGGTGCTTGTGCGCGTACGGTCCGTATGTGTGTGTGCGTACGTAGGGCGTATCGCATCGGTCGCTACTGCCCGCTCTGCGAGCGCTCCTTCATCGGGCCCAAGGGGACCATGCAGCTCGTCATATGTAAGCTCTGCGATAGGCAACTGCATCAAGGTACGTCATACACCAACGAACGAGTAGAACGCAACCGCTTACCAAACAAACAACTAACTCGACGCTCACTTTATTATGGTTCAATGATATTGGTTATTATATACCTTCATTTGCCGTTTTAAGCCGAGCCTCGTGTTCCCGTCTCATTGCCTGTGCGTTTTCCCAAATTGAGGATGCATTTTTTACATCCTTTTGTACCGCCCGCTCGCTTCGCATGTATACGGTTGAGGATGTTTTATAAAAGTAGCAAGTGCGTAAGAAATGTTTCCTCATGTGATGTGCTTCGCTCGGTTCTTCGTCGTTTTGCATGTTTACATTACTTCATTATCATATGAAATATATTCTCGTTTATATGTAGTATAATTATTATATTTCATGCTCGTTTCCATATCGCTACCCTACCGTCTCGTACATATATCTATGCCTACTTAAACATTCTCCGACATAGCCTGAACACCGAGTCCCGGTATTTGAAAGTTTGCCGTCGGACAGAATCCGTTCCGAAGGATATATCGACAGGAAGCTTTCGTTCTCGTTAGATGTGTTTAGTTGAAAACGTATAGGTGAACGCATGATGTATAATACACTATAACGCGACTAGCCCGCGGCATGCGGACGGGAGGATACCCCTAGGTACGTATCCTATATCGAAACTACAGTTAGTCTTCGATCAAGCCACATTCCAATCGACATCTATAGTGGAGCGAAATCGGAGACGAACGTGGTGGTCTGACGCGTACGCTACGGGGCGGTAGGTACTGCATCCGTAGGTATGCGATGGCGCCCGCGACGCGACTGATAATGGTGGTTGTTGTCCGACAGAATGCGTTAGACAAACGGTGTCGAAGCTGAAGGTGCTGGACTACACTTGCGCGGAGTGCCGGCGCGGCGGCATTACGTCCCGCGCGGCCGCCGTGCGACTCGCGCCGCGCACCATCGCCACGCTCTTCATGGCCAAGCGGCGCTTCAACAAGTACGCTCACCGCCAGTACCTGCAGAGCCGGCTGCGCGACGCCTCCGCCTGCGCGGAGCCGGAGCCCGAGCCGGAGCCCGAGCGGGAGCACGAGCCGGAGCCGGAGCCCGAGCCGGAGCACGAGCGGGAGCACGAGCCGGAGCCGGAGCCCGAGCCGGAGCACGAGCGGGAGCACGAGCCGGAGCCGGAGCCCGAGCCGGAGCACGAGCCGGAGCCGGAGCCCGAGCCCGCCCGACCGCTGCGACTCGACTTCGGCGACTGAGCGCCGCCGCCGCGGGCTCTAGTGCCAGCAGGCGCTCGGTGACGATCGACTCAGTGCGTTCAAACTATTATACGGGAGTGAGTGGCGCTAAACCCCTCAGTGTATAGAATCGGACTCTGTAATATATCTAGCTGTTATTAGTCTATGTAACTCTTATTCGCTTCGGAACTACGGTTGTAAGGTAAACTGTTGCATAAATCTGATTAATATAACGATTAACCCGTAGGCTACGTGTAAGTTATCGGATAGTGATGAGATACCGGTTGTATTGTCTCTTTGTGTTATCGCTGCGTACTCTACTTTTTCTACGCGTCGAGATCTCGGTTCGGGATCGACGGAGGAACTGAACTCGCTCGAAATTATTATGTATATTATTATCGTGTCCCTAGTGGGATCTGGACGGTTTGTTTTGAAGGACGACGAACATCATAAAGTGGTTAGATAGATAGCTATAGATCGCAGGTAATTGACGTGTAAGCTGTACAGTAACTTAATACTAACTTCACTATATGGGTAGCTGGGCAATCATACTATTTTTAATAATATTCATAGTTTTGTTTTAAAGTACCCTGCGAGACAGATCATGTATTGTATTGTGTATTCGTCCACGGTTTGTTATTAACGTTGGAGGAGGTAGATTGTGCGTGCGAGAGTGGTTGTTGTATTGTGGTCGCGGCTCGCGAGTTACCTTACTCTACCATGCTCGTCCGACGAGACACTTGACGAGTATCAACTTATATAACTACTTATAGATCAATATAGGTATGTCTATTAATTTGTTCTTTACGAATTAATTAGTTCTCAAATATGAAAAAATAAACACATATGATTAAAAATAATCTGCCTTTTAATGCATTTGAATTGTTTCAAAAAATTATGTTTGTCACTGTTGTTTTTCTAAAAGGTGCACGTGCAAATTGAAACAGTGCGCATTTTGTTTTTCGATATAGAATTATTTTAGATTATCGTTAATTTTGCTTAGTAAGGTATTTATTTTAGTTATACTTTTTTATGGATACAGCTGTATACAATCTCAGGACCCGTTATTATATTTGAGAATTGTTGCAAACGAGAAAAATAGAATTTCTTCAGGCTCATATCATACATAAATATTATGATGTCGAGACTCGACGCCTGAAGTTATTTTCTTATGAACTGATTGGTATGATTTACGATATGTTTCCCCCTAATACACACTTTATAAAAGTTGTTGGTTGATTAATTTCAATTTATAGATTACATTTAAGATTACGTTTTTTTCTAGTTTAATTGTACGAATAAAATTCAGCAGCTCTTCTTCAAGTGACAATTATTATTTTTCCTTACTTAATTTCAAAGTACAAAACACATAGGCTACCTTTATGTACTAATTGTGGCGCACTCGCTCTGGAAAGCATACCGACCCAATGAATATAGATTATTATAGAAAGATCAAATAAATTATTTAGAACAGAGTTATAATAGTAATTATGTTTATTTTCATTATGAGAAATTATTTATTTATTCTACGGTGTTATGAAGATAGTATTAAATAATATAGCAGAAATGGGTGATATTCGTTTCCAGAGCGAAGCTTCTATTCAGCTGATTTGTTGACTGTTTTTTTTTGCTACCACTAGATGAGTTACGGTTTTGGTACACGTAAAGCTCGTACCGACACACACGTGTATGCATTTGCTGTACTTATGGTAATCTCTGCGCGCTATCGTCTTTTAACCACTGCTGTGTGCAATTATGTTGTGTATTATACATTGTATTAGAAATATATTGTATAAGTGCAGTAGATGATCAGTAACTTCATCGAATACTGACAAGTAATGTATCATGTTTTAGTTTATAATTATGCTTCGGTTAATTATTAATCATAATTTACTTAGTGACAATTTTTAAGGTAAAATTTTTTGTCCAGAAATTATTTCATCAAACAAATCATGATAATATATCTTTTATACGATATACACAACTGGTTCGGGTGTGTCTCACGCCGTAATTCGCATTGCTTTATTGACACAGGTGAATTCTTAAGACTTACTTGTAAGAGAATTATGATAACTTTATGTCTACTTAACATAATGCAAGTGTAACGTTCTAGAAATCTCGCACTGTTCGGTCAATTTTGTAAAAGAATAAAATAAATTTAATTTGAATACTGTTTTTCTTTAAATTAACATGTAAGAATTTGCATACTGATTAAAACACACAAGTGCAATAAAAAATAATTTATATAATTTGACTTACAGTATGGTAAACTCGGTAGCATAATTAACAAAATTTTATAAACACTGAAAATATTCAGCAAATATATTTTATAAACTGGCAATAAAGCATCTGTATCCTTATTTTTCGATGAACCCTGTGAACAAAAAAATATGATGTACTCTTGAAATACGGGTATTTATTGAAGAATCAATAAAAACATATGATTGTAGTAAACGCACTGCAGTGATACGAGAGTGATCTGACAAACAAGTATTTTATTTTTCTCATCCGTCATTCATAATTTTAATGGTTTTAAAGGAAATTATGGTAAAAAATTGGACAACCAAATTCTACGCCATTCATTATAACAGGTTTGGACAACAAACATAGTTTGGACTGATTGAGAATTTATTAGTCAAAACGATATTAAAACAGCTTTTATTGAACTTTGTTGCAAGGGAAAAGAAATTGTCTTTTTTTATATAATAATATTATTAAATTATTCTGTAAAACTTGTATCATTAATATTTTGATCTTTTATAGATGGCCAGCTTCGATTTCAGTTTCATTGTCTAGAACCAAAACATATTATGTTTCTAACAAGCAGACTCTTCAATGGTAAAAATATATCTATACTAATAATATAAAGAGGAAAGATTTGATTGTTTGTTTGTTTTTTTTTTTGCATTGAATAGGCTCTTTCTATGTTGGAAAGCTACACTATTCCCGGGTGACATAGGATATATTAAATTTTCAAAAAAAAAAATAGGGATCCTTACTAAATCCAATAATGTAACCCAAGGTGTAAAAAAAATACCGAAAATATTCTTTACTTCGCGTGCGCACACGCCCGAGCGCGCCCGCACCGCCGACAACACTTGGCACATGCTACATACAGTACAGTACAGTACATAGTTACCGATGTGTGTGATCACTCGTCGAGCCTCAGCCCGCTGATGGAGAGGAAGGTGAAGGCGTTGTGCAGCGCCAGCACGGGCACCAGCGTGACGGCCGCGCACACGCCCGAGCGCGCCCGCACCGCCGACACCGCCGACAACACTTGGCACATGCTACATACAGTACAGTACATAGTTACCGATGTGTGTGATCACTCGTCGAGCCTCAGCCCGCTGATGGAGAGGAAGGTGAAGGCGTTGTGCAGCGCCAGCACGGGCACCAGCGTGACGGCCGCGCACACGCCCGAGCGCGCCCGCACCGCCGACACCGCCGACAACACTTGGCACATGCTACATACAGTACAGTACATAGTTACCGATGTGTGTGATCACTCGTCGAGCCTCAGCCCGCTGATGGAGAGGAAGGTGAAGGCGTTGTGCAGCGCCAGCACGGGCACCAGCGTGACGGCCGCGCACACGCCCGAGCGCGCCCGCACCGCCGACACCGCCGACAACACTTGGCACATGCTACATACAGTACAGTACATAGTTACCGATGTGTGTGATCACTCGTCGAGCCTCAGCCCGCTGATGGAGAGGAAGGTGAAGGCGTTGTGCAGCGCCAGCACGGGCACCAGCGTGACGGCCGCGCACACGCCCGAGCGCGCCCGCACCGCCGACACCGCCGACAACACTTCGCACATGCTAGGGGCGCTCCATACCTGACACAATATACCCGAACAACTTTGACATGTGACCCTATTTCCTAGATATCTATAACAGGTGGAGATTACGAGATGGCATATTTTCGAAACATATTTTGGGTTCGTTATTCTTAACAACTTTTACTATAGGACCAATAGTGAAAAATCATTTTTTTGTGGCAGAAATGAGCCCTAATTTGGGCTTGGTTGACAAAATTAAAAATAAGAAGAAGAAGAAGAAAAGTTACCTGATAGAATATCCTCATCTTAACGGCAGGATTGGTGTGTTTATCGCGGCAATCGTTGATGAGTTTGGTGAGCGCGTAGTGCAGCACCTCCTCGAGATCGGCGCGGCGCATGTCGGCCGCCAGCCGCCGGTGCGCCGCGCACGCCTCCTCGCTCGGGAACGACAGCTGGCACGTCGACGGGGACGACCCTGCCGCCACACACACACGCACACACACACTATTATATACCGCATACATTCACATACAGGCATACGAATTACTGGGTAGGTTCCTGCGGTAGTGGTGTGTTTACAATTTGAATGACAAGAAAATAAATATAATAAATAAATATCCTAGGACATTCCTCTTAGGGTCAGTTTACACCGAGACGCGACGCGACGCGGCAAGCTTAGATAGCAATAAAATACAGAACTTTATTAACTACACAAAAGGTGCACATTTCGGTCACAGAATTTGTGAGAAGCGATTCGCGCCGCCGCAAGGCGTATCCGAATTCTCTGCCCGAAATGTGTATGTGTGTGTGTTCTATTTTTATATTCTATTACTATTTTAAAAAGTCGCGCCGCGTCATGTCTCTGTGTGAGCTGACCCTAACACGGTCATCTGATCCCAAACTCAGCAAAGCTTGTACTATGGAAACCAGATAACTGATATAATACATATACTACTTTTTGTTTGTAAATACATACTTAATATACATAATTACACCCAGACTCAGGACATACAGACATGTTCATGCAAACAAATGCATGTCCTGTGTGGGAATCGAACCCACGACCTGCGGCGCTATAGGTTAAGACTCCATGTCTTAACCAACTGCGCCAACTGGCCCGTCAAAATGTTTTTTTTTACTGGGTATAGGTCTGTGTTTGACCATAATCGGCATGGTAAGTGATGTGGCCGATGGTGGTAAGCACACAAAGCCTAGAAGAAACTTTTCAAACAATTCAAAATCATTTATTCAAATAGACCTTCGCAGGCACTTATGAAAAGTCTGACTCTAATACTCTAATACCGGTTCGGAAGGTTGCATTTGCTGAGAAGAGCCAGCAATAAACTCAGCAATTACTCTTTTCAAAACAAGCTTAGATTCATTACATAATATTTACATTCTAATCGCACTGACAACAATTGCGTGCCCCGGCGCGTCGGCAAAATTACAAAGTAGACTGAATAAATATTTTAATAAGTAAATAAATAGCAAACTTAAGCAGACCAGCCCCCACAAGCAGCGGCTCTCAGGTGTCAAGCGTCGGAACACACAGATAGGTGCTTGGCGACAGATTTTCAACTTGAGGCCAGCCAGCCAGATGGGTACTACAAAGTACCCTACAACCGTGCTTTGGTTTCCTCACGAAGTTGTCCTTCAACGAAAGCTCAAGCTCATTGTAGGATTGACTGAGCTATCAACGCCTTATATAATGATTATTATTATGTGCATAGCGAGACAGTTCTAATAAGTCACATGTCACCCTCCTCCTGCACAGCTCCACTAACGATAGCCTACCTCGTTCGCGCGCTACTGAGTCGCGTAAACGTTGCCATATCCAATCCTGCAGATACTGCTGTAGTCTTTGATACCGAATGGTCTGTTATGAACTTGAGCAAAACTTCTTTATTAAACTTGCATAGCTTGCTAACATCCTCAAGTTTAATATCCGTGGATACTAGATACCATTCGGTTGGAGGTGATATTTTTACAATCAAAGACAACAGGGGACAAAGTTGCTATAATATAAACCTAGTTGTATCTAAAATTAAATTACCTGTAGCAACATAGCAGACAAACGCAGCGACGGTGTTTTCATAATTCCATCTCCTTGTGATGGCTACTTTGTATTCACCGACGTTGCATCCAGTTTCTTCATCTAAAGTAAAATATGAACTATATTTAACGAAGCGGCAATATAGAAACTAGATTAGCAGTCTTTTCATACAAGCATTTGTAATACATATCATTATTATTTTCAGCAGATATTATTAACTGGCTTTAAGATCCATATAAAAAATTGCTAGTATGACGTTAGACCTAATATCGACTTTATGATACCATAATTTATGACTTACAGATAACAATTCGAGTAATACTTTTCATTCACGCCATTACATAAGTATTATCTAAATAATTTAGGATTTATTGGGATACCATTATCGTGACATAGTAGAATATAACAGATAATATAACTAGTTGTTTGTAACTACGCCCAGATAATGATGATGTAATTGTTAATATAATTTAGTGCAAATCAAAATAAATGCAGTGCGTACAACCGATAACGATACCGATAATGCAATTTGGCTGATTTCAGAAAGATACCAGGTATTATTACAATTGGTTTAAAAGCATACTTATAATTAATTGTGTGTGTAGTGTATCGGTGGATGTTTGATACTAAATTATATCGTAAAGTCTGAATGGATTTCAATAAAAAATTTAAACTTCTATAGAAAACTCCGTGTCAGAATTTCAATATAAAGGATTGCCACGCTGTTGTAATTTACGGAACGACATCTTTTAAAGTATGTTCACACCATCAACAATACAATGTATATGAGTAGATACATGGCAATGAGTGAATGTAGATGTGGTTGTTGCGAGATAAGTTGTACGTACATGCATGTAATACAGTACAGTCGTATGGACATAAATATGTTTACACTTTTTGAAATTCAAATGCGATTTTCTCGCATGTTTAACATTTAAGTGTTAAGCTATTACACAAATCATAATAGTATATGTTAGAAGATTCTGCATTTATAATATCTCATAATTTCAATCAATATTTTAAGAGGAAACCGTTGTTGAATTTTACTAATTTTATACATATTTATGTCCTCGACTGTACAGTAGAGTACAGTATGGTAGGGTAGTGTTAGTGTATGTATAGTACTGACACTCGAAGCGGTTGTTGTCGGTGTGCGCCCAGGCGTGCCACTCGATAGCGGCGCCGCGCGGCAGGGCCTGCACGAGCGCGTACTGCACGATGGTACATGTAGTACAGTACAGTACAGTATGGTAGGGTAGTGTTAGTGTATGTATAGTACTGACACTCGAAGCGGTTGTTGTCGGTGTGCGCCCAGGCGTGCCACTCGATAGCGGCGCCGCGCGGCAGGGCCTGCACGAGCGCGTACTGCACGATGGTACATGTAGTACAGTACAGTACAGTATGGTAGGGTAGTGTTAGTGTATGTATAGTACTGACACTCGAAGCGGTTGTTGTCGGTGTGCGCCCAGGCGTGCCACTCGATAGCGGCGCCGCGCGGCAGGGCCTGCACGAGCGCGTACTGCACGATGGTACATGTAGTACAGTACAGTACAGTATGGTAGGGTAGTGTTAGTGTATGTATAGTACTGACACTCGAAGTGGTTGTTGTCGGTGTGCGCCCAGGCGTGCCACTCGATAGCGGCGCCGCGCGGCAGGGCCTGCACGAGCGCGTACTGCACGATGGTACATGTAGTACAGTACAGTACAGTATGGTAGGGTAGTGTTAGTGTATGTATAGTACTGACACTCGAAGCGGTTGTTGTCGGTGTGCGCCCAGGCGTGCCACTCGATAGCGGCGCCGCGCGGCAGGGCCTGCACGAGCGCGTACTGCACGATGGTACATGTAGTACAGTACAGTACAGTATGGTAGGGTAGTGTTAGTGTATGTATAGTACTGACACTCGAAGCGGTTGTTGTCGGTGTGCGCCCAGGCGTGCCACTCGATAGCGGCGCCGCGCGGCAGGGCCTGCACGAGCGCGTACTGCACGATGGTACATGTAGTACAGTACAGTACAGTATGGTAGGGTAGTGTTAGTGTATGTATAGTACTGACACTCGAAGCGGTTGTTGTCGGTGTGCGCCCAGGCGTGCCACTCGATAGCGGCGCCGCGCGGCAGGGCCTGCACGAGCGCGTACTGCACGATGGTACATGTAGTACAGTACAGTACAGTATGGTAGGGTAGTGTTAGTGTATGTATAGTACTGACACTCGAAGCGGTTGTTGTCGGTGTGCGCCCAGGCGTGCCACTCGATAGCGGCGCCGCGCGGCAGGGCCTGCACGAGCGCGTACTGCACGATGGTACATGTAGTACAGTACAGTACAGTATGGTAGGGTAGTGTTAGTGTATGTATAGTACTGACACTCGAAGCGGTTGTTGTCGGTGTGCGCCCAGGCGTGCCACTCGATAGCGGCGCCGCGCGGCAGGGCCTGCACGAGCGCGTACTGCACGATGGTACATGTAGTACAGTACAGTACAGTATGGTAGGGTAGTGTTAGTGTATGTATAGTACTGACACTCGAAGCGGTTGTTGTCGGTGTGCGCCCAGGCGTGCCACTCGATAGCGGCGCCGCGCGGCAGGGCCTGCACGAGCGCGTACTGCACGATGGTACATGTAGTACAGTACAGTACAGTATGGTAGGGTAGTGTTAGTGTATGTATAGTACTGACACTCGAAGCGGTTGTTGTCGGTGTGCGCCCAGGCGTGCCACTCGATAGCGGCGCCGCGCGGCAGGGCCTGCACGAGCGCGTACTGCACGATGGTACATGTAGTACAGTACAGTACAGTATGGTAGGGTAGTGTTAGTGTATGTATAGTACTGACACTCGAAGCGGTTGTTGTCGGTGTGCGCCCAGGCGTGCCACTCGATAGCGGCGCCGCGCGGCAGGGCCTGCACGAGCGCGTACTGCACGATGGTACATGTAGTACAGTACAGTACAGTATGGTAGGGTAGTGTTAGTGTATGTATAGTACTGACACTCGAAGCGGTTGTTGTCGGTGTGCGCCCAGGCGTGCCACTCGATAGCGGCGCCGCGCGGCAGGGCCTGCACGAGCGCGTACTGCACGATGGTACATGTAGTACAGTACAGTACAGTATGGTAGGGTAGTGTTAGTGTATGTATAGTACTGACACTCGAAGCGGTTGTTGTCGGTGTGCGCCCAGGCGTGCCACTCGATAGCGGCGCCGCGCGGCAGGGCCTGCACGAGCGCGTACTGCACGATGGTACATGTAGTACAGTACAGTACAGTATGGTAGGGTAGTGTTAGTGTATGTATAGTACTGACACTCGAAGCGGTTGTTGTCGGTGTGCGCCCAGGCGTGCCACTCGATAGCGGCGCCGCGCGGCAGGGCCTGCACGAGCGCGTACTGCACGATGGTACATGTAGTACAGTACAGTACAGTATGGTAGGGTAGTGTTAGTGTATGTATAGTACTGACACTCGAAGCGGTTGTTGTCGGTGTGCGCCCAGGCGTGCCACTCGATAGCGGCGCCGCGCGGCAGGGCCTGCACGAGCGCGTACTGCACGATGGTACATGTAGTACAGTACAGTACAGTATGGTAGGGTAGTGTTAGTGTATGTATAGTACTGACACTCGAAGCGGTTGTTGTCGGTGTGCGCCCAGGCGTGCCACTCGATAGCGGCGCCGCGCGGCAGGGCCTGCACGAGCGCGTACTGCACGATGGTACATGTAGTACAGTACAGTACAGTATGGTAGGGTAGTGTTAGTGTATGTATAGTACTGACACTCGAAGCGGTTGTTGTCGGTGTGCGCCCAGGCGTGCCACTCGATAGCGGCGCCGCGCGGCAGGGCCTGCACGAGCGCGTACTGCACGATGGTACATGTAGTACAGTACAGTACAGTATGGTAGGGTAGTGTTAGTGTATGTATAGTACTGACACTCGAAGCGGTTGTTGTCGGTGTGCGCCCAGGCGTGCCACTCGATAGCGGCGCCGCGCGGCAGGGCCTGCACGAGCGCGTACTGCACGATGGTACATGTAGTACAGTACAGTACAGTATGGTAGGGTAGTGTTAGTGTATGTATAGTACTGACACTCGAAGCGGTTGTTGTCGGTGTGCGCCCAGGCGTGCCACTCGATAGCGGCGCCGCGCGGCAGGGCCTGCACGAGCGCGTACTGCACGATGGTACATGTAGTACAGTACAGTACAGTATGGTAGGGTAGTGTTAGTGTATGTATAGTACTGACACTCGAAGCGGTTGTTGTCGGTGTGCGCCCAGGCGTGCCACTCGATAGCGGCGCCGCGCGGCAGGGCCTGCACGAGCGCGTACTGCACGATGGTACATGTAGTACAGTACAGTACAGTATGGTAGGGTAGTGTTAGTGTATGTATAGTACTGACACTCGAAGCGGTTGTTGTCGGTGTGCGCCCAGGCGTGCCACTCGATAGCGGCGCCGCGCGGCAGGGCCTGCACGAGCGCGTACTGCACGATGGTACATGTAGTACAGTACAGTACAGTATGGTAGGGTAGTGTTAGTGTATGTATAGTACTGACACTCGAAGCGGTTGTTGTCGGTGTGCGCCCAGGCGTGCCACTCGATAGCGGCGCCGCGCGGCAGGGCCTGCACGAGCGCGTACTGCACGATGGTACATGTAGTACAGTACAGTACAGTATGGTAGGGTAGTGTTAGTGTATGTATAGTACTGACACTCGAAGCGGTTGTTGTCGGTGTGCGCCCAGGCGTGCCACTCGATAGCGGCGCCGCGCGGCAGGGCCTGCACGAGCGCGTACTGCACGATGGTACATGTAGTACAGTACAGTACAGTATGGTAGGGTAGTGTTAGTGTATGTATAGTACTGACACTCGAAGCGGTTGTTGTCGGTGTGCGCCCAGGCGTGCCACTCGATAGCGGCGCCGCGCGGCAGGGCCTGCACGAGCGCGTACTGCACGATGGTACATGTAGTACAGTACAGTACAGTATGGTAGGGTAGTGTTAGTGTATGTATAGTACTGACACTCGAAGCGGTTGTTGTCGGTGTGCGCCCAGGCGTGCCACTCGATAGCGGCGCCGCGCGGCAGGGCCTGCACGAGCGCGTACTGCACGATGGTACATGTAGTACAGTACAGTACAGTATGGTAGGGTAGTGTTAGTGTATGTATAGTACTGACACTCGAAGCGGTTGTTGTCGGTGTGCGCCCAGGCGTGCCACTCGATAGCGGCGCCGCGCGGCAGGGCCTGCACGAGCGCGTACTGCACGATGGTACATGTAGTACAGTACAGTACAGTATGGTAGGGTAGTGTTAGTGTATGTATAGTACTGACACTCGAAGCGGTTGTTGTCGGTGTGCGCCCAGGCGTGCCACTCGATAGCGGCGCCGCGCGGCAGGGCCTGCACGAGCGCGTACTGCACGATGGTACATGTAGTACAGTACAGTACAGTATGGTAGGGTAGTGTTAGTGTATGTATAGTACTGACACTCGAAGCGGTTGTTGTCGGTGTGCGCCCAGGCGTGCCACTCGATAGCGGCGCCGCGCGGCAGGGCCTGCACGAGCGCGTACTGCACGATGGTACATGTAGTACAGTACAGTACAGTATGGTAGGGTAGTGTTAGTGTATGTATAGTACTGACACTCGAAGCGGTTGTTGTCGGTGTGCGCCCAGGCGTGCCACTCGATAGCGGCGCCGCGCGGCAGGGCCTGCACGAGCGCGTACTGCACGATGGTACATGTAGTACAGTACAGTACAGTATGGTAGGGTAGTGTTAGTGTATGTATAGTACTGACACTCGAAGCGGTTGTTGTCGGTGTGCGCCCAGGCGTGCCACTCGATAGCGGCGCCGCGCGGCAGGGCCTGCACGAGCGCGTACTGCACGATGGTACATGTAGTACAGTACAGTACAGTATGGTAGGGTAGTGTTAGTGTATGTATAGTACTGACACTCGAAGCGGTTGTTGTCGGTGTGCGCCCAGGCGTGCCACTCGATAGCGGCGCCGCGCGGCAGGGCCTGCACGAGCGCGTACTGCACGATGGTACATGTAGTACAGTACAGTACAGTATGGTAGGGTAGTGTTAGTGTATGTATAGTACTGACACTCGAAGCGGTTGTTGTCGGTGTGCGCCCAGGCGTGCCACTCGATAGCGGCGCCGCGCGGCAGGGCCTGCACGAGCGCGTACTGCACGATGGTACATGTAGTACAGTACAGTACAGTATGGTAGGGTAGTGTTAGTGTATGTATAGTACTGACACTCGAAGCGGTTGTTGTCGGTGTGCGCCCAGGCGTGCCACTCGATAGCGGCGCCGCGCGGCAGGGCCTGCACGAGCGCGTACTGCACGATGGTACATGTAGTACAGTACAGTACAGTATGGTAGGGTAGTGTTAGTGTATGTATAGTACTGACACTCGAAGCGGTTGTTGTCGGTGTGCGCCCAGGCGTGCCACTCGATAGCGGCGCCGCGCGGCAGGGCCTGCACGAGCGCGTACTGCACGATGGTACATGTAGTACAGTACAGTACAGTATGGTAGGGTAGTGTTAGTGTATGTATAGTACTGACACTCGAAGCGGTTGTTGTCGGTGTGCGCCCAGGCGTGCCACTCGATAGCGGCGCCGCGCGGCAGGGCCTGCACGAGCGCGTACTGCACGATGGTACATGTAGTACAGTACAGTACAGTATGGTAGGGTAGTGTTAGTGTATGTATAGTACTGACACTCGAAGCGGTTGTTGTCGGTGTGCGCCCAGGCGTGCCACTCGATAGCGGCGCCGCGCGGCAGGGCCTGCACGAGCGCGTACTGCACGATGGTACATGTAGTACAGTACAGTACAGTATGGTAGGGTAGTGTTAGTGTATGTATAGTACTGACACTCGAAGCGGTTGTTGTCGGTGTGCGCCCAGGCGTGCCACTCGATAGCGGCGCCGCGCGGCAGGGCCTGCACGAGCGCGTACTGCACGATGGTACATGTAGTACAGTACAGTACAGTATGGTAGGGTAGTGTTAGTGTATGTATAGTACTGACACTCGAAGCGGTTGTTGTCGGTGTGCGCCCAGGCGTGCCACTCGATAGCGGCGCCGCGCGGCAGGGCCTGCACGAGCGCGTACTGCACGATGGTACATGTAGTACAGTACAGTACAGTATGGTAGGGTAGTGTTAGTGTATGTATAGTACTGACACTCGAAGCGGTTGTTGTCGGTGTGCGCCCAGGCGTGCCACTCGATAGCGGCGCCGCGCGGCAGGGCCTGCACGAGCGCGTACTGCACGATGGTACATGTAGTACAGTACAGTACAGTATGGTAGGGTAGTGTTAGTGTATGTATAGTACTGACACTCGAAGCGGTTGTTGTCGGTGTGCGCCCAGGCGTGCCACTCGATAGCGGCGCCGCGCGGCAGGGCCTGCACGAGCGCGTACTGCACGATGGTACATGTAGTACAGTACAGTACAGTATGGTAGGGTAGTGTTAGTGTATGTATAGTACTGACACTCGAAGCGGTTGTTGTCGGTGTGCGCCCAGGCGTGCCACTCGATAGCGGCGCCGCGCGGCAGGGCCTGCACGAGCGCGTACTGCACGATGGTACATGTAGTACAGTACAGTACAGTATGGTAGGGTAGTGTTAGTGTATGTATAGTACTGACACTCGAAGCGGTTGTTGTCGGTGTGCGCCCAGGCGTGCCACTCGATAGCGGCGCCGCGCGGCAGGGCCTGCACGAGCGCGTACTGCACGATGGTACATGTAGTACAGTACAGTACAGTATGGTAGGGTAGTGTTAGTGTATGTATAGTACTGACACTCGAAGCGGTTGTTGTCGGTGTGCGCCCAGGCGTGCCACTCGATAGCGGCGCCGCGCGGCAGGGCCTGCACGAGCGCGTACTGCACGATGGTACATGTAGTACAGTACAGTACAGTATGGTAGGGTAGTGTTAGTGTATGTATAGTACTGACACTCGAAGCGGTTGTTGTCGGTGTGCGCCCAGGCGTGCCACTCGATAGCGGCGCCGCGCGGCAGGGCCTGCACGAGCGCGTACTGCACGATGGTACATGTAGTACAGTACAGTACAGTATGGTAGGGTAGTGTTAGTGTATGTATAGTACTGACACTCGAAGCGGTTGTTGTCGGTGTGCGCCCAGGCGTGCCACTCGATAGCGGCGCCGCGCGGCAGGGCCTGCACGAGCGCGTACTGCACGATGGTACATGTAGTACAGTACAGTACAGTATGGTAGGGTAGTGTTAGTGTATGTATAGTACTGACACTCGAAGCGGTTGTTGTCGGTGTGCGCCCAGGCGTGCCACTCGATAGCGGCGCCGCGCGGCAGGGCCTGCACGAGCGCGTACTGCACGATGGTACATGTAGTACAGTACAGTACAGTATGGTAGGGTAGTGTTAGTGTATGTATAGTACTGACACTCGAAGCGGTTGTTGTCGGTGTGCGCCCAGGCGTGCCACTCGATAGCGGCGCCGCGCGGCAGGGCCTGCACGAGCGCGTACTGCACGATGGTACATGTAGTACAGTACAGTACAGTATGGTAGGGTAGTGTTAGTGTATGTATAGTACTGACACTCGAAGCGGTTGTTGTCGGTGTGCGCCCAGGCGTGCCACTCGATAGCGGCGCCGCGCGGCAGGGCCTGCACGAGCGCGTACTGCACGATGGTACATGTAGTACAGTACAGTACAGTATGGTAGGGTAGTGTTAGTGTATGTATAGTACTGACACTCGAAGCGGTTGTTGTCGGTGTGCGCCCAGGCGTGCCACTCGATAGCGGCGCCGCGCGGCAGGGCCTGCACGAGCGCGTACTGCACGATGGTACATGTAGTACAGTACAGTACAGTATGGTAGGGTAGTGTTAGTGTATGTATAGTACTGACACTCGAAGCGGTTGTTGTCGGTGTGCGCCCAGGCGTGCCACTCGATAGCGGCGCCGCGCGGCAGGGCCTGCACGAGCGCGTACTGCACGATGGTACATGTAGTACAGTACAGTACAGTATGGTAGGGTAGTGTTAGTGTATGTATAGTACTGACACTCGAAGCGGTTGTTGTCGGTGTGCGCCCAGGCGTGCCACTCGATAGCGGCGCCGCGCGGCAGGGCCTGCACGAGCGCGTACTGCACGATGGTACATGTAGTACAGTACAGTACAGTATGGTAGGGTAGTGTTAGTGTATGTATAGTACTGACACTCGAAGCGGTTGTTGTCGGTGTGCGCCCAGGCGTGCCACTCGATAGCGGCGCCGCGCGGCAGGGCCTGCACGAGCGCGTACTGCACGATGGTACATGTAGTACAGTACAGTACAGTATGGTAGGGTAGTGTTAGTGTATGTATAGTACTGACACTCGAAGCGGTTGTTGTCGGTGTGCGCCCAGGCGTGCCACTCGATAGCGGCGCCG
Source organism: Achlya flavicornis (assembly GCA_947623365.1). Classification (NCBI taxonomy): domain Eukaryota; kingdom Metazoa; phylum Arthropoda; class Insecta; order Lepidoptera; family Drepanidae; genus Achlya; species Achlya flavicornis. The sequence goes on from OX392482.1 coordinate 9,366,444, forward strand.
CGCGGCAGGGCCTGCACGAGCGCGTACTGCACGATGGTACATGTAGTACAGTACAGTACAGTATGGTAGGGTAGTGTTAGTGTATGTATAGTACTGACACTCGAAGCGGTTGTTGTCGGTGTGCGCCCAGGCGTGCCACTCGATAGCGGCGCCGCGCGGCAGGGCCTGCACGAGCGCGTACTGCACGATGGTACATGTAGTACAGTACAGTACAGTATGGTAGGGTAGTGTTAGTGTATGTATAGTACTGACACTCGAAGCGGTTGTTGTCGGTGTGCGCCCAGGCGTGCCACTCGATAGCGGCGCCGCGCGGCAGGGCCTGCACGAGCGCGTACTGCACGATGGCGCCGGCGGTGCGCCGCTCCAGCTGGCGCCGCGCCTCGCTCACGCCGCACCGCTCCTTGCCCGTCGTGTAGCACACGCTCTGCCGTACACACGATCATGTTAACTCACTACCACTACACCCCTCCTCCTCCATTGACACAGCTTGTGCCATGACCACGGACATATATCACAATCGTCTATCTATTGTACAGTAATCGTATACAGTGCGCTTACTCAAACTATGGGAATTAAACGGTGCCAAACGTTAACAGACGCACGGGCCAATGACACTCGCTAAATTTTTCTGACCTTTTAGTATAGAATTTAAATTTTCTAAACGTTAAGCGATTACTGCTCTCCACACAACACTTCTTCTCCATTTAAAGGTTAACAATTCCAAATGTCACACTGATCCGTGCGCGCAATAGTCTAAAAAAGGGGTCCAAAGATTTCGATCCATCAATAACATGAATCAAGTATCAGTCGCTCACTCGTATCGCGCGCTCGGCTCGTGCAGTGCAGTAGCACACGTACCTGCACGACGCTGCGGATGTGCGCGCGCGGATGCATGGCGCGGATGACGCGCGTGAGGTGGCGCAGCGCGAGCGCGCACTGCCGCCGCACGCCGCCCTCCACCAGCTGCATGGTGCCCGGCACGAGAGCGATCTGACCGCACGTGCCTATCACTTCGCCAACCTGTGTATCATCATTTACATTTGTTTATTGTAATAACAACTCACTAGCTAAATAAATCATATTCTTACAATTATTAAATTCATATTCTATACAAAAATCAAGAAATAAAAAATTAATTCAAAGGTAAATTAAGTCATAAATTCACAAGTCACATGTATTTACGCAAAAAGTCAATCAAAGATATACTGGTGCTACTAGTCCAATTAATCAATTGATATTGATTGATTGGGTTGGCGTCGAGCATTCGAGCAGTCGAACAGGGGACTCGGCTCGGGGTTCACATCATTATTGAATATATCCCATAAAAATCCAGAAAGGTAAGTTATAATTTACCTTTCTAGATTACCTTTTACCCTGTAAAACATGCGAGAGCTGGTAATTTTTATACTTAACTAGCTGTCACCCACGGTTTCACTCCCGTTCCCTTGATAAAAAATAGCCTATAATAATCTGGGATAAAGTAGCTTCCTATTAGTGAAAGATTTATTGGAATTAGCGAGTTAAAAAAAAACTAAGAACTCTTCCGCTTATTTTATATATATTAATCTAGTTAGGTATATTATTATTGATAATTAATAAATTAGTATAGATTATTTAAATGTTATGTCGAAGTATCCAAAAAGTTTTTCTCAAATTATAGAGTATATACAAAACAAAATATAGCGTTTTAAAAAATTCACTAAATCGGCATTCCAATCAGTGTAGAATACCTTAAAAGGGCATGGGTATTTTCGTGTTTAATTTTTACGCAAATAATTACCTTGACAGCTTGGCTATATGGTCCAATATTGGCAGGCGCCCAATGTGATATACCCTGTACGTGCATCGTGACTCGCTCCTTCGGGTTGATGCTATCAGTCTCATTGTAATTGTTTATGCTTGCTTTGTGCGCAACCTACAAATAACACATTTTTTTTTTACCATTTTCGGTTTAAAAAGCTGGCATAATTTGAAGTAGTGAAATAGTGAAACAGTGAAATAGACACGCCCACATTAATACATTTCCATCTATGTACTTTTTATATTTATGATATTTTTATATTATATACAGTGAGATTATTTTTATACAATCACTATCTCGATATAATCCATCAGTACCGACATATCGCGATAATATATATACCTTATTATGACTTAATAATCATTCGTAGTACAAGTGATTTCCACCATCATCATAAAATATCAAAGTCTAATTTACTTGATAAGTATGCACATCTTTCATAAATTTTGTGATATAGACGTGATGCGATAAGAGGTTATTATACACCATTATCCAGTTGTTTTATTATTTTTATTGTAATTAAATCAGACACCAAATATAATTTCAATATTTTTCTTTCTTGCGGAAGGTAGTTTAAATTTTATTTACAATTCAATTCAATTCAATAGTTTATTGCAAATGTATACATGAGTTACAAACATAATATACAAGACCCTATAATAGGGTGTAGCAATTTTAATACAATTACTATTTTAAAACAATACAATATTATTATTATTATATATTTATTACATACTTATTAATTACACATTAATTAGATTATTTTTTCTCACAACATGGAAATAATCATTAGTCGAATAGAAATTATGAACAAGAAGCCATTTACGGAGATCAATGCGGAATTTATTTGAGGGTAGTGTTTTAATATTTACAGGCAAACCATTAAAAATATTTATGCACATCATGTAACAGCTTTTTTGGAACAAAGCTGTTGACATATTTTGTTTTAATACCAGCCTATCTGGATTTCTAGTGTTTGTATGATACACATTACGCTTCCTTCTCTACGGTGAAAAGAACAGCATAAATGGTGTGCCCAAATTACTTGGATAAGAGCATATGCAGGGTAATAGCATAAAAGTGGTCCAGTAAAAAATTCGACACATCGTATTTTCATTCCACACAATAAGGATTTTTTTTTAATTTTTAAATGTTCGCAGTTTTAGTGATCTCACTCAGCTATTGTGTATGTGGATTTGGTCGCAAACTTTTTTTTTTGTAAATACCCTCTAAGTTTATGTTTAAGTTTTTATTCGTGTCATGTCATATTTTATGTGTATTTTGGATGGTATCACTAAATTATTACATTTAAAGGATTTACCTACAATAACTTGATTCCAAACAATAATGCGGGTACTCACAGCATCTAATATAAGTCCAACATTGCTTGGCAACGGGCATTGCACACACACTCGTGTCGGAGGATTAGGGAAGCAAAACGTGTTCACATAAACTTCATTCAACGCCGCATATTCCTCCATATCCCGCATGTATATGTTAACTGAGGTGACATCTGTTAACTTCAAGTCTTCACATTCCAATAAGTCTGAAATTCACGAGAACAGAGTTAACAACTAATTGGAAGTATAATCATGTAGTGCAAGTCTGGGATTTAATATTGAATGAAATAAGGAGACAGAAACTATAAGACGATAACTATGGATGCGGCTGGGTAACAAAATTATAATTCTAATTAGTCCAACAGTTAGATTATCAAACAATATTGGACACGTATTTGTTGCTTTATCAAATCAATAAAAATATACAAAGAAAAAGCGCGCCAAAGTTCGGGAGTGTGGGCTCGTGACGTCACTTGTCTGCGAAAAGTGTACCATCGCATGACGTCACGCGGAAATTCAACACCATATCTTCGTAATTTATTGTTTGATTGACAAAAGAAAAAATAGGCGTCTAATATTTTTTGATAATGATGGAATTTTTCAGGCCTCTATCGTGAATCTACGTTATTATTTTCATAAAGACTTTCATGTTGATTTATTGAAAAGTAATACTATACGTGCAAATAAAGTACTATCAAAATAAAGCTGAACAAGTTTACCTACTAATGAGTTTTTTCATAGCCTCCTGTGTCGCCAGCCCAGTATCGCTTCCTTCACCAACAATACCACCGATGAAGTACCACCCGTGTTTATTACCATAAATAGATCTATGATCCAACACGGGCTGTTGTTCACTATCGTTAGGCGACTCATAGTTATACCCGTCTTCTATACTCTCCAAACTTTCATTATGACTATCAGTCACATCTAAACTAGTAGAAACATCAGTTTTATCTTCTGTATAAGTGAGCAAAGGGTTCAGTTCGGTTTGTTTCTTCTTCTCCTCCTTCTCTAACTTCTCAATAGAGTCTATCTCCGTCTCGCTTAGTTCTATATCGCTTATGTCACTGAATACAGTATCGCTCAAGTCGTTTAAAAAATCTAACGCATTTTTGACAGTTGGAGGTAGTTTGATATTTTCGTCGAAGTTTTCCTTAGGTTGCAAGTGCAATTTTAAGTTTAAATAGCCAACCGGTGCGACAGGGTCGTCTGAATGCATCACCAGTTGTTTTTCATCTCTGTTTGAAGAAAAAATGCATATGTAAAAAAAGTAATTTAAAAAAATTAATAACAATTTTTTTTAATTACTTTTTTATTTCGTCATTTTTAGTATTTCCTAAATGCACTATTTTACGAAAGTTTTGAGATGATTTTGCTTTGACACCACACCCGTAGCTCGTATCAATAAGCCAGGCCGTCACACATTTTGTCCATATCTTGAAAACTACTGAACCGATTTCGATGAAACCTGCACTGTTCCCTAAGTTGAAGTAAATGTAAACCAATAAAATAAGAATGGTTACAATCCCATTTATATCTTCGGAGATATGCGTGGACAAACATACATACATACATACACCAATGAAATTTTCTATATTTGTTTGGAAGCCCTAATAGATTATCATATGTGATTATAATGCAGTTCCAAGAATATTACATACATACGTGTCGAATTGATAATCTCCTTTTTTGAAGTCGATTAAAAATACAAATAATATATGTTACTGTAATAGACATCTTAGGGTTTACGAGAACATCTTCGGATTTACCATCATGAGCTGGTAAATGTTAGGTTCGATATGAAATTAGACGTTTTTTCGGGGTTTTACCTTTAGAGTTTCGTACAAGCTAGGTTTTACCAATGCAAATGATGCTTGGTAAATGTTTTAGGAATAAAACAATATAATATGATAAAAAAATAACAGCAATATTATGAGTCCAGTTACCTATATTTAAATTTAAAACGTTTGTGAAATACTTTTACAAAAATAAAAAAACCTGTTACATATGTAATGTGGTATTGCTCTTTTCATTGGCTATGTGCTGCGGTAACCAGCATGGGGTTCTTCAAAAGGGTGTGAAGAGATTTCTTCAGGGTCGGCAACGCGCTAGTGATAGCCCTAGTGTTGCAAGCGTCCATAGGTTACGGTAACTGCTTACCATCAGGCGGGCCGTATGTTTGTTTGCCACCTTAGTGATATAAAGCGTCTTTGCTATTGCAAAAAAAACCGCAGGAGTTCGATAAAACGCCGAAAATGTTGAGTTATAAAACTATTTTTCAACGTTTACCATGTCTCTGAGGTAAAACCTTACATTTACTGAGTAAGTGCTAGTAAACGTCTGTAATTAACGATGATAATATAACAGTTCGGACTTCTACCATTAAGACTTGGCAAAACTTAGGTTTTACAGGTAAGGATATACCGAGGTTCTAGCTTTTACAGTAACAAATACACGTCTTATAAATATAGCGAAAAGTTAGATTATATCGCTCACAATTCACATATAACTCTTTATATGTTTCCGAAAACAAAACTCGCCGAAAAAAAGTTAAGTCCGTTTATCATATCGTCTTTGCTATTATTTCAGAAAATGAACTTACATAACAAGCTTCTTTCTGAACAAAGGGCAGTCTAAAGTGAATGTCTCGTACTCGCCGCCCTCCCCGCAAATGTTGAGACCATATTTCTCGTGCATGACTAGAAGGTGCGGCTGGATGTCGCGTATGGTCATGCCCAGATGTACCCTGGGATCTAGGCCAAGAGCTGCCACCTGGGTAACAAAATGTTCATTTTCACTAAACATTTAATATCATCATCATTCATCATTTCATCCGTCCAAAACGTATGAGAAGCTGCGGTTGATTTTTTGTAAAGTTGCAGTAGTTGCTTCCTTGGATGTGCTTCCACATCAATGAGCGTTTTTCAGACAGATTTAATATGCTCAAAATACTTTTCAAACTGTTGATAATTCGAACTAATTTGAATTTTAAGTACACGATTTGACAGGCGCATCATTATCCCTATGGCTATGCACAAGTTAATCCGTTTGCTTACGGATGGGACGCGCGTCCTATAACTAAACAGGAAAAAAAATATATACCAGGATAAATCGATCTACTACAACGAAAAAGAAAGAAAAAAAAAATATGTATCTCAATTGGGTACTTTCCTGGATAAAAAATATATTAATTCTAATTATTCCGCCAGTTAGATTATCAAAGAATATTGGAAACGTATTTTTTTCCGTCGTACAAACAAAAAATGAAGAAGATAAAGTTCCGCGTGACGTCACATTTCTATGCATGTTATATGAAATGTGACGTCACACGTCGTAGGAAAGTAGCCAATTATTATTAGTTGATATATCTGTGCCATTAAGTATGCTATAAATCATTGAGAATAGTTAGTATTATATCCCATAAAAATAATGATGCATGAGAAAAAAGATGTTCAATTCAATTTGAGCACTACTACTACTATGCGACAAAATTGAAATTCGAAGATACACAGTCGCTGTTTATATTATCATTAATTAGCATTAATATAATAATAACGTCATTAAGACAATAATTAACCTTACTAGTTTATATTCGTTTTCCAAGCAAGCTCACAAGTAAATATTTTATAAAATTAACCAGCAGTTATTTCGTTGAGTCAGGCATTACTGTATTAAAAAGATATGATAAAGAATTATTTATTCTTGGCAATTATGTTAGCCCAACGCATATTGGGAGTAAAAAGCTGATAAGATACAAGAATGCAAATATCACTGCAGATGCCACTTGTGACGTCAAATTAAAAAGATAACCACTTCGTTATTCTTTTTTTGATGCATTGCAATGTATCAACAATAAATAAACGTCCGTTTATCATCTCAAAATAAAAACAATGTGGATTTCATTATTCAAAAAATTATATAAAGCTTACTTTTATAATAATAGCGTCAACACCGCTCACGATCATTTCCTGTAAGAGTTCCTTTTGATTTCGCCTCCATAAGTATGCAAGTGAAACTAGACCTAATCGCCGACACCTGCAAGACATGAAAATATAAATGAACTTCTGTATTAATTGTGACAAATTTCCAAGAAACAGCTAATTTAGATTGAATGTACAAAATAGATAAACACTAACTGTAAATTTATTCCTTCCAACAAGAATTTTGTTTATTTTTATTTGCCATTTTTGTGATATATTGTTGTCAAACCTCAGTTGTTCCCATTGAGTATTTTCTTCGTAAGGAATAGGATTGTTTTGCATTAAAAACAGATATCGTGAAAACTGCCGATTTTCTCGGTATTTTTTCAAAAACTAAAGGCAGAATCTAGCTTCTCCGAAAAATATGTAATAAAATTTTCCTACAACTCCAAGGATTAAGGTTGCTGCCATAACTCGCCTATTTCAAATGTTATTCTGATTATGATAGTAATAGCATAGTATATAAGAAGCATACTTACACATTTTCGACTCTTATTCTTTGATAGTCAGACAGAATTGCGCCAACAGCAACAGCCTCTATAGCTAAATCGTTCTAAAACAATAAGCATACAAATTATTCTTTTGATGAATAATGAAGCCAGTACATGTATTTTGTTTCCTTTTTTGTCTTTCAAAAGGCTAAAGAGAAAAGGCCTGCAGGAAGTTCTCAATAAAGATGCTGCCACTATTGGATAGTTTAAATATCAAAGACTGTGATTACGGGACATACAAGATATTTTTGTTTACAATTCAACAAAGAAAAGCTAGCTTAGTCTTTTAAACCTACGTACACGAGGTGACTAAATCTCACATGCCATACAAGGTGGGGTTTGACATACCCCAAAAATAAAAGAAAATAAAATCAACTAATTAGAAGATAGACATACAATCTCAATTATCAATATTCTATCATGATATAGAATAAACCATATAAGCAGCGCCGACCCTTGTCCTTGATCAGGTTAGAGCAAATTGTCTTTCGGCGCATATATTTCTGTGTTTAGCACCCTTTAGTCTAAATTTCGATTTGGCTACACAAATAAATTTTTCCGGTCGGTTTAGTAGGCAGCGGGCGCGCAGCTCCACGCTACGCAAAAACCTCTATCAAATTTATATTTTTGTTCGCATTTGGCCTTTTTGGACCTTCTGGCGGCTGTCGAGTGGCTAGGGCGACCACTCCTCTTGCTCTACCCCAGGGCTGGAGCTGCATATTCTAGAAACGTCTTTTGACAACTTGACTACAAAGGACTGAGACTAAGAATATATTAAAGGACAATAGAAGTGTCTTTTAATATATTACACACATAAAACTTTTGGAAGAAATTTTCTAAATAATGATTAACGGCCCGTTCACACATGGGAGTCCGTTTTACTGGTACGTTTTTCACGGATACGTCATAAATTTATGCACTGTTCACACATAGGCACCGTATAACGTTCAACGAATCCGTCATTACTGGATGCGATGTGTGAACAGAAAAATGTGAGTCAAACAAAACCTGTCGCATCACTCCCCCTCCTACACCCCGCACACACCGCCCGCCACGCACACAGTATCTATCCGTTAAAATTCTACGTATCCGTATATTTTTACTGTTCCGTCGTCCAGTATTCGATGACAAAACGGAATGTATTTTTTTTACGGAACGATATTTTTTACTGTATACAGAATACTGTGCCATGTGTGAAGTCGCTCATACAACTACATACGCCATCGACGAAAAAAAAACGTACACGATAAAACGGAACAGTAAAACGGAGACATGTGTGAACCGGCCGTTAAATTGCATGGCTTAAAGTAATTAGGGCACAAAGATAGACTTAGCAACTATGTCATACTATTTAGAGATCTCTACTAAAATTATAAAATGGTAAGAGTGTTCATTGGTTTGTCCTATTCTCATACAGCAACAGACTGACATGATCTTTTGCATAGATTCTTTATGGGCAAACAAGTGGAACTGCAGGAGTCAGCTAGTAGTCTAAAATGTCACCAAAGCATTATTTTTTCAATAAATACCTACATTATATATTATTTAGTTCATCTTTATAAAGTAGGAGTGTATAGTATAGTAACAATAAAAATAAAATAACCACATTAGATTATGCTATCGTTTCTTTCAAGTTCTTATCATACAAGTTAAACATCAATGTATAATGAAGCTTGAACCCAGCCTACGAGACGAAGCTATATGAACTATATGTGTCCATTATAGGAACAGATAAACCCTTATCAGCTGCAACTGTTACTGTTTGTCAAGATACTATGTTTCTAATAATACAGTCACGATTTAGTATTTACAATGTTAATGAAACCAATTTAAAAGACATTTAGAAGATTTTAATGACTTTTACAATAGTAATCAGTTCACTAATAGATTAATTGTTTAGTTTATTTCCACTTGTATGTTTTATTTACTTAATTTAAAATAGGACACAAACCGTTACTCAGTTTATTTTAAATGTTATTTGTGTTATTACTGCTTCATCGCAATCTATTTTTGAACAAGAAGCCACTCTTTTCTCGTTAAAGATTTCTGGAATTGTCTGGGTTCAAGAGATTTTGTCCAGTAACTAAACTCTCACTCTTGATTGACTCTAGAGGTCAGTATTGGGACACTATGACTCTTTAGACATCTAAATTGAAGGATAATGAAAAATTACACCCATAGGGTCATGTGAGCCACACATTTTATATCACCTTCAACTTAATTTATCACATTGCTAAGCAGTCCTGCTCCCTCCTATAGAACTTATGGAGTGTGTCTGTGTGGAAAGAGCAATAAATTATCTATGCAATGGTATACAATGGAAGACTGAAACACAGGGTATAGACATTACAAAGAAAAAAATTGCATAATTACATAGGATGCACATCTAATGTGAGAACCAACAGATTAATTTTATTACCTTGACTTTGGTGAGGAGTCTAAACAGGTCTTCAACTTCATCATTATCAGTGGGCCTGTATGTTCTGCCCTGGTTAACAGTTACTCCAGATATGGTCTCCCGATACAGTGGGACCCCCATAGCTTCAGCATACAACTCAATCCCATGATGACCCACAGTTTGATACATGTAGCTATCCAATTCATCTGCAAATATGATAACAATGTGAATTTAAATGACACAATAAAAAGGCTAAAAGGCTTGCTTTGGAATAATTAGGATATTGACAGATAACATAAAACTGAGATAGGTTTTTCAAACATGTATTTACTATTATGTTTATTATTATTATTGTTCACTAAAGTACTTTTGAACACTTTGAGACACATGCTATGAATATTTTATTCAAGTCGAAATTTTTATAGGAATAGCAAACATATTGTTCTTAAATTGTTTACTTTACATTGACAAAATAATTATTTACACTTATGGGTAAAAACAACATTTACCTATATCTCATGTTAAAGTAAATATTAGTCTAAATGTGTGAGCAAAACAGTAGGTGGCAGGTAACCTTTATGTTGAGGTTGGAGGTTGGCCAGGGCGACGATCGTGTGCCCGGCTCCGATGCACTGCATCATGTTGTAGCAGCTGTCCTTCCCCCCGCTGATCAAAGCCACCGTCCTCATCTTTCTCACGATATTATATCACTTATTGGAACACTAAAACATCCGTTACATAACATTCATAATAATTGTGCGCCCTTTTTTGGCAAAATAATATAACGCAACGCGGTATCATTTACGGTAGTGGCATTTTTATCGACAGCTCGAAAGCTTAGAGAGATTATTGCCACTGACGCGTCTCTTACTACCACCTGTTCGCAAGTGAACTAAAAAGCAACATAATCGTTATCTATTTTGATAACATTCTTGATTCGCAAAAGAAAATTGTTACCAAAAATCTCAGCAACAGTGTCTGACTGAAAATGTTACGTTCTGAAACATAAAACTATAATTTAACGCGAAACACAATATTCTATTCTATCTAGATAGGTACATCTTCTTAGTTTTGTAATATGGCAACCAAAACCCTTATCGGATTTATTTGTGCCAGTGTCATGTTAGGTATGATTGCATGCCTAATCCTCAATCTACGATTGCATGTAAGCAGTGGCGTAGGTAGCTAGCAAGAATCTTAAGCACAGACTTAGTAGAGATGCTAACGCATGATCTTAAGATTCTTGGTAGCTAGTTTGGGGGTTGGGTGGTGGACCCGTACCGTAGAGTACACAGATCAGTAGATAGTTGGTAGTTTATTCATCCATAAAAGAATAGGCAAGGGTCAATGAACCATACAGCCTTTCATATGTGTAATTTTATTTATAATATCACTTTCATATTATATGTGATTCAAAACACACAGCATTAAATGAAGAAGCATCCATAGATTTTTACCATATTAAGCATGAAATTGTATACTTTACCTCTTCTCTCCTCTATTACCTGTCTCTTTCACTCACAGCAGAGCGCGTCCTATGCCTGACCTGGAGCGCACATGTCAATGTCAACTCATAGCGTCATAATTTTTACCGCTAAAAGCAGGAAATTTTTTTCTTACGAATTTTCTTTAAAAAATACTGATCAATTCTTCGTTTTCAAGTGAAAAAGTTATAATTTGTGATAAGTTAGAGTGATTGTGAAAGAATGAGCTCACATTCCGTGGTATTTAACGAAGATTCCGAAGGTAAGAACGGCGGTTGTGATCGGTCGGATGCCGCTGCTTCGGATGAAGAGCGATCATCTCGACCCGGCACTGGTGTCTCCAGTATGGAAGGCAACTCTTCTTCATCTTCGGAAGATGAGGAGGGCATAGCCTCACCACCTCCAAATAAACGCCGTAAGTACAATAAACACATTACTCCTCAGTTCTCCTGGACCCAGTAACCGAGTTGAACAATCAAGTTCCCAGCCTCCATATTTGATTAATCCTTGTCTGAGTACAAACAAATTTCAATTAGGTGATTTAAATACTGACTATGATGAAAAGAGGGTTATTCCCTCTGCAGAGAAGGAAAGGATTGAAAAAGTTAATCAACTTCAGCATTTTGATACACAAGCCTGGAAGGGCATACGGTACAAGTCAGTATTGCAGGGTTATTTAGCTACTCCCGGTTTTGTTGCCTTGAAAGTTAATGAAGAATTGTGCCATTTTAACAAATCAAAAGATTATTTAGCTTCTGCTGAAAATATGTTAGCAGGACTGACCAATGCAGAACTAGAACAGCAGGAACTGTTAAAGCAAGGTTTACAAGATCTTCTTAATTGGGGTGCAGGAAACCCAGGTGAATTAAATACTAAGACTCTGTTTGAAAAGGTGTCAGGACTACTGGGACCAGGCTCTCCACTTCACAAGTGCTCGGAAAAGATAATGCAAATGATTTGTGGCAGAAGGGGAGAGTGTATAGAGATAAGAAGAGAGAGAATTCTGAAAGAAATTTATAGTCCAATGTTAAAAGCCACTCTACGGGACATTCCCCCAAGTGCTGATTACCTTTTCAGTCGACAAGCCTTACAACCTGTCATTCAGTCCCTCGGAGGTTCCCAGTCATGGTTGAACAAGCCGGAATATATAATAGATAAGGGTACCAGTCAGAATAGACCATCTTCAAGTTACAAACAGGATAGAAGAACAACTTCTAAGGGAGTTAAACCTATGACACAACCACAGGATTCCAAAAGACAAAATAACTTTCCATCTCAGAAGGCCTCACACAAACGTCATAACTTTCGAGGCAATTATGGCAAGAAAAACAATGCCAATCATAACCAAAAACAAAAGTGACTATATACACAGGAGCCAAGCATTCCGGGGAGGATGCTTGAAGCACCATGCACAGGCATGGGAGGAGCTTGGTGCAAACCAATTCATTTTAAAGACTATTACCCGTGGCCGCATTCCATTCAGGACAAAACCTCCACTCCTTCATTTAACACCCTATTTACTAAGCAGATTCAACACAAGGGTTTCTATGGAAATGACATCAGTAATTCAGGACTTAAAAGAAAAAGGAATTTTGGAAATACCATCAGTTTTGAACTCGGGTTTCCTTTCAAAAATGTTTTTAATAAAGAAACCGGATGGGGGTGTGCGTCCCATATTCGACTTGAGAGGTCTGAACAGACATGTAGCAACCAAGCATTTCCAGCTAGTATCCCAGACAGATGTGGCCGAGTTCCTACAGAAGGACGATTGGATGGCAAAGATAGACCTGCAACAGGCCTATTTTCATTTGCCAATAGCAGAGTCACACCGTCGGTTCCTAAGGATTTATTACAACAAGCAAGTACTCCAGCTGACAGCTCTACCCTTTGGCCTGTCTTCTGCCCCCCTAACTTTTGCCGCAGTGTCCAACTGGATCGCAGAGATCTTGCGTGCAAGGGGAATAAGACTCCTTGTATACTTAGACGACTACATCCTAGTCAATCAGGACAGAAACAGGTTACAAAATCAGGTCTCGGAGACCTTAAATATTCTAGAACACCTGGGGTGGCATGTCAATTACCAGAAGTCCGTCAGGGTACCTTCTCAGGAGTTGGAATATTTAGGCCTTATGTGGAACACCAAGAATTGTACCATGGCCTTACCTCTTAAGAAAGTAGCAAGAATAGAAAAGGTGTTATCCACCATTCTAAGAAGGGGTTGTTGTACCATACGGGAGACTCAGACGTTACTGGGACTCCTCAATTTTGCAAACTTAACGACCCCAAGAGGACGTTTGCACTGTCGACTAACACAAAGGTTCCGCGGTCCGCGAGGGCGGCACGCGCTCCCTAGCCTTATTGGAACTGACAACAAAGCTCTTAGAGCTAACCGAAAGGTTGAATGTCACACTCTCGGCGGCGTACCTCCCGGGGAGATACAACGGCATAGCCGACCGCCTATCCAGAGATCGACCAGTGCCGGAATGGCACTTGTTGCCCCCGGCCTCGGAGGCCGTATTCAGAATTTGGGGCGTACCAGGCATCGACCTGTTTGCCACAAAAGAATCCGCGGTTGTAGACCGCTACGTTACATGGGACTCCAGAGATGGGTCAGCCATTTTTTACGACGCCTTCAGTCGACCTTGGAGCTTTGCACTAGCGTGGGTATTTCCACCACCCAATCTAATTCCACGGGTGCTGCGCCACCTCAACTCAGCGACGGGAATTTATATCGTAATAGCACCGCTCTGGACACAATGCTTTTGGCTAACGGATCTGAGGGCGCGGGCCCTAGCAGATCCAGTGCCAATAAAGAACATACCCAAGAACCTGATCGACCTCACAACAGGCAGAAGTCCCCCACAGGTGGAGAAGCTAGAGCTTCTAGCATGGAAGATTGGGGGTGGGCCAATCAAATAGCCCACTGGTCTTCAGAGGAAAGAACTCTCCTAAAAAGAAGCTGGCGAGACTCTACATTATCAACGTACAAAGCTCCAATAAGACGTTGGATTTCATGGTGCAAAGATAACATGATTGACCCTAAAGTTCCAAAGGGTAATGACGTAGCTAGGTTTCTGGCTAAGTTACACCTTAAAGATTTAATGCTGTGTGTTTTGAATCACATATAATAAGACTGTTTTGCACTCCAACAAAACAGTTATTATGTGTGTGAAGAAACACACAGCATTGGAGCAAGGCTCTTGCTGGTGTTTCTTCTTCTTATTTTTAATTTTGGCAACCAAGCCCAAATTAGGGCTCATTTCTGCCAGTGTCGAGTAATATTATAGTTTCCAGTCACAATAAATCACTTCACATTATAGTCCTCAGTCAGTCACCGTCCATAAAAGTCATGTTTTACTACAATGGTGGTCATTGTACTAAAACTCTTCACGGACATTTTGAGACAACTTGAAAAGTCACGAAACACATAATTCATTTCATTTCACTTCACTTCATCTTTATTGGGTAAAATACCACCAAAAATACACAATAAAACTCAAAATACACAAATTTATGAAAATAAAAATGAAAATGCTACGTCACTCTGCAAGTTCCCGCCAAAAAGTCCTTGCTGGTGTTTATAAGATTAGAAGATGCTATGAGTTGACATTGACATGTGCGCTCCAGGTCAGGCATAGGACGCGCTCTGCTGTGAGTGAAAGAGACAGGTAATAGAGGAGAGAAGAGGTAAAGTATACAATTTCATGCTTAATATGGTAAAAATCTATGGATGCTTCTTCATTTAATGCTGTGTGTTTCTTCACACACATAATAACTGTTTTGTTGGAGTGCAAAACAGTCTTATTATAGTCTGCACATTAACTTTCACATAGTCCGCATCATCAGTGTCAAAGGCAAAAGTCATGTTTCAGTAAAATGGTGGTCATTTTATTGAAACTTTTCACGGTCTCTTTGAGACAACTTGAAAAGTCGATAGGTACACATAATTCATTTCATTTCACTTCACAGGTGCACATGTAGGATTTATTGGATAAAATACCGATAATCCTAATCCTAACTGTATATATACTATTATAGATGTGAAAGTGAGTTTGTTTGGTTTTTTTATACCACTTAGGTGGCAAACAAGCATATGGCCCGCCTGATGGTAAGCGGTTTCTCCATTGGGAAAACCACATTGGAAAAAAAAATATGTTTGTTTGCTACGCCTTCACGCCTCAACTATTCAACGGATCATTATGACATTCGGCATGCAGATAGCCCATGGTATGGAGAAGGACATCTCTGTGGTCGTTTCTTCATGGCTGAAGATCGTGATCACCGGACATCTTTGATAGAGCGGAGAAGGACATAGGCTACTTTTTATCCCGGGAACGCGGGTGAAACCGCGGGGGACAGCTAGTATGCAACTAAACCCAAAATACACGAATTTATGAAAATAAAAATGAAAACGCAACGTCACTCTGCAAGTTCCCGCCAAAAAGTCTTACTATTGTAGGTATCGTAGAATATTACTAGTGTAGTGCTATACTCAAAGAAATGCCATACTACCTGTGCATAACTACCAATACAATACAACTAGTGCCCAGCCAGCAGCCAGCCTCAAGGCTAGTGCCATCTGTTAGCACAAAATTGAAACAGAGAAGATTATATTCGGTAAATTCTACTTTTTAGCTGAAATCGGTAACGAAACAATAAAAGAACCAATAAATAATTATTTAAAGTTAACCAAAGGGGGTCTTTCAAACATAAAGAGATGAATTACTAGATTATAATACAATTTTGTGATTGTATTATGTCTTACATCGTTTCTAAAAGTCTGTAAACATATGTTGCCAGTAGTAATTTTGTTTGTAACTGTTTGTTTAGCTAAATTCATAATTTCATGACCAAAATATCTAGCGCAAAACGATACAATAAGTAATTTTTATGTTTTTTGAAACATTTTTGATAGAATTTATTATTATTACTTCATAGTCGCTTCTTCTGGGTATATAAAACAGACTGAAGTGAATGCCTCAAGTACAGACGCCATTAAATGAACTATTACTTTCTCCGGCTGGTTTGTCAAATTATTGATGCGGTGGTTTGAATCACGTTTGAATTTTTAGTGCGAAGCTCCGTATTTTCTTTTATTCCTTTTTCTTAATCTTAATTAATATCCCAATGAACTTGTGAACTATTTAAAAAACCAGTGAAACCTGCGTAAGCTAGTGTGAAACCATGGTGCTGGCCGAAAGAAGTAATGATGTTCGAAATGGGAAGCGGTCAAGGGGGCCAAGCCCCAATGGCCATGGAAGTCCAGATTCCAGTTCAGAAGACGAGAATGGTAAGGCAGATTTTTTTATTTTACTATGCTTGCTTTATTCGAACCAGAGCCTATCGGGCAGTCGCAATGTCCTGCATGATTGGTAGGTACCTACGTACTTCGTCTGAGCGATATAGGTACTTGATTCTCTACTCAATAATACTTGAGACGCTTTGTCGTAATTCATGTCGTATTATCGCTTTATTTGTTTTCATATGCTTTAGCGTACGTAATATTTAATACTCATGTGACATCATGCTTTATTTTTTATACTTACCATCATCACCTTCATGCTGCGCTCATCTCATCATCAATGTAACATGAAACCAAGCAGTAGTACCGTTTGCAGCTGAGAAGATCAGAGTAGGTCGAGATTACCAAGCTGTGTGCCCTGAGCTGGAGCCAGTGGACCAGCGAAGACCAGAACTCATCTCTGATAGAGCCTTACTAGTTTGGTCACCGACTTGTGATATTTCTGACATCAAATGTAAGTTGTGATTATTTGATCACCTGTGGTTATTTCTTTTGTAACATTACTTTTTTTTTGTAAATATGATGATTGTTTAAGTGGATGAATACATAACTACAGCCAAAGAAAAGTATGGATATAATGGGGAACAAGCACTTGGCATGTTGTTCTGGCACAAACATGATCTTAACCGAGCCTCTATGGACCTTGCCAACTTTACACCATTTCCTGATGAGTGGACTGTTGAAGATAAAGTGCTTTTTGAGCAGGCATTCCAATTCCATGGCAAGAGTTTTCATAGAATACGACAAATGGTTAGTGAAAATCTTCAGTATTTTCTTTGTTTTGTATCATTAAGTTTTATTCATTATGATACTGAGCACTAAAAGTTCATTCATTTTCAACTTTGTACAATTATTTTGTTTAACAGTTGCCCGATAAATCAATAGCATCTCTAGTCAAATATTATTATTCGTGGAAAAAGACAAGAGCTCGTACTTCACTTATGGATGTTGTGGGTGAAGGTCGCAATGCAACAAGTTCTGGGACTGGCAAGCGGGAGCCTGGACCTGGATCTGAACCAGGCGGCTCCGATAAGGATTCAGATAATGATGAAAAGGTATGTATTACTGAATAATTATTTATGTGCAGCTCATTCAAAGTTGTATCAAACTAGAGATAATGTATATTTTGCTCATTTTATTTATTATTGTAAAAGTTTAATAAAAAAGGAAGCATTTCTACATGTTTCATCATAAGAATACTCTCAGTATATCTGGATTGTCCAATAAATTAATTTGCTAACAAATGATAGTAGCCAGACATAAATAGTATATGGAGATGCAGAATGGTTGATATATTTACGTAAATTATTGATAATTTTAAAGATTTTCTAAAGCATAACCTTGAAGTAAATACAATTTGCATATTTTGCGTACATTCTCTTATTTGCTCTGCATGTAGACAAATCAGCATCATGATCAGTTTAAATTAGTAATATTTTTCACTGAGATTAATTCAGTAATTTGAGTAAAGGTCAAATAAATTAGTCATAATTTGCTTTTATAGTGTGTTATAACTACTGTTAGTTATGGACATGAGTATGTATGTTGGATATAACAGAAGTGGACTATCCACCGTGGTATTGTCCGTGGAGGGAAGGCCCTCGCGACAGGCGGGGCGTCGCACCGCGCCGCCGGTCAGCAGGGCGCCCAGGTGGGTGCTTTGCTTCCCCACAATGACTATAACTTCGCTGTCACCATGGAAACTTGATATTCAGTGTCTTCTTCCATTTCTCACTGTCTACTTCGATTGGTGTGATGTCATCCATAATTTGTTGTATATCAGATTTCCTGTTTGTTGGTTACCTCTCGGAATTCCCATTCCCTTAAAATTATGTTTTTTGGTCACGCCACATTATCATAGTGACGCACTTTATTATTGTTATCTTTACCATGCAAGTTTTTATTGTGGCCACACAGCTTTTTTTTTATATCATCATTATTTTAATATTGAACAGTTATTTGAAAACAAAAAAGTTGTATGCAAAATCTTTTAATATGAGTGATTAATGAACTAATTACTTATTTCTGTAAAAACAAGGTTTTGAGTATTAAAAAACAGTCTAGTTTATGATTTCTCAATACACAAGCCCATCTGTACCAATAAGAAATATAAGACTATTTTAATCAAATATTTTCCATGATTCCATTTACAGTTTATAATTTTGAAATCTATGAAAAATAGGTTATTAATTTTAGATACTGAACCACTTGAGTTACATTAAATTTCATTCTGGGATAATAAACCTGTATAAAGTCAAAATGCTAATGTTCGAATAACTGTTCCCATTTCTTAACCATGCATTCAATTAAATAATCATATTGTTTTAAAAGCTGCTTATTGATAATGCTTCTCTGTATTTTATGTTTGACCACTCTGCATTTTTGTCTACAAACTATGACTGCCCACATGCAACAGTAATTTATAAATTTTAATGTAAAAACTTATTATAATCAATGAACATACATGTTACATCAACACCTCTGTACTGTATTAATTTTTTTATAAAAATGCAACATTATTAATAATGTTTTTATAGATAATGATCTGAACTCAATGTTTATTAAATGATTGTGTTGGTGGAACAAAATACTCTACAATAAATATGACTGCCATCACTGTAGGTAATTATGTGTTAACTGTTTTTATATGTATGTATGTATGTATTAACTTATGATTCACCTTATTCCTCTCCTTGCAACTTCCTTAAATATTCCCGCATGCTTCCTTTAATAGCCCCTAATAAAATGGGAAACCTGTATAGTGATCTAATGTGTGCAGAATATCATTTAATATTCTAATGGGTTTTAAAAGAAGTGTGTGAGAATAATTTTTGTCATTTGTCCGTCCTTGAACAAGAATTTGTGAAAGTTCTTGTAGGTAATAGATAATGTCGGTTGAGGAAGGAATGTAAAATGTTGATTGGGGTTTAGGGCGAGGGCGGCGGCGAGGGCGCGGGCAAGTGGTGCACTGTTTGCGGCATTCTGTGCTCCCAGACCACGGCGCACAACTCGCACAAGTTGTGTCAGGCTTGCCTCGTGCACGCCAGGTCGGTAACGATACTATACTACGTTCCATTATTACATACTTTAATCAATCCGTTCGTTGCATTCATTGCATGTGTTAATTCAATATAAAATGGAGTGTGTTGTGGTTGTACACTTGTACAGTTTGTTCGAGGGAATTGTTGTTTGAATATGGCGGTAATGTAACAGAGGCACCGGAACGATGCGGCCGCTGTGCGGACCGTCGGGCAGGCGCGGGCCCGGCTCTAAACAGCAGCGGTACAAGCACCGGCTGCCGAGAGGCATTTACATCAATCACGATGATCTCGTCGCCATGGCGACCGGCCCCCAGCCCGGCGACCGTGTGCAGCCCGGCCTTATCAATCAGGGTGAAGCCATGCTAAAAGCTATGGACAGAGAAATTATATCACTAAAGAGACAAGTAAGATGCAATTCGCCACAATGTCGCTATGTAGTACCGTTGCGAGACACATTCTCACTCTTACGTTGACACTGTCTACCTTACACTCGGAACGATGTCGGGCTTGAACTCGGAGCGTGGATGTGACCCGACAGTGATGTAATGTGAGAATGTGATAATTTTAACTGATTTTATTACAAATAGACAATGATTTCGTAGTGCTAATTATAAGTACAGCAATACTGTTCTAGGTGGTATTGTAACAAATGTATTCTGCACACATAATAGCGATTAATGATTTTAAGTTAAATATTTTATTTAAATTTATAGTACCATGCTTCTCCCGATTTCTTTATATTATGCTTGGTAGGTTGCTACTCAATCGTCCCTAGTAGTTTTTTGGATAATCCAGATATGCACTTGATACCGTGTTTCCGACAATGAACCGTAAGAGTATGTACCTACTAAGAGAGTGTTGTTGTGTTTGGGTAGGTGCAGCAGAACAAGCAGCAGCTGAGCGCGATGAAG
Organism: Achlya flavicornis; assembly: GCA_947623365.1. Lineage (NCBI taxonomy): Eukaryota > Metazoa > Arthropoda > Insecta > Lepidoptera > Drepanidae > Achlya > Achlya flavicornis. Next base: position 9,387,192 of record OX392482.1, read on the forward strand.
CGTAAGGTGGGGGACGGGTCAGGAGCGGGAGCGGGAGCGGGCGCGGGCGCGGGGGCGGGCGCGGGCGGCGTGGAGGAGCTGCGGCCCGGCGAGCCGCCCGCCAAGATCAACTCGCGCTGGACCAACGACGAGCTGCTTATGGCCGTCACTGCCGTCAGGAAATATGGTAAACTTAATAAAACCATTCCTGTTCGCCCGTTCGCAATGCCCCAAACTAACACTAAGATGCCATCCATAAATTATGTCACACGAATTTCATAATTATTTGACCCGAGAGGGGGGTCCCCTCTCGTCCTTGTCACAGCTGGTGAAACCCTCCTCCCTAGTGCGACGTCACATAATTTTTGGAATTTTACATCTAGAAATTATTAATTTAAAACAGCAAAATCCGAAATTTGTTTATTTTCATTTAAATTATGTTTAATACACATAACAGATAGAGTTGGAAATATTTTTAAGTTTTTCGCTAAAAGTTCTCATTCCGCGTTTTAACACTTAGAAATATTAGATTTTGAAATGTGAAGTCACGAAACTTAGGACCCCTCCCACCCCTTGTCACACAGTGGCCCTGATTCTGTTGTTTACAACTAAACTAATTTTAATCTCACTATGTCTCTTTCTAACAAAGAATACAAGAAAAGGATGTAAGAAATTTAGTCCTGTCAAATTAGTCCAATGCTTGTTTTCAATATAAGTTTAGTCGCCATCTATCGCGTTTACGCCTAAATACGCGCAAAATAAGACGGCAAAGACTAATTTGACAACTTTAAATATGTTCTATCCTTTTTCAATAATGTTTGTAAGAAAGAGATGAGATGTGACTAAAATTAGTTTAGTGCGATTTACAACAGAATCGGCACCAGTGTCACACGTCGTCGACCGCCTAAGTACAGTCGGCAAAATAAAATAGCAAGCAAGCCTATCCATAAAATAGAAAATGTATGGTTATTAGTAATAAACCATTGAGTATAATATACTATAGTATAGTATATACTATGCAGGGAGGGACTTCCAAGCGATCGCAGAGACGCTCGGCACGAAGACGGAGGCGCACGTGCGCTCGTTCTTCATCTCGTACCGGCGCCGCTACAACCTGGACGCCGTGGTGCGCGAGCACGACGCCGACCAAGGGAACACGCACCATATACAAGCTGGTAAACTACATAACCAACATTCACTCACATACATATTAACCCCCTTACTCATAAAACGTTATTTAACTAATATACTGTTTAAAGGGTCATGTAAATAACGTCAATCTATTGTCATTGTCAAATAATGTGACATTATTTACGTGATCATTTAATCAGTGTATTAGTTAAATAGCGCTTTATGAGTAAAGGGGTACATAGATAACACAAGTCCCTCCATCCGTATCAAAACCAAACATGCAACTTTTTTCTACTTGCCATGATGTCAAAGCGCTTTAGTTAGGCTGGCATTAGAACTATAACGGGAAAATGAAGCGATCATATCACATCTTTCGCTACACATACATGCAGTACCCTGTCCTGGAATAGCGTCTAAAGAAGAGCATTGCTCTCCCTTTTGGCACAGATTTTGGTACATGAAGTACATACACTCGCGTCATCTATTTAAATTTATATCTGTGCATTACAATACATCACTAACAAGATGAGATCACAGTTTGAGATTGGCTTGATTAAAAGCCCTTCCTAAATAGCTTGTGTGTCATGTCATAATTCATGCAGGAGCCAATCCTGCACATCTATATACACGGTGACTTTTTATTCGTTATTTCGCTAAAACAAACGTTGTTCAGACCATGGTCTACTAACATTCTATAACATCAAATAAAAAAAAACGTCATTGTTTGTTGAAAAAAACACAAAACAGGAAAAAATCAGGAAGCCGCGGATTCCCACACCTGCTACAAAACTTGCATGCCGCGCTGCCACAATTACTTTGAAGTGCAAGCGCAGGTTGTAAGGAGTATCGATAATCCCGACTTTTTTAACTTTATTTAGTGTTTTTTCAAAAACCAATGACGTATTTTTTTTCGTTTATTCGTTTTATTCGTTTTTTCGCTAGAACAAAATGTTTGGTAGGTTTGGCCATGGTCTGAACATCATTTTGTTCTAGCTTAAAAACGAATAAAAAGTCACCGTGTATATATAAAAATGAATCCCTATTTCCCTTGGTCACGCCATACCCGTGAACAGATTTCGCTAATTCTTTTTTTTTGTGTTTGTTATTGTCAGGAGAAGGCTATGAATGAAAAAATTAAGAAAGTTGCGAGACTAGGCTAGCGTAGGGAACGAAGTCGTGCCGGGCAGCTAGTATATTATAGTTATCTGCCCCAACTTTGCAGGTACAACAAGCACAGAGGGTGCTGAGAGTGTACCCGACAGCACAAATGCCAACAATGGAACCAGTTCACCACAGTCTACCACTAAGGATGAAAAAGTGAGTCAATTTGGGCTAGTCCCTTTTACTTTTAAACTTAACTGTTGAGGTATTAAGTTATAACATTGATATAGGTTCGTCAAGTATTATTTTTATCTACTTAAATATTCTGCAAGAACATTGACAAGTTGTTTAATCTACTGAATTACTATTGAATGCAATGTGAAAATTTAGTCGTGCTGGCATAGCATACAATTTTTTTGATAAATCAGAACAATTTGAAACAAAATTATAATAGGTAATTTAAATAAATAAAGTATAAAATCAGGTAATACTTATTAAATAAAAATGAAATATCAGAATTGTGTTAGAAGGAAATTCCTAATTTATAATTCATTGACTAGTCTTCCTGTTACATCGAGGAAAATCCCTTTACTAGTTAGTACCTTTAGTAGTAATACTGAAAAATTAAATTCCGAAACTAGTATGTGCTTTGGCACTTATTTTGAACAGTATGGACCAATCAATACATCGTATGCCCTTGACTTGGCCAATCAGAGCGCATGTGTCCTTGAATTAGCCAATCAGAGCGCATTATCGGTGGTGAGAAATTGGCGGAATAGATTTCAAGCAAATTGAACGCCATTACGCTTCTTTAGGTTAACTGTTCGATGTATGTATCACACGAGAGCAAAGTGTTGTTTCTTGAGCTCGTGAATCCTTTTCTACGGCAAGATTCTAACTTAGAATCACCATACGGTTGTGTTGTACTAATAATAATAGTTTAATATGTTGTGTCAGACGGAGGTAGACAGCGAAGGTGTAGCTATCGGCGCGCCGGCGGAGCAGGGCGGCCCGCCCACCACGCCGCCCAAACACAAGCCTAACAAGTGATCACAACAATACGCTACACATGCAAGTGGCAAGTGTTCATATGCAACCGCATTACAACAATACACTGCGTTATACTAACTTTATAACAGACACCCATCACAGTTAATGTAAAACCCATTATGGTACGGTATGAAATGCGCTACAAGCAGAGGAGTATAGAAACACCCAGCTTTACTGTTCGCGTATTATACTAATTCAATGAATAAAATGTTGGGTTGGAGTGCAGTACCTTCCTTAGGGTGTATATCCACTAGAGATATGTAGCGAGGAATGTGTTTTAGGTGACAAATAGGATCGCCTCATTTTCACGTTATAGCTGTAATGAAGCGATTTTATTCGTCAGTTAAAACATTCCTCATCTCTGGTGCATATCCACCATTAGTCTGAAATTCCCATTAGGAAGTGGCAAATACGAGGCATTTTATTATACCGTTCTGACATCTGGGTTGGCTGTTAAGAATCACAGATTCATACATCATTTAGACTTTGACCTACATTCATTGAGCTAAGTCTAAATAGATATAAGTTCAATAGTGGCTTAATGGCTGATTGCACAAATGATGTATTCTCACTGACAAGTTTAATAAAAAGGGGTGTCGTTTGGAAATTAACCATCAATATTTTATGTTATGACGATGATTTGGAAATAAGTAAAATAATAATTAGGTGATAATTTCTCATGTGTAGAAGATTAGTAGACGCTGACTGATTAATCACAAGTGATATTTCTGGATACCGGTGGTACCCAGGTACAAATTGGCGTTTCTTTGTTTAGAAATGCGTATCTGTATATTGGCCAGGATTGGTTCCGTGCCCGAGATTGCGACAATGGTACTACAAAAATGGCGTAAAGTTTTTTTTATTCTCATGTATACCATCTTGAGTCGTCATTCATTTGTCTATCATTACAGCTTGATTTTCATAAAATGTTTCAATAATATGAGACTTAGCTATACAGGAATAAAGCATATAATGTAAGTGGCCACAAAAATACTTCACATGTCGTCTCAAATAAAAGATACATTATCGTAATGGTGCAAGTGATTCTAATATTCACGGTGTTGGTTGTAAATATTGGTGATTGATGTTGGAATGTCAGTATACGCTCTAGAAAAGCATTCGACTGTAAATAGTTATAATTAACTAGACTAATGAACTGTATCTAAAAATTATTATATCTTAAATCTTGGAAAGCATGTTTGAAATATTTTATATTACTGAGTGCATTTCTTCTATTTGATTTTCACTGTGACTCAGTTTATGAGCTGTGCTCTTGAATTGAATTGTCGTGTCGTCTATGATCTCTTCAGATTTAACCCTGGATTTGTGTGATAGTGTTTCTAGGTTAAAATTTGTATCATGTTATTCACTTGCCTTATGTAATAGTTGTAAGTCTCGTGTACTCGCATGATTAATGAATGACATACCTATTACGGCAAACTTTATAACCGTAAAGATTTTACCGCGGATATGTGGCTCTATCTAATTACATATAGTTTTGTATTGTAAATGATCATAAGTATAATATTAGATAGGTATTTTCAGGTAGTTTTAACAATTATTTATCAATAAGTATACTATTAAACTTCAATAATGTCCATTTCGCTTCTAGTTTTACTAAAACTAACAATGAATTAGATTATTAGGCAGATTTTTACTCGACGATACTCAGATAATTATGTAAATGGCATTTATAATAGTCTCAAAAATAATATTTAATTATGTATTTCAGAATTTTGTGACATCTCAAAAATGTTGAAAGTAATATTTTAGCTTTCTGATATAAACGACAGAGCACTGAAAGTGTGTAGTTTCTGATAAAGTATATTATCTTATGTTTCCAATACTGCTAGTATCAGAATTATATAGATGAAATAATATTGACGATATTTTTATACAAGTAAAAAGACAACTCTGTAGGAAAATATTGGAGTAATGCAATATTTTATATTATTCCTTTAAATTTCAGTCTTGTTATGTGTCTGTTTCATTTAGTTTAATGAACACAGATATAAATCTAAATAGATGACGCGAGTGTATGTACTTCGCGTGTCAAAAGCTGTGCAAAAAGGGAGAACAATGCTCTTCTTTTGAAACTGTTTTGCGGACGGGAAACTCGCATAAGGCTGCATCACCACCAGAGGTGTATAGCGAGGGATTTGTTTAGCTGACTAATAGGATCGCTTCATTTTCACGTTAAAACTAATGCCAGCCTAACTAAATCAATCTTGTGACATTATGGTATAATAAAAAAGTGACACACTGGGTTTTCATACGGATGGAGGGTCTTGCGTTATCTATTTAGATGTGTCTGTGATAACTACTTCGTCATCTTAGCATAATCCTCTACTATGTATTTACATCACGATCACGAATGAGATGTGTGTTGGTTTGGTATGATTGTTACGCAACTTAATAATTATTTGTTAAAGATACAAGTATTTATTGTGGCCGGACTTTATATAATAGGTGTATGTAATTACACGGACGTGTATTATCTTTCTAAAGGAAGACAGCGCTGAAGATATCGCATACAGGCTTTCTCAATGCGCACTAGAACCGCACTAAATCCCCTAGGAGAGGTTAATATGTATGTGACAAATATATAGCGCATGTTCAATCGCAATCGATCTTACAGATATCCATGATAAGGTTCAAGATTGATTGCATCGCAGTCTGGCTATCAACGTTCGCGCGGCAGTAGCTACATCAATCGACCAATAGCTGTACATAATATTTCAATATTCTTGTAAAATAATTTGCATTTATTCATAGGTTTTTTAAAATACCATAATATCCAATCAAGCGCACTGTAGTTCGGCCCACCTTTCGGTATCATCCGCCTGACATTGACGTAAGCAATATTTTTATCAAATTTTTATTTCCTTAGATAATTATGCTTTTGAGTAAAGCATGTTTTATTAAGCAATGGAAATTTATTATATTAATTTCCTGTATCATGTAACTTAATACATAAGTAGTTTGGGTCATGGGTTCTAATTTAGTTTCAAATTGAGCGCTTGTAAATATTTTGCTCTATCTACATGAATTATCTTGTAATCAAAAATATAAAAATTTGTGGTACCATATTTAAAAACAATTTGGCTCACACAATTTACTTTCAAATATGTGGCATATTATGTAAACCTAATCACTCCAAAGAGATCCACACAATGAAGTCATCTTATTTATTGATGCTAATTAGAGCTAGTAGGAATATTGTTACGAAATTAAATTATTTTTTATTAGAATATACTGTGTTCTGTATATTAAGGATATTAATCAGTTAATATTTTTTTTTATGATAAGTGAAAGCTCAAACAAACTACCTGTATTGTTTTCTCCCGTCATCACGAGCTATGGTTTCCGCAAATGATTTTGTAATCTATCTGAAATTAAGGGAGTTATGATTTTAAGGATAATAAATACACTTAAGGAATATAAAATATATTTTATTTACTACAAGCTGTTCCCCGCGGTTTCACCAGAGTTCCCGAGGGCTCGTATGTTTTTCCGGAGTAAAAAGTATCCTATATGTTATTAAAGAGTATACTATGCTCTATCCATGTGCCATCTTCGCCGTACCGCGTCATTCGATGAAATTTATAATGGTGTTCATACGATGACCATCATTCGTAAATACGATACGATACTTTGTATGCCTGCTGTTGTTAACTCATGATAGTGGACAGCCTTGATCGAGCGTTCGGATGGCTCTCGATTGCGCGCCGACGATTGACGTTACCGTAGCAAACTCATGGTATGGTTACAGATTTTATTGGACCATGATTGGTTCAAAAGATATAAGGGTATCTCAAAAACTAGTGAAGATCAATCAGTGTACTTTTAGAAATTGTCGGCAATTTGCTGCTTTAGGTGATCCTATGATAGGTACCTACAGCAGAGATGTTGATACAGATTTTTTTACATGTGCGGATGCGTATTATTTATGGCACACGTCCGCGGTTTCGGATGCAGATGTAAAATTATTTTTAAAGATACTTTTTAATTTAGCGCCTCAGATCAAGAAAATATTAAAGACGGGACGGTCTGTGTTCTTAAGTGACGCAAGTAATACGAAGCCGGCGTTCTTTACAAGAATACATGGCCTCACAAACACATATACACCATAGGAAGCCGATCGGTTGTCATTCTGTATTGAGACGTTGATAGTGACAATAAGGCTCAGTACCATTTGTGCCTGCTTGGGCCAGTACTGATTTTACTCGAGCACACGTAGGTTCGGCTTCACTTTCTTATAAGGTGACACTCCGTCTTGATTTTTTATATGTCTATGTTTAGGGCCTATTTTTCATTGTCAGTTAACTTATTCGAGGAATATTTTTGAAGTTTTTTTTGTCTATTGTGTACCTATAAGCCTGTGTTTGACCGCTATCCATGATAAGTGATGATGGTTATGGTTTCCTCACGATGGTTTTCTTCAACAAAAGCTCAAGCTCATTTTAGGATTCGAACCCGGGACCTTCGTCTCGTCTTACGACGTCACAACGATTTGCTGCTGGCATAGAATAAATTAAGAAGAACACACTATGATTTGTACGACAGATGTCAGAAGTAAAGCATTACTGTTCAAATAACTGCGTAGCGTTATATTCTCTTTGACTGCTAATTGAGAAGATATAACTTGTACGTAGTATTTATATACTCTGAGATATAACACTTATTTTATTTTAATTGTATTTTAGTGTCTGAATAGTTAATTGAAATCAATGGGGACTCGCGTTATTCGTCCGCCGGCTCTTGGCTCATTGCGGTTGGCATGTGTGGAAGACGCTCCTCTTATTATAGAGCTAGTCAATGAGTCGATGTCTAAAAACTTTCGAGTTGAAAACATTGACGATATTGTATATCTAATGTGAGTTCAGGTTTATTTAATGTTTTTTTAATCACCTCAGTGGGAAATCTATCGCGGGTAGTAAGACGTTTTATGTAATTTTTGCGACCTAACTATGAAATTGCTTACATTTGAATTCGCCAAGAACCTAACGGTGTGCTCTTGTAGTTGCACTTGAGAGCCTGTTGCTTTGTAGGGATTGTAAAGGTTGGCAATTTCTGACAATCCCTTTCTGGTATTATACATATAGGCCTATATTAAAGGCAAGCATGTAGTTAAAAAACTAGGTACCTTAGGAAGGGCCCCGAAGTATGAAGGATTGTAACTACCTACAAGAGTACTGATTGCCTAAATGGTACCAGATATAAGTATCTAATTAGCGCTGTACGTACAGATTATAAGTATTTGCTGTTATGATTATTTCAGTGAAAACTGTGTGTTGTCGATATGCCAGCTGGATATACACAATGTTATCGTGGGGTTTCTTGCTGCTAAAGATTATCCCCTGATTCCTTCGGTGCATCCACTTGCATGGGAAGAGTATATTTGGACCAAATACAAGTAGGTCTAATATTTATACACGTGGGTGTTAGTTATTGTAACAGGTAATTTTGCTACCCAAACAAGGTGATGAGATGTTGCATACTTAGACGCCGCATAAGAAGAAGTTCGCTTATTATTGGGAACTGGTATAGGTGTACAGTCGAGGACATAAATATGTATACACTTAGTGAAATTCAACAACGGTTTCCTCTTAAACTACTGATTGAAATTAGGAGATATTATAAAGGCAGAATCTTCTAACATATACTATTTTGATTTATGTAATAGTTTAACACTTAAATGTTAAACATGCGAGAAAATCGCTATTGAATTTCAAAAAGTGTATACATATTTATGTCCTAAACTGTACATACATATATTTCAAGAGCTGAGAGATATTTGATAGCGCGATGACGACGCGCTTCCATACTTTTCATATGTAGCGCTTTACCTATTTATTCTGATCGCTGTGGTAGCTGTTATTAGAACTGGCCTTTTACTTGTAGGTTACAGTCGATGTAAGATTTGAATATTTGTCGTATCTCGTTTGGCACGTGCACCAGACCTGCTTCACATTAAGTGCGTTCGACTGTTTCATAGAGGGCGTAAATGTATCGGATGCCTATTAGTAACAGAATTATCCATATTAGTCGCACGGATCCGATAAAACTGTCGGCTGCGATACATTTGTTGAAGTTTTTGTCACAATTTCCATAATTATAAAGTGGAAGTGAACACCGCTAAAGATGCCGGACAGAACTACAAATGTGTCGTTTGATATAATATGAGCCAGCTTTATTACCTGATTCATTGAAATTAGTATCTTTTAGAAACATATTCGTTCGAAATCCGGTTTAAAGCCGGTTCACCAATCATGTCATGGTATATTACAATTTCAGAGCGGTAGAGCTAAGAGCTCGGAATACTTTGTTTCTCCATTTATTTTGCTGGAACACGATATATGGCCGCGAGCTGGTGGATAATATGCTCAAATCCGTATTCATGCACGACCTTTACATCCAGCATATTGCTATGGTGAAGTCTTTGGTTAACTATCAGTGTACGTAATTTTTCCTTAATTTCTATTATTTGTATTTTTTTTTATATTTTTTTTATACAAAAAATAACTTTATAAAAAGCAAAAAAACGTATGTTAAACAGGTCCTTATTTATAGTGTTAGTACCGGGACAGCTGCGTTGTGAGTCATCATTCAGACGCGTCCAGGTGTTGGAGCGCGGCATATCTGGCGACCAGCTACCGATCTTGTTCATTGTGGACCGGCACGAGGTCAGCCCGAGGCTAAGGGTCAGGAGGGCTGTGTTAGACAATTTTATTTAATTACTAGTTTTTACCCGCATTCCCTAGGAACCTTATGATATGAGTCTATAGTTATTCCAAGTTATGATCTGTCTGTGTTTCAAATTTCATCTCTATTGCTTGTGCTGTTGAGGTATTGTAGAGCAGGTATTCATTATGTTTGATGTATACGTAGTTAGTAACACTAAGGTACTCAATTGTATACATTATGTCCGTCAGAAAATAAGGAAGGTCTGGCGGCACTGGGATCTCCTACTACATGAAAATGTTAGATTTATTTAGGTCGTGATATTTACTTCTATAAAAAATATGTATACTTATCTCTTTATAACGCATAATGTTTATGTCATAGAGATCGAGGGGTGGGGATAAGCTACTTATCTAATAACTGTTTAAATAAATATTCTCTTTTTTTATGACTGTCAGTGAGGAAGACAACGACGACATAGTGCCGATAATCGAGCGACACTCTAGTCGTCTACGCGAAATGTACGGAGAGTTTTATGTCAGCGAACTCATATCCAGGCATCCGGATTCAGAGAGAGTACTGCTTGTTTGTGAGGTGTTGTATTATTGTATACCTTAATTATTTGAAACGAAGGCTTTTTTGGAATGTGGTGATGAATATTAAAGGCAGTTAATAATATTTTTTACAGCACAAAGAGTTAGCAGTGGGAGTGATGTGTCTCAATACACAGATCGATTACGAAGCACTTGAGGAGAGCTTTGATATCTCATCGTTTGCTGGTCTCAGGAAGCTATGCTATGTACCAGCCAAACAAAGTACATTTTTGGAATCTAATATAAGGTTATCAATTACTTATGATAAAATATTGTAAGAATGTAACCTCGCTGAGTTTCTTGCGTGGGGCTCTACCACGTAACTTTGGTGGTAATCTTAACGAACACCATTAAAGAATTTCATCCAATCAGGGCCCAAGAATAGTCACGTGGTATGACGCGACGAATCGCGTCATACCACGTGCGCGTCATTGGATGAACTAATTAATGTTGTTCGTTACGATTACCACCAAAGTTACGCGGTAGAGCCCTTGTTCTTCTCAGTTGAAGGTCAACTTATGAACTGGTGATAACTTAATAAGCTTCATAAGTGCCCTACTATAGGGCCTATATTAAATAAATGGCTTTGACTTAGACTGAACTCTTTTCCACTCGCGTTCCCGACGGATCTATTATTTTTCCAGGTGTTCATCCAGAACATGTTTTATCCGTGTACCAGATTTAAACTAAATCTGTGTCGACGTTTATGCGCGATTTAGTCAAAAACATTCAAAAATCCCAACTTTCAAATTTATAATATTACTAGCTATCCCCTGCAGTTTCACCCGCGTGCCCAGAATGAAGCCATAGCTAAGTAGCCTAGAGAACTCTGGCACTATATAACTTCCTATTAGTGAATGAATTACTTCATCCTAACAAACTTTGCTTCTTAATAATATTAGTATAAGATTAGAGGAAATGAGATTACAATGTAACAAAGACAAATATTTTATTAATATAGTTTTTTTTAATATTAATAATAGTGTTCTCGGCAATTTATGGGGTGCGTGTGAATCTTCGCAATACGTTTCGGATTTTGGGCGTCATAACGCGGAAGCAAGGTCGCGGGTAAGTATTACAAAATATCTATCATTTACTAAAAATAAAGGTGTTGCTTCACAGCGTCCAACCATGGACAAATAGAGGGCGTTGAGTTAATTAGGTCGTCATTGGTTCCTCTTTTGACATCTATGACCACGAACGACGCAATTTCGAAATGTCAATCACCATTGGTCAAAGAGAATATAAAAACTACGTTCATTGGTTGTTTGCTTCGCAAATGCGATAACATTGCAGCGACTTTCTCACCGAGCCAGATAAGCTTGTGGGACTATAGTCGAGATAGTAGTCATAGAGTATCTTTTTATATCTGATAGTAGCTTGAATTTGGAGGCTATTTGTAATAGATTAAAATAATTGTATGCAGTCTGGTTAATTTACTTCACTCAAACTGTCTCATTCATACAGAATGTTTTGCCATTGTTAACACACGGACAGACTGTTTGAACCCCAGTCTACAGACTATATCTATCGTAAGATACTTTGGTCGGTTTCTCAATCTATAAGAAAATTCTGAAGATTATAATCGTTATAATTTGCTTACTTGCATACATCTTAATACTGAGTTAACTATCAACTTAATTATTTATCTGATACTAGCTGTCAACCGCGGTTTCACCGGCGAATCAAATTTCACGATGATCTGTTGAGTACCAAGTTGAGGCGTAAAGACGTAACAAACAAACGCACTCTGACATTTATAATATTTAAGTTAGGATTAACAAAGTTGTAATTTACATTGCTGTGATGGATGTATGGTTACCTGTAATTGACAAAACGATATTTTGTCTCCAATTTACTTTAACCATTATGTTGAAACTCAAGGTGGATTGGATATACGACGACGAGGATGTCGAGCTCCGTCGGGATCCGAATTTACTACATTCCTCGGCACAATCCGTCACTCAATTACGCCAATCCTCTCAGTTTGATTTTCTCAACATGCTTGAAGATGATGATGAAGAACTGGAATTTGACATTATCAATATAGATACCAACCTGATGAGAGTACCTAAATTGATATCATATGATGCCACTGGACGAGGGTAAGAATTACATGTTGCAAAGTATAATATAGATGCGTAGACTTTTCATTTTTAGGGTTCCGTAGCCAAATAGCAAAAAACGGAACCCTTATAGATTCGTCATGTCTGTCTGTCTGTCCGTCCGCATTCTGTGAACCGCATTAAGATTTTCACACAAAAATAGAAAAAAGCAATAAATTTGAAACTCAACATTTTTTTTAAATAAAACCTTTATGTTTTGGGTGTCTATGGATAGGTCTTTAAAAATGATATTGAGGTTTCTAATATAATTTTTTTCTAAACTGAATAGTTTGCGCGAGAGACACTTCCAAAGTGGTTATTTTAGAGAATGATAATACAAAAAAAATATATGATGTACATTACGATGCAAACTTCCATCGAAAATTGGTTTGAACGAGATCTAGTCAGTAGTTTTTTTTTAATACGTCATAAATTGAAATTCATAACAATTTTTTTGTAGTCTAAAAAGTCTGCGGCCTTTTTGACGTATAAAGAGGCCGCAAACATTTAAGATTTTCTTAGATCTGAACCTCAATAGGTACATAGGTGTAATGAATTAATAACAACAGCATTTTTATTTGAATTTGGACCACTCCAATTTTTCATCGAATATTTGTGTCTTACACTTCAGGCCAGTGGAAAACATCATGAAGATATTAGATAATTTTAAGCACAAGGACAATTTAGAAGATAAACTAAAGAAGGATAAAACAAAAAAAATAAGTAAGATACAGGTCGACCATACTCGTTTCAACCATAGAGTCAGAATATTAATAGAGTGACTGTACTAAAGTACGTGCCGTGAGCACAGGTACGGGCTAAATGACACAAAACGAAATGCGCGTAATAGTTGAAATTCATAATAATGAATGCCAATATCTTGCTTTTTATCTGTGAATGCAGTAATATGGAAACTGCTCACGCTTGGCACAAGGCAACGTTGTTAATGTTATCACAATATAATATTCTAATTCTATGGTTTCAAATCAGTTAATAGTTGTGCATTCTACTAATCGAAATATATTAATTATTGCCTCAATTTAGTTGTTGAATTCAACCGAACTTTTTTTGTTATGCCTTTTTTGTTAAACATTTTTATTTTTAATTGTTTTATGTGATATGATTATTTATTATTTCTATCATAACACTTTTACACTCATCTGTACCAAAAATAGGATAGTTTTTTGTGTATTTTGATAGCGTGCCATAATGACTAATGCAAAATTTGAAAATAAAATAATGCCTGAGCCATATGACTAAAAGACCCATAATAACACTGTAGAAGAAGGAGTCGTCTTTTGAAGAAGACTTCTTAGCTTTATTGATCATATCTCAAAAAATAAGTGATGTTAAATGTCCTGGCGACGGTGAATGAAAACATCGTGAGCAAATGGTAGCTCGGCGGTAGGATACTTCTCAGTACCTACCTGGCTAGATACTACCCTCGAGCCCAGCAGCTGAAGCCAACCACCTACCAGCATGTTCCAACAGGAACTTTTGAAATCCAGGTAATTTCCTTCTATGTTTTTTTTTTTTCTTTACTAGTACCAGCACCGATGGCTTTCAATCCACCACAGCGTCCACAGCCCATCCGCTATTCAGGAAAACCCAATGCATTCTTATTGGAACTGTTTGCTATGCACCCTGATTATGATGAGAGGTATATCTATTTTTTCTTATTTTATTATTATATAGGGTGACTAGCAATTAGTAAACGATACTTAGACACATGATTGTACTAATGATAACAAAAAACTTTCCCAAAGAAATAAATAGGGATAAATAACTAAAACAAATAAAAGCTTATGTAATATTCTTTTTCTTTTTAGGTAAAAAAAAAACGTTTTTTTGGGAAAGTTGTTTGTTATTTTGAGTACAATAACGTGTCTATGTATCGTTTACTAATTACCAGTCACCCTATATTTGTTGATTTATATAACATGTTATAAAACAGCATCAGTCTATAATGTTCCACTGCTGAGCACAGGCCTCCTTTCACAAATGAGGATGAAAGGGACTGGGCGATACTCCACCACGCGTGCCCACTGCGGATTGGTGGTGGAGGTAGGCTAGTGGTCAACCTACTGTTGGAATTTTTCAAGCCGCCTAGGAGGCATCCAACTAGCTTTAACGACTATTATAATTAAGTGATAACCGGGACCAACGACTTTACGTGCCTTCCGAAGCACGGAAACAGCATAAAACAGCATACATTCATATATTATAATACAATTAATTTTACGAATGAAATTATTGTCAATAACGATTATCTGTTTTTTGTCTTTGTCATATATTTCTGGCGTAAGTATCAATGTTGTTTATTTAATAGATATGGATTTGACATGCTAGAAGTGGCATATGAGTTATTTCCTCAGAGGGATTACTGCGTCATGTGTCTACCGTCTAATCATGCGTCGTTTCCTTTATTGGAACATTTTACGGTAAATATTTTACGTAAGAGGTTTATTTACAAGACAAGCAGCACCTGATGGTAAGTGGATACCGTCCCCTGTGGACATTAGGATTACCAGGAGACTGTCAATGTGTTGCCGACCAATACATAGCCTAAAAGTTAACTGGCTGTCAAGTGCAACTGTCGGAATACACAGCTAAACTCTCCGCCAGGCATTTAAGAATGTCAAAGCAAAATTAATCTTATTTATTTTATGGCAAAGGTTCATCTATCCATACATAATAAAGCTGAAGAGTTTTTTGACTACCAGTGGGATTACTCTGGAACTATCTTTTTATCCCGGGAACGCGGATGAAACCGCGGGTGACAGCTAGTATTATTATATACATAACCATAGAAGTAAAAGATAAACCTTATTGTGACGCAATAAAGTTGATTTTGCGTTGACATTCTTAACGTTTAACTATTAGCCTGGTAGACAGAGATAAGTTTTTTTTTTATGCAACTAAGTCGGTAAACAAGCATATGGCCACGACGCCCGATGGCAAGCGGTTACCGCAGCCATATGGACGCCTGCAACACAAGAAGCATCGCTCACGCGTTACCAACCTTTCCCCCCTCCCCTATGAGCTCTGGCGATCTTACTCACGCGCAGGAACACAACTTTACACAACATAATGTTATTTGGCTGCGGTATTCTGTAAGGTGGAGGTACTTCCCCAGTCGAGCTGCTCTTTGAGCGAATAAACACTATGCTCTACCTCTCTTAAAAGACTTAGTTGCTTGGCGACAGATTTTCAACATGAGTTAGGTACCCTAACACCGTGCTATGGAATCCTCACGATTTTTTTCCTACAACGAAAGCTCAATTTAGGGATATTGTTTCACTTAATCATGAATTATTTTCAGCTAGTTACATCATACTCCTCGCAATTGCGATTTATTAATGAAACGCTCTACGTAGCGCATGTGAACTCTGTGAGAGGGTAAGATTAATATCACGTGTATCTGTATTACTTGACATATGAGTAAATAACATAATTACACTGTTATTATTTAAATAAGATTTAATTTATTATAACAGTGATATAAGTGTGCGTCCAGGGGAGGCGTGCGATATTTCCAGCTTAAACCATATATTGGAGCACACTCCAAGGGCGGAGAACATTCTAGACCTATTCGAATCTACTCTAAGTTCACAAACACTGCAGTCTTTTATTTTTCTAAGTCAAAATCAACCTATTGGCGTCGTTGTTCTTGGGTAAGGCAGAATTAATTATTACTCGTAGAGCTACTACGGAATCGTAGCAGTGTAGTGTCCCTTCTCGTAGGCATTTGTGCCGAACTTAGCTTGAATTAGGCTCGATTTCTCAATCGCTTGTTATGACTTTGATAAGCACCTCTGAGACCGAGATACCGTTTATTGCTGCCATTGAAAAAAGCCATGAGTAAACTCGTATATTGTATATTTATAGCTTTTTTTTTTTTTTTTATACCACTTAGGTGGCAAACAAGCATACGGCCCGCCTGATGGTAAGCAGTTACCGTAGCCTATGGACGCTTGCAACACCAGGGGTATCAATCGCGCGCTGCCGACCCTGAAGAAATCTCTTCACGCCCTTTTTGAAGAACCCCATGCTGTACTCCATTGGGAAAACCACGGCGGGGAGCTCATTCCACAACCTGAGCGTCTTCTTTCTTTCTTCTTTGAGCTTCTGGTTTTTAAATAAATATAGTTCTTATTTGACCTGATTAAAAACTATATTATTTTTAAGACCCGTTGAAGATGGAACTATAATAAGGGCACAGTATGAATTAGAGCCAGAGCCGCGAAGATCCAGAACTGATGGCACTGTAAGTTTTACTTGATTGGTTGGTTATTGCGCTAGATAATCTTGTGTGTTGGACTACACCTTACTTTGGTAAGAAGTAAGCACACATACGAGAAGGGAACTGGCTGTCATGCGCAGTTGCTGGAATACACCGATACGTGCTTTTCAATTCGAGGGTTAGTTATAATAAAGTTATTTGGCTGCGGTATTCTGTAAGGTGGACGTACTTCCCCAGTCGAGCTGCTCCTTGAGCGAATAAATACTGAAAGTCAAAGCCATTTATTCAATTTAAGCCCTAGTAGGGCACTTATGGAGGTCAAAGCTACTGAAGTTACCACCAGTTCGTAAGTCGGCCTTCAACTGAGAAGAACAGGCAAAAAAACTCAGCAAGGTAAAAAAAAAAAAAAAGTTTTTTTTTTGACAATCTGACCATATATTTTTTCCAAAACATTATATATACATACATTTTTTAATTTTACAAAATGAAATACACAAGCATAAAAACGCATAAACAAAAAAAAACTGCGCTCTACCTCTCTCAAAACCTTTGCCGAAAGCTCGAGCTGGAGCCCAGGGATTGGAACCCATATTTGCTATTCTCACAAGGCCATCGGCCATTCGTTCTTCATTGTCCGCCAGCTACTAAGCCCCTGAAAATTAGGCTTGGGGTGTGTATAGCATTGAATGTCACTATGTTACGTCTATGAAAATGTTCTGTTACTTAGGTGCTGGCAGGAATTATGTCACCAATAATGGAGCCACACAGCAGATGGTACTTGCGAGAATTACTGCGTCATTCTCGGTACACCACGCTGTTTTGGGTCTGTAGACTCTTCGCTAGGGGAGATGCGGTATGTTAAGGTTATATCAATATGATTGCTTGCATTTATCCTAAAATATAATTTTACAAGAATATCTGAGGGCATACGTTTTGATAAAAAAGTTTCCGTTTTCAGAGTCCAAGTCGTAATCTAATGTCGCTAGCGGGCCACATGTGCCCAGTCCACCCTAGAGCCTTTGTACCAAATATTAGTGGAAACAAAGATTTAGATAAACTATTTCAAACTCTGTAAGTGTGAAAATAATTTCTAATATTCTATAGTTTATCCACAATCATGGTCAGATATGGTGAGGTATGGTGTATGAACGTAGAACGGTTTTATACAGAAAACTTTGATGAATTTAGTTTGTTATTTTTCAATATCTTTTCAAATCTTCTTTCTGATTGTTTCCAAGATCAAAATCAAAATCCGTCTCATTCCGTTCCCTATATATGCAGTTTTACGTTCATAAGGCACTCAATCTACTCGTACAGTTAAACTGGAACTTGTCTGTAATTTCTAGATCTACTCCATTTGCTCTATGGGTTCTTGAGCGGCCGTTGTCCAGTTTCCCTAAAGTGTATGTGAACAACAGCATCGTGGTTGTAGGTGCCAGCTGCACTGGGCTTGCCTTCCTTGAAACATTATTTTTGGGGTAAGAATATTTAATTAAAACGCCTGTTATCTGTAAGTTTCTATCATCCTGCCTAAAAACCTTTTGGATTTGCGTTCGCTTATCGATTACAGAGAAATGAAAGCTTTATTGAAAAAATTCATAGCTTCAGTAGTAAGTTTTTAAGCTTGATGTACAGTTTTTGCTACGTCCCAAAATATCAGTTGAAATAAATAAAAATGCACTCATGAATTTATTTAGCTATGAAAGACTTTTATGCATATTAGATACCAATTGTTTGCCTACTCAATTGTCAGCAGATATGTAGTGCAACTATAAGTTTCTACTTGTTCAGTAAAGCAATAATTTAGAGAAGATAAGCAAAAATGCACTTTATTACTATGGGATGTATACATTTATTTTGGTGCGACAAGACTGTATTGATGGGTTCAGTTTGTAAACCAGTATCGTACAGTCCAACAGCGGAATACCTGACGTTCAGCAACGTGACCCTGGTGTCGGAGCATGGGTTGCCCACGGTGACCGAGTGTCTCCGAGCGGCGGACACGTGCGTACCGCGCGCCGGCCGGTACACCGACCGCTATCTGAAGAGTGTGCCATTCTATTTTTATTTGGACGTCATATCTGCTGTTATGATCGGTATTGATAGGTAAAAATTATTGCAGAATTATGTATTTGTAGATATCTTATTCTTTAAAATCTTGAGGTAATCATAGCTCAGTGGTGGTGACGTCGGATGCCGAGACGAAAGTTTCGGGTTCCAATCCCACATTGATCTTGAGGCAGCCATAGCACGGTGCTAGGGTACTTCGTAGTACCTTTATATCAACCCTCACATACTCATCTCTTTCAAATTGATAGGCCTATTTTACCGTTACCTACTTTATTTTATTATTGTTTTATATTGTTGGTATTATCTTTTTATTTTATATCATACCGCTTTTTATATAAGTTATTTGAAAACGCTATTTTTTGTTTTAAAATATATGAAGTAATCTGTATTTGGCCTTTAATTCAATTTTACGCTTAGGTACTATTTATATTTATATCGCTGTTGATTTCTCAAATACATAAAAATATATCGTTGATCGGTAGATAATTAAATAGCACTTTCTGGTTACGTAACATATGATTGAAGTAGTAATAATATACGCGAAAGCGTGTCTTTATCCTTTTTTTGTAGAAAAAAGAAATGCATCCACTTGAACGGCGGAGGAATGAAGTTCTACGATGAGTTGGTGTTGACTTGTGGCCAGCAGTTTCAACATCCTGATTATTTGCACGAATCCCTCGAACTTGTCAAGGAAGTAGAGTGCGTTATTATTATTTTAATAGAATCATTACATTTAATGAATGATATATCATTTCGATTTCATAAAGTGCAGTAAATCTGAATTCATGTTTGAAAAGAGAGAATGAAAAAAAATTGTTTCCAAAAAAATCTGCCTTAATGAACACATTAGAATATAGACCTAATTTCCTATAAAGATTCCACGTAGAAGCAACTTTATAATGGACTTAATATGGATTCATGACAATATTTTTTCCATATTTCCATGACCCAGGAAAGGCAAGCCCTGCGATAGAGTGGCTATGGATGATCCTAAATATCACCCAGACAAAGTGCCCTCACCGCCTGAGATGCCTGATAATGTGATGGTGATCAACTCTTTGTATGAAGCCAACCTCTACTTGAGGAAGCTTTTGTACAAGATTTCGGAAGCTAGTTAGTTGTTTTATAACTTCATATTTACATCACCAGCTACTCATGTAGGTCATCCTTTTTGATGTAAGTAGGTATAACGATAACCTGGTCTTTAAGGCCTGAGTGAGTATAATGGAACATTCTCGACTTCATTATCACTCCATCCAGATCGAGTCTGAGGTATAAAAAAAAAACTTCATCTACTACAAACTAATAATCTCAACTAGGTATGTTACAAAATGATGGCCAGAGCTCATTGGGGAGGGGGGAAAGGTCGGTAACGCGTGAGCGATGCTTTGTGATTTGCAAGCGTCCATATGGCTGAAGTAACCGCTTACCATCAAGCGGGCCGTACGCTTGCCCTTCCCTATTAATCTGTTAAGTTTTTAAAAGGTTGAGCATAGCGTTATTCCGCTCAAAGAGCAGCTCGACTGGGGAAGTCTCCACCGTACAGACTACCGCTGCCAAATAACCTACTTGTGTTCCTACACGTGAATAAGGTCGCCAGAGGTCATTGGGAAGGGGGCAGGGTCGGTTACGCGTGAGTGATGCTCCTGTATTGCAAGCGCTCATATGGCTACAGTAACCGCTTACCATCAGGCGGGACGAATGCTTGTTTACCGACTTCTTCGTATAAATTGAAAATAAGTTTCATATAGATTTCTGTACTTTCTTTGATTGAAGTTAATATATATTTTTTAGTCAGGAAGGTCTAATTACACATATCCTTATTATAATCCAATTTTCAGAGAATAGAAAATCTTGTTTGAGTGATGAAAATCAAGTGGTAGTTTACGGGGAGTGCATAGAAGCCTATAGTTGTATAGCAGCGCTATTAGAGCTGGGTTTAACCGCTGATAAGATAGCATTTGTTGAACCGTTCCCACCAGAGGACACCACTGCCCTGAAGGTTAACTGTTTCAATAATGAAACGGTAAGAGTAATTGCTTATACCACGGCTTTCCAAACTTATTTTAACTGAGACGCCCTTTTGGGAAGTTGCCATATTTTTTCGACGCCCTGGCCTTCTTTCCCTACATTTACCTACTAGTTGTAGTTCTAGCCTAATAACAATTTGTCAGAAAATCTCCAAATTTGTTTAAAAGAAAAAGCACTGGCCGCCCGCTCCGTCCGCATCACAATGCGCATGGCGCTCACTCGACTCGGTCGCATCGAAACAGACAGCCAACCTATTTAGATCGTCTCACGACGCTCCTGGGATAATACGGCGGCGCTCCAGGGCGTCGCGACGCACAGTTTGGGAAGCCCTGGCTTATAGAATACAAAATACTTTATTGATTATACTGTATGATAACAATATGACATAAAAGTAGAGCAAGCAAACACAAAAAACATGCGGGCTTACTATAAATAAATAGATAAATATCCTGGGACATTTTCACACACGGCTATCTGATTCCAAACTAAGCAGAGCTTGTACTGGTTACCAGTTCTGTTATACGACTTAATTTGTTTTTAAATTCATACTTAATATACATAAATACACTCAGACTGTCATGCACACATGATTTTTCATGCACATAAGTGCATGTCCTGGGTCCTGGGTGGGATTCGAACCCATGGCTGGTGGCGGGTTAGGTGGAATCTTAGCCAACCACGCCAACTGATGAAAATGGAACTAATATATTAATTTTAAAATATACATAATTAAATGAGTAATTTCACCTAGACTCAAGAAGAGATAAAATGCACGTCCCCTCATGCCGATCGGCACATCGATTTGCAAAAAGAGGTACTGACTGATTGTTATCAATGTCTTGCTCATCATCCTAATATTAAGAGTCGGTTCTATTATGTATCGTGTAAGTAAACATCCTCGACATTCTAACAAGTATACACTCCATTAATATAAAATGCGTAATACTGAATGTAGGTGGATAAGAGGGTTCAGGCAAATCTAGACAAGATCGGCATCCGTGTCCTCCGACGATGCCATCTAGCCGGTTGGCTACTATGCAACGGTCGCGTGGAAGCACTTCATGTCATGTCACCATTACATGCCATAAGATTGCCTTGCTTCGCACTCTTCTACTTTGGATTGAAGGCGATTGATCTGCATGCATTTAAAGGTATTATTATTAGTATAGAGCTAGAATATGAATAGAGTGACAGCGTTAATAACATTACTTTGTTCGAAGCGTGAGCAGAGTGATTTACTGTCTTTAAAATATGTCCTTTAAAAATAGTTTTTTTTCATTAATTCTTTAATAGTTTATTGGTATTCATTAGTGGTCACGTAAATAATGTCACATTATTTGAAAATGACAATAGAGTGACGTTATTTACATGACCTTTTAAACAGTATATTAGTTAAATAACGTTTTATGAGTAAGGAGGTAGATGTCTAACTCGTACATACTATGAACTCGCATTCCGTTTCAAGGCAGCGTTGAACATACCCGTGTTCACGGCTCATACTCTAGTACAGTCTCTCTATTAATATTCTATCTCTCTCTATGCTTATCATAGCTATAAACAAATTATGTCAACTATTGAACATGATCTCCTTACATAGCTTTCCACAAATAACCAAATGGAAGCTTATTAGGTATATTATTTTATGGTGCTTTGCTCCTGCGGTGAGTAAATTCACTACAGCTCCATGACCATACCAGCGGTGTTGTACCAAATGACACCGCGCTTTGTCCCTTCCGCTGCCGGCACCCCAAACCCCTTTTGAAAGTTAAGAGATGTTTTGCAGTTTGCAACGCGCTAGTGTTATCGCTGGTGTTGTCAGCTGTGGGAATCGCTTACCATTAGGCGGGTCTTAAGCTTGTTTATCACTTAGAGTAGATAATTGTTATGTTAAATTGTTATTGTTAAGTATGACGGCTTTGAAAGTATACAAAGTAGCAGTATTTATTTTGGGGTAAGTTCGTAGTGTGCTCTAGTTGTAGACCTGAATGTTGGTAATTGACTGTTTGCAGCAATAAATGAGTGTGGTCTGGTATACGACGGCGGACTGGTGGTCGGTCCGCAGTTCGAGACGAATGATCCGCACATATTCGGTGCGGGCACGTGCGCACGATACTCAAGGAAGCTCTACGCATCTAAACGCATGCATAGATATTATAGTTCTGAAGATATTGGGGAAGCGGTAAATAATTGTTATTATGTCACGTCAAAATCCATGTATTTTTTGTAAATTATAAATTTTCTGATACCTATATGATCTCTAATCGCGGATATCGTTTTCGCGATTAATGATCTCGTTTTCTAAACAGCTGGCGAGGCTGTTTTTAAAAAAGATGGATCCGTTTGTGATGGGCAGACTTGACGGGGAGACTCCAAAGTCAGACTTATCATCTAGATTCAGTTCAAGTTTATTTGCGTTAGTATACATTTAAATATTTCTAAGCAAAAACAGCCTAATAATTTCGATCACCAGACGGTGTGTGACCTTAATTACATATTAGCACGGTGGTAAACATTGCGTTTGCCGATCAATTTTCAATTTGTGTTACCTATGGTTTCCTCACGATGTTTACATTCCTCTTCTTCTTCGTTTTAAGGTTGGCAACCAAATCCAAATTAGGACTTATTTCTGCCAGTATTGACTTATATTATAATTTCCAGTCACACACAATAAACTACTTTCAAATATCAGTCAGTCTCATTTCTCAGTCAGTCACCGTCCATAAAAGTCATGTTTTACTACAATGGTGGTCATTGGACTAAAACTCTTCATGGACTTTTTGAGACAACTTAAAAAGTCACGATACACATAATTCATTTCATTTTAATTCACTGGTGCACATAAATTGATCTTTATTGGATAAAATATCACAGACAATATGCAATAAAACTCAAAATCCACGGAAGTAAAAACGAAAACGCAACGTCATCGCGTCACTCTGCAAGTTCCCTCCATAAAGTCATGTTTACCTTCTCCGAAAGCTCAAATTTATTTTAAAATCCGAGCCCACATTATTTGTTAAAAGTAGATGTTGTCCAACAAGTCTTTAGTTATTGGCCATAAGTATTTTTAGGTACCTATATTATTTACTAATTTTCCTTTTCATTTTATCGTAGCTTTAAAAGCTCCCACGGAAGTCTATCTAGTGCAGTTCGGCTGTCACTTAGCGTTAATAAAAGGTAAATACTTATAACTACGTTACTTATAATCAATTTACTTTGCACTTATTCATTTCCTAATTATACTCCTAAATAGGTCTAAATGGCAACCAGTGTTAAAATTCGAATCTCCAATATTGCAATTTGCTAAATTGCCCGGACCGCTGTACTATTTGAAATTGAGGAAACCAGGTCCTGAAATACCAATGGAAGTCCAGAACTCGTTGCCACATCAGGTATTTTGAAATAAAATTAATTCAACACTGATTGAGAAGTTTACATCTGGAATACGTATCATCATTTGATTTTTATCTTCTATCGGATTTTACATACAAAAATGATGTTAGATTTGAGTGCTTATTTGCTGCGGAATAATGTTAAATTTCTTGATTTGAGTTTAGTAGGTACATGCAGTGATTTGTACGTATATGAACCTCATTTTAAAATTGTCCATCCAACCATTTTTGTGATCGGGGAAACGTAAAAGTTAATACTAGCTCCATGATAATAAGAACAAAATTGTGTGTGTAAGAAAGGTAAATGTGTAAAATTCCGCAGCGGAACCTAACAAAAGATTATTCCTCCTAGGGTCACACATTAATAACTGACAGACACAGTAACTACTTCCGCGTGCTACTGAACGCGTTGCACTGCGTGGACGCGGTCACCTGTCTCTCCCACAAAGAGTTCTCCTCAGAGATCATGTACCAACTTTACGGCAAACACGAGGCATTCTTCAATAATCTTCTTACTAGATATCAGGTATCAACGTCTTCCTTTTTTTTACTTTGTATTGGCTTTATACAATACTAGATTCCAAAAATCAAAAAATGCTTTAATAATTTATAGTATTAGTATGATTAATATAAATTTTATGTTGCCTGTATCACACCCTTATATTCTCGTTACATACCTTTACTTTTAAAGCGTATTATTTTTTATAATGCGCGATTTACATTAACAAGTAAAAAAAGCAAAGGAATGTTACTGGAATCTTTTAAACATTATTTTCATTCCAGTCCAGAGGCATTAAATTAAATTAAGCCCAATGGGAATCCATGAATTTCAACTGACTGTGAACGCTTGTAGACGACTGAAAATAAACACAGTGACTGGAAAAATTTAAACCGGGCAAAAAATACATAATCTAAAATCGTTATTATAATATCTGATTGCCAAGATGAACAATACAGTAGCGAACTAGATATTATAACTATAACGTTTTTTTTAGTCTCTTATCCATTTGAAAAAACTTTTCTTTTATTTTTATTTCCAACTTCATACCGCTTTTGGACAAAGAAAAATGAAATAGAAGATTTGTACGATTTCTTCACTCAGCCGTGGATGTCAGCACTTTATCAAGAAACTTTCACAGAATTGTTACAGAACATCAATGACCAAGATGTGGGGACGGTATGATATCCAATTTGTTTGGATAGTTTTTGTTCGAAAATACACTGAAATTTTAAACATTATATTTCTTTCAGGTATATGATTTATTACAGCGTTGGTCAGGTGAAAGCGCAAAGACTAAGGAATCACAAAATCATTTTTTATGTACAGCCATACCAAGCTGCGGATTTGGTCCTACGGTAAATTTTCATTATGCACATTATCTCAGATACTCCTCAATTAAGAATGCAAGTGCCCAATGATAACTTTATTGTTTTTATAGGACGCGCAGAATATCGGCACTTTCCGTTCATTGATTAGCAGATTTGTTGCAAGAACGAATAGTGAGGAAATAGTAAGTAACTTGTGATTACGTATTTCTAAAGATTGGCAAACAGAATGCCAACCATTGAGATATTATGATGTTATGCCAATGTCAAGTTTAGGAAACTGATATTTATTTTATAAATCAGAATAGTCGGGAATTTGGAAGGGATCCATACTCTCTTTCTTTCTTCTTCTTCTTATTTTTAATATTGGCAACCAAGCCCAAATTAGGGCTCATTTCTGCCAGTGTCGAGTTATATTATAGTATCCAGTCACAAAATCACTTCACATTATAGTCCTCAGTCAGTCACCGTCCATAAAAGTCATGTTTTACTACAATGGTGGTCATTGTACTAAAACTCTTCACGGACATTTTGAGACAACTTGAAAAGTAACGATACACATAATTCATTTCATTTCACTTCACTGGTGCACATGGATGATCTTTATTGGGTAAAATACCACCAATAATACACAATAAAACTCAAAATACACAAATTTATGAAAATAAAAATGAAAATGCTACGTCACTCTACAAGTCCCTCTCTTTCTTTCATGCATCTATCGCTTTCATATTGGCTGCGTTCACACTATCCATTCATTCTTAAATCTAACATACATCATCGCTGCATTCTAAACAAAACATTCCGACATAAATAATTATATTGAATGCCAATTTCTGGTCGATACTTTACCGAGAACTAATGACAAGGTACTCATATCGTCATATCTGACAGTAAATCAAATAGTGTACCATATATCTATGAATGCATCCATATGCAATCAGCTCACACTTTGCACTAGGTAATGTTGTTAACGCTATCACTCTATTAATATTCTTACTCTATGGTGCAGACAGATGAAAACACATTGCCATGTAACATATTTATAGAAATCAGAATTATGCATTTGATGAGTCATTTATCTTTAATAGTGTAACAACAAGTGCGCGTACACGTATCACTTTGTATGTAATACTTCAATTTAGCTTCTTATTTCTTCTTTTCTTTCTTTTTCTTGACGTACAGGAAAAAGCTGCGAAGGCTCGTGACATACCGTCAGTAAGTATTTTTAACAAACTTATTTATTTTGCGCGATATTTAAAAATGATATTATCGTTTAATTTTGAAAATATCTACTGGGAAATGCACAACGACCACCTCGCGTAGTATTTTTATGCTACTTAAGTATCAAAGGAGTATACAGCCCGCCTGATGGTAAGCGGTTGCCGTAGCCTATAGATAGTTGCAACAAAACTCCATGCTGAATGTCGTCATATTTAAAGTTCGTAAAGTTCTTGTAAAGTTCGTTGTAGTGTTCATAAAATAATTATGTTTGTATGTACCCAGGAATGTGGTCAAAGTGCGGCCATACGCGGCCACGCAGGAGCTTTTTGGAAGACTATCGGAGGCGATCGGATTGTGATGGCACATTTGGATAAATATCTGAATAGAAATAATGTCACTAATCCACATTATGCTCTTCCGAAGAATTAATATGTTTGAGTAGAAGTATTTTCACGTGTCATACTTTTAATAATATAGTATTGTTCAATAATTATATATGTTCATGTATTTAGTGATATTTTCGGTGAAATAAAAGTAAATTTTATTACATTTTAGACGATTTATTTCATTTTACACATGTTCATTATTTAGACAAGTTTACTTACACATTATATTTACATAAAATGCACAGAATGGCCACTGACTAATTAGTTAAATGAGAATTCACCGACAACAGTCTTTATTGATATGGTTCTGTATGTACAAAAGCCAAAATATTATTTCCAACTCTTATAATTACTTTACTATGAGATCAAAGTATTTTTATAAATGTAGGGTATGAATTGTTGAAGTGGCAAAGTTTTCGTTTGGCTTATTTTTATCTGATAAAATGTAATGTGAAAATGTCCTTTTACCGTTAAATTCGACTATAATTAGTTAGTTAACGTTAGGATATCGTTGAGCTGTTTACACCTTATAAAAGTATCATGCAAAATCAATTATTATTATTATTTACAGGTCTGTATTGCAGTATTTAAATAAAACTTTGGTCTGTGATAGTTCTAAAAGATACTACAGTTATATCATGTTTGTGTATTTATGCAATATTTTAATGGCAATATAGTTGTTATAGATTATTTCTTTGGTAGAACTGTCAAAGACACAAAGTCTCGTATTTATCTAAATTAAATACAACAATCAAGAAAATACATCACTTAACACTAGATCATTTAATGTACTGTACAATATGACTAGCATACACAATTTACGTATAATGCGAAACAATTGTTTCTTTATAAATTAAAACACTATTTGTACCTATTTATAATAAATAACTAAACACGTCGATGTGACGTGTTGACTTATATTTCGATAAATTTCAAACATATTTGTGAAGGTCTTTGGTTTGTAATTTCCTTCGTATTTACTACCAACTAAGCTCAAATACTTCTGTAAAATGAAAATTTTACATTTTAATTTTGATATCAGTTCAATATATGACGCATTTATATTTGCTTCATTGGGTTGGACTCATACATGTTATAAATACACCCAAAAGTACAATAGATAAGACGAAATGTTGTCCAATTGTCCAATATTACTCTTACGATGATTGAAATTTTTGAATAGTTTCCATAAAACATATTCATATTGATATACAAAATGCACCACGCCACCAAACAATACATAATATGGCAACACCTTCATAGATTATCTATCAGCTTCGAACAATAAACCCAAAGAAGCGCACTGACGTTCATTTTGGTTGACATATATTCCGCCAAATTCCCACCGCCGACAATGCGCTCTGATTGGCTGAGTCAAAAACACACGATGCAGTGATTGGTCCTTACTGTTAAAATTCAGTAACAAATCACTGACTAGTTTCGGAATATGCTTGTTCGTTATCAGTGATGATCAAGGAGACGCCGGCTAGCTGCTCACTGTACTGGGTGTATCGAAAAGGGTATATATATACAACCAAAAGGGTTGAAGACTACATCAGGTAGAAACAGACTCTCTGTAAAAAGTTTCAGCTCAAAATAAATTGCCTACTCAAAAACTCATACCAAATGTTTGCATCCAAGTTTATTGAATTAAAATCATAACCAACATGTCACCGGTATATGAGGGTCATTATCATTTTGCGTCCCTTAATATAAAAATTGCTTATATTAATATAAAAATTGCTTATATTAATATAAAAATGTCTCTTCCGCGATCTGTGCGCCTAGTACCTAAAAAGTGGATTACTTTAATGGATATACCCTTTCCGATACACCTGTATATGTTTTATTTGAAGACGTGGACGTCGCACCATCAATAACTCTAGCATGTTTGATGATGCCAGCTGTAATTGCTAAAAAGTAATTTAAAAGTGTACCGCTATCAATGTGCACGTAGTTGTTTAGTCGACTACGGCGGCGCGTAGTCGTGCGCCGGCGCATGTGCGGACGAGTAGTCGTGTGCGTGTGCGCCCGCTCCTGCGCCGGCGCCGTGCAGTAACGATTAGGTCTGGTACTGCAGCATGGGGGCGGCCGCTAGGTTCGCGTGGTGCCCGCTGTTCATCCTCAGGGCTGACAGTGATTTGTTGTACCACTCGTCTTCTGCGCTCATGCCTGCCGGGTGGTGTAATGTGAGAATTGGATATAGGATTAGCTTTCCGCCCCACTGTTACAACCCTATTTTACTCCTGAGCTATAGAATTTCCAAAAATCTCGAAATAAAAGGACTTTCTTTTAATTCTGTTTCTTACTGAATCTAAAAGAGAACTGGCTTTAATATCCAGCTGTCCGAAATTAACACATTTCATTATGATTTATGGACTGTAAGTTATTCTTAAATTAAAATGTGGATGCCTAGTAGTATTAATAACTATTTTAATTTAATAAAAAAAAACTAAGTAATATCTTTATTTCTTTGAATATAGTTTAAGTATTCCAAAGCAAATGTTCGAAATCGCTACGAAAATTGTTAGCAAGCTTGTAGCAGCACATTGACTCCAGTTTAACCACATACACGTAGCTACATAGAGTCGATAAGCCTCGAGGAGGGTAGGGAAGCGAATAGTGAGGTACTGAATCGACCCTCGCGTTTTCTCAAGATGCAATCTCGCCGCAGGAAATAAGATATTTGCCAAGACGCCGCGAGGACGCCCGCCAAAGTAAATGTAGTGGAAATTTTCTTATTAGAATATCTACGCTACGATGCCTTGCCTCCATTACTTGTTCATTTTTTCTTACGCAGGAATCTGTTCGCCCGCGGCCGCTTCATATTTCCACTTCACGCTTTATCGCCTCGCGTTTTTTTATATATATTTTTATACTAACATTAATATTGATACAAATGTTTTCTGTTATTTTTATCTTGTTGCCTGATTGCCATTTAATTTGTTTTAATTGTAACATCGTATGTATTTGTAAATATCGTGATTTAATCAATTCGAAATTAAATCATTTTGTTGTTGCAAATTGCTTCCTCACAATTTTATTAATTAAAAATATTTAAATTATTTAATGATAACAGTCGCATATATTAATGTAAATATTGGGTTGGGTATTAATACGTTAAACTAAATTTAAATTAGCGCATGTCTTGAGTTGAAGCACAAATTAATAATCTCCGGCCGCATATCAAGGTTTATTTAATTACAGAACTGCCTACGCATGTTCAGCTTAGTGAGGTATGTGAATAACGTGATAAGAAAGCTATTAACCACAGTAAAGCGATAATTTAAACGTTTAGTAAATTTTATAGAAAAAGGATAATATAAATGATAAATATCTGTAAGCAAAAATATTCGTAGTAACATATTTCTAACGAATATAGTACAATAAGTTTTTACTAACATAGAAATAGCTCCATAGTGCTAATTCTATGATGTGCGAATATAAACTATGAAAAAAAACTAAGTATTTAATTTTGTAGAGAAATGTCCACCAATTGAAAGAAGTCTCGCAAAGAGGAATATAAAACTGGTGGTGATATTAATAAATTGTAATCAAGTTTTTTGTTCTTTTTCAAGATCATCTGTGGCAAGTTAGCGGTGGTCTGTGCGGTCGGAAAGAGCAAGTTTTCCCATTATTATAAGGGATATTTGTATAAAAACGAGGCCGGCACTGCGATCATCCGCCTCGCGCCACCCAACTTTATAATTGCCTTGACGGCTCTAATAGAAACTTGATGAAAGCTGCCGCCTGCCGTCTATGGCTTTTTGTTTTACGCTGCAAACTTATACTTTAGTTCTTATTGCTCTTAGTAAAAAATTTGCAAGGTTTAGAATTTGTATATTTTTGGAACATACAAAAGTAACTGGCAAAAATATGCTGCTTATGTTTAGACGGAAATGTATCTTTTACTTTTTAGACAAAGTATGTGCAATGAATAAGTTAAACGATCTTCACTATAACAGCTTAATTTGACTAGCCATGTAATTTAAGCAAGTCGACTTACCCATGGTATCTTGCCTCATGCCGACCGCGCTCATATTGGCGCCGTGTCCCATGGAGAAGCCCTGAGGCATGGGGTAAGAGCCACCACCCATCTGCGACAGCGAGAATATGTCCTTCTGCAACTCTTCGTAGCTGCCGTGGTGCTGCGTAAACAATATCACATTCAAATATCATTAGAAATCACTATACGTTATAGGCTGAAGTCTATCTTTTAACCTTTAAATATCGTCTAAATGCGTTCTAGTTAAACAGTGGGTCTAACGTTAGGGTCATGCACGAATTAATGTTTCCATTTTAGAGCCAAAACATCTTTCATTTCAGACTGCCAAAAAGTATAAAAACAGAGATCTTATAATTGGCTATACATACCATTCCAAATGTAGAATACATATAATTGTCAAAATTGCATCAAGTGGTACCAGAATTGGTCGTATTATTGCATGAAGCACAGTTAAGAGAACATTTTTCCCGGCTTGTTTTATGCTAATAGTTCGCATTAACGGCGGCTTCGTGTTTTATACTGATTAACACCTCACTTAATGGGATAGTGGTGTGTGATTACGTTAGGTTACCGAGCTCGTCGGCCATGTTTGTTAGTTATATCATTATAATAAATCAAAATTTTGGGAACTGTTTTGCGAAACGATTTATACATTATACGGGTTTAATAAAAAATTGTGGTTCTGGTATTCAGAGAAATGACGTATTTCAAATTGTTTGATTTATAGATGAGGTACAGATACTCTTGTGATACTAATAAATACCAGTCAATAGTTGGTAACTTCAGTATTTTCGACTTCTTAAGGTGTAAACCGAAAAAAATGCTTTTGCTTTATTTAAGTCGAATAATTGTTAATTTACTTCCGTACTCGTGTATTTTTATAGTGTCTTAATTCGATCCGCAAATAAACGATACGATGCTATTCAATACTATGCCATTGAACTATATTAGAATAATTGAATAGATAAATATATGCATGTAAAATATGTACGCATATTCATGTATAATTTATGGTAGAGTGTGCAGTATTTGCATTATTTTATATTCTGTCTTATATTCGATCCGCACATATACGATACGATGCTATTCAATACTATGCCATTGAACTATATTAGAATAATTGAATAGATAAATATATGCATGTAAAATATGTATTCATGTATAATTTATGGTAGAGTGTGCAGTATTTGCATTATTTTCCGCGGTCGCAATGGGCCGCGTTCAGAATCCCATTATCACGTAATCAGAGCGACTGATTAGCGCCGTATGATAATGAGCGTACAAATTATGGGCAAAACTGCACATGTGAACACGATTTTTCCCGTTTTCAAAATGATTTACTATATACAATTATTGTACATACATATCAACGAAAATGGCAAGTTTTTTTTTGATTTAGCTTTGGTTACTTTTAAATCCTTGGATTAGTTAATTTACTAATCCATACTTATAATATCCTAATCCTAACTAATATTATAAATCGAAACTGAGTTTGTTTGTTTGTTATGACTTATTACTCAACGGATCATCATGAAATGATTTTTTTATCGAGGGAACGTGAAATCGTGGGGGACAGCTAGAAATATTATAATAATATATAATATATATTATTAATACCTTTACACGTTTAAACCATTGAATATGGTATGGAGAGGGCCATAGGCTACTTTTTATCCCAGGAATGTGGGTGAAACCGCGGGGAAAAGCTAGTAATAAATAAATTTATAAAAACGAGTGCTATGAATAAGTATAGCAGACATCTATCCAAAGATTTTTCCCGCTAAACAGTATCCTGTGTTAATTCAGAACATACATGTGTGCCAAATTAATTTAGTAATTTTTGCGTGAGAGACTGACAAACAGCTACACAGCCATACAAATTTTCACGTTATAATATTAGTAGGATCTTAGCCCATTGTATAGGAACGCGTTCCGACCGCGTATTCAATTTCTTTGGTTCCGACGGTCGCTTCCCGACGGGGTTCGTAGACACTCGTAGCACTGCTACGAACTCTCGTTTTATACCCGTCTCGGTTAGTTCTTCGTATTTCGAAATACGTAGGTACGTATCGTAATGTATGGTGAAATTTTGTTGGTAGGAATATTACGTATCAACAATTCTAAACCTAAAGTAACGTAAAATAATAGAAACTGCCGTAATGTCAACAATAAATAAATATATTGCTGCACCGTTTTCCAAAATAAATAGTCAAAAAAATTGGGGCTTTAAACTATGACTAATTTTATGAACGTGTCTATAATTGATTATTTCATTTTCATATTAAAAAAATATTAACTTCCCCATAGGAAAACATTTGATGTTATATGATTATTTTAACAAATGCCGAAAAATTTCTGGGTACATTACATGACATACCTGCGGATACCGGTTGATGGTATTAGGATGCGGATAAGGCTGATAGCCTCTGTACCCTTGGATGTTCCTCATCATGCCGTTGCAGCCAGGTAGCACAGCCGGTGCTAGAGCCTTCTGCAGCTGCTTCTCTTGCTTCCGATACTTGGCTCGACGGTTTTGAAACCAGACCTGAGTGCGAAGAATTAGAATTTAAAATATGTAAGTGGGTAATTTAGAAAACTTTTTTTTTTATACAACTTAGTCGGTAAACAAGCATACGGCCCACCTGATGGTAAGCGGTTACCGTAGCTATATGGACGCTTGCAACACACGAAGCATCGCTCACGCGTTACCGACCTTTCCCCCCTCCTTTATGAGCTCTGGCGACCTTACTCACGCGCAGGAACACAACTTTACACAATATAAAGTTATTTGGCTGCGGTATTCTGTAATACTTCCCCATTCGAGCTGCTCTTTGAGCGAATAAACGCTATGCTCTACCTCTCTCAGAATGTTTCATGGATAAAATAAATCGTTGACATAAAAATAAAAACCGGAATCATAAAACAATATTTTATTCTCAGTGTAATTACTTATATACAACGTGTTACAGATTAAGATGCTAAACCGTTAAACGGTTTGTTCAGAATCGTTTTCTGAATCGATTTATGTAACTTTTAATATAGATATTTAAATCGAACCTTATGAGAAGTTTTAAATTATTTTCGGGATTTTAAAGTTTGTCCTAGAGTAGAACTTGCCCAGTAAGATAAACCTAACATATGTTTCGAGATAATGCCACCACAATGTATCTTGGGTAGTAAATATATATAAACAATGAACAAAACAAACAGGACGGCCTAATCTGTGTGTTGTCAACAGGAATGAGAGCGTGCGTCGTTTGATATGGTGATTAGAGCTGATTAGAGGGAGAGGGTGGCCCTCCCGCCCATCCCGGAGGGCGGGGGCAACGCGCCCTCCGTACGCACTCTCCATATAAATAAACCGATACTCCCTATACCTAACCGTTAGTAAACCCACCCTATATAAATTATAGGTACTACATATGTAGAGACTGGTAAGTACAATCCTTCTCAATATTTTTTTATAACAAATTAAGAAACTGGTAGAGATATGTTATTATTTTAAAAAATCTATACATTTTACGTAAAATCCAAGATAAATTCAAAGCTGAAGTCATAAACTATAATTTATTTTAGGCTTATATAGGTCAAAGCCAGGTATTGCTTCCACCAGTAGCTACAGAAGTCAGCGTTCAACTCAGTAGAACCGGCGAGAAACTCAAACAGATATATTTTAGACGTCATATTTCGATAATTTTACTTTATGTTTAACAAAATAATAACCTAAACTAGTGTATAATAATTCAGGCTTATACGCTATTGGCTTCGGTAGTAGCGTGTACAGTTTTAGGAGTTCTTCAGAGTGTAGCTAAGTATACTAATCTCTCCTAATATAATAAAATGGTAGTTTTTGTTTAAAGGTGCTTATCTCTGGTAATTACCAGTCTGATTCGAAAAAATCTTTCACTAAAAGGAAGCTAAATTATCCCCGAGTATTATAGGCTACTTTTTATTCCGGGAACGCGGGTAAAACTGCGAATACAGCTATTAATATAATGAAACGAAAGTGGGATATAATGAAAATATTTCCAAGTAATCAATTTTTTAATTAGAAAGTTTTATAATATTTAGTTTGTGATTATCATAATTTTAGTAAAATAACCATGAAATAAAAAATAATATAATAATCTGAATGTTTTTGATAATATACTTATTTTAATAATCGATAACCGACGCGTACAGATTGGGAAACGTTGTTAAGCGTATTTCACGTATTGATAGGGGAGGAAACGTAAATGGGATATTAGTTTTTTCGCAAAGCTACCCGACATCCGCCCTTCACCGCGCGAGCGTTGTAATGAAAAACGAAGCAATTTCCGAATGGTTTAAAAACGATCTACGCATTTTTTCGAGTAATGAAATTTTTCGAAAATGATTTGATTTCGAGCTTATTGTAATTGATTTATCTTCGCGAAATCACAACCAATAAATAGGTATACTATTCAGTAGTTTTCATAAACTACTGTATTCGGGAGTAAGGTTTTAAACATTGGCAATTTTGCCGGTGCTGCTAATGTCTATTGGCGGTAGTGACGACTTATCATGAGATTACTCCATGTTGTTAAACATAATAAGACATGAGACAAAAACAGTCAAACAGTACTGTTTTTTCTAGACAAACATGATATGCTCATTATCATGTCCCTCAAGAGTGAAGTTAAAGTAGCGGAATCGGCTAAGGCTACTGAGAGATGAATAGTCTGTATAGCCAATTCAAAATGTTAAAATTAATAATTTGAAGTTTATACACAACATGCATAAATTACTGAAATTATTATCCACATCTCATTCAAAACTTTTTTTAATATATTTTCCCAGTAAACATGACAATCCAAATTACTTTTCTATCTGATTTTCGATCTTAATAAAACAAACTGGAACACTTATCAAATAGTCTTCATTTGATAAATATTCGAGTTCATCTCGTTTACAATCTACAAGTATAAAAAATTTAAAAGCAGATAAAACTTAATTTAGTAAAGAACCCTCGGCTGAAACACTTTGCCCTGTGTTCAAAAGAAGCTATAGATACCTATTTATTTTCCTAAGAGCGCATCGAGTTATCCGGAGAAAACGGTCGCCTTTAAACTGAAAAAGCACGGGGATCCAACAAAACATTTTCTTATTTCCAATTGTAGAATTCATTTGAGGGCAGAGACAATGTCGAGAGGCGCGCGGGGAGGATGAGCGGCTAACTTCGTTACGGATCCATTTGATGGGATTGCAATGCCTCAGGGGCCACCTCCGCCCGCCGCCGCCGCCCGCAGCCCTCCCGCGCCCTCCGACGTTGTATTTTTATATCGAAATTTCCTCTAGAAGGAGGGATGCCCGACGCGCGACGTCGCTGTCGTCTTTAACGTTTACATTCTTATGTAGCGTCGCCTAAACGTTAATAGCCTCCTACGGAGCGCGCGTGCACGAATATACCGACCTTACCTACACATACACAATGTATTGACGTTATTTGACACAGCTACGACGTACTCTACCTACCGATACTGTTACCTACTGCTATTCACGTGCTTTTAACGGTGGGAACCATGTAAAGGTTTCCGATGTAATGTCATTGCACAGAACCTTTCATTTTCTCAGAAGAGCATCGTCATTTGTTGCGGTTGAAAGAAAATAGACATTTTCGGTTTGATGGAGAGATTCTGAATAAAATATCACTTATAAGCTGTATCATAAAATATGAGTGGCAATAGATAAATATAATGTAAGCGTTACCGATAAAAAGCTTTTTTTCGCCTTTTGAGGTCTCAGTCTCAGTATACCTAATACCTACTGTAGATTTTTAAATGGGCGTGAAAGTGGAAGCAAATATTATTTGAGCAACTCATAGATGTTAAAAGTCACGTTGGGAATAAAATATCTTAAGTGACAAATTAGGTGCTCCGGGGATAAATCAATAGCAAGCGTCCAGGGGGATTGAGCAATTTTAAAACTGAGATAAAGATCTCTCGCGAGTTACTGTAAGCATTTCGTATTCATACGGTCGAGGACGACAGATGGCGCTTTAATTCAATCCGCCTCCGGCCTACGCTCCAAATTGTATTATCCGAGTATTCGCGCATCATTGATATTTCGACAATTCCATCCAAGAACGAATGGCGCGATGCTTTTGTGAGTGCTGCCTGTTATTTTGCGTCGGGAACAATTTATATTCTTTTTTTACACACACGGCGGGTGGTTCATTTTCTGTAGCATTGCTCTCTTCATACTACGTTGTTGAACTTATTGACTTCATCGTAAAATCTATACATTTATAATTACTTGTCTTGATTGATTCATCAACGCACAGCCTAAACCGCAGGGGCTATAAAGTTGAAATTTTGCACACAGGATCCATTTATAATCTAGGCATCCACTAAGAAGGGGTTTTTGGAAGTTCAACCTTTGGAACTTTTGGGGGCGAAAAGGGGCGATTATGTTTGTATGGAAAATCCATTAGTTGCTAACCTAAATAAATAATATTATTAGTTCTTCAAAATTACTCCTAATAGTGGGTTTAGGGATGTTAAAGTGTATATGGATGAAACCTATCGTGCGGTCCGATTAACTTGAAACTTGGTATTAATATGTGGATAGAAAATAAAGAAACACGTGTTTTTGGGTTTCTCGAAAATCGACCCTCAACGGGATAAAAAGGGGTAATTTGGTTTTAAGGGGAGGATTTTACTGCGTCTCTCTATTAACTTAAAAATTGGTATACATTGGTTCCTTTTGTAGTCGAACAAATTTTGACCAAAATTTAATCCCTAAGGGGGTAAAGTAGGGCAGGGCGCGGGTGAAACCACGGGGCGGAAAGCTAGATATCTATATTCTATAATTTCAAAAGATATAAATCCTGAGTGAAGACGTAAGACCAATGTGAGTTGCATATCAATGAAAAGATGCTAGTTAGCTGTTTGAAATTATATAAGTGCTCATATATTATACTTTATTTACTTCACATTCAACGGTTCAAAACACTACGCCAAGCCATGATAAAAATCAGCATTTATGTTTTCCCCACATTACGTTAGTTTGGGATGGCCGTATGTGATTAATGAGATATTTTAAATCAAACTTTGATTTCCCTCGCAAATTATATTAAATCAATAAGTGCATCATTTCAACGTAATAAATGATTGTAATATGTCTGACCTGTATCCTCGCCTCGTTGAGTTTCGTCGTCCGCGCCAGTTCTTCTCTACAGTATATGTCAGGGTAATGTGATTTTGCGAATGCCGCTTCTAATTCTGCTAATTGTTCCTATTGAAATAGAACAAATGTTAATTACTTAAATACTTCCTCAAATCTCTACAATTTTAAAGCTACAATTAGAAGAAATAGTATACAAGTTATTTCATTGGCTTTCGTTGGGCGTGATGTTCGATGGGATCCATTTTTTTTTAAATAGACAAAAAATATTTATGAAAAAGCGCGACGAACCTTAATGTTATCTGTTATTGAATAGCAGGAATTCATGAATCAGAAAATTTACAGGAAAATCCTTGTAACATGCTTGTTTGTCAAATATTTCGTTCACGGTATTACATTCATGATAGGACAAAATTTTAAGAATTTCATAATGTATTTTGTTTGTCATTGAAATTGATCCTCATTTACATATTTGTGTAAAAACTCATCTTAGTCTCGATAAAAAGATATCTTTACAAAATTTTCATCATGAGCATGAGACACAAAGATTTTTGATTTAAAATTAGTCGATACATACTTACAGAGCGTTTATAAATCTAAAGTCGACTATCGATAGCTTGGGATGAGGCAATACTATTGATAAACATCAATACAATAGGTACTATCGATAGTATCTTACGCTGATTGTAGGTAGTACGGCAAAGGATGGAAGCAGTACCTGTGTAAATGTGGTCCTATGCCGTCTCCTCGCGGGTGTGGGGCATGATGCTGTAGTGGGCGTGTGCCCCGCATGCTGGGGCCCCAGTGCCGGGGATAACGCTGACGTACCACCAGATGACCCATTGTTGTTCCCACCCGGCTCCGGCTTTAATTTTTTGAAAGCACCTTCCGCTGTGAAGAGAATTGTGTGTTAGGACTTATAAATGAACCTATGTGTAACATTATAGATTGTAGAGAAAGTTGCATACCTAGTGTAGAAGGCTGATTATCGGACTAAGATACTTATTTCTCTATCGGGTAAATTCGGCCTAATATAAAATTAAAATAAAGCCGGCCAGGTGTGAGTCTGAACCTTACTCGCGCACCAATTTATAGGACATTTGGGCATTCACTGTAGTTAAAAACGGGACGGAGGCGGTAGCTTGCTTAAAATAAAATCAAAATTACAGTATTAATCCCCTTCGCTTTTTTTTTTTTAATGTTTCGATGACGGTAAAAAGCATACGGCCCGCCTGATGGTAAGCGGTTACCGAAGCCATATAGATGCTTACAGCACACGAGGCATTATTCGCGCGTTACCAACCCTTCCCCCCTCCCCAATGAGCTCTGGCGACCTTACTCACGCGTAGGAACACACCATAAAGTTATTTGGCTGCGGTATTCTGTAAGGTGGAGGTACTTCCCCAGTCGAGCTGCTCTTTGAGCAAATAAACGCTATGCTCTACGTATAATAACTGATAAACTAGCGTAAAGTCAACGTATTTACGCTCAATCAGGAATACGGGTAGCCAAGCGTCGAGCGTACGAGCTAGCATTAACCTACAAACAACCACGTCCCAGTTCAAAGAAACGCTGAGCTTCTTATTTGCATAGCGGGCGTTGCGCATCGACCCTTGCCGCGCTCCATCCGTAGGTCAAGTTCGCGGCTCTCGTAATTGTAATTGCATTGCTTTAACTAACGCTGTTAAGGAGCTAATGATTCTACGCCGAGTGTACGAATCCACTCGTGCTTGTTTATATGTCACGTGTTCAGGGGAAGTAGGGGAAGGATGAATAGAGAGTGGGAGATTTAAAAAAAAACTGAGATCATTATAATAGGAATTTAATAGTAGATTATGTACCAAGGTGATAAAGCAGTATTTTACGTCACGGGCAACATATTGAATATCGACCCTGAGCGTAACGAGGGACTCTAGTTTTAAAAAAGTATAATCCCGAGCGAAACGAGTTATGTAGAGTCCTGATTGAAGTGAGGGGTTCAAGCCGCCCAAGACGAAGACAGGCTTTATCCTCGAGGTGAATACTCTACTTTTCATACCCTCTGCGAGACAAACAACGTCTTCTGTTTCTCAAAAGAAAAAAAACGGAACCCTTACAGGATCACTTTGTTGTCCGTCTGTCCATCTGTCAAGACTATTTTTCCCATGAATTCGTGGAGGTAACAAGCCGAAACGAATATCGAATATTAAGGTCTGCAATCCCTTGGAAAAGTGAAAAATTATAAAATTTTAAGTCATTGCAATCAAAAGATACGGCCGTTTATGCCGCATATTTTGACGGTCGCAAGGGAATCAAAACCTATAGGGTACTTCCCGTTGACCTACAATCATGAAATTTGGTAAGAAGCAAGGCCATGTAGCAAAAGTTAAGGAAGAAATCCGAAAACGGTAAACTTGTAGTATTATTATTATTTGGGGTTAAGTGGCTATTTCAAGTCTTTCTAGAGCTTGTATCACTGGGACCAGACTAGATCTATTGTGATCGCCACGTTAATTAAATTTCACTGCCAAGACCTGCAGCTATAATAAACTGCACAATATTCTTGGCAGGAATGGACTTCTTCTACTTCATCTGGGTGTAACAGGTGTTTCCCCAGATGAGTATTTCGTTTATGCATAAGTGGACAGCACTCACACAAGAGATGTAATGGTGTTTCATCTGCTTCACGGCAGAATCTGCACAACCTTGTCACGCACGTAGGCTTTGGCTATCAGCTAACTATCAGCCTACGACCGGAGCATTCAAAATAGTAGATGTTGAAGAAAATGAAACTTATAGACTCTCTTCCATATAGTTTATTGAGTAAAATAAAGAACCCAGCTGGGTTCTAGTAGTATGTTAATTATTTATACTATAAGTGCACTGGATATTGTCACATTGTACACACGGCTATATATCAAGTATTGTACACATTGGTAACTTATTTCACTTTATGCAATAAATATATTCTGATTTGTTTTATTTCACTTGTAAAAACATGACCGCACAATTTAAGTTTTGTCTCAGAACTGATCGAATAGACTGAATGTCTGATGGACATTCTTCATATGAGATTTCAAAAATTTGAAAATTAGAATTCGAGAATTGATCATATGAAAATTTAAAAATTAGAATAAAGATTTGTGACCAGAAGCAATAATAGAAATAGGAGAGGTCGCATCGTTACAATACCCGGGGCACCGTGGTAAAAAAAAATCTTGAAGAGATTTTTTTTATTTATCTTCTAAATAAAATAATGTTTGGTATAATTTAGTGAAGGCAAAACCCTTGATAACGATGTGACTAAAAAAACAATTGAAAGTATTAATAAAAGAAGGCAATTGTTTAAATCAAATCTATCTCCGAGTAGACAAAAGTATTTGAAAATGTTTAACTAATTGATGCAAAAGTAAAAATTTAATTGGTAAATGTAAAATAATTTCAAATTAATAAATCAAAAGTTGGAAGATGTTGGAAGACAATATTTTTAAAGTAAAATGTTAGAAAAATGATTATGCGAGTGATTAATTTAGAGATGGAATGTTATTTCATAAAGATTCAAATTCCTCATTCATACATCATATCACTTTGCAGTCTTAATTCCATATTTGTGGAGTTAAGACGCTGCACAAAAAGAGACGCTTTATATTCATTAGAAAGCTGCTCAAGAAATCTAACTATAAATTAGTATAAGCTTATTTAGGCAGTTACCATCTGCTGCATTAAGGGTATATGATGGATGATAATGATAATTTATACACAAGTGCACACTGCACAAAATAATGTACTGTTAAAGTACTAGGTAATTGTGTTTAGCACAATAAATAAGGTAGATAGTAGTAATTACTATTAGGTAATTACTAAATTAGTAATAATTAATAGTAAGCATTTTAATGCTAATAAAATAACCACTGGCTTATTTAAAGTGTTGGCACCGCACTACCATAGGCTTATTTAAAGTGTTGGTACCGCACTACCATGGGCTTATTTTAAGTGTTGGTACCGCACTATTCAGAGGTTGAAGATATGTGTTTAAAATACCAGATATGGAATGGGGCTTATTTAAAGAGTATTCCTACCGCTCTATACTGAAAGATAATTGCATGTAAGTAGAAGTTAATAACCTCTATTAAAAAAATAATAATAATGAATATACAATAAAATTACGTGAAACGTTATGATGGAGTTCC
Source organism: Achlya flavicornis (assembly GCA_947623365.1). NCBI lineage: Eukaryota > Metazoa > Arthropoda > Insecta > Lepidoptera > Drepanidae > Achlya > Achlya flavicornis. The sequence goes on from OX392482.1 coordinate 9,429,825, forward strand.
AAAATACGATGTGGTGAAAAGAATAAAATATTTTAAATTAATTAAATTAAAGTTAATTATATTAACATTAAAATGGTTAAGAATTGAAATTTTCAATGAAAGTTTCAAATTGATAATCAAATGTATTTACAGTTATAATATAAGAAATTATGTTGTCTAATAGGAATTCTAATAAATCAGTGACCGACATAATGGGTTTTTTGAATTTTGATAATTATGTTGTCTAAAAGGAATTCTAATAATCAGTGACCGTCATAATGGGTTTTTTGAATTTTGAGAATTATGTTGTCTAATAGGAATTCTAATAATCAGTGACCTACATAATGGGTTTTTTGAATTTTGAGAAAAAAATGGATAATAATATCTATAATACACAAGGTACTGGCTTAATATCCTTGATATGCCATCTACCTAAGGATTTATTAGAAGTGTCTGATAAATCATAGATTAAAGGTGAAATTTTATTAGTAATTATGCTTTTAGTAAATTTGGGGGCTAGTTTTGCAGAAAAATATTTGTCTGCAGAACTTAATGGGTAATTTCTTTTCCAAACAACATCTCCTATATTAAACTCGAGATGTTGATGGTGTTTATTATAATATTGAGCACAAGTTTGGTGTGCTTTATATAAACGTGATTGAACTTCTGAGAAAATTGTATGTAACTGTCCAATATTCTCAGCATATTCATCTCTAGGGGCAAAAATTAGTTCTTCGATTAAGTCTTTACTTTTATAAGTAGAGCCGCATGATACTAATTCCCGTCCAAAAACTAAAAATGATGGGGTAAATTTAGTCGTTTCATTAACTGAAGAATTTATAGCAAACTGTATTTTGTTTAAAAGTAAGTCCCAAGTACGATGATCATTGTCAACGAACGATGCAATGGCTGTAATAATTGTTTTGTTATATCGTTCTACTGTATTAACTTGAGGGCAATGAATCGGAGTATAATGAATTTTAGGTATTTTGTAAAATTCAAATAATGATTGTAATTCATGACTTATCATTTGAGGACCATTATCTAATATTATAATCTCTGGGATTCCGTAAGTCATGAAGACTAAGTTTTCAAGAATATGTGCTATTATTTTTGCAGTAGCACGCTTAATAGGAAATAAAAGACAATATTTAGAAAAACAGCAAGTTACAACAAGTATAAATCTATTGAGTTTGTGGCTAATTGGTAGTGGGCCAATTAGATCAATAGATAAGCATTGAAAACATCTTGAACATTGTTTTGGTTTGCCCATAAGGCCTAATTTTTGTTGATTTTGGTGTTTGTAGGCTTGACAAGTTTCACATTTTGCAATGAAAATGGCTACATCTTTGTACATGCCTGGCCAAAAATAATTATTTTTCAAACGGTGATACGTTTTAAAGGTGCCAAAGTGAGCTGTTATAGGAGTGGAATGATTATCATGGATAATAGATTCTCTTAGTTCTTGTGGAACTACGAGTTTCCAAGTATATTCTGAATTATAATTAGTATTAGAACGGGCTAATTTATAAAGATTATTATTTTTTATAATATAATCTGGGGTGGAGGTGGGATTTGTGGAACATTTTGAATATATGGAAATATACCAGCTATCAGCTGTATTAGAAGAATTAACATTAATTAGATTTATTGGTTTAATACGTGATAAAGTATCGGGAACTACGTGATCTTTACCTCGTTTATGTTTTATCTCGAAATTAAACATTGACAACCGTATGCTCCATCGCGCTAGTCTACCGGTTGGATTGTCAAGTCGTAAAAACCATTGAAGAGCTGAATGATCAGTGAAAATAGTGAATTTTTTACCGTTATCTAAATAACAGCGCCAGTATTCTAGGGCTGTTATTACACTTAAGAGTTCACGTTCTGTGATAGAATAATTTCTTTGGGGACTAGTGAGAGATTTGCTCATATAAGCAATTGGTTTTTCTACACCATTAAATTCTTGTGTGAGCATTGCTCCTATGCCATAAGAACTAGCGTCACAATGAACATTAAACTGATTATTGAAATCGGGACATGATAATGTTTCTGTGGTAGTAAGGGCTTTTTTAATTTTATTGAAAGCTTCATTGGTTTCTGACGTCCATTTGAATGGAGGAGCTTTCTTGCTCGTTGAAGTAAGTACTGTTAATGGTGCTGCTAAGGTACTTAAGTTTGGTATAAAACGTCTATACCAACTTGCTGTTCCTAAAAATTTTTTCACTTCTTTTGCCGTTTTTGGTGCCTGAATGTCTAATATGGCTTTAACCTTATCTGGGTCTGTGTGTAAACCTTTTTCGTCTATTATATAGCCTAAATATTTTAATTCTTTCCTGAAAAATGCACATTTTGGAAAATTTACTGTTATATTTGCTTCTGACAGCTTTTTGAGTACTTTGTTTAATAAAATAACATGTTTTTCGTAGGTGGAAGTTGCGATGACTATATCATCTAAGTAACAGAAGATCGAGTTATCAAACTCGTCAGAAAGCAATAAATCTATGAAACGTTGTTGGGTAGCTGGTGCATTAGTTAGCCCAAATGGCATAACTTTGAAATGGTAATTTCCGCGACCTGGGACATGGAATGACGTTTTTGGTCTATCTTCCTTACGTAATGGGATCTCCCAGAAGGCTTTTGCAATGTCAATGGATGATAGATAATTTGAATTCCCAAGATTATCTATAATATCGGATATAAGTGGAAGTTTGTATGCATCTTTATACGTAATGCTATTTAATTTACGGCTATCTATACAAAAACGCCAAGTACCGTCTTTTTTAGGGGTAATTAAAACTGGGTTAAGCCATGGGCTCTCACTTGGTTCAATTACATCGAGCTTTAACATGTTATCTACTTCTTTACGAAGTGCTTCTTGTTTTAATGGAGATAAACGATAACATCGTTGACGAATGGGAGGGTGGTCTCCAGTATCTATATGATGTTCTGTTAAATGAGTACGTCCTAAAGGTAAAACTTCTGTTGATATGTTTTTAAATTTCTGAATTATCATATCAGTGGTAATACGTTGAGATTCTGAAAGATTATCGTAAGTATGTAAACGTACGTCAGTAGTATTAATTATGAATGTAGGTTTGTTTGTAAGTTTGTATAATTTAATATGGAATAGAATATCTGGGGCTAAATTAAAAGATTTCCAAAAATCAATTCCTAAAATAAATTCTTCAGTAATAGATGGGATTACATGTGCTGTAATTAATGATGATTTATTATTAAAAGTTATTGGCAATTCGATTGTACCAACAGATTGTATAGATTGTCCGTTAGCAACCGTACCTTGAATTAAATTATCATAATGTAAAAAAAATCCTCGTTTTAATAACGATTTATGAGAATTATTACCTAAAATTGTTATAGCACTACCACTGTCAAGTAATCCATTAAAAGTTAAATTATTTACATTTACTTCGATGTAGGGGCGCTCTGAATCAGATTTATTTTGAAATAGGAACGTAGAAATTTTATAAGTATTAAAAAATATTTTGATAGTATTCAGCCAATTATTCCACTCAAATTGATTGAACCTATTTGTTGTATCAGAATGGTTTAAAAAAATTCTATGTTCCTGATTAATTAGTTTTTTTGGACGTATATTATGACAGACTGGACAGTTGGTAAAAATTACATCTTTCTTTCCACATTTAAAACAAACTTTGTTGGTATTGGTACATTCAGCCAAGGTATGATTGGTTGTACGGCAACGTGGACAGGTAAATATTTGTTTAGAAGTTATGGAATTTATGGGATTATAAGATGTGAAGTTATTATTAGTAAAAGGAAATTGAGGAATTTGTGGAGCATGGGTATAGTTTGAGGTATTAGGTAATTCTGAATTATTATTTTGTAAACAACCTTCTATCCATTTACAAGTTTCAAATAATGTGTTTACGGAAATAATATCATTTGGAGAAATTTTATGTGAGTAAACTGGTAATAAATTTCTTCGTAGGATTGAAATTTTTTGATTATCTGATAAAGGTGTATGAAGTTTTGCAAATAGTGATTCCATAGATGAAAAGAAAATGATTACACGTTCATTTTGATGTTGTTTACGTGAATCTATTATTTTATTTAATTTATAATCGTGATCGACTATTTCGAAATCTTTTAAAAATATCGATTTGAAAGTGGACCAATCTTTAATATCTTTTTTGGATCTGAACCAATCTAAAGCTGGTCCTGTTAAAATATCATAGATGTGATTGAATAATGAACCGTCATTAATATTTCTTGCAATAGCAAATTCTTCAACTTTTTGCAAAAAATCATTTGGGCAGCCAACACCTTTATATGTAAAGCGCTTAATTTCTTTATGGTATTTGGTATTAGATAAAGAAGATAAATTTTGAAGGAAAGTTTCTAATGTCAAGTCTGTAGTTGGTAATTGTCTATTATTTGAGCTTGTTGATGGTATTTGAGGATTTTCTATATTTTGGAAATCTATTTCTAGTCGATTTAATTCATTGATCTGTGAATTAAATGTAGTTAAATTTTCTAGCGAAGTTTCAGTGGTGATATCAAGTAGATTTAGCCTGTTCTTAACATGAGTTAAGTAGGGTTGGATTTTTTCTTTACGTACTGGGTATGTTAAAATTGCTGATGAAATTAAAAGTATGCATTTTTTTATATCTAAAAGATCTTGTTCTAATTCATATGGACTTGAAATTAAGCAAGGAAATGATGATGGATTTATGAGAGAACTCTCAAGTCTATTTCTTAGTTCTTCAGCTGATTGTGAAGTTTGGAAAGAAATATTCCTAAGTTTTAACTCATAAATTATTTCTGGTTTATTTAAGTAATTGATATCCATGATATCTTGATAAAGTTAAGTAGGTAATAAGTTAAGGTAAGTTATATAATAAATAATAAATATATATTGTATATGAAGTGTAATATTTATATTGGTTGCTATTGCTATAATTCATATAGTCGGTCTCGAAGACCTATGAAAATATATGCAATAGCCTAACTAAGTGTTGTAGTGGCCTTTGCTGTACTGATAATTACAAGGATAACATTTGTTACCAACCAGGCACAGCACCGACCGTGTTAATGTCTGTAAGTGTGAGTAATATATAAATAAATAAATTGGTTAATTGATTTTAACTATTCAAAAAAAATATTCAAAAAAATTGCATTCAGGTACTTACGTAGTCTATTTACATACTACATCTATGTCTATGTCAGAGCAGAGATAGATTTGTCACAGAAATTAGATTGTCATAGCAACTGTTGTTTGTTATGACAACCATAAATAAATAAAAATGTCAAACCTAAAACTGTGGAATAAATGATTAGACAGGTAAAATTATTAATAATTATGTACAGAATTTTATAAAAAAGTGAAAAATTATTTCTTTCTGGATCTTGACGTTGGTGTGTCTTCTTTTACGATAGAACAGGATTCAAATAGGTAGTTCGGGCGCCAGATGTCACGCACGTAGGCTTTGGCTATCAGCTAACTATCAGCCTACGACCGGAGCATTCAAAATAGTAGATGTTGAAGAAAATGAAACTTATAGACTCTCTTCCATATAGTTTATTGAGTAAAATAAAGAACCCAGCTGGGTTCTAGTAGTATGTTAATTATTTATACTATAAGTGCACTGGATATTGTCACATTGTACACACGGCTATATATCAAGTATTGTACACATTGGTAACTTATTTCACTTTATGCAATAAATATATTCTGATTTGTTTTATTTCACTTGTAAAAACATGACCGCACAATTTAAGTTTTGTCTCAGAACTGATCGAATAGACTGAATGTCTGATGGACATTCTTCATATGAGATTTCAAAAATTTGAAAATTAGAATTCGAGAATTGATCATATGAAAATTTAAAAATTAGAATAAAGATTTGTGACCAGAAGCAATAATAGAAATAGGAGAGGTCGCATCGTTACAACCTCGAGTCGTGAACGCTGATGGTGAACAGATGTTTGTTCAATCCACAGTGCCCCGTTAAGGCTCTCACAAGTATGCGTAAGTTGTTAGAAACAACTTACGAGACTTAGAGATAATACCTCTATGGTAGACTTTTTATCAAAGGCCTTTATAAGTGCCTTGGATTGGTTCATTCCAGGAGCGTTTTTCCAAGAATCGATGGATGAGTTTACATATAGGTTCCTCATAATTAGTTTAGCCAGGCTTTTAGGTACACCACAAATTGGCTCGGGGCCATAACGGGTCCCATTAGCTCCAGCTATAGCTAGTTCGTCAGCTTTTTCATTACCGACGATTCCTGTGTGTCCAGGAACCCACCGTAACACAAACCTGTTCTTTTTTAAGTCCATGCAATAAACTTGTAGTAACATCACAAAGAAAATATAATCGGAAAAAGGGATAAAATCTTTGAGACTATTTACATAACTATACTAAGAGAGATGGTAATACCACAGTACTTGTAATACTGTGTACTTGTGACTTTACGTTTGTACGGAACCCTCAGTTCGCGAGTCTGACTCGAGCTTGGCCGGTTTTTTATTTGTGTTCTAATCTTGGTGGCCTATGAAGTGAGAACTCTTTGGTCGAGCTGTACTTTTGCCTTATCTCCGAAGTTAGCAAAGCCAAAAATCAGAAATAATTACAGTATAGTCCCACAAACTTATCTAGCCCGGTGACAGAGACGCTGTTATCGTATTTGTTGGAGTAAACAACCAATGAACGTAGTGTTTCCATTCTCTTTGACCAATGGCGACTGACATTTCAAAATGGCGTCGTTAGTTCCTATTTTTACCACCGGGCCAGATAAGTTTGTGGCACTGTAAATAGACATTGATTTAAATATTACAGGAAAAATAGAACTAACTATGCTTCTAACTAGCACAGTTTTTCGAAATCAACGATATTCCTCTACAAACAAATAAACTTATACGGTTAGTTTTTTTCTAGTTACGGCCCAAACAACGAAATAATTATACGTCTAAAGAAGGTCGGAAGCATCGGTGCGTGAGTCAGACTCAGACTATTCGCCGGTTCCTATTATTGGTATTTTGATATATCCATTCATCCTTCCTGTATTGTAATCAGACGAGAAAAGGTACATTATATAAAAAATATTTTGACATTACGCTTTACCTTAATCACAAGTATAATACTTGTCCCCGAATCTAAACCCCAATTAAATAAAGGTTAATAAATATAATAAACGACCAAGTTAAATAGAGTTTGCAAATTTAATTATTTAAAACACATTGGAATGCCATGAACGTAGTCTTTGACTCAAAATAAAATCCAGCTGGAAATGTTTAACACGTTTAATTGTATTCCCACATGTCTATCTGCTTTCAAATGACTCAAACGTATGTTCGTTTCTCTGAAAAATTCGCATATTGGCGACATAATCAGTTTACCTTCGGTTTCTCTGAGCTTCTGAATTAAGTGGGGGAGATTTTAAAAGCACCGTCGGAGGTCGGTTTGGCAAGTATTCATGCATTCCCTTTGACGGTGTTCCAAGCTACTTACTAATTAACAAGGAGCTAAGTGTTTGCGTCCGCGGTAAACGGGGCCTTTTAACGTTTAAAAGGTTGTATTTTTTACTCTCGTCTATGTTTTTAGGCGCTTTGATGGCGAATATATTGGTTTCGCTTTTTACCTGACATTTTTCCGAGATGCGATTAAGCCATTAGAGATAGAAAAAAGCTTTCTATATTTATTTCGCTTATATTTTAGCACACACGGGACGTTTTCATATTTTTCTTTTTTTAAATAAAACAGAGTTTTAGGATACCGATCCGTGGTTTAGATGCAGTCTAACATCAAATAAATTGTACTACAGTGCGGCTGCCGACAGAAGCGTTGCTGAAACCTATTAATATTGGGCTATTATCGGAAACAGCTAATCCTATTATAATTGTTTATTGGGCAATATTTACAGGTGTCAGATACGGATTCGGCGACGCCGCCGTCGCCTCCGCCAGTCGCCGCCGACAGAATCCGCACTGTCCACTACTGGATAGATATTATCGTTAATAATTTATCAAGCCCTTCACATAATTTAATAAAAACATGCGCATAAATATTTTTAGGTATTATAGAAAAATAGTGAGTTGAATGCGGAAAGTTTACCAATTCACAATTAAAATAATAATATTAAAATAATAATAATAAAATAAATTAAATACCTACTCAAGGTTAGTATACTTTTTTAAATCGTTGAGATATCGCAATCATACACATACACATAATTTATTTTCATTGACAAAATATTTCGTATAAACCGACCATATAAAATGGGGAAAACGTTGAAGAAACGTAATAAATTGTAGGTTCTTCGCAAAGTCAACGAACAGTATTTATTTATAGTTCAAAGTGGAGAACATTTGTTCGGGGGCGTAACAGTGATTCAATGTAACACATCATTAGGGGGCCGTAATCCCCTAATTATGACGATTGACATAAAAGCGCCATCTGTGGCGGCCGAGAGGTGTCGGGTGACTGACTATGAGTGTCGCAAATACTAAACACTAGTTTGATGAAAATTGATTCAAGGGAGTGTTTTTGTATTGGAAAATATTGTAGTAGGTACGTCATCAAATTCTATGAATTTCTTTCCGAGTTTCCTTTCCGTACACTTGCACATCCCAATGATCTTAAAAGTCTACTGGTTGTAAACGTAAACCAGATGTTTTATCTGACTTGTAACAATATATAAAATTGAGAAAATTACGTTTTTTTTATATTATATTAAATCATCGTTGACAAAATAAATATTTTAATAATAATAAATAACAGTGGCGTGCATTGGTTTTCGGACTAGATAGGCAGAAGAAATCATGGCCATATACGCCTAAATATGCCTCTTAGATAGATTATGTTTTTTGACCCGATTCGTAAAATTGTTTAGGTCAGCGTATCATTCCACACACATTTGGTATGATTCATTAGCAAACAAAATACATAATAACAAAATAATAGATTCGAATAACAGCATCCAGATAGCCAGGTGTATAATAAACATAATATTCTGTGTTCTGTGTTAAAATGTCTAAGATTTTTACCTTTGTTTTAAATCCATGAATGTTTTGGAGTTGGTCTACAGCAAGTTACCTACTATTTTCAACAAACGAAAACTGACTAAAGGAATAATTTATCGACACATTTTGAATGAAATGAAATGAATGAAAATAAATTTATTCATGGCAAGTTAGACCTTAATTAATACTGAAAACTACAACTTAAAATAAACAAATTAAAAAAAATTGTATAAAATTATAAATGTAAGTAAAATTGCCATAAAACGGCCCCAACTCAGCGTAATACTGGTTAATAAGAAACCAGAGCTGGTCTTCCGTAGGGACCGGTTTGTGACGTCACAATCAAAGAACAAAAAGAACTTATAAACAATACGTTCAAATCACAAATATACGAACGGCAACAAAAAAAATAATAATTTAAAAACAAAAGGTAAAATCACGGAACATTAAAAACAAAAATACTAAACAATACTAATATTAACGCAGCATGCACAGCTGACACGACAATACAGATAGAAATGACAATTAACGACAACTACAAAAAGCACAAAAAACACTAAGATATTACATTACAAGGAACGGCATGGAAACGAAACGAATAGGTGAGTACATAACTACCTAATAAATATAATAATGCTGGTGTTATTGGAGACTACTTTTCACTATATGGCACTTGTATCATGTTTTTGAGTTTCCTCATTGTGTTGGTGCTGGTAAAGAAATTTTTTAAGATTGCTTCTAAAAACGTTACTACATTTCAGGTTCCTGATCGGCGGCGGAATATTGTTCCAACATTTGGACGCAGCGTAGCGGAAACTTCCTCTAAATGTGGCTGAGCTGTGCCGTTGCGTAGAGAGTTGTACGGCGCGTTGCCGGGACTCGCTACATCTCTGACTCGATGTCCACGATAGTTTTTCATGAAGATAAATTGGAGATTCATGCTTAATGACGCCAAAAAGAAGGGATGCTAAGTGCAGTTTGCGACGATGTTGCATTTTAAGAATGCCATGTTTATTTAAATATGGAGTAACATGAGCCCTTGACGGAACGTTGAAGCAAAAGCGAGCACATGCATTTTGGACTCGTTGAATAATTTTTTGAGTTCTTTTTAGCAAACGTGGTCCAAAAACTGTATCCATGTAATTTAATTTAGAAAGAACAAGTGACTCAACAAGTTGTATACGCAAAGACTCAGTAAGGTATGGCTTCATTTTGTATAAGACTCTCAATTTATAAAAACAGTTCTGGACAGAATTTGCAATGTGTTTTTCAAATCGTAAGTCACAGTCCATAAGCAAGCCCAGATTACGTGCCTCGTACACCAGCTCTATGGGTTCACCCATAAGCGTGATACCCACGGAGGGTCTCAAATTTGCTAATTGATGTTTACTTCCAAAGATAAGGTATTTTGTTTTTATTGGGTTAAGTAATAAGCAGTTACTTGTGGCCCAAGCGGCTATACTAGCGAGATCCTCATTAAGCCTATTTATCGCGGTATCAATCTCGGAAGGCTTACAGGAAATATATACTTGAATATCATCAGCATATATATGAAATTTGGCGTGTTTTATGTGGAATTGTATGTCTGCTGAATATAAAATAAAAAGAATTGGTCCCAATATGGAGCCCTGGGGCACGCCTCTATTTACCGCCACTTTGTCAGACTCTAAAGAGGAACCGTCACTACGATCGAGCTTCACATATTGGCATCGATTACTGAGATAGCTGTTAAACCACTGTAACGCTTCACCGTTCAAACCGTAGTACTGTAACTTAGACATAAGTAGATTAATATTAATAGAGTCGAAGGCCCTAGAAAAATCAAGTAATACCAATATTGTGCACATGCCCTTATCCTGGGAGCAGAGTATATGGTCAGTAACATCAAGCAGGGCAGTCATAGTGCTACGTCCTTTCCTAAAACCTGACTGAACCTCAGGTAAAATATTATTATCTTCAAGGAACTTTGATAACTGTGAACAGACAGCTCTTTCCAAAATTTTTGATAAGCACGGCAAAATGCTGATTGGCCTGAGGTCTTTTAAATGGACTGGGTTAGAAATTTTTGGTAGAGGACGTACAATGGCAAGCTTCCAAGTATCGGGAAATGTACAGGTATTTATGGATGCGTTAATCAAATCTCTCAAAGCATCCATGCTATGAGGAAAAGTATGTAAAATCATATCTAGACTTATGCTATCACAGCCTTCTGCATTCGATTTTAAGCTTAAAATTATTTTGATCATACTGTCTAAGCTTATAGGCTCAATATGAAACACTGCATCATTAAATCTATGGAACTCAAAAAACGACAATAGAGAGATACTGACATCTTTCGAGCCAGGTATATTCAAAAAATGGTTGTTGATCATATTAGGGTCGTCAAAACATGAAGGAAGTTCTTTCATTCATTTCTTCATTTTGCATCTTCACCACAAAATTTCTTCATTTCACACACAATACACTTCATAGATACACTTCGCAAAATCACAATAAGTAGATAACAACAACATTGCATACAATGCCAGCCAAACCATAAACAAACCAACACAAATAAATTGCGAAGTTATATTTGAGTTGCTCTAATGTTGGTAAAGCAGTCGTAACTGTAGTCTTTTTAATTTGGATGGGTTACTTTACTTACAACAGAGTAAGGTTACTTTTGGTCCATAAATCGCGAATGTCAAATGTCAGTATGCTACGCATAGCAAAAGCGTGATTTATGCTTTCGTCGTATTATCTTAAAGAAGTGTGTGTGTGTGTATGAATATGCCGAAATCGTTTTAGTGTGCGTGAATTGCCGTAAATTTGAGAGGCGAACTCGCGAGTGCGTGCGCGGCAAAGTTTGAAATTTCGTATTGAATGTTAGGTTAGAATTTTTATTTAAAGTGATTATGTAGTTTAATTGAATCAAAATATTATTGAATTGAATCTTATGAGGTAGGCATTGCTTATTTGCCTATATGGAATGCACGCCAAATCATTATTTATTAAATAATGATTTTAAGGGGGAATCATTTTAAAACTTACAAACTACTCCAAAAATATAGTTAAAATTTCAGATAGCCTCAATTGAATATCAGAAGTAGGTAAAAGCTTTCTGTATTAGTGAAGGGCTGAGACCACCTCCGGAGTGGCGGCGCACGGCGCGGCGGGGGCTCAGCGCCCTTCAAGCGGCGTCAATATGCCACATGCCCATAATAGATTTATAATCGGGACAAATGCCGCAAATCCGCGCGATTGCCATCTTTGATTGTTGACCTGGGGATGCACTATTTTATGGGATATATCGTTAGTTATAACAGCTGTTCGTAAACTGAAATTTTTTTGTGGCTAGTTTGTTTTTTCCATATTAATATTATTGTTGCGAAAGTAGCTCTGTCTGTACGATACCTTTTCACGCCTAAGCCACTGAATCGATCACGATGAAATTTGGCACATAGAGCCTATATGGCATGGAGAAGGGCGTATGCTAATTTTTATCTCGGGAAAGCGTGTGAAACCGCGGGGGACAGTGTGACATCAAAGAGCACGTTCAAAGATGAACTTTCAATATTATAAAATTTCATGTTTGTTGGAACATCATTACCTATTACGAATGTTGGTGCAATAATAATAAATAAATATCCTGTGACATTCCTCACACAAGGTAATCTGATCCCAAACTAAGCAGAGCTTGTACTATGGAAACCAGATAACTGATATAATACATATACTACTTTTTGTTTGTAAATACATACTTAATATACATAATTTGTACTATGGAAACCAGATAACTGATATAATACATATACTACTTTTTGTTTGTAAATACATACTTAATATACATAATTACATCCAGACAGACATGTTCATGCACACAAATGCATGTCCTGTGTGGGAATTGAACCCACGACCTGCGGCGCGATAGGTAGAATCTTAACCAGAGTCTTTACCAACCACGCCAGCTGGTCCGTCAAACTAAATAACTTCTAAGTTCGGCTGAATTTATTTGTAAAAACCTCTTATATTTTCAACTATTGTAATAAAATAAAAATACTAGCCTAGTAAGTTGCTTTGAATAAATAAGGGCTGTGAAGAAATTTTATAACTAAAAGTAGTGTAGTGTAACCAAAGTTAAACAATTTTGTTTTTTTACAGCAAATAACATATTTTTTGAGTGCCAGATGATTCCATGGGGTAACTCGCGATGTGAGTAATTACAATGGGCTTAGTGGATTTGTAGGTGCCGAGGAGGGTGCGCGGGCGCCGGTGCCGGTCACAATCGACACTCCATTATGTCGAGTACGTACTTGACAAGGGATTATTATGCGCATATAGGTTAACTGGCTGAGAGGATTACAACGACTTTTTTTAAATTCACAGTTACAGCAAAAACAGTTTGTGTTTTAAAAAGTATTTTTACTTAGGACATGATTGTGCTTGACCACAATATCACCGTGGTAAGTGATGTCAATGTCGCTGAAGGTGGTAAGAACTCAAACGCTTGGTGTTAAGTGTACCACAAATTTCTCTAATAGTTTTCTTAGGCGCTTTCCTTCAGCGTATGCTCTCATTGAAGCGCTCGTGGTGTAGCATGATTAGCCGTTCTTAATCGATCGGCAAACTTAAGCTACGTCTGTCGTGGTCGGTACCTGGATGGGTGACCGCCTAGTGGTATTTCAAATGGAGCGTTTCCGTGTTTCGGAAGGCACGTAAAGCCGTTGGTCCCGGTTATCACTTAATTGTGATGGTCGTTAAGCTAGTTGGATGCCTCCTAGGCGGCTTGAAAAATTCCAACAGTAGGTTGACCACTAGCCTACCTCCACCAATCCGCAGTGGGCACGCGTGGAGTATCGCCCAGTCCCTTTCACCCTGATTTGTGAAAGGAGGCCTGTGCTCAGCAGTGGGACATTATAGGCTGATGATGATGATGATGCTCTCATTGTAGGATTAGGTCTCACGACTTTTGCTACGGCTTTCGACGTATCACGGATATATCATCGCCTATATTATGAAAAAATATTAAAAAAAACAGAAAGTTTTAAGAACTTTTAAAACACTGTGTTTGAACTATGTTAATAGCAGTGCTTATGCGTTATTTTTTGTTACACGCTATATTGAGTTTTGCGACTGCAGAAATAACTTTATTTTCAGTGTATTATATCGGCAGCAATTATTATCTGTATTTCAATAAAGCGAATATAAAACGACTTTGAATTTTATCTTGAAAGTTCATCACGGCCAATGAGTCTCTCACTGTGCAAGATACGATCTGCATTTGACCGATTGTCTTGAGTAGGTAAACATTGCTGATTAAATTTTAGATTCTAAAACGCAATTTTTTACTGTTTCACTTTGCTACTACTTAGAATATAGTGCGAACTGTCCCCACCACTTCGTATAACATATATCCTAAAGGACGCTAAAATATCGCTTTATATATCTATACAATTTTCTTAAGTACGTGTATGAGTTTCTCTATCTACTTTTGCATCATTTTCTTTTTTTATGCAAATTTGATCTTTCCACCCTGTTTTTATTATTGTTGTTTTTTCCTTTGTGCGTACAATCAATTTGTTGGACACTCGTAACGGATGACATCTCAAATTCAGCGTACACTGAGCGTGAACCACACACAGGTTGATTGTATTGTTTGGGTATGTACCTATATCATTTACTAGATATTTACGTGACTAAATCAGTACCTATTATAGCATTAGCGTATAAAAAAGTCAGGACGGAGTCGCTCCTTGGTAATGATGTACCACAAGATTTCCTAATGGGTGACCTGTGTCCTGTGACAACATGAAACAGATTTTCCCCAAAAAAATTAGCACTAGTGGAAACGGATTCAACTAAGATATGTTTTTTATATGGGAGGATACGTTACGTGCTATGGATGGTCGTGAGTGGTGTAGCTATGTGCAGAGCAGAGTACCTACAGTAGGCCCGCGTTTGTCGCTGAATGTAGACATGCCATCGTGGAAGCAAAAAGTTATACATCGTATAGCTCGAGCTGCGCATCTTCCTCGCGCAGCTACTTTGCGGCGGCACATCTTCATAGAACCTCTTACTCGCACCGCTACATAGCTTAGTATCAGTGGAAACGGTCACATAGTTTCACAGCTTAGCTAGAAGCATAGCTGCATAGCACATCTCTGGTGGAAAAGCAGCCTTAACTCGTTGATGATGCGTTGATGTAAGCGAGCCAAAGTATTTAGGAAAAAAAGCAATGGTTTCATTACAAAAAAGTTTAGGTAATATTACTAGGAATATTTCATAGCCTCCAATAAAATAAACCATGAATGAACCCTTACAAAAACAATGTTCACAGATAATGAAATTAAAGTGAAAGAAAAGTAGTGGAAATTAGAGTAGGTATTAACATAATGTAATAATTTCATCAGAAACACGAGAAATTTTGCTTTACAACATTAAGCTTATTTTAACAAGAAAAAATGTGCGCTCTTCGATACAGAATTTCGACATATTTATCCTTTTTAATCCATCTCTCTAATTGAATGGAGATTATATTGACCACTTCCGTTCTCAATCATACAATACTACTAAAGGGGCGAACACATTGACTATAGACAGGTGCGATTCGCACGCGTCCGGCACGCGACACGCATTACCACCACAACCTTGTTAGAGTTTATTTTAAGCCATTGCCTATGTGTAAGCTGAGTTCCAAATTACATTGGACGATGCGCTAATGTATGTTTCTAAATATAATCCAAAGTTTTAGTTATAGTTTATAACTCTATCCAAATTAATGTTACTATAATTTTGCCTTGTAGGTATAATGAGATTAATTTTTTGGCTATAAGCTGTGAATCTTGAAATAAATAAATAGAAAAAGCTATACAAATGGTTTGGAATATTGTAAAATTTTATAACACGTGTGTAAAAATATCGAACATATTGCTTATACGTGTAAAAAAGCAGTACTTTTTTACACAGAAAAGCGTGCGAAAAGTTTTTTTACGGAATGTGCTATAAAGTTTTATTTCTCATTTAGGTGATCGGTGCACACTTAGTCCACGATCCTCTATGTGTGTTTTAAAACACAAAATGTTTCAATATTAAATGATTTATGACAAGGGTCATTAGATTCTTGTACTTACAATCACTCAGTTACTGCTAACCATGTTAATGATTAACAAATCATTAAAAGGTCAATTATCTACCGATTAATGACACGGAAGATTGTTGATCAAGGTATGATACAGATGAAATGCATTTTATTGGGCACTTTTGATAGTAACATAATGTACAGTCGAAGACATAAATATGTATAAACTTACTGATATTCACAGCGATTTTCTCTTAAACTATTGATTGAAATTATGAGATATTACACTGAAAAAAAGGTTCTACAAAACTAGTTATGTATGTTGAAGTTTTGTTATCGGGAAACTAACTTTAGTTACATTTAATCTTATATCTCTTAGATTTAATCAAATAATTTAGTAATGAACCAAAACTAATTTTGTTACTGGTAATTTATAGTTCGCAAGTCACTCTGTTTAGGTTATTGGTAGTAATTTTTTTTTTTCAGTGTATGTAGGCAGAATCATTCATCATATACTATTATGATTTATATGAGAAGATAAGCTTATACAGCTTTATTTACAACAAATCTGTACAAAATACAATCTATGTATAGAAAATTTCCTCAAGTCTGCCGCTGCTTCCGATTAACGGCATGGTTCCCAGAAGGCTAGGCTGGCAGCGTTTCCTCTTTGGATAGCCAAGCTGACGCGTTGGCGGAAAAAGCTCCCCGCCCGCTGGTCTCCGGAGGTCTCGATCAATTTTGAAGACAAGGTGCGAGCAAAACGGCGAGCTTCGGACCCCCATGGTCCCAAGGTCTCGACCGCAAAAGGCATAAAAATACTGGTCCAATCGATGCATATATTTTGAATTTTGAATTTTCCGCTCTGGCCGCAGCTGCCCCTGCAGCTTTACAAGTCGCCGGTAAGTGAGATGGCGCGAGTGTATCGACACATGTGGCATCCCACACCAGCGACTTGCCGACACTCCAAGGGATCAAAGACATACCATCCGGTCTCTTGCCATCGCCCAGCGCAATACAGACTGGTTCCAGTACGGAAGGCACGTTAGCGACATCAAGAGCCCTGCGGATAATGTCATTAATAGCTGAGTGTCGTGATATTCGACCAGCACTTAGGGAGCACGAAAGCCCATGGTGGCCGAGCTCATTGACGTGGTCTCCACAGGGGCAGCGATGAGGCTGATTGGTTTATATTATACTAGCTTCTGCCCGCGGCTTCACCCGCGTGGCCTACAGGAAACAAATGACATATTTTTCTTCAAAAACAAACGTAATAAGTGCTCTCACTCCCTCTCAATTGTTTTTTTTCTTGTTTAAGCCCTATTGACTCTGTTAGGTATCTCCCATTTCGAAAAAATAATTTTCAGTCTTCAAAACTTCAGCCTAAACACAAAATTTGAAGATCCTAACTTCAAAACTGACGGACTTTCATCCCCTATTTTACCGCCTGGAATTTCGAAAAACCCTTTCTTAGTGGATACCGACTCTTCACAAAGAATACACTCTCCAAATTTCATGTATCTAGGACCAGCGGTTTAGGCTGTGCGTTGATATATCAGTCAGTCAGTCAGTCAGTTAGGACTTTGAATTTTATATATACAGATTTAACAGTAAATTCTAAAAAGTTTGAAAAAATACTTTTGAATTTCAAAATGTGTATATGTGCTATTTATGTCCTTGAATGTAGAGAACACTCTTATCTTTTGAAGTTTTTGTAAATGTGCATGTTCAAACTTTCAAGAATTTTTTCTGTTGTTGAAGTGATACGAAGTTAATGTTTGTTGAAACTTGGATATAAAATATTTTGGCACTAGCGACCCTCCCCGCAGATATTTTGATACACAATTGCGTACTACATCAGATAATAAAAACTTAATTTAGTTTTATTATACAATAAACCTTCCTTGAAAAATTATATAACTAAAATCTAAAATTATGATGGTGAAAACCGCATCAAAATCCGTTGCGTGGTTTAGAAGGAGTAAGCGGATAAACATACAGACAGAGAGACGCGGAAAGCGACTTGTAGACACTATGTAGAGCTTTAATTAATGTTTTTTTTCTGGTAAATCACATTGAAAACACAATAATGTTTCCGGCTGTACATTGAAGTCATCATATTTAATTATCTATTTTTCTAATACTACTCACACATTGAGTAGATATATTTGTAATATAAACAATATTGTTTGTCGTCCACACAACTGTCCAGCATTAAATCTGTGGCTTTGATAATTGGTTCTGTAATTATATTATTTATAAACGTTTAGATCAGTATTCTGTCAGTATACTATACATATACATCACAAGTGGGAGTTAGTGAAAAAATTGTGAGCATGAACTTAATTTCATTCAGTTTTTATGTGTTTTGTCTGGTGTTAGGTAAGTTCGTTATTATATTTCTTTCATGTTTGGAGTTAATCAAATTTTGTTTGGTCACATTTTTTTGAATAAATTATTTGACTTCAATAATATAGTAAGAACATAAATACAAAGATCTGTATGCAAATAATTAAGTTCAAAGTTTCAATTCTTTGCTTGGTTTATCTATGTTCTTTGCAATTAAAATATACGGAATCTGCAATGACTGTAACGAGTAATATCATCACTTAAAAAAATATTATAATGATTCTCTTATATTATTTCAGGAAACATAGTTCCTTACGCAGAAGCTGGTGAAATATTCAATTCATTTCGGTTTAATACTAAACCAAACAGCTTTTATAATGATAAAACTCAAAACCTATACCCTCCATCAATATTGACTAAGAATGATGACACTAACGATGGTGACTCAACTCGACCGATGGGTAAAAGTATCGGAGGCAGTAGCAACTGGTGGGATACAGATGATACGTCAATTAATCAACCGGTTACAAGTAAAACTTCTGATTATGATGGAAAAGATCGATTTAGCAATGGAAACATTTTTACTAAACCTTACGATAAAGTTAATGGCGACATAAGTCAATTTAAAAATGATGATGATTTACCTACGGATGTTGGTAATTTTGACATAAATCGAAGAGATCCTTACAATAATCGCAATGGAGACGTAAGTACAATTAAAAGTAATGATTTATCTACTAATGTTGGCATAAATCCAAGAGATCCTTACAATAATCGCAATGGAGACGTAAGTGCAAATAAAAATAATGATTTACCTACAAATGTTGGCATAAATCCAAGAGATCCTTACAATAATCGCAATGGAGACGTAAGTGCAAATAAAAATAATGATTTACCTACAAATGTTGGCATAAATCCAAGAGATCCTTACAATAATCGCAATGGAGACGTAAGTGCAAATAAAAATAATGATTTACCTTCTAATGTTGGCATAAATCCAAGAGATCCTTACAATAATCGCAATGGACACGTAAGTACAATTAAAAATAATGATTTACCTACTAATGTTGGTATACATCCAAGAGATCCTTACAATAATCGGAATGGAGACGTAAGTGCAAATAAAAATAATGATTTACCTACTAATGTTGGCATAAATCCAAGAGATCCTTACAATAATCGCAATGGAGACGTAAGTGCAAATAAAAATAATGATTTACCTACTAATGTTGGTATAAATCCAAGAGATCCTTACAATAATCGCAATGGAGACGTAAGTACAATTAAAAATAATGATTTACCTACTAATGTTGGCATAAATCCAAGAGATCCTTACAATAATCGGAATGGAGACGTAAGTACAATTACAAATAATGATTTACCTACTAATGTTGGCATAAATCCAAGAGATCCTTACAATAATCGGAATGGAGACGTAAGTACAATTAAAAATAATGATTTACCTACTAATGTTGGCATAAATCCAAGAGATCCTTACAATAATCGGAATGGAGACGTAAGTACAATTAAAAATGGTAATGATTTACCTACTGGTGGTAGTGTTGGTAATGTTGGCATAACACCATCACATGAACCAATAACGGCAGCCATTACGCCAGTAGACGGCAAAAAACTCAAGCCAGTAAATAATGAAGGCCAAAATAATAACAAAATGTCAAATGTAATGAAATCTTTTGTGAAGAGAAAGTTTTACATCCAAGTACAGCCGGTTGTTCCAAAAACCGGACCGGAGAAATATAGTGAAACGATTTATTATTTAGACTAATATCTATTTAGTTATAAGGTATTCAATAAGGATTATTAGTTAAGGATTTACGTAAAACATGAAAAATGTATGAAGTAATAAAGAGAAGGAGTGTATTATTTAATAATTTAATCTTACTTCGTATATAAATATAAGAGCTGTAACAGAGTACCACGTATTGGTCGGTCAGTCCAGGTCGGCTGTCTACACTCCACACTATAGGTACAAGCTGTGAGGTGAGACTTTGCGGCACGTCTCATGCGTCCATTGTTAGTGTCGACGGTACGTGACGTTGTGTACGCGCCTTTATATTTCATGTACATATTTTATACGTACATTCGATCGAACGAGGTGCATTTTTTTAATTGAAAATGATGTATTAAAATTGTATAGTGCCATCATCGATACCAATAACAAAGTGTTTTTTTAAATAATTTAAATTTACCTCTAAAAATACATTAAACTTGCAGGAAAATCCTCGTTACAATGTTCATTAGACTCATTATTATAATGTAAGTTCAACTGTGTACTATATTTAAAATATTCTGCAATACAATATGCGTATTGCGAATCACTAACTTAAGTTATGTACGAGTATGTACATTGTATAACTGAACTCAGACCGCTTGAAAATTCAGGCTTCGCTCGCGGCCGGGGGTAGAAACGAGGTGGGGGCGGGGACGGTCGTTAGTGACATTTCGTATTCATGACGTCACCCGCGGGCCGATTGTTTGCAATATTACTCTAATTGGAATTGTAATTAAACGCACATACCGGGTAGGTACGGGTTAGTGTAAACTATGTGCTTGTACAGGTTATATATATTTGCTATGACTAGGTTTATGATTTAGTTCCAATATTAAATATGTTTCGAGCTTGGTTTCTATGTAACATAAGTAATTAGAAACAGAATGCTATCGCCCGACTATGACGCGTTGTGAGCTGTTATGTTGTCTTTGAGCGTTACATATACATATATACCAATTATTATTCACTCTATCCTTGATTTTGCAATTGAAGATTGATATTTTGACACTATATGAAATGTTATGTCGAATATCAATCTACAATCTCGCTCAGCTCACAACGCGTCGTAGTCACTGTAAAGGACCACATTGCAAAATTCAAGTTATGGCTCTTATAAAAACGCCCATTATGCGTTGTGGGAATCACAGAAAGACGCATTGTGGAAATGAAGACAAGCTATGACGCGTATGGAACGGAACTATATTAGAAGTTGTCCAAATTCTGGAAAAAGTAATCTATTGGCTGAATATGGTGGAGTATGAAAAGCTTCCAACTCGTAGGCTGGAGGCCGTCTGTTGAGCAGTGAGGGCTCGCACATATTTTCGTTCAGTAGCAGCGGGGACGAGCGACTTGACCAAGGCTGGATCTGTCAATGTTAATGGCTGGAAGGTCAATTTTTATTAGAGGTACCCTTATTAGGCTGCTTTTCCACCAGAGATGTGCTATGCAGCTATGCTGCGAGGATGTAATAGCTAAGCTGTGAAACTGTGTGACCGTTTCCACTGATACTAACTATGTAGCTGTGCGAGTAAGATGGGCTATGAAGTGCGCCGCCGCAAAGAAGCTGCGCGAGGAAGATGCACAGCTCGAGCTATGCGATGTATTGATAGTAAGGAAGCGGCGAGGGCGGTGCGGTATGGGGAGAGGCGCTCACGCATCCATAGCACGGGGCACCTGGATACCAGCTTGATCCTTTAGACTCGGTTCAACGACGTGCCAACAGAATTGTCGACGATCCCGAGCTCACAAGCGGTTTAGAGCCCCTCAGTCTGAGGAGAGACTTTGCCTCCTTATGAGTGTTCTACCGCTTGTATAACGGAAGGTGTTCTGAAGAATTGTTTAAGATGATGCCCACGGCTACCTTCTACCATCGCAACTCTCGCCATCGACGGGGAGTCCATCTTCACACATTGAAACCAGAATTGTTTCGAACTGTGCGGGCTCAACGGAGCTTCCTTCCGCGGTCGCTCAGACAGTGGAATGAGCTCCCCGCCGTGGTTTTCTCAATGGAGTACAGCATGGGGTTCTTCAAAAGGGGTGTGAAGAGATTTCTGCATGTTCGGCAACGCGCGCGTGATACCCCCTGGTGTTGCAAGCGTCCATCGGCTACGGTAACCGCTTACCATCAGGCGGGCCGTATGCTTGTTTGCCACCTAAGTGGTATAAAAAAAAAACACGCATCCTTCCATATACAAAACATCTCAGTTGAATCCGTTTCCACCAGTGCTAAGCTATGTGCACCAATGCCACCAATGAATATGATTGGTGGATATCAAACGCATCCACAGCAACGTAGCATAGCACATCTCTGGTGGAAAAGCAGCCTTATGGACATAAACCACCATAGCTTCATATCCCCATATCTATATTTAATGTTATAAATCCGCTATTCTCAGTAACTGCCAGTCTGATATGAATTCTTTGTTAGTAAGTCCATTTATCAAGGATGATTGAAGGCTATAAGATCGCATGCTTACCTAATACCAATTGAACCGTGGGCCACATCTAGGTCTATTATATAAATATTCTTTGTGATCATAGAATTAAAATGAATTAACTTCAGATTGCTTCAGAGGTTGTGACAAAAAACTCTCCTTCTCCCTTCCGAGGTTTTGGTCGATCATGTTTGTATACATGTGTAAGTCATTTAACATAGATACATCGGATTGGCAACTATACTAAGCTAAAATTTCTATAAAATAGGTGTCACTTAGTAAATAAGATAGTATAGTGTCAATACTGCCTGGTTCTGTACCTATTAATGATTTCCATCATCATATCAAAGAGTAGTTTAGAGTAGTATTATTAATCAATAAATAATAATTACCCATTTATTGTTGTGTAGAAATAAAATAAAAGGATGTTTTTATTTAACCTTTCTTCCGCATGCAGATAAAATGACATATCTAAATATTGAGTAGGGTACTAGATATACTTAATTTCATTCATTTGTAGATAATTTAAATAAAAATTTGCCTCTTGATCATTACACTTGGTGATAGCATTATAGCAGCCCACATTTTGTTGACATGACTTATCAGTTATTCCATATTATATCCCATTAATACTGAATTAATTAATTTCTTTAGGGCTAGCATTCGTAAGTATTTGTGTAGGTACTTCTTCTATTTCTTTATTTACTTCTGCCATTTATATCAACTGAGAGGCATTTGTGGTGATTTGAAATACACAATTTTGATAATTGTCGAAAGTTTCTATCTAAAATTCAAGTGAGATAGGATCTAATTGTACATTCTTATAGTTCCAGCACATACAGGCTTAAGGATTGTAATCCATTAATTCCTTGTTATGAAAAACCTGCGTCTGAGCCTGCGTCATCTTTCGAAACTAAGAGATTGTAAAATAATATTTAACTTGTCACGGTTTTTTATTATGTTTACTTTATTTCCGAAGTAGTAGTAGTAGTATTCCGAAGGAACAGGAGCCAAGTATTTCCCTTTTCGTTCAGGGAACATGTTTTTCAACTTATCTACTTAGTAAGTGTAAAAGTAAAGTTAGTTGATCTCGCAATGCTTTAGCTTGACTATGCATATGCACTTCCTATATAATTGCTATGTAACAACTGTACACAAGACTTGAATAAAATTTAGATTGTACACACCTGTATGGTCCTGCAAGGAACGGCTGAGAGGTGGTACTGGCGGTGTTGCTGCGTGCTCGCCACCATACAGACCACCAAACTCTTCCGCGGATGATGACGATGCGTTGCTGCACTTGCGACCCTTGTCCGGAGTGTACTTGCTCTCCCCACCAGATGACAGGAACTTGGCATCCGTCTGGTGCTCGTCCAACAAGCCTGGCACGCCGAGTAATCCTCCCACTAGATTCGGCCGTAGCTCCTCCATGATCTTGGAGCCCTGGCCGCAACCTCCACCCCCCGTAAAGTTGAGTTGTCGGCTGAAGAAAGCCGGGAAGATGTTGAACTGCTGGGGGTCCGGCAGCGCGGCTAGAGGCGGCGCGGGTGGCTCAACGGCCCCCGCGCACGCCGCGCTCTTGAACTCCACCGTGCTGTGGCCGGCGCGTTGGCTGAGCGACCAGCGCGGCTCTCCCGCGCTTCTCACCTCGTGATCCGTGCCGTCGCCGTCACCGTCGGCTCGGCCCCGACGCTCACTGACTAACCACATTATAGTGACGTCGCACGTCGTGCGCGGCACACCGTCCACGCCGCCCCGCGCGTTAATTGTTCGCGACTGCGCGAGAGGACCTCACGTCGCCGCCCACGGGCGAGACAGAAACGGCCTGCTCCCATACCCCAATAATCGATGTACAATCTTTATAGGGATGCTGCGTCTCGTTCGTTCCCGGCGCGAGACGCGGGTTCAGTTCGGGGCGGGCCCATGGGGCGGCGGCGGAGCACCCGGCGCAGCTGATTGGCGGAATTGCCTGCCGCCGGCGGGGGCGCCGCGCCACCGCTTCAGGCTAGATACGGTTTTCTTTGTTTTATTGTCCCCATGGCTTCTCGTCGATCTTGCGTTTAAAGTTTATGCATTGCATGTTTTGTTTCACAAAACGCAAAATCACGTATGAAGTTCTTGAGGTAAAACGTGAAACAGAGATGGATGCTCCGAAAATTCACACGAGTGCAATGTGCCGATGGTGGTGTGTCTTCATGTTGGGATGCGAATTCGTATGCGATAACTAATTGTTGTTAAATTTTAGATGTTGTACTATACCTAGTTGACAACGTAGTTTCTCTGCCAATCTAGTTTTTTGTTCACAATGTCGGTTTCAAATTTAAAGCTTTTTTTTTAATTGATTTTGACTTTCAGGGATTTGTGATATGGAATTGTTTTTACAATCTTTTTACTAACATGCAATGTATGTATGTATGTTCGGGTCAAATCTTGCAAGTCGAATTTCACCCACTTCTAGTGGTCGGCTCACCTGATAAAATCCTAACCTAAGTACTTTCTACTTGCTTCATGATAACCAAAATTATATCCAAATGCCGTCAGATAAAAATAAATTCACTTGTTTACCTATATATGAAACATAAAATTGAATATTAAGCACATTTGAGTGTATGATGAATCACTTATTCATTTGTAAAGATACCATCTCTCAACCCTATAAAACGCGAGTAACCCCATGACACAGTGGTTATGAATATCATTAACAGTATCAATTTCGGGCACAGAATGAGATTTAATAATTCTTCATCGAGGGATATGGGAGATATGAATTGAGATGCTATCTATCATTTAGAATTTGTGGTGGTAAAGGTCTTCGAATTAGAGCCCAGATCACAGAATAAGCACAGATGTAGTGGAAATAAAAGAGAAAATTTAATGTCGCTTCTTATAAATAAGTCTGTATTTAAATTGGAAATTAGAGGCATTATAAATTGAAGTATGAAGTGTATTTTGGTTCAGGAAAGTTGTGATATCTGATGATTTCGGGTTCCCGGATCCGTTTAAAGGTCACTTAAGCATTTGGTTAGATGATAAGAAATAGTATTATAAGATAAGATGAGCCTGCTTATGTTGATAACCTCAACTGATAAATAAACATATTTAATGATAACATATTGAATTAGGAAGGTACTAAGACTGGTAAATAAAGGAAGCATTTAACAATTTCAGAATTCAGTAATATATTTTTACAGAAATGAATATCGTGTTCGAATCTTAGACATTGCACCTAATCCTAAACCACCCTCTTGTAGAATCTGTCTTTAAGCACCACCGTCATAGCAGTCTTAGTGTGTTCCGGTCAGTTGCACTTGAGAGTCGGTTCCCAGGTAAGCTTTTTGTTTACCTTCACCATATCATCATTGATGATGGTGAGATTACCATCTTACCATCATATTAACCGCTCTAAACAAACCTATCTATGAAATAAGAATAAATATAGTTTAATCCTACTACAAAGTTTAACAATTGTAAAAAAATAAATAGCATCAGTAAGATGAGAGTTGTAAATAACGAATTGGGCGGAAGGCAAAGCAAAATAGAATTTATCCTGTAAAACTAAAAGGAAGTTTTCGGGGAGTGAGTAGGGAGAAGTGAAATGTCTTAGAACTTTATTAGTAGTTTTAATTGATTCTCCGCTCCTTGAAGTGAGACTTGGAGCTTTGGCTAAGTTTGAGTAGATAGTTATGTATTGTTTATACATTATAAAAGGTATTTATTTACGGAGACTTTGGAAATGGGTCCGTTGAACAAACTTTATAGGAGGTTGTTGAGTATCACTTTTGTGTTTAGAGAGTTTCAGCGTATTAGATGACAATACTAAGTGACCACGGCTCTACTCTATTGCTATACGACTTATTGTGTGGTTCTAATACTTATATTATATTAAATATGAATTAAACTCATTTTAATATAATTGTTGATAACCAAACAGATGGACATATTTTATAGTAGGGACAGAATCTACATAAAGAATTAAACCGACATTGGTGCCGATTATGTTGTAAATCGCACTAAACTAATTTTAGTCACATCACATCTCTTTCTTACAAATATTGAATAAGGATAGAACATATTTAAAGCTGTCAAATTAGTCTTTGCCGTTCTCGTTTAGACGTAACAGCGATAGATAATGACTACATTTATGTTGAAAACAAGCTTTGGAGTAATTTGACAGGACTGAATTTCTTACATCCTTTATGTTCTTTGTTAGAAATATAGTGAGACTAAATTTAGTTTAGTTGTAAATAACAGAATCAACACGACTAACATACTAAACTTAACAGTGATAAGTGTCAAAAATATAGTATCTAGCTATTCTTTGCGAGTCTACCCGCGTTTCCGGGATAATAAGTGTCCTATGTGTATCTTTGTGATCCGAATATTTCTCTGCAAAAAACATCAAAATAGATTCAGCTGTAAAAACCATAGTAGATATAAACCGCATCCATACCCTACTACCCATACTGTATTTACACCAAGTTTAGAGAAAATCGGCCAGTGTAATATATTTCCCATAAAAACCATGTTTCGTATTACAATTTAATTCCAAAAAAAAGTTTTATTCAAACAAAGATTGATTTTCGAAATCCTTTCTTAGCGGATGTACACTATCCTATGTACCAAATTTAAAGTTAGTAGGCTTTATAGTTCCTGAGATTTCAATTTTAATATTATTTAAAATAATATTAAAATAAATAAATACCAATTTTGCACACATGTATAATAATGTGCTATAAAAGCGTTGCGTATAAACTTTTTTTTATTATACACCTTCGATTTAGGATCATGGTATGGTATCATATTATTTGGTATTTTGATTTTATCATCATGATGATATTTTGTAAATGTTTGACTCGTCTGCTTTGCTATTCATAAAATATAAAAGGTAAATCATCTCGAAAGTCAAAGCAACTTTGAAAGATAAATTCGTGTCAGAAATACGAGATGAATATCGATATGGTGGGCATTTTTTTCGAGAGATACGACAAAATACACATGCAGCGTAAAGAAGGTTACCGTGGTTACCATTTCTGTGGTCACCAGTTGGCGCCACTAGCAAGTGGGTCCTATACTTCTATTGCTGTCGTTGACAAAGTATTTTTTTGCGCGTCATTGGACCAATAAAATTGATAATATCCAAATTAATTAAATATTGTTTCCGAAAAACAAAACTCCCCTAAAACAGTGGTTGGTAGAATTCGAAGGTATGTCTGCTATAATTAATCAGGAATGGCACAATTTTACAACAATCATAAATAATTAGTGAAAATTCGCGATGAAATGCTCGCAAACAGTAAAAGTTCAGTTCAGTACATCGCGGACATAAGGATAATATTGCAAATGAGCTTTTCATAACACTGGTGATCGATTTGTTTGGAAATATGAAATGTAAGGTGACCATGATTTCATTATTAATTTGGGTGTCATAATAATTTATTAATAAAATACTTAACTGTAATTGTTCAAAAAGCACTATACTAATAGAATCGCAATCATTTATTGAGTTACAAAAAGTGAGTTAAGATGACTCCGTAGTCACCTGCAACATGTATGTATAGATTCTATTTAGTTACATGTTGTTTCAGAATGAACCATAAATAAATACTCAATGAAATCGAAAAGAAACTAGCGACCCTGCCAGGATTCGAACTTGGAATCTTCTGATCCGTAGTCAGACGCGTTATCCATTGCGCCACAGGGCCTGTTGAGTGCAGTAGTAAATGTGAGGACTGGTAAGGATGAAAATTGTACAGCAATGAAAATAATGTAAAATTTTCCACTCTGTCAAAGAAAACCACTTCCACCATAAAAAAAACAGTTGTTTAACAAAAGTGCCGCAATAACAGAAAAACGCCTATCTTCTAAAAAAAATCGTATTTCTTTCAGTAAAAATAGAGTTCGTGTTGTTTTATAGACCATTGAACCGTTTTAACATATCGCTTTTATTTAACTTCGTGTAATCGACATTATCAACTTTAGGTACTAAATAAGAGTAGAAGATTATGACAAGAAGATCAATTTTTGAAAATTACATCGTTCATTCGTGATTACCTATTAGTGGAACCGACGATATTTGGAATCTATGGCTCCGTCACTCTCTTGAAATAGCACGTAAGTAAATATTTAGAGAAAGCATTGCAAAAATTGTTTTTCCGACTTTTGTAAACTATTTAGTCCTATTATTAGTCTGGGGGGTAATCTAATCCCCCCGCCAAGACGAGCCAAGCGAAGCGCAAGGGCACTATACCTACCTTTTCTCCAAGCGCTACGGCGTTTTTTTGAACCCTCATAACTTGGTTTTGGATTATACCAGATAAACCCATATTCATGTCTGTGAGATAAACAAAATAAATTTGCTAGTCAAAAGTGTGCGTTTTGCTTCTACAAGAACTATTGTTTGGTGGGATATCTATCTCTTCCCACGAATATAAATTATAGTCAATATATGTATGATCACACGTTTAATTCAGTGCTTACAAATTGGTTTTATAGGTTAACAATAGCTAATTACACGTCTTGCATTTATGAATGACAGTTTAGAAGAAGAAGGGTCTCGCGGAGGAGAGGCGCGGGAGGAGGGCGCGGGGCAAGACACCACGTCGTTGGCGATAATTAGTGATGCGCCGGAACATCCTCCGGGGCCTTGGAAGTCCTGTCTTCCAAAGGATTATCTTCAATAGGGTCCAGAAGTGGACAGAGGTACTTGATCCCTCGTCGGAAGGTGCCCGTTGCAGTCTTCAATTCAGCAACTCTGTCGACACCATCTTTGCCTGGGAACATAGAAGTAATTCTTCCCAGTTTCCAACACATGGGAGGTGCATTGTCCTCTTTAAGAAGCACTAGATCTCCGACTTGTATGGGTTTGCATGGAGTACGCCATTTGTGTCTTTGCTGAAGTTCTGTTATATATTCCATCTGCCAGCGATTCCAAAAATGCTGCCGAAGTGCTTCTAATCGCTGAAATCGATCCAATCTATTAATATTGGTATTTGTTAAGTCTGAAGACAATATTGAAGTCAGCGGTCGTCCAATCAGGAAGTGCCCTGGAGTTAAGGATTGAAGGTCATTGGGAGATGAGGATAGAGGACACAGTGGTCTGCTATTTAGAATAGCTTCTATTTGACTGAAGATCGTTGCTAATTCTTCGAACATGAGATGGGAGCTACCTAAAACACGTTTTAAATGAAACTTAGCTGATTTAACAGCAGCCTCCCATAGTCCCCCGAAGTGCGGAGCATATGCCGGTTGAAAGTTGAATTTAATTTGTTCTCCCGAGGAGAAAGCACAAATGTCACCAGCGTGAGATGTCAAAAAATCTGATATTTCCTTCGAAGCACCAACGAAGTTACTGCCATTATCGCAGAATATCTCTAATGGCTTCCCTCTGCGAGAGATAAATCGACGAAGTGACAAAATGAAAGCTTGCGTTGATAATTCGCTTACGGTCTCTAAATGAACGCATTTATACCTAAAACAAACGAAAATGCACAAATAGCATTTACTTATTTTACATCCTCTACCCTTCCTATCAGTTATTAGAAATGGACCAGCAAAGTCGACGCCAGCAGTAACAAATGGGAAGTCGGGATTCACTCGTTGTTCAGGTAACATTCCCATGATAGGAGTAGGCGTTTTTCCACTAACCCTTCTGCATGTGACGCATTGTCTGGCAGTACTGCGAGCGAGATCTCTGCCAGCTACTGGCCAAACAAATTCTCTAACTGAGGCCAAAAGCAGCTGTGGACCAGCGTGCAGAAGACGAATGTGTTGCTGTTGAAACAATAATTTTGTTAGTTTGTGTTTTCCATGTATTAACATAGGGTGCCGTTTTTCGTATGAATAACAAGAATTTTCAAGTCGTCCACCAACCCTAATTATGCCATTATTGTCTAAAAACGGACTTAATGCAATTATGGAACTAGTCGAGCCGATTGCCCTCTTAGATGTGAGAATATCTAGCTCCTTTCGAAAAGATTCCCTTTGAGACATCCTCACTAAGCATTCGAAAGATTGTTTAAGCTCATCAGGCTGCAAGGCATCAACATTTTTATTATTAGGGTTTTTACAATTATTAATAAATCGAAGCAAATACGCAAATGAACGTTGTAAGAATACCAACTTGGAATATTTATCAAAATTAATTATTGATTGCTTAATATTTTCAGGAGTGATTATATTTACTTTAATTTCGGGTAATTTAATTGATTCAGTGCATTTATTTGACCTGGCTGGCCATGAAGGTTCAGACAGCTGTAAAAATGAGGGCCCATTCCACCATAAACTGCATTTTTCAATTTTATTTGCATCTGCACCGCGTGTTGCTAGGTCGGCGGGATTTTGATCAGTTGGAACGTGGCGCCACTCAGACTCCTCGGTGAGTTCCACAATAACACTAACTCTATTAGCAACAAATGTTTCTAATTTATCATATCTCATGTTTAGCCATGAGATCGCAATGGATGAATCCGTCCAAAATACCTTGCGCACAATAACACATCGCAAAGTGCGACATACGGCGCCCGCAAGCTGTGCTCCTAGGAGGCATGCGCACAGTTCTAACCGAGGTATTGTTGTCGGCTTCACCGGTGCCACTCTAGCCTTAGCGCATAGAAGTCGCACTGTGACGTCACCCCGGTGATTAACAGACTTAAGAAAAATACAACACTCAAACAATTATATTTAAATTTTATTCAAGAATATTCTGATCTCGGGCATTTGTCAGAGTCTAACAGTTCAGGGTCAGAGTATCATTTCTTTATTCCACATCATGCTGTATTGAAGCCGACTAGTGAGTCAACAAAGCTGAGGGTAGTGTTTAATGGAAGTTCAAAGACCACCTCTGGTTATTCCATAAACGATATACAAATGGTCGGACCTCATATACAAGATTTATTATTTAATATTTTACTAAGATTTCGCCAGTATACATATGTTTTATCAGGTGATATAGAAAAAATGTATAGGCAGGTGTATATGCAAGAGCCTCATCGTAACTTACAATTAATATTATGGCGTACTAAAGATTCAGATCCATTACAAATATTAAAATTAAATACCGTTACCTATGGTTACGCAAGTTCAAGTTTTTTAAGCACTCGTTGCTTATGGCAATTGGGTGATGAATGCATCGATTCTAGAATAGGTAATATAATTAAAAATGATTTCCTAGTCGACGATTTACTCACCGGAAGTAACGATGTCAGTGACTTAGCATACATAAAACAATCCATAGAAAGTTCATTATCGTCTGGGTGTTTCAATTTACGAAAATATCGTTCAAATTTAGCTTCATTGTTAGACGAGTCCCAAAACACGCAAGGAAACTTAATAATTAGTTCGTCATCACATATACTAGGTGTAGGATGGAATCCAGATGATGATTGTATTCACTTTCCTAACTCTTATAAAGTGAAAACGGAGAAGCCTACAAAACGATCCATATTGTCGGACTCCTGTAAGCTTTTTGATCCATTGGGTTTATTGAGTTTAATCACAATTCAACCCAAAATTTTAATTCAGAAACTATGGCAAGAAAAAATAGACTGGGATGAACCAGTCTCAGATAACATACGTCAGTCATGGACTTCTTTCGTGAATAACATGAAATACTTATATACGTTACGTATTCCCAGGCATGCCCTAAGTAAAGATTCCAATCATATTGAGCTA
The DNA here is from genome assembly GCA_947623365.1 of Achlya flavicornis. Taxonomy (NCBI): domain Eukaryota; kingdom Metazoa; phylum Arthropoda; class Insecta; order Lepidoptera; family Drepanidae; genus Achlya; species Achlya flavicornis. The sequence continues at coordinate 9,462,112 of OX392482.1, forward strand.
CATTGTTTTTGCGATGCATCAAAACACGCATATGCCACTTGTATTTTTCTTAAGTCTGTTAATCACGTCGGGGTCACCAATGTTTGGTGGGATATCTATCTCTTCCCACGAATATAAATTATAGTCAATATATGTATGATCACACGTTTAATTCAGTGCTTACAAATTGGTTTTATAGGTTAACAATAGCTAATTACACGTCTTGCATTTATGAATGACAGTTTAGAAGAAGAAGGGTCTCGCGGAGGAGAGGCGCGGGAGGAGGGCGCGGGGCAAGACACCACGTCGTTGGCGATAATTAGTGATGCGCCGGAACAACTATTGCATTACAGAAAAGTAATAATAAAAATAGGTATACATTTTTCGCCTTACGGCGTAACGGTAGGGAAACGGCCAAGCCACATATTTTGACTAAGGTGTAGATTTTGTGAACAGCCAAGCTTAAAAGTCTACACGCCCTTACTCTACAAGCCCTTACGGCTTGTAGAGTTAGGGCGTGTAGACTTTTAAGCTTGGCTCTACATGAGTTCTGATAACTTTTTGACAGTGCGAGTCATATGGTCTCGTATTGTAAAATATACATGAAAATGTTTTTGGTGGGATATAGGTTGTCATGGAATTACTGAAGCTTTCAGTAAATTTACAAATAGTGGTAAAAATAAATCATTAAAAATATATAACCAATAGCAATATGTAGAAAATGGAAAAAGTTATGACCATTGTTGGGACATATCAAATTTGCTATTGCAATTGCTAATGCAATTTTATTGTCTGCGTAAGATTTTTTATCGCAACTGCTCAGGTAGTTGCCGTGTGGTTGTTCGATTGAATGAATGAAAAATAGGAGTTTGATTTCCAAGTGAATTTCATTTATCTCATCGTCAAATATACCTTCTGATAACAAGGATAGTTGGCGATAATATTAACATTACCCCACAACCATGAAACAAAATAAAACTTATTTTGTTTGTACCTAGGTCTTACACCGGTACTCTGAGATACTAGTATGTAATTTTGCTATGATATGTCCGGTTTATTTTGACCTGAATGAGTGAAATACATCACATAATATTATGAATGCCAAAAACCACTGTACTTATAGATTTAAAATAATTTGCGACACTTGTTCTGACCATGTGCACGGAACGCCCCATCCCACCCCATTGCTTTATCTGTAATACACTTGAAATACGTGGCAAAGAATAATAATGTATCGTATTTAAGTTTATAGTGTAACGAAACAGCCAAATTATGGGCTTTTCACATGTAATTGAAGCCACGTGGCGATTTAAGGGTATTGAAAGCTGTGCCAGTGAGTACCGCTATATACTTACACGTTTCTACTTAGAAAGAAAACATCACATACATTTTTATGTTGATAAGGTTTTTGGATAAATTTTGTGGATTTTATGTATTTATTTCCAGTTCAAAAAAAATAATATTATTATATCCTTATTAATAATTAAGTGACAATAATACTAGAATATCTAATCCCGGCTTTACTTTATATTGAAAAGAGAGCTGAAAAAGTAAAAAAATGGTTGATTTATACAGATACAAAAAAAAACTCATAGTCAGTTCAAATATTTCCACATTTATATTTTCCATAATATTAAAAATAATATGGATATGTACGTACAAGGCTTGTTAATTAATTAAATATTTTAAAAGATGTAGAGCAACGCGTTTTTTCGCTCGTAGAGCACCTCGACTGGGCAAGTACTTTACAGAATACTGCAGCCAAATAGCTTTCTGTTCCTGGGTGTGAGTGAGGTTGCCAGAACTAATTGGGGGGGAAGGATCGGTAACTCGTGAGTGATGCCCCGTGTGTTGCAAGCGTCCATAAATCAAAAAGTCTAATAAGTCGCCTTTAACGCGGGCAGAGCCGTGAGCAAAGACTAGTTAGTCTAAAGTTTAATTTTACCTGAATTTTACGGTCCAGTTGGCGCAGTTGTTTAAGTTCAGATTCATCTTACGCGCCGCAGGTCGTGGGCTCGATTCCCACACAGGACATGCATTTGTGTGCATGAACATGTCTGAGTCTGGGTGTAGTTATGTATATTAAGTATGTATTTACAAACAAAAAGTAGTATATATATAATATCAGTTATCTGGTTTCCATAGTACAAGCTCTGCTTAGTTTGGGATCAGATGACCGTGTGTGAGGAATGTCCCTGAAAAATCTTTATCATAACAAATGTTACAGATTATTAATCATTTATCAAGTAACGTGGGAGTTTTATTAGATACTGAAATGTGAAATATAGTGTATGAATTCCGGTTTGTCGCTCAGACGACTTGACTGCTTCCGGTGGGCGCACCGCGCATCCGCTGCTTCCGGTCTACCGATGGCGAGATCGAGAGGTTTCCAACACACAAATAGCAGATATTTTCTGTGTAAATAATGTTTCTATATGGTTAAGGTAATTCGATTTTATTAAATATCTTATCATACTAGTTGGGAAGTGTGTTTGTTGGTTTAGGTATCCTTAATTCAAGCAACAAAGGAGCAACCGATCCATGTGTTTTTTTGTGCAAACAAATAAGTTATGGGCCGTAAATCCATAAATTTTATTAGTATTGTCACAGTTCATATACGAAAATTAAATTCAAAAAGTCTTCACGACACGTATCGTTTCAGGACGAACAAGCTTAATTAATGATTTCACTGCTTATACTCTATAAAATATCATATAGGTATAAAATACCAGAATTAGCACTCGGAATTTATTTTTAAAAATACTTAATAATTAATTCAAATTGGCAAACAGTAACAGAACCGCCCCTACACTCCGTTTCATTCGCCGCACGTGTCTTAATTTAGTAATTATTTTTTAAGTAATATTTTCCCTTTTAATGTAAATTATATTTTTTCATTTACCTAATATTTAATGTAAGCAATAGTAGGTACAACAGCAACTTTTTAAATTCAACAGTGAAAGTCAAACGGGTCTAAGCTGAAAACCAGCACTGGAAGTCGGACTTGCAATGGTGCGTCCATGCTTGGCGAACCGAGCACGAGCCGAGCCTCGAACGAGCACAATGCGAGCACGATTCGCGTAGCGTGAACGGGCTTGCGAGCCTCGAACGAGCGCGATTGTCAGTTTTTTCACGTACAAAGGGATTCGCATCATGTTCGTTGTAGGTTCGTTCGTGGCTCGGCTCGTGCTCGCAAATTGAAATGGACCATCAATTTTACAAGCAACTAATACTAGCCAGTGAGAAACGATACGGAAGGTTCTAAAGGGAGGGGGTAATTGCTCGAGATGATGTTTAATAAGTTTTTAATGGTTGCGACGGTGCGGACCCCGCCGTTTAACCGTACCCAAATATACGCTTTTAAGAACCATCTTTATTTGATCCCTACACCCTTCAACGTTCACAGTAATGAAGCCGATATAAGGCTCTAAGTTGTTAGTTTGTGAGCTCAACGTTCACTGGCCGCCAACTATCTGCTGTACTTAGAAACGTTTCAATTTTACTTTATAATGCACCCTTTGCCGTTTACCTGTTTGTAATTTCGATTTGTTTTGATCGCAAAATATAGAAATTATATTAGTATTATATTATCGTTTAGGGGCGAAATGTATTGTCCCCCATCGCTGCCTTTGTGGTGACAGTGTTGAGCGTCTTGGCCATCACGGGCTTTCGTGTAACAGGAGTGCTGGGCGGATGTCGCGGCATGCGGCTATCAACGACCTCATCCGTCGGGCTCTTGTCACTTCCGGTGTGCCAGCCGTATTGGAACCAAACGGTTTGGTGCGGGAAGATGGCAAGAGACCGGACGGAATGACTCTGGTACCCTGGAAGGTGGGACGACCATTGGTGTGGGATGCTACATGCGTCGACACCTTGGCTCCGCCTCACCTTCCGGTTACCTCAGTCACGGCCGGTGCCGCCGCCGCCCAGCAAGAAGGTCTCAAGCGCCGCAAATATGCTACCCTTGGTGATGGGTACATATTTGCGGCGTTCGGGGTTGAAACGCTGGGGCCGTGGGGGCCGGATGCTCACCATTTGTTCAACGAGGTCTCACATCGTCTAGTTGAGACCTCACGTGACAAGAAGGCTGGCGTTTATCTAGGTCAACGAATAAGCATTGCCATCCAACGTGGCAATGCCGCCAGCCTTCTTGGTACGTTTGCACAGGGCAGCGATTTGGGACAAGTTTTCTATTTGTAATTTGTAATTTTTAATTTTAGTTAATTTTTAATTTAGATTTAAGTTGTTTCTTGTTTTTTACCAATAAATATTAGCCTAATAAGGCGAAATTATATTGTATTCAATATTTTTTTTATTTATTCCGCTGATGGTTGGTGATGGAGGTTAATAAATAAATACAATACAATTTACAACTTAAAGTCACGAATAAATATTGAAAATGCTCTACAATGTCGAAGAGAGTTTTGTTTTACTGTGAATAGGCCTGTGTTTGACCGAAATCTCACCATGGTAAGTGATGATATGACTGAAGGTGGCAAGCACACGAAGCCTTGAAAGAACTGGCTCTCAAGTGTAGCTGTCCGAACTCACCGATAAGCACTTATCGGTATGTTAGCGACAGATTTTCAACTTGAGGGTGGTAGCCAGTACTACAAAGTACCCTACCACCGTGCTATGGTTTCCTCACGATGTTTTCCTTTACCAAAAGATCAAGATCATTGTAGGATTCAAACCCGGGACCCGGGACATCTCGGTATCTGACGTCACTACCCCTGAGCTATCATCATACAAAGATCTGAAAATGGTAAATTTTATTATAAAATAAAATGACGCTATTACTTTGTTATATAGGTATCTAAGTAATATGTGATTATTATGCACGTATACTGTAGAAAGTAATGAAAAATAGTAGGTATGCCTACTCATTTATTATGGTACGTCCATTTATATTATAGGACTGAATTCACGGGAAGTTGAGAGTAGTCGACCCCTAAAAAGGGTGATTCCACTTGCCCCAAAACCTGAAGCAAACAGTTAGAAAGAGATGGAAAACCATGTGTAAAGCTCTTAAAAGCATACCCTTTCCCAATGCCACGAAACGTTTGAGAGGTAATTTTATAATTCATCCTTTTTGAACCCATTTTCAGAGATTAATAATTTATTTAAGAACCAGGATTTGTATGGCAGCTCAAACGTTATTTATTATTTCTATTATAAGTACTGGGGAAGATAAATCATAATAGGTACCTATGCATTGGTCATACTTACAAGCAGGCGGAGTCAATAAAAAAGCTTTTTATTGTATTTGTTGAACAATAAAAGTTACAAGTAACTATTATGCTAATTGTGGTTTTGTTTTGTTGTTTGAATGTGGGCGGTAAAAAAGAGTCATTGAATGTGGACGTTGATTGTTTGCGAAAATATTTTGACAAGAAAATTCTAAGTTACCCCGCTGTCAAAATTGCCGCCTAATTTAGGGCGCGCGCCAGTTGACGCCCACTGTTAATTTGAAATTAGAACTGTTAACTTTTTTATTGCAGCCACGTGGCGTTTGTAGCTTGGCCCTAATGTCCAAACAAAATATGTTGAACAAATTCGTAAACTTCTTTATTTTTGTAAGTTGTTTCTTGTCATCAACTAAATAGAAATAAATAAAACAAAGAATCTATAAGTAAATAACAGAAGCTAACTCGTTTAGTGCTGATCCGAATGTCTGCTCCGATGTTTTCGATCCATCTTCAAAAGTACAATCGAGCATAAAATGATATCAATTGAATGTAATATAAAATAAGATTACAGTGTCAATCGTAGGTATGGATTTAGACTTTATACATATATGTTGTTTGTGTTGGTACATATGAATAAATGCAATTGGCGAAATTATTAACATTTCTTTCGCAAGCGTACAAAGAAATCTGTTAAAATGTACTGCGACATATATAACTGACATAACTAATCATAGATCCTTTGGATTGCGGTTAAAAAATAGCAATAACATCAATTGTTATTATAGGACCCGCGTCCCTCGCGAGAACCAACAGGAATAATACGTTTAATAGATAATATTTAATTAAACACAAATTGAGTACAAATTAAAAACTCCTCGGTTTAAAATTTGAAGCTGCAAATTAAAAATATTTTTCATACTGGCTGTGCAACTGGCTGGAAAACAGATTTTTTTTCTCTGTTTTTTCACGACAAAATAACGTTTCGTTTTACTCTTTGCCAGTACAGGTTGCGATGTCAAACGAACGCGCGGCAGTCTTAAAAGCTCACCAATTAGGGACTAAAAGCACCTTCGGGTCTTGCTTGCTTGGCGAGCCGCGTGGTTACGTTCCCTCATCAATTTTGTACGGTGCTCTCTCGTAAGTTAAAAACTTTACGTTCTGTATAGAAAAAAGCCTGTGGAACGTAACCTACATTAAAAAAGACTGGAGAGTTTTATGAGGTTACTGATTTGAATGGTACGGTATTTACTGAGATGTGAACCTTCATCACCAAGCTTATTGAACGTATTACTGACATAGTGTCTGGGATTCGCTCATATAAATATTCCATTTGAAAGGGCTGTCGAAAAAATTGTTTAAATAAAAGGAAACAAAAACCTTTGCCGGTATTAAAAACGTACGTATTTTAAATTATTAATGCATTTATATTTCGACGGATTGGCAAATAAGACGTTTTTGTATTTTATAGGAACACCAATACCTATAGTTTTCTTTTTTGTCAGGAAGCCAATAGCTCTTCAAGGATAAAATGAGTTACCATCACTTGTTTCCGTTTGTTGCAAAATATTTTCAGTAGTTTCATATACATTTATAGTTAGGCATGTAAATGTTTTTCATACACAGCATTCGTCTACATAGATGCATAAGTAGCGGAATAAAATTCCTGTAATTTTTCCAAGATTCAATTAGTGCGGAAAATGCTGGTTTTTACCATTTTTGCGTGTTTCTACTTCGCCGGTAATACTTTTTATGTGGCAAGATTAGGTATCTTGCCTTGTATAGCTTGTCGCCTCTTGAGAATATTGTTATAGAAGAATTGGGTTTGCACAGATTTGTCAGTAACGTGCACCTATGCAGGTTCTTAGATGACGACGATTAGACGTTTCAATATAATTTTCTCTTAGTTCTCTCTTTCTATCTTTAGAGTAGATTTGTCGGTAGCGAATTCTAGATATGCGGTGTCTGGCTTTGTGAAAGAAGAATAGTTTTTGAATATACTTTATTGAAAATAACAAACGAGTTTCTATCTACTATGGGCATTTTTTTATACGAAGAAGTTATTAAGCAACCGTACGGCCCGCCTGATGGTAAGCGGTCATAGTAGCCTGGAACACACGAGGCATCACTCACGCGTTACCGACACTTTCCCCCTCCACAATGACCTCTGGTGACCTCACTCACGCGCAGGAACACAACACTTAGTTATTTGGCTGTGGTATTCTGTAAGGTGGAGGCTCAGAGTATATAAATACTGGTGGAAGTAACGTCCCCAGTCGAGCTGCTCTTTGAGCGAATATTCGCTACGCTCTCTCTTAAAAATATGTACATACTTTGTAGGTTTGATGGTTATATATATGTATATTTAATCTACAAAGTATAAAAAAGTCCTTATTCTTAAAATATAAATTATTTCCTCAAAACTTCTCCCCGTAAATATTTAAGAGTGTACTAACACAGCGTTGTTTTCCTACGTAAAGAGGCTTAAAACAAAAAAGATGGCGAATCTGAGAGCCGCAAGCAAACCTTAAAAACTTTCCGACATGAAAGTTTAAAAGTGATCCGGGCGGGGTAGCTCGGGTGTATGGGGACACGGTTGCCTAGCAACGCCTCCCATGCCCACCCTACGCCGCAAATCTCCGTTTGATACTGAAAACCGAAAATTTATTGTTTCTAACGCACGGGTTTATGTTCCATTTAGTTAGTTACTTCTATGTGATAAAATATATTACTTTTTTGTTGTTTAAAGTGTTATGTAAAAAGGGCAAGTATGAAATATATATAATACTAGCTGCCCGGCGCGACTTCGTTCAAGTAATACCCTACCCTACCCTTCATTTAAACCTTCCCCGGACTTCCACGAATAGTTCAAACCCAAAATTAGCCAAATCGGTCCAGCCATTCTCGAGTTTTAGCGAGACTAACGAACAGCAATTCATTTTTATATATATAGATAGGTAGATAGGCAATCCTTAGGTCTCAAAATTCAAAATTCAAAATTCAAAAATTCAAAATTCAAAATCATTTATTCAAATAGACCTTCGCAGGCACTTATGAAAAGTCTGACTCTAATACTCTAATACCGGTTCGGAAGGTTGCATTTGCTGAGAAGAGCCGGCAATAAACTCAGCAATTACTCTTTTCAAAACAGGCTTAGATTCATTACATAATATATACATTCTAATCGCACTGAAAACAATTGCGTGCCCCGGCGCGGCGGCAAAATTACAAAGTAGACTGAATAAATATTTAATAAGTAAATAAATAGGTCTGGATTTATTAGACCCAACGGTACTCAACTGAAAATAATATTATGAGCATGGGAAGTATATTGTTATGTTGTTTTGAAGACGGAATAGAATTGAAGTTGTTACCAATTGGATTTTAAAAGAATAACTCATGTAATATACGTTTTTGTTCATTTTCTGATATTATTAAACAAACTGTATAAAGCTCTATAGGCTATTAGACATAAAATAAGTAGGCAGTTAATACTTGCGTATACATACGGCAAACTTAAAAAGATAATTAAAATGTAGCATTAATTTGATATTACATAAACTACCCCAGTTTGCGGTGAAAGACGTCGAGTTAAAATTTCTGCCTCACTAACAACGTCTGTACGAGAACAATCCAACATGACGGTAATTCGTCGCAATTTGCGTCACGTATACCAAAGACAAAAGGAACATCGTAGAAAGCCCTGAGTGGAGAAGTCAATTAGAATGCAAATGTAAGAAAACGACCATTAGAGAAGCCTTCGGAACACACGGAGCTCGCGGCCCCGCTCATGTATTGATCATACGATCCCTCACACGCTTACATACGCCCGTCTCTTTTTAACTTCCCCACAACAGATCGCTATAAACATAAACATTTTCACATCAAAAAGCCTTCTCCAGTAAAAACTTCCGAGCCACTTCTTACTTTATATCATCGTGCGAAAATTGAATTCAGAATACGTGAAGCTGTTGAAAGTTACGTCTTTTATCTCGCAAGAATAGTCCTTGTTGTGCCAGCAAATTCTGTTCTTATCTTTAAAGGAATAAAGATCTATTTCAGAGTCGAGTTAAAAGAAAATGAGTTCTATATAGATATTTCAGGGGTTATTATTGATGGAGGACGCAATGTGCTCAGTTTTCAGTTGTTGACTAGTCCTAGTTGTAGGAATGCTTATATTGTATGCTAAAAGATAGAGGGTTGTAAACACGATGATGAGTTTGGGTTTTATACATCTATACATATATTTTTTGGTATGAAAATCCTTATTAATAGCTCTTGAGTTTTAAAAATCATCTTTTATTTTTGTATTTCTTTTCTATGATGCTTAGAAAACATTATATTATTAATATGCAAGTAAGAAATGTCCTTTAACATTTAACTTTCGTAACAAAACAGTAATAATTGGACTGTTTTACAAAAAAAAACTTAAACCGACTTCAAAGTACACTAAGAAGTAATCAAATCCTGATCTGATGACAATGGGACCAAACGGGAAGTGTAAAATTTTTTGGAAAATTCTTTTTTTTGACTAGAAGGGTTCTAGTCAAAAAAAGAATTTTCCAAATCGGTTAATAAATGACGGAGTTATGAGGTAACAAACATAAAAAAAAACATACAACCGAATTGAGAACCTCCTCCTTTTTTTGAAGTCGGTTAAAAAGGAACCTTTATGAGACTTTTGTCTGTCTGTTAGTCTGTTGTCACGGCAAATTTTTCTCAGAACTTAAAAATATTGACTTAAAATTGAAGTATGTACTTTTAGAACTTAATTGCCCGAATCTAAGGTATAAAATGAGTCAGTTTTCTCCTCATTTTTGAAAACGACAGATAGGGTGTTATTTGGCTTTGTTTGCTCATTCCAAAACTACTTTTTAAATAAATTACTGACATATGGTTACCTGAAAAATAGTTGTCTGTTATATCCTGTGGTTATATAATTAATTTTGATACTAAGTTGTTATCATCGTACAAAATCCTCCTTACGCAAGTTCATGTCTTTTGTGTCAAAAAATGTACTATTTACATGTAGCAGAATTCATCTTACTCATCAATATAAGTATAAAAAGCCTTGCCGAAGACTAATATTATTTTCTAGATATTCAGTACAGAATATCATTGGATTTCAAATATGAATGAAGTTGATCAGTCGCAGACGATACGAATGATGGCATTTCGTAGCAACCTCTACGAAGGGCTCCGAACTAAGGAATATAAACGCAGTTTTATTCCAATTATGATATTTGTTTGATATAATTATGTTAAAAAGTAGATAAATACACTTCTGAGAAAAAAAGAAGTTTATTAACATTTCTCTACATTGACAACGCACAGCTTGAATTGCTGGGGCTAAATTTGTAATTTTGCTCACAGGATTCTTAAATAGCGTAGGCTCTAATCTAAAAAGGATTTTTCAAAATTAAACCCTAATGGGAGAAAATAAGGGGTCGCGGGTGACACCGTGGTGTGTAAAGCTAGTTTTAAGATATTTGAAAGATGTATCTCTGCTTACAAGTACCCGGACCACATAGCCAAATGGATGGACTTCGTTTCTCTCTGCGCTTAATCGTTTAAGGAACATAATGTTTGAGATTAAACCCATAGCCTCTTTTTAAACTCGCTCACCATTGGACAAAAATTGTATTATCCCCATACCTTGATATCCGAGTCTATGTGTGAAATCTGTGCAGTTAGCATGATATTTTCTCCCACAAACTCTCGGGTTGTGGAATGTGTCTGTGCCTCGCTTTAGCATATTCGCCTTTAGGCGATGGTGAATATTTGAATACAAATGGCTCGTATGCCGACGGCTAATAAATGGAACTGATATGAGAGAGCAGGTTATTCCGCTCACGATGTTCAATGTCTAGTATTTACCAATAGCTTAGAGTATATAAATACTACGTACAGCCAATAGTAAGACCATAAAGTACGGTGAATGATTGTTACTAAAAAAAATATATTTCAGGGTGTAAGGGAAATTAAACCGTAGCTTTATGCATACAAGACACAAATACACATGCAAATTTATATGGATATGAGGATGACGCAAAAAACTACTGAACGGATTTGGATGAATTTTCCACAGATAGAAAATATTACTTGATACTTTTTACCCCTGAAATACACCCCCCGCGTATGTATTTCAGTGATAAAAAGTATTTTTACATAGTTAATGTAAAAAATAAATTCTCATTCACACGCGCGCTATTGAAATCGTAATATTAGCATCATAGATGTTTCATTAACTTTTATAACTGACGGTGACATCTAGTAAAGAATCTAGAAATCAAAGAAAACAGCAACAGACATGCGCAGCTTTCAGTGTACAGCAAACGATAATCGTTCTTGTTTGTACATAACAAAGTACAAATTCACGTGTCATATTTACGCATGCGCTGTAACATTGATTTCTAGTGTTATTTTTTGAGTTGACAGATGCACGTATCTAAAATTATAGTGATTTTGTTTATATCTGTTTGATGTAGAATTAAAATAAAATATTGAGTTACTGAGTGATGCCGCAGCGATGAGAGTGGAAGGTACCTATTAATCAAATATAACTAGTATTCAACTATCCCATTTTGTATTTCGAGGTTACCCTACGGTTGCCACTTATAGACCAGAGTTTCTCCTATAGATTGGCATGTCTTGAACTGTAGTATCTTTGAGCTTGATTTAGCTCTTCGGTATTCGCAAATTAAATACTGGGAATATAAGGAACCAATTGTAATACATTGGTAATAATGTGGTAATAATACTATTTCTTGGAGCTGAACTTGATTGAATATCCACTAGATGTCTCTGTTGGTTTTGGCACCATCGCTAGAACTAATCCTCTCTCTCATTGTTTACCTACTAAGAATGTCCCTGAGTATTAGTATTTACTTAATTCTGTTGATATCATTTGTTATTGACTCATGTATAATTTGCCGGGGCTGAGGATGTTACACGCTTCCCAAGAAATTTGTATTCACTCGTTATTACTTACAAACCAAATTCAAGCTAACATTTTGGCAGATCTTCGTCTTGGTCATCATTTAACTGAAATTCTTATTGTCAGTAACATGCGTAGTAATTTAAATAGCTATAAGCCCATGACATCACAAGCCATTATCATTTCAGTGTAGACCAACACGTAACCAAGATTTATTGTGGAATAAAGGAATTTGTAACCCGTGAGCTGAAGGATCCATTGTAATCGCGAGGGATTAGGGTGTTATCGGCCGATAATACGGTGGGCTGGCCAGGGCTCTTTGAGACACCCTAGTTTTATATTTTATTTAAAGAGAGGACACACACTGATTGTTGGAACAGCGAACATTTTTTCGATTGGTATACACGCTAACTGGGGGCGAAGTCTGCTAAATGTCATACTGTTGCAATTCCATTATCATTGAATCCATGTCTCACTAGTCTCATGAGTCTACTAATGTATAATGGTGTAATAATAAATGATAAGAATTTTAGTACAAAAACTGACAACTAAAAGATCATTGTGGCACGACTGTAGTTTCAGTGGAAAATCATCGGAAAGCTATTATGACGCCATTATGATGCTATTATTAGTAGACTACCAAAGCTGTAAAATGTGGCAATTTTGACACCACTGATAGTTCATTGGAAAAAAAATATAATAGCAGACTTGGGCTCGTGTCCTTTATACATACACTAATTTTGAAAGCGATTGCTATTCGTATAAAATCAAAATTGAAATTTGGTTTTATTTATTAATTTTCTGGATAAAAAATAATTACGAAGACTTCTGGACACAGTATAGATTTCTGATGATGAGTATCAGAAATCTTCAGTAGGACCGAACTGATCAATTATTTCTAAAATTTATTTGCGAGTTTCTTTTAAATGTATATTTTGTTACATTTTATACCACAACAACAAGAAGTGGTTCCTACTTTACTGTTATATCCCAACAAATATTGGTAGCTTAGTTTGCTGAACTTCATTGCAATATGTCACTCGCTCCATAGTCCCATACCGCTTGGTACGGACACCCCGACATATGTACCGTGCACTTGTCACTATGAGCGCATAATTTGTCCTCCATTATGGCTTTATTTTATACACTGCATACTATAATAAAGTAGGGTTCGATTAAAGACTAGTCTCGTCTTTCCGTCAGACCAAATGTTGCGTCCGAAATGAGGGGACCGGCCGTGCCGTCCTCAAATAAATTATGCATTCAATATATTGAAACTCTATTGTAATAGATTTTTGTACAAAGGGTAGTGTGGCACCTGTTTTTGTTTTGATGTAGATTCAATTTTTTTTCTCGAAAATGCGCCTAAAGATAATAAATAGGCAATTTATTGAATGTACACTGAAAGAAATTACGGTGACAAAGTGTACGTTAGTTGTTGTCTGGAAACTAACTTTAGTTACATTTAATCTTATATCTTTTAGATTTAATCAAATAATTTAGTAATGAACCAAAACTAGTTTTGTTACTGGTGATTTTTAGTTCGCAAGTTAGGTTTAGGTTATTGTTGTTTAGGTATAGGTTTAGGTCGCACTCTGTTTAGGTTATTGGTAGTAAAATTTTTTTTTCAGTGTACCGAAGTAAGATTTTGTGAATTTTTGATGTTTATCAACTATTTTGCCTGGATGAGATTGGTGCTGGACTGAAAATAATAGCGAGGGACTGGAGAACGTTGAAGATAGATAGACTGCAGTACCAATGCCGGTTATAGCAGTATCTGTAACCTTCATAAGTACCCTCCTAAGGCTTCCTCGTATGCCTCATTTCTGAGGGACGTGACCTTTATGGACTATCTTCTCGCAGACTATTGCACGCCATTTAGATCTATCTTATGCCGTGCGCAGTCGTCTTTCTTCAAAGTCCATGTCTCGGAGCCCTACAAGAATATGGAAAACATTTAGACCCTGTCCAGAAGGGGCGATTGCGCCGCGATTCTCTCGCGCGTATTACGAGTCAAAGTATGTGGTAAGTGAACGCGATTTACGGGCGTATTTTAAATTCGCGCGATGCTTGTGGACGCAATGTTTTGGTGACTGTAACTCGCCAACGCGAATTGCATTCGCATTCGCGCGAGAGAATCGCGGCGATTTCGCCCCTTCTGGACTAGCACTAAGGATGTCACTAGTCTGCGTTTGGTTCGTCACGAGATGTTCCTGTCTACCTTGCAGTTGTGTCATGAAATTTTTGCCCGTCCCGATCTACATGTTAGAACCTACGTTTAAACTACGTTACTATTTTCATGTATACGAAAATTGTGCTTAATCCGAAATAGTCCAAAAGCGCATATCAACCTATAACTTACAACAGCAACAAAACTATCAATAATTTACATTTAAATCAAAAATAAAGAAGCTAATTTAAAAAGCATAACATTTAATTTGACGTACTTATGAGTATGCGTTGACAAATGTAATGGGCAGGGTACTTGTGAAATGAGGTGTGAATATTGCATCCCCGCGGGGTATCCTGCGCTCCCGGGGCCTCGTGGACCCCATGGGGACGAGGGTGCCCAGCTGCCCGCTCCCCTAACTACCCTTTATGTTGCAAAACTACAATGCTCTGCAAATTGCAGACAGGTATTAGAGCATTGGTTTTGCGTTCGAGTATTGTTTAGATATTTGTCAAATAAATTGATGACGCGTGCCTGTTTGTTTGTATGATCTAGGGTCTTGGATTGATGAACATCTACTATTATACTTATAAAGCCCTACAGAGAGTTTTTCTTCGAAAACTGTGAAGACGTTTGGATGAGGAATGAAATCATCTATTAATTTTCTTGATTTCAGCATGTCTACTAATATTATTGAATGCGATGGCGTCAGGCATGCGTCGGGGTCCACATCACCCACATGGCCAGAACCCGGTTGATCACAATCATCACCACTACAAGCCGAGTGGAGCGGGCTCGCTCATGGGTGACTCTCAGTTGCTACATGATACTAAGTAAGCATACTACATAATAGAATATTTTGAAAATCTCTTGATTTACATTAAACGTTAACAATTTTGATCGAGGTAGAGCAACGCGTTTATTTTTTCAAGGAGTAGTTCAACTGGAGAAATACCTCCACCTTACAGAATACCGCCATATAACTTTATTTTTTTCACACCAAAGCTTGTCTTTATTAAGTAAATTACCTCTAGTTACAATGGCCTACACAGATAAGCCCTCGAGGCTTCCGTGCAGGCTATAAAACATACATGTAAATTGTTATAGTGGTAAATAAATATATTTCAAAAAAAAAAAGGCATTTTTTCAAATAAATAAAAAAAAAAAATTATTTTCCAGGCATTTAGAAGAAGATTCAAGCCTTCTAACACCAGAAATGTTAGCAAAAATGTCTCCCGAGGAACTGGAGTTTCACTACTTCTCAGCGCACGACTTCGATCGAAATTCCAAGTTAGACGGATTAGAATTATTAAAGGTATGGCTCACTGAAAATTAACAGTTCATATATTTGATAGTACTGTGTGAATTTAAAACGTTTTATTACGATTTTTTTATTCTAGGCAGTTTACCACACAGTAGAAAATGGGACATCAAATGCCGATTACTCTATAGAACCTGAAGCCAATGAACTGGAATCTTATATTAGTAAGTTGATATCAATACAGATGTTTAGATCATCTATAACTTAGGAAAGTTGAAAAAGACTCTTTGCCTGCCATATTAATAGCGCAATCGCGAGATGACCGTCATATTTTAGACACTTTTACACCAAATATGAAAAAATATGTATAAAATATCCAAGTTTTTTTTAATTTAGTGAAAGTCAGAATAAATGTTTAGTTAAATCCAAATCATTTGACTTACAATTGTAAATCCGTCTAATGTAATCGATAGATAAGAAATGTAACTTTTTATATAATAAATATTTTCATATTTCAGCTCTAGTGGACCGAACTCTAGAGTTAGATGACACAGATAAAGATGGCTTTGTTTCCTACGCGGAATACCGTGCAGCAAGAGCCAACAGCCCTTCTGAGAGAACACCCAGGGTATTAGCAGCTATTGGGAATTGAACATATCCTAGTTTAATTTATTTACTAGATTAGTTATGGCTTAGTTTATTCTTCACTTGGGAGGTAGATCTGGCCAGTTTAAGTTTAAACAATCATACCGGGATACTGCTGGGATTCTCTGAGATAAACGATATGACAGAATTCCCATTTTGTTATACCTCAAAATCGGTAAACAACCATACGGCTCGTCTGATGGTAAGCGGTTCCGTAGCTATATGGACGCTTGCAACACACGAGGCATCACTCACGCGTTTCCGACCCTTCCCATTCCCAATTAGCTCTGGCGACCTTACTCACGCGCAGGAACATAACAGAGTTATTTGTTATTTGGCTGCGGTATTCTGTAAGGTGGAGGTACTTCCACAGTCGAGCTGCTCTTTGAGCGAATAAACGCTATGCTCTACCTCTCTAAATTTCTTGGGTATAGTGGAATGTATTATCATAACTGAAAGCCATCTTAAAGAGCAAATTCTTTGTTTGCTCTTAAGTAGTGATTAGTCTATATTACTCTTTTGACTTGGCCTAATTATCACCCTTAACTCTATGGGATGCATAACAAAAAAAGGTGATTCTAGTAAAAAATAAGTTCTGCTATATTTAGTAAAACAAGACAACTAGTTAAGGATAACATTTTTGTATTGCCCAAATATGCGACTATGTAAAATAAAACAAATTTTTGATTATTCTTAATTCTATAAATTTTATTTTAACACATCCATCCCATTAGATTTAACTATCGTTAATAGATTATAACTATTGATGTATAGTGAATTAATAATTTAAAGGAAGAAACTACTTTCAAATCATCTCTTCATTTCTATCTATATACAATGTCAAATTCTCATATCCTAGAATGACTAACTTATAATATTCAAGTTGTTAAGTTACTCTCCGCACTGGTAGCGCGTGTCACATTGAAAACCTCCCTCTCCCCAATCAGCTGCTTGTTTAATACTTTTGGAGATTTCTTCGTATTGATCAAGCTCGATACTGTTCCTGTAATTAAGAAAAAAAGTAATGAATATTTAAAAAAATTAAACACCACTCAAGAAATCTTTAATGACCTTATAAATTTGTAACAAACGGACTAAAGAAAACGAGTTCAACAGTGCTCTAGTTAGTCACATCACTACTCCTTCGAGTCTCTCAGATTCCTTAGATTTCTGAGTTAAAAACCCCATAATTTAAGGATTAAGGAAGCTTTATACTCTAAGCAAGCCACTAGAGGCTCGATTCTCGTAACAAAACTTCAACGATATCGTAGCGACTTCAACGTTTGAACTGTGTTTTTAACCGACTTCAAAAAAAGGAGGAGGTTCTCAATTCGGTTGTCTGTTTTTTTTTTTTTATGTTTGTTACCTCATTACTCCGTCATTTATGAACCGATTTGGAAAATTCTTTTTTTGTCTGGAAGGGTACACTTCCCGTTTGGTCCCATTGTCATCAGATCAGGATTTGATTACTTCTTAGTGTACTTTGAAGTCGGTTTAAGTTTTTTGTAAAACAGTCCAATTATTTACTATTATAATGTCAAATTAATGATTGAAAAATGATCCTATATACAAATTGTTGAGGTATATACACGTTTGAATGTTTTTTATACAAAATATTTCACGAAACATAATTTAAATAGTTGACGACGCTACGACACCGCTGACGTTTTGTTACGAAAATGGACCCCCTGCATAGGTGGAAATTAAAAAAAATAAAAGATAAAGTCCTTGGTGGTCCTTATATTTTGACATTAAGTTTAAAAGGAAAACTCTTTTCAAAAACATCATGCATACCCTTGTAGCAGCTTAGCTCCTTGCACTAGCAGTTCAGCTCCAGCTGAATAAAGCGCTGCTTGCTTAGGTTTTTGACAGGACAGCCGGTATAGGCAGTTGTAGTTCTTGTGCTGCTGACCGGCTAAGTAGCTCAGGTACAGGAGTATCTCGTCCTCGGTAATGTAGGAAGCGTTTTTGTTATCTGTGATAAAAATATGAGATAGAAAAGGTTTTATCAAATCGGGAATTACTAAAATTTAAACAATGAGAAGATGTAATGTTGCGTTCATACTACGCGAACCGAGCAGGAGTCGAGCCACGAACGAACAGAATTCAGCGATGTCAAGTGTGGAAGATACAACGAGAGCGATGCGAATCCCTGTGTTCGTGAAAAAATTGAAAATCGGAGCTCAGTCGAGCGCGACACAAATGCTCGTTCGAGCCTCGCAAGGCCGTCCACGCTACGCGAACAACGAACGAATTCTGTTCGTTCGTGGCTCGGCTCGTGCTCGGTTCGCGTAGCATGGACATACCATAATGTGTGTCAACATTAGTATATTTAATTTTAATTTCATGTAGATATATCCTAGATCAGGTTACTGAAGCCATTGAATTTGTTATACTTAATACTATTAAAAGAAAATAAGGTGAAAGGGACCTGTAGCACAATACCTGGCGATTCAAAATAGGGACTTTTTTGATCAAAAAATAATTTAAAACCATATAGGTAACTAGCAGATCCCCGCGGTTTCACCCGCGAACGGATAGTTTTTTTTTGCGCGGAACACTAATTATTTTCAAGTATAAAAGTAGCTAAGTTACTCCTTATAACATCAGCTATGAACCGGAACAGAGAGACAAAAATGTTTAAAAACTCAATCCGATTTTATAAAATAGTTGAACTCTATGTGAGTTGAAAGTTTAGTGCAATGCGTAGATAGAGAATTGTAGGTAGATAGGCTGTCAGCGTATAGCGAAGAAGATAGCGATAGTTCGACATAATTACATTATATATTTGGATTTTTATCGAATTTAGACGAAATTATCTATACAATTTGCATGATATTAACAGAAAATACACTTGAGTATAGTAATCCTTTGATTTACTTACTGTATCAGTTAAAAAAAACGACGACGTCTGGCAACGCTGATACCAAAGGCCAAGGAATCACGTTGTCCCATACAAACTTTGCCCCCGTTTTTCACCCCCCTAGGGGTACAATTTCGGAAAATCCTTTCTTATCGGATGCCTACGTCATACAAAGAACACACCCTCCAAATTTCAGGTCTCTACGATCAGCGGTTTAGGCTGTGCGTTGATCCGTCAGTCATTCAGGACAAAGCATTTTATATGTATAGATAATATGCTTCGTTTGAAAATCAATCATAACAAAGTAACACCTCAAGCTTTTCTATAGTATCTCATAGGTACGTCAGAGTTAATAATATACTAGCCTAGGGTACGTCTACTTACTAAATACAGTTACAGTACAAAGTAAGCTTTAAAACCCGTTGGTCATTTGTCTACACGGGACAGATAATCCTGTAGCAATGGGATTATGCTTCTAGTGGACATGACAAACCCATCTCCGAAGTATATTGGATTATCTGCGAGTATTTCCACCGGTCAGTTTGTCCGTCACACGACACAAAGGAGTACCAGTTGCTAATGATTCTGTCGAACGGCAGATGGGTGGCAAAAGTGATTTGGATGATTTGTAAGTGGTATTTCCTCGTCATTATGTGGTATTACTATTAAATGGTCGCGTGGACATTATTAAATGTTTTTCTGGTTGGTCAGTTATTTTTATTGGCTAGCTTTTGTATTACAACTGTAAAGGTTAGATACACCTTTATTCGTATCAATGCAACAGTGTAAGAATTAATATTATAAAAGTGTGTTTGTTGGTTTGTCTTTTTTTCTCGCAGCAAAACGAATCGACGTGATTTTTTTTCACAAAAATTGTTTATAGGCGGAGAGTAAAAGTAAAAATAATTTCAGACAGTGCGTTTTAAATTAGATAAGGAAATAGAGCTTTTATATTATTTACTAGCTGCCTCACGCGGTTTCATCC
Source organism: Achlya flavicornis (assembly GCA_947623365.1). Taxonomy (NCBI): domain Eukaryota; kingdom Metazoa; phylum Arthropoda; class Insecta; order Lepidoptera; family Drepanidae; genus Achlya; species Achlya flavicornis. The sequence continues at coordinate 9,482,138 of OX392482.1, forward strand.
GCGTTCCCGTATAAAAAGTAGAAGCCTATAATACTCGGGGATAATGTAGCTTCCTATTAGTGAAAGAATTTTTAGAATCCAACTGGTAGATCCAGAGATTAGCCCGTTTAAACAAACAAACAAACGAACAAAAAACTCTTCCGCTTTATTATATTATTATAGTATAGATTAGCTATAACGTCTTTTACTTAGTCACTAATTTAACTATAGGGTAATGAAATCCTTATATTTATTGTTCACATTGTTTTATCAATAAGTTGTAAAATATGTATCTTTTTCAACGATCCAACGAAAGGAATATTTATGATCATACCCTGTCCTAGGCTATACTACTTATTAAACGAGCAATATTTGATGGTTGGAATTCTTGAAAACTGCTAAGGGATTTCGATGAAAACGATATGGGGCTTTTTGGGGCGAAAAAAACGTTCTAGCTAGGTCTCATCTCTGGGAAAACACGATTCGATTGTCGTCCGAGTTTTCAAGCATAGCTAGGTCACCCAGTAATTAAATTATCAATTGACTTACCGTCTAAACTTCTTCCATAGTGGTGTCCACCTTTCCATGCGCCGGCGCCGAAGAAACCCGCAGCCAAAATCAACGCTTTCAAAACAATCAGAATTACCAAATTCGTGAGGTTTAAACTCAACACCTGCAAACACAAAATACAATCTGGTTAAAAGGCAACTCAACTATTAGCAAAATGTATTACGTCATCGTTCTGAGGACCTTTTTATGACTCACAATAATCTGTGAACACAAAATTCTTATCTCTTCAAAGAAGCGTATCTATTACTCATACAAAAGAAATGTTTGCGTGCAATTTTAAATTAAAGTGCAATACGGACCTGAGAAACGCAGTCAAAACCAACCTGACTGCTACCAGTAGACCTTGCAATGAAATCCTTCGCTATACTGCTGACGACCTGTCCTCCGGTACCACTCAGAAAATTTCCTGCAGCATCGAGGAATGAGGATCGTCCGTACTGAGCAGTATCGTTCACTCCACTATCGAACCTCGCAATTGATTCCTCACTCTCCCTAAATGGTATTGGCGGCTTCTCCCGTGGTAGCACTGCGTTGGAATCGAATCCTTTCTTTGGGTACATCTTCTTCGCGTATTGAGGCGAAGAGTAAGCACCGGAATGTTCAGCTGAGGCGATGGCGACACAAGATAGCAACAGGTAAATAGCAACCATGTTGGACGGGGGTTGGATGGTGACTGGTCAGGAAACAGGTAGTCCGTACAATGGGTAGCGATACGTTTGAGGTAGCTCTAGTGTAGTCTGCTGTTTTATCTCTTCCCGGCTTCTTTTGTTTGTCACACGCACGATGACATCTCCTAATGGTGCTATTGTTGTTGCTTTTTAGTGGCATTACTAATATTTTTTCTTTATATTGTTATATACATTATATTTGATACTGTATATATGTTATGGTATGTAACGTTTTTTAATGAAACAATTAACTATTAATATTTTCGTAAAAGTTAATTTACCGATTGCCAATAACCGAATTGAAACTAACTAAGTATCCACTACTTCAACGAAATATTATTATTATTTACTGTATTTATGCCTATCTATAAAAAAACAATAGGTGCTAGGGAAATAATCATCAGGTGCAGGTGGACTTGCTATGTAGGTAGGATATAAGTACTTGTGGAGAGATAGGTTATAAATAAAATAAAGTTATAGATTAATATGAAAAAAAAAACAAGTATTGTTAGCTAACAATATTATTTTGCAAGAATGAAATGCAGCGACGTTCACAAAACAAATGCAGGCGACAACATTAAACCTAGCGGAACATCTTTGTTTACGTCCAAGATATGTCAATTTTGTTCCGTAATAGTTACGTGCGACGAATTGGGGCAAACACTTGCTGTTTCGGTGATTGTGATGTAACAATGCATCATAATAAATGGGTATATTGACGTCTGCTAGATTTGTGTAGGTAACTGTGTCAGACATAAAACTAAGGAAATAAGTTGAATTAATTAACACTGTTGATAGGTAAACGTCGTATTTCAGATTCGCTGAAAGTTCATAAGTCATTCATTTCTTTGAAAGAGCTTATTACAAAGTAGCTGATTATAATTGAAGATAAAGATGTCTGGAAGTAGGTAGCTGCACTCTGCAAATTTAAAACTTTAGTAAATTTGACCTTCACAAGTGCCTGGGACCTTCTGGGACCTTAATTGAATAAATGGCTTTGATTTGAATTTGAAACGTAGATCTATTTGCTTGGACTATAGGCCACCAATACAATGACCAGATATGCTACAAAACTGCATTTTGCAAAAATCAGAAAGAAAAACCCGATGTAAATTTGATTATATGAGAAAAATCAATCTCTTCACGTCTTCTAACTCTTAAAAAACAATATTTAGAACGTTCCAGGTTTCAAAAGTAGAGTAAGTGATTTCAAGGCGAAGATAAATCAGAATCAGGATGATCTTTAATGCTGTTGCGTGCGAAGGTCGTGGTTTCAAATCCTACAATGCAATATCGTGTGAAAACTTTAATACTGTTTTTATTTTATACCACTAGCAGCCTGTAACTTGCGGATACTTTGCATATACAATGATGTGTGGTCTATCTGGAAAGTAAATTGTCTTCATGGATGACAAAGATTACTTTCGATCTTAGAAACAACAAGTGAAACAATACAAATGTCGATACTGATCTGCCACTTAACTATACAAAATAGAACCTATTTTTGTGCAATCGGTACCTAGGTAATGTGCCTAGCTAGGTAGTCATTATACATGATCCCTGCTATTCTATATACCTCTATCATTCTTGTAGGTATCACAATTTAGTTGTACTAAACCATAATTAAATAATTCATTTAAAATATGTTACTAAAAAAATAATAACTTTAACATTATTATGTTTTTTTACTTCATCACGTTCGCGTCGAACTGATTTGAAAAAATAAATGCCATATTGTTAGTAAATGAATTCAATTAAATATTTATTAGGTAAATATTTTGTTCATTATAAAGAAAGTACTTACCTATACAAAATACATTACGTTATAGACAAAAAAGTCTACCAATAGGTTATTGACTCTATAGATTGCCGATTGTACCAGGAACGAATAAGAGATTGCTCTATTCGTTCCTGGTACAATCGGAGTCCAGTATATAAGTGATGGTAGATACGTTTTCCACACCGAGGAATAATTTTATCGAACATATAAAGTGGATATAGAATTAGCCTAATTAGTTATTTGTTCAAACATCTAAACCGCAAACGAACCTTGCGCATAATAATGTTTGATCGTATGCATATGCATTACGTAAAAGTTTTGCTCTGATTTGTAAGTGGGTAAAGCGTTATGTAAACATTGGCCGTGAAATATAATTGTATGCTCTTTAAAGGACTGATTCTTAAAATGCAGAATTTAGTGTAGGTTTTATGAGCTGGTAAGTAATACTTCTACTCAGTCTTAGGCAGGTACCTCCTTTCACCTCAATCTTTTCAGGTATACCTATTTCGATCGGAAATCTTACTTTCGAAGTATTCCCCCACCGCGGCACCGCCAATAATATGCATTGATGCAAATCCGTTATCCAGGGGGGCTAAAAAGGAAGCTAAAGCAATATTGCTACGAAATATTTTTTTTCGAATTCTCGGCAGATCCTAAGTGATTCCAATATTTTTTGGTAAAGTAGTTACCTACTCATTATAAACAATTCAATTAAAAGATTTGGAATTGATGAATTGCATAAGATCTGCTTTAAATTCGAAAAAATGAATTGCGTTAGCAATATTGCTTAGCTTCCTTTTTAGGGGGATCATCTTGTCTACAGGCCGGCCTGTAGAAAAGATGGTTATCGACAATCGTCATAGTTAGTAAACGATCAACCTTTGTATGGATTTGACATTTCAAATCGAAATATCACGTGATTTTTAACAATATCTTATGTCAATCCCATACAAAGGTTGATCGTTTACTAACGATGACGATTGTCGATAACCATCTCATCAACATCATCAACGTCGACTAGGGGGGCAGGTCTCTGGCGAAATGCTTGAAGACTACCGCCATCTATAAAATCAGACCAAAAATATGAAACTTTTTTCGTAGTGTCATCTATTGAAGTACATTGTAATTTTCTTGTATAGTACTATTCGAAAAGTTACATAGTAGTTTCCCAGATGGCGCAGTAATCGGGAAAGTTGAAAACCTCGCCTCCGTTATATTAGTATAATAAATGAACTACAGATGTCGCTAGAATCTGTTATTTTGATGCTAGCCAGCTGTTTGGCAAAGAATCTGGGTGCAATGTTTCAAAGGGGGAAAGTTTCAATAACATAGCTCTTATACTTTAGATTTTATTGATATTTTAAAAACCCCTAATGGTGTTCAAAACTCTTACAGTAATTCTTGAAGTCCTAGAAAGCTAAAATTACCTACACAAACAACAAAAAATTTCTGAAACTTGGATTTTTTTTCCCAAAAAAATAACAAAATAAAAAAAACCCACCAAAAACATTTTTATGTAAAATATTGCCAAGACTCCTATGGTCTCATATGGCTCGCATTGTCAAAAAATTATCAGTTCTCTTGTAGAGCCAAGCCAATAACTGTACACGCCCTAACTCTACAAGCCCTAACTTCACAAATCTACCACACCGTTGTCAAAATATGTAACTTGGCCGTTTCGCTACTACAAGAACAGTAACAGTGAATAAATACGCCCATGTGACGGTAGCGAAACGGCCAAGCCAGTTAATGCTTGTAGAGTTAGGGCTTGTAGAGTTATAAGCTTGGCTCTTGATGAGATCTGATAAATCGATAGATCGCTCGAGATATTTCTCAGGTGTCGTCTTGGCAACATTTTACATGAAAATGATTTTGGTGGGATTTAAAATGATTCGATGCCCTATGTAAATAAATGCTGTATTATGTGTATATACGATGTAACTAATCTGCTTTAGGGAGTAGTTAACTCTTGTAAACTCTAGAACTTTTCTAGAATTTGGATAGTCTAGAAGTTGGAATTACACCTAATAGAGAAATAAATCTTTAATATCCCATTGTAATAATTTATCTAATTGGTAATATGTCACGTGTAAAGTGTCCTGTAAAGTTTTTCTACTATGAACGACCTAAACGAATTGAGTTAGACAAAGTGAGAGTGGATACAACCAAAATAATACGACGGTGCAAGTTCAACGGTAGACAATTACACGGTCAATGCGGTGTCATAATGCGTTTAATACTTTTATAAAGCAATGAGCAGGCGCAGCGGTAGGCATTTCTCCCAGCGTGGTTCGTGAGCGGTCGGCGGTAATCGTGAGAGCGCTTGCGCCGCCGGCGCCGGCGCTGGTGAAAATGTTTTGGTATCAGAAAGTGAAACCGGGTAGCCAGCCTTGACCGTCACAGTGGAAAAACTGTGGAGTAGTGTGCTAAAATATAATTTTCTCCTTTTTGATATTTTTTTACCAATGTTATAATGTATGTTATGCCCTGCACATGTTGATTTAATGCTGTTTGTTAAGTACTTCTTTTCAGCGGAACTATATACAGAACCAATTTTTTTGTGGCCGAGTTTCCTCTAATAACATTACATATAAAGAGGGTCTACATAGAAATAATAGCTAATTAGAAGGGACAAAATCTTAAACATCAATGTTTCCCCGAAATGCTACCTAATATTATAATACAGTATGCAAACGAGTTATGAAAAGCGGATATAGAATAAAATTCCAAGAAATATTGAAACTTTGTTTATTTCACGTTTATCAAAGAAGAAAGTGGGATAATTCTCGGTATATGTAATAAGCCAAGAAAGCACAAATTGGAAAATACGTTACTACGTCCTTCTTCCAATATTATTTTAACATTTTGGGTTGTGATTTTTCACAAATAATTTTAATTTTGTTTTTTTAAAATAAGCGATCTTTTACGAAATAGGAGGTTTCTACTATTCTTAATTTTAAACTGTAGAGAAAATTAAAAAAAAAAAACTAATGGAAATAAGAAAAAATGGTTCGTAATTCTAATTAATACACTTTTTCACAAACAGCTCTGATTCCTAAAATAAAATTTGCTGTTTTTCAGGAGTTAGTCCCTATTCAACCAGCGTGTTTTGCGATTTGATTACTAAAAAAAAAGCATCAATGTTATGTCCAACCACGTCTCTGCCATTGGTATCCGCCGGTTCTCATTTGGACAAAATGCGACGAAAGTGCTTTGTTTCTTGTAACAATTTGTAAGAAGCAATTGCACTTTCCCAGTTTACCGGCGTGATGCAATCGTGCTCGGTTAGTGTAACAAAACAATCTATACGTAATGGCCAAACAATGGGTTTTGGGCATCCCGAAATGTTGTTGTTGTTGGTTGTTTGTTGACGTCTTGGAAAAAACGCTATATTTTTATTCAGTATATTTTTTGTCAATATAGGTATACTTACTTTATACCAATAGTGTTATAGGTAGGTGACTCGTGACAATAATTAGAATAGCCTTCCTTTATGGAATACTTCGGTCTTGAACTGCATGTATTCTAGAATAGCTTCTAGCCATGTATAAAGTGATACTGCTTGGTTTAATTATCTTTATTTGTCCTAGTTGAGAGCGCGTCCGGGAGTGTAGGTGTGATTTCATTTGTAGTAGGTAACGGGTTTGAAAGTTTTCAAGTCACAACATTTAAGTAAACTAAACAAAACAAAAAAAAAAACTCCTTTGACATATCGAGGTTGGCTCGAAAATCCAGAGATTTGACGCTACTTGTCCTGGATGAAAATTTCACATCTTAAGGAAGGTCTTCATCTCTTGAAGGTTTTACAATAACCTTGATAGGTACTATGGTACATTTTACAAAAGCACTATATCTCTTTCCTACATGTTTATCTAAAACATTTTACGATTGTGTAACACAAGAAATTGAGCTTTCATAGAGCAAAGAAAGCAATTGTAATGGCAAACAATGGAAATGGCAGCAGAGGCCATTTTTTAAGTGTTACGGACGTTTACGGCTTCCGTATCTCGCTGAATGTATATGTCATTTGGAAGATAAAATAAGAGTTATGAAATGATGGTCTTATAAAGTTTTAAGCGTATCAAAATATAATATTACTCAATATTTTATAAGATAATCGTGTTTCGTAATATTTCAATCAATTTATATGTTTACGATCTACAATTCAAATATCATTTCCGGTGTGAAACGTAAATTTTTATTGTTGTTATTTTTTAATGTAATTTTTTTAAGCGTACAACCATTTGTTTTTATTAATTGAATACTCGTGCTACAATCAGTTTTTTTTATATATGAGAATGTGGTATATCTATATTGTTGCAACTAGGGGGTTTTCAGTGGACATTTTAAGTAATATTATGCAAAATATAAACTAAGAAAATTAAGTAGGCACGATTACCTATAGCCAGGTACTAAATACCAAATAAAGACTATGATTTCTTACGGACCAGTCGTGGGTTCGCTTCTCACACAGGACAAACATTTAATTTTGTGCACATGATGTCTGCTTGTCCTGACTATGTATGAATCGTGAGTAAGGTCGCCAGTCCTCATTGGGGAGGGTAAAGGGTCGGTGAGTGATGCTCGCGAGTGTGTTTTGCAAGCGACCATGTGGCTACGGTAACCGCTTACCATCAGGTGAAAAGTACGCTAGGAAACCGACTTCGTCGTATAAAAAAAAATATGTCCTAGGATATAATTTTGTGGTGCAGATTCTGTTGTAAATCCGCACTATACTAATTTAAGTCACATCACATCTCTTTCTTACAAATATTATTGAAAAAGGATATAACATATTTAATGCTGTCAAATTAGTCTTTGCCGTTTTAATTTGCAGGTATTTAGACGTAACAGCGATAGACAAAATTTACGTAGAAAACAAGCATTGGACTAATTTGACAGGACTAAATTTCTTACATCCTTTTCTTATGTTCTTTGTTAGAAGGAGATATAGTGAGACTAAATCAAGACTAAATTTATTTTATTTGTAAACAACAGAATCAGCACCACTGTCTCTCTCTGACATCACGGAAAACGTTCCTACGGAATTCTAAAACCACAAATAAACAAAGCACAATTTATTTACAAACACAGCCCTCTCGGTCACGGTGGAAGCCCATCGACACTGCCTCGTCATTTAACGCCAGACGGTTCCTTTATGCTTTCTACAGCATACAAATAGATCTGCTGACTAATTTCTAAATCATATTTACCTTTCTTCGATAAAATTCGACATGCTAGAATAACCTTATCCGTCGTAATCTCTTTAGTTAATAAACTCTCTAAATAATGAAGAAAAATAACAGAAAACCACTGGTAAATTCGAAATATATTTATTATTATATTTTTGGAAAATATTAAATTCCGCCCGTAAGTAAGTATTAAAATGTTCCTACCAGATTTGGTGAAATAAAAAAAGTGTTGTAACTTTCTGTAAATTTAAAACTCTACATTGAACCATGTTCGATTATAACGACTTGTTAATGATACGATAATAGCTTTTCCTACTAAAGTTGGATCATAAACATACTATTAATTATAAAAAAAAAAAAAAAAAAAATGGATTTTCGTTGACATGTAAGCTAAATGTATTTTTTTTTGTCTTTATTGACATGTGCTTTTTCTTTTTGTAATTGAATTTTATTTGATTTGAAGTTATATTATTGGTTATGTCTATGTGTAATTGTTTTTTTTTTATATAATTATTTTCTTTGTTTTTAATATCGTTTAACATTCAGACATAACGTAAGTTGTTAATGAATAAATGAATTTGAATTTGAATTTGAACCTAATGTAACATACAAAACTTTCTTTAAAGTAAACCATTAAATTACTAGAAATCCCACTTATTATACCTACAAAATGTATCCAATCCCTGTATTCCGTGGTGATCATAATATAAGTATTATGGTAACAATATTCTTACATAAATAAATACTCAATATAATCTAAGCTATTTTCTCAGACACGTCAGCTGCCCGAAGCTTCCAGTTTCATTTACTACGAAGATACTAAGAGCCTAATTTATACAAGACCATCATTCTTATAAAAACTTGAATTCATGTAATACCCATATTACAGTTTGATTAGAGGACGTTAACGTAAACTTTATTATGTTTTATTTTTCTTCTTGCTTTGCTGTGCGGATTTCAGAGATGTCGAAAAGGGTTCGACTGAAAATCAGGTCCGAGGTATGTATCTACCTCATAATCATATTCAAAACAGCCTATGGATGTCCACTGCTTAACATAGGCCTCCCCCATTGACTTCCACTTCGAACGGTTTTGGGCCGCTTGCATCCAGCGGCGGCCAACGACTCTGACCAGGGCCAGTAGACAAAATGGTTATCGACAATCGTCATCGACAGTAAACGACCAACCTTTGACATAAGATGAAGAGGCCATTATGTGAACGCATAGTCATTGAGTTCAGTCTCCGTTTTGTTTTTACTATTTTTGATTGTGATCTTATTCTATACGGTGTGTGTCAATGCGATGGTAGCTCGACGTCGGATACCGGGTACCCGGTCCATCATCAAGGTCCCGGGTACCAATGAGCATGAACTTTCGGTGAAGGAAAAATCGTAAGGAAACCATAGCACGATGGTAGAGAAGTTACTTTAGAGTACCCATCTGGCTGACTACCCTATCGGTGAGTTCCGACAGCTGCACTTGAGAGCCAGTTCTAGGCATTGTGTGCTTACCACCTTCAGCCACATCATCACTTACCATGGTGAGATTGTGGTCAAGCACAGGCCTACACACAACCAAATATGTGTATTATGTACCTACCAAAGATTATATAATAAATAATAAACAAAATCATCGCAATTCAGATAAATAGGTTTCTCATTGTAACATTCACTTGTGAGACTTCTACAGGACAATGACCTAGCTCTAACGATGTAATAATTACATTTCGCTAGTCACGTATATACGTGACTAGCGAATCTATTACAAACAAACAATACATATGTATTGTTTGTTTGTAATAGATTCAAAAATGGCCGAGGTGCTATTAGCCTTTAGGCACAAGTACAGTCGAGGACATAAATATGTATACAATTAGTAAAATTCAACAACGGTTTCCTCTTAAACTACTGATTGAAATTATAAGATATTATAAAGGTAGAATCTTCTAACATATACTATTATGATTTGTGTAATAGCTTAACACTTAAATGTTAAACATGCGAGAAAATCGCTTTTGAATTTCTAAAAGTGTATACATATTTATGTCCTCGACTGTACCTAAGGACTAAAACTATAAAACATCAGTTACGTGTCAGGAACATGTTTGATCTATTTCAACCGTACTTTTGTTTTGTCTATAAGCCTAGAGGCTATAAACTTTACTTGAGATTTCACGGTAAGTTAGAGACGATGAGAGATCACTTTATACGCTTCGTTTCAGCAAAAGTAACGTTTTAAAACTATTATTTGTTGGCTTCCATTCCGTAGTTACACATCCGATTCCGGGATATATAAACTTAGATTGTTATGTTGATTCCAAGATTTAAAGAATAATAACGATCCTAAACCGAATTGACTATCAATCCTATTAAAAAAAAGGATTTTAAGTTTAAGTATCGTATAAAATTTCATATGCCTTTAGTATAAAGCTGTTATTTGGACAAAAAGACGCTTAAATGATGACTGCAGGTAGATCATATTTCAGATAGTTGTCAGTATGGTACTTGAAAGAAAATATTTTTTTAACTTAATAGGTACTGGGTTATCGAACTCTTATTAAAATTCATACGAGTATACTGTGTGAACGCTAAGTACGTACTATAATTTCTGATCGTATCTGGCCAAAAAGGAACCGTTACTTGAATAAAAAAAATACTATAACTGATTATGCGACGATAAAAATTACGAAAGTTTATCATCAAGATAAGTGTTGCTACATATACGTACAAATAAAGTCTACATGGGTATGTTTGCATAAAGTTTCTAATAGTTTACTTTTTATTTCTGTTTCCTTTCTCCGAGCGTGATTAGCTGAGCAATAAACTCTTCGTAAATGTTATCCGAAGGTTTCGGAGATAAATATGCAGGTTAACTCGCGCGCCTTTTACGAAGATTTATTCCATTCGTATAAGGTAAATTGCGGATTCTTCGAACGAAGATGTAGGTTAAAAATAATTTGAACGTTATATTATTTACTCCTTACCTGGATAACGGTAAATTATACATATATGCTACTAATATGGTACAAAACTTCCACCATATTTATCTAACATAATTTAACACGATGATAGGATAATAAATAGTTCTACTTAGAAGTCTAATTTAACTTAGAAAGGTTTTGGTCTGACTGAGATTGTAACAATCTATCGTAGCAACATTATGCTTCATTGAATTCACTTTTCAGCACAATTGATTTTTTCATGTCTCTAAACTGTGATGTCAACAATTTTCCACACTATTAGACAAGGCAATTGTAGCAATTTATCGGTCGATTTATAATTGTTGTTCGACATGCACTCGATGCGTGCACGCAGACTATTATAGATTTCGCATGAAATACAGGCCAGTGTTCGGTCATCACATCAGTAACTCAGTTTGTATTGCAGTATTTCAAGGCCGTCACTGATTTATGAAGAAATTGATGACCAATTAAATCCGCAATAAAATTTTCTTCTTGCTGTTTTCTCCATAAATTATCTTTATAACGATCAACAGTAATTTGTCGAATTCAAAGCATAGCACTTTTAGCAATTAAGCCATTTAAGTATAAGCTGCTTAACCTTAGCAGGCTGGTTTAATGTTCGCAGCTCTATACCAACGTTATACACCGACATATAATTCATGTTTATCTAATTCCAGATAGATTTATAGTTGCACGTGCGAGATATCTGGCCGGTAAGAGTGCAGTGTGCAATTAGAGCGAAGTTGATCGCAAGATACGGGTAATAGAGCTCGCGATTATGGAGAGAGCAACACTACTACGCGAATGGAGAACAGTGCAGTGATGGATGTTTGGTATTTCTATTTTATTTGGGTTAACATAAGTTAGGTATTTACGTTAACTCTATGGTTATGTATATGGCGAGGAAAAGGTAGCAGCTCCAATACGTACACTCGGTACTTATTGGAACTGATTCGCAATTACCCCAATTATGTTATTTGATTAGACCAAAATATTAAGAACATTAAATATAATAAAATATTTACAAAATATATAAACTGTATGCTTGCTTCTCTGGAAATAAGAGAAAACTCCCATTGTAATCCATTTGAATACTATAAAATATGATTTAATCAAGAAATCAGTCCTATCGTGTGGGAAACATCTGTGCAACATTTCTCCCATTATCCACGGAGAAAACATCCCATAAAATGAAAAACGGTTTCACCCGAGCGCGGGTCACGGCCCTGAGAGAGTCGCGATAGTCAATTAAGATAGCCGACGGCAAACGACAATCGCCACATAATTATCTCGCTCATTCGTCGTGACCGAACTGAAATAACCATTGCATTAGAGCGCAGGGAGGGAACTGTGCATCCACAATCAAAACTATATCAGTGGGGTACCGCCGCCACCGGCGCTCAGTCCACGCGCGTCTTGCCCGCGCGCCGACACGCGATCCAACGAAAGTGAAAATAGCCCAATGAAAATGACAGTGCCACTACTTACATTTTGCGTGTTTGCATTTGCTTTAGCCGACTCGAATGATCCGACACAAATTGAAAAATACAACGAAAAACAAAAGACATATCAACTGGAAGTGCCTGGGAAGGATCCCATTACAATAATAGAAAATGCTGAAGATGCAAAAAGGTGGAAAGACATTTCTTTTGATCAAAACAAGGACAATGTCGAGCTTAAGAATTTAATGACTCACATCGTACATGACTTAGATGAAGAACGACCACGATGTTATGGACCCTCTTGTCAAGAAGGATACGATACTAATGAAGGACCACATGAAGGATTTGAAGAAATTTTGCTTGCTGCAGATAAATTAAAAGATTATCGTGAGTTCTCAAAAGATCGTATTCAAGCTATAACTGCTTTGGCAGCCAAACTTAAAAAAGATAGACTGAAAGCTGATCGTTACTCAACTATGAGTAGTCAAGAAGTTGATGATGATAATAATGGCAAAGTATTTACAACCTGGAACCGGCTGAAAGTTAAACAGCACAAGCATCCCTACGACGATAAAGACGGATGGGTGACGTTGGAACCTGTAGCATGGTCTACTAGCAAGATATCAAAGTGGAAACCAAATGTTAAAAAGCAGAAGCCAAATCATTGGAACGAAGATGAGGACAGATTTCCTAATGATAATAGATTTTCGACAACAATGGATACACAAGATACGGAAATGGGGATGGGAATGGGTAATAGTTATAGTTATCCACAGAAAAGGCCTACATTATCTCGACCTGGATTTATAAATAACAAGTTGCATGTGCCAGCTGACTACGATCAAGAATTGCCTTCAAAACCATCGTGGTCCAATCCCCAACAAACTTCTTACCCAGCTTCTTGGTCCCCTGATGAAGGGAGACGGCCGCACAAGCCAAATTGCGATTCAGATGATCACTATCCCAACGACGATTCCGTATATTATGGTGTATCTGATTCAGTAGTTACTGACCCACGACCACCTAACTTCCCATACGAATATGAAGCTCTACATCAAGCTTCAAGTTCAATGCAAAAACGTCCCTACAGAAGGCCTACCCAAGTTGTATACGCAGGAACCCCTGACTATGATAAGTACGAAAATGATCGTGTTTCAAGACCACCTTATGGTGATGGCCAATGGGTTTTGTTATCAACAACGAAAGGATATAGAAATAAGAAGCGTCAAAGATCACTGAGTCCACCTGCTGATGACAGTTCAGATTATACAACTATGACATCACACCAAGCCGTGGCTTTAACTGTTTTGCCATTGGACAATGCCCACACAAATATGACGACATCTCATGGTGGTTTACTAGAAGTTGAAAAAAGTTTCCAAACCGTTGAAGAATCGAAACGCGATATGGACAAGAAGAATGATTTAGATGTGGCTGCATCTCAGCATAGACCGATGAGGAGTAGAATAATGAGGAGGAAGGTAGTATCTAATACTGCTCCAGATAGTTCAACGATACTAGCTGCAGTTGGAGCAGGTATGGTGCCTGCTACTATGGCCATGGTAGTACCCATGATGCTAGGGCGTCGGCGACGTAGAAGAGACGTCAACGGAATCCCAGAAGACTTGCATTTAAATAATATTTTATATAGATATCAGTAGGTTAACATAAGTCTGTTTCAAAGATTGTCTCATAGCTGTGATTGTAATTTAATGTGTTCTTCGAGTGTTTAGTATGAATGAAAGCATTTTTTAAGTATTACTAAATTATTGAAGTATTGAGAATTTGTTGAATTATGAACGATGTACCTTTTACAAAGGAATTATCTTAATAGTTTTAAGTGATTAATTTATGTTTTTTTATTTATTTGTTATTAAAAATCTGAGATGTTTACAATGTTATTTTCTATTATTTTAATTCTTTTTATAGTTATCATGATAATTCAGCCCAGATATATTAACTACTGAATGATATTTTGCTTGTGTTACTAAAACATTTTCTTGGAAATAGCTAGTTACAATAATATCATCGCCGATTTAATATATTACATTAGTTATTGGATCACATCTTACTAGTAATGACTTTTGAAAAAGCTTTTCAGAACTTAAAAAAATATTTGAAAGTAAAACTATCCGTCCGTCAGTTAACGTGCTATTTTAACTGATCATAACGAGCTGCATTTTACAAATAAGAAACTTTAATTCTCGTTTCATGGTCTAACACCTGAAATAGGTGCATACATTACGGTAAATGTTAGCTTTCAATGTAGATAACTTTCAAGTAGTATAAAGTACGATAACAGATCCTCTCTCTGGCTTCTAATGTACAAGATTTGCTTAGTTTGGGATCGTTATGAGAATTACATGTAATCATATTTTAGGTAATGCATCATCTAGGCAGAGATACTAACATGGAACCTTGCCCTTGGAATCGACCCCTAGGGGTCTACATAGACCACTTTGGACACCACTGATTTGATATTCCTGCAAAAGTTTGATATGTTATCTTACTGATAAAATATTATGAATGCGAGTGTTGAATTTGTGTGAAAGTTTGCCACTATACCCCGACGCGGCGACGTTACAAATAAACGAATTGGTATAAAACTTGGCACATATTATTAAGATTTTCTTATAATTATTAATAACACTATAGCATTAAGCATGTTTATATAAAACAAAACTTTTTATCTTTATAAAATTAAATATAATTATGATCCTTTTGGGAGCAGGTGATACCGCAGAGCAGACACTAGTCCATGATAATCATGTTTGTTTGTTTGCTACGCTTTCACCCCTTGACTACTCAACCGATCACGATGAAATTTGACATGCATATAGCCAATGGTATGGAGAAGTAAATACGCTACTTTTTATAGCGGGAGCGTGGGTGAAACTCCGAGGGACAACTAGTTATTCATAACAGAGACAAATTGTATCAAAATATTATTAATAATATATTATTAATATCAATAAGCTTAATTAATGTTTGAGCATTTAATATATTACAAGGATGTCCAAGGGTTAATATAAAATAATTGCATAGTGTTAAGTTTAATACTTGTAATAAACTTCTCCCGGTCGACTGTAGATATTGCCAGTTCGTATTGCTTCCATCAGGTATTTGACACCAAAAAGACAAACAAGAAGGAGCACTGCAACAAAAATATGAATATAGTATGTTGGAGATTTTCTTTATGCTACTTAGTTGGCAAACAAGCATAAGAGAAATCGCCGTGTTGGCGGCGGAAGGGACAATGTATATCTGCAGTACCATTGTTATTTAATTCATGGTTTTGCCATCTATCATCAGCTAATACTATCCCGATCACTTAATACATAGATTTGGGCTATAGTTTCATAGGTCTATTAGATAAGGTTGTACTTCATATAGTTTTGTATATTAGGTACCGTCGCCGGATTTAAGGAAATACGATAGTCATTATTATTGATGCTATAAAAAATGTCATCTGTTCAATTCAAAATTATTTCTTCTGTATTATCTTGCAGCTCAATTGAAGAAACGGGAGAAAAACTTCGTTTAATTTCGGTTGACGCTTCCGCTTCAACTGGCATTCCTCTCAGACTGATTGGAATTCTCTATTGGATTTAAGAATTGCTACGTGAGTTTTTCTAACGTATACCTTTGCAGAATTAGCTGTTACTAACTAATGTTTTTGTATTACAATTTCATTGAATTAAACATTTTTGTTTTGGCCAATGTAGCATGTGTGGTAATGTCGATAGTTTTTAGATAATTGTGCGATTTGATTTACTTTCACATATTTTTCGATTAGAGAGCCGTATGTGAATTATATCCCAAGAAGTTTATCCTACACATATTATACCTAACTATCATTGAAAGTGGATACTTACAGTCAAAGAACACGATTAAGCCTAGTTGTATCCAGCCGGCAGTCAAGGCTTCCCACACTATTAGACCAATAGTGAAAAACATGTGGAAGAAACTGTATACGAAGAATGTTGTCACTAAACAGTGATTTGCCTGAAAAAATAATAGTAGCGAGATTTAATTTTCCGTTACACTACTTACCATACGAGTATTGGCTGCATAATCTACATCTTACTTCACTAAAAATTTTATAAAAAAAAAACAGAAAATACTGCACACTGAAACACTGCGGATCGGTGGAGTTAGGCTAGTGGTCAACCTACTGTTGGAGTTTTCAAGCCGCCTAGTAGGCCTAACTAGCTTAAAAGACTATCACAATTAAGTGATAACCGGGACCAACGGCTTCACGTGCCTTCCGAAACACGGACAAATTAAATATACAAGAATAAAAATTCTCAAGCAAATCAAAGAATATTAACTCATGTAATCCAATTTGCCCATAAAAGCTGTATAGAAAGTATAATGGATATTTAAATGGGAAATGTATTTTACACGTAGATTGTTATTATATTCTCTATTAGTCGAATAGAGTGGTGATGTAACATAGTATTTTAGTTCCGCTATCTCGTTACATCACATCGAGACCAGGTGACGTGATCATGCACTGGGCTGGCTAGTGATGCGTGACTCCGTTTTTGTACCAACCAACAAAAATGTACCAAAATGAACACAGTCAGCGTTCATTTTGGTACATTTATTTTAGACAAAAATTGTTAAGTGGTCTGGTATTACGGGTATTAAAATATAGTTTTCTGTCCCGCGATTCTTTTTTTTACCCTCTCAGGGGTCGTATTTAGGGAAATACTCTGTGCATCCCTAGAGTAGGTAAATTCCTCCAAATTTTAAATCTAGGGCCATCGGTTTAGGTATCAGTTGCCTGTCAGAGTTTTATTAAATACCTAGATGAAGATCCAGAAATCCTGAAGATGGATTTGTGAAGATGTTTGTTACTCTTTCACGCAAAAACTACTGAACGGTTTAAGATGAAAATTGGCAAACAGATAGAATATATTCTGGAATAATACAAAGGATGTATTTTTATCCTGGACAAACATGCGATCCTTCGGGAACGCGGGGGACAGCTAGTTATTATTCCTATCTGTGAACTTCCTACGACCAAAATTCCTTTTTTGTAACATCCCATATTAGAGCAAACAAACAAAAAATATTCGTCTAGACATCTCTAAACATGATAACCTATATCCCGGTTTAAAAACCAAAAAAAAGTAACCGTTCAGCAACCATTTACCAGAATTGCCATACTCGTTCATCTATTCAGCCACAACACTAATATGAATGGACAACAATGATTTTATTGACGTGTGACATGCAACATGAGTCATGTCGAGTAGCGTTGTAAAGGATCATGGCGAGATTTGTACAAAAAAATAAAGATTTTTAGAGAGAATGAAGTTATAATTGATCCTTGGTTAAGGAATAACTTGAGCCATTTAAAATATTTTTAGAACCCGGGGATAAAAATTCGAATTTCTATGGCATGCCGGCGAATTGCGACTATTCGCGACCAAAACCGTTATGTTGTTGTTCTTTTTTGCGGGGTTTATAAAATATTTCATGTATATTAATATGTTGCTGGTAATGTAATCTCAACATTGGAAGTGATTCAAATCCCTCTAAAATGTTTTATTTTTTTGTACAAATCAATGTATGGATCTCGCCAGGATTCTTTGATTCAGGAAACAATGTGCAGTTTGCCGTAGTCCCAGGTTTACACCGCTCATCTTATACTTACTATCCGTGACTTTATTGATGATGCTGCGGTTTTCAGCTCTTATTGCGTACCTGTTTAAATATCTATTTACGTAATGGTGCGTCCATGCTACGCGATACGAGCACGAGCCGAGCCACGAACGAGCCTACAACGAGCACAATGCGAATCCTTTTGTACTTGAAAAAACTGACAATCGCGCTCGTTAGAGGCTCGCGAGCCCGTCCACGCTACGCGAATCGTGCTCGCAGTGTGCTCGTTCGAGGTTCGGCTCGTGCTCGGTTCGCCAAGCATGGACACAATGACATAATGGTGCGCGAGGCTCGAACGAGCGCGATTGTCAATTTTTTATACCACTTAGGTGGCAAACAAGCATACGGCCCGCCTGATGGTAAGCGGTTACCGTAGCCTATGGGCGCTTGCAACACCAGGGGTATCACGCGCGCGTTGCCGACCCTGCAGAAATCTCTTCACACCCCTTTTGAAGAACCCCATGCTATGGTATGGTGTGGTAGTCGTTAAGCTAGTTTGTTGCCCACCTACACCAATCCGCAGTGTGCATGCGTGGTGGAGTATCGACTATTCCCTTTCACCCTCGTTTATGAAAGGAGGCCTATGCTCAGCAGTGGGAAATTATAGGCTGATAATGATGATGATAGCGATATTATAATACATACCTTATAAGCACCACATGTGTATATTATAGAAAACATGAGTAGCAGCAATCCAATTACTATGTAGGTTAAATAATACGCCATTATTATTATGGCAACAAGTGAATCCCTGGTGGGTCCAAATATCTTTTCCAAATTCTGGAAGTTTCTGAACTTTTCGTCATTTTCATCATATTGCTCATTATCTACAATGCTGAGGCCCAGCTCATATAAATGGTATACTACTACTGCTAATGATATAGTCTGAAAAAAAAACATGTTTTTTTTTTATAACAAATGTAAAATTCAAAAAATAATATTCATAATCGTTTATTCAATTTAGGCGCTCACGAAAATGTAGGTTTAGTTTTCAATATATGGATTTAGTTCGCCTAGTTAGTTCAACAAGTAATTACCTACTTATTTAATTTCTAGAATGTATTGCATACTAGTCGAAAAATTACCCCGTGTCTCGAGAGGACAGAAAACATCAAAAATACAAAATAAAGGAATTAGTGGTGGTTTTTTTTTAGTATCTTATGCTTTTCTGAGATAAAAATTATTCCATATTTATCGTATCCTGTATCCTACAAATGGGCAAAATTGTATCAAACATCTAAAAACTTTCACATTTCTAATATTATTGCAAAAAAATATGAATATTCCTATTATGACTATTTGATGATGTATTTTGGGTTTCAAAATAAACTTGCCATCATAAACAAAAGAACGGCGTAAATACTTTCCATTTAGAATTTGGAACAAACTTCGTTATTAAATCGCCTGTTGAAACTTCGAGAGCAATATCACAGCACGTCAACATAACGGGGGGTAATTTTGTAGGTGTTACAATACGGCATCCCTTACAACAAATAGTACATATAACTTGTAGCCAGGTAGGGGTCGCATACCTACACCTAGTTTCGTAATTAGTTTTCAGGGGTACGAGGCACATTATTGAAGTATAAAAAGGTATCTTTGTACTTGTACCTTAGACCAACTAGCGAATAAGTAGGTAGGTAAATTGGATAGTTTCTAAATGGTTCGAAGATAAAACGAAATTCAGAAAATATATATCAACACAAAATATTATTGATATTGTAGATTGAGGTATTAAGGTATGGATTATTTTTATTGTTAATAAGCCACGAAAGTGATATTTATGAAATGGCACATAATACAAGTATCTACATTTTATCGAAAGCAGGTGATTTTAACTGCACAAAATATCTCGGCTATCTCGCGTTGAATATCCTGGGACGGTTATCTGATCCCAAACTAAGCAGAGCTAATACTATGGAAACCAGATAAATGATATGCTACATAAACTACTTTTTGTTTGTAAATACATACTAATAACACCCAGACTCAGGACATACGTATACATATTCATGCATGTCCTGTGTGGGAATCGAACTCGCGACGTGCGGTGCTATAGGCGGAAACCGTCTATATCCGGTAATCTCTCTAGAAAGCGGAGAAAACCATAAGTGGAAGCTAGTCCAAAAATATAGTAAAATACTCACAATAAGAATGTATCCAAACACGATGTTCCCCGCCCTCAAGGGGAAACAAAATAGAAATTTTCTTGTCATCTTGCTTTCATCTGTGACACTGGAAATAAAAAATGAAGATAATGTATATTGTTATACTTATTTCTAAAAAAAATAAGTTTTAAGTGTTTATTTCTGAACGATAGTCCTACAAAATTATGGTAAATGTGAAGTTTTGTGTGTACTTAAACCCATGCCCCCTTATTACTTGAGATGGTTTAAAGCAAGTCTAACAATACCCAGGTTTTAAATATATCCGTCACTTTGTTACGTCATATAACAAAAAGAGCCGGGATCTCTATCTTAAAACTGGGTTTTATTAGACTTGGCTTTACAATATTTGCTTGCTTATACCTAACCATCTCATGCTATGACAGTATGTAACACTTTGTTTATTATTCAAAGTTTTCTTTTGTATTGATTTGGTTTTTTAATCATGTCGTGTGACAATAAAGTATTATCTATCTATCTATCTATCTATATGTTATTTATCTGTCTTATAATAACCATCTAATGTTATAAGACAGGATGTTTGTCACTTGATGTTTGCAGCAATGACCGAATGCATACAACGTTTATTGCTTTTTGTAACTGTGAAAAACACAATCACAACAAATAATTTAAATCCCACCCGGTCGCAGCCAGGGCAGGTCGCTAAAGTTATAAATGAAAGAGCTACTTTTAGTTAATATTTAACCAATCAGCTGGGGTATGGCATTCTGCAGTGATGGCGGAGGGATCCAATTTCAGCATCAGACAAGGTATACACTTATCTTTTTGGGCTAGATGACTAAAAAACTATTTAGTCCGTCTTTTCGTCGTTAAAAAATATTAGACACGATTTTTTTCTGTTGTCAATTAAACAAAAAAATACGGGGATATCGTGTGTTGAAGTTCCGCTTGACGTCACATTTGAGTACACTTTTTACTTTAAAGTGTCGTCACGAGCCCCCACTCCCGAACTTTGACACGATTTTTCTTTGTAATTTTTTTTATACAAATCATTAAAAAGCAAAAAAAAATCAGAATCTTATTAGTAATTCATTCAAATCAGTCCAGCCGTTTATGATGAGTTCAGTGACATACACACGTACAGTAGAATTAGCTCTCTGTATGGTTTAGATAGGGTAGGGTAGGGTAGCACCACGCGAACGAAGTCGCGCCGGGCAGCTAGTATAGTATATAGAATAGATAATAGAACTTCTTTTAGGTCGTTTAAAAATGATGTAACCTTCTTGTATTTCAGTTGATGATATACAGGCTGTGGTTTCTATTTAATGAAAAAGAAATCTATTAAGAATTTAAGGATTTCTACGTTAAAGTCAAACTTTTAATCTAATTAAACATTAACCCCCTTATTCATAATCGCTTTTTAACCAAATCAGTGTAATAGTGTCCTCCGTCTCACTCTTTCGATCACCAAATGTCACGTGTCAGATAAAGACTTCAGAAATTTAGCTAATCATCGTTTGATAACTTTATTATGATTATGGGGGTAAATCTATTCCAATGTAATAAAGTTAAGAGTTTGATTATTTGTTTGTTTAAACGGGCTAATATCTGAAACCAACATCATAGCATTCGAATATTTTTTTCAGTAATGGGAAGTTACAATAATCCCCGAGTGTTATATATAGGCTACGTTTTTTCCCGGAACGCGGGGGACAGAAATAACAAATAAAATATTTTAGACAAACCTACTTGTGCCCAACAATATCAAAGGTCATAAATATTTATACGTATAGGTAGGTATGCATGTGCAATCACTTATTACACTTGATGACTTATTAATTAATTACTTATATATAATTACTTAATAAGGTAGTTATATCTAGGTACAAAAATAAATTCTAAATAGATATAAAACTTTTAGGTATTCAATAATATTAAGTAGAAAACTTAATTATAATTATTTATACAGGTTATCGGTAAACACTAACAACCTCTCAGAACTATAATACTAGCAACATAAAAAAAACGTTGTTCTATGACTTTTAATAAATTCATCAGACTTTCATACAAAAATAAAAATATTTGTGTAAAATGTATTATGTTTTATAAAAAGTCATAGGGTAGACCGGGGACAATAGAACCACTTTTGAAATAACCACTTATAAACCCAAATCTAAAGCTACTGCGTGAAAATCGCAGATACATATGGCATTCTAGACTTATGCTCTATACGTTTTTGGAGAAAATTTTTATTTGATCATTTTAGAACTCTGCAAAATCGAGTATTTGTTCATCGATTCCCTGTGTTACAATTGACCCTTAGTTCGGGTCATTTGTACCAGAAATTCAGATGTCAATAAAACCCAAAATCATGTATTATTTGAATAGTATTTATTGTTTATTTCTTTAACTTAATCAGTCTGTTGAGTTACATTAGTCTCAAGTGTGAGGATTAATAGTAAGACTAAAAACTACAGTACTTATGTTCAACTAATTCTAACATAATTATCTCAGTTTTAGATAGTAAAATAGACTCATGATCAATAACACAGCCAAGGAGATGTTCAAAGGCATCCCTATTTATAATGAAGTAATACTTAATACTACAAAAATATCAAATTATTCAACAGTTACAGATCCTATACAGTTACAATTGTCCCCTGGTACAAGTAACCCCGTTCCTCAAAACAAAACTATATATTATTATTATGAAAATACTGATCAATATAGGTAACTAAATAATCAATTTGAAATTGAACATGGATAAATGCAGCAGCTCTTACAGACATGCCTTTTACAATTTCTTCATACGCTTGTTCGTACAGCAGAAGATCTTTTGTACCGCGATCTGTTTTTCTCTGTCTTTTCCTCGGCATCTGTAGGTAAGGTAAGAAATAATCTAGTAAATAATGTTCGAGATTTCTATCCGTGGCTGCTTATAATGAAAAGCTAAAACAGAAAATAAAGTTAATTATTAAAAGATATATTATTTTCTGGGTCATTTGTAACGCGGGGTTAAATGTAACGCTACAAATGACCCCGACTGTCATGGTACTATTGTCCCCAAATACCCAAAATCACATAAATTACACAAATCTCGGTTTCTATACCTAACTGATCATCACAAAGTGGCACATTTCAAACTTTGATAACTAACGAATCATAATTCAGTAACACTTTAAAACCACGGCTATTTCATAGCAAATAATAAGACAAAACATTATTAGTAATTACTTACTTTGATCACTCGAAAACTAAAATGGTCGTCTAGCTCTTTCGTCTCGCGTGGCACCGAGCGGCCAACTGGTTAGCAGGTCGGAACACTCTCAAGGCATACTCGTGTACACTCACATTTGCTTATTTCGGTGTATTTGTCGAAATATGGACGATGTTACTATTGCCCCGTGCTACTATTGCCCCCGGTCTACCCTACAACAAAAGTTTTTTGTAATAATACTTATAGCCCTGCAAGGTTGTTAGTAATTTACAAGTAGTCCTGTATACCTAAGTACAGTAAATTTTGCTTTTAGGTAAGTATATGTCTATGGCTTTAAGATTATATATGTTTTTTTATTAATTATTAAACGATACATAATTAGTTTGATACGGACCTAATGTTAAAAAATACCTTAAAGTTACTTTATTAAAATAAAAATGCCAACATATTACCTATAACTTTTACCATAAACACCGTTTTGATCTTCTTACCATAACACGCAAGCATGAACAAATCTTGTTTGACATTCACTGCTCTGTCACTATTTGATAACAACAGCGTAATAAAAACAAAATATGCTTTGAACAACAGACAACCGATACGTCCGCAAACGAAACGCGATGTGCTATTTTAGGGTACCTACATACCTAGGTACTTAATTGGCTCGACAGCAGACCATTATATGTAGGTCTTTGATTAGAACAATGGAGTTAATTGCTAGAGTCCATAGAAGAATGGTCTTGCGGAAGCGTCGCCACGGTTCGCCGGGCCGTTTTGTAAAGGTTATTGTAGGGTGAGGGTCCCTGTGAATGAACGGGCCAAGGTCCCTGGGATCCAGTGTATAAAAAGAAAAATACAAAATTGAATAGTATACAAAAGATAGATTAAAATTGACCTTCTTTTATAAATCAGTGAAGACCTTTCCAACTACTTTTGGTAAAACGAGAAGTTGAAATGAGACACGGCTGTGGAAGTAATTTTTTATATGTAACTCATACCTACATGTAAACTGTTCTTCATTGTAAACAATATAAACAGATATCCAATACTGTTTTGGTCACGACACGAAGTGAATTTTGATAAAACGAGAAGTTGAAATGAGCTACACAGCTGTAGCAGTAATTTTTTATTTGGAACTCATACATGTAAACTGTTCTTGATTGTAAACAATATAAAAAGATATCCAATTGATTAGGTCACGACAGGAAGTGAATTCCATTTTAAAATGTTAATAATATTTTTTAAGTAAGAAAATCACCAAGTATCCATGCTCAGGATTTATACCATAATATTTTCTTTCCAGTATGAACAAATAGTTATTTCCTTATATGACAGTGAACTGATCTAATGCTGTCACATACAGTGATATTATAAGTAAAGAGGGTCACTTGGATCTTAGCTCACAAGTGCCGGACATAGCTCGTATAGTTAAACTGAAGTGGCCATGGGCAAGCTGGCCACAACAGTCATAAGCCGGTAAAATAATATAGGGAAGAAAGACTGTTGAATGGTGACCACGTACCGTATAGTGCCCAAATAATTACGACTCTTATCAAATAAAGCGACAACCTGGTTAGAGTAGCTAGAGGCCACTGGATTTAAGCCTATTGTGTTAACCTATGTTCCATGCTAGACAACCTTAGCCTTAATTACAATGATAATGATGAGTTGCAATAAGAGGTTATATGACAGTTATTATTGGAATATATCTACAGTTAACACGCCTAAGAAATCATCGTATTTCGAGACAATAATGTTGCAAGCGTGAGTGAGCGTGATAAACTGAGCATGCCGAACTATAATGCGTCTTCATTTGTTTTCCATATACAATAACATTATTATGTTTGTAAATAAGCACTCTACACACAAGATGTTGGTGTTTCAATGGACCTGAATCACAGTTTATCTAGCTTCGCTCTACTTGCATAATATGCGTTAATGAATGTTAGATGTACATACATTTTATACATAAATAACATTCTTTCTTGTGGTGCGTGCATCAGTTGTGTAAATAGTCTATTTTAATTCCACAAGTCAATTGAGATGATGGCTTGTCGTGTATCATATGTTGAAGTAAGTAACTACGCGAGTCAAAGATTATGAAAATCATTTTTTATATAATAATATAATCCGATTTTATAACAATACCTATTTCAATCTTAACGCATTCAGAATATTTCTTGTAAGCCTCTAAGAACTTTACAATTTACTTTTTTATAAATGAACAGAAAATCAACTTATACCACTATTGTTACTCACAGCCTATTTGCAGACAACTTATTTCCTGATTGTGTAAGAAATGACGAAGTCTTGATACAAGTTAAAAAGGTAAGTTGTCAGACAGAAAAGAAAGATGACAAAAGAAAGAAGATGACGTTATTGCTTGTACGTTTCGTTTCGCGAAACCACCTTCAATTATTTCTCGTAGTAAACGTCTCACTGAATATTACCTTGCATAAAATATTCAATGACCAATCACTCACGAGATTCATCACACACAAAACACGCAACCTGTATAAGGGCAGTGATGCACATTGCGAGACTGCCGATATGTCGTATGCATTACAATGGATAAACGCACCATCCACAATACACCTGTCAGACAAGTGCACATTTACCCACCTGTTTACTATTATCTCAGAGTATATAAGTACTACGTACAATTATTATTATATATCCTTCTAGAAGACAGAGGATAAATAACGGTACGTGGTGGGAAAGATCTCTTATGGTAAAGAAATAAGTATGAATACCAAACAGCTGTCCAATGGATACAAATAATTTATCTATAAAAAGGAGACACTTATGAACGACATATGCACGCATATCTCAAACCTCTGGTTTGGAAAAACTTCAATGTTTGCACAAAGGTACCCCTTATAAAATGTCTCCCCTAAGGGGGTAAAATAAGGAAGAGCGGGTGAAACTGCGGAGCGAAAAGCTCTTAAATAATATACAACATGTCGCATATAAGAACTAAATACCAAAACACAATCTGAAGCACAATTAAGGCTTAAGGGGAAATGCAATTTGGATTAGAATTATGCCGATAGCTTTTAGATAAGTACCTACCTTGTCCTGCATTGCTATAGTGTTAAGAGATTATACTAAATTACATAGCTAAACTAATAGTCATTGTCAATAGCATAGACTTCAATGTAGAGGATCACTGTATCTCCAGTCAAGGGTGATTTGGGTCATTAATCCCCACTTAGCCCAATGAAGTTCAGTGGACTATACACAGGGTTGCCAGGTCGTAGAAGTATAGATTGTATCCGGTAGATACTTCTTCAATAATTATTGCAAATTGACTCTTACTCTAACAATTTAAATAAATGAAATCGTGTATAAAGTAGGTCTTCTATTAGCCTAGAAATATCCACGGTTTCAAATGATCATTAACAATTTGTCTGATAGTTGACTATTAATCGTGTTTTTATTGATGCATGTCTCGCAGAAGCATATTATGGGGTCGACGAACTGGTTTTATTTCTAATTAATTCATATTAGACTATTATGATAATGATACCAATGTAGAGATGCCACGAAACATGTTATCAAAGGTGTATGTTATTAAGAGAGATATAATTTTATTATTTGTGATATAAAAATGTTGTATAATTAGGTACATGTATGTCAAGTTCGCGTTCACAAAATGGTTTAATTTTATAGAATTTTTGAAGTTACAGAAGCTGTTTGTTAGAAAACAAAAAAAATGAATATTGTTCGTGCGTTAAAAAAGTCGAAGACGCGATCACAACTATAAAATTTCAATTATTTATAATAAATGGGTCCAGCATAGGTATCCAAAAGAGGGAAAAGTGTAATTCAAGATACTCACCTAAAAATGTTTGTTTATTCACGCGATCGTTCGATTAATCTTTATCATGGAGTTTCAAAAAGCGCAGTCTTTTTCACACTTAACAACCTCACTTTGCCACATGATTCACTCCTTAATTTATTAACTGCAAATCCTTTATACTCAATTCAAAATAAATATTAAAGTTCGATATTTAAAAATCGATTACTAATTCGATATTCGAATGTTTGTGCGCGGGCGCACGTTAGGTTCCTCGGGCGGTCGGCGCGAGGATCGCCGGGCGTTCGGAGGCATACCGGTTACGTCATACAGCAAGGCCAATGCGACCGTGCGACGGAAACCTATTAACTTGTCTTATACTCAGATCGGGGAATTAATCGTCGACCAACCAAGGTCGTGGTCAAAATTATATCATGTTTTATTTACTTTTGAGCCTCGGTATCTTCTTGCTCACATTTACATTTTTTTAAATTTCTGTTTAAGGTTGAGGAAAGCTAGCTTCTCCGTTGGAATGGTATTGCTGTTATCAGTTTAAGTTTAAGTTGAGAGAGGTAGAGCATAGCGTTTATTCGCTCAAAGTACTTAGTTCGATTGGGAAAGTACTTCCACCTTACAGAATACCGCAGCCAAATAACTTTATGTTGTGTAAAGTTGTGTTCCTGCGCGTGAGTAAAGTCGCCAGAGCTCATAGGGGAGGGAAAGGTTGGTAACAAACAACAACGGTCGGTAGCGTGAGCAATGCTTTTTGTGTTGCAAGCGTCCATAGCATGTGTTATTTTTAAAGAGATAATGAGGGACTGCACGCTTACCCACGCCCGGCCAGGATGGGAAATGTAGAATTGTTCGGCGTGGGAGATGAACTCGAGACCCTAACACGACTCGGTAATTACGGTTGCATCTGTTTCCTATCAGAAAAGTTATCATACTTGCTATACTATGATATCATTTAATTTATTTTTTAATACATCTCATATATAAAATTCTCGTGTCACAATGTTAGTTACCTTACTCCTCCGAAACGGCTTTACTGATTTTTACCAAATTTTATATGCATATTCAGTAGGTCTGAGAATCGGCTACTATCTATTTTTCATACCCCTAAGTGATAAGGGTAGGCACCACGCGAACGAAGTCGCGCCGGTCAGCTAGTTTATATATATATTTTAATATATATAAAATAATTAATTGTAAAATACCCATCTGAAAACGTACTCTAGTATTTTCATTAACTGCAGATAAATGTCTCAAGTATAATTTACTTCTCCTGTGGAGGCTCATAAACGCCATAGGGGATCGTTAGTGACGTCATAAACAGCCATATTGCTCCGACGACGCGCAATGAAATAAATTATAGTAGCTAAGTATACGCCTATACGTATAACGTTGTGGGAAATTTATTATTTATAAAAGTCTTAATTGAACGATTAATGTTGACAACCCATTGTTTGTATGATCTGTACACTCTTCGTGTGAACAATACATTTAATAAGAACAATGCAAAAGAGTGTTCGGGATTTATTCGTGAAGTGCAACTGACTACATTCCGCGAAAACGTCCGGGTGAAAACGGCCATATACTAAACGTTATATGTAACAGCTCCGTAGTCCCACCAATATTTTCGGGACAAAAAAAGCTTAGGGGAAAGTGGGGGAAATACGAACACCTAAGGGAAAACTTAAATAAAACAGTGGAATTTGATCACAGGTTTTTTTTTTATTTTTTATTATAAAGTTTACTTATCTGTCTAACTAATTCACTAAATAACATTTATATTTTTTTAATGAATTGCAACAATATAAAAGAAAAACAAAACCCTTAGTGTTCGGCTTTGCCCGACATCAGTCGGGTAAATACGAACACCAAGTGGGGCGATTACGAACTAACATTACAACGTTTTAGTAACGACAGAGATCACATTTAAAGCCCAACGATGTTGACTGCCCGTCAGTACAACTCTCGTGAGCCCATTTTTTGCACACGTAGCAAATAATCCAGTCTTCAACGGGGGATCTATATATTTATCTGTACAAATAATACAAAAGTAGT
This sequence comes from Achlya flavicornis, assembly GCA_947623365.1. Taxonomy (NCBI): domain Eukaryota; kingdom Metazoa; phylum Arthropoda; class Insecta; order Lepidoptera; family Drepanidae; genus Achlya; species Achlya flavicornis. The sequence goes on from OX392482.1 coordinate 9,511,613, forward strand.
CTTTATATTCTTTTTCGCCTTTTTCTTTTTTTTTGTATTTTGAATAGTGACTAAAGTCTTTTATATTGTTCAAATTCTTTAATAGGACTCTTTCAGTCTCCTTGTTTGAAGGTATATTCTTACTACTTTTCAGTCTTTTTAGTCTATTTATTCTTCGAAACTGTACTTCAGTTCGGTCTTTCTTTTGTAGGTACGAGACATCTGTAACAATAATAAAAAAAAAAACGGAGAGCTAACAAAACGGGAGTGGGGTATTGCCGAATGTTCGAGATTGCCCGACATGGAGTGTTCGTGTTTACCCCGCGGGATCGAAAACAATAAAATGTCAAATAACTAATTAGGTTATATTTCTTTTGCCAACTACGTCATTGTCATTTAGCTGATTAATATATGATTATTCCACTATGTAAATTTTGAATTACTATTTTAGATAGAAATAAAGCTACACCAACTTGAATTTACCAAAAAATTACATCTAAAACCTCAGACCAAGAAAAAAAGGTAGACACCGCGGCCTGTATTCTTAGGTGACGCAAGTAATAGGAAGCCGGTTCGGTCATAGGAAGCCGCCCGCTCACCAGTCTGTCGCGAATAAGAGACAGCGCACGTCGTCAAACAAAAAAAATAAAATATGCCGTCCTGCGCAATTAAATGATTCAAAAATAATTCGAGTACTCAAAAGAAGCCTTGCGGAATTACTTTTCATAAGTAAGTATTTGAATATTTGCGTATTATAAACAGATTACCAATAATATTTTTATTAAATACAAACCTCAACGTCATGGTGTCAGTGTGGCAAGAATATAAAAATATTTTTTACCCCAAAAATAGGGAAACTGTAATGTTTATAATTAAATCGATTCATATTAATCACTGAATACTGCGGTGATATTATTACTAACTGTTTAATACTATTTTCAACACACTTTCTCGTAAATTGACATTTATTGCACCATTTTTAGTATTATAATGCAGCTTATTACGCATAGTGCTTTTTACTTTATATTACCGCACAGTTTTATGATAAATCCCGATTATTATGCTGAGTTTATACATCACTGCAAGTCAAATCAGGTCAAATCAAGTCAAATCAGGTCAAATTAAGTCAAATCAACGCGTACGGTGTGTGTGCTCGTTTTTACCCGACTGACCCGGAAGGAGGGTTATGTTTTTCGAGTTATTATTATTTTGTATGTATGTCTATTTCGGACAGTAAGGGAGTGGAACTTGCTTCCGGCGCCTGTGTTTCCTGACGCTTACAATCTAGGAACTTTCAAGGCCAGAGTGAATAGGTTTCTTCTTGGTATGCGTGTTTCATCTTAGGCTTCGTCATCGCCCCTTATCAGTAGTCAGGGTCAGTGGCCAAACGCAAGCCCATTTATTAAAAAAAAAACGAAATATACGGAATCCTTATAAGATACACTATGGTGTCACAGAGGTTTCACTAGAAGAACAAGCAAATTAGAAACTTGAAATTTGGCATAGTGATCGATTTTGATAACGCGCACATATAAAATATAATTTAAGATTAATTTCAAGTGGCAGTGTGTGTGTATCTTAGGGTCGCTTAACGCGGCCTAGAAAAAAAAGTTGCTGACATAACAAATACAAATAAAGATAAAATTGTGACACCTAGATATAGACTACCTAGCTAATAAGTATTTTCTCTATAATTGCGTTCGATTCTATAATAAAATCCCACTTGAGGTGACTAAAATGTCTTATAATAAATTCAAAGCTTTTATAAAGCAGAAGTTAATTGATAAAGCCTAGTAAAGATTGATAAGGTAGCTCATTTCTTGGAAGATAATAACTAATATACGTATGGTTGCAGCAGCTTCTTTCTGAACTAGCATCCCCCGGCTGTGTGACAATTGTATGAGTAAGCATACTTATTCTGTATTAATATTTAAAATAATAATTAATTAAAAAAAAGCAAAAAAAATCCACAAAAAAAAGGCCTTGCTGAGTCTTCTTGCCGGAGTCTTCTCAGTTTAAGTGTATTCCGAACCGGTGGTAGATTCAACTGTATGTACTTGTATGTTCTGTATGTGTACTGTACTGTATGTTCATAAGGGCCCCACCATGGCGTAAACTGAATAAATAACTTTTAGTTTTTTTTTGTTGGTCTTAATATTTACTTTTTGACTGCCCTCCCTTCTATCTAATTTCCTGGGATTTTCTTTTGAATTATTATCTATACTAATATATTAACGCGGAAGAGTTTTTTGCTTGTATACTAATATACTATAATAATAATAATAATAATAAGCACTAGGATTAGGTTTTTTTATAACATTTTTAGTTTTTGTAAAGATATTGTAAAAAAAATAATCATATAGGATTAGGTTTTTTATAATATTTTTGAACTATTTTTACTAAAATGTTATAAAAAAAATTAATTTTAAGGATAAAAATAAATAAAGAGATAATAATAATATGCGAGTGAACCGCGGGGAATATCTAGTCGTTAATAAAACTCAATTGCTCAATCTTCAAAACCTAATCTAGTCCAACATTTCATTGCTTAAACAATAATAGGTACGCTTATGTAGTAACATTTATGATTTACGATTCCGACTGGTATTTCCTGAGATAAGCGCGTTTAAACAAATAAAATCTCTTCTGTATTATATTATTATAGATTATCTAAATTCATCCATAAAAAAACTTTAATATATTGGACTGATTTCTTTGGCCATAATACTATAAATTTTATATTCATTAAACTTTGTGTTCTTGGGACTCTGGACAAAACTGGCAACATTATTCTCTAGCAAAACAAAAGAAAACTTATGTTGGTCACGCACACATGGCTTGACATTGGTTTCACGTCATTGTTAGATGTCACTCCGTCTTTTATTTTTTATTCGTCTGAGTCTAAAACATACAAAATATTGGAAAATGCATACCTTGATAAGTACGTACGTCCGCGTCTCCCGTGTTGTTGTCTGGCACTAGTAGTGGCGTGATCTTCGAAATGGAGGCAAGTAAAATATGGCTATATCTTTCTAACATATTAGAACCATTGAATTCGGCATTACCCCGCGTTCGCGTTTCCCCCACTTTCCCCTATATCCATCCCTATACCATAGTCTATCTGCGTGTTAAATTTCATCGTGATCAGTTCAGCGGTTTGGGCGTGAAAGAGTAACAGACAACAGAGTTACTTGCGCATTTATAATATTAGTATGAATGTAATTTGTAAATCAGTATTCAAGGTAGCCGCCGAGAGAGTGCGTTAATATTGGGCTATTCTCGAAAATGGCTAATCCTATTACGATGGGACTTTCGCAGGAAGGTTCAGCATTTTCTTAGGCATAGTTTAGTGAAAGTACCATCATAATCAGATTAGCGTTTCCGTGAATAGCCCAATATTAACAGGTGTCAGAAACGCATTTTGTCGGCGGCCGCAGAATAAAATGTTCATCTCAGAAATTGTCAATATGGCTATTTTAAGGCGTGTCTATATTCAACTTGAAGCTACAATAGGTTACGTGATCAGTGAACCATGATAAATACATTGAAAATAACAAAGTTGTTAAGCCCACACAGTAGAAAAGTCTCATTTACTTTAGATGATTTTTTCTTTAGAAGATTTCATTCTGATATAATTGATGAAATAAAGCTATTAATAAATCTATGTGGTAGGAAGAGATCATGTATAGGTAGCTACAGGAGATGCTCCGCGTTAAGAAGAGACAAAACACCTACATGCAAAACATATTTGGTAACTGTGGCAATACCTATCTGAACCATCGATTCCATTCCAGCATGGTTATAGCTTCGTAGAATAATTACTAGGAAATATTTCTTTGTATTGGAGCGAAAAACTGTAAAAATCTATAATTAAATTACACAATTATATATAATTATATATATATTTATTTATATAGTCTGTTTCAACAAATTCAAACTAAAACAACAATGCAATAAAATTTCAACATACTGAATGGGAAAATGCTTTGAGATACTGGAAGCTCCAGAAGTGCTTTTCAAGAACAACAGAGCCTACGTTAAAGAGTGTAAGTGGCCTGTAGTGCACTTCAGCGTGAGGGCAGCGAGCAAAAAGACCCGGTTCCTCGTTACTAGAACTTACTTGAGGTCTGAATAATTGTGGTATAGGGATATCAGTAGAAATACCATATTTACTTGTGATGCGTGGGCATCAAGATGTCCAACTTCAATAAAAACATATTCACACCCATATATAGGAATTTAGTTTTTGGTTCGAGATATTTTCTAGAAGTCATTCGACTATATTACGAAAGCTAAAGGCATTGGAATCTATAGGAGATTAGGATAAGTAGTGTGAAGCCCACTTTGCCTGGGGTCGCTATAGGGCCTAAAATACCCAGTTCCTCGTTTCTACAACTACTCAAGGAGTTGAGGTACTTGTATTTTATTATCGACCAAAGTTTTGTTTCAAACTCTTCCTTAAGGGTTTCCATGAATTCAAATAACTTCGATATTTCAAGAGATTCTGGCTCTCATAGCATTTAGTTAGAAAGTTTGATCGATTAAATAAATAAATATTACAATTGATATAAATATATCTATACTAGATATTGATACTACAATCAATTTCATTTCCTTCATTCAGAGAGGACCTGAATCGTGTAAGCTTTACAACCTTATAAACCATCAATTCGAGAGAATCAGTTATGTTTTCATCATATTAATTTTAGTAAGAAACTTGCTGCTTTACTAACTACCCCATAATAAACCTTTTATTTAACTAAATTTCTGTAAAGTTCTGAAAATAAATGTACGATTAATCATCCTATAAACTGCCTTGGAGGAAAAATATTTAAAACGTATTCAACCGCAGTACCTGATAGGGAAATTGGAAGAAGATGTCGCACGAAACGAAGTTTAATAAATGGAATAAGTCACGAGAGATCCGACCGCGGGATATTTGATTTATTTGTTGTTGAAACCATAGCACGGTGGTAGGGTACTTTGTAGGTCTTTTCCGGCGGTTACAATTGAAAACTTCTAGGCTTAGTAAAAGTTGGCACACATTGGAATCCCCCAACAAAATCATTATTATTAAAGTACTTTACAGTTAGGTAATTTTCTGCCGCCATGTCTGGCAACAGTACCTTAAAAGCTTACCAGTTCCTTACATGTTCCGACAGCTGCATGTGAGAGCAAGTTATCTACTAGCCTTTGTGAGATTACCAAGTTTGGCCTCATTATCATGGTGACATTGTGGCCAGACATCGAGGAATAATAACTTCAGAGTAGTAATACCGAGCAATCCGATTCCGAAACTAGTCAGTGATTTGTCACTGATTTTGAACAGTAAAGGCCACTCCATCTTGTGTTCTTGACTTGACCAATTAGAGCGCATGTGTCCTTGAATTAGCCAATCAGAGCGCATTTTCAGCGGAATCAATTGCAAGCAAAATGAACGTCATTGCGCTTCTTTGGGTTAGTTGTTCGATGTGGAGATACGATCCTGTCTGTGGCCAAGTGACGTAGTTTCTATAACTTGCGCCTTCTCCTCAAATCACGGTTCGGAAATGGAATGTTTACTCCGCAACAAGATATTGAATTCCCAAGCGGGCACATCTACGTGAATGATTTCATTATACGCGCCATTACGCAATGCTCATTTCACTCTGGTAAGTTCTTTTCAGTTTCGGTGAGCAAAAATTTCACCATTGAATTGTTTCGGTCCCCTTATTAGTGCCGTATCATTAGATTGGGCCGTTGTAATAATTGCTCGCTTCCCTTTTGGAGCCTCATTTAATTGATTGTACTGTGAAGTAACTCACAAATTTATCAAAGAATAACAAGAAAAGAAGTGGTTTTCCTGGGTTTTCCCAAGTACATGGGGTTCTTCAAGAAGGAGTAGAGATTTTTCCAGAGATGGCAACGCATGAGTCGTGTTTCGAATTATAAGTTTTATTAAATTTATAAAAGCTTTTTATCATGATAGGTGCAATAAATTATCCCACCCAGGCCTTATAAAGATTGAAGATAGATTGCAAGTTTCTTAAAGGTAGGCCATCAATCTCTAGAGCACTCGACTCGACCGATTACCGCTGCCGAATGAAACAAATTGCTGAAATCTATACGCAAGATGCGTTGAACTTAGCTACAGTTACAGTAGGTATAGGGCTGTGGAGTTACATTCATACGTAATATGATGACTATGAAGAAGCAAAACATTTCTACAATGTTTAAAATAATCGGTTAAAAAACGATCTAGGGAAAATGCTGGTTTTAACTATACAGTGCTAAATAACTGAACTTATCATGGCATAGAGTTTTTATATTGTTAATTTTATTGTAATTACAGTATACATGGGCGGAGGCAAAAAGAAAACATGAAACTGTTATGGAGTCTATCTGTACCTACTTGTTCTTCAAATACATACTAAAAAATATGTAAAAAAATCTTATCTTCTTGCATCACTCATTTCGTTGTCAGTACAGTACTTAATTCCCGAAAAATCATTCTGTTTCCTTTCGTCACTCATCTCTTTCACTTTAGTCGCGTTCACACTTTCCATTGATTCTCTAATAGCATACATCATCACTGCGATATAAAAGATCTAAATAAATCATTCCCACATAAATAAACCATTGGCGTATCTTAGGGTTATTTTCCAGGGGGCCCTGGCCTCTAAAAAACGATGGTCAATGTGTTGATGCTGATGGAAACCTAACATCCTGAGGTGGGCAGGTCTCCAGACCACTCTAGAGTGGACGTGCCCAAAACAGGCTATTTATTTATTTTATATTGCGTAGTTTTTGACTAATGATGAAAAATTAAAAGAAATACCATTCTGATCTTAACCCCGAAGTTTGTATTGCGAAAAATCTGAAATAATTATAGTTGATAATAATGATGTACCTAATTATTACAGGAAAAGTAAATCGTAGCTCTAATTAGCTCAGTTTTTTCGAAATCATTTACAAACAAACTTAGTTATGCGGTCCAAGGAAACATTCGGTGAGTGATTCAGACCACCTGAGTCTGACCGACTCAGATTCGTACTTGGCCGGATTTTATTTTACGTACTTGGCCGGATTTTATTTTACACACATATTGTATTTTGTATATTTGTTGTAACAAATTATTAGATATATAGCAATAACTATTAAAAGCTGTATACTTTAACTGTATTTCAGCTGTATAAAAAAGTCGAACTAAAGAATATTCAGTAATTACTGAATATTATTTTATTATATAATATTAAGTAGGTAATTACTTAGGTACAATTATTTTCTAGATCGATCAAAAATGCTGCATAGCGAATAAAATAGTGTGACCTTGCGTGGGTTTTGGCAGCCCCTACCAGTCGATACTGCGTCACTGAGTCATGCATGGGGTAGTTATATAGTTTACTCTTTCATTGCCACGGAATAAATTAAATTTAAACTGGCTTTATGGACTTATTTGTGCTACGTGATTAATATTGAGTTACCACGAAATATATGCTGAGTAGAGTCATTGTAGCTTCATGATTGTTTAATACCAAATCAGATAAGCTAATTTATTTGTTTTTTTAGTATTCATAGATTTCATGAAAGTCGAAGCAGAGGGATAAAGAAGGGCGTGAAGAGATTTCTTCAGGGTCGGCAACGCGCGAGTGATACCCCTGGTGTTGCAAGCGTCCATATGCTAACTGCTTACCAACAGGCGGGCCGTATGCTTGTTTGCCACCTTAGTGCTATAAAAAAAAAAAAGTTACCTAAGATACCACCAGATCGGAAGTCAGCCTTCAACTAATTAAAATTAGCAAGAAACTCAACAAGGATTTCAAAATATTTTTGGACCATTTCATTTTTGTTTTAATATGTTCAACAATTTCAAATACAAAAAAGTGGTGATTACGTAATCATCGTGATTTTTTCATAATTTAAGACACTAAACGAAAGATTACGACTCACAATTAAAAGCCATGAAATATGCAATAACAGCAAAGTATTCCATACACGAAGTTAGATAGATTCTTGGTGGAAAAAGTAGTGCAATATTTAGATAGACGCCGCGAGGGCGCGCCATGGCGGCGCCCTATCCCACGCCGCTTCACGGCCACCACAGACATGTTATTTATCATTTGTAACAAAGAACACTGATTTTATATAATATACGACCTTTTATATTACGGATTAAATTAAATTAATAGGTTAACAAAAATAGCTATGCTTTTAGACGTTTATCTATATATATAAAATGCTTTGTCCTGAATGACTGAGAATCAACGCACAGCCTAAACCGCTGATCGTAGAGATCTGAAACTTGGAGGGTGTGTTCTTTGTATGACGTAGGCATCCGATAAGAAAGGATTTTCCGAAATTCTACCCCTAAGGGGGTGAAAAACGGGGGCAAAGTTTGTATGGGACAACGTGATTCCTTGGTCCGATCTATTTCAAATTTTGCATAAACATTCCTTAACAGAATTGATGGGAGACGTGTTTCGTATTTTATTGAAAATCATCGCCTAACGGGGTCAAAAAGGGGTAGAAAGTTATTTTAGGGGTGATTTGCATCGAAGTTGATATCAATACTCCTTAGTACTATAACATTTTTTATTTTGACACAATGACATGTTTGAAATCTCAATCCGATTTTCACAGATTACAGAATAAGGCAGATGGAGCGAACGGAATACGGGAGTGAGGCCAAAAAAGAAAATACAGATTGAAAAACACATACCAGGGGGACGATTACGTAACTAAATTTCAATCAGTTTTCGAATTGAAATCGGTTCAATATAGCGGTTTTCTGATATCTTTTTTACGTTCTGATAACGGCAAATACAAACAGTGGTTCATTAGAAATGGAACCATTTCCGATTTCGTTATATTTCTACCGATTCAGAGGTTACTTCAATCGGAATTTCATTGCAATAAAGTTACGGTTAATTCAATCCACGTACTGGTATTCGCCTTTGAATTTGTATTTGCTTTGTTTAAAAATCTTTATTTAACGAAAACACTTTCTTTTTAATAAATTAGCACACAGCAGCTTTTAAACATAGCAAATACAAATTCAATAGCGAATACCAGGTATATGTTTTTCAATTTGTACCTAATTGTTTTTTTTGGCCTCACTCCCGTGTTTCGCGCGCTCTATCTGCCTTTTGGTCTGGAAACTGAAATGCTCTTTAAAATTGGAATGTCAAATATTAAAGAATATTTAAACGGATTAGGATTCGAAATTTGTTTGGAAGTTCCACGGACGTATGAGTAGTACGTAGTACAAAGTTCATTTTCTCGGACTTTTTGGCGAGAACTTGCAGAGTGACGTTGCGTTTTCATTTTTATTTTCATAAATTCGTGTATTTTGAGTTTTGGACGGTAACTGACTGCATGAGGACTATGTGAAAGTGATTTATTGTGACTAGAACTTATATAATATAACTGGAAATTGGCAAAATACACACCCCGTGTGACGCCAATGAAAAAAAATAGTTCATTTTCTCTATTTCATTACAATATTTTGATTGTAGTTAAATTAATTTCTTTCTCATTTGATGTTATATTAATTAAATAAGATTCTTTGAGTTCGATTTTTTTGTGTACGTATAATATAGGTTTTTAGTTTTAATTGTAAAAATATCTGTGGCGTGCATTGGTTTTCGAAGAAGAAAATTCAAACCGTACGCGGGTGAAACCGCGGGGTTCTGCTAGTTTCAAATATAATTTGAAATTGATCGTCATTATATTTTCTTTTATTTTTTTATATCAAAAATCATGTAGGCGGTTCACCTAATGGTAAGTGACTCGAGCTTAGACAATCCCATGGAGACAAAATTTTGACTCTAATCTAAACCATGTGCTGGCGATAAAACTTGATAGGCAGTTGGCTCTCAAGTCCAGAACATAAAGAAATACTACAAAATTCCCTACGATTCACCTAAAACTCAAGCTAATTGCAGGTTTCGGCCTTCGACCTTCGTCACTATCATTATCGCTCTCTCTCAAAATCTTCTTACTATTATAAATATGAAAGTTTGTACGGATTTGAAGATGTTTCAGATATAAACATAATAAATAAATAAATATCCTGGGACATTCCTCACACACGGTCATCTGATCCCAAACTAAGCAAAGCTTGTACTATGGAAACCAGATTACTGATATAATACATATACTAATTTTGTTTGTAAATACATACTTAATATAAATAATTACACCCAAACTCAGGACATACAGACATGTTCATGCACACAAATGCATGTCCTGTGTGGGAATCGAACCCATGACCTGCGGCACTGCGCAAACGGGCCCGTCGATGGATGAATTTTGGCACATTTATACTACTTTAGATTGTGGAATGAGCTCCCTGCCGTGGAGTGCAATTCCCAATGGAGTACAGCATGGGGTTCTTCAAAAAGGGTGTGAAGAGATTTCTGCAGGGTCGGCAACGCGCGAGTGACGCCCCTGGTGTTGCAAGCGTATAGGCTACGGTAACCGTTTACCATCAGGCGGGTGCTTGTTTGCTACCTAAGTAGTATAAAAAAAAAAAACTCTGATTTTTATTCCGGAAAACATACGATGCCTTGGAAACGCGGGTGAAACCGGGGAGATAGCTAGTCATTTATAAAACCGTCTGGACAAAGCTATATCTAATCTAGAACTATTGAGTTGCTAGGTGAACCTCCAGATTGTTTTCACAAAATATAGATCATACATTTGGATAATTCATGAAGCACTATTGAAACTTTCCTTGTTACTTGCCTTTGGTTAAACGAAGCGTACGAAGATTTACCTAATTTGCTTTTGGGTTAACTAGAACCAAGTTAAAGGTATAATTTGGTTAGAACATTGATGGTTGGGACTTAAGCCTGTAATGAAACTTATTATTCATAGAACGTATACGAATTACTCGTGCTTGAGGCTACCCGAGCAACCGACTCCGGAGTTATAGTAGGCGTTGAATTATTTAATGTATCGCTCTATCTTAGAAGCTCTAGGCTTCTACCACATACATTTTCTAGTGCCACTGTGTATCTACATCAAAGACATGTAAGTAGTATGGTATAATGATATTCTAAGGCCAAATTAAGTGATTAAAAAAAGATAAATAATATATTTTTATTAAAACACGAAATTTTTAATTGATTTAATATTATTTTTGGATGGAATCAGATTATGATAACAGAAAATTTCGACTCAAACAAATAGATTTATTTTGCAAAAATAACACATTAAGAATGAAATAAATCACTTTACCTCAAAATAAAGACTTTGTATATAAATCAATTATGTTGAGAGTTGAATTGTGTTGAGAGAATAATATAATAAGATATTGCGGTTGAGCTTACATCAAAGCGCCTACATGGGTCAAATGTTGTTACTAGAAACTTATAACAAACCAATACTAAGGTATTCCGAAGGACTGGTTTAATTATAGGTATTAATAAGTGTTTGAAATCTATTAGAGGCATAATTCAGATGTAGGGCGAGTTAGGTCGTCACCTGATTATAGAAATGAGTTCGGAAAACTGACCCTTTTATGGATCTTGTTCAGACACTGCTATATAAAACTCAATGAAAAGCATAGTGATATGAAATAATCATTTTATTTAGTCAAACCCACGATTCATAAATAAAATATGATTTGATGACTATAATCTGGAATGATGATCAAGATGGAATGATCATTAAAATTAGAGATTGGGAAATTAAAATAATAATAATAGTAGCTAATCTGTTTAAATAGTAGTTTAAGAAAATGATATGTGTAGGTATTTCAAACATGACCTGATAATCCTAATCCTAACTATCCTAACCAGTATTATATGCGAGAGTGAGTTTGTTTGTTTGTTACGCCTTCACGCCTCAACTACTCAACGGATCATGATGAGATTTCGCATGCAGATAGCATATATGGTATGGAGAAGGACATATGCTTTTTATCCCGGGAACGTGGGCGAAACCGCGGTGGACCGATTAACAATATTTTCGTACGACGAAGCTTGTGATTTTTTTATACGTCATGCTTGTAAGTTCGTTGAACGTAACAAAAGGTTCACTAAAATCAGTCATACGTTGAACTTAGTATTATTATTAACTCTCTGGTCATACGGTCTCCAGTTAAGTAAAAACATTAATTTTAATTATTTTGGTTTGCTTGTTTGACAAGTTTAAATTAGAAATTCAACTAGAAAAGTTTTCAAAGAGAATTTCTGTTTGATCATTTAACTGATGGCGATGAACTTATTAAAAACTTTAATTGATTGCAAATGTAAGTACAAAACCATTTATGTGTTTGTAAACATTTTGATATTGTATGGGTTTCTATAAGATATTTTTTATACAATTTACTTTGGAATGGTACAAACATTCATTGACGGCAGATGGTGATAGTTTTTATGTTTATAATAACGTCACTCTATTGTCATTATCAAATAATGTGACATTATTTACCTGACCATTTAATCAGTATATTAGTTAATTTATAATATTAATTAATTTATGAGTAAGGGGGCAGTGTTTATATTCTCTTTGACCAATGGCGATTGACATTTCAATATAGCGTTGTTTTGATTAAGGATACATCCAGATTGAGTGTCGAAGCTGTGCACGCGTCGAAAAAAATAGCCCCTAACTGTTAGGGGCTAAATCAAATAAAAATAAATAAAATTGCAAAATAATCTTTAATAAATTTAAAAAAAAATCAAAAAAAAAAAAAAACAGCTCTTCCTTAACGCTGACAAATGTCATATACTGTCATATAATCGGAAAAAGGAGCCTTTACATTATGAATATTGTCTTGACAATACAGTTATAAAGCGAGTAAATAATACTCGTGATCTGGGTATTGTAATGGATGATCAACTCTCATTTAACCTGCACATAGATTCTATAGTAAAAAGAGCATTCAGAGCATTAGGCTTTATTAATAGGATTACTAAACCTTTTAAAGAAAATTTAACACTTAAAATTGTATATTACTCCTTTGTTAGGTTTATTTTAGATTTTGGTTGCGTTGTTTGGAGCCCATACTATCAGTGCCATATTAACAGAATAGAACGTGTGCAGAAGAAATTTATAAGAATCTTGAATTACCGCTGTAATAGAACTCAATCTTATGACACGTGTCTCACTTACTTTAAATTACTAAGTTTGCAAAACCGACGAAAACAATTTGACATTATCTTTTTGCACAAAATCCTCAGCAATAAGATTGACTCATCGACGCTTCTTTCTAAGATACCGTTTATTACTAGAACTCGTCTTCCTGCGCGCTCGTCACGAGCAATTAACATATTTGTAAAACCTCGTTTTAAAAAAAAATACACTTGCAATTGCTTTCTATCTCGCTGTCTTAACACTTATAACAAAGAATTTCCTGAATTTGATATCTTTAACAACTCTTTGAACTCGCTTAAGGCTCAACTATTTAATAAACTTGTCAACAATAATAATTGATTGTGTTGGTTGATGACTAATAGGTACTATTTTATTTTTTTAAATGTTGTAAAGGACTTTGAAAACCTATAATAATCATACAATTCTTTATTTATTTTATTTTTTGTGTTTTAGCTTTCTATTCTCCACGCCTAATATAGTAGGTACTTCATTATATGTATATAACAGTGTTATTAAACAATAATTTTGTTAATGTTCCAAATCCCTTATATGGTTTTGCTATATGGTATTTGTTAACAAGCTCAAAATAATAATGGTGGGATGCTTCCCTATATTGTCGGGCATCCTATCATTTTATACATTTGCTACATTTCGGCACTCGTTGTCTTTTATTATATTTAAGATATTATTGTTAATTTCTTTTCTGTATGACTGTTTGTGCTATAATAAAAAAAATATTAAAATTTCTCCCGATTTTAATTGGAATATTTCAACAACTGCTATCATTATGAACGTCACTATAACAAGCAGAATAACGCAGAGGGAGCGTAAAATGTAGCTGTTACGCACAGCAGCCTATAAATGTTGGCCTGTTTTATATATTCGTCTAGTATGGCGACGTTCTTTCTAGGTATATTTATTTCTATGTAGCGTTGTTAGTTCCTCTTTTGACCCCCACTATAAATGATAAGACAAATCACACAAATGTCATCTGTTGGTAAAACTGACACGCTTGAATAGTTGAGCAAGGCATCTCTAGGAGGGGAGCGAGTTTTTTTTAATGCCCTGTGACTTTAACAGATTGATATTTGAAACTGTTCCTAAATGTCAATGATGAGCTACTAAACAGATTTATTTACCAAGGAATCTAACACGTTTCTTTTAGAAGTTATCACGATTTATGAAAAATAAATATTACATACCACTCGGTTGTAATACAGTCTCTACTAAATCAATTACTTCATCCAAGAATTTTCTAGCGTCAGAAAAATTCCTTAGGCAATAAAAAGTTTCCTTTAGTACTATTTTATTGATGAAAAACTAATAGAGTTATAATCTAATTTGGTCTCCTTTTGAAATGTTATTTTACTTGATTTTGGAAATATGGGGCGTTGAACTTATAGTTGGTTTATAATTAATCATTATGGAATTTTTCTCCCGTTATTAGAAAATCGGTCATGTTTGTAAAAGCTACAAAAAAAACGTCTATGCTGGTATTGCTGGTATACCTTCTAATCGGGTGACTTTACTGACTGAATATTTTTATAATTTTTATATATTATATATTTTATATATTATTTATTTATTATTATTAAATTAAAATTAAAGTTTTAATAAACTTACTTAAATATTGTATTAATATCAATATCCCTTGTTCCTTAAACCAATTAAAAATCAATGGGGTATAAGGTTTCTACCTTGAAGAATTGAACACCGAGCTACAGTTCCGTTGACCTTACCTTCGTAACCTCAAAGTTCACGAATGTCAAGTTAATTGGTTTTAAAATATAAGTTGAGCTATTCATAGACATGAATATACCTTTGTGTATAATATTTGACCTTTAAATAGTATTGTGACTATGTAGGCTTTAATTGGTATATTGGATTCTAAGGTCTGTATTAAAGGTTGGATACGATAATGCGATAATAAATGAAACCAGGTAAAGTACTCATAAACACATTATGATACACATTTTTCTTTTCATACAACTAAGCCGGTAAACAAGCATACGGCCCGCCTGATGGTAAGCGGTTACCGTAGCCATATGGACGCTTGCAACACAAGAAGCATTGCTCACGCGTTACCGACCTTTCCCTCCCCTATGAGCTCTGGCGACCTTACTCACGCGCAGGAACACAACTTTACACAACATAAAGTTATTTGGTTAGTTTATTCTGTAAGGTGGAGGTACTTCCCCAGTCGAGCTGCTCTATGAGCGAATATACGCTATGCTCTACCTCTCTCAAATGTTGTGGATGGATTGGATACACACATGATGGATATCTAGAATATAGACCTAAATTCCATTCATGCACTAATTTTACAACTTAATTTATGCTCGTTTTCTTATTTAAATGAAAGAAGTTCAAAGAAAAAGAAAACACGATTTGCACGAAAGTTTTTCATCTGTTTTTCGTCTCATGTGAAAGTGCCACTCAGTAAATATGTTTTGTAATTTCACTACACAAATGTATGGCAGTTCACAAGACTCAATAGTCTCAAAGCAAAATGGCTGTGACAAACGTTCCGTTTTTGCCAAATTCCAAGTAGGTGCTTTAAAGAAAACTTAGTGGAGATTTTCTTATTTGGAATGATAAATATTATTGTTTTACGATTGCTACTTTGGTAACACTAAAATATTGAGTACCATAGAAATTAAATTAAAAATAGTGGACTATTGTTACAAAAGGGTGGTTTATTGCTATAAAATTTAACAAAATCGTCGGTAATGTAATTTTTGCTGGTCATTATTTAGAATGTCAATCAACCTTTGAATTTGCAAAATCGGTTGTGTGACATAAGATTTCGATCATCGCAAGCTATTCTTGCTGAGTAGTCTTCTAGTCCTTACTTTAATAATATAATGGTGCTGATTCGGTTGTTTACAACTAAACTAATTTAGTCTCACTATATATCTCTTTCTAACAAAGAACATAAGAAAAGGATGAAATAAATTTAGTCCTGTCAAATTATTCCAATGTTTGTTTTCAATATTTTAATAAATACCCGCAAATAAAGACGGTAAAGACTAATGTGACAGCTTTAAATATGTTCTATCCTTTTTCAATAATGTTTGTTAGAAAGAGATGTGATGGGACTAAAATTTGTTTAAACATCGAGGAAAAATCTCTTTAGAGTTTTATACCTACTGAACAATCAAATTCCGAAACTAGTCCGTGATTTGTCACTGAATTTAAAAAGTAAGGACCAATCACTGCTAAGCCAATCAGATTGCATGCGTACTTGACTTAGCTTGTCAGAGCGCATTGTCAGCGGTGGGAAATTGGCGGAATATATTTCAACCAAAATGAACGTCATTGCGCTTCTTTGAGTTAATTGTTCGATGGATTTAAAACATAATCGGCACCAATCATATGTGGTTCATCTAGTTTATCACAAATATTTAAAAAAATCCCAACGATATGTTCAAGAATAAGACCTGTAATACCAAGTCAAGTTTGTATGTACAAAAAGGCAAGTCGCGGCTGAGATAAGAGCAACACGAGACAGCGTAGGTACTCAGCCATTAGCACTAGAGGGATTCCGCTCTGTGGCTCCGACTATAATGTCACTTGTTTGTTATTCATGTTCCGTTGAATTCATTATGTTTATTATACGCAATTTTCTTTTTAATAGGTGTGATTATGGAAATGAAAGTTTTACTATGGAACCAACATCTACTACGGGGGTTTTATGTGTTTTTTGGCATACAAAATTACAACAAACAAACACACAAAGTTTTATATTTAGTATTAGTGAAAATAGATTTCTTGGAGTAAATTTTAATCTTTCTTACTTATAATATTTGGTGTAATTGCCCTCCAGGTTCCGGTTGTTCTGTCTACACTTTATTAGGAAAAAGTTTCTCCTCTACAACTTCTCTACTCTTACAATCGATGTGAAGATCTCCATTAATTTCATTGTTATCAATATCAGAAGTTTAATGTTGAGAAGCTTTTTGCTATCGTTAAAGCAAAATCATGCATTTTGCTTTAACGATAGTGTACGGGCGGCCGGGGACCTCGTGTAATAAGACGCCGCTTAGGACGAATGCGCGAATCGTGAGATCCCTTTTCCCGTACTTTATTTTATTTGCTGGATTGCCAAGGGCGTCATGAAAAGCCGTATGGTTGGTATATAAACGATTTATTTATTGAACTTTAACACTTCTGTGACAATCTGTCTGAATACAATAATTAACAAACTTTTTAAATTACATAGATGATTTACACAAATATACGTAGACAATGGGTGCCTGATGTTACACTGATATTTTTACTTAGCCGCTACTATGGCATCTGCCTTACTGTTTACCGATGGGGTAACTAACTAGCCGCTACTGTGGCATCTGCCTGACGTTATACTACTTGATGGTAATCTCAACTTGGCATCTGCCTTACTTGGTACTGTCCCGGTACTGTCCTACTACTGTGACATCTGTCTGACTACTACTACTACTATACTTAGTAGATACTTGCTGTCCTGGAATCGATACTAAATGAGAAAAATGTACTGATTATATGCAAATTATAAACGCTGTGTATACGACTCACGCGGTGAGCGAGTAACTTTTTTACGAGAGAAAACATATCTTTTTCTTGTCTAATTTAAGTGCATTTAAGTAACCTCTCTATCTTGCATATAGCGCTAACCTTGTCTAAAAGTTCTAGAAGGATCTAATCCAAAAAGTGTAGTCCGGTTACCACATCTCCAAAGGTTCTCCGATACATTTTGTCTCCCTTTCGCATATATAAGGAAATTTTATTGTTGATATTTATAGTTCCGGGTAAAATCACGTAAATTTCAAAATATGATCAGGGTTTCATTCAGGGCTTGTAGTAAAGCTTATTATTTAGGTCTTACGTTAGGTAATGCGAGTTTAAACAGTAAATACATAGTAAGTAGTTGGTGTGCACATATGGTGCTTACGAAACAATTCCAACTAGATTACTATGCCTAATCGAGTGTTTTGTTGACATGTTAACACTTTTTTGTTAACTTAGGTTTCAATATGAATACTAACTTTATCGTGTAACAAGTTTTACATTTGTAGAGGGTTATTCACGATTCTAAAAGTACATTGTAAATCTTAGTTCTACCTAGACTTTGTCTAGACTTTTACCTATGTTTAGGGTTCAAGTACTGTTTATTTACTATACAATTTATGTTGATACGTATTCTAAGGGTAATCATTGTACACTCGGGAGTAAACTCTTTAATATTTCTTATTTCTAAACATTTTAATTTTAACAAAATATTACGTAATCATAAAAAATAACAATAAATGTCCTGAACACAACAAGTGTCCCGAACATTCTCCCGCCGTTCTTCGACTACGGTGTCGATGAAGACATTTCCGGTTGAGGGACTACTGGCTCGGTGGGCAGGATGATCAGCTTCTTCGTGGGACGTCGTAGTGTTCCGCTTCTGGTGCGCACGTCGACTGCTCGTACGATGCCATCAGCTCCGGGGTAGATGGCTTCGACGATCCCTCTTGGCCATGTGTTGCGAGGCAGGTTGTCGTCGGCGACTAGTACGACGTCTCCAATCTTGATCTCCGCGCCTCTTCCGTGTGGCTCCCGCCGGTATTGCAAATCGGGGAGGTATTCTTTCACCCATCTTGCCCAAAATCGGTCGGCAAGATGTTGTGAAGCTCGCCAGTGTGTTCTGCCGATGAGGTCCTTTTCGTTGAAGGTGCCTGGTGCCGGAACTCGCGCTGACCCGCCAAGAAGGAAGTGGTTGGGGGTCAGCGTTTCTTCATCCTCAGGATCTGTAGACACGTGCGTAAGGGGACGACTGTTGACTGTGTACTCCGCTTCAACCAATAGAGTTGCGAGTACTTCTTCTGGGGGATGTTGCTCTTGAAGTATCACTGAGAGGGCGGTCTTAACTGATCGGACCAGCCGCTCCCAGGCTCCTCCCATGAACGGAGCTCCTGGCGGAATGAAACGCCAGGATATCATCCTCTTGGTGGCTTCGTCTTCAGTGGCTGCGTCGATGGATTGACGCAGCTCTTTGTCAGCGCCACGCAAATTTGTCCCGTTGTCTGACCAGATTTCTGTAGGACATCCTCTCCGTGCTATCATCCTTCGCAGGGCCATGACCGCAGAGTCCGTCGTCAGGGATGCTGCCAGCTCCAGGTGAACCGCCCGTGTGGTGAGGCAGGTAAATAGTGCCCCATACCTCTTCTGGCGACTACGCCCGACTGTGACTGACATCGGGCCGAAATAGTCGAGACCCGTGTATGTAAAGGGCCTGACGTGGTGAGCCAGTCTGCATGGGGGGTGGTTTCCTGTGGCTGGCTGTGACGGCATATTTCTTCGAATGCGGCATGGTAAACATCGGTGGACCATCATCTTCGTGACTGGACGTAGGCGTAGAATCCAATAGTATTGGCGACATTCGTTTATTGTTGCCTCTACGCCAGCGTGCAGCAGCTGTCTGTGGGTATATTCAATCCACAGCTTCGTTGTTATGTGATTTCCGTCGAGGACAGGTGGAGACTTCTCGAGGCCGTCAACATTCTTCGTAGCTCCGATGCGAGACCTCAGCAAAATGATTCCGTCGACTAAAGCGACAGATATTGGGCGCAGACGACTGCTGGTAGATACAGCCCTGTTGTTCTTCAAGTCTTCCATCTCTGTAGGGAAGGATTCTTCTTGGCTTGCTCTTACCAGCAGTTTCTCGGCTTCTCTCAGAAGGATGGCGTCCAATGGCACGAATCTTCTTGCTGTTGCATCGGGTTTGGCAACTGTTGGCCTTGGTTTTGACGCCTTCTGTTTGCGTCTCCAATCCGGATCTGCCTCTGTGTTCTTCAGCGTGCGTTTGTAATGTGCACGCTGTTTTGTTCGCCTGCACAGATTGATGAACTGTAAGACTCTAGCTGTAGCGCGGAGATATCGTTCCCACTTGGAGAAACGAGCGCCGTCAGGTATGACGTGGCTCAGCTTCGTTTTCTCGCGCTTCTCGGTGATGTTGAGTGTCTTCTCTTCACCAGTCAGTTCCTTCTGTGTAGGTTTCTCTGTTGGCCAGGTGCTCGGGTCGTCCATGAGGAACTCTGGACCCTGATACCATCGATGCTGGCCATTGAAGTGAAGCGGGACGTCGCGAGTTGCATCGTCTGCGACGTTAAGCTTCGTAGGCACCCAGCGCCATTCATTCAGCGTACTATGTTCTTCTATAGCCGCGATGCGGTGGGCGACAAACGGTCGGTAGGATCTGGATCCCGTTTTCAGCCAAGTGAGCACCGTCTTACTATCTGACCAGAAAGTCTTGGACTCTGGTTTTCTGGGGTGCTCGTCTATTACAGTGGCTGCCATCCGACTTCCCATTACGGCAGCTTGCAGCTCCAGACGTGGTATCGAAGTGAGCTTCAGAGGAGCTACTCTTGACTTCGCGATGATAAGCGATATCTTCACGAGTCCTTCTGGTGTTACTGCTCGCCAATAGAGCGTAGCGGCGTATGCAGTTTCACTTGCGTCAACGAATACGTGCAGTTGAAGTGACGTGGCATTGCTGTAGTTGAGGTAGCAGCGGGGTAGAGCGACTTGTTTTAGGCTCTTCAAGTGACCCATCCAGTCTAGCCATTGGAGTGCTAGGTCGGGGTCCAGGGTTTGATCCCATTCTGTACCACGGCGCCATACTTCTTGAAGTATCTGCTTTGCTCGTACCGTGACGGGTGATGCCAATCCGAGTGGATCGAAGAGTGACATCACGATCTTGAGTGCTTCTCTCTTTGTCGGGGCTGCGCTGTTTAGGATAGCCGGTGGTATTCTTGCCAGATCCAGATTGAAAGCAAGTTCATCTGATCCCGGCTTCCAGATCAATCCTAGTACCCTTTCAGTTCTGGTACCGTCGCTAAGGTCAATAACTGACTGTGGAGTTGCGTTATCGTCTAATGCTTCTAGGACTTTACTTGAATTGGAAGTCCACTGACGCAACTCGAAGTGACCTTGCTTATGGATGTCGCGTACTTCTGAAGCCGTCTTGACTGCATCTTCAATCGTTTGAAAGCTGTCCAAATAGTCGTCAACATAATGGTTGTTGACAATCGCTGCGGTGGCTTCAGGATGCGTTTCTTTAAATCGCGACGCATTGTGATCTTTAATGTAGATCGCTGTAGATGGGGAACTCGTGGCGCCGAAGATCAGTGACGTCATACGATATTCTTCGGGTTCTCCATGTCTACGCTTTCCGCGCCATAAGTATCTTAGCGCGTCTCTGTCTTCAGGGCGAATCTTAACTTGCATGAACATTTCAGCTATGTCAGCTGAGACAGCGATGGGGTGTTGCCTGAAACGCATCATGACCCCCGGTAATGACTGCAGCAAATCAGGACCCGTGAGAAGGTGGTCGTTCAGTGAGACCCCCTTTGTTTCTGCTGCAGCATCATGGACTATTCGAATCTTCCCCGGCTTCATAGGGTTCACCACTGCGAAATGTGGTAGGTACCACGTCTTATTAATCGTTTTCGCCAGTGGAGCCGGTTCAGCATAGCCCTTCTCAATAAGTGCTGTCATCTGTTGTTCATACTTTTCCTTCAGCTCTGGATTTCTATCGATCTTCTTCTCGGTAGTGATAAGCCTCTTCATCGCGTTGTCGTAATTGCATGGCATCGCGATGTCATCATTCTTCCATAGGAGCGCCGTCTGATACTGTCCGTCTTCGGTTCGAGTTGTGCACTCATCGAGTATTTTGAGTGCACGTTGTTCCGGATCAGTCTGCGGCTTCTTAGGTGTAATCGTCAACGCCTCGATCGCAAAGTGATGTTTCAATTGTGCATCCATACTTTCCTCCATTGTAAAGTGATGGACGAAGTCGATGCGTTTTCCCAGCGACCTTGTATGCGCACCATGGAGAACCCAACCAAGCGGAGTGTGTGATGCTATTGGTTGGTTCTTCTTTCCTTTTCGTACCTCTGAGGCTAGTAATAAATTCCAGTTATCTTGACCGACAAGTATCTTTGGTTTGGCTTCTACAAACTTCAAAGCGTCCTGTATGTCGATCAGATGTTGGCAGTCGTCCAGATCTTCATCGGCGACTGTCTGAGTCGATAGCCTCAGGTTATCAATGGTGCGTGCGTAAATCTTATGTGGCTGGGTTGCACCCTTAATGGTGATTGCGATGCGTTGAGATGTCGAAGCAGGTACTTCTGCTCCTCCTATGGCTTCGATGTGCATTGGTTGGCAGGGTCCATAAGCGCCGACTGTGTTCGCTAAGTCGGCGTCGATCAAAGTCACAGTTGACCCATCATCCAACAACGCATGTGTGTTGACTTCTCCCGCCGGTCCGGAAATCTGTACAGGCAGTACCTTCAAGTACGTCTGCGATTGTACAGGCAGCCAAGTCGACGTAACTTTTTCCGTCTTATCTGTTCTATCACTCGTGTTCCTTTGCTTCTCATAATGGAGCAAGTGGTGGTGTCTATATGGGCATTCGTTGACGCCGCATTTGGGCGGCTTGCAATTATGCGTTTTGTTCCTGTATCGTAAACATCGGAAACAAAGTCGGTGCGTCTTTGCAAGATCCCATCTTTGGTTGATGTCGGCATCGCGGAATTTATCGCAGTCTGGCGGCGAATGTCCCTCTCGTTCACATACACAGCATCTATATGGCTTCCTGTCAACGTTCGCATTAGCGTTTAGCGTACGTTGAGTGCGCTTGTAAGGATTGCGCGAAGCTGGCTCTGTATGTGAAGTCGAGGGTATGACCTCTACTTGAGCGTAGGGTGCCCATAATTCCACTTCTCTTTCGAGGAATCGGGTGAGTTTGAGCAAGTCTGCTTCCTCTTTGGGCTGCATGGCGGAGAAATCGAACCATCTATATCGAAGTGTCGGTGTTAGCTTATCGATCGTGACCTTCGTCAGCTCTGGATTGTATAAGTACGTAGTCTTATTCAGAGCACGAAGAGTCGCCACTATATTCGTGACCTTGCTTGACAGTATGCAAAGGTCTTTAGATGAATCCGTGAACCGTGGCAGGTTCCTAAGTCGATCCATCTCTGCGAGAGCTATTGAGTCCGGTCTTCCAAAGCGGGACTCCAATATTTTCATCACTTCAGTGGGATTGGCACTATTAATGAGCAGACTCTCAACGGCCTCTTTAGCACGTCCTTTAAGTGCACGGCGTAGTCTGCTCATATTCTCGGTTTCCGAAAAGTCAGTTGCTGACTCGAAGTACGCTGTTCGGAATGACAGCCAATCCTGATGCGCGCCAGTAAAAGCAGGTAATTCGAATCGGTAACGCGACGGCATTGCGCGTTGACCTGCCTTCACAGCAATAGTGATTGCTGACGCTAACTCACTGAAGTCTATTTTCTGTTGCGCAGAATACGGGGTGATTGCAGCTTCTATTCCCGTCGGTATCTGCGCTTCTGGTCTCTGAGGGATTCCTTTATTACCCTGTACAGAGTGCTGAGGGATTCCTTTATTACCCTCATCGTTGTCAACTTTTGACTGCTGTTGAGTCATCTGAGTCTCCGAGGTTGCGCCCAAGAGCACGACTGGATGCGTAGCTACGGATGGATATGGTGCCGCAACAGGTGCGGCGTTACAATTCGGTTCCACCTCTCGGTGCTCTGGCTGGTGATGAGGCTCATTCGAAATAGCAAGCAGGCGCTGACTCTTGTCTAGCCCTGTGTCCACCCTCCGTTCAGTGGATTTGATGGACACGGATCTTACGTCGTCACCTTCAGACCATTCAGATGGGTCTATGACGGCGAGTCTAACTATTGCTAGCTCAAGTTTCAGTCTTGCTACCTCTTCTTTAGCCAGAGCTATGCGGCGCGCTCGTTGACTCTTTGTTGACTTATTTCCCCTGATGGTGCTGCGTTCGATTCGGTCATCAGGGGCCTGTCGTTGATCGGTTCCGGTTTCCTCTTCGGTAGTAGTAGTCGTAAACCCTGAGGTTAGGGTAGCTTCAGTAGCAGTCACAGTACGACTCGACGATGGTGCTACTGTAGGGGCAGTACTCCCCGTTGGGGCGGCATCTGTGGCCAGATCGTCTGCAGGTGCTGGCGGCGGTGCGTCGCCATCGCGACTCTGCGATCTGCCTCTTGCGGTAGTTGATCTGGTACCAACCATGGCTGTGGCCGTTCAGTATCTTGGATAATCCGGCTCGAAGGACCAAATGTACGGGCGGCCGGGGACCTCGTGTAATAAGACGCCGCTTAGGACGAATGCGCGAATCGTGAGATCCCTTTTCCCGTACTTTATTTTATTTGCTGGATTGCCAAGGGCGTCATGAAAAGCCGTATGGTTGGTATATAAACGATTTATTTATTGAACTTTAACACTTCTGTGACAATCTGTCTGAATACAATAATTAACAAACTTTTTAAATTACATAGATGATTTACACAAATATACGTAGACAATGGGTGCCTGATGTTACACTGATATTTTTACTTAGCCGCTACTATGGCATCTGCCTTACTGTTTACCGATGGGGTAACTAACTAGCCGCTACTGTGGCATCTGCCTGACGTTATACTACTTGATGGTAATCTCAACTTGGCATCTGCCTTACTTGGTACTGTCCCGGTACTGTCCTACTACTGTGACATCTGTCTGACTACTACTACTACTATACTTAGTAGATACTTGCTGTCCTGGAATCGATACTAAATGAGAAAAATGTACTGATTATATGCAAATTATAAACGCTGTGTATACGACTCACGCGGTGAGCGAGTAACTTTTTTACGAGAGAAAACATATCTTTTTCTTGTCTAATTTAAGTGCATTTAAGTAACCTCTCTATCTTGCATATAGCGCTAACCTTGTCTAAAAGTTCTAGAAGGATCTAATCCAAAAAGTGTAGTCCGGTTACCACATCTCCAAAGGTTCTCCGATACATTTTGTCTCCCTTTCGCATATATAAGGAAATTTTATTGTTGATATTTATAGTTCCGGGTAAAATCACGTAAATTTCAAAATATGATCAGGGTTTCATTCAGGGCTTGTAGTAAAGCTTATTATTTAGGTCTTACGTTAGGTAATGCGAGTTTAAACAGTAAATACATAGTAAGTAGTTGGTGTGCACATATGGTGCTTACGAAACAATTCCAACTAGATTACTATGCCTAATCGAGTGTTTTGTTGACATGTTAACACTTTTTTGTTAACTTAGGTTTCAATATGAATACTAACTTTATCGTGTAACAAGTTTTACATTTGTAGAGGGTTATTCACGATTCTAAAAGTACATTGTAAATCTTAGTTCTACCTAGACTTTGTCTAGACTTTTACCTATGTTTAGGGTTCAAGTACTGTTTATTTACTATACAATTTATGTTGATACGTATTCTAAGGGTAATCATTGTACACTCGGGAGTAAACTCTTTAATATTTCTTATTTCTAAACATTTTAATTTTAACAAAATATTACGTAATCATAAAAAATAACAATAAATGTCCTGAACACAACAAGTGTCCCGAACAGATAGCAAAAAAGTCTATCTCATTAGATAGACATGAAGAAGTGAAGGATGATCAAATGTCAGTACATTTGGTCATCCCTCACTTTCAATTTAGATTTAAACTAGATTTTTTCAGACTTAAAAGCAAAGGTTTTCATAGGGCAACGTGCCTCTACCCAGATGGATAATCCGCCTTACTAAAGCATGACATTTAATTTCACTCCGCTTGAGGGGCTCCCTGAGCAAATCGCTCTCAGTTCGTACTGCGCACGGCTGTCAAATACTGTCAATTCTGGCTTGTTTATTTCATGTTGCCATAGAGGCGACTATCCTTCTGGACGTTTTAAATTCTTTGCTTAAAAGGTAATAACTAAATAGGTAACCTACTTAATTATTGTTATGTAATTTACGTCACAGGTGCATGTTAACTGCGAATTTTTGGCATAAAGCGTTTGTGAAAGCTGTTATTGGAAACCGAAGACCGAAGAGCGGACTACACGTTAATTAAGCTCATGAAGTTATGAAGTCGACGAGCCAGTTTTCATTATGACGTTTTTAGTATTCCATTCATTCTATTACTAACAGCCTTATCTGTCTGTCAAGGTAATAGTTACATAATGAAAGTAAAGTAGTTAGAAAGAAAAACACTTTACTCAAAGATCATTAAAAACACTTTTACATTTAATTTACAAATGAAATGAAATGAAATAATATATTCATTATAGTCAGAATAGTCAAACTCTTATACACTAATGCACGGTTCGGAAGGTTGCTTTTGCTGAGAAGAGTCGGCAATAAACTCAGCAATTACTCTTTTCAAAAACAAACATTTATTACATCAGATGTTTCCTGAGAGCGAGCGCTGCACCCAAGCATTTTTATCTTTTAAATAGGTATTCGTTAATATTGTAGCATTGTAGTAAGCCTTCTGTACTAAAGCGACCTTAATACGTTCCTTAAACTTTAGTGACGGTAAATTTAAAATGTCATTAGGGATCTTATTATAAAATTGTTCACTCCTAAAAATTAACCTTGCACTTTTTGAAGTCCATAAGCAGAGGTCACAAGTTTATAATTATTTCTAGTATTAAAAGAGTGCATGTCACTTTTTTTTTTTACAAAAAGATTAATATATTTGGAAAGGATAATAACAATACATACTAGCATCTCGCCCGGCGGTTCCATCAGCGATCCCCTTTTTGGTAAAATGGGGTACCATAAAATAAGGTATCCCCATTAACGAAGGGTACCCATCCACTACGGAAGCGGTTTAAAAATTCACAGTCCTAATTAACATTTTTTTTAATTCCTAGTCCCTTCCATAGTGGATGTCGGCTTTATAGGACCTATGTGCAACCTTTTAAGATCCTTTATACGTTTAAAGTTGTGCGTTATGTCAGTCAGTCAGTTTCACATTTTATATAGCTTATAATATACTACTTAGCAGACAATATTACAAAAAGAGTCAAAAACTACTGTTATGGTTTGCAAGGAAACACTTTAATATCCAGATGTTTAAAATCATTTTAAAAGCATTTGACATCTTAAAAGGTATACCTACAATTCTGCCAAGTCATATTTGTGAAATAATTCTTCATTTCCATCAAAAAAATACGATAGAATCTATCAAAACCACAAAATATACCTTTGCCGTCTGCAACATTTATAGTATTTCGAATGAATTGACCTACATCTTAGTGGTTTAATTAAACACTAAAGGATTAAACCCCATCTTTACCATTTCAGTTTTTTACCAGTTAAATCCATAAAATTATAAATATTCTTTGCTTTTGCATGAAATCCGTTCGCAATTCTCCATACAAATTACTATGGAGCGGTTGTCATTTTTTGAATTTGTATAAATTCGAATGCGCGCATAGAAATCATCCAGTGCCCTCCTCGATTCCAAAGTGGGAGCACGTCGCGTCGCTTTGATGCTCGCTGAAGGTCGCCGCTGTCTTGTGTCATTGACATAAAGGTAGGTCGTGAGTGTCGTGACTTCCGAGGAATAAAAATAAATAAATAAATGAAGAAAATACATTTATTGATTTATCAATGTAGGTACGAGATTTTATTTATGTTAGGTATTTGTACTAACTCATTCAATGTTTTTATATTTCTCATTAATTATTATCATTATAGCCCGACCGTTAATATAATGATGATATATAATTCATATTTTTATTTATTTTAAAATTATTTTGTCATAATGTTTTTTTTCAACAAAATTGCTTGAAAATTACTTTTTTATCATTAGGTTCCGTTCACACAAAATAGAGTTTAAAGTAATTGAAATAAGGTTTGTTTTGAATTATCAAGGACCAATGTGGTACCTTCGAGCTTATCTGATGATGGTTCCAGAAGGTTGCCTACCTTCTGGAACCATCATCAGATAAGCTCCATAGTGGAATAACGTATGTAAGCCGTGTTTGGACTTGTTGGAATCGTTTTGAGATGCAGTTTGGACATAATGTAGTTTTCAGGGTCTGATGATGGAGTAAGAGGGTTGGCAATGGAACTCCATAGCGGACTCTTTTCAACCCCCATAATATGGGTATCAAATCAAAAGGCTTGAAGAGTAGATGTGATCTACTCATAAAACATAAAACTTTTCTTAAAATTTAAAAAAGTGTTTGCAATGTTAAAATTTTGAAAAAGTGTCCGCCATTTTGAACTTTTTAGATACTGGTCCGATTGACCTCAAAATCAATATTTGAGAGACCTTGGGGTCACAAAACAAGAATCTTTTCTCAAAATGTTGAAAAAGTGTCCGCCATGTTGAACTTTTTAGATACTGGTCCGATTGATCTCAAAATCGATATTTGAGAGACCTTGGGGTCACAAAAAAAGAATCTTATTTCAAAAGTTTGAAAAAATGTCCGCCATGTTGATCTTTTTACATACTAGTCCGATTGCTCTCAAAATCGATATTTGAGAGTCATTGAGATCACAAAACAAGAATCTTTTCTCAAAATGTTGAAAATGTGTCCGCCATGTTGAACTTTTTAGATACTGGTCCGATTGCTCTCAAAATCGATACTTGAGAGACCTTGGGGTCAAAAAACAAGAATCTTTTCTCAATATGTTGAAAAATTGTCCGCCATGTTGAACTTTTTAGATAGTGGTCCGATTGCTCTCAAAATCGATATTTGAGAGTCATTGAGATCACAAAACAAGAATCTTTTCTCAAAATGTTGAAAAAGTGTCCGCCATGTTGAGTTTTTTAGATACTGGTCCGATTGCTCTCAAAATCGATATTTGAGAGACCTTGGGGTCACAAAACAAGAATCTTTTCTCAAAATGTCGGAAAAACTGTCCGCCATGTTGAACTTTTTAGATAGTGGTCCGATTGCTCTAAAAATCGATATTTGAGAGTCATTGAGATCACAAAACAAGAATCTTTTCTCAAAATGTTGAAAAAGTGTCCGCCATGTTAAGTATTTTAGATACTGATCCGATTGCTCTCAAAATCGATATTTGAGAGACCTTGGGGTCACAAAACAAGAATCTTTTTTCAAAAGTTTGAAAAACTGTCCGCCATGTTGATCTTTTTACATACTAGTCCGATTGCTCTCAAAATCGATATTTGAGAGACCTTGGGGTCACAAAACAAGAATCTTTTCTCAAAATGTTGAAAAAGTGTCCGCCATGTTGAAATTTTTAGATACTGGTCCGATTGCTCTCAAAATCGATATTTGAGAGACCTTGGGGTCACAAAACAAGAATCTTTTTTCAAAATGTTGAAAAAGTGTCCGCCATGCTGAACTTTTTAGATAGTGGTCCGATTGCTCTCAAAATCGATATTTGAGAGTCATTGAGATCACAAAACAAGAATCTTTTCTCAAAATGTTGAAAAAGTGTCCGCCATGTTGAGTTTTTTAGATACTGGTCCGATTGCTCTCAAAATCGATATTTGAGAGACCTTGGGGTCACAAAACAAGAATCTTTTCTCAAAATGTTGAAAAAGTGTCCGCCATTTTGAACTTTTTAGATACTGGTCCGACTGCTCTCAAAATCGATATTTGAGAGACATTGAGATCACAAAACAAGAATCTTTTCTCAAAATGTTGAAAAAGTATCCGCCATGTTGAACTTTTTAGATACTGGTCCGATTGCTCTCAAAATCGATATTTGAGAGAACTTGGGGTCACAAAACAAGAATCTTTTCTCAAAATGTTGAAAAACTGTCCGCCATGTTGAACTATTTAGATACGGGTCCGATTGCTCTCAAAATAAATATTTGAGAGTCCTTGGGGTCACAAAACAAGAATCTTTTCAGAATTTTGAAAAAGTGTCCGCCATGTTGATCTTTTAGATAGTGGTCCGATTGCTCTCAAAATCGATATTTGAGAGTCATTGAGATCACAGAACAAGAATCTTTTCTCAAAATGTTGAAAAAGTGTCCGTCATGTTGAGTTTTTTAGATACTGGTCCGATTGCTCTCAAAATCGATATATGAGAGACCTTGGGGTCACAAAACAAGAATATTTTCTCAAAATGTTGAAATACTGTCCGCCATGTTGAACTTTTTAGATACTGGTCCGATTGTTCTCAAAATCGATATTTGAGTAACCTTGGGGTCACAAAACAAGAATCTTTTCACAAAATTTTGAAAAAGTGTCCGCCAGTTTGAACTTTTTAGATACTGGTCCGACTGCTCTCAAAATCAATATTTGAGAGACATTGAGATCACAAAACAAGAATCTTTTCTCAAAATGTTGAAAAAGTATCCGCCATGTTGAACTTTTTAGATACTGGTCCGATTGCTCTCAAAATCGATATTTGAGAGAACTTGGGGTCACTAAACAAGAATCTTTTCTCAGAATTTTCAAAATGTATCCGCCATGTTGAATTTTTTTTATTAGAGAACTTGGGGTCACAAAACAGGAATCTCTTCTCAACATTTTGAAAGAGTCCGCCTTTTTGAAATTTTTAGATACTAGTCCGACTGCTCTCAAAATTGATATTTGAGAGACATTGGGATCACAAAACAAGAACCTTTTCTCAAAATGTTGAAAAAGTATCCGCCATGTTGAACTTTTTAGATACTGGTCCGATTGCTCTCAAAATCGATATTTGAGAGAACTTGGGGTCACTAAACAAGAATCTTTTCTCAGAATTTTCAAAATGTATCCGCCATGTTGAATTTTTTTTATTAGAGAACTTGGGGTCATAAAACAGGAATATCTTCTCAACATTTTGAAAGTGTCCACCTTTTTGAAATTTTTAGATACTAGTCCGACTGCTCTCAAAATCGATATTTGAGAGACATTGGGATCACAAAACAAGAATCTTTTCTCAAAATGTTGAAAAACTGTCCGCCATGTTGAACTATTTAGATACGGGTCCGATTGCTCTCAAAATAAATATTTGAGAGTCCTTGGGGTCACAAAACAAGAATCTTTTCAGAATTTTGAAAAAGTGTCCGTCATTTTGAACATTTTAGATACTGGTCTGATTGCTCACAAAATCGAATTTGAGAGACCTGATGATGGAGTAGGAGGGTGGGCACTAGAACTCTAAAGCGGAACAGAGT
Source organism: Achlya flavicornis (assembly GCA_947623365.1). Taxonomy (NCBI): domain Eukaryota; kingdom Metazoa; phylum Arthropoda; class Insecta; order Lepidoptera; family Drepanidae; genus Achlya; species Achlya flavicornis. The sequence continues at coordinate 9,542,630 of OX392482.1, forward strand.
ATCCTAGCCGTGTTTGGGGTGTTAGTTTTCGTGAGATGTACTTTGACCATATAGGGTTTTCAGGGTCTGATGATGGAGAAGGAGGCTGGGCACTCGAACTCTGTAGCGGAACAACGTATCTTAGCCGTGTTTGGTGTTTTTGGAATTTTCGTGAGATGAACTTTGACCATATATGGTTTTTAGGGTCTGCTGATGGAGTAGGTCTTGCCGGAGTCTTCTCAGTTCAAGTTGTATTTGGAACCGGTGTAGTGTCATTTGTTAAAGTTCATAAGAGCCTTATCTGGGCCTAAATTGAATAAATAATGTTTGATTTTGTCGTGAGATGAACTTTGATCATATATGGTTTTTAGGATCTGATGATGGAGTACGAGGGTGGACACAAGAACTCCATAACGGAGCAACGAATTCTAGCCGTGTTTGGGGTTGTTTGGATTATCGTTAGATGAGCTTTGACCATATATGGTTTTTAGGGTCTGATGATGGAGTAGGAGGGTAGACACTGCAAATCCATAACGGAACAACGTATTCTAGCCGTGTTTGGGGTTGTTGGGATTGTCGTGAGATGAACTTTGACCATATATGGTTTTTATGGTCTGGTGATGGAGTAGAAGGGTGGGCACTAGAACTCTAAAGCGGAACAGAGTATCCTAGCCGTGTTTGGGGTTGTTAAAGTTCACAAAATCGAATGTGAGAGACCATGGAATCACAAAACATTAATCTTTTCTTAAAATATTGAAAAAGTTTCCGCCATGTTGAACTTTTTAGACACTGGTCTGATTGCTCTCAAAAACGATTTTTGGGAGACATTGGGGTCACAAAACAATAATCTTTTCTCAATTGTTGCAAAGGTGTCCGCCATGTGGAACTCTTTGGATACTGGTCCGATTGCTCTCAAAATCGATATTTGAGAGACCATGGAATCACAAAACATGAATCTTTTCTCAAAATGTTGAAAAAGTGTCCGCCATGTAGAACTTTTTAGTCACCGGTCTGATTGCTCTCAAACTCGATATTTGAGAGACCTTAAGATCACAAAACAATAATCTTTTCTCAAAATGTTGCAAAAGTGTCCGCCATGTTGAACTTTTTAGACACTGGTCTGATTGCTCTCAAAATCGATATTTGAAAGACATTGGGGTCACAAAACAATAATCTTTTCTCAAAATGTTGCAAAGGTGTCCGCCATGTTGAACTTTTTGGATACTGGTCCGATTGCTCTCAAAATCGATATTTGAGAGACCATGGGAGTCACAAATCTTCATGAATCACAAAACATGCATATTTTTCAAAAATAAAAAAAATATCCGCCATATTGGAACTATTTAGTTAGACACTTTTTTACGGGCGGGCCGTATGCTTGTTTGCCACCTAAGTGGTATAAAAAATAAAAAGAGTAACAACATCAAACACGGCTAGGATACGTTGCTACGCTATAGAGATGCAGAGTCCATCATCAGACCCTGAAAATCATATATGGTCAAAGTCAATCTCACGACAATTCCAGCAATCCCAAAGACGGCTAAGATACGTTGCTCCGTTATGGAGTTCCAGTGTCCACCCTCCTACTCCATCAGCAGACCCTAAAAATCATATATGGTCAAAGTTCATCTCACGAAAATTCCAACAACACCAAACACGGCTGGGCTACGTTGCTCCGCTATGGAGTTCCAGTGTCCACCCTCCTACTCCATCATCAAACCCTAAAAACCATATATGGTCAAAGTTCATCTCACGACAATCCCAACAACCCCAAACACGGCTAGGATACGTTGTTCCGTTATGGATTTCCAGTGTCCACCCTCCTACTCCATCATCAGACCCTAACAACCATATATGGTCAAAGTTCATCTCACGACAATCCCAACAACCCCAAACACGGCTAGGATACGTTGCTCCGTTATGGAGTTCTAGTGTCCATCTTCCTACTCCATCATCAGACCCTAAAACCATATATGATCAAAGTTCATCTCACGACAATTCTAACAACCCCAAACAAGGTTGGGAATGTTGGGATACATTGTTCCGCTATAGAGTTCGAGTGCCAAGCCTCCTACTCCATCGTCAGACCCTGAAAATCATATATGGTCAAAGTTCATCTCACGACAATTTCAACAACCCCAAAGACGGCTAGGATACGTTGCCCCGTTATGGAGTTCCAGTGTCCACCCTTCTACTCCATCATCAGACCCTGAAAACCCTATATGGTCAAAGTTCATCTCACGAAAACTCTAACAACCCCATACACGGCTAGGATACACTTTTCCGCTATAGAGTTCTAGTGCCCACCCTCCTACTCCATCATCAGACCCTGAAAATCATATATGGTCAAAGTTCATCTCACGACAATTCCAACAACCCCAAAGACGGCTAGGATACGTTGCCCCGCTATGGAGTTCCAGTGTCCACCCTTCTACTCCATCAGCCGACCCTAAAAACCATATATTGTCAAAGCTTATCTCACGACAATTCCAACAACACCAAACATGGCTGGGATACGTTGCTCCGCTATGGAGTTCCAGTGTCCACCCTCCTACTCCATCATCAGACCCTAAAATCCATATATGGTCAAAGTTCATCTCAAGGCAATCCCAACAACCCCAAACACGGCTAAGATGCGTTGCTCCGTTATGGAGTTCTAGTGTCCATCTTCCTACTGCATCATCAGACCCTAAAACCATATATGATCAAAGTTCATCTCACGACAATTCCAAAAACCCCAAACACGTCTAGGATTAACTGTTCCGCTATAGAGTTCTAGTGCCCATACTCGTACTCCATCATCAGACCCTGAAAACCATATATGGTAAAAGCTTATCTCACGACAATTCCAACAACCCCGAACACGACTAGGATAAGTTGCTCCGTTATGAAGTTCCAGTGTCCACCCTCCTACTCCATCATCAGACCCTGAAAACCATATATGGTCAAAGTTTATTTCACGACAATTCCAACAACCCCAAACACAGCTGGGATACGTTGCTCCGTTATGGAGTTCCAGTCTCCACCCTCCTACTCCATCATCAGACTCTAAAAACCCTATATGATCAAAGTTCATCTCACGACAATTCCAACAAACCAAAACACGGCTAGGATACGTTGCTTCGTTATGGAGTTCCAGTGCCCACCCTCCTACTCCATCATCAGACCCTGAAAACCATATATGGCCAAAGTTCATCTTACGACAATTCCAACAAACCCAAACATGGCTGGGATAAGTTGCTCCGTTATGGAGTTCCAGTGCCCACCCGCCTACTCCATCATCAGACCCTGAAAACCATATATGGTCAAAGTTTATCTCACGACAATTCCAACAAACCCAAACATGGCTACGGCTACGTCTCTAATTCAAAATATTTGAAATAATAAAACATGAATAAATATTTCTCGACGAATTGTTGAAATTACACAGTGAGTGCCATGGAACGAAAATAATTTTACCTTTCTCAACGACTTGATCACTTCATGCGGTAGGCGACGTTGCCAGCCAGCTTGCGCACGAGCTGACAACATCGCGAGCGCGAAAATACCAACGAGTCCGCACGCAAAATTATTGATTTTTTTTCAAACCTTTTTCAATGAAATTCCATGAAGGCCTTGACTGCAATGGGTTTACATATTTTTGACTATAATGTTGAATACATATTTATGATATTTTGATTGTTCACAAATTTATGATTTGATACATGGATATATATTATTGAACTTGTTATTTACATACATAATTGTCCAACAGTGTATACTTATTTTTGAACCTTTGTGTGTTCCCATATCTATGATAATGTGAATGGCTACTTTTTATGATGCTTGGTGGTGTATACTTATTTTTGTCCTCGACTGTACCTATGTACATTGTACCTGTGCGAAGCCGGGGCGGGTCACTCGCTAGTACGGTTTACGATGCCAGCCCAGCTGTGCGTGCATCAGCCATTAAGCCACAACTTTAAGCCATTTTCTCTTTTTATATACCTATATGGATTTAGGTAAGTAAAGTTAAAGTAGTTAAGATCAATATACAATTAACAAAGAAATATTCTCACTAAAGAAAAATATCAAGAATGATCCGGTACTGCTTACCTAATTAGCACGAATTACGCGAACACTGTGGCTCTAACCTTATCTTTTGCCAATATTGCCATCTCTTTTACCACGGATAGTCGCAAACTACGGGGCGGCGAGTGAACAGCTAATACATTGCGCTGTTTCTGCAACATGCTTTCTAGTCTCACAGGCGCGAACTAGCACTGTATAAATAATTATTCTATTGCGCCGTAAATCATAGTTGTCTGTCTCAAAGCAATGTGTAATATAACTGAGAGACGCATCTGTGTGGACAGAATTTGTCGATGTGTGAGCTCGATGAGAAGTTCCCACGCTCAGGGACTACCCCCTTAAGTAATCCATTCGCATTTCAAGATTCGAAGACAAAGAAAGCAAAAACTCTTGAGAGAAAAACATTGCCATTTGCCATTATGCGTCGTAACATTCGGACATTGCTGCCTGTAGACAAACATTACACCGGCCAGCGGCTGGCCGTTACACTTCTTTTATTCTGTTTGCCTTTTAGTACACCATTTGTTTTAGATGCAATTAGTGCGATACATCAAAACTTTCGTGGAGAGAAAAGGTAGAGACAAATTCGTTGACTATATTTTTTTTGCTTCTAAGGTAGCAAACACGCATATGGCCTGCCTGATGGTCTTGCTGATGGTAAGCGGCCACCTTAGTCTATTGACGCTTGCAACACTAGGGGTATCACACGCGCGTTGGCGACCTTGCAAAAATCTCTACATACCATTTTTGAAGAACCCCATGCTGTACTCACCACCTCTCTCTGTAGGAAACCACTGCTTATGTTTTTCCGTGTAAGGGTTTTTTTTTATTTCGGGATATGTCGAATTTCATTAAAATTAATTTAATTATTATTGAGTTACAAACATCCATAGCAATGTAGACACACGAACATTTGAATTATATAATAATAGCACAGAATATTTAATAGTACTACGTAATAATAGTGACATGATGAAGAGATTACAAAGTTTTACCCTGGTTTTAATACTATATTTTATGTTATTCACCAGCCATTTTGTACAGGCTGAATTATTTCAAATCCCTTCGTTGTTTTAGGACAAGGGGGTAACCCTTCGTACAAAACATGGTTTAAAGTAAACTCAGGTTTTAAAATAGCCTCGTCTCTTTTTGTTATATGACGTTGAAAGTGACTGAGTGACTGGTTTTTAGGGTTCCGTAGCCAAATGGCAAAAAACGGAACCCTTATAGATTCGTCATGTCTGTCTGTCTGTCTGTCTGTCCGTCCGTATGTCACAGCCATTTATTTCCGAAACTATAAAAACTATAATGTTGAAACTTGGTAAGTAGATGAATTCTGTGAACCGCATTAAGATTTTCACACAAAAATAGAAAAAAAACAATAAAATTTGGGGGTTCCCCATACTTAGAACTGAAACTCATTTTTTTTTTTATCTAACCCATAAGTGTGGGGTGTCTATGGATAGGTCTTCAAAAATGATATTGAGGTTTCTAATATAATTTTTTTCTAAACTGAATAGTTTGCGCGAGAGACACTTCCAAAGTGGTAAAATGTGTGTTCCCCCCCCTGTAACTTCTAAAATAAGAGAATGATAAATCTATAAAAAATATATGATGTACATTACGGTGCAAACTTCCACCGAAAATTGGTTTGAACGAGGTCTAGTAAGTAGTTTTTTTTTAATACGTCATAAATTGAAATTAATATCAAATACTCAGGTCTATACTACCATTTACTTATATACCTACAGGTTTGTACGGAACCCTCGGTGCGTGAGTCTGACTCGCACTTGGCCGGTTTTTAGTAAACTTACTTTAACTAAATTCTTTTTTTTTTGTAATAGGTGGGTTAAAGTAACCGTTTAGCTGGTTTATTGTCATATCCAGTAATTTGTCTTTAATTTGAGTTTTACCTTCGTAGAACAAAATGGCTAAATATTTCAGTAATTAGCGACCGTAGTATCACCATCACACTGCTCGCCGGAGATGTGGAGTTCATCCTCACATCCTCGAGCCGCCTCGATCGTCCACACAACGTTTTAGTCGCGTTTTAGTCGGACGTTCTTACTGCGGACCATTAGGATGTGGAATGAGCTCCCCATTACGGGTTTCACTCAGCGCTACGATATGGGGTTCTTCAAAAAAGGCGTAAAAAGAGCTCTACAAGGTCGACAATACATTGGCAATCTGCCTTGTATTGCAAATCATCAGGTGGCCCGTCTGCCTGCTTGTCAACCTGTTGACATAAAAAAAGTAGTAGTTCATCTGGCATATTACGGAATTTATACTTTTTGCTCATAATAACTATTGTACCTACATTCAGTAAAATGTAAAATTTTACGGTTTTTAGAGGGAAGTTCAAATATGGCTCATATTATACAAAAAACATTCATAACACAATGTGCAAATGTATCAATACGGTCGCGAATCACTAAAATATTCAGCCATATTGTTTTACGAAGGTAAAAATCAATAAAAACTTCCGCCTCTTGCTGAACATTGTTTGTTATTCGTAACTCCATGTTGACATTACTACTATGATCACGATATCGAGCTCAGCGTAATACCGCTCGACACGGCTCAAGTACTCACTACATCAGTTAATAGACCTCCCCAGCCTCTATTGAATTACGAGAATAGAACTCTGCTCAAAAGAGTATAAGTAGTGGAGTGAGTACCTTTCTGTAATGACATGAATAGTTACTATTAATTTGTTAAGATTAAGATGGAATGACGATTAAAAGATGTTAGCATGAAACATTCATTGTATTTATTTCATTGAAATGGTAATTATACCATATATTTTAAAAACAAGCATTTTTTCTAAAGAAAGGAAGTCTATAGCACCTAGATAAATAAACAAAAAAAATTCACGCGCTTCGATACAATGCAGGTGCCCGAGCGGAGCATTCAATTTCGCTTGCTCACCAGAGTACCCTCACAAAATGTGAAAAGCCTTTTAATTCGCTTCCCCTCTCAGTTATTGTCTACAAAATGCATGCGACCGAACTTTCCCCGCATCAGCCAACGGTGGCGTCAAAGCCTTCGCGTCGCCATGGCTACGAGACGCTGCAGTGCTTTCTGCCCGCCCTTCGCCGCAGTAAGCGCCCAAACTCCACAAAGCGCGGCCGGCTACTTCGCGTCTACAGAAACCCATCGATGTATTTACATTTCTTTTTACGAGACATATTCGGAATTTGAATTTGAAATTTTCCATTCGATTTTTTCTTTTTATTTATAGCGTTTGAAAATAGTATCAGTGATAAGGTGTTAAAAGTTCAGACATGTACAGCGACCGTGCAACTTTGCAGAGGCGAGTTTGGATGCAGTTGGAGTGTTTTTCAGTGATGGAGCTCGGTGTATTGTGTGTGTGAGCCATGGATGAATTCTTTCTCGTTTATTGGATGTTGATTCCGATAACATGACGGCACAGGACCGAGCGAACATTTTCTCCGATGACGACGAGGACCTGGTTAGTATTTACTATGAGATTACTTTACCTGGGTTATGCAACCGAGTATCCTCCAGCATTGGACCCGTTCCAAGAATATCTCGCAACAGCCACATTACATAAAGTTTCTAGTATCTGCATTGCAAGATGGAATTTCGTCATTATTTTAGATGGAGTTCAAGCGATTTGATTGAAGCTATAGTTAACTTAACAACAACAAAAAAATTGTTTAATAAAATTTTCGAAGCGAATACCTACCATATAAAAATTTGTCTCGCGGTAAAAAAAATAACAATGACATCAATTGTTATAGGACGCGCGTCACTCGCGAGCACTTATAATAATGTAAACGATTTAATATATGGACAAATGGCACAATTTTACCATTACGAAAAAAAAAGGAAAATAAAATATATGTAATTCTATGGAAGAACTTTTCTATTTCCACATCCATGGCAGACGTTACCATGTCGACGGGTGTGACGGTTCCACTCAGCAACAATTTACAACCTTTCTATAGACAATAAATCTTATGTTTATCTTACGTTTCTAAGTAAATCGCATTCTATATAGAAACACGTTTTCCTGTGTCCGTTTTAAGGTTAGAACAGACTTTCAACACACCCTATAATATACATGCTCTCTAAACGTAGTTTGTAGGAATAGGCTAATCTATACTAATATAATAAAGCGGAAAGGTTGTTATGTTTGTTTGTTTAGACGAGTTAATCTCTGGAACTACCAGTCAGATTCGAAAAATGATCATTTGCTATATCAGCTACATGATCCCCGAGTATTATAGACTACTTTTATCCCGTAACGTGGGTGAAGCCGTGTGAAATAGCTATACACTTTATGATGATGCTCCATAAAATTGCGCATAAAAACCTACCGAATATTTTTTTTCACTTGGGTAGACTAAGCGTTGGTTTAGAGAGATTGAAAAACTGCTTGTGCGTGCTCGGGCATTCATAAACGGCTTTATCCCATTGAAATTGAGATGGAAATAGTAGGTATATCAAAAATAATCTGAAATAAAATATGATGATGCCAAAATAGGTGAAGTATTTATAATCATCATCAGCCTATAATGTCCCACTGCTGAGCACAGGCCTCCTTTCACAAATCAGGGTGAAAGGGAATGGGCAGATACTCCACCACGCGTGCCCACTGCGGATCGGTGGAGGTAGGCTAGTGGTCAACATACTGTTGGAATTTTTCAAGCCGCCTAGGAGGCATCCAACTAGCTTAACGACTATCACAATTAAGTGATAACCGGGACCAACGGCTTTATGTGCCTTCCGAAGCACGGAAACGCTCGATTTGAAATACCACTAGGCGGTCACCCATCCAGGTACCGACCAAGACAGACGTAGCTTAACTTTGCCGATCGATTAAGAACGGCTAATCATGCTACACCACGAGCGCTTCTGAAGTATTTATAATATCCGACCGAAATCAAATAAATAGGTAAACGTTAAGATTTCCCACTTCCCACACTTGACAACATTACGTTATACCAACACAAGAAAGCGTCAAATGTCCTTTGACCGCCAGACATAAGCTATAAGTAGCGTTTTAGGTAAAATTTTATTCGAATATATGTTTGTATAAAAGATAATAGTATGTTTCCACCTTTTTACTTTCGTGCACGAACTAGGTAGGTACATAAAGTAGCAATATAGGAATGGCAACATAAATCTTGAGCGGCACAATGATACGAGCCCTCGTAATGTAGCTCGTATTGTTCGCCCTTTCCAGCCCATGCAATATTCACCTGCCTTCACTCAACTAGGATTTTTAGCATTTTTATGTTATTGTGGTATAGTTTTTGGTACGGTTTAGATAGTTCTATCATGCTTGGAAATTAATTGTGCAGAAATTATAGTCTGTGCCTCGTGAAAGTGTCTAGTTTTATGAATACCATTTTTTTTTAATACAACTTAGTCGATAAACAAGCATACGGCCCTCCTGATGGTAAGCGGTTACCGTAGCCATATAGACGCTTGCAACACACGAAGCATCGCTCACGCGTTATCGACCTATCCCCCCTCCCCTATGAGCTCTGGCAACCTTACTCACGCGCAGGAACACATTTTTACATAACAAAGTTATTTGGCTGCGGTATTCTGTAAGGTGGAGGTACTTCCCCAGTCAAGCTGCTCTTTGAGCGAATAAACGCTATGCTCTACCTCTCTTCTATGCTCTACCTATCTTATCTTAATATAATAAAGCGGAAGATCTTTGTTTGTTATAACGGGCTTATCTCTGGAACTAGCTAGATTATCCCCGAGCATTATGGGCTATTGTTTATCTCGGGAACGTGGGTAAAACCGCGGGGGACAGCTAGTCTTATATAAAATTGAATTCTGAAAATAAGAATAATTATCTTTGTCACCATGTCTGTGTTCGACTCAATGTGCAAATATTATTATTATATTTTGAAGCACTTTTGAACAGAACGTTAAACAAATCTATATGAAAAGGTTGCTGTCCGAAGGGAACGTTCGCAGAGTGTTGGGGGCATTGCCACGAATATATTGAAAAAAGGAAAAAAAGGTAATGCCAGAAGAAAAATTCATTATCTTCTCAGAATTATTGCATGAGATCAAACATTCGATTTACATTCCAAAAAACTTTCCCATCGACCAAAGTTTTGGCAGTTGAATTCTGCGACAGATACGAAAGTTTCCCTTCAAACTCTAGAAATATCCTCCAGAGATATTCGAACAAACGAACCATTAATAAACTGTTTCACTTGTTTACCGTAATGCCCAAGCTCTACAACATTCGTGCTCCAAGATTTGTGTGCCCATATCTCATTTGCATATTTGTTTGGTTCCTTACGACGGTAAACAAACAGAACCACTGTTATAAATGTTATAATAGCTTTGTGCCGTCAGTTTCAGAATGTTCTGTGACTGTTATGAAAGCTTTTCTAGAGCACAATTATTTTTATATACAATTTATGCATTTCAGTTTAGTTTCATTAGGTTATTTTTATCTCGTAGCACGATTCGTGGCCTTTACAAACGAATTTCATTGAACGAGGAAATATTTTTGTAGAATTTTTATCCATAAAAAGATCAGATCGAACTCATGGATTCCATAAATTTGCAATTCAACGGCGGCACTCCGTACGGGGGAAATTATTCAGGTCGCCTTTTTGATGAATTTTATACCGCGGTTAAACATAAAAATACTTTATCTATTTTTAATGCAATTTCAACAAAGACTCCGTGGTTTACTGGATAAAATATCGTGTGATAATGTGTGGGAACATATTAAGGCGTATGGTCACGTATGGTTCATATTCCATATTTATTAAGATTATATAAACTTTGCAAATGCCGTGTGTAACAGTAACATGTAAACAATAATTTGATCTTCTCTGTTGATTTAGCGGGCCAGTTGGCGCAGTTGGTTAAGATTCCACCTATCGCGCCGCAGGTCGTGGGTTCGATTCCCACACAGGACATGCATTTGTGTGCATTAACATGTCTGTATCTCCTGAGTCTGGGTGTGATTATGTATATTAAGTATGTATTTACAAACAAAAGGTAGTATATATGTGTAATATAACAGTTATCTAGTTCCCATAGACAAGCTCTGCTTACTTTGGGATCAAATGACCATGTGTGAGTGATTTCCCAGGATATTATTATCTCCATTGTGATGATGATATGATGATGACATAAAAATATCATTGATTGATTTGAACAAATTAACCAAAACACGGTGGGAGGGTACTTTATATACCTACTGGCTGGCTACCATCATCTATCATCTGAAACTGTCGAAAATCTGTCGCGAGACATCTAGCGCTGTACTCCGGCAGCTGCTGTTGAGAACTTTAAGATACCATCTGTGGCCATATTTGTTAGATAATATTTAACACAAGCCATTCAATATTTTTTTACGTAGGTACTAGCTGTCCTTGCCTGGGTGATATTTCCGACTTTTCCAGTGGGTGTTCCAATTTTCTTTCATAAAAACCTTGTCCTGACAATAACGAACACAACAAAAAAGGAACCAACCAAATCGGTCGAGCTGTTCTCGAGTGATGCTCCTACATTCATGTTTCAATTTATTTTTATTTGTATAGGTCCAAATTATTTTTTTTATTTAATTAGATTTTCTCGCACTTATAAGATATATATTGTATTTTGTGCATACTATAATTTATCTAACTAATCTAATATAATTAATCTAACTTAAACTAGTAAAAAATTTAAATCTATCGAAAACTAATTAAAGATAAAAAACTTAAGTATCAATATAGGTTATTTTAGACATAATAGGGTTCAAAGTAAACAAATAAGTTATAATTGTTAGGTCATTGTAAGACATGGCTGGTAAGGTAACCTTCTAAAGCCCGCTGAGACCGGGGGTCGTCCATCCGTGGTGCGGAAACGAGCTTTAGTCGCATGACACTCCCGAGACGCGGTGGGAAGGTTGCCGGTACGCTAAGGTCATGCCCAAGTGCGACCTACTTGTTTGATAAATAAGCCACCTGGGGCCAAGTCTGCTGATTTAAATCAAAAATGACATGCTGACACGATCCCATTACAATATACCATTGCCATTGATCCAAATTGTGGTCCACTAAATTCTTAATCGATTCCGACGCTATTGATTTAGTAGACAGCAAATGTCCGAGTATTAGAATCAGACTTTTCATAAGTGCCTGCGAAGGTCTATTTGTAAATGATTTTTGTTTTTTTTTGAGTACTCAATAGGCATAGGTTCTCGAGTGGCGGCCACGTACTGGAAAGCGCCGAGCGGGACGCCGACCGACGGAGGTGGATCGACGACCTGGTCAGTCGCTGAGCACCGCTGGATGCAAGCGGCCCAAAACCGTTCGAAGTGGAAGTCAATGGGCGAGGCCTATGTTCAGCAGTGGGCATCCATATGCTGATATGACGAAGTTGCATTTCATTCCAAATAAATAATTTAGATAATTACTTTGAAATATTTCTGTATTACTGCAGAATCTATTGGAACGTTGTTAATTTCAAAATGGTATTTCTACGTAACCCATTGACTTGCGGTAAAAAATTACCATACGTAACTTACTATACGTACCTAGGTTAAGATTAGAGGTTTGTTTTAATCCAGTAACAAGGCTCAGAAATTAATTATATCATCAAGAAATGCGGGAGCGAAACTTTTCCACATTTGGAACGCACTCCAGTCTTTGTTGAAGTAAGACTTCAAAATTTAACGAATGTTTTACAATTCAAATCTTGAAAGGTTTGTAAGATGTATGCTATAAAATGGAAACATTTTTGATACGTAAATAATACTAAGATATTTTTAAGATCAGATAAGATTTCCATAAGCTAAGGTAATAGCTCTCCTGCAACTCTCTTGGAATTCTCTACTTTACAGATTAGCAAAATCTCTCACGTGTAAATTGAAAATATTTTCCTTAGAATTCAACAGGGAGGGACCAAATTTATAGGCAATTTAGATACCTACATCACCTTCCCGAGTTTGTCCTTTTATAGTAGCTAAAGTCTTGAATCTTAAATCCGTTTCCCGCGTTATTTTATCATTCTATTTGTTATTTGTCTGTTTCCTGCTTTATAGTAATTTCTTTCTTATTTTTGTAATATATAATAAAATGTAATGTAATCTATGACCAAAGTCTGTGTTTTCATATAATTTCATTTTGCTAGTATATTTTTTCACTGTTTGTTTTGTTTTCAATCCATAAATGATTTGAGAAATTTTAAATTGTTCGTCATTTTATTAAGTACTGGACTGTGTAGGTTAAAGAATCAAATAAATTCCTTTTTATTCATGAATTAATTGAATCTATGTGGGATACACAAACATTTATTTTACTGAAAATACATTATTGTCACGGGGGACAGAAACCTTAGGGGGAGAACATCTTATTCAGAAGTAAACTAGAAGCTGACCACCAACGTCAGACCTGAGGGAACTATAGAGAGAGACAGAGACAGTGTCATTTAATTGAATAAGTACAACTTAAATATAAATACTTAATACATTTCCCTAAACGAACCAAAGTTGACAAGTCCAATTACAGGAAACTTTCGTGGCGTAGCGGCTATGTGGTCAGCCGCTTACCTCGTTAGGTAGCAAACAGACTGATGTTAGGCAAAGTTCTCCAAAGAATCCGTAAGGCTCGCCGCGACTTCGGGAGCTCGCGGGCTGCACGCTGAAAGTCGGACAAACTTATGTACTTACTACAAAGCTAAAACTTTGTCCAAAGCTGAAGAGAAATGTTTATTCCATAATACGAGGTATTAAATGAGCGCTTTAATGTATTGTTTGCGGATATTACAAGCATAGTTTGGGTGTAAAGTTTAGTCAGCATCGTTCTGGCATTGTTTTATGAACTTTACTAGTTTCCCCCGTGGATTTAGCCGCGTACTCGATAGATCTCATATTTTCCCGGGATAAAAATACCATTTTCAAACAACGAATTAGTTTTTTGTTAAACATTCGTTTGTTTTGATATTGTCAACTTATTTTCCAAAGTTTTACTGTTCGTCTCAAGGTGGTTTATTATAGCTACCAAATCTATAATCCAATAGAAATTCATAGCGTGCAACCGAATCTCATATCCGAAACGTATTCTATCTGTGTTTCATGTTTCATTCAAATCAGTTCAGCTATTTCTGCGTGGTTGAGTTACAAGTCCATACGTCCAAACACGTTCAGATTCATGAGATGAGATTACTCTGTCTTGTCAACAATTAATTTGTGACATAATTTCTGGGCTAAACGAGCTCCTCTTTACAACAAATGAAACTATTTTTCAAGAGGGCGGTGAGGACTTGGCTTCAGGTTTTTGTATAAAAAATAAGTTCATCATGTTTTCTACATCTAGACTTTAACTTTATAATACCAATATATTCATGAAGACCTTACATTTCAAAGTCAAATGGTAATATTCAATTATTCAAATTAGAATAACCGCTTGAGGCTGAAAAATAGTAGAGAGCACAGTCTGCCATAATGAAATATAAAAAAAATATTTGAAACTTAATAAACTGTTTATATTAAACTACTAAACATTTGGAAAACATTATATTAGATCAATGAAATGGGTATATTGTTTTACCTAACTACAAGTTGTAACGAAAACGGTAAAATCACAAGCAGCAGTAAGAAGAAGCTATTCAGTAATAGTAGTAAAAAAATAATATGGGAAGGTAAATTATGTCGGTACATGGCGAATCCCTGTATTCAGTTCAAAGATAAAAGCTTATCCCGAGAAACGAGTTGCTGTCTTTGGAAGCGTTTTAAAATAGAGGAAACAAGAAATAAGAAAGAAAAAACAGCGTTTCCAATATATTCGCAATGCCTTTAGGGTATTCCCTTCCTAAAATCAAAGAATCCTCCCGAAACAAAGTTAAAGTAAAAGTAAGCAAAGTAAGACAGGAGTGAGATAATAAAGGTTTTTCAAGGAGGGCGACGCCCACGGAAGTGGACTGTACAAAAACAAACAACTATGAACAAGTTATTTATTCAGCAAATATCGATTTCCTGGCGCCCTCAGGTCGAACTTGGAGGACGTGACCTAACTATTCAATTTGACTTTCCCCCTTAGTGAAGGCTCGTTTATAACCCTGGCTAATAAGTCGCTTTAAGCTTGGTGTATTTGTCTTCCTAAAAGCTTGAAGGAAAATGTGGTAGCCAATTACTTTAGCCAACTTAATCCCGGTATTTTACTTAAATTGCTGAAATCCATATTCTTGGAGAGATTATGTTATGTTATGTGTTTTGGTGCATAGTTTTAAAACATCAGTTTTTATCAAGATGCTTTGAAGTTTTATACCTTAAGCGACACCATGATGTACTTAGCTTTATTATATTTATCATTTCATACAATTACTCTGTTTTATAATAAACCAGAAAAATATTGTATTTATACGCTCTCATTTTTATAATACAATTCCTTTGTATTCCTCCAACATTTCCACGTCGCACCCATTTTTTTACAATTCCTGCTATTCTTAATTCAAATGTGAAATTTGTAAGCACCTGTTGCCGCGAGTGAGAAATATTTACGCCATGTTTAATTTAAATATAATTTTGCTTTATGTTTGAAGCTCAGATATACTCAACAAAATTATTTTTCCTAATTTGTTATTGTTACCAAGGAAAAAAGAAGTGTTTACGATCTCACAAGAATCTCACCGTAGTACAATTGTTTTTGTAATTTATTACAATTTTACACAAGTGCTCATTATTTATTTTTAGAATATGAGTCAACATCTTCTGTCTATTTTTGAAATCAAGTGAGTGTTTTGCTTTTCGTAGTAAAGCTACGTTATAAAATATTGAAACCAAATATAAAAATGCAATATGAAACGTAGCACATTCTTAGACCATTTATAAATAAAAGAAAATTCCATTTTGTTTTCCATACCAAATACTACGAGCTTTCTCAGGCTTTTTTCATTCAGTACTCTCGCGGGAATAGAAATATTATTTGTTTGTATCTTGTTTTCGTCCGAAACAACGTTAGTACGTTTATACATACAACCGCAAGTTATATTTGCTGATTCCGTTTTTTGTTTACTTTTCAGAATGAATTTATACTAAATATACATCCATACCTAGATAAATTCTTTACATTACAATGTATCTACATATAATTTTTCCATTTTACAATACCATTAACCTTAACTAGGTGGCTGTAGCTTCAATCGAATATAATTATTATAGGCATTATGGTAAGAATTAAAGTTGCATAATAAAATTAATAGTAATTATAAAAAGTTTTTATAGTAGGTAAATAATAATCTAAAAATAAAGTTTTCAAACAAAGTGATTAAAATACTATAAATGTCAAAAGTAATATTAACAAAAGCATATGGGTATCACTGATGAAACGTACAATGATCACATTCATGGCTCTACAAGCCCAAATATCTCTAGTATTAAATTGACAGTGATCTAGACCATCAAACAACACAAAAGCATATTACTTCCAGTGTCGTGCATCCGAGCCCAAGCGTGGAAATATGGAGGGACGCGGTTTTACAGGCTCAATGTAAATCTGTAATGTAATGTGGGGATTGTGAGAAAGCCAATACATATTCCCAAGTTAGTGGGTCGTTTCTCCAGGGGTAATCTGTCTCGTATAAGGCGACTTTCATTTATATTTCACATAAAGGTCATGCCTAGCTTAGAGCCTTTTCGACCCTTCAGAGTATTGAATGGTGAAAAATTATCAAATACTTTACAAGTTTTAGGACTCGTAATTAAAGCTGTAGAGTGTATATATATGAAGTATTATTTTAATTAATGTAAAGAAGGGATTAAATTACGTCGAAACCTTTTTCGTTTTCAGGGTTGGTCCCTGAGTAAAAGTTGTTCAGCATAACGAACCCAACATTGGTTTGAAGGTCACATCTATCGGTAAAAATTGTTCCAATATAAGGTCCTAGCCTGAAAAAACAAATAACAAATACTTTAAGAGTTATGGTAATGACTAGTTTTTTTCCTGAGACCAAAACAATATCTCGAAAATCTAACACACCAAAGCCTTAGCCTAATTTTAGATAATAATATAAATATATAAAGTAAGATAAAGTTAAGAAAAATATTGTACGTACATTCCTTGGGGTAAGGGACTAGCATCTTTAATACAGGTTACTCTGTAACCTAGCTAAGGTGTTAGTTGCGAACAATTTTTTTAAAAAGACTATAAGCCTATGATACATGTAAACTTGCTATAAAACTTAATTTAAAGTCTTTTCATTTGTAAGCTACTAATAAAGATTAAGGGGAGTAAGGGGGAACGGAAATATGATCTTTACCGACCCTATTGTCAACCTCATCTGCACGCGTTGGTAGTTCGACGACAAACGACGGCTGACGGCGGTGGACATCAGCCACCGTGGTACTTCCTGCTATATAACGAACGAGGCTCTGGCGACCGAGCAATAGCGGTATAACCATACCCCTAACCGGGCAACCGTTTGGAAGAGGCTACAGTGGCACTGAGGTTCAAATACCAACTACGTATGTTTATATGTTTTTAGGTTACAGATTATATTACCTATTGTAATTAAATTAATTCAATTCAATGTTCTTCATTTATTTAGTTTGATATAAATGCATCGATATATTATGTCTGTCTAATTGTTATTTTTTTTTTATTTTGTGATATTTAGTCTAAACTTGTCAATAGTCACAGTGATAACAAATTGTGTGTTTAGTGTTTCCCTTTACTTATTTTTTATTTCTAAGACAGACTTAAGTAAGTCATGCTCACTTTAAGGCCTTTGCTTGCGGCGGCGTCGTGTGACGGGTCGCTCACTTCCCTCCAATATGGCGAGGAGGGCGATGGCTGCCACACGCGTCATACTTCTGAACAGGTGCTGCTTGTGGGGGCTGGTCTGCTTAAGTTTGCTATTTATTTACTTATTAAATATTTTTTCAGTCTACTTTGTAATTTTGCCGCCGCGCCGGGGCACGCAATTGTTTTCAGTGCGATTAGAATATAAATATTATGTAATGAATCTAAGCCTGTTTTGAAAAGAGTAATTGCTGAGTTTATTGCCGGCTCTTCTCAGCAAATGCAACCTTCCGAACCGGTATTAGAGTATTAGAGTCAGACTTTTCATAAGTGCCTGCGAAGGTCTATTTGAATAAATGATTTTGAATTTTGAATTTACGCCTACCTTTAAAACCCCTTATATATTATATTATAGATAAGTAAATACCTAAACAGAATAGCAAATAGCTCTACTATATCTTAGTTTTAAATACTTCAAAGAGCATAAAATGTCTCTCATTAGAACGTATTTATAGTTTGTAACTAGCAAGCTTGTTTCGAGACAAGTAATTTCGTTTCAAGAGCTACAGGGGTCGATATTAATAGAGTTCGTACTATAGAAGGGAGAGCATCGAATTAATTTGAAAGCTGGAAATAGACGGGTATACCCCACAATGATGTGTTTACATGTGAGTCAAAGTCATATCTGTGGTCAAAGTACCTACTGTGTGTATGACGGAACAATGCAGGGGCGGTAAATTGAAGGAAGAAATATTTTGGTTTGAAAAAAGTGGCACTTGTTCTCAATGATTAATAATAATAACGTTATTATATATTTTTTTATTCTTCTTCTCTTCTCGTGTGTGACAGAGTGGTCGTGGTCGTCATGACGTGTGATTAGTGGCGCGCTTCACAACACGCCGCCATATTTTATGTTGTACTTTCATGACGACTTTCTTGGGAAAATAGTGCAATGGTTTCCCCTTGTCTTCTACACCAGACATTTTAAAGGTTATCCATTTGTTCTTCAATGACGTGCTTCTTCATGTCGCAGTATACAACTTTAAACCATGGCAATGCCTGGAGTAGTGCTATTTTTATTCTGCAATAATATTGTAATTCTCTGTTTAGATAATTTTTAATATTCTATTGTGGAATCCATGCCTATGGGTAAAATTACCTATAGGCTATAAATACGAACTTTAACTTTGACCTTTCCTTTAAATACGCTGCTATTTCGTTATGCTAGAGCGTACGAATTTCCTGGAAATATAAAGCTTAATACGTTTACTATCTGTGTCATATTATCAAAACAGAGTTTATTTTAAACTACAAACTGTTGGTATCCTTTGATACGTTTCCTGCTAAAACCATTAAAAACGCGATCGTTTTGACGTGAGCTAAATGACTGATGTAAAAAGATATGAGGCGATTTGCCCGCGGGCAGGTCCAATATAGGACGAGCTGAAACGATTAAAGACCCAAAATCTGATAATTCTACCGTAAGTGCATTTAAGGTGCACGACTATTAATTGTTTGACTGTTGTCAGCGCTCAAACAAAATTTGATATAATCACAGATATCGAGAGATGGGCCGTGACCACAGAGATCGATAGAGAGGTTGTAACGATGAGGTTTAGCTTCGAAACGTAGCCTTACGCTCCTGTAGAACTAAACAGCAATGTATACGCTTCATGTTCTTTGTTCAAGTTGTACCTTGGTAATGACCTAGCTAAAATCATTTAAGGTATTTTTGAGATTTATACATTAAATATTTGTTGATAAGTGACATCATGATTCTTGCAGTTCACATGTAAGCTTTGACTGTTGCAGTCGATCACTGAACAATACGGTACAGTCAGCAACGAAAGTTCATGAACAGATTCAAAACGACAAAACAACTGAGCACTAAAACTGTCATAAATCACTAACCTCAGTAGAGTATAAAACAAGCTTGTCATTTCAAAGTTACAAAAAAGGCTGAACACCAATATTTCAAAAGTTGTTGAACATCATTTTGCCATAAGTCGTTGAACACCAATTTGAAATAAGTCGCTGAACACTTATATACAATAAGTCACTGAACACTAATTTGCTATAAATCTCTGAACATTATTATGCTGTAAATTACTGTCAAAAATTAATATATATAAACTGTATTATAGGTAGATGAGTTGAGTTGGTTAATTCTAAAGACCGTTAGTAATGGTAACCAGACTTGACTGAATATTAAAAAAAAAACAAATATTTTTTTTTTATTTTTATTTTATAACATGTTTATAAATAACATAACGAATTTACATATAAAACAATCCATCAAAAGCAATACTTTTATACATATAAAACAATCTGTCTTTTTTAAAATAATATATGGCAGAAAAATATCAAAATTTGAACTCTAAATATAAATAACTAAATGCAAAAAAAAATATTAATTTAATTAATTAAAATTGGAATTATAATAAAAAAGCATATAGGTTTAATAAATATAATATCAAAATTAAATTGTAAGCTACTTTCAAATAAAAAAGTAAAAAATAATTAAAACTTTCTTTATAATTTAATTTAATTAAAAAAAGAAACGTAAAATAATAACCAAAATAAAAATTAAAATATAAACATTTCAAAATAAATTAATCATAATTACAATTCCTATAAAAGAAAATTAAATAATAATCAAACTAATAACATATATTTATTATAATTAATTAATTAAAATCGAGTGTGCCCTCCATTTGCGTCGATTACTGCTTGGCATCGAGGAAAGATCCCTTTAGAGTAGTAATAATGAACAATCAAATTCCGAAACTCGTCAGTGATTTGTCACTGAATTTGAACAGTAAGCACCAATCACTGCATCGTGTGTTTTTGACTGGGCCAATCACAGTGCATGCGTGCTTGACTTAGCCAATCAGAGCGCGTTGTCGGCGGTGGGAAATTGGCGGAATATATTTCAACCAAAATGAACGTCATGGCGCTTCTTTGGGTTAATTGTTCGATGCTGCTTGGAGTCGTTCACGCATCGAGCTCACCATATTGTGGCATGTAGGTATTTTTCCCCCTAAAATCCTGCCAGATATCGAACACATGATTTTTTATATTCTCTTTTGTTCGAGAAGTTTCAGGATCCCATGCTTGCACCATGAGACCCCACAAATTCTCAATTGGGTTGAGATATGGGCTTTTTGGCACTTGAACTATGACAATAATATAGATAAAAGATTAATTATAATAACATGTGTATTCGGAGACAAAGATAACGATGTATTGAACTGGATCGACAAAGTAACTATAAAACCAAATATTTGAAGGTAGAAGTAAAAATATGTTGTAAATTTTAATAATTGTAACGAACATAAACAAATAGCCTTAAGGCAGAATTAAAAATATCTTGGGTAAATTCAATAGAAACCATCATAGTTATATAAGGCCATAAGGCATTAATTAATAATTATATGAGATCAACACTTACAGATTGATAACATATTTTTGTCGCTAGTGATGTTTAGCAATTTATGGCAAACAGAGAATCGGCCGTGTCAAATATAAAACAATCTGTGTTCAGCGACTTTTGTATTTGATATTGATAATATATTTTGGTCCCTAGTAATGTTTAGCAATTTATGGCACAACAGAGCTTAGCGACTTTTGTAGTTTTATGATGACAAGGTTATTTTGTAGTTTACTTTGATCAGTAATTTATGGTAAGTAAGTAATGCATATGTATTTTGGAACTTAATTGTGTTCAGCGACTTCTGTTGCTGACTGTACCTATTTAAATAAATATCGTCCGTTCGCGCACATACCTCGAATAAGTTACGACTGACGCGATTTTTGCGGTGTATGCCGTTAACGCGCATATAGCTGTTTCGCGTTCCACAACCTCTCTATCGATCTCTGTGAATATAATCCATTGCTTGATAATAGTATACCATTGTGTACTATTAAACGCTACAACTAGAAGACTTTGATGACATGCTTTAACCTTCGTTAAAAATTGGCTGTTTATTTCTTACTTTATCTAAAAGCTTATTTCACTAATAAAAAAAACGACGCTGGAAATGTAATAATTACTTCAGACAAAAAGACCCATACAGTAAATAACTTAATAACAAATTAAGGCATTCTTGCTTAATTTACTGAATATTATTGTTAGTAGGTTTATACATTTTGTTATATAATTAAGGCAAAAGAAAGGTTCTCTTTAAAAACACATTTAAACATTTGCCCCTAGGGAGTTTGTGTGTTTTTTCCGGTCCTTCCTTTCGACCCGCCCGACCCGGCAGCAGCGCGGCTTGATTACCCCATTTCGGCAGTCATTACATTCTGTACTTAGCTACATTACCTATAAAAAGTGATGAAAATAACTTCTCTATTAATCAGGTACATAAAGTCTAAATAATGTTGATCGATCAAACGGATCAATTATAGTGACTTCACTATTATCGTGCTATTAGTGTGCTTTGTATCAGTACTTCGAAAGGCACGTAAAGCCGTTGGTCCCGGTTATCACTTAATTGTGACAGTCGTTAAGCTAGTTGCCTCCTAGGCGGCTTGAAAACTCCAACAGTAGGTTGACCACTAGCCTACCTCCACCAATCCACAGTGGGCACGCGCGGTGAAAGTATCTGCCCATTCCCTTTCACCCTCATTTGTGAAAGGAGGTCTTTACTCTGCAGTAGAACATTATAGGCTGATGATGATAACTATTATCGTAAAGGAAATATTTTTTTTAATAAAAAGATATCAAAGGAAAAAAAAACAACACACTTACTGTTGATGGTAAAGCAAGGTAGGGCAAATACAGAAGCTTATTTGTACAATATTGTGAAAGCAGATGTCAAAGAAGAACAGCTAATTAAAGTTAGCAAGATTTGACAAGAACTGGTTGTTAGAATACACGAAGATTGCCTGGTAATCCGATGAGCTGTCGCGGACGCGGCGGGGTGTCGGGAGCCGCACAAACTTGTCCATAATGATTATCTCAGGATCTTTGAGGAAACATTTTAATGTAGCCTTGGGAACACTCGCAGCTCTTTAAATAGCTAATTGCTTTGAGAAGTTACATTATCCAGCTATTGCATGTGCAAAACATAGTCTGGTCCATAAAATGTATTACTTGAATTGCCTTCAAACACGAAGGAACAGTTTTAATCTACTTTAAGAAATTGTTCTTTATGTTTTCAACTCAATGAGTATAGCTAGAGTAATACAAAGTCTGTCTAATTTATCAAGAATCAAAAATTATACCTAAATATAAGTTAGGTTTTTTTAGAAGTAAAGGATCAATGAACCTTAGTAACAACGTTGTATATTCAAGTTACAAGGACAATATTAGAATCCTGTCGAGTAAAAGTTAAAATATCTTTAAGCTCGAGCTATTTTAGTCTATCTTTGAATAAATGAAGCTAAAATAAAAATAAAGTTTTTCTTCTTTTTATCTAACAATGAACTCGTAGTTTTTAGTAGTAGATTGTGATTAATTTTAGATTATTCATATTATCTCAATAGGTAGATATATATTCATAATTGCAGGTACTTTAAGTATTTTGAATTGATGAGTAGGTACTTCTACGGGTTAAACTTAAACTGTACGAAACTGTAATGTAAAAATATTATTTAACATGCAAACTGTACAAAAAATACTGATATTTTGTAATATTTATCTCACATAGACAAAAAAGTAGTTAATAGTAATAAAAACACATAAAAGCTAATAGGTAATGGTGCCGATTCTGTTGTGCATCAGACTAAACTAAACTAAATTAAAATTTTACTTATTTTAGTTAAGGATTTTCTAAACGCTATTCTGTTGTCACATCGAACTAAATTTAAATTTAGAAATGACAGGATTAATTTTGATTTTGACAGCTCCTAAATTGAACTGATGGGTGTTACCATCAACTAAAAATAATGAACGAATGATATACATTTTAATGGAAAAATAATTAAAAATAAACATTTAGTTCATAAATATCATTAAAAAATATATAATTATGTCCAGACATGAGTATATATTTGTGTTATTTTCCAATAACGCGTAATAAAGTCAGTTGAATATCTTGATTACCTGTGGTATACAGGCATAATAAATATATTTTTAACCTGGCGAGTTTAGTACCTAGTATGTAGTTTTTTAATCCTTAAAATGATAGGCAAGGGTTATTCAACCATACAGCCTTTTCATATGATGTTATATCTCTGAATATTCGGTCTTGTCGATTTCGACTGTATGGTGGTCGAGTTTTCGTTGTTTCTTATTCTTATTTTTAAGTTTGGCAATCAAATCCAAATTAGGACTTATTTCTGCCAGTGTCGAGTTATATTATAAAGTAAGTTTTAAGTCCATTTTTTTTGTCCATTCTTTGTGAATTTGTGATTCCATTGAAACCCATTTTACAATCTACTTATAGTCCTACAAACTTATCTGACCCGGTGGTCAAAAGAGGAATTCATCAGTCATTTCGAAATGTCAATCGCCATTGATCAATGAGAATAATAATATGAACTCTACGTTCATTGGTTGTTTGCTCCACCAAATTTGATAACAGCGACTCTCTCACCGGGCCAAATAAGCTTGTGGCACTATATTGGTATATCATTAGAAGTGAAAACAATTAAAATAAAACTACGATTTTCACATAATTTTGTAGTCCAGTGTACGTATGTAACATACCCCTATCTTGCTTTGTCCTTATTTTATGCAAATATTTAGAATTATGAATAATCCAGATCAAAATTTCCACTTTCCAACACTATTTCTCTAAGACTAAATTTAATCCACATCTAATTAGGTGACGACTAATTTTAGTTTGACATTTCTAATTTTAGACATAATTTGACGTAAAACGTGACCAACAGAATAGAAAAATTGCACACTTAACTAAATTGAGTAACTAAAACGATATTAGTGCTGTCAAACTAAAATTTAGTTTAATCGTACGCCAACTGAATAGGAAACGTCGATTTGACAGGACTTAACTAAATTTTAGTTAAGAATAGTTTAGTTTGTGCCAACAGAATCGGCACCAATATGTATCAGAGATAGTTATTATAAATATATAAAATTAGAATATAAATCTGTATAAATATAATGTAACAAATGTATTAGAATAATTTATTTATTGCGCGGACCAAGATGTCCAAATTGTGAAAATAGAACTGAATAAAATTAATAAAACATAATGTAAAAAGAGTACAGACCACGTGTCTGTAATACGTAGTTAATTTAATAAAAAAAACTTATTTTCCTTGTAATTGCTAAAATAGACATAAATGGCACGTACTTAATTTGCTTTGATACGTTTTCAAAGCGCCCTCGGGCCCTCGGTGCTTTATTTTATGTAAACGTAGGTAGAGTCGATTACAATTAATGAATTGTGAACCATCACAATAGTACAAAGGTATTCAGGTATCTTAATGTGTATGGAAATATCTGTTTATATTATAGCACAAAATTTATAATGATTTATCAATGTAGTACTTATTTTTACATATTACCAGATCCTGAGGGATCTTATGATTTCGCGGGGTATAAAGTAACCTTTCCTTTTCCTTTGTTTCACCTGCAGCCTTTAATCACACTGGTTGTGCCGTTGGAGAAACTTACTTTAGCATTTATTATATTAGTAGGATTTATATTTGAACTAAAATGGCTAAAGGTTAGGTTAGTTTTAATTCATCAGAATTCAAATTGAATATTTCTATTTAGGTTATTATGATTGAATAGTTGGTATATTTAATCATAATAATATTACTAAAAATAGTAGTAGGTATTCATAATTTAAAAGCTACTCGTGATTTGGCTAAAAAGAACGCCCCTCTTGGAAAACTATGTCTAGCAAATCTTTTACAGGTTTGTCTTGTAATGCGAATAGAAGAATGAGGAACTTAAATGAGTAGTTTTGAATTATGGATAACATAACTATTTTAACGTGTTTCAAAGAAAACTGATGCTCGATTTATAATCATATATTATTCAACTTTATTATTATTATTATAACAACGTCATTTATTTCTTAAATAAAAAAAATATCTCCAAAAATTCCGGCAACCACAATCAGAGGGAAATCCCGTGAATACCCGTAAAAACGAAATGGGTCACTTCTCGGCTCATTACTTTTACATGAGCTTACAATAAATTGGAATCTTATTACCATTTTACTACAACGCTAACAGTATACCCCCTTGATATATACTGAGATTTTATATAGCAACATCTACCAACCTCCCGGTCATAAAAGACGGCACACTATACCAGGCAACCCCTTACGAGGCGGTAGGTCACGCCGCACAGAGTACTCGCCCCTCAGGAGAAAATGTGAGTCGCACCGTGATCACTCACTACCATTTGTCCAGAATGGTACCGGAGCTGTCAGAATCGCTCACCACACGCACCCCAGCATGCCGGTACAAGCACGAGCACAAGCGTAAAACGCAAGCGCAAGCACAAGCACACCTTGTTGGTAACGCTAACAGTATAGTCAGTAGTAGGTAGACAATAAATTGGAATCTTATTCCATTTTACTACAACGCTAATAGTAGTAGGTAGAGATCACTTTTAGTGATAAGGCCGCCCATTGTAATACTTTCTTTATTAAGTTCTTGTATTTTTTTTTCATGTAGTGTAATAAAGCGTTATCTATCTATCTATCTATCTATCTATCTATCTATCTATCTGATAATTTTACTTTATGTGACATATCAGTTTTATTTAATGCATGTTTCTTTGCTAATTATCATACACATTTAGTATTATCATGGATGTTTATTGATCCCAGTTTTCACTAGTGTGTGACAAATTTGTTGCGTAAGGAATTACCCTACGCCTTCCGTATCCCCACTTTCTGCACTGTAATGTCTTTACCGCATACCTACATTCGGTCTACGGAACAGGTTTCACTTGTGTCCTTTGTTGTAAGTACAT
This sequence comes from Achlya flavicornis, assembly GCA_947623365.1. Classification (NCBI taxonomy): domain Eukaryota; kingdom Metazoa; phylum Arthropoda; class Insecta; order Lepidoptera; family Drepanidae; genus Achlya; species Achlya flavicornis. The sequence continues at coordinate 9,569,324 of OX392482.1, forward strand.
TGTATACCCGTATGTTAGCTTGTGTTCATGAAAATGTATCCCCGATCATATAAGTTGTGATCAAGTAACCCAGTACACTTGAGAATAAGCTTCTATGTCAAAGTACTATTATTCTGTGGTCAAAGTGCCCATACCAACAATGTATATTGTTACGGTGTACGGCCGCCGAGAAAATGCGTTTCTCACACCTGTTAATATTGGGCTATTCTCGGAAACGGCTAATCCTATTGCGATCGGACTTTCACGGGAAGATCAGTATTTTCTTTGGTAAAACTTAGTGAAAGCCATCATAATCAGGTTGGCCATTTCTATGATTTGGCCAATATTAATAGGTGTCAGAAATGCGCATTCTCTCGGCGGCTACACTTATCTTTGTAATGGTGCGTCCATGCTACGCGAATCGAGCACGAGCGGAGCCACGAACGAACAGAATGTTTTCGTTGCTCGCGATGTCAAGTTTGGACGTTACGACGAGCCAACAACGAGCGCGCTGCGAATCCCTATATTCGTGAAAAAACTGACAATCGGGCGGAGCGAAGTCGAGCGCGAGACGAATGCTCGTTCGAGGCTCGTAAGTCGTCCAAGCTACGCGAACAACGAACGAATCCTATTCGTTCGTAGCTCGGCTCAAGCTCATTCATAAGATTACTAATTGAATATGTAGGTAGATATACGAAAGTCTTTAGGTGCCACACATCAGACACGTCACCAATCGGTAAAAAAAGGTTCTGTATAAGTTGTAGCGGTCACATGACAGGCGGATTTTTTTGATACAGACAGATGCAGTTACGTGTCAGTGACGTGCTGATGACGTGCCAGTAACGTGACGATAACTGGACCGTCATTTAAGTAGGAATTTCAAGTAAAATAATCCTCAAAATGTTAATGCGTTTATGAATAGAGCGTTAACAAAAGGGATTCAAAATTTTAATTAAAATTGCGCTGCACGTTGGCTTTCATTGTATTTAGCTATGATAATAGACATCCAATTTAAATACAATTGTGATAAACGTATCTTCTTCTAGGTTTTGTATTCTTTCTTATCCCCTTCGGCGTGCTTAATGGCATATTAAAATAACGTTAAAACTTAAATTTAATTCTACTCAATTACCTGTAGTGTTCAACCTAACAACTCAATGGGGATACCCGATACAGATAAAGAAGATCAAATCATTTCTTTCAAATAGGCACTTATGAATCACCTGTGTGAACCTGGAACCCGACTTCAAGATATCGTTTTTTTTTTTTTTGCATATGTTAGTACTCCGTATGTACCTGTTTGTACCAACTTTTTTTTCGTTTGTACCTCAAGGGGTTCGGAGATACGGGGTGTTGAAAAATGCTCAGAACCCGACTTCAAGATATCGGGTATTTTTTTTTTGCATATGTTTGTACTCCGTATGTACCTGTTTGTACCAACTTTTTTTTCGTTTGTACCTCAAGTGGTTCGGAGATACGGGGGGTTGAAAAATGCTCAGAACCCGACTTCAAGATATCGGGGTTTTTTTTTTTGCATATGTTAGTACTCCGTATGTACCTGTTTGTACCAACTTTTTTTTCGTTTGTACCTCAAGGGGTTCGGAGATACGGGGGGTTGAAAAATGCTCAGAACCCGACTTCAAGATATCGGGTTTTTTTTTTTTGCATATGTTAGTACTCCATATGTACCTGTTTGTACCAACTTTTTTTTCGTTTGTACCTCAAGGGGTTCGGAAATACAGGACTTTAAAAAACCTGTTCCCTAATATCGGAATCTCGGGCATTTTTTGAGATAATCAAAATCTGCCAGCGGGGTTGGATTCACCATCGTTTGGACCCGTTTGTACCATTTTTCTTTTCGTTTGTACCTCAAGGGGTTCGGAAATACAAGACTTTAAAAAACCTGTTCCCTAATATCGGAATCTCGGGCATTTTTTGAGATAATCAAAATCTGCCAGCGGGGTTGGATTCACCATCGTTTGTACCCGTTTGTACCATCTTTCTCTTCGTTTGTACCTCAAGGGGTTCGGAAATACAAGACTTTAAAAAACCCGTTCCCTAATATCGGAATCTCGGGCATTTTTTGAGATAATCAAAATCTGCCAGCGGGGTTGGATTCACCATCGTTTGTACCCGTTTGTACCATTTTTCTTTTCGTTTGTACCTCAAGGGGTTCGGAAATACAAGACTTTAAAAAACCTGTTCCCTAATATCGGAATCTCGGCCATTTTTTGAGATAATCAAAATCTGCCAGTGGGTTGGATTCACCATCGTTTGTACCCGTTTGTACCATCTTTCTTTTCGTTTGTACCTCAAGGGGTTCGAAAATACAAGACTTTAAAAAACCTGTTCCCTAATATCGGAATCTCGGGCATTTTTTGAGATAATCAAAATCTGCCAGCGGGGTTGGATTCACCATCGTTTGTACCCGTTTGTACCATCTTTCTTTTCGTTTGTACCTCAAGGGGTTTGGAAATACAAGACTTTAAAAAACCCGTTCCCTAATATCGGAATCTCGGGCATTTTTTGAGATAATCAAAATCTGCCAGCGGGGTTGGATTCACCATCGTTTGTACCTGTTTGTACCATCTTTCTTTTCGTTTGTACCTCAAGGGGTTCAAAAATACAAGACTTTAAAAAACCTGTTCCCTAATATCGGAATCTCGGGTATTTTTTGAGATAATCAAAATCTGCCAGCGGGGTTGGATTCACCATCGTTTGTACCCGTTTGTACCATCTTTCTTTTCGTTTGTACCTCAAGGGGTTCGGAAATACAAGACTTTAAAAAACCCGTTCCCTAATATCGGAATCTCGGGCATTTTTTGAGATAATCAAAATCTGCCAGCGGGGTTGGATTCACCATCGTTTGTACCCGTTTGTACCATTTTTCTTTTCGTTTGTACCTCAAGGGGTTCGGAAATACAAGACCTTAAAAAACCTGTTCCCTAATATCGGAATCTCGGCCATTTTTTGAGATAATCAAAACCTGCCAGCGGGATTGGATTCACCATCGTTTGTACCCGTTTGTACCATCTTTCTTTTCGTTTGTACCTAAAGGGGTTCGAAAATACAAGACTTTAAAAAACCTGTTCCCTAATATCGGAATCTCGGGCATTTTTTGAGATAATCAAAATCTGCCAGCGGGGTTGGATTCACCATCGTTTGTACCCGTTTGTACCATCTTTCTTTTCGTTTGTACCTCAAGGGGTTCGGAAATACAAGACTTTAAAAAACCCGTTCCCTAATATCGGAATCTCGGGCATTTTTTGAGATAATCAAAATCTGCAAGCGGGGTTGGATTCACCGTCGTTTTTACCCGTTTGTACCATCTTTCTTTTCGTTTGTACCTCAAGGGGTTCGGAAATACAAGACTTTATAAAACCCGTTCCCTAATATCGGAATCTCGGGCATTTTTTGAGATAATCAAAATCTGCCAGCGGGGTTGGATTCACCATCGTTTGTACCCGTTTGTACCATTTTTCTTTTCGTTTGTACCTCAAGGGGTTCGGAAATACAAGACTTTATAAAACCCGTTCCCTAATATCGGAATCTCGGGCATTTTTTGAGATAATCAAAATCTGCCAGCGGGGTTGGATTCACCATCGTTTGTACCCGTTTGTACCATTTTTCTTTTCGTTTGTACCTCAAGGGGTTTGGAAATACAAGACTTTAAAAAACCTGTTCCCTAATATCGGAATCTCGGGCGTTTTTTGAGATAATCAAAATCTGCCAGCGGGGTTGGATTCACCATCGTTTGTACCCGTTTGTACCATCTTTCTTTTCGTTTGTACCTCAAGGGGTTCGGAAATACAAGACTTTAAAAAACCCGTTCCCTAATATCGGAATCTCGGGCATTTTTTGAGATAATCAAAATCTGCAAGCGGGGTTGGATTCACCGTCGTTTTTACCCGTTTGTACCATCTTTCTTTTCGTTTGTACCTCAAGGGGTTCGGAAATACAAGACTTTAAAAAACCCGTTCCCTAATATCGGAATCTCGGGCATTTTTTGAGATAATCAAAATCTGCCAGCGGGGTTGGATTCACCATCGTTTGTACCCGTTTGTACCAATTTTCTTTTCGTTTGTACCTCAAGGGGTTCGGAAATACAGGGCTTTCAAAAACTGTTCCCTAGTATTAATAACTAGTATCGGTATCTCGGGCATTTTTTGAGATAATCAAAATCTGCAAGCGGGGTTGGATTCACCGTCGTTTTTACCCGTTTGTACCATCTTTCTTTTCGTTTGTACCTCAAGGGGTTCGGAAATACAAGACTTTATAAAACCCGTTCCCTAATATCGGAATCTCGGGCATTTTTTGAGATAATCAAAATCTGCCAGCGGGGTTGGATTCACCATCGTTTGTACCCGTTTGTACCATTTTTCTTTTCGTTTGTACCTCAAGGGGTTTGGAAATACAAGACTTTAAAAAACCTGTTCCCTAATATCGGAATCTCGGGCGTTTTTTGAGATAATCAAAATCTGCCAGCGGGGTTGGATTCACCATCGTTTGTACCCGTTTGTACCATCTTTCTTTTCGTTTGTACCTCAAGGGGTTCGGAAATACAAGACTTTAAAAAACCCGTTCCCTAATATCGGAATCTCGGGCATTTTTTGAGATAATCAAAATCTGCAAGCGGGGTTGGATTCACCGTCGTTTTTACCCGTTTGTACCATCTTTCTTTTCGTTTGTACCTCAAGGGGTTCGGAAATACAAGACTTTATAAAACCCGTTCCCTAATATCGGAATCTCGGGCATTTTTTGAGATAATCAAAATCTGCCAGCGGGGTTGGATTCACCATCGTTTGTACCCGTTTGTACCATCTTTCTTTTCGTTTGTACCTCAAGGGGTTCGAAAATACAAGACTTTAAAAAACCCGTTCCCTAATATCGGAATCTCGGGCATTTTTTGAGATAATCAAAATCTGCCAGCGGGGTTGGATTCACCATCGTTTGTACCCGTTTGTACCAATTTTCTTTTCGTTTGTACCTCAAGGGGTTCGGAAATACAGGGCTTTCAAAAACTGTTCCCTAGTATTAATAACTAGTATCGGTATCTCGGGCATTTTTTGAGATAGTCAAAATCTGCAAGCAGGGTTGGACTCACCGTCGTTTGTACCCGTTTGTACCATCTTTCTTTTCGTTTGTACCTCAAGGGGTTCGGAAATACAGAACTTTAAAAAACCCGTTCCCTAATATCGGAATCTCGGGCATTTTTTGAGATAATCAAAATCTGCAAGCGGGGTTGGATTCACCGTCGTTTGTACCCGTTTGTACCATCTTTCTTTTCGTTTGTACCTCAAGGGGTTCGGAAATACAAGATTTTAAAAAACCCGTTCCCTAATATCGGAATCTTGGGCATTTTTTGAGATAATCAAAATCTGCAAGCGGGGTTGGATTCACCGTCGTTTGTACCCGTTTGTACCATCTTTCTTTTCGTTTGTACCTCAAGGGGTTCGGAAATACAAGACTTTAAAAAACCCGTTCCCTAATATCGGAATCTCGGGCATTTTTTTAGATAATCAAAATCTGCAAGCGCGGTTGGATTCACCGTCGTTTGTACCCGTTTGTACCATCTTTCTTTTCGTTTGTACCTCAAGGGGTTCGGAAATACAGGACTTTAAAAATCCTGTTCCCTAATATCGGAATCTCGGGCATTTTTTGAGATAATCAAAATCTGCAAGCAGGGTTGGATTCACCGTCGTTTGTACCCGTTTGTACCAACTTTCTTTTCGTTTGTACCTCAAGGGATTCGGAAATACAGGACTTTCAAAAACCTTGTATCGGTAACGAGTATCGGTATCTCGGGCATTTTTTGAGATAATCAAAATCTGCAAGCAGGGTTGGATTCACCGTCGTTTGTACCCGTTTGTACCAACTTTCTTTTCGTTTGTACCTCAAGGGGTTCGGAAATACAGAATTTTAATAAATCCTGTTCCCTAATATCGGAATCTCGGGCGTCTTGTATTTCCGAACCCCTTGAGGTACAAACGAAAAGAAAGATGTTACAAACGGGTACAAACGACGGTGAATCCAACCCCGCTTGCAGATTTTGATTATCTCAAAAAATGCCCGAGTTCCGATATTAGGGAACAGGTTTTTTAAAGTCTTGTATTTCCGAACCCCTTGAGGTACAAACGAAAAGAAAGATAATACAAACGGGTACAAACTATGGTGAATCCAACCCCACTTGCAGATTTTGATAATCTCAAAAAATGGCCGAGATTCCGATATTAGGGATCAGGTTTTTTAAAGTCCTGTTATTCCGAACCCCTTGAGGTACAAACGAAAAGAAAGATGGTACAAACGGGTACAAACGACGGTGAATCCAACCCCGCTTGCAGATTTTGATTATCTAAAAAAATGCCCGAGATTCCGATATTAGGGAACGGGTTTTTTAAAGTCTTGTATTTCCGAACCCCTTGAGGTACAAACGAAAAGAAAGATGGTACAAACGGGTACAAACGACGGTGAATCCAACCCCGCTTGCAGATTTTGATTATCTCAAAAAATGCCCGAGATTCCGATATTAGGGAACGGGTTTTTTAAAGTCTTGTATTTCCGAACCCCTTGAGGTACAAACGAAAAGAAAGATGGTACAAACGGGTACAAACGATGGTGAATCCAACCCCGCTGGCAGATTTTGATTATCTCAAAAAATGCCCGAGATTCCGATATTAGGGAACGGGTTTTTTAAAGTCTTGTATTTCCGAACCCCTTGAGGTACAAACGAAAAGAAAGATGGTACAAACGGGTACAAACGATGGTGAATCCAACCCCGCTTGCAGATTTTGATTATCTCAAAAAATGCCCGAGATTCCGATATTAGGGAACAAGTTTTTTAAAGTCTTGTATTTCCGAACCCCTTGAGGTACAAACGAAAAGAAAGATGGTACAAACGGGTACAAACGACGGTGAATCCAACCCCGCTGGCAGATTTAGATTATCTCAAAAATTGCCCGAGATTCCGATATTAGGGAACGGGTTTTTTAAAGTCTTGTATTTCCAAACCCCTTGAGGTACAAACGAAAAGAAAAATGGTACAAACGGGTACAAACGATGGTGAATCCAACCCCGCTGGCAGATTTTGATTATCTCAAAAAATGCCCGAGATTCCGATATTAGGGAACGGGTTTTTTAAAGTCTTGTATTTCCGAACCCCTTGAGGTACAAACGAAAAGAAAGATGGTACAAACGGGTACAAATGACGGTGAATCCAACCCCGCTTGCAGATTTTGATTATCTCAAAAAATGCCCGAGATTCCGATATTAGGGAACGGGTTTTTTAAAGTCTTGTATTTCCGAACCCCTTGAGGTACAAACGAAAAGAAAGATGGTACAAACGGGTACAAACGATGGTGAATCCAACCCCGCTTGCAGATTTTGATTATCTCAAAAAATGCCCGAGATTCCGATATTAGGGAACAGGTTTTTTAAAGTCTTGTATTTCCGAACCCCTTGAGGTACAAACGAAAAGAAAGATGGTACAAACGGGTACAAACGACGGTGAATCCAACCCCGCTGGCAGATTTTGATTATCTCAAAAAATGCCCTAGATTCCGATATTAGGGAACGGGTTTTTTAAAGTTTGTATTTCCGAACCCCTTGAGGTACAAACGAAAAGAAAGATGGTACAAACGGGTACAAACGATGGTGAATCCCACCCCGCTTGCAGATTTTGATTATCTCAAAAAATGGCCGAGATTCCGATATTAGGGATCAGGTTTTTTAAAGTCCTGTTTTTCCGAACCCCTTGAGGTACAAACGAAAAGAAAGATGGTACAAACGGATACAAACGACGGTGAATTCAACCCCGCTTGCAGATTTTGATTATCTCAAAAAATGCCCGAGATTCCGATATTAGGGAACAGGTTTTTTAAAGTCTTGTATTTCCGAACCCCTTGAGGTACAAACGAAAAGAAAGATGGTACAAACGGGTACAAACGATGGTGAATCCAACCCCGCTGGCAGATTTTGATTATCTCAAAAAATGGCCGAGATTCCGATATTAGGGAACAGGTTTTTTAAAGTCTTGTATTTCCGAACCCCTTGAGGTACAAACGAAAAGAAAAATGGTACAAACGGGTACAAACGACGGTGAGTCCAACCCCGCTGGCAGATTTTGATTATCTCAAAAAATGCCCGAGATTCCGATATTAGGGAACGGGTTTTTTAAAGTCTTGTATTTCCGAACCCCTTGAGGTACAAACGAAAAGAAAGATGGTACAAACGGGTACAAACGATGGTGAATCCAACCCCGCTTGCAGATTTTGATTATCTCAAAAAATGCCCGAGATTCCGATATTAGGGAACAGGTTTTTTAAAGTCTTGTATTTTCGAACCCCTTGAGGTACAAACGAAAAGAAAGATGGTACAAACGGGTACAAACGATGGTGAATCCAACCCCGCTGCCAGATTTTGATTATCTCAAAAAATGGCCGAGATTCCGATATTAGGGAACAGGTTTTTTAAAGTCTTGTATTTCCGAACCCCTTGAGGTACAAACGAAAAGAAAAATGGTACAAACGGGTACAAACGATGGTGAATCCAACCCCGCTTGCAGATTTTGATTATCTCAAGAAATGCCCGAGATTCCGATATTAGGGAACAGGTTTTTTAAAGTCCTGTATTTCCGAACCCCTTGAGGTACAAACGAAAAGAAATATGGTACAAACGGCTACAAACGACGGTGAATCCAACCCCGCTTGCAGATTTTGATTATCTCAAAAAATGCCCGAGATTCCGATATTAGGGAACAGGTTTTTTAAAGTCTTGTATTTCCGAACCCCTTGAGGTACAAACGAAAAGAAAAATGGTACAAACGGGTACAAACGACGGTGAATCCAACCCCGCTGGCAGATTTTGATTATCTCAAAAAATGCCCGAGATTCCGATATTAGGGAACGGGTTTTTTAAAGTCTTGTATTTCCGAACCCCTTGAGGTACAAACGAAAAGAAAGATGGTACAAACGGGTACAAACGACGGTGAATCCAACCCCGCTGGCAGATTTTGATTATCTCAAAAAATGCCCGAGATTCCGATATTAGGGAACGGGTTTTTTAAAGTCTTGTATTTCCGAACCCCTTGAGGTACAAACGAAAAGAAAGATGGTACAAACGGGTACAAACGATGGTGAATCCAACCCCGCTTGCAGATTTTGATTATCTCAAAAAATGCCCGAGATTCCGATATTAGGGAACAAGTTTTTTAAAGTCTTGTATTTCCGAACCCCTTGAGGTACAAACGAAAATAAAGATGGTACAAACGGTGACAAACGACGGTGAATCCAACCCCGCTGGCAGATTTTGATTAACTCAAAAAATGCCCGAGATTCCGATATTAGGGAACGGGTTTTTTAAAGTCTTGTATTTCCGAACCCCTTGAGGTACAAACGAAAAGAAAGATGGTACAAACGGGTACAAACGATGGTGAATCCAACCCCGCTTGCAGATTTTGATTATCTCAAAAAATGCCCGAGATTCCGATATTAGGGAACAGGTTTTTTAAAGTCTTGTATTTTCGAACCCCTTGAGGTACAAACGAAAAGAAAGATGGTACAAACGGGTACAAACGATGGTGAATCCAACCCCGCTGGCAGATTTTGATTATCTCAAAAAATGCCCGAGATTCCGATATTAGGGAACAGGTTTTTTAAAGTCTTGTATTTCCGAACCCCTTGAGGTACAAACGAAAAGAAAAATGGTACAAACGGGTACAAACGATGGTGAATCCAACCCCGCTGGCAGATTTTGATTATCTCAAAAAATGCCCGAGATTCCGATATTAGGGAACGGGTTTTTTAAAGTCTTGTATTTCCGAACCCCTTGAGGTACAAACGAAAAGAAAGATGGTACAAACGGGTACAAACGACGGTGAATCCAACCCCGCTTGCAGATTTTGATTATCTCAAAAAATGCCCGAGATTCCGATATTAGGGAACGGGTTTTTTAAAGTCTTGTATTTCCGAACCCCTTGAGGTACAAACGAAAAGAAAGATGGTACAAACGGGTACAAACGATGGTGAATCCAACCCCATTGGCAGATTTTGATTATCTCAAAAAATGCCCGAGATTCCGATATTAGGGAACAGGTTTTTTAAAGTCCTGTATTTCCGAACCACTTGAGGTACAAACGAAAAAAAAGTTGGTACAAACAGGTACATATGGAGTATTAACATATGCAAAAAAAAAAAACCCGATATCTTGAAGTCGGGTTCTGAGCATTTTTCAACCCCCTGTATCTCCGAACCCCTTGAGGTACAAACGAAAAGAAGGATGGTACAAACGGATACAAACGATGGTGAATCCAACCCCGCTGGCAGATTTTGATTATCTCAAAAAATGCCCGAGATTCCGATATTAGGGAACGGGTTTTTTAAAGTCTTGTATTTCCGAACCCCTTGAGGTACAAACGAAAAGAAAGATGGTACAAACGGGTACAAACGATGGTGAATCCAACCCCGCTGGCAGATTTTGATTATCTCAAAAAATGCCCGAGATTCCGATATTAGGGAACAGGTTTTTTAAAGTCTTGTATTTTCGAACCCCTTGAGGTACAAACGAAAAGAAAGATGGTACAAACGGGTACAAACGACGGTGAATCCAACCCCGCTGGCAGGTTTTGATTATCTCAAAAAATGGCCGAGATTCCGATATTAGGGAACAGGTTTTTTAAGGTCTTGTATTTCCGAACCCCTTGAGGTACAAACGAAAAGAAAAATGGTACAAACGGGTACAAACGATGGTGAATCCAACCCCGCTGGCAGATTTTGATTATCTCAAAAAATGCCCGAGATTCCGATATTAGGGAACGGGTTTTTTAAAGTCTTGTATTTCCGAACCCCTTGAGGTACAAACGAAAAGAAAGATGGTACAAACGGGTACAAACGATGGTGAATCCAACCCCGCTGGCAGATTTTGATTATCTCAAAAAATACCCGAGATTCCGATATTAGGGAACAGGTTTTTTAAAGTCTTGTATTTTCGAACCCCTTGAGGTACAAACGAAAAGAAAGATGGTACAAACAGGTACAAACGATGGTGAATCCAACCCCGCTGGCAGATTTTGATTATCTCAAAAAATGCCCGAGATTCCGATATTAGGGAACGGGTTTTTTAAAGTCTTGTATTTCCAAACCCCTTGAGGTACAAACGAAAAGAAAGATGGTACAAACGGGTACAAACGATGGTGAATCCAACCCCGCTGGCAGATTTTGATTATCTCAAAAAATGCCCGAGATTCCGATATTAGGGAACAGGTTTTTTAAAGTCTTGTATTTTCGAACCCCTTGAGGTACAAACGAAAAGAAAGATGGTACAAACAGGTACAAACGATGGTGAATCCAACCCCGCTTGCAGATTTTGATTATCTCAAAAAATGGCCGAGATTCCGATATTAGGGAACAGGTTTTTTAAAGTCTTGTATTTCCGAACCCCTTGAGGTACAAACGAAAAGAAAAATGGTACAAACGGGTACAAACGATGGTGAATCCAACCCCGCTGGCAGATTTTGATTATCTCAAAAAATGCCCGAGATTCCGATATTAGGGAACGGGTTTTTTAAAGTCTTGTATTTCCGAACCCCTTGAGGTACAAACGAAGAGAAAGATGGTACAAACGATGGTGAATCCAACCCCGCTGGCAGATTTTGATTATCTCAAAAAATGCCCGAGATTCCGATATTAGGGAACAGGTTTTTTAAAGTCTTGTATTTCCGAACCCCTTGAGGTACAAACGAAAAGAAAAATGGTACAAACGGGTCCAAACGATGGTGAATCCAACCCCGCTGGCAGATTTTGATTATCTCAAAAAATGCCCGAGATTCCGATATTAGGGAACAGGTTTTTTAAAGTCCTGTATTTCCGAACCCCTTGAGGTACAAACGAAAAAAAAGTTGGTACAAACAGGTACATATGGAGTACTAACATATGCAAAAAAAAAAAACCCGATATCTTGAAGTCGGGTTCTGAGCATTTTTCAACCCCCCGTATCTCCGAACCCCTTGAGGTACAAACGAAAAAAAAGTTGGTACAAACAGGTACATATGGAGTACTAACATATGCAAAAAAAAAAACCCCGATATCTTGAAGTCGGGTTCTGAGCATTTTTCAACCCCCCGTATCTCCGAACCCCTTGAGGTACAAACGAAAAAAAAGTTGGTACAAACAGGTACATACGGAGTACAAACATATGCAAAAAAAAAATACCCGATATCTTGAAGTCGGGTTCTGAGCATTTTTCAACACCCCGTATCTCCGAACCCCTTGAGGTACAAACGAAAAAAAAGTTGGTACAAACAGGTACATACGGAGTACTAACATATGCAAAAAAAAAAAATACGATATCTTGAAGTCGGGTTCCAGGTTCACACAGGTTTATGAATCTATTATATTGTTGTTGAGTGAGGGTTTTTTTTTTTTTTTTTAATGTAATATATATTGTACGTATTGTTAGATGTTTTGTGAATGGTGTTTTTAGGTAAGTACTTTTCAACACTACGCTTACCGGCATTTTAAAATTACTTAATTTTATGTTTAAAAATAAATTCTTTAACCGTAAGATTGCTCAGCAATATACAAGCTTACTTGACTTTAATGTTTTACTTACACGACTGTTTTACTTATATGTTAACATAAACTCCATTTTATTTGAGTGTTTCTATTTGCAGCGCCGGATCCACTCAAAATATAAGCAATTATTTGATGTAACCCTTGAACTAACTATTGGCAAATTTTCGAGTGTGAGCTCTTGTAGGCTCGAGCTTTGAGTATCTGCCCAAAATAATTGGAATAATGGGATAACTTAAATTTATATTTATAGCGTATTGTTAAGTAAGGTAAGTAAATATATATAGATTACTATAATAAAAGGATATGCTGCCGGACTAGGAATATAATGCCTGTGTTTCGGGAAACAGTGGAAAAGTCCCTCGAGAGTTAATGAATATATTGCTAGCCTATGCAAATGATATCATAGCTTGCTAGCCTATGTATTGATATTTAAATAGCATAAATATTTATTTAACTTACAGCTACATAGTTTGTTTGTATAATATTGCTGATTTTTTTCCGTTCAATATCATATCCTTCAAAAGTTTGGATCTAGTTTATAGTTTGTTAAGAACTCAAACTCTTTTCATAATTTGTTCATAGAACTTTGAATGATACTTTATTTCTTTAGATTTTCTTATTCACTTCAATGGTGGTAGCATTTTAAAAGCCAGTTGCAGGTTAGATACTCTGACTGGCATATCACAGGTCGTAGGTTCGATTCCCACAAGATTAACATTTGGCTGTAAATAACTATCAGATATCTGATTGCGAAGCTATGCTAATTCGGAATCAGATGGTCGTATGTGAAAAATGAAAATTAATTTATTTAATAACCCACAGGGTTTGTACACACAAAGCTTGCGGCAAAATAATTTATTTTACCATGTAAAAGAACACTGACATAAATGTTGAAAACTTTATTCCAATTAAAACCCGTGACGTTACCCGTAAAAAAGTAACGAGCCAATCCAACCGCCCGCGCTTCAAGTGCAAAACTGAAACAATTTTTTAACAAGTCATCAGTTTTGTAACTCTGCCGCTGAGACTCGCTGATTTCAATTCTGTTTTTACAGTGGAAAAGGCAAACAATTAAATATTTATTTCGTATTTTAATATTTATTTTAAATCGGGTAGAACTTTATTACTTTGCCTACTTTCTAATTTAATTTAATTAAAAACATTTAAATAAAACTAAACTAAATAATAATAACAAAAACATAAGAAGTAAAAAAAAAATTACAACAAAAAAAACGTATAAATAGGCTAGCCTATCAAGGTCACTGCCAAGTGGTAGCGTGCCCAGTATGCTGGCGGCATTACCACAAGCTCTATACGTTGAGCGAGGTATTCTCCAGCCCTGGTCACGCGACGCCTCGATCAGGCGTTTACAAATACCTCGGTAAATGCGATGAGCAGCAAGATACTAGGTATATTTGCGCCGTTTGAGGCCTTCGGCACAGGCAGCAGCACCGCCGCCGGCCTTATTTTGAGGTTTCTATATTATTTCAGTTTTATTATTGTATTAAGTCACCATGACTTACAGTAAATTTGGTCAGCATTTCAATGAGTACAATTTAAAGTTATTGAATTTTACCTATTTTTTCACAATAACAATTTAAGTATGTTATTTACAACGAATATGTAGATACAAATTACAATCTATATGTAAAAAATCTAACATATTAAATATTTTACGTCTATCTATCCTTGAGTTTGTTTATTTAATTTTGTACAAATTTTGAGGTACTTAGGCAGTGACTTGAAACTTCGAGAAAAATCGTTCATCAATTTTATATATAGACTACAGTAATATCATTGATATATTCCTTGATATTCAATCCCTAAGTATTGAATATTATTCCAAGCCAACAAGCCCCGAAGCCCTCGTCAAGTAATCAGGAACAATTTAATCAATATGAACAGCGAAGTATGTGCTTCAAGTTTATCCAAACAATTGGCTCGCGATGCCCGCTGTAGTAAGCTAGGGCTTACCGTTAACCCTCGATTATAGAACTGAGTTTAACTGGCTTTTGTACCATCTGCCTGTGTTAATATGACCCAGTTCAGATGGAAACGATTTTAAGTATTGTATAGAAGTAGGTGTTCATCGCAGTTTCATCCAACTTCAGTAGACAAAAAGTATTCCTATGTAGTTTAGACATGAAAACGTAACATATATTTCAATTCACTAGCGGCTCACCCCAACCTTACCCGGATAAATTCCTAAGCAGTGGTAGATTTTACTGTAAAGTCCATAAGTGCCTTATCAGGGCCTAAATGACTTTTGATTGTGATTCAATGCATATATACCATATATATAAACCTTATGGAGGAAATTCTTTAAATTAAGGTAAAAACGGCATGAAAATTAATTGCATAGCTTAAAGAACTAAAGCACAAACACACATTGAAATAGCGACATCATTTTATACTATTTACGATAAAGAAGTACCTAAGAATGTTCATGAACGACTAATAAATTCGTGATTGCTTCCATTGCTTCAGTGAGGTACCTACTCCCACACAGTAGGAAGATAACACTCTCACATAATGCAACAATACATAATGGAAGAGTATTCAATCATAATGAATATACTCGCAATAAAATAAAAAATCTGAAACTTGTATTAATGTATCACTGAAATGTAAAAAAACGTTTTTGTAACGAGTGAATGAGATTTTTTTTCATTTGTTGAAAGCATATATTTGTTCGCGACCCCTTTGGGACTGTCGGTCCTATTATTAGGTCAATGTAAATAAAGGGCGATTCTTCACAATTGGGTATCTAGGGTTGACCCAAAATATTCTAAGAGCTAGAAAACGCACCTTTTTCGAAGGTTGTATGTTAAAGGATTGCAAATAGAAGTTTATTGAGAATTGTGTCAAAAGAGATGAGTCTTTTCAGAGAAATATAAATAATAGGTAGCACGTAGAGCACCGTTTGGTTATTTCTTACATACTCTATAACTAAAATAGTAAGAAAGATATATGAATAATTTCTAGTTTAACTTATTATTTTTTAAATTCAAATTTGATTGTAGTACCTGAATCATAATAATATTGTATCACGCGACGACACAAATGTAGAATGGTGTCATGTTAATGTGAAAAATTGTAAAGCCCGTTTTGATTACCACTTTAGTTAATTAGTTACGGCTACCAAATCACACAACTTTATACTTATCCCTTGCGTATATTTTTTTTATTGCGTTCTCGACTTCCTAAAAGATACTAGGCTATATCAATCATAATGGTGCGTCCATGCTACGCGAACCAAACACGAGCCGAGCACACGTGGAGCATGGATTCGCGTAGCGTGGACGGACTTGCGAGGCTCGAATGAACGTTCGGCTCGCGCTCGACTGTGCGCCGATTGTCAGTGTTTCACGAACACAGGGATTCGCATCGTGCTCGTGTAGGTTCGTTGTACGTCCACTCTTGACATCGCGAGCAACGAACGAATTCTGTTCCTTCATGTTCATCATCATCATGTGGATGCACCATAATATAATTAATTATTAATTTTGCTATGATAACTTTAACTTACCTAACTATTGATAACTACAATAAATAAATATGTATATATATATATAAATATAATAAATATATATGTATGTAATTTTTTGTTTTTTGATAGGATTACTTTATTGTTATTGTTAATGTTCTATTGTTTATATATAGCGTTCCTACTCTTTTTAAATTAGTTTTATGTGTTTGGCTTATATAATGAGATCCGTTTTGGCTATTTTGCTGTGAATCTATGTAATAAATAAATAAATACTTCAAAAAATATATGTTTTCGAAGGATGATAGCGCAGTGGTATAAGTATTATGATGACAGAGAAGTCAAATGCCGTAGTAAAAGTCGTGAATTAGAAGGCTAGCCCTTATAAACCTACTACCCATCTGTTGATTGTTGTAATATAATGTAATAATTGTAATAACTGTAATAACTAAGCATAAAATAAATACGTAAATACTTGAACATTGTGGATTGGATATCATAGCACGGAAATAGGGTCCCTTGTAGTACCCGCCGGACTGGCACACATATATCTATAAATATATATACATATATATATTTAAACTGTTGCAGCGACCAAGGCAGCAGAGCCTGGGTGGAGTGTTAAGAAGGGAAGGCAACTGGAAGTGCTTCACGCTAACCCTCATGATCACTGGCTGTCTTGCGTCTGTGGTTTGGTGCAACATCGCCGAGATTGATAGAGATCTCATTGACTTCAGCAAGTAAGTATTGTATGAGACTCAAAATTATTACTGTTTGGAATTGAGCTATTATTATTACTTATAGAGAAGACGCCACACATCACAACTTTTTTCCGTTCAAGTGAGGCCATCCGGCCACACTTGTTGTTGTAGAACGATGAGCGAAACTTGTAAGCGCCGTGAAAATCACCGTGTTTGCGAGAAAAATACTCTATAAAGCGTTCTGATACTTCTACTGTCTGCTTAGACGACTGATTATTGTTTCAGCACTAAAGAGAACTTTCGTTGACTCTAAAAAAATGGGACATAACATTTGCTTACGATAGCTTCTCTATACGTTGTAATAATAGCTCAATACTGTTTGGTGACAATAATTCTGTGTAAGTGAAGTCTTGGTTTGGAATTCTACATCTGTGGAGAAAAAAAGTTTGATATACCAGTGTTATGCCAGTGTGTTCACCTGCACACCAACTTCGGACGCATCTTCACTGATACGAGGGCCAACTACCATCTCTTAAAATATTAACATAATTACCTTACTTGTGTTACGTCCTTCTTTGACATCCGACGTCAGAAAGGGACAAAAACATGTAAGGTTAATGGTGGTTGGCTCAAGCTAAAGCTACAACATAATAATATATGTAACAAAAAAAATACAAGTTAAACAGTTTTATTATACAAGCGATATTGTAAATGAAAGAAGAAGAAAGAAGCAAATAAATAATCACAGGGAATCTGTAGCTTTGGTCAAACGTCAAACTGAAAAAAAAACGAGGAGCGCAGTCAGATAATGATTTCCGAATTCCGATCACCACTCTATTGTTGGGGCTTGGAAATCTTTATCTGGATTTCGGTTGATCTTTTCTTACCTATTAAAATTATTGTAATTTCTATAAGCACAATAATTGAGGTTTAAGTACAGTAATATACACTGGCAAGAAATCACAACAATAAAGAACTTGACTGCTGACCCAAATTAATAATTATTTTAAGTGGTAAATGGAACTATTGTCTAACAAACAACATCTCAGACAACAATCGGCTTTATAGAAAAGGCTTTCGTAACTTTCAGTGTAATTAGTAAAGGCTTACCCACTTGATGCCACTCACAAAGTTCTTCACAACTTTGCATAGTTAATTCAACCTCTGTAAGCCTCCACATAACTCTAAATTCAGGGTCATTTTTAAATCTGCTTACAAACTAAATCGGTCATTAATCACTAACATTTCATACAAAAGTACTTTTTAAGCCTTCGCGAACCAAATTCATTGTAATACTAATATATCGGGTATATGTTGATAATAATCTGTGATAACAATCTCATTTGCCGATGACATCGTCATCATAGCAGAGTCACTAGAGGAGGTTGGCGAAATGCTGCATGACCTAAACGGGGCCTCGCGACGCGTTGGTCTCGGCATGAACTTGGACAAGACAAAAGTCATGTTCAATGCACAGGTTGTGCCGAGACCGACATGTACGATTGAGGGAACGGCACTCGAAGTTGTCCAAGAATATGTTTATCTGGGTCAAACTATCCAGGTAGGGAGAAACAACTTCGAGAAAGAAGCCGACCGCAGGATTCGTTTGGGTTGGGCAGCATTTGGAAAACTTCGTCATATCTTTAAGTCGCCTATACCGCAAAGTCTCAAGACAAAGGTGTACAACCAGTGCGTCCTGCCTGTCATGACCTACGGAGCCGAGACATGGACACTGGCGCATAGACTGGTCCAAAAATTTAAAGTCACTCAGCGAGCTATGGAAAGAGCTATGCTCGGAGTTTCTTTGAAGGATAGAATCCGCAACGAAGTCATCCGACAAAAAACCAAAGTAACCGACATAGCTCAACGAATTAGCAAGCTGAAGTGGCAATGGGCCGGTCACATCTGCCGCAGAACCGACGGTCGATGGAGCAGACGAGTCTTAGAGTGGAGACCGCGTCTTGGCAAACGTAGTGTGGGGCGCCCGCCAGCCCGATGGACTGACGACCTCAAAAAAGTGGCCGGACTGGGCTGGATGCGGGTGGCAAGAAACCGGAAGGAGTGGCGCGCTCTGGGAGAGGCCTATGTCCAGCAGTGGACTTAATAAAGGCTGATGATGATGATGATGAACAATCTCATACAAAATTGTGTTATTATTTATTTAGTGAATTCATTGATTACAAACTGCCATATTTATTTGGTGATTTTTAGTGCATTTTGAAGCGATTGGGAAGCATGCCTTAAATAACTATTGGATCTATACTATCTATACTAATATAAAAAAGCGGAAGAGTTTACGGGCTTATCACTGGAACTACTAGTCGGATTCGAAAAATCTCATTTTCAATTGTTGAAACTGCCATAACAGATTTCAACTTGCAATGACCGTAACGCAGCCAGGCAGGGTACAACAAAAACCATTGTGCTGATTTTGATGAAACCACCTTAGTTTCATTTTGAGGTTTCATCAAAATAATAGATTTATTTTCATAATCTACTTTATAAAAGCATACAATTGAATAACTACCTTAATACCAAGCAACTAACACCTAAATCAGTTTTGCATCCGTCAGGCACCCTATAAAGCGGACGGTTCGTGAATCGCCCTGTGACGTGGGTTATGCATACATACCCATAGCCTTCGTGCTGCTCCTCTACCTGGTGTACCTGGTGGAGTGCTACCACAGTACTGCCAGGATACAGTTGGCGAGAAGGGTTGATGTTGCCGCTGTCAGTGCCAGGGTGCAGGCTATGAGGAACGCTACGCCGAGAGTTTGGTGAGTATTTAAGTGACACGCTTTTATTCTAAAGGATGACTAGCAATTAGTAAACGATAGTTAGACACATGATTGCACTCATGATAACAAACAATTTTCCCAAAGAAACATGTTTTTTTTAATTTACTTAGACCATCGTGTCCACTCACCCTATAGAATAAAAGCGTGTTAATTAGTTATTTACCCTTATTGCCTAGATTATTATTACAGGTTTTGTTTTGCATACCAAACTCTGTTTAAAAAACTGTTCGTGTCAGTTTATAACTTAGGTAGGTACTACAGATGATTAAAATGATCTTAGGAATCGAATAAACTTCGGGTATACATTCATCAAACAAAACTAAAATTGACGTTACGAAAAAAAGCAATAGGTGAAAGAAAACAAAACATTACGAGCTAAGGTTCTTTTGAAAAATCGACAACATCATATGAACTATGAGAAAGCTCTTTCAATTTATCCACCAAGAGCTCACATAACGTGCCCAAAAAACAGAAGTACAAAATTCATAAGGTTAGGTATCAAATTACCCTACCTTTCCCTGCGATCTGGGTACCAGCTACTATAATATACCTTACATACATATATGATATAAGGTTAGTCAGATAAAGGTTGTTCAGGTTTGGGATTGATAAAATAAAAGAGCTCAAAGCTAATAATGTACGAATGTAAAAAACATGATTGTAGATTCTTGGCTTGGAGTTATACAAAAGTAATAAGCGGTATATCAACATTATATCTGTCTCTATCATATTGCCTTTGTTTCAAAGAACCGTAAATATTTATTAGGTACCTACAATTACTTTGGAGGTTCAATCTAATCATCTTTTCACATGGATATACAGAACAGTTACATTCGAGATTGTACATTAGGGACTTTTATAGAGCCGCTCGTTGTAATACATCCATTATAAGAATATAAATATATAAGAATATAGTTTTTTTATATAATACAGCAATGTAACAAACAAGAATCCAGCCAGCCTGAAGGTAAGCCGTAGTAGGTTTTATAAACAAACTGAAACTGAAAGATATGGTGAAGCATACATAAATTTCCCCCGTTCTTTTATCAAGTGTATAGTTAGTTACTATACGTTTACAACACAAGAGCGCGTTGCCGACCAATAATGGTTAAAATTATTTAATGTAGGTTAGATTAATACTTTCTTTTGTTCAGTGCAAATTATATAACTCAAATCAATGTTAAATTAACAAATTATACACTACTATTCAAATAAAAAATATGCCTACATACAACCACTAAACGACCCATTAAAATAGTCCCCAACATTTTCCCAGCGCAAATAAACAGCGAAATAAATAAACAAAGTCTGAAACAACATACCTAACAATGTTTAATTCAACTTGTTATAACTGGACATAATCTGCAAATTGCCTAGGGTACAGACCAGTAGTGATGCAGTAACTCAATTGTGTTTTTACTTTATTTTCATGAAATTGTTTGTGAGAAATACTGGAAGACAGCATGGGGTTCTTCAAGAAGGGTGTGAAGAGGTTTCTTCAGGTTCGGAAACACGCGAGTGATACCCCTGGTGTTGCAAGCGTCCATAGGCTACGGTAACCGCTTACCATCAGGCGGGCCGTATGCTTGTTTGCCTAAAAAAAATAAAGTTAATAAAAATAATAAAAAATTGTATAAAAAATAAAGACACTAACAAACAAGTAAATAAACAAACTGAAACTGAAAGATATGGTGAAGCATAAATAAATTTCCCCCGTTCTTTTATCAAGTGACCCAAATGAAGTCACCAACGCCTTCGTAAATGTTGTTTCCACTATGATAAAGAAACATAGTAATAATCGTAATAATAAATATACTAAGAAAACGACCAAATTGAAAGGTAGGAACAGTGTTAGTGTTGAAACAAGTTTTTACTATTTTTAGATTTTCCGGATTGTGCTAACTACATTGAATCGTTTTTGATAAAGATAGATCATGAAAAAGTTTGTGGAATTATACTAGGGATAGCATGTCTCTACGTTTGTAATGATAAAACTGTAAATAAATATAAAAGTACGTCGTAAATAAAAAGTTTGTACATTAAATCAACATTTTCCTTACTGATACCTCTATGACATTTTCTTAGATCAAATCTACCCCTTGCTTAATGTAGGTATGTTAAATTATTATACGTTACACGAGAAACACCCACGCTCTTAAAATGTTCAATTATAAATGTATTTAATTTCAGTACAGACAGTAATTGCTTTCCACACCTTCTTGCCAATTATAAACGGAAAATATTCTGTTATTACATCCCTGTACGGGCATATTATGATGAATCTTTCATGTATGGTAGAGCACCCTGTATTAGAAAAGCTTTTTCATCCCAATGTTATGGATGTATAAATGGTTTCTTTGAAAATACATTCAATGCTTGTATAAATGTTACCAAATATTTAATTCATTTGTGTAATTTGGTATTTTAAAATACACTGGGTAGATAGGATAATCCCAGAGGTGATTTAGAAAGAAAACCTTTTTTTTAACAAAGTTCTTTAAAAAAATATTTTGGTGGTCTAATGGTTCGTAGAAGATTTCAACAAAATACCCAAAAGGATTTGTAAAGATGAAATCTGGAAATACCTGTTTGTATAAATTGCTTTGACTTTCACTTTGAATACCTAGTTAAAAAATATTACAATCCTATCTAAGGAATGTCCCAGGATATTTATTGTTTTTATTTATTTATTTATTATATTATACATGATTGTTGCAATTGAGTGCGATGAGTCAATTTTATTTATTTTTCAGTTTAAAGAACATTGTTTTAAAAACAGCTAGCGTAGCATAGCATAGATTTTTATATACTTCTATAACGATCCTGAAAAAAAAAAGAGAATATTATAATTCTATATTTACAAGCCATTAATAAATAAATTCATACAAAGGTAAACAGTTTCCAGTTCAGTCTAAAAATACTGCATACATGCAACGAAGTTTATCTGTTCATGCCACTCAGTTACACGCGAAACTAAAATGAATAAATGAAGGACTAACAAACAATTTACCATGCAGAATAAAACATCTGTGCGGTAAAATAAAACTCCAGGCGAAAAAGTTTTTTTGTTCCGTCGGCATTTTTACATGTCGACGTATTAGATGAGTTTTTTCCTAAATGTGTGATAGTTGATATTCAATATTCTTTCAGGTGGAAGGCAATATGCTACCACTACGTGCGACGCAAAAGGCAGGTCACGCGATATAGAAATGGAGATGCTTATACTACAACACAGGTAAACTTTATTTATACGAATTCCAAGGTATTTTGGCAAATGGTTTTATTTCCCCAATGTATTTTTCGCCTATTTTGCGGGAAGTCCGGTTTTTTCTGGCGCAGTGGCCCCTTCCCGGTGTCACTCGGTGCGAAGGTCGAAATAGTCCAGCTCGACGTATTATGTAGGTTTAAAGTAGAATTTTAGTACGCCACTGAATTCTCAAATGTGTATAATAAATGATGGGAAAGATGAGCATACCTCTTTAGGCTTTAGGGTGATTAAAACGATTTGCAAGCCTCCTTTTGTTACCTTCAAATACATGTCAAAAACCATCGAGCAGCTTTGAGCGCTCAACTGGGTTATACACACAACGGCATTGTTTGTTGGGTATGACCTCCGAACACGGCGTGAATCGAAAGCACCGGATTCCGCATATTGATGTTCATGCATACTTGCGTTTCAGTCACCTGCTCCATGATAGGCATTTAACAAGGAATACACTGGCCAAAATTCCTGGTGTATAGGTATGAGCTCAAATATCTTGCATATCCAATAAATTCGAATAAGCACAAAGCACCTTATTTGTCTCTTGGTATATCTAGTGAACAAGTATAATTCTTATTTCACGTCTAGCTTTCATAAGAGGTATCTTACAGATATTTTAGAGTTATAGGTATATAATAATGCAGGTTTTAATTAAATTTATTAAATATACTGTCTGAGAGACAATGAACCCAATTTAGCTTCTAGTTTCATTGTAAGCTGAGCTTAATTTATCTCATCGTTTTAACCTCAATACGACCGATTTATGAATTTTTCATCGATCTAGTATCTGGGCAATGAACTGCAACGTACCTATGAACTCTTAACTTTTATCAGGTATATTACGAGAGGGTAAACACTCACAGTGCAAGCACTTCTTTTGCACATGCATGCTGTGGAGAGCGGGATGCTTCCAGAAATCTGGTGCTGGACACCAAGACTCCCATCACCAAAGTTCGTTTTAGCAAAGGATTTGCATTTGCTAATATTGAAGCGGCAAGTGGTAAGCGATATCTTTTTCGTCCCTAAATTTATATTTTCGTGAAATGGTTTACAAAAATAAATGTTTCCAGAATTCGAAGATCAAAGATCAAGATTCTTTGCGGAGCATGAACGATTTGATGATTTCATGGAAATGCGAGAGGGATTGGACTTAATTGGAGTCACTTCTTTTAAGGAATATATGGTCGCATACAGGTCGGTTGCTACTACTGAAAAAAAAAAACTTTGATATAAAAACGACATTATAGTTACTAATTAAGTTGTTATTTTTAGAGATGCTGACCACTGTCCATGGTATTCATCGCAACTACTTTTTTGGACGCTATCGTGTCTCCTACTTTCATGGCCTTTACGAATTCTCATAGAATGTAATACAGCTTACGTACACTATACGGTCAGTAACCTTAAAGTCTTTTCACTAATTTTCATAATATAATATAAAATTGATCGAGACCTCCGGAGACCAGCGGGCGGGGAGCTTTTTCCGCCAACGCGTCAGCTTGGCTATCCAAAGAGGAAACGCTGCCAGCCTTCTGGGAACCTTGCCGTTAATCGGAAGCAGCGGCAGGCTTGAGGAAATTTTCTATATATAGATTATATTTTGTAAATATAGATTGTATTTTGTACATATTTGTTGTAAATAAAAAATAAGTTTCACCATATATTAATGTTGGCTATAATAAAGTAAATTGTTCCAGATAACTAAAATATTCGGTACAAACTATGAGCTGGATCCAAGCAGGCAGCTGGATCTAGACACCCATTTATCGGATACATTACCACCAGTAACAGCCACAAACTATGCTTGGGCTTTGGCTGATGAGCAATGTGCAGTTCTGTGTTCTGCACCCCGTCCACCTAGAACTCTTCCACTGTCGCATGCCTCCACCGTGGATAGCCTCGAACTGTTCGCAGCTATTCGAGGAAACTGTGCCTTAGTTCCCTCTTATTCAGAAGCGATGCGTATAGACGCTGCCCTAAGAGAAGAACCTACTGAAAACCCCCTAACCACTGGAGTTTCAATTGACATCGAACCAGAGCACAGGCCTACTAGGCCAAACATAAAGGCAGCGTCCTTCGATGAGCCTACACGAAGGCCGAGAGTGACCATAGCAGGGACTCACTCCAGTTATAGTATCGCCACCAACGCTAGGTCTCATGAAGCGAAGCAACAGAATAGACGCTCTTGGGCAGGAGTATTAACAACTGCTAGAAGTGCCAGACAAATCTTAGATGACTTTCGGACGTCCAATCCTCCTCCGAGTTATGAACCAGTTCCTGAACCTCACGTTAGAAGTGGCGAGAATGCATTGTATTTTTCTAGAGATTTGTCTCCAACTTGTTCTAGAGATCCATTTGGTGGTCGAGCTCTAACCACTCCTACAGATGAGCCTCCATCTTATGAAGAAGCTTTGAGGCTTCCTGCGTTACGGAAGTTGACGCGGTCAATAACTGGAACTGATTTAGCTGGACCAAGGCGGGCGTTCTTACGGGATGTCCTAAATAGAAGGTCTTGTTTGGAAGGTGTTGGAGTGCTAGCAGGAGCTAAAGTAGTTAGATTACCGTATTCCGAATCAGGCGATGAGACACCGCTATAGCGCTCCTTCTTTGGTGCAATTAATTACTTTAATGGTGCAATAAAATTATATTAGATACACGTATTAATACAGACTATGGTGTAGTATATGAAATAGATAAAGCCATAAATAGTGTGTTAATGTTTATATTCCTATTTATATGCTTTGGAATAAAGTGAAATATTCTGAAGCTTGAAGAGCTTGCGCAATTATTATTATATGCAATA
This sequence comes from Achlya flavicornis, assembly GCA_947623365.1. NCBI lineage: Eukaryota > Metazoa > Arthropoda > Insecta > Lepidoptera > Drepanidae > Achlya > Achlya flavicornis. The sequence continues at coordinate 9,594,920 of OX392482.1, forward strand.
TACAAATATAAGATAGGTGAATATAAATAATTGTAATGGAATGCACATCGTGTTTTATTTAAAATATTAGCTACGACATGATTCCTGTAATATTTAACTGATATTACACGTTCATCGTATAATAATTATCATATTTTAATATTGTATATTTTAATATCATCATAGTAATGTTGTGTGTTGTCTTAAATTAAACTTGTTTTCTTTCTTTCTAAGTAAACGTAATAATTTGGAAAAATTGTGTAAAAAAATTCGTTATTTTGTAAAATACTATTCTTATAATAGTTAGGTATGTATTTAAATATGCATGAACCAAAGCTACTGTTAATTTTGTACACATAATTTTCTTTGTTCTGCCTAATTGATAAAGAACATTCAAGAATTCAGTTTCGATATTACCTATATTGAAAGAAATGAATGAATCGAGATTTTTTTATAATTGAAGTCACATTTTTACTTCACATTTATACATAAACATGAATTTCTGAGCATTTTTGCACTCTAGTCTAATAATAAGGTTGAAAATTGTAAGTAAATAAAACTAACATTAGATTGAAGTAAAATAACCCAAATAAATTGCCAATTTGATGAGATAGAACAAGCAAGTTTTAATATCGCTTCTAAGTATTAAATATAATACTTTGATGGATGTTCAAAGGACGTTATTCTCATGCTGCAGTCAGATAGACAAATAAGACTAAGAAATAATTTAAAGACCAGGATATTGAAGTATTTATTATTAAACTTATTTTATCTTTATTTGCCTTGTAATTTGTTTTTCATTTGAATAATGTTACCTATTTAATGTTATTTTTAAGCTACACTTAAGATGCTTATTTAATAATAACTTTTACAAGATGACAATAGAGATGAGTTTAAATTGATTTTATACTTTAAATCGACGCAATAAATACGTCTTTTGTTCTATACATTGTTTCAAAATCCTCAATGTTTTGTTAATAACAACTCAAGTAATTATGCAGTGTATAAGGCCGTGCCTTGTTTCATTTTATATTTATAATTAATGTTCATGAAATAATGTCGCATTACTTGTGAAATAAATCAGAGTTTACTTTTATAATAAAAATATAACAAGTCACAATAAGAGATTAGGGATTCTTGTAGACATTCCAAGGTAAGGTTTAATTATACTATATTATGTCACATTATACGGCGGCACACAACCTTGTATCAAATAAACCACATATTTCAATTAAGAGATAAACTAATTTCCCGTTTTGTTGGGATCGACTTTCAAACCACGAGACGATTCCTGACTATTTATACGTTGCCTGACCGTAACATATTATTTTAGTATTTATTTCGTCGTGTCTTATTGAATGTAAATTAAGCTCTTTGGTGTCATAATAGAGTAGAAATACCCATAAATACGGAAAAATATGTAAACTACAATTTCATGTCTCATTGAATAACCAGTTAAATGTTAAATTTGCCAAGTGATACTAATATAAGATGAGGATAATTGGCATGTTCGAGATTCAATTGATATTGACTTAAACCAGGGAACCAAATGATACTTTGAATAATTACGGATATGTGCTTGATAAGTCTAAATGTACACACACTATGTGTTATGATTATTTAAATAAATTACATAAAATAGATTGTTGAAGAAGAAGTGATTGTTGTCGATAAAATGGACGATTTACTATTTTAATCTTCTCAATTTCACGCCTACTTTTATTTTGAATTCTACCTACAAACGTCTATGTAAGTACGAGTATATAAATAATGTACATTACTGTCATTGCATATAAGACCCGTCCAAATTTCTATTAAATATTTAAATTATTCTTTCATCGATATTATAAAATAAAAGGTTGAACATCTCCGAATTTCCTTTATTTTTATATTTACACATTTTGTTCTTTGTCTACCATAAGTTGTGTAAAAACTGTGAAACAATTTCTGTGTATATAAATTAGAGATAAAGTATGAAACAAGTTTGATTAATTATAAAGTGCCAATAAATAAGATATTTAACAATTAACCGATACATTATATTATTAATCAGTATGCTAGCCGATTTGACAGCACAAAGTGCAAGTCTCATACAAAATAATTAAGTGTACTGCGTACATATATGTAGATACAATAAGATACAATAGAAATAAAATAACGCTTTCAATGTTGTTCACGACTACAACATTTACTGTAAAAAATGCTAAAATTGAATATTTTGGATTGTAAAATTATCGGCGAACAAGAGAAGTTTATTATTTTCAATAAACTATGTTACAAGTACCATGTGTTTCAATACTTCAAGGGCTGGTTTTTCAATGGCCTAGTACCAAGCTGTTAAATTTAAATTATAACAGTTTTTGTACAGACTTATCAGAGGGATAGCTTATCCGAGGTTTGAAAAACCAGACCTATAAAAAACCCCTTTCTAAATTTCTGGAATCTATCAAGCATCAACGGAGTTCAAAACACTACATACATCATCAAGCAATCAAAAATGGCCGTGGCCACCACGGCAACATTTTTGATTGCTTGATGATGTATCTAAACTAAATGAAATTAAAGATGTTTCGTATGTAAAGATATAATGATACAGTTAATAAAAAAAGAAACACAAAATAAAAAATATAAATCAAGGTTAACAAAACCATATTGTAGGCGCTGATACATAATCACACAAGAAAGCTAATTAGTAAAGAGGTCATAAAAAAATCCTAATTACGAGCTAGAAATCCAAACAGTATAACAGAATAAACATGTAATAACCACACTGCCTCGACAAGCTTTATATGTGAACAAACATAATAATTACCGTATGTTTTGAATTATTACAATAAGATAATGTGACATAATAAAATAAGGTAATTCCCGTATTTTACTCTAATTATTTATAAGCTAAATATTACCTAGTTTTATTGATTACAGACTTACGTTTTCGTATTCACAAATGAATTGCTTCAAATACTGAAATATTATACCTGATAATTTATCAGCCAACTCAGCTACATCATTAGATGAATCAATAAATTTGTCTTGTATACTTACTTACATTTTTAAATATTATATTTAATCTACAAATTATCGTCTACTGAACAAACTCTCAAAATAATTACTATTTAATACCTAAATACTGTTACAGAAAGTTAATCTCTTAAAGATATCTGATGCACACATTTATTTACGAGTATTTCATGGGTGTGTAAAATGTGGATATAAATCGGAAGTTTATTTTCACTCTCAATTCGTTTTCACACCATTGAACAACGCCTGGGGTTGGTGTGATCAATGAAGATGGGCGGGTCACACGTCCTTCGCAGCAGACATGATGAATTGGAAACTTGCTGGCGTCATGCTGCAAGTTTCACTGGTAAGTATGGCTACAAGCTATTTGTATTCGATGAAATGAGACTACATATTCATCTGTATATATAAAATTCAAAGTCCTGACTGACTGACTGACTGATATATCAACGCACACGAAATTTAGAGGGTATATTCTCTGTGATGAGTAGATATCCAATAAGAAAGGGTTTTTCGAAATTCCATCCCTAAGGGGGTAAAATAGGGGAAAGTTTGTATGAAAGTCCGTCAGTTTCGAAGTTCTTTGAAGGATCTTCAAATTTTGTGTTTAGGCTGAAGATTGAAAATAAATTTATACATGTCTCAGCGTTTTTAATAATTCCATCCTCAAAGCTGGATGAAGTTGTTTTGTTTTATTGTTATAGAAAAATATGTCATTTGTTTCCTGTAGGCCACGCGGGCGAAGCCGCGAGCAGAAGCTAGTTTATAGATAAAATTTATGATAGGAATTACCTGCAATTTACAGACTCATCAAGTACAATAAAGTCAAAACAAAATCTGCTAATAGAAGTTATTGTAGCAGATATGTATCTATATTCCATAATATCTATTTTTATAACCGTTTAATAACATGTAAAAATAATCGAATTAATAATAAGGAATCGATAAGCTCGTTAGATATATTCAGAAGGGTACTCGTTCCCAATAATCTTATTATTTGCTACCGTCCCGATAGAGATCTAATTATCGTCTTAAACTTGTATCAACCTTCTGTTTTACACTTTAGCCACCAGTAAAATTTGCCTGCGATTACACAAACATTATCTGTATTGTGTGGACATACAGTCCTTGGTCGTTTTGGTTTTGCGCACACGCACGTTGTGTATTAGGTTCAAAGACATAATAGTTGACTATTGTCCTCGTTAATAACCCTCTTGTGTTTGTATTTTTCAAGAACTTCCATGCTGTACTTTTTGATTTATGCGAACAAAAATACGCAAAGAATTTTCTATTGCACCTACCGTATAAAAGTGAGTTAGGAAAATGCGATAAATCAAAAGTTTTTAATGTTTTATCGCGAGGCATATTACGTGCAAAATGCGGCCACTCGTATAATATTCCAGCAATGACTTGCAGTGTAGAAACTGTAATACTTGCATACTGGAATAAATTGATTATACTTAAAACACGTATAAATAAAATAGTAGGTATCTATCTGCATGAAGATACGTTTTTCCATTCAGTCCTAAGTTTTTCTATATAAATATTTAAAAAGGCAGTCCCTTAAATTCATAGTCCCTGATATTATATCAAATTATTATCTGAACTGCCTTTTCATATAAATGAAAAGGCAGTTTTTGAAAAAATTATCATTAATTTTCCTTAAATAAAAAATATTGGAGTTTTTTTTCAAGATTAAAAATGTTAATGAGTGTAATGCTAGGGCTTCACCTGCGTGTAATGCCATTAATAAGTGCGTTATTTGACATAGTACGCAGATATGACTGAATGTTACCGCGCTAATTCGCTAATGGCATTATTTAATGTCGTTAGACGTTAAGCGATAGCTAAAATCTAATGATGGTGTAGCCACTCATTTAGTGCATAGTTTAGTGAATTATTTATATTACGTTAATTGTACCGATAAAAATATAATGATGTCCAACTACAAACATTCCTCAGCCCTTATTGGCTCTAAGCAACTCCGATTCACTAGGTGGGGGAGCCTCAAACTAACAACAACACAACGAACAGATAACACAATTAATGTGCACATAAGACACTATTGAGAAACAGTCACAACAGACATGGACATCGACTCTGGTGCGAATTGTAATCCCACCACTGGTAAAGGGGTACAGGCGCTACAGCACCAAGTCGTACTGCGACTAAACTCGTATCAAGATACCTGAGATTACGGAAACTTATCTCGTATCAAGATACATAGATAACATTAACGTGCCTGAGATCACGGAAATTTATCTATAGTATATAGAGCAATGTCCATTTCAACCTAAATTTTGTCAACCATCGTACCAGGTTACATGCAGAACTTAATTACTTTCCTATCCCGGTCCGAACATCAACCGCAATCCCGGAATCCCTGGATTCCACTTCGGGTTCGATTGTCGCACTCGTACGTGATATACGAGTAGTTAATGATCCCTTACCTTTTCGCCAACGTATTTTTGCCCTTACAAAAATACCGCTGAAATAGTAAGGTAAAATTACTTTTTCCTCGAGAATTCACTTACAATTTATAATACTTTGTAAGCATAAAAATAACCCTTTCATATTTAGCGAGATACGTGCCTATATAAAAGTATTAAGCTTTCCAAAAAGCACTGTATATTGGTAAAAATCTAAGAAAAGTAAATTTTATTAAAGTATTGCTCGAGTTACCTGAAAACTATATACGGACCAACATTATATTATGACTAGAACCTATTTTAAATTACAAAGTTAAGGAAATTCCCGCAGGGTGTCTCAGAACTTTCCGTGATTTGAAACAGACGAGTAAGAACACTTTAAAGTTATTTTTATTGTGTGGAATTGCGGTTAACTTTGCTAGCAAAGTAACTTTTGTGGTAAGTACACACAGAGTTACACACATTTCGGTATAAAGTAAGAAAGACCAAGATTTTTCTAAGAAGCTTTAAGGGTACATACTTGATTAATGATTAACTTACAGGCTACGGCCAACTTAATACTTAATCAAAAGGCACGTAGTTCTCGTAGCTACATCTCGTAGCTTCGTAGGCATCTACGGTTACGAAATATATTTACTACGCTACACTACATCACCACAATGAAGTCTACAAAGATATTACATTTATATCCCTACTAGCTTTTACCTCGGTCAGTATTTTGGAGGGATTTCCTAATTTCTAATATAGTCTAAAATAATATAATAAATTCCTAAGTCTAGTAGGAACTGTTGTTTTCAATTTATTATTTATTTCTTGGGCCATGTTTCATCCTATTTTTTAGTTAGTATGATGTGATTTAGTGATAATATCGATCGAGTATACATGTAAGTTGATACAGTTAGTAGGTACGGTGTGCCGTGATCGTGACAGTTATGTTTGACGCTGATACTGATACCAGCTGTTTCCAGTCCACTCGTGACCACGATCAATGCAACTTGGTCGAAACGTCGAGGTTAGTCAAAATTAAATTTTGATAATAATCTATGCGCGAATAGACCCGACACATTAATATTACCATGAATTTAGTTTGCGAAAGCTTAAAAACTACAAATGATAATACTGTACACAAACATTCACATAAGTTCTTGCATTTATTATATTACAATACAAAGTATGAATACACATGCGGCCATTTAAGTATATTTTAAATCAAAATCAAATAATCTAACTAGGTAATCTACTTTCATCATAATAACTCCAAATAAAAATCTCTAAACTTTTCTAAAAAGGTTTCCAAGGATTATTAAAACCTTTTACAAGATTTAATTCGTACAATTTCTAGAGAAATACTTCAATATTCTTAATCCTCTTTCAAGTAATCTCTTTTCATTAATGAGTTTGGTTATGAATCCGTAACTCAGCTTATATTATGTGTGGTTTATGAAGTCTAGTCGCCGCCATTCGTCGCCATTACGACGCGTCTTTTTGTCGCCGCTAATCTCATTCAATTACCTTACTTCTTTATCTAATCTCCATTCATTTAGTAGAATGAATGACATAATTATATTAACGTCTACTAGATTTCTATCTGAATAGTTCTAAGCAAACACTTCTCATGCACCTAGTGTAGACATAATCGATCCCAGAACCTAACGTCAAGGGAATAGATTAACGGTAAAATGGTTTTAAATTAAATATAACCTTAAAACGGTTTATTCTGTCTATCAATTCAGACCTATACCTAATAGCAACGGTTCCAAGCAATCAGCTAACAACAGCTATAATCAAACCGAATGGAGCCCACATTATATGCAGACAAGTGGTGGTAGTCACAATATCACGGGCGCCACCGAGCCGTAGCGGCTGGATCAAAGCCACCGCGCCTTTGATGTGCCGCCAAGCGCAAATGGCCTACCTGCTCAAATAATGTTACCGTCCAAACACACCTGTTTCATAATCTAATTATTAAATATTATAAATGTTATTGGAAGTTATTTGTGAAAATATCTATTCAGTAAGAATTGCTTCTTTGATATTGTTTAATTGTCAAAATGAAATATAATCATCACTTTTTCTGTTAAAAAAATGATTACCTAAGGTGCGTAATACTTATAAGATGCCAGTTTGCGTTTTCATTCATTGGCTCTTTAAAGTCTTTTATATACCTATACAGTAACGCTTCAATTGGCATCGCTCGGTGTTCACTGTTCGCGCTTTGTCCGGACTTCGATTCAGGACCTATCTCAAAATGTCAATTCCGTTTGCCCATCTCAAAGGGACAAAGGGAATTTTATTTCGAAGTTGGGTTTAAAGCGTGTCGAATCTTCGATCTGTTTGTAACGCCACTTTGCAGGGATAAATTAATGATTTTGCAAAATTCTTTGAGAGTACGGAGAGCTGATTTTCATATTTTATGTTATAAACTTATACCAACTTATTATAAAAAGCAAATGTGTCCGTCTATTAGTACACGTAAGTATAAATAAAGCCTTGCTTAGGTTTTGATTCCGCTCTCACAGTTGCCCCCGCCCATAGATGACAGCAGTACTCCATATGAGGACGGACTTGCGACTTGTAAAGTTACATGCATGGACGCACCATAACATGTTGTATATTATTTTCTATGTACAGTCACAGGTAGAGTATAAATAAAATACTTTGAACTTTCCCCATCTACAAATAAAACACAAAGTCCTGTAGTATATCACTCATCTAGTGGTCAGGTGACAGTAGTCAGTAGGACTGACAGAGAGTAGACACAGTTATAGCTTGTTAGTAACGTAGTAGTAGTAGTGACGGGCCAGCTGGCGCGGTTGGACCTATCGCGCCGCAGGTCGTGGGTTTGATTCCCACACAGGACATGCTTTTGTGTGCATGAACATGTCTGTATGTCCTGAGTCTGGGTGTAATTATGTATATTAAGTATGTATTTACAAAAAAAAAAGTAGTATATATGTATTATATCAGTTATCTGGTTTCTATAGTACAAGCTCTGCTTAGTTTGGGATCAGATGACCGTGTGTGAGGAATGTCCCAGGATATTTATTTATGATTATATGAATTTTATAACCACCATTTATCGATTTGGTACGTACTTAATATGTGTCGCTGTATGTATCACATTGTATACATAACATGTAAAGAGGGTGACTGAAAGTCTGTTTAGAATGTGAAGTTACTTCAAGTTTTTATAAGTATTTAAAGATAGATAGATTAAGACAATAGACAATATAATAACAAGATTACTTTATTCCATCCTATTGCCATGTCTGTTTTGTTTTGTTTACTCAACTGCTCGTTATAGCGTCATAACTGCAATTTATTCACATCATCAACTTTGTAATATACTCGTATACATGTTTATTCGAACACTCAAGTGTTTGCTCGTTAATTGCCATCGATTTGACTCGATACAAGTTCCTGTATCGAGTTAATTATGAATACAATTTTCATTTCGCTAGTTTGTTACAGTACTTCGATTACTTTACGTTACAAGCAATTTGGGTGCACGCCCGGGCTCTACATTTCGGCGACGATCTATATTATCAATCCTACGAATATTATACATGCGAAAATATGCGTTTGTAACCACTCAGTTCAGCAATAGTACCGTAAAGTACAAACTTCGTTGCAATGGATTATATAATTTTTTGTGGCGGCGATTGCGTTACTTTGTTGCACAAAGTTTCAAGCATTTTCGAATTGAAATCGGTTTTATATAGCGGTTTTCTGATTGCTTTTTTACGTTCTGGTAACTGCAAATACATACAGTGGTTCATTAGAAATGGAACCATTTCCGATTTTGAAATATTTCTACCGATTCAGATATTGTTTTATCCTGAATCTCATTGCAACAAAGTTACGTAATCCACGTACTGACATTAAAGTAGCTTCGACACTATTATTATAAACGTCTTAGGTTAGTCCTTAATGGAATTCCATGTAAATAACATATGACATCCCTAAACTTTCAAGATACTGACCAAAAGGCTCGCCATTTACTACGGCACTATGGTCCTCTCTAGTGGTATAAAGTTCACTTGGCTTATCATAAAGTGGACTCATAATAAAGACTAGCTAGTAAAAATAACCTTGTTAGTGCCGGCCGCACCGTACAGAAATTACCTTTCTCCTATCGACATACGCAGTGGTAGAGTCCAACGAGTTTATTACATTACTAGTTTGTGCTGTGGCTTTACTAGTTTTATAAATGCGAATGTGAGTTTGTGTCTGTTGCGCTTTCACGCCTAAACCGCTGAACCGATTGCGATGAAATTTGGCATGCAGATAGCCTATGGTATGGAGAAGGACCTAGGCTACTTTTTATTCTAAAATTGTAAGATAAGAGATAGGTTTTTTCGAATAGACTTTATTTATATTTCTAATGATATTTATCAATCACATAGATTATGGTATGGTAGTCTAGAATGTGAAATCTGATAAACCTCACAGGGTGAAAGGTGGCCTTATTCCCACTCGTTAGGGTACGGGTCGTGGACCGTGGTGCTTGCGAATGATGATGATTATATTGAACCATTAAGATTGAATCTGTTTCTTCTTGGCAAGCGTTCTATCTTAGGATTCCTAGTCTTCGTAATTGTACGTCTGTGGCCAAAAGCAAAGCAAATCTATATATATAAAAATGAAGATGAATGAGGGCGTGAAAGCGTAACAAACAAACAAACTCACTTTCGAGCTAGGATTAGTAAGGATGTTCCGAAAGCATAATAAAATAAATCGATCAACGCCGGTTATCTCCTGTTTTAATAAGGCGGTGCTATAAAATGTTGGATACACGAAACTTGATTAAGATTCAAGTCGCGTTTGCCGCTATTTACGATTCAACAGCCGGGCTAGGGTTGTCTACGAGTGAATCGTGTTCCAGCCGTGCTCATGTTAACTCATACGTAATTTTATTATGACCTAACCTTGACTTTTGATAAACTATCCTCGATTTCCATGTAGCGATAAGTGGAAGTATCGGGATTTGGTTTTTTGGCAACCTTAGTAGGTGCGTTTATTTAATGGTTTCAGTAAATTGGCATTTTATTGATAAATGTGTTCCATTTTCGACAACTAGCGAGGTCATAACGTAATATGTAATATATGAGTCCAGATATTGCTAGCTCGTAATCAAGTGCTTTATTTAATATATGCTTTGACTTTAACTTTGAAGATCGATATTCCTATTTATGAAAGATTTTAGTTTGGTTTTTATCGTGTTTTATGTAGCGAAGTACAACAAATAAATTAACTGAAAATACTCGATGCTAATGAAAATACTAAGAGTACTAAAAATCTTTTTTCAACATGTAACAAAACTATTCCCTATACAGATTTTGTAGAGTATTAGATATTGTACGGAGGAACTGAACAAACAAGAAGTGGAATTTATTGAAGTTAAGGTTAAACACGGCTTCGACTGCCTTTGTAAAGATAAACAATGGTTTGTAAATACGTAAGCCAGCTTAAATTAATTTTACGTTAACGAATGGATACCTGATATTCTTCTGAGGAGACACCTACAAAACTTTATGCTACTACAAGCATAAAGTTTTGGACAGCCATAACGGTTGATATATTAAATTCAGTGGTCAAATGGTATAAAACTTGGATAAGTCCTACGTGCAATTGTGGGTTGGGCAAGGTACGATTGTCGTTTCTTTGTTTTAATAAATTAATCCGGGATTGGCAATGTAGCTGAAAGATGATCTAAATGCTCATCACATGTATGGGATTTAAAATATCCACAGTGAAATGGGTCTCTGTGTTAACCTCATTGGTGATAATGAATGAAACGTTAATTAAAATAGCTAGTTTTGGAAATAGAAAAAAAGCTCATGCCGAAACAAAGTCGGATCGTTAAAATATAAAAGGTTTATGTATTTATAGTAATAGTAATGATTTTTTTTTATTTAAATAAAATAAACTCATTTTAGAAGCAAACAAATATGGATACGGATTGCTTCGGAGTCCTACTTTTCTAAGTCAACACTAATTATACAAGTTTTAGCTTACGTAAAATACATACGACGCGAGAGGCACTTATTTAGTTAAATTAAATGTAAACTTCGCTCTGAACGGCTGCTGGAAATACTGTTGTACAGAACAGCACATATTCGATTTTATGCTGACACATTAGAATTTTTAAATGGGCAGTTTGAAATTAGCATCATAATCTATTTAGCTATCTTATTTATAAAAATTAGTGTGTCTGTTTGTACCGTATACATATCTTATAAATTAATACTAACAAATGGGAAAAGTTATATTATATGTTGTTTGTTTGTTATTGCATATCCGACCTACACTTCCAAGTCTAAAATGATTTAATTCGTACGTATAACTGTACAATCATATTACCCATATGAATGGGAAAAGAAAAGAAATATTTGGAAAGAAATACTCTAAACAAATGATAACACTCAAGAAATATCTTCGTGTAACTTTGCAGGAAACGCGATGGATTCCCAACTCGTAACAAGACTCCCTATCTTCTTATTGTATTTATATGAACTTGGGATTCGGGCAGGATTCATGAATATTTAAGTATCCCGGATGTTGTTAAAATTGGGCGTTTGAAAAAAGGTATGAAAGTAATCCATAATTCACCGTATGAAATGAAAATTACGATAAGCTATGTAAGAAAAAGTACTCAGGTACGTAAATTAAATTAGAGCGCTGGCTGGAGGTTTTATAAAAATTACTACTTTCTTTTTACATCATTGTTTTACAATTTTATTGCGTGGTTTTGTTATGTGATAACTATACATGATATAGTGGCTTTTTTATATTGCTTGTCAGTGAAGATTGATAGCACGGTTTAAATTTTCGCATAAACAAACATACCTACAGCACATTAATTCATTACCCTGTCTCATTCTGTTGGGTATTTCCAATAGCACCCCTATACCAATAAAATGGCCAAAATGTCCCCATTAACCAAATTGGTCATTAATAGAAACGACATGTCGTTTGTCATTAATCGATTCGTTACAATTAAGTAGTCATTTAATGTGCAAATGTTGCGCAATTTTAACCATTCAAAATTGCCCCTTGATAAGATGGTTGTCGACAATCGTCATCGTTAGTAAACGTTTGTATGGGATTGATATTTCAAATCGAAATATCTCCTGATTTTTAACAATCTCTTATGTCACTCCCATACAAACTTGATCGCTTAGATAACGATTGTCGACAACCATCTTGTCTAGGGGCGCTGTTGTTAAAAACCAGAATTTTAAGGTACAACACCGTCTATTAACGTAAGTTAATTTCTCTCCATCCATAGGTATAGAAGAGATTAGTGATAATACCGCCCCATACCGTACAAGTATTCTTATTAAGTACCTTTGTCTTGATGTTTGTTTAACAATAATGAGTAATTTATCGAACTATCTAATGTTTGGCATATACATATGATTTTCGTCTACAGCTAACAGTCTTATACGACCCGCAATAAGTCAAAGGATCCGAAGCCAAAGCTCTGCGAAGTTTGGCCCGATGTTTCACCAGTTACTCCGTAAACCAAACGTTGTTTGTACGACTAGTTGTTAGTTTTCTACCAAACATGTCAACAAGTTTAATTAAATGCTAACATGACCAGTCTGTGTTGAAGTAACACGCGCAACTAATTAATAACTTTAGGTAACATTACGTAGATGATAGGAGGAATAATTAATATTTAGAGCTGTTTAAAAACTATTATATGAGATTACTGACAACAGAGGTTATAATTATATCTTTATATAATGTACTATGACATTTATTTTACAATTTCTAAAAAAATATATATATAAAATAGTCACATGAATTTATAAATTCATAAAAATCAAAAGGTGTTCGTTTGACGATATGACCTTTTATATTACAGTAGGTACCTATCGATAACGTTACGAATCACTTATTCTGTTTGCTTGATTTTAAAAGGGAAACTACTATGCTCTCTTTGATTAAAATAAACACATCATCATCATCAGCCTATAATGTCCCACTGCTGAGCACAGGCCTCCTTTCACAAATGAGGGTGAAAGGGAATGGGCAGATACTCCACCACGCGTACCCACTGCGGATTGGTGGAGGTAGGCTAGTGGTCAACCTACTGTTGGGATTTTTCAAGCCGCCTAGGAGGCATCCAACCATCCACGGTCACCCATCCAGGTACCGACCACGACAGACGTAGCTTCACTTTGCCGATCTATTAAGAACAGCTAATCACGCTACACCACGAGCGCTCAAAATAAACACTTCAATATAGTATATATTATATTATTTACCCACACATTCAATAAAAAAATATGATTAAATTACTGTACTTTAGAAAAATAACTTTAAAAGTTAAAAAGGTAAACACGTGGGAAGCATAATGAGCCCTTTATCAAAGCTATAATTTCTTCACTAGACTAATGAGTGTCGGCTGTGACGAATTAGTCGACTAACCAATAACTACAGGCTCCTTTAACCTAACTAGCAACTTAAAGGGTTGTTTAACCGAAAATTGTAGCGTCCGGTAACATGAGTGTCATTCTATGTAATTAATGTATTTTCAATATTTATAGTATGTTTGAAACGTTATTAAACCTTGGTGAGATAATTTGGGATTGTAATTATTAAATATATATTACTAATACTTATAAAATTGATCCTTTGCTCCGGCATTTTAAATACATCTATTTAAATCCGGTTTAAAAAATATATTCGGTGTTTGAAATGAAACCAAAAATTGATGTTTTTATAGTTGAATCTTTTGAACATCAGAGGTTACTAAAATATTTGTATACGAAGCTGCTATGGTAAACATAGTAAAAAGTACTGCCCTGGAAGGAAAATATATGGAGACAATCTTTCTAAAAGATTTCACCTAAAACTATGAAATGATACTAATTATAACAATACATTTCAAATCCTAACAGTTATCTTTTTCACGTTCAGGAATAACAGTTAGATAAATAGGAAACAGTGCAATACATTTTAATATGCAAATACCGTAGCGGTTTCGTAGTACTTCGTAGCGGAACGTAGCACATGGGCTACGCACGTATGTAACGCGTTCGTGAATAGATTACGCTGAATTCAAACACTCTCGTTTGCGTTTACGGGTGATTATACACCATAGAATTTGTAATTTGATCGTTTGGCGGACGAATTTGATTCATATTTACCAATACAGTACGGTGTATAGCTTCTACCTTTGAAAGGGAGTATGTGATTGCAATTACGGCAAATGTGTAACCAATTAACAGTGACGGAGTTATTTCATAACGTATACCTACAAATGTATTGCAACATAATAATAGTTTCGACCTAATAATAATATTTCTTAAAGTATGAGTAAATTCTTTCGGTGACGAAACGTTCTTGGACACGTTTTATTTAAATTAATTAAAATATGTATACTTTGAACATCATGTTTAATATAAGCAAATATCTATACAATATATATGTAGTTCCTCAAACGCAAGAGCAGTTACATTTCAAATAAATACTTTTCAGTGCCCAAGTTTGACTTTAACTTAATACCTCAGAGTAGATAAATACTACGTTAATACTATGGAATATCTTTTTTTTTTTTTCATGTCAGCTATTGACAAAGTTTACGATCAATAAACAGCTACTAACACCTTGTAGAGTGTACTACACTTTATGGCAAATTAATGAATTTGAATGAAAAAATAAGTCAAAATGTTGCCTCAATTACAGGCTGCGTCGGCTATTGCCTTAAAACCCTTAAATTATAAAAAAATAGGTTTTAAGGATTTTATTAGACTGTATTTCAGAACTTTATTTATTGAGTTAAAAACATCACTAGCCCAAATGTGATAGTAAACCAACTACCTCGCATAATTGAAGCCTACTTATGATAATATTTGGTAGCCTGCTAATTAATACTAAAAGGTATGAATATACGACGAAACCATAATATGGTGTTAACCATAGACACGGTATGATCAACGCAGCCGCAACACGAACAGCGTGTTCATAGTTTGAAAGACTATATACATATTTTGAATCCTAATTTCTCGTTTTAGGGTTCCGTAGCCAAATGGCAAAAAACGTAACCCATGGATTTGTCATGTCTATCTGTCTGTCCGTCCGTATGTCATAGCCACTTTTTCCCGAAACTATAAGAACTATACTGTTGAAACTTGGTAAGTCGATGTATTCTGTGAACCGCATTAAGATTTTCACACAAAAATAGAAAGGAAACAATAAATTTTGGGGGTTCCCCATACTTAGAACTGAAACTTACATATTTTTTTCATTAAACCCATACGTGTGAGGTATCTATGGATAGGTCTTCAAAATTATTATGTAACTTCTAAAATAAGAGAATGATAAAACTAAAAAAAAATATGATGTACACTACTATGCAAACTTCCACCGAAAATTGGTTTGAACGAGATCTAGTAAGTAGTTTACCCCTACTTTGTCGTACTCACCTGGATGGCAACTACTCTCGACTTGAAAATCTTCTGCCGAGCACCACTGGTCAGTTCTGACAGCAACTCCTGAGCCAAGTTTCCTGAGTCTTGTATGCTTACTAGCTTTGGCTACATTGTCATTTACTACGATTATGGACAAATAAAAACGTATCATAAGATATATCACATAGTTAATTGTGAAGAATATCCTGGAGAAAAAGACAAAGTAAAAAAATATCTGCTAGTACTATGGCTAGTACGCAATAAATATTGACAGCCTCTGCCATATTCCACGTTTGACCTACACTGCAAGCCTGGAATATAGCCTTTTTGCCCTATATTTTGTGCAAGGCCGTGTCTACCTGGAAACTGCATACGTCACACAACACACTTTGCTACTGACATGCCGCTTTATTGGAAACTTACATAGATTCCAATATAACTGCAATAGACTGGACCTCTTATTCATAATAAAGTTATGAAACGTTTTAAGCTAAAATTACGTCTTTATCTGACACGTGACGTATGGTGATCGAAAGAGTGAAACTGAGGACACTATAACACAGATTTAGTTAAAAATCAAAACAATGATGCATAAAGGGGTAAGTTTATAGTGTAGTTTGTTTCAATATATTTTTATTTATGTTTTTAGTTTTAGCACAACACATGGTTATTTCATATTCACAATAACTTAACGCTTATATCTTTACTAATAAGTAAGCAAAGACCTCAAAGCTTTGCATAGCAGACCCTCCCATATGGAAGTAGCTATCAGAGGTAAAATTTGCTTATGAAATGATCTATATGCCCAGTTTGGCAATAAAAAAACCTACCAAACGCAGAAGCAAAACGATTCGTTTTTGTTTATAGAAACTGTGAAAACGTACAGTTTGTTTCAAGGCACCGTTGCACATACCGTGCCAAATTCCTATGATTCCGACCTTAAACGACTTTATTTTGTTTATGTAACATAACCTTGAGACCATTTTTCCAATAAGTAGAATATCTTGTAACTATTTTATAAGACCTTACATTGTCATTTGAGACTAGAGAAACAGAGTTCAACTTATAATGGTGACGACCACGACTTGGCAAGATACTGTGTTAACGTGACGCAATCCCATAGCTCCCATGGTACAGCTATATCTGTTTACATCTAATTTGAAGAAAAATGGTTCTTATTACGTGGACATAAGGGTGTTACTTAATTTGATCATTAAAATAGTTTGTCGAACCTGTTTGTAGACTCCTCGGCGCCGTTGTGGCGACTGCCTGTCGCTGTTGGAGATGAAGTCATTTGCGAGATAAGGATAGATAATCATAGCTTGCTGAAAAGGGACTGAAAATGTTTATGGGAATTGGATAGGAAAATGTTTTGCATCATTTCAAGATGACCTCATCTGATACAAACAAATCGATATCGGTTTTGAATATTTACTTTCGTGCGAACAATAAAGAACCTAGATAAGATGTGCAGAAAGCTAAAATCTATTTATTCAAAATTACAAAAATAAAAACGTTGAATTTCGACCATTATGGTACCACTAGTAACATAAAATCAATTTTTTTTTTTTTTTCAATAAATGAAATTGAAGTATTTTGAAACAAAATAAATCACTAATTTAAAGAACATGTTTACTCAAATCTAAGTACTTAGTTAGTAAACACAACTAAAATACTTACATGATCAAACGCAAAAAATATATCATGTTATAAATGGAACAGTCATACAGTGTGCGATTTGTCATAAGAAAAGCTGCGAACCCTATATAAGTACACACATTAATGTAATATTCATAAGGAGTGACGCGGTGTTTGTAAAGCCCTTTGATAGCGCGTGAGCCCGCCTAACTAGATGAATTAAACATTAACGGTATGAACATAACTAACATGGTTGTTGTTTTCTTGTAACAACAAAGGTGCCATGTCTCGTGAACCTTTATAATAACGTTTTGATGGATGATGATATGACGCGAGGTAGAGCATTGCTAATATATTTAATACGGACACAAAATTACAGAGGAAAACAAACAATAAAGAAACACATATAGGATACTGTGTAATATCGAAAAGGATAACGTAAATTTTTTGCTCTGTGGTATGTAGAACCTGTTAACTCATTTTCAGTCCAACCCTTTCCGACATCATGAAAAACCAGACAGCAATAAAACTTTTTTTTTTTATATAATATGATCAAAACGTCTCTTTCCACAATTCTAAATTGCAGATTTTACGAAAACAAAGTGTGGTCAAAGGCCAAGTGTGTGGTCAAGTGCGGAAAGGCTAGGAGTTTCGAGCATATCATTACCGGCGTTTTTGTCCTCGGTATACAGATCGGGCAACCTCGTTAGATCTGTTTTGGACCCTTCTATTGGATCTGTTGAGGTTTCTTGCCTGTCCGATGCTAAAGACGCCTGGCAGGCATCTTGTCCAGGTACAAATATTCCAACCTTGAGTCACTCTCAGAGAGCGTGGGACAAGCCGCTTTGTGAAAAAACTTGGCAACATTTATTTTCTAACTTTTCTATAGATACAGACCGTGCTCGCTTGTTAGCTGAGAGTGACTCAGGTCACTGGTTGCAAGCTATTCCA
Organism: Achlya flavicornis; assembly: GCA_947623365.1. NCBI lineage: Eukaryota > Metazoa > Arthropoda > Insecta > Lepidoptera > Drepanidae > Achlya > Achlya flavicornis. Next base: position 9,613,362 of record OX392482.1, read on the forward strand.
TCCACAAATACAAGGAAAATGTTAGACCGTATAACATAAGTCTGTGTATTTGTCTTCGTCTTGGTTGCAGGACCAATCAACCTCATCGCTGCCGCTGCGGAGATCTCGTCAATGAGGTCGGCCACCATGTGGGCTATGGTGCTCCCTATGTGCTGGCCAAAAATCACGACACTCAGCTATTAATGACATTATCCGCAGGTCTCTTGTTGTCGCTAACGTGCCTTCCGTACTGGATCCAGTCGGTATTGCGCGGGGCAATGGCAAGAGACCGGATAGAATGTCTTTGATCCCGTGTAGTGTCAGGCAGTGAGTGCATAGATAATACACTATAACTGGAGAAGTGAGTGGCAGGTCGCTGGTGTGAGGTGCCACATGTGTCAATACACTCACGCCATCTCACTTACCAACGACTTGTAAAGTTCAGGGCAGCTGCGGCCAGTGTGGAAAATTCAAAATTCATAAAAAACGCCACCAAATTATACCAAATTATATATTGGACCAAATTATATTTTTATGCCTTTTGCGGTCGAGACCATGGGACCGTGGGGGTCTGAAGCTCGCCGTTTTGTTCGCACTTTGTCATCAAAATTGATCGAGATCTCTGGAGACCAGCGGGCGGGGAGCTTTTTCCGCCAACGCATCAGCTTGGCTATCCAAAGAGGAAACGCTGCCAGCCTTCTGGGCGGCAGCCTTGAGGAAATTTGGTATATATAGATTTTAATTTGTATTGTACATAGGTATTTGTTGTATATAAAAAATACTAGTCACCTAAAACAGAATAGAATAATTATTCAGATACATAATTAATTTATTTTTTACTTTATTATTTATAATATTATATGTCTACGTAAATGCCTGTCAAAATTCCAGTCTAGATCACCTGAGAAAAGCACAAAATTTTCCACAATAATAATAGACTCACTAACAATACTAAAAACTTACAAAATGAATAAAACATTAGTTTATTTCAAACATCCCGAGATAAAATACAATAAGAACTTTTATATCAAAGAACTCAACATAAAATATGAGATACACTTTGCAAGACTTGTTTACGTGGTCAGAAGAAAAGAAATATTCAAATGCAGTCGCGGAGACTTTGTAACATTTGTTCTTTTGACGTGATTATATTCAAAGCTCTAAAAAAAAACAATAAATTTTGGGGGTTCCCCATACTTATAACTGAAACTCAAAGTTTATTTTTCATCTAACCCATACGGGTGTCTATGGATAGGTCTTCAAAAATGATATTGAGGTTTCTAATATAATTTTTTTCTATATTGAATAGTTTGCGCGAGAGCCACTTCCAAAGTGGTAAAATGTGTGTCCCACCCCTGTAACTTCTAAAATAAGAGAATGATAAAACTAAAAACTATATATGATGTACATTACCATGCAAACTTTCACCGAAAATTAGTTTGAACGAGATTTAGTAAGTAGTTTTTTTTAATACGTCATAAATCGTAAAACACAATTTACCTTTCATTCAATCAACTCAAATATAACAAAAAAAAAAAACGAACTAAAAGAACTTTTTATCATCTTACTTGCTGCTACGGAACCCTTCATGGGCGAGTCCGACTTGCACTTGGCCGCTTTTTTTAATGAAGCAAAGGCAACCACAGATATATATATACATTTTTTTCCATTTTTTTTTCTTGGGGAAATCCTCATAGGATACCAGACCGCTCCGGGGGTAGGGGCCAGTTTATGCCGGACTTAGACTAAAACCCCACGGTGGTGGCCATCTGCGCTGTAGAGGGGGGCGGGCTCTCGTGTTGAACGCGTACCTGCTCACCCCTCCACGCGCGGCGCTAAGATAGCTCGGCCCGGGGGAAGTGTGATACCTCTCCCCAGCACCCTCGCTGTGCTATCGCACGATGAGTCGTAACCACGTGGACCCTGGGCGCACAGAGCCCCCGCCCTGATTGCCCACGACACCAAAGGCCTCTTTTAGTCGCCTTTTACGACAGGCAGGGGAACACCGTAGCTGTTTTTCTAAGCCCCAGCTACAGGGCAGGAGGGCCGCCACGAGACACTTCTGCGCCTCGGCGCCGTCGTCTCCGAGCGGGATCGGCCCTCTCCCAAACCCGCTCAGCAGCCTCCTTCTGGACTATTACGGTCTCACAGAAGGAGCCTACGGCCCTCCACGCTGTATCCCCGCTCAGCATCGCTGATATGACTGCTGGCAGGGAGAGATTCCGCCCGATCAGGCCGTCCTGGAACCGCAGGTTCCCACGCAGGGCACACTGCGAGCGTGTGCGATGCGGAATCCTGGCCGCTCCCACCGCAGTGGAAGCGGGCCGACGTCGCCTCACGTCCGATCTTACACAGATAATCACCGAAGCACCCGTGCCCGGTGAGTGCGCAGGTGTGTGAGCCTGTAGGTGAGTCGTCCATCTTGTCAGATATAGATATACCTAGATAACGCAAATATCACGATCTATATAAAAACCAAGCGTGCCATTTTTGGACTTCCTACTATTTCGTCACAAGCACTCAGAAAAAAAGACAGAAAAAGAAAAAACAGAATAAAACCAAATCAATTCAAGTGCACCGATGCCATGTGAGCGCGATAGTGGCCACTTTAAGCATTTTACGCTTAAGTCGGGCACTAAATCTGGCACGCGAAGTAGCCGCTCCGTATATCTATATCTGTGGTAGCAACTAGCAACCTTAATTTCCATGCCACTGTGTGCACGAGTAATTTAAGGTCACAGCTATCAAGGGAAATTACGCTCTCCAAACAACCCTGTGTAAACCGTGCTTGCAGATTGAGAAGAAATTCTCTTTTACATTTTAATTTAACTCTTTTATTGTTGTAATTTCTTCACCTTTCCTTTGGCGTACCTTTTTATGAAATGAAAAATTTGCCGTTACAAATGTATAATTATTTGTTAATAAACCTCTTTTCTTAATGTTCAATTACTCTTTGTCGTGACGTCATAATGATTGAGAAGCTGCTACTAATTCGCGCGAAGTTAGATTCGGAAAATGGACGTTTGATGAATACTTCCCAATTGATTATATTTATATAAAAAAATATAATATATATATATAAATATTAATAGATATGTCTCACAAAAATGGTTTCTAATAGCACGTCATCATATTACTCAAGGCGATTTTAGTGTGTTGAATAATAATTCAATGAATTATGTTCGTATATATAGGGGGGCGTCCATTAATCACGTGAGTCCCGAATAGGTGGGAGGGGGCTCGGATAATATCACGACAAATCACGTTAGGGGGGGTGGGGGTCTTAAGGCATATCACGTGTATTTTTTTTTATGCGCCCACCAAAAAACACGACAACCACGCAATAAAATCAAAAATTGCACTTGCTTGCCAAAGGTGTGGAATTCAGGTTAGGAAACACAAACAAAGATCAATTCAGGGATCTGTGTTTCCTAATAACCTAGATGTAGATGGTCTACAAGGCTAGAGGGAACAGGCATTTTCTGGGTAAGCGTGTGTTAGCTTTCTTTATAAACTCATGCTTAGTACGTCATAACATATTAGGTAATAATATATAGGTAATTTAGATATAAATAATTATGTTTGTATGCTAACTTATTGTTATTTATTATATAACTAATTTACATTCGTAAATTTATTTTGTTTGAGTGTAAAATACTACCGGAAATGTTATGTTGTTATGTTGGTAGTCGGGCGTCTCTGGACGCGGCACGGTACCTACTCTGACGTTATCTTTTGTTGGGCGCCATATTGAGTACTCGTATATAACCGCCTGGAATTACTTAGTTTGTCTTGAAGAAAATATTTAATAAGCCTTGTTATTGTAATGTGTTGTGATATTAAAACAAAAGTTGTGCAGTTATACAGGTGTTTTCTTTGCGTTTCTACACGTGCGACATCTTCAGCCTTGTGACTCTTCTTGGGGTCACTCGACGGTCGAACATAAACCCATTGAAAAAGCCTGCAATCTCCGGCACCGAGTGATGATAGCGCATTGACGCAGAGTATCCAACCTGCACGAATTATTATATATATTTAATCGATGATGTCGAGTGACTAGATGGGAATGAATTAAATCTTCTATCATCAAGTGGTGCTAACTGTTGAGAAACATGATTCTTGTCCACTCCTCACCATTGAAGACAGCTATTAAACCCATGGTGGTTCTATTTAATAAAAAAAAATTGACTATCTTTACTTATTTTTGAGGCCGGAAAAAATACACGTGATTTTGGTAGGGGAAGGGAGGGGTAGCCTAAAACCTCACCATATATCACTGGGGGAAGGGGGGTCAAAAAGTGGTGTAAAAAACCTCACGTGATTAATACACGGCCCCTAGGAAGAAGTTAGAAACGTAGGTACAGCAATTAATATTGTTTTCCTTGACAAAGGATATTATTCAATTTTAAATGTATTTCAGAATATTATAAACTTAACACCCTCTGCACTGGCCACATTTCAGAATATTTGTACCGTAATAGTGACCTCAGATCAAATAAATACAAGATAGACACATACAAACTCGTGGTATTTTGGTGCGTATTTACTAGCTTCTACCTGTGAATTGAATTAATTGGAATAAAAAGTTTCCACCTAGTAAATTTCTTTTAAGGAGAGAACAATCGAAGATACCAATTGCAGTCTATTGCACTTTATATTGTCAGTCTCCGTCGCACTTCAGCGCTTATCCCTTTCATTTAATTCAATTTCTCGAAGTGAAATCTATTTACTAGTGCACATAATCAATATCGTTTCATGTGTTCGTTGAATTGCAAATGCACATCTCATCCCGCTTTAGTCACGTATAACCACTTTATATGCATCTGAAGGAAATCCCAACTGAATTTATCATATACCTACTATGCATAAGGGTATGCACATATGCATAAGTGTATGCAAATATAAATAAGTGCCTATCGAAGCTCTTTGTTAGATAGAATTTGTAATGAAACAAAATGCAATTAGCTAAGCTTATTTGGCGAGCTCGACACTGATATTCATCGCATTGTGGGATGCATTTAAATTATCTTATATTTAAGTAATACAATAAATAGTATGCTATTTGAACTTCGGCATATATTTTAAAAATTCACTTCATATTCGATTTACATAGTAATATTATTTGATAGCTATGGGAAATTTAGGACCAGCAATATGGATTTGAGGAAATCGTATAATGGAATAGGAAACGTGTGTTATTTTTTTATATCTATATATTTCACATACACTAGGCACACTATGTTTGTAGTCTATTGTTTGGCTTACAAAAACATACTGTTGTGTTTGTATAGAATAAACGACAAATTTCATTTCAAAACATTAAAAAAAAACCATATTATAGGTACCTGTACTAAAGTAACTATGTTCAAAAATAAAACATTCATGTCATTCGTCTAACAGATTATAACATATTAATTTTTTTTATATATTTAATAATAGAGCTGGTTCAAAATTGAGATCTTCGTCCCTGAAACGTCGGCTGTCGCGACTATATGTCGCCAGCTCAGTTGAAGGACGCGGTGGCGCCGCCGCCGAGGAGTCTGGACACAAATTCCAGACCAGTTCTTATACGTATCATTAAAGTAAACATCAATAAAAGATATTATTGAAAAGTTCCGAAAGATTCAGAATATTGTTAAGATATACAAGAACAAAGTACATTTATTACTACACACTTATACATTTTTTATGAGAATAATCTAACTAACCTAGTCAACTAAGCACGTAGCTTATTTGTCGATTAACTTTAAGATGTTTTCCTTCAGGGAATATTTGAAATTTAACTGCTTTAAAACTTAACATATAGAGATATATACAGAAAAACAATTATTTATAAGAAAATCTCTCACGTACCTAATAGAATTATCATTGAAATCATTTTCCTTAAACCGAAGAAATAATTCAGTTATTTATACATAGCTCGTTCTAGAACCAATTCAAGACTGTCATTCCTTCATCATTCAATATTGACACTTATATTATAGTTAACGTAGATTTACGGTCAGCAACTTAAGTAGATGAACGGACCAATTAACAATACACCTATTTACTTTATTTGTCGAAATTATTGACCGAGCGAGCGAAGCGTCTCCGTTTCAGCTTGGACAAAAATAAAAATAAAAACCTAAAAACTGAACAGCTGTTCTCCTCTACAGGTCTCATTACTCAACCGATCTCGTGAAATGTTGTGAGCAGGTTCGGTAATTACATGGCATTCTTTTGCCGAGTCGGTTTTTTTAAAAACTGAATCGACGAAAATATTACATATTATTATCGAGATTCGCGAGGTCTACTGCTCACAGAGCCACTAGTATATAGATATTTATTAGTTATAGTGTACACATGTTTTGTAAATTTTGATTTGTTTAGCTATTATAATATTGCTGACCATACTTACCTTACCTCAAACTTTGATTTGATCATAATCTCTATTTAATTTTGGTAAGTGATGATGTATCGAAGGTGGTAATCAATATGACGCCTAGAAAGGAACTGGCTCTCAACTGCAGATATCAAAATACACCGGTAGATAGTTTGCAACAGATTATCAATTGAGGGTGGTAGCTAGCGAAAGCCCAAGCATAGAATTACAACCCACAACTATCGCCAGAGCATTCGAGTTCGCTACATCGAGCTATCAACATCAACCTATAACAAACAAGTCATAAATCATTGTCTTTGTTGGATGTACAAGGTCATTGTAAGGTAGTGGTTTAATATTTAGATAACCCTGAATTTCCTGAGCAATTTTCCGTGCAAAATCCACGACATAGTAAACTATTATACGTATTAATTCCAGCCCATTTCTTGCACGATATTCTGAAACACTCGTTTCACCTTTGTTACGGATAAAAGGCGTAGGGTTTCTCCATTTTCGACCCCCATCCCCATAATGATACACGGAGGTCGTTACGTGGACCGATACATGGATGCTATCGCACGTTTCCGCTTTTCGTAAATAGCGCTTAGTGTTGGCACAGTGGATTAATATCTGGTGTTGGTTGTTCTTGCCATAGAAATATTTTTTTTGTACCTACCAGGCAGAAGATCTTCCTCAGATTAGCCACTAGAGATTAGAATTCAGGCCTTTTCTATATGCTACGCATTCTGCCACAGTAAAGTGTTAAAAGTTATGATCTAATTCCGTCCCCCTTCACAATTAGTTATGCTTATACCTTCCCATTTTAGTAGGATTGATCCTGCTTTTGAGTTCGCTGTAGTCACAGTATTTTAGGCCTATTATCGAAAAGTAATAATTTACTCAAATCAATACCTATCGGTAAGCCTCGTCGTACAGGCATTAACATAAATAATGACGTCACGGACAGATATTTCATCTACAATTAAGCAAACAATTACTCAATGTCTCAAGTCAAGATGGCAACAATAAACGATTTAATTAAACCTAATAAGCTAGGCGGTTGATACTCACGGGCACGGGTCCACGTGCGGTACATTTTCTGTATTGCAGTCAGAATCGGGTATATGTTTATTTCTGAAAATGAAAAATGTATGTAGGTGGGTACCACAGAACAGAAGGTACAATTATGATTAGGTATGTACGTTGGTATTTGCATTCTGTAACAAAATAGGCTTTACTACTCTTTATCTCATACTAATAAAATAATATGTGACCATGGCCATTTACTTGGACGACTACCCTAATATTTACCAATAAAATGTTTATTGTAGAAATTCAATTTACTGCATAATATATACCTACATAGTAGGTAGGAACCTAAATGTACATGCTTTACTTACGCTGTTGTGAAAACATTTTAGTATCTAACCTAATTAGCTAGGTGGTTGATACTTACGGGCACGGGTCCACGACCGGTACCTATATTTTCTTTATTTCGGCTACACATCAAGATATAAATTTCCAGTATAAGCTGATCTCGCATTGTATAGGATTTCCGTACAATGGAAGGTCAGATCAGAGGAGCTTATACTGGAAATTACCTACTTTTCTTACCCATTACAATAATCAGACTCAGAATTTATTGGTAGATACAAACCAAAATGCCTTCCTAGGTAAAAACACATATTATGATTCATTTTAGGTAGGTACTTACTTCAATATTTTATTCATAATATGTGTAGCATTTTCTTTTCTCCAATTCCATCTTTTCTTTTCTTGTCCCGATCATTTCCCATTTAAAACAAAATACACTTCACTTATAGTTTATTAGGTACGTATCTACGTGGGTCGTGAGAGCAAGAGACACGGGTTCCCCGTTCGAACACCGGAGCGCGAATGAATCTGTGCGGCAGCGCATCGTACCACTCGAAATATTTGAGATTTAATTTCTAACAAATTAAAATAAAACATTATTTTAAATTCAAATCATATGGTACACGTAATGTACTAACTACATTTTATATAAAAAGTTTCATTAGTATAGGTAAAGTATTAATTGACTACTGCGATTTATTTGTAAAATTCAGAGGGAAGTTTGAGATTTTTTTCTATCGAGAAAATGTTTAGGAATCGTGTTTTCACATCATACAGGAGTCAGTATATATCCTCAACTGTACTATATATTTTTTTCAAAATTATTGATTGGTTACTTTTATTGATATGCAGGATCAAAAGTGAGAGGTGGAGCACTTTTGAGGTAGAGTACGGCCTTAAGGCTATTTGTACAAGAGTTGCTCAAATTCCTCAAATTCAAATATATATCGGCAGTACTACAACATACAAGACAGTTTATCGCAACGAGATACCAACGAGCCTGGTGCAGAGCGCGCACCACCTATCAGAATGGCCGTATCGGCGGTACTACAACATTTCTTTGATTATAAGAATAATTTGATTGTTTTAATGAGTTCATAAGCTATTGTTTAATTACTTCAGGCTAATTACGCTGTAAAATTAATGTTAAAAATCATGTTAATCAACCACATCAACAAAATAGATTGTATTTCAAATAACTCGATACTTACCGTAAAATCTTGTAAAACGAACACGTGCGACACACACTATAAATACGGCCGCACAGAGCGCGCTCGAGGCATTCAAGCTCGAGCCGTTGAACAGTACGGACCTCTCTGAAAAGTCGTTATAATTCGTTACGCTATCCGATTAACAAACGAGGATATTGGGAAGTCGTTATAAATCATTACGCTGTCTAATTAATAAACGAAGCTTTGGATCCACCTGTAAAGCATTCTTCTAAGGATCAAAAGATAAGTGATGTGTTATTCCTTAATATTAACAAAGTTATCAAAACTACTTCTGTCAGTCAACATTACTTTCCAATCTTTGTGCGCACCTCAGTGCAGTTGCTATTTCCCTTTACCCGTAATTAAGGAGTAATTGTAAAGTGTTCCTGATTGAAGTTTAATTTATGAAATGAAATGATAATCTAATTGTCAAATTACAATAATAAACCTATCGGGCCCATGAGGAGTTTCTTGCATCGCTTCTTCTCCTCATACAGGGCATTTCCGAAGCGATGATATAACGTTGTTTTGTTGCCAGTTCTACTCCCACCGTCGAATCCTAATACCACTGAACCCTACTCATGATGTTCATACCGCTTGGCTGTCGTCTACGTCGACATCAGAAGTGGGATGGCAAGCCACTTCCTCATCAGCTCGTGCACCGCCTGATCAACTGGATACAATCCTGTGAGCTTACATTTTTACTTGATATGACCTACAAATCCACTTATTGCAATATCCATGTATCAACCCATAGGATTATCATAATCCTATTCCCTATCTTATCTTGTGGAGGGGTCGTGAAATAACTCGGACACTTCAACCCATTGGAATCTATTGTGGTCCCCTAGATAACTTACTCCTCCCCAGTCTCGTTGAGAACTCTTTTCAGAGTTTTACAGCGAGGCTAGGAGATATGAGTCTATAGTCTTCTGGTTTTGGATATCCAATCCCTAGGAGACTTATTCGCTTACCAGTCAGTGCATCTCATGTGCTCAGAAGGTGCTCCATGCGTTCCGTATGTTCCCCACACAACCTGCACATGGGTGTCGCGGTTAGACTCATCTTCATGAGCATGTCGTTGGTTCCAAAGTGCCCAGTAAAGGCTCCACGCAGGTAGCGGATTTGCCCCCTGCTAATGTTCCTAATGCATTTTCGGGCTTTGAACATAGAGCCTAGGAATTTCTTGGAGTGTTGTAGACCGGTATTATACAGCCAATCTGTTCGCTGTCTGTGATCTGCAAACTCTCTAAATGTGGCTTTTACGAGACACTTCGATATGCCTACACATGGTTCTGGAGTCCACTTTGTAAGATGCTGTAGCGACATCTATCAGCCATCTATCAGTAACACCGAGATAGATCACACACGGAAAGATAGATGGCGTGGCGCCACATTATCCTGTATCGCGCCTACATCCTGCATCGCGCTTGCGATACGCTTTCTCGAGAATCTGCATATATACAACTGTCCGACACGTAATGTTCGACCGCGGTCCACAGGCACGATGACCCAGCCTGGCGGAAGATCTTCACTTTTAAATGGAGGTGTCATCCACCTTGCACCTCCATAGTGGTGACCTCGACGTGATGGATGGGAATATTTCCAACCCTCTAAAATGACTGAACATGCAGTAGCACTTCTGAGCAGTTTCTCCAATCTCATCACTCCCCACCGGCAAGCAGTCACACAGCAAGCCAACTTCGCCTCTATCAGGTCCATCGCAGCCGACTCAACGTGCTTCCTGGTCCTGCAAGGCAACACTACTGTCTGCTTGGAATACAGTTGCCATCTTCTCTGAGCTTTTATAATATTTGTAACCTTTTGCGTATATTCCCGCTCCTGTACCTGATTCCATTTTGGATCCATCAGTGTCAGACTATCTTGTTCTAGTGGATCGAGTCTCTTCATCTAGTCCTCTATTGTAGGAATTTGGACCTTGAAAGACTTTTCAAACACAAACATAGTTTGCATTTTATCAGATATCATGCTTGTTACCCGACCCAGGCCTTCATTTCCATCGAACTTTGTATGGTTAGTCTTTGGCTTGGAGCCATCTCATAGTTCAGCAACAGCAAGACGATGTAATGTCTTCCTTGCCTCGAATTCAACCATCAAATGCAGAGGAGGGATATTGAGGTATCTCTCAATCGCTGCCGTAGGTGTTTTCCTGAAAGCTCCCATGATTCCGAGACACACTGTTCTTTGAAACCTAGTAAGTGACGCTTTGCACGAGGCAAGCTTTGTTCTTGGCCACCACACTATGCTGCCGTATGTGATAATAGGTATTATCATTGTCCGGTACAGCCATCGTATCATTCTCCCAAGTTTTACCGTAGGTGGAACGACACATACCGAACACTCGTAGGGCCTTTGTCATAATTCTTTCCATCTGAGTTCTTTATCAAGCGTTACACTCAGATATTGTTCTTCGGTGTACCAGGGCAGCTTTGTTCCATTGAGGGAGGGCTCTTCAAAGTTTCCTAGTTCTTTTCCTCGTGAATGGAATAATGAATGCTTTGCTTGGGTTGATACAGACCCAATGGTTGTTTTTACACCATTCCCCTGTCATCCCCAATGCCTGTTGTAATAATCCAGAGACTATGTTCCGGAATTAAACATTGACTATTATAGCTATTTCATCTGCATAGCTTACTGTGCAAATGGTCCGATATTGAGTTTGGTAAGTAGCGAGTCTACTACCAAGGACCACAATAATGGTAACAGAACTCCGCCTCGCGGACAACCTCTTATTGTTTTTGCGCTAAGTCTGTCTCCCATCAGTTCCGATCTAGTTATCCTGCTTCTCAGCAGATAGTCAATCCAGTTGCACGTGGTATCGTTGATGCCATGTTCCTTTGCAGCAATGCGTATGGACTCAAATGTTGTCTTGTCGAAGGCTCCTTCTATGTCAAGGAAAGCCCCGACGCAGATCTCTTGTCCCTCTAGCGCAGCCTCGGCACGATTCTCAACATAGTGCAGTGCCGTTTCCGTAGATTTGCCAGGGCTGTAGGCGCACTGTAGTTAATGTAGAGGGAATACTTTAAGTGGTCCCTCTCTAAGGTACCTGTCTACCAGTTTCTCCAGAGCTTTTAAGAGAAAATATGACGGACTGATGTGCTTGTAAGCTTTAGCTTCTTCGTAAGTCTGTCTACCCACCTTCGGTATAAAGGAGACTTTTCCTATTGCTTAAGAATCCTTTCCTAATCTACGAGAACTCTACGAGAACTCTACGAGAACGCTACGAGAACTCTACGAAAACTCTACGAGAGCTCTACGAGAACTCTACGAGAAATCTACGAGAACTCTACGAGAAATCTAAGAGTACCTTCCTTACCTTCCTACCTTCTAACCTGTAAAACAGTATTGATATTCTTAAACAAACAAGACAGTTTTATGTTTATATCCTCCAGGAATCCTTTCTTATTCGACGAGAACCTCGTGGGTCTCTGGTGCAATTCCATGAGAAGAAATCTACGAAAAATCTCCAAGAACTCCCTAACCATAACAGCATTGATATTCTTACAACATACAAGACAGTTGTATGTTCATATAACAACTAATATAAGCAACGCACGTTGCTTACAGATATCCTACTAAAAAAAAAACCCTTTGCTTACATGTATCACAAGTATCTCAACGAGATACCATCAAGGTTGGTGCAGAGCGCGCACCACCTATCAGAATGGCCGTATCGGCAGTACTACAACATACAAGACAGTTTATCGCAACGAGATACCAACGAGCCTGGTGCAGAGCGCAGCTAAAATCTTGTAAAACGAACACGTGCGACACACACTATAAATACGGCCGCACAGAGCGCGCTCGAGGCATTCAAGCTCGAGCCGTTGAACAGTACGGACCTCTCTGAAAAGTCGTTATAATTCGTTACGCTATCCGATTAACAAACGAGGATATTGGGAAGTCGTTATAAATCATTACGCTGTCTAATTAATAAACGAAGCTTTGGATCCACCTGTAAAGCATTCTTCTAAGGATCAAAAGATAAGTGTGTTATTCCTTAATATTAACAAAGTTATCAAAACTACTTCTGTCAGTCAACATTACTTTCCAATCTTTGTGCGCACCTCAGTGCAGTTGCTATTTCCCTTTACCCGTAATTAAGGAGTAATTGTAAAGTGTTCCTGATTGAAGTTTAATTTATGAAATGAAATGATAATCTAATTGTCAAATTACAATAATAAACCTATCGGGCCCATGAGGAGTTTCTTGCATCGCTTCTTCTCCTCATACAGGGCATTTCCGAAGCGATGATATAACGTTGTTTTGTTGCCAGTTCTACTCCCACCGTCGAATCCTAATACCACTGAACCCTACTCATGATGTTCATACCGCTTGGCTGTCGTCTACGTCGACATATATAATAATCATGGTAAATTACTTATTATCATTTAGCTATGTGTAGTGAGATTACGATGAAAAATATAAATATCCATTTATTTATTTTATAAATAATGCTATTGTTACAATCCCGCCTAAAGGTCTGTTGAACATTTAAAATCAACTGGGGGAAACTTTAGCTCAAAGTTTGCGAGTGGCCGGGCATGTGGCAGACATGGCCTGCCAACAGTGCCCGCTACAAGCTAAGAATTAATCTAATTTACAACACTTTAGCCTAAAGTGTAAGTATAAATTGCTATGAAGTCTTTAGGCCAATTTATATTTATACTAGTGTTATACCTATAATACTAGTGTTAGGTAAAAGAAAACCTAGCATAAAACACAGCAAATACTTTATTACTTTTTACTCCCAAAAAGTAAAAATATTTATCAGAAATACATCAATTCTTACTCTACGCAATACTTGACTAAGTTATATGAAGAATTTCATGTTCCAAAAGTAGAGTACCTCAGTAATAAGAAAGATAAGAGCCAAGATACTGTTCCTATCTCTGGTAATGGGTTAGGGGCCTTCAGCTATGCACCATCTGCTCCGATCATTTCATTAGAGGGACGTGAACGAAGCTTTCCAAACTTTATAAATGAATAAACATAAACGTTAGGTACAAGCTTTTAACGTTTTATTCAAATGCCGTATATAATTTTAAAAAATAACTAAAAATAACTGAGAAGTCACATACCTAAGTACCTATCCCATACATGATATCTTTTGAAATTGTTTAACGTACCTACGTATTTCAAAAAACATAGCGTACATTAATAATTATATGGGTATTAAAAAAAAACAATTATCTCATAGTCAACAAAAGTAGTACTTTAATTAGTAACCACCACATCGAAGGGCGGTGTTATTACAATGATTAAAATGATAGCTTCAAATTATCCATTGGTTAATTGGCTTTCCACTCGTTTATACTAAATTGCCATCTGGTTTTCTTCAGATTCATTTAAGAGTGCGTATAAAGCAAAATAACACATCTTAGAATCGAAATTTACCCAATTAAATACCTAATATTTAAATGAAAATATTTTAATATGGGTATTTTCATTACATACCCGAGGGTTCTATCAAAAACAAAATGGAATGAAAATTCCTCTATAGAAAGAAATCACAAAGCTACCTCTAATAATAATGAATTTTCATTTTTATTCGTTCATGGTGTATCCAAATAAGACAAGAAATCGATAAATAATATCACTAACGTATGACCTAGGGCTGATAACTAACGATTATTTAAAATATTCTATACTTTACGAGTTATTTAGATTAGAAGCGCTTAGTTCATTTTGTTCCGCGAACGCTATCTCCGTCTCATGCCACGCGAATATTAGACATAAGTTTGTTTCACCTGACATTGCCATATTTTTCTGGCATTATACGCCTTCTTAACAGCATTATGGGATTCGTTTCAGTCAGTCAGGACTTTGAATTTTATATTTATAGAAGATTAGCTAGCTATTGACCGCGATTTTGCTTGCATGCACCCGATAATTGGGAATAATTTCTAAAATCACGCCTCATATGTGAGCCAAACATATTTTCTCTCCAAACCTACCCAAAATACAGATAGGATACATGAAAGAAAAACAGCTCTGCATATAAGTTATCGCGAAATGATAACCCCAAAATAATTTAAATAAAAACTAAGTTCATAAACTAAAACCCGACTACTGATAAATCACGCTCTAAAAAGTATGAAACAAGAATATATTCTGATCTGAAATTGTTATGTACACACAAATCAATATTTATCGTCTATTCAATAAACAACTTAGACGTAATATATTTAAATGTATTTAATACATACTCATAGTGATGTTCAGAGGATAGCCGTGGACATTATGCCAGCTACCCTAACAAAACAATACATTCTAACAGTAATAAGCGATCATAGCTTTAGGGCAAAGTGGCATATGACCATATGTAACTTTAATAAAGTAACATCAAAAATAATATTTTGCGTAGGTCATTCTGTATATAGGTGTCTTCCTTTTGTTAAGTAAATGATAAATCTTTTCTTGGGTGAGGTGGGAATAAATCTCAGAAAAGTTGTACCTCTGATTGATGATAACGATTTTCCAAGGCGCTTCGTCTCCCTTGAACACTTCCCATTGCTTCTTTTGAGTGAAATAATATCGCAGCTATGTCAAACTAAGCTTTACGGCAGATTTAGTTTATTTATAAAAATTAAAGGTCATAGGTTGAATTATTGAACGGTACAGATTAAATATCATCGGTTCAACCATCTTGAAATTTGAGTAAACCATTTGAAGCACAAATATTTTCTCACAATTAAGGCCGCTGCTTAACAGTGCGGAATTCTTAGTATTCCTTAACGATTCGTTGAATAAAAATATATACTCAAGACTCAAGTGGCAATATCTTGTCGGGAAATATATTTATCAGACAAAAGCGAAGGTGAGTCATTCAAGGCAAAATAATTTTTTGACGGAAATATTTCTTCGTCCTTTCCTTTTCTTGATAACTTGGTTGGTTATGGTGATAATAATTTCTCTAGATATTACAGTCAAGAGATAAATCGATGACATAATACTTAGCTTCCATTGTTTTTTAATAAACTAGTGTTCGCCCGCTTTCTCGAAGGATCTAATGGTGCGTCCATGCTACGCGATGCGAGCACGAGCCGAGCCTCGAACCAAAAGGATTCGTTCATTGTTCGCGTAGCGTGGACGGACTTGCGAGCCTCGAACGAGCTTTTGTATAAAAAGTTGTAGACATTGGTTGTAGAAGTTTTCTACTACCCAAGGCAGTGTATTTGCAATGTAATATTAATAATGTTACCCAGAATATATATCTTGGGCGATATCGTGAATTATTCATGTAGTTAGCAACATCTTCCAGCTAGACTATTCCTTTCGTCATGTTGATATCGTGAAGGTACGTAGTTACTCCATTTTCCGTGTAATTACTTTCCTTCAATATACTATTAATATTAGCAATATTAATACATAAGTTTTGGGTTAGTACTTCTGATAAAAAATAAGTCTTATGAAGTACCAATACATCTCTGTGATCTATACTCTTATTTTTTTTGGAAATTATAGATATTTAATTATTTGAAAAACCTCTATATTGAATTTTTTTCTGTTCGTCGTGAAATTGTCTTCTACGAAACTTTTTCTTATTTTTTCTCCCCCCAGTGAATCCAATAGTACTACCTGGTACCAGTAGTCCAAGTAATTAGATTTTAAAATATAATATCCTGCGACATGAGGACATACATTGGTATAAATAAATACATAAATAAATATCCTGGGACATTCCTCACACACGGTCATCTGATCCCAAACTAAGCAGAGCTTGTACTATGGAAACCAGATAACTGATATAATACATATACTACTTTTTGTTTGTAAATACATACTTAATATACATAATTACACCCAGACTCAGGACATACAGACATGTTCTTGCACACAAATGCATGTCCTGTGTGGGGATCGAACCCCACGACCTGCGGCGCAATAGGTGGAATCTTTACCAGAGTCTTAAATGCAAAGGCTTATAAGAAATACATCGCAATTGCACTAATAAATATGAATAAAATATTGTTCAATTGACTGCATCTCCGCTGGGATGCCCTACTTCTACTTCTCAGAGTGATTTCCTGGCAACAGGAAGACCGAAGGGAACCAATAACCTAATCATATCAATAAATTTGTTACCAAAATAAATATTGTATATTTTCTTTGTACAAATCATGGTTTTTGATAGAAATGCCTTTTATAGCACTGAATACTGAAACCTGCCTACGATGTTTTTTTTAATGAAACAAAGTATTTTCCTCAGGAAGCGATAATTATGATATAATTTTTTATTAATACTAATCAACTAACGTTCTCAAAGGATCTACATATTTTATCGGTGTTCTTATTAGTAAGATATAGTAAAGACACAAATATGTAATTTTTTATGATTGATTTGCCAGGTCGCGTCGGCGCTATATCACAATTTCACAGTGATAAGTGATGATATGATCGACGGTGGTATTTAAACACATAACCCTAAACCCCAGAAGGGAGCTGGCTCTCAAGCGCAGCTTTCATAAGCTAACTTTAGCAAACCTTAGATACAAGTGCGGTAATAGTTCCTTAGGTAATCTAAATCTTCTAATTAAATATAAAAGAATTCAAATAACTTTTATCTCGTCAACGAGCTCAGCCACCATGAGCTTTCGTGCTTCCTAAGTGCTGGTCGAATACCACGATACTCAGCTATTAATGACATTATCCGCAGGGCTCTTGTTGCCGCTAACGTGCCTTCCGTACTGGAACCAGTCGGTATTGCGCAGGGCGATGGCAAGAGACCGGATGGTATGTCTTTGATCCCTTGGAATGTCGGCAGGTCGCAGGTGTGGAATGCCACATGTGTCGATACACTCAAGCCATTTACCGGTGACTTGTAAAGCTGCAGGGGCAGCTGCGGCCACTGCGGAAAATTAAAAAAATACGCATCCATTGGACCCAATTATATTTTTATGCCTTTTGCGGTCGAGATCATAGGACCGTGGGGGCCCGAAGCTCGCCGTTTTGCTCGCACTTTTTCATCAAAATTGATCGAGACCTCCAGAGAACAGCGGGCGGGGAGTTTTTTCGCCAACGCGTCTACTTGGCTATCCAAAGAGGAAACGCTGCCACTGCTGCCAGCCTTCTGGGAACCTTGCCGTTAATCGGAAGCAGCGGCAGACTTGAGGAAATTTTCTATATATAGATTGTATTTTGTACATATTTGTTGTAAAAAAAATATTTGCTTTTTGTGAAAAAAATTCAAACTAAAGGTATTTGAAATGGAAAAGAAATAACAAACGCAGGGGGAGGTCGTACCCTCATCAGGAAAACATTGCCAACAAAAACATAGGCACCGCTCGCACACAAAGCTCTCTCAGAAAAACTGCTTACCTCGCGCGCGCCTTACTTCTGTTCCTCTTTGTTTACACGGGTGTCAGGATTAGTGCCTTCACCCACAATCGGATACTTTGACCCATTTTACAGCCTAAATCTTATTGAACATGACATTTGACAGAGTTTATGGAAAATTATTAGAAAAGGCCTACGGGTTTAGTGTTCACTAAAAACTATCTTTCGATGGAAGATAAGATTTCGTTTTAGTTTGATTTGATAATAAGAACCATCAACGATTACTTCACACGTCCACAGGTTCACACAAGGTTCGCAGGTATAATACTCGTATATCATTATGAAAGTCTATTGTCAATGTTTCAGATTATTTTATCTTAGGTACTCCAAGTTTGTGTAAAAAGGACAAAATCCGCAAAGTTATTACGACAAATAAATTGAATAACGAAGTTATTTTTAGAAGCTTTTTTAGATTACTCCCAGTCCCACGCTTACACATTTTTGTACGACAATAATAGAGCAAATTAATCATGCTTAGTGACGTAAGCCACTATGTAACCATTTGCTGCTTAGTAGATACTTAGTTTTATGCTTATACTAACAGCCGCAACTTGTTTGATGGATTAGTAGGCTGAAGTAACACACACAAATCAGCGCTGGAAGTTCCATGATGTAGTACTGTGGTGTAGTTTATTATTATGGCTTTGGAGAAATGTGGTGATTATACAAGTTTATTCTATTTATATATTTCCAGAAGCATAAAATTCTCACATTAACAAGCATCTACATTTTAGAAATATGTAAATTCGTTAGGCAAAATACAGATATTTATAAAAAAAGAGAAGACGTACATTCCAAACAACTGCGATATAAAAGTAGATTAATGGTCCCAACCTCCCGATTAAAAATGCACCAATTGAGTCCTTTTGTAATGTCCATAAAAATATACAATAAACTACCAGAATTATTAAAACAAGAAACAAATAATAAAGTATTTATAAATAAATTAAAACAACTATTAATAACAAAATCTTACTATACTATAAATGAATACCTAAGCGATAAGTTAAGTTAATGATTAAATTTTATATAATTTTTCCTCCTCTCTCCTACATTGCTTAGTGCCCAACAGGGTCCTTAGTGTTTAGTGCTATTTATTTACCTTAAGGTGCCTATGTAACATTGTATACCTATGTAAGGAAAGCAAAATAAATAAATATATTATCCTCAGTCTGAGGAGAGATTTTGCCTCCTTATGTCTACCGCTTGTACAACGAAGTCTTCTACAGAATTGTTCAACTTGATGCCCACGGCTACCTTCCACCGTCACAACTCTCTCCATCGACGGGGAGTCCATCCACACACATTGAAACCAGAATTGTTTCGAACTGTGCGGGCTAAAAGGAGTTTTCTTCCGCGGACGCTCGGACTGTGGAATGAGCTCTCAGCCGTGGTTTTCCCAATGGAGTACAGCATGGGGTTCTACAAAAAGGGTGTGAAGAGATTTCTTCAGGGTCGGCAACGTGCGAGTGATACCCCTGGTGTTGCAAGCGTCCATAGGCTACGGTAACTGCTTACCATCAAGCGGGCCGTATGCTTGTTTCCCACCTTATTGGTAAAAAAACAGAAAAAGAAGACTTTACAAGACTGAAAATCAAATCATTAGTATTTAGAAACTAGATATTATTACCGATTTAATTTGCTAATGGTGCGTCCATGCGAGCACGAGCCGAGCCACGAACGAACAACGAACGAATCGTTGTTCGCGTAGCGTGGACGGACTTGCGAGCCTCGAACGAGCATTCGTCTCGCGCTCGACTGCGCTCCGCCCGATTGTCAGTTTTTTCACGAACACAGAGATTCGCATCGCGCGAACGTTCACACTAGACATCGCGAGCATTGAACGAATTCTATTCATTCGTGGCTCGGCTCATGCTCGCTTTTCATAGCATGGACACACCATCGTTTGATCACAATCTAACACAGAAGCTACCTGCGGCACCAGAATAACTTTGATGCAATATTAAGTCAAAGCAGATGCTGGTCCCCACTAAGATTACAGTTGCGGTTTTCGTACCAGCTGCGCTCGTAATAGGATAACCTACTCCTTATTAAGTTGCTGAGCTAATTTATAAAATAGAAACTGGCAACCTACTTATATTCTTAAAGGGCACTTACGGTCCTTCGTAAATTGCTCAGATTCACTAGAGGACAAAGTGTCTCATAAAATTACGCGCTTCATTATGTGATGTCGTTGTTAATATTCTAAGAAACTTATCCTTACTTGAAACTATGGTAACATTTTCAGGCTACATAGGATAATACATCCTGAATAATTATGAAAAAGGTGGTAAATTCAAGTAAGACCTTTTTATGTGCCCTACAGTGCGTCCGCCGAAACGGCTAAGCCGATTGCGATGGAACTTTCACGGGATGGTTCATTATTTTCTTAGGCATAGTTTAGTAAAAGTACATCATAATCAAATTAGCCGTTGCCATGATTTGACAAAAAATAACAGGTGAGGTGACAGATACGCATCTTCTCGAGTGAGTCCCATCGGACCCGGTGCCTCTGCCCCGGTAACAGGTCCGATGGGAAAAAAAGTGCCATCGGACCCGGTAGCTTCAGTGTGTGCGTGCACCGGGTCAGATAGCACTCTTTTTTCCATCGGTCGGCGGCCGCACAGTGTAAGACCTAAACTGAATAAATACGTTTGACATTGGCGTTGTCAATTTAATAACCATAATTCTAGTTTTCCAAGTAAATATGTAGACAAATATCCATTATTTTTTTATTCATTTATAAATAAATATGTACTTTCATCAGGTCGCCAATTCTTAAAATGTTCATAATAAGTATTGGTACCGAATCTGTTGTAAATCGCAGTCACACACATCTTTTTCTTGCAAACATTATTGAAAAAAGAATAAAATTAGTCTCTGCCGTCTTCATTTGCGGGTATTTAGACTTCGATAGATCGCGACTTTCTTACATCCTTATCTTATGTTCTTTGTTAGAAAAAGACATACTGAGACTAAATTAGGTTAGTTGTAAACAACAGAATCAGCACCATTAACTCTTTTTAACATAAACGTAGCATTAGTATACCATAAAGGCCATACATACGAAACTTCTCGTCACCAAACTTTCCAACATTAGTGACGTAAACGTAAAGTCGACCCATCAATTACGCCCAAGTCGGCGTCAATTAGGTCGTCATTCACTAGCCGATTCGCTATTTTACCCACTGCTCGTAAATCCCGCAGTTTACTGAACACCATCACTAGGCCGTCATTAAGCCAACCCTACGGTATTTAATGGCAGTCAACTTTGATCACTATTTGCAAAGTGATACTTTTTACTAATTACCTACCAGCTATTAGTAATTAGTTATCTAAATTTTCTATTCAAACTTACGAGTTTTTTTTTCATCAAATACTAGAACCATGGAGTTAGAATATTATAGAGTGATAGCGTTAACAAGGTTACTTTTTGCGAATCGTGGGTTTCCACATATATGCATGCATTCACAGATATATCGTACACTATTTGATTAACAGTCGGACAAAATGTCGATTTGGATTCCTTGTCATTTGTTCTCGGTAAAAGTATCGATAAAAACGAAAAATAGGCATTCATCATTTTACTTTGTTTCAAGGCATTTGGACCGTACCGACCGGTGCTCACGGACCGTACTCTGGTGCAGTCGCTCTATTCATATTCTAAATCTATGACTAGAACGCATCAACTAAATCATACGTCATTCAAGGTTTTAGATGAAAACCAGTACCATTTGAAATGGTAGCTTGATGAATGATGAAAGCAAGTTTCAGTGATATTTTTTTCCTAGTTTTATATTAATATTATTTATTTTAAAAAATATATTTAAATTAATATTTCATAGCATAATATTAAAATAATAATTGGACTGTTTTACAAAAAACTTAAACCGACTTCAAAGTACACTAAGAAGAAATCAAATCCTGATCTGATGACAATGGGACCAAACAGGAATTGTACTCTTCCAGTCAAAAAAAGAATTTTCCAAATCGGTTAATAAATGACGGAGTTATGAGGTAACAAACATAAAAAAAAACATACAACCGAATTGAGAACCTCCTCCTTTTTTTTAAGTCGGTTAAAAATTACATTCCCATCTGTAATTTTAAGCGGGTGAAACCGCGGTTCTCAGATAGTAACTAATTAAATCACAAGCGAACAACAAATATTCCATAAAATGTCTCGTCTCTAAATCGATTGGACATGTTATCAATGACAGGGGGATGTAATATCCCCGAAGCTGTTTACCAACGCATTGGAAGATGTCTTCAAAACCCTGGATTGGAATGGACGCGGCATAAAATAAACGGTGAGTACATCTCACACCTCCGATTTGCCGATGACATCGTCATCATAGCAGAGTCACTAGAGGAGGTTGGCGAAATGCTGCATGACCTAAACGTGGCCTCGCGACGCGTTGGTCTCGGCATGAACTTGGACAAGACAAAAGTCATGTTCAATGCACAGGTTGTGCCGAGACCGACATGTACGATTGAGGGAACGGCACTCGAAGTTGTTCAATAATATGTTTATCTGGGTCAAACTATCCAGGTAGGGAGAAACAACTTCGAGAAAGAAGCCGACCGCAGGATTCGTTTGGGTTGGGCAGCATTTGGAAAACTTCGTCATATATTTAAGTCGCCTATACCGCAAAGTCTCAAGACAAAGGTGTACAACCAGTGCGTCCTGCCTGTCATGACCTACGGAGCCGAGACGTGGACACTGACGCATAGACTGGTCCAAAAACTTAAAGCCACTCAGCGTGCTATGGAAAGAGCTATGCTCGGAGTTTCTTTGAAGGATAGAATCCGCAACGAAGTCATCCGACAAAAAACCAAAGTAACCGACATAGCTCAACGAATTAGCAAGCTGAAGTGGCAATGGGCCGGTCACATCTGCCGCAGAACCGACAGTCGATGGAGCAGACGAGTTTTAGAGTGGACACCGCGTCTTGGCAAACGTAGTGTGGGGCGCCCGCCAGCCCGATGGACTGACAACCTCAAAAAAGTGGCCGGACTGGGCTGGATGCGGGTGGCAAGAAACTGGAAGGAGTGGCGCGCTCTGGGAGAGGCCTATGTCCAGCAGTGGATTAAAAAAAAGACTGATGATGATGATGATGTTATCAATAGGTACTTACAATCGTTCCACAATATCACCCAACAGTACTCAGACGACCGTGACTACATTGTTATACAATCACAGTAATAAGAGACATTAGCATAATTACTACGTCTACAGCATCGTGTATCATCACAAAGCATCGCTTTTACCACTCCAGGATGCACTAAAATGATTACTTTGTATCTATCTTGAATATTTAACGTTCTATCCAACGTAGTTTTAAATAAATCTATGGTATACGTTTCGAGCCTTCCGACCATGTTTTAACATAATGTAAGTTATAGTGGTGCTAATACTGTTGCAAACCTAGCCTATTAGCCTATTAGGCTTCGTCATCGCCCCTTATGGGCGGGTCAGTGGCCAAACGCAAGCCCATTTAATTTAAAAAAAAAAAAAAAAAGCTCTTTCTTATAAACATTATTCGTGCGTCCATGCTACGCGAATCGAGCACGAACTGAGCCACGAACGAACCTACAACGAGCACGATACGAATCCCTTTGTTCGTGAAAAAACTGACAATCGCGCTCGTTCGAGGCTCGCAAGCCCGTCCACGCTACTTGAATCGTGCTCGCAGTGTGCTCGCTCGTGGCTCGGCCCGTGCTCGGTTCGCCAAGCATGGACGCACCATTAGATTGCCACGTCTATATGCGACGTGACCAAATTGTGCATGCATTTTCTCTCTTTGTTAGGAATAGCTCATGCTCCAAGTCAATGGGAATGTAGATAAGGAAACCACTGGATTAAACGTCATGTGTTATCATCACCATCAAAGAAAATCACAAGGATAATTTCAACACCCATCAGAGAGAGTTTTTATTTATCTCAAAATAAATCATTGCACCGTTACGTATTTATATAGCCCATTATATTATTTGTGAATAATCCATAAAGGTTTCTTTTATAATTTCGAGCTCCGTTACGATTGCTTGAGACAGTATGAAAATTAGAGAGCTTTAAATCAATAATGTTTATGGATTCAATTAATATTTTTTGATTTGGTTTTCTTCCAAATAATGTTTTTTAAATTTTCTCTTATTGCAAAGATGTTATTAAATCAGTATATTGAAATTCAACATGATTAATAAGATTGTAGAATTATTACTTAAGTAAGCCCATAATTTTTCATAAGACATAAAGTGATAAAATACAATAAAGGTAGTTGTAGTATACTACGATAGCTACGAAGTGCTACGAAACTCTACAAAGTTCTACGTAATGTTAGCTTGCCTTTTCTATTGAATTTATACTAAAAAAACTGCTGTTTTAAAACTGCAGCAAATACTAATCCGGAATAAAACCTAATACATAATATCTTGTATATTAAAAATTGCATTGAAAATCAACACAACATTATTTTACCAGAAGAACGCTACGAAGGCCATCGAGCTATTTCTTTGCCTATATATTATTTTACTTGTTTTTTTCTATAAAACACTTATATCCTACCCAAATAGATATTTTTTATTTATAATATTAACTATTACTTATTTAAAGCATTATTTTATCTGCTTTTCCTCTGTTGCGCGAAACAAAGACAGGGTTTTTGTGTTTTGACTTTAACAAGTTGTTTTTCTCCGTAGACACGAAAAAAAGTTATTTATTTTGTATTATAAATGTTATCATACTTCAAGCAAATTAAAAAGGATATTAACAAGAAAATATGATAAAGTAGAAGTAGACGCTTTGTTCTGAAAATGACTGGCGAAACACCCAGTTAATGAGTTTAGGCTGCGATGACATTGCTACTTTCAACGAGTATTTTGGGCAACCAACTTAATTATTCCCTCAAGACTGTAAGAACATAAGATCTGTTAACATTCGGTTTTCTATATATGTATATAAAAATTAATCCCTACTATTTCCCTTGGTCATGCCATAACTTGAGAACGACTTTACCGATTTCACCCATCTTTTTAAAGTTTTCTAATACTCTGGGGAAGGTTCTTACGGAAAAAAAATAAGAAACTTGCGTAGAAAATCAGAAAATGTAAGAAAACTTATCGATAGGGTAGGGTAGGATAACCCTCGGGTATGCGGGTGAACCCGCGGGCGCGGGCAACTAGTTCTCAATAATGCCACTCAAATAATTATTATAGCTGAATGTACGGTCAGCGTCAAAATAATCTATAGACATTCTTGTTTTTTCTGAAAACTGTGAATTGCTTAATGCGACACGGTACTAAAGTGATCAGCTACTTTCGATTCTGACTGTACGTACGGAATGGCCTGTTAGTGAGAGAGGTGCTGTAAATCTTGTTACTAGAAAGTACCTACCAATACACAATTTTAGGGTTCTGTAGTCAAATAATGTTGTCATGTTCATATTGTCCATGTCCATTTGTCTGTCATAACATCAGCCATTTTACATATTTTCCGAAATAATGCTCCACTGAAATTTTCTGTAATTGTAAGAAAAAAGCCTAAATTCATGAACTTATTTCTGGGATGTGAAATTAACTGCAAAAAATTGTTAAAAATACCACATCGTGAATACCTTTCAGTATTTTTAAAAACGAATTGGGGATAGTTATTTTTCTTATTTTTTAATTCAGTCAAAATGTAATAAAGTATTAATAAAGAAATCTAAGCGACTACGAATATTATTATCTAAAAGATTGTTATTGTACCACTGTCTAAAGGTATTATTAACGTAGAAACCGCGTGTATTAGTGGGTGGCAAAAAGATCAACCCCGCAGATTAGGCTCACTTTGTCTTACGCAACATCCGCATTGTTACGCCATGTTGTAAATTAATGTTAATATACCGAGATAATATGTTCAGTGTGTCACATTTTCAGCAACTCAGTTGTAAGAGGGAGTAGGTAATCTGTGACTTGTTTTGGTTAGAAATAAGTGATTTTCTGTCTTTATTTAATCCTTCCTTATGAATGTGAAAGTGAGTGTACCAGCTACGTTTTCACGGCAATATTTGCAACACGACTTTGGTGAAAATCATTTTTAGAGAGGTAGAGCATAGCGTTTATTCGCTCAAAGAGCAGCTCGACTGGGGACGTACCTCCACCTTACAGAATACCGCAGCCAAATAACTTTATGTTGTGTAAAGTTGTGTTCCTGCACCTTCCCTGAGGGGGAAAGGTCGAAAACGCGTGAGCGATGCTTCGCGTGTTGCAAGCGTCCATATGGCTACGGTAACCGCTTACCATCAGGCGGGCCGTATGCTTGTTTATCGACTAAGTTGTATAAAAAAAAAACGACAATAGCACTCGTGTGCTGTTTTTCCCAGAATTTTGCTCGGCAATTTCATTACTAAACACGCACGTTTTTTGCCACGAATCGGCGTGTCGCGTCTAATCGCGTTAATGGTGGTATTCGTCGGTTTCCGGAGATGGACTTAGTGAAACTTATTTATTATCTTCTCATCAGCCTAATGCTAAATGCCTACATAAAAAGGTATGGAAGATAAGAAATTCGTACTTACACATTACTAGCACTACTACTTAGGTAATAGACTGTAACCCCTTTATTAATAAATAAGGTGTAAGTCAAGTATAGTAATACCTAGGTTTTAAATATATCCGTCACTCTCTAATGTCATATAAACAAAAAGGGCTGAAGCTATCTTAATACCTGGGTGTTACAAGACTGACTTACGCCTTATTTATTAATAAGGGGGTTAGAGTCAGACATACCTGCGAAGGTCTACCTATTTGAAATAAATTATTTGAACTTGAATTCAATTTGAATTACGAAACAGTTCTATTTAATGAGTAACTGCATTGCATGGTTTTCATCACGTAATTTTGTCAAACTTTCATCCAAGACCTTCAGCAACTGCTAACGTTTCAACATTATTGGATCGATGCGCGAACGAATAAACACACAAAGATTAGATTTTATTTCATAAAAGATATCAATCATACCTGTCAAATATTTTCAGGCAATCCACGCAAAATAGAAGGGTTTAGGATATTAAACACACCGGGTTACCGGTAACAATATAACACCTTTAAAAGGCAAATGGCATTTCTGCGAATCGTAAATGTCCCTACAGACCCTATCTCGGAATATTACTAGAAAATATCACTGAAAATGTTGTAAATATATTTCATAGGTGCTATGTGGAATGATAAATATTGGATTTATAATCGTATTTTTTATTTCTTCTACTTTTATAGCTTACGGTAACCGCTTACCATGAGGTGGCCCATATCTATGCTTTGTTTGCTATCTTAGTAGTATAAAAAAGAAAATCATTATCACACATTAATCATCATAAATTATTTGGAACAAAAGCCAAACTTAGATTGTCCCAAAAATATTTAAAAAATGTAACCTGGTCGAGCTTATTGCCGGATTCTTCTCAGTTGAGGGCCAAGTTCCGAACCGGTGGTAACTTCAATAAATGTGACCTTCATAAGTGCTCTTCTGGGTCCTAAATTGATTAAATAGGTTTGACTTTGAATCATAGAATTATGAAATGAAATTCAATGAATTTAATTGCGTGTTACAAAAATGGTGGTATAATTATGGAATTCCAGGCTTACCTACTCTACTGATCTTCGGTTTGGCTTCGGTGTGTAAATATAAATTTTTTATGATAGTTTTGTTAATATGTAGATAGGTCTTGTAGGTATGTACATTATGAAATTAAAATGTTCAAATGACCCAATTTTTATTCTGTGATCTTGAATGTAGTTTCAAACTAATACTTGGAGCTAAAATCTTCAATTTTAAACAAAAAAGAGTTGGTATTTACTCTTTTCATACTTAATTAATGATAGGGGCGTGTTTACACTTTTAGTAATTATCTCAGAGTATTATTTCCATTCCTCTCCGCTGGCTAATATCCAAAGTTTCCAACTCAAAAGTGTAAATTCAACTGGAGTGAAGAGGGTCTGAAGCTCACAACAATATAAAGGCGTGCACCCATTGTTGCAGCGTTGCGATAAGCCTCGGCGGCGTTTATCTATCGCCCGCCGTGAACCCATCGACAGCGCTATCGGCTGTTTACAGTGATCAGCTTATTGTATCTCTGTTCGGATAAAGAATTTATTGAACGTGATTTGAAAATAAATTCAATAAAAACGAAGCAGATGTACCTAGATCAGATAATTTTTCTAAAGATGATTCTTGATTTAAGCCTTTTACTTATAACAGAAAAATAGGAGCATCGATATTATTAGGTTGGTTACTATCTGTAGTTAATTTTATGGTTTTGGTACAAGTATTTCAGCTTTACAAGATTTTACTTTTTGTATTTGGTACCAATAAGAAGTACCTGCTGTAATCTAATAAAACTGCCACAAATTTGGATACCACACGAAAGGTATAGTACCGAAATTAGTACACACGGCTACAGATCAAGCTATAAAATGCTAGCATTCTTCAAGCTGACCTCCCATTATTAATAATCCTAAACAATGCGAGATCAGCTTATACAGGAAATGTATAGCTTGATCTGTAGCTGTGTGTACATAGTACAGAATTCTACACCCATGACACGATTCAGTTTCCTTATGCAGCGTATAATATTTCACAAAGTGACTTCCATAATCTGCCCCGAAGGCAGCTCCTTGTCTATTCTTTGTCTTTGACGAGGTTACCCCTAGTGTAGTCGGCTCTTTGCCGTAAAGTTAAATGCTTTGCCTAAGTTTCTGTCAGTTCTACACTTATGGCAAGGTTTTCAGCAATAGATTGTGGAAGGTTAAGGTGTATATATAATTCATTAAAGGTTTTGTGTAATTGGACGTGTGGATAAAACTACTTTTAAACTATTTTTTTTTGTGGGAAATCCTCATGGATAACCGTGCACTCCAAGGGGAGCGGCCGGGTTATGTCAGACTCCTACTGAAAAAAACCCCACGGCGTTCCTACCTGTCGCTGCCGGCTGGCTATACTGGGGCCCCGAAGCATTCATCCGCATATCCAGCAGCGACGGCCTGATCGGAGGCCTCCTACCTACTTTTTGTAAAATCGCATCCACACTTGTTTACGAAAATGAAAAGCATATGCAACTTTAATTCTAGACATCCCAATAAACTTGTATTGCCAAAAATTAAAACGACGCTGTACAACAGAAACAGTTATCCAATGGCCATAAAAAATTATAATAAGCTCCCAGAGGACCTAAAAAATGTACCCTAAAATTTATTTAAAAACAAATTAAAGAAATGGCTTGTTCAACAATGTTTCTATTCCATTGATGAATATTTGAATAATTTGTAAATTGTAATGTTTCACATATGTAATGAATAGCTATTATCTTATTGACATACCGAATATAATTTTAATAATTAGCAATTATCTGAAATGTTGGAATGATTATGTGTTTATTTTTATTTTTATGATATGATTGTAGGTTTTATTTTCTAAATTTTATTGTACCGTGTTAGTTGTTATATAAATTTTGCATGCCAGTTTCTGATGAAAAGTGAGAACGATGTATTATAGACTTAAGATCCTATGTTATACCACATTTCCTGCAGAAATAAATTATTCTTATTCTTATTCCTCTTCGTCGACGGCAGAGACCGGAGCTCTTGTCTCCGCCGTATCCTCCTGAGTAGCGTGCGGACACGTTCCACTACTCGGGCCTGATTTTGATGGCCGGCAGACTCCCCCGAGTCCGCCACCCTTGTTTGAAAAATTACCTAATTTTACTATGAATTTCAGATAATCTTCAATTGAAATGTAATTGACCTTTTCACTAGAGGCAGAACTTTGCAGTTAATCGTAAAGAGACTAATAACATAGCTGGCAATTTTATAACCCGTATCAAGGCCCTTATGGAATGGGTTATTGACGTTAACCTTATTTTAGTCACGCGTTGTTAACCGCATAATACTTACTTATTTTTTTATCTCATAGTACCTAATATCTATTCGCCAAATCTATACAAAATCAATAGATTTCAACGTAGTGATTTTATTCTCTATGGATTTAATTACACTGAACAGTGAACACATAGAGGTACAACTACCGTATTTTCAATACAGAAGTATCACAGTAGTTGATAATAGATTTATGATACCAAGAACACGTTTCATTTTGACGTTTTCGATGCCGGTAGCGAAGGACCAGTGGACCTTTTGAAAAAAAAATTAAGACTGAAAAAATATTATGCAAACCGTCTGAAAATCTTTTTCGCAACTAAATTGAATTTGAATGATAAGTGAATTTGGGTCAGTTGATGCGAATAAATCAATTCAGGTTAAAACACAAGCACCTTTCTTTGAGAACGTTTTGAAAATGTTATAAAAATTACTGAACATAGCATTCCATCTAAAATAGTAAGTAACTTTACCATTTCTATTTCTTAACTTTTATGTTATTTATCTCCGAACGAAAATATTTGGTATCGAGGGATGAGCTAGGCTGGTATTACACTGGAGAATAGCGAAGGCTTTATATGGAGTTTTGGTTCCAATAGGATTGTTTCTTTTTCATAGCTTAATAAAGCATGGTATCACATCTTAAAGACCGACGTTCTCTCGTAGGAGTAAATAATATTAAGTACCCTTATGCGAACTATGTTTTAATGAAATCTCAGATGAAATGAAGGAATTTTATTGTTTATTTTGTAATCAGATAAGCATTAATTGCTACAAGCGCCATCTAGTCTACAATTATAATTTTTATGATTGATGTCTTTGAGTGACGACCATAGTTCTCTGTCTACGGAGAACTAACCACTACTTACGTGTTATTCCGTTCAATAGATGGCGTTGTTTGCAGTAATTTTAGAGTTAGGGTCTATTCTGTGCTGTGGTAGCTACTATTTTAAACTGATAAGTATGCCCCAGACATGAACCTTATAAAAAAGCCCAAGATAGAAAAATATTCTAATTCATATTTTTTTCTACGTTTCACAAATGATTGTTGTCCGTGTCTATAAGGTTGTTATTATAACAAACGCAAGAAATAGTAGGTACCATTCTGAAGAGCGAGCAAAGAGTAATGTAATACATTGGAAAAGAGCGAGCGAGCATTAAGCAAGAGACAAGAATAGTCAGAGATATAACAGGAGAATATAATATTCCCATGAAACGCAAACTTGCTCCACTAAGGGATAATAGTTTTACAATAGAGTCGGACTGCTTTAGTGATTCTTCCATAGAAAAAGTATCTTTTACAGAGTGATTTGTGACAAAACAAACATAGAAAGGAATATGATGGAATTTATGGTACACACGGCTACAGATCCACGGCTACAGATCAAGCTATACATTTCTAGTATAAGCTGACCTCCCATAGTAAGGAAATCCTATTCAATGCGAGATCAGCTTATACTGGAAATGTATAGCTTGATCTGTAGCCGTGTGTACCTACACCACAATCCAAAACATAATACGATATAGTTTATATCCATATTTATATGTCTGTGGTATATATACGTAGACAGAGAAGTATCTTCTTCTTCTTCTTATTTTTAATTTTGGCAACCAAGCCCAAATTAGGGCTCATTTCTGCCAGTGTCGAGTTATATTATAGTATCCAGTCACAAAATCACTTCACATTATAGTCCTCAGTCAGTCACCGTCCATAAAAGTCATGTTTTACTACAATGGTGGTCATTGTACTAAAACTCTTCACGGACATTTTGAGACAACTTGAAAAGTAACGATACACATAATTCATTTCATTTCACTTCACTGGAGCACATGGATGATCTTTATTGGGTAAAATACCACCAATAATACACAATAAAACTCAAAATACACAAATTTATGAAAATAAAAATGAAAATGCTACGTCACTCTGCAAGTTCCCGCCAAAAAGTCCGAGAAGTATCTTCACTCTACGTATATATACGATAGCTTGCTGGCTGCGTTCAGTGCCTGCAACTATGGCTTTTCATCAAGTTTTTTGCCCACACTCCTAGGCTCCGAACGGGTATCAATAAAATGTCAATATCATTGTTAATTTTGACACTTTGAATGAAATGAAACCAATGAAACTCAAAATTTCTTGAGCGCGAAATCCTGTTTTAAATTTTGACATAAAATTTGACGTTGATAAACGTCAAAGCGTTTTACAACCATACAATCGTTCTAGATAGTTGTTCGGTTGTGATTATTCTGAGGCACTGAACGCGTCTTTGCGATTTAACGTACGTTAACCGAACGCTCTAACCGAGCCTCTGATCGAGATAGAGCGAATGGTTGCAACCGGAGCGTAGGCACTGAACGCAGCCCTTGAGTTGCTGGCTGGCAACACTATTAGTTTGCTTTTGTCTATGGATACATCACATGACCCTTTTATTTTGTCCCCGTGATCAAATTGTGAAAATTCAAAAATAAATACGCGCAATGGCTAAAGTAAAAATTGACGTTGATGACATGCATGAAAATTCACTTGATAACAGGTAAAATACAGTTATAATAAAATTGTGAGTGGTGCATTACATAATTAACTCAATTTTAACGCCACCGAAGGTCATCGCTTTATAGTTTTGCAACTTGGCAGGCGGTTCAGTGTTCGTACTCAATTTAGATTTTATACTGAAGTGTTGTGTTTGATTTACCGCGTTTATTTACAGTGCAGACGGCGAATATTTGGGCATGGTGGATGAAGGATCATTCGGTAAGTTGCCATTCTATACAACCTGTTTTCAAACCACAAAACTATACTTCTTACCACTGAAACCCGAATTGTATCAATATCCATAACAAGTCATAATTGATTTATTAGTATAGTCAAGTTAAACCTAATTCGCTTCCACTGTATCCAATTTAATTATCCGTCAAACATAAGGAAGCCACAGGTTATTGAATTAACTGTAAATTAAATTACCTATGATTCATTTTCAGGAAGTGCTGAAGACAGATCACATTTAGTGTCGCAACAATACTTGGACTCCAACGAAAACGCCTCCTATAATTTCAAAGACATATGTAAGTGTCTTCAATTATACTTTTTTATGTTTTACTTATTCATGTTTAAGACCAATGATTATCACAGCTTCACTGGTTTGATATTTCTAGAAGTTTACATTACTTTGAAAATGCATTTAGTTTTGTTTGTACATGAAATCACCATTATATTATAGCCTAGGGTATGACCACTGCTGAACATAAATATCTACTTCCATAGTCCATCATAATTTAACAATTAACATCTATATACTTATATGGGCTGCTTACTAGCATACACAATTTTATATAATTGATAATTTTCGACATAACCTTTGTTACAGCTGGTTCGGTGACCTATAAACTAATCCCAATGACTGGTGAGGAGACAGGCAATAATCCAACACACTCCCCAGTCCATGGTAAGAATATCATATTGTTTATTTGATAATTCCACATATTAAATAGTATTTGCACATAAGAGCAGTGCGGGCCGTAGTCCTTGATCATGGTAGAGCAAGATTGTTTTGCCACCCTTTGGTAGTTGTGTCGACTGCCCTGCCGCGCAGTCCTGTGCTTCTCAAAACCAACCAACATCTTATTTTTTACTCAAAATAGTATGTCACATTTGGCACATTGGCTTTCTGTTGCTGTCCCTAGGGCCAGTGCTGCGTAAAATTTTGTGTTGTTTTATGATTATCCATAAAATTAGTAAATAATAAAATTGTAATAGAGTTGTAATTATTAATCATTTGGGTTGTATACTTCTTTCTAGTTTGTAATTACCATCCTTCACATAATGATTCCATGTGATGTCTGTTGTCATAATATTATTTATTATAGAAAATACTTTACTTATATTAACTTTGATAGTTCTTCCAGATGCAGAGTATTTTGTAATAAGTAATCCAGTTGAAGTGTTTGGAACACCAAGTACTCCAAAGAAGGCTATACAACGAGATCCCTTGCAAGTTAAAGTTGTCACTGCTAAAAAGGTACTTTATTATACGTACTTACTCAAAATTCAAAATCATTTATTCAAATATTCCTTCACAGGCACTTATGAAAACTGACTCTAATACTTTTTAATTCTGATTGATTTTTGAAAATTTTCGTAATCCATGGTGGATTTGTAATAAGATAAAACATAATTATGCAATCTATATCAACTAAAAAGAGTTTGTACCTTATTACTTTCTGTTCCATATTAGATAACCTCGAATCCGTGGGGCACCTCTACCATGTCTATATGGGACTTACTGGCAATTTTTTTTTAATTTTTTTTTTTTATACCGCTAAGGTGGCAAACAAGCATACGGCCCGCCTGATGGTAAGCGGTTACCGTAGCCTATGGACGCTTGCAACACCAGGGGTATCACTCGCGCGTTGCCGACCCTGAAGAAATCTCTTCACGCCCTTTTTGAAGAACCCCATGCTGTACTCCATTGGGAAAACCACGGCGGGGAGCTCATTCCACAGTCCGAGCGTCCGCGGAAGAAAACTCCTTTTAGCCCGTACAGTTCGAAACAAATCTGGTTTCAATGTGTGAGGATGGACTCCCCGTCGATGGCGAGAGTTGCGATGGTAGAAGGTAGCCGTGGGCATCAAGTCGAACAATTCCTTAGAACACTCTCCGTTGTACAAGCGGTAGAACACATATAAGGAGGCAAAGTCTCTCCTCAGACTGAGGGGCTCTAAATCGCTTGTGAGCTCGAGATCGTCAACAATTCTTACGTCACGTCGCTGAACCGAGTCTAAAGGCCCAAGCTGGTATCCAGGTGCTCCCGCCCATAGATTACAGCAGTACTCCATATGAGGCCGGACCTGCGACTTATAAATTTGCAGTCTTTGCCCCGCTGTGAAGTACTGCCTCGCTCTGTTGAGCACTCCAAGCTTTTTGGATGCCAGCTTAACCTTGTCTTCTAAGTGACTTCGGAACAAAACGTCGCTAGAAATGTCGACGCCAAGGATCCCGATGCTTTGGCTGATGTTCAAGGAGGTGTTCTGGAATTGTGGAGCCACAGACCATGGGGTTTTCTTAGCGGTGAACGCGCAGGCTTGGGTCTTAGTGGGGTTGAAATGGACTAGGTTTAGTCGACCCCAATCGGAGACACTACTTAGTGTACAGTCGAGGACATAAATATGTATACACTTTTTGAAATTCAAAAGCGATTTTCTCGCATGTTTAACATTTAAGTGTTAAACTATTACACAAATCATAATAGTAAATGTTAGAAGATTCTGCCTTTATAATATCTCATAATTTCAATCAGTAGTTTAAGAGGAAACCGTTGTTGAATTTTACTAAGTGTATACATATTTATGTCCTCGACTGTACTCTCGATTTCAGACACCAGCCGTTCGCGGCTTTCTTCCACCTCGGAACGAGGGATATTTGCACGGCCCGTGTAATGAGCGTCCCCTGTACTGTCGTCCGCATAGCAATGAATGCCGTCAATAGACAGCATATCATTGATATGCAGAAGGAACACAACTTATGAACACAACTTCACAAAAATTACTTTAATCCACAGCGTGACGACAAAAGGCGAGCAACACACAATGAAGTTGAGAGGCGCCGTCGAGACAAGATCAACAGTTGGATCACAAAACTGGCGGCTTTAGTACCAAACTCCGGCCTTCCCGACTCTGCCAGCAAAGGAGGCATACTGGCCAAAGCCTGCGACCATATCACGGAACTTACGGGAAAACAAAAGAGGTATATCATCATTGTTAGTTATATACCTTGAGTCCAGTAGCTCTTAGTTGTCTTAATTAGTGGTATATTTCCATGGAACTGGATGCTTGCCTTGTGAGGAAAAGATTGACAAAAGCTTATCCTGGCAATAGGGATGTTTCCGAGGTAAAAAAAACACTCATTAGTCCGTCAGTTAGTTTATCAAAAAAAAATAACACGTATATTTTTTGCTTTACCAAATCATTAAAAAATTACAAAGATTAAGCGCGGCAAAGTTAGGTAGTCGGGGCTGGTGACGTCTCTTTTCAGTTAAATGTGTACCACAACGTGACGTCTTGCAGAACTACAGCACACCATTATCTTCGTATTTTTTTGTTTAATTGACAAAAAAAAAGATACGTGTCTAATATTTGTTTATAATGTAAATAACGTAATGTAATTTGATAGGTCCAAAACGAGGACCGCTGGATGCAAGCGGCCCAAAACCGCTCCAAGTGGAAGTTAATGGGGGAGGCCTATGCTCAGCAGTGGACATCCTGAGGCTGATATGATGATGATGGATGTAAATTAAGGATTAAATAAAAAAAAACAGCTTTTTGCGTTTCAGCATTAAACGCTTTTGTTAACTGTAAATTAATTATAACAAGTAATGCTCTGACAGCTGATTCTCATTGAAAGTAGTAAGCTGGTTACCAGAAAGTATCTTAATCTTGTAGCATGTGACAATAATAAATAATTTTATTTCTCATCATTTCAGATTAGAAAAATTGGAGGTGGAAAACGAAAAACTAGTATTAGAAATATTGAGGCTCAATCAAGAGTTAACTGAAGTGCGCAAAGAAAACTCGTCAATGCGTAATCAGCTAGCGGATAACTGCATAGTTTTGAATCACAGGCCAAAGGGTCAAAAGTCTTAGTTCTAGCAAAATAGACTGACCCTAGAACTAGGTCTGAGTAAACAAGGTGCTGACATAGTAGTGTGTGTAAAGTGACTTCACAAACTAAAAGCAAACACTAATCAGTCTTATTTAGTATCAAAAGATCATTGTTACTATTATGATTTTGATTCACTATCAATTGTAAAATATCATTAATGATTTTTTGTTTTAGCACCAATGAATTTTATTGCTTTTTGTCTTTATTTGGTTGTAATGAAAAGGACATCTTTTTATCAAGTACGGCGAAAACATGTTTTAAGTTTTCAATATTCTGAAATAAGATTTTATGTAAAGGAATATTTTAATGGAAGCCCGAGTCATTTGAATTATAATTTGGACAATGATTGAACAAACCATTCACTAAATTTACCTTAAATGTTTGTCACTACATGTTAGCAAACATTGAAGTGTCTGTGATTTAAACATAGGACGATGCACTAAAGATAACTAGATAAATTATAAGGCATGAAGTTTACAATTTTGTAAGGAAGATTGTAAAATTAACTGTACATGTTAATACAAAGAATAATTAAAATTGAAGAACGAAATTATTTAATGCAATTTGTTTCAAATCACTACTACACCTGAGCCCATTTGCACATATTTCTATACAAACTCAGATTTTAACAATCTGCGTCATTATAAACCTATTATTTATTTTTAATTTCGTGCTAATGGGTCCAATGTTACATAGTACTGTTCTAAAATAAATAATTATGTTGTTCTAATTATACATTTTTATATGATACTAGTTATAAATCACTTGCAACTGTGAGTGTATAATGTTAAGTAGTAAGTTAGTTTTTAAGAAATTGATTTGTTCAGTTATCACATTATAGAAATTTGGCGGTAATAATGCATTTAACCAAATATACAGTTTGTAACTACAATGTCCTGTTGAACCGGTCAGAGCAATCTTTTATTTTGTATATTTTTTTATTAAGTTCAGACCTTTTTAAATATAATCAGGTGTTGTTGAAATATTTTACTTGTTTCATTATAATCAGCAGAACTACCGATATTCCTGAAAACTTAGCTTGTGTCGCCCAAGAAACGTCATTGCAAGTAGGCTTATCAGTATTAAGCTATGATATGAAAGGGTTTTTGTAGCTGTTTCCCTCAGAAGCTACTGACTTTTAGAATAAAATAAATACATATTTGGGATTACAGGTCAGATCAGAGCCTTTTTTTAGAATTCAATTGGCTTGCGTTTTGTGGCGGGTCAGTGGCCAACCACTGACCCGCCCACAAGGGACGATGACGAAGGCTAAGATGGAACACGCTTACCCAGAAGAAACCTATTCACGCTGACCTTGAAAGTCCCTAGATTGTAAGAGTCGGGAAACAGACGCCGAAAGAAAGTTCCACTCCCTTGCTATACGCATTATAAATGAGGATGCATAGCGCTGTGTCCGTATTTTCGGTATGTCAACAACGTACAGGTGAAAATATTCCCGGCGTCTTGTGGTTCGGTGTAAAAATGGGGATGGTGGAATTAGGTTGAACAATTCCTGCGCACTCTCCAAAATATATCCTGTAGAAAACCGATAGGCAAGCAAACTGTCTTCGATGGTCGAGACTCGTGAGTTTCGAGGAAATATCCTTTTAGAGTAGTAATACTGAACAATAAAATTCCGAAACTAGTCAGTGATTTGTCACTGATTTTGAACAGTTAGGACCAATCACTGCATCGTGTGTTTGTGACTTGGCCAATCAGAGCGCATGTGTAAGGACACATAAACTTGACTTAAGCAATGAGAGCGTATTGTCGATGATGGATAAATGTCGGTTACGGAATATAGTTCAACCAAAATGAATGTCATTGCGCTTCTAGGGGGTTAATTTTTCGATGAGCCGATCACATATTTTCGAAATGTGTAAATACCTACTACTCTTATAATCCTGTCCAATCGAACCCGATTCACCCAATAAATAAACAGTCCATCCGTCCAGCAACGATGACACAGGCTGGCTTCATAACAGTAGGTACTTAATATTACTGAACTTTCCAGCCTATTTTCAAGTACTTTATGAAATTATTCGATTCTACAAGGTGTGTAGTGAAACTTTTAGTAATTTTTTGGAATTGTCGCGTCGGGGTTTCAAAATAAAATGTCCGATATGAAAAGGAATAACTTTATACTTATGAATATTTTTAACGTTCTCCCTTGCATAGGGGCTCATATTATATACTACGTTTCTTTTTAAATGCATTTAGTAAAGAGCTGTTATTTGGACATTACAAGCAGACACTTAAATTGTATTTATTTTTATAGATGAGATTGTTCCTTAACTCTGGACCAAATATTGACCATTAGTTACATCCTCAGTTTGGTGCAAATACTGATTATCATTTTCTTCTTCAATTTGGTCCAAATATTGACCGCCATTGTCAGCCTCTACTTCATCCAAAAATTCACAATCTGCTTCATCCAAATATTCGACATTATATTCTTCACTATTCGGCGAATATTCCTTTGTCCTGCCCTCGTAGCATAATTTAGATCTTTTCATATGCTTTACTAAAGTTGGTTTCCTCACAAAACTTTTCTTGCAGTAATCGCAGTGGAACCGTCTATCTTCTGGAAAAAATAATTTCCGACATGTTAAAATAACTGATCCATTGCTCTTATCTCTCTAAATTAAAACATAAAGTGTAAAGTGTAAAATTACATACCAACATGTTGTTTTAAATGATTGACAAGGCTATAGCGAAGCGAAAAACTCTGGTCGCAATGTTCGCATTTGAATGGACGCTCACCGGTATGGCTCCTGAAAAATACATATCCAAATAATAATAAATTCTGACTGACGGACAATGGACAGCCTAAAACTATTTATCCCCTAAAGGGGTAAGATAGGGGGCTATTTTATTACATAACTTTATAGGCGCCATAAATAAACATTACTAGCTGTAGCTGTGCCTCGCAGCTTCACTCTTATTAGCGAGGCGTCTTATTTGACGGGCCAGTTGGCACAGTTGGTTAAGACTCCACCTATCGCGCCGCAGGTCGTGGGTTCGATTCCCGCACAGGACATGCATTTGTGTGCAATTACAGTTTGGGGGAGTTTGGGTGTAATTACATAATTACACATACATATATTAAGTATGTATTTACAAACAAATAGTAATATATGGCAAGGCAAAGTTAAGCATAAGTATCCAAATAGTGACCGCCTATTATTTCAACTCGAGCGTTTTCCGTGTATCGGCGGAATGCACGTAAAGC
This sequence comes from Achlya flavicornis, assembly GCA_947623365.1. Taxonomy (NCBI): domain Eukaryota; kingdom Metazoa; phylum Arthropoda; class Insecta; order Lepidoptera; family Drepanidae; genus Achlya; species Achlya flavicornis. Next base: position 9,653,447 of record OX392482.1, read on the forward strand.
CGTAACTCCCGGCTATCACATTATTATGATAGTCGATAAGCTAGACGGGGGGCTCCTAGGCGGCTTAGAAACTCCCAACAATATTGTTACATACCATAATAGTTACGTTACCCTATTAGTACATCATTTGTGTAAGGAGGCCCGTGCTTATTGCCGGATGATGATGATGACTAATAGTCATATTAATATACAAATACCTTTGTGTGGGTACTTATTTAATTCATTCACATTACTTACCTCATATGGTTATTCAAATCAAAGGAACTGTAAAATCCTTTGGCACACTCCCCACAATTATGAGTATAGCTCTTTGTATGTCTCTTCTGATGTCTGTTGAAGTTACTAAGAGTAGTGCTTTTTGCACCACAGATATAACAAACAAATCTCTGAAACATCAATAATTTTTACATGACCAAAGTTAGAACACATGAGTAGAACTGCTCTTTCTGATAGTTTTCTATGAGTATCCAATAATCAGACCTACATTTCTTTGTCGACAATCTCATCATACCTAGTGATGATGCGGCCGAAGGTAAAAGGCACACAAAGTCTAGGGAACTTGCTCTTAAGTGCAGCTTTCAACATGAGCGTGGTAAGCCAGCCAGTATGGTATGTTTATCTTCATCGAAAGGTCAAGTTCATTGTTGGATTCGAACCAACTACCATCGACACGGTACTAGACTTTACTAAGTGATAGTACAGCTACAGTCGTTTTAGACGCATTCTTTATTTACCGCCATCGAGTACCTCATTCCGAATGGAAGTCTAGTCCGTTTTCTAGAACGTCAATCAATGCTCAAGTTTTGAGTAGAGATTAAAACATTTGAATCTGGATCCTGCACCCATGATATTAGGTTTATTTTCGATTAACACGACCTATTCTATCTGAGATTTGATCTCGTTCAGTAGGCTTAGTGTGAGTTACATAAAACAAACCGAATGACTTCGCACCAGCGTTTTCGAGAATTCCTTCGTCACGTCGTTTAGTGCATAAGTGCGAGTGCGAGTGACAAGCTAGGTATTTGATTCAAGTGGTGTTTCCTCACTGTGAACTGCGTTTGTTTTTTTTCTTATATTGGCAGCACGTTTCGTCTTCGCAATAAGCCGGCTAAATTAAATACAATATTTTGCTTATGCTATTTGAATGTAGACGTTGTATATCAAAACTACTCGGGTAACGCGTAGCGTCATCGCGTCACTTTGTTTATACAAACCATGGACGAATAAATATACAAACCGAATGGTAGGTACTCGTATTGCCAAAGAAATATTAGTTAGTATGTCGTATCGTATCATATGGTTATCGCATCTAATATAGTAGTCGTCCGTGAAACAAACTTAAACTTAAAACAAAAAAAATTATAACATGCCAGCGTTAGTATCGTTTATGGAAGCTAAGTAAAGATATTTACAAAATATTATGTTTGAGTTAAATAATAGGTATATATGTAAGATTCTTGGTTTGAGTTCCTTGCTGAAGTAAAGTTGTGGTATATTTTGTATGAATGAGTACTTATCGCTAGACATGGAGATCTTAGTGAATCAACAATCAATGCAAGGCGTAGGATGGTGCAAATTAAGCTTTGGGAGGAGCTGGTGATATCAGTTCCTCTGTGTTGAACAGTGATGAGAGTGGTGATAGTGATACAAAATTCACAAAGAGGAAAAGGTTTGCAAATACATAATTTTATACGTACTAGTACTACAGTATTAGGTATCTATTATTATTGGTTGAGGGACAGGGTTATTTTATTTTTATTTTGTATGTTTTCGTCACCCTACCCGTCGAAAACATCCTCCAAGCGAAAAAAAAACGTAAAATCATTATTTTCTCCACTCATTACAATACCACTTGGATGAAAATAACTTTGTAAAATATGCTCTCACTGCAAAAATGTCCGTGACAACATTAACATGCTCCCTTGTGAGACGTTGTCGATAACATCTGTCAAAGGTGTCCAAATTACCACTCGCACTCGCAAAACAACGTTCACGCTCGTTTCTTTGTTTACTTTACTTGTTATTCGATGCTTGCTATCGAAAAGGCTAACATAAACCATCTCGCACTCGCAAATTATGTTTCACAATTTAGCCGCTAGGCGGCGCTGTTCCGACGCCATACAAATTTGAGTTAACTATAGTGACTATCGACTCGTTAAGAAAACTCACACTAAGCACACAGTACATTACCCCGATTACGCTTACTAACGCATTTGGCGCCTGTAGCGGAATACTCGTGGTACTAATGTCTCTCATACTAATTTATAGTTATATATATATATTTATAGTTGCAATAGTATGCGTTTATTTTAATTCTTTATACTCGGGGTACTGGTCTAAATTTAATTAAGAAGATAGGAACCATTCTATTCATTAGACTTCTCAATCGGTTCGTCATTCGAATTAGGACTAGTGCTGTTAAAACTCAACGCGTTGCTTTCAGCTTGCACGTTGGCGACAGATATGAAATAACGTATTATTCTTGAACAGATAAAATAAATACTAACTGTGGAAGATTCTTTATCGTCGATCCCCCCGTGCGATTTAAGGTGCAAATTCAATCTCGCCAAAGTAGCACACTCGAGAGAGCAATGTTTACATATAAAAGGACCCAAGTCATTATGACACCTGAGAAAAGAAAATTATATTGAATGTATGTTCTATACCATGATTATTGAAAAAGGAGGGTTTCAATTCAGTTTTTCCTTTTCTATCCTAATTTAAAAGTAACTTTGTAAACATTGGTTTTAGTGTTGTGTCAGACGAGCAGAAAGACAAACGACAAAGTTTGGTATGGAATACTAAGAACCAGGTCCCTCTTCTCCACTGACGCTCAGGGCAAGTGCACAGGGCCCCGCGACCGATGAGGCCCCTAGTTCCTGCCACATCACCAGCCGATACACGATATTATCGATGACTATATTTATGTGCTCAAAGACAAAGAAGTTTTTAACGATTTTACCTATATCAAAGCAAGAACAGATTTAATAAAATTGACCCTTGTCATAATCATCATCATTATCCTAAAGTGCCCAGGACCACCAATAGGTTAAAGTCAGCTCAGCTAAGAACATCATTTACAGCGTCTGTTCCTCCTGATGGACCACTGATTTCAATTCTCATTTTAGAAATGAAACTTTAATCAACGTTTCCTACATACGGACAATAATTTTGAAACATAGACCACTTACTTCACATGCTTCTTCAAGTCAGAGGCTCTATAAAATCCTTTGCCACATTCGTTACAAAAGAGACTGTAACTCTTTGAATGTCTCCTCTGATGTAACTTAAAGTTACCAGGAGTATTGCTTACTGCATTACAAATGGGGCAAACGTAACTCTGAAATAAATAGTTCATATTTGAATATAAAGAATGGTTCTAAACATCGAGGAACAATTCCTTAGAGTAGTAATACCGAGCAATCAGATTCCTAAACTAGTCAGTGATTTTGAACAGTAAGGTCCAATCACTGCATCGTGTTCTGAACTTGGCCAATCAGAGTGCATGTGTCCTTGACTTAGCCAATCAGAGCGGACTGTCGGTGGTGGTAAATTGGCGGAATAGATTGCAAGCAAAATCAACGTCATTACGCTTCTTTGGGTTAATTGTTCGATGGTTCTAATCAACAAAACACCATTTTATTCGTATACATCTAGTACCGAGATGAAGGTCTTGGGTTCGAATCCTACAATGAGCTTGAGCTTTCGGTGAAGGAAAACATCGTGAGGGCGCCATAGCACGGTGTTAGGGTAGGGTACTTTGTAGTACCCACCTGGCTGGCTACCACCCTCAAAACTAAAAATCTGTCGCCAAGCATCTATCGGTGTGTTCCAACAGCTGCACTTGAGAGCCAGCTCCTTCTAGTGTGTGCTTACCACCTTCAGCCACATCATCACTTATCATGATGAGATTGTGGTCAAACACCGGACTATAGAAAATAAAAGATAATTAATTTGGATCGATGAGAAGTACCATAATGGTGACTTTTAGGTATGTAGTCGTGGTCAGTGTTATAAATTATGCCATTTCTTACTGATTTCTATGTCTATGTAAAAAAAAAACATCCCCGTTTCGGTTCAATTTCAGTGGCCATAATCAATATTAGTAAACTGTGGTATCAATATAAAATTCTGTCATATTACGTTAGATTGTTTCAGGCCAAATCCAGTAAACCGCAGGTTTTAAGATATACTTGGCTCTTTTTGTTATATAACGTAAGAAAGTGACGGATATATTTCAAACCTGGATTTTGCTAGAATTGCTTTTAAAACATCTCGCGTTACTTACCCTGCCAGTGTCTTTTCTGACGTAAACCCCTGTGTGTGTTTTCATGTGCATATTTAATATTACCAAGGATTCACACTCAATTGGGCAATGATCGCATTTAAATATCTCAATCTCATTAGGTTTCTGAAACAAAAGTAAAAAGATATATTGAGTAAAATCTGTTATCTGGTTTCCATAGTACAAGCTTTGCTTAGATTTTTGTTTTTTTGGTTTTTGTGTTTGAAGAATATCCCCGGACATTAATTTATCGGTACCTGGATGGGTGACCGGTTAGTGGTATTTCAATTCCAACGTTTTCCGTGCTTCGGAAGGCACGTAAAGCCGTTGGTCCCGGTTATCACTTAATTGTGATCATCGTTAAGATAGTTGGAGGCCTCCTTGGCGGTTTGAAAACTCCAACAGTAGGTTGACCACTAGCCTACCTCCACCTCGCCGCAGTGGGTACGCGTGGTGGAGTATCTGCCCATTCCCTTTCACGCACATTTGTGAAAAGAGACCCGTGCTCAGAAGTGGGACATTAAAGTCTTATGATGATTACATCATTGTTTTTTTTATACACCTACCTGTGGTTTTTCCATGTGAGTTTTCATATGCCTATGAAAATTTGCCCTTCCAGAAAAGGTCTTTCCACATTCACCACATACTTTAGTACTATACTTATTAGATTTTTTCAGAGTGATTTGATGTTCCCTTGTTAAGTGCTTCTTTAACATATGTGCATTTTTGAACTGTTTTTTGCATGCTCGGCAAAACAGTGTATCTAGGTCATATATCTCTATATGTTCTGTTGTATCTATTTCATCCTTGTCAATAAGTTCTGTTTTATCAATTTCATTTTTGTCAATAAAGTCTGCTGATTCGTTTTTGTTGGCATCATCTTCATTGAACTCCGCTGTGTCATTTTTAAAGAAATCTTCTAATATGTCAACATCACCTTCTACATTATCATACTGTTCTATATTTCGCCCCGCTATACTGTTTCCACCATCAATATCTACTTTATCACCGAATAATATATTAGTTATAGTTGGTGTAGATATTGCTGTAACATTTGAAAACACTGTAAAATAAAGAAAGTATTGATATTTCAAATGTTTTAATTTCAGAGTTCAATACAATCGCCAGATAGGTACAGATGGTGAATTACCTGGTGGCGAAAGAAGCAATTCATCCAAAGCAACTGCTTTATTTGTTTCATTCTTTAATGCTTCTTCTAAATTTTTGTCTATAGAGCATAAATCATTCTGTTTTACATTTCCTTTACTATTAATATCATTATTATATTCAGTTTGGTCTATGTATGCAATATCTTCAATATAATAATTCAGTGCATTTTTCCCATCTAATTCTCTACTATCTATAAGATCTACATATTCTATTAAATCACCATCATTTTTTAGATCTCTATTGTTTATTTTATCATTGTTGTCAATAGTTATTCCGTTTTCATATTCTGTATGATTGGCGACATTTTCATTAGATAATAGTTCATTTACTGCTCCTTCTTCATCAACTACTTCTTCTTCATCTTTATTTATAATGTCACCAGTATTTTCTAGTATTTTCTTTGAGGTGATATAATTTAGTTGTTCATATTGCTCCCTAGGATCAAATACTTTCTTTGGAGTATAGCAATGGTCGTTATTTACAGAACGGGGTGTCGAGAATGGGCTAAAGCTGTAAAATAGTTATAAAGTTGATAATGTCAATGCCAATAAAGTGATTTAGTAAAAAAAAACATGTGCAAACTTTTCTTGAACAAAATACTCAGTAAAGTATCTATGCTAAATTTAATCCTTATTAGTAAGGATAATGTTTATCAAATATAGTAATTTTGCATCGTCATAGGACCGTATTTTAGAATGTCAATAAAAGCACAATTCGAGTTTTGAGTCGAGATCAAAACAGTTGAATTTCGAACCTGGACCATTGACATAAGGTTCATTATCTATTAACACAATATATTCTTGAGACTTGACTTCGAGTTCTGATAGCTTCTATATTGAATCCTTTTTATTTATCCATAATTATAGTGACTATAAAAATGAACCTACCTCAAATCCAATCGAAAGTCAGTATCAATAGAAATATCTTCTTGGAGCCAGTGCGAGTCGAGTGAGTCATCCAACAAATCCGCCTCTTCTTCTATTACTTCACGGATGATCCGCGCTTCTGTGTCGGGTACTTCTTCGCCTTGTAGTATATCGGACATGAAGTTGCGGATGCTAGTGCATGTGGATTCTGTAATTTAAAATTGGCTGTAGAAAGTAGGTAAGTCATTACTAACATAAAATTCATAGAATAATATCAAAATATGAGCTATAATTGTAAGGCTTTAAGATTGGTTTTCCGAAGGATGTGGGTGAAGGTTTCAAGAAGGGTGTGAAGATATTTTTTCAGGGTTGGCAGCACTTGATTGATACCCTTGGTGTAGCAAGTATCAAAAGGCTATGGTAACCATTTATTTACCATTAGGAAAGTCATGCTTGCTTGCTACCTTAGTATTAAAAGAACTGTAGTATTGAGACAACAGACAAGCAGTTATATTCTGTAGAATAATATGAGGTAAATTATTCACTTTATATGAGGTGTCTAAGTAATAAAGAAGGTGTAATACCATTGTCATCATCTCTACATTTTTGATTTGCTGGTGTACTGTTGCCACTCATCATTGGTAGTCTGAAAAATAAGTAACTCTACTATTTATGATTCTTTGAGTAACATACTGCCAACAATTATTGCTGTGTGTATATCAATAACATTATGGAGTGTCCTATCTGCAATTTTTTTTTTTTTTTTTAAATAAATAAATAAATATCCTGGGACATTCCTCACACACGGTCATCTGATCCCAAACTAAGCGGAGCTTGTACTATGGAAACCAGATAACTGATATAATACATATACTACTTTTTGTTTGTAAATACATACTTAATATACATAATTACACCCAGACTCAGGACATACAGACATGTTCATGCACACAAATGCATGTCCTGTGTGGGGATCGAACCCACGACCTGCGGCGCAATAGGTGGAATCTTTACCAGAGTCTTAACCAACTGCGCCAACTGGCCCGTCAAATTATTGTTTACTAATAAATAAAATAGAATTGTGTTGTGTTCCCGCACATGAGTAAGGCTGCCAACCAATCCGCAGTGAGCATGTGTGGTGGAGTATCTGCCCATTCCTTTTCACCCTCATTTGTGAAAGGAGGCATGTGCTCAGCAGTGGGAATTTATAGGCTGATGATGATGATAGGACTATGGCAACCACAAAGTGGGTATAAAAAATAATAATTATGAAATCTATGTCAACTTCATAAAAACACATAGTTAAGAGTGAGTTTGCCAAGCTGTCAATGCTGCAAGCAAGCTGAGTTACAATGATTTTAAAAGTAAAAGAGGTAGGTAGATAGGTTAGCCGCAGACTGCCGCAGACTTGGAATCAATTTTTGTATTACAAAAAAGGGCAATTCGCGCCATCTACTGTTTGGGTTCTCGCGAATCTCTACGAAATGTATTTCCGGATATTAATATATTAACTTTGCCCTCTCAGTACATTTTTGAAAATATTATGTATGTCCGCAAGAACATTAATTTGTTTCCAGTCAATAGTGACTATCATGATAGAAACACTAGAAACAAAGACAAAATAACTGTACCTAGATTTAGATTAGCTAAAGTAAATAAGTCCTTTCTTGGGAATTGTATCCAATTTTACAATAAAATTCCTCATAGCGTGACCAGTATGTCCTTTTTTAAATTTAAGGAACATATTAAAAAGCGGCTGTTGAGTAGGGCTTATTATAAAGTGTCTCATTATATTGACGACAAGGATGTATGGAAGTAGCTTCTCTCTGCACTTGCCTCACTGAGCAGCTAGTTCAAGGTCCATTTTAATTCAAAGTATGCTATTATTATTATAAGTTATGTTTTTAGGTTACAGATTATATTACTTATTGTAATTAAATTAATACAATTCAATGTTCTTCATTTATTTATTTTGATATAAATGCATCGATATATTATGTCTGTCTAATTGTTATATTTTTATTTTTATTTTGTGATATTTAGTCTAAACTTGTCAATAGTCACAGTGATAACAAATTGTGTGTTTAGTGTTTCCCTTTAGTAATTTTTTATTTTTAAGGCAGACTTAAGTAAGTCATGCTCACTTTAAGGCCTTTGCTTGCGGCGGCGTCGTGTGACGGGTCGCTCACTTCCCTCCAATATGGCGAGGAGGGCGATGGCTGCCACACGCGTCATACTTGTGAACAGGTGCTGCTTGTGGGGGCTGGTCTGCTTAAGTTTGCTATTGATTTACTTATTAAATATTTATTCAGTCTACTTTGTAATTTTGCCGCCGCGACGGGGCACGCAATTGTTTTCAGTGCGATTAGAATGTAAATATTATGTAATGAATCTAAGCCTGTTTTGAAAAGAGTAATTGCTGAGTTTATTGCCGGCTCTTCTCAGCAAATGCAACCTTCCGAACCGGTATTAGAGTATTAGAGTCAGACTTTTCATAAGTGCCTGCGAAGGTCTATTTGAATAAATGATTTTGAATTTTGAATTTGAATTTGAGTTATAAGCACTCCAGGAGTGGCACATTAAAGCTGTGCTAGTTAGGTCACTTTAACCATGAGTCACATCAGTGTCGACAACACAACATGTAGTGTGACAGTGTGCCATTTATGTTCGCAATAAGGTCAAATCTTGTGTAGGTAACCTATCTAACTCTTTACTTATAATATAATTCATTAGCAACATAAAAAAATATGTTTACCGGAATGCTAAAGTATCATCATTATTCTTGAGAAATGTACAGAAATCTATATTATCTCCAATGTCTTTTAATGCTAGATAATTTTTGAACCTCTTGTCTGAGCTCCTACATTGTTTCTTGAACTTGCAGGACGACTTCATGTTTAAATAACACTCTTTGCACAGTAGGAATGTGAATGAATCATTACGTTTCACCTGTAAAGAGCAGTAAAATTTGATATTATATTTATATTATGATATTTATTTATTTGTCTTTATGTTTTTATGTGGATTATTGTTACTGTAAGGTCAGTAACTTATTTCATGAGTCAGAGATGAGAGACATCAAATCATTTAAGTTAGTTTCATAAGAATCAGACAATATCAATGCTAATATAATAAAACTGAAGATTTTTTTTGATTATTTGTTTAAACATGCTTATCTCTGGAACTAACAGATTCGAAAAAATCTTTATGTAACAGTATCTGGAGTATTAATGACTACTTTCTAACTAAGGAATGTGGGTTATAATCTGGGAGGTGGAGGAAGAGGGCTACCACTCCATCAACCAAACTGGCTAACACTTAAGTTATGTCTCCACTGATGCGGAACAAGTTCAATTAAGTACAAAAAAAGATTTTCAGGTCCAAGGCTACGTCATCTACTCTAATAATCTTGCATCAAATGCAAAAGCTTGTTAACACTCAGCTCTGCTCCGTAACGCCTGAAAATATTTTGATTTAAGGGATGAGATAACATAGAGAATACTTGGGAAAACAAGCGGGGGACAGATAGTTTTATATAAATTAAATACCTGCAAGCCGGTAGAATAAACAAACAGCCTTCTATTTTTTTCTGTGTACTGTAACAACTCAGTTGGATCATCGAATTTAATCAAACAACCTCTACAAAATCCTTCCATTGTTTTGTTATGATTATATCCTCTTTAAATCACATCACAGCAGGCTCAAGCAACATAAAAGCAAGGTAATGGATTTTGCGCTTTCTTCGCTTCTGTCTGAAATCTAAGGCAAAATAGTAACCAAGGATGTTATATAAAACTTGTGATAACGTATGTCTTGTCCTCTTTGTCCTTCTCCTCTCCCCAACCAAAGAGTAATTTTATATTATAATACCACAGTTTTACCATTAGGCATATAATAGTATTAAATGATGATTATGATGGAGAGGGAGGACATGTCCAAAAATCATGGCATCTAATCTATCCAGTGTTGCCAACTGCTAGCTTTACTAAGTAGCTAGACATCTTGCAAAAAGTAGCTAGATTGCCAGATTTTGATACCCAAAAAAGTTGCTAGAAGTAGCTAAATGTTTCTAAGTAGGTAGATAACAATAACATTGTTAAAGAGAATTAAAAATCAGTAAATTAAATATGTTTTTTTTTCAAAGGTAATTAATTTTCACAATATATTTAACAGCGATCATTAGTTTTAAATGAGGAGATTTCTTATGATACCTCTATGGTCAAATTACCTGTCAAATCGTGTACTTAAGGTTCAAATTGGATCCAAATATCAACATTTTGACAGGTATTTTGACAATAAAGTATCATAAGAAAACTCCTTATTCCCGGCCACCGACCTATACCCACATCTAGGCCAATAGCGTCGCTTTTAGTCTTTTTCTACCGAGACCCAGTGCCCTATTACGAACTTTCGAAAGTATTGAAAAGTAGCTAGAAAAATTAGCAAAATAAATTTAGCTACAAGTTACATTAAATTGTAGCTGCCTAACACCAAAAAATAGCTAGATCTAGCTATAAAGTAGCTAAGTTGGCATCACTGAATCTATCTTCTGGTATGTACTATTAAATATTCTGTGCTTCTTCGGTTAGATCTGGATCTGGAAAAGAAAGAAGTAGAATTTGCAGATTTTGCTTGCAGCACCACAACGACAACACGCACTGACTGTGCAGTGTTGCCAACTGCTAGCTTTACTATCTTAACTAAACTAGCTTAGCTTAGCTTGACATCAAATAAACTATTACTACTTTAGTTCTTCGTCTTCTTCTTCTTATTTTTAATTTTGGCAACCAAGCCCAAATTAGGGCTCATTTCTACCAGTGTCGAGTTATATTATAGTTTCCAGTCACAATAAATCACTTCACATTATAGTCCTCAGTCAGTCACCGTCCATAGAAGTCATGTTTTACTACAATGGTGGTCATTGTACTAAAACTCTTCACGGACATTTTGAGACAACTTGAAAAGTCACGATACACATAATTCATTTCATTTCACTTCACTGGTGCACATAGATGATCTTTATTGGGTAAAATACCACCAAAAGTACACAATAAAACTCAAAATACACAAATTTATGAAAATAAAAATGAAAACGCTACGTCACTCTGCAAGTTCCCGCCAAAAAGCCCAACTTTAGTTCTCTTGGTAGTTTGTGACTATTACTCCCAGATAACTATATATTAGTCGGAGCTATTACTAGACATCTTGCAAAAAGTTGCTAGGTTGCCAGATTTTGGTACCCAAAAAGGTGCTAGAAGTAGCTAAATGTTTCTAAGTAGGTAGATACAATACAATAAAATTGTATGTTGTTCAGAGAGTTAAATGTTTCAGCTTACAATATTGTATTAATACTGGAATACATAACAGCGAAGATAAAAGGATTTGCAATATTTTTAACGCGGATGTAGTTTAGGTAATTAAAATATAAAATAAATGTCCGTGGTACTGTGAGTACCTAGCTTTATTATAATTAATTACTAGGTACCTACCACAACATAAGGTTCCTGGGCCCATGACCTTATAATAATAATAGTTGGATTGGTGGAGTAAGTACTACTGGAATAAAGCTACTTAGAGTTTCAAAAACATATTTATTTCATATTATTCAATTTAGGCCCTGATAAGGCACTTATGAAAGTTAAATTATAAGTAATTTATATTTAAAACATATTTTTTTACACTTGACACACAGGGACATAGTTCTTCTTTTTCTTCTAAATATAAAGTAGTCGCATTTTAGGTAGTATGCCGACATTTTAGATACCTACCTCGTACCGAAAAGAAAAGTATTATTTTGAATGCTGAATTTTTATTAATACAAAAGTCTAATACTAATATATCTTATCCCATTATTAAAAGACTAGCTGTCCCCTGCGGCTTCACCCGCGTTTCCGGGATAAAAGTAGCTTCCTTTTCCATACCATAGGCTTCTTCTTCTTCTTATTTTTAATTTTGGCAACCAAGCCCAAATGAGGGCTCATTTCTGCCAGTGTCGAGTTATATTATAGTTTCCAGTCACAATAAATCACTTCACATTATAGTCCTTAGTCAGTCAACGTCCATACAAGTCATGTTTTACTACAATGGTGGTCATTGTACTAAAACTCTTCACGGACATTTTGAGACAACTTGAAAAGTCACGATACACATAATTCATTTAATTTCACTTCACTGGTGCACATGGATGATCTTTATTGGGTAAACTACCACCAAAAATACACAATAAAACTCAAAATACACAAATTTATGAAAATAAAAATGATAACGCAACGTCACTCTGCAAGTTCCCGCCAAAAAGTCATACCATAGGCTATTTGCGTTCCAAATTTCATTGTGATCGGTTGAGCCATTATCGAGACTGATTCCATCATACTGCGGAATTAATACTAAAATATACCTACTATGCAAACAATTATTATATACAAACAAACTTACTAGTTTCGATAATGTAGAGATACTTGTAAAAAACCATGACAGACGACTGCTATTAGAATACTCCTACATTTATAATAGTGCAACAAGTATCGATATCGATACAATTTGCACCCGCGCCGCGTCTCTAAATCTTAGTGTGTCCTTGACTTAGCCAATCACAGCGCGTTGCCGGTGGTCCCCACCACCGGCAACGCGCTGGCGACGGCGGAATTGGCGGAATAGATTTCAAGCAAAACGTCATTGCGCTTCTTTGGGTTAATTGTTCGATGGTATCATAAGAAAACTCCTCATTCCCGGCGACCGACCTTTACCCTCACCCAGGCCAATAGCGTCGCGTTTAGTATTTTTCTTTCAAGTGCCCTATTACGAACTTTCGAAAGTATTGAAAAGTTGCTAGAAAAAGTAGCTAAATAAATTTAGCTCCCAATTTCATTAAATTGTAGCTGCCTAACATAAAAAAATAGCTAGATCTAGCTATAAAGTAGCTAAGTTGGCATCACTGTGACTGTGACTGAGTATAGCAGTAACTACCTAATCTACCTATCCATACATAAAGTAAAGGACTATCTGACCAAGGATTTATATCTGTATACCTATAAAATCTGTCAATTAAAGTACAAGCCGCTATTTTCAAAATCATTCTTTATTGGACTGGACAGGTTAAACTAGCTACTAGTGATTATGGCGTTAATCGGAATGCACCCAAATTTAAAAGGAAATAAAACCGGCCAAGTGCGAGTCAGACTCGCGCACCGAGGGTTCCGTACAAACCTGTAGGTATTTATATACCTTACTTATGTAAATGGTAGCATAGACCTGAGTATTTGATATTAATTTCAATTTATGACGTATTAAAAAAAAACTACTTACTAGATCTCGTTGAAACCAATTTTCGGTGGAAGTTTGCACCGTAATTTACATCATATATTTTTTATAGATTTATCATTCTCTTATTTTAGAAGTTACAGGGGGGGCACACATTTTACCACTTTGGAAGTGTCTCTCGCGCAAACTATTCAGTTTAGAAAAAAAATTATATTAGAAACCTCAATATCATTTTTGAAGACCTATCCATAGACAACCCACACTTATGGGTTTGATGAAAAAAAAAAATTGAGTTTCAGTTCTATGTATGAGGAACCCCCAAAATTTATTGTTTTTTTTTCTATTTTTGTGTGAAAATCTTAATGCGGTTCACAGATTACATCTACTTACCAAGTTTCAACATTATAGTTTGGGAAATAAATGGCTGTGACATACGGACGGACAGACAGACAGACAGACATGACGAATCTATAAGGGTTCCGTTTTTTACCATTTGGCTACGGAACCCTAAAAACCGATAGATCGAAAAAACAAAACGGAAAAAACAATGTCAATGTCAAAATGGCAGAACAAAACAATGAATGCAATGAGTGATAGGTACGATTCATTCATTCATTTCATTTACTATACATTACGTAGTATCCCCTATAGTGGTCTGTGCATTTACTCAATTACTCATTCAGCTACAAATAAACAATGATGGAATCGCAATAAATAATAAAAGAAAAATGGATAACGCAGTTGATTCTCAAATAAATGTTACTATTAGAAAACCAACCAGAGTTTTACATTTCAGTGATGGAGTTGACGAAGAAATAGAGGAAGAGAATGTAACCGAATTGAAAAATGAACCAAACCAACATGTTGATCCAGTGAGTAAACAAAGCAAGTCACTAACAAAAATAAATCTTTAAAACAAGGAGAAATCAATCTAGCAGATATTGGGCTAAAGAATAATATTTTACATGGTATTAGGCCTTGAGAGAAGGAAATCAATAAATCATAGTAAATATTATACACACATGCATTGCGCCATTGCACATTATACCTACGCTCTAATATTCAAGGTTGATCTTGTTTTGTTGACATAGTTTTACGAACTTAGATAATTAGTACCTATCTTGTTGTTAGTATAAATATAGAATACAAGGACAACCTAATGTAAATTTTTTCAAGTCATTTAAGGTACTATCACTGCAACGTAGGTATTACCATTTTATTTTTAATTGGTGAGTTGATTTGTGCATCATTGTGATTGTTGCATATTATGACTAAGCGACTGTATAATCATGTGGCTGATTAAATCATATTTATATTAGTTTTTTATTATGCTTAATATACCTTTAGGTATATCAGCCATCTGTTTCAAAACAAAACAGATGTACTATTGAATATATCTACAGTGATAGTTCAAAAATAAAATCTCTCCATTACAGATTGACTAACAAGTATTTCAATATAATTGACTGTTAAAAAAAGGGTGTAGAGGGAAAAATTTGGGTCAAACTATGTGTGAAAACTCATTGAGAGCCTCAAGACTATCCTAATCCTAACAATTTTCTTTCTAGAAAACTTTAACATGGGGTCCATGGTTCTCTCATGTAGCTTGGAAATCTGGCACAAAGGTGTTGAATGCTGTTGACTATGCAGGGGAATCATTAGCAGGGCTGTTTGGTATCACCACACCTAAATATGCAATAGAAATTGCTGAACATGAACGGATACAAGAAGAGAAAAAGAAGATTGAGGATGAGTCCGCTGGTTGGGTCCCAAAGAATGGTGGTGGGGACATACCCTTAGTTTTGAATGAGCCTGTCAAAGTTTATAAACCTGAGGATGCATAAAGTGTCAATTGAAATAAAACTAATTAATCTTAATAATTATTCACAGCTTTTTTTTTTTTCATCTAACACATTATTTACCTGTAACTATTAATAATTACTTTATTTATATTCAAATATATTTTAATGTTATTAATTAATTGTATTATAATTGTTGTAAATGCTTGATTTACTGTGGTGAAGTCATTAATTAAATGTTAAATCTTGTAAATATTTTCATGTTACTAACATAAAAAATAATTAATTATTGTTTGCCTAATATCTCTAATAAAAATGTGACTGCATTCGTTCTTGATTTATTTTTGTACTTATTTTAAGATTGTGTAGTAGAAAGTAAAGTAATTAAGTAAGTACATTAGTTCAAAAGAATCACCCATGGGCTACAACAGTCTTTCTCAAAGTGGGCGATAATGCCCCCTTGTGGGTGCTGAAGGGATTCAGGGGGGGGTGATAGAAAACCCAGATATATTGAGATTTGTTAAAAAACATAAGAAAACCAAAATTAAATAGGTAGGTACCTACCACAACTATTCTAATGCTCCATTAAAATGTAAAATTGATTAGTTTGAGAACCCATGGCCAAAGACTACAGTAGTATACTGGCTCATGGCATTATTAGGATGGTGCCTCCAGCCTCCAAGATTTTAAAAATATCTACCCAAAATTCAGCTCAGACCAAAAATAAAACAGGCAAGCCAAAGAACGGTATCGTAAATGTTAAACTTCTTCACTAGATTTCGGTAATATTAGCACAGTGGCGCCTTTCCGTTAGATACTTTGCCAAAAAATCTTGTTCCTTCTATCTCCGATCGCTAGATGTCAGTGTAATCTTGTGTATCATGCCATCTATAACGAAAATAATAACCTAAAGCTTTTTCTTTCTTCAATATATTTTGTAGTGCAACGCTAGATGGCGCTATTTCATGATAACCATTGTTGACTGATCTCGTATTCTTTTGTTATTGAGATTGTTGACATTGCGCCTCGTTTTATATAATCTTAAGTTTTCATTTATTATTTAGTTTTCGGTTCTAAGTACTTATAAGTATTACCTACCCAACAATTCTTTTACTTAAATAGGTACCAATTATCTTTTTAAATCATAGGTCAGCATCTCAAGTAGGTAGGTACCTAACTACCAGAGAACCTAAGTACAGTAATTGAATTTCATACCCATACATAAATTCAGTAATCGTTGCCTTCAGTCATTCCAATAAGACTTACTTTAGCTTGAAGAGAT
Organism: Achlya flavicornis; assembly: GCA_947623365.1. Lineage (NCBI taxonomy): Eukaryota > Metazoa > Arthropoda > Insecta > Lepidoptera > Drepanidae > Achlya > Achlya flavicornis. The sequence continues at coordinate 9,670,109 of OX392482.1, forward strand.
CACATGTTATAAATTACACCTCATACGAAATTGGAAACTGTTGTAAGAGATGTTGTCAAATGCAAAGAGATTTCAACTTTAACGTCATGAAATAAGGTTTCAAATAGAATGTCCATAATGCATATGTTATTGTTTGTCGCTGTTTAGCATGTGATATGTCGAAATGTAAACTGTTCGGGCTGTGTCCGCAGATCAATATGCGTGTTGCGCGAGGGTGTTTAAAGTCCCCCGATTGGCCGACGTGTGTGGGGCGGGGCTCGTGTGTGTGAGGCGGCGCGCGCTCTCTATAGACACGATCGCAGCGTTTTGGCGCCAAACTGGGCAATATTGGCATCCCATTTTCGAATTTTGAATTTGCAGAGTTACTAATCTAAAGAATTGGAAATTGTACAGTCAGCGTCAAAAATACCTAGCTGATCACTTTAGTACCGTGTCACATTAAGAAATTTCATACAAACTGTCAACAGAATGTCAATACATTATTATGAATTAGGTAGGTACTTAAATGCCAATCTACTTTTAAGGCTGACCGTAACCTGTATGAAAACTGTGAATTGTGTGACACAGTAGGTACTAAAGTGATCAGCCATTTTTGACGCTGACTACCTGCATTGTATTTTTAAATTAAGTATAATATTTACCTAACCTACCATACTTACCTATCTGGGGGCACGGGAGTACCCCCCGCCAAGACAGCCAAGCGAAGCGCAAGGACACTACCTACCTTTTCTCCAAGCTTTTCGTCGTTTTTTTTAATCCTCATAACTTGCGTTTGGATTATACCAGATAAACAAAATTCTCGGGATATGATATGACAGGAGGAGCGTGTCTCCCACGACACAGGGTGACCTAATGTGGGAGCACTGCCAAATTACCAGCATGTACTTTATTTTTTTGGAATAAATATATTTTGATTTTGATTTTTGATGTCAATAGTGAACTTATTAAATATATTCAAGGTTTTAGATTTTATCGATATCTAAAAAAAAAACGATTTCGTCACTGACTCACTGATGATCATCAAAACTCTTAGGGTACTTCCTGAAGTCCTAGAAAGCTGAAATTTGGTATGTAAGGTTAGTACCTACACAATCAACAAAAAAATTATAAAACTTTGAAATTTCAAACACAAAAGAAAAACAATAGCAATACAAAAAGAAGTGAAATCCCACCAAAAACATTTTTGCCACATATTTCGACTAAAGAGTGTAGAGTTTGTGAAGTAAGGGCATGTAGAGTTATAAGCTTGGCTCTACATGAGATCTGATAACTTTTTGACAGTGCGTTTAAATAAAAATGTTTTTGGTGGGATTTCGTATTCACGAAGGCCCAGAATCCATGGGCTTACGATATAAAGGGATGCTTCATGAAATCCTAAGAAGGTTACCTGTCGGTTGCCTAGCGAGATGAATACCTACTAATCTTCTATATCTAGGTAGGTATTAGGTAAACTAACCTACCTATTTGTCTTAGGTATCTACAGCGCCCGTAGTTATCTGACCTGGTGGCCAAAAGAGGAACTACAAAAAAATACTTATACTTAAGTATAAGTATTTTTTATCACCGAGCCAGATAAGTTTGTGGGACTGTAGGTATATTAGGAAGCTAGCTAGCAGATCAGATAACTATTTCTAGGATAGGTAGGTGTACTTACCTACCAAGATTAGTCTAAGCATGACATCATAAATTAGTCAATATTAGGCACCTACGTACGGGAATAAATTACATAAGTATTCAATAAGCATAAATTATACATTTTATCATTCATGAAAATGTACGATAATTTACGACAAACTATAATTATTAACTAATTCAATAATTCGTTAAACATCGCAGGTCATTCCAGACAATATAACATTGGACAATGGCAGACCAGTGTTGCCAGTATCGGGCAATTTTACCCCCAAATTGTTACCCTTAAAAAGTTTGCAAATTATAAAGAGGCGCGTGATCAAACCAGTTTTAAATCAAATGAACTTGAATTTCTGGTTATTCATCAGTTATTGTTGCGTTATAAATTTTTGCGCGGATTTGCCAAACATCATGATTTTGTATGGAATGTATTGTTTGAACTAGTTTTAGCTAGTTCACGATGTTTGAATATAAATAAAATTTTGTTGCTTTTTATTAGTTTTGATGAGTGGTCACTGGCCAGCACGCGTATAAGTAATTTCTCTTTGTAACGAACTATGTACCTACCTCCCTAAATTATAGTAGGTAAATTGTAGAACAATTATTTCTAATAGGTAATATCTAACTACCAAGATTGTAGTTACCTCTTGAATTTTACCACTTCTACTATAGATCACATGTATAGAAGACGCCAGGCTTTGAGAATTTTGATACCTCTATGAGACGCCATGGGGACGCGCACCTTTCAGGGGCCCAAGTGTTTGTCAAAGTCGCGTCAAAATTGTGACATTCTGTAGACTATATACCAAAACTGTAAAAAGTCACAATTTTGACACCACTGAAAGTTCTTTGGAACACCATTGAAATAGCAGACTTTGGCCCCAGATAGTCTGACGCCATTTACGGTTGTAGACTGACAACATAAAGAAAGCGATTCACTGAAAATTACTATCATATTACTTGTATGGATAAGAGTGTTGAGGCAACCGATATGTTCGCAAAATCCTGGAGCTTTGAGGGACTGACGACGACCACCACGGGCTACCACGAGAAAGAAGATGGATAGTTACCTACCTTCCGAAGTAGGTTTAACTTATTTTTTACATTTAGTTAAGTTACCTGTGATTTGTCAAAAATGACTTGCTAAAAAGGAAGGCACACAAAGTATTTCTCATTTTGGTAAAACGAATTTTTAATTCAGAAGTTGCTCAAATCACGGCTTGCACTGTGTTAGGGAATTCAACACAGGTATCCCCACCTACCTACCATCCGACCCAATGTACCTACGGCAGAACCTAAAACTAGTAACTTGACTGGATACTTTTTGAGGACTTGTCTCCAAGCACCTACCTGCGTAGGTATTCTGGGAGTTGCACTTAAGAGCCAATTTCTCCTAGGGTTTGTATACTTACCACTTTCAGACGTATCATCGCTCACCATGGTGACATTATGGTGTGATTTGGGTATTTGGGATTTGGAAGACAATAAAACTGATTACGATAAAATATTTTTGTCTACCTCAGGCCGATTACAAATTCGTTATTTGAAATCCCCAGTCCATAGAGCAGATGTTCTACTTTTTACTTTGCATGAATTCGCAATGTTGTTTATAAAAAAATCTTTTGTGGCCATTTAAAAAATAAAGCTTCCATTGACAATACGGCATGCAAATTAGACGAAAACCCATGGAATAAGAGCTTATATTTCAACAATTGTATGTACTAATTTCAACTCTATTCCTAATAAACATAAAATTATATTCGTACGACAAAGCTTGAACTGCAAAAAAATCTTTTTGTTCATAAAATTGGTAGAATTTTGAACTTTAAATTGGTTAGGGGAAAGTACAAAATAGAAAGTGAATTATTATTAGGAATAAAATTTGCATAAGGATATTGCACACCTTTCCCCGTTGATCCGTTCAATGCATTTTGACTGACAGCTTATATTGAATGAGGGATATAGGTATTATATAAATTAGAAATAATACCAGATTTACGCAAAGTTAGGTACATAATAGAAGAACCGACTTTCTAATAAATACTTAGTAAGATCGTAGGTATAAAAACATCGAACTTTTGTTTATACTAAATCATAAAATAAATCGTATTGTTTTTACTAAGTCCTTATTTTATTTTGTAAATAGAATTTGAAGTAGGTACATTAAACCTATATTTATTTTCTTTATACGTAAATAATGTGCCTTGAAATTGTGAATATTAATAGTTACTTGTAACAAGCAATAATCTAATAATAGCACAAGATTTTATTTTAACATTATTTTAGGTTTCTACAAAGACTATTATAATGTCAAAAACTATTAATATACAAGTAATTAGCTTAAGATGAAAATTCATGCTGAACAAAAGGCTAAACATAATGTTTTTTTTTATACTATACGAAGTCTGTAAACAAGCAAACGGCCCACCGCCCACCTGATGATAAGCGGTTAGGGGAGACCGGGGCTGGTTGTGACATTTTTTTTACAAACTGTCATATTTTTATATTGGTTTGATTTTTTTACCTGGATATAGGTTTGTTTTATTAAGTAACTATTCAGGATTTTTATTTAAAATAAATTTTATGTAGCAGACTAATAGTAATGACATAAATGTATGAATTCTGAAAAAAAAGCCGTGTAACTTTCAACCCCGTGCTCGGGGCTGGTTGTTACACTACTGGGGGCAAATTGTTACAATAAAAAACAAACGTATTATACGTGTTTTTATTAGAAACAATCATCACAATCAGTTGCTTTTCTTAATTTAAATGACATTATGTCTATAAAGAAGTCTTTTGCCTTATTACAACGAAAACAATCAACTTAAATGAAACAAAATTACAAACTTCAACTTTTTCTTGACTTTAACTTGATCTTGTACTTCGTAAAAACAAAATCTTTCTCACCTATAAGATTATTTACCTTTCTATTAAACAAAACTTTTATACCTACTAATGAACAAAACGTATTTTAAAATAGAAAATAAACTACACTTAAAAAAAAGACAATCAGATCTATAAGGAAAATCAAGCAGTTCAGTCACTGTAGTCTGAACAATCACTTTCGCAATTCAAGCAAATGTAATGTGCTATATTTCCTCTAACACACTTCACATGTGACCAATTCTTAGAAGCTACTAAGCTACACACTCGGCCCATTCCTCACTGGATTTCTTCGGATCAAAAGGATCACAAATCACAACATATCAGACAAAAATAACCATACTCTACTTCACTTTCTTCGTTAGTGTCATGTAATACCTTCCTCTTTAGGAGACCTTTTTTTTCCTAAAAAAAAGTAAAAAACTATATAGCACAAATTATATCAGTCGGCAACAAGCACTACGGGGTAGGTAGTGACAAATCACAACCTGCCCCGAGCAAATGTAACTTTTAGCCCCAACGCCAAAATTGACCCTATAAGGTTATGCTGTGAAAACGTCAATAAACGTAGCTGTATAAGCGTAGACTCATTGCAAAACGAAAGCATTAGGGCGTAAATATCACAACAAGGACATATCTGCCTGTATGGAACATAGGTTACAAACCAATATTACTAAAAGTGTAAAATTTTACTAACCTACGCTTTTAATGGCGGCACGCTTGGGCTCCTCTCACAAAAACGCTGGCGCCACTGACTCTCGTGGCGTGCTAGCCGGTGGCGACGGGAGTATTTGTCCCTTTCTAACGTCAGTATTGCGTTATCTGTTTCGCAACCATTGCCACTGTAACTACCTACCCCTGTCACAACCAGCCCCGGTCTCCCCTACTGTAGCCATATGGACGCTTGCAACAAACGAGGCATCACTTACGCGTAACCGATCCTTCCCCAATGAGCTCTCACAGGAACACAACAAAGTTATTTGGCTGCGCTATTCTATAAAATGGAGCGAATTAACGCTATGCTCTGCCTCTCTTAAACATAATTAAAACCTACATAAAGTTATGTTGTAAAACTATACTGATAAAAACACGAAGAATCTACGCTGTGGCAGCAGACATCTAAATTACACTTATTTCTCGTGAACTTTTTATGATGTACCTTCCTATGCCTGAGTTTGTCTACAATCTCACCATGTTACCTGGAGGGAACTGGCTCTCAAGTGCAGCTGTCAAAACACAGCGGTAGATGGTGAAGGATTTCCAACATGAGGATGGTAGCCAGTCAGACAGGTAGGTACTACAAAGTACTCTACCACCGTGCTATGACTTCGCTTTCTTAAAAAGTGCGCGCTGCGTCGCGTCGTGCTCGATTTGAATTGACCCACCTCCCTTCAAACATTGTATATTTTTAACCTATATACGTTTATTTTTTAGTTCTTAGATGATTCACCAGTTCATCAACTTTGATTTCAATAATATTAAAAAATAAATCATTTATTTCACCAACTTGAAACTTAATCTGGAGCACTCCTTTTAAGTAAAAGAATACCTTTGTTAGGAGAAATTAATAATAATCTCTATTTAACTTTAAAAATGTATTGGAGTATTTGCCAACGCCTCGAAAAATTCAAAGCATAGTTAGCTAATCCTTACTGATGACTAAGTAGAATACCAACCCATGTTTAACTTAGAAGAGGAATTTTCATACCTAATATTATAAATGAAATAAATAAATACTTTAAGACCTCAACACGTTCATCTTGGATGCCCATGTGTAATCTAAACACGAGGGGCCCATTTCCGGTGCATAAATAATAACAATAAATCGTTAGCGATTAGAAAAGGGTGCAGTATGCAAAATAGTTGAGTAGTGTTGCCAGTATTCGGGTTTTGCAATATCTGTACCGTTGCTGAAATACGCGTGTTCCCTTTTTAATCGGGCATTATGCATTTTTTTTAATCGCCAGGTGTTGGTATATTTATAATTTTATTATTTAAAAATGTTATCGGTAAGTATTGTATGTATTGATGCCTACCGAGCTACTTTTAATTTTTATCGAATATAATGTTATTTCTTAAAATGGCGATGAATAATCTTAGTACTAAGACAATTATTTGGTAACATTTTCACAACTCACCATTGTCTTTGATGAACATAATATAGTAAAATCTAATCCCAAATGTCAAATTAGATTACAATAATCTTATAAGTACAGGTTAACATACCTTAAATTTAGTATCTATAAACTCATTTTGATAAAATGTATGCTCCACCAAACCTTAAAAAATGTATGCTCTATCAAACCCAAAACCAGTTTTGACCACTGCGATTTCACAACAACAAAAAAATTCGCAAACCAGTCGGACCAACCCTAAACTGCAGAAGGGACACTTAAAACCTTTTAATATAAACACAATGACGGACGTACGTTTCGATAACGGGTGGGCAGTGGCCGGCACAATGGGCATACTAGCCGATTAATTCGGGACACAATGACCAGGGGCTTGCCCGAGAGGTCATATTTAGGTAGAAGGGTTAAGGGTCAGTGAGGGTTATTGGTAAATAGGAGCGTATGTCCGAATGCCGGGGAGTGACGGTGGCGACGTAGTTACAAAACATGTCGCCAGCCACGGGTTGGGTGAAATTTATGTGTTTGGTTTGCTCTTTAGATTTTTGTATGGAATTTTGGTATGTTTGAAATTATAGTAAGTCATAACACGTTGTTATATGAACTGAGGTACGGTACTATATTAATAGTAAGTGTGAAGTAGGTATATTTAAGTTTAACTTTATAGTAATTGTAGGATATAGAAATGAAACACCGAACTTTTACTCAAAAAATTGAGGAATGCGTATAGAAAGCAACATTTCGTTCCAAAAATCAAAGGGCGACTGAAAACGTCTGAAAACTACCTACATACAAAAAATGCTGCTTGCTACACGTACCCACAATAAAACTATATTTTTTTAATTTCAAAAAGTGATAACAGATGGCGTTACTTGTGGTAAATCAAAGTAATTAGAACATAATTTTTGTATATACTTAGGTGTTAAATAAACTTTGAAAAATGATAGAAACAAGTAAATAAAAATAGACTTTCTAAAATCAATAACAAAAGTATAAAAATCAAATATAAATGTATAAAATCAATGCGTCGCCTACAATTCCACCCCCTTAGTGCTGAATTAAATAACGAAAACAAAATAATGTAAACAACAATGAAAAAAATAAAGCAATAAGTGATTCAGCACTAACCATCTACCGGTGTGAGTAGGGCGACGCGTGTCACCGGTCGTCGCAACAACCCGGTGCGAGTTCGCACGTCTACAATACGCACGCGGCCGTCATCACCAGCGTGCGTCGCACTCACCACTCCATGACGCCAACAACCACGGTCTATATTCGGTTCAACTAATAAAACATAATCACCATCACGCATCGATCTCGCCTCCTTGGTCCACTTTTGTCTAGGCAACAAAGTAGGTAAATATTCCTTTATCCACCTACACCAAAACATATCAGTTAAGCGTTGTGCTACTCGCCACTGTTTCCTAACATAAAAATCACTGTCATCATACTTGCCAAAGTGAGGGTTATTGGAAGAAGTACCAATCAAAAAATGATTTGGGGTTAACGCTTCAGGGTAGTTTGGGTCAGAAGAGACGTGTGTGATAGGACGGCTATTCACGAGAGCTTCGACTTCTAATAAAAAAGTAGAAAGTGTTTCCGGATGCGGCGCGCGTTCTTTCAATACTACTTTAAGTGCCGTTTTCACTGTCCGGATCATTCTCTCCCACGCACCACCCATTTCAGGTGCACCTGGTGGAATAAATCGCCATTCGATCCCTCTGTTCGTGCCGTCGTCATGAAGCTTAGGTAAGTTCAGCTCCTCCAAACTACGTTTAAGTTCGGCATCAGCGCCTCTGAGGTTCGTGCCATTATCGGAGTATATCACGCTAGGGGCTCCTCTGCGAGATATCATTCTACGTAGTGCCATGATGGTTGAGTCCGTAGTAAGGCTTTCAGTCAACTCTAAATGAATCGCACGGATTGTCAAGCATGTAAATAATACTCCATATCTTTTTTGTCGTCTACGACCCACGGTCACCTCCATCGGGCCGAAGAAGTCCACCCCCGTAAAGGCGAATGGGAGTCGGTGATGTTGTAAGCGTGCGGCGGGTAAGTTGGCCATGCGTTGAGGTTGTGGAGCAGCGCGACGGAACTTACAAAACAAACAGCGCGCCGCTACAGCTCGGACAGTCGGCCTCAACTTAACAACCCAATATCGTTGCCGCAATTCATTCACGACTAATTCATTAGCTCCATGTAGTGCTCGTCGATGGTGAAAATCAACCAAAAGTCTGGTTATATGGTGGCAACCATCCAATATAACGGGTCTTGTTGTAGACTGACTTACACCTGCAGTCTTGTCTATGCGACCACCAACTCGTATTAATTCCTTTTCATCTAGAACTGGCGTCAAATTCAGTAACCGACTGCTAGTTAATAAAGGTTTATTTTGTTTTAAACTATCCAACTCCACCGAAAACGAGTCTTGTTGAGATTTTTTTAATAACAATACTTCTGCCTCATTCATCAAATCAATGTTAAGTTGAGTGTTTTTCACTCGACAGCGTCTAATAAATAATAAAACATTAGCTGTAACTCTGAGAAGTCGTAACCAAGAAGAAAATTTATTTTCATCAGGCAATGAGGATTCTAAAACATTCGTCACAACCACATTAATGCTTCTTTGTTCACAAGTAGCCTCATCTGAAGGCTTAGTACATTTTAAATCTTTCGGCCAATTTTCGTCCAATTGTTTTAAAAAATTTGGACCTTGAAACCAGACATCTGAATATTGTAGCGGAGGTGTATCTTCCTTGGTCGCTATGTCGGCCACGTTTAAGCTGGTTGGAACATAACGCCATTCAGATAAGGACGTAAGTTCGTCGATTTCACCGAGTCGATGAGCTACAAATGGTTTGTAATTCCTTGGGTCACTACGAATCCACTGCAGAACAGTGCTAGAATCTGTCCAGAAGAACCGCTTGTCTGCCTTTACATCTTTATGTTCCTTCTGCACAGTATCAGCGAGGCGTGCTGCAAGCAATGCGCCTTGTAACTCCAATCTTGGAATAGAAATAGGCCGAAGAGGAGTCACTCTGCTTTTGCTGGCTGCGAAGCACACACACACGCTTCCATCCGATCTCATAAAACGCCAGTAAACGACCGCGGCGTACGCTTTAATGGATGCGTCACTAAATATGTGTATCTGTGTATTTATAATATTATTCGTATCGTTAGGTGTACTCGGTGCAGATGTTGAATAACAGTTTGTCCAAGTCCCAGCTTTAATATACCAGCGTGGTATACGCAAGGATTGTAACTGTTGTAATTCATCGAGCCACTTCATCCATCTAGCATGATCATCTAAATGGATGTGGCATTTCCAGTCAACACCACTCCTATGCACATTCTGGAGTATGATTTTACTTTTTATTATAAACGGGGACAAAAAACCATGTAAATCATAAACAGACATAATTATACTCAGCATTTTAGCTTTGGTTGGTGGCGTACTACCATCTAATATCTCGTTCGGTATTCGGTCCAACGATATTTTAAAACCAAAAGAGTCATCGTTTGGATACCACATCAAACCGAGAGTGCGCTCAGTTGTATTCATAACTCCGTCCTTAAATTGTATAGCCGAGTCGGCGAGCGAGCCAGCTGGTATCGCGGATAGAACCGGTTTGCTATTACTCGACCAACCTCTAATCTCAAATCCACCCTGTTTATGAATTTTTGTTATATCGTGTATTAATTTAATTGCAGTTTCTTCATCAATTGTCGATTTTAAACAATCATCCATGTAATGGTCATTAATGATTACTTGAACGGCTTGCGGGTTCAAATCCTCGTATTTTAGGGCATTCTTATTTTTAATATATTGCGCTATAAATGGTGAGCATGTGGCGCCAAAAATTAAACTATTCATAGCACATATTTTAATCTGACTATCGGGTGCTTCTTGCCACAAAAATCGAAGTACATGCTGATCTTCAGGGCGTATTTTAATGCGTAAAAACATGTCCTTAATATCGCCAATAATGACTATTTTATTTTCACGAAAACGAAACATAATGCCTAAAAGTGAATTATATAAATCCGGACCTGTCAGTAAATAGTCGTTTAAACAACAACCTTCCACCTTGGCGGCGGCGTCAAACACTAACCGAAGTTTATTCGGTTTATTGGGATTCTGTACACCAAAATGTGGTATATACCACACACGATCTACTGACCGTTCACTATCGTCGAGCTCTCGAGCGTAACCACTATCAAACAACTTTTGCATTTCTTGTTTATATCTATCTGCGTAGTTTCTGTCCTTAGCAAATTTCCTTAATAATAATTTTAATCGTGATAACGCGCAATTATAATTGTCAGGTAACATAAAAACATCATTTTTGAACGGTAACCCAACTTCCCACTGGTCCCCAATTTGACGTGCAGTATCGTCCAATATTTGCATAGCTCGTAAATGTGACGTATTCTCGCGACGTAAGGGTGAAATTCCTATGGAATCTAACTCAAATGATTGTTTAATTAAGTCATTCAATTTGTTTACATTTGAACTATCTTCTTCTATGGGAGAGTGAGCGAGATGGCAAATATGATTTATCTGACTTACCCCGGAGTGAGTGCGACGCCCGCCGTGATAGCCATGAATGGCCCAGCCCAGCAAACATCGTGATGCATATGGAGAATTTTTATCACCATGAATTATTTCATGAGGAGCGATTAGGAAATAATTATCTTCACCAATTAGAACACGCGGCACAACACGATCTTTGCATACAAATTTTTTGACAGAGGCCAAATGAGCACAATTAATTTTATTTATTACAGATAAATTTTGCACAGATAATTTTAACATTGAGGTTTTACGCAACTTAATATCGTAATTAACACCATCACTACCGCTAATCTGTACGGACACTTTCGGTGCGTCTGACTGATACACTTCGAGCCCAAACGCGTCGGTGAACTTTATAGCACTCGATTGTTCACATTTTAAGCCTAAACTATCTACCAGCTCGGAATCGATCATCGATATCGAAGCACCATCGTCCAAGAGGGCATGCGTATGTACAACACCTTTAGGGCCACTTAATTTTACAGGAACCACTTTTAACAACATGAATTCGCTTTGAAATGTCGACGGTATGTCAATGTGATTATCTACGTGAGCGACGGTGGCGTCTGTCACCGAAGAAACAGGAGCTTGTTCTTGTTGCACGTCACTCTGTTGTGACTGTGACGTATTCGCAGGCTTCGTCCAGTGCAGCAGGCGGTGGTGTGCGAGACCACAACTATCAATGTCGCACACAGGTGCAGGGCAAGTGTTTCTATCGTGCCGAGTTATGAGGCAGCAATAACATAATCCGTGCGTTTTAACATAACGCCACTTATCCTTGCGCATCGCTCGTCTAAATATACGACATTCCGGTAGCAAATGCGAGCCTTTGTGACAAAACTTACACATGTTTATTCCTTCTTCGGTACATGAAGTTGTGTATATAGGTTTACTATAGCGATTTTTATTATCATTTGTTCGCTTGGCGAATTCTGGCTTTATATTTTCTCGCGGTTGAGTACAACCAACTAGAGATAACCGCTCAGCTTCTAGCTTCAAAAATGTTGCCAATAATTCGAGTTTAGGCCTGTCTTCAAGTAATCTACTGTAGGCATAGTCAGTCCATTTTCCAACTAAAGTGCTCGGTAATTTGGATATAACAGCTGTGGCGAGCTCTGGACTGCGCAAATAATCATCTTGCTTTAGGGCCTGTATCGTAGCAACACAATTATTTATTTTTACAGAGAATGTAATCAGGTCTTGTTGATAATACGAAGGCAAGGGTGGTAATTTCTTTACCTGTGACGTAATATTATGCATAATAATATCCGATCGACCAAACCTTAGCTCAAGAGCTTCAATCACCGCCGACGGCGGCGTGTTGCCGATCAGTAAATCCGTCACTGACTCTTTGGCCTCACCTCGTAATGCTTTCCTCAGTCTCCATAAGTTTTCAGAATCACTAAACTTACACACGCGCGTTGATTCATCGTAAGCACTTTTAAAATGTAGCCATTCAATGCAGTCACCACTAAACACTGGCAAATCCCGTGGTGTGGCCAAACGGCTGAGGAGACGTGACTCCTGTTTGCACGTGGACTGCTTCATCATGTCCTTCAAAGTGCTTGCTAACTGCTGTATACTATTATCAACTGGCGGAATTGGTGTACAACGGTCCAGCCACTTCTCGACACCGGACTGCGCTCGGCTGTAGGCTAATGACCTATGACTTTCACTATCACCATCCATATGCTGTTCATCTTCATGACTCAATTGGGACTTCGACTCAGCGTCGGCCTTGGCAAGGTCAACCTCAAGTTGCTTGTCAATGAGCTCCATCTGTATCTTGGCCTTGGCCGCAGCAGCTTCGAGTTCCAACTGCTTACGTCGGGCTACTGATGACGAAGTAGATTTCTTGGTCTTTATCGTTACTGACGTTCGAACGGATCCATGGGGCGTGGCCGCACATGGTTTCGATGTCGATTCACATTTAATATCTTCCATATTTAGTGTCTTTTTAACATGACTATCGGTGTCACTAAACGGAATCAGATCCTTTGAATTCTTGAATTCCTTAACTGGAGCATTCTCGATCTTGTTGACGTCACGTAGTTCTTGTCGCTGACGTCGTGTTAAAATCTTAGGCCTCGGCGTTTCTGACATTACGCTGATTTATTATCCTGCTCGAAGACCAATTCCTTTTGTAGGATATAGAAATGAAACACCGAACTTTTACTCAAAAAATTGAGGAATGCGTATAGAAAGCAACATTTCGTTCCAAAAATCAAAGGGGGACTGAAAACGTCTGAAAACTACCTACATACAAAAAATGCTGCTTGCTACACGTACCCACAATAAAACTATATTTTTTTAATTTCAAAAAGTGATAACAGATGGCGTTACTTGTGGTAAATCAAAGTAATTAGAACATAATTTTTGTATATACTTAGGTGTTAAATAAACTTTGAAAAATGATAGAAACAAGTAAATAAAAATAGACTTTCTAAAATCAATAACAAAAGTATAAAAATCAAATATAAATGTATAAAATCAATGCGTCGCCTACAGTAATGGTAAATCTGTGTTCACCACAAAACTTATAATAGAACTGACTCTCAAGTGCAGATGTTGAAACATACCGGTAATTTGATGATCTAAAACTTAGATTAGGTAATTACCAACATTAAGTGCAACAATAAAATAGTCAATTGATCAACGCACACGCGTGTCATACTACGTTTTTCAACATACTTGCGAGGAAAAAATCAGACTTGTATTTTTTGAAGTAGATTTTTTGATAATCATCAATTACACAATGAAAACGTTAACAAACAACTGTTTTGAAGAAGAAGGCTTCGTCTACATACATATGACTTGCAGTGCGGTACAAACTTAACATAATCGGGATTATACCTATCGTAAAACTGTGCGGTAATATAAAGACAAATGCACTAGTGCGTCATAAGCTGCATTATTAAACTAAAATCGGTGCAACAAAAGTCACTGTTCACTTTATGAGCAAGTGTGTTCAAAAGTTCATTATTAATAATGTCCTGGGAGTCTGGGACAATAATTCATGTGTATCTATCTGGTCACAAATAGCTTTACTTATTTCTAAAGTAGATTTAATTTTATGTAACATTTTTCACTATTGCTTCAAATGTGCCCACTTGGGCCCAAACTTTCCCATTGGACGGAGACTACCAACGTCAACCAATTTATTTTAAAAAATTACAAAAGTGCCCTTTTACATTTTGATTTATCTTAATTACACAATAACGGAAGAAGTCAATAGATGGCAGTACTTCAAATATAATGACGTCAGATCGGATCTGGGGCGATACTTATCGGGCCAAATAAAGCACTCCACTGTCAAATTGAAAAAATAAATGTAACGCGTTCGCGCCAAGTGTGAAATTGTTGATGATATCTTTTCGGGTTTTTGTCTGTCAGTTTTGTGTGATGATGGCACAATAGTAGAGCTGTTTGGGGTCGTATCTATATCATTATTATTCGTTAACACATGAATAGCCTACCTAGAATACTTTTTTAAAACAAACCTAAATTACAATATGCTTGTCTCATAGTTGCCGGGCCCGTTGGTTAAGACGTGGAGTCTTAACCTATAGCGCCGCAGGTCGTGGGTTCGATTCCCACACAGGACATGCATTTGTGTGCATGAACATGTCTGTATGTCCTGAGTCTGGGTGTAGTTATGTATATTAAGTATGTATTTACAAACAAAAAGTAGTATATGTATTATATCAGTTATCTGGTTTCCATAGTACAAGCTCTGCTTAGTTTGGGATCAGATGACCGTGTGTGAGAAATGTCCCAGGTTTTTTTTTTTTTTTTTTTTTTTTCCTAAAAATATATTTGTGCATGTGAAATAAAATTGGTCACGGAGTATTTTTCAGTGATAATAAAATTGTATGATAGAAGATTGTTCAGTGCAAAAAAGTACATAAGTACAATATACTTACTATCACTTACTATATAGGTAATATATGAGGTGCCGTTATTATTCTTGATACTAATTTTGTTAATCTTTGAAACTAAGGGGAAATTCTGAAGGAATTTGGAGAGTATACATAACTGGAAATCAATTGTTATTTTGCATCGCTTATAGGTAATACAGTAACTATTAGACATCTAAAGGATTCACACATCACAAACACCTTTTTTAAAGTTCATTTTTGCTTATAATGTAGCCGTCATACTTATACTATCAGTTGTCGAATTGCACAAAAAACACATCCACACAAAGTTACTACGTGATTGCAAACGCAAATTCAACTTTAACACCGAAATAACGAACCGTACTGAACCGCAGTAGCAAAGGGTTAACTCTTTGTAAAAAACTCAATGCAAAGTCCCGACGTGTCTAACCCTTTCACGTCGGACAAAAAGACCAATTTTATATGCGTACCCGGTGTCTCATTTCAATAACGCATAATAAAAAAAGAGATAAAACTTTTTTACCCACGACTCTTTAGGGTCATATTTTTTTACAGGGTTGAATCCTTAATTTGCAACAAGGTGCATCGCAGGCAAAATAGGGGTACCGAATATTCCAATGAGTTGTATATTGAAAAAGTCGCTAGGGTTGCCTCTCGGTTATTTTTTCCCAGAGCACCACACAAAAGATGTGAGCGATGTTTGACATTGATGTTTCGATTATAATTAATAATGTTGATCTACTTTCTCATGGTTATCTTATGATGGTTTAGCTGCAGGTAGATAAACTGTTTTTTTTCTGTATGTATGAGTACGTTTGTAGATTTTTTTATTAATTAATTTTTCTTACTTTACTTTCTGCTATTTCTCATATTTGTCTTTTGGCTACCGCATTAATATAAATTACTTATTATAAAAGGTAATAATAATTTTATCATATTATAATTTAAAGAGTTTATACTTTTAAGTAAATCTAATCTGATCATATGTACATTTTTTTTGTGCTTTTATTTACTAAAGTTAAACTTGTTTTAGTCTACGTTTATTAATGGGACGGTTGAAGTCTACACGATACAAAATCTGGGTAAAAAAACTGATTCCTACAGTAAATTAGGATTATGAATATATTATTATATAACTTACTAGCTGCCCGGCGCGACTTCTTTCGCGTGGTTAACCTACCCTACCCTACCCTATACTACCCTACCCTACCTTACCCTACACTATCTAAACCATCCAGGGCCACGCATACAAAAAAAAACAACTGTACGTGTGTATGTCACTGAATTCCTCCTAAACGGCTGGACCGATTTGAATGTTTTTTTTTGTATGCGTTTGGGTGGCGCCCTGGATGGTTTAGATTCACAAATCAGCCCGGCATATGGCGCTGCAGTCGGTATCTAGGTTATATTATCGTACAGTAGAATTTTATATATAAAGATATACATACGTATTATATACTATCCCGAATTACGTATACATAATTAACTATTCATGTAGCTTTGAATGATTGAAGCCTCCCGATACCGCGATGCCTTACTCTTGAAGGCTCTACATAATTTATAATGTGCGCCATTAATTTTGATACATTATGCCGAGAATATTTCTTCAGTGAGTAGAATAACAAAAGTGCGCAAAAATACTTGTATCAAGATATGTTTGTAGCTATCTCCAGCGGTGTCGCCCGAATTCTTGGGTAAAGAAGGTAAAAAAGGTAATGCAATTTTTTTTTATCGAATCTTTAATTCCGGATGTTACCTCCTACACCCAAACCAACAAACAAACTTTACCTCTTCTCTATAATATTAGTATAGAAAAACAATAAAAATACATGATTGCACAATTTAGTCTTAAAATACAAAGTTGTAAAATAGAACCTACCTTGGAGTTTCTGCTCCCATGCTCAGTTGCCATAGCAACGGCTTATATGTCTGAGAATGCTGGCTTTGAGATGAGCTGTAATTTTACCAAGACAGCATAGATATATGGTCGACATTGACATCTATAAGGCGCCGATCCCACAGAGAGAGTTCAAGAGTTCTGCGTTTCGAAAAAAACGAAAAATTGTATGACGTGTGATTGTTAGCGAATATTGCAGAACTCTAGAAATATAGACTGCTTGCTGTGTGCACATTAGTGAATGTGGAACGCAGAACTCTGAACGTAGAACTCTAGAACTCTCTTTGTGGGATCGGCGCCTAAAAGAGTGCTACGACTGCTACGAGTGACACTCGTAGAGCTTTTGTTATAAGAAAAACGACCGCACTCAGATAATATGTCAAATGTCAACATTATTATATCTAGGTATTATAATATGAAAACTAATGTGATGACTGATTGTTCTGTTTGTCTTTTTGTAATATATGCGCTTCATTCACCTGAGTGCGGTGAAACTTTGGTAAAGTGTTGATTTACAAGATGCGTTGCAAAGGACGCCGGGTATTGGCTAGTTATTGATAAATATTCGTGGTCATATCCGTTACTTATTTACTTTAGTTCGCTTATCATAATATATTTACAGAAAAGACGCCTTATACATCATGACTGCTGAGAAGCGATACAGAAAATATAAACTTTATTTGTTGTACTTATTTAGTGCCTGATAATATATTCTATCATTTCATAACACTGACACAACATATAAAGGAGGCACCCACCCACCCCTTTGCAATCCATACTGTAGTCGACAGGTACGTACTTACGTACTATCACAAACGGGCAATTTTAGAGCTCTGTCCTGTACAGGATTTCCTTTGCGACGTGTGCTTCAAACAGGAAAATGTTAGCCCCACCCGTTGAAACACCCCGCCATCCTGCTTAGTTGACGAACGTGTGAGTGGTATCTTGCATGAGCGATTAGCGGATTGTAGATTTATTTGATAAAAGAAAGCGTTTTATCCATATTTATTACTACCTTCCCACAGCACTTGGATACTTTTTCTGTCACGTTATCGGTATAAAAAGTAGGCTATGTTACTCTCCGGCCTATAACCTATCTTTATACAAAATCAGGCCGATCTGTTGCTTCGTCGCTACGTGAAAGAAATAACCAACAAACACACATTCGATTTATAATATTAGTAGGAAAAGTAGAAAATAGTAGGATTAGCTGTGCCCCGAGTTCCCGGGGATAAAACATAGTTTTTGTCCATCTCCACTGGATAAACAAATCAATTTGTTTTATTTTTTAACTCAGTTACGTAAATATAAAACAAATAATAGGTAAACGCAAATAAATCTATAACCGTCCTACCAACAAATTCACTCTACAAATTGCACAGCCTAACCTTTAGAGGTTAGGCTCATCGCGCTCAGGTTAGTTAGGTTAATCTCGCTTGCAGTTTATATCATCCACCATCCACCTAAACATGCGTTACAGAGCCACCCTGCTTAGGCGACCAAACAGCGGGGGTGGCTATGTACCACCATCGCATGATATATAGTGCCCCTTAAACTTAAACGGATTACCATTGATATATTACGTGGATTCGCAATTCAATCTCGGATAGTCGATCTCTTGCGAACCGCTTACATGTGATTGCTTTTTGAGTGAACGGCATTTATTGTAATTACAAGTAGCTTGCATTATATGAAAACTAACACTCAAGTAACACGATTACGTATTTTAGTAGCTTCTTCTGTAGCTTTGTCTATTTGACCACTTCTTTCTGTCTGTGATATTGTTTTCCTGGGAAGTATTAGGTATGTATTAGGGTGTGATCTATTTATTGTATCAAGTTTCAACTAATTATCCACAAAATCTTTCACATTTAATACTAGTTTTATGTTCTGTAAGTAGAGCTAAATGTCTGAGGTAGATTGACACTTTTAGTTTGTAGGTAAAATAATTATTACATTAAATAGTGCCAAAACTACAACAGAACAAATCACCAACATTGATATTTTCTTACATAAAGTTTTTATTCGCATAGAACATTTATGAGGGAATAGTATATTTCTTCTATACTGAAAACATAATACAAAGAAACCATTATTAAAAACCGGCATTCCAATTTCAAATTGAACACAGGTGGTAGCACTCTGTTAATGGCGGAGTATTGGTACCTCCCTCGGCCCTCCGCAAGGTTGGTTGCCGTGAGACAAACCACAATAGTGGGGTACGCATCACACGTCCTTTCATCACAGCCAAGGAGCGAAGGGCATGCGTGTGACGAGTGCAAAGGTATTGTTTATTGGATGTGGTATGTATTTTATTAGTATTAAAAAGTGGGATTGGGCTAAGATGAATATTTTAATAAAATTTTCTCATTATGTACGTATTTACCCTAAGTAATTTAATGAACTAAAGCTCTACCACATAGCTCTATCCGAAAATTGCATCAAATGAAGCAAGTGAAATGAATAGGATAAATAAAAAAATATTAGGTACCTTTATTTTTATCACTTTTTTATTCATAAAAAATACTTTTAAAATCTACGATATCTTTTTATGTTTCTTAGACCATCTTGAATTTGATTCTTCTTTTGACCCCAACTGACAGTACCTAAAAAAATAAAGAAATGTTTTAATAGACACATAGCTGTACTGCCTTCTCCAAAGTTCACACTATACAGCATCCTAGTATTCAGTGCTTCGTATAGGGCGTGTACACACGAGGGGTGGGGAGGCGGCGCGTGGACAGGCATTCGAAATGAAGAGTGCTTCACAACTACGTCTGTCTGCCCTCTGTCGTCGTGATGTGTGGAGGCGGCTTTATGTATTGGAAAAAAAACAACAAGACTTGCTGCTAAACTACTAAATGTTAAGTATCATTTAATTGGTAATGCGATTGAAAGACGGTGGCAATGCTTACATACATGATAATGATAATATACATTTATATATATATATATATATATTTTATACTACTTAGGTAGCCAACAAGTTTACGGCCCGCCTGATGCTAAGCGGTTACCGCAGCCTATGGACGCTTGCAACACCAGGGGTGTTACTCGCGCGTTGCCGACCCTGCAGAAATCTCTTCAAAGCCTTTTTGAAGAACCCCATGCTGTACTCCATTGGGAAAACCACGGCACCAGGTATATAATATGATACATTTTGGGATACCATAGTAATAATAACTGATAGCCAAATTAAAACTTCTAGATTTATTATATCCTTACACGTACTAGATACATGTAATAAGTAAATAAATTATGTTTTTTTGTAAAAATGTATGCCTTTGTATTTTGTGAGACATACTTTATTATATTTAGATAAGGGGGCCTACCACAAGCTCTTAAAACAAGGTTAAAATAACCTTATTTGTGTTTTGTCTTGTTTTGACGCCGGATGTCAAAGAGGGACAAAAGACAAATAAGGTTATTTTAACCTTGTTTTAAGAGCTTGTGGTAGGCCCCAAGGTGTCTCGATAGTTATTTTGAAATTATATACGAATGCGTATTGTAGCACGTGCTACGAGAATGCTACGAAAACGAAGAAGTCGTATCTATTTGTAAACAATCATTTCAAATGTTACAATAATGGTTGTATAAAGCCTGTTGCTAACGATTAACTACCTTACTCATAAAGCGCTATTTAAACTGTGTATTTAACTAATATACTGTTTAAAGATTCACGTAAATAATGTCACATTATTTGACAATGACAATAGAGTGACTTTATTTACGTGACCCTTTCAACAGTATGTTAGTTAAATAATGTTTTATGAGTAAGGGGGTACATGGATACAACAATTAATACTTAACAGTAAAAGTCAGATTTCTACAGACTTTTTATGCAGAAATATGTCACCAACTCCAGCAAACATCATGGATTTTTCTAGAAATATAATCACTTCTCCACACTGACCCAACCCCTTGCCTTAAGGGTAGTGCTATACTCATATCTTGGGACCGCGGCGCGTCCCGCTCGTCGACTGCTAATGGCGGACCAACGTTTATATTGAAATACTCCATCGAATTGTTATGTTGCCAACAACTGAGGAATGCCGTGATGAGGACGATGCACTTAAACTGGGGGCGTTATACTGGATGCTTTTTAATAAATGCGGGCTTTTTGTTTATGAGATGTTCGAGAATTTTTATTTTTTACTTGTGATGTTCCATGTTTCTTTAGCGAGTTGTTAAAGCAAATATGGTGTATTTGATACATATGAGTCTCCGGTTTTATCTATTGTTAGCTTATTATCTATTCTAATAGTCAACAATAGTTTCACTTTTAATATCAATATAATCTACAGAAAGTGTAGAAATGAATATGTCAACTGCATTTGTTAGTTTAAATGCGTTTTAGTTGTAGGTGGTAGGCTGTATGTGCTTACTACCTCAGGCCACAAAGTCATTACCATGGTGGGACTGCGGACAACTTAAATTCTATCAAAAGCAAAAAAACATTCAATTATGTACCTAACTTGATTATCAAATATACTTTATTGTATGTGTCTATGTCACAAAATTTTAGACAAAATCTTAGTCTCATAAATAAATAAAAATTCCTTACTTTTTACTTTGAGCTATTATTACTAGCTATAGTGAAGTCGCCACACATCACAACTATGTTCAGTTCAAGGGAGGCCATCCGGCCACACTTGTTGTAGAACGATGAACGAAACGCGTAAGCGCAGTGAAAATCACCTTGTTTGCGAGAAAAATACTTAAAAGCGTTCTGATAGCGCTACGTGTTTCTACTGTCTGCTTAGACGACTAATTATTGTTTCAGCGCTATAGAGAACTTTAATTGACTCTAAAAAAATGGGACGTAACGTTTGCTTATGATAGCTTCTCTATACGTAGTAATAGCTCTATGACTATTTAAAACTAAATTAATGAAACTAAAAAATACAATACTACAAGTTAGGCACCGGTCCGGTAAGCGCACATAACTCAATCATATGTTCGCTTGTTTATTTTACGGGCCACGATTATTTATTATTCAAAATTCATATATCACATACAAGTAACACTGGTAAACAACAAACAACCAAGTTATTTACATTTTCAGGTAGTGAACAGACAATTCGCGGCCGGTTGCCATGGCTACGGCAAGATGGCCGACGTCTACTGCGGTTTCCAACTTCGCCTCTAGTTCCAAATTGTTCCGCGAGTATTTTAGAGCGGGCGTATGTATGTACGTGCATAATTACATTATATACGCGAGGCTATATACGACGGTCCCACTAATTACTGGTAGCGACAGCAAAGCCTCCGCTTGCCTCGTTTATTTCGGGACCTTAATTTAGGACCTGTGTGGAGCTTTGATATAACTCTACGGATGTGTATAGAAGGTGTATAGTTAGTTATAGCATTATTTTTGAACAACCTTTGTTTTTAATGATTATTAGTTTCTAATCCAAACGACCAAACGTCATAATGAACATAAGACAATTACATGGCTCCGAAGTCTATGAACTTGCCACGAAGTCAATAGACCGATCGTTAAAGTAAAAAAATCTCCTACCCGAGACGTAAGTTCGTAGCAGGCACTAACCTAGTCTATCAAATAAAATTTGTATATTTAACTTCATTATTATTGTTATACTAGTCAATAGAAAAGATATGAATATTTTTGTACCCTAATTGCCCTTTTCTGCTGTCACTCCACGCGTCTGCAGGATTAGTTAAGGAGGATTTAATAAGAGTTCCTCAGATAAGTGTAGCGAGCGCTTCTATCTAATACTCGTCAACTTAAACACCTTCAACGAGCGTCTCGTGTGAGCTCCCCTGACCCATGAGAAGGTCGTATTGCTAATTAACTACGTAAATTATGTCTTTTTCTCGTTATGAAATATTTTGGAAGGGAGAAGTTGTATCTACAAAACCAAAATGTCCAATGTTCACGTTGGATATTCGATGTTTAAAGGCTGCTTAGACAAAAACCTAAGAAAAATAATATACTTACATCAATGACCAAAAACCTATATAAGAAAAAATAAAATAAAAGAACAAGACTCATCTGCCAAAAAACTAACTAAATAGAAAAAAATTATAACCAGTGTCACATGGAATGATGTAAGGATTCTAACGATACCCATACATTCAAATCAGACATTTATAAGTTCTGGTGGAATAAACGAACTCACATATACATGAACCCTGAAAATACATTCCTTTTTTGGGCAGTCGTTTAAAAAGACAATGAATAAATAAAACAGAATGAATGTAGAGCAGAAAATTACACTTATGGATAGACCATCATGATTAGAATACTGTTCATTGACCAACATTATTGAACTCCGATTCCGGGCAAACTCGTAATATTTTTTTTAGGCTTGTTCAGAAGTCGCAGTTAATAATTTTCATACGTCAGTAATTATCGGCATGTCACAGGGGACTATTATCTATTAAATATTCTGTGCTATTATGGTGCGTTCATGCTTGGCGAAGAGGCACGAGCCGAGCCACGAACGCGCCCACTGCGAGCACGATTCGCGTAGCGTGGACGGGCTTGCGAGCCTCGAACTCGTGCTCGACTGCGCTTCGCCCGATTGTCAGTTTTTTCACGAACACAGGGATTCGCATCGCGCTCGTTGTAGGTTCGTTAAGTACGTCCACACTTGAAATCGCGAGCAACGAATGAATCCTGTTTGTTCGAGGCTCGGCTCGTGCTCGGTTCGCGTAGCATGGTCGCACCATTAGATGGTACAATGTAGGCAAGAGGCGACTCAAAGGTTTGGTATGAGTTCCAACTACCGCGCGTAAACCAAGTTTATTGTTGATATATGGATGGAGATCCGAGTGCCACAAGCACAATGTACACTGAGACTTATTGTATTAAAATAAAGTTCTAAATTATTTTTTACGGAAAGGAACCATTATCATCCATCGTCCATCATTAAATAATTAGCCCGGGGTTTTTATATACCAACAATGAGCTTGCGTTTAGTTTCAGACTACGAAGGAGCTACGTTTAAATCCAGGATATTCACTGTTTTCGATAGTTTTTTCAGAACGAATGGTGAAACAATGATCGCTTAAAATGGTCAACAAGTCCAAAAACGTGTTAATTCTTCCTTTTTTTAAGAATCTTTTATCAAAATTTCTTAAATATTAATAGTTTTTGAGTTATTACCGAAAATCTAAATACCATATTTTTTTCATCCTATTTTGTTAATAACAATTGCAATTTTTTAGGTGCTAATAAATCCTCGAGATATTTTCTAGACGTCATTCCAAATTGAATGAGCTATCGCTCATATTTTTTTTTAGGAGCTTTATGAAGAAATAACACGTTTTTGAACTTGTTGACTAGACTACGTAAAATAAACTCATTAATTATTTGGAGTGAAAACGAAAAAAAATACAGTTTAGAAAATATTTTCGTGAAGGTTTCAATGTACGCCACCCTCAATATTTTATACGGATAGCCAAATCATAAAAAGTGTTTTTAAGAGCGGCGACCGTGAATATTGCATTGTCTTCTCTCATACATTCCGATGTGTGACGACTAGACAAGGGCATAAAACACTATTGGAAGGCGTAAAGTGAGTTTGCTGTGGACATTATTTAGTTTAGAAAAAGTCTGCCTTTGCCTGCCCACATTAATATTTCTTCTCTTAGCAAAATGGCTTTATAGGTGCCACAGAGCAAGTATATTGGTTTGATTGCGTACTCTGTGATACGTACAAATAAAATTAAACCTCAACGTCTGCGTTCGATATAACCAAATTACCTATATGATATGGGTACGCCATAATAAAGTTACCTCAACTGACAGCGAGAACATAATAAAACATGAGCAATTTCCGTTTAATCTCTAAAAATCCTAATAGAAATTCATGCGTAGATAAATCAAAGGTGCATTATGTGAGGCGACAGCCGGATATTAATAACTGGGTTATCCGGCAATTGCCCGGGGCACGTAGCGATGTATGAGCTCTATCACACTAAATAAATAATAATAAATAAATAATAAATATCCTGGGGACATTCCTCACACACGGTCATCTGATCCCAAACTAAGCATAGCTTGTAATAGGGAAACCAGATAACTGATATAATACATATACTACTTTTTTGTTTGTAAATATACATAATTACACCCAGACTCAGGACATACAGACATGTTCATGCACACACATGCATGTCCTGTGCACTAATGACTATATGCTGTGTCCTAAGGATTTACTATATTTAGGCATACGGCGAATGATATTGATGTGATATCGTCATAAAATACCTACTGATAATGAGGCAACCTCGCGGAATTCGTCCTGGAATACTAAGTATTAGGTAGTTATTTAGTATTCCACTCCATTTAGTCGATAATTAATACGGAATATTTTAATCAATTGACTCTCAGTTCCTGCAGTTTTTTTTACATAGGACGAGCGTTCCATCTGCAAGCCAACGCATTATTATTAAGTAAGTTGTGATTTTGTCAAATAAAGCAAGTCATTGGCTAGTCAGTTACTGATTAGTCTAGTTCAGTGGTTCTCAAACTTTTTTGGCGACGGACCCCTTTTCAAAAGCGTAATATTTGATGGAGCCCTAAAATAATCAAAGTATTTATGTGTATGTATTCTTTATTTTTATTAATCCATCACCACCAATTAAGCCATCGACGGGGAATCCATCCTCACATATTGAAACCAGAATTGTTTCGAACTGTGCGGGCTCAAAGGAGCTTTCTTCCGCGGACGCTCATGTTGTGGAATGGGCTCCCTGCCGTGGTTTTCCCAATGGAGTACAGCATGGGGTTCTTCAAAATGGGCGTGAAGAGATTTCTTCAGGGTCGGCAACGCGCGAGTGATCCCCCTGGTGTTGCAAGCGTCCATAGGCTACGGTGACTGCTTACCATCAGGCGGGCCGTATGCTAGTTTGCCACCTTAGAGGTATAAAAAAAAAATGTACATTTCATTAAAATTAATAAAATTATCGGAATATCAAATCAACAATTTCGAATTATTTTTCTATTTGAATTTACTTTCTGAACTCTTCCTGAAGAATGTATTTTGGTCAGTAATATCGCGGAGCCCCAACAGGCTCACGTTGTGTATGGCTGGTCTAGTAATTAAACTCTACTAAATCAAAACCTAACTATTAACCTGCGACACTTGTCGCTCGTAAATTGCTCGTGTGTAAGAACCTTAAATGTGGAACTGGTATTAGTTGCCATGTAATGTAGATACGTGACGTCATACAAGGGACGTACAAAGCGGATATTGTACGGCTTTCGGTGTTCGACGGCAGGATATTGATAAGCATCCCAATATATAGTTATATATACATACTTTCTTATTTATTAGTATAGTAGAGAAAATAAACTTCGATTAAGGTGGTTTTAGAGTACCATATTAAGCTATGATTAATTTAAGATATTTTTATTTTATTCTGATAATGTGTATCAAACACATGCCATACTTAAGAGATTAGTACGTGGATTACGTAACTTACTTGCAATGAAATTCAGATTGAAATTACCTCTGAATTGGTAGAAATATTACAAAATCGGAAATGGTTCCATTTCTAATGAACCACTGTTTGTATTTGCAATTATCAGAACGTAAAAAAGTTATCAGAAAATATCAGATATATTGAACCGATTTCAAATCGAAAATGATTGAAATTAAGTTACGTAATCGACCCGCTCGCTGGAAGAATGGAAATCTTGTAAAGAATTTCAGTATTTGTTTATTTTGTTACAGCTCATGACTCTAGTTTTCTTTAAAAATATCAATAAAGCTTAATAAAGTAGGTAAGAACGCACAAAACAATACAATTAACCAGCCATATCGTTCAGAAACAAAGCATTAATTATAATCGTGGGAACATAACGGTACACACACGAACACAATTACTGCTAAGCACAACCGGTCTCACCACAAGGGTTCGCCTAAACGCCGAATTTTCTCGACGTACGGCCTCGCACCATCCTACCCTCACGAGGATGGGGGTCACCTAAACCGTCCCCCCTTGCCGGGCTCACACGTCTATCCATTTGCCAGCTAGTTCCGAGCTAAATTAATTTCAAAGCTCCTTATGTTACGTGCCTTGCGGCTTTAGCCTGCATGTGTGCGATGCTTCGTATACGAGCTACTTTCGGAAGGCTTAACTCTATATATACGTGTATGTGTGTGTACATTATTGTGTATATAAACTAAGTTTACGGACAGCGCCTTGTTAAGGGTTGAATTAGACGATATAAATCACTCTGCGAGTTAAGGTTTCGTGATGTTGATCGGTGAGTTGTTGGATATTCAATTAATTGTTAATAATGTTTCAATGTAATTACTTTGCTATCTTATGGTGCGTCCATGCTACGCGAAGCGAGCACGAGCCGAGCCTCGAACGAACAGAATTCGTTAGTTGCTCGTGATTTCAAGCGTGGACGTACTTAACGATCCTACAACGAGCGCTATGCGCATCCCTGTGTTCGTGAAAAAACTGACAATCGGGCAGAGCGCAGTCGAGCACGCTACGAATGCTCGTTCGAGGCTCGCAAGCCCGTCCATGCTACTCGACTCGTGCTCGGTTCGCCAAGCATGGACGCACCATTATGTTAAAATCTAAGATCGTTTTCATGATATTTGTAAAGCATTCAACGTTGATACTATGTAGTTAGTACATATCAATCAAGTAAGAAACAGACACGTTTAAAAAAAAAGTAGGTATTCCAAAAAGCATGTACAGATTGCGTTTACCATCGTTAAAATTTATTACAGATTTACATATTATAGATTACAGATTGTAAGATTTATTACACCAACAAATATTCAGTCTACGAAATAATTGCAGAATACATCCGTTTCCAAGTAAATTATTATAACAATGCGAATTCCCAAGCATTGTCTTCATTGGCCCAAGAACCCAGTAAAAATAGCAAATATACAAAACGATGATGTTTTATCTTTATATTAACCTATTCGCCTCCTCCCTATAGCCCGAAATCTCCACATGTGGCGCATAAATAAACTGACAGCTTTCGTATCGCCGGATATTGCTCCGGCCTACTACGGCTTACATAATCATGAAGTATACTATGTAGCTTATGATTTTGATACATAGAATTGTAGGTACTTTAGAATGTATGTATTAAACTTTGATGAATAGTTATTAATTTATCAAAAGGTTCCAAGAAGAGTATATGTGGGCTGTGAAGGGGCTCCTTTTGACACCAATAAATCTTATAAATAACCAAAATCTGTCAATTGAACAATTTCCATAGATACAGATATTTTATATGAATGAAAAAGAATTATACTTTGACTAATGATATATCAAGACTGAACTACGAAGCTGTTTACGCGTAGATAAAAATGTCCTCTAACTGTTAGGGCGCAAATCATTTTCCCGCCCTCAGTGTCAATCGAGACGTCACTGGGACACAACCAAATTCACCAAAAGTGTATTGTTCCAGAATGTCTTTTTGTGTGATAAAAGTGTGCAGAAACTACATAGGTCGATCTAGATCAACAAAAAAGCTCAGCTATCATCAGTAAGTAACAATATTTCCTATTAGTTCCCGCAATATAAGCCATTGAAATTTTTCGAAAATAAATTAATTTGAGTAAGCGCCATATTTACGTATTGCCTGTCCTGCCAGTTTATGAACTCGAAACTCCCATGGTAATATCAGTCAATAGCTAAATACGAGTACGTAGATACTTATATATAAAAAGCGACGGTGACGTGTGCGAAGTTGACGTGTTTATCGTTTTCGGATTTTTCGATCATAGTTATTATGCGTGTGACGTCCATTTTGTGAAAATCTCGAATTGAATTTTAAAATGGCGGTCTTTTTTTTTTATGACTGATGAGATTCTCGACAGTGGATGTCACGTTTTTAAATTGTTTTTTTAGTTGAAAATGAGACTTTTTTTTACAGAATACCAATTGATCCAATTTTAAGAAGCCAATGGATAGAAATCATTCGGAAAAGCCGTAGTGAAGATCTCTGGAAACTAGCCAAAAAATCTGTTCTTTGCTCTGACCACAGATTATAGAATAATTCAGATGGAGTGCGCGGAACACGAAAGTGAAGCCAAAAAAGCAAATACAAATTGAAAATCTGATACCTGGTATTCGTTTTCCAGTTTGTATTTGCATTGTTTAACCACAGTTTCTTTATAAAGGAGTGTTTTTTGTTAAATAAAGTTTGTTAAACAAAGCAAATACACATTCAAAAGCGAATACCAGGTACGTGTTTTTCAATTTTTATTTGCTTTTTTGGCCTCACTCCCATGTTCCGCGCGCTCCATCCTTATTCTGTAATCTGTGGCTCTGACCATTTCAATAAAAATTACATGTATTTTGTAAATAAGCAGGGACGCCGGAGATTAAAAAAGGTAGCAGTGCCCTGCAAGGCAAGTATTTTTTACAAGCTTTCATTTTACTTGCAATGTTTGTATGTTTTCGGACCAAATCTTGCAAGTCGAATTTCACCCACTTCCAGTGGTCAGATTGGCTCGATTTGACTTGATTTGCTCTATTTGACTTAGTTTGACTCGGTTTGACATGATTTGACTTGATTTGAATCGATTTGACTCAATTTGACTTGGTTTGACTGGATTAGATTCGATTTCACTTGATTTGACTCAATTTCACTCGATTTGTCTGGATTTAACTTGATTTGACTCGTGTTGACTCGATTTCACTCGATTTCACTCGATAGTAAGATAAGTAAAAATAATAAGTATTAAATTAATATCGGCGCCATTACTCTTATTTATATTATCATGTATTATCCCGATTCAACTTTTATTTTCGTAGTTTACAAAGATATCGAAACCGTAATATATTTTTCCCCATTTTATTGGATTTTTTCAACAACTGGTAACATTATAAACTTCACTATGACAAGCAGAATGACGTACCGCGAGCATAAGAAGTAGCAAAGTTGGCCACTTTTGAAAAATCTTGTAGTATGAGCATGGTCGTTCTAGACGTATATATTTTCTAAGGAATTATATTTAGACTACATACACCAAGTTTTAGGGTGGTTGGTATGAATATAAAAAGCCACCTCTTTTGTTACGTGCTTGAATCAAGTTCAAATGTATGTATGTCTACAACTAGAACTATTGCAACTTTACTATTGTTCTTCATGAAAAATCAATGAAACGCCATGTTTTTCTAAAATTTATAGAATGATTGTATAATAGTATCATTATAATTCAATTTGGGAAAACTAATGATTTTTCAATTTATTTCGATTGTACCAAATTATATTTTTATACCTTTTGCGGTCGAGACCTGGGACCGTAGGGGTCCGAAGCTCGCCGTTTTGCTCGCACTTTGTCATCAAAATTGATCGAGGCCTCCGGAGACCAGCTGGCGGGGAGCTTTTTCCGCCTACGCATCAGCTTGGCTATCCAAAGAGGGAACGTTGCCAGCCTTCTGGGAACCTTGCCGTTAATCGGAAGCAGCGGCAGACTTGTGGAAATTTTATATATATAGATTGTAATTTGTACATATTATTTGTTGTAAATAAAGAATATTTATTTGGGTATTTTTAAATTGTTACTTTTGAGAATGGAACGTACTTATGATGCTTTTTCGTACGACAACGGTTTATCTTTGATACCTTATTGATATTTTACATACTCGTAAAAGCTGCAAACCAAAATCTCGATTCTCACAAAACACCAATTCAAAATAGGAGAACAATAACGCCACCTGGATTAAACTAAACAATGAAATTAAAACAATTGACCGCTCAAAAACAAACAGTTGGACAAAAACTATGAGATCCATTTACATATCCATCACAATCTAGCCGTCAGCCATGTGCCGGTGTGCCTTTATTCTAAAACGTCACGAATCACGATCAAAGAAATAAACTGAGATTAATTTGCGCCCTTCGAAACAATAGAGGATCGCGCGCGCTAACAAAGGGCTGCGTCAAAGGGCAAGAGCCGAGTTTACTCTATAACTCTGCATGTGACTTCAAAACTTATTGTTTCACCAATTGTGAGAGTTAAACAATGCTTAAATTAATTCGTTGCATGATACGTATTGTTTTAGTTTTAAACTTAGAGTTATTAAATTTCATCTCGCCATCAACCGATAAGCGCTCGAGGCTTCCGTGCAGGCTCGAAACTGTATGTGTAAGTTGTTATATGGTAAATAAATATTATTAAAAAATAACATCGGACACCATGAAAATAGGTATAAAAATTGATCTAAATTTACTAGTTCTACTTAAACTGAAACGATGGCAGTACTGAGGGTAAATATTCGGCTGACCTACTGAGGCTATTTACCAAAGACAAAGAAAAGAGTTGAACTCTTAGTAAAGGTGGGATAGTATACAAAACAAACTTAAGTCAAAGTAAATAATGGATTATAAATAAAAAAAGCGTTTTCACGAAGTTTCCAACGCCAATCAATCAAAATACCAATAAACAGCTGTTCTGAAAAAAGTACGTTAATAAAAAAATGCCAGCAATTTTTCTTTTTTCTCGGCGGCTGAATTGCAGACCACGGTATAGCTTCAAAATGTCTACCAGAGCGTAATATTCAGTTCGTCAAATGGTAATCATTGAGGGAGGCATTATACATCATGGCTGAGATATCACAAGCTTGCTATGAGATTTTTATTCGCAGAATGAGGGAAAACGTCTGTATTGGTACAATCTTTTATGTTCGTGATGATTGTGTGGAGTGTTTGATTATACTTGATTTCAGAACAGGGGTCAAATTGGAAAAAGTTGAACAACTCAGATAAATGAAAGACAGTCATGGTAAAGTCATAATTAAGTTTGTCTTTACTAATTGCGTGAAGGTTTTCTTGTTTTTACTCGGGTTTTACCCGAGTAAAGTGCAAGCTTTATAATGCAACGCAGCAAGGATTGAAGTAGTTATTCTAGTTTTGTACCTTCTGCATGTCGAAGTCAAAATAAAGTAAGAAATCTAATTCAAATAATACACGAAACGGTATATAGGGAAACTGTCTAAACCTATATATCAAAAAGAAAAGTATTACATGTCATAAAAACACATTTTCTCATCAAGTGAGAAAAAAGTTTGAGTTCCCAAGCACGTATGCCTACTCGAAATTATTTATTTTTGCTTATGCGTACATGGCTCTTATTGGGGGTGAGTAAGGTTGAGATTGGGTTGATATAGGACTGACAAAGCGTTAAAGGTTTAATACACGTGACGCAGGAACGCTAGTTGTTACGTTGGCAGCAAGGCGAGCGCATCAAAGGACGTTTTTCAAAGTGAACGTGATTCTCGACCGATGCTCTAACTAGTCCGCCCCGGGTGAGTCTGGGGAGACTAGACTACACTCACATATTGTTGTCGTTATTTATTTGAAAGATTGAGAGGTTGTCGGCAATATTATAGGTACTAGGTTTTAGGATGAAGTATCATCCCAGTTAAAAACGTGTAGGAGTTATTATTGATCAATGGAGATAGCAATAATAAGACATTTTGAATTATGATAAAACTATTATTTACTTGTATTATTTTTATTATTAATATAATTAAACCCACACCCACAGAATACAGTAATGAAATGCAGAATTTTTCTACGTAAAATAATGACAATATGGATATATTTTTAGGGTTCCGTAGCCAAATGGCAAAAAACGGAACCCTTATAGATTCGTCATGTCTGTCTGTCTGTCTGTCTGTCCGTATGTCACAGCCATTTATTTCCGAAACTATAAGAACTATAATGTTGAAACTTGGTAAGTAGATGTATTCTGTGAACCGCATTAAGATTTTCACACAAAAATAGAAAAAAAAACAAAAAATTTTGGGGGTTCCCCATACTTAGAACTGAAACTCAAAATTTTTTTTTTCATCAAACCCATTGGTGTGGGTTGTCTATGGATACGTCTTTCTAAACTGAATAGTTTGCGCCAGAGACACTTCCAAAGTGGTAAAATGTGTGTCCCCCCCCCTGTAACTTCTAAAATAAGAGAATGATAAATCTATAAAAAATATATGATGTACATTACGGTGCAAACTTCCACCGAAAATTGGTTTGAACGAGATCTAGTAAGTAGTTTTTTTTAATACGTCATAAATTGAAATTAATATCAAATACTCAGGTCTATACTACCATTTACTTATATACCTACAGGTTTGTACGGAACCCTCGGTGCGTGAGTCTGACTCGCACTTGGCCGGTTTTTTTTAATAACAAACTTTCAACTATTACAGATACAGAACAGTGTGAAATGTATTTATGGATAGTTGTAAATCATTGTAATATCCACATAAAAAAAAAAACTATGTTAGTAGTAATAATGAACAATTTTACTTGATACATTAAATAAAAGTAAAAAAAAAACTATTACCATTCCACTCCACCCTCGTTGAGAAACAAGCAGCAATAGTTCGACAGTACCTCCACTGGGACCGAGATTAAAGCCGGGAATGGATAACATGGCCCATATGTCTTGGCTGTCACCTCGCACCAATAGTTCGTGTCGATACAAAGGTGGGACTGATTGGAAATCTGCGGTGTCACGTGCATGTGGGCGTATAGAGAGACTATAGTAGTGTGTACGTATTATACTGGGTTTAGTATAAGTATAGAGACAAATTAAGTACATATTCATTTCTAATTAATTATTATTCACACTATCAGGGCACTATCAGGGCTATATCACAGATTAAAGTTGTAAGCTATATGTAGGTTGTATGAAGGGCATAGGTTCTGTAGGCATCCAACAATTAAATTCAGCTCAAATTATTAGATTTCAAATTCACCTTAAAATCATACTAAAACAAAATTTTGCTGCTATGGTATAAAATTGAATGTATCCCAAAAGTTTTTTTCGTCATTGTTTGATGAATGGGCCCAGCTTTCATACAAAAATGCCCATGGTCCTTTTAGTCATTTACCTGCACTATTCATAAGTCATAAAATTATATTTCAATTTTTTTAAGACAGCGTTCACCGTATTTCTTATCACAATTCTTTCATAATCCGTATAGTTAGTAACACGCCTTATATAGTTTTATTTAATTTAATACCACTTGGCAGCGACCTTGATAGGCTAGCCTATTTATAAGTTTTTTTTTGTTTAATTGTTTTCTTAAGTTTTAGTTATTAGTATTTCATTATTTAGTTTAAGTCTTTTAGTATAGTTTTGTTTTAAAGTATATTTAATACTGTAAAATAATGTTTTATTTAAAATGTGGAATACCTACATCCTTTTTAGTAATTTCCTACCTGTGAGGCGAGGGAGCAAGCGCTAAGGAATTTGTCTCTATCTTATTGTGACAGAGATTTATAGTGGCCGCGTTTGCCCCACCCTCCCCTGCCAACTGGGGATTTAACATACAATATCTTGGTAATTATTATACTTGAAGTATCGAATTTTAAGTATATAATATGGAAGTCATATACGTATATCTTACAATAGTTGGCAACATACTTGTGAAAGTTTATTAGGTTATCAATACTTTGAATTATTTTGCCTTTGCATGTAGATTTAGTTAATCTATTAATAATAAATGGAAATTCCAAAGTGTGAATTTACTTAATATTAGCATTTTTTTTTTGTTAAGGTGTGTCCAGACACTGCCGCGCCGATGACGCGCGCGGCATGCCGCCCTTTGTTTGGACGACTGCCGCGAACGTTCGTCGCAAACATTTCAAACATTTCCCGGGTATCTAGAAATTAGTCGCGCGGTAGATTCGTGTCCTGCTATCGGTAGATTCATGTCCTGCTATACTGTATGTTATTTAACGTAAAGTCTCTCTGTTTGTCTATCTGTATGAGAGTGTGCTCATAAATCGAGAACCACTGTATACAGATATAGATGGGGTTTCCACAGTTAAATATTTACCAATCGATATGCTGTGAAAAATGCCGGGTAGAGACGTGTGCATAAGCTATAGTGTGGCCGCCGAGATAATTCGTTTCTGATACCTGTTAATATTGGGCTATTCTAGGAAACGGCTAATCTTATTGTGGTGGGACTCTCAGCTAATATGGCTAAGAAAATATTGAATCTTCCTATGAAAGCCCCATCGCAATAGGTTTACCCATTAACAGGTGTCAGAAACGCATTCTCTCGGCAGCCGCACTGTAGTCTATAATTATAATCAATGGTCTATACTAGTTGAATAATAAATTCGATTTTATTACGAATAATGTTCTCTTACTTTACATTACTGTACATTCTTCTCAAATAGAGCTTTTAACCCCTAAACTACAAAGTACAAGTAAATTTTCCCGAGGCGTACGTAATATATGGAGTGTCGAATGGCTATGGGGCACCATGTACTCAATATACTGCTGGAGGGAAACTGTGTTTAAAGATTAATGACTTGTTTGCTTTGTATTTGGGTACGGGATATAAGGAGAGTTAATTTTATGGAGAATTTGCTTTTGATTAAAATTAGCCATCGATGGCAGATGCATGGGTTTGGTAAATGAGAATTTGTAGAGGCCTTTTTGGCCTCACATGTCTTTTATGTTTTATATTGAATATGTACAGCTTTTTTGAGTATGATTTAATAATAAATTATTTTGTTTCGTTCTCTATTTATCATTAGTTTTACCTAAAGCTTTTCGGAGAAGGTATGGGAAGGTTATGTATTCTATTTAAGGGCGGTTATATACACACAGCCCACCTTTCCATGACATTCATTGGTAAAATTACATTGCAACTAAAATTAATGTACCTACAACCTGAGTACAACCTTCAACGACACTGTATTTCACAGAAATTTCAATCTTTGACAAAAACGCGTGCGTACAACATTTTATTTAAAGAGACCCAATTTAAAGGCTTTGAAGTAAAGGGAGGACTCTATATCACATATAGAGTAAAACGCCCACTCAAACACTCACATACATAGGTATATGTATGTATTTAGGAGGGCATATAGCCTGGGGGCCCGTCAAACGCTCTGAAAGTCACGTATGCCTGGTGGCCTCGGAATGTTATTATCCAACACTTACGCACGAACGTACACTCACGCATCTACATACCTACGTATAGATCTACGTATAGGTATACATATATAGGCAGCAGCCCGGGCATCTCACGGCCCACACGACCCCGACCGAAGGGACAAAGCGAAACGGGTTTGTCCCAAGGGAAATTCAATATTCGGGACTAAACCTTAACTCCCCCTTAAGACACCCCGTCTGCCTCCCCCGGAATGCTTATATGGCCACGACGTGTATCGATTTTCTTGCCAAATGGAAGATTGGTGTCGAACCGTTCTCGGCGGACGAATGAATGATGTATTGGAGTGGCGACTGAATATTTCACGTGTGTGTGTGCCTGCCACCTTCGGGGTTTTGTGTTTAGCCACCGTATCGGCTCTGATGGAAATTTCTTTCGGAAATTGATGTGAATTTTTTATTTCGGTAATGCATTGCGGCGGGGTGACAGCCGCATTTCTTTGAGCTCCGCACCAATTATAGCTGAAATGCTCTTTGAGGTGACTGATTGGATCCCAACGGCTGCTTTTAGGCGTGTCACTGTTGCTTATTGCCCATTTTTGTTGTTTATGGGGTCGCGTTTTGGAGATTGGCCTTTGGTGTAATGTATAAGCCATAGTGCATTATAATCCATAGGTTAGATATTTATCTCATTGCACATTACGTCTACAATTACCTTATTATAAGTTTTGTTGAAATAAGTAAGTAATCTTAGATCGTTGAAAAAGGTACAAACTTGTACCAAAGAAAGCTAGTCGTACTAAAATGGAGGCATAGTACACTTCACGTGTGATGTTTTAAGTTATTCAGAACCGAATCCTTTAGGGGGAAATCTCGACTTTTATGTACGTAACATGTCATAAAACCGCCTCATAAACCGCTATCATAAAATGCGTTATAACAGAATTACTATAAATATTTACTTCATATAGTACGAGTATCTACAATATTGTGTTACGCAAGATGATGATGGCTCCCTTCGTTTTTGGCCGCATGTACACACGGCTACAGATCAAGCTATACATTTCCAGTATAAGCTGATCTCGCATTGTATAGGATTTCCTTACTATGGGAGGTCAGCTTATACTAGAAATGTATAGCTTGATCGGTAGCCGTGTGTACATATAAGATATGTTTTAGTTACTAGTTTAAACAATACAATAGTTCGAGATATAGGATTAAACACTAACCAGTGTAATCGTATAAATGAACCATCTAAAAACATGGCTCCATCCAATATGTTGCAAGTAATTTTTGATTTGTCTTGTCAGTAAATTCCCTGGCCCCCTAAAAAGGAAGCTAAAGCAATATTGCTACGGAATTCATTTTTTCTAATTTACAGCAGATCTTATGCAATTCATTAATTCCGAATCCTTTAATGAATTGAATTCTATATAATGAGTAATTATTTTACCAAAAAATATTGGAATTACGTAGGATCTGGCGAGAATTCGAAAAAAATAATTCCGTAGCAATATTGCTTTAGCTTCCTTTTTAGCCCCCCTGATTTTTTTCGTTTATTAAGGCCTACTATGATTAAGATAATTATAATTAATCAACTAAATACTTGTAAGGACTACTTGTGAGAGGACTAACAAAACAATTTGAAATTCCATTGCAAATAAATAACATAATTTTCCTCAATTGTAATATGTGTATGTTTGTTACGTCACTCGTCTCCCTAATTAAACAGATTTAAATGATACTTAGCAATCAGATAGATCATACTCTCCGATAACAAAATACATAACTATAATACTTTTTATATCAGATAATTTGGTCTCCTGTAAGTAAAACCGCGAGGCGGGAGTAGGTATAATATTTATAACTCTTCTAGACAAAATAGGTACCTACCTATCTGAAGCTTGTATATAGTGTTCACCTAAAATTTTACTAACAATTTCTCTATAATAATAATAATATAAACTCTTTCAATTTCACCTACTAAATCTGATCTACTTTGTTGTATTTAAATAAGAAAAGGATCAAAACATTGTTGTTGGTTTCACATAAAATTTTCAATAGTCTTTAGAAGTCATTGTTCTTCAGTTAATGTTTCTTCTATGGAAGACCCCATCGTGATTAATAAATTTAGATTGATAAAAAATATTGAACATTTTCCCATATTAGGTAGTTATGTATTTTTAACCGACTTCAAAAAAGGAGGAGGTTCTCAATTCGGTTGTTTTTTTATTTTTTATGTTCGTTACCTCATAACTCCGTCATTTACTAACCGATTTGGAAAATTCTTTTTTTGTCTGGGTACACTTCCCGTTTGGTCCTATTGTCATCAGATCAGGATTTTATTACTTCTTAGAGTACTTTGAAGTCGGTTTGTGTTTTTTGTAAAAAAGTCCAATTATTTACTCGACTGTACCGCCGCCTGTTCGTATAATGTAACGTATAATGAGAAAAATGAAATGAAACAAGAAACACGGATAAGTCCAATATTGTAATTA
Organism: Achlya flavicornis; assembly: GCA_947623365.1. NCBI lineage: Eukaryota > Metazoa > Arthropoda > Insecta > Lepidoptera > Drepanidae > Achlya > Achlya flavicornis. The sequence goes on from OX392482.1 coordinate 9,708,507, forward strand.
ATTCCACCTTTAAAACAAACACCTCGTCCCGAAAACAAATGAAAATCAAATTGAGCGCAAACAAGATGAAAGCTCACACGAGCCGAGTGTGTACCTTACACACACACACAACATACGTAGAGGACATTAGTATTAGTGGGTTTCGGCCTTTCAAAGGCCCCTTAGATCGGGGGGCATGTTTGGGGTAAGATTGAGCGTGGGCGGGATGCGGGGGAGGGGGAAAATTCCAAGATGGCCGCGGACCGAGCTGGCCATAAGGGTAAAATACGCCGTTATATATTTATATGAGAGTTTATGCTTGTATTGGTCAGACTAAAGCTCTGGTATCGATTATTGGGAACAAATGTTACTTCATGTTGGACGGTTAAAGGTAAAGTTATTTTTGCGGTTAGTAAAGGGTTAATAATGTTGACTTAAGATGCTATTGAGGATTTTCAGGGAAAATTATGTTTGCAACTTAGCTAGGTAATGGGTACCTGATCACCTGTGTAAAGACACAAGCCTACATCAGTATCATCATCATAATACCAGTCCTCAAATTTAGACTGTAAAATCACGCTGTTTACAATTTCAGTCAGGGTTTCAATCTAAATTGTAAGGAGAAATTATTATAAAACAACTAACCTTAACAGTTATTATAACACTTTAAAAAATATATTACGGAACCCAAAACACAAAAGTATTCCATAGAATTATCGCAGTTAGCGTTGCCAAAGTAAATAAAACGCCTATAAAAAGTTTCAGATCTCATTATCGCGCGAGTCTGAAATTTTTTCTTACTTCACTCACGCCACGCTCGCAAAATCTTTGCACAAACTTTGCAAATACGTTATTTAATAAACAGTTACAAATACATTTATCTTTTTACATCTACTGAATTCATACAATTATCGACTGTACTGGAGTCTAATACAGTTTAAATTGTATTGACATAATTTTGTTTCAGGTGGCGTACTTTACTATGAGAATATGACAGATGTCGCTGAACATTATAAGTTAAACTTTGTTTGATTACTTCTATAGTCTAACTGCCAACATTTGGCACATAAACAAAAAAAAACATAAGGAATCTTTTTAGCAGTGTGCATTTCAGGAGTTAGGTATGTGACAAATATAAACTAAAACATCTAACCTCCCAGATTTCGCCACGTTTTACGTAAATAACTAACACATAGAAAGCTATAAACCCGAAATTCCTTTAACCCGGGTCCATCCACGGAAGGGTTCCGGTAGGTGTCATAAATTACAGCCCTGTTTATCGGGGAGGGAGGAGGGGGTTCCCTCCTGCGGCTTTACAGTTTATCGTCCCTCCTATATGAGCCCTTCGCAGGGCTCCGTAGGGCGAAGGGTAGTGAATTACAGGACTGTTACTCAGCGGAATGTACCCCCTAAAAGTAAAAAAAGGTCTCCCTTCGGAATCGTGGTCACTTCAAGCGGAGTAAAAAGCCGTTTGTATTGTTTCGAGATATATTTAAGTAAATAGGAGGTTTTGCTTTGTCATGTTGGTTTGGGGTTATTTTAACAAAATCATTGAAAATAAGTCTCATAATTTATTTTTCATCGATGCTAATTCCGACAAACGGCTAGAAAGGGCTAATTTCTAGTTTCTATGAACAATATATCTTTATAAAAATGATAACCGAATGTCACCTAAATATACTCGTACGAAAAAATAGTTTATTTATTTTTTATGAAATAACATATTCAGTAAAACACAACAGGAAACAATGAAAAATAATCAACAGATTTGTCGACTCATATAAAAATAGAACAAAGTTGATTTCTCTAAAAGTTCGCAAAGTATCAAGTTTGTTCGGGCGGAGTAGCGCTGCGCCTTCCACACGCGCGGTCAAGCGGATTTTCTTTCATAGAGTAATGATTCGCATAGATGCTAAACGACAAAAATATACATAACAAAGTATGCACAGGTATATAATTACTTTATATTTTTATTAATTTAGTTTTCTTTTTCAATTTTGTTCAAAAATACGCAAACAGAAACTTTATGTACCTAGCTTACACTGTTTGGATACTAGAGTAGTTTTTTTTAATGTGAAGGACAAATTGTGGGTATTTGATTTAGGCTTTATTAATGTTAGATCTGATACTAATAAGATATTAAACGAGAAGATATTATGTATAATATGTTGTGTTTATGTTGAAAATTACCTAAATTGCAGGCTTAAGTAGTTTGCAATCGTCTAAATTCTAACATTTCTTGTCAACATTAGTTTTTCCAACCGTTAGCATTATTAATTTACTTATGTTCGTAGCTTGTAGCTTGATATTCAAAATGTATGCACTGCATACTTGCAAAATTGTCGACTCATAATGAATTCGAAATTCGAACAAAGCAGCGTCAAGTCAGTCAAACGTCTATGCTATATACTTGCGAGTTTTGGGAGGTCTAAATTACTCTGTGGCAGTTGACAATGTAGGTGGAGGCGTGCGGTCTGCGGGGCCGGGGGGGCAGGGAGGGTCGGGCGGAGGGGTAGTGACACAGGCTACCGGTCACCACCGCTCGTATTGATTTGTTGTATCGCTCGTCCTGCAACAACCATCCCTTTCTTGCTCATAACAACAAATATATAACCGTCTCTCTCCCACACGTGTCCCACCCGCACGTGGGCACATACGGCGGGTATGTGTCGTCGAGTATGTGTGGGTGGATTACTATGTGATATACGGATGTGTGCGTTGGGGTCCGAATATTATGTACCCACGCAAGAATTTCAGTGAATTCCTTCTATTTAGTATAAACGGCAGAGTTAGACTTTGTTAGCGCCTAGATGAGATTTTTGCAGTTGACTTCACAGTGACGGTGGTGAGACGTATGTAATAAGAAGAAGAAACCATCAATGTTTGATTATAAGGTTGATCAAAAATAAATTTGAAAACTTTGGATTCATTTAATTAAACAAAACACAACAAATATAGTTGGTATTTAAAAGTTCTCATCTCATAAAAATGTAAGTAGAGTTATACAAGCACTAATTAATATGATTACCATATGATTACTGAATAATTTAAAAAATCCCAATATTATTTTATTATCTATGCAAAAGTGGGTTTGTTTGTTTGTTACCTCAACGGCAAACAGTCATACAATTCACCAAGATAATCTAAGGTCCGTATTCTAGAACGTCAATCAATGGCCAAGTTAAGTTTTGTGTCGAAATTAAAACAATTGAATTTGGAACCTGCACCAATGATATTAGGTTTCTTTTCAATCAAAGCGATCTATTCTTGATACTTGATTTGAGTTTTAATATTGATACAGGCCTAAGCCTGTAGTTATACATTAACGACCTAATTTATAAAACGCTATTTAACTAATAAACTGATTAAATAGTCACGTAAATTCGAGATATAAAAAAAAAAAACACTTTATTTACAAGACAATATAATAAGTCATCATCATCATCAGCCTATAATGTCCCACTGCTGAGCACAGGCCTCCTTTCACAAATTAGGGTGAAAGGGAATGGGCAGATGGGCAGACGTGTGCCCACTGTGGATCGGTGGAGGTAGGCTAGCTACTGTTGTAGTTTTCAAGCCACCTAGTAGGCCTCCAACTAGTACCAACGTGTTTACGTGCCTTCAGAGGGAATGCTCGATTTGTAATTTCACAAGGCGGTCACCCATCCAGTTACCAACCACGACAATGGCAGCTTAACTTTGCCGATCGATTAAGAACGGCAAAGCATGCTACACCACGAGTTATTTAACTAATATACAGGGTGGGCCAGAAAGGCGTACGATTTTAAAAACACTCTTGCGTTTGAAGCTTTAGAGAGGGGACTGCGCGGGTGGTGGGGTTAAGTAGCTCGGTTCCCGGAAATTTAGTCTAGCCTATAATCGTGCGACATGGTTTCAACAAGATGGCGCGACATGCCATACAGCTAATGCCTCTTTGGCGGTCGTAAACGAGATGTTTGCTGGGAAACTGATATCGCGCCGAGGTGACATTGCATGGCCTCCTAGAAGTCCGGATCTAACGCCACTGGACTTTTTTTTGTGGGGATACCTAAAAAGTAGAGTCTACTCCAATAACCCAGCCACGATTAACCAGTTGAAGACCAATATCCAGGAAGAAATGGCAGCTATTCCCCGTGCAATGTGCCAGCGAGTTTTTACCAATTTGAGGTTCAGATTCGAAGAATGTTTGCAGCGGGATGGTGCACACCTGGATGACGTTATTTTTAAGAAATGAATTTCCCAGATGTAAATTTTTATAAAAATAAAAATTTATATGTGAATTGTACTAAGTTTTTTTTTAATCATTTTTTCAAATTCGCAATTCTTTCTGGCCCACCCTGTACTATATTCTGGGGGGAGATTTCGAGATGGCATATTTTCGATGTATCTCAAAATCTCCACCTGTTATAATTTTATGAGTAAGGGATAAATAATTTGAGCAATAAAGATTTTATCTAATCTTGATTTATATTCTGACGCTGGGTAAGTTACCTAGGACCATAGAGGAAAGATAGTACTTAATAGTACCTAAGTATTTTACAGTTCTCATATCAAGTACCCCGATGAAAACTACTATAGATAATAATAATAGGCAATTTGGAATCACATAAGTTATTTTATCAAAATGCCTCATTGCAGTAACTATATAAGTACCATAGATATATAGATGTATAGACATCACAAGTCACAGAGGGGCATGTGTGCTAATTACCACAAACGGTACATCCGCATACTAACTACCCAATGACGTCGCTTTGGAATACTAAACTGAACGTGCCTCGACAGCTTTCATTGCTCATATAACATTGTTAATGGAATTTGCTTTGATAGACGTATGTATAGTTGATTATGACTTCTATGGGCTTGAGGAAGTCAAAATATCAAATGTAATGAGTATCTTTGAAATTATGACTTACGAAAGGTATTGTAGAATCAAATATAACGCATGGTTCGAGAACATAGGCCTGTATACATTAGGCAAATACCAACAATTTTAATGTGAAAGTACGTATAGGAATATTGTTTTAATAATAAATTCAGGTACCAACAGGTGACGTCAAAGTGACTAAGTTTAAGAATATAAGAATAGTTCTGCGTTATTCGGTCATGCAATTGAATTTTTTTATACCACTAAAGTGGCAAACAAGCATACTGCCCGCCTGATGGTAAGCAGTTATGGACCTATGGACGCTTGCAACACCAGGGGTATCACTCCAGCGTTGCCGACCCTGAAAAAATCTCTTCACACCCTTCTTGAAGAACTTCAATATCTTTAAACTACCGCAACTTACAAAATAGAGATATAAAAATAATAGGTATGTAATATAATATCTTCTAAGAACAATTTATAATATGTAGGTATCAATGAATTTATCAATTCATCAAATAACATGTCTCTGTTGCATAGCAGCGCTATTATTATTATTTCAAATAAAATTTCCGATTATCACATTAAAAACAGTAGAAGCGCAAATATATCTAAATAGTCATATCACTATACGTTTTCCCTAACGTCTAAGAAATTGTAGCGAGCCCCTACATTTTTGCGTAACTAGTGTAAAAGTAAACAAAGTAACTGGGAGAGGGAAACTTTCCTCGTTTTTCATGAGGGGCCCTCCCGTAGGGCCGTAGCTCAAATTTCCGACAAAATAATAGCGTTTGAATTTAATTTAAATCTTAGATGTCGTGTGTGAGTAGAAAAGCCATATTTGCTAAACTTCTAAACCCTTATATGTCAGTAAAATATAGAGAAAGAAGCTCAACAAAAGAGTTTGGTAACAAAATTTTCTTGTCCTTCAAGACGACATTAATTTAAACCTATAACCTCGAGTTAACCTTTTAACAGAACACACGTGCGTTCACAAAATTATAAATTAAACGTAAAATTTCCAATAACTCCAACCCTCACTAAACCAAACCGGTCTTAGGGACCCAAGCTGCGAAAATATTAAAACTTTTGTACATAATGTAGCGAACACGCGAGGGTCATCCGGCCAATCGCCCCCTTCGAGTGACCGACGACGACCCGAACGCGCGTCGGTCAACTTCGAATAATGAATCCACGAACAGGCCCGCCAATAAACAAACCGTATATCATTCCTTATTCAAATATACATTTTTAGTGAATGGTTGACCCGTGAGCCCACGCGACCATTTGATGGTTAAATATTTTCAGTGGGCAACACTGACCGCTGGGTATAATTTATGACTTGTAAATTGAAGGAGAAAATGTAATTTTTTATTTGCTTAGAATTTTATGTTTTACAAAACGTTTCTATTAGGTTGTGATTAAGGAATCTTGCTCATAAAAACTGCGTTAAGGTTTATTTATTATCTTATGATACAATGTTAATTGTAACGATCTGAGGACTTTATTAATAAACTGACTTGTAATTAGTTAGGGGAGAAAAAGGCGGGAAAATTGTATTACTTTGGCTTTTAACACGAGTTTAACGCTGTGTTTCCTCCCCCACAATCATAATTGTATTAATTGTTGAGTCTATTGCTTTTTTATTTGATATTTCGGTTAAGGAGTTGAAAAGTTTTTGTAAATTTTCGCCTCATGATAAAAATTGATTTATCACAGTTTACTGAATAGATTAAAAACAATTTATTTTTTGATTTTTTTGTTACACTCTATCTTTAAAATTGAGTGTCTTTCTTTCTTAATTCATAAGATGTCTGATGGAAGACAAGGAACTTCACATGAAAAATAAAATACATTTATTTATAAATAGCAATACAAGGACATGCACATTGCACACTAACTGAATTTATGACAGAAGGGACAGCATTCAAATTCAAACATGGAACATAAATTTCTAATATTACCTATATTGAAACGGCTTGGATTGTAAAATTAAATTTTGCATGCAGAATTCCGTCGCCGAGGGGACGCGGCCGGCGTCGTTTTATTTGGTAGGCGTATATAATTTTATTGCCAGGGACCAATGGTTTGCGTAACATGTCGGGCATTTCTTATTTTGTAATTTATGAAATACTTTCGCATTTATTTCAACCTTTTTTGTATTTTTAATTTAAATGATGGGTATATAATTCTACAAGTTATTATAAGTTTACTTCTAACTAATTATCCAGTAAAAAATCTATGGTACAAAAGGGTCCTTATTATTTAAATGCTTTCCAAAAAAAAATAGAATTCATTTCTAAAAATGACAAAAACCTTAAATAAACATCACGCATCCATCCACTCTAAAAATAATAACATATTATGTCCTTTCGAAGTGCTCGGGAGAGAATTCTTCAAACGTGTTTCACCTCCATTACCCCCTGGAGGTAACCCCCTGACCCCCCTAGTAACCGTACAATAACTTCACCCTCACATGGTCATAACGACTCCCGATAAGGGTCCGTGAGACCCTCCGTAAATCACCCGGTATCTACATCTGGGGCGACACCCCCGCTCGGCTATGTACAGCTTTAAACCTTTATATAGGTACTTGGACATCCCAGTTTTGGAAGTTTTGTTTGGATCAAGAGAGTTGGAGGTTGTTTTTGATTTTGTTAACGTTTGCAGGTTATAACGTTGCGTTGAAGAATGACGCCGGGCATTGTTCTGTTTCTGTCAGTATGATTTAAGATTAGTGATTGATAATAAAATGTAAATACCAAAAAAACTACAAATTTAGGTGTAGGTAAAGACAAAAACTACATCATTCCCTAAATAAAGATAAAGAAAATAATATTAAACATCTAATGGTGCGTCCATGCTTGGCGAACCGAGCACGAGCCGAGCCACGAACGAGCACACTGCGAGCACGATTCGCGTAGCGTGGAAGGGCTTGCGAACCTCGACCGAGCGCGATTGTCAGTTTTTTCACGAACAAAGGGATACGCATCGTGCTCATTTTAGGTTCGTTCGTGGCTCGGCTCGTGCTCGATTCGCGTAGCATTGATGCAGCATTACAAATATTGATTTTATTTTCATTGAGGTTCCAGAGGACAGGTAAAAATTGCTTGACTGAACATATCTATTACATGTATATACATATTCTTCAATTTCATACCTCAATAAACATCGCGAAGAATTTTCCAAAAACAAATATGGTGCCGAACAATTTTCATAAAAGTCTACACACGAACACATTAAACATTAACGTTCCAAACAAAAATCAGATTTGACATACCCTCCGAAAATATAAAAATATTTTGGAAGATTTTCCCTCGAGGAAACTGGTGAGTCTAATGTTTTCTTTTTATTCCATCGCGTAGGATGACGGCATAATCCATCAGGGGGGTTCAGGGAAGGGAGAGGTGCATGATCGATTTTCTATACAAAAGGGACCCCCGTAAAACTATGGTTATTGGATATTTCGGGCAGAACATCATCTTGGGACGCACTTGTTTGGTTTATGCGCTGGGCGATTTGGAACAGCAAATTCCGAGGAGCTGTGAACTTTTAAATATTTTGGGTATTTATATAATTCTTATAATTTAAAGTCTAAGACAAACAGTAAAGTTTTAAATTAAAAATTGTAGAGACATTTTATATTAAGTCCTACCTGCGATCTAGTAGAACTGATAATTTAATTTATATCAGATTAGTTTTAGATACCTTTTCATTGTAATTGTTTTAATTTATTAGAAATTTCCGACTTTTCCGGTATTTTTGGCCAAATCGGTCGAGCCGCTCTCAAGTGACGCTCTTCCATATTGGTGACAATTGAATTTTATTTTTATAGATAGATAGATGTCACCTATACTTATCTCAAACTTAATTCTTATATCAAAGTGCTGCATGGAAAAGTTATAATTTCAAAAAAGATATTCACTGTAGCATTAAGCATTTAATTGGAATTGTGCTCAACTGACATGTAGGCATTTTAGCTGAAAACCACAAACAATTGAAAATCAAACAGCGTCTTCACACGTCTCGCTCTGCGTTCATGTTCGCCCCAAAATAGGGGTGGATTTATGTTAACAGGAAGTGCCCCGCCAAATGGCGTCCTAAGCCTTCAGATACGGTTTATGTACGGAGCATTATACGTACAATATGATATATGTGCTTGTGATACAGCCTGGCGAAGCGTGATCTATTATTGATTTCAATATTACCAGTATTTATCTACTCTGAGATATTACTAAAATATAAAAAGGATTTTGATTAATAGTTTTTTTTATTTGAAAGTGTTAGAGTAGTGCATTGGCACAAAATAAGCAAAGGTAAGTCAAAAAATATAAGATTAAAAAAAATTACCCATTATATACGAGGTAGTTTTACAAATATGGCAACCGAGTTAAAATAGCGCCGTGTGCTACACTCTTCTTTTCATTACGATTGCGAGAAAATAAAATAATCCATTACATTACTTTAAAAAACCTTTCTCTTCCACCTGCTATTTAGGGTCTCCATTCTCACTAGAAGATGACATTTTCACCGTTGTAATATAAATTACGGTCACCAACTCAATTTGTAGTTTTAGAAAATTTCTAAAGATTTTGAACCAATGCCTTTTTAGGGTTCCGTAGCCAAATGGCAAAAAACGGAACCCTTATAGATTCGTCATGTCTGTCTGTCTGTCTGTCTGTCTGTCTGTCTGTCCGTGTATGTCACAGCCATTTATTTCCGAAACTATAAGAACTATAATGTTGAAACTTGGTAAGTAGATGTATTCTGTGAACCGCATTAAGATTTTTACACAAAAATAGAAAAAGAACAATAAATTTTGGGGGTTCCCCATACTTAGAACTGAAACTCAATTTTTTTTTTTTCATCAAACCCATAAGTGTGGGGTGTCTATGGATATGTCTTCAAAAATGATATTGAGGTTTCTAATATCATTTTTTTCTAAACTGAATAGTTTGCGCGAGAGACACTTCCAAAGTGGTAAAATGTGTGTCCCCCCCCCTGTAACTTCTAAAATAAGAGAATGATAAATCTATAAAAAATATATGATGTACATTACGGTGCAAACTTCCACCGAAAATTGGTTTGAACGAGATCTAGTAAGTAGTTTTTTTTTAATACGTCATAAATTGAAATTAATATCTAATACTCAGGTCTATACTACCGTAATAAGTCGAGATTTTATTCATGATTATTCTACTTACGAATAAAGACTTTTTCGTTTTTGTAGGTTCATTAGTAACTGACAAAAATTAAAAAAACAAAATTTCTTTATTTAGAGCAAAAAAGGCTATTTTATTCCTGTTCTGGTACGCTAAAATGAAGGACGTTTTGAGCAGGAGTGAAAAAATATAATGTTACGTGCTGTACGTCCACTATATAACTGATAAAAGGAGATTTACAAAAATATTACAAGTGCTACGAAGCTACGAGGCTACACGCTACGAGTATTTCTAGAATGTTGCTTCGACAAGTTCATAGAAGAACCCATAAAAATCTATTTAATTTAATTTATCAAGTTTTATTCTACTGAATTCAGTACGGAACTCCGGTCTGTCAGTTCAGGATATTCTTCTCGAAACTTTGTTTCTTTAAATACTGCAAATAATTTCCACCTGTCTGTTATTGCGCTCGGTTATATTAAACGATACTTAGACGATTTTGATGCAGTTTTATTTACATTGTATCGACATTTTAATCCTAGAAGGTTTGTTTTGAACCTGAAGCAGATTAGGAATATCCTAATTCCTTAATTATATTTTTTGTTGTTATAATCCAAACCTATATGCTAGTTTATTTTACGGCATACAAGCTATTGAAAATAATGTATATTATGTCAGAATTTTATGAGGCTGGAGTAGATTCGCTTAGGGCTATTTGGGGATCAGGCAAACGTTAGGGTGTGTTCTGATGCCATAGGCTATAGAGGGGCATTTGATATAAACTTTGATGCCAGGGGTATTTTAAAATATTTCTTATTTTGTAACGCACTGAAGAGTAATATAAATAAACCACTAACTTATCATTAAATATTTCTGAAACCACGAAAGATAGCTTCTTGAAGTGAGAAGCAACATTCAAATTTATTTTATAAAGCATTAAAAATACCAAATAAAGAAATAAAAAAACTAGTAAGATGAAACAACTTTTTTATAAGTGGCTTTTATAGTGCCCGTCAGTGTACATAACTACATACATACCAAAGAAAAATAATAAAGTTAGAAAATGTGTAGAATTATTAGTATTTGATTATTACCTTTTCCTTATATTTATCATTATTTTCTTCAGAGCTTCTTAAATAGGGTTGTCTTGGTTTGAGGAATCGCGCAAGACTCCAGCTTTTTATCTAGTAGCTTAGAATATTTATACCATATATGTGTTAGTGCTGGAAGTCATGCCCTCAAGTAACTGGACTGTATCTAGTTTAGAATAACTTCATCGGTCATCCTAGTTATAAAAACTTTGTCATCGTGGACAACATCTTAACAGATGCCATTCTTTTGAGTTTCATTTGATATCTTCTGTTATCATTTTGACCGGTAGATGACGACAGGTATTTCAGCCAGGTGTAGTTTGCTCATTTCTCCTACGTCTTTCTTCACTAGTACTTATCTCAGACATGATGCAAACTTTCTGGTATGATATTGATGGTACTAATCCACAGGTCGTCACTAACGTCACATATTTAAATCACAAACGTCACAAGGAAGTACTATTCGTATCAAACATCAGAAACACACTAATCTTTGTTCAACGCCCAAAGTTAATAAATGCATCAGCTCCTATTGAAACTGTGAATAAAATAACCCCTTCGCTACCTCGACTGCGCGTACGCATGGAAATTAGATCAGTAGGTAGCGCCGGTCTATTGTGGCTGTCAAACTTTTAGAGTGAGCAAGTTTTGTAATTTGATTGTTTTTAATAATAATACAGGTCATTATTTAATGTTTTTATTTTGCGATAGGTTTTTTATATTTTAACGTACACTATCATGAATGACATTAACTTCTAAATACGTAAAAGTTTATACAAAACTATAATAATAATACTCATCAAATAATTTTTACCGCTTTTGGTATCCCAAATTATTGAGAAATGTTGTGTTACAAAAATCATGGCAGGATTTGTAAAATAAAGATAATCCCCCAAATAATAATATATTCAAATATTATACGACTGTCAAAGCGAGAAAAAAAAATAGTATTTCTTGTATGTATTGTATATTGACTGTTGCTGGTAAAGTAATCTGAACGGTGGAAAACGATGTAATTCCAAATCCTGTATAATTTCAATTTAATTATAAATTAACATCATGTCTTTTTCAATTGAAATCATGGTGCACAAACAGTCGTTAATGTTATAGTCGGGAGGTATCTAAAATTACATTTTATTGTGTGACATTTTTTCTCAAGATCAAACTTTGAGAACCATTAAAAGAGATCGTATGACGCGATTGTGAAACATTTTTTTGCAGTTGCTCATTAATTCGAAGTTGTAAGTTCAGACAATAGCAACCCTTCCGGTGCTCCGCGGTCTCTGCAGCCATTGTGGCATTATCACTGCATTTGTGTTTCCTGACGCTTCTTTTTATTATGTAGATTAGGGGCTTTATCAGACCCGGATTTAGATAACGCCATTTGCGTCTCTTAAGCTTCGGATTCGCATACAAAAGTTATTCTGTGAATCTATTTTAGTATCGTTACATAGACGTTGTTATATGATAGATGATTCCTTTAAACATATTTGGAGTTACAGTTTTTAATTTTGTATATAATTTTAGTATTGGTTCACCCTCATAACGCAACAAACATCAAATAATAGTCACTAACTGCCAATCGACATGACCAATCATGCGTGACGCGAGATCAATGCAAAAACAGCAGTCAAATAAATCTAACGAGGACTCTTACATCTGCATGTCATTGGAATAAATCAAATCACCATTGAATGCATCCGTAAAATATTTTTGAACTATTTTGAATGTATTCTGTGTCTGTCATAGAAAAAAAACGGCGTCCCTCGTAAGTCAACCCGTTCACTGACACGTATTCAACGGATATAAAAAAGTTACACCCATATTTTGCACTTCCCGATACGAATAATAGGGTCTATTTATGCATTCTCGATAAACGAAGAGTATTTTTTTACTTCTATTATAAATCAAAATGTATTATTTATCTTTGGAGAATCAAAATCTGCATCCTATTGTTATTCGGGATATGCGGTATGTCAAGGGTGTAATGTTTTTATGGAACGCACTGTGCTATTTAGCTAATAATAATAATATTTGATCGCGTAATGCTGTAAAATTAATTTAAATATATCGTTAAACTTTATTTCTATTTCACTATTTAAATACATGGCCAATAGAAGTGTCTGCAATGATTCAAAACTTTATAGATTTTATCGCACGCATAAATTAAATGGTGGATCGGCCATTTTGAATATTCGAGGGCTGAGGGTGTATTCGACCGTGGGGCAGTAATTATTTGATTGCAGTCAAGAGGTTGCATGCCGAGATACCAGCCGGGCTGCATTGTTATTCCCGCCTTGGCGGGGCAGAAGTACTTCACTCGAGGATTTTATAAAATGTACGACATGTCGGATTCACACCTACCGCGCTCGAGGGTTAACCGTCAATAAATTTACTCTAAATTTTTAGCATAAAATAAAATAACCCTTTAATAATAATGTAACTATCGATTGAATTAATTTGCATATATTTATGTGTACAAAAGAACTTTTTTTAAATCCATCCCAAAATGTTACCCTGTCGAACATTTCACCGCAGTGAATGGCTCCAAGCTTATCAATTAGTAAAAATATCGGTAACGTACAGCTTGCATATCAAAATGCATATTATTAAATGTATACAATGACTAAAAAGTTCAAAGAACATCTGACACTGGCAAGGTGACAGGAACTAAAAAAAACGTCACACACAGAAATCTCGCGACCCTTAATCCGTTCTATTATGCATATAATTATTATTTCCGATACTTTATCAAAGAAAATAACAGTCCTTTTTGCATATGCCGTTTTGACGGAAGTGTGAATAAAAAATGTCACCCTCAGGTAGTATAAGGGTGACCCCAGGGTTTTTGTAAGGGTAATCCATGATCGGAAAGCTATAAATGATTATTATGCATGCTTTCTCAGGAAGATTTAGAAATGCCCGAGGCATATGTGAAGACGGATGAGAGTACTCCTTAGGGTCTAAAATTATGGGGTTAGCATTTAAGGGTTAACGGAAAACCGTTCGAAGTGGACTGTAGTTAAAAATATTCGAATTTCAAAAATAGAATTGAATGTTAATTTTTTATTGCCTCTATAAATGACGTCATGAGCGTTGATATTTTTTTATATTGATAAAAAATTCCCACCTTACCGATCGAGGGTTCCTATTGTGCTACTGTTTGTTTGGTTTATTTTTTATGGGTTTTAGTCCAGGTAATCCCGTGTCCTCTTGCCGACACTGAATGGGTTGTGACGTATCAAAGGATTATTTTCTAATAGATAATTAATGATGTTACAGCGCTGTCACGGGTTAGTTGGCTACAATGGTGTTTTCTGTTGATATTTGCTTTTGCATGAGTTATGATTGTATGATCGCATCACATAAAATCATTAACCTAGCCGTTTCTTGTTAGTCAGAAAAAAATCAAATTAACAATATTATCTATGCAAAGAAACGGCAAGAGAAAATAGAAAAAAAAAAAACTTGTAGCGGATAATCAAAAATATCAGCTAAATATAACACTAAAGGATACCACATCAGTACCTACGTCTGTATTCTCAAATAGTAGAATCACATCGCATCTTTGCTCACAAAAAATAATTAAACAAAACGTAGGAAGTGAGGAGACGAAAACAAAAGACAGCTGCGAAGTTCATCGACCTACGGCAACGTGGCCGTAACTTTCATTCTTAAAGCGAACCAAGTTAGTAACCTACTTTTCATTAATAAGGCGAGCTAAAAAAATGCACGAAGAAAGTATCAAAGATTGAGCGGAGCGCGAACTTCGCTAACAGTGCGCGAAAGGTTCGCGTAGATACGCCCGCCGCGCCCCATATCCTTTGTTCATAGTATTTATTTTTTCTTATTTTAATTGTTATTTTCTTGTAATATTAACAAAATCAAAGATATAATTCCAAATATGTAGTACCTGTAATAATTCAAAAAAAGAAAACTTTGTTATATTTTTTCAAGCAACCGATTTTATATAATCGCTTTAAAATTATAATAACAAATTAATTTTATTAACATTATTTTAAAGTGATCAAACTAATTAATTTATGGAACAAAAACAAACTTTTGATACTGGTAAATGAGTCAACCTAGCTAAATAAAGAAAACTGTAAAAAAAAGAAACAATAAATAAATAAAAATCAGCATTATCCTATCGTCGATTTTTCCCGGAGTTTCCCGCCAGACGCCGAGACGCTGAAAAAAAATAATTAAAACGACCGCCGGCAAAAGCGAAAGCCCGCCGTCTGCCGCGTAATTAGTACAATGGACTTTCCTGACTTTGAACTTTTCAATATCATTTTTGTTCATCTTTGAAATTATGATACTGTTACAAAAGTTGCTTTTTAAGTTACTTCTGAATGGTGCTTTATGTTTTTACTGTTGAATTATTATATTTTATTCAGTGGAGTGACGCCATATTGGGACGTTAACTTTATTAGTTATTGGTACAAGATTTGGGTAAATATGTTCGAATAAAGTGAAATATATCGAGACTTTAATGTTGAGTCATGTACGTTTTTAGAATAATAAAGAAGTAGGAATTATTTATATAAGTATGTACCTACGATGATTACTAGCATTATGAGCATTAATTTTGAGAGAGGTATGCTCTAGCATAGCGTTTTTTCGCTCAAAGAGCAACTCGACTGGGGAAGTACCTCCACCTTACAGAATCATCATCATCATCATCAGCCTATAATGTCCCACTGCTGAGAACAGGCCTCCTTTCACAAATGAGGGTGAAAGGGACTGGGCGATACTCCACCACGCGTGCCCACTGCGGATTGGTGGAGGTAGGCTAGTGGTCAACCTACTGTTGGAATTTTTCAAGCCGCCTAGGAGGCATCCAACTAGCTTAACGACTATCACAATTAAGTGATAACCGGGACCAACGACTTTACGTGCCTTCCGAAGCACGGAAACGCTCGATTTGAAATACCACTAGGCGGTCACCCATCCAGGTACCGACCACGACAGACGTAGCTTAACTTTGCCGATCGATTAAGAACGGCTAGTCATGCTACGCCACGAGCGCTTCAGAGCACCTTACAGAATACCCCAGCCAAATAACTTTATGTTGTGTAAAGTTGTGTTCCTGCGCGTGAGTAAGGTCGCCAGAGCTCATAGGGGAGGGGTGAAAGGTCGGTAACGCGTGAGCGATGCTTCTTGTGTTGCAAGCGTCCATATGGCTACGGTAACCGCTTACCATCAGGTGGGCCGTATGCTTTTTTACCGACTAAGTAGTATACAAAAATATATATAAATCGATGGATAAGTTAAGTACTGTATAATATTACTAATTTCGCAAAAATGATTAAGCCAACTACAGTAAAAAGGTCGCCTAACTTAATAAATGAATAATGATATAAAAATACTGGGACATTTTACACACACGGCTATCTGATCCCCGGAAACTAGATTAGGGATACACTACTTAAAATACTTATACATTTATATTCATATAGATAGACTATGTACGTTAAAACTCAGAAAATAAAGGGATTCTTCAAAAAGGGTGTGAAGAGATTTCTTCAGGGTCGGCAACGCGCGAGTGATACCCCTGGTGTTGCAAGCGTCCATATGCTACGGTAACTGCTTACCATCAAGCGGGCTGTGTCCTTGTTTGCAACCGTTTAGTGTTATAAAAAAAAGTCATGTTCCTGACACACACAAATGTTTGTCCTGGGTTTGTGGTGAATAATGTAATACCCTGGGAAATTCATTACACACGTCATTTTATAATTTGTACCTTTTATAAGAAATATTTTTATTGTATTGCATATTTGTTATCATAAAATTTTAATTAACCTTTGAAAACTTATCTCCACCATTTTGTACCTGCCTCGTAGGTTTTGGCATCGATAACATTAGTATGTCTAGAAATAAATAAGTACAAACCTAATAATAAAATTATATTGGTAGTGTATTTGTCAGTCATCAAAGTCAATGAAATTTTCAAAACAAATCACGAAGATAAGTTTCTTCAAAGTCCAATCCTACGCAATATAAAAACGAAACGAATTGACTAGAAGCCTTACCGATCATTTAATTTTCTTCGAAGCCTTAATAACCATGCGAGCTACACTCGAGCCAATTTTTCCTTCTATATTGAAAACTTGAAAATTAATTCCTCCACCTAATTTCCTACACGTGAAATATGAGGCCATGTTACACGTACCCTCACGCACGCGTGTGTGCGTCACGCAAATTTCGTTACGTCGCCATAGGGTTGCCGAAACTACCCCCCGCCTCCCCCGTGGCATCAATCTTCACCCCCGCGCCACCTACGATCGTATAATACAATAATATATGTCTAACTTTCGGACCGGCCCTGTAGGTAGCTATGTCCCACTCTCTCATTGTAGATAATCGGACGATAGACAGGGATAGACAGTGCGGTGGGGGCGTCCTAAAGGGTGTAGGGAGTATGTAGGGGGTACTATTGAAATTGAAGCGGGGTTTAGGCGCGGATGACGCCTGGATGGAGAATGGATGGAAATTTCCTCAATTTAGCGTTTTCGCCAACAAAGGATGATGTTTAATTTTTGAGGTTTTTTAGTCAGACGATGTGGTGATGGTTGTATGCATCAGGTAGATAAATACAATGGTTATTTGAAAAGATTTATTAATAAATTTTGAAAAAATATAATAAACCTGGTCGAACCGTTTATTATATTTTACACATTTATTATTTTCCAATTAATTTGAATTAAAATAAACATGTACAAAATATTTCCTACGTTTGCTTCAATTGGTACCAAAGTTTCAAGTAAAACCGACAGACTCTTCGAATTTTGAAATAATACCATAGAAAATAAAGCGTTTGACAGACAGGAGGTCGAGTAGAATGAAAACAAGCCCAGCGAGCATTCCACGTCCCGCGTAATCCGAACGCAATTAATTAAGCCGCAGAAACTTTTACAGCATCCATTTATATTCGAGTCGGGTACACGCTGGCACCTATTTGTGTGTACCTACCTTTATCTTTGTTTAGAACTTTAGAACGCCCTCTGGCTGTGAGTGAACTAAACTGGTATGGTTAGGTAAAAGGTACAAGTTACAGAGCGTCATAATTCTTTTGAGTTATCTCAGTATTTAAATTTGCTTTGATATCTTTTTTCTAGTTACGAACGCTTATTTTCATATATTTTTATCTATGTTATATGTTGATTATTTAGTAAGTAAGAATAATAAACAGTAGGTAGGTACATTAATGCTTGGAATAGTGGTAAAAAATAAAACAATGAAATCAATCGTTCTTATAGGTCGCGCGTCCGTCGATACAACAGGTTATTATTATTAACTTTCGTAGTACAACCTTTGTTATGTTCATAATCTATGAATAAATAATGTTCAAGGATACCCTTATTTCTAATGATTTCATTAAAAAGCCAAATCAATGTGTGATAGGTACTTTTCGCATTATATTTCTACTAAGGACATAGTATATTATAACAATAGGTGTCCTACCTATTGTTATAATATACTATGTCCTTAGAATTTATGAATACGTGCATTAAGCCTTTTACTGGCTACAAAGAAGGTTACTCGATATTATACGACCTAGTTGAGCTATTATACTTGTAGCTATGAAGCTCAGATTATATTGCACTAGTCGATAAAATGGACTTAAGTTTAAGGCACTGAAAAGCTCTTCAATTTTGTATTGTATTGTTGTAGCGTAGCGCTTCAAAAAGTAAACAGGTACATAATCGAATTAAGTTATTTTTTAAAATTAATATGTAGCAATCTTATCGTGCCTGAAGGTAGAAGAACCAGAAGGGAACTAGTTCTCAAGTGTTGCTGCTCGATTGCACTGGTGTTGTGGCGACAGAATTTGAACATTAGGCTAGAACAAGCCCTGGCGCAGCGGCTACTAGAAATGTAAAATAATAACTCTAAGTTGTGGGCAGGAGAGTGTCTATTAGGTTGGGCAAATTATTTCACTGAATAGCCAAATAGTAATAAAATCTAATAATTAAATTTAATATAAAGTGTTAAAGAGCGGATTACGAATAGAAAATAGAGCAAATAAAAAGCAATAGAAATAAAGCAGTTTTTCACCATTGAGCTATTACTACTACTTATATCTCAATGTTTTTCACCGAATAAATACTGAAATAGAAAATAAACTCCCAAATCTACTAAGTCTAATAAACTGAAAAGTCGAAATATAAAAGCCACAGCCTAATCGTATCCAATATTTAATTTGAAATACCTATCACAAGGCTATTTATAAGTCTAGATTAGACGCAAATGAAAGGTAACGCATATTTGAGAAAGGATTATTAACAGGATCTAATACAATATTCTCACACTATTATAAACATAACAAACAATGTATATTCGGTTTTCTTCAACAACATCGAACATCATCATCTTTAGCCTATAATGTCCCACTATTGAGCACAGGCCTCCTTTCACAAATGAGGGTGAAAGGGACTAGGCGATACTCCACCACGCTTGCCCAATGCGGATTGGTGGAGGTAGGCTAGTGGTCAACCTAATGTTGGAATTTTTCAAGCCGCCTAGGAGGCATCCAACTAGCTTAACGGCTATCACAATTAAGTGATAACCGGGACGAACGGCTTTACGTGCCTTCCGAAGCACGGAAACGCTCGATTTGAAATACCACTAGGCGGTCACCCATCCAGGTACCGACCACGACAGACGTAGCTTAACATTGCCGATCGATTAAGAACGGCTAATCATGTTACACCACGAGCGCTTCATACATCGAACATAACCTTAATAAACTGATTACGATAGTTTGAAATCTAGATAGATGTGATGACTACAGATAGGGCATAAAATACAAATAAAATTAAACAAAGAAAATCCAAACAGCTAACACCTCAGTTTCTAAGTACCTACGACGCAATGACATTCACAATACACGTAATACGTACTTACGTACTTACGTCCTTACCTACGTTACATCTATACAGCACAGCCTTATCTCCCACGTCAGGCCCATACTTAAGTTGGAGGGGTAACTTGAAATAGGAATAGTCGCATTAGGCTCCAAAATTACAGGCGACCGTCACAGCCTAACGTGGTAAAATTGCTCAACCACCTGGGGGGTTAACCCTCTAACACCCTCTTACTTGTGCCGCGACTTCGGTCTTTAAGACCAATGTCAACCCACGCAAAATGAACTTTATCCCACAGTGTTTAAGTTGTCTTTTTGTGCGGCAAATGTGCATAGATCTCGGACTCGTAGCTACGTCTAAATGTTAGCGTTTGACCCCACTTCGTATTTCGGGTCCGTGAGGCCCGGTGGGGGGGTTGGGAGGGTTGTTTTAGTCATCAATAATGTTAGAAGGTAAGCTTAAGTGGAGACGCGCACGATTCGTTTATGTTAGCTACTTTATGGTACATTTTCTGTAACTAATTCGGTATGGCATTTAACCTAGATTTTAAAGGGTTGTTGTTAACAAAGTGGGCTTTGTTTAATAAAGATTTGCAGTAGTATAATCATGTTTATCCTTTATTATTGAAGTCAGCGTTGATTAAAATATTCGAATAGGTATGTTTAAGTAACCATTAAAATCATTCTGAACATGAACTTTAACTATATTAAACCTTTTTGCCTTTCTTTACAAAAGAATAACAGGTAATCCAATGACTTAAATAGATCGTTTAATAGCTTATTTACATAAATAGTGTGGTCCCTGTCCAAACTATAATACATATTGCACAATACATATTAGGTAGGGTTAATTCTAGAATTTCTATGGTGTATCTTTTCTCGGAGTATGGGACATAGGATGTGTTTGAAAAATGTTATTGACCGCCACGGGGTTTGAAAATTTGGATATACTCGTACCAATCCTTGTGTAATTTTACAGATATAGAGGCAGCCTAATATTCTTTAACATAATCCCATTGTCTTATCCACAGTACAGCGACACGACGCCGTGACGACAATCTCACGGGACGCGGCTTATCAATCACCGTTGATGGAAAGCCACTAGACCGTGGGGACCGCCTCTACGCGGGGGATTTACATTTATCTGTGTACCTGTACTGGCTTGCGAACGCGACTTTGGCCGCCAATTATGTTTTGCTTCAGATTATTATAAAGTGGGTTTGTCTTTGTTTGAATTTGTCTAGAAAATGAAATCGAGAGGAGAGCGAAATAAAGTCGGCGGGAACTAATATGCCGGTTTTGACAGCACATATGCATCAATGTGTCGAAAAGAGACAAACAAGGAGAGGAACCCTCTTGTCAAAACGGACCTCTTAGATCTTGATAATTTTAGTAGGTATCTACATGACACCACTAAAAAAAGTCTGTACGTAATCTGGTGGGTGAGCCTATCGCCCTTGACTATTATATAAAAAGAAACTCTTTCAAAGCTGAACTGTTCATTATATTTGTTAGGATTATAAGTTATTGTGTTTGCTAAGTAACTAATAATACCAATTAGTAAATACATCATAGTACAACAATTCATAACTTTAAACAAAATATTGCTAATATTTTAGCAATCTGTCTTCTTGCCTATGTCAGTGCTACGTCGTAGCTGTAGCTTCGTAGACCCTACTCAATAGGTAATTTAATAGCGAAACTTACGCCATCTATAATTTTCTACAAACATTTGTGAAATAGTAACGCTACTTGACGATAGATAACGCTAGTGACTTATTGGATTTTTGTATAAATCTTATTGGAATTTATTTGTCGAACACGTCAGCTATGACAATCTTTTCTTGCATGGTTATATATTTTCCAATAAGCGCTATCAACCAATGTAATGGAAACTTTGTTTTATGAAAACCGAAAATCATATTATCTTTATTTATAATAAATGTTTGAGTAATATCGTGTCGTAGGTATTTATAAATAATATGTTGTAAGTTTGTTAAATAGTATTTAAGCCCGTCTATTCAAATATATGACATTTTGTATAAAAGCGGAATTTTTCTATAGAATAGAATAGAAAACATTTATTCAGCTTAGAATCCTACACATAACACACGTAAAAAAAGACAATATTCACACATAATGATAACCACCGATCAAAGATTTGTGAAACAGTCAAGGTAATCTAGGTTTTCTAAGCATATAATATCCTTCCAATATTCTCGTATACCAGTGTACTATTTCACAGTAAACCATTGAACACCCACAGTATTGTGTTGTATAACTTAAACGTGTAACTCAGTACTCAATTTGAGTTTAAATACACAGTACCGAAGACATTTTAAGGGAATTTACTGTCAGGTGCTCTATTTCCCCGCAGGTGAATACCAACTGTCAGCGTTCTTGAGATGGACGGGGTTAAAGCGGGGGGCTGGGGGACAAACGGGGGACAAATGGGGGGAAGCAGCACCTATTTGTCTTGCGGGAGACATGTGCGATCGCTTGCTGCGATGTTTGTTTATTTGTGCTTAGAATGTTATAGTGGATGGCTTGCTTCAGAGGTTTAAAACCTAGTTGTGTAAGCTGAACGTAGGTAATTATTTACACGTAAGCTCGTTCGCTTGAAAGCTTGTCTTAGCTCAATCTGGTGAAGAATTAGAAGTCAATCTAAAATGTATTAGTATTTAACTTCTTGAGGCAAAATTATGATAAATTAATAAATAATAAAGATTTTTCTATGTTACAGTATTGTCTTGTATCTCCTATAGGAAAATGTATGTCAGGTACACATTTATTCGGGGAATATTTAATGGAATAGTTCATAACAAACTATAACAATGTATACTAACCCCCTTATTCATAATCGCTTTTTAACTAAATCAGTGTAATAGTGTCCTCCGTCTCACTCTTTCGATCACCAAATGTCACGTGTCAGATAAAGACTTCAGAATTTTAGCTAATCAACGTTTGATAACTTCATTATGAATATATATATGTGTATATATAGAATATATAGAATATATATAATGGTTAGATAATAATAAACAATACTCTAAACTAAACCTAATATTTAAAAATAAAGCTAATGTCAGGTTATGTGTGGTTTATTTTCATATCAAAGTCGGCAAATAAAATAAGTACAATATACGTTTATTCATAATTGTTAAGGCGTATTTAAACATCGTATGAGACCCATTTTTTTAATGTATTAACGCAATATGGCGCCTAAGCAAAACTAATGTCATATAACCAAGCTGTTACAGCTAAGCAGGCCGTACATTAAACGTGCTGTTTTCACGATAACTGCCCAAGTTTGACTGCACCGTAAACCGCGGAACCTTCTAATAGTCGAGGGCAAAGGGTTGTGATTAACCGCTTGGCTGAACCTGTGAGGGTATTTAGTAAGTCGGTAATCATGAAGGTAGGTAGGTAGGTAGGCACCTATTTATTGTCTGCCTGTGTTGCTTGATAATTCCCTGATTGAAAGAGAAAAGGACTATTAAAAAAAAACTCTTGAAGATTTTTTACAGTTGAATTAGCTTATTTGCACAGCAAGTTGAGTGATTTATTCTTCTTCTTCTTATTTTTAATTTTGGCAACCAAGCCCAAATTAGGGCTCATTTTTGCCAGTGTCGAGTTATATTATAGTTTCCAGTCACAATAAATCACTTCACATTATAGTCCTCAGTCAGTCACCGTCCATAAAAGTCATGTTTTACTACAATGGTGGTCATTGTACTAAAACTCTTCACGGACATTTTGAGACAACTTGAAAAGTCACGATACACATAATTCATTTCATTTCACTTCACTGGTGCACATGGATGATCTTTATTGGGTAAAATACCACCAAAAATACACAATAAAACTCAAAATACACAAATTTATGAAAATAAAAATGAAAATGCTACGTCACTCTGCAAGTTCCCGCCAAAAAGTCCGAGTGATTTATTATTTAGTCCAAATGTAATACTTACCAAAACTTCAATAATTCTGGGCCTTGCGATTATCGTGGTTTCGGTACAATTGTTTGGCGAAAAATATGGTGGATATCTAAATAAACACATATAAAAAATAAATAAATAAATAAATAAATATATCGAAATCTCGAGAAATAGACGACTGATCGATCTATTTTTGCGTTATTCCTATTTCAAATGGTTAACATGATCCTAGACCATATTTAGGCTCAATCATAGAGATATAATATTAGTAGAGTGTTACCCCCTTATTCATAATCCGTCTCGCTCTTTCGATCACCAAATGTCACGTGTCAGATAAAGACTTCAGAATTTTAGCTAATCAACGTTTGATAACTATTATGAATAAGGGGGTTAGTGTATACAACATTACCTTTTGTGAAGCGTGAGCGGTTTGCATATTATATAGATGAATATCATACACTAGTGACTTACTAGTCCTCCTGTGTCCGTGAAGTACATTAATTAAAGACATAAGAGTTCGAGCCGCGGCTGCGTTTACCGTACTTTTCACTCTACTAATTATTCTATCTCTTTGGGCGCAATAATAGCTCGAGATACGAATGAAATCAAGTACCTACCTATACGGGTGATCTTTCATCTGGTTAGGATATATCAATTAAAACACACAATACTTATCTACTCATCAAAATAAGGTTTTGTCTCTTTACCACCTCCTCACCTACCTAATTGTTACCAAAAACCTATTTGAAGTAAAAAAAAAACGATCTCTTCTACTTAGCTACGTCACCTATAATGTAATATAAAATAAATCTAAATTTAATTTCAGACTACCCTCGGATGATTTTAAATTGAAAATATAAAAGATCAGCGCGGCTTCGACGCCAATATATGGGCGAACAGCCTTACGCCAGTATAATCCGGATCAGAACGGGTAAATACGGCGGTTACCCGGATGGTATCCGGTTCGTAAATAGGATGATAAAGTATGTATGTATGTACGTTTATACATATATTACTGATAGATATGGATTAAAATTTTGATTTATTGAATAATTATGTGCTGTTGTAGGAGTTAATTATTATTTTAAATATTTTTTTTGGAATCTAAGCGTAGAAAAACCAGGCATTAGCTTCTCTGCTGGTTAAAAATTGCAGAGGAAGATTCATCCCAAAAAGATCGTGGACTTTCAATAACTTTGACAGATATACCTACATTCTTATTATTAAAATATACTATGGATTTACCTATGATTTCATTATGCTGGCGAGAATCAAATAAAATACCAAAATCGACATTGCTAAGATTACCTAACAGAAATCCAACACATCACAATATCAAAGCGTATTTTTTCCCCCAATTCACCCGTAATTAGACCGCAGGCGGATCCCAAAGTTCCTTCATCAAGATATACGCCCCGCGTTAGTTTGGTCTTAGTTTAATGTATGCACATTATCTAAGCAAGTTCTGTACGCTTCCATCTCACCCCGGCCTCCCCCTATTACGTGTGCTCAATTTAGTTGGTGCCGACATTATATAACTGTGCATATATATATATGTATAGACTAACATCTATTAAAGTCATGCACTATGATTTTGATTATGTGTAGATAGGTATGTGTATGTGAGAGGTTCCGGGAATTGCTTGCAAGGAACATAGAGAGCATGTCTTGTTCTATGTCGAATTCAAATTTAGAATAAGTATGAGTAAAGTTTGGAACTCCTTGGAAAATTATAGTTCATAGAGATGTTTATGGAAATTCGACGGCTTTCAGTTCCTCATTGTTTCTAGGTTCTATTGTAAGACGGTAGTTCATACATTTATACATAGCTAAGTGTTAAAAATAATAAACTAAATTGACTTCCTTTCCTTGAAGACTGTAAAAAGTCTAACACCTGTTACAAAAAATCACTAATGTAACCCTTATATTACCTTTATCACCTATATGTGCTATTACTGGTAACAGTTTCAGAATAATCCATTTCGTTACCCATATGGCGGCACAAGTTTTCAACGCGCGTAACTTAGCGTCGCAGTCATTGAAATTCACTTTGTGCTGCCAATAGCTCTTAGGGTGTCAATTATTGAAGCCATTAGAGATTTGACTTAAGTTACTACATTTATATTGCCAAAGGAATATTTTGATTTGGAGACTGTAAGACATGATGAAGTACAAGGTTTTCGATACGTTTTAAGAAAAGTTCGATATTTATGATTTCTCTAGATTTATGTTTCAAGATATGTCCACTAACTATACAGAAAATTAGTAAAAAGTAGCCAAACCAGATGCTTTGTTTTGGCTACTACAGGAAATTTAAACCAAACATATATATCAAGTACGAATTGTACGAGTTCCACACTGGAAAAGTTACTAGAGGCAAGGTTGAGGTCTCCGTAAAATGTATCTGTAAATTATAAAAGGAGAAACCGAATCTATCAATCACCTATTATATGATAGATAAGTCTTTATCAGTCATTTAGTATGATTGATAAAGTCAGACTAAGCTAAAACCGGTTTAGACACTCGAAAATCGCCCACATCGCACGCGGGTGCTAGTATTCTCAAAATTGGACATATAAAGGTGCCGATTCTATTGTAAATCGCACCAAATTAATTTTAATCACATCACCTTACAAACCTTATTGAAAAAGGATAGAACATACTCGTAATATACAAATGAATACTAATACTCGTGAATTTTTGTAATTGGACTAATTTGACAGGACTAAATGACTTACATCCTTTTCTTATGTTCTTTGTTAGAAAGAGATATATTGAGACTAAATTACTTTAGTTGTAAACCTCAGAATCAGCACCAGTGTCTCATAGTAAACCGTATAGTCTCTGAGTACCAAAACACAGATTATATAGATACGTTATTGGCTCAAGTAGGCTATAAGCTATGTACATAAGATCAACTCCACATAGGTCGGGTACATGGTGTGCAGACAAGTCCACGACGGAATACATAATGTGAGGGTAACAAAGCCGCGTACCTACCTATTGCCCGCCAAATTCTAACTCATCATGTGCCATAAGTTATGGGATATTGCGGATTCTAAAAGAAAGGATTAAGAAATGATTACCACTTTCTATCAGATTAAACCTAATACTACCTAAGTTGACTACAAGTAATATGAGATAAAGTGTCCTGAAAACCTTACCTTTAAGGTAAAATTCGTCCGGCGCCAAAGTCTGTCTGTAACACATTGTTCACATGTGTCACATCGGTCGTCACATTGACGGACAGATGGCATGGTTGGTTAAGGCGCTGCACAAACGTGATGCTACTTCTGGCCGGATGCCGGTTGCTATTTCTGGTCACTGGTAACCGTAATTGCTGTGTCCGGTGGCGGCAATCGGACACAGTGACTGCTTATGTGTCTTCAACTTACGACTTTTAGTTTCCAGTTACCGACAACGAACACTTTTTGATCGTCAACGAGTATGTGTAGTGTAAGGCAACTGGAAACAAATCTGCGCAGGGAATGGCTGATTTCATACTGGTTCTATAGAAATTAAATATTCATTGTTAGCTTGTATCCGACACAAGACACACGTTTATGCAGCGCCTTAGGTTCTACCTATCACGCCGCAGGTCATGGGTTTGATTCCCACCCAGGACATGCATTTGCGTGCGTGAACATGACTGCGTGTCCTGAGTCTAAGTGTAATTATTTATATCAGTTATCTGGTTTCCATAACATAAGCACTGCTTAGTTTGAGATCAGATAGCCGTGTAAAGAATGTCCCAGGATATTTATTATTGAATCCCCTTGGTGTTGCTAATTCACATAGACCACGGTAATAATATTACAGTGGTAGAGTCCAATGTTAAGGCTGTGGTTAAGGTGAAGATCTAGGATTGGAATTCTACGATGAGCTGGAGCATGCTGTGGAGGAAACATCGTTTGAAAACCTTAGCACGATGGTAATCTGTTGCCGAGCACCTACTGGTATGTTTGGTCCTACCTTCCAGCGGCAGCACTTGAGAGCCCATTCCCTGCTAAAACTTGTATGCTTACTACACATCACACACACACATGATGATGTCAGGCTTTGAGTGGCATCACTTTACCCGTGCGTGGCCTATACCCTAAAAGAAATAACAAATAAACGGCGTACGGCACACCTAGTGATAAGCCGTTACCGTAGCCTATTGACGCTACAAAACCCGTGGTCTCGTGGTTGCCGACACCGAGTCAAACTTCTCTCTTCAAACCCTTTTTGAAAAACCTTATGCTTTATTTTTTTATACGAAGTCGGTAAACATGCGACCCGCCTGATGGTAAGCCCACCAGTACACCTGTAATACAGGGGTCTCACTCACGTGTTACCGACCCTTCTCCCCTCCCCAATGAGCTCTGGCAACCTTACTCACGCGCAGGAACACAACATAAAGTTATTTGACTGTGGTACTCTGTAAAGTGGACGTACTTCTCAAGTCGAGCTGCTCTATAAGCACTACCTCTCTTCTCTGCTGTTGCACTAATTTGATTGCACTGGAGAATTAGTTTTAGATATTATCCAGCTCCCAGCTTAACTCTTGGGTCGTTCCGCCCGGGCGGGTAGGCAACAAAGGAGAAATTTCACCAGAACCATCCACCCACAAACAAACAGCCAAGGCGTTTCGCATTCCGTCCACTGGAAGCTTTACTAGTATTACACATGTCACGCCGAATTCAACCTTATTATCCAGAACATATGTCTTACGTGTGGATATATGAAGCTCAAGCTTTCGCAGCATTATTAGATGTTTGTTTTAGATGGTATAAAGTTTCCTGTTATCTTTTGTGTAGCTAATTTACATAAAATTATAGAGGTAATCATTTTGGTAAATTTTAGTACCTAATTGGGATAGATTTTATTACGAAACCAACGTTTTTAAAATCAAAAGTTCTATGACACACCAAATACAGAATTTATGATCAGAGTTCTTCAGCTTTGTTTTCTGCAAAAAAGACACATGGAATGTTGACAATTTTAAATTGAAGCTATCTTTTCTTTCTATAAAAAAATATGGCTATATTTTGAGTAAAAAAACCTAGCTTCTACTTTAAATAGGTGAGCTCTCGGGGTAAAAACGACCTCAGTATAAATAACCCAGGAATATCACGCATCACTTACAAGTGGAACAAGTTCACATATACAGAGTGTTGTTGCCAATATAGGCTGTATATATAACGAGTATGTACGCGAAGGGTTATTTACCGTACGTATTTGCCCCGAGCGAAGCGGAGCCCGGACCGCCGGGTTACAAACGTTTGCATTACCAACTGGATATCAAATAGTGGTGGGTTGATGTCGATGTTTTTTGACGATGAGCTTGTTACTTGGTTAAGATTATGGTAAGTATAATAAACTACCTGTGAAACGTTTTCTCTCTTGTCACACTTCAATATGGTCATTTTCGTTATTATGATTTATGGCTATGAAGATTCTTCCAATTTCGCCCTTATTGGTTAATTGTCATACGAAACATATAATGGTGCGTCCATGCTACGCGAAGCGAGCATGAACCGAGCATCGAACGAACAGGATTTGTTCGTTGCTCGCGATTTCAAGCGTGGACGTACTTAACGTAAGGAGCCTTCAACGAGCGCGATGCGAATCCCTGTGTTCGTGAAAAAAATGACAATCGGGCGGAGCGCAGTCGAGCACGCTACGAATGCTCGTTTGAGGCTCGCAAGCCCGTCCACGCTACGCGAATCATGCTCGCAGTGTGCTCTTTCTTGGCTCGGCTCGTGCTCGGTTCGCCAAGCATGGACGCCCCATTACATATTAATAACATGATTCGAATCATAATCATCAGCATCAGCTTATAATGTCCCATTGCTGAGCACAGGCCTTCTTTCATTAATGGGGTGAAAGGGAATGGCTATACTCCACCACGCATGCCCACTGCGGATTGGTGGAGGTAGACTAGTGGTCAACCTACTGTTGGACTTTTTTATGCTGCCTTGGAGGCATCCAAGTAAGTTCCTTGATTTGCCTTCCAAAGCACGGAAACGCTCGATTTGATATACCACTAGGTGATCACCCATTCAGTTATCAGCTATACTGGTGGGGTAGCTTGGTCTAAAAACAAATATGAAATGATTCATTTTTGATCTCATTAACCGAGAGAGAAATTAATGAACTTATTGATGAACTTGAACTTGAGATACTGTCTTTTTAAGTGTGAATGTCTTTATTTACAACAAATATGTACAAAATACAATCTATATATTGAACATTTCCTCAAGCCTGCCGCTGCTTCCGATTAACGGCAAGGTTCCCAGAAGGCTGGCAGCTTTTCCTGTTTGGATAGCTAAGCTGACGCGTTGGTGGAAAAAGCCCGCTGGTCTCCGGAGGTCTCGATTAATTTTGATGACAAGTTGCGAGCAAAACGGCGAGCTTCGGACCCCCACGGTCCCAAGGTCTCGAGCGCAAAAGGGATGATACTGTCTTAATTATAATAAAGTTCTGTATACATTGATTTAGTTATATATTTTGGATATTTTGTCGACACTAAAACAATTTAATCGATATTAATCCCAGCTCTGTTGTCAGCATAGCCCGTGGTGCTTGCGGGGCGAAACCGAATTTCCGAAACGTCTAATAAGTTGGATGTTAAGCTGACAGCACCATATACTATGTACATGACATTACCAGCCTCACAAGACCTCCCTCGCCCCCTCCACATCTTTTTGCGTAGGCTGATAAGGGGAAGCAAGAAGTAAATGATAGATCATGTTAAATTGGATGATGTGAGTGTGTGGGTCTCATTTGGCTTCGCTAGTTACTCCGTAGTTGGTCGGAGGTTCAAAATTAGGAAATGTTTAGTTAGATGCTGCAAAGGGATGTTTGTCGAGTTTTGTCGTTGGGGCTTAGAAAATTGCTTCCAGTTTCTCAAGGGGTTAGTTTAGTAATATTGATCCAACGGCTTACGAAACAGGGAACCTGAAAACAATGAAGATATTTTGATATGTATTACATTAATTTGGAATTTAGGGTTTTTCAAGAAGGGTGTGAAAAGCTTTTTGCAGGGTCGGCAACGCACGAGTGATATCCCTGGTGTTGCAAGCGTCCATAGTAGGCTACGGTAAACGCTTACCATCAGGCGCGTCGTTGGCTTGTATGCAACCTAAGTTTTATAAAAAAATGGAATAGTATAATATTACTGAATTTATATTAGATATTCTCCACGTAAGGATATGTTTATGAGGCGCGTTACTTTGGCCGCCAATTTCTACTGGCCACATACCAGCATGTGTAGGGTTTGACTGCTTGTCAAAGTGAATGCTGATCTAAAATAATGGCTCTAGAAAAAACCTTATTCTATTAAAATTTACCATCAGCAGTCGAAAAGCACGGAATCCACCTCATCATCATATTACCCATTTTCAGCCTAGGGGCGTCAGATGAACAAAGACCATAACTATAGATTTTCACAACTAATAGTCAAGCTAAGCGCATCTACCAGCTCTTAGCAACTAATAGGTCAAAGTCAAAGTCAAAGCCATTTATTCAATTTGAGCTCTAGTAGGGCACTTATAAAGGTCAAAGCTACTGACGTTACCACCAGTTCGTAAGTCGGCCTTCAACTGAGAAGAACAGGCAAGAAACTCTGCAAGGTAAATTTTTTTTTTTTTTGGACAATCAGCCTATATTGGCTATTTTTCATCAGTCATCGGTCATCAGGTTTTCATAAACCTACATCAGGCACCAGCTCTCACGAAACAGGTTTATGATGTTGTAGTTAGTACGGAATATTGTTATATTTTTTTTCTTAAACCAATTGTGAGAGAAATAAATAAATATATGCATACATACATCAGTCTACCTGGTGGAAAATTCACCTCCCGGGCTATTGCGTATCTTCGGTAGTAGGTCATTACGATTACCACCAAAGATACGCGGTAGAGCCCCCGTTCGGAGATTTAGCTCTCTATGAAGAGGTCTAAAGAAGAAGAAGAGAAGTGTAAAGCCTGATATTCAACAAGTATGAATAAATCGGCATCAAAATATGATAATAATCAACAAACCTATAATGAGTATAGATCGCGGAGTTCCCCCTCGGTTTGTCGACACCAGATTAATAGACTAATTAAGGGAAAAACCGGCAAAAAAAAATGTTTAAAGTCTGCAGACGGAGCGTTCACTTTCCAGTGTTTGGGGCAGGTCCGGGACGATTTTTACGTCAGTTTTCAGTCTTTTTTTATGATGTTGGCTTGTCGTGAATTGGTTGTTTGAGTTACTTTTAATTTCAGTTTTAGAATTAATTTCATGTTTAAGCGTATACAAAACACGTTTTTTTCATTATGGTTTTAGGAAACAATGCATATTTTAGTTAGATACTTATTTTTGTAGATTTGTAGCATGTAAAACTGGTTGATTTTTGATTTTGCATTTTAAACTCAATAAGAATTTGGAGACACTTTTGCCAAAAATGACGCCAGCATTTCAACCCGTGGTTTCACCAGCAATCCCCTACTTTATCCCCTTAGAGGTAGAACTTTCCCCCCTTCTTTAGTGGATCCTTATAAGAAACCGGTGTGCGGTTTGATCTGTGCGTGCATCTGTCAGTCAGTCAATTTCTACTTTGATGTAGACGAATAAATATTTTTAATTTAAATCAAATTCATGGTGCTATTAATTAATATATTGTAAGATTCTACTAAGAAACAATTATCCAATAGGAGCCAAATCACAGCATCCCGACAATCTTTCTCTCGCGAACATTGCCGCGTTGAGCAATCATAATGAATATTTTATTTTATCATAGCGGGCTCCCCCCGCACCCGCCGCCGACGCCTCACCCCCCCGCCGCCTCGTTCAGCCATGAACTTGACACCGAGCGAAAAATTAGTTCACAAGGCGAAAGTGAACTTGTACAGAGTTTGCACTTTTTGAACCAACCTAGACTGAGATAAAAGAAGTTCGAGACGAAAGTCGCCAAGTTTCGCTTCGCTATAACTACAGCCCGTATAACTGTTAACGTATTTATTATAACTGTTAACGTATTTATTATAACCGCATGTTACATCGCATTGCTAATTAAGCTTTCATAACTCAAAGTTATCAAATAAGCCTTATCCAGACCCTTTTTTAAACAGTTCAAAACCCTGAGAGCGGGGACTACTTGTGAATTAACATACTTTACTCAAAGCTACCAAACTAACCGCATACGGGGTAAAAAAATCTAACGTATTTCACGCATTCACTCAGTGTATGAGGCTAATTAAAAAAGTACAGAGGTTGGTTCCGCGAGTGGCGTAGTTCTGCCACTCTCCGCTAGGCAGCGCTTTTCGCTTTGACGAGTCTTGGGGGGTTTTTGTGGGCTTATGGCGTGTTTGTGAGGTTTCATTTTTTAATGAGGTCGTGTGTTCGGGTTTGAGCGTCGGGGATTGCGGGCCGCCCCGTGCTTTGTGCGGCCGATAAGCGTCACCAGCCCCAGTTAGGCGTACGGCACGCAAAGAGACCGTCTACTTTACCCCACACTTGTGTGCGTGCATGAAAGAGTTACATTAAGGTACGCTGTTCATTTATTCATGGAGTCCCGCTGATGGTAAGGTTATTAGAACGAGACTTTTATCACGTCGCTGTACCTTATATCTGCCCATGAATACCAAATGAGCGGTGACGACCATACTTAGGTAAGTCACAGTGCGAGATTGTGTGAATAAATATGTTACAAGAAAGAAGGTAGCATTGTTAAAGCTCCTAAATAGTGGCAATAGGCGCAAGAATTAGAAGGTGGTCGTTTAAAGCTAAAATTACAGATAGGTAATCCAGGTGAATTAAAAAGAGTCCTTGCCTAAATAAAGTAATGAAATGTTTGTTTTTATTCAAATGGGAACTTACAGGCATTTGTGAATTGTCAGACTATAATGTATTTAAATGTATCTCTAATCTCTCCTAATAATAAATAATTAATCTATTGAAAACAAATACATAGTTCTTATAAGTCGGAGGCAACGTTTGTTTCGATAGAGAGGCACATATACACTTTACTCATTTTCGAACCTATTACAAAATCCAGGACTGCGAAAGTGAGTTTGTTTCTTTGTTTGTTACGCCTTCACGCTTCAACTACTCAACGGATCTTCATGAAATTTGGCATGCAGATAACCTATGGTATGGCGAAGGAGATAGGTTTGTAGGTACCTCGATGGGTGACTGCCTAGTGGTATTTTAAATCGAGCGTTTCCGTTCTTCGGAAGGCAAAGCCGTTCAAATTAAGTGATAACCTGGACCAACGGGTCCAGGTTATCACTTAATTGTGATAGTCGTTAAGCTAGTTGGAGGCGTTCTAGGCGGCTTGAAAATTCCAACAGTAGGTTGACCACTAGCCTACCTCCACCGATCCGCTGTGGGCACGCGTTGTAGAGTATCTGCCCATTCCCTTTCACCCTGATTTGTGTAAGGAGGCCTGTGCTCAGCAGTGGGACATTATAGGTTGATGATGATGATGATGAGATTTAGGGATACCTTTTCTATGCTAACTACATAAATAAAGGATAATAAGGTAACTAATGTACTCGGAGTCGTCAATTAGAAATTAATGACAGATTAAAGTATCTCTATCTTTGTTTATTGAATAGTTATAGAAAGGGACATATCTGGAGATAAAAATCATCATGTTTAATTAACGTCTCTGAGTACGGCAGTTAGAAATAAGGAAACCATAAAGTACCTATTGCTAGTCGGTGTTCTAATGATAGCATCTCTATCTCAGTTAGTGTTCATAAGTTTTGGCTATTAACCAAACGATAAGTAAAATATGGCAGTAAAAATAACTAAGGGGAGAGAGGGGCAAGACGGGATACTTAACGTTTGAAGCTTAACGCTTGCTGAGTTTCTTGCCGGAGTCTTCTCAGTTTAAGAGTATTCCGAACCGGTGGTAAATTCAACTGTATGTACCAATTTAACGTTCATAAGTAGGTACTTAAGTAAGGAAAGGTAAGGTTTGGTAAGGTTACCAGGGCCTAAACTGAATAAATGACTTTTTGATTTTGATTTTGAATAAAATAATAATGTAATATTACCTGAAAACTGCTGTTCATCATTATACCGACTATTTTTCATATTACACCTGCGGCTACAATCAATATGAATATATTTTTTAATAAATAAATCATATTGGATGTAGCAGCTTTATCAATTAATCTTATAAAAATATTGTTTTGGTTTTAATGCGTTACAGACTTCATTTTAGACTCTCGTGTAAATATAATAATCAACTGTACTGAGTGGAATTTAAAGTCGGAATACATATTTTTATTTTAACATTATTTACAATATGAGAATCATGTTTTCTAATTGGTAAAAGGGCATTGAAAGTGTTTTCTTATAGGAAAATATATTTAAGCAGCGCCATCTGCCAGCGAGTGGCTAGTCCTATTATAAACACATAGATGGCAGTAGTGACCAAATTATGACTCGGTTTTCATGTAATGTAGAATTATTGTGAAACTATACAATATGATTTTTTGATTCCTGATTAAAAGAAATGGGTGACAAAAATTATCGTTAAAAATCCGAAAAAAAAGTTGGATAATTTAGCTACCTCAAAAAGCAAGATGGTTTTAACGGAACCCTAAAAAGAACTAACAAAATCGAAAACTATCATCACTTTGTTTTCGGATTTTTATCGCTTTTTAGGGTTCCGTAGCCAAATGGCAAAAAACGGAACCCTTATAGATTCGTCATGTCTGTCTGTCTGTCTGTCTGTCTGTCTGTCCGTCCGTATGTCACAGCCATTTATTTCCGAAACTATAAGAACTATAATGTTGAAACTTGGTAAGTAGATGTATTCTGTGAACCGCATTAAGATTTTCACACAAAAATAGAAAAAAAACAATAAATTTTGGGGGTTCCCCATACTTAGAACTGAAACTCAAAAAATTTTTTTTCATCAAACCCATAAGTGTGGGGTGTCTATGGATAGGTCTTCAAAAATGATATTGAGGTTTCTAATATAATTTTTTTCTAAACTTAATAGTTTGCGCGAGAGACACTTCCAAAGTGGTAAAATGTGTGTCCCCCCCCTGTAACTTCTAAAATAAGAGAATAATAAATCTATAAAAAATATATGATGTACATTACGGTGCAAACTTCCACCGAAAATTGGTTTGAACGAGATCTAGTAAGTAGTTTTTTTTTAATACGTCATAAATTGAAATTAATATCAAATACTCAGGTCTATACTACCATTTACTTATATACCTACAGGTTTGTACGGAACCCTCGGTGCGTGAGTCTGACTCGCACTTGGCCGGTTTTTTTGTAAAACATTTCGCTTGATCATCTTTAACAATTAAACCATGTCTTTATATACTAAAATTATATTATTACATATTTTCTACCTTAAGCCTACTTATTAGAATTAAATTCTTCATATCAAAGACTATTGCGACATAAAAGTCCTTAGTTATTATGCTCGTACGGCAACATTGGCCTACAAATAAACTTTTTAATATTGTTTTAAAACGAGTTATGTCCAATCCAAGTGTTACAACAATTTGATACAATAATTATATTAAAGCTGACTGTTTTTTAATGTAAAAAGGTTGACATGACAAGTAGACAGTTGGTCCGCCTGATGGTAAGTGGTCACCGACGCCTATGTACATTTATCCCACTAAGGTAGCAAACAGGCGTACGGCCCGCCTGAAGTGGTTACCTTAGCCTATTGTCGCTTGCAACACCAGCTCCACTCGCGGGTTGCCGATTGCCGCAAAAATCTCTTCACATCCTTTTTGAATGTCGTGTCAAGGGAAGCCAGTTTCGCCAAGCTGGTCTAAATTGGCGATCAATCAGATGTACCCTTCGGGGTAAACAAGTCAGTAATCAGTAATAACCCCATGCTGTATCGGTTGCCCAGTGCGATAGGTTTTTGTGACGTATAGCGGAATATTATGAAATCTTAATATATTACAGAAACCAGTTTAAATTAACTAAGCCCAATTATTTGACCTATGGGCTTTTGTTTAATAACATTATTATTAATTACCTACCTATTAGGTAATTTAATGTAATTACATCATCCTTTTCAACGACACGTTTTTATCACGTCTCATCTGCCGAAATAGCACGTATATGAACTCTTTGAAGAATAATTTTCAGAATGTTTAAACGAGTATTTACGCGACACGACATAATTTGTGACAAAACGCTTTAACCAACGTCAAGAAAAACAAGCAAAATAAAAATTCCAAACACGAAAATCCATTGATAAGCGCTGTCAGATGCAAAATTCTTGATCAAATTTATTAAAATTTCAGCACAAACTGCATTTATTTTTGGTATTAAAATGACAAATCCAGCGTGAAGACGTGTGATCATTATATCGGTGTTTTGAAAGTGGTGAAATGGTACGGTGGAGGTGCTGCCTTCTACTGGCAATGTTGTTGATCCTCCCGGCAAAGTCTAGCTCCAAATTTGATGACGACGAGAGAGACGAAGAGTGAGTATTGCTAGTTTGATCAAGTTCACGTACCTTGACGAAGTCACATACCATAGGGAGAGGTTGGAAGTGGGATAAATTGGCGTAAAGTTGAGGCCTCTAACCAGCAGTGAGTGAATGTAAACATTTTTAGTAACAAGCACAGCATGCTAACAGCGCTCGTGGTGTAAGCGCTTGTAGCATGA
Source organism: Achlya flavicornis (assembly GCA_947623365.1). NCBI lineage: Eukaryota > Metazoa > Arthropoda > Insecta > Lepidoptera > Drepanidae > Achlya > Achlya flavicornis. The sequence continues at coordinate 9,746,051 of OX392482.1, forward strand.
TTAGCCGTTCTTAAGCGATCGGCAATTTTGTATTTCCTAGTGGTATTTTAACTCGAGCGTTTTCCTTGCTTCGGAAGGCACGTAAAGCCGTTAGTCCAGAGGGCTTAGTGCGAGTTTTCAACGCGCTCGTTAAGGTTAACGTTAACTCTAATTTGTATGGCATTGTACTAGCGCCGCCTAGCGGCAATTGGCGGCGCCTGGTCCTGCGCCATACAAATTAGAGTTAACGTAAACCGTATCGAGCGCGTTAAAAAACTCGCACTAAGCCCACTGGTTATTACTTAATTGTGATAATCATAACGCTAGATGGATGGCTTGAAAACTCCAACAGTAAGTTGACCACTAGCCTACCTCCACCAATCCGCAGTGAGCATACATGTTGCATGCATGGTGCATAGTGGAGTATCTGTCCATTCCCTTTCACCCTCATTTGTGAAAGGAGGCATGGGGTCTGCAGTGGGACATTATAGGCTGTTGATGATGATGTTATGTAAGAAATCTGTGTGAAAAATAACGAATTTATGGACCCTTGATGTGATGCTTTAAGAGCCATGATGCCATGAGTATATATATATTTATCACTGTAAAACTACCGAACCCGGAAATAGATATATATCTAGAGAACTTTGGTGCAACTGCAGGGAAAATAAGTATTTTTTATGATGTAGACTCCTAACTTAAAGCTGGAAATACAAAGCAACTAAGTATTTTAGTTTTAGGAGGAACGATGAAGGAGAAGAAGATGATGAAGAAGATGACGAAGAAGAAGACGATGACCAGGACGAGAAGTCCGAACGTGTGAACGCAGGCAGAAGGGCACCAGGGATGCCGACACCCAAGTCACCCTCTTTGACAAGAACTACTAAAAGACGCCCATTGGAATGCTATGTCTGCGCCTACAAAGCTGAGACGCCATTGAGATCTTGTTTGGACCCTACTAAATACAGGTAGTTTGAGTTTTCATCTTGTACTCTAGAAATAAACATACTAGCTGTGCTTCACCCGCGTTAGCGTGACGACATGTAGCGTCATGTAGATAAGCGTGTTCAAAAAAAACACAAACTCTTCAGCTTTATTATATTAGTTACTATAGATATTCTAGGAAATTTATTATCTATATGAAAGGTTATATGTAATTCAGCCGATAACCGATGGGGAAGGAAGGTTCTCGAGTGGCGACCACGTACTGGTGCGCGCCGAGCGGGACGACCAGGTGGACCGACGACCTGGTCAGAGTCGCTGGGTGCCCCTGGATGCAAGCGGCCCAGAACCGTTCGAAGTGGAAATCAATGGGGGAGGCCTATGTTCAGCAGTGGACATCCATGGGCTGATATAAAATGTAATTCACCAGCAGTGTGCTCTCAGGAAGTTCTCAATTTAACCATTTTTACGTAGAGACGAAAATTTTTTTTCATTCATTTTGATTGTATACAGTCGATCCATCCGCTTCGATGGTTGTGTTACTTTAAACAACATTTGTCGAAATATTATATCTAAGCCTTATAAGATTTGTTTATCTAGCTGATCCATTACTTACAGGAGACTAAAATCATGCCAGTTGTATAATAATGATGTTGTTTGTTTCCAGAGTGCACACAATAACATGCCACAGCGCAGATGACAAATGCTTCACGTCAGTTTTATCGAAAGGGAACTCTTACGAGGCGGTGGTACGAGGCTGTCGCTCAGGTTGTTTAGGCTCGCCGGAAACCACATGTTGTGAGGTATTCACTTGATTTTACTTTACATCGAGTCCTACAATGAGCTGGCGCTTTCCGTGAAACACTCATGGTTGAAAATCTGTCGCCAAACAACATTCTGGTGTGCTCTGGCTCGGTGCCCTTAAGAGCTAGTTGCTTCTTGGACTTTCTGAACTTACTACCGTCGCCCATATCACCATTTATCACAATGTAATTGAGGTCAAACTAAAGTCAAGCTAAAAAAAAGGTTTGTTGGTTGCGGATACTTCTAAATGCAATGCAATAAGGTATTCTTTGCGCTTCTAAGTCAAGTTTTAGCTTTTAATCGATGTATGGAATACTAGAGACGAGACATAATTGTTAAGATTAGAATATGAAGAATATTTGTTTCAAAGTCAAAGCCATTTATTCAATCTAGGCCAGAGCAGGGCACTTTATGAAGGTCAAAGGTACTGCAGTTACCGCTGTTTGGAAGTCGGCCTTCAACTGAAAAGAACCGGCAAGAACTTTCAGTTCAAAGAGCTCCAATAAATTAATGTAATAAAAGGCAGATTAAGGGTCAGCTCACATCGCGACGCGACGCGACGTGGCGCGTAATATTTAAAATAGCGATACAAATAGAACTTTATTTAGAAAAGGTACTCAATGAGAGTATTAGACAACGTCCCACGTCGTCGTCGATGCGTTTCGCGGAGATTAGCCTCTTCATGCATCGTCGCGTCTCTTCGCGTCGCGTCTCGTCTCGGTGTGAACTGACCCTTAAGAAATGCACCTCACTCACCTATCTGCTAAGCTTGGAACAAAAATATATTTGCACGCGAGAGTGAGCGAGACAGAAACATCTAACCGAGGCGCATAAATAATCGCAGCTGTACCCAAAAATGTCTTTTTCAGCTAAACCGTTGCAACAACCAAGCATTCGCAACGCCAGTGGTGATGCCTCACGCGCTCGCGCACACCAGTAAATCCGACAAGTCGATTCCACCTACCATACTCTTCTTCGTCACTATTCTCCTGGTACTCCAGACTGTTGTCAAGGTTGCTATTATTTAAAGGAAATATGGACCATTCCATGAATACATCATAATCTTGTTTACCTAGTGTTATAAATACGATTCTTCTATTTTCTCACTGTGATGTGTGTGCTGGAAAAAGTATGCTCATTATTGTACTGTTTTTTTAATACTTTCTAAAATAATATTAACAGATAGTCCCTATATAGATAAAAATAATTAGATGGTCTATTCATGGTTAGGTCCAAAAAGATTATTTATTAAAAATAAAGTTTAAGATTAACTTTTCATTTCACTCGAAGAAAAATCATGTCGACAAATGTATGAAAGACAAATATAAATATAAAACGTGAAAGTTTAAATTTGTGGTGAATTGATGTGATACGTGATGTTACTGTAAAGTGAAATACAATATGTTGTTAAAAGTTTTGTTGTTGTATTATAATTTTTACGCATCTTTACGTTTTATTCTTTTGCAATGCCGCATGCCGTCTCGAATCTCTTTATATTTTTTTTAACCGACTAAAAAAAAAGGAGGAGGTTCTCAATTCGACTGTTTTTTTTTTTTTTATGTTTGTTACCTCATAACTCCGTCATTTATTTAACCGATTTGGAAAATTCTTTTTTTGACTGGAAGGGTACTCTTCCCGTTTGGTCCCATTGTCATCAGATCAGGATTTGATTACTTCTTAGTGTACTTTGAAGTCGGTTTAAGTTTTTTGTAAAACAGTCCAATTATCAAATTTTTTATTCACATCTTATGATGAAATTATAGTAGTAATGTCAACGAAAACAGCATTAATCATATTTTTCAACTATCTTTGGTAGCTAATTTTCAATATATTTTCACGAAATCAACGAAAGCCAAAATACACCTTATTAAATAACCTTTCATAATCATAACCGCCAACTCCTCGACATTTCTTCAAAGGACACACTCCAAAAGGTGCCCTTAGCTTTATAAAAGCCTTATGATTGAAAGGCAGGGGAGGGTCACTCGACATCCGCGGTCAAGCCGCCTTTCCGCCCAATTGATCTGCTTCCGGTCGGCGGGGGCGCAACCGGATGTTAATATGAATTATTCACGATATACCGCCAAGGGTTTTTATGGGAAGAATAATATTTTGAGAACACTAAATTAGCTAACTAGGTTTACTACACGTATGGTTCGATTTTTCGAATATCTTGCGCGTATTACAAGTCGAGACTCTAGCGAAGTGCACTCGATTTACGCGCCGTGATGCTTGTGGACACAATAGTGGTATTGGTGACCAGCGGGGCGATTACGTAACTAAATTTCAATCATTTTCGAATTGAAATCGGTTCAATATAGCGGTTTTCTGATAACTTCAAAAGAGGCGTAAAAAGAGCTCTTCAAGGTCGGCAACACATTGGCAATCCCCCTGGTATTGCAAATGTCTATAGGCGACGGTGACCACTTTCCATCAGGATGCCCGTCTGCCTGTTTGTCAACCTATTGACATAAAAAGAAAAAAAAAACTTTTTTACGTTCTGATAACTGCAAATGCAAACAGTGGTTCATTAGAAATGGAACCGTTTTCGATTTTGTAATATTTCTACCAATTCAGAGGTTATTTCAATCTGAATTTCATTGCAATAAAGTTACGTTATCCACGTACTCTACCTCGCCTATGTGCGTATGAATTCACGCAAAACGATTTGCAGCGAATTCGCCCTTTCTGGATAAGGTCTAAAGCTTTAGTATGCACTTATAATAAGAGGAAAAGCTTAGAAATTAGTCCAGTTTCTATCCTCTCCTCTATGTAAACTGGTAAATAATTTCAAATTGGTAAGCCACATACGGCTTATGACCTGACCATTTAAAAATCAGCCTTATAGTATCAGAAATCTTATTCAGCGCCGTAGTACAAATGAAATAGAGAATCAGGTTTATATTTGCTTTGTAGTCATTATGATAGCTGCTTGTTTCTTTGGTTCTAGTGTATCTTTTAGACTGGTGTAAGAACTAGAGAGACTGATGTTAGTGGGTTTGCATTTTTAATTCCTTTGGATGTAATGAATTTAAATTAATGTAAATTGTGTTTGAAGTGAAAAGAAAAAAGAATGTAAAACATATTAAACTCTGTTGCTACTAAAATAATCAAAGACCGAACCAACCCCTAACCTAATCGTTTAAACCACGTGTGAAAATCACCCATAGGAAATTCCAATAAACCCAACAATTTTCTACCCTCGACAACCCTCAATTTAGGGTGTCCAGTGTGTTAAGAAGCCAACTCGCTTGTTCTCGACATATGGGGCAAATCACTTGAAAGGACGGCTTTTTCTATCTGCATATGAGGTGGACTTAAAGCGTATAGGAATACGGGTTATATTTAAAGGTTTGAATGAAAAGAAAAGTTGGTTGTTGTAAATTTTTGAGGGTGGGAAATTTCTCGATATTCCAACCGGACTTGTCGGTGATTTTTATTGGGCATAAACAGGGGATCGGCGGTGTTAACCGAGATTTGGGATCGTGTGAAAAGTTTGGACAAACAATGTGTGAGGGTGCAAATATTGGACCAATGTTTCCGTGTTTGATTTGAACGGTGAGAAGTTGGATAACTTTTTGTTGAAGTATTTCGGACCGTTATTGTTTGTTGTTGTTATTTTTTTATGCGAAAAAATTGCTTTGTGCGTCATTGTTTTGTATGTAATAAGGCCTTGAGAATGTTTGAATCCATTGATAGGGAAGTTTTCATACGGTTTCTATTTTCTTACAATTCACCTAAAAAAGAAATAAGAAACATTGCACACAAAAATGCTGTTACGCAGTTTTTTACCAAGCACGTGCTTTAAATTATTATGCTGTAAAAGAATAAAGCTGCCAATGCTATACCTAGTTAAGGAAGGTTCTACACCTGGCCTCAGACAAGAAACCATGCGATATGAAAGCGATGATCGATCGTTTCATTTTGCACGCATCATCGGTCAACATTGGAATTTGCACAACACTAAATTTGTGCTGTGATTCGATAAATATGTAAGTTATCGATACTCGATAAAATATTACAGTCAAAAAGTTCACGCCTGAATCATGCACTTAATTTTGTTTCATAAACAAAATTACCTTACTCAGTTTTTACTATAACTAATTATGTAAAGAATATCAATAACTGAAACCGATACGAATAGAGAAGGAAAAGTAGTTTTAGCATTTACTATAACTAATTATGTAAAGAATATTAATAACTGAAACCGAGTATCAGTAACTAGAGAAGGAAAAGTTATTATGACTCGTTATACGACTTATGTAAATAGATAGATATTTTGAGATGTCATATTTTCGATAAATGTCGGGTTTGTCATGCTGATTAAATGTACTAAGAGAAACAATTGAATTCACGTCCCTGAACATCAGCAAAAGCATCGGGATCCTTGGCGTCGACATTTCTAGCGACGTTTTGTTCCGAAGTCACTTAGAAGACAAGGTTAAGCTGGCATCCAAAAAGCTCGGAGTGCTCAACAGAGCGAGGCAGTACTTCACATCGGGGCAAAGGCTGCAACTTTATAAGTCGCAAGTCCGGCCTCATATGGAGTACTGCTGTCATCTATGGGCGGGGGCAACTGGATACCAGCTTGATCCTTTAGACTCGGTTCAACGACGTGCCATCAGAATTGTCGACGATCCCGAGCTCACAAGCGGTTAAGAGCCCCTCAGTCTGAGGAGAGACTTTGCCTCCTTATGTGTGTTCTACCGCTTGTACAACGGACGGTGTTCTGAAGAATTGTTTAAGATGATGCCCACGGCTACCTTCTACCATCGCAACTCTCGCCATCGACGGGGAGTCCATCTTCACACATTGAAACCAGAATTGTTTCGAACTGTGCGGGCTCAACGGAGCTTCCTTCCACGGACGCTCAGACTGGAATGAGCTCCCCGCCGTGGTTTTCCCAATGGAATACAGCATGGGGTTCTTCAAAAGGGGTGTGAAGAGATTTCTGCAGGGTCGGCAACGCGCGCGTGGTGTTGCAAGCGTCCATAGGCTACGGTAACCGCTTACCATCAGGCGGGCCGTATGCTTGTTTGCCACCTAAGTGGTAAAAAAAAAAAAAAAACATTCAGAGATAAGTATTTCTTACTAAGATTAATATAATTGATCGTTTTATCGTAAATAATCTATGTAGTACCTACTATTCTTTATTATGTGATAGTAGCTTCTCCTATTTTATTATGTAGGACCACAAAAACATTCTATCAGACCACATCAAAATCCACATTAAATTATGATAATGGTGATGAAAAAGAAACAATATTGTCTATATTGGAAATATCGTTGAAAGCACATCACTAAGTATATAGTTAATAGTGACAAGTTTTATTCGTATTATTGACCGGGTGATCAATGATCTACGGATATTTAGATCAATAAAATTATGCAAAATCATCGTGTTCATTGTGATACGTTCGTATTGACCGTTTTACTGTATTATTGGGGATATTGCGCTTTATGTGGTGTAATCGACGAATGTTGGCCGTGACGGTTGTGGACGTAATAGTGTTGTGCCAGTCATTGTGTTAACGGTTTTTTGAAAAAGTTGCCTTTCGAAGCAAAACTCGCGATGTATTGAGATACTGCGTACGCAACATATCCTATGATTAGATAAAGTAGAATTTAGCAATCATTATATCACAATCAAAATTCAAAAACAGTTTTCAGTTTCCACCACAGTCCAAATCCACAACGCACATTAGGACAAAGAATAAACCGCAATGAGTAATGCAAATACTCTTGCGTTTGTTGCCCGGCGGTCGGCGCGATGACCGCCGCATGCGCCGTCGGCCATAGTACGAAGAGAATAGTAAGTCAACTCAAAACTTTTGTATTAATCATAAGGCATTATCAACTTATCTAAGTTGATGCGGAAAATATACATATACATAGGCTTCCGTGTATTATGAATTTAACAAGAAATGTTTTTGTCTAGAGCCATTTGCATCAAAGCGATACCTATAAAGCAAAACGGTTGTATAATCTGGAGGGCTAACGTATATACTTCACAACGCAAACTGTTCATACATTTTGATCAAGCAAGGTTAACCGTCGGTATAAAAAAAAAAAAACGTGATTTCTCTGTTGGTCGCTGAAGCGCTCGTGGTGTAGCATGATTAGTCGTTCTTTATCAATCGGCAACTTAAGCTACCACCGTTGTGGCCAGTACTTGGATGGGTGACCGCCTATTGGTATTTCAAATCGAGCGTTTCCGTGTTTTGGAAGGCATGTAAAAAGCCATTGGTCGCGGTTATCACTTAATTAATTTAGTCGTTGAGCTAGTTGGAGACCTACTAGGTAGCTTGAAAACTCGCAACAGTAGGTTGAACACTAGCCTACCTCCACCGATCCGCAGTGGGCATGCGTGGAGTATCTGCTCATACCCTATCACCCTCATTTGTGAAAGGCCTGGGGGCCTACCACAAGCTCTTAAAACAAGGTTAAAATAACCTTATTTGTCTTTTGTCCCTCTTTGACATCCGGCGTCAAAACAAGACAAAACACTGTGTGACTGTGCTCAGCAGTGGGAAATTACAGGATGATGATGGATGAGTGTTGGTCGCATAGTAAAAGTTGTTTAAATTGATAAGTACTACAACCTCCTAAGGTGGTACAAGTGAATTATAATAAGCCATGTGTGTCTTATACTGTTTGCACTTTACTGTGGTTATGGGACGCACGCGCAAACACGCCGCGGATATTTGCGTTCGGCCGTTTTTTGTTGGCTCCCGGCCAGATGACCACGGACGGCGGTAGCTGAGATTGAAGTGCACTTGGGACATACAGGGTGAGATACTTTATGAAGCAGAAGCCATTATTATTCAGCGCGTGTTCACGACCACTAGAGTTCATACAAACGAAATAAATAAATAGCATATAATTGGCATGACATTTAAGTGAATAAGGTTAGGTACTCTAAGGTTGTATAGCGGTGCTGATGTTAAGTGTTACAAAGAAGGGTAAAGCAGTATTTAAAAAAATATGCAAATTGTAGTTGGATACAAAAATTATGAATCAGTAGAACTTGTACGTAGTATTTATCTACTCTGAGGTAGAACTAAATGTTATGGGTAGTTATAGGTATTACTTTAAAAGTACACCCGCTATGTATTGGTCGGTAAAGTGCATTAACTCGTCCGAAAAATTTATTTTTGCCTCTCGATAAATAGCCGGAATTTGGCTCCCGGTGCGTCGGGAAATATTTGCCGATAACTCCGCTCTTTGTTGATGCATTTATTGAGACATCTCGTTATATTTATTTTCGACATCGTTGTGCTAATAACGTTGAACGACAGGTTTACCAAAAATATACCTACAAAGCTCCTGAATTATTTAGTATTTTTTACTATTTTAAATGATATAATCTTCATCGAAATAAAACTCCATATATTTTATGATTGCATGCAATAACTTCAATAATAGGTAGTCGCCTAAAAGCGAATTTCAAAGAACATTATAAGAACATTTGGAGAAAATTTAGCTTTATAAATTATATTTTAGTATATTATGATCATTATTAAATTGAATTGAAAATGATTAGCTCAAACGCAAAAAATTACAGCTGCAAATTGCTCTACACAAGAACCCAAAAATACGCCACCAGTCAAGCCAACTTGGCCACAAAGGCTTTTTTATACGACGAAGTAGGTAAACAAGCGGGCCGCCTGATGGTAAGCGGTTCCCGTAGCCATATGGACGCTTGCAACACATGGGTTACCGATCCTCCCCCCCTCCCCAAGGAGCTCTGGTGAACTTACTCACACGCAGGAGTGCAACATAAAGTTAATTGGCTGCTGTATTCTGTAAGGTGGAGGTAATTCCCCAGTCGAGCTGCTCTTTGAGCAAAATAACGCTATGTTCTACCTCTATTAAACCCAAAACCTCTAAATAAAGTACCCCAGTCGCATCCATCACTGAAACTTCGCTCATGCATGCGGGTAATGTCCATGAATGCAAAAACTAGTGTAGAGCCTACAAAGACAAGACCGATTTGGTTGGATAGTGGATAAATTCACTTATCTACTTGGTCCCGTTTGAAAGACCAAGTTTTTCAACTTACGATCTTAGTTAGTACTAGTTTTAACAAGGGTAGATAAGGGTGGAATGAGTTTCTGGAAAAAATTATGTGTAATACATTAATTTTCTTTTTCTTTTAAATTATAAATCCATTATACATAGTTCATTACGATGTTATATAACTCATATTTCCTTGTGATTGTTACTATGTTTTAGGGATCCGTACACAAAATGTGTTGTATATTGTTTGCTCATGATCTGCTGAAAATTGAGAAAAGTGTTTTTTAATTTATATCCCTATACAAAACGTACAAAAAACTCATACCATGTAACTTATTTAATTCTCCTAACTAAAGAATTTGACATAATTACTAATTTATTTGTGTTTTAAGAGTCAAACACTACTTAAAACGATTATTAAATAAAAAAATAGTACCACAGCTAACTCCATACAATATTACCCGAGCGGGCAGTTCTGTAAAGGAAACTAGCGGGCGCGGGCCCGACCCTCTAATTCACCCCACACACAAGTATACGGGCTTGATTGAAAAGTTTCACCTTTAAACCTTCAACTTTTCAACCACTTCGAGTTTCAGTGGTTGCTTGACAAGTCCATGTCGCAAAGTTCGCGACTTCTCTTGTTACTACCAATTTTGTTCCAAACTGATGGCAAAACCATTTGGCTCTTTGGTCTTCTATTTGTTGTTTTAATGATTTCGTTGAGTGTCTGTAAAAAGTTATTTCGATTTCTTATTTACAGTTCTAACTCTAGCTCTGAGATAATAAGTACCATTACGCCTTTTATTCCCGAAAAAGTAGGAAGAGAACTCAACATTATGTACAGTGAGCATATTAAGAAATTTGGGTAAAAAAATTTTTTTTTTATATAATTGGTTACTAAAGTTACTCACTAAATAGCACAAAATTGCTGTAGCTACATCATCATATCAGCCTATGGATGTCCACTGCTGAACATAGGCCTCCCCCTTTGACTTCCACTTCGAACAGTTTTGGGACGCTTGAATCCAGCGGTGCCCAGCGACTCTGACCAGGTCGTCGGTCCACCTGGCTAGCTGTAGCTCGGCTCAGCAAAGTAATAAGCTTTACAAGAGATAACATCGTTTCTATAATATGTAGGTACAGACTAACCCCCTTATTCATAATCGCTTTTTAACTAAACCAGTGTAATAGTGTCCTCCGTCTCACTCTTTCGATCACCAAATGTCAGATGTCAGATAAAGACTTCAGAATTTTAGCTAATCAACGTTTGATAACTTCATTATGAATAAGGGGGTAAAAAGATAGTCAATAGTTATGACATGTTTCTGATGTTTGTAATTTAAAATACTTATTTGAAAAGAAAATGCTTAGCTGAGTTTCATAGCAATCTTCTCAAGATCTAGTGGTAGAGCCAATTGTAACGTTCTTAGGTTATTGCCTAAAATGAATAAGTTAGTTTTGAGTTTATCTTAAAAGATAACGCAGATCAACATTTTATTACGTCACCACCAGTTAATAAGCCTCTCAACTGACTCGACAGCAAAACAATGTAAAATTATTTATAGACCCCAACCGGTAATATATTAAACAGTGTAATTCTAAACACGAGCTCTGTCGCAGGACAACTACGTATACACTAATTGTTGGTTGTGCAACCACGCAGGACAATGTTGTATGAATGAATTATCATCCAGAATTGTTTGTTGTGGATGTAAGAAATACAATGAAATGTTTATAATTGGTTTTAATAAGTAACCTCAAAGCTTAAGAGTTCGACAACGTTGAACTTGAACTACATGGATCCACCGTGAAAAAGTACGCGCAACAATTAAGAAGAATGAAAGAAAATTTGAAAAAAGAAACAAATTTAGAAAATGTGGTGCAGAAATATGGCCTTCTATGGGGTGTAGCGGAAAGAGTATATACATTACAGTAATCCACTATTTTGGTAGGAATTAGGCGAACCGATGGCGGGAGATAAAAATAAAAAAATATTATCAAGGGTCGCAAAATGATAATGACCCTCATTGACCGGTGATAATGTGATAATGTGTTGCTTATGATTTTAATTCAATAAACTTGTTTTTTTATTTTTTTTTATTTTGGAGTAATTTATTTTGAGCTGAAACTTTTAATATAGAGTCTGTACCTGATGTAGTCTTCAGCCCCTTCGGATGTATATACTCTTTCCGTTACACCCTATATATATAATCTAAACAGCAACAATATTGAACATGAAAATAACTGGGAATAAGATTATGAAGTGTTTAATGACTGAAGATAATATAACAAATTAATATAACAAAAAAAAAAATTGAGCGCAGAAGCAATTATGAATGAGATAAAAAATAAACTATACCCTATTCCACATTATGAAAACTTTAAATTTCTTTGCACCCTCCATTGTTATTGTATCCGCGTTGACACTGTAATCATTGGTTCTAATGTATTTAATGTTGGAATTTAGATAATGCCATGATCTGAGGCCATGACTATTGTGAATTCATAATTTGATTGATGTTTATTGCCTTCTGTCAGCGAGTGTTGGTCAGTCTGTATCGAACACCCGATCTTAACTTGGCAGTCGGGATGTTGAATATATTTTGTGAGTACCTCCGTATCCTGGTCTTTATGGCTTTATTACTTCGGTTCAAGGCTGAATTTCACGGAGATATAAAACAACTTACTAAAGGCCTAATTTGCATGGCAATTCACCAATTGGATCCCTGTAATTTTATATATAAAACTTTGACCTATGTTCAAGAAAAAAATGGACACATTTAATATTTCCCATGTAAATATTTGGACAGTTCATTAATGTCCATTGATTTAATAGGTCACCTAGATCGACTAGATTCTCCCCACGCACACCGATACTGTAATGGCTCACAATGGTTCTGGCGCATATTAAAACATTATTCAAACCGGTCATTACCATAATAAATGTTAATAAAGTCACTGTACATGCGCATTAGCCGGCGGTAAATCATTTGAGGGTTTGCTATTGGTTTTTAGCATCGGCCTGTATCAATTATGGCGCGGACTATGGCGAGCGTTTATCGTGTGCTGACGGAGTTAATGTAGCTCTACCTACTACTTTATCCTCAGAATGTTGCAGGGTTCACTATTATAAAAAGCAGACGCGAGAATGAATTTCACGGAAAGCTTACACATTTTATGTATCTTATTTGGTGATACTAAACATATTCATAAATGATAAAAATATATTTTTAACTTATATTCCAACACATTGGATTTCTTGGTTTCGAGGTCAGCGTGCATATAAGCCTCTTCCAGCTGTTTACATAATTTTCTACTATTCGTATTGCTCCAAGCTCCTCCCAATATTTTTTGACATCAACTGTCCATCTTTTAATTGATCTACCTGTATGGTTGCCATTCTTTTATGATGTTTCTCCATTTTATCTTGCTGTCCCTTCCCATGTGTCCAGTCCATGGCTATTTCAACGATCTAACTTTCAATATAATAAAAAGCTCAGACCGTAAATATGTATGTTAAAAATACTAACTAGGACATCATTAGAATAACTATTTTCATTCATCAAAGACCAATTCTCTCATCATACGGAATACGAAAAGAACTACATTTCAGCATTTAAAACTTAAACAAAGGTAATGGTGTTCCCCAAGTAGAGCAATCTTCCCCCCATTAGCAAGTATAGCGGGCGTACATAATCGCGGCATCGAAGACGCGCGCCCACGTGCGATTGTCCTGCAGGATGTCGGGACGCGTCTCACACGCCAACCCAACGTCCTAACTAATATATGTAGCAGTGTTGTAACGGTGCTTGAATATTCATAGTGTATTGCCGGCTTTATTATATTAGGTGTTTTTTTTCTTAAAGTGAATTGCAATATATTTTTGTAGAGAGAATTAAAATACTCCTTTCAGTCATGTGTTTAGCTAATCAACTAAGATCGGGAATTTTGTGTTATTATAACTTCGCTCGTGGTTAGCATGATAAGCCGTTCTTAATCGATCGGCAAGTTAAGCTAACACCATCTTGGTCGGTACCTGGATGGGTGACCGCCTAGTGGTATTTCAAATCAAGCGTTTCCGTGCTTCGGAACGCACGTAAAGCCGTTGGTCCCGGTTATCACTTAATTGTGATAATCGTTAAGCTAGTTGGAGGCCTTCTGGGCGGCTTGAAAACTCCAACAGTAGGTTGACCACTAGCATACCTCCACCGATCCGCAGTGGGCACGCGTGGTGGAGTATCTGCCCATTCTCTTTCACCTTAAATTGTGAAAGAAGGCCTGTGCTCAGCAGTGGGACATTATAGGCTGATGATGATGATGATGATGATAACTTCTAGAAGAGATACAGCGTATTTCCTTTCGTCCTGTTGGAAATTGCGAAGTAAGTAAGTACCTAGTAGTTTTAATACTAATCGTTCTTTCTTTTGACGAAAACTATAATTGTAATTAACATTTTGTAGTTTTCCATCCAATTAAATTCTGAGTCATAAATATTCATACAAGATAGAAACCAAGTATTCAAACCGAATTATCTAATTTACTCGACTCATCGAAAGCCCCGTTGAATGTTCATATTCACATTAAACAAGCGTGAAAATAGCAGATAAGTTGCACGTTCCCATAGTAACCCCATGGTGCAACAACAGCTGATCCGGGCCGCAGAAGGCCGCAGTCGTTATCGGTCAGGCGGCGACCTTTGCGAAGATGCCGCGCGACCGCTACTCGACACACCATGCGCGAGCGCGAGCGCGAAGCCCAACAGATACCGGTGAATAATTTAATTTTAATATTGAGTACCTATATGCGGTATCAAAGAGTTGAAAGCATATTTTGTTGTAATTGTGTAGTTATAGAAACATTTTATCAAGCCGTAGCCATCGTGTCGTGCATAGTTAATGTTGGAGGAAATTTTAATGATCGTTAATGTATCTTGTAGCAAATTGATTGGTGTATTTTACTTGTTTTTGAGAAAATCCGTTCTTTTATTAAACTATCGGTTTTATAATTACGCAGATTCCATTTTGCCGTATTGTAAATTTCTGTATAAATTTTATACTTAAGCACTGTGACTCATAATTATTGTGAAGACTTCACCTTACGATGGTAAGATTATGCTTAAATAATGAATACAATCCTAATCTAATAATCTAACTTTTCAAATATTTATAAAATACTACTAACATTTCGTATACCCATATCCAAGCAGTGGGACGGTGACATTTCGCGTCTTCCCCTCTACCCACAACCCAGTCCCCGCTTGACCTATACCTTTGCACTTCATCCGGCCAACACAACCGTATCTTCAGCATTTGACTTGCTTAGCAGCTTGATTTCCATCGCCGAGAAGCCAGGAATCTGGTCTTGATGTGGAACGAAGCTGCTTTATCTTGTGTGATTGTATTGGGATAAGATTTGTGGTGATATAAGAGCATTGATCTCGTTTGCTTTAACGATATAGTTTAGTGTATTTTTAAATAAGCTACTCTTATGTATTGACTATATGAATCGTGCAACCTGAACATATTATAGGATTTATCTACTCCCAAAACCATTAATCTAATCTACTTATTCATATTCCTCGGAATATAATACGGGCTTATTAGTGTCCGCTGACATTTACAAACTAGCCGTAGATTTATCATTCGAATACCACTTATAATAGCACAAATTGTCGATCGGGAACAAATCCGATTTATTTTAAAAGTCGCCGCACGAAACGGTTGACCTTTGAGCATTCTCACAGTTATGAATAATATCCTTTAAACGAGGGAATCTCATTGCAAACAAGGGTTTAAAGAGGACAATAGATTTTGAATCATTAAAATTCAATAAGGCATAGTTTAAGCAATAAATCTTTATGGAAGGCTATCGGTGCAGGAACAATCTAATCCAGACTATTCCCGTGGCTATGCCTTGGACTCGCCCATTGTGTATTCGTCGGAATGGGCCAAATGGTATTCAAATGGGTGCCCTTAGAGAGCCCGCCGGCAATTTGTGCACGACAGAATGTTTTGACACTTTCATACATAAACATTTCGCCGTTTAAAAATCAATGGGCTGGTGACACCATTGTCGAGTTAAACTGTAGTTAAGTAAACGTAGCCTCAAAATAGAATTTGTAAAAACGTATAAATATCTTGGGTTAACAGTAGACAGAACTCTTAGTTGGAAAACTCATGTAATGGAGGTCTGCAATAAGTTAAGATACATGCTTAGTAAATTTTACCACCTTAAAAATATTGTAAGTAGACCAGTGCTATATGCTGTGTATCACGCGCTAGTGGATTCCCTCATAGACTATGGATTAGTAGCATACGGACGAACATTCAAAACTTATTTAGACCAATTAAAAAAAATTACAGATTAGATTTTTAAAAATATTAGTAACTAAAAGACTCAGGGCTAGCTGTGAGGGGGATTACGAGCGCTTGTTCACAGAGTGTGGTTTACTCCCGGTGCACGACAAAGTTGCATATCAATTGGCTTTACAACAGTACCAAACGGAGGAATTTTATAGTTTCAGGATACCAGACACGGATAGGCAAACTAGACGAGTACCTAAGCTTTTTATAGAAAAATACATTCCATCAAATTACTATGGCACAAGAACTTTGCAGTACTTAACACCAAAAATATTTAATAGTTTTCCACAAGAATATTTCAAAAGATTGTTCAAAATTTGTATTAAAAAATAAAATAAAATCTCATTTTCTCAAAGCAGTTTAAAATTAAAATTCTCTTTTGAATTTGTAGAATAGTAATAATATATTAGGGTGTAGTAGTAGTAAAATACCTATATAAAATGTATGTATTACCAAAATGTGATTAATTGTATAAGTGAATGTGAGAGCTCATCTGCCAACAAACTGTTATGCAGTTTGGCAGAGTAAATATGTAAAAAAAAAAAAATTAAAAGTATAATTAATAAACGTTTACATACATACATACGTTTAATGGACAGCCAAAATGGTCAAATTACAGATCAGATTTTTCTAGGAAAGCTGTAGCCAAACCAAGGTCTTTATTTACTTTACACGTTATAACATAAAATATCTTTAAAAATGTTTTGTAACACATCATTGTGTGGTTTGTAAAGAACTGGATAGCCCGGATATATTTTCATAAGTCGTTATGTTTTAGAAAATAAAACACCCAGGTGGTATGAAGATGTAATAAGTAAAGAAAGCTAACTCAAAGCCGTGAACGTGGCTCCACAATGACATAATATATTTTCAGCACGCCATTGTGTGCAAGGTGAATGCTGTTATTCCAAACTCCTTGCGGTCACCACTCGCTTATTATTCCCTATTATTGCAAATATAATAATATTATTATCGTATAAATAAACAGACTTGTAGATGGGACGGAATAAGGAAACCGATTTGGGATTGCTTCGTAGATTTATAGACATACGCGGTTTTGTAAGCGTTGTTACGATTATTCTGTTTCCTGTATTTTTGAGTTCTAGCACAGTAGATACATCAAACAGTAAAGTGACTCGACCCTTTTCTTGATTATAATTGCCTACAGCTTCACGGTTCGTGAACACGCGATAGGGCTGCCCACCTACAGTATTTTAATTTCATCTACCTACTTGTCTAGTTTTGTGATTGCATATAATTATATTTTTTATTTGATAAAATGTTTTTTTTTGTGAAAGAAATAGGAAGGTTTCAATAAAATTCAAGAAACAGACGAGTAATATATATTTTTTCAAGACCCCATTACCTACAAGCACGGAGATACTCGAATACTCTATACTCTAAATCGAAATAACAATTTTTTTGGTCACCCATCCGATGTCGAACCGTTGCAAACGTTACTTAATATTAACCTCTTAATCTTAATCTCATCGCGTGTGCGTTACCTACAGCAATCAAAACCTCTAACTACCTACTGCAAAATCTTACTTAAAAAGTAAATTATAATGTAAATCTTACTAGGTACAGGTACCTACCATTTATTACTCTCACAATCATTTCATAATAATATTTCGTCTAATTCAATAAATATATGTAAATAGCTAAGTACATACATAAGTAGTAAGTAGAAAGCCTAGCCTAGGAACTACTACTTTTTTTTAACCTGACCGTAGGTAGTCACTTTTTTCACCCAAGCCAGCCATCCACTTATTTATTTATGAATCCAGGTAGGTATTATGTTATTGACGAAGTCAAGCAACCAAAAACAGCACAATATAGTCTACTATAATTTTTCTTTGTCTTATTAAGTAATTGTAATTACTTGTAATTATTTTAATTATTTCAATATTTGTCATAAATCGCACGCTTACTGCTTACAAACCCATCACACCGTTCGTTCGTCACTGCAGCGCATTCGCGACTGTTTGCGAACTGAAAGCAAACCGAAATCGTGGCGCGTAGGTATGACTCGCGGTCCGGCCGTTTGTATGAAGAGCTAGTACTGATAGATACATCTACTGTGGTTCTAGTAATAAAATCTTAGGAAATGCTTTTCGATTATATAAAAACGTACCTTTTTGTAGGTGTGTGTTTTTATAATGAAAATACGCTTCGACCGTTCGATTAAAACTCAATTGGATTTTCTTTTATAAAATCACTGTCTAAAAATTTTTATGTTTTTCGATTGATTGAGGGAAAAAAAATGTAGATTAGCAATTTTCCAATGACGAATAACAATACCAGTGGCCCTATTCACGTAACAAAACTTCAACGATGTAGTGACATCAACTTTCAACGGTGTTTTGTATTCACGTAATGTGTAAATAAACGATTGAAAAATGCCTCAACGATTTGTATATAGGATACACAAATATTTGAGGCGTATACACTTTTGAAAGTTTTTCATAAAAAAATATTTCAAGAAAAATTATTTAAATAGTTGATACGACTCGACGCCGTTGAAGTTTTGCTACGTCAATAAGGCCACTGAGCACCTTCCTAGTTATGTTTCAGTTAATCTAACTTCCGTAATCAAAAGTTTATAACATTTATTTACAATTTAAAGAATTGTTTGTGCGTAATGTATATGTTTATGAGCTGTTAAGGGTTACAGGCGAGGCGGGCCGAATGTCGTAAAATTGAACAATTGTACGCCACTTTCCCCTGATTACGATACTTTACGATTTGTTTGATTTTCTCTTTTGTTACCACATTTACATTGAACACTGTGTTATGTTATATTTAAAGAAGTGCTCTTTCAATATTTTCTTAAATCATTAGGTACTATACTAAATATGTTAGATGGGGAGACCAGTTACTAAAATGCGATCTGAAAGAAAACGTAAAAAGGGAAAGTCAAAGAAAATATTCTGCAAGTGTATAAATGAGTATCTAAGTACATCTCTACCTCTCTATCATCTTTGCAATGTTAAGGAAGTTAGCTGTCCCCCGCGGTTTCACCCGCGTCCCGTGATAAAAAGTTGCCTATAACAGGTGGAGATTTCGAGATGGCATATATTCGAAACCTATGTTGGGTTAGTCATGCTGAACAACTTTTACTATGGGACCAATAGGGAATTCTCAAAAAAAAAAAAACTTTTCTTACAAAATGTCAACCTTGCTCCATCATAATGTATGAAAAGCAATTTTTTTTTTAGAATTCAGTGTTTTTTAGAACTCAGGGATAATGTAGCTTCCTATTATTGAAACAATTTTTCGAATCCGGTTGGTAGTTCCACAGATTTGCACATTGAAACAAACAGAAGAACTATTCGCTATATTATAGTAGGTTTAGATTGGGTCCATATATAATATGACATCTCAAAGTCAAACAAGGCAAAAAATAATATAAATGAGCTTAAAAAGTAATGATATTACCTCAATACAGAAAATAAATTCTTCGAAAATAACTATATCCTAGTTATTTACGTTTATCACACACATCACGCTATGTACCTACTATAAACTGAATATCTCCTAGTAATAACTTGTTTTACAGTAGGATTAATTATGCAGATATGCCAAATAGAGATATTCCGTATTTAATTTATCTGCTTTGAATGGATCCACTATAATAATGGTAATGAACAATGATATTCTGTGTTATACGAACGCCATAATTGTTCCGTGGACTGACGCAAATCTTGGGGCAGGGGCCAAGTGAGATCCATAACTCTTCTGAATAACTCAAAAGTACAGTACACAAACGACCACAGTGTATAGCTATCACCTAGAAAAACGTTTCAATACAAGCAGTGTATCAAGGAAAATCTATGTTATGGTTTTCATCTGTGTATAAGGCCACCCGAGCTAACACACGTCCCAAAGAGACTCGATAGGTCACCGAGGGGAAGGTCATAGGTCAACCTGGGACTAAGGTCAATGTTACATTGTCATGTATGTAGATATTGTGACGTCTGACAATTCTTTTTGTCAACGACTTTTTTGTATTGTATGTATTATTTGACTTTTAACTGCTGAGTATCTATTTGCCAGGAATTTTCTTGGGCAACTTGATATAACCTATTTGATAAGATCAAATGTTATTCAAGATCCCTAATTAAATATCGAATTAATGTGCGCGCTCAATCAATCTCTTAGACGGGCCAGTTGGCGGAGTTGGTAAAGATTCCACCTATTGCGCCGCAGGTCGTGGGTTCGATTCCCGCACAGGACATGCATTTGTGTGCATGAACATGTCTGTATGTCCTGAGTCTGGGTGTACTTATGTATATTAAGTATGTATTTAAAAACAAAAAGTAGTATATGTATTATATTAGTTATCTGGTTTCCATAGTACAAGCTCTGCTTAGTTTGGGATCAGGTGACCGTGTGTGAGGAATGTCCCAGGATATTTATTTAAAAAGAATCTTCACAAAACGTTTATACGTTCACAATCATGTGTGATGGTGGGAGTTCTATTCTAGGTAGGTCTCTGTATACTTTAACTCCAAAACTATGCGTAAGAAAATTTTCAATCCTTTAATTTATTTTAACAATTATTTTTTTTAAGCAATACATATTATGAAATCTAGCGCTCATATTTTTTTCTCAGGTCATTTGCTATATCACCTAGGAACAGGAACAAATTATGTTTTCTTCATGTTCAAGTGATAAACAACAGCGTGTTCACACGAACAGCAGAAAATTATCTATTTAAGTCATATTTATATAAGTTCTAGTATGTTTAGAAAAAAAATAAAAACCAAAGTATACCATGTTTTCATCCTAAAAATCCTAAATGAGCTGATTTACATCTAGTGAGGATATGGTCTTCGCTTTAAAAATTTCTGTTAAAAATTGAGGCTCTAAGGCAATAATTTTCCTTGCAGGACAGTTCAAATAGGCAAGGCGACTGATACACTATATGATAGAATTAGCTTTAGTTTTCATCTTTTCTAAAGAGATACCTCTATGCTTATTGCTGATTAATTAATACTAATATGTTGCTAATACAATATGGTAGTTGGTTCAAAGTGTTCAAGTCTATACATATGTTAATGTAGGAAAAACAAAAAAAAAACTTTTCTTAGAACAGCGACACTAGTTTACAAACTTACTGAACCAGTAACTCGGCTCAGCAAAGTTATTTACTCTTTCAAAGGGTGTAAATGTATTCGTTTATATAATAAAGTACCAAGAGTAATAAAATAACTATCTGTGTATATATTTAAGTTAGTCATAAAGAAGGTATGCAATGGGTATAGTTTCTGATTGTATAGAAGACAAGAATGCGACAAGAATGCGAAAGAAGAGTGGTAGAGTCAATGAGACAATTTAAAATGATAAGGCCCTGGCCTTAAGTTAATAAATGGGTCTGAGTTTAAATCTAGCTAGCTCCTGTTTTTAGTCGCAATGCGCTCATACCTTGCGACCCTTGCGTACGAGCGATACCCGGTTGATGTCTGATGGTATTGTCACGTTAGCACAGATGTGGGTTGACAACGTGAAAGTTGATTGTCTGTCTGTCATCGCGACGTGGTTGTAACAAGTTAATGATATTATGCACTCCATGGGGGACGTGTAGTCTTGTGCGATTAACTGTTTTATGTTGATGCATTCGTTTTGTGGATAATGTTTTAGAATTGGCATTGGGTTAATTTAATTTGCCAAACATGAGAATTTGAGAAAAAATAGGGACTAAAATCTTTAAATATTTTTTTTTCCACTTTCTTAAAATGATACAAAATTTTGATAGAGAAAAGTCGTTGTTTGAACTGGACGAAGTGGTAGACCGAAATATCTGTATGGCTTTATCTGAAGTTATGTCTTAATTATGTATATTCAAGTTATTGCCATGTATACCAGTAAATTAACCCTTCCGCCAAGTGCGTGATAACTTATAATTCCTCAGCCTTACTTCTTCCTTATTGGACCATCTTCAAAGTTCATATCCTCATCTATTTACAGCTCCATTGTTCAGCATCTACCGGGTTATCAAATCACAAGACCCATAACCAACAAAGTAGGAAGACTTCATTCGGAAGTAGCGTGTTTTTCCCTCGTGGTCCGTTCGGGGCATGAGAATAGATCGTATCGCTGTCTCGCTCGCGCACACGTCTCCGATGTACTGATAACAGATAACACGTGTCATGCTTTGTGTACTGCGATGTCAATTTTAGGATGTCTACAGTTAATCTATGAGGAAAATCATGTGTTTGATGACTTTTGGAGATCATGGAAAGTTTTTGTTAAATTGTATAAAAAGAAATTAAACAAATATTTTTTTACATTTACATCAGTTCAAGGCCTTTTAAGCTTATTGGAAGAATCTCCCTGACCACCCGATTGTATTCCAGGAAATAAATTCCAACCATTGAAAAGGACCAGAATACCAACTAAAGCAACTCATTCAAAAGTCACTCTCGTAAACGGAGGATGAAATGAGGTGATAAGTGATCCTAATTGCAAGCAAAAACGTAGTTTATTCTAATCAGTACGATGTACGTGAGATGCTTTATCTTCGAGTTCCCATGGTCGTGTTTATAAATGACCGTCGTGGGGTCACCGATGGTCTTGCTGATGGTCATCGCTGTCTCAGCCGCGGTACACTCGACGATGAAAATATATAGCTTTTAGAAACTGCTTTAGCAACTAATAAATTTACGGATAGTGCGTGAGGTAGGTGCAGTCTCGATGGCGCGATTCCGTTGTGCGTTCTTTGGGGGTCATTTGATGACTTGCGATTAACGTGCCAAGATTAATGTGTTAATTTACAAGTTATCCGATTAATAATGTTGTTTACTTGTTCAATTGAATCAGCTACTAAGAGTGAATTGTTTATAATTATATATTTGGTGGAAGTCTATAAACCAGTCAATTTGCTTCTTCTTCGACATGTTCGCTTCATTCCACATTACTTTGGATACAATAAAAGCAAGGACACAAAATTGAGGAGTGAGTTTATGACATGCCTTTCAAATTTTAAGAGAGAATGGTGTGTCCTCAACTTTAGTTCGATTAATTCTATTTCCCAACTAACTGTACTTTGACAAAATGGTTGCAGCAGTTTTAGCGATGTTTTAGACTTTATAGCGTTAGATAAGACTGTTTTGTATGTTTAAGCTGATGATTTGGCACAATCTTTGGTCTTTATTATGTGTTTACGTTTTATTTTTCCTTGTAATTTTATTTTATAGCTGCTACTTACTTAACTAGCAAAAAATTTGTCACATAGGGTTGAAAAAGATTCACAGAATAAAAAAATAATAAAATGAATAGGTATATTAAAATGATAAAGCAAAAACGTTAAATGTATACTTAGTAATTGGAGTATTGAAGTAATAAATCAAATCGAAGTACCGCGCGATCTCGTTACGAATCAATTGAGTTTAGGTCAATTCGAGGCATAATATTTTACTCTAAAGTTGGTCATGTGTCAAAGTGCGTCATGATAACCTTTTGTTTTATTGCTTCATAGAATTTGACACATAAAAATATTACTGCTTAATCAGTCAGTAAGATTACCTTACGCACTGCGACTGTAGCGAAAAACGGGCTTAGAAAGGAAATGTTGGTGATAAGAACTGAAAAAGCATAACAAAAGGTAACAGCCGAAGAACAAACATTAATCCAAGACATTTTTGATGCCATACGGGATTTTACGTCATAGTCAAAACATATTAAAATTTTGCAAACATTATGTACCTAATTTTAGAGGACTGGGTTCAAATGTCTGTGGTTCAAATCTTCATTTAATTTCCATAGATTACACAGATTACTCCCAATACCCAATTTCTCCGTAAAATAAGGGAAATCAAACGCCAGCAAGCTGCTATCCATTATTATAATTACCTCTATTACGTACATTGCGAATACGTTGACGGGTTCCGTAAATTATTCTAAGACCAATAGGTGCATGGTAATTACTGTGGACAAATGAGCGCGCTCGCTCAGACACGCCGTCTGCAGGCATAAGGTGTATACAGTATTGTTATATTTTAAGAACTTTTCCTCCTGTTTTTCTTAAATATGGATTCGACATGCATAATTTTGCACTTAATTTTTTATACAGTAAGTTTTATACAGTAGTAGTAAGTTTTTTTTGTTTAAATATCAATTATGTATGTTGCAATCATTGAGCTATTATTACTGTTACAATATTCATATATTTTTCATAGTTCATGATAGACAAATGTGCTTATTAATTTTGATATTGCAATGGGCTAGTTGCCTGAAAAAATCTAATTAGTCCGTCATATACATTATCAAAAAATATTAGACACGTATTTTTGTTTTTGTCAAATAAACAAAAAATACGAGGATATGGTTTGTTAAAGTCCCACGTGACGTCACGGTGTGGTACACTTTTTAGTAACAAGTGACGTCACGAGCCCCCACTCCCGAACTTAGTCGCGCTTTATCTTCGTCAATTGTTAATAATTTGGTAAAAAAAAAATACGTGTCCAATATTTTTTGATAATCTAACTGACGGACTAATTATATTATTATTTTTTACCCAGGAAACATCCCAATTTAGTTAAATTTATACCAATATCGGACAGACCACCATCCATGGACACTTCTGTATCTCAATCCAATTTCAGTATTTATAATTAAAACAGTTAAACATTAGTAGTACACGCAACGTTGGACGTGTAAACACAACATAGGCGCGGGCTTCACAATGGCGACCACCACGCATCGCATTCGCATAAACGCAGCGCCCACGCACCTGAATCCATTAGCCAGTGATTAACTTGTAAGTGTGGGCCGAACGAGAGCTTTGCCCACAAAACTGCTTTGTCTCAGTATTAGTTTAATTTTCATGTAACGGAAGTGTTTATTGTCCGTTATTAGTGAATTGGAATAATGACTTATTTTATTGTTGATTGAATTGCTTTAAATATGGTGGCATTTTATACTGATCTAAAATGCAATATTTTGACTTCCATTAGACAAAAAACTCGTGATAGTTACGTTATTTTGAAATTTTTGCGGTTTCAGTTTAAATCTAGGCTATAAGCCTCGTTAGAATAATAAGTTACAAAATCATAAATCACACGTGGAATAGAAAAATGGAACAAGCGAATGATATTTTGGTACCCTAGAAACACCAAAAGAAATCGAGGAAGACAGTTCCGAAGATGGGTTGATGATATAAAGGCAACAGCAGGGAAAACATGGACTAGAGTAGCGCTAAATAGAAGAGAATGGAATGAAATGGAGGAGGCCTTTGCCAAAGTGGGGCAAACAGACCAAGTTGTCGATGTCAACTCATAGCAATTGAGTCAACAATAGTATCTAATCTAATGTAAAAAAAAAAAAAAAACAAAATTGTGTCTGAATAAAGGCTTATTATATTATATATATATTATATTATATAAATCACACGTGTAGAGAGAAAGAACGTGTCGTAAAACAGCCAGAAATTTAATTCAAATCTAAAGATGAACGTGATTACTGATCCAAACTCATGGGGTTGACGAGTTGGTCCCTAATAACCTAACAGTCCAGATCCCAGGGCCGCTAGATCTTTTTTTTTTTTATACAACTTAGTCGGTAAACAAGCATACGGCCCACCTGATGGTAAGCGGTTACCGTAGCCATATGGACGCTTGCAACACAAGAAGCATCGCTCACGCGTTACCGACCTTTCCCCCCTCCCCTATGAGCTCTGGCGACCTTACTCACGCGCAGGAACACAACTTGACACAAGATAAAGTTATTTGGCTGCGGTATTCTGTAAGGTGGAGGTACTTCCCCAGTCGAGCTGCTCTTTGAGCGAATAAACGCTATGCTCTACCTCTCTCAAAAAAGTCCGACGGCCAATTAAGAGGTACCAGGTATGAAAGTTACGTAAAAACATTATATAGGTAATTTTCTTAAATCCTGAAAGTGATTATTTTGTAAAACAGGATACAAATCAGTTTTCAAAATTGTTGATAATAATAATGTTTTTACATAATTTTTACTATTATTCTACACAATTTTGTCCATGAAAAAATAAGAATGTTCTGGCGGGCCTGGGATCTTGGACTATAATAATAAACCATATGACTAAATACCATAACCAAAAAGTACAAATCGACTTAAAAATCACAACAAACTGATATTCAACTTGCCAAATCCTGGTAGAAAGCTACAAGATGCGCCCGACTAACAAATTGGTGAAGCGACGCGCAGGTTGCGAGGTCGCGCATGCGCCGAGCGGGCTGCGCGTGAGTGGACCCACGCTCGCTCACTCCGTACCTCTTGTTTTGTCTAACTTGACAGATTATTAATGTAATAACTCATTTATTTATCAAAGTGCCGCGTAAGGGCTATTATATTGTCTCAATTTAGGGTAAATTGGGATACTTCTGGTTATTTATATACTACATTCTCTCTTCCCCATCATGTGGAATGTATGCTATGGTTCTCTTATCTTCAGTCTCTGGTATTATCGCAAGTCGTTACATCGCAAGTTTACAGTATATTAAACTGCGCCCTTATTTGTCATAAATATATTATCTTTTTGTATTTTTTATGTTATTGCTTATTATGCGTTAGCGTACCGGTATTGCAGTATCCCATATAAATTACCTTAAAAGTTGTTGTTATTATTTTATTTACATTACATTACATTTAAAAAAAAACATACGGCTGAAAATAATCAACATGAAACTAATTTACAACATCAACAGTTATACTTATCCTAAAAATACTTAATTTATCATTTCTCACCCATAACTTTCCCCACCGCCCTGACACTGATAGCCCTCGATAATCTCATCTTCGTATGAGTAATTTAATTAAGGCGTGTTTATTGAAAATTATTGCGTGTTTGCTTTGCGCCGGCGCACTGGGCGCACGCACCGCCATCTCGCGGCATATAAATCAATCAGCTTTATTATTTAAAGTGGAGATTCTCCTGAGCCTAGGGCTGTTCCTTGGGTTATTATGTCTTAGATGATTGGCATACTTTCTACTAAGCTTAAATTTGTTTGGATGCAAAGATTTGTCCCGTTATTTTTCATCAATCGACGTCGTAGTGTAGTCAGTCACTAGGAAGACAAAGCTAAGCACCCAAAAGGCTCAGAGTGCTCGCTAGAGTGAGGCAGTAATTCACATCACGATCGGGGCAAAGGCTGCAACTTTATAAGTCACAAGTCCGGCCTCATATGGAGTACAGCTGTCATCTATAGGCGGGGGAACCTGAATACCAGCTTGGGCCTTTACACTTGGTTCTACATCGTGCCATTAGAATTGCCGACGATCCCGAGCTCACAAGGAGTTTAGAGCGCCCGTTTTGTCGAGAGGGTGTCTCTTCTCGCATCTTTTTTTTTGGCTCTGGTCCATCATAACTTTCTCCTAGTTTAGGTTATATCTGTATTAAAATGCTTTCAATAAAAACATTCACTTGATGAAGTAGTCTCTAACATTCTAGTTCATAATTTTATTTAAAGTTTTAATGATTCATATTAAACATCAATTAAAAATTATTCCAAATATTATCAATCACCTAGATATAATATAACATGGTCCAACGACGGCATGACAATCTATGTAAGCACCAAATATACTTAGCGAGGGTCCAGCTAATCAGCATCACCATTCCAATGAGTGTTCGCACTTAACCACGCTCCCAGAAATCACGATTCTTATATTTGCCATAAATATTTACGGTACTACACTGATTACGCGTCTAATGCGTAATATTAATTCTGAATATATAAAATGTAAAGTCATGTGAACACGAGATTTGAATAGAGCCTGTTTCTGTAGAGAATGTTCGAAGCATAATAGCAAGTGATTTAAAAAAAGTTATGTCGCCGTGCAATGCAGAAACATTTAGTAACGGTTCAGAAACAGTCAAAAATAAAGACGTGTGAGACCGAGAGATCTAGTAGGTACTCACTGTTTCTTAGAGTATTCTATAGTGTTTCCAGGGTTTTATCAATCTAGATGTGTAATTTCATCAGAATCCGTTCTGGTATGTGAAACGTTCGTGGTGTAGATAATTAGCCATTCTTAATCGATCGGCAAGTTAAGCTACCACCGTCGTGGTCGGTGCCTGGATGGGTGACCGCCTAGTGGTATTTCAAATAGAGCGTTTCCGTGCTTCGGAAGACACTTATAGCCGTTGGTCTCGGTTATCACTTTATTGTGATAGTCGTTAAGCTAGTTGGAGGCCTTCTAGGCGGCTTGAAAACTCCAACAGTAGGATGACCATGAGCCTACGTCCACGAACCGTAGTGGGCATACGTGGTGGAGTATCTGCCCATTACCTTTCACCCTGATTTGTGAAAGGAGGCCTGGGCTCAACAGTGGGACATTATAGGCTGATGATGATGTGTTACGTAAAATTTTAAATAGAGCATATTGCTATTTTTCTCAAAGAGCAGCTCGACTGGGGAAGGACAGAATACCGCAGCCAAATAACTGAATGTTGTGTTCCTAGTGCCTACGCGTGATTGATAGCCAGAGCTTTGGGGAGGGAGCAAGGGTCGTTAAAGCGTGAGGGATGCCTCATGTGTTGCAAGCGTCCATAGGGCTACGATAACCGTTTACCACCAGGCCAGCCGTATGTAATCTTCCACAATTATAATATTACAAGGATAGTATCATCATTCATACTCCTCACCCGTAGAATGCACCCCTAAAAGCCGTCAAATGGATTCTCATCGATTGAATTGTGTTACTCTATCAGTTAATCGTTCGGTTCTGTAGTGTGAGCGGAGGTCTTAAGTTAGTAACTACATAGTCGTACGTTACTGAAGATCGTGCTTAAGTCGCCATTGGTGTAATCTCAGGGTTTCATCGTCGATCAATGTCTTTTTGAGATACGTATGGACTTGGGAATATAGAATGATATTATATTATAAGATTATGTTATATTATAATGCTCTGTGCATCGTTGAAGAGTTTAATAATCAGATTCCATTAAAAAGTAATATTTTTTTATGGTAACCTTTAAATTGACATATTTATACTATCTCATTGGGAAATATCTCCTGTAAACGTTCTTACCTGTTTTGAAGTAAATAAATAAAAAAAAAAACTATAAGCAGTTACAAATTTTAAACATTATCTCAAGGATTGTATATCATCATCATCATATCAGCCTATGGATGTCCACTGCTGAACATAGGCCTCCTCTATAGACTTCCACTTTGAACGGTTTTGGGCCACTTGCATCCAGCGGTGCCCAGCTACCCTGACCAGGTCATCAGTCCACCTCGTGGGAGGTCGACCCGCTCGGCTCTTTCCAGTACGTGGTCGGTCACTCGAGAACCTTTCTTCCCCATCGGTTATCGGCTCTTCGAGCGATGTAGCCTGCCCATTGCCACTTCAGCTTACTAACTCTACGAGCTATGTCCGTCGTTTTCGTTCTCCTACGAATGTCCTCATTTTGGACCCTGTCACTATAAAACCTTTCAAAATAAGTTATGCTAGCGCAGCTAATTATGAAGGTAAAATATAACTTTTCTGGAATATGGAAAAGTTACTGAAATTTAGTAATTTCCTCTAATTTATTATTTTCCAGTCGATTGGAATTTACAATCTGAAAAAAGATAAAAATCATGTTTTAAATACCATAACGATGTTCACATACTATCGTCACACATCAGTAATTAAAACAAGAGATTAAATGAACCGAACCCCGTGTGAATGGAACGGCATCTACAGGGTGTTAGAATGCCTTTAAGAGGTACGCAGGAAGCGCAGATAATGACCGACGGCGTGTACGCGGTCCCGTAGCAATGAATTAATACTGCCATTGCTATCTTCATTGCGGTCATACCTATGCGAGCTACACACATTAGCTAGATTCAGTCACGAATAGGACACTCTGTGTATTATAATAGAGTTCATGGTAAGTGTGTATGTATCATTAAAGTGTGACAGAAATAAGTTGGTCGGTTGATTATTTTATGTCCTAAACTTGGTTATTTAAAATAATCAACATAATCTTCGGTAAAATATAGTACCTAAACTTTATTTAGTATTGATACCTCTACAGATATATATATATATATACATACTTCTTCAGGTATATTTGAAGATACTTTTATATTACTTACGAGTTTCCACTCTGCAGTTTCACCCTAATTCCCAGTATAATAAGAAGCTTCTTCTTCTCTATAAAAAAAGATACTTGAAAAATTTCATCTCGATAGGTAGTGCTTGAAGCGTCAAGAGGTAACAAACATACCCACTTTTACAGTGATGATATACTAGTAAGATTAGGAAAATTGATTTTTTTTATACTACTTAGATAGCAAACAAGCATACGGCCCGCCTGTTGGTAAGCGGTTACCGTAGCCTATGGACTCTTGCAATACCAGGGGCAAAACTCGCGCTTTGCCGACCCTGCAGAAATCTCTTCACACCCTTTTTTAGTAAAGTATTTAAATAAAAACATTTCATATTTCTATTCTTCTCTCTAGGAGGTATTAACATCTCTACACGTATACATAATTGCAATAGCACAACCCATCCTAACCCGCTTGCATACAATCCTCGATTGTCGATGAAATGCTCGCCATTGTAATTTTCTAGTAAATAAAATAGCCCGCGATAACGTGTTAAAGTGCAGAATACTACGATGATCTTCAATTGTGATCCGCTTCCAATACATCTTTATGTTGTTTACATCACTTTATAAATCGGTAGCTTAATAGTTGCGAAATTTAAATGTTATGCTTTGTGCAATAGGGCAATAGTTTGATTTGAGTGTATGTGTGAAGTATTATTTAGGCAGACAATAGTGCTGAAAATGTTTTTTACAAAAAATCTAATTTAGTCTTACATCTCTTTCTAAAAAATAACATAAGAAAAGGAAATAAGAAATTCGGTGGTTGCTTGTATCCGACACACGTCTGCGGCTGCGCCTTAGGGGTATTAATTGTGGCCCCTTTTACACGTCTCAATTTTGACTCACAGAGGTAGGTGCAGATGATGTATCTGTCATCCAAAGCTATGTTTATATTATAGACCTAAAGATTTTGTATGTTTGAATAGGCTAATTTGAGTGAATGGAGGAAGGTTGGCTACATAATATATCTAATATCATGCGAGTATTATCCTATATGTATATGGGTATATATTTCAAGGCGATGATAGCTCAGTGGTAGTGACATCGAATGACAAGGCCAAGGCATTCGATTCCTAAAATGAGCTTGAGCTTTCGGTAAAGGAAAACGTCATGAGGAAACCATAGAACGGTGGCACAATTTGCAGTAAACGCCTGGTTGGCAATCTGTGTCCGGTCTCGCGGCGGTGTGTTCCAACAGCTGCACTTGAGAACCAGTTCCTTCTAAGCTTTGTGTGCTTACCACTCTCGGACATCATCACTGACTGCTGTGAGATTGTTGTCACACACATGCCTTTACAAAGTAAAAAAAGGATATCCAACGCGGGGATGCGACCGCGCGGCACAGGTATTTTATAAAATAATTATGCCAATCTGCAATTAATAGGTAGCAAGCTTAGGTAGCAAGCTTTGATTTAGGATACATCCAGATAGAGTGTCGCAGCTGTGCACGCGTCGATAAAAATAGCCCCTAACTGTTAGAGGCTAAATCAAATAAAAATGCAAAATAATGTTCAATATTTAAATTTCTCCCGATTTTAATTGGAATATTTCAACAACTACTATCATTATGAGCGTCACTATGACAAGCAGAATGACGCAAAGGGAGCGTAAAACGTAGCTGTTACGCGCAGCAGCAGCAAGCATATTTCATCTGCTAATGATATCTATCATCAATTATTTATCATTCAAATATCATACAGTAAACTTAAGATAAAATAGGATGTGTCTAAATAACTGAAACTAAATCGTTTTAATTATTAAAATTTATTTGAACTAAACTGTGGTTACATTTTATTTTTGTTGCAACACGTAATTAGTTATTTCAAAGCTTAAATAATAAAATGAAGGACTAAACTAAACATTAAATCCATAAATAAACTAAAATCGACTATTAATTAAATAAACCAATTACCATTACTTACAGATTTTCCCATTAATAAACGTTTCAGCCATACAAACTCATACCCTCATGTCACTTAGCCAGCCAAGCCAGTCGCTAGCAGAATTCGTGCGAACATTCGACAGGTCTTTCTAACTATACGTACCTATTTCATAAACTCACGAAGAAAATTTTCTGCGTCAAATACAGCTGGTACAAGCGATTATGAACCTTATTGCTGCAGTTTTATGGTTTGGTAGAGACGTTTTATACAGGAGGTAGCGGAAAGTCGTGTATTTTTGGTTACCATGGCGACCGAAATGTCGGTGAGGTGCAATGCAATAGTTTAATCTGACTGCGGGCACGACCACACGAACTCGCCGCCCGCAGAGACCTTGCGGGGCAGGTTGCATCGCCCGTGGTTGGTAATCGGCTGTAAGATGAAGCCGTTAAAGCTAAATGTATTATGTTGATCTAAAGTTAGAAATAACAATCGAATATTTTTATCATTTAAGCCTTCACAGGCACTTATGAATAGTCAAACTCTTATAACTCTAATGCCATGCTAATTCATACGTGCTTACGTTACTTACATATAAATCTATATTAGCTGATAAGGAACACCTTTATACCTCACCTTGAAGTTTAGTCGTTGTCGTTAGGTTTTATCCATCCACATTTAATATTTTATTTATATAAATTTATTGAATAAATTAATTGCAACAATTGTTGAATTTATCTTTCTCTTGACTCAAATACATATCTGAAAATATTTATAATTAGTTTACGTGAAGTGCACTGAACACAAACGGTGGCACCGGCTCTCGTCGGAGCGGTCGTGTCATCCGCGAGTGGCGCAAGCGGCGCGGACGACTAAATATCAACAGCGCATCACCTCACCTAATGACTCGTACAAATAGCTGTTTCAAACAACACCCTCTATTGTAATGTAAGATATGCATTTATACATACGTTGTTATTGTGACAGCTTGTTTTGATGTTGTTTTGTAATTACTTAAAAGAAGTATTTTTAGTCTGCCTGGTCTTTTTTTTCGAATTTGTTTGGTATGATATGGTCCGTATCGAGAAATTTCATTAATACATTTTCAGGTTTTTCCTTTTCTAGACGTGAAAATGGTAGTGTGCAGTTAACACATTCATAAAATATGATCAAAACTTAACTTTATGTATATTATTTACTGAATTTATTAAAACTCTAACAATGACTGACAAATAATGCACAGCCTAAATCACTGGCTCTAGAGATTTGAACGAATTGTTATTTCGAAATTTTCCAAAATTCAACCTCTTAAGGGTAATAGAAGGGATTGCAGTTGAATCCAAAAACAAACAAAAAAGCTGCAGTAATTGTAAGCTACGTGTCTGGTGATCAATTTACACTTCACAAGGATATCGTACCTAATTGGTTCAAAATTATTGCCAATACAATTGCATTACTTAATATAATTGTAACAAATCAATATCAACTAGAATGTGTTTATTAATGTCAATACAGACTGACGTAAAGACGTTGCGTCGTGCGCGCGTGCACCCAATTACTGCGATTTTTAGTCGCCTAACGACCGGACAGAACACGACTAGTGTGAATGGCTCGCAATATTCCCATGGCTCCTTTTACTTTCAAATAATCTTCAATGTTATTTACAATTATGTTAATTTTAATTGGAATCAATGAATATTTTTCATTATATTCCGTTTTTTTCAATCGATTTACGTCTTTTAAAATTATTGTCATAAAATTATGGTTAAATTGTTGTCATAATCGTTTATTTGTAGTACAAGCTTTATACATTTTAGACTTTTCCGGACGTTTTCCCTAGTACTGGGTGACCCAAAACTCAACTTCAAGTAGATAGCGGGCGATAGACTAGTCTTACAAAATCGTATTTAGGTATTAAAAGCCATATTTTGAAAGTGTTGAGAATCGACACTTTAGACTATATCTTTGGGCAACATCACAAATTCATACATTTTCCAATTTTACATTGACTTTTTTATCAACGTAGGTCCTAAATAGCTAAACTATCAATTGCAGCCGCAAATGAAAAACTTTAATTTAGTTAAAAAATAATGAATATTTGATTGAGTTGAGAGATTAAGAAAAATTATACCAGCCGACATTGGCACGTAGTTTCAAAAGATGGCCCATTTATTCCTGATTTCGAATATACTACAACACTTGACATTTTGTTATTCCATAAAATATTGGTAAATCTCGATAACTTAACTCGATCTTTGGGTTCGTTTTCAAAGACAGCTCAGCTTGACTAAAACCTAAATCTTTCGATATTTAAAAAAAATGTGTTAAATATTAATGTACCGTATTGTTTGGTAGTAGATCAACGGATGTGCTAAGTCTCGGTCACAGGCAAACGTAACCTCTGGCAAAAGTGTGGGCGCCCCGCTTCGTGTCCGGCCAGCATAGCGGCCGATTAGTGAAGTGCAAACATCGATATCGACAGAAATTAATTTAGTTCATTATAATCAGCGGTATTGTAAATCCTTATTTGCTTGAAAGTGTACGTTTAATTATACAACCGCTATTAGAAGGCAGAGTGAAACTTATATCTTTTAAAAAATGCAAGAAAGTTACTATCTTATAGCTCTAGCATTAAGTTAGTTGCTATAAATAATGTATTTAATTTAAGGTTAGCGCCTAACTCTGTGTTAAATAATATAATCCAGGTGGACGCAAGTAGGCCTTAGATGTATTTATAATAATAACAACTATAACATTAATATTATAAGAAATCTGTCATAACACAGAAAAGTTACTGTAATAGACATAATACTTTTATAATCTAATTATCGACAAAATAATATCGATTCTTGTCATTAAGAGACCTTTCGATAGTATGAGTCATTTTAATCGTCAAATATCGACTCTTCGGGCATCGTTGTATGTAGGCAACGCTAGGCGTAACTAGGAATAATTCTCATGAATATAATGTGACCTTAGTACCTACAATGATTGAAGGGAATAGATACTCGTATGTTTAGGAATTCGACATTTTATAAATTAACTAGCTGCCCGGCGCGACTTCGTTCGCGTGGTGCTACCCTACCTTATCCTACCTTGCCCTACCCTTCCCTACCCTATCTAAACCATCCAGGGCGTCACCCAAACGCATACAAAAAAATTCAACTGTACGTGTGTTTGTCACTGAACTCCTCCTAAACGGCTGGACCGATTTGAATGTTTTTTTTGTATGCGTTTGGGTGACGCCCTGGATGGTTTAGATTCACAAATCAGCCCAGCAGATGGCTCTACAGTCGATAATATAACCTAGATACCGACTTAAGAGAGTTTAAACAATTTCATAATATTATGCAGAATGCCATCATTTATTCAGAACGTATTTCAAAATATTGTATGACTACCTTCTGCAGAGAGGTTTTACCTGTGATCCCAAGAGATCTTATGTTTTCCCGGTTAAAAATGTTTCTTTATTTAATTCTAGGGTATGGATCAATGATCATAGCCTAATCCGATCAGTAAATTATGGCAACATTTACTTACGTAAGATTTTAAGAACATCTTATATCATTCCCTCAATATGAAATGAGCTTATTGGAGTAGTACAATCAGGTAGTTTTGTACAAAATATTCCATAAATGTTATTCAGAATTTTATCCTGAAGGATTATTTTGACCTTTTAAGTAAAAAATACTTAGAAAATTCCTTGAAATAAAGTATAACTAATGCTACCTTCTTGGGCTTTCATTGTCGCGATTCTTTTCAACCCACAGACTGAAGGTCACGTTATAATTTACAATATACGTCTTTTTACGTTGGAGTAAAATAATAAGCAAGCAGGTACTTAGCAGGCGAACACATGTAGGTAGTTTTTTTCGATTAATATTTTAATTTTTAAGTTGAGTCATGTTAGACGCTGAGCAAGACCATAATGTTCTATTTAGGCTATTATATTCTATTAGGGTTATGTAAGTAGAGTTAGTAAGCTGAAGTGGCAATGGGCAGGCCACATCGCTCGAAGAACTGATAGCCGATGGGGAAGGAAGGTTCTCGAGTGGCGACCACGTACTGGAAAGCGCTGAGCGGGACGACCTCCCACCAGGTGGACCGACAATCTGGTCAAGATCGCTGGGCACCGCTGGATGCAAGCAGCCCAAAACCGTTCGAAGTTGAAGTTAATGGGGGAGGCCCATGTTCAGCAGTGGATCCCTAGGCTGATATGATATGATGAGGGTTATGTAGGCTTTGCGCTCCATGGGTTCTACCGTGACCCCTAATTTAACCCCTTAGGGGTTCTATTTCAGGAAAACTTTTCTCAGTGTTCATCTTCGTTATATTACCGATAGGTACTACCGATTTATCCTATTCGGTATGTACCTACCAGTCAGACAGAATTGTATTAAACTAATTCTATTTTTAAAACGAATATTTATTTTCTCTCATATAAATAATATTCAATTTAATAATTATTCACTCTACACAAATGTCTAAGGTATTGTTTACGAAGTTACAAATTCACATCGACCTTTGATCTGAGACCAAACGTGAAGCGATGCCAAGGATACTGCACTAACTCAGGACAATAAGATCCATGACGGATGTAATAGCAAGGTTATATAAATACATATGATGTCACTCCTACACGTCGTTTTGGGAAGTCCTAAATCGATATATTGATTATTATTACCGATTATGACCGATTTGTTCAGAACATATTCATATGAAAAGAAAGGACGTATAGGTACCTACAGCCGATTTTGTTTGGCATTTGTGTGAAAGTATTTTGGATGTGCCAGTTGGTGTTCTTAAGATTCCACCTATCACACCGCAGCGTAGGTTGTGGGTTCTATTCATTATCACTCAGGACATGATTTTGTGTGGATGTTTTTTATTTGTATGTATTTACAAATAAAAAGTAGTATATGTATAATATCAGTTATCTGGTTTCCATAGAACAAGCTCTACATAGTTTGGGATCAGATAATCGTGTATGAAGAATATCCCGGGATATTTATTTTTAAGTATTTGTAAGCAATGATTTGGTCAAAATCGGTATTCACAAAAAGCCAAGAAGCAACTGGAAACAAGCTCTCAGGCACTGGCTCTCAATTGACTCTATCAATAAGCTATCAACGTCTAAAATCGGAAAATATGGCAAATTTTAATTGCTACAAACGCCGGAGATCCACAGTAAGTTCTTCTGATTTAGTCTTTATCGATATTACCGATGAAGACAAAAATCATAATGAAGTACGTACATAATCAATTATTTTCTAATCAACTTGACTCTGTAGTAATATTTACACACGAGCTACACGAGAAAGTTTATATTCACAAATTAAACTTTTTGCTGCAACTATCGCATCCATTATAAAATTAAAGCCACAAACATGTTTAAATCACGGAAGGACAGAACAAAGCGCGCTATCCACTTTGCTAAATACATCTCAATTAATACAGGAATGAGGAAACCCTGGTGTATAATGGTGTGATCACCACACAATAACTGTCCAGTCCATGGTAATGAGTAGTTGGCTTTCTCAGCATCTTGGGTACGAATGGGTATTGTCTGCGCTTTTCCTAGTGAAAAACTTCTAAGTGGATTGGTTTCACCGATGTTGTTGGTTAAACTGCGGTTTAAGTCTCAAGATAATACGATTGTTAAACTGTGTGGCTTTTGAATTTGTGGTGATTTGTATCGGCTACATCTCCTCGGGGAAAGAGGAATGTTGGTAGGCCTATAAGACGG
Organism: Achlya flavicornis; assembly: GCA_947623365.1. NCBI lineage: Eukaryota > Metazoa > Arthropoda > Insecta > Lepidoptera > Drepanidae > Achlya > Achlya flavicornis. The sequence goes on from OX392482.1 coordinate 9,783,863, forward strand.
TGGGGTGACGATATAATTCAGGTGTCAGGAAACGACTGGACAAATACAGGCAAGGACAGGGATTTGTGGAAAAAGCTGGAGGAGGCCTTTACCCAAAAAGGGGTCCATATTCCATCAACAAAAAATAATAAAACTTGAAATGTAATAATGTTACTTAGAAATATGGAATTCAATGACTTTTCTATTTATTTATTTTATTTATCGGCTACACTGACATACAATATGATACACCAAAAAAGTTTCACGGATAAATAACAACAGAAGAAACGACACGGAAATTTTCAAAAAATCCTAAAAATGTGAAAACAGGTCACTGAGTTAATTGCCGGCTCTTAGCAAAATCAACCTTCCGAACCGTCGGTTGGAGTGCCCGTGAAAGCCTAATGAATGTTATATTTCATATCACTTTTTGGTGTTCAATTTTAATTTTTGTCACCTCAAATCTTCAAGATTTCATGTTATTCATCATTATCAAATTCTCGTAATAACAAGATCAAAGTGCACATCGCGAGTCAAGTGAAGAACGGTAGACACATGCATTTGATTTCTCTAGCATGTTTTCTCATGATGATTTTCCTTCACCAAAAAACTAGAAGTCAATAAGTAGTATGTAAGCTAAAAACTCAGATTGCGGGCCAGTGATTTGGACCTTCTCCCTCAATTATCGTGTCGTCGCATTTACCACTGAGCCACCAAATATTAGTTAAGCAATTTTATTAACTATCATTTTATTAAGTATATAATACAAGGAATGAAAGGAGTTTCTTTTTTGCGTAATTAACTAGTCACCATTATATCCAACAACTAATAAAACTCTGTTTAAGGAACTTCGTGTAACCGTACCTTCTCATATCATCGCATATGAGTTGTGCACGTAATTGCGTTCGACGAGCGCTCTTTCAACCGAAAAAACATCGTCTCTCTCATTGTTCTCGCCGATGTTCCCACATTTCGCCTTTTACAGTTACACTAGGCTTCCTGATTTGCAAGCAAAAAGTGTATAAATTGAATTCCTCATATATCTTCAGCTGAGCTGGTTTCGTACTGTTTTTTCTCGGCCAGGAAAAGAGTGTTCCTGGGCGTTAGGCAATAGGTATAATAGTAATATTTGCCTGCAGCGAAATGAGATCTTTTTGTAATACTCTCTGTCTCTCAATCATTTTCACGAGAAAGATACAAATTTTTTTTTTTCCTAATCTTAAGCTTTTTCCGGTATCACTGACAGAATACTATATGGTACTATGCGTACTATGCTTATTTAAAAAAAATACTTTAATTCTGGCGTAGTAAGGGAAGTAATTTAGCCAATATATTATACCATACTATATAGTTGTCCACTATGCATCATCTACTATGTAAAGCATCAATAAAAAAACAACGCAGCTGCCAAGAAATAATAATACATACGCGATAAAATGCAAATGAGTAACACACCGAATACGGTCAAAACGAGACTTTCCAACTAATTTCCGACAAGGAATCGTGCAAAGCAGATTCACATGAGAAACGACCACTGCATACACGTGAAACTATCAGTCAAACTACTACTTAACATCTGTATAAGTCACGTCTCACGATTCCAAAGGAACTGAGAGTAACAGTTTAATAATGTCCGCGCCGGTGACCCCACAACGACCCCAGTGAAATACGGTTGAACGGACTGGGGGCCATATTTTCCCCCATGCATCGTACTAAAGTCGTGTCTTCCTTGGTGGAAATAAAACCGAGGTCCATCTCTAGGGCCATCGGTGCCTCAGATGCGCTATTTTTCAACATATTTACCAAACATCGTAGTCACCGTCAATTCACATTCTAAATTCAGCCCTATCTAGATTTCTGTAAAGTTGAGATTGTATTGAATGAATTATGAAGTTAAGGCAGATATAGATTGTACTCTGGGATAATGTCATGGGAAGAGCTCAATGAACGTGCGGACAGCGCGTGGACTGCCGACCGGAGGATCTCGCAGACTTACTCGTGTCATTATACAAGTGAATCTGATCGTTATCTAGTTGGCATAGGATTGGTTTTGAGTAAATATGCAATTGCTAAGGTTGTAGGTGATGTTTGCCGTGGTTTTCCGTCTTAATAAGTGTAAATCTGTTAAGTGTCATCGCTTTTATTGCTGAGTTTGTTTCCATTAAGAGTCGAGTCATTACTAGACGACGTGAACTATGATTTGTTGTGTCTAATAGTTCCGGGTCTTGTTTGTGTACGGTCACTAATATTGTGAAAGGACATACAATTTTCTAAAATTTATGAATATTTTAATTGTGACGAATGTTTAAATAACTTTACGAATTATGTTTTCTCATCATTCTACCGATGCATCGACAAGTTGGACTTGCGTTTAAATTAAGTAACAATCCAGGAAGCAAGATCTTTTTAAATAAATTTCTATCTGTAACATTTCCTATCGACATATTAGACAAAATAATACGACGACCCAAAAATGTGCCAAAAACAATCTTGTCTCAAATTCAAAAACGATAATTTTCAAACGTAAATAAAAAATGTGCCAGTGTAGGTACTATCAACTCTGTAATATATATCACGGATGCCGACTGCCCTTTCCCGTAGGAAACGGGGCGGCTCAGTGACCCATTGCCTCGGTGCCACATTAGTTGCCACTCTATATATGTATCTGTGCATATTAACTGGACAAAGTTATTTATACATTTCCTTGTTGAAGCTTTAATGTAGGAATCTCTGCATTTCATAATTTACTTCGATAGAGATGGTATTCTGTTAAACTGTAAAAGGAGAGCTATCTGATATTATCCATTGTTGATAAGTTTCATCTTCAACAAATATCTTAGAACTAGTAAAGCCCAGTTTTTGGAGGCCCAAAAGGAAATCTTTGGTATTTGTAACTTTGTAATTTTCTACGTTATAATAAGGATATTCTACTGAATACTTTCAGATTATTATTGATCTGTTCCATACTTTCCAAGGACTTTTGACACGTAAACAGTTGATATCAACCCAACTTGAGCCAGCTTGAACCACAAGACGCGCCGGGAAAAAATTCACCCGTTCGTTATTGACTTACCGAAAATACGGTCACAGTATTTGCATCCTAATTTACAAGGGAGTGGAACTTGCTTCCGGGCATCCGTATTTCCTGACTCTTATAATCTTGGTACTTTCAAGGACAGAGTGAATTGGTTTCTTCTGGACAAGCGTGCTTCATCTTAAGCTTCGTCATCGTCCTTTATGGATGGGTCAGTGAGTGCCCAAGCGCATTTATTATATTTAAAAAAAGTGTTAGCAATAAGGCTTTATGCTATTAGAAACAGGGTTTTTATGAATAAACTAATCTTTAACAAAAATCTGTAATCTGTTACTACCATATAGGCATGGTTCAAATCTGTAGAAATTCCTTTAAAATACCAAGACTTCTTGATAATCCTTCTATAGTTAACGTAAACGTTTAGTTAATACTCTGATCAAAACATAATTGAATAGAAAATCAATGCGCATCATCGGAATTCCTGCATAAATCAAATCGAAGGGTACCACGAGGCATTACTATCCAACAATTATTACCTTTAACCTTATTTTGACATTTGGCTGTGTCGCAAACGGCCCTGACTGTACCGCTGGAGATGCGGGCTATCTTTCATCGAGCGTACCTGTGAAGTGTGGGAGGAGTTTAGAAAAATAAGTGAGGACTGCAAAGTTCAATCTAGTTCTTCTGAAGATACGGTTGTAAACTATTAAGTCCATCGATATATTATCTTCTGTCTAGATTAAGGGTTACGTACAAGACAACATCGTGAAAGTGGCCGCTTGAAAACTCAATAAAACATAATTATATCACTCATGAATGAATGTTCTACGTTCAAACGTGGACCTACTGAAACTGAAATAGCGACACCGAGGTCTTATTTCTTCGGCCGTTTTTACAGCTGTCATTGACGGGCCAGTTGGCGCAGTTGGTTAAGACTCTGGTAAAGATTCCATCTATTGCGTCACAGGTCGTGGGTTCGATTCCCGCACAGGACATACATTTGTGTGCATGAACATGTCTGCATGTCCTGAGTCTGGGTGTAATTATATATATTAAGTATGTATTTACAAACAAAAAGTAGTATATGTATTATATCAGTTATCTGGTTTCCATAGTACAAGCTCTGCTTAGTTTGGGATCAGATGACCGTGTGTGAGAAATGTCCCAGGATGTCCCAGGATATTCTTATTCTAGGGTAATACTACTTCGATGATTATGTCGAATAAATATTATTGGTGGCATTTGTTTCAGTACAATTAACGTTGTTTTCAGCCATAACGTTTATGGACCTGAGTGTAAATTCTCATTCAAATTCATTCATAGCAGTTTACGTTGAGCTATCTCTATACATTTACTACTATTATTCGGTTTCTGTGATCCTGCCAACACATATGTGATGCAAATATTTACCTAGGTGTTTTAAATATACATCACTATGTAATAATAACAATATAATAATTATTGCAAGCGATTTATTGCCTATTATAATTAAAATCCTGAACTTGAAGGATATCAATATTTCATGTTCCTCAATTCAAAAGAATTAACTTTTTTTTTTTTATACAACTTAGTCGGTAAACAAGCATACGGCCCACCTGATGGTAAGCGGTTACCGTAGCCATATGGACGCTTGCAACACACGAAGCATCGCTCACGCGTTACCGACCTTTCCCCCCTCCCCTATGAGCTCTGGCGTCCTTACTCACGCGCAGGAACACAACTTTACACAACATAAAGTTATTTGGCTGCGGTATTCTGTAAGGTGGAGGTACTTCCCCAGTCGAGCTGCTCTTTGAGCGAATAAACGCTATGCTCTACCTCTCTTAACATACATTAGTCAGTATGCACTATAAAATACCAAGTAGGTAACTATTATCAGTGTTTAATCCCATGTTATTTTCAATTGAAACTCATCACAATGTTGCAATCTATACAGATCGCGCCTCAAAGCTTTATCGAACGCTAGCATCAAAACAAAGTCAAGAGTTTGTGACCTTTGCGCTGTTTTAAATATTCAAGTTGCGCTATCGGAGCCAATATGGCAATAACTCGAGATTCATAATTGTTTGCAGCTTATTGTGCCGTGTCTAACTGTCAATCAATTCACTTTCGAACATTCTGATCTACTTGGCGTTAATGTGGTCTTATGTAGAAGGTGACCAGTAACATAATATATTGTTTTATTATTCTTGTTTTCAGCATACAACAGTATACAGAAGCTTGGAGGGTTGTTAAGAAAGCAAGCAGTATTTCATTTCAACTAAATAATGTTACTATATTTTAAGCCAAAATGAAAATAGAAAAAGCCTTTGCGGAAAAAGGGAAATTTTCAGAGCTGGCCTCATTGATAAAGTTACCAAAAAAATATAACCGTACAATCAGGTATTCAATTGCATCGTGATTCTGTCCAAATCATTTTATCTGCGTTGCTACCTTTGGCATGTATCAGCTGCGCCTGCGATTGTCATTGCGCCGCGGATGCGGGGAGGGTCCGCGAAATGCTAAACGTGATCGATGGGATGGCCGGCGCTTGCGCAAGTATCTCGTTAGCCGACCGCGACGCCCCGCCGACTGGCCCTGCGCTGATCAAGTGGAGCAAGGATTAATTCTAGTTATTAAACCTGCATTTTATTAAAGGCTGCGAGTCCTTGAATAGGGTTGAATTTCCTTTCAGATGCGCTCGTAAAGATATAAAATATACAGGAAGCATCTTATGGTGCGTCCATGCTTGGCGAACCGAGCACGAGCCGAGCCACGAACGAGCACACTGCGAGCACGATTCGCGTAGCGTGGACGGGCTTGCGAGCCTCGAACGAGCGCTATTGTGAGTTTTTTCACGAACAAAAGGATTCGCATCGTGCTCGTTGTAGGTTCTTTCGTGGCTCGGCTCGTGCTCGATTCGCGTAGCATGGACGCACCATTAGGATATGCTGTAGCATCTAAATGGCAGCATAGCAACATTTAGCTGGTTGACCATAAGATCTCAGTCTCCAAAGACTACGATTATATCTATAGTTTGAATAGTTCTTCCAGAAGGATGTGAAGAGATTGTTGCATGATTGCCAACACGCAAGTGATTCCCCTGGTGTTGTGAGCGCCTATTCGGTAACCGCTTATACCACCATATGCTTATTTGCTATCTTGGTAGATTTTTTTTATACTACTAAGTCGGTAAACAAGCATACGGCCCGCCTGATGGTAAGCGGTTACCGTAGCCATATGGACGCTTGCAACACAATAAGCATCGCTAACGCGTTACCGACTTTCCCCCCCTCCCCTAAGAGCTCTGGCGACCTTACTCACGCGCAGGAACACAACTTTACACTACATAAAGTTATTTGGCTGCGGTATTCTGTAAGGTGGAGGTACTTCCCCAGTCGAGCTGCTCTTTGAGCGAATAAACGCTACGCTCTACCTCTCTCAAAAATAATTGGACTGTTTTACAAAAAACTTAAATCGACTTCAAAGTACACTAAGAAGTAATCAAATCCTGATCTGATGACAATGGGACCAAACGGAAAGTGTACCCTTCCAAAAAAAAAAGAATTTTCCAAATCGTTTGATAAATTGACCGATTCATGAGGTAAAAAACATTTAAAAAAAAATGCAACCGACTTGAGACTTGAGACTTGAGAAAGAAATGATCCTCCTTTTTTTGAAGTCGGTTAAAAATATCAATACCTTATCATAGTTCTCACTATTAGCGTTTTTAAGCTCTCGCACCCAGTTCCCAGTGTAGTTATGGTTAGTTCGTCAGTATGTAGGTTAGGCTCGGTGCACACGCTCCGTTCGTGTGGCGCGGTCGTGACGTCCGTCAGCGGGCCGCTCTCACGGACCAGTCGGCAGCACTGCCGCGGAGCCGTGCATTCTGCAAACGTAACTGGAAACACAATTTTACTTACTCATATGGGTTTGTAGTGAAGGGCTATTTTTCTTGGGATGCTTTAGGCTCCGAAATACTAAGTAAATAAATATCCTGGGACATTCCTCACACACGGTCATCTGATCCCAAACTAAGCAGAGCTTGTACTATGGATACCAGATAACTGATATACAACTTTTTGTTTGTAAATACATACTAATTAAACCCTGACTCAGGACATACATACATGTTCATGCACACAAATGCCATGTCCTGTGTGGGAAAGCGAACCCACCACGACCTGCGGCGCGATAGGTAGAGTCAACTGGCCCGTCAAAAGAAGATAATAAATAAGATTCTAAACTGATTGTGTTTCAATTTTCCTGTATAATTTTCTTTATGAATTTGCCATAATCATTGTTAAATTGTCAATCATTTTCTTAAGCATCGAATTTATGAGATTCCCGTTTCGTTTCCAACTTAATATTGTTAATATGTACCTACCTACCTATATCCAACCTAGCTAAACATACACCATGCCCAGAGCCAACCAAATTACTGCACACGTTCAACATCAAAAATATAGCCCGACTATTATAATATTTGCTGCATTTGCCGACCGCAAGCATAAATTAAGTAGCACATACACTAGCTGGGATCGGACGGCGTGAGACCGGCCGCCGGTCCGGCACGATCTCCATACACGAGCCTCCACGATCGCTCGATGGCTCTCAGCTTGCTTTGTTATGTCACTGCGCTAGGTTGGACGGGATTTATCACTGTTGCGATTGCTTCAAAATTGTTTGCCGGTTGTGTGAGTCATTAGGAAATTCTGTTTTAATTGTGAGGCTGTATTATTATTTTGTGTTCGTTTGGATTTTTTGCATAAAGCAATTTATAAAAAAAAAATATAAAATTATTTAATATCTATCTTCAAGGCATAGATGATTTATGTGGGTAGGACCTATCTATCTATGCTTTCATATTCTATTCTAATGTACAAAACCTAATACAAGTTAGGCATTTACAAAACGTATAATCAAACCCAGCAATAGCATTACGATTTACGCAAAGGGCAGTTACACACGATGCAATCGTACGCGCGACCAAACAACGCACTATAAACGCGGTAACGCAGCGTTTTACGAGCGTTTTCGCTTTCGCGCCATTTGCAATAAATCACAGACGCCACCAAGTGGGCGACGGGTGTTGCTGCGCTCCGCATGTCACACCGAATCATGGTCATAGTCGGGCTATTCAGACGGGCTGCACGGGACAATTTTTTAGATTATATAAAACTTTTGGAAAAAAAATGCCCAATGTAAAATACTATGTACCTCCATAATCAAACAAGACTACATAATAAATATTATTATATTCGTTGGGCATTTTTTTAAACTAAACAGAGCATCTTGTGTGGTGCCAGATCCAGTGTTATTTTCAGGAGCTTCACTTTTATAAGTGCCACTCTACATCCTATACTGACTGAATGATTGGCATTGTCTTTGATTATGCCTCTAAATTCTTATATATTTTATTTCCGATAATAAAGAAGAATACAATGAGTAAGATTATAATTATTTGTGTAATCATTCGTTATATATTCAGATTAGGGATACATTGTACTGACTATAATCCATATTTTTAGTAACTTACCTCAAGTTACTAAAAATATGGATTATAGTCTGCAACTACCTTATATGAAAACCGTTATACCACGAGGGTATTTATTTACCTATATGTTAGGTAGGTATAATCATCAGTTTCCAGTAATGAGCATAATTATAGCGAGAAATATATTTAAAAGAAAATTTGAACTTTATTTTAATCTATATATATAAAATTCAAAGTCCTGACTGACTGACTGATATATCAAGGCACAGCCTACAACGCTGGTCCTAGAGTCATGCAATTTGGAGAGTGTATTCTTTGTGAAGAGTAGGTATCCACTAAGAAAGGGTTTTTCGAAATTCCACCCCTAAGGGGGTAAAATATCAAAGTTTGTATGAAAGTCCGTCGGATTCGAAGTTTGTGTTTATGCTGAAGATTGAAAATTTATTTATACGTGTCTCAGCGTTTTTGATAATTTCACCCTCGAAGGGATGAAAAGCGGAATGAAGTTAGGTATGGGATCTCACTGACTGATATATCAACGCACAGCCAGAGATTAGTTTAGTTTTACGGAGAACTTTGTCATTATTGCCTTGTTTGGGATAATGTTAGTTTTAATATTCAATTGAGAGGGGGTGAGAGCGCTTTAAATGTTTGTTTTTGAAGAAAAATATGTATTTTTTTTCCTGTAGTTCAGAAGCTAGTATTAATATAAATTGCAGCGTTTTACCGCTCGTCTGCAACCCTCCAGTAACGGGACAAATTTCACTCCGGCGCCGTCGGTCGCACATCGATTCACCATTTTACTGTCAATACATGTAAACGTCTCAATTTAGTCCAAGTTAGTGCTAGCCAATATTCTAGGTATAGGTCTTAGATACATTTGCAAACATGTGAACACTACATTAGGCTAGTTGGTACTTTTTTTCTGTTTAGGGCGTTTGACCACAATATCAGTGGTCAGTAATGGAGTGGCCGAAGGATGGTTAGCACACAAAGCCTAGAAGGAACTGGCTCTCAAGTGCAGCTGTCGGAACACTCCGATAGGTTCTTAGCGATTGGCGACAGATTCTCAAGTTGAGGGTAGTAGCCAGCAAGGTGATACAAAGTACCCTACCACCGTGCTATGCCTCACGATGTTTTCCTTCACTGAAAGCTCAACCTTATTGTAGGATTCGAACCGGGGACCTTCGTCGACTGAGCTATCATCGAAAAAGTACCACCGTGCTATGATTTCCTCACGATGTTTTCTTTTTCATTGTCAGATATGTAATATACTAAGTGTTCTACTTCTAAATGTATCTATTATAATTGAAACCCAGTACAAACAAACTGTGTAGGAATCGAATCCATGCCCTGCGGCATCTCAAATACATTTAAATACCACGTAATTACTATTTTTATTAGACTTAGCGAGTTTTTAAAGCGTGAAATTATGTAATGAACATTCTCCACTCCATATAATCATCATCATCATCAGCCTATAATGTCCCACTGCTGAGCACAGGCCTCTGCACACAAACTAGTGTGAAAGGGAATGGGCAGATACTCCACCACGCCTGCCCACTGCGGATCGGTTGAGGTAGGCTAGTGGTCAACCTACTGTTGGAGTTTTCAAGCCGCATAGAAGGCCTCCAACTAGCTTAACGACTATCACAATTAAGTGATAACCGGCACCAACGGCTTTACGTGCCTTCCGAAGCACGGAAAAGCTCTATTTGAAATACCACTAGGCGGTCACCCATCCAGGTACCGACCACGACGGTGGTAGCTTAACTTGCCGATCGATTAAGAACGGCTCATGCTACACCACTTCGCTTCATATAATATTATGATCAAATAGATAAATAATTCTAATAAATAAAATAGCTTTGCACAACGGAATTTTCCCAACAATGTATGTCCGAAACATCTGAATAAACGGACAATAGTGGTAAATTAGAGTTCCTCAGGCCAATTTGTGGCGCTAAGGGTTCCGCAGCACCATAACTGGTTATCAAAGAGTCGTTTGTTTTCATTAGGAGACGCTCTCACAGCACGCGTGTGGCTTCTGCCGAGTATAAAGGTGTTTAGTTAGATTTTGCTTGCCTAGTTGTTGCTACGTAGGTAGGTGAGTTGATGCTACGTAGGTAGGTGGACATATTTTATTAAAAAAAAATGTAACGCACATTAAAAACATAAATGAAATTACGTCAAATGTAGTTTAATTTGTTTTAAAGAATTGTTTGACCGGATCTCCACAGCCACCTACCACCTTCTACCATCGCAACTCTCGCACATTGACGGGGGTCCACCTCATACATTGGAACCGAAATGGTTTCGTACTGTGCGGTTTCAATGGAGCTTCACCGCGGACGCTCAGGGTGTGGAAAGAGCTCCCCGCCATGGTTTTCCTAAGGGAGTACAGCATAGTTCTTGTGTGTGTGAAGATATTTTTGCAGGGTCGGCAACACACGAGTTATACTCGTCGGCCATAGGCTACGGTACCCGCTTACCATCAGGTGGGTCGTATGCTTGCCACCTTAGTGGTAAAAAGAAACTGTTTTCTGAATCTTAGTACTTACAGCCTACTTTATGGCCTTAATGTAACATAGTTTATTATAGGTATTATAGGTAGTAGGTTTACTATAAAAAATATGCTTATAATTTAAACAAAAAGTAAAATCGACAGGATGTTTAACCAGCACAAAATAATGATGCACAAACGCTAATCTGACTGTAGTAGGTGATTAATTACTACAAAAATACATACACAGATGTATAGAGATTTGTTTTTTTTAAATTCGGTCAAAAAACCATACAAAATATTTACTCGACTCTACATCTCTATCAGCGTAAATTAAGCAGCTAAAAAGATTATCGTCCAAACAAACACAATGACACACACATATTAATTTCCCCGCAAACATTATCAAGTGATCGTTTATTAATTGTGACGGATTGCCGGACAGGCCGATTATACGGATTAGCATGGACTCCGGTTGCGTGCACACCGTTATTGAATTCATTTTTGATGTTGACCGTCCTATGTTTGTTTAAACGCGCTAATCTCTGAAACTACCGGTCGGATTCGAAAGGTACTTTCAAATAATAGTAGTTACATTATCTCCGAGTATTGTACGCTACTTTTTATCCTGGGGACGCGGGTGATACCGCGGGGGACAGCAATCTATAAAAATTAACATTATTTAGATTGAGAATAAGTGAAAACACGTATGAATTTCACACTCTTTATTCTTTGTCTCAGTTCACCCGCTTTCACAAGAGTTGAATTATGAAAAATTCTTCCAGAGTTGATGCCAAATTGCCAACGTAACATAAACCTGGGTGAAAATTTTATTTTTTTAGACCCTGTTTACGCGGTTTGATCTGTGCATGCATCTGTCAGATTATCCTTTTTATTAGGATTCCGTACTCACAGGGTGTCAAATGGGACCCAGTTCATGAGACTCCGCTGTCCGCCCGTCCGTCCATCCGTCCGTTCATCCGTTCGTCCGTCTGTCTGTCAGTGGGCTGTATCTCATGAACTGTAATAGGTAGACACTTGAAATATTCACAGAATATACGTATTTCTATTGCCGCTATAACAACACTTAATAAAAATGAAAGGGACCACCAAAAGAAGACGTTTCTTGTATAAAAATAATCTTTTGGTGTTTGTTTTTTGTTGCGTCTACTATTCATTTCATAGTTAATTTGAGTTACTTAATATTATTATTTTTGTCGGAACCCTCCGTGTGCGAGTCCAACTCGTACTTGGCCGGTTTTTTAAATGCGTTTAAAATATAATGTAAGTTAAAGAAAAAGTGTGCAGTAGATAACCACTCTGTGCCTATGCAATTGCACTTTTCGATAATATTTTGGATATTCATATTTTTTGAAAGCAGCTAAAGTATAGAACGTGCATAAAGCAGTATCGGCTAGCTTACGAACCCCTGGGCATTTGTATTGTTATGCCCTGTAACCCCTAAATATTGGGCCGTATATCACAAATATTAATGGACCTTTTCATGCTGATTAATATTTTTGCACTAAGGCTGGTATGTTAAGAAGGTCGGTGTAATGTTGATGTCTAGCTACCCACTTATTTGGAATATATTTTAGACGCAAAAAAAAGAAAAAAAAAGAAAACAAACTTATTCATTGCAATAACACACAGAAATAGAAACAAAAGAGAAGAAATAATAATAATGAAAATAACATGCATATTATGATTTATTATTTTGTCTTGTGTTTTTAATCCAAGACTTAAAATGCTAAAAATATTTAGGGATAATAAAATACTTTTTAACTATGCTTATATCCTCAGACCCCCTTATTGATAAATAATGTTTAATTCAAGTATAGCAATACCTAGGATTAAAATATATCCGTCACCTTCTAATGTCATATAAACAAAAAGGGATGAGGCTATCTTAATACCTGGATGATCCAAGACTGACTTACACCTTATTTATTAATAAGGGGGTTAAAGTATAAATATAATAAATAAATATAATTAGGAATGACATAGAAAATGTCCTTTACTAAATGAACAAAACAATATTTTTTTATATTTTATTTATGTTGTATTGTAACTATAAACACGTTTAATAAAGTAATGGATGTATAACATTACTGATAAGCAGGACGGCGGGCAGCGACGTGTCGCACAACAATTGTTGCCAATAAGGTAATTGGCGGCCGACCGCGCACCAATGGTCGCACCATTAGCCATGTACACTTGTGGACAATTTAATGGCACGTGTTATTTGTTTGGTTTTACATGATAATACTCAGAAAATTACAATTAAATTATTAGTGACTTAGGCAACCAGAGGAGTCAACCAGCCTCGGCTGTTTAAAGGCAAGTCGATACCACAGGTAAAGAATAATAACTATTATGCGTCAGGTTATTATAATTAGGATATTATGTCCTAGAACTGGATATTATCATGCCCTGGGAATGTGTAAAGACTTTACCTGATTAATCATATTTTTTTTCTTGTATCAGTTTGAGGGTTTGTAAATAGGGTGAAATCTTTGAATAATAATTTATTTATTTTAAATTAATAATGCATTTTCAGATGCTAATTGGATAAAGTTTATAATCTTGGAACACAAAAATATACGCGGTAAAATTTTACCTATTTACTGTTAGAAGTTAGTAAACAAAGCCAAAGAACAAACTTTTTTGCGCATCTTCTGTAATAAGATTAGAAGACATCGAAAATTCCTATAAAATTACCATCCAATTGGAATACCCAGCAAATATTTTATTATCTATCCACTTTGTGTTGCACCCAAGTGTAACATGGACGCGGGCACGCGGTATCATGAGGATGTCCCGTCGGAACGCTCGTATCGAGTGACGACAACCTGGAATAGTGTCATGCGCATCGTTTAGTTACTTTAGATCCTATACGTACTATATCAACACAGTTATGTGACAATTTATTGTCACGTTTATTCTTCTAGGAACTTGGCTTTAGGGCCTAGTAGGGCACATATGAAGTTCAAAGCTAATGAAGTTACAACCGGTTTGGAAGTCAGCCTACAACTGAGAAGTATCCTGCAAGAATATACTCGGAAGGATTTATGCTTGGGTATTTTACTTTGTATCCAAGAATTAAAAAAAGGAACAGAGGACGGCAAAATAAAAGATGTAAGAGATGAGATAGAAAATAGCTTGCGGCGGCGTCGTCGTCGGCGTCGAGGAGGGCGATGGCTGCCACACGCGTCATACTTGTGAACAGGTGCTGCTTGTGGGGGCTGGTCTGCTTAAGTTTGCTATTTATTTACTTATTAAATATTTATTCAGTCTACTTTGTAATTATGCCGCCGCGCCGGGGCACGCAATTGTTTTCAGTGCGATTAGAATGTAAATATTATGTAATGAATCTAAGCCTGTTTTGAAAAGAGTAATTGCTGAGTTTATTGCCGGCTCTTCTCAGCAAATACAACCTTCCGAACCGGTATTAGAGTATTAGAGTCAGACTTTTCATAAGTGCCTGCGAAGGTCTATTTGAATAAATGATTCTGAATTTTTTTTTTTTTTAAAAGACAGGAAAGCTTTGGACAAGGACTGTAAAGGACAGATTATTATGTTTTTTTTTTTATACCACTAAGTCGGTAAACAAGCATACGGCCCGCCTGATGGTAAGCGGTTACCGTAGCCATATGGACGCTTGCAACACACGAAGCATCACTCACGCGTTACCGACCTTCCCCCCACCCAATGAGCTCTGGCGACCTTACTCACGCGCAGGAAACAACTTTACACAACATAAAGTTATTTGGCTGCGGTATTCTGTAAGGTGAAGGTACTTCTCCAGTCGACTTGGAGTTGGACTTGGAGGAGGCCTATACCAAAGGGTACACAGACTCAAAATTTATTGATAGCTGGTGGCAAAGAACACTTTTATAATGTACTCGTTGTAAGGAACCCAAGTCGTGTAAAAGTCTGAATAAAAAATAATGGCTTTATATTATTATTATTATTGTAGGTACTTTGTAAAACAGTAAAATACGCAAGCATCAAAAAATAAATAACATCATACAAAATTTCATAATTATATGGGTAATCTACTGGCTTTTATACAATGTGCACTTGTGCAGAGTGAGGCTACTTCCAGACATCTTTATCTTCATCTAACATGTAATAAGCTCTTGCTTTCAAGACTTTCTTTATGTGTGATTCGAATTAAAAATCCGTCAGTTTGGTTACCGAAATTGGTATTTTGTTATAAGAACGTACACTATTTCCAAGAAATGACTTTTGCACACATGCTTCTAAGGTATATTAGGTAGGCAACACTATGGAAGGGTTTTCAAAATTTCAAACCCTAAGGGGGTAAGAGAGGGTATCATTATCCACTCTGCAACCAGACTAGTATATACAGGGTAATACACATACATAAAAGTGCACGTTATTCCCAATATCTTATACTACGGGAACAACTCTGAGATCACGATTTTTTTCCCAACTTGTCATACAAAAAGTTCAGGGTGTATGGTATACTTTTAACACTGAATGTTTGCGCACTGATTAAAACTTATCCTGTGTAATATGGTATTCATTAACTCGTGACATAATTCCTATGTATTTCATTATTATTTCATGAGTCATTAAGTCATCTTTTATAGAGCTTTTAAAGCTCGATTAATAATCATCAAAATTAACACATAAAAGAAGATTCGAGCTGTAATTTTAATGTATGCGTATTGCAACTCTAGCCTTTACACCCGTCGCCACTCAGCATGGATATCGGTCAAGGCGTCCAGGCGATGTTAACTATAATGAGTTAATCCAACCCACGCCCCGTATTGTTTCACGATCGTCCGTCCGTCTGTGCTCATATCTACATTTTAATATGAATGTATTAACAAAGTTTCACTTTCGTTTCGTTAAAAACTGGTTAATCGAAATTGATCTTTAGTAGGAGAATATTATGGGTGTTATGGTTGGTTTTTAGCGGTAAACAGAAAGTGGTGATAATGTACAAATGGGCTCATTGTCAGGCGAACGAATTTGCATGATGTATGAAAGTAGAGGCGTTATAGAGATGCAATAGATGATTAATAAATGTGTGTAATAAATTTGTTATGCGTTTAAAATAAGTACCTATTCATAATTCTTACGAGTCTTCATTGTAGCACCTAATTCAAATCTTATTAGAATCGTATTGAAACAAAAGTTGCATAGAACTAAGCACAGCATTAAATAACTGTCAATTTTAATTCCAACAAGAATCTGATTATTTTTTATTATTACCTTACCTATATAGGACAGAAGCAAAACTTTTCTCATAGGTATTTTTGTAAAATTATTAATTAATTAATTTGGCAATTTTGTAAAGAAAATAAATATAGGAGTTAGAGTTAAGAAAATGTCTATCAGATTTGTATTGGAATCATATACCAGATTCTTAATTTTGTCACCAGATGGCTATTACAATCGGATGAAGACAGATTATAAAAAAATAAAATGTGTGTAAAAAAACTTGAAAATCGATAAAAAAAAAAGTTTACCGATTTTAAAATAGTGTTTTCATAATATCCTCCTGATTTTTATCTGTTCAATTATCGATAAACTACATAAATTATTAATAAACACAAAAACAAATAATTTACAGAACCGAATCCACACACTTAGTTAGTAAATAAATAACAAAGAAGGATCGATGGGAGCTAATAAATAAATTGAATACTGTAGATACGTCCGCCCGCCCACGCGCTCTGTTTTGCAATGCATCTATTAGATTTTGATAGATCCATGACTGTGAGTCACCAGATGCGCCCGCGCAGCCGAGTGATAAACCGACAGACAGTTTAAATTATGCATTTAGGGCTTATTTTATTTTCTTATATTAATCATAAACTATTAGCTAGCTATATACCTTAGCTAGTTAGTGTCACTAGGTCAAGTGACGTAATTAACTCTTATCTGTCCGTTTTGAGTGCCCGACGCAGCTTCGATTGCGTAATATCATACCATACCGTTATGTTTTCTTAAATTTTCTACGCAACTTTCTTGTTTTTTTTTTTC
The DNA here is from genome assembly GCA_947623365.1 of Achlya flavicornis. Taxonomy (NCBI): domain Eukaryota; kingdom Metazoa; phylum Arthropoda; class Insecta; order Lepidoptera; family Drepanidae; genus Achlya; species Achlya flavicornis. The sequence goes on from OX392482.1 coordinate 9,800,876, forward strand.
GTAAGAATCTTTTACAGATTATTAGAAAACTAAAAAAAAATATGGAAGAAACGGTAATTTCGTTCTCAAGTTATGGAGTGACCAAGGGAAATAGGGATTCAGGGTGATTTCATATTGTTTATTATATGCTCAAATGTAAAATAATCAATCAGCTATGAATTACATATATCTATTTATATAAACTAGTGGTCCGCAAGTGGTTGAACTTCAGCCGTAATTAATAGTTATACACTATATAATAAATATAATTCAGAAAAATTCAGCATTCCCTCCAACGCGTCAGCTTGGCTATCCAAAGAGGAAACGCTGCCAGCCTTCTGGGAACCTTGCCGTTAATCGCAAGCAGCGGCAGACTTGAGGAAATTTTCTATATATACCTAGATTGTATTTTGTATATATTTTTTGTAAATACTCGTATTATTTATTATATTTAAATAATTCAGAATAAAAAAATACTTTTTGCACTCCTTATCCATATTAATATGCCACACTTCTCCGCGCAACATGCATAAACAATAGTACAAAGATATCTTCACGTATTTATTGCTGCCAGTGGACAACGTCCCCAGAATGTTGGCGGCATTAGACGATGGAAGACATTTTCATGTTATTTCGTTGGCTGAAGTATACACCAGCATTCTGGTCATACGTTCGATCATATATTTTGGCAATACTTTATTAGTATTTTTTAAGCCGGACTCTCGGACCCCACGGATCCAGAGTTTCAACCCCAAACGGCCTAAGCCCAACCTTAGGCTATACTGTATTTGTAGGTATCGCTTAGCCCTGTCAGCCCAATAAAATATACAGGCAAATAATAAATTATACAACAAGCAATATCTAACTATAATTCGTCTGTCAACAACTTGATCCATCATGACAAAAAAAACACAAATAACGGTACACTCGATCATTTCAATAAAGCGCATAAAAAGTGGACAAACATCTGCGTAAGAGCTTCGCGTTCGATATTCAAAAACTTCTGTTTTTTCACGGACAATAAATGGTAACTTGACTACCAAGCTATTGTATGACAAAGGTATGCAACGAGTAATATTTTTAATAATAAAATATTAAAATGATTCTAGGTGAATTTACATTTAAAATATAATATGTGGGTGTTCCTTGTCTAGATCTTCTGTTATAATAATTGTTACAACGTGAGATGTAATTTTAAAGTTTTAATCATAATTGCTGAGCATATCAAAATTATCTGCTTATTACTAAGATTAGTTTTTTTTTTTTTATACGACTATTTCGGTAAACTAGCAAATGGCCCGCCTGGTGGTAAGCGGTTACTGTAGCCATATGGACGCTTGCAACACACGAAGCATCGCTCACGCGTTACCGACCTTTCCCCCCCCCCCCCCCCAATGAGCTCTGGCGACCTTATTCGCGTGCAGGAACAACTTTACGCAACGCATAAAGTTATTTGGCTTCGTTATTCTGTAAGGTGGAGGTACTTCCCCAGTCGAGCTGCTCTTTGAGCGAATAAACGCTATACTCTACCTCTCTCAAAAAACAATTAAGCCTTTAAATAATTCCAATTTATTTTATTGGTTCCTCAAGAGTTTCAATATTGATTCAGTCTAGACAAAAGTATCCCGCTCATTTATGCATATCGCGTACCTACACATACAAATGCATTGTACCCGCATGGTCTTCAATAATTTACATGCTTACTTCAGTGTTGGTGATAGCTATAATAGATAACCATAAAGACATTATGGACGTTTTTAGACATAATATACAATACAGTCCATCAATAGGTAATAAGTGTCATTTCTAAATGGCCGATTTCTTTAATTTATGGACCGTTATTGGTTACAATTAAGAATTAATTTATCTTTACCAATAATCAAGCAAACCTCATAGCTTTGCATAGTAGTCCTCCCAATATGGAAGTAGCTATCACAGGTAAAATTTGCTTACGACTCTATTTATTTATATGCCCAGTTTAGCACTAAAAATGCTACCATTGGTAAGCAGAACGATTCGTTATTAATCGTCTTTCAAAAAAGGAGGAAGTACTATGTTCGACACGTATGTTTTACCGAGCATTAGTGGATACAGTTTTATTTAATTTAAAAATAGCCGTAATCGAGCTTCACTATGAGTATACAATTTTTTTTTACTCTGATTGACTTCTTCTTTGGTTATCGGACTAGGAATCATGATATAATATTATATTTTTTTGGGTGATTCCGGATCATACATTGATTTTATTATTTCCAGTTATTCCATTATAATTATCAATCGATAAAAAGCTTTCAATGCAGATGTATCTTCTACCGTGAGAACTCTGACCAGAACCAATTTGCAATAAAATAACTATGCATATTTGGCTACTCCTGTCCTCGGCTTAAAAAAATCACACACGGACTTTTGGGGGCACGTTTTTTGTCCTTCACCCCACAGTATTGGCGCAGATTTTTTCTCTTATTCAAATCGCAAGGTAACTTTACCCTCAAGTTTTTTACCAAACAATGAGTTCTTTTCTTTGAGCTGTGTAATTTATTTTTTTAACGGTCCAGGGACTTACCGAATAGCCCGGGGTCATAGGTGATGCTAGGATTCTCAGGAAGTTTTTTAAAAGGATCTTTTATCTTTTTGCACATCTGCCGTCTTGTCCGATATCGTAAATTGCGATGGTAAAAAGATGGATGCGTTTTTTTTCGCGTGGGAATTGGTAGAGATTAAAACGTAGGTTGCAAGCTTTAGATTTTCATTTATGATCCGGCTATTAGAAATAATTTTAATTTATGTTAGCTTTTACTTAAGAACAAAGTGTTATACATTTCAAATTGAACAGTTTGATAAATTGTCTAGATTTTTTTTCTCAACTGCTAAATTAAGTTAGGTATTTAAATATATGCAAATACTTTAGGCATCGACCAGAGGGTTTCAGCAATTCGGCTAAAGCAACATAATGGCCCAGTAATTTAGTGAAAAATTTAGACAATAATCAGCACTTTACGCATAAAGAGTTCCATCCAACGCATCGTCGGCCATCAGCGGTCTAAAACAAAAACGCATTGTGGCATGACGTCACGGCGCGGGCGCGGGCGCGGGCTCGTATGGCGATAACTGGAGCTCATTTACGACTACCCGCATGTTGAGAGGACAATATGAGGACAATCGATAATGCTAAACGCGAACACGTGTGCCGCGGACTGTGAGTTGCTCTATTGTTTTTGTTTCCTACCATTTTACTGGTTTATACGATCCTTAGATTTGATATTTTTTATCCTTTTTTTGGGACATTATCAAGGTCTAGGCCTCTAGGGTATGGTAGTGATAACATTTTATGAGTTTCGAGTAAAATAAAATACTATTCACCCACAGATTACAGAATACTTCAGATCGAGCGCGCGGAACACGGGCGTGAGGCCAACACACCAAATACAGATTCAAAAGTAAATACAAACTTGAGTCAGTACGAAACAAGGCTTCGTATTGTAAGTACGTCACAAGTGGCAAAATTGTTCTTAAAAATTATGCCGTCCTGCATTTTGAAATATTGTAAAAATTGTTCCCAAAAACAAAAAAAAGGAAGACGGAATGTCGTTTCATAGGTAATTATAGATATTTTCACTTATTTGTATTATTTTTTCGTGTATTTGTCACTGATCACTAGGAACACAAAACCTCAACAAAAATCAGTTGGTGTTGCTAGGTTACATCGAAAGTATTTTCCTTGAAGTCGTGGTATTATGGGGCCTTGTAAGATCGATCGATTTAACAAAAATAAATAGGCAAGAGAAATTTATTGGTACCATTATGAAAAAATAAATGGCGCTTATAGTTTATGCGAACGGGCTGAAAATCAGAATTTATAGGTAATTGATGATGACCTGATTCCAAACGCCATTTTTTGAATGCTTCCGATTAGAACCGAAAAAATAAAAAGGAATCCTTATGTTGTGACTCCGTCCGTCTGTCCGTCTATCACAGCGTTACATTTCAGCAACCACTAATGCTTTTGGTATTGAAGATAAGTTTCAAATATTGCTTACTCAAACATATTGAATATGAAACATGTTTTTTTGTATAAGGTCGGCACCTTATGTATTCGAATTATGACGAAAAATATTTAAAAAAAAATTTACCATAGGGTGGAGTAAAGTAGGTTAGGTTAGGTTAGTATAGAGTAGGGCACCACGCAAACGAAGTCGAGCCGATATGGCAGAAAAACGTTTGTCAGGTCAGCTAGTAAAATATAAAATATCATTTTATTAAACATACATACATTTTATTGAGCTTAATAAAAATAGTAATAGACAAATATATATTAATATAAGATTTCATTATATAGAAAAATTAGAAACGAATGCTAGAGTTATAGGTGACAAAAGGCAATATTTTAAGAAGTTAGTGCAGAATAAAATTTATACTGTTGGTATTGGTAACATACAATTTTGTACTGTTTTTATCAGCAACCGTTTCTTTTTGTTCAATCTGTGGAAATCTTTAATTGGCTTCACAAAATGTCACAATTAAATTCGATTTTTCTTCTTTGTAATGATCTGTAAATTTCCCTAATAAATAAATAAAGGCTGTTAAACTCAATTTCACATAGGATGAGTCGTCAAGGTCAAGGGCTTTTTACCAATATCTTGTGAAATTCCATTTGATTACTCTGAAATAGTACTCTCAATATTTCATGAAACCTCGCTCTATCATAGAATAGTATTCCTTTATTATATCGAAATTAACATTAACCATTGAGAAATCTAATAAAATACCATGTGTCACCGAAGTCATGCTATTTGAAATCCACTATAATGTATGTTACCTATTTCTATTTTAATAAATGATGACATCTCTGTATTCATTTATTTTTTTTCTTAATTGAACTTGGCAAATTCTTTATTTTTTAACATGGATTATTAGTATAATGCTGGTAATATGGTCATATTTTTATTGACTTAATCCATTCTCAAATCACAAGCCTGTTCAGAATTTATTTATTTGAAAGTATAGTTTTAAGTTGATAATAACTATCCAATAAAAAAACGTGGGAGTTTTTTCTTCATTATCCTGGCAGCCCTTCACGCAGCCTGGCAACCCTAAATGCAGCCTGGCATCCCTAAACGCACATTGTCACACGTGTTCCTACAGTGATCTCACGCACACATAGCTAAATACGAGCCTCACAGTGCTTTTCCCGTGCATTACATCTGAAGTATTCTGTAATCTGTGCTATTCACCAATTAATTAAACACCAACATAATAACAATGGTACCTAAGTAACATGTAAGCTCAGCTGCGATTTATACATATCTTTATTAATATTTAATTATGTATGAAATAATAAATGCGAATTGTATGTAATAAGAACGTAAGGAATATTTTTATCTCAAATAGATAGCGTTGATGTTTTTCCTTAGCTAGGAAAGAGTAAGAAACCGTCAAATCAATCTCAAGGTTCATCATGAAACAATATATCTTATGCATTTGTAACATGTCCATATTATTATTTAAAAACTATTATATTCCTTTAGCCATAAGGTTTTCCAAAGAAAATGCATTTATATAATCTATTCTAATCTTACTAATATTATAAATGCCAATGTGAGTATTTTGATTGTTACGCTTTTACGCCGTAACTACTCAACCGATTACGATGAAATTTGTTACACAAATAGCCTGTGGTATGGAAAAGGGCATAGGCTACTTTTTATCCCGGGACCGCGGGTGATACCATGGAGGACAGCTAGTGTTATATATAAGAGTACAGCTTTTTATTACATTTAATTTTTTTATAAATACAAAGATTACAACTAAATTTAATTTTATCCTAAAAAAGTTACATCCAGTTTATATCAACAGAAATGTTCAATAACGTTCTTCTTCCATAAAAAGTATCATCCACAAACAACAATAGAATTGTCTAAGGGTTACACATGTCTATCGAATCGCCGACCGTCCTAAAGGATTAACTAACATTCTAAGAGTTTATACCTACCGAACAAACACTATGGCGGATTTTTTATCTTTTTTCTGGCTACCACCTGGTCGCACATTTTTTTTTAGCAACGTCATGCTATATAGATATAGTCAGCGGATTGCACTATGAAAAAAGCTGGTCAAGTACGTAGATATCGATTAAGTTAAGGTTCCGTGGTTAATATTAGGACTAGTGGTTGGAGTTACGATAAAACGCAGCGTCTGATTAGCGATGCCAAAGTAGCTGATGGCTTAGGAATGGAGTAAGGAAAAATTCTGTGAAGACGGCGTGCAGCTATCAGCACGCCTTTTGACTATTCCAAGGTGCTTGGCATCAGAAACTTGCGGGTAACTTTTTTGACACGACTTATAACATGACATAACTTAAGTTAACACCTAAGTGGCACTGGCACATCATATTCTACCATAATTTTTCTTCTTTTCCTACCAGCAATCTTCTGAATTCCAATCAGTCATCAGCTTTTCTTTACTTCTACGTGTATATATTAAATTATTATTATATGTTTTACTAACAACGGAACCCTAAAAATAGTAAAAAAATCGCAGGGAGCGCTGCGTGGACAGGACAGTTGTAAGGGTGCAGATTTTAAATTGAACTTGATAGGTAGGTAGACTCTACAGATAAAAGGGGTTTTAGAGCGGGTCGTATGATTTGTGGACGAATAGATACGATAACATTTTTTTATTGTTACGAAATGAGATTGAAGAAAAGTGCTTTGGGTGTGAAAAATAAGTTTGTTGATTTTTGTTCTGTTGTGTGTTCTGTTGTTTTTATTTATTTTGCTTTATCAAATAATTGCAAATAGTTAGTAATATATCACATGGTTAAAATACTTTGTTATTTCAGAAATGTGAAAGGTGTATCTAAGCTACGAGCATGAATTTGCGCAACGTAGACGGACTTGCAAGTCTCGAACGAGTGTTCGGCTCGCGCTCGACTGCGTTCCGCCAATTGTCAGATTTTTGAGGAACACAGCGATTCGCATCGCACTCGTGTTGCATGCTCGTTGTACGTCCACACTTGACATCGCGACGGATGAACGAAGAGCGGCTCGGCTCGATTCGCGTATCGTAGATGCACCATACAATTTCAACAACGATCAAGACAGTTCAGTTATAATGAAAGGAAGAATCATTATTGCCTTAGCTTCGGATATAATTGTTTTAGAGCCAGTTTATTAAAGTTTTCACATTATAAGCGTTACTAAATTCGAAATCAGATGGCTATCTGATGACATAAGGAGAAATATCCCAAGAACATGTCTCAGGCATGACGTTAAAAGAAACAAGATAAATCAGAATAATTTTCTAAAGACACAATAACAGCTTATTCAAAATCATCGTGCGAAAATGGCTCTTAACAATTAATGTATTCAATACATCGCCATATCAATACCGTAACGAACGTTAGCCAAACATTCATGGTAACCGTGACCCTCAGATATGCATAAAAACTCTCACCCCAGGATTTTTTTACCAACCCTTTTATGCATATCCTGTGTGCCGTACAGTGTTACAAGTCATATTTAAATAATTTATGTCTCCCATAGTGGTACATAGTTCGTTAGTGTGTTTTTGCATCTGCCTCCTAATCACAAAACGTGTGCAGGCGTTATTCGAAAGATTTATAAATTGTTTATTTTGATTTATTTCTGTGGAACATGGGGGTAGTCTGAGAATAGTATTAATAATTACTTATTTAATTTTAAGTTTAAATAAAATATCGTAAAAATATTTTGGAGAATCAGATCAAAATTAACACCAACAAAAAGCTCTATGAAAACCATACAACAAAATCTGTGATATTTTTATTAACATAAACATGTAACGATTTGTATAGTAGAGCTCCGAATTTAAAATCATAAGCAAGGTTATACAGGACTCAAAAAGAACAATGGAACTATTTTAATATCAAATGATATACAACAGTACAGACAACTCAATTGACACATTGTTGAAAGTGAAAGGGATGAACAGCTATTGTATCGAGTTGATTGTCGTTTTGCAGTCTAAAGATCGTGTCATTCTCAGTACTATGATGAAATAGAGCAATATCTATAATGCTGTGGGTACGCCCTATCGACAATGGATGGACCTTGGTCTCTATCTAATACTATAATTTTATTTATATTTAATTTAAATTAAGTATGAGGAATTAGAAGGATAGTAGGCACTTTGTAGTACTGCCCGGCGACTAAAATCAAGTTGAAAATTTGTCGCCAAACACCTATGGTACACTTGAGACTTGATTTTGGTTAACACCACAAGCCGTAATAAGTCCTTCCATGGTTAGATTGACATCAAATATATTATAAGACTATCCAATATATATATCAGCTAACTGGTGTAAAAAATAAATTCAAGATATCCCTTGACTTGCGGTTAAAAAATAACAATCGATTACTATTGTTTTTCTCGCCCGCGCGGATTGCCAAAATGTCAAAGGAATTTAAACTACAAAGTGAATTTCCTAATTTTTAAACAGTTATTTTGTCTTTTTGAACACGAATTAACTACAAAGGCTATAAATCTGGCTTAAACAAAATTAACCGCTTGTCTTCAAACCCAGTTAGCTGCCGATAATGGGTCACAAAGTTTTTGCCCCATTGTTTTTACACACCCCTTTTAATTTTTTTGAGTCTAACAGGAGTTCCCCACGTGTTTTTCATGTACTTTTTATGAACATTAGCCGTATTTTTGTCATCTAGTTTATATTAAATTACTGTGTTTTTTGTTTGTAATGAATATGCGGGATGTATTAATGTATGCAATTGTAAAGTAACGAAAATGAGCTGCCATTATCGCTGTTATATTGTTTGACTGCGACGGCTGTGTTGTTTTTTATATAGTTTTTATGAAACATATTTTTTTCTCACACTGAATTCATGTGTACCTATGCTGTTTGCGAGTTATTTTACTCTGTGTTTTTATGATAACAAAATGATATTCTGCATAAATAAACCAATTACCTATTTTCAGGTGATTATGCCAAAGTAATTCAGCTTGCAATTTTTCTATTGGTCTGTGAGAGTTGAAAAAAAAAAGATAGCCAAACTTTTTATCAAAATTTCAAATTCACAATCACTTCCACTCGAACGTGAAATCAACAATGCCCACCGCGGATGTATCTACCCACAGATCTGATTTTCAATAGGACACTGCGTGAGAAACCTTAAAAAACATTCTCGCATATAAAAAACGCACTTACAGAATTATTAAAAACCCCTCGGAGATGTCCCTTGCACAATGCAATCGCATGCACCTTGGATCTGCCGAAGATACGATGCTTAAAAAATGTGCATATGTTTTTATAAACAAACTACGGGACTCTCAGGATGTCTAAAAAAACGAGGGGTGCGTTCTGGTCCGAGACTTATGAGCCACGGTCAGTGGATCTTAAACTTTTAGGTAACTATATAAAAAAAAGCAGGAGGTATGAATTATTTTTGTATAAAGTAAATACGAAAACAGGAAAATAGGTAAGGTAGCAATGGAAATTACAAAAAAAAACACTAATAATATTTACAGTCTCTAAATTCTTTATACATTTTTGAGAATACTACCTACCAAAGTTTTACTTTCCTACAAGAAATCTTTTTAAAAGTTAAGATTTTTATATTACTTCGTAACGTTATTGATTAAAGTTTGAGTATCTGTGCCTTCTATAAAATTGCTTTTAATTCGAAACCATGGTATTTGATAAATTTCTCTCAAGTTGATGTTGTGTGTGAGTTTTTAGGCGGAAGCAAACAGTGCTTGGCTTCCGACTGCATTGTTATTCAGTTTTTACAAATTTTCCGATAAGACTTAATTGTATTTATTTTTTAATATTGTATATGCTAATTGATAATAATAGTTTGTATATTGCAATGAGGTAGGTATTGAATTAAAAAAGGTCATTTCTTTTTTGAAAATCTATAAACCTGATTCCAACGGTCAAAAATTTTAGGTTATTAGGGTAAAACATAAATATGTATTTTAGTATCTTATTAATAATTCTTTTAATCGAGTTGAAAAAGTTAAAAAGATTTTTTTCTCATCCTCGAGCCTACATTAATAAATCTCTCATACAAATATCCGTTCATAAACTTTCTTCTATGTCACCTCACATATTTACACTTACAGTTTCCTGCCCTACACTTTTTTAACGTTCCTACAGATACCCGTGTGTGTTTTTTCATGTAGATCAGAATTAACGGTAAAAATCTCTCCCCTAAGGATGGACTAATTTATTTTCTTTGGATTCACAAAAGGAGATGCGGTAGTCTTTTGTTTGTTAATGTCACGGTGTTACCAGTAAAAAAACAGGCGATGTTGCAATTCTGGTTTTTTATGTGATGATTTTAATAGATTACTGTTAGGTGTAACTGTCAATGATATTAAATCAAAGTTTATATGAAAATTCGATGTTGTTTTGTTTTTGAGACAATTTTGGAATAATATTTATATTAAATTGCTTATTTACTGTAAGGTGTTCAACATTAGTTATGAAATGTAAACAAAGTATAAAATTTTCCGAGATTAAATGCTCTGATAGTAATTAAATGGTTGTTTTGTTAGTTGATGTGGATACCTGGTGAAATATTACGATACAGACGTTAGGATGAAGCTTCGAAAATATTATAAAGCATTTTTTATTAAGAAAAAATAATAACTGGGTTTGCCTTGGCTGAAAAAATCCACCCAGCTATGTATAAAGAAAATGTATGCAACAGAAATGCATAAATCAACAACGTAATTATTTTTTTGCGACAACCGTGTTACGAGAATGTTTTTGTAAACAATGAAACTGCGCAAAAAAGTACCGAAATCAAACCCCAAAGGGTTCTTCAAATTAAACCGTCATTAGAAATTTTCTTAAAAAAAGAACACCATGCTAACGTGAGAAAATTAAACCAATATTTTTTATGCGAAAAAACTGGCTGCACACAATATCGCGACCGTTGCATCATTTGCATGTTCCATTTTGCATTCGAAAAAAAAAACATTTGAATTTAATTTTTTATGACGGATTTTATGGAGGCAAAGATTGACACCGTATAATTATGGAAAAAAACCTTAGCTACCGCAGGCCTATTCAGCTAGGTCCTTTTATCTGCCGGTCAGGTAAACTGAGTGATGCAACAATGAAGTCCGGATTTCCTCTCTTTAATACGAGGACCGACCTTTGGCTCACGTGCAGATTCTGAATGAAACACCATCGATTTTCCATGGGCGTGATTGATTTTGGAGATAGTTTTGATGATGTTTTTTACATGATCGATTTTTATTGATACGACAGGATATTCTTTCATTCTGTTTATTCTAGTCCATTGGATGCTCGAGTGTCTATATAATTATATATATATATATATATTATATAGTAAGAGACAAGCTGATAAAATTCATTGAATTATAATTTAGCTATTGAAATTTCTTCATCATGGTTATGGTTTCACGTTTTCTACTTAGGTATGTAGCAAATAGGAATTCTTCATATTCTAGATTATATTATAAAGTAATATTCATCCCGCGATTTCACCCGCGTAACTGGTATTAAAAATAGCTTATGTGCCTCTATATAAGAAACATCACGATTGATTCTACCTTTGTTGTGAGGTCAAGAAGTAACAAACAAACTCACTTTCGCATCTTCTACACAACCTATACATAATTAAACTTAAAACTTTTTGAAGCTCAAGAAAACAGCTTTTACTAAATATGAAAGAATATACGGTGTGTACTTATAAAAAAATCATTTTTAAAATTTTGCCTGTATGTCTGTTTGTTCCAGCCAATCTCCGAAATGGCTGGAACGATTCTGACAAGATTTTCACGGGCAGATAACTGATATTATAAGTAGTAAATTAAGCTGCTTTTGTTTTAGAAAATGAAAAAGGGATCAATGCAAAAAAAAAGTACATGTGTGACACTGCTAGGGTCAGCTAGTTAATATGAATACTTAGAATAGGATAGGACATTAATGTTTATGGGTGTTTGCTAAACAATCATGTCATATCCGGCTCAACGGATTTGGATGAATTTAAGCACGTAAATATTAACAGAACATTTTACCTCTGGAAAACATAAAAAATGTATGTACTACGAATTTTGAGTATCATCCTTCGAGAACGCGAGTGAAATTACAGGACAAAGCAGGTCCAGTGATGCAAGGTACTTTATTTAGTCCAATACCATTGTATTACAAATTCACAATAATTAATTTAAAATTATATAAACAAAACTAAGAAGTGTTTTAAGCAAACAAAATCTAATTTACATTAATAACCTACCTAACTCCATCGTCCAGAATAATAATTAAACCACTAATGAAATTAGATAAAAACGACAAAGCGCAATAAAGTCAACAAAAGCGGCCATAAATTGCGGAGATTATGCAACGGCACGGCTTTGCCTCTTCCTGGCTTTGGGACCATAAATTTCATTTCACTGCAAGGTGGTCTGACAAATTTGCGGTCGCGGCTACTAACTGGTACTTTTACCCTATTAGAGGCATAACAAATTGTGTATGAAAAAAGTTTGACAAACTTTTGAATGGATGGAAAATTCCAAAGTGTATACAAAATCGGTGTCGCTTGCACCAATTTTTTCTTACCTAAGGTATCTTTTAGATTCAAACAATCGTGTCTATTAATTTGTACTTTTACTATGTTCTCAAATTGCTAATTAATTGTAGGCTGTGCCTTTTTTTTTTTTTTTTATACAACTTAGTTGGTAAACAAGCTTACGGCCCACCTGATGGTAAGCGGTTACCGTAGCCATATGGGCGCTTGCAACACACGAAGCATCGCTCACGCGTTACCGACCTTTCCCCCCTCCCCTATGAGCTCTGGCGACCTTACTCACGCGCAGGAACGCAACTTTACACAACATAAAGTTATTTGGCTGCGGTATTGTGTAAGGTGGAGGTACTTCCCCAGTCGAGCTGCTCTTTGAGCAAATAAACGCTATGTGAACAACAACAATGTGAAATAAAATGTGCCTACAATGTGAAATAAATAAATATGACTGACCTTATATGTTAACATTATTTGTATAAATGAATAATTTGCTGGAAATCCGAAAGTATGCAAAAACTAGAAAATAACAAAATATTATTGCGTCTGTGCCTGCCTCATTATTGTGGTAAGAGTGGGCAATAAAAGTTGTCCTTTAGCAAACTACCGCTTGACCGAAAGGGATGAAAAAAAAAAAAGGGACAGTAACTTTGTGACAACAAATGAGAGTCACGGAACATTCCGGATACCGATAGCCTATTTTTTGCTGCTGTCCCTGGGATTTTGTTGTAATTGCTGTGTAATTGTTTTCGGACAATAATATTATGTCAGTTGACAATATAACAGTAGGAGACCTTTTAACAAGATTTGTAGGCTTAGCGCAACGTAAGTAGGTAATGACATTTTTTTCATTGTTGCTGTATTTTGGTATAATTGCCGTGTAATTGTTTTATGACAACTATTGAATATTTAGTCCCATTTGACTTACAATGAAACAGTAGTATAGATATTGTAAAGATCTTGTCGATTTTTTACTGCTTTTTTTGTATGACAGTTTTTTTTTTTTTTTTTTTTTTTTATACGACTAATAGATATGATTAGTTTGACAATATGATAGTTAATTGACCCTTATAATAATTTATGGTCCTTAAATTGAGGTACTTAATATGAGGTCAGTAATATCTCAGAGTAGATAAATACTACGTACAAGTAATATCTTACTCCGTGGTAATATTTTCAGTCGTGTTTTATTTCTAAAATTCTGTTTTATATTTTGTACGTGTTAACTTGGGTGTAAGATCATGCCATCCAAGAAAACGCGCCCTTCTCCTTTTCCTGCTTTCGTGTCGATAGGTACGAATTCGCACTCATAGGCAATTCGATCTCTACCTTGGTTTTAATGGACATTTCTGAGTATTTGATGCTTAAAATGAACCAAGAGGTCTATTATGTATAACGTTTAACCTGCAACCCGCAACCTGCACGGTTCACGGTTGCCGACCGCAACAGCACGAGTGGTCACGCTCGGGCGACCAGTCGCCGCAGCCACTTGCGAATTACCCCATAATTTCACTACTTTGCCTTCAGACGTTATTACTGTACACCTCAAATATAGGATTGTAAAAGTGACATAAAGTCGTGATAGAGTCATTTATCGTCAACCTAAAAGCGTTGTCAAAGAGTTGCCAACATTATCACTAAGGGTGTGACGCCCTTTCGACACCTACTCTGTTTTTTTTTACTCTACTAATCTACATTTGGAATGAATTGCTATATTGAAGTCAGACGACGAGGATTAGGGCTAAACTAGAGTCATATCAGAAAAAAGTACGTTAAATTCATTGGAATATTATTATGAGCTATTATTACTACGTATAGAGAAGACGCCACACATCACAACTATGTTCCGTTTAAGTGAGGCCATCCGGCCACACTTGATGTAGTAGAACGATGAACGAAACGCGTAAACGCCGAGAAAATCACGTTGTTTGCGAGAAAAATACCTACTCCTAAAAGCATTCTGATAGCGCTACGTGTTTCTACTGTCTGCTTAGACGACTAATTATTGTTTCAGCGCTATAGAGAACTTTAGTTGACTCTCCTTTCAACCTTTGCTTATGATAGCTTCTCTATTGAATTAAAGACTGAATTCTCAACCTCTTTTTAGTTATATATTGAACGTTGCCTTGAGATAATAATTTTCTGCCACCACTGTCCCTAGATAATCTAATACCTATCCAGGTTTTTATTGTAGCCAGATCAATCGAGCCGCATCACAATTCCCTACAACCGGCCAACAATACGTTACGTACTCACCCCGTTATCGGTTTGCGGTCGGTTTCTCTTACGAGTCGTGAGAAAACCATCGTGCACCATGGTTTCATGGTAATTGTTGTCAAACGGCAGCGAATGATTGTGCGGTGGGACACCTGATGAAGTCCGTACCTATTGATGTTAGTGTGATGATATGAGTAATAATAATAATAAAATTAATTTATTTCTGAAGAATTAAGTATGGTTTTTTTAATACCTTAATCACCTACCTATGTATACCGGTTGTAGCTGAACTCTCTTGTAAGCTTACCACTTTCGATAAAAAAAACACTTAACATCGTTGATCGTGGTCTAAGATGGACTATCAATAATAAAAATATGAAGGAACAGCTTCTGCTCGCGGCTTCGCCCGCGTGGGCTACAGGAAACAAATGACATATTTTTCTACAACAATAAAAGAAAACAAATTCATCCCGCTTCGAAGATTATTAAAAACGCTGATACAATACATGAATTTTCAATCTTCAGCCTTAACACAAAATTTGAAGACCCTATCTTCGAAACTGATTGACTTTAATACAAACTTTCATCCCCTATTTTACCCCCTTAGGGGTGACATTTCGAGAGACCCTTTCTTAGTGGATACCTACTCTTCACAAAGAATATACCCTTTAAATTTTATGTCTCTACGACCAGCGGTTTTGGCTGTGCATTGATATATAAGTCAGTCAGTCAATCAGTCAGTCAGAACTTTGAATTTTATATGTATAGATTGGCGATTCAGTGGAAAAAGGCAAAGGGAGAAGTCACAGCTAGCAAATATTAAAGGAAGTAACTAGTAGTAGTAGTAGTAGGTAAAGATTTATTAGGTGTTTATTTAAAACCATAAAGGAATGATTTCCAAGCGCAATTTACACCATCGGATTGTAATATAAGGTATCGGTATAGATACTTTTATAGTCTTCATTTTAATATCTTTTACACTTTAACTTCAGGGAAATTATTTAAATGATCTTGAAAAATATGGACAAACATTACAATAACAATAATCCTCGCACCTTAACTTTTCCATCAGTTAAGATAGTGTAGAGGTACAGTAGATATAGAGGTAGGATTTAGAATGAGACTCGCCATTACGTCCACGTTTTGCCGCAGTATTTAGTACTATACGACATGGGGCTCATTCTTCTATATAAGGCAATATGTGGGCAATCACCTTGGAATTTAAAATGTGGCTAGGCAGTGGTGACTACTCTAGGCTGACCAAACCGTTGTCAAACTTTTGACATATAAAGAAAGCGGCGAAGCATGAGTACCAGAATGTATGCTTCTACGACAGGACCTAGCGCAGATCGTCTCTAAAACAATTCCCAGTAGGCAGAAGTAGTCCAACCTGGTCAGTAGCTGGGAGTTCCTGGATCAGGCGCTATCTATGGGCAATCGACATAGAATTATGAGCATCACTGTTATTTAGTTCGTAGCATCATGCAAATAAGTGTATTTGTGCTGTGTCTTGTGATAGTAGTACATAATAATTTACACAATAAATAACAATTTAAGGTCATGAATGTTAACTGCGATATTAGGTGTGTGTATAATATAATATAACATGAAATACATGACAAATGAGTTGCCACGATGATTGTGTGTGGTCCAATGGTGACGCTGTTGGCTAATATTTGTTCACGTATGAGATACCCGTTGGAAAGTACCACTAGGTGATGGTTAGGTGCTAAGCGTAGCGGCAAGCGGAGCGGGAAGTGTTTAATGTTTTTTCTTAATATGTATGTAATAAAAATATGAAAGTTACCATTTAATAAAATAAGAAGAAGAAATGAAACATAAATTAAATAATTAGTCATGGTGTGGCTTGAATACTTGCTGTGTGATTTGTTTTATAGGCTTTTTATTAACTTGAAATGTATATATGTTCGGGTCAAATCTTACCAGTGGAATTTCACCCACTTCCAGTGGTCGGATTGACTTGATGATTTTTTTAACCAAAACTTATTCCTCTCTCGGTCTACACTTTGACATAACACGCATTCTATTATTTACAAACAGGACTATTATTTAAACCCAACACATAATAGCAATTCATTTGAGCAAACAGTAGATTATATGGCTCTATTAAGTAAGCTTAAGTTGAGTGACGTGAAAATGGACTTTAAATTGTTGATATTAGCCACTTTATCCACTGTTGAAAGCCATCTAGATACTTATGTAAGTGTACCGGCAACGGAAGGAACAAACTGCAGTGTCATTTGGTACTGCATCGCTGGTCACCGCATACTTCCAGCACAGCACCCCCTCATGGATCTCTGGTGATCTACTTACCGCAGGAATACAACACTACATTAAAGAAGTGTTATTTGTCTGCGATCACCTGCAAGTACAGTCACAGTCAGTTTGCTCCAAATTTTCTCTTAAGGTAAAAGTTCGTAGCAGATTAAAGAGAGGTAGAGCATAGCGTTTATTTGCTCAAAGAGCAGCTCGACTGGGGAAGTACCTCCACCTTACAGAATACCACAGCCAAATAACTTTATTCTGTATAAAGTTGTGTCCCTGTGCGTGAGTAAGGTCGCCATAGCTCATAGGAAAGGGGGGAAAGGTCGGTAACGCGTGAGCTATGCTTCGTGTGTTGCAAGCGTCCATATGGCTATTGTAACCGCTTACCATCAGGCGGCCCGTATGGTTGTTTACCGACTTAGTATAAAAAAAAAAGATTTCATGCAGCAGCAGCAGCTAAAGTGTCGCTACGACGACACTCCTTCTTTGTTACATCTAGAAACCATCGGCACCTCTAGAAGCCCTAAGCAGCTGAACAGTTGTTAATGTGTTCTCACCCGAACCATCATCTCTCGCGACAAATTTACAGCCCAGCTTTCCTTCGCAATGCCCTCGCCGTCGCGGTCACCATATCCTTAATTAAATAGCGTAATGATATCAACATCTCTTTAATTACACAGTCCGTTGTTATGTGGTATGATAACGTTATACGTTTGTTCTGTAATCTGTCACTTGTTTTAGTTTTTTTATATAAATGTGGCGAGTCATGTTTACTTTGTCAAGAGTCTGTAAAAGTTGACGTAAGGTAATTTTAAGGCGATGATAGCTAGTGGTACTTTTTTTTATAAAAATACTAGCCGTCCCCCGCGGTTTCACCCGCGTTCCCGGGATAAAAAGTAGCCTATGTCCTTCTCCATACCATAGACCATCTGCATGCCAAATTTCATGATGATCCGTTGAGTAGTTGAGGCTTGAAGGCGTAACAAACAAACAAACAAATAAACAAACAAACTCACTTTCGCATTTATAATATTAGTAGGATATTATTTTCTTCCGTTTACAATAGCTCAGTGGTACTGACGTCGGATGCCGAAACGAAGGTCCCCGGTTCAAATCCTACAATGAGCTTCAGCTTTCGGTGAAAGAAAACACCTTGTCACGCACGTAGGCTTTGGCTATCAGCTCAACTATCAGCCTAAGACCGGAGCATTCAAAATAGTAGATGTTGAAGAAAATGTAACTTATCGACCGTCTTCCATAAAGTTTATTGCGTAAAAATAAAGAACCCAGCTGGGTTCTAGTATATTAATTCTTTATGTTATAAGTGCACTGGTAATGTCAAATTGTACACACGGCTATACATAAGTATTTGTACTACACTGGTAACTTATTTCTCTTTATTCAATAAATACTATTCTGATTTGTTTTATTTCACTTTTAAAAACATGACCGCATAATTTAAGTTGTGACTCAGTACTGATCTAATAGAATGAATGTCTGATGGACATTTTTCATATGATAATTCAAAAATTTTAAAGATATAATTCGAAAATTTTATCATTTCAAAATTAGAATAAAGATTTGTGACCAGAAGCAATAATTGAAATAGGAGAGGTCGCATCGTTACAACCTACCCTCAAGTGCAGTTGCTAAAACTCACCAATAGATGTATAGCGACAGATTTTCAACTTGTTTACTTTGTTGGGAATGCCAACCAGATGGATTCTAGAAAGTACTTACCCACCGTGCTTTTGATAATGGGAAACATCGTCAATACTCCTCAGTCCTCACGATGTTTCCCTTCATCGAAAGCTCAAGCTTATTGTAAATTCGAATCCATATGAGCTTCATCAGGGTATTTCATCACTATTTACTTGCGCGTCAAAATCCCATACTAGAATCGCTGGGATATTTGAGTCTGACTGATTCTTATTTAGACTAATAATAGAAAAATGTAATGCATAAGAGTATACTTTTATTCCTCGAAAAGTAGAGAGACAATAAAAAACTCAAGTTGACTCCTAAAACAACACAGTTAAGTTTCACAAGTGCAATTTCGCCATGGAGCTGTGTGTTTTAATTTCAATTTGCTTTGCTGTGTCCAGACACGACCGCCATCATGTAAGGATTGTGATACACCTGATCAAAGGATATTAAATTAAGTATACGTAAAGTTACATAGAGGCTAACTGTAAGACTGAATGGAATTTATGAACTTGACAAATGTAATTAAATCCTGGCCTATAAACAAACGGAGGAAGCCACAATATCACATTATCGATACTTTTAAAGCGATTACATGAAATAAAGGTACTTTGGAAGTTTGGTTTGGAACATTTCTATTCGAAGACCACACATTCTTCATAAGTTCCATTTGTTGCGGTCAAGTAAGATAGCGACGTATCGGTTTTAATTTTACGCTTGACCACTTCGAAATACAATGGATGTAATAAAATGTATATCGGAAAAAGAATTTACATTATAAGAACTTTATTGTGTTGTAATAAAGTCTAAAATTATACAATAATATTTCATGTGAGGTTGGCTGTTTGAATTTAGAATGTAGACCAAGCAATCTAACCACATTGGTCAATATAGTACGTTCCATGGTGCATGATGTTCTGAGTTTGAATTACTTTGTTCTATGTTACACAGAGTATACCAGGCCAATATTTCTGAGTGAAGTGAATGAATGAAGTGAGTGACAAACTCACAAAACCTAGAGATACGAGGCATGTCCAGAAAGTATATGTACTATACACTACTAAACCTTTTATTCTTTGCAATGTTGGTCGTATCGTACTGCTGTGTAGCTTATAAATAAATAAATATTCTGGGACATTCCTCACACACGGTCATCTGATCCCAAACTAAGCAGAGCTTGTACTATGGAAACCAGATAACTGATATAATACATATACATACTTTTTTTTGTAAATACATAAATAGGAGATAACATTTCGAATGAGCCCAAGAACGCGTCAGTCTTTGATTAAGGATACATCCAGATTGAGTGTCGAAGCTGTGCACGCGTCGAAAAAAATAAACTAACAAGGAAGTGAAGGGTGAGGTAAACAAGAGGGTAAAGAGGTTGGCGTCAGAGTTCTTTGACCAAGGCATAAAAATTTGATCCATCGTCTTAATATGTGCATCGAGAGGGATGGCGACTACGTTTTGGAAAATAGTAGACGTTGGCATATGTACCGATGAAAACATGTAAAAAAAACATTTAAATAGTTAGTTTTGTTTGATATCTAAAAAAAAATAGAACACACACTTACCCCCTTACTCATAAAACGTTATTTAACTAATATACTGTTTAAAGGGTCACGTAAATAAGATCACTCTATTGTCATTGTCAAATAATGTGACATTATTTACGTGACCATTTAATGAGTATATTAGTTAAATAGCGCTTTATGAGTAAGGGGGTTACTTTCTGGACATGCCTCGCAGATTTTTTTTTTCCTAATTATTTCTCATGGAAATAAATTGCGCTTGGTTATATACTTTTGAGGGTCGCAGTATGAATACTTAAACTGTGAGGCCTTAATGCTAATAAATCTCGTTATGAAGAATAATCCTTATGAAGAAGGAAGAGATCCTGGGTGAACACTCCAAGGTAAAATTAACTCAAAATTGTAAGCAAATTAAACAACAAAGTAGAGCAGTGTAGAGCCAACCTAACAGCTTAATATCACAAGTTAGGATGGACGCAATTAGCTTGCGGTTAGGTTTGCAACACTTGAATTATCCCGCAACAGCACTGCTGTCTGCTTTGCCCCTTGCCTGGTTACACCATCTACTTTTTATTTCGTTTTTTTATAAAGAGCCACATTGCTTACTTATTAAAACTAATTATGTTAAAAAGAAAGTTTGGGATGGAAAGTTTACCTCCCTAAGAGGGTTGATAATCGTTTGTAGTGCGGTTTCGTCACCTGTAAATAATTACGGAAACGTATAATTCGATATTTTCGATTTGGATTTGGAAATACTTAACATTTCCCGTGAAAGTCCCATTGAAATCGAGTCATTCCTTGATTAAACATTACATACTTACACTTTACTGCCAAATTTTATCGGTACCAGTGATACCAAAACAGCCATAGCCTTTAAACGGCCGGAAAGTAAAGCCCACTAATCGATCGTGCCGAATACATAAATTTTCAGTTTTACACCGGTTACCGGTCCTTATCCCTGTCAGCGCAGGACTGTGTTTGTTTACCAATAATGTATGCAATTGGCACACGGCGAGCCGGCGCGGGCGCGCGTGACATGCCTGCCACCGGCTCTGTATGAACTACGGCTAATACGATACCTACTGCAATTATGTTACTGACGTTTGATTTGGAAGTTCATTTACCGCCTTACTCTTAAAGCGCTATTTAACTAATATACCTAAAGGGTTACGTAAATAATGTCACATTATTTGATAATGACAAAAGAGTGACGTTATTTACGTGACCCTTTAAACAGTATATTAGTTAAATAACGTTTTATGATTAAGAGGGTTAGAGGTCTGGGAGCTCTAAAAGATGACGTGTTACTTGTACCACAGCGGAAGAAAATGTAGACATGTTTTATTTGGGAGTTATTCTATTTAAAGTCTTTTTTTTACCTTATAGGTATGAAATAAAATGTTGTGACCAGATTCAAAAATAATTTTGTCATATTTAAGCCTTAAAGGCACTTATTCTATTTAAAGTCTTTTTTTTTACCTTATAGGTATGAAATAAAATGTTGTGACCAGATTCAAAAATAATTCTGTCATATTTAAGCCTTAAAGGCACTTATTCTATTTAAAGTCTTTTTTTTTACCTTATAGGTATGAAATAATATGTTGTGATCAGATTCAAAAATAATTTTGTCATATTAAAGCCTTAAAGGCAGCTGGTGATTCACAATCTCACGCTCCGGAATTTTAATTTTTAATAATTGTTTGTGAACCCAATCTACCAAAATAATAAATCCTAGCAATATCCAAGCTAATTAAATTACTAAATGTATTAATTTCAGTAACATCATAAAACATTTGACAAGATATTCGATTATCAGTCCCCTGTGAGATTATAGGAAGACATCTTCATAACAGATGGAACTTAATCGTTGGTCTGTCTGCTACAATCATTAATCCACATTCGCGTACGTCCGAGTAAACAATAACATAGGGTACAGTTCACTACCCAAGTTATGCTATACTACCCTTAAATATGATCCCTAATTTCGCTCAAAGGTAACGTATTTTGGGAATAACTTTTGTTGGTGACTGTATATGCTTTTGTTTGCGATGGACTGTCATTAGCGATATTGATATATTGCATGGGAGGTCAGAAATTATTGGAAGGAAATAACATGTATACTTTTTCTACTAAGTAAACTTTTTATTTTCAAATTTTTGGAACCATATTTTGTCTACCATTCTAATACAAAATACCAGAAAAGATGTGAAAAACGACGCGTTTAGAACCACCCTTGTATGCAGACTAGCCATTGTCATTTCATGCTTTTCTTCTACCACATTTAACTCCAATGCTCACACATGTCAAGTACGTATTTACGACTATATAAAATCCAGAGAACAACTTAACAAAACATACAATTGCAAAATTGAACTAAATACTCAAAAACCGCCAAAAAATCACGAACGCCTCATTACATTCGCATCCAAAAGTGTTTCGCAAAAAAAATAATGCAAAAGATATAATAGTGACGTAGGTGGTCTCGATTTTATGGCGTAAAATAATAAGGGCACCTATGTGTTCTATTCTATATAATAATGGGGGTACAATTTCTGTGGGCAGCATAATAATGGATGGTCGCGCAACGTTCTCTGGGTGGTCGGATTAAAACGCAAAGCCCTGGATTAAGCCACATCGACACGTGTGCCTTTCTGTGCTTTCAAGTGGCTTTAGGCGATTGTGTGCGTGATTGTACACCTAGTGATAAGGTACTATAAGTTTCATGGTTGCTTTCTGTGTTACAATTTAATGGACTAAGTTCTTTAATTATTTCATGATACCTTGTTGGTTCATAATGATTACGTTAGTAAACTCATATTTTTAGGGGTTTTTTAAACGAGAAGTGATATATAAATTTTTTTTTTTATCGTGGTGACTTAATTAGTCGCAGGTGTTGCAACTGAAATGTCTTAGTAAGTCAAACTTGGGCCTAAGCTCACATGGATGTGTTTTCCATTTAATCGGGTATCCAATTCAATTCCAAACATTGATATTCATGGTGTTGCATAAGTTGTAGTTTCAATATTTTTTGTTTACCACATAAGTTTTAAGGCGATGATAGCTGTGGTAGTGACGTCGGATACCGGGACGGGTTCCCGGGGCCGGGGTTCGATGAGCTTGAGCTTTCGGTGAAGAAAAACATCGTGAGGAAACCAAAGCACGGTGGTCGGGGTAATTTGTAGTGCCCATCTGGCTGGCTACCACCCTCAAGTTTAAATCTGTCGCCAAGCACCTATCGGTGTGTTCCCACAGTTGTACTTGAGAGTCAGTTCCTTCTAGGCTTCTGTGCTTACCACCTTCGGCCACATCATCACTTACTATGGTGAGATTGTAGTCAAACACAGTAACAAAAAAAAGTATCACTTATTATTGTGAATATTATGTGTAATGTAAAAAAAAATTGTGTATGCTGCTGGTACATCTAAATAAATATAGATAAAATCCAGGTAATTTTGTACATGAAAAATATGATACAAGCAAATACAAACAGTAATTTGCGCAATGAACCGTGAAAATTTCGAAATTCTGTCCAAATAATATTCGTTTACTCAGCTGTACAACGTTTGGTCATCATACGTTACCAGTTCTTTATCATCTCGTTTAAAGTAAAAACCTTATATTATTATGCGTATATTTTTACGCCAAAAATTCAAAAGCATAAACCGCCCACAAATAATACGGCTACCGTGGAGCGTTAACGTGATTAGTATTTTTTTAACGTGACCAATAAAATTTCACACGTAACTACCATAAACTGCATCTCTATTTTCAAAATAATAAGGTGCATATTCCAATATTGTTGGTTTTAGAAACAGCAAAAGGGGCTTTGTACATTTGTGTAAAGTCCTATTGAAAATGTCAAACGAACCGCGAAGAATTTTACCCGAGAAGCACCCGTGTTTGGTTAGCGGACAGCGCTTAAAATAAGAATTCTCAAAGAAACTCGGCCGTATAATGGTATTAAATTTTGGCCAGATCAGACCAGAATAATAGTGTTAAATTTCGTGGATCAATCTTGAAATATGATGGATCTGTCGGCGGGAACTTTGTACGTTTTTTTTTGACAAGTTTTAAGGACGTGTTACCGCCAAAGACATTTTTCTTCCCGCTGCATACTTACATGTACTATTTATTTTATTGCAGATATTTAAATGGATCATCATATAGCTTCGTCTATACTGAACCACTACGCATATAAATCCAAAAACTGCGGTTTGAATATCGAATTGGTACCTACTTTCG
The DNA here is from genome assembly GCA_947623365.1 of Achlya flavicornis. Taxonomy (NCBI): domain Eukaryota; kingdom Metazoa; phylum Arthropoda; class Insecta; order Lepidoptera; family Drepanidae; genus Achlya; species Achlya flavicornis. The sequence continues at coordinate 9,825,387 of OX392482.1, forward strand.
AAACCGGAACAAACGCCTACATTACAAATATTTGGCCCAACAGGCCATCGACCAACATTTGCCCCATATTTTCCCATCCGTTGCAAGGGTCATCCAGGGTCCCCGAAGTAATGATAGTCCCGGTCCCGAACGCGCTGGTCGTGAACACGGCTGGTGTGTTATGACACATTAGCGCGCATGCGTTGACAGCTCAGAGCAATTTGCAATTAGCTATGGAAATATCATGCGCTTCATGGCGTTCTATGGTCACCGTAGTGATGTAACGAGCCTATATCGATATTCTTAGACCTATTAATGGTTGAGATAATAAACATTGAAATATATAATGCAAACACACTAGCGGCATAAACAACATACCTATTCATGTAAAACACTGTTAAAGTGGTATTTTTTCGCTCAAATTAATAACATTGTCATTGTAATATTAGTCATCAGTATATTATCTACCTAAATACTGTTTTGGAGGACAGAGACCAATTATCCCGGTGCGAAATAGAAACCAGCAGGTTCATTTGGTGCCACCTACTCTAAGTATGTGTAGCTAATTTCAAATATTATTGGTATATATTAGTTTTGTAAACTCTTCATTAAATTAAATATTTAAAATAGTTTTCTTTACTTGTTAGTTTCATAAATATTTGTTGTAAAATGTCGCAGTGCCTAACACCTTCCTGATAATAACAATGGACAGATCACAGAATAAACATGCGATATCTCAACACGAGGTAACATTCAATTGCCCTGAACTAATCTTCATCAGATGTTATAAACTTAAGCAAAGAAATAACCAAATACTCAGACAACTGTTTCTTAGTTTTATTGTTTGGTAAATAAATCATGTAACTGTAGGAAAACTACAGATCTGTGTTTTAATTGATGCTGTAAAATACAGCATAATAATGTGTTTTACTCTCAAGTAGGTATAAGCAATTGAGAGTAGTGAGATTTAAGTTGTATACATATTAAGATTCTATCAATGTATAAATGTGACCTAGTGATTTGAAAATAAAGATCTCAATCAGAACGATTCACTCGAAAGTTCTTCGTAGAACGAAACTACTTCTATATATCGCATATTTTGTCTATTTTTAATGCCAAAAATGATATGTATATAATGATAGATTTTTTCTTCTACAGCCGAATATTCATTTAGTTTTAAATAATAATAAAAAATAATAATAATAAATTTTATTTCGCAAAAATGATATACAAAAACACTCAATCTTACATTAATAGAGTTAGGGACTTATCAGATAACCATATAATTATAAGTGTTTGTTGAAACCTCTTGTATTATTAAATTAACTTGTATTATGGATACCAAAGCTCTCTCCACACAGGTTTGTACACATTTTGAATATATTTTAATAATTCCTAAATTATCCTAAACTTTAATAGATATTAAGAATGTTTTCGGTCTCGGAGTAATTATGTTTCAAAAGGCAAATGATTAATTTATTTTTGCATTCAAATTTATTTAGAGATTAAATAGAACAGATTTTGTTAATATTGTTGTATAAATAACTACTAATTACATTATAATGTCGTTTGACAAGGTAAATAGATATTCGGTATATTTATGCTCGATAACGATATAGAACATAGTACAACCCTAAATCATATCAGTGTGTCGTGGTATTAACGAAATAAGTGATCATTATGTAATCTTCAGGCGGTCTTCGGTACGGGACTGTTCCAGGAACCTACGTCGGCGTCGTAGGAAATGGGATATGCAGCTAGGATCACACTTTTGATATGATGAATTATCGAAATAATGTAATTAAGTTGCATAGCTAACACTTATTTTGCAAATATTTTAATAACAATAGTTTTTTTGCATCATTTATTTTCTTACTTTCTTTTTTTTGTTTTTAACAATCTGACTATATTATATTGTCTATTTTCAGATATACTCAATCGCAAAATCAATGATAGATTGAATATAGAAAGTGGTAGTAAGGCATGACTCCTGACAAGTTTACCGACCACATATCCAACTTCGCTGAAAACAAGTGACACACTAAATTGATGTCAACAATCGGCTATCGCAGACCAACCGGTATTTTATCGGTCGACAAATTAATTACCGGTCGGTGTTACCGGTACGGTGGGATATCGGTATCATTAGCCGTGTATTGGTGTCGCTCTTTTCGTTTCAGGTGGCCTTTATCTTATCTAAAGAGGACGTGCGGGCGGTATATAGGCTGCTTCATTGTTACTTACCGTCCATCCATTTGTTATTCTATTTTCAACTTTATTTTTAAGGTACTAGATTCTTATTTTGTTTAAACTGGTCCATTTTTTCTTGCACTTTTCTCATTATCATTGCCGTTGAAAATGGAACTATATTTCTAAGAGTACTGAGGTAGTTTCAGGTTGCACTGAAGCGGTTTTTCCGGTAGTTTTACAACGCTATGTCGAACGACAATGGGCAACTTGTTTTCCGATAGGCATGTAAATAAGTTGGTAGATGGATGACTGGTCACCGACTATTTTGTTGGCGTTAAAGTGAGATAAGGCTTACTGGTACCGTGTTTTATGTGAAACTGTGAAGGGTTATTGTCGGTCATGGGAAACAATCTAGGTCCCATATAGGTACAGATATTTTTCAGCAAGTCTTTGACCACAGTCTTACCACGGTAAATGATGATGTAACCTAAGATGGTGAGCATACAAACCCTAGAAAAGAAGATATCTTTACAGATAAACTGGAATATTTGATTACTTTAGTCAATGTTCAATAGAATTCTCAAAAATAACCAACAATTTTATTATAATTGTCGGTGACTTTCAGAAATGTTAATTGAAGTTATAAAGTGAATTTATTGGATTAAGAGTTTGATTGGATTCAACACAAATTGGCCACGGACTTGTCATCAACTTGGACTTTTGACATCTTTGATGGGCGGTTCTTTGTTGTTGACTAGGGAATCCTTGCCACTTTTTTTTTGGTGGCCAGTTTTAGTAATTTTGCAATGGTTCATGGTTCCACAAAATCAGTTCTATTGTAATTACATTATCATATTGAGATAGTAAAAATAAAACGATAAAATCCATAGGTATTGCAATGAAATTTATATCTAGCTTAATATTATATAACTTTAGGGCTTGCGTTTGTTCGTTCAAGGAATCATCACAAAGAAAGCCAACATTGCAGGGAAATAATAATCGACAATTTATTGACAAGGGAAATCATGCGATTGTCTCGAATACCTGCAAATATAGTACAAATGTAATTTTGTACTGCATTTTTCATTACAGTTTTATTAGAATCATTATTGTTAGAAATAATGCACTAGATAAAAAATAGGCTATTTCTTTCGTTAAAAATATTAGATTGTGCATCTAAAAAAGTGACAAGTGTTTAGTAGTTTAGGATTCCGTGGTGTACCACTAATAGTTTTTGCTTTTAAAATAATTATGAAGTATGTATGTATATATTTGGTTCCACTTATAAAATACTAGCTGTCCCCACGTTTCCGTAATAAAAAGTAGCGTATGCCCCTGTCCATCCATACCATGGGCTATCTGTTTGTCAAATTGTATCGTGATCGGTTAAACGGTTTAGGCGTGAAAGAGTAACAGAGTGATAGAGTTACTTTCACATTTAGGTATAATAATTAGTATGGATGAAAATAAAAACTAAATATAAGGATTATTTTTAATTTTGCCTACATTTTATATATTATCCTACAGATTTTGATTGGTAAAAGAAACGTTTTTACTATCCTCCATCGGACCCTAAAACCATCTAACAATACAGAAACCACAAAGATTTCTATCGGTAGAACCGCAAATATCTAATTACATTGCCTATTTTATGCATTCCTTTCTTTCTAAACAATGCAACTTAGCTTAAAGCTGTAAGGTTCATATTTACTGCCGCGTTTTTGTAATAAAAATACACGAATATTGGAAGCTTGAATTGCGTCACCAGAAACGTTGTTGTCCTCGTGTTACTGAACCATTGCTTGCAATATTTGAAAACAGAATTAAATAGCTGGTTTTAGAGCGGTAATGGAATGGTATGGGCGAGTAAAAACATGGCTAGCTTTTATGGGTAGGGCGATGGGGTCCCATCCCGTACCATTCGCCACTGACCGTCGTGTGCCCCACGCGACCTTTCACCTTAGGGGACTGGATAGGGAAATGAATGGAGTAGACCTGTATGATAAATGTATATTTGTATATTGATTCTTTGTGAAAAGTAGCTTCTTTCGTAGAAAGTTCTAAAAGTAGAATAGAATATATGCACCATGCTCATAAAAGTAAAAAATATAGGCGACCTTATTAGAATAAATATCCTGGGACATTCCTCACACACGGTCATCTGATCCCAAACTAAGCAGAGCTTGTACTATGGAAACCAGATAACTGATATAATACATATACTATTTTTTGTTTGTAAATACATACTTAATCTACGTAATTACATCCAGACTCAGGACATACAGACATGTTCATGCACACAAATGCATGTCCTGTGCGGGAATCGAACCCACGACCTGCGGCGCAATACGTGGAATCTTTACCAGACTCTTAACCAACTGCGCCAACTGGCCCGTTAGCGATCTCTTCCAGGCAAATTTCAACTAACAGGAAATGTAGAGAAATAGTGGCAGGGGTAGCAATTACTAACAACCTTCATGTTCGACATTATATATACAGGGTGTAATGGAAAGTACAGTTATCAACTTTTTTGGTACTAGGCGCGAAGATCGCGGAAGAGAACATTTTAAATTAATATTAGCAAGTGATGCACAATGATAAATTATCTTCATTGAACGGTGACATGTTGGTTATGATTTTAGTTCAATAAACTTGGAATCAAACATTTTGTCAAAGATGTAGTCTTCACTCCCTTCGGGTGTATATACTTATTTTTAGAGAGGTAGAGCATAGCGTTTATTCGCTCAAAGAGCAGCTCGACTGGGGAAGTACCTCCACCTTACAGAATACCGCAGCCAAATAACTTTATGTTGTGTCAAGTTGTGTTCCTGCGCGTGAGTAAGGTTGCCAGAGCTCATAGGGGAGGGGGGAAAGGTCGGTAACGCGTGAGCGATGCTTCTTGTGTTGCAAGCGTCCATATGGCTACGGTAACCGCTTACTATCAGGCGGGCCGTATCCTTGTTTACCGACTTAGTTGTATAAAAAAAAATATAGCCTTTTTGTTACACTCAGTATTATAATATACACGAATTAATAATAAAATTATATTTTTCATATTGATAGGTATATATATATAAATGAACAAATAAGGAAAGTAATATGAATAAGGGTCTGAGAAATGAAATACATAAATGTTGCCATTACAGCTCTACTCCACAGTTGCCACCTGACAATAAATCGAGCTCAATATGGATAACTATCTCAGATTATACCATTGATAAATGGATGTATGGCACCAGCCAATTGCATATCCTTGTGAAAAAAACAAGCTACCATGAATAATAATTTATTTAGTTTTATGGCAGAAATCACGGTTCGTTGCTAATGGTTGCTGACCGTTTGGGGTCCGTTTTATTACATTTTTTCGATGAACGATTAATGTAACGGGCCTACAGTTTCCGTAGGACAATGTGCCACATAAATTATATTGGACAAATACAATGTTTCCGAATGATATGCATAAAGCGATAGCCGTACTGAATATGATTTGGTTGGCACTCCTAAAGCAAACAGAAGAGCTTTTTACTTTTGTTTCATACTCTATAAAGTATATGAGATAAAACTTATAGGTATTTCAAGAGTTTCAAATATCAAGAACGCCTAGCTACATCTCAAAAGTACCAGTGAATTCATGACAAAAAAGGTGTATTAATAGTACATTATGATACATGTGTGCAAAGTTGGTAATTACAGACGAGGCGGTATTAAACGATAGGAGAGTCGAGAGTGTAATGATCAATGCACGCACACGCGTATCATACGACGTTTTTCAACACACTTCTGAGGAAAAAAGAGTCTTATATTTCTTGGACTAGATTTTTTGATAATTAAATTTATCAAATATGGCGCGCTGGGTTTTTTTTGACAGCGATGTGCTGTCAAACTGTTTTACCCGTTTAAATTAAGAATGTTTCGTCTACACACATATCAATTGCATTGAGGTACAAAGTTAAGATAATCGGGATTATACTTATCATAAAACTGTGCGGTAATGTAAAGTAAAAAGCACTAGTGCGTAATAAGCTGCATTAAAATACTAAAAATGGTGCAATAAAGGTCACTTATTAGGAGCAAGTGTGTTGAAAATATATTTAAAGTAAATCTACGTTATGAAACACAATGCTTGCGCACAGTCTTACGAACAAGTCGTCAAACACACGTTTACCACTACGTACTATTTATAAATTGCATAATATTATTATAAGGATTTATGCAAGATCTTCCAAAGGACATCGTGAGGCTATAAAGATATACAATTGTGAGATTGTGCAATCACACGGACGCAAACATGACATTATTGTCGTTACACAGAGTAAATAGGACGAGACTGTGAACAATCAAGAATTAAATAATCATAAAATGAAAGGCTTTACTAGCCTCTATAAATTACGACGTTATCGCGCACTGACAAACACGAGAATGACTCCAAATTAAATAATACAATCTGTTATCTATGTGTATGTAATCAAAACGGACATGGGTTTCTACGGGTTGGATTTTACCTGTAGTCTTATGCTGAATAGTTGTGAAGCTCATCATCTTCTCCATCGTTATGATTATCGTTCATATTAACATGATCTTTGTCTTCATCATCATCACTTTTATAATAATGCACTAGATTCATTTTAACTATTCGTTTCTCCATATTATTTTATAGTATGAGCACCTTATGGCCACCAGAACTTATTGTACCACATAACTATTATTCTTTAGTGATTCTGCACACGACGGTACACAGTAAGAAACTAATTCAAATGTAAACGAACGTCGAATATTTACCAACCTGTTAGATGCTGATAACGTGGGTGATGAGAACAATCGCAGCTTGTTTCCCACTCACTGATAAAGGGATGATAAAGGCTCTATTAACGTGGTCAAAGGAAATGCCGGTGTTTGCTCTTCTATGTTTGATTTATACTGTTTCCTGTCATTAGATTTTATGGCTCAGGTTAGTTAACAGCTGCGCGCTGCGTAGTAAATAAATGTTTTTTGCAGAAAGGCATATCACAAGCGCATGCACTGAAAGGCAATACTAATAGAAATAATAATTTTATAAATTTTTTATGAAAGTTTATAAACGATTAGATATTAGGATGATACTAAAAATCTAACATAGTTTTGTACTTTTGTATGTACAAAGGTAGCGACAGCCCAACTCATGGTAAGCGGTTACCGTAGCCTATAGACGCTTGCAAAATTCTCTACTATTATAGAAATAAACAAAATGTGAGACAATACTCATAATGTAAGAAATAACTGAACTAAACCTACCACATAATTACAACGAGAAAACTAAAGAAAAAAGCGTTATCTTAACACGGAAGCATTGGACATACTCGTGGTGCACCGTAAGTTGTCATGTGCCACGGAGCATAGGAGCAATGGTCTTCAAGATAATTTGAGGGGCAGCAAAGCGTTAAGATCGTTAACTCTCGTGACGTTTATCATTTGGACGCAAGCGCAAGGCTAATGTGTGGTGCTGAGGAGCTGAACTGAAACTACAAGTTGGCGAATGCTGGTTACCGTCGAGAGATTTCAGCTTGAGAAAATGTTGCTAAGTACTATCTTAAAATTACTGTTGGATGTGATATGAAATTGGTAGTGGTATCTTTTCGATTCTTAATATTTTAGCACCAATTTTTTTCTGACTATCCTGCATCGCTTCATTTGCGTCACTGCGTCTAATTCCTTTATATAGTAATATGCGATTGTGTTAAAATTGAAAATACGCGAACTGTATTATGTTTTTTTTTGTAATTAAGAATACTTACCAATCTGGCCTGATTTCAAATCAGTCTCAGATCTCGATCACTTGATTTAATGACACGGTCATGAGAGACCAAAGGTCCCGTTGTAGACAATGGTGTACAGAATCATATGTGTGACGGAGGACAAATGACTTCCATGTGACCGGCGGGCACGCGCCCGATCACCACGCGCCGTGACGGTAAGCCTCTCAAGACGTTTTGGTCAATAGTTTGTGCTAAAATTGTGTTTTTGGAAGAACTGTTAATGAAGTATTTTTTCAGCCTATGTGTTATCTGATTAATGTATTAAAACAATAGCATTTGCTAATCAATTCTTGTTAATGTACTTTGTTTAAATAAATATAAGAGAGTTTGGTAATTTCTGAAATTTTATTCCCTGGATCTTGTTTTGTTTGGACTTATTTTTTAACTATCATATGTTTTCATCTATCTTTATGTAGAATATTATTCAAATCTATTCAGCTCATACAACAATTATGCGGATCGAGAAATAAACATGAACGTTCAACATTAACATATGCATACCTGCTCAAAAAATAGTATTTAAAATATTTATAGAATTGTCGTAGCGAACAGCGTTCACAAAGCCGTTCACCAAAACCAACCTTCTTAGTACACTCGTAGCCAAGCCACGGAACATGGGAGTAGTAAATTGGAAGATCATAAAAATCGCAGTACGGTATACCATATTAGTTCACCTACTGAACGCATGAACATAAGTAACAAAACAATAAGTCCAGTTGAGTTTTGCATTCAACTGTCAAGTGAGTGTAACAATTTATTTTATGTCATGGAGTTTATGGAATTGATTCGTTTCTGCTCCGATAATTAGAAATGTGAAATTGTTACTTTTGTTATAAAACTAGCTATCTCGTGGCTTTCCACATTCTTGGCATAAAAAGTAGCTTATGCTTCTCTCTATGCCATAGGCCATATAGGCTATCTGCAGGCCACAATTGGCGTTGGGGCATCAATAAAAAAACAATCAAAAGCCGGCATTTATAATTAGTAATATCGTATGATATAATTACATTTTCAAAATAGTTATAGTTATTGTAAATTAAAATATCTAGATATACACAGATATACATATATCAAGCAATACTCTTCTTTTGAAATTGTCTCGCGCGGATAGGGAACTCGCATAAGGCTGCATGTCCAGCAGAGATGTGTAGCGAAAGCTGTGTTTAGCTGAAAAATAGGATCTAACCTAAACAAAGCGATCTTGTGACATTAGGTAGAAAAAAAGTTGCACGCTTGGTTTTCATACGGATGGAAGGACTTGCGTTATCTATTTAGATATTTATGTCTGTGAGAATAGAGTTTAAATTCAGGGGGTTTAGTTTGGTAGGGTTACAAATATAACATCTTATATCTGAGGTTTGTAGCAAAGAAAACTTTATGAATCTGATATAAGATTCTGGTATAAGAGTATATATAAAATTTAAACAGTTATCAGATATTTTTATAATATTCAATTGTTAATTATTCTTTTTATGACCATTAACATCATAAAAAGCCAAATATGGCATATGGAAAGCCGCTTACGAGTTGCTGTTAACCCTTTAAAGTTTAACCCATTGACCGATTTTTTAACGTCCGTACTTCCTGTTTAAATCCTTTACGGTATAAAAATTCATAAAAAAAATACCACGTGCCGCCCACGGATATTTTTTTAACTTTACACGAAGCCCACCTGACATTTCATAAAAAATACTGCTCTGGACGTTACTGTAGTATACTTAATCAGTTGTTCCAGAATCAGGCTATAGCATTTGAAAAAAATACGGAGGTATTGGAGATTTTATTTTATTTTTATTTTATTTTATTATGATACAAAATCCACAGCTATAAAATAGTGACTTCATAACTTAACTACATAACTTAATGCCAATTAAGGATTCACTTTTTATTAATATAACTAATTAACTATGACTAGCTGTATGTGTATGTATGTTTGTGGGTGTGTGTTTGCGTATTTGTAATAATACAAATAAAATGTATGACAGGATATATTTAAGAAAGATATTATTATTATACATTTATGTCATTTTTTTACCTGTACCTGGATATATTTTTTACCTGTACTGTAGTAAAAATTCAGAAAATAGCACAATTTAAATGTAAAAAGGTATGATACGTTATTTCATTGAATTATTGAATACTGTATATATATATTTTTACCATATTGACACGAAACAGTCTTTGCAAGAAGTATTCAGTAGGTATGTAGCCTAGGTAGCTGATACGTACGAGCAAAATTAAATTGCATGGATTTTCAACGGTCCGCATTTTAGGACTCGTATCTTATCTTCCTATTTTGGTTATATCTAAATCTGTCATCAATTACACACTGTTTAAAAAAAGAGAAGCGGAGCAAGGATAGTGTGGCCAGAGCACAGAGTGCACAAACGTATTGCAGTACTTAATATGTATACGAACGACTTTATTTTGACGGTTGTTGATCTAGCTGATAGGTTCTCAAACTTTGACTTTCATATACACCTATCACACCAAAGGAATGGATAAAAACTATTTAAAAAGTCTACGACTTACCCTCTCAATGTAAATCAGGTTTACGCAAAAAAAGCTGTAAATTAGCATATAACGACGGTGCTTTTATCTCGGTATCAAAGACACCAAAAAACCCTTTGCATTATGGAATTCAATAGTATTTTTTTCTAAACACTCACGAAGCATATGTTTTTATCATATTGTTTTTGTTATTTTGATTGTAACTTACTTACCGTGTAATTTACAGTTCATTTTTAATGAAAAAAATTGGTTGCATAATTTTGTTGCTTACAGTTTTTTTTTTTGCGAAGAAAGGGGTTAGTTGTTGCCTCAGTTGAGAATCTTTCAAGATTATTCAAAACTGATCAAATTATTTAGTTTAGGACTACCTGGGTGTTTCTAGTAATGTACAGAATTATTTATTTTGGAATAATCACATAAACGAATATAGTTAATTATTTCTCAAGTATTATTATTGGCTAAAAAACTAGACTATTCATTATTATTAATATAGTATTAACCCAGCGTATAATAATATTTTTATGTCAAAAACCTTCCCCGACCTGCGCTCAAAAACTATCCGAAGTTTCATCGCAATCCGATAAAAAACACACACATTGATTTTCATATAAAAAATTAACTCATAGTTTTGAATAAAACTTCCATATCTAAAATAGTTACTTTTACACATAAGGTATGTCAATAAAAATTCACCCCATACCCATGAGATCACGCATACCTTTATCAAAATACTAAAATACCGGAGCCGCCCGCCCAACAGCATTAAGGCGGGCAATAGCCACAGGCCACGCTCGGCCGTGCCGTCTCCGCCCCGCCTTGTGTGGACACCCCCCTGCCTCGGAGGGTGGCAGCCACTTACAGGTAAAGTGCCTTTAGATGCTAGTAGCATTAGGTCGTTTAAGGGTGTTTTTGAGTAACTTTTTCGAGGTCGGTAGGTAAGGTATTCATTTAATATTCACATATGTGGTGTTACTGAGTATTACATAAAAATGTATACATTTTCTTGAGCCTGAGATTTTGACATTATTATGTTTTTATTATTGACCTACTGTATAAAATACGGTTCCTATTATACAACTTATTTATTTGTTAGTATGTATACTTATAGATACATAGTTGCATCATAATTCATTCCCGTTTTACTTTGTTACTGTTACATTATACGCATACTTACTTAAAATTACTAATGCCCGGTTTCAATAATTTACGGACCGTTATTGGTTAAGATTTATTAAAATTAAGACTCTTCTATCTTTACTAATAATGAAGCAAAGACCTCAAAGCTTTGCATAATAGACCCACCCTCCCATATGGAAGTAGCTATCACAGGTAAAATTAGCTTACGAAATGATCTATATGTCCAGTTTGGCAATAAAAAAACCTACCATTGGTAAGCAAAACGATTCGTTTTTGTTTATTGAAACCGGTCTATGGAATATGAAAGCAACAGTAAATTGGCAGTTGGACGTCTACCTTTATCATAGAGTTATTGATCATAGAGAATATTATAGAGTGGTAGCGTTAAAAATGTTACCTTGCGCGAAGCGTGAGCAGTTTCCATATTCACAGATATATCATACACTAGTTGATTTACAGTCGGACAAAATGTCGATGGATACCTAGTCATTTTGTTCTTGGTACAAGTATCGATAAAAATGAGAAATTGGCATTCATAATACGTATTTTAGTCGTTCAAACATGTACGCGCGCGTTTCAAGGCATTTCTGGTCTCTTGCCAAGGCTGCCGAAGGAAACTTTTGCCAGTCGTCCTTGCCACCACTACGTAAGCCGGACGGGAACTTGGCCCATAGTGCTAAAGAGAAGGCTGACCTTTTAGGCTCTCTCTTTGCCTCGAACTCAACTTTGGATGATGGTGGCGCCACACCGCCTACCATTCCGCGGTGTGACAGCTCCATGCCGGAGATAAGCATTACCCAACGGGAGGTCCGGCGGGAATTGCTTTCTCTGGACATCCATAAGTCGAGTGGGCCAGACGGCATACCGGCAGTGGTGCTGAAGCGGTGTGCTCCTGAATTGTGTCCAGTACTGACGCGTCTTTTCGCGCTTTCCTACACCAAAAAGGAAGTCCCGTCTTCGTGGAAGACTGCCCATGTGCACCCAGTGCCCAAAAAGGGTGACAGATCAGACCCGACGAATTACAGGCCTATCGCCATCACCTCCCTTCTCTCCAAAGTCATGGAGCGAGTGATCAACACGCAGCTTTTGAGATACCTGGAGGGTCACGATTTGTTGAGCGACCGACAGTATGGCTTTCGCCACAGTCGCTCAGCTGGTGACCTCCTTGTGTATCTCACGCACCGTTAGTCACTCGCCATCGAGAGTCAAGGTGAGGCATTGGCAGTGAGCCTAGATGTGGCGAAGGCGTTCGATCGGGTCTGGCACCGGGGTCTTCTAACGAAGTTACCAGCATACGGGCTTCCCGAGGGATTATGCAAATGGGTTGCCAGCTTTCTGTCCAGCAGATGCATAAGAGCCGTCGTTGACGGTAGCTGCTCCGACAGCATGGACATAAATGCCGGCGTCCCGCAAGGCTCTGTGCTGTCCCCAACACTGTTCCTACTGCATATCAATGATATGCTGTCTATTGACGGCGTTCATTGTTATGCGGACGACAGTACAGGGGACGCTTATTACACGGGCCGTGCTACTATCCCTCGTTCCGAGGTGGAGGAAAGCCGCGAGCTGTTGTCTGAAATCGAGAGTACACTAACTAGTGTCTCCGATTGGGGCAGACTAAACCTAGTCCATTTCAACCCCACTAAGACTCAAGCCTGCGCGTTCACCGCTAAGAAAACCCCATTTGCTGTGGCTCCACAGTTCCAGAACACGTCCCTGAACATCAGCAAAAGCATCGGGATCCTTGGCGTCGACATTTCTAGCGACGTTTTGTTCCGAAGTCACTTAGAAGGCAAGGTTAAGCTGGCATCCAAAAAGCTCGGAGTGCTCAACAGAGCGAGGCAGTACTTCACATCGGGGCAAAGGCTGCAACTTTACAAGTCGCAAGTCCGGCCTCATATGGAGTACTGCTGTCATCTATGGGCGGGGGCACCTGGATACCAGCTTGATCCTTTAGACTCGGTTCAACGACGTGCCATCAGAATTGTTGACGATCCCGAGCTCACAAGCGGTTTAGAGCCCCTCAGTCTGAGGAGAGACTTTGCCTCCTTATGTGTGTTCTACCGCTTGTACAACGGACGGTGTTCTGAAGAATTGTTTAAGATGATGCCCACGGCTACTTTCTACCATCGCAACTCTCGCCATCGACGGGGAGTCCATCCTCACATATTGAAACCTGAATTGTTTCGTACTGTGCGGGCTCAAAGGAGCTTCCTTCCGCGGACGCTCAGACTTTGGAATGAGCTCCCCGCCGTGGTTTTCCCAATGGAGTACAGCATGGGGTTCTTCAAAAGGGGTGTGAAGAGATTTCTGCAGGGTCGGCAACGCGCGCGTGATACCCCTGGTGTTGCAAGCGTCCATAGGCTACGGTAACCGCTTACCATCAGGTGGGCCGTATGCTTGTTTGCCACCTAAGTGGTATAAAAAAAAAAAAAAAAAAATTTAGACCGTACCCATGCTCACAGACCGTACTCTCGTACAGTCGCTGATATAATATTATAATCTACCTGTACCTAAATGTTTTGAAGTGATGCAACCGGCTGTTAGGGTTTTTTACCAATTTATTCTAATTTCTGTGGTATTTTGTTATAAAACTCAACTCGCACATCTATACCAACACGTAATGAAATACCAATACCTTATCTACAAGGTAACATAACGTTGTACAAAATTTGCATACATACCTACCAACTAATAGTAAACAGGGAAAATATTGCATCACGTTTGAAACGGTAGTTAGCATGGCGTCAAGGCTGCTATTCGCTGATAAAATGAAAAGTGTATCGTTTAATTTGAACACGGTCATTTTAACCGAATCACCTGAAGTTATACTAACTGGTAATGTGAGTTTGAGCCAAGTGGAAGTTGAACATCGAACAATTAACCCAATATAAGCGGAATGACGTACATTTTTAACCGACTTCAAAAAAGGAGGAGGTTCTTAACCGATTTGGAAAATTATTTTTTTGTTTGAACGGGTACACTTCACGTTTGGTTCCATTGTCATCAGATCAGGATTTGATTACTTCTTAGTGTACTTTGAAGTCAGTTTATGTTTTTTGTAAAACAGTCCAATTATGTTAAAATCTATTCCAATTCCACACCAATGACAATGCGCTCTGATTGGCTAAGTCCAAGACACACAAAAGTGATTGGTCCTTACAGTTCAAAATCAGAGCAAAATCATTGACTAGTTGCGGAATTGGGATTTTTCTCGATGTAGTTGAACAATGGTTACCGGAGGAAAAGTGTCTGGGCGATCTAGACTTAGTAAGACATACTGTATGTTATCACCAGGCCTTAGGAAACTTTAAAGGTAATCTTATCCTAACTAATATTATAAATGCGAAAGTGAGTTTGTTTGTTTGTTTGTTACGCCTTCACGCATCAGCTACGCAACGTATCATCATGGAAATTGGCATGCAGATAGCCTATGGTATGGAGAAAGACATAGGCTTAATTTTTATTCCGGGAACGCGAGTAAAACTGCGGGGAACAGCTAAAGTTGTCGAGATCTAAGAGGTCCGTTTTGACAATAGAGTTTCTCTTCTTGTTGCTATATGTCTGTCTCTTTTTGGCACATTGATGTACATGTGCTGTCAAAGCGGGCCTATTAGATCTCGCCAACGTAATGTTATATTTTTACACGACAAATTCGTAATTTTACTTCTAATTCATCTAATATTGAATATCAAGGCGATGGTAGCCGATGGTGTGGTAGTGACGTTGAATGCCGTGGTGAAGGTCATAGGTTCGAATCCTACAATGAGCTTGTAATTTCGTTGAAGGAAAACGTCATGTGGAAACTATAGCATGGGGTTATGTTACTTTTTAGTACAACCCTGAAGTTGAAAATCTATCGCCATGCGTCTAATGGCTGCGACATCACACTTATTACCTAACAGCAAATAAATAATTAGTGTGATGTACATTTTTATCAACTAATTAGCCATATTGAGTAACTTTTGTATTTAATTCTTCATATTTCTGAGTATATCATCATTGGTGATCATTAACTGGTAGAGTCAACTTTCCGGTTTGTTATCTATCTGATACGTATCTGAATTTATTTTTTATCTATCCTAAGTTACACCTTTATTAATGTTCCCTATTCATATTATAATCTAGCCTAATCAGTAATTTATATTTAACTTAAACTTCTATATTGACTATAACGTACTGTGCTATAATTAAGAATGTGTCCATTAACACTTTTCTTATTGCCTCTATTAAGGAGAAGATACTTTGTTCTTGTGTTCTTTATATAGCACTTGGACTACATTACACTCACAGAATTACACTATTATAACTACCTTTCTTCTTCTTTTGAGTCCTCTCACTATATCTGTGTGATCGAAGAGCTCGATTGCCTCAACGTTCACATGATGATAAAGCCGGTTTTGGTGAGTTTCTGCACATTTTTTTATCACTGTCTGAACGAACTCTTCTTTAGTATCTGAATGAGTTTGAGTATTTTTCATAAATAAGGTAGGAAACAAATAATACCTGATGATTAGTGGTTACATCAGGGGTAACACTCACGCGTTGCCAACCCTCGACAAATCTCTTCACAATTAATATACAAAGTAAAAAGTAGTTGTAACTAGATTTTAGACTTTTTATAATCCTTTTAGACAAAGCCAAATAATTCTTCTATCTATATCCAAATTTTTCCCGCTACAGTCCTTACCCTTTGGTCGGTAAAAGTATATAAAAATCACAATAATTTTATCGATTTATAAGTCTGGCAACACACTAGACGGCTGTTGGCAGACCATAGAGTCCGAGGGTGGGGCGGCGATGTCCGTGCCATGACGTGTGACCTGTGGCCTCTGCCCACCTTTACATACGTTCCTTGAATTATGCTGCGATTAAATATTATGGCTTGGTGTACGTAGTTTGAAACTTAAGTATGGATTTTAGAAGCGCTGGTGCCATAAATTCTAAATGGAAAATGACTTTTCTGTATCTGCACGTAAAGAAAATGTTCGATTTAAATGAATGAAAACATGATTGGCTATCTTTCCCCTATTTTACCGTCACCGGGGTAAAAAAATGATGAATACTTCTTACGTATACTATGAAAAACGATATTCGATAGTCCGATCATCGTTGTCAATCAATTAGCGAATAGAATTGTATAAAATGTACGTGTCGTCAGTTTTGCTGCAATTCTATTGGTTAATATTTGATTTATCTTTCTACTTAGGTACATGAGCCTCGTTATAGTTTCTGTAGGGCTCTTTTGGAATTATTTATATCCATATCATGATTCAAAAAGTCTAAATATCCAAAATATATTGGTGAATGGTAACCTTAATTAAAACACAGCACACAGTTAAACGTATGAACTATAACGAGCATTTGCGGCGTGTCGCACGGAACGTTCCGATAAATACGAAGTCAAATGGCTCAGTCAGTCACGAAGGCCAAGGATGGTTGACATGCAACCTAACCCCAAATTATATTTTATATACGTACTGATTGTGAAAATATTACCAGGCCTTTATTTTACTTGGACGCAGAGGTGTTTTTTTTCTGAAAACCTTTTCTCTCTTCGATCGCTTTAAAAAAAAATATTTCCATGCCGTAACATCATAATACTTATTATTACTGTTATCATAATATTTATATTTTTTAAGCATAAATGTAGCAATAATAAATCGAAATCCCATTAAACCAGTTTGTTCCGTGTTAAGGCACTTACGAACGTTCTTAAGATGAGAAGACTTCGGCAAGAAACTCAACAAGGATTTTTTTGCGGATCGTTCCTATACATTTTAATTTTTCGTTCTTAGATACATATGCTTATTCATACAATCCCAGGGGGATTCAAGTGATAATTAAGCTACTACATACAACCATAGAGGTTTTCTTGTCTTCCAGTATTTCCAAATAAGAACAATTTTCATCCGACGTATAATATATTGCGTATAACTTCATTTTGATGTTCTTCTTATAAAGCAGTAAATATTCACTCGATTAGAATCGAATGCATCGAATTAAGGTATTCAATTGAATTGTAACTTCCCCTAACCACAGACCATCGACTGACGCATATAAAACGCATTCCATCAAAACGCGACCCCCGCATTGCGAACAAAGCTCACCAAACCGCTTTGTGCAAACTATTTAATAAAATAAACAGAAAGATCCGCGACGCGATATAACATTCATTCGATCATTCACTCCAATCGTTCACTCGCCGGGATTTTTTAAATTTAGGTACAAGCACTTCGATTGGTACTACAGTCGGCTTGCTTTTGAACTTGAGAATTGCGGATTTCTGCTGGCTGTCGTCGCTTTGATTATGAAGACAGATTACGTAGACCCTCAAATTGAGAGCGATGCTTTGCAAATGTACTACTCGTGTTAAGTAAATTTATTTGAATATGGAATGGAATGTCAAGGCTTATGATTTCATTCAAGTCTCCTAAAATATGTTACCTCGTAGTTAATTCTATAATTACTACGCATGACGTAACAAGCTTACACCGCACCATAAGACCTAAGCGCACTAATACACTTGGAAATAATGTTGGTATATGCTATTGCTATATCCATTATAGATTTTATAAATCAATACAGGTGCTTGCATATTTTTCTGTAATAAAACAATGGAAATAATCGAAAAAAAAACTTAATTTTAAGTTATTAAATTCCTAAATATGGTTAGAAAAAAAACTTATCCGTACAAAACCGTTAGAACACAATTCGTTTGGCCTGTTCAATCAAAAATTTCATCAAGCCTTTAGAAACTTACTAATACGCTAATTCAACATATTGTGAGGGGTCTACTTCTTCTAAAAAACGAGGGCCAGCACAAAAGGCAAGAAAGGGTCAGGCAACTGTTTTTTGTTCGTAAAAAAATCCTTACCAGATGGCCGTGGCGTTTAGCAACAAAAAACGGTGCGTGCTCAAATTTTGTGCAAGTAGAGATAGCAGGCAACCGTAACAGGTATTTATTTTGACTTTAATCCTTTGACTACTCTTGCAGCATTAAATAGGTAGTTATCTGTTTTATTTTTCATAATAATTAGTCGCTTTAGGTAGACTCAATTTATTACTTGAAAATAGTAGTTCCGGCATAAATTTAAAACAGATCGTTTATGATTAATGTTATCCAGATTGTTTTTGAAATGTAACTTTAACCTTTTTTACACGGACCATAAGACGCCGAGATTTTTTTTACCCGTACGTTGTTGACATACCGAAAATACGGGTACAGCGTTTTGCTTCCTCATTTATAATGCGGACAGCAAGGGAGTGGAACTTACAATCTAGAAACTTTCAAGGCCAGAGTGAATAGGTTTCTTCTGGGTATAAGCGTGTTCCATCTTAGACTTCCTCATCGTCCCTTCTGGGCGAGTCAGTGGCCAAACGCAAAACAACTTAACTAAAAAAAAAATATGACTGTGCTCGAAAGTGTACAAACAGCCGGTCCTATTTAAAAACCCGACGAACACAACAATCGGACCTGAGGTAAGTAATAAGAATAATTTTGATGCTAACCCTACACTCGTCCTTACACAGAAAACGCCATGACGATTTGTCCCTACATATAAATTTCTTTATAATTAATGGACCAAAAATACGATATTTTGATATAACAGGATTCATAGTTTAAGTAACAGGTGGTCAACTTTTAGAAATTTTGCCGTATCATGACCGTATGGCCAGTCTCTTGGAGTTTAATATACGTTTTTAAACGTTACCTAAAAGATTTAAAATTTAAATTTTATTAAATGGAAGCAGTACGCCAAATGCAAATATGAAATGGCCTACCATAATCTAAGTAGGTATTTGTTGTCGTGGAAATTGTCTCATGTGTCCTTAATCGTTATATCAGTAAATAATGAATGTCTACAGCTTTAGCCTACCAACATTTCCAAAACAAATAAAAAGCAGAGTTTAGCTACCTACAATGGTTGATGACCATAACCGTATATTTCACGATTTCCTGATGGTATCAGATCAGTAGCTAATAGTTTCTATGTCGAAATATTTGTCCCTTTTTAACTTCACCATAATCTAATAAAGAAACGGTCATTCTGGGAACTTGTAACTGTTTTTTTTAGATTGTGGTGAATTGCAATTAATTTGATTACCATTTTGTGAGGACGAAACTGCCGTTAAAATTTATTTTGTAAAAGTTATTTTGAAATTCATAATACTCGTGCATGCAAATGATCCCGCAAACTTTTTGTATACTCAAAAATTACGTAAAAGGATCCACAATAGTTCATGTTAAATATAAGCGGTACTTAAGACACGAAATTTGAATTAAACAAAGTATAAATCATAGCTAAATAGCCTTGTGAATAGCCTTCGCTGTACAGTTAAGTCTATTGTGAGATGTTTTGAGTACACGTCTCTAATCAAATGGGACATTAAAAAGAATTATTACTATATATAGATGTCAAAGTATGAATGGTAAATCCGGAGCTTCATATGAGCTTTTATGTCGCTGTGTAAAGGAACTGTGGTAAGTCACTTTTTGAGGTTTTGCAGTTATGTTTTGTATTGGGGTCAAAAGTGAGAGTGAGTATTTTTCCAAAAATGTAGCATTTTACGCGAAGAAGCTATTTAATTTATATTTATCTACATCATTTAAAAAAAATGCACAGCTTTTAATGAAGCAAAAAAATAGTGGCCAAAGATTCGGGCCTCGCCGTATTAGGGGTCCGTAAATAGCTTATAATCAATTTTTTTTATTTTATAAATAAGTGTTTTCAGATACCCGTGAGATACAGAGTGACAACAGTAGAACTCCGTTTTACATGTTGGTTAAGGAACCCAAAAAATGATGATCTAACTAAAACATAAGTACGTGGGTAGTGTAGTTGAGTACAGGATATATCGTGCTAGTATCGGTGCCATAGTACGCTTTCATTTTTAGGGTTCCGTAGCAAAATAGCGACTCGTCGCGAGCAATATTATTTTGACATACCCACAAACTTTATAAAAACGTAATACTTCTGCGACACTGGACATAATCATTGTTAAAACCCATTAGTACCTACTTACTTTGTTTCTCGTTTAAGTGATTTTTGTAAATCTTAGAGAAATAAATGATTTTAAACCGTAAATGGCAAAAAACGGAACCCTTATAGATTCGTCATGTCTGTCTGT
Source organism: Achlya flavicornis (assembly GCA_947623365.1). Taxonomy (NCBI): domain Eukaryota; kingdom Metazoa; phylum Arthropoda; class Insecta; order Lepidoptera; family Drepanidae; genus Achlya; species Achlya flavicornis. The sequence goes on from OX392482.1 coordinate 9,846,128, forward strand.
CCGTCCGTATGTCACAGCCACTTATTTACGAAACTATAAGAACTATAATGTTGAAACTTGGTAGGTAATTAGATGTATTCTGTGAACCGCATTAATATTTTCACACAAAAATAGAAAAAAAACAATACATTTTGGGGGTTCCCCATACATAGAACTGAAACTCTTATCTTATGGATAGGTCTTCAAAAATGATATTGAGGTTTCTAATATCATTTTTTTCTAAACTGAATAGTTTGCGCGAGAGACACTTCCAAAGTGGTAAAATGTGTGTCCCCCCCCTGTAACTTCTAAAATAAGAGAATGATAAATCTAAAACAAATATATCATGTACATTACAATGCAAACTTCCACCGAAAATTGGTTTGAACGAGATCTAGTGAGTATTTTTTTTAATACGTCATAAATTGAAATTCATATCAAATACTCAGGTCATGCTACCATTTACTTATATACCTACAGGTTTGTACGAATCCCTCGGTGCGCGAGTCTGACTCGCACTTGGCCGGTTTTTTTGTTGATAAATTACCACTCCAAAGCGAGTACCTAACTACTGAAAGCTTAGTCGTATAACGAATGGCGTTACTTAATTTTGCAATAACATTTATGCTTGATGAATAGGTCATAGCGTATAAAATATGTATTGGCTTTCAGAAACACGCTGTTACTTTTGATTTTTAGGTTAGGTTAGCAAAAAGCTTTTGGCAAACACTAATACCTTTGAATTATTCTATGTCCATCCGTATGTTATGGTCATATTAATTGGAGAATATGGAGGCTACATGGTAACAATAGGAAATTATGAAGAAAATATATACGGGGTGCAGACCACACCATGACACCACACAGAAAAAATTGGAAACTTGCAAGCATATTAGGACTATTGGTTGTTCAACAGTGGAACCTCCATTCAAAGGGGCTTACGATTGGTCGTAGAATCACTCACTATTAAATTGAGGATCCAGCATACTTACCCAGCATTATTTTTTCTTCACTGTTCACCGTGAACTATCACTTAGTATTTCAGAGTATGCCAAACCATTTGGCAGTACCTAGTTACTTTATGCCTTTGACTTGGTTGTTTTACAACCAAATTAATTTTGGCTTTGATGGTCATGGCTCTTTGAGGATATGGTATCTTGGAAAGGATGCTTAGTAGTAACCAGACTGTGAATTAGGCGAACAATTTGCCCTGGTTGCCTTCACCTTAGCGGAGACTGTCTGCATGGTAAAACTGGACATGTCTAAGCTGTCTTATGATGCTAAAATGCAAAAAATCTTCGTGTTACTATTGCAAGATGCTGTCGTCACGTTTTCGCCACTGAATCCGATATGGTGTGTGGGTGTATTGTACATTTTTCGTCACTTTCATATCTTCAGATAAGGTTACGAGTTGAACGCATGCGCGATAAACGCGTGATGGACGATCACGTTAAAGTTCGTTCTCACGGAGGGCTTAAGAAGTTATAGATATGCCATGATTATCATGGAGAACTGTAACTTTCGAAATTATAGCCGAGCGAATTAAGCTATTGAAGAATGACAAAGCTTTGTATGTAGTGCTGTTAGCTATAATATAAACCATCCTTAAAGACTGCGGAATAGGTATAAGCTTCCCAATAACTATAGATTCTGTTGACCTATTACGTTCTGAAACTGATAGCAACTAAAGCCGCTTGTATCCAACAGCTCCCAATGTCCAGATACAACAATTTCAACAGATATAACAAAGTGTCTTCAATATAAGCCAATTCTACACTTGCTACATTCTTAGTAACCGCAGACGGGTACTCGCTGATAATGCGCCGCTCGCTGATGGAGATTGATCGCGTCATCGCGAAGTGTAAACACACCTTTATGTACCTACGTGCGTCAGGGGATGTACGCTGGACCTGATTACGTGAGACGCATATCTTATGTATTAAACATTGCTATAAAAGGATTTTCAAGGCAACTTTTATTGGAACTGCTAGACTAACTTTAGGAAAACTTTACTACGATAAGTTGGGTCACCTCCGGCGAGACTAAGTTATTTATTGCAATGACCTAGGTTTCAGGGATATGATTCTGCCTTTGTTATAAATGTTAGGACCCTTAATTCACAATTAATTATGCTTAATGCTTAATCTCTATGATACAAGCGGGCAAATTTGACGGGCCAGCTGACGTGGTTGGTTAAGACTCTGGTCAAGATTCCACCTATCGCGCCGCTGGTCGTGGGTTCGATTCCCATACAGGACATGCATTTGTGTGCATGAACATGTCTGTATGTCCTGAGTCTGGATGTAATTATGTATATTAAGTATGTATTTACAAACAAAAAGTAGTATATGTATTATATCAGTTATCTGGTTCCCATAGTACAAGCTCTGCTTAGTTTGGGATCAGATGACCGTGTGTGAGGAATGTCCCAGGATATTTATGTATTTAAGCGTGAATATATTTGTGTATGGTAATGGTGGCCTTTTCTTATTGAAAATAACATATTACATCATCATCCTCATCAGCCCATAATGTCCCACTGAGCATGGGCCTCCTTTCAAAAGTGAGGGTGAAAGGTAATGGGCAGATTCTCCACCACGCATGTGCACTGCGGATTGATAAAGGTAGACTAGTAGCCAACCCCTGTTGGAGTTTTCAAACCATTTAGGAAGCCTCCAACTAGCTTAACGACTATCACAATTAAGTGATAGCCAGGACCAGCAGCTTAACGTGCCTTCCAAAGCATGGAAAACGCTCGAGTTGAAATACCACTAGACTGTCACCCAGGCTTATAAGCATATGACAGAGAGGGATGATTCCTAGGTAAAAAAATAATAATTATATTTAGTCCGTCTTTTACATTATCAAAAAATATTTGCTTTACCAAATCATTAAAAATTTACAAAGGTAAAGTGAGTCAAAATTCGGGAGTGACGTCACTTTAGAGTAAAAAGTGTACTCAAACGTGACGTCGGAACTTCAACACACGATATCTTCGTATTTATTTGCTTAATTGACAAAAGACAAAATACGTGTCTAATATTTTTTGATACTGTAAAAGACGGACTAAGTAGACATTTTTTGTCATCTAGCCCATTGTCAATATGTAGCTGACTTTTACAAAGTCTAGGAAAAAGTGCAACTTCCAAAATACACCGCATTGCAATGCTTGGCGACAGACTTTCAACTTGATGGTAGTACCTAGTCGAACTCCTCACAATGTTTTCCTTCCACCAATAGGTTAAACTCTAAAGGATTTGAAACCAACACTTTTGTCAGGGTATTACTACAACTGAGCTATTTATCGTTTTACTCCCTTATTCATAATGAAGTTATCAAACGTTGATTAGCTAAAAGTCTGATGTCTTTAAAAGACACTTGACATTTGGTGATCGAAAGAGTGAGACGGATGACACTATTACACTGATTTAGTTAAAAAGCGATTATGAATAAGGGGGTTAGACTTTACCATTGTAGAGTCTACCTTACATACTACTCTACCACAGCGAATGCCATAGTTAAGGGTATCGGTTATTTAATGCACAGAAAATAACGTTGTATAATTTTCAGATTCGTAGGTTAGGATCAAACTATAATTATGATTATGTATATCATTTCTAAAATTCTATTATAAATTCACATTTAGACCGTTATAGTCTGTAAATTTTCCCACAGGGTATATATCAAAGGCTAACGTCACACAGTTCGGCTCGCTTGCGTCTGGCAAGTGGCAATAAATCGGACCTGCTTTACGAGAGGCCGGGCGGGTCCGGAACGTGACCGGAGCGGGAGCGGGACGTGTCTGTTGTCAGAGATGCGTATTATACCTATTTGTATTAATACTGGTTGCATCTTGGTACTTAACATATCATATCACCCAACTTTTACCAATACAAAGGCTTGACTTACTGACTGACTGACCTATCAACGCACAGCCCAAGTCGCTGGGGTTAGACAGACGGTTAGAAATTATGCACACAGGTTCCTTTTCGCGGATCGCGTGTAAAACTGGCAGGTGGAAAGCTATGTTTTTAGTGACTTATGTCAATATTTCAATATGCAAACGACACAGATTTGTCGACAATAAATTCAAGGTATGGCGAGTCAGTGAGGAATGAGGATACAGGCTTTAGGTATCTTCACGGTTCTGCATGATTCAGTTTGGTAAATATCAGACCTTTTATTATTACCCGGTATGTATGTTTGTGAAAGCAAATCCACAACTATTTGTCAAATACGCTGCCGGAGAACGTCGTGAAAATCAATTGCGACACTTCCCTACACAAAAAAATATTACACGACGGTATTTTTTGCATGGCCCTGTTTATAACTACAAATAAAATCATCACTAAATGAACTGTAGGTTGATAATGCTACTAATTTTACTATAGAATACTAGATACCTACTCTAGAGTAAAACTACTTTCACTTGTACACACGGCTACCGATCAAGCTATACATTTCTAGTATAAGCTGACCTCCCATAGTACGGAAATCCTATACAATGCGAGATCAGCTTATACTGGAAATGTATAGCTTGATCTGTAGCCGTGTGTACTATCCATCCTTTACTTATCCATTTGAACAATGAAAACCGTATCAAAGGGAAAAGTTCGACAAAGGAGAAAAAAACATGTACCTAATTATTATGCATCGGTCAGAAATTACTACTAATACACTTAGAAGACCTATTTTTTCTTTTTATGCACTATTTTTTATCCATCAGTTATTGTATTAAATAAATAAATATCCTGGGACATTCCTCACACACGGTCATCTGATCCCAAACTAAGCAGAGCTTGTACTATGGAAACCAGATAACTGATATAATACATATACTACTTTTTGTTTGTAAATACATACTTAATATACATAATTACACCCAGACTCAGGACATACAGACATGTTCATGCACACAAATGCATGTCCTGTGCGGGAATCGAACCCACAACCTGCGGCGCAATAGGTGGAATCTTAACCAACTGCGCCAACTGGCCCGTCAAAAATTTATTATTTGTTGGAAGTACTTTCAAAGCTTTATAATATTTCTATCATATTAACTTTCAACACAAAGCTGTCGAAGTGGGGCTAATTACTTATTCAAACAGCTTTAATATATCAAGTGACTGAAACTTAAAATACAAACAGACCTATGTAAATAACTTTACAACCATGGTCAACATCACACTTCGTTAATTATGACCAATTCCAACATGCTAATGTTATAATAAAACTTAATTAATAAACTATAAGCGCCCAAACATCCGTCGCAAACTAAACTTAGGAACATCGACCACAAAAACTGTCAAAAATCTTCCCACATGTGGTCGTTTCACAATCGTACCTTAACAGTCCAAAAATTTTCAATACTCCCGTAAGATTATTGTAATACGTTCTAAATTTGAATGGCGTTGTCTTCTGCAGGTGTAAATAAAGGTTTTTTTGGCGTAAGGTCTTTTTTCATCGCCGGATAAATAGGTCGCAGGTTATTTACCATTGCAAGGTGCAACCAATCTAACGGAACCGACTTGCGACAAAATAAACGTTATGGCAATATTTGGCATTGTGATGCGATGATGATAAAGGAAGCTGTTGTTTGTAAATTTAAAGCTGTGTTTTAATTTCTTTTAAATGTTTTAATGTGTGTCTCAGGGAAATGATATTAATAATGACATCTTGTTATTAAATCTCATATACCTTTTTCTCTCAATTTTAAAGATTTCATGTACTGAACCTTTACTGTTTGAGAGCTTTGTATCGCGAGTTTTCACGAACTATTCATGATTGTTGTAAAATTATGCCATTCCTGATTAATTACGGTACCTAGACATACCTGCAAAATGCTACCAACCACTGTTTTAGGAGAGTTTTTTTTTTTGGAAACGTATTTTCTCCTATTTTTCGGAAAAATAAGGGGCTGCGCAACACTGAGGCATTATATATATTTTATTTATTTGGTTATTATCAATTATATAGGCTCTAACACTCTAAAAATACTTTTTCAAGGACAATGATAGGTAGGACTGACTCGCTAGTGGCGCCGACTGGTGGCCACAGAAACGGTTATCCTCATTCCAATTTCTTGAAAGTACATTCCTAAAACCATTGTGGTGATAAAATTCAAAGTTTATTATTTTTATTTGAAAATATACCAACAGCATCATTTGTATATTTAAGCAAAACAAGGTAACAAGATAAAGTATATACTGTAATATATTAGGATGAAAATATATTAGGTAAGTTTCGTGACCCATCACTTCGCAGTTACCATATTGCATCTGTTAGACCAAACAGTGGTTAAAAATAGTCCTGGAGGTGGACAAAAAACATAGACCGCGTCTCATCTGGGCCGACTTTACGCAATATGGTTTTTGACCCTATAACCAACGGATATTTATTTTATCATCGGCTTATCCTGTGGGATTATTCACAGGGTGTTCTGATTTTGAGTATTTAAATGGTAACTAAATATTATTTTTATTTATGAGAAACAAAGTCATACAGACTAAAACTCAACAATAAATAATTCAAAAATATCAAAGTTTTCATAATAGTTACTACCATATTGAGTAGCATGAAAAATACAATTTTAGTAAACATTTTAAAGAGATAAAGATAGTTTTTACAATTATTATTTTTTACTAAGAATTGTGTATTGTATTACCACAATCTCACAACCTTAGAACTGCTTGTTTGGGTTGTTCTAAGCACCGAACAAAAGCACATTGACGTTCATTCTGTTTGAAATCTTTTCCGCCATTTCATCACCACCGAAAATGCTCTCTGATTGGCTAAAGTCAAGACACACTCAACATTTAGATGCAGTAATCACTGCAATACCGACCAATCGGTATGTACTGCAATTTATCAGTGCAAAACACTTATTAATTGCGGAGTTGGATTGCCCGGCATTCAACTCTAAAGGGATTTCGTCGATGCAAGTCATGTTAATTTTCCTAAAATACTTTGTAAAATTTAAAAAGGTTACCATAAGGACAAAACAAGGGTATAAAAAGATAATAAAAAAATCTGACATCAATAAAACAGTTCCCGCAGCCTACATGATCGGTTCCGTAGCATTTCTCCTGTCAACGTAAGACACGAGAGCGTAATTACAAAGTGTAGCAATATAATTTCATTGTGCAAAGGTGGAGCACTCCTACGCTACACGTTTTTTGTCAGCTCCAGGTCAGAGCCAAGCCACGTAACGGTGAGAGCGACGCAACGACATCCAGATGCGTCGGCTAGCGGTATTTCACCGTGATTTTTTGTCAGATTTCTTGCGGCGTTCGCACCACTGTGCGGTTTGTGAGAATTGTCAATATGAGGGTTGATTTTGACGTTGATTTTATTTAGTCGGTCTCAAAATTCATTGCAGATGACAAAAGTTGGTGTGTACGAAATAAACGTATGAGAGCTACTCGAGACACTAATAATAACACTGTTCGTATCTTATTTTGCTTCTGAGTTTTTTTTTTTTTTATTTTTTTTTTTTTTTTATTTATTTATTGAAAATTATAACACCATTACAGTATAATACTAATTCGATGCTATAACAAAAATTACAAAAGCTGTTACATAAAACATTAATAAAAAGATAATATAATTAAATTGTATAAGATCATAAAATAAAATAAATTAAGTAAGTCATAATGATACATCATTTTCAATGCATTTGTAAGCTGCTTCGATGAATTTCGACTGGCCACAATTAAAAATATCAATATCCCGGGAAATTACATTAATACACCATATAGCACGTGAAAGTGGGGCATACTGAAGCAATTTAGTCCTAGCAAATGGCACAAGGAGTAACGCAGGACGGCGACGCGTAAATATGTACTCATCCGGTACGCATAGCTTCAGTTCCGCTAGCACTTCCGGATGATGCACCCACCCACGCAATACCTTCCACACATATTTAACCAGTGCAACTTCCCTCCTCACCTGCAGCCTACTGTAGCCCACCATACCCATTACAAATAAGCTTGGGTACATTAACGGATAGTAAGGATAGGTGCCGCACTGTTTCAAATATAAAAACCGTGTAAATTTATTTTGAATTTTTTCTAACATGTGGCTATATTTGATTTCATAAGGATTCCAAATTATAGCATTTGTTTCTAAACGACTGCGGACGAGGGCATTAAATAAAATTTTGACAACTACGGTATTTTCAAAATCTCTGCACTGCCTCAAGATAAAACCTAGATTTCTAAATGATTTTTTACAAATATCTATGACATGCTGACGGAATGTCAGTTCAGAAACCATTTCTACGCCTAAATCTCGAACCCGTGTGACGCGTGATACGACCGCATCATCCACCTCATACGGACAGTGTAGTGGGGCTCGCGCGCGGCTGTAACTCATAACACAGCACTTATTCACGTTGAAATATAATTTGTTGTCCTTACTCCACTGTACCACCCGGTCAATATCATTTTGCAGTTTCTGACAATCTGAAGTATTATTTACAGGTAAGAAAAGTTTAAGATCGTCGGCAAATAGCAAACATTGCGCGTCAATCACAACAGAAGGTAGATCATTAATCATCAGAATGAATTCTAAAGGCCCTAGATTACTGCCTTGACTCACCCCTGAATATGTGCAGTATGCCTTCGATTCATAACCTCCGTATTCAACGTACTGCCTGCGGTCGCTTAAGTAGCTTGAAAAAAATTTGAGCAGGCTAGGCGTAAAGCCTAACGCTGCAAACTTAGCTAACAAAATATCATTATCGACTGTATCGAAAGCTTTCCTAAAATCGAAGTACGCGGAGTCCACCTGTCCCCCAGCGTCAACAGCTGGTACCAAGTGATTCATGAAGGACATCAAGTTACTCCCCGTACTGCGACCTGGAAGAAAGCCGTGTTGAGCATCAGTAAGTTGTGACCTCACTTGCGTGTAAATAGATCTATGAATCACAGACTCAAACACCTTAGCGAATGCTGACAATACAGCAATTGGCCTATAGTCACTTACCTCAGTACCCGATCCACCTTTAGGTACCGGGGTCACTCGAGTGGTTTTCCACTCTTGAGGATAATAACTTTGTTTAAGACACAAAGTAAAAATATGCAAAAGAGGCAATTCAAATGCTGAGCGACAGTCCTTGATAATAAACGGTGGAATACCATCCGGACCCACTGAGGTTTTAGGCTTGAGGTGAGCAAGCGCATCCTGCAGGTCGCGCACGCTCAACTGACCAATATGTACGCGAGCGGCGCTCATCACGTTGGCAGCGCAGGTCGCGCGCGCTGCGGCCGTGCGCTCCGCCTCGCATGGGTCTAGTACCGGCTTCTCCTTACTATACACAGAGTGGAAATATGTAGCAAAACATTCCGCACACTCCTCTTCACTGACCTCTTGCCCCTCCTTCGTAACTCGAGTTCTATTACGTATCGACTGTTTACTTTTAATAAAATTCCAAAAACATTTCGGATCCTCCGTTATGTTTATCTGTATCCTATTTTGGTATTCTGCATAAGTAGAAACTATTTTATGTTTAACGATTTTGCGATAACGGGAAAACGAATCATAATCAGTCTTAGAGCCTGATAATTTAAATAATTTGTGATATTTCCATTTTCGTTCGATATCCAATATCAAATTAGATGTATACCACAATGGATAAGTATGCTTTGATTTACCTAATTTGCGTTGCTTTTTAGGTGTACATATATTTATTACTTTGTTTACATTATCATAAAAATATGTCAATGCAGCATTGGGATCTTGAATCAAATACAACGGACCCCAGTCTATTAAGCCTAACAAACTATATAATTCAAAGAAGTTACACTTAGTAAAATTCCATCTCGTCCTATTATTAAAACCATTACAAATAGGTTCAAGTGAAGTCCGCGTACTCCCCGCGACCTCCACCGTGACATTCACCAGGAGTGGCGGGTGCTGCACGTCAACATCTACTAACGGTTCATCAGACAGACACACCTCCAAGTCAGATAATGGCAAATTTGTTAAAACTAAATCTAGAATGCGATTATTAATATTGTGTACACTATTTACCTGTCGAAATTCACAGAAAGCAGCAACATACTCATAATAATTTTGAATTTCCACTGTCGTTGAGGGCATATTGAAATCACCGATTACCAACACTTTATCAAATTTAGGGCACAAGTCCTCTAATATATGAAATAACCGCATATATTCATTATTATCACATTTAGGTGGAATATAAACCACACAACAAAACAATAAACACTTTTTACCGAGGTGGACGGTCGCACCTACAATCTCAAATAAGGCTGTGTCGACATTACAGATGGAAACGCGTTTCAAATCTAATCTTGAAGACGATGCTAACAGGACTCCTCCTTGCTTGCGGCCATCCGCTCGATCACATCGTAATATCGTATAGCCTGATGGAAAAAGTTCACCATTCTGGATAGAATTATTCAGACCTGTCTCCGTAATTGCAAATAGGTCACATGAAGATGCCAAAAGATTAGTATAAAAATTACTGGTTTTCGTTCGTAATCCCCGGACATTCTGATAAAAAACTGTAATAGGCTTTTTATCAATGATTTGATTGGCCAGTTGATTTCCGTTGGTTTCGAAACCACACCCATTCATTAAACTGAGTATTGACCGGCCAACAATCAACATTATTGATCTTATCAAATTTAGATTCAGGCACTCCGATCATAAAAGACGAATAATCTCTTTTTGTTTTCGGGACGAGTTTTTCCACTTTTATTTCATTCGTATTACAAATACTCTCAACATGTTTGGTTATTGCCTCTCCCGATGTATCAAGGTGAAGGGACCAGACATGCAAAAATTTCTTCTTTTCGATAGCTAGAATCGACGAAATCTGTGTGTTCCCTCCTTTTTGAACTATCTTTGGCTGGGATTTCTTCGTCTTTTTCGACTTACTTACGTCTTGCCATCCTGAAGACTCTGCGCTAGTAGATTGATCATTATTAATTATCTCTGCATCATCCTTTGCCTTATTTAACCGCTCCGGTTTATTCAATGAAGTCGCACCCTTAGCAGATCGCTCCATAGCCCGGCGACCGCGCGCCGAGATCTCTTGAGCATCAGTCGCTATAGCGGTCTCCTTCACACTTTGCCGCACGGGCACGTCGATCAGTATCTCGCTCTCTTTCACACTTTGCAGCACAGGCACGTCGATCGGTATCTCGCTCTCTTTCCCTGCACTGCACAACTTGTCGATTTTCGTTGACAATAATTCAATTACCCGCTTTTGTTCACTGATAATGACGAAATTTTTTCCGATCAGCTGTTGTTGATCATCTATTTTCTTAGTTTGTGACTCAATCAGGATAGATTGCGCACCAACTTTGGTTGTCAGCGCTGCCAGCTTCCTGGATAAATCACCAAATGCCGCTTCCACGTTAAATTTGGACATTTTTCCCAATATATGGAATAAAAATACGGACGTAGATACTTTCGTGCAAGACGTAGGTAGGTAGGTAGTTGACCCGTACCACATGGTCAGACTCGATAAAATATAGCACTTTTAAATACAGTCCCAGACACAAGTCATTCGTATCTATAGTTATAATTGTAAGTTCTTTAAGAGAACTTGTAAAATAGTCTGCGCGATAAGCAACACCTTGTCAATCCCCCTGGTAATGCTTATATCCATTGGCAATGATATCAATAAACATCAGAAAGATATTTGCATGTTATCAGCCTTTAGACATAAATTAATTAACTGGAGGGTTTATTTTTTATTTTGTGGACGTTTTGCTGTTTGCTAATGACTTACAATAAAAATGTATACCTTTGATAAGAACAATTCATGTGAAAGGTAAGATGAGAAGACGCATTATTAAAAGTAATTTCAAGTTCAGTGACACTTTTCTCATCGGCTGTCCAAACATACATGAGGGAATGTAAATTCTCATACAAGAGTTACGATGTCCAGCATGTGTGGCGATCAGGGGACACATGTGTCTGGCGACCACGTGTGGGTGCTGCTCGTCGTGTCATGGCATATGATGAGGGAAAGGTTGGTTTGAATCTATTTAAAGGTATTTTGTAGTTTTACTTGACTTACAAGTTTTAGGCGACGGTAGAGTGGTAGAGATGTTGGACATCGCAGTTGGAGGATTGGATCTAAGAGTGAAGCTTAAAGTGCCTATGCCACTATTATTTTGTCAGTTTCGCATAAGTATATCAGCTTCTGCGACAATACTTTATCAACTAAATAACTGAGATTATACAGGATGAATTCCTTATATTCATCGACATTTCAAGCTTATGTATAGCAATGGTTAACCATTAAGTACCTTCCCTACATCTTGGTCAAAAGTTTGGCTTGGGTGCTTCATAGAACTATTGCATGCTACTACAATTAAATACCAGTCACTTAATTTCTCACCATATGTCCATGGGAGTATCTATGTGACGCCCGCGAAATAGCCAGGCCATACTTTTTGACCAAGATGTAAGAGGTTTGTATGGTTAAGTAAGGCTTGTAGAGTAAGGAGCTTGCTCTTCATGAGATCTGATAACTTTTTAGAGGTAAAAGCGTTATGAGCTTCTCAGTCTTGACAATCATTTTTACATGGAATGATTTTGTTGGGATAACTTTTTGAAGTCATCAAAAGTAATCACACACAATAAACTAAATAGAGTCACAAAATCCCCTGCATATATATTCAATTCAATCGAACGACAAAAAATCAACAAAAAGCAAATCAAATTCTCAATCTATAAAATCCAAATATACCAAGAATAGGATGTCCACCCGTATGATAAAAGACCCGGGCGTGATATCACGTCCCATTCAAAAGGTTACCACTGAAACCTTCTGACAGGCTGTTACATAAATCACGGTCAACCTACGTGAGAATCAAAATACACCAACCGAAAATGACCTACAGTTTTGACGGATTTTAAATATGACGCTTCGAAAAAATAGTGGCAAAAAATCGCTTGGCCGATCGTTATCTATAAGGGTGGGATAGTGGAGTTGGATGAAGTTTCGGCAGCAGGTTATTTTTGATGATGTTTTTATATAAATCTGCAATTACGTTTTATAAGTTATAGATAAACAGTTTTCATTAAAATACAACTTTAATTAATACTTTTGCAGTCAGTTTCAGCTAGCAGTTTCGGATATGCCATAAAATTAATATTGGTAGAGGTTTTATATGCATGTTTTTTATTCAATCAAGAGCCACTAATCTAAAGAAAGTAGTTCGTGGACTAAACGGCACAAAAATAAGTCGTAACAGGTTTACAAAAGGTCCTTTTTATCTCACAAGTTAATTATACTATTTATAAATACTTATCGCTAGCTAAAATCAAAAGAGCTGCACTAACAAACGGCGACACGCATACGAAACTGAAATTGCTTTTTTTGGGTCCAAAATTCCCGTGAACCCAAAAAAATATACCGTTATGGACACCACACGCGTTTTGCGTAAATCATCTCAAGTGGAAGCTTGACTTGTGGTAGAAGGTTATTAGGCGTTTTTAGGATAGGTTTCTTAACAGCCAAATATAACTAGGTACATTTTTGAAAGACATTGATTGTTTACATTTTATAGAATATAAAATGTTAGTACTAATGTATTTGTTCTGTATTTACTGATTACGGGTTCATTAAAAATATAACAATTAACTACTGTTCAGAAATGTTCTGTGCAGATCATGTGCAGAATATGTTATTCGCATTAGTTTCTTTTTATATTATGTGTACCACCTTATTCTTGTGGGTCAATATTTTTTTTTCTTTCTTTTCTTACTTCTTTCTTTCCACTGCATTTCTTAATTGGCTCCGTTGAAATTAAAATACATAATGCTTATTTGAAACTGTTAAAATATTTACCTACAATTAAACATCAAAAGGTTATATTTTTTTCTTTTTAAGTGCATTTTTTCGCGGCGATATGTTGTCATCTCAAATTCAGTCGGCACCATGAGCATTTTACAAAAAGCCCTTAAAATCATAAGACTGCACAACATGTGTTGCAGATACCATCAGGGTCTGAGTAGAAGTAATAAAAAATAATGTTTATAGTCAACATACGTCGCAATCTTGAAGAGACAAAAGGGACAAATTTTTTGATGACCGCTTCCATAAATCGAACCTTGTGACTTTTTTCTTGACCATTTACATGAATCCCATTGTTATGTTAAATATTTATTCTATATCTAATTATAATTCAATGTTTTTTCGACTTGCCATTCTAGTACTTCAAACAAAATTAAAAGATTTTTAATAAGACTTATCTTATTATGTTACATTATAAGTTTATTGAGTATCATACGGAACTCCATATCTCCACATATAAATCAACAAAATTTAATCAAAATTGAATATTATGTGGAAACTTTTTCTAGGAACTTTATTCCATCAATCAACTCTTTCGTAAAATATAGAAAAAACAGTCAAACAGTCTGGACAATGCCCGGGTAAATATCACTAAGGAGGTCTATCAAAAGGAGATTAGATCGACGGCCAACAATACCCGTAGGCGTTTATAGACCCCATAGACCGTATTTCAAAAAACTAAGAAACATGAAACTCGAGAATTATTCGCATCGTTTCCTTTGAGATTTTATAGAAACGTTTTTTCACTGCAAAAAATTATAAATGAGGGTGGAAGCATGAAAAAATGTGGACAAAGGCCGGCGCACAAAGAGGTTTCTAATGCAGCTTTTTCTGATGACCGTATAGTTTTCGATCTAGTTTATACGGGTAGGCATGAACGTTTTATGTCTACCTGTGCTTTAAGCTGAATTTATTTCATGATAAAAAAATCTATATATTAATAGTAATATATTATGTATATATATATATATAATATGCATAGTAATATTTTTCAAAGATTTTAAAACGACATAAACAGTTATGAAAGTTTTTTTTTGAAAAAGGAAATGTACAAATCCCGCTTATCTATTCTGTAGGGTTTACACATAAGTGGATAGTCTCACAAATTAGACGATGTTGTAGAGACGACACCGATGACGAAATTGTTATTTGTATAGGATGACATTTTATTTTTTCTCCTGAACATTTCATCCTGAATTCTCGGGTCAAGCGTAGAATTTGTAGGGCAAGTTCCTTCACTTTTGGGGATATAGAACTTTTGTATAACCATTACAATGATAAGGAAAGTCTTGATTTCTTAAACCATCTCCGCTCAAAAGTACAATCACGTATACAAGTGACAGAAACCTCATATCAAGCGCGTGTCGCAAGCGTTCGCGACGCGAGCGCGCTCAAACACAATAATTTGAGTTTGGAACAGGGTGGGGCAGCGACAGATTGCTCTCGTCCGTTAATGACAGGCCGCCGAAGCGCGTGTGTCCAGCCCGCGCTCATTCAATGCAAATTCACATGCGCGCGGGTTGGAAATGTTAGACACGACAAAATACAACAAATAGTTCTGTGTATCTCATTGTGTAACTGACGTGTTAAAAATAATAGATTTTATAACTGGACTTGTTTAAACATTCTTGCTGGAGTGGGCTAGAACTAAACAATGCTTGTTGCCTGGAGTGTTGAAATTGCATTTTGAATAACATAGTTATTTTCTGTATGGTTATTGAATGTAGGCGTTTCCTAACAGCGTGCTACTGAAGGCTAACCTTCTTGTTTAGAATCATCGGCTCATCGAGCCGGAGGGCATCCTACACTACCTTTGTCCGTTTGTGATTTCTGAATGCCTAGAGAGGTCTGAGTACGTAATAACAATAAATGTTAAGTCCAGCTCTACCCTTAATCTTAGTGCTAAATCAGACCAATCTATAGTGAGGTTATAAAAGGAAAAATGGTAAGACTTTTTTTGACAAAGATTTGAATAGAATTTTATTACTCATCATTGTATGAGTATTTAAAAACTCATAAAACTTATCATATAAAAAGTTATTTGACATAATGCGAGACTCTTCTATAAAATACTGCAGTCTTTATCTTCGTACACAATGACCCTTTGCGCGATGACAGGCCGCCTGCCCACGCGCAAGCTTGTTCTAATCACACCTATCTCAACGCTTACAAGTCTCGTCCATTCATACATATTTGGACCGATTTTTTACTTTTTTTCAACGGTCATGAGTGGGCAGACGTTTTGTTTTATTGTTTAAAAATTGTCAGTTAATCGTTTTGAAAATTGGGGTCATATTGGTGTTGGTTTTGATAGATTCAATTACTTTTTACATTCCATTTTTCCAAATAGGAAATATGCACAACATACAGATTTCTTAATTTTAGTCATTATTAAAGAAATTAATGCACCATGAATTAATTATTAGACAATAAATGAGGTGCCCATACTGCTTTTCGGTTTCTTTTTTATTTCTGATGCACTTAGAAACGCTTAAAATATATTAAAAATAAAATTGCGCCATCACACATAATAAATAAATAGTGTAACACTAATATAATTAAATGCTCAGTTAAGTAACAAAAAGTAGTGAAAGCCTGTTTAAAAATTTAAATTAGGAACAGGGGCGAGTCCACACTGGCCAGTATGCTAATATCAACGATAGGAAATGTCAAACTCCTCAACTGTGTTATGTTGATGACTGTACACTTTTGTGGCCACTCCCTATTATTTGACACGTTGGTCGTTTCAAAATATTATGGGTCATCATTCATAAATTAATATTATTCATGTTTATATTCTATAAAAAAATAAGGTTGTATCCTGTTTAATTCAAACGCAGACCTATAAAAGTTAGATAATCATTGATTTACCTATATGATATTTGGATATTCGAAATTCGAAAACGTTATTTTTTTTAAACGTGTGTGCACAAAATAATTGCTTAGTTATACCAGTCAGTCAAATTTATCCTTTTATTATATTACAAGATTTAATATAAATATGAAAACTTATATTCAATTAGACATGATGCATTTTAATTGAGCGTTAATTTAATATGAGTATGTACTAATAAATACAATGAACAATGGCTAAATGTGGGCGATATGATTTTGAGTACAATCGTGTACATAAATAACTCAATAATTTTTAGTAAAAAAATATACCATCGGACGCACGTTCGCAACTATAAAACTATGAAATATGAGAAGGCAATTTTTTATGACTAAGAATTCTATAGGAGATGAATAGATAAACTAATTTGTTTCATTGATAAGCTAATAAATGATAAGAAAGTAGCCGGTAGTGGTCGAAATCTATGTTAAACCTTTTATCATGAATTTTCCTTGTATTTTGCGGTCGTCGGTAGTAATTTTCGAAGAAGAACGCACATGGCGATAAATTATGTTATGATATCATCGAAAAACCTTTTTGGATGCTTATTTCTTCACCAATAGATTAAACCCTATTTATTTTTATTTAATTTAAATTAATTATCTTTTCCTCTTTCTATTTTCACCACGCGACTGTACCAAAAGCTTAGTAGATCTTCACTATCCTACGCATGCAGTGGGCAGACGGTCCGTTTAGCAACAAAGCTATCCACAGTTCATCATTCTAAGCCCCCATTAATTACACGCCGTTTACCTCTCATTATAAATAGACAAAACCAATTATATATTTCACAACATCTCACAGAGTATTGTAATGGTACCGTATGATTTATATAGTTTTTTCTCCAACTGACTGTACTTTAGCTAAATGAGGTTTGTTGTACAGTTTTTACGTAATAATGAATCATGATTGAAAGTGAGATGTTGTGTTATTTCTTTCCATCAAGAGAAGGATGAGTTTCAAGGTATGACGTAACTCATACTTAGAAGTTTATCGGTAGGTAACAGCAAATCTTTTTATTTATTTAATTAGGACAACCAGTAGTCGTTACATTAAAAAAAACTTAAACTAACTAAAATAGAAAATGAGATAAATGTACAACTTTTTAAGGAGTCACAACATTCGTTATAAATTTTGGTAACATAAAAATAAAAATATTTCAATTAGCTTCATAAAGCAAATATAAACTAAACAACAAGATAAAAGAAAAAGTAAATTAAAAAGTCCACAAAATTTTACAACTTTAAACCCCTTATTAATAAATAAGGTGTAAGTCAGTCTTGTAACACCGTATTAAGATAGCCCTTTTTGTTTATATGACATTATAAAGTGACGGATATATTTAAAACCTAGGTATTACTATACCTGACTTACACCTTATTTATTAATAAAGGGGTATGATTATCTAGATGAAATGGTAGAAATACATATAATAATAATAATGTTTATTCAGCCATAAAAAAATTTAAAATAGGTAACCGGGGGTTTTTTTTTTTTTTGAATTATTTGTTATAATTTTTGATTTTTTCAGGTAGGTATTCAAGTTTCTCAGTTTACAATAGCAGAACTTTGGCGTAAGGAAAAAATACTAGTCTTTTGACCAAAACAAAAAAGAAACACTGAAATTATTATTTTTTCTAATGTAATTTTCACATAATTATCTTGAATTATTAACCAATGGTTATGACTGTGCGCAAACTAATGCGCAAACAAGATGATAACTAACATATCTGCTAATACAAAAAAAAAAACTATAGATAGGTACAGTCGAGGACATAAATATGTATACACTTAGTAAAATTCAACAACGGTTTCCTCTGAAACTACTGATTGAAATTAAGAGATAATATTAAGGCAGAATCTTCTAACATATACTATTATGATTTGTGTAATAGTTTAACACTTAAATGTTAAACATGCGAGAAAATTGCTTTTGAATTTCAAAAAGTGTATACATATTTATGTCCTCGACTGTACCTAATATTTTTTTATCAATTAATAAGTGAAGTTTTTATTCATCATCTCCCTGCCCTGTTCCCAATTAATTGGAGTCAGCACAATACAAAACATATCTGCTAATACTAAAAAAAAATTATAGATAGGTACCTAATATTTTTTTATCAATTAATAAGTGAAGATTTTATTCATCATCTCCCTGCCCTGTTCCCAATTAATTGGAGTCAGCACAATACAATTAACGCATTCGCTCCATTCTTACTCAAATCATAAAATTAATTTGTTTATACGGGGTGGATACGACAATACGACATTAAATGAAACCACGTAAAGTACTCATGTATTCGATCAACTTATACTATGGGACCAACTTCGAAAACGCCAAAAAAAATTACAGCTTTTCATAGATTTCATGATCGTATAACACTCAAACATAAGTAAAACAAGAAACCCAATTGTATTAAAAATAAACAATTCTACCTACCTACCAGACATAGCACCATATTCACTGACGCCAAAGCCTCAGGGTTAATGGCACTCCAACTGCTGTCACGCTGCCAAAATAAGTATTACCAGGTGAAAGCCTACTGACCAAACCCAAATACTCAATAACCATGCACACGCCAACCGCAATGCTCAAGAAATTTAGAATTAAACAAGACAGAACCACAATGTAAGACATATGGCTAATGATTCTATAAATATTGAATAAACTGTTAGTAAGCTAATTCGTTTTAGGGATCCGTTAACAATATAATTTATAACAGGTTTAGATTTGAAATAGCAGACAAGATTTGTAGCTGGATGTTTAATCGATGAGGTTTCGGTGAAGGAAGGTATCGTGAGGAGACCATAGTACGGAGTTAGGGTTTTTTGTAGTATCCACCTGTCTGGCTATCAAAGGCCTATCTATTGAAAAATAAAGTGGAGTAAATGGTCATGAACGACTCTTATTAATCCGTCCTATTACAATACAAAGGTGTTATATATAACTGTCAATACCAATTCAAATTTCGAATTCAAACGTATCAACGCAATACATACTTCCAAGACCTCGTAAACGAGTAAGATTAAAAGCTATGAGTAAAGCTGTACCAATCAAATCCAAAGTAGCGAATTCACAAGTGCGCCCGTTCCGACCGGCTGTCAAGGATATCGTGTGGTAATCACTCTATTGACAATGCAAAACATATACTTGTCCGGTCCGAAGATAATTCGCTTTGGCACTGCACAGTGTTTCTGTGGAGTCGTTATTTAATAAAAAAATATAAAAGAGTCCTTATTCAATTTTTTTTCTTCTTTTCGACCACTTCCAATATAAAGAAGGAGGTTTAACTTCCTTTTAAAATAGATTTCTTCTTCTTCTTTTTAATTTTGGCAACCAAGCCCAAATTAGGGCTCATTTCTGCCAGTGTCGAGTTATATTATAGTTTCCAGTCACAATAAATCACTTCACATTATAGTCCTCAGTCAGTCACCGTCCATAAAAGTCATGTTTTACTACAATGGTGGTCATTGTAGTAAAACTCTACACGGAAATTTTGAGACAACTTGAAAAGTCACGATACACATAATTCATTTCATTTCACTTCACTGGTGCACATGGATGATCTTTATTGGGTAAAATACCACCAAAAATACACAATAAAACTCAAAATACACAAATTTATGAAAATAAAAATGAAAATGTTATGTCACTCTGCAAGTTCCCGCCAAAAAGTCTCTAAAATAGATTTATTAATATAAAAGTTTTTGTGTATCACGAAATGGGTGCAGAGCCTTAACTAAATAAATCAGTTATGAATTTGAGTTTATTTTTAATCAGTCACCATTGTAACCTTTACCCGTTCTTTCTACATTACAATTCAATAATCGTCCTTAATCTATTGTAACACTAGATAATTTTTACGTACATGCGCTATGCTTACCTTCTCAAAATTTGATTGATTTGATTTCTCAAATTTATTATTTAATAATACCACTTTATGCACACTCCATACATTTCCGCACGACAATGGCAACATTTGGTTGAACCGCGAAAGTAGGATTGTTGGCGTCATTGTTTGACACACACGAACTCCGTCTGACAGGCTATTATCGAAAATAATTCGCTTTTTTAGTCCTTGTGTGGTGGCCTAAGGAATGCCTCAAGTAAAGCCATTGTAGTAATAAAGACGTTACGTTCATTATTAAAATTATTGAGTCTATATTACACGACCATGTAAATTTCTTGGTAAGAAATCCAATGATTGTGCCTAAAATTGTAACAACAAATATTATTTGATTAAAAAATACATTTACAAATAACTACGGTAACATATTCTATGAACTAATCAATGAAGTGGCAGCAGTTTTCTTGTTTATCTACATAAGTTTTGATCCTTTTTGATCCTTGACATTTTTCTTACCAACCAGCCAGTATTACCTTTCAAACAAAATTACAAAACTATGAAAAGGGATTCCTTATTCAAAATACAAATTTAGAACGTACATGACCTCCAGCCCACATGGCTGTCAGCCCACAACCAGCCAGTCATTTGTGATTCGGGCCGCGTACCCATTGTTTTACTTTTATTTACATTTGGGAACCCCGATGTTTCGACAGCTCGAGGGCTCGTCATATTGCAGTGCATTGACAAATTTAAAACGACCCCTCAACTTTTATTATTGCTATACTTTTTTGTATTCTTGTAGAGGACCGGAGAGAGCAAGTTATATTAGTTGTTTTGAGCCTCTGGTCAGTACAAAGCAATCTTAACACTTTCTATACTGCTTGCAGAATTCAATAACGTATCAATTAGACATTTTGGCACTTGATCAACTGTTACATGTCAAGGAGAGTTAGGACGTTGCATTCATCATTAGTCCTACAAAAAAGTTCAAGTGACATTTTCGTTCGCCTGAGGTATCGCAACATCTTGTTTTTATAAGGCCTGTTTTTTTAAGCCATTTAGTCCATTCATGTAAGTAACTCAATATAGCGCAACGGACTTTTGTCACAATATTTACTTTGCCCATCGATGTTAACAATGGTCCTCTTTACTAATAATAGCTACTCTGTGCATTCAAATCTGAAACTGCATGCAATTGTCATTCTAATTTCAACTGTTCTTTCTTTGTAGGCGCGTCATTCGAGAATCGATTGTAAAATTTGATACAATCGAGATAGATCTTAAGATAACAGACGGTATCGTATTGCGAAGTTTTTGCGAGAGCTTGATAGTTTAATTCGATCCGATTCTGTCAGCTGGGACAATGATAAGTGTGTGTTCGAAATTCAAATGTGAGAAACCGTTCAACTGGATGAACTACTGATAATAACCAGCCAGACTTCAGGTATAAAATAAATTCTATTTTTAAATTATGAGGAATTTACCTGACAATAGTCTGACTATAACAAAATTATTGGTGTTCTGAAGATCAGGCAAAAATATACGAGAATTTATCAATTTATAAAGATAAAACTTAATAAAAAGTACTATTTTTAACAGCATTAATGCTAAAAGTGGTCATTAATTAATCATAATTTATTATGTTAATCATGGCTAATTAGATGTACTATATTAGGCAAGATAGAAACTGTAAAATTATAAAATAAACTGAATTGTTGCCTTTATTTTCAATAACTTTTCAATGATTTTCTTTTAAACATTCCGGAATGTCAACTAAAGAAAAACTTAACACTCTATTGTCAAAATTCTTAAGAGGGAGTCGACCCAAAAAGTGACAAAAGGACAGCTACGGTTAAGTTGATATCAACGAAAATAGTTTATTTACACCGTGAACATCTACATAATTATTACCACAGATAATGTATTTACAATGTTTGCGAAACAAAAATATGAAATATGGTACAGGTTTTTTAATGGACTCATATGAAGTTGAGCAAAAATCTTCAAAAATGCGTGCTGTGATTCAGAAGATTTCGTGTATTTTTCCTTAGAAATATTCTGTAGAAATGTAGTCAGTTAATTCTCTAATAAATAATCTTGAAGTTTTGCGTCTGATATTTTAATTATTTTGTCTAGATGATTTATTATGATTTTTTAAAAATGAGCTCCGAATTCGCCATACATTTTTACTATGGCAGCGCGACGTTAAATATATAAGTGAGATACGCGCTCGAAAATTTAGTCGACCACGGGAGCTCAGAGAGAGATCACGTCTCTTTGCGGAACGACTACCAAGAAAAATACGATCGCGATCTAACGTGTACGGACACTAATTCAAAGAGCATAACGACATAAGTTTTGTTTTTCGTTTTTTGAGTCAGTCAAATAATATATATTACTTTTGTTTCATTTGCAATGTTAGTTAGTTTGCTTAGGTCAAATCTTGCAAGCACATCTTTTTTTTTTCAAACATTTTTTCATACTTGGGTAAACTAGCATACGGCATACGACTCGCTTGGTGGTAAGCGGTTACCGTAGCGATATGGACGCCGAGTGAGCTGAAATTTTGCATACACCTTTAGTTCCAATGACAAAACAATTTGCAATACTCAATAATGTAATACTTTTAAAATGGCCGTCGCCACAAGATGGCGGATGAAGTATTTTTCTCAAAATGTCGAAAAAGTGTCCGCCATGTTGAACTTTTTAGATACTGGTCCGATTGCTCTCAAAATCGATATTTGTGAGTCAAAATTCTGAGAAAAGATTCTTGTTTTGTGACCCGAAGTCACAAAACAAGAATCTTTTCTCAGAATTTTGAAAAGGTGTCCGCCATGTTGAACTTTTTAGGTACTGGTCCGATCTCTCAAATTCGATATTTGAGAGACCTTGGGGTCACAAAACAAGAATCTTTTCTCAAAATGTCGAAAAAGTGTCCGCCATGTTGAACTTTTTAGATACTGGTCCGATTGCTCTCAAAATCGATATTTGTGAGTCCTTCGGGTCACAAAACAAGAATCTTTTCTCAGAATTTTGAAAAGGTGTTCGCCATGTTGAACTTTTTAGGTACTGGTCCGATTGCTCTCAAATTCGATATTTGAGAGACCTTGGGGTCACAAAACAAGAATCTTTTCTCAAAATGTCGAAAAAGTGTCCGCCATGTTGAACTTTTTAGGTACTGGTCCGATTGCTCTCAAATTCGATATTTGAGAGACCTTGGGGTCACAAAACAAGAATCTTTTCTCAAAATGTCGAAAAAGTGTCCGCCATGTTGAACTTTTTAGGTACTGGTCCGATTGCTCTCAAATTCGATATTTGAGAGACCTTGGGGTCACAAAACAAGAATCTTTTCTCAAAATGTCGAAAAAGTGTCCGCCATGTTGAACTTTTTAGATACTGGTCCGATTGCTCTCAAAATCGATATTTGTGAGTCCTTCGGGTCACAAAACAAGAATCTTTTCTCAGAATTTTGAAAAGGTGTTCGCCATGTTGAACTTTTTAGGTACTGGTCCGATTGCTCTCAAATTCGATATTTGAGAGACCTTGGGGTCACAAAACAAGAATCTTTTCTCAAAATGTCGAAAAAGTGTCCGCCATGTTGAACTTTTTAGGTACTGGTCCGATTGCTCTCAAATTCGATATTTGAGAGACCTTGGGGTCACAAAACAAGAATCTTTTCTCAGAATTTTGAAAAGGTGTCCGCCATGTTGAACTTTTTAGGTACTGGTCCGATTGCTCTCAAATTCGATATTTGAGAGACCTTGGGGTCACAAAACAAAAATCTTTTCTCAAAATGTCGAAAAAGTGTTCTCAGAATTATGAAAAGGTGTCCGCCATGTTGATTTTTTTTGTTACTGGTCCGATTGCTCTCAAAATCGATATTTGTGAGTCCTTCGGGTCACAAAACAAGAATCTTTTCTCAGAATGTCGAAAAAGTGTCCGCCATGTTGAACTTTTTAGATAATGGTCCGATTACTCTCAAATTCGATATTTGAGAGACCTTGGGGTCACAAAACAAGAATCTTTTCTCAAAATGTTGAAAAAGTGTCCGCCATGTTGAACTTTTTAGTAACTGGTTCGATCGCTCTCAAAATCGATATTTGTGAGTCCTTCGGGTCACAAAACAAGAATCTTTTCTCAGAATGTCGAAAAAGTGTCCGCCATGTTGAACTTTTTAGATAATGGTCCGATCGCTCTCAAAATCGATATTTGTGAGTCCTTCGGATCACAAAACAAGAATCTTTTCTCAGAATTATCAAAAGGTGTCCGCCATGTTGATTTTTTTTGTTACTGGTCCGATTGCTCTCAAAATCGATATTTGTGAGTCCTTCGGATCACAAAACAAGAATCTTTTCTCAGAATTATCAAAAGGTGTCCGCCATGTTGTTTTTTTTTGTTACTGGTCCGATTGCTCTCAAAATCGATATTTGTGAGTCCTTCGGGTCACAAAACAAGAATCTTTTCTCAAAATGTCGAAAAAGTGTCCGCCGTGTTGAACTTTTTAGATACTGGTCCGATCGCTCTCAAAATCGATAATTGTGAGTCCTTCGGGTCACAAAACAAGAATCTTTTCTCAAAATGTCGAAAAAGTGTCCGCCATGTTGAACTTTTTAGATACTGGTCCGATTGCTCTCAAATTCGATATTTGAGAGACCTTGGGGTCACAAAACAAGAATCTTTTCTCAAAATGTTGAAAAAGTGTCCGCCATGTTGAACTTTTTAGTAACTGGTCCGATTGCTCTCAAAATCGATATTTGAGGGACCTTGTGGTCACAAAACAATAATCTTTTCTCAAAATGTTGAAAAAGTGTCCGCCATGTTGAACTTTTTAGATACTGGTCCGATTGCTCTCAAAATCGATATTTGAGAGACCTTGGGGTCACAAAACAAGAATCTTTTCTCAAAATGTCGAAAAAGTGTCCGCCATGTTGAACTTTTTAGATACTGGTCCGATCGCTCTCAAAATCGATAAATGTGGGTCCTTGGGGTCACAAAACAAGAATCTTTTCTCAAAATGTTGAAAAAGTGTCCGCCATGTTGAACTTTTTAGATACTGGTCCGATTGCTCTCAAATTCGATATTTGAGAGACCTTGGAATCACAAAACAAGAATCGTTTCTCAAAATTTTGAAAAAGTGTCCGTCATGATGAAACTTCTAAATACTGGTGACCCCAAGGACTCTCAAATAAATGTCTCTCGCTTTTGAGAGCAATCAGACCGGTATCTAAAAAATTCTACATGGTGGACACTTTTTCAACATTATGAGAAAAGATTCTTGTTTTGTGACCCCAAGGACTCACAATTATCGATTTTGAGAGCGATCGGACCAGTATCTAAAAAGTTCAACATGGCGGACACTTTTTCGACATTTTGAGAAAAGATTCTTGTTTTGTGACCCCAAGGTCTCTCAAATATCGATTTTGAGAGCAATCGGACCAGTATCTAAAAAGTTCAACATGGCGGACACTTTTTCAACATTTTGAGAAAAGATTCTTGTTTTGTGACCCCAAGGTCCCTCAAATATCGATTTTGAGAGCAATCGGACCAGTTACTAAAAAGTTCAACATGGCGGACACTTTTTCGACATTTTGAGAAAAGATTCTTGTTTTGTGACCCCAAGGTCTCTCAAATATCGATTTTGAGAGACATCGGACCAGTAACAAAAAAATTCAACATGGCGGACACCTTTTGATAATTCTGAGAAAAGATTCTTGTTTTGTTACCCGAAGGACTCACAATTATAGATTTTGAGAGCGATCGGACCAGTATCTAAAAAGTTCAACATGGCGGACACTTTTTCAACATTTTGAGAAAAGTTTCTTGTTTTGTGACCCCAAGGTCCCTCAAATATCGATTTTGAGAGACATCGGACCAGTAACAAAAAAATTCAACATGGCGGACACCTTTTGATAATTCTGAGAAAAGATTCTTGTTTTGTTACCCGAAGGACTCACAATTATCGATTTTGAGAGCGATCGGACCAGTATCTAAAAAGTTCAACATGGCGGACACTTTTTCGACATTTTGAGAAAAGTTTCTTGTTTTGTGACCCCAAGGTCCCTCAAATATCGATTTTGAGAGACATCGGACCAGTAACAAAAAAATTCAACATGGCGGACACCTTTTGATAATTCTGAGAAAAGATTCTTGTTTTGTTACCCGAAGGACTCACAATTATCGATTTTGAGAGCGATCGGACCAGTATCTAAAAAGTTCAACATGGCGGACACTTTTTCGACATTTTGAGAAAAGATTCTTGTTTTGTGACCCCAAGGTCTCTCAAATATCGATTTTGAGAGCAATCGGACCAGTATCTAAAAAGTTCAACATGGCGGACACTTTTTCAACATTTTGAGAAAAGATTCTTATTTTGTGACCCCAAGGTCTCTCAAATATTGAATTTGAGAGCAATCGGACCAGTATCTAAAAAGTTCAACATGGCGGACACTTTTTCGACATTTTGAGAAAAGATTCTTGTTTTGTGACCCCAAGGACTAACAAATATCGATTTTGTCGAAGTCCAACGTGGCGGACACATTTTCAACATTTTGAGAAAAGATTCTTGTTTTGTGACCCCAAGGACTCACAAATATCGATTTTTTCGAAGTCCAACGTGGCGGACACATTTTAAAATTTTGGCAAAAGTTTCATGTTTTGTGATCCCGAGGTCTCTCAAATATCGATTTCGAGAGAAATCGGGCCAGTATCTAAAAAGTTTTACGAGGCGCGGACACTTTTTGAAAATTTTGCGAAAATATCATGTTTTAATCCCAAGGCTTTTTTTTAAATTATGTACTTACTGACTTTTGTCATGCGGGTGCAAACGGCCGACCGAGCCGAGAGTACTGACTGTTGTGTGCGTGTCGACGCACACAACACTAACCCGCAGTAAATACCTATTTGCCGCGCGCTGATTTCGCTCGACAGGGTCTTAAGGAAACAAAACACAAGTAAATATTGAGAATTTAGCTTAAGTATGGATAACAATTACCATTAAATTTTGACCCTTATCCTCAGTTAAATAGAAGTTATTTACCTAAAGACGGTAAAAAGCATTTTGTATAATTAAAATCAGTAAAGGCGACAAAAACTATGACCCGCATAGAACAAATGGTCATTATTCAACTGGAGTCTGTTTGTATGTAAATTGTAGGCTTCATCTCTGCTGACCTTGACCTTAGAGTCATCAGGAATGAATTAGGAATCGAACTTGACCAAGGGTCAGAAGTCATCGATGTCAGTTAATGATTGACACAACAGTGACGTTAACGACTTTTTGTCGACGGCCATCTTTTTTGTTGGCTACGTGCTGCTTGTTAAATATAATTGTTATTGTGACAATGATGATTGTATAATTAATTCTATATTTATTTAATAACGACGTGAGACAAACAAAGTCCACATGTAGCAGGCAAAGATTTTCATAGGGCATCGTGCCTCTACCCAGATGGATAATCTGCCTTACTAAAGCATGACATTTAATTTCACTCCGCTTGAGGGGCTCCTTGAGCAAATCGCTCTCAGTTCGTACTGCGAACGGCTGTCAAATACTGTCAATTCTGGCTTGTTTATTTCATGTTCCCATAGAGGCGACTATCCTTCTGGACGTTTTAAATTCTTTGGTAGCAGGTATTTATTTAATTTCAAGGGCGCATAGCCTATTGGCCGGGGCCGGTCAATATGTGGTGCCGGTTAGTGCCTTACACCTCACACACATCTTAACTTTTTTAGGGTGCCTCTGGCCTTCTATTTCACCCTATCTGTGGGTTTTATAGTCACAATGATACCCATTTTATTCTTTTATA
The DNA here is from genome assembly GCA_947623365.1 of Achlya flavicornis. Taxonomy (NCBI): domain Eukaryota; kingdom Metazoa; phylum Arthropoda; class Insecta; order Lepidoptera; family Drepanidae; genus Achlya; species Achlya flavicornis. Next base: position 9,874,493 of record OX392482.1, read on the forward strand.
AATTCTCTTCAAGCATGAAAAACTTTTTTTGGATTTTTTCATTCATTTTGAATTAGGAGAATTTCAGAGTAATGTGTAATAATTCAATGCATAACATACATAGAACGTAGGCATTTATATAATAAAACATTTAAAGTAGGTATAATAGTAAAATAATAAACAAAAATAAATAAATGATACTCAATGATTTACCATGGATTTATCCTTTTCTAAAATTTAACCCTAATTAAAAAAATATACAAATAAACTCATTCAAAAATTAAATGAAGAAAAAGATTTGAATAGCAAATAATAAGTATTCGAAATTCAAAAAGCATTCCACCTGAGCGAAGTGACCCGTGACTCGAGAATAGGGCGGTGTTGTATTGAATCCGCGGCCGCCGGTCAATACCTCGTGCCTGCCAGTGCCACCCGCCAATGAGGGTAAGCTGATTTCGTGATTAGATTAAAAAAGTATGATTTGAATTTCGAAATAATCGTTTGCAGTTAATAGGGTAAACATTGTGTTTAACAATAAAATAAAAAAAAATGTTAACATTATACTGAGGTATAATCTATAAACTGCTTTAGACTCAGATGACAAATATTATAACTCTGCTAGTTTGCATCCCCTATATATTTTTTAGTTAATAGATTTATTATTTTTCAAGTCGCTTAAATACACAAATATATACAAAGCTTGATATACATACAACTGCAAATATCACCCGACAAAAAAATAGAAAGAATATCGGAAATTATCAAAAAATAGGGTGAACATTGAAAACATGCTGTATAACAATATTTTTTCAAATAAAATGTTGAAATAAAATATAAAGGGTAGTACACACCGATGATGCTATCGCCGCGTTTGGCTCGCGTATCGCCCGCCAACAATGTACCAGCACGCGCCCACCGCGACGATTGTACCAAATCGGACCCTTTCTTTTGTCTAATTTACCTTTTGTTTTTACGAGTAGCCCGCGGTTTTCTGATAAGAAATAAAAATGTTTTACCCAATATTTACATTCTTCGAAGTTATATAAGTAGGTAAAAATGGAAAATAATTAAATTATTAATTTCCCTAATAAAAAATATTGTATTATTACGGTCTCAGATGAAAAGTCAGGTAGATCAGAGCGAGTGTGAGTGCATCAAACGAGTGTCGCTCAGCGAGTGTATCATTTCCAAAGGACTACGCTACGCGAACCGAGCACGAGCCAAGCACACGTGGAGCACGAATTCGCGTAGCGTAGACGGACTTGCGAGCTTTGAACGAGCGTTCGGCTCGCGATTCGTGTGGTAGGCTCGTTGTACGTCCACACTTGTCATCGCGCGCGAGCATCGAAAGAAGAGCGGCTCGGCTCGTGAATTTCGTTTAGCATAGACGCACCATTTTTTTTTTTTTTTTTTTTATACCACTTAGGTGGCAAACAAGCATACGGCCCGCCTGATGGTAAGCGGTTACCGTAGCCTATGGACGCTTGCAACACCAGGGGTATCACGCGCGCGTTGCCGACCCTGCAGAAATCTCTTCACACCCCTTTTGAAGAACCCCATGCTGTACTCCATTGGGAAAACCACGGCGGGGAGCTCATTCCACAGTCTGAGCGTCCGCGGAAGGAAGCTCCTTTGAGCCCGCACAGTACGAAACAATTCAGGTTTCAATATGTGAGGATGGACTCCCCGTCGATGGCGAGAGTTGCGATGGTAGAAAGTAGCCGTGGGCATCATCTTAAACAATTCTTCAGAACACCGTCCGTTATACAAGCGTATATTACACTTCGACAAACTAGTGTAGCAAGGCTTTTAATTTATTTTACTTATATTTTACTGATACATGAAATTATACGTCAGCTCTACGTTTCTAGTCTATGGCCAGTCGCTTTCACGTTGGTGCGGTGGTAGGAAAAATCCCTGAAATATAATATTATAATTTATTAGTATATTGTAACTTATCCAAACAATATATTTTGGTAACGTACTAAGAATTGTTGAAAGACTAAATCCCACATAAATTCTAAAACCGTATGTAACTACCATTAAGTAATTGTGAAGCTATGAAAATGTTTCGGATTTACTTACTATTTTAAAACAAAACAAAAACTGTAAATGTGTAGTGTTTACTACTCAATATGTTTTTCACTAATAATAATAATACCTAAACTTTTCTCATAAATTTCATGGGTTAGGTAACCTCTAACCCCCTTACTCATAAAGCGTTATTTAATTAATATACTGTTTAAAGGGTCACGTAAATAATGTCACATTATTTGACGATGACAATAGAGTGACTTTATTTACGTGACCCATTAAACAGTATATTATTTAAATAACGTTTTACGAGTAAGGGGGTAATAGTATAATCACATGTTATTTTTTTTCAAATAATTAACTTCTTGAAAAAACTGAATATCAACTTCCACCAATACTGTACAAACAATCAATTTTCAATATACTTAATAGGTAACTGATGAACAAACCCAAGCTATTCTGTTTTGCAACGGATGAGTAACGTTGTGAGAATACCAGCGATGTGTAGGCGTGAGTAAGCAAATAGATCCGAGCTTTACAACAACCTATTTACGATAGCTAATGGCGAAACAATATAATTAACTACCTGATTAAATATGTAGTACCTGGGTGACCGAGCTTTTGAACCGAGATGAGAGCCGTTAGAGCCGTTTTCGGGAACCCAAAATATGTATAGAAATACTTATTGCTAGATTAATAGTATAGGATGAGTAAGTACATAGTAATATTAATAATATCCAGGTAGACACAGTCATCTGATCCCAAACTAACCATCGAAACCAAATAAGAAAGAAAGAAAATGAGTTTGTTTTTCCAAAAATACATAAATGTAGGGGTTCGTCTAGGGGCTCCAAAATTAAACATTTCTTGATAATTTTCACTTATTTATTTTCACCACAACGTAATACAAACGCTACGTGTACAAGTCTCAACGCCATCTTCCTATAACTTCGTCTTCATTCATTCCTTCACTCATACATTCGTTCCACATTCATACCGATACTTCTTTCTACGCAGTATTTATGTTTCATTTTTCAAAATTCCTACATAAATATTAAAACTAAATACCTATAACTCAGAGTATATAAATACTACTCGTGGTGTAGCATGATAAGCCGTTCTTAATCGATAGGCAAGTTAAGCTACCACCGTCGTGGTCGTTACCTGGATGGGTGACCGCCTCGTGGTATTTCAAATCGAGCGTTTCCGTGCTTCGGAAGGCTTAATTGTGATAGTCGTTAAGATGGTTGGAGGCCTTCTAGGCGGCTTGAAAACTCCAACAGAGTAGGTTGACCACTAGCCTACCTCCACCGATCCGCAGTGGGCACACGTGGTATCTGCCCATTCCCTTTCACCCTGATTTGTAATAGGAGGCCTGTGCTCAGCAGTGGGACATTATAGGCTGATGATGATGAACAATATAGGTACTATTATGGTAGAACGGACTTTGATGCGATTTGGCAGTTAACGATTTAATTTTAATCATCTTAATTTTGTTTCATTCCAATCAATACATGTGTATTGATTACATAAAACTGTAAATTAGATTGAAACCTGCTTAAATTTACTTAATTTCAATTAACATTTCAACTTTACACATACTTCTATAGATTGATACTCAAAGTACTGACATTTGTCTCGCAATTTGATAAGATATATTATTTTCACATAAACATTTATTTATATAATTGAATCCACTTGAATCAAATACCTGCGTAACTAGGGGAACGTATTTAGCATAATGTCATAAAATAACCTTATTAACTTAGATCCTGTTGAAAGTGAGTAGGTAAAATAGCTAATAAGACTGGGCAAGAGGAAGAGTATTTATTATTATCAATTATTATTAGAAATTATTAACGGAAATGACAGCGAAAATCCAAATCAAAAAGTCAGTTATTCAGTTTAGGCCCTGGTAAGGCACTTATGAACGTTAAATTCGTACATACAGTTGAATTTACCACCTGGGTGCCAAGACAAGATGGTTGTCGACAATCGTTATCGTTAGTAAACGATGAACGTTTGTATGGGATTGACATAAGACATTGTTAAAAATCACGTGATATTTCGATTTGAAATGTCAATCCCATACAAAGGTTCATAGTTTACTAACGATAACGATTGTCGACAACCATCTTGTCTAGGGGGGCTGTTCGGAATACACTTCGAACCGGTATTAGAGTCAGACGTTTCATAAGTGCCTGCGAAGGTCTATTTGAATTTTTGACATAAATTGAGAAGACTGTCGGCAAGAACCTCAGCAGACGGCCGACGGCCTGATAAGCCGTCACACATATGAGTCCATCTTAAAAACATCTAAACCGATTTTGATGAAATTTGCACTGTTCCCTAAGTTGCAGTAAATATAAGCCAAAAAAGAATGGTCACAGTCCGATTAATAGTTCTGGAGAAATGCGTGGACAAACATACATACACCCATAACATTATGTATATTTGTTTGGAAGCCCTTATAGACTATCATATATATGTGGTAAAATTTTATGGACAATCTAACTGTATTAGTTAATCACGTTTTAAAATTAATAAAAAATCATATCAAGGAAAAAAAATGGCGAAATGAGTTTGACAAATGCCATATTACCAACAGCTTATAAGTCTATGAACTTGTTGACGACACATACTTCCTTTAATGTAAGAGAGATTATCATACGTTTCCAGCTTTGATAATATGAATGTGTTATTACAATAAAATAACTAACTCTTTTTAATTTCCGAAATCTAAAATATTAAAATCCATTGATATTACGTATCATTATTGCCTAGAGGTAAGTAAATAGCTCAAAGTTAATGTGAAGCTTCTTCTGGATTTATGGTGTACGTTGGCGGGCACTGCATTTAGCGCTTAGCTACTGAGCTATTAGCTCGCTTAGCTGGGATTTGTTGTACTAAGGATGGGAAAAACTGTCGATAAAATGTTATCTTTGTAATAATCTACTAAACCTATCGTTATTTATGAAAATGTGGTCTTGTTGGTCGATCACGTCAAAATTAGTAAACTGTTTTTTGTTTTATACTACGAAGTCGGTAAACAAGCATAAGGCCCACCTGATGGTAAGCGGTTACTGTAATCATATGGACACTTGCAACACACGGGGCATCACTGACACGTTACCGATCCATCCTCCCTCTTCAATGAGCTCTGGTAAAAGGTTACCAGAGCTCATTGCTCACTCCACGACAAGTTATTTAGATGCGGTATTCTGTAAGGTACTTCCCCAGTTGAAATGCTCTTTGAGCAAATAAAAGTCATGCTCTACCTCTCTTCATACCGATCTAAGTGAAACTTGGCCCATGTATATACCTACTACGATTTACACTAATTAATTAAAAGTGCCTACGATAATATACCTACTACTTATCCTAATAAATTAATTGTACCCCCATCGAGATGTGTTTTCTTCCTTTTGTTGTAAAACCTTTGATGTGATATTAAATTAGCCGGTCGCATATGTTTATCAAAAGAATATCGACTACACAGTACATCACTAAACTAAACAGCCGACGACATATTTGGCGCGGCTCTTGATTAGGTCTAGCGTTCGTAGGCGCAGCGTTGAATCACACCTCACTCGGATTCGCTAACATTCATCCTAATTAGTATTTTACGAGTTTACATCATAAATACAACTAACAAACAGTTATTAAATCAAGTTAATTTACCATATAGGTTATAACATTATTATTTGTTTTTGTATCTCTAGTTTGATTTGTTAGAGGAACAGTAAATATGTGCAAAACTCTACTCTGAAGTTAGTCTTTATCTGACACGTAACGTAAGGTGATCGAAAGAGTGAGACGGAGGACACTATAACACTGATTTAGTTAAGAACCGAATATGAATAAAGGGGTAACTATATAGGTAGATAGTAGATATAAATAAATAGTGGGTTCGGAGGCTAACGACTTGTTATTAATCCTACTAATATTATAAATGCGAATGTTGAAGGTATTTTTGTTACTCTTTCACGCAAAAACTACTAAACGGATTTGGATTACATTTGGCACACAGATAGAATATATTCTGGATTAAGACATAGTATACTTTTTATCCCGGAAATACATACGTTTCCCCGGGAATGCGGGTGAAACCGCGCAGGACAGCTAGTTTGAGATAGTAATGGTAATCATAGTTTAATTGGTAATGATTGCAGACGCCACACCGACAGTCACAGGTTCGAATCGCGAACAATGGCATGGCAATGACATATTTTGTACTACTTAACGCAAATTACGCATATGATCCAGATCTCTTGTAGGCTTATGTACCTACTTACTTTTTCTACCACATTATTATTTATTATGGTTAGCCTGTGGTAAAACACAAGTATTTTCAACGAAAAGTACCAACCACCTCTTCTAAAATCAAATACCAACCGTACTAAAGCCAATCCAATATGTTCACAACACTCTTAATGTTATGGGTAAGAAGCTTACAGTTAAAATAAATAAATAAAATGTTAATGACTACTTCTATCTCTTTGTTTGTATCGCTTGATGATAATGAGGACCGAAGTCCTTTAAGCATGTCCGTTTTAAATTTAAAAGCTTGACGACCCTCCCTAAGTTTTGAGAACTATTTCTGTCACGGCCAAGCCACTAAAATCACTTGGACGTTCTTCTAGTCATAGTTATTTGGGTATTCATTTTACTTTGTATTGCATATTGAATTTTAGTTTTGATATTGTTTTAGATGTCAATATAAAAATTGGAGTCAGTTCCAATCCAATAGATAGATAGCACTCTGTTGCAGATAATTAGGGCAAGTATGAATTCGTCGTGTTTGAGGCACTGGTACTCCGCTTGAGAGCTTACTCGCAGACTTGTCCACGTAATCTATTTTGGGCTGTCAAATTCTACAAAAAAAATAAAAAACTCAACTTTAATCATAAGACCAAGTATAAAGGAGCTATAAGTATCAAGTTTTATCAATTAATATAACAATTATTCATAGGTAGGTTATCTTATAGGTGCGAATATTAAGGTTTTATTTGGAATTATAAATATTCCATTATTAAAACAAATTGATCAAATTATCTTCAAACGATTATCTACACTACACTACTTCTTCACTAACCAGGGGGTGTTTATTTTTAAACTCAAAACCAAAGGCTACTCGTCAAACTTCCAAATGCCGTCAGGAAACCAATTTTCGGTAAACTTTCAGTGTAATTTGTATCTTTATAGCTGTAAATTTAATTTTGTCACGTTTCTCACATAGTGACATTAATTTCTGTCCAACACACGTGTGTAGCATACCGTGCCCTTGAAAGGGACTTGCGAGTCTCGATCTATTTTAAAACGCGTTAAACTGCGTCCCTTACGTCAAGGAATAGGGATAGGGCTCTTTATAATTGAATATTATAATGTATGGGCTGAAATAAAAAGATTTCATGTTTATTAATGAATTGCGCTAAAAGTTTTGAATAAAACATTGTTTTAGTTAGTACTTAGACCATTTTCAGGGTTAATCCTGAAAAAAACTTTTTAAATATGAACCCCATTTCAGTAATGTTTTGGTATAAGATAATATTTCATAGAATTACTCTAATTATCGTTTTATGTAAAAATGCATTAGATCAAGAAAAAGATGTCGTACGAGTTGTCAGAATTATGTCAGAATTAAGTTCTATTAAATTATGTTTAAAAAAAAACTCGAATCGAATTTGAATAAACAACACAAAAAAAATGTTTAAATAACTTAATCAAAGTTATGCAAGATTTATTTAGGCATAACTTAGAATATGTTTAGTCTGCCTATAAAAAGTCCATGTCAACACAAATCAGTGAACTCGATACTTTCTCAGATATAACGTTACATGTCTCAAATTGAGCAATTTTCTGTATCCTGTCCCACATCTGTCACAGGGGATGGTTAAAAAAAGTATCCGTTGAAATGTTCAATTATAGATACGATATCTAGAAAAAGTTTACCGTAAGTTGCTTATCCTGCAGAGTTGTTTAAGGTAGCTAAATAACGTTGTTATTTTAACTTTGATTATTTAGAAGCTGCTTACAAAACGAGATATTTTTTCAATTTTATTTTAATTTGATTATACTCATCGGTTGTTTTCAATTTGTGATGTTTATATAATTATAATTATGTACAAAAAAATTAAATTGAATCGTGAATTAGGTAATTAAAATAGTTAGTCGTATAAAAAAATATTCTCTAGTAAATAATTGCAAAGCTTACAATAATTCAAACTTCTAAAGAATCTTAGGGTTCGTATCGAAGCCAGCAAGAAAATTGCCCGCGCCGCCTAGCGTCGAGTAGCGTCGGAAAATTCTCCCCCACACCTCCAAACTATGGGTACACCACCATCCCTTTTCATACACCCACACACCCTACACATGAGCGGGATAGACATACATCGGTCATTATATCTCGCGCTTTCCACTCGAGAAAACGGACAACCCTTTATCTGTCTCTATTTTCGGCGGTCACATATGACTATGGGAAAGGGACGGAGATATTGTCGAGGCTTTTTACGGCTGGACATAAGTTGACCACGATGTTTTCAATTTTCTTGACCAGCCTATGGGAAGGTGTTTGGTCAGGGTGCATAGTGTGTGGTTTAGGATGCGTTCAGATTAGCGTAACATGAAAAGAGGAAGCATTTTTTTTTAATTTTCTTTTGGAATTTCTGTAATCACTGTTGATTTAGTTTTAAACCTTTGAGGTTTCTTTAGCACAAAGTAAATACTTATCAGTAGACAACAAAATTTTGTGATTTAAAAGTAAACATTACTGCGAAGTTGCTCCGAGTTTAGAGTACTACGAAATTTATTTTTGTTAATATTTGTTAAATATATGTATTCTACGAAATGTTATAACATAATAAAACAACATAAGTATAAAAGCTACATAACAAGCCCCTACATTAGCGCTAAAACCATAATTAAATCAATAAACAATCAATCACAGAACAATTTGAATTTTCAATAATCGAACCGCTATTCCAAAGTTTCCGACACAGTTGGGAAACAATTATGAAAAAGTTCTTTTTCGACGCCCGTTCTCACAGCAGTTAAGTCCCGACTGACACTCATAAAACTTATTAAAGTCAAGGACCGAGATAAGTTCCTCGCGGCGTCTTAAGTAAAATAACGTCGGAAGGAAAAAATGTGGTGCGGAAAGTTGCCGGAGTGAGAGTGAAGTGAAGCCTTCCTCGTAACTCGACGTGTTGCTTGCGTACTTATTTTACGGGCATTGTTTTTGTTTGCGAGTTTTAAAATTAGGTCAACGTGTATTTTTAAATTGGTCGAAAATTGCTTTATCATCATTTTTAACATTAAACTGTTTTTTTTTTTATGATAGGTTAAGATAAAAGTCGCAATGGACCTTCGTATAAAATAATTGTCTCAAAAAAATCTACCCTGATTACTTAAGGTTCGTAATATATTCACTTATAACACAAAGTACATTAATTTGAATGATAGTTACATTATTTTTCTAACCATTCAGCTCTACGACGTCACGCGGTGCTACGAGTCGCGTAGCGTACGTAGCCACATGCTACGAACGCGACAACTTTTTGCTAGTTACGGAAAATTAGATCAAGTGGTTAAATTAGAAACTATATATAATAGTTATATAGATATTAACTATATCTACTTTTTATTTAATAATATTCCGTACAACATTCAAACAAAAAGTTTTATGGCAACCTGTTACTAGTATTTCTCATTACAAATGGAAAGCTTTCAGTAATAAGACATAAAACTTTCTCCTTTAATTTTTTAAACATTCTGAAAGCACAAACTGACCGCGTTGTGGTCCATTCAATTAAAAATTCCATCTCCTAATCGAGTCATGAAATATGCAAGCAAATATTATCCCTTTTCTTTTGTACGCGCTGCATCTTCGCCCCACCCGCGCACGCACACCGACGCACGGCACTTGTAATTTATGGCCGTCTCTTTCACACCGGGGTGGGTGGTAACACAACACGCGTGATCCGCTCTCTGTCGATCAGCCGAGGCTGCGGCGACCGCGAGTAACCCCTGGCCACTTCGTGTGGACTCGCACGCGCCGTCGTCGGCCGGCCGAGCGAGACAGCGTGAGTCGTGGACATGCGGAGGCCGCGGAGCCCTCGCGCAAAGGGACACAGGACAGACGCTCTCGGACATCGGGCGAGAGCGGGCGGCCGGCCGCGCACCTGCTTCGCACCGCTCCGCACGCGCTACGTGCTTGATCGCGAGACGCCACTTTGAAATATCGTAAACACAAGATAACAATTTAAATTCCAAAATAATTTTATTTCGGTTTAAATCCGCAAATTCTACCAATATTTTATTTAAAAACTACTCTATTTATTTTCATCGCAAGAATATTTTTTGAACAGTGACTGAAAAATTTGTTGTTTGGACTGAAAAGTGAAGAAGTTTTAGCTGATGCTTAATTAAGTGTGACCAACCGACTCGTATGCCGAATCGCAGAATCGCCACTAGGTGTGGATAGATTAGATAGGGCACTGAGACGTTCATTCAAGTGTTGATAAGACCACCTTTATGACCAGTCGATTTCGGCGTGCAAACATTTGGGTGACGTGTGAGCTGAATCATCACAACATGAAAAGAAAAAAGTAAGCAATGAGCCAGTAGAGTTATTTAATGCCAACGATGAAGAAATTAAGAAGATGACTAAAATTTTCATTGAAGTTTACCGTCGGACTTTTGAGTGGGGATTTGTGATATGACCTCTCTTATCAAAAACGTTTTAAAAATAGGACGATAAGCCGCTGGACCGTCGGCGGCACGTGTGAAGTGAGCTAATAAACTGTCGCTAGATAGCAATATATTAAGATAAAGATTTCTGAAGATAAAAAAAGTTATTGAAGATCCAAAAATTGGTGACCAAATCAAGATGAGAATCAAGATGCCAGCTGTACGCATCGCGCAAGGTACGTTATACAAAAAGGCACATTTATTTACACAAACATTAATAATTATAAACCTACCAAAACTTTCAAAAATGTACTAAAATCCACTAACTATTTACAAAAACATCTACACAAACACGCAATTCACATCTACACTGTTCCATCTATGGTGGCGAGACTCTATTCACTGGCAACGAGCTACTTAATAGCCGAGCTGGCGTGTCAATATTGACACAAGACGACTGTGGTCATCTCCACTTGTCCGAAAGGGAAGGGACACCGTGAAAAGACTTGCCAGTAGCCGCTTTAAATTATTCAGAAGGCTTGCTGGAAGCTCGTCTTGAATAGACTGACATTTTTGATGGGAAGTTCGAAAACAATTTCATTAAAGAAACAGTCAAAACCTTGTGGTCATTGGACCACATTCTGTTAGAGGAATTAAAAAAAAATTTGAATAGAAAATTCTAATTATGTTGAGATGAGATATGAAATTGCATAACTATAATCCTAGAAATAAGGCGAGGTGCAAAAATAAGGAATTTTAGAGGATTTCTAATGCTTTCTAATGTTGAGATTGTTTTACTAGCAACTAGATAATATTCATGAAACACAAAAGTAGCAGTTTTAGTTCGACTGTTGACATACTATTTGTATACTGGGATTCTAGAATCAATATTAGTATCATTAAATCATGTCAGTCTTGAATAGACTGACATTTTTGATGGGAAGTTCGAAAACAATTTCATTAAAGAAACAGTCAAAACCTTGTGGTCATTGGACCACATTCTGTTAGAGGAATTAAAAAAAAAATTTGAATAGAAAATTCTAATTATGTTGAGATGAGATATGAAATTGCATAACTATAATCCTAGAAATAAGGCGAGGTGCAAAAATAAGGAATTTTAGAGGATTTCTAATGCTTTCTAATGTTGAGATTGTTTTACTAGCAACTAGATAATATTCATGAAACACAAAAGTAGCAGTTTTAGTTCGACTGTTGACATACTATTTGTATACTGGGATTCTAGAATCAATATTAGTATCAACCAATCATCAATGATTTTTGTAAAATCCTGGCACAAATAATTCTGAAAATTTATTTTATTAGATGAAATTGTTGTTCTGCTGACTGTTGATCCAAGTGTAATTATTGCAAATTTTATTGTACTGTTTTTGGTGATTAAAAAAATATGATCATAATAAATGTTGGGCTGTAAAATTTGCAATACGTGCAAAGAAACAGCCAGATAATAAAGATAAGAAAAAACACGTTCGTCACGTTTTAAAACAAAATAAAAATGAAACGGTCACCAACAAACAAATGACCATTAAAATTCTTATCTGATTGCAAATCTACATTGATGAAAAATATGTTCATTATGTTAAAAAACTATAAAATGAGTTGATTCTTGCATGTTAAAGATTTGAAACATCACTTGTATTATTCCGTAATTACATGAATAATTGTAAGTGTTATAACCTTAATCTTAGACCCTTGGTCACTAGTCTTTACAATATCACAAGACATTATAAATACATTAAATATAGCGAAGTTTATTAAAAGCGTAAATGCAACAGTGTTAAATGTACTTACACCAATCCAGTACTAAACCAGATCATAAGATTCTCCTAGAATATCGCTATTATATTTTACTACCAGATCTTATTTAATTAAACCAATAAAACATGTCATAAATCACTTCCAAACTAGATGAATTTATAAAGCTAATTAGATATCTTTATTTTTATATTAGAAACTGTTTTTTGAATATACACATCTCCTATTGTTTTAGCTATAGTTCCCACTGGCCGACAGTTAGTTAATTTAATTAAGCATTTATGAGCAAAAGTGTAGCATTTTATTTTCACATGCTTTACTTTACTTAACAATGGAATGGTCAAAATTAATAATTTGGACTCTGAGAGCGACATGCTCTCAAATAAAAAGCTTTCTAATGTTGTACTGTTTGAATCAAATACCATAATATGTACTATTCTTTTATTCAATATCTAAATTAATCTCCTCCAAATATTACGAATATTATGATATCACATCAAATAAATTTAAAAAGAATGGTAAGTAAATCCCAAAAGCCGTTAAATTTTCTACTTTACTTTTTATATTGTTCGTGATATATGTGCACGTCGAGCGTCGACTCACGCGCACAGATTATTCTCAAAACTAGCGTTATCGCACACATGGGCAATTAGTCCAAGTTGACCGGAGGCGACGGGCAACTCTGATTGGTTGGTGGCATTATGACGTCATCAACGTCTGCGGCCGTCGCGCCCGATTGGTCGACACGCGTCATTTCGTCGATGACACGTTTGTTCTTATTTTGTACGCAAGAAGTTGGAGGTACTTGGTTTTTGTCGTAGCTAACAATGGGACCCCATTTTCATGTTACATGAAATCGGACTCTTTTATGTATGTATGCAGCTCATAAGTATCGGCAAATTATAAGTGTTCTACAAATAAAACTATACATTAAAACATTCTACTCACTGATAAAACATCTGTGTATTTTAAATGAACGCTGCTAAATGAGAAGGTACAAAGAATTAAAAATTAAAACAGTTGTTAAGTTTTAACGCGATCCCAATTACGGATGAGGGCAGGAAACCTTCTGACTTTTTAAAACCCTCCTCAAAAGTGTGAATTAGGGAATCGTAAAATTACTTTATCAGGTGCGAGACCAAACGGACGGGGGATACCGCGAGCGTAACTTTTGAGCTAACTTTTAAAAATCCAAGTCAACTTTCCCGCTGACGATGCCACTCCAGATCTAAATAAAACATTAACCAAAGCACAGTTTGTTTTAACTTCGGAACGTTCGTCACTAATTGATATGGGTTTTTGTGTCCTCTGTCAACTTTTTAATTAGAATTGCTTTTGTTATGATACCTTTATCCATACTGGCGTTTGTTCTGTAATTTAGGTATTCACTTTTTATTTATGCACATTTTTACATTCATATGTAACAAAAAGTTCATTTACGCAGAAATGAATCAGTAATCTGCTACTCATAATTTATGCATAATTTTTATTCATTTATATCCAGTTATTATTATAGATTTTTTTTTTATTGTTAATAACATTCTATAATTTATCTAACTAATCTAATATAATTAATCTAACTAAATAAATCTAACTTAAAGTAGTAAAAAATTAAAATATATCTAAAACTAATTAAAAATAAAAAACTAAATTATAAATAAAAAACTTCCCCTCACTCATCCCCTAGTGGCAGAGTACCTAGGATACTGGCGGCATTGCCTCGCTGGATTGCGAAGCTTATTCTTTGGGCTAAGTAGCCACCAGCTCTGGGGTCCCGCGTGGCTTCCACCAACCGCTAGATATTTAGTTCAAAACATCTGCAGACACTTTATTTCATTCGATCATCTTCATTTTATAAGCATTGAATTCGTTGTTAATATTTTTATAATAACCTTATTACATATTCGCACTGTCAGGGTCCTTTAATAAACTGCGATCAACATAATTATTGCCACATTTATTTGCCATTGACTTTACATCAAAACCGAACGGATGCCGCATAAAGGTCCGCATGTCAATTTAAACATTGCCTATATCTTGTCGTTCGCCGCTTAGCGATTCAATATGTCTTCATTAAGCGTATATCGAAGCATCGCATTTACAAGCGGTACCTTCGATCTTGATCCTTGGTCAAGAATTATTGGTTGGAACATCTTCAATGCTTATAACTTCACGTACCAAAATGAAAATTAAGGAAATATAAATAATGGACTAGCTAAAATAAATATGACTTTTTTATATGGCAGAGGAAATTATACTTAAAAAATAAGCGGTGGTAATGGGATTGACACTAATATTCTGATTAGTCAAACAAAAGTGTTATTGTGATTATTTTATAACGAGAACACTCAATTATCTATACAGTAAGCTTGATCAACATTTTTAATTGTACCTGTTAGGTAATCACACAAAAAGTCGCAATTTACAATCGTGGGAAAGAATCAGAGCTCTATCTTAAACTCGAACTAGAAGGGAGTACCTTCCAATAAATTGAATTCGTCAACGGAACATATAAATTTAGCAATTGACATCCAACATCCATTAGAACAGGACAAAAGAGAAGAAGGTGCATCAGATAATTTATTTTGCCCAGTACCAGCCAGTGGATATTTAAATTATGGGAATAAAGCTAATTTTCTTATTTAGAATAATGATTTCGTGGACGGCGGCCACCCGTTTTGAATTTCCAACTGGACTGCCTCGGTTTTTTTTTCACTTTTTGCTCGGCCGGATCGATCGGCGTTTCGTATTTGTGATTCCAAAGATAAAGACGTATGGATTTACATATGTTATGTCAGCGGAGGTCTGGGTAACATTTAAATTGGATTTATTAGTCCGGTCCTATTAAGCAGAGCAAGCGTCGTAGCATCGTTGGAGGCATATCCTTATGGAACAAAACATTTTGGAATCAGTATATTTTGATTTTGATGTCTATCAATTTCTGTAAATGCAAAGAGATTTTTTTTTTCAAACAAGGCAACGCATACAATCCTTTCTGTAAGAGAGGATTAACAATTCTGACAATACAAATCGTGTTACAAACAATAATAACAGTAGCCAAACATTGAACTTTTTTTGAAGGCTTCGACATAATCTATAACATTCAGATGAAACATTGAGATAATTTAACACTTCAAGTTAGTTTATCGCATACAAGTAATCTTTATTGTAAACTTTTATCATGATCATATTTGGAAATAACGATTATGATCACTGTGCATTGTGAAAATAAGAATAAATATTTATAGAGAACTATTGTGTATTAACTCATATTGTGACCCTTATGTGCTTGAAAAAATGAGAGAAGCAATGCAAGCAGTTCTTTTGAGAAAGTTTTCTGTCTATTTAATTAATTCCGACCTAAATCCCCTTTGACCAATGTCCGCCCATTAGGCTCTATAAAGTTCCCAGCTAAATAAATACACAGCTTAAGCACAATGGGATAAAAAACGTTCATAACAAGAATTAATTTATTGTGAGCAGACCACGATCAATAGCCAGGGAGTGGGTGGACAGTTTCTCAAGAGTCCATCTTTGTCAGGCTTTGATACCAATTTGTTATTGTCGGCCTTTCAACGTTAGAAACGATTTAAAGTTTGGTAGGTGTTATCGGCCTCCTTTGGATTAAACGCTTCAGCTATGAACAAAGAGTTGAACCTTATAGAACATTTATTTACATCAATCAGAAGAATACGTATTGTACAAATATCGAATTCAAACAAAAGGTGCAAAGATTTTATCAAATATCAACAGAGATTTGTAGAACAGGTTGACAATGGACTCAAATACGATAGAGGCACCTGAACCTCCAATATTTTCCCATGGTCAAACTCCGATAAACACCTTTACAAAAAATAATGGCAGCCTGCCTTTGACAAACAATTGGTCAAAAGGTTTTTTTTGCCAAAACAGGCTCAGGAGTCCGCACCTACACGAGTTGAATTTTCTATAACTTTACAATACAGAATAGGGTTGGTATCCGAAGGCAAAATAACTATTGTGCATCATTATGTGACACCCTTTCATCAATTTTAACAGAAAAGGGCTTACAAGTGTCACTTTCTTGCTGGAATTTATTTTAACCCTTGCTCTATATTCGATATTTTTTGACATTTATGTATCATTTTCTATTAATGCTAGCTTTATTGTTCAATCATTTTATTTTAAGCTTAATAGTTGATAGCTGTGAGTGTTTTATATATCTGTCTCGGAATATTTATGTTAAATAATTAGATATGGATATTTAACATTCATATCTTACCTTTACTTTTCTTATTTTTTGCTACAATTTTGCCGCAACTATCTGAATCAGCATTTTTTGATTGAAGGGAAGATTGCTACGTGTCAAATTCTACCTGATCTTTTATATCGACCATTCCTCATCCCTGAACTGTCTGTGTACATGAATGATTTCTTCGTGACCATTGTCCAATGCCTTTTGATACGTGAGCTTAAACTCTCCGAATTTATTTTTTTAATCGTTCACTATACGGCATGGCATACATGTCAAATTGGACAAACGCGGTCTTTTAATAGAGCATAGCGTTTGTATTGTGTTGAATAACAACCAGTTTTGAAGGTTTTTTGGCTTAATTGGTTGGATGTTTTGATTTTATTATATTAAACTTACCGGCCTCCAAAAAGAAGTTAAAAGAATTTAATCGGATCTTTTCAAAGCGTTATGACATCTATTGATAATGATACACCTTCTGATTTGAAACTTAATAATATTTGTAAATAGACTAAAAACTTTAGCTTCGTAATTTTGCCCAAATAAGGCCTACCATAGACTTATATATCAATAGACATTCAGCAAAAAATCTTCCTATAAAACCCGCGGCACATTTAAGACTAAGCTGCGATATCTAAAAGGCTTATTGTTTCGCTTAGGAGATTAAGTGGGTGTTAAAAATCAAATCATAAGACACATAACCAAAGGAGTGAAAGATGATAGCTTGGTGTAAGTTTATGATTTATGTTCTGTTGTAGCTTATGTTAAGCATTGTTCTTAGTTCACGTGTGAGGTGTGGGCGTTCTGATAGATTTATAATACATTGCCCTTTGACTAAATACTGTTATAATGTTAAAACGATTCAATTTACTATCGATTCATCCATGTTTAATAATATATGTGCGACAAATTGCGAATGATTGAGTGACAAATTTGATTGAGATGTAACTCTGACTTTGAAATAAGGTTTAAATTAATTTATAATAGATGGTATGTGAATGTGGAATAAAAAATACTGTTTATCATATTCGTAAAAACTTGTTTTTTTTTTTTTTTTTAAAGGAAGCATTGTGAAGAAACGATAGTTCAATGGTAGGTTACTTCGAATAATTATCCGACTTATCATTACCATGATAAGTTAATCATTAGCTCTATCTATCGAATATACTGAAAGTAACAAGGATTTTGCCATAAAACAATTACAAATTTAAAGGTACCAACACAACCACGAACTCCCTCTATCGTCACACATGGTAGGTGTGATCGCAATATTGCATTTCCGGTTACACCACCACGGTTCACCGGCATAAGGACGTATCTGCATTTGTATGCTGGGAGCTTTCCCATAGCGGGCAGTTCGTGACCGTTTGCCTTGTTAACGCGATGACCCGACTTGAGATTATGCACTTACATCCGTTTGAATGATGACTGCTTAATTGAGAGCATGTGAAATGAGTTAAGTGTATGGTGTAAATAAAGCGTGACTTTTTGCACTCACAGGTAAAGCAATTATGATAATGGATGTGAGCTGTATAACCGACCATTGTGAAAAAAACATAAATAAAACAAATAAATGCGAAAAATTTGTTTGAAAATCATTCTTTGCTATGATTCCCAGACTCAATGGAGGGGTGGTTTGGACCATGGTTACACTTTTTAAACTGGAAACATGGATAAAATTGAGAGAGCTAGTTAGAAACTCTTACGGTGCGTCCATGCTTGGCGAACCGAGCACGAGCCGAGCCACGAACGAGCACACTGCGAGCACGATTCGCGTAGCGTGTACGGGTTTGCAAGCCTCGAACGAGCGCGATTGTCAGTTTTTTCACGAACAAAGGGACTCGCATCGTGCTCGTTGTAGGTTCGTTTGTGGCTCGGCTCGTACTCGATTCACGTAGCATGGAAGCACCATTAAATTCTTACCTTATATATAAACAACCTAGTCCTTGCCAATGAATAATTAATATTCAAAACTAAAAAAAAAAGAAAACGTTGAGAGGTGTCCTAACCTAACCCGCAAACATCCATAGATGAAACAACTAACTGTAAACGCAGAGGCGAACAAAACAATAAATTTGACGGTGCGGCCGCAACCGAGATCAGCTTTCTTCCGATCGGCAGATAACCGACGAGTGACCCGCGTGCGAGCTCCTAACATGGCCTATTGTCTGCGCGAGAGACGGTTCAAACGTTCAACTAAAGGTTGTGGAATCTCTAGAAATGTGCTATTATATTTAATGACGTTTGAAATGGGTACGCAATTTAATTAGCTTAAACATTAGCTAAAAAAGAAAACATTAATTTTATAATAAATATGAAAAGATAGCATTATACTATCAAAATAATGTAGAAGAAACCTATCATTGACAATGTTTCTTTTTTTTCAACATTTTATAATTATTTATCATCTTTTCTATAAGTTTTGTGTTAATGTAAAAATAATAGCTCAAAATCAATACCAAGAGTAAAGAGCAATTTAAAACTATTAGGCATTATTCGTCGGTATATCTCTTCATGAATAACTCTATGACACTAACAGCGCAAACCATTAAACTATGCGACTTAATTCACGCTATAGATAATTGGTTTCATCAACGTACCTTACCCGCTTAGAAAACCACTTTAAACCGAAACTCCACTCTCCCTCTGGAAGCTAACAAATGTATGAACAGCGAGGAAAACACACAGCAGAGTAAAGCTCAAGATAAAATGGTTTCATGAAGATATGAGCAAGAAGTTATGGGAATAAGATCATTGAGGCGACCTGGCTAGTTTTTACGATGATAGAAAATCTGCGTCTGCTCACGATATATTAGAAATGTTGAGATTGAAAGATGAACGTTGGAACTGATTGTATCGTGGTGGCAATCGATCTTTCATAAATAGGTTAAGAAGATGAATTAATATCCTGGGGTATTTTTCACACGTCTGGTCTCAAACTAAGCAAAAACATGGAAACCAGACCTTCTACTTTTATTTGTAAATACATATAATACACACAGTCTCAAGACAAGCAGACATGAAGAAGTAAGTTTGCAAGACACGTGCAATATTATTTTTGCTAAATATTCCAATGATTTCTGATGGAAACGTAAAAAAACGCTCAAATTATTTGCCAAGTGTCCGCTTTCACTCCCACGCTGTAAGTGCAACTTTTCAAAGGTGGTATCCAACCCTTTGATACGATCCGTCATCAAAGCATACAATGGTGTCCACAATAGGTTCCTTGACCAGAATCAGAGCACATATTGTGAGAAAACTTTTTTTGCACATATGATAAATTGATTTTGTCACGGTCCTTCCGTCTCAGATGGTCCTATGTAATTAAAACCGTTTAAGCGTGAAACATAATGTTGATAATTACATAATATGTGGGTGTTCTGTAGATGTGCTGATCTTAAAAGATTAAGGATAAAAAATATATCTTAATGTAAGTAAATACGAGCTACTACCCGCGTACCCGAGGTATCTAATGATTTTCCGGGATAAGAAGTATCTAATGTGTTAATCTTGAATGTATTATATCTAGGCTTATTTGGTTCATGATTAAATCACAAACATTTAGACACTATTTGTACCATAATTCTATTTTGCATAATATTTTTCTGTGGTAAATAAGAGAGCTAAGAGCCAATAAATAATCTATACCCAAAAAAAGAATATACAAGAAAACAATTATAAGAGATTCATGGAAAACAATCGCATCATAGTGTAAAATAGTTTTTGGGTGAACCACATGCAGCCGTACCACAAAAAAACCTCAACACAATCACACAAATAACCGCGAATCGCTACATCCACTCCCGCGCATCACGCGCCGCTATTGTCCATCCATTCTATAATTACCGGGTCGAACGGAAGACGCACCGCAAACACCTGTTCCGTTTTCACACGGTCCATAACAGGTAACTTCACCCGAAAATTCGGATCTCCGATCTCGGACAACGGTGGTGTAACAGTATCCTTTTTTGTTCTACCATCGAATTTTTTGCTATGATATTAAATTCTTGTTCGATTTTAGAATTTGGTTCTATCGAAATGATATAGATTCTGTTTTGAATTTGAAGAATCATGCTCTATTTTATTGCAAAATTTAAGTTTTCTGCATCGTACTAACATAATTATTGTTAACTGCGACTTTATATTATTCAAGTTATTTATAAATTGCTTCATTAACTATCGAAAAATTAATAGCATCGTAGTATATCTGTCCAAAACATAACGCGCAATTTGTCGCAGCAGACCGTAGGAAATCGAATTATATTGTTTACCCCCCATTATTTGCGTCAGCCTACCAGATGTACACTCAATGTCAATCTTCCATGTTTGTTTACCTAGAAATAACAAACATTTTGCCCTGCTTGGGGTCACTCTGCTTTTATTTTGCCCAAATTTGATTGTCATAATTTTATTACGATCAGTTTTCTGGCAAATCTCTGAGGCAATCGTTGTTAGCTTTGTTTTTAGAGTTTCCTAATAATTTATACATTTCGGTTAGGTAGTTATTTGACTTAACTGCTTTGACTTAAAACTCATTTATTCAGTTTAAGACCTAATAAGATACTTATGAATGTTACAACCGGTTCGTAACCATGTTCGAAGAAAGAAAAATGCAGGCCTATTGCGAGTTGTCAGTGCAAAATCCACTCGACTCCACTAAGACTAGACTAAGACTAACAATATAGATTGATCAGTAGACACTGATCAATCTTAGATTCTTGTAAATACTTTAAGATTTCAGTGACAAAAAATATAATATTAGATATGATTTCTAGACCTTAATCAATGAATTACTTTATTAGGTCCAGTCTCATAAATATTGCGTACATTACAAGTAAAGCTTTTCTAGCCAACAAAAAAAGCGACGTCAAACCAATAATTCATGCTAAATATAACGCAGTACAATTATAAGTCATCCATCTATAGTGATCTGTGCAAAATCATATTCATCCGCTAATACCATTTTCGCAGTGACATGCACTTTTTGCCATTCAAATGGGGGACAGTTGTATTTTTTCCATATGAATGTAAGGCTTGAGACCCTACGCTCGGGTACCGCGAACGATTACGCATATTTTTGCTAGCACGTTATTAGGGGTGCCGTGTGTGAAAAAAATGTACTATTATAAATAAAAGGAGCCCAACAAAGGGATGGGAGAGCGATCGGGGTCACTAGGAAACGGCGGTTTTGATACGGGATTTTTTTACCTGAGACTTTGTGGGGCTCTTTTTTCCATTATAATTTCGGGACTCAAACTTTATTGAAGTAGCCAGCCAGTCTGTGTTCATCTGCGAAGATGATCACATGCTTTATGACATTAAGGATACAGTTTGCGAAATAGCCAGTGGTCTTCGGGACTTTGAAAAATTTCAATGTTTAGTAAACTAAAAATTGAAACTTAAAAGTTTTAGTTTGTGCTAGTTGAACTATAAATGAACTCTGTTCACTGAACTGTGGTGCAACCGTGGATATTTATTGAAGAAAATGGATCTGTCTACGAGGAGTAAGTCAAGATTTTTCGACTCCGGAATCGACTTAAGACGTAAAGGTATTTCTGATGTTACATAATTCAAGATTAACTTCAGGCAATTGTTACGCTTGCGTCATTGCAGAAGTCGATTTAATAATAGTGAGGGTAGCTATAAACGAAGCAATAACCAATACTGAAGACAAATTGGAAAATAATAAGGCAGTGAAAATGATATCTGGCCCCAAAAGATATCTCTATATGAATCTCGACGAATCGTTTGGCATTCACATTAACATATAAATGAGTATGTAAGTAGACGGATCGTTATACTATATTTATGTCTCCCTTCTTTGATTGACTGTACAATTTGATACCATTTAATTTCACCGCAGCATTAGATTTATTCATGATAAATTTAGTTTTCACTCGAGAGTAGAAATGCGTTTATTGGCAAGAAACCTCAACAGTGTATCATCATGAAGGGATATTTAAAAGTATATTTTAGATAAAACTGCATTCCTTACTAGCATTGACCGCAAATAACGTGCCACAGAGGCTGTATGTCAAAATAATGACCGCGAAGTAATAGCCAGAGAGGCTGCGCTAGAATTGCGGCACTTTACATAAATATCGTTTAAAAAATTGGTCTATACAAACGTTTAGCTGATTTTATGTCAATTTTTCCTGTTTTCTAAGCGCATAAAGAATATAATATATTTTATTCTGATTTTTTTTTTTTTTTTTTTTTTTTTTTTTTATACCACTTAGGTGGCAAACAAGCATACGGCCCGCCTGATGGTAAGCGGTTACCGTAGCCTATGGACGCTTGCAACACCAGGGGTATCACGCGCGCGTTGCCGACCCTGCAGAAATCTCTTCACACCCCTTTTGAAGAACCCCATGCTGTACTCCATTGGGAAAACCACGGCGGGGAGCTCATTCCACAGTCTGAGCGTCCGCGGAAGGAAGCTCCTTTGAGCCCGCACAGTACGAAACAATTCAGGTTTCAATATGTGAGGATGGACTCCCCGTCGATGGCGAGAGTTGCGATGGTAGAAAGTAGCCGTGGGCATCATCTTAAACAATTCTTCAGAACACCGTCCGTTGTACAAGCGGTAGAACACACATAAGGAGGCAAAGTCTCTCCTCAGACTGAGGGGCTCTAAACCGCTTGTGAGCTCGGGATCGTCGACAATTCTTATGGCACGTCGTTGAACCGAGTCTAAAGGATCAAGCTGGTATCCAGGTGCCCCCGCCCATAGATGACAGCAGTACTCCAAATGAGGCCGGACTTGCGACTTGTAAAGTTGCAGCCTTTGCCCCGATGTGAAGTACTGCCTCGCTCTGTTGAGCACTCCGAGCTTTTTGGATGCCAGCTTAACCTTGCCTTCTAAGTGACTTCGGAACAAAACTTCGCTAGAAATGTCGACGCCAAGGATCCCGATGCTTTTGCTGATGTTCAAGGACGTGTTCTGGAACTGTGGAGCCACAGCAAATGGGGTTTTCTTAGCGGTGAACGCGCAGGCTTGAGTCTTGGTGGGGTTGAAATGGACTAGGTTTAGTCGACCCCAATCGGAGACACTAGTTAGTGTACTCTCGATTTCAGACACCAGCCGTTCACGGCTTTCCTCAACCTCGGAACGAGGGATATTTGCACGGCCCGTATAATGGGTGTCCCCTGTACTGTCGTCCGCATAGCAATGAATGCCGTCAATAGACAGCATATCATTGATATGCAGTAGGAACAGTGTTGATTTAAGAGTAAATAAGAATCTAATTGGATACCATTTAAATTATACCTTGATATATATTTTTTTAATTTATGGTGTTCCTAACGACCCTCAGTTTTGTTTCACTAAGCAAGTTAAAACTTTTCTAAGTTTTAATATTTTTTAACAATTTTTAAACTCAGCTCGCAACATAACAGTAAGAGTTGGCTTAGCTACTACTATTACTGGCAGCTTTCCCGACCGGACGTCGGTTTATGACCCCACTTTTATTGCTTAAGGAAAAACCATATCTCTTATTTTTCATGCTCTTAGAAAATATAAAACAAATGCATTTGCTTTGCACTGTGTTTGAATTAAAATTATTGTTGAAAATGGTTTTTTCAAAAAACTGAATTGAATATATTAATAGGTAATGTGTAAAATATTATTTCCTTATTTTATTAGTCCTGAAACTATACTCGTCAATTTTACTGGTTTTCTTATTCTGAATTTGATTTATATTTTCGCCAATTCCGTTTTTATATCTTTTCCACATCCATAGATATAATAAATAAAAGGCAGGCTGTAATAAATACAGTTCCTGGCAATAATTACAGGCGGGCAGTTAACGACAGTGCGCGGAATTAAGATTTTTGCCGTAAATGCTCGCCGCTCTGCCGGGATAAAACTGCCGTGCCAAGGATTAGGGGTTAAGTGTCCGCCTTAACGGGAATTGTTCTAGTGACGTGCTAGACTATCGATATCGACACATGCTATCGCAATAAAAATCAGAAAGAAAGGTCTCTTGTCCTCAATTAATGCTGCTGGGTACGTACGTACTGAGGTATATCCAAAATACTTTAATGCTATTTTATTGTTTTGGTAACTATTCTTATACGAGTATGGTGCGTGTACTTATGAATATATATTTTTTTGTTTTTATCGATTAGCCTGACATGATTGCAGAAGTCCACAATATTTTTAAGATAGCAAAATATTTCTAATGTGTTTATGTTTAACGTCCTTTATACTAATTATATGCTAATGGGTATATTATATTATTTCAATATGTTAGCTGAAAGATGCATAATTTAATATTGGATATGATGATCTTCGGAGATCGTTCGGAGCACAAAGTTTCTTAATCAACTTATTTTTCATCGGAAATAATATTCTCCATAGAATTATATCGATATAAAATAACGGACGATAACAACACTAACGCATCGTAGTGTAGTGGCAGACAGTCCGGTGTGGCGTTTTTATTGACACTCATACGGTGACAAATATCTTCAGGACTATAGGCACCACACTTCCATTTCTCGACTCATCTCGAGTACTGGCCCATTTAGCACTTACTTCTGTATAATGCTATTCGAATTTCAGATTTTGCTTTTAATTTTATTACTTAGGTTTTATTTCTTTTATTGCTTATTCATTATTGTTCTAACAATAGATAATTTCCAGTTTTTTTCTTATGGTATAGACAGAGACTTATGGCCGATTCCTATAATTTACGGACCGTTATCGGTTAAAATTAAGACTCTTATATCTTTACTAATAATGAAGCAAAGACCTCAAAGCTTTGCATAGCAGACCCTCCTATATGGAAGTAGCTATCATAGTTAACGTTAGCTTACGAAATGATCTATATGCCCAGTTTGGCAGTAAAAAAACCTACCATTAAAAGTAAAACGATTCGTTTATAGAAACCGGGCATAAATGGATATGAGCACTAGTGAATTACTATAAAATTTTAATTTATTGTATTTGAAATTGGTTAAGAATAATAAAATCTAGATACAGTATTATTATACGAGTTATTCTAGGTCTTATTATTAATGTATCAAAGACGTTGGTTGTTGTTATTTACGTAATCATAAATATTAATTTATCAAATGAGTATTAGAAACTCCATTTGTAGGCACAAAATATGCCTATAATTTTTTCCAAGGACTTAATTTTACGATATCCGAACTTAACCATTTCTAATAAAGTCTTTTATGGCTCGCTGCGAGCGAATGGAAAAATAATCTCATAGTTAAACTGTTATCGACACCGCTTGCCAAAAATTGACAGTATAAATTTTCAATTTTTATAAGCAACATTTTCTATTAAGGGCAGTCCATCCCTTAGCGGAGTCACGTTACGCACCTAAAGGGAAAAAATGGCAAGAGAATAGAGGAAAAAAATTCAAATCCGTCTAACGAACGCCAATACACTAGAGGCCCGTGTTTTCCTCCAGTTATTTCGAATATTCGACCCTGTATTGGGTATCAGTAACACGATTACTGACCCGACCTTAATTTAATCAGCTGCCGTGGCCGCTGTTTTTTTGTCACAACTCTAGGGAATTTTCATTTACCTTTTATGTACCTTAGATCTATAAAAAAATAAGAAATTTAATCACATCTTTGTCGACACTTTTATTTCACTCTAAGCTTACAATTAAAACTGAAACATGAAATGAAAACTGTCACTATTCGACGAAATTTGCATAGTGTTTTAAACTTCCAATCAAATGATTGTACGATAAAATAATTGTCTAAATTAATTTTCATTTTATTATTCCAAACAAATTAATGACACAATGTTCTTGATATAAACAATAATAATAAATTCAGCATTGGACAGTGATCCTTTGGCTCCCTAGGGTCGGGAAAAAAGCAAGATGGAGATAATCAGCCGTTTTTGTCGCTCGGAATTACGTCGGATAATTTGATTAGCTATCGGTGGGCGAGAAGCGTCCCCTTAAGAGGTAATCCTATTTTATAGGTAGGTCTTTTAATCTGATAGATGCTAGGTGTTTTATGTTGTATTTTATATTTATTTATGTTTTGCGTTGGTTACCTTAGGATAATTAGGTACAATAATATGCTAAGCTGTCTTTTGTAATATAAAAATAGTTTCAATGTCAACTGCTCCTTCGTAGAATAAATTGAGGTTATGGAAATATGTCGTTCATCAATCGTTCGTCAATTGTCAGATTTTTCGAACAGCAAATGCAGAATGACTTAATTTACCCGCTAAAGATTCTACAAGAAGAACCCATTGCAATTTATTGTACAGCTAAACTGCTGCCATCTATTAATACCTAACTCTTGCACTAAATTTGGAATGGAGAATCTTAAGCATTTAGTTTTCTTTGTATTTAATAACAGATTGTTTACAGAAAACTATTTTACTGATTTTTATACTCATTCAGTAGTGTTAATTAAGAAAGTACTTAATCGTTAAGACGACCTCTATCTTTTATTTATTTGAGTAGATTTCACAAGTTTTCAAGGCTAATCATAAAGTGATTAATGTTTTAGTTTATATTTACACCGCAAACACCAGGCTCTGATGTTACATAGCACACACATCTAAAACTTGAAAGTATATAATAGCAATTTTACCCGCACCATTTGCTAAGTGTAATTATAGGTAAAAAAGCAAGGGTTGCAGAGTGGCCATGTTGAGAAGTGTGACGTCATTAGCACTCTGTTGACACAACCCGCCTGGTGCTGTGAATGGCGAGGCAAAACTGCCTAGATGGGCGTGTTCCCAATATGGTGGCCTGAGTTTTGTCAAAGACATTTCTAAACTCTTCAGAGTCTTTCGCTTTAAAACATACAATATGTTTTTGATTATGCCTCTTCTTAATTAGCTGAAGGAATTTTGATGTTGTCATACTAGACTAGATTATGTCAAGGCAAAAGATTTCTTAATCGATGGTAATAATCAATGATTTATTAATGAAATCTATACTTAATATAATAAAGCGGAAGAGTTGAGTTTTTAGATTTTTGTTTAAACGGCCTATCTCTGAAACTGCCAGTCGGTTTCTAAAAATTCTTTCACTAATAGGACGCTACATTATCCCCGAAAATAATAGGTTACTTTTATCTCGAGAACGCGAGTGAAACCGCGGGGGACAGCTAGTTAGAGATATAAAGCGTAAAACAGTTCAAATTCCAATACTCGTATGGAACGTTAGGAATAAATCCGACAATTTAAAGCAAGATGTCATTTGATTTTAATATAGCCTATACAATTTTAAAACTCGTTCGCAAGTATTCAAATAAATAAAAAACGAAACACAAGGAAAATAATCAGCAATTTGCCGCCATAGAGCCATTTAAATGCCCTTTTGTGCCGAATGTCCATTTCCGACAACTTGAGCCTTTGAGCAAGGAGCAGTCAAAGAAGCCGATGTCAACATTCACATACTACCACTAAGGATAAAGAAAACTGCATTCAAATTTAGGTCTTATTAATAGGGAAAAAAATATTGCATATCAGAGATAGAGTCGCAAAATTACTAGCATCACTCGTTTCGGGTTTTCATTATAAATAAATAACCTGGGACATTCGTCACACACGGTCATCTGATCCCAAACTAAGCAGAGCTTGTACTATGGCAACCAGATAACTGATATCATAACTAATGTTATAAATGCGAAAGTGAGTTTGTTTGTTTGTTACGCCTTGACGCCTCAACTACTCAACGGATAATCATTGTCATGTAGAAAGCCTATAGTATGGAGAAGGACATAGGCTACTTTTTATGCTGGGAACGCGGGTAAAACCGCGGGGGGTAGCTAGTAATACATAATACTACATTTTGTTTGTAAATACATTCTTAATATACATAATTAGTACACCCAGACTCAGGACATACAGACATGTTCATGCAACCTAAATTTGCATCGATTGGACCCAATTATATTTTTATGCCTTTTGCGGTCGAGACCTTGGGACCATGGGGGTCAGAAGCTCGCCGTTTTGCTCCCACCTTGTCTTCAAAATTGATCGAGACCTCCGGAGACCAGCGGGCGGCAGCTTGGCTATCCAAAGAGGAAACGCTGCCAGCCTTCTGGGAACCTTGCCGTTAATCGGAAGCAGCGGCAGGCTTGAGGAAATTTTATATATATAGTTTGTATTTTGTAAATATAGATTGTATTTTGTACATATTTGTTGTTAATAATAAGAGATTTCTAATTAGAGCCGAATTCGTACTGATTTAATACAAATAATATATTACGTTTACATAACACTTTAGTATACATTTGCCAACGGCACAAAACTCCACAAACGAACCATAATAACCTCGTATAACAATAAATACACCCCCGCAACATTTGATAGCAACTTATTATTTTTATTCTCGCGTTATTGTTGTGAAAAACGTTGGATTTCTATGCCAGAGCGTGGGGCGTCGGTGATCCCCTGCCAATTAATATTGGACACGGTGGTCAAAGTTGTGTCAATTTTAGACATATTTTTTGTCACATCGCATTATAGATTGGTCGGCAATCAATCTTGCAAAAGTCTGCTCACTCAGATATATTAAAATTATAAACCCTCTAGAAATGTAGCCGCTTAGGTACTCGCAATTACAATTTCAACAAAGTTTCACAAATTAACACAGTGCCACGATTCACGGTGGTGACGGCACAAAATGTAATTAATAATGTAATGCAGCGGCCGAGCTCAAAGTTTGCTTTAACATAGAAGTTGATTCAAAATTCGAATCTCACACGTCGTGGTGGCGACCTTATGTGGCAAAAAAACAAAACTCAAATATAACTGACACGTTACGTCGTGTGTAGTAACGAGCTAATTTAAACTTTTCGGAGCTCCAGTCCTTTTGGAGGGTGGCTCCCCCTACTTCGTCACCTGAGGCGTCCGACTATCCTTATGGCTAGACGGATTTCAATAGCCAAAAATAAAATACATGCGTGGTTACATTGATTTTAATCGAAATGTTACATGATACTAATACTAAAATGTTATTGCACTTTGTAATCTTCCAAAAACATCTAAAGTATGATTACAAATACATAATTACAAAATGGACCTTTAATTTATCTTTTACCAGCTATTCCCCGCTGTTTCACCCGGGTTCCTCCGGGATAAAAAGTAGCCTATATCCTTCTCCATCATACCATACCATAGGCTATCTGCATGCCAAATTTCATGACGATCCGTTGAGTAGTTGAGGCGTGAAGGCGTAACAAACAAACTCACTTTCGCATTGATAATATTAGTAAGGATGAGATAGGTACTCTAAGCAAAATCTTAATGAAATCCCCTATTTGAACTTCACAGTAATAAATAACATCGTCCTTTTTAGACATATAGACCTCAATACGCCTCATAAATCACATTACACAATTGTGAAAACAAATATCTAAGTTGTGGGTGTAAAAATTTTGTCCACACGGCGCATGTGTGGGCTGACCACTGTCCAGTCGTAGCCGGTGGGTGTGGCCGCCCGCTATTTGTCTGAGTTGACCCACTGTGCAGTAAATCCCGTATTTCCACTTAAATAGATATTGATAGGGTTCGATTAGGTAAAAGGTTCAATAGAGATGCTCCAATGAGTATTATAGAGCGGGCAATGTAAAAGGGGCTTATTAGGGTTTAGAAAAGTTTTGGGATAATGTATTTTATGTATAGATAGTCTGTAGGTAGATATTAGAACTTACCAGTAGCTGCACCTAAGTCAGAATTCCTTTTTGCTTGGGATTTTCTAGAATTCCAGTTCAAAAGTATGAGCAAATTTAACCTTCTCTAAACCTAACAAAATCGTAACAAATTATCTCTAGATTCAAATCAATTAAACACCAAACATTACATCTCGAATGTGATCTATTAGCTTAACAAATAGTGATACAATATGTTCTACCGGTAATAGAACTTCCTATAGGAAGTGATGAAAAAACAATACCATTTGCCACGAGCCATTGCTGTACAAATCTTTAAAAAAATTTACGTCAACAGAACACGACATTTACATAATATACCCCCTGTACAAACTAGGTACGGCATTGTAAACAGCACGACCGAATCACGTAGTTTTTTCGCTATATTAATTTAGTACTCCGATTTCAACGAACCCCCGTATACATTATGCCGTAGGAAAGTACGGCCTATATTCGTTCACAAAGAAATTGAAGGAAAAATAATAATAACGAGAACGAATGTAAGGGCGTCTGCCAGCACAGTACTTATGTGAAATTAGCTCGAGAACGGCTTTGATGTGCCGACCAATTGTGCGAGACTTGAATGTGAAAACGCCTTTAATTGTGTCGTGTCAATGTCGGCGTCGCGTCTCGGCTAGTTTATTAACTATTATATGCAATTATTGTAACATTATGGACATAATAAGAAAACAAAATAAAATGTACGGACAATATTTTCGCCGGTAAAAATCACACCTGACACAAAATATCATTAAGTTAAAAAACATCTGTTTTAAATACCAACAGCACAAAAAGATAACTTTCTTATCTCAACAAAAGAACCCTTTTGAAAGTCAGACCACATGCAATAAGACGGTTATTATAACCTCAATTTACCATTGAGAGATAAGTGGTCAATACCACAACTGACACCTTAGTTTTGAACACCGTGACTGCAACAACTGGTAATTAAGTGTAATTTTACACTTACAGGGTTGAATGAAAGTGTCTTTGTCCATATGCTGCGTTGACCGAATGTCGTGAAACAGTTTTTTTTTTATATAATTGCTATTGAATCCTGTTTATCTTTCAAAATGTGAAAGGGTGTCAAACTAATTTTGAGATCTGTTGTGTGAACTTGGGAGTTGTTTATATTTATGTTTTGAGAATACGTAGCCGATGGTTTCTTATAAGGCCCTTTTCCTCTACAGCGGATGCGGACAGCGCGGCAGAGGGCGGTGGTTCCCCGACTCCGGGGGTACCAGCCGACACCCTCACCTGCGGGGCCTGTCGCAGAGCCTTTGCCCTAGCTGACATCGTCCGCTTTATCCAGCATAAAATTTCCGCCTGTGATAAGGACCTCACATCCTACCATTGCTATAGTGCTGGTGAGTATAATTAATAATTGTTAAGACTAGCTGTCCTACATGGTTTCAAATCCCTAATACCATGATATGGTTTCCTGATGAGGTTTTCCTTTACCAAAAGCTCAATCGTTGGATTCTAACCTTCGGCACGGCATGTCAATAACACCAAATTCAAAATAAACTAATATAACTATTTTCACCATGCAGGTCCAAACTCCGACCATGAAGATGGTTCAAGACCAAGCCAGGTGTCTAGTAATAGTGCAACTGCGAGGAGGCCTTCGCTCCTCACTGCAAGGAGACCACCGAGCAGTAGGGTGCACACCCCTCCGTTGGCTAGTCCATCGATGGCACCACCTGATTTACTTGAAGATGGAGGTGCTTCTAGCACGCCTAAGCGATTGCTGGACGGTAAGTTACTACTGATAAAATGTATTTTATTTCATTTAAAATACATGTATGTATGTTTCAAGAGGTGTGATTTGAAGAAATTATAAGCTTTTAACTGTGTAGCTTAGTATAAAGAAATATTTCAAAAATATTTTTTTAATATATTTAACCTGGAACGACTTTTTTACGAAAGTAAACAAGTTTGTAAGATATGCCAGTATTATTTTATAAAAATGGTTGAACTTGATCCCTTGCAAAAAATTCATCCTTTTGGTTGCCCCGCTCGAGTGTTCTAAATTATAGTATCTCCTACAGAAGCTGATGCAGGAGTATCAACCCCTAAAAGAAGAGCATCTACATCCCCAATGCCTTCAAGTTCCCCTGATGAAGACATCAAGCCCAAGATCAAACAGGAACGCATGGACACCTCTAGTTCGCCAGAGGACCAGAAAAAATCTAGAACAGAAGTAGCTGATGCCGAATCAAATACTATGCACAGTGGTAAGTGTATTTCAAATTCTTATGATAACTTGAAAGAAGATTACAGCATAGGGCAGTCTGATATGAATAATATACTGTAAAGAAACCAAACTATGTCTATAAATTCTTTACAAACAGTTGGTAGTACGGACGTATATTGCTCACAAACGGAAAAACACGTGCGTCTGACAAATTCCTTTATTTCCAACAACTACGTCATCGCCTTTACACAGTCCGGTATTTAGTGTTTTATTAATGATACGTTCACGTTGACGGCATCAAAGGATTCGGCCTATGGAGACAATTTTATCGTCACTTTCAATTCCCTTTGTCCTATAATGTGCAAGATGTTGCACAACAACAATGTTGGATGCACGTAATGCTGACGTCATCATACGTCTATTTACGAACTTAATCCCGTCACTTTACGTCACTAACCAAAAAGGGTGTTCATATTAACCCAATATACTCGTATTTTCCTTTGTCTACAATTGAATAATACATTTTCATAAATTAAACATATAAATACTCTAGTTTTGATTTAAAAGATTAAGTTGGTATCCAAAACAAACCTCACGTAATCCAACTAAAATAGATGTTACTCTTTTATCTAAATTGTTTTTCTTAGGAGCCCAATCGACTAATCCTATAACGGTACACTAATAAAATTAAAATAAATAAGAAAAAATAGAAGCTCCAAATCTCGGAACATCTGTATAAGCGAGCAATCTTGCGGGGGCTGTTCGAGAAATAATCTATCCGAGAGAGTAACCCTTTGTGCCGGCAGATGTGCTGTCATTTGACACTTTTGTATTAAACCGTTGCACAACAAAGGCTTTCTTAAACCCGAAAATTGTGCACCGTTCGAAAATTTCAACCCGCATATTGTCAACCGCTTTATGGAATACGATTTGTTAAACAATTATTAAGAATTGTTACCTTTCGAAATATATCCTTGCAAATAGTTATCCTATTTTAATAAATTCTTCGAAATAAAGCCTTAATTAACCATGTGAAATATATTATTATTTAATAATGCACTTAGTTAAAAAAAAGTCAAGATAATCTGGTCACTGAAAATATAATATAATATTAAACGGCATCACATAATATCGTTGCGCTATCATTGAAGTGTCAATAGCAGGTTTGCTTCAACACCAGTTGTTTCGGCTTATTGAGTTTATCCTAAACGTTCATATTAACCCCTTCGAGTGAGCTGTCAAACCACCCATATTCAATAAAGGGTCACAATACAATAAAATATCACAATATATTAAAATGATAACAAGAAACAAAGCTTTATCAAACTATAAATCTAGTTAACTTTTAAAACCGCATTGAAAACGGAAGCTTATTGTCAAAACAAGGACATAATTCTAATGGTGACAGTAAGTCGCGACCTCGTGCCAACTTTAAAAGGGATCTTAATTTTAATTGTATTATTCCGTACATATTAATTAACCCCATCGCTCTATGAACAGATATGGGGGATGTTTTTGAAGAAAAAAATTATTTGCATGAACACACGATTGACGTGCGCGCATTGTTATCTACTGCCTTTTGTGATGACCCTTATGTTAACCATGATGACGCTACTGATAAAAGAGCTCGCGTATTACGTGTCGGTCATTTAATATTCAGCTTTTGTAGCATCAGTTTAAAGTTCAATGTAGAGGGATATTTAAATGTCGTTAATGACACTGCGTAAGCGGGTGACTATGATATTATAATTGTCAAAGATGCTACCGAGGCCCCATTGTTAGAAGCGGCCTTTTATAATTTTTTGAAAGATAAAAAATGTTTGGCGTGTTCCTGACACGTGGTTGTACGCTTATGCGTTCGCCGTGACCTATGGAACTTCTTTGAGTGTGACACAATGGTCGAGTATATTTTTAGTTTTTGTACTGGCGGGAAGGTGGCTAAGTGGCGCGTTTTAAATAAATGGGTTTTAATTTTAGACATGACGTCTACGACTTTGTTAAAGGTGAGGGGAAGAGTCTCGTGCCTATCGCGTGTCCTTTAACAATGTGCTTTCGGGTTATATTTGGAAGGAATAGCAGAACTGGGTACAAGTTTATTCAATTACACTGATCAACCCCCTTCAAGACTACTGAGATATTCTATAGTGGCCACCTTGCCCACCGTTAGGTATAAAAGACGGCAATTACAGTGATCAGTGTTTCCATAAATTTATATAATTTATGTGTCGTTCAACAAAGAAACATTCTACAGATGGATACTGTGTCCACAATGTGTCGCCACAGTCATTACCATCACAAAACGTTGGAGAACCGATGGCCGTCAGTTATTTGTATCAAAACAAATATTGGATCAAGTGTGGATCGAGTCCAGTGTTTGGTCTCCTTTGTTTGGTTTACAAATTAATGAAGGATTGTCGGGCTGGATACGTGTCTCATATTCAAACCATGTTGATCGTCACCATTTCAAATATTTCCGTAGGGATATATTTAATATGTATTTATCAGATGGATCATCTGACGCTTTTTTATTGATTAACAATTTATTTAAATGTTGGATGCTATATTTAAGCTGGTTTGTCGACCAAACCAACAGGCGAGCGGCCCCTGATAAAATTATCGTTTTAAACTTAAGTGCGCACGGTTGGACGAATCGCTTTGCGCTCGGTCAGACCAAACAACATGCTTTTTTCAAGTCTGCTCATGCAAAATAAACGTCAACAAAAGAGTTTCATTGAATAAGTACAAAATCCGTTCTATCTGCGAACTAATTACGCATTCATAGACCGTTTTCTTGATAAATGATGGCCCCCGCAAATGATTCCTCGATTAAGTCCCGTCCGAGATATTTCCATATCAAGACATGTTTTCTTAAGGGTCGACCACAAAAGGGCCATCTCGGCGCCCAATCTTTAATCCTATCTCGGGACCTTTGCGGGCGAATTTAAATTTCTTTAGAAATATCGTCTTTATTATGTACGTGCGGGTTTCTATTCCTTGTGACGTTCGTGGGCGAGATAACGTAAGTTAAGTCCGAGAAGAGATTGTTGTGAAAAAAACTACCGCTAACTTTGACGAGATCCCATCTGCGGAGAGGTGCCCACACAAATATGATCTCTAAGATTTAATAGTTTAAATTTCAAATGGAACGCAGGGGCCGGGATTAGTAGAACCTTATTTTGTATATGAGGTGATAAGTCTTTATGAGGGGTCAAACCTTTTCTATAGTGAACCTCACCCTTTTAGTGAAAAGAGTCCGTTGATAGCTGATTTAGGAATGGTGATAATGCATTCAGTGTGTGTAAATATATCATAGATTTAGCTTATGATAGATTGCCTGGACGATCTTTGGAGTGGATGTCTATATTGTCTGTGGTTTTTATTCGGTTGTATTGTTAGATGTTGTCCCTAGGTTAGGAATTTTTGCGGATTGCCGTATGTATTGATTGCGAACGGGTGCAGTTGGGTATGGGTGCAGTTGAATAGCTGTCATAGTTGCTTTGTGGCCGGTTGCTGCGTGGGGTTGGGACTGGTGGCCGGTCGATGGAATTCGTTAATTAAAATTTTCGGTTTGATTAAGCAAAGCCCTTGTTAGTTTTAGATAAATGTATAAATCAATATATTACTTACTATTAAACAATTGAAGGCAGTGTACAAATTACTATTCAGAAGTCGATGCAAAGTTTCCATTTCTATAAATTGGCCTTATTGTAAAATAAGTTTAGAGCGTACAAAAGGTCAAAGTATCGGAAAGCCTATATGTGCCTATATGGTTCTCTTACATCGCTTATTTTACGAAAATGAACAGTCCATCAACTATCACTCTCCTCAAACATACTCCACTAAAACGCATCGGACGCAAAAATCAATTTTAAAGCAAGTCCATCCACTTAGTTGTCCCAAACCTCCCCTCGGCATTTTATTGTTTTTCCTCGCATTTTTTGTAATATGTGGTAATGGTCGTCACACATGTGTCGACAACGACTATTATGAGTTTAAAATAGCCCCACACATTGAGGCAAAGACGGTCGCAGACCAATTTTGGTGATCATATTGCGGCTTAATTTTGAATAGGATGTTTTGGTTTTTTAAAACTTCATACTCTACTAAGTACCTACTTAAATTGATAGGTTTGGAGATTTGTGGCCAAATACTACGCCACTTATATTTAAGTTGTGATTAACTAGAGATTTGACAGTTCGATTGTATGGGACAGATTCTCAAGTATATACGTCGACGTATTTTAAGTGTCTTCAGTATTTGGTCATAAGGTTTTCTATATATCATGGAGGTAAATTTTTCTAAAGGCACGTTTTTTGTATACATTCCAAGAAGTTATTGTTAACTAAATACCATTTATACTCTAAAAGGGTCAAGTTCTAGCGTTTAGGGGCCAGGCAAAATACTGTTAACCAAACTGCACTTTTTTATCTACTTCAATTTAAAACATGCATTGTTTAAACTACAATTTAGTTGCTAATGCTCTGATATTAAAGAAAATAAAAAACATCAAAAATGTAGAGTATTAATGAAAACTTTCAATAAAGTCACACCCTACTAAGTATAGGCGTATCTTTTATTAGTGGGAGGGCGCGATGAGGAAGCAATTTGAAACGCGATAGTTTACAAAAATCACGGTTTTAGTAGCTCAGTTTGGGTGCGGGCGCCGCCATTTTTAATAAAGCTTACTTACATAATATTAATAGCAAATTAGTTAATTGTAGCGAATAATGATGAGTCAAGGTAGATGACGTCATGTACTTGTAAAGAGTCGTCGTAAATCAAAGGGTCCGCAACGCGCGAGTGACACCCCTGGTGTTGCAAGTGTCTATAGGCTACGGTAACCGCTTACCATCAGGCGGGCCGTATGCCTGTTTGCCACCTCAGTGGTATACAAAATAATATAACCTAAATCATAACATCAATGACTCTATTAAATTACAATAGATTGATTGACAATTCTGCATTGCATGTAGCGTCTTACCTTACGTACTTTTGGTCACATTATACTCGGATAATGATAAAACTTAGTACTTTACTATTTGTAAACAAGGCAGTATTTTTATCCCTCTTTTTGCTTCTAAGTAGGAGCGAAAGCTTGCGGATTTTTAAGACTCTACCATGCCATATTGGCTAAACAGATTTTGATGTAATTCTTAGCTCTTAGATGTATCATATCCTGGAAATATACATGTTATACTTTTAATATTGGAATCACTTGGTATCTCTGAAATGCGGGAGGATACCTGTCACATCCTAATCCTAATATTATAATTCGAAAGTGAGTTTGTTTGTTTATTACGCTATCACGAATTCACGACTCAACTACTCAACGGTTCATCATGAATTTTGGCATGTATATAGTCTATGGTATGGAGAAGGACATAGGCTACTTTTTATCCCGGGAAAGTAGGTGAACCCACGGGGGACAGCTAGTTTATAATATTAGTAAAATAGTAGGTACGTTCATTCCGTTTTTTAATGACAACCTATCAAAGAGTTTCATAATGTATAAGTACATAACTTGGGTATGTAAGGTCGGGGTCATTTCTCACATAGCAGCTATCTTTTGTTTTATAAAACACTTGTGTGCAATTGTACATTGACGGTCAAATCGGTCAACCCAATGTACATATTTAAACAATAACTTACAAATTGAAATTATTTTTTCAGTTGTGTACTTATGACCCAGACATCATTGAGTTTATGCGTCACGGTAAAGGTATTCGCATAATTTTAGTTGCACTGCGGTGATATGAAGGGGCAACACTTATTTTAAATTAACTGCTTTGAATTGAACAAAAATATTTCTTTATTATTAATTTAAAGGAAACTTGAAATTACAAGCCAAATGAATCTTACTTAAATTAATATACTGAAAAAACTGGACGAATTAATGTACTGTACCGTAGGTACTGTAATGTAGGTACCTTTATATTTAGGTTTTTTTAGAAACTCAGTATTTTGATGACTTCAATAATAATTTTCGAAACCAGCGTCATCATCATCATCAGCCTATTATGTCCCACTGCTGAGGACAGGCCTCATTTCACAAATCAGGGTGTAAGGGAATGGACAGATACTCCACCACGCGTGCCCACTGCGGATTGGTGGAAGCCGCCTAGAAGGCCTCCAACTAGCTTAACGACTATCACAATTCAGTGATAAACGGGACCAACGGCTTTACGTGCCTTCCAAAGCACGGAAACGCTCAATTTGAAATACCACTAGGCGGTCACCCATCCAGGTACCGACCACGACGGTGGTAGCTTAACTTGCCGATCGATTAAGAACGGCTTATCATACTTACACCACGAGCGTTTCATGTCTTACATAATTAGTCATAATTCACGAATTATTATCAAAATTATGTATAATCTAGTGATAGTATGCGTCCATTTCAATATTTTTTCCAACTATCCGCGGTAAGCAATGTACTATCTCGTAGTTATGGGTCACAATTTGCACCATTTGGGTTATAACTTCGCACTAGCACATAGGCTGTGTTGCCACTGCAAGCGGAGAGCGGCCTACAATATTATAACATTAATATTTGTGATTGTTTGAGTTCACTAGATGGTAGATGAGTCGTATTAGGGAAAAGGTGACAACAAATAAAAGTGAAAAAGTAGGCAGTCTAAAGGTGCAAGTTCATAGCCGACTGCATGCAGCAGTAGCAGACGACGTGTTGTTCCGACACCACTGGTGTCTATGTATTACTATGAAATACCTTCCAATGCTAGCGATATATACATTTATCGCTAAAGCACGGAATTAAGAGGGACGCCTAAAGCAAAACTAACTAAGCAAACTGTTTCAGGAAAATTAGAAACTTGCAAAGATATTTCAATAGTTTCTTACAACCAGATTCAGAACAAACAGATGCACACAAATATTTATCCTGGGATCGAACCCACGACTTTATGACATAGCATCCACTCTAACTAGCCCGTCACATGACGAAAGCCTTCATTAAACATCAAATTTCCCTCAATTGGCTGTAACTCAAATCGCTGTTCGCGAACCGTCTAGACGCAGCCCATGGGGGGTTCGAGGGGCGGGCGGAAGGGGAAGGCGGTCATTCAGCGCAGCGGCGCGACGGACATCCGCCGCATAACAAGTCGATGGCGAGTCTGGAACGCTGCCGTTCTTATTTCGCATAGATTCAAAAATAGAACACGTTTGGTTTTTTTTTCCTTTTTATTATTAGGTTTTAGGCATGGAAATTATTGCTACTTTAAAGGAATTCTCATTTGATGATATTATTATTTTTTATAGCATGATTTCATTAGCGATATATGATTTGCAATGATTTGTAACCTACGTCATCGATGCTGATCGACGGTATTTTTCATTGGAAAACAAAATCATGTGCGAGTATCGCACGCAAGTGTCAAATTATCACTGATGCAAATTATATATACTTTCGTAGCAAAAAAATATTTTTCTATCCTGCTACATAACATGCTAAAGAAGTTAACACTGTATGTCACTTGATATAAGGTTTATTTTTGAATACTCTTAAAAGCTAATCAATGATAAAGTTTTTTTTTTTTTAATTTGTTCATGACTATGGATACAAAGTCCTTCAGTCGCATACATTTTATTTATATTCTTTATAACATGTAACAGGCTATGTCATGGACGGTAGCAGATGTGACATATGAAAACAAAATCATATTCTTTATCACCTGCTACTTGTGATTTATGCCATGCCTATTAGGTTTTTGATGATTGCTTGTTTTAATCTGAGCAAGGAGTCTTGGAAGGCTGTCGTATTAGATTTGTAGAGATTTAAAAATATTACACGTTTCAAATAGAAATTATTCTCCTTTTTATGAAAGTGGCTGTTTTTGTTTGGCGTCACACATAATGTTAATCATATTCATTATCCAAAAGAAATTTCTTGCCGGTTAATGATGGTAATTAAAAATGTTGTGTAATTCGCTGGAAACTGCTTAATTTTTCCTACACTTAAGTTTTCAAATTATTCGCCACATTAAACTTACAGTACAAAATATAAGCAACATAATACGTATGCTGTAGGGTGGTTGTCTGTAGTTTCTAGTGGTGTCCGCGAGAGGCGCTGGGGTGCTAACAACTGTTGTTGTCGCCGGAAGCAGCGCCGGCGGCTTCCGGTCCAAGAATGTTCTATATGGGCCGTAGGAATTTCGCATTTTCAGCTCTAGTTCCAGATTTTGTTTATTCATTCTGTTTAAATTTTTAAATATCTGATTTATTTGGCGTGACACCATTGTAGAGAAATATTTTCTATCGTAACTTATATCTGATAATGATTTATTACGTTTCGCTCAATGATACTACTTTAAGTAAAAACAGATTTATGCAAATTTAAATATATTACTAGTAAGGATGTATGAATATAAATATCACTGAAAAGTTGGCGGTTATTTGATGAAACTGAGCAGAGGTAACTAGATAACTGATATTCTACATGATACTTATAAATAATATCTTTTTACATAGATATATCCTAATCAAACTCAGAATAAGCCTATCTACCTCAGGGTATGGTAATTACACACCAACCGACCAGAAAGAATTTCTCTTAAAAAATTACCTTATGACAGAAATTGACATTATCTGTCAATTCTGACTTTCTGTCAGCATTCATTTCAGAATGTCAAAATTAACAGATACATAAGGTCATAGTCATAATTCGCTTAACCATAGTTTAAAACCCACTGTTAAATCGTATAGTCCCTCGCTAGGCCAAAAAATATCACCCTATAAAACTAATAAAAACACACATATATTATAAAATATAGCAGAATCCAGTGTCCATGAAGCAAATACGAGCGGAAGCGCTTTTCCCGCCACTGCCCGCGCTTAAGCGGTCCACCCACGGATATGGGGGGGCCTAGGTGGCCCACCCCCAGGTCTGGACCCCCCCTGTGTTTAAAAATTTCACCCCCACTGGATAGGAGCCACACAATGGCCGGTAATCAGCGATTGCCTTTTGAAATCGAAACGGTTGTTAAACTTTCTGTATGTTGTATAACCTGTGGGGAAACTGTAGCCGTTTTATTGATGATACCGGAATCTGATACTTTTTTAATTGTCTGAGGAAGTTTAATGAGACATTTTCTTTCCATAGAGTTTTATAGAGTTGATTGAAAATATCTGTCAAATCGTGTTCTTAAGGTTCAAATTAGTTCGAATTATCAACAGTTTGACAGGTATTTTCAACCAAACTCTATAAAACCAAATTAGTTGGTTAAAAAGCCTGTCTATGATTTTTTTAAATTTTATAAAAAAATTGTAAATTTAAATTGTAAATTTTATTTGGCATTAAAATTATAACATAGTGAATCTTTTTTGAAACCAGATTTTTTTTCTAAACCTGACTTCATACAACAAAAGAAAATTACATAAGCAAATATATTCAATCTATACCGTTTAATACCGACCACCCAAACACAATCAAACTTTCTTCCATTCACAATTATCACCATTAACACGCACACACACACACATACTGACCAAAGATGTTATCAGTGGTTGAAATTACACGCAGTCGGTAATCGGTGTAAGCTGGTATCAATCGAATTTGGAGCCATTGGATACCAGTTTTGTTGACCCTACTTTAAACAGGCTAGATACCGTCAGCATATAAAAAACTGATTGAAGATACTCTACTGTCGAATATGAAATATTCTTTGGGATATCCTTTTTATAGATATATAGATAACTAGCTGTTCCCCGCGGTTTCACTCGCGCTCCCGCGAAATTAGCCAATGTCCTTCCTCATACCATAGGCTATCTGCGTGCCATTTAATTTGATCAGTTGAGTAGTTAAGGCGTGAAAACTCAACAAACAAACTCACATTAAAATTGTAAATATTAGTAAGGAAGTAAGGAGAGACTTCTGCCTATTTGTACCAAAAAGTAAGATACGCTTAACCTATAGGAGAGTCCTAACGCTACTCAATATGATAGCTTTAAATAAAATAAGGTAGAGTCGTCGAGACTCTGTATTTGTTTGCTGTCTGTACTATGATGACCAAAACGCAACACAATGAACAATGCTCTGGACAAAAAGGTCACAATATTGATATCGCGATATATCTTTTTTATGTACAGGCTGTAGTTTAATCCGTTACAGTCAATTATATTCCATTCAATAAAATAAATATTTAATGACAGTGGTACTTTAGGTAAAGTCCGTAGATTTGAATGATAAAGTATTTTTACTTTATT
The DNA here is from genome assembly GCA_947623365.1 of Achlya flavicornis. Taxonomy (NCBI): domain Eukaryota; kingdom Metazoa; phylum Arthropoda; class Insecta; order Lepidoptera; family Drepanidae; genus Achlya; species Achlya flavicornis. Next base: position 9,917,263 of record OX392482.1, read on the forward strand.
TATATGACAGAAAAAACAAAAATTACTCAGCTAGGCCAAAGTGTGAGCCTAAATGTTAGTTTTAATGCGTCGGTGAGTGCTACTTTGTAGGCCACAGTGGTGCGAGTTATTCACTACGGACAGATACGGCGATTTCGTGGGATGCCTTAGACTTAAAATATTATTATTTTGTTTTGTCTTTATCTAAAAGTATTGCTAATAATTAAACAAAAAAAAAACAGTTTTATAAAATTGATAGATTTCTGTTATAATTTCAAGATTGTTAAATCGTTGCACTTCCCTTTAAGCTCGCTGAGACGTGATTGTCTCCACAATAAAATGTGTCTCGGGTTCACAATGAACAATCAAATTACAAGCAAAACCCGCTCCCCGTTTGGACGCGCCTTGACCATATGACCTCATATTACATACCTACTACATTATGTATGAACACTATTGACATTTAGTATCTATGACCTAAGTTTGTGCCAAATACTTTTGATTGACATGTTTCGAGTCCCATGATTTTGTTAATGTTTTACGTTTATTCACATTTGTTTTCTTTATAATAAAAGTTAAGTTAAGTTGTAACTAACTGTATAGCTATTTATCGAATCTTGTAGCTTCGTTAAAACGTTAGTGTAACAATAAAAAGCAGAGATAGACACTATCGTTACTTGAAACCTACATCTACGTAGATTAATATAAAAAAGCTCGCTATTCATTTTTCTCTTACCGGTATAGCGTTACATATATGGATTTCAATATCAACAGTCTTAACCCGCGCGTGCGTACGTGATTCCCGAGCGCGTATATTTCATAAGATTTTAGAGGTGCATGAATCACGCGGGACACGGAGGGGCTATCACTCACCGCTGCCGACGTACGGAACCCTTGGACCTCTGCCTGCTTAGCATGCACACCACGCACACACCCTAGGCCCAACACTACGATATGTGAGAGCTATTACTAGACACTTTGCCCGTGTTAATATTGCTGTAAATCTTCTAACGGGAACCGTTTCCATCTTCGCTGCTATCACTTAAGGGCTGCATGTTTTAACAGGTGTTTTTTCCTTGTTCACAGAACCGAGCAACTATGTGTGCTCGACTTGTAAGGCTCGCGTGCACTCTGCTTGGAGGCTGCTTCAGCACGTTCAACACGTGCATGGCGTAAAGATCTACGTTGAGACGATGCCTCAACAGCTACAGAACAAGCAGAATCACTCGTCCTCCAGCACTTCTTCCTCAAGCTCTGGTTGCTCGTCTACTGGCGGGCCTCTGCCTCCACCTTCATTACGACATCATCCGTTATTGCCACCTCCGGATATGCATTCCCCTTTTGGAGTTGGTGGGCTATTAAGGATGCCATTACCAGGGAGCTTACCACCCTTAGCCCACCCTTCAGTTCCTCCAGCACCTATGTTTGCGAGGCCAAATCATCATGACCGGTTCAGAATGGAACAGCTCGTTTCAGAGCAGTTTCGTCATCACGGATTAAACCTAGCTGCTGCGGCAGCTGCTGTGGCGGCTAATTCTCTACCTCCACATCAAGCATTCCCATCACCGGCGGATCGGCCTCCCATAGTGCCTACGTCGATGTCAGGTCGAGAAAGGGCTCCGCCCGTATCACAACCACTCTCACTTGAACCCCAGCTGGATTTTTACTCGCAGCGCTTGCGGCAACTGGCCGGTACGACCAGTCCAGGGGCGGCCACAGGCAATTCGAGCTCTCCTAGCCCCAGGAAGCATTCTCCTCCGTTCGCTTCCCCGTCGCCCTCCCGAGTCGGCCAGACTCCACCGGCGGGCGCCGGACCCGGAACGGTGGACACGCCTCGAGAAGCCACGAGGCCACATAGTTCAACGTCACCAGAACGTCGGACCGAACCAATGGCGGCAGACGCGCCGCCTCCAGAGCGCCCGACTTCAACTCCATCCGTCAAGCGCAACAACGATGAAGGTATCCATTCCTGTGAGTTCTGTGGTAAGAAGTTCCGTTTTGAAAACAACTTGATTGTTCATCGCCGCTCACACACAGGTGAAAAACCTTTTAAATGCTCAGAATGTGATGAATCTTTCGAAAAAGCATCAAAATTGAAGAAGCATATGAAAGTTCATCAAGGAACTGATAACAATACTGAAGAAGGCGACTCGGGTGGCGATACGGGTGAAGATGATTCCGAAGATGAATTAGATGATGAAGATCTAGAAGGCGAGGAGGATGAGGAAAATGATGAAAATGAGGACGTTGAAGAAGCAGAAGATTTGACAGTATCAAATAGCAGTGCACCATCTGCGCCGCTAAGAAAACCAATGCCAGCGCTTCCTGCTCATCCACCATCTGCATCAGTTGTTGGTGAGCTAATGGATAAGTTTGGCTTATCAAATATTGCTCAATATAGCGAAGCATTCAAACAAGCTCTACAAGAGTCAGGAAACTCGCTTAAATGGCAATTGGCAAAAGACCGTGATAATAACAATGGCCCTCCTAATGATAAACCTAATGGTATGCCACCCACCGCTGCTCTGCGATTAAAAGAGGAATTTGCAAAAATGCCACCGCAGCCGCATCCTCTCTTCAACCCTTTTGAGAATCCCTTTGAAGCTTCTAAGCGGATGAAACTAGATATGGAAAGGGGTGACGGGTGGTGGCTACCTACGTTACATGCTCAAAGACCACCGGAAAACATATTCGATGGTCTTAAAAGTAGTGGGAACGGCTTGTTACAAAATCCTCTGCTGAAGAAAGAAGGACGGCGAAATGACACATGTGAGTTTTGTGGAAAAGTTTTCAAAAATTGCTCAAATCTGACTGTTCACCGACGATCCCACACTGGGGAAAAACCTTACAAATGTGAATTATGTTCTTACGCGTGCGCTCAGAGCTCGAAACTAACGAGACATATGAAAACCCACGGACGATTAGGAAAAGACGTATACCGTTGCCGGTTTTGTGAAATGCCCTTCTCTGTGCCGTCGACATTGGAGAAGCATATGCGTAAATGTGTTGTGAATCAAAGCAATGGTGCTCCTTTAGCTCTATCCGATGACTCGAATGCGTGTCGTGACGAGGCCTCGTGACTCTACCCGTGGGGTGGCCTACGCTTGCCACCGCCTGCCCCGCCCAGCCAGATCTTCTAAGGCCTAACTCCTGCAATCAAAGGTTTCGTTGCATATCGTACCTCTTAGATTATCGCAATTCCTTTGCACGAAACGTTTGCGAGCTGATCCAGATCGACTTTCGATCAATTTCTAGTCTTAAGAATTGAATTTTGACTAAATTATTGTTTATGATTATGAACCGCAATATGAGCCCAAAAGTTATTAGCACCGAAGGGCATTAATTTAGTTATTATATCTTAGGTGACATATCCATTGTGTACTGAACGAGTGTTGAACTGTTCCTGTTGCATTGTTGATGTTAGATTTTCAAGAATTTTTGTTTGATTTTAAAGGCTGGAGTAAGTCTACAGCTCTTTATGTTACGTACTTTCGATCTTGTTTTGACATGTTTTTATTTATAGAAAAAAATGTGGAAACCAATGCCAAAGTTAGCTATGTTGATTTTACCTTACGATTTAGTTTTTAAGCTGTATATTTGTCAATTAAATTAGAATTTTCCAGTATTTTCTAGGATCTTCATAGTTTGATGTAGTATGTGTTTCACGAGTAAGTTGTTTCGTAATTTTTAGGATATCGTGTACAATAATAAGCAAAATGTTTCCTATCCTAGATAAAATAAACTTGTGTAAATAATCGATGTAAGTGTATTGTGTAAATCGAGTACCTACCTATGGATGTTCATAATTTATAAACACGATGGTGATGTTTCGCAAATTATAACAAAAAATTCGATGAAAAAAACGGTGAGTTTCCTGTATTCGATAAAATTATTTTAAGCATTGTAGAAAGCAAAATTGGAATCAATTTTAAGGGTAGGTGTTATTCGTAAAAGTATTTCTATGTTTAATTAGTGATTAAATTATTGAAATTTAAACTACAAATGTATCATGTGAGGAGTTCGATCGTCGTTTCTGTATTTGTCGAAGCTAGTTATTTTATTAAGACTGAACAAAAATATTCCAGTTTTGTTTTAAATTAATGTTTCATTGTGATTCTTGGGATGAACTTCACTCGTACCTAAATTTAGTCCAAGCGTGAAATCTTTCAGTATACGTACTTAATGTAAATTATAATAGAATTTATATTAGATAATTATAAGTAAATTATAATAGAATCAATTTTGTTGTCCCTTTCTGTCTCCTAACATATTAAGCTTGTGCTGATACTGTCGGAAACTGCTGAAAATGCTAAGTTTCCGACAGTGACAGTAATAAAATAAAAACCAATTAAGGTCTTCTACAGATGATGTATTAAGACATACATAAAATATCTCTGAATATTATGTGTTTTATTTATGTCATCTGAACAAGACCTAATTTTAAAAATCTATTATCATTAACTATTGCGAACATAAAGAAATATTTACAACTAAGCAGTAATTTTTGAATGTCATGTTTTGACCATAGAATTACTGTTTGGTTAAAATATTTAAATTGTCAGGATTCTTAAACCAACTCCATTTTTAAATGTTGTTCGATGAAGTAAAATATCAGAATTCTTATTTTGAAAATTCTTTCGTGTTCCGAATGTGTGTGATTTTCCTAATCCACTTTAACTTACTATGTAAGTAATTATTGTACATTTCCACTATCTAGATAAATTCTGTAAAAATAGATTAATAAATTATAATGGATGGCTATGTCTAAATTAAAGGATGACAGAAAGACACAAAACAGACAAAATAAAAAACTAAGACAAATTTTATTGTGTAACTACGTGAATGGAACTGTTTTTATTATTTTTCATTTTTATTATTTTTATTTCAATAAATATCCACGATTTGTTAATCAAGTGTGTTGTTTGATTTTTTCCTTGTATATTATATTCAGGAAAAACAAGTCCAAGAAAAAAAAACGAATAATCTAAGATTAATATTCATTATCATGTTGGTCAGTAAAAGGCCTTGCTTTTATCAGTATAACTCAATTTCCTGAGTCAGTTTCATTTGATAAAGATAAAGATTTAAAAAAAATGTGATAATCGGTCAAGTTTCAGAAATAAGCGACGAGTGAAACTCGTATATATTGATAAGATAAAATATATACATTGATAATTCTGTATAGATAGTACTATGTCCCGATATAATACAAATCTGTTGCTATGGCAAACATAATTTAGGAGCATAGGAACTCAATTATTCAATCATAGATAAATTTAAACACAAAATCAACTAAAAGTCAATCGAAAGCCATAATTTAACAACTTTAAATTAGGAAGAAGAGAGGTAGAGCATAGAGTTTTAAGAAAGATAGAGCAGATTGTGCAAGTACTTGCACCTTACAGCATACCGCATCCAAATAACTTAATGTTATGTTTCTAATATGTTTATGAAGCGCTCGTGGTGTAGCATGATAAGCCGTTTTTAATCGATCGGCAAGTTAAGCTACCACCGTCGTGGTTGGTACCTGGATGGGTGACCGCCTATTGTGGTGGTATTTCAAATTGAGCGTTTCCGTGCTTCGGAAGGTATGTAAAGCCGTTGGTCCCGGTTATCACTTAATTGTGATAGCCGTTAAGCTAGTTGGGAGGCCTTCTAGGCGGTTTGAAAACTCCAACAGTAGGTTGACCAATAGCCTAACTCCACCGATCCGCAGTGGGTACGCGTGGTGGAGTATCTGCCCGTTCCCTTTCACCCTGATTTTTTAAAGGAGGCCTGTGCTCAGCAGTGGGCCATTATAGGCTGATGATGATGTTTCTGCTCGTAAGTAATTACGCCAGAGTTCATTGGGGCGCTGGCGGGGGGAAAGGTCGGTAAAATTCAAAATCATTTATTCAAATACACCTTCGCAGGCACTTATAAAAAGTCTAACTCTAACGGAAGGTTGCATTTGCTGAGAAGAGCCGGCAATAAACTCAGCAATTACTCTCTTCAAATCAAGCTTAGATTCATTACATAATATTTACATTCTAATCGCACTGACAGCAATTGCTTGCCCCGGCACGGTGGCAAAACTACAAAGTAGACTGAATCTATATTTAATAAGTAAATAAATGGCAAACTTAACGCGTAACGGCCTTTTTCGAAAGGCAAGCTGATGACATGAAATAAATAAAAAGCAAGTGAAGTAAATTTACATAGTTTATTTCGGTGTACATGCAAATAAAATAAAGATTAACCCCCTTATTCATAATGAAGTCATCAAACGTTTATTAACTAAAATACAGAAGTATTTATCTGACACGTGACATTTGGTGATCGAAAGAGTGAGACGGGGCACACTATTACACTGATTTAGTTAAAATGTGAATAAGGGGGTTAATAATTTGTTGATTAACTATAAGTAATAATAAAATGTTAATGTAAATTAATTATCAGCAATAAAGGCTATCTATCTATCTATCATTCACTAAAAAAACTATTTAAATCCTTAGATATTACCAATAAACAATAAACTGCAGAACAAAAAAAAATATTATAATTATGCTAATATAGTAGGTATCTTTCTTACTGATGATAAGAATTTTATTTATGCGATACCTTTAATAAGAAACATAGGGCTATGATACGCTGAGGTATCATCATCAGAGTGGTTGTGTCATCGAATGCCGTGACGATGGTCGTGTGTTCGAATCCTACAGAGAGCTTGAGCTTTCAGTGAAGGAAAGCAATTCAATTCAATTTATTTCTTGTAAACATAGGTACAATACAATGATGTTAAATAAAAATATAATGTTCTGCTATGTTTTGCCTTGCAAGGCGTACAAGTGATTTTTAAAGGTAAAATAATAACAATTAATTAATTAATTCATTACAACAATTAAATTAACACGGATTCACAAAAATATTCAGATACAATGTCAAATATATAAAAGATACCTATCTAATAAATAACCAAACAGACAAAATTGGTAATTGGCATTGGTAATTCTTTGTAGTCTGGCCACATTCCTCAAGATGGAATCTGTTGAAGTTCCCTTGTAAGCTTTATGTGATTACCTCCTTCAACCAACATCACTGATCATGATATACATATTTGTTTTATTTGGCTCTTTAACAAGTAATACCTACACTAATACAAATCTTATAATAAAACAATTCAAAACTAAAACTAATTGTCACATTACTTAAACATGAGAACAACATGCACTGGTAGATGCGCTGGCTGATATTATAATTAAAACTAAGATGATACTTATTAACCGAATTCAAAAAAGGAGGAGGTTCTATGTTCGAAAGTATGTAATATTTTGCTATAAAACACGTCATGCTCTGTCGCTGACTTCAAAACAGTGTTAGATAAGAGTTATTTCATACTTTTTAGTGTACTTTGAAGGCGGTTTTTTTTTAAGAAATGGAAAGAAGGCAATTGATATAATACCTGTAGGTCTATAAAAATATATTAATAGCTGGTGTCAATAGATTATTTAATAACTGGTATAATGAGATTGTTTTCCGGCTAAGCGAAATAAAAACACCAAATGTTAACAATAAACAACCCTTTTGTACAACAGTATAAAACTAATAAAACATGTCCTTCATTGCTGTACACGGCATTTTCCAACGTGGTTTCAATGTACTAGTAGCGCCATCTGTTGTCGAGTAGCAACACTAATGAGAAAAAGTATGGCCTATTAGAATAAAATTTTGAGGTATGGTGCAAGTGTAATAAAAATAAATTCGACTGGGATATAAGTAAAAGTTTATTTCAATAAAATAAAATGTTTCGTTAATTTTATTTCCGAATTATTTAATTAACCTATCTTTTTTTGTTTTCTTCTATCTTTACAAACAACAAAAAGTTAATTCATAATATAAATATGTCGCGATAGATTAATTTTATAATTTTTAGAGCCTTTGGTTTTTTTATTATTCAGCTAGGTATATTGCATATATAACCTCAATAAGGTTCCAGTTTTTTTCTTCACTAACTGATGAAAATTAGTGTAATTAGTGATTTAGTAAATTTATATTAGTTACCCCTAATAATGGGGTACAGCATAATTAATCATAGCCAAGACTTGTATCAATTTGTCTAGTAATAATCCAGTGACAATAATTACACTAAATACTTCAAGCAATTTTTTTTATATCTCTATCCTACCAGAGCTTTTAGTATGGAAACCGGACAATTGATATACTACCTACATATACATGATTACACCCAGGCTCGGGACATGCAGACATGTTCATGCACACATATGCATGTCCTACGTGGGAATCGAAAACAATGCAACGTGATAGATAGGAGTTTTACCAAACACTCCTATTGGCCCGTCATGTAATTTTGAGCATGACCATGTAAATTCATACCGGTCATCTATGTAGTTTTCCATTTTTATTCTATTTGGAATAGTAACCTAACAGTCGTGCATATAGTAATAGAGATACGTCTTAGCGACCAAGTATAATCTATTCAAATTTATAAATAAACTAAGAATGAAAAGTACCTGACGTCTTGTTAGAATTTGATAAAATTTTAGTTGTTTCAAACTTTCTCATTAGAATTTATTTAGTCATTTCGCACATTGATTTCCATGAAGAAGTTACGCAAAATTCCAATAGATGTCGTCGCACAAATATTTTCTTAAGAAAATTACAGATGTCGGTAGACGTTCCAATTAAAAAGTTCCATTAAATATCTTTAGAACGGAGAGCTAATATTCGTAGAATCTAGTAGGTTCAGTTTGCCTTATTATTCTATAATGGGTATAACCAAAATCCGCATTTAATAGTGCAGCACTGATTGATTATCTTTCTAAACGAGTTGTCTCCCGCGGTGTCACTTGAGTTCTTAAGATCAAATATGTGTCGTATCAAATAGATCTGGTTATCTGCGTGCCAAATTTGTAGGATAAACCTGGTTTAAAATCTGAAATCAATGCAAAAATCAACTAAATACGCTTGGATTACAAACTAGCTAAACCTAGTTACCAATAAGAACTTATATAGCATATCAGCTCTGCTTCAAACTAAGTAAATTCAGCAACTTCTAAGAATTTTAAATTGGAACTAAAATTGGCGAGTGTGAAGTGAGGCAAAGCAGTGTGAACTGAACCGGGTTAATAATAATTCACCACGACGGTGACTCTATGTTCCTCTCGACTAAATTAACAAATTATTATCGTTCCTTAATGTTGGAACTTTCCTTTTATCTCCGGGCCAACCGACTCCCCCGGGGCTGACCAAATCTTTAATAATAAAGCAAATAACAACTTTGACACTATATTATTATTTGTTATGAGGCAGTGCAGCTATTTGAGATTCAGTGGTTATTTGGTTGTGCTTTTTTTATTTGTACCTACTGCATTACTTGAAATATCGAAAAATCTCTTTATTTTAAGAAACTGTATAAGAATTTGAGTATTTTAATGTTCATAATCCCGAACAATAATAGGAGCTTGGCGACAGATTTTCAACTTGAAGGACAGCCAAGCACTGCAAAGTACCCTACCACCATGCTATGGTTTCTTCACGATGTTTTCCTTCACCGAAAGCTCTAATCTAAGCTCACTCTCTTTTTTTATTAACTGGTAAAGACTCGTTGTTCACTTCATAATGGGGCACTGTAATACTATAAAATTTAAAAAAAAACTGTGATAGGAAAATAATTATGAACTAATAGGAAACCAGCCACCTGCGCTGCGGAGGCTGCCAGCCTGCTGGGAACTGGAAGCAGCGGCAGACTTGAGGAAGTTGTTTATATATAAGAAGAGAATTAGTGCCTATATTACAGGTTTTTATTTAGTTAAGGCATCAATGCTTATTTTTTTACAGTGTCAGTCCTCTATTATTAATGTTGAATTGTCTGCCATATTTTTTTTAATGCAATAAAAAAATATTATTATAATAAATTAATACTTAGTAGGTACATACATCAAGTTTAATTTTGTTTTTTTTTTCTCTTGAAACATCAGTCGGTTTATTTTTCTATTTGTACCTGTACTACATAGTGTACATTCATCCCTAAATTGAATTGTTGTAAAGAAATATATTGTAGGACCTATCTACCAATAAGAAAAAAAAACAATTCAACAACTTAACCCTAACCCGCCCCGTATCAAAAAGATTCCAACAAGAATAAAACCCGGTTCCATATAATTGGAATACCTCACGCACACACGCGTAACTGTCCAATGGTTTGACCAATGGGCATTTACCGTGTGTGACCCCGCCCAATGCGTGGACAGTGGTCATGGGAATTTGTAAAGGGTAGTTTATAAAATAGGTAAGCTCTTGCTTTTTTTTTAAGTGCAGTTGTTGAAAATGTGATTCTTTGAATATTTTATGGGATTTCTTTAATTACGTTAAGGCAACAAACTTATGGTATAGCAAAAAAAATGTATATACTTTTCTACAGAATCAGTTGAATGTAACTCTACTATTTTACTACTACTTATTTATTTACTACTTATATGCGATTGTTATAAATATAAAGTATGTAAATAAAAAATATAGTACTAACAGTAACATAGTTAGTAAATCAATTATAAGTTTCCCTACTTCCGCATTAAATTATACCAATTGAACTGAATTGGTTTGCTGACACCACTTTGTAGGATAAGCTCATATTCGGATATAACATATTTCTTTAAGAAATTAACTTTTTCATTACCACCACTGGATAAGATTCTTTTCAAGTTTAAAAACACATCAAAACTTGTTAGTCTAGTTAATCGAAAATGACCGTTAGAAAAGTTTTTATTAATATTTTAACATTATTACTTTCATCTATTATAAATTTTGACCATCTGCCATTTTTGACAATGCAATTTTTTTGGCGAATGCATTTCGCAAGTGTTATACGAGGGTTGAAATTGAAAAACAGGTTTTCAGTTTGCACAATAAATTGTAAAGTGTCATTTAATTTTGCAAAATCAAATCAAAGCACATGGTCAAACGATATAGTTTTATAGATACTTACTTACATAGATCATACGTTAGTTAGTCATAATACTCATAATTTCGCTTAAAATGTCTATTAGCTTTTTAAGTTAAATTTAATTTATTACTAATTACAATTTACTTATTTTATCAAACAACAATATACCATACCTACTGATAAATTTCGATTCACTCAATATGTACCTACTCTATAAAGTAACAAAGAGTCTCAATAACCCTAAAACACTCAAACATAATTCAAAACTAATAACTTATCGGAACATCAACACTATCAATAAAAATAATAATAGGCGAGGACATGTGTTTCGTAATAAATGATAAAGCATTATTATGAGAAAATAACATTTTTTACCCCACAAAGCGCACGCGTTCGGAGGGTTGTAGATTTAACAGAAAAATAGGGAAATGGGTCGGAGAGGTCACTCCGTTCGGGGCTGCATTGAAGGGTTAAAACGCCCTAATAACTGGTCAGACAGACCCATATAATGTAAGCGTGTTTAGACGCTGTAACGGGTTAGGATATTTTTATTATAAAATTCAACTGAATAGAGCAACCACAAATTATTTTCATAGACACTAAGCAATGAAAAAACTGATTAGATTTAAAACTGTAGGTACGTATTATTTCAGGTATTAACATAGAACTTTTAAATGGTAAAATTGCTCTAAGCTTACAAACAAATACAGTCATAAAACTAATATAAACCAGTACAAATATTTAGGCAGGCAGTGGCAGTAACTACTTAAGACTCTACAAACCACGCCTCCTACATTCAAAATCTTCATTAAAGACCATTCTGTAGAATGTAATCAAAGCAATAGGCAAAATAGGTGTGCATAGTTATGAATAAACCAAAATATCTTGACACCCCGCATCCCCCTCGTTTCCTCAGCTGTCAGATTAGAAAAGGAACGACAAATAATCCGAAAGAGGTCTAATTTGAACGGCCAAGTTGAGCGCTACAATCCGAATCAAAATTCAAAACCGCGCTCTCTCTTAATCCGTGTTGAGGATCACAATAAAAGGTAATACATTTCAACTCCTGTTGTGTTGCTAAAAGATTTTGAGCTTTATTGTGCAGTTGCATAGGATCACAGCACCTTGGCTCGAGGAAAATAAGATTATCCAAGCGAAAGTAGAAGGTGAAAGGGAGACATTTTGTTGTAAGGTGCGACGCATACTTGGTTTTCAAGGATAAACCTAAACTAATAAATCTATAGCGTCGCGTAACGACTGCATGCCCTTATAACATTCAAGTTATATTCCAAATAGAGCTTGTTTTTCTCTTTTCAGTTAATTTTTGTTTTACGCAGTCGGGTTTTTTGTTTCTTTTAATAATTTAATTTGTTGCACAGCATTCTACAGAACGAAGGAAGAAAATAATTTTATTTACACTCAATTTAAATTCAAGCTGTTCCGCGCCGTTTCGCCCGCGTTCCTGGTATAAAAAACCACCTGCTTCAAATCATCTCTTCATATCATCTGCTTGCCAAAAATCGCGATTGGTTCTGGGTTTAGACAGAGTAACAGACAGATAGAGCTATTTTCGCATTTATATTAGTATGGATTAAATCGTTGAACGGAAGTTAAAATTCAAATAATGGTTTCAATATACATATATATTTTTGTTTTAAATTAGTTAAAAGTATTTTTAGCCCATAGCTCAGTACCCGCCCCTCCTTCTCCCAGGTGGCGGTGGCCGGCAATAAGCAGGGTAGCTCGCACTCATTTGCGCGTAGCAATTAAACTGGTGGTCGTGACGCGAACACATAACACAACACCGAATATTGACTGTTTTTAACCGACTTCAAAAAAAGGAGGAGGTTCTCAATTAGGTTGTATTTTTTTATTTTTTTTTATGTTTGTGACCTCATAACTCCGTCATTTATTAACCGATTTGGAAATTTCTTTTTTTGTCTGGAAGGATACTCTTCCCGTTTGGTCCCATTGTCACCAGATCAGGATTTGAATACTTTGAAGTGTACTTTGAAGTCAGTTTAAGTTTTTTGTAAAACAGTCCAATTATGATAGACATGTTGCGAACTTTGTGTACAGTGGCGGAATGAAAAGGTTCGTCAGTTTTCAACTCAATTCATTCAACGTATCACGAGCACATATTACTTGCTACTTTTGAAACTGAATAGACAGAATATACTGAATTAGAGAAAATAATGATTTAACTGTTCGTTATCAAAGTTCAAAATTATTCAGATCAAAGTTGTTCGACTGTTTATCTTGACAACAAGATTGTTTTTATTTTATGTTTTGATAAACTATAACCTTCTTGTTGGTTTAACCTGCTATTGTTATTTATGTCAAATAAAAATTGAATAGGTCAATGTCAATATTGAAATATTTGAAATCCGATACCAAACGTCACATTTATGTAAATGTTAGCAGCACTGTTTCTTCCTATTAGGAACCTCACTGGTAATATGTTGGTTGGTACGCACGATGCCCTATAAAAATCTTTGGTTGGTACATATAATAATAGTTATTCTTGCAACCTGGTGCAAGCAAAAACCAACTCTAATGTGACGAACCTTTTCATTTCGCGACTGTACATCATAAGTATATAATAAAAAAATCTAAAACATGACTCAATCAATTAAATCATTTTTTGACAAAATAAACAATGTTTTTTATTTAATTTGTGACTAAGCTTCGGTTCGATAGCATTAATATTAAGGAATATGTTAATAAAAAGAACACTGCGAAATTGGGAAATTTGTGATGCAGTGCCCAAAGATATGGTCAAGGGTTTCGATTTTCAACACTTTCAAAATATGGCTTTTATCAGGATTGTTTTTCATTTGCTTACCAGTGCCGGTGTAGACTAGACTTTCTTCCAGTACCTACTTGACGTTAAGATTTGGGACATCTGTATATAAGAAAATCAGGTAAAACATAATAATTTGTAACGACTTCTTTTACTACTGTGGATATTTGTGATTGTTATCGAGTTAGCGACTATAATGAAGTCCATATTTAATTATGGAAAGTCATCGGTCATCATTAATTATTCAAACAAAAGCAAATTTGAATTTTTATTCAGTCGTAGTGTAACATTCTATTGTAAAGTACTACAAATACGACGATGCATAGAGGTATTTTACAATATTTTTATATTCCTTTTACAAATGTATTAAAAAAAATACGTTTGAAAAAAACATCCAATCAATGTCCAATTCATTGATTGACACTTAAATGTGATCAGTTATTACTATTAATTTTCAGTTGTAAGACATTTTAATGGGGGAGCCAAGTTGCCTCAATGTGATTTTATACCAAAAAAATATGCGGTAAGTGATTATTTTCCTGTGTTATTGTACAAACGATACCGATACCATTAACCCACATTGTAAAAGAGGACACCGGAGTCTTCGTGATTAAACCGCTTCTCGTAAGAAAACCTGTAACCATCTACACCGTTTTTTTTTTATACCACTTAGGTGGCAAACAAGCATACGGCCCGCCCGGTGGTAAGCGGTTACCGTAGCCAATGGACGCTGGCAACACCAGGGGTACCACGCGCGCGTTGCCGACCCTGCAGAAATCTCTTCATACCCATTTTGAAGAATCCCATGCTGTACTCTGTTGAGTGCACCACGGCGGGGAGCTCATTCCACAGTCTGAGCGTCCGCGGAAGAAGCTCCTTTGATCGTGCGTGATGTATGGAGCTGTGCCTCCATTTGTCAATAAGTCAGATTCGCCTTTTATATATAGACTAGCTATCTCCCGCGGTTTCACCCGCGTTCCCGGGATATAAAATACCCTCTCCATACTATAGGATATCTCCGTGCCAAATTCTATCGCAATCGCTTCAGAGGTTTAGGCGTGAAAAGGTAGCAGACAGACAGACAAAGTTACTTTCACATTAATAATATTAATATGGATTTCTAAATGCCAGTCTACTCTCTGACTATAACTTTACCACATAATTCTTTTAGCAGTAATATCAAAATCTTAAATGCATTTTCCAGGGCCCAACTCTTCAGAAAATTAATGATATAAGGTCTAATAATATGCCACCAGCTGTATACAATATTTACAAGAAGCCGTTACTCCTGCATCAAGGACATATGCAGTGGCTTTTCGACAACGAAGGTCGAAGGTACCTGGGCGTCTACCACGAAAAGCGAAAACCGAAAAAACGTCCTTTGTTTTGACAGATACCTACTCCATAACGCTGCGGATCCAATTGCGGGTCCGAATTTCATTTTGTGACATTTATCGCTGCGGATGGCTACCCCGAAACCAAAAAAACGGATGAAGTTTCTTGATTTGACGTACAACTTTTCGGGAATTTAACCTCAAATTGCACGATAAGTCTAAGGCTATCGTTTCGAGTTCCGTTTTTGTTAAAAATAACATAATTGGTTCTAATCTTGGATATTAATGTAGTAAATAATATTATATAATGATTTTGAAGCATACAATCTAATAAGTTATCGAGAAAACGGACATAATTGTATTTCAGTAATCCTACTTAGGTACCTATATAACAAATGCGAAAGTGAGTTTGTTTGTTACCTCTTGAGTCTTGACAACTCAACGGCACAAATAATCGAGATGAAATTTGGCATATGGGTAGACCACAGAAATATAGAATATGAGTTCCCTAGTGAAAGTGGAGCGATGACTAGCTCTCTACAAAAAATATCTTCACCCTCATTATCCCCACTGAGTCCTCCATACTATGTATAGTAAACCCTCATTAGTCCCTAATAATATGCCAAATGCCTACTTATTTTTAAATCCTAAGATTTCAGCTGTTTGAAGAGGCCCTTAATGAAAAACTAGCAAGCCGCCCCCATCATAAACTTCCTGAAATTATTCTCTATAAACTCATTGTAAATGGTAACAAACAAAAATACACTTTGCTTTATACTATTTAGAGATAGAGATGAGTGTGTAGTGGGGACATATAGGTACAACATGAATAAAAAGCATACAACTATGTTCCATAACTGATTAATGTATTTGTTATTTTGATACAATTTGGTAGTGTTAATAGATTGGAATACACTTTTTATTGTATAAACCACAATGTAAGAACATAATAAGAAATTAAACAAACAAAAATGGTGATAACAACATAGGCATCCTTATAGCTAAAGTAATTTCTTTCCAGCAACCTTAATCCTATGAAACACAGTTAAAAAATAAAACTGTTTTTGTTTTAAAAGAGACTAGCAGACTGGTTAGTATAATTATTATTTTAAACCCCACTATCTCTCCTCGAATAATACACGGTGGTGTAGATATCTTTCTTCAATATAATTATATTTTTAGTCATACACAAGTCTTCGGGAATCTCCAACGAGTGCGTTTTCTGTCTTGATATTTCTTTGTTCCTATTTTCAAATTTCCTGACAATGGCATTGGTATACATGACTGCCATTTCTTCCAGCACTATGTTTGCACTAGATTTTGGTTATAGAATAGCTATATAGTTTACAGTCTTCTTATTCTGATGTGATGTGTGTCTACACTATCGGCCATTCATATTTATCGGGAATATCGCATTCATAAGTAGGTACTTTCTAATAAGTTCCGGGTAATTTTCTTTGCACCTAAAATACAGTAAACATAATTTTGTTAAAACACAATGTCAATATAATGTTCAAAGCTTTAAAGGGTGCTTTAAGTGAATTTACTTATATGAAAGGGAAAGAGCTAGAACATAAGTTCCAAGTAAGCTTAAAATTGTAAAAGTTCTTGATAAAATGAAATCAATAAATACGCAATTTATGCGAAATCCAACTTACTCGCGTCTTCGAAAAATACCCCACCATTAGTATCTTATCAACCTATAGAACATTGCACCCTACTGCATCTTTGTATTTATCATTATAATTTGTAATTTACAATAATTTCATTGAATATTAAATAAAAATTAATCAATTATTTTTAGTCAATAGAAAGCATTGACATCACACTTTGACAGTTTTTTTTTTTTTAAAAGCTCTTTATAATGTTGACTTTGTTTTCTTACCTATACAACCTATAGACCTATTCATCTTTAAAATTTTATTTTCGCTCATTAATGACTCCAAATGTAGGTGGAAAAATATATTTATGTGGCCAAAGTATATTAAATAATAGTAGTAACAATTCTTCTGGTGTATTTGATCAAAAAATATCTCTTTAGAGTAATTACCGGTTTTGAGACCCATGCAGTGTACAAGACCTTTATATTCATTCATTCATTTCCATTCAAGTAATTGGTCCGCATTGTTGTCTATGGATTCGAACCAAGCTGTGGAATCCGTAAGTATTTCGGAGTAGGCTTCGAGTACGTCTTTCGTGCGTGTTGCGTTTCGGGCCGCAGTTAAGTACTTCGCTTTTCGTGGTAGACGCCCTGGACTTACTCGGCGGTGTCGTTACTGTGTCCGTTGGGCATTGTCATCCGTACGTTAAATACCATTTTTTGTCACTTCAAATTGAACTTTATAAAATTAGAAACAAAGGCCCTCAAAAATCTATTATTTTGTTTCCAGGAAAGTAGTGGGTGCTATGCAAGAACAGATAAACAGTTTATGGCATACAACAAATATCTATCGTCACCCAAAAATATACGAGTACATAGAAAAGTTGGCATCAAAATTACCCGATAAATTAAACGTGAGTAGTTAAGTGAATGTAAAATTGTGTATAGTCAAGTAAATGTAAAAGTGTAAAAATGTAAAAGCGTGAGTAGTAAAGTCTTGAATCGAGAGTGTTTTAAAAGTTCTTCCTCCAGACTGTGTCATCATGTCTGGGGACAGCAATCCAACTGTACATGTCGGATAGTTGTATAATGCAGATCGCCGAGAAAACTTCGTAAGCGCGATGCAGGATGATGTGGCGCCATCTATCTTTCTGTGTGTGAACTATCTCAGTGTAACTGATAGATGGCCGATAGATGTCGCTACAAGGGAATGGGCTGATATTCCACCACGCATGCCCACTGTGGATTAGTGGAAGGAGGCTAGTAGGTACTGTTGGAGTGTTCAAGCCGCCTAGGCCAACCAAACCGGGACCAATGGCTTTACGTACCTTCCGTAGCACGAAAAATGCTCGAGTTGAAATATACCCATCCGGATACCGACCTAACCGGTAATTGCTTATCTTTGCGATCTACTAAAACGGCTAATCAGGCTACACTACGAGCGCCTTAAGTCTTTTTGTTGGTAATAAAACAGGCAAAGCTTTTGAATGTAATTTCAAACTAGGTAGTTACTTGAACCATTTTATAAGTAGTGTGAAGTAAATTTAATTTGGCAGGTGGTTTATCTAGTAAACAGTGGCACAGAAGCTAATGACCTGGCAACGTTGCTGGCCAAGGCGTACACCGGTAACCATGAGATCATATCCCTGAGGAGCAGCTACCATGGTTACTCCACTGGGCTGATGGGGCTCACGTCATTACAGTACTATAGAATGCCAATGCCTGCTCCGGCTGGATTCCATCATGTAACTATATTATATTAGTTTATCTACTTTTTATTGTTTTATCTAACGGAGGAAGCAAACAAGCATTACAGCCCACCTGATGATAAGCGGTTAACACAGCTTATAGAAGCAACACCAGCGGTAGCACTTGCTAAGCCTGCAAAAATCTCTTCACAATCAAAACAAACCAAAGGGGGAGACAAGAATATAACATTTTAAGCACTCTTAACAAAAATGCATAAAGTCACATGTCAGTAATGAGAAGCTAACAGGCTGCAGATATTTACCTATGTCTTTCAAACAGGCCCTGTTACCAGACCCCTTCAGAGGAGCTTGGGGTGGATGCAGAGACTCCATTTCACAAGTTCCTGGAGCGTGTACATGCCCTGGGGACTGCGTATCTTCAGACCATTATATCCATCAGTTGAAAGATGTAAGTATATAGATAGGTATACTAGTTTTCCGGCCCACGGTTTGTCTGCGATATTTTACCCTCTCAGGTGACGATTTACAAAAAATCTTTACTTAGATTTTTGATGATTGACTTACCGGTTAGAGGTTGACATTGATTTTATGTTACAGCTTTTAGAAAATTCGATGCCAGCCGGTAAAGTTGCAGCGCTATTTGCAGAGTCTATACAAGGGGGGAATGGAACCGTTCAGTTTCCTAAAGGTTATTTAAAGAAAGCGCATGAACTTATCAGGTCGTATGGTGGTGTCTATGTTGCGGATGAAGTGAGTAAACGCATTACAGTTGCTTCTTTAATAATCCAGTCTTTTTCAAAAGCTCGATACCTATTCATAATAAAGCTGTATAAAACAATTTTGTACAACTAAAAATAAATACTATTCATTTATTATTTATTTCATAGGTACAAACTGGTTTCGGAAGAACTGGCGATGCCTTCTGGGGTTTCGAGAATCATGGTGTTATCCCGGACATTGTGACAATGGCAAAGGGTATCGGCAATGGGTTCCCGATGGCAGCAGTGGTGACCACGAAAGAGATAGCTGCTGCTCACACCAAGGCTTCTTACTTCAATACCTTCGGTGGAAACCCTTTAGCGGCGACAGCTGGGAAAGCAGTTTTAGAAGTAAGTTTTGGTAGAATTAATGATCACAAATTGATCATGGTGAAATATGGTGAGTAAGATCGCAAGAACTACATGAAATGGTGCTATATTGTCAGTTTTACTGCCGCCACAGCGAGTTCGCTCAACTCTTCTTCAATGGTGTGAAGAGACGGTTAACAATGAGCAAAAAAAAAAAAACAAACGCGATGATAGCTCAGTGGTAGTTACGGCGAATGCTGAGACGAAGGTCCTGGATTTGAATCCTACGATGAGCTTGAGCTTTCGGTGAACGAAAACATCGTGAGAAAACCATAGCGCGATGGTATGGCTTTGTACCTTTTTGAGAGAGGTAGAGCATAGCGTTTATTCGCTCAAAGAGCGGCTCGACTGGGGAAGTACCTCCACCTTACAGAATATCGCAGCCAAATAACTTTATGTTGTGTAAAGTTGTGTTCCTGCGCGTGAGTAAGGTCGCCAGAGCTCATAGGGGAGGGAGGAAAGGTCGGTAACGCGTGAGCAATGCTTTTTGTGTTGCAAGTGTCCATATGGCTATGGTAACCGCTTACCATCAGGCGGGCCGTACGCTTGTTTACCGAAATAGTAGTATACAAAAAAAAAAAAAAAAAAAAATACCTGGCTGGCTACCACCCTCAAGTAAAAAATCTGTCGCCAAGTGCCTATCGATGTACTCCGACAGCTGCACCTGAGAGCCAGTTCCTTCAATTCATTTGTGTGCTTACTACCTTTGGACAAACATTATACAAAGTAAAAAAATACATGAATATTTTTACATTAGATAGGTTTCATCATGCTACGGTTCCCTCACCATGTTTTACTTTATTGAAAGCATAAATCCATGTGTTCATGTAGAGTTCATTCATCAAAATTAATGTAATCTTCCAGGTAATCGAAGAAGAAGAGCTGCAAAAGAATTCCAAAGAAGTTGGACAGTATTTTATAGAACAGTTGATGGAACTGCAGAAGGTGCATCCGATTGTAGGTGACGTGCGTGGGAAGGGTTTGATGTTGGGGGTCGAGCTGGTGGTTCCTGGTACAAAGGAGGCACTGGGTGCAAGTGACGTCAGCGACATACTTGAGACTACGAAAGATCATGGGATATTGGTTGGTCGTGGTGGAAGGTTGAGCAATGTAAGTCTACATTTTTATTTGGGCAAAAAAAAGCTATGCTCTACCTTTCCGCCCCGGGGACTCCTGGTTGTATTTTGAAAAAACGCTTCCTTGATAGATATGCCAATGTATTGAAGGAAACAGTCTTAACTTCTACCATTTTCTAACCCCTAATATTCTTTTCTTTTTGCAGGTACTCAGAATCAAACCTCCAATGTGCATCAATAAAGCGGATGTTGACTTTGGTCTATCAGTATTGGATAAGGCTTTTAAGGATTACTCTAATAAAAAATCTGGTTCATGTTGAAGAAGACATAAATGTTTTTTTTATTTGTTACTATCTCACACTTCATCATCATCATCTCAACCTATTATGTCCCACTGCTGAGCACAGGCCATTCACAAATTAGCGTGAAAGGGGGAAGCGTGAAGGGCAGACACTCCGCCACGTGTGGTGAAACCAGGTACCAAACCCTATAATTAGGTGATAACCAGGACCAACGGCTTTACATGCCTTCCGAAGCACGGAAACACTCGATTTGAAATACCACTAGGCGGTCACCCATCCAGGTACCAACCACGACGGTGGTAGCTTAACTTTGCCGATCGATTAAGAACGGGTAATAATGCTACACCACGAGCCCTTTTATCTATATCTCACATTTAAGCAAAGATAAAGGTACTACGTACGTAGTTAGTTACATAATAATCATTGAGTAGGACCTCTAAAAACAGATTCCAAATTTAAAAGCTAACAATTGTCATTAAAAAAAAACGCTTAACTGTACAAAATGTTACCGAAATCCAACTATATATACAGTATGAAACAAGAATGAATCATTTCCCGGCAAACAGGTATAACGTACCTAAAGGTAAATAACAAAGAAATATATAACACAAAAGGCTTCCAGGGAGGGAATGTGGACAATTTTACACGAGTATTTACAACCCCGCTGTCCAACGGTCTTGGGAAATTGCCGCCCTAGTGATGGGAAACGAGTGTTGTCGATACTATTTACTATCGAAAAAAAACCGGCCAAGTGCGAGTCAGACTCGCGCACCGAGGGTTCCGTACAAACCTGTAGGTATATAAGTAAATGGTAGTATAGACCTGAGTATTTCATATTAATTTCAATTTATGACGTATTAAAAAAAACTACTTACTAGATCTCGTTCAAACCAATTTTCGGTGGAAGTTTCCACCGTAATGTACATCATATATTTTTTATAGATTTATCATTCTCTTATTTTAGAAGTTACAGGGGGGGGGTCACACATTTTACCACTTTGGAAATGTCTCTCGCGCAAACTATTCAGTTTAGAAAAAAAATATATTAGAAACCTCAATATCATTTTTGAAGACCTATCCATAGACACCCCACACTAATGGGTTTGATGAAAAAAAAAAATTGAGTTTCAGTTCTAAGTATGGGGAACCCCCAAAATTTATTGTTTTTTTTCTATTTTTGGGTGAAAATCTTAATGCGGTTTACAGAATACATCTACTTACCAAGTTTCAACATTATAGTTCTTATAGTTTCGGAAATAAATGACTGTGACATACGGACGGACAGACAGACAGACAGACAGACAGACATGACGAATCTATAAGGGGTCCATTTTTTTGACAGAACAGTAAAAAAATATAAATTTACTAGCTGCCCGGCACGACTTCGTTCGCGCGATGGTGATCCTAACCTATACCCTAACCTACCACTACCCCTACCCTACCTTACCTTACCCTACCCTACTCTACCCTATCTAAACCATCCAAGGCGCCACCCAAACGCATACAAAAAAAACATTCAAATCGGTCCAGCCGTTTAGGAGGAGTTCAGTGACATACACACGTACAGTAGAATTTTATATATAGAGATAAGTGATGCATTTATATTATTATTATTGTTTCCCAAAATAAAAGACATTACTTTTGTATAAATAAAAAAGTATCGATACCAAAAACCAAGCATTAGCCAGCCGTCATCAACACCGCATTTGGAAAATCTACACTTAACCAGAAGAGCCAGCCCTCCCATTTATCCTTACACTCGCAGTGTCCTGTCGGTCGTGGAGGCGTCGGGAGCCTCCCCAGGGGGGCATTGTAGGGGCGCCTTATTCAGGGGGGGCAAAGGGCATTGGGCGCTCGCGCAACCACCTAAACGCTGGTAACGCTGATTTCATATTTAGTGAAGTTATGTTCTTTATTTGAGAAAAGTTTGCTTTACCGACTAGTTACTATTATTGTTTATTATTATTATTATTATTGTTGATTAATGGCTTAGACTACGGCAGGATGGGAGTAATTGGGTACTTGAAATACCTACGTTACTTTTCATCATACATCTATTTATGAAATTCAATGGTCAACTAAGATGAAAGCAATTCTTTCGATTCGATACTCAAGTCATTTAAGTATTCTCACTTTTTAGGGTTCCGTAACCGAAGTGTGTCAAACGGGACCCTATCACTAAGACCGTCAGTCCGTCCGTCCGTCTGTCTGTCAGTGGGCTGTATCTCATGAACAGTAATAGGTAGACAGCTGAAATTTTCAGCATTTTTTTAAAAATGAAATAATATTAAAAGTTAAAGGCGGCGCCCATACAAGAAACGTCATTTTTTTGGCATTTTGTTTTCATAGCACAATGAGTTAGTTAATATTGTACGGAACCCTCCGTTTGCGAGTTCCCTTCGACTCGCACTTGGCCGGTTTCTTTTAGGACTTTATAGAGGTAAAATACTTCAGCATCATAATACATCTTGCAACAATAACATTAAAACCAATTAAAAACCAAACTCATAATTTATACAACATACATAGATGAAAAGTTATCTGTGCGGGGACCCCGTTTCATCCCGAAGGGGGGTCGAAGGGGGGCGTTCCGGGCCATCAGTCTGGCCACGGCAATTCAGATGATGAATTAATCCAACAAATGTGACGCTATCACTTAGCCCTAATGTACGGGTATAATGTTACCCCGAAAATTCACGAAAATTTCGCAGCTTTGAAAATCTACCGACTTTAACGTTACGCAGTCCTTTGTTTTGTAACGATTATGTTTTATGGTGTGGCGTTTGATGCGTGTTTTTATGTTTAGTTTACACAGAGATTATAAAGGATTTTAATTCGAATTAAAAGTTTACTAGGTACTATTTTTTACTACCTTATAGTAAGCTTACCTACCTACCTACCTAGGCGTACCTTATAGTAGCTGTCCCCCGCGGTTTCACCCGCGTTCCCGGGATAAAAAGAAGCTAATGTCCTTCTCCATATACATTTCATGATGATCCGTTAAGTAGTTGAGCCGTGAAGGCGTAACAAACAAATAAACAAACAATAAACAAACTCACTTTCGCATTTATAATATTAAAGTTAGGATACTTTTTTATGAGTACAATCAAATTATTAAGGTACCTACGTCAATACTTACAAAAGTAAAAAGTATAGATATTTTTTTTTATTTCTGGCCTTCTCCACTTTTTATTCTCCATTTTGTCGTAGTCAGATTCGATGTGTCTCTCATACAATTATTTACATACATGTCCATTATTATAAGTAAAAATAAATTGCATGGGGTTCTTACAGAAGCTTGTGTTGTAAAGAGATTTTTTGCAGGGTTCAACAACACGCATGTGATAACCCTGGTGTTGCAATCGTTAAAAGGCTAACCGCTTACCATCAGGTGGACAGAATTTTTGTTGTCTACCTTAGTAAAGAGGTTGTCTGTCTGTCTGTGGGCTGTATCTTATGAACCATAATAGGTAGACAGTAAAAAAAAACTCAGATTGTTTATTTCTATTTCCGCTATAACAACAAATAATATTTAAAATACCTAGTCAAATTTTGGGAACGTTCAAAAGGTTTTTTAAAAACTAAATTAAAACTATGACAACGTCTACACCGATGCTAAGGTGAATTTATTGTGTCTTAAAACTAACAAAGGCAGTGGCCACCAGCCGATGCAACGACTGCTGACTTGCAATAATAATTATAGATAAATTGCCCACGCAAATGGACCACACACGGCTGGCGATGCTGAGCCAGCATTTAGTCTAAAACAGAGGGGGTAGGGGGATCCATAACTCCTCCCTCCCTAAGAGCGAAATTACCGGAATTATCGTTTTCAATATGATTCCGATGATTTCGTCTAAAAAAGGAATACATTTTATAATTTTAAGGTTCATAAAATAAATGATAAAAACAAGGATAGTTAAAATTAACAAACTTAATGTAAAATAGCCTAAAACACCGAATTTAGAGGCTTGCTCTCTGTAAACACTTTCTATCACTTCACTGTGCTTTATAGCATATGACATAGATTTAAGTTCGTCCAAATTAACACCTTTAATGTTCAGTGCGCGTGCACTGAACAAATTCTCGTTCGTCGGTAATCGCGGTAGATTGATTACCGGAACTTGCTCGGCTAAGTCTGTTTCAGTATAGGCACGATGGTGCCTTATACGTATACCATGTATATCCAGATCACATGGCTCGTCGATGGTCATGATGAAGGTCCCGAAGACAGGGTGTTTGCTAACTTCAGTATCACACACTTTAGTTATGGTAGTGTGTAATCTGCTATATAAGATCCAATTGTCGGAATTAACTTGTTGCAATTTAACATCTTCGATCATAATAAGATGCTGTTCGCAGAGGGTAAGATTGTTCTCAAATTTCATAAGTTGCTCGATACACGTCGGCTCTGTGAAGAGAGATCTGGTGTGGTCATCACACAGGAACTGGTCGCCGGCAGCAAGCGGGCGGCACGGTTTCACGATCGGTAAGTATTTCATTCCCTTCGCCAGAAGGTAGGGATATTTAGGGAAAATAGATAAGGTTTTATTTTCAGGTTGGTGGAAAATTGGTATGGAATAAATTTTATAATAATTATAAGTACAATTATCAATAAGTGGAATTTTCATTATGAACGTGATCTGGTTTTTCTTAAGGTACGATTTTATGTTAATTGTTTCTTCTAGTTGTACTAAATTAATTTCATTAGGTGGATAAACTAAATTTTCAGTTTTTGAAATGATCTTTAAATGATACAGTAATTCAGTAGAGTTAACAATAGACTGATGTAAGATAGATACTTTACTTAATGCTAGAGCTGTTTCAATTTCGCTTAATTTAATAAAGATAGTGCGGAAACTACTTATAAAAATGTTATATAATCCGGATATGTATGTTGAGAATACCCAGTTATTTTCTTTAGCAGCTAATTCTTTAACTATTGTCTCTACTTTTATCAAACGTGATTTCAAAATTATAGAATTATTATTTATAGTTTCAGTTACATTTATAAAACTATCTAACATTTTGGAAACCAGGGTAAGTTTTTTTGAAATTATAATTTGATTGTTTTCTAATTCGGAGGTAATTTTATCATATTTCAAGGCATCGTCATGATCAAGGTTTCCTGTGATGAGTTTTATCAAAGAACCTAATGGATTGATGATACCTCTCTTAAAGCGTTGCGGTACCAGTTGCTGATATTTCTGTATAGTTATGTCGCGAATGAATTCAGTATGCAACTGAATACTGTCAAATTCACGGGAATATGGTTTATCACTTTTAACTAAATTACTGAAATCTTTAAAGTTTTTAACAATAGAATTAAGGTCATCATGGATTTTATCTAAATTTAAAACTTTAACAATTGTCCAACGGTCAGTTTGAACATAAGCTTGACCTTCTTTTATAGGGATAATTCCAGGATTTCCTTTAAGGGATTGCAGCTGAAGGCCCAGCACCGGCGTCACTATCACGAAGATGTTCCACCTGTGGAGGACGTTTGATGTTTTCAATAGGGACCTTTGTCTGTCTGTCACCTATTTGTATGGGCACTATGTTTCTTTACCTATAACTTTAGCTTTCACGTACCGTGCTTTATCTTTACTTTTTCGCTTATTAATTCTTTAGCGAAAATAGTCCTATCTGGTGTAAATTCTATTTCATTTTCTCCACCTTTTCTTTCTCTAATCCTTTTTGTAAATACTGTTTTTCTAATTCAATGTCATAAGAGTTTCCTGTATCTGTGTGTCCGAAAACAAACTCAAAAGGAGTAAGATTAGTAACCGAATGAATAGCATGATTGTACGCCATAACTGAATATGTCATAAATGTCGCTGTGTCTGTACACTTTCTTTCGTACTTAGCTAATTTATATATATCTATAATAGTGGAATGAAAACGTTTAATGAGTCCTGTCGAGTTGGGGTTGTTCGGTGTACCAATGTGTAATTCTATTTTATGTAAATTTAAAAATTCCTTCAATAATTCACTATTGAACTCGGTTCCTGGATCTGAACTAATCTTTTTAGGAATACCGTAAAAAGAGAAATATGTCATCAGGGCTCGGACTACTTCAGGAGTTGATTTGTTTGAAATTTCTATAGCCTGACCTAACTTACTGAACGCATCTATAAGTGTTAGATAGTACTTTCCTTCAATGTTAAATAGATCTATAAAAATCTCTTGAAATGGGGCATCTTGGGTCTGAGTTAATTGTATGACGGGCTTTACGGATTTACGGTCATACTTTATTTTACGGCAGGCTTCACAAGCATTAATGATGGCTGAAACTGTTTCCTGCATTCTATCCCAATAATAGTTCCTACGAATCCTTACTAACGTTGTCTTGATATCATGATGGCATGTTTTTCCTTCATGATGTTTTAAAACAATCGCTTCCTGTTCTTTCTCATCTTTAACAAACACTACACGCTCTGTGCATTCATAAAACTGAACCATATCTTTCTTAAATAGCTGTATAACAATACTTCTGAATAATTTACGGTGTTCATTCTCTTTGAAATAAATGAAATACTTTAATTTAGGCTTTACATGTGTTTTAAGAAATTGTTTTACCAATTCTGGGTTGTCTATTGGTAGGAAAACTTCTAGAACCTTTTGTTTCTTTCTAGGAATATCCTTCACATGCAATGAGTTTTTAAGCCATGAGAAAACTAAAACTTGGTTAGGCTTAGTGTCGATAGCCTCGCGTAAAATTGGTATTCCAGTTGATTCTAAACCTACGGATGAGTGAATAATTTGAGATTTACCTGAATCTGATCTAATAGGGTATTCTGATATTTTCTCAGAACTTGACATTGATACTGTATCTGAAATAGTCATTGGGCTAATTGAGACTGTAACACTTGGGTCTGATATGGTAATAATAGAAGAGTCACTATGAGTATTTTTGTCTGTCTGTGTGTCTCTATTGATGTCCGTAAAAGTTGTAATATGAATGTTTGTCGTTTTAGTCTTAAGTTGTTCGTTTTTCAAATCAATGATAGCTTCTAGTTGTAGTAAAAGGTCATTCCCTATAAGTCCATCATACCGAGAATCTATGTCATACAAATAAAATTTGTGCCAGTCATCACTCTTAAATGTTGGCAAAAGAGGAATTTTGATAACCTCATTATGTCTACTAGACGCGTGAGTAGTAACAACTTGAAATGGTTCCTGTCGAATGTATCCGGGAAAATATTCATTGGCTTTTTGGGGACTAATAAACGATCTAGTACTACCTGTGTCAATCATCATTTTCGCGTCTATTTCAGGAATGTAAATATATGGAAGTTTTAAGTTAGGTTCACAGTTTAATTCTATCACTTCTTGTCTTGTTGAGGCATCTATCTGAAAATTCTGGATATTAGGTAAGTCGGTCTGTTCTACGTTATTGCTTTCTTCAATTATGTAATCATTATTTGCGTAGTCATACGTATAGTTGACGTCATTATAGTTGTAGTCATTTTCATAGTCAATGCTAAGCTCATTTAATTTAAATCCTGACTGTGGCTGTTGCGCAAGAGGCGCTGTTCTCATAGTTACGTCACTAGATTGCAATTGGGGTTTTTGTACTTGTGGCGGCGTATACCCTAATTGAGGTAACTTATATCCGAATTGTTGTGACGGTTGGGCACCGAATTGAGCTGGTCGGTAACCTAAATGTTGAGGTTGACCTTGAGAAATTTGGGGAGTCCTAAATTGTGGCGGAATCCCAAAGTTAAATTTTGGTGTAATTTGGGGTTGGCCTTGAGGTACGAAAGGCCTAAAACCAGTTGGTTGAGGTGAACTACCGAATTTACTAATGGGCGTGCTCGGCGCACCTGATGGTAAAGGTGGTCGCGATGATAGCGTGCCGTGAATTCGATTTCGCATTGTATACTGATCGTGGAAATTTACTTCTTCCAAAACAACACTTAAGGCGGCTTCTAAAGATGCGGGGGTGTTCAATCTTACTACGCGTACCATATTTTCAGGAAGGTTATACAAAAACACGTTCAATGAGGTATGATCATAAATTGCCTTTTTGGCCAGTTTTAATTCGGCATCTTCGATCATGTTTACCTTGGACATCAGAAGGGAACGAATGCCCTGAATACGATTGCAGAAATCTAAATAATTTTCACCTGATTTAATTTTTATCGACTCTAATTCAATCGCTATGCACTCCTCACTACGCGGATCTCCAAAATGTTGCTGAAGTAATACCTTTAATTCGGTCCAAGTCTCGACATCTTCTCGTTCTGATAGCAGTGAAGCTGCTTTTTCGGTTAATCTGCTTGTAATAGCATGGTACAAATATAAGTTCTGTTCCTCATTACCTCTGTACTTACTAATAATGTATTCAGCTTTACGGATAAATAAATTTAACTGTTTCTTTTCACCATTGTATAATGGGATCAATTTTAACATTTCGCTAGGTACGGTTATAAGTTGTGGTTGAGCCATTTTTAACAGGGTAATGTAGGATCAGAGTAAACGTAACACAATAAAACACAATCAATAAAATATGACACACAAAAATATAACAGTTATAAAAGCACAGTTAATATTAGGATATAAAGGATTAAAGTTTTTATAAAAATGTAAAAGTTGTATAATTTGTAAAAATATGTAAAATAAAACTGAACAGATTTGGATATTCTAGTTTACTTAAAATTACAATGCAATAAAGTGATCAATGCTGAGATCAAATTATAACGATTTAATTAATTAATTAAATAAGGAAAAAGTGTATTCCCTATTCTCAAACTACTCTATGCGTATTCTTATCAATAGTAGGCACTAGCAGAAATTCATACTAAGAAACCAGACACGTTATCATGAGAGAATTCCGATCTCAATAATAACAAAATTAAATAATGTAAATGAATTATAGGAGGATTTTGGAACAAGGATTGGCGAAAAGTTTTACTCACCAACCGACCGCTACTCCCATTTTCACTCACTTTCCTTTTTTACCCGAATTGACTTATTTATTTGGTTCGAGGATTCACTCGTTCAGCTATCGCGCGTTCTACTAATTCGGGCGAATTTGGACACCCGAAATATATAACAAAACTACGCAGCCTGAGCAAATCCTACCGGCTGCGCCAGTCAAATTTTGGGAACGTTCAAAAGGTTTTTTAAAAACTAAATTAAAACTATGACAACGTCTACACCGATGCTAAGGTGAATTTATTGTGTCTTAAAACTAACAAAGGCAGTGGCCACCAGCCGATGCAACGACTGCTGACTTGCAATAATAATTATAGATAAATTGCCCACGCAAATGGACCACACACGGCTGGCGATGCTGAGCCAGCATTTAGTCTAAAACAGAGGGGGTAGGGGGATCCATAACTACCTACTAGGGCAACAAAAAAACTATTTTTTTGCCTACTAGGTGTTCTATTTTCGTTTTTGTTGTTATATTTCGGGCCCGTTGGCGCAGTTGCTTAAGACGTGGAGTCTCAACCTATAGCGCCACAGGTCGTGGGTTCGATTCCCACACAGGACATGCATTTGTGTGCATGAACATGTCTGTATGTCCTGAGTCTGGGTGTAATTATGTATATTAAGTATTTATTTACAAACAAAAAGTAGTATATGTATTATATTAGTTATCTGGTTTCTATAGTACAAGCTTTGCTTAGTTTGGGATCAGATGACCGTGTGTGAGGAATGTCCCAGGATATTAGGATATTATTATATATTTTGTTGAGTTACTTATACTCTATTTCACAAAGTATAAGTCGTCAAGGTCAAGGGTTTTCTACCAATATCTAGTGAAATTCCATTTGATTACTCTGAAATAGTACTCACAATATTTCATGAAACTCGCTCTATCATAGTATTCCTTTATTATATCGAAATGAACATTAACCATTGAGAAATATAAATAACATGTGTCACAGAACTCATGCTATTTGAAATCTACTATAGTTAATATTATTATTATACGGAATCCTCCGAGTGCGAGTCCGGCACGCACATGGTCTGATTTTTTTATTTTCTAGAGGGCTTGCTCTAATTGCTGTCACCAAATAAAATAAAATTAAAAAAAGAATTTTCAAATATAGAACATACGCTCCAATAAATCGCATAGAACACCCCGCACACATCAAACTAAAACTCGTTTCAAAATGTGACTACTCTGTATAAAGGTGTTGTTTTAATTACATTATCAGGCGGGCACACGCGTCGGGTGGGGGTGTTCGAGACCCTTCTCACGGGTTGAAAGACATTCAAATAATAGTCTTTGGAGAAAAGTAGGACGTGTACGTACAGGGTTACCATTTGCTAAGACATTCTGTTAAAATTATCGAATGTCTGTGGTTTAAATAGGGTGTTTTTTTAACTTTTGCACAAACTGTCTGGGGAAACATAGTAAATTTAGTTTACTATGGCCGACTCTGTTACCCATTAGCTATTTGAATTTGTGTATTTGATGGATGTCTTAATTTAAGTATGATTCGTTTGAGTTCTTCGCTCTATTACGATGCTCCTCATTTTGGAGATTTGCATGCAGATCAGTTTGTGGCAAAAATTCATACTATATGACATATATATGATATAGACTACTTTTTAGGGTTCCGTAGCCAAATGGCAAAAAACGGAACCCTTATAGATTCGTCATGTCTGTCTGTCTGTCTGTCTGTCTGTCTGTCTGTCTGTCTGTCTGTCCGTGTATGTCACAGCCATTTATTTCCGAAACTATAAGAACTATAATGTTGAAACTTGGTAAGTAGATGTATTCTGTGAACCGCATTAAGATTTTTACACAAAAATAGAAAAAAAACAATAAATTTTGGGGGTTCCCCATACTTAGAACTGAAACTCAAATTTTTTTTTTTCATCAAACCCGTAAGTGTGGGGTGTCTATGGATAGGTCTTCAAAAATGATATTGAGGTTTCTAATATCATTTTTTTCTAAACTGAATAGTTTGCGCGAGAGACACTTCCAAAGTGGTAAAATGTGTGTCCCCCCCCCCTGTAACTTCTAAAATAAGAGAATGATAAATCTATAAAAAATATATGATGTACATTACGGTGCAAACTTCCACTGAAAATTGGTTTGAACGAGATCTAGTAAGTAGTTTTTTTTTAATAGGTCATAATTTGAAATTAATATCAAATACTCAGGTCTATACTACCATTTACTTATATTCCTACAGGTTTGTACGGAACCCTCGGTGCGCGAGTCTGACTCGCACTTGGCCGGTTTTTTTTTATATTTTGCAGAACACATCCAGAACAGTTCGTGACACTTAAAATGTTTGTAGATCAACAGTAATACCGGATTATAATTAAACATCACTGGATTTTAGAAGTCATTCATAAGTTGACTGTCTACAGAAGTAATAGATCAACATGTAGTATACAATAATTTGTAAGATGTTTGTAAGTATAAAAAATAAAATTTAGGTACATATTTACAAAAATAGTTAATTACGTAATAATATTGTTTACATTCTGTCTGTAACATACCTAATAAGATTGCTTTAAATAAAATAAAAACCATTCAATTTAATAAACGAATACTTACTCCCTGAAAATTTTCATATTGCGATAATAAAATCAAAATTACGCATGGTAACCCTCACAAAGTATGCGTAGGTACAATGTTCCCGGGGATGGATAGGAAGTTTTGATTACGACTCGGCTGTCACGCTTGACGTGTTCGATGAATTGCCCTAGACGCGCGTAGACATGTTCCTTAGGTCTAAAGGCCGTTTGTTTTTATGAAGCTGGCTTTCAAATGAAACCTTTGTTTTAGTTGTTTTCTTCTGTTATTCATGAATTTGAACATATTTATGTCAGGATTTCATCGTTATCTTGTCTACACATACGGATTATTTGTTTCATACCCCATTTAATACACACATTAGTTATCAATCCATCTTACTCCTATGAATTAATTATGAAGATCTTTTGCGCCTAGTATAAAATTTAATTAAAACCTTAAAATCCTTTAAAGTTACCTTGCCAACATTTCGCATCGCCAACTACATCCGAAATCCATTCCACACTCGTCAACACACATACAAAACGCTTACATCCACATTAACGAAAAACTTTGTCTGCAAACGCACACAAATACAAAACTGCGTACAAAAGTTATCAGGGGGGGTACAGTTGACCAATAGCATGCATTTAACCCTTCACGAGGATTAGAGGCGAGCATTGTTTCAAATCCCGGAGGTTCGCTTTTATGTTTGAATTTGGAACGAGCGGCCATTTTGTTCATTTAAAATGGACGGTGTAACAATGGGTCACCATTGTTCGTGAGAGCGCTAGACGGCCCGACTGAATTGCAGTGCAGTAAGTGAACGAATGTTGCCATTGTTTTAGCGTTTCTAATTTTGAATCTTTCATATGACTGCATGTAGGTAGGACGTGATATTAAGGATGGAATCAATAGTTCATTATATGATGGATGCATACATCAAGACTCTTTTCCAAAGACTCTTACACAATCCAACAAGAATTTTGAAGTTGAAATGCGCCAGAAATATAAAATACTGACAGAAGTTAGTCACACCGACCTACCAAATACGGAGGTTGGACTCAAGTATAATTTAAAGCTTTATAATAAAACATCGTTATATGCCTGTCTCATTAATTTTCACAACCACAACCATTTCTGCTTACATCCAGCAGCTCCCAGCAACTCTGGTCAGCTCGTCGGTCCACGCTTTCCGGTAAGTAGACGCCACTTGAAAACCATTCTTCCCCATCGGTAATCGGCACTTCGAGTGATGTGGCCTGCCCATTGCTACTTCAGCTTACTGACTCTACAAGCTATTTCCAATTTTGTTTGTCTACAAATATCCTCGTTTCGGTTTTTACAAACGACCTATTACAAAACGGTCTCTTCATCGATATTAAGTCTAAATTTTAATTCAATAAAATCCCAATAACCAGTATTTCTGGTTCCTATTGTCACCTTTTTAAACAGCATTTTGGGGTCATATAACTAGATCACTCTTTTGTACGGTCATACGACCAACTGCGCGGTGGGCCAACAAAAAAAAATTACCCGTTTTGGGGCAATATTGTCTAATTTTCGGTAATAAAGTTTTGTCAACAGAAGGCGCGATAGACCGCCGACATTATTAAAGGGTTAACGTTGATAAATTATTACGAGTAGAAAATAAAGTGTTGACGTTTGGGATTTTTAATACCATCTATCATTTTTGAGTTTTAGTCATATAAATATCACATTTTGATATTATTATTGTTTTTTTCTATACGACAAAGTTTGTAAACAAGCGTACAGCCCGCCTGATGGTAAGCGGTTAACGTAGCCATAAGGACGCTTGCAATATACGAGACTTATGTACATGCATAATTATGTAAATTACATGTACATAAGTAATAATCTAATAGTATTAGAAATATTTTTAAGATAAGTCATTGTAAGTTTGTACATTAAATGAGTAAATATCCACGGGAACTGCTGCCGACAAACTGTCCTACAGTTTGGCAGATTTTGTAAATATTTTAGTACCTACTTTATATGAATAAATAAATTAAAAAAAAAAAGACATCACTCACGCGTTACCGACTGATTTTCATAGAATCTATGATAATGATCTGTTACAGGTACCTAATAAGCACATCATATTTCAATGGATCACATAATCAAAAAAAAACAATACCCCTAAATCTTTAATCTAATAGAACCCAAAGTGCGCAGGCAAATAGGAACCTAATCAATCACCTAAGTGAACTATCCTATCATCGAAATTGCATTGCAATCAGTCTTTCGTTCAATACGTCTTGCCTTAACCAATTACAGCGCTTTGTCCGCTTAGGCAGGCTTCGACGCACATCAGTGATTCCACCTGAGACTGAATGAGAGACTGTTCTAACTTGAATGCTTATCGTATCTATTAAAGACAAAATTTTAAAAGGTACTTTGTCAAACAAAGCAAACTAAGAATAAGTTCTTTTGATAGAATAAAATATTATTCAACTATTTGGCATGCAGATAGCCTATGGTATGGAGGGGGGTATAGGCTACTTTTTTATGCCGGGAACGTAGGTGAAACCGCGTGGGATAGCTATTATATATCATAATGTATTCCACATCGCGATGAAGTACCATGAGCTCGATTTGAAGAAATCATAGCGTGGTAGAGATAGGTCTGTTATATTTGAAAATCTGTCGCAAACCACACAAGAGAGATATTATAGATTCCATCATACTTATCACTGTTCGATTATAATAGATCAAAAGCAACCAGCCTATAATGTCCCACTACTGAGCACTGGTCTCCTTTCACAAATAAGGTTGAAAGGCAATGGACAGATACTCCACCACGCGTGCCCATATTAAAAACCACGTTCACAGAGAAAAACGTGTTCAGTTGCACTTGTTAATTCTCAATTCAGCTGCCATAGTCCAATTACATACTTACACTGTGCTTAAGTACATGTAAACATATAAGCTTAGTGCAAATGTTTCTAGCAAACAGGAATTAGTATTAGCATACAAACGACTCTAGCTAGACTCTAGCTATTGGACTGTATTCTGGTGAATTTATTTACCTACTACCATTATACGTGTTTATTTAGAAGTAATGGTTTATTTTTAGGTTCGAATATATAACTAAATATTAAATAAAAAACGGCCAAGAGTCTGACTCATATTCTTTAAGAGCAGGCATCCCGCTATACTTTTCATACAAAAACTCTGTACTTATCATGGCGTTGTTATACATTTTTCTTTAGATGTTTTAATTAAATTAATATGTATCTTGTGCACTATATCTAGGTCTGTATATAAGCAAAAATATTTTTTTTTAAAAAATAAATTCAGTAAAACCCTCCGAAAATAAATTTTACCTGAACTTTGGCCATATCTAATGTACCTATACATTTTAAAAAGTAAATAAAACAACTTGATCCGGCATTGCAAATGTATTGGAAATTCAAAATGACAAACTTGTAAGATTTTTTCACAAGAAGTATACTCCTGGAACAAGTTGTATGCTATGCGAAATCATGAATGACGACCTAGCGAAGCGGCGGGTGATCAGCGGAATTTACCGACTGATAACCGACGGCTCTGATGGTGTCTCTTTTTTTTGCAGTCAAACATTACGTTGGATGAAAGTACAAGCTTTTAGGCTATTCTTGCGTTCAAGTTGCGTTGGCCATGAAGGGCCCTTTCTTGGTTAGTACTGTACTGTAGATCAAAACCGGACCGCGAAAGAACTGCGCTAGTTAGAAAGATCGTTCTATTTTTCCTGTAATATTTACTTACATCAAAATTTAAGGTATAAAGGTAATAGTTATGCGGTCCGGTATTTTACATCAATTTGACCACACTTTTTAACATTTTAACGATTTAAATTCCTGATAAAAAGACCCAAACCAAAAAGGTTAGTAAAGATAAAGGTAGTGAAGGTTGGAACAGTCGTTGCGTGAGTCAGACTCAAACTCGCACTTGGCCGGTTTTATTTTTTCTTCACTTTACCTATTTATTTTCAAATCTATTATATTGATTCAGAAAAGGCACGAAAACAACAATAAATACTTCGAATACAGTGTAAATTACCAATTAGTAAGTCTTTCATACTAGGACCATAAAAATGGAGTCCATTATTTAGGTTCCGTAGAAAATCTAGATTATTTCTTTAGTTATGAGATGAAACGACTTTTTCAAGACGTTTTGGTAGTAAATAATAAATATATCATGATCTTTTCTCTTATCATTGGGTAATTTACTAATTACATATTTTTTAACCGACTTAAAAAAGGAGGTAGGTCGAGGTACCTATATACCTACATAGATAGGTTCTAGTAGTATTCATAGTAGGCTCAGTAACATTTTTATTTTACACTTTGATCTTATGGGAGATCGGTTAAGGAAATAATAGGAGTAGGCAGATAGGTAAAAGGTTGTAGGTATATTGAATATTTACATAAATAAACAGAAATCGAATTTGTAATGAAAAATGCTAGTAACTACCGGAACGTAGTGGCGGCGTATCGTCGACTAGTGGCGTGCCGCCACAATCTCAATGAACATTATTTTATATTAATTAACCTGGAGCACATAATTTAATATCTGTCTAAATTCAACGTTTTCACATCAAATAATTGACTCCTAATAAAAAGCAAACTATCGTCACTCCGCGTGTTGTACCGCCGTGCCTTAATTAGCGCCATACTATCAACACAGAGTGGCCGGGAATTGCCACTTTTGCCACGATTGTTGGGTATTTTTTGCCACTTTTTCCCTTGATTGTGGCTCGTCACGTGGTGCGTCGATGTGCCAATTACGAGTGCACTGCCATTGCATTGTGCTGTGGTGCCTTTTGAAATGCCACTGAGGTTGGTAATTGCGTAGGTTTATACGCTTTTAAGAACTAATTTCCTTTTTTTCTGATTATAATTTTTCATTAGTCTAACTGGGTTCCTGCTGAAAACTTACATTTTACTTTGGTAAAGAAAGAATTTTGCGTGTGCGTTAGCTAGAGTACATTGCGGTTTCATTTCTTATCATAAAAAATATAAATAATAATATCCTTAAACACACGGCCATCTGATCCCAAGCTAAGCTGGATAAAAGAAAAATAGTAAAATATTAATAAAAAAAAACAAGTAAAGTCGTCTTTTATACAAAAAGTATAATTTATCTTAACAATATTAAAATATTAGCAATATTTAAATGTGTTCAATCATTATCTTCCTACCTTGGTTTTATCTAAGAATTTAACTAGATCTCTAACACCGAAAAATCATAATTACAATAGCATACAAACCCATACTTACCTAACATCAGAAAATCGCCAAATTTTAAAGAGGGATTTAACAAATGCCATATTTCCTCATGAATAAGGGTAGGAAATAAATGTAAGGAAACAATCATCTGAAACGTCGAAACGGTCGTTTTTGTACCTGTCTGCAACGTTCACCTCTCGATAAAACCACCTATGGTTTTAAGAAGCGAACAGCACTTAGGCGGGATGGCTTTATGCAGAAGCTATTTATTTTCACTTTAAACTGTCAATGTAAAGTCCTTTGAATTTTGATACACGAGACTACATCCTATAAATCATATTCTTAAACTAGCTGTCCCCGCGGTTTCATCCGCGGTCCCAGGATAAAAAGTCTACGTCCTTCTCCATACCATAGGCTATCTACATGCCAAATTTCATGATGATCCGTTGAGTAGGTGAGGCGTGAAGGCGTAACAAACAAACAAACTCACTTTTGCATTTATAATTTAGGATTTATATCTACATTATAAATAAATAAATATGTCCTGGTAAGTAAATACATATTACAGATATTATATTTATTATTAATTGTAGTCTATTTACACATTTCATCATCTGTTATTGTTGATTCAATATTTTGAAAGAATGTAATAGCAAGATTATATTATTTGATAATGGTGGTGTATCTTTTTATGTGTGATTTCAAGGAATTGTATCATATTTTTTCTTTATAAGAAAATTATATAGAATTTTTTTGAATAACTGCGATAACTTTTATGGATGGAAATACTCTATAATACATACTTTTACTTTGACACAAACTTTTAGATCCAGTATACTTTACAGAACAACATGTGTTACACAATTTTGTTTAAATAATTATACTATAGTTTCAATATACAATGCTTCATTTAATTTAAAACATATTTTTGTATAATTCTATCCTATAAGCTATCATCAGGATAATATTTATGTTTTGACTGCTAGGCTCCATCTCGCATACCGCAGTTCAGACCCTAAGGCTGCTGAAGCGGGCTGTCATTAAAAGGCTTTTAATTCTTGATGCTTTCCCTATTCACGTCGTCGATACATGGATCTGAAACAAACATAAAATCGTTTAAGTATTTTATATATGTACACAGAAGAAGAAGGTAGAGAGTATGTATGTGGGGCAAAACCGGTCATATATTATGTAGGTAATGTAATTTTTGATTCGTAAATGTGTAAACGCCATCGATTGACATCTTCTCGTTACCGACCCTATATTTGGGACAATAATTTGCTTTTGTATAAGGTAATATAAATTTTTACTAGAGATAAGAAAAAAGGTGTGTGAAGAGATTTCTGCAGGGTCGGCAACGCGCGCGTGATACCCCTGGTGTTGCAAGCGTCCATAGGCTACGGTAACCGCTTACCATCAGGCGGGCCGTATGCTTGTCTGCCACCTAAGTGGTATAAAAAAAAAAGGTACAAAGCCCACCAAGGCCAATTGGCGCTAGTTGGCGCGGTTGATTAAGATTCCGCCTATCGCGCCGCAGGTCGTGGGTTCGGTGGTAAGGCAAAGATAATAAGTATAGACAGTGGTTGAAAAAACTCATATCTTTATTAGTTTGCTAAGATGTATAAACTCCTTCTGTGTTGTGGATAAAATTTCTATATACAACAGTTTTATTTATTGCGTATCAGATATCAGGCTATAACATACAATTATATTGTCGCATATTCTAACCCTAGACAGCGCGCATCATTTTTCCTTTGAATACCATAATGCAAAGGGTCTTTTGTTACCAACCAACGTCGACATGTGCGGAGCATTCACTGCACTCGAATCAGCTCATTAAAGTCTTTCCTCAACATCATTTCCTCCAGACATCGTGTTTTCAATCCTTGTAAATGTCAACAACGGCCCATTTATTGTGAGAATGAGGGCTTGTTACGTCGATCCATTATAACAGCGTTGTTGGGGAATTTTACTATTTTCTGCATATGCTCGAGTCGTTGAAGAATCACTTCTTGGCTCCCTTTTATAGACGAAAGTATGAGTTTAAATTTGCAGAGGAGTTTCTAGAGGTCTATGGGACCCATCATTATTGTTATTTTTCAGATTTAATGATGACGTAAAGTTGAGCACTTCAGTAATTGTTCAGCTATCGACTCTCATTATGCTTGTCACTACAAAGAGCCATGGTATTTATAATTTACCAACAAAAAGAACAAACAAGAAAAAAACAAACATCTAAACATGCGCACAAAACAACAGGCTGTATCCGTTGTCGTTTCCCCGACTTTCCCGTTTGCTATGACACTTTGTGACGACTCACTTTTTAATTAGCGTATTTCTCTTTGTGGCGGCCCTGTGTAAATTAGCCTGTGATGTGAAGTGCGGCTCGGCAAAGCCCTGGCTCTGGCTCACAAGCCACGCTGGGAACTACAACGCGTATCATTGGCCTCGTTTTTATAGATGCCGCTTTTTTTGTACGCGCTGAGCATTAGCAGATTAATGCTCTTTATTGTTGCACTTTGATTTTTCTGCTTGAAAAATATATTTTGACTATTTTAATTGGAAAATTTAAGTCTAGGGATTATAATGATTTTTGTGTAATCTGGCCTGTAATATCTTCAATGTAAAATTTTCAGTTCGGAGCCAATATTCCTCAACTTTCTAGACATCACGATTTTCAGATTGACAGTACTGCGTTCAATTGAGATACATTATTCAATTGAGGCACGTGTGTTGCAATCACAATGCTCTACTGGCATAAGGAATATAAAAAAACTTTATTAGTGTTACCAACAACAATTCAGTAATATAACTTATAAGCGTAAATTTCAAACAAACAAACGCAAACACTACCCAAAGGCATTGTAGCACATTAGAATTTTAAGTTCAGCAATTTCAGCAGGCGGGAAGATTAACAAATCCCAATCACGGGAGAGATTCGCGTATTCATACCAAAGTTTTCCGCCCAGGAGTGAGATGTAATATACGCGTTTGTTAAAGCTAGAAAGGGATAGAAGCAAGTGTGAGGGTTGCCAGTACATGGGTCTGACATAATGATATATTAATTTCTGTCGCAAGCTCCCATTGTTTTGGTAGGTATTTTACGATGTGACGTATGGTCATTATGTTTTCATAGTTTCATAAAGACGGCGGATTCTAAAGGCTCCTCCGGGTGCTTAAGGCTTTGTGCGTTTAATGATCGAAGTATACGTACGGGTACGTGATGAATTGAGCTGTTATTGCGTAACGTTAATGTGTTTTGATATCGTTATGTATGAACTAGATTCCGTTTTAACTACCAACATTGGTATTTCAATAAATAAAAAATTGGAGGGGAAGGGATAAATGAAGAGGAAGAGACAAGGAGAAGAAGGCGGACAAAAAGGGACACGGATTTGAAGAAAGAATTTTAGGGAGTAAGTTTTGAAGAGATCTAGAGTATTTTTTTCTTAAGAGAGGTAGAGCTAAGCTTTTGTTCGCTCAAAGAGCAGCTTGACTGAGGAAGGAGACCTTACAGAAAACTACGGTCAAATAAATTTATTTTGTGTTTCTGTGCGTGAGTAGGTAAGATTGCCAGAACTCAGTGGGGAGGACGGAAAGATCGGTAACGCTTGAGTGATACCTCATATGTTGCAAGCATCCACTATGGCTAGGGTATCCGCTTATCTTCAGGCGGGCCGTGTGCTTGTTTACTGAATTCAACGACTAATAATTGAACTGTTTTACAAAAAACTTAAACCGACTTCAAAGTAAACTAAGAAGTAATGAAATCCTGATCTGATGACAATGGGGCCAAACGCGAAGTGCATGGTGCACTTCCAAACAACAAAAGAATTTTCATAATCGGGTCATAAATGACGGAGTTATGAGGTCACAAACATTTAAAAGCAATACAACCGAATTGAGAACCTCCTCCTTTTTTTTGAAGTCTGTTAAAAAAGAAATTCTTCCCAGAAATTATTTATTCTGTTCAAAATTCGAAGTTTCTTCCGCCTTTTAGAAGATCGCAGACATAAAAGTAAATGATTAAGGTTGCCAGAGCTTCATGAGGAGACGCTGTGCTGGCAGTGTGTGGGGACCAGCCGAATAACACAACCTTCCAGTGCCGGCGCAGTGACTAAGCAACCCCTTTTATGCTTGTTTGCAAATATGATAAAAAAAACTTCCAATAAAGACATGACATGTGATTGTGTTAGTACATTAAACACTTTATAGACTGCAATGCTGACCAAGCTTGAAGGCCGAGAGTGTGGCTGCGCAAAGTTCGAGGCCATCATAGCGTGGCCAGAAATGCAGCTATTGCGGACCAAGGTTTGTATAGTGATTTACTCGAAAAATGCGATTTCTTTAAATAAGAGCAGCTTATTATTTTAAATAAAAAGATAACAGATAAAAATCTTTTTGCACTTGAGTATTGAAACAAAAATTGACAATAATGGATAAAATTTCTGGTGGCTAAAACTCACCAGCAATGGAATTTCATACACCTTTGCTAGCACCTATTCAAGTAGCGCAGAAATGTCGACTTCCAAAATTTGCCAAAATAGTGACCACATAACAAGCGTTATTGAGTAAAGTAATTATTTGTCCGATTCTATAAAAGATATTGAGACGAATATTTAAAATAAACATTACCCGTGATAAGTAACAACCAAAGTAAATATATATCTGTGGTATAATATCATATTATCCGACATAAAACAATACATCATTATCCATTCACTAACGAAGCAGTCGCGCGGAAAGCTTTGATATCAATACTCTTATCACAACACTAGTAATCGACGCATGATTAAACCTCCCTATGTTATAATGAAACTAATAACTAAGTTATTTTAATAATAATAAATAATGTCTTGGGATTTTCTTCACGGTCATCTGATCTCAAAATAAGCCGAGCTCACACACACGTACAGTACAGTACACACGGCGACACATCAACCTATACTGTTTGGACTTTGGACTATTAACAGTTGAACGCTGCGAATCGTGTGAGAAGGTGCGGCATGTTTTTGTTATTTCGTCCCACTCACGCGCAGGAACCGTAGGTACGTAGCAATAAATCCATACTATACCAATAAACTATATATAAAGAAACTAACGTCCACTCCAACAACCTCTTAATTTATGGGTTTGGATTCAAATCCACAGTACGCGTATAACCGCGGGTTGAAACCTAAGGAAAAAAAGAAAGTATTCAAGAAAGAAATAAATAAATAAAGAAAGAAAGAAAGAACGAAAGAAAGAACGAAAGAATGTTTATTTCTTAAAAAAAATATTAATTATGTGACTAATGAGTATTTTTTAAAGTAATGCTTACGCACTTGTATGAGAAGTCCAAATTATGATTGTGA
This sequence comes from Achlya flavicornis, assembly GCA_947623365.1. NCBI lineage: Eukaryota > Metazoa > Arthropoda > Insecta > Lepidoptera > Drepanidae > Achlya > Achlya flavicornis. The sequence continues at coordinate 9,960,208 of OX392482.1, forward strand.
CTCAAAACTTTTTTTTTATTGACTTGAATATGACCACAATCTCGGTGCCGGAACGCCGGTGGAAGCTTGGTACAAGGCAAGAACTAAAAAGCTATGGCTTGATTTCCTCACGATATTTCCCTACTCTGAAGAACCTACTTCATAGAATTCGACGTCACACTGAAACATCATCTCCTTACATCCTTATGTTTTTTTTTTAACCCGATCCCAAATAAGTTCACTATCATATTTCTTGCTAATAAAAACTAACAGGCCATTAGTAAAAGTTGCACCATTATAAGGGGGGGTGTCTAAACTAAGATAATTAGCGTTTCTAATGGGCAACCCTTAACACATGGTGTGATACTCATCACGTTGCAAGTCATCTTCGTTGATGGGGGTCCGTGTTATGTCGCCTTGGTGTATCAATCAGTTTTACGTGGTAAAATTATCTTGGATTTGAACTCAGTGGTTGAGGAATTGAGAATCTTATGAGTTCTTAGTTCTGTTTTTGACATATTTTATAAGCTTTTATTGTAGTATCTAATTATGTTTGTTCGGATGGAATCGACTTGATATTTGGTATACAATAGTATATTGGAAGACAATGCAAGTACAGTCAACAAAAATTACAGGCACCAAAAAAGCTTGTATTAAAGAGTTGCGTAACGTAAAAGACGTGCTGCTCCAATAGTTTAGTTACTCAATAATTTTTTGATCAAAGTTGTACAAACTATAAAGGTTATGGTACATGCCGCCTTTATTAGACTTCACCATACACACTATTTCTTTGATTGTTATGATGAAAGTTGATAATTGATTAGTTACGTTAATAAAATTACAAGAACAACTTAATGTATCCCAATAGCTTGCAATAAACTAGATAGGATAGGATATAAGATTATATTTAATCACTTTTATTACTTAGATATTTTATTATTCAGGAAAGCGTCATATCCAGCAAATGGAGTCTCAAATCACCCATCAAACTCAACAATATGTGCCAACTTAACATATTAATTACACAAAACAAACACAATAACAGACAACACACACCCAAAGCGAAATATTTCACCAGATATCCGACATTTCTTATCCTACCCACTTAAAACCTCCGAAGGGCAATGGGCCCTCCGAGTGTCATTCATCAACGACTCTACGAACTTTGTATGTACCCAAACCTCTTATTTGCCTCGCCACCCTTCACTATAAAATTCGACCAAATGTACTTTCCTTACCGATCACACAATAAACTCTATTACTAAACATTAAAGTATAAATTCGTTTGTTAAAACAGCACCGCGGAGTCGTTTCGAGGCATTAATTATCGCTTGAGTCCCCGTTTTAGGGTAAACCCTTTCGGAAATTTTCGTCCCTTACTGGTCACCCTTCAGGTCCATAGCGCGTGCCTTAGAGTCATTAGTATGCGTTATATAAACTAAGGTATGTTGAAAAGGATCAGTTTAATTTCGTCGGTGATATTTGTAATTTCGTTTGAAATGTTAAGTTTGTACGAGGGTACCGAATGAATATTCAGACATAAGTGTTGCATTTGAAGTTTTCATGTGTATACATACTTACTAGCTGTTCTTACCCGGCGTCGCCCGGCAAAATTCTTTTTCATAAAAAACAGACAAATCCATATAGATAGTATATTAATAGAGTGACTGTACCATAGTGTGTCGTGAGCATGGATATTCGCAACGCTGCTTTCAAACGGACTCCATGTTCGTAGTTTAAATGAATAAAAGCAATGAAAATGAACTCATAACGTTTTTTTTTTCTGACAGTAAATAGGCCTAACTAGTGTACGATATATCTATGAATGCATCTATATGCAAACTGCTCATGCTTCACACTAGGCATGGAAATTATTGCTACTTTAAAGGAATTCTCATTTGATGATATTATTATTTTTTATAGCATGATTTCACTTGCGATATATGATTTGCAATGATTTGTAACCTACGTCATCGATGCTGATCGACAATATTTTTCACAAAATCATGTGCGAGTATCGCACGCATGTGTCAAATTATCACTGATGCAAATTATATATACTTTCGTAGCAAAAAAATATTTTTCTATCCTGCTACATAACATGTTAAAGAAGTTAACACTTTATGTCACTTGATTTAAGGTTTATTTTTGAATACTCTTAAAAGCTAATCAATGTTAAAGTTTTTTTTTTTTAAATTTGTTCATGACCATGGATACAAAGTCCTTCAGTCGCATACATTTTATTTATATTCTTAAATATTCTTTATAACATGTAACAGGCTATGTCATGGACGGTAACAGATGTGACATATGAAAACAGAATCATATTCTTTATCACCTGCTACTTGTGATTTATGCCATGCCTACTTCACACAAACTAATGTAGTTAACGTTATCACTCTATTCATATTCTTACTCTATGGCCAAATCGGTCGAGCCGTTCTCAAGTTATGCTCCGTCATACATTGATTTTTACTTTACTTTTTAGGGAGAAATTGACATATTGACAGATGCAACAGCTTCCTAATTAGGCATCCCCTTAGGAAGAGTTGCTTAAAACTTTAACATTAAAAAGCAAAATAGGTGACTACGCGGCGGAAAGCTAGTCAGATAATAGCACAATTTAAAGTGCGTCATTAATAATATAACAACAAAAATATTAATTATGTACTGTGCCATTTTTACCAATATTCCTAAAATACATTATGAAATTAAATCAAACTGAACAATAGATTTCGTTTGATTTTTAATTGTATAAACATATATCACCACGCCATATAGTCAAAGTAATCTACCTCTAATCATTATGTCGCAGTTAAACCAAAATAATTGACAAGCACAAGACATCCTATGAGATTATCATATTTCTATACGCCTCTAATGAGACGTCAACTAAATATCAACAGAGGTATCACACATACCTGTCTACCCTTAAGTGCAACGAGGGGTGGATGGTATGCAAAATTAGTTTTCCAATACACAGTCCCCTGTAGTAAACCGTATTAGCTTATCTTTCCACTTGGCACGCAATAAATTGGTCAAAATCTCGCTGGCTCCTCGACTTTACCACGTATTGCGAGTTGTAGGGTGACCGTGATATTCAGAGAAATTCTTTATAAAATACTGTTTGTCCACTCCGTTTCTTGGCTGCTGTGATAAAAAATATCGTTTGTCCTTTTCTATGACGCTTATGACGTTTTTCATCATGGTTGATTGGACTGTCGAAACACCAAGACGCTACAAAAAAACAAAACAAAAATTATTGAGAAAGCTTACAAAATAAAAGTCTGATTTATAGAATATATTGGTATCTTCTTTATTAGTGATTATTCTATAAATACTTATTAAAATGAAGGCACCTCCTCTAATTATGGAAATTGTTTCGATTAAGGAGACTCCTCTAAAACTGTTAATATTTTTTTAAATAAAATTCACCTTGTTATACTCGTAGTTATAACCCAATGTCATCGTCCGGATAATTATTTTCACGTCATTGGGGTCGAGTAAAACGTCCTATTCATTAATATCGTCATGGCCACCCTTACCCAAAGCCAGTGGCTCTTAGAGAGGTATCAACATTTCGCTATGTTCACCGACTAGAAAGATAGCATCACTACGGAACACTACCAACAATATGTTCCATATTGCCTGCAACTTACCAGATTAGATCGTTTTGTTCATGTATTCGACTGTACATAAATTATATTTGACGTCGAGTGTACTTGAGATTTTAAGGGGGATATTGAACTAGCATGAGGTATGCTGAATGGGGAAGGGATCTTAATAACTGTTTAGTAGATAACATTGTAATAATTTAAGTACCTTAGTTCTGAATTATTGGTCAACTAAGTAAACTCATCAACTTTCCAAATAACTTCGAATACAAAAAGCTGGACTAGGATTCATTTCTATTATGTAATAAAAATATCTTGTATTTCCAGGAAATAAAAAAACTGTTGTTTATCGGAAAAATATAATAAAAAAGAGATTTATTACACACACAAACACAACCTGAAAAAGTTTAATAAAGAACAAATAATTCCGTTCCGTCACCGCAGGACATGTAGTTATTCTTACACCGTTTGCGAAACGGTGCGTCTGGATCTGAACCAAAAATAACTAGTACAGCTACTTGCTAGCGTAATAACATCTCTATACAAACCCAGTAACATAATTTTTGACCCGCAACCAAGTTCCATTATTATCACAGAGCACAAACTAAGACACAAAACTTAAAGATACGCCACTACCCCCATCCCATACAAAGTAATCTTTACACGCGCCCCCTAAGCGAAAGCTTCCAAACTGTGGAACAAAGTTGGAATAACTTTGGAAGACCAAGGGCTGTTTAGAAAGGACCCCAAGTTGTGCCGGGCTCTGAAATATTAATGTAGTTTCACAGAATCGTATATGAGTGGTATAACGGTTTCTTGATATTTGCTAATGGTTCCTAGGCGATCGTGTTATGGAATGTCATAATACATAAGTTGAGGTGTTCATATATAGACACACTACTGTTACACTACTTGTGATTGGAGTTGTAATACAACTTTAGTTACAATAAGAGTGTTACAATAGGCGGCCTAATCACTTAAAATGATATAAGCGCTGCGTACCAGACTACCTTTGGAAAGAGAGACGGAGGTATAAAATACAAATAAAAAATATGAAAATAGATAATTGTCCTATTCTAGGTAACAATACTTAAATTAAGCTAGTCCAAATTTAAATGAACACATATGATTATGATTAAATATTTACCAAGGCATGTATTATAGAACGAGATCAAAACTCAGATCAAGTCTCAAGAATCGATCCTGTTATTTGAAAATAAACCTATTTATCATTGGTACAGGTTCTACATTCAATTGTTTTAAACTCGACTCAAAACTTGATTTAAGAATTTATTGACGTTCTAGGATATGGACTTGACTTAATATCGTTAGAGATATTCACGTATCTGTGGCATTATGTCTATTTTTCCCGACTTATAATCTGGATGTATGCCTGTTCTTGCACCTACTACATCTTCGGCCTATTTATGATAGTGAGACAGTCCAAACGAGTAAGCCCACTATTAAAAAAAAACATGAAGTATCTAATGTATTGTAGTTAAACTTTTGCGGAATGCATGTGTTGGGTTGGGTCATCATTTTATTCGGAGTTAAATAACAACGCGAGGGAAAATGTACATTAAATTATTAATTTCAATGCTGTCGCCAAAGTGGTTTGAATTAAAACAAACAAACAATTTGTCATAAGTTTTTATAGTACTTTTATTAAAGAAGTATAAAGTGTTTTAGAAAAAAATGCACTAAGATATCAAAAACACATAACAAAAAATCTAATTGAGTAAGGACGCCATTGCGTGCAAATCTACACACACATATACAACTATCTACAAAGCGTACGTGAACAACTCACACATGCAAACGACGCACCCATACTGACACAGTCGTCGAGCAAATTTTCAACATGGCACACGAAGTTAGGGGTGGACTACACTCGTGTCCTTCCTTTTGATTGCAATTAATTCGGAAACTAGGGGGACAGAGGGGGGTGCGGTGTACCCCGGGGAGGGGGAAAGGGTTCGTTCGGCCAATGCGCAGGGCCGAACTTGGGAATGAATTGTTGGAGTTACAAAGTTGGTACAAGTGTTTGGTTTGGTTAGCGGTCGTTAGTGTTTTGGAGTTTTGTTCCGATTGTTTTGTGTCACAATTAAGGGTTTCTTGTTGTAATTTTGTGTTGGATTAGAAATTAAACGGTGAAATTATGTAGGTACTGATGATTAAATTATCATCCAAACGTATGAATTAATATTTTTTATGTAATAAGAAAGCAAATCGACCTATAAAATTTACCACTATGTATAAAATTAGGACCATAGACTGATTTTGTCGAATCATTAATATTATTTATTTAATAATATCAAAGCTCTTATATGCCAATCAAATGGATTGTAATTAAAATCCGATTTTAATACTCAAAACAAACTAAAAAAATTGCCAGTTTATAACTCAGTCCGCCCCTGCATGTCAAACGGTCTAGCCCGCCATTACTCTGTGAAAAATACCCAGACATTTTTATCCCGTACTTATAACCTGTTAGGAAGATGTTTTCTTTTTGCAGTCAAGTACTTCCTATGAGCGTTTAAAATAGGTATTTTATAGCGTTTTTAATTACCGTCACATAGCCTATAATATTATAATTATATCAACCTCAACTTTCACATATTTTGGCGTCAATATAGGTATATTTATTCAAGATTTACTTAAAAAAAATAGAACAAATATATTTCGTCATACATCATAGTATTGAAATATAATAGTACATTATGATACATGTGTGCAAAGTTGGTTATTAATACTCGAGGCGGTATTAAGCGCGTGAGCCGAGAGTGTAATAATCAATGCACACGCGTGTCATACGACGTTTTTCAACACACTTGCAAGGAACAAAAAAGACTTGTATTTTTTTAAGCAGATTTTTTGATAATTATCAACCACACAATGAGAACGTTAACAAAAATGGCGTGCAAGTTTTTTTTGACAGCCGTCTAGCTGTCAAACTATTTTACCCGTTTAAAGTTAGAATGCTTGGTCTACACACATATCACATGCAGTGAGGTACATAACTTATCATAATCGGGATTATACCTATCATAAAATTGTGCGGTAATGTAAAGTAAAAAGCACAAGTGCATAATAAGCTGCGTTAAGATACTAAAAACGGTGCAATAAATGTCACTTTACGAGCGAGTGTGTTGAAAACCTAATTACCATTATTTTCAGATTCATTATTGATCAATTCAATTTAGAATACATTTGTGTATATCAGAAGCTTGTATTCTACAAGTGCTACGACGTAGCAGTGTCTACGACCACGCTGACAGTTGCCGGCTACGAATTAGGTTCGGTTCATGCAATTACAAATGCAAGTTTAGACATTTTAGGCATATAAAATAACTAGCTATGACACGCGGTTTTCGCCCGCGTTTCCGGTATTAAAAGTAGCCTATAGCACTCCTGGATAATTTAGCTTCCTGTTAGTGAATTTTGAGAATCGGATCCGTAGTTCCGGAGATTACACCCTACATCCAGTCTCATAATCAAACTGCATTTTTATAGTATTAGTATATGTAGCGTCCACGCACTGACACCACTGCACAGATTAGTGACTAGTTACTCCGTAGCACTGGCTCACCACTACACCAGGTCCGAGCGCAAGCGCACGTCCAACCCGCACCGCGTCTAATGTCAGACTGGCCGGTTGACAGCTACCCCCCTCTACTGGTGTACATGAGACAGTGTATTATATCTACTGTATAGATACAAACACTACATCCCTTCCCTTTTAACAAATTTTAATTATTTCAAATGTAGGTAATCAATACTAGAGATAATTATTATTTACTGATGCAAATTACACTTTTGATATTTGTGGCTTTCACCCAGTGTCGCGACAGACACGTCTTTAATTTTAATACTGATTCTAACCAACACCGGTGTACATGAGACAATGTATTATATCTACTGTATAGATACAAACACTGCATCCCTTCCCTTTTACCAAAATTTTATTATTTCCTTAGATGGTACTCGCGGTCCTTTACATGAGTGCTTGAACCATTCACGTAAACTTGGAAGATATCGGTTACAAAACCATCTTTGGAACATCCCTCGCATCTCGCAAACCATCCACTTGTAAAATTCTCTAAACTATGGATCCAATTCAGGGATGAACCTGCATTTATTTTTTTCTTTAGCAAATAAGTTTTTTGTTAAAATGTTTGCCATGAGTTTGTGATGTAAAGCATTGTCTGAAGTAATAGGACTGGGTATTCTTTTCATAGATATTATTCTTTTTAGAGCTAATAGACCTTTGTCGACTGATTAATCTTGTACTACTTGCAAATGTATAGCTCTAATCTTGCTCTAACTGCTAAACAAGTAAATAAACATATCCACAATTTAAGTTTTTTCCATTATCCAATTTAAGTCAATAACTAATAACTATTTCAACGCAATGGGAACCTGTACCTTATTACCGTATAAGGAACCTACGCAATATATTAGCAACAACGTGAAATCGACTCACCAGATACTGCTTTCAAAGCTATCCCAAGCACCACCACATGGACACCAAATAGAAAGTAAGTGCTCACATGAGACCCCCGGCACCAACTGGAGATGACAGCTTCAGGCCGCTATCAATATGATTGATGCTGCCAGCATAGAATCACCACCATCGAACTGCAAATTATTCCAATTGAATGGAATTCTAACAAATTAATTCCAATTGAATGTAATTTAAAAAAAGTAATTCTAATTGAATGTAATTCAAACAAAGTAATCCTTATTGAATGGAATTCATATAAAGTAATTCCAATTGAATGGAATTCAAGTAATTCCAATTGAATGTAATTCCAATCGAATGGAATTCAAGCAATTCATATTGAATTGAATTCGAACAAAGTAATTCTAATTGAATGGAATTCAGGTAATTCCGATTGAATGGAATTCAGGTAATTCCGATTGAATGGAATTCAGGTAATTCCGATTGAATGGAATTCAGGTAATTCGGATTGAATGGAATTCAGGTAATTCCGATTGAATGGAATTCAAGTAATTCCGATTGAATGGAATTCAAGTAATTCCGATTGAATGGAATCCAAGTAATTCCGATTGAATGGAATTCAAGTAATTCCAATTGAATGGAATTCTATTTTTTGGGTGTTTGCATTATTCTTTCCTTACATTTCTTTTATGTCATTTAATTCCAAATGTCATTTTTATGTATGCCTTGTCAATGACATTTCAATTTTAATGTATGCTGGTCCACATCTTGCTTAACATCGTTCCATATACTACTTAAAACTGTATACTACTGTAAAGCTGGTCGTATCCATGTTATTTCTTTCTTGAACCATCCATCTTATTTGCATCTTCCATTTCTGTTATTATTATCTCTAACTGCTTGCTTATTTCTTCACTAACTCTCTCTTTTTTTTTTTCTAGAATGTGTACTTCTGTTATTATTGCCCAATTCCGACAATTTCCAATTTAATGAAGGTATTAATTTGAACTTCCCGACGATTTCCAATTTAATGGAGGTATTAATTTGAACTTCCCGATAATTTCCAATTCAATGGAGGTACTACCAATTTTAATTCGCCTTTATCTGATTATTTTCAATTTGATAGAGCGTTTCCTTTCGTTTCTTTCTCATTTCATTTCATTTCATTTCATTTCATTTCATTTCATTTCATTTCATTTCATTTCATTTCATTTCATTTCATTTCATTTCATTTCATTTCATTTCATTTCATTTCATTTCATTTCATTTCATTTCATTTCATTTCATTTCATTTCATTTCATTTCATTTCATTTCATTTCATTTCATTTCATTTCATTTCATTTCATTTCATTTCATTTCATTTCATTTCATTTCATTTCATTTCATTTCATTTCATTTCATTTCATTTCATTTCATTTCATTTCATTTCATTTCATTTCATTTCATTTCATTTCATTTCATTTCATTTCATTTCATTTCATTTCATTTCATTTCATTTCATTTCATTTCATTTCATTTCATTTCATTTCATTTCATTTCATTTCATTTCATTTCATTTCATTTCATTTCATTTCATTTCATTTCATTTCATTTCATTTCATTTCATTTCATTTCATTTCATTTCATTTCATTTCATTTCATTTCATTTCATTTCATTTCATTTCATTTCATTTCATTTCATTTCATTTCATTTCATTTCATTTCATTTCATTTCATTTCATTTCATTTCATTTCATTTCATTTCATTTCATTTCATTTCATTTCATTTCATTTCATTTCATTTCATTTCATTTCATTTCATTTCATTTCATTTCATTTCATTTCATTTCATTTCATTTCATTTCATTTCATTTCATTTCATTTCATTTCATTTCATTTCATTTCATTTCATTTCATTTCATTTCATTTCATTTCATTTCATTTCATTTCATTTCATTTCATTTCATTTCATTTCATTTCATTTCATTTCATTTCATTTCATTTCATTTCATTTCATTTCATTTCATTTCATTTCATTTCATTTCATTTCATTTCATTTCATTTCATTTCATTTCATTTCATTTCATTTCATTTCATTTCATTTCATTTCATTTCATTTCATTTCATTTCATTTCATTTCATTTCATTTCATTTCATTTCATTTCATTTCATTTCATTTCATTTCATTTCATTTCATTTCATTTCATTTCATTTCATTTCATTTCATTTCATTTCATTTCATTTCATTTCATTTCATTTCATTTCATTTCATTTCATTTCATTTCATTTCATTTCATTTCATTTCATTTCATTTCATTTCATTTCATTTCATTTCATTTCATTTCATTTCATTTCATTTCATTTCATTTCATTTCATTTCATTTCATTTCATTTCATTTCATTTCATTTCATTTCATTTCATTTCATTTCATTTCATTTCATTTCATTTCATTTCATTTCATTTCATTTCATTTCATTTCATTTCATTTCATTTCATTTCATTTCATTTCATTTCATTTCATTTCATTTCATTTCATTTCATTTCATTTCATTTCATTTCATTTCATTTCATTTCATTTCATTTCATTTCATTTCATTTCATTTCATTTCATTTCATTTCATTTCATTTCATTTCATTTCATTTCATTTCATTTCATTTCATTTCATTTCATTTCATTTCATTTCATTTCATTTCATTTCATTTCATTTCATTTCATTTCATTTCATTTCATTTCATTTCATTTCATTTCATTTCATTTCATTTCATTTCATTTCATTTCATTTCATTTCATTTCATTTCATTTCATTTCATTTCATTTCATTTCATTTCATTTCATTTCATTTCATTTCATTTCATTTCATTTCATTTCATTTCATTTCATTTCATTTCATTTCATTTCATTTCATTTCATTTCATTTCATTTCATTTCATTTCATTTCATTTCATTTCATTTCATTTTGACTTCGACTTGACTTCGACTTGACTTCGACTTGACTTCGACTTGACTTCGACTTGACTTCGACTTGACTTCGACTTGACTTCGACTTGACTTCGACTTGACTTCGACTTGACTTCGACTTGACTTCGACTTGACTTCGACTTGACTTCGACTTGACTTCGACTTGACTTCGACTTGACTTCGACTTGACTTCGACTTGACTTCGACTTGACTTCGACTTGACTTCGACTTGACTTCGACTTGACTTCGACTTGACTTCGACTTGACTTCGACTTGACTTCGACTTGACTTCGACTTGACTTCGACTTGACTTCGACTTGACTTCGACTTGACTTCGACTTGACTTCGACTTGACTTCGACTTGACTTCGACTTGACTTCGACTTGACTTCGACTTGACTTCGACTTGACTTCGACTTGACTTCGACTTGACTTCGACTTGACTTCGACTTGACTTCGACTTGACTTCGACTTGACTTCGACTTGACTTCGACTTGACTTCGACTTGACTTCGACTTGACTTCGACTTGACTTCGACTTGACTTCGACTTGACTTCGACTTGACTTCGACTTGACTTCGACTTGACTTCGACTTGACTTCGACTTGACTTCGACTTGACTTCGACTTGACTTCGACTTGACTTCGACTTGACTTCGACTTGACTTCGACTTGACTTCGACTTGACTTCGACTTGACTTCGACTTGACTTCGACTTGACTTCGACTTGACAACATTTCAGGTTCATTCATTTCAGGTTCATTTCAGGTGGTGGTACCTGATTAGTCGTAAAAATATGATTAGTCGTAATAAATACCCTAGTAATATAGATTTCTATAAACCTCTAATTTATTGAAATTCAATAGGTATGGTACACGCTAAGTACAGTACCTCTTATTTAAAAGAAGTCTGAAGCCTCAATTTCAATTTAATGAATTACTTATTGTCTTAATTTACTTATGTAACGACAATTCCCAATTCCAATTTTATGAGACAATTTACAGGTGCTTCAAACACGTTCATCTTTCTCACATCCTGAAGAACACTACCCTGCCACATCCAAAACTAACAATGTTTAGTTCAGTATCATATTATGTTAGTGCAATAATAATATATCTTAATCTTCCTAAACTGATACTGGAAGAAAATAAGCTGATATACTTTATTATTTATATCCAAATTAGAAAGACTTTCTTATAAAAATACTTTTATAATCTGCAGGAATTCTTCAAAGCTACCACAGATAAATATGCCTGACATGTAACTCATATAATCAATCTACTGTATTACATACTATTCTAATAATACTCATTCCTTATTTTTGTTGAATTTAATTGGATTTATGTATTTAATTATTACTTAATATTATTGTAATGTTGCAATGCCCTTGCAGGGCTTATGTATTATACCACTTTATTCTTTGTAACATCTTTAACATACTAGGTACCTATGTACCTAAAATGTATGTGTAGGTGTGCTTCATGTGAAGCAGCAAATAAATAAATTGAAATATACCTGCATAGTTTATTACATATATACAGTCATGTTCATGCACACAAATGCATGTCCTGTGTGGGAATCGAACCCATGACCTGCGGCACAACAGGTGGAATCTTCCAACTGCGCACACGGGCCCGTCACTATATTTACTATAGGTAATTAAGCGCTTCCTTTAAGTATGAAACAAATAGGTACAATAAAGCCTATAGAAAATACAATATTACCGAAAACAACCTGCTAATGAGAGTTCAAAGCAACCTTTATATGCTGGTATAAAGGTATTAGTGACATCTTTTTAATTAGGAAGATTTGTAGCTCAATGCAATCTCCTTGTACCTTTTTTGAATAAACAATAATCATTTATTCGACAACACATTTATTTTGTTACCTTTGCGGAATAATTTTGGACATAAGTAGCATTTTTCATTCTATTAATCTTGTTAAAAGATAAGGAAGGTAGGTACCCAAGCATCTTATAGTTTTTCTTACATTATAATTTATTCTCTCATCAATCCATAATACCACTGACGAAATCGTCACTTCACTTAAATAAGTGGAATGAAATGTATTACATTGGGATTATTTTGCGTAAACAACATTCCATGACGATCCAACTGATTATTCTTACTATTGTACTACTGGGTTCGTCTACTTAGGAAATGTTATAAATATGGTATAATATTTAGTACGCATTGCATAAAACTCACACACTTTTTATTGTCACCTTCCTTCCCTTTTAATAATAATTGAATTTTATTTACTGGCCTTTTACACACGTTTCTCGTACTTTATCTCGTCGCCACTTGTAGCGTCCACGCACTGACACCACTGCACAGATTAGTGACTAGTTACTCCGTAGCACTGGCTCACCACTACACCAGGTCCGAGCGCAAGCGCACGTCCAACCCGCACCGCGTCTAATGTCAGACTGGCCGGTTGACAGCTACCCCCCTCTACTGGTGTACATGAGACAGTGTATTATATCTACTGTATAGATACAAACACTACAGTATAGATAATGAATTTTGGTAAAATCCATATTAAACATACGTGTTCTATATTTTGGATTAATCTTACTCAGATTTTTATGTGTATTTTCTGTGCAACGTATACATACACATGTTATGATTTATCTGTGAACAAAAACACAGGCTTACACACTTAGATCAAAGCTTCCTCGACTCAAAACATCTCGACATGCTGCACTTACTTTAAGCTGATCACAAAATAACAAACAAGTCAATATGGCACCATAACCCTTCCTGTTTATTATTTATAGGTTATATTTGTATACTCTTGAATATTGTATTTCCTCATAAACTAACAATAACCACCGAATTTTTTTACTGGTAATATACAATCATATTTTCATAAGTATGCGTTAATTTGACTATCATTTCAAAATAATTGGACTCATGTACTATCTATATTTTGATATTTATCTCAAGCGCTCGTGGTGTAGCATGACAAGGCGTTCTTAATCGATCGGCAAGTTAAGCTACCACCGTCGTGGTCGGTACCTGGATGGGTGACCGCCTAGCGGTATTTCAAATCGAGCGTTTCCGTGCTTCGGAAGACACGTAAAGCCGTTGGTCCCGGTTATCACTTATTGTGATAGTATTTAAGCTATATGGAGGCCTTTTAGGCGGCTTGAAAACTCCAACAGTAGGTTGGACACTAGCTTACCTCCCCCGATCAGCAGTGGGCACGCGTGGTGGAGTATCGCCCAGTCCCTTTCAACCTCATTTGTGAAAGGAGGCCTGTGCTCAGCAGTGGGACATTATAGGCTGATGATGATGACTATCTATATTTTATATTATAAATATACTAAATATTCTAGTGAAAAATATTATTAAATAGGACAAAGTATCCTAACCTAATACTATAAAAACTCAAGTTAGCCTAGCTGTTTACCGAATAGTTTTTGATGAAAATTTGCACTGGGGTTGAAAATTTTCCTGTACCACGGAGATAAATGTAGAATACTCGAGTATAAAAGCGGGAGGCCGCTTATTATTTATGCAAGTTATATCCAACTACGTTCACCGGTTAGAGTTCTACGTTCCGCGTTCACTGTAATCTATGTGGCGCTTTTGATCATTGCACACAGCTATCGCGAGCGGTCTAGGGGAACGCACATTCTGTCGGAATTCCGTTCTCGAAAGGTGGAAGATCATGACACGTCCGAGCTATTGAACAGTTTATTCAGTGACAAACGCAACTAGAACTCTATACTGCTCGCGTAAGAACTGTGATCGCTCAACTCAAGACCGCGCGCTTTGGGACCAGCAGCACCTTATCATTAAAATAAATTCAATGTATCCCCCTTTTAACACCTTTGTGTCGACAACATTTAAATATGTTATAAAATCATCTAAATTTGACACCTGACCTTGTACAACCCTATTTGTAAGTAAAGATCAAATAAAATGTATCTCAATCTGACATTTGACCTTACCTCACAGCATCCCTTTGACCTGACCTGCCACTGAAATCACCTGAGTTGACCACAAAAACTTAATGATACCAGTTTGGGATTCATCTCCTGATGCTCAACTAGTTTTATTGAAAAGGGTGAAATGGTCCAGTATATTATATAGGGTTAGTCCTTGTTACGTAGTAAAATTAAAGGGTTAATACTGGATGCAGATTGATTGATACGCGCTGTTTTTCCTTTTCAATAATTTTCATTTTCTCGCACTTTGTCATCAAAATTTATAGAGGCCTCCGGAGACCAGCGGGCGGGGAGCTTTTTCCGCCAACGCAAGCTTGGCTATCCAAAGAGGATACACTGCCAGCCTGCAATGTATATTAGTAGTTTAATATTACAAGATAATCAAACTTCAATATTAAGTTAGAAATTCTACAAATTTGCAATCGATAGTTATATCAACCGAATTCTGATCACAATAGAGTTGCCAATAAATTAATCTGGCATATCTCAGAGACAGTTCGGAAGCGGGAGGCACGCGCCCGAAGCCATAGCTCTGAGCTAAAACGAAATTACATACATTTGTTACAGTTATTGCTCTCAGTGTTTTCGGACGTGATTATTAAGTGGTGTACTTGTGTTTAATTTTAGATATGGTTAGTTAAACTTTAAGCACAATAGGTGATGCAAAATGTACATTATTCTAATAGACATTAGGACAACATCCGCACAATGCAAAAATAAAATAAAATTCAAACCTATTTTTGTAAGCAATAAAACATATTTAATTAATTAGAATGTATCTTCATTTACTATTGTAATAGACACAGTATAAAATCTTGGAAATGGTCAGATCAGTCTTTTGTGCTTAGCATAAATAGACTGGTATTTGTTTAAAATCTCACCATGGTATAAGTATAATGAAGCACACAAAGCCTACAAAGGAACTGGCTCTCAAGTGCATCTGTCGGAACACACTGGTAGATCATTGGCAACAGATTTTCAAATTGAGGGTAGTAGCCAGCCAGGAGGGTACTACAAAGTACCCTATCATCGTGCTTTGGTTGATAACAATGTGTTCGTGAAATCTCAAATTCGTCACAGGTCTATTGATTATAAGTTTGTTAATCTAACAAAAAATATTCTTAGAAATAAATACTAGACATTCCTCCTTTCTCTCACACATAAGTTTGCATATATTCTACAGCACACTGTCCACTCCAGACAACAGCTACGCACACATATAAACATCTACGAACCCTAGACCCTAACCACAATGGGACATAGCATGAATATGCTCTAACCCTTCAGGTCCACCCGGCAATTATTCAAACAGAATAGTTTAACAGAAAGGATTGTAAGGACTCCCTTGCTTACACAATAAACATCTTAGTTCACAAAATGTTTAAACGAATTTCAACTATAAAGCTAACGTCTAAGAGAGGATTTTTCAATCGAGGTTTATTTGGAGTTGTGGTGGGTTTTATGAGGATGAAATGGTACGAAATTTCAGTATATTTAGAATATTTATACATTCGTCCGACGGGTCTAGGAGATGCGGATGAGGCCTCCCCGAGTACATAATAGGTACAGTGATTTACAGCGGTGCTGTGTCGGTGATTTTAATGTAATTAGTGTGGTTGGACTGTAATGTACGCCATTTTGTTTCGCGAATGTTTGTTTGGTGTTAAATATTGGGATGATTTGCGGTGACTATAGAAAATCTGTGAATAAATAAGTTAATCTTAACATTTGTGTATTATTTAGTTATTTTCCTTATTCTTTTTACTATGAAGTCGGTCCTCCCTTCCTTCCTCCCCCCCTTCCCAATGAGCCCTGGCGACCTTACTCACGCGCAGGAACATAACATAAAGTTATATTCGGTACTCTGTAAGGTGAGGCACTTCCCCAGTCGAGCAGATCTTTGAGCGAATAAGCGCTACGTTCTAGGTACCTCTCAATTTTTTTTATTTTATTTAATTGCACTTTATATTTGAACCTGAAGAACTTGAGACGGCATCTTTTTGAAAACTATCGTCGATCGGTTCGTCATCACGTTGAACAACTTTTATAACGGGAATAACACTGATTTCCAAAAAAACTATTCTACCAAAGAAAAGCCTTCGGTTAGGTACAGTATATTTCAAATGAAAGTTGAATCATAACTGAATACTACTACCCTAGGTTTTCTGGAAGTGAGCGCTTCACCGATAAGGGTGCCAACAGTTTTGTATCAACAATATAGAATATTTTTATTCTTTTTTTATCATTTTAAACTTTAGGTAAAACGAAAGGTAGTATCGGTGATCTGTCCGTACTTCCGTAGTTCCATCTAGTGTCATAATGAAATGAAATGAAATGAAATAATTTATTCATTCAAATAGGCCTTCACAGGCACTTATGAATAGTCATACTCTAATACTCTAATGCACGGTTCGGAAGGTTGCTTTTGCTAAGAAGAGCCGGCAATAAATTTATTTCTGGTTCTTTGCATACCTTAGGCCCCCAGATTTATTTAAAATTAAACTCTTTAATGACAATAATTGGATTGGGACCAAACGGGAAGTGTACCCTTCCAGACAAATAAGAATTTTCCAAATCGGTTAATATATAACGGAGTTCCGAGGAAACAAACATAAAAAAAAAAAAAAAAAAATACAACCTAATTGAGAACCTCCTCCTCTTTTTGAAGTCGGTTAAAAATACTACATGCAATAAACTATTAATAAGAATATGTGATAATAGTTTTATGTGATCGTACCCAAACTTAAATAAGATTACAAAACATAATTATTCAGTTTAGTAAAGCACCTCTTAAAACGAGTTGCCTAAAATATCAAGTGTAGACACACATTCTGTGCATATCTTCGCTATATTGTATAGAGATGGACTTTCTTTTTCATTTTTATATTAAAGGTAAATGCAACATCACGCTGATTGGAACTGCGTCTTGGAAATACTTAAAAATATTATTTTGGCAAACTACTTCGAGATTTTATTTATTTTATCACTTCGCCAGCTATTAATATAAAAATAATTAATAAAAAGACTTAGTATCTTTAAATAATTGGCAGTGTCTCAAAGCTTTGCCTGATAAAATATATAAAAAGGTATGTCTTGCTGGCGGGTACCTCTGTATCAGGTATCTCTATTTATCAAGATTGTATAGTGTAAAACTCAAAAATAGGTAAATAATTTCTTCATTATACTGTAAATAATAGACTAAATTATTTACGAAACCGATTTTATCTTGTGTCCTCTCTAATGTGAAAAAACACTTGAAACCGAGCCATGTGTGCAACTTTGCATGCCTATCCAATTACAAAAAATACAAATATCTTTCTCTATATAAGCTTAGCCTCTATGGGTACGCCTGAAATAGTGAAAACGCCATGCCCATGCGGAAGAAGTAATCATCAAAATTCCATGCGAAAAGTACTATTAGAGCAAAAAATTATTAGAGATTTTTTTTCTTCATCTAATACGAAATAATAAGTCTTATTGGTCAGTGAGTTTCGAATCTTATTAGAAACGAATGACAATGTGCTTTGCGTTTGGCCAACAGATTTATTACACTAGATGTGTTAATCCAAAACGTTAAAATATAACTAATTATAAAAAAAAACCTAAGCTAAGTGGGAGTCAAACTCTACATTTTCACACAATTATAGCGGTTTGACTTTTTCAATAATCAGTATATGCTCCGTAATAGGGTTCCGTTAACACTTACACACGTAACCCTAAAAACAATTAACACCACCACAGAAATAGTGTACACATGCAAGAATTCCACAATTGCGTAACTTTACAAAAACAATTACTTTCACATACCGCGTCATGTAACTCCGGGAAATTATGACTCCAAGAATGACCATGCGGAATGTAAACCGCCAAAATTCCGGACTCCGGGCGAAGTGGGGTACCTTCGCAACCCACCCTGCGCTTCGCCCCCTCCGGACGGCAGCGGCACCTAGAAAGGTATGTGGATGAATTAGGAATGCAATCATGGTCTGGTATTCACATCTTGGTATTGTTCTAGATTTTTCACGAAAAAAAAGAAAAACCAAAGAAATCTTAAAGATAAATAGGGACTTTATTTTCAGTGTACGAGGGTTGTTGTTCATACAACTAATATTTATTTGGTAGTATGGATATATTTTCGGTCTCTCTTCTGAGATAATTTTTACATAACCTATTAGTCCTGTAGGTACGATTTAGTTTATCTACTTTATCAATAACAGGCGGGCCGTATGCTTGTTTGCCACCTAAGCGGAATAAAAAAAAAAAAAAAAAAAAAAACTAGCCACGATCCTGCTTTGCCCTCTTAGGGGTGGAATTTAGAAAAACACTTCCTTAGCGGATGCCTCCGTTATACATGCCTATACATATAATGAATGCGTGTTTCTGTCAGTCAGTTTCTCTAGCAACTTTTCATGCCTGACGTCGCCCAAAATGTGACAGCAGAACTGTCAACTGTGAACGTCACATTTTTTATTGGGATTTTCGTCCAAAATTACCATCCAAATTTAGGAGTTTTCGAGTGCATTATCGACAAAAATATATATAAATATTTTTTTTAAACATCTTCCAATTACGAATACAAGTAAAAAACAAAGAACCAAATCGGTCGAGCCGTTCTCAAGTGATTTTTCATCATGCGGCAATTAATTTCATATTTTTGTAGATTAGATACGTAGATGAAATATGACGCCTCCACAGAGCCTGACTATCAACCCATCAATACATAAGCATACAGCACATAAACGATATACATACAAGTGCAGATTAATTAACAAAAAGCGCCCCGCACACGCCGCCCGTGCCGCCGCGTTCAGATTGCGGGCGGGCGGACGCCCGATGATTAACGACCTAGCATTCCGGGCTCCGGCCCTGTATCGCATGATTAATACGTAACTACGCATCATGCGTGTGTGGGGTTACGTGTGAAATCATTGTCCATGTATGGAATATTATGTAGCAGCGGAGGTAATTTTTTTGCCGTAGGATTATCCACTGTAATCATTTTTCTGCGATTGATATTTCTAAAAAAAACTGTACATCCTTTGCCTCTCGCAGACGGGTAAAAAGACAGGCCAGCTGGCGTGGTTGGCCTATCATGCCGCAGGTCATGGGTTTGATTTCCACCCAGGACATGCATTTGTGTGCATAAACATGTCTGCATGTCCTGAGCCTGGGTGTAATTAGGTATATTTACAAACAAAAAGCAGTATATGTAGCATATCAGTTATCTGGTTTCCATAGATAACCGTGTGTGAAAAATTTAATTGTATTAACTAATCATAATACGTATAACCTCTATTCAAACAATTTCAAATAATAACTAATTGTAACCAAGTTACTTAATAAACCTGACTGATCTTCCAAATAAATATTGCTACAAGGTGCGTTCCGAACAAGAAATCATTCCATTATTAAATGTTTAAACTTTAAAGGCAACGGGAGTGAATAAGGTTGCCCCATCAGTCAAGTTTCTTCGACGAGAATAAAATTATGAGAGCATAACACCTCCATCACGCGCAGACCCTACATTAATCATACACACAGAGACATAACTATTTGGTTGTATTAGTAGTTGTTAAAGGCAGGGATCTATACCATTTTTATTGAGGCCTTTATTTAGTACTAGTTTTCCTGCGCGGTTTCACCCGCGTTCCCGAGAAAAAAGTAGCATAGATATACACCACATAGCTCTTATGAAAAGTCTGACTCTAATACTCTACCGGCCTACCTTCTCCATATTAAATTATTAATTAATAATAAGCTAACAATATACATTCATTTATAATATTATCAAAGATTTCTAATACTGATTATATGGTATAGTACTAATAATTATAAATATCTATGACCTATCTTGTTTTCTCATAATCATTGTAATGGAAATGACATTTATTTTAAATATTTGCTTCAAATCTTATTGGTTTTTGCTAATTGCTATTTGAATTTATTACTTATGTGTAAAATTTATTTTTAATAAAATTATTTTGATTTTGGAATCGAATGTTCTCTTTCGCCTAAATGTTTTGTAGGTGTGTAATGTAATGCCCGGTTTCTATAAACAAAAACGAATCGTTTTGCTTACCAATGGTAGTATTTTTTATTGCCAAACTGGGTATTTATATCATTTCATAAGCTAATTTTACCTGTGATAGCTACTTCCATATGCGAGGGTCTGCTATGCAAAGCTTTGAGGTATTTGCTTCATTATTAGTAAGGATATAAAAGTCTTAATTTAACCGATAACGGTCCGTAAATTATAGGAATCGGCCATAAGTCACCTACCTACCTACAACTCATTTAACAATGGTGTTAGTTTTAACAAAGCCCTGCGTGTGACGCCATTCTAATGTCCACCCATTAAGAGATTCCATCTCTTTCTAATGTATTGCCGTCACCTTCACTCCACCCACATCCCCCAACTATTAAGCAAGAGGTGTAAAGGGTTGTGTTTTTGAGTATATGATGGACGTTTCACTGTTCTTTAGAAAATGCTTGGTGAAATTGCTTTGTTCTGTTCTTATTCTTTAGAGAAGTAGGCACACCTCCTTTGACACCTTGAACAAAAATTTCAATCAAATATTATTAATATTACCAGAATAGGATGACTTCATTATTGGTTATACATGGCTACATGGGTTCACATAATTTTTGACATCTGTTTCTAGTGTTGTTTAGAAATAGAAATAGAAATAGAAATTGCAGTAATGTCTATAGTCATTGTCAATTATCCTACTTAATATTGCATTATAGTTTATTTGTTTGTTACGCCTTCACGCCTCAACTACTCAACGGATCATCAAGAAATTTGGCATGCAAGAGGGCATAAGCTATTTCCCAGGAACGCGGGTGGAAATTCTATAAATAAACAGTTTCTTTAAAATTTGACCTCAAACCAATGATTAAATAAGTAAATTATTTTGGAATTATAAATAAGTTAATAATTGATACCTATGGTATAATATTTCACGAAGCCTATGCTGGATTTGCCATGCTGTATGGAAACAAGACTAAAATCAACAACATACCTACTACTTACTTTTCGAAAAGTTGTCATCACAAAATATCCACTCAGTATACGCAGGTTAAAAGAAAAGATCCCTTAGATTTTTCTCAGAGATACACGTAGAAACATTTGTGAAAGGCGTAATTTTGCAGCAGAATAGATAACTTGAAAGCAAGTTCAGGATTTCTTACACACGAGAGCGCAGAAATAATGAGATACCAACTACTTACTTGGTACAAAGAAAATTTATCGGTACAAGGGGCTGGGAACAATATGAACATAGTATATCTATCATGTAAAAGTCGTTCATCAGTAGTTAGGTAAATATACCTATGTAGGGTAGTTTATTTTTTTTCATATACTGTTGGCATGTTAGTACTATGGAAACCAGCTGTTATACCTACTACCTACAACCTAGGATCAGGACAAACACACAAATGTCTGCTTGGATGGGAATTGAACCCACGACCTATTTGCAGTCGGGTAATAAACCTCTACGCCCGTCAAGTTTCCAT
This sequence comes from Achlya flavicornis, assembly GCA_947623365.1. Lineage (NCBI taxonomy): Eukaryota > Metazoa > Arthropoda > Insecta > Lepidoptera > Drepanidae > Achlya > Achlya flavicornis. Next base: position 9,982,670 of record OX392482.1, read on the forward strand.
AAAAAAAAATATTGATTTTTTAGCAAAACTGCTTGACTTCAATCTAGGATTTTAATTTTTGTGCGTAAGGGTTATTATGATAAACCAAATAAAGATTCGTCTTGGCTCGATAAATAAATCTTAGTTATTAGGTACATTACTAGCCCACGGTTTCAGCCGCTTTTCCGAGGGATCGTATGTTTTTCCGGGATAAAGTACTTATCCTACGTTTTAGTTCAAAACATGTTCCATCTTTGTGCGAAATTTCATCCAAATCTGTTTAGTAGTTTTTGAGTGAAAGAGTAACAAACATTTTCACAAACTTATAAACACATTTATAATAGTTATTAGTAGGATTTAATAACCTGGTAAGAACTGATGAGGCCGAAGGTGGTAAGCACTCAATACCAAGCGGGCTCGTGCAGCCACGGTAATGTAACATTACCGTGATGCAGCTGTCGGTACACACTTCGGTACTTGTCGACAGATTGTCAACATGAGGGTAGTACCCAGTCAGATGGGTTCTACCACCTCGCAAAACTGCCGATTTTATCTACCCATGAGAATTTTACAAACGCCAAGGTGCAGCTGTCAGAACACACTTCGGTTTCACCAGTCGACAGATTTTCAACATGAGAGTAGTACCAAGTCAGCCAGATGGGTTCTACCACCTCGCAAAACTGCCGATTTTATCTACCCATGAGAATTTTACAAACACCCATAATAACAATAATTTCCTTATAAGTTTATACCACAAACATCCATCACCATCAAATTTCCCTTCCACAAACAGCCCAAATAAATACATTACCGTGTATATATGTACGTCCAACAGTCAATCACAGGCTGGTTGATCAATCATATCTGAACTCAATCAGTCCACGGCGGATATGGGCCCCGCCGCCATTGCCTGGCACCGCCCATTTTAACTGACGGCTAAACGAGTTTTTGCCTGGAAATGAGTAAATGTCTAGGTTGGAGCTGAGCGGGTGAGGGTATTTATTGGTTTAGATCTTGTGTTGGGTTTGTTTGTCACATATGATGTGTTGTAGATTATGTATTTAAAAGAAGCTTTTTGAAGGCTTCTTCAAGGCCAAATCTGACTTAAATGTATCGCGTTCAACCAAGCAGTGGAGCTACCTCGCTTCAGTAGCATCAGGCATGTTTGCAGAGATTCATGCTGATTTTTCCACGCGCATAATTTATGCTCTAGAAGTAGGTATGCAGAGTATGGGCAAGTAGGTCCAGAGTCTAGCTAAACAATATCCAAACGCTATTTTAGTCGCATGCGAATTGTGGGATTTTGTGTGGGTTTTGTCTGCAGCAGAAAAGATCGAAGAAGGAGAAGATTCACCTGGGATGCTGGATAAATTGGTATATATTTATTTCTTATCTTATTGTGCCTGATATTACTAGAGGTGTCGGGTTTTTATTTTATTATTCACCATACTTGTTTGACATCAAAAAATACTTAGCGAACAAAAACGGGATTTCTAGAGATTTGGGCACTATCCATCTAAGTAAATGCCTTTAGGGTTTTTAATTCTACTAATAATATCTACTTAGTTATGGTCTGAATATTTTTAAGATAATCTTATTGTGAGCAGTGAAAAATGGCGAACAATGACATAAAAGTCATCTCTATACTCTGACTCGGCTCTATATATAAAAATGAATCCCTATTTTCCTTGGTCACGCCACTGAGAACGACTTTACCGATTTCATCCTCTTTCTGATATCTCTTTGATATCAGATCTTCTCTCTTGATAGATCTCTCTTTCTCTTCTCTTCTTTCTCTTCTTGATAGATCTTTCTGATAGAGATAACGTATGGCATGAAAAAGGACAAAGGCTATTTTTTATCTCGGGTCATCATCATCAGCCTATAATGTCGCACTACTGAGCACAGGCCTCCTTTCACAAATCAGGGTGAAAGGGAATGGACAGATACTTCACCACGCATGCCCCCTGCGGATCGGTGGAGGTAGGCTAGTGGTCAACCTACTGTTGGAGTTTTCAAGCCGCCTAGAAGGCCTCCAACTAACGACTATCAATATTAAGTAAAGATAGTTATATTAATAAAGTTAAGAGAGGTACAGCATAGCGTTTATTCGCTTAAAGAGCAGCTCGACTGGGGAAGTACCTCCACCTTACAGAATACCGCAGCCAAATAACTTTATGTTGTGTAAAGTTGTGTTCCTGCGCGTGAGTAAGGTCGCCAGAGCTCATAGGGGAGGGGGGAAAGGTCGGTAACGCGTGAGCGATGCTTCGTGTGTTGCAAGCGTCCATATGGCTACGGTAACCGCTTATCATCAGGCGGGCCGCATGCTTGTTAACCGACTTAGTTGTATAAAAACGCTCTATTTGAAATACCACTAGGCGGTCACCCATCCAGGTACCGACCACGAAGTTGGTAGCTTAACTTGCCGATCGATTAAGAATGGCTTATCATGCTACACCACGAGCGCTTCTATCTCGGGTACGCGAGTGAAACCGTAGGGGACAGCTAGTATGAAATAAATATAAATCAATAGAAATGAACCTTTGTTAACAGGACTACAAATCTTATAAGAATAATGTTAACGTTTTTCTAAACAAAAATCAAAACCATTACATGTACTTTTCCCATTACATCACAAACGAACCATAAATAAAACAATCAGACAGATAAAGAAAGAAAAATCTTCTTCATCAAACTCGCTCAACAAAAAACCGTGCATCAACTTTTAAATCGCTTAAAACAACGTTTAAAGCTGTAAAGTCTTCCTGAAGTCTTTCACTCTTACTCTCGACGGAAGCTCGTTGCATTTTTCACTTCGCCTTTCCGCTAACTTTCACTCCGCGAAGTTTAAGGTAAAGCTTTTTTATTTTATTAATAAGTTGATGAAATAGCTAGGTTTTTGCTCAAAATTACATTTAAGGGAATAGCAACCCTGCATAATGTAACAAAATTTTTTTGTACCTAAGAAGTTTTTTCAGAATCATTAATAGAATCAATAGCAATCATAAAAAAAAAAAAAAAGTAAAACGCAATAAAACGTGACATAACTTTACGAATTTGTATCTATATTAATACAATAGTATTAATATAATAAAGGGGAAGAGTTTTTATGTAGGTATGTTTGTTTTTTTTTAAGCGGACTAATCTCTAGGACTACCAGTCGACTTCGAAAAATTCTTTTACTATAGGCACTTTTTATCTCGGGAACGTGGGTGGTTAAAATAAATTAATTTCATTGAAATAGAGAACTTATTAGGTATAAAAACCTTGTGTTATGATATTTCCAACATTATGGTCTGATTTACTACAAATAATTGATTGCTCTATTTTATAATAGCCTAACTACCCACTACGAGTAAGCTTTAAAGTTTTTATAATCTTTTATCTCTGTTCTAATGTTTCGATTTTAAAAAACGTTAAAATTATTCTTGATCTTTAATTGTTATATTAAACGTACTTTTTAAAATACACAATTCCTTCAATGTTTTATTTCATTAGCATGAAGCTGAACATTATTTACATACACTTCTCAAAACATGCATGTAGCGACCTCTAGGGCAATTTTCCAACCGTAGAATTGGTTTGAAAGTCAGAGTGCTGCCTTGCTACTCGATAATAGATGGCGCTGTATTATAGAACTATAACTTCTTATTGGAATTTTGATAGGAACTAGATTTGTTACAAATAACTTTCTGATATAAAATGATTACAATAAAGTCTGTAATTTTAACTGAATTTACAGTCAGTTAATGAACACCTTGTTGCATTTTATACAAACGAGTTATAATTTTTTTTTATTGGTTAAGCAGATTGGTATTTGGCTAACCCAAAGTAGCAGTTTTTTCCAAATTTTCGACAAAACGACAAACCTTCGTCTTCATAAAGCATGTAGAGCACTTAAAGAAAGAGTTTTTAATACAATTAAAAATGCTGCGGCATAGTATAATACGGGTCACATGATTGGCAAAAGATATACCTAACAAGTAGGTAAAAAAACTAAAACTGTACCCAAAAACACACTGTCATGTACATAATTCGTTTGGAAATGCCACAAATAAGGCGACAACCGGCGAAATATCTATTTCGGACCGGCAGGCTGGACCCGCGTCACTCTGTCACGGTCGCCCCGGAGGCCCGCTGCGGACTGTGGCGCTAGTTGTGAACTGTAGCGTTATGAAAATAAATAATCTTATAGGTTTTACACGATATTATCTTTGATTAAGGATACATCCAGATAGAGTGTCGCAGCTGTCGCACGCGTCGATAAAAATAGGCTCTAACTGTTAGGGGCTAAATCAAATAAAAATAAATAAAATTGCAAAATAATGTTCAATATTTAAATTTCTCCTAATTTTAATTGGAATATTTCAACAACTACTATCATTATGAACGTCACTATGACAAGCAGAATGACGCAGAGGGAGCGTAAAACGTAGCTGTTACGCGCAGCAGCCTATAAAAGTTGGCCTGCTTTATATATTCATGTAGTATGGCGACGTTCTTTCTAGGTATATTTATTTCTATGGATATTATGTTCGCCAATATTTAGAAAGATGCCGATGTAATATAGGTAGTTCGTAATGTATGTCGGCAATGAATGAATGAATATTAGAAACTCCTATATTACTTGAATCTTACTTGAAAACGACACAAAAATTATAAAACATTAATTTCATTGTCATTACAACAATAGAAGTCAGCTTTTGAATACTTACCTACGATTTGACATAAGATACTTTTATGCACATGAAATCTTGTAAGAAAAACAAAATGTTCTAATATCTACTAATCTAGTAAGATAATGAGAATCGTAAATTCCAATTTCCAATAAGATTCTAGTCCTTTTCATATATAGCCGTCTCTATCCAAAAAAATTCAACTATTAACGTTCCAACATCTATAAAATTAAGCCTAACCTTAGTTTTTTAAATAGATAATAATTTACTACCAAACTCAAGCAAGACAGTATTACGAAATATGTGATGTTCATTGCACTCTTAAAAAGCAACCCTATAATTATGCGTCATGCATTTATCTACATCAAAACCGTTCTAAAGACAGCAAACGATCGTTTGCTATAGGTTCCTGGTGGGAAAGAACATAGAACAAGGCTTATTTAACTCTTTAAACTTTAACTCCGTCACTGTCTGACAACTGTCAAAACACAAATACAAGACAAGGATACTAGCATGAGTAGTAAAACGCTTTAGATCTGTAAGTTACACCACACAGCAACTGTAGCAAAGTTAACGTCTACACATGGGGGGTATTTCTTCAAGTCGACGTTAGGGCTACGTGTGTAAACACTGTCAGTGTCATGTTTAGAAAAAAGGGTAGAGCACAAAGCAATTTCAGGTCTCATGTTAGTGCAATTTGTTGAAACGTGTCATTTTGTTTGGCGGTCGATGAGTCGTGTGAAGCTACCTTTAGTGAGAGTGCAAATTGCATGAAGACTTAAATTGTGGTACATTCTTGCAATAATGGTATTGATTTTTTTGTAGATAGTCAATGGTGCCGATTCTGTTGTAAATCACATTAGACTTATTTTAATCACATCACATCTCTTTCTTACAAACATTATTGAAAAGGGACAGAACATATTTAAAGCTGTTAAATTAGTCTTTGCCGTTTTCATTTGCGGGTAAATAGACGTAACCAACTTTGATGGCGACAAAATTTTAACGGACTAATTTGAGAAGACTAAATTTCTAAAATCCTTTTCATAATTATATTCTTCGTTAGAAATAGACGGACTAAAATAGTTTAGTTGTGAACAACAGAATTAGCCAATCTGCACGTAATTTAGCAAGGTTTTGACGTAGTGGGAGTAAGCTTATGTACACTTAGTGCAACTAAAAATTGGTCACCTATATTACTTATTCTATGGTTATTGCTATAATTAATTTTTAAACGTGTCTGTTTAGAACTAACTAAGCTAAAAAGAAAAATAATCTAACGATTCTTGCCAAGTTACGTATTAGTGACTGTACCTTAGTAGCATAAAAACATCTAAAGTCCCCGTCATGAGAAGCTATAAATTTTGTAAACAAGTGTTCAGGAGTTCACAACATTTGGACCAACAAAAAAAATTAATTTGTTTAAGATTTAATAAATTATTAAGTAACAAATATTAATTAACATATATTATTTAACAAACAACTCTTTCTTTTTACTTATTATATATTTTAGATAAATTGTATTAAGCACCTTTTGACGTTTTTTTCGTGGCGAATTTATTTCCTTAGATGTACTGGCTACTGGCTCCATTATACGTAATAACAAATAAAATTAACGCAACAATTAAAGTAACAACAATAAAAAAGTGATAACGAAACAATAACAAAATTAATAATAACAACCAGATCCGCGATATATGCAAAGCAATGAAACAAACTCGTACGCATTCGAAACTCGAATGACGCGTTTATTTCAAAATGGCGTCCCGATAGTTTACAATCCCTGCGACGGACGCGTTCCGGTACCAAGAAACACAAACGATAGCGCTTTGCGTCGTTAAAATATGATCCGACTAAATTAAATAGGTTGTTACTTTCATATAACCCCTCTATATTTCATGTCGATTGAATATGGTCAATTTATTATTATCTCGCAGTATAAAATGTTTACTTAGTAAAAGATGTTTGTTTACATAATTTATAGCTTCTCATGACGGGGACTTTAAGTCGCTAAGTAAATCCAAGCAAAACTTATCAAATAACTCGCAGATTCAAAAACTGTTAACATAATACAAATCAAAACTACACAATCGCACTATACTAGCCATGGGTCGATCCGTCGACCATCCCCCTGCTTTTTGGGTCCCACTGCCCACAATACTCGCTCCAAACTAAATATCACTTTATTATTATACCGTAGAGTTGAATTTGGAATGTAATTGGCGGGTAGTTATAATGTTTTTTGTTATAAAGGTTGTTTAGGGGTGTACTGCCCACATCTAGGGAGAACTGGCCGCAAAGGGTCGGCCGTCCGTGCCTCGTTTGAACGCGGTTTCGTGACTAGTCGAGTTGTTTCTGTATAGTTAAGAGTTATTTTTGAAGCTATTTTGTTTAATTCATTAAATTAACAATTATTTTGGTCTTGAATTTCATGAATACTTTTTAATACTTTATTATGAATTAATACTTCAGGTACCTCTCTTAACTTCATTAATTGCAAGTTACGCCATTAATTTGATGTTTTGTTACCTCCTCTATCCCGCGGTTTTCACCCGAAATATTAAGTAGGTATCTTTGGTTCTAATCCAAGATACGATCTTACGCCCAAGTTTCATTCAAATTCATTCAGACTATGCGATTAAGAAACAAACATACAAAAAAACATTAAAATAATTAGGATTGTATTAATCACACTGTGTGGATAGTGTTAATAACACCTTCCCATTTTCACAATAAATTTTATTAAATTATAATCAAAGCATGTTTAAAATAAAATAGTATTAAAAATTAATTATGTTGTATGTATATAGTATGTATTCATATTTTTTTATTAAAATGTATGAATACAAAATTTCTACAATTAAATTATCAAGTAGACTTGTAAACTCCTACGAGGCACAGAGGGTATATCCGCTGTGCATACATTAGGCACAGATATCGCAAAGCTTTTCGGTAGGATTAAATTAGTTAACTTATTTGCGTAGTTGTTTTGTATTCGACCTAAACCGGAGATGGGTGGGGGAGGGGGGTAATCAAAACTCGATTTACGATTCTATTCTAGAACTATCTTAATCTAGGTAGAGTGGTATCGATTATGGATAATTCTTATTAGTGCAGGTTTGAAAGAACGAAACGCCTATCGTTATAGATTAAATAAATAAATTAAAAATATCCTGAAACGAAAGCGCTCGTGGTGTAGCATGATAATCCGTTCTTAATCGATCGGTAAATTAAGCTACTACAGTCGTGGTCGGTACCATGGATGGGTGAACGCCAAGTGGTATTTTCAAATCGACTGTTTCCTTGCTTCGGAAGGCACGTAAAGCCGTTGGTCCCGGTTATCACTTAATTGTGATAGTCGTTAAGCTAGTTGGAGGGCTCCGAGACGGCTTGAAAACTCCAACAGTGGTTGACCCTACCTCCACCGAACCGCAGTGGGCACGCTTGGTGAAGTATCTGCCCATTCCCTTTCACCCTGATTTGCGCAAGGAGGCCTGTGCTCAGCAGTGGGACATTATAGGCTGATGATGATGATGATCCTGAAACATTCTTCACACTTCGCTTGTACCTACTATGGAAACTAGATAACTGGGGCCCAAGTCTTCTATTACAATTGTGTTCCAATGAACTTTCAGTGGTGTCAAAAGTGTGACATTTTATAGTTTTGTTAGTCTACTAACACAATATGGTCATTATGGCGTCATAATGGAGTCATTATGGTGCCATAATGGAGTCAGTATGGCGCCATTGAAGGCTCATTGGAACACAATTGTATAATAGCAGACTTGGCCCCCTGATGTAGGTACTATATACTACTATTTGTTTGAAAACATCACTACACCTAGACTCAGGACAAACAGACATGCACAATAATGCATTTCCTAGGTGGGAATCGAACCCACGACCTGCGGCGTGAAAGGTGGAATATTAACCAACCACGCCAACAGGCCCGTCAAGATTGGAAAAGAAGAATATTTCGAGAATTATGATAGTTTTAACAAGTGCAAAAGTTGGGTAGATGTGTCCAATGGAGTTATAGGTGTCTACTTACGTGCTATTCAATTATAATGTGGGCTACTCATTAAGTTTAAGATTTTACGATACATGTTTGTTTCTGTTTCTACTAATTAATATTTATTTATTGAATAAGACAATCAATAGCATACATATTACACACTTTAGACATGAAATTAATATAAACAATATTCTGAAATGTTAACTAATGACAGATGGTCAAAAATTCTCTAATTTCTTTAACTTTTTTACTATTAATTGTGTTGCGTCTCATTTTATGTGTAAAGTTATTGGAAATAATGAAATTATGTACGCCTAATAGAGTCATTCTATTTCTTATTCAAAACTAGCTATCCCCCGCGGTTTCACCCGCGTTCCCGGGATAAAAAGTAGCCTATGTCCTTCTCCATACCATAGGCTATCTGCATGCCTTTCATGGTGATCCGTTGAGTAGTTGAAGCGTGAAGGCGTAACAAACAAACAAACAAAATCACTTTCGCATTTATAATATTAGTTAGGATTAGGATACCAATCATTTAACTAAAGACCTGAAGCCATTTAAAAAGGTTAAAACTTTGTATTATAGAAGTAAAAATCAGAAATCCAAACACTCAGACTAACATTCGTCGGACAGAAAGCAAATATCGGCACATTACGCGACCCCTGCCCCTCTAAATTGTAATAAAAAGTCACAACGTCTTGTTCCGACCACGTATACCCATGTTATTTACACAAGTAGACTTACTACCCGGCTCTGCGGGTCTATTACGTAAGTTTATTTTTTTACTGGTTGCATACGACAGTTTTGCGATTATCGTTACATTTTATTATAAATATTTATCCAAATCTCTTCAGCTGTTTATGTATGATTGAGTCAAAAATATCATAATTTTCATATTTATAGTTTTAGTATAATAATAGCGGAAGTACGATGTTTTCGAAAGAAGGAAATCAAATATGATGTTTTTAGTATGCCGTATGCAAATGGTGCCAAAGGGACCCTATTACTAAGCCTCCGCTGTCCAGCCATCCATCCATCTGTCTGTCAGTGGGTTGTATCTCATGAACCGTAGTAGGTATAATATGATACAAATAATAAAAATGATATAAATTAAAAATAGAACGTGCCATTCAAGAAACGTTTTTAAGTAATCCTTCATGTGCGAGTCTGAATCACACTTGGGTGGTTTTTAAGGTTACTTGTGTTTGATGAAATGTCAATTACAAACTAAATCAAGCTTGGCAAAATTATTGGCATTATAAATTTCTATCGCTGAATACATAGTTTCAAATAGAAACCGATCGCAACAAAGTTACGTAATCAACGTACTTGTGTGGAACCTGGACCGGGACCGGGTACGGACCTTTTTCATTTCCTCACAAAACATGTTGTTTTTATTAAAACATTGGGATCGGTCACGCTGTTTTTTGTTTTATTAAAATATTGTTCTGCGGACGTGTATTTGTATCGAGACGACACTCATATTTATGTATTATAACGTCATACGTAGATCGGAATAAGTCGGTTAAGTAGACAGAGTGAATATTATATTTTAATGATTTATGATCTGAAAATTATTTCTTATAATTTTGTGAGAAAAAAATTAATCATGACGAAGTTAAGCATTTTTTTTATCGTCGAGTAGGTAATGCTATAATCTGATAAGATGTACCTATCATGCAGTGGTCACTCAAAACTATATCTAGAGTAGCGATGGGCGATTGTTCCAAAAAAAGTAATCGAAAGAATCGGCAATTGTAAAACTGTACATTCTATTGTCGATTCATTCGTTCTAACGAATAAACAATCGAATAACAATCGAACTTTCGAATGAAAATTGACGCACGCTATTGACGCACGCTACGCAGGTTGCAATAGTATGCACAATCGAATAGGTATATTCATTCATTTGGCGAACGGACAGCCAGTTCATGGCACAGGCCACGCGCCGCGTGAAGCGTCCTATGAACAATCGACGGACAATCGAAAGAATGATTCGAATAAATGGAACAATCGAATAATTCGATTGTTTTTAGTAATAATCGCCCATCGCTAATCTAGAGTGGTAGGGAATACTATATCTAAATAAGCCTTAAAACAGAATAAGTAGAAAAGTGGGTACCTATGTACACTCGAGGAAATAAATATGTATAAACTTAGTAAAATTCAACAACGGTTTCCTCTAAAACTACTGATTGAAATTATGAGATATTATGCAGGCAGAGTCTTCTAACATATACTATTATGATTTTTGTAATATTTTAACACTTGAATGTTAAAAATGCGAGAAAATCGCTTTTGAATTTCAAAAAGTGTATACATATTTATGTCCTCGACTGTACCTAATGAGCTTATCAAAAAATCATAATCAGATTGGCTGTAGAAAGTTATCTCCGATTCTGAAAATTCTTTCGCCAATAGGAACCTTGTCCCGGAGTGCTAAGGCTTCTTTTAATACAGAACCCGGGTGAAACCGAGGGGATCATTTAGTATATTTTTAAATCATCATGTTTATGATTATTTTCTGTATCCTCTCATGTGGTATATAATATATTTTATTCGGTTTCCATAGTACAAGCTCTGCTTAGTTTAGGATCAGATATCTTTGTGTGCTATGTACATACAAAACAAACTATTTCTACAATATTGCAAACAAACAACCGTTCTTAGGGACAGTACACATTGGACACCGCAATTTATAAGCGAGTCGGGTCCGGGCCGGGTCGGACCCAGAAGAAAGGGTTCGCGGAACAGCCGCTGTTATTGTATCGGAAGGTGGCCCGGGCTTACACCAGGAAGAACTATGGAGCGACAGACTGGACAAAGTTTTCATCATGCATAACCGTCGTTTTGTCATGTTTCCTCCTGCAGCAGTTTAACCATAAAGGTAAGCATTATCAATAAGCATTTTTATTAAGTGGACAGTTTTACTTTATTTCAAATCGAGCGTTTCCGTTCTTGGGAAGGCACGTAAAGCCGTTGGTCCCGGTTATCACTTAATTGTGATAGTCGTTAAGCTAGTTGGAGGCCTTCTAGGCGGCTTGAAAACTCCAACAGTAGGTTGACCACTAGCCTACCTCCACCGATCCGCAGTGGGCACGCGTGGTGGAGTATCTGCCCATTCCCTATCACCCTGATTTGTGAAAGGAGGTCTGTGCTCAGCCGTAGGACATTATAGGCTGATGATTTTTGCTAACCTGCCTTACCTATCTGCAAATTGCTTTGACCGTCGTAGAGTGATAACGTTAACAACGTTACGCTGTGAAGCGTGAGCAGTTTGCATATAGATGCATTCATAGATATATCGTAAACTAGCAATTTACTGTCAGAAAACATTACGATATGAATTCCTTGTCATTTGTTCTCGGTAAAAATATCGATAAAAATTTGAAATTGGTATTCATCATATTGTGTTAGTCGTTCAAAAACTATGAACGCGCCGTTTGTTTCAAGGCAGCGTTGAACATACTCACGGCACATACTCTAGCACAGTTACACATTATTATTATTTTTATTTTATTTTATTCGGGTAAATTGTAAATAATAAAATATTACATCTTGGAGAAATGTATGGTTTCTCTAAACTAGTTAATCCTTACACCGTCATCAATATTTTAAAACTAATATTCATCAAATTTATACTTAAAAAAATACAAACATTTCCTACTTCCCACTGAGCCGCCCGCATCTACACTATTACCAACTCTATAAGGTCACATTTGCAAATACAACCATTTTCGTAGTGTTAGTGTGTACTTATTGCAGTCCCTTACGCACACAGACGTAGAAGGGACAAAGGTCACCGGCCACAGCCTTCTTATATTTGTTTAAGACGTGTATTGTACCCAGAACCCTTATTTTAGTATACATTTTGTATATAATATTGTATCTACCTGCTTTGTGATATTTACGCGGTACAATTCGCCGCCGGCTGGCACCGATATCTTTGTATGTTTTCTACATTTGATGTTGGTTGTATTTAATTAATTATTTTTTAGCGAATTTACTTGTATCTAAGTCAGGAATGTTGGTACCTAAAGAATAAACAAACCGGTGAAATGCGAGTCTACATCTGACTCGCTGTTTTTTGTACACGAATTTTGCGATTACAAGAAAATTGTGCTGGTTAGAACAAACGTACCGCTTCCTGTAACATTTACTCCTATGGACTTCGGAGTAATAGGATGGAATTTTTTGTATTTTCCGTCATAAGTCAAAAAGTACGCAACGTAAATAAAAACCTACTTTGGAATGACCAAATAAACTTGTAGTCCTAGTTTGAAATTTCAGCCCCCCATATCGGCCCCTTTTCCAAAGAAACTAAAAATATTAAAAAAAAAACATTTGCAAAAAGATTGGCTAAGTAATACTTTAAACTATTCCAAATTTCAAATTGATTGAGCATTAGTAGTTGCTGAAATATAGCGCTGTGACAGACGGACAGGGAGACGCACAGACAGACAGACCGGAGTTGCACCGTAAGGGTTCCTAAGCTTTTTAACCTTTTTGTTTAGAAACCCTAAAAATGGCAAACTTGCCTGTGTAAGTTTCTTATACCAGTTCTACTTAGCTGAAGGGTGACTTCCAAATCGGTGGTAACGTCATAAGTATGATAAGGCTTAAAATGGCTTCGACTTTTATTTGAATTTGCAACCTCACGGTCGCATTTCATTTTCGATACGTGCATCACACCGATACACTAATCTAAATTTAAACAACAAATTAGATTTACTTCAAAGCGGCTAACTACGTAAAAGTGTTCTACAGAGGCCCCTAACACGTCTGGTAAATACAGGTTCGATCTAATAGGGCCTCCTGAGGCTCTCAAACGTTCAATCAAAATGATAGGTAATTCAGTTACACAACCGCTGGACGAATACCTTCCTATCTGGTATGAGTTAATGCAAAAGTGTTTGCGGTTTTAATCACTTTATTTCGTATTAAGACTTTCTAAAGGAAATTATAAACTGCAGTCAAGTAATTACTCGCTTAATTTGATTTATGTGATGCTTATTTCTTGGGCCCAAGTCTGCTATTTCAATTGTGTTCCAATGAACTTTCAGTGGTGTCAGAGTTATGGCACCTGACGCCATTATGACGCAATTGTGTTAGTAGACTACCAAAACTGTAAAATGTCATAATTTTGACACTACTGAAAGTTCACTGGAGTACAATTAAAATAGCAGACTTAGGTCCCTGATATTAACTTACTTATAGGTGCTTATGGAAATTTAATTTAATAGAAACAGAAGAAATCAATGTTCACCAATAGACAACCCAAAGATGATGACAACGAAACCCATCTGATTCATTAATCTCCTATTCCTATTCCACCAGGTATTTAATCAATAAATCCCGACTTATGTTATTTCTATACTATATTTTCTATTATGAAAACGTAAAACTTATAAATAAAAACTAGCAATAAAATTATCCTTCAATATCAGAAAAAAGGTTTTCCTTTTTCCTTCACAGTTTTCGCCTCACTTGTACCCGTGCTTGTACCCATCGCATCGCCGACCACTACACGTATCCCCCTATTCCCTAATTAATCCTGTATCGCACTGAATCTCCGGAGTTTTGCTCCCGTCGGATGACCTTACCTTAACTCGTTTAAATCCCTTAAACGTTCGCGTTGTTTACTTTTACTATTAAATACTTACTTTAACTACATACTTTATAATATATATACTGTATGCTAATCTTATACAAGCTGTACATCATGAATTTTTTGTGTGTTTTCGTTAATTTGATTCAATTTTTTTTTATTTACATAATCTCTCAATATCCGCGATCTCTGTCTCTGCTTCCTAGGGGCCAACCACCAGTTTTGATGTCGGATGTCAAATAAGGACAAAAGACAAGTAAGGTCATAATAATATTGTTATAAGAGCTTGTGGTTAGGCCTCTGAACCCTGTTAATCGCCGGAAAAGTATAATATAAGTGTAAGTCGGTACCCTGGTATTGCGAGTGCCTGCGCTACGTTATCGCTTACCATCAGGTCTTATGCTGGTTTGCCACCTGCATAAAAATATTTTAGGTACTAATGTTCACACAGACTTCATCTCTATACTGTTATCATTAAATCTTGGGCTCTAGGGCTATCCTAGGTACCTAGCATAGGATTATTTCAAGGGATGCCTTACTCATTATTATTAATCCATCTTATCCAAGTAAATATAATTTCATACAAGGGATAGTTAAGGTACTTATAACGTACGTAAGCAATTAATAGAGGAGGTAGGTAATCTATAGAGCCCTGTTTTGACCCTTGGGGATGACCCTTGCTTAACGAACTGTATGTTATGTATTAATAGATACTCCAATCTTTGGTTAAAAGGTAAGTACAGCTTAATATATCAGTGGCGAAAGATTATTGAAAACTAGCTTCCGCTGACTGAGTTAAATTTCGCGGTTAGCCCGCGTTCCCGGGATAAAAAGCTGCCAATGTTTAGCCACTATTTGAAACATAAAATAAGTATCACTATGAAAAAAATCACGTCGATCCGTTGTTCTTTTGATGCGTGAAAAAAGGACAAACCAAACAAATACACTTAATTTTTTTAAATATAAGCCCCCTTACTCATAAAGCGCTATTTAACTAATACACTGATTAAATGGTCACCGAAATATTGTCACATTATTTAACAGTGACAATAGAGTGACGTTATTTACGTGACCCTTTAAACAGTATATTAGTTAAATAACGTTTTATGAGTAAGGGGGAAGGAGTTTATATATATATCAGTTCAAAATTTAAAGCTAAAGACTCTACTATAGTTGTCGTCATTGTCGTATTCCAGAAGTTTCCGCATAATATTGTCAGATTTCTCTAAATTTGTCAGAGGCCTTCATTCCTATTAAATTTCCTTGTAAACTCTCTAATTACAGACCCTTGAAGCCTCAAAAGTGCATATCCTAAAGCAATATCTCTACAATAGGAATATCTACCTATTTCATGACCTTCTTACTATATATAATGGAATAATAATATAAATTATCCAATGTTAAAATATTCAATACAAAAAAAATATCATAACTGTACTACCTACTAATAATAATTATTGGAAAAGAAATGTAGAGCATAGCGTTTATTCCCTCAAAGAGCAGCTGGACTGGGGAAGTACACCTCGACCTTACAGAATACCGCAGCCAAATAACTTAGTTGTGTTCCTGCGCTTGCCATAGCTGATTGGGGAGGAGGGAAGTTGGTAATGCGTGAGTGATGCTTGGTGTGTTGCAAGCCTCCATATGGCTACGGTAAATGCTTACCATCAGACAGGCCGTATGCTTATTTACCGAGTTCGTCGTATATAAAATAAAGCGAATGTGTTAATTTGGACGCTGAACTGGTGCACTAAATTTTACCGAAAAGTATCCATAAAGTGGAAATACGACGATCCATTCCTGTGACAACAACATTCCAATGAAAACTGCAAACCTGCCCACCTCAATTTTTCCCACACTCGGCCAAAATTATTAATATTCCAATAATCACGCAAAGCGTAAATGTAATTTAACCCTCTTGAGACAACGGGAGAAATTTTGCAAAAAGCAGCCCGCTCGGGTACCGTGGGCCCGCAAAGTTAGCGGGTGTAATCGATACGGCCTTAGGGCTTTGGGTATAAATTAGAAGTTCCATCGATCACCGGCGCCCTTTGCCCATCGGCTCGTACTTTATTGATAGTGAATGTTAACCGATAGTTCACTGAGTTACGTTTAGTAGGACAAATATTTTTGGAATGGATTTATTAGTTTATTTGAAGTTTGTTTTATTATTTTATTTTGTTGGCTTGCCAGGACTCACGATGTGAGGTCATTGAAAACGTCAAGGATTTTGCTTAATACCTTTTATAAGATCCAGAATATTCAATTTTTCAGGAAATGGACATGGAAATGGACACCGGAATTGAGTTCGAATCGACTCATGCACACTATCCAAAAAAAATCCTGATTCAAAAGTTTGTTTTTTTGAACTGACAGAAAGTGTTAGGTCTCAGAGAACCTTGTCTCCCTTACGCTGAGAATGCAGCGAGGAAACTCTCAGCCGATATTATTTAGGTACATATACAAATTACACATAAACAAATTAACTGCGGCCGAATACTATATCTAGAATATATCTAGCAAACATAATCTACTATATAAAAATAAGTCGGGTTTTCCTTCCTGACGCTATAACTCCAGAACGCACGAAACGATTTCCACGGTTTTGCATTCGTTGGAAAGGTCTCGGGCTCCGTGAGGTTTACCACGCGAACGAAGTCGCGCCGGGCAGCTAGTACCATATATAAATTGCATACTTAAATAAAAAAGGTATTCGACGACGCCTATAAACATACATAGGTAAAGGGAAATGGCACTTAACGTTTCCTAAAGGATACATTATTGAGAGCCCTAAAAACAACATTTTTACATCCTACCGGCAGGACGCCGCGCATATTTTATTGCGGGTTGCTGGGATGACCCTTGGATCGGACCTGAAGACTTATAAATGTAAAGAATGGCTATGATAAAAAAGAATAAGAAGATAGGAAATTGGTGTGTGAGAGATGGAAGATCAGGGTCCAGCTAATAAAATGGATGCAGTCAAATTTATCAGATCAGAAAAATGTTATTCGTGTCAATGTATATGTTTTTATGGTTTATTATTCAGTCTCGCTGTAATTGCTGAACAGATTTAGATGATAATTCTAATATAAATCATAGAATATAAGTACTGTAAACTTTTTGTCAAACCAAAGACCCGAGAAGGCGGACGTTCAACTAAACTATTTTTACAATACACAATTTTACTCAGTGATGTGAGAGGGGGAGTGAAAGAGTGGGAAATAATTACCATTATGTTGTTGTCATTAAATATCCATTGTATTCTTCATTTTCTCATCTCCAAAGTATAGCCAAATATTCTGTAACAAAATAAAAGAATTATAAGTAGATCACGTATTTTTTTAATAATATTATATTTGTCCCGGTCTATCCCTATCGGTTCCTACAAGACCCTGGTACCTGGCTGGTCCCGCGAGGCCACGGGGTCTGATGGACGGACTCTGCCGCGCAAGGGTTAACCTAAGTCAATATAAATATTTGACGAGCTTGCTGCGCGTTTCACTTTACTACGCTCTGTATACGGATTTTCTTTTAAATACATAGTTGCCAAAATAGTTTCTTTTTTATTAAATGGCTTATGTTTTGTTTCGACAACAACTTTCATCTCGTGAAATTATGTCGAGGCCAGGCTGTAGCTCGCTCGCAGACCCAAAATGCTAGTTGGTGTTTTCGTATACAGAAATCAAAGACATGACATGAGATGTCCACCAACCTGTACAGTGCTCGAATGGTAGACTAAACTGTGCTATGGGCCTTAATCCCCCCTTTTATTAGAGACTGTCCCTGCAGTGTTGCTGTGTAAATGAGCTGGCGTAAACAATATAGATATAAACGTTGACAGTATTGCTTGAACCCATCTTGACATATTGACGGGCCAGCTGGCGAGGGTGTTTAAGACTCTGGTCAAGATTCCACCTATCGCGCCGCTGGTCGTGGATTCGATTCCCACACAGGACATGCATTTGTGTGCATGAACATGTCTGTATGTCCTGAGTCTGGGTGTAATGTACAAACAAAAAAGTTGTATATGTATTATATCAGTTATTTGGTTTCCATAGTACAAGCTCTGCTTAGTTTGGGATCAGATGACCGTGTGTGAGGAATGTCCCAGGATATTTATTTATTTATCTACAAATTCAAATTAAATAATATTGAGGACAAAACACTTTCAGTAATAGGACAATTTCTAATAAACAAACATATTGTTAGATAAGACGAGGTCCAACTGACAAATACGGGGTAGTTGAGGGTAGTACGTGAGAATTACCCGGAGTTTTATCCCGGGTTCGAACCCCGGGCCGTCCCCTGGGTATCCACTGCCGTCCGAAAACTTTGTCTTTGACCCTCTAGCAGAAATTTATAGAGTTGTTAGTCTGTATGTATAAGGGTTTGTTATTATATTAAAACTTGACTCTGACACTTGAAAGCCAGCAGCCATCTTTTTAGGGTTCCGTATTACCCTATTACTAAGACTCCGCTGTCCGTCCGTCCGTCCATTTGTCTGTCAGTGGGCTGTATCTCATGAACGGTAATAGGTGCCGCTATAACTGCAAATATTAAAAATGAAATAAAATTAAAGGGGACGCCCATACAAGAAACGTTTTGTCTTGTTTTTTGGCGTTTATTTTTTCATAGCAAAGTTGAGTTACTTAATATTGTACGGAACCCTTTTGGCCGATTTTATTTAGGTTTTGGGCACTTGCCACATTCGGCTATACAACGGTACAAAAAAACTAGGTTTTTATCAGCTTAAACCACCTGTTAATGTATGGTACAATCGGGTTGATTTGTACAAAGTCCAGATTTAAGTCGCTGACTGGTGACTTCGGTTACTGTAACCACGTTGGTTCACGTAGGCCGTTCAGCTCAGCGTTTTCCAGCATGTTTGTAAACATCAATTATTACCTATCTTCGTCGAAAATCCATACTCTTAGAACTAAGCAAGTATTAGATAAACTTAATTTAGCTAGGCAAGTATGTATTTTGAATGTCATTCTCAATTATCATAGATATATCGATGATTATGTTTATCAATGTCCATATCCTTGCTTCCAAGGCTACTTAAGTATATCAAAGGAGGTATTAACATCTCTATATGATTCCCTCGGCACACGGTCACAGCAAGAAGTAAGGGCAGTATCCACAGTTTTCTTATCTACTTACTCCACAGCGTCTATAGCTGAACGAGTCTCCAGAGGCCATGCCCCGCCTATTTACGGCCTGTCAATGACTAGTAAAATTTAGAACCGACCTACCATTGATATAAATGTTTTTTGTTTTCCCAAAACGACCGTTCGAATTGTAATTTAGTGATGTGCTCGAATGAGATGTTGAAGTGTAGGCATGTATTGCTATCTAACATGTTATGTGGTCTATGTATCCAAGTATTTGGTGATTGTGCTTACGACTTATGGGAGGTAAGAATATAAATGAATAAATGCAGTTTTTTTTGTATGCTAATAGTGTCTCTGAAGTATTCTGTTCTGTTTTGTTGATTGATAATAACAAGTATACAAATAAACAACTAACTCTACCTGTGATGGATCTGGAAGTTTTTAAGGGTTCCGTACCCAAAGAGACTCTATTACTAAGCCTCCACTGTCCGTCCGTCCGTCCGTCCATCTATCTGTCAGTATATTATTTCATGAACCGTAATAGGAAGACAGTCGAAATTTACACAGAATGTGTGTTTCTATTACCACTATAACAACAATATAAAAATGAAATAAAATTAAAAATTTGCTAATATTGTCGATTATATTGTGCAAATAAAAACCAAGTCGATAAGTTAAGAGGACACATGTAACTGATATAAAATCGATCAGACTGCCGTCACAACGGGCCCGTGTCGAGGGCGCATGCATGCATGCATATTAGAGTGTTACATGCATACAATTCGCAACATATTAAATTTCAAACGGATTTACAAGCATTTGATACATGCTGCTTGGATTCACACTCGTCCCTTCCAAAATTATAGTTAAGTGTGTTATTTTTTTAATTAACTACAACCCAGATAGTATTATATTAGCTAGGTTCTGCACACCGCGGTTTCAAAACGCGATCTTCTATTTTCAAATGAATAAAAAGTAAATTATAAAAATTCCAATTTTTAAAAACCTTCATGAACGTTTCTTCTTAAAAATAAATGTAGAAATCAAATTAATTGTGTTGGTATCTACTATGATATGAAACTAACTCAAAATTCGAACGTTAAATTATTTGCACCTGGCGAAATTTGAATCAGCCAATGACAGATGAGGCAACCTTCCCGCGTCGCCATCCCCTCGCTGACCAATAGCCGACCGGTTTCCAAACGTGTCCGAGTGGCGCGTGCCCTGTCCAGTTTGTCCACTACGTTACAATAGGGGAAGGGTCCCGAAAAGCTGCCTTATCCACGCGTGACAGCGGTCGATAAAGGCACGACGTAACGTTTTTATAGCGTATAAATTGACGATGGACCGTGGATGTTGGTTTAACTTCTATAGATTTGGATAAACATTTATCTTTTGTCACCTTTTGTCAGGTACTCTCGTGACAAAAGGAAGTTTGACACGGACGATATATTTGACCACTTAGTGGTCATAACTTGACAGGGGAACGTGTCGGTTTTTTAGAAGATCTGTCTCCCTAAATATAATATTTATCGTGTGTTGCAGACCTGTTTAGAGATGATAGTATAATGGGTGAGTTGTTTGTAAATAATGGGATGAAAGAGATAATATAGAGAGATTTATTTGTTTGTATAAAAGATCGGAAAGTTAAATAGCCACTGATTTTTTAATAAATATTACTAAGGGTACATATTCCTTTTTGGAATTATATGTGTACTTAGGTGTAAATATATTAACATTTTTTGAATACATACTTCAAAACATTATACAATGTAACAACGGCGAGAATATTATATGCATAATTGAGAAACAAACAATAGCCCTTCAATAATCCCTACGATTCTAGGACACATTAATTTTGGACGTCCAGAAGCGAGAGTGCAAGAGGGCCACATTCCTCATAATCCCGCCCTAATGCCCTGTCCTCTGCAAGGGACATTTCCATTTATTATTGAGCACTTAATTTATGTGTTTTGTTATGGACCGACAACTGGCTAGTGTACCCAACGATAATGGAACAATCTATCTTCTAGTGTAGAGGGAATTTAAACTTTATCCCAAACTGATAAGAGTGAAAAATATATAGCACTATTTGAACATTTTGGATCTTTTCGCATTTAGTGAAAAAACTGCTTCATCGAACGTTTTAAAACAGAGCATTCGAACAATTTGAGACTTTTTGAATAAGTATATATTGCAGTTTTCACATTGACATAGTATGTAACTGTTAAAATTTTTCGGCTTCGAATTTCAAAAAGTTTTTAAGCTATGCTTTGCAAAATTCAATTCAATACCAGTGTATCAAAGTTATTATTGGCAAGCAATTGTGCACGATATAGGATGTTTTAATAAATTGGTTGATCACTTAGGAATTGTTTAGACAATACGCAGCAATCTGTTCGCTTCAGAGCCAGGTTTTGTAGAAGGGGTGAAATGACATTCGGGATAATAGTAAATCCAGAGGAGTTTAGAGGTCATTTTTCAAAATAAGTAATCAGGTATTGGGATTTATGTGTTCAGTGAAAGGGAAAACTATAGCTAGAAACGAAAAGTGTAGTAGAAGTAGTTTATCAGTTACCTAGTTTCCATAGTACAAGCTAAGCTTACAGGGCGGCGGCCGAGAGAATGCGTTTCTGACCCCTGTTACTGGTCCTATTGCATTGGGACTTTCACAGGAAGGTTCAGTATTTTTAGGCATAACTTAGTGAAAGTCTCATCACAATCATTTTCTTGATTTGGCCAATATTAACAGGTGTCAGAAACGCATTCTCTCGGTGGCCGCACTGTAGCTCTAGCTTGGGATCAGAGGGACGTGGTTGAAAAATGACCATATAAGTCTAATATAAGTTCCTTCTTAAAGTCTTGACCAATATAGTCACCAATCAAATTATGGTCAGTTCCAAGATAAATTACTTGTATGTAAGATTTTCCACCCTAAAACTTAAACGTGGGTAGAAAAAAAAACCAAATGACTCAGCTAAGTGTAGTCTAATATGATATTTCGTATGTAAAGTGGAGGGCTCTTCGGTATACATAAAGCTTATGAAAGCATAAAAAATCAAGGAAATTTCATGTGAACCCAAACACATGGAGAATAAACAGTCGAGTAGATACTTACAAAAATATGAAATTCACCACAACATTTGCTAGGGACGGGAGAG
Organism: Achlya flavicornis; assembly: GCA_947623365.1. Lineage (NCBI taxonomy): Eukaryota > Metazoa > Arthropoda > Insecta > Lepidoptera > Drepanidae > Achlya > Achlya flavicornis. Next base: position 10,005,226 of record OX392482.1, read on the forward strand.
GTCGGTACCGTTGGCAAAAACTAAACTTAAATAAAAATAAAGTAGCTATCTACAACTTTGTCCGCCCTATGAATGACACCAAAAAGTTAATTAATAAAATGCCTAATTACAGAGATTATTAATTTTTCGTTTATATTGAGAGGGAATTTAGATATTTACTTTAGTTGTCACGGTACTGCCTACACACGGAAATGGATTCTAAGGATGGATGGAATGGTGTAACAATAATTTTGTAGTCTGAATTTGAAAGTGTTCTATATTTAATTATCTTCACTTGATACATTGTATCTTTTCGAAAAATAAAATTAATATTTTTGATATTTCTACAGGTTTCATACCTACCCATTTGTTAAATGTTCTATTTATATAATTAAATACCAATTTTAGAAGATGTTAGTTTGTTGTTTTAATATAATAATATATTTATTTAGATTTTCTTGCTGACCTTATTTGTTCGCTCGTCCATAATACGAGTTGATAGGTAGATGTATTAAAAAATAGTATACATTAGACATGAATACGACATAATATCATCATACACGTGTATTCTAGGTATATATTATGTAATATAATATTATAAAGTGGGGGATTACGCATCACTTTGTGGGACAAATATAGGTGATGCTCAGATTTTTATTATTGTCTGGATTTGCTTTCTGAAATGTGTCCTCCATTTAATATGGATTTTGTATTACGTACATTCTGAATGATAATTCTGGTTGTTATTCCAACATGAAAATAAGATCGGTTTGGATTACGTATCTCTTAAAATCACTATATAATAAACTTTATTTTCGTTACCATTATTATAGAAAGATTATATAAGAAATTAAGGATTTAAATGGGGGTCTAAAAAGGTGACTCAAGCAATTATTACTTGAGTAACCTTTTTGCCCAAAGGAATTAGTTTTTAATATCACAGTAGATCATATGCCATTCATCAAACCCAAATTAGTTTATCAATTCAATTGTACAACATCTTAACTTTATCCTACTAATCCACCTATATTTTAGACATAAAACTGAGTTTGTTTATTTGTTTGTTACCTCTTGACACCTCAAAGGCATGACCAATTTAATTTGGGAGGCTAAAAAGGAAAATAAAGCAATATTGCTGATGTAATTATTATTGTTCAAATTAACAGCACAATCACGGAAAAGAGTTTATTTCTTTTCTCTGTGAGCACAATAACACAGATAGCCTAAATATGTAAGTGGGCCATAATGACTAAAGACCCAAAAATCGGTATGAGTTACTTTATATCCCGGAAGCGTGAGTGACACCTCGAGACAAATGAGTGATTTAAAAAAAATGAATAATAAAATATTCTAATTAGCAATAATGCTCGAGTGGCCTTTTTAGAATATCAGTTTCATAGTTCGAGCTTTGCTTCGTTTGGCATTAGATGGCCATTTTGAAGATATGTCCCAGGATATACTAGGGTGGATGGATTCCTTATAATGAGAAGGTAAGGAAGGATATACAGATTGATTATCTAAAGCTGGCACGTTCGAAATATTTACACGGTTGCCCTTGTGTACGTCGCACTGCATGAGCATCATGAAAAGTATGTCCATCTCTCTCGCGTGCGGTCAAGCTTATGAGTATGAAGGGGACAGTTATTGTTTGCATCTGCTCATAAATATAGAGTGGTCTTTTTTTGCTTTCAACCACTAGAATTTACTGACTGATTAAAATTAATAATGTAATAAAACATACTGTATCGTGAAATTGCATATGTGTGAGTACTGCAAAGGTGCCACCTTTCGTTAACCGACCTGTACCACCAGAGACCAGACGGGCACATAAACTATGCAATAAAATGTCAAAATTGTTCCTACTATCGGAAGTATGTTTTAAAATCTTGATAGCATGATTATACTGTATTTTTTAAGCTCAACTCCATCAGTAAAGGGCGGGCCGGTTCCATTAGTTTCCTATTGGCATACCGACAGACAGATCGCTACGTGCCGCTTGTCCTCTCAAACCACTACCATTGTAAAAAAAAGAAATATTTGTGTTTCGAGGATACTTTCAAAGGTCATGTTTCAACTAAGTCCTAAGATAAATGTATGCATTATTTTTAATTAAGCCTAGTTTAATGAACTATTTTGTACATGGTTAAGGCAGTCCGGTTGAGTGTTTGCTCGCCATCTTGGCGATAAGGCTAATCTTTTATGCACCCTAAACTTCTAGAAAATTAAAAAAAAAACTTGTTTAAGTTTTTTTTTCTTTATTGTATTAAAAAGTTACATATTCCAGTTATTACACAGTTATTCAAGCTGAGAATAATCCAGAAGTATTTTTTTCAAGATTTACAAGGGTGAGTTAAAAGTGTGTGACTCATAGTAAAGTTCCGGGCAGACGGAAAGATTAATGTGGTTAAGAGTTTTAGTCGAACTCTGACTGAGATAGTAACAAAAAACATTATTTATTTAAAATAAAAAAACGTTGTTTAGTTTCAAAATATCCCGTTCCAGATCCCAGTATTCATGGCTGTACCATATTCTTTCGTTTAACCTTCCTGCTGCAAGTCGATTTTTTGTTACAAAATTTGGTTCACTTTGTACCCTTAGAAGTTATAATGTTAATGGACAAAAATTACATATGTTACCAAAAAATATTCACACATGTGCTGTAAAGTATACAGTAACTTGATGTCAACCTTATGATGGAGGCATGTATCACTGCCCTAAATAAACACGATCTAAAAACCTAACACGCCAAACTCATTCCCACATCATCATGACAAAATGCCATCATAAGGCGAAACCCGAAAAACTGGACCCCTATAACTGTCTGAAATTTATCACGAGCGCTGAAAACGTCTTCAGTTTAACCCAATACACTCGGTCCTAAGTAAACTTTAGGTAAACTTAAACGGCTGAGTCCCTCTCTCGGCCACATTCTAAATAAATAACATCTAATGGGGGACATTCATCAGTGTTTCCACGTTTTTAGGTGGGTAGACCTCACTCCCCTAACTGTCTACTGTTTTGGAAAAGTCTTTTGCGTACATATCCTATACTTTTGCTACGCGAACATCAATCTTGATTGTCAGTTTTATGGTCCATTTTACATTGAGTGATATTTGTACAAAAAGCGTTTACTAAATGCACAGATTAGCGTTGGCGAGTGCAGAGATATGAGGGAGGAAAGAATGGTGGGCGGTGGGGTGGGACAGGGGTCCACCCAACACCCCTTTTTGTTGTTTTTTTGTTGCATTTTTTGCGTGAGCGCGTGCATGGTTTGGACTATGCAGTCCGAAGTAATAAACAAGTCAGGGCATTTTCAAAAATTATATTCTCGTTTTTGACTTGTATTTTTCTATAACTTTTAACCGCTCATATTCAGCAACTATAATCATTTTATCCCGAAGATCCTTCTCTGAAACTGACTTGTATGACGTAAGAAAGAGACCGATGTTTTTAGAACTGGATTTTGTAGGGGAGTAGAGTTTAAACTGAAAGTCTAGAATTGCACCCAAACAGATTTGCATCAAATGACATTATGGATCTACAATTACCTACTGATTATCAGGTAAGTGAAACTATTATGGCGTGTCCATGCTTGGCGAACCGAGCACGAGCCGAGCCTCGAACGAGCACACTGCGAGCACGATTCGCGTAGCGTGGACGGGCTTGCGGGCGCGATTGTCAGTTTTTTCACGTACAAAGGGATTCGCATCGTGCTCTTTGTAGGCTCGTTTTGGCTCGGCTCGTGCTCGATTCGCGTAGCATGGACGCACCATTACAAAGTATACGTAGAGATACTTAGAGAAGGTCATATTTAGTCGTAACGACTTCTGTACCTTCATATCCTAGGCCCTAGACAGCCAAAATAGCTTCGAATTAAATTATTCCACAGCATGAGAAGCGCGTAAAATCCAAACACAAAATAACATTTCTCCCATTGGCAAGTGACCCTCATCATGGCGTGTGGCGTGGTATCGGCGAGCGCATCCTCGGGCTGGAGTGACAACGGTCGCGGGGCGGCCCGCGGTCACAAATCCAGAGGTATTTCGGATTCGTCACAAATTTGTTATCTTTGTACCGTTGTTATGGTAAGTTGTTATTTTGGGTAAACAGAATGTTAAATGTTATTTACTGTATTTTTTTTATGTCTTAAGTTTTCAAGTATTCTGACGTTCCACCTAATGGTATGTAGCATGTATGTAATGTCTCACCTTCAGATAAATGTGTTGATAATCTGTTACAATACCTAAATAAATAAAAACGAATCGTTTCGCTTACCAATGTTAGGTTTTTTTATTGCTAAACTGGGCATATAGACCATTTCATACGCGAATTTTACCTGTGATAGCTACTTCCATATGGGAGGGTCTGCTATGCAAAGCTTTGAGGTCTTTGCTTCATTATTATTAACGTCTAGCTGTCTCGCGCGGTTTCACCCGCGTTCCCGTGATAAAAAGTAGAATAATACTCGGTGATAATGTAGCTTCCTATTAGTAAAAGAATTTTTCGAATCCGACTGTTAGTTCCAGTGATTAGCCCGTTTAAACAAACAAACAAAAAAAACTCTTCCGCTTTATTATAGTATAGTATAGTCTTCACTTTTAACCGATAACGGACCGTAAATTATAGGAATGGGCAATAAGTCAACTGGCTGTCAAGTTCAACTGCTGCTGTGCAATAGTCAGGGTGGTTGACAGACGAGTTTTACAAAGTACCCGAACATCATGCAACGGTTACCTCACGATGTTTTCCATCACAGACAGAGACAGCTCAAGGAAACCAGGGACTTTTTCACGGTGTCCAACCTCACTACCGCACCGCATGAAGCGATCGCTGACTGACAGATACTGCTCACGACATGGATTTCCAAAACATGTCATTACCTGTATGGTTAAAGTAGTAACCAACAGAAGCTTCGGTAAGTTGAATTGAAAGCTGGGTACACTTTCCAGCCGAGCACAGCGTACGCAATGGACTTAAGTCACGACTCACGAGTATCGTAAACTATTTTAGACCTAAGTAGTCCATTATTAAATGGAGAACCACGTCCTAAGTGCGGGTTTAGGTCAAACAGTGCTATAAAGCATATTTTAACCATAACAACACTATTCCTGCGTTATCATCATCTTCTACACATAGCAACACTACTCTTCTCATTATTTTGGAGATTGTGTCATACATCAAACTTCATCCCGTTTATCCCATTCGTGAGTCAACTATTCGAAATATCACTAATTTCTTCAATTTAAGTCAAAAATGTCATTAGGAATAGTAGGTACCGCACTAACAGACAACTTCTAAAAGCATAGAAGCGGAACGTGTAATATTACGAATTTGTACCGTAACCGGCCGGTAACAAGTTGCGCTTGTATTTTAGCAAGTTTCCGATCGCCACTGTGGCCACAATGATTGCGTGAAAATTCGGGATATGTGTGAAATGGGCAAATATGAGTTAGGACTAAGATAACCGAGAAAATATGAGGTTTTTATAAAACTTTATTGATTTATTCGGCATTTTAGAACCGTAATTACTCCTGTTGTAAATTGTAATCAGTATTTTTTAAATAAGTAACATATACTGGGTATAACGAAAAGGGTGTATTATTATACGTGCGAAAGGGGTGAAGAGTGAAAAAAAAAAAAAAAAAAAAAAAAAAATCATAACCAACATCTCACCTGTCAATGAGGGTCATTATCATTTTGCGTCACTTGCTAATATTAATATAAAATTGTCTCTTCCGCGATCTGTGCGCCTAGTACACACGGCTACCGATCAAGCTATACTTGCTAGTATAAGCTGACCTCCCATAGTACGGAAATCCTATACAATGCGAGATCAGCTTATACTGGAAATGTATAGCTTGATCTGTAGCCGTGTGTACCAAAAAAGTGTATTACTGCAATGGATACACTCTTTCCGTTACACATTGTAGGTAAATTATGTAGCTACGGCAATTTTCACTATTATTTTATTTATTAGGTAAGTATTATTTTTTTCATTTTTTTTTTTTATACGACTAAGTCGGTAAACAAGCATACGGCCCGCCTGATGGTAAGCGGTTACCGTAGCCATATGGACGCTTGCAACACACGAAGCATCGCTCACGTGTTACCGACCTTTCCCCCCACCCCAATGAGCTCTGGCGACCTTACTCACGCACAGGAACACAAAATAAAGTTATTTGGCTGCGGTATTCTGTAAGGTGGAGGTACTTCTCCAGTCAAGCTGCTCTTTGAGCGAAAAAACGCTATGCTCTACCTCTCTTAAAATCATCATTTTCATTTCTAAAAATCAAGAAAGAATAAGTAAGACTTTTCCAGAAATACTGAACGTAATATTATTTCAATAATTGCGATATAGCTCGTTATTTTTTGCAAGTGACTTACCCTGCCAGTAATGATACATTCTTAATTATACGCACAACCGAAAATCAAATTTTATCTCATTGCGCAAATAGCTGGTCACCCTAACCGAAGCAGCTGCCAAAGGCTAGAGAGGAAACGGTAACTGAATGGAACTAAATTCCAACCGTTTCCAATGGTAGGTACAGTCGAGACCATTTCACTGGCTGGACTTGTCGGAATGCCGTTAACTCTGCACGCTCTGCCTATATGTACTTATAAGTTTTTAGTGTAACTTCTGATTGGTATTGTACAGTCGAGAAGAGAATGCAAAGTATTTCACTGAAGGTGTTAAAATACTGTGTAGCATTGCATAAAAAATAGTAAGGACATATAGGAGAATATCGAGTTCATAGCATCTTATGGTGCGTCCATGCTTGGCGAACCGAACACGAGCCGAGCGTCGAACGAGCACACTGCGAGCACGATTCGCGTAACGTGGGCGGGCTTGTGAGCCTCAAACGAGCGCGATTGTCAGTTTTTTCACGAACAAAGGGATTCGCATCGGGCTCGTTGTAGGTTCGTTCGTGGCTCGGCTCGTGCTCGATTCGCGTAGCATGGACGCACCATTAGATATACATTAGCAGTAGTAAAAACTATAGGTATTTTTTTTATATTTTGTATAGATAAGTACCGAGAATTTTCTTTTTGAATTCCGTCACACGTGCAAAAGCCATATATCATTTACATTCAGAACGCGCATAATATCATAAAATATACTATCAAAAAGCTTAAGTAAAAACCCGAAATAAGACACCGTCTTTTGTTATCATTGTCTGCCTACCTATAACGAGAGGCAAGCTTGGTAACAAAAACAAAAGAAAATGGCTCTATTATGTGAAAACAACCCGACGACTAGCGGTTATATCCACCCGTGGGCTGAATTTATACGATATACTCTGTATTCAGTTAACCACCATACTTTGACATCCCATACGTCTTACAAAAAAACCTGTAGCCTGTATTTTTGTATGTATCGAGGCGGGCAGGGTAGGTCAAGCTTAGCTGGTATGTAGAACATATTTCGAATATCTAAAAGTATAAATTTCGACGGTAAGCTATCGACTTACTTTTTATATTTGGTAGAATCGTGGTACGGAATGGCCCACTGTTTTCAAGACAAACATGCGTTGTGTCGATGGTTAAAAGTGTATGTATATTTTTGGAATATTCTTAACATTATAGTTGTTTTTATCGTATTCATACTTTTTATCATACATATGTTTTACACATTATACACACAGACATTATAGGCTGATGCCTATAATGTCCCACTGCTGAGCACAGGCTTCCTTTCACAAAGCAGGGTGAAGGTGAATCAGGTGGTGAGGGTGTAATGGGCAGAACTCCACCACGCGTGCCCACTGCGGATCGGTGGAGTTAGGCTAGTGGTCAAACTACTGTTGGAGTTTTCAAGCCGCCTAGAAGGCCTCCAACTAGCTTAACGACTATCACAATTAAGTGATAACCGGGACCAACGGCTTTACGTGCCTTCCGAAGCACGGAAACGCTCGGTTTGAAATACCACTAGACGGGCACCCATCCAGGTACCGACCACGACAGACGTAGCTTAACTTTGCCGATCGATAAAGAACGGCTAATCATGCTACACCACGAGCGCATAAATCCAACAATTTTATAAATATAGCTATAAATAGAGATTTTCCACAAAATTAAAAAATAGCGAAACAAAACTGTATCCCGTAAAAATATATAGAGCTCCTAAAACGAAAGAAATGTTTATGAAAAGTATACATACATACATACATACATACATAAGCGTTACAGCATTCCGTAAAACTCCTACATGCGGTGTAGCAAAAAATATACTCAAAGTATACCAATTCCCATATTATATTTTTCTGGTTTACAGAACACAAACATTTATATAGTGTTATAATTTAATTAAATACAAGGAAAGTGTTTGGATGATATCCAAATTCTGTACAATATGGTATAACTAGCGTATGGCAGTAGTTTCACCAAGTTTTTGTAAGTATAATAGATAATACAAGTCAAACAATATTTGAAAAGAGTAATTGCTGAGTTTATTGCCGGCTCTTCACAGCAAAAGCAACCTTCCGAACCGCGTATTAGAGTCTTCATAAATGATTAGTCGTTTCATAAATGCCTGTGAAGGCCTATTTGAATTAAGAACATATTCTATTTCAAAACGTAAATAAAGATATTATTACTAGACACAAAAGCATAAAGGTCAATTGGAAAATCAACGATAACTCCATTAATGCTTCGTTGATACTTAAAGTTTTCTGATGGGTCTGCTTTATAAAAATATACTTTGGTGATATTAACCCATAGTCCATATTACAAAATAATATTCACCCTACTATACATAAATACAAAAAGCAAGTAAATTCCATATAGCTACTTATCTGTTAGTAAGAAGTAAAGTTGCCTTCACACTACGAATAACCTCAACAAAAGCAGTTTCCTAATGCGCGCGTCCTCAAAAGCCTTAATCTTTTTGTACCTCTAATTAAATTAACAAAACCCAGGAGCGCGGAAACTGGACACGCATACATAGACAAACGCCCCCGTACAACAGTCACAGACGCGCAAACACATAGACAGTGGGTTGCGAAATGAAAGGAATATTTGTATGTCTGTGTGAGATCGCCGTGCGTGTATATGTGTGTGTTTTAGTTAAGGGTCGTCATTTCTCTTGGACCCTCCCCCGTAGTGTCCGCAGAAAGGTGAGTTAAGATGGAATCACATAGAGCTGCTACTACATTTTGCATTTTTTTAAGGTTATTTTCAATTCCACTCATAAATAATTTCCTGCATTATCACATACATTAATACATTGTCTTAATTATTAGAAGATATTTAACCGAAACTAAAAATGAGGATTTAGTTATTACTACGTTTATGACGTGGATTAGGCTACTTTCCGACAGCAAATGTATTCTGTCATCGGCATAAGGGTGTTTACAATGTCATAAGGCGACAGGATATTGTTACGTACCACGTCGATTACATCTGTATACCGTTGGCATAAAGCTATTTCCGATGTATATGTGGAGGCTCTTACTCCATAAACTCATTACGATAATTACATACAAAAATTGTTCACACAAGTTGAAAGTAAAGAAAATTCACTTAAAGATTGACTTAAACGATGAGGTTTTAATTAAACAGCGTGACGTCATCGAAAAGTATATTACTCGTAGAGTGATTTAAATTGTACACACGGCTACCGATCAAGCTATACATTTCCAGTATAAGCTGAACTCGCATTGTATACGATTTCCGTACAATGGTAGGTCAGCTTATACTGGAAATGTATAGCTTGATCGGTAGCCGTGTGTACCTGCTATTAATTATAATAGCTGGTACAATTTAAGGTACGGTAAGGAAGGAAAAGTATGTGAAAGAAGTAAAAAAAAACTGTGTCACAGTAACCAACGTACTCCTTCCTCCGTTACATATTGTATACATTTTCTGTACAGTCGAGGACATAAATATGTATACACTTTTTGAAATTCAAATGCGATTTTCTCGCATGTTTAACATTTAAGTGTTAAACTATTACACAAATCATAATAGTATATGTTAGAAGATTCTGCCTTTATAATATCTCATAATTTCAGTCAGTAGTTTAGGAGGAAACCGTTGTTGAATTTTCCTAATTGTATACATATTTATGTCCTCGACTGTACAACGTGTAACAGATTTGGATGCTAAATCGTTGAAATATTGGTTCAAAATCGCTTACTAAATCGATTTATGTAGCTTTAAATATATATAATTAAAATTACATAAATCGATTCAGAAAACGATTCTGAATAATCCATTTAACGGTTTAGCATCTTAATCTGTTACACGGTGTATATTTATTAATATTAAATTACAACCGTAGTATTATCAACTCTATATAAATAGCACAGACAAACAGACATCCCCCGGCATCCTCCCTCGGACTTTAATATTGATCAGTGTCCGGCCGCGGTCAGGTAGTCTCGGCCACGGGGCGGCGCATGCGTATTCACGACCTCTACCTTGCAACATGTGCCTCTATATGTATTGGAAAAAAAACAGCCATAGAATTTCGAATTAGGAACTCTTTTTATTGTATAATGCCTACAAAATATATAAATATGGAACGTATAAATTGTCTTGTTAGTAATCAGTCATTTACGTATTAGAAGGATTCTAGAGGGAAATGAGTGTGACGATAAGTACCCACTCAACTACTTTCATCGCTTGCAACAGACCTATGTGTATTTGTGAATTGGAAAATAATCAACCTATGAATTTCAAATTTCGAATCAGCAAATGGATTTTGTAGTTATAAAGCTGGGTACAGATTGGTGCAATGCAACATGTAATGTAATATTCTGCCTTACATTGCATGTTCCCTGCTGCCTTGGACGTGTGGCGCGCGCGGTACGCGCATTGACTACGAATCATTCGAGAACATCTGTTCCCGCATTTCGTTTCGAACACTAGCCCTCGTCACACGTGTTCTTTTTTTTGCCCGATCACTCGAACATGCGAACACAACGAACGACCGTCCACGGCTGAGTCCTGCGCACACTGCGCGCCCCTTTGTGTTCGTACCAAAAACCGACAAATCTCGGATCGAGCCGCGCACGAGTTGTAACGCTCGGAGCGTGCGCGACCCAGGCGCAGTTCGTGCGCGCGAGGCGTCCAAACCATGAGCATTTGTTACAGGGTATGTTACCTTGCATGATACATTGCAGCAATGTGGACGTCAAATTCTTGCATTGCATGTTGCATTACATGTTGCATTGCACCAATCTGTACCCGCCATAATGTGTCTGTATTTTTAATTTATTGCAGTCTTCGAACATTAAAATGAAATCATACAAATCACTTTTTTCGGTTACTTCTTTAATATGTGGTTATGTTCGCTGAGTTCGCTATATAATTAATTTATCCGATCTTAGTATTACATTACAGAAGGGTTTTATATAAAATCAAAACACGGGTTAGTATAAAAAATATAAAATCAAATTTTAAAGAGATGTTAAATTATGACAATACTTACTTTTGTTTATGTACCTACTTTGAGGTACTCAAACCGTACACAAAAGAAACAAAACCTGGATCTCGTAACTACCAAATAAAAGTAATGCCAGACCTAGATAGAGGTCTGGCATTGCATTGCCTTAGAAGGCAAAAAATTCATAGCCAGTCCATGAGGTTATTAGACGGCTTTATTGGTATATATACTAGCTGTCCCCCGTAGTTTCACCTGCGTTTACGGGATAAAAAGCGTGTGTCCTTCTCTATACCATAGGCTATCTGCGTGCCAAATTTCATCGTGATCCGTTGAGTAGTTAAGGCGTGAAGGTGTAACAAACAAACAAGCCTATAATATTAGTTTGGAGTACTTACAACCACCAAATACCTATTTCAAAGAAATCATAAGGCGAGCATGAAACCACTATATTGCCTTATCTCCCAACATTACACTAAAAAGATTTCCCCAGATTTAATATCAGAAAGAAGTCCCTAAATTCCGTATCATGTAAAAGAACACTTTCAATATTGGGATTGGTATCCCTTTGGCCGTAACAAGGTTTTATTAGATCCCACTAAAGGGCATCCCCGCACAAAGGTAGCACAAGAAACCCTTTTTCTACCTTACTTCAAATATATTAACTGTCCCACTACCTTTGGTTACCAGGCTCCGATGTGTACTGGATAGTTTATAAAGACGAAGTTTTTTGACATTAAAATAAAAACTAATAATATTACTTTTTAATAAATTATAATATCAGCAATAAATTTTTTTGATAGTAAGTAATTGGTACGTTATCAAAATTTCTTATAAAATTCATCATATTACTTATTTTATTTCAATAGCCTTGTGTGAATGATAATGAGTGAATAATGAGTGAAATGAGTGAATGTTAGTATGACGGACAGAAAAGCCGAATGGAAGAAGCATGTATGCTTCGACCCCAAATACCTACCCAAATACCAAAGACCCCAAATAATTGGGAACAGGGCAGATGATGAAAATCTCACCATGGTAAAGCCTACAAGGAAACTGCCTCTCAAGTGCTGCTACCCTGTTAGGTCCTTTGTGATATTTTCAAATAATATTTCAAACAAAGATTTTCATAGGGCTTCGTGCCTCTACCCAGATGGATAATCCGCCTTACTAAAGCATGACATTTAATTTCACTCCGCTTGAGGGGCTCCCTGAGCAAATCGCTCTCAGTTCGTACTGCGCAAGGCTGTCAAATACTGTCAATTCTGGCTTGTTTACTTCATGTTGCCATAGAGGCGACTATCCTTCTGGACGTTTTAAATTCTTTGGTTTCAAAATAACGCAAGACTCAATAATTTGATTTATTTTATTGAAGAGGCTCTTGTATTAGGCAGTGCATGGCTATGAAGACTGAAATTAGCCTTTTTTAATTCTTCTGACATTACCACTTAATTTTAAACAGTATGGTTTCACTTGCTTTTTGAAAAGTCTTTGTTACAAAGTTTTCCGTTCCTGTATTCATCGCATCATAGGTCGGCCAGCTATTTGTATCTCTCGTGCTTTTGTCAGGGGAAATCATGCCTTATATCTATACAGATATAGCATAAACGGCGTTGCCTGGATATCGTTGCGATGGTGACCGGCGATTATTCGAATACCTATCTATGTAATATCGAGTCTTGTGCATGGAGTATAAAATGTATGAACCGATTCAATGGAGCGCGGAGTTTTAAAATTAAATTTGACTGCGTTACAAGAAGTTATTTAACAATACTTAATTGTCGTATGTTTCGAATAATCTCAGTAATTCTGCGTTAAGAGTTTTGATAGTTTCATACAGGCTGGGCAGTTTTTTTATACTATGAAGTCGGTAAACAAGCGCACGTCCCATCTGATGTTAAGCGGTTACCATAGCAACTTTTATTGACCCTTGCAACACACGGGGTTACCAACATTCGTAAATTTCCTAATAATATTACAGTTTGTAATTCTTTATTTAAAAAATACAGAACACCGGCATCCGTTCGGAACGAAATCCCAATGTCTAACAAACAAGTTGTAATATACTTACTGCACTTACTACGGAACAAGTTCATATGTGACAACAAAGTTACGTGAAGCCAATGGCGCGTGCTCTTAACTATTCTTGGTCAGTTTTAAACGGGCAGTTCTGATTTTAAATTGTATTGTCTTAAGATTATACCCCTTTATTATTAAATAAGGCTTAAGTCAAGCATTGCAAAACCCAGGCCTTAAGATAGCCCCAGCCCTTTCTGTTGTTATATGACATTAGAAAGTGACGGATATATTTAAATCCTAGGTTCCACTACACTTGACTTAAATCTTATTTATTAATAAGGGGGATAGTGTTTAAGTACTCAATTATTATTAAGATATGTCTTAAAACAATACTTAAAAATGTTTATTATGAAATACTAACTTTCCGCCCCTTCCGCCTTAAGTTGATAAATCAATCAGATTTTAATTGTACACCAATATATTGCTTTTATGTAAACAATAATGATAATATCATGATAATATTTACTGAAGTCGTAAGTATCCTTAATAAAAATTTCAGGCACACAAATAATGTAATTGCTTACACTTCAAGAAATAGCCAATATCTCCTTCCTTACATAACAAAGCCAATATAAAGGAAGCGGCCAAAAGGCGGTGTTAGCAAAAATGAATGCCCGGCCAAACAGCAAACATACTAATGGCATCGTAAAGTAACGTATAGACGGCCAGCATATCTTGACCCCACCCCCTTCTCACATGAAAAATCAATGCAATAATCGTCCAGGGTTCACAATATGCTAGATGCGTAGATCCAAATGTAACAACGCACCATTTGCCTTTATTGGCCATTTGGCCAGTTCGAAATTTGAAATCTGTGTTCGCTCTAATTGATTCCACCCCGATTCCATATTCAAAATTGCTTTATTCGGTAAGAGTTATTTTTTAATCAGCTAATGGCGAAAATAATTTGACTTATAAAGCCAGTCTTAACAATAACAAGATAATTATAAAATATTATTATGAGGTGAATATGTGAATAGGTGTCGCTTCTTCATTTCATTATACAATAATTCCCTATTTTCTTTTAATTATTTTCTCCTTGATATTAATTAAACAAAACGAAAATAATAAACCTTGTAAAATTATATGTGTTGCAACTAATCCGTAGCGGTCTCGTAGCGTAGCACTAGCGGCTACGGCGCGGCGTGTAGAAGGGGGTTAAATTGCAGGGGCTACGAGGGGGGGTTACTGACCGCGACATTTGTTGCCCGTCCACCCTGTGTGAGGCGTAATGTACTTAGTGCTTATGTGTGTGTGTACGTGTATATGTGTTTGTGCTTGATTCATGAGGGAATTAGTGGATGTAGGTCTTAAGGAAATCTTTTGTTGTTTGCTTACTAATGTTTGGTGAGATTCTGAGCCATGAAATTATTGAGCGTAAGCATAAAAGTTTGATTAAATTCAAAAGATTAAACTAATTTAATTCTTTACCGGGTTCAAAGTAATTCTAATACAGATTAAGTTACGGGACAGTAAAAGTTTGATAAGAATAATGTTCCCTTAATTTTTCAACAAAGTGAAGAAAAAAATATTTGCCTTTACTGACAAAAATTACATACCCCTAACCCTGCATCTGCTGACGGGGTACTTTTGACCGAGTCGACAAACGGCCCAATGGACCCAATGGGGCGGGACCGACGGGGGAACTGACCAACTCCCTCACCCCACCGGCTATTTACTGCCGATTTTATTTGCACGACATGGCCGACTGTAATGGCCGATGCTGCAACCCTCCGAAATTGCATTGCATAAAATTAGTCGTGTTAAAAAAAAATGTGAATTAAATTTACTATAATTTCAGAGTAAGTAAGTCAATAAAGAGTGCTTATTAGTAAATATTAACATTTTCGTGCTCACTTAAAATTTGGTACACATACTGACAAGACAGCCCAAAACTAAGAGTAGCTTTCATCTCAAAACATTAAAATGATATTCAATCTAATAACTTCCCGTATAAGATAATATCGAATGTAAGCAACATTACCCCAAAAAGTCAACATACGTTTTACGCCACAAATAACTTCGCTAACAAACTAACATCGCATACATTTTCCATGTCGGGAATAATTGGACCTATCCGAGAAAAATACCCGCCATCTCCTCAAAAATATGTTACGTCTGCGCCGAACCATTGTCCTTTGAAAAAAGAATATAGCATAACGAAGTTGAGTTCCGACTTTATATCAAATATCACGCATGACGCGAACCTCCCTACCTCCATCCGGACAGAGGGAGGGCAATAAAAAATAATATATTGGAATATGTTGGAAATAACAGCGTATCATCCTTTGCATGGATACTGAGCTCGTACGAGGACATTCGTAAGATGAGTCCAGCCTCCTTTTATTGTCTTGAGGAAACGCTGACGTACAACAGCGTCTTGTTTGTTATTTACTTGTATGAATAAAATTATGTTGCTCTTTATTACGTTTAAGATGTTGGTAATAAGGAAGTTTTGAGAATTTTCGTTGTTATGTCGAAGAAATATGTTTATATAATTTTGTTTTCTACGTATTGATTATACTGAATTTACACATATTGACCGATTATCACATTTGTATGAGAAGGACTAATAGCTACTTGTCGATAGTCCACTTTAATAGGTATTTATTAAAAACTATCCAAGCCTAGCGCGCTTAACTCTTCTCTTTATACTTTGCCAAAAACTGTCACGTGCCAACAACAACTGAAAACTTTTTACAACTCAATCAAATAATTCAAACGTGCACTAAAACATTAATTTATCGATATTCCACTCACCTTCATTTCAAAAATAAATAAAAACACAAACGCAAAATTAAAACTTGATCACTTTTCTTCGCCCACATTTTAAATCAGTTCAAATATCGAACTTCGATCGATAGATGCGCACACGCACTCCCGAGACGGTTCGAAAAAGGAATGGATCAGGAAGTAAGGTAGACCCGACCGGGTCAGGTAGGGTTATAAGAATTATCGGCGCGTTAAAGGGTTAACTCACAAAAGGTGTAATTATTATTAGAGGGTTAAGGGGCACACAAAAGATGCTTTCTGAGACGAGTTTTGGGTTACGTTGAGGTTACACGCGTGGTTTGTTAGGTATGTTAAATTATTTTGTACTTGAACAGTTTCTCCTTAAATATTATTATGAGCTATAATTATATTATAAACCTATTTCTATTGGAATTAGTCAGTTCACTTTCTTTATAATATTTTTTTTCTATATTAGTAACTGTTATTTCTCATAATTTGTAAAATGTATCATATTTTTAATTGGTTTTATATTAAAAAGTAATTACAATATAATTAAGTTAACATAATTTTAAAATAATGGTTTCCCATTCTGTGAGTTTTTTTGAAAATTAACATTATATAAAGTTTTCCGCGAACAACTTAGCTCTACCTGACTACACTTTCACGTGTGAAATTCCCGACTGTCGTTTTGCAATATCTCCGAGCTAACCCTTCAAATGCAACTTAATGTACCTGAAATATCCCGACCCAATAATTCATTATCGAACAATAGTTACACTAACTCATTTTTCTAATAATAGTAATAACTGAACCCTTTACCGGTGAACCGTTGTCTGTGCGACCCTTGCGAAATTTTGACACAAATAAAACACCCGTTCCAACACACAAATATTTAGAAAAAAAATTGCGTTCGATTTTTAACTTTGTCTCTGGCCATAAATCAGTTTAGAAATAACAAACTGGGTACCTTTGATTAAGGATACATCCAGATAGAGTGTCGCAACTGTGCACGCGTCGATAAAAATACGCTCTAACTGTTAGGGCGTAAATCAAATAAAAATAAATAAAAATGCAAAATAATGATCAATATTTAAATTTCTCCCGATTTTAATTGGAATATTTCAACAACTGCTATCTTTATGAACGTCACTATGACAAGCAGAATGACGCAGAGGGAGCGTAAAACGTAGCTGTTACGCGCGGCAGCCTATAAAAGTTGGCCTGTTTTATATATTCGGGTAGTATGGCGACGTTCTTTCTAGGTATATATTATTTCTATGCTGGGTACCTACGTTAGATTTTTTAATCGTAACGTTGTCGGTTGACTTTTGAAATATTTTTTTATTTTTATGCGACACATTGAGAAATAAAAGTGTTTTTAATTATGATATTCCATATAATTTAATTAGAATATAAGTAACTACATTATTAATTATTCTATGATGAAATAATACATCAAATAAAAAAGTTATTCAATTGTTCGTGAAGCACTCTCGCACTTGCAAGAGATGTTAGATAAGATTCAAAGGTAATTGTGAACTTGACGTGTGCCACCGACTAGCGCACTACAAATTATATGCCTAATTTGCTTCTATTATGCACATTTTATCTGATTAGTGAAGTGCTTTAGTTATTTTGCATTTTATTCGTGTGAATTTGCATGATTGTTGAAGTAAACGTGTTTTTTCATCTTATAAAAATAATACTTTAATAAGTAGTAAAATATTTTTATTAGGCGAAAACTAGTAAGTTGTCTAAACTTACTAGTTTTCGCCATGCGGATTCACTCGCCGAGAGATATACCGGGAAAACAAAAAAAAAACAATCATTAGACTATAAATATTCATCACTATCAGTCGTGCTCGTGCCGTCAACACGTAATAAATCAGTTCCACATTTATTATTATTAATAGCATATTATTATAACAGGTGGAGATTTTGAGATAGCATATTTTCGAAACCTGTGTTGGGTTAATCATGCTGAATAATAGTAGTGAATTCTCTAAAAAAAAATTAACTTTCCATAGTAAATGTCAACCTTGCTCGATCATAATGTATGAAAAGTAAAAATATTTTTTGAGAATTCAGAGTTGGTCCTAAAGTAAAAGTTGTTCAGCATGACTAACCCAACATAGGTTTCGAAAATATGCCATCTTGAAATCTCCACCCAGTATATAATTACTGTAGTTTTGATATTTTTGCTTTTATTTTAGTACAACTGCTAAAATATTATACTGAAATAAGATAAGCATAAATAATTTCTCGTCGTTAACATCTGCTTCCCGTATACAATTATTCAAATGGAACCCTCTATGCAAAAATTGAATAGTGGGTCTAGTGAACCCCATTGTCGTAGATCAGGTATACGCAAAAATCGCAACATTCAAATTAATAAAATAATAAAACTAGTTCGTGATCTATGCAAGGGTTAAGTCGCCATTGTTGAGGTTATAATAGGGATTTATCTATAGATATTTTTTTCTAACGGGCTTCGTTATGTAAACTCATGTACCTACTCGTAGCTAGATATAATGGTTTAATATATTATATGCTTTTCCTATATTAAGAAATTTTTCTTTTATGCAAGAAGGGTCTCATGTTTTAAAAAGCTTTCTTTTTAATAAAAAAAATATTTTAACGAAAAAAAAGCGAATATAACTGATGCCAAAATAATAAAACTAAAGGTCACTCAGGGTCATGAGAACTCGCAAACAGTTTACTAAAATTTCACAGCTAACACCTCTTGACATTGTGATTTTGTCAATTGACGGCAAAAAATAGCCGAACGGGGGAAACGGGGTTAAAACGACGTGTTTTGGGTTGAAAAAAAGTCGTGATATATTATTCCGCACAACACTAATTATATTTGTATAGCATTTTAGATATGAAGGGATCATTTGTATCCATTTTTTGTGATAGTTATTGATAGGGTTATCTTATTATGGCGTTTTGGAGCGTTTATTTTTGTTGCGCTAATGACATTGAATTTATTGCGATGTCATAGTCAGTGGGAAAGTTTAACTGATTCTATTTAAAAAAAAAAATGATAATATATGTTTGTATATTTTGGCGTTTACTTTAACTAGATAGTTCTCTATATAATAATGATAGATCTACTAACGAATGCAAATTAAAAACAAAATGTATTGTGCTTGGCCAACGATGATGTAATTTTACTACATAAAAATAAATAACCTAGTAATAATCCTAGAATTCTATGCTGTTCATATTTCATTACGACGCGGCCCACCCGCACCCAACGGATAACTAAGTAGTAGTAAAAATGTCAACAATAATAATCAAAAAGTCCCAACTACAAAATCCAAAGCAACACTTCAAATCCTTTCACAAAAATATTTGACATAAAAAAACTGACACAATCAATTGTATTTAGTATTTTGGTAGCTTACATCGCTTCCGACACTGAACTATATTTTTTACGCCCATACTATTGTTACATTTTGCAAGAGTCAACGAGCGTTTTTTTTTTGTAAAATCCCATTTCTCGGATTTAAAGGGATTTAGACACTTTGTTGTGGCAACAATGACGTTTGTGGAGATATATTTGTTTTGGTTTAGTAAAATTTTAGTTTTGTTAGTTCCCACGAATCTATAAAAAATATATCAACTATTTAACAGATTGATAATGCAAAAGTGGATACAAAAAAAAATTATGTTATTAAAAATTATGAAATATAATCCTAACTAATATTATAAATGCAAATGTGAGTTTGTTTGTTTGTATGTTTCGCTTTCACGCCCCAACTACTCAACCGGTCATGATGAAATTTAAAGGCATGCCTATGCAGGCTTCTTTTTATCCCGGGAGCGCGGGGGACAGCTGTCTTTTAATATAGACAGATTAACCCATTGACTTTCAGATGGGACACGCGTCCCATGACTACTAAATATATGAAATAAATATAATTCCAGAAAATACTTTCTAGTGACTAAAGTGCAAATAGTATGACTATATACATCTTCAAACCATATCTCAATAAAGTAAATTACAAAAAAAAAAAAAAAAAAAAATTCGGATCATCGTAAATTCCATTATAAAGAATCCTACCAATTCTCAATACCAGAATAAAGCGACAAATCCTAATCATACCACCCCAGCCTCCCCTATTATTGGCATCCAATCTCACGGCTCCAATACTTGGCTTATCAACATTCGGACACCATAACAGGCCTTTCCTAGCCTCATACATATTTTAGGGGACGTACACCCCTTTTGGTCAACTGTCAGTAATGATTTGCTGCCTTTTCCCCATTGAACGCCCCCGTCTATCTTCACCAGATTACCTTGACCTTCAATGTCTCAGGGAGCTCAACTCAACGAAAGGCCAATATAAGTTGGTAGTGTTATAGGCCAGGGGCGTTAGGAAAAAGTTAGATTATCTACTATTTTTTCGGACGCACGGAAGCCGGGGTGGATATCGGTGGAAAATATGGCTTCCTATTCGTATATATTTGCTTTTTGTAGTATTTCGATTTGTGATATACAAGCATTCTACAGTCTGAGGTCTATTCCGTTTATTACTTACCTATACATTTTTCCATTTCTGTCCCTTTTGTTACGAAACAAGAAATAAATGCCTACGTAATTTATAGGTTTGCTATTGTAGTCTAAATTATTTTACATCCAAACTAAATATTTCATAATTTATAAAGAACGTTTTGTCTTACATACCAGTTAACCACAAATTCTACTATTGGTACTAAAATAATTTGAATCAATAAATAAATCAAACAAAAAAAGAACAGACGCACAACTCCTTTCACGCTCACATTTTCCAACAGTTAATAACCTACCTATTTGAAGTGTCGCCAGCAGATATAGGTTTTCGCTGTGCAAACAAACATTTAGGTTTATTTGGTTAACGTTCGCAGAGCAACGTGACACCGCCAGTGGCCGATGGATTCGGCACGGCAAATAGCATTTGTGGATTCGTAAACAACTCCACTTGGCTATCGTGTTACTTTACTTTTGGCTAAATACCTCTATTATTTTGTGATATCACGTTTTCTTTATTTTTTATAACGGCTCTTCTTATGGACTTTAATTTTATATCAACAATAGCTTTGGAACCGGGAAATGGAATTAAAAATAATGTTTTAAACATATAAGTGTAAAAGCTACATAACTATGCATAAATACAAATAACGTAAATGCATATGATGTAATTGCAACGTATATCGGATATTAGAATATTTAATTTCCTGTAATGATAAAGGCATTTTGATAATGATATTCTTTGTTGAAAACTTACAATCCATTTCCGAGTTTAGTTAATAAAAACCTGAAAATCAATAAAAACAACTTTGAGAAAAAAAAACCTATTCTCTGCCAAATAATATATAATTGTCAGTAATAAATTACAATCCTTATACTATTTGTTATGTTTTGGCTAATATCGAATATGAAGTAATAATATCAATAGTAGAGTAGGTCCATTTATAAAGTAAATTGCTGTATCAATATTATTTGCACAATCCAGTTGCTGAACCTTCACAAATAAGTTATGATAACTTGTTATATCGTACCGAAAGAAAAAATATGCTCATGTTTGTTCGCCCTCAAAATGTACAGAAATATAGATGTAGATTACACAGCTCGCAGATGCGACAGTTAAAATTAGTAGCATTATTTATACCTCTACGTACGACACATCTATTCCTACTTTTAAAAAAAACCCGCGGTAATAGCAAATAAATGTCCAAAAATTTAATGCCTTTAAGGTAGACTATGTTTTTATTTTATTTTAATAACAATCTATATTTATTAATCTTTACAATGTAAATTACAGTTTATAACCAAAGCGTACGCAATGATCTAAATTTCTATGACTGCTATTCCATGACATTCACATTGGCAGCCTATAATAATTAGGTGGAATTATAGATCAATTTAAAGTTGCCAGTATAATAAGTACAATTAACTTTGGAACCTTATTAACATTAACGGTTTATGGAATTACGAACAATATATCCTACAAGCCTCTCAGAGGCACAACTCTCGGAGGCACAATTACTATACCAAAGATTAATAAGAACACAGCTCAGACAGTCAATCACGCACGCCCGTCGAGTCTTCACCTCGCTCCGTCTACCGGAATAAAAGCTACGCATGACCCGTACGCCGAGACACTTTTATATCTTTTGAATTTGGAATGTGTGTTCGATTTATGAATTGCTTTTTGTTTGTTGTTATGACTATTTTACTAAACTAGAGTTTGGGATAGTTGTCCTATGGTTTGTTCTTTTAATTATGACTTCGCTGCGACATTCAGGGATTTTCGGACGATCTATGAAGGTATTTTTTTAAATTGTTAGTATGTCAAACATTTTGAAAGTATAATGACCTAGTCATTGACTTATATATTACTGGCGTGGGGACCAGGCCAACCGCGCGACGAAATGGCACCAACGCGCTGGCCCTAAAAAGTCAGGGCCAACGCGACTCAGTCGTCTGCGGTCCGCGGAACAGTTCGTTTGAAATAAAAAAAAATAATAATACTGAATACAGCACTAGATTACAGTACGGTACACTATTTTAATTTTCTTGTATGAAGAAGATTTTTGCAAAATGTTCCTGTGTTTATGAGCAGTTGTAGTTTCATGCAATATAAAGCTGACTCATAATATTATAGCCCCTCAAAAGTCAAAAGCAAATACAGTTGCATTAACTTAACCCCTTATTATAAAAAAATTGCAAAATCCTTTATCATCTCGTGAGAACATGCGGGGTATCTAAGACCTTTCCACCTGGACTCGCACCGTAATATAACTGTACAAAGACAAACCCTTTGATATCCGCTTTGGTTCGAAGAGACCCCAAGGAATCAAAAAGTTGAAGGGTAATCAAGGGTTATATGGCAGGTGGCGGCAGATGCTTCCTGATTCGCGTGAAATTATTTTTCTATTATCTTTTTTTTCTTACGTATTTTATTTTATTATCGGATCTCACGTCGCTTAATGAGGTGTGAAAATTAATAGCCTGCTTTTCAATATTGAAGATTGGGTTGTAAAATTATGATAGCGTTATTATTTTTATTTCAATTTTATAGTCGAGTAGTGTGGTAGCATCACATGTTCGAAATAAAAGCTGGACGTAACAATGTACTATTAAAAGGTGATGGTCTATTAAAGTTATTTATTAAACTTCTTAAAACTTAAATACAAGTAAAAAAAAAAGTATAATAAGATAATTTTTAACGTTTGATCATAATGTCACCAGGATAGATTAGTGATAAAGTGGCCGAAAGTGGTAAACTGTACACAAATCCCAGAATGGAACTAGATCTCTAGTGATGTTGAGGGAACGTGCTGGTAGGTATTTGGCAAAAGGTTTTGAACTTGAAGGTGGTAGCCAGGCACGCGGGTACTAACGAGTAAATTAACTACCAAATTTCGAAAGTAATATAAAACTTCATGGATAAAAACAGTACTTACCATAATACAGTAGGTAAAACTATTCTTACTTATAATGTTCTCGAAATAATAAACTTCATACGCCCACAATAGCCGTCAATCTTCTCAAGAGCCAAATCCCACTTCAAATAATTAATACTCATTGGGAACATCGGTCAACCCTCCAAATTTCAAAGAGGCCGGATATAAACTAACCGCCTTTTCTTTGCACTTTAAAAAAGAAAAAAAAACAACAAAGGCACCGGCAAAAAGGGTTAGTGGTACCCAAAAAGTATAAAAAGTACCTTGGCAATGTTACGCCAATTTTGCTTTCAAGGAAATTAGATATCCTCTTACAATGGAGACGGTCCTTTTAACCCTTTGTGGACGTGTGGGAAAAATTGAAGATCGTATTAGGTGTCTATAGTGTTGTAACGGGACGGGACAAACTTACTTTAAAACACCGTTGCATCTGCACATATTTAGTATGTTTTATATTATTTTAACAAATATTTTGCGCTACTATTTATTTCACAATGCCTGCTCCGTTTTATTATTTTACATACTATCCATAAAACATTATGAATACATAATTATTACTACTCGCTGCATGTGTTACCGTAAGTAAAATCAATTTCAACTTTATCTGACATAAATACAGGCCACCAATACATCAAACCCTTCGAAATTCAAATTAATTTATTGCGCAGTTCCCACACGTTAGCCCGTTAGCGTAGCCAACGTAACAGAAAATGCTAACACGCAAAAGCAAGAATATTACATCAACTAGGAGACTGCTCGCGGTCGCGGCGGCCCCCGCACGTAATTTCCCATAGGATACCTCTCAACAAGGATGACTAATGCCCGCCGGACGCTCTGTTTCCAACAAGAAATGTCGCTTCTACATTTGTATTGCCTTTTTCTGAAGGCTTAAATATAATTTTCTGATAAAATAGAAATTATGATGCGTTTTTGTGGTAATTACCAGTACTGTGCCCGGTTATCAAACGTTTTAAAAAAAGTAACTTATTTAGATTTAAATAAATGCCCTGTGACATTATTCATAAGTCGATTGATAATCCCAAACTAAGCAGATTTTTAAACAATAAAAAAAAATAAAAAAAAAAATGGAATAAATTATTTATTATTATTTCGAAAACTTTCAGTACATATTTTTTTATATATTAATGTATTTAAAAAAAGCCTGTATCATTTTTTTAATAAAAATCCTCTTATTATTAAATTTAAGCGTAAACCAGTGAGCCAGTCAACTCCTATTCACCGTACTGAATATTAATATTAGCTCAATTCACAACGAGCATAGAATCAAAGGATAGGTACAATTTTAAAAATATAATATACTTAATATTGAAAATATTTAAGATCTCAAAATTAATCACAAAGTAAAGAGATAATTGATTCATTTACATTATCCTATCACTACAAGAAATTAGTCCTCTGCCAAACCATGATGACAAGGCAATTTTTCCATCGGATGATGAACTGCCTCCTCACAATACGAGTAGCTGTAATCGAATTACCGATACATAATCGATACATAGGATATCGAATCGAATACTTGGACGTATCCTCTATAATGCTATATTGATGATACTGGCACAGACTGATTAATGGTTCCGCAATGTGGATACAATAAGAACTCGAAACCCTGAATATTTTAGGGTTAAGATTTGCTGTTGCTTCGGTTTGCGAATTATACATTGCTGTATATGCTTACGACCTAATTTCAAAAGAGCATATCTAACCAGCAATGTAAGCTAATATGAAGAGTTACCGATGACATTTGTGGGACAAATAATGGAGGTTGAAAGTAGGGTTGTCGCCATAGTGACTTGTAATTTTGCGTGTGTTATGTAGGGAAAGGAAAAATGTGCGAGATATGGATTTTGTTATAGTTCATTCGTATAGTTATGTTAAAATGACACAGTATCTGGATTGTGTGCTCTTAGGCAAATTGGATGTTTTTTAGAGTTAGTGACACATACTATGTAAACTTATGTTTTAGTCAAGTCTAGTAAATAAATAGAAGGCAATTTATTGTCCCCGAGTGCTTTAGGCATATTTTCATTCCAGATACATGGGTAAAACCGCGGGGGAAAGGTAGTATATGCCTACATAGTGACTCCTAATTTATACTCAACCATCTCAGTTGCAAGTTTCCTGTTTTAGTTCTCATCGATCTAACAATAATATCTGGTCGAACGTAGTTACGTTTAAAACTCACAATCAGAGGTATGGATGGAACATTGGGTTTGAGGGAACTTGCAACTTTACTTTACAGAATGTAACTAGTACCTAGGCTATTTCTAAGTTAGAGCTCTGACATAATTAAACGTTGTTAAAGTTTCCTATCCCACAATAGGGACGTGGCCTAAGTACAAAAACACTATTTAGTTCGTCAGTTAGATTATCAAAAAATATTGCACACGTGTGTTTTGCTTCATCAAATTAATGAAAATTTACCAAGGTAAAGCGCGTCAAAGTTCGGGAGTAGGGTCTCGTAACGTCATTTGTTTATGAAACGTGACGTCACGCGGAAATTCAACTCACCATATCTTTGTGATTTTTTGATCGATTAATGTAAATGACTAAATATAATTTTTCAGGAAACTATTCTCTTTTCATATTGTGAGGTACAATCTCGGACATCTACAATGTCATGACGAGGGTATTAAAAAAAACTTACCTACTATGAAACTTCCTTCACTTCGAAAAGTTTTCGTCACGTTACCATACTTCCTAACTCAATAAAAATATTTTTGTTGAAGGGCAGCGTTTTTCATTTGTTTACTCCCTTTTGCAAGTTGTGTGAAAACCACCATAGGAGTCCATCACAGACCCGCGGCGTGCCAAAATTATCGCACAGTGGGCGGTGCACGCAACAAACATGGACAAAAACGTGTGTTACAAGTAAATTATTTTTATTTCATCGGTTATTTCTATAGGAAGGAAACCAACCTGTTAACAAAACAAGAAACTTTGCTTGATTGGTTTTTTCAAAGAAAAATCGTTCAGTTAAGTAACTGGTTTATATGCTGTCAATTAGTAGACACTCAAAAAACATTTATCTGTTATTATTAAGGTCCATACATATATATATATTTTGAAATATACAAAGCAATTTAGCTAAATAGGTCTTAAAAAAATATTTTCAACCAAACTTAAATTGAGGTATATATCTAAGATAATAGGGTTTGTATTGCCTAAATCTAATTATGTAACAGTATCTCCTAACCCATTTACTAACTTAACTGATGATCAAACTCGCAAGCTGTCGCATCTAAAATCAATGGGTTTTTATTATTAATGGTTTAACCCTTTGTCGCTACGGTACCAATCGATTTCCGATCCCCGTGGCTCAATACAATGCACATTTTAAAATTTAAAATCCGATATCTGTATAGTGAATATTTTTTTATGCAGCTACGATGCATTTTTAACCCTTCACCGTATGACTATGACAGAGGTTCTCAAGTTTGTAAAGTAACGGGTTATATTATTCATAAACAATATTATACAGGGTTATTCAATGACCTACTATCCTAGTAGTATTATAAATGAAAGCAAGGATGTGTTTTGTGAAAATGTATGTTACTCTTTTACGCAAAAACTACTGAATGTATTTGAATGAAAGAATCATGGCGAGATCCATACATGAACCCCGCAAAACATAACAGCAACATAACGGTTTTGGTCGCGATTCGCCGGCATGGCATACAATGTCGCATTTTTATCCCGGATCTTAATATTTTAAATGCCTCAAGTTATTCCTTAGGCACCAGGATCACTTAAAACGTCATTTCAACGTCTCAAAAATCTTAATTTTTTGTACGAATCATCAAGCCATGATTCTTTGGCACACAAATACATTACATTACATTATACAACAGTACCTACACTAAGCAATGCCTGTGTCGTAGGTAGCTGCTAACCTTCCGTTATACAATAAAAGACAGCCATGAATGACACCAATAAAAATCAATAAAAAAAATACCTATGAAAACAAAATCATTCTAAATTTAAATTATTAATAATTAATTAAATAATTGAAATATACTCGCCGGCATTGAATTTGGCCCAATCTCTAAATTTAATAACAAAAGATATGTTTTCAGCAAATATTGTCTCTACTTTATCATGTAAAAGGTAGAAAAGTCAGCATTTAGAAACTTTAATTTATTTTATTGTCCCATTGCTCATATACGCCAATTTTTTTTATTAGTATTGAGAAAATCTTTGCTAAAAACACCTCTTTTGTACGAAATTTCGAGCTTGGCCTAAATTCAATTCCGGTGAATTTTGAATATGTTATACTTTTCATGCCGGGATAAATAATATATCCCCCGGGAACGCTAGTGAAACCGGGGTTCAGCTAGTTTTTCATAAGCTTAAACATTCTACATGATTATTCAATGTGTACTATTCTTCCGTAATTAGTTTGCTCAGTGTCACCGTCGGGATCGATCCCGTGAGTTTTATACCATATAATTTTATGACAAACCTGATCAAATCATTCCTAAGTGTAGGAAAAGTAATTTTAAAACAACTCTATCTTCGTAATTGACGGCGCCAGTTGACGCAGTTGGTTATGATTCCACCTATCGCATCGCAGGTCGTGGGCTCGATTCCCACACAGGACATGCAATTGTGTGCATGAACATATCTGTGTGTCCCGTTAAAAAATAAATTAAAAGTAAGAAATATAAGAAATTTATATCAGTTATCTATTTTCCATAGTACAAGCTCTGCTTAGTTTGGCATCAGATAACCGTGAACAATATCCCAGTATATTTATATATAAATTTTAAGGTGATTTTATAATAAACTTCTCAATCAATTCAACAAGATAGAAACGTGACAATCAACTAATAAATAACGTTCATTTTCTAAACACACAACTTTAAACCAACAGAACTTACTCATTATGCAAGTTTGAGAACCGGCGGTTGGGGATTGCGTAACCGCGCGATGTCTGTACGTGACAATTTAAACAAATTCTGGGCCATTTGGCTTCTGGGGTGGCTCGCTTTTTTAAGCACTTATTTTGAATAAAAAAAAGTGCTATTCAGCCATATTCACCCGGCAGATGAGATGCGGGTTGAGTGTGTGGCCTGTAATGAATGTGAACGCTTCTAAGAGATGGGGATGCTTTTTCTTTGCATAATACCAGTATTAACTATGTGGTTGTCCTTTTAGTAGCGATGGTGTTTTAAATGGTTCATAATAAAATCGGTATTCTTAATTTAAAACAAAGGGAAATATGGTAAATAAAATTAGCTATTAACATTAGATATTGTTTTTTTTTACAAGGTTTTATTTAACTTGCAATGTATGTTCGTTCGGGTGGCATCTTGCAAGTCGAATTTCACCCACTTCTAGTGGTCGGATTGACTTGATATTGCCAAGAAGAAGACAATGCAAGTACGGTCAACAAAAAGTACAGTCACCAAAAAAAGCTTGTATTAAAAATGTTTTTTTTTAACAAATAACTTATTTATTATTTTAATACATTTTTATTTCTTACACTAAATTCAATTAGATAGAACAAGACGTCCATTAATCCAAGCACCACCAACAAAAATATAATCCATAAAAACAACCAAACTCAATCAAACATCTAAAGCCAGTATTCGACGAATCCATTCATGTAGTGAATATTTAATATTTTCGCGCCATATGTGATCCATTGACAATGGGAAGGCGATCCCATCTAGACGCGCTTTCTTCCAATAATCCCTCACAGGAGATCAAGGCCCCTCGGAGAGGATTTAGTTGGGTATCATACTTGATAAAAGTTAGTTCAATATTTTGAATTGAAGATGGGTTGGACAAAGGCTTTGAAAACGGCCAAATACATGCAGAAAGAGTAAGAATAATA
Organism: Achlya flavicornis; assembly: GCA_947623365.1. Taxonomy (NCBI): domain Eukaryota; kingdom Metazoa; phylum Arthropoda; class Insecta; order Lepidoptera; family Drepanidae; genus Achlya; species Achlya flavicornis. The sequence continues at coordinate 10,034,712 of OX392482.1, forward strand.
ATAAGAGTGATAGAGCGTGTCTGCCTCTTTGTAAATCTATAATTTTATAATTGAAACGTTACAAAACAAACTAAAGAATAATAACGAAAGGATGACCCATTTTATTAGCCCTTTGTCTACAGATTCCCAATATCTCCTTTAACTCTTGTAGAAAAGTGATCTCCGCTGCTACCTAGATTTCAATTCTAGAAATATCATTGACTTTATTATTATTAAACAGATTTTAAGGACTTTAGGGACCATTAAAAATTATCTGTATTTCATCCAGTACTTTTTTTTTGTTGGTATGAACATTAACACCAAAAAAACTAACTGATTACGTTCTGAATGACGGCGAAATAGGAACTTTTTACGATCAAAAAGAAATTTATTTTTCAAAACACGCTAAAAACTGAGAGACAGATAGTAGTCTCATACACTATTTATCTTTATCTACAACGACCTCCCACACCATGTTGCATCCGAGATATCATTTATTAGGGAGAGACAGACCAATTTATATAGTAACATGAAAGAGGGGTCAACAATAATTGAATGTAAAAAATCGTCGATTTGGCGCCCACCGTGGGGCTATGGCGCCCACTGTGGGGCTTTGTCGTAAAGGGGAGTCTACACAGCTATATAATTTTAATATTAAATGATGTGCAGCATACGGCTTTCAGATGCCATGGTATACATTAAAGTACAATTGGAAATGTCATTAATGATTTCATTTTTTTTACCGTGTATCTGGTGTGTGTGGTTTCTGAGTGAGGTCTGTGTTTGACCACAACCTCACCAAGTGATGATGTGGCCGAAAGTGGTAAACACATAAAGCCTAGAAGGAGCTGGCTCTCAAGTGCAGCTGTCGGAACACATCGATAGGTGCTTGGTGACAGATTTTCAACTTGGTATTGCCAGGCAGATGGGTACTACTCCTCTCCCTTTCCTCACGATGTTTTCCTTCACCGAAAGCTCAAGCTCATTGCAGGATTCGAACCCGGGACCTTCGACTCGGTATCCGATGTCAATACTACTGAGCTATCATCGCCTTACCTTACCTTATTATAGTGATAACTATAATTTTTGATACTAAAATTCACGCAATGCCTTGATCAAAGTACCCGGATGGTAAAACCATAGTGGTTTTTATTATACGCAACCATACTATACCTCGCAACATGAAACAAACACATTATCCCTAAGTCAATTCCACTGCTTTCCAGTACGTATATTTACGTCCTATAGGTACGTATACCTACTCATGTGCTATAGATGCAGTATCAATGAGATATCCCCTGGCGTCTACGGGCAGTCTCGGCAAAGCCTCCATAACCTTTGCACTGTGAATTGGATCCGCTGGGACGGTTTTATGTGGCATGTAGTCAATATGTAGTAAAACTTGTGAAATAGGACAATGGATACTCAGGCGTATGTGGAGTACCTAATGAAGGGAGATAATTCGAATATCGAATTTATTTTTGAATTTAAAACAAATGGTTTTTTTGTTTTTTTTCTGATATTATATTTTAGTCTTTATACGTAGTTAATGCAGTACGAAAATACAGAGAAAAGCAGAAGAATTATTATTATTAATTTATGTTCTTCTTTTGCGTCTTTTGATCAACATTACTCAATATATAATGTTATTGTTAGATTCTAAATTCATTGCCAATAATTTTGAGAACCTATTCCAATGGCCAAGTCACACATAATAGATCAATGAACGTATTAATTCAATTAATGGCCGAATGCAAGTTCTATTTCAAAATCAAAATCAAAATGTTATTTATTCAGTTTAGGCCCTGATAAGGCACTTATAAAAGTTTTGTAGTCGATACATACAGTTTCAGACGTGAATTTGATACCCAGGTTTCAATATAACATGCCAGGTACCGATGAACCCGGTCCACAAAGCCCCTCTCGGACTAGTCGAGTCAGGTCGGTTTATATCTTTGAAAAATACCATATCTCCCTACCAGAATCATACGGTCGCCCGCACACGCCTACATAATGTACAAATGGCTTATAGAGTAGAACTGGATGTGATTTTAGTCTAATATCTTGAAGGTTGAGCGTACTTGTTTTTTTAAAATACTTATTTGATAGAAACAAGCGTACGGCCCGCCTGAGGGTAAGCACTATCACACCATGGTCAGTGATGACAATTCTGGAACAGTGTTTAATAGTGTTTTACTGGAGTTAGCAAAGGTTTTTTTTTTTAAAAAGAAACTATTACTCTACGAAATCTTTCTTCATAGCCCTCAAGTTGACAATCTGTCGCCAAGCACCTATCGGTGTTTTCCAACAGCTGCATTTGAGAGCCAGTTCCTTCAGGCTTTTTGTGCTTATCACCTTCGGCCACATCATCACTTACCATGGTGAGATTGTGGTCAAACACAGGCCTATACACAGTTAAAAACCATTTAATTTGTAGCCAGTGTCTTTCTAGATTATAAAGCAATGCTTAAATAAAAAAAAACTAATATTTTTTTTCAAACGTACTTGAAAAAATCTAACTTTGTATATATTTAGAAACTAGCTGTCTGGCGTGGTTTCACCCGCGTTCTCGTGATAAAAAGTAGCCTATACTACTCGGGGATAATGTAGCTTCAAGAGAGGTAGAGCATAGCGTTTATTCGCTCAAAGAGCAGCTCGACTGGAGAAGTACCTCCACCTTACAGAATACCGCAGCCAAATAACTTTATGTTGTGATCCTGCGCGTGAGTAAGGTCGCCAGAGCTCATTGGGGAGGGGGGAAAGGTCGGTAACACGTGAGCGATGCTTCGTGTGTTGCAAGCGTCCATATGGCTACGGTAACCGCTTACCATCAGGCGGCCGTATGGTTGTTTACCGACTTAGTCGTATAAAAAAAATAAAAAAAGCTTCCTATTAGTGAAAGAGATTCCAGAGATTAGCCCGTTTAAACAAACAAACAAACAAAAAATCTCTTCCGCTTTATTATATTAGTATATATAGCTGTACAAGACATAAGTTAAACTTTCCATTATCACATCTAGTAATCCAACATCATTGCATAGCTACATTCACAATACAGCTTTTTTATACATTTTCTGATACATTTCTTTCCCAATGCATCTTCGGGGGCGATATTATTTGTGCGATAGTGTCGGTGATGCGTTATGAATACAGAGTGAGTTTTAATAAAGTAGTTTGTCTCACATGTGACGTGATTTTGTTTATTTATTTGACTGGAGCAAGCCTATGATAAAAAAAAATGACAAAGATATGACGTATTTCAAACAAAATAAGAGGAAAACAAAACTTTTTCAAATAAAGAACCATTATTCGTTTAAATGTTCCCAGTTACACATACAGAATTATTTTAAAGAAAATCAAAATTAGAAAAAAGGGTTCACAACATAACGAAACAACTTTTACAAACATAGAATGACACCTTTTAAAAACAAAATACCTACTAAGATATCGAAACAAAATCATCACGAGATCGTTTCATATCAAGTCACGTACATCGTATACACCTAAAAGCTTATATACTTTACGATTCACCACATTGGGTATCGTTTGATTCCAAATGTGTATCGAATCGTGCCACTTTAAATGTTACGTGACCATGTGTGGGGGTATGTGTATATGATGGAGTTTTCGGGAAAATCCATCGATATAACATCAACAGAGGTACATTTTATTGACTTATTTCACCATTATTTGAATATAGGTACATTAATTAATTTATGGTAACATGCATATATTTTTCTTGAATGACGTTTCTATTTGCTCTAAAGTATACTTAACTTTTTGATAAAAGTAATAAAAATAAAATTCAGGCAGTTTCACCTTTAAAGGTGGGTCTACGCTACGCGTTCCAAGCACGAGTCGAGCCGTTTTTCGCTCGTCGCTTGCGATGTCAAGTGCAATGTGGACGTACAACGAGCCTATAAACCGAGCGCGATGCGAATCCCTGTGTTCATCAAACAACTGTCAATTGGCGGAGCGAGAGTCGAATGCTCGTTCGAAGCTCCCAAGTCAGTCTACGTTACGCGAATTCGTGCCCCGCTTGCGCTCGGTTCACCTAGCGTAGACCCACCTTTAGGTGGCAAAGAAGCATGTGGTCTGCCTGTTGGTAAGTACCAATGATATATGATGATAGCCAATAGAAGCTCTCAGCACGAGGGGCACCCGCGCATCGCTAACCCTAAATTAATCGAATTAAATTATAATATAACACTTAAGTAAACTCATTATAAATTCTTTTTAATAAGTAATTGCAACAGTTTTTACACTAATTATGATATAAATTCTATGCATTCTTTCTAATGGTTAATCAAGTTATATTATAAGACTAAAAATACCTAAATTAAAACAGAATCTAAGAAAGACGTATTTTATTGAAACCATAAGAAGTCAGACCTGCGTTAAAATATATATCCAGAAGAAAAGGCGGGTTCGCAAAGTTATGACAGACAATACCACATCCCATCAGTTGCAAAACCGAATTAGCTTATACGAGTTGCACGACATGAAGCATGAAGCATTGGTACGGATGACGTCATAAAACAAATGTAAGCCCGCAAGAGGAGTGTAGAGAACAGCGGCTCGTAAACCGGTTCCCAATAATCCGACGTCGGCGGAAAAAATAGCCATAGTAAAAACTCCTATCCGTACCTAATAACCCGAGAATATTATCAGAGAGTCGTCGGGTCATAACCCGAAATTGGTTTCGGGGTCCGTAAGTCCCCAGTTTTATATGTCGCATTATGAAGGCCGTCAAACGAATTCACGTAGAAAATCGAATCTATATACGGTGATATTGCCGTCTCCCGGTCCTGGCTGGCTTCAGATAATAAAATAATATACCTCTTTTTACGCCACCTCCTTTCTCCGAGTTCGTTTGGGGGTCGCGGTGACCCGTGCGGTGAGATAAGGGTTAACTTAATTAATTTCATATAGATTTATACCTTACCTTAAACATGATACTTTATTATTGTTATATTATAATTATTATAAGTCTAATACTCGCTTGTTCTTATAATAAGTAAAAGGGTTGCTGTAAATTGAAAGAAAGTAAGTTTTTTTTCTGTTATCGAGTAGCACGAAAAGTTTTTTCATTTCGAGAAGGCCCTCGCAACCGTCACATATACGTGAAATAACAAAAATTTAAGAACAAAAACGTATAAAGTGCCGTAAAGGAGCTTTCCTGTGTGCCGCCGCAAAAATCTCTGGGATGGGAGTAATCGGGCATTTTACATAAGAAAATAATATATTATTCAAAATCCACACTCGAGCACACCGCCCCATATACTTATCGGTAATAATGCTCGCTCTCCATTGCCGTCGCATGACAAACATGACTATCGCTAAAATACTAAAAATTGCTACGTAAGAAATATTTAATAAAAAAAATATTAAGTGAGTTATTACTGGTTTATTATTGTCTCTGTGCTATTACGTAAGAATTTTGGAATCAACCAACATACAAATTGAAAAAGTGTTAGGTACTATTTAAAAATATAAATGTGATTTGAAATCTAAACATCGCGATTACTTATTTATAATATTTTGGTGGATTACTGAACACTTATGCTCTGATCAAACCGAACCGATCATTGGTCTGATCAGAAAAAGGAAAAAAAGGATTCCCCTAAAAAGGATTCTAAGAAATATTGCAAACGCATTTTTTTTTTCGAATTTAAAGCAGATCTTATGCAATTCATCAATTCCAAATCATTTAATGTATTGATTTGTATATAATGAGTAACTATTTTACCAAAAAAATATTGGAATCACTTAGGATCTGCAGAGAATTCGAAAAAATGAATTGCGTAGCAATATTGCTTTAGCTTCCTTTTTAGCCCCCCAGGGCTTTAGGCTTATTACAATAATTAATGTGAATTACTTTTACAATAATTCCAAAAAAAAAAACAATACAAATTTAAACATTTAGACTTACATCATTTTGCCATCCAGGTCCCATCCCACCTCATGGTTAGCTACTTACAAATAAAAATAGAAGCAACGAGTCCCGAGCCGGGCAAATCCACCGCTCAGAGCCGCCCTATTATGATATTTCTTGATTCAGACCCCCTTGGCTTTACCTAGATAAAGAGTGGAAATAAATATCATACTGGTTGATCTTGAAAATATTGATATTAAAGTTGATTTAAAAGTTGGTGTTTTTATATAATTTAAAGAAGGAATTCTGAATCTATATAATATATTTAATTAACTAAAACTCAAAAATGGCTCTACCGATTTTATATTTATTTTCTTTTGTTCACTCTAATACAGGGGTAGTTTAAAAAATGTTTTAAATGGAGAATTACAAAAAATTGGTCTAACAGAACGGGTCAAAAAAACTAATAATAATTTTCATGTTTTTTGAAAACCTCACGTCTATGTGAATCAATATAATTTATTGGTAATCTTTATTCAAGTATCTTTTAATTTTGGATATTTTTTAAATTTTTTTTTTCATACCACAAAGATAAAAGGTAAAGCATACAAGTAATCGGTATACGTAGCCTATAGACCCATGCAAAACCAGAGCTTTCACACGTTGCCAACCCTAAGCCAATTATTATTATGAGGATGGTTTTGAAATAGTAAAGATAAAAATATACGCTAGTATGTACGTAGTAGCCTTACGCTACTCAATTGATCCCACGAGATCCCCCGTAGAACCTTTAGTCACCCACCTTAAGTCTACAGAAAAGATTTAGGCATATTATATCCTTATCAATAATGCTTATGATAGGTTTATACATATTACTTTGTATGAAGGTAGGTTAAGGTGGCTAACAAGCATACGGCCCGCCTGATGGTAAGCAGTTACCGTAGCCTATAGACACTTGCAACAGTTGCAACACTAGGGGTATCACTCGCTATTTATTCAAATTTCTCTTGGTCACGCCATAACTTGAGAAAGTCTTTACCGATTTCATCCATCTTTTTTTTAACAGTCTTCTAATACTCTGGAGAAGGTTCTTACCAAAAAAATATTGAGAAGAAAACTAAAAAAAAAAAAAAACTTAACGGTATGGTAGGGTAGGATATCCTTTGGCGTACCCAAATCCGGGTGAAACCGCGGGGCGCAACTAGTATATACGCTACTCATAATATCCTCCGACGTAATAATATTCTAAATCTAAAAGAGCGGTTGTTTGCGACTCAATCACAGCTGAATGGATTAAGATGAATCTTGGCACAAGGATAGATTATATTTGTGAATAAAAAACTAAAATACTTTTTATCCATAAAAAACATAATATCTTACGGAAATGCAGGTTAACCGCGGAGCAAAAGTTTGTGAAATCATAATTGTTTCAAGATATGACGTCATTGTTTTCAGACCTAGATCAAGTCATTTCACAGTAATATTTTTACTGTATATAGGCCTGTATTTGACCACAATCTCACCATGGTAAGTGATGATGTGGCCGAAGGTGGTAGGCAAAAAAAGCCTAGAAGGAACTGGCTCTCAAGTACAGTGTCGGAACACACCGACAGGTGCTTGGCGATTTTCAACTTTTTAAATTGCATAAAAATGCATTGAATTTTTCGCAGTGTTTCAAATTGCAGACTTGTTTCCCTTTCGCTAACAGTGGCAACGGGAAGATTTACAATTTTAATGCTATTAGCCAAGCTACGCATGTGATGTCCAACGAATATAAATTTATGTTTGGGGCGAAAAAATGAGGTTTTCGTAGCATTGAAACCAGTATAGACAGCGTTAGACACGAAAAGAGATTTAAAAAAAAAAATAAGCTAGGGAATTAATATTTATCAATATTTGTGAAATTTACAATGCTACCATTGTTATAAAAATTTACGGCCTTACTCATACTCATAAATCGCTATTTGACTAATAAACTGATCACTCAAATAACGTAAAATTGTTTAACACTTTAACTGTTTAGCAAGATGACTTTACTTATTTGTCAATTTTATCAGTACCTATATTATATAGCATTTCATAAGTAAGGGGGGTCTAAACTTTGCATAAACCTTGGACTGATAAGTCTATAAAAAACTGTTCTGATTTCAAATTACCAGCCATATATTATTAGTCCATTGAAAAATTAGCCCTAAGGTTTAACTGATCTTAAAATATTTTTTGGATAAACTACAGATTATGAAATTATATAAGGGACATACCTAATGAACTAAATAAGTAACTACCTAATGAATATCATACAAAATATATTCAGCAATGACATGTCTTTCACTTTGTCAAGTCTACGAACAATATCTCATGAGATCATGAATCTTAAACTAGGGCGCGGCAAATAAAAAGTGTCGTGTCTGTCCCCCTCGCCTGAATTATGAAAATATCGATAAATATCTGGAAGAAACGTGTGGGTTCGCAATGCGGAGACGATGCACTGTATGCTTATATTGGATTTCACTTTTGCGTAAGTTTTAAAAATGTGCTTCTTTGTAGTTATAGTGCGTGGAGTAAGGTAACTATATTTCACACATTTTCATTATAAACGATATTTAAATCAGAATAACTAGAAGACTGTCTGTGCTTGTACATAGTCCACCTTATTACAAAAGTAGGTTTATGTCAAGTCCAGTTAAACCCAGGTTTTAAATATATCCGTCACCCGTCTAAATTCATATAACAAAAAGAGCTGGGGCTATTTTAAAGCCCGACTTTTCCAAGACTCATCTTAAACCATCTTTAAATGGGTTGTTTTAATTATAACGAGGACTAACAAAACATATTACTCTCTTTCTAATAATAAGTTAATCCAAAGCAAAAAAAAAACAATAAAAAAAATGAAAATATGAAGGTGTTTGCTTTGAATTTTGAAATGACTCGTTTTGACACCATAGTAAGTGATGACCTGGACGAAGGTGATAAATACATAAAGCCTAGAAGGTAAACTACGCTTTCTGGAACGAATTACGAGAGGTAGAGCATAGCGTTTATTCGGTCAAAGAGCAGCTCGACTGTGGAAGTAGGAACCTTATAGAATACCGTAGCTAAATAACTTTATGCTGTGTTCCTGCGCGTGAGTAAGGTTGCCAGTGCTCATTGGGGAGAGGGGAAAGGTCGGTAACGCTTGAGTGATGGTTCGTGTGTTGCAAGCGTCCAAATGGCTACGGTACCCGTACCATCAGGCGAGCCGTATGTCTGTTCACCGACGTATAAAAAAAGCTTACCCTCAAGTTCCAGCCTGCTAGACACAACATATATATATAGGGTGACTGGTAATTAGTAAACGCTTACCATCAGGCGGGATTGAGGTCAAGCGCAAACCTATTTAATATATAAAAAAAAAACGATACTTAGACACATGATTGTACTTATGATAACAAACAACTTTCCCAAAGTTTTTTTTTTTAATTTACTTAGCACATGATCCCATATTTTTTTCGTATAAACAAGAATAAGAATACACCATCAGCTTTTATTTAATTTAGTTACTTATCCCTATTTGTTTCTTTGGGAAAGTTGTTTGTTATCATGAGTACAATCATGTGTCTAATTTATTATCGTTTACTAATTACCAGTCACCCTATACTGGGTGGAGATTTCGAGACGGCATTTTTTTGAAAACTATGTTGGATTAGTCATGCTGAACAACTTTTACTATGGGACCAACACTGAATTCTTATTTTTTTTCTTTACTTTTCATTCATTATGATCGAGCAAGGTTGACATTGTGTAAGAAAAGTTAAAAAAAAATGCGAATTCGCTATTGGTTCCATAGTAAAAGTTGTTCAGCATGACTAACCCAGCATGGGTTTCGAAAATATGCCATCTCGAAATCTCTACCTGTTATAACAACGTGCTATGTTGCTCCCTATATTTTCCTTCATTACTCAAAACTTGAGTAGGTATCTCAACTGGCGTAAGGTCTTATCTACACGTAAAATATAATCAGGAGGTAGTAAATAATAGTATATATCGAAGGTTGCAGGGTTAGTGAGGGCCTGAAATATCGCCGGCTTGGCTTACGGCGATTTACCCATTAATTCACAGACCCTGGATCACTTACACACGATTGTTACCCGTTTATATTTTAATTTGCTATGTTTATTTACATAATATCTAAAAGCACGGGGGTGTGTGTGTGTGTATGATTCTGTGAATTCGATGGAAGAAAACTAACCCCCTTATTCATAATGAAGTTATCGAACGTTGATTAGCTAAAATTCTGAAGCTTTTATTTGACACGTGACATTTGGTGATCGAAAGAGTGAGACGGAGAACACTATTACACTGATTTAAACGCAAGTAAATCTGTCGCCAGTGATGTATGTTCGGAAAAAGTGTGCCAGTGTTGTATGTTGTTTTCAGAAAAAATTGCTTAAAAAATAGTCCTAAAAAGGACTATTTTTCTTTTATACAACTAAGTCGGTAAACATGCATACGGCTCGCCGCTGCCGTAAGCTATTACCGTAGCCATATGGACGCTTGCAACACAAGAAGCATCACTCATGCGTTACCGACCATTCCCCCCTCCCCTATGAGCTCTGGCGACCTTACTCACGCGCAGGAACACAACTTTACACCACATAAAGTTATTTGGCTGCGGTATTCTGTAAGGATGTACTTCCCCAGTCGAGCTGCTCTTTGAGCAAATAACGCTATGCTCTATCTCTCTCAAACATAACATAATGTTTTAGGTTACACTGATTCTGACGTAACCAATCTAAGAGTGTATCCAGACATTTTACAAATAAACAAAAACAGTACTAACTACAAACACTATATATTTATCATATAACAAATCGGTGTAATCAAAACAAATTGTAACAATTTCTGGGTGCGAACCCCGCTCCGTACGTTCGCCATATGCGAAAGGAAATTGCTATACATGGTGTTGAATAGATCGTCCGTATCTCTGTTTACATCTGCATGTTACAAATGTGTTACATCAAGACAGTGGTGAGGTACTCGCGTTACTTATCTAGCACCCTGTATACGATGGGGTTTAGGGTTGACACACTAGCGTAACGTTTTTTTCATTTTGATGCATTAAGGATTTTTGCTTAATTGCAGCAATCGTATTATTACTTACATCAATTAAGTCGTTAAAATTATTACTCGGTAAAAAATAATTTAAGTATTTTTTTTCTTAATCGAAATCTTTATTCAAACTTCAAAAACATTTACAAATAACACAAACCAGTATATTTTTTCTGGGCTTAAAATAACATGGGCTTTTATCCTATTCATAATTCCTAATTCATATTCAATTGCAATAAAACTATATTTAGTTATTACCATTTTATCCAATTACCATAACAACAAAATCCATTCATACATAAATTAATTCACAGACAGGTCATGCCCCATCTAAAATTTTACCCTATTTATGTAAATCATCAATTTGAACTTTCGACCCAGCATCCTCTGATACAGTTCTGATCTCCGCTTTTGTGATGGCACGCGACAACTGACCAGGTTATAAAAAACTGGTTTTTGGAGCATAATTGGATTATACTCAGCATCCCCTTGCTACACTTTTGATCTTGTGTCCATTTTACAATGAGACACTTGTCTCCTTGCGTGAACCGGTTCTTTATTATATTATTCTATGACCGCTGGATGCTGGTGACCCTTTGAATTTGGAATAAAATGTTAACAAATTGGTTTTTAATAAATCTTTTATTATAGTGTCAATAAGACGGGTCCGTTTAAAGTGAGTGAGTAGGTGAGTCAATATATTCGTGATGGAGAATTTTGCATTCCTAATTAATTTTCTAAAGATTTTTAAAGACAAATAGGTAAACTTTTTTTACATGCGTCATATTAATTCGTTCCTTTATTATTCGATTATACTTATAAATAAAATTAAATAAATATCCTTGGACATTCCTCACACACGGTCATCTGATCCCAAACTAAGAAGAGCTTGTACAGCAATAAACCAATATTTTGTTTGTAAATACTTACTTAATATACATAATTACACCCAGATTCAGGACATACAGACATGTTCACGCACACAAATGCATGTCCTGTGTGGGAATCGAACCCACGACCTGCGGCACGATAGGTGGAATGTTAACCAACTTCGCCAACTGGCCTGTCTTACTGGCACTTATAGTTTTGTTATGTTGGCAGCCCTGTATGTTTCAGTTAAACGCGTCATATGTACATTTCAGGCAGTGACCAAACACCCGCCCACCGCCCGGCGCGGGCGGCCGCCCGAGCCCGGACTGACGGAAATGGAAACAGTAGAAACTCAAGAGTCGACTTTAACTTATATCGGTTGGTAGGTACTCTTCCTGCTCCTGCTGTCCTGGTATTTTCTTGTAAGAGCCGCTGAAGTAGTTAAGTACATACATTTTGAAAGTATATTTGTGAGATATGTATGGAAAATTAGATTTTTGTACAGTATGAGGCACGAATGGGGAGCACTTTTGGCCAAATCACAGTAGCCAAATGACACGCAAGAATCCAATAGACGACGAGCATCGACTGACGAACCAATCGTGTGCAGCTCGGCGCTCCCCCCTGCTTCATTCCGCCAAACAGACCGAACATTAACTACTGCGCAGGAGTCAATCTGTGCTCACGACTCGTGCCTCTTACACCTACACCTCTTACAGACCTACGAACCTCGAACGAGTGTTCGGCTCACTCGCACTCGACTGCGCAAAACATCTGCGTTACGTAATATTTCAGGCATGTAAAAATCATGAACTATAATGTTGTATCATTGCGTTTAGTTTATTTTGTTTTAACTTGCTCCGTTCCAGAATGGAGTAATTAACTAAGTGTTAATACAGTCCAGCTACTCCATACCACCTCTGTTCCAATAGACATTGTCCTCCGCACATTTAACAAGCTGATCCTAAGCACGTAAGGTTCACTACCGGCCTTACCCGGATAAGTAACCCTAACAACCGACCGGCGACGTGCAATAAGTTAGCTTGATTTCAGTTACATTTAAATATACGTCATCATCATCAACATTGAATCACTGAATAATCTAATGGTGCGTCCATGCTACGCGAATCGAGCACGAGCCGAGCCACGAACGAACCTATAACGAGCACGATGCAAATCCCTTTGTTCGTGAAAAAACTGACAATCGCGCTCGTTCGTCCACGCTACGCGAATCGTGCTCGCAGTGTGCTCGTTCGTGGCTCAGCTCGTGCTCGATTCGCCAAGCATGGACGCACCATAAGAACTCTATTTGGTTCTTAGATTTGATACAGAAAACTGTATTGAACCAGGTAGCAGTGGATATTAGGAATTCCAATTAGGTCAATAGTCTGTATTCTCCGTGATTCTGGTTTTATTAGCTAGTCAATAATTCCCTGAACCAAAGCTATCTCCTAATTAGTTTGTGAAATCCGGCATAAGTACTTTACGCTATGGTTTGATTTTTATCTTCACTAAAATATTCTTAGTTAAATGGAAGTTACCTTTCCCAAAGTTATTTCGTATTAAAATGTAGATAACAAGGTTTGTTCAAACTCCCCAAAAACTGGAGCAAATATGAAACAGGGTGAGCTACCCCCTCGTATACAATACAAACTCTGTCCTACTCAAACTACAAGTTTTCTATAATGATGTCCCTTTCGCACGCTGACCGCTTGACCATTGGTTAAACGAGTTCACTCGTAGGGCTCGTAGCACATTCAAAGCACCTCGTAGGCTACACACACATACACACGTATGATGTGTGTGTTGTTTCATAGTGTGGGTATATAGGCGGAGAGAAGGCAGTTATTTTTATATTGTATTTGTAAGTGAAATAAACAAAATCGTATGCAATTGAGATAAATACTTACTTGCTAAAAACTAACTAAAACGTGAACCGGGTAATTAATTGTTAGGTAAAGTTATCATCAACACCTTACATTCGTCCACTGCACTATCTTCTTCTACTGTACTTCTGCACTTCGAATAAAATTGTATAGAGATATTCCGAATCAAGGCGTAATCTTCGTTCTATTTTGGTAATTAGTTCGATCGTCATATCAAAATTAATAAACCATACTCTTTTGTAAACAGTTGACTCACACTTCATCGTTTGATTCGCCTTATAGTGCAGTAGAATTAGATAATCAATTTACATTAATTGTGGTACTAATAATTTTTGGCATATCGATAGAGTTATCATGCATAATAATGGTAATCATATTCATACTTAACTCTATCGATATGCCAAAAATCATTAGTACCACAATTAATGTAAAATGTTGCTTAATTTTGAGCTAATTCTACTGGACTATTACAAGGTTCTATAATAAGTTGGTCGACTAATATATAAAAAAGTTTATTTTAAATAAAAATGTTATTTCAATTATATCCTAACTAATATTTAACATAAATCTAAATAGGAGGCTCTACAATAATACATTATCCATTTTATCAGCAAACGTGTCCTATATCTAGATATTCTATATTTGAGGACACTATATCTGATATAGCCTCACGAAGGTCGAGGTTGGCAAGTAGGCCCGGGTCCGACCTAAAACTTTAGGGTAAGAGAGATGGCTCTTTAAAGTGATATAACAGATTCTGTCCCATGTACCTACTAAAATATAACTGTGTTTTGTGGTATGATTTGTAATTTTATTGTTATAGATAGGTGAACTAGATTTAGGTCATCTGGATTAAATTTTCCCTGTACTATAATTAAGTTGAAAATTTCCTAGAATACTACTAAATCCTTAGTTACCTCCATATTGTATTCATAAAAGAGTGATTTATAAAATATTTAGGATTAAAGAACAAGAAAGTAGAAGAAAAGGCTTGAAAAACAAAATAAGGCCTCGGCTAGATTTATCTCTAATACCAGGGTGTGGAAAGTCTCTAATCTCGTTCCTACAAGATATTTATAATAGTGTTGTGTACAAGACTTTATTATTTATGAGCAAGTTGAAAGATTATCTCTTTGAATGATTTCGATGATTATAAATTTTATTTTATGTAAAAAAAATAAGTATGATTAATTAAGAAATTAAATTAATTTGACATTTTAATTTTAATTTCCAGTGTTTTTTTGGGTATATAGTTCGACGATGTCTAATGCGAATCACTGATTTCTTTAAAGTAAACTACAAAAAATAGTCATCATTTTTAAAGAATAATAATTTCTGTAACTTCAATACTTTGTGGTTAAATGAATAATAAAATACATTGTTGTATTAAAAAGGTATTAAGGTATTAGTGTTAGGAAACTATTAATTTATTAAGGTCACATCGAAACTTACGTTAAAATCTACGAAATCCTTAGGTAGCCATTTTCAAGGGAATTTGATAAAATCAACGTAGATATCTGGGTTAGCTATGTATTTTTCAGTGGGCCAAGGGATTACCCACAGAATTACTATTGATTTGGGAGCGCACCCGCTCGGCCGCTTTTCAAATGAGCAGGCCTATGGGAAGTTTTAAGAGTTGTTACACCCACCTACTTTAAAATTGTGACTCCACAAAGTATTGGATTTAAAACAAGTAACTTGGTTTGATTAAGTTAGAGGAATTCTACCTACCACAGTTTTACTATTAGGTTAACAATGGTAATTATACTTTGAGTTTGATATGAGATGGAGAAAAGAGAGTGGAACTTACTTCCGGCATCTGTGATTCCTGATGACTCTTCTCTCAATCTAGAGAATCAAAGCCAGAGTGAATAGGTTTCTTCTGGGTAAGCGTGTTTCATCTTAGGTTTCGTCATCGTCCCTTATGAGCGGAAGCCAAACACAACATTCTATGGTTTTATAGTAAGTATATTGCAAAACATTTACGTCGATATTTACTTTTTCTAAATACTATACGATAGTTTATTCTATTAACTCTCGTTCTATTAAAGTCAACCTCCGCAAATACGACGACAAAACAAGCCACACGTCTATATTATAATTTTAATTAATATTGGAATATCAACTCTCAACAGTTCCAACAAGAAACTTCGGCAACCCAACCTGAATTTATTAAGCCGGACCCTAGAAAGGTTGCCGTATGCAGATAAGGGATTTATTTAGCGAAAAGGTCCGTCCTGGGCCCTGGGTTAGCGCTAAAACGCTTTTTGGGTCGACGATGACCAGGATTGGGACCAAATTTATTGTCGGCTTTCGGCTTTCGCGTTGATTTATTCGGTGTCGGTGAATAGAATCAACGGACCGACTGATGATAACGTTGCGTGGGGTTTTGCTTCGAGATGTTTGTTTTATTTAAATCATATGGCCATTATTTGATGCAATGCTTCGTACACACTTGGTTCTGGAGAAAAACATCTCAGATTCTATAACGTAGAGTAGAAGCAATACTTTCAGCAGTAAACATAAGTATAGGCACAATGGTCGATTTTTCCCAATATCGGATTGAATAATAATACATGAATTAAAATAATATTTTCAACTTTTTTCAATAAAATACTATAAGCTCCTATAAGATTCCAAACTAAGTGTAGTATGGAAACCAGTAAACTGATTTTTGTTGATTTAATAATGATGATGATGATGTAAGTAAATATTTACACCAAGAATCTAAACAGACATATTGATGCACATAAATGTTTTTCAGGGATGGGAATCGAACCACTTGTGGCGTGTAAGTCAAGGTATCTAACCTGCACACTAGCCGTTCAACTGAACTAGAACTGAAAATCTATATAAACTTTTCAACAGTTTTCTCGTTGAGTGAATAAATTAGTAAAGTAGAAATCTAAATAAAATCGAAATGTTGTTATCTAAGAAAATTAGAGGGATATTTTGTTTTTCCGGGATAAAATGTATTCTATGTTTTAATCCAGAACATTTAATTTTATCTGTGTGCCAAATTTCATCCAAATACATTTCGCTGTTGAAGCGTGATTCACAAACCTTGAAAAATAGGTACAAACCTTTGATTAAGGATACATCCAGACAGGGGGCCTACCACAAGCTCTTAAAACAAGGTTAAAATAACCTTATTTGTGTTTTGTCTTGTTTTGACGCCGGATGTCAAAGAGGGACAAAAGACAAATAAGGTTATTTTAACCTTGTTTTAAGAGCTTGTGGTAGGCCCCCAGAGTGTCGCAGCTGTGCCCGCGTCGTTAAAAATAGCCCCTAACAGTTAGGGCCTAAATCAAATAAAAATAAATAAAATTTCAAAATAATGTCCTATATTTAAATTTCTCCCGATTCTAATTGGAATATTTCAACAACTACTCATTCAATAATAATAAATAACTAATCATTATGAACGTCACTATGACAAGCAGAATGACGCAGAGGGAGCGTAAAACGTACGCGTTACGCAGCATGCTATAAAAGTTGGCCTGTTTTATATATTCTTGTAGTATGGCGACGTTCTTTCTAGGTATATTTATTTCTATGGTACAAACATTAAAATATTACTGGGATGGGATTACCCGTGATTTTTTACAACATATGTATAACAAACCTTTGCATTGTCACGTGTTACGTGAAAATGACATGTAAACCAATCTCAACCTTCAAATAAAGTAACAATATGTTTCATTTCACGAACAACATGCGACATATTGGACTTCGGACGGTGAAGGCGACGTAACGTGTAACGAGTGGGACGGCCATGGACGGTAAATGGTGCCAATTACCCGCCGGCCGCTACGTGACACGATTCAAAATGGCCGAGACGGGGGCGCACAGTTTTTACGTTGGGATATCGTGGATAAGTCCATAGAGGAATTATGATAAGCCGCTGCATTCCCTCAGGTCGGTATTATAGGACGACAATCAAATCATATGCCATTGCAAGTTTTGAGTAGAGATTGAAACATTTTAATCCCTACTCTGAAACTATGTCATTAGAATTATTTTCGATTAACTGACATGGGTTGAGTTTCGATTCTTGTTATCAGCCTTATACTCCGACCAGCGAGAGAAAGAGATAAATCAATCAGCTTCGGCCTTATTAATATAACTCTATGCTTCGGCTTTGTAGAGAGCGTCTGTCTACTCATACTCATTTGGCGTTTTGTTGCGGGCAAGTCAGTCTTGTTAGTGCTTCGTGTGATAAAGATGAGGCTCCTCAAAACTAGACTTTGTTTAAAGCTCGATGTGTATTTAAAGAGAGGTAGAGCATAGCTTTATTTCCCTCAAAGAGCAGCTCATCTGGGGAAATAACTTTATGTTCGCCAGATATAAGATATAATATAAGATCGCCAGAGCTCTTTGGGGAGGGGGATGGGTCGTTAACGCGTGAGTGATGCCACAGTTTTACTATTGTATAGTTATGCCTTGTGTTGCAAGCGTCCATACCGCTACGGTAACCGCTTATCATAATCGGGCTGTATGCTAGTTTACCGACTTCGTAGAATAAAAGAAATACTTACAGTTGTTTTTTTTACGACGTGGCCTAAGATGTAGTAGAACTAGTTACTTTTCCAGAAACTGTTGGTATACAAGTGTCAAAGACATCAAGGCGTTAGGACCAGGTCAAACATCGGATGCAAGTTCCACTGTGCTCCTTTGTTTGTTCGCATTTCTTCCTGTACTACCTAATGTACTTACGTACAATAAATACCTTATAAGTAATATTAGCTAGTTAAACGTTTTAATGAACTATTGTCATAAATAGCATTTTATAATATAGCGCTCTTTATCGAAAAAAATATCTAATAAGAATGTTACTAGCGACATCTGTCGCTTTATAATAGCTACTTCATTGACCCTATTATATTCGTCTACTCGACGATAGATGGCACTTTCTCAACGATAACTTTGAGAAGCTCGGTTTACATGGCGATTAACATTTCAGTTAGGTATAATTTGTATACTTATAAATGTATACCTCTGCTATAAAGAATTGAAATACACATAGATCATATCCACCCTAACCTCACAGAAAGTAACTCGGACGGTCCTATCCCAAAAGTTCGTCGCTTAAAATACACATGTATCCCGACCAAAACACGTGCGTTTTACGACCCGGGGGCCGCGCCACGCCACACTATTGGAATCAGCCGCGAATGGAGGCCTTTTCAATTTTTTACCTTTGCGTGAAATATTGCTTGCAAGGCTGTGACCGACCGGTCGTTAGGCCTCCTACACTGCTGTTTGGGACGGCACGTTTTGTCGGACAATGTACGCAGACGTGTGATGGATGGCGATCATATTTTATAGTTTTGCGGTAGGCGACTTATTTGGATGTCGGCTGCAAACTTCTTTTTTTATTACAAGCTTTTATTTAACTTCCAATGTATGTTCGGGTCTAATCTTGCAAGTCAAATACAATAGGTATATTGTATTGGATGATAATGCAAGTACAGTCAACAAAAAAATATTGTATAAAAAATGTATTTTCACATAAACTTATTTTTAAATTGTGTTTGTTCGAAGGCAATGAATCATTTTTTTTCAAGATGGTGTACATACCGCTTTTCAATTAAACTTTAATAACAATTTAACCCATTTAAGATTTAATATCGTACAGCGAACGTATATTCTTAAGAGCCTCATTTTACCATGTAAATTATGTATGATAATTTTGGTAAATGTTGATTTGCATTAGGTAATTCGGGAATATTGGTAAATAAGAAATTCAGGTTTAAAACAAATAATGATATATTTACTCATTATTTTTGATATATTTATTACATTTAGGTACAATCTTGTGATTAATTTCTTTTAAAATTTAAAAGAAACAATAAGATAACAATTGATACTTATTATTTCAATAATATTCAGTACACAATGTCTGAAACAGTACCTATGTTGGAAGTTCTCATGAAATAAACAATACGTGAATGGTAATTTGGTAACTATTAATTATAAATAAATTATTATTATTTAGTTACTATTTATAGTTCAATAAGTACAAAATCTATTATTTTATAAATGTGTCTAAAATGCTTACAAGTTTTAGTTGCCAGCATTAATTAAACTATGTTATACATTTTTGTATATTGCTATACATGGTTATCGGTAAAACACTAACTACCTCTCAGAACTATATTACTACTTTCAATAATTCGTCACTTTCATACGAAAATAAAATTATTTAATTTCAAGGCTCTAATATTTTATGTTACGAACTCTACTTGTAGCAATAGACTGAGTGACAGTGCACGGGGGGCGTAGGTATAACCAAATCCAGAATTGAAATGTGTTAGATAGAACAAAGAAATCTTGAAAGTTTGTTTTGGGGCAATGTGTTTTGTAAAAAGTCATTGCACAAAAGTTATATGATACATATATATACTCTATGATGTTAGTAAGGGGGCGTCCAATAAGGGTGGGGGGGTCGAGCCTAATCTCACCCAATCTTACGTGGTCCCCAGCGGGGGCCTCTGAAAATATCACGTAATGTTTTTTCCGCAAGAAAAAGTGTAAAAATTGCGAGAACACTGGGTAATTTTTTTGATATTTTGTTCCCTTTTAAGTATTTTACTGTGCAATAGTTTCACTGGATACTAGACTAAGTTCTAAAAAATAAAAATAATTAAGTTAAATATTGTAATTTTAAAATAAATCCAACGCAAAATAGCACTGATTAACGTATTTACGCAAAAAAATATGCATAGGTATTAAAAAATCTCACGTGAGATTAGTGAGGGGGAGGGGGAGCCAAATCTCACGACATCTCACCAAGGGGAAGGGGGGGTCGAAAATTCGCCAAAATCACCTCACGTAATTTTTGGACACCTAATACAGCCCTGCAACGTTGTTAATGTTTTACCAATAACCCTATATACAAATTAACTTACTTTCAATCAATTTTCTATAGAAATAAGGGGCTTTTTGAGACATTTATTATTGTTTTGCAAAATGTTTCATTGAACGGCTTCCAGTCCCATTAATCGCTATCTAATTGCATCTTGTTTAAGATTTCGATCTTAAAGCTGTATGATTTTAAAACACTAATTTCCAGAACTGATTAACAGTGAAATTATAAAAGTTCATGGGATACATGAGATCAGACGACTTATATCATAATGAGGACTACCGTTTCTGGCCACCAGTTGGCGCCACTAGCGAGAAACTTCCTATCGGTATCGTTAAAAAATACATATTGCCAATAACCAAATAAATAAAATATTGAGTATGTCTCAGTGTTGCGCAGTCGTGTTTTGTTCCGAAAAAGGAGGAAATATGTTTCCGAAAGATAAAATTTGCCTACACAGTGGTCACTACAGTGGTTGGTAGCGTTTCGCAGGTATGTCTGCCAAAATTGCAGAAGCATGCAAACAATAAACTTTCAGTACATTTGACATTTCTAGAGACTACTAGACGTAGTATTTATCTACTCTGAGCTACTAGCTACTCTCATTTCCACGACCGTCAAACAATAAAAGTTCATGGGATACTTGAGATCAGACGACATAATATCATAATTGATTATATAATTTATTTATTATAAAATTATAGTAAATTTTCTATTATGATTAACCGGTACGTCGATTTTGTAATAAACATTTTGATACTTAATAAATAACATTGAAGATTATAGCAAAACTATTGTATAAATTGAATCATAATAAATTACTATATTGAGATTAAATACATAATATTACCTAATTAATTAATTTTGTTTTATTATTAACGTATTTTTATTTCACCGACTTTTACTCATTCACAAAAAAGGCAGAACTTTGAATATGTGACTAACAAAAATTTTAATAACATTGAATACATATAATATAATAATTTACAATTAATAAACAAAGTACGATAGTTTTGATAGCACCTTGAATTTTATAGCCTTTCCCGTTGCAATACGGTTGAAAATTAACTGCCAACTTTTTGTACAATTTGATGATAGATTAATCTTTAGACACAATTTGAACTATGGTCTTTATGATTTTGTTACCTTTCTCGTAGTGTAATAGATTAAGGCTTGGGTCGTTGATTTTCTCTTCCAAGAGGTTTATTAGTTCAACCCTTATGGTTTTCAACATTTCTGCAACCTGCAAACAAATCGGTTATTTATAAAAAAAATAACATTTAATTTACTACTCTCATAACATAAGTACTCGCATGTAGAAACGAACGAACAATATAGACTAAAATAACTGCTCGCAAAAGAGATAGCTGTATGCGTGTAAATGAGACAAAATGCTAAGCATGTAGCTAACATGGATCCCACTGAAAGGATGGACAGAAATTTTCTTTTAAAATTACACATGGAATGGTAAACAAAATTAACCCTTTTAAGATATGATAATAAAAGTTACTTTAAAAATGTCATTAACTTCTGACAACTAACCTCATGTTTATCCACTTGAAACATAATCCATCCGTCTTCTAACGACACTATGAATGTGCCGTTGTGAAGTTCCACCGACAAACTGCATCCTAAAAACAAAAATAGTTGGAAACAAACATATTTCAAAATGTCAGGCGCGTTTAAACAATACTATATTCCAAATACAAGATCCCGGACGCGATGACATTTGACAATATCATAAAAAATAAACCTGAATACTTTGAATTCATCTGTCATCAAACAATAAAGTATAAGATTTATTTGGTGAACCTAATTGTGAAGCAATAAGTTGGGTTTTGTATGACATTCTTAACGATTGATTTTTTACGAGATATTAGTGCCGATTCTATTGTAAATCACACTCAACCAATTTCAACCACATTACATATCTTTCTTACGAACATTATTGTCTTCGCTGTTTTCATTTGCGGGTAAATAGACGTAACCAATTTTGATGGCGACTAAACGTATGTTGAAAACAAGCAATGGACTAATATGACAGGACTTTCCTTATAACATTTTCTTATGTTTATGTTAGAAAGAGATATAGTGAGACTATTTTTTTTAGCTGCAAACAACAGAATCAGCAATTGTGAAATTCTTGCGCCGCTCAATTCTATTCTAAAGAATTCTAGTTTTTTTTTACCTGAAAACAAGACAAGCGGCAACTGCGGCACCATGCTGCACTCCCTAATGAAGACCCTTGAAGTCTTCACTTTTTCCTGATACACCAAGTAAGGGCTCGCGTAGTACCCTATGGACGCGTTGATGGAGGACGGGTGCAGGGCGACGTATCCGTCCGTCTTCGTCTTGAACTTGAGTTCATCGGCGTTCGGTTGGCGCGGTATGGCGCCACCCGCTTGCATGTGGAACGACTTTTCTGGGGTTAAAACCTGATGGAAAGGTCAAGATTAGTGTTTTGAAGATCAGTGTTGGTCCCATAGTAAAAGTTGTTCAACATGACTAATCCAACATAGGTTTCGAAAATTTGCCATCTCGAAATCTCCACGAAAATCGTCTCTCTAAAATCGTAACGAAGCCAAATCTGGCCTCCAATTCTCGCGCTTTCGACATAAATTTGGCATAGTCACATTTAACAAAAAACATGGTGTAAATCTTAAAAATTCTATACATTTCGACAGAATCCCGCCATGTTTCTTATATATCTTATTCGACATTGATGACGAAGACGTGAGTATTGTACTTTTGTTTTGAAAAAAGTTTTTTTTTTATACATAATGTTTTTTTTTTTTTTTATACAACTTAGTCGATAAACAAGCATACGGCCCGCCTGATGGTAAGCGGTTACCGTAGCCATATACACGCTTGCAACACACGAAGCATCGCTCACGCGTTATCGACCTATCCCCCCTCCCCTATGAGCTCTGGCAACCTTACTCACGCGCAGGAACACAACTTTACACAAAATAAAGTTATTTGGCTGCGGTATTCTGTAAGGTGGAGGTACTTCCCCAGTCGAGCTGCTCTTTGAGCGAATAAACGCTATGCTCTACCTCTACTATTATGTATTGTAATACAGACCCTAAAACGGCTGCTTTTAAAATGATTGTACTTTTGTCTGTTCTGCAGATAGCCTGTGGTACGGAGAAGGACATAGGCTACTTTTTATCCCGGGAATGGTTGAAACCATGCGGGACAATTAGTTTAATGAATATATTGAATTAATGTGTAGCAAAAACAGCAATAGATTGAGGGTTTTTTATTTAAAATTCGTTATTAATAAATAAAAACAAACGGCATTGCTTTTAGTTTAGGATTAATTAAGTGATAAACCTGACCTTGACAACATTTGGATACAGAGCTGCACATAAAATGGCTGCCAGCAGCCTGTCGTTATTCCCATTTTCATTTAACTGTAACAGAAAAGAATTATGATTTATTTATCGAATCCCGTCGTATAATTCATCCTTTGTAATGTGAAAATGTGAAATGTCATTTAATACATACCTCTTCCCCAGTCAAGCTGACGACAGAATCAGTCCTCATCTTCCGTCTTAGCGCTGGCATATCTGGCACGAAGCCAATAGAGGCCAATAGGCCTAACAATTGGTGCTTTATATCGGCCAACATAAGGAGGGTTTTGTGTGAGAGGAAGTTTTCACTGGCGAACACCAGCGCGGAATGCGTGCTATGTTTCATTGCTTGCTGCCATTTCTGGAATAATTCACAGATTTAAAAAACCTTAATAAAGAATCATGGCGAGATTTGTACAAAAAATAAAGATTTTTAGAGACGTTAGAATGACGTTATAATTGATCCTTGGTGCCTGATGAGCTTGAGCCTTTTAAAATGTTTTTAGAACCCCGGGATAAAAATGCGAATTTCTATGGCATGCCGGCGAATCGCGATTATTCGCGACCAAAACCATTATGTTGTTGTTAAAATTCAAAATCATTTATTGAAATAGACCTTCGCAGGCTCAATGTATGGAACTCGCCATGATTCTTTATATTCTGGAAAAGTGTGAATTATGTCATATACCTCTTAGAAATATTACAATATCGAAAGTGATTCCATTTGCATATGCAGTCACCAGGGTAAAAAAAAAGAACAGAAACTTGAAACCAGTTTTAAAATTGAATATAATCAATCGAATATATAACTTACCCTGTATGCTCTTAAAGTAGTCAATTGATCACTGTTGGAACATGCGAATTCTTTCCTCTTAGCATCAGCCTCAGACTGAAAAATAACATTTGCACCTAATATTAATCTGTAGCTATAGAATGAATCGAGGAAGGCTCCTCAGAAACCAATTTCTGTAAAAATATTCTCCTTGGATATCAACCTAGATATATTTAAAAAGAGAATATTGCGTATTCAAAACTGATTTTAGTGTACCAAAGAATAAGGTTCAATATGCTATAATATAATTCACTCACCTTCTTCCCAAACGGAGCAACAAAAGGACTCTTATGGCTCAAACAAGCGGCCATAGTTAAAGCTGAGTCCACACAACAGAATATGGCACCGAACAACATTAGTTTGCCAATCCGCACGTCCACTGGCAATGCTGCCAAATGTTTGCCAAGTGCAGTTAAAGCGTAAGATTTGTCCAACGCGCCAACGTCTTGGAGGCGACAGAGGGCGCCATCTATATTCTGTTTTGTTGGTGGTTCTATTGTTTTACCTGGAGGTAAAAGAATATGATTATTTAATAACAGGTTGCTCTAAGCATAGGAGTTATGGACAGGTTCATTACCTATTTAGGAATAATCTGAAAGGGTTCGAAGATTTTGCCATACTTGTCGGCCACCATTTTGTTTCTATTTTCAAATGGCTGCGCACGATAAAATCTATTCAAAAAAAATGTACGAACTCCTTTACAGATTGACATCCTGGTTTTACTGTATACATAAGACCTACAGAATGAGCATTATGTATTATTTGTCTTCAGAAGGCTCATTTCCTAAAAGAATCTAATCAAATCTAAAAGAATCTATGCTAACAGTGGGACCGCCGAGATAATGCGCTTCTGACACTGATTATTGGCCAAATCGCGGAAACGGCTAATCTGATCATAATGGGACTTTTACTAAGCTTTGCCTAAGCAAATACTGAACATTCCGGTGAAAGTCCCATCGTAATAGGATAAGCCGTTTCCGAGAAAAAACCTATCATTCTATCGCATAGCTCTATCTTGTAATTTATCGGCAGCTGACGGTTTCAACAAAAGGCGCGCGTAGGTGTATTTTAGTACACCGCGGAATGAGCCAAGCCCGATATGGTTTTTTCATACAAATTCACATAATCTTTTTTTTTAAAAAGGCGGTCAGACTATTTTAAACTTCGAAATCGCAAAAAAAAAATACAGCTTTTCAGACATGTACGTTTTGTATGAAAAGCAGTATTTTTTTGCGATTACGAAGTTGGTCCCATAGTAAAAGTTGATCGTATACATGAGTACTTTTCGTGGTTTCATTTAATGTCGTATTGTCGTATCCACCCCGAATACGATATTTAAACCAAAAACCATATTTTTTTTGTCTGTCTGTTTATTCCGACTAATCTCCTTAACGGCTGGACCTATTTTGATAGGGCAGATAGCTGACATTATAAGAAGTAACTTAGGCTACTTTTATTATATAAATAGTATTAGGGTTCCTTAGCTAGTTATACAACTAAAGACGAACTTACCTAAAACCTCATGGACGCACATATCCTGAAAGAGCGGCAGTATCTTGATCTTCAAGACGAGCTGCTCCAGCGGTATCCTGTGTATCTCAGGCACGGGCTGCTCCAGTATGTGATGGTGGTACCGGTGCGAGGTGTACAGGTGCACGCACACGCCCGCCATCACCCGCCCGGCTCGCCCTTTGCGTTGTTTGGCATTGGCCCGGGATACCCACACTAAGTCCAGCGATTCCATGTTGCGGTTGGAATCGAATCTGGAGAAAGAATTGGGTTTTTGGCAGGAACTTGCAGAGTGACGTTGCGTTTTCATTTTAATTTTGTATTGTACCTAATAAAGATCATCCATGTGCTTCAGTGAAGTGAAATTAAATGAATTATGTGTAGCGTGACTTTTCAAAAAAAAAAGTCTCAAAAAGTCCGTGAAGAGTTTTAATACAATGACCACCATTGTAGTAAAACATGACTTTTATGGACGGTGACTGCCTATGAGGACTATGTGAAAGTGGAAACTATAATATAACTCGACACTGGCAGAAATAATCCCTAATTTGGGCTTGATTGCCCAACTAAAAAATAAGAAGAAGAAGAAAGAATTGGGTTTATTATTACTAAAGCTTGCACTTTCAACACATTGCACGATGCGCTTGTGTAGTGTCTCTCTCGCGGCGCGGTCAAGCTTATAAGTATGAACGAGACAGTTATTATTTTGCTTTTGCAACTGCTAATAAATACAGTGGTATTTTTTTAGCATTCGTCCATTAGTATTGACCGACTGATTAGAAGCAATAATGTGATAAAACATACTGTATCGTGAAATTGCATATGTGTGAGTGTGAACCTTGCAGTATAAACCTTTTCATCAGAAAGTTTGGCTCTTATTTGATTTTATTGTTGTAACTTTATTACCAGGGTATAGCCAAAGTGTTGCCGACCAAAATAAAAATATCATCATCGTCCATAGCGACAGATATCTCAGTGAAATTGGTAGACGCATAGACCCTTATTATAACACCATAAGGTTAATTTTCCAACAACATTTATAAACGATAGAGACAAATACCTCTTTTCCTTCATCCTCCCACAATCCACAACGAACACACAATCATCGATGGTGACAGATGTTTCCGCTATGTTGGTAGAGAGCACAATCTTGCGGACGCCGGGTCTAGGCTTCTTGAATACAAGGGCTTGCTCTTCGCTCGATAGTGTTGAGTGCAGCGGCACGAGGATGTAGTTGCCTTTCCTGGAATTTATCATAGCTTAGATTTGATCAATTCTGATATATGAATTTGAGATGTATTAAGTTACAATAAGGTTTAATTTGAAGCGCTCATGGTGTAGCATGATTAGCCGTTCTTAATCGATCGGCGAAGTTAAGCTACGTCTGTCGTGGTCGGTACCTGGATGGGTGACCGCCTAGTGGTATTTCAAATCGAGCGTTTCCGTGCTTCGGAAGGCACGTAAAGCCGTTGGTCCCGGTTATCACTTAATTGTGATAGTCGTCAAGCTAGTTGGATGCCTCCTAGGCGGCTTGAAAAATACCAACAGTAGGTTGACCACTAGCCTACCTCCACCAATCCGCAGTGGGCATGCGTGGTGGAGTATCTGCCCATTCCCTTTCACCCTCATTTGAGAAAGGAGGCCTGTGCTCAGCAGTGGGACATTATAGGCTGATGATGATGATGATGAAGGTTTAATTTTGAATAACTTGATACGATTTGCTTTGAATCGACCTTCAAAAATGAGTAAGCAAAATTTAATAAAACGCAATGAGTAATTTTATGATATTTTTATTTCAGTAGTTCGCAATTTTTATCCGACTTCAAAAAAAGGAGGAGGTTCTCAATTCGGTCGTTTATTTTTTTATGTTTGTTACCTCTTAACTCCGTCATTTATTAACCGATTTGGAAAATTCTTTCTTTGTCTGGAAGGGTACAGTTCCCGTTTGGTCCCATTGTCATCAGATCAG
This sequence comes from Achlya flavicornis, assembly GCA_947623365.1. Lineage (NCBI taxonomy): Eukaryota > Metazoa > Arthropoda > Insecta > Lepidoptera > Drepanidae > Achlya > Achlya flavicornis. Next base: position 10,062,944 of record OX392482.1, read on the forward strand.
GATTTGATTACTTCTTAGTGTACTTTGAAGTCGGTTTAAGTTTTTTGTAAAACAGTCCAATTATTTACTTTATTAATAGGGATAATTCTAATTATCCTAACAGTTAGATTATCTAAAAATATTGGCAATAAATATACTAATTAATTTAACTACTCTAATTAGTGCAACTATACTTACTTGGGACTGAAAGTATGACTCTCAGCTAATTGGTCGTGCAAAGACATGATCTCAGCAATGCCCGGCAGGAATATAAGTATGGCGCCCTCTTTAGGCCACTTGTGGTCGCCTTCCACTATGTAGGTTAACACGTGTTCTACTAAATCCAGGTTTATCTGCGGATTGTATATAATACGTACAATAATGAGCTTTTATCGAGCTACCTCAACTAATATACCAATTGCTGGAATACAGCTGAATTATCTTCAAATAAATGTGGAAAGAGTGAAGCATGTGTCTAGACTAGACGCCACCTTCATTGGTCAAGAATATGAATGCGTTTGGGGGGCGCCCTGCATGGTTTAGATTTACAAGTCAGCCCAGCAGATGGCCCTGCAGTCGATAATATAACCTAGATACCAACTGCAGCGCCATCTGCCGGGCGCATACAAAAAATATCTTTCAAATCGGTCCAGCCATTTAGGAGTTCAGTGACAAACACACGTACAGTTGTTTTTTTTTGTATGCGTTTGGGTGACGCCCTGGATGGTTTAGATAGGGTAGGATAGGGTAGGGTAGCACCACGCGAACGAAGTCGCGCCGGGCAGCTAGTATAGATATATATTATAATTTATCACCTTTTCAGTATCCATAAGATACATATTCTTGCACGTCGTCTTACTACACGTGGGGTATCTGGCTAACATTTGAGAAATGGTAAGGTTGTCGTCTCGTATCGATGTTTTAGGCGGTTCCGTGGCTTCTGAGCGCACGTCGCTCGTTTCTAAGTCGGTTTCTAGATCTTGTCGCTTGTCTTTGTCGCCTAGAAATTAATTATAAATATATTTCTACCACCTTTAATGTAGAATGCAAAAAGCAATATATACACCTATACTCAATTTTGTTATTTGAATAGTATGTTATACATTTTTTTCTTTCGATATCTTTAACTTACCCTTTTTAATTTTCCTTGCAAAAGGACCGTTTTCTTCTAAAACGTAATTAGTAGTTTCCATAATGTCTTCTAAGAAAAACTGTTCCACTGGGAATGTTCTACCTGTAAAACAACAAAAAGGGTTAGAAATATTATATAATACATTAAATTGTGACCATGGTTCATAGCCCTAAAACCATACCCAGTAAAGATTAATCTATTTCAAATACCTTTGAATTCAACTTTTTAGGCATTAGAATGAAAAAAAGAAAATATTAAAATGGATATTTGACTATTTTATATTACCGAAAAGCCAGTTGATAAACCCGGATATCAAACCTACAACCTTAAGCTCAGCACTGAGCTACCTACTACAGAAATAACCATCTATATAATATGTTTAAAAAAAAACGACCAGGTGCGAGTCGGACTCGTTCACCGAGGCCGTGAGGGTTCTGTACAGACTTTTAAATATTTCGTTCATCACAAGAATGTATTTTTTTTGTGATGTATCTACAATTTTCGGTTTTTGGATTTATTTCTTTACTTATGCTACATGACCTTGCTTCTTGCCAAATTTCATAATTCTAGGTCAACAGGACCCTGTACGTTTTGATTCCCTTGCGATCGTCAAAATATGTGGTAAACGCCCGTATCTTTTTTGCAATGACTTAGCAGTTTGATTTTTTTCACCGCTCCAAGGGATTGCAGACCTGGGTTTTTGTTATTTTTTTCAACTTGATACCTCCACGCGTTCCTTAGAAAAAGTAACTTGACAGACGGACAAACAGACAGACAAACGGACAAAGTGATCCTATAAGGGTTCCGTTTTTTTTTCTCTTGAGGTACATAACTGTAAAAATGACTAACCTGGAATCTCCAAAACTGGTATCTTATCAAAGTACTGTGAAAATAGTTCAGCATTCAAAGTAGCGCTCATTAATATGACCGTCAAGTCTTTCCTCACTTTGACAAGGTCCCTAAGGATGAGTAGGAGGAAATCGCTCTCTTCAGATCTTTCATGGACTTCGTCAACTAATATATGGGTGACAGACTTCAACTGTGGATCGTATTCTAATCTGCGAAGTAGAATACCTGTTGTGCAGAATGTTAGACGAGTTTTTGAGGATACTTTGCTTTCTAATCTTATCTGAAATAAGGGTTAACAGGTTTATAAATAAAAGGAGAAACTGACTATAGTGACATTTCAATGCACAGTGAAAACGACTGATCAACAAAACTACAAAATTAAATAGCTTCTTCTCATAAAAGGGGAAGATTTTTGGAGGATTTACTACATTTTGATTGATATTTACGTGTAAATCTTTCTAAAATAATAAAACTTTGTACTAGACAAGGATTTTCTGAAACTAAAACCCCAAAGACTTTCTTACCCTCCAAAAGAGACTTTTTGGCGGGAACTTGCAGTGACGTTGGTATTTTATCCAATAAAGATCAATCCATGTGCACCAGTGAAGTGAAATGAAATAATTATGTGTATCTTGACTTTACAAGTTGTCTCAAAAAGTCCGTGAAAAGCTTTAGTAAAACCATTTTAGTAAAACATGACTGGACGGTGACTGATAATGCTAACTATGTGAATGTTAATGTGCGGACTATATGAAATTGATATTATAAATAAAATGTATGCGACTGAAGAACTTTGTATCCATGGTCATGAACAAATTTAAAAAAAAACTCCAAAAGGTAAGTTTTCGTGAAACCGCGGGGATAGCTAGCTAGCTAGCTATTAATATAACTAGTTAGTATAACTAAGGGTTAAATAAACATAAGATTATACATATTCTAATTATTGTAAATTTAATCAACTAATACTGCTAAAGATTCTATATAAAATGTATGCCGCAATACATAAACTTTTCCTTTATTAACAATCAATTTCCATTCATTAATAATCATTATTTTACATTATATATGAGTCAGTCTTAACAGTATGCACTAAAAAATAACAGCAATTAGGTATAAAAAGTGTAAATACCTGATAACCAACAACCTGGCCAGTCTTCTCAACCCGTTCATCAGCAACTCTGTCTGCCACACCTATTGCAGATATCCTTCGCGGCTGAGTGCAGATAATCTCCACGTGTTCTTGGCCATCTTTGTTGAAATTATCCAACCAATTGTCTAGAATGTACTGCGGTACCTGGGTGCTTTTGCCACAGCCTGTTTCACCGCTTATTACTACAACCTGGGGATTTACATGAGGTGTTATCATATGAGAATGGTTTAGGAACTACTTAGGAAAATCTCTACCTAGTCTGTTTGTTACCCAGATACAGAGCACTGCATCAGTTTTGGTTTTTCGGATAGTTAATGGGCCAGAGATTAACATAGGCATAGCAAAACCATGGATAGAAACTAGTGCTTTAATATATTCGCCCAATTGATAAAAAAAACTTTAAGAAGTCAAGTAAGACCAAACCTGTCTTGAAACTGACTCAAATCTTTTTTTGTAATTTTCAAAGATATTGGGTAAAAAACAATATTTGTTTTAACTTACCTGTGACTTCTTGATGGCATTCAATATTTCGTTCTTCTTCTGCCAAGCTGGTAATTTTCTCCTGGCCGACATCATTTTATTATACCTATTGTTTTCTCTTTTCTCTAACCACCTCTTTGCTATATCTCTATTTTCTTTTAATACTTCTTCCATGTTAACTCTAGGCCTATTTTCTTTGCTTTGACCTTTCTTATAATGTGATGGTAGGTTTTTTTTTAAATCTTCACCTATTAACTGAGGAAACAAAGCATCTGAGGGCACAGGAAAAGTCCTTGTGTCAAATTGTACAAAATTAACTATTTCTTCTTCATTATTAAGCAATTCAACTAAGGAATATACACTTGGTATACCATCTTGTGCTAGAGTTTTTGCTTCATCTAACAACCTGCCCGTAACCCGTAATAATGTCAATTCTGGTATAATCTCAGTACGGTTTTCAGTTTTAAAGAATATTAAGGGAGGCTCATACGGATATGTTGTTTCTTCAGGGAATCGTATCTCTAATTCATAAGTAATTTTAGCATTTTCCTTTATTTCTGTATCGTCGGTCCAATTATTTTCAACTTTGGTTTCATGCAAGAACTTGCATTTGGCGCCAAACCTACACGGACCTTTGAGAAAGAGCTTGCAGACTTCTTTCGGTTTCGTTTTAAAGTTACTATTGTAATTAATATTCACTTTCTTTTTAGGAGCAACATTTTTACTCTCATACATTTTTGTTAAGAAATCTAAATTTAATTTTACTATCCAGACATTGTCTTCTTTGACTATGAAACATGAATCATAAATTGATTCCAGTACAGCTTTCTCGTCCATTCGCATTTCAAGTAATTCTGATATACTGGGAACATTGTCTGGTTTTTCTTCTGCATTTATATTGAAGTATTTGTAGAAAAGTATTTCTAGTGCTTTATCTAGACTTTCAGCTGCTATTTCTAATGCTTCTGCACAATGTGCTTTATGGAAATTGTATCTGTAAAGATTTAAATGCAGTTTACTCATAAAATCACCTTTACTCCAATATCAGTAGGTATGTACAGTAAGTCCGGAAAAAAGATATGAATTTAAATGTTAAATGAGAATTATTTATAATATATGTATAAAGATAAATAAAGAACTGTGGGAGATGAAAACATGTTCCACCACAGAAAGATTATAATACAATAATAAATATACCATACTTCTCTAATTTGGCCAGTGCAAAGGCTCTTAATCGGGCTTCAGAAGTCTCAATATCAGGTTTTGTGGTGAGGGAATAGTCGCAGCCTCCTTGCACCACAAGATTACCTCGCTCCATCCAATAGCGGTTACTGAGATTAGTGCCTTTATCCTGTAAACATTGTTTTAGTTTTTCCATTAAACAAATGTGAATACTCATACAAACAATTTTAGACTGTTTTCTTCTTCTATATTAAGTGCTGTGCTCTTGTCTATGTAGCTTCTTAGATTGTTTTATACCATTTCAAATAAATTAAATTGTTAGGTTTGCAAAAGAGAAATAGCTGTATAACATAATATCTGTACCTACCTATGGTCAATAATTTTTTTTTTTTTTTATACAACTTAGTCGGTAAACAAGCATACGGCCCACCTAATGGTAAGCGGTTACCGTAGCCATATGGACGCTTGCAACACAAGAAGCATCGCTCACGCGTTACCGACCGTTCCCCCCTCGCCTATGAGCTCTGGCGACCTTACTCACGCGCAGGAACACAACTTTACACAACATAAAGTTATTTGGCTGCGGTATTCTGTAAGGTGGTGGTACTTACCCAGTCGAGCTGCTCTTTGAGTGAATAAACGCTATGCTCTACCTCTCTGGAACTACTTTTATATAAAATACTTTGATTTTGTATATTTCTTAGACTACAAAGCATACTAAACGATGGAAATGCTTATTATTGGCAATGACCAATATGATTTGTATATATTTTTCAAATATTGGATAAAGTAATGTAAACAAAAAACCAGATTGCAAATATATTTAACAAGAGAATCAGCAATATTATGATAATAAGTAAGTATAACTAACATCAAGATTACCGTAATAATAATTGGTGTACCTTTTATTTTGTCTAACAAATACAGATTGGGGTTCAAACCCACAATCTATGAGATGGTATTCTAACGCATAGACCACTGGGCTATATATGGTGCTGTATAGTGAAATTGCTGACCTTACCATGGGAATGTCTGAAATACACGTTTTCCCACATATGAGATCTAGGTAGATTGATTTTTTGCCCCCAAAAACCTCCATATACCAAATTTCATCAATACTGTTAGAGCCATTTTCGAGATCTCATATACAAATATTGCTCATTTAATATTACAGGATAAAGGTACCTAGATTTATAGCAAGTATTATGTTTTAAAACATTGTGCAACATACAAATATAAACAAAGATAATTTGTTGATTATCTGATTTCCTAGTTTTATAAGTAGCATACTTACCAATGTTAATGATAATTATTAAAAAGGGTTATTTATTAGGTTATTCTAACATAGGTACTTACTTTGTACAGGCTGGCACTACCAAGTTTAAAGTCAGGGCCATGTATAAATCTCAGGGTATCCAAAACATGCTTCTGCGAGTCCGAATTGAGTCGAATCGTCTGCATTTCCACTCTAAGTGTAGGATGGGGGTCTTCCTCAGGCTCATTTTTAGTTTTTCTATAATGAAACGTGATTTTTATTACAAAAAACTGCTGCAAAACAGTGGGAAATTATTTAAGTCAAGTTGTCATACCTTATTCGAGCGTCTACAGGCTCACGGAGGAAGAAATCTTCAGCTAATTGTTTGCTTTGATAATCCATGACGAAAGGTCTAATGATTTTATGAGTTAATTATAAAATTTTACGAAAGAATTCCAAAGGAAGAAAACGTAGCTTCTACCATCCACGCAGTGTGCCTAAATGTCAATGTCAAAATTGTGGCCTTGGCAATGTCAAAATAGGGTGTTCAGCACAAATAAATTTATTTCCCTAATAAAACTATAATCCAATATTTTTATACAAAAAATGTACTTTTTATATAAAAAGCGTTTTTTTTCTAATAATTTCAAATCTATCAGCGGGATGGTTATCTAACTTCTTTCTTTATGTAACAATATATCGTATATATACGTTCAATATAGCGTTTTCCGATTACTTTTTAGGGTTCCGTACACAAAGGATGCCAAACGGGACCGTATTACTAAGCCTCCGCTGTCCGTCCGTCCGTCCATCTGTCAGGGGGCTGAATCTCATAAACCATAATAGAAATTTCACAGAATATGTATTTCTATTGCCACCTGTATGTTATACAGGTAATAAAAATTAAATAAAATTAAAACTAAATGGGATCCAAACTAGAATCGTGTATTTTTTGGCGTTTTCTTTTCATATCAAAGTAGAGTTAGTTAATATTGTACCGACTCGCACTTGGCTGGTTTACATTATTTACGTTCTGGGAGCCAATTCGAAATTGATCGCTCGATCGAAAAAAGTACGAATACGAAATTTTATTGAGTGTAAATCACGGTACGTTATTCTGGCAATTTCGAAGCCGGCATATTTAGAAGGGAAAGCCAGTCAACTCGAGCTATGATTGGTCGGGACGTTAGAATTGATTCCACCCGCACGCCCCCCGAAATTTTACAGTCGAATAGGACTTGAACCGTAAGTTCGATTCGATGGTTATTTCAAAGGACGCGATAATTGGGTCCCTTGAATCTAGTTATTTCTATCCTATTTTCCTAGCCTCAATTTGTCCCTAATTTTAGGTTAACTTTTCTTAGCTAGCAACTCGTCAAAGATGCGTTTAGTTATTGCACCAAACAGCTATTCTTATTTTTTTAACATCAGTGAGTAGGTATTGGACAAACAGCTGAAACTGCCTCAATTACTTTCATGAAAGTTTGTGTTTGCTTCATTTGCTTTTACAACAAACGTCTTTGTATGTATAATATAAATAAAATATAATTATTTTAGTTAAGGCCTCCATGACTAGCCAGGATTAAGGGCCGGTAGTGTAGAAAACTCATGGGGTGGGTACCATGAGTTTTCTACACTAACGCATCACTAACGTAGGTAATCTAAACTCGCTAGCGACTACGGTGAAACATTTTGTATGAAATGCTTCAAAAAGCTGCGTCACATCTTCGAGTCACCCTTGCCACAATGCCTGAAGACCAAGGTATTCAATCAGTGCGTCCTGCCGGTCATGACATACGGAGCCGAGACGTGGAACTTGACAGTCAAACTAGCCCACCGACTACACGTCACACAGCGAGCTATGGAAAGGGGTATGCTCGGAATCTCGAAGGGACAAAGTCCGGAACGAGATTCTCCGACAAAAAACCAAAGTCACTGACGTAGTACAGAAGTGTAGCAGACTGAAGTGGCAGTGGGCTGGTCACATCTGTCGCAGAACCGATGATCGGTGGAGTAGACGGGTTCTCGAGTGGAGACCACGACTCGGCAAGCGTAGTGTAGGACGCCCTCCGGCCAGATGGACCGACGACCTGAAAAAAGTGGCTGGTGGTGATTGGATGGCGAAAACGGGAGATCGGGCCATGTGGCGAACCCTGGGGGAGGCTTACGCCCAGCAGTGGACTGCAATAGGCTGAAATGATGATGATGATGATGGCTTCAAAAAGTATCCACTAGAGGCGGTGCTTTGTCCGCGTTAGGGTTATAAGACCAATCTTGGGCCCTCAACTTCTTGTCAATGCAAAAAAGAAGTACGAAGTAGAAAGTTTCCTAGTGATGTTTTCCTTCACCAAAAGATCATTGTAGGATTCGAACCACGAGTATTGTCATGGCATTGAACGTTACTACCACTGGTACAAATTGTATTGAACGTCTTTATTGAAATTTTATATTTTGTAATGTGTATTTATTGCCATGAATAGATGCATTTCTTTCATGATTTGTTACTTTCTTTCTTTTTTTTCTCAGATGACCGTGTGATTATATCTATGAGTATCATCAGTATCATATCAAGATATGGTTGTCCACTGCTGAACATAGGCCACCCCCATTGACTTCCTCTTCTAACGGTTTTGGGCCGCTTGCCGCTTGCATCCAGGGGTGCCCAGTGACTCTGACTTACTGTTGACACTCAATTCCAATGTCCAATGTCAATTTTAATCCAAGAAACGCTGTTTGGTCGTCGGTCCACCAGTACGTGGATTACATACGTAATTTTATTGCAATGAAATTCAGATTGAAATTAACTCTGAATCGGTAGAAAAATTACAAAATCGGAAATTGTTCTATTTCTAATGAACCACTGTTTGTATTTGCAATTATCAGAACGTAAAAAGTTATCAGAAAACCGCTATATTTAACCGATTCCAATTCAAAAATGATTGAAATTTAGTAACTAAATCGCCCCGCTGGTGGGAGGGCGTCCCGCTCGACGCTTTCCAGAGATATCAATGAGTATACAATATTTCAATTCAAATAGAAAAAAATTGTTACTATTTTACATTTTCAAATCGTCACCTCTCGTCGATTTTAGGTATGTCGTGACCGCATCAGGGTTTTCTTTGACAATATAATTTTCATAGTCTAAGAGATCAGAAACTATTCATATCATTATCTAATTAGTAATACCTCAGAGTATATAAATACTACGTACGTACTACCTAAGTTTTTTTTTACCATACACTAACTCTGAAAGTACCTATACGATTTAAAATGGATTAGATAGGAGATGTTACCTGCATATGGTTTTTAAGTTTTTAATTATATTTAAATGGATCTACCTGCTCGATCTATCTATCGATCTATCCGATTTTTCACGATAACTGGATTTAGAAATAACTGGATTTCGTCTGTACCTATGCCTAAGTATATATATATATATATGTTCTCTTTTTATTGTTAATTATTTGAAAAAAAAAAGCCAAACATAGTCAGATTCTCCAAAAAATATTTAAAAAATGTAACCTTGCTGAGGTTTCTTGCCGGATTCTTCTCAGTTGAAGGCCGAGTTCTGAACCGGTGGTAACTTCAGTAAATGTGACCTTCATAGGTGCCCTTCTGGGGCCTAAATTGAATAAATGGCTTGGAGTTTGACATATAAATATTGTGCCAAATAAACCAAGGTATTTAATATCCAGAGTATGCAATTACTACGGGGAACGAACGAGGCTATGGATAACTCCAACACCATATAATCAATTGCCACAATGATCTATGGTTCAAATGAAGCGTAAAATATAAATCGTTTTGTTACAGCACGATTAGCAGAATTATATAAATTTAGGTACCAATTTTATGTTATTTTAGAGCTTAAAAGAACGAGGGCTGTTCTGTCGACAAATCGTTTTGCGATTTGACAGAATATTTATTTTGTAAACATTGTAAATTAAGTCTTAGTTAATAAATTAATTAAAAATAAAAATTATCCTATATGCCGTGTATTTACTTCGTGTTTCCTCAATCATAAATAGTTATTGTATAATTCAATTCATCATCATCATCATCAGCTTATAATGTCCCACTGCTGAGCACAGGCCTCCTTTCACAAATAAGGGCGAATGGGAATAGGCAGATACTCCACCACGCAGGCCCACTGCTGATCGGTGGAGGTAAGCTAGTGGTCAACCTACTGTTGGAGTTTTCAAGCCGCCTTGTAGGCCTCCAAATAGCTTAACGACTATCACAAATAAGTGATAACCGGGACCAACGGCAAATGGCTTTACGTGCTTTCCTTAACACGGAAGTCCTCGATTTAAAATACCATTAGGCGGTCACCCATCCAGGTACCCACCACGACGGTGGTAGCTTAACTTTGCCTATCGATTAAGAACGGCTAATCATTCTACACCACGAGCGCGTAAGGTATACTAATAAAGTAATTATAATTTGTAAAATAATTTAATTATTTGTTGAATCATACATGGTCTCGCATCATATTATTTGCAACACTCATTCCTACGTCCGTGCATGGGAATAGCCAAAACCGTATGATATTTATGTTTTTATGTTTCGGTTGTACCTACGTTAGTATATTACTTACTCTGTGGTTATGGCAAAACCTACACCTAATAGGCGTCAATGGACTTCTCACATAATTGAAATCAAATCAGTATCATATTTTTTTATTTTTTTTTATTCAATATTTGGGACACACAAATATAAAACAAGTTTTGATTTAGAAGGAAATAATAATATCATAATAAGGTAAGTAAGGTAGGTTACCCACTAGAGCATGATAAATTGAACATACTAATCATAAAAAAATAGTATTTTTACCTTTCTAGGTATGGTACACATATAGCCTCTTTTATTTTATTTTTACTGAAGACTGCTTGTTTTTGACCCCAACTCACTGTAGCAAGAAATTATGATAGCTTTATTAAGCTAACTCCTAGCCTACAATAAATATATATACTTAATTAACTGTTAGCAGCAATGTCACTAAAGTGCTAACAAGCTGCGTGTACCACTGTTATACAACCACCTATTTCTCACGTAGTGCTAACACAACGGTATGTATCAATTTAAAATAACTAAATGCTAACATGTGAAACAGCTTCTATCAGGTTTGAGCAGTCATTTGAAACTAAATTTATTTGGACTCAAACTTAGTTCTGGTACCTACAGGTATTAGGCATAGTAGTGCCTCATAAGGCACGAGTGTTGAGCACGAATTGACACCTGCGCAGTAGTTAATTTTTCGGTCTATTCGGCGGAATGATGAATCATCAGTCGATGTTCGTCGTCTATTCGATTCTTGCGTGTCATTTGGCTACTGTGATTTGGCCAAAATTGTACATGCGCGAGCTTGCCCCCATTATTGCCCATCTGTGCTCACTACTCGTGCCTCATACTATACCTACCTGTCTTCGACTAGCTTACCGAAGTTTTCCAGCACCCACACTTGAGACCCATTTCCCTTGTACAATTTGTATGCTAACTACATCGAAAAATAATATTAACCCAAAGAAGCGCAATGACGTTAATTTTGTTTGTAATCTAATCCGCCAATTCGCCACCACCGAAAATGCGCTCTGATCGTCTGGTCACTATTCAAAATCAGTGCAAAATCACTGACTAGTTGCGAGATTGGTTTGCTCAGTCGTTTAGTCTAAAACGATTTTTCCTTCATGGGTAACCATCTTCGGCAACAGTGGTCAAACGTAAACCATCCGATGTTATCAATTATCAACATATATGAATTTATATTTTTTTATGACAGGAAGCTGAAAACCATGCAGGCGGTCATCATCGTGAACATTGTAACTGAGTTGATAAGCAGTGTCACGGTTCATACTTTGGTTTGCTTACGTCACACTGTCACACAGCATTTAGGTTCATTATAAAGGCCGGCACACGTGATACTCTACTATTTTATTTGAAGAGCAATCAGACAGTGTTATTCAAGTAAAGAGAGAGAGAAAGTGACAGTAAGTAGTTGCTTCTCTCTTGCTAAAAAGTCTCCTTAGCGGATTATTAAGGGAACTTGTTTGCAAAATTACAAGTTCCTACAGCGTGCGGCTTAAGCAGTGGGAGCATATCATCAATCAGATATGTTCTCCTATTATATTTTTATAGTGTCTTTATTTCTTGATTGATTCTTGTACCTGTTATCTATACTATATCTTAAATACTTTATGATTTAAAGTAAAAATAGTATGTGACGATACGTGTACGTGTGACCTAGAGGGTCCGCCGTGTATTAATGGACATACTATTTTATAGCACGTGTGTTATAAAACCGCACTCATTACACGCTTCTCCGTTTAATAATGGACTACTTAGCTCACGGAGAACCATGTAATAAGTGCGGTTTTAGGTCACACAGTTCTATAATAGTACATTATGATACATGTGTGCAAAGTTGGTTATTAACACTCGAGGTGGTATTAGGCGCGTCAAGTGACCCGAGAGTGTAATAATCAATGCACACGCGTGTCATACGACGTTTTTCAACACACTTGCGAAGAAAAAAGAGACTTGTATTTTTTTAAGTAGATTTTTTGATGATAATTATCAAAAACACAATGAGGACGTTAACAAATATGACGCGCAAGTTTTTTTTTTTTTTGACAGCCGTGGCCTGTCAAACTATTTTACCCTATTAAATTAAGAATGCTTGGTCACATATCACTTGCAGTGAGGTACAAACTTATCATAATCGGGATTATACTTATCATAAAACTGTGCGGTAATGTAAGGTAAAAAGCATTAGTGCGTAATAAGCTGCATTAAGATACTAAAAACGGTGCAGTAAATGTCACTTTACGAGCGAGTGTGTTGAAAATATAATGAAGTCAAATTTAGACCTTTATAGAGGCGTATCTTTCCACACCGAGACCGCTGGTGTTCTCTGGAGGAGGCCTTTACCCTCACTACCTGAGGGGTTCATGCATGTTATTTTTAATATATTTAATTTAATTTAATGCAACAATTTTATATCAAATACAATTCATACTTTTTATACTACTATTATTATAATTATTGTAAAGATATGATGGAAATTATTAGTTAATTTATTATGAAACGATAAAAATACCTAACCTATGTGAATATTTATTACTATTTTTTAACTACATTGCAACATATAATATGTACATGTAAAATTGTTAATTCATTATTTTTTTCAATGCATGAAATAAAAGGCTTTTTTATTTATTTTATTTATCTTTCCACAATTACCTGAGATTCACGTAAACACATAAAATAGGACCGTGAATGTGATATATTTATAGTGAACCTTGTTTAATCTAATAACATTAGTGTTACCATTTGATGACCCCTCTGCCTCATTGTGTATTCCATCCACGACCGTGCACTCGCTAAATGGTATACAAATACATGCAATCTTGCACTACAGTGTCGTTATTAAGACGATGTGTAGCATACTAATGATTGACGGAAGACGATAGGAAGTTTCGTACAATGTTGAGGTCATGGGGTAATTGTTCGTCATCCAACGTAGATCTTTATTGATGTTACTATATGGTATCGGGGAAATATCTAGATAACCTACGATTAGTTACTGATTTGGCATATCTTGTTTCGGTAAAATCTAGTCCTATCCCTACATGAATAGATTATGAATAGAAAACGTTTATTCAGCTCAGAATTTAACACATAACATAAGAAAAAAAAATACAACAACCGCTTAACCTATGTCTTAATCTATGGAGCTGAAACGATCTCCCACTCAGCATAATGTCGCAGCCATCGCAGCACAAGGCTACGACGCTGGTTTTCAGTGGAAACCAGAATATGAACAATATAACATACTATCAATAAAATACAATACTTATAACATTCTACATAATATAAGTATATATAAATAATATAAATATACTTATAGACAAATATAACACATAATAATACATGGTCAATGTATATACAATATAGTAGTAATACATTAAAGCTGCATTTAAAAATACACATTGAGTCGACGCGATCCAAAAAGATACAAAAAAAAACAATAATAATAATACCTAATAAAAAAATAAGAAGGAAAAATAAAAAAGAAATAGTTTATATTATGAGAAGGGAATTAGACCGTTTGCATGTCAAGAAGATGCTGTTTGTAGTGTCTTTGGAATGACGTTATTGAGTTTAAATTCCTGATCGGTGGTGGGATATTATTCCAACATTTCTTGGCAGCATACCGAAAAGTTGATCGTATACATGAGTACTTTTCATGGTTTCAGTTAATGTCGTATCCACCACCCCGTATATAAAGATGTTATTTTTTCACTATCGCAGTTAATTAAACTTTTATTTAGATTTTTGTTGATAGGCAAAAACTAAGAGCATTCGGGTACAAAAAACACAAACAAAAAATGATTATTCCAAAAAGAATCAGATTGAGTCTAATCTCTTCGCTTTCGACTGTTAATCATTTAATGCTTTAATTAATGTTTACACCTGAAGATGCAGTAAAACCACGGTAAAACTGACAAGGATAATAGTATTTATCGTCCACTTCACAACTAGGGATTAATCTTTACCTTGTTCTTTATAAGATGTATAAATATTGTAAAATTTCACCTTAAGGCAATTGTGGCATGAAATAAAACCTCACAATTGATTTCTGAGTAAGTAATAAATTCAGATTTAAGCGATTAACATCAGGAAAGAATAAATATTATGAAAACTGTATAACATAAACTTATGATCGGACGGTATGCTTGTTTGTCACCTTAGTGTCTTAAAAAATATCCGGTCAAGTGCGAGTGGGCCTCGCACACGCCCCTTTAGTTTTCAATTTATTTCATTTTTATTGTTATAGCGGCAATAGAACACAGATTCTGTTAAAATGTCAACTGTCTATCTATTACGGGTCATGATATATAGCGCACTGACAGACAGACGCACGGACGGACTCTCTGGGACGAAACCCTAACAAACATCTGAATAAGAAGAAATACAGCATGGGACATGTGTGTGGAGTATTCAGGAAGCGGAATAATCCCCATTTTGCATTTGAGTGATGCTGTGGTAGTGACGTCATTGCGTCACGTACAATTTTTTTTTTTTTTTTTATACCACTTAGTTGGCAAACTAGCATACGGCCCGCCTGATGGTAAGCGGTTACCGTAGCCTATGGACGCTTGCAACACCAGGGGTATCACGCGCGCGTTGCCGACCCTAAAACATACAAACTAATATTATTTTGAGGGGCCAGTTGGCATATGGTTGGTTAAGATTCAACCTATCACGCCCCAGGTCGTGGGTCGATTCCCATCCAGGACACGCATTTTTGTGCATGAACATTTCTGCATGTTTTGAGTCTGGGTATAATTGCATAAAGGTAGTACCTATATCAGTTATCTGGTTTCCATAGTACTCTGCTTAGTTTGGGATCAGATAACCCTGTGTGAGGAATGTCCTAGCGTAATATTATTTATTATTCAAATGAAAGTGAACCTATCTGTTTGTTAGATTATAACAGCTAAACTATCTACGTAAATGCTAACATAAGCCTGTCTGTCTATCTCTTTTGTTTCTTTAAGCGTGCCTACTGAATCGATTTTGATGACAATTGACAGTTGAGATTTGACGGAGATAATACCTATAGGTTTTTTTTTACCTGGAACGCGGGTGAAAGCGCAAGGGAAAATGTTTAGTTGTACTGTTGTAATACTTCGTATGAGAATAAAAGTTTTCTTATAATTGTATCAATTTCTTTTGTTGTTTTGATTCGATACAAAAATGTCATAGGTACCTAATCTTGCTGAAAGTATTTTTTTATAGAATGCTAAAAAACTTTTATATTATTTTAAGAGAGGTAGAGCGGAGCGTTTATTCGCCTCAAAAATCACCTAGACTGGACAAATACCTCCACATTACAGAATACCGCAGCCAAATAACTGAATGTTGCGCGTGAGTAAGTCGCAAGAAGAAGGTGAGTAACGCGTGAGTGATGTCTCGTGTGTTGCAGCGTACCTACAATAAAATACATTGCATGAGTTCAGGCTCTAGTCTAGGTCTCAAAATAAAGGTAATGCCTACAAAATCCTATCCAGATACACTCATTTTTATCAAAGCTCTAAACTAGCCACATCAACCGCAGCCACAGCGACAGTAGCAAACTTATGGCTTTCCTTTTATCTACGTATCTATGATGACTAGTCAGTAAAGAACTTGGCTATTTCGTACATGTCCCCACACACGTTGAGTGGTTTACCACCAACAGATCGTCAGAGCTTTGTCCTGAATAATTCCGGAATGTTTTGTGACTATGATTATGTTATTTCCCCGATCATTTTCATACGTAGGTACCTATTGGTTATATGTAAAATTATTCAGGTACTTATATATGTGAGCTAAGGGTCAAAATCGCCTCGCAGTTTAATGCTCGTTCTATTTACCTATAATACTTTCCTAAAATAAGTATGTTTTAAAGGTATGATTTATAGGTAAACTCACTGACTGAATTTTGCCCAAGGACGAAACATACAAAGGAGGTGTCTTCAGTAAGGATTCTCTCTTCTTTAATATTGGTTTATTGCACCGCATTTGAAATGTTAAGCGGGTAACATAGCCATAGGGACGCTTACAATACTTGGGGCATCACTCACCGTTGCCTACACTTCCCCACTCCTCAAATCTGCTCTGGTGACCTTACTCACAGGAAATCTTCTCATGTGTGGCACTCTTGACAGAGTGGTCGTGGTCGCCATGACGTGGGCGCGCTTTACAACACGCCGCCATTCGTCCCTAACTGCCGCCCTTCTGGTGCAGTCGTTTGGTCGGTCCATCGCATGGGTGATCTCCCACGTGCTCTATTGCCCTCTACTTTACCCAGCACCACCAATCGCTCTATGGAGTATGAACTCATTTGTACTGAATTCTGTTCAAGATGACTCACAGGAACACAACATATTTATTTGATACGGTATTCTATAAGGTGTTTCCCGAGTAGAGCTACTCTTTGAGCAAAATAACGCTCATACTAAATAATCCTTACTAATATTTTAAACGCGAAAGTTTTTATGTCCATACAAACTAAATTATTGAAGACAACAGATACCTACATTTAATAACTATACCTACGTTAGGAAAGGAAACGATTGTAATTCCTCGATGCGTTTTGTTTTTGAACCTTGATTTAAGGCTTTCCGTGAAATGAATCATACATGTTGATGCTAAGGGTAACTTGATGATCAAGACATCACCTGCTAATAATTCGAAGTATTTACAAGGTAATGTGCAAATGAGTGACGCTTCTTTACGCATTGATAGTTGATTCTTTGTCCGTATAGTGAAATATTCAATCAAGAAGAATTTTGCAAATTACCGACTTGTTAAAAAAGAAAAGTAGTACAGTCACTCTATTTATTCTATCTGTATAGCTGAGATTATGATATGAGGCAGTGATAGCTCAGTGATCATCATCATCAGCCTATAATAATGTCGCACCGACCTCCTTTCACAAATGAGGGCAGGGAATGGGCAAATACTCCACAACGCATGCCCACTTATCACCGGAACCAACAGGTTTACCAAAATAAATACCACTAGCCGGTCACCCATCCAGGTACCGAACTCATCGGTGGTACCTTTAACTTTGACGGCTAATCATACTTCACTACAAGCGCTTCAGTTCAGTGATAGTGACGTTGATTGCCGTGCGGAAAGTCGTCGTTTGGAATTCAACAATTGACTTGAGCTTTACTCTAAATAAAACGTCGTGTGGAAACCATAGCACGGTGGTAGTAGATACCATGTGATATCTATCTGACTACCACCTACCACCATCAAGTTGGAAATCTTATAGGCAAGCACCTACCGGTGCAGCTGACCTTGAGAGCCCCTAAGTTTCTTCAAGGCGTACATAATTGACCACGGAGAGATGAAAGCATAAAAAAAAGATGAACTCGTCTAGACCGGATTAAACCAATTTTTTTATCAACTGCGTCGCAGCGTTTGGTCATCGCCCTACCATTTCCTTGATCCACATTCATGGTGTCATCAACTAATGATCAAATGACTGCCAATAAACCTTAATTGGACACTTGGTACAACCTTCAAACATCCGCATGACGCGTGGTGTGGTTAAGCAGGCTTTCTCGCTAATTCCTTAATGCCCGAAGACGGATTAACCCGAGATTAGTTCTGAAATGTAAATATTTGTGATGTCTGACGAATGACGGGTAATTTCTTCCTGACTGACCGTTAACTTGACTGTTGACGTTCTAAGTAAAGTCTTCCCTAATCATTAGGTTATTTCCAAGCGGTTTCAAAGGAGCTTCCTACTGTGGACGCTCAATTTTTGGAATGAGCGCCTCGCCGTGGTTTTCCCAAGGGAGTTTAGCATGGGGCTATTCAACAAGGGTGTGAAGAGATTTTTGCAAGGTTGGCTGTGCGTGATAGAGACTAGTGTTTCTAGAGTCAATAGGCCTCGGTAATCGCTTACCATCAGGCGGGCCATATGCTTCATAAATCCAAGTTGCACAGAGTAAGGGTACTTTGGCCTACATGGCTACGTAGCCGTTTTGTCCCAAGCACCAACTGGTGTTTCTATTTTTTCTGTTTTTTATGGTATATATTTTTGCTCAAAGTTTAGCATGATAAGTGATGATGTGACCCACAGATCAAGAAGTCCCGCTGGTCTATATAGAGACGAAAACAATAACAATACACGTGTCCCGTGAATTGGGAAAATAAACTTATTTATAAGCAAAAACTGTGCGAGCGGTCGTCATTCTAATATCGCCTCCATATCACAGCGCTATGTGTCAACTGTACTATATGATAAGAGAATGCTCGGAGAAAGCATAAGTATTTTGGTAAAACGGTGCTGCCCACTGACATGCTTGAATATTATGGAATCTGTTGAGCAAGGCGTCTTTAGGAGGGGAGGGTTTCTTATTTTTTTTTCATTATGTGATTTATTTACGTGGTGTGACTCAAAGTGGTGAAGAGTGAGAAGTGTCGAGTGAGATATTATTTTTATTTTGAAGTTCGCAATCTAGAATTTAAGAGTGTACCAACTGAAGCACACTGAAGTACTAACCGCGCTGTATTGTTTGTTTCGAAACCGCGACCTGCGCTGCGGCCAGCCGATGTATGCGCGAGTACCCCTGATGTTTCAAACATCCATAGGCTACTAAAATTTTGCGTTGTATACTTATAAGGAAATAATACAAAATTGTGGAGCTATTTACTGTAAGTACGTATATGAATAAGCCTACAACTATTTATTTTGTTTGTGTCACAATGATTCTACGTCACATAATGTAACCATTCAGTGACGTATGTTACTTATTTCTCTTTAAGGTGGATCGACACTAAAGCCGATAAGCTGTATTTTTTGTTGCGTTAGGAGGGCATTTTTTACCTATGCGTTGAACTTACCAAGTAAACTCCGCAGTAGGAAACCCTGTATCTGATACATGCACTACAGTCTGCCAACTGGGACGGGAAACGGGATAGCATCAGATAAAGAAAGAAATAAAAAAACATTTATTCCGACATACACACAACACACAGAATTATATAAAATAAACAAATAAATACATTTGGAAAAATATACACATATTTAAAAATATTGTATACATATACGCACAGATCGTGCGGAGAGCCGTGTCCGTCTCTACCATGTGACGTGGACGCCACGACGTGACCACGACCACTCTGTCAAAAGCTCATAACTGACTGCTAGAAATGGGAAACACATTATGAATAACGTACCTATGTCATATTAATAATAATAACTTTTGTATGAACCTAAATGTTTTACTTTAGTTAAAAGATATTCGACTAAAAATACTGCCTGTTTTGTTTAATAAATGTAAATAACTTATCTCTACAATAAAATATGACAAGTGTTATCTGTGAAAAAATATAACTTAATTCAGTCTTAACTTAAATAAAATTGAATCATCTGTAATGTATTATATGTATACTATCTATAATAAAGTTTAAATCTTGTAATTGTTATTTTAAATTTTCTCTATATAAGGACTCTGAAGTCAGCTAAGAGTGTAAGTATATATAACTACTTAGATCCTTATACCCAGACTCTTACAAAACATATAATGTACAGTAGTACAATGTTTAGAGAGGTAGGGCAAACGGGCATAATCTCCCGTTCGAAATTCGGAGCAGCCCGACTGGGGAAGTACCTCCACGTTACAGAAGATCGCAGCCAAATAACATCACTTTAATGTGGTGTTGTGTTCCTGCGGTGAGTAAGGTCGCCAGAGCTCCATGAGAGGGCGCTGTGCTGGCAGTGTGTGGGGACCAGCGGTGTAGATCTGCCGTAGGACTGTACAGGCGTGGCGTGTTGTTGCGGCGGTCAGGGAGATCCGGTGAAACCGGCTGCCCGCTGGCCGCCCGCAGGTTGTAGGGGTCCCGAACCCAGGGAGCACTTAATCTCCGCCCTGAAAGGCTGGCCCGCCGCCTTGCGCATAATCCCTGGTACAGTTGGTCGTGCCGGAGAAGGAGACCGGAGTGGACTCGGCCGACTGTGTCAGGGGGGGACCGGGGGCCCTTCCTCCTGCCGCACCAACAAACCACATCACCTGTTCTGCACTCCGGTGAAATGACACTGCGCTTTGTCTCTTCCACTGACTGCACAGCGACTTCTCTCAAACCTTCAAACTCCCTTCATACATGGCCAGAAAAAGGAAAAGGAAAAATTGTCTGTCAGCGGCCACCCCGTCCACATTTTCTGTGGACTTTTGCAATATAAGGGGACTTCACTCTAACCTCAGTGCAGTCCACCAACACCTTGAGACTCCACAGCCGACCCTGCTATTCCTTACCGAGACGCAAGTATCCTCCCCTGATGATACATCGTATCTACACTACCCCGGGTACAAGTTGGAGCACAACTTTGTGCGCCGTGCCGGGGTATGTATGTACGTCAGGGAGGATATTTGTTGTCAACGTCTTCATGGCCTTGAAGACCGGGACCTGTCAGTTTTGTGGGCGCGCGTAGACCACGGCGGTCACACCCGAATTTACGCGTGCCTTTACAGGTCCCACAGCGGTGACGCGGACACAATTCGGTTATTTGAGCACCTGCAATTGACGACTGACAAAGTACTGGAGCGGTACCCCTCCGCGGAGTTAGTGATACTAGGAGATTTCAACGCTCACCACGTTGAGTGGCTTAGTTCTCGGTCCACTGACTTCGCGGGGAGGACTGCTCACGACTTTGCCCTGGCCTATGGCTTCTCACAACTGGTTCTTTTGACCTTGAGAGCCCCTAAGTTTCTTCAAGGCGTACATAATTGACCACGGAGAGATGAAAGCATAAAAAAAAGATGAACTCGTCTAGACCGGATTAAACCAATTTTTTTATCAACTGCGTCGCAGCGTTTGGTCATCGCCCTACCATTTCCTTGATCCACATTCATGGTGTCATCAACTAATGATCAAATGACTGCCAATAAACCTTAATTGGACACTTGGTACAACCTTCAAACATCCGCATGACGCGTGGTGTGGTTTAGCAGGCTTTCTCGCTAATTCCTTAATGCCCGAAGTAGGATTAACCCGAGATTAGGTCTGAAATGTAAATATTTGTGACGTCTGACGAATGACGGGTATGTGTAATAATTCAATGGACGGGTAATTTCTTCCTGACGGACCGTTAACTTGACTGTTGACGTTCTGAGTAAAGTCTTCCCTAATCATTTCCAAGCGGTTTCAAAGGAGCTTCCTACTGCGGACGCTCCATTTTGGGAATGAGCTCCTCGCCGTGGTTTTCCCAAGGGAGTTTAGCATGAGGCTATTCAACAAGGGTTTGAAGAGATTTTTGCAAGGTTGGCAGTACGTGATAGATACCTCTATCGTTTACCATCATATGCTTCATAACTCCAAGTTGCACAGAGTAAGCGTACTTTGGCCTACATGGCTACGTAGCCGTTTTGTCCCAAGCACCAACTGGTGTTTCTATTTTTTATGGTCGATATTTTTGCCAAAATTTTAGCATGATAAGTGATGATGTGACCCACAGACCAAGAAGTCCCGCTGGTCTATATAGAGACGAAAACAATAACAATACACGTGCCCCGTGAATTGGAAAAATAAACTTATTTATAAGCAAAAACTGTGCGAGCGGTCGTCAGTCTAATATCGCCTCCATATCACAGCGCTATGTGTCAACTGTACTATATGATAAGAGAATGCTTGGAGAAAGCATAAGTATATTTGTAAAACGGTGCTGCCCACTGACATGGAATTTTTAAGGAATGTATTAAGGCAGCTTTAGTACAGAAGGCTTACTACAATATTACCGAATATTTAAATGATAAAAATGCTTGGGTGTAGCGCTCGCTCTGCAGGAAACATCTGATGTAATAAATTTAAGTTTGATTTTGAAAAGAGTAATTGCTGAGTTTATTTCCGGCTCTTCTTAGCAAAAGCAACCTTCCGAACCGTGCATTAGAGTATTAGAGTTTGACTATTCATAAGTGCCTGTGAAGGCCTATTTGAATGAATAAATTATTTCATTTCATTTAATTTCATTTCATGCTTGAATATTATGGAATCTGTTGAGCAAGGCGTCTTTACGAGGGGAGGGTTTCTTATTTTTTTTTCATTATGTGATTTATTTGCGTGGTGTGACTAAAAGTGGTGAAGAGTGAGAAGTGTCGAGTGAGATATTTTTTTTATTTTGAAGTTCGCAATCTAGAATTTAAGAGTGTATCAACTGAAGCACACTGAAGTACTAACCGCGCTGTACTGTTTGTTTCGAAACCGCGACCTGCGCTGCGGCCAGCCGATGTATGCGCGAGTACCCCTGATGTTGCAAACATCCATAGGCTACTAAAATTTTGCGTTGTATTTTAACTTATAAGGAAATAATACATAATTGTGGAGCTATTTACTGTAGTTATGTATATGAATAAGCATACAACCTCAGAGTAGATAAATACTACGTACAAATACAACTATTTAGTTTAGTTTTAGTTCCCACCATATCTAAAGTTTTGGAGCATGTGATGTCTGAGAGTTTGATGAATTACCTTGAAAGCAATAGCCTTTTATCTGATGCTCAACATGCCTACAGAGCAGGCCGATCTACCGTTTCAGCAACTCGGCGTTTTTTAGAAAGCGTAATCGGGGGACTTGAAAACAAAAAAAAAGTTGCAAGTATATTTGTAGACCTGTCAAAAGCTTTTGACTCAGTCGACCATGGACTGCTCCTTAAGAAATTAGCATTCTATGGAATAGACGGCAAACAATTACAACTAATGAAATCCTTTTTAACAAACAGAACTCAAACAGTGAAAGTCAAAATTAATGGACAAACACATACATCGAGTACACAAGAAACTGTGATAGGCGTTCCTCAGGGTTCAGCCCTAGGAAATACACTTTTTATAGTGTTCCTTAATGATATAGCTCAACTCAAAATTCATGGTGAGATTATACTTTATGCCGACGATACAACGATCGTCTTATGCGCGGACACTCAAGAAACTTTAATTAAATATATTGCAGAGACTATAACAAAACTAGATGATTGGTTTAAAACTAACGGTCTAAAAATAAATACAACCAAAACCAGTTTTATGTTTTTCAACCCTCAACATTCAAAAACAGTAAACACCCCTGTTCCACTAAGTAACGGCGAAATATACCTAAGTGCTTCCCATGTTAAACTACTGGGATTTGAGATAGAACCAAACCTTTCATGGAAAAGACATATAAATGAAGTTTGTGCAAGAATGTCAAGTGGAATATATGCCCTTAAACAAATTAAACCGATAGTATCTAAAGATTGTCTTTGCGAAATTTACTATGCCTACGTTCATTCAATTATGACTTATGGAATAATAGTATGGGGATACTCGACTGATTTTGAAAGAGTGCTTAAAATGCAAAAAAGAGCCATTCGCGTATTAGTTAATGCCAAGTACAGAGACTCGTGTAGAGAACACTTCAAAGATCTGGGAATCCTTACCTCTGTTTCTGTTTACATACTAGAGGTAGTAATGAATATTAAAAGAAACATAAGTCATTTCACAAAAAAAGGTGATGCAACATCCAGAAGCATTCGTAATAAGGATAATCTACTAACACTCCCTATAAGACTTTCAATAACGAGTAAACTACCTAATGTCATAGGGGTTAAACTCTACAACAAATTACCTACTACAGTTAAAAATATAACGAATTTAAATATTTTCCGGAACTCCGTTAAATCCCTTTTATTAGGTAGCACACTGTACAGCATTAAAGAATTTCTTTCAAAAGACTATAGCATTATATCATAATCTTAGTTAACTTATCAATATTATAATACAGCGATATTGTACGTTTGCTGGTTTTTTGTTTTATATTTTTGACTCTTTTTTCTTTTTATTTTATTTCTGACTTAATGTTTGTACCTAGTCTGACGAAGCCCCTCTACAGCTAATGATATATGGTGTTTTTTATTTTCCTGATACAATATTATTATTTAAATTAAGAAAATCAATTAATGTCAATAGTTTGTTATTATAATTATATTCAGTAATTAAGAGTTTGTAAACTGACTTATCAAAACTAGCACATTATAGTTTTTAGTCGTCACTTTATGCTGTATATGTTGCCATTTTTGAATAAACCATATTCTATTCTATTCTATTCTATTCTATAGAGAGAGAGAGAGATTTATATATCTCTATGAGTTTATGTATAAATAATAACATTAAAAAACCAAGCGTGGGCCTTCTGAGATAGTCTTTTGTAATCCTTATTGCAAATACTGAAAACTGATAAATAATGTGGTAATAAATACCTAGTAATTTAGTAATAAAAGTTGGATCCATACTGGACACACAGATTACAGAATAAGGCAGATGGAGCGCGCGGAACACGGGAGTGAGGCAAAAAAAGCAAATTCAAATAATTTGTATTTGCTTTTTTGGCTGCACTTTCGTGTTTCGCGCGCTCCATCTGCCTTTTATTCTGTAATCTGTGTTATTTTTATACTGCGAGCCATTGTATTAAAGAGATGACAGCTCAGTGGTAGTGACGTTGAATGCCGAGACGACGGTCCCGTGTTTGAAATCCTAAGCAAAGCTTTCGGTGAGGGAAAACATCGTGAGGAAACTGTAGTAAGTTTTAGGGTACTTTGTAGTACTCACTTCGCTGGCTACCACCCTCAAGTTGAAAATATGTCGCCAAGGACGTAGAAAGCTAGGGCAGGGCAGGGCAGGGCAGGGCAAAATTTCTGAAGTCTTTATCTGACACATGACATTTGGTGATCGGAAGAGTGAGAGGACACTATAACACTGATTTAGTTAAAAAGCGATTATGAATAAGAGGGTAACTTTAATTTTATAAGGTGTTGCAGTCGGGGACAAACCAGTAACCTAAGTAGGTATATATATATTTTTTGTAATATTTGTTTATCCCCGACTGCAATACCTACAACGCTGGGCTGACGAAGTCCGTCCGTCCATCGCTCGACGCGAAACACAGGGAGAACTGGAAAAACTGGAGGAGGCCTTTACCTGAACGGGGGTTTTGCATGCATAAATTAATAAAATAATCAATATAGTTATTAATACTACTGAATTTTTTTAAGAAACAAATAACAAATGAATAAAACTGTCATTATACAAATAAAGACAATATTAATTTAAAAATAATAATATGGTTTAGCAATAATTTTGCGTACTTACTGTACGTACAAATTGAATTAATTATGTATTAAATATTTATTATTATTTGTAATATTGTAAAAAGCGTGTAGAACGAATGAAAGGCGTTTTATTTTTATTTTATTTATTTTTATTATTCTATTCACCCAGCCAGCATGCATTGTGTAGACCTAAAATAATTCCCTAATTCAAATTACGTCAAATGAAGGTCGAAATTAAGAATTCACTATCAGCGAACGAATGATGTAACGCCCTCTCCGCACATACCATTATCAAACGCAGAATCCACTTTAATCCCTGGTCGTAAACGAAATCTTTCGCCTGAGCGTGTTAGTATTATCACTGCGTCAGTACGTACTCGCCTATAACTATGTTGGCAATAACCTTACTTATTATCCTTTACGTCGACTTAATGCGTGGCGTTGTCACTCAAATATTTAGAGCTCAACGTATAAAAAAAGGACGAATCCGCGAGCGGCGTACGATTCGCAGGCGCGCGCGCCGGGAAAATCATTCGATTGCATCGACCGCTCGAGTCGAACGTCCACCAATCGGGAAGTGTTACCAACGACATTTTTTATATATACTCCGCGACCGGGAAATAAATTTTCACAATCAATCGAATTTTCACCGCGAATTTTTTATTTGAATCGTATACCGAACGCGAGTGTTGTCATTCATGTTCATCTTCAATGAGTTCTTTCGAACATGTGCTACAAAAATGGGAGTCCGTGTCTAATTGACCTCAGTTTATGTCAGAACCGTTTCACGGAAACATTAGAGAAATTGAGAATTCTGATGCTTCAGTTAGACCTGCCCCATAATTGGACATTATGGATTTTGAAACATTTGTGATTTCGAGTGATATTTCTTAGCATTTTATGACGGACGTAAATAAATTGTGATAGCGGAGGTCCAAAGGGCTGTTGATATTTAATTAATATATGAAAAGTTTTTAAAAAAAGCTAGTCAAGATGATGTCCAAGAAGCAATTGGCCTGTATGCTGGCCTTGCACATCGTGTACCTGCTGGTTGGTGCGAGTATATTTTATCACATAGAGAGTCCACTAGAAGTATCTCAGAGAGCGGAAGATAAGTTGGAAAGACTTGAAATCCAAAGTAAGTGACCATTAGACAAGATAATAAAGTAGTATGTATGTGGATGTGACCTCAAGCATCGAGACACATTTGTACAACATTGTCACTTACTCATTACGTCTTAAGCTTTAAGTTAAATTGTTTCCAACCACAAGGACTGTTTTAAGTATTCGCATATTTTCTTAAATGCATTATTTGGTTTTCTAATTAGTTTAATTACTGATTTTGACGATACGTTACTTCGAATTATGAGCGTCTGTTGTTAATTTTATTCTTATTTTAAATTGATAAAATAATGCCTTTTTTTTTTCTTAAACTTATGTGATCGGTGTTATTTACGACTTAATAAATATGTGATGTGTTAATCTAATCAGATAATTGAAAAACATGCAGTTTTCAATGCTGCACTTCACTAATGCATATTTACTTTATCTATTGATCCACTTGCACTATCAACAAGCTTCTGTTGAAACTCAATTTGTAATCTCGCTAAACTATTGTGTGAATTAAAAACAACTTTATTAATTTTATTTTTATGTACTTAAAGCCAGCTTTTTCTTCTTATAACAAACAAACATTATATAAGGAAGAAGATAAGAATTAGGAACTATTGAAATAGTATGCCATCCTTTGTTCTTGCAAAACTATTTTGACTATCAATAGGTTTTAGAATTGAACACATCTATCTACTGAGCCCGCATGTTTAATTGCGGGCGTAACTGCTTCCGATTATAATAATAATGTCATTAGTAATATTAAGTACAATTTCAATGTTTATATTACAGTATGTATACTAATATCATTCAGATACTATACAATTACCAACGCAACACAATTTACTATCGACACTCCTCTACTTCAGTCGAATAGAGCATGTGTTATCGTCATCCTATTGTGTTTATTTTTCCATGAGAATCGATAAAAAACTTGAAACAATCGACATCGCAGATCGACTGACGACAACACTCGAGTTAGATCTTCCACTGATATGAGAATGGGGATGAAACCTTGTTTCTTTAGTATATAGTATAGTTGTACAATACAGTCTAAAAACCATCCATTTGGTTTTGGACACTGGATTTACTCAGGGTTGACAATAGGAGGTTTAATGACGTTAGGCGATTCGAGATTTCACAATAGGATCTGACAATGTGGATTGTAAATTTTTCTGAATTGTATCTGTAGCACCGATACATTCGTGTCCTTAGACTCGGCCGGCTTCAAAATGAGAAAAGAGACCCAACAAGAGTAATATCAATAACAAACTCTTTACTCAGTATCAGAACCTCATAATCTATCGAATACCTCTACTATTTACAATAATGTTTTAGAAAAGAAAAGCGCATTAAATAATGCTAAATATGCCCTTATTTCTGTGCTTTTCGCTATAATGATCCTGATATGAGTATATATTTATCTATCTTGCGACCGTAAGCGAAGTCAAGACAAAACTTCCATGCAGCACATTTTTAAAAAAAGCGCTGTGGCCATAACTGTACTGAGATTAACATGAAATTAGGAATTCGGATTTTAGAATTCGATTGATAAGAACGAAAGTTCTTTGAAACGATAATACCTCATACATGTTGTTCAGACTGAAAATAACTTTGTTATGACTTAGTACTCAAATAATAGACCATAGTATCCCTGCTGCAATTGAGAATCTTTTAAATTGAAAAATTGAGTTATGATCATTCATGTTAATTACAGAACATAATTAAGTAACTCCTTTTTGAACTGGATATTAATTATCCGAAGCTCGTATGAGAAAGAACTTTTGATGTTGTTTACCAACGTTTATTTACGATTAACGAATTTTTATTTCAAGCCCTTTTTTGTTTATTATTTCATAATATAAAAAGATAGTAAGTATATAAGTTTCCTTACCAAAAAAATAAATTCTTGACAGTGTTAACCCAATGTCCCAGTGATATTTATGATGCTATGGCCAAAGATGATATGATGATGGCATTTAGTCTAGAAGAATTTCATTATAGAGTCTTATTGTTCAGAGACACGTTCAGATATGCTAGTCAGATACATGTTCAAATGTATTGATACAGCATTAGATCAGCCTTTTCTAAACACCACTATATATGCACTACGCACTGAAAAAGTTAAAGTGACAAAGTGTACGTTAGTTGTTGTCTGGAAACTAAATGACAAAGTGTACGTTAGTTGTTGTCTGGAAACTAAATGACAAAGTGTACGTTAGTTGTTGTCTGGAAACTAACTTTGTTTACATTTAATCTTATATCTTTTAGATTTAATCAAATAATTTAGTAATGAACCAAAACTAGTTTTGTTACTGGTGATTTTTAGTTCGCAAGTCACTCTGTTTAGGTTATTGGTAGTAAAATTTTGTGTTACTGTAATTTTTTTTTTTCAGTGCGATTAGAGAATCGTACGCTTCATATTAATTAACATTAACGACCCAGTTTCTAATTATAAAGTTCATCATTTGAATTAATCGTGCATAAATTATATGGCTCGTGAATTAAAGTAGGTAATTTTAACTCAACTAAATCAATATACAAATACTTCTGGAAAGTGAAATCCAAATTAGTACAAGTTCTAAATTATATTGCAATGAATTTCAACGAGTCGAAATTAAAGAATGACACACAAACAAAAATATCGTAACAGAATCTAATAAAGTTCCACGTAGATGTTATTAACAGTGTTTTATCTCTGCGAGTTGTTATTTTCATCATATTATGTTTTGTTTAGCCGAAATTTGTAGGCTAAGCAGATATACATATACAAGATTAATGACCCTTTGCATTTGTACAGTTTAAAACAATGTTTCTTCTTCTAGATTAGGTTTCCAGGAAATAAAAAGGGAGATAATAAAGAGAGGTAGAGCATAGCGTTTATTCGCTCAAAGAGCAGCTTGACTGGGGAAGTACCTCCACCTTACAGAATACCGCAGCCAAATAACTTTATGTTGTGTTCCTGTGCGTGAGTAAGGTCGCCAGAGCTCATAGGGGAGGGGGGAAAGGTCGGTAACGCGTGAGCGATGCTTCGTGTGTTGCAAGCGTACATATGGCTACGGTAACCGCTTACCATCAGGTGGGTCGTATGCTTGTTTACCGACTAAGTCGTATATAAAAAAAAAAAAACTAATCTATAAAAATAATTTCCAAAAATATCTAATCTAGCAGCTCTGTTTAATCTTGAATTATTGTTTGTACCAAAAGCTCTTTAAATTTAGGACATGTTTTATGTATTAGCTAGTATCAATACCTACTTGTCATAGTTTTTATGCTCTTTTGCGCTTTTATTATAAATTGTTCCTGTGATAAAAGTTAGTTTTCTTTTATTAACTTACGTTGCGATCGATTCAGACGGAGGCATAATCGTGCATGGGTAACAAATTAACAAACCACTTTTGAATTTAATTACATGTAATAATACGGATTGTTTTCTAATAAAGATACTAAGCTTGGGATGTATTTTAACCCATAAAAGAATCAGTGGATTTAAACTAGTGTAATGATTTGTAGTAAGAGTAGGTATTACGATCAGAGATCAAAAGACAAAGGAATTTGGTACCGGACTATCCAGCCCCAAATCTCTCAACTCCCCCGGGTTGATCATACAACATTAGATAGGAACAGCTTAGTCACCGCTCTGAGCACGCTCTGGCCATATACCGTCGAATAGGTTCGCATCGAATTCTTGATGAAGAAAGTTGCTTCGCCCAATTGTGTAGTCGAAGATGTTCAACATGTTCTATGGGAGTGTGTACGAAATGCAATTTTTAGACAAACTCATTTCGGGGCGGATAAAGGTAGTGACATCGGAATACTTAAATTAGGATTAAGATAAGGCGATATGGTCGCTCAGCGACAAAGCTTTTCAGTAAAAACGAATCCCTCGCAACACATCTCTGGTAGAAAACCACCCTTACAACATTTAAATAGGGCATTTAATTTGCGTCAATGTACAAAATCTATGTAAATACCACTTAAACTCAAAGAATGATCTCAATATACCCCACCATATAAAACTACAAATATGATAACATGGTGTATAAATACTAAACAATTGTCAATCCATAACACGTAATTACCGGCAAATAAATGTAGAGCTATTGTTATTTATCTCATTGTCCGATGGGTATTTTGCACTTAATTCATTGACTAATACATCTACTGATTTTCCTTAATGTTGATGCATGAAAGTAATCTTTAGCGTTGCTATCTGCATTTCAACATCATTAGTACAAGGATTCATTCTTTTCATTTACTGAAGATCAAATGCAATTTTTGTTTCACTAAGGTCTGGATAGAAAAAGAAAATATTATTAAAACACTTGCAAAACTACAAGTGCCACTTTACTTGTATAATGATTGTAATGGAGGTTGCATTTTCTCTCTGAAATGCAGGAGACTTACAAGAATACTGTAAGTCATTTGTTTATTCAGATAAAGGCTTATTATCAGTACTTATTGATTCTTCTTTTTCTTAAACAACCGTGGCAAATCCGAATGATAGTTACCTACTTTAAAAGATATTTCACAAACATTAGCAATCGTGACAATTTCAAATGATAGCCATTTGACTATTTTTAAAACTTGAGCATTTGTATCTCCTTCGCTTGGACTAATCACAGAATGGATGCGGCAGACTTAACAGAAGCAAAACTACTACTACCTAAGTACTAATAATTAAGTAATTATGCTTATACAAAAGTTGTGACATAGAAAACATTCCTCGAGGCGACAATGAAAGAAACAAAAGCTACTCAATAGGTAATTACTGCTAATAAACGTGTAATTAAAGAATACATTTGCTTGAACATGATCGTATCGCTGTGACGAACATCTGAACGTCTCTAGTGTAAAGAAGGATTTTACAAAAACTTTACTCGCTGAATGTGAATGGCCTTTTGAAAGGGGAAGAAACAAACTTAATTTGAAGTCAGGAAGCGTGACAATACTATCAATATAGTAGAATATATATATATATATATATATATATATATAATATAGTATTGATGAAGATATAATCTTCCCTTAATGAATTAATAGATTTTTTTAAACACAATATGTTATTGTTATGTTTTTGTATGCTTATTTCATTTAATTCGTCAATTTTCCTGAAAAATCAGGAATTCAGGAAAATCGTAGGCACTTATGAAAAGTCTGACTCTAATACCGGTTCGGAAAGTTGCATTTGCTGAGACGGCTGAGAGGAGCCGGCAATAAACTCAGCAATTACTCTTTTCAAAACAAGCTTAGACTCATTACATAACATTTACATTTAAATCGTATTGACAACAATTGCGTGCCCCAGCGCGGCGGAAAAACTACAAAATAGACAGAATCGATATTTAATAAAAAAAATAGCAAACTTAAGCAGACCGGCCCCCACAAGCAGAACCCGTTCACAAGTATGACGCGTGTGGCAGCCATCGCCCTCTTCGCCATAATGGAGGGAAGTGCGCCGCATGATGCCACCGGTCTTAATATGTTCCTCAAACTTTAACCTTGCAATAGATAAAACCAAACAATACAATAAGTTAAAGTCAACGAATGAACATCCTATAATCACGTAATCAATATCCCGTGCTATTAAATAAGTCTCCATTTTTATCCTTTACAATATTACAATACGCTTTACATCGCAGGAATATCGGGAAATTACAATTAAAATAATCTGAGTTTTTGGTAACCAATTCATTTCCTCTCATTGACGTAATATACTCGTTGTTTTTATACGACAAATTCGGTAAACAAGAATACGGACCGGCTGATGGTAAGCGGTTCGGTAACCGCTTACCATCAGGCGTACCGTATTCTTACGGAACGGTTACCGTAACCGACCCTCCCCCCTCCCCAATGAGCTCTGGCAACCTTATTCACGCGCAGGAACACAACATAAAGTTATTTGGCTGCGGTATTCTGTAACGCTATTGTTACTTTATGCACTTAAATACCTACGCATGGTTTACCAAAAGACCGAAAAAATACTTACGTGACTTGTACAGGTTGATCAAAAGCAAAATAAAATAACGTGACGTCACTTTTCTCGAATTGCATACAAAATAAGTAATTTCAATATATTTTCCTGTAGTAACTTTCATGGTTTGACCAGCCATTTGATTTTGGGGTATTTTTGTGATTTAATTAAATCTATTTTCCTGTTGTTGTTGACATACTTTTTTACATCGTACTTTTTTACTTATTTAAATGAAATTACAGTAGAATTGATCAAGTGGTTAAAAGGTTATAATCAAGATAAACCCATCAACGCAGCGCAAGGCAATATAGAAATTAGACAGATCTGAAAGCTTGAACGTGAGTACTGAACGATGTAAATTCAAACTCAAAAAGCATTTATTCAATTTAGGCCCTGATAAGGCGAACGTTAACAAATGACTCTACACCGGTTCCAAATACAATTTGAACTGAGAAGGCTCCGGCAAGAAACTCAACACTTTTTTTTTTATGTGTGTATAAGTATTACATTTAAAAAACCGGCCAAGTGCGAGTCAGACTCGCGCACCGAGGGTTCCGTACAAACCTGTAGGTATATAAGTAAATGGTAGTATAGACCTGAGTATTTGATATTAATTTCAATTTATGACCTATTAAAAAAAAACTACTTACTAGATCTCGTTCAAACCAATTTTCAGTGGAAGTTTGCACCGTAATGTACATCATATATTTTTTATAGATTTATCATTCTCTTATTTTAGAAGTTACAGGGGGGGGGACACACATTTTACCACTTTGGAAGTGTCTCTCGCGCAAACTATTCAGTTTAGAAAAAAATGATATTAGAAACCTCAATATCATTTTTGAAGACCTATCCATAGACACCCCACACTTATGGGTTTGATGAAAAAAAAAAATTTGAGTTTCAGTTCTAAGTATGGGGAACCCCCAAAATTTATTGTTTTTTTTCTATTTTTGTGTAAAAATCTTAATGCGGTTCACAGAATACATCTACTTACCAAGTTTCAACATTATAGTTCTTATAGTTTCGGAAATAAATGGCTGTGACATACACGGACAGACAGACAGACAGACAGACAGACAGACAGACAGACATGACGAATCTATAAGGGTTCCGTTTTTTGCCATTTGGCTACGGAACCCTAAAAATATATATAACAATAGCCTGCGAAGCGAACAGGGATAAGCATGTGTTTATTATTAACGAAACAAGCTAGATTGCCTTAAAATTATAACTCGGTCATGAGCAACTCACGTACAACTGACGGCTGCAGCCGTCTTGTGTGTCAGATTGCAAACTGGTCCTGACTTATTCACAATGTTCTAACTGGGTACATAATTTCTATAAATTTTCGTTATATTTCTTCAAAAAAATATATCATACTGAAACTCTATTTAGAGTTACTGAAGTATCTTTATCATACGGCTGCTAATACAAAGCAGCATTCAACAGCAGTTTTATACATTTTAATCTAAGGTTTTCATTTGTCACTGTATTCATATCACTGGCTGTATGTATATGTACAATTTTGGTGTAAAATACTTTTATCAACAAACAATAAGAAGAAGCCTATTTGCCATCCCTTGCAACCATAATCATCGTTTCAAAATACAAAGATTTCCAATCTGCACTAACTACCCTACGTGGACTATCATCTCTATTGAAAAGAGAGCCTCATACTCTTAGATAGGAGTTTCAATCGTAATTTTTAGTTCAACGAGTGTGCGCGCGCATTGCTGCCCATAATTATGTAACATATTAAGCAAATTTGTATGTTAAAATTGAAACCACATTCTACATAAGAATAAGGTCTACTATTCCAAAACTCATAGGTAAAAAAGTGTTGCCTCAAGTTTTTCTATAGATTAACCCATATCTAGGCTTCGAGTGGCCATATTTGGTGCTAACAACAATTTATCCGTCTCTACATGTTGCATTTATTCATTCTTCACTAGTTTTTGTATAGATAATAATATAACCTAAATACATAACACGAGTAACTATCGTGAAATTATATAAAAACCGGTAAAAAACGAGTCAGGCCCGGTAAATAAAGGTTCCGGCCTTACTAAAAAAAAAGCAATCTTTTATCTTTTACTGAACCATTTTCTTACTTTTCCCTCTAGAATTTTCCATTTTCTTTGTTATTTCTAGGCTGCCCAAGTAAAAAGATATAAAAAAAAGATAAAGATATATTTGTTAGACACCAAATTAGTACAATGACACAAAAAAGAAACAAAACATTAATTTTACTAGTTGGGTCTAAAAGGCCCCAGCTCAGCATGTGCTGCAGTATGTTAGAGCGCTGATTTTCGGCTGAAGCCATGGGTGATTCACAAGTGGCCCTTAGGCTCTCTCACCAGTAAGTAGCCGATAAGCCAAATTAAATTGCCTGAGTGTCGGGCGTTTTTATTCGCGTCATTTGCTAACTATTCATCTAACTAAATGAATATGATGATAATATGAAAGACCAATATAATCTCTACTAGGTATGTGGTCCGCATAATAAATGTTTTTATTTTATATGGATTGAACATATAATATACAAGTTAAAGATGCTACCAACTTTTATATTACTATATTTTTGCCCAATCATTACCTAAATCATTATCGAAATTATCCATAGTTTTCCTGTAATCTACAGCTTAATAACTACTAACCCTATTCAAATTAAAGTTTTTGAAGCCTAGGAGAACAGGAGGGTTTTTTATGAGGATACAAAAGCACTATGTGCGCATCGTCAAGAATTATCACTATGCCAATTTTCAAGTTTCTAAATTGCTTGGTCTTCGATTAGAACTTCTGTGACAGTCAGCCGGACGGACACCAGAGTGATCTTATAAGGGTTCCGTTATTTTCCTTTTAAGGTCTGGAACCCTAAAAAATATTAAAACAGGTATTTTTCCGAATCATTTTGCAGCTTTCACGTTCCGCAATAACTAACGAAACCATGACAGCCATTTTTAAAACTAGGCTAAATAATTTTACAAATTAATAGCGATTTGTTTTCTAAAGCAAATAATACAATAAATGGACTGTTTTACAAAAAACTTAAACCGACTTCAAAGTACACTAAGAAGTGATCAAATCCAGATCTGATGACAATGGGACCAAATGGGAAGTGTACCCTTCCAGACAAAAAAAAGAATTTTCCAAATCGATTGATAAATGACGGAGTTATGAGGTAACAAACACAAAAAAAAAAAAAAAAAATACAACCGAATTGAGAACCTCCTCCTTCTTTTGAAGTCGGTTAAAAATTCTATCCAGAATCAATTTACTGCTTTTCGATGTTACCTTTTCTTATTGTTTTTTGTTATATTATAATAAACTAGTCCATGTTTCGAGATTGCGAAAGATCCAGAGTACATTAATATTCTAACATCATGTGAGGAAATCATAAGGAAAATAGGTCTTAAATGTATGAGGCCGGCGAAACATTGTCGTACCTTGCCGCGGTCGGCGCCTGAATCTTTGATGGATGGACGGGAAATATGATTTTCCTTAATTGTATGATACATAACTGCTTGGGAGCTACGTATTCTCATGGCTTAATTACGTCTTTGGTTTACCCTTTCGTAACAGTTGCTAGATGGCTTGTTCTGTAGAAGCCGTTGTCCATTATACCGGGTAAGTCGTTGTCAGTAAAACTTCAGCTAACTAGTAATTTTCTCCATTATAAAACCTAAATTTGAACCTGAGCGACTTTGTACAAAGTGAGCCAGTCTCATGGGGCCAAATCGGACTAAATGTCTGTGTTAAAAACTTCAGAATCAAAGCTTATCATTCAACTCAAGGTCATTGGACGTTGTAAACTTACAAAGTCAAGGCAATTGTAAATGATAACGAACTTGGGCTCAAACTTCGAGTGTGCTCTTGACGACATGTGACAATAATGTGCAAATATCCAATGGCCTCCGTGTTCCGTCGTGATCTCAAAATTAGCCCCCTAATTAGAGATGTCGCTTGTCACATATTTGTACTACGACGACATTATGTGCACTATTAAGTTAAAACGGAAATATTTTATTTTATTCCATCAAATAAGTTCCACCTGGGTTTCAATTATCATAAAATTTTATGAGACAAAAGAGGGCGCTGAACTTACAGTCTGAAGGCAATAAAAAGGGAAAGCCATGGAAAGTTTGGTGTGAAAATTATGGAATAAAAGTGCACTATGAGGGGTTGTATATGTAAATTATGAGCATTACAATGAAAAGAAGATGACAAATTATTATTACAGATATACCTCATACTTCGTTCCTAATAATTCTTAAATTGGCGATGATAGCTCAGTGGTAGTGACGTCGGATAACGTGACGAAGGTCCCGGGTTCGAATTCTAGCTTGAGCTTTCGGTGAAGAAAACATCGTGAGGAAAACATAGCAAGTTGAAAAAAAAATACATTGAACGGGTATTTTTAAGACAAAACGTCATCTATTTTCAATGCATTGTGTCCCCTCCATAGGATTCCCACTATCGTCACAAAATAAACCCGTTTCCTATATTGTCAGTTCTCGATTCTTCATTACATTGTGATCAATATAGTTCGAAAACCTGACGTCGACAAAAAAAACGTCGCATTCACTAACCATTTCATAAAAGACCTCTATAAAAAGTAAATAAGTCCTTTCCATGGACCATTGTTGTTGAAGTCATGAGACGAATTTCACGAACTCACTAATTCGATACGTAGATGTCACATAGAAGTAAATACAACCGTAAGTTAAACCATTTAGCACTTTAATTATTGGAATTGTATGAACCCGGCCAAGTACAGTGGCGGAATGAATAGGTTCGTCAGTTTTCAACTTGATTCATTCAACGTATCACGAGCACATATTACCTTTTGAAACTGAACACACTGAATTAGAAAGAATACACTGAATTAGAGAAAATAATGATTTAACTGTTCGTTATCAAAGTTCAATATTATTCAGATCAAAATTGTTTGACTGTTTATCTTGTAAACAAGATAATTTTTATTTTATGTTTTGATAAACTAAAACCTTCTTGTTGGTTTAACCTGCTCTCGTTCTTCTTCTTCTTCATATTTTTAATTTTGGCAACCAAGCCCAAATTAGGGCTCATTTCTGCCAGTGTCGAGTTATATTATAGTTTCTAGTCACAATAAATCAATTCACTTTATAGTCCTCAGTCAGTCACCGTCCATAAAAGTCATGTTTCACTACAATGGTGGTCATTGTACTAAAACTCTTCACGGACATTTTGAGACAACTTGAAAAGTCACGATACACATAATTCATTTCACTTCACTGGTGCACATGGATGATCTTTATTGGGTAAAATACCACCAAAAAATACAATAAAACTCAAAATACAAAAATTTATGAAAGTAAAAATGAAAATGCTACGTCACTCTGCAAGTTCCCGCCAAAAAGTCCACTGCTTTCGTTATTTATGTCACATTTAAATTGAAAATAGATGAACGTCATCACTTTGATTAAGGATACATCCAGATAGAGTGTTGCAGCTGTGCATGCGTCGATAAAAATAGCCTCTAACTGTTAGAGGCTAAATCAAATAAAAATTAATAAAAATGCAAAATAATGTTCAATATTTAACTTTGTCCCGATTTTAATTGAAATATTTCAACAACTATTATCATTATGAACGTCACTATGACAAGCAGAATGACGCAGAGTGAGCGTAAAACGTAGCTGTTACGCGCAGCAGCCTATAAAAGTTGGCCTGTTTTATATATTCGTGTAGTATGGCAACGTTCTTTCTGGGTATTTTTATTTCCATATAATAATAAAATTGATTCTTGCAATCTGGTGCAAGCGAAAAACAAGTCTAAGGTGACGAACCTTTTCATACCGCGACTGTACAAAATCAGAATACATTGTGGATAGATATTGAAGTAGTTAAAAATGAGGAGGATGGTAGCCAGGTAGGTGGGTACTAATGAGTGCACTACTGCCGAGATATGATATCTCATAATTTTCCTTCACCGAAAACTAAAGTTTGTTGAAGGATTCAAACCTACGACCTTCGTCGTGGTACTCACTCCCACTGAGCTATAATCACCAAGATTTACCAATCAAAGTGGTTTTTCCGGGTAAAAAAACAGTACCTAGATATAGAGAACATAAAGAACTAGCTAAACATATGGGAGACAGGAGGCAGGGTAGCTGAACCATTCTAGGTGATACCCATGTTGTTCCCATCATAAAAAAATATCATATTGGTGAACTTCTGCCAGAATTTTCAGAGAGGTAGAGCAGTTTATTCGCTCAAAGAGCAGCTCGACTGGGAAAGTACATCCACCTTACAGAATACCGCAGCCAAATAACTTTATGTGGTGTAAAGTTGTGTTCCTGCACGTGAGTAAGGTCGCCAGAGCTCATGGGGGAAGGGGGAAAGGTCGGTAACGCGTGAGCGATGCTTCGTATGTTGCAAGCGTCATATGGCTACGGTAACCGCTTACCATCAGGCGAGCCGTATGCTTGTTTACCGACATAGTCGTATAAAAAAAAAGATTTTGGTAACCTAATACAAAATCATCCTAGGTATATAAATATCAGAATGAATGATCAGAAAGCAGAAGACGAGACTCCATGATTGGAATAATCCAAGGATGTTTCCATCCCTAATACTAGCCTTATTAAAATTCCACAAAACGTCCTTTGCAGTGGTCTTGGCAGT
This sequence comes from Achlya flavicornis, assembly GCA_947623365.1. Taxonomy (NCBI): domain Eukaryota; kingdom Metazoa; phylum Arthropoda; class Insecta; order Lepidoptera; family Drepanidae; genus Achlya; species Achlya flavicornis. The sequence goes on from OX392482.1 coordinate 10,102,363, forward strand.
GACACCGACCTTCGCATTTACAATAGTTCTATTCAATTATATCGTAAATCGATTTTATGTCCGTTTAATGGTAATCGAATGACAATGATGATCCCACCGCGCCTTCTTTTCAAGCGCACTATAAAAATCTTTGAATGATGCCGCTTTGTATGAAAAAAACCACAAACGACTTCCGTGACCACAGATTTTTTAATTGTTACTTTAGGGATAAAACATCCGTAGCGTCTATTAGCTATAATTTCTATGATATAATGTTCTTTAATATGATTCAAACCCGTAATGAAAGATAAACTCAACTATATGTAACAAATTAACGTTCATAAGTGCCTTATCAGGGCCTAAACTGAATAAATGACGCATTGAATTTTGATTTAAAAATACCGGACTCAACTTTGCTATGAAACAAAAAATAACAAAAAAAGAAGTTTCTTGTATGGGCGCCCCCTTTAATTTTAAATTTTATTTCATTTTTATTATTTGTTGTTATAGCAATAGAAATACATATTTTCTGAAAATTTCTACTACAGTACTACAGTACTACAGTATAATACAGTGTAATACAGTGGGCTGTATCTAATGTACGGTAATCCGTACATTAGATACAGCCCACTGACAGACAGACGGACGGACAGCGGAGTCTTAGTTATGGGGTCCCGTTAGGAACACTTCGGGTAGGGAAGGACTTTAAAAAAAATCAAATTCTGACTCCACCTTCCACATAATACCACGCACGAACGATGCGAAATCATACCGCATAAAATCATAAACGCAGGGCCCAAATCCTGCAATTCCAGTCATAATGTTGCTAGCAATACGGTGAAAACTCACTTACCTATGAAATAAGCGTGTAGGCACGTACGTAAAACCACGCATTGTAGTAATTCTACCTTTAAATATTATATACCTATCTACTGGGACATTCCTCACACACGGTCATCTGATCCCAAACCAAGCAGAGCTTGTACTATGGACCAGATAACTGATATAATACATATTATTATTATACTATTTTTTTATTTGTAAATACTTACTTAATATACATTTACACCCAGACTCAGGACATACAGACATGTTCATGCATTTCCTGTGTGGGAATCGAACCCACGCGGCGCGGTAGGTGGAATCCTGACCCGTCCATTACAAGTAGTATGCGTCGTATTTTTGGAAAAACTCATGTAGTACCATGTAATTATAACATACGTCACTGTCCGATTGAATAATGTTCGGTACGTTACATTACGTTGACTCAACTAACGTTTACGTCAAAACAGTACACATTATTAGTTGACAAATGAAGAGCTAATTGTTTTATTATCCACTTGTTATGGTCTAAGATTATCTACAATGTTTAAGTTACGTTTAAGCTACTTACGTTACATTGAGGTACGTACATTATGGTGCGTCCATGCTACGCGAATCGAACACGAGCCGAGCCACGAACGAGCCTACAACGAGCACGATGCTAATCCCTTTGTTCGTGAAAAAACTGACAATCGCGCTCGTTCGAGGCTCGCAAGCCCGTCCACGCTACGCGAATCGTGCTCGCAGTGTGCTCGTTCGAGGCTCGGCTCGTGCTCGGTTCGCCAAGCATGGACGCACCATTATATTTCATCACTCAGACAGCATAATGAGGGCGAGGATGTAGCACGGATTAGGTTAGATTATGCAGCGCTCTTGGTGTACCATGATTAGCCGTTCTTAATCGATCGGCAAAGTTAAGCTACCACCGTCGTTGTCGGCGCCTGGATCTGTGACCGTCTAGTGGTGTTTCAAATCGAGCGTTTCCGTGTGCTTCGGAAGACACGTAAAGCCCTTGGTCCCGGTTATCACTTCATTGTGAAAGTCGTTAAGCTAGTTGGAGCCATCCTAGGCTTGAAAACTCTAACAGTAGATTGACCACTAACCTACCTCCACCGATCCGCAGTGGGCACGCGTGGTGGAGTTTCTGCCCATTCCCTTTCACCCTAATTGTTGAAAAGGAGGATATGCTCAGCAGTGGGACATTATGGCTGATGATGATACTTTATTGCGCGCATATACCATGAAAATAATATAATTTTCTTTGACGATTTTCGCCCCGCGGTTCGCCCGCATACCCGAGGAATCTTATCATACAGCTGGTTGTGTCAAGAGGTTACAAACAAACTCTCTGTCGCATTTATTATATAACTATTATTATTATAAAGAAATAATTATAACCTTAAGTACAAACATGGGCAGGAATCGAAACTACGTCACGTACATTACAGAAAAGGTATCTAACCCTAGAACCACTCGAACCGGCGCGAATTGTCAGTAAAAGCTAGTAAACGTCCAATGACAACTTTTTATACCATAAAGTAAGATGACAACGAACTATACGCTCTGATTTGATCTCACTAACAACAAAACACCATATAATTGATCACAAAAACGTCTAATTTGTGTTGAATCGCGCGTAAAATTGTCCCTTGTAAAAACTTGAGTGTCTAATTAATTCAAGCCCTATATTTATTTTTTACGCCCAAAACAATTGAACATCAAGTGTAAGTGTTTTACTCTGTATTTCACCACACTCCGTCATGGTAAGTGATGATATGGCAGGCGGTGGTAAGCACATGAAGCTCGGTAATGACGAAATTTTAGCACACCGGAAGGCTTGGCGATGGCAAATTGATGGGGACAGTGCTAGTCATTATTCTATGGGATAGTCAGTCAAGCGAGTACTACAGAGTACGCTGTGTCTTCACGGTGTTTTCCTTCACCGAAAGCTGTAGAGCGTAGAGTATTTTCGCTCAAAGAGTACGCTATCTGGGGAAGTACCTCCATCTTACTGAGCCGCAGCCAAATAACTTTATGTTGCGTTCCTGTGAGTGGGGAAGGGTCGGTAACGGGTGAGTGATGCCTCGTTTGTTATAAGCGTCAATATGGCTACGGCAGGTAACCTCTTACCATCAGGCGAGCTGTACGCTTGTTTTCCGACTTCATAGTATATACAAAATAACGCAACCTCATTTCAGGATTCGAACCCCTTCGTGTCCGCATTCGATGTCTCCACTGAGCTAATTCACTCATTCTCATTCATTCATTAAATCCGACTATCTCATCATTTTTGAGTTATTGCTATCGGCATTTACAGAATTCGAAAAAAAATACAGTCAGCAAGAAAACAGCGATTTTGGAAAAATATATATTATTATCTTAATCGATCTTGTCTCTGACAAGGATTAAAAAGCTCTATGAGGCCAAGTTAGGTTAAGGTACTAGAAACGTCACAAAACGAAAAAAAAGCATTTCCTATACATTTTGTTAGGAAGATGAATGTGAACAGTATTTTTTTTTTTCAAATTCTGTAAATGCCGATAGCATTAGTCAAAAAGTTTGGGATAATTTCCTAGGGCCATATTCACGTGGTTTTAGGCCTTATTCTACCCTAAATGGTCCTTTAAATACTTGATTCGAATATATGAAAATACACAAAAATGTAGAGCTACTATTTGTTCCGTGATCCAATACTTAAAACACAATATACTTTGTTCGTTAAGGAAATATAAACAAATAACATTTATTAACATAGATTTAAATAGAACATCACGAGAAATGGTAGTAACTTTGTTTTTAATAGCCTTGTTAGTTAAAGTAACACAAAACTCACGACTTCATGAAACGGCTAGTAGTTCCGGGAGAATAAAACTAGCTGTTAGATGTGACGATTGATTGCTTTATTTTGGGTGTAAAAGGCTATAAGAGAAATTAAGCGAATACAGATAGAGGGATGTGTTCACAAATTCTTATTGAAGTGTCTCCAGATAGACCTAAATGTTTGCCTATGCCTAAAGCAATAGCTTTTGAGATTTACGTTAAGTACTCGTGTATAAAGGTCCAATACCTCCAATACTTCAATCTACGAAATATGTATGTTTTTTTTTAAATAAGACACACAAATTGAATACTTACGTTATATTTAAATTTTAAGCTTAAACTATATCCACTAACCCCCTTACTCATAAAACGCTATTTAACTAATATACTATTTAAATGGTCACGTAAATAATGTCACATTATTTGACAATGACAATAGAGTGCCTTTATTTACGTGACCCTTTACACAGTATATTAGTTAAATAGCGCTTTATGAGTAAGGGGGTAAGATGTAAACGACAAAATGTATTCCATACATTCAAATTATCATCACATAACGAAATATTTATTAAATAGTATAACGAATTATTGAATAAATAAAATTAATTTTTATTATTATTTAATGGTATAATCACGGGGTATAATCATATAATGTATCGACCACGCACAATTCTGCACGCACAATTTCAATTCAAATGACGGGTCAGTTGGCGCAGAGTCTTAACCTATAGCGCCGCAGGTCGTGAGTTCGATTCCCACATAGGACATGCATTTGTGTGCATGAACATGTCTGTATGTCCTGAGTCTGGGTGTAATTATGTATATTAAGTATGTATTTACAAACAAACAAGTAGTATATGTATTATACCTGCCAAACACACCACAAACACACACTTTCATTTTTACAACAATTAAAAAAACACAAAACACATAATTTCAATTGTCTCAATCACAAACTCCATGCCGCGCCACTCACATCACTTTTTCTTCTTTTATACGCCTCGTTTCTCTGAATTTGTAATTGTCACGGTCCCTATTTGGAGTCATTTTTCCTAAACTGTAGCCTTCGCGATGAATAATCTTAAATATCTGTGTGATAATATTGATGGCTTTTCTATATCAAAAGCAAAATGCTGTATCCCAGAAGAATGTTCTTCTCTTATAACGCATACTGAACATCAACTCAAAATTTTGTCCCAAAATATAAGAAGCATTAATGCAAACATGGATTGCTTTCTTACACTATTAGCCAGAACTTGTTTGGATCCTGATCTCATAGTGCTCTCAGAGTGCTGGCTTTCAACCATTGAATTTCCTCCATCAATGGCAAACTACGATAATCATTCAACGAAAAACAACCCGATACAGAATGATGGTGTTGTTGTCTATATCAAGAAGTGCATTACATCAACCACCTATGAACCTGAGTTTTTGAAGGGAAATTGTTTAGTAACAAAAATAGGAAATGAAACAGCTGTAGTCTCTATATATCGCTCCCCATCGTATAGTTCAGTAGACGATTTAAAAATATTCCAAAACTCACTAGACAACCTTCTTCAAACTCTTGATAAGTTTAAAAACATTGTAATTGTAGGTGATGTTAATATTAATATTAGACCGGAGTACATTGGAAATCATGGCTCTAAATATCTCGACATGCTGTCGGTGCACGGTCTTCTACCAGGACATACCTTCGGAACTAGACAAGAATCGTGTCTAGATCATGTCATTTTAAAAACAAAACTTGACGCGACTACTTTGGTTATTAGACATACGATTACGGATCATGACGCTTGTTTCCTAAAATTAGATAAATGTACTGTAAAATTGGATAAAACAATTAATAAAATCAATTACACGGGAATCTCGGATGATTTGTCAAAAGTTGATTTTTCAAATATCGTTAATGAAACTGACTGTAATAAATCCACAACTCTACTTATTGATACACTACAAAAGGTTATTAGAAATAATACCTTAAAAATAAAAATGCCCCATCGTAAGGTCATTAAAAAGCCGTGGATAACCACAGGACTGTTACGATGTATGCGCAATAGGGATAAAATGCATAAAAAACTGAAAAAACAGCCGGATAACGAAACATTAAAAATCACATATCTCAGATATAGAAGTTTTTGTAACAAGTTAATAAAAAAAGTAAAACGACAATACGAACGTCAGGAATTGCAAAAGGCTAGTTCTACAAATATTAAAAAAACTTGGCAAGCTATAAAAAACATATCGAACTTTAAACCTAAACAGCAGCTATCAGAAGACTTACTCAAGGGACCCGTAGAACCTAAAGCACAAGTGAACTTAGTCAATAATTTCTTTGCTAACGTTGGCAAAAACCTAGCCGATAAAATTACCTCCCATATTGGGCAAACAAAGAATTCTTCTTTCATCAGTAATAAAGCCGATTCATTTGTATTATTGGATCTTGATGAAAATGAAATAAGAAGTCTCGTAAACTCCCTTAAAACGGATTGTGCTATAGGTTGGGATGGAATATCAACTGCAGTCATTAAACAGAATATTGATATTTTGACGAAACCTTTGTGCCATATATGTAATTTAAGTTTAAAAAATGGTGTATTCCCAAAACCATTTAAAAAATCATTTGTTCTCCCAATACACAAAGGTGGCGATAAAGAGAATGTGGCTAACTATCGCCCAATTTCTATATTACCTTCTCTATCAAAGATATTGGAGAGAGCAATAAACAATAGACTGACCCATTATCTTGACTCCCGAAACTTTATTTCAAAGAACCAATATGGATTCCGAAAAGGAAAATCGACAACCGATGCCGTGAATGACCTTACAGATTATGCTGTTCGTGGATTAGATTCCAAGGAGAAGTGTCTTGCAATATTTCTGGATCTAGCAAAGGCATTTGACACGGTATCGGTTCCAATTCTGCTCACAAAACTAGAAGCCTTAGGGATTCGAGATATGCAATTGAAGCTTTTCAAAGATTACCTAACGGACAGATTCCAAATGGTGAAAATCGGTGACTATATCAGTGATCCTTTGCCTGTTACTTTCGGTGTGCCTCAGGGCAGTATCTTGGGCCCAACTCTTTTCTTGATATACATCAATGATTTGTGTGACATGCAATTTAGGGGGGGTAAAATTCTCACATATGCGGATGATACTGCATTGATGTTCCAGGGAAGGAGTTGGTCTGAAGTTTTCTGTACTGCACAATCAGGCTTTAATAATGTGGTCAAATGGCTAAGGAACAATTTACTGTCATTAAACTCGGACAAAACCAAGTTTATGTGTTTCTCCATACGAAATACTGTAGAACCCCAAATCTATTCTATTAAAGCGCATTCTACTCAATGTTTGGGTATGGATATTGAAACGGACTGTCCATGCCATCAATTGGAGCGAGTCGATACGATTAAATACTTGGGAGTAATTTTTGACCGTGGTCTTGATTTTAAACAACACATTAGTCTTCTGTCACAACGCACTAGAAAGCTTATAGCTGTCTTTAAAAACATAAGGTGCGTTGCTGGGACGAAGATTATTAAAACAATGTACTTTGCGCTTTGTCAGTCTATTTTACAATATTGTATAGCGGCGTGGGGCGGTGCAGCTAAAACAAATTTACTTATACTTGAAAGAGCTCAAAGATCTGTGCTCAAGGTTGCTACCTTCCGCCGGTATCGTTATCCAACCGTAGACCTGTATCAAAATTGTAATGTATTGACAGTTAGGCAATTATTTATTAAACAAATAATTTTAAACACACATTTACAACTAAAATTTGACAGGACATCTTATAATAACCAGAGAAGAAAAGATAGAATCTGTCCGTCAGAAAGATTTAATACAAAATTCGCTCAAAAGTTCTCTTGTTACCTTAATAGCCAACTCTATAATAAAATAAGCAAAGAAATAGAAATTTTCCCCTTGACGTATTTCAAATGCAAGTATGAATTAACTCAGTGGCTTCAAAAGTTGAACTACGACCAAACTGAGGTATTACTATCTGCATAAAGCTTGTCCCTCTTTCCTGTTTAATACACTACACACACACTACACAAACATAAACCAAACACACATTCACTACACCTTCACACTTACTCTACGCTTAGGTACACTTTTTTACACTTACACTCTCCATAGAATTATTATTATACCTATTTGTTATTTAAGGCTTTGTATTTTAATAACTTGTTTTAAATGATAAACAGTAATTGGTTCTGATAAAACTTTGTAACATAAAATAAAAATATTAACAGGTCCATACTACAAGATTTATCTTAGGTACAAATTTGTAACATAAAAGGGGTATTGATGTCTATAGAACAGATGCTATGTGCATCTAGTTTAGGCGTCAATGATCAAAATGTGCTTGTATTTTAATGTAATGTATATCAATTATCTGGTTTCCATAGTACAAGCGTTGCTTAGTTTGGGATCAGATGACCGTGTGTAAAAAAAAAAAAACTATAGAAAGACATAAAAATATATTCATCGATAAAATTTTCTTTTTTCTAGATCTCCTATACGAATATTACATACCAGACGACCCTGAGAAACAGGACATAATTCTGAGGAAGTTATCCGACTACTGCGGGAAGTCCATGTTCAATTACACCACTGAAGATGAAGAACCTCCTTTCAAATGGGACTTCTACCATTCTTTCTTCTTCTCATATACTGTTGTCAGTACTATTGGTAAGTGATATCTTCTGCACTTGACTTCTAATAATGAAATAATCGTGAAGCGCTCGTGGTGTAGCATGATAAGCTGTTCTTAATCGATCGGCAAGTTAAGCTACCACCGTCATGGTCGGTACCTGGATGGGTGACCGCCTAGTGGTATTTCAAATAGAGCGTTTCCGTGCTTCGGAAGGCACGTAAAGCCGTTGGTCCCGGTTATCACTTAATTACGATAATCGTTAAGCTAGTTGGCCTTCTAGGCGGCTTTAAAACTCCTACAGTAAGTTGACCACTAGCCTCCACCGATCCGCAGTGGGCACGCGTGGTGGAGTATCTGCCCATTTCCTTTCACCCTGATTTGTGAAAGGAGGCCTGTGGGATGGATGACCACCAACGATATTCGGTAGTTCCGCGGGGTTATCACTCACGCGTATCCGACTCTTCCCCGCTCCACAATGTGAGGTTCTGGCAAACTATTGTTAAAGTCTATGATAAGTAGATTATGAAGCTCTGCTTAGTTTGGGATCAGATGACCGTGTGTGAGGACTGTCCCAGGATATTTATTTATTTATAATGGAATTTTCCAGGGCCATAATGATGATCATTGTCATTCCCCACCAAGCAAATCCATGTTGACCATGTTGATTCATCAGTAGAATAAAGTATCCATGAATTGATTTAAGATTGTCAGTGAAGCAAACATCATTAGTTCTGTCACCATCAGTGTCCTATGCAGATAGGAATCTTAAAATGAATTATGTTTCAACCTTAGGAATAATTTTCTCGTATATTGATTGTTGTTGATATTTAAATTGAATTATCTTTGATCTTATATAGGACAGATTTATTACATACTCATGTAGTCTTATTAGGGCATTCATTCAATATTATATAGTATGTTTTAATAGCTTATAAAGTCCTGTATATTTCTTTGTAATAAATCTTTGCAATATTTTAATAGGATACTCCAAAACTTTCAGGTTATGGGAACTTGGCACCCACGACTCATCTATCGAGAATTTTGATGATATTCTACGGCCTCTTCGGTATACCAATCAACGGTATTTTGCTTGCCAATCTCGGCGAATATTTCGGAATAAAGGTAAATACATAATACATACGTTAATAACGACTCCCAAAGAAACAAAAACTACATCTTTTTAAAGTCATCAGGGAACTTTATGCAAACATTGGTCCTCCGCAACGTTTTCCTGTCGCCCTGTAATTGTAAATTATTAAAAGAAACAAAAAACCCGACTGCATAAAACAAAAATTTACTGAAAAGAGAAAAAGAATATCTTAACTCTATATAATTTTGAACAAAACTTGATTTTAATAAGGTGTTCCAGTCGGGGATAAACAAATATTACAATAAAAGCACATACTTATTTAAGTAAGTGCCCTTCTGGAGCATAAATTGAATTTAGCTTTGACTTAGACTTCGAAGTTATTTTTAGTTTTACGCAGTCGAGTTTTTTGTTTCTTAATCATTTAATTTATTTCTGACTTTTTAGTTGTATAATAAATGAGATATAAGTAAATCAGGGGTACAGTAAAGTAAGGCTAATAACCATCGCAAGTCTGTGAGTTATGTAGGTATCGCTAACCGCTTAGTACGTCCTTGCATTAAACGTGCTTTTTTGTAGTTTACGTCAAAATAGTAGCATAAAAGTATTCTAATATATACATATATACATAGAATGAGCTATTTACAAGCTTTCATTTAATACCCATATTGTTATAATAAAGATTTTTTGTTTTTAATTCCCCCCCTCTTTTTTTATTCGTAGATGCCATATTAAAATAGTATACCCTATGTCACTCCCACAGTTAATACGAGTTTAACGAAACCTCATATGTTAAAATACATCACGCCGGTAAGGCTGCAGAGCGTGCCAAAAAAATAAATATAAATACATACATACACTCGAAAAACATAACCCTCCTTCCGGGTCAGTCGGGTAAAAACTATATTATTTCGTATTTTGAGACGTTGTTCACTAATAAAAATGATTCACGTGGAGGGTTTATGTGTACTTACTATAATTATATTATAAATGATCTTCATTAGTTCGCTAGATTAGGAGTCGTCAAAGAGGCATTTTCTCATGTGCTACGTAAATAATTAGCACTAGATGAAAATAATGTATTACAGTAGTACCCAACTGATAAGGCGCGTCGTGAATCTTCGTTCGCACAGAAAATAAAGTATGGCCCGAAGATTAACGAAAGAATGCAATCAACCTTAGATCACTACTTTATGGTTCATAATAAACTGCAACTGTTAGTTCCCTCTTACTCGCAAGTGACGCCCCTCTGCACACATGGCGGCAGCTTTGAAAAGTTCTGTACAATATTGTTGGAATAGTGTCTATCTTTGATTGATGACACAAAATAATGAGTATTTCGTTAGTTATTTTATCCAGAATTAATGACATCAATCATGCGTAAATTATTTGTATTTGAAATTTTCCTTTATAAGTAACATAAATCTTTCAAATCATAAGTTGAAAATGTGGAAAGATAATTCACTTCCCCTGAGGATTCCAATACTTTTCGTGATTTCTCTACAGCAAAAAATTATAAGAGCGCTATACTATACCTACTTAGATTATACATTTGGGAGATTACCTCGCAAACAGTTAAAATTAGCTGCAATTAACTCATCAAACAACGGTTTTTGGTACAAACAATAACATTATTTTCGTCTACATTCCAGCTCATATCAATATACCGCAAGTACAAAAGAAGAAATGAGAAGCGTGCGAACAGCCTGGACTATTTCTTCCATAACCTCGGAATGCTTGGGTTGATCTTCTTGTACCTCGTTCCTGGTTTCCTGTTCTTCATATTCCTGCCTGCCTGTATATTCGTAGTATTTGAAGGATGGGACTACGTTGCTTCAATTTACTATGCGTTTGTTACGCTTACCACAATTGGATTTGGAGATTTAGTTGCAGGTATTATCAAATATTGAAGAACTTTTTATTCGTCTTAGAAACGCAGCCCACTTAATGTACCCAATGAATAGGTAGGTACTAATCATTAAAAAAAAAACTTTTTTTATTTTTAATTTGTATTATAAAAAAAAAAAAAAATTATTCATTATGAATGATGACGCATGACGTACTTTTAAACACCCTCATACGAGTGCATTATACTCGACTCGTGCTCTGGGTTGGTATTTTAATTATTAACTCGATTTTTCATAATTATAATGAATTTTAAATATTTTTTAAAAATTATATAAATGATCGAAAAAAATTTTTTTATTAATTATTTGTACCTTTTCATTGGGTACATTAACTGGGCTGCGTTTCTAAGATGAATAAAAATTCACGGTGTATAACCACTATAAGATGCCTGATTTTACCTAGCAGAGGCCTGTTAATACTGGTTTTGTATTGCTCGACTTGTTTACCAAATAGTACTTACTTTTGATTCAATTTTTATTACATTTCGTTTGGAACTGCTCGTGAATTACTTCCTTATTTATTGATTATGTTCCGTCTAGCTAACTCCTTAAGTATAATAAAAAAATACAAACAAGATAGTTATATGCTTGGAACATCACAGACATGTAAGACATCTAGCGACAAGTGGCTGAACTAACTTTCAATTATGAAAATCTATGCCACCTATGCCTATTTAGTTACAAACATATCATATATCTAACACAATCTTATCTAACAATTAGTTATTATCTAACAATTGGTTAGATAAGATTGTTACAATCGTTTCATTTCATATTTTGTTTTAGGTACCGTGAACAATGGTTTCAAATATGGGTATTTCTTCACCTACCAAATATTCCTCATCGTCTGGATCACCTTCGGTCTTGGATACATCGTCATGTTGCTCGGCTTCATCACCAGTGGCATGCGATCAGAGCGCGTACATAGATTAGAACAGAAATTCGCTTACCAGTTCAAAACTACTCAAAGTAAAATCTTGCAAGGATTCACGAGAGACATGTCCGCTTTGAGGAAAATTATCAATGAAGCGAATTTGATAAAGATAAAGGTATAATAAATATTCTTTGAAAAATATTTTTTTTTCTTTTTTTAAAATAATAAATGGGCTTACATTTGGCCAATGATTTGATAAATAATACACTTTCTATAATTTTATTATTTTCATTCGCTTTTATTCTACAATTATAACTGTACTTTTTTTTCAGCCCGTCTACGTAGAGTCTTCTCCATATCTATATCGAAGTAAAAGTTGTCCTATCCTCACTTTTGACGTGGAACCCAGAGGACCCATCGTCGAAAGACGTAGAGCTAATTCTGAAAATATTCAACTCTCGGTAAGAGACATGCTTCGAATTCAATCAGATACTGATTTACTTGGAATTGATAAAGAAAAGACATTTACAGCCTCAGCTATTATAAGACCAGCCGAGTTGCTGGCTAGAGTAGTAAATGTGTTGGGTGGTATGGAACAGCCCCAAAAAGAAAAGGGAGTTCATTTGTTTGATGATGAGCATATTCTAGCAAATGAGAAACCACCATACTTCAGTATAGGTCAAGAAAGAATTACAAACTCTCCAAAAAGAGGTCGTGCTTTAAGTGTCGCTGTTCCAAACTATCAGAAGGAATCGATACCAAAGATTCATAATGAGCACACGTGGACAAGTGGTGATAATGCTGAAAAGTATAGAAGAGAAGCAAATATACGAAGTGGAAAGCTTTCACTACCTTCCAAAATTCCTCCAGGAAGTGAAGAAAACTGTCAATCTCAGAACATTATTACCAGGCTGTTCTTTAGAAAACCAAGTACAAGCGAAAGTCCTGCAGAATACATTAAGAATACGATGAAAGGTAGAGTAAGTGTTGCCCAAGGAATAAATGAAAATGTTAAAGATACCTCTCGGCCACGCCGTGGAAGTATATTTCCATCATTTGGCTTTGCAGCGGACGAAAAAAGTGACGCCGATGCTTATAAAGAAAAAACAAAACGTGGACGACATAGTATTTTTCCATCATTCGACTTTAGCCAAGACGACGATGAGGATAATATGGCAAAAGCTTATAAAGAGAGTACAAAACGTGGTCGTCACAGTATTTTTCCAACTTTCGATTTCTCTGAGGATGAAGACACAGCAGCCGTTAAAGCTTACCAACAAAAGTCTAAAAGGCATAGCATATTCCCAACATTTGATTTTAGTGAAGATGAAGATGCCGCCGCTGCAAGAGCATACAAAGAAAAAACGAGGTCAGGTAGACACAGTATATTTCCCACGTTCGATTTTAGTGATCCTGAAGACGATGTTGCAGAAACCTACAAAGAAAGTACAAAACGTGGTAGACGAAGTATTTTCCCTAGTTTCAATTTTAGTGGTCTAACTAGCAACGATGAAGATGATACAATGGATGAAGAAGAAGTCCAAAAATATAAAAACCGAACGCAAAAGGGACGATTCAGTTTATTCCCTACTTTTGGTAAAACTAAGAAACATGATGATGACGTGATGCCTGAAAGTTCAGATGAACTTGTAGAGTATAAAAATAAGACTAGTCGTGGTCGTACTAGTCTGTTCCCGACATTTGGTAGAGATCGCAAAATTAATACACCTGAAGAAAGTGCAAGTGATCTGGAAGCTAGCATAAGGCAATATAATAATCAAACCAAAGAAAGACGTGGCAGCCTATTTGATAGTGATGCACAAAGATATATAAATTCAACAGAGGGTGGTCGCAACAGCTCAATTTCTAATGATCTAGAAAACTATAGAAACAGAACAAAACGTGGTCGCCCTAGTCTTTTTGATCCTAATGTGAATATAACTAGTCTTCCCGAATCTGAACAGGTTGAAGTTCTGGAACATACCAGTGTAGCTGACCTACTTCGTGCCTTAGCTGTTTTGGAAACAGCTGCCCAGGGTCCACATTGTTCGAATGAAGTTCATGGTCTTTTAGATTTAATAACAGAACCCTCTTCTAGTCACACTAGAAGACGTGGATCGATAAGACCTGATTTCTCAATACCAACACCACCTAGTCGAGAAGATAATGATGATGGTTCTGGTCCTAGACGTAGAAGAGTATCAGCTAGGGCTGCAGCGCCGCAGTTTACACCAACATTAGCAACGGTAGTAGCTGGAGCAGAACTGCAAATTACTGCAACTGCGGCTAGAGAAAATCGTATGTCGATGCTTTCGCAGGCTCCACCTCCTTATACGGAGACTGCAGCTGAAGGCGAAACACAGAAACCGAGGGTAAGACGATATTCACCAGCACCGAATGATGCTGGAAGGTCAAGCACTGGTCCAGTGCCAAGACTCTTCTCTCGCTTGAGGAAAGAAAGTCAAAATATAGAAGAAGGAGACTCCCGACGCAGCAGTCTAACCGATGTTGTTATTGACAGTCCTAAAGACAAAACGTAACCCAGTGCCTTCCTAGTAAAATTTAGATGAACAGTATTTAATATTTATTATTACGATAAGTTAGAGTTAACCTTATTTAAAATATAAACCGTCCAAAGTTAATTTTTTTTTATTTATCTTTTCTATTTCATGAGTTTGGGATCAATTTATAAACACAGAAACTATGTGATATTATTTTTATTTAGTACCTCCAGATATGTATAGAGTCTTATACACTTGTATATTCACAAAAAAGTCTTAATCCTATTTGATTACACTAATATAGTGTACTTATAACAAAATAAATACGTATAATGATTTGTCTCATTATCAGTACCGTCAATAGTCAAGAGATATCGAGGCCTAATAAAAAAATATTACTGATATTTTGAAAAATAAAGAATTAGTAAACATTTTCAGATAATTATGTCTTTTAAATTGTTCAATGGCTACTAGTAATTTGGCTTCATTACGTAATATGGTACACACTCGTCATCTATCATTGCCAACATGACAGTACGAATTGCAAAACATTCAAATTAACACTATTGGTGGTCCCTATACTAACCTAAAATGAGTATTATAAACAACTTACAATTGTAATACTATTATATGGTTTGTAATACTATAATAATTATTTACAAGAAATAACTTTACGATTAAAGTAGGTACATCTTTGCGAATTTGGAAGGTGGAATCATCGCGTCTATGGTCTTTACAGTGCAGTATCTGGTACTGCTAAATGGAAAACACATCAATGTGATCTGTACAGAGGGTCAAAATGCGTGAGAGATCTCACATGTCATTAATTTTCAGGTATCGAAGCTATCCTGTCTTACATCTTTATCTATACTAACATTAGAGTAACACTGATCTATATTTCCATTGTCATCTTGACTTAGCGTTTCAAATATAGATATTAAATTATTTAGTCCAATGATGTAGCCATCTTCGTGATTGCCTACTTTCCAAGCAGAATCATGGTCTATATTCACATGTTCTGGTACTGGAACGGTTTTGGCGAAGTCTATCATCCAAATGGAAGCTTTTCTCTTGTCGTGGACGAAAAGCAATGAACTGCCGATGAGCTCGTGTGTTCTGAAGAAGTGTGATTCGTTTAAGGTCGCTCGGATACTCTTCAATCTTTCTAAGTATCTCGGCTGTGGAAGAAAATAGTTAATGATCAGAAAAACATCCATTAAATCTCAAATTATAGGCAGTTGTTTAATATATTAAATTAAACTTTATGTTTTTATAAATGAGTTTCTGAGCTGTGTATTGAATTTCATAGAATTTAAATTAAATGTAACTTAGAGACTCTACAAAATGAATTAAATTTTTATTAACTTTTAATAAATACTGTAAGGATACATACCGCAGAATTAGGGCAATTGCTCGTAAAATCTTTGAACGCTTCAACAATTTGATCTCTAGTTTTGGTTGTTTTGAAGTCTTTGGAACTGGTCCCGTCAGCTTTCTTCACTCCGTCTATTCTGAAGCCTAAGGTTGCCGTTGAACTGATGGTCTCCCTCCATATCATGTATCTGGGTTTCGTCACGCCTTTGCTTCTATGTTCCTCTTCTGTGGGCGCTTTGGGGTCTATTTGTATCATCTTTTCGTACATGTCCTGGAATTAAGTATATCACAAATTAGTTAAGTTTTTTAAAAAAATGTGACAAAACGGGAAAAAAACGCTTGTAATGAGCATACAAACAATCCAAAAAAAAATACCAATGTAGGTAATCATGAATCAGGAAACGTAATAATTAAGGAGTTCATCGCGTGGCCATTAATTCTATTTTGGTATTGACTTTATGGATATTTGTTTAAGAAATCTTAGCGCCATATTTAGATTACTGCGCTCCGTTTCTTATCAATGACGTAAAACTCTCAATTAAAACAAGTTTATCTTTAAATTTATACATTCCTTGACATTGTCAGATAATAATTAATACTGTCTGAAAGTTAACTACTATAAAACCTGCATTGTAATTATCTCTATAAGAAGGATTTTTTTTTTAAATAAACTAGGTCCTACTCTATCGAACTGTATGCTTTAGATATTTTACGATATATTTTGCTCGGATTTTATTAGGAACTCGTTATCAAATAAATACTTTTAGTGGTTAAAGGTTAATAGATACTAAAATTACTAGCTTACTTTTCTTAACTTAGTCTTCTCTTTAGCCTTCGCCAGTTCTTCTTCAAGATATGTCCTTACTCCGATCTTGCAGTCCATAACACAAGGGCTGTCGTAGTCGCTCAGGAGATCTTGTAGTTGTAAGTACACTGTTAAAGTGCTTGGTTAAGAAAATAATCTCGAATCTTTACCACAGTTTGAAAATGTTAAGAGGTTTCATATCTAAGTTCTATATCTAAATATGTTGGTTTATACAATGCTAATTATGCTTTATTAATAGTATATTAAGAGTTCTTGAAACTTTTTGAAAGAGATAATGCAGGTCTCATAATATATGACCAAATACTGAGTATAAATTAATTCGCATAAAGATTATGTTAAAAAATAATCTAACGTAACTATCTGTTACCGTATCGGTAGAATTTATGAGTTCACCTTGAAACATAATAATCTTTTCTACACCTGCAAGAATCACGTCCAACTAGCTACCTACACTTTGTACACAAAAAAGTGCTAAATTGATCTAGCGCCGAAAGCGCCAAGTTAGCAACAGGTGGCAATCATTTGACTCCGCTCACTATCGTTTACGTATTAACGTTTTATATTGAAAAAGGATACATTCTCCATCGTCACAGGTGACTTGACCCTTGTATTCAGGTACAAACGGCCTCAGGACGTCTTTCATCAGCAACTGGAAATAAAGAGAATAGTATTTTTAATCTCAGATGCATCAATAGCTGGAGAATGTGCAAAAAATTTAAATGATATTCAGAATCACAAAGATCTCTATAAGATCATCTGAACATTGCCAGCAAAGTCACCAAAACCACAAGTATGTTAATAAACAAGAGTATGTTTAAACCAAACAAACGATAAGAGCACAATAATTAAGAACTAATAATAATCAGATACATTATGCTTATGACGCAAGAGAACCGGTCATCATAACCTGTTGGACTGGCACAGGATCCAAAAATAGTTGCAAATCTAGGACTTAAAGCACCTTAAAGACGTAGTCTACATTAAGTTGCACTCTCTAAGTATATACTGTAGTCTTTAAGTTGGAAATCATAGTTCCAAAATTAACTTTTTTGGTATTTTTACAAATACAGGATGGTTTCGTTTACGTTCCTATAACATTAATCTGATTAATAGTGTGTTGTCGTACGCAGGCCGGGGAAGCTTACTGATATAAAAAAACAGGCCTTAAATTAATAACCGGGCCATTTTTTATAAAAAATCATATAATAGCTTTGGTTGGCTACCTGGCGTCTTAGCTTGTAAACAAATTCAAGGATGTTCTAAAAAATATAGCCAATATTATGCTGTGCAAACAAAGTATACAAGAATACTTTACAAGACAATCGACACCGAGAAATTTGCACGTCAAAACTGTTCACGTCTTCGACGTCCTCGTCATTATCCGATTGTCACATTTGACGTCAATCTATTATGTTTATATTTAAATTATTTTCATGTGGTTATCGTATGTCACAAAGCAAACTTTACTTTTGTGTCACGGATACTGGTTTTGGATACTTTAATTTTGATTGTCACGTTACGGTGCACGCGGTGGTTCATTGCTACGTATATTATAATACCTATATTATAAAAAATTACCGAAATGAAGTTTATAAAAATGCGGACTGAGAAGCAATAGCACAGGCAAGTCCCTATAAAGAGTGTTGTTGTGTGCAAAAGCTGTTAGCCCTAGTAAATAAAATATAATAAAAATATAAAATAATGAACTGACGTCAAGAAACCGACACAACTGGTAACAAATAAAATAATAACGTAATTAAAAGTTCAATTATATACATAAAATAAATACCTATAATTATCATTTAGTAGGTAATGAGTAGGTATTTATCATAATTGGATATAATTGACGTCACACAAAACTATTATACTTACCTAATTGAATTCTAAAAATAACTATCATTAATTTAAATTGTTATGTAGATAACTACCAAAAGTACTCAGTCCTTATTCATGTATATAGTTAAGTAGTAATAACTATATATCTATATGTATGAGTAGTACATGTAGAGGGACGAAATGAAAATCAAAAACGAAGGCAAGTATAAAAATTGTTATCAGTTCATTTTAGCCAAAGAGCTCTTTTACTCGCAATATTTATATGAAGTCGGTTTCCATTCTGTCAGTAGATTTACACTCATAATGAGTTATTTTTTTTACCACAAACTAATATATGTAGGTACTTAGGTACATTAACATAAATAAATTAGAAAACATTATGAAACATTACCACTAACATTCGCCAAACACGTGCCAATTAACTTACAAATTTTAATAATGAACGCACACACGTGCTTTTACTTAATAGATGATCTAGAAAAGAACATTATACTCGTATCTAAGCTGCAGAAAAGACATCACGCATCTTCAAATAAAAGCTTAGATACCTGTTGCTTTGAATTTACGATTTGATACGTATAAGATAAGTTTGAATTTATTTTAACAGTTTTCCCTATTATTAATACCACATGTTATAAACTCCTTGAACTGGGTTTTTTGCACTGTAACATGGGTTTTTTATCTTTTTGATATTCTCAGTCGCAGAAGCCGCATCATTGCAAGAATATGAGAATATTCTCTCTCTTATATAGTTTTTGATTTTATATGACTCAATATAAATATAATGAAACATGGCTAGGTGATTAACCGCGGAACCCATCGCGTGCATCGGTGCAATGCTAAAGTAGTGTAGAAGTAGTTTTAGAAATTATTAATAGCTGTAATATTTGCGGTTATATTACAGGGAAAATATCAATAGTGTTAGTAAAATTCCCAATACCAGAATGAACTAATCCTCCCCATGAGTTAACACGTACGTATATACTACACTGCTGACACACCATCGAAAGAATCTCCACATGACTCTTGACGTAGACAGCCACTAATATGGGATGTTTAAGAAATTCACCCACGCTGCTAAATCTGCGATGCGCAAGTATTAGACCATGCAACATTTTATAGAGAAGTGAATACAAAGACGTTGATAAGACTGTGGTCGACTTTTTGGCGGGAACTTGCAGAGTGACGTAGCATTTTCATTTTTATTTTCATAAATTTGTGTATTTTGAGTTTTATTGTGTATTTTTGGTGGTATTTTACCCAATAAAGATCATCCATGTGCACCAGTGAAGTGAAATGAAATGAATTATGTGTATCGTGACTTTTCAAGTTGTCTCAAAATGTCCGTGTAGAGTTTTACTACAATGACCACCATTGTAGTAAAACATGACTTTTATGGACGTTGACTGACTGAGGACTATAATGTGAAGTGATTTATTGTGACTGGAAACTATAATATAACTCGACACTGGCAGAAATAAGCCCTAATTTGGGCTTGGTTGCCAAAATTAAAAATACGAAGAAGACTGTGGTTTCCTTAAATCTCAACATAACTAGATAATGACATATTCCACGTCATACAAAAAGATGGAGGAAAACGGATATCCATATGATGAAATTTAGCGCTGGTTTGCCAGTATGTCATGGAATAAGCAGAATCGTGCAAACTTTACCACTAATTACAAGATTGCTTAGAATCTTGATATGTATGTATATAAAATTTTGATTGCGAACTTTATACGAAGTAACGTGTATGGTCAAAGTCAAGTCAATTTAGATTCTAAAAACATGATTCGTCTGTTTTCTCCATTGATTATTTTTGGTTGGTCATCTTTAGAGTGATCTGATGAAATATATGACCCAAATGATGACCGACTGAATAAAACGGAACATCTAGCTACAGCACATGAATCACATTTCCTCAAATTCTTATATCAGTTAAGGATGTAACATTGATAAACTGTGGTTAGACATTTTCTTATTAGCCATTGTGGTTTGCCAAATTCCCAAGCTCTTTTTATGGAGGAAACTCTTTATTTTAATAAATATATTTGGCTATATTTAGTATTATCCATAATTCTACGTGAATACAATATGCTATCGATAATAGCCCATTGTTGGCATTAAGGCAGTTTCCAATTTTGGCACTTTCACAATGTGCTGTCTCTCATATTACCAAAAAAATATCTCACCTTAAAGCACTTTTCTTCCTGCGCACTAAGCTTCTTCAAAATCGTGCCCTGGTCAGGTCCCGCTTTGAAGTTCCCCTGATGACCAGCGAGCTGTATCCAAGGATACCGCTGCTTCTTGTAGGTTTGGAAGAAAGGTGTCCACTGAACTATGTTACGGAGCTTCCGCCATCTTTCCGATTGCTGAAATTAGAAAAATAAATACTTTAGTCTTAGGGTAGAATTAAGTAGGCCTGGGGAAATTTATTTTAGGAGCCACCAAATAACATGATAGTACTTTTAAAGTATTTGCAATGTTTAGACAATTAGAGCCCGCCCGCCCGCGCAATGGTGACCGCCTAGTGGTATTTCAAATCGAGCGTTTCCGTGCTTCGGAAGGCACGTAAAGCCGTTGGTCCCGGTTATCACTTAATTGTGATAGTCGTTAAGCTAGTTGGATGCCTCCTAGGCGGCTTGAAAAATTCCAACAGTCGGTTGACCACTAGCTTACCTCCACCAATCCGCAGTGGGCACGTGTGGTGGAGTATCGCCCAGTCCCTTTCACCCTCATTTGTGAAAGGAGGCCTGTGCTCAGCAGTTGGACATTATAGGCTGATGATGATGATGATGATGAGACAATTAGAGCAAACATTTATGTAATGGAAGATGACCTTAACTGACCCTAACGAAATTGTTACCTTTCGTTGATGTTCCGTTTAGTTACTGCTTGAACGATTTAACAGTTACTGTTAACAGTAATGGATAAGGTGGACCCCATTTTGATTTTAGTGCGGATATTCCTTGCGTTGACCTGATTTGGTAATTCGCGCATGAGACGTACGGCAACCGATTATTCTATGTATTATTTATGCTTTAAAACTAATGAAAATCATACGTTGGCTCCTTATAAATAAGTAACGGAGATTTGTTAATACAAAACCAATGTATGTTCTATAAAGTTTTTAATGCAAAATACATACATACGCCGCATGCGCAAGTCATAAAATTACGTCGAATAGGCGCTTGAATCCTATACTAATAGACGCAAGAAATCCTAACTAATATTATAAATGCGTGAGTTTGTTTGGTATTTTTTGGTTGTTACGCCTTCACGCCTCAACTACTCAACGGATCATCATGATATTTGGCATGTAGATAGTCTATGGTATGGAGAAGGATATAGGCAATTTTTCATCTCAGGAACGCGGGTGGAACCGCGAGAAACAGCTAGTATTTGATAAATAAGGACAATCCACTTTAAAGTATTGCAAATCTACCTACCTACTGTTATTCTTATATTTGCGAATGGATCAACTTTCAAACAATACTCAAGTATTATATTATAGTCTTATAATAAACAACAATAACACTAGGTATGTAAACAAACATTAACGACTATTGTTTGTCTTGTAAACACGGTATTTAAGATTAATCATATCATTTTTTTTACCATGAAGCTAGCCTAGAGCGTGTAAATAGCCTTCTGAAATGACGTATGACGATTATAGTAGCTAATTACAAGAGTTCATGTAAACAGGTAATTAGAGAATTAAAATGATAACAGTAAATATATGAAACACTATTTCTGCGCATTCAAAATATTGACTAATGTTTAAAATTAGGTTACAATAATAATAATAAATATCCTGGGACATTCCTCACACACGGTCATCTGATCCCAAACTAAGCAGAGCTTGTACTATGGAAACCAGATAACTGATATAATACATATACTACTTTTTGTTTGTAATCGTTCAAACTATGTACGCGCATTTCGTTTCAAGGCATTTAGACCGTACCCGTGCTCATAGACCGTACTCTCGTATAGTCGCTCTACGATATTCTAACTCTATGATTTATACCTTATTCGGAATAAATACATCGATCTAATTAATTGCTTTTAATTAATTCATATTTGTTGCATCCAAATTATAATTATGTTGACAAAACTGTAACTAACTCAAAACAAAAACGGCGACTTCGTTAATTATAGTTAATATCGTTAGATGTCGCCACTAGGGGTAGTTCAAAATCTAGTTTCTGCGGTTAATTAAGTAGGTATGGTATGCATATTCAATTATAAAAAATGATTAATTAAAGCAAAACTAAACCAAATATTAAACATTAATCAATATTTTGTTAAATTATTAAATAATTAATTTAATAACAAATTAATAATATAATAATTAATTCAGAGAAAATAATATAACATAACTTATTTGAATTCAATCAGAAAATAATATATAACAGAAAGTAAAAAAAATAAAAATCCTACTAAATAAAAATATATAAAAAACAAACCTTTTTAGCATTAGAAACGTACACACAAAACGCGACATCCATAAAATTCTCCATGATAAAACAAATATTGCCGGCATACATTCTCGACAAATCACAATAAACAAACGAACACAAAAATTAATTCACACAAATGTCACTCAAATTGTAACTATTATAGAGCTGATATTCGACACGCAACGCACTGTAGCTTACTGGTTGAAATTAAGTCAGCACTGGCGATATAAACGAACATTATGGACCCACTGACTCACATGGACGTAGCAAAGACCGCAACACAACTATGACGTCAGTGTAATAACATTCGATATATAAAATCCTACATTGAGTTTTCCCGTTCTACCGAAGGCGTATGCGATTAATTTTGTACTGCGAAGCCACCGAGCGTCATTTTTGTCGCACTTTATATGACGTAAATAAATATAAAGATAATAAATAAGTATTACGTAATTAAAGGTGTGTGACTTGACGTGAAAAGTCATGCTTACTTGGCTAGCTAGGATAGTCACTGATAGAGCTTTAGCAAGCCAAGCAGAGCGGCAGATAATGTACTCAGATAATGATGATAAGGTCTCATAGAAACTAATGCATTCTAATTATTGACCTCATTGAAGATAAGCATTGTTCCAAAAAAATATTTGTCGTGTTTCAGTGAACAAATGAATTTACGTTTTGTAAATAGGCAAAACATTTTTTGTAAGTTTATAATAATAATAATAATAAGCTTTATTTATCTCCACAAATACATAAAGGTGAAAAGAAAAAATACATGTCATAAAACACTATAGCACTTACAAAGTTTAAAGTCTATTTAGATGTTTGAAAGGTTCAAGATTGATTACAAATGTGTTATACAATGACTGTTGAATCAAAATGAAATGAAAGAATCATGGCGAGCTCCATACATTGATTTGTACAAAAAAATTAAACATTTTAGAGGGTATTTAATCACTTCCAGTGTTGATATTACATTACCACCAACATGTACATACATGAAATATTTTATAAACCCCGCAAAATATAGCAACAACATAATGGTTTTGGTCGCAAATAGTCGCGATTCGCCGGCTTGCCATAAAAAATCACATTTTTATCCCGGGGTTCAAAAAATATTTTAAATGGCTCAAGTCGTTCCTTAGGCACCAAGGATCAATTATAACGTCATTCCAACGTCTCTAAAAAGCTTTATTTTTTTGTACAAATCTCGCCATGATCCTTTCTGTGCTATATTTTCAAAGTTTCAAATGAAGTAGATCTAATGATGCAAAACAATACAAAACAATTTGCTATCCATCATAAAACTTTGCATAAATTGGTATACAATCAGATTCTTAAAATTTCCAAAAATGTAAACAATGTTATTAACCGACTTCAAAAAAAGGAGGAGGTTCTCAATTCGGTTCGGGATCGGCGCCTTACAATGATACATTGTTTGTACTAACTTAAGCGATTAGCAATCGCGTGCCTAACTATCTCTGTTGTTGCCGTTTCTTATCTTACTCGTATGTTCTACTTATACTACTGTATTGAAATAGAACTATTTATTTTTCCATTACGAAAGCATATTAATTTAAACTTTTTTCCGCTTGCTGTTCCCCGCTGTTTCAACCGAGATCCGGGGCTAAAAAAATAGTCATGTCTCTCCCCATACCAAAAAGCTATCTGCGTGCTTTTAATCGCGATCGGTTCGGAGGTTTAGTCGTGAAGAGACAACAAACAGTCAGAGTAACTTTCGCATTCATAATATTAGGATAGAGAGGCTGCTGTCTCGTAAAAATCAAAATTTCCAGGATTTTTGTGAATACCCACAAATGAATAGGGATGTTAACTGGGTAAACAAATATCTAATTAGTCCGTTAATTAGATTAACAAAAAAAATTGCTTTAATAAATCATTAAAACAAAGATAACGCGCGTCAAGGGGGCTCGTGCATTGAGTCACTTTAAAGTAAAAACTGTACCATAACGTGACTTCACGTGGAACTTCAACACACGATATCTTCGTATTTTTGTTTTAATTGACAAAAGAAAAAAAATTGTCCAATATTTTTTGATAATGTAGATGACAGATTAAATATAATGTTTCAGTCGTCTAGCCTATTATACAATATCTCTTTACACTTCCTGCTATTTAAACTGTTGGAGTATTCCAATTGACATTGCACGGAATCCAATAATAATATTTTGATGAATCACACATAATTCAGCCTTTACGCATTTGTCTAATGATTTTAACCGTAAAGATGATGAATCAAAATCCATTATTAATAACAAATGTACAGTCATGTGCAAAAAATATTGATAGGTACGCCATGTCATGGGTTAAAAAGTCAAGTTTTCAAGTGTTCGACGAATAATAGTATTAACAGTTAAAATAATTTGATTTACTTCACTACAAAAAACACTACTTTTACCCAGCCATGGTCGGTAGTAAGAATAACCGCAGGTTAATTCCGAATACAGCTTACGTTTAGAGGTTTTTATTTACCGCAGAAAGAAACTTCCATGACAAAGAGCACCGCATCAAATTGACTATTCCATCCTTATTCTGTGTCTCGAGGATAAGAAAAGTATGAGCTGATGTCTACCAATTTCATATTGCAAGACTTTTTATTGTAGAATGTCGACTTAAACGACGAAAGCTCAATATATCTTTGCAGAGTTCAGTGCCTTCAAAAACTGTTCACCATCCAAAATCGTGATGATATCATTGACAGCAGAAGAAACTTCTACACTGTTCTCGAATGCTCCAATTAAAGCAATCAATTGTATACGATGCAATAAAGAAACACCCACCGCATTGTTCCATGGTGTTGATACATCATCACGTGATACATATCAGCTCATCAATTAAGTTAATTTACCATGAGATCATAAAAACTACGTTGATAGCAATCACTGATTGAATGTCGCATTCTTAACAAGTTTTATGACAGTTATTGTACCATATAAGCTGGAATTAGAAAGGACCTTTGGAAATGTGGAGTATTTTAATGATCCGTTAAATAATTGGACGTCATAGTAATAGTCGCATCGATTAACCAATCCAGATTTTGCATCATGGTCCTCAATGACGTCAATGTTTTGTGCAATTTATTTCACGGAAATATTAAGTAGGTACATCCAGAGTCCATTAAGTTCAAGTATTTATAAGTGCCAGTAGTTTCTCGAAGACTTTGAGATATCGCTTCATTGCTAGATACTGAAACTCAAACCCAAGACTGATTCCCAGTTACGATTCTAATTTCGAGCTAGATTCAATTGATAATCATCTGAATCCCAATAATGCTATTGTTTAAATGATAATACGGACGCGACACGTTGGGACTTCAAATATCTTCGGTGAATTGGAAGTGAATCTACTGTCCTTAGTTCTGAGACTTCATCTCACCTCTATGGGGATAATATATACGATTATTTATTTCTTCCTTACTACAGATCAGCCGCTACGTCGAGTCACTGTGCTAAGGTATGTAGATCAAGTGATTTCACATTGCACTCTCTGGATTCGCATAATTTTGACCGGATTTCCAATATCTCGCTCGCAATGAATCTCTTAACCAGTTTTATGTTTCTGTTCTCATTTTACTTTAACCGTAACGGCGGCACTTTACAATTCACCACTTTTTGCCATGTCGCATTATACACTTTCAAAGTTGTTACTTTGTGCATAACTTTCATTACACAGTGGTAAAACTTTTACTGAATTTCGAAACAACTCAATTGAACGCGGTTTTCTAAAAAAAATATTATTAGAAAACTCTGTTACGGTAATTTGAAAATGACAGCAAAAGCCATGATCCATCCATCATCCAAGCTGCTTCGTCAACAATTACTATTAGTTTCTATACGATGATGTAAATTTCAAATTCTATACAAATAACGGAACAAAACGTTAAAAGTATAACAAAACGGTTTCTCCTTTAAATTCTAAAGTGTTAACTTTCGAAGTAGTGACAGGTATTTTATGAGGTAAATAAAATCATCAGGTTCTTACGTATCCTGTAATAACCACATCCTATTGCGGTTTTGATCGTGATTTAGTTCATTATCTCTGACTCGACAAGTCGACACCCTTGTTAGTGGTCATTTCGGGACATTCGATTGATTTGAAATTGATAAATAACAATCCGCCCACTTAGAAGGTGTTGAAGGATACGATAGGCTGATATATGTTCAACGAAGTAACATTTATTTGTTAAATCAAATCTTTAGTTAAAAAACCGGCCAAGTGCGAGTCAGACGCACGCACCGAGGGTTCCGTACACACGGCAACAGATCAAGCTATACATTTCTAGTATAAGCTGACCTCCCATTGTTTGGAAATCCTATACAATGCGAGATCAGCTTATACTGGAAATGTATAGCTTGATCTGTAGCCGTGTGTACAAACCTGTAGGTATATAAGTAAATGGTAGTATAGACCTGAGTATTTGATATTAATTTCAATTTATGACGTATTAAAAAAAAACTACTTACTAGATCTCGTTCAAACCAATTTTCGGTGGAAGTTTGCACCGTAATGTACATCATATATTTTTTATAGATTTATCATTCTCTTATTTTAGAAGTTACAGGGGGGGGGACACACATTTTACCACTTTGGAAGTGTCTCTCGCGCAAACTATTCAGTTTAGAAAAAAATGATATTAGAAACCTCAATATCATTTTTGAAGACCTATCCACAGAAAAAAAAATTTTGAGTTTCAGTTCTAAGTATGGGGAACCCCCAAAATTTATTGTTTTTTTTCTATTTTTGTGTGAAAATCTTAATGCGGTTCACAGAATACATCTACTTACCAAGTTTCAACATTATAGTTCTTATAGTTTCGGAAATAAATGGCCGTGACATACGGACAGACAGACAGACATGACGAATCTATAAGGGTTCCGTTTTTTGCCATTTGGCTACGGAACCCTAAAAACCCTGGTATTAATAACTTTTAGATGTACCTACGTACAAACGTAACAGTGTAGCATAAGCGATGAGTATAGTGATTTATAATATAGGTATAGGTATATGAAAGGCTAGAGTATTATTTTCATCTATAAATATTTTTCCTCTAAAGAGGTTTCACAAAAAAGGGAATCACAGAACGAACGTCACAAACTACGTAAATAGGTACATTTATTATACTAAAAGGAAATTATCAATCAATTAAAATAATCTAACAATACATACATACGTATGTGGAGAAGCTAATCTACATCTAAAACAATAGCCACCCTATATATAGAATTAAAATGGGATTTTTAATCATTAACAATTCTCGGAAATTATATTTGATAAAACCGATTTCAATTACGTAATTGTACCAGATTAATCAGAAAATTAAATGACTAGTTACTCTCCGCCTTCACTTCACAAAGGTTTTTGAAAACGATACTGAAAACATCCCCTCTCTTTCTATAAACGGGCTGTTACGTTAGCAAGAACGAGACAGAAGGCCGTAGACGTGGGGGCAGGTGCTATTATGTCAAGAGCGCCTATGACGCACGTAACGGCTTTGACGAAACGCATCTGCTAAGAAATAAGACCTTCTTGTAGGACATTCTTGTTATTATTAAGTTTTTGATTTGTTATTCGAATCACGATAGCGGTTTATTGTCAATTGTATGCAATTACTGATAGTAGGTATCCTTGGGCTTTGGCACGCGACACGCAAAATAACCAAGATGCTAGATATCTGGAAATCGAGATTTTTTACATCTTTTATATATACAATTCTACTGCACGTGTGTATGTCACTGAATTCCTCCTAAACGGCTGACCGATTTGAATGTTTTTTTTTGTATGCGTTTGGGTGGTGCCCTGGATGGTTTAGATTCACAAATCAGCCCGGCAACAAATTGGTCCATCCATTTAGGAGGAGTTCAGTGACATACACACGTACACGTACGTGTACAGTAGAATTAACTCCCTGGATGGTTTAGATAGGGTAGAGTAGGGTAGGGTAGCACCAAATGGTAGATAGAGTAGCACCACGCGAACGAAGTCGCGCCGGGCAGCTAGTGTATTATAATATATTAATGAACTGCCCCACAAATCATTTAAAATGAAAACATCTTCGAACTCGCTTAAAATGACCGTCTAAAACGAATCTGTTTTAGACGGACATTTTAAGCGAGTAATTAGTTTATGAATAATTCTTCAACACTACATACGATACGATTGTTTCTCTTCATTATAATTACCTCAACGCAAAAAAATCCCACGTCAAGTTTAGACATTCAATGTTATCTACAATACAATAAAGAAATCGCAGGCAATTTCTTTATTCTATATTTTCAAAGTACATTTTGGAAAGTATTCAGATTATTTTGAGTTGGGAATTCCAAAAAGTTAATTCATGGTGATCCTACAACTAAATCGCAACAAAAGAAACAAACGGTATTCAAGCAGGTACCCCATTTTTTCAAATTTCCGGACCTTAAATAGAAACAATGGTATTGTCCCGACATCGCGACACGCTTCTTAAACAAATTAGTCTATTATTTAATATTTAGGAGGGACCTTGATGTTATGATGGACACCATTTATTTTAGATGGAACATTTTATTGTTAGGTACAGTACAGTACAGTAATATAGCCAGCAATTTAAATATTTTGGAACTTTATTTTATTTAGTTAGGAAAATAAAAAGTTTAATCTTTGTTTAGCAATTGAAGACGTGATGCGAACAGTTTCCAGAGATGGAACCTACTTTGATTTTTGTAAGCAATAATACCAAAATGAGTAACGTTTCGCTTGAACTACATTACCCAAAAGCCAAATCTCCGGTTTTCCTTAGTGTCGAGCTGTCGACCCGCTCGCAAAATGACAGGCCATTAGCCCAAAAACGCTATGACAAATATGCACAGATATAATAGTAGCGCAGATTACGTATCATCGTCATACAAGAAGAATTTTAGCATTTCCTAAATCTTGTTTACCATTTGACTCACTAATGTATTGTCAAGTTCTTTGAATCCACTTTTGTTTAACGAGAAATCCATTACGAAGACGATGTGTCGTCATTTACGAATATTTTGAATTATGAATAGTCGATCTGTGAAAGTTGTAAAAACTCACTTTCAAATTAAATAATGTAATACTACTTTTTCTATGTGAAAGTATTTTTTTTAGTTTGTTAGATTTTATTATTATCTCAAGCATTTAAATAGACTATTGAAACCCTAATGAGTTTATCGTAAAACATCAAAAAAGATGAGAGACACTTAGACACCTGAGTACCTACACCTACTTTTCGCTTGATATCTGTTAGTTGAAGAGCGGAACAGACTTATGTTGTCGATTATTCGCAAAATTAACACAGTCTAGACTTCTACGTGCGTCCATTTGACCGCCGCGGTCGCTGTGTGCAAGGGTCAAAAGTGGCGCATCATAGATTACAGTGGTTGCGAAACGCAGAACTCTAGACCGCTCGCTGAGGGATCGGCCCACTATCTATGTGGATCAAGCTAATAGAATCAAGAGAGGGAAAAGTAAACCTTGCTAATCATTAAAGATGCAATTGAATCCCTTATCGTATGTTATGGAACATGACCTAATCTCCCCTTGCTTATTAGAGAAATATAAAACAAAAAATATTTGAAACGACCACAAACATGACGTGTTGACAAATATCATCGCAATGCGTTTAACAAAGCAATAAATCTGACATTTTAAGTTATCCGTAAGTATTAATCTTTGATCTAAGAATTAGTTAGACGGCGCCATATTTGGCTTGCAACCACACGTTCACTTAAAGGCTGAATTTTATTTATTTTGTACCACTAGAGATGGCTTATTAAGATATCCTTTTTGGGTATAACGATACATGTATTTCTCCTTGTTTATTAAACACCTTAGAAATAAAATATAGGAATTTATTACACAGAATAACAAATTCACTATAATGTTGAAAAAGCTGTTGCTGTTTCTGTCTGAATAAGCGACTGTTTACATCGAGATAAGATGTTACTACAAACCCTTGGAATGTTTTTTTTAAATCGACAAGTAAAAACGTTATCCACCATACACGGACGGACAAAACGGTGCACGGATCTATAGATATTGGCTTTATAGTACCCACCTGCTGGCTGCCACCCTCTAGCACCCTCTAGTTGAAAATCTGTCACCGAGCACCTATCGGTGTGTTACGACAGCTGCACTTGAGAGCCAGTTCCTTCTAGGCTTTGTATGCTGACCACCTTCAGCCACATCCATCCATCCATCACTTCCATAAAAAAATTGTGCAGACATCTCGAACCGCTCTTTAAAGACATTTTTGGCTTGACAACTATGTTAAACACACAAAAAACTAGTCGAATAGATGCATACATCACATTTGCATGCTGTGTGCGTTGAAGTTACGCAAAGGATTTTAATCGTTTTTACACCGGTGCTGGTGTACCTTTTCGACATTCTCGTTAGGATTACATTTATATTTTTACAGTGGGTTTTAGGCTTTATCTCTAGTTACAGAGATTAGATAACTCTTTATTGTACACCAAAAAACAAAAATAAATAAATTACTGTACAATGGACGATCTTATCGCTAAGAAGCGATCTTTTCCAGACAACCTTTGGTTGGAGAGGAATCAATATACTATGAAATGATAAAGAAATAAAAAAGATAAATCAATAAATAAAATAAGTTAAAATTAGTTTAGTAGTTTAGGGGGACAAGTACAACAAACCAAAAAAAAACGTTTATATTTATAATGTCACACACTATATGTTGACTATATTACATAGAATGGCGACAAGAGGTTACAAATGAACAACCAAACTTCTTTTTAGAATTTTTAATATTAGTATGACGATGATTACTCAGATTTCGTTCGAAAAAGTTTTTTGGCTCCTATTCGAACTAAGAAATGTTAGTCAATGAATCACTAGTATTAGTAAATAATGTCTACTCATTGTTTGTCAGTTTAGTATGACGCAAATAAATTAGTATTTAGTTATGCGGTATTGAAGTACTAAAAACCAAAAAACCGGCCAAGTGCGAGTCAGACTCGCGCACCGAGGGTTCCGTACAAACCTGTAGGTATATAAGTAAATGGTAGTATAGACCTGAGTATTTGATATTAATTTCAATTTATGACCTATTAAAAAAAAACTACTTACTAGATCTCGTTCAAACCAATTTTCAGTGGAAGTTTGCACCGTAATGTACATCATATATTTTTTATAGATTTATCATTCTCTTATTTTAGAAGTTACAGGGGGGGGGACACACATTTTACCACTTTGGAAGTGTCTCTCGCGCAAACTATTCAGTTTAGAAAAAAATGATATTAGAAACCTCAATATCATTTTTGAAGACCTATCCATAAACACCCCACACTTATGGGTTTGATGAAAAAAAAAAATTAAGTTTCAGTTCTAAGTATGGGGAACCCCCAAAATTTATTGTTTTTTTTCTATTTTTGTGTAAAAATCTTAATGCGGTTCACAGAATACATCTACTTACCAAGTTTCAACATTATAGTTCTTATAGCTTCGGAAATAAATGGCTGTGACATACACGGACAGACAGACATGACGAATCTATAAGGGTTCCGTTTTTTGCCATTTGGCTACGGAACCCTAAAAACCAATAAATTGTGATTCGTAAATCCAAGGGGAAAAGACTTTGTAGGTTGAGAACATAACTTGACGTTTTAATTTTGTTTAATCATCGACATTAGGTACAAGAACTCTTTTTAGGGTTCCGTAGCCAAATGGCAAAAAACGGAACCCTTATAGAATCGTCATATCTGTCTGTCTGTCTGTCTGTCCGTCCGTATGTCACAGCCACTTTTTTCCGAAACTATAAGAACTATAATGTTGAAACTTGGTAAGTAGACGTATTCTGTGAACCGCATTAAGATTTTCACACAAAAATTGAAAAAAAAAAACAATAAATTTTGGGGGTTCCCCATACTTAGAAAAGAAACTCATTTTTTTTTTTTAATAAATCCCATACGTGTCTATGGATTGGTCTTCAAAAATGATATTGAGGTTTCTAATTTTTTTTTTAAACTGAACAGTTTGCGCGTGAGACACTTCCAAAGAGGTAAAATGTGTGTCCCCCCCTGTAACTTCTAAAATAAGAGAATGATAAAACTAAAAAAGATATATGATGTACATTACCATGCAAACTTCCACCTAAAATTGGTTTGAACGAGATCTAGTAAGTTGTTTTTTTTTAATACGTCATCAATTGAAATTCATATCAAATATTCAGGTCTATACTACCATTTACTTATATACCTACAGGTTTGTACGGAACCCTCGTGCGCGAGTCTGACTCGCACTTGGCCGGTTTTTTTTAAATTAAGGATCATTGATTTCTGCTTGAATAAAATTAATTTGTTTTGGAACTTCCATCGTATAATTGACAAAAATAAAAGTTAATCTTTTAAATGTAGGTAATCAAAATATCGGCTGATCAATATCAAAATGTAAAGTTATGCACAAAGTTCCAAGAACACGCTAGTGAAGTTCAAAACAACAACGCAGCGGTCTTATCCGAATAACTACCTAATATTTTTAATATTACTGCAAAAAAAAAACTTGCTCAGTCTTCACACACGACTATGATCCCACGCTAAGACCTTGTATCTACTGGAAACCAGCTATCTGATATACTACATAAAGAAACTTTATACCTAGACTCAGAACACACAGAAATGTTCATACATGTGTATGTCCTGGTTGAGAAACGAACCTACGACCCGCGGTGCGAGTATTCCAACCTCCGCGCTAACCAGTCCGTCCATAAATGTCGATTGAATGACATTCTGTTAGACGAACAAAGTTTGTATAAGATTAATATTGAACAAAATCATATGATAGATATAGTCGATTTCGCAGTATAAAAAAAGACGGATGAAAGATGATTGCATTGCGACAAAAAGGGACGAATAGATGAGGTACATAAGGGTTAGCTTGAAAGTGGCGCCAGTGTCTGAAAAGTTAAGAGGGAAACGTTTATCATGGTATGGACAATTGGACGTGTTATAATGAGAAATGGAAGCCACGTCACTAAAAAAGTTATGGACATGAAAGTGGCTATACGGGAAGAGGAAGACCGAAATAAATAATGGATGGATTGTGTGAAAGATGATTGTAGGTAAGAAAGGAGTAAATGCTGGTATGACGAAGAGCAGAGCCGAACCTAAGACTCACTTTTTCAATTATTGGGAACAATGCTTGAGATAATTCGATTTCGAATGTCAGCACTTTTCTACTATCGAAGGAAATTTGCCGGCAGCAACCTTTAAGGAGAGTGAACTGTAAGAAGGAGACTCTAAGAATCATTTTTATTTTTGTTGGCTCTACATTTTACTATGCAAACAAATAAATGTTAAGTAGCAATCGATTATCGGACATTAGCCACGGATGTATTTATAAACTCGCACATCCCTAATTGGGAAAGTGGGTAGAGACAGATAGACTGTACTCTGAGTGTTCATCGGCTAATTACGTCAAACAATACTGGAAACAATATGACTCGGAATCGCTAATGCTGTGTTTTAAACTTAAAAAAAAAGTCCAAACAAATTATTTCCAGTATTTCCCGAAAGACTGAATGTTCTCCAGGATTAACTAAAATATGATGTATTTATTCAGTTTGTGTGCCAACTTTTATCCAAATCCGTTTAGCCGTAATGGTTTGAGTTTCATATTAGGATAGTGACAGAATTAATTTTACATTCTATTATTTTATAATAATAGGGTAATTGGGTCTGGTGCATTTTTATGACAAATTATGTCACGTATAAAAACATCTGTTTTGTAAAGTATAAAAGACTTTTAAAAAGCGATTTCAATCGATCGATAAATTGAGTACATCGGGTTTTGTGGGTCTAAGCTAATGAACACTCAGAATCTGATCGTTCTAAACATTATTCAGAGTAAATAAAAAATACCCATGTTACATGGTAATATCGTTAGTATAAGGCCTTATTTAAATAAGTGACCAACTCTACAAGCGCATGATTGGTTTTTTTGTCGGCAAAAATGTCAGAATGTAGGTTAAGTCTACTTTAACTTGTAGAATATAGTATCAAATTGTGGTTAACTAGGTACGATATCGAATGGGTGGAGCATTAAATTATGGTTTTTAATGATTTCTTACTTTTTTGTGATATCCTATAATGCTTATAGCGAGGTACTTCTATGAAACTGCTAACTACATAGTTCATAGCTAGATATTGGCTGATCCTAAAATTATTATCCCACTTACACTTACACTTCTTACACTTTGCTCTCAAACTCGCCATCTACGGGGATTCCATCGGGGTGTCAAAGGACCTTCCTACCGCGGACGCTCATCCAAGTTAGTATAGCATGGGGTTCTTCAAAAAAAGTGTGAAGAAATTTTTGCAGGGTCGGCAGTCGTCGGGCGACGCACGAATGATACCCCTGGTGTTGCAAGCGACCATATATAGGCTACGATAACTGCTTACCAACAGGCGGGCCGTATGCTTGTTTGCTACCTGAGAGTATAAAAAAACTCAATTTTCGATGTCACTCCTGCAGCTACTTTATTTACTTTGGATAGACATGTATTGGCACAGCCCATTAGAGGATTAGAATTAGAACCAACGACCGTCTTCATGACATCGATGTCACTACCAACTACATTTAAAAATCATTTAGAAGTAATTTCTCCTGAAATCTTAAAGAAATATTTCTCATCTTGGCTCATTTCTCATCTTTGGGCGATGATAGCTCAGTGGTAGTGACGTCGGATACCGAGACGAAGGTCCCGGGTTCGAATCCTACAATGAGCTTGAGCTTTCGGTGAAGGAAAACATCGTGAGGAAACCATAGCACGGTGGTAGGGTACTTTGTAGTACCCGTCTGGTTGGCTACCACCCTCAAGTTGAAAATCTGTCGCCAAGCACCTATCGGTGTGTTCCGTCAGCTGCACTTGAGAGCCAGTTCCTTCTAGGCTTTGTGTGCTTACCACCTTCGACCACATCATCACTTACCATAGTGAGATTGTGGTCAAACACAGGCCTATACTATACACAGTAAAAAAAAAAAAAAAAAAAATCATAAAACACTATCACTGGTACCTACTTAGTATGTGGTGATTCAATACCAAAAAACATTGCCGTTAATAGTTTTATATAGTTTTCTTAAATTATGATACGGGGTGGATTTGACAATACGACATTAAATTAAACCACGTAAAGAACTCATGTATACGATCAAATTTTACTATGGGACCAAATTCGAAATCGCAAAAAAAAACTGCTTTTCAAACAAGTTACATGTCTCCTCGGCAAAAATGTATGAAAAGCTGTATTTTTTTTTATTTTATTTCGAAGTTGGTCCCATAGTAAAATTTGATCGTTTACATGAGTTCATTACGTGGTTTCATTTAATGTGGTACCCACCACGTATATAAATAAGTGCATGTATGTATGTGCGTATGCATAATAGATTTCTAACAATAGCTCATTAAGATTTATATTTGGAACAGTCTAGGAAATAGAGTCAGCCCATTCATAGATTCTACAAACTGTATTAAACTTATCATTAATACTTACCTAATAATGATATTGAAGAATGTGTTTTTCCTTTACCTGTAAAAAACAAAAAAAAAGTTACCAAACAAGCAAGGTTTAAGTATTTAATAAATAAATATCCTGGGACATTCCTCACACACGGCTAACTGGTTCTAAACTAAGCAGAGCTTGTACTATGGAAACCAGATAACTGATATAGTCAAAGTCAAAGCCATTTATTCAATTTAGGCCCTAGAAGGGCCTAAATTAAAGCTACTAAAGCTACTGAAGTTACCACCAGTTATAATACATTTACTACTTTAAGTTTGTAAATACATACTTAATATACATAATTAAACCCAGACTCAGGACATACAGACATGTTCATGCACATAAATGCATGTCCTGTGTGGGATTCGAACCCACAACCTGTGGCGCG
Source organism: Achlya flavicornis (assembly GCA_947623365.1). NCBI lineage: Eukaryota > Metazoa > Arthropoda > Insecta > Lepidoptera > Drepanidae > Achlya > Achlya flavicornis. Next base: position 10,139,447 of record OX392482.1, read on the forward strand.
ATAGGTGGAATCTTAACCAGAGTCTTAACAAACCGCGCCAACTGGCCCGTAAATAAAAAAAATCATAAAGCCTAAAAATTACAAAAAAGTTGTTTTAACACCACTTTTTTACAAAATCAATTATTGACAAAAACATCTGATCAGCCAGTCATCACATTTGCCAGCCATCTTGATCTGACTTTCAGGGTTCAAGGTGGATTGAACCAAAACAACCTCTACCACATAAAAAAAGTCTAAGCAGCCGCTTTTTTACCTACATCACGCCATAACAGACAAAAAAAGAGTTTTAAAATTTCTCAGAGAATGACGTAAATCGAGACCGGAAATTAGTGAGCAAAAAAAGGAATGTCTATTGAAATCCACTCGTGCGCATCGAACCGAATAGGCGAATAGTATCAATTTAATCAATACGTAAAGTTAAACAACAATGCAATGACAATATAAGGTGTCTGATAACTCGGATGTTGCATTATACATATATATACTTATAATTTGTTGTTTTTTTTTCATATACCTATGTGTTCCAAATGCCACTGTGACGTATAAGACACAAGGTTTAATATTAACTGTCATTTAGTTACTGTTCCATATAGATTTTAAATCTAGCCCGATCTCTCTTTTCCAATCGATCTCCAAAGCATTTGGTAGAGTCAATTCGTGGAAAAATTCTAACGTCCTAATAAGAAAAGACAGGTAGTCCAATATAGAAGATTCTTTCATCCTATTTCATTCAAATACCTTTTCAAATATTGACTTCCTTTTAGATAAGAGAAGGTATTAAGTAACTTAATGTTTTCAGTATGCAGGGTGGAAATTTTAGACGGGGTAGCGACGTGAATATGGTCTTAAGTGACTGTCCTTTAATATTTGATTAATTACTATCGGCATTTACAGATTTTTGAAAAACAGTACAGTCAGCGAGAAAACGGCGATGTAAAAAAATTTATTTTTATAAGCTTATTCGATTCTGTCTCCGACAAGGATCAATATATATAAAATGAATGAAAAGTGGATGTACCTAACTCATTTTAAAAGATTGGAATGTGTAAATTTGTGTTATGGAGAATTACATGAAGTCATATTTAACTAGAATTCTAAACCACCGTCAGGCATAGCGACATTGGGGAAGGAAAAGGAGGCGAATATAATAACTGATTACTCACAAATGATCGTTATAGAGTAAACTAATTAATAATCAATATAACAAATACGTAATGGTGCGTCCATGCTTGGCGAACCGAGCATGAGCTGAGCCACGAACGAGCGCACTGCGAGCACGATTCGCGTAGCGTGGACGGGCTTGCGAGCCTCGAACGAGCGCGATTGTCAGATTTTTCAAGTACAAAATGATTCGTATCGTGCTCGTTGTAGGTTCGTTCGTGGCTCGGCTCGTGCTCGATTCGCATAGCATGGACGCACAATAAGGTTGACGACACTACGTCATAAAGAGTACGCGACATTGTAATTCAATATAAATAGGGATGAGCAATGTTAAACAAAACTTAAGGGTTCTCTAAAGAATCATTTAATTAATAGATATTTTAACGAAGTTATTTTTTGAATTTATAAAATCGATTCATAAATATAATATGTAGGTACTAAAGTAAACAGAATATTTTCTCACGCCGTTAATTTAATTTTTTTGAAATACCAAATGTAGGTCAAGGTATAATTTTATAACTGCTGTTTATATTATATAATTAAGCATTAACTTTTATATTATAGATATAAATGATCATTTTATTCAACATATTAATTAAGTAAATTGGCGAAGCAAAAATGCACAAATGCTTTTTAAAATTATTTAGTTTTTTGCCGATTCAAACCTTTTTATCATGAAGCCTTTTTATTGATAAGTAAAACATCAATATTCTTGATGCTTTATTAAATACTAGCTGTCCCCCGCGGTTTCACCCGCGTTCCCGGGATAAAAAGTAGCCTATGTCCTATTCCATACCATAGGCTATCTACATGCCAAATTGCATGATGATCCGTTGGGTAATTGAGGCGTGAATAACAAACAAACAAACTCACTTTCGCATTTATAATATTAGTTAGGATATAAAAAAATAGCTTACTTATAACGATGTTTTTTAACAAAAAATGCAACTACTAACCATGTTCAGACATAAGTCAGACAATTTTAGGACAACAGTAAACTTAAATACCTATATTGTATATGCGTAAATGTAGTAAACTTTAACTAGGTCGCTGATGACGTCAATTCATAGAATGAACACGAAACTAGCGTGAAGCCATTGTTTAGAATTACGACACGATGCATTTTTTAAAGTAACTTAATCTACAGCAGTTAGAAAACATTATCGAGAATTTTTGGTAATACGAATTTAAAAATCACTCATAATAATAAATAAATATTCTGGGACATATAAGATTTTTTAATGATTTTATCATAGAAATAAATATACCTAGAAAGAACGTTGCCATACTACACGAATATATAAATCAGGCCAACTTTTATAGGCTGTTGCGCGTAACAGCTACGTTTTACGCTCCCTCTGCGTCATTCTGCTTGTCATAGTGACGTTCATAATGATAATAGTTGTTGAAATATTCCAATTAAAATCGGGAGAAAGTTAAATATTGAACATTATTTTGCATTTTTATTAATATTTATTTGATTTAGCCTCTAACAGTTAGAGGCTATTTTTATCGACGCGTGCACAGCTGCAACACTCTATCTGGATGTATCCTTAATCAAAGGATTTTATCGATATTTTTTCATGATTCCAATATTCAATTTGTAAATCATATTGCTATAATAGGACGCGCGTCCCTCGCGAGAACCGACGGGTAAAATAGCAGCATATTTAATATTTTGTTTTTATCTTCGAAATCCCAGTTTTTAATATATTCCTAAGAAATCTTTTACAAAAACCAGTAAGTAATATCGTAATATCGAGTAAGGTATCGCGTGGTAAGGTAGTGTTGTGCAACTTTTTTTTGGTAACGACATTGTATAAAAAATAAAAAACAATGTAAAGTGAAAGATTTTTATTTCTATTACAACAAAATTCTAAAGTCGTTTATTCAATTTAGCCCCGAATAAGGCACTTAACTAACTCAGAGCTCAAATTCTTAGGGATAATAATTTTGATAATTAGTTGGTAGTACATTAAATTTACCACGTCATGTGAATACGTGCATTGTAAATTGTCCTGCTCATAGGTTTCGGTTACTCTTGTAATAATAAAAGGTAAAAATAACCCAAAATTCAAAATAACGCAAATTCCTACATGCCCTTTTGGCGTGTTGTATGTATATGTTGTATGCCAAATGTTATGAGTATTTTTGTGCACATAGATCGTAAATAAATATAGATCTGGAATAAAATATATAATTCTTCTCACGGGAAAACGTAACTTCGCTATGCAATCATATCAATAACAGCAATAATATGCAAGTTCATCAAGAGATATTTGGCTTAATTTTTATCGTATTCGAAATATTGTTACCTATACACTTCACTATCGAAGACTTTTTGTAATCACACAATATTCAACAGACGACTAGTTTCAAAACCAGCTGTCAATATACTTGAACAAATTGTAGGTAATGTGTTGCATTAATATATTGTATCACGGGGAATGCAGCTCAGTAATGTATTCGTCAAGCTATAAGAAAATTATCACTTTACGAGCCATACACATTAGCACTTTTACAGACATGGTTTTGTAATAAGCGTAAAGACTTACAATAACTTAAAGGTTAGAGATGTACCCCTTTACTCATGAAGCGTTATTTAACTAATATACTGTGTAAAGGGTCACGTAAATAAAGTCACTCTATTGTCATTGTCAAATAATGTGACATTATTTACGTGACCCTTTAAACAGTATATTATTTAAATAGCGCTTTATGATTAAGGGGGTTATTGTTTTGTTGCTTATTGAGAAAAAACATATTTTCGCCTATTCTATTTTGTAGGTATATATTCAGGTTACGTATCTCTTATTTATTTATCATTTAGATTTTGCTACTTACATGTTATGATTCTGTGCAAAGTCCAATGCACGACTTTACAACGATCTTAAGAAATCTTTATCAAATAAAATAATGCCTACATAGTTATTGACAGAATATATAATAATAATAATAATAAATATCCTGGGACATTCCTCACACACGGTCATCTGATCCCAAACTAAGCAGAGCTTGTACTATGGAAACCAGATAACTGATATAATACATTTACTACTTTTTGTTTGTAAATACATACTTAGTATACATAATTACACCCAGACTCAGGACATACAGACATGTTCATGCACACAAATGCATGTCCTGTGTGGGAATCGAACCCACGACCTGCGCCAACTGCGCCAACTGGCCCGTCAAGAAAAATGACTTGTATAAAACATAATTACATGTTACGTGGTGTTTAATAATTCATCGTGGCTTGCACCCATATTGCATTTGGAATGTATCAATAGTGCGGTACGGTAAGCTTTGATTCGATTGTACGCCAGATTTTATCTCGATGTTGTTAAAATGATCGTTGACAACCTTGCTTACTTTCATCAACACGATTAAAATTATCGATTTTATTTAATGAAATGCGTGGGTCACAGTTGAAAATAGGGTGCGTGACATTTTTGGCAGCAAATATTTTTTTTGAGTCGTATACATTTTGAAATTAAGCTTTGTTCTTCTAAAATACTTTGAATTCTAATATAGTTTCGACCTCAAACGTCACTTTGTAAAACTCGAGCTAATATTTATTCCACACACAGTTTCATTTTATGGGTTAAGTGACATATACCTTATTTTATTATTTTGTACCCACAAACTTGTTTGAAACTTAAAAATTTTACGTCCATGTCACATTCGAGATAAGTATTTATTCTTTTCAACACACTTGCTCGTAAAGTGACATTTATTGCACCGTTTTTAGTATCTTAATACAGCTTATTACGCACTAGTGCTTTTTACTTTACATTACCGCACAGATTTATGATAATTATAATCCCGATTATGTTAAGTTTGTACCTCAATGCAATTGATATGTGTGTAGACGAAGCATTCTTAATTTAAAGGGGTAAAACAGCTGGTCAGCGCATCGCTGTAAAAAAAAAGTTCTCATTGTGCGATTGATAATTATCAAAAAATGTAATCCAAAAAATACAAGTCTGTTTTTCCTTATAAGTGTGTTGGAAAACGTCTTGTGCGTTTGCATTGATCATTACACTCTCGGCTCTCTAATCGCGTTCGCCAGCGGCTCACGCGCTTTCATACCACCTCGTTTGTAATTACCAACTTGGCACACATGTATGATAATGTACTCACAGATTACAGAACAACGTTGTTCTATAATCTGAGAATGTACTATTATCATCTGTACTTAATTTTCTTTAAATGTATCTGTCCTTACTTTGTTTCTTATGTTACTTGTAATTTGCATTCTACGGGATTGTAAATATCGCTTCTTTTATGAATATGCCTTGAAAATGTGGGATTTTAAAGAATATTCAAACGTATCTTAACTATAATAAGGTTTGTTTGTGATTTGTCTACCTGTAGGAGAGTTTCAGATACTCTATCAGTCAGTCGGCGACACAGACTGTAACCGATCTCCATTAAGTGTATAATGGCTTTATAATTATTTTCATCGTTGTCCATGACGTCAATAAGTTTGGTTATCCACGACAATGATCTATTTATAACGACATTCACTGTATGTATGTAGGTAACTACATGTGTGATCAATTTATGTTATGATATCGTACCATACAATGTATGTGTGATATTTCTTTTATATCCAAGTACGCGACACTTTTTGTCTAATATTATTAGAAGTTTAGACTAATATAGGAGTGCCAAGTTATCAGACCTTGATTTTTTCTATTGGCTAAAAAAAACAACAAAGGCCCAACAATTAATTATACACGTGTGTCGTACATTCAGCGTCAAAAGTGTTAGATCCAACACATTGTTGCAATTACGCAATTTACTAAACTTACTATAACACTAACAACCTCGCAGGACTGTATTACAAACATCATAAACAACAACTTGTGTTCTATGACTTTTTACATAACATAAGATTTTATAAAAAACAAGCTTTCAAGATTTCGTTGTTCTATCTAACACATTTCAATTCAGTATTTTGATTACCCAATGCCTCCCTAACTCAGTCTTTTGTTACGCGTTTTCACGCGAGTTCGTAAAATTAAGAGCGTTCAATTTAAATATTTTTTCAACACACTCGCTCGTAAAGTGATATTTATTGCACCGTTTTTAGTATCTTAATGCAGCTTATTACGCACAAGAGCTTTTTACTTTACATTACCGCACAGTTTTATGAAAGGTATGATCCCGATTATGTTCCATCCCGAGTTATGATAACTTTGTACCTCACTACAAGTGATATGTGTTTAAACGGGTAAAATAGTTTGACAGCTCTCCGCTGTCAAAAAAAATACTTCCGCGCCATATTTGTTAAAGTTCTTATTGTGTGGTTGATTAATATCAAAAATCTACTTAAAAAAATAACCTTAATACCGCCTCGAGTGTTAATAACCAACTTTGCAGACATGTATCATAATGTACTATTATTTTTGTATGAAAATCTGATGAATTAAAATCTCTATCTCTACCCCTGAATTTTGAAAATCCCTTCCATAATGTCAAATATTTACTGGATAGTAGGGATTAAAGCTGTGCGTGCATCTGCAAAGAGTCCTTTTATAAATATATAGAAGATTGGCCATGGTACCTTTATCAATCCATTGTAATTCCTATGGTAATTCTCTAATCTACCTACGTAGTGTCATGGTCCCATAAACTCAGTAATTATTGCTACTATGGTAATACTGTATCACATAATCATGAGCACGTACCAGGCATTCATAAATGGCTAGTATACATATAGGACAGGACCACCTCACAGCTTATCTATTTAAGTACAGTACCTACATGGAATACAATTTTATTGTACCTACTGTTCATTTATTACCTACGTTACATACATGTACACGCATATTACAAAGTTCGTGAACTTTGTAATTAGCATGAAATTATAACTTCGATAGTATAACTGGATATAATTGATTAACTGTAGTTTAATTATCATTTACTATGTATTATAATTAATAAATAGTAGTAATATTAGAGATGTTTATGACAATATGAATCTGTGACTTCCAATAAGACCTAAATTATGATACATGTGTGCAAAGTTGGTAATTATAATTACAGACGAGGCGGTACAGGCGAACGCGATTAGAGAGCCGTGAGTGTAATGATCAATTCAAACGCGTGTCGTACGACGTTTTTTAACACACTTGCGAGGAAAAATCAGACTTGTATTTCTTGGACTAGATTTTTTGATAATAATCAACCAAAGAATGAGAATGTTAAAAAATATGGCGCGCAATTATTTATTTTTGACAGCGTTGATCTGTTAAACTATTTTACCCGTTTTAATTAAGAATGCTTGGTCTACAGTCTGCAGTGAGATACAAACTTATCATAATCGGGATTATACCTTTCATAACACTGTGCGGTAATGTAAAGTAAAAAGCACAAGTGCGTAATAAGCTGCGTTAAGATACTAAAAACGGTGCAATAAATGCCACTTTACGAGCGAGTGTCTTGAAAAAAATATTACGATAGCTCATAATGAGATTCTCTGCGTCTTATATCGAAAACTGGACGATAATAGTGCATTAGGTATGATATATGTATGTAAAGTTGGTTATCACGAGTGTAATGATAAATGCACACGCGTATCATTCGACGTTTTTTTAGCACACTTGCGAGGAATAAACAGTTTTTGGAGTTGTTTTTTTGATAATAATCAACCATACAACGAAAACGTTAACTAATATTAATGGCACGCAAGTTTATTTTTTTGACAGCGATGCGCTGTCAAACTCTTTTATCCGGTTAAATTAAGAATGCTTCGTCTTAAACTTAACATAATCGGGATTATAAGTGCGTCATAAGCTGCATTATGAAACTGAAAAAAGTGCAATAATAGTCACTTTACGAGCATGTATTGAAATAGTACTTTCTGATATAATTGTAGGATAAGCAATCGGTAATTCTGCGGTTTGCTTCATCGAACAAAATATTAGTACCTACTGAATCCAACGTAGCAATTCACGCGTAGTTTGCGCGTATTTTACCACGTTCCACGAAACTTGGATTATAATCTACATTAATAGTACAGATAGCTTAGTTAGAATCTATAGCTATTAATTTACTGATAAGACACCTTATGCAAAGAATCCTTCTAATATTTATCAATTCGAATGTGTGTTTTCAGGCAACTTGTTACACCAAAGATATTGCTGGTATGGATAAAGCGTAACTGACTCTGCTGTTGCAGAACCACACCAAGGGCTCTACCGCGTATCTTTGGTGGTAATCGTAACGAACACCATTAATGAATTTCATCCAATCAGGGCCCAAGAATGGTCATCGTCGCGTCATACCACGTGCGCGTCATTGGATGAAATAATTAATGGTGTTCGTTACGATTACCACCAAAGATACGCGGTAGAGCCCCAGTACGTGTTTGGCATCAGATTTTCAACTTGAAGGTGGTAGCTAGCTAGGGTACTGAAAAAATTTCCTATTGACGTAACACGGTTTTCTCACGACAATGAGACGTTTTCTTTCCATAGGGTATTATAGAGTTTGGTTGAAAATACCTGTCAAACTGTTGATATTTCGAACTAATTTGAACCTTTGAAATCTATGGAAAGAAAACGTCTCATTTCCTTCGTAGCTCCTTAGGATTCAAACTTAGACCAGAGTTAGACCGTTAAACCTGTATGTATTTTAATCATTTGTTTAAAATATAAATAATTTAAATCACATAATAATATCGTCAAAAATATTTTTTAACATCAACATTGATGATCAATCGCAACATGCGCATGAGTGTATAACCTCGTATCTGCACATTAATAAAAGGATTTATGAATATTGACATTAGTCACAACAAGTCTGTTTTGTAATTCAATCAGTTTATAAGGTTATGTAAGACGTCAATTTTGTCTCAAATAGATAAGCATTCAGTAAGAAAATCATTGAAAACTATAAATAGATACCTACATAAACATATTTTCCACAGAATACCATATTAATCTATTAAATTCTTGGCGATAATTATCCAACAGTTGTAAGATTTTTAAGGAAAACTATGTAGTGTTTGTAAAATATACGTTGTAAATGGAATTCTAAGCTTCCCACGATACGTACGAGAATGCCATTCAATAGAATTTGCTAAGTAAGCCGTTACATTAAGTATAATTTTATGAGACGGGTATGAAGAAATCTTTTGGTACATTATAGTAAAACAGTAGGCGGTTGGAATGTCATTGCAGTAGATTTATAATGCTACTATGACACCGATTTTCTTTAAGCCTAGGTATCCAAGACCCATTTTCGCATACTTTTGTAATTCAAGATGTTCAGTGCTTTTTAAAATACAGATCCTCAAGTGATTGGTTTATACTGGAGCGAGATTTAGAGCCGCATGCCATGCTGAAGAACTTTTACTATGTATTTTTAATTGTATTTGTAATCGAAAAAAAATATTAGTAAAATAATCCGTACACTGAAAATACTACATTATTTATAAGTTAATACTTGTTACTGACATGGTTATCTATTGAACCATCAGATGGGGATTTTTTATATTTTTTTATTACTAATGGCCTATACATTCATCCCTCAAAATACCTATATGCCATGACTTTAGAAGGACCTTATAATGTATTTACTAACTAAATACAGTATTTATTTAATTAAGTAAGTATGTTGAATACATTAATATTAATTAAATTTTCAGGCATTTAATTTTGCTTTTTCTGTTATAATTGTCCGAAGTTGGTAATATTATTGTACCAAGGTGCCGAAAACACTGGTTTTCTGTTAATTTCTTAAATAATTTCGTGCAGGTTTATTAATTTGACATTTGCAAAAATAATATTTTATATGCAGTAAGTTACATGGACAATCAGAACCCGAAAACATGATATTTAACTGTTAAACGTAACAGTCTAAATGTCAAGTCTTTATATTCGGTAACAAACGATCTCGTGAACCGCATTAAAATTATCTTTATATCTCATGGAGAAATACATTGGCGATGTAATTAAGATTAAACTTGGAAGTGAGCTAATTTGATTCGAAGAAGGTCACAAGTCCAGATCACAAGTCCTCGGCCGATAGTATAATCTCTGGAAACATAATTGCACTCTCACTTTACGAACTTACAAACAATATTCTGTAATCTTTTTGCAAATATCTCGTAACTATCTCGTAAAGACTTTTGTCCCCAATAATTACTTCTTGACTGTAATTCAAAAAGTAAAAGTCATTAATTTTTGAAAATGTTGAAATGATTAATAAACAATAATAAGAAAACACCAATTATAGGTACGCAATTGTGGTATATTTTACGGTTTTACGAGGCGGTAAATTCATTATTATATAACCTCAATAATTAACTTAGTTCCGCCAAAAAAGTTTATATAGATTTTATCAATGATCACGATTTTGTCATTATGTTGATTAATTTTGAACAAGCTTTATCTCGCTTAAAGAAATTCTTTCATGAGACATTTTAAGATATAATTAACATTTTTTATAATTGGGGATTACATTCGAAAGTGGCGAAAGCGTGAGGGTTTTGAGGCTATGTTCCAAAATGGTGACTGATAAATCCAAAATAAATTATTGTGTGTATATAATCACTAGAAACGACAGCTGTTTTAAAATTCATATATTCATAATTAACAGAGTGTAGGGGCTGACGGACCTAGTTTACCATTGCCTAGATTGCAAGTTGCAAATTGGATTCAAAATCTATATATTTATGTTTTTTCTCTGAATATTTATAGATAAAACCAAGCAATGTTACCTATATTAAAACTAAAGTAAAAGTAACTTGTGGAAGTATATTAAAACTTCATAGATACATAAAATAATGACACATTGTTCAGTCGGACGTTCCTACTGCGGACCATTAGGACGTGGAATGAGCTCCCCATTACGGTTTTCCCTCAGCGCTACGATATGGGGTTCTTCAAAAAGGGCATGAAAAGAGCTCTTCAAGGTCGGCAACACATCGGCAATCCCCTTGGTATTGCAAATGTCCATAGACGGCGGTGACCGCTTGCCATCAGGTGGACCGTCTGCCTGTTTGTCAAACTATTGACATAGAAAAAAAAAAAAAAAAAAACACTTAATAACCGTTTTAATTAAAAATTCATAAAGGTAGAGGTGGTAGAGTTGCGTACACTTAATCGGAATACCTACCGAATGTTTAACATACAAATTATCTTGCGATAACAACCACTGTATACTAAGTATACTTGTATTTGCATGTACTTAGCTGAGGTAAAAGATAAAACATGCTTCTTTGAGTTAATAAGCATTCTATGGGCACAATTATGTTCTATAAATAGGGTTTAAATAACCCGTAATTTACAGGCTTATCTAGTTTATGATCTAGTCATTGAAATGTCGCTCTTATACCCATCATCACAAATATCTTGACTGCGACACAAAATGCATCAAAAAGAGGTGATTCAAAATACTGGTCGTATCTTAGGCAATTTCGACCGAAACATGCGTAGGCGAAAATACCTATATAAAAGTTTTATTGAAAAGTTGTATCATAAAATTAATGTTTCTGAAATTATTGCAATGGATTCTGACGCAAGCATTTGTTTTTGGGTGTGGAAACACGGTTCACAAATATTTGGTTTATTTTGTCAGCAAATGCAACCTTCCGAACCGGTATTAGAGTATAAGAGTCAGACTTTTCATAAGTGCCTGCGAAGATTTATTTGAATAAATGATTTTATTTTTTATTTTATGATCATTTTCAAAGAAATATAATTCAAAGCGTCTATGCGATTGAACTAGCGTTTACGTGTAACTTAGCGAGTGATTATTCGAATGCTGTTTTAAATGATAACGATATACTAGTTTTTGCCGAAAACAAGTTACTTAGCATTCATTATGCGTGCACTAATTCGGAAAATTCTGCCAACATTGTTATATATCGGGTCTAGGTACCTACATTGTTATACTTTGTAGTATCTGTTTAAGAATGACGCAAGCCCGACCAAAACTTTAATTGCCGAAACGAATTGAGATGTCTTCGTTTGTTACAGTATGTGATAAATTGAATCGTAAGTTATGAATAGAAGCAAAGACCGTGACTGATTGAATTATATAGCTATTTTGCGATACTAGCCCCCGAAGAAGCAATTCAGCAGTTGATAATAATATTCTTTAAAACGGTACGAAAATACTCAACTAAATAGCCGTTTATTTTTCGAAATATCCAGTATTTATAAAAAAATACGCCTATTAATAACGAAACTTGACTTATAAAATCATCTCTTCAATTTTATTTGCTGTAAATAAGAACGTATTATTCAATGCGACAATATACTAAAATAACTCAGTAAATACGTCATCATTCACTAAATTGGAGCACCAGACATCGCCAGCATATCGCTATATCTTGTGGGAAAATTCCCTTTACATTACGGTTGTGATTTTATTCAAAGGGGATAGTTCGTTAAGCTCCGATAATTTGCTGGTCAGTTGACACCATTATGACGTGGACAGGTCGTAGGTTATCGAAGAGTCGATTGGTGCAGACAACAGTTGCATAATGGGTCTGGCAAATGAGACCTTGTATAGATATTATACTGGGTGTTCATTAGTTTGTAATCTCGAAGGTGTATATATAATGTTATCATAAGACAGCCACATATACCTATGACGACTCCGCGAAGGCAAAACATTATTGGTATTTCATCTGAAGCAATGATGTAGCAATTTTTCGTAATTGTTAATTTATTCTTGCAATTCTTATTTTAAATATTATTAACAAAGTTGACTCGATAACTATATATAATATATGATATACTAGATGTCCCCCGCAGTTTCACCCGCGTTCCCGGGAAAAAAAGTATAATACTTAGTGTAGTGTTTGTATCTATACAGTAGATATAATACACTGTCTCATGTACACCAGTAGAGGGGGTAGCTGTCAACCGGCCAGTCTGACATTAGACGCGGTGCGGGTTGGACGTGCGCTTGCGCTCGGACCTGGTGTAGTGGTGAGCCAGTGCTACGGAGTAACTAGTCACTAATCTGTGCAGTGGTGTCAGTGCGTGGACGCTACATGTGGCGACGAGATAAAGTACGAGAAACGTGTGTAAAAGGCCAGTAAATAAAATTCAATTATTATTAAAAGGGAAGGAAGGTGACAATAAAAAGTGTGTGAGTTTTATGCAATGCGTACTAAATATTATACCATATTTATAACATTTCCTTAGTAGACGAACCCAGTAGTACAATAGTAAGAATAATCAGTTGGATCGTCATGGAATGTTGTTTACGCAAAATAATCCCAATGTAATACATTTCATTCCACTTATTTAAGTGAAGTGACGATTTCGTCAGTGGTATTATGGATTGATGAGAGAATAAATTATAATGTAAGAAAAACTATAAGATGCTTGGGTACCTACCTTCCTTATCTTTTAACAAGATTAATAGAATGAAAAATGCTACTTATGTCCAAAATTATTCCGCAAAGGTAACAAAACAAATGTGTTGTCGAATAAATGATTATTGTTTATTCAAAAAAGGTACAAGGAGATTGCATTGAGCTACAAATCTTCCTAATTAAAAAGATGTCACTAATACCTTTATACCAGCATATAAAGGTTGCTTTGAACTCTCATTAGCAGGTTGTTTTCGGTAATATTGTATTTTCTATAGGCTTTATTGTACCTATTTGTTTCATACTTAAAGGAAGCGCTTAATTACCTATAGTAAATATAGTGACGGGCCCGTGTGCGCAGTTGGAAGATTCCACCTGTTGTGCCGCAGGTCATGGGTTCGATTCCCACACAGGACATGCATTTGTGTGCATGAACATGACTGTATATATGTAATAAACTATGCAGGTATATTTCAATTTATTTATTTGCTGCTTCACATGAAGCACACCTACACATACATTTTAGGTACATAGGTACCTAGTATGTTAAAGATGTTACAAAGAATAAAGTGGTATAATACATAAGCCCTGCAAGGGCATTGCAACATTACAATAATATTAAGTAATAATTAAATACATAAATCCAATTAAATTCAACAAAAATAAGGAATGAGTATTATTAGAATAGTATGTAATACAGAGTATATTGATTATATGAGTTACATGTCAGGCATATTTATCTGTGGTAGCTTTGAAGAATTCCTGCAGATTATAAAAGTATTTTTATAAGAAAGTCTTTCTAATTTGGATATAAATAATAAAGTATATCAACTTATTTTCTTCCAGTATCAGTTTAGGAAGATTAAGATATATTATTATTGCACTAACATAATATGATACTGAACTAAACATTGTTAGTTTTGGATGTGGCAGGGTAGTGTTCTTCAGGATGTGAGAAAGATGAACGTGTTTGAAGCACCTGTAAATTGTCTCATAAAATTGGAATTGGGAATTGTCGTTACATAAGTAAATTAAGACAATAAGTAATTCATTAAATTGAAATTGAGGCTTCAGACTTCTTTTAAATAAGAGGTACCACCATCTGAAATGTTATGACCCTGAAATAAAGTCAAGTCGAAGTCAAGTCGAAGTCAAGTCGAAGTCAAGTCGAAGTCAAGTCGAAGTCAAGTCGAAGTCAAGTCGAAGTCAAGTCGAAGTCAAGTCGAAGTCAAGTCGAAGTCAAGTCGAAGTCAAGTCGAAGTCAAGTCGAAGTCAAGTCGAAGTCAAGTCGAAGTCAAGTCGAAGTCAAGTCGAAGTCAAGTCGAAGTCAAGTCGAAGTCAAGTCGAAGTCAAGTCGAAGTCAAGTCGAAGTCAAGTCGAAGTCAAGTCGAAGTCAAGTCGAAGTCAAGTCGAAGTCAAGTCGAAGTCAAGTCGAAGTCAAGTCGAATGAAATGAAATAAAATGAAATGAAATGAAATGAAATGAAATGAAATGAAATGAAATGAAATGAAATGAAATGAAATGAAATGAAATGAAATGAAATGAAATGAAATGAAATGAAATGAAATGAAATGAAATGAAATGAAATGAAATGAAATGAAATGAAATGAAATGAAATGAAATGAAATGAAATGAAATGAAATGAAATGAAATGAAATGAAATGAAATGAAATGAAATGAAATGAAATGAAATGAAATGAAATGAAATGAAATGAAATGAAATGAAATGAAATGAAATGAAATGAAATGAAATGAAATGAAATGAAATGAAATGAAATGAAATGAAATGAAATGAAATGAAATGAAATGAAATGAAATGAAATGAAATGAAATGAAATGAAATGAAATGAAATGAAATGAAATGAAATGAAATGAAATGAAATGAAATGAAATGAAATGAAATGAAATGAAATGAAATGAAATGAAATGAAATGAAATGAAATGAAATGAAATGAAATGAAATGAAATGAAATGAAATGAAATGAAATGAAATGAAATGAAATGAAATGAAATGAAATGAAATGAAATGAAATGAAATGAAATGAAATGAAATGAAATGAAATGAAATGAAATGAAATGAAATGAAATGAAATGAAATGAAATGAAATGAAATGAAATGAAATGAAATGAAATGAAATGAAATGAAATGAAATGAAATGAAATGAAATGAAATGAAATGAAATGAAATGAAATGAAATGAAATGAAATGAAATGAAATGAAATGAAATGAAATGAAATGAAATGAAATGAAATGAAATGAAATGAAATGAAATGAAATGAAATGAAATGAAATGAAATGAAATGAAATGAAATGAAATGAAATGAAATGAAATGAAATGAAATGAAATGAAATGAAATGAAATGAAATGAAATGAAATGAAATGAAATGAAATGAAATGAAATGAAATGAAATGAAATGAAATGAAATGAAATGAAATGAAATGAAATGAAATGAAATGAAATGAAATGAAATGAAATGAAATGAAACGAAACGCTCTATCAAATTGAAAATAATCAGATAAAGGCGAATTAAAATTGTTAGTACCTCCATTGAATTGGAAATTGTCGGGAAGTTCAAATTAATACCTCCATTAAATTGGAAATCGTCTGGTAGTTTAAATTAATACCTTCATTAAATTGGAAATTGTCGGGAAGTTCAAATGAATACCTCCATTAAATTGGAAATCGTCTGGTATTTTAAATTAATACCTTCATTAAATTGGAAATTGTCGGAATTGGGCAATAATAACAGAAGTACACATTCTAGGAAAAAAAAAAAAAAAAAAGAGAGAGTTAGTGAAGAAATAAGCAAGCAGTTAGAGATAATAATAACAGAAATGGAAGATGCAAATAAGATGGATGGTTCAAGAAAGAAATAACATGGATAAGACCAGCTTTACAGTAGTATACAGTTTTAAGTAGTATATGGAACGATGCTAAGCAAGATGTGGACCAGTATACATTAAAATTGAAATGTCATAGACAAGGCATACATAAAAATGAAATTTGGAATTACTTGAATTCCATTCAATCGGAATTACTTGAATTCCATTCAATCGGAATTACTTGAATTCCATTCAATCGGAATTACCTGAATTCCATTCAATCGGAATTACCTGAATTCCATTCAATCGGAATTACCTGAATTCCATTCAATCGGAATTACCTGAATTCCATTCAATCGGAATTACTTGAATTCCATTCAATCGGAATTACTTGAATTCCATTCAATCGGAATTACCTGAATTCCATTCAATTAGAATTACTTGAATTCCATTCAATTAGAATTACTTGAATTCCATTCAATTAGAATTACTTGAATTCCATTCAATTAGAATTACTTGAATTCCATTCAATTAGAATTACTTTGTTCGAATTCAATTCAATATGAATTGCTTGAATTACATTCAATTAGAATTACTTGAATTACATTCAATTGGAATTACTTGAATTACATTCAATTGGAGTTACTTGAATTACATTCGATTGGATTTACTTGGATTACATTCAATTGGATTTACTTGAATTACATTCGAATGGCATTAATTGAGTTACCTTCATTTGGAATTACTTGAATACCATTCGATTAGAATTACTTGAGTTCCATTCAATTAGAATTACATGAATTCCATTCAATTAGAATTACTTTGTTCGAATTCAATTCAATATGAATTGCTTGAATTACATTCAATTAGAGTTACTTGAATTACATTCAATTGGAATTACTTGAATTACATTCAATTGGAATTACTTGAATTACATTCGATTGGATTTACTTGAATTACATTCAATTGGATTTACTTGAGTTACATTCAATTGGCATTAATTGGGTTACATTCATTTGGAATTACTTGAATACCATTCGATTAGAATTACTTTATTTGAATTCCATTCAATTAGAATTACTTTGTTCTAATTCCATTCAATTTGAATTACTTGAATTACATTCAATTGGAATTGCTTGAATTCCATTCGATTGGAATTACATGAATTACATTCAATTGGAATTGCTTGAATTCCATTCGATTGGAATTACATGAATTACATTCAATTGGAATTAATTTGTTAGAATTCCATTCAATTGGAATAATTTGCAGTTCGATGGTGGTGATTCTATGCTGGCAGCATCAATCATATTGATAGCGGCCTGAAGCTGTCATCTCCAGTTGGTGCCGGGGGTCTCATGTGAGCACTTACTTTCTATTTGGTGTCCATGTGGTGGTGCTTGGGATAGCTTTGAAAGCAGTATCTGGTGAGTCGATTTCACGTTGTTTGCTAATATATTGCGTAGGTTCCTTATACGGTAACAAGGTACAGGTTCCCATTGCGTTGAAATAGTTATTGGTTATTGACTTAAATTGGATAATGGAAAAAACTTAAATTGTGGATATGTTTATTTACTTGTTTAGCAGTTAGAGCAAGATTAGAGCTATACATTTGCAAGTAGTACAAGATTAATCAGTCAACAAAGGTCTATTAGCTTTAAAAAGAATAATATCTATGAAAAGAATACCCAGTCCTATTACTTCAGACAATGCTTTACATCACAAACTCATGGCAAACATTTTAACAAAAATTTATTTGCTAAATAAAAAAATAAATGCAGGTTCATCCCTGAATTGGATCCATAGTTTAGAGAATTTTACAAGTGGATGGTTTGCGAGATGCGAGGGATGTTCCAAAGATGGTTTTGTAACCGATATCTTCCAAGTTTACGTGAATGGTTCAAGCACTCATGTAAAGGACCGCGAGTACCATCTAAGGAAATAATAAAATTTTGGTAAAAGGGAAGGGATGCAGTGTTTGTATCTATACAGTAGATATAATACATTGTATCATGTACACCGGTGTTGGTTAGAATCAGTATTAAGATTAAAGACGTGTCTGTCGCGACACTGGGTGAAAGCCACAAATATCAAAAGTGTAATTTGCATCAGTAAATAATAATTATCTCTAGTATTGATTACCTACATTTGAAATAATTAAAATTTGTTAAAAGGGAAGGGATGTAGTGTTTGTATCTATACAGTAGATATAATACACTGTCTCATGTACACCAGTAGAGGGGGTAGCTGTCAACCGGCCAGTCTGACATTAGACGCGGTGCGGGTTGGACGTGCGCTTGCGCTCGGACCTGGTGTAGTGGTGAGCCAGTGCTACGGAGTAACTAGTCACTAATCTGTGCAGTGGTGTCAGTGCGTGGACGCTACACTTAGGAATAATATAGCTTCCTATTGGTGAAAGAATCTGGCTATCATGATACAAAAATAAATTTTCGAATCTGACTGATAGTTCCAAAGATTAGACCGTTTTACCAAACAAACAAAAAACTCTTCCGCTTTATTATATTAGTATAGATATAACAGATTTTAATGATAAAAATATATAGAAACATGGTTATGTGTCACATCTGACTTACTCGTATGATTTCCATAAAACGGGCACTAATCGAGTAAATTATTTGTACTATTAGAAGACCCATCAAAAAATTAATTTCAGGCACGGCCATCATTGCCAAGAATCTTCAAATATCTGACAGTGTACTAAATCAAAGTCAAAGTCAAAGCCATTTATTCAATTTAAGCCCTAGAAGGTCTAGAAGACTAGAAGAAAGGCCTAAGGCCTAGAAGAAATTGGTCTTGTAACTGAATTATTCTTGAAGGAATGTTGTTACTCACTCTGATACTTGTGTGATTATATAAATAGAGTTACAGAAAAAATCTAAGCCTATAGGCGTGATTGAGTTTAAAAAACCTCATTACAAGCCAAACATTATCCCCCTACTCATAAAGCGCTATTTAACTAATAAACTGATTAAAATGTTCACGTAAATAATGTCACATTATTTGACAATGACAATAGAGTGACGTTATTTAAGTGACCCTTTAAACAGTATATTAGTTCAATAACGTTTCATGAGTAAGGGGGTATATTTATTAGTATACGTCGTGAACACTCATTAAACGTATACGCACATCGTCCAAGTGTCATGTTTATAACTAGTTACTGATTACAGGCGACGTCGGATGTAGGCGTAGGCTGTTCCAAAGTGGAGTTAATAATATGTTCTCTTAATGAGATACCTCCGGGCAAGATGATTTACAAGCCATTTTAACAATGACTCAGTTTTTGTAAGCATGTTTTTATCTTAAACATAACATTTAATTTGATAGTTACAGGAAATTAGAGTATTAGAACCCCTATACTTCGTTATAAATCTTATGCTATTAATAATAAAGGTGGGTTTAGTAGTAATAATGACACTGTGTACAGTAAAGTTATTACTTACTAATCAATTGACTCAACAAATAAGAATATACAGATCTAAACAATAGCATATAAAGGTCTCAAGCTGAGTAGTAAAGATTTGCATTATGATGATTTGTAGAAGAATTGTAGAAACTAAAAAAAACAAAAGCATTCTATAAGCGAGAAGAGAATAATAGTTATTAAATAGAATTTCGGACATGAAATGAAAAACGGAATGAAAATGATGAAAAGAACAATGATTCCAGGTAATAGAGCCATGAAAAACTTTTCAAATTCATCATTATTCAATGCAGTAATATTTCCCTTAAGACATCAAGGTAAAGGACCTAAATGATAATAAATCTGAATTAAAGAGGATGCAAAGATCGTCATAAGATGTCCATGCAAAGATCGTCATAAGATGTCCAAGAATAGGATAATAAGCACAGCACGAGCCAGCACATGGAAATGAAATAAACTGCGAGAATGATCAAGGAAGTAATGAATCACCAGGGACTGAATGACGTGGGTAACTTTAATGGCAAGTACCTCGTTTAATCCTTGCAGATTCAAGGATTTATAAGAGATATCATGGATATATCCTATTATAATATTCATATAACCTAGATCTTCTTTTCTCCAAAGTCATTTCTGGTTAAGAGGCCTCAGTGCTTACAGAACATGTCCACGTAAGGGTTTAAAGACCATCTGAGACTACAAAGATCCAAGCCATTGAAAAAAGAGCAAAGTAAAAGAAAGTAACATAAAAGATAAACGACCAAAGATTAATACATAGATCTAAAATATTATGTAAAGCATCTTCTATGCATAAAGCTATGGTAATGATTATGAAGAAGCAATACACAATGATAAGTTTTATTGCCAAGTTCAACAAACTTCCCATGAACAAAAACCAATCGATTTTAAAGGTAACAGTCACAAATTGATGCCACCTTCATTGACTTGTCATTGCCCCTAACGTTTACCAAAGGATTCGGGTTTTTGACGCAATATTGGCATTGACTAATTCCTTATATTTTCCTGAATTCCGCGTGTGAATTATTCTTGAATCAATCTTTGAAACAATAATTAGCATTAAGATTAATATTCTTCAAGAACTTTACTACGCCTACAATATTTGTCGTATACCCTCAAGTCAATATACGTCCTTGTACCAAGCAACAAAGATATATGAACAAAAGGAGACTTAATACTAAAAATTGTTCGCCTGTTATTGATAGATCATCAAATCGTCCATTAATCTCTTCCCACGTGTGTTTTGTTTATTATTAATCGTTTGTGTGTGTAGTCTAGCTAGTGAGTCGTCACGGATGACTTCCGGGCGCCATCGCCACGCGTTGTCTGTAGTGCTTCTAATATAAACATTAAACAGTTCTTGCTCCTAGGTTTTGAACAGTTCATGTTTGCTTTAGGATGTAGAGCTTGTTTCCTGTTTTAGGTCAGTGGACACGATTTCAAAGGATCTTACATTTTTTAGTAAGAAAATGCAGACGTTGTTACTATTAACGTCATCATTTTGGTAATACTATAAACTACAATAAAAACTTTTATTTAAACTATGTGAAATGCGAAAGAATCCAAGGTCTGTGGAAACGACGCATTATTTAAAATGAATAAAAACAAAATTATAAATGGAATTTAAAAAGATTATATTTTTTTATTAACTTAATGATAGATAATTCTCATGACCTCCTCCAATGAGACAATCTCCAACACGTGCTGACCTAATGAGGTCCCCAAACGATTAAAATCAAATTAAATTAATCGATTTACATATTACTGATATATGTAACAATATTACTTTCTTGAAATAATTTAATTGATTATAAGATTAATTGATTCTTCATTGGGAATTATGGTTGATTGTTTCAATAGAAATGGGCAAGTACAAATTCAGAATATCAAATTTACAATTTCATAGCCAAATTTTCAACCAAACTTGAACCCTTCATCTACTAAATAGTGACTTTAGAATCACATTACAACTCACGCGAATTGGTTCCAAATGAGGCAAATCGACATATTTATGCTGCAAAAACTTGGATTACCAGGCTTCTTGGTCTATCGAATGATTTGTGGTAACCGGCTACAGCACAGACTCAAATAGCCTTTGCGGTGTCAGGTAACAGAGGTATAGTTGCGAATAAGGTTTGTAGAGCAAATTTATACACCTATGATTATGGGTAATAATTTATTACGAGCTACAACTTTGCACTTTACATTAAATAAAATGGAGATTGTGTAGATATGCGCAGCGTAGATAACCTAATAGCTGGCTGATGGGAATATAGCACCCATAGAATGGATTATTAATAATACTAATATTAAGGATTTCAATAATACTAAGGATAACGACCACGATTATGCATAAGTGGATAGGAATGTAGCTAATGAAATGCAATCGAGTAGTACGTTTAATAAATAATACAACAAATACCAAATAGATAGTTAGAAATATGCACTTAGAATTAGTTAATATCGGTAAAGATGATGATGATGACTCAGACCATAATAAGCCTACTAAACAGTTCCAAATAACACAGGCTTTCCTTTTGAATGAAACCGATACTCCCAATGTCATTGACAACGACTAACCGAACAATAGTAGTGTAAGATGCGTGAAAGTAAAGAGGTTATTGGCACGACACGACACCAGTATAACTAGGTAACGGTGTACGCAATGCACTGACACCCATTTGCAGTGAAAGCATCCCATCGTTGTGATCGATAATGTTATCGATTATTTATCAACGGATTATATCGATACTGTTGGTACCTTTTTAAGATAACGTGTTATGCTACTCTTAAGCTATCATTGTCAATAACATTACTACTGGGTTTTAGGTTAACTTATGTATTTCTATATACAAATATATTTTATCATCGAAGTTCGCATTAAGTATTTCGTCTCTCACATTCAACAAAGCTCGTGCTTTGTTTCATGGTTATTTTGGGCATGAAGAGTATGAAATATACTTTGTATTCTTTCTTTGTTTGCTGAATTAACAGTAAGATAAGACACGTATTCCAATTTCCATGCTATTTAAAAAAATATTCTCTACATACAAATACAAGCAGTTTTATTTGAAAAGTAGCTTGAGTCTAATTGTTATTCAACATCAGAAAACTAGTTGATCAACAATACTCTAATAAAAACTTGTCTATGTTTGTGATGATAATAATATTATGAATTAGTGATTTGATACGATATAATGTCATACCAACAAAAATATCTTTAAACGAATGCAAGAAGTCTTTCTTAGAACTAGCTCTACGGGAACAACAATTATGAACTAGAAGAAGATTAAGCTCTCAGTTTTGGGAACAATAATTGGGACAATGTAATTGAAAAAAAACTCGTTTGTAGAGCGATTATTAGCGCTATAGCTTCTATCGCTACCCAATCAACTAAAATGAATAAACTCGCATTTTAAACGATACACACTCCAATTATAAGTTTTAGAAATTAATTTATGATGACACTTATTTGGGTCAAAGTCACACGGACACCAGTAGCAATCGTCTTCAGATTTTCAAATTCAAATCACTAATAGATATTCTTGTTTGATCGCAAAATATTAAAATATATGTGCTCCTATTACCATAAGTTTTACGTCGTAGAGTTTGTTTATCTCGAGGTCGATTTTGATGCCAGTTTGATAATGATTCTCCGTGAAATTGAGTTTCTTAAAAATTTGGCCTCCACCGAATACTTTCAATGAACATTTTGTACAGAGATTTGCAATTCAATGTGGAGTTTTAATTAGCAATTCTATTGTTTCATATTCCGTTATTGTTTTCACGGCAGTATCTGCTTCATTGATACTTTCAATTTGTTACAACACAATCGCGCAAAATCTAGATTCATATCTAAATTGGGATATTGAGTAAATTCTCAACGTAATAAAATGAGTACACATTGCACTGCGTATTTACCGCTACATAAATGGAAATTGATTATATTGTGATATTATTTTTACATTATGTTATATTTTATTATATTCCTAAATACCTGTATTTAGTTTGAATACTAAATAATATCCGCAGCTTGGACACATTTTTTTAAAACAAAACCTATTAGTATAGTATTCGTACGATACGTTATCATCAATATGGTTTTCCTTATTTATTACCTTGTGTGTAGGTGGAGGAGGTTCAGGAACATCAGAATCCCATTCTGAGCTAAGGTCATCGCTCGAAGCTTCCGTGTAATCCTCAGTCCACGGCACTTCCAGTAAGGAAATCTTCATCTGATCGTATCCTGGAGATAATGTCTGTGGGCCGTATCCAGGCGGCAATGGACTGGAAGCTCTACAATCCTCACAGTTGCAAGGTTTTGGTCCAAAAGTCTCCTTGGGAGGAGAAACATCTTTAACATCCGACCTGGAGTTTCTTCTAACATCCCGTTTTCGAGCACTACGTGGGGAGAGTCTGTTATTACACTGCGGTGGTATATAATACCTCGTTGGTTCTGATAACCTTCTGCCACTGTCTGGAGTCTCAATTTTGACGGGAGCTAATAGTGACATCTTTTTCGTCAACGTCTGTCGCTCGTCTGTCTGTCTGTCCTCAGGATCCATGGTGTAACGTATGATAGGTATCGTAAACGTTAATTGTTCGGTGCACTCCGGCATTGTTGTGTACGATCACTTCGCGAACTGCCTATCGCCTGACATTGAGAAATGTAGCAACATTTTTCGGTTAAATTACACTGATTTGTCGTTTTTTTTTGTACGAAAGCACGCGGGCGTTGCGTACGCAAGCAATTTAAGTACTGCGCACGAGTTGTGTGTAGTGATTCCCGCGACAGTCTCTACGTTGTGCGCGCGCGCAACTGACTGGCTCGCTCGCTTGCTTGCTTGACTCTTGGTGCGTCGCCGTCGATCCGCAAGATATGCGGGTGATAGCCTAGTCGCTGGCGGTTTATTTAGAAATCAGTTAAACTCTGTGCTGTGCGTGACTTCAATTTTTTAATTGTAGATATTTTATTGCACTTTTACAAATTGTCACCGATGACGTCAATGTCGACCGTAATAAATGGGTTAATTTTCCTTTTACCTTTATAATAATAATAATTATGTGGAAGTTATAATATGTATCATTTTATAACGCAATTAATTTATTGATAACTCAAGTACCTACGACGCATTTCCATTTTCTATTATAACCTATATCTTTTTTACCTTTTGGTCGTATGTGTGTTACGTTAGGTTAGTTTTATAACTTTATGTAAATACATTTCATAATAAGTTGTATCAGAGCTCATAGGGAAAGGTCGGTAACGCGTGAGCGATGCTTCGTGTGTTGCAAGCGTCCATATGGCTACCGTAACCGCTTACCATCAGGCGGAGAGTATGCTTGCTTGCCGACTTGGTCGTATAAAAAAAGACGTTTTAATCGTCTAGCACACTTCTGAATAATAAGTAGATAACTTTGGAAAAACCTTATTTACATACTAGTACTTACTTAATCCAATGATTAATGTACGCAAATATCAATATTATTATGGATTATGGAAGAACTTGAAATAATAAAGATCGGTTCTTTTTGCTTCGTATTAATTCGTATTAGAATATTCTTCCTTTGTTTTCTACAAATGTCAAGAATGCATGTAGAAAACTATTTTTAGGGCTGCAAAGAAAAGTAAGTTGCACCGAAATCTTTTTTCTTTTCTTGGAGCGCATGAAACGTATACTTCATCGTGCATTGAGGGCGCACTACGGATGCTTATCAAATAATTATACCACATACTAAGACGTTACTTAAAGAAATTATCTGCAATTGGCAATATTAGTCCCTGTTCCTTTAGCAATTTTTTGATAGGTACAGAACTCTAAAAACATAGAAAAAATAATCTAAAAAAACCAAAAAATGTCCTGTACTAAAAAGTAAAAACGATATGGTACCAAATTATATAGTATTGACATCGGTCCTTGGTGTGAAAAGTTGGCGTTTAATCTGACGTTTTAAAGTCGATGAAAATTACGTTTGAAGATTCCATTACATACATATATACATAGGGTTCGTCCATTAATCACGTGAGTCCCAAATAGGGGAGAGGGGGTTCGGATAATATCACGATTAATCATCGGTATCGGTAGGTAGGTATTGAGGCATATCAAGTGTATTGTTTTGATGCTCCCACGCATATCTAATCACGCAAAAAAAATGAAAATTGCACTTGCTTGCCAAAGGTGTGAAACTCTCATCAGGGGTATGTGTTTCCTGAAATCTTTAACCTGGATGTAGATGGTCTTCAAGGGTAGAGGGAACAGGCATTTCTGTGTAAGCGTGCGACATCTTCAGCCTTGTGACTCCTCCTGGAGTTACTCGACCGTCGAACCTAAACCCATTTAACATAAAAAAAGCCTGCATTCTCCGGCACCAAGTGATGATAGAGCATTGACGCAGAGTATCCAATCTGCACGAATTATTACTAGGCGGTCATATACTACATAAATATAGGGAAGTTCTTTGCATGGTGCGAGACAACGATGATACCGAATGACGCTGAGGAACATTACGCTAGTGGATGGTGAGTCCATTGAAGACAACCAAGTAAACCCATGGTGGTTCTATTTAATAAATCACCGCCGAGCCAGGAGACTCATCGGAGATGAGTCTTTAATTAAGGCGAAACTCACGAGCCTCGACCATCGAAGAAAAATTGCGTGCTTATCGGTTTTCTACAGGATATATTTTGGAGAGTGTGCGCAGGAATTGTTCAACCTAATTCCACCATCCCCATTTTTACACCGAACCACAAGACGCCGGGAAAATTTTCACCCGTACGTTGTTGACATACCGAAAATACGGACACAGCGTTTTGCATCCTCATTTATAATGCGGACAGCAAGGGAGTGGAACTTGCTTCCGGCGTCTGTGTTTCCTGACGCCTACAATTTAGGAACTTTCAAGGCCAGAGTGAATAGGTTTCTTCTGGTAGTCTTCTTCTTTCCCCTTATGGGCGGGTCAGTGGCCAAACGCAAGCCCATTTAATTTAATAAAAAAAAAAAAAAAAAAAACACTTTTTGACAATCTTTACTTGTTTTTGAGACTGGTTAAAAAATACACGTTTTTTTTTTTTTTTATACCACTAAGGCGGCAAACAAGCATACGGCCCGCCTGATGGTAAGCAGTTACCGTAGCCTATGGACGCTTGCAACACCAGGGGTATCACTCGCGCGCTGCCGACCCTGAAGAAATCTCTTCACGCCCTTTTTGAAGAACCCCATGCTGTACTCCATTGGGAAAACCACGGCGGGGAGCTCATTCCACAACCTGAGCGTCCGCGGAAGAAAGCTCCTTTGAGCCCGCACAGTTCGAAACAATTCTGGTTTCAATGTGTGAGGATGGATTCCCCGTCGATGGCGTGAGTTGCGATGGTGGAAGGTAGCCGTGGGCAACAACTCGAACAATTCCTTAGAACACTCTCCGTTGTACAAGCGGTAGAACACACATAAGGAGGCAAAGTCTCTCCTCAGACTGAGGGGCTCTAAACCGCTTGTGAGCTCGGGATCGTCAACAATTCTGATGGCACGTCGCTGAACCGAGTCTAAAGGCCCAAGCTGGTATCCAGGTGACAACAGTACTCCATATGCGGCCGGACCTGCGACTTGTAAAGTTGCAGTCTTTGCCCTGATGTGAAGTACTGCCTCGCTCTGTTGAGCACTCCAAGCTTTTTGGATGCCAGCTTCACCTTGTCTTCCAAGTGACTTCGGAACAGCACGTCGCTGGAAATGTCGACGCCAAGGATCCCGATGCTTTGACTGAAGTTCAAGGAAGTGTTCTGGAATTGTGGAGCCACAGACCATGGGGTTTTCTTAGCGGTGAACGCGCAGGCTTGGGTCTTAGTGGGGTTAAAATGGACTAGGTTTAGTCGACCCCAATCGGAGACACTAGTCAGTGTACTCTCGATTTCAGACACCAGCCGTTCGCGGCTTTCCTCAACCTCGGAACGAGGGATATTTGCACGGCCCGTGTAATGGGTGTCCCCTGTACTGTCGTCTGCATAGCAATGAATGCCGTCAATAGATAGCATATCATTGATATGCAGTAGGAACAGTGTTGGGGACAGCACAGAGCCTTGCGGAACGCCAGCATTTATGTCCATGCTATCGGAGCAGCTACCGTCGACGACGGCTCTTATGCATCTGCTGGACAGAAAGCTGGCAATCCATTTGCATAATCCCTCGGGAAGCCCGTATGATGGTAACTTCGTTAGAAGACCCCTGTGCCAGACCCGATCGAACGCCTTCGCCACATCTAGGCTCACTGCCAATGCCTCACCTTGACTCTCGATGGCGAGTGACCAACGGTGCGTGAGATACACAAGGAGGTCACCAGCTGAGCGACTGTGGCGGAAGCCATATTGTCGGTCGCTCAACAACTCGTGATCCTCCAGGTATCTCAAAAGCTGCGTGTTGATCACACGCTCCATGACTTTGGAGAGAAGGGAGGTGATGGCGATAGGCCTGTAATTCGTCGGGTCTGATCTGTCGCCCTTTTTGGGCACTGGGTGCACGTGGGCAGTCTTCCACGAAGACGGGACTTCCTTTTTGGTGTAGGAAAGTGCAAAAAGACGCGTCAATACTGGACACAATTCAGGAGCACACCGCTTCAGCACCACTGCCGGTATGCCGTCTGGCCCACTCGACTTATGGATGTCCAGAGAAAGCAGTTCCCGCCGGACCTCCCGTTGGGTAATGCTTATCTCCGGCATGGAGCTAACACACTGCGGGATGGTAGGCGGTGTGGCGCCCCCGTCATCCAAAGTCGAGTTCGAGGCAAAGAGATAGCCCAAAAGATCAGCTTTCTCCTTTGCACTATGGGCCAAGTTTCCGTCCGGCTTACGGAGGGGTGGCAAGGACGACTGGCAAAAGTTTCCTTCAGCAGCTTTGGCAAGAGACCAGAAAGCGCGACTTCCAGAGGGAAGGCTAGTCAGCCTCTCACCAAACCTGCCGACGAAATCAAACTTCGCCTTGGCGATCATTCGCTTACTGAACCTCGAGGCAGCGTTAAATTTGCGTTTCGCATCAGAGATGTTAGGGTCCTGGTCAGTTCGGGCCGTGGTCCAAGCCTCATACAAAGTTTGCTTATTATGTCTAGCATCTTTGCAGGGCCGATTAAACCACGGTCTCTTCTTCACCCCTGCAGCCACTAGCGGGTTTGGGATATAACATTCCATTCCCGCCAGTATCGCCTCAGCGACGGCAGCTGCACAGGTGTCAGGATCATCTGATGCGAAGCAAAGCTGTCTCCACGGGTACGATGCGTAGAAATCTCGCAATCCATCCCAATCTGCTGACTTGTAGTGCCATACACGTCGCCTTCCTGGAGGCCGGGGCGGATCATGTCGGACGCATGGCACTTGCGTCCGGACGAGACAGTGGTCCGATGATCCAAGTGGCGCATCCACTGTCACTGCATAGTTTTCCGGTCGCGTAGTCAGCAGAAGGTCCAGTAAGGAACTAGTATGGCTCTCAATATCTGGGATTCTCGTAGGAGAAACAACCAGTTGTGAGAAGCCATAGGCCAGGGCAAAGTCGTGAGCAGTCCTCCCCGCGAAGTCAGTGGACCGAGAACCAAGCCACTCAACGTGGTGAGCGTTGAAATCTCCTAAAATCACTAACTCCGCGGAGGGGTACTGCTCTAGTACTTTGTCAGTCGTCAATTGCAGGTGCTCAAATAACCGGATTGTGTCCGCGTCACCGCTGTGGGACCTGTAAAGGCACGCGTAAACTTTGGTGTGGCCACCGTGATCTACGCGCGCCCACAAAATCGACAGGTCCCGGTCTTCTAGGCCACGGAGACGGCGACAGCAAATATCCTCCCTGACGTACATACATACCCCGGCACGGCGCACAAAATTGTGCTCCAGCTTGTACCCGGGGTAGTGTAAATACGATGTATCATCAGGGCAGGATATTTGCGTCTCCGTTAGAAATAGCAGGGTCGGCTGTGCAGTCTCAAGATGTTGGTGGACTGCATTGATATTAGCGTGAAGACCCCTGATGTTGCAAAAGTCCACAGAAATTGTGGACGGGGAGGCCGCTAAAGAACTATTTCTTTTTTTCTTTTTCCGTGGCATAAAAAAGAGAATGATGAGAGATTAAGAGGAATCGCTGTGCCAGCAGCGAAAGAGACAAAGTGCAGTGTTATTCGCCGAGAGTGGTGGACAGGTGATGCGGTTTGTTGGTGCGGCAGCCGGAAGGGCCCCCGGTCCCCCCATGATACAGTCGGCCGGGTCCACTCCGGTCTCCTCCTCCGGCACGACCAACTATACCATGGATTATGCGCGAGGCGGCGGGTCAGCCTCCCAGGGCGGAGATTAAGTAATCCCTGGGCTCAGGACCCCTACAACCTGCGGGCAGCCAGCGGGCAGCTGTTTCACCGGGTCTCCCTGACCGCCGCAACAACATGCCGCGCCTGCACAACACAACGGTGGTGCGACACCGCTGGTCCCCACACTGCCAGCACAGCGCCTCCTCATGGAGCTCTGGCGACCTTACTCACCGCAGGAACACAACACCACATTAAAGCAGCGTTATTTGGCTGCGATCTTCTGTAAGGTGGAGGTACTTCCCCAGTCGGGCTACTCCTCGAACGGGACAGCCCGTTATGCCCTACCTCTCTTCAAAACACGTGATTTTGGTAGGGGAGGAGGGGTAGCCTAAAACCTCACCATATATCACCAGGGGTGGTCTTATAAACCTCACGTGATTAATGGACGACCCCATACATACATTCCCATACATTCAGGTGATGTATATCCCACAAATCTACCTACTATTTGACATTTACAACTCATGTTTTTGTTTAACAAAGTGAAATAAACTATTTACGCATTTAACTACGTGTATTGGTTACTACAAAAGACTAAAATAAATCACGCTGACGACCATTAATATTGATAAATTGACAATAATAAATAAGTACAAAAATCTTCGTGACATTTATGAATATACAATGAGCTTTCATGACGTCATTCCACAACACACACTGGTTTTCAAGACATAATTTAAGGAGGAGGCTAATCTGCATATAAATAAAATTAAAGCTGTCATTTTTTTTATTGAAGGCAGGTAATGAATGGATTATTAATTTTACAGCGGTATTTATCTATGACACAAAAAGTGTTTTATTGAATGTTAAGTTATAATTAAGTAAGCAAAAAATCGCTCGTGGTGTAGCATGATTAGCCGTTCTTAATCGATCGGCGAAGTTAAGCTACGTCTGTCGTGGTCGGTACCTGGATGGGTGACCGCCTAGTGGTATTTCAAATCAAGCGTTTCCGTGCTTCGGACGGCACGTACAGCCGTTGGTCCCGGTTATCACTTAATTGTGATAGTCGTTAAGCTAGTTTGATGCCTCCTAGGCGGCTTGAAAAATTACAACAGTTGTTGACTACTAGCCTACCTCCACCAATCCGCAGTGGGCATGCGTGGTGGAGTATCTGCCCATTCCCTTTCACCCTCATCTGTGAAAGGAAGCCTGTGCTCAGCAGTGGGACATTATAGGCTGATGATGATGATGATGCAAAAAATATTTAAGTATGTGACGGTCTATTTAAATCGGTACACTTAAAACTTAGGTACAACAGTAACAACAGTTATTTCTCTAAGAAATTACTTAACATACCAAAATACTTCTTCAATTCAGAGGCGAAATAAAAAACTCTACCTTGAATCATAAAAGTTACGAAGACATTGAACTCATCAAAATGTATAAAATCGACCACTGATGCAAGTACGCATCTTACGTATGACGTCAGAAAGAAGTTGTGACGTCACAATAATAAGTGTTTCTGTTTATAGCAAGTTATTTATGAAAATTATCTGTACTTATTTCATATGAAAATTACATAAAGCTCAAATAAATTCAAGCTTACTTGCACGGATCCTAAGGTCCATTGTCATGTTATCTAGGTAACAGAAACTAAGTAACTTACTTCTGTCTTTGAATAGGTGGTTGACCTTTCAATTTTGCATAATATAAACTAACTGTGGGAAGAGATGATGTGGGTGAAATTGACAAGCACACATAGCCTAAAATAGACCTTATATATTTTAGATAATAAACGCTTATAAATTGAACCATTTTATGTAATATCGAATCAAAGTCCGAGATATCTTGTGGTCTGAACCAGTCTGCGGTTACTGCAGCTGTCATAACATTTTACATACTAAGTACCCACAATCTATTAAATTTTAAATGACAGTTCAGTTTCACTTTTTGCGAATCTTATATTTCTAGAATTGGACTGATTTGGTTAAGCTTTATTTTGACGTTATTATATGACTATGAAGCGCTCGTGGTGTAGCATTATAAGCCGTTCTTAATCGATCGGCAAGTTAAGCTACCACCGTCGTGGTGGGTACCTGGATGGGTGACCGCCTAGTGGTATTTCAAATCGAGCGTTTCCATGCTTCGGAAGGCACGTAAAGCCATTGGTCCCGGTTATCACTTAATTGTGACAGTCGTTAAGCTAGTTGGAGGCCTTCTAAGCGGCTTGACAAACTCCAACAGTAGGTTGATCACTATAGCCTACCTCCACCGATCCGCAGTGGGCACGCGTGCTGTAGTATCTGCCCAACCCTTTCACCCTGATTTGTGAAAGGATGCATCAGCTATACAGTTCAGCGCAAAAGAATCGCGTCACTGATGGACAGGTTGCGTGGGAGCACCAAGCAGCATTTTTAGGGACATTACCGGGAAACCTGACAGTACCATTAAGAGGCACTGGGTGCACGTGCATTTGCATGTGGCCACTGTATCCGGGAGTCACCCTAGGTACATCAAATGTTTTGTGTTATTTTTATTGTGATTAATTGAGAATTTGAGATATGTTATACCTACTAACAAAATATGGACTTAGTCGGTATGAAATAAATTGTTTTTATTTATATAAATACTAGCTTCTGCTCGCGGCTACGCCCGCGTAGCCTACAGGAATAAAATGACATATTTTTCTACAACAATAAAAGAAAACAAAACAAAACAACACCCATCCCGCTTCGAGGGTGGAATTATTAAAAACGCTGAGACACGTATAAATTAATTTTCAATCTTCAGCCTAAACATAAAATTTGAAGACCCTAAACTGACGGACTTTCATACACACTTTCATCCCATATTTTGCCCCCTTAGGGGTGGAATTTCTAAAAACCCCTTTCTTAGTAGATCACTCTTGACAAAGAATATACCCTCTACATTTTATGTCGCTAGGACCAGCGGTTAGTCTGTGCGTTGATATATCAATCAGTCAGTTAGTCAATCAGTCAGTCAGGACTTTGAATTTTATATATATAAAATTCTATTGGAGACGAATATTTCGAATTAAAAATAAACAACAACAAAAGTCTCGATACAACAGTTACAAAAACTGAAAAGATTCTGTACCTTGACCCCTAAAAAATCCTGTTCGACAGCCAAAATTTAATATATGACAAAAATGTATGCAAACTAACAAAATAAAATGTTTTTAGTAACCTTTTTAGCGTTAAAGTACTAAATAGAAACAAACTGTGGAATACATAGAATGACGCATGTACATTGTAGGCATTTACGCAAACCGTGCGCTCTGCAACCTTGGTTGAAAAAAATAAACACGCTGTTATTTGAGAAAGCAGAAAAACAATTTATGAATAGATTAAATACGTATTACATCTAAATTATGTGTTTATTTATGTAACAAAACAATAAACAGTAATTTGCATCACTGCATATCTTGTCTTCTATGCAATTTTATTATTAATTTGCATTCAAGTAAATAACATATTGTTTATACACTAACGAGCAATAGAAAAAAAATACTAACTTATTATGAAATATTTCCTTCCATTTTATTTCGAAACCACGCAAGAACTTCAATTATCTAATTGAAATGAAAAGCTAAAGTTTTTTAATGCGTTATGCATTAAAAAACTTTATGTCTTAAGATGGTTTAGGAGATATTTGATTTTCTTTAAGCTCTTTGCAAGCGGCTTTTATATATTGCTCGTCAGTGTATTTGAGGGGGTTTATAACAATCGATATAATGGCTTTTCAGTATTACCGAAAAATAAGACATCTTTTTTGGAATCTCACCAATGCCATCACACCGTTGCTCTATGGAGAGAAACATAAAGGCTACGTTTTTATCCCGGGAACGTGAGTAAACCCATGGGTGATAGCTAGTAAAGAATGCTACTGCGCGATAGGATTACCTACTTTACAGCGGCAAACAGAAGAGACTTGCTATGAGATAGATATTGAGGCCACCTCTTCTGTAGACCCTAGAAACACCATAAGTTGTTTTAATTACTTAAGGGGGCCCTTCATGGCCAACGCAACTTCAACGCAAGCGTAGCCTAAAAACTTGTACTTTCATCCAACGTAATGTTTGACTGCGAAAAAAGAGAGACACCATCAGAGCCATCGGTTATCAGTTGGTAAATTCCGCTGATCACTCGCGGCCGCTTCGCTAGGTC
Source organism: Achlya flavicornis (assembly GCA_947623365.1). Lineage (NCBI taxonomy): Eukaryota > Metazoa > Arthropoda > Insecta > Lepidoptera > Drepanidae > Achlya > Achlya flavicornis. The sequence continues at coordinate 10,173,695 of OX392482.1, forward strand.
GTCATTCATGATTTCGCATATCATAAAACTTGTTCCAGGCCCATACTTCCTGTGATGTAATCTTACAAGTTTGTGAAAAAAAAGTTAGTTATTTAGAATCTCCAATACATTTGCAAGCATTGTTTAGAGCTGTTTTCTTTACTTTTACAATTTATAGGTACATTATATATGGCCAAAGTTCAGGTAAAATTTGTGCAAAACCGCTGTTTTTCGGAGGCTTTTACTGAATTTGTTTCACACTTTTTTTTTTATTTTCGCCTATTTATACTGCTAGATATAGTTCACAAGATACCAATTTGTTTAAAACATCTAACGAAAAGTGTTTAAAAACCATCATAAGTACAGAGCTTTTGTATGAAAAGTATGGTGAGCTGAGTGCTCTTAAGGCTGCTTGTCATGCGCCACTTTACGATCTGATGTCACACAATGATGGAGTACAGTACAATTACTGCATCGAGTGAAATAATTCATATTTTCACACGTCATTTGGCAGTAATAACTCTTGAGCGGTAATTTTTTCGATATTTTTTAATTTCATTTAATGACGTTGGATGAAACTCGCATTGTGGTTGATAAATTCGGTACTAATATAATTTTCAAAGTTCATTAAAATTGTTTGAAGTCAGTTCATTGCCATAAAAAAAATAAGTTACTTCAAATACATTTTATTTAGTTTGTGGAACGTGCAAACACAGTATTGCCATATGCCTAATGGTAAAACTGTGGTGGACGTGCTGATTTAGTTTTCGTGACATAATAATTGGTTTCTTTTTAGATACGGAAAAACACTGAAATATAGTACCGTCACTGACATGGCCGCTAATATAGAATACATAAATAAAAGCATATATTTTTTCACTCTTCTAAATAAGGTTAGGTTACCTAGAAGACAGTAAAACAATTATGAAAGTCTACAAAGCAATAATTATAGTCGATATCATAAAATATATTAGCAGTTCATTGAACTAACCATCTCTTGCAATCAGATACAAATTGTTCTACAATAATAATATTGCGATAAAGATAGAGCTATGTCAATGACATACGACCAGCATACACACACTCACAAATACTCACAATCATTCTATAAAATATAGAACAGCATCACGACTGAGTTAGAGCGTTGTGAACTTGTGACGTTAGTATTGTTACATTTTCCGATACGATAAAGGAGGCGGAGTCAAGATAGCTAGCATCCAATAACGATAAAATAGCTCTACGCCTTCATATAATTCCTATAATAGGTACTTATTATGTACATACCCACTTTCTGCGACATTTTGCTTCAGTGTTTGCATTGTGATGCGCACAGACAGAGGAATGACGTGACATCACTAATGTACAATATGAAAGCATTCTAAATTCAAATTCGATAAGCTACGAGGTGGAAGGGAGAGGAGCATAATTTACATAATAAATAAGATACAATGACACGTTCTGATGGATCGTGACGTTGTCACATGATGATTGGTTCATCTTGACACCGCTTGAACTTGAGTACCTACTTTGTATTACATTTACTTCTCGAATTCGAGTAGTTTAGTATTCCTTGAAAAAAAAAACGAATAAAACCAAATATTTTTTATTTATTTATTATTTGAAAACAACATCATTAATTATTTATCATATGTGTTTAATATGTATACCTACTGTTGATAAATAAAAATGTATATGACCGATTTTGCAATTAATTCATAATTTTTCAGAGAACATCAAATACATTGACAGCAATGAATAACCAGTTGACCAGCGCATTGCAGTCAGCTGTTATTACTTTTAATTTGAGACACGGAGCCTCCTTGGAAGCTTCAATATGATTGGCATTTCATCGCCATTACCTTAATGATAGGCGCCAATTTTTAGCTGTTATTTTAACCTTTAATTTTTACGGCGAAACAAATTCTGTAGTTGTTTAAACAGAGCTTGTTTATATTACAAAGGAGCTTTCTTCCGCGGACGCTCAGGTTGTGGAATGAGCTCCCCGCCGTGGTTTTCCCAATGGAGTACAGCATGGGGTTCTTCAAAAAGGGCGTGAAGAGATTTCTTCAGGGTCGGCAACGCGCGAGTGATACCCCTGGTGTTGCAAGCGTCCATAGGCTACGGTAACTGCTTACCATCAGGCGGGCCGTATGCTTTTTTGCCAACTTAGTGGTATAAAAAAAAAAATTAAAAAAAAAATTAAAAAAAAAACCCAATTAAAGATTTTTGTTATAAATAAAGGCGTTATTGTCTCTGAGATGATCTATACACGGGGGATTTTTTTAAATAAAAGTAGCCCAAGGTACAATTATAATATCAGCTATCATCCAGTGAAAGTGCCGTCATAATCGGACCAGCCGTTATTGAGATGAGACATAACAAACTGACAAACCAATTTTAAAAATAGTTTTTTGGTATATGTACGAAAATTATAATTTCTTATGCATTCAGTAAAAAGTCGTTTATGTTCACATAACACACACTTCAATTTTATTTATTTGTATAGATAGCAGGCTGGCCCCCAGGTACATATAGGTCTGCATGTGTTTGCCACAATCTCACCGTGGTAAGATGTTATGGCCGAAGGTGGTAGCATACGTCATCATATATTGTATTTTTATTACATGAACTACGTTACTGCAATATTACAGAAAAACTAATGTAATGGTGCGTCCATGCTTGGCGAACCGAGCACGAGCCGAGCCACGAACGAGCACACTGTGAGCACGATTCGCGTAGCGTGGACGGGCTTGCGAGCCTCGAACGAGCGCGATTGTCAGTTTTTTTACGAACAAAAGGATTCGCATCGTGCTCGTTGTAGGTTCGTTCGAGCCTCGGCTCGTGCTCGATTCGCGTAGCATGGACGCACCATAAGATGTGACAATGTATGTAATGATTACCTGCCGTACGGTATCTTTTATGGTATTAAAAGGAATCCACTCAAAGTGTGATAGAGCGATAAAAAAATGATAATTAATTTATTGGAATGCATTCTACTCACGGCTTCGATTCTTAAAAGGTAATGCATAATGAAGTCAACACTCTGTGTAACAATTACAAGAATAACAAATGGGCTTTATAATTTTAAATTAGTGTGTATTTTCTGTAGTCGCTTTTAATTATTTATGTTTTACAAATAATTATCCTCACCAATAAATTATACTTACCACAGAATTCCCTATTTTTCCCAGAACCCAGACCTAATAAACCAACATACACACCTAAACATTTATAAAACACATTCCCTGTAACTTTCCCCCGGTGGAATTTCCTGCCAATAGCGTAAATAACATATTGTGCATACCAAACATTGAATACATTTAACCATTCGAAATGTTCGGCATCCCAAAAACGACTCGAGAAAGCCTTAAAAGAGAGGAATGACGTCTGAATGACGCACGCACTCCGGCGCAACATTCGAAGCGCGTCCGGTGACGTCACTGGGACACTGCGACAATTTTAATTATACCACGATTTTTTTTGCTTAAAAGGAGTTTCCAAATACAAAATATTTGGAAACTCCTTTTAAGCAAAAATTTTGCTTGTGTTAGGAGATCCCGCTCTTCCAAGTATAATATAAGTTACCTAATTGCCGATATATATTCATAGAATTTCGGCCCATAAATGATCTAAATGCTGATAATGGTAATCTGTGAGAAAATTGAAATACGCTTTTGTTTAGATGGCGCCCAATATTGGAGACATGTAAAAAATAATAGAGTTTTTTTGTCTGTTGTCATTTTGATCAGCAATCGTTTTCCAAATGATAATAGTCTCTCGATTAATGACACCGAAGCAATAAAATACATCACGACAAGATGAAGATGAAAGCTTTTTGTGCATCCAGATTATTTTTATTGACGCATGACTTGACGTAAAAAGGTATCCGTGAATTTTCTTGCTTCGTTTTTAAATTACTTACGTAAATTGGATTCTTATTAATGTTGCGGCTACTATTCTAGAAAGCTTGATACACTACATACTACAGAATTATTATGAACTACTAGATTTGGTGAGAGTTAATAACCTTTCCTCCTCTATTACTTACCTGTATGGGAAAATGGGTCTACTAAGAGTGATTATGCATGAGGCAATCTTAGTAATGCCAGAACATCTAAATCCAAATAATTTTAAAGGAGTCCTTACTACTGACACAAGAATACTATCACTACTCAAAATAAAAAGGTAAAAGTAAGTAGATTGGTCAATCAAAAAAGATCTACAACACTTAATAATAAAATAGTTAAGAAATCTGCAGTTTTACTAATTACTTATGAAATGGCTATAACTTAGAAGGCTACGCCGTAGCTAGACAAAGCACAGTCAATCTACTATATAAAAATAAGTCGGGTTTTCCTTCCTAACGCTATAACTCCAGAACGCACGAACCGATTTCCACGGTTTTGCATTCGTTGGAAAGGTCTCGGGCTCCGTGAGGTTTAAAGCAAAGAAAGTAGGGTAGGTTAGGGTAGGGTAGCACCACAGTGTAGGGTAGCACCACAGGATAGGGTAGCACCACAGGGTAGGGTAGCACCACGCGAACGAAGTCGCGCCGGGCAGCTAGTTATCAATAAATATTATTGTCAATTTTGATAAGACAACACAAGAAGTTACTCTTTATCATCTTATTACAACGCCATCTAGTTGCTTTGCTTATAACTACATCTTATTGAAATCTACAAAGTGCGCGGGCGCAACAAACACGAACATGGAAGAAAATGACTCATAGTAGTTTTATGTAACTGGTTTTACTTTATCTAGATGGCGGTTAAAGCGAGGCTTTTATTTACAAGTTCTCAAGAAGTGATAACAATTTTTAACGCCAAGTATCACAGAACTTCAGCTCTACAATTTTACCGTAGTAAGGTCTGAAAATCTTGAAATTTATGCTACCTGGAATAATACAAAATAAATTAAAAACATACCTTTTTCAACGCCTTGTTCGCATCAGGGTTCGGCATATAAAAATCCATGATCCCCAGCAGGCAGTCATCACATCGGCAGACATCACTTGGCAACGAAGACATCGATCCAAAACTGCTGCTACTGTCCATCGAATCCGTTCTCACTAGCTTTCCAGTACTCAAAGCCTCCATTTTAGCAACGAGCAAGGATTCCATGAGCGACCTTGGTCGAGCAGGCGACCGCGATCGACGCGGAAAGTCGGGGGATAGCGGGCGGAAAACGTCAGGAGATAATGGCCGATGTCTCGCGTAGTTGGACACGTCGGGGGACAGAGCTCGATTGCGTGACAGATCCGGCGTCATAGGCAACGCCGATACGAGGTCCGTTGACGAAGTCCGCGACAGAGGCGGCGTCACGCTACGACAATGTGACGACGTCATTTTAGTTGCACGCATTTGGATGTTTTTATCGACACTTTCACATCACTTCACTCTTGCATTTTTACAAGCACTTATTGTTTTATACGTGTTTAATATAGTCATTAATTAAGTTAGTGTATATTATCATGAATTTTATTTTTAGTGATCTGGTTTTAATGTGTTCTTTATAGGAATAAATAAAGTAATTAATTTAAGTACCTGCATAACCTTTACTTTAATTACGTAATTTTAATAATAGCTGGCAATAAAAAAAACAACTTTCTGTGAGGCATTTTTGTTAACTATACATACCTAGTCTATATATCGAGCTGTATAATGAATCTGATGCTAAATTAAATCTATCACTAACAAGACGCTGTTCGTAAAGCAACCACGTTTGTTTACATCGCACATATCAAAGCAGGAGGTTATTATTTATTCTAGCCACATAGTAAATGCAGCCTTCACGCGCCTAGCCGTAGCTGCTGGTCGGGCCACACCTGCGCTGGAGTTTCTACAATGATATGCTTAAACTAGATAAGACTTGAGAAAGTAAAAGGTATAGTTTTATAATTTATCGACAATTTAATTCCAATCATATGATTCACGGTCCAATTATTTGATGGTCCAAGTGGACACTTTACCTATGGACTTACTGCCATAACAAAATATTTAAGTTTACATGAAAAACAGTTTATAGCTTACCGGTTACCGTAGCCAAACCGTTACCGTAGCCAAATCAGGCGGGGCGTAAGCATGAGTTAAAAAAAAGACTAGTTCAGTAATAAAATTGTGATTACTACAGTGAAATATTTTATTTATTTTTCTTATCTTATCTTAAATACACTAAACTAAAGACATTGATTTAATTAATTAATTAATCTATCGTACGATAATAACAAACTGTTTCACTACCATTTTTTTCTGAACAAAAACAGGTTTTTTAATGCCACTTCTAGTATTATTTTAACTCTATAGTCGTTGTCGTTCGTAACAGTACGTTGTATAATCTATGTTTCCTTCTCTCTATAGCAAGTGTATGGGAGAAGGAAATATATTATCAGCTATCTATTGCTTCTAGGATGTGGACGTTTATCAATGTAACAGATGATTGTGGCCAGGATTTATTTGTAGTTGTTGTTTATTGTTTGATACCAAAATAGAATACAATAACAATGCAAAATGATTCGCAAGAGCCAATTTATAAGGCTCTTTTTAATGTTTGGCAATAGAGAATCTATTAAAATTGATATGAGGAGGGATTTAGCATTTCACACCGAAACGAAGTTTTTAGACGTATCATGTGATAATAAACCGGCCAAGTGCGAGGCGGAGTCGGAACGTTTCTTGTATGGCCGTCATTTTAAATTCTTACACTTTATTTTTTAATTGAATTTCATTTTTAGGGTTCCGTAGCCAAATGGCAAAAAACGGAACCCTTATAGATTCGTCATGTCTGTCTGTCTGTCCGTCCGTATGTCACAGCCACTTTTTTCCGAAAGTATAAGAACTACAATGTTGAAACTTGGTGAGTTTGTACATCTAGTATTCTGTGAACCGCATTAAGATTTTCACACAAAAATAGAAAAAAAACGATAAATTTTGGGGGTCCCCATACATAGAAATGAAACTCAATTTTTTTTTTTTTAAATAAACCCTGTGGTGGTGTCTATGGATAGGTCTTCAAAAATTATATTGAGGTTTCTAATATATTTTTTTTCTAAACTGAATAGTTTGCGCGAGAGACACTTCCAAAGTGGTACAATGTGTGTCCCCCCCCTGTAACTTCTAAAATAAGAGAATGATAAAACCAAAAAAAATATATGATGTACATTACGATGCAAACTTCCACCGAAAATTGGTTTGAACTAGATCTAGTAAGTAGTTTTTTTTTTATACGTCATAAACTGAAATTCATATCAAATACTCAGGTCTATACTATAATATACATATAATACCTACAGGTTTGTACGGAAACCTCGGTGCGCGAGTCTGACTCGCACTTGGCCGGTTTTTATTATTATTTGTTGTTATAGCGACAACCAACTACATACAAATTTTATTATTCCGAAATTGACTTCTTCTAAAACTAGTATAGTTCTAAACCTCTCTATCTTCTACTAATATAGCCTAATGTTTTACCTCATATATGACGTAAATAATCATGTCATAAATGTCGGTATCCTTGCAACACACTGCGGGTGGTCTCATCAGCGAATATTGCAACTCAAACACTTACCGATTCATTAAAGATGAGCTGGACGTAATTTATAGCATTCAAGGTTCCGTGTGCGGATTAAAAAAACCATCGTTAATTTTGGAAGTCGTAAGGCGTTTGTTTACGAACACATTCGAAGGATTTTATTGGTGATAAACTAGGGCTGTCGTGGTCTGAACTCTTTGCAATAAATTGCCCTACTCAGAGTATCCCAAAAAATAGAGTTAGAAAACCAAATAACCTCCATATCATGATTGTTTGTAGTTTTCAAGTTTTTTTTTTTTCTTTTTATACATATCTGCCTTTAATAGCATTTTGGATCATAGTTTGAATGTGAATCTTGCAGATGCATACACATTTGTTACCAATCACGCATGTATCTCAACTTTTATCGTTACTGTTAGCTTGACGAAATACCAAAACGCAATAAATGAATATAGTCAGACCAATAAATATTACCTTTTATCTACATATTTGTTATATCTACCTAAGTAGGTACTTACATATTACAGAAATAGGCCCTCAATTTGAGAAACATGTCTTCTGATCTTGTATTTATCAGTCAGATTTAATTAAGCGAGCATTTAAGTTACACGATCATTGGTGAGGCTAAAAAGTGTTAAAATCCCAAGGCTAAGGTTGCAGATAAAGCATCCATCACATTGACGTGAATTGGCAAAACAAGAACTCCGTTGAATTTTTGAAATTAGAATTTGTGGGCAGCAAAATGAAATACTTATATTAAACTAGCTGTGCCCCGCGGTTTCACCCGCGTTGCCGGGATAAAAAGTAGTAACCTATACCGAGTTTTAGATTAAATTTTTTACACAGGTACTTAAATTTTAATCCTGTTTTATTGGAAAAATAATGAATTAATTATTTTATATTTTAGTTTTTTTTTTTAATAAAGCTACGGAATCATACGGCATGAAGGAAGGAAGTACCTATTTGTTTTTTTATGGAAATTATTTTCATTAATAACAATAATTGTATGACAAACAAATCTTTTCTATCCTAACTAATATTATAAATGCGAAAGTGAGTTTGTTTGTTTGTTACGCCTTCACGCGTCTACTAACCGCCGCCTAAAATCGGATCATCATAAAATTTGGCATGCAGATTGCCTATAGTATGAAAAAGTACTTTTTATCCCGGGAACGCGAGCGAATCCGCGGGGGAAAACTAGTATCTCTATATTAAAAAGGAGAAACATACAAACGTGCGTCTGTAAATCTGTAAGCACAGCTCAAACCGGGATTTTAATACTTGCATTTAACACACCGGTTCCCTTTATAATTTAAAAATCTAAGTACGAACGACAGTTTCTTTTTTAAATGTAACCTCTAATGTTAGTCGAGTGAAACCGCGAGGCGGAATGCTAGTACCAACATAAAAACCTTTCAAGTGACTCTACATAAGGTAAACTTCTACAACTTTAATCCATTAAGTAAATAAACGATTTACCACATATTTGAAATTAAGAAAAACATTCCCGAAGTGGGAAATAAATACTTTCAACAACAAAAACCTTAATTGCAGGAAATGCCGAACATTGCCGAAACGATCGCAGGCAATAATTCACCGTTTACCGAGAAACATCCACATTATTTGTCATCTATATATATAAAATGCTTTGTCCTGAATGACTGACTGACAATCAACGCACAGCCTAAACCGCTGATCGTAGAGACCTGAAACTTGGAGGGTCTGTTCTTTGTATGACGTAGGCATCAGATAAGAAAGGATTTTCCGAAATTCTACCCCTAAGGGGGTGAAAAACGGGGGTAAAGTTTGTATGGGACAACGTGATTCCTTGGTCCGATCTACTTCAAATTTTGCATAAACCTTCCTTAACAGAATTGATGCAAGATGTGTTTCGTATTTTATTGAAAATCATCGCCTAACGGGGTCAAAAAGGGGAAGAAAGTTATTTAGGGGGTGATTTTCATCGAAGTTGATATCAATACTCCTTAGTACTTTTGATTTAAATAACATTTTTTATTTTGACACATGTTTGAAATCCCAATCCGATTTTCACAGATTACAGAATAAGGCAGATGGAGCGAACTGAACACGGGAGTGAGGCCAAAAAAGCATATACCAATTGAAAAACACATACCTGGTATTCGCTTTTGAATTTGTATTTGCTTTGTTTAAAAAACTTTATTTAACGAAAAACACTTTCTTTTTAATAAATTTGCACACAGCAGCATTTAAACATAGCAAATACAAATTCAAAAGCGAAAACTAGGTATGTGTTTTTCAATTTGTACCTAATTGCTTTTTTTGGCCTCACTCCCGTGTTTCGCGCGCTCTATCTGCCTTTTGTTCTGGAAACTAAAATGTTCTTTAAAATTGGAATGTCAAATATAAAAGAATATTTAAATCGGATTAGAATTCTAAATTTGTTTGTAAGTTCATTTTCTCGGAATTTTTGGCGGGAACTTGCAGAGTGACGTTGCGTTTTCATTTTTATATTCATAAATTCGTGTATTTTGAGTTTTATTGCATATTATCGGTGGTATTTTATCCAATAAAGATCAATCCATGTGCACCAGTTAAGGGAAATGAAATGAATGATGTGTATAGTGTCTTTTCAAAAGTCCGTGAAGAGTTTTAGTAAATGACCACCACTGTAGTATAACATGACTTTTATGGACGGTGACTGACTGCATGAGGACTATGTGAAAGTGATTTATTGTGACTAGAACTTATATAATATAACTGGAAATTGGCAAAATAAACACCCGTGTGACGCAAATGAAAAAAAAAAAAGTTTACTTTCTCTATTTCATTAGAATATTTTGATTGTAGTTAATTTATTTTCTTTCTCATGTGTTGTTATAATAATTAAATAAGATTGTTTGAGTTCGATTTTTTAGTGCAGGTATAATATAGGGTTTTAGTTTTAATTGTAAAAATATCTGTGTTTGATTTGTTGTGTCTAATAATCAGTGGCGTGCGTTGGTTTTCGAAGGAGAAAATTCAAACCGTACGCGGGTGAAACCGCGGGGGTCTGCTAGTTACCGATATGTTTTAAATACAAACTTGAGGGCATAACGTTGAATAAATACTTTAAATTGATTGAAAAATACTCTTATTAGGCTACGATCGGGGAGGCATGTTCTTTTTTTTTTAAATAAATCTATACTTTCCGTATAATCCAATTATTAAGTGTTACTAACACTAATGTTAGTAGTTATTATTAAAGATAGGTAAATAATGTTAATATTTTATAAAATTTACAAGTATTTTTGAGAGAGGTAGAGCAAAGCGTTTATTCGCAGCCAAATAACTCTATGTTGTGTTCCTGCGAGTGAGGTCGCCAGAGCTCATTGGGGTGAGGAGGGGTCGGTAACGCGTGTTTTGCAAGCTTCAATATGGGTACCTACTGTAACCTCTTACCATCAAGCGGGCAAGCTTGTTTGGTGACTAAGTCGCAAAAAAAAATTTTTTCGCATTACATCTTTCATTATACACTAAAATTTACTTATACAATGTGAAAGTGAGTATGTTTGTTTGTTACCACTTAACGCCTCAACGGCACAACCAATCGTGATGAAATTTGGCACGCAGGTAGATCATAACCTGGAATTGCATATAGGGTACTTTTTATCCCGGGAAAAAATGTAATACCATGGAAACGCGGGTGAAACTGCGGGGCGAAACAAGTAACACAATATAATAAAGCATAACGCAACATAAGATCCTTTCTATTGAATATAACCGTTCATCAAACGAGATTACAAGACGGAATGAGTTGCAACGTTGTCCAGGCCGATGCCACAAGTTATATGTAGCTAAATTATAGGGTAGGGACATACGTCTATTACATGATATTTATAGTTTATTGGGTGTACCTACTGGTTATTGCGTTAAGACTATTATTTATTAGATATACTGCATGGCGGTACTTTTCTCTATTAAGAATAAAGTTTAAATTTTGCGAATTAATTAAACTGAAGAGAAAATCCGCTTCAAAAACTGCGTGTGACGAATCATAGACGTGCGTGGTCATCTACTGTTGGTCGCATATTAATATCATAGTACCAGCGAAGTTTGGAACGAACTGTACTCCGAATCGCTGGTTGAGACGCTGGATGCAAGCAACTCTGGAGCATCGGTGGATACCTATAGGGACGATTTTTGTGCAATTGCGGACTTATATATAAAATAAGCTCGAAGCTTTGAAGGATAGAATTCGCAACGAAGTAATCAGACAAAAAACCAAAGTGACCGACATAGCTCAACGAATTAGCAAGCTGAAGTGGCAATGGGCCGGTCACATCTGCCGCAGAACCGACGGTCGATGGAGCAGACGAGTCTTAGAGTGGAGACCGCGTCTTGGAAAACGTAGTGTGGGGCGCCCCCCAGCCCGATGGACTGACGACCTCATAAAAGTGGCCGGACTGGGCTGGATGCGGGTGGCAAAAAACCGGAAGGAGTGGCGCGCTCTGGGAGAGGCCTATGTCCAGCAGTGGACTTAAGAAAGGCTGATGATGATGATGATATAAAATAAATGTTTTTCTGTCTATTTGTAACGTTCCTATACCATTGATCCGATTGATATGAAACTTTGGTGAGGAGTTATGCGCAGGTCGGGGAAGTTTTTTGAATAAACGTCTATATTATTTAACCTGTCTGAAGGTCTATTGGCAAATAAATATTTTACGATCTACGTGATGAGTTTAAATTATCATTACAATGCACTGATCACAGGTAATTCCAATCACGTACCTCGCTAAATTCTGAGAGAGCCAAACTCAAGACCTCCTACGACGACGTAACCGCAATTTTGACAACCAATACCCGACAAACAAACTACTGAATCACATTAGTTGCGGATCCAGGATTTCGGTTCGGGGGGGAGGCTGAGGGGAGTGATCCAACTGAGTGTAACCCTTATCAAGATATGTCAGGGGTGAGCCCGGATGTTTAACGGGGGACTTGAGCCCTTTAGCCAACGCCCCCAACCCCCTGGATCCGTTAGTGACCACAATATACAAAAATTAAACACAAATTAAACATCGACGAGAAATACCATATCGAGCAATCCCATTCCTCAACTGATAAGTGATTTTGCCCTGGTTAATCAGAACCGACCAATCGCTGCATCTAAATGTTTAGTGTGTCCTTGACTTAGCCAATCAGAGCGCATTATCGATGGTGGGGACTTGGTGGAATAGATTACAAACAAAATGAATGTCATCGAGCTTCTTTGGGTTAATTGTTCGATGAGACATAATATATAAACCTCATAATAGATAGATAGATACAAGATAGAACTCTTTATTGTACACCAAAAAACAAAAACAACATAGAGAACAAAAGTACTTAAATTAATGTGTAATGGGCGGTCTTATCGCTAAGAAGCGATCTCTTCCAGACAACCTTTGGATAGAGAGGAATCAATTAGAAGACGGTGGTGTCGTAATAAGGTGGTGTATAATAATAAGCTTTAAAAATATTCTAACTCACTAAAATCTAAACCGTGTATTCAATATAGCACAAAACTAATCTCTGAGCTCCTTCTAGTTAAGTAAATATAAGTCAGTCATTAAGATTAATAACATGTTCATGTTCATATCAAAATGTCATTAAATAAATAAATAAATAAATAAATAAATAAATAAATATCCTCGGACATTCCTCACACACGGTCATCTGATCCCATTTTCATGTCGTTTTTTAGTCGTCGAGATCCGGTTTGAGACTTTATTAATTACTGCCGATATCCTGCAAAATATTAAGATTCTGGACTAATTAAGAATGATGGAGTACTCCCAGATAATATAGACGTCTATTTATTACGATACGTTATAAAGATAACATTATTTAGGGTTCAATAAGCAATAACGTAAGAGAGGTAGAGCAAAGCGTTTATTCGCTCAAAGAGCAGCTCGACTGGGGAAGTACCTCCACCTTACAGAATACTAAATAACTTTATGATGTGTAAAGTTGTGTTCCTGCGCGTGAGTAAGGTCGCCAGAGCTCATTGGGGAGGGGGGAAAGGTCGGTTACACGTGAGCTATGCTTCGTGTGTTGCAACCGTCCATATGGCTACAGTAACCGCTTACCATCAGGCGGGCCGTATGCTTCTTTACCGACTTAGTCGTATAAAAAAAACTATTAAAATTGAGGCACAATATATTTCATAAGCAAGTGTAAAATTATTTGAATGCAAAGAAATATGCTAAAAGATTTGTATCAAAACAGAACAACATTTGGACTAGTTTTTTTTATCAAAATAACAGTCCAATGAGATAAATTGGCTTCATAAACTAAATTAGTGTATAGTAAAATCAATTAGAAAATAATTACAGAATAAACATATCTGACATAGTTACTAGCAAATTGGCACGCTCTACGTTTTTGTTATAAACTTATAATTTAACTTACAGATTTCATTTTATAATAACTCATGTCCGTTTAATGTAGCTATTTTATAACGTACACGCTTGAAGAGAATTCTGTACCTACAGTGTGACAAATCTAAGTATTTCTTAGATTTTTCACACTGTATGTACAGAATTTCTGCTTTTGAGATTTAAGAATGTCAAATCACGATAATAAGTTTTTTTAAGAATATGATTAATGTCTTTTTCAAAACACTCGCTCGTAAAGTGTCAATTATTGCAAAATCGAAGTCTGTTTTTTTCCTCGCAAGTGCGTTGAAAAATTTCGTATGATACTCGTGTGCATTGATTTATTATACTCTCGGCTCCCTTATCACGTTCGCCTGCGGCTCCTGGAGTGTTAATAATCAAATTTGCACACAGTATGTACTATTAATTTAACTGTTAGATATAATTCTTTTAATATTTAGAACAGCTAGAATAGCAAAACAAATAATAACAATTCCAAACAATATAGAGCTTGTACTATAACCAGTTTTTTTTTTATTCAACTAAGTCGGCAAACGCATACAGCCCGCCTCATGGTAAGCGGTTACCGTAGCCGTAAACATACGAGGCATCTTGCTCGAGAGAAATAATGCTATCTCTACCTCTCTTCATTCGTCATATATACTAAATAGTTTACACACATTATAAAGATATACTAATCTGGATAGTTACACCCAGACTCAGACTACAAACTTACTGAGAATGAGAATCAGACCGATGAAATTATAAAATTCCTAAAGTAAAATTTAAAAGTCTTTTTTTAACACTAATTGCCACTTCAGAAAACAAACAACCTCAATATAAATGACCTCAAGCAAAAATTAAGCATCGTAAAATTACCACGTCCATCTCAATTTCCATTAAAAACGTTTCCACAAATATACAAAACATAAAACATCTGCGAAATTCAATTACCGAAGTATTCCCATTTGAGCACCGATTTTTTGAGTACCAATTTATTACCTATGGTATGGAGCACCGATCAATATGCTGGGTGCTCAAAAGGGAACAAAAATTAAATTCGAATTTATTCGAATATTATTATTATACTTCAGAGCACCCGTTTTGTAGCTTTTAGTATTGTGGTGTTTAACCTATTGACTACCTATGAAAAAATAGTACCAGGATATCAGAAGCTTGAAAGAGCTTCATTTTTGGATTGACGAGAATATTTATTGGTGCTCAAACGGGAATACCATAGGTGATCAGGGAATTGGTGCTTAAAAATCGGTCCCCAAATGGAAATACTTCCAATTACCTACCAAAAATACACAGTTTGTACGAAAGTTTTCACTTAAATAAATCGTCTGTAAGTGCCGCGATTCGTTTCACTTGGTGATGCGGTTCTGCCAACTGATTTACAAAATTTTAAATTCTTTGAAGTGCATAAGTAGTTATGGTGCATTTTGAATAGTTAAAAAACGTTAAGCACTCCTGACTTTAAATAATATTGGCATTTTCTGTATCGATCGTTTAATATTTCGTGATACATTTTGAAAAAAAAAAACAACCTATTTACCACATCATCGGAGAATGGTCCAAAACTTAGGGTAGGCTTATTAAAAATACTGTTTTCTTATTCCAAATAAAAGCTACGGAACCCTGAGTCCAAAAACCGTTTTTCTTTCCGCATACTTAGTGTCCCACGCTGTGCAATATTCACTTGCTGCCGTTTTATTGCTCGAATTTACGCAACATTTGGAGCAAGTTATCGTCCGTTTTTGCATAAGGACCGCTACTCACCGTGTGTCCGTCTGTCACTTTATTTGTGGTAATCTTTATGGGTTATTAAGTGTGAACCTGTTTTTAATTTACACAAGTGATTATCGCATTATTGCTGAGTAATGTGGATTAACTTTTCAGAAAGCAATTAGCAAATATTTGGTTGCTGTTTATCCACTTACAGTAGTATATTTCACGTAAATAACAAATTTACCTGTGATAAAATTAATGGTAAAGTTTTCGAAATCTAAGAGGCCCCTTGTTACAAGAGGGTGTCACTTCTTGTCGCAATAAGTTTGTCTCTTTTTGACACATTGATGTACATGTGCTGTCAAAACGGGCCTATTAGATCTCGCCAACTTTAGAATAAATACAACTTACGTGGTCAAATTTAACGATCGCTCCCGATATTCTATTTTGTTTGCTTTATTCATGAATAAACGAGCTGGATCTTGGAGCAATAAATCTTCATTAGCAGGATTCGTAGTTTATCGTAACTCCGACCGGAGAAAGAATATAGTTTCTTTTACATAGCACGTTATACCAATATCACATATTCTTATTTTTATTTCTAAGTGTTTCGAGAAACATGTACAAAATACAATATACCTTTTTATTGTTGTATTGATTCAATTCTAGAAATATATTGTCACACGGAGAATTCCACATCGGATATGCATTATAAGGATAAAATAAGCAATAAAGGCCATGAATTGGTAGAACTTTAGATAAAAACTAAGCCCAGGATTTTTTGCAATAAAGTCGATATGCCTTTCAAAAAGTAATTTAAGTTATAATTATATAAACAAGATTGTTATTAAATATCATACGGACAGGATTTAATTTAATATGTAGCAATTTATTACGTGTCTCAGAGAAAGTAAAAATATGACATTATAAAGTTCAATTCACTCATAAAAATAAATGACCAGCGAAATGACATTTAAAAGTGCAATTAAACACATAAAAATGCTAAAAATGGATTAAGGGCGCCCAATTATTGTTTAACATTGCATTTGTGACTTTTAAGACTACATTAAACTTATTTTTTATGATATAAAAATTATAAAAAGCTGACATGTATATAACTGGATATGTAATGTACTTATCACTTTCATGACAGGCCAGTTGGCATGTTTGATACTCTACTTCTCACACCACAGGTCTTGGGTTCGATTTCCACCGCAGTGGGCACGCGTGGTGGAGTATCACCCAGTCCCTTTCACCCTCATTTGTGAAAGGAGGCCTGTGCTCAGCAGTGGGACATTGTAGGCTGATGATGAACTTCATCTGAGTAATTTTTGAAGGAATTTGTACGAAATTTTCCTTTTTACTTCTCCAAGTAATTTTATAAGTTAGTAGATTATTACTCATTAACTTGTAAAGACTACGTAGCTGTGATAGTAACTTCGTCACGCTTTTTTTACTCATCCAAAAACAAGGGGGACACTAGACTCTAACAAAAATTTGCACTTATCTCGCAAACGGATCCCTGAATTGAAAAATGGTTTTCACACACCCGGAATATTTATGAACAACCTATCCAACACCACACAATGGGATAGACGAGAAAAGAAAACATTCCATCTTTAGCGGAGTTTTTTAGGGGAGGTACCCCAAATTATTTGGAATACTTTGTTACCTATAGAGCAAAAAATCACAATAATTAATCCCTTGACTTGCAGTTTAAAAATAACAATTGATTTCTATCGTTTTCCCACCCGGATCGCCAAACAGTTAAAGGATTAAAAACCATGTATTTGCTAATAGATAAACAACAACAAAAACAAAAAAAAAATAGATACATGTAAAACTGTCGTCCACAGACCTCTTTCGCATAATGAGAAGTTTTCTTGTAGGTATTTAAAGAGTTGCTGCAAAATAATCAGGTGGCGCTGTCATCACCAAATTGAATTGTCAAATCAAAATATGCTGTCACATAACTTCAGTGTTGCCACATAGGCCAACAACGGAAGGTGTCCATCCTTTTTAATTCAAAATCGACAATTGATAAGAAAAATATACAGATTTCTTTTATATATGTGATTTCGATATAGTTTCTGGTTCTTTAGCCTCAGCTAAACGTTTATTAAATCAAATAATTATGTTAACCTATTTTTGCTAATTTATGTATTTTTGTATAGTATCATTTTGTTTTTAATCTGTGTTTCCCTTTTTATTATTAAAATTTTTAAGTAAATCCATAATACTTATGTGAGTACCTCCTCATTTTTGCATGCTGTATTCACATCTAGTAGGATACAGTAGTTTTTTGTTTAAGATATTTACTGTGTATTTTACCATAAATAATTATTGTATCCAGTTTTGTGAATCAAATAAAAAAAAAAAAACTAGTTACAGACGATCCGACTGTCGGACGTCTGATGGTCAGGGCCGTGTGTAGCGCGGCAGGACTCTCTAAGTATATACTGTAGTCTTTGGGCAGGACGTCGAAAGCTTCCAACCGGTATTAGTAATAATTATGAGGGTCCTGCCGCACTACACACTTTCCTACGGCAGGACGTACCTTGGCCGTGTCTCCTGCGTAATAATAAAAATAGGAGTCCGACATTGGAATGTCTGTTACCAGTATAAAGCCAAATAGTTATGGGCTGCGTTCAGTAACTACGCCGTGTGATCGCCCGAAGATCATCGTAGCGTTCAGTAACAGTTCAATAACATGTGTAGTAACTGAACGCACCCATGAAGTTACATAGTTTTTTTTTTTTATTGAACTGACAGCAAGATAGTTCGTTTCAGTCATATTAACGCCATCTATTGAGACTTAAAGAAAAGAAAATTAAATACCTACAAGAAAACTTCTCATTAACAACAATACATTATCTCAACTCGTTCATGATTAGACAAAAATGTATTCTAACTAATTAATTTTGTGAGCAGGCAACATTAATCATTTTTCTTAAAAGTTTTCAATTTTACTACATGGTTCCGTATTGGACGCAAGAATAATTTAAAATAAATGTTTTAATACTTTAAATATTCTATGTGGTAGAATATAATGGAAAACCATAAGTGATAATCATCACTAATTATGCAAAATAACTCTAAAACAATACCCCCCTTACTCATAAAGCGCTATTTAACTAATATACTGATTAAATGGTCACGTAAATAATGTCACATTATTTGACAATGACAATAGAGTGACGTTATCTACGTGACCCTTTAAACAGTATTTTAGTTAAATAATTCTTTATGAGTAAGGGGGTACATGGATAGAAACATAATTTAAATTACTGTTTACTGGTAGCACACAAGCATATGGCCCGTCTGATGGTAAGCAGTTATCTAAACATATAGACGGTTGCAACGCGACCCTCATAACATACTGTTTCCCTTGGAAAGACCTTGTCCTCCTATGAAACCGCAAATTGTGAGACCATTTCGGTCTAACGGATGAACTCCCGATTGTTGGTGAAATGTTAATGACGGTTTAAAAAAAAAACAAGGGACCCTGAAACCAATTTCTCATTCGCGACATCGTATGCCCCAAACCACAGTACAAATTGTGGTACAAATATATACAACACGTATGCAAATGACATGTAGATACATTTACAGTCGTATAGCAAATAATTCATTAATCTAATTGCCCCCGGAACTATATTAAGATGGAAGATAAGTGTACTCGGTGTCTCTATCGACTTTTTTAAACGTGTGTCGATCTATCTAACTTATCATTCGGTTTGTGTTTGACACTGACATCCAGTAAACATGTTTTCTATTGAATGTTAAAGTTGTTAAGTATTTATTTAATGGATCGCTCTGGTTTTGATTCTAGAGAGATAATTTTTGTTTAGTTGCCTTACTTGTTCATATTTTGGGTTCCGTAACATACAGGAAAAATCCGTATAAGATCAGGACTGTTCAAATTCATTAAATGTACATACTTTACGTCGGCTAGAACTGTTTCTTCAGAATGAAATGCACATACTTCATAAACTCCGAAATAATGTGCGAGAGTAGCTACATTAACTAACCCCCTTACTCGTAAAACGTTATTTAACTAATGTACTGTTTAAAGGGTCACGTAAATAACGTCACTCTATTGTCATTGTCGAATAATTTGACATTATTTAAGTGACCATTTAATCAGTATATTAGTTAAATAATGCTTTATGAGTAAGGGGGTAAGTTTGTAGCTGTATTACCAATTTACTATTATACCACCTATTATATTATGCCACCTATTTCCCAGAAGTTTTCCATATAATAGCCATTCAACGATATCTTCTCGGCAGCCAATAAATATTTATAGACATAAATACAAACTAGCGAACAAATCCACGCTCGGTACTGCAATCGTGATCTATTGATACTCCCATCACGATTCACGCAATGAATGTTCCAATAAAAACGGCAAATTGTTACTACAAAAACTCATCTCAAACTCGTCCAGCTCTTACCAAATGGAGTGAATATGGAATGAAATTACTACGGCAATAAAATCGAACATAAGCACAAAGAGGCAATAGCATAACAAATCACTTGGTATCAACTGCATGGCCATACATAGAACGGTTTGTGGCAAAAACTACCAATGATCGACTAAATCGTAACTATAAATTCTCTACCAAAATATTCTCTATTCGGTAAGGCGAATTTAGACCTTTTATATGTGCTATCATCACACGTGCCTAATAAACCGGTATCGGTACCATTTGATCGAAATCGAACGTCACTCACCTCAGGTCAAGAATCGATTTATATTTGAAAGATGAGTAATGTCGCATGCATGCAAAATTGAATGTCGATGTTTAAAAGATTTTCGAGGCTCAAAATCGAGTGAATATTCGATTTTGAATGCTGTTGGAGCTCTGCGACCTTTTTCTGAATGACAGGTGACTATCATTCACTTCTGCTTGTATTGAAATACTTACAAATGGTATTTTAATCGAGAGATGTAAATGCTACGTGCAACAAGCTTATGCAAGAGATGTAATCTGTATATGACAGTTTTTTTCTTCTGATTTTCCTTAAGGCTTTCATAATACATGACGAGACTGAAACTGCTCGATATTCGTACAGTTCCTGATAACATGGTACGTATGGTATTATGGATATTCCATTTTATCTTTAACGTTATGTATTTAGAGTAGAAATTTATGTGGTGGTGTATGTTATCAGACAAAACTGAATTGCTCTTTTAACCATCTCTCTCGTCATCTTCTAAAATGTTACTCTTATCAAAAATCGTTTGGAAAGTAAGGCCAAATAGAATGCCTTTTATTTTTAACCGACTTCAAAAAAAGGAGGAAGTTCTCAATTCGGTTGTTTTTTTTTTTTTTTTATGTTTGTTACCTCATAACTCCGTCATTTATTATTAACCGATTTGAAAAATTCTTCTTTTGTCTGGAAGGATACACTTCCCATTGTCATCAGATCAGGATTTGATTACTTCTTAGTGTACTTTGAAGTCGGTTTTAAGTTTTTTGTAAAACAGTCCAATTATTTGTATATTTCAACCAAAACAAAAAACATTATGTAAACAAGACATCACATTTTCGTGTACAAAATCATTCGCTATTTCTCAATTATCATATGCATTATTATTGAATCTAACGATTAGTATAAACTCCTTTGTTTATATAATGTCTTAGAATATAACACATGTTTAGAAATCTTATGCTAACTTACGAATTACATAAAATTTGAAAAAATGTATTCACTGTCGAATGAGTTTCACAACTACAACAATATTTTTATTTCATCGGCAGTGGTTCCACAAAATATTTTTAAGATTATTGTTATACCTACGTGTATTATTATGTTTGCCTTTTATATAATTTACCTATAAATTTTTAATATTAATTAAAATTATTATTAATAAAGGACTAAGGGAGACGGACGCTCCGCCTCCCAAGACAAAGAACGCGGAACATTCATTAATTCACATATCGTTTCTAATTCATCGAGTTCCAACGACGTGTTTTAATATACCATAGTAAGGGTAATTATGAACTATCAAATATAAATTATAAGACCAATGTTTGACAAACTAGTATAAGCCTGCGCGCTGCAATACTAACAGATTTATTGCCGTATATGTTATAACATTTTATTGATAACATGATTTGGTCCGCTATGAATTATATAAAGGTTAACACTTTGTGTGTAAATCACCATTTTCATAGCAAGTTTCCTTTCAGGTTTATTGAATAACAGTTATTAGGGTTCGGCATCCAATGGGACCCTATTACTAATCCTCTAGAAATTAATAAAAATGATAGGGGGACGTACAAGAAACCCTTCATGTGCGAATCTGACTCGCACATGGCCAGTTTTTAAACAACATTTTTATGATAATTGAAGTTGTGGTGTTGTTACTTGAATGCGAACAATTCCGTTTCCAAAACGTTTCCGTATCGAAAACGCTAAATATAGAAGTCTGTGCTTCGGAACAAAAGACATCAACGCCATTAATCTGCGATATTTTTGTATAGTCTTTCGATCTATACTAACACATTATTTAATGTGTTAATTTGGTTACA
Organism: Achlya flavicornis; assembly: GCA_947623365.1. Lineage (NCBI taxonomy): Eukaryota > Metazoa > Arthropoda > Insecta > Lepidoptera > Drepanidae > Achlya > Achlya flavicornis. The sequence continues at coordinate 10,195,854 of OX392482.1, forward strand.
ATTACCTTAGAAAATACTTTTATTATAAAAATAACTATATTTTTTATATACCTAACACAGGCTGTTATTAGGTAATTATAATTTTTAATTACTTTATAATCAAGAAAAGTACCATGCGATAATGTCCCAGATATTGTGTCGTTTTTGTCAATTATATTAAAGAAAGACTCCTTAAAGTCTAATTATATTATTTCCATTTATTTTAACTCTCACTTGATAGCTTACTTATTTAATATCCGTAGATTCTTAATTTTTTCCTAATCTCTACATCTCTAAAATAATTTTTAAAAGCCTTCAAGTACCTATATCACTTTGAGAAACGCTTATAGAAAACAATAATGGGTCATAAATTCACTTAACACGATACCAACATACAAAAAATTGCAAGTGTTAGTATTTTAAAGCTCGCGTAGACATAACTTATTCTGTGCTTAGACTTCACTTAAGCCCCGCCCTCGTCGAAATAAATATTCATGAAAACACCGGTGAATGCTTGCAATTTGTCGAGTGCCTTATTAGATGGATTTATAGACAAACCTTATTTGGTTAATTTTGCATTTCATTATTATACATGTTTGGTAATTATCACTTTATGTAGTAAAATACCAATTAAAAGATTATTTCAAATAAATAAATATTCAGGACATTTTTAACGCACGGTTATTTGATCCCAAATTAAGCAGAGCTTGAACTATGGAAACCAGATAACTGATATACTACATACCTACCTAATTTACATACAGACTTTGCCTCCTTATGTGTGTTCTACCGCTTGTACAACGGACGGTGTTCTGAAGAATTGTTTAAGATGATGCCCACGGCTACTTTCTACCATCGCAACTCTCGCCATCGACGGGGAGTCCATCCTCACATATTGAAACCTGAATTGTTTCGTACTGTGCGGGCTCAAAGGAGCTTCCTTCCGCGGACGCTCAGACTGTGGAATGAGCTCCCCGCCGTGGTGCACCCAATGAAGTACAGCATGGGGTTCTTCAAAAGTGTGAAGAGATTTCTGCAGGATCGGCAACGCGCGCGTGATACCCCTGGTGTTGCAAGCGTCCATAGGCTACGGTAACCGCTTACCATCAGGCCGTATGCTAGTTTGCCACCTAAGTGGTATAAAAAAAAATTACACCCAGACTCAGGACATACAGATATGTTCTTGCACACAAATACATTCGTTGGGATCGAATCCACGACCTGTAGCGTGATAGGTCTTAGCGTGAAGGGTCTTACCAACACGCGAACTGGCCCGATTTTAGTTGTTTCGAACTTAACCCTTGCTCTTAGGGCTAATAGACGTTAGACTTTATGCACTAAAGAAGGGTTATCCAAACGAAGTAAAATAGGTAAAACCGCACAAAATAGCTAGTTACTTGTAACTATGGAGGAATCGATTTTCTTGGAAACGGGATAAAATAGACAATAAATAACCATTTTACTGGTTTATTTTTTTAAACATGTGAAATTTACTAAGCACTTTCCTAATTCCATAACAATTAATCATAATTGTCCAATTCACACGCTATTTTGTTATAATTGTAATTATTGAATGGTTCATAAATTAATTTAGCACGAAACCGTTACTCCAGTTAAGGTCATCCAGTTAGATATCTTTGAAAATGTGTAAATATTGATTGACAAGATAATAAACCGTATATATCAATTAAGAATAGATCAAAAAGTGTAAAGTGTATTATAAATCTATTGAATTGCTTGCGAATATTATTTTTGATTGAGTTGTTAAATCAAATACTCATACATTATCAAAGTGGGACAAGTAACCAAGTATTTTAATGGTGGAATAAAAGCTAGTTTTACTATTTTTAAGCCACAAACTTTAAAAAAAGGTTTTTTCTTCTTGTGTATTTCTGTTTAACACTTTGTAGCACAGTAGTGATTGTCAAAAAACGAGTCGTCTCATCGTTTCGGACAAGTGCGTTTATCTCCATATTCATAAGTTCCCGGTAATGTTGTTCGTATCGCATCGTAATTTAATGACTGATGCGTTCACGCATCTTATTGGTGGTTCGATGGCTTTTTTCCTATACATGATGGGAGTTCGTTTACACTGAACAAGTATTTTGAGGGCAAATGTGACGGAATTTTATGCATGTAGAAGAAATTGAGTGTAATTTATAATGTAGTTTTTGCTTTACACACTATAAAATGCGAATAGTTCTCGTATGTATTGCTTATTACGTGATGTAAAAATAATTAAAGTGCGTTTTTGCAATGTTGAAAAAAATATTTTGATATTCATAACAGCTGCAATGTGCAAACTATTGAGTTAAAAAAAATTACCGATCTTACGGTATTATTGAAGCTGTTTCTCGAAATTAATATTAAAAGGTCGAAAGAAATATAAAAGTCATTAAGATTGGTAATGGTAATGATTAATGAGAAAAAGATTCCTGCTTATTACATTTACAACATAAAATGTATTGATTGACAGAATTGGCCCAAACGACAACATGGTAAACTTTTTATTGAACACGTAAAAAAGTTATCATGTTTGGCATATTTTTTTTGCTTCCCGAAGTATTTGGAGCGTTATTTTTTAAAAGGTGCATGTATAACCTTTATGAAATTTCAGTTCGAATGCAGTTCCAGTAATGCGAATACCTGCTCTGAACTTTTCAAGTGTTAAACAACAATGTTGGGAATTCTTTTAACTTCAGCCGAATTATTTTAACGAAGACATCATACGGTATGCTTAAACTTAATAATGCTTAACTGCAACTCGTTCTTGACTAGTAAATAAAGTTCCTACATTAATAAATTCATAAGGTATTCAAAACTTTCAGGTTAAGTAAAAATTTACGATCTTACTGACATTTTAAGACTAAGGTAAGCATTGTGAACTCATAGTTCAGTAAGACAGCATATAAAAATAAACTAATTAAGAAAAAGAGAATTGCAATAATGCCTACATGAGCAAGATACAATTTGCAAGATGATATTTAAATAAAATAATCTCATTTCCATTAAAAAATATTTAAATTACTTGTTTTTATGTTGTAAATATAATGCCGACAAAAAAGGGCACTTCAAAGGTATGCCGCCAGAAAAGCGTTATCATAATCAACATCTTTTTCAGCAGCCTCGTGTATGGAGTTATCTTTTAACTGTCACTTGGAACGGATTTAATAAAGACATATACAGAATGTTGTTTTAATCAGTTAACGTGTTGACAGTCTTAATAATGTACTTGTTTTACATTAGACTAATTCCAATTAAGTGTTAAAAATATTCGGATTTCATCTTAATTTTAAAAAGAAGCTATAATTGGAAAGTAAATTGCCTTTGGCTTCTTTTGAAGCCTCATTCTCTATTATCTCTCGATCAATGCGAAAAATAAATTTACATAATTTTAATTAAAAAAACATCTCATTTATTCGCCACGATGTATTTATATATTTTTTGTCTCTCAACTTAATTTCAATTTCTGTGTAACACATACCAGCTTCCGTGCTTGGGAAGGCACAAAAGCAGTTGGTCCCGGTCATTACTTAATTGTGCTAGTTGGAGGCCTTCTAGGCGGCTTCAGAACTCCAACAGTAGGTTGACCACTAGCCTACCTCCACCAATCCGCAGAGGGCACGCGTATTTGACTATTCCCTTTCACCCACATTTGTGAAAAGAGGCCCACGCTCAGTGACTCTATGGGTGGATGATCATGACATACTAGCTTTCCTTCGCGATTTCACCCGCTATGCCTCGTTTTACACTTAGTTTTACATCAATCAAAGAATCCTCCAATCAATCAAATAAATCATTATTTTTATTTCTGAATTTTACTTAAACTTCTTACTCGTTAACCTTTTTTTCAAGTCACCAAACAAGAATACGACCGTCCTGGTGGTAAGCGGTTACCGTAGCGCTATGGACACTTGCAACACCCGGTCATCACTCGAACATTCCCGACCTTTTCCCCCTCCCCAATGAGCTCTAGCGACCTTACTTTTAACTTGTTTTCTGTTACTAATCTACCATATCATCCAGCAACACGCTGTACCTACATTATGCAAGTCGTGCAAGCGTAACGACTGACGTCAAACCTGGATGACAGCCGATGGTGACGCAGATAACCCTGAGTTCACACCAGGTCAATGCCATTCTGGAAGAAACTGTTCAGGAATAATTTCTACTCAGCTTTTTAAATTCAAATTCAAAACTTTATTGCATTCATGTGGATAGAAGATGACAAATAAATTTAATGTACACATGAAACCCTGTTAGGGCACAGCAAATAAATAAAATAAAATATAAACTTATAAAAACTAAAATTATTAGGTTCCATATATACACATATACATATAACAATATTTAACTTGTTTCCTACGTTATTACATTACATTATTTAATTAATTACAAAAAACTTATAACATTTTATGAAATATTTAAAATTTCGAGAATATTAATAATTGCTTACTGCGTTTCGTATTAAAATTCTAAAACAATTCAAATTATAAAATAATTCTTAATTCTCAGATACATATTTATTTTTCATCAAAAAACTCCTGCAGTGTATAAAAGCATTTAAGTTGTAAGTAGTTTGATAATTGTGTTTTAAATGCATTTAGTTTTTCCGTATCTTTTATATTTTGCGGAATTTTATTGTATACTTTTATTGACATTGCATATGGACCGGAATAAAATATGTTTAATTTTGAATTAGGGAGTGCCAATCTATTTTGGTGTCTTAAGCTTCGTGACTGTGTATAGTGGTCTTTAGCTTGAGAGAAAAGTGACATATTTTTTTTAACAAATAGACCAATTTCTACTGAACACTTGACTATAATGGCTGGATATTTTCTAAATAAATCCTTGATGTTATAGAATAGCTATACAATATTATAGTAATCAACATAATTTATAGTTCATATAGTAATAGAAAATTGTAGTGATGTGTTTTTCAATTCATGAAAATATATCAGTCTATTGATCTCTACTATTTTTATATTTGACTTTTTTTTTTTTAATTTTGGATAATCTTTTGTATCCCTAATGCTATAAGGAGAAACTGCCCTCCAAATAGTGACTAGTAGTTTATGGTCTGCATCAATCAGTACCAATTAGGCCTTGATCTTTTAACGGTCTAAACCTGTGGACTTAGAGATTTGAAAAAAATAACATAAAATATTAATAATTTATAGTTGATAAAAATAATAATATGTATTTGACCGTTATAAACTACCTATGATTAAGTAATCATCTCTTCTTAACAGAAATGATGAAATACTGCAAAAATGAATAAATAAATCAAAAATGTATGAATACGTTCACGGATGAAATTATACGCTGCGCTTACGCACGATTGGCTACCGTGAAAGCGCTAATGGTTATTGGTTCTGCTTAGTGTTGTAATTATCAACGTATCGATGTTTTTAACGACTTTTTTATATAGTATAAGTTTTGCATCACAACATTTGACCACGCATCGCTAATCATTATATGTACCTTTATGCTGCAATAATTCAACTAATGTTATTATTAATACCTACTTGAAAAAAAATGGTTATCTGTCCGAGTTTTTTCATTAGGTGCTACAATTTTTTGAGGCACTTCGATTGTGGCTTCTACCATACATAAATAATATTTTAATGCAATTTAAATTCACGTTTCAGTCATTGCTACGCCTTGCGTCACGGTAAATAGTTCGCTGAACCTGTTCATGGATCTGTCAAAATTAAACACCTATTTTATGGCTATTTAGCATACGTTTAGCGCCACATTGCAACTGAAATCGACGTTTATTTTGAGAGCTTATTTTTGTTTGTATTACTTGATGGATTGTTTTGAATTTGTTACAATAATGTAAAAAAAAAAGATTTTTATTTAATAATAGAGTGTATAAGTAGCCTGTAAAGGAAATTAATACAAGAACCAATTTATTGGAACCCTGAGTGATAAAAAAAAGAAGGTTCCGTTAGGTGCACGAGATCGGGAAGCACTCTGTTCCATATTTATTTATTTTATTACAAAACAAATAAATGGAAGAGGTCACAAGCTCCGAATGAGGCACAACACAACAAACAAGCAAATAAAATGTAGGTTAATGTACGCACGCATGTCACTTTGTATCAAAAAATGACAGGACTGGTTATTTACGTATTACCTACTCAACTCGTGGAAAGGATGAATTTCGTTATAATATTATGCCAATCGCTAATTACGTATCACAAGACGTAGGAGAACAACAAACGAAATTAGTTAATTAAATGATCTTCAAAACCGCGTCGTGCAAGAAGTCACTAAACGCAAGTATATACTTTAAGCGACTTTTTCAACGGGCTCCACTGAAAATCAGTGCTGATGGTAGGTACTTGCCACAGCATATGCTGAGTCCTTTTTGGCATCACACCACAAATATAAATTACATATACAAATAATTTTCATTTATGGCATATTATAATATACAAGCATTGTGTTATTGATTTTAATTTTTGTTATTTTATAATTTATAAGCTTCTGTTTTTGTTGTTTTTTATTTTATTTTGCATTATGTTTCAATGTTTGTTATGTGTGTGTGCCAAATAAAGCTTTGTCTATTGTCTATTTTTTTTTTTTTTTTTTTTTTACAATTACTATTCACCTTTTGAGTTTTATTTACAACAAATATGTACAAAATACAATCTATATTTACAAAATATAATCTATATATAGAAAATTTCCTCAAGCCTGCCGCTGCTTCCGTTTAACGGCAAGGTTCCCAGAAGGCTGGCAGCGTTTCCTCTTTGGATAGCCAAGCTGACGCGTTGGCGGAAAAAGCTCCCCGCCCGCTGGTCTCCGGAGGTCTCGATCAAGGTGTCGATACACTCGCGCCGTCTCACTTACCGGCTACTTGTAAAGCTGCAGGGGCAGCGGCGGCCAGTGCGGAAAATTTAAAATTCTAAAAATATGCATCGATTGGACCCAATTATATTTTTATGCCTTTTGCGGTCGAGACCTTGGGACCATGGGGGTCAGAAGCTCGCCGTTTTGCTCGCACCTTGTCTTCAAAATTGATCGAGACCTCCGGAGACCAGCGGGCGGGGAGCTTTTTCCGCCAACGCGTCAGCTTGGCTATCCAAAGAGGAAACGCTGCCAGCCTTCTGGGAACCTTGCCGTTAATCGGAAGCAGCGGCAGGCTTGAGGAAATTTTCTATATATCTATTGTCTATTAAGTTTTTTGTTTATGATTTAAACGAAATTTGGTACAAGCCGGCTCAATTGTATCTATAATTCACAAAATTTTGCTGACATTTTCGACAGACATTGATTGAATTGACAGACAAACATGTTCGCGTTCTCAACTCTAGTGAAGTGAAGTTAAACTAATAAATACTTTACGCAACTAGCGTGCCAATAAAACATGAATTAGCAATGTGATAGTTATTTACAATCAAACGTCAAATAATTTTATTGCAATACCATTTGTAAGAATTATTACGTAAGTAAAATTTCGAATGAAATCTAGTATTGATTGATAGTGAGCATTGCCTATGTATAAGAAATGAACTATGGAGTTTTTTTTTTCACTATTTATAAACGGCATAAATAAGCTTTAAGTTACAACAAAGTTTATGATTGTAGCTCGCATACTAAGCTTAATCCCTTAACTAACAATTTAAAAAAAAAGATTTTTTTTGTTATCCTGTCCGCGCGAATCTTGGAACAGTCAGCTCAACGTCTAGTGGCATTAGTACCATGGCAAGCGATGATGTGGCCGAATGTGGTTAGCACACAAAGCCAAGAAGGAACTGGCTCTCAAGTGCAGCTGTCGGAACACACCGATAGATGCTTGGCGATAGATTTTCAACATGGCAAGAGAGGTAGAGATCGTAGCGTTTATTCGCTCAAAGAGCAGCTCGACTGAGGAAGTACCTCCATAAATAACTTTATGTTGTGGCCCTGCATGTGAGTAAGGTCTCCAGTGCTCATTGGGGACGTATAAAGGACCGGTAACGCGTGAGTGATGCCCCGTTTGTTGTAAGCATGCATAGGGCTATGGTAACCGCTTACCATTAGCCGGGCCGTAAGTTTATTTACAACTTCATAGTATAAAAGTTATATCACTGATTTTTTACACCATAACCAAGATGAGGCATAAAATCCATATATTTAATGCACGAACAAAGCCGTGTGAAAGGCACAGTAAAATTGTATATTGATTTGAACTTAAATATTTTTATATTGAATAAATTGGAAGGTTTTACATGACAATGTTTTTCTTCAACGCATTCATTTTAACCACAACTCAAGGTGTGACAATGCGAACATGAGTTCACAGTACGTCAGTCAGTCAGAATTAATCCGGCTGTCATTAGATCTAACACTGATAAGCTTCAAGCTATTGTACCATGAAAATACAAGCAGACAGACACTAACATTGCAACTATCTAAAATTAATAGGTGTGAATTATTTCAAACTAATGATACAGCAAGGACGTCGAAAATAAATCCAATTATTTTTATAATCGAAGAAAAGTAAAATGCCGACGGAATCTCTGTATATTCTTCCATATTTATAACAAAATATGAACATAATAACTCTGGGTATATATAGACAATTTTCTATTCTGCCGCTGCTACAAGCTGATGAAGAAGTTCCCCGCGGGCTAGTCTGTGGAGGCCTCAATAAATTTTGACGACACACCAAATTTGATGGATAAACTAACTCCTAGATACTATTTTCAATATTATTAATATATGAAAATACTATTTTTATAGTTTACAATTACTTTTCGTTATGAAATAGCAATTTGTAAACTCAAAAAAATTTATTTAATTAAAATAATACAGTTCTTTAACCAGTCAGATTTAATCTCCCTTCAAGAGTAAGCTATTGTTGTATTTTTTGCTTGTTATGATAATAACAATAACAACAAGTAAGTACGCCTGTAGTGGCCTGTACGCACAAGATGTCAACTCACAGCGTAAAAAAAAAGAATTCGATTGTTAAAATTTTAACCAGTGCGTTAAGAAATAATCATGAATCATTCTTTGCTTATTTGGGCGTTCTAATTCGACATTAAAATGATATTTTGACGCAAGAAGCAGATCTAATAAGGTGTTTTCCTTATATAGGTAACTTATTAAAGTAGTCAATAAACGTAAAAATTGGAATGGTCTGTAGCCACCTCTTATATTAAAGCTGTTATTTGGTCACATTTTTTTTTTTATTTAGTTGTAAAGGAAATTTGTAAATTGTTTTTATCAAATAACTATATATATTTTATGTTTTCAAGATAGGTAGACCATAGCGTTTATTCGCTCAAGGAGCGGCTCGACTCGGGAAGTACCTCTACCTTACATAATACTGTTGCCAAATAACTTTATGTTGTGTTCCTGCGCGTGAGCAAGGTTGCCCGAGCTGACTGGGTAGGGGGAAGGGTCTATAATTAACGCGTGTGTGATGCCTCGTGTGTTGCAAGCGTGGAAACCGCTTACCTTCAGGCGGGAAATATGATTGTTTACCGATATGGTCGTATAAAAAAAATGTTTTTTTTTATACCACTTAGGTGGCAAACAAGCTTACTGCCCGCCTGGTGGTAAGCGATTACCGTAGCCTATGGACGCTTGCAACACCAGGGGTATCACTCGCGCGTTGCCGACCCTGAAGAAATCTCTACACATCCTTTTTGAAGAACCCCATGCTGTACTCGATTGGGAAAACCACGGCGGGGAGCTCATTCCACAGTCTGAGTCATATCCTTGAGTTATGGTATTGAGCCATAGATTGTTAGATAATCACAAAACAACACTTATAGTCCTACACACTTATTAGCCAAAAGAGGAACTAACGACGCCAGTTTGAAATGTCTCTGACTGCCATTCGCCATTGGTTGTTTGCTCGACCAAATGCGATAACAGCGCCTCTATCACCGGACCAGACCCACACATTATGATGACCACTGACACTCTACCAAGAGTACAACAATGAGTAGAAGTATAACAATCCAGAATCAAATTAAATAGGTAGGCTACTTACTCTACATATACCTAGACTTAATTTATGTTAGGAGATAGAAACCAGCAGTAAATATAGGCATGTCCATGTCCAGGTCAATGACTAAACCATTAATTGTGTTTATGATTTATCTAAGTAAGCAGTGCGTGTTACACCAGTTAGTAATAACTTTAATAAATCTTTATTATAAATGCACGCTTTCGCGATGAAGCGTACATATGAATTACAGAAATACTCGTTTAAGATATTACAAAATTAGTTAAAAATGGATGTAAGGACCGATATGAAGTGTTTTTTTTTGTTATTGAGTCACTCGTTATTGTATATTTTTAATTACAAGAATTAAACTAAATATTCTCCGGTTGAGAGCTTGCTCGCCGATTTTTCTGTGTGATAGAAAGGTGATAAGTTTTGGGCCGTCTCACTTTTTAGTCAATTCGGTATGTGTTCAGAAAAACGCTAATCTACAGATATTAATAAAATAAAAGGAGAATAAAATGTTATCATATCAAATTTTATTGTCCTTTACTGTTATAAAAAATAATTAAAACATTCAACAATAAAAAAAAACCCCAATCGCTTTTATTATTTTCAGAAATCCTGTCAATTTACAAGTTTTTATTTAGTTTCACCTGTCCGGTGTCTGTAATCGAATCTTTTGACCCACTTGCCATTGTCCGATTGAGCTGAAATTTCGTATACATTGTCATATTGGATGAAAATGCAAGTACAGACAACAAAAAGTACAGTAAACATAAAAAGCTTGTATTAAAATGATTTTTTTATGTTAGTACCTACGTGTTTCACTTAGAAATTATTAGTTGTTTTCGATTTCATTACTTTTATTAAGATGAAAAGTTAAAACTTGATATTGATTGCTATTTATAAATAACAAGCTGTCTCGCGCAGTTTCACCCGCGTTCCCGTGATAAAAAGTAGCCTATAATACTCGGGGATAATTTACCTTCCTATTAGTGAAAGAATTTTTAGAATCCGACTGGTAGTTCCAGTGATTAGCCCGTTTAAACAAACAAACAAAAAAACTCTTTCGCTTTATTATATTATTACTAGCTGTCTCGTGGGGTTTCACCCGCGTTCCCGTGATTAAAGGTAGCCTATAATACTCTGGGATGATGTATCTTCCTATTAGTGAAAGAATTTTTCGAATCCGACTGGTAGTTCCAGAGATTAGCCCGTTTAAACAAACAAACAAAAAAACGCTCCCGCTTTATTATATTAGTATAGATTAGTATTAGTATAGATTATATTTTATATAGTATAGATAAGAGCAATTCATCTTTAATATCAATTAAATATCTGAAAGTTTATGAAGTAGGTATATGAAAAAAAACACAAATCTTTTGTATGTTTTGTAACATCGTTATCCGACTTACGTCACAAGAATAATATAAACAAACCATAAATATGAACTGTGTTGCCATATAGAATCATCAAAAAAACTAACGAAATAGACAACATGCCTCGCACATGTTGTCCACTGGATTATAAGTACATAAATAATGTAAGGGATTATCTTTAAATTACGTTCAAGATTATCATATCTACTTTGGCATTTCGAAATGGTAATATTGCGATATTTATGTAAACCTAATCCAATATTTATATGCAATTATAATACCCGGTTTCACCTGAGATCCTGGTTTGAATTAAAGCTATCTTCGCAAAGAATCAAGCTGACTGTGGAATGGAAATGCATTCAGATGGGGACGTGGGAAAATATACTCTCATTTATAAAGAATAAAGATAATTATAGTGATCCTCATGATATGACATAGATATAAATAATGCCTATTAGGTATATTCGGTTCTTATATAAGAATTTATATCAACCAGCTAAGATCGAGAAAATCGGAATCCGTGGATTGAAATATTCACAATTTAAGGGAATGAAAAGCATCGATATCGATCTAAGATATGATATCGATAAAGCTATAGTGGCAATTAACGTCATAGACAGCGTGAAGATCAATTCCGAGATTGCATCAATCAAATCAAATCATTCTCTAAATCGGACATACAGCGGCCACGGCAATTATCGATACAATTATGAAAGGAGTCTTGTTTACTTATTATTATAGATGACGGAAATTTTATTTTATCGATAGTTAGGTATGTAGGTACTTATTTATTTTTCCTATAGAACTAATAGATTCATACCAAATAAAGTTTTTTTTAAGACTAATCAATTAAATATACCTAAAAGTAAAAATAAAATTCACAAAACCATAACATGTTTAACAGGACATAATTGATTTGAAAAATCAACGTTAAATACCAGTAATATTTATCCGCACTGACAGACGATCCGATTAATTAACACTGTCACTTATCAAATCAGATCAATCGCACGCCACTTTACTGCACCGATTAAGCTTAATTATATCGATAAGTAATTGATGCGCGGCACTAAAACTGTATTCTATTTTTGAATTTTTTTTTCGTAATTCGATTTGTCGATGCGATAATCGCGATCGATTTCCGATGCGTGCAAGCAGTTCACGGGTTGTTCAACTACTGGCTTAGTCGCAGAATAAGTACAGAAACAAGCCAGTGTTGTGCCTGCGAGGCTGTGACCGATGTATTAATTCATGATTTAAGATAAACTCTCGGTACAAACACGACTGTGGGACCGAGACATAGAGACGAGACATCGATTTTTTATATATTTTTTACTATAATAAACGCGTGTGGTTCGAGTGGTTTATAGGTTGATGAAACACTTGTGTGAACATTATTCTTGTATATATTTATACTAGCTGTCTCGCGCGATTACACCCGCGTTCCCGTGATAAAGATAATGTAGCTTCCTATTAGCAATGAGTAAGCATACTTGAAAGAATTTTTCGAATTTTTCTGAGTTTCTTGCCGGAGTCTTCTCAGTTCAAGTTGTATTAGGAACCGGTGTAGAGTCATTTGTTAACGTTCACAAGAGCCTTATCAGGGTCAAAATTGAATAAATGAATTTTGATTTTGATTTTGAATCAGACTGGTACGTCCAGTGATTAGCCTGTTATAAACAAAAACAAAAAACTCTTCCGCTTTATTATATTCGTATAGATGGAGCTATTGTTCAGTGACCATTCCAACCTTGACCTTAGTGTAAAATCTGTGTAATTAAGATACTTGTTTTGAAGAAAATGTTGCGGAATAATTAAATTTCTAAAACTTTTGTATTATTTTAAAACACTGAATGTGTATGACTAATAATAACTTGACGTATTTATATCCACGAGTGCGCTTTTATTCTAGACAAGGTACATAGTACATACATACCCAGGCATGTAGTTATGGAATTGTGATCTATCAACACGTGGAATCTGCACCAGTGTCGCACTCAGCGGACAATTTGATGGAACCTGTTTCGGGATTAACAAACAAGCTAAGGATCTGTCTTCATCAAAAAAAATTGTTGTAGGTATGAATATTTAATATTTGACGTCGGTTTCCTGATATAAAAAGATATAAAAATACATCTCTTAATTTACCCCTGCAAATTTTCATTGAAATCTAACAGACAAAAGGCTTATAATAAATAAATATCCTGGGACATTCCTCACACATGGTTAGCTCTGGTCCCAAACTAAGCAGAGCTTGTACTATGGAAACCAGATAACTGATATACTCTAGGTACTTTTTCTTACTAAATACTCAGGACATACAGACATGTTTTAAGAGAGGTAGAGCGTAGCGTTTATTCGCTCAAAGAGCAGCTCGACTGGGGAAGTACCTCCACCTTACAGAATACCGCAGACAAATAACTTTATGTTGTGTAAAGTTGTGTTCCTGCGCGTCAGTAAGGTTGCCAGAGCTCATAGGGGAGGGGGGAAAAGTCGGTAACGCGTGAGCGATGCTTCGTGTGTTGCAAGCGTCCATATGGCTGCGGTAACCGCTTACCATCAGGTGGGCCGTATGCTTGTTTGCCGACTTAGTCGTATAAAAAAAAAAAAACATGTCCACAGCATGCCCCGTGTAGAGGAATCAAAAAGTCAACCACGACCTGCGGCGCGATAGCTAGGTGGACGCCAACTGGCCCGTCTAAAGCTATGAATTTATCATAATATGCGAAGAATTTCACCTTCACGTCTGCAATCAACATGAATCCTAAGAATCCTAATTATGATTGCGTGGAAAAGTTTTAAAGCAAACACCTTCAATATTCAGGTCCTCTGTCTCTACTTATTGTATGCTGATAAATCGTAAGAGCCTATTAGATAAACATGATGAGCTAAGCGAGTAACCATATAATAAACTAGCTGCCCCCGCGGTTTCACCCGCGTTCCCGGGATAAAAAGTAGCCTATGTCCTTCTCCATACTATAGGCTATCTGCATGCCAAATTTCATGATGATCCATTGAGAAGTTTAGAGTAGTTCCTTTCTCCGCTTCGTGTGCTTACCAAGTTACCAGCTTCAGCCATGTATAGATTGATTCATAGAGATAGAATATAAATGAAGAGTGGTAGCGTTAACAACATTGCCTTGTGCGAAACGTGAACAGTTTGCATATAGATGCGTTCATTTTTGACGGGCCAGTTAGCACAAAGATTCCACCTATTGAGCCGCAGGTCGTGGCTTCGATCCCCACACAGGACATGCATTTGTGTGCATGAACATGTCTGTATGTCCTGAGTCTGGGTGTAATTATGTATATTAAGTATGTATTTACAAACAAAAAGTAGTATATGTATTATATCAGTTATCTGGTTTCCATAGTACAAACTCTGCTTAGTTTGGGATCAGATGACCGTGTGTGAGTAATGTCCCAGGATATTTATTTATTATTATATAGATATGTCGTATAACAGTACTTCACGCTATAGCAAATAGAACTGGGGGGCAGCTAGTCTCTATATATTTAAAAATAAATACCTATTTCCCTTGCTCACGCCATAACTTGAGAAAGGCTTTACCGATTTCAGCCATCTTTTTTTAAGTTTTCTAATACTCAGGAGAAGGTTCTTACGGAAAAAAAAAGAAAGTTGCGTAGAAAATTTAAGAAAACTTAACGGTAGGATGGATTATCCCTCGGATACGCGGGTGAAACCGCGGGACGCAACACCTATGAGTATAAAGATTATTACTTCTTATTTTTCAGATGTATTTCAGGTTTCTAGATAAATTTTATATATTTGACTTACTTATCTAGTTATAACTTAAGTAACGGTATTAGATACATTCCAATGTATAAAATGAGCCCAAATAAGTTGCACCTTCGAACAATCAAAAACTTATGTGACAGTCTTTCACCACCCACTGTTGGCTACAGTAATATGGAATACCACAATAAAAAATAAACAATTAAAGTTGTGTTCCTGCCAGTAAGGTCACCAGAGCTCATAGGGGGGAAAGGTCGGTAACGCGTGAGGGATGCTTCGTGTGTTGCAAGCGTCCATATGGCTACGGTAACCGCGTACCTTCAGGCGGGCCATACATACTTAGTCGTATAAAAAAAACAATAATTACTTAAAAAATGTAAAAAGAAAATCTAAATTCAATTTTAATACGTAGATACGGTAGTTCGAAATCAAGATTCTACACTTAATTAGTATTTTAAGTAAAACAAAAAACTAGTAGCTGTCCCATAGATAAAAAAGAGCCGAAAAAATCTATACTGTATTTCATTTTTACGTAGGTACATATTTTCTAACGTTTTTTTTATTATGTATGGAACCCTAATAGAGCGAGTTCTGACCAACACATGACCGATTTTATATGGGAGAAAAGAACTATTATTTCCTAATCAGTTTTAAAATGTAAAGTATGCAAACTTAATGTTACAAATTAGTTAGCCAAAAACCGACAAGATAAAATGAATCTCTATTTACCTAATAAGAGCTACGCGTTCCAAACCCGATTGACGGCAAAATCCAAAATGGATATAAGAGTAATGATGACGTACCAATAATTTATTGACGGCCGTTCTGGCAGACGCATATCAACGAATACGCTTGAATGTATTTTAAATTTTTAACATGAATTCCATCTCCATACTCGCTTAGCCCGACTCACGCGCATTACGTAGACAGAGGAACGCAAATAAATCACACGTTGACACCTCATATATCTCACGCAACTAATATTGTTTTATATCGATTCATTTTATTCGATATCGTATTGATATCGATCATTCGAATTCTCTTGCGCACACCGGTACTCCTAATATGAACTATGATAGGAATTTTCCCTCGGATAATTTTAGTGTGACAATGTTCTATGTCACATTTGTAATTCGCTGTTTATGGGACCTTGTCGTCGTAAAGTATATTTTATGGGAGATACATTTAATATAAGAAGTTGTGCTTTTTCCTATTGATTACAAATTGAGTTTGATTACTTTACGATAAGGGTGTGTAAGTACTTATCAAGTAATTTCTAGAAAGGTGAGTTACAAGACTTTTCCAAACTAATTCGCAGGAAGTAGATAGAACTTGTAGACTACCTATAATATGACAGGTATGCCGTTAGCGTAGCAAAATCCTAAGTCTATGGGTATGCCTATATTTCTTTAAGTGAGAAGATTGCTTCGCATTATAACGATAAAGTTTTTTTTGAAAGAATCATTCAAAATGACAATTTATAACTATTTTTATCTTTTAATAAAAAAAACCGACCAAGTGCATAATTGGGTTGATTACATAAATTTTTGTGCATAATATATTTAATTTGACTTTTCAAGTAATATGCTAATACAAGAATGACCCTAGACTAAAACAAAATTTATAAAAAAAAATAAGTTTAAGAGAAAATCCTTAGAATATCTAGTCTGCTCTGGCTTTGTTCTTTACTTCAAACGTACAGAGGTATTAGCAATGAAAACCAAATGCCTACAGTCGTTCTCCTAGCAAAGTTAAGATACAGGCATTGCTATGCTAGTTTGATAGGCAGTTTTAACCAACGTACTAACTGAAATTATAATTACAAACTTTTGTTAACATGATGGAAACATCAATACTAAAACAAAGCATACATATTTTTAGTTTTATTTTTATAAATAGACCTGTGAAGTCTGGAAGAAATCGCTTCTTAGCGATAAGACCGCCCATTGTACAGTCTCTTTAATATTATACTTGTTGGTGTACAATAAAGAGACAGTAGCGTTAATTGCATAAATAAATCGTGATAGTTTTGATTTAATATTTAAAACTTAAAATATGGTTTTTCCAGTTCACATACGTGTCAATATTCCTGTTACCTTATACGCACGGCCAAGTTGTGGAATGCTCTCCGGGACAACGGTGTTTCCAGACACTTATAACATGGGTTTATTCAAGGCCAGAGTGAATAGGCATCTTATGGGTACGCGCGGTCCACCCTAGACTACATCTTCGCTTACCATCAGGCGGGATTGCGGTCAAGCGCATTTAATATAAAAAAAAATATATATATAGTTAATCCTAATAAGTTAAAATTATTTACTTCTTCGAGGTTTCTGTGATGCTTGTTTTATATCTATTGGTCGTTTCTGATGTGGTCTAAATTGAATAAGTTTAGTTTTCCTGTTGTTTATTTCTAGATTATGATCTAGTAGCCAGTTTTTAACTGTTTCCTCTATATCTTGAGCATTTGCTGTCGCAATTTAATCCTAGAAATTCATATCAATAACACCACCCACAATATATACGGCTATTCAGTCTCCAACAGTAAAGCCTATATCAATAGTACCTACTACTTATAACATTCCTCTAAAAATGACATTGAAAAGTCATCTACTACATGTCATGTGTAGGGTTCACTGTCTCCCACTCTACCTACAGATAAAGTGCGTAATATAAACGATTACAATAGATACAGTATAGGTACATTATCTACGTCATTGCTAATGTAATTACATCTCGGTGATGTAACGCCATACCGCGGATGAATACACGTACAAGCTATTGTGTTTATTAAAACAATCAGTGTTTTTTTTCTGTGGCTTCTGTAATATAGACGGTGCTGATGACATTTCAGAGCGCTTAACTTTAGGTACAGTACGAGGCACGAATGGTGAGCACAGATAGGCAGTAGTGGGGGCAAGTTCGCGCATGTACACTTTTGGCCAAATCACAGTAGCCAAATGACACGCGAGAATCCAATAGACGACGAGCATCGATTGATGAACCACTCGGCGCTCCCCTCTGCTTCATTCCGCCAAACAGACTGAAAATTAACTACTGCGCAGGTGTCAATCTATGCTCACGACTCGTGCCCCTTACTATAGGATGATACTTATTATTTAGTTGAGATTAGGACTAATTTGGGAGTATAGGTATTTTGGTAGCATTGATAGAATAAACGACTCACTCTCTGGCTTAGCCATAGTTTCCAGTATACACGTAGTCAGCTCAGCTTTGAACGCACCAATAACATGAATGTGAGGGTACAGATTCAAATTCCTGAACCTGTTAGCCGTAAAGCTGCGCTGTGATCGCATGGTAGTGTTCCCTCCCTCGTTACTAGGGAATGCGCTTGCGCCTGTGGCGTCAATGTTCTCTGTAACTGGTGTTCCTGTATATTACGCCCTGTTATTGAATCCAGTAAAGATAAAAAAACCGGCCAAGTGCGAGTCAGACTCGCGCACCGAGGGTTCCGTACAAACCTGTAGGTATATAAGTAAATGGTAGTATAGACCTGAGTATTTGATATTAATTTCAATTTATGACCTATTAAAAAAAAACTACTTACTAGATCTCGTTCAAACCAATTTTCGGTGGAAGTTTGCACCGTAATGTACATCATATATTTTTTATAGATTTATCATTCTCTTATTTTAGAAGTTACAGGGGGGGGACACACATTTTACCACTTTGGAAGTGTCTCTCGCGCAAACTATTCAGTTTAGAAAAAAATGATATTAGAAACCTCAATATCATTTTTAAAGACCTATCCATAGACACCCCACACTTATGGGTTTGATGAAAAAAAAAATTTGAGTTTAAGTTCTAAGTATGGGGAACCCCCAAAATTTATTGTTTTTTTTCTATTTTTGTGTAAAAATCTTAATGCGGTTCACAGAATACATCTACTTACCAAGTTTCAACATTATAGTTCTTATAGTTTCGGAAATAAATGGCTGTGACATACACGGACAGACAGACAGACAGACAGACAGACATGACGAATCTATAAGGGTTCCGTTTTTTGCCATTTGGCTACGGAACCGGAATACGGATACCAGAACGGATACGATGTTGTCGGGTGTTGTAGGAATGGAAGTTTTTCTGCTATTGTTTTGTTATTGCGTACGGAAATATATCGTAGGAAATCGTGTGTGAAGCACGCAGTCATACCTACGCAGTTTACAGTTAATGTACGATTTATCGTAATATGACATTTATTTTTCCTATGAACAGGTTTGTTTTTGAACATAATCTCAACATGATGGTGATGAAGTACCCGAACTGGCTCTCAATAGAAACGCAGACAGAATATTTTAACTGGATCTGTAAGTTTTTTTAATTAGGCATCATAATTACGGAGGGAAATTACTTGAATAAAAAACGAATAAATAAATAAATAAACTACTATAGATTTTTCATGTGTAGTAGAAATAAATTTCGAGAGATATTTTTGTAATAAACCTGAATATTTCATGTTTTTTCTTTGTTTTCACTGTTTCGTTATGTCTCTTTAAAATTAAATGTACCTAGTTAACTTCAGTAAATATGGCGGTACTAATGCAAAACCAGAATCAGAAATGAATACCTAAATATACAGGTATCATCGACCTCACGTACAATGGGGTCGATGTTTAATTGATCTTTAGTCGATTTAACAAAATTATATTGCATTTGTTATTGTAAACTTTTTTTAAAGCCGGCTTTAGTTGCAAATCTACCAAGACCTTGTAAAAAATAATTATTTAAATAGAATTGATTTATCATAGATATTACCTATCCTTCATCAAAATCATAAGATTAGTTACATCATAAAAATTGTTGTGCAAATGTTTTTTTTATTATTTTGATGATTTACCCATCATTGACAACCATAAATGGCGCCAAAGGTTAACAGGTTACGCTGGAAAGAGATAGTAATATATACCACAATAACTTTTTAAAGTCTGCCCGCCTGTGTTCCTGATGTATGAGCAAGATAGATGTATCATCTGTCGTGCGAGGTCGATTCATGCGTCACGCATGCGAGTTATCATTGTAATGAAAAGGGCTTTCGAACAAAGGAAATTCAATGGGCCCTCATGTTAGTCAAGTTTGAACCGTATTTATAAATGTTTATGTTATTAAATTCGTACTCAGGAGTTATTTCCTGCCTTGACATTGCTAATATAAGTGATATATTTTGTATTTTTATAAAAATCTGGCCAAGTGCGAGTCGGACTCACGCACCGAATCACGGGAATCGAGTCTCGAAGATTATTCCCCCTTTTTTCCGATGTTATTTTTTGTGATGTAAAATAAACGGTTTTCGGATTTCTTGCTTTACTTGCGCTACATGGCTTTGCTTCTTATCAAATTTCATGATTCTAGTCTAGATCAACGGGAAGTACCTATAGGTTTTGATCCCCTTGCGAGCGTCAAAATATGCGGCAAAAAAGACAGTATCTTTAGATTCAGTTGACATAGAAGTTTGATTGTTTCACTGCTCCAAGAAATTGCAGACCTGAGTCCTCTTCCCCGACACCCCTTTCAGCTTGATATCACCACGCGTTCCTGAGAAAAAGGGTCTTACGGACAACAGGGTTCCTTTTTTTTCTTTTGAGGTACGGGACCCTAAAAAACGTTAAAAAAGCTCAATGCATAATAAATGTCTACCGATATTTTGCAGTATCTTAAATGTGTAATTTTATTGTAATTGTGTTATTACAACGTATACTTTACACACGTTATAATTTCATTCTAACATTAAGAATGAGTGCAGCTGCAATTTTATCGAGGTACACTTTTGCATCATATCTACACGGGGCGCCGCATCGCCGCGCCGGGAGAATTCAAGGTGTTGTTGTACCACATGCACTTCCTGTCATGAAGAAAACATCACCCTGTTCTATGAACACTGCGCATGCACACGTTATGGTACAGTTTTTACTTTAAAGCGACTATATCTTTATTCTTTATCTTTGTATTTTTTTAATGATTTGGTGAAGCATAAAATACGTCTCTAATATTTTTTGATAATCTAACCGACGGACTATTTAGAATTATAATTTTATTACCCAGGAATCATGCCTATTTTTGGGATTCCGTACCTTATAATGGAAAAATTGGACCTTGTAGAACCACTTCATTAGTCAATTAGCCGGTGTCAAAGCTGTTTTTCTCAGAAGTGGTTTGAGGTACTGAATTAAAAGTAATGTCGAGTACTAAATTACTTTAATACTATGAAAAGATACGGCCTCACAAAGCGCCTTTGACGATAAAAGTGAACTCTATAGGGTACTTTGTCTAACTTTTTAACCTACAAAATAAATAATGAACCTCAAATCCCGTGTCGAATTATTACAATACAAACTTATATTTGCGGTTAATTTAATACATTGCATCATTACCAGCGCCTGGATAATAAAATAAAAAATATGGTACGCAACCCTTCCACGGCACGAGTCCTATCCGCACTTGCGCTTCTTTTTTACTATGACTGTACCAAATTAATCAAAATATATTGTTTGTATAAAGCTGCTAATTAAATTATAAAGTGTTAATCTTGCTGAGATTCTTGCCTGTTCTTCTCAGTCGAAGGCAGACTTCCGAACTGCCCCCCTAGACAAGATGGTTATTGACAATCGTCATCGTTAGTAAACGATCAACCTTTGTATGGGATTGATATAAGAGATTGTTAAAAATCACGTGATATTTGATTTGAAATGTCAATCCCACACAAAGGTTGATCGTTTACTAACGATGACGATTGTCGATAACCATCTTGTCTACTGGCCCTGGTGGTAACTTCAGTAGGTATCACCTTCATAAATTCCCTACTAGGGCCTCAATTGACTAATAACTTCGACTTTAAATTAAAAATATATCACTAAGTAGGTACTTAATTAGAATCGCAAACAAATTTATAAAACAACTCATAAATTTTATTCAGAATTATATTATGGATGTAAATTAACGAACATACAATTATATTATAAAACGCATAAGAATTCTTTGACGTCATTAAGATACTTTAAATAACATCGAATGGAATGTTCACTAATAATATACTTACAAAACAATAAAATTGCATACGCTTCAATAAAATTATCAATTAAATAAATAATCTGTAAGGCAAGAAACGTATTAAACTATTTACCGAAAAGTTTTTTATTGTGCTAAATTATAGGAAAATAATATTGCCTTAATTCTAAAAAAATGATATGTTGTTATTCTCTGTTATTCTTGATTGATATTAAATTAAATACAAAGAAAATATATATTGAGAATACATCTACTCTAAATCGTAATACTTGTATGGTAAACAACAATATAAAACAAACGATTAAACGAATATCAACCTTACCGTAATTAAAATTATTTTTAAAATTATGAGAATCGTAATAAATCATTTTGTTTATTTTATTATTGCTATAATTTTTGTAAGTATTATGCTGTTTTTTTACATATTAAATCGTAGGATTTTTAATATCACTGAGAAAGTTACCGGGCAATGGAAACAGATAAAAACGTTTTATAAAAAAACTGGTTTGACATAAAAATATAAACATTGTATCTCATGACTATGAAATGTATTCCATAATTCACTTTTAATTTTAACCATTTCACATTTAAATATTTTACTTTCACAACAGAAAAAGAAATGGTCATACATTAACTTTTGAAGAATATTATGGGGAAAAGACATTTAAAACCTTTCCTGAATAGAAGTCAAATAGTGGCAATAAATCGGATCACTGGAATGTATTTTTTTTATAATATTGTTCTACATTTATACACACAGTAGATATATACAGTTCTCCAAACGATTAATATGATTCTAATTTATGATACCAGAACTAATCATTCTTAAAACAATAAAAACACTAAGCTGCCTTACAATCACGAATAGCAACACACATCCAAATTAATAATAACTAAAATTAAACAACCTTTCTGTGTCAGATTGAACCAGTCACGACGACAAAATCAAAATCTTTAAATAATGGAAGACGAAATTGGAAAATATCATAGGTATCATATCGAAAAAGTCAACTTAGGCTAGATTCACACAGCGACATGTCCAATAAACTTGGTTTAGAATTTTAATGGTCCTTCAGACATAGCTCACAATTTCATTAGTTAGATTACGTGAACTTCCTGCACCGCTACTGTCCTAAGTGTGGCGGTGGAACCCATGTCACCAGGTCGAAGGTTGAGGTCAACAGGTCACCAGAACCGCAGGTCGCTCAGGAGTCAACCGCGTGCTCATTCGGCATTCATCACCTGGAACAAGCAATTTTACTTTTTAATTTTACGGAACAAATCTAAGCAAAGAGGGATACAAAAGAATCCTGAGCGACCTGTTTTCCGAAAATCAAAACACAAAAATGAACATTATTTTGCGTAAAACATTAGCATCGATGTAAAATAATGACAACGATTAATTTTGATTTTTATAACGTGCAATGCGTTCAAATAAATATTTGGAAAACGTTAAAATCAACATGCTGATATACCCACGTCAAGTTACCATCAGAATTCTAATTTTAAGTCAGTTAAAAAGCATGCAGAGACAATGAGTGTTTTTTTTGGCGTTTCGGGTAATATAATGTACCTACCGGTACCGGTCAATATACTTTACTCGACTGTTCTCAAATAACAATAACTTCTGAAGTTCTCAATCAAACCTATCCCCGCACGTTCACATATCACAAAGATATTACTAAAACTAACTTCTTCCATTCCTACAGTTACTTATCAACTGATCACGAACATCCATAGAAATGTCTTTCCTTTAACCAACGTTCTCGCTAAATCCAAAAAGTATATAGAAGCAGCGATTTAAACCCGATTATTATCCGGAATACGGATTTTAATTTATTCATGACATGAAAATCCTTTATGCTGAGAAAGTAATCCTTTATGTCCATAATCCTGTACAATATTATGCTCGTGAAATTGTCTCGTCAGTCCATGACGCACGTGATGATGATTCAATTTGCAATGGATTCCTTCCGTCATTCCATCATATGGTATAATGAGGATGTGCGGGCGCAAGGAAAGATATAACATTTGCATGGCTCTTTTATATTCCATTTTTAAAGAGGTATAGAGGAGGTTCCGTTTGAGGATTCAGATACTTTCCTGAATTTCACTAACATTAACCAATGTGAAAGTTCATGTTTGTGACTAAATGACGAAAAGGCGACTGAAAAGCCATGGATCATGAATGGAATTTGACACACAAATAGAACATGTATTGTTCTAAATTAACACATATACATGTATCTCAGGAAAACATTAATTCCTGTACTCGGGTGAAACTGCGGTTAGAATCTAGTTATAACTAAAGCTTGTTTTCATACTTAGATATTTATTTATTATTCAGTAGTCAAAAACATAACAAAAAGCTGAATTAACATAATAACGGGAAATAAAGCGAATTTGACACCAGGTTTAATATTTTATGTAATAATATATTATTCATTAGGTTACTGATAAATATACTTAGGAACTTGGGGAGCCCGTTCTCCAAGTTGGCTTTGAAAGAGTCATAACGTTTTTTTTGTGAAAAGCTATTTATACAAAAAAAACAAGAAGTGAAATTCTCCTAAATACCAAAAAAAAACATACATAAAGAACAAAAGATGGAAAGTGATAATTATCTGCGGAAAAAGTTGAGTTACTAATTATTGCGAGACAACCTCTCATAGTCAAAATGCATAAGATACTCGTTTCAAATTCCTCAATAATCATACAGTCATACAATAAAATGAGAAAAGATACATTGAACACTATTGCGAGCAGGGCGTTCGGCGCGGGCGCACACATGCAAACAAACCAACTACTTACTAACATGAATATAAATACACATATGTATATGCATAATAGCGATTTGACACTTGCTCAATCCAACCAGGGCTGACAGAAATATTTTATACATTTATTTTAAATCGACTTAGATATATATGGATAAAAAAGAACAGTTCCACGGGGAAGGTCAATATCTATATTTTTCATCAACTTCTCATGGTATTTTATTCAGGGCCCATCGGCTACCTAACATAAACTTGATCATTACTTTGGAGCCCCAACCGTTTTTTTTTTATTTGAGCCGTCTTTTGTTCGATTTGATCCATATTATTTCTAGGAACACCTGTATAAACAAAGCTAGTTATTGAGTTACGGTAGTTTATTTTTAACCGACTTCAAAAAAGAGAAGTTGTTTGTTACCTCATAACTCCGCCATTTATGAACCGATTTGGAAAATTCTTTTTTTGTCTGAAAGGGTACACTTCCCATTTGGTCCCATTGTCATCAGATCAGGATTTGATTACTTCTTAGTGTACTTTGAAGTCGGTTTAAGTTTTTTTGTAAAACAGTCCAATTATTGTATTATAGAAAAAGATTTCTTCTTCTTTTCCATTATTGCTGTTACTTTACACATATATTTCTATCAAAAGTAATTATTATTGTATGGATTCCAAATAAAAACATTATATTTGAAACAGTTTTTTTAATGATCACAAAAATCCTAACCCAAAACGCATTCAATCAGAACAAAAACATTTATTAATCTTTTTACCAGCCCTGCATTGACATACAAACACAACACACATACACACATCTGCCAAGCGACCGGTCGATTGACGTCAATGGTGGGTGGGACGGGGATATAAAAAATTAAAACTATCAGTTTACTATGGACGGAAAATGAGACATAACCATAACAAGCCATTGTTTCCTCCGTACCTAACCACCGATTATTAAATAAGCTATTTATTTGTGAGTGATGAATGAAATGGATTACATATACGTAACTTTAAAAAAAAAGTTATGTCGTAAAAAAATGACGCTGGTGGAGGATCATTTTGTTTTATGTGATTTTGTACATAACTTGCACATTACTATCATTATACTCGAAGAATATTAATAAATTAAATTATTAAAAGAAACAAAAAAAACACTACTGCGTAAAACAAAAAATTACTGAAAAGAGAAAAGCAAGCTCTAGAATTTTGAATATAACTTGAATTTTATAAGGTATTGCAGTCGGGGATCATATTATTATAATAACGACATTTTTGTTTATAATACCCCCCTCTTTTTTTATTCGTAGACGCCATATAAAAATAATATACCCTATGTCACTCCCACAGTTAAAACGAATCTAACGACACCTCATATGTTTAAATTCATCAAGTCGTTCAGGCTGCAGAGCGTGCCAAAGAAATAGACATACATACAATCGAAAAACATAACCCTCCTTCCGGGTCAGTCGGGTAAAAAGAGAGACATTTTGCAAAATTACTTTCTGTTAAAAAATAGGGGAAAAAGATTAATTTAATAACCAAATAATTTTATATTACAGACAAAACTACAAATCATTCCGTAGAGAAGATATTGAAATCCAGCAAAGTATATTACTTAATATTATAATGTAAAGTCATTGTAAAGTATATACTTTTCTTGGTATTGCATGGTAAAGGAAAATTTCTGACAATTACCACGCATTGCTGACATTAAAAAGATATTGGAGAGAATTAATAAAATGGCAAACAGGTTTTGGATAGACGCATATATGCATCTTTAAGCAACAATTACATCTTCAAGGAGGAAATGTGACCTTTTCAACTTTAATTAATGCATTAAAATCCTGTAATATTTATCATGGTAGGTAGCCTATTCCTCCTTATTGCCTTTCACCACTTAACTTTAAGGTTACAAACATCTTGAAGTACTTACAGGAAACGAAATGATCAAAAAACGCAACGTTTCTCTTTATTTGTCTGTTAGTCCTTTAGTGGGCATACCACAATACTAGATTTTGATGCCGTTCTTATAGTAATCTATAGAATTTTTTGGATATGTATCATTACGCTATGATTAAAGGAAACTGTCCAATGACCGTATTTAGTGTATCAACTAGAATTAAATTTCAATAATGAAAAATACCTCACAAACTTGATTTTGAAGTTACGAATTTAACCTACTGCTTCTCTCAAAAAAGCCATCATTGTAATTAGTAGCATTGTATTAGCCTTTCGTAGTTCATTGTGTTTGCCAAAAAAAATACTTGTTTTTTTTATTGCAAACAAAATATAATACATGAAATAAACCTATAAAATACTAACTGTTTGAAATTACCAACTTAATTGCTCTTTTTAAACATCGAACATTTTTTTTCGATAGGTATTCACTTTGCAATATTTTAAGTAAAGCGGGTGGGGATTTTCATTTATATTTTTCCTCGTTTACAAGAATAAATAGTTCACAGAATTCAGAATATACTATTAATTTGCGCAGTACAGCCTAACTAGCTGTGTGCAAAACTAAATAATCCTTGATATCTCCGTGTTCTCAACTACCCCTATGCCAAGTAGTGAAGCCCTGACAAAATTAATAATAATATAATAATGGTTTTTTATAATGTTGTGTAGTATTGTCTTATAAATGTATTGTATTGTTGTATATTGTGCTATTTTGTTGTGTCCAATAAATGTTTCTTTCTTTCTTTCTTTCTTAATAATAATATTTATTTGCACTAAAAACATTTCGAGTTACAAAGGTACATACAGATAACTTCGATGTCACAAACTAGGACAAGCCTGTATTCTAGGCAGTGGTTATAATTAGCAAATAATAGGACAAGCATTCACTTTTTGTAAAAAGAAAAACAATAAAAATTAGAACAAGAATAAACAATTCATAATTCTGCTCCAATAATACTCATATAACTATTCCAGTTGATTAAGATTATATACCAACCTCTCATTCGCCAACTTCAACATACAGCGTTTGGTAACAAACTGTCGAAATGAGACGCAGTGACGTCAATGGCGTCCGTGAAATAGACTTATGCTATGTGACACATCTACAATAATATGTGTTCTGTTACACAATTATTGGATGCGAACAAATTTACACAGGACCGTAATAATCTACTATATAAAAATAAGTCGGGTTTTCCTTCCTGACGCTATAACTCCAGAACGCACGAACCGATTTCCACGGTTTTGCATTCATTGGAAAGGTCTCGGGCTCCGTGAGGTTTAAAGCAAAGAAAGTAGGGTAGGGTAGGGTAGGGTAGGGTAGCACCATAGAGTAGGGTAGCACCACGCGAACGAAGTCGCGCCGGGCAGCTATTATGATATAATAGCTTGTTACCATGTTTGAGTTAATTGAACATGTGACGTTTGAATTATGTAAATAATTACTGGTGAGTACTGGTCACTTACAAGATCTTTAGTGTAGCAAAGTTGCTCAGTATAGGCGTGTTAATTCCGATATCTTCGAATATATAAAATGAACTTGTTATAAACATATTGATTTAATTATTATTAATGAAGCGTTGATCTTTTCACTGAGCCTGATAGAACATTTTTTTCTTGTTCTTGTCAACGCTGGTGTACCAGCCGTTTTAGAACCAAGTGGCAAGTGACCGGACGGAATGACTTTGGTGTCCTGGAGGTTGTGATGACCATTGGTGTGGGACGCTACATGCATCGATACCTTGGGTCCATCTCACCTTCCAGACACTCCAGTCATGGGCGGTTCTGCCGCCCAGCAATAATGCATAAAGCGTCGCTAATATGCATTTAAAACAATGGATGCATTTTTGTGGCGTTTGGTGTAGAAATGCCGTGCGAAATTTCATTTTTTTTACAAAAATACGTTCAAGTGGTTACGGCCCAGACTCTTGATTTAGAAAAATGCTGATGGCAGTTTTAAATTGGCGGGTTCATTTAAAACAAAAAATAGATTAAAATTATCGTGTTAAATTGTAGGTCGCTGGGTTGTAATCGTAATTTTATGATTTCAAAAACTGGTTTGGGCCTAAGTCACTAATTACTTCTGTCATAAAATTAAGTTGTTGGGCCTTACACGGTCAAAATACCAACATAGAAGGTGGTATAGAGTTTAACGATAATGGACAAAGATAAGGTCATATTTTCTAAGTGAAGACAGTAGACGAGACGTTATGTAATTATCTACTGTTTATAATAAAGTGAAAATAAGATTATTTATCAAAAAAACAGTTAAAAGTAGTTTTTTTTTTTTTTTTTTTTTTTTTTTTTTTTTTTTTTTTATTATGTATAGGCCTGTGTTTGACCACAATCTCACCATGGTAAGTGATGATGTGGCCGAAGGTGGTAAGCACACAAAGCCTAGAAGGAAACACTACACAACAAGGTTACACTATAAATTAGTTGAAATTTTTTCTTTACACTAAGAAGTAAAAATTTGTAACAATGTTACAACAACAAACATAAGGTCAAAGGTGGACAAAGATAAGGTCATATTTTATTTACTTTAATCTAAGTGAAGACAGTAGACGTTATGTAATTATCTACTGTTTATAATAAAGTGAAAATAAGATTATTTATCAAAAAAAGCAGTTAAAAGTAGTTACACTATAAATTAGTTGATTTTTTTTCTTTACACTAAGAAGTAAAAATTTGTAACAATAAAACAAGCTTTATTAATTAAGTAAGTAAACAAGCAACGTTTATTTAAACATAACGATTAAATTAATGATAGGTTATTTAGTTACACGTGTTCCTATTTACTGAAACCGTAAATTATCCTCGTAAAATGTGGTGATTAAATTAATGAACACTAAATAATCAGCTGTTGGTTGCATTAAAGTAATTTGAAAACCTGTTCTTTGTCTACTTGGAGATACAAGTAAATGTAAAGATTTGCAACACTTTAGTGTATTATTTAGGTTGAGTAAGCTAAGTATAATAGAAACGATAAAATATCATGATAAATATTATATTTCCATACAGTTTTACATCTATGAAATCGCTTTATTCGTAAGAAATAATTTACAAGAGGTGAGCGAAATAAAAACAAAATTTGTATGCCGAGTCATAGAACCGCACTATTCCATAAAAGTGTATTTGGTATGGCACCAATAATTTACAACCGTTTGCCAAAATCGATGCTGGAATCGAATAACATCGTTACATTTAAAAGGAATTTGTATGATTTTTTGACATCTAGGAGTTATTATACAATTAATGAATATCTTACCGAATAATACCTAATGTAATAGTTAATTCTTTTTTTTTTGTATAATATAAAATGTATAATGGTCTTATTAAATTGTATAATAATAATAATAATAGTAAAACTACTACTATTGCATGTTCGATGTGGACGAGACTGTGGAGACTCATAAAATGTATTTTTTATAACACCATTAGTCTGTACAGTTTATGCAATAAAATATTTCTGATTCTGAGTTTTTTTTAATTTACAGTAAAATAATGCGGTCCTCCTGATGGTTAGCAGTTGCCGCAGCTTATAAACGCATCCACAACAAGGGTACATCTCGCATTGCCGACCTTTCAAAACTACAAATACCTCGTCACAACCCATGCTGTAGTCTCTTGGAAACAGATGGTGCATAGTACCACCATAATAACATGCTCTTCAGCTATAGCTCGTCTTACTTATATTTGTAAACGTTCACCGATAAATCGATCACCATACTGATATCATAAAATGCTAAGGTAACTCTTTCTGTGACCTTTCCACGACTAGACCACTGAACAGATTGCAGTGTTTAGTAGGCCTATGGTATGAAGAAGAATAAAGGTTACTTTTTATCCCTGCAACGCGGGTGGAACCGCGGGGACTTGTAATCGATCTTTTAAGCGAGCTTGTTGGTATTTTTTGTGTATCATATGAGCTTGAATGCGCTTTTTTGTGAGAAATTAGGTGACTTGCTTGATCTAATCCCATCGTACGATTTGCCCACGGCTCTTTTTAAATTGGGCTATTGTGAATTCGAACTAAAAACGATGTAGTTTTCTTATCGTTTCGTATCCTGATAAATTTAGAAAAGTCATTGATGGAAATACGCACAGCACTAACGCTTAATCAAATCGATGTGGACGCCGCCATCTAAATTCTCTTTTAAATTGTTATTTCTGGTGTTACGATTTTCTTAAGAGAATATAATAGAAGCTTATACTATTACTGAGCTATAACTAATAAAAATAATTTCTAAAGAGAGTTAACCCAATATGAAAAAAAACAAAGGAAATAAACACGGTAGTGTACGTTACATTTAAGCCATTGTAAACTGAAATGAAAATATGAGCCAGCGAGCGCACAATAGACAACAACACCACAGACAGCTAAACTAATCAGTGTTCGCTCCAGTTACCATGGACAATACACGTAAATGACGGATGTCCACATCCGGCTTGCATACAAAATAACTGTGTAAGTATAACATTATATCAGAAAACCAACGAATTAAAGGATAACAGGGTTCATGTGGTGTCTATCTGACATTCAAAGTGCGAACTTTGTTAGTCATTTCAATCGCAATATGGAATTATCAATCAATGCTCGACAAAGATTAGAGGTCTTTTGTCATGTCCGTGGGTGACAAGCAGGCAAACTATCCACCTATGAACGGATTACTATCAGGGGTATTGCCAATGTGTTAACAACCTGCAGGTGTAGGCAGGTGCTTGGGGACATATTTTCTACAAGAAGGCAACGTTCTTTTTTGTATGTCGAATGGCCTTGCGTTTGGCCTTCGACTGACCCCATGAGGAGTTATGAAGAGGCCGAGAATGTAGCACGCTTACCAAGAAAAAGCCTGTTCACTCCAGCCTTGAATACATCGAAACACAGACCCCGGAAGAGTTCCACTCCTTTACTGTTCGTGTAACGAACGAAGAAGCGAGGTGTTGTGTAGTCCGGATACGCGGGATGTATGGGTGGAAATTCTCCCGGCGTCTTGTGGTTCGATGGAGAAATAGGCTTTGGTTTTGATTTCCTGACGATATTTTTCTTAAACGAAAGCTCTTTTAAAGCCGAAAGTAATTTTTTTTAAACAAAAGGGTCATATTGTATTTGATTTTACGATGATAAATCCATATAAGGAATGGTTAGAATAATTAATGATGACATTTATGAAAATCGTTACGTCAGCAAAAGCTCTAAATAAAATCAGTCGTGATCAAACTATGCGTATAAACAATAAATAAACATGAGTACACAATGTTGATCACATGAAATAATTTGCTTTGCTAATAACATTGCTATCGTAAGGAAAAGCGCATTTACTTTATGTCCATGATCTTATTATTCCTATAGTTTAGAACAACTGCGTAGCAAAAATCCAGGATATGTTTGATGAAGTAAACGATGCGATTTGAAATAAAAATGGGTTCTTTAACATATTGATGCGTGTAACTTATAATGTAAAGAATGACGATCCAGGTGTCTATGTTTGAAGAGAACAAAGATCTTGTTATGAAAATAAAACACTATATATCAAACAAAAAATTCACAAAATAGACCGTGATTCCTGGGAATATAGCACTAATAACGTTCACGTAACGACCAAATAAAGATGTCGCTTTTCAGCCTTTACGCGAACCTGAATAATGCATGCAGAATTCTTCACGACGAATCGAGGACATTTGTCGGAGTCTATGAGAGGTTTTGTAACATCTATTCTCTTATTTATGGCTTAGCTTATTACCATAGGTGTTAACCTGTTTACTTCAGACAATTTACTATGCACTTATTCGCACAAAGGGTCCTCGTTAGGTTTCCAAGTTAGCTATTTGCAGCCAAAGCAACTTATTATTTCAGCTACTCCCCATAATACAATATAGCCTATTGCGAAAAAGTTTTATCGAAAGATAGGCTCTGTGGATATGGGTATATGAATATAATCAATTTGTTGCAAACGCAAATATTTATGTCGCTTTTTGATGGCACATAAGAATTGGGGGCATCTTCAATACTCGAGAAGCGTATTTCAATAATATCGACTTAATGACAAGTCAAATGTAAGTGACGTTTGAGTATTTGGTTGAATTTATCAATATTATTTGAGATATAATGGTCACACAAAGATCAAACAAGATATCTTCTATAAATATTTAAGATTGGATAAGACATCAGTACGTCAGTAGTAGTATAAAGTCAGACGAGCTAATACCTACGATCACAATTCGATTCGATAATTCAATAATTCGATTTTAACATTAACAAATAACAGTCAAAGCATTAAAATTTGTCACGGATAACTTGTTCGCGTGACGTCAGTAGATTTGTAACATCAAAGATTCAAGAAGTTAAAATAGATTAAAATAATAATTCTATGCATAAAGTGATGGCTGTACCGACCCCCTCATTAATAACATAATAGTAGATACCTAGGTCTAAAGGTAACAAAAAGATGATAAATGACCGCAACTGTAAAAAAGTATTTGATAATAGGTAGGTATACGATGGTTTTGATGAACTTAAAACTTCTCAATTAAAGCATGATGTATTAGAAGATACAGTCGATACAGACAAAGATTGTTAACATAGGGAAGGAAATCGTACAAGCAATTTAAAAGTGATTAATAAATTGGTAGGCGATGATAAAACATCCTTTGAATAAACCGATGATTAAAGTACATAGATTACATTTGGAATGAAACTGATAAAATCAAATAATAATATTGGTAGTTTAAAAATTGCATCACCTGTCTTAGTGGTATCGATAGGTTGAAGAATGAAATAAAATGAATAATCAATGTAAGTTCCTTGATAGTATCTTGCACTATTTGTTTTAGTTACAACCTTGACATTTTTGACACAATGAAAAAGATTTCGTCTATGCTAATGGGATAAGGCGGATAACGGTCTTTTGATACGATAAAAAATCGATGGAAATGTGCTGAGTATTTAAAATGATTTATGCAAGTAAATACGTTTTAGTCCAACGACCTGTACCAGATACGTAACATAATCAACATGAAACAAAACCCGATAAAGAAAACAAAATAAACACTGACCTTTTTTGGCATAGTCGGTGACTCGAACTCGTCATCATCACGGCTGGAGAGCGTCGAGCACGAGGAGCAGGCTGAATCAGCTGATAAAGACCTCGCTCGCAACCAGTCCACCTCCTCTTCCGTAGCACCCACAGCAATGCCATCAGAATAATCGCTGACGACAACGCTCGGTGTCCTTACGCATCTACCTCTAGTCTCGCATCCCTCACTGCCTCTTCTCCCTAGTTCCACCACATGAGCTTCAATGAGCGTCCTCTCCCTTCTCGGTGACATCGCATCAGGTGGTGGTGTAATATCACGAGGATGTGAATGTCTCCTCAAGCGTGTTTCCAATTCTACAGCAGAGTCGTCGCTCAGGTCGCGGCTGCGTCGCCTGACGGCTGCTCTGTCGTCGTCATCTGATGAGGAGATGTCTTCAAGTGGTGAGGACGCTCGTGGTGGGCGGAGATACTGCATCGGAGCTGGTTCGAAGCGTCGGAGGAGCTCTGATACCCGCGGTTGCGCCTGTCGTGTGACGCGGCCGATCGGCGGCGCGCGCGCACCCGCACTGCCGCTCGTCCTGCGCAGTGCTAGTGACTGAGTCGACTCCCGCGCATTTTCGGGCGCTATTCCTGCGCCGAGTTTCAAATAAAAGAGGCTGTGGTTGAGTGCCTTTTCGCG
Organism: Achlya flavicornis; assembly: GCA_947623365.1. Lineage (NCBI taxonomy): Eukaryota > Metazoa > Arthropoda > Insecta > Lepidoptera > Drepanidae > Achlya > Achlya flavicornis. The sequence continues at coordinate 10,230,393 of OX392482.1, forward strand.
GAGCACGCGACGAAAGTCCTCCGGTGCAACTTTTTCGAGACGAGGCATTTTGTTCTGGAAAGTAAACATAGTTGCTTTCATAAAAATACTCTCATTAATATGCAAATAGACAAATGCATTTTTTTTTTTCAGAGAACAAACTATTCCGCTATAGTCGTTCAATTGAAGTGTATGTAAAGAAAAGAGAAAACCTCTAGTTTCGACAGAAGTATCGAACACTTCTTACATGATCAATGATGCTAATATTGAAAATGATGAAGGTACATACCTAATAAAATTACGAGTATATTTACAGCGATGATTAGGTTTAGTTGCAGCTCATTGCCTCGCGGTCTGAAACAAGGTAAAATACATGTTAGTAAAAGTAACTAGACAAACATGTTGCTCGTGGGAATTAATCACTTATGGTATACTACAAATAATAAACAGCTTATTATTTTGTCTTCATTGCTCTGTCTTGTGTCGAGTACAGTTTTCAGATTTTGGTAAATAAAATAGATTGCCTCTAGTTTTACCGATTTATGGCCGGTTACTATGATTTACGGACCGTTATCGGTTAAAATTAGGACTCTTGTATCTTTACTAATAATGAGGTAAAGACCTCAAAGTTTTGCATAGTATATGCTCCTATATGGATGTAACTATCGCAGGTAAAATTAGCTTACATATTTATTTATATGCCCAATGCAAAACCATTAGTTTTTAGGGTTCCGTAGCCAAATGGCAAAAAACGGAACCCTTATAGATTCGTCATGTCTGTCTGTCTGTCTGTCTGTCTATCCGTCCGTATGTCACAGCCATTTATTTCCGAAACTATAAGAACTATAATGTTGAAACTTGGTAAGTAGATGAATTCTGTGAACCGCATTAAGATTTTCACACAAAAATAGAAAAAAAACAATAAATTTTGGGGGTTCCCCATACTTAGAACTGAAACTCAAAATTTTTTTTTTCATCAAACCCATAAGTGTGGGGTGTCTATGGATAGGTCTTCAAAAATTATATTGAGGTTTCATTTTTTTCTAAACTGAATAGTTTGCGCGAGAGACACTTCCAAAGTGGTAAAATGTGTGTCCCCCCCCTGTAAATTCTAAAATAAGAGAATGATAAATCTATAAAAAATATATGATGTACATTACGGTGCAAACTTCCACTGAAAATTGGTTTGAACGAGATCTAGTAAGTAGTTTTTTTTTAATAGGTCATAAATTGAAATTAATATCAAATACTCAGGTCTATACTACCATTTACTTATATACCTACAGGTTTGTACGGAACCCTCGGTGCGCGAGTCTGACTCGCACTTGGCCGGTTTATTGTTTATTGAAACCGGGCATTAGGGGTAAAATCCGAATCACTATCACTTGAACTCTTTGGTTCGAAATATACTTGCAAGATTTGCGTGCCGCCAAAATTATTTATACGATTTTTTCTTTATTCATGCGTTGGTCTCGCTGGCCAATAAGCTTTTTTGCGTCTGTTGTTAATTTATTAGAATCAATACATTAAAAAATTAATTTAATTTATATTATTAACCTATTCAATGGAAATGAAATACGAAATAACAAAATTTTTATTGGGTAGTGTAGCTGTGTAGGGTAGGGTAGGGTAGGGTAGCGTAGAGTCAGTGGCGTGCATTGGTTTTCGGACTAGGTAGGCAGAAGAAATCATGGCCATACACGCCTAAATATGCCTCTTAGGTAGATCATGTTTTTTGACCAGATTCTTGTGATAATTGTTTAGGTCAGCTTATCATTCCACACACATTTGGTTTGATTCATTAGCAAACAAAATACATAATAATAGAATAATAGATTCGAATAACAGCACCCAGATAGCCAGGTGTTTAATAAACATAATATTCTGTGTTAAAATGTCTAAGATACCTTTGTTTTTAATCCATGAATGTTTGGAGTTGGTCTACAGCAAGTTACCTACTATTTTCAACAAACGAAAACTGACTAAAGGTCTAATTTATCGATATATTTTGCATCTTCACCACAGTTCATAATTTCACAAGAATAGAATAATAATAAATAACAATAACAACATTGCATACAATGCCAGCCAAACCATAAACAAACCAACACAAATAAATTGCGAAGTTATATTTGAGTTGCCCTAGTGTTGGTAAACTGTAGTATTTTTAATTTAGATGGGTTACTTTACTTACAAAAGAGTAGGTAAGTGTTAGCATAACATTATATTATTTTAATATTATTTAATTTCATACCATTGAATATTGATTAATTATAATTAGTTATTAGTATTATTTATTCTGAAAATGTAAAACAGTTTATTTTAATATGGTGGATTTGGATATCGAGGGATGGCAACACCAAAAAAATGGGATAATCGTAACAATGGCGGCCATTGGAGAGAGTGTTTTTAATTAAATTGTGTATTTACCAAGTTTATCAACGGTGTAAATAAAGATTTAGCTTGTTCAAGTCGATTTCTTTTCAGTAAATATGGTAAGGTTAACATTTCAGAAGTGCGGGATTAAGAAATCAGCTCACCGGTATGTACTTTTGTTATTTTCTATTTTGTGTGTCTTGTTCGTGACGAATAATCAACTATGGCTGGTTAGTAGTACGGTAGTACGATGCCGCTAATAAATAAATTCTTAATATTACTACACTACATTTATTCTTAGATATATCTTAAGTAAACAGTTGTTTATGTACTTAAATAAAAGTTTCGTAAGAGAATCATACTACATTTATAAAAAAACACTTATAGCAACATTAAAAGCAAAAACGTAATATATTATGGATTATTCAAGTAACAATGAATAATAATTAGTGAAATAACTAGAGGTATCTTTAATACCTAATACACAATTAACCTGCTGTACAATACAATACCCGCTGTATTGTAATAATATATCATATCCAGGAAATTAAATATGTACAATCGTCTATAATCGTAAGCTAATGATGAAAATAATATTCCTTGCTTATATGCTTATATGTCTTGACAAAAATCGAATGATACTTGGAAATACCTACCTACTTTTAAAATAATAATATTATAGTTCCTAAAAGCCAAAGAGAAGAGTCTTTCGAAGAATACTTCACTATATGGTGAGGGGCAGGGTCGCTCTTCGCGTCTGTCTGTCTGTCTCTTTGTCCGCTAACTCCTTCTAAAACACAAAACGAATTTGATGCGGTTTTCACTATCATTTGGATATTTTTTCAAGGAAGGATTAAAAACATGCATGTTATATATGCGGAGCGGGTTGTCGATGTTTCGTAAACACATGGAATGTTTTGCGCTTTCAATGCTGACATTGTATTTTGGAAGATGTCATAGATTTAAAATTTGCAAGAAACAGTATTCGCGATGCCGTGTACAAATTAAATTATTTATTTACTTTATGGCATCACATGTGTATAAAAGATGTAAAACAATATTTAATAGTTCACATGGATCCTGTAGGGCACAGCAATATTGATAGATACATTAGTAATAATTAAGTAAACATCATAATTATATAATAGTTTAAAGTTTATAACTAACCTAGAATAATAATACACATTTAGTATTAATTGGTCAACAAAAACTGGTCAGTTGCTGTATAATTCAGGGGATCTTCGATCACTATTCGATTGCTACATTGATAGCTTACAATATTGACATTGTTATAGTAAATATTAAAAACATTAGGTAAAGTGACAAAACAATATTACCTAGTAACTCCTAATAATATTGTGATTAATATTGTGATTAATACTTTAAACATAAAGTTTAAAACAAAACAAAGAAAAGAAGCCTAGACAAAATATTATCTTATTGCGTCAGAACATAAATCGCTTTTCTGGCGATATATATCGAACTTTTGATGGATAAAATCCAAGTTTATATTTTATTATTGTTTTTATTTGGTTTCATTTTAATGTTAACAATTTCACGGTCGCTAATGCGTTCATCAGAGGGGCTGCCAATGGTAGTGGATATATTATTTTATCTAACAGCAACATACAATTTTAAAATCGTACAGATATATATTTAGTAATTCTGTGTCTGTGAGCTGACATGTACAGAGATTGAACTTTCCATCATCGTATATGGATGAGAACCTCCGGCTGCTGGCTTTCATTGTTTTATTCTATAAAAGTTATTCGATGGGAAGTAGCCTATGTCCTTTTCCATACCATAGGCTGTCTGCATGCCAAATTTCATGATGATCCGTTGAGTAGTTGCGGCATTGGGTCGTGACGGACAGGCAGACGAACTCACTTTCGCATTTATAATATTATAAGTTCTATGTTCTATAATAGAATAAATTCTTAGTAAAGTATTCAAATCGTCCATTGAGAACATTATTACAAATGAGAGTATTTTGGAGAAGAAGTGCCAAATATTATCTGAAGTAAGGGAATTTAGACCAACCACTAAGTACAAGTTAGAGAAAATTTATAATCATTTGGAATTAAATCTTATTACTCATTTCGAATCTATAATCCTAGTTTAATCATTACCTATGAAACTGTATACTACTGTAACTGTAAAATCTACTGAGATTTGTAAAGGATTTAATAAACATTGCACGATTAAATCTACGAAGGTAACTAATAAGTTAATGTCCTGTGACTGGGACACTAAAGGGGTAAGATTGAGTGGTGTGGTGACAACATGTATGAATTCTATCGTAAAAAAAATAAATATAATAAAAACATATTCATATAACCTCAGAGTATGTAAATACTACGTACAAATATAACTACGAGTTTCATGCATATGTTTCATCAATTATTCAAAAATGTTTAAATTATTGATACAACTCATGATTCAACTAATAAAATTATAATTGTCTGGAAAATTATAAATACAGAGACTGTTCAAAATAAAAAAAAAAGATGACACAATCAACCATAACATTAATGATAAATTTGATTTCGTATAAATTTGAAGTAACTACAGCTGAAATAAAAAAAAATACAGAAGACCTATGGGGCTTATCAGTTAAAGTCATTTACCAATTATCACTAGTATTGCACCTATTTTAGGAGCTATTATTAATCATTGTATTATTGTTAATGGTTCCCCACTTTGATGAAACAGTAACATCATTACAATATTTAAATCTGGTTGCAAAAAAAAAAAAAAAAATAATAATAACCTTCCAATTATTGATCTACCACTGTTCTTCAAAATCTTTGAGAAAGTTATGGTAAATATATTATTGGCTCATTTTACCAATAATCAGAATTTATAGGAACACCAGTTTGGATTTACAAAATACCGATCAACGACTGGTGCCAAACTTTAAAAGCATATTTTTGAGGCCTGGAAGAATTCACAGATTGCGTTTGGCTTATTTTGTGATCTCTCCAAGGCATTTTATTGCGTACATCATCACAGCCTAGTTTTAAAACTTCAAGACCATGAAGTTTGTTGAGTGGCACTTGATCTTAATATCATCTTACCTATAACCAAAAGCAGTACTATGTCCTGAGGGTCTTCAGTGAAAACGGGCGTACCACAAGGATCAATTTTAGGCCGTGTTTTTGATATATAATAATGATATGCCCTATATGGTAAATTAATGGTCCGATATAGTTGTATTTTCTGATGATACCTCTTTAATTTTGAATGTCAATAGAAAATATACAGACCTTACGCTGCTCAATGACACCTTACCAGTTAACTAGCAAATTAATTTCCACCACATTTGCGGTTAGAAAAACTGGACAAATTACGGATGTGGCTACAGCTAGGATAGTTTACTCTGCTTATTTCCATAGTGTAATGTTCTGCAGTCTCCGGTTGTGGAGCTCAGCTGCAGACTTTGAAACTATATTTCTTCTGCAGAAAAGTGCAATTCGCGCAATATATTGTTTGGGTCGTCGCGAATCACTACGAAATCGTGACACCTAGATCCAGGTTATCTAAAACTAATAAGGCTTTTCTCGGGAATTGCGTTCGATTCTATAGTAGAATCCAAGTTGAGGTAACTAAAATGTTTTATAGTAAATTCAAAGATTGTATAAAATAGAGGTTAACTGACAAAGCCTACTACGGGATGGTTCATTAAAATGTTTTATAGTAAATTCAAAGATTGTATAAAATAGAGGTTAACTGACAAAGCCTACTACGGGATGGTTCATTGCGTGGGGGACGGGAATGTGTGGTTGTAGTGGCTTTCCTCTGCGCTTGCGTCCCCCTGGCTGAGTGACAATTGTATAAGTAAGCATTATGTTTTTGGAATTATTACTGTGATATGGAAGAAATGATCCACCAAAGAAAATAATGCCTTGCTGGGCTTCTTGCCGGAGTCGTCTCATTTTAAGTATTCCGAACCGGTGGTAAATTCAACTGTATGAACTTAACGTGTATAGGTGACTTACCTGCCTGAACTGAATGGATTACATTTTTGTTGATTCTGCAAGAGATGCAGTAGGTACGTAGTTTAGCTGCAGATAATATTGGTAACAAATCAACGTGCCATGAAAATTTACTTTTCTTTGAATTAGATGGTTTTGTTATGTGCACGAATTATCACACACATATACACCCAAAGGGTAAGAGAAAAAAGAAAACAGGAACTTTCTGGATAAGCGCTGTCCTTAAAAATAACCGATACGAGGTATCCTGCTTTTAAAGTATTTATCCTGCCAACTCTTTAAAGAAGTGGATAACTATTACTATATCTTTCAAAAGTGACAATGAAAACAAACAAACTTAATGCGAGTGATTTTGATGATAACTCTCAAGTTGATAATAAGACATTTTAAGAGTATACCAAATAAGTTCATACTTAAAAATAATAATAAATAATGATAATAATAAATCGTTATTATCAGGCTACTTGTGGCCCATAGATAAATAATAAAACAATTTTTGATAGTATAAAACACTTAAGCCTATGGATGGTAGGCGCTGCTGCAGTTTGCCTTTGTGCCATCGTGTGGCACTTGTCCGGGAAAGCGATAATCCTTGTTGCTACAGTCAATGTTACAGGTCATCAAATTGGCCAGAAATTACATTGCTGCTTAGATACTAGGTACTCAAGGCTTTACAATACATGATAAAAATCATGTTTGAGTCATCATCATCATCGGCCTATAGTGTTCCGCTGCTGAGCGGAGGCCTCCTTTCACAAATCAGGGTGAAAGGGAATGGGCAGATGCTCCACCGCGCGTACCCGCTGCGGATCGGTGGAGGTAGGCTAGTGGTGAACCTACTGTTGAAATTTTCAAGCCGCCTAGAGGGCCTCCAACTAGCGACTGTCACAATTGAGTGATAGCCGGGACCAAAGGCTGTACGTGCCTTCCGAAGCACGGAAACGCTCGATTTGAAATGCCACTGGGCGGTCGCCCATCCAGGTGCCGATCGCGACGGACGTGGCTTGACTGTGCCGATCGATTAAGAATGGGTAATCATGCTATACCACCACAGTACACCACGAGCGCTTGAGTACTTGAGCTTGCGCACGTTTGAGTGTTAGGATGGTAATATTTGGATAATTAAATTGATGATTCAGGTATACCCATAAAAACTCGTAAGTGAAACATGCTGCTATATGCGGTGATCACTAACAACTCGTAAGTGAAACATGCTGCTATATGCAGTGATCACTAAAAACTCCTAAGTGAAACATGCTGCTATATGCGGTGATCACTAACAACTCGTAAGTGAAACATACTGCTATATGCGGTGATCACTAACAACTTCTAAGTGAAACATGCTGCTATATGCGGTGATCACTAAAACCTCCTAAGTGAAACATGCTGCTATATGCGGTGATCACTAAAACCTCCTAAGTGAAACATGCTGCTGTATGCGGTGATCACTAACAACTCGTAAGTGAATCATGCTGCTACATGCGGTGATCACTAAAAACATCCTAAGTGAAACATGCTGCTATATGCGGTGATCACTAAAACCTCCTAAGTGAAACATGCTGCTGTATGCGGTGATCACTAAAACATCCCAAGTGAAACATGCTGCTGTATGCGGTGATCACTAACAACTTGTAAGTGAAACATGCTGCTGTATGCGGTGATCACTAAAACATCCCAAGTGAAACATGCTGCTGTATGCGGTGATCACTAACAACTTGTAAGTGAATCATGCTGCTACATGCGGTGATCACTAAAAACATCCTAAGTGAAACATGCTGCTATATGCGGTGATCACTAAAACCTCCTAAGTGAAACATGCTGCTGTATGCGGTGATCACTAAAACATCCCAAGTGAAACATGCTGCTGTATGCGGTGATCACTAACAACTTGTAAGTGAAACATGCTGCTATATGCGGTGATCACTAAAAACTCGTAAGTGAAACATGCTGCTATATGCGGTGATCACTAACAACTCGTAAGTGAAACATGCTGCTATATGCGGTGATCACTAACAACTCGTAAGTGAAACATGCTGCTATATGCGGTGATCACTAACAACTCGTAAGTGAAACATGCTGATGTATGCGGTGATCACTAAAACATCCCAAGTGAAACATGCTGCTGTATGCGGTGATCACTAAAAACTCGTAAGTGAAACATGCTGCTATATGCGGTGATCACTAACAACTCGTAAGTGAAACATGCTGCTATATGCGGTGATCACTAACAACTCGTAAGTGAAACATGCTGCTATATGCGGTGATCACTAAAACCTCCTAAGTGAAACATGCTGCTGTATGCGGTGATCACTAAAACATCCCAAGTGAAACATGCTGCTGTATGCGGTGATCACTAACAACTTGTAAGTGAAACATGCTGCTGTATGCGGTGATCACTAAAACATCCCAAGTGAAACATGCTGCTGTATGCGGTGATCACTAACAACTCGTAAGTGAAACTTGCTTCTATATGCAGTGATCACTAACATTTCGTAAGTGAAACATGATGCTGTATGCAGTGTTCACCAAAAACTCCTAAGTGAAACATGCCGCTTTATGCGGTGATCACTAAAACCTCGTAAGTAAAACAGGCCGCTGTGCATGATCGCTGTAAGTAAGTAACATAAAGACGATGAAATATGTTGCTTATCATTGCCGTGATCATCTTCTTTTAAAGGCTTATTTGTTATGTTATCTACAATTAATACTTGAAGCAAAAACTTTCGCTCCCTTTTTAGGGATATTGCGCGCACGGAGAATTGTAAGATCTTTCATAGCTAACATTTATTTATTTATTCAATTTTAAGAATATAGTCGAATTTCGACTCATGGCGACCTCTAGTATAGTATAAAATGATAAAACATGGTGATATCACATAATGCAAAATGTATTAGACATACAACGCATACAACTATAAAAATTAAAACTAATCGTAAGATGATGTGAAGACAGTTTGATTAAAACTAATGAATTAAACTTTATTTCCACAGATGTTCCACGAATCAGCTAGTAAATATCTTGAGGTTCAAAGAAGGAAATCGATAATGGATGGCAGTAAAAACATAAATAATAATATCTAATTATGTCTATTGATATCGACAAGAAGAACTTATGATGACATTTTATTTTAATCGTAAGATGAAGTGAACACAGTTTGATTAAAACTAATGAATTACACTTTATTTCCACAGATGTTCCACGAATCAGCTAATAAATATCTTGAGGTTATTCAAAGAAGAATAATTAAAAACAATAATGTCTAATTGTCTACTGAAATCGACAAGAAGAACTTAAGATGATCTTAAATTTATGTTTAAATAATAATATGTATATTGATTTATATAATTGTTAATGATAATTTATTAACGTAATCTTTATTATATATTTATTTCGCTGAATAATATTATTAGAAACCTACCTTTGTTGACAATGTGTTGTAATTTAGAATAGTAATTATTTGTATAGAGACATACAGTATACGAATGGCCGAAACGGAACAGGGACATTCCGTTAAACAGGACGGCCGTCTGTTAGCATAACATTATATTATTTTAATATTATTTAATTTCATACCATTGAATATTGATTAATTATAATTAGTTATTAGTATTATTTATTCTGAAAATGTAAAACAGTTTATTTTAATATGGTGGATTTGGATATCGAGGGATGGCAACACCAAAAAAATGGGATAATCGTAACAATGGCGGCCATTGGAGAGAGTGTTTTTAATTAAATTGTGTATTTACCAAGTTTATCAACGGTGTAAATAAAGATTTAGCTTGTTCAAGTCGATTTCTTTTCAGTAAATATGGTAAGGTTAACATAAGGTTACTTTTGGTCCATAAATCGCGAATGTCAAATGTCAGTATGCTACGCATAGCAAAAGCGTGATTTATGCTTTCGTCGTATTATCTTAAAGAAGTGTGCGTGTGTGTATGAATATGCCGAAATCATTTTAGTGTGCGTGAATTTGAGAGGCGAACTCGCGAGTGCCTGCGCGGCAAAGTTTGAAATTTCGTATTGAATGTTAGGTTAGAATTTTTATTTAAAAAAATTATTAAGTATGTAGTTTAATTGAATCAAAATATTATTTTATTGAATCTTATGAGGTAGGCATTGCTTATTTGCCTATATGGAATGCACGCCACTGCGTAGAGTAGGTAAGGGGGTAAAGAAGGGGGCGCGGGTGAAACCACGGGCGGTAAGCTATTTTTAGATATTATTAGATATAGTAGATATTTTCTATTGTCATTTACCTAGACGAGACCTGCCAGCCAATGTAATGAATGGAGGCTAGTTCGATTTTCTTGCCGCTCTATTATCTATCTCCCGCATTTATATGACTAACTTTCAGAGCATTATTGATGCAAAGGACACATTTTCATTCAATGACTTATACCTATTGTGGTAAAATCGGTTTCATTCAATGAAATCACCTACTTAAAACACAAATCAAGGATTCTTAATGCGTTTGGGTTTTCACTCATAATGAATTTTCTAATGTGTCATACCAGGGTGGACTGGTAACCGCTGGTGCATTACCACTCTCCTACGCACATTTATGAAAGACTGGATTTACCAGATATTTCCAATAGCAACAGTTAATCAACCAACGTGATGAAAACATAGGCAACTAGCAGTTACAACCACTTTACCTGGATCATCGTCATCATCATGCCCTGTTCCCAATCATTGGTCGAAGCAATACGCTGAATAGAAATTCGGCTCCTCTATCTATATAGAGGAAAACACCGATAGGTGCTTGGCGACAGATTTTCAACTTGAGGGTGAAAGTCAGCCAGGTGGGTACTACAAAGTACCCTACCATCGTGCTATGGTTTCCTCACGATGTTTTCCTTCACCGAAAGCTCAAGCTTATCGTAGGATTGGAACCTGGGACCTTCGTCTCGGCATCCGACTTCATTTTACCATTGAACTATTATCGCCATAAATGACAGACTGGTAACAGTTAGATTAATGAATTAATAATGTTCCCTTCTACACTTCGGTCACATTAATCCTTACCAAATAACATAGTGGTCAGAAATAACTCTACTAAAAAAACAATGATGTAACATTTTTTTGATCAGGTTTCCTGACAGTTCGTACCCGGATAATAAACTATGCGGTCAGGGGGCCTACCACAAGCTCTTAAAACAAGGTTAAAATAACCTTATTTGACTTTTGTCCCTCTTTGTCATCCAACGTCAAAACAGGACAAAGCACAAATAAGGTTATTTTAACCTTGTTTTAAGAGCTTGTGGTAGGCCCCCTGAAGATAGAAGTACTTTAACAAAACCTTAATAAATACCTACCGGTTATTTCAATCAATGGTAACAAACCGCAATGGTAGATCGTAATTGTTTTTTATACAGACAAATCTATTTTTAAATCCCGATTATTTTTTCTACGCAAATGGCTAGTGATTTATTATGCCTAAAATCAAAATTTTCCGTTTAAACATAGTGCAGCACCGACTACGTTGCTGGCATACACATAAATACAATTCTCATTTGTATGAAGTTCATACAACACACGAAGCAGCTAAGTAGGGTTGTCAACTTTTTTTTTTTTTTTTTTTGAGAAAAATAACGTATCTAATTATTTGAATAGGAAAAAACATATTAATTATTTGGAAGAAAAATAAAATGTTTTAACATGTATGTTTTTATTTCCTTTAAAATATTTTTTTGGTTACTTTTAGCACACAAGAACGATCGAAATTAAAAAAATAACTCATTTTTCATTAAATTTATGGTCGACGCCGCTTCAGATTTAGTAGTGAAAAAATCCTCGGTAAAAGCAGGAGTGGAGGGAACAGAGAGTAAATAATAAATATCTTTTGATCATTTGGTAAGCTATCAAATGCATTTTTAAGTTCATATTTGTGATATCAGAAGTATTTTACATTTAGAGCAATTAATATTTACTTTAAAATAAGGTAAGTGCACCGGTAATGGACAGCGTACCGGTAATGATATTTTTTTGTTGCATCCTAAAAAATAAGGATTCTACAACTCTTTTGTTGTCTGGCAATACTTTACCAAATACAAAAGGTATTTAAGTGTCAAAATATTGACAGTTGATGTATGTCAGTTGTTCAGTTTCAAGATGATAGGAAGTTAAACACGCGTGTCTCCGGTGATGCGGTATTATTAGTGAATTTGATAGCGAGGTAAGTTGCTGATGATTTTTTTTTCTCAAATATATTAAAGTAATAATGAATAAATATTAAGTTTGTGGCATAATTAAAGACATTTCCAATCAAATCAATATCAAAATATTGTAAATAATAACAGAGTTTGCTTTTTTTTTGCCATGTTCATAACTGGTACCTGGAATTATGACATGTCCTAGTTATGGACATAGTGTCGATTACTGGTGTCGTGCATTTTTTTAAAGATTTTAGTCGATCATTAGATTTTTTCGCGAGGCGAATGAAATATCTTTCTATGACGACTTTATAAAGGTTTTTACCAGTAATGGACAGACGTGTCCATTAGTGGTTTGTCCATCACTAGTTCATTCCATTACTATGGGTACTACAAATAAGTTTTTTCTTGCAGTCATGGCGCCGGTGAAAAAGTATACACCACTTCAAATGCAGAACTTAGAAGACGTAATATAACAAATAAATTTCTAACTAAACTGTATTTTTATTTATTTGGGTATGTTTAAGTGTTCATTACCAGGTGTCCAATGCCGGTACACTTTGCATAACTAGCCGTCAATCATTGGTATATGACTTGTCCATTACTAGATAATTTTAAGCCAATTTTCTTTTGTAATTTTATGTTCATAGAAGTTACTAAAATAATTACATTATACTTTTATTAGATGTTAAACATCCATGACCAACTTTATCTGCAGCCTTGCAAGAATCGGCCTGCAACTTTTTTTTTTAGAAATTTTAAACATTCTCCATCGATCTTAAACCGTCCATCACTGGTACACTTACCTTATACTCTAGGATCAAAACAAACAAAATAACACACAATTTCGTGGATAGTGACATCGGTGATAGATGTCAGTTGTCACATGTGAAAATCTAACGTTTCGTTCAGTATTTAATAATAATTTCCGTTTTAATTTATAAGTATCGATAAATAGTTCTGTATTTACCCATATAAATTTACGCATCACAGTAAATATTGAAAATAAAGTATTTTCGCATACTTTATTTTTATACAAAAATAAGTATGTTTATCGAAAAGTAGGAGACGTTATTATAAAGTATGGTTGGCAACCCTACAGCTAAGTGACGCTTTACTTTAAATCTATGAATTTTGAGAATAAAACAGAACGTGATTTACATGTTTTATGTGCACCTCAGCTTTAGTTAAACATCTTTTTCAATGGTATGTGGTATCTGTTTTTTTTAAATAGTAACCGTTTTCCTCTATTACGTGAGATAGTTTAAAGCAAGTGTAGCAAAACCCAAGTTTTAAATCAGTCACTTTTTAATGTCATACAACAAACAGAGCCAAGAAATCTCAAGAAATCAAAGAATTTTGAGAGAAGTAGAGCATAGCGTTTATTCGCTCAAAGAGCAGCTCCACTGGGGAAGTACCTCCACCTTACAGAATACCGCAGCCAAAGAACTTTATATTGTGTAAAGTTGTGTTCCTGCGCGTGAGTAAGGTCGCCAGAGCTCATAGGGGAGAGGGGAATGGTCGGTAACGCGTGAGCGATGCTTCTTGTGTTGCAAGCGTCCATATGGCTACGGTAACCGCTTACCATCAGGTGGGCCGTATGCTTGTTTACCGACTAAGTTGTATAAAAAAAAAAAAACTTAAAAACTTTGTGACTAGACTTGGCTTAAACCATCTCAACCGTTTATTGTTCGTTTAAAAGATTTAAAATGCATTTTTATAATACCTAATATGTTTCAGGTATAGCGTACGTAGCGGACATCCTCCATCAACAAAACAATTTGTTTATAGCTAAAAGAAAAGGCACCTACATCGCTTCATTTCGTACTTGTCTGTGACTAATGTCAACTCTTTCTAAACAAGCGCCTAAAATAAATTAGCCTCCTTGATTTTAATGTCCATAAAACAAGTTAACCAAAAATGATATAATGCCACATCCAACTTTATCTTCATACACTGTCAAACAGCGTCCTCAATCTGCGTGACGTCAAAGCCAGCCTTGCCGGTCGGTAAGGGCAACACTACACGAAAATAGCTTAATTTAGACCATTCCGAAACAAATTGACTTGATTGTCCACTTTGTTACGCAATTATGTATTTTTAGAACCTATTTATTTAATTAGATAATTATGTAATATAATTCGCTCACTGTCGTTTGGTGTAGTTTAGTAAAGTGGAATAATTAGACACGTCACACCTACAATGTTTGTGTTTTTTCATTACAGTGTTTTATTTTGATGATATTCGATATGGATTAACACTAATTGAAAGACTACGCAACTTATTTTAATCCACTGTGGTTGTTTTACCTCGCTTATATAACAATTAACTTGCAACTTAATTACAGCTGTCTACGCTGTAACATGTTACGGTTAATTGTAACACTATGTACAATTAACCATAACATGTTATAAAGTAAATGTAAGCTATTCTCACAGTCACACGGTTGATAGCAGAACGGTACATACCGCTAACTGTGACTTGTAATTAACTACTACAAATAGTGATTAACTTTGTTATAAGTAGGCTGTAGCTTCTGTATATTTAGCTTAACAGACAAGATTTTGGTTCTATTATTGCAGTATCTTTACCAACAGAGTAATTGGAAATTAAATCTTCTTTACTTCTTCGGAAGTCGGGAACAGTTTTAATAATGTCTCAGAGTTCTTGTCACCAAAGAAATCATCGTCGCCGATTTCATCGATAATACAGTAATCTTTGACATAATTATATCATTTATGATACGTTTATTTAAAAAAATACAGATTCGTTGCAGATTTCTATTGAGAATTAGAGAACAATGTAGTATCCTCTATACCCCTTGAGAAACGGTTAAAATAGCAATTGATTTATATTGTTATAAAGACTCGATCGGGCTATGTGAGGCTCCGGTAATAAAGACTTCGTCTACAGTGCAATCTGACCATCGAGAACAGTTGTACGATTAAGAGGTCATGAGAGCTATCGTTTCGCGAATCGCTTTGCCTAAACACTTTATGTAATAAGCTGACCTCCCATTGTACGGAAATCCTATACAATGCAAGATCAGCTTATACTGGAAATGTATTGCTTGATCTGTAGCCGTGTGTACTCGTACCTAAGATCTTTAACAACATCTACCACCACGGTGAGATTCTATAATCAAACTCAAATCTTCTGTAATTTTCCACAATATTTTTAATATGTTTAATTAAAGCAAAGGAATTTACCCAATTTAAATGTTTCACGCAAGAGCAGCCACGTGGTAAGCCAATGTTTGCAGGACTCGGCCTAGATACCAGATAAGGCTTAATTAACAATGATATCACACGAGTGGCAACTGTGGCAAGTGACGGATTGGGAACACTTGGCAAAGAAAATATGC
This sequence comes from Achlya flavicornis, assembly GCA_947623365.1. NCBI lineage: Eukaryota > Metazoa > Arthropoda > Insecta > Lepidoptera > Drepanidae > Achlya > Achlya flavicornis. The sequence continues at coordinate 10,246,263 of OX392482.1, forward strand.
ATTTTTGGATTGTTGACTTCCTCGCTTGGTACAAATTATGTAACTGACCCAATTTACAAAAGAAGCCTTGATAGATTAGCGAAAACTTCGAATTAAAAAAAAAACTTCCACGGTTTGTTTACACAAATTATCTTTTTGAGGAAAAGACGACCCGATGAATCAAAATATGTATTTCAAATCATTTGCTGTTTGACATAACCATGATCGAGAATCAGTATAATCATCTTCATAGCCTTGATCTCTCTTAGTATTGGCCCTTCCCCATTTTTTTCGATCTTATATACTAGGAGGTGACGACAGAAATGGTAACGATAAGGTAAATGGCTAAACTCATGTTCATGGGATAAAGGACACCTCTCTGATGCCAAATATGTCGGTCTGCCTGCGCGAAGTGGTTGCGTTATCTAGATATGGCGCCTGAAAAACTGTTTATCGTGACCGAAAAAAAACGATAAGGTAAATGGCTGAACTCGACGTAGAAAGTAAGTGTTAGTTGTATTGATGTCAATTTAAAAAAAACTGACCAAATATTCGGTTGCGTTATCTAGATATGGTGCCTGAAAAACTGTTTATCGTGACCGAAAAAAAACGATAAGGTAAATGGCTGAGCTCGACGTAGAAAGTAAGTGTTAGTTGTACTGATGTCAATTAAAAAAAAACTGACCAAATATTCGGTTGCGTTATCTAGATATGGCGCCTGAAAAACTGTTCATCGTGACCGAAAAATAATAATAATAATGGCTGATCTCGACGAATCATGGTCGTCACCATTACTAGCTTATTAATAAAAAAACTGTCAAAAATTTTGGTTGCATTTCCATCTACGTAACATACGTTTATAAGCGATCTACGTAACAATTATCACTATGGATAATTTGAGTGTTTTACGGTTTCGCGGAATTTGGATTATAAAAAATATGAAATATTATCAGTGCCGCCCACGTCCCTTTATACCCTCCGCCGCCCCGCCTTCACTGAGCGGCATTCAGAAGTCAACAGGCAAACATAGATAAGATTATAACATTGTTATAAATACTAGCCACGCTCTGAAAACAGTGTCTCAATGGTTTGCTGCCAAAAATCTTATGCTAAATTCTAAAAAAACAAAATGTACAAGATTTTCATTATCAAATAATGTACAATGTTGATACCAATGTTATTGTGGATGGTATTGGTAGTAAACTTAATATAGTAGATAAGACTGTTTTGTTGGTCTGACCATAGTCTGCAGATTTTGGGGTGCTCACCTGGAAGCCTTAGGTGGTAAACTGAGCTTTGCTGCTTTTGAAGTCAGCAAAATAAGCCAACTGACGGACATTCATACAGCCAGATTTATTTATTTTGCATATTTTCATAGTCTTATGTCTTACGGTCTTCTGCTGTGGAGCTCTGCCGCAGACTTGGCATAAATTTTTGTATTACAAAAAAGGGCAATTCGCGCCATCAACTGTTTGGGTTCTCAGGAGTCTCCACAAAATGTATTTCTGGAAATTAATATATTAAATTTGCTGTTTCACTAGTATTTTGAAAATGTTATGTATCCAATTTACAATAAAATTCCTCATAGCAGTATGTTTTGCACTGTTTTGTAGTGAGCGAAAGTTTCATATTATACTGAATACATCCGCGTACCCCTTTCGTGTACATGCCTGATTTTATTTGGTGTAATTGCGTAAACAATGTATATTTATGAGATAGCAGCAATTGCGGTTGATTTGCTGACATTTCTTTAAGAGTTCCAAGGTCTGTCTCCGATACTCATCATCAGATCTGTATGAATTTATATGGGACCACAAAAAAAGATTTTTGCAAATCAGTCTATACGGGGTGGATACGACAATACGGCGTTAAATGAAACCACGTAAAGTACTCATAAATACAAACAACTTTTAATACGGGACCAACCTCGAAATCGAAAAAAAAATGTACAGCTTTTCATACAAAAGGTACATGTCTCGTCGGCAAATAGTAAAAACAGATGGCGCGAACAATAGAAGGCAAACAGTAGATAGCGCGAATTGCCCTTTTTTGTAATTGAAAGAATGAAAAATAATACAAAAATTTATTCCTAGTCTGCGGCAGAGAATAGAATAGAATAGAATAGAATAGAATAGAATAGAATAGAATAGAATAGAATAGAATAGAATAGAATAGAATAGAATAGAATATAATAGAATAGAATAGAATAGAATAGAATAGAATAGAATAGAATAGAATAGAATAGAATAGAATAGAATAGAATAGAATAGAATAGAATAGAATAGAATAATTGTTAATTTTTAGCATAATTGGAAATACACTTATTTAGATACACATAAAAAATAATATTTATACTAAGTTTAGCAGACGTTAATAGCTTGCTATTATAATAACAACAAACGATACCAATTTAAAAACAAAAAATACAAACAATAATAAAAGTTACATTGATATCATATATGACAAAACAAAACTCAGAAATAAACAATCAAACAGAGCTCCACAGCAAAAGACCGTAAGACATAAGACTATGAAAATATGCAAAATAAATTAATCTGGCTGTATGAATGTCCGTCAGTTGCCTTATTTTGCTGACTGCAAAAGCAGTGGAGCTCAGTTTACCACCTAAGGCTTCCAGGTGAGCACCCCACAATCTAAAGTCTATGGTCAGACCAAGAAATCAACTAAAATTGGGATCAACATACATTTGATACTGAAAATCTAATACATTAAATTTTTTTAATAATTTAGCATAAGATTTTTGGCAGCAAACCATTGAGACATAGTTTTCAGAGCGTGGCTAGTATTTATAACAATGTTATAATCTTATCTATGTTTGCCTGTTGACTTCTGACTGCCAATCAGTGCAGGCAGGGCGGCGGAGGGTATAAAGGGACGGGGGCGGCACTGATAACATTTAATATTTTTGACAATGCAAAATCCGCGAAACCATAAAACACTCAAATTATTCATAGTAATAATTGTTACGTAGATCGCTTAGAAACGTATGTAACGTAGATAGAAATGCAACCAAAATTTTTGACAGTTTTTTTATTAATAAGCTAGTAATGGTGACGACCATGATTCGTCGAGATCAGCCATTATTATTATTATTTTTCGGTCACGATGAACAGTTTTTCAGGCGCCATATCTAGATAACGCAACCGAATATTAGGTCAGTTTTTTTTAAATTGACATCAGTACAACTAACACTTACTTTCTACGTCGAGCTCAGCCATTTACCTTATCGTTTTTTTTCGGTCACGATAAACAGTTTTTCAGGCGCCATATCTAGATAAAGCAACCGAATATTTGGTCAGTTTTTTTTAAATTAACATCAGTACAACTAACATTTACTTTCTACGTCGAGTTCAGCCATTTACCTTATCGTTTTTTTTCGGTCACGATAAACAGTTTTTCAGGCGCCATATCTAGATAACGCAACCACTCGGCGCAGGCAGACCGACATATTTGGCATCAGAGAGGTGTCCTTTATCCCATGAACATGAGTTTAGCCATTTACCTTATCGTTACCATTTCTGTCGTGACCTCCTAGTCTATTAAGTTATCTCATTTGTAGTCTCTCATACTTCACAGCTATACTTGGTATTCGTCTTTTACGGCTGCCGTCCAGGAGTCCTCATTATTATCTTCCCAAGTTTAAAATAAAATATCTTACTTTATTATTATATATCTAATCGTATATTTCCTCGTCTAACCGTTCATCTATCTTAACATTCTCAAACTTTAAACCTTCCTTCGCATTTAGCTTAGCTAGTGAGAACTCCATGACCTTTATAGGTATCTAGTTTGAGCGTCATAATACAGCAAAATTGTGGCAAGTTTAGCATTTACGCAATTGTGTCGCGCGTGACTGCAAGGAAACGTCATTTGAGGTTAAAGTATAATTTACCATTCCTACTAAAATGTCACTACTGGTAACCGCAACTGGTCTACAGTGGTATATTATGTGTCCTGCAATGTGAACTGGAGAATATGTAAGTAAAGAGCAAACAGAGACGGAGTTAGGTGGGTACGCATTTTTTTGAAATGTATCGGTATAATTCGTTCCTGATCTGATCACGAACAAGCCTATTGTAGTATTGGAACTCATGATGACCTTTATGCACGGAGCAGGTCACTACCAATTAAGCTATATAGTTTCTTCGAATACCAAAAAGAAGAATAACAAGTTTTGGATAAAGGCTTCGGATAAAGGTTATTTTTGACGCACATAGATTATAATCGATGTAAACAATTTACGCTAAAGAAGGTTACATTATAATGTAAAATAGTTTGAGATTATCCTGATATTTCACAACAAGTGAAGGCCAAACTGAAATGGGTTAAGATTCAAAACAACATCATAATGTACATAATTTCATACGCAATGTCACTGCGCAGGTTTGTTTTGAAATTTAAAATAACTCAATTGTCATAAGGCCACTTTATACGTCTCTACTATTTTAGGTTTTACCATTTAACCTTCCCTTTCAAATAAGTATATCTTCTTTTAATCATCCCTTTTTATACCTATAAGAAAGAGTATTATCTTTATTCAGGGTTACTTGATTTGCATACAGTTTAACCCATTGATCGTTTGTATGAATGTTGTTTTTTGGACCAACTTTGAAATCGCAAAAAGTAAAAGTTTATGATACTGATGAGTACCTACCTACACCCAGCTCTTATAGGTTGTAGGCTGTAGGTTAATTAAAATAATAGCTGACCCTAATTTTAATAACTATTTATTGAGATATCCCTTCCTCGCTGCAATGAATTGTTAACAACTTTTTTTGACTAATGATGTACCTAATACTTTTAGTGATAAGGCCGCCCATTGTAACACTTTATTTTTTAAGCTCTTGTATTATTATTTTTTCATGTGGTGTAACAATAAAGCGTTATCTATCTATCTATCTATCTAATAATAATGTAGTTAAAGCGTGCAATCTCAATCTACATAAAAACCTTTCTACAGATGCATTATACAAAATAGATCTTAACGATAGCATTAATACAATTACAGTATCGCACATTACAATTAATCTTCAGATCTTAATACATGGTAATAGAGGTGAAATTAGTGTGCGTTAATCACTGAACAAATGGCATTAAGGATTAGAAACCGTAACGCATAAAACGACCAAGTTTTCGTACGAGTGACTCTGCATAATATTATAAACTTTTTCTACGTGAGAATGTTCTAGAAAGTAATACTTACGTCATTTTGATTGTATCTAATATCTGTTTTATGGGTTTACCATGGAGCCAACCTATGTCTTATTATGTAACGTATAGCTAATATATTGATTGCAATATATAACACAATAAAATAAACAAATATCTAGGAATATAAATCACATACGCACGGCCGTCGCAAACTGAGCAGGATGGAAACCAGATAATAAAATCGTGTGACAGGTCGCCAACTTCCCTCCAATATGGCGAGGAGGGCGATGGCTGCCACACGCGTCATACTTGTGAACAGGTGCTGCTTGTGGGGGCTGGTCTGCTTAAGTTTGCTATTTATTTATTACATATCGATTGAGTTTTTGTAGTTTAACACCGCGCCGAGACACGCAAATTTTTGCCAGACGTCAGTGAGATTTGAATGTAATTAATCTATGCTTGTTTTGAAAAGAGTTAATGCCACCTTCCGAACCGGTATTAGAGTATGACAGTCAAAAAAAATATAAATGTCTGCGAAGGTCTATTTGACTAAATCATTTTTGATATATTTACACCCCAGGCACAAAACAAAAAGGCATAATCATGCACAGAATGCTTGGGAATCAAACCCCACAATCTGTGACGTGCTAGCCATGGAATGACCATACAAACGAACACATGCGCACTAAACTTGAAACGCGATATTTTGTTGCTTATATTTTTTCATGAATTTCATACATAGCATAGTTAGTTTACATATCTACGTAAAACTAAAATTATATCTATTATAATGTTTCCTATAGCCTTGTTGTGTCGAAAATGTTGCATTAATTTCCATTAAAAATGATTGTAATCAATAATGTTGTAATTTAATTACATATTACTTTATGTTCTTTATTATCTTTCCGCGCTTTGGTTTCAGTGTTGCAAGTTTACCTTGTCTTGTTTTCGTAAATCTGTGTAAATGCTACTAATAGCGGACCCTTTTTGCCGCCACTCACCTAGTAGGTTGTGATTAAGTCGACATTTGACAGCTCGATTGAAAAGGATAAGATTATCTCAAGTATATAAGACACTCATAAATCTCTGGAGTGGTGTTTGATTATTAGATAATTTATTTTAAAAAAAGCCCATCTTTGTTTATATAGACGGTGTGTTGTTAGTACGTCAGTCATTAAAAACTTACTGTAAGTTAATGACGCATTTGTTATGTTAATGAGCATCATAATAAAATAAATTATCAAATTGATAACAAAACAGTAGCAATCCAGCAAAAAATTCCACGCATCCTTCAATGTTTCCATGTGATGAACTAATAGGTATCATTCTAAATTATGATCTTGCTCCTTAAAAATAAGGCTTATTATTGCATATCGAGTTTCTTGCTATCCCTTATCTGTATCATTATTAGACACCATTGTTTCAGTCGCACACATCCGTGATAGGATTGGGAGATAATTAGAAAAGTCCTTGTGGTGATAACGTACCCTAATTGAATGTACGTAGTTGGTTTTAGATAACAAAATAAATAAACATGCACGTCATAACTTATCACATACAAATTAAAAAATAATGAGACTACGTCAATACTTGATTGGTTATTAATATTTTTATATCATGGAAAATATATTTAAAATAATTAAATTAAATTATACTTTCAGAAGGTTGTAAAGATATAATATACTGATTAGGTATATTTTTATCTTTTTGCAATAAACGGAATTTTAAGGGTGGTAACATCAATAGCTTCGACATTCATAAGAGCCCGCCCTCGTTTTGAACTTATTGGTGGGAGCTTGCGAAGTGACGTTGCGATACTTGCGATTTAGTTGTATGTATTTTGAGTTTTATTGCATATTATCCGGGTGTTTTAACCAATAAAGATCAATCCTAGTGCACCAGTGAAGTGAAATGAAATGAAACACGTGTATCGTGGTTTTTAAAGTTGTCTCAAAAAGTGCGTTTGAAGTTTAAGTACCTAGGTATAATGGTTACCATTTTACTAAAATTTACTTTTATGAACGGTGACTGACACTGATAGTGCGGAATTGACACTGACAAAAATAAGTCCCAATAAAAAAGATTTGGTTACTAAAACTAAGAAGACTAACTAGCCCTCGTTTGGCCTAAAATTAATAAAAGGTTTGATTTTTCCTTTAAAATAATTTCCCTATAATTAATGAAATCACATCTTGATACTACGTGACATAACATTACCATCATTATCTGGGTGAAATAAGTGTCAAAAAAATTTACAGGTATCTGGGTCGATCAAATTTTTATTGTACCTCGTTGCCGCGATGATAACGTTCCCCGTTGTCCCTTGGACAACTCTTTGAAACTATGATTTTCTATACGTTTTCTATGTTACAATTGTGTGCATCACCCATGGCTTCAGCTGAAAATCAGCGCTGTAGTTATCTGCAGCACATGCTGAGCTGGGGCCTTTTGGACCCATCATAGTACTCCAATGTCGCAAAATTTTACTGTATTTTTTTTTAATATAATGTGTGTATCATTGTATTATAAATGTATTGTATTGTTGTGTATTGTGCTATTTTGTTGTGACCAATAAATGTTTCTTTCTTTCTTCTTTCAATTTACCAAACGTAGGTACATTTTTCTCATAATTAAAAGCCCATTCACTTTTCATATTATTATTTTTTCATTTTAAGAAACTCTGTCTATTGTCTCTTGGACAACGGGACAGAATAACAAACAAGAAAAAGGTTGATTGACCCATCTATTTAATTTAATCCTTGTGGTTCATCATGATAACAGGTAGGTACCTATAGTATAGGTACGACTTAATCGTCTAAAAAAAAAAAACATACGAAGTGGTATTTCCAAAAGCACTGAAGATGCTAGAAATAACGTAAATAAATAAATAAATGGAACATTATGTTTCATTTCTAAAATAGGCATGACATCAATATTTAGTTCTGTAACCTTACTATTAACATTTTCCCGTTAGTTAACCTCAATTTTCCCGTAAATGTTGAGGCTTTTAATCTTAATTAAATAATAACCAATTTTACAAACTCGCATGTTAATTTAAGTTACATCATTAGGATATTGTAGGTATACTAAAGTTACCCGCACAAAATGTTGGTTAGTAAACTTGACCACAAGTCAAAAGCAAATACAGGAACTCCGTCAACTGTCCTCATCAAATAAACAAATGACATTTAAACAACGTCGTTCGTATGTAAATTATGGAATATTTCAGCGACATTAGAATATAAGCAGGACACGTCTGTCTGCAAGGACGCCGAGTATCGCTGCCGTGGGTCATAAAGCTCCCTTATCTATGCCATAATTGCATTGACGTCATGAGCTGTATTCTGCATTATTCAATAGAGTACATGGATTCGTTCACGCTCGATTTTGTATTCGATTGCAATTCGATATACATACGGGAATCGATCAGTTTTGTAAGAATTGCATCACTTCTATTACATCTTTGCATGATCTGTATAACAAGAACAAGTAATCCGTCTCTCCTATCTAATGTTGGAAATGCGAAAGTGTTTATCTATATGTTTGTGACGACGTTACTCTACGTTATGTCTGGATTTGAGATGTTTAGCATATAGCTAGTTACCTATTATGTGTCCGTATTAGTAAATATCCATATAAATAATTTATCTATCTGGGTTGCATTAATCTAGTTATCTGGGTTATATTAATCTATCTGGGTTAATGAAAGCTTGTAAAGAAAATATTATTAATATTTAAAAATGCGAACATGACACTGACGTGCGTGACAGCTAAAGAAAATCATTGCACATTATTATTTTACAAATATAAATGCATTTCAGTTCAATAGCCAGATAAGCGGGTACATACCTAATCATCGATGTCATATTAATTAAGTACGCGAAATTAGTTTTTTTTTTTACTTTTTTTCAATGTTCTACGTACATTACATACTTTATCATCATATCACATTTTGTGGTTTCTAATTAATTAGTAACAACAATTGCAATGTTACAAATAACACAAAACATGTAGCTACGTCATTCATTACACATTTTAACTGATAATAATAATTGGTTGAATATTGTTTAGTAAAATTACAAATCGCAAAAGTACACCATAAAAAACTATGTAAACACATTTCGCGCGTTAAATAAAACACTAGTGACATCTATTAGGTATCATCGGAAGCTTTCATTGTGAAACGATAGAGCGAAAAAGTACGATAAACGGTTAACTATAATCAAGCAATACCGAAAATAGTTATTTGGATTCCGTAGGCACCACAGAGAAAAGAAATATTCTCTTTTCCGTGGTAGGCACCATTTAGAAAACCTTCCTAATTGAAATAATTAATTCGTTCATACTCAATTGGTAATGTAATTTCTATCTTTATAATTTAACCATTTCTAACTAGTTTTGCGATACTAAGATCGTACTTTATTATTAGTTAGTACCTATTAGGAAAGGACGTCGACAAAGACAATCTATAAAATCCAGTATTTTTTTAAACTCGTTTTTAATTTCGAAATATAAGAACATTTGTCTCATTTGATACAATCATACAAGTATGGGACAAAAGAGGCATCGAAAATAATTCCAGTCTGCTACGGAATCTTCGTATGTAAATCCATGACCTCTTCACCAGATCTTTTCATTGTAATAAGGCCTGTGTGAGCTAATCGGGTCGTTATTTCGCGGAAATAGCGTAGTTTCACGAAGTAAACACATCCGATCATATCAGATGAGAAAGTATGATATCTCTACTAATCCGTTCCCATACTTTTTTCGGGGCTTTGTAAGAACATTAGGATAAGTTTCGTTACAAGACTTTTTAAGTATGATCTGCCTAATTATAAAAAAAAATGTTACCAATAATGTAACAATTTGGTTGGTTTGATTTTCTTGACTGATTGATAATTCTGATGTAGAGATTTTATTTAGTGGTGAAAGACTTGATTAGAACTATAATGCTTCACAGTCATACGAAGAACTGAAGCATCGACAAAGACTAGAGGTGTGCTTTCACAGAAAGGAACCAGTGATCACCATCAAACATTATTATCGACAACAGTGGCACAACAAAGATTTAACCTCAGAGTAAATAAATACTACGTAGAAATGTAACTTGGGCATTGTCCTTTAGTTGCACCTATAATGAATCAAAAATTATGAACAAAACATATAACCTATACAACTATCTACAAAAGTTCAGGTTTCTGTAACGTCTGTTAAACAAATATTTAGTTAACCACGCGAATTCTATCGTTTGTGTGTTCAATGTCACCCCTTGCTAATGTAATTGGTCCGGATCCCGTCTAGATTAACAAATGTGTCGCTGCTAACTGGATGTGACGGCTCAATTGAAGATAACACTCGTTTTAACGCTACGACATAGAATAAGAAATACTGGTTCATAGATTTGATAGAATAGACTAGATAGATACTGCAAGTGTCTGCAAGCCGTTCGTCCAAGCGTGTCCGGCAAGTTAGTGCAATGCACAAACATATCGTGGAGCGTGGAAACCTAATATCATTGGTGCAGTTTTGATTTAACAATTTTAGTAATTAAGTCTAATATTTTAATAAAAAAGCGTGGGTCGCTTTTCCTTGAAAAACAAGAGAATTTCTAGGCATTTAAATTTCTCACATTAAAATGTGAGAAAAAATATCGCTGTCTGATAACTTATTAAGAAAGTACAGTATGAGGCACGAATGGTGAGCACAGATAGGCAGTAGTGGAGGCAAACTCACGCATGTACACTTTTGGCCAAATTACAGTAGCCAAATGACACGCAAGAATCCAATAGACTACGAGTCAATCAATCATAACCTAAACCGAGCTGCACACGAAACAATCGTGTGCAGCTCGGCGCTCCCCACTTCTTCATTCCGCCAAACAGACCGAAAATTTAACTACTGCGAAGGTGTCAATCTGTGCTTACCACTCGTGCCCCTTACTATATGTAATGGTTCTAGGGTTGGGTTTCTTCCCGGGAATAAACCCAACTTCGAGTAAATTTCCAATTTAGTGGGAAAGAACCCGGGAATTTTCCCATTGGGTGGGAAAATACTCAAATGGTCATATTTAGTAGATTTTGCGTATATAGCGAGAAATACCTTTACCAAATCGTTTGAATAACATTTAACATGATTTCTATTAGGGTCATACTCATATCATACAATAAAAAAAAAAAAAAATGTTGCTTTGTTTTTAAAAAAAGCGACGTTTTGGGCTGTAAGGGTTGTGGTGGACAGTCGGTGGACAGTCGGACAGACGGTCTCGTGCAGAAAGAGTGCAACGTGTGCACATGTACGACGCTTACATAGCCCGTCCCGGGTCCCGAGGGAGGTGTTGCAAGCGTCCATAGGATACGGTAACCGCTTACCAACAGGCGGGCCGTATGCTTGTTTGCTACCTAGGTAGTATAAAAAAAATGTGTGATAACTTCCTCCAAGGTCCGCGTAGGTCCGCGCGTAGGTGATTTAGGTACATACAACAGCGAGTATGATTAAAATAACAATCAAAAGCATCAACAAATATTTTTTTTGAGGAACATAAAGCCATTTGAGTATTTTCCCGCCGTTTGGGAATTTTCCCGTATTTTTCCATTCTTTTCCGTATTTTCCCGTATTTTTCTTTTCTTCCCAATATTTTTCTTTCCCTGCCCATCCCTAAATGGTTCGTATTGTGCTATGTACAAACTAAATTAATTTAATCTCGCGTCTAACTCAATGCATAATAAAAGGATAGGTATTTAATACATTATTTTGTCATATCAAATTAATCCCACGCTTTTTTTTACTATGTACAGGCTTGTGTTTTACCGAAATTCATCATGGTAAGTGGTGATATGGCCGAAGGTGGCAAGTACACAAAGACTAGAACTGGCTCTCAAGCGCGGTTGTCGGAAGGCACGGATAGATGCTTGGATTTTCAACTTAAGGGTGGTAGCCAGCCAGATGGGTACTACAATGTACCCTACCACCGTGATATGGTTTCCTCACGATGTTTTCCTTCACCGAAAGCTCGCAAGCTTATTGTAGAAACCCGGGACCTTCGTCTCGAGAACTTTTTATTTGTCAACAATACTCAAGTCAAGTATTGAGCGGGGATTAGAAAAAAAACAATTTGGAAACTGTACCAATGATTTTCGATTAACACGATTAATTCTTGAGACTCGATCTGAGTTTTGATCTCGTTCTAATACAGGTCTTTGTCGCCATCTTGGTCACGACAATTTTCCCGTTAAATGGCGTAGACCTGTATGTATCCTTTTTCAATAATGTTTGTGAGAAAGGGATGTCACTAATTTTGAGTAATTTGCAACAGAATCAGAGAATCCTAAAAAAGATACAAGTTATTCGAAAGATTAACCGACTCGTCAGATTTGCTTGGATCATAGGCTTTCATCTCGGAAAATCGAATCAAAAATAATTACAAGCATGCATTATATCCGGGGTAATTCAAATCACTTGTAATAAATTCATATTCGTAAATTTGCATCACAATTGCAACAGTCGGAAGGCGTTTTTTCGGAGTCACAACACGAGTTTTGGTTCCGTGCGCACAGTCACGCAATTTTGCGCACATATCGACTGTTAGAAAAAATATATCTGTACCCGCTTCCGTACGTGTTGATTATCTATTCGGCGCGGGCGCAGGCGTCGACAATTACAATTTAATTAATATTCGAAAGTTACCGTGAAAAACGAGGTTTTTTGTTTTGTAACCGGACGATGTAAGTGTTTTTTTTTTTCATGGAAAACTCTTAAGAATTTTCGGAGTTACCCGGTGGAATGAGCTTGGGGAGGGTAAATAGGAAGCTCGAGCACTATTTCTAATCCAATCAATTTGTACATATTTAAGGCGGATCTTATGCAATAATAATCATTTATATACTTAATGAGTGTCAACTTTATTAAATGAATGAAAAATGGAATAACGTAGGATTTTCCGAGAATTCATGAAATGAATTGCATTAGCATTATTGCTTGAGCGGCCTTTTTAGAACCCTCCCCCTGACTTTTATAAATAAACAACCTAACCTAACTGTTCTTTGTATGTAACCCATCCCTTTTTTAAGCGAATAAAATAAAAAACATCCAAATCAGTCAAGCAGTTCTTGAGTTTTAGCGAGACTAACGAACAGCAATTGATTTTAAAATATTGAAAAATGATATACCTATTATTATGTAAATATAGCTAAATTGGTCGCTGTTTCCATAACAACGAGATTAACGTCTAATGTTAAAAATATACTGATTACGTTGTTGGACATAAATTCACAGCTATACCTACTATTATAGGTATTTAAACGTAAATATACACCATTTAGCCAATTACAACTTCAAATATTCCCATAATATAGTACAGTCAAACTAAAAAAAAAACAAAAATATCTGTAGAAATTTCAACAATAAACCAAGCAATAAACTGTAAACTGCCAGTGTCAGCGTCTAAAACGAGCTTGTAAGCATAAACCTAGAAAATAATAATATCCATAGCGACACTATATTTTATTCTCAAGACAATAACCGATTTAGTATCTGTAACCTAGTTAGCAGTTACACATGAGTGCGCAATTTAGTTTACTTATTTTGCTAAAATTCAGCTTTTTATCGCAAATGCACGAGTGAAACCAACGTCGAAGGTCTGCTTGTGACACTGACAATGACATAAAAGCATCGTAAATTTATTAGACCACTCTTAATCCTCTATTTTACTCCATTAGAGGTTCAATTTCGGGAAATCCTTTCTTAGTGCTCACCTACACCACCTAAACCTACTGTTACTGTAACTCCTGTACTGTTTTTACCATTATTATCATCAGCCTGTAATGTCCCAAGAGTACGGGCCTCCTTTCACAAATGAGGATGAAAGGGTATGGGCAGATACTCCACGCGTGCCCACTGCGTATCGGTGGAGGTAGGTTAGTTGTCAACCTACTGCTGGAGTTTTCAAGCCGCGTCGGAGGCCTCCAACTAGCTTAAAGATTATGGACCAACGGCTTTACATGCCTTCTGAAGCATGAAATTTTCAACAACCAATGCTTAATGTACGAAATGTCAAATTGACTTTACGAAAAGCTGTAATTTTGAGTTGCATTCTAAGCGTTAGGCTGCTCTTACTGGTTGGTTAAAATGTGCATCAGTGTTACTTTCATTGGGTAGACATTAAACCGTCAACGAACTTGCATAAACGATATCTCCCTTGCCCTATTTAACCCAATTGTATTTTTACTCAATGTTATATATTTTTAATCAATCTACCTCATACATTCTCAAAAAAGAAATTCCTGCAGCACTTCTGAAGAATTTATTGCCACTGAAGTCTGACACGCACAGCACAGATCCAACAAGCGTAAGAAAATTCCAGTAAACGATGTTGGACCAAAGAATACTTTACAAATCGCTTCGTTAAACTTCTTTTTCTCAAAGTTTACTGTAAACGAGATTCCGCTTACCCACTTGCCTTGCCTTTTGCATCATCGATAGCGATAACGAGAAAAGTTCGTCTTTAAGGACAGTCGCAGATACATCAATTAAATGTAAGTACCCACGTATTGTAAAAAATAATCCTGTAACTAATTAACATTGTCAACTTTGCCCTTCAAAATAAGTCTCTATCTCCAAGATAAGTTAACATTACATCGGAAATAACTGATTAGACAGTTTTTTGCTAATCGCATCTTCATCTACAAAACTAGATACGACATCCACAACAACGCCTCAATAATGCATTTAATCGTTAACCTAACAGTACCGGCGAACGGCGATAACAACCGACCCATATCACACACAATTCAAAACAATGAGCAATCAAAGGGAACCAACAACGGTAAGAGAGAAAACCTCACCTTTTCTAGTCGACCGTAAGCACCGTGACCCGCTCACAATACTGTTAACAGTCCAACACAACACATTCACAAATTGCACTTTATGTTAAAAAACTATTACTTCTAAATTTGAACAATCCCGAGATCGGCGACCGACTACCACCGACAGCGCAAAGCGACTACAACACACATTCGCTGTGAGTGCTTCAGATAAGTGAATCTAGATAATGCAGTAAGGTAAAAGCAAAGTGTAAGCGCGGGCGCACACGAGTATGCCACGGTGTGATCGATCGTGCCGAAATCTCTCGGCGAGATCCATCGAGGCCGAGATGGCGAATTAACCTCAATATCGAGGTCATTGCTTGAAGCATCCAAGTGGGACAGAGTTATTTGACCCATGGTACAGATAATGTTGGCTTTCTTTGGGAGATCTTGCCCGATCAAGTTGGTACTACTCAACAGAAAGTAAACTAAACTAGGATGACCCCAACATTCATAACTGATGTAATTAGAGACATAGGTAATATGAAAAACACACATGCTATCAATGATCTGGGACTGGTACTCTGAATATTTTCTAAGAGGGGCAACCCCAGATAAATAAGTTAAGGGAGATCTATTATACCTATACCTATCACAAAAAGATATACCTAAAAGGATTGCTCCAAACAAACCTTCAATCCTAGTAGAAAGTCGCAAGATGGACCGTTTTCCTAATATATATTATGAACTTGATACCATTGTGCACTAAGCCTAATTTTAATTGAAACTATTGCGGTGTCCGAGTTGAGTCTTTCTCTGTACGATGTCGGCCTGTGCCGGCGCGGGCGCACGGTCGATGACTTGAGTCCCTCAGCCGTGAAAAATGTACCATCGTTCCAGCTGGCATTTACTTAGAAGGTGAAAATAATCGCTCTAGTTAGTAGAATGGAAATACTTTTACTGGACATGTTGAAATTCCAAATATTCTGCCTAATTTAATTCCTCTAAGATTCTGCCAAAAATATCTTAAGAAATCATGGTGCCTACACCACAAGTGATAATATATATATAGTTTTATTTGATACAATTAAGGTAGCAAAGAAGCATACGGCCGGCCTAATGGTAAGCGGTTACCGTAATCTAAAGACGCTTATACCACCACACAACTACGCTTCTCTTTCCCATTGATGTTGAGAAAAGTAGGGAGAGTTGACTGAGAAGATAAAAAACAGAGAAGACTAAAGAAATAGATAGTATTATAATTTTACTCTAATTAAGTTTGTCTTTTGAAGCTCAAACAGACACAAGTGAATCCATAGGTTAATAATTCTTTGACGATATCATAACTTTTCACCAGAAGACTCCTGAAGATAGGTGATTTCAGAGAACACAAGTGAAGAGTAAAAATGTAGTAGTAGTAGAGTTGAAATGTGTCATCATCATCAGCCTTTTTTTAAGTCCACTGCTGGACATAGGCCTCTCCCAGAGCGCGCCACTCCTTCCGGTTTCTTGCCACCCGCATCCAGCCCAGTCCGGCCACTTTTTTGAGGTCGTCAGTCCATCGGGCTGTCGGGCGCCCCACACTACGTTTGCCAAGACGCGGTCTCCACTCTAAAACTCGTCTGCTCCATCGACCGTCGGTTCTGCGGCAGATGTGACCGGCCCATTGCCACTTCAGCTTGCTAATTCGTTGAGCTATGTCGGTTACTTTGGTTTTTTGTCGGACGACTTCGTTGCGGATTCTATCCTTCAAAGAAACTCCGAGCATAGCTCTTTCCATAGCTCGCTGAGTGACTTTAAATTTTTGGACCAGTTGAAATGTGTATATTTTTTTTAATCAGTAAATTCTGAATTTTGTATGTAAGTTTGTAGGTTATTAATTTTACTATGTGAGATGTCTAGTGTGCAATGGGGCTTGCAAAAAAATTGTGTATGAAATACCTATAACAAAACATAAAACGACAAAAATATACATTAAAGTAAATTAAAAAAGATTGCATTACTGTTTATTATACACTATAAATTGAACAGGTTATTTGTAAGTAGACCAATAAAATCTAATATACCGTTTACATGCCACTAAGATAGCTCGGGCTCGCCAAGTTTGGCTCATTGACCAAACGAACGAGAGAGAGATTAAAGTTTATTTACACGCACCTAAATTAAAAATAGATGTTTAAAAGTTTGTGTAAGGTGTTTCGCTTTCCGACTGTCCTCTATTTTACTTACACTTAGGGCAGAATTCTGGAAAACCTTTAATGGATTCCTAAGTTATAATAAGGATCCTGTGTGCAAAGGTTCGAACGTCTGTACGTTGAAATAACAGTCAGTCAGTCAGTACTGGTTATTTTTTATGGATAAGACTTTAATAATTGGACTGTTTTACAAAAAACTTAAACCGACTTCAAAGTACACTAAGAAGTAATTAAATCCTGATCTGATGACAATGGGACCAAACGGGAAGTGTACCCTTACAGACAAAAAAAATAATTTTCCAAATCAGTTAATAAAAAACGGAGTTATGAGGTAACAAACATAAAAAAAAAATATACAACCGAATTGATGACCTCCTCCTTTTTTTGAAGTCGGTTAAAAACAGATAGGAGATACGGTTATACGGTTTAATTTATATTGACTTTTACATTTACCAAAGCATACCCACATGAGTTATGTTACGAAAATAGGTGCAATCTTGATAAAGCCAATAAATATTTCTTTAACAGGCGTAAAACGAAATATATTTATTTACACTGACCTACTAATAAATGACTAGTTTCAAAAGATCGTTCCAAAACTCGATAAAAGTACACAATAACATAAATAACATTAAGAAATTATCCGCTTCCGCTACCCATTGTTGAGAAAAACCGCAAGCGGAATTTAAAAACGAAGAATGATTTTGCTCAGTCAATGGAACAGTTTCTTGACATCGGAAGGTGCCAGAGTACAAAAAGTCTGTTCATTTTATTATTATATTAAGGCTTCTTGCACTAGGAAACCTTGAACGGCATGGAAAATGCATACCTAGATGTACTTAGCTATAGGTTGATATTATAGTTATATACGAGTTACTGACGTAAATAGTAATTAATCTGTTATGTGGTAATCTCAGTCAGATGGGCTGGCCATACAGTCCGACAAATGGAGTAAGATTATTAGCACCTGGTACCCCAGAGAAGGGAAAAAAAGACAGGGAAGGCAGATAAAAACATGGGATGACGGAATCACTACAATAACGGGCAAATCCTAGTTCCAAACCGATTCTGTTAAAAAAATAGTTCTGTTAAAAAGAGAAGTAGCTTGGACGAGGAAGATGAACATGGATACTTTTGGAAAAGTGGTGAAACTACGGGGACAGCTAAAATGATGTTGATAATTATCTTACCTTAGGTATTTCACGAGGTCATGAACACAAACCGCCTACGGCCTAACCGAATAACACGTTCTAGGTTTCTCACAAACCACACAACACAAGTCACTTTATTTGCTGTTCGCGCTCGACTCCCAATTGTTTCGCACTGTGTATGAATACCGTGCCAGACGGATAAAAAAATTGTCATGTACCCTCTTTTTAACTTAATCGTGGAAGTTGACTGGCTGGACTCCAAAACATGTTTGTGTTTCCATAGACCTCATTTTTTAAGAATAGTTTTCAGTTGGTCTTATTTTGGTAGGTGATTTCAGGATTTTATCTACTGCGGACAGTTTTTTTCAGAGATTTCTCCAAGTAACGGATATTGAAGCGCTCGTGGAGTAGCATGACTAGCCGTTCCTAATCGATCGTCAAAGTTAAGCTGCCACCGGTGAGGCCGGTACCTAGATGAGGGGGGTGAACGCCTAGGTATTTCAACTCGACTGTTGTCTGTGCTTCGGAGGCACGTTAAGGCCTTGGTCCCGTTTATTACTTAATTGTGATATTCGTTAAGCTAGTTGGAGGCTTACAAGGCGGCTTGAAAACTCCAACAGTAGGCTGACTACTACCTACCTCCACCAATCCTCAGTGGGCATGCGTGGTGGAGTATCTGCTCATTCCCTTTCACCCTCATTTGTGTGCAGGAGGCCCGTCCTCAGCAGTGGGACATTATGGGCTGATGATGATGATGATGAACAAATAGTGGAATAACAGAGAACTTTTCATTACTCAATCATCCAAGGAGATGAAAAGTGACTGAAATTACACAAGTCTGCAATTCCTGAATTTTATCTCATAACAAATAAGATCTTATAACTTCATACCGAAGAACGTGAATAAGATAACTGTTATCTTTTATACGATTTTAAGCTCTCGAAGCCCCGAAGTGACGCTGTACAAATTATAACTAGTTTTAAGAAAATATTTAACTTTTTTGGCAAATATTCTTGGTAAATATAAACGTAATAAATTAAGATATCTTCAACATTGCCAGATCGCAATCTTTTATGCCTCCGTGGCTCCATTTCAGACCTTCTTGGAACTTATTTTGATGGCTGGTTACACATGAAGGCATGTATATTGCGACAGAATTATTTAACTACAAGTTCTTCCTAGTGGTTTAATCCGCGTCCCTTCGTCAATCTCAAAATCTTCCGAAATTCGAATTCCGTGACTCCTTATGAGGGAAAAGCTTCGAGATAAAAGCTAGTAACGAATACAGTAACTTTTATCAGTCTAAGTCCTTGTTTTTATTTCTTAATTTCTTAATATCGATAGATATGGTTAACACGTATATTTTACCATAGATACCTGTTGTCTATACCAGTTTCCGTTAATACAAATTCATTAATATGACAGATAGGATACAATTGGTAATCATATTTTTTTATTAATAGGTAATGAAGAATGAATTGAATACACGTAAACCATAATCGAACTTGGGTGTGGGTAATCCCAGTTGAAAATATTGACAGGAAGTCCCATGTATACCTATACCTACTTTTGTTCTACACCGCGCTTGTATCAATGTAATTATGTCTGACTTATAAGAGAGGTAGAGCATAGTTTATTCGCTCAAAGAGCAGCTCGTCTGGGGAAGTAGGTACTTCAACTTTACAGAATACTGCAGCCATATAACTTTATGTTGTGGTCCTGCGCGTGAGCAAGGTAAGGTGTCGCCAGAGCTCATTGGGGAGGCGGAGGTTTCGGTAACGCCACAGAATAATTTAATAGTACAAGTAGTATCGCGCAAAGATTACAATAGTATACTGGCTAGTAACGCGTGAGTGATGCCTCGTGTTTTGCAAGCGTTCATATATATGGCTACGGTAACCGCTTACTATCAGGTTGGCTGTATGCTTGTTTACCGACTTCGTCGTATAAAAAAAACTTGGTATCTTTCTTCTACGAATCTAATCTATGGAATTTGTTATACTTGTTTGTTTTTTTTTACAATAAATATTTACTTACCTATGTTCTTTGTTTAAATTGCATCACAATTAATAATTTGATTGCGTCTTTCTCACTATTCAATAAATTGTATTTCTGTAATTAGGTGACGTGTTGTTAGTTATTTATTTATTACTAGTGGTCGAAAATTGGTTGTAATTATGACATATTTTTTGATTATAGAATGAAAAAAACCGGCCAAGTGCGAGTCAGACACGCGCACCGAGGGTTCCGTACAAACCTGTAGGTATATAAGTAAATGGTAGTATAGACCTGAGTATTTGATATTAATTTCAATTTATGACCTATTAAAAAAAAACTACTTACTAGATCTCGTTCAAACCAATTTTCAGTGGAAGTTTGCACCGTAATGTACATCATATATTTTTTATAGATTTATCATTCTCTTATTTTAGAAGTTACAGGGGGGGGAAACACATTTTACCACTTTGGAAGTGTCTCTCGCGCAAACTATTCAGTTTAGAAAAAAATGATATCAGAAACCTCAATATCATTTTTGAAGACCTATCAATAGACACCCCACACTTATGGGTTTGATGAAAAAAAAAAATTTGAGTTTCAGTTCTAAGTATGGGGAACCCCCAAAATTTATTGTTTTTTTTCTATTTTTGTGTAAAAATCTTAATGCGGTTCACAGAATACATCTACTTACCAAGTTTCAACATTATAGTTCTTATAGTTTCGGAAATAAATGGCTGTGACATACACGGACAGACAGACAGACAGACAGACAGACAGACAGACAGACATGACGAATCTATAAGGGTTCCGTTTTTTGCCATTTGGCTACGGAACCCTAAAAACTGTGTATCTTTCTTCTACGAATCTAATCTATGGAATTTGTTTTGTTTGTTTTTTTTACAACAAAAATTTACTTATGTTCTTTGTTTAAATTGCATCACAATTAATAATTTGATTGCGTCATTCACACTATTCAATAAATTGTATTTCTGTAACTAGGTGGCGTACCAAACTGTTACTTATTTATTTATTTTATTTATTAATAGTGATCGTAAATCGGACGTAATTATGACATATTTATTGATTGTAGAAAAAAAAGAAAAGAAAATGTTATCTTTAGTTGTTATATTAGGTATATCAATTTTGAGAAAACAGGTACCTACTAAAAATTGCTGAAAATTTTGTCAGGTCTTTTATGTTACGTTAATGCACTCTGTGGTATGCACATCAAATTCCAAAGAGCAAACGCATTCCTAACTACATACTTAAACCTACTACTTACTTTAGGGTCGGCAACGCGCGCGTGATACCCCTGGTGTTGCAAGCGTCCATAGGCTACGGTAACCGCTTACCATCAGGCGGGCCGTATGCTTGTTTGCCACCTAAGTGGTATAAAAAAAAAAAAAAAAAAAAAAAAAAACCGCAACAACACAGAGTTCAAAATAATTCAAAGAAGTTTGTCAGAACAACGCACAATTTATTTCAGAAACAAGTTTGGATTACGTATACAGAATGTCGGTTGATGCAGGCAATAAACACTCATGGAAACATTCCTAGAAAGACATGGCCGCTTCACGAATTATGAGTTCAGCATCAGACATTTTAAAAATACCTCTCTTGTAGCCGACTATGACCTTGGACTTGTAACTTTGACTTCCAGGCTCCACATGATGGACTTAGGTTACCACCTACCTACAGTACCTAGTACACAAAGTAGTTACAGTACCTAGGGTAATATCTACTTCTCGTTTTTGGGAGGCTTACCTATAGTATATAGCTGAAGCGAATGACTTCTGTCCCAGAACTTTATCATTTGACACGAGAAAAGCTCAATGAGCTCCGGCAAATGCTCAAGAGAACTAGTTTTTTTCTAGGCTACGTATGCTTACCTTTGGCACGATCATCATACATTTATTAGTAATAAACAAGTAAAAAAATATGTTAAGCAGGCAGAAAGGCCACTTGATGGTAAATGGTCACCGCCGCCTATGGACAATATATGCAATACCAGGGGGATTTCCAATGTCTTGCCAACCTTATAGAGCTCTTTTTACGTCTTTTTTGAAGAACCCCATATCATAGGGCTGAGAGAAAACCTTAACTCCGTCCGACTAAAAAGTTGTGTTGTGTGGACGATCGAGGCGGTTCGAGGATGTGAGGATGAACTCCACATCGCCGGCAAGCAGTGCGATGGTAGAAAGGTAATGATGGCACAAGGTCAAAAAGTTCTTGAAAATACTCTCCATTATACAGACGGTAGAACACACAGAGTGAGCCTATATCTCTCCGAAGTCTGAGTGTTTCTAAACCGCCAGTGAGTATGAGATCGTCAACGATGTTCTGTTTGTCGACCACTTGTGGACATATTAAACGAAAAATCGTCAGCGATGAGGTACGTAGGTATCTAGCTAGAGGTCTGAAAACTAGACTAGTCAACAATGAGCATATCTACACTAGGTAATTAACCAGTAGGCAAATATTTACTTTATAAATAAACGTCGTACTAAATTAGACGTAAAATTCCATATTACTTCGAATACAGTTATCTTTAGTCAACAAGTGGGTACGAAGGCGCGCGCCGCATTCGACGCGACGACACGGAAGATTTTCCTTGCGTATTTCCCAGTACCTTCTTAATCGTTTTAAGAGTTTAATGGCTCATTCTTAGCGGCTTTTACCTGGTTCGTCACTTGCATAAGATGTTATGAGGATAAATGTACGAGCTGAATAAAAGAAAGTAGGTATTCATCAACATTTTGTATGGGAAAAATCTGAAATTGCTGTAAAATATGCATTTAGAAAAAGATTGATCTTTTATGTCTATATTTTAATACAAATATTGGCTTCGTATATTTTCCCCTATCTACTTTTATTTTCTTTGTCTTGCATTCACCCAATCTTATTCATTATAAGTAATTAGATCTACTTATATAAAAATTTTGTCAGCCATTTTTATTTGTAAAAGCGGCATCCCTTGATGATACTGATTGGCACATTCGTTTTCATATGTAGGTATGTTATTACCTACCTATTTTTTTTCATAATAATTATCTTTTTTGTTCACAATCGACTTCCCTTCTAATCGAGGGTGAACCCATATTTATCATGGTCGGTGTTTCCAATGAAGTCATCGGCCACAGCGCCCACAGTTGCAAAAAAACAATCTGTTGTCATAAATTTTGTTACTGTTGCCAAGTTAGGATTTTCATGTTTTAGGGTACCTATATCTATACAGTTTATACCAAATGTTTTGTGAGCTCTGATTGAGAACTGACTCTGTAGCGTGGTGTGGTGGCATCACAAACAATAAAGGATTTCATAGTATTGTTACATTACAACTCCATGGAGGATTTAGAATTGGGTAAAAGAGATCCACCTCCCTTTTCTAAATCAGCCGGATATTAAAGTTAGCTACCAGGCCCAATCACCCCTCAAATAATATTTAAATATATGACAGATCATCCATCCTACAAGTGTTTATAAAAAAAACTAGCTGGGTTGCTTGGAAGCATATCGCCTATTTAGTGTACTTGGATGATATCATAATGAGCAGAAACCGCCTGGCCATCTAGATCACATACCAGCACACGGGAGTTCGAAGTTCGAACCGACCCTGAGAAGATACAAACTGTTCAATGAAGAGAGGTAAGTATATCATAGCGTTTATTCGCTCAAAGAGCCTCGACAGGGGAAGTACCTCCGCCTTATTACAGAATACCGCAGCCAACAGTCCGTGTTGGAACAATATCGTGAAAAACGGGGTCACTGTTGGACCTTTGCCCACTTCTTCGTGGATAATGGTCTTGAACATATTTATAAATGTTGTTATACCGATAAAATTATTTAAACTCTACCTCAAATAAATAGTTAACTCGGGGAATGTAGTCTTACATATACCACTGTCTTATTTAAATAAATAAATAATATACTGGGACATTCCTCACACACGGTCATCGATCCCAAACTAAGCAGCGCTTGTACTATGGAAACCAGACAACTGATATAATACACATACAACTTTTTTTTTTGTAAATTCATACTTAATATACATAATTACACCCAGACTCAGGACATACAGACATGTTCATGCACACGAATGCATGTCCGATGCGGGAATCGAACCCACGACCTGCGGCGCAATAGGTGAGATCTTTACCACAGTCTTAACCAACTGGCCTGTCAAAAAAAATAGTTAATATGTAAAATTATATCAATACTGTACCCCATATCAGGGTATTCCTTGCCCATAGTTCATTGATCGTTTAGCGTAAACGTATATTATACTTTGCTAGGTAACTTACCTTCGTGAGCATATACCGCCACCTTATCAACTAATCTTAAAACAAACATAATTTGCAACGTGAAAGATTGACAAAGTGTAAAATCTGATATCTGATAACAATGACGTTTCTAGACTTATCGTTATATTTTCATTTTTTGCAGATTACCTACAAGATAAAATCAGTCAACTTTACCGCGTTGTTTGAAATTCTAATAATTAATGTTTAAGTTTTTGTATATTTATATTTGTTGCTAACCCAATCACGCCTGACTATGTAGATCGATTTCGGGATATTTGTTATTACCTAGTTCTCTATTTCACAGTTATCCCTATATGAAAATATGTGGCTATCCAAAGAGGAAACGCTGCCAGCCTTCTGGGAACCTTGCCGTTAATCGGAAGCAGCGGCAGGCTTGAGGAAATTTTCTATATATAGATTATATTTTGTAAATATAGATTGTATTTAGTTATCCCTTAAATGGTTAATTAAATTGGTTCCTTTATTACAATAAAATTACTTTTTTTTCATACCTATGTTAGATGTTCTATTTGGTTGCCAATGGAATTTCTGGTGGTTTTCCCTTACACATTCAAGGCGCAATCGAATGCAACTAACGTCAACGAACATAAGGAAAGTTTGTGAATATTTTATTTATGAATAAGAGATTTACAATGTTTTGCGGCTTACATTCGTCCTAGTGTCATTGTCATAGGTTTTTTTTCGAACGACCATAATATTTGTCATTTATTTCATCACTGACAAACAAAATACCTACAGGTAAGCTTAAAATTTCTAAAAAACAATAAAAAGCTCAAGTATGTGTATATAAAAAATGTTTTTAATAATTCTAAATAATGTTACAATCTTAGAGTTATCCCTAAATTTACCTAAGCCCCTCCCAGACTGAACCACGGGGAGACAAAATGCGTTGTTCTCGACCAAAAACACGGCTGAATAGGAAAGGCGCTATTTTATAACCATGATGAACCCTCGTCCATACAACAAACGGCTAGCCCACAAGAGTTAACTCTAGGGGTTCCACCGCTCTATAAACCAAAGGTCTGGGCTCTTAGACCCGGTAACCATGGTAACAACGTGGTTACTCCAACCCAACATTGCAAAGCGCCATAATCCTGCCGTTTTGTAAGAACCAAACGCTTTACATCTTCCATGACCGAGGAAAGTCTATCCCCAAATATACTGTTTAACTATGTACAAAAAAATTAAATTCTAATTCTTTTTTTCTGTATCAATTCTTTTTCTTTTTAATGTGGATTTCTTAAATTTTTTTTTTGGTAAATTTATAATAATATTAGTAAACAATGAAATTGTAGAAATACAGACAAAGTGGATTGTATATGACGCAATCACTCGTTTGTCCTCATGACAATACCTATAAATTAATAGTCATGTAGAAGATGTATACAGTTAAAACCTTATGGCAATGCAATAAGGTTCAAAAATGAATACAAATTCTACTTTCTAGATGTTATAATACAGTTTTTTCTAATTGTTTTTTTTTATTCGAGTAATGACGACATATTTACAAAATTAAACCAATTTAAATAACAGCAGCTAAATAGAAATGGTGAAAAAAGAAGAAAGGATTTTTTAACAGTCACAAAGTATTGCTAAATTTTTGCTTTTCCATGAAATTATTAATTTACTTAACAATTGTTTTATCATACAACATTAAAATAAAATCTTTCAAACTTTTGAGTTAAACAGAATACAAAATAAGAAATGCAAAATATTGCATAATCAGGAAAAATATACAACATATACGTTGTTTTATTACATAATATTTATGTAGCCAGTTTTTTAAGTGTTATCTAATAAATCAATGTGATCCAAATCTTCTTTATTCATTTCTCTTGACGAAAATTCAGGCAAAGGCGCATAGCAGTTATGCAATTTACATTCGAAAAATATGAAGTAAATACATAATTTATGTATTTAGGTGCTTGTTACAGTACTACTAAAAAGTAGTAAACTTTCGTTTTCCAAATTTACCTCAAATCCTTTTTGAGTAATTTTCATTTACTACCAATATTTCTGGTACATCTCCGTTTTTATATTTATTGTACAGCAAAATTATGTTACCGATCTTCAGTTTATTATAATTGATTTAATTATTTATCTTATCATCTTGCATTTTTAAAGTCCTGGTTGATAGAAAAATTGTGTCTGGTGTAGTTGTATTTTGAATTATAAACATCATAACATTGAGTTCCATTTTCTCCAGCATTATTTCTGATATATTTCTTAAAGGCACTATATTTTGTTGAATATTCAATCGTTATTTTGTGCAATCGTGTATCAAGTAATTTCATTCAATCAATTCAAGAACAAAAACTGTTCATCTTATATTTAATCCTCTTTTTAGTTAATATTTACATATAGCGAGGCACAGCCTTATTTTCTGGCGAATTACTTCAATTCATTTCATAAACGCCTCTGCAGGTATTTTGCCTTCTGATCGCAGTTGGGTGAAAATGATCAAAGCTCGCTGGAAGTCCCAGCCGGTTTCTTGAAGGCAACTGTTAAGGAAAAGATTATTACAATACCATAT
The DNA here is from genome assembly GCA_947623365.1 of Achlya flavicornis. NCBI lineage: Eukaryota > Metazoa > Arthropoda > Insecta > Lepidoptera > Drepanidae > Achlya > Achlya flavicornis. The sequence continues at coordinate 10,273,413 of OX392482.1, forward strand.
TAAACTACAAATATGGCAAAATAAAAAAAAAATTATTTAACCTAATAAAAATGAATCTAATTGTAAGTCAATAAAATGGTTTTTTCTATACCGACGTTCGCTTAAAAAAAATGGTGTGTAAATATACTGACTTGATACTCCAGTGTTCGTTCATGCCGGTCTGCTGGCTGAGCATCTGCAGTAGTAGCTTTTGCTGGTCGTCGGCGCCGCTCGGGCCCGCTGCGGGGGCGGGGGCGGGCGCGGCAGCGGTAGCGGGAGAGGGAGCGGCGGGTGTGGACACTCCCGTCGAGAACGCTTTCTCCTCCTGACAACAAAACATACAAACTTATTTGGCATGCTTTATTACTATCACCGTGCTGCGCAGCGCGACGCGACTTTGTGAAAAAATAGGACTCTTCAAGCTGAATACAAAGACCTTCCACGACTGAAAAAAAAAAGCCTTGGTGAGTTTCTTGCCGGAGTCTTCTCAGTTTAAGTGTATTTCGAACCGGTGGTAAATTCAACTGTATCTACCATTGAATTATTACACATAGAAGCAAAGTACACGCGCGAAAAACAATCCATTCAATTGGAGCCATAATGGCTCCAAATGACCGCCGCGCTGTCAGTGTACTGAGTGACGTTTTAGTGAGTGCAGCTCTGAGAAAAATAATAAATATGACGGTTTGTGTAGTAAAATTGTGTCATAATTCATGAGGGAAGAAAGATAAGAATTCTGATGTAACATTCCACAGGCAAGCCACTAATTTCATTGTGTAATTCATCTAAAATAACAAAATTAAAAAATAAAATACTTCACTCAGATTTCGAGCAAAGTGTTGCCAGCTGTTTTTTGTGCGAATTTGCGTTGTTTTACGTAATTGATACTGATTTTGTTATTCATAAAGTAATTGATCCCGATAAGTTGTTTCTTTTACTGTTTCACCGCGGTTTCACCTGCGTTCTTGGGATAAGTAGTTTATAATACTTGGGATAATGTAGCTTCATATTAGTGAAATAATTTCGAATCAGACTGGTAGAAAAAAGAGAATATAGCTAGGAAAATATTGTCAAAGCGGCAGTTGTTCCGGAAACAAATTCAACTAACAGGCTTTTAAAATTTCAATTTTGTTAATGAAAATTAAATACCTAGATACTACTTAATCTTCTTTTTCTCTATCGTATCTGAAACCTATCATTACCAAGGAAAGCTACAAATTGTACGATCGTTCATAGCACTGCACATTATCTTGGTTTATTATGTTAAAATACCCGAAATAAGTACTATGAAACAACTAGTAATAAATAAATAACAGGCCTGTGTCTATAGTAAATTATCTAACACGCAGAACTTTTTAAACTATTTAATTATTTTTATGAATACTTACTTCCAATTTCACTAGTAGGCGAAATCGGAAGGTTAATTTTACCGAAAAATTTCGTTTAGCTTGCAACATTACTCGTGCGCTTGTGTGCGTGTCAGCGAGTGTAATTATATGGTACTCACGCATACATTGGTTGTCAAGTGGCTTACGTGTCGCGAGGATTTTTGTTCGATACTTCGCTTCTAAGCGTAATAATTCAATGGTATCTACCAATTTTACGTTCATAAGCGCCTTACCAGGGCCTAAATTGAATAAAAAACTTTTTGATTTTGATCGTCACGTCGCTTTTCATCCAGTCGCGTCGCGTCGCGTCTCGTCTCGGTGTGAACTGACCCTAAAGGTAGCATTCGGTTCCTAGCGACCGCGACTGCGACCATTCAACGCGACCATGGTCGCCTGTCGCGGGGCGACCCCTAGCTTTCCTAGCTAGCTCTTCAAGCAGTTTTTATGGGTGACGCGGTCGCGGTATGAATAGTTTATAAAAGGTATCGGTAGAAATAATTGTGGACAGCACAATTATTTCTATAGTGTTCAAATTGATAAAAAAATACAATAGGACAATGAAATAAACTAAATAAGTCAGTATAAAATACACAGCTATCAACTCGCTTGCAGCCTCAGACATGACTAGCATCTGAACGTCACCAAAAAGCCACCGTGTTTTTTATATGGATGTACTTGTATTTTACTAATCTCAACATGGATGGTCATTGAAATATGACCAAAAAATACAGAGTACAGAAGAGAAAAAGTTCTCAAGAACAGCCACCGAAACGTACTGAGACGATGGTAGCCAGCCAAGCAGTTTCCTCACAATACTCCCAGAATTCTATATAAAATGAAAATAAACTACAACTGACCTGTTCCACCGTAGTGTTGCTGATGAACAGCATGTCATTGATGATGCAGAAACCTCCACCGCTATTTGGTACGATGACAAACGTGCGGTGGAACGAACGCGTCGGGGTGCCGCTCGTGTTCGTCTCTTTGTATACGCCGTTCATTGTCAACACTATCATTGCTGGCTGTTGGGGAATTAAACAGATATGGCTTCGGAAATTTTCATTATAGTACATTATGATACATGTGTGCAAATTTGGTTATTAACACTCGAGGCGGTATTAAACGCGTGAGCCGTAGGCGAACGCGATAAGTGACCCGAGTGTAATAATCAACGCACACGCGTGTCATACGACGTTTTCAACACACTTGCGAGGAAAATAACAGACTTGTATTTTTTTAAGTAGATTTTTTAATAATAATCAACCACACAATGAGAACATAATTTTTTTTTTGACTGCGCTTAGCTTTCAAACTATTTTACCCGTATAAATTAAGAATGCTTGGTCTACACACATATCAGTTGCAGTGAGGTACATACTTATCATAATCGGGATTATACCTTACATAAAACTGTGCGGTAGTGTAAAGTAAAAAGCACTAGTGCGTAATAAGCTGCATTAAGATACTAAAAACGTTGCAATAAATGTCACTTTACGAGCGAGTGTGTTGAAAAATAATTTATATAATTATAGGGCTGAGCTACTGAAATAAGAAGATAGAATAGCATATAAATGATAGGTTGATCTATACTAATATTATAAAGCAGAATACTTTGTATGTTTAAATACGCTCATCTCAGGAACTACCGGGCCATTTATTTTTAAATTGCACAAATGTAGCACATAACCAAATCTAATATTATTTAATAAATTGTAATCACATCACATCTCTTTCTTACAAACAATTTGAAAAAGGGTAGAAAATATTAAAAGCTGTCAAATTAGTCTTTGCCGTTGACTAATGGCCAATTCCTATAATTTACGGACCGTTATCGGTTAAAATTAAGATTCTTATATCTTTACTAATTATGAAGCAAAGACCTCAAAGCTTTGCATAGCACAACCTCTCATATGGAAGTAGCTATCACAGGATACATCAGTGAACGAAATATGCCCAGTTTGGCAATAAAAAACCAACCATTGGTATGCAAAACAATTCGTTTTAATTTATAGGAACCAGGCATAAATTTATGTATAAAACCAGCAATTGGACTAATTTGACAGGACAAAATTTCGTATATACTTTTCTTATGTTATTTGTTGGAAAGAGATAAAGTGAGACTAAATTAGTTTAGTTGTAAACAACAAAATCAGCACCAGTGTGAATAAAATTACACATTTCTTAATATTCTTCTTTTTTTCAGCCCTTCCGTCCTAAAAGATACTAATGACAAGAGCAGAGCCGTATCAAAGATACGGGGCCCAAGGGCTACAGGGACTCGAAAATGTATAAGCAAAAATTCATAAAAAATTTACCCTCCATCTGGGCTTCGCCTCAGTCAGACCTAGAAGGGCCCCCCAACAAATTTCGATACGGGGCATCTAGGGCAAGTTACGCCACTGGACAAGAGCACATATTATATAAATATACAACTAAACTATAAACTTACAGTAAAAACTAATAAGTCAACAGCGAATCCCATCAGGTCGTGAGTTGTCTTGGGCAAGTCCGAGAGGAACGAGACAACTTGTAGCCTGCCGGTGCGCATGTATCTTCTTCTAGATTCCCTCTCTGTTATCCGAATTATGTTTCGACTGTTTGATATGTATGAATTCAGTCTGTGAACAAACAATTTCAAACGTTTATTATTTATGCCTTGAAATATGGCGTGACCAAATGAACAATGGTGGATGTAGTAAGGTACCAAATTCTCTTATAAAACAAAAGCCAGTTTTTAGCTAAGATTAACGATTGGATTTGGAACCTATACCTTTGACATGAGTTAATTTTTAATTAATCTTGAGACATAAGTGTTTTTTTTTATACCACTTAGGTGGCGAACAAGCATACAGCCCGCCTGATGGTAAGCGTTTACCGTAGCCTATGGACGCTTGCAACACCAGAGGTATCACGCGGGCGTTGCCGACCCTGCAGAAATCTCTTTTATGATCTATATTATGTTATAATGTTATATATCTATTTTATGTTACGATTGTAGTTCTATAATATAGGCCTAAATCTGTTCAAATTCACTCACCTAGTAGTAGTAGAATTTCTATTATCGTTGCTCAAGTAATTAGCAGCCATGGACATTGTAGCGTGTTCATGGTAAGCTTCTAGCAACGGTTGTCGCGATTCTGAGTCAAATATCGCGAAGTATTGTGTAAGGAATTCCCTTACGAGGCCTTGACCGGCCGGGTCGGCGAGGAACGACTGCTGGCGGGGGGGAAGTACCACGTCGTCTGCTACGTCGAAGCCGATAGCTGGTGGTAAGTCTACTCCATCCTGGATGAGATTACATGTGATAATTTTGTTGGTTGGAAGATTTAAATGAGAAAAGAATAGACATGTTGGGGTTGCATTTAGCAGCAGTGATTGCAAGACACTTTCACACAAGCGCGTTATTCTAAAAGGTCGTATTCTATTCTCATTCAAGACAATACTTTAATCTTTATATTGGAAAGATATTCAATATAAAGCTATACCAAATCTGTATTTATACGCTGACGAGCAATATAAAAAAGCCAGTTACTTAGTTACTTATCATGATACATGTCCGAAACCACACAAAATAGCTTATTGAAGTGAAAAGCAACATTCAAATGTACTTAAAAACGCATTAAATATAATACTGTTTTCAATATTATTTTTACTTCATGGAACTAACTTGATTAGTTTAGGAGATATTCAGATTTCTTTAGGCACTTTGCAAGTGGCTTTTTTATATTGCTCGTTAGTGAATTGTTACTTATAAACAATAAGTTATAGTCCTATCTGCCCCCCTAGACAAGATGGCTGTCGACAATCGTCATCGTTAGTAAGCGATCAACCTTTGTATGGGTTTGACATAAGAGATTGTTAAAAATCACGTGATATTTCGATTTGAAATGTCAATCCCATACAAAGGTTGATCGTTTACTGTCGATGACGATTGTCGATAACCATCTTGTCTACTGGCCCTGACCCGGTGGTCAAAAAAGGCACTAACAATGCCATTTCGAAATTTCAATCGCCATTGGGTAAAAGAGAATGTAAACACTACGTTCATTAGTTGTTTGCTCCACCAAATGCGATAACAGCGACTCTCTCACCGGGCCAGCTTGTGCGACTTTAGGTACATACAGCTACACGTCAAGCTATACATGTTCAGTATAAGCTGACCTAGCATTGTACGGAAATCCTATACAATGCGAGATCAGCTTATACTGGAAATGTATAGCTCGATGTGTAGCTGTATGTACCTAAAGTCGCACAAGCTGGCCCGGTGAGAGAGTCGCTGTTATCGCATTTGGTGGAGCAAACAACTAATGAACGTAGTGTTTACATTCTCTTTTACCCAATGGCGATTGAAATTTCCTTAATATGTCAAACTGACAATTACCTTTTAATAATTTGTCTTGTGTTTGTTTGTTTAAGGTGATTGTCAGTCAGCATGTATTCTTGAAGTTAGAATAGAAAACAAATTCATTACAACAATAGGAAATAAGTATACTCATAAAAACAACCATAACTCATTATATAGACCTACCTCTTCCTACCTTTATAAATACAATGTAACAAATATTCGTCTCCCATCGTTTCCAACAGTGTCAGACGAATCTGGACAAAGACAATTTATACCTGTGGTCCGAAATGGATCCATAAACCACAAATATCAGCAAAGTAAAATTTTTATACTATGAATGTCACAAGAAAAATTTCTTTCTAATACAAAGTTAAAGGTAATTTGTCAATACATCATGTAGTTCTGTACATACTCTGTTGTATGCCCATCTTTTGGTTTATGGTGCCCGTTACAGACCACCTCGTATTAATACACAGCATAATAATTGTTTACTATAACTTACCAGTCGTACCAACTTGGAGAACTTCTTCCGCACATCACTGGAGACAAACAACATAGCAACAGATGTTTATGACAAATGTCTCTGAAACTCACATTTATTTTACACGTTATTTTCATACATAATATTCCATACCAAATGCCACTTTTTTTTACTTATGCTATTGGTAAAGATATAGTCATAACCGTTTGCCTCTCATCGGCAGGATAACACGGCAAGACACGGCATGTGTTTATTATAAGCTGAAATTATTTTCAGTTTTATTTTCATATCGTTAGCACTCATATTTCGTTGACAATGTCACCGTGCTTTCTATAACGTGGCCTGCCATGCCGTACTGTCAGTGAGCGCCAACCCTAGGAGCAAGCAACACTCAAACGGGAAGCTGAAACGGGCGCTTTTTTCAAAGCAATTTCAACCTTAGTTTGCTTTTAATATGAAACAAAAGATTAAAAGGTCGCGCCCGTGTTTATCGTATCTGACGTTGTAGGCTATTTGTACCGTATTAAGGGTATGGTAAGATTGAAAATGCTTTGAAAAAGGCACCCGCGTCTGCGTCCCGTCGTCTTATGAGCGTGGCTTGCTTGCACCTTACAGTTGTGGGATTCAATTGAATTTTCACCATTTTATAGAATATTTTTGGCCCAATCAACTCCTGTGGTCACAGTACAATGTACATCTAAAGCAGCATAGCAACTTTGTAAAACTCAATTTGACATGCACATAGATAGGGGGATATGACACTAAAATATATCTAGAATCATAGATATATGAGAATATGTAATATAGATATATGAATCATTTTGTTTAAAAGATTAGAGAGCTGAACATATATATATATGATCATAGATATTATGATAGTTTAATATCCCCCAAAGACAGTAGCATTAAGATGAAGTGACATTTTGCATTTTACTTGTATTACATAGTTGATATACTGCTTTATTTATGGTCTATGCCACAGCTAGGCGCAGGTTAACGGTATGCTAATAGTGTTTTTCAATACCAACAGTAATTGAAGAAGTAAGAGGGAGAAGAAAGAGACAATATTATGTTCGATTTTTTAAGTATGGAGCTATATCTCTGATACTCTGCTAATTGTATCTTGCTTCAACCCAAAGACTCTTCATTTATACTGTGTACTTTTACTTCAATTATTAGAACTGATTTTTATTTCAGTGTAGTTGTAACAGTATTTGCTTCCTCAACAAATAAATAACATAATATGGAAGCCAAGTACGAAGATAGAGGGATGAAAAATTGTCTTTTCCAGAAGTATTTAGTTTTACAAGAAAAAAAATTCAATCATGTATTTTTTTTACAGATTACTTCAGAGGACGCCAACAAAAATTATCACTAAGGGCCTGCGTCTACGACATTGAAAGCGCGGCAAAAGATACAGTAGCGATTCAGGCCTGAGAGCAAAGATGCATGGATAGATAAGTTCAACGATTTTTGTCGACAAATATGATTAAAGACGATGAGGTTGAGATAGATAATTAAATCAAGTTTATCGATGTTTGAAACTTATCGACAATCAATGCTCACACGACAGATACGTGACTGCATCGATGCAAACTCGAGACTGTAGCATGCGACATAGGAAGAAAGGAAGCAAGGTCACCTCAGCGTCTCACTATGGGTTACTTTTTGCCACGACGTAGCAAGCCCTTATTGTATAAAATATTCGTACATGGACCCCATAAAGATAATTAAGATTTTGGTATGGAATTAACTTTAGGTACAATAATCTCACAATAGCATACTCTATTTCAAAATTAAATTGACATTTAAAGAGTAATTGATGTAGAGTACACTATCATGTTAAGGTTAATTAAAATAGAATTGTGTCTTTTACAATAATGAATTAAAATCTACATTAACAAAGCAATTGACTATGAATCAAGCTGCATCTCCATAAGAGGCACCCTTGTGATTGAAGTGATAAGGTCCAAGTACAAGCTTCTTTTTGAAATAAATCTTGAACTGAATAAAGAAGACACCTCAAGGCTATCTCTTATTGGAAAATCTGCTAAAGGCCTGCCTACCATTGCAGTAGAATAAAGTATCAGTGTAAAATAGAGAAAAAAACATCTGTATGCTTTGGTAGACAAACAACCATAGTAATCAACCAACCACCAGCCTGACCCAGGGACAAAACCTCTAGGTCTCAGACACAAGCGTTGCTAATTCTGGAAATAGTAGATCAAGTGAAATAGGAAGCAAAACCACAAGATAAAATTAAATTCAACAGTTTCTTAAACATTCTTTAAAAGTCATGGTTTTGATTCTATTTCTACATTATTCACGTTTAGTTTAATGGTTTAATGGTACAGAATCCAACACTGATTGTAAGAATCAATTGATTTTTATATTGAAAAGTATTTAAAGAAGTGACTGATTGGGGAATCAAATCACAAGTAATAAAAGGATTACTGTACCATTTCTTTGTACAGTCAAAAACAATAATTACATGGAAACATGATAAATTGTATCATCCATGGTAAACTGTACATTTCTGTTCCACAACACACCTCAAGAGTTTGCAACTCTGAAGAAATGCAAGCAAAATTCGCAAGCTCCCATTCTCATGTGGAGACTGCATTAACATTACCTGACGTAGATTTCGTGATCATTAAACCTGTTCACCAATGGGTTCCCTTTGAGGAACACCTCCACCAGTGGAAGATTCTTGAAGGGTTCCAGGGAGCCGATGTATGGAATCTGTAGAATTTTATTATGGTTATTAATAAGTATACATTTAATAATTTTCCTACCTACCTACTTATAGCCAGTCCAGTGTTATACTGAGATTAGTGCGGCCTATTATGTTATACCTATGTTTAATTTGTATACCTACTGCATGTCGATGTGACGAGTGTCCAGCGGGAAGTCATTCCATTTATTATAAACCTTTGTGGTATTATTGGAAATGATTTCATACTAACTACTATTTTTCGAATGACAATTAAAAAAATATATATGAATTGTAACTAACTACTGGGAATGAAGCAATCATTTCAAAATATTAGTTAAGAAAATATTTGCAGAAAATGATTAAACAAAATAAATGTCATTACACTTCTTTGTGTTCATTGTTTGATGCCATGGTATGGAACCGGTGGTAAATTCAATATGTCAACTTAACATTCATAAGTGCCTTACCAGGGCCTAAACTGAATAAATGACTTTGATTTTGATGCTTTATTATTAGTGAATCACCCTCCTTTTTCTAGTTTTCAGTAGTACCTAATATTCAACAGAAAATTGTTTATCCTGATTTTCTTTTGCTTTCAAGTTTATTGAAATAAATCATAACCAACATGTCACCTATGAGGGTTATTATCTTTTCACATCACTTGCTAATACTTACTAATATTATAAATGCGAAATTTATTTATTTATTGTTTGTTTGTTACAAAGGACATAGGCGACTGTGAAACCGCGGGGACAGCTAGTATTATTATTAAATTGTCTCTTTCGCAATATGTGCCCATAGTAGCAAGCGAAGCCCCTAGTGAAGCGCTCGTGGTGTAGCATGACTAGCCGCTCTTAATCGATCGGAAAGTTAAGCTAAGTCTGTCGTGGTCGGTACCTGGATGGGTGACCACCTGGTATTTCAAATCGAGCGTTTCCGTGCTTCGGTAGGCAGGTAAAGCCGTTGGTCCCAGTTATCACTTAATTGTGGTAGTCATTAACCTAGTTGGATGCCTCCTAGGTGGCTTGAAAAATTCCAACAGTAGGTTGACCACTAGCCTACCTCCACCAATCTGCAGTGGGCATGCGTGGTGGAGTATCGCCCAGTCCCTTTCACCCTCATTTGAGGCCTGTGCTCAGCTGTGGGACATTATAGGCTAATGATGATGATGAGTAGCAAAGAGTTTATATACTTTTATGGATATACCGTTTCCGTCACACATTGTATTTTAAAGAAAGTCACAAACTTGAGTGATTCTTGAAATGGCACTACCACTAGATAAAACACACAAGTTATCTCTGAATAGTAATCAAAACTTCCTTCAATTATCCTTACCCTATTATCACCCAAGTATAATATCTTTAAGTTCTTGAATTTTGATGACAATATCTTCATGTGTTCAGTGCCATGTAGTTTGTTGTCATTTAGGTTTAGAGCTTCTAAGTCTGGAATGTTCTCGGCAATTATGTCAATTGCAGCTAACATGATAGTTGGACGGAATAATGCACAAAATATGTCCGCAAGATCTGCAAGAAAACATTTTTATTCGTGATTTTCTTATTTTACACCATCAACCATATATGCTCATAATCTAACTAGATAGACAACAACTATAAACAAGAACCTGAAGAATTTCTTTCCTATTTTGATTTCTCAAATTAATTATTTGGGTTACAGAATCTGCCACAATTTTGTTTAAAACTTACCTGGATCAGCATGGAATTTCGTCAAGTCCAAAGCCTTAGTAGCTGCATTATACCTCTTTGCCATTGCAAGCTTCATCTTCTCTTTCATATCAGCATCAATAGTGATGTTAGGAACAGCATTACGCACAATCACAACCAATTTGAATCCATCTGACATAGTTATCTTTCTGTCTGCATGAAATAACTTTTCTGCCATTTTAGCATCATCAACATAGAAGACTGCAGCATTTCCATTGACTTTGTAGTAGTGTGGTATAAAAATATCCGGAGTCATGAAGCTTAACAAAGCCTTTAAGACAACATCTTTCTCATGTTTAGCTCCATAGGGTATGATAATCTGGTACCATGGCAATAAACCAGCAATAAATCTCTTTTTTGGTGCCCCATGGCCTCTTGGTGCAGGAGAATTAAGTCTACCTCCACGTCCCCTGAAGGAGCCACCTTTGCGCTGCTGAGAGTGAGCTCCAGATGCTCCCATGTCAATATCATCATCCAATAACAGTTTGCTCGGGTCATTCCATCTTTGAAACTTGTTTTTACCCTTGTTTGTGCCAGGCTTGAAACTCACACGCCTTGTATTGTTAATGTGCGTGCGGTCATCATGTTCTGCAATAAAACATTGTTCATAATATTGCACTTCATGGCATGTAATCAAACAAGTTCAACATGAACTTCTAAGTATGTGTAATCAATAATTTTATTGTAATTATAATGACATTTCATTTGAAATTATAAAAACAATATGGAGTAGGTAGGTATATTTCAATATGACGCAACTTACAATGAAAGTATATTTTCGTACAGAGGTGAGGAAATTATTTACACTTTAAAACTGATTAAATTTAAATTGGAATCATAAAATACTATGAATATCACGGAATGGTGAAGGGTCAAGCGCGTGGTATTATCGTCATGAAATTAGAATTATTTGGCTTACCAAAGTGCTCGTTTTCAGCTTTCCAATTTCTAACTCGTCCACCACCACGTTTAGGCATTTTGTTTCTTGGTAGATTTAACAATATTCTTCCAGTAAAACCTGTAGGAAATCAAAATCACATCACATCTAAATACAAGGAAAAGGTTAGTTTTGACATTGACGTAGGTACCTACGCAGATGCGAAAGACTGCGTGCCAGCCAAGGTGCCAAGCTCGTTTGTAAAAGGTCGAGCGATGCGATGATTCCAAAATTTATAACAATCTCATTAAATAATCTTAATCTCTATAAAAATACCTGAATGAACAATTTTTCCTGCAATTTTACATCAACTTTCTCATTGATTTTAATAAAATAATTCTTCCTTCTCTATTCTCTAAACTTTTTTCTTTTTCACACCACAAACCAGTGTTGTCAGATCCCATTTTTAAAAATCCGTAGAGTGAGTGAGTGACGCTCAAAAATCCCGTACAAATTACTTAGATCGCCTGTACAGGCAGAAATCCGTATTTATACAGACATTTTAGCTAAATAATTAGAGCTATGAATCTAAAACATTTAAAAAATAATAAGGGAGGGTTCTATTACCGATTCATACCAATTTTGTGAGGTTTTTAAATAAAATTGGAAACATTAAAAAAATATACTTTTTAGCCGTTCGTGGAACTGATATAAAGCATAGTAAAAATATAAAACTAATAAATAAACACTGGTGTAATAAAATATTATATTTTTTTTTTTTTTTATATATGGAGTCTACGAATTTAAAAAAATATGAATTATAACAATATGGGTATCAAATGAAAGCTTGTAAACGCCCATTCTACATATTATGTATATATTATAATACTTTTATGCTACCATTTTGACGTAAACTGCAAAAAAACACGTTTAATGCAAGGACAATAGGTACTGAGCGGTTACCGTACGTAACTCACAGAGTTGCGATAGTTGTTAGCCTTACTTTACCGTTCCGCTCATTTGCTTACGAATACATACAACTCATTCATTAATAAAACTGAAAAGTCTGAAATAAATTAAGTTATTAAAAGAAACAAAAAACCCGACTGCGTAAAACATAATTGAAAACTGTTTTACAAAAAACTTAAACCGACTTCAACAACATAATGGTTTTGGTCGAGAATAGTCGCGATTCGCCGGCTTGCCATAGAAATTCGCATTTTTATCCCGGGGTTCTAAAAATATTTTAAATGGCTCAAGTTGTTCCTTAGGCACCAAGGATCGATTATAACGTCATTCCAGCGTCTCTAAAAATCTTTAATTTTTTGTACAAATCTCGACATGATCCTTTAATTAAGTAACACAATTAAATTAAAATAAATAAATAAAATTAAATAATACCTACTATTTTGTTAGGTGAACATTAGCATGATAGTGTTCTAACTCAAGCATTTTAATACCAAAATGAAAATTGGAATGCAATAGAAATAGGCAATATAAGGTACAAAATGATCAAAAACGCAAACATCAAAACTTGCTTATGCCAGCTATAAACACACGAGGACCAATCATAACACAGATAATATAAAAAAAATAGTTCCATTTTTCACTTTTTTGCCAAGCTGTAATATTGTTTGTGTGGAAATGGAAAAAAATCCTTAGATTTGTCACTAAAATCCGAATGTCCACAGAGAAGACCTATAATCCGTAGATCTACGGATAAGTCCTAAGCTCTGGAATTACTGCCACCAATATTGCTGATTTTTTACGTATTTTTAGGTGGCGTGGCTAATGTCTACGAATTCAAATTGAGGAGTTTTCTTACACGATCGTTCGACGTTCGAACCTAAAATAAATAAGGTTCAAATTATCCTATTCTTCATGTTTGTGGAATTATCTACTACGATCTAAAGTTTTACAGATATTTTGACCATAGACGCATCATAAGAAAACTCATTGTTTAGGTGATGTTTGGTTGGCTCCTACGAACACGAAATAGAAATCATGTAGGTAACAGATTATATATTTTCTAGTATTTAAAAAACGTATGTATAAAGTACTGCCAATTTGGACGTACGTTACAAAATTTTCTTTTTATGGTAAAACTTTTTTGGAAATTCTGCCGATAAATGTATACTTCCTATAGGCAACACTGGCAGTAACTTTGTCTATGAAAATGCTATCCGTTTCTCGTACTACGCAGCAAGCCGACTGTCACTTTATAAATAAATTTCATATAACTATACTTTGTTAAAAAATAAATAGAAAAAACACCATATTTAAAAAACATATTACTTTTTTAGTGATTATATTTAGATTGCCCTTAATAATTTCGTAACAAAGTAAATATTTTTTATATTATTTTTCTTTTAGCTGAAAATGGAATGGACTCCAAAACTAAATGAATGCGTTAAAAATAAAACGACCACAGACAAGATTCGTGTGCTTTTCGAGTCTGCCATGTTTTGTCCTATTTGTCGCGCTTGATCAACGCGTTCGCGTTTACTGTTCAGAACTGTTAATTTCTGAATGTATTACGGGCTGTGTTTTGTTTACAAATAGTGTAGTTAAATGGTGTTGTAGGAGTATGTAAAAACTCTTGATTAGTTAATCGCTTTTGATACCTGTGTGAACGACAGTGTCGTTCGTATTTCGTCAATTTTTATAATCGTTAGGTGACTCGCTACTGTCTGTATTCAGAGAAATTCCGTCGCTTTTGCGAAACATTCTCATCGGCAACTGTGATTTCATAATATTTTATTAGTTCAGCCAGACGCAACCCACGTGCACATAATACAGCGAGCATCTCATGCACATTTGTTATTATTTTGTTCGCGAGTTCGATCAGTACCAGTCGGGCGCGGATCGAGCAAGGGAAATCGCGTCGCGGGTCTCGCTCGCTCCCGTCGCTTTTTGCCGCATTTAATTATTACGTCGTAAATATCGGACAGTGGTTTCTAATCGGGTGTGAATTAATTTGTGCGGTATAGTGTTATATCGGTGTAGTCGGGTGCATCGGCAGCGCACCCAGCGCACACGTGACTCGAGAAGAGTGTTTGGGTGTCAGTCGGTTGCGGCTCGCGGGCGCCGCTCCAGTCCGCCTGCAGTGCGGAGCGCGTCGGCCGTCAAGAGGTGAATCACCGCTCGGTGCCGTTTTGATCGTGCTTGTTTACCCGCGTGTGCATAAGTGCGTGGAGCGGAAGTGCAAGGCATGTGCGCCGCGCGTCGGCGCCGATGACACCGCCGTCCAAGGCGACGGCGTTTTGAGCGCCAGTGTGTGATAGCTATGTTTTTTGGGTTATGAGTGTGTGACAAAGTTGTAGTGCGCTGAGGACACTGGAGCCCCTAGACGGAGTTGGGCCCGCCGGGGCGGCCCTGGTGCTTCTCGGGGCTCCTCACGAAGGCAAAATGGCTGCGTGGAACCGCCACCACCACTTTAACATGCTCATGGATGAAAATGCCAAAAATAAATGTAAGTATTGCTTTCAGTTCAACAGAATGCATGTTGTAAAAACAAGTGGTCCATTCCAGTAGTTTACAAGTATGTTGGTTAGGTCATGGTGCTTATGTAGTATTCACCATAGTATTCATTTCAGTAGCCTTATATAGAAATCCATGTAAATGTAAAGCATAATCCATATATTTCAAGTAGAACTTTTGTTCTTTATGGATTTACTTTTTGCTTGGTAATTTGTTGAAGGCAAGGTTATCAAAGAAAATCACTACAAAAAACTAACCATAAATAAACTTCAATCCAAACATTGCAAATTATTCCATCATGCTTCTTTAGTTGAATGCATTTGTTCAATATTTAGTAACATTAGGAAGGTACTTCTTCAGAAAATCTTAACTAAAAACATGCAAATGTTTTGGTTATTCATTAAAAAAACTTCACTGACACATTTGTTATTAACAAATTGTTATTCAATCAAAATACTAGGTATATTAATCGTAAATCAACTCATATCTTAATTTACTCTACTATTATTGATAGTAGGTATGTTTGTTTGCATTAAAAGAAGCACACTACATCGTCTATTGAGTTAGTAAATGTAGGCACTAGTTGAGCACTTTGTCAGTCAAAGCTACTGAAGTTACCACCAGTTCGTAAGTCAGCCTTCAAGCAAGCAGCCTCAGCAAGGCTATAAGTGCTAAAAGTTCATAAGTGCCTTACCAGGGCCTAAACTGAATAAATGAATTTTTGATTTTGATTTGTAGCTGTAGTGTAGTTAATATTTATTTTATAGGTAACTAGCTGCCCGGCATGACTTCAGTCGCGTGGTGTCCTTCTAACCTATACCCTAACCTACCCTACCCTACCACAATCCCTACCTTACCACTACCCCTGCCCTACCCTACCCTCACAACTTTATTAATTTTTTCTTGCATAAGAACCTTCTGACAATAACAAACACAACAAAAAAAGAATTAGCGAAATCGGTCCAGCCGTTCACACATGATGGCGTGACCAAGGGAAATAGGGATTCATTTTTATATATATAGATGCTGGAGTTGCCTATTATTTTATTACTATACAAAGTAATAGCCATAGCATGCCATGACATCCAACATTACCATTTCTTGATTAAAATCTTTAGGTCAATACTAGGTAGATATAATTTGTCTTACCTATCATGTTTACAGTTTAGTTTCACTGCTCCCACATACAAGTGTCAAAAGAGGCCACTCTTTATTGGGCATTGAGTGACTTCTCTGTGCCAAATGCCAGAGAATGCTCAATGCTCAAACTGGCAATTTTTTTTTATTATATTTTAATTTACATGAGATGATTCTGGGTAGGAGGGAACATTATTTTTATTTTCAAAATGAAAAGGAAGAAATACCCTTTTTTCACTACAGTGAACATAAAAGAGAAAAAGTAACAATTACAATACAACAACAACAAATAAAATAGACTGCAATAATGTGAGATCATATCATAGTTTTACAATCTCTTGTCAAAGCTATTTCATATCTATCAATCACATAGGTAGCTTAAAGTCTGAAAAGAATGCAATTTATCACACATCACAAGGTTTTGTTTCAATTATACCAACTTATTGTAAACTCAGCAAGAAACAGACAAGAAACAAGCAAGTCTTTTTTTTTTGTAATGTGTACAGTCGAGGTCAAAGATATGTTTACATTTGGAGTTACAAAAATATGTATCCATTTAAATAACTAACCATATAATGCTATACATAATGTTATGTATTTAAATGTAAACATATCTTTGACCTCGACTGTACTTATAAGTATTACAATTTACAAAATATATTTAAAAATAGCCTGCTATCCTATCCTAAAAAGAGTCCTGCAAAACCAACACACTGATATCCATTTGTATATAAAAGATAGGGACATGTTATCAATATTACCTACATGTTCAACTGCTCTTTATTATTAGAACTATTTCTAAGAGCTACTTCTATCATCAGCCCATAATGTCCCACTACTACTTAGGTAACTTAAACCAAAGAAACATTTTGGCATGTGATTACTTCGTTTCATGCCCTTTTGAAATTTTAACCTCAACAATGACAATCAAAGCAGAAACTACCCATGGGCCCTTCATTGGACATAATACAATTTTCCATCCTATCACCTTCATTACACGACAATACTGCAAGCGAGTGAGTGCCTATGGGTGTACATTGTTGAGTGCACACAGCCCTCCATGACCCACCTGTGGGGTCTAGAAGGTGCCCTACATCCCTTTGACCTGATTTACCACCGCCATTCCAATTGTGTTGGCATTTTTATAATTTCCGATGTACCTACATGTAATTGTTTTAAAATTGTACAGTGATTTTGTCGACATACGTGATTCTGTGTTCTATGTAATTACTGTTTTAAGTTTAGATCCTTACGCGTGTTTAGATTGGCGTTCGTTTCAACTAGATCATTAATATACCAGGGCCGTTCCTTTAAGCGGCTCTTTCTCAAATTGGTTTGGGGAACATAATATGCAAGTAAGAATCGCATAGAGAATTAGGCTCTTGGTAACAAATATAAAAATCGAACTCGTAGGTTGTCACAACCTGCACCTTGCTAAATATACGTTCAAATTTCTGTAAAAAAATCCTGTAAGTTAGGATAATGACACTTCTCAAGGGCTACAAAGAGATGATTGTTTTATGACATAATTTGAAGTTTATTCTGGTTCGAATTATGATCGGTCCATGTATCCGCCACCCTAACTGTTTATCGCGCGGCGTCGACCTCCCCAACCTTTAACCTAATTCTATGTTCTACCCTCGCAGATGGGTGCTTGCATTGACGCTTTTATTAGATAACACGACTTTCCTCCCGCCCATAGCAAGAGCTTGACGATATTCAATTGAGGATACTTAAATATCATAGCAACAAAGCATACTGATTGGGTGAATCACTTCATTTGTGTTGTTTTATTTGTTTACACAATACGGGTACGGGTAGTCGGATGTCAGTTATATTTATTGATCAATTATTCCACAATTTATATCTGAATACGACTCAAATTTATCCAAATAGTGATTAAATATCTGATTTGTTAGGATGACGTTCCGGTCGGAACACCAATACCTTAGTTTATTGGATTTTCCGGCATGTAGCCCGACTCTCACTTCCCACGCTCTTGGCACTACGCTGGAGATCGTTGCATTCGGCAGATCTAAATAACACAAAGACACTGCTCTTAATACCCAGTTTCTGGGAAATCCGGGGCAATGTCTCAATCTGCAATTAGATATTATTTTCATGTTTGTGAATCTCTTGTACCTTTATCTTTAGCTAGCTTTCGCTGGGTTATGAGGTTCCTATCTAGGGATGTATAGATTAATGCATTATTTTAAATGTAGATATAGGAAATAAACCTAAATTGAAATTGCCTGACGTCTCTCACAAAATTTTTAAGTTAACCATGATCACAGAATAAAGAATCGTACTTATCATAAGCAAACGCACATTTCATGCCTTGCTTATCGCTGAGCGTACTGACTACTGAGTAAATACCTAATCAGGAATTTCCCCGTAATTGATCGGGCTAAATGCGAAATCTTCTTCGCTTATAAGGATAAGGACGAAGATCTCTGTCAAATTCGCTAACAACCTGTTTGAAATTCATGAATGCGAAATAAAAGATGCTAATTTATCTTAGAATAGTTGAGGAAACAAAATTTTTGTTGAATAAATTACAAGAAGCGAATTCACCCTACGACAAAATATTGGGTAATAACAAGAAAAGTGGACAGAGTCACGATGTTGCGTTTAAAAAAATCGAGGTCTCCGGAACGTTAATGTAAATTGTAATGCGGCGGTCGGTGGGCCGCCCCACGCCCCGGCCGGGCCGCGGCGCGGGAACCAACCAAGTGCCAAATATTTACGACGCTCGTTTGTGCCGGAACCATCGGTGGACTCGCATTTTTCCGTGGCGATCAACTTTCATTCACTGTCTGAAAGCTGTTGCTACGCGGATGCTGGCCTCACAGTGCGCTATCATTAAAACCAAATGCTCGTGCACCGCCGCGCCGTCATGTAGATTATATCGTGTTCTTTGGAAAGTAAGCACTTCGTACTTACTAGCATACTATTTATTTGTGTCTGTTTAATTGCAAGGCTATTTTCGAATATTTTTTTCTTGGATTTTCATAATTAAAAACTAACTCATAAATTATTAAATGAAAAATAACAAATTCAGGTAACTTATTATTTTATTTGGACAGTTAAACCAACAGGTTTGGATTATGAATGAAGGATTATTAGGCCATCTTCTCCGTGTATTGCTGACCTGCATCTTCTCCGTTCAATCAACAAGGATATCAACATCTAATTTTATATTAGTTTTTCATTTGTTCTTTTCTTACTTAATTATCTTCCCGATTACAAATTCCTCTAAGAGAATATACAGTAAATTTCATAAACACGATAACATTTGCCACCAACCAGTTTACACGACGTCTCAGCAGAGTCGGCCCGCGGCCACGCAAGTCACCGGCCGGTGAATAGTCACCTTTCTCCGACACACAGTCTAGACGACTTCGTTACGACCCGTGAATGAATTTCACATCGCAATGCGGAACGAAGATTTATCGCGCCACACCAAAATTGTCTTTACGCGTTACCCAGGTGAAATTGTCTGGAATAATTAGAAAATTCTCTGATTTCATACTAAAAACATTACATAGGTCCCCCCTTTTTACCCGCTGACCCGGAAGGAGGGTTATGTTTTCAGAGTAAGCATTTTTTGCTGATAATTTAATACCATCAGTCTTCTCTTCTATGTCTCATGAATTTAGAAGTGTTCGAAGAAGACATAAATTTTTTAATTATAAATTATTTGTACTTAGTAATTGATCCCTATAGATTCCCTCCTATGTTTGTTCTGAAAGCTCTAGGTTGGAGCAGAGTAAGATAAGATAAGATAAGATAAATTTTTATTTGCATAACACATGGTATTAAAGATGTCAGGTACAAAATTCAGAGTACTCATTGAAAATATCAATGCTCAATATAAAGTTGTCCGGGGTTTATTATAATTATTAAAATAAGCTAGGACAATGCGTGGGCAACTGTGTGGGCATTCAGTTACCCTATGCAAATGGCTAAGATTTCTCCGGCGAGTAACTCTCGACCCATTATTTCTGCGGCCGCGATTTCATTGCGCACCGACAATTTGCATTTTAATTGGATTAAGCCTCGCTAACATATCAAACGCGTGCTTTGTCGTTTCTAAACTCCTTTGTGTTATTGTTGGATTGCGAGATCATTAACAAGCCGCCGCAGGACAATGAGAAAAAAAACGATATCGTGTGACGGAGCGTTAAAGTTTTAATGATTTTAAATTATTTTCAAGCACGTTATATTCGCTATGACATTTCCTTAGCACAAGGAAAACAAGTCGAAGTATGTGCTTGTCGCGAAGTGTGACGAGTAGCCCTAAAGTGCCCCCCAGTGTCATCGACCGGCCGCTAAGGTTTTTGCGCGTCTTACGGTGCTGTTATTTTAATATAATTGAATGAGTATGGAAAGCACCAAGACTTAACGGTAACTGAATGAATGTGTGACGTAGGTCCAAGTTTTGGTCCGGTGCGAGTACTTAAACAACAGTTAATTACTTTCTAGAAATGTACTTTCAATACAGCTACATTATTTACTTTGGAAACATTCTACATACTTCTGTAATTGTCTCCTTTCTATAGAGACCATAAATACACAAATACAGCTCCGTACAGAAATGTACTGAGTACTGTCTTCAATGAAAATACTGTCCTGGCTACTACTCCTATGATACTTTAAAGTCTACAAAGAATAATTTATCAGCTCACCTACTCAGAAATTTGTTTTTCGTATCCGACAACTTTAATGTAGGTATCAGTTCGATATTTATTTGTGCGACCTTCACACCGTAGTGTTCATTGCCCTTAGTAGACTTCCTGTTCGAGACCTTTCAAGTCCACACTAAATTGATCGTCATTTAATGGATATCAGAACGCGGGGCCTGAACGTAATATGTATATTTTAAAACAATGAAATATTCAACCTTGTTGGTATATTTTCTAGGCTTTCCGTCGATCTTAGGCATGACAGTCTGAAGATTATTATTCTCAAAGTCGTTATTGAGTCTCTCTTCAGGTTTTTAGGTTTGTTTATCCTTTCTTTCCGTCAGAACCGAGCAACGGATGGATTTGCTTTGTAGCATAGCATGGGAGCTGACAGACAGGATGGAGAAGAAAATACTTATTTTTATCCTGTGAGCGCGGGTGAAACCGTGGGACCGAAGCTAGTCCTGTATATTGTTATTTTCCCCATGTTATTAAAATATTAACTTAACAGTAATTTGCTTTCTACATCAGAAGACTGAAAAATTTAGAATTGCACGAAGCTTCAAATAGCTTATGCTCATCATTTCCTTCTAATTTGTATCAATGTAGGTAGATGAACTATGAGTAATATCAAAGAGCTTTTTGGTGTTGTGGCGTCCCCATCGGGCCTCAACCAGCGTCGATGACCGACGGCGGTTTTTGCGCATGAAACCAGCAACGGCTGCGCCTGCACAATCTAGAGCGACACACTTATCTCGGCTCGGATGCTGGACAATAGTTCGTATTGGCGTCTTGTCTTATTGTTTGCCAAATGTACTTGGCCAATTTTGCGACCAATCAGTAGAAGTATCAAAAACACTTCGTTAAGTGATCATTCTTGTTTAGTATGATTGTCTGATTTTTTGCACCGCCCAATTTTTTTTACACTAGTTGGAGGAATATTGTGTCACGACTGGATAAAACAAATTCAAATCGAGCATGGCCGTGTGAAATGTTATATTGGAGAATGAATTTATCAATAAGAATTAGCTAAGTTGCCTTTGAAATAAACAATAAGTTCTGTGTAGAAAAGTAGGTATATTTAATTTCAAGTATTGGCAATGTAGTTATTGGTAATAATGGTTTTCTTTATGACAAGCAAACTAGACGAGACAGTGACGCATGCAATTTTTATTGGGTTTCGCAAAATTCTTCTCTGATTCATCGTGACGTCACATATCTAGACTGATAAATCTGTCTAGACTGGGTACCAAGGAATTGGTGTACTCTTGTACAAAGACATCCACGGTATAATTGTATCGCACGATTCTACTAAATTGTCATTTGGGCCAAATGACGCGCTTTCTTTCTCAACTGAAGAGATAGATAGAGACAGATATACAAACGTTTGGCCATGTGGAGCGATAACGGCGCGGGCGCGGTTTCTATGTTTTCGCGCACGTATCGCCCCCGCGCGGGCCCCGGGTGAACGGCCAGACAGGCGGGCGGCCGGCCGTTAAACCTGCCTTGGACCCGTCCTGCGGCCTCGCAGGCCTCGCGTGCTACCATCGGCAGCGCCTCGAAACGACGCGACGCTCAGACCACCGGCGCTGCCACCTTCGCTTCGCCGACAAACATTTCTAGTTTTAATCTTTATAGGTATAATTACTAGCTGCCCGGCGCGACTTCGTTCGCGTGGTGCTACCCTACCCTATCTAAACCATCCAAGGCGACCCCAAACACATTCAAAAATATTCAAATGTACGTGTTTTTGTCACTGAACTCCCCCTAAACGGCTTGACCGATTTGAATGATTTTTTTGTATGCGTTTGGGGGGCGCCCTGGATGGTTTAGATTCACAAATCTATGCTTTTATTGTGCAGTTTCAAAAAGTATTTCACTTAACATTGTTTGGCACCATGCAATGATTATAAAAAACTGGCCAAGTGCGAGTCGGACTCGCACACGCAGGGTTACGTTTATGTTCCCCCTTTCATATTAATTTTCTTTCATTTTTTTATTATTTGTTGTTACAGCGGCAATAGAAATACACATTCTGTGAAAAATTAACTGTATACCTATTACGGTTCATGAGATATCGCCCACTGACAGACATACGGACAGACGGACAGCCGAAGCTTAGTAATAGGGTCCCGTTGGCATTCTTTGGGTACGGATTCCTAAAAATGCTGTTGTATAGATGACATGACCTAATTGATTTTTCCGTTTTATTTATGCGCTATTGAAAAGGAAGTTCAATTAGGTGTCATTTACCTAATCATACAGCCTATGGATGCCCACTGCTGAACATAGGCCTCCCCCATTGACTTCCACTTCGAACAGTTTTGGGTCGCTTGCATCCAGCGGCGTCCAAAGACTGACCAGGTAGTCAGTCCAGCTGGTGAGATGTCGTCACGCTCGGCGCTTTCCAGTACGTGGTCGCCACTCTAGAACCTTTCTTCCCCACGGGTTGGCTCTTCGAGCGGTGTGGCCCGCCCATTACCACTTTAGCTTACTAACTCTACGAGCTATGTCCGTCGTTTTCGTTCTCCTACGAATGTCCTCATTTCGGACCCTGTCACGTAGAGAAATTCCGAGCATAGCTCGTTCCATAGCTCGCTGAATGACTCTGTGGTTATTTATGCGGCCAGCAGTAAAATACCACGTCTCTTTCCCGTATGTCATCACTGGTAACCTACCTAGTCATAAATTTCGGGGATGACAAAATTAAATTAGTGGCTAAAAATCGCGCGAACAAAAATTTTTTGTTATAGTTAACGCAACAGTCACCACCACCTGTACTGTTCCATTAATACTTATCATAAAAATAAAATAAAATAAACTATGATAACGTATAAGATCAGCTTGATTATTCAATATTATTAAATGGGGTCACATACTGATGCATTTTATTCTCGGGTCGGGCGGCGTACGGGCCAAGGTGATGCAAATGGGGTCCCGACTTCCCTACGTGTTTATATACGACGTCCCTGCCACTATGAAAACCCACTAGATGCATTATTCTTCTGCCTAAGTGCTAATAGAATACCCGCTGAATAATTCACTAGTTGAAGGCGGCTAATAAAATCGTGCTCGACAAGACTGGCGGTCGATAATATGTAAAGAGATGAGATCTATTCAGGAATAATATCGTGGTTGTTTACGGTGCGGCTTTCGGTTGGATTGCGTCGGAGCGACAACGGTCGCTAGTTTGCCTGCAGCCGCAGCCCCACAGTATAGCTCAGACGGACGGGACGAGGCCGGGGTACACAGGTGGGATGGAGCGAACGTCTGCGTCGGTGCTTTTTCATTCTTTGTTTGCGTCGAGGATTTGCATACAATCGGAGAAATTGCGTGGCTGGCAGCAGCCGGGAAAAAAGGAATTCGTGTAGTTTTATGCATATGAATGTTCGAGGTACGGGTCCTGTGCTTTTTTCCCCTCAATACTTGGGATGGTTTTGAATCAATGCGTCTTTTGGGTAGTGTGCTTGATGTTACGCCTAATCAGTAGTCAGGGTGAACATTTTAGATGGGTCGGTGAGGGCAGCTACTTTAAGGGTTGATTGAAGCCACGCAAATATGGTTTAGGAGACTATTCCTTACTTTTTAGTTATGGCAACGGCAATTATACAGATTTCGAAAATAACAATAACAGTCAAATGTTCTTAAACGGCGATTTTCGCAAAATAAGTTAGTAGCTTAACCGATCCTGTCTTTGACATGGATCAAAAGGGTCTTTGGGGCCAAGTTAGGTTAAGGTACCTACTAGAAAGGTCACAAAAAGAATAAACTTTTCCCATACATTTTGTTAGGAAAATGAATGTGAACAGTATTTTGTTTTTTCAAAT
The DNA here is from genome assembly GCA_947623365.1 of Achlya flavicornis. Lineage (NCBI taxonomy): Eukaryota > Metazoa > Arthropoda > Insecta > Lepidoptera > Drepanidae > Achlya > Achlya flavicornis. The sequence continues at coordinate 10,298,052 of OX392482.1, forward strand.
TCTTTAACTTTATCCGCTCAAAGAGCAGCTCGACTGGGGAAGTACCTCCAAGCCTCCATCTTACATTATACCGCAGACAAATAACTTTTTGTGTTATGCCTACTCACGCGCAGGATCACAGGGCACTATTTTTAGGTAAACATCTAAGGTCGCCAGAGCTCCAAAATTTTAATCCTGTATATGAGGGGATGTTCTAGTAGGAGGTAACTGTCTAGTGTCTAGTTATCTAAACAAATACAATATTAAAATATAAGTGTTTATTAAGTTAAATCATCAATTCATCAGTAAATAATGCTGCGAGACGATTTGATAGTCTGATGGTCGATAAAAATCATTGGTCGATCGTAGAATGCAGAGTTTAGCGACGTGTTTGTCATCTGAATCACGTGGCCTTCCGCTCGGTTATTACTAGCAAACGTTGGTTTCGCGCGTTAGTTGTGGCGGGCTGGCCGCGCCGGCATAGCGTCCTATCGACTGTGATTTTAAGTACGCATCAACAGCGCCACGTGTATAAACATTGTTTCACAACAATAACACGCGGGTGACGCGGGCAAGGACGCGACGATGCCGGCCTACCGTTCACCGATAGGTTGATCGCTTAACAACAACTAGGTATTCCTGCGCATTGACACCTAATAACATGTCTAGCTGTCAGCAGACGTCTAAAAAACACGATGAGCGCATTTGCTGAATTGCTTCCAAGGCGGACGATGATTTTCGATCATATTTGGATTCTAAAAGTGCTTTGTGTACAAACGTTCGACCCGCGTGGTCATTTGAATCGATGAATTTGTGAAGTGCAGTGATTTATTCTTTATTTATATTTAAAATCGAAGTGTTGAAGTGATGTCTGCTCATCTAGAAAGCGAATCTGGCGATAGTAAGTTTTGCAATTGTAATCATTTCTAGTTTTCCAAGTAGCATGGCATTGCTTGCTACCAGTAACGCGTCAAGGAGATCGCCTTAATGGATTCTTCGAAGTCTCGGCCGCAGAATTGCGCAGTTACCTATATCGAACTAAGACCGAGCACACGTTAAACTTTAAGTTCCATGTCTCGGTTTTAATATCCCATTGCCTTTATTAGTAGGAAGTACTATGTCGATGTACCCATATTTCAAAACCATAACTTAAGTTCAGAATAACACAAGCTCAGGAATTCATTGTAAAAACCATTACCCAAGTGTGGGATGTGGATACAGAGATGTTCAATTGTTTTTACGTAAAAATTGCAGCTGGTAAACAGCAAACTCTGGTACCTTGCACCTCCCACGCCTATCTACCGGCCGCTAGTCGCATTCCTGACATTGCTACCACAGGTTGTCGGCCGGCACCGCGGCCGGTTCCGAACGGCTTGCACCGGTGACGTAGCGACGCGTCTTCGGCCGTTCGTCGGCCCGAACGATACCTCCGTCACATATTGCCCTTCCACACCTCCCCACTTCCCATAACAATCCGACCGTAAAGGGGGAGTTGGATCATCTGACGCGGGTCTACGTTACCTGGATTCAGTTTAAATGCAAACTAGTTATAATATCACGACACGACCCACGTCTCTGGTACAGAGATCGCGTGTGCTTTCGCCGCGTGCTGCCTTTCTACGCCGATTTGTCACATGTCCTAAAGCATTGTGCAGAATCAATCCGATGATTTCACCTTCGACAAAACTGATTCGACTGCTGAAAAAAAAATAACAGCAGCAAAGTTAGAATGGGCGTATTGTAACGAAAGTGGAATTAATCCGATTCACCATCTTATGTTTTTATGTTGCTGAACTGAAAACATGAGACTTGCAAGCGAGGCCGTGTAGATGTTTCCGCAGTTTCATATCTGTACGGAACTTGTAAGAATGTTTATAATGCTAATAGGCGGATGCGGCCTGATTTTCAATCGGCTCGTCGTACATCCATTCATCTGCACGTCCGTGTAGAGTTATCCGGATGTTAATAATTTTAGCATGCTTTTAGTGCCAAGAGGATGTTATTGGATTGGATTTTTCACACATTTTTAAAACAAAACGTAACAAATATGTAAAGTATCTCCTACATTAATGACTATAAACATAAACATTTAATTATAGCAGATTTTAACTGAAGTTGGCTAAATTGATTTGTTCACATCATAACACGTTTCACAATAAACTACGCAGTTGCATGTTCCTTGTAACGTATGTGTGTGTGTGTGACGATAATAAACTAAGTGCGCATGCAGTCATATGTGTAGTAAACTTGATAATAGGCCCTCAATATTGATGTTAGATTCATCTGATCATAGATCGTGTGACTCTTTTTGCTTGTTACCTGTCATTGTTGCACAGTCTCAAAATTCATGGACATGGTACGATAAATAAAAATACTCGTCTAAAATTTACATTATCTAAGTTTAATTGTAAAATTTGTTATAAGAGCTATTCTTACAAATATTCCATTGCATTCGATGTTTCCAAAAGTAAATTTGAATACCTGTTGCTTCATAAGTTAAATGGGTCCAGAAATTAAGTCCAATGTAAATTATGGCCGTGTAAGTAATGTAATGAGAACTTGCGAGACGTTCAACAAACTTTTCAGTGAGCAAAAGGCGCTAGCGAGCCTCGAACGTCGGTGTTTTATTATGAAATGTCACGTCGTACCAGACGGTACATAAATAAGACTGAATTAACTTGTCTGCGACCTCTGGATTGAACACGATAGAGTTCACATTCACACCTTGGATTACAAGTAAAAACGAAGTTGACTCACCGTTACTATATTAAAACAATGTTGATAACTATCGCTTACACACACGTATCTTAAACATAATCGAAGACAATGTAATTTTATACGCTGGCGACTTGTTTTATGAGCTGAAATTATTTTATAATACTTTAAAGGACTTTGTAATATTCGTTTAGCAGCATTAAACATAAGTTAAAAAAAACATTGAAGGAAAGGTCTGTGATTGCAGAATATTATAATATATACCTATTTATTTGTAAGGAACTATAGAAGGAAGGCTAAGGAAATATAATTGTGAAACGAATAAATGCATTAAATCATGAAATAATGTAATGCAATGGGTTGCAATTGCAATGTCTACGTACAATATTTTAATAATGTGGAAGGATAGAATATTTTAAATGTAAAAAGTCAGAAAGTGAGACGGCAACGATCTCATCACAGGTTTCAGACATGTCGAAGCATACCCAGGAGGACAGTGGGATGCGAGAACTTCAACGTTGCGATACTTAGCGACTTGTACTACGGCTTTCATGGAACAAGCTGGGATTCTTACAAGCAACTTAACATGCTATGAAGTTTGCACAAGATAGGGTACTAACTTATAATGGAAAGGGGGGGCGTTGGGGTTTCAGTTACCTTGAAAGCCTTTTATTTGTTCAAGTTCTATTAGTATCGGATAGCTAAACAATCGTATCTCCGATATCAGCTTATAAACGCGGAGATGACGTAGCATACGAGCGAGTCATGTTGTAGAGATTCATTCACCTCTAAAGTATTCGGAACCGGCACATGGTGGGCGGCGATCAGGTGAATAAGGCTCGTTCACACGGCAATTTGGGCTATTATCGTATCAGATTGATTGAGATGCGCCGCGCCGCCCGGTCCATCGATCTCTTAATGACTAACTTTAATAACTTGTTTCCGACAAATTGTCTCTATGAGCTGCCATAACTTCTATTAGAGTTTATGTTAAAAGTTTTTTATGGCGCCATTGACATCGCTTTGGCATTATATTCGGTTAAAAATTAAGGCGATATCATAAAATTGTTTCACCAATATGCTAAAATGTTCGTATTTCTGATAAAACTAGCCCACAAAATATAAAACACGAGGTCTAGTTTCAAACTGGCAAATACCGCATCTTATCGGATATTTTTTCATCTAATCTTGATGATTTTTTTAAACTATCACTTTGTTGCTTTGGCCTAATTTTGAAAATACTGTTTTATGCTCAAAGTGCACAATCGGAATGTTGTTTAAATATTGTCAATTTTGTTGGATCTTTCATTTTTTTTTTATTATTTCATCTGTAAATATAAAATGCTTTGTCCTGAATGACTGACTGATGGATCAACGCACAGCCTAAACCGCTGGAGACCTGAAACTTGGAGGGTGAGTTCTTTGTATGACGTAGGCAAGGCATCCGATAAGAAAGGATTTTCCGAAATTCTACCCGTAAGGGGGTGAAAAACGGGGACAATTTTTGTATGGGACAACTTGATTCCTTGGTCCAATCTACTTCAAATTTTGCATAAACATTCTTTAACTGAATTGATGGAAGACGTGTTTCGTATTTTATTGAGACTCATATTCATGTTCTTGTGTAAAGAAAAGCATTTAAAGTATTGAAACCTTGTCAACCTATTTTCTATTTTGTTGCAGTGGGCGTGGTCGGCGGCGGCATGCCAGAAGCCGCCAGTGGGGAAAGGCGGCACGTGCCGCTTTACGGGAGACTGGTAGCCGAAGACCAGCTGGCGTCGATGAGCGCCCCTTCGGACATTCAGGTGAGCGCCGTAGTGCGCAACCCGCGAGCTTTCTGCTGCTACCGTACCCCCGCTCAGGTAAATGATGCACGAGGCAGTTTGCTGGGGGCTGGTGTTTGCAACCCGCCCTAAAACAACTATTTGTTAATGGTTAGGACGCTGTTGATGTTATATAAGAAATCAAGACAATGAGGCTAGTTCTTGAAATAGAATCGGAATGTAAATTTAAAAATCCTAGAATCGTAACGGAATGTCCAAAATTGGTTGCTAGTTTCAAGTAAAAGTTTCTTAAACCCGTGACCCGCGCATGCCACGCCTATTGTTTTATTAAAAGAGCCGTTGACATCGAAAGTCTAGACATTACGCGCAAGTAAATAAATTAGTCATTAAAGTGCTACTAATTACCCACTACAACTAAGTTCTTTTTTGCTGAAACACTAGTGATGTATTTAGTATGTTTAATACGATTAGTCCGCGATCGATCGATAGATACCCCTAGCTCGTCTAGACCGGGTTAATTAATAAATGTGTTTCTCGAAAATATTGTGTTACCTTCGTATTGTGTCAGAGTTAGTTAACTTGTTTCAATACTTTGTCAGATAATCTTCGATACTGGAACGCGTCAAGTACGTTTAGTAACTTATGATCTCGCGATTCCCGTGACTAATCAAATGCGATTGTTTTTTATTGCATTATATTATTGATTTACATCAGGAATTAGCCAGCCGTTTAGTATAGCTCTAACAAATGTATTATTTTGAAATAGAAAACAAACCGTCTCGTGTATTAAAACTTCTTCACACATCCCTAATTCACCTTCTGTAGCTGTGCAATTATTCACATTTTCATTTGTGGTTTATGTCCCTTTGTGTGTTTTTCATTTCAATTCGCTGCTGTTTATTTAAATATCACCGCTGCATGCACTCGTCACCGAACTCTCCTATATCAATTAGATTTTATCGCATCACAAACAATCACCAACCTTGCTTATTTTGCTTGTTTTTAATTCATCTCTTTATATGTTTTCACCCTCGAATTAATGAATATTTCTCGCTTGCACAGGCTATGCAGGCCCGAATACCACATCACTTTCGGGATCCCTCGACGGCGCCACTAAGGAAACTCAGCGTAGACCTCATCAAAACCTATAAACACATAAACGAGGTAAGTCATTTTCTTTGATGACAGGTAGCAGGAAACTAAAGAATATAATTTGTGGGTGTCGAAGCGTTATTATTATCCCGAATAATAGTGTGTTCTGCTTTACATCGAAAAACAATCGATCATCGCATCGAATAACATCCGATTGTTCGATTAATCCGGAATTAACCGGTGTCATATGCGGTTATTAATTTACTTACTCCATACCATAATGCTACCGCTATTGTTGATTCTCGCTCGAAGCGATTAAACTACCAGTACTTTAGTAATTATTGTTTACATGTCGTATGCGGAAATTGCTCATCAGACTTGCATCATGTTTTTATATTTAAGCCGCTGCTATTTTTAATGCAGTGCATTTTCCAAATATGAGCGGTAGAATCATTGTTCTCGGTTTAAAAAATAATATTTGCGATACCGTCCCACGTAAAGCCAAAGGAGCCGATGTGCTTACCACGCGCGCTGTCGGTTCCGACCTTTTTCGACGAAAGTGGGCGATACGTAGAGGTGGCTCGGCCGCGTGGGAGCAGATTTATTGCATCGTAAATAAAAAAAAACATCAATGAACTACTGACTGTATTATATTTCAATGAAATAGTGATCCGGTTAATATTTTTGGCATGTGTATTTCGCGAATGCACTCTTTATCAATATTTCTGTAACAATCATTTCGAAGTGCTTCATGTAATAATAACAAATAAAACCAAAGTCTCAAAAAACTATACAGGCCAAGGCTAGCCTGTGAAATTCTTTTGTCTGAAACTCCAAACCGAAGCGAGTGAGAATACTGTTTCATAAACAAATCAAAACTCTACCCCCATTTCGAGTGTTGAGCTTTGTAAACTGTATTTCTAGGAAAAGCTATTTTCTAGCAACGCAAATGATTTCTTTCGTCGCCCGCGCTGTCAATGTCTTGTTTACGACTGGACGTTGGTTTGACCTTTACCAGTCACGTGGATTTTAAATTCTCACTGCGCCTGTCGGCTCTAATCGTAATAAACGCTGCGTCATAGTTTTCCATGTACATACTCACTCATACACGAGCGGAAAATGACGACGCTGTAGAAACGTGGAAAGTTTGACGTAGTTGCAAAGATGATTTGCTAGCGTGTCGACTTAAGGCAGCATATTTTAGTTTTCTCATCGCTGTTTATTCGTGGCACCGTTAATGAAATGTGGACAGCGACGATCCTATTATTCATTGCAGAAGTGGAACACCCAAATTGTCTTCGCATTATACTTTTTTCAGTGACACATTGAATCTACAAAGGCATTTATTTATAAAACTAAGCCTTGACTGTATCTCTTTAATCACTACATGTCTTTTAACTGTTTTATATTCGCACTTGACACAATGACAGCAATGTGACTTGATGAATTTCCTTAGTCATCGAGCTGTTATTAATTACCTGTGAATATAACACTAAATCTGTGACATTATTCTTGGCCTCGATAGCGTTGTAACAATGGTTTTCAGATTTTGTTCAAAACTTTTACAAACTAAGGTTGTTCTCGCGCGAGTCGCGCGCAAGAATCGAGGCAATTAATCTTAGTATTTGAGAGGAGACACGTGGAGTCTCCCCTCGCGCTGTTTATTTTTGAACGCGATTATTAATAGATAATATTCTATTTGCGTTTGAAAGGTGGTCATTGCCCTATTTGGTGGTGTTTACATGGCGCCATGCCAGGGATACCAACTGTGACGCGTGAACGTGTATGAGGCATCTACACGCGCCTTGGGAATCTTGTGATTTGCAGTAATTGTACTTGGCAAACTTGGCCTGATACGATTTCAACGAACGACTAATGCGTCTATTGAAAATATCTAATTGAATGGTGATTTATTGTCTTCTGGTTTGGCCAATGATATTTTCTCATTGTCTTATTTAGCACGTTGAGGTCTTACTGATAGGTTATCGGTAGCTTTTTCTGAATTGCGTTTAGTTTCGATGTTTATACTTATTTAAAGCTTTTGTTATTCCTGGAACTCGTCAGATATTATCTTCTTAATAAGCGACGCAAAAACTGATTTTCGATGTGATTATTGTATTGACCTAATGTTGACCACACAACACCGATGACGCCATGTTGTACTTATGCAACGTTTTTGTAACGTCAAAATAAATTGTTTTTATAAATCTTGGATCGTGGTTTCATCCTATTTGGTGCAATTGGATGGGATCACTGGTTTCAACGTGATAGATGGTCAAAACAAACAAACCGATGGTCGTTTCCTATAATTTACGGTCACACTTTATTGCTTTGCTCCTGAACCGTTATAAATTTCAACGTGTTTTATGTTTTCCGACGTCTTAACTATCGATTAGTCAAAGTTATGTATATTTTCTTAATCGACTTAAAAAAAAGTATTTTGAAACTGTTTTTTTTAATTACTTGTTTTTTGATGTTTTAATATCTAAAATCATAGATTCGAATTCATTTTGTATCCATTACATAGATCCCTTGTACATACGGCTAAACATCTAGCTATACATTTCCAGTATAACCTGATCTCGCATTTTAATAGGATTTCCGTACAATGAGATGTTATATTGGAAATGTATAGCTTGATCTGTACCCGTGCGTACAACGTTATAAATCTTCAATACTTATTCTTCTAAAATTTTACAGTAACTTAGATCCTGTATTATACGTAAGTCGGTAAGTAATCTTGATTTATTGCCTATCTGTAGGTAGTTGTATATCGATACCTACTACATTGCGGTTTGGCCGACCAACTTATTGGTTTCAAATGACCCAATTGCGTCATGTTTTTTGCATTCCGCTGACGGACAATAGATTTGTTCATTTCTACAGTGAAACGTAAATAGCCTGATTTCCTAATAGGCATTTGTTTATAATTAATTTGAAGGAAATTTGTTTTAAATGGTAGTATTTCCACCTGCAAAAATAGGCTTACAATAATCAACGCATGAACATCCTCACTTCAGGTATGACTGTCGATCTATGTCTCTAGGATGTCAATTGCAATTGACATCTCAGATCTCATAGATATAATTCGCACTACAGTCAATAGGTGTTCCGAATTTCGCATTCCTGGTATACATTCATAATAAGGCGTATACATACATAACAGTGACACAATAGCTTAGATCAGAATAATGATCAATATACGATTGAAGCACTAAATATAGCTAATAAGTTACATAAGTGCATCAACAATACAATGCCCCATCAGTACTGTCTCAAATGGAGCACATAACGCGGTATGAAGCAATGTCTGTCTACACTGGATGCAATAGGCGACAATGACTAACGCCTGTGGCCTGTAGGCGAATTTCGCAAGAGACAGACCCGCCGATGCCAATACTATAACTAGTCAAGGAGATACTACTTACCGATCGAAATTTACAGTACGTTTAGCGAGTGCGATTGCCTCTTTTTTATCCTTATCGAAAGTCTAGACTGTTCGATTAGACGTGCGGTGATTTCTTTCAATCGATTCTTTTATCGGACCCGTATCTCCATTGTAAAAAAAAAAGGATTACAGCTGTACTCGAACTGTTCTCGTAGAACAGGCTTGAGTGAAGAGATTTATTAGAAAGTTAATAACGAAACATGCGAACATTTTTAAATGTTATAAGAAGCACAAGTAATAGTTTCCCACCTGATACAACAGTCATGTAGAATTTAAAACTCAAGAAGTCCGTCGTCACGTACCACGCTTTCGCCCCATGAATATTATCGTGTTGATACGACACGAATGGCAGAGCATCAGCTGTTTCAGTTATCTGCTGCAATTAATAGCGATATCGCCCATTCTCAGTGACGATTTGATTCATTAGAAAACTTTTTAAATTTTCTAACTACATTGTGCGTGATACGTTAATGTTGAAATACGTTACAGTTATGCGATATTTTGTCACCTATGTTGATTAATTACCCGATTATCTACACTTTAAAGATATGATACCCACCATCGTCAACATCCACCCGTCACCGAACATAGTAAAGATTTCTCCTCGATGTATGTAGTTTACCTTCAGGTGTGTTTCAAATCGTTTATTTATGAGACCATCTGTCATTACGGTCATTCGGTGGAAATTTCATACATGTCCGCCTCTTTCTCTAGACTAATCACGAGTACACGGCTAGCAAACAGTGTAATGCAAACGGGCCAACTAAAGTGAGTCAAGGTGAGAACGCGACGTAACGCTTACTGTTGCCACCCGGATTATTGTACACGGTTGCCGGCGTCGGCAAGGCGGGGTGCGGTCTACCTACTCTTGGAAACTCGCAGTTTTTCATCTACAAGACACAATAACGCCCTTCTACCAAATTGAACTCAATAAGATAACCTTTAGCTCCCATAATACTAGGTCGATGTCACATCCTCAAGCCTTACATACGAGAGCTACGAAATAATACATTTAATAAACATTTACTACAATAACTTTAACAATACATATATGGAAATAAAATGTGCGGGCTCTGTCGTGTACCTGGATGATATTATAATTTCAACCCTGGCCGTAGCTTGCGTATTTTGAACGCGGATGACAATATTTAAGTCTTCAGAATAGTCACTGTGTAAGATGCATTGTCAAGTTTAAGTACATAAGCATTTCCGTATATCTTTATAATGAGTTGTGTATTAAATGGACAGCTGATTGTTTTTAATTATTCAAAACAAAAACTGAATTCAATTGTGCTCGATTTTAGCGACCTTAAATCCGACTACTGCGCACGTTTTATGTAATATTTTCATTAAACTTAAATTAACTAATGAGACCTAGTTACCTAGGCACGTCGTGTTAAATAAAATGTCGACCCGAACCTGCTCACTTTGTATTGAATTTCTAATATGACTTGCTACGAATATCGTTGGGAACAATAAACGTTTACGGGGCGGTTAAAATATTTTTCTGATTGAAAAGAATTGAGCAGCTACGAATATACGGTTCATAACCGACAGATGGCGTGCACAAAAACAATGATCGACGTTTGTTACCAAAGGCCTATTACGGAAAAAAGTGCGTTAAGCACCCAACAATAAAACTATTCGCGGCCTTCCTGAAATATCGTGTCCAAACTTAACCCTCTCTATTGTTATGCGGCTGTTCGATGTAAAACTGGGTGGTTGAGGCCATGCGTCCCTGAACCACCCAGTCGATCGGTGCCAAGCTGTCCGACGGGTTACTAATTGCGTGTTAAAATTTACTTGACATCACTCAACCTTCGCCGATTACCGTTCTAGCTTGATCTTTTATGATTATACATGTTGTAGTGAAAACAATAAGTTTACAGAGGTCCCTTCTAACTGGTTACCGAACACGATTTACTCGGAAACGTTCACGTTTACGTCTTTTCTCAGGTGGTCCTCTGCTTACAACCTTGTGACAGATAACCCCAATAGCGAGGTATTGAAACTTTCGCGGGAATGAGGACACGGCTTGTCACCGGCCGCTGTAACTATGTTGTTTAATTAATGAATCGTCGGCCGTCGTTTTGTTTTATGACCGCTCGGCAAGTCAAAGAAATCGATTTCACATTTATACGTTAACACTCAAATATTTCACGTAGGTATGTTATAAAGAGGAAACTATAACTGCCCTGATTTTCTTTAGTTTTAAATCGCTTTTTAAACTTAATATTATTAACGACATGATACAGTAATCTGTTTGCACATTGTATACTACTTGCTAAAAATGTATACGCACGTAAGTTAACGGTGTTTACTTGTTAAATGTATGTCACGCCCATAACCCGTCTGATAATAAAGTGTTTCAAGGAGACGATTAAGTAACTTTATGACTTATTACACTCTTGCGAACGGTGACATGTTGCACTGACTTTTATCACCATCTACGTGAGGTTCCTTTTAATCTCACCGGTCAACCCTGGATTTCTTGTTACTTCACGCCAGTTGTGAAGATCGAGATTAATAATGTTACTAAATAATCTGATGCCATAAGGTTTTCATTTCTTCCATTCATATTTGGTTTATTCATAAGGCCTCCCCAAGTAGGAAGTCCCAAAATACACAAGATTTGTGGTGTAGATTATGTTTAATAGTTTAAGATGTTCATATTCAACTGTGTAATTTTCTACGGTTTGAACAAGGTGAATTGAAATAAATTGTAGGTTGTGCTATCACGCAGGGGAATAAAAACCCAGTTATTACAACAAATAACACAAAAATAGACCGGGAGGTGAGTTTTCATTAATTAACTCGATACGCTCATGACTCGACACGTGGATTTATTATCAACCTGCATCGATGAAGATAAAAACATAAAGCCAAACAATCACGTCGTTCCATTTCCTAAAATCAACATTTCAAAACAGGCCTGCAGCTTTTGTCACCCCCAAAATAATGTCTTCATTCAATTTGAGAGAAATATAATTTATCGCGCCTTAATCGTCATCACTACATAGTATAAAATGAAGTCGGTTTGCGCGTCTGTCTGTCTGTTTTTCCGGTAACTCCTTCTAAACCAAGCACCGGATTTTGATGCGAAGGATTCTTCAATGAAGGTTTATTTATACAATACATGCATGTTATATATACAGAACATATAAAAAAGTCGCGATACCGTGACCGGGCAGGCCGGAGCGAGCGCGGGCGCGCAAATCGCTCGATACCACTTTACGACATTGCACCCGTGCGAAGCCGGGGCGCGTCGCTAGTAAATTTCTAAGATTGTAAGATATTACTTTGCCGCCTCTCGCCGCTAATTTTCAATTTTTGTCTATCAACATTAGAATTTACGTTCCTTAAATTCGTTCAATAACAGAAATGCCGGCCGAATATTTTAGGAATCGATCGATGCGGTAAGCAATATCAACAAACTATTTTTAGATACGCGCACACGATCGTATTCTGGAGTCTAATTAAATGTAGCATTAAGAGAGTTATTATGAGTGTTTTGTACTTTGAGCTTGTAATGTAAGTGAATTTGTACCAATTTGTGAGAGGCAAATTAAATATTCCATCGAAACAGAATTTTTAATGCATTATTTTCTAGCAATGTATGCAACACTAGCTGCCCGGCGCGACTTCGTTCGCGTGGTGCTACTCTACCCTGTGGTGCTACCCTACCCTGTGGTGCTACCCTACCATACCCTACTCTACGGGTATCAAAAATAATTTACGTCCTATTCTCAGACCTACTGAATATAAACACAAAAATTCATAAGAATCGGTCAAGCCAAGCAAGAGATTGACTCCCTCCCGGTAACACGACTGACGGTTACATTATTGGAGGTTTAGTAAGGATCCCAATTTTTTTTGAAAATATAATATAGCCTATGTCATCCGGGGATAGTGTAGCTTCCCAACAGTGAAAGAATTTTTCAAATTGGTTCAATACTTTCGGAGCGTATTCAATGCAAACAAACAATCAAATCTTTCCTTTTTATAATATTAGTATAGATTATATTTCGATTAAGTTAGCTTTGTAACTTATTTATTACATCTTATGGTGCGTCCATGCTGCGCGAATCGAGCACGAGCCGAGCCACGACCCAGCCTACAACGAGCACGATGCGAATCCCTTTGTTCGTGAAAAAACTGACAATCGCGGTCGTTCGAGGCTCGCAATCCCGTCCACGCTACGCGAATCGTGCTCGCAGTGTGCTCATCCGTGGCTCGGTTCGCCAATTAAATTCATCTCGTTTAGGATATACCTACACACAATTGTAAATTAGATTTAATGCTACATAGGTACAAATTGCGTAATATCTGTTTTAAAAAATAACAACAGCCCTCTGCTGTAATTGGATTAAGTCAAGTGCGATTGGTTCAAGCTCACCTCACTCTTCAAGTCTAGTGTAGGGTAAAGTAAATTATGAAATTACATCTTAGTATTGTTTTGTAACACCTGTTGAGATTTGAAACATTCAAGATTAGTTTTTACATTTATTTGTAAATATCATAGTGGAAAGCGTCGTAATAAATTGAAGGCAAATTAATTGGAATAATTTTAGGACTTGGGTCATGTGGGTGCGACCGCAAATCGGATAGTCTGCAACGGGCTTAAGGGCTGCTCGGTCCGAGCGGTAATCTCGTTTGTTCGGTTACCGGCAATTAGCCACCGCTCTGTTCGCTTGTCCCGATCCTACGTGTGACAAACCAAAAAGGATCGTTGCTTATTTACACGTTTTTTTAATCCTGCAATTTATTAATAAAGAAATTTTTTTGTATTACAATACAATTTTCAAATATCGAAATAGCCTTACGAAGGATATATCCCGATTGTATTTAATGTGATTGTTAAATACTTTATTAACCCAATCAAGGAAATAGGCTCAGTTGTATAATCGATGAGGCGAAGTAACGACTGTCCACACTCCACACCAGTGGGCAGACTTTTAATAGTGTTGATTTTATGATGATTACTTAGTTGCTAATATAAATGTTATCTCGGCGTTTCTCCGTAATAAAATAAGTCTATTAGTGGTGTTGTAAAAGGAATGAAACTGGGGTGGTAAACAGAGCCATCCTCGTTTAGTGCCTCTACAGTGAGCGTTAATCTCGTTTTTCGCAATTAGTTGGCGGCTGCCTCTATTGCCCACCCTGGTGAGGGGGTAAATACGCTTCTTTTTTTTTTACTTTTAATTTTATATTTCTTTTTAACACCAAGTGTTTTTTCATGTCGACCCCATCGCGGCTTTTTCAAAGGTTTTTGTACTGTTTACAGCGTACATACTGTGTCATTGAGAACGTGTTTCGTCGAAGCCACCCATTTAGTAATTTTATTACGCGTTTTTTATAGAAAATAATATATTTCCTCGGCATGTTCACTTGCGGCAGGCAAACAGCGAGGTGCCGATAAAACTTTATATTGTTTTCAACTTGAGTTTTTCACTGGCGTTAAACACAAGTAGGTACTCGAATGGAAAAGCCAACGAAAATATTGTGGAGTTCGTCGAACTATTTGTACTAGTCGGGCACGAGTCACCTTCGGGTCATTGATGTCACCTTGTTTCCCAAACTTGATCGGCGACAGTTATCGCAAGTACAAAGTTACTGACTTTCATTCATCATTGTTATTACAACGTTTTGCTTGAATTTTTTTTGGTAGGTACATAAGTTTGAGAGGAATTTATTGCCTTGCGCGTATTGTTTTGAACTTTACTTATGTACCTACTCGTTTCTTACGTGAGGTACGTACATAAGTTGTTGAAATAATCTGTTATTAATATTGTTGGGAAGAAAAATTGTATGTGTATAAATTCTCTACGTGTCAAAGATAATTTAAGATATGGCGCCACAATGGCGCGCTTTTTCTGTAAGTATAGTTGTGACAATTAGGTATCGGAGTTTTCCTCACGTGGTTAATAGATCGTTATGACTCAGTCATAGCAACTATAGGAATCAGTTTTTAGGTAGCAATAGCTTCAATGAATCATATGTAATTATTGATACTTAATTGGTTTGTCTAGTCAAGGGTGTGCCAATGGTTCACAGTTTAACAGTTGCATTCTAGGAATTTCATAATCTTTTGATAGTGTAATAGTTGGCTTACGTGGGAGTTATTATTATTTTACAATTACCTCGAAATATCCTTCAGTGGAGTAGGTGATTAACGTCATTTGTGTATTCATTCTCACAGACAACACAATTAGGGCTGCCAGCTATTGTTTTCTAATATATCTTTAAACAAAGAATTAATAAAGGTGTTTATAGTAATTTCTATTGATCGCAGTTACTAAACTGCGCCGCATAATAAATATTCTTGTAAATGGAAAGGGGCCACATTTCTTCACAAGTATGAAGTTATGAACATTTAAGGAATATGTTAAGTTCACTGTACTTGCGAAATGTATCGAATATTTTTCTGTTTTCACTAATTTGTTATTCATTGGAAATACACCTACATGCAGCCTGTGGGCAACCCTAAGTGACCGCTAACCTCGCGGTATGAATCAGCTGATACGTGTCACTGATTCACTCGACTCACACGCCCGCACCTTGCATTGTCTATCAGCTGGTTTTGATGTACCCACGGACACTTCGGAATTTGCAATACGTGTTAAATATATGTTTTTTTAAATATTAAACAACAGGAAAATCTTGCTTGGATAACAAACTTAACTGGATATTCCCCACAAGCTAACCTGGCCCAGAGCATAAATAAACCGTTACATTCTGCATTGAAATAAATGATATTAGATCTTATAAATATAGAATTTGCGTCCATAAAAATATCACTTGATTAATGACTGCTAAACGCAATTCATCAATTTATTTAAATTCTATTGCATAAAATCTAATATTGGGAAATATGCAGTTTACTGGTACGGTATTTTTACGGGAATATCAAACAATAGCAGGAAAAAATTAAAAAAAAATACCGAATGTATTTTACGATCATGACAAATAGCGCATTGTGAATGATTACCACAAATATAACGCAACGGTCCAGTTCCGTCCAGTGTTAAATACGAAAATAGGTTTGACCTACCTACACTGTAATCGCGTGGGATTGCGGATGTGTCACATGGGTTTACCCAACCGGAAAATATTGGTTACACGAGCACCGAAACCGTTTGCCATAATAAAATGTCATGAAAAACTACTACATGTGTACCGTTACATTCCTAAAGGGGCATAAAGAACCGAAGGGCAGCTCTTCATGATTTGATATCTATGATACTCCTCGGGACGGGGTTGTTGTACAGATATCTCAGTAGATTTAAGGGTATAGAAACAATGGATTTCCCATTCCCATTTGCTGCTGCCGGCGCTCAATGAGTCAGCTGATGTAGCAATGGCCTCTAGTGACTCATTGCCGGCTTCATGGAGATACTAAAGTAATGAGTGGATACGATATAACCTTAATGTTAATTAACGTAATTTAATAAGCTGCTGGTATTTTTTTAAACCATCCCACATGGCTACGCTAAAACATCCTTAGTTGTCGACATGCACGTTGCTGGTTTTAATGGCGCTGTTTTAAAAGCATGCTGTTTTAAGTTTATTATAATCAGTGATGGTAACATTTCTTTTAGTGCGCGCTTAAATATAACTTGCTCTCTCTTTCAAGTAACAAACAGGCAAATTGCCTTATCCAGAGCTGTGCTCAGTCGATTTCTGACATCTGCGCTTGCGACTGGCGAATGCGTCCGCTGATTTAGCCGCGTCCTTGTCATTACCGACGTACTTGAAGCGATTATCTGACCGAGCCGAATGATTGCCTCGCTAATTCTCTTTCTTGTGCCTGGTTTCATTCGCACGCTAACAGTGTATTTTATTTATTCGAGTAATTCCAGGAAATAAGTCATTAACCAGCAGTTATGTCCTTCTTCATCTGTAGGTTGTTATGGATTGCTTTCACTTTTAGAGTCACTTAAACTCATGCTAAAGACACGTTGCTTTTTACAAAAATAGACTTCCAGTGGCACTCGTCTCTGTAGTGAACATTTTAATTCAAAAATATTCCGTAGTATGAGGTACCTAGACTCAGACAGATATCAGTCAGATAAATATGTTTAATTAAATATTTTAATGATAGTGTATTGCGAGGTTGGATTACCCATCGGAAATATAATTCAAAGTATGTTTTACGGACTTGTACAAGACATATCACTTTGCAATCGTGACTCGTAAACTGAAAACGTAAACGTGTTGAGGAACAACCAGTCCAGTGCCTAAAGTACGACTAACAGCATCAGGTATCTGGTAACTCGGCATAAGCGTTCCATAATACAAACAGATTCAAATTAGAGATACGATACTAAATGATGTAATGATCAAGAATTGTTTCGATAAACAATTGGTTCTACGAAATGTTGACTTACGCAAGTTTGACGTCAGTTGCGGGCTCGGTGTGAATGTGACGTGGCGTGGTGAACGCTGGCGCAGCCGACGATAGCCACCCACTCTCGTTTTCGCTCTGACGTCAGTACTGATAAGCTGATAAGTGCATGTAACTAGATTAACTTGTATCAACGTTGGTTGCTTTGCCTAAATGTATGGGTGGGTGGACTGAATCGTTCGTAATTACACTGACGTTATCTCATCGTCTAAATTCTTACGAAATGGTATGATTAAACCCAGATTTCGGGTAACTTGTCGCGACAATAGTCAGAAACCTTGAAAGTCATTATGATAACGATATTTTCCAGTAGTCATCGTTATTCTTGGTATTTGTATTTTAATTAAATTAGTATCGTTAATGACACATTCGTTCAACTAAAGTTCTGCTAAACCTAAAGTATTTGTCAGACTTCACAAGTATGTTGTCGAGCGAAGGTGTTACCTAAATAATACTCGCTAGGCAGAAAATACATGCCACTGATAAGTGAGGCACATGAGCGGCGATTCATGATCTCAACATTTATATTTATTCAATACGTGGTACGAAAGACCTATAATTATTGCACGTGTGTGGGACTCGTTCCAATGTCCCACAAATGTCGAACGCGGGCGGGCGGTTCAATAAACCGAGGAAATTTCGCCTATCTGCTAATATAAACATCCGTCGCGAATAGTAGCGATATGGGGAGACCACCTTCGCAATGATTAGCGGTCAATTCAACACCCGATAGCGGATGGCTCGATTATAGCAATATTCTTTACCTACTTGTTCAGTTGCGTTTTTGTATTTTGTATTCATTGACGAATAAAACTTTGTTTCGGAAAAGGAAAAGTTCCGTCCGGCTGACAGGATTTCTGACTATTTTAGGATTCGCAGTAAATAAGCCGTGGATTAATAAAAAAACAGCTTTGTATTGATATTTGATAATACGAATTGAAACATCGAGTATTCACATTAAACATAAAATTCCACATTTAACAGTTGATGGATATCACACGCCCGGAATCAATGAAAATGTTATCATAAATTGCCTTTGTACAATGGCCGACTGGTTTTTACGAAATTCGATGTGACAATTAGTGCACCGCCCCCGTACCGGTACTTGTATAACTTTAGCAAATTATTTCGCGGAGTTATTTGCGAACAAAACAATTTACGTGCATTTTACATCCGATGTCAGTACTGCTTGTCACTAGCTCAGCTCAACTCAATTACCGTTTGACATTTCCACCCACTCTATAAATAAAGGACAGTAGAGATGTATGACAGTAGAGATTATAGAATTTACTATTCCAACAACTTCTTGCAACCTATTTTTTATGTTTTGATTTTCATAATAAAGTCGCGTACATGAAGCTGAATTTGGCCCATTTTTAAATCTGAATCAGAAACTTGAACCTCAGTTTTCAAAAGTTCGATTAACTCATGTACGTTTGTTGCAGAATGCAAATACTGTTTATTTATTTATTCCGCTTTGCTTATATGTATAGTAGAATAGCTTTGAATAAAATGCAAATAACCACTTCCTTCCGCAACTTGTTGGCATGGCTTTATAAATATGGAAGATTAGATTGCCTTCAATAGAAAAACATGGTCAGCTGGGATCAACTGTGTATACTTATTAGTTTTATGTTCCTAGAATTGTCAATGTTCCTATACCAGACATCTCCAAACATCCGGTTGGTTACATTGAGCTATTATTACTACGTATAGAGACAACGCCACACATCACAACTATGTTCCGTTCAAGTGAGGCCATCCGACCCACTTGTTGTTGTAGAACGATGAACGAAACTCGTAAGCGCCGTGAAAATCACGGTGTTTGCGAAAAAAAAAAACTCCTATAAGCGTCCTGGTAGCGCTACGTGTTTCAACTGTCTGCTTATAGCCGATTCCTATAATTTAGGGAACGTTATCGGTTAAAATTAAGACTCTTAATATCTTTACTAATAAATAATAATGAAGCAAAGACCTCAAAACTTTGCATAGCAGACCCTTATGATCTATATGCTCAGTTTGGCAATTAAAAACCTACCATTGGTAAGCAAAACGATTCGTTTTTAGGGTTCCGTAGCCAAATGGCAAAAAACGGAACCCTTATAGATTCGTCATGTCTGTCTGTCTGTCTGTCTGTCTGTCTGTCTGTCTGTCTGTCTGTCTGTCTGTCTGTCTGTCCGTGTATGTCACAGCCATTTATTTCCGAAACTATAAGAACTATAATGTTGAAACTTGGTAAGTAGATGTATTCTGTGAACCGCATTAAGATTTTTACACAAAAATAGAAAAAAAACAATAAATTTTGGGGGTTCCCCATACTTAGAACTGAAACTCAAATTATTTTTTTTCATCAAATCCATAAGTGTGGGGTGTCTATGGATAGGTCTTCAAAAATAATATTGAGGTTTCTAATATAATTTTTTTCTAAACTGAATAGTTTGCGCGAGAGACACTTCCAAAGTGGTAAAATGTGTGTCCCCCCCCCTGTAACTTCTAAAATAAGAGAATGATAAATCTATAAAAAATATATGATGTACATTACGGTGCAAACTTCCACTGAAAATTGGTTTGAACGAGATCTAGTAAGTAGTTTTTTTTAATAGGTCATAAATTGAAATTAATATCAAATACTCAGGTCTATACTACCATTTACTTATATACCTACAGGTTTGTACGGAACCCTCGGTGCGCGAGTCTGACTCGCACTTGGCCGGTTTTTTTGTTTATATAAACCGGGCATTAGACGACAAAATATTGTTTCAGCGCTAAAGAGAAGAGAGATTTAGTTGACTCAAAAAAATGGGACATAACCTTTGCTTATGATAGCTTCTCTATACGTAGTAATAATAGCTCAAAGGTTGGTTATCGCGTAAAAGTTCGATAGGTATATGAACTAATCTTTCATGAATGGACATGGCTACCTTTTTTTTTTGTCAAGCTTGCGACTGCGTTTCCTGTACACTAGTTATTTTTATCGGGGTGTTTTTAAAATCGTCGACTACACTGTAAGGTTCCTTTGCATCGAACAATTAACCCAAAGAAGCGCAATGACGTTCATTTTGGTTGAAATATATTCCGCCAATTTCCGTCCGCCGACAAAGCGCTCTGAGTGGCTAAGTCAAGCACGCATCCACTCTTGATTGGCCAAGTCAAAAACACACGATGCAGTGATTGGTGCTTACTGTTCAAATTCAGTGACAAATCACTGACGAGTTTCGGAATTTGATTGTTCATTATTACTGCTCTAAAGGGATCTTTCCCCGATGTTCCTTTGTAATGTCACAGAAATTATAATGGCTCAATATTTTGTTTCTATTAGATTCCTCATTTGTAAACGTTGTAAGCTGTACAACAAAGTAACTTATAGGAGTTGAAAGTAACCTCTCTTTATCATCTAGCTAGAATCTTAGAGTACCTATAATATTGAGAATACTCTAAGCCTAGTATCTGCCAATAACTCTTAATTAGTCTGGATTCTATTAAAACGAAACTGTGCTGAAATTCCACTCTCCTTAAAGTTTAATATCATAATACACGCGGTTCGATAGGAGATAACACACCCGCCGACATAGCCGCGGTTAATTACACAGGCGACTAGCTGTTTATGCGCTTACAGGCTAATCCGCAAGCGGTTTTCCCCCATTTGAAAAATGTTAGCCGATAACTAATTAGTTTTATCGTCATTTGTTTACCACATCACTGTTGCTAAGTCTCGTCATGTACTTGTACTGTTTAAAGTTTCCAACAAGTCAAGCCAATAAACCACGTCACATATATTAATGGCATTGTCGGAAGCGCGATTCTAGATGTTGTGAACTAGTCTGTTACCATGCGGCACGGCCGGATGAATGGCAGTCTCCGTGCGCGTGAGTGGATTGCGCAACGCTTGCCGGTGACGCAACCTGTCGCGCCTGCGCGGACCGTTGCTTGTTAGTATGCTAAATAAGTGAAATATTCGTGTCGGTTGGCCGCCGCATGCGCTTACGGTTTTGCTCCATAGATGTGTGTGTATTTGTTTGGACTAACATATATTCTGTGATTGATTGAGGAAAAGGGTACTATTAAACTAAAGGAAGAAGACGCGAGCGATGCAATAAAGCTTTTTACCGCAAAAAAACTTGATATCCTAATGGGGAGTGATTTTTACAATAAAAATAAAAAACAGTCAATTTTAGCCATAACAACTTCCTCTGACAAATGAAACTAACGCTATAACTAAACTATCATTAAGTTACATAAACAACATCAGCGTCATGCATGAATCATGTCATGGCCCTAACATCTTCCAAGCATGTCCCATGAAACTACGGCCACTGAAGTGATATTCTACTTTCAAGGATCAACTTAGGGTTACCAGAACGTAGTAACGGCATTTACTGAAGGTACCAAAGTTTCATAATAAACTATATTTAGTATGAAGTTGAAGCTGTATTGTATATGGAGTTAAAAAACTGGTGACTAACAGTTCAAAGTTTACATAATAATATATTATATTTGTGTACGGCAATTTATATTTGCTTCCAATTAATTACTTGAGGTGCCTAAAGGACCACCAAGAACTTCGCATTCAAATAAACTTATTTTTGGATTCAATTCAATAAAACTTGCAATACAAACACTTCATACATTTACCCTGCTGCATTATTAATTCAATCACACAACTCGCTTTATAAACATGCTCGAATCACGTGTTCAATAGGTGCAATGTCCATATAATAATGTAACTTCATTCATATTTATCGTAAGCCAAATGTGCGTTTGGCTAAGTTGTGTAACGATGCATTCTCCGCACCTCGCTATAAAACTGATCCGGGCTATGAGTGAAAGAGTAGAATGAAAAAGAAGATTAAATTTCAGGTTATGTCTCTACAATGCGATAGTGGACGTCTGGTATCACCACACGCCTTTTTTCAATACAAACGGGTCCCCCAAATGCTCATTAGCAGCTACGCTTTTGCCTTTTATGATGATTGACGCGTGCCTCAGTCGACATCCTCAACGCACTCAGAAGGTTTCGGCTCTCGGCCCTTTGGCATTCGGCCTTTGATACCTTACCAGTATGTAGCCATTTGTTGCGTAGTGTTACTACAACCGCTTTAAAAGTAAGCTCTAATTAGAGAAATTTTATAGCTTTCAGTATTGGGTTGTTTTTCTAAACGGGCTGGTTAAATTGATTCTTAATTGAATAGTTGAGGGTTTTATTTACAGCCTAGGGTAAATCTTCTGGCTTGTTATTTAATTGCTGGGTAATTTTTATTAATTGACTCGGAAAGTTCTTTATTTTGTATTACCTGCGTAAATATGTAGAAGGTCTTGTCATATGCCCCTTCAAAGGTGAGAGTTGAGCTGTTAACATCTTATGTGAATTTCGGTTAAGTTCCACTCACGATTTTTCACGCTCCATCAAATTTTACGCGTCAAACGACATTTTAAAAGGTTCTCCTGCCATGTTCCTTCCGACATCTGCTGAAGCTTTTTAGGTAACTGTGCATTAAATATATAGAAACATTGATTTAGTAGATCGCTTTCCTGATGGAGTTTTCATGAAAACATCATGAAGAACAACTAGCTAGACTATGATTCTGATAAATTCCTACCTCGGGTTGTTAAACAATATGTTGTAAAACTTTCTAATACTTGTAAAGATTCTTAAGCGGATACAAGGAAACTGTAGGTTTAGGATTTAAAAATCCTTAAAAGTATGCTGTATGTTCTCTGCGTAACATTTTTGCCGTTGGATGTCTAGACTAGCCGGTATCCACCGATCATTCTATTTATAAGATACCAGGAAAAAATCCCTTCTGAATTGGCTCGCCATAACACAAAAATATTGCAAAGGAGACCGATGCATTCCGGGAACTGCATTGATGCGGACTCTATAGGATGGTCGTCGGTCCAACTATCTCATGAAATGCCACCCGGAACTGAAGCTTACAATGCCTTATTTTGAGCTGAAATTCGTTTGCAATACTTAAGACGCACGGTGGGGCGTTGGCCTGTTGAGAATGTTTGCCGCTGACCTAAGTGGTCAATAATGATCTGTTATACAGTTTATACTATTATTTTTCTTTTCTGTTTCTCAATAACGCAACGAGAGGTATTATTTTAGTTCGCAATTTTTTTGATGTAGTGATAGCGGTTCATTTTGTTATTTCCTTAAAATATTAAAACGAAGCCATTGCTGTTCTTACCGCTCGACGTAATTAAAACGGCATCGCAAGAGAACGTCATTATGGTACGAGAGCTACCAACGTTTTCGAGAAAGAACTTTAGTATGGCTGATTTTTTTATATTTACTTGCTCATAGAAGCCTGATTGAGATGCACCAAGTCTAGCAGCCGGAAGTGGTTGCGTTTCCTTCTGCGCATCCTGTTTGTGCTGGTGAAAATTTCGGAGTTTGAAACATTTTTTAATTTTTTTTCATCAATTTCTCCGTCCATTTTTTTAACAATTTTTTTACCAAATTAAGTTTAAATTGACAGAGTGTTACTTTACGTATTACAACTACGTATGCTATATTAGTAGTGAAAAAAAAATTAAAAACATAAGTTATACTGTTTCATTATGAATTTATTATTAAAATTATAATAAGACTGTCTAGAAAACTGTTGACTACCCCTGAGGCGTCACTTGGTTGTCACTAATGACAGTGAAATTTCTTTGTTTCAATTGTTTAGACACCAGAAATGAACTATGCTAACTTGGAATTTTGGAAATTTGCGTTTTTAATGCCAAATTGTTTATCTTAAGGATCTAAAAATGTTATCAAATTACAACAGAAATAATTAAAGCAGTTCCAAGAAATGGCGCAGCACTAAGTAAATTTACTTTTTGCGCTCGCCCGCTATATTTCGCTAACTGGGTAGAAAAGCGTGTATTTAGGGCCTTGCAATTATAATCTTTTCCTTTTCCCATTTCTTGGGTGCCAGGTGGTGACCATTCTACTCCACTTGTCTTTTCCTCTCAGTGTGTGGCCTGTCCATCTCCACTTTAATATTTTTTTTTTGTTTTTTTGGGAAATGGGAAAAGGAAAAGAGGAAGGCAGAACAAACGATGGAAAGATGACATAGAAATAACGGGAGGAAGGGTTTGGACGAGGATTGCTAAGGATAGGGCAATATGGAAGGAGTTGGAGGAGGCCTATGCCAAAGGGCACACAGACAAAGATTGCCGGTGTCTAAGAGATAGGAAATATGATTAAATAAAACATAATTGAAAGCCATATTATCAATATGACAAGAGCACCTACATACATGACACGGATTAACCGGCGGATTAAGAGAGTTTAAAAATTGAACAGGATAATTTACCGACTCATCCATATCGACCATGGTGGCAACAACCTTCAAATGAATATATCAACATTTCATTTATCGCAGCGGGTTGGTCATTTTTGGGAGTCATAATGGCTCTCTCGCGCATAACCACTGTATCGGTTTGTCATCATCACTATATTATATACAGTATCAGTATATTATATATAGTATTCAACATCACTATACATTTTATCTATACCTAAGTTGGTATTTGTATCAACCCATCTATTTGTGGAAAGTTTACGTTCCCGATTTGAAGAAGAAGATCTGAAAATCTACCGGCAGAAATATGCATCGTGTATGAATGGGAAAGTGAAATATGTCTTTTTTGGGAGGTGTCGAGATCAGTATAATTGCGCTATGAGACCTATCCACAAATTCCTCAACCATTTCATGACAGGTGATATTTGCTCATGGCACACAGACAGACAGACATACGAATACGCGGGTGGAGACCTATATCCACAAGTTTCTCAATAATTTACAGACAGCTGAGATATTTTCTGTCTGTCTGTCAGTCTGAGGAGAGACTGCCTTCTTATTTGTGTATCGCTTGTACAACGGACAGTTCTCTGAAGAATTGTTTGATCTGATTCACACGGGCTACCTTCTACCATCGCAACTCTTGCCATCGACGGATGAGTATGGACTCATACTCATATATTGGAACCGAAGTTTCTACTGTGCAATTTCAAAGGAGTTTTCTACCGCGTACACTCAGGCTGTGGAATGAGCTCCCCGTCGTGGCTTTCCCAAAGCAGTTTAGCCAGAGGGTCTTCAAAAAGGGTGTGAAGATATTTCTGTATTTCTTCGGGGTCGGAATTATCAAAAACGCTGAGGCACATATAAATTAATTTTCAATCATCAGCCTAAACACAAAATTTGAAGGTCCTAACTTCGAAACTGATGGACTTTCGTACAAACTTGCATCCTCTATGTTACCCCATAGGGGTGTAATATTAAAAAATCCTTCTTTAGTGGATACCTACACTGTATAATTATAAATTTAGTGATGTTTACTGTTGAAATGAAGTACTTTCATATACAACTTAATTCCCTTTTCGGGTGGAATTATCATAAACGCTGAGATAACTTTACATTAATTTTCAATCGTCAGCCTATACACAAAATTCGAAGATCCTAACTTCAAAAAAAACTTTCATCCCCTATTTTACCCCCTTAGGGGTGAAATTTCCAAAAATCCTTCCTTACTGGATACCTACACTGTTTAATAATACATTTAGTTGAGTTTTTTGTGGAATTGAAGGCCTTGCTTACCCAACTTCATACCCTTTTTTCCCCCTTTGGGGGTGGAATTATCACAAACGCTGAGACACCTATAAATTAATTTTCAATCGTCAGCCTAAATACTTATTTTGAACATCCTAACTTCGAAACTGACGGACTTTCATACAAACTTTCATCCCCTATTTTACCCCCTCAGGGGTGGAATTTCGAAAAACCCTTTCTTAGTGGATACCTACACTTCACAAAGAATACACCCTCCAAATTTCATGTCTCTAGGACCAGCGGTTTAGGCTGTGCGTTGATATATCAGTCAGTCAGTCAGTCAGTCAGGACTTTGAATTTTATATATAAATAATGGATAGAATGGTCGAATTGAAACAGCGCAAAAATTGCACCGACTCCATATAACACAGGTAACATAGGAACAGGGTAAGAATACAACGAATAAAATAACATAAAAGTAAAAAAAAAGTATTTTAAAAAGTAAAAACCACCGTGTTATCTAAATGAAAAAAAAAATATGAGGAGAAGAAGCGACGCAAGAAACTTCTCATGTGCCCGATAGGTTTATTGTTGTAATTTTACAATAAAATTATCACTTTAATTACACCTACAGTATTAATAAATTAAAAGTTTTAGTAACGGGTGAAATAGCAACTGCACTAAGGTGTGCACACAGGTCGAGCCAAACAAGTCGGCCTAACTATTCAACTTACTGATACATAGTGTATATTAAAATATTGATAACTAATCCTAACATCCTAACTTCCTAACTAATATTATAATAAATGCGAAAGTGTGTTTGTTTATTTGTTACGCCTTCACGCCTCAACGATTCAACTCAACGGATCATCATGAAATTGGGCATGCAGATAGCCTATGGTATGGAGAAGGACATAGGCTAATTTTTATCCCGGGAACGCGGGTTAAACAGCGGGGGACAACTAGTACAACATATTTTCGGAGATTTCTCAGTTTTAAGTGTATTTCGAATCGTCGATAGAGTCAACTGTAACGTTCATAAGTGCCTTATCAGGGCCTAACCTGAATAAATTACTTATTTATTTTGATTTTGAAAATAAAGTTATATTATTTTTTCCTTCGAATGGTTCTGGTTTAAAATTTACTTTTTCAAGTTAGCATTTTGTTCATTGCTGCTATTGATTGGGTCTCGAATTCCACTTCCGGTACATGGTTCTGACATTAGTTTCGTAGCTTTAAGTATAATCTCGCTCACTGCTTAGCTTCCTCGCACTTTTTTGGTGGAAAGAAGGCAGCCAAGGTTTTTATTTCAGAAAGTCAACCAAAGCTCAAGTAAAATTGTGGGTTGAGATTAAACAATTGAATTTGGAACCTGTCCCGATGACATAAGGTTTATTTTCGATTAACACAATGTTCTTGAACAGATCTTAAATTAGTCTGTGTACCCTTATGCAGCCAGATATCCGTCTGGCAAATTAATTTTAGGTTCTTTGATAGCATAACTATATAATGTTGAAATTTCAGCTCTTAGAAAATGGTTTAGAAGAAAATATGGCTTTCACAAGATTCACAACTAAAATAGCATCTGGCACATAGTTAGCAACCACATAACGCTCTGTCGATTTAAGTTTAGGTTGCTAAAAGGCTGTAGAAAATGGTGAAGAGAAAATTATTCGTACTAAAATGGTTTAATGGGTTAAAAATCCGAAATTTTCACTAGTACAAATAGGATGCGCAAAAGCAAACGCAACCACTCCCAGCTGCCAGACTTGGCGCATCTCTATCAGGCTTTAATGCGTAAGAAAATATCAAAAAACCAGCCTTACTAAAGTTCTTTTTTTCGCGACGTTGCTAGCTCTTATACCATTATGAGACTTAATCAGTGCACAGCAATACAGTTACCTTACTGAAAAGCGAGTACGTAAAATAATAGTTTCGCTTTTATGAGCTTATTTAACATTTATTGAGCTAGTTGTCTTCAATTAAATTTTAACATTTTCCTCTCTCGCTATGATAAATTGAATAATAAAATCGATTAGATCTAGCCGTTGTTTTAGTAGCTGATGCCTGAAATTGTTTTGTCAGCGTCTGTACCTTCAGAGCGCGTCCTAGATTGTCCGTGCTGGGTGGTCGAACGCCAAAGTGGGACTGTACTCGATTCTCTTTCAGTGTTTACCTGTTCCCGTTGATGAAAAACTATTAAACCTGAAATATTTAACTAGACAGAACGATAAAAACCATAGTCTATTAATAGAAAATTAAAATAGAGCAATGAATTAATAAATACAATTACGTGGCTTTCGGGCCGTTCGCTTCAAGACTTTTTAATCACTAGGGTTCAGTGTAAAGCCGACAAATAGGTCGAGATATGATTTAAAATGTTCGCTTGAAATCCGACCCACATCGAGGCGCCCTGTCGGGTGGTCGGTAAATTAGCGGTTAGGTCTGTCGTTAACATTGCAATCGTTTCCTTGTAGCCATCGCGCTTCAACGTGGCCATTATGAGCACGGCTTTACTTCTTACATATATAACTAATATTATTTTATGTATTGATATTATGAACTTGGGAAACGACGACGAACCGGCACCACAATATCTGACTTTAAACTGATTACGTATATAAATACTAAATCCTATACTTTTCCTCTTATTTTCCCTCAATGTAAAGTGTATGTTACGTTTGAAGGTATACTTACACTTGTTGAATTGTAAATAAGCACAGCCAGCACCCTTCAATATTATTCTTCAATTCTCTCCTTTATGATAATACCCAAGTGAGTACACTTTACCTAAAATTTGCCGTTTATGGAGTACAACAAAGAGTTGGTAATGTTTATTTCGTTTCTCCAAATATTTTTGTATACTGTTGCTAGAAAAGGCAAATAGATTACTTTTTTGTCTGAGATGGAAACGTAGTGTTAAGGAAATTATATATTATTATTTACATTGCTAACAAAGCGTACTGTTTGTAAATATTTATGCTATGGGTTTTTTCTGTTAGGACAAAAATTTATTATTTTATGAATTCGTTCGTAGAATTTTGGGTTAAAATAGGAAGCACAGAAGTGTCTTCTCCAGTGGTTATTAGTCTACATAATATTACCAAAATTATTATCGAAATATTGAATTCGTGGTCAAGATCGAGACCGTCAGAATAAGCTTCAATCTCAACCAAGGCCATGGGAATTACGCGTTTTTATTTATTTATTTATAAATCTATTATTCTGAAAATCAGACTATAAACTCACATATTTAGTTCTCTAAACTTAACAAGTGTAGTAAGCCTCTTTCAAAAAGTGGGAGGTACTTTTTGAAAGAGGCTTGCTTTGCATTATTTGCAAACATTAATAAAGAAACGAAGGAAAAACAATAATACTTAAATCTGTTTATTCATCAGCTATCTATGTATAGACAAGAAAATGAATACTAATATTTATAAAAGATGTTACTGGAATTTGTTCTATAAAAAGACATGTCTTTGGTGTTCCAGTTAAATGGGGGAGAGATTGTATTTAATCCGCCCACGGAAAACTTTCAAGGGCACTCTTACCTATTGAAATAGAGACACTGGATCCCGGCACGAAAATACCTCACCTCTAAAGGAATCGAGACTCGTGATCAGCTAGATGCGTAGGTGTTGCCAAGGGATACCATCTGGTAAGGCAACTTCCATTTTTAGACGCTTACATAGCCGTAGCACGAGGTTTCGCCCACATAAACCTGTATTTGCAATATTTATCCGTACTTTCAGTAAAAATGCTGCTTTGATATCAAAATATCTATTGAAAAGATGAAAATGTCTTTAATTTTGAAAACATTATTGAAATAATCATAATTACATACTGCTCTCCAAAAAAATACGCAATAGATCTTACCTTTTGAAGCGTAAAGCTTCTAGAATTTTATGTTCCTGACTGTATTATTTTCTCCTAATCCCAATCGTATCAATCAATCAGCAATGAAAATATTGTGGGAGAATTTTATAGGAATGTTTAATTAGAAGAGGTAAACCAGATATTTAACAAAACGATCTAACTCCGGAATACCCGAGTACCTCCCATCATGAGTGTTGAGGATCTATAAACATTGAAGAGGTATGGCCATTTGTCGGACAAACCCACCCCTGGAACCGCCATTGACTATTACCTAATCCCATTTTAACACTCACGTGTAGTCTACCCTTGCAGTGAGGGTGTGCGTGGGTTCGTTTCGTTCTAAAAGTAGGCTTAGCCTCCGATTCCGCGAAATGTGCGTCATATACTTGACAACGATGACGTCGTTTATTATTATGTTACACACTTCACTTTCAGGCGGTGATACCTGATTATGCAGCAGAATGATCCCTTTCGTTTTCGGAGACTTCGTCTTTTTCAATTGAAAATAAATGATAAGTACAAAAATATATACATATAAACTATTCGCCAAACTATTATGTTTGATGGCGAGACATGCTCTTTACAGATTAATATACCTACCATTATCAAAAAAAAAAATTGTTAATAGCCGGGTGTGCATAATGTCCGATGATATTATTATTCTGATATCTTTACTGATTCACTGAGGAGCTTCATAGTTCCGAGTCAACTAGTCGATGCTGTGCTGGCTTATCGACGCCACAGTAGTAAGCCTGGGCCAAATAATCATGAGTTACATATCGTAGAGATACCAGTATAATAATATGAACTGTAAAAAAGGTATTATGCTGATTGAGTTCTGGATCTGTTTCTACTATTTAGGTCGGAATTACTCGGAATCGTATGAAAATAGTCCCCGATTGCGTAGATCTGGTACCTACTGCACTAAATTATCTATTTAGGTCGCAGTAAACCTCAATGAATATGCCCCTTTTGATTCTATCTACTTAACCGGGAATAAGTATCTCTATATTGATATTCTGCTGAGTTAAAGATGAAGGAAGATTTTCTTGGATCAAAAAATGTACCTCCCATACATAGCTAACTGTGTAGTCATCCAAAGTAGTCGTATATTTGGCCTGTTTTCAAAAATTCTAAATGGCGAAATCCTAACTTTCTAAATCCAAAAAAAAAAACTTAATCGAATCCTAAATTTATTAATACGAAAGTGACTTTGTTTGTTACGCCATCACTCCTCAACTACTCATTGATCATCATGAAATTGACATGCAGATAGCCTTATGACATGGAGAAGGACATGTCTTATGACATGGTGTTGCAAGCATCCATAAGCTACGGTAACCGCTTACCATCAGGCGGGCCGTATGCTTGTTTGCCACCTAAGTGGTATAAAAAAAAAACATAGGCTATTTATCCCGGGAACGCGGGTGAAACCGCGAGGGAAAGCTAGTCTAATATAAATAAAAAATCTTAGATACTTTTTAAAATGAAAATTCCATAACTGCAATACAATTTCTATTACGAGACTAAGCTGGAGTAATTTCACAACGATGGGTATTTCCGAATTAATCTGTAAATTGCATTCTGAAGTGTGTCAATAACAACCAACCTAACATCGAGTAACTAAGTTTATTGAATTTCAAGTACCCAAGTAAGTAGTACAATTCCTTGAAACATATCGATTTCAAGTGTTGAATTATGAAATGAGCGTGGAGGCTTCTAGTAATTAGTCCTCTACAACTTTAAAGAAAATCATAAAATTGAGGTCAAATTATTTATACATATAACATTTGTAATTTTTCATTTTATTTACTTTCGCGATCAAGATTTAGAAATGGGATTATAATTAATTTGCCTATGAAGCTATTTTAAAACCATTTTTTAATAAGGGGCTATGGGTTCCGGAAATACGTTTCTTTTATAACTTATTTTTTTTATATCCTATCATTTTTATATCCCATGTTTTATAGGGCATATCCCTTTAAGTTTATTTCATTTTTTTATTTGTGTTATAGCGGCAATTGTAATATAAATTCTGTGAAATTTTCAACTGTCTACCTATTACGGTTCATGAGATACAGCTACAGCCCACACAGTCAGACAGACTACCGGACGGACAGCGGAGGCTTAGTAATAGGGTGCCGTCCTCCAAAACTAAAGACCATAGTACCTACATTATTCTTTTAAATATGTTTATGGCAGAGGTGTCAATAGTTCATGGATATTTATTTAGTTGTAATTTCCTCCTCCGATTCACTATTTTGAACCGAAAACAACCGCACTGAGTATTTTAATATGAGAAAAACAATTATTTATCCTTTCTAAATATTGTTGCAGTTAAGTTCATCAGAAAACTAAAGTGGTAGGAGGGGGCGGTAACGTAATGTTTCTAGGAACGAGAAATGACAGAAAAACCCGTAGATAACACCACGCTTTGATTACCGAGAATTGGGAGTGTTTGTTTATGAACGGCCCGCCAGCGACGCAAGTGGCAAGTGTCGCGACTTATCAGCTCCGATTACTGTTGACATTACATCGTGATTCACTATAAAAGTGATCGTTACCACTAGGTATTCACCCTTTGTAACTTTCCCTTTGTTTGTTTACAAGCTGTCGTGAGTTAGTGTGTTATTATTACCCGCTTGCCCGCGCGAAATCTTACTTGCGACTGTAAAAAGATGAATGGATATGGGGTGACGTTATTTTTTTGTTGCTTGCAATGTCGATTAAACTTTACACAACTTGCGTTGATGACATTTTATCTTACCTAACTTTTACCACTCCATAAAATCCTCTAATCGAAACTGGCAACTCTTAAGAACTTAGAAATTGGTTTAACTAATCAAATAACTTCGTATGATGACTTTCCAACATTACTATACGGGAAAGTCCAGACACAACAAACAACGCATAGACGTGACATTTTCCTCTTAGCTTGCAAAGAGATATCCATTAACATTGCAGCAGAAAAATAGAAAACGACAAAACTTATCCTAGGTAAAGGAAGTGGTAAACCACCTGGATCATCACATTATCAGCTAAAGTTTACGTTTCCACCAAATCGCCGTGAATCTTGCCAGCAATTTAACCGTCTCGTAAATCAGACTTGTCTCAGTTCGTTGAACACTAATTCTAACAAAGTCTAGACTAGTCAATAGCTAAGATATGCAAATGGACGGTGTAAGCGCACTCGTAGTAACTGTTTCAACTACGCCAGGTGGTCTACTTCAATGAAGACACTTCACTCGGGTCAAGATAGTTGTTGCTCGCATTCATTTATCACACACTTTACGTGTTGTGTTGAAAGCTTTTATCTCTTAACCGACTGAATTATATGAAGAAGTCCTTTAGAATTTGTATAATGCGTGGAATATTACTCACAAAAATAATGCTCTTTATATTCTGCTACTAGTGAATTGATTGATTTGGTCCTTTGTCAATCCTTAGGCCATAACTTTAGGGATTTATTCAGCGGTTCTTTACCGAAAGGTATGAGATCACCGAATCACCCTTCCTTGTACATTTTATATGCACATAGTTATATTAGCAGCGTTACCTCCTCAGTGCTTGTTTATCCGTAGAATTATTTAGTTGTGCTCGAGGATATGGGATCAAGTCGTAATTATGTGTGATGAAAGCCAAAACTGACCTTTCGCTGGGTCGCTTTTAATGGAGACTTGTCTGGCCCAAACATGACCTTTGCACGGTTAACCTCAACGGTGCATTATTAATATATTTGTATAATACCACTCCACTGTATGCGGCTTACTAAGCCATGCGCTTCATGAAAATCGCATATTTTTTTGTTGGCTGTTTTTTGTGCAATCTAAAATTCATAGATGTGGCACTAAATCCAAAGTAATCTTAAGTCTGACTGAAAATTAAATACTTAGCCCTCTTTTATCATTACGTAGATTGATACTGATAAAAGTAGTTCCAAAGCGGTCACATTTCTTGCATCATTCATATAAACACCACAATCTTCTAAAAAAAAAAACTATAATTCAAACATTACCGTTATTTTATCATCAATATAATAAAATAAAATAAAACAAAACACTTGAACTATTTATATTTTATACGGCCTCTATTACCGGATCGGACGGAACTATGAAAAGAAGACTGATCTCTGAAGGTTGGTCACATTTTCTTGTTAATATTTTTCAACTAATAATTATATTTTCCTTTTTCCAGGTACGTACCTAGCAACCTAATGCTCATATTTTATGCTGTTTACGTAAGTGACAAACCCGCCATAAATATTTTATATTGTAAGCTCATCGTGTCTTAAGAGACCATCCAAAGTCAGAATCCATGAGGAAAACCGTTCTCAATCCTCTACCAACATGACACAAACCGAAACAATAAAGTACTTGTCTCCATACGTGTCTCCTATTTTATTTATTTGTCGACTTTTGTTTTTTTTTGTTTAGTACAAAAATCTCAACATTAGTACGCGATTGTTGATAAAATTTATCGCACAAAATAACAATTGACGACAACCTGTTGTCATAGCGTTTATCACTACGCTGAACGTTCTGTTCAGCGAATTCCTTTGAAGATTATATAAGTAATTTTTATCTAATGCCTACTATGACATAGCATTGTAGGGTAGCGAGTGACGTGTCTCATTGATTTTTATATCGAGTGTTGTATTGACGAGCGCCACTCCTTGTTTCGGCCGTTACACAGTGCACGTAACGTCGGTCGCCTATACATCGCCTCGTGTCAACTTATAATCTTGCTGATTAAAAAATATATAATAGTTGCTGTATTAAATGATTGTTAATTTATACCCTAGGTGGCGACTGGCTAATCATGTATCTTAAATAAAAAATATATTTATTATAGTAATTTTTTCTCTATATGAAAAATTTCTATATATTTAATAATAAATAAATATCCTGGGATATTCCTTACACACGGTCATCTGATCCCTAACTAAGCAGAGCTTGTACTATGGAAACCATACAACTGATATAATACATATACTACTTTTTGTTTATAAATCCATACTTAATATACATAATTGCAGACTCAGGACATACAGACATGATCATGCACACAAATGCGTGTCCTGTGTGGGAATCGAACCCACGACCTGCGGCGCGATAGATGGTATCTTAACCAGAGTCTTAACCAACCGCGCCAACTGGCCCGGCAATGTCCATGATATTCTTTATTTAGTTTAGAAAATTAATTAATTTTAAAAATTTGCTTTCTACTTCGAAATATAAAATCATGATAGGTAGGTACCTGCTGCTAAGGTAGGTAGGTAGGTACCTACTCTGAAGCAGTATTCAGTGTAATTGAATTTCTCGGTACGTGCTGATTAAACAATCAGCGTTACGACCCAACCTATGTCACTCACTTGGAAACAGGCGATAAAATAAAGTTTAATGCAAACAATTCCATGAAAAATAAATAATATTTATTAAAATACAATGTAAGTAGATCCCCGATTACTCATTATATCAATGTGATAACAAATGACTATGTTTATTGCATCACGACGGCACAGCATGGTTAGTACAGGTGTACGTACAGGCCAGTGTTTATTTTTAGCTTTATTTGCTCAATACACGTTACGGCGACCTCAAAACACGGTGGCCCAGTCGGGTTGATAAACTAGAATTATCAAAAACTACTATTGTGCACCCACCTTGCATTAGCGCTGCATGCTTGTATAGAACTTCATTGAAAATTATACAGTGAATAATGTAATGTTTGAGTTTTCTATCATTGTATTTTGATCACTAGAGCTTTCCGACCCCCGGTTTCACCCACGAGAGTTTGCAAGTGTGCAAACTTCATACCAATCAGTTTATCTTTTTATTTATATACATAGATAAATTACTTTATTCAAACACAATTATTTTTTCCATTTATAAATAGAATAGAATATTATTCACTTCACTTGAAGAAAGAAATGTTACAGTTTTGTTGCAAATCTTTGGTATGAAAAATTTGCAATTCTTGAGCGAATTACCCTGCGGGCCATTGGGAAGTGGGCCATGATGACTTAACACCCACGTACAGAAATTGCACAAAGGATCCCATTTTAAATTTTCGAATAAGAACAAAAATGGGTATACAGAGAAGACTGATGTTATGTGACGCAGTATGATTCAGCTGAATGGCTGGTGTTGAGGCGCCAAAATTAATCTTATCGTACGTGGAAACTAGTTCATCGCATACCGACCCTTGTATCTACCTTTAGCAGGTAACCAAGCTAAGATAGCGACATGTATTTTATCATTGATAAATAAAAATATTGCACAATATTACGGCGCCAAACGTGTTGACGCGATAAGTGACGACCGATTCAACGCTCTTTACAAACACCTTACCATTAAAGACATAGTTTAGGGCGTTCAAAGTTTCACCTTTACATAAAAGAAAACAAATTGCCGTGTGTTTAAGAACATAAACCAAAACAGCTTTGAAATGTTTTTAGTTCTAATGATTAATGTAATGATACTTTCACCACGTTAATATTTTACTACAATGAATTCAGCGCAGCACTCGCCGTGTGGATGTGGATACAATGATTTTCTCACAAACGTTCCCGATGTTCTCACTATCTGTCGTCATAACAATGTAATTCGTCATAAACGCTTTGAATACGCTCCGACGTTTAACGTCGAGTTTCCCACATCTCTGACAACGTTTCCATAAGTAACAAGTTGAAGCGAAACTGAGTGTGCCTTCAAGGTGCTGAATTACTTGCAGTAACTTTTTCAACAACACACTGCAGTAACAAAGCAATGGTGATTGTAAATTAAAGCGAGCACCGCCATGCGCCATGCCATACCATGTTATCGCTACCCGCTCGTGACTTGGACACGTATTCAGTATACGTCAAACAGCCCCGGGGAAATTACATGCCACCTAGCAATTTCTACGTGTAGTGCTACTAGAAAATGTAATTAATTTAATATATTA
Organism: Achlya flavicornis; assembly: GCA_947623365.1. Taxonomy (NCBI): domain Eukaryota; kingdom Metazoa; phylum Arthropoda; class Insecta; order Lepidoptera; family Drepanidae; genus Achlya; species Achlya flavicornis. Next base: position 10,334,841 of record OX392482.1, read on the forward strand.
TTATTATAAAACAATGAAACGCTTTTTAAACGTGTTTCTACGTGTGTGTATACTATTTTTATGTATGGGGGTTTTGTCTGATGGTCGTTTTATTGCTTGCCTAATTAATTTGAAAACTTGCCTTTTTGCTAGACCGTGTAGTCGTATTTAATTTGAATGTTACATACGCTTCGTTTCTCTTTTAATGATATACTTTTGAGTATCTATAATGTTCATTAAATTAATACAAACAAGTCATGTCAATGAAACGAGACCGATACCGTCGAATTGTTAATTTCCAATAATTAGACCTGTCACTGTCCGAACACCGCCGCTGCTTTGACGAGTCTGTGCTGCCGATGCTGCTGGCACGCTTACCCCGGCAATTACATAGGAAAATAAACAAAAAACGACCTCCCGTTGGCTTGGTGGCTTCGAGGGACACCTGTCCATGGAAACAGGTTTGACACAGCACTTGCGTAGAGCTGTGACCGTGTGTGAATAGACATGATGTATCTTCTCATATACCCAAACTTGTTTTGGTGAGAATGTTTTAATCGGCACGCTTTAGATTATGACAATTAGGCGATATGTTGCCGATTTACATATAGGTATACAAACATGTTATTGATGAAATTAGTATTTTAGAGCTCCCAGAAAAGCATCAATTATATTGAATAACGAAAAACTAAACGCCACAACCTTATACTTGGAGCAAAGTCAAATCATAGGTCACAAATAAATAATTAATAGTAACTTGTCTATGTATCCGACAAGACAGCACTTGAATCTAATTACAACTTTTGATTACAAATGTATAAACAGTGACTCTTTTTTAAGGCGCATGAAAATTATGAGTTACAAGTAATTAATGTGATTTCTGTGCTCGATCATTATCAATCGTCATTCGGGACGGGTGCGCGGGAGCTTGACGAATTAGGGGGAATTCTACTACTTAGAGCCGGTTCCCCATCATTTTAGTGCGGAAACATTACGATGTTAACTCTTGACTTATTTTTATAAGCTTTTTTATTTGTTTGACGGTTCATGATGGCTACATAATTATATCCAGTTGTAGAAGAAAACTTATTGACGAATCTGAAGTGTGTCTTGATATAATAGGGAAGAAGTATTCAATACTGAATACAAACGAGTTATCGCCCAAAATAGTTGTCGGATCAATCATTAATTTATTATTAATCAATGTAATCATTAAATGCCACCTTTATGCAATCAGACTTAGCAATGTTGATAATATTAAAATCCTAGTGTGAGCTATGTTGATAAATATATTGTACAGAGCCTACAGTAAATTGCACGTGCATAATGTTAAATACCTACCTATAGGCGGGAATCCCCCACTGTGGCGCCAAACCATGGCGTGACTGACTTATTCTGGCATACACGAAAGTTATGGGTTCGGTTGTAAAATTTATTTAAGTATTAAGTACGTTGTCTGATCGTATTTAATTGCCATTGCTTAGACATTGTTACTGTTTATTTAAATGTGCTTATCTTTTTACCATAATTTAATTAACATCACGTAATGTATTTCGAGGAATTGGTTATCAGGAATGAATCTAAATTATTATGAGACTTCAAATTAATTTAGTATCGAATTTTCACCATCACGTCAAGTAAGACCTACGTTTAAACTGTAGCGACTAGCAATTATGTTGCAATACCAATGAGCTGCATTAAAATATTACGCTTGCTAATAAGTATCGTGAGGGTTTAAATATCGGTATCGTCACCTGTAATATCAATACTAGGTACCTTGTAATTATAGGAATATATGTCCAGCGGGTCGGTTCAAGCAATCATCGTGTTCTGTTATTAGCCGCTGCAGTACGTGACGACGGCTTCAAGCCAGTATTTTAATTGATTAAATATTTACACTAATGCGCTTCTGTGAATATACAAGTATTTATCTTTGATTGAGATTCAGCTACGATATTGTGCGGATATACTTCGTGTATTATCTTGGTCGATTCACATCACTGTATCAATTATTTACTGCAAGCTGTACTTAGACATTTTCATTTTTACCTGGAAATATGTCATGATTGTCGTACAAATTTGTCTGGTACTTTTGTGCTGCTAATATTGAAGACCACTACTCTCTTATCTTGCTAAATTGGTTTCTAATTTTCCTATGACATATTCTATAGTTCAATAAATAACTGATTCAAATAACGACATGTTTGTCTATTTATAACAACAAAGTATCGCATCACATTTGATTGGTAAAGACACATTGAAAACAATTAAAATCGTACTTTGCTCCAACAGAGTTGCATTTGTCCGGCAATATCTTAAAAGGCAGATTGAATATTTACATTGCATTCTGTGGCACCAAGAGTAATAAAAAAAAATGTATGGGTGATTTCAAACTTAAAAACATCGGTTAAAAAGTCGATCGTATTCTTAATTTGCCCAAATATCTCCTAAGTAATTTATCAATTTGAATATAAAGACAATTTACAAAACGTCTTGATAACCAAACTGACAGCGACACACATGAAGTTATTCGTAAACGATTGTGCTCGTTCAAACAGTTGCACATAATGTCCTCAACTTTGTACACATATCACAGGGCGACAATTGCTCGAGCCACATAACAACTACTTACGTTTTATTTGTCGTCAGCGGTAAATTGCTGTCTTCGGGAACTAATAATTTAATCAAAACCATGTCCAAGCAATCGCTGCGCGGAACAATTATGGTGGGAAGTGATTGCTGAGACAATCTGAGCAACGACTTGACGCATTTTATTGTTGTTATGGTCAGCAATTGACTTGGCGCTTTTCCTAGCCGTAACTTGAGCAGTATATTCCCTCGTCAAAGTTGTAAAATAGTTAATTATTTCCCAGTCTATATTTATAACTACTGCCCTTTAATTAACCATTCGCTTGTAGTGTTAAATACTTCAATCATTGTCACTTTTTTATCTCGCCTGACAAATCCACGAGATTGTATTAATTAGCAATTAGCATATCTACCTGATCTATCTATCTGCCTGAGGGTTGACTGATACCTTTATTTATATAGTTACTTTTATTTTACATGCGGTGTTATGTATAAAACTCAAGTAGTAGCTACTTAAAATAGGTAAACATGTCACCGTTTCGTGTCGTCATTCGATATATCGACATCGATATTTTTTTCGTCAATCGGTATCGGATTCCTGGGTACGTTGCACATTGGGGCTTCACTGTATCTAGTCTAAGTGACAGTGTAAGCCAACTCCGCGACCAATGATGTTTTGGTAGCGAGGGACGGACATTTGGTTTAGTTTTATAGTCATAATAATGGTGCCGATTATGTTGTAAATCGCACTATACTAATTAACATCACATCTTTCTTCCAAACATTATTGAAAAAGGATAGAACATATTAAATGCTGTCAAATTAGTCTTTGTTGTCTTCACTCGCGGGTAGACGTAGCCGCGATATATGGCGACTTTTATATTGAAAACAAGCATTGGATTAATTTGGCAGGGCTACATTTCTTACATCCTTTTCTTATCTTCTTTGCTCGAAAGGGATCAGCATATCTTTCTTTTAAAGTATTTGCTTGTTAGGGAGAAGAGAGAGACAGATGAGTTATTAGAATAGGGAGTGAGTCAATACCCTATCATAGATATAGAAAGCAATTGGATGTGGCTCATCGATGAACACCAAAGTTCTTTCATAATATTCAGCAAGAGTGGAGAGCAACGGGTGTGAATCTCGGGGAGTGTGCGGCGAGGCTAAGTGGGCCGCCCGGTCGTCGGCCACTAGGCAAACACTCGCCTCCGACCCAAATTGCCATCACTTGTCACACTCGATCGACCGAGTGTGTTCTCGGTTCCCGCGTGACTGGCAAAAAATATATCGATGTCACTTTCCCTTATTGGTGCAATTAGCTTTTCAGTAGCACTGGTTATGATGTCAAATATGTTACAACGCTGTGACGACCTGGTAAAATCATTTTTCAATGTTTGATCCTGAACTGAGGCCTGTGTGACCGCATCTCTCCATGGTAAGTGATGTGGCCGAACCGAAGGTGGTAAGCCCACAAAGCCTAGAAGAAGCTGGCTCTCAAGTACAGCTGTCGGAACACACCGATAGGAGCTTGGCGACCGATTTTCAAATAGAGGATGGTATACCACCGTGGTATAGTTTCCTCACGTTGTTTTCCTTGCTCATTGTAGAATTGAACCTGAGCGACATTATCAAATTTTGATAGAGCTCTTTAATAAAGAACCTATGACAAACGAACAGATGGAACAGACGGTCAGCGTAAGCTTCGTCATAGAGTTTCTTTGGAACTCTATGACGAAGCTTACGCTACTTACTACTACTACTACTTAGCTTACTTTATCGTACCGCTCATTTACTTTATCATACTTACAACTGATTCTGTATAAAACTAAAAAGTCTGAAATAAATCGTCATAGAGTTTCTTTGGAACCTTTTGCATCGTTATCCTAAATCGATGTTTTATCTATCTTTCTATGGATTTGTTTGTGAACAAAGCATAAAATAAATATTATTTAAATCTTCAAATATTCGTTTTGAGCTCAATTAAAACTTATTCAAGCATAAATCAAATAAGATTACCTAGAAATTTGTCAATTTGAATAAATAACAGAACCCGTTTGTCATCGAAATTAAAACTGTTTTTAAACGACGGCTTTTAAAATATTGATTTAATATGTGGGATCATTTGTATTAGATTATCACAGATCAAACTATTGGGTATGATCAATGATTATAAATTGATACCATTGTATTTTTAAATAAATTTGCTTATTTTTTTATGATCTTCTAAGAAATATGTCTTCTAACAATTGCTTAAGCTTTACGCAATTTTTCATTCGTTTCATTTCTTCTTTCAACTCTTTCTTGTTACATTTTGGGTCACATTTTTTGTGAACTACTTTCGAGTCTTCTGATAAATGCCATATACTGTTTTTCGTCTTGTTTCAATTTTATGTTTTGTAGTGTATTGTGTGCAGAAATAAATGTCACACTTTCTAAGTCTCCTATTCATTGACCAAGATCCTCAGACTACGTCATCACTTGCGGTACTAGCGAACACAAAGGAACACGAATCTTTTATATGCTTGCGTTGCTCCAAGAATTTGTGCTTTACAGTGGTATGATTTGAGTTGAAAATAAAGACCTTGCGATTGACCACAATCTCGGTTGGGTTAGTGATGATATTGTTGAAGGTCTTGTAAGGTACGGATTCTCCCGTCGTACAATTAACCCTAAGAAACGCTATGACGTTCATTTTGTTTGAAATCTATTATCAATTCCCCACCACTGAAAATCGCTCTGATTGGCAAGTCACACACTAAACATTAAGATGCAGTGATTGATCGATACTGTTATTAATCAGTGCAAAAGCACTCACTAGTTGCGGAATTAGATTGCTCGGTATACCACTCTAAAGGGATTTTCCTCGATGGATTCGCGAGTGTGCGTACAACCTCTACCACAACTACCGTTTTTGTTTCGCGATTTAATAAATAAATGCATTTCAGTAGTTAATATTTCCACTTCCAATTCACAATAAAATAAAATTATCAGTAACCTAAAATTGTATGAAAGAAAGCAAAACTCGAGACCTCTCAAGGATTCGGAAATGAATGTTTTGCCGAGATATAAAAATACTTACGGAATGAGAAACTTTAAGTACAAACTGCCCAAGATAGTTAACAGTTTACCTGAGGAACTGCGAACCAAATTATCAGCTTAATCATTTTAACACAAAATGTAAAAATGATTAAGCCTATCAAAAAGTATATGCTGGGAATGGAAGGGGATGAATTTAGTTATATAATAATAGTCAATATGTATAATGAACTCTCACCGGACATATACGCCTTTCAGGCTTTGGTCAGGTGGTAATGTAAAACTATGTACCTGTCATATAATTTTGATCAATTAAATAAATAAATAATATCGACAGAAGAGAACAGTTCAGAAGCGAAAGCGAATAACACCTTTCTCGGGCCCCAGTGTAGGTATTCGATCATCGTTATATTTATAGTCAAAACAGGATATATTAACAGTACGTTGACATGGCGACACAGGTGCCAGATCCATACATTTTTCTGCATCATTATTGCCACTCGATTTTAAATTTATTTGTTGTAATAAAACCAGTTTAAAAAATAAGATGGTGGTGTGGTGTGTTGTGTCTATTGATAATGATCTCTGCAGATGCCTTTGCTTGATGACTTTTTCGATTGTTTTTCATTTTATTGAAGTTGTTTTATAATTTGTATAGTTCGCCACTATGCATGAGTAATAAAAAACATAGAATGGCTATTTTTTTGCTTTAGATTTTGCGAATTTCTGATTCATAATTGTACCTAATTATATTATTGAATGGAAATTAGAGTAGGTAGGTACTGTGTGGGCCTTTCCTCGTGATCTATCAAGGGGTAACAAAGACATCGGTTCCGACTTTTTGGCGGGAACTTGTGACGTTGTTTTCATTGTATTTTAAATTTCATAAATTCGTGTTTTTTTTAGTTTTATTGCAAAACACCACCATGTTTTATTTTTTTAAAGATCAATCAATGTGTACCAGTGAAATGAAATGAATTGTGTGCATCGTATCTTTTCAAGTTGACTCAAAAAATCCGTGAAAAGTTTTAGTAGGTACAATGGCCACCAATTTACTAAAACATGACTATTATGTGACTAACAACGAGGGCGTGATTTATTGTGACTAGAAATTATTATAACAGGTGGAGATTTCGAAATCTTTTTTTATTTTGAGAATTCAGTTTTGGTCTCATAGTAAAAGTTGTTCAGAATGACTAACCCAACATAGGTTTCGAAAATATGCCATCTTGAAATCTCCACCCAGTATAACTCGACACTGGCAAAATAAGTCCAAATAAGGATTTAGTTGCCAAACATGAAACCAAGAAGAAAATGTCATTGGTTTCAGCCCGGATGTTGTAATGACGAGACCGAGGATATACCTAGCACGTATGTCCAGAAAATGCCATGATCTTTATAAAAGGATGTGTCCTTTAAAGTTTAATCTCTGGTTACATATCTTCGGAACGCACGCCTCGTTTGCCAAATGCCACTTCGTTGTTTATTGATACAAAATATCTCGGTACACGTGTACTAGACCTGAGGTTTGGATAAGAGCGGTTTTATCGCGCGTTCGTCCAAGCGCGCGCCGCTGTCACTAGGCGGCCGATGCGCGTCCTTGACTCCCTCGGGTCGTTGACCGCGCCGCCGCCGCGGGGGAGGCCGCCGGCAATCGGCCCTACACTACATCACGGCTATGCAGTGGCATCGGCTCGGCTTAGCCCTTTAGTTTAACTATCATTCTTTATATGCGGCTGTGTTTCTGGATCGGTGGTAGGAGTAGAGTCGGATCATAATGGAAAGTTTCTGCGAAGGTCAAGGTTTTTCCTAATCATAAAAACCTTGACCTTTCCATAATCAATTAAAAGATGTCAATAAAGCATCTTACAAAATTAAACGGGTCTTTCTATACTAGGTATATATTTGAACATAATTAAAGATAAGGTGTATTGTGTTTGCCATCGTTCCACCTAAAACCACCATTATTTGCATTAAAAGAAAATCTTGTGTCCTTTTCTCCTTCAAAAATAACGTATACAAACATGTGCGCATTGGCAATATAGAGGTCATTCATAAACCTTGGCTACTGTAATGTAAACGTTTTATTCCTGCCTACTCGTGGCTGCGTCATTCACACGCGACTCACTTCACCTTCCTCGCCTCCTGATCGTCCAAGACGTGCTTCGGCGCCTATGACACGCGCCTCCAAAGCGATCGAGGGTTATTGAAAAAGAAAAAAAAACCGCCATGTAATGAAGACTATCCGCAGCAATTTTTATGACGCAAAATTCTCACTTTTGATGTAGTTAACCCCTCGTCACCCCCAAAATGTGAATGAACTTTAATAAAAATATTAATAATTTGATTATTCAAACATCAAATAGGTGGAATAACGAGGTGGTATATTTAAGACGGGGGGTTACAAAGAAACATTCTTATTGACTATTCATTATATTAGAATCCGAGTTTCTTCGTGAGTTCTAATGTAATAAAATATATATTTAATTCGACAAGTTGTATGAAAGTGAGTTGTAACAGTGTTCTCGAGTAAAAAACGTAGCTAACGGAAGTTTCGAACCATTTCGCGTTCAGGAATAAAATAAATTATTTTTAACCACGAGACATCCTGACGTTTTGTTTGCAATAGAAAGTAGAAAATGCTTTTCAATGTTGTGGAGTAGTAGTCATTTGTTTTTGCTAGTTAATATCTCGTTCATTCACCCCGGGCTCGGTGAATCAACCCTTTGTTGCAGAGATGATCCGTACTACGGCGAACATTTTTTTTTTATGTAGATACTTACGTAAATTTTTAACTTTCGCTGTGTGATTTTCATTGTTCATGTAGCTAGACTAGACATAAGATCATAGTTCAAGAATAAGAGGAAACGGTAACGTGCGTTTTGTAGTTTTATCTAATCAGTATGATTATGATTTAGATTATTCGGTTACTATATATTTTTTTTATCTATTCATACATACACTTGAAAATAATCATAATGCTACACGTGTAACTTCTCAAGATCCAATATTTATGGGATAATTGTACCGACGACGCCGACGGCAATATAAAAAAGTGTGAAAATAGTGAACAGTAGGCGGGTATGTATGTAGATGTGAGGAAAGAATAAATAATACAGTCGTTGACGGCCATGATCATTGACGACCACGACCACAGACAAGGATTTCCCGCGGCGAGCTTCATCCCAAAGGAAATTAGCTTCTTATGTTTAGCGTGTCTTCCTCCTCTCGGCTCACAATTGAATCTTTCCAACGCAAATTGGTATTTTTTGCGACAAGCACCGATTGGCCGATGCAATTTACTAACGTCTGGCCTCATCGCCTCGTGAATCAAAAATAGCTACGTCACCGTCCCGTCCATAGACTTTTTTTTACATCTTACATCTAACCTACATCTTTGTAACGGACCGCGATCAGTTAGGCAGTGATTCCATATTGTTTCTTTTTCATGATTCGCTGTCCAGCATAGCTCTCGATCGGATAATAGAGTCAGACGCTATAGTCTTTTTTGTAGTGCGCATTTGCAACCGGGAAATACCTACCCAGAATAGAATTTAATTTGTCATGTATTTCGTCTGAAACTTGAGTTAAAAACATGAAATAATAGTGCCAAAAGTTTTCGTAAGATAAGTTTATTAACTATCAGACACTTGGCGTTGAACTATAAAAATAAAACTTTTCCTAATTGTTGTTCAGCTTACTGAACTCTTGATGTTATTGTTATGGTTCCTCGAACATCACATTTCATAACTTTGCTCTCGCCCGGTCGGGGCATAAGCCGGTGTTTCACGACCCTCCACACTCGTCGTAAAGTAAACTCCATACGACACACAAAGTATTTGATCAATGCTTGTAACTTAGCTTTGTATCTATACCTCACTTTACGATGCATAAACTTTTTTTTTGTTCCGTGACCCGTCTCGAATACCAGAATAACCATACGATAATCGATTCAGTACGCATGTTACGTGTTTCAGGGACCCCATAAAGCTGTATTTCCGCAGTGCGCTTATTATAACTGTTTTATGACTGACGACTAGGTATCCTCGGCGCATGTACTTTATGTGTATTTTCCATTGGGGGGTTTTCAAGTACACCCGATGTCTCGATGCTAAACATGTAATCGCTCTCGTTTTATGGGGTTTTATTCGGGGTAATTGCGCCCTACCGCGCCGCACCCACCCTCGCAAATCCTTGGCTAATGCCGCCGCCACTTCAACACTAAAAAAAACATTCTTCTGCAACCTAAAAAACTTTAATACTACCTAGTTCGCAGAACTAAAACAAACGATGTAATTGGCGGCTTCTGAGTAGCGTTTTTTAACCGACTTCAAAAAAAGGAGGAGGTTCTCAATTCGGCTGTATTTTTTTTATTTTTGTACCTCATAACTCCGTCATTTATTAACCGATTTGGAAAATTATTTTTTGTCTGGAAGGGTTCACTTCCCGTTTGGTCCCATTGTCATCAGATCAGGATTTGATAACTTTTTAGTGTAGTTTGAAGTCGGTTTAAGGTTTTTGTAAAACAGTCCAATTATTTTAATTCATTTTCGTTTTGTATGAAATTCTTCTCGTTACTTAGTTACCTTTGTAAGCACATTATGGAGGCCTACACCGCAACCGCCTCTATTTATCGCAAATAGATTGGACTGTAATGCCTCCAGCAGGGCCGCCACTGGCACTTGTTTGACCGTACAGGCACTATATCAAAGTGATTGCTAAAACATTAGGTCGGACCGCGGTCAACTCACCCTCGTCTAGACACGTACTAATTTCAACTCGATACTAATTTCAAGTTGTTGTATCTTATTATTTGGATAATCCGATTTATGCTTAAATAATAAATAAATAAAGTACGCTCACCCAATTTGCTTGCTCTTCACGTAAACAAGCGTCTTTATCAGGATCAAAATAGACAAATATACGTCATCCGTTAAATATATGTAAAGGTAAGGAAATTTTCGGTTACTATTTCTTGAATGCGTATTCGGGAAGCCTGCTCACAAAACAAACAATACAAGCACGAAACAAACTGTAGGGATTACGCACATCACATTAGCATATAATAGTGTTATTTGCATTCGACCACGGAGGCTTATTTAACGCCCGTTTATTTTTCACAAATCCAACCCGTTTCGGCTGCGCCGTACTAATTTATGCTAAATACTGCACAATTGGACCCAGGCCCCATTTTTTGCTCTTTCTTCCTCGTTTATAGTTCGGCTGTAGGCTGACGAATTATGTGTTCACTTAGTAATTTTTCACTTCGACAAGGGTATGTTGTTTCTCTTTAATTTGGCGCGCCGCCGCGAAGGTTTTTTTCATTCCACTATTAAGTCTGCAAAGCTGATTACAAAACTGTAATTTAGTAAGGCTTCAACTGCATTCATATCTTTGGTAAAATTGATTCATGTTTTCCTCTCTCGATGCTTTACAGGTAAAAAATCAAGCAATTGCAAATTCATATAGAATACACCACTGGGGCTGTGAATTTTTAGTTCGATACCGATGCCATCTCGAATATCACAGATGCTTCTGGCGTTGTGAGCCCGACACGCGGACCGGGAAAGAATTTCAATAAGTTGTTTTCATTTGCAAATTGCGCGCCGCGACGACACCTAATGGAATAGGAATCTAGGGGACCGCGTGCCGGCCGTCCTCACAGTTCAACTTATTGGATTATAAAGAGCTCTTTCCATGCGTTCACGCCTGCTTCGATATTTTCGAAAGTCAATGCGATTTCCTTATAAAATTAAGTCAGGGCACACTACTGCTTGTTTTACTTACTCTATTAATTTTCCGAGTAACTTAGCTATCCACGTCGCCGAACCACCGATGAAGAAGGATCTTTGTGAGGTGGTGAAAAATGTGAAAGTCGCGTTATTAGCATCCCGGGGACAAATTGGTATGCTGCCGGCTCGTTCGACCGCCATTATTCATTTATTCATAGGGCTCATGTATCTACTAAGGATCGGAGGAAGTTTACTATTTTTCAGTAATATATTACCTACCATTTGTTTACATAAGGCTTTTATGAAATCTAATATACGAAAACTAGTACTACCAAGTTATTATTGTACACAAATCTACAAGGCTCCTACAATAGTAATGGAAAAAACATTTTATAAAATATCACTTACGCGTACTAAAAATATAAGGATTTATTCCTATTGCTAACCCAAAATAATTATGAGACTCAGCTATACATTTGTCGAGCATTATGCAAATGTGTAAGTAACGGTATTCCTCGCCAGTCGCTCTAAGGAACGCGGAAGCGTGGTTTCCAATAAAACGAGCAATAAACGCATGCTCGTGACCACTGGCATGTACCTTAGACTCTAGGTGCACGTGGACATTCCTATTTCTTTTATCACACTTTATAATCCACGAGATGTTTGCCCGACGATATACCTTTTCATTGGAAATAAAAATATTAAAGCGATTAACAAGCTGACGAACATAAAACCATTTACTTTTCATAACATATAGCGTCGATATCAGAGGTCGCTCGTAAACATGTCGTCAATAAAGTCCCGGAGTGACCCGCACTGGCCCCGGGCTCCAGGCTTCCCGGGCGCTACATTGTTCCCGGTTTATAAAATTACTTCGCAAAGGAGTGAGCCTCTCAAAGGCTAGGCGATACATGCACGCGGAGATCGCATGCTGCGAGTAGGCGGAAGTATGTCTGGTGTAAAGTATAAAAGTAAAGCAACCGAGTGTTTCCAGTGGTCGGCGGTCGGCCATGTACCGCGAAATGTTCTCGTTTCGTGAATTTTATCGCTGAATGTCGAATTTAATGCATTTTTTATCCTCGTTTTCACTAGCATTGTGTCTTTGTGTCATTGTTTGTGTGTCATTCTGTCTTTCGACGTTGTGTAATTTGAGTCACTTTTATTTTTACGCATTCATCTTGCGAATGCGTACGAAATGTGTCTTTGATGATTGCGTTTTTATTTTTTACCTTCGATTTTAAATTCATCTCAGATGAACAGTATGATGATCAGTTATTTTCCTCCTTCATTCGACTTTGTTGACTCAAATTGATACAATACACGTTTATATGCAACTGCTGCGGCCGCCAATTTTACGTTTCAATTCAATACGGAATGCATTAAAGTAAGATTAAATGTAATCTGTCAGTTTACTCTATTGAATAATCTAAGATATCCGGGTTGTAACTGTTACAATAATGTTACCACAATAGATCACGTCATCCGTTGCGTATGTTCCGTTCCGTAACAATTTGATCATTTCCCTTGTATCCCTTGCTTGGTGGTACACATTTAACGAGACTAAATTATGTGTATAGGGGTTTTATGTGTCGTTTTTTACGTGCGAACTCGCAGCCGGTGCGCCCGATAAGTATTCAATACCCAACATGACATATATTAACCAACAGGTGTGCGTCTCCTTGAAATGAACATAAATAAAAAGCCAGAACCGGCGCGAAACGAGCTTTTCCCAATAAACTCATGGCAACATTTTAACTGCACTAATTAAATCACTAAAATGAAAATTAAAAGTGTAAGTAAATCACAAAATGCATCAAACCGTGACATTGTTTGAAATACGGTATTGAACAATCGTAAATATTCTGAGTTTACGGGATCCTAAAACCGGATAAGTAAGAACACCTCGCCAGCTTTTATATCTTTATTTATACCAGTCTCCTTACAAGCTTTATTTATACCGCATTCGGTGTATGGTAATGGTCCGAAACGGGATGTAGACAGACAGAAATAACCCGTGCTTGTTACACGACAATTTGCTCTGGATGCTATTCTAAATGGAAATACAAAACGTGGAAATAAGCCCGTTGTATTATTTCGAAGCTTATTAATGGTGCGATAGGTTTTAAATTAACTCTTCGCCTTCCAATTAGCAGGTTGGTTTTCGTATCTCCAACAAAACAATATATCCCCGACACCTATATCTTGTCCAGTTTTGATGTTGTTTATGTATTAACTTAACTTTGTCATGAATGGGCAGTACTTAGATACTTTGATATCCCATTTAATATATCTATCAGTTCTTATTCCCTTATAGATGTCGTCTCTTAGTAGCCAGCTACATATGGCCATGACGTCGCATATTCTTAATCCACCCACAAATGTGTCCAATGGAACCGGCGAAGTGAGCGAGCGCGTGGGATAGAAGTGCATTGAATAGGAAGCGACGCGACAGCGACGTTGTCGAGCGACCGTTGCGTTGCGTGACATTTACAGCGAGTGCTAATTGTCTCGCCGGCTGCGGTTGTTACAGGAACCGACTATCGAGTGTACTTTTGCCGTGGATTTCTCTTGTCTGCATCTGATTTGAGGCGATGCAACTTTCGCTTTAGGCACGATCTGGTTTTAACAACGTTATATATTCTATTCGAGTGCATTTCTAAATCGGCTATTGGATATGCCGTCTAGGTTAATACCTTACAATTTCCTGTGCAAATGACAAATTGAAAGAGACAATTTATTTGCTATAAATTGTTCAATGCAGATAAGACTAAGTGGACACAGGTGAAATGTGTTAATGGCCCCAGACAAACTGATGGGCTGACTAATTACTTCCCTTTAAATGTTGTTCTTAATAGCGTTTAATTTGGTTTACACCTGGAATGGTTGATGTACAGGATATAAAAACCATTTGATTGTGACCGAAACCTGCTTCTGTGAACCCCAAATAGGCTAAATATAATGAATATTCAGCTCATCTTCATTGTAGCTCTATTATTTAGAGCGCAAATTAAATCAATTACTCTGCCAAATATTACCAATACTATACCGACTTGGAACTTATTGCGACTGGTCTGCATTGGCTCTGAGTTCCGAACTTCGAGCGAACTACTCTTCAGTCCAACATTTGATCACCAGTTGCCCAATCAGCCCAGAATGCAGCGGTGTCGACTACGCACCGGACAAAGCGTGGGTTGACAAGCGCCAATAATAAACTATTAGGTGCTCGGTCAAACTTCTAATGAAACATTAATTCGAGAGAGCATTCTCCTCTTGCAATGAATTGAAATATTCCCGGATGCCCACAAAAAAACGATTGACATTGAATATTTCCTTATAAGTTTTTTCTATACCATAAAACCTCGTATTCATTTCCCGTTTGCGGTCATGTTCACATTCGAAATTATAATTCTATCATCAATATTTATTTCTCTATATTTTTCCCGTAGGTATTTCCAATATGCTAATGATATTAAATATTACAATGTTGTCCGTAAAGGCCGTCGGCGTCGTTACGGCTCATGCCTCACGCCAAGCTAAACTTAAAGCTAACAGGGTGTATAGCTATTTTAATACGATGCAGGGTTTTATAAATAGACCAGTATTGCAACTACAAAGGAGTCATCCAACGGGTAGGTTTTATTCTTAGAACGAGAATGCCATCTTTAAATTAGTTGTGTTGCTTGGAACCTTTCATCGTTATATTCCGCTTAGGAAATAGGACCTAAACAATACAGACCTACAGAATCCATGGTCTCCCACAATGAATCGCATTCGATTGATGATTGTCTAAATTGCGAGACTGGTCCGATGAGTTACTCGTTCCAAGTATTTTATAAATGTGCATTTTTTTTTTGATCTGCCTAAATAATGTTAATCCACATCTGCAGGGTTATTTTAAAAAGTCGGATTCGATATCGGTAACGAATTCGAAAATTTACGAGGCTAATTTAAGCAATTGCTATTTTAATTTCCGAAAACTTTTCGATAAATCGAATTGATATTACCGTAAAGAAACATAAACAATAATCGAATTCGGAAATTAAAATAGCAATTGCGGAAAATCGCCTCGGTCGTTTTTGAATCCGTTTCCGATATCGAATCCGAGCGTTTTAAAATAGCCCTGCTGAACTCGGAAGTTATTTTCCGTCACACCATTTTTATTTTTTATATCGTGAACAGCTATTTAATTAACTTCAATTTTTATTTCCGTTTTAATCACTATCGTAATGTCATTGTTAATAGGATTATTTTCACGTTTGACTGCATCAATTAAACAGCAAACTTTTCCTACGTCAAGATAGTGATTTAAAAGTCGCGTGAAACTTTGATTATTCTAGAAAACTCAATTGAAATGACAAATT
Source organism: Achlya flavicornis (assembly GCA_947623365.1). NCBI lineage: Eukaryota > Metazoa > Arthropoda > Insecta > Lepidoptera > Drepanidae > Achlya > Achlya flavicornis. The sequence goes on from OX392482.1 coordinate 10,350,538, forward strand.
AATTTTATGTGGTATTTTTAATTTCAACTTTGCACTTGCTCAGATTGACCGAATGGGATTTTGCTAACACCATAGCGAAGTTAGTGCGAATGGGCTATCAAAATAATACTGGATCAACATTTTAAATAAAAATAAGTGGTGCCAGCGCGAGTATACCCGGCGGCAGTTGATAGTTAACGTAAAACGCGGATATTTAGTAGTTGCGCCCAAGTTTTCCCAGTTAGCGATCATATTGTATTCGTGCGAACTCGTCGCCCGGCGGAGCGCCCCGGGCAAGTCTCCCGCAATAACGTTTTCTTTCCCACAATCTTTGCCTGTGATAGGTACTTAATTTAAAATCTGTGCACCAACGCGGAACTGGAGGGTATACCCGCTGCCCTTTAACTCCCAATAATCGCAGGTTATTTTTTATATGGTCTCATATTTAAATCAGCCGGCCTGTAGCATATCTTTGGTGTTCATCATAACAACTAAATGATCATTTCATCCAATGACGCTTTACGACGAAAACCATTGGTGGACCACCTGATTGGATGTGGTGGTCGTTACGATTACCACCAAAATAAAACAGAATCAAGCCAAAATTAAGACACGATACGTTCCCACTTTGCGAAGATCAATAAGTAATTTACAAAATTATTTACTAGCTAACTTATTTCTGGAAAGATACTACACGAATAACTCTATGGTATAAAATAATAACAATTGGCTATTACAATACGTTGCTAACTAATTGGGCGGGATTGTGAAGAGCGATCGGTTGCTAGGACGCGTGTCTAAAGACCGTTACCCTACTCTGCGGAGACAAGCACTCATTTAGATTTGACGAGCCCCACTTGATTGGTGGCTTCGATAGATATAAAACTTTATTGTGTGGAGATATTTTATGGAAGAAAAAATATTGCTCGATATAATGACAAAGAAAATTCTCGTCAACAGAGCAGTTTTGCTGTTGCTATTATTCCCAAAGACACGGTCATCTGTCTGTACCCAGATTAAGCAAAGTTTGACAGTTGAGATGAGAGCCAGTTGTATTGTAAAAATCGGCGACACGATGCTGCTTGTTAGCCATCTGATAACTAAGAAGGATGGAAATAAAAACTTGTATAAAAATATAAATAAATACAGTACTTCTTACTAACTCCGATGGATCAGAGACGGTACGATTTATAATTAAATAAATATTCTTAGGATCCAAGGTTTCTAACCATCCATACCTAGACGTGCAAAAAATTTGCTTCCTTAGTCAATCACTTTAACTGACCTTTGGCAGGATTTAATATGGAACGTTGTAGTAAAAACAACGCGAACTTATCGCATAATATACAAGTCGACGTATTCAGACCCTCAACAATATGCATATTCACAATCCACATGACAATTTCTAGTAATAACTTTCTCCTAGTACGGAGTAACTAACGCTGACCAGTGTATAGAGCCGAGGCGGGCAGGAGTCTCCCTTACGTGCGCTCTATTATATTATAATAGGTTTAATGGAAACCCGTGTACACACTGGATGCGGGCGCGTCGCCTCTACATAAATCTTAATGATAAATTAGACAATTCATATTCTAGGGTGCAGGAGCGCCCCTACCATCAGCCACACCACACGCTCTGGTCGTCTTTCTTGATAATCGATGGGGCTCATACAATTTGGCATACTATTTAATGTAGTCTCGCGTTTGTGTACTTACGAGTAGCTTAACGTTATCAAATAATGTTTGTTGCCAACGGTTTATGACCTGTAACGCGTACTAAAGAAAAAAGTTATTGTCAGGGGGCGATTCGCTGTTTTATTGGTATGCACCGTAAACGTCTCGAACACGACACTGTTGCGTCACGAAACAGCTGTGCGTGTCCCAATTTATTTTCACGCTAAACATATTCACACCAAACGCTGTGTAATGTGGATTTATAACGAATAATACGTATTTATGCAACGTCCTGACTTTGAGGATGAAAGTAAACGATAATTGTTATATTTACCGTCATTATTTTATACAAAATACTCTTCGCTGGTGTTACATCACGATTTACGTTACACACCATCAATTTATTATTACAAAAATTCCTTGTATAAAACCGATTCTGAATAATGGCGTCTGTGTACTTTGGGCCTCATTGTTGTGTGTCAAAACACCGACGCCAATGTTGACGACCCCGATGACTTGCATCATTTGATAGCGATCTCGTATCGATCCCACTCGGGCCCGCCGGCCCATCCTTTACAGTTTTCCATGTCGAAATACAGCTCTAATTTATTTTATTTTGTTTCAGGTGAGAGATCTAAACACGGGTTTCGCTGTTTGTTATCCAAGTATGTAAAACTACTAAAAATAGAATTTGAAGAAATCAATACTCTTTGTAAGGCATGTTAGTGTCCTCAATCCCCCCCCTATATAATCATAAGTCTTTATTGACTTATTTATTATTATTAAATCTGTAATATTTTTTTATTAAAACATCATGAAATTCTACGTCACTATCGATTCCAAATTTGGTGGATAATGATCGAACGTCGATCGATGATGCCAAAAATGATAAATTCATCTGCAGAAATTTACCTCGCTTAGGCCCACTTGCATCAATCTGGGTTACAATTTTAACCATTTAAGGGTGGATTTGACCTGATTACTGAGATGAAAATCACAAAGCTCTCTACAGTCATTAAACGTTGCGTTTTACCACAGAATATTCAATAGTACTAGGTACGTAGTTTTACCAAGTCTTTTGCCAAAGGATTAATATCTTCACAAGATTAAATTCGTTATACCGCCGAAATGCATGGAGTTAACATGTTATCCGGGTGGCGGCTGCAATACAACCGTCAATCTTTTAGTCCAGCTAAATAAAGTTGACGTAAGATTTCACTTAGTTGTACTTGAGAACGTAGTGTAGTGGAGTTTAGCTGATTTTCATATCCGTTAATTATTCATTCGTTTACTCTACATTTGCCATGGAAAAATGTGGATGAAGTTATACGAAGAATAAGTTAAAGGAGTTAAATATTCCAGAGATAGAAACCCTAGTTTTACATGACATTTGGCCGAATCCTCACTTAATATTTCGCATTTTCATTGTTTCAGACAACAACAGAATTATGCAATGTTTTCATGTCGACGATGTATTATTTTCGTAAACTTTTATAAGCCGTCTATTTATAGATTTGATCAATAATACACTTCCAGTGTCGAGAATTTTTTGTCGATTTTACGACTTTGCTATTCTTATTTAAGTAATAATTGAAAATGCAAAAACACGAACATTTTTTTTTTATTGAAAGCTTTTACTATCATTTAATTGAAATTGAAACAAAAAGGGCGATGTAGACGGAAGAACGAACAAATTGTAGGAACCACCTAATCTGCAATTTTTTTTACCCATCGATTATTGTGTAATCAATACAATCACTGCGTATGTTTTATACCTACGCTACGTAACAAGTGCATGGATAAGCTACGTCATGTGGGATTATTTGGCCCAAGGCTGACACTCGGGCAGATATTTCAATCAGCCGGTCAAGGAACTATTACATCGCCACCGCTCCACTATTATCTTGGCCCGGAGATTGATGGCCCGATATTGCCGATGGATTCCGAAATATCGACGATATACAAATATAAACATACTGTATTGTACTAAAAGCAGCTTGTATAATGACTGGGAAATTCAAATTCAAAAAGCATTTATTCAAGTTAGGCCTTGATAAGGCACTTATGAATGAACGTTAACAAATGACTCTACACTGGTTCCAAATACAACTTGAACCGAGAAGACTCCGGCAAGAAACTCAGTTAAAATATTTTTAAAGTAGGATTATTGTAAAGTTTCTAGATTAATGAAATGAAATGTACCAATATCACGCATCGACTTGTACTAATTAGAAATTTGGAAAAGCTTATTTGAGGAACCACTGGTTGTTTCAAAGACTACGAAGAATTTGTGACAATATCTTTGTGAAAAACTCTGAATGTTTTTTCCATAATAATTTCTTGGTAACTAATCCGAATTCTATTTAATTGATCTTTACATCATGGATTTATTATTTCCTACAATACTATAGGATAAATGTTGATAACATTCGGTTTACCGTAATACATTTACAAGGATAAAAAGTTGTATCGATGGTCTGAGATTATTTATAGACGGTCAATAAAAACGTACGTCATCAACCTAATCGAATGTAGATTTTATATAAGTATTATCTATTGTTCCGATAATCGAATGTTACTCGTGTTTTGTTTGTTTATTTTTATACATCTTTGTTAACTAATATCTGTATTATAAATTGTCTCATCAATTTATTTACGCAAATATTCGTTTACTGTTAATTGCCTGCGATATATTTTAGGAGTTTACATACAGTAACAAAAACAATATGGGAAATTGAAAAGAAATATCTCCCGCATAGTGTGACATCATCAATCAGCAAAAATGCAGTGCTGAAACGACAAATTCGCCTCTCTATTCGAACAAAATTGATGGGAAGGCCAATATCGTAATGCGAAACACGGGGCGTACACTACCGGACGACTATTTTGAGACGTATCGCGGGCCACGATCTATTTGATGGACTAGGTAGCGTGGTACGAAGTGAACCCCCAGGCATTGGACGCTAATCATGTTATGTGATCTAACTTTGGTGTTTTGAGTAATTGGGGAAATACAAAATGTTGGCCGTTTGATAGTAAAAAACGATCGACTACATTTTTATTTTTTCACATAAAAAATTCAAATAAACAACTTTTATTTCGCTAATCATTAATAACTCGAGTCGTCTAAGTAACATTTTATGATATTGTAATGCACAATCAAAAGAAAATCATACGTCAGCAGTAGAGTGCAGCGGTAAAGACAAAGGTGCGCACGCGCCGCCCACTACCGTGCAGCGGCGGACGGACGGTCGCTGGCGCCGAAACGCTCCAGTTGCCTTTGTCTGGCTATCCAACTACTTATTTAAACAAGCTGTTTCTTCAACCAAGTGAAGATCAAGAAATAATTACTTTGCACTATTAATAAATTACAAAATAAATATTACCATAATATAGTTATGGTTTTAGTATTCTTTTTTAGGGTTCCGTAGCCAAATGGCAAAAAACGGAACCCTTATAGATTCGTCATGTCTGTCTGTCTGTCTGTCCGTCCGTATGTCACAGCCACTTTTTTCCGAAACTATAAGAACTATAATGTTGAAACTTGGTAAGCAGATGTATTCTGTGAACCGCATTAAGATTTTCACACAAAAATACAAAAAAAAAAACAATAAATTTTGGGGGTTCCCCTTACTTAGAACTGAAACTCATTTTTATTTTTTTAAACCCATAAGTTTGGGGTGTCTATGGATAGGTCTTCAAAAATGATATTGAGGTTTCTAATATAATTTTTTTCTAAACTGAATAGTTTGCGCGAGAGACACTTCCAAAGTGGTAAAATGTGTGTCCTAACTACTCCGAACTTCTAAAATAAGAGAATGATAAATGTATAAAAAATATATGATGTACATTACGATGCAAACTTCCACCGAAAATTGGTTTGAACGACATCTAGTAAGTAGTTTTTTTTTAATACGTCATAAATTGAAATTCATTTCAAATACTCAGGTCTATACTATCATTTACTTATATTCCTACAGGTTTGTACGGAACCCTCGGTGCGCGAGTCTGACTCGCTCTTGGTCGGTTTTTTTACTGTTAATGGCACTATTATTAGTTATCGAATGCTCTGCTCGTGCATTAGCTTAGTCTCGGGTGACTCATAAATATTTACTCCAGAAATACACCGAACGTCACGCGTAATTAGTTTTAAATAGCCGAACTACTCAGCGCTCCACTCGCAAATCTAAATAAAGAATTATATTAGTTTAGCGCCGGCACCACACATATTGTGCGCCTGACTACCGATGACAGCAACTAAAGTGGTCTCTAATTTATTTGTTCTCTCCAAAACCACCTGTGATATACCGCGATGTTGACGTACCTGAAAAGTGTAAGAATTTTATAACACTATCGCATGTTTCTCGTGTTCTGCAACGATAATTTATTGTTAATGTTACGCATGTATTGAAATTGATTTTAGTATTACGTGACGTTCGAAGTTGTTTTTTCTGTTGCATTCGATTATCACGTCATTGGAATCGAGTTACAAAAGGTGCTCTATCTGATCTTATATAGTAGCGTCATAAAATATTTATATGTTTTGCGTCTTCTCCGCTATTTCTTTCTCGTAACAATATATTTTTGTTTGTCACTGACCGCAATACAGATTTAATGATGCGGGAACTGGAAAAAAAACATGTTTTTAAATATGCAATTGGAATGAGACAAAGGTATAATTAGCAATATTAGTTGCCTGAACATATTTATGTGCCAAGTGCTGGATCAATGTTCCTACCAAACAGTTGACACGATTCACCGCGACCAAGTTTTGGTCATCATATGCACTTTTCGAGTGCCACAAATGGAAACTTTCACGCATATCAAAGTAACGTCATACATTTAAACGACTGAATTCAGTTCACAATACGGTTCCCTTGGTTAAAATGTTGCGACAATTACAAATTCGGTATTCATTAACGGTTTTATTGAACGGCCGACGAAACGTGTCTGATTTAAAAAGCCGTCGTATTGGGTGACGATCATCGAATACCTCCTTTACTAATATGCTAGACAAAGGTACAAAACCGTCTGAAAACCATTGTTGCCACGAGACGGGTCATAAAGAGGGCACAGGTCGGCCGGCTAGCGACCTTGCGGGCTTGCAGGCGTATTTAAGTGGCCGCGGCAGCTATTTCGGCGCGTCGACATCGATCCGAGCTAGAACTGGAGCAGTCTCATTGGCACCTACGATGCACCGAGAGTACCGAGCCGTACCGTAATGGACAGTGATTGCAAGACTTATGTACCCATAATGCATGGAATGTCGTTTGACGACAAAGCTATGCAAAAACACTTGTCTTTTCATCCTTGGTCAATTGCCAAGTGGAATACCTTTAAGGTAACGTTGCTATGCGAATTTAATATTAAAAGATCGACTGAGAAGAATCGCATGAGCAGCACTATGAATAAAAGCGGTCGATCTCCACGATTGATGTTTTTATGAGAAAGAAGTATTTTAAGTTCTAGCTCGGTAATAAGAAAGTGTCTGATGCCATTGCCAACGTGAAGTTTCGTGACGACATGGCTGATTTACACAATTGGCTTAAGAAAATATTGTTAAGTAGGTACGTAGGCAAGGTAGTGTACGTAGGCAACAGGCACTTACGTACCGAATTTCGCGAATATGACGTAGTACTTACGGCTTCGCGACAGTTGGATACCTATTATGTTTTTATTTTTCGTATACGTTACCCAGTAACAGACACAATCGGAATTAAATTTATTCAGAGTACTAACATACATATGCGTTTGCCATGCAGACGTATGTTTGGTACAGGTTTTTATTTATTATTGTATATCGCGAAAAATACCCAATTATTCTGTTGAGAATTTATGGACACCATAAAATTTCGTAAAATAAAAATAGTTATGAAACAAATCCGTCCGTATCTGTTCAGGGTATTTAATAATCTGGATGACTGATATACAATAAATACAGGCGTGTAATTCATTATAGCCCGTAATGTTTTACTGTACGGTCTGGTATAATTAACTAAACGTTGCTACGCAAAAATATTCAGTTGTATAAACTGTCGCGCGTAATCAAATAACATTATTGGTGTCAGTCTTTTACAGCACATTAGCGCTTGCGTAATTACTGTTTTGTATTTGTATTAGCTATTTTAATTAACTATTAATACTTACGATAATATATATATATATATATATATATGCTATATCCTTAATTGTATTAAGGTAACTGTTATGTTGATTACAAGTTTTAATTTATCAGTCACTATCTCCTGTGCCCCGTGTTTTTTTTTCTTTCACCCAACGCTTTAGTGTAATGTTTTGTAGCCTAAATATAATCGTAATCGGATAAGTGGTTCCTGAGGTTAGCGAGGAACCATCTTAAACATGGGGTTACCTAGATTCTGCCTTAAACCATGAAAACTACTTTGAGAAAGGTAGTACAGCATTATTTCACTTAACGAGCAGCTCGGCTTAAGAAGTACTTGTAACTGAATGTTGTGACCTAACTCACGCGCAGGAAGAACGTGAGTTAGGTCGCCTGAGCTCATCTGGGAGGGGGGAAGGGTCGGCACGTAAGGGTAACGCGTGAGTGATACCCCGGGTACCAGTTTTACTAACATCCCGGCTATTGCAAGCGACCATTGTTTGCCGACTTCGTAGCATAAAAAAAACTTCAAATATGTCATTATCATCACCAAATCTATTATCATCACCCTCTATTTCTCCAATAAACACAGAAATGGATTTTATACATGCAGAGTGGATTCTTACATATGGGGAATATAATCAGATCACCATGTTTTCAACTGCATCCAACACAAGATGTTTATCTTCTGGTAGTCTCGACCCGAATTCACCTGAAACTGTAAGTCAACCTCACGCTTTGAGTTTCATAGTAGTTAAATTAACCTACATACGATAAGATAGTATGACATTGGCCAAAATTCTGTGTGAGCCCCGCACACTGTCGAGTAGCTCGTCGGCTCAAGGTGACCGTCGGGTGCGTTGACATTCAGACGCCTTTATCAGGACAGTCGCGTGAACCCGCGCCTATGTTTATTAGCGGCCGGTTGCCGAGCGCGCAATTGATATGTTCTAGCCATTTAATTATAATCTCACTATTCAATCTGAAGCAAAATTTTGCGCTCTATACACCGCATGGTGTTAATTGCTGCGATGTAGAATTTGGTACAAAGTCGTCTTTCGCATTTAATCGGCTATTCGCGTGTATACTTTAATCTGTTTATTGTCTTTTCGTTATCTGTTTTATTATTGTAATTATTTATTGAAGATATATTAAATTGCTTATTAAATATCTGGTACATGATTCACTTCCATTAACAATCGATTAAATTAAGCCTCATATAAATCATGCTGCTAGGAGAAATAGTATTAAAATAATTTAGTATCTTGTGTTGGTGCCGGTAATGCCTGTCTATTAGCATGTATATTTTAGTGCAAGTGCTCGAAGGCATACTTGTGGCATCCGTCGCAACGGAATTCACCAACGCGGCAACGTCTTGCCTGCAGCCAATTCGTCGGTTAATAGCTCGAATTGTGCACCGTTCTGCCGCCCGATGGATTTATTGACCGATATCGTTCTCCACTCGATTGAACGCCAAAGGGGAACCCACCCAATTTGGGAAGATGCCCCGATGTCCGAATCTTGTTAAAACGATGATTTATTTGATTATCTCTGATCAAATTGCGAGAATGTCTGATTAAGTTTATCCTCCAACTACGATCCTAAATCTATACGTATAGTTGCTTGTATTTCAAATGTCTTATTTCTCTGTCTCAAACCGCGGTCGTCTGCGGCTCGATTGAGAACTAACAGAGGCAACGCAAGGCAATGATTGGGTGCAGCGAAGAACTCTATTAAAACCGAGATGTTATCTCGGTGCTGTCACTTGATCCTATCGCCCGCAGCCTATCCGAATCGCAACGCTGTTTTGTATGTTCATGGCATTTTATGTCTATTGCTATCTGGTATTATTGGTATAACATGCGTACTAGTAAGCCACGGGCTGGTACACGTTGGACAAGCATGCTGAGCCAGCGGTATGGTGATATCTATACATGTCTTGGCCTATCTTTTAGTCTCGCATTGTCATAGAGGAATGTCGAAATATAAGCCCGAGTACATTTTAAGACTCTTGATTGATTTTATTTTATGTTTTTAGCTGAAGGCAATAGCAACAAATTTCCATCAACTTACTTGATAACAACCGTTTGGTTGCCTTCGTCAACACAGCCCCGAGGCGGTGTGGCTGGGCGGTCGGTGACTAAAGGAAATAATGGAAATTATTCGCCGCGTTCGCGAACCCACGAACGGTTATCGATGGAGGCAATTTGCCGAATAAATGGCCCGGTAATGATTGGACCCCTCATGGCTTTGGTAACCACTCAATGTGGCCTCTGTTTGCACACTCTGATGTCTTAGAATGAAATGTTATCGTGTGCCTCTTTAGAGGTATAAGAGTGAGGCAATTGCTAAATTTATTTATTTGTGCTATGCTATGTTTTGCAAGTCAATAAATTGTGAGAGAGCATTAAATTCGCGGACGCTCGGACTGTGGAATGTGCTCCCCGCTCTGGTTTTACCAATGGAGTACGGCATGGTGTTCTTCAAAAAGGGTGTGAAGAGATTTCTTCAGGGTCGGCAACGCGCGAGTGATAACCCTGGTGTTACAAGCGTCCATAGGTAACTGCTTACCATCAGGCGGGCCGTATGCTTGTTTGCCAAATTAGTGGTATAAAAAAAACTCTTGCCTGTCTACAATGTTTTGTTAATTCGTCAAACCCCACTAAACCTGGCCTCTGTGTATAAGACCGAATCAGTTCAATGATTTTCATTATTTATATATACACTACCGATTCTTCATACGCTGTCACATCATGAGATTAATTGGATAATAGTACAATAACCCTGAATTTGTATTATTTTATTACGAAATCATAAGACTAATGTGTTCTAGTTCAAATTACCTACCAATTTGAATCCATCATCATAACTCATATGAAATCATAACGGAATCCATAGTTTGCAGATTGTTACAATAAAAAAACCAAAGACACTGCAATGAACAAAGTATCCTGATACAAACGGCAAACAACACACGCAGAACACGTGTAAATTCAAATTCAATTCATTTGTATAAAAAGAGGATAACATGTAATCGGTACTGTACAATGAAAATTGAATTCCGTTTAATCTGAAGCGGTTGAAATGAAATTCTCTAAACTGCGTGCTTTATCTAGGAATGGCTAGGATGCTCCATTGCGACAGAGAGACGCCTCTTATGCATTTTCCGTGTTTGTATAATATGTGTGTTTGCACGTACTATAATATCGATGTGTTGTATCTTATCGCGATATCGTATCGTAAAACACGTGTAGGCAATGATAACAACTCATTGTTATCATAGAAAGATTTTCTGATAAAAACAGAAATATGAAAATGTATGGAGATAGAACCTATTACTGATGATATCATAACTTGACAAGCTAACCTTATTATATCTAATAGTCCCATAAAATACAGGGGGCAAAGTCTGCTATTTTATATCAAAAATGTCATTCTGACACGATCCCATGACAACTCCATTGCCACAGAGCCAATATGCGTTGTCTACTAAATTCATAATGGTTTGTCAACTCTCTCTGTCTCTTTAAGTCCACTGGACATAGGTCTCTCCCGGAGCGCGTCACTCCTTCCGATTTCTTGCCACCCGTATCCAACCCAGTCCGGTCACTTTTTTGAGGTTATCAGTCCATCGGGCTGGTTGCGTCCCACACTAAGTTTGCCAAGACTCCTAAGATTCGTCTGCTCCATCGACTATCGGTTCTTCGGCACACTTGGGCACACGCGACCAGCCCATTGCAGTTTGCTAGTTCTTTGAGCTATATCGGTTACTTTGGTTCTTTGTTGGATGACCTGGTTGCGGATTTTATCCTTCAAAGAAGCCCCGAGCATAGTTCTTTCCATAGCTCGCTGAGTGATGAGGCAGGATGCACTGGTTGAAGCTAGAAATTGTGGTCGGTTACAGTAGCCTGCCGTAATCCGGGGATTCTTCGCACCCCCCGCTCCGCCGTTACCCTGGCCGTTACCATAGTCGGGAATTGGTTTTCAATGCTATTGAATTATAGTAGTAGCTGTAGTAGATAAATCAGTCAATTTTGATGCCAATGATTGGAACATAATTGTAATAGCAGACTTGGGCCCCCGGTATAATATAATATTCTGTGACTGGCCCAAATGATTCAACATCGTAAAAGCCATTCAATTGTCCAACGACAGGTGTGTGTAGATCTAGAAAAATAAGAAAAAAAATCAAAAAAATATTTCTTTTAAAAACTAAGCTATTTTATATAATAGTCGACCAACTTAATCACCAGAACCTAGAAACTGAGTCTTTGTTAAGACTAATCAAACGGGCCCAAACTCAATGGGGTTGCGTCGTTTTATAACACAGTTCCCATGGCATCCTTCCGGCTCTATCATAAGATCAGCTCCATGTCGTAATAATATTGCATTGTTATCCGATTTACATATGCATGCAAAATTTCAGCTCAATTGGAAACCGGGAAATAGGTCAAATTTAGCTTGCAAGATTTGATTAGAGACACCGGGTGGGACAGGTGAAACTAAATAAAAGCTTGTCTAAACCCCATCAAACGAAATAACGCTACTAATTAAAATAAACGTCAAAATATTTACTCTACCTTGTGATGGCTCTTTGCATGTGTCTACTAAATAACAAAGCATAGTAATTATAACCATGTTTCTATGAGCCGAACATAAATAATCTATTGTAGAATACAGCTTAATTTGTTCGCCAAAGAATGCTTTGAACATTGCGAAAATGACTATCGCGGAATATAATAGACGTAGTTTCAGATGCTGCCAGGGATTCCAGGAATTATATTCTCTATCAACAATCGTTCGATGTCGCCTCGTTATCAGTTCAGTGGTATAATTAATATTCCACAGGAGTAATCGGTCCATGATGAATATTATTATCATTTTGTTGTTTTGTATGTAAGTAAACTTAATTTGATTGGTCAACGTGTTGAATTATATCTGTTAGTGTTAATTTTAAAGAAAACAGACGGAAAACACATCGAACAAATGGACCTCCCAAATATTCCCATAAAAAGTCATACCTAGAATATTCCTTTCTACTGCTATATATTGGCAACCAATCCCAATTATTTAGTTGGTTAATTTATTAAGTTAATTATTTAGTTTAAGTGAGGATTGTTTTACTGTCAAATAAAAAGTTATTCTATTCTATTCTATTATGGAATTATGTAAATTGTATATTGCTAAAATAATCGTTAATTGCTAAAAGACCTTAATACATACTGCTCAATAACGAAGTACTTACAATGAAAAATCATATTAAAAGCATCGCAAAGCAATGGAGCGCTCATGGTAAATACATTCATATCATTGACTTTATAAAATTGATGCCGGTTGCTTAATAATACGGTTCATAAAGCAAGATCGACTAAAGCCTATTATCGATGCATGTTCAATAAAGCCATTTTAAAATCGACTCATAAATTTCGTCACTCACTAATATTGTAAGTTTATTTAAGAACAGACCTTTCAACCAAAAAGCAGCATGAATAGTGCTCGGCACCCAAAATAACTCGCCAGAGAGCCGTTTCGCCGGTGGAATTTAGTATAATTTATCTTGTTAATCTTTATTCTTTTTCTCCAACTCTTACTCTAAAGAATGCGGCTCGCTTGCAATTCCGGAAAAATGACCCTGTCAACGACCGACCACCCGATATAGTGCGGACCCGTTATATTACCCGAGTGATCGACCTGGACTCCTGCCACGATCCCGGCGCCCGGCTAATTATATACACTTGCTCATAGAATAAACAATTCCATGCTAATCGTTACAAGGAATAAAATCGCTTACACCAATCCCTCCATTCGCTACGGTTAATGAGTTGTTAGGAGCTATTTTATATCGCGTATGACGAGGTAATTGCTAACTACTCCAATTCAATAATTCCTTAAGGTCGGTGAGGTGAGGTCAACAACTCGACACATTCCCTATATAAGGTGTTTATGTTGTCTGGTAAAATTCGTTGGCAGACGAGAAGTGTGCCACATTCAAAGATAATTTAGATCGTGTTTTTAAACTGTCTTCTTCATGTGAGAAAAAATGTCTTTATTCAGGTTGTCCAGTGTCATCATTTATCTAAAACGATTAAAATTTCCGGGTTTAAATATGTTGAAGTGTAAAATGTTGCTGAATTCTCATCGTGGCATATTTGGGACGCGCGTCCACTGACCAAAACAACGAGGTCGGCCTGATTCACATATGCGGAATCGTCTACTTGAGCTGGAGAATAGGTATCGTTGCGATAACGAGCCAGTCGTGTCCTCGCAGCCGATTATTGCGGTTGCTACATCAATGTATATTTTATTCTCGCGCGTTTTAAAATTTAACCGTTGAGAATCTAATTGCTTTAACGAGGATTTTGTTGACGCGCAAATCGTGTACATGTGGCGTCGTCGGTGTCGCCTCTGTTCTCCGCCTAGCCTTGTGTTAAAACCGTCAAGGCGAACATTTCTCCGGGTGCAACGTGTGGCTTGCAAACTGTTTAGCTTATAAAGCAAGTGAGCAGTGGTGCAGTGACCCACCAGTCGTGCGTGAAGACGGGACGATGGTGCGCAAAGGGGAGAAGTCTACTCGCACCCTTCTCAGGACTCTGGCCGACACGCTCCGGTGGCAATCTCTCCGAGCCGTCACAATGGTACGTTTGGTAAGCAAAGCAACAGACGCTTTGCTTGGATGCTTTCGTGGGGCTGTCCAATCGTACGTAAACCAATCAAGGTTTATAATAGACTTGTTTGATTGTTTTGTTGTCTCACTACTATGACAACAGAAAAAAATATTTCGGTTCTGTTCCTTGCGTCAACACTACGTAATTTGAATTTACGTAGATACTATCGTATTTTTTTCACGCCAATTAGCGATTTTAATATATTATGCACGCTTTACTTTCCACAATATGTTACTGACGTTTATTATGTTCGTCATGTGTGTATCATCTTGATATATTGTCGGCACTGTATTATTTTCTTTAATACTGCGATTGTAAAATCTACCTATCAATGTTATCAGATAAATCGATCCATTATACCTATATCGAGGTGTGTTGGTAGTGACAGGAATCGAGACGTGTGGTCAAGGAAGTTATGGCATGTATCCATAATGATAGTCGTACCGTGCACGTGCCTTTATCGGAATCTATCGCAATCTCTGACCGCAAGGGTGCGAATCACGTTGAGAACTAAGTTGTAAGATGTCGAGCCCATCTTCGAGTTCCATTTAAATGTATTTACAAGTTTCGAGAAATCCAAAGAGTTTCCTTGCATTTTAGCAAAATGGCATTCAAGAATTATTGCAATGAAGTTAATACGCGAATCCGCGAACAGAATAATTAGGTTAAATAAACGTCGAGTATCGTTGTATGCTGCATAATTATGTAACCTAGAATCGTAAGCAAATTGTCGCACTTTGTTTACGTTCACCTTATGTACGTACGTATATCTTTGAATACATACATACAGGTGCGGCGCAGACCTTTGGCCCGGGCCTTAAGTTGACCCAGTTTAAAGTCTGCCACTTCTTATCTATTCTACTACATGCAGTCGAGAACGTCCACTCTTGTGGCAACTTGGATTCTTTCTTGTTAAGTCCTAAACCAATAACGGTTCGGACGCAACGATTTTTTCTTAAAGTTGGAAAAATTTACGGAAAATTATGTTTTTGTGAACATAATTCACATCAAAGTCTTGTCAAATGAAAAAGGTCATGTTAATCAAGCCGGTCTCTTTGGTGAAAAATACATCATGATTGAAATCCAGGATGAATCAGTTGTTCAAAATACTGCAGAATGTTTTGTCAACTTTATTTCATACGTGAATACTCTTTTATTTTTAACTGATGCTAATTTTGTGATAGTTTTAAAATTATTGATGTATTTTATATTGGTAATTTTTCTTGTGATACTTAACCGTAATGTTGATAAGGAGGCTTGGTATCTCAATATTCTCAGTCGCTACCGTTGCGTAGTTGCGTACCACCAAAGACTGCTGTTATGACGCCGTCTAAAGGCTATAAATATAACATTTGGGCTGCATTTCGACTGACAAACTCAAATACATGGGGGGTTAATTTTGCAATATTTGCTTCGTATGTGCTTCATATTCGAATTGATTTAGTTTTTTTTTGGTTCTCATGTCTTGTTTCATATGTTCATAACATACCACATAGCTTTTTACTTTTCTTTTAGCTCTCAAGATTTATCGTGTGGTAAATTTTGTTGTCATTAAGTTATAACATGGTCTGGTGAACATTCTAATCCATCTGGGAAGAAGTGTCTGGGCTGCTGCTGATTATCTTGTGAAGAATCCGTAAGAAAGTTATTGTCGTAGGCAGAGGCAGGTAACGGTGTTAGATGAATATTGAACTAAATCCCAAGTTCAAATATTTTAATCCATACCTATCGCTTAAGTGTGCTCAAGAAATAAGTTTTGCAATTTCAACCAACTTTAAACATTGATTTTCTTTGGTTGATGAAATGTACCGAACTTTGCATGGACTTTCTTCTGACGTTAGTTGAAAATTTAAACCATTCTTCCCGTCTCGCAAGCATAACTGTCCGTTTGTATTTCTTTGCTGCATATTAATGTGGGTTTGGTTGTTTCTGATGACACCGGTTTCGTGTATTTTGAAAAAAAAAGTTAGAGCAGGCAGTATAAAATTGTAGCTGGTGTTGGGGTTGATCAGTGTTTGGTTATCGTGGCGTGCAGCGGCAATACATTGGATCGGGATGGTGGCGCGGCGCTACGCGGGCGGCGAAGTCTAGTCGAACGTCGGCGGCGCGGTGGCGGCCGCGGCGTGCCGTATCGCCAGAGCCGCCATCCGCAGAGATGACTATGCTCGCTCTCATTCATTAGAGGGGCGAGAGGGCCGGGACGCAAGACGTCGCGCGCCGCCCGACGGTATCGATTTTGTCCCACTCGCCTCCCGCGCCGCCCCATACACCCCCGCACTCAGCATCCGACCTCGAGTACTCTCCTCTCGCGCCTACCAAACACCTCCGACTGAAACTACGCCTTAACGACATGACGCCACAGCTCAAAATTCCGATCCCCGACCTACGCGTGACGCGCTCCCGCCGATTCCTAATGGACCCTCCGGCCGAAAGTCACTCGGTCGAGATTACAATGTCGATGCCGCCGTCCACACAGTTGGAAAAAATAAGCTTTTTGTTACAATTAAAATGGTAAATCAAACCAATTTTAGTAATTGCGAGGTCAAACTTTGAAGTGGAGGCGCGCGTTGAGGGCGGGCTTTTTAAACGCGTATGATTTTTAATGGGGGTGAGCTCTTGTTCTTGTTATGATGAATTGTCTCTGAATTTGTTTTATTTGAAACGAAGAAGTTTCCACCATTGCTAGGAATCAAACTTTCATTCAATAGAAGTTTAATATTAAGATTTCCAACAATAAGTTCTTGGATATCTCAGGTGTATTCAGTCGATCAAGGATGTCTTATGGCAATATCGATAGCCGCTTTCGCTCATGACTTGGCGATTTCTTGAAAAAGTAATATGTACATTTCTTCTATTGCCACTACCGTCCGAACATGTATTAATATAGAGGTTTCTACTGCTTATTTTAGCTTCACTGATTAATTGTTTTTTTCTCATCAAAACTCAGATGAAGAAATGTCAAAGCCGAAGATGAAAGCATAACTCAGCATTAATGAATTTTGTTGCAATTAAACTGTAATTGCTAATTCATCATCATCATCATCAGCCTATAATGTCCCACTGCTGAGGACAGGCCTCCTTTCACAAATGAGGGTGAAAGGGACTGGGCGATACTCCACCACGCGTTACTGCTGATTGGTGGAGGAGGTAAGCTAGTGGTCAATCTTCTGTTGGAATTTTTCAAGCCGCCTAGGAGGCATCCAACTAGCTTAAAGACTACCACAATTAAGTGATAACCGGTACCAACGGCTTTACGTGCCTTCCAAAGCACGGAAACGCTCGATTTGAAATACCACTAGGTGGTCACCCATCCAGGTACCGACCACGACAGAAGTAGCTTAACTTTGCCGATCGATTAGGAACGGCTAATCATGCTACACCACGAGCGCTTCAATTGCTAATTAGTTTACCTTATTAGTCTTTGTTATTCGCAAATTAAAAGTTTTAGTTGAAATATTGTAATTTTCTGGTTAAGTACTTTGCAAGTTTAAAATAACAAAAATTCTTCAACTTAACAGATACAAACTGTTTTTGCTGGTCTGTTTTTTCGTTATTTAAATCAACCTGGAGTTGTTTTTGTAAATACTGCGGTACATCTTCTTGTTTCGAATATTTAATCGTTTAAGTAAAACTGCAACGTTAAATAATCTTTTTGTTTAATTTCAGTATTTACAGGAGTAAAAATATTATTCAGAGCTCGCATCGTAACGTAGCGTAGTTTTTATAATTGTACTACAAACGTCAATATCTGTTCACCGTACTAAAACATTGAATGTAAACAGGATTTCGCAAAAAATGCATCTATTGTTAACATAGCTATTTGCTCTATCGATAAAGCCCGCCCACCTTCACACAACATCTAAAGCGGTGTACACACGGTATTACTCATTTAAAAACGTTACTACAGTAAAAACAACGGATGTATTATTCTATAGTACGTTTAGTTCAACGATCCCTGACCAATAAGATAACAGCATGTGTTGTCGTAGGTCTATCCCAGGGATTATGCATCGTTTACAATTTGCTAATCAAGTGTAAAATGACATAACGTTTAATTAGGTACAGCGCTCGTAGATTTGCTCTGAATAAGGCAGGATTTGTTTTTCGGCAGTAAATATGTCGGTTTTGTCGTTGACTATTTGTTAGTTTATTAGGATGTCTTCACTCTCTTAACTTTTAAGACCAACTTCATTGATTGAACTTGAACGTCTTGGATCAAATCCCATTGACTGAATTAATAGCGTTAACTCGTTTAAGTAGAAATTGTGTTCATGCAATGCATAGGTAAGTATCTGGTTCAGTGACACAATATCTATTTTGTTTCGGTTCTTTTTTAATTTGTAGCAACAGATTACAGAATAAAAGGCAGATGGAGCGCGCGGAACACGAAAGTGAATTCCAAAAAGCAAATACTTAAAAATTCTCAATCAGGTACCTGGCATTCGTTTTCCAATTTGTATTTGCTTTGTTTAACAAACTTTATTAAACGAAAAACACTTTCTTTTTAATAAACTTTGTATAAACAAAGCAAATATAAATTCAAAAGCGAATACCAGTTATGAGTTTTTCAGTTTGTATTTGCTTTTTTGGCCTCAGTCCCGTGTTCCGCGCGCTCTATCTGCCTTTTGTTCTGTAATCTAAGTTTGTAGCCTAAAGTTCAGTAAAAATTATAGGCTGTGTTGTCAACCACTTTTATTTTGCATTTTCTTGTCCAATTTTCTTATCAAGGACTAATCTTCCACCCATCACACACCCACACACCATCTTCCATCACTGCATCTGCACACTAACCATTATCAATTCTAGATCTTTTGCGCTAAAATTGAGTTTGTAATGAGCTGTTTTGTTTGTATTTATAAACATTATACACGTGACAGCTGCATGTTATTGGAGTAGACGCTTTTAATTTTAATGTTGGATAAAAACTGACTCGGCAAGGGTGTTTTTTGCCTCCTTCGTTTTTTTTAACACAACTTAATCGCCTCTGCTCATAATGGTTAAGTACATAATATACATTTAATTCAGGATGTGAAATTGTAAACATTCCTTAAATGCACACCATTTTACTCATTTAGTACTCCTAAAAGTTCATTATTTTTTCGTCGTACTTATTTGTTTTACTTTGCCATGCTAATTTAATACGGGACATTTAATGCACTGTACTAAATCATTGAATTTGTATGAGTATATTACATACGATTCATCCGATCCGATACGATCATATTAATATAGTGCTCCCAAATCTCTAAAAGCGTTCGAAACGCAATAAAATTCATTTTAAGGTTATATTTATATAGTAGCATGGGTAAGTAGAGTAATCCTACTTCCTGCTAATACCACGGCTAATACTATAAACACGAAAGTTTGTGTTTGTTACCCATAGATAGGTACTTATGATATTTCTATGTCGTTACCGCTCAATTCAGTAACGACTGAACGGATTTTCATTAAATTTCTTTATTTTTTAATAACTTACTCGTATAAAAAAAAACGTTAAATTACTCTAGGTCCTGGAATAGGACATGAGGTTCTTATCATAAAAAGAATGCGGATGAAACTAGCGGATACAGCAAATTTTAAACTTATTTTGATTGTTTTTAAGTCTTAAAAGAAACTTATTTCTATTTATAATTGACTACGCTATGCAAGAAAAATCTTAATTAATTGGCATCTTAATCCAATTTGTTACTACGTTAAAATCATACCTAACTACCACGTTCGTTCACTTTCAATCATAATAGTATATACAGTTTAGTCGATTTATACAAAACTAAGACAGGCTGAAAGGATTAAGAATAGATAGATTTTTATTTCCTAGCTTTCTCAACAAAATGATAATTTAGATTTATTTTTTGCAAATCTTTTTATTTAACGCTTTGACTGGTGAGGTGACACAACAACCTCATAAAACATATTACAATAGAATCGTATATTTTTATGAGAAATGTTCGCTGTAGATGTCGCTATGTAGACGTGAAAGCTTTTAAAGTCATCGTCGTGGGGACTATTTGAGTACCGATTTACATACAGTAGAACTTAATTTACATAATCTCAAACATTTTAAATTACCGACGCGACGTCTTGTTGCTTCATAACTTATACAGGGTGGGCCAGAAAGAATTGCGAATTTGAAAAAATGATTAAAAAAAAACTTAGTACAATTCACATATAAATTTTTATTTTTATAAAAATTTACATCTGGGAAATTCATTTCTTAAAAATAACGTCATCCAGGTGTGCACCATCCCGCTGCAAACATTCTTCGAATCTGAACCTCAAATTGGTAAAAACTCGCTGGCACATTGCACGGGGAATAGCTGCCATTTCTTCCTGGATATTGGTCTTCAACTGGTTAATCGTGGCTGGGTTATTGGAGTAGACTCTACTTTTTAGGTATCCCCACAAAAAAAAGTCCAGTGGCGTTAGATCCGGACTTCTAGGAGGCCATGCAATGTCACCTCGGCGCGATATCAGTTTCCCAGCAAACATCTCGTTTACGACCGCCAAAGAGGCATTAGCTGTATGGCATGTCGCGCCATCTTGTTGAAACCATGTCGCACGATTATAGGCTAGACTAAATTTCCGGGAACCGAGCTACTTAACCCCACCACCCGCGCAGTCCCCTCTCTAAAGCTTCAAACGCAAGAGTGTTTTTAAAATCGTACGCCTTTCTGGCCCACCCTGTATGATAGCGATACAATTAAACATGATTGTAAACTCCCATATTGTTATGAACATTTTCACTTTCAATATGTTTATCAGCGGTTTGTAAACATCGTAAATATCTTGGACGCATGTTATTTATTAATGAATAATTAGCTGTTGGATGGTTATTATGGAAATGGCCCATCGAAGCCGTCTACCCGGACCTGCCTCAACGAGGGGAACACAACTCGGGGTAGGCTATGGCATTGCATTCGACGATCCACCGACTGCAAGGGTGGTTTTGCATAAGTATACCTCGGTTTATAGTTTACCAGCCCTGAATGTCTGTCTAACCGCTGGATTTATGAATACTGCGGTGCAATTATGACGTTTCGCGTGGGGTGTGTTTGTGTTGGTCCGATTGCTTTGTAAACTGAACATATTTACGCGCCACTGTTGCCGGTGGCAATGGACACTTCGTCTTCCAGTTCCGTTCCAATTTCGTACCTACACTGTTGTTTCCAATTATCGATCACACGGCCATTTTGGTTTGTTATAAATTTTAAATCGGTTTTCTAGACCGGTACCAAGTTGAAAATAAACACGAGATCGATATGTCTCCGTCTTCCAAAGTTTCAAACTATGGCCCGGCTTCGCTACTGTCCCGCATCGGGAATCACCACTGTATTGCCACTATGATACGTAAACCCATACAACCTACGCTGCCTCATCACTGTAATAACTTACGCGAGTTAGTACCTACCTACCTGTTGGAATTTTCACTCGGCGGAATCCGTCAGATGATTAAAAAAGCGTGCGTGTCCACTTGACGCACAGTGTTAGCTTTTTGCATGTGTGCGGTGTGCGGTGGCACTAATGAAACGGGCGCGGGCGCGCAGCGTGCGTAGCGGCGGCCTACGTACGCGGTCCTTGCATTGGGTCGGGTCAGTGAACCCGCCCGCCCACTATCGGGGTAAATATGCCGAATGCACACAGATGCGCGCGCCGCCCCCTCTGCACCAACCCCGTCGTCGTTGCAGCTGCACTCCGCACGCATCCCACCCCCGAACCCTCTTAAAACTCCTAATTGATTGCACAAATTTTCTCGCAATAACTGTCTTTTTATGGTGTTAATGATGTAAACTTGCGCAGTTTCGCTGCTTTAATTGATACTCGACGACGTGATAAGTTGTAAACCAGAGTACCTAATGCGCGACGAAGTCTCATTTGCATATCACCGTCGCGGTGTCGTCGGCAAGACTATGAAAAATTAATTAGCAGACGGCAGACGGGCGAATTCGCTTTTTCGGAATTCGGCTACGATCTTCTCCTTTTCTCTTCGATGAGTTCTCTGCTTTATGTGCCCCGGGGGAAAGTTAATCACGTCATTAACGGCTTTTTATGGGCTTAAACACATTTGTCAAGCACGCGCAAGAATGCGGAAAACGAGTCACCTCTCAGGATTCCGACAATTGAGCTTTGTGATGATTTTTTTATGTCTTGCTGGACGGTTTGTGGCTTGAATCAAGATTGGAGTTAGTCAATTGCAAATTAAGAAATTTATATCATGAAAATAAACCTCACTCAGTAAATGACAAGTGATATGATAGCAGAAGTCTCAGATGATCCATCCAACAGTTACATCATCGAGTGCAGATGATATCACAGTGACGTCACGGTGCAATGCATACAAATATGAATGCGTACGAGTAGTACATAAAATACGATGCCAACGTCTGTCCTTATACAAAATTGCAATAAACTCTGCGAGGAATTGTATTGCCATCATAACTGCACATTTTTGGCATGATTATTTTAGGAGATAGCATTCAATGGTTTCCTACATGAATTATAGCCTATAAAATGTCGTGAATTTCTTAGAATTATAGTGAGTAGGCAACTGGAGACGACATTTTCGAGAACAGAAAATCTTTTGGGTATAATGAAATATATCTAGAATTTGTGACTATTTTACAGTCAGTACTATACTTCTAAGTTTCGCATGGAATTTCGCGTATATTTTAGACTGGTCTAGGTTGGTTTCCTAATATACTGCATCAGTACGCAATACGGACTTATCGTGAAAACTGATTACTAGCTCACAAGCGCAGAAAAGAAAAACAGGTGCGACGACGAGCGTACCGAGTGTTTAATTACTTTTGTCTCCAATGAATGGACTGTATAAATTTAAAACCACATTGTAATTGTAAATCCACATTTAAAGCAAATAAATAATATTCTATTATATTCTCATGAGCTAGTCAACCAAGTTTAGCGAACACGGGAGTCCAATCTGAATTGAATTTGTCATAAATCAATCAATCTATTTCAGTTAAATAAAAATATGCTCGTATCTCGGGGCGGCACTAGTGCCTCGAAGAACAAACCTCCTAAAATAAATAAAATTGTTCCTAGAGCTAATTCTTTTCGCAACATTTGTGTATATTTTGGAGTCACAGATGTGATTACAGCAATCACAAATATACATGGGCAGTTTCCTATGGATGCGTACTGGCCTTGTTTAGATCACGAATCTACAGAACATGAAAACTATGAATCCTCGAGAATTTACTTCTCATCTCAGATTAAAGCGTTTTACTTCTCAACTACGTTTGTAACACGTTCTTCAATGAAAACATTTTATTGATTTGTGAAACACCGTTAAAGGTCACATGGTTGTTTATTTACGTACCTACATATGTTTATAACCTTGTATCATAACATGACTCCCTAAATAATTCGTGAAAGGAATGGAACAAGGAGAATAATTAGAATACGCAATAGTACCGCGCGCTCACTTCAGTTTGGTTGGTTTCCATAATTGAACAACCGACGACAGAGAATACCATGCTGCTAATGCTTCTGTTGACTAGACGTGGCAATAGCTTTTATAGCTTGATCGATTTCATGGTTCTATTTAAGGTTATAAGGTTGTGGATTTATACATGCGTAAGGCTCAATAAACGGGCTATCTATCGCAATTTTTTTTTTTCTGTGATAAAAATGCAACTTTATAGGTGGTAATATTGTGCTTATAGTAGGTACTAAAATATATATTGATCGTCGGACGCACTTAAAACTTATCAGACAGACCGATTAAAGTTACATTTAAATATGCTTATAAAACTGACCGACTTTTAGATCTATAACGAATAATGTCATTAGAAGTGGGTTTGTAGCAAATAATGCTGATATACCACTTCTAGCTCCACATAAACCACTGAGGAAACTATTTCGTCCTCATGACAGAGGATGCCATCTCGACCGGTGATGCAATGCCGGAACACTTCAGTCACTTTGGTTGAGTTGCGTTCTTCACTCCTTTTATTATATTATCTACGACATTTTCACTTGCTCGATGTCGTGAAAATTTATTGTAACAAGTTCCGTTGCATGCAATCCAAGGTAAATGTTTGATACATCATCACTTCTTGCCGTTACGCTATCTGCTAAAGTGGTGAACCTAAATAATCTGTAGGTCAATTGTCAGTTGATGATATATATAGGTTTATTCGATTCCTGATAAAACGATAAGAGATTTTAATGACAGAAACTCGTTATTATTCATTGCTGAAAAAAAAACCTGATTCATCAATTACCAAGAATGTGATGCATAAATGTGCAGGCCGCCCGTTGCACTTCTCGTTCGATGACATCACCGAAAGATATTGAATATTTTTATTTTCCTTACAACACATTTTACTTTCAACCGAATGGATATCGTCAACATTACAAGGTAAACAATGTGTCACTGGTAGGGGACATAAACATGGCCAGGCACGTTTCTACCGTATTCACAACGTCCGGCATATCGTATTAGTGCAAATTATCTCGGAAAACTCATCACAATAATCATCCACAAGCGTTGAGATAAAAAGCGTACGAGTTTCTGCTAACAATAAATCCACACAAAGTTAGCGTGTAGAGCGCTTATGAATTAAGTCATAGTTAGTAGATTTGAATCAAGCTCTGCAACTTCCGACCTACAGGTTGTACAAGTTGTGCTCTTCGCGTTTCCATCTCCGGCTTCGTTCATTAGATAGTTAACCGTCGACCGAATAGTGGATCACGTCTCGCTATCAGGTGTGCTGCAAACAAAACGCTGAATAGAGGCCGGGTTAAACATGCACGACGGGTGTACGGGTATAATTAAAGTTTAGGAGACGCTCACGTCGCCCGTTAACCTCGTTATCGGGCGCTGGAAGTGGGTGAGACGCGGTGGGGAGGGAGCCAACCTCGAGGTGGGGGGCAAACGGGGAAAATCAATGACAGCCGCCGCGCGCCGTCTCTCCCCGGCCCGACGCGCTCATCTCGCGACCACGTGCCGCGGTCACTGGCCTGACTCACCACCATATCCCTGCCGACCTGACCACCATCATTTGTCTCCAGATGATGCCAACTGTTATGCTCGCATGCGGCCTGCTCGGAAAACACCCTAATTTAATCGATTTATTCTGTAATTACATACTGACATCGAAGAAGCCAATGAAGTCACCTTGCACTACACAACACATCCTTTAGAGGCCGCATGTACAACAATGTCGGTGCGGTGGACATAACATCATTCGTCTCGTAAACGTTCGCTGTGATAGGTGCGCGGCAATACGAAGTCTCGTCAGTCGTGAGGAGACGCGCTCGGTCGTCTATAAAATATACAATGTAATATGTAGGTCGCTGTCAGAAATTTGGGTTATCGTTTGGCCGCGTCGATATGCGACACTTCCGCACCGCCACGATGCGAATGCTATGCAGTCGCCAATATTATTGCTATGTCATGCCATCGCGTTACGTAATCGCGGCTTTCGAATGCCAGATATTATAGATAGGTCATGTGGCGACGCAGCTTTGACGCATTGATTATACGCCTGCTACTGATACTTGAATATCACAAAAGCTACATTCACGTGTAGGTAATAAACTTATTTCCGACTGATCGGCGAAACATTTGTCCGCCTTTTATACAGGACATTCACATTTCACATAGACTACCATATACGTCTATATAGACGCAAAACAATGAGTCATAATCTGGGCGAGTCTCGCGATACCGCATAAAAAAGTCGGTAGCAATGAACTTCCTAGTCCCAAAGCCATGCGTTTAGTACGGAGTTCGGCCTGTACGAATGTTTTATATGAGCATATCGCGACTCGTCGTCGATCAATGTCAACCGCATATTTAGGTCAACGTCCGTCAGCCGAATTCCCGCGCTCGTCTATACTCTTCATTTCCTATAACGCATGCGATCGTTTTATTGTGCCTACCTTGAAGCCTGTATACAAATCTTCATCAGGATTACCAAAACAACGTTTCAGTTTTTATGTGGTATATTATTTTTAGTACCGAGCTCCAGTGATCGCAGACTTCCATAAATATTCAAATTGATTTAAAACTATTAAAATTACTTTACCTCTATGATTATAGCTTGACATTGATACATGCATGACACAGTCAAAATGATTGACAAATTAGTCCAACGATAACAACAAATTATCAATGAATTTTAAAATAATCGATGCTGATATCCTTGAATATAAAATAGTACAATTACCGACAACTAAACACAACAAAACGATCGCAAATAACGAATCTGTCGTTAAAAAGCTAAAAGTACATATTTTTATACGTATAACGTACTTATACACGTATCTCTTATATTTTACTATTTTTAGCATCACTGTATAAATTTCGTAAATTTTTAATGTAGATGTTTCAATCTATTTTAATCCTACTTTATCATCACTTCCCGTCGCGCTACAAATTCAGCTCCACGGGAAGTAGACGCGACTAAACCAAATATTTTGATCTCTAGGATTATCAGCCCTAATCTCGGTTAACAAATGATATAAATCTTCACTTACATAAAAAAAAATACCAACTTAGATGAAAAATTGTATATTACTAAAAGATTGAACTCAACGGCGCGGTAGGATTTTGAAACACCAGCCAAAGCCATTAATCAAGGTCTAGAGAACAGGCGTAAGGATCTGAAAAGTCGTGGAGATAGGACAAAAGTAAATTTTAAATGCTTTTAGACTACCTTAATATCTTTATCCTACTTGCGTATTCCTATAGGCCATATCTAACAATTGATATAGTAATAAACTGGTAGTAACTAAAGAATACCCAAGAGCTGAGGAGCCAAGAGGCTGTTGACAAAATATACCGAAATTGGGATATTCGAGGCTTAGCATTAAATATTGGATCGAAATTGATTATTTTCGAACAGCGATTATAGTCCAAGAGCGAATCTGTAAATTGCTTAGCAGGTTGGGTCTTAAGAAGATACGTTAAAACCAGCTTTCCCAATCCAAATTGGCGCTAGACAGCGTCAAAAGGGATCTTTAATATCTAGAACAGCGAACTAATTGTTTCTTTGTATTGTCACCAGGTATATTACGCAAAGAAGAAACGGAGAGCGCAACAGTACCTGGGTGAAGACGGCTCGCATAAAAAAGAGAGGAAGCTATACAATGATGGTTATGACGATGATAATCACGACTACATCATCAAGCAGGGCGAGAAGTTCCTCGACCGGTATGAGATCTCATCGCCTATTGGGAAGGGATCTTTTGGACAGGTGAGAAACGACTTAGAGCTGACGTAAAATTTCAAAATTACTGCACTTACGATTTTTTGGTAACTTGAGATGGTAATATTTAACTAGATGTGGTTATTATGAATATTCCAGAGCTCTTACAATCTGAAGAGCCAATAGTATTCACCAGACGAGTTCCATTTTCGGTCTTGTAAAGGGTTTGACTATCTACCTGCCCTGTTCCCAATCACTTAGGATCGGCGTAATACGCCCGCTTCTTCCATTCTGATCTTCTATCCGTCAAACCAGTAATCACTCCTTTCTTACCCATATCATCTTTCACACAATCTATCCATCTCTTTTTCGCGCTTCCTATGCCCCATCCACTTTCATATTAATAGCTCATTTTGTCACTTGACTTTCATTCTTCCTCATAACATGTCCATACTACGATAAAAGGATACCTCTCAACTTTTCAGTCACTGGTGCTGCTTTCAAGCTTCACTTTATGTACTTACTTCCTACCTTCTCCATTCTTGTCACTCCACACATCCATCTCAATATCCTAATCTTAGCAATGGTTTGATGGTGATGACCATGATGACCAAAAAAAATACACTATAATTCAGTTTAAATGTGAATGACCAACACTAAAATGCTTCAGTTTATATCAGAATGATTTCTTAAAACGTTTGAAATGTTTGAAACGTTAATGTTAATAAATCTGGCACTACATACACATTAAACGTTTACATACATACACACTTGAAGTATTCAAAACAAATTATAAGTGATATAGGTGATTAATTGAATGTTAATAAACTTTCAGGTTGTGAAAGCGTATGACCACGAGGAGCAGTGTCAAGTAGCGATAAAAATAATTAAGAATAAGAAACCCTTCCTAAACCAGGCACAAATAGAAGTCAAGTTACTAGAAATGATGAACAGAGCAGATGCTGAAAATAAGTATTATATAGGTAAGCTAATTATAACTTTTATTAAATTGCATCATTAACTTTCCCTCTATAAATGTATAAATAATCGAAATCACTTGATTTCAACTCCTGTAATGGATGGACTGCTTCTCAGAAATTATTGAGCCTTTATATATTAGAAAATCAATGCGAAAATATTTGAATTGGTACCTCTGCTTACTCCACTGTTACTACCATTTGTTTTCACATATAAACATGTACTTTATGCTAATATTGTATTTTATTATTTTCCAGTGAAACTGAAACGTCACTTTATGTGGCGGAACCACCTGTGCCTAGTGTTCGAGCTGCTCTCGTACAATCTGTACGATCTGCTCCGCAACACCAACTTTCGCGGCGTGTCGCTAAATCTCACGCGCAAGTTTGCGCAACAACTATGCACCGCGTTATTGTTCCTTAGTCAACCTGGTAAGTCATCTACCTTTATTATAAGCCGTTATTAGTAGATATTGCAACATCAGATGGCCAGTCGTTAATCAGAAATTGGTTAGAGAGGACCAAGAACCTAAAGTCTGGTTGAAGAATTCTGTTAGGTGTTATCAATACAGTTTATGATCAGCGTTCGTAATTTTCACTACGAAGATAAGATACTTTGGTTCATCTTCACCTATTTATAGTTCTTATTTAGGATGTGCTAAAACCAATTCGCTCAGAAATGTTTTTATATCGCTGTTCTGATTTCTTGTTTTGCTTTTGGAATTTGCTTCCCTATTCTGAAATCAGAGCGACATAAAAATCTACTTGATATATATCGGGAACTTTATCAGTTCTCGACAATTTATTCTGTTTGACATACTAATGAGTTGTTCTCGTTCTTTTCCAGAACTAAATATAATTCACTGTGATCTTAAACCCGAGAATATACTTCTGTGCAATCCTAAGAGGTCGGCCATTAAAATAGTGGACTTCGGGAGTTCGTGTCAACTAGGTCAAAGGGTAAGTTTGCTGGCGTCATTTTATAACTATTAATAAACCAAAGATTTGATCATATAACTGCAATAAAGAATTTTCAGTGACATACAGAGTGTAAACCTGATGATGATGTTTTATGGACGTCGGTACGTAAACAAAGGCAGTAAAATTGTGCAATAATACTATGATAATGTTTATAATTATTCACACAGTGTGCACGTGTATTTTCACACAGTTTATTTCATGGCATCGTTGATCGACAAGGCGACAAGCTAAGCGGACATGTATGCAATGCTTTAAAAATAAATTAAATGCATTAGTAATCTTTTACAACTTGGCAACTAATTCAAATGGTTGGATGTCCTAAGCACTACATATTGACTGCTTGGTGAAGTGTCCACCCATCATATTTCACTATCATAATTAAACTTGTGCTATTTATAGAAGGCAATTCTGCTTATTGGTACATAAAAGATCAAAAACCAAAGTCTAATTTATATTTCAACATGAAAATCTATATCATCGCGTGGTGGACTATCAAGCTAACGAGTCGGCCCGATTTATAGACTCCATTCCTGGTGTTCGCTAATTGCGCGAATAAATCACATCGGGCTCGTGTGATTCAATACCCGATGTGCCACGGGTTATCGCCAATTGCGTCTTAAATTTTATAGCTCACGCGTTATAATAGTGATGGGATTGTTTTTGAGATTTACTCGAGTTGGTGTCACCAGTTGGGAGGAAATATGGTTGCGTAGGTACTCAATTGTATGCAAATAAAATATTAATTTGGGGTAGGGGTCATGACTCAAAAAACCTTTTTGACTTTATTCTAATTTTATCAAAATAAAATAATAACTATGATTTATTTACAAACTTTTTTTTGGTTGTAACAAACAATAAAATATTTTATTGTACTAAAAATAATATTTTAACTGATGTTATTAGTTAAATAGCTTTGATTGCCTTATGTGATAAAGAGTATTTTTTGGGATATTCTTTAGAAAAGGTCTGTTCCATAATCTAAATCTTATTATTGAAATTTACTACATCTATATGTCTATCTTGTGCCAGATTCAATCCCGTTAAAAAAGAGGATTTATAAAAAACCCATCCTCAATAAGTTATTTAACGCAAAGTCAAATTTTGGTGGGAACTTGTGATCTTGCGTTTTATTTTCATAAATTCATGTATTTTGAGTTTTATTGCATATGATTGATCGTTTTTTATCCAATAAAGATCAACCTATATTCATCAGTGATCGTGACTTTTCAAGTTGTCTCAAAAAGTCTTGTGAAAAGCTTTAGTACAATGGCCACCGTTTTACTTATACTTACATGACTTGTATGGAATGTGACTGACAGAGCGGACTATGTGAAAGTGATTTATTGTGACTAGAACTAATTATATCACTGGGCACTGGCAAAAATAAATCCTAATAAAAAGGAATTGGTTGCCAAATTGAAAACTAATAATCTTTAATTGGACTGATAGATTGAGATAAGCGCGTTCAAACATACAAACTCATGAGTTTATAATATTTTTAGTATAGATATGTACTTAAATAATCCAACTCAAGTATAATAGACCATCACGAGACACATCACTAAATAATAATAATTTTAACACTTCCTACTCGGTAAGATAATTGTACGTCGCAAATGATGATAACGCCCATTCATGTTTGAATATCGTCGGCGTTTTTATGGAAACTTAATGATAGCATAATTAATTGCTACTAATTGTGATTGCTCCAATAAATTGATTAAAATTTAATCGTAACACTTTTTGTTACATAACTATCGTCAAATATGATAATGGGATGGTTTTATTGCCTCAGATAAATAACTATGAAAATGTATTAAACTTAGGTATTTGAATGTTTTCTAATATCTATATTGAATGATTACACCAAATTATTGACGTTCATACATAGCACACGCGGCTACGGATCAAGCTATACATTTCCAGTATAAGCTGATCTCGCATTGTATAAGGATTTCCGTACAATGGGAGTTCAGCTACATACACAGTAACGAATGTCACTTCGCACTTTCATTGCTCGCTTTTGAAGTTTTCTTAGTCCATGTCCTGTCTTTTTGAAAGAGTTCATTGAGGTAGCAGATATACTACTTCAAGACCACTTCATTACTGAGAAAGCGTTTTATACTTTTAAAAGTCTTTTACACACAGTCATTTGTGTTCATTACAAAACTTGAGGAGCTGATTTTAAAAAGCATAAATACTCCTAAAAATTAATTGTCATCCACTTTTTTCAGATATACCAATACATCCAGTCAAGGTTTTACCGATCACCGGAGGTATTGCTAGGCGTGCCCTACGACCTAGCGATAGACATGTGGTCACTAGGCTGTATATTGGTGGAGATGCACACAGGTGAACCTTTGTTCAGCGGGGCCAATGAAGTCGACCAGATGAACAAGATTGTTGAAGTACTGGGTATGCCGCCCGACCATTTGTTGGACCAGGTGAGATGGTTATATAGATTCAAATCAAATCAGTGACTCATTTATTCAGTTTAGGCCATGGTAAAGGACTTATAAACGTTACAATTGACTTGACCACTGGTTATTATTAGTTAGATTGTTGTAGTTCTGGCTTAGATTATTTTGGCTGGCTTGATGAAACCTGCTGTTCCTGATGAACTTTCCATCCATATCTGTGAATAGTGTACCCAATTTACCGTGACTAAGTACATGCAGTCATAACATGTTTTATTTCTTACAGGCACACAAAACAAGAAAGTTCTTCGACAAATTACCAGCGTCAGAGGGCGGTGGTTACGTTTTAAAGAAAGTCAATGGCAAGGATGGGAGGTAAGTTTTAAATCTGACTTTTCAAATTATTATTTTTATTTTTAAGT
Organism: Achlya flavicornis; assembly: GCA_947623365.1. Lineage (NCBI taxonomy): Eukaryota > Metazoa > Arthropoda > Insecta > Lepidoptera > Drepanidae > Achlya > Achlya flavicornis. The sequence goes on from OX392482.1 coordinate 10,382,948, forward strand.
TGTATTAGATAAGTTGTTATAGAAGGTAATAAAGTTTGATCACAATCTAGCTGTTGTAATTATGATCCCGAAGTTGGTAAGTAAACTAAGGTCCATATTCTAGAAGGTCAAATCAAGTTTTGAGTCGAGATTAACACCTCAAATGAAAATGACAGCACCGTCTGCAAGCTGACTCATTTAGCTTGGAAAAGATATCAAATGCAGTGCACAAAGCAAATATTAAAGTAGAGAAAAATCATTGAAAAGACCTCTTTTGATTTCGCGCTCGAGCGAAATTCAATGCCGGTGCGTTTGTGGAACACTTGAATACCAAACGAGATAAGAAAGCCATTCATTTAGTCGTCCGGTGACCCGCTTGAGGTATGAATCAGAAGCTAGTTACCGCCGTATCAGCTTATCAAGGATACGGGGCCCCCGGCCTACACGTGTGCAAGCAAAAATTACAAAAAAAAAATACCTTTCGCCGCAGTCAGGTAGAAGGGCCCCCCAACAAATGTTTATACAGGGCCCGTCTAATAATAATAATTGAACGTTTATTTGTCTCTAACTTAAAAATAACATAATAAAACAAAAGAAAAAAAAGTAATAAACAAAAGCAGAGATTAAAACGACTAGTGCTCAGCCATGGCTGTGGGCACAACCGCTGATATTCTGCACTAGCCTGACATTAAATGATGAGTCTGCATTAAATTAGCTACGGCACCGTTCTAAATGTTAGAACTCCAGCTATGTGGTACGGCAGATGATATGTGACGTGTTGTGTGATGTGTGCAGTGGTTACAGGAAGTACCGCGCGGCGGGGTCGCGGCGGCTGCACGACATCCTGGGCGTGGAGGGCGGCGGGCCGGCCGCGCGCCGCCGCGGGGAGCCCGGACACTCCGTCTCCGACTATCTCAAGTTCAAGGTAACACACCAAACGGCCCGTCTGATGGTTGCCGTAGCCTATTGATGCTGCCAACTTGGGCACAACTCAAAGAATCATGGCAAGATCCATATTTTCAAAATCAAAATTGCATTTTTATCCCGGGCATCTAAAAATATTTTTAATGCCTCAAGTTATTCCTAAGGCACCGAGGATCAATAATAACCATATTTCAACGTCTCTAAAAATCTTTATTTTTTTTGTAAAAATCTCGCCATGATTCTTTCATAAATCGCCGAATTTGCATAAATCTTACACAATTCAGGATTTTTTAAAGCGATGACAGCTTTGACGTTTGATGGCAAAACGAATGTTGGCCTGTGTTCGGTCACAATCTCTCCATGGTAAGTGATGATGTGGCCGATGGTGGTAAGCACACATAGCCTAAAAGGAACTGACTCTCTAGTGCAGCTGTCGGAACATACCAATAGGTGTTTCGCGACAGATTTTCAACTTGGTGGTAGCCAGCCAGGTGGGTACTATAAAGTACCCTACAACAATGCTATGGTTTCCTCACGATATTTTCCTTCACCGAAAGCTCAAGCTCACTATTGGATTGGAACCCGAGACCTTCGTCTCTGTATCCGACGTCACTACCACTAAGCTATCATCGCCTAGATAGGTAAACCATTTGTTGATGCTATGACGTAACTAAAATACATTATTTCGTGTCAGGACCTAATCCTGCGCATGCTGGAGTACGAGCCGAAGCAGCGAGTGACGCCCTACTACGCGCTGCAGCACAACTTCTTCAAGCGAACCGCAGACGAAGCCACCAACACGCAACAGGCGCACTCGCATCACCAACACGGTTAGTATCATGTTATTTAACTACTGGGGACCTTATTTCAGCTAGCTCTGATAACCAGCCAGAAGTTCAAAGACTTGAAAAGTGAATCGGCAAGCCTACTGCACCCGGAATAATGCCCCAGCAATTTACTGACTACATTGAAAATAGGACCATATTACCATTGCATAAAGTAGAAAATTTTATGAATATCGACACAGTCGGCTCGCGCATGCTAGCTAGTCGGTCGATTTACTTTAGGCTGTGGTGATACAGTCCCATTTTCAATGGAGTCAGTAAATTGCTCGGGCATTTTTCCGTCTGAGCTGATTCTTATCATTTGATTGTACCATAGAGATAGAATATTAAGAGAGTGACTGTACTAAAGTATGTACCGTGAGCACGGGCGAAACGAACCGCGCGTTCATAGTTTAAATTACTAAATACATATCTTCTTATGCGTTGCACTCTTGACAGAGTGGAGTGGAGAGTCAATGAATGCATTTAACTGCTCACGCTTTTCACAAGGTGATGTTGTTAACGCTATTACACTATTAATATTCTTACTCTATGGTTTGGACACTCACCAGCGACCATGGTGAAACATACTGTATGAAATAATGTGATTCCAAAGATGACCGCTATAGGCGCTGCTAGAATCTTTATACAATATGTTCACTGTAATTGATGCAGAAGTGAGAGCTGTTGAAGCAGCTACAATTGTGAACTAGGTTTTGAGGGCTTATCATCTTCGGCCATATCATCACTTACCTAGGTGAGATTGTGGTCAAATGTATGATCCAAAACCACATTTGAGATGTCTAGATCTCGTGTCCCTCTATGTATGGTTGTCTCATTTCAGCACATAAATATTGGGGCCTTGTCTTAAACACTTTAAAACCAATTAATCAAGGATGTGTTATCAGCATCTGTGCCAAATACCCACCTAAAAATCTGTTAACAAACTATGTTATATAAATCATCCTAAATTATTGTTTTATCTATCATTGTATGTAGATTTTAAATCTAACCATGGTCATTCCAAGCTTGTGTCGTGTTCATTGCTAACACATTGCGCTTCATTATTTAATTTTGACTAACCAATATGTTCTATTTGATGGATATCCTCTGTGTATATCTCATGGAAGTTACTTACATTCACAATGAAAATAAACCTACAAAGAAACATGATTTGACAGAGGATTCATACAGTTATGTCATGCATGTTGTATGGCGCTGTCCTTGTCTCTCTCTGTCATGTCTTGATGCCTTTTCACGAATTAAATAAAATACAATATGAGATTGAAACATTAACCAATTTAGAATCACCTCGCAGTCTACTTTATTCGTCCACAATATTTCTTAGCATCTTACTTACCTCATAACTTTCCTTCTTTAATATCGTCCACTAAACTCAAGAGTAACTTCCATGGCAACCCGACCCTTACCACCCAACTCATAATGGCGATTATCCCGTGGCAGATGGCCCGTCGGATCCGCGATGACTAGAGCGGTCCGGCGGCCCGGCCCCGCGACACTAGCCGCCAACACTAGTGCCTAATTGCCTAACAGGTCTGCCGTCTTGTACTCTCGGAATGTTGACTCCCGACCCTTAGTGGTGTTGACACACCGACCGTTGCATGCTCATTGTTGTTCATGCATGGCTTTGTTAGTGTTTTGGAAGTTGCAGCTTGACAATGATGACTAAAAACTATATTATTGTAGCTACAAAATTAGCTTGAATTGTTTTGGTAACCAGATAATTGATAAACTACATTATGCAACATATATGACCAGAACCAAAGTGGAATTTGAAAAAATGCTTATAAGGTTTATAATCCACTGTTCGCTCAACGGATGGATCGCGGTTAGACCTTTTCTTATGTTCTTTCTTAGAAAGAGATATAGTGAGATTAAATTTGTTTTGATTAATTTGACAGAATTTTATGCTCCATTAAGTTGTAAAAAAAGGATTCGATCGTTGTTCATGTTAAGAACCCTCACAAAAATGCCATCATTTGTTAACTGCAGATTCCTAAGCTCTAATTTGAATTTGCTTATGTACTTACTTACTTACTTTATTGGAATTATTTTTACTGTTTTATTATACACATTATATATCCATATTGGTATTTATTTATTCTTTTAATTTGGCATGCAGTATCGTATCACCATCTGAAATATTTGATAAAGCGTAACATACTATATCAATGATCAACAATCCTCCGTAGACAATGCAGCAACAGTTATAAGACTGTTGTATTCTGCACTTATCAGTAGCGTTAGTTAATCTTTTTTAATAATTAAACACAATAAGGAAATATTATATCTTGATTATAGATTAATATTAAGTAGCGAATAGCCCCCAGTATTACACCAATATAGTAGAAATGTTGTGTCATAGCAAGGGTCTCACAACAAGGGCTTAAAAAAATAAAGCATGTGGTGTATCTGTCTAAAGGTCATCATTCACTATAACATCACCGCTCCGACTAAGCAAAAACATGCCAACCAAGTGACGCCTTTAGATCGGCTCGCGGAAAGCATCAACAATTTCATCTTGTCATTATAAAATTTATAGGCGTCACTTGTTTGGCAGTTTTTGCTGAGTCGGAGCGGTGCTGTTATAGTGAGTGATGACCTTAATTTCTCTCTTTGGAAGGGGAGTCCCAGCAGATATTTTAACCCTTTTTGGGAACATAATTACGAAAGACTCTTGCGATGACACAGCAAAGCATCCAAATAGTACATAGGTTAATAACATTTAGGTGTAATATGTTAGTATTGTGTGCAGTGGGCGGTGCGCGGTTATGGGGCGGCGCTGAGCGTATGGAGGTGGAGGCGCGGCGCGAAGACGAACTGCTACAGCCCGTCTGCGTGCAGCATTCTCCAGTAGCCATACACTAATCGCAGCCGTGTCGCCGCCGTGTCGCAGCCGCGTCGCCGCCGTGTCGCCGCACACGTGACGCTCAGTGATTGTGACAAACTCTAGTGTAATACGCGACGCGCGACGGCCTCCGGATGCTTATACCGAACTAGAATGTGACTATGACGAGTGCTCAAATGAATAAAAAATGTGTTAACGGTTGTGTGTGTGTGTGCCGTCGCCGAACTTATGAGTCGCGTTGGAGCCTGGGGATGGCGGGGTGAGGTTGTTTGCGGGTCCGGTACAGTCGCGTCGCGTCGCGTCGGTGTGTAGTATAAATAAGTAAAGTAAATGGCTCTATATTTAGAGGCAGTAGGCGCGCGCCGGCCGTAGTGAGTAATGATAGAGAATCGGGACACCTCGGCGTTGGACTAGGACTCTAGTACCATCTGTGGCAGGACTCTTGGACTGAACCCAATATTTATAATTCTATATTTTTATTTAATGCGATAAGTCTGACTGTAAAGAAAATATTATGGTGATGATTTGTTACGTTGTAACGTGTACTTGTATTATTTGTTCTTAATTGCTTCACTCGACAGTACTTAGAGAATGTTCCGAATGATCGCAGACGATCCTATTCACCACACCCGGATGCATCGAGGGCATGAAAGCTAGGTTTTTTTATTGTTACGCAATGCATATCAAGGACGCAATATGGTAGAAAATAAATATTGTATATAAAATTTAGTAAACCGACTAATGGATACAGACTGCAACATAACCTGGATAATCTATAGTTTAGTAACGATCTATGCTAGATAGGCTTTCATTCAGTTTTAATTATCGCAAGCTTTATATTTTTAAAGTGTCGGCAACTGATGACTGAAATTTAAAGGGCCAATGAGTATTTGTTTATACATTGACGAAATAGAATAATTATGTGAATTAATTTGTTTACGAATGCACAGAGATTGGACTCAACACATTTGACATTATATTCAAAACGTTTGATATCAAAACTATGCCCTCGCATTTCAGAGTTGTTGTATAATATAAATTTATAAATATTTAATTTCCAATCTTGTAATGCTTGTGATTTGAGTCCCGAGCGTTATGACACACATAGGTTATTTTTGACCCATTGGAATATTCAGACGATGTGTAAAACAGATAATAGTATATAATAGGTAATTCTAAAAACACAAAATGTACTTGTAAGTTATGAGAATGTTGAATCATGTATAAAAATTGGGTATTTCAGATAGGAGTTAAAAATTTAATTACTGACTTGTTCAACCTTTTTGGATTTGAATCTACAATAGACAAACCTCATTGCAACAGACTGGTCGAAACTTTGTAATGGAGATATTATGTATAGAATACTGAATCACTGCCTTATTGTGCCGGAACTTTTTAATAAATAAGAACCGCCACTGATGCATTACTTTTTGTCCAATATAAACATAATTGTTTTAAGTAACACTACAATGTAATAATGTAAAGGATTGCTACTGTAACTGTAATAGTAGATCCATCTCTTCATTACTTTAAACTGTGACTGATACTGTTTTATATGCGAAAACATTTGCAGTACTTGGAGTAATTTATTATATGCAATTTACTATTGATAGTAGCATTATCCTTGTGTCGATTTAATGCTTATATATACGGGGATCTTATTACCCCAAAATAGTTTTAGAAATAATTTATTTCTAAATAAATAAATAATGTTAAACCTGTCCACCGATTTTGGGGAAAAGTTGCGTCAGTGGCGGGCTTAACAATTAGCAACTATATTCTGAACATAACATGGTCTAGCGAAATATTATTTTAATTATATTTTAGTTAATAATCGACTGAAGTGATGCCCGTTCAGAATAAAGCGGCTAATACGACGACATTGTAACTGATAGCAGATAATTTCTTATTGCAAATCGTTGGTGTGAATTTTTATAAAACTCCCACAACAGATTGGTTTAGAAACTAAATAGCGTATGGTACAGCTATATGTTTTTGTACATGAAGCATGAAAGTATTTTCTGAATTATTTATTTGTTAACATAATAAATATATGCTATCACTTTCGTTTGATTGTAGATTTGAATCTATTTCTAATCTCGCTGTTCTGTACAAATTCTGTATAAATTTTTCAAATATCTGTATAATATTTACTGTAATACTTTTCTGCTTCATGAGGTTATAGGGTTGTTAGAAGGAGTATAAGAAATAGGTATGGTATACATGTTTAATTTGATATATAGAGCAATAAATAAACAAACAAACCACCAGGCAGGTTTCCATTTGTATAACCTTATAGATATGTGTTCATCTCTTGTACTTCATAATTGTAATATACATTGTTGTAACATTTCTTTTATTTTTTAATTAAACTTGTAAAGGATGAACTGCATTATGTATTCAGAATATTGTAAAAAATATACAGTAGTTCACCAATATTACTTGTGTTCAAATAATGAGTTGTACTTTTTGTTTTCTATTAAATTATGTATAATTTATTTATTGTTTGAGATGTTGCTGGAGGAAATCTGCCGCGACGACATACTTTATAAACATGTCGGAATGTTAAGTGATAAAGAACACGTAAAACACCAACCTATTTGAATATAGTTCTAACTAAATCCATTACTCAAGAATGGCCCTAGATGTTTGCGCTTGAGTATGTAATATACTATACTATTTATTTGTACTGTGACAGTATGGAATTATATGGAACGTGTGTGATGGTATGTGGTGGTGCGCGATGAGCTAAAATGTTTATTTCCTATCGGATTGTCAGTTCGCAGGCACTGTAACAATAAAAGGATAGAGCTTTATGTCACTAAGTTTTGTATTTTAAATCAATAAACGATAGCAATGACTCACTGTATTTTTATTTCCCTTTCCTAACTTCCTAAGACCCAGACTTAGATTGGGATTGGAATTTCAACTTTATTGCACACATACTCGAAAAGGGATCGTCAGCGTATCGCCGTTCGACTCGCCCACCACCCACCCCGCACCCCGTCTCCACGCGCGGCGCTGTGGTAGCCCGTCCCGGGGGAAGTGTGATACCTCCCCCAGCACCGTCGGGGTGCTATGGCACGATGAGTTATGACCACAACGACCCATCGTCTTCCTCGGGGTCGCTTCTGGGCGTTCAGGGCCCCTAGCCTACCTTAACCTACCCTACCCTACTACCCTCACCTACCCTACACTACCCTCGCAACTTTTCTTAATTTTTTCTTTCATAAGAACCTTCTCCTGAAAATAAAAAACGCAACAAAAAAAGAATTAGTGAAATCGGTCCAGCCGTTCACGCGTGATGGCGTGACCAAGAGAAATAAATGCCGGCGGCGGCGTCCCGCAAGGCTCTATGCTGTCCCCAAAACTGTTCCTTCTGCATACCAATGACTAGCTGCCCGGCGCAACTTCGTTCGCGTGGTGCTACCCTACCCTACTCTACCCTACCCTACCCTACCCTACCCCACCCTATCCCTCGTTCCGAGGTGGAAGAAAGCCGCGAACGGCTGGTGTCTGAAATCGAGAGTACACTAACTTGTGGCTCCGATTGGGGTCGACTAAACTTAGCTAGCCCATTTCAACCCCACCAAGACCCAAGTCTTCTAAGAAAACCCGATTGTGGCTGTGGCTCCACAATTCCAGAAAACTTCCTTGAACATCAGTCAATGCATCGAGATCCTTGGCGTCGACATTTCTAGCGACGTTTTGTTCCGAATTCACTTGGAAGACAAGGTAAAGCTGGCATCCAAAAAGCTTGGAGTGCTCAACAGAGCGAGGCAGTACTTCACATCTCGGGGCAAAGGCCGGGGCAACTTTATAAGTGGCAAGTCCGGCCTCATATGGAGTACTGTTGTCATCTGTGGCTCCGCCCACCTGGATACCAGCTTGGGCCTTTAGACTCGGTTCAGCGATGTGCCGCTAGAATTGTCGACGATCCCGAGCTCACGAACAGTTTACGAGCCCCTCAGTCTGAGGAGAGACAGCCTCCTTATGTTTGTTCTACCGCTTGTACAACGGGGAGTGTTCCAAGGAATTTTTCGTGGCCATCACACGGCTACTTTCCACCATCGCAACTCTCGCCATCGACGGGGAGTCCATCCTCACACATTGAAACCAGAATTGTTTCGAACTACTCGGGCCCAAAGGAGTTTTCTTCCGCTGACGCTCAGACTGTGGAATGAGCTCCCGGCCGTGGTTTTCCCAATAGAGTACAGCATAGGGTTCTTCAAGAAGGGTGTGAAGAGGTTTCTTCAGGGTCGGCAACGCGCGAGTACCCCTGGTGTTGCAAGCGTCCATTAATGAAATCGCATCGTTTGCTCGTACGATCATCGCCAATTAGGACGACGCCTAAGGCCTTTGCTTGCGGGCGGCGTCGTATGACGGGTCGCTCACTTCCCCCCCCCCAATATGGCGAGGAGGGCGATGGCTGCCACACCACACGCGTCATACTTGTGAACAGGTGCTGCTTGTGGGGGCTGGTCTGCTTAAGTTTGCTATTTATTTACTTATTAAATACCTATTTATTCAGTCTACTTTGTAATTTAGCCGCCGCGTCGGGGCACGCAATTGTTTTCAGTGCGATTAGAATGTAAATACCTATTATGTAATGCAATCTAAGCTTGTTTTGAAAATAGTAATTGCTGAGTTTATCGCCGGCTCTTCTCAGCAAATGCAGTCAGACTTTTCATAAGTGCCTGCGAAGGTTTATTTGAATAAATGATTTTGAATTTGAATCTATAGAATTTTGAATATAACTTGTATTTTATAAGGGCTGCATTCCGAATTGAAGCTATAATCGCTGTAATCGATTTGAGCGTGCTTATACCCGTACCGAATTGGTACATGACAGCTAACCATTTCCTGTGAAAATAATAATAAAAAAGCGGATATTACTTTTTGCGAGTCAACTAATAAAGGATCTAAGGAGTCCTAGCGCATTGTTAATTCATATTTTAATTAAATTCTAAAATGTTCTGTATTGAATACTGTGAGCGCGTTCATTAGAGTTCCGAATTGTTGACAGTTCTCAGCCTCAGCACGGAATTTTGTTCCGTGGTTCTCAGCTGTTATTAACGTGATATCTAACTCGGTACGCAAATTATTGCCGTGAGATTCTTCGTATGTTTGTGGCTGTGAGCCTAATCCTCGATCTACGCTGTAAGCTCAGATTGAGGATTAGGTAGATATGCTGTCAGCGAATGGCGAAGAAGAAAGCTACATACTATTAACACTGCCATATTTACACTTTTACCCCATTATGTGGGTAAACTGGTATTGGGTATTTTGGTTTTACTATACAATGGGTGTGGCAGGTGTCAATCCCATACAAAGGTTGATCGTTTACTAACGATGACGATTGTCGACAACCATCTTGTCTAGGGGGGCAGATGATACTGTTATAACTTCATTGAAGTCAAAATAAAACACGGGATTGATGAAGTATACCTTAATAGACATAAGGACTAGAAGACTTTTTTTATGAGTTGTTGTGACGTTGTGACTTATCACGTTTTGACCGCAACCTGCTCAGGTATTGATTGTATAAGATTAAATATTCGGCCGGGGCGTGGTTAATAAATAGTTAATTTAATACTTTATATGTTAATGTTAATAATGTCTTCGTACGGACTCAATAATCAACGATGTTAACGCTCTACTGTGGTTTTGCGTAAAATTACGTCTGAATTACGGATTTGGGTTGAAGGTAGTGCGAAAAGCAATATCCGAATTCGGTCCGAGTTTTCTAGATCTGTATTTTCGCGGATTCGTATCGGACGTTAGGCGGAACCGCTCTAAGGCCTGTTACATATTATAGAAAATCGTAGTTTAGAAGAAGTTAGTGGACAAACAGACGGAAAGCAACTTCATTTTATAATATGTGGTGAAGACTGATTAGACAACTGATAGGTGAGACAATTATACCAAACTATCCTTTGCTTCCATATAAACTCCCGAAGTTTCGTATTTAGAGTTACTCGGTTGAGCCTGTCGGATCTGAAAGAGAAAAAATATTTATTTACCTATATATCTGTTTTCCATTTATTTTATCTGAAATAGAAAATATGTATGCATATTATTATCATCTTTATTATGTTTGGTGGTTTAAAAATTAGGCACATGCCTACTTATATTGCTTCCATGTATCATCGTCGTTATTTATAAGTTATTATTTCCAAAGTAATTATTTTTAATGTTTGTATCAATCTTACGTATATATATATAAAACAAATTACTAATGTAACTTACGTGGATTAAAACTACAAAAAATAAAACACGCTATTTAAAGAGGTAAAAATAATAAAATGCTGGTATCTCCATCAACTTATAATCCGACTATTTACGAATGACAGGTAGTACCATAGTTAACCACCCACAATAATAAGCCTCACACTTTGGTCGGTTAGAAAATTGCTTGCCATCAACGAGTTCAACGACACTGATGTCAAGAATAGAAACCTATACGCGAGATAGGGACAGCAAAATATGCTTAGTCCTGCTCACACATACACGTTTTGACATATACGTATCTCGCTTTCGTAATTATTATTATTTTAGTGGCATATCTACCTAATCCTCAATCTACAGCTGTGAGCGATATTATCCATAGAGCTCTAGACTAGTGTTGCTAGATATTCTGACATTTTATTTGGTACCAAGCTACTAATATAGTAATCTGTGAGCTAGTAATATAGTAATCTGTGTTTGGTACTTTTAGTGCGTTTTCACACGAGACGATAACGACACCGTAACCACACCGTAAAAAAACTGTGACGATTTAGCCGACCATACATTTCTATGTCAAGAAGTGTTGTTATCGTGCTGTTCGCCGTGTGAAAGTCCTGACGTTTTTCAATACATTTTGAAGGTCCGCTAAATCGCCACAGTAAAAAAATCGTCACGATCTAGCCGAATTAGAGCGTTTTCACACGAGACGATAACGACACAATTTTGTCGTGACGATAAACGACCGACGATAATTGGCAAACTGTCGTGTCGTCATTTGTTTTCACACGAGGAACGATACCACACCGTAACGACAGTTACGAATATAAATTTTAGCGACTAAACGTCCATCATTTGGCCAAATTTCAATCGCCGGCAACTTAACTTAGCTTCTTTTTAATTGACTTGATTTTTTTTCCATGATAAAACCACTAGAAAACTCTTAACCAGTAAACAAACACCATTCAAAACAAACAGCGAGGTGACAAGAAGTGTCGTTATCGTTATCGTGCAGTTCGCCGTGTGAAAGTCCTGACGTTTTCCAATACATTTCGAAGGTCCGCTAAATCGCCACAGTAAAAAAATCGTCACGATCTAGCCGAACCAACGACATAGCCGAATTATCGTTCCTGTGTCGTGCAGTGCTGTGTCGTTATCGTTGCGTGTGAAAACGGTACATAGAAATGTATGGTCGGCTAAATCGTCACAGTTTTTTTACTGTGTGGTTACGGTGTCGTTATCGTCTCGTGTGAAAACGCACTTATCGTTCCTGTGTCGTGCAGTGCTGTGTCGTTATCGTTGCATGTGAAAACGAACGACGACACGACCGTTTGCCAATTATCGTCCGTCGTTTATCGTCACGACAAAATTGTGTCGTTATCGTCTCGTGTGAAAACGGCCTTACTCTAAAAAAAGGGAAGGCTGTATGGCTCAAATCTTTGCCTGCCTTTTGGCGAGTATTATAAACAAAAACAAAACAAACAATATTTTATTTTTATGTCCGATCCGAAATAGTGCGAATTATTTACTAATTTCCTTTTACGCACAGAAAAATTAATATTAAAATTAATTTGCATAAAACGGACGTCAGTTGCTACTGAATTCTCACTACCTACGGCAATTATGAGGCCGAGGAATGGTAACCAAAGCCAATTTAAGGTGATGATAGAATTTATGGAACGGTAAGGGCATTGATTTACTAAAACCAGTCATAGGTATAAAGCGTTAACCTAGATGGTTTCTTGTTAGGCAACAGCAATCCACTCTAATTGGTTTAAATTTCCTGACATTAAAAATATATTTTCATTTTTACTATGGTTAGCTTTTGATTTGACTCTCACCATGGGAAGTGATAATGAGGCTAAAAGTTGTAAGCACACAATACCTAGAAAGGATCTGGCTTTCAACTGCAGCTGATGGAACACACCAATTGAATTTTTGAGTCAATCTACCACATACTATTGATTTCTCCTTATGTTCCCTTCGCCAAAAGCTCAAGCTCACCGTTGCCATGACATTTGACATCTATCTTTATGACCTAGCGTAGAGCAGGAGCCTGGCACCAGCCATCTGGAACATGCCTAAATTAGGTAGTAAATATTTACATAATTGAGTCTTTTTTGTTACACTACAAGTTCAAAATGAATGAGGTTACATTATTAGCACACATACTGCCAATGATTTTATAATTAACCCGTTAGTTCTCCCTAGGGATGCGCGTCTCATTATAACAATTGATGTCATTGTTATATTTTTTACTGCAAGCCAATGACTTAAAAGAGGTAGATAGGTTTCTTCTGCAGTTCTTGATAAGTAAGTTTCAACAATAGTTGGATTTTATCACAAGAAATTGAATTTATAACAGAGTTGTAATCCATTGAGTTAGACTAACTACTGTCCCCTTTAGTGAATTGACAAATAACTATATATGTATAGATGCTGAAGAAATTTTTAAGTGGAATAATAGAGCTATAAAAATAATAATAAAACTAAGATATGTCAGATTTTTTTAAATAAATAATTATTTTCAAAAACTGCAACAATTGTAAGACACTATTGTACTATGATGAGTTCTGGCTTCTTAACTGTCTCCTTGGGGGTCTTGCAATAATCTCATGATTTTGAATTTTTTAACAACCCCTACCTCCTGAAGATATGTGGTGGGGTTTAAATGCCTCAAGTTATTTCTTAGGCACCAAGGATCAATTATAATGTCATTGAAACGTCTCTAAAAATCTTTATTTTTTTGTACAAATCCTGCCATGATTCTTTACAAATCTGTGAGACCAGAGATTAGCCTATTTAAACAAACAAAAAACTATTCCACTACTTTATATGTATTAGCATAGATGTATTATAATTCAGCATATTAATATATGTATACTATAGCTACATCTGTGATGGGTTGCTTATATTAATATAGATTTACTCTAAACTAAGCTGACAGCTATTTTGTAATAAAAAAAATGCCGGTTCTTGTTTTTGATTAGGTACTCTATATGTACTTTCTAGGCATGGTAATGTTGATTTATGTCTTCGTGATGAAACTGTACAAGTTCGGAGCCAAAACTGTAAAAAATGGCAGGAATTGACTGACATACTGAACAGCAAGTTTAAAAATGATGCTAAATCACTTGAGAAGTGGCGTAAGGTAAACACTTAGTAGTTTTCCATTTCACAACTAAAGGCATGTTTCCAAAATATTAAAATGACTACAATTCTAAATACTTACCAACTGCTATCTTATTAAAAAATAGCAGTTAGCTTCTGGTCATTTTGGTAGCGAAAAAGATTTTATATAACCTCTCTTAAGCACTCTGCTAGCCATAACAGATTTCATGCAATATTTTCAGGCTTGGTGTGACTTTAAATACAATACAGCAAAAAAATATGTAAAGTTGAGACAGAAAGGTGGTGCACTTACAGATGTTGAAGAACGTGTTTTACAAATATTGGCTGGTAAAAATAAAATAAAGTATTGTACCAAACATATGATTGATATCATGGAAGGTCAGAAAATAAAGGTAAATACGGATTTATAAAAAATGGAAAATAATTTTATAATGTTTATTTTTTAATATTAATCAAACCCCCTAGAAGATGGCTGTCGACAATCGTCATCGTTAGTAAACGATCAACCTTTGTATGGGATTGACATAAGAGATTGTTAAAAATGACGTGATATTTCACGAAGGTTGATCGTTTATTGTCGATGTCGATGACGATTGTCGATAACCATCTTGTCTAAGATAGACCATTGAATGGGATTGACATTTCAAATCGAAATATAACGTGATTTTTAACAATCTCTTATGTCAATCCCATACAAAGGTTGATCGTTTACTAACGATGATGATTGTCGATAACCATCTTGTCTAGGGGGGCTGGTATCAAATAAGCATACGGCCCAACTTTTTAAGGTTCTGTCTTGTCCAAGCTTCTCACACTTGACTTGCGCTTGGACAAGGTCAATAAATAACTGTAACATAACGTTTGACATACCTATAGACACCCTAGTGATTTTTTTATTGTATGAGTGTCCCCAATCGATCTATACAGGTTATCACGTTGGCTGCCATTAAAAAAAAAAATGGTGGCCGAAAAGTATCCAAATAGTCATCCAGTATAAGCCAAAATCTTCAAACCCTTTCCCCCTTATTACGTGAGATAGTTTAAAGCAAGTTTGGGAAAACCCGGGCCCAAATAATTTGTTTTCATTTGGTAATGAAAACAAATTATTTAATGGTAGAGAATGGCAGCTAGAATATGTTGCCAAACACCTACCTTTGTGTTCTCGTAGATGTACTTGAGAGCCTGTTTTTTGAGACCTCGTGTGCTTTATCTTCACTCACAGGTCACATTATCACTTACTATAATGAGATCGCTGGCAAACTAGAAAGCAATTAAAAACATCAATATCCAATCACAACCATAAACTATAATAATAATAATTAGTCTGCAAATATCTGTACTGTTAAACCCAGATTATTTCAACAGACTTAATAATTATGCTTTATTTTTACATGGCTTCAATTAATGTATTAGTGTTAATTTTGTTGTTTATTTCAGAATGTGTTAGAACCAGACTCGTCTGCAGGGCACTCACTAACAGCATCAACTCTTCCCGACATTTTCTGCGACGTGACCGAGATGACAGCAGCGCCACGCCCTCGAAACAACTCCACTTCGTCACAAGCATCATGTAGCTCATCGAAACATCCATCGACAAAAGAAAAAGAAAATGTCGATGACATGAATGATGTTGCCGATCAGTTCTTAGAATTTGAAAGAGAGAGGGGGACGGCAATTACGAGGTCTAAGAAGTGTATCCAAGGTCAATATAAGATTATGGTGGAATTTATGGAACGGTAAGAACATTAATTTACTCATCGATGTATTATTTCTGGCTATATTAAGGATTATGAACTAGACAATATCGTTAAAATGGTGGAATAATAGTAAGGTGCGCGTCAGGGCCCGTAGACAAGATGGTTGTAACCTTTGTGGGATTGACATTTCAAACGAAATATCACGTGATTTTTAAGAATCTCTTATGTTAATCCCATAGAAAGGTTGATCGTTTCCTAACGATGACGATTGTCAACAAACATCTTGTCTAGAGGCAGGTCGAGCGTGCGTATGTATATTTTTCTGGTCACGTGACAAGTGCGACCGCCCAGTACCCCTAGACAAAGTGCATTTCGTTGCGTTTGTGCAACCGCAAACGCAACGAAATGTACTTTGTCTAGGGGTACTGATAATGTGCACTTGTGCAGAGTGAAGCTACTTCCTCATCTTCAATATGATGGGATACTTTGTAATTTGGTAGTCAAACTTTGGCTACGCTAGGATTTAGCGTATCCTTATGTCAATCTCATACATTTGGTAGCGTTTCTATTCGCACTAGGGTTTCGTTTTTCCCGACCTTTTTTCATTCCCGGGTCCCGGGAATTCCCGATTCCCGGGAAATTTTAAAAAGTTTTAGTTTTCTTATTTTAACGTATATAAAGTCAAGTAAACCACGTAATTTAATTAAATTTGCAATTTATTTGTCTCAGAAGTAAATAATAGTTCATTATGAGACGTGTGCGAACTTGGTAACGGTACCTATTAAGCAAAGGAACCCGAGAGTGTAATGATCAATTCACACGCGTGTCATACGACGTTTTTCAACACACTTGTGAGGAAAAAAACAAAATTGTATTTTTTTAACTAGATTGATAATAGTCAATGAGAACGTCAACAAAACAAATAATGGCACGCAAGTTCTTTTTTGACAGCAAAACTGTTTTAACCGTTTAAATTAAGAATGCTTCGTCTACGCACAATAGCATTGAGTTACAAACTTAACATAATCGGGATTATACCTATCATAAAACTGTGCGGTAATGTAAATTATAAAAGCACTAGTACGTCATAAGCTACATTATGTAACTAAAAACGGTGCAATAAATGTCAAATTACGAGCATGTGTTGAAAAAAGAATTTATTAATTCACAAGGAACGAACTATGCTCGGAATTTCTCTACGAGACAGGGAAACGACGACATTCGTAGGAGAACAAAAATTACCGATATAGCTCGTAGTGATAGTAAGCTGATGTGATAGCAATGGGCAGGCCATATCGCTCGAAGACGACGCGAGTGGCGACCACGTACAGGATAGCGCCATTAGGGATGACCTCCCACCAGACGGATCGACGACCAAGTCAGAGTCGCTGGGCGCCGCTGGATGCAAGCGGCCCAAAATCGTTCAAGTGGAAGTTAATAGGGGAGGTCTTTGTTCAGCAGCGGACATCCTTAGGCTAATATAATGACGATGATGTGTTTTACTTGACTTTTGGTCGGTAAAAATATTATTATTTAACCACCTTATTATTTAAAAAAATATTTTCGGCAATAATTATATTTTTTAATACAAAAGCGCTGATAAGCTTTATCTCCAAAAGATATTTAATAATATATATTCAGATATATATTTAAAAAAATATATATGTAATGTAACTTCTTCAATTTTCACTACAATCGGCAGTTTAGAAACTACCCATAGTAACTATGTTTGATCTGTAGTTTGATATGATTATTTTTAATTTTTTACTTTTGTTTGTGTTGAGACACAAATAGGTAATTAAATTAAATTACGTATTTTACTTGACTTTTAGGTTACAAACAAACATGTTTTTATGTGTATTTTCGGAGAACTTTATGTCCACAAATACACACTTCCTACAGTTCCTTTCAGCGATTTCTCATAAGCTTGTAGTTCAGTTCGTTCGATTTCGGTGGATATCGACATTTGTTTTAAGAACGTATGCAACATCTTTGTGTTTCAAAGGTTTTTCGTTAATTTTGACCAATATTTGCAGTGTTTTAGAGCATTCAATCTCATAAAGAAATTCCCGGGAATTCCCGGGAAATCGCAAAAACAATCCCGACTTCGGGAACGACGTATTTCCCGGGAATTCCCGATTCCCGGGAACCGGGAACGAAACCCTAATTCGCAACAAACGCAACCAAATGCACTTTGTCTAGGGGTACTGATAATGTGCACTTGTGCAGAGTGAAGCTACTTCCTCATCTTCAATATGATGGGATACTTTGTAATTTGGTAGTCAAACCAATTAATTAATGGTTATTGATTGATTATAATGTATATTATGTACTTTGTAGGCACGGTGGTGATTTATTATGTGGTGGTGATACAACAACTGTGCAAATTCAGAGAAAAAACTGTGAAAAATGGGAGGAATTGACTGACATACTGAACAGCAAGTTTAAAAATAATACGAAATCACAAGAAAAGTGGCGTAAGGTAAACACTTACCCCGTTTACTCATAAAGCGCTATTTAAAAAATATACCAAATGGTCACGTAAATAATGTCAGATTATTTTGACAATGACAATAGAGTGTCGTTATTTACGTGACCCTTTAAACAGTATATTAGTTAAATAACGTTTTAAGGGGGTTAGTAGTTTTCCATTTTACAACTAATGCATGTTTGTAAAATCAAATATTTTAATTAGAACAAATCTGAACACTACTTATCTTATTTAAAAATAACAGTTTCCTTCGGGCCATTTTGTTAGTGAAATAAAGATGTAATGTAACTCAATGCTTGCCTTAACAGATTTCATGCAATATTTTCAGGCTTGGACTGACTTTAAAAACAATACAAAGAGAAAATATAAAAGGTTGAGACATAAAGGTGGTGCACTTACAGATGTCGAAGAGCGAGTTTTGCGAATGTTGGCTGGTAAAAATAAAAAAAATAACAGTACCAAACATATGATTGATATGGAAGGTCAGAAAGTAAAGGTAAATAATTAAATATGTGGTGTAATTTTGGTGTAAGTCTTCTTTGACTAAGGGATTCTAATGGTGGGTAACGTCGAAATTCGAATAGCACGCCCGTTGACTCGTGTCAAAAGGCCCAAACTGGTTATTTAGGCGCCCCCACCCGCAGATGGACCCGATCGATATAAGTCGCAAGTCCGGCACCATAAGGTGTGTACAGTCGAGGACATAAAAATATGTATACACTTTTTGAAATTCAAAAGCGATTTTCTCGCATGTTTAACATTTATGCTTTAAGCTATTACACAAATCATAATAGTATATGTTAGAAGATTCTGCCTTTATAATATCTCATAATTTCAACCAGCAGTTTAAGAGGAAACCGTTGTTGAATTTTACTAATTGTATACATATTTATGTCCTCGACTGTACACCTTATGGTGCCGGACTTGCGACTTATATCGATCGAACGCGTTCGCCACATCTAAGCTCACTGTCGATGACTCACCTTGAGCCTCGATGGCGTGTGATGTGACCAATCCTGTGTGAGATACACTAGTAGGAAGTTGAGCGACTGTGGCGGAAGCCGTATTGTCGGTCGCTCAAATCGTGATCCTCTAGGTATCTCAAGAGATGCGTGTTGATCACTCGCTCCATCGCTTTGGAGAGAAGGGAGGTTATAGCGATCGGCCTGTAATTCGCCGGGTTCTTTTTGGGCACTGGGTGCTCGGGGGCAGTCTTCCACCAAGATGGGACTGTTGACTGATGGCGATGTTGAGTTCGAAGCAAAGACGGAGCCTAAAAGAAAAGCTTTCTTCTTAGCACTATGGGCCAAGTAAACGTCAGGTTTACCTAGTGGTGGCAAGGACGACTGGCAAAAGTTCCATGTGCATTTAATATGTTCATATAATCTGGGTTCAACAGCACAGACTAATACAAGTGCCAATTTGGTTGTTTATTTCAGAATGCGTTAGAAACGGACTCGTGTGAAGGTGACTCCTCCCACTCACTAACAGCTTCCACGTTTCCCGACATTTTCTGTGACGTCACCGATATGACAGCAGCGCCACGCACTCGAAAGAACTCCTTTTCCTCACAAGCCTCATGTAGCTCATCGAAACATCCATCGAAAAAAAGAAAAGAAAATGCCGATGACATGGATGATATTGATGATCGGTTCTTAGAATTTGAAAGAGAGAAGGATACGGCAGTTATGGGGACCAAGAGTGATACCCAAGGTCAATTTATGGTTATGATAGAATTTATGGAACGGTAAGGAGATTGATTTACTAAAACCAGTATATAGCATTGTGCTAGATGTGTCTTGTTAGGCAAACGCAATCCACCAGCCTGGGTGTTGGACTGTAAGCCTAAGTAGGTAATGAAATGAAATGAAATAATTTATTCATTCAAATAGGCCTTCACAGGCACTTATGAGTAGTCAAACTCTAATATTCTAATGCACGCTTCGGAAGGTTGCTTTTGCTAAGAAGAGCCGGCAATAAACTCAACAAAGAGCCGGCAATAAACTCAGCAATTTTATTTGGTATTTAAAGTCTTCAGTCTTCTTTAATTCATGGAGGTCATTGCTAATTGGTTTGACATAATATGGGTTCTATTTTGGTCTAGTTACGCTGTTCGTGACGTCACCTATGGCAGCGACTGAAAATCAGTGCTGTAGCCCTGTACCTGTACTGGGCTTGCAGTCTACAACTGAGTCGCTGCCCATTTTTTATATCACACAACACAATTTAATATTACTTTTATTATCTTTTTTCTTTTTTACTGTTCTTGTGTATGTCATATGTAACAGTGTATGTAATTGTGTTGTGTTGCTATCAAAATAAATGTTTTTTCTTTCTTTCTTTCTTACTTTATGACATAATTTGGAATTTCCAATTGTCATAATAAAATGGCACTTATTGACTGATTGTTTTATATTTCCTGACATTATATTTATTTTTACTTTGGTTAGCTTGTCTAGATTCTCACCATTGGAAGTGGTAATGTGGCTACCCCGCACACAATGCCTAGATTAGAAAGGATGCACAAACTATACATATGTATATGTTAGAGAGGTAGAGCATAGCGTTTATTCGCAGCTCGACTGGGGAAGTACTTCCACCTTACAGAATACCGCAGCCAAATAACTTTATGTTGTGTAAAGTTGTGTTCCTGCGCGTGAGTAAGGTCACCAGAGCTCATTGGGGAGGGGGGAAAGGTCGGTAACGCGTGAGTGATGCTTCGTGTGTTGCTAGCGTCCATATGGCTACGGTAACCGCTTACCATCAGGCGGGCCGTATGCTTGCTTACCGACATAGTCGTATAAAAAAAAAAAAAAAAAATGTTATTGATTGTTTATACCATGTGTACTTTCTAGGCACGGTGATTTAGGTGGTCTTGATCAAACTGCACAATGTCGGATAAATAAATTTAAAAGATGGGAGGAATTGACTGGCATACTGAACAGCAAGTTTGAAAATGATGCTAAATCACTTGACAAATGGCGTAAGGTGAACACTTAGTAGTTTTCCAATTCACAACTAATGGCCGATTCCTATAATTTACGGACCGTTATTGGGTATAATTAAAACTCTTGTATCTTAACCCATAATCAAGCAAAGAGCTCATAACTTTGCATATTAGCCCCTCCCATATGGAAGTAGCTATAACAGGTAAAAAAAATAGCTTAAGAATTAATTTATATGCCCAGTATGGCAATATACTAATAAACAAATACGAATAATCAAAACAAATATTAAAATTTGAACTAATCTGAATATTACTGTATATCATTTTTAAAAATAGCAAATTAGATTGTGGCCATTTTGTTAGTGAAATAAAGATTTAATGTATGCACTCAATATGCTAGCCTTAATAGATTTCATGCTTCATTTTCAGGCTTGGGCTGACTTTAAAAGCAATACAAAGAAAAAATATGAAAAGTTGAGACAGGAAGGTGGTGCACTAAAGCTTACAGATGTTGAAGAGAGATTTCTACGAATGATGGCTGGTGAAAATGAAAATAAGAATAGTACCAAACATATGATTGATGTGGGAGGTCAGAAAATAAAGGTAAAT
This sequence comes from Achlya flavicornis, assembly GCA_947623365.1. Classification (NCBI taxonomy): domain Eukaryota; kingdom Metazoa; phylum Arthropoda; class Insecta; order Lepidoptera; family Drepanidae; genus Achlya; species Achlya flavicornis. The sequence goes on from OX392482.1 coordinate 10,404,645, forward strand.
AATTAAATTACATGGTGTAATTTTGGTACCGTCAGTCGGGGCAAGTACAGGGTAAGTTTAATCTACGGGGCAAGTGTATCTACCATCAGAATTTCGAAAACTAGGTAATTAATAAATAATAATAATTAATTCCTAGGGGTCGCCTAATACAGGCATTGCATGCTTAAAAGGAGGCTCCAACTCCAACCACTATCTTAATTATGTATAAAACCTGTGTCGAAAATAAATTATTATTATTCCCTTTATTTATTTAGATTCTTAAGAATAATAAAATATAATAAATAAATTCTTCTTCTTTTTTAATCAACTTCAAAAAAAGGAGGAGGTTCTCAATTTGGTTGTTTTTTTATGTTTGTTACTTCATACCTCCGTCATTTATTAACCGATTTTATTATGTTTAGAAGGGTGCACTTCCGTTTGGTCCCATTCAGATCCATCATCAGATCAGAATTTGATTACTTCTTAGTGTACTTTGAAGTCGGTTTAAGTTTTTTGTAAAACAGTTTTTTTATAACATTCATCATTCATTTTTTATAACATAAAAAACAAAATAATGAATTTAAAAAAATACCTAATTTGAGTGTGCCACCGGCAGCGGGGTAGGGCCCAAGTTACCAGTGGTTAGGACTGCAGAGAGAGGAACCTCCTGACGATCGATGCGCGCCTCCAGGAGTACCGCCTTCTGTTTTTGAGCCAGAGCCTCTCAAGATTTTGGTCGAGACTCTTCGCTATGAGATCGTTCGCCGAAACAACTTTGGGAACAATGATCGTCGAATCAACATCCCACATGGCGGTGACTTCGTGAGCCAAGTCAAGGTACTTGCTGAGTACTTGCTTTTCCTTCTCGGCCTTCACGAGGTTCTCGTCATGGGGGATGCTGATGTCGATGAGCACTGCCCGGCGCTTCGATTGATCTGTCAGCACGATATCAGGCTTTATTGGCTACAATATTCCTGTCCGTGATGATAGATCGATCCCAATAGAGCGAGGCACGTCAATTTTCGAGAACTGGCGTAGGTGCGTACTTATAGTACGGTATATCGGACTCTACAAGGCCGTATTGAAGAAGTTGCTGGTGGATGATACTGGCTACTAGGTTATGTCTGTGCAAGTACTCGCCGTTAGCAAGATGAGAACAACCGGAGATAATATGCCTGAGTGACTCTCCGGGACGGCGGCATGCTCGACAGATGTCGACCGTACCGTCCTTCAGGATATCTCCGGTAGTTATTCGTCTTGATAACTTCGTCCGCAATTGCACAGAGATATGTTGTTATTATTGTAATTCATATTTTTATGGAAAAATTAATCGGGGCGTGGCTTTTTTTTTGTTTTTTTTTTATTCTGTTTTTATTTAGGGACTTTTGTCAGTTTTGTCCATGCCAGTCCCATCATACCCTAATCTTAAATATAAACATTCACAATCTCATTTTAACTTATTTATATTCATTGGCTTTGTACAACTTCTTTAAAAATTAGGGTCAATTATACTTGATTGACGAATTGACCACTGTCAAGTAAATTGTCTCTAAATATTATTTGTTGTGTTACGTGACAAAGACAAGGTAAGATTCATCATCATCAGCCTATAATGTCCCACTGCTGTGCACAGGCCTCCTTTCACAAATGAGGGTGAAAGGGAATGGGCGATACTCCACCACGCGTGACCACTGCGGATCGGTGGGGGGAGGCTAGTGGTCAACCTACTGTTGGAGTATTCAAGCCGCCTTGAAGCCGCGGTCACCCATCCTGGTGCCGACCACGACGGTAGTAGCTTAACTTGCCGATCGATTAAGAACGGCTTATCATGCTACACCACGAGCGCCACGACTAAAACATAATAGCGCCAATTTTGTTGTTTATTTCAGATTGAGTCAGAACTAGACTCGTGTGAAGGTGACTCCTCCCACTCACTAACAGCATCAACTCTTCCCGACATTTTCTGCGACGTCACCGAGATGACTGCAGCGCCACGCACTCGAAACATCTCGTCTTCCTCACAAGCCTCTTGTAGCTCATCGAAACATTCACCGAAAAAAAGAAAAGAAAATGACATGAATGATACTCCTGATCGGTTCTTAGAATTAAGAAGAAAGAGGGAGACGGAAATTATGGGCATCAAGACTGAAACCCAAAGGCAATGTATGGTTATGATGGAATTTATGAAACAGTAAGGAGATTGATTTACTAAAGCCAGTATAAAGCATTGCCCTAGATTCGTCTTGCTATAGGCAAATGCAATCCACCAGGCGGTTTGTTGACCCTATGAACGTATTGGCTAGGCTAGGCTGCGCCTCGGCGGTGTCCTCTGCAGGCGGGATCGGCCCTCCCGACCCCGCTTGGTACCCTCCTGGCTAGACCATTACGACCTCACAGCGCGGAGGCTATGGCCCTCCACGCCGTATCCCCGTTCACCATCCAAGTCCAAATTCAAAATCATTTATACGAATAGACCTTCGCAGACACTTATGAAAGGTCTGACTCTAATACCGGTTCGGAAGGTTGCATTTGCTGAGCAAGAGCCGTTAATAAACTTATTCTTTTCAAAACAAACTTAGATTACATAATATTAAAATTCTAAACGCACTGACAACAATTGCGTGCCCCGACGCGGGGCCAAAAACTACAAAGTTGACTGAATCGATATTTAATAAGTGAATAGCGAACCAGCCGGTTTGCTATTCACTTATTAAATATCGATTCAGATATCGATTCACTTATGTATTACACTTCACTTCACTTCACTTAAGTATGATGCGTGTGGTAACCATCGCCCTCATCGCCATATTGAAGGGAAGTGGGCGACCCGTCACACGACGCCGCCGCAAGCAAAGGCCTTAAAGTGAGCATGACTTACTTGCTTCGCCGACACGACTGCGTCGTCCACCTTGTCGCTGCATCCAGGCTTCGAAGACCGGCAAGGACTGCTCCGACGACGCGTTTGCGCGCAAACCGCTCTTCGCGAAGCCTCGCGCGCCAATTCGCGACTGCGATAATTTGTTACTGCCGTTTGATCGCCTCCTCTGGGTCGCCTCCACCGCTCTGCCGGATGATGTGGATTCGGTCATAGACTCTCGCATCCATGACCGCCAGAATGTCAAGCGGCGGAAAGCGAGCCAGAATTGTAGACACTTCAAAAGATACTGTGCGGTATCCTCGTACGATCCGTAGTGCCATCCTTCGCTGGACGCTGGAGATTTTCGGTCTATAGCCTCTGATGATCAGCCTCTTCGCCCATACGGGCGCCCCGTAAAGGGCTACGGATCGTACTGTTATATATTGGCAATGCATCCCCTTTTGCATACTATGGTCCTTTTCTGTCCACTCAGCATTTTCTCGCAATAGTTAGTAGCTAGTCCATTCATTCCAGTCAGTCTCATCCCATCTTCCATCCATACTAGACGGCTGTTTTAACAACTGAACTTAATAGGTTTTTTTTAAAAACCTATTCGCCTAAAGGCTCATAACATTTTGGTGGCAGCGTGAAGGGATTTTTATAAAAGTCCCCGGTACCGTCTCCTAAGTTTCCGCGAAACCGTCGTGAGTGCTGTGAGTGACTCCATTGTGCATCAGTGTACCGAGTTACTTACGATCCGGTCTGTGAAAAGAAGAACCATCCAAGCCATACCCACTGTCACGTATCATCCAGTACTGTGACCGGTATTGGCCATCCGACGAAGCTACATCAAAGCCATACCCACTGTCACGTATCGTCCAATACTGTGACCGGTATTGGCCATCCGACGAAGCTAATCACCACAGACAGCCTACACTTCACTTCGTGAGCATCCAAGATTCAACGCCCGAGACGCGCTCTTATCTACATCCTACTACATCCCGCTGAGCCCCGTGAAAACATCAAAACAATGATAAATATCGTTATCACACTGTCCATATTCAAGTAAGTGATTTTGATTATATTTGGTCATTGCGAATATCGATCTTTCGTTTTGTCTTTCTATTTAATTTTTATTGTGTGTGTTTAATTATTTTGTGTATAATTCTTCAAAATGTCCGAGAGTAGATCCCAAAGTCCAAAACCAGAAAAACCTGAACTCACCGTCACTGACACAGAAGATGACGGTTTTCTTCCTCCGCCTTCTGGACCTACTACTAGGTCAATTTCCAAAAAGAAAACTATAACCATGAATAAAGTAGAATTAGACCTATCCACTTTATTAAAATTCATTAAGCCTTATGATGGCTGCAGAGAATCTCTTAATTCCTTTCTAGTTAACTGCAATAACGCCCATGATTTAGCCACAGAACCCCAAAAAGATATTCTTTTTAAATACATACTTTGCCAACTGCAGGGTAAAGCGCAAACAGCCTGCTCTGTTAAAGAGTTCACCAATTGGATACAATTAAAAGAATTCCTTAAAACCCAATTTAGCGAGAGAAAGCACTATGCCCATTTACTCACAGACTTGCAGGAATGCAAACAACAAACTAACGAGCCAGTGAGCCAGTACGCTTTAAGAATCGAGACATGCCTTTCGCAATTGCTAACAGAAATATCCATTTCGCATGGTCACAAGAGTAGAGAAATGGTAGGACGTACGGCAGCCATGGAGGAATTAGCCCTCCATCATTTCCAAATGGGTCTGATTACACGAATATCAAACATCGTTAGGCGTAAGGTACCCAAAACACTTAACGAAGCGGTGAACATAGCAACATCAGAAGAGAAAATACAGCAATTCCTCTTCAAACAGACTACGTCTACAGGCACACGTCAAGAAAGGCCCAGCACTTCAAGGGCAAACTTCCAACCGCCAGCATTTCGTCGCAATCAGAGTCAGCAATTTCCAAATCAATCTAAGCCAAAACCAAATTTCTACCCTAATCGACCAAGTAATGATACTTCCACACCAATTTGCAGATACTGCAAAACACCTGGACATACCCTAGAACAATGTCGTAAAAGAGAATACAACAATAACCGGTTCAGACTCGATCAGAATCAGTCAAGAGCACCTCATAGAATCAATTATACTTCTAATGCCCCTAATGACGAAAATCCAACCGACTTTATTGAAGAAGAAGGCTATGATACCGTTGATGCTGAAACAAAAAACGATTAACCGTCTCGTCGCGGTGTCGTACGGGACCTAGTTATTTAGAAACCGACGCCCTTAATCAAACTCCTAAATCCAAATCGACTCCGCTACATGGATGTCATCCTTCAACTATGTCAATATCGTCGCAGACATCACTACATGATAATCTGCCAAAATCCACTGTATCCGCGCAGAAACACAAAGGTGTTAATCTGCCAAAATCCACTGTATCCGCGCAGAAACACAAAGGTGTTAATCTGTCAAAATCCACCGTATCCGCGCAGCAACACAAAGCTGTTGATCTGCCAAAACCCACTGTATCCGCGCAGCGACACAAAAGTGTTGATCTGCCAAAATCCACTGTATCCGCGCAGAAACACAAAGGTGTTAATCTGTCAAAATCCACTGTATCCGCGCAGCAACACAAAGGTGTTGATCTGCCAAAACCCACTGTATCCGCGCAACAACACAAAGGTGTTGATCTGCCAAAACCCACTGTATCCGCGCAACAACACAAAAGTGTTGATATGCCAAAATCCTCTGTATCCGCGCAGCAGCACAAAGGTGTTGATCTGCCAAAAACCACTGTATCCGCGCAGCAACACAAAAGTGTTGACCTGCCAAAATCCACTGTATCCACGCAACAACACAAAACTGTTGATTTGCCAAAATCTACTGTATCAACGCAGAATGCAAATCTGCTTAAAACCTCGAAATCCAATGTCTTTGAAATTACCAATAATCCTGCATTAATGTTATTACCTCATGTTCTCGTTGAAACTCCCGTATCAGACATTCCTTTAATCCTGCTCGTAGACTCAGGATCTTCGGTGAGTCTATTGAAACACTCTTGTATAGAAAGACACCCTAAACTCGTAAAAGAAAGAATCCAATTAAAAGGTATTGATTCTTCGGAAGAATCCATCAAAACCCGTGGTCACTTCCAATTAAAATTACGACTACCCAAATCTAACATTTCACACCAATTTCACGTCATCGATAAAATACACTTACCTTATGATGGCATCATAGGTTCCGATATGCTTAACGCATATAGCTGCAACATAGATTATACCAATAATTCACTTCACATTGGTAAATCATCCCTGAAATTACATTTCCATGACCCTGCATACTTAATTCCTGCAAGAACTGAAACTGTTATTGAATGTTCTGTTCGAAATCCTGAAATAAAAGAAGGATTAATACTAGATCAAAAAATATCTGAAAACCTTTTAATTGCAAATTGTTTAGTGCGTGTCAAAGAAAATAATAGAATAAATATATCCGTTGTAAATACCTCTGAAGAACCCGTAACATTACATTCAAACCTTAACCTGAAACTTATCCCAGTTGATTCAGTAGAATACAAAGAAAACTCTTTCAGTACTGTTAACCATGTACATCCCACAACAAATAGTGTCACAAGAACGGAAGAAGTCCTGAAACAGTTGCGTGTCTCACATCTTAATAGTGAGGAAAAAGAAGCCCTCTTGCAATTATGTTCTGAATTCTCTGATATATTCCATCTTCCCGGTGAAAACCTTACGTTTACAAACGCCCTGAAACATGAGATAAAAACGTCATCAGACATACCAATTCATACTAAGTCTTACCGATTCCCGGAAGTCCATAAAGCCGAAGTTCGTAATCAAATTGATAAGATGTTGGAACAAAATATAATCGAGCCCTCTGATTCTCCTTGGTCTTCACCCATATGGGTTGTGCCCAAAAAACTTGATGCTTCCAACACTCAGAAATGGCGAGTCGTGATTGACTACAGGAAGCTCAATGACGTCACGATTGGTGACACATATCCCATTCCACAGATTACTGAAATATTAGATCAACTTGGCAATAGTAAGTACTTCTCGACCTTGGATTTGGCATCCGGATTTCACCAGATCCTTTTAAATGAAGCTGATAAAGCCAAAACAGCCTTCAACGTCCCGGAAGGACATTACCAATTCTTGCGAATGCCTTTTGGGCTTAAAAATGCCCCTTCTACGTTTCAAAGACTCATGAATTCTGCCTTATCTGGACTCCAAGGCATCCGATGCTTTGTTTACTTAGATGACGTGGTCTGCTACGCCTACGATATCCAAAATTCCATCATGAACCTCCGGTCGATCTTTCAAAGGATCCGAAATTTCAATCTTAAATTACAGCCAGATAAGTGTGAATTCTTAAGACGAGAGGTTTGTTACCTCGGTCATGTGATTACTGAGCACGGTGTCAAACCAAATCCGGATAAAACAAAAGCCGTATCCGAGTTTCCTATCCCTCAATGTCCAAAAGACGTTAAATCTTTCCTTGGCCTCGTGTCTTACTATAGACGCTTCATTCCCGACTTCGCTAAACTAGCTAAACCTTTAACGTCTCTGTTAAAGAAAGACATTCCCTTTAAATGGGAAAACGAACAACAACTCGTTTTCGAATCCCTCAAAATAAAACTCCTCTCCTCCCCAATTCTAGCATACCCTGATTTTACAAAACCATTTCTTTTGACGTGTGATGCTTCCAATTACGCTATATCTGCAATATTATCTCAAGGTCCTACAGGACAAGATCGTCCCATCGCATACGCGTCTCGCACCCTTAATAAAGCAGAGTGCAATTATAGTGTGACTGAGAAAGAGTGCTTCGCCGTCATTTTCGGCACCAAAGTCTTCCGACCTTACCTATACGGTCATCATTTCACCGTTTTAACGGATCATAAACCGTTAGAATGGCTATTCAAGTGCAAGGATCCAGGGTCACGCCTTATACGTTGGCGCTTAAAACTAGAAGAGTATGACTACGAAATCACATATCGCAAAGGTAAGTTGAACTCTGTTGCCGACGCTCTCTCTAGATATCCCGTGAATCCTGTATATCCTGAAAATAAGGATAATCTAAACCCAAATCCTATTAACGATACTAACCTTGATACAGAATTTCAAACGGTATCACCACTACCTGATATCCCTCAAGAAACCCTCGATGAATGGATACGAATAGATCTCAGTCCATTAGATGATAAAGATTATGATTTCAGCCCTCTGAATCCTCCTATTCCCATAGATCCTCTCCTAGAGGTAATTGAACTATGTCCAGTACCAGAACCTCAACCATCAACCAGTTGGCAAAACCCTGAAACCTTACCTGCATCTACTTACCCAAATTCAGAAAATCCTCGTCCAATACCTGAAACCTTACCTGTATCTACTTACCCAAATCCAGAAACTCCTTCTCCAATACCTGAAACCTTACCTACATCTACTTACCCAAATCCAAAAACTCCGTCAGTACCTGAAACCGTTCCAGATGAAACCTATACTAAGTTCCTAAAATCTACAACCAAATTATATGATACTCCTATAACGGAACACAATGAAAACTTATTAAAAGGAGCACAAAAAATAATAATAATACCTACCTCATTGGACATGGACGAATCTATGCCATATATCCAAGAAGTACTAAATAATTGTCCAGGCCCTGAACGCGACGAATTCCTGAAATTAGAAAGAACCTTACATACATTTTTACCTCTTACAATCCAAAACAAAACTTACCTCTTTTTATTCACGAAAGTACATCATTTTGATGATCACTCATATCCTGATATATTTAAATCCCTAAAATACGCACGTGATGAAATAATCATGTCATATCCCACGGTTAATGAAATCAGTATATCCGGTTTTAGAAATCCTTTCGACAAACACTCTTTCGTGAAAATCTATAATATATTAGCCTACTTATTCGAAGGAAATAACATCGGTATCCATATCTATCATAATAAAATTATATTTCCTTCACTGAGTGAAATTCCTCAAATCCTAAAAGAGAACCATGACATCCCCATTGCAGGACATCTCGGATCCACAAGGATGCTAAGCCGCATCAAAGAAAGATTTTTTTGGAAGAATATGGGTAGCGATATCGAAAACTATGTCAAGAAATGCCCGTACTGCCAAACCAATAAAGCTCTGCGCAAAATAAATAGAGCTCCAATGGTTATAACGTCTACTTCTACGTCTCCATTCGAGAGACTAGCTCTTGATATCGTAGGTCCTCTGCCTGAATCCGGTACAGCTAAACTCAAGTATATCCTGACTTTGCAAGATGACCTAACGAAATACTCATTGGCATACCCCATTCGAAGTAACACTGCAGCAGAAACTAGCGACTGCCTTCTCCATTTTATATCTCTATTCGGAATTCCCAAACATATTCTCACTGACCAAGGCACTAACTTTACAGCGGAACTCTTTAAGAAAACTTGCGATTTCCTAAAGATAACTTTGGTCATCACCATACCATCCGCAGACGCAAGGTGCCTTGGAAAGGTCACACTCAACTCTAAAAGAATATCTTAAATCATACGTAAACGAAAATCAAGATAACTGGCCCCAATACGTATATACTTCTATGCTAGCATACAATACCGCTGTGCATTCAACTACACATTACTCACCATATGAATTATTATTCGGACATAAACCTAATATCCCTGACTCAGTTTATAACGATACGTCGAATGCTACCTATCCCGAGTACGTAAAACTACTACAACATCGCTTGAAACATGCACGCGATAAAGCTTTAGAATACATCCATAAATCTAAAACAAACTCTAAAACTTACTATGACTCACGTACCCGTCCCGTAGAATACAAGGTAGGCGACCTTGTCCTATTAAAAAACCATCTTAGGTTGCGCAAAGCCTTATCACCCATATGGAAAGGTCCGTACAAAGTTGTCAAAATACACGGCAATCATACCTTATCATTACTTATAAACAGACGTCATGTAAAACATCACTATGACGAAGTTAAACACGTGGAACACGCCCACGGAGAAACATCCAGTTAAAATATATTTTTACTTTATACAATTTTTATTTGATATATACAATTTTTTTTATACACATTTTACCTTATTAAATATAATATAGTATTAAACTATGATGTAGTATTAAACCATGATGTAGTATTAAACTATGATGTAGTGTTAAACTAAAAACTTTGCGAAGTTTACATTAAGTTAGGATAACTAAGCTTAGTAGTAATTTAGATGTATTTTCATTACAGCAGCGTACTGGCCCAAGGTCAACAAGAATATGTCCAACGAATCAACTCGAGCTCCGGTGTTTACTTTGATCCAATTGGCGAACTTAAAATTAATATTGGGCACCTAGATATAGTTACCCCATTCGATATTTCTTACATTGGACCCCATATTCAAAATATTAACTCAATATTAGGCACTATACGTTTCATATGCAGTCAAATCCAAATTGAAAACCCAAGTAATTTAGAATGTCATAACACATTAGAACCACTCACAGTTAGGTATAATGATATTGTTACCGAATATTCCTCCATTGCTCATCTTATAAATAACAACAGATTCAAACGTAGCGCATGGATAGGAGGTATAGGTACCCTATCCAAAACTATCTTTGGGACTCTAGACGAGGACGATGCTGTCAGATATGACAATGCCATACGAAGTGTTCAAAATAATGAAAAAAGGCTGGGTTCATTAATGAAAGAAAATATTTTAATTACAACTTCCACTTTATCCAAATTTAATAATACTTTATATAATATAAAAATTAATGAAGCCAGGCTTAATGAAGCTATCGACAACCTCTCTGAGAAAATTAAAAATGTGTCATTAATTACAAACGATTTGAATATAAAAACTAATATTAATTCAATCTTAAATAGTTTAGAAGCATCCATACTTGCCTTATCGTTTCAATTAGAAGACATAACAAACGCTATCATGTTTAGTAGTCAAAACATTCTTCACCCGTCCGTATTACCCCCCACGCAATTGTATCAAGAGCTTGTCGATAACTACAGACACATACCTGCAGATTTGAAATTACCTGTTAGTTTAGAATTAAGTCATATTCATATATTGATGAACATATCCAGCGTTGTTTGTTACAGTTTAAATAACAAAATTATTTTCATTCTAAGAATACCTTTAGTATCACCTAAGGAATTCAATCTGTTTCATACTATAGCACTACCTACTCCACATAACAGTGTAAAACCGAACTCATTTAGTTTTATAATTCCTAGCAGTAAGTACATCGCAATGACCAAAGATAAATCTGAGTATTGTAATCTTGAATCACTGAAAGAATGCAGAGTGATAACAAACCGTCAGTACATCTGTGACGTCATGACCGTGTTCCCTACTAGTGCAACTCCCAGCTGTGAAAGTGAGTTAATGTCGAAAGTGATAAGTGCCCTACCAGTGCAGTGTCAAACTGATTTTATTTACGGAAATTTAGATCTATGGAAACCACTCTTTAATAATAATTGGATATTTGTTCAATCCCAGAGTAATAAGCTATATATCGAATGTCCCGGTCAGAAAGGTTTAGAAATAAATATAATCGGAACAGGAATTTTAAACATTCCAAATAAATGTATTGCATATTGCAAAAGTACCAAATTAATACCTAAATTCAGTAATATAGAAATTAACGTCACTGTATCCCACTCTGATTTTAATATTATAAACGATTCTTGTTGTACCTTAGATAAGTTTAAATTAGAAATAGGTAATGAACCTCGTATCAAATTACAAAACATCGATTTGGATATTTTCACAATGGAAACAAAATCAAAATTAAAATCAATGTCAGATGAAGCTGATAAAATTTTAAATCAACATCAAATAATCAAATACGAGACTCATTACTCAGTTATATTAATTTTAGTAATTTGTATAATCTCTCTTTATTGTTCTATTAAACTGTTCTTATATATTAAATCGCACAGCCGTCTATCCCGTCACTTTGTCAGTTTTTCCCGATCAGTTCCAATAAACTCTCCTATAGTTCAGACTCCTAATCCTGACCCTGTCATCCCTGTAAAGATTAGTAAACATCATCCGATTAAGGAAAATGTTCCATCTCCAAGTATTAGAATAAACACTTAATTTATATCGTATTAAATATTTACAACACTTACATTATAATTAAAAATAAAATAAATCCTGCATCCTAATTTATATCTCTTCCTAAACTTCGAATTTTCAACCCCGAAGTTTAGTCTATCCCAGGGAGGTGTTATATATTGGCAATGCATCCCCTTTTGCATACTATGGTCCTTTTCTGTCCACTCAGCATTTTCTCGCAATAGTTAGTAGCTAGTCCATTCATTCCAGTCAGTCTCATCCCATCTTCCATCCATACTAGACGGCTGTTTTAACAACTGAACTTAATAGTTTTTTTTAAAAACCTATTCGCCTAAAGGCTCATAACAGTACGACCCCCGCATAGAGGCGGCGAACTTCCTCCCTCGGTCCCCCGAGATTGAGCAGCAGTCTGTGCTCGGTCACCCGCTACCCTCTCGATCCGGGGGTCTAGGCGTTCAAATTGTTCTTCGATGCCCCAGCGACCAAGGTGAGGCCCATGTGCTGCAAGCACCGTCCCACATCGATTTCTGACTTACCTACTCGGACGCGCGAGTCTGGTGGGTCCCTGCTACTTAGCAGTTTGTGGAACAACAGCGCCTCGGTCTTATGAGGCGCTATTTCCAGACCCAACTCGCGGATTTTGGCGACGACGACTTCCATCCCAATCTCGGCGAGCTCCTTGGTCCTCTCAAAGGTATCCCCACTCGCGACCACCAACGTGTCATCTGCATAGCAGTCAACATTCACGCCAATGACATTTCTAGTACCCTTACCTATCTTGGCCTCATAGAGCCTTTTGATCATTGTCGGAGAGAGGATCGATTAAGCTAATAATTTTAATAAAAAACTTCTTGCTGACTTTGTTTTTGACGTGATCTCCTCGTCCATTACTTTCTAGGCACGGTGATTTATGTAATCGTGATCAGACTGTGCAAGTTAAGAGAAAAAACAGTAGAAAATGGGAGGAATTGGCTGACATACTGAACAACAAGTTTAAAAAGGATGCAAAATCACTAGAGAAGTGGCGTAAGGTAATCGCCTAATTTATTATTAGACTAATTTCTTATTGAATATTAGCACTGAATTGTTTCGTACTGTGCGGGCTCAAAGGAGTTTCCTTCCGCGGACGCTCAGACTGTGGAATGAGCTCCCCGCCTTGTTTTGTTTGTTAATTGTTTCTTTTTTTTTTGGTGTAACAATAAAGTATTATCTATCTATCTATCTAACGTTAACACTGTAACGGATTTCATGCAATATTTTCAGGTATGGAATGACTTTAAAAATAATGCAAAGAAAAAATATGAAAGGTTGAGACAGAGAGGTGGTGCACTTACACTTACAGATGCTGAGGAGAGAGTTTTACAAATGATGGCTAGAAAATACAAAAAAAAGAATAGTACCAAACATATGACTGATATGGAAGGTCAGAAAATAAAGGTAAATAATTTAATGGTAAAGTATGGCATGGCAGTCTATAAAATAGTGATTCCTATATAAATATGTTGCCAAACACCCACCTTTGCGTTCTCGTAGATGCACTTGAGAGCCAGTTTTCTTCAGGCCTTGTGTGCTTCTTAGGTCTCATCATCACTTACCATGGTGAGGTCGCGGTCTAACCAGAAAACAAATAAAAATATCAATATCCGATCTCATTGTCAACCATAAACTATGTAAATCTATTTAATTTTGTACTAATACTTGCAGACCCCCGGTTTCACCCGCGTACGGTTTGAATTTTTTGCTCGTAAGACTAATTATTTTTCAAAAATAAAAGTAGCTAAGTTACTCGTTACTTCAGCTATGAACCGGAACAGACAGACAAAAATGATTAAAAACTCAATCCGATTTTATTCAAAAAGAGTTGAACACACATAAAAGCTTGGTACAATGCAATACTCCTTAAAATTGACAGACACAGATGACAACAGTACTCCATATGAGGGCTTATAAAGTTGTAGTCTTTGCCCCGATGTGAAGTACTGCCTGGCTCTAATACATATACTACTTTTTGATTGTAAATACGTACTTAATATAATTACACCCAGACTCGGGACATACAGACATGTTCAAGCACACAAGCACGCGTGGGCACGCGTAGTGGAGTATCTGCCTATTCTCTTTCACCCTAATTTGTGACAGGAGGCCTGTGCTCAGCAGTGGGACATTATAGGCTGATTTTGATGATGATGTAATAGGGCTAATGTTGTTCTTTATTTCAGAATGTGTTGGAAACAGACGCGTGTGAAGGTGACTCCTCCCACTCACTCACATCAACTCTCGACTTGTTCGGCGACGTGACCGAGATCACTGCAGCGCCACGCACCCGAAACAACTCTTCCTTACAAGCCTCATGTAACTCATCAAAACATCCATCGAAAAACGGAAAAGAAAATCCCGATGACATGGATGATATTGCTGATCATTTCCTAGAATTTGAAAGAGATACTGAGATAGCAATTATGAGGGTCAAGAGTGATACCCAAGGTCAATGTATGGTTATCATGGACTTTATGGAACGGTAAGGACATTGATTTACTAAAACCAGTATAAAGCATTGTGCTAGATGTGTCTTGTTAGGCAAACGCAATCCACCAGGCTGGTTGTTGGGCTGTGGTATTTAAGGCCTTCAGACTTCTCAAATCATGAAGATAATTGCTAATTGGTTTAGCATAATATGAGTTTTGGCCTACTTTATTATGACATAATCTGTATTTTCCAATTGTCTTAAAAAAGGGCACTTATTACCTCATTGGTTTTATTTCCTGACATCTATACTATAGTAAGCACATATATACTAAAGCGGAAGAGATTTTTTGTTTGTTTAAACGGGCTAATCTATGGAACTACCAGTCGGATTCGAAAAATTATTTCACTGATAGGAAGCTATATTATCCCAGTGTTTTTATCGCGGGAACCCGGGTGAAACTGCGTGAGACAGCTAGCTATAGATATTTTTTTTTTTTTTTTTTTTTTTTTTTTTATATTTGTTTTTGTTATTGTTAGCTTTTGACAAGATTCTTGCCATGGGAAGTGATAATTGGCTAAAAGTGGTAAGCACACATGCCTAGACAGGATCACAGTAAGCTAAATTAATTTCCTAACAAAATGTATACGAATAGAAAGAAAGAAAGAAATTTCGTCGCTTTCTCTTAATCTGTACATTTATTTCAAAATCTGTAAATGCCAAAAGCAATAAATCAAAAAGTAACGCAAAGTAGTCCCCTAAGACCATATTCGCGTGGCTTCGAACCCTAAGGCAGGTGCCATTAATGACCCTTCTTAAATTTTCACCCTGTGTGTTATTGATTGTTTACAAAATCAATATTATAGTTTAGAGCTCACGACGAAAATGGTAACGATAAGGTAAATCGCTAAACCCAAAGAATAACTAGAAGCTATTCCTTTGATAAAATACTCAAATTATGCAAAGTAACCTAGATCACTAATAACTAGGAAATTCATCCAAAAATTTGGTCAGTTTTTTTTTAATTTACATCTTTTGTATAACTAGCACTTTCTTTCTTTACCGAGCTTAGCTATTTGCCTTATCGTTTTATATTTTGGCAAAGACAACTTGTTTATTTAGCTAGATGACACAAACACTTGGCGCAGGCAGACCGACAAAGGCGTCAGAGAGGTGCCTTTTATCCCATGAACTCGGGTTTAGCCATTTACCTGATCGTTACCATTTTTGTCGCGACTTGCTAGTCCATAATATGTACTTTCTAGGCACGGCGATTTATGTAATCGCGATCAAACAGCGCAAGTTAAGAGAAAAAACAGTCAAAAATGGGAGGAATTGACTGACATACTGAACAGCAAGTTTAAAAATGATGCTAAATCAGAAGAAAAGTGGCGTAAGGTAAACGCTCAGTAGTTTTCCATTTCACAAATAAGGCATGTTTGTAAAATCAAATATTTAAATTAGAACAATTCTGAAATTCTTTCTTATTTAAAAATAGCAGTTAGCTTCTTGCCATTTTGTTAGTGAAATAAATTTGTAATGTAAGCACTCAATATGCTAGGCTTAATAGATTTCATTCAATATTTTCAGACTTGGAGTGACTTTAGAAACAATACAAGGAAAAAATATGAAAAGTTGAAACAGAGAGGTGGTGCACTTATACTTACAGATGCCGAAGAGAGAGTTCTACGAATGATGGAAGAAAAAAATAATACACAGAATAGTACCAAACATATGATTGATATGGAAGATCAGACAATAAAGGTAAATAAATAATGTGGTGTATTTTTGGTAATGAAAACCAAATAAATTAACGAAAGAGTATGGCATGGTATTCTAAAAAAATTTTTGAAAACCTTGTTGCCAACACCTACCTTTCTGTTCTCGTAGATGCACTTGAGAGCCAGTTTTCTTGAGGCCTTATGTGCTTTACCTTGGGTCTCATCATCACTTACCATAATGATATCGCGGTGTAACAAGAAAAGAAATTAAAATATCAATGTCTAATCTCAACCATAGAGTATGTAATCCATCTATACTAATATAGGCCATTCAAATTAAATCCATAAAAAGCGTTTTGAAGAATTAATTTCCATTAAGCTGGAAATCGTTATAATACCTTAATTTGGTCCTAAATGCGTGTAATCCGAGTTTGCGCAATCCCAGGAGGTGTGCATAACATTTGGGGGTTTTTGTTTGTTTGTTTTTTTAAACGGGCTAATCTCGGGAACTAGCAGTCGGATTCTAAAACTTCTGTCACTTATTATTCCCGATATTCACTTATTATTTTCATTATTCCCGAGTATTATAGGCTACATTTTTATCCCGGGAATTTGGTTGAATTTGCGGGGATAGCTAGTGTAAAAATAATAGTACATTATGATACATGTGTGCAATGTTGGCTATTAACACTCTAGGCGGTATTCAGCGCGTGAGCCGAGAGTGTAATAATCAATTCACACGCGTGTCATACGACGTTTTTCAACACACTTGCGAGGAAAAAAACAGACTAAAATTTTGCAATAATTGTCACTTTAAGAGCGAGTGCGTTGAAAAAAATATTATTATGCATGATCAAATAACCTGGGTTCAACAGCACATATGCAGACTTATACATAATAGTGTCGATTTGTTGTTTATTTCAGATTGAGTTAGAACAAGAGTCGTGTGAAGGTGACTCCTCGAACTCAGTAACATCCATTCTTCCCGACATTTTCTGCGACGTCACCGAGATGACTGCAGCGCCACGCACTCGAAACAACTCCTCTTCCTCACAAACCTCATGTAGCTCAACACATTCACCCAAAGAAAGAAAAGAAAATGCCAATGACATGAATGATTTTACTGATCGGTTCTTAGAATTTGAAAGAAAGAGGGAGAAAATGGCGCATGAGAGAGAAATGGCAAGGATAAAACAACATGATCAATTGTTATCCGTCTTCAATAGGATGGTTAATGTACTAGAAACTTTGGCACCTAGTATACAAAAGTTTTTAGATCATAGTAATAGTCAAGATGGATGAAAGTGAAAGATAAGCTTTTATTTATTCTGTACTACAGCTTTGAGTATAGAGTTAAAATGGTTACTTGGCCAGGGCCGGATTAAGCCATGTGGACCATTGTGGGCCCCTAGGCATTGAAAGTCTCGGGACTAATTGGATCAATTAGTAATGGGTTTTAAATTATATTTAAACATTGCCGAGGTAACGACAGGATTTGAGTTTTATTTTCTTTATGTAAAAAAATACATTCAAAATTGTTTGTACTTTGTAAACAAAAACAAAACCTTTGTAGAACGAAACAAACTTCATCAAACCTTACCTTACTATAAACTACCGTGACTTATTTTTTCACGGGTAGCTGGGCCCATAGTTGGTTCATGGATAATCGGGACTCAATATGGTCAGGGTCAATATAGGGCAGCCATACAGTTTCCATTTATCTATAAAGGATAGAATTTAGAATAAGAATCCAAATGTTTTTTTTTTCTATGTACCTACCATACATATACATATAGGCCTGTGTGTTTACCGCAATCTCACCATGGTAAGTGAAGATGTGGCTGAAGGTGGTAAGCCTAAGGACACGAAGCCTAAAGGAACTGTCTCTCAAGTGCAGCTGTCGGATCACACCTGGTGGTGCTTAGCGTCAGATTTTCAACTTGAGGGTGGTAGCCAGCCAGGTGGGTACAAAGTACCCTACCGCGACCTCATACCACTGTGCTATCATCGCCTTAAAATAAATAATAATTAACTATGTACAATACTAAAGCTGAAGTAAGGCCAGCGAGACAAGATAAAGAATTTAAACAAACTTTCAGGGTTCATAACATTTTTCGTTAAAGAAATTTTATACAAACACACTTTCTATTCTAATCGTTGTTGTCTGTATTAGAAGAAGATTCATAGCGAGCATGGATGTATAGATACATTTTATTGATTTTATTCGACAAACATATCTGACATAACTCTAGGGGAAAGACTTTTGATATTGATGAAAAATCTAATTTATCGATGTTTTAAACTTATTGACGGCATGATTCCTCAGAAGAGTCCGAATTAGTTGTATTGATCTCCAAAACTCTATGATTATAATCAATTCATCCAAACAGAAATGAACTTGTTGACAAAAGTGCGAATCAAATGTTGATAGCGACTGTACCGACCGCTTTCCTGGATCACGAATAAAACAACGACAGCCGTTATCGACCAACTGACGTCATTGTTGCGTGCTTGAGATAATAATCGCTCGTTAGAGTTCAGATTGTTTACATTCTTTACCTCGTCTCGTTGACTTAACTTTGGCTAATGATTTTATACACAAAAAACATGTAAAATAACACTTCTAATTTTTATGTTTACAAGATATACTTATAATAATATCCATTGTATGTTACTTCATCAACCGTACACGTAAGCATAACGTTAGTGGTGCAAATATATAAATAATTATGTGAATACTAAACTCTGTTATTAAACTTCTACAGTACGAGTACCTAATCGTTGAGAATAGTTTTAATTTAATTACTTATTTTGATACAACATTTTATTTTAAATTCTAGGTGCTAATATAATTAATGCGAAAGTAAGTTTGTTTGTTTATTACCTCTTACCCGTTTACTCGTAGTATTTTTTAACCCTACTCCCCTTTGTCAACAAAAGTAAGCAAGGCTCTTACTTAAAAATGTACCAGGGTTTACGTAAGCATAGGAGGGGGGCAGCTATCCTAAAAAAACCGGCCAAGTGCGAGTCAGACTCGCGCACCGAGGGTTCCGTACAAACCTGTAGGTATATAAGTAAATGGTAGCTGTGATGGTAGTATAGACCTGAGTATTTGATATTAATTTCAATTTATGACGTATTAAAAAAAAACTACTTACTAGATTTCGTTCAAACCAATTTTCGGTGGAAGTTTGCACCGTAATGTACATCATATATTTTTTATAGATTTATCATTCTCTTATTTTAGAAGTTACAGGGGGGGGGGACACACATTTTACCACTTTGGAAGTGTCTCTCGCGCAAACTATTCAGTTTAGAAAAAAATGATATTAGAAACCTCAATATCATTTTTGAAGACCTATCCATAGACACCCCACACTTATGGGTTTAATGAAAAAAAAATTTTGAGTTTCAGTTCTAAGTATGGGGAACCCCCAAAATTTATTGTTTTTTTTCTATTTTTGTGTGAAAATCTTAATGCGGTTCACAGAATACATCTACTTACCAAGTTTCAACATTATAGTTCTTATAGTTTCGGAAATAAATGGCTGTGACATACGGACGGACAGACATACAGACAGACAGACAGACAAACATGACGAATCTATAAGGGTTCCGTTTTTGGCCATTTGGCTACGGAACCCTAAAAATAGTAGGTATATACAAAAAAAACTTTGTTGTTATTCATGAGGCAGCAGTTATAAGAAATTTATAGACTAATATCTGTATCCCCCGCGTTCCCAGGATAAAAAGTAGCCTTTCACACTCTGGGGATAATGTAGCTTCCTATTAGTGAAAGAATTTTCATATCTGACTGGTTGTTCCAGAGATAAAGAAAGTTCAAAACAAAATCAAAAGCAGAATAGTAAATAAACAAATATTGCTGACGTAGGTAATCACATCCAGACTCCCAACTGTTGTAGGTAGGTCGTTAGGGTCATAGAGTGTAGTAACTATACCAAAAGGGTTAGTGTGCAGTAAAAAAAAACCCGAGTTCATTCACTGATATGTATAACCATATGATGGTATGAATTCTACCTATCGCGCCGCAGGTCATGGGTTCGATTCCCACACCGGGCATGCATTTGTGTGCATAAACAAGTGTATGCCCTGATTCTGGGTGTAATTATGTATATTAAGTACCTATGTATTTACAAATAAAACGGGTTTCACCCGCGTGCCCGATCATTCGCGGTGCCTTCCCGGGATAAATATCCTATGTGTTCATTAATCCAGAACATTTGCTATGTGTGCCAAATTTCATCCAAATCCGTTGACTTATTGAAGCGTGATTGAGGTACAAACATCCAATCTTACAAACATCCACACTTTCGCATTTATAAAACGCGGTTGATTAGTTCCACCACAAAGGAAAGTCGGACATAAGACTCTATGCTGAGTAATCGGTAATGCTAAATTACCGTGAGATTAGAAACCGCATGGACATTGGAAATTGCGTGACACTCATGTCATCAAAAATAAGCAAAGCAAAGACCACCTCCCGTCCCGTTACGTAAACACCCACTTGAATGTCCCTGCATGATATTTAATGGAAATATTAAACTTTGAAGTATACCTTAACATTTTATTTGAGAAGATTGGATTCGTCGATTCTACCTTAATATTTCGCCGCATCCATCAACCGCTCCGATAGCCGTGATCGTCTAGTGGTTAGGACCCTACGTTGTGGCCGTAGTAACCCAGGTTCGAATCCTGGTCACGGCAGTGTACAACACTGTTACGGCGGAGCTTTCTTTTATGTATTTTGAATTAATTAAATATAATTTTTGGTTTGCATATTATTGTAGGTGTACTTTTTTTTTCAGTAAACAACACACTTTGAATAATATCACATCAAACGCTATTTGATGTTATAAAAAAGTTTTGTGTTTTATAATTTTAGTTATGAACGATGAATAAATTAATTAAATCCTGCTAAAAATATGTAATTTCAATAAAAGATATCTGTAGAACAGTTATTTATTTTTGGTTTGCTTATGCAGCGCCATCTGTCTAAAAAAGTATATACTAAAACATCACTTTGTCTGTGACTGTGTCGAAATACCGAGGCTACGTAGGGTTACATTCTTGGGCACAAATATTTCTCATCAGATGACAATAGATGTCGCTAGTTGTATTTGTTTTGGTACAACAACGCGCCGCAGCTGTTCGCTATCACAGAAACCCGTGAGAGAAAAGGAGTGGTGATTAGGTCTGTCTTTGCCTAAAAATAACGTTTTTTCTATGGTTCACGGACATTCCGAGCCTTGTGATCGTTTAATGTGCGAGATAAAGTTGTTCTACATTTGATATAATGTTGGCAGTGTCGAAAAACAACGCTAAATAGTGTAATTAACGATGTAAACGTTTGGTATGACGTTTACTACGGTGTTTTTGCGTGTGTGTGCGTGAGTGACAGCATTGCCGACAACCGTTGAAGCGAATCTTCTAACGGCATAGGTACTTACTGGATGTGAATGGTGTTTTCGGTAAGTTTTATTGTTTTGAAGATGCTGGACCTAACCTATATGGCTCATGCTGCCTAGTAGTTGACGTTCTATACATACGTGCAATATATTTGACCTCGATACGCGCCACGATCTCGCAAGCTATTTCCCTTTGAACGGCAATTTCTCGCGTTAGCAGTTTTTTTGCTGGATCCACGGTGTTTCCGCATAAATGTTTTGTTTGATTAGCTGGTTCTTGGTTATTTACGGTCGGTAGGTAGGTACCTAGTTAATTAAATGTAATTAAAAAACTCGCAGCAGGTACCTACCTACTACCTACCTCACTGCATTCTCCTTATATTTATACCTACTTATAGTTAGTTTAACTTCCTAAGTGCTTACCATAAACATACCTATATCCCGTGTAGTTAGCAATTTCACACATTTTTGCCAGATGTCCCGATTTTTAGTCCAAAATTAAATGTCCCGCGCGGGAAAGAGCCAGTCCCGCTTTTTGGGGATTACCTACCTAGGTAGGTGGTAGGCTACTTGACGGTGAAATCATCGTTAGACGTAGAAGTGGGAAATTGTAGACACCACTGCCTGCACAGAAAACGATTATGAAAATGCTACGTCACTCTGCAAGTTCCCGCCAAAAAGTATCTAAGGGTGTTCTTCTTCTTCTTATTTTTAATTTTGGCAACCAAGCCCTAAGTAGGGCTCATTTCTGCCAGTGTCGAGTTATATGATAGTTTCCAGTCTCAATAAATCACTTTCACATTAGTCCTCAGTCACCGTCCATAAAAGTCATGTTTTACTACAATGGTGGTCATTGTACTAAAACTCTTAACGGACTTTATGAGACAACTTGAAAAGTCACGATACACATAATTCATTTCATTTCACTTCACTGGTGCACATGGGTGATCTTTATTGGGTAAAATACCACCAAAAATACACAATAAAACTCAAAATACACAAATTTATGAAAATAAAAATGAAAATGCTACGTCACTCTGCAAGTTCCCGCCAAAAAGTCAAGGGTGTTCTTCTTCTTAATTTTAAGTTTGGCATCCAAATCCAAATTAGGATTTCTGCCAGTGACGAGTTATAGGTATTATAATTTCCAGCCACAGTCAGTCACCGTCCATAAAAGTCATGTTTTTAAGAGTGTTGTCAGTTTGAAAACCAAATCCTTTTATATGGACTTACTAGCTGTCCCCCTCGGTTTCACCCGCGTTCCCGGGATAAAAAGTATGTTCCTATGTTCTTCTCCATACCATAGGCTATCTGCATGCCAAATTTCATGATGATCCGTTGAGAAGTTGGGGCGTGAAGGCGTAACAAACAAATAAACAGACAAACAAACTCACTTTCGCATTTATAATAGTCAGGATTTTTTGCCAGTGTCGGGTAATATACCTAATATATATATGTAGTATCTATGGTTAGGTATACAGATCAGACTAAGTTCTAGAATAATTACGTAGGCACTATTAAATACCTACCTATTATCTGAGCTATTAGGTAGGTACCTACCTAAAGTTAGGTAGCTACGATGACAACATCTAGTAAAAACAGGTTTTATAATTGTAGCTATCTAGGTAACTACCTTACTACAAAACTTATTTGGAAACATTTAAAAGTTCCATTAGAGTATTAGACACGTCTCATTTTAACTATACAAACTGGACAAAGTCTAAATACCTAATTACCTACTTATTGATGACGACACCTGTGCATGTCATAGTGCATACTATGCATCAAATTGATTGAAAAACTGTAATTTTTTTATGAATTTTTGCCCTTTATTAAGCAGGGTCAGCAACGCGCGATTAATAACCCTGGCTGGTGTTACGAGTGTCCATAGGCTACGTTAACCGCTTACCGTCAGGTGGGACGTATCTATGCTTGTTTGCTACCTTAGTAGCGTAATAGGTAAATATGTGTTGTACGTAATGGGTTTCATTATTATTAAATGGGCTAGTTTCCTGAAAAAAACAATTTAGTCCGTCATATACATTATCAAAAAATATCAGACACTAGTTTTTAATTTTGTCAATTAAACAATAAAATACGAGGATATGGTTTGTTTAAGTTCCGCGTGCGTGACGTCACGGTGTGGTACACTTTTTAGTAACGAGTGACGTCACGAGTCACGCACGAGCCTCCACTACCGAACTTAGTCGCGCTTTATCTTCGTCAATTGTTAATGATTTGGTAAAGCAAAAAATACGTGTCGAATATTTTTTGATAATCTAACTGACGGACTAATTAGAATTATTATATTTTTACCCAGGAAAAATCCCTATTGTTCACACTGAACAGTTTTTACAATGAGGATGTATTTTTAGCAATATTTCGTGTCTTGCTATCACTTTAAGAACACACCAAATACTCAGATTATAAAATAAAAGTAAATAAAAATTATAACCTTTTGTAATGTTATCTAAGACCAAAAGTTTGAAAATGGTGCTGATTCTGTTGTTTACAACTAAACTAATTTAGTGTCACTGTGTCTCTTTCTAACCAAGAACATACGAAAA
The DNA here is from genome assembly GCA_947623365.1 of Achlya flavicornis. Lineage (NCBI taxonomy): Eukaryota > Metazoa > Arthropoda > Insecta > Lepidoptera > Drepanidae > Achlya > Achlya flavicornis. Next base: position 10,428,813 of record OX392482.1, read on the forward strand.
GGATGTAAGAAATTTAGTCCTGTTAAATTAGTCCAATACTGGTTTTCAATATTAATTTAGTCGCCATCTATTGCGGTAATTTTTATGTTTATATAAATACCCGTAAATGACGGCAAAGACTAATTTGACGGCTTCAAATATGTTCTATCCTTTTTCAATACTGTTTTAAGAAAGAGATGTCATGTGACTACAATTAGTTTAGTGCGATTTACAAAAGAATCGGCATCAATGTCTATTTTTCGTTGTCACAAAACGATCTTACAATAAATATTCAAAATGACTAGATCTAAGAATATCTTTTAGCGCGGCACTTTCAGAAAAATCCCAAACATTTATGAAGGCCTGAAAGCCTTAATTAAAAAAAAAACTATGTGTACAATCTTCCTCACTTGGACGTTCACAATAATATTTAAAATATAACGGTCAAAACTCTAAAGTATATTCTAATTTCCTATAACAAAATTAATAATCAATAAACTCTATTGATTTATTTAATCTACGTAGGTATCTATAATTATTCGTAATATGCATTTAATGGTCTTGACTCCTACGCAAATATGAAGTAAATCCCAGCTGTAGGCGTTTGGCTTACATACCTAATTCTCTGGCGGTTGGTAGTGAATAGTATACAAAGTAAGTTGCGTGGATGTTGTTGGACACCATCCCCACGCTTCTGCCCTCACCATGTACGACACGCAAAGCATGTTTATCAAAGAATAAGAACTAAAGCAGCCTTCTATAAACAATAACGTATATCTTATCGAAGGTAGCAGCGTATGCAGCGTTACGTCATTGGGCTGCGTACTCCTAGCGCCCGCGAACTTTTTGACAGGTTGAACTGGTTCTCTAGACAAGATGAATATCGACAATCGTCATCGTTACTAAACGGTCACTCTTTGTGTGATTGACATGACACATCGAACTATCACGTGATTGTTAACAATATCTTATGTCAATCCCATAAAAAGGTTGACCGTTTACTAACGATGACTATTGTCGACCATCTTGTCTAGGGGGGCAGGTCACAGAACAATTCAACTCGACGCGCTTTGTACGCTTTGAAGTAAACGACTTCATCAAACAAAAACTTACTGGCTATATACTTACGGTACGGTACATAATAAGTAAGTACCTACTTAAAAAGTTGAAGTGACATAAAAATAGTAGAGAAAAAATAAAACGTGTCACTCAAAAACAAAACTTGAACATGACATGCACCTAAAATTTATATAAACAAAATTTTCAATCGTTGAATCAAAATTGTTCGTAACTTTATTAGTAATGTTTTAAGCTTATTTAAAATGATGGCTACCAAAAGACCACCGATAAAAAAATCCCGTGATAGTGTCGAGAAGCCTGTCGAGCTTCCAGAGGTCGCCTTGGCTGCTATAGTTTCATACAAAAAGCAGAAGGAAATAAGTGACTTCATCTCCTTCTTACTCGAAGCCCTAGATCGTAATTCCAGTTGGTTGAACAACATAGTTGTCAAGCAAGACAACTTCAAATGTGCTTTGATGGTTGGAGCTGGACCAAACCGCTTTCAACTACAAGAGATCATTTATCCTTCAGCAGAAGACGATATCAAACTAGAAGTAGAGACGAGAGACTCGGAAGACCACGATAAGATTGCTATAGCTGCGTTAGTCAATCTCAGCAATTCTGATTTGGATAATCTTCTAAAGTACATAAAGACTCGTATGTATGAGAATTCCATACTGAGAGATGATTTGCTGAAAGGTAAATCTATTGGTATAAGTTTTGCAGTCCTAAGACCGTTCACCGAGAGACAGTATCGCGTAATGGAGAGAATCACCATCGGGAGTTCGATGAAGTGTGCCGTTCCCATTAAAAAAAGAAGGCGGGATGAGAAATTATTCGCCGGACCGCCCATAAAGAAGACTAAACGGGTTGTATAATGCAAAACTATAGTTGCTGGATCATTGAGTTCAAAAAGTGTCTCGGTACAAAATGGGCAGTCGTTATGGTGCACCACAGTGTCATGTAGCATGTAATGGCGGCAATTTCGACCGACTGTAAAATGCGATGCTCACAGTAAATTATACTCATTTTTGCAATGATCGTTTCCGATTACCTATGATGGATGAGGGCGCATTTGTGGCGGAACGGCTACCTAAATTTTTGACGGATATTCTTCCGCATTATTTTATATTGTGCCTACGAGTTATACAGTTAATAAAGTTCGTTATTTATTACTATACGACTTATACTTTTTTGTGTTAACAAGAAGCAATATTTGGAGACCCTATTAAGATTTGTTTATTGTTTGCATTTAGTTAACGTATATTCAAAATAATTCAAATCCATCACAACCTGCCATAGAAAATGATCGTAAGATAACTAATTGTTTACACTGCTCAAAATATTAATATAAACTTAAACGTTGTAAAACGAAACGGAAAACAATAGTTAGAGGCGCACGGTTCCCTTTCGTTAAACTGTAGTCGTTTTTCATGTGGCACAGAGCGGGCGGCCGACTCGCAGAGATCAATATCTCTGGAATCAGGGCAACCGTGCGCGGCCTAACTTATAGCCACAAATCCTTCTGCCAATAACTTATTACAATAGCACTCGGTGTTACGCAACTGTGAAGAGTGAAACAATAGTTTTTCCCACTCTAAGTGGAGCTTCCCGAAAATGTTGGAGAAAGTTTTCGATCTGCTTATCGGCGGACATAAATCAATTTGAATCATGGAGGCCAGTATAAGTTGGGTCGCTTCTGAGCCCCTTTTTAGAACTTGGGACGGACCATAAGGATTAAGGGAACGCCTGACCGTTGCGTAATTGGCGTAATAGTTGTGTGATTTATTGGCTCCTTTGGGCATTTAATATTCATTCAATATATGCATAAGCTAATTTTGCAAAACCTTCAGAAGATTTCCAACTTTCAAGAACTTGTTGCTTTGCTTTGATTGAATACTAACCGTTGAAGTGCCGTTAAAGCCCAAAGCTAAACTTTTGCACCCTGATTCGATTTCATCATGATTCAGTTTACGTATATAGTCAGCGCTTCTTTCCGGTTCTTTAATGGCCGATTCCTATAAGTTACGGACGGTTATCGGTTAAAATTAAGAATCTTATATCTTTACTAATCATGAAGCAAAGACCTCAAAGCTTTGCATAGCAGACCCTCCCATATGGAAGTAGCTATCACAGGTAAAATGTAGCTTACGAAATGATCTATATGCCCAGTTTGGCAATAAAAAACCTACCATTGGTAAGCAAAACGATTCGTTTTTGTGTATATAAAGAAGGAATGTTTTGGATCTCCAAAATAAAAGTAGAAACTGCCAATTCTGCTGTTAGTCTACCGGAAACTGACACTTATTGCTATCGAGTCAGTCACTGACATTCGCTTTTTATTGCTATCTATCATTCTATACTGTCATTCTATAATAGACTGTTTCTTTACTACCACATAACACAAACTTGAGTTAAAGAACGTGTTGAAAATAAAGTTAACATTCCACGAAATATTATTCCGCTCTGGTGATATATTAAAAAACAAAAGTTTTCTCGGAAATGTTGCAAGTATTCCTTCAACTGGGTCCCGAGAGGAACATATTACATGTTTGCGACTCTCATCACAAATGTCGCGGGAACAGTGGCAAATGTTGCTTGTCTCCTGCGTTTTATTTCCTCAGGAATGAGGCACTGGTGCTGTATCGCCGATCCTTAAAGTTTCATAATTTAAATCTCTTGTTTACAAAGAAATCTTGAAGAAGTGGGCTTAAGTAAATAAGCTTCCCGTGGTAGTTCCATTTATTTTTAAACGTCAGTTAACTTTGCATAAAACTAGAATTCCATGTCGCCTAAAAGAATGTTGCGCTGAATAAAAAGCTTACTGGAATTCCATGCCCGTGCGGAGCTGTCCGGGATAGCAACCAGGGTCCAGATTTAATTTACATCTGCGATTTTGCTGCTGAAATATTTCACCTCTATCGAACATTTCAGGCATTTGCCTACAGAGATCCAATCCAGTTTAAGCAGAATCGTTTTTAAAAAGGAAGATAAATACAATGCGGAATGTTATATTAAACAAACTCCTTTAGTATTAAAGGAAACCGACAAAGTTTTAATACCTTACATCCCACCGACTTAATATAAAGCACCGCTGAAACGAAAGTACGAAATTGTGAAACGAGGTAATAACAATTTTATAAGAACAAATAAATGCATCTACGATGCCGCGGGACATAAAGAACCTTCATAAAATGGAACTGCTTTTAGGGTTGAATTTTTATTTTAAACATAGGAAGGGATTTTGATGGCCCTCCCACGTCGTGAAGGCGCGTTATCTTTAGATTTAGGACTCATGCGCAATAATAGTATGCAGTTGAAACGGTGATTCAAAGTGCCATCGTGTGGCCGAACGAGGATGTCTGATTTACTGGTGACATTTACATAAATTATTCTGCTCAATTTTATTACAGCATCTTGTATAAGATTTGTCATCTGTATTTAATTAATGTCTTTAATTGATAGAGCTACATTTGCTTCAAATTATTAAAACCAGATACTAAACGGATTGTGTATTGAATTAATTCATCGGAAATTTCTGATATCTTGTGGGTGACAATAAATCTGTTAAAAATTAATAAAAAAAAAAAACATTGTTTATTTACTTACCTAGTTAGCGTCATACGTTTTTCTTATTTTGAATTGTATACTCCGTATCAATCCCCTCTCATTCTTCTAACATTTCCATAACGATCCGCTGTTTAAATTACCTTTATGTTCCCGAGGTGACACCTTACCATTTAATGTCTAACTTAATGGTTATTTGTTTGGGGACATGACTGACGATTGACTGAAGCAGGCTATGTTTTATAAATCAATTAATTTGAACGGAGGCGCAGTAACGTAGACACTTGAATGAAATCTTGTCATGATGAATTTGAAATTTTATATCCATAAGTAGTTCAATGAAATGTAGTATTTTCTTTTTTTTTTTTACTGTGAAAAGAGCTTAGTTTTACATCAGATGGCCGCGTGTGAAGGACGTCCCAAGATACTTATTTATCTATAAATAGTATTTTTTTATCAAATTCTGCTTTTGCTGTCCCCAAAATGATTTTTTCCCTATTTCAAATATCCTGTTATATTTTACGCTGTTCTAGAGAATCCCCTAAATTATTAATCCAAATAACTCACTACAAACTCTTCATAGCAGCTCAACCCTTTTACCGGGACCATGATCTCTACTCCTAAGCACTACGCGTCAATGTAGGTCTTGTGAAAATTTAAAGCCCTTAACACATGTAACATTCGCAACGTCTTTATTTATACAACATATTGCTAACACTTACGCCAGAGGCGCGGCGCGTGAAAGTAGGGCCTTCCATAAAAAAGGCGGTGCCTGTCTTTCCACATCTGTCCTCGAGGTAATTCATCGACCCTCTTAACTGTCCACCTGCCGCTCGTCAGTTTCTACCACCTATGTGTTAAGGAGATGGAAATAGTTTATTTAGATTTAGTGACTGTAATATAAACAAAATGTTTTATATATCAAGATCAGGCACGTGAATGTTTTTTGAATTTTATGTGTGTACTAATAAATGATTTCAATATTTGTTTTTCTTAGTAGACTCTTGCTGTCTTTTTTTTTTTAAATTTTTTTTTTGCTTAACTTTGAACTTCCTCATCCTGCGAAACTCTATATTGAATTTGGAAAGATTATTTATTATAAGTACTTACTGTTGAATTAGTTAGATTTTGTTAGTTGAAAACTAATTCAGTTAGCAAACCTTTCAGTATATAACAAGGTATTCATAATAACAGCCCTGAGATATTTGTATGAGCTCTAAATAAGTATTAAATAGAAAGCCAGAGCTAGTAAAAATAAATACTCGAACGCTTTATAAAATCCATACCGTTGTCGGTTTTGAATTTCCAGATTCACAAAGCTCCGTGGTATCTGAATAAAACATAACGAGCAATGGAGATATTTCTCGTTGAATAAATACGGGTATATATCGAAGGACTTGCCTTTAAAAGGCCCGCAAATTTTATCCGGGGTACCTTTTCCCATTTTTTGATAAACGAGGCGTCTGATCGAACCTCTGTCCGAAGAAGGTCTCCCGGTTTTGATAATATCTCGTCACAGGACAAATTTGTATGTGATATGGGCTCAACTAGGTCCCGCTTTACACGATAAACCCCTGCCGGATTGGAAAGACGTATGGCGACCGTCCGATAAAACGTAGACAAATTCCGAGTTTCAGTAACTTGCCCTATAAAAAACAGATACCTCAGCGTGCTTACCAGAGTAGGCCGTATTATCTAAATAGTCAAATTACTTTTCGTGCCTTTATTTTTTGCATTTATTATATGTCTAATGTCTGTTATTCAACCAAGACTGGCTTATATTTAAGACCATATACCTAAGCTTCGCTTTATTTTAATAAATTCATAAAGTAACTATTATAGATTCCACTAACGTTCGACAATCCAACGCCCCAAAAAACAGCTGAACTTTAAATATGAAAGTAGACAAGAAAATCGCGGTGCTTTTTCAGGGCGGCCATAAATATTGTTAGATAAATATGTATCATTGTCCTCTGTCATGCTCGTACGGGTTCGATATAAAGATGTTGTTTCAGCTGGGGGTGAGAATTCAAATAGTTTCCAACTCGGAAATAAGGGCTCGGGGCTCGGGCTTTGTACCCTCAAAGAAAATGTGCCCGCCTTTTATGTTACGTGTCGATTTGACGTAGTCATAACACGTTGTTTTCCGAGGCGTGAAAAAATATATCGTATTTTATCCGTAGAATGAACACAACATACATATTTAATATAATATACCTACTACCAAGTTAAAGTACTAAAACTATTGTCGAGTCACGTTTTTAATTAAGGCAACTTTATTAGGCTGTAAATGTAACAATATGCAAGTCACATTTTCGCATGTGATTTTACCGAGCGTTATTCATGTGTCGCCCGAAAATGGCGCCCGACGTGGTTCAAAATTCGATTAAATAGTGGTACACTATTTAAGTCTTTATAAGGAAATTATGCAAATTATGTAGGATTTATAACTTGACAAAAACAGATAAATCGAGGTCCCGGGTATAATTTATGTGGGGTAAATAAATCTGTAAGCGGATACGAGTTTATCCATCCTTTCAAAGTAAGGGTACATAGGCGCAGGTCCTTCGCTCTCGGAAGTCGGATGACGAATGTCCACATCTTCGCCCCGGGACGGGTTATATAATGCGTAAAATTACTGTCTTCAACCATTTTCATATGTTTCTCGAGTGGTGTTTATTTAGGGATTCTACTGAAAAGAACGTTATTTTCCAAATTATATATGAAAATTGACGTATATATATCAATTGATTGAAGGTATTGCAGACAATAGCTTAATTACTAGGCCTAACACGCATTTTATAATGAAGTCGAAAGTAGAGTAATTGATTTTTTTTTGAGTTACAATATAACTATCATAATACTTTTTGTGGTAATAATAAATTCTTACTTTTTAACCATGTTATCAGAACTCTATTAAATATAGTTTTGTTTACAGCATTGTTACTTTTGTATCTGTGCATGTAAGTAAAGAACTTTCGTTTTCCACTGTAGTGTAGTGTAATACCCCGTTGAGACGGTATCTGGAACATGTGGAAGAGCCGATGGGTGGTCACGTACAAACTGCACGAGTTTAATTAAGCGGTGATTAAAGTTCTAGACCGGACTTTAGTGGAATTCAGTTTCTTGCAAACTGTCTTGCGGGTTCAGTGCTTTGGCGCCCAACACGGGACCACTATTAATACTTTGTTGTTTCTGCTGCGTTTTTTAAAATCTTAATTTATTTCGCTAGTTTCCGTTCAAAGACATAAATCTAAATAGATAACGCAAGTCCCTCCATCCGTATGAAAACCAAGCGTGTCACTTTTTTTGTACCAACCATAATGTCACAAGATTGATTTAGTTAGGTTGGCATTATATTTTTAACGTGAAAATGAAGCGATGCTATTATTCAGCTAAACACATCCCTCGCTACACATCTCATGCTCCCTAAAAAGGAACCTGGTGGACAGGCAGCCTTCTGCGAGTTCCCAGCCCACGCGAACCTGTTTCAAAAGAAGAACATTGTTTTTTTTTTTATGTCAATAGGTTGACAAGCAGGCAGACGGGCCACCTGGTGGTAAGTGGTCTGATGGACATTTGCAATACCAGGGGGATCGCCAATGTGTTGCCGACCTTGTAGAGCAATTTTTACGCCTTTTTTGAAGAACCCCATATCGTAGCGCTGAGGGAAAACCGTAACGAGGAGCTCATTCCACATCCTAATGGTCCGCAATACGAACGTCCGACTAAAACGTTGTGTGGACGATCGAGGCGGCTCGAGGATGTGAGGATGAACTCCACATAGCCGGCGAGCGGTGCGATAGTAGAAATTCGATGATGGCACCAGGTCAAAAAGTTCTTGCGAACACTCCCCATTATACAGACATTATGTTTCTCTCTTTTTGCACAGATTTTGACACGCGAAGTACATACACTCGCGTCATCTATTTAGATGTATATCTGTGTTTCCGTTAGTGCATACTCTTTGCAGTTTAATAGTCTATTAAGTTAGTGACCTATTATTTAGCAAATATATGTGTTAAATTCTTGTTACTATTGATATTATACACAAAAAAGTCTCAACATGAAATGAAAGTAAAGTATACTAATTATAAAACACAAGGTTTGAAGTATTGAAAAATATGTAAAATAACTTCATTACCACACCGTAACCTCCGCGCGAACCTTGTTTAGTGCATATTTTGTAAACATTTCTCATGTAAAAGGAGCGGAGGACGCGTAAGTCTTTATTAAAAATTCAAATACTAGGGATAACCTCGGATGAAGGATGGGGTGGAAGTGATCTTTGAGATCATCATTGAACATTTTATATTCACTTCGGCTTCGTTGCGTTAGGGAGATGCGTGAATTATGGAATACTGGTTTTTTAAACAGCTGCTGCCTAGAAACCTGTTCAGTATCCTTTCTTTCTTGATGGAGCGATATATGTTTATGCCCAATATATAATCAATTATTTTGCTACGCTATTTCATATACTTAAATATACTGACGGGCCAGCAGGTCATGGGTTCGATTCCCACACAGGACATGCATTTGTGTGCATGAAAATGTCTGTATGTCCTGAGTCTGGGTGTAATTATGTATATTAAGTATGTATTTACAAACAAAAAGAAGTATATGTATTATATCAGTTATCTGGTTTCCATAGTACAAGCTCTGCTTAGTTTGGGATCAGATGACCGTGTGTGAGGAATGTCCCAGCATATATTATGCAACAAAAAAAATAGGTATAATGCATTCGTTACGTGTTGAAGAAAAAAATGTATCCATCAAATTTGAATAAATCTTTTGTAATTAAAGATTCGTGTAAGAAAGAATTTCCCTAAATTAATGAGGGAGGCATTCTTAGAAACATTTTATTTAATAAGGCTTTTGTGTAGCCCCCGGTACATAATTGTAAATTAATTGCGATCTCACGAAAAAGGGACCTACTAATGGCTAATTAAGCAAACGATAAATATATTTTGAGTAGGAGGCCAGGGCCACTTTTTGAGTTTCTTGATGGTAAGCTTTAGTAATTACTCTACGAATTTATGATTCTAATATAATTTTTGGTCGTGAAGGTCAAAACGTTTCAACTTTATTCTCAATTTTAGGTAAAAAGTAAAAGTACAGACTGTACTTTTACTTGCCAAACATGTTCTGTTTGTACTAGAAGATTAAATAAATTCAAAGAAATTCTTAAATGGGGCTACAAATACTGTCTGCTTTAACACTTAACTTTCCATATGTCACATCACAACTTACGTCATCCCAAATATGACGAAGGACCTCTAGTTTTTCAGAAACTCCACCACTATTATAATCTAATCCACTATTCAGGGCACGGAGCAATCTCAACAGACAAACAAGAAAAAAGATGAAAGATTGAATTTCTCACGGCTGCAATGGTTTCAATCGCGGCCTTATTTAATTAAACAGAATCTCATGGGGTTGCCTTGTGCCTCGGTTACGTGGTTTTTTTATTTACCTTAACCTCGCTTACTTACTATCTTGACGAAGTATCTCACTGTTTTGTATAGACATACCTCTCTTGTCTGGAGGTAACTAGACGGAAACTTTGTTTGACCTTGTGAGATTTGATTTTGCGCCGATACCTTGAGAACAAGAGATAAAGAGATAGAACATGTGCTGTTTTTGTTCTGTAATATTTGACATGTCTTTGTGCATTCCATGAAATAATTACTAATAGCAATTCAATAATACATTCACATTTTGGAAACAATTTAACATTTTAAGGCACCCCATATAATATAACACCCTAACTATTTAGCATACCTCTTTTTAAGTACTTGCACTGAACTGCATGCACCACTGCACGAATTTTCCGGCTCTATGCAACGTTGTTTATTCCCATGTTATTTAGCATAACTGAATTTATCACCTCATGGTGCACTGTTAATTATATTCCAGATATTTATGATGTTAACCTTAGTTGCTTGAGTGGAGCAGTTTATTTTAACTGCTTGAGAGAGAATGTGGCTTGTTCCTTTGTTATGCTTTACCATAATTTTGTGATTAAATTCATGGAATTACCATATAATACCTTTAGAAAAGCTTGTACTATTTAAACAAAATACTTTCTGAAATAACGTTACCATTTCACCTCATTCGTTCTCAGGTTCCAAAGTTTTTTCATTACAATAGGTACGTCATTATTATCCCAACCAATATTTTCATTAAATCGCCAGCAAGTCCTAAACTAACAAAACAATGGCGTTAAACAAAACTGCGGCGTTGTTTTGTTTAAATTTCTCAGCACAACTACTGTGCACTGTTAAATTACTCTCTCTTATGAAACGGTGCGAGCGAACTCGATTTTTTCCTCTATTCAAATTGAATCAGCACGTCTGGCTCCCAGGGGATTACCAGGGACGATTAATTCAGTCCAACTCACTTTGTAGTTGTGGCAAGATATAAATTATTGTTTGGACGAGGTCCGTTTAGATAGGTTAAAGCTATTTGGCTTTTAGATGCCTCGTCACAGTTTGCTAGGCGTTTATTGTGTGTAGGCTTTGTTTGGCTTGCGCTTGATATGTTGTAGTAATATGGTTAATCCTGGTTTAAAGTTTTGTTAAGAAGCATGTCTACTGATAGCCCATTGTCAAAGATTCTAACCTAAACTAACCCATATTGGATATTATTATCTTCATTTCATACTACATCTTCATTTCATATTTCATACTTCTAAACATGGTCCTTTGACCGAAAAAATATCATTTGCGATTTTGCGTGCACAAAATTCTACTTTGTTCGCGTGGTTATTACTTGTTCTAAGGTCGTTTTCAATCACTCAAACCCAAATATATATGTAATTTGTAACAATGATGATTCTTAGTCGAATTCAGGGCGAGTTCAGTACATTCGTTTATCATGCAGTAAAAAGGTTTATAAGGGTTGTATTATAGTGTCATTACTAAGCTGTTTGCATAGCTTCTCTTTTACTGGTATTTTATACCAAAGTGATTTTATTAAGCTTCAGATTTAAACCTTGTTTTTATTAATGAACCTTTGATGTAGATATCTTATCTCCGTTTTTATTAAGGCAAGGAATTTCGGTGAAGGTAGGGTACTTTGTAGTATCCGTCTGGCTGGCTACCACCCTCAAGTTGAAAATCTGTCGCCAAGCACCTATCGGTGTGTTCCGACCGCTGCACTTGAGAGTCAGTTCCTTCTAGGCTTTGTGTGCTTACCACCTTCGACCACATCATCACTTACCATAGTGAGATTGTCTTCAAACACAGGCCTATACAAACATCATAATCTTTTAATTGTTATCTGATTACTGCCATATTGGGTATCGAACATTAATTTCTTCTGCGCAATATTTTGTTGATGTTCTCCATAGTTAATAAATCTTTCAGCATTATAGCAGTCTGTATAAACAAACCTAATACTATTATCTATGTCCCTTTTATAAGGCAGTCGGAAAGTCCTCTCCTCCGGGCCGCAGGTGTTTCTTGAATTGTTTCACTCGGAAACCGTTTAGACTCTGAACTGGTCACTCCCTTAAGACAGGTTCTTATTACTTATTTATAGCCGTTTAGAGATAAACTACGAATTTATTTAGCTCTTGTCTATTTTATTAACATTCTGAATAAGAATACGGCGTAGGCTTGTGTTGAAATACAATTTCACCATAATTAGTGATGACGTCTGAAGGTGATAACATCGAGAAGGGAACTGGTTCTCCTCATGTGCAGCTGCCAGACCACACCGCTATTTGCTTGGTGACAGATTTTGAACTAGAGAGTGGTTGGCAGCCATGAGGAGCCAGTACACTTTCTAAGAACTGTTATACTAAAAAATAATATTTTAACGATGTAACTTGAAAAATCACAAAATCCTTCAACAACTTTACTCCTCTTTACATTTTACTCGACAACCCGACCTCATTTTACAAGAAAGGTCCCTTTCAGATTGTACATCTCAACAAAGGCCTCTTGAAGCTCACCTCACGAAATCACGACATTTCAATGAATACGTCATACATAACGCAACCTCTTGAAAGTAGATTCACCTGGTCCTTCGCGAAAATTTCGTCGAGATTTTTCGATAGGACAATGTTGTGTTATATTATACGCTTAGATTCTTGTAAACAATTTTGAAATGAGACAAGTTTTTCTTAACTCTTAATAAAAAATTGTTTCCAGACTCTGCCTTGATGCTTAAGTAAGGATATAACCTTGTGCATTTCTAGCGTAGTCTTTCAAAATCTTCAGTATTATAATAACTCTCGGTATTCGAAGATCTAACTTACTGTTCCTACCTCACAGTTACGTAGGTAGGTACTGTACTGTTCTAACCTGCTACCTACTGTTCTTTAATTATACTTCTTGGACCAAAATTGGAAGGTCGGTTGGTGTTTGTTATGACACCCTTCTTCAATTGAGTAAGCACTGATAAAAAGTACAGATAATACGAAAATATTACTTCCTTTCATTCCAAATTCTCAATTCTCGGCTTTGCCTGTCGTTTGAATGCACGTGCTCTCAATTTCATTGTGTGATATGATTTAAATGGTTCCTTTAGAAAATATTTGTCAATAGCGTTAGGGGAAGCTTTATAAGTGTGTGTTCAGTCAGATCAGAATTTTTCTAGAGAGTTCTTACAACAGGAACAGCAGATATTTGTAGATTGATGTGATCAGTAGAACCGAACCTAAAGCTGCTAACAATAGTTTCTATTGAAGCCAAAATGGTTATCTTATAAGTACATTCTCCATTAGCATGAATATCCTTTTCAGTTTTTTAGCTAAACTAAGTAAAACCCTTATGATTTAGAGAAATTCTTTGAAAACTTTTTATTTTTTTATACGACTAAGTCGGCAAACAAGCATACGGCCCACCTAATGGTAAGCGGTTACCATAGCCATATGGACGCTTGCAACACACGAAGCATCGCTCACGCGTTACCGACCTTTCCCCCCTCCCCAATGAGCTCTGGCGACCTTACTAACGCGCAGGAACACTTTACACAACATAAAGTTATTTGGCTGCGGTATTCTGTAAGGTGGAGGTATACTTCACAACTAAGAAGAAGGTGCTTTGGTAAAAATCGTATTCTAGAGGTAAATAATAGACATCCCGGGACGCGAAGAATTAACATAGCGTTTATTCGCTAAAACAGCAGCTCGACCGGGGAAGTACCTCCACCTTACAGAATACCGCAGCCAAGTAACTTTATGCTGTGTTCCGCGTGAGTATGGTTGCTAGAGCTCATTGGGGAAATTTCAGTAAAGCAGAAATTTGAGTGATGCCTCATGTGTTGCAAACGTCCATTGCTACGTAACCGTTTACCATCAGGCGGGCAGTATGCTTTAAAATAGTTGTTAGAACTTTGTTGGCAGGTTAGGCATCTATCTATATAAAAATGTGCCAGAATACGTAATTCATACATTATGTATGTAAGCAATGGCATAAAAGAACTCGACACACTTAAAATTCTAATATTTCCACTGCCATTTCCTTTGATTCAAACAACCACTGTATAAATCCTTGGACAGACGCTTTTATCTTTGTCTCCAAAGTAAATAAAGATGATTTAGACGCTGCAAGTTCCCTCAAGATTTCTGATAAAACACCCGTTTTTATTGGATTTTATGCTTAACGTCTATCATTCGTAAAATCCAATTCCTATTGTCTTCGATCGCGGTTTAGTGATGTTGGTAGAAAGATTTTGATGGATTTGTGTGAAACGTTGAATGAAATTATGCTTTTAATGTTTTAATTAGACTAAAATAACTTTATCTTAATCATAATAAGGCAGTACAATAAGTATTTTAATGTCAAATATATTCTTTCTCCATTTTCGTGTATTCCTGATGAATGCGAAAAACGAAAGATTCCAGTGAAAGAAAACCATTTCAAAGTTTTTGTGTTTCTTACAAAATGAAAAAGCTAATCACGAAGACAAATGCAATAAAGACATGAACGATAAAACAAAGAAATGAAATGGCTCTTCAGAGATGCCTGTGAATGACTGAGAGCATACAATTCTGGCAGATAACCAAAATTAATAAGTATGAACGCATCTTTTTTTTGGGGTCGAAACCTAAATAGGGGCCATTTAACGACCTTTCTAAGGGCCCAAATGATTAAGAGTTTTGGAAGAGTTTCTGAATTGAATGGGTTGAATATTAAATATGTAATATAATTAAAAACCTTCAGGAACTTCATAGGCTATTCACGTATGGCATTGGTATAATATCGTTAGCTTAGTCGTACAATGTAATCTTTCTCCATAAATCTGCTGGGCAGACAACCGCTGCGAGTCAATTTGCTTCAGCATCTGAGCCCAACTACAATGGACAGTCTAAGTACTTTCTTTGTTTTCTTAGAAACTTGTACAGGTGTAATTTGAATCATATTAAAACGTTGATGGATTATATCTTCCCCTGATAGATATTTCCACTTATGTTTATGAAGTTTCTATATTAAAATGTTGAAATAGGTGGAGTGTGTATTATAAGAGTATCATTTCTTTACGTTATACTACCTATAGTTCTTATTATTTCCTTGTGACTTCCAATACACACATAATATTGTATAATTTTGCGAAGTCTGCCAGTGCGTAAGTGCCTGTGAAGGCCTATTTCAATAAAAATATTTCATTTTTCTTTTTGTTTTAGTAAGGGGTTTGTTGTTGTTGTTTTAAAATACAGGCTACGGCGTCTTTTAGGCTCAAGATATCCCAAAAATTACATTGTAGGTACAGTCATACTCATTGTAATGTAAGCATTCAAGAACATATCGATACGTAAACTATATTACCATTGTTTGATAGCAAAAGCTGAGTGCGAGGAGTGATTGAGCGTTCATTGCATCTCACGGAAGTGGTGTGCAGTAAATTATCGGGAAGTAAGTGCCAATACAAAAGTAAGGCGACACATAAATCCTGGTCAAGTAGTGACTTTACTCCATTTCCCCGCTGCGGAAGAAAAATTGCGGAATACAACCACAGATGTGACATATAAGTAGATTTTGTAGTGTTGTAACGGTCCCAAAATCCATTTATAACCCTCTTATTGCTTATATGTAGAAAGTCAACGAAGATACACTGGTACTGTTAATTATCATCAGAATCAGGCCGATTGACATGACGCAATAAACTCAGAACGCCATGCCACAGGTCGGGGGTAGATTCCCAAACATGTGTGTGCATACAGGTACACTAGTTGCGTGTATGTACATACACATACACTACTCGTGCTGGTCTCCTTAGGAGAGATCTGTTAAGGATATATTTCAATTTGCTCAAAACATTATTGCATCATGAAATGACACTATCGATTCTTTTCACTATAATGATAAGCTTTCATCATAATTGGAAAGCTGATGATACATTTCAGTAGGTATAAATTCATGCCATCAAAACCTTGCAATAAAACAGTGTCAGTTCCTTACAATTTCCCAACTATTAGAAAAGAGGGAAGCCCGGGGCGGGATAAACAGGCTATTCCATTAAGAGAATAGCTCACAGATGCGGAACGATGTGGACAGTGTCGCTGCCTGGCGGTACTTCATTGAACTACCAGTTCGTAAGCTCCCAACGGTTTATTTTTTCCTTTTTCGCAAATCTGGAAACAGATTTTTCTTTTTCATAGCTTCGGGGGAGAAGCTGCTTATTAGTGTCGGGTATAATTCCGTATCTTTTTTAAATATTTTCATCAGTGATTGTAGAGTTTTAGAGTAGCATTTTAAATCGTGCCATTATTAGAGGGGTAGTCATTTTTGGTATCGTTCATAAGTTCCCTATCAGCATTGATTTATTATCATACTATTTCGGTGCTTATCAGGGCCGAAAATGAATAAATACTTTTTGATTTTGATTAGAAGAATGAAAAGTAGCTTATTTAGAATAAGTTTTTGACTGTACTTTTTCTTGAAAATACTTGCATTGTCTTCCAATATACTAATGTATACCAAATATCAAGTCGATCCGACCACTGGAAGTGGGTGAAATTCGACTTACAAGATTTGACCCGAACATACAAAAGTTTGTAAAAAGGTTTAGATTTTTCTTGTCTAAATTTTCTTATATGTAATTAATAAATCATTATTTAGTTATACTTACTCGTTGTTTTTTAGGCCTTGTTGTGTTAATTTGAAGCCCCGTTGCGTGCAGGCATTAATTTTGGTGTATTAAACTCGCTAACTGGATCGACGTCTCTAAAACCACGGAAGTGTATCCCGAGGCCTTGAGGCGTGGAGGCGTAGTCTTGTTAACTCGTAAACCTTCAACTAATTTCCTACTGCAGAATTTCACCACTAATAAGTCTCGGTGTTGCTTCAAGCCGAGGTGAATTTGCGTTAAATTATAAAGCTTATTAAGCATTGTTCCCTTGTGTGTCGTAACCTGGCGCAATGAAATGTTCCACCACACTGAGTCTGTAGGTACCAGCCAGCCAAGTTCCGCCTCGTCTTGGCCTGAATTATGTATCTTTATACTCTGCGAAGGGACCGGGTTTTTGATTAATTAAATTTTAAATGTGACACTTTTGCTTTGTCCTCTTTGTAGAAGTCGCAATGCTGAGGGAATTTGAAGTCACTATATATTTGAAACGCAGAAGATTCGGATTTCTTTGTTTGGTATATTTGTAAAAGTAGGTTTAATTATTTATCTTACCATGAGTTTATTACTTTTCAAGGAATGTCAATTTTGACATTATAGTGACATTTTTTTACTGTTTTTTGTATTTTTATTTACCATTTATGGATCGTTTTAACGACAATTCTGACGCCAATAATGATTCAGGACACGCCGATGATCGCCCTACAAGTTCTAAAGAACACTCGATCAATCCCGAAAGTGAAGCCTATAATATAAATGATCTGAAAGCTATAGATTTCAACTCTGCTGATGAAGTAAGGTAAACATGTTTCAAGATTCTTTTACTAAAGACTTTGTTTATTTTCGCTGCTTAATTTTACATAATAATATGGTATTAATAAGAAATAACTCTGCAATAAAGCCCAAAGTATATTTGTGTAAAAATAGGAACCCATAGTAGTTCCTTAGAAGAACTAGGCAGGTGTTTGTATAATGGATATTTCTTATAATCGTTACAGACAAACTATGAAAGCAGTGCTAGGTGGTAAAACTTCTGAAAATATAAAATCAGAAGTCGAAAATTGCCCCAAAATATGCAGTAACCCGCAACGTGGTAATGATAATCCATCACACAATACCCAAACTCAATGTGTGCCGATAAATGCACAGAAAAAAAATCGTGAATACGTATTTGAGAGAGTATTGCCGAATCAAAAAGTAAATATTTCAGAAATAGCGAGGAAAAAGCGACCAGGCAGACCCCCCAAAGCAGGTCCATCGAAGAAAGTTCGGAAAACAAACGCTGAGCTCACTGCTGCCATGTATTTGGGTAAATTGTCCAATGTTGTGGGATTCAAATGTCAATACTGTGTCAAAAAAGTGAATGATTCTGATAGCGGATCGGATTACAATCTTTATTAGATTCTCCAAAATTGTAATTGATCCATAAATATTCTTATGTATATTCATTTATATTCAATACAAAGCTTCTTTCGTTCATCAGTAGATATCGTTTGTGTTCGTTGTATCGTTGAAACGGTGCTATCGTATTTTAGCAATCTCTTAGCGGATCGTATCATATCGGAAATTGAATTTCCGATTGGCTCTCGAGTGCACATAGACTGTCTGTAATGGATGGTCCCGCGGTCCCTGTTTCGCGGAGTTCATGGGAATGATAGATAGAAATATTTTGAACGCGTATTTCAAACGCACCGATGTGGAAATTGAAGAATATTGTTGTAGTCACTCTCGATTCAGTTTCTTAAAGTATTTACTGTAACCGTAAGCAACTTACTTAGTTTATTGTCTGAAAGTCACGGTGCGGTGCATACAATTTCAAAAGACACGACATGATCTATCCAAAAACCTGGTTTTCCTTACCATGTCTCATGAAATGCAGTCGTGCGTGCACGTGTTAAAATACAATTCTCTCATCATGGGATAGTTAATATTTTTAATAAATTGGTGTTTATTGTTGCATTTTCATAGTTGATATTTTAATCTTAACCTGCAATGTTTCAGTACGAGCTTCAACTGAAAATTCTTTATTTCTCTCGTCGCTAAGGTCCATATAAATTCCGTTACGATCGGCAACACGCTACAACACGTCCCGGGTTGTTTGTACACGTTTTGACAGCTAATGTAATATGTAGTGAGAGAAATTGGGTTTGAGTTGAGACCCGTATTGACGAGGACGCTGATATCGATGTTGACATGTTTGAAATAAAACTCGTAACATCTGCGTGATACCGTTAACTTCTTTAAACGTGTTTTACTTTGTGTGATCAATTCTTGTTTCAAATTGCTTTAATAGTCTGCTATTTATCTTCAGACTTAGGCGCCATTTTACTAACGTCGAGAACATGTAGAGAATCTGGCAAAATGTATAGAAGCATGTTATATACATATTGTCAGATTCTCTATATATTATGTCTCACTGCCATATTTATCCCGTGGATAAGTGCTATTCAACGTTGATATAATTGGGCCTTAGAGAGCTTTCAATTCAAATTGGGAATACAACTTACGTGTTGTTCTAGTAGAATATGAATTAAATAAGTAAAATCGAGTGGTTGTAGTCAAAATGTATCTCCGTCCCTTTTATGGCATGTTATTATTAACCTCAGAGTATTTCTATTTTGTTGTAATAAGGCACAATTTTGTTACAAACTCGTATAATATAAAATTCCCGGGACAATAGTTCGCAATTTTAGTTGGTCACATACAGCTAAAATTCTTTGACTTTATCGTTTATATCACGTAAACGAATAAAAAAAGGATGCTGGTAATAAAAACTGTCCAAATTTGCCGGTAGCATGCAATTTTTTCGTGCGGGCTTTTTCGGGAGACGTTTAACAATATCCAGACCATACAAAGGTTGATCGTTTACTAACGATAACGATTGTCAACAACCATCTTGTCTGGGGGGGCTGCTGTGATACCGCCAAGTTGTCGTCACTTCCGGGTTTCTTATGCTAATTAGTAAAGCTTTTGCACGCTTTAGAATTCAGCTAGGAAATGAGTGGCTCCGACTTCGGGTAACGACTTCGAGGCTGTTAAAAAATTTTTAGTTACGCTGCTTGTAAAATTAGTTGTTTTTTTTAAAGCATATTATAACAAAAATCGCTTATTCTAATAGCTAAAAATAGAGTTTCTCGAATACTTAAGTATGAAATATTTAAAACAATATTAGTTCACTATTGAAAGAGAAAAGACAGATAGACATTTCTTCAGTGTTTTAGCGGGAAAGTGATTTGTGTGTATATTTGGGAGGGTATGGATGGGGGAGAAGAAGAAAGAAGAAAGAAAATAATCGAATACAAGATTGAGAAAAAAAAACAACAAAGGGGGTTACATCATAGCATACGCGCTTTCTATGAGTTGGTTCAGTCGGTAACGTGTTTTTTTTTATATATAGGTACTTATTCCAAACAAGCAAATCGATCTTAGTAAATAAACCCCATATAAACTTTCAAACTTGGAGGGCAGAATTTCGAAGTCTTTATACTTATTGCTTGCCTACTTCGTAAACGGGAACTGCATATTTCGTGTTTCTAAAATAATTTCAGTAGTATCAGCTCTGCGATAATGAGTCAGCTAGTCACCCGATTTAGACCTTTCTCATTATTTATTTTTTATTTATTTATTTTTATTTATTGAAAGATACAAACGGTTAAAAGATACACATGTAGTATATAAACATGTAACACAAACAAACCTGGAGATCTCTTAAAGATTTACAAATGAGCTATATAGACATCACAGAACCTACGGTCTACAGTAGGTACACATAACAAACAAAAAAACACCAAAAACAACAACCACCACCATCACAACCACCAACCACCACCACACAACCACAACATTATGTACTAAATGTCTTTGATATGATAAAAAATAAGATGTACTTAATTTATCCGACTGGTACAAACCTCTAGAAATTACGTCGTCCATTTTATCAGAGCAAATTTTACGTACACTTTTTACGACTCTGGTAAAATTCAAATCCGTGTTCCTCAACAAATTAACATACAGTGTCCATCTCTAATAATGAACTATGACCCTCGCCCTAATCAGGAGGGTCCAAACTCCAAACTCAACAAGTTTAAATTGCATCATTCGACCTCATTTGAAACACCTCCCAGAAATGTACAGAACATGGTAATCGGTTGTTTTATGACTCTTTATTCTTGGATCCAGTCTGGGGAACACAGGGTCTCAGGTAAATTGCAAGCCTTATATATACATAAGATTAAAATATCTAAAATAATATGATTTTCGTTGTTTTGGTACACCAACTTGATGATAAAGTTATTTCAGATCATGAATTCTTAAACCATAATTAAATCAAAAAACAGAAGCAAAGTTTGAGATACGAGCGAAACTCCCAGCTCAATTTAATGTCATTTTAAACTTTAATGAAAGGTGCACAAGTTCCACAACCCAGCGTAATCGTGTGTGCACAAAACGCCCTAGTGGCATTGTAAATCTTGAGTATTTACCGAGACTCCGGTGCAACGAGTATGAGTTAGCAAGCTCTGTGCTGTGCTTGCATCTTTTAATAATGAATTAATTAATGCATCGCTCAACCAACTTGCTAGACAGTTGGGACTTGAAGGCGAACTCCAAAGTTTCAACTCCCAAAGCTGATGTGTGAGTGTATGGTTAATTAAAGAACTGATTTTGTGATGCACTACACATTTTTTATAATAGTACACTCTGAAGCGTTTTGGTGTTGCATGATTAGCCGTTCTTAATCGATCGGCAAGTTAAGCTACCTACCACCGTCGTGGTCGGTACCTGGATGGGTGACCGCCTGGTGGTATTTCAAATCGAGCGTCTCCGTGCTTCGGATGGCACGTTAAGCCGTTGCTCCCGGTTATCACTAAATTAGCGTGGTGGAGTATCTGCCCATTCCCCTTCACCCTGATTTATGAAAGGAGGCCATAGGCCCCCTAAAAAGGAAGCTAAGCAATATTGCTAACGCAATTCATATTTTCCAATTTAAAGCAGATCTTATGCAATTCATCAATTCCAAATCTTTTAATAAATTGAATTGTATACCTATAATGAGTAACTATTTTACCAGAACATATTGGAATCACTTACGATCACTTAGAATTTGAAAAATTGAATTGCGTAGCAATATTGCTTTAGCTTCCTTTTTAGCCCCTCTATGCTCAGCAGTGGGACATTATAGGCTGATGATGATGATGATGACACTCAGGTGAGGTAGTTGGAGACTAAAACATTTTAATAGTTTCTGTTAAACGAGTGAATTTTAGGCATTAAAATCTGCGATTCTTTGCTATTTTACTCCTTGAGGTATCGTATTTTATTAAGGATCATATTATCTGTATCTAAAGACGGATGTAGGTATCTTTCTGATAGATGATAATCTTTGTCCGACATAACCGAACACGTCTGACCTCGTGTCAAATAATGCCATTATAGTCAGTCGTAAAATATTCCATCACCAGTGTAATACTGCGTATTTACTCCATATACCCCTATAGCCTTTTTCAGGGTATGAAAAATTGTTTATGGCCACTGTGACACGCTAGCGAGTTAGGGTTCCGTTGTAAAAAACCCAAATTTCCTGCACCCTTTCATTTATATCCTGGCAATCTGGAGGCCCCGTAGCTTATTTATAGGGGTCCGGGTATTTGATGGGTGGGAGGCAGAATGCGTAATGATAAAGGTTGTAAAAAATTGTGTAGACTCGCGACTGAAATGCGATTTGTCGCACATAGTGAAAACAAAAATTTTATATTTTCTTTATTTTCCATTAAGATATGCTATTCTTACAAGCTACGAATATCCCTTATGATTATGATAATTGATAATACACTTGAAATTTATTAAAACAAATATAATACACGTTTCGAAGATTAACTGCCGCCCAAGAATGTTTTAGGGTTATACATACTGTTTGTGATACCATTATGTTTCTTATTGTTAATATCTATCTTATCACCTCATTTTAGCCCACAATAGAGTATAGTCCATCCTCTTATCTCGACACGACGTCAAGCACACACTGGTGTGTCCGGCAACTGCACTTGAGAGCCAGCTCCCGTCTAGCCCTCACCTACGTACCACCTTCGGCCTCATCACTACTTACCAAGTTGAGATTGTGGTCACTAGCCTATACATCATAAATTTAAAAATAATATACCGTATGAAATTTAAATGTCGCAAGTCAGCATCGTCCTTATAAAGCCCAATGCATTTTCATGTAGAGCAACTTTACGAGTGTTAGTTTCGCCGTATGACCGCCTACATGATATGTTATCATCGTCTGGGTATTTCTGATGCCTTCATACCCACAATCCGGGATACAGACATTTATCAGCCTGACTATTGTCACTCAGGTCATAATGTATAGATAAGAATTGGACTTTTTATGTCCTTATCATATGACTCTAAGACTTTGTACTCGTAATTATGGACTAGTTTAAGACGAAAAAAACTGTTGTTATAAAGTAAGTACTACAAAATTTCGAGTTTCTTGGCCTGGAGCTGAGTTGCGCGTGCATCTGTCAGTAAGTCACGTTTTTTTATTTATATAGTTACTAGTTGCGCCCCGCGGTTCCACCCGCGTACCCGAGGGATATATTGCTTTACCGGTGTAAATGGTACAAAAAGTAAGTAAAGTGTGTTATTCCAGAAGATATTCTATCAGCGTGCCAAATTTCATCCAAATCCGTTCAGTAGTTGAAGCGTGATTAAGTAACAAACATACATCCATCCATCCAAACACATTAGCACAGATTAAAGACGAAATAGTGAGAATTACTTTGCTATACAACGAGCAATATTTGTATATATTGTATACTTATGTTTTGAGATGTCAAAAACGGCCCCTATGATTTCGATGAAAGCTATATGGGGGTTTTTGGGAGTGAAAAGTCGATCTAGATAGGTCTCATCTCTAGTCTCGGTGTTCTGAGTTTTCGAGCAAATCTTGGTCGCTCAGGTGGGTACATATACCACCGCCATTGAATTGAATCCCAACCACAAAATTTCGTTAGAAAAGAAACCGCTGAAATCGTTCCTAAAAGGCCTAGTGAGTTAATTACGGAACGGAGAAAGTAAAAAAAAAACTTACAGCTGCTTTACAGCGATAAATTTCACAGCTATTTCTCAATGGTTAAGCTCAAGTATTTAGTTAACTTTTCCTCGCTATAATATGTTATGTGAGACCTATTTACCTAAATCCGTTGAATTTACTTGTACAATAAATTTGAGGGTCTTTGCATGAATAAGCTTGGCCATTTAATTATTTTTTGCGCAGATTTAAAGAAAGGGGTTCTTGAAAAAATTGCCGTGATTTAAACATGTGAAAAGAGGGATTTTCGGTTCGCTTCCGATCCTTTTGCGGTACTTGATAATGTGGAGCGTATAAAGTCCGAAAATGTTTTGAGCATTGAATTTGTTGAGATCATGGACGTAAAAAAAAGGTGGACGTATTTTTACTAACAAGAAACTGTGTCGCTCGAGTCGGGCACCATGCAGTAGGTCGATTCTCGTAACAAAACGTCAGCGGTGTCGTAGCGATATCAACTATTTAAATTGTGTTTCGTGAAATATTTTGTATAAAAAACATTTAAACGTGTATATGCCTCAACAATTTGTCTATAGGATCGTTTTTCTATAGTTGATTTGACATTATAATAGTAAACAACACAGTTTAATCGTTGAAGTCGCTACGACATCGTTGAAGTTTTGTTACGAGAATCGAGCCACTGTACGTACAAGCCGGCACGCACACATGTGAGTCTCATGTCACACGTTTTTGTTTTGACATTCCACCTCGAGGTCACGTCACACCCTTTATTAATGGAAATAATATTTTGAAAATGAATTACAGAAGAGATTTACATCTAGCAAATCTTCTATTTGGTATTATTAGTAAGGGGACGCCGGAATACCTGTATGCTAAACTTAGCTGGTCTCAAGAGCATCATAGAAACGCGATGAGAACATCCATGTTTCCGCTGCGTATGGTGCGCCACGGCTCAGCCGCATTTCATGGTAGTTTCAGATATTGTG
Organism: Achlya flavicornis; assembly: GCA_947623365.1. Taxonomy (NCBI): domain Eukaryota; kingdom Metazoa; phylum Arthropoda; class Insecta; order Lepidoptera; family Drepanidae; genus Achlya; species Achlya flavicornis. Next base: position 10,453,527 of record OX392482.1, read on the forward strand.
CCACCAAATGCTGGAACAACATCCCGCCACCATTACGCAGTCTGCAAGGTGTTAGGAATTTTAGGGACAAAATGAAGGTAATTTTATTGGAGTAACAAAAATCTAACCCGCAATAAAAAAAGAAAATAGATTTTACACTCACCTCCAATATTATTATTTTTATTTGTTTTAATTTGAGAATGTCATCATCACTTAATCACTTGTTATTTATTATAAGGTATTTGAATTATTATTGTTATTTTTTATGGTGGTGCACGCGTGTATACCGACGAACAGTGAGTGAAATGTTTCGGAAGCCGGGCGGCGCCCGCGGCGGCGGCGGGCGTGTCGAGTCGTTGTCGTTTGCTTGTGTCACTGAATGACAGCGGATGTGACGTACCAGTTTTATAATTATTTGTAACCTTTTTCTCTTCTGAATAATATTTACTTTTAAGTATTAATTTTAACAGGCACACACTAATATATATTTATTTTATTTTATTGTTTACAATTTTTAGTTTTTCTTATTCGTGTACTTACGACCGTGACATCACTAAGGGCGTCAGCTGAAAATCAGCGCTGCTGACTGTAGTCAGTAGCACTATGCTGAGCTGTGTCCTATTTGACGGCACAGACCTACTGGTTTATTTTTAATTTAAATTTTGTTATGTTAATGTGTTCGTCAAATAAATGAGTTTCTTTCTTTCTTTCTTTCTTTCATGTCCCGCGAAATAGCCAACTAATGTGTGAATGTGTGCGTGAGAGGTGGCCGACTCTCATGGACGCTGTTTTTTTGCTAGCGAGAGTATGTCCGAATTGTTTTAACGTCCTTGGTTGTGACTTTGAATTACTGTTAGGACCGATACCGTAGCGATTTGTACTGTAACCTTTTCTTTTTTGGTTTTGTCCAATGCCAATCGTCTTTTTAGGATATTTCTGCCAATGTTAATGGATATAGAATGGAGACGTGTTTAGTTTTAAATCTTAGCAATCCTACTTCATATGTTGGTATATTTTCAATAAATAAAATGAGTGAACTACATCCATACAAATAGTATCTTCGTAGTACGATACATAATGTGAGTCAGTACCTAACATTCTGCTCCCAAAACATGTCACGATATGAAAGGCAACGTCTATGGAGTTGAAATGCTTTCAACATTAGGCCTCGCAGTGACGGCTGATAAGGCTCCGACGGACGCTGAAGGAAGATCACTGATAATGTCAAAGCTTTGATGTCCTGTTCCGGTATTGTTGTCTTTCTCTATGTGATGTAGGCTAGGCGGTATTTTAGAAAGAATTTTATTATTGGCTGCATTGCTTTATACCCATTTTATATATAGCTTATGTCCCTCCCTACTATAGGCTATGTGCGTGGCAAATTTCATCGCGATCGGTTCAGAATCAATATAAGGTTTTATTTTTTATTTTATTTTTATTTATTTAAAAAACCAACAGCATTTTTCACATAGAAGGTAACAGGTATAACATAAACTTAACATAAGCCAATTACAGGTTTTTCTAGATTAATTAAAGTATCTTATCTTATCTTGTGCAGGGGCCGAGAAATAACTCGGACACTTCGACCCATTGGGATCTATTGTGGTCCCCTAGATAAATTACTCCTCCCCAGTCTCGTAGAAAACTCCTTTCATGAGTTTTACAACGAGGCTAGGAGATATGAGCCTATAGTCTTCTGGTTTTGGATATCCGATCCCTAGGAGACTCATTCGCTTACCAGCCAGTGCATCGCATGTGCACAGAAGGTGCTCCATGCGTTCCGTATGCTCCCCACACAACCTGCACATGGGTGTCGCGGTTAGACCCATCTTCATGAGCATGTCGTTGGTTCCAAAGTGCCCAGTAAAGGCCCCAAGCAGGTAGCGGATTTGCCCCCTGCTCATATTCCAAATATATTCCCGGGCTTTGAACGTAGAGCCTAGAAACTTCTTGGAGTGTTGTAGACCGGTGTTAGACAGCCAATGTGTTTGTTGTCTGTGATCAGCAAACTCCCTAAATGCGGCTTTTACGACACACGTCGAAATGCCTACACATGGTTCTGGACCCACAAAATCATTTGCTGAGCCCTCTCTTGCCAGTTCATCTGCCACTTCGTTACCATGGATTCCTTTGTGCCCAGGGACCCACATCAGTCTTACTCTGTTATGCTTCCCAAGCCTGTTTAGGGTTTGGACAGCATCCAGAACAAGTCCGGAGTCCACTTTGTAGGATGCCATGGCTTTGATTGCAGCCTGACTGTCACTAAGAATATATATGGATTTACCTCTGGTTCCTCTATCTATATTCTCCTGAGCACAGGTTATTATGGCATATGTTTCTGCTTGAAATACAGTTGCCATCTTCCCTAAGCTTTTGCTACATTTGTAACCTTTTGCGTATATTCCCGCTCCTGTACCTGATTCCATTTTGGATCCATCAGTGTACCAAACCAGACTTTCTTGTTCTGGTGGATCGAGTCCCTTCGTCCAGTCCTCTATTGTAGGGATTTGGACCTTGAAAGACCTTTCAAACACAAACATAGTTTGCATTTTGTCGGATATCATGCTTGTTACCCGATCCAGGCCTTCATTTTCATCGAACCTTGTATGGTTTGTCTTTGGCTTGGAGGCATCCCATAGTCCAGCAACAGCAAGACGATGTAATGCCTTCCTTGCCTCCAATTCAACCATCATATGCAGAGGAGGGATATTTAGGTATCTCTCAATCGCTGCCGTGGGTGTTGTCCTGAAAGCACCCGTGATTCCAAGACACACTGTTCTTTGTATCCTAGTGAGTGGCGCTTTGCACGAGGCAAGCTTTGTTCTTGGCCACCACACTATGCTGCCGTATGTGATAATAGGTATTATCATTGTCCGGTACAGCCATCGTAAAACTTTGGGCTTTAGCCCCCAAGTTTTACCGTAGGTGGAACGACACATGCCGAACACTCGTAGGGCCTTTGTCGTAATATTTTCCACGTGAGTTTTCCACCTGAGTTCTTTATCAAGCGTTACACCCAAATATTTAACTTCAGTGGACCAGGGCAGCTTTATTCCATTGAGGGAGGGCTCTCCTAGGTTACCTAGTTGTCTCTTCCTCGTGAATGGAATAATGACCGCTTTGCTTGGGTTGATAGAGAGGTGGTTCTTTGTACACCATTGCTCTGTCATCCTCAATGCCTGTTGTAATAATCCAGAGACTATGTTCGGGAATTTACCATTAACCATTATAGCTATATCATCTGCATAGCCTACTGTGTAGAATGGTCCGGTATTGAGTTTGGTGAGTAGCGAGTCTACTACCAAGCACCACAATAATGGTGACAGCACTCCGCCTTGCGGACAACCTCTTGTTGTTTTTGCACTAAGTCTGTCTCCCGTCAGTTCCGATCTGACTGTCCTGCTTCTCAGCATATAGTCAATCCAGTTGCACGTGGTATCATTGATGCCATGTTCCTTTGCAGCAATGCGTATGGACTCAAATGTTGTCTTGTCGAAGGCTCCCTCTATGTCGAGAAACGCCCCGACGCAGATCTCTTGTCCCTCTAGCGCAGCCTCGGCTCGACTCGCAACATAGTGCAATGCCGTTTCCGTAGATTTGCCAGGGCTGTAGGCGCACTGTAGTTTATGTAGAGGGAATACCTTAAGTGGTCCCTCTCTTAGGTACCTGTCTACCAGTTTCTCCAGAGCTTTTAAGAGAAAAGATGATAGACTGATGGGCCTGTAAGCTTTAGCTTCTTCGTAAGTCGGTCTACCCACCTTCGGTATACTTCGGTATAGGTGACTTTGACCTCCCTCCATGCCTTGGGTACGTACCCAAAGGCAATGCAGGCTCTGTAGAGCTTGCTTAAATGGGGTATCAAAATAGATGCCCCTTCTTGCAATAGTATTGGGTAGATGCCATCTGGTCCAGGGGATTTGAGAGGCTGGAAGCCCGCTATGGCAAGCTTCAGTTTGTTCTCATCTACCACTTTCTTTGCCGTGAGCCAGTTATCTTTGGACGTGTGCCTTTTGAGCTCGTCACTTGTAACTGGTTCCTCTTCATCGCTTTCGCGCAGTATACATTCCGGGAAGTGAGTCCTAAACATCACGCCCAGAGTGTCCTGTCCAGTTTCCGTGACATGCCCATTTTCATCCTTTACAGATGATAGTGGGTTTGTCTTAGTCATGGACATTGCTTTGCACAACCTCATTCCACTCGGTAGAGCTTCGATAGAGGAGCAGTGCTGTCGCCAATTGGCTCTTTTGGCCTTGCGTACCGCCGTGCTATACCTTGTCAGCATGCTAGAATAGCCAGAAAAATCTTCCCTGGCTTTTGCATCATTGAAGGCCTGTCGTGTTTCCTGACGTATTTTAGATAGTTCAGGAGTCCACCATGGTACCTTTTTACAAAAGGCCTTTTTCTCTGGGCAATTATCTTCCCATGCACCGATGGTGCCCGCCTTGATTCTGTCCGCTTCAAATTCTATGTCTAGTATGGAATTAAGCTTACCTTTAGGGCTCCCTAGATTAACTTTAAGGTCCCTCCTGTACGAGTCCCAATTTGTGTGCCTTGGGTTTCTCCTTCGTCTAGTTTCGGCTTCTCCCGCCGTCCTAAACCTAAAGCATATATAATTATGGTCAGACAGAGAGATTTCGTCCGATACATGCCAATTTTCAATATGAGCACTGGCTCTGTTTGAAGCCAGTGTCAGGTCAATAACTTCAGTTCTCACAGAGGTCCTGAAAGTAGGTTTATTGCCTGCGTTAAGGATTTGTAAAGAAGAGCTTACCACAAAGTCCAACAAATCCTCCCCTCGTTTGTTGACATCTAAACTGCCCCAAACGACGTGGTGTGCATTCGCATCGCAGCCAAGTATCAGATCGAGATTCTCTTGGGTGCCGTAGTCAACCAGTCTTCTGATAAGTGGTGTTACTGGTTCCTTTTGTTCATATGGGAGATAGGCAGAGGCAAGGATAATTCTCCTTTTCTCCGTTCCCGTCCCCACTTGGATCAAAGTTGTTGTTAGATCCCTGTAACAGAAAGTACGTAAGGGCATTGCCTCTATACCGCCCCTGATATAGATGCAAGTCCTCGCGTCATTAGTTGGACAGTCATAGAGCACCATGCCCCCTGTCCCACCTAAGCCTTTTATGGTCCCTTTATATAAATATGGTTCCTGTATCAAGGCAACTTCGTACGTGTTAAGCTTCAGTTGCCGAGCCAGAAGGGCAGTAGCGGCTCTGCAATGATGCAAATTGATTTGTACACACCTTAGTCCCTCCATCTTTGATGTATTGATGGGTTTGCTGTTATGGGAGTGCCTCAGTTTTGAGGCCCCTCCTCCATCGCCTGACTCTCCTCGAGAGCAGTTGGCGACGCAATCCCCAGGGTGTCGAGGCCCTCGAGTATGTCATCCTCGGAGTCCGCCTCTGACGCCCCAGTCTTGATCACTGCCTCCTGCGCTCCGTCGTGAGCAGGGACCTCTTCGATGGCCTCCTCACACTGCGGTGGTCCATCTTCGGAGGGCTCCACTCCTGCTTCCGCAGTGGGTGCCTCTCCCTTGTTTTCTTCCAGGAGCTTGAACGAGTATCGTTCAATTCCTCCTGGAAGACAGTAGCCCGCGGCCTTGATGACTCCAGCGGACACCCCGTCCATGAGGACGATACGACGGATGCCGGTCTGCTCAGTGACAGTGTTCACGACTTTCCAGTCGTCCGTCCTCAAGGCAGGGTTAAGCCGCTGGAGCAACCGGATGGCCCGAGCAGAGTCTTGTAACGCCAAGTTGCGACACTTCCATGCCATTTTAACTGGCTTTGGAAGGTCCTTGGCGTTGACAACCTGGAGTTTCAGGGAGCCAAGTTCCACGTTGTGGATGGCACCCCGAAACCAGCTAGCTGCTTCAGAGTTGTCGCAGGATACATGCACTGCACCTGCGACAACTCCGGGAGCAACTGTGACGACAGGTAGAGGATCCGGCGCTTCCTCCAGTTTCTCAATTATGAGTTCCTGGATTGGCATCAGATCCTCCGCCTTCAAGTACTCCTCCGGGTACTTGACTGTAACGACAGCGAGTTTCACAGCCGCCACCGCATCCCTAAAGGATACGGTCGAGGACGATTGACCTTGGGTCTTCATCCTCTTGGCCGCCATGTCCCCGCTGTCGCTGCTGAGATTAGCACGCGGCCTCTTTGATGGTCCTCCCGTAGGAGTCCCTTCTAGAGCCGCCTGCTGTCTCAGCTTATGGCGCTTTCTTCTTTGCGCCCCAGATCGTCCCCCCTGGCGCCAGCCTGACTCATGCCGGCCGCCGGGTGACGAAGAGGTGCTGCCTTTGCCAGACGCGTCCGAGGCCGGAAGGTCCGAGGTCGTTTGACCTCTAACACAAGGCTCCCGTTTCGCGCCAGCTTTGGCAGTACCTTTATGCCCGGTGGGCTTAGTTGCAGTGCCGCCCAACGGTGGTCCCGCAGCAGTGCCGGCCCTCGATAGTGCCGCAGCAGTCCCATCTTTCGACGGTCCCGCCGCAGCCCCACCTCGGGACGATCCAGCTGCAGTCCCACCCCTGGGCGGTCCTGCTGAAAGTGGTGCAGTCCCGGCTTGCGCCGGTCCCGCCGTCTGGTGTGCAGTCCCGGCTTGCGCCGGTCCCGCCCTCTGGTGTGCAGTCCCAGCTTTCGCCGGTCCCGCCTTGTGGTTTTTTTTATGTTTGAAATCCATTAAAAATCCCGAATAAACTACTTCGTCCCTCAACTATCCCCACCCGCCATGGAGTGCTCAAGTGGCGATGCTACGGTAGCACCAGGGATTAGTCGAGGGATATAGTCCCCCCCCCATTGGTTACTCACGAGACTGCACAGCACTAACTCACGCCGCTACCACTAGCGATGCGAGCGAGCGCCGCCGTCTGCAAGCCCCCAATGGGAGTGAACTCGCCTAGGGGCCGTCTGACCGGACCCCGCAGCCGATTGACCGCAGCTGGCTAAGCTGCGGCCTCCCGTGTAAAGAGAAATCCGGGCCAAAGTGGAGTGTTGCCTCAGAGACGTTAAACCGCCTACGCTCATCGGCTCAGCCACCAGGATCCCATCATCCTCCCGTACGGGTCCCCGCGCACGGCACGAACACGCGGGAGGTCATTGCTATCCAACATCTGATTTTGTTCGATGGTGGACACCCAGGGGCATGACCTCGCCACCCCTGTGTTAAGTAGCCCGGTGATTTCTGTTACGTCTATTTCATAAGGAATTAGACCAATAACGGGGCGGCAACCTCGAGAAGGAACATCACCGCACTTGCCTTGAGGATCTACACGACCGTAGCGCTCTCCCTCAAGACCACGCCACCTTGCCAACTCAGAAGGAGTAAGGCAAGGTAGGCCTGCATCTATACTACCAAGCTAAGCATGTTGCAATTTTAAAAGCATAGACCCAGCCCCGCCCCAAGTAAAAGTAAAATTAAGTAATAGGAGTGGGTGGATACATTAAATATAAATAAATAAATACAAATATATATTTCCGTATAAACGTAGATGTGTGTACAGTGTGTGAAAGGTGAGAGTAAGAGTGTAGGGGTGAATAGTGGATGTAGTGTTTGTGAGCGAATGTACATGTGGTACAAGGTAACATGGCGGACAGCGTTAATTTCGTATTTAAAAGTAATATATTGTACTTTACGTTCCAATTAATTTATCGCCTTGATCACAAGTCTAGTAAAAGTTCATATTACTAAAACTGACACCTATACACTTGTATAGACTTCCGGGAGCCAAGTCTGCTATCTAAAATAAAAAGAAACTGGCCAAGTGCAAGACAGACTCGCGCACCGAGGGTTCCGTACAAACCTGTAGGTATATAATTAAAAGGTAGTATCATCATCATCATCATCATCATCATCAGCCTGTAATGTCCCACTGCTGTGCACAGGCCTCCTTTCACAAATGAGGGTGAAAGGGACTGGGCGATACTCTACCACGCGTGCCCACTGTGGATTGGTGGAGGTAGGCTAGTGTTCAACCTACTGTTGGAATTTTTCAAGCCGCCTTGGAGGCATCCAACTAGCTTAACGACTATCACAATTAAGTGATAACCGGGACCAACGGCTTTACGTGCCTTCCGAAGCACGGAAACGCTTGATTTGAAATACCACTAGGCGGTCACCCATCCAGGTACCTACCACGACAGACGTAGCTTAACTTTGCCGATCGATTAAGAACAGCTAATCATGCTACACCACGAGCGCTTCAAAAAGTTAACTAATAAAGTGGCGTGACGTTACGAGCAACTTCAACCCACCATATCTTAGTAATTTTTTAATTGATTAACAAAAGAAAATATACGTGTTTAATATTTTTTGATAATGACTAAATATAATTAATTGTATAATAAGCTTATTTTTAAGGATGTCATGGTACGAAAACGCAAAATAAGGTTATTTTAACCTTGTTTTAAGAGCTTGTGGTAGGCCCCCAGGCCACCAGCCTATTGTAATAGCAGACTTGGAACCCAGTTATACTTCATCGTTGGTCCAATAACGAATGTTGAAAAGTATTACAGTAATGTAATTTAGTATTCTCTGAGATAACTTACGCTCAAAACTTCTAGAAACTAATATCATTACTCAAACTTTGAAGTTACGTCACAGTCACATTACGTTCAGACGGATTAAGTTACTCAACTTAATTTAATTGTCACTCACTTCGTATAAAACTTGGGCACACCGAAGTATTCTTAAATGGACTGTATTTTATATAGCAAGATAACTGGATGCTTTTGGATTTGCAGTAAATGTGTCGTAAATAGTTTCTTGAACACTTGCGATGAGTTCATTAGATACTCCAGTGGATTGCAGTTAAACCGAGTTTAAAACGAGTGAGTCCTTTGTTTTCGATACACGTTTTGATGTTTTTATACCAGCGGGGCTTTTTTTTTTTTTTATTCAGTTTTTGGGAAACATACAGTCATAACATGTTATATATATATATCAAAAATAGTAACAAATAGACCTAAAGTTCCACATAAGTAGTTACATAAATAAACAAAGAAGAGAATAGAAGTGATAGACGCATAAATAAATACTATTAAATACTAATAATTACAATTACAAACAAATATAATGCATTACTCAGTTAATAACTATGAGATAATTTGGTGCTCATGTTCGCTTTTTTGTAAGTGCTCAATGGTAGATTATAAATATCAATATCCATAAGATTTTTGTTATAGAAATTCAAAGAACGCCTGAAAAATGAATTTTGTACATGCCTTTTTTTACATGGTTTTATATAAAATTTAGATTTAAAACGTGAGGAAGGACGGGGTACAGTAAGTTTAATTTGTTCTAAAAGATCGGAGGAGTCAATATGACTATTTAGGATTTTGAATAAAAATAAAACATCTATATAGTTACGTCGGTCTTGGAGTGTAAGTATATTATGCCTAGTGGAGGAAGTCTCATAGACAATGAAATAGTTACCAGTTCGGTATTCAAGCAATTTAACAAATCTTTTTTGAATTCTTTCTATTCGTTCAATGTGTACTTTGTAATATGGGCTCCAGACAATACATCCGAATTCTAAAATACTGCGGACAAAAGAGAAGTACAATATTTTGAACGTGGAAGCGCGCTGAAAGGGTTGGGAGACTCTTTGTATGAATCCTAATTGTTTGAAGGCTCTTGAAACTATTTCATCGATATGGAGATTGAAGGTCAATTTGCTGTCAAGAATCACTCCGAGCTAGCACTCGGGGCTATCATGTAAAGAAAGACTTTCATTTTGTCTCTCATTATCTGGATTTCTATGATATGGAGACCACACGTGGGGCACCACCGAGTCAATAATCCGTTATTGACTTGATTGATATTTGTTTGTCCCATAAATTTAGCAGAACTAGCTTGCCCTGCGGTTTTATCCGCGCTAACGTGATGGTATGTCTACAAGTTTCCTCAAAAATTGAGCTATTAAAATCGGACCGGCAGTTCCCGAAATTAGTGCGGTCAAACATACTCTTCAGCTTTATAGTCTGACTAGCTGTCTCTCGCGGTTTCCCCCGCGTTCTCGGGACGAAAAACAAGGGACAATGCAGCTTCCTATCAGTGAAAGAATTTCTTGAATCGGACTGGTAGTTCCTGTGATTAGCGCCTTCAAACATACTCTTCAGCTTTATAATATTTATTAACCGACTTCAAAAAAAGGAGGAGGTTCTCAATTCGGTTGTATGTTTTTTTTTTTTTTTTTTTTTTTTTTTATGTTTGTTACCTCATAACTCCGTCATTTATGAACCGATTTGGAAAATTCTTTTTTTGTCTGGAAGGGTACACTTCCCGTTTGGTCCCATTGTCAACAGATCAGGATTTGATTACTTCTTAGTTTACTTTGAAGTCGGTTTAAGTTTTTTGTAAAACAGTCCAATTATTTTGTTACTCGGTTAGTGTGTGTTTAGTGCAAGTGCTTTCTAAAGAGATCATTGAAATGAGTGGCCCTAACTTTATAACAGTTAAATGGTACTTAAACAGTGAATTTAAGGCGCAGACTCCTCTCCAGCAGATTTCAGTTTTCACCCTTGCGCCACATTTTCACATAATATTAGCGGAAATTACCGGAACTAAGCAAACAAAAAATACTAGCTCCCTCTATTTAGAAGTGCGTCATTGCAAGCAAACAATAAAACGTGACAAACCGCCATCTATACATTTCCGCGAGAACGAAGCTGTTTGAATTGGACACAGTAAAAATGTTAACAGTAGACAAACTGTAGACAAACATTTAAAAATATAAATTCTGAAATACCTTAAAAAAAACTTTTGACGGGCCAGTTGGTGTAGTTTGTTAAGATTCCACGACGCCGCCGATTGTATGTTCAATTCCCACCAAGGATATGCATCTGTGTGCATGAACACGTTTGCATGCCCCGAGTCAGGGTGGAATTATGTATATTAAGTACTAGCGACCCGCCCCGGCTTCGCACGGGTACAATGTCATAATGTGGTGACAGTGGAGCGATTTGCGCGGCAGCCCACCCGGTCACGGTATCGCGTATAAAAAGTGTGGCCGAATGGCCTCACTTTAACGGAACATAGTTGTGACGTATGGCGTCTTTTCTATGCGTAGTAATAATTTTCTATCTGATGGTTAAAACTGCATCGAAATACATTGCGTGGTTTAGAGTTAGCGGATAAACAGAGACACAAGCTGACGCGGAAAACGAATTCGGAGAATACAGGCTGTGACAAATGGACAGACAGGAGAGGACCTCAATCGAGATATTAGATGTTATTTGACAAATAAACAGGTTTTCTTCCACCACTTTTTACAATAATTGTAGAATTTCTCCATAAAATGCCCTCTACTTTACCTACCATTTTTATTCATCATTATCATATCAGCCTAAGGATATCCACTGCTGAACATAGGCCTCCCCTATTAACTTCCACTTCAAGCGGTTTCGGGCCGCTTGAATCCAGCAGCGCCCAGTAACTCTGACCAGGTCGACGGTCCACCTGGTGGGACATCCACGTACGGTGTCCCCTTCCAGTACGTGGCCGCTCTCGAGAACCTTCCATCCCCATCGGTTATCGGTTCTTCGAGCGATGTGGCCTGCCCATTGCCACATCAACATACTAACTCTACGAGCTATATTAGCGATGGGCGACTGTTAAAAAAAAAGTTATCGAAAGAATCGACAATTGTAAAACTTTACATTCGATTGTCGATTCATTCGTTCTAACGAATAAACAATCGAATAACAATAGACCTTTCGAATGAAAATTGACGCACGCCACGCAGGTTGCAATAGTATGCACAATCGACGGGTGAGCGCGGGGGCGAATAGATTCATTCATTCGGCGGGTGGACAGCCAGCGCACGGCACAGGCCACGCGCGGTGCCGCACGAAGCGTATTATGAACAATCGAAAGAAGTCAATTGTTATTCGAATGATTCGAATTAATTGGACAATCGAATAATTCGATTGTTTTTAGTAACAATCGCCCATCGCTAAGCTTTATCGAGAATTTTTGTTCTCCTACATACTTAAGTCCTCGTTTCGGATCCTGTTTCGTAGTGAAATTCCGAGCATAGCTCATTCCATAGCTTGCTGAGTGACTCTGAGCGTATTTATTAGACCAGCAGTGAAAGACCACGTCCGTGTTCCGTATTTCATCACTGGTAACACGCACTGATTGTAAACCTCTGAGGTATTCTGGACTTGAAGATATGGCGTAGCTTCCCGAACGCTGTTTTTTTTATTTTATACAACTTAGTCGGTAAACAAGCATAATTGTGCCTCGAAGAGGGGGCCTAGCAGCGAGCTCTGCGCCGAAGTGGGGACTGATCTCTCGCTGCCGAGCATGGTTAGCGCTGTGGTTGAAAGCGAGAGATCGTGGGACGCACTCCACTCCTTTTGCGAGCGAGTTATGCTCGCTAAGGAGGCTGCGGAACGTGACAGGGAGGACACTACCACCCTGGCTATCCGCCGCAGGAGGACCGGGCGTCGGATGGCGGCTTTTTTAAGCCACCTTCCCCCAACCCTGGGCCCAAGGGTGGCGGAATCGGGGGAGTCTGCCGCCGATCAACATCGCGCCCGAGTAGTGGAGCTACTCAGGAGGAGACAAGAGCTCCGGTCTCTGCCGTCGACGAAGAGGCGGCCTCCGATCAGGCCCTTAACCTTAACCATCATAACCCTTCCAGTTCAAGAGATTGAACACATCCTCCATTGCAGTGGTAAAGAGTTTCGGGGAAATTACGTCACCCTGTCTTTCATCCTTCTGCAACTGGATTGGTCTCGTACTCTCGTCCTGTACTCTGATTGACATAGTGGCTTTGCTGTACAAAGACCTTCAACAATTCGATTATAGCGATAGTCGATTTAGCACCGCTGTAGACTCTGTAATATCGCCAATGTCTCAACTAAATCGAAGGCTTTTTCATAGTCCACATACACCAGGCATAACGGCCGATTATACTCCTCAGTCTTCTGTATAATTTGGCGAAGTATATGTAGGTGATCTATGGTACTAAAGCCTTCACGGAAACCAGCTTGTTCGGGAGGCTGGAAGTATTCAAACCTACGTGCAAGACCATTCGTAATGACTCCCGAAAACAACTTATAAACGTGGCTTAGGAAGGATATCGGGCGGTAGTTCTTCAATAGGGCCTTATCGCCTTTTTTGAAGAAGAGCACCACCATATTTCCTCTCCATACTTCTGGTGGTATAACTACAGGGCATGAATCTCGGTATATCGGATCATCGCTATATCGGAATTCTGATATTACAATTTACAATCCGATACTGAGTGATCCAATTATATCGTAATATCGGAATCAGTAAAAAAAAATCTATTTGGGTTTTAAAATAACGCTATTGAGCTATTTATTAATTATAATTATGTGCAGTTTATAAGGAATATGTGCAATTTATAATGAACATTTCTAATTCTGCTATTGAGATCCAATATTGAAAATCAATATCGGAATTAAAAACCTACCGATATTACATACACATACCCTAGTTGTACCTTCCTGTATAACGGAATTAAATAGCTTCTGGAGGACTACAAGTCACGGGTTTCCACCCGCTTTCAGAAAATCTGTTGTATTTCCGATTTTACTACTTCGTTATTCTACATCTTATTATCTTTCAAATAGTAAAAATATCGCGTTTATAACTAAATCTGAACATTTCCTATCAACTGTTAAAGAATGACAACAAAAGTTATTCTAATTTTATTACTACAAAACTGTGCCTGGCTAAGCTACCGGTGGTTAGGGCTGCAGAAATAGGAACCTCCTCCCAATGCGAGCCGTATCGAGGATTACTGCCGAGAGGCTCGAGGCTTTCGGCCATCAGGCCATTGGCCGATACGACAATCGGCACAATGATAGCCGAGCTCACTAATAGTAATTGTAAATTTACGATGGGTTCACATTCCAACTAACCGATACAGTAAGTAGTAGAACATCGAACAATTAACCCAAAGAAGCGTAATGACGTTGATTTTGCTTGCAATATATTCCGCCAATTTGCCACCATTGACAATGCGCTCTGATTGGCCAAGTCAAGAACACACGATGAAGTGATTGATCCTTACAGTTCAAAATCAGTGACAAATCACGACTAGTTTCGGAATCAGATTGCTCGGTATAAATTCTGTAAGGGTTGTTCCTCGATGTAGTAGAAACTTAGTCAACGTAAGATGTGTAATATTTTCCTTACTGGTACTAATTTTACTGTGCCATTGACACTTCACGACTAAGCGACTGGACCACAATAATACAATGAATATAAAGGTATATCGGCTCGACTCGATGACTACAGATGACTCGATGACCGCAGTAGTGACTGGCACGCCCGCCCCGACTTCGGGGCACCTACTGTTACCAGTATCAGTCAACCTACCTTCAATACCTTTTCTTTGATCTCAAAATAAACAACATTGAATGAGGTGTTATTTAATCAGGTAAGGAACTAAATAGATAATTGCTCATTAAAAATAATATATATTGCTGATTTTTCATTTTGTATGATTTGAAATAAAAAAAAAACTTTCCGGGATTTGAATCATCACTTCCTTCAGTCGGAGCCTACATTAATAACCCGCACTTTAGCCCCCTAGACTACCCAAGCCATACCCTTCATAGACGAAAATAAGTATTAGTCTCTGTCAGTACCACGACATGGCTCGATGACAATTTTCAAAAGTATCAATCATAACAGATTTTATTTTATATATTTTTATTCATAACAAGCAAATAAAAGGCTCAATTGCCTTCATTTGACTAGCATGCATTTCCAGTGCCTTCTGAAGATATTTGATATGATTTTTTACTCATTTGAGAGGGTTTTATTTTTGTGAAAATTCTGAAAGAAAATGACACAGGTCCATCTAGCAACGCGGATCGCCGCGGAATGCGAGTGAGCGCGAAGCAAAATACGCGAGTTGCAGGACAATAGAGTGCGGTATGAGGTTGATGGTGCTCGGATTGAATTTGACGTAAGCGACTTTTTTAAAAATCATTATTATGAAAAACTGAATAGCTAATTCAAAAAACTAAATCGGGCGTTTATTTTCTTATGATATGTACTATATCGATGAAAAAAATCGTATCAAAATACCTTCAGGCGTTGGATATATTTGGGAATTTCTTGATTTTCAGAGGTATGTTTGACATTTTTTTTTATCGAGGCTTTTAATTGAAATCGTGTTTTCGGCTCGGGCGATGTGTTTGTTATATCCTTAAGTATCATATATTTAAATTTCAACACCGTAGAGTTAGCAGGTTTCATATAATTTGGGCAGCAATGTAGTGTATTTTGCCCAAGTCTGCAGCTTCCTATCAGTGAAAGAATTTCTTGAATCGGACTGGTAGTTCCTGTGATTAGCGCCTTCAAACATACTCTTCAGCTTTATAATATTTATTAACCGACTTCAAAAAAAGGAGGAGGTTCTCATTATGGTTATGTTTGTTACCTCATAACTCCGTCATTTATGAACCGATTTGGAAAATTCTTTTTTTGTCTGGAAGGGTACACTTCCCGTTTGGTCCCATTGTCAACAGATCAGGATTTGATTACTTCTTAGTTTACTTTGAAGTCGGTTTAAGTTTTTTGTAAAACAGTCCAATTATTTTGTTACTCGGTTAGTGTGTGTTTAGTGCAAGTGCTTTCTAAAGAGATCATTGAAATGAGTGGCCCTAACTTTATAACAGTTAAATGGTACTTAAACAGTGAATTTAAGCAGACAGTAGGTAAGTGTATTTTTATAATATGAGCTAAGTTGTGACTGTGGAAAAAGCGATAATGAGACGTATTCACTCTTCCTTAAATTTTAAAGTTGCTGGACTAATTTTAATTCGTAAGAATTCGTTATTGTCATTGAGCTATTATACTACGTATAGAGAAGACGCCACACATCTCTACTATGTTCCGTTCAAGTGAGGCCGTCGGGCCACACTTGTTGTTGACGATGAACGAAACGCGTATGCGCCGTGAAAATCACGGTGTTTGCGAGAAAAATACTCCTAAAAGCGTTCTGATAGCGCTTACGTGTTTCTACTGTCTGCTTAGACGACTAATTATTGTTTCAGCGCTTAAGAGAACTTTGGTTGACTCTAAAAAATGGGACAACCTTTGGTATGTTAGCTTATATATAGCTATAATATAGCTTATACAAACAAACAAAGCTATATATATATTATAGCTTGTTCTTATATGTCTGTGCCCCTGATACGCTATAATCTATATATATAAAATGCTTTGTCCTGAATGACTGAGAATCAACGCACAGCCTAAACCGCTGATCGTAGAGGCCTGAAACTTGGAGGGTGTGTTCTTTGTATGACGTAGACATCCGATAAGAAAGGATTTTCCGAAATTCTACCCCTAAGGGGTTGAAAAACGGGGGCAAAGTTTGTATGGGACAACGTGATTCCTTGGTCCGATCTACTTCAAATTTTGCATAAACATTCCTTAACAGAATTGATGGAAGACATGTTAAGTATTTTATTGAAAATCATCGCCTAACGGGGTCAAAAAGGGGTAGAAAGTTATTTTAGGGGTGATTTGCATCGAAGTTGATATCAATACTCCTTAGTACTTTTGATTTAAATAACATTTTTTATTTTGACACATGTTTGAAATCTCAATCCGATATTCACAGATTACAGAATAAGGCAGATGGAGCGAACGGAACACGGGAGTGAGGCCAAAAAAGCAAATACAAATTGAAAAACACATACCTGGTATTCGCTTTTGAATTTGTATTAGGCTTTGTTTAAATAACTTATTTAACGAAAACCACTTTCTTTTTATAAATTAGCATACAGCAGCTTTTAAACATAGCAAATACAAATTTAAAAGCGAATAGCAGGTATGTGTTTTTCAATTTGTACCTAATTGCTTTTTTTGGCCTCACTCCCGTTTTTCGCGCGCTCTATCTGCCTTTTGTTCTGGAAACTGAAATGCTCTTTAAAATTGGAATGTCAAATATAAAAGAATATTTAAATCGGATTAGAATTCGAAATTTGTTTGGAAGTTCATTTTCTCGGACTTTTTGGCGGGAACTTGCAGAGTGACGTTGCGTTTGCATTTTTATATTAATAAATTCGTGTATTTTGAGTTTTATTGCATATTATCGGTGGTATTTTATCCAATAAAGATCAATCCATGTGCACCAGTGAAGTGAAATGAAATGAATTATGTGTATCGTGTCTTTTCAAAAGTCCGTGAAGAGTTTTAGTACATGACCACCACTGTAGTATAACATGACTTTTATGGACGGTGACTGACTGCATGAGGACTATGTGAAAGTGATTTATTGTGACTAGAACTTATATAATATAACTGGAAATTGGCAAAATACACATCCGTGTGACGCCAATGAAAAAAAAAAAGTTCATTTTCTCTATTTCATTAGAATATTTTGATTGTAGTTAGTTTTGAGTTGATTTTAGATTTTTTTGTGTAGGTATAATATAGGTTTTTAGTTTTAATTGTAAAAATGTCTGTGTTTTATTTGTTGTGTCTAATAAATCAGTGGCCTGCATTGGTTTTCGAAGCAGAAAATTCAAACCGTACGCGGGTGAAACCGCGGGGGTCTGCTAGTATAAGTATATAGAGCTAGCACCTATTTGAAAGGCACTACAAAAACTAATAAAGGGTATTAACAGCTCTATGACCATGAAGTGCCTATAACAATTGTCTACATACAGGCAATAGCGCGTAATATCTAGACTTTTACAATGTAATATTGCTGAGTATAATATCTGTCTAGTCCCTCGCCGCAGTCACAGCTGAGCGTCGGCACGTGATTGTCATGTTGCAATTGAAGTTTTAGGGTTCCGTACTCGTTTTTATTTTATTTTTATAGATATATAGATTTTTTAGAGAGGTAGAGCGTAGCGTTTATCCGCTCAAAGAGCAAATCACAGAATACTGCAGCCAAATAACTTTATGTTCTGTAAAGTTGTGTTCCTGGTGAATAATAAGGTCGCCAGAGCTCATAGGGGAGGGGGGAAGGTCGGTAACGTGTGCAAAAGATGATGAATGAGCGAAAGAACAAGTATGCAAAATGAAAGCGAGAACTGGTATGAAAGAGTAAGAGCTAAAAATAGGCATCAGCAATGCTGGTGGTAGCAGCCATTAAAAAAAAACGCTTACCATCAGGCAAATCTCAAAAAATTTGGTAGATTTAGTTAAAAAAATAGGAAATGTTGCCTTTTAAAAAAAACGATGAATTTTACGTTACCTACTCGATAATTAAACCTTTTATCTTCAGTAGTAGGTACTTAAATTAATTAACTACTTCGAGACTAGTCATAAAGGATCCGGCCCTCAAATACCTAACTTGTCGTACGGACTTTATAGAAGAAACCACAACGTTGTTTATCTCTTATCTGTCATACAGAATGCTTTTGAATATGTTTTGAATTAATTGAGATTCGTTCCGTGAAGCATAGCTTGTCGATGCAAAAAAAACTTGTAAGCAGAACCCAGTATAGCCTAAGTCCGACTCACTCTTACCTGTTTTCTCATTGAATCGTCCTCTTCAATAGTGTCAAGTGGAGTGTCATAGCAATTTCGCAGTCCATCTGTGGCTTTTTATGTTAGGAGATTGATGAACTCTCATAAGGTACGTGTGTAGGTAGATAGAGCTGTTTTATATTATCGATTTCGTTCGTTGATTCAATTTGCTATCGATATCGTTTTGAGATTATTGTCCATACGAATACTCACGTTGATATTGCAGTCGAATTATGACCAATCCTAACTAATATTATAAATGCGAAAGTGAGTTTGTTTGTTTATTTGTTTGTTACGCCTTCACGCTTCAACTACTTGACGGATCAACATGAAATTTGGCATGCAGATAGCCTATGGTGTGGAAGAGGACATAGGCTACTTTTTATCCCGAGAACGCGGGTGAAACCGCGGGGGCAGCTAGTATAATTATACGTTCACTTAAATTATGTACAATACAGTTCTTACTATCCAGTTAACTGAATATTAATCTGTGCAAGTTGGTCTAGCGCAATCAGTGTTCCGTACTTTCTTTGCGATACTTTTGTAATAACTGCTAGACAGATAGCACCAAGTATATGAAATTGATTGATCAAATTGTGTTATAAATAGCTCACACACTGATCTGAAAAAGTATTTTCAAATTTCCACAATATAATAATATCGATCATAGAGTATCGATTAAATTTACAGCTATCGATTCTAATTCATACAAACATTATCATATAAAATACTCAAGTCTTAGTTTTCTGAAGTCTCCGCGGAAAATACACGTTTCGATTGCTGCTAGATCACAGAGAAAAAAAAAGTTAATCTACCTGAAGGAAATGTGTTATGGTGAGTCCATGCTAAACTGACAATCGCGCTCGTTCGAGGCTCGCAAGCCCGTCCACGCTACCCGAATCGTGCTCGCAGTGTGCTCGTTCGTGGCTCGGCTTGTGCTCGGTTGGCCAAACATGGACCCACCATTACGTCCCTTTGTGTGAAAGTGAATAAACTCCGTGTATAATTACGAACAAAAGTGTTAAGTAAACAAATAAACAAGAGGGAATGTCGTACTTATAGTGCAATACAGGCAAGTGGTTAAAACTGGCTAACTAGGACAAAATATTTCCCTAGAGTCTAGACTGGGTGTTAGTGTTGTGGCTAGCCACAGAATAAACAGCCACCGACTCACATTGCGGAGCACAGGCCTCCTTTCACAAATCGGGGTGAAAGGGAATGGGCAGATACTCCATCACCAGTGCCCACTGCGGATCGGTGGAGGTAGGCTAGTGGTCAACCTACTGTTGGAGTTTTCAAGCCACCTAGAAGACCTCCAACTAGCTTAACGACTATCACAATTAAGTGATAATCGGGACCAATGGCGTTACGTGCCTTCCGCTCGATTTGAAATCCAGGTACCGACCACGACGGTGGTAGCTTAACTTATCGATCGATTAAGAATGGCTTATCATGCTACATCACGAGCGCTTCTTAAGCAAGAATATACCTATTAGATTTATGACAAACTGTGGGTGAAGTGGAGTTAATAAACTATAGACTTTTTTGGGACCTCGATACAAATAATTTAAACCTGTGCTGCTCTTCTGCGCCATGGCTATTAGTAATATTTTTGCAACTGTCATTTTTCTGGCTGACTATACTTTTTTCAAAACTTTATGTTTGTGTTTCAATCTCATATTATTTATACGTACCTAATGACAAGGTCTCATGTATACGTTTTACTTTGATACCGAACAAGGTAACGCCCATCTCGATTCACACCAAGACTCACCACAAGCACAAGGGCAAAGCTTACAAAAGCGCAATGACGAGCGCCTGATTAAACCTATTCAAGACCTATTCAGTATGAATATACACGAGTGACAAGTAAGATGAGCCCTTCTCAGCAAATAACCCTTTCAACGTCTGGATTTGAAGGACAGAACATAATATTGCTACAAATTATATTTGTTACAAAATGCGTGTTTGCTAAGAATTTGTATTTTCGTTGATGAATTTTTGGATGAAACTTCTTTGAAAGCTGGTTGAAATCCCTTAGGTTTTGCGAAGAAGTTATAAAATATGCTTTAATAAAAATCTAGAATGTACCTTTTATGGAATGTTTATTTAAACATCTCAGAAATTTGCTATGATATTTAGGTGCCCATTTGTCCCTTCGCAGAAGCTATTAACTACCACCAAAAGGTTTCTATAATAGCCTTGACGAGCATTAGTGACCCCACTGAGCGTTTAAAGACCCCCGACGTTTAGAACCTCCCGGAGTGCTTCCGGGAGGACGACTGTGAACTCATATCCGGTTTCTTAAATTGTCTTCAATCATCGGAAAAAAAATACGAACTATATTTTATATGAATTTTGAAATTTTGATCTTAATAAATTATCTGTGTAGCTTACTGTTAGCTGTTTTTCCCCTGAAGAAATTATAGTTGCATCATACAAAACGACCATGTCGCATATAGAGGCAGAGGGCATATAAAGATGATAAACAAATACAAAGATCATCTCTCTACTGTAACTTTTATTTGAATAAAAAGGGTCAAAACTTGCCAAGAATTGGATATTGCCATATTTTTTTATTCGCTCGATTCTCACACGATTCCGGCAAAATGCAATCGAATCCTTGTATAAACTTTTTTTATTCCCCTTATATCCTTTTAGCTGCCAACTTTTGCAAAGCATAAGCGTACACAACCTAATATACAATTTAAATTGGGTCCCAAACTCGTAAATGCGAAGCTGGGGACTTACGGTATTCATGCGACCGACCCTTTAGTTTTTACAGCCCTTATGTTATGGATGCCCTAAATAAGTTCCAAAATCTGACTTTGATGATCAATTTGCATTATTTTATAGTTTGAGACGAGATTTTGGTTCGCCATCAATGGCTTCTTATGTGTTTTTTATTTGTTGATTTCGAGTAAATCGATTTGGCACATCTTAATCGTTTCACAGTGGATGAAAACAAGCCATGAAGAACTACAGAAAACTTCGATTTCAGATTCCGGTCCGGAATCATATCCGGTTTTCATATTTACACAATTTTGGTATCAAGTAACCTCAAGAATATTTTATCTTTGTTACTTTGTACAGCCTGTTACTATCAGATCAGGTAAGCAGAGGGATTTTGAAAAAGCTGTATAATTTTGAATATTTTCGTAAATTTTAAGCTGCGGAAATATAGCTCTAAGTACCACGATTAGAATTTCATTTCTGAAAGTATTTTTGTATAGTAATACCACAGGTAATACTATACAAACAAAAAAACCTACAGTGCAGCGAGGGGTGCAATGAAAATAATAAATCACTTAGGCATATTACAACTTTACAAGCCTACAAATAATGTCATTAGGTAACCCCCTAATGTTTTTGCCCCAACCCGTACCTTTTTGCCCCTGCAATTTGGATCCCACATGAGAATCAAAGTGGTGCCAACACATGCCAGTGGTTATGCTACTGAACTTAATAATTACTGAAACAATGGAACTTCGGCGATCATAGTCTAGAATAATTAAAATATAGTCCTTGCATGGATACTGGCTCCTTGTGCTGTGCTGTGGTACAAGTGGTGAATTCACAGCGGGAACGATAAGTGATGGCGGCGAATCGATGCTTTAACTGGTTCTTGAGATTTAAACTGTTTTTAAAATAATTATACGTATCTATCTCCGTGTCCAATGTGGGTCAGAGTGAGAACCAGATTGGATGAATTCCCATTGAATATCCAATTCCACCTGTAGATAAAACGAGCAGACTGGTTATTATGCTCGTTAAACGTAGGCACAGGGCCTATACTACGAAAAACGATACACGATAGCCCGATCATCGTTGTCAATCAATTAGCCAATAGAATTGCACAACATTTACGTCTCGTCAGTTTTGCAGCAATTCTATTGGTTTATATTTGACAACGATGATCGGACTATCGTATATCGTTTTTCGTAGTAGCCCTGTGCCTACGTTTAAAGAGCATAATAACCAGTCTGCTCGTTTTATCTACAGGACCCTCTGTATTTTATTGATACTTACTATATAAATATCCTAGGACATTCCTCACACACGGCTAACTGATCCCTAAGCAGAGCTTGTACTATGGAAACCAGATAACTTTAACTGCGTTTGTAAATATATACTTAATATACATAATTACGCCCAGACCCAGGATATACAGACATGTTCATGCACAAAAATGCATGTCCTGTGTGGGAATCGAACCCACGATCAGCGGCGCGATAGTTGGAATCTTAACCAGAGTCTTAACCAACCGCGCCAACTGTCCTGTCTTACTGGTTTTATTCAGTGATTATGAATTTAGTTTTAAACTTTGTTTAAAAGTAGTGGCAACTCAGAAGCGTCAGCGATATACAGACATCTCATCGCTTAAAACTTGTCCCAAATTGAAAGGGTAATCCTGGACCCTTTCGTAAAGTTTGTCAACTGCTCCCAAGCAGCACGCAAGCATATTCTACATCAATAAACCAGCCCATTTAGAACTTAGAGTTCTTTTAGAGACTTACAAGAGTGTAAAGAACAGTTTTAATACTTATAAGAGTGATTTATGAGATATTATACAGCTCTAGCTGTATAACATTCTTAGTAAGGGATCCGCGTCAGCTTAGAGTTCTTAAACAGAATATCAAAACTCTACTATACAGCGTTAAGAATTTAATAACACTCCAAGCTGGTTTTATCTTTAAAGCTGTATATAGGCTGTATAAAGGGATCCGCGTCAGCTTAGGGTTCTGAAACAGATATTATAACTCTATAATACAGCGTTAAGCTTTTTCTGACACTTCAAACTGGTTTTATCGTTAAAGCTGTATACAGGCTGTATAAAGGGATCCGCGTCAGCTTAGGGTTCTGAAACAGATATTATTACTCTATAATACAGCGTTAAGTGTTTTCTGACACTTCAAGCTGGTTTTATCGTTCAAGCTGTATACAGGCTGTATTAAGCATGTGTTCACTTACTTAATACAGCAATAAACGTTCATAACTTACTTAGTACAGCTACTAAGACTTATAACACACTCCAAGTATCGTTTAGGCTGTATAGCAAATTGTCGACATTTTTACATTTACAATAACAACATTTAAATTACAATTAAAGGAATATTTCATAATAACTATAGCCGTATCATGGTTATCAGCTTGAATAATGATCTTGTATACTCATATCTATTATTTATAAATATATTTTTAACTTCCTAACCTTAAAAACAAACACTTATTTACTGTATTTAGTATAATTTCTTTATTTTGGCTTGATTATTTTGTTGGCGCGTGAATATTTTGACGGAAAACATACACAGGTTCACAATAAATTAAAATTTGCACATTGAATTCATCAAT
Source organism: Achlya flavicornis (assembly GCA_947623365.1). Lineage (NCBI taxonomy): Eukaryota > Metazoa > Arthropoda > Insecta > Lepidoptera > Drepanidae > Achlya > Achlya flavicornis. The sequence goes on from OX392482.1 coordinate 10,477,344, forward strand.
AAACAGCATTAGATATCCATGTCCAAGATTTTATCCTTTCCATTTTAATAACAATATTATGTCGCCATTCAATATGGCATCGTAAGTTTTATTTATTTTATTCTCACATAATTCTCTTCGACAACCTATTTAGAACTATTATTCTTACAAGATACTTATAAGAGGATGTCCGTAGAGTATAGGCTGCTCTATACACCTAATAACAGCCCTAATACAGCTTTTATACTTGTCTTTTGTTTATACAGCCTCTATACAGCTCCAATAACGAAATAAGCTGTGTAATGTGGGCCCTTTTTACACTTATAAGGCCTGTATAAGCGCTTATACAGCCTTTCTACAGCCTGAATATTCAGCTTTTAGTATAAGAACGAACTTTAATACAGCCTTTAAACAGCTTGTTATGCTACTTGGGCTTCCCAGGGACCGATAGCTGGAGTTCAGTAATTTTAACTAATGACACTTCGTGAAGGCTAAGCCTGGGTTAGTCTCGAAATTTTGCGCAACACTTTGAAGTATTTTCTTGAGGAGTTGAGATATTGCAGTTAGCGAAAATCGCACAATGAAGATTTAGGCGAGCAGATTGCTAACTGATGTATACTCTATTCGCTTCTGCATAGGGTTTGTAGTCGTAATTTGCTTTAATTTAGTAGTAAGATAAATTAATTTATTTCTTGTAAAACAGATTTTCATTTTTACATATTATGTGATCATATTTTTTTTTAATGAAGAAGAGCACCTAACGTGATAAAAAGTAGCCTATTACGCTCTCCATGCTACCTGCGTGGTATTTTGGCTATTTCATCACGTTTTCCTCACACCATATTGACTTATTATAACTAATTTAACAATTTTATGTCAATTTAATTGAATTTATCATTATAATTTGTGATGACAACTTGTATCTTGTTAGCATCGCGAGTAATTTTATTGGAAGACAAAAGGACTCGTTATTTCATTTTACCTGAAATAGTGTTGGGATTTGTGGAACTCGAGTATTTTTTATTAACCTCGAAAAAAAATACGATTCAGCTTTACTCTATGTAGTCATATCTCCCTTCTGATTTTGAGTCAAACCCTTTGCGATATCACAAAAAACGAGGAAGCAACAAACACAATGTAAGCATGGCTTATAATATGAAAGAAAACTAAAAAAAAATACAAAGAAAATGTTTCAAAACACATATACAATGTCTCTCGCAAATTCCTATTTCATCTCTTTAGAGGTTGAATTTTGAAAACCTCGTCCATTGTCGTCCTTATCAGGATGCCTACGTTTGTATGCCCTGCAGATGTACGTAGTACAGCTCGTCATCAGTTAGATCGGGAATCCAGAATCCCATAAAATGCAGCCAGTATCTCTGATTTCGAGTCAGTACTCGATAACGTATCAGAGTCAAAGTCGCATCACTACAATGAAGTTGTCTAATTTACATGCAAATAATTGTAACAGATTGAGAGCTCCGCGAACCGTTTTACAAATACAAATTGTATTCATTTGTATAATTCTTGTATAATAGCTTGACGTCCTTAGATCCGGTTACGTTATTTCAACTTGTTATTGAAGAGATTTTGTTATTAGGTTAATGTTAATGTAACTTTTTACAGTGATGCTTATAATGATTCTTCTTTTGTTTCAGCTGGATTGAATTTGATATGCCGTAATTGTAAGTATTACCAATATATGTATCACGAATGTTTTTACAAGCAATGTATGTATGTATATTCGGGTCAAATCTTGCAAGTCGAATTTAGCCCACTTTTCCAGTGGTCGGATTGACTTGATACTTATTTGGTATACAGTATTATATTAAGAAAATGCAATTACAGTTAACAAATAGTACAGTCACCAAAAAAGCTTGAATTAAAAATGTTTTTTATATTTTATATTAATTTATTTACTATTAAATCAGTTTCCACCTTTGCGGTGGAGGAAACGCTACAAGCGTCTATATTAGTGCTCAAACTTATGAGGTCGGTGATCTACCACAATATATTTAGAGAGCAAGTGATCGATTAATAACGAAAGAAAAATATAATATTTATGAAATGAAATGGTAATCAAACTGCAAATAAATTTTTAGCATAGGATTTTGACACGCCTAGTAACAGTAGGACGTTTTGTATGTCAACAATTTGATCAACAGGCAGATGGTCCACCTGATTGTAAGTAGTCACCGCGGCAAATGGACATTTGCAATACCAGGGGATTGCCGATGTGTGGCCGAACATGGAAAAGCTATTTTTACGCTTATTTTGAAGAACCCAATGTCGTAGCGTTGAGGGAAAACCGGATTGGGGAGTTCATTCCACATCTCAATAGTACGCAACAGGGCCGTCCGACTGAATCTTTGGGTGGAAGTACGAGGCGGTTCGTCGATATGAGGATGTGCTCCGCACCGTGGGTTCGATTCCCACACAGGACATGTGCACACATTTGTGTGCATGAACATGTCTGTATGTCCTGAGTCTGGGTGTAATTATGTATATTAAGTATGTATTTACAAACAAAAAGTAGTATACGTATATATCAGTTATCTGGTTTCCATAGTACGAGCTCTGCTTAGTTTGGGATCAGATGACCGTGTGTGAGGAATGTCCCAGGATATTTATTTATAGTCCGTACATAGCCATCAATATTTTTCACCTTTTTATCAAAATTCAAAACCATTTATTCAAATAGACCTTCGCATGCACTTATGAAAAGTTGACTCTAATACTCTAATACCGGTTCGGAAGGTTGCATTTACTAATTCTATAGAAGATGTCTGAATCATTGAACAAAAACAAAGAGCTGCACTAAATAAAACAATTCAAAAGGTAATTAGCACAACCGGACACATCTTATAATTGTTTACCTCGAAAATTGGCGAGGGAATTTCTTCGGTGTAATGAAAAATGCTTCCGACTTTGTCTCTGTTACTTTATTGCACAACTTCTGTGGTTGGTAAGACTTAAATTATTTTAAGTACCGCCATTTCAGTGCGCGCCTTGTGGTTATCGTCTACTCTCTGTGATTAATGCGGCCGAAGTTTGGCTTTGAGGGATTTACACCGAGAATTTGCATGGAGGTGTTGCCTCAATCAATCTATGGAATTTTGAAGTCAACAAGTTGGCTTGATGGATATCGAAATAACTGAACAAAAAAAAACCTTTTTAGACGCTCCTTGATGCTTATGGCCCTTGTCGCAATGATAATTTTGATGAGCCTCGTAATTGTCTTATATCTGCAGAAGCAAGACAAAACGTCGATAAGATGTAGTCCCAAGTTCTGATAGAACCTCGTTCACCTTCTCTTTTCGTCACGTTTATTCAAAGACAAGATTAATAAACACTTCTATTTTCACCTTTCCATGAAGCCTTCTTAATAAAATAACGTTTTGATAGTAGAAATAGTGGTTCCGAATTATGGAATCAATTACATACCTACATTAAAAATATATAGGCGCTTAATTTGCATTTATTATGAACAAATAATTCATTGAATACCTACCGTCATATCTGATGGTACTATTACTGGAAGAAATTCGATCCTGAACCTGTTTCCAAAAGCAAACCAGCTTTAGGTAATACCGCCTTCATCGGGAAGTAAATTCAGCAAAAAAACAGATAAGAGATTGCGCCACCGGGATTGCTTAATTTCAAAAGCTTTTTAGAACCAACCATTATATTTTATCCCGGTCCTCGGATTCGTTATCTAGAAACAGCTTTTTAATTAAATTTCCAACTATCAGATGGAAACGAGCATTTTTTTTGGAAACAAAACGACCGCCATAAAACATTTGTTTCGTTACACAATCCCGGTGAGTTAGTCGTTCATCGGTCCAGCGATAAAAATAGTCCAAAATTAAATGAAAAATCGTAAAAAATCTCCGCTCCCGAATGTAAACGGATAGAATTAAATTTTTATTTCCATGCAATTCCAGGGACCCATATAATAGAGCGTATTTTAATAAAACGAAATTACCGAGGGCGGTTGTAAAATTTGAAGACCTCCGAATTAATGTAGAGAAGTGTAATCGAGGTGGTGGGATTTGTGTACCCAGCATCATATTACTTTACTTCAATTTCTGCTGGATTGCGATCCTTTATTGTATTTGAGTACTTACGTATTTCATTAGAATGGAAAAATTTACTAGTATTAGTTATAATATTATAAAATTAACTAAACCTGTACCCGTATGTGGTTAAATCACGAAGCCTTAGAGGACGTGGGTTTCATAAGACGCCCGATTTAAAGGCCTTCGATTTTTGTCTTCATGGTGTTAGGAATACGGTTTAAATTCACTTTACCATGATAATCGCAATTCACCGTTATTTATTAACTAACAAAGAGAACAATATAGACTATTATTACTTTTCTTATTTTATTGTTGCCAGTATCGGAAGTTCATACATTTAGTGCGGTGTTGCTAGTTCTGATTTATTATGTTGTACCATCCGGAATGGTACCCCAAGTGTTTATCATTCTCCGCAAGTTTATCTATAAAGTTTCTCTATACGTCTGCTTTCAGGAACTTTGTCCTGTGTTTTTTGTTTTCATATTTTAATAGCAATGCGCTGGCTATGTTTCTCAGTGATGGATATTGTTTTTTTAGATTTATAACTGCACGGAAATTGTGTCTGCGGCAGATTTTACTATGATTTAGTTTTTTGCGATTTTTTATGATGATATAGTTGGTGTATTTCAAAGTTTTGATAAACTTTGGGAGCCAATTTCGTAGGTAACTGTGTGTTTGACAAGACTGGTTAAATAAGCAGTTAATAACGGCTATCTATCTATACTAGATTTATACAAAATAAAATAAATTTTGAGGGTTATTTATGTCTTCCAATGTTCAGATTACATTACCACGAACTTTATATAAATCTCGCATATATTTATTGTTTCTACAGTTTTAATGTATTTGTTAAGTTTTATTGTGGACAATATTCCCAAAGTTTATTTTATTGTATAGCAACAAAACAAATAAAAACGTAATAACTGTAATTCAGTGAGGTTTTATCTTCACATCCGGATCCGCTCTTAATTACCGCCCTTATATCTACGTGTGCGATAACGCGCTCGCGGCAAATTTTATTTCGTTTCGCGTTTTTTTATTTGAATTTTATGTCTTAGTTGAATTTTTGCATAAAAAATAAGCCCCGCCCGAGTCCATTACTTATAATTAAATTACTAATTGTATGCTCTAAGATAAAAACCAAAATTATCTGTTTATAAAGGAGAATAGATGAGTTGCTCTCTCACAATAAAAGTTTGTGTGCATTTAATATGATCCATAAAATTGGTTTTTAGTCTTCATGCATGGGTTGGTTATTTGCCGACCATTTTTTCTAAAATCATAATACCTAGTTAAAATTACCAATACCCGTAAAAATCCAATTAAAATAAAGAATTTCACTAATTCGCCGACATAGCTAGATAGTAAAAAAGGCGTGATAAGCCCCGAAGACATTCTGTGTCGTCAAAGAACATTCGTCATTGTCTGCTAAATCCTTATCTGGGTAGACGACAGCCGACAGACTACACGACGGATGGCCGAGATCAACTCAGTTTTATTTTTTAGTTCACAGATAAAATAACGAATTTTATTCCTTAAGAACTTGGTGCATCGAAGCTTTTTTTTGTAATAACTAACCTGAAGTGGCTGTTAAAATGAAATAATTAAGTTGTAGGTATCTTAGAAGTTTCCTTAGTTCACCAGAACTGCGAGATATTATAAAGATATAAGAGCGATGTGTTCTCTAATATAAGTCCTCGTATCCAAGTGTCGCATGTATGTATTATGTAACAAGTAATGCATTATTCACTACCGCCGCATTCTCTGTCGCAAAAAATATTTTTACTCAACAGAATAATTAAACTTTTCGCAAAGACACTGCGTTCTTTGTTCGCATTCACTTATTTTCAAACCGGTCCCGGTTAATCTGGAAATTTTCTGTATCAGTGGATTAAATCTGAATAGAAAGGATTCTTTTTAGAAGAGGGTCGAGAAAAACTTCATTTGCGTTTCAATTTAATAATGCGTCGCCATTTTGTTTTACTAAAGACTGAATTTAAAAGAACGCGAGAGAAGTGAACGGAAAATTTTCAACTTTTGATAAAAAAGATTTGCAATGCAAATGCAGTTTGGTAAATAAAATATTAAATTCAATGATTTAACTACCTGGAGAAATAAATACCTATGCGATTTTGAAAACTTTTTGACAACAATGGACCTACGAATTTGTGAACTGGCGCCAAAAACTTCCCATTATAAACGACATACATTTTAGTAGATTTATATACGGTAAATTTGTGAAAACTTAAAAACAGTTAGAGATCAGTCAGATCAGAGATAGCATGTGATTTGTATCGTTATAATATCTTTTACTTATGTTTAATACATAATTATATGTAAGTACATCCTAAGTCATAAGTACAACATAAACAACGTGCATAAATCACAGAGCCGCAGTCGCAACTTCCAGACTTTCAGCTCCCAGTTTCTAGTTCCCAAGTCCTTCGCAAGTTATACAAGAGTTCGCGGCTAACAATGAAAGTCGTGCGACTATGACTGCGACTTGCGGTCGGCGTGCGTCGCGTCGTGCATTCAATGGCCTGCTTTAGTTGGACTTTGCGAACCCTCCCAGATTATTGAGTAACTATTTGGTTTAGAGTTTGTGTGTGGAGTGTTTTAAAGCTATTTGAAATTGGATTCTAGAATCTTTTAGTTACTTTTGTTGAACGAAACTTTGAAATAAATCGACTGTTAAATTTATTTATTTAGGATGTAGGTTTTTTCAGACGTCTTATTATTATCTAAGATTTGATTTGTATGTCTTAAAACCCTTGTTCATCCGCCTTTGGTGTTTTAGTATTTACTTAATGATTATTATGAATACAAAACTAAATTTGTGAAGTCGTCAGTTCTGCAGAGCCATCGACAAATAATAGTCACACCTCTAAGAACTCTTACATAGAGACTGACGACTACGCATTTCAAGGCTCTTGAACAGCGAAGGATCAGTGTTTATTGCACTCTGTAATCCTGACTACAGACTCGAATGTTCTCGTGCTGGTGTATCCCAATCCCAACCCCAACCAATGTTATTTAAGGGCTTTAGTTAGAAAATGTGTTTCTAATTATTTTGTTTTGTATTTTGGTTTGGTTGTCTAGTAACCAGACTAGTATCATCGTGAGAAAACCATAGCACGGTAAGGGTACTTCGTAGAACCCACTTGTCTGGCTATCAAACTCAACTTGAAATATCTGTCGCGTTGTGTGTGTAAGTGGGATCTTTTCTTTGTTACCACCTTCGGCTACATTACCACTTACATAAGTCTATAATACAGTAATTAAAAAAACATATTCTCTTTTAAAATAAATAACTTGGGGTATTCTTCTAATACTAAGCCCAGAAACCAAATAAATTATATACAAATTGTAAATTGTATTTACTTAAATATATATTTACACCTAGATTCAGAACAAATACATTGTTGTTCAACAATGTTCAAATGTTCCATAGTCATAAGCGGTTTACAGCCACGAAGTCTGTGGAGATTTTGCCTCCTTATGTTTGTTCTACCGCTCGTACAACGGATAGTGTTCTGAGGAATTGTTTGATATAGCGCCAACTAACGTCGCGCCTCTCGCCATCGACGGGTACATCCTCACACATTGGAAACTAAAATAGTGTCATAACATAGTGCGGGTTCAAAAGAATTTCCCACCGCATACGCTCAGTTGTTACAGGTGTCTTTATAGTCCATGGGCCAGCAACGGGTTTTTCGGACCAATTTCTTCTCAAGCGGTAACTCGTGAAATGCTTCAGAGAGTTGTATTAAACAGCATGGTGATCCAACATCCAATCCAACACAAACGAAATGAAAACGACAGATTTACATTCGAGAACTCCAGAGGCTCGCGTGACTGTTCCGCTTCAGTTCGGTAGCATGTCCTGAAATAAATTAATTGATCTACATATTTTACTTCCTAAAGGTATGTAAATGTAAAGGTAATTCTGGATATGAAATCTTATGAAAGCTCGCACACTTGCCCCCGTCGAATCGTCCGAATCTGGATGAGATTTCATATACAGAATTCTAAAATTCGTTTCGTGCGATGCGTTCGGCTCGGATAAGTATAAGTTCACCTTAAGACGTTTCCTTTTTCAGTGTCGTTTTATCGTTTAATTTATTTACTTGACACATTGATAAAATTACACGTTTCGCTCAGACTCTTCGACTATTGAGTAACAAAATGGGTTGAATCTGAGCAGTTAGAATCTGAGCAGTACCTGAATTGTTGACTGATGCTGATCCTACCCAACCTATGGTATGGTATGAATGGTAGAGATCACTTTTAGTGATAAGTCCGCCTATTGTAACGTTTTCTTTATTATTTTAAGTTCTTGTATGTAATTTTTTTCATGTGGTGTAACAATAAAGTGTTATCTATCTATCTATCTAATAATTTTAGTGTCAATTAATCATATTAATCATGCTAAAAACAGGTTGACAGGTCAACAAATATTGCTGCAGACTGCGTCAATTAATCGTTACCTCTCCAAAGGAAACCAAGCTCATGTCAGCTTTTTTAGTCTTTTAACTATTATATGTCGGTTTGTGAGGACACAAATAACCGATTATGTGCGTCCATATCTTGATATCGCTCCCTCGAATTACTGTAATTGTTTTCGTGTTAATAACTCCATGGGGCCTACCACAAGCTCTTAAAACAAGGTTAAAATAACCTTATTTTGCGTTTTCGTACCATGACATCCTTAAAAATAAGCTTATTATAGGCATAAAACAATATTGTTTTGTTAGCAGGTTTGATGACGTCACCTCTAATCGTTCATTCAAATCGTACCATGATGTGTCTTTTGACAACTAGCATTATGGTTTTTATGTCAATTGCATATATCAATCAAAATATAACATTATATACGCGACGAATTATCAAAATTTATGATAAAAATATCTATTATTATAGTGATATAAAGTCTGTAGATCGTATTTATTTAACTTATCGAATTAATTGTGTATCTCTAGCCTTCTAGCTTTTGCCATCTAGCATTTCAAGATGGCAAATGAATATGAACTATTTGTGTTTTTGGAAGCAAATACCAAAGAAGCCAATAATAGATACACGAAAGCGACGTGGTATGCATCTATGCTACGTGAGGAATCAACACTTTCGCATGCAATGGACCAAAATGCCATTTGCTATCGAAACCATACGACCGTATGGGTTTGAAGCTCACCGAGTCGCTCGCATATTGTCACCAAAATAATCGAGGCCTCGGGCGGGGAGCTTTTTCCGCCAACGCATTAGCTTGGCTAGCCTGTTGGGAACCTTGCCGATAATCTACGGCAGCCTAGAGGAAAATTTATATACGAGTGCTAGATTGTATTTCATTTATTTGTTGTAAATATTTAATATCGTATAGATTAAGCTTTACTGTGATTGTACTGTATTCATAAACGTTTATATACCTAAATACACAGAATGTTTCATTGTATGGCCTGCAACTACAGTAGCATTCCTGACAAAAGGTAATAAATAAAAATATGTGTTGATTCCTGTGGTAAATTCTTTATTCATATAATTTAAAGACAATACCTGTACCTGCCTGTACCTGCCTAGACTATAGGTATTAAGACTGAAGTGCCATACATAAATATAAACCTACCTAGGTATATATTTATGTATGAACTTTGCCTCAGTTTTTGTAATGACCAAGAAGTGCTCCATTGCTTTGCTAGTTGGGGATTAGGTACCTATTTCTCTCCAGCACATTTCTTAGAGTAGTTACTTTGAATTCCGGCGAATTCTTCACTGCAAAATGAATAAAATAATACTTGAATTACTTCTGTTTGTAACCATGCCATATTAAATTTCATTCACTGAATATCACTATTGAACGGCGGCCCCTTGCCTTGTTTTCATATTGACCTAAGTAATATTAATTCAAGTAATATAAAAGTCGATATACATAAAATAAATATTTGTATTATTTCAAAATATGTAGTGCAACAGGGCACATTGAGTTTCAAAATTCGTGCGTCACAATTGACAAGTATTTTTTTTTGTCCCGTTCCATCCTATAGGGCCATCATCTTCTCTCACAAAATAACCTTATTGCCAGACTGTTTTGTTTTCACCTTATAATAATATTACTTTGATTCGTACCATGAGCTCAATCGTTCAACATTGATATAACATTGCTAAGTGCCGAGAAAGAATGAATGATTTGTAAGAATTTGTCTATGGCTTGCTACAACCTGATAAAAGATAAAAAGAAATAACGATATATTAACTGTATAGTGCAATTTCTTTCACACGTTGGACCGAAATGATTTGAGGTTCTTCATCTTTTAGCAAAGTATTAAATTAAACTAATTGTAAAGTATAAGTAACTAAAAGAATAAAATATTTTCGAGTAATTTCTATAAAATGCATACAAATATTTTAAAATGTTATTATGAAGAGTAAGGAAATTAATTGAAAAAATATATAGACTGCCGACTCTAGATTATCAAATGAAATGAATCGGAACAAAATATTTACCTGTCATTCTTGTCATACTCAAATGTCTAATAATGATATCCAAGATATTTAGTTATTAAATACATTTGTTTATGTAATTTAATAACAAACAAAGTGCAATCAATATGGAAACATCTTAATAGTATATTCGACAGTAATATTCAGTGCATGAAATTTAAGATGTCATGGTTATAAACATTTGTAAGTTGCACAAATGTTGCAATTCATTTTGTAGAGTTGTAGCCGAAGAGTTCGCCAGAGATCCAGTCAGCAGGTAGAAATGGTTAAATACAAACAGACCAAAAATACCGCCTTCAATCGATATCTACAAGCGAAGGAGTACTCTCAAAAAAGTGTACGTAGATATGGAGAGGCTGGTCTAAAGTGAAGTCTAAGAACCTATAAACGCTGAAATAAAGTTTGAATCTGTATCTGCAAGATTGTTTAATGCCATACTTATATTGTGTATAATTATCTTACTCTCATTAAACTTATGTGAATAAAGAATGTAGGTACATAATACTTTCGTGTTTTTATTCATTGTGTTATTTACGGGAATCCTACTGTAGTTGCAGGTCTTGGAATTAAACATATTATGTGTATGTAGGTATATAAATATTTGCCGCTGTTGTCGATCATCGACAAGGTTCCAGGTTCAAGCTCGTTATTGGCAGTGTTTCCTCTTTGGATAGCCAAGCTAATGCGTTGTCACAAAAAGCTCCCCACCAACCGGTTTGCCGAGGTTTTGATGATAATGTGTGAGCAAATCAGCGAGCTTCAGACCCCCACGGTTCTATCCACAGCCACAAAGGCTACAGAAAGTTAGGTCCAATGGATGTGTATTTTAGAATTTCCCGCACGGTTACATCTGCTCTGCAACAGTATAGCAGATTGTTGTGAGTTGAGTTTTCAATACAAATATATAATACTTAATTAATATTTTACTACATTAGATAAATAAATAAATAAATAAATAAATATCCTAGGACATTCCTTACACACGGTCATCTGATCCCAAACTAAGCAAAGCTTGTACTATGGAAACCAGATAACTGATATAATACATATACATACTTTTTGTTTGTAAATACATACTTAATATACATAATTACACCCAGACTCAGGACATACAGACATGTTCATGCACACAAATGCATGTCCTGTGTGGGAATTGAACCCACGACCTGCGGCGCGTAAGGTGAACCTTAACCAACTGCGCCATCTGGCCCGTCGATGGTTAAAATGATTATCTTTATAGATTATTATAAGTCTGTCGTCTGTTCGTCTGTTGACAATAATATATTCCATCCAGGCTAATGTAGGTTACGACCAATTTTAGAAAATTTGCCAGAGAATCTAGGTAGTTTGGATTCCAGGAACACAGGGACTACTCTGTGTACTAACACTGCAGGAAAGTTAACTTTATGGATTAATCTGGGGTTATTCGATGTACGTTGGTTATAATGAAAACAGGATATTAATAGTGGGTAGGTACCTAAATGAAAAGTCACTAAATATATAAACACGCGTTGTGTAGTGAACGACAAGTGCAATTAAAAACTTTATAAACAATCGGTTATATTATTTTGGGATGATACCTAATCTCGCAATCCCGATATATTCATTCTATAAGTAAATAAATTCGATATAATTACTTTATATGACACTATAATAGATTTTTATAACATAAATTTGGAAAACAATGTTATTTTCAGCTTGTAAATACAACGTATATAAGATTGCTAAATTTGACATTAAAACAATAATGTTAATTGTCAAAAGCTTATAAAAAATAGCTCATGGTACGAATTGAATGAACCATTATGGTAAATAAACAAGGTTGTTTTCATGCATAAAATAAGCTTGTTTTAGGGACATCATGGTACGAAAAGAAGAATAAGGTTGTTTGAAAGAGCGAGAGAGTATGGATGAGTGACAGAGATGAGAATTGTTAAGAGAGAGAAAGTTGCTTAGGCCCATAGCGTTATTTCTTTTCATCTTTAATGAGCCCATAGACAAATTCTCAAAAATCATTCGTTCTTAGCAGGAATATAACAATCATATAACAATAGTGTTTGGTAGAGGTCATGGTACGAATATAAATAAGGTTATTATATGCTGGAAACAAAACAGTATTGCAATAAGGTTGTTTTGTAAAAGATGGGGGTAGGCCCCCTGGTCATGCTAGTGCGTAACGTAACGGAATGGAGCTTATCGCCCGTTGTAATTTTTGTGTCTTATATTTTATTTTGGTGACATATTAATTTCTACGTTCAAGAATTATTACTCTTCACTAGCACGGTTTTACTCGCCCTTCCCCTCGGAAAGTTTAATGTATAGTGTTTTCCTGATTATTAAAAAATAATATCGTTTATTTTATTCCACAGCATGATCTATCTATCTATGTGCTAATTTCATCGAAATTCATTCAGATTTTTTAGTGTAAAGATACACCTATACATGAACTCTCGCTATTATAGTAGGATGTAACTTGCAGACTTGCCAACTGCATAGCCAATATGAGAAAATGGTCCTCAGCCCGTAAGAAAAGTCAGAAATTATATCATCAGACGTAATTTTACAGCACACTATTGTTGCTGCAATACTTCTTTATAAGTTTGAAGCATCTTCAAACCGAAGGGCCATCCTCATGAACGTCGGAAATCCGCTAATACATTTAACATCACCACATTTGAATAATTCGTTTAACCCTTTCATCACGAGAGGCACTCGAGCAAAACGCTGCCTGGGTAGCCTCGACGCGCAAATCTCAAAATTGCGTATTGTGCTCGCTGTTATTTCAATTCGGTCCCATCCCTGGGGCTGGCTGAATGCTCTCTTTGTCTCCTTAAAAGGAAGGTTAGAATTTGTGGATGTGGTGAATTGTGGTGTTTTGATTGAACTATACATGCAAGTAAGAAAATTTACAAAATATTGGTAATTCGATCATGTTTCTTCTCATTCGAGGGTCTGATGGTCTACTCCGAATAACGAACAAGATAGTTCGATCATCGTTAATAGAATTGCACAAAATCGTCTCGGCGGTTTTGAATTTTTAATTTAATTTCTGACTTCTGTTGAGAAACTGATTTCAATATATTTAGTGCATTTTTATTGATCATGATTTCTCTTCTATGCTTTTTCAAAAAGATCCTTACTTAATATTTCAGGTACCGTATCAAATTCAACTCAGTTCCTTGCCGATCCTATTATCAGACGGTAGTCTGCATCTGACTGGTGATTAGATACGCGGAATCGTAATGAATCTCTGATGTTTTGTTGTTTAAACCCCCCTCCCTTTCATTTAGTTCATTCAATCGTCTAAACAGAGTTACCGCAAATTCTTCCGTTTGAAAGGGTTTCGCCGCATTTAGATTCAAAGATACATATTTTAAACGTAACCCCATTTTGTTTATCACTATATTTTTAACTGGGCTATTTATTTTCTTGTTCTTAGAATTAGATCTTTTAAGGAAAAGTATTATGGTTGCGTGGAATGCCTAATTATATTCGGTCATTAATTCTCACAAGTATTCTAGGGCGTATTTCAAGACCGTTTGTTGTGAAATACCTAGACCTATATTTAGCAGTGGAAGTTTACATGCTAACTGATGATGAATGTTATGAATGTCTTTAGAGCCTATCCTATGTAACTTAGAATCTTTTTTTAGTATAATAGGCTTATGATTGACAATAATCGCACCATGAAAGGTGGTGAATATGTGGCTAGAAGTGGTAAACGCAATAAGCGTAGAAGGGAACCGGTTCCCAAATGTTGTTACAACATGTCTGTAGGTCATAGGCGATCTATTTTAAGCTTAAACGGTGAAGTCTAACAGGTACTACAAAGTACTTTAACATAATGTTAATTCCTCCTTCTAAAACTTGATGCAACCAATTCTCCTAGCATGGTTTAGTGTGTAAAATAAACCTTGCAAAAAATTAAAGGTAGGTACATATGTACTGTTACCAGCTGTTATTGTATACGTAAATTCTAAGACATGGTGCACATGTGCGGTATTATTTTATATTTATCTATGAGATTATATACAACATCTATTACCCGGGTGCCCGGTGGAAACTCTTAGGAAATTGCCTGCATTTCACGTCCCAGCTGTGCTTGCATCGCTCATAACTTGTTTAAACCATGAGATTTTACACTGAAAAACTTATTTTATCCAGGGCATTGTTGTTCTATAGCGTTTACTTGGTATGATATGAGTTTAATGGCGTTTAGATTAATGTAATCGAGTTTCACTTTCAAATAACACAAATATTGTCGAAAATATGACATATTGAAATATATTTTACAGAGGGCGAAGTGCATGGCGGCGATGTACTTCTTACTCCTGTTAGATCCTCCGTGTAGTTAGTTTAGTTGTCTACCTATATCACATTCATTATTAATTTACTGTGCGACACCGCAAGTGCACACAATCCTTGTTAAGATTAAGACAATAAAAATGTTGTGTTTTTTTATTATAATAAACACACAATAAACAGTTTAAAATAAAAATATTTATTTTGAAAAATTGGATTCACTTCATACATTCAAATTTTTAAATATCTAAAATTTGCAATTATTGTGCGAATTACCCTGCGGGACATTGGGAAGTGGGCCATAATGACTAAAGACCCGATATTTGCAATTCTTGAGAAACTTATCCAAAAACCTACAGACATTTTGTTTCTCATGAATTTACCACCTCTTATTACGTTGATAATAAGGATGATTACTAAGGAGCCGTTACTAAAAAAACGAAAATATTTGTTTCAATTTACCTGCCTACTTTCCCTTGACGACCGCAATAAACAACTCCCACTTTATCACAAAAATCCACACTAGGGGTCGGAATGACCAATTTAATAGACTTGATCGTGCGAGCTTTCGTAGCGCGGTGGAGGGTTAACAAATGAGGTCCAAACAAATGTCGTGCATTCGTCAGGTGGCGCGCGGGCGCTCATTGCACGGTCTCGTCGACCGCCGACGTTCATCACAGTGTTAAGGTGCAGAGTACTGTATCGTTATAGAGGCTGTATTATGAATTGTATGAATATTTTGCATAATATATAATCATTGGGTTTGACTGTTTTAGAACCTGATTTACAGCGATTAGGTGCAGAGTGTCCCAATATATTTATTTTTGTCTATCTCTTACTTTTCATGGTTAGAAGTCGGTCATGATGTTTTTGTAAAGTACATACATATATATAGTGTGTCATTTTGACACCGTTTCTGTTGAGTCGGAAAAAGTATTTTTATGAACACAAAATTATTTCTTGTAGCAAATAAGATTGAGTCTCTGTGAGTGGACTACTCTACACTCAGACGTAATAAGGACGCACAATATATGAGCTCTCGTAATATTATAATTTTTCATATTATTCAGCATGTTTCCTTTACGACTAGTTAACTTTGAGCGAAGGAATTTTTGTTTTGGCTTTTTTGTTTTGTTAAACTGTTGTTAGTTTACTTTTTAAAAATACAAACTATTGCAATGTAGGTCGGTATATTCAAAGTCAAAGCCATTTATTCAATTTAGGCCCCAGAAGAGCACCTATGACTTACTATACTTATTCATTTTGATACAATAAATACCTATATTACGATGCTGATTTATATTAATTTATATTTAAATTTCTAAACATTTTCTTTATAAGATTTATTCAATTTAGCATTTCTTATTTTCTTCATTTCTCTACTTAGTTATTATTATTTTTCCATTACGGATTAAATTCTCCAAGGTAATTGCTAAAAAACAACTTTCAATCGATCTACGTTTTCAATTACTCCTTTAATGTTCCTGCTACAAGTTTTCTTACTTTTTTACTGCCCGTAAAACCCAAGTGCATTTTTCTAGTATGAAAACCTTTAATTAAAATTCCCCCTCTAGAGATGGGGGTTGAAGAAACTATTTCCCAGGTTACGTCGTATTTTCACTCGATAAGATCTCGACATGATTATGTATGCCGACATTAGGGTCTAACCCCATCGATATGCTTCTTTATATGCGGTCTGTACAGTAGGTCACAAAACTCCCTATTCCAGTAGTATATTTTTAGCGTATTTGATGTCTCCGTAAAATCAGAGATTTTTCATCAATTTTGGCCACCGGCCTTATCTAGTACCAAGTCTTTGTCGATTGTATAGTTTAATTTTGCTGTTAGATATAAGACTAGCTGTCCCGCGCGGTTTCACCCGCATTCCTGGGGGATCGTATGTTTTCCCGGGATACAAAGTATCCTATGTGTTAATCCAGACATATTCTATCTGTGTGCCAAATTTCATCCAAATCAGTTCAGTAGTTTTTGCATGAAAGAGTAACAAGCATCCATACATCGAAACTTTAGCGTTTAAAGTATTAGTAAGGATAAAGAGTTGTTAAACTCGGATAGTGGTGTTTCTTTTACTGTGTAATGTCAATAATTTATATTATATCCAGAAATGGGAGTGTGAGTAAATAGCATCACTTAACGCACTTACTGTACATAATTATTGTTCTTGTCTCATCAATAACACTTCTGTGGGTACCAGTACTCGACCCGCACCAGTAAGATAGGTTTTTCAGTTCATTCGTTAAGTGGGTCGTGAAACAGCGATTTATGGTGTCTTAACGGTGTAACTGATAGTTTTATACCATTTAAAGGGGAAAACCTTAATATTTACGATACCCCCTCATTTAATGGGTCCGATTTTTAACCCGAAGTTTTTTTATTCGTCTTCGTAGTTCATCGTAGTGTTACTGAGAATGGTCTCGTGGGTCAAGTGGCAACTTCATTCTGATTTCGGGCTTTCCAAAAATATACGGAGTGAGACAGCTACCTATTCTTTTTTTAAACATGAGTTCGACTAAAATATTACCATTCAAGCATATTAAAGACGGACGATTTAGTGTAGTGTCCACTACACTGACATTCTTTTTAACCGAAGTTTCTTATAAATTTCATGTTTTTTATGATTGAAAATCTTTTGAACAACGTTTCTTCTGCTTTATGGATTATTATACGACAACTTGTATAATTATCTCTGTGACAAGCTTTAAGAAGGGATTTCCATTTCCTAATGTGAAGGTACCATTTCATTTCCCAGGTCATTCCAAATAGCCTCAGGGTTGACCATCTGCTCGGGATTATAACTCACAATGTTAATTGGAAACAAGGATAGTAAAATATTTAATATCCAGCGTAACATCAAAAGGAAAATTTCAATTACGTAAATTACAATGTCAAATTAATTTGGCGGAGAAACTCCGATGTTTCAGTTCGTTTACCTGCCGCCATGCCGGCGAGGTCCCTCCACTGCAACCAAAGACTTTTGATGTTTTCCTAAACGTTAAGAATATACGATTATACACAAGAATTATCGTCTTCCCACTTTATGTATTTTTTTATGTGTCGATGACATGACTTTTGTCTTCTGTCCGGTTTTCAATGGGACTGAAAACAAGTGAACAGTTTAGGCACCAATTTGAATGTCACGCAACGCAATACTACGTTTTTACATTTTGTTATTGAAATATTTGTATTATGTGGTGTTGTGTGCATTTTCAAAATAAATATAATTTTCTTTCTTTCTCACAAATTAACCAATGTTTCGTAATCCTAACTAATATTATAAATGCGAAAGTGAGTTCGTTTGTTTGTTTGTTACGCCTCAACTATTCAACGGATCATCATGAATGTAGAGGGACATAGGCTACTTTTTATCCCGGGAACGCGGGAGACAGCTAGTATTATTATGATTTATGGAAAGGTTGTACAGTTAATGACGTAATCGTATCAGTTGTTTAATTAATTTCCATCATAGTAATTGTATCTTTAATTTCTATGAGGTGAGGTTCTTTCGGTGTGGAAATGGTCGACTTCAGAATCCGTTGTGAGAGCCACAAATAACATATTTCCATCATTTCGCGAAATGAATGTATCAGATACATTTCTATGTAAACATACATACAGACAAAATGACATAATGCGTAATTCCATTGGCGGTCTGAGGCTTTCACCTTGTTAGTTGGGAGATGACACTAATTAATGGGACGGCTTCATGCCATATGGTGCCATTTCACACGAAAACTATTCTTGTTTACAGTTATCTGTCACGTTTAACTTTCTATGTTGTTGTTGTATACAATGATTTTACTCGTTTTTTTCTTTTAAAATTTCTTACGGATATCAGTTCTTTTTCATGTGATTTTTTTATTATTCACATGGTATCGATAATTGTTTTCGAATTTATATTCACCTTTATTATTGTATAGTAGAAATAACATAATTATAAATTATTTCTACTTATTAACAATTCAAGCTTCCTACCGCAGTTTGATTATTATTTTTTCCTTAGATAACAGTATCAGTCTTTTTCAGTGATCTATGTCTAAATTTCGTCCATCGGTTCTGTCAATACATTCTGATTGAGTAACTAAAATCAACATAAATACAAATAATATATACCTACGCACAAATTTTCACTATTACTTCTTACACTTCTTGTTATTCTATTATTGATTACTAAGTGGCTCGCCCACCCGTCGTATACAGGCTGTTTTTTTTGAGATTGTCTATGTCGAACATAATATTATTCGTATTGTGAAGTAGAAGCAGAAAATGAAAAATTTTTTTTGACAAAAACGGTAAAACACGTTCTTTTAAGATGATTTTAACGGCATTTTTATTTACTTCAAAATTCAGCTCGGTGTTCCTTTCAGCGTTTTTCTCTAAAACCTGTAGTTCAGAAGTTGCCCTCACTGACTGGAAATAAAACATCCTATATATTCAGCTATCTACACTTTTTACGAAACAACAAAAAAGGTTGAAATATTAGATATTTATCGAATGGTTTCATATAACATAACACCGTCCATCAGAGTCGCGCAATATCGGCTAAAAGCCCATTTTACGAGGCCCGTTTACATCCCCCCTCCACATACCCCCCTGGCTGATAAATTAAACGCAACAGCTTCAAATGGACATGCTAATTTCTTTTCTCCATTAATTACTTTTTATTCATCGCTTTGTTTGAATAATTTGAATATGGAAAAGAAAATATATGCGCGACTGTAGTTTGAGAGAATCTTTGTGTGTGTGTGTGTATTGCTGTAAAACAACATAGTAAAACTTCAATAGTAGAAATATTAAATATTAACAATTTAGAAACATTAATTTAATTAAAAACTTTTTAGAAACAAGCTTTTTGCATTGTCATCCAACCAAAATAAGCGTGTATGCAGCTGACTGAGGTGACTTCTTTTTGTTGACTGTACTTGCATTGTCACCCATCCAATATACTAATGTACCTATACCAAATATCAAGTCAAGACCGAAAATTGGAAGTAGGTGAAATTCGACTTGCAAGTTTTGACCCGGACATTTCACATAAATAAAAAAGCTTCTAAAAAACGGAACGCAACACAAAGAATTTTTCTTACAAGCCGTATTTTCAACTGATACCTATATTATGACAGGTCGAAGTAATTGACGTTCCTTTTCAGTGAATAATTTTAAACATACATGTAGGTACAATTAAGAAGATAATTGGACAGTTTTACAAAAACTTAAACCGACTTCAAAGTACACTAAAAAGTATTCAAATCCTGATCTGATGACAATGGGACCAAACGGGAAGTGTGACCTTCCAGACCAAAAAAGAATTTTCCCAATCGGTTTATAAATGACAAACATAAAAAAAAAAAACAACCGAATTGAGAACCTCCTCCTTTTTTTGAAGTCGGTAAAAAAAAAACAACATTGTCATGAGATCAGAATTTGATTACTTCTTAGTGTACTTTGAAGTCGGTTTAAGTTTTTTGTAAAACAATCCAATTATGTGAAGTCGGTTAAAAAAGCAAAAACAATATCCATTTTATCGTTCTGTATTTCCATTTCTCATCTCACAAATTTTAAAGGTAGAAAATAATTATCAAAACTGTTATTATGGAGCAGTAGTGTGGGTGCCAGAAAACAGTGAGTAATTACTGAGTGCAGCCGGCTTTATCTCCACTCAGACGGGATTATATCATCTCTATATAGTCTGTTGTTTGGTCTGTACGTGCCGTTTAAATTGTGTTATTGTTTGTTAACTGGAGAGTAAACTGTGAGATATCTTGTGGAATTGAGCGATGAATTGTTGAGATGTGAGTTAGCTTTTTGTAGATGTTTACTTATTTAGAACTAGTTATCACTCGCGGTTTCACCTGCGTTCCCGCGGCTATGCTAGCCTATGCTCTTCTCCATACCAAAGGCTATCTGCGTGCCAAATTTCATAATGATCGGTTGAGTAGTTAAAGCGTGAAAGCGTTACAAACAAACTCATATATATATTTTTTTAATATTAATTTGGTTACACTTTCTTGTTTCGAATTGTTTGTGATTCACGGGTTTTTGTCGCTAAAAGAGCTCTGCAGGCCGACATGCGACAACACAAAATAAAAAAAATACATACAAATTCCCTGATAATAAAATGTCCCTATACGATGAATTGTTCGCTTCGCAGGCTATTGTTACATATATGTTGTAAATTGCAATACTCTTAAGTATATATTAAAAAAAAAAGACATGCTGAGTTTCTTGCCGGAGTCTTCTCAGTTCAAGTTGTATTTGGAACCGGTGTAGAGTCATTTGGTAACGTTCATAAGTGCCTTATCAGGGCCCCTAAGATGTATAAATGCTTTTTGAATTTGAATTTGTCGGCGTTTCTGTCCATATTATTATGGTACTTCGTCTGTAGCTTGTAATTATTCGACATTAAAAAAAAAACAAGTATCATCATAAATAGAGATCGATACTGGGGTGAAGTACGACCTTCAGGAGAGGGTTGATATAAATGTAATAATAAGAATTTTGACCTTCTTTTTTTTTTATACCACGAACTGTGGCTAACAAGCATACGGCCCGCCTGATGGTAAGCGGTTACCGTAGCCTATAGACACTTGCAACACCAGGGGTATCACTCGAGCGTTGCCGACCCTAAAACGACATCTCCTTACTTTATAACGATATCTTCTTGCACCGAAGAGAAAAGCTGACAGTCTTTGTGTATATGTTACTCTGAGGTACATGCCCGGGAATCGGACTCTAGGTAACCCTAATCCTAAACGTTTTCTCCTAAAGATAAAAAAGTACGTTTAAAAATTATAACTAAGATGTTCTAAGTAGGATTTAACTTAAACGCAACTTAACTTAAGTAGGGTTCAGACAGAATTTCGGACGTGAAACTTTCAATATTTAAAAGTTAAATCGTCCATCTTTACTTGGGATATAAATTATTTATACCTTTTCACCTAAGTGCTCGAGACCCCTTACTTCTAACTTTTGTGTTCAGCCTTTTACGTTTTGTGTACATTCTCTTTCGATTTATTTCACCGTACTCTAAGGCTGAGGACAGACGTGCTTAATTTACGCTACGCAAATTCGCTCACATTACATAAAACAATTGTCTTTAATTAATCGAATTCATTGTTATTCAAACCCGATCAGGCTGTATGATGGCAGAGCGGACGAACAATAAACTCAATATTTTTGTATGTTTTGAAAATATTGCTTTTCCTTAATTTTGATTTGGAATATTGTTTTTAATCTGTTCTTCTATATAAATGAATCCCTATTTCCCTTGGTCACGTCATAACTTGATAATGACTTCACCGATTTCATTCATATTTTTTATAAAGGTGTACGGAAATAATTGGACTGTTTTACAAAAAACTTAAACCGACTTCGAAGTACACTAATAAGTAATCAAATCCTGATCTGATGACCAAACGGGAAGTGTAACCCTTCCAGACAAAAAAAGAATTTTCCAAATCGGTTAATAAATGACGGAGATGTGAGGTAACAAACATAAAAAAAAAAAAAAAACATACAACATAATTGAGAACCTCTTCCTTTTTTTGAAGTCGGTTAAAAATATGTTGCGTAGAAAATTATAACTTAACTGTATGGTAGTGTAGGGTAGGATATCCCTCAGCTACGCGGGTGCAACCGCGGGGCACAACTAGTGAAATATATTATGTCCTACATCCAAATATGGAGTAGCTACGAAAATTTAATTATTTCGCTTCACCATGTTGCAATTATTTATCGAAAACAACCCGCTGGTATTCCCAAAAAAGGACATGGAAATTCATTAAGTACACAGTTGACCCTCTGGCATTTTTAGGATTCCGTAGGATCAAGAAACCATCATGATACCGTCCTACATGGCTGTTAGAAATATCTCCAATGCATGCAGAGCTTAGTCCCATAACCTTAACTAATTGCAAACCTATTTTCATATCTTCATAGTAGGTACAAGAGTTTGCAAACCCCAAGATTTCAAGAGCTACACACTTATTTTTCACATGACTAAAGCTCGTCATCAGTCCGGAAGAAACGTTCACCGTTGAATATCAGCATTATTACTTTCTACGTTCTTCACATATACGGAACCGTAACACAATTTTAGCCCGACACACTTGTTGGATTTTATTTAAATATTGCGCTGAAATGTATATCGGATTAATTCGTGCGTGATGAAGCATCAAAATACCGTAAAATTTTTCACCCAACGATTATGTCCGGGCGGTGCGTATAAATTCTCCACCATGATCGCGACACCCTTGCTTGCCTCACGTCCGCACATGTCACTGGAGGCAATTTTTTAATCGGTTTTTCACTCGATTGGGAAGGGATGAGAAGTTAGCTAGATAATTAATCGAATTACGAAGCTGTGCTGTAAATAGCTTCTTTTGTAGGTATGTAAGAAAGCTGATAATTCGGTAGACAGTCCACCTTATGCCGAAAACGGTCATCTATGAACTACTTATATGCTCATACGATTATACGCCTTACCACTCAGCTTTTAAAGCTTCAGTTTTATTATTTGGGTGGGTATTGTAGTCGATTTTATTTTTATCTTATTATATTTTAAATAAATACCCTTAAAAACCCATCACTTTTTATCAAACGCCCAAGTGTTATCTTACTTTAAAATATGTTGCAAATTTGTCTCCTGATAATTCTTTATGGCATCTTCAAGAAAAGTGCACCCAAGAGATACAGCCTTGAGTGTCTGCTCCACCACTCCCTATCTTAGTTTATTGTTATTATTTATTACTCCTTGTTTTTGGGAGTTTATCATAATTTTTGGTATTTTCATCTGCGAGTGAAATTCCGAAAGGGGCATTAAAATTTTGTTAGACTACTTTTGACTATTGTGGGTGGTAGCCAGCCAGGTGGGTACTACAAAGTACCCTATCACCGTTCTATGGTGTCCTCACGATGTTCAAGTTCTCTCCAGTCGGGTATTCGAGGGTCAAAAAGCTAAAGCACTCTGAAGCGATCTAACTAGGGTTTCGTTTTTCCCGACCTTTTTCCATTCCCGGGACCCGGGAATGAAAAAAATGACTTCCCGGGAATTCCCGTTTCCCGGGAAATTTTAAAAGTTGTTAGTTTTGGTATTTTAACGTATATAAAGTCAAGTAAACCACGTAATTTAATTAAATTAGCAATTTATTTGTCTCAGAAGTAAATAATAGTATACATTATGAGACGTGTGCAAAGTTGGTAATCACATGAGACGGACCTATTAAGCAAAGGATCCCGAGAGTGTAATGATCAATGCACACGCGTGTCATACGACGTTTTTCAACACACTTGTGAGTAAAAAACAAACTTGTATTTTTTTCACTAGATTTTT
The DNA here is from genome assembly GCA_947623365.1 of Achlya flavicornis. Taxonomy (NCBI): domain Eukaryota; kingdom Metazoa; phylum Arthropoda; class Insecta; order Lepidoptera; family Drepanidae; genus Achlya; species Achlya flavicornis. Next base: position 10,501,548 of record OX392482.1, read on the forward strand.
TGATATTAGTCAATGAGAAAGTCAACAAATATGGCATGCAAGTTCTTTTTTTGACAGCAAAACTGTTTTAACCGTTTAAATTAAGAATGCTTCGTCTACGCACATATCAATAGCATTGAGTTACAAACTTACATAATCGAGATTATACCTATCATAAAACTGTGCGGTAATGTAAATTAAAAAGCACTAGTGCGTCATAAGCTACATTATGATACTAAAAACGGTGCAATAAATGTCAAATTACGAGCATGTGTTGAAAAAAACATTTACTAATTCGTATTCGATGACATTCGTAGGAGAACAAAAATTACCGATATAGATATGATGAGATATGATAGTAAGCTGATGTGATAGCAATGGGCAGGCCACATCTCTCGAAGACGACGCGAGTGGTGACCACGTACTCCTGTACTGTAATGTACTGTACTGGGACGACCTCCCACCAGATCCTCAACCGACCTGGTCAGAGTCGCTGGGCGCCGCTGAATGCAAGCGGCCCAATATCGTTCGAAGTGGAAGTTCATGGTGTAGAAGATTGTGGTTTTGAATTAAACACTTTGTGGCACTTGAGGGAATAATTTATTATAGACACGTATAATAATAACATGTATTTCTAAGATTAATATTAATAAGTTATTTTACGACACGTATAGTGGGCTCGAGCAGCCAGCGATAAAGAGGATGAGAACCCCGTACAGTGTTGCCAACTTATATTTCTAAAAGTCTTTAAAGGGAGGTCTTTGTTCAGCAGCGGACATCCTTAGGCTAATATGATGCTGATGATGTGCTTTACTTGACTTTGACAAAAACGCTGATAAGCTTTATCTCCAAAAATATATATAAAAAAAAATATTAATGTAACTTTCATTTTCTTCAAAATTACGCGCATTCAGAGATTTTCTCTAAAATCAGCAGTTTAGAACCTACCCATAGTAACTATGAATGACCTATAGTTTGATATGATCTATACTAATATTATAAAGAGGAAAGATTTGATTGTTTGTTTGTTTGCATTGAATAGGCTCCGAAACTACAGAACTGATTTGAAAAATTATTTCACTGTTGGGAAGCTACACTATCCCCGGGTGACATAGGCTACTTTTTACCACGGGAATGCGGGTGAAACCGCGCGAGAAGGCTAGTTATTTATAATTTTCTACTTATGTTTGTGTGTGAGACACAAATAGGTAATTAAATTAAATTACGTATTTTACTTGACTTTTTATAGGTTACAAACATGTTACAAACAAACATGTTTATATGGGTATTTTCGAAGAACTTGAAATTTTTCTAAGAAAAAAACGTTATCTCCACAAATACACACTTCCTACAGTTCCTTTCAGTGATTTCTCATAAGCTTGCAGTTCAGTTCGTTCGATTTCGGTGGATATCGACATTTGTTTTAATATCGTATGCATACATCTTTGTGTTTCAAAGGTTTTTCGTTAATTTTGACCAATATTTACAGTGTTTTAGAGCATTCAATGTCATAAAGAAATTCCCGGGAATTCCCGGGAAATCGTTAAAAAAATCCCGACTTCGGGAACGGCGTATTTCCCGGGACCCGGGAACGAAACCCTAGATCTAACTGCACAATTGTGTAGCTCACAAACAACTGGAAATTATATATTCCGTTATATTTAAAAGATTGTTCACACCGGACAGAGTCGGTCCCGTAACCTAGATCCGTTTCCGGTTATGCTAAAACAGATTCCAATGATTAATGGATTTACTATGTAAATATAAATAGGAATTGAATAGAAGACGTAGAAATAGATAATTTATATCGATTTGATTTATTATCGAATTGTCTCGATTTTCAATCTAGGTCAGTTTTAATTATGATAAACAATGTGTTTCCATCCTAACTTCCTAACTAATATCTAAAAATAAATACATATCCTGGGACATTCCTCACACACGGTCATCAGATCCTAAACTAAGCAGAGCTTGTACTATGGAAAACAGATAACTGGTATAATGCATATACTACTTTTTGTTTGTAAATACATAATTACACCCAGACTCAGGACATACAGAAATGTTCAATATTTGTTTCTTTGTTTGCTACACGTCATAATGGCGCACTAATGACTCCATTAAGACGCCATAATGACGATATTGTGTTAGTAGACTATCAAAACTGTAAGCACCTTATTACAAAACATGGTTTAAAGGATAACCAGGTTTTAAAATAGCCTCGTCCCTTTTTATTATATGACGTTAGAAAGTGACCAAATGACAGTAAAACCTGGCTTTGCTTTAAACCATGTTTTGTAATAAGGGGGTAAATGTCACAATTTTGACGCCACTGAAAGTTCATTGCAACACAATTGTAATAGCAGACTTGGGCCCCAGGTGGATTGCAAATGTGTCATCCACCTTTACAAAGCCTACAAGGCACCTGATTCTCAAGTACTGCCAGACACATGCGACAGATGCCTTGTACCATAGAGATAGACTATTAATAGAGCGACTGGACTAGAATATGTGTGTGAGCAAGGGTATGTGCAAAGGTGAATCGAACTGCGAGTTCGTAGTTTCAACGACTAAAGAATGCATTATAATTAATGCCAATTTATAGTTTTTATCGATACATTGACAGAGAACAAACAACAAGAAACTCATATCGGCATTTTTTCTGTCAGTAAAACACAAGTATTACGAATGCATGCATAGATTCAAACTGCTCATAGCACGCTTCGCACAAGGTAACTTTATTTATTCTTACTCTATGCGTTGTATGTACATACGTTGTTGTTTTATTTAAACCTTTGTAAGGAAAGTAATAACGTAGGTGTCTAATTATTTGTCTTAGGTCTGTATTATAGATAATCAATCTAATCTAAGTCTTGAGTAGATATTAAAACAATTGAATTTGGAAAATCACTTTAAAACTTGGTGTTTATTTTTGATTAAAACCATCTTGTTTTTTCTCATTCTATGCGGGCTTAAGTATATCAGATCATAAAAAAACTTATGCTGCAATCAGCCAATTGAGACCAAACATTAATGAGTTAAATTCGATTAGTCGTCGCAAATTCTGTGTGATGGTATCATCTGCCAGCCGGCTTGTCAAATGCTGACGTCGTAAACTTTAACGCCAGCGTTTATCGCCCGTTTTAGTTTAGGGCCATGAAAAAAGCGAGCAATTCACTTAGCTGTGAGGTTAATCCATCCTCGAATCTGCTTGGCATTGATAAAATTAGTGTAGTCAGCGTTTTAACCTGTCTGATTTAGTCAATAACCTTCAAACATTTCCACTCAAGTATCTCCTTGATTGGTTGATCATTTACTATTAATAATTAAATTCAATAGAGTAAACATTTATGAACGGGTCTCCTTTCACAAATAAGGGTGAAATGGAACGTGCAGATACTCCACCATGCATGCCCACTATGGATTGGTGGAGGTAGTAGTGGTCAACTACTTTTGGAGTTTTCAAGCCGCAAAGTAGGCCTCTAACTAGCATAACGACTATCACAATTAAGTGATAGCCGGGGCTATCAGCTTTACATGCCTTCGGAAGCAAGAAAAATGCTTGAATTGAAATATTTACCACTAGGCGCTCACCGATCCGGATACCGACCACACCTCGGATTGCTTAACTTTGCCGATCCATTAAGAACGACTAATTAAGCTACACCACAAAAATAAAAGCATAGATTAAAGATTACTAGGTTAATGTTTTTTTTAATAATCCTTCAGAAATATCAACACGAATATCAACACTGTGCAATACCTTTGAAAACGTTACAAACATCTCCGCGTCATCACAAACCTGTCTGCAAATCGGCAGACATTTAAACGCGTATTCTAGAGCCCAAACGTATCTTGTACCCTCATCAATCATTGGCGCCGTCCACGGACATTGTAAACGGCGCTTAATTTTAGGCGTCTGCCAAATTAACTTTCTGTGTGAGGGAATTCACGGAAGAGATGGTATGGAACGCTGACCTAATTACATGTTACCAGCGATGTTTCAACTTTATATGGACACTCAATCGAATGGTTGAAAGTGATGTGGAAATGTTGCAAACAATTAATTTGAAGTGAAGTAAGAGCTACACTGGAAACTGAACCACAAAAGATTCTGTCTAGCTTTATGAATTGAGCATTTCATATTAGGTAGTTCAAATTATTGCGAAATATGATGTCCAATGAAAAGCTGCGACTGAATTGCTTGCTTTTGTTAGATTTATGGTCAAGGATTCAAATCATTTATAGAATTAAACGTCAACATTTGCGTACATTATTGTGTAGAGCTATGCTAGGAGTTTCTTTGAAGGATAGAATCCGCAACGAAGTCATCCGACAAAAACCCAAAGTAACCGACATAGCTCAACGAATTAGCAAGCTGAAGTGGCAATGGGCCGGTCATATCTGCCGCAGAACCGACGGTCGATGGAGCAGACGAGTCTTGGAGTGGAGACCGCGTCTTGGCAAACGTAGTGTTGGGCGCCCGCCAGCCCGATTGACTGACGACCTCAAAAAAGTCGCCGGACTGGGCTGGATGCGGGTGGCAAGAAATCGGAAGGAGTGGCGCGCTCTGGGAGAGGCCTATGTCCAGCAGTGGACTTAAAAAAAGGCTGATGATGATGATGATGATTTGCGTACATGGTTTCAGTGCAGAAAATTTGTTTCAAAGGGTTTTCACTTTCCACTTTTGAATTCCCCTGTCCAACCCGTCAACATGAATACAAAGGGAATAATGTGTATATTTATTTATACAAGTTAAGTAAATACAGTACAAAGCTAACAATCAGTGTTTCTAGTTTACAGTGAAAACAAGTGGGTTGGAAGCTGCCGTGTGTTTTGCGCAAATGAAAGTTAAATACGACTGTAATTGCTCTCTGTGCCGCTAGAGGGCTGTAGGGAGCTGCAGTGTTCTAGTGATGGTACACAGTCATGTTGAGATGAAAACTGAAATGCTAAACCACACATATACCTACGTTCACGTTGATAATTAAAGACGAAAAGGTACCATAAGGTTTTAGAATGAGCTGTCCTTTACGGGGCCTTACGCTCGCTACGGCATGATTTTCATCAGAGATTTTAAGACAGGTAGAGCATATCCTTAATTCGCTCGAAAAGCTACTCGACTGGGGAAGTATACCTTACAGAATACCGCAGCAAAATAACTTTATGTTGTGTTCCTGCGCGTGAGTAAGTTGCCAAAGCTCATAGGGGAAAGGGTCGGTAACGCGTGAGTGAAGACTCGTGTGTTGCAAGCGTCCATATGGCTACGGGAACTGCTCACCATTAGGCGGGCTCGTTGTATAAAAAAAGGCTTTAAAAGATCTCACACTCTTTCTTGTAACATGAAAATGTCCATAGGCGACCGCGTTGACCACGTAGCATCAGGTAGACTTGCATGTCATTACCTAAGTAAATGGAAATGATGTCCTCAGTTTTTATGAGCCCTTTGGTTCCTCTTCATTGATCTCTTTACTCATCTCTCCACCATTAGTGGTTATAACAACTACATATAAAGAAACATTACTATCATTTATAGAATTAAGTCTTGCTAAATTTATATTTGTGGTGGCGACACATAATAACAGCAGTTGACCACAACTGTTTAATACTCACAAATTTAACTAATCAGCCTGAATGTTCAAATAGCTCTCAGTGGATTTGGATAAATTATATTCATCAAGAACTTTAATTTTGGGTTGGTGTTGTTTTGTTTTGTCTAAAACTTTGTGTAATATACGGTTTTATACACGTTTCAGAAACATTATTAATTAAAAAGTTTCATAACTCATTTGGTATGGGCTAAGCGCATAAGCTCCTGCAAAACATTATATCGTGAAGATTTTTTCAAATAAAATCTCTTATACACAATATACCCTATGCTATCTCTTGAAGTAGGTACCATCGGCATTATCTTCAAGACGATATTGGGAAATAAAAATCATTGCATAGTTTTGAAGAAACTTTTAATATGTCTGTATGTCCTGAGTCTGGGTGTAATTATATATATTAAGTATGTATTTACAAACAAAAAGTAGTATATGTATTATATTAGTTATGTGGTTCCATAGTAAAGCTCTGCTTAGTTTGGGATTAGATGACCGTGTGTGAGGAATGTCCCAGGATATATATTTATAAAAACCATAGTAGGGTATCTCTTATTTATGAAACCCCATCAAACAGAAGTAAAGTCGCCACCAACATCAACACGAAAACGTTCACCACAACAGAATTGAAAAACTAACGAAGTCTGTAAGCCTGCGGTTTGTTTGTCTCTGTCATGAACCGAGTCTGAAACAAAAGAATAGAATTATTATTTTCAGTTGAAAGAGCGACTACTATAACTAGTCTTAAAGATACAAATGCTTTGCAAGTATTGTTTTTCTTGCTAATTTAGATATTTTTTGAAGATGTTGCTAGTTTCCGCCCCACGGTTTCACCCGCGTTCCCGAGGAACCAATTATTTTCCCGGGATAATAAGTATTATATTTGCTTATTCAGAACATATTCCATCTGTGAGCGAAATTCCATCAACATCCGTCTTGTAGTCTGCGTGAAAGAATAACAGACATCCATACATCTTCACAAACTTTTGCGTTTATAATATTATACTAGATTTTCCCTGCGGTTTCAACCGCATTCCCGGCATAAGAAGTAGCCTATGTTCTTCTCCATACCATATGCAAGCCAAATTTGTTGATGGTTGAGTAGTTAACGTGTGAAAGTGTAACAAACAAACAAAGTCACATTCGCAATTATAATATTAGTAAAGATTAATAGGATAGGATATAGAACTAACATGAGGCTTAAAAGTCTTTTCTCCTTTTCATAACTATGTGTTTGATTTTAAGGTCTTTAATACCCAAAAAGGTGTTTCGTATTTGGTCGAATTTTCTTAAGGTAAATTATTCCTTGCAAACCACGACTCATGCATTTACAAGGATAACCTACTGTTCTTTTTTTTAAATGAACTTTATCATTAGCACATAGAGAACAGACACAAGCAGACACAAATGGTGGCAAACAGTCGGCAGGCACACAAAGGTTCACAATAGAACTTACACTGGGGACCCCGAGGCTGTTCCCGTAATTAAAATCTGCCTTTTGAGTTGTGCGCGGCTGTTGTATGCGATAGTGAGTTACCATGACTTCACTGTGGAAATGGAATAAATTGGAAAGGTGTCCATTAATTTTCAAAGGTATAAGAAGGTTTAACGTAATGTTTTGTTATGTTTCTTGCCAGAATATTGAGTGATATTTCAGAATATATATGACTAGCTGTCCACCGCGGTTTCAACCGCGTTCCCGGCATAAAAAGCCTATGTCCTTCTCCATACCGTAGGCTATCTGTATGCCAAATTGCATGATGATCCGTTGAGTAGTTGAGGCGTGAAGGCGTAACAAACAAATAAACAAACTCACTTTCGAATTTATAATATCAGAATATATATGACTAGCTGTCCTCCACGGTTTCACCCGCGTTACCGGAATAAAAAGTAGCCTATGTCCTTCTCCATACCCTAGGCTATCTGCATGCATTTCATGATTATCCGTTGAGTAGATGAGGCGTGAAGGCGTAAAAAACAAACTCACTTTCGCATTTATAATATTAGTTAGGACTTTTAACACACAAAATTGTCACGCACCATTCTCTTTGAAAAATACTCTTTCTTAAATAAAACAAACTTTAATTTCGATAGCATCCGAAAGATCATCTAACAAATTAGCCTACCATAATCTACGTCAAATTATAATCCTTATAATAATAATCAATATAATCTCCTAAACTTGAGGTTCTAATACGCTAAAATAACTGGCCAATATGCACCCCGAATGTAAATATCCATTTGTGTCATGGTTCGCTTGAGTCTGGCTAAGATTACGAGCGACTAAGGCACTAGGCAAGTCGTAAGGCGCTCGTATCGGATATCGGGCAGGGTGCCAAATCGATCGCTTTCTGCTTAGCCGGTATCGATGCGAGGATTAGAGTCGATTAAATTGCCAATGTGAAAGTAATACTCAGATATTATCATATAAATCAATTTTAGTTTTTTTTTTGGAAAATTTATTACCTGCCTTATAAAAGTAACTAAACATCTTACTCTTTTCTCAAAGGAAAAGAAGGATTAAAAACCATCGGTGTAAAATACTAAAACAAATCATGGAACCGTTCAGGAAGACTCAATAATACCCCGTCCCGGTTTGTGGTCACATGAAACCCTTACCAATGTTTAATTCATCCGACATTCTGACCCTCTGAAATATTTAATTAAGGACCAGCACGTAAAGATTCCTTAACCCATGTTATTTGTTCTAAAATGGAGGTCAGATTTGAGTGCATTGCATTTTTGCTAGATGTATTCTGAGATTAAAATATTTTAATTTTGTTTTAATTGTAAATTCCTTTGTGTAATTTATTGTTATTCAGTGAAAGGTCTGGAACCTAAGTCTGTATCCTGAGAAATTTCTAGGTTCTTTTGTTAGTTCGATAATTAATTGAAGTACCCAATTTAATTAGTTCACAAACAACAATTCAGTTGTATCAGTTGTTTAATCGTGCTTATCTAAAGCACCTCTTTTGCTGAAAAGGTTGAAATGCTAGGTCACTTGCTTGTTAGCTTCGAAGAAAATGTAAAATGTATAATATTTTAACCAATTTTTGAAATTTTATCCAGGTCTTGTTTTACGAAATACTTTTGCATTTTCATGATAACATGAAGTTGGTGGTGTCGTTTTAAGCGCGCAGTTGCTTCAACAGAAGGACTTGCTTAGGAGTATCTTTTTAATCGCATTGCAGCGAAATAAGCACTAGGTTTTTTTGTAAAGTGCTTGAGTGTTTATTATTTTACGTTCTCTAAAATCTTCGTAAGATTTTGTGCTGTAATTATATCAATTTTGGCGACATATTTTAAGCGACAGTTATTTAACATTTGTTTTACATAATTATCAATTAATTATGTGTCAATGTGATAATTATTAGTTAAAAGAGAAGGGGGCAGTGAAATATACGTGAGAGATAGTAGGTACACCGATTTTAGTATCTATAAATTCTACTTATTTGGGAATATTCAACAGAGAAGATTTTTTATTGCTTTTTTTTCGAAACTAACGATTTTTGTCGTCACAATTTATATATTTAGTACTTTAACATTGATCGTTACTTCACAAATTTCACCCGATTCCTAAATGATTCCGTAATGAGGAGCTCCATCAAGAAATACTCTTTCGAAATGTAAGGCATTCGAGGGAATTCCACCATTATTTATAAGGTCAATCACTTTATCGTCGAAATGCATGAAGGTAACGGCCCTTAAGTGCGGTTCCCGAGATATGGCAGAATAAATAGGCTTACGGTATCGCAAGATATTTAGCCAGCCCTAAAATTAGGGTAATCGATCCTTGAAGGGTGGAAGTAAATGAGGAACGATTTTAAGGGATCGTTGATAGCCGTGTGATGGCTTTATGGAAGTTATTTTTAAGGTTTAGTTGGTCTTGAATCTTAGACCTTTTTAAACGCACCCGTAAAATAATCCTTGAATTATATATTGTAATTTTTAATCCTAACTAATATTTGACGGGCCAGTTGGCGCAGTTGGTTAAGACGTGGAGTCTTAACCTATACCGCCGCAGGTCGTGGGTTCGATTCCCACACAGGAAATACATTTGTGTGCACACTGAAAAAAATATTTATTTAACAGTAACACAAAATTTTACTACCAATAACCTAAACAGAGTGACTTACGAACTGAAAATTACCAGTAACAAAACTAGTTTTGGTTCATTACTAAATTGTTTGATTAAATCTAAGAGATATAAGATTACATGTAACTAAAGTTAGTTTCCAGACAACAAAACTTCAACATACATAACTAGTTTTGTAGAACCTTTTTTTCAGTGCATGAACATGTCTGTATGTCCTGAGGGTGTAATTATGTATATTAAGTATGTATTTACAAACAAAAAAGTAGTATATGTATTATATCAGTTATCTGGTTTCCATAGTACAAGCTCTGCTTAATTTTGGATCAGATGACCGTGTGTGAGGAATGTCCCAGGATATTTATTTATTTATTATAAATTCGTGATTTCGTTTATTTATTTGTTTATTACATTTTCAACTTTTCACGCTTTTACTTCTCAACCGATCATCATGAAATTTGGCAGTCCTTCTCCATAACATAGGCTACTTTTCATCCCGGAAACGCGGGTGAAACCGCGAGGGACTTCTAGTTTATTATAAAATCTAACGGCAGAAATTTCAATAATGCCTAAACATCACAAGTTTTATCCTGTGAAAATCTGAAAATAACGGCGAAAAGAGAGGACATAAAAACTTTTACGAAGATTGACGAGCTTCTGGCGCCGCTGGGTGGGACTGACGAAAGCGATTTAACGAACTAGCCTATAGGCATTTAAACTAAAACAAACTTGTATCAGCCATATTCTGAAATTAGTTTTGTAATCTGAGCTAAACTGTCGAAAACTAAAAGTTGACTTTGAAATTACAAACAATTCAGAAATTATCATTCAACTGAAAACCGGTAAGAAGCTTCGCGAAGCTTATATTTTAGATATGGAGGTATTATTAATATGCTATTTTAATCAGAAATAGTAGATATTTAGCACATTAGTATCAGCTCATTGGTTCCATAGAGATTCTTATCATTCACTAGGTTATGATTTTTTTTTTACAACTAAGTTGGCAAACAAGCATACGGCCCGCCTGATGGTAAGCCGTTTAAATCATCTTTAGTTCGGAGACAGTATAAGTATAAGAGTTTGGGTTCAAGCATAGATTTTAGAGACTATCGGTTCTATAATATTTCCTACTTTTTGTGGGTATTTTTGGCACTCAATCATGCCGTATCGACTACTAATTTGAATGTTTAGTGAAATGTAATATAGAATACCTTCTACATCAGACAGATCCTTCGCTTGCTGGAAACGTGTCAATAATGATAATGTTGACGTAAATGATTATATAATCGCTAATTCGCTGTTTTTATGGCTCAGTATCCAAAGGGTGCAAACGCGACGGGACCCTATTACTGAGCCTTCGCTGTCCGTTCGTCTGTCCGTCCGTCTGTCCGTCTGTCTGTCGGACCGACATAGACTGTTGAAATTTACACAGAATGTTGAATTGAAGCTATAAAAACAAATAATAATTTATTATACAATACCCTTCGTGTGCGAGTCCGATTCGCACTTGGCCAGTTTGCAAGATATTCTACAGAAAAACAGTTTCTGCTTTCAGTCTTAATTGTGCAACTTACAACATCAGACAAGGACGGGTGAAATTCAACGTAACACAGGACATTTACGCTAGCATTGTGACGCAGCGGAGTTTTTGTCCTGTCTAACAGCGCTCATTAGTGTCTGTCTGGTTGTCCATCATTACAAGTCTTTGTGCTCGTGTAATGGCACATGGACGGCTTTTTATGACCAAATGGTTTTGGATTGTTCACGAGGGAAAGTTTTGTAGGACGATTTTTGGGTAAATTTTTGCGAGTGAGTTACTTAGTTACTTGGTTCTTAAGTTTATTATTGACTAACCCCCTTACTCATAAAGCGCTATTTAACTAATATACTGATTAAATGGTCACGTAATTAATGTCACATTATTTGACAATGACAGTTTGTTTGAGAGTGACGTTATTTTCGTGACCCTTTAAACAGTATATTAGTTAACGTTTTATGAGTAAAGGGGTAAATACTTAAATGTAAAAGCCACACATACTAATCTACGTATATATACGTTTTACAAAAATACATGAAGAGTCGACATAAAATATAGTGCTGACATTAAAAATATGCTGTAGCATTTTTTTAAACATACAAACTTTTTAAATCTCTACCTCATTACATAGTTCATTGGACGCAAAAAAAACACGTTATTAATTTTGAAATTTGACATTCAAATAAACGTAATAACTGGACTGTTTTACAAAAAACTTAAACCGACTTCAAAGTACACTAAGAAGTATTCAAATCCTGATCTGATGACAATGGGACCAAACGGGAAGTGTACCCTTCCAGAAAAATAAAGAATTTTCCAAATCGATTCATAAATGACGGAGTTATGAGGTAACAAACACAAAAAAATAAATAAAGTACAACCGAATTGAGAACCTCCTCCTTTTTGTGAAGTCGGTTTAAAAGTAACAACGATTCGAGCGTAGGATTCATTCGGCAGCATTATTAATATTTTCATCAAAATACAACTTCGGGATTTTCGATAAGTGATGTATTGACAAAAGGCTTCGACCTCTTGCGCGATTTGATTGTTCATAGAACCTTGATTCCCTTCAGGTTATTTTGCATTTTTAGTTTAAATTTTAGTGCGAATTCTGAGGTATGACGATTTACGGTTGACAAATTCATGAATACATCATACACTTATGGTATATAAGCTTCAACGAACATGTAGCAACCCTACTGCCATAAGCCGTCTCTTCAACACCTTCTATAGTATCACCAATTATGTAGGAATATTTCCATTCCTTTGGCAATGCATCACGGTATCACACTCATTAGGGTTGATACAATCTATGTCACTAATGAGACGTCAGCTCCATAGTTAGACGCGTATCGTGCTTGATGGGACCTATTCTCGGTGACATCACTTAAGATAGCTTTCTGAATGATGTGTAGTGTTCTGTTTGAGTTATGAGATCCCTTATGCTGCGTCCATGCTATGCAAATCGAGCACGAGCCGAGGCACGAACGAACCTACAACGAGCACGATGCGAATCCCTTTGATCGTGGAAAAACTGACAATCGCGCTCGTTCGAGCCTCGCAAGCCGGTCCACGCTACGCGAATCGTGCTCGCAGTGCGCTTGTTCGTGGCTCGTGCTCGGTTCGCCAAGCATGGACGCACCATTAGATTTTTAAGAAATAATCGCACGATTTTGTGTGAAGTTTTGACTGTTTAATTAACCAATGAGAGATGAAACTGCGAATATTTCATAACTAGGTATAGGCTATATTTTTTATTTGCCATAATAATATGCCTTTACATGCTCAAAACATGGCGAAATCTATCGGTTTGCAATGATCTCCTAAATACCTAGTCACTTACTTTTTTACCTTGGTCAAGTGACTCGGTTGTAAACTTAGAGCAACTGGTTGCGAGGGCCCGTTTTGCTCTAGGATTATACCCATGACCCCCCTGCCGTGCCAGTAGATCACCCAGAAGCAAAATATTACAGATAATGTTTATTATAACAGTTGAAGTGAAAAATTGCTAGCAGGAAACTGAAATTACAAGGGCACTGGCCAGAAAATTGCGGCTGCCCCCCGAAAAGAGAGTTATGTGCTTTGATTAATGTTATCAGGCTTGTTATCTAGGGAGAGCCCTTTAAATTGAGGTCAACCCCTTTCTGGCAGTCACAGACATTTTTATCTATCGAGTGCTTGATAGCGATGAGGATTTTTTGGGAAGAAATATTATTGTTTGCTTTTTAAAATTTTGTTCGTGTTAATCATCTTTATAATAAAAGGGAAGTTAAAGGAACGTCAGAGGATTATTATGCCAAACATTAACATCTACGCTTTTCAATATGTTTAAGCTTATTCATTGAATGTCAAAGGCTCCACAGGCTCTCAAACCGTTGCTTCTGTATAAATTAATGATAAATGACGTGCCAAAAGTTTGTTGATGAGCCAACATGGTTTTCAACATGGGTTATTAGCGAAGTTTTTATACTTATTTTGATTTATCGTGTCAGAAGTTTGTTCGAAGTGATAAGCCGTCTGATTTATTGATATGTCGACAGCTGAATGAATATTTGATTAGTTGTGATATCTTTTTTTATTGACATTATTTACATTGATTTGTGGTAATGAAACTACATATCTTCTTTTGTGATTGCATACAAATGACTGAAGATTTTACTCTCTTTTTTTGGTATTAGTCTGAAGTGATGTTAGGCCGTCATCTGAAGCCGAAGGTAATCTGTGAACATTCATAATACCAAGGGGATTGCAAATGCAGTGCCGATGTTTACATAATATAGACATTTTTAACTAGAAAGTGGTTGCCAGCCTGTCGGGTAGTACAAAGTACCCTACTAAATAGCTGAATGCTCTACTTACAAAAGCTAAACTTTGAGAATCACAGTCTTGGAAGGTATTAGACGAAGTAATTTTGAATATCAAAGAGATGATGCGTCATTCCGTATCTTCATTTATGAACGCTAATATTTCCTGTCGCATTCAAAGTTCAAGCCGAGTTGAAGTGTGTCAAAATATCAATGCACATCCTTCGAATATCATAGTCTGATACCTACAGTAGTCGTAATCGTCTGCTTTCCATCTGTCAATTTATAACGTAACAATCCACAAAATGTTTAATGCCACTGTAAAACATAAGCTGTTTTTACAACACATTCGTTAGTAACATCCGGTAGACGCGGAACAAATCACTGACTCCACACATCACGGAATCATTTGCCAAGAGTTTTTAATGCACCCGAAAATAGTTTTATTGACTTGGACGTTATAAACTTGGCTATGATTTCACCTCCTTACTGTCACACTTGGATACATTAATTATGTTTAATGTTCCGTGAGTTGTAGATCATGTTACGTGTTTGTACGGTTTTCATCGTGTTCATATATCGAGCAAACCAACAAATGTGAACAAAACAAAAACAAGGCAAAATTTTACAAGACTGTATTTTGGAACTTCGAATTTTGAAACACCGATTGAGTACGAATTTTCATGAGTTCGAAACACGTTTATGCGAAAGTATGCTATTGCGAAAAACTCTCGTTCGAATGTACATGAGTTCGAAATACGTTAGTGCGAAAGTATGCTATTGCGAAAAACTTTAGTTCGAATGATATCCATCACGACGTATCTGTTATGTTAAAAAGTTTTGGAAGAACGGAAGATTATAAGCTTGAATTACTGTGCGTACACCGGAACTTCAATATGAGGACCTGTTGATAATCAGTAAAGTATAAGTACTCTTTTTAAGGGTACGTCGCGATGAAAAACATTCGAATTACAGTTTTTCGCTATGGCATACTTTCGAGAAAACGTATTTCGCGATGAAAAATATTCGAACTAGAGTTTTTCGCAATAGCTTACTTTCACAGTAAAGTATTTCCAACTCATGCACATTCGAACTACAGTCAATCAGTGTTTCAAATTTCGAAGTTCAGAAATACAGTATTTTTACACATAATTTGTCTGTTGTTTAATTATTTTCGTCGTTGTTGACAAATCAATTTGTATTTGTTCTAGGAAATATCTATCTTTACGTTCTATAAATGACAATGTGTTGACATTATGACTTCACGCCAACATAAAATGTCTCCCGTAACCAATGGTTGATTGCTCTACCTTGCTATTTCTCACCTCTGACAGTCAACTAATGTCTACCTTTTTCTTTTTCAGGCGTTCTAAATACGACGGTGCCCGCGCAGCCAGTTAAACTGTGAAAAACATCATACGGTTCAAGATGGCGGCGGAGATTGCGCGCCAAAACCTGCGTCATCGGTGCGAGCGCCATCTGTCAGCGGTGGGCGATAACCACTTCCGCGCTTTGAATTCGGACCGTTCGAAATAGTCATTTGTGATTTAACTGTGCCGGTGTCGGGTCGTGATGTGATATTATTGTTATGTTTTTTGTGTTGTGTGCTTGTGTTGTGTAGTGTAAGTGTTGAAGATGTCAGAGGATAGGTCGCGGCGGTTGTCGCAGATCTTTGATCCTCTGGCTAGGTTTACGGACCACAGCGGGGCGGGGAACTCGGCTAGTACGCCGAACAGCCCCCGACTGTTGCCGAGGAGGTCCAGAGATCCGCCACCACCGCCACCTAGGTAAGTTTAATAACATTAGTTACAAAGCGAAGCTACGAGATGGGGTCTTAAATTTCAAATGTGTAACGAATGCGCCTATGCAACGCGATAGTTTTGTTAGAATTAGTTTTAGGTACCACAAAAGATCAAGATATTAGATCGATACGAACGCCTTATAAACAAAATATGGGAATTATTTCAAATCGCACACATACTGCTGCGTTTTATTGAATACCTAGTTTGTTTGTTTTCACCGTAACATGGCCTCTGGATTACCATGTATTTAGGACATCTATCTATGTGTCTTAGTTCACTTAGTACTATATGGTCACTGGCGCTATATAAGAGTTCATCAAAGCATGACCGTCACTCGTTGCAGGTAACTTTTACTTCGATTAAAACAAACAATTTCAATCAAAATCGTAGGATAACTTTATCAATAAAATCTTCATTTAATTTTATGCTTTTTGCTTTAAATATTGTACTTACATTGCCAGGGAAGGTACCTACCGAACAAATTTTAATTTAAAATTAATTTCCCTTCAACAAAGTTAATGAATCCATAATTATAATGTATATTAATTATGATGTTTGAATTTATTCGACTGGATAATATCGGTTATGGCCAATTGAATAATTAAACAAACATTAATTACTTGTTACCGACTTGTTTGACGTAACTGACAGGTTTTATAGCAATTTCTCTATTAGGTATATAGGTAAATAATTTATATTATGCAATGTACTTTGTTTTTTATATTGTATTTCAATCTAATTATACTTCAGATACAGTTCTTATTTGTTGTAGCAGTTTTTTTTGGCCGCACGATCATGATGTCATACACAATAACGTCACTAGTAGAATTATCTAAAAGTCGATGACATATCAGTAAATATAAAAGGTAAAGGTCGGCTCACACCGAGACTTGACGCAACGCGGCGCGCACTATTTAAGATAGCGATACAGTGGTGCTGATTCTGTTGTTTACATCTAAACTTATTTAGTCTCACTATTTTTCTTTCTAACAAAGAACATAAGAGAAGGATGTAAGACATTTTGTTCTGTCAAATTAGTCCAATGCTTGTTTTCAATATTTTAGTCGCCATCTATCGCGGTTACGTCTAAATACACGCAAATGAAGATGGCGAAGACTATTTTGCATTTTTACCGCTTTAAATATGTTCTATCCTTTTTCAATAATGTTTGTGAGAAAGAGATGTGATGTGACTAAGAATAGTTTAGTGCAATTTACAACATAATCGGCACCAATATAGAACTTTCTCTAGTAAACAAAACTCGGTGTGAACTTACCCCTACTACTAGGTTATAATAATGGCTATGCGCCGCGGTTTTACCCGCGATTATATGTAGCCTTCCCCAAATACGAATGATGGTTCCTGTTCGTCAAACATACACACAAACTCTTTAGCTTTATAATATTAGTTACCACCGAAATCTCATCGTGGACAGTTTCGATGTGGGCAAAGATGCCAGTGCATGCTGAAACAAACCAAGGAGCTTTAACCTGGGGCTTATCCCAAGCCAGACGGGTACCTACCACAAATCACCCTTCATAAACTTCTATACATTTTACACTTCAGTATCGAAGAGTCTTATGTGAACGACGGCGACGTGAATGTAGATATCGTACACTTATCTTTCACGCTGGATGAGAATACAGCGTGGAACTTATTATAACTGAGTCGGCGTTAACCGTGTAGTCTAATGACTTGCGATAACCTTGGTCAATGAATCATTTCGGTTCTTGGCGATAAGAAAATAATAAAAAATGTTGGAATTTGTTTATGCTATGGATATTTTTGTGTATAAATATTTTGGCGTCTTAGTCTATGAAAATCTGGAAACACAACATTCTTTACAATAACGAAGTCTCGAGAACAACGTGTTCTTAGGAGATTTTATATAGGATTAATAATCATCATCAGCCAATAATGTCCCACTGCTGAGCACAGGCACAGTTATACCATAAATTATGGTAATAATATGGCCTATCACAAATGAGGGTAAAAGGGAATGAATGTATGAAATATTCTTTATTGTATAGACTGACATATTTAACAAGTAAAAGTAACAAAAATACACATTAAGGAAGTTATACAATATAGGCGGCCTTATCGCTAAAGCGAACTCTTCCAGGCAACCTTTGGGTACAGGAAATAATTTCTAAAGTTGGCAGGTTGAGCGTCTACCTACAAATACTACAATATATACGAAATAAACTAATACTATATACACACAAATACTTTGAGAAATATTAAATCAATATACTAATACTTACATAAATAAAATAAATAAATAATAATAAATATGTAAATAAACCAAATACTACTATTACATAATAACAGTAACTAAGGGAAAATAAAAATGAATTAAAGAGAGTGATAGTAGGAGAATAACTGAGACTTGAAAGATTCAAAAATCAAGGCATTAAAAAATATTCAAACAAAACTACTTTTTCACGAGCTCTATAATCCAGCTATTCATACCACCCACAAATTAATCATTCAGAATTAATAATACCTCATTTGTTCCATGAATAATCCCATAAAAGCCTATAGGCCTATACGCGATTGAGTGATGTAGTCGTAAGCCTGTTTAAGCATTTATGGCGAATCGAAATATTGTGCATTTAAATTAATGAACCCGCAGTATTTATGCTTCGATATTGCAATGTGGTCACAGTATGAATGTAGCTAAGGCAGTAATACAATTTTTGTAATAAAATATAACCTCTTACAGATTTTGATGTGGATTTGATAAACTTTAGTGATCCAAACACTTTACACTAATCAAAGTTCAACTGAATTTTATGATTACAAAAAAAAAAAAAAAAACAACTGCTTGTGAAAGGAAGTACATACCTAGATAAGCAATATAATGTTAGCATTAACATTATATTATTTGAATATTATAAAATTTCATACCATTGAATATTGATTAATTATAATTAATTGTCAGCATTGTTTATTATGAAAGTGTAAAACGGTTTATTTTGATATTGTGTATTTGAATATCGAGGAATGGCAACACCAGAAAAGTATAATCGTAACAATGGCGGCCATTGGAGAGGGGTTTTAATTCATTTTGTAGTAATAACCAAGTTTACCAACGGTGTAAATACAGATTTAGCTTGTTTAAGCCAACTTCTTTTCAGTAAATAAGGGATGGTTAATATATCAGAAGAGGGATGGAGAAATCAGCTCACCAGTATGTATTTTTTTTATTTTCTAGTTTGTGTGTCTTGCTCGTGACGGATAATCAACTATGGCTAGTACGATGCCACTAACAAAGATTCTTTGATATATCTTAAGTAAACAGTTGTTTATGTAAATAAAAGGTTGATAATAGAATCATTCTACATTAAAGTTTGAGTTTCTTGCCGGGAGTCTTCTCGGTTTAAGTGTATTACGAACCGGTGGTAAAATCAATTGTAACGTTATTAAGTGCCTTATTAGGGCCTATATTGAATAAACAATTTTTGAATTTTGAATTTTAAGAAAATAAAGTTATATCAACATTAAATGTAATAACGAAATGTAATATAGATTATTCAACAAACAATGAAAAATAATTATTGAAATACCTAGAGATACCTATCTTTTATCACTAAAACCTTCTAAGTGAAACATGCTGCTATATGCGGTGATCACTAAAAACTCCTAAGTGAAACATGCTGCTATATGCGGTGATCACTAACAACTTGTAAGTGAAACATGCTGCTATATGCGGTGATCACTAACAACTCGTAAGTGAAACATGCTGCTATATGCGGTGATCACTAACAACTTGTAAGTGAAACATGCTGCTATATGCGGTGATCACTAACAACTCGTAAGTGAATCATGCTGCTATATGCGGTGATCACTAACAACTCGTAAGTGAAACATGCTGCTATATGCGGTGATCACTAACAACTCGTCAGTGAAACATGCTGCTATATGCGGTGATCACTAACAACTCGTAAGTGAAACATGCTGCTATATGCGGTGATCACTAAAAACTCGTAAGTGAAACATGCTGCTATATGCGGTGATCACTTACAACTCGTAAGTGAAACATGCTGCTATATGCGGTGATCACTAAACACTCGTAAGTGAAACATGCTGCTATATGCGGTGATCACTAAAAACTCGTAAGTGAAACATGCTGCTATATGCGGTGATCACTAACAACTCGTAAGTGAAATATGCTGCTATATGCAGTGATCACTAACAACTCGTAAGTGAAACATGCTGCTATATGCGGTGATCACTTCAAACTCCTAAATGAAACATGCTGCTATATGCGGTGATCACTCAAACCTCCTGTGAAACATGCTGCTGTATGCAGTGATCACCAAAAACTCCAAAGTGAAACATGCCGCTGTATGCGGTGATCACTAAAAACTCAATATAGTCGAATCGACTCATGGCGAGTATGGCGACCTCTAAAATAGTATAAAATGATAAAACATGGTGATATCACATAATGCAAAAATTTATTAGACATACAGTATTCGAATGGCCGAAACGGAACAGGGACATTCCGTTAAACAGGACGGCCGTCTGTTAGCATTAACATTATATTATTTGAATATTATAAAATTTCATACCATTGAATATTGATTAATTATAATTAATTGTCAGCATTGTTTATTATGAAAGTGTAAAACGGTTTATTTTGATATTGTGTATTTGAATATCGAGGAATGGCAACACCAGAAAAGTATAATCGTAACAATGGCGGCCATTGGAGAGGGGTTTTAATTCATTTTGTAGTAATAACCAAGTTTACCAACGGTGTAAATACAGATTTAGCTTGTTTAAGCCAACTTCTTTTCAGTAAATAAGGGATGGTTAATAATAATTTGTCGTGTTATTATAGCTTAGTCATAATATTATATGTCACGGAATAACAAAATGTACTACATACAAGAGGCTCACTTCCCGATAACCGGTTCTGATTTCCTAGTACTCAATAATATATAGTAAATGCATTTTTTTTGATCTGTGAACATATCAAAATTATTTTTTTATAAGTTATAATAACTTTAATTCAGTTTTTATATCGGAGTAAAACTATTCCTTAAAATAAAATGCAAAATATTATTGATAGTACGAGTAAAATCTGAGTGATATGACTTACTGTTTCGCAAGTCAACTATATACAGCGGTTTTCTGCGAGATGCATTTTTAAATAGAGATTATTGGCCGATACATCCGTGTTTCCCATTTATATTGCCGGCGATGCTTTTCTACTTAACGCAATGTAAAATTGATGTAGTAGTTTGAAATATTGAACATTTAACCGATCGCACGCCATTGTACATGAATTGAGCTTATTTGAATTTTCGATGTAGGTATGATCTTGTGGTAAATACGAGTAGGAATAATCAGACTAGTGAATATTTTATGAAAATGTGACGTGTTATTTTTCTCGCTGAATAGACATTCTCAAATTGAGCTTTAAAAAAAGGTCTCATTAAAATTGCAAAAGTAGCCTTTAAATCATGTGCGTTTAAGTAAATTTTTAACCGATTTCAAAAAAAGGAGGAGGTTCTCAATTCGATTGTATGTTTTCCTCATAACTCCTTCATTTATTAACCGATTTGGTTTTTTTTTTGTTATGGAAGCGTACACTTCCCGTTTGGTCCCATTGTCATCAGATCAGGGTTTGATAACTTCTTAGTGTACTTTGAAGTCGGTTTAAGTTTTTTGTAAAATAGTTCAATTATATAATGACAAGATGAAATAGTTGATGCTTGCTGCGAGCCGTCAACTATTTTTGCTGAGCCAGAGCGGTGTTATTATAGTGAGTGAAGACCTTATGTCGGTCGATATTTAAGTATTGCTCGCGTAAACAGGGTACTATATACTTTGCAGATACTATAAGATTTAATAGATTCTGGAAGATAAAATACTATATTATTTACGCCATGAATAACAAACAAAATATTTCGATGACACTGTCAAAACAACTTAAATTTTCCTCAGGCCAATCGCCCACCCATCTCGACTAGACCCTCTGGAATACGAGCTGGCCGCAGCAGACATTGACCCAGTCAACTGGCAGGAGCGATGCCTGGAGCTACAGCTGGAGTTGCACCGGAGCAGGAACCAGGCCACCAGGGTGCGGGATATGCTGAGAGATAAGGTAGGACTAGAAATAATAATTATCCGTATTTTGTGATGCCAAAGTTTAAAGTGGAAAAATGACACTTGTCGAGGATATGCAGCCGTTTTTTTTAATACCAATTATATGTCGGTTTTAATACGTTTTCTATTATTTAACTTCAAAAGCTAAGCAGTCGGACGTTCCTATTTCCTTTCATATGAATCCGAAAGTTTGTTTGTTTATTGGCACAGAGGTCCGTAAAGGTTGACCGGATTATCATGAAGTTTAGTATATTGTTGCTTTAGATCCTGGAATAGCACATTAAAACTATCTTTAAACCTGCGTTTTACAAGTCTCGACATAAACTTCTTTTGTAATAAAGAGGTACGTGTTTTTACATCTCGTAACGCGGTTGAAACCAAAGCAGCATTATTATAATGACGTTCGTAGACATGCTACGTCAAACCTAATATTAGCTACGTGTTCTCCAAACGGCTACGAGACTCATACGAGTGCTACGAGGAGCGATTGGAAATTCAATCACAGATATATTTTTCTGTGAAGTTATTTCTGTCTTCTTGATACTTTACATAAGTTAAATTTTACAAGTTATTTTCTTATGATGTTCTGAACTATTAAAAAAAATGCGTCGACATGTGTAGTTTCATACTACATGTACTAACTTCACAACATATTATGTGACGCCATTATCTTCAATATAACAGGTAGATCCAATTCCACAGGCCTGATACCACCTGATATCAACATGTGTCACAATACATCACAATCTGCTTTCCTGTGTAATATTAAACATTATTATAGTTGTATACTCTATTGTCGAAGTTAATGTCTTGTTTAAGCTATTCTTAAGATAAAATGAAAATGCAATTATTCGCAAACTAGCGATTATAAAAATATGCAGGTACTAGAACCACCTAAAACTAAATTTTATTTAATTAAGGAAATATAATACGTAGACAAATTAAAAAGAAAATATTAACGAAGGTAGTAAGTATGTATATGTATGATGCAGTTTATGGTCAATCCAAAACATCATGCAAGATTTGAACCGTGCTACTAATAAACTTGTAATAAAAATCTTATGGTGCGTCCATGCTTGGCGAACCGAGCACGAGCCGAGCCTCGAACGAGCACGATTCGCGTAGCGTGGACGGGCTTGCGAGCCTCGAGCGCGATTGTCAGTTTTTTCACGAACAAATTGATTCGCATCGTGCTCGTTGTAGGCTCGTTCGTGGAAGCACCATTATATTGATGAATAATAATCACTACAGTACTGTAATTTATATGATTGGGTAATGATCACTAGTTATCGGCGAAGGGAGCAGCCATTTTCACGCCAAGAAAGTTTTATTAGCAATGAATGTCTTCTAATATTTACGCCTATAAAGCGTGTAAAAGCAGCATCACTTAAAGAAGACGATAAAGAATATTGAGTATTAAAGAAATTAGACTTGGCAGAAAATTAAGGCGCTTTTCAATCTCTTACGTCATCAAATGCCGTGGCGAAGTAATTTAGCGCCCCAGTGGACGGTTACGACGGATTGAGCCACACCTGACTTGCTTGATACTTTTTCTGCTCAAATAAATCAAAATACATTGTTTTTTTAATGTTTTAGCTAATTTTATGACCTTTTTGAATGGGTATGTTGAATTGAAACGAGTAAAATACTCTTTTCTATGTATCAGCTGTTACCATTGTCCGCAATTTTAAAATGAACACGAAAGAATCATGACGAGATCCATACATTGATTTGTACAAAAAATAAAACATTTTAGAGGGTTTTGAATCACTTCCAATGTTGAGATTACATTACCAGCAACATATTAATATACATGAAATATTTTATAAACCCCGCAAAACAGAACAACAAAATAACGGTTTTGGTCGCGAATAGTCGCGATTCGCCGGCATGCCATAGAAATTCGCATTTTTATCCCGGGGTTCTAAATATATTTTAAATGGCTCAAGTTATTCCTTAGGCACCAAGGATCAATAATAACTTCATTGTGACGTCTCTAAAAATCTTTATTTTTTGTACAAATCTCGCCATGATCCTTTTTGCGTCCTTAGTTTAGTTAGTTGTATAAGTGCTTTAGGTTGCATGCGTTATAGAACTTACTTATTTTATAACTATCTATGCAATTCAGTCAATCGTCCATCGTGATTGAAGCACAAACAGAAACTGATCCAGATAAGTTAGTCTCAAAGCTTTTGTAATGTCTCTTCATTTATGTTTTGTGCTGTCAATAAACGATTTCCTATTCCTATTCTTTTCTGATATGCATAAATAGCCTCTGGAATTAGTACAGAAGGATATTTCTTATTCGGTATTAACCAGAACTTGTCCGTAGCGCGTATCACGTCATCTGTTCTTTATTGCGCGGGGATTTAATTTCGTGCGACATTATTCACGAATCCCGGTAAGTTTTTGTGTTCTGCAGAATATCGCTCGCTAGAGGAAAAGAGTTTATGATAGATGGCTGATCCATTTTTCATTACTTTCGTGGGACTTGCGAGGGTTTTTAATGGTGAAGTTTTGGCAGCGGACATTGTATTTTATTTAAGAATGGTTGAGATACAGTGAAGTGTAGATAGGGGAATGTAATTCATCTGGGTCATAAGTTTGGATGTAAAAAGAAATGTATTGAACATCTTTCGCCAAGTATCTACTTAAATGGCAGCTGCACTTGAGTGCCAGTTTTATTTGAAGACTACGGCCACATTATCACTTATCGTGGTAAAATTACTGTATGCATATAAATGTTAAAAATAAATATAAAAATGAATTGTCTGTTTGGGACGAATGCGTTCTTATTTTTTGTTTCTGAACTTTGGTGAGTTGTGCGCAGTCCGGGAAACTCCGGGGTTTCTGGTCATTAGAAAACAAAAAGTTTTGTGTAATTGCTATTTGCCCTGCCGATACTATAACCACGAATTTCGCTTTCAATAAACAAATCTAGTGGATTGAAAGTCTACCTTCTATATAAAAATTAATCCCTATTTCCCTTGGTCACGCCATAACTTAAGAACGACTTTACCGATTTCATCTATCTTTTCTTTTAAAGTTTTCTAATACACTGGAGAAGGTTCTTACGGAAAAAGAAATTAAGAAAGTACTTAGCGTAGAAAATTTAAGAAAAGTTAACGGTAGGGTAGTGTGGTATATCCCTCGGATACGCGGGTGAAACCGCGGGGCGCAACTAGTTCACAATGTATCCTTAACTATATTCATATAATATCTTCCATATCGTTAATTTAGAATGTCAACGAAGCGCATGTAATACCACGACAAGAAACCGATCCAGCGTTTCTATGGAAAACCATAAAAACCACTCGACTAGAAAAGGTCGATAAGACGGGAGACAAAGAGAATAGAATATAGAGCTTTTAGTTAGGGGGGGGTACTGAAATACCTAATAGCTATCAAAATTCTGGTACAGCAAACAGAAATGGTTTATCTTTAGTTTTTGCTGAGTTTTAATTTGTGGTGGCTTCTATGCTGAGGTTATGGAATGCAACTTTTTTTTTATATTATAATAATCTCCAATCGGTTTATATAGGTTTAATAGTGCGACACCATTAAAAAAAACCTCAATGGTGGCCGAAAAGTATGCCAAAATCTTCAAGCCTTTTTGTGAAGGTAGATTTAAAGAAAATCAGTCCGTGTTGAGTGATGGAGAAGGTATTTGTAGACGCTTGTATCTCTACTTTCTAAACAACATTAGTATAACAAATACCTCTCATATTAATATAACAAATACCTCTCTTATTCGCATCACACAAAAACTATTCGTAAACAAACTTCCTCACAAAAAAAATTAATATGTAAATATTTCATAGTACAGAACCCGGGCTGCACTAAGTGGGTACACGATTTAGACGATAAAGTATGCACCGGGGAGATGTATGGCTATTTCTTACAGTCTGAGCTGAGCGGGATTTTAGCGGAAACAATGTTTTAAGCTTTACAGGGAATATCGCGGCGTGCTTTGTATGCTCGTATGAGAGTGGAGTGAAACGATTTGTTGAGATCAGTACAACGTTGGTATTTTTAGTGTATATGTTTTTTTGCGTTTAAGCGAAGTATGATGATGTGGTTAGTACATAAAGCCACGAAAATAACTGCTTTTTAAGTGTAGCTACGCAATTATTAGTTTTTTTTAAACTAGGTACACTAGGTACTACCTACTAGGTACACAAGTGCTAGAAAATACTCTATCATTGTGTGTAAGAGGAAGAGTCGAACAAAAAAATTACGGTAATAATATTACTAGCTCGTGATGTTTAATCCTATTTCTACTTTTTTTATGTTTGTTACCTCATAACTCCGTCATTTATTAACCGATTTGGAAAATTCTTTTTTTGACTGGAAGGGTACACTTCCCGTTTGGTCCCATTGTCATCAGATCAGGATTTGATTAATTCTTAGTGTACTTTGAAGTCGGTTTAAGTTTTTTGTAAAACAGTCCAATTACTTTAAACCATATTCCAGTTATTTTTTAAAGGACCGTTCGCGAATCGATCAGCAGTAGGCAAACCGTACCCACCCCTGTTGACACTCGTTAAAACTTCACAAATTGCCTCAAACGACGTTTACGGCATTTCCCTTTACTTAATTAAAAGTTTCGACTCTCAGAACCATAAGTTTACAAGTCCTTTTTCAAATGACTGATTGACGTTTACAGTTAAATATTATTGCCGTGCTATAATTTACTATTTGCATAGATAATAAACAGTGAGCGTATGGAGTAGGTGATTGATTCAGAGAAAAACATACTAAGACATTATTAATTAAAAACCGGCCAAGTGCGAGTCAGACTCGCGCACCGAGGGCATATAAGTAAATGGTAGTATAGACCTGAGTATTTGATATGCATTTGAATTTATGACGTATTAAAAAGAAACTACTTACTGGATCTCGTTCAAACCAATTTTCGGTGGAAGTTTGCATGGTAATGTCCATCATATATTTTTTTTAGATTTATCTTTCTCTTATTTTAGAAGTTATAGTTCTAAGTATGGGGAATCCCCAAAATTTATTGTTTTTTTTGTATTTTTGTGTGAAAATCTTAATGCGGTTCACAGAATACATCTACTTACCAAGTTTCAACATTATAGTTCTTATAGTTTCGGAAAAAGTGGCTGTGACATACGGACGGAAAGACAGACAGACAGACAGACATGACGAATCTATAAGGGTTCCGTTTTTTGCCATTTGGCTACGGAACCCTAAAAAGTGCCTCACAAATGACACTGAGCCGCTATCCAGTGATTTAGTTTTCATATTTATTTTTTACCTTTTGATTAAATAAATGAAAGATAAACTAAATGAATATAGCAATAAAAGATAGTTGTATCGACGCCGCGACGTAAGTCCCACGTCGATGATTGTCCCTCATGGTCCACATGCATAGTTCACGCGATGCGCGGCTCGGAGCTTTACAAATCGTGTGTCGGTGCATTGATCTGCACTAGTACGAGTTCCACAGAGTAATTAAATATGTGGTTAAACTTTGTATTTGTTTTAGTATATTTATAAAAGTTACTGTAAGATTTTCGAAAGAAACCACCTAGTTTTCTTAGTTTTGGTTTTGTCCAGTGATTGTTGTGAAGCAAAAGTAGCATTAATATGTGGCTGTTTTGTAGCGTTGATCATTATAGCTAATTCAATAGCCACATTTAAAGTGCTTATGTGTGAATAATGTAAAAATGTTTTTTTTTTCTCAATCATAAGGAATGTAAATAAAGTATTATTATCTCTTTCATGTGGAATATTAATCCCCTCTATTGGTAAGTTGTGATGTCTGAATATCTTTAAATACAATAAAAATAGATTTTTGGGATGACAAGCGACCATAATATTCAAGAGGTCTTCAAAAAGTCTTTAAATTAATAACTAATCTATATTTGTGTTTGTAACTTACAACGTGTTTAATAAAAATTTAATTTATGTTTTATCTGTTATCAAATTACTCTGTATTGATCTCAATAGAGTCATACATCACTCCGCTGGGGTTCTCTCAATAAATCAATCGAACACAAACTGTTGCCGACTAAACAGGTAGTTTACGTGGAAAGATGACCGATACCTAATGGTGCGTCCATGCTACGCGAAGCGAGCACGAGCCGAGCCTCGAACGAACAGGATTCGTTCGTTGCTCGCGATTTCAAGCGTGGACGTACTTAACGAGCCTTCAACGAGCCTACAACGAGTGCGATGCGAATCCCTGGCGTTCGTGAAAAAACTGACAATCGGGCGGAGCGCAGTCGAGCACGCACGCTACGAATGCTCGTCCGTGGCTCGGCTCGGGCTCTGTGCGCCAAGCATGGACGCACCATAACGGTATTGCCAATGTCAGCTGTTTGATGTATTGCTGAGTGATAAGAATAATAAGTGGGTAGTATTGAACAAAAAAAAAGGCTATATTTCCTTACGTTTATTATAAAACACAGAAACTTCCGTACAATTTACTTGTATTGGTTGGCGTCGGTTCGATTCCCACTCAGGACTGAAATTTGATTACATGATCAAGTCTTGGTGTATTTAAGTAAAAAGAATATCAGTTAACCGGTTTCCATAGAACAAGCTCTGCGTAGTTTGGAATCAGCTGGTCGTGTGTAAAGAATTTTACAGGATATTATTATTATTTGTTAAGGACATTGATTATGCATTGATGACCTACTTCTGTATGACATCAGAAAGCCATTTTATTTTTATGCAACTAAGTCGGTAAACAAGCATACGGCCCGCCTGATGGTAAGCAGTTACCGTAGCCATATGGACGCTTGCAACACAAGAAGCATTGCTCACACGTTACCGACCTTTCCGATAGGGGAGGGGTCCCCTATGAGCTCTGGCGACCTTACTCACGCGCAGGAACACAACTTTACACAACATAAAGTTATTTGGCTGCGGTATTCTGTAAGGTGGAGGTACTTCCCCAGTCGAGCTGCTCTTTGAGCGAATGAACGCTATGCTCTACTTCTCAAAATTTGCAGTATAGGGTTCATTAAATACTTTCCTTGGCCTTTTTAACTGGATCTGCAAACTAAATAACGTATTCCCCATTTTATCTTTATTAAAACACCTAAGGGAATATCTTTTAGTTACTCTGTTGCCAAAGTCTACCCGGCTTTACCTTTAAAGCCCGAGCTTAGATAAATGATTACAGGTTAACTATGTAGCGTTCATAGTCTCACGGGAAATCGTAAAAATCCAACGGGAATATGCTTAAAACTAATACGGACCTGGGTTCTGTTACATTGTGTTTCTTGGTTATATATGCCGTAAAAAATAATAATGCTATTGGCGGTGCCAGCGGTTTTCATCGCATTTAAATGTGAAAAACACAATACTCCTTGAATTAGTAGTCAAAGACAAACCTTTTTAAAAGAAAATATTCCTACTGATTTCGATGTGATGAATGCGAAGCACCATACGTATTTTCTGATACGGTTTAAAACGGCTCAAGAGAGTCGAGAGAGCTATCGCGACTCAGTAGTAACTATCCAGACACCCGTTCTCTACAGCTACCTGTACGCAACATAATAACCGTATAATAATGACCAATATCTCCAAAGTAAGTAAAATCCAACAGCAAATTCTAAACGACAATGTATTCAAACTCTGTAACGTCCAAACTATCAAATCTCTGACAATATACAGAAGATAGTTCGAACGGAATAGCACGGTCGTAATATCACGTCATATGGCTACGAGATATCGGGCTGCAGCCGTGCGGGGCACGTACGGAGCGCACTACTTGTCTCTTGTTTTTTTCTTTAAAGCAATATGAAACTGGAAGTCTTGGTCTTTTCAAAATTACCACATTATTGTCAAATTTGGAGCACGTTTTAGAAATTTGAGCTATACAAAAGGTATAAATTAAAACTACAGCAATATTTTATTCAGCAGCAGAAGCTGTTATAGCAGAAGAATTGCATATATTTGTGAAAAGATTAAGGAGACTTATTAGAAAACATTTTCTTTGCAGCAGTGGACGAATTTAAGTTGATAAAATAAGGGATGTTTATCTTAAAAAAAAAATAGACCGATTGAATGGTCGTCTAACTTATCATCAATGTCTGGTCATCACCGTTTACAGCCTATGCATGTCCTCGGCTTATGACGGACCAACCTCACAGAACTTTGTCCTAACTTCTCATATCATAATTAAATAGAGTCAAACCTATGTCTAGGCTTAAACCACGCTTAAACTGCTATAAAATATAAGTTCCAATTTACCTGTGTCCAGTAAGACCACAGAGTATAACTGTTACAATAACTGAAGCACTTCAGTTTTATGTTACCATTCGGACGTAAAACTAGGCTTCCTACCCGTTTGCTATATTTTTATGGAGCATGCCTAAGAAACGTACAAAGTGTGTAGGATGTATTACGAGGAAATAGTACAGACTTCCTCCCTCAGTCTGAGGCGAGACTTTGCCTCCTTATGTGTGTTCTACCGCTTGTACAACGGAGAGTGTTCTAAGGATTATTCGACTTGATGCCCACGGCTACCATCTACCATCGCAATTCTCACCATGGACGGGGAGTCCATCCTCACACATTGAAAACAGATTTGTTTCGAACTGTACGGGTGAAAAGGAGTTTTCTTCCGCAGACGCTCGGACTGTGGAATGAGCTCCCCGCCGTGGTTTTCCCAATGGAGTACAGAATGGGGTTCTTCAAAAAGGGTATGAAGAGATTTCTTCAGGGTCGGCAACGCGCGAGTGATACCCCTGGTGTAGCAAGCGTCCATAGGCTACGGTAACTGGTTACCATCAGGCGGCCGGTATGCTTGTTTGCCACCTTAGTGGTATAAAAAAAAAAGACTATGGTACCAATCTCAAGTTGAAGTCTGTCGCCAAGCATCTCCCGGTGTATTCTGCCAGATGCAATTGATAATAATTTCCTTCCTTGGCTGTGTGTTCAACACAGCCACATCATATATAAAGTTATCTTCTTTCCTATCTCACTTTTATTAGAAGTATTTGATAAAACTTCTTTCTTTGTAGATCACCGTTGATTACTAGGTACTGTCTAGTTGAAAATATACCGAGTGTCGAGCAAAAACAAATAGTCGTAATTTGGTTCAAGTGATAAGAGTGAAGCGTTGGTCAGGAATATAATTGCAGATTTATTATTACCAACAAGAGTAAGTAAGTTCCTGGGACCGTTGATTCTATGATTATTGTTAGTTCGCGAAAGCTTAAAAAGTACTGATTCTATGTTTTACAATGAATGTTTTATTTCGTCTAACTAGGCACCTAATTTTCTTGTAGCCTTATCTGTACTACCTTTACTGTTCTATAAATTGTTAAAAATGAAATGAAATATATTTATTAGCCTAAAATATGGAAGAATCTTAAAATTTAAAATAAATGTGCAACATTTTCGCCAGATATTCGGCATGCAAAAATCATTATCATCGGCGTTCCCATACGGGAAAGACAAAAAATATAACAAAATGTTTTTGCTTGAATACCATCTCATCGTGGTATGTGATTGACGATTGTGAGTACACAAATCTTGTCAAGTACTGACTTTTAAGTACAATCTGCGGAATACACCAATAGGTGCTTGGCGACAAATTTTCAACAAGAGAGTGGTAGCCAATAGCCAGTCAGGCGGGAAATAAATAAAAATTATCCAGGGTAATTTCTCACACATGGTCATCTGATCCCAAACTAAGCAGAGCTTGTACTATAGAAATCAGATAACTGATATAATACTTATACTACTTTTTTTTTGTAAATACATACTTAATATACATAATTACACCCAGACTCAGGACATACATACATGTTCATGCACACAAATGCATGTCCTGTGCGGGAATCGAACCTTCGACCTGCGGCGCGATAGGTGCGCAACTGCGCCAATCGGCCCGTCAAAGCAAAAAAACCAATAAGTTATTTACTTTATTATATAATAATTAAGTAAATAACTCATTGGCTTTTTTGCCTTCCCTACCCGCTAACTCGTTTCCCTTGTACCACAGATCCAGGCGCCGAGTGGTGCCGCTGACCGCAGGGCATGCAAATTTATCCGCTCTGCGGCGGTGCGCGCATGCTCTCTTAATTACACTACAGCTAATGCTTTTTCGATGGCCGACCGACTACGAAGCCGTAATTAGTGCGCCGCTAGGTGTGTGGGCCTTTATTGAATTTATAGACGAATTCGTGAAACTGACATGGAGATGAATGAGTAAGAAAGATGAAAAAAACTTAACGTAGTTGATTTAACTTATGCATGGAGGTGATGTCATTGTTTCCGGAAATGCTGATGCTGAACTACCTACACTGATTTTTTTTTTTATTTAACAGTAACACAAAATTTTACTACCAATAACCTAAACAGAGTGACTTGCGAACTGAAAATTACCAGTAACAAAACTAGTTTTGGTTTATTAATAAATTGTTTAATTAAATCTAAGAGATATAAGATTAAATGTAACTAAAGTTAGTTTCAAGACAACAAAACTTCAACATACATAACTAGTTTTGTAGAACCTTTTTTTCAGTGTATGTATAGATAACGAAGCTTTCTTAATTATGAAAGAGATTTAGGTCATAGTCCACACTGTAGGCCTAGTGCAGATTGCGGGACTTCTCATACAAGTAAAGACAAAGATTTATTTTAATTTATATATTAGTATCAATAAAATAAATAGATAAAATATCTATCATCATTTTGTCTTTGCTTGTTATAGAGAAAGTGAGTCTGTTGATTCGGGTTAGATGCAAAATGGTAGAAGGATACACATAGTATACTTCGTATTCGAAGAACGCAGGAATCCGCGTGTAGAAGTTAAATATAAAAAACAAATTCACACACGGTCAACTCGAACGTGAACCGTAAAAATAACATTAATAACAAACCGTTATTTGATGGCATTAATTATAGTCACACCACTCGCAAGTAGATTAACTTTATCAATTTCACATGACGTTTATTTATTGCCCGAATAGTGGAGCGATAATAAGGAGCCAAAAAATTGTTTAGAATTATACGGGCTTGCTTTTATATTTATGTTTATTTGAACGAGTGTTTTTGCTTAGTCAATGTTTATGTATCGCTATGTAAAAGGCAGCATACTTTTCGTTTTTATTAGGGTTCCGTAGCCAAATGGCAAAATACGGAACCCTTATAGATTCGTCATGTCTGTCTGTCTGTCTGTCCGTATGTCACAGCCATTTATTTCCGAAACTATAAGAACTATAATGTTGAAACTTGGTAAGTAGATGTATTCTGTGAACCGCATTAAGATTTTCACACAAAAATAGAAAAAAAACCATAAATTTTGGGGGTTTCCCATACTTAGAACTGAAACTCAAATTTTTTTTTTCATCAAACCCATAAGTGTGGGGTGTCTATGGATAGGTCTTCAAAAATGATATTGAGGTTTCTAATATCATTTTTTTCTAAACTGAATAGTTTGCGCGAGAGACACTTCCAAAGTGGTAAAATGTGTGTCCCCCCCCCTGTAACTTCTAAAATATATGATGTACATTACGGTGCAAACTTCCACCGAAAATTGGTTTGAACGAGATCTAGTAAGTAGTTTTTTTTTAATACGTCTTAAATTGAAATTAATATCAAATACTCAGGTCTATACTACCATTTACTTATATACCTACAGTTTTGTACGGAACCCTCGGTGCGCGAGTCTGACTGAAAGAGTACGAGTATGAGTAATAGAAGTAGCACGACAATGCATAGAATTATAACACAAGAAGGAAAAGGAATATAGTTTTCTAGCCCGTGGGTCAAATAGACCAAGGTATGTAATACCCAGGGTATGCAATTATTACGGTAAACGAAACAATATTTTATAGCTTAAAATAACGTGGGCTGTACTGTTGACAAATCGTCCAGCGATTTGACAGAATATTTATTTTGTAAACACTGTAATTAAGTATTGGTAAATAAATAATAATAAAAAAAAACTTCAAATTATTATACTCAGCTTGAAATGTTTTATTTGAAAATAGGCCATGGGCCATATAAACGGATGCATCTCTTCTTCCTCACGTCCTTTACTCGTCGGTCGTGATTCCCCCACCAAATCATATTTTCTTTGACAATGTTGCATCATCTATGCCTGTCTTTGGCAACGTGGAGTGCCTCGTGGAGGTTGGTGTTCAAAGATGAGTGAATCTGGTCAGACCTCTCGTAGGACGTCGATCACAAAATATGACCAAGTTGTCAATTCACCCGACCGACTCAGCAGTTTCCTGTACCCCATACAGGCCACTCGAGAGCCTTATCCATCGGTTATCGATTTTCGACCCATTTGGCCTACCTGTTTCTCATACGACTGCTTGCTAAATACTTATTTGTATGGAAATATTAATAAAATATGTATTTTATGGGCGTCCATCATGATTGCCGCGTGCCCGTCACGTCGCGTCGTCGTACCGTGTTCCTGTCATGTAGCGTAATCTAGAATCACGTAAAGATCATGCGTTTTTTTACATACATTCAGTTACACAAGCAAACAATAACGAATCATATCTATATTTTTAAGACTTCCCAAGATATCACTGATGAACAAACTACTAGTAAACAATTTAGGACCATTTCCTGTGGTTTTGTTCAGGCTCTTGTCATCAGTCACAGCCACATCATCAGTCAAATCATCAGTAACGTCATCAGTTAATTCACAGGTCATGTCATCAGGCAAACAGTATAGTTCTGTAGTTTGGAACCCACCACCATGCCAGTCACCATCGCGGTACGGCGCGGCGTGACTGATCGGTGACGTTAGGGTAAAGTGTCTAATATGCCGAAATGCACCTTAAATTGTATAATGCATCTGAATTCTTTATTTTTGTAGACGGTTATTAAATGTTATACGGTTACAAAGTCAGTGTGTAACCAATGTAGGCTCGCACGAATTTCCAACATGCCATGTCGCTTAATATTCCCGGGGTGACTTCTCTTGAATACTAATTATAGTTAAACTAAAGTTTTATTCTTTACGGTGCCTCCATTAATAAATCAACGTGATGTATGGTCGTTAAAGTGTTCTGGATTTAAAGGGCAGCGAGAGCTCAATAAAAATGCGTCTTGCTAATCACGGTATATTGCAGACTGAATCAAGGTACATTGCTACAGTGGTTGGAGGCATTGCCTACCCTCTTATATCTACATAATGCGTATAGCGAACTACCTACATTACAATCCTCCACCCTATTCATAACTAATAATTTTAATTTTAATAGAACAATCTTTTGAAAACGTACTACTATACATCATAACTTACTTACTACCCATTACCTACATACATGACAATCTGACAATAACTTAACTTAATATAACATAACATGACATGACATAACATAACAATAACATAACATAACAACATTAATCGGAAGCAGCGGCAGGCTTGAGGAAATTTTCTATATATAGATTATATTTTGTAAATATAGATTGTATTTTGTACATATTTGTTGTAAATAAAACATAACAACATTAAAACAATACTTGATACAATCTTATAATTATACATCTAAATTAAAACTGATAAGAAGGTGGGTTCTGTAACCGACATTTACGTATACGTTTGGACCGGGGAGTTATTATGAGTGGTGGCGCAGTCAATGCGGGTGCGGAAGGTGTACTCCGCTCTGTGGTTACATCTGTATTAACGTCAGCATTGCTAGTACTGACCGTGCCATCCTCAAGGGTAGGTGGATCGGTGGCTGGCGCCTCCTGATCAACCAGTACTGGACATTCACCTATTGGTTCCGGTTGTGGAGGACATTCGCTTGGCTGGAAAGTCGCGGCTAAAGAACTTCGTGATCTCCGTCTTAACTGATCAATATGCCTATGAGATTCCCTACCAATTGGATCTAGAACCCTATAATCCGTCACACCTAACTTCTCCGTTACTTTCCCCGGAACCCATTTATTTGTACCCTGATACTGACGTAACCACACTTCTTCCCCAGGTTGTAGGGTACGTTCGTTTTCAGTACCTAACTCTATTTGTCGCCTTTGAGCGTCTCTAATTTTTTTGTCCCGGTCCGGCCTCAGAATATCTAATTTAGTACGAAGCCTTCTCCCTAACATAAGTGAAGCCGGGCTTTCCCCAGTAGTGCAGTGTTCCGTATTTCGATAATGTAATAGAAATGTATTCAAAAATGATTGAATATTTTCCTTCTTACGGACGGCTTTCCGAATTGCTCTCTTAACCGTACGTACAGCATTTTCCGCTGCTCCGTTTGAAGCCGGGTGGTAGGGTGCTGTAAAAACATGTTCAATTCCCTGCCTACTAAAATAATCTGCGATTTCTTTACTCGTAAAGGGTGGACCATTATCGCTAACTATCTGTTTCGGTAACCCCCAACGAGCAAAAACTTCAGATAGTATGTCTAATGTATAGCGAGCCGCTGTACTAGGTACCGGGAACACTTCCAACCATTTGGTACGAGCATCCACCAAAATTAAATAAATCTTACCAAAAATAGGTCCTAGGAAGTCTAAGTGTACCCTTGCCCAGGGCCGCGCCGGCCACGGCCAGGGCGCGAGCGCATGGCGCGGCGGCGCGTCCGCCTCGCTCGCGCACACCTCGCAGCGCTTGCACAGCGCCTCGAGCGCCTCGTCGACGCCAGCCCACCACACGTAGCTACGTGCTATCGCCTTGGTTTTTATAATACCCATGTGTGATTCATGCAATTCGTTTAGAACCCGATCCCTACACTTTTCCGGTATTACGACTCGGTGACCCCACATAATACAACCCAGCTCCTCGTAAAGTTCCTTTTTTCTGTTAAAGTATGGTTGTAATTCTCTGACTTCATTATGTTCCGGCCAACCGTCCCTAATAAAATATAAGATTCTACTCAAAATTGGATCCCGCAATGTCTGTCGTTTAATCACGTTATGATCGAGCAATAAATCGTTCTCTGCGAAATGCAAGTAAGTCTGTTCGGGCGGGTCGAGCGATGAGTCACTCACTTCAACCGGCATCGGTAGCCGCGATAAGCCGTCCGCCCCATTGTCGTGTGTGCTTACATATTCAATATCGTATGTATACGCCGATAATATAATTGCCCAGCGCTGCATGCGACTCGCTGCCATAGCTGGAATACCGTGTTTAGGACCAAAAATGCTAACTAGTGGTTTGTGATCCGTCCTTAAGTTAAACCGACGACCGTACAAATACTGGTGTAGCTTTTTAAAACAAAATACAATTGCAAGCGCTTCCCGATCGATTTGCGAATAATTTTTCTCCGCCGGTGTAAGCGCACGCGACACGTACACAATAGGACGGTCCCGGCCGACGCGGTCTTGCTGTGTGAGCACACCGCCTATTCCCCGCGCGCTCGCATCACACGTCAACACTAACCGCTTACTAGGATCGTAGTGTGCTAATACTTCAGCACTGGTTAAAATACTTTTTATCTTTACAAAGGACGCTTCACACTGCCTAGTCCACTTCCAACTTGCTCCTTTTTTTAGTAATTCATACAAAGGAGAAAGTAAAGTACTAACATTTTTAACAAACTTTGCGTAAAAGTTAACTAATCCTAGGAACGATCTTACTTCAGGTACTTCAGTGGGGCGAGGAATTCGTACTATTGCCGCTACCTTCTCAGGATCTACCTTGATACCATCTTTAGAAATAACGTATCCTAAATATTTCACTTCTTCTACCAAAAATAAACATTTACTTTTTTTTAACTTCATACCGTGAGTATGCAGCCTGTGAAATACCTTCTCGAGTATACCTAAATGTTCTGAGGCCCCTCCCTTCGTACCTACGATCACATCGTCCAAAAATACCTCCACACCGGGAATGTCATTTAAAAGATTTGACATAATCCTTTGGAAAATGCCCGGGCTTGACGATAAACCGAATACTAATCTATTATATTTAAATAACCCGCGGTGTGTGTTAATAACCGTCAAATCTTTTGAATCATCCAATTCTACTTGATTATAAGCCTGTGAAAGATCAATTTTTGAAAACAACTGTGACCCATTTAAACTCACAAATAAATCTTCAATTTTAGGAAGGGGATATCTATCGATCAGTAAGACGGGATTAAGCGTAATTTTATAGTCTGCACAAATGCGAAGTCCCCCATCAGCCTTACGTACCGGTACCAATGGCGTCGCCCAGTCCGAGCTGTCCACAGGCTCAATAACGCGGTCGCGCAGCATAGCGTCCAGCTCCGCGTCCCCTGACCTTTGAGCGCGTAGGGCAGCGGCCGCGCGCGACAGAACACCGGCGAGGCACCCTCGCGCACTCGCAGCTGAGCCTTACCACCGGTGAACCGCCCCAGTCCGCCACTGAATAATTCTTTATACCTGTTAATTAACATAGGTAAATTATTACACGGCTGTCTCGAGTCCTCACAATAATTAATTCCATTATGGAAAGATGGAATTTCAATGCCTAGCTCCGACAACCAATGTCTGCCAAGTAGTGAGGTTGTACCCCCATCGATTACAAACAGTTCAAGACATTTGACCTGGTTAGCGTATTTCACTACTGGTCTAATAACCCCTAACGGTTTTATCACGCTACCATCATAAAACTTAAATACCAAATTATATTTTTCTATGGATCTAATTTTAAAATATTTCTCATAGGTAGTTTTGCTAATACATGATACTGCCGAACCCGTATCAATCTCCATCTTAAGTGGGTGATCATCAATACATAAAGTGAGACTTACTGGTTTATAACCGTTTAAACACAGCTGGTGCAATTCTCCCTCCAGTTCATCCAAACTGGAATCTTCACCAGCTTGCTCCTCCAAGGAAGGGTTCACATGGTTGACACCACGCTTTCCTACCCCACTTGACTTGTACTGCGGGCAAACGCGTCGCAAATGGCCGCTTTCCTTGCACTTACTGCACACAAAACTTTTATAACGGCATCTGTCTCTCGTATGACCGCGCCTGCCGCACGCCTTACAGTCGTCGTTCCCGTCTGCATCCACCGAGCTCCGCGCATGGACTGGGCGCCGCCCGCGTCCCCGTGCTGTCGCCACCGCATGAACCGCTCCTGACCCGGCACCCCCTGCCACGGGTTCCATCACCGCCGCATCACGTTCCGCCGCTTCCAACATGCACGCTATTTTCACTGCACCACCATATTTTAAATCATTTTCAGCAAACAACCTTTGGCGAATGACTTCACTGTGTATCCCGCACACCAGCTGGTCCCGCAGATTATCTTCAAGACTGTTTCCAAAGTCACAGTATTTTGATAATCTCTTCAGATCTCCAATGTACTGTGCCATCGACTCCGTGTTGTTTTGTCGCCTTTGCCGAAACCGGTACCTTTCCGCCATTATAGATGGCTTAGGTTGTAAGTGGTTCCGTAAAACGTCAACTGCCGTCTCGAAAGTTACATCTGCCGGGGCCACTGGACTTGATAAATTGCTCAACAATTCGTATGCCTCATCACCCATCACCGTTATAAGTGTAGGTAACCACAGCTCCTTTTTGACCCCATTCACCTTGAAGTACATTTCCAATCGTTCCACGTACAACGACCAATTGCCGGACTTCATATTATACTCGCTGATTTTTCCAACCGACGACATTATGGTAATGCTGAAGTATACTTTGTAAAATAATCCTCGATCGCCAATAAAGTGTTCTGGATTTAAAGGGCAGCGAGAGCTCAATAAAAATGCGTCTTGCTAATCACGGTATATTGCAGACTGAATCAAGGTACATTGCTACAGTGGTTGGAGGCATTGCCTACCCTCTTATATCTACATAATGCGTATAGCGAACTACCTACATTACAGTCGTGTGGAAGTTATTAAGTTTCACTTAACTTGTTATTTATGGCTATTTAATTATTTGTTTACTATTGTGGGATTTTTATTGTTTGCGTATGGTTATGGGACTGTGAACTTGTAAATTGAACTTTAAGGAAATAAGTGTGTCAATTTCAAAACTTGGTTATTTTTTCCCCTGCGCTATCTATTTGTTTATCTATCTTATCGCTATCTATCCATTTATCTATCTTTCGTCAGACTGGCTTGGAGTTGATTCAAGTCTGCAATAGTCTGCACCCATCACATTTTATAGATAACAAAGAAGGATTTTGCTGTTTTTTTTTCTCCATCTTTCCAGTTATACCTAGTTAGACATTTTCAGTATCAATATACTAGCATTAATTAAAAAGAAAATAGCTATCTTTAATTTTACCCAGTTTTTAGATTAATAAATGTATAACTTTTATTTGAATACTACCAAAAGCTTCTTTGTTTTATAAAATCTTTCAGTTGCATTTCAAATTCCAGCACCCAATATTTCTGGCTTTTATATACAGCTCGAAAGCTCCAAAAAACTATCAAAAGTGAAGGCAACCTCACTCTTGCTTCCGATTTAAAATAGTTTGAAATATTGCCGCGTTGGTTGGAGTAGACAGGCAATTCCGCTTGCATTAGGGTCCTGTACCAGTTGACGTGAGACTAATAGTTAACATTACCTACTATGTTGCACCACCCTTACTTGTATCATGTTTGAGATACCCATGAAGCAGATATTTGCTTCATGGAGATACCCAATTAATTTTTAAAACTTTCAGGCTGCTCTGGCAATAAGAACACTAGTTGTCCCTCGCTGTTTCACCTGCGTTCCCGGCATAAAAATAATATTAGTTCCAGAGATTAGCGCGATTCAAAAAGTAAGATATAACAAGTTCTTTGTTAAAAATATCATTTTTAATACAAGCTTTTTTATGAGTGACTGTACTTGCGACAAAGTTCTCATCAAGTCGAATCAATCGAACCCAAAGTCGATGGGGTTATGTATGGTTTTATTACGGAGTTCCTATGGCCACCTTCCAGCTCCATCATCAGATCAGCTCCACGTCATCATAATATTGCATTGTCACGCGATTTGCATATTCGTGCAAAATTTCAGCTCAATCGGAAACCGGAAAGTTGGGCAAATTTTACTTGCAAAATTCTATTACAGACAACAGGACAGGTGAAACTAAATAAAAGCGCTGGTTCAGCATGGGGTTCTTCAAAAATGGTGTGAAGGCAACACGTGAGTGGATAGTTAACAGCTTACCGCGGGCCGTATGCTTGTTTACTACCTTAGTAGTATGAAACAGCGCTTTCATGTAGCTTGCTTTGAGAAAAGGTGTTTATTTATTCCTAGGTCAAACAAGATGATTTTCGGTACTTTCTCTCACCTACCTGTCAAGCTGGGTGCGACATATCTTCGGCGAAGATAGCTCTTAGCACTGCCTACAGTAGGAGTGAATTGCTTACTATTTTATAAGAATTCTTTATCAACAAATTCCACATCAACTGCGTTTAAAATGCAATTGAATGAATAGCCTAAAGAGTACAGAAAAGGTCATTTCGTAAGACGCCATTGCAAAGTCCATTACAGACTTTTCATTCTTCCGAACCCTAAATACCTTAAAGACCTTTGTTCACGATCCATTCATTTGAACTGAAGACTTCCTCTTTCACGTTTATGCATACCTCTTCATTTTGCATTTAGTCTAGTTTGTATTTTTTGCCGACGGGACACGCAATTGTTGTGTTATTATTAAAAATGCTTCGTCTACACACATTACTTGCAGTGAGGTACAAACTGTGCGGTAATGTAAAGTAAAAAGCACTAGTGGGTAACAAGCTACATTATGAAACTAAAAACGGTGCAATAAGTGTCACTTTACGAGTAAGTGTGTTGAAATAGTACATTGTGATACATATGTGCAAAGTTAAAAAAGAAAAAAGAGTAATTGCTGAGTTTATTGCTGGCTCTTCTCAGCAAATGATTGATTGATTTTGAAATGTCTTTATTTAATAAAGGCAAACACAAAATAGCATACAAAATGATATTATTCTAAATTGTACACATAAATATTAATAGAGTTTATGAGGTTTGATCACCTTTATAAACAGACAATACATGAGAAGAGTTAATACATACACTTGTGTTTACACTTTAACAAACTTATGGGGTACAGATTTATGTGATAATCTTAGTGAGATTCGAAACCGATTCCGAAACGTTGTTAGAGTATTAGAGTCAGACTTTTTATAAGTGCCTGCTTAGGTCTATTTGAATAAATGTAATTTGAATTAAAGCTTTTTGACTGTAATATCTTTTCAACTAGTAAGTAAATAATCTGTTAGGTAATTTTGCAAAGCTCTTTAAAAATAAAGATAAATTTAAGTAGCTGATAGCGTCTGTTCTTTTTTATTGCTTAATATTGTTCCTTTCTCCGATTCATTAATCAAACACCTTTCATTGTCTCAGAAAAAAAGGGTTCTTGGATATAACTCTTTACCCATGTGTACGGGGACACGGGTTAAAGCGTCCAAACATATGTCGGCTTAGAATCAGACTGTGAAAAACGTTTTTGTATTTCCCTTACTTGAATGTAATAAACAGTCTGTACCTATTCTAGAATTTATTATGAACTGAAGTCATCCGAAAAAAATCTCTAGAATTTGACCATTCATCAATATCAAAATGCTTCAGAAACTTCCTAATGAGATGGCTGAAGCCAATTGACCTGTGCAGCCTTCGTTTGCTCTTACAAACAAGGGTTTCGGAAATTAAAAAAAAACCACATTAAGGAGGTTTTCCTTCATCAAATTTAAGCCAGCAGGGCGTTTGATTGAATTAACATGAAACTTTTGGGACCGGGACCTGACAAATTTATCGCCATAGGATTTTTGCGCCCATCCAACTCGTAAAAAACCAAGTTTAACTTTCGAATTACATTTTTATTTTATTGGGATACCGCTGGCTTTTACGGCTTTCAATTTGTACATGCTGTTTTTCCCGATTTTCATGTTAAAATGATTGTTCTGAACGCACCAGATGCAGAATTGGAATTCTATTGATTTAATTATGTAGTAGTATCAGTTTTTGTAAATATTTATTGAATAATAGATGCGCCCGCGGTTTCACCCGCGTCCCCGAGGGATATCCTGCCCTACCGTACCGTAAAGTGAAGTTTTCTTAAATTTTCTAATTTTCTACCCAACTTTCTTAATTTCTTTTTCCGTAATAACATTCTCCGGAGCATAAGAAAAAAAAAATTCGTTCTCATGAATTCATTTTTATATATATAGAGATTATTTCGCAGTTGGCTTTTCCTCTCTTGCATCCCTTAAAGAAATGCATTTCAATAAATAACGCGCCCAAAATTTTAATTACCTTCCAAACACAATAGGATCCGGCTCGAAGGACCAAAGCATACCCAAACAAAACAATTCCTTATCACGACAGCAATTATGAAAACATATCAATCTTTCCGCGACATTAAAACCACTTGAAATAGCACTTTTTTTCATTTCGCACAGAAAAGAAATCCTCGGCCAAATGGAGGGTAAGGGGAGGTTGATATAAAAACGCGTGCTCGGCTGTAAGAAGACGGTCATTAAACAGGATCGCTATCATAATTGAATTAAAAATTCCGACACGAGCGTGTTTAAAGAGGGGGGACGTGACGCTGTCCTCGCTATTGCATCAGGCTGTTAGCAGTTCAGGTCTATGAGGAAGAATATATTTTTGGATATGAAATCTTTATGTTTGATTGGGTTTTGATATGCGTTTTCGATTCTTAATCTATATGGTGGTTAGTTTTAAAATTGAATGACTAGAGTAAGAGTATTAATATGAGCCCTATGTTTTTTGTCGAGAATTCACGAATATAGTGTTGTTGACGAAATTGTGATTCAAGCAGGAATATGTAGTTGTTATGGAAAATAGGTTAAGTTAATGTTAAATAAGGTTCCGAAAAGATGTTTATTGTAAACATAAAGGAACCCTTCTTCATCTTTTAATTTTATTTCATTTTTATTAAAAAAAGATAATCGAAAAGCCTTCGATCAAAACTATACGAGTAAGTGCAGAATTGCGTGTACCTAATGTAATGTGGTCATAAAGATTATTATTATTATCAGAGCATGTATATCATTAAATACAATAGATTATTTATCATCGAAGAACGATACGTGGTGGCAAGATGCAAGTAGCTCAAGGCTCGCTGTCAACTTGTCAAACCGCAGACATACCCGGGGGCGGCTCTAGATAAGGGAAACTTCATGCTTAGAACCGCGTTGCGATTGAAAGCGGGGGAGATAGCGGGCTATTGTGTGTATGAAGTTTGTAGTTTTGAGTCTGTTGTTGTTTGATCATAAAAATAGACGTAAATAGCAACGATCCAAATGTCGTTGAAGTTATGAAATCGTACTATCTAAACTAAGTTAAAAATTCAGTAGGAAGACAAAGTGCCTACAACTCAATAAGATTGAAAATCAACGACTAGTGAATAACTTATCAATTGACAGATTAAACGCAGAACAATTGAATTAAACGTCGAAAAAAATTGCAAAATACCGTTGAAACAAA
Source organism: Achlya flavicornis (assembly GCA_947623365.1). Lineage (NCBI taxonomy): Eukaryota > Metazoa > Arthropoda > Insecta > Lepidoptera > Drepanidae > Achlya > Achlya flavicornis. The sequence goes on from OX392482.1 coordinate 10,545,839, forward strand.
TGGCTGATATCTGTCTGATATGCCTGAATTTGTCGATAGGATCGTCTTTCGATCATGCGTTTGTCATTATATGATATCGCTACGACACTGGTTTTGTTACGTGAATCGGGCCAATGTGATGAAGACAGAAGTTGGTACGCGCACCAAGAAAGTATCGAGTGAGGAACTGTAATTTCGCCACATTTGCAGCGTCAATATTGCTTTATAACTGAATTTAATAAAAAAAAATGGTAGAACTGTCATATACAAAAAAGTATTAACATTTTTGTAAATGTAAATACTTGGTGGCTTGTGGCACGGTAAAATGAAAATGTTGATTTGCAATTCGTATATCAGTGTAAATAAAGCTGAGAATGTGGTGAAATTAACTTCTCTTTGGCTTTGCAGTGTAGCAGTGTTGTCTGAAACAACGGTTGTTTGACGCGTTTGCTTTTTTTTTTACTTCACGCTGATTGCCATGCGGCTACATTTTTATAAGAACGTATTTGCAATCGCTTATTGTCAGAACGTAGCTTTACTATCCCCAATCAGCTAAAAGTTGTGTCTAGCTTATTGCATATCGCGCGATAGTTCTGTTCTTACTGTTAAACCAATCAATACTTTGCAGCCATACTAAAGATAAAATCAAAGCGATGTAGCGTGGTTTTTGCATAAGGTACCTAGCTATAGCTACAGATAATATTGTGTACATGTGTACTCATGTGTACTTTTCCGGTAATATTGAACACCGTTCAATATTTTTCATCTGCTCAGCCGTGCGCCGAGGGAAGGCTTCACGTTTCATTTATCCTGCTATTCCTCGCTCTGTAACCGTGCTGGTGCTTAAACTTCGAACTAATACGGGCGATAGAGACCTTAAACCTTAGATGTTAAAACCTCCTTCCTTCTTTTCTTCCTTATGGTGCGTCCATGCTTGTCGAACCGAGCACGCATAGCATGGATGCACCGTTACAGAATACCGCAGCATAATAACTTTATGTTGTGTTCCTGTGCGTGAGTAAGGTCGCCGGAGCTCATTGGGGAGGGGGGAAGGGTCGGTAAGTTATGAGTGATGCCCCGCGTGTTGCAAGCTTCCATATTACTGTGATATGGCTATGGTAACCATCGGGCGGGTCGTAGGCTTGTTTGACAAAAAAGCAAATAATTTTATGGTGTAAATTGGTTTAAACAAATTCCTACTTCCATAAAATGTTGTTGTAAAAATGTTACATGTAATTCAAGATACTAATGTTATTTGAACCCAAGTTCGGAATGTACGTGGTTGCCCTACTCCTGCACCAATATTTCTGCGTTTCAAATTACTGAAAGCGTACAAATTCACCTTCTAAGGAAAATGAGAAGAGACCTCTTCCGTTTCTAAAGATCCTATATAATATTATATATTTGTATAAGTACTCTTGATCAATTTTCATTAGACGTTCCTCTCGACATTTACCTATTGGAAGATAGGAAGTAAGTACCTACTTATCTACTATTGTTGATAACAATCAATTCGTGTGTTAGTCTTTACTATTGTTACTTATTTTATATACTAATATCATGTTGTAAATCTTTTTTTTTTCCATAATCAACAGTAAAAAAAGAAAAAAAAAATATTAAATTAAAAAAATTATGATACCATAATTGCGTATTTTTCAAATATTTCTCCATATACAACACTTTGTATATGGAGAAATATACGACAATACGACAATAAATGAAACCAAGTAAAGTACCCATAAATACAAACAACTTTTACTTTAGGACCAAATTTGAAATCGCTAAACAAATACATTTTTTATACATTTTAGTCGAGGAGACTGAGTATGAAAAGCTGTATTTTTTTTGAGATTTCGAAGTTGTTTATATAGTAAAATATGTTCGTATTTATGAGTACTTTACGTGGTTTCATTTATCGTCGCATTGTGGTATCCACCTCGTATAACTTAATGAATTGAAGTTTGATTAAAGTTATTGTTAGGGTCGGAGACAGCTTGGATTATAATTACTTGACTGCCTGACTGATTGATACATCAACGACAAATAAGAAAGGTTTTTGGAAATTCCATTTTTAAGGGGGTAAGAACGGAACGCGGGTGAAACCGCAGGGCGGTGTTATAATTTCATGAATACACAAGCCAAAGAAATACCTACCATATTCATTGTTCGGACTCAGAGTTTGAAGTTTGAATCAAGTTATTGTTAAGGCCGGAGACAGCTTGGGTCTCCTGATTTAATAATAATATTAAATTAAGCCCTGCATACACGCTGCGACTATTTGATCAATCAGTTTTGTCTATGCGATTGTTTTGGGTGCGTAGGTTTATTAATATAGGTTGCAACTTTTCCCTTAAGCTGCAGTTTGGAAGAAACTAGATTGTAGGAACTTACCTCATAGAAGGTTATGAAGAATGTTTTTTGCTACCGGTTTGGTAGTTTTTAATGCTTACTGATTTTTCAAGCCATTCAAATAATAAAAAAAAAAAAAAAAAAATTTTTATTTTCAAATAATTAATCATTTCTTTTTGTAAAATATCCAAAAAATATTCAAAGCAAAAGCCATCGACGGGCAGGTTGGCGTGGTTGGTGAGATAACTTACATGCCACGACTCAGGTCAAGGGTGAAATACTAACCCACGATAGACACTGTATGTGCATGACCATGGCTGTTTGTCCAGAATCTGGGCGTAATTTAGGGCCTTTTTTTTTCTTTTTTTTTTTACGTGGGGAAATCCTCATGGATACCCGGTCACTCCGGGGGGAGCGGCCGGGTTATGTCAGACTCCTACTGACTAAAACCCCACGGTGTTCCTACATGTCGCTGCCGGCTGGATATACGGGGGCGCCGAAGCATTCGTCCGCGTATCCAGCAGCGACGGCCTGGTCGGAGGCCTCCTCTTCGTCGACGCCGTCTCCTCCTGAGTAGCGTGCGGAAACACACGCTCCGCTACTCGGGCCCGATGTTGATGGGCGGCAGACTCCCCCGAGTCCGCCACCCTTGGGCCCATGTTGGGGGGAAGGTGGCTTAAAAAAGCCGCCCTCCGACGCCCGGTTCTCCTGCGGCGGATAGCCAGGGTGGTAGTATCCTCCCTGTCACGTTCCGCCGCCTCCTTTGCAAGCATGACTCGCTCGCAAAAGGAGTGGAGTGCGTCCCACGATCTCTCGCTGTCAACCACAGCGCGAACCACGCTCGGCAGCGAGAGATCAGTCCCCACTTCGGCGCAGAGCTCGCTGCGCTCGCTTTCCCAGGCCGGGCACACCTCCAGCGTGTGCTGGGCCTCCTCCTCGAGGCACCCGTCACAGTGGTGGCACTCGGCGGTCGGCTCCCTCCCGGCAATCCGACACAGATACCTCCCGAAACAGCCGTGTCCCGAGAGGATCTGCGTCAACCGGAAGGTCAACACGCCGTGCCTCCGCTCCAGCCACTCATCCAGTACTGGACGGATGGCCTCAATGGTCCTGTGGCCCGCACTAGGGTGCTCCAGCCTGGACTTCCACTGTAGGATCGCGAGCGTGCGCAAGTGCGCCCTGCTCCCCTCCAGCATAATTTAGGGCCTAGGGCGACTTTGATGAAGGTTAAAGCTACTGAAGTAACCACCAGGTGGAAGGACTGGCAAGAAATTTGACCGAGGCCATTTTTTTGGACAAGTGACTGTATATTTTTTTTTTCAAAAAGTTTAATATTAAAATCATTTTAAAGAACTCTGTAAAAACTAACTATAGATTTCCCCGAATGTAAATTACATTCACAATTCTCATCACAACGGTATTAAGCCCCTCGCAGTCAGGTGAACAACCACTATGCTATAGGCATACTATACACTGTAGTAAAACGTCAAACTGTCGTTACGATAAAGCCGTACGAACGCACGCGAATACTCCCGCATATAACGCTCTAATTGAAACTGCGGGAAATTTAATTTGGATTTACTTCGTACGGTGTTACCGGATGACGCGATTGAACGTGGATGTTAATTAAAAATTAAATGGGTACGGATTAATAAAGTAAAATCAAATGAGATTTTTTTGTACATAAGCCTATGTATGTGGTACAAAAATATATACATATATATGTATGTATCTACCAAAATACATACAAACATACAAGTATTATATATCTGAGTAACTTAGATTGTTTTGTTACCTATTTACTATAACATATATATCTTATTATTCACTCTGAAATATTATTTACTTTATTTTTCTTTGTTCTTGCTACTTATTCTTGCAATATTTTATTTTTCGTTTAAGCTTTTATGTTATTTATCTATTTTTATCGTATTTATTATTATAATTTATTCTAATTTATACTATACTAGTATTTAATGGTTGTTCTACTCGGGCCATTTAAAAGTACTTTCCTATTACTCAGAGGTTGCCTGGAAGAAATCGCTTTAGCGATAAGGCCGCCTATGTAGATTCGTCATTTTGTTTTTTGAAGCCAGATAACTTAACTGATATACTTCGTATACTATTTTTATACTAATATAAATTCAAAAAAATTCAAAATTCAAAATCATTTATTCAAATAGACCTTCGCAGGCACTTATGAAAAGTCTGACTCTAATACTCTAATACCGGTATATAATATAAATAAATATAGATAATAACACCCAGACTCGGGATACACAGGCATGTCTGTGCTGGGTAGGAATCGAACCCACGACTAGTGAAATCAAATTATCTTTTTTCTATTCATCCTGTTTTATTATTCTAACAACTTCATATAAAAATAATTCAGAGATCTTTTTGGTGTGGATATAATTTCCACGCTTCGTTAAACTGAACCGAGTACTAACTGCATACAAATAGCCTAGTTGCATGTTTAATACTTAGTTTATTCAAATACCTCTTAAACCTTCGCACCCCATACAAACAGGTCTGCCCCGAGGCGTTTAGCTTACAAAATTGAATTCCGCAAGGCGTTCCCGGCGTAAACTATCCCGCAAGATAGGGGAGGTTATGCTAAGATCAGACGCGGTCTGCGATACCGCTCGGTAATGAGATGTGGCATGTGGTATGGGAATGAACACCACCTGTGTGTTACAGCCTTTAAAATTCGATTATTGTGTATTGATATTAGCGTGGGCTTCGTGCAACATTGCTTCCGGTGTAGCGCGTGTTACATATTTTCCTAATAGTTGAACCTTTATTATGGTACGTCTACGCTACGCGAACCAAGGACAAGCCGAGCACACGTGGAGCACGGATTCGCGTAGCGAGGACGAGCGTTCAGCTCGCGCTCGACTGTGCTGCGCCGATTGTCAGTTTTTTGACAAACTATAGAACGAGGTATTCGCATCACGCTCATGTTTTTGGCTCGTTGTACACTTGAAATCGCGAGCAACGAACGAATAGAGGCTCGGCTCGTGATCGGTTGGAGTAGCATAGGCGCACCATATATTTACATAGAGGTGCAAGATGTTTTGACTCCATACTTTAATAAACTTTTTTAATACGGTGACGTTGATTATTATTTATATTTGATTACTGCCTTTATGCGGCGAACCAAAATATGATATGATCAATGGAATCTATAATACATGTAAGATATCTGTCAGGAGTGATGCCCCCAAATTTCGTATTTAAATTTCATTGGCAGCAAACAATTTGGCATAGCATCACGTGCGTAACATGTCGCGCGATGCCGTACGACGCGACGCGACGTTTAATCGCTCGTGTGTGACCGCGCATAATGAATCGAACGGAAACAAACTGTGCGCACGTGTGTACGCCGCTTTATGTCCGATTATTGGGTGTTAATGTTTTATGATATGAGATAGTTTTATGATGATGAATAAAGAAAGGCATTAAAAAAATATACAAAGTTTATGTATCACACGGAAAATGTCATCATCATCATCATCATCAGCCTATAATGTCCCACTGCTGAGCACAGGCCTCCTTTCACAAATCAGGGTGAAAGGGAATGGGCAGATACTCCACCACGCGTGCCCACTGCGGATCGGTGGAGGTAGGCTAGTGGTCAACCTACTGTTGGAATTTTTCAAGCCGCCTAGGAGGCATCCAACTAGCTTAACGACTATCACAATTAAGTGATAACCGGGACCAACGGCTTTACGTGCCTTCCGAAGCACGGAAACGCTCGATTTGAAATACCACTAGGCGGTCACCCATCCAGGTACCGACCAAGACAGACGTAGCTTAACTTTGCCGATCGATTAAGAACGGCTAATCATGCTACACCACGAGCGCCACGGAAAATGTACCTCTGATAAAATCTTAATCATAACATTTACAAACGATTAATTTTATAGCATCAAGGAAAATATCAATGACGGGTATCTGATTTTGTCATGTCAATTAAGGCGAGGCTGTTTGCCTTAGATCCCTGGCCGATGAAATTAATTGATGTTTGTCGTAGACATTTAATATTGATTACTGATATCAAGACATCAGCTGGGGAGCTTTTCAGAACCAAAGAGAAGTGATGAAAGATTGAAAAGTTACAATAAAGTATTGTACTGTTTTCACTTTCATTTAAATCAAAAGCGTTTATTATATCAACAAGTCATTATTAGAATTCATAAATTGAAACTAGTAAGTCGGTTCGGTAAAGCTGTAACAAACACTAAACATTCGAAAATAAATTATCTAGATTATGTTTTTTTTAAATAATTTTCCTCACCAACCAGTCTTGTTTTCCTCACATATGGACCAACCAGTCTTATGTTAAAATGCATTGTACAAATATCCCAGAGGCCACTGTTAGTCGTGCACCGCAATGTGCGGTAAATACCACTGGTCCAGAGTTCCAGACACCGGGAATTCAATAAAGAAAGGATTATGGATATTTAATGGTGCACTCGACGACGCATTTCGATGAAACTTTTGTATTTATTTACAGGGTGTTTAGAGATTTAGTTTGTGAATTTGTTTCGAGTGATAGTTTTAGAATTTTATTGTTTGTATTTTCTTTTACATATCTAGATGACTTATGTTTGTTTATAGAATGTCTTGGTATATTATAATTTTTACTTGTTTAATATAAAGTTGAAGTTTAAGTATAGTAAACCTTTACCCCCATACTCATAAAGCGCTATTTAACTAAAATAAATAATGTCACATTATTTGACAATGACAATAGAGTGACGTTATTTACGTGGCCCTTTAAACAGTATATTAGTTAAATAACGTTTTATGAGTAAGGGGTCTATATATCACTTGAATCTTATTCTTCACTAAAGAATTTTATTCTTTAATTTCCCGTCTCATTGTGGTTTTCATGTTTGCCCTGAACAGAATTTGGGAAATTACTAGTACCCATTTGATTTAATTTCATAACATAATCAATAGATTTAAATCAGATTTCCATGTTGCCTGTTCCAAAATCTTTTTATGAGTAAATTTAAGACTTGGTTATTAACATTTGAGTCCATTTACAGTTTTCTCTTTTCTTTTATATCTAAGTTTACATTCTGTACCTTCTGATTTACTTCCTATTTCACGTCACGCATCGTCAAAGCCCATCACACTATCATCCACAACAATTTTATGGTCATAAAGTGATACACACACATATTCCGGGGTGCAATCGAAAGTTCCAGACGATTTACGTTGTGCCATGTGAATGATGGTGCCTATTAGGTCGATCCATCTCGTCGTGCCTGAATTATTTATCGACAAAGATGCAACTAAGTGCAGCACTAGCTACCTATCGACTGGGGAACACGTTTACAGAATAGGGAAATATATCAGCGTTATCTTAAGCATATTTATGGTGGTGCTTGGTTCTTAATGTTATGCGTATTCTGATTACTTCAGCATTTTCTAATATTAAAATGCGTCTCTCAAAAATTTCACGGTATCGTTATTTACTAGTTATTTATTATGGCTTGTGATTCTCAATTATCTTACCGGGTAAATGTAGATGTGTTCGACATACAAAGCCCGCATGGGAATCTTATTACAATTTTGAATACCTTTTCTTCGTCGGACCATACTGATGCCACGACTTCGTTGCTGTTTTGTATCTAAATGCTTTATATCGCGATCTTCATCAAAGTTTCCATACATAAATTGTTGAGGTTAAATAGTATGGTATCATGTAAGCAGGTTTTAAAGATAATATAATAAGTCAACAGAAAAGGCAGTCTTTAAGTATAACCTTATCGTCACTTGCATTTTTTTTAATAATTCTGCTTACGTCGCAAACAAGCACACGGCCTGTCTGAGGGTAAGCACCAGTAGAAAAAAATAACTAATGTTGACTGAATAAACTATTACAATAGTACCCTTCCTGAAAATGCAAATCTGTAAAAGAATTACTTAAACAGTACCTCAGGCCCATAAAGGTATTTGCTAAGAGTGCCCTGCGGTACTCAAAGTGGGGTGTCGGGATATAAAGCTGGTAATAAAACTGAAGTGCATCAGCATTGCATGCTCACTCCCTAAGTGGTTAGCACCCTATACTGGGTCTCGCAGTCATTCGTTTGGGGAAATAAATGTTTGCATTTGGGTTAAGTGATTGGTGCACGGATTGTCATTTTATCTTTTGTATAATGATGATCAGAATTGTGACAGTCAAGTCTATAAAGGTTAGTAGGTCTACGGTCAAACCAGAAGATTTTAAATTGTAAAAATGTGTTCTTCTGCAAAGTTAAACTTAACTTCTTCTCTCTACTCTCTTGCTGTTTCATAAAATCCTAAATTAAAAGGAATTTGATCGATATTATCATGGTTATTTTATCTGTAAAGTGGAAAAAGTCTAATTTTTGCAACAGCCGGTATAATTCCCATTCACTCAAAACTTTTTATATTATTAATAACCAGTCATTAAACAAGGGTACAGTAACCACAACCCTCACCCTAGCTTTTAGGCACCTCCAGGCTTCGACTGCACTCAATCTAAAAACAATATAGCTAAAGTATTCATGACAAATCGCTATCTAACGAAGAGAAATAACTGTGTAAACACATAGTGTCTTTAGCTTTAGGGGAATTTTGGGGTAGGGCACGATATGGAGCGTTTATAAGTTTACCTTACACTAGCGTGGGGTCCAAAGACAGATTTGTCGACGTAGCCTAATTATCAAGCCGCTGAATAAAGGTACCCTTAGAACTGTTTACTGTGGAAACTTATAGGAGAGTTGAGGGAACATCCCTGCAGTGATTTATTTGATGTTCAAAAATTCAAAATCATTTATTCAAATAGACCTTCGTAGGCACTTATGAAAACTCTGACTCTAATACTCTAATACCGCTTCGGAAGGTTGCATTTGCTGAGAATATTAAAATGTTGATAATGTACAGCTGGATTGAATAAATGTTTTATTGGGCTGAGAATTTTTTATTTATTTATCTCCCAGGAGGATATTTATTATCCTATGCATCCCAAAAACGAGTCTAACGATTTTTATGATACTTGCTATATAGAGGGGTTTGAGCGCGAAAATCGATCTATCTAGGTTTTATCTCTGGGAAAACGCGTTTTTGCAAGTTTTAGAAAAAAGCTCTACACTCAAGTACTTATTTTATAAACACAAAATACTTTCTATAATCTTATAATCCCTACTAAATCCGCTTATCGCTGCAAGTTACACTACAAACAAAACATGGTGACCCCAGTAGGGTGCGTAACTACATAACACCGTTTAGATTGATGGCTGATGCAATTTGCGACCGACTTGGATTTATCGACACTGATAAAAGAACATTTGCGGTGTATTTTGATAATGCGCCGCTCAATCGGAGTGATTGTTTTCAGTTTGCAAAGTTTTTGTACCTATACAGATATTTTCATTTGAATTAGAGATTCATCTTTGTTTCAGCGAAACTGATTAGTTGGCACGACTGAATAAATAGCACATTCATATTTATACGTATGTTTGTGGTTCTACTTGATTAAACATGCTCCAAGTCGAAAGCTAATGTCTACCATTAGCTTTCGACTTGGAATATCTCCCTAAGGGATATATATACCACGATGGAAAATCATACATGATTAACTAGTATATGATTTCTATTGAAATCACTGGCTATTAATATGTACTACGCATACAATTTTGGTAATTCCGTACTAATATTACAATTAGTAATAAAAAGTAACTTTCTGTTTGTTACCTTTTCGTGACTGAATCTCTGAATCGATCGCAATGAAATTTGGCTCGAAGATAGCCTGTGGTATGGAGACGGTCAGGCTTCTTTTTATCCTGGAAACGCCAGTGAAATCGAGGGGGGGGGGTCAGTTAGTTTCATATAAATCTTTTCAACCTATAGCATCATTAAGGCATTGCGTCCACAGTAGTCCACACACGTTAAGAAATTTACCTAAAAGACTAAAAATTCTAAAAACTGTAAAGCAGGTTAAATGTTACCTGCAAAAAAATACAAATAGAAACAATCCGGAGCAGTAATTTATCTTATTTTTCTAATGGGACTAGACGGTACAATCAGCTGGTATTACCTCAGCGTACAATTTCTTAATCGTCAGGACTAGGTTCAGAAGGGTACGGAGACAAATCACCGGCACACACTGCAGTGAGTTGTGGTAGGAGTCCCGGGGGATGCAGGAGCCGTGCTAGTGTCCCCTACTGCAATTGTAAGGGGACAAGTTGTAAGATAAAGCGACTATTTTTTAAAGGGATGTGACAGTGTTTGTAAAAAGAGATTTGATATTTATGACTGTGCTAAATTTTAATCACGTTTTATAAAGATTATGGACCTAAAATTAAAATGATACAAAACAGGTTAGCTTCAAAATATAATTTATTTATTCTTATTAACCGACTGCAGAAAAAGCAGGTTCTTAGTTATTTTACTCTGTGCCGTCAGTACCTTATGACCTTCATAGGGCCGTTCTAGGGTCTGCACTGAATAAATAGCTGACTTTGACTTTTCCTTCAATGTCACTGTCGCTTATAACTTGCGGCACAATTCAGAAGACAACTGCAAATTGCGGTAAAATAGGTTGTAACGCCCCCTTGCGACGGACTTTGACGGATGTATAGAAACTGGCGCACCTGATATTAATGTGCTACTTGTTTGTGCAGACGTTTTTACATCTGGTTAGGGGATATGTCATATATCGCTCAGTTAGGTCTGGCAAATCCGATTTTTTTCTTATATTTTTGGAAATTCGAATTCAGGAGTATTTTTTCCCTTGAAGGATTTTTCAATTTGAGAATTTAGCCTACGGCATGCTTAAAAAAATCCAACAAATCAATTATAGCTTCGGACCATAATCCCAGATCTAACTTACTACTTGTAAAACTTGGCGTAGTGTCCTGGTCCTATGATCATGAATTATGATGAGATAAACTCAACTATTTTATAAAGTATAATGTAATAGGAGTATGACCGAAGAAGATATACTAGATTATGTAATGAATGACATAATTAGAAAAGTATTAAATGTAAAAATTACAGATAGAAGGGATGATTGGGAAATGGGAACTAAGAAGGCCGATTATGATGACTTAAGACACGAATAAATGAGTAATTAGGGAAAGAAAACAAGCGTCATAAATTGTTTACTTATATTTTATGACTATGTAACAATGATATACGAGCAACAACTGCTAGACACATCGCCACAACTACCTTAGTAGACAGCATGCACTTCCCCTGTGAAGAATGACTCCATTGAGAGGGGATGCAGGTGTCGTTGTAAATCAACTGATGGCATCAATCATGAGGGTACAACCCTGATGTCACGTATGTAATATTCGAAATATCTGGATAAGGTTTCGATTTTTCGAAACGAATAGATCGTTACGCTATTAAGGATATGTTAGTATTTAAAAACAAGTGACTCGACAAGTTGATGAACATAAATATGGAGATATAAAACTTGTTATTTCTTCTCAATTTTTGTAGAATTTTATATAGGCGAAGTTTGTGCTTGGATCGACTTATAAACGCAGATACACTAATTACTCGAACTCTTACAAACAGATCATTCACTACAGAAGCAGCAAGTTTATATTGACATCCTCTAAACCAATTTCGGTCAAGTCTTTAATGTGATGTCTTAGATGTGGCCGAAGGTCGAGAGCATACAAATCCTGAACTGGTTTTCAAGTTGAGGGTAGTTGCTACGGAAGCTGGTACAACAAAGTACTCTACCATCTTGCAATCCTTTCCTTATGATATCAATCCAGCTATTTCAGGTAACATCCAATAATTTTATTATGCTTACCGAACGACAGTATTCAATCAAAATATCTTTAATCAATACCATAATGATTCTCAATATTCTTCTTCATAAACTGAAAACCCATCCTTAAAAACCCCACAGTTATATCCAGTAGACCATAAATCTCCAACTCCATGATGCATAATGCCCTCAATTTGTTTTATCGTCCATTAGTTGGTTGTATTGCAGTGCTGAGGATATATTTTGCGGATGTACGTGGACAGTCGGCTGGATGCTGTGGTCCGGCGGTCCGGTATTTTACTGCGACATTTAAGTGATTCAGATTTTAGATGCAACTGCATTTATGCCATCTAGATGCTGTTATGTGTTTGTGTCTGTAATGTGTATTCGGATTTTCTGAATTGTTTTTAATCGTGTGCTCAATTATTATTATAGCAGCTTTTGTTATTATAAAATCAGGTCATTTAATAAGTTCAACTTTATTAAAGTTGGATCTACACAATTTCTCATGTGCTTCATCGTTCTCTTCAATTATTTCCAAACCTATAAATCTCCCTTCATCTACACTATATAAACTCAATTAAACTAAACTTACAAACAGAACTGTAAAGTAAATCGTATAAATAAGCGAACGGTTGAGCTACAAATTTGGTAAGTCCTCAGGGCCCCGTAAGTACACCCTTCGGCAGTTCGGAATTAAACTTAGTAACAGCTAATAATTCGAGAAGTTCGCAGTATGTTGTTGCGCTTGACGAAACATTTAGAGGACCCTCAGTCAATTGCGTTGATTAATTCGCTTTCCTGGATATTTCTTTAACTTGTTTTGTATATAAGAGTTTAATTATTACTTGTTGTTTAAGTGGAAAGGGTCCACCCTCGGCTCGAATACGATGCTCCCGTTTCATAAAATTTAATAATCAGTGGGTATTTATATTGAGGAAGATATTACTAGACCTAGTGTCGTTACTTAGTAAGTCCTGTACATTACAACAACTGAACTGAAGGCTACTTACTGGTTTTTATATAAGATAAATTCTGCAATTCTCTTGAGATACGTGATACTGCACTTTCGTGTAGAGAACACAAAATTGAAAGCGGAAACCCTAGTTAAGTTTCCACTAAAGTGACAGTAAAATTTTTAATTAAAACGAACTATAAGAGATAGTTGCAAAAGTCGTCTCACTCGGTTCGCTTCGCACAAAGGGGGTTGAATCAAAATTTTACATCTAATTTACTATGCAGCGCTTCAACACACAATCTTCCTTGAATTTCCATAGCAAAAGGTGAGATACCATGAGTGATAATGGGTTTTATTTTGGATACGGTATTTTCTACATATCTCAAAGAGAATTTAAATTTTACCAAGCCTAGTTAAAAATAATTTTGGATATCTTTTCTCACCTTACGATATTAATGATATGTTAGGTCTAGCCGCCATCTTGAATATATAATATTTTGTAAATAAAACCGTAGTTTGTGGGATTAAAATATTTATCTGGCGCTTACAAATAGGTACACTCTTATATGAGATTTCTAAAACTTTTTATCTAAATCGATTCTCGCTGAGTTATTCCTTGTTCCGTAATTCATGTTACTATAGTATTCACTGTCGTGGGCGTTACAAAAAAACACTTTGGATGCTATGAAGAACGTGTGATTGCAGCTTTATTGCAATTTCAAAGCATGCCGTGAGCAACTCCTTTATATCCAGGCAGGATCCAGGCTTACCGTGCATGCCCTAGCCTCTTTGACTGGTTGCACAAAATTGAATTCGTGTGGGCTTTTTAGATTATTGCCTCCTTACTTGCCATGAAGATTTTGTGTTACTAAAATATTTTTCGTGTATTGTGTACCATGGATTAGGAGAGCTGAGTTTTGCTATTTTGTCGTATACTAAGATTCTTTTTTAAATAAAGTGTCTTGCCTTCGTAAGTGAGCTTGAGTTTGTCACTAAAGTCAGTACGCATCTCGTCTCTTGAAGAATTTGCATGTCATATGTTGATTATAGGATTGATGAAATCGTCCTCAGAACTCCTTCGTGTTATCAAGAGAATTTATTAAGTAGGCTTTAATGCTACGAGTTTCATACCCAAACTGGGTAAAAATCTTTGTATTTCTGCGCCCTTTAAAAACAAACCCGTAACTTGCAACGTAGTAAGAACAATAATTTCACGATATTCCTCCTTGTTAGGTCCAAAAACAAAGGAAAATATTGAAGATAACGAGGACCGCTGCAGTTTCCCACGGGCTGTACAAACATGGCTGCCTTTATTGAAAGCAAACACCATTAAACTGTGTTGCTTCAGGCGTTGTTCTTTGTTGCGTTATTTTTTTGATTTGGGCTTTGAAATAAGCTGTACGCAATCTTACTTAATATTAGAACTGCGAAAGTATGTCCATGTTTGTCCAATCAATCTCAATCACGACATAACAAGTGAACGCATTTGAAAGAACTTGCAACATATCCTAGACTAAATCATGTGTTTTTTTTTGTCTTATTTTCTTTTGTAAACAATATGGTACTCTATTTGAATAAGACAATGTCGATTATTGCTTAGAGGTGGAAAATACTTGAAGAAAATTTCTACGTATAATTTTAATCTTACTTAACGCTTAACTTACTATTTGTAGTGGATATTGCGTAGCTAATAAATGAAACATACCATTACATTTTACTGCACATTTTCTACTGGAAATTTCAAGTTTTTTATCACTATCGCTAGTTTTATAGCCATACATATCCAAACACAATATTAGTTCTAACAGACGTTTGTGATTTTATCTGTAGATACATACAAGTAATGTTTTTAGAGGACAATATCTTTTTCGGCAAAGAAATTTGTTATATGTATACTATTTTCAGGAAATACCTAACTAATTTCTCACACTTACTTAGAAATCAGGCATCTTCTGAGCAAGCGATGACTTCGTTAGTCTCCTTATAGCTCTTACCAGAATCTGTCATGAATTCCTTCAGCTACAGAGAATCTACCACTAGCAGCTTATCCATGTCCAACTGAGAAGCTATAAGCATGAGAGCATGACCTAAAGATGAGGAGAATTCGAGGCTTATAGCCAGTGGGCTGATTCATATAACAATTAAAACTTCAAAGGTTTCGAACGGCATCAACGGAGTATTTAAATTGTGTTTCGTGAAATATTTTGTTTGAAAAATGCAGACAGATCGTTGCCATTAGCATACTGAAGCCACTTGTCTATGCATAAATGTGCATGTGTGCCATGAAATATTGGGCTGAACCATAGGCTGAGCAGAGTTTTTATGCATATGTGTAAGTGAGTGTTGAATATGTAGGAGATTTTTGGCTTCACTTTAACGCGAGCAGCGTTTCGTCTAAACTTCGATTACGACTGTGTTCGAGTCTAATACTATACTCTACTAATATACTTTCTTACATAGTAATGTAGGTAAGTACCTTCTTAGATTGTTAACTCAACTCCACAACCAGTCGTGATAAAATTAGTCTTCCATGGATCTTTTGTATGGCATGGAGAGGGCCATCGGCTACTTTAACCTGGGAACACGCTACGGAATATCTAGTCTTAAACAATTTTTCATCATAAATACCGAACGTGAATTAGTAGTGCTTTCAGTACGAGTATCTTGCGTCATCATGTCGCCTAGCTGGTCTATCTCCTCGACTTAATGGATAAGGAGTAAAGTTTTAGATCTGCTGCTATATTGGAAAAGTTAGGAAGACTGCTGGAGAATTCATTGGGTTATACTTTTACTTGCCTACGTAACTTGTCTATTTACAACCTATCTTAAGTATTGAATGAATTTCATCGTGTTGTGTTTTCTAAAATTCTTGTAAAGTTTAAATATGTAGTCTTTATAAAGACGATAAGCAACGGAGAATGTTCAAATGAATACTGACAAGATTTGATAAGAAGAGAAATTAGTATATAAGAGGAAGTTTTAATGTGTGAAATTTTTGAGGCACTGAAAGTTTTGAGGGAAGACGTGATATCGGCATATACTCGTACTTATAGAAAGCCTTGTGTCTAGAAGAGTTAGGAATATGAAAGCATATGTACATACCTATGAGAGAGATGGATGGATTGTTTGGAAGATGATATTTGTAGAGGGTGTGACGTAGTAAAAATGGGTTTTCAATCATATAATTTTTATTGTAGCTTTCGATTATAATTCGATTTTGCAGTCGATCAATCGTTCTTTTTAATATGAAATTGATTGTGTTTACTTGGTTAATTGTCTGTAGCCTTTTAATATTTATGAGGGTTTATAGCCAATTAATCAATGTTTAGTTAAATGAACATTTCTTTAATTATTCCTTCTTTTTTTATTGAAATACAGGAATAAAATATTGATTTTTGCATGAATGACGGATGTAAGAACCGAGTGGAAAAAACATACATATATTGCGTAGACCCCAAGTGAGTAAGAAAAAGGCAGTTTCATAGATCACTTATAAGTATTGAAAAAAGGGTTTCTACCTGTTGAATAAGTACTTAATGTCCTATTTCAGAATCTAATGTACAGTCGAGGACATAAATATGTACGTGTATCCCAAACCTAAAAATCGGTTATGGTTCAGCCGGATAAACTAACACACAGACAAAAATCAAAATACATAAACGCATATGTGGGTTTTTGGTAATGCGCAAATAATCAATAATAATAATAATAATAATTTTAAGAGAAGTAGAGCATAGCGTTTATTCGCTCAAAGAGCAGCTCGACTGGGGAAGTACCTCCAACTTACAGAATACCGCAGCCAAATAACTTTATGTTGTGTAAAGTTGTGTTCCTGCGCGCGAGTAAGGTTGCCAGAGCTCATAGGGGAGGGGGGATAGGTCGATAACGCGTGAGCGATGCTTCGTGTGTTGCAAGCGTCTATATGGCTACGGTAACCGCTTACCATCAGGCGGGCCGTATGCTTGTTTATCGACTAAGTTGTATGAAAAAAAAACATATGATCGTCGGAATTACTTTAATATTATTTTTAAAAGGTACATGCGTTTTTTATGTCAGTCTACATGGTAATTAAGAAGCATACAAAGTGCCTGTTCAAAAACTAATGCCAAGCGACATTTTGTCCAACTCCCAGTTGTATCATACAAAAAAG
The DNA here is from genome assembly GCA_947623365.1 of Achlya flavicornis. Taxonomy (NCBI): domain Eukaryota; kingdom Metazoa; phylum Arthropoda; class Insecta; order Lepidoptera; family Drepanidae; genus Achlya; species Achlya flavicornis. Next base: position 10,563,044 of record OX392482.1, read on the forward strand.
TCAACGTTTTTAATAATTAAATACCCCCATTCACTTACAAATTAGTGCCACGGGTAGCATTAATTATGTTGTTATTAACATAAGTGACGTCACGAGGACGTCATAGTGTCGTGAGTTAAAACATGTCGTGACTGAAACATTTGTAAAATATGTATTCAGTCGTGTTAGGTGAAATATTACATTGTTTTCGTACACAAGTTCATATAAATACGAGATAATGTTTAGTTTTTGGTTTATCGTGTTCTAGTTTCAAGTTTCATGGCAATTATCAGAACAATACTTGTATTTTTTTAATTGACCTTTTCCTCTATACCTTAATCGTGTAATTAATTATTTTGGAACAAACAGTCAAACATTAAGTTGGATGAAAGTACAAGATTTGAGGCTATGCTTGCGTTGGGCCATGAAGAATTAGTCATGTGTAATAGTGCTACGGGAATCGAGCACGACCCGAGCCACGAACGAACCTGCAAAGAGCCTACAACGAGGACGATGCGAATCCCTTTGTACGTGAAAAAAATTACAATCGCACTCGTTCGAGGCTCGCGAGCCCGTCCACGCTACGCGAATCATGCTCGTTCGTGGCTCGGCTCGTGCTCCGACCAAGCATGGACGCACCATAAGAAGTAAAGGTAACATAGTAAAAGTAGACATAGCACATGTCCAATACATGCGCCCCGACACGCCCGCCCTCGGGCCTCGTACGTTTCAACATGTCAGCTTTTGTTTTCACTTTTTATAAAGTCTTGTTTTTGTCATGTTGATACAATCTGAGATACAATGATATTGCATTATGCTTTCCATTCCATGTAAAAATGTGAAGACGGGCGTTACGAGATAGCTGGTTTCTAAAAATAGATACTTATAGGTAAGATGTGGGGGTAGGATCCAACAATAATAATAAGCTTTGGATGAACATCGTTAGGAAACCAAAGCACGATGGTGGCCTGGCTGCATCTACAGTGACACCTGTTAATATTGGCCAAATCACGGAAATGGCTAATCTGATTATGATGGGACTTTCAGTAAGCTATACTGAACATTCATGTGAAAATCTCGTCGCAATAGGATTAACCGTTCCCATGAATAGCCCAATATTAACACGCATTATCTCGGCGGCCACACTGTACCTGTGTGTACCGACAATAGCACTAGACTCACTAGACTATAGAGTCAATTCTTTCCTGGGTATGAGCGCTAACCTTATTCGGCCAAATTTTGAAATTCATCGATAAATAGTACATTATGATACATGTGTGCAAAGTTGCTTATTACAATCGGGGCGGTAAGCCGCAGGCGAACGCGATAAGGGAGCCAAGAGTACGACGTCCTACGACGATTTTCAACACACTTGCGAGGAAAAAAGCAGACTTGTATTTTTTAAGTAGATTTTTTGATAATAATCATATCAACCACACAATGAGAACGTTTTTTTTTACATATTTGCGCTCTTAAACTGTTTTACCCGTTTAAATAAAGAATGCTTCGTCTACACACATATCACTTGAAAACACACACATCACATCACATATTACAAACTTAATAATCGGGATTATACCTATCATAAAATTGTGCGGTAATTTAAAGTAAAAAGCACTAGTGCGTAGTAAGCTGCATTATGATACTAAAAGCGGTGCAATAAATGTCACTTTACGTGTGTTGAAAAATTTGTTACATAAAATATGGAACTAAAAAAAAATACAATTTATACTCTTATTTTGCTAAAATATTTTGTTTTCATTTCAAATCTTCGACGTGGAAATTTGTAACCCTAAAACGCTGCAACCATCTCATCACTCAAGTAATATTTGCCACAAATATGTATTTATACAATCGCCCACTTTATTTCATTCACTCAGCGACTCGAGAGTTATAACCCTACATAATTCGAATGTAACCTCGCTAGCTGTGAAATCCAACACTTTCACGGCCCGCCCTGTGCGAAGCGTTGCACGCCCGCCATCGCATCGGTCCTTTATACCAATTTGTGAATAATGAATGCTGTTCTTGTGTACATCATTTGGTTGTTGTTTGGGATTGGAGTATTTATTAGATTTAGAATAAAACTAATGATTTTCACTGCAATTGTTTATAGAGGATGTGTTAAACAGTTAAACATAATATTGGGAAGGTAGCCAACCCGTAAATTTTCAAGTTTATTCACACAAAAATGATTTTAATGAAACATCATATTGACACTATTTTCAATTCACAGCTGACATTTACAGCGATTTGTGATATGACTGAAAATTCCCAAAATTCCTAATTTCGCCAAAGTGACGTAGTGTCACGTGCCGTGCGGAACCGTGCCTCGCTGTTGGCTCGTAAAACCGAATTGACAATTTAAATTTAATCTACTTTATGGAGCGGGCGGAGTGACGCCATACATGCACTACACAGTTATACCATTATGTTACAATTTTTATTATTTGTGGGAAAATGGAATAAAATTTGGCCATTTGCATTATGTATATATTTTTCCCGTCTACTTGATTATCATGAACCTGTATGTATGTTCGCATTTATAGATCCTTATTTTTTGGGTTTATACAAGATGGGGCACCATGGGTTTATTAAAATAAATATTGTTACTTACATAATAAACAATAACTTTTGTTCTATCAGATAAAATAGGTTTTTAAAACATAATTCATTTAACACAAACTTTCAAGATTTCGTTGTTCTTTCTAACACATTTCAATTCTGTATTTAGTTCGTGACAATTAGAGCGTTGATTTAAATATTTTTATTTTTGTATAAGTCTGATGAATTATTAATAAAAATTAATAAAATTATTGTTTATGATGTTAGTTATATAGTCCTGAGAGATTTTTAATGTTTTACTAATAAACCTGTATATGAATCGTCTCTATCTCTTCATTTTCAACATTTTCACATTCCTATCACCATGGGATTATCTTAATCAATATCTTTTTTAACTCAGAACATTATACCAACAAACACAAATTAAGAGTTATTTAAATTGAAATTAGATCTAAATTGCATCCTACAATATGCATTCACAGTTGCGTTATAAAAATAAGTGCTGTATAACAACTTCATATTTCTAAAATTTTCAGCAACAAATTATTGTTTGTCGAATACTGCTATTATACCCGAGACAAAGGAAATCTTTTAAAAACATCATTATATTAAAAATGCTTTCTTTGTTACAGGTCAGTCAACTACAAAATTGTCTAAAATATTGTAAGTAACTTTCTACCAAATATTTTATTTATTAGTACAAAAATATTGTCTATACGTAGCCAAGATTCTGTCTAGCGGTCGTCTTTAGTCTGTCGTTGATGTATGTGGCGCCGTCACACTTGACTCATACGCGTTTGAGTTTTGTAAACAATGTAAGTAATAAGGCAATTTATATCTAGAAAAGCGTCTAGAATTAAATAGAGCGGGTAAAATTGGTGGAAACTGTTCTAACACACAACTAATAAAAGATGCCTGGATGGCTATACCTATGCTGAAACGTTGTTATGAGATACTTATAATTTGTAATGAAAAAACCTTATTATCAATTAACATTTATTTGGTATTTACTTTTGTAGTAAGCGAAAGCACAGATATGCCATTAAGTGTGCACAGAGCATTTGTTCACAAGACTGAATGGGTTATCTGTACATAACGACCTCTTCGCAGACGCTGCGTTTTATGGTCTATATTTTAGACAGAAGACAGTGCATTACCGTATTTAGGGTCTGTGCATACTGTCAGAGAAGATACCGTATCGGTATTAGTTGAACCTGAATGACATTGAGCAGCTGTATTTTATATGCCGCAAATGAAAATACTGGTTGTGAAAGAAGAAAATAGTAGTTAATGACTATTTCGAGTATGTAGCCTTCTTATCCAATATTATGTATATTATAAGTTTTAATTCCGATGTCATGTGGGTGCTACAAAAAAGCTTACGATGCGCGGATGTTCTGAAATTCTGTATATTTTGGCATAAGTCCGCCATGTCATTTGTCAAATTTCTAATGCGACATCGATGTCGAAATAGCGAGAATCGGACGCCTTATTCGGAAACTAAACCGTTTCGTTTCTTCGTCAGTGTGCACTCAACTTTATGCTGTCATCTGAGGACGCTCTTATCTATTACAAAGTATTGGGTTTGCACGCTAGTTTGTAGTTACATATTATTATTAATCTCCCGTCTCCTCTTCTACTATGAGGGTTAGTTATTGGAATGCAATAACAATATTTGTTAACGTAATGGTAGACTAAAGCGTTATTTATTACATAGTCCTGACTCTATCTTCACTCTTCAATAAACACATATGGAACTTAGAACCTCAGACCTACTTCGAATAAAAAAAAAGACACGGTATATCACAGAACTATGTTTAGCTGCACTGCTACTCGGTAGGTACTATTAGTACCTTTTTTTTTTTTTTTTTTTTTTTTTTTTATTATGTATAGGCCTGTGTTTGACCTCAATCTCACCATGGTAAGTGATGATGTGGCCGAAGGTGGTAAGCACACAAAGCCTAGAAGGAACTGGCTCTCAAGTGCAGCTGTCGGAACACACCGATAGGTGCTTGGCGACAGATTTTCAACTTGAGGGTGGTAGCCAGCCAGATGGGTACTACAAAGTACCCTACCACCGTGCTATGGTTTCCTCACGATGCTTTCCTTCACCGAAAGCTCAAGCTCATTGTAGGATTCGAACCCGGGACCTTCGTCTCGGTATCCGACGTCACTACCACTGAGCTATCATCGCCTTAAAAAACCTACCTAAACGGAGCTCTGCAATGAACAACAATTTGAGGACAATAATAACATTCACGCGGTAACAACTCCGCTTACATTGATAACGCGTCTGCTAGACGTAGTTTGTGTTCTCACTATAGGAACCATATCTATTTTTTTATACCACTAAGGTGGTAATCAAGCATACGGCCCGCCTGATGGTAAGCATGATGGTAGTCTATGGACGCTTGCAACGCTAGGGTTATCACTCGCGCGTTGCCGACCCTGAAGAAATCTCTTCACACCCTTTTTGAAGAACCACATGCTGTACTCCATTGGGAAAACCACGGCGGGGTGCTCATTCGACAGTCCGAACATCCGCGGGAGAAAACTACTTTTAGTCCTCACGGTTTGAAACAATTCTGGTTTCAATGTGTGAGTATGGACTCCCCGTCGATGGCGAGAGCTGCGATGGTGGAAGGTAGCCGTGGGCATCAAGTCCAACAATTCTTTAGAACACTCTCCGTTGTACAAGCGGTAGAACACACATAAGGAGGCAAAGTCTCTCCTCAGACTGAGGGGCTCTAAACCGCTTGTGAGCTCGGGATCGTCAACAAGGTCTAAGCTGGTATCCAGCAGCAGGTATCTTCCCCATATATTTTGACTTATACAGACTTAAAGATTTTTTCGCAACCTTATTATTAACTAAAACGGTTTTTTTTACCTTTCTTAGTTTTTAGTTTTAGTTATTAGTTTACTACCTATTATTTTAGTTTTATTTAGTATAATTTTCACTAATACTCTTTATAATCTAAATTAAAATATATATACGTATAATTAAAAAAAAAAAAAAAAAACACTAAAACGTCTATGATTACGGTCGAATATATATCAATCAAAGAACTGTACCGTCCATTGCTATAATAACTGGATGTGTCACGAAAATAGTCGTGATACCGTGACATTTGCGTTTAATTTGTTTTGCGTCTGTGTCATTATGTAGGCTTATTATGAAGGGCCGAGTCCGTATCTTTGCTGTTATTTCTAGTTTAACTATTATGTTGACAGCTAATTGTTTATGGTGGCTTAGTTACTAATTAATGTGAGGTTTGTAGAAAGAATTTTGAGAATCTATGTTGAAAATAACAGAACACGCTTTTAAAACTAAGTCTAAAGTGCTCTGGCTCTTGTACAATTGGTTTTTCAGTTTTCATGTGCGGTCAGGTGTATGTAGTCAAGAATGACTGTTCAAACGAACATACCACGGCTGAAGAGTTTGCCATAGCTGAGAAAAGACCCAGATGCACATTCCGTCCAGACTTTGTAATATTGATATACAAATATACAAAGAATGACTAACAGAGAAAAACTTGCTAATATTGATTTAATTTTAAACTTGTAAGTATCTGGATACGGGAATCACAAAGCGTTATCTACTGTGAGATAACATTAATAGTAATGCATCCTGATGCCACGTGATTGCCGAAACCAAACGAAAATATCGATAATATTCACATCTCTACACTGCACGTGTTCCGATTCCGATTTTAACTTGGTAGTTTTTTTTTTTTAATGATTTATATTTCAGATATCGTGTACCACTGTTTTGGTAACCAAGTGAGTCGACTATAGTCACGAATATTACAGAAGAGTGGACAGACCCGACCGCTAAGGGAAAAAGGTATGAAACTATATGAAAGTTTTTTCCCGCGTCACATGCCGAGGAAAAAATGGTTTAATTGACTCGTCTAATCATCGCGCGGTACATAAATATTAGAGAATTATAGATTAATCATGATAATAATACTATTTCCTTCCACCGACCGGTTAATATTCCGCTTGGCGTTTCGGATTTGCCAGTCGAGAGCCTTTCAATAAAGTGTACTGGTTTTACTAATATGTGAATTTTCTCTACCTATACACAAATGGTTTTTGGTGCATTATATTAACTCAATAATTTAGTTTATATTCATCAACAGCCTATAATGTCCCACTACTGCGCACATGCCTCCTTTCACAAATCAGGGTGAAAGGGAATGTGCTGCAGATACTCCACCACGCGTGCCCACTGCGGATCGGTGGAGGTAGGCTAGTGGTCACCTTACTGTTTTCAAGCCGTCTAGAAGGCTTCCCAACTAGCTTAACGACTATCACAATTGAGTGATAACCGGGATCAACGGCTTTACGTGCCTTCCGAAGCACGGAAACGCTCGATTTGAAATACCAATAGGCGGTCACCCATCCAGGTACCTACCTACCGACCACGATGATGTTAGCTTAACTTTGCCGATCGACTAATCACGCTACACCACGAGCGCTTCAGTTTGTCAGTTTCTATGATTAAAATATTTGTACTGGTCACTGTATTAAAAAAAAATGTATTAAATAATAAATACATACTATCGTCACAGTCTAATAACCATACAGTCGTCCGACGCCTTTGATCTTGTGAAAAATGCCGACAACGTCTAGACAGTATCGCGACGGCCAGGGTTGTCACAAGTAAACAATATTTACAAAATTATTTATTTATTGCAGATAACAATAAAACATTGTTAGCATTATTATATTTTAACCTGTTGTGATGGTTTAGGCCCGACCGGGCCAATAACTACTATAGACAATATTATAATAACTACTCCATCATCAGACCCTGAAAACCATACATGGTCAAAGTTCATCTCACGACAATTCCAACAACCCCAAACATGGTTAGAATACGATGTTCGACTATGGAGTTCTAGTGCTTACCCTCCTACTCCATCATCAGACCCTGAAAACCATACATGGTCAAAGTTCATCTCACGACAATTCCAACAACCCCAAACACGGCTAGGATGCGAAGTTCCACTATGGAGTTCCAGTGCTTACCCTCCTACATCATCATCAGACCCTGAAACCATACATGGTCAAAGTTCATCTCACAACAATTCCAACAACCCCAAACACGGCTAGGATACGATGTTCCACTATGGAGTTCCAGTGCTTACCCTCCTACTCCATCATCAGACCCTGAAATCATACATGGTCAAAGTTCATCTCACGACCATTCCAACAACCCCAAACACGGCTAGGATACGAAGTTCTGCTATGGAGTTCGAGTGCTTACCCTCCTACTCCATCATCAGACCCTGGAAACCATACATGGTCAAAGTTCATCTCACGACCATTCCAACAACCCCAAACACGGTTAGGATACGAAGTTCCGCTATGGAGTTCCAGTGCTTACCCTCCTACTCCATCATCAGACCCTGGAAACCATACATGGTCAAAGTTCATCTCACGACCATTCCAACAATCCCAAACACGGCTAGGATACGAAGTTCCGCTATGGAGTTCCAATGCTTACCCTCCTACTCCATCATCAGACCCTGAAAACCATACATGGTCAAAGTTCATCTCACGACAATTCCAACAAACCCAAACACGGCTAGGATACGATGTTCCACTATGGAGTTCCAGTGCTTACCCTCCTACTCCATCATCAGACCTATTGAAAAAAAAAAAAAAAAAAACAATCACTCATGCCCTGTGCCTGTTACCTATACCTGTGTACCTATTAGATATTTTTTACCGTCCGCCATTCGGCCATTTTGTTGGCGTTATTAACGTGACACGACATGACAAATATAAAATTATTATTGTATGCACTCTACGATAACAAACCATGATTTATTTACCTTTCGTCTGCAGATCTTTATTTAAATAGGATGAAGACTTGCAGTCTCTCACAGCACACGTCGTTTGCACCATTTTAAATAAAATAATTACAGACACAAACACGCGTTAGCCCTGAATGCTGTTTACCGAGCTACTAACATAATTTTGTTCGCAGGTCGGTAACGGCTTTCCCGCGTCTCGTCCCTCACACCCCGCACGATTGCCCTGTCTAGACGGCTTCGTCGACCGACTGTATGGTTATTAGACTGTGCTATCGTTATGAAAGCCAATCCTAAATCTAATTCTAGAAAAAATATAAAATTATAAGTTAAATGATGTTAAAATTCAGGAATAGATGATAATAAGGAAACGCGGCGTCATCCAATGAATGATAACATAATTAGGGGCGTTATAGTCATTATCTGCACTGTCAGTTCATTTTTATGCTCGGTAGCAGCATACGTATTAAAATAAACTTGTATAAATTACAATTACAAAAATGCGCGTAGAAGTGCCAACGCTTAAAAGATGTTGTTTTTGTATGCCTCTACGAAGGGGCTTGCTTTTATGGGCGTATATTTTACTGGTAAGTTTAATTTTATATTACTTTTTGAGTTATTAATAAGATTGTCCATATTGATATGGTTAACCAGATCAACAAACCATAGTTACTATGGAAGTCTATAAAACAGAGGTTTTCATATAAGTAATTATTTTTCCTATATGGTAATCGACCCCACCACCTATGGTTTGGTATCGGGTATCACTCCACATCAACCGGTACGCACAAAACAGGATTGTAAAAAAAAAAATATCTTGCTAGCTCTTGATTTCAATATTTTTAATAATTTATATATATCCCGGCAAACTTCTTGGCAAAAAACGTAAACTGCACAGGAGCGATATTTTTGTTCTATTTGGTGGTGGGCGCAAAATAATAAATTAGAATAAATCTACGAGTTCATTTATGTTGCTCGCCATTGTACCTGCGCAAGCCATTCCTCGCTACGTCCAAATTATGCCAAGAAGTTTTCCAGGATCTATACTAAATTTTATCATTGCCATTCTAATATTCACTACCATAAGAACAATTTATTTGACCGATTTGACAATGAGGCGAAAGGAAGGATGTTAAATTAAAACCGTCCACGTGCGAGTCGGGGTCGGCTGAGCAGTTATCTTAAAACTTAATTTTGTTGCACTGTAACAACTTTACTATGCAATATTGCAATGAAATTATTCATCAAGAATGTCATCAAACTTTCTCAATCCTCTGCTGGACATTGACCTCTCTCAGGTGGCGCCACTCGAGCGTTATTATTTATTTTGGAAAGCAATACTCACAAAATATTATTTAACTTTGGCGTTGGTTAAAAATGGCAAGCATTAACAACAGTATAAGTTTAATTCAATTATTTCATTGAATCCAAAAGAATGCATATTTTTAACCGACTTCAAAAAAAAGGAGGAGGTTCTCAATTCGGCTGTTTTTTTAATGTTTGTTACTTCATAACTCCGTCATTTATTAACCGATTTGGAAAATTCTTTCTTTGTCTGGAAGGGTACACTTCCCGTTTGGTCCCATTGTCATCAGATCAGGATTTGATTTCTTCTTAATGTACTTTGAAGTCGGTTTAAGTTTTTTGTAAAACAGTCCAATTATTTTTTATCAATAAATACATATAACTTTTATCAGTTCCGTTTATTGCCTACCAATGAGTAGGTACCTATGAGTATATCCTATGAGACTACTGCAACTAACAAACCAATACATAACTAACTAATAAATACAAATATACATAATAAATACTTGTAGCTTATTAATACCTATATGAATAATATGAGAACCATTCGAGATAAAGCTTGATATTTTCAAGGTTTCTTGAAAAACCCCGCTCGGGTTTGCAATTAATTATTGTTTAATTGTTGAGAGTGGTAGAGCCTATGCTCTAAACGCTATCGTTTATTCGCTCAAAGAGCAGCTCGACTGAGGAAGTACCTCCACCTTACAGAATACCGCAGCCAAATAACTTCTGCTGTGTTCCTATGCGTGAGTAAGGTTGCCAGAGCTTATTGGGGAGGGGGAGGGGTCGGTAACGCGTGGGTGATGCGTCCCATATGGCTACGGTAACCTCTTACCATCAGGCGGGCCGCAAGCTTGTTTACCCACTTCGTCGTATAAATAGGGCGAAAAAGGCACCCTAAAAAGCATTCGTGTGTACACATACTTTAGGTCCGATTGTCGGCCCAATTGAAGACCAGTCTCATAGTATGGGATCCTTTCTAATGTATGCCGTTTTTCTGATTGTATGTTTCATGTATGTGTTTATGCATTTCAGATAGTTTGTTTCCTCCAATTCGCAGTTGTTGCACAAACGCTACATGCCTGCAGTGTGTATACCAATTCAACTGATCGACCGAATGGAGTGATTGCGATACAGTCGCTACGATTGATCTTCTACATACCGGATATTGCATTAACTATTATGTTTATATATGGTGCCCATACTGTAAGTAGCATTACTAATGTATATGTCACAGTATTATTGTGAAAACCGTTAGTTTATAATCTACCTAGCGAGATTGTATAATCTATAAATTGTGAACTGTATGTATCATACTGCTTACAATCATGTTACAATATAACTTATTCATTTTCGATAGTTTATAATCTATCGTTGTCAACCCTCAAATTGTGAATCGTCCCTGATTAGTCAGTCTTGGCGGTAGTTCTTTCTTTGTCCATAGAGTTGGAAAGCAAACATAAGAGTAAAATAAGAGAAATACACATTTAACTGTTTGAGATCAAAATTAAATATGTCAATCAATATATTTTTTCAAGAAACAATAATAATAAAAATCAACTACGTTACGTAGGACCAAAGATGGCGGTGCGGGTGAAACATGACGTTCAACCAATCAGCGCGCAAGGTTAGTTCCGACGCATTCAAGTATGATGCCAATTCACAATATGACGGTTTGTAATGGATAGATTATAAACTATCGAAAATTAATACGTTATATTGTAAGCAGTATGATACAGTTCACAATTTATCGGAGTTTATAATCTCGCTAGATAGATTATAAACTAACGGTGTTTACAATATTACGGTGACATATTTTCTCCTCAATAAAAAATCCGGGATGGTGTGTAGATCCGCGGGCACACCACAGCGATATAACAAACTCATTTAATTGTTATTTTTAACCGACTTCAAAAAAAGGAGGAGGTTCTCAATTCGGTTGTATGTTTTTTTTTTTATGTTTGTTACCTCATAACTCCGTCATTTATGAACCGATTTTGAAAATTCTTTTTTTGTCTGGAAGGGTACACTTCCCGTTTGGTCCCATTGTCATCAGATCAGGATTTGATTACTTCTTCGTGTACTTTGAAGTCGGTTTAAGTTTTTTTTGTCAACAGTATAGAGACTGACATAAAACTGATTTCAAAGGAGATTGACCAAATCGCATGTAATGTGGGACCGTCTGTGTGTTCTGACAGAAAAGGGACACTAGGGAAGATCTTATTATATATACGAGAATAACAGGGTCGAAAGCTAGTGTTATATTCTCGTGGTAAAATTAAATTGTAATTTTCAGAAAAACTACAAGCTTTTCAGGATATACTACTTTTGGACGGTGATCATCACTATAATACTGTTTGTATACAGAGTTTCAACAACAATTTGGTATTTAGTTAGATTCGAAATGGGTTTGCGTTTTTCTGTGTACTGGATAGCGATTTCGACTATAATAAATGTCATTGCATTGGGTGAGTCTGCGTAATTATTTATATTAATAATTATATTCTATCATGGACCAATTAAATTCTACTTATATTAAAAAATCTTATGTTTTTGTCTATGCCTGTCACTCAATCACGCTTTAATAGGTAAACAGATTCAGATGAAAGGCATATAGATATAGGTATGTTATCTTAAAACAGAATATGAGTGGGAACACGAGTGAAACGGGGGACAGACCCCGCGTTTATATAATAAATATAATATATTATGAAGGTAGTATTGAATCAGATTCAGCTTTTGGTGTATGAAAATATAATGGATGGCTCTGGTCCTTTATTTTTCTATACCTCAAAAGAAAAAAATGGAACCCTTACCGGATATCTTTTTTGGCTGTCTGTCAAGACCCTTTTTCTTAGAAACGCGTGGAGTTATTAAGCTGAAAATAATATCAAATACTCAGAGCGCAAATCCATTGGAGCAGTGAAAAAATCAAACTTCTATGTCAAAAGCCGTAAATTTGTAGTAGCATCACAAAAAAATACATAATTGGAAAAATCTTCTCGATTTCCGTGATGTACAAACTATTTACAAGTATGTACGGAACCCTCGGTGCGCGAGTTCGACTCGCACTTGGCCGTTGTTTTTAGTAGTGACAACTTATTGACATGTATATTATTGTATTATGCCCACTACCTCAACATAGACATGATTATGTCGGCAAAATTAATATGCCATTTCTTTTTATGTAATACCGAGTACCTAATCTACATCCACACCTAGTCAGTGATAGTAAAAAATAAGGACCAACCGCTTCATTCAAATGTTTCATCATCATCATCATCAGCCTATAATGTCCCACTGCTGAGCACAGGTCTCCTTTCACAAATCAGGGTGAAAGGGAATGGGCAGATACTCCACCACGCGTGCCCACTGCGGATCGGTGGAGGTAGGCTAGTGGCCAACCTACTGTTGGAGTTTTTCAAGCCGCCTAGGAGGCATCCAACCAGCTTAACGACTATCACAATTAAGTAAGGTCCCGGTTATCACTTGATAACCGGGACCAACGGCTTTACGTGCCTTCCGAAGCACGGAAACGCTAGATTTGAAATACCACTAGGCGGTCACCCAACCAGGTACCGACCAAGACAGACGTAGCTTAACTTTGCCGATCGATTAAGAACGGCTAATCATGCTACACCACGAGCGCTTCAAATGTTTAGTGTGTCCTTGAATTAGGGATAGCAAAAGGTCCTCTCACAAACTTTCGCGTAGTATAATTTAGGCCATTATTTTGCAGACTTGTTTTTTATAATAATTATATTTCATTATCAATGTACTGAGGTTGCGCGACTATTCCGCCCACTTCTAAACTATGCCGTGCTATCGGCCAAGGCCATTGTCAACTCGGTTAGGGCTATCGTTTCTATGGCATCAGTAATTCAGTAGCACATTCAGCACAACTAGCGAGTGGGTAGCCAGCCAGTCGCTGTCGTTGAAAATATCTGTATAGTTTAAACTAGGTCTAATAAAATCGAGGTTTTAAATGTGACCCTCACATCTTAAACCCCGAGTTTTACTAGACTTGCTTTAACCTATCTCATTTAATGAGGGGGAAAGAGCAAACAGTATTACCATTTGATATATGAGCTTATATGTGCTCCCCGCCGTGGTTTTCCCAATGGAGTATAGCATGGGGTTCTTCAAAAAGGGTGTGAAGAGATTTCAGGGTCGGCAACGCGCGAGTGATACCCCTGGTGTTGCAATCGTCCATAGGCTACGGTAACTGCTTACCATCAGGCGGGCCGTATGCTTGTTTGCCACCTTAGAGGTTTAAAAAAACGAATTCAGTTTAGAAATATCAGAATTTGGTATTAGATCTTCTAGGCTTTGTAAAACTGGCCTTACTTTGCTTTCATAAATATTTAGAGCAATTTTTATTTAATGTTCAATACATGAAATTACATGAAAGATGATTTACATTGACATGATAATGATTTTTGGTATATTCTTTTACAGGAATGCAAGTATACATGATTCTGATGCTCAGAAGTGAGATGATAAAATTGGGTGAGAACTGCGCGTTCAGATTTTTCAATTCTGGAGCTGAAGCCGAGTGCAGATTGAATACGAAACATGACGGTGCATCCAGCAGTAGAGTTAGAGATCGTGAAGTCGAGATAGATCTTTAAAAAAATATCTTATTTTTAAAGGTCACCACTCACTATATCAGTACCGTTACGCCTCGGCAAGTAACATGTCATCCAAGTGAGGCCTTTAAATCGTGTGTCTTGCAAGCAAGCGGTATCTTGCCAAGGCCCGGCTCCAATTTCACCAACGCCGCGCCGGCCGCGAGTTGCCACCTCGCAGGCGGCGGCGGCGCGCTGGCAGCTAGTGGTTGATTTGAGGCGGTGCCCCGGGCCGTCACTGCGGAGGAGCGGTGCTGATATAGTGTGTGTTGACCTTTAGGGAGCAAACAAGATACGGCATGGTGGTGAGCGGTTTCCGTGGCTTATAGACGCTTGCTTATGTAAGTTATTAGTTGGATATGTACTACGTTTGTTTTGTTACCTTTAAGTTAGACAATAAATGTTACAAATAATTTACGTAGATTAGGTTTATGAACTTTCACACAAGTATCTGATTTAAGGCCATCATAAAATATAATTTAGGACAGCCCATAAAGACTATTGTAAGATTGAATTACTTATTTGTTAATCACACTCCTGGAAATTAAGACGAATATGGATTGTAAAAAATACACTTACTAAAATGATGTGGTTGGTTTTATTTGTTGATAACAAATATACTCATAGGTATCTCTTTAGATGCCAGGCATCGAGAAAATGTGAGCCATGGTGTCTACGAAGATGCTGTAGCCGTAGCACTGCGGTCACTTCGTAGCAAGTGCCTACAGTCTCGTAGCGTGCTACAAAAACATCTTGTAACGCGCTACATAAGATAAGGTTAATTTTTTCACATATCCAAAAGATAGAAGATACCCGATAATTTTATATTAATTTCAACTTGATACCTCCACGAATTCAGAGAAAAAGGGTCTTAACAGACAGACAGTTCCTTTTTTTTTCGTTTTGATGTACCCTAAAAAGTGACCTAACGACGATTGTATTAAAATATGTCTGTCGAAATTACAAACTACCAATATCCCATCTGCAAAGCTTGAGTAAAATAAAAATTTCAGTTCATTGAAAACCATAGATCATGTCTAGACATGTTATTTCGAATAACTACACGTCTATTCGTGCGTGTCTTTAAATTAAAATGTATGAGTGGCGCTTTTAATTTTATCTACATTTTTCCGATATTTTTTAAAGGAGAACATTTCAAGTTATTCTCTCTTATTATTCTCTTTGAAATATATTTATAAAACAGTACGTTGTATAACTATAAAACAGCACTGTGACTGACTGACTGTCTTACTGATGACACACAGCCTGAACTGGTGAACCTTGACATTAAACGTTTGGAGGCAATATTGGTTGAGTGCCTACCCTACCCTGCCTGCACTAAGGATTTTTCATAATTTTTCACCTGAGGGGGTAAAATACAGGTGAAACCGCGGGGCGGAATGCTAATAGAAAAACATGCATAACCAATAAATGCAATTGCCTTTATTTCATTTTTAGGCATTGCCCCGCTTTTATTTAGAAATAGTCCTTATTTGGCAACCAATGTTTTGTAACTGTAAATAATTATTTAGTCACATGACATTGGTTGCCAAATAAGGATTATATCATTTACATTTTCAAAAGATTGGTTGCCAAATAAGGACTATTTCTAAATAAAAGGGGGGCTGTAGGATCTCCCTTCAAACTAAATTAAAATATTTATATTCAACTTTCGAGGATCGTCAACCGCATTCATTAATCTGATAGCATATTTACTGTCACTATTTATTACTTAATGATATAAATAAATAATGACTATATTGCGTTCTGTGTCTCCGTTTATACTTCGACCCCTATATATTTGCCACTGTCACACAATTGGTCCGCATTTAGAAGGCAACTCAATTGAATTTAGGCCGTAATGAGAAAAACTTTGCTGGAACTGGCGTACAAGTCTGACTTTGTTTTTTTCAGAGATCCGTAGCTATTATTTTTAACTTAAAATATCTAATTTTCGTTTAAGCTGGTATTCACTTTACAATGAAGTTCATCTATATGCTATATATTGTATGTAAATACTTTTTTTAAATAAAGAGTTATCTATCTACCTACTTCGTCATGAATTAAACAGATAATCTTTATTATGGCGTAATAAGGTTTTTTCTTTGCCATCTTTAAACTTAAAAAGTATTTCTTAGATTCGTTGTAATAAGTGTGTTTATACTTACTTTTACCGGTCTTATGTTATGTTTACTCAGCTAATCAATGGTAAGAATGAGAATAATTTAATTTTCAACACACTCGCTCGTAAAGTGACAATTATTGCAAAATTGAAGTCTGTTTTTTACCTCGCAAGTGTGTTGAAAAATGTCGTATGACCTCGTGTGCATTGATTTATTACACTCTCGGCTCCTTTATCGCCCTTAATACCGCCTCGAGTGTTAATAATCAAATTTGCACACATGTATCATAATGTTAATTTAGTTATTAATGTTATTATAAGAGTAAAACTAGTAAATTATAAGAGTAAACTACCCTTTAACTAATATCACGGAATCAAAATCAAAACTACCCGATTCACCCTTACCACCTTTTCGTATTAGTTACGACTTCGCCCAACCTGCCCTCCGACATTTTTTTCACAGAATTTATAGAGAACTCACACGCACAAGTGTGATTCGGGTCTGTTTGTCATTTTGTTCGTTGTACCGCGGTTTGTACAACTTGTTCAATTTAGATGTGGAATTCGACCAACTTTTTTTTTGATAATTAGGCTGGGGCTTTTCGACAACTTATTTATTCAGGACTTTTGCTTGGATGTTATCGTGGAGTTATTAATGGTAGTTTAGTCTTTTTAAGTTTGCTTAGTTGATATTAATTACTTTGGTAGATAAGACGGTTGCTAGACCTATTTCTTCATAGCTTAACATCAGTGAGGTATTTCCGACATACCTATATGTTACTTTTTAAGCTTTTTATACTTATCATCTTGTAACATCATATCTTGCTACAGTACGGTAATAGGTAGACAGCTGACATTTTCAGAGAATATGTATTTCTATTGCCGCTATAACAACATATAATAATAAAAATGAATGAATAAAAAAATATATAATGAAATAAAATTAAAAATTAAAGGGGGGCGCCCATACAAGAAACGTCTTTTTTTTGGCGTTTTTTGTTTCATAGTGTAGTTGATAACCGGCCATGTGCGATTCAGACTCGCACATAACCGGTTTATTTTTTATTTTTGCGAGAATTGATTTATATTATAGATGAATTAGTTGCGTCTAAAGTTCTGTCATACTCTAGGGATAACCAACAAAACTGCCACTGCTATATATTTGGTAGCTATTATTAAAGAAAACGAGCGTTACCGTACTAAAGATAACCGTTGTATGCAGTAGTGGGCAGCAACAGTTAAAACTTAATCAAAAAAGTACAACAGAAAAAGTTTTCCAAGAGAAAAATTTGAGGAAGGCTTCGCGTTATGGCGTCGCGTTTATTTATTTACAGTGTACTCAGGCACGTCATGAAATCCAGTTCCCAGCTTCGCCTGAATAAGGTTCCTCCACATAATCCGGTGAAACTATTTTTATTCCGCACTGCCTTTGGAATCTTACGACAATAAGCTTTTTAAGGTACTCGGATTAGGGGCCAATGTAGCCAAGTATATTTTTTAAATCCTTAGTATCTGTTAGGAGGGTTGTGCACTGTAGTCAGCATTAGGATATTAGGGCCTCATAATCTACCAATCATGGACTGACTTTTCATGATTAATATTTTTATTTTAAATGTGTGTGTTAAAAACCTTAACGTAATAGGTTTTTAAAACTACATCTGTGTGTATCTGTAAATTTTGTCTAGAAGAGATAGATTCTTAGCGATAAGTCCGCCCATTGTAATTTGAATTACTTTTTATAAAGAGTTCTCTGTCTTTTTAATTGATACTAATCTACACCTAAAAACCTTACACCAAAAAATATTGATACCTTTACACCAAAAAATTACGTTTCACTCGCACCACCCAAGGTACACTTTTCCTCCAATATTCTTAAAGCGTCTGCAATCTATCTCTGTCATTCAATCCGGTCCGAAAACCCGTAGCACTGCAGTCATGTCGTCTGTCGCTATTAATAAAGATTTCCTTAGCACTGTCCCCATAACGCCTTGAAGACTTCGAATGTAAGCAGAAGTACGGTTAGGGTGCATTCCCACTTAAGTGGTTGAGGCGGAGCGAGCTGTCGTTTGCGCAAGGTTTCCGCTATTGCGTTTTCCGCTAAGTCAAAGCCATTTATTCAATTTAGACCCTATTAAAGCACTTCAAAGGTCAAAGTTCTGCTTAGTTTGGGCTTAGATAGCCGTGTGTCAAATGTTCCAGGGTATATTGATTTAAAGCTACTGATGTTAGCACTGTTTCTGTTTAATCAGAAATTAAGTTTTTTTTATGTAACTTACAACGCTACACTACACTCCGCTAATAGTTGTGACCGTGAAAAGCCGAACATGTTATAGCACTTTTAATCCTTAAAATACAAATTTTCATGGTGAAGTATTTTTGGAAAATATCGACGACGCTTATGTGGTAACGCACCCTAAGGCTCTTAGGTAACCCCCCGTTTATCTGATTGCGTCAGAGTTATGTTATTTACTTTATGGTTTAGGGCAAGGGGGAAATGGACTTATGTAAGTCTCGGACAGTGAACTCATTCACGGACTGAAATAGACGCTTTGTTTATTTAAATATTTTTTCAACATATTTTTATCATAAAATTTCTCAATTTAAATATTTTTTATTATGTTTTAATTATTTTTTGTATGATCGATAGGTGTTTGACGTCAATCTCCATGGTAAGTGATGATGTGGCCGAAGGTGGTAAGCACACAGCGTTGAAGGGGGCTGTGAGCATTTTCATTTTGTGTGTTTTTAATATGTCATTGTGTTAATTTCTTTACGATAACTATAACACAAAACCCATTTATCTTCTAAAATTCACGTGTTCAATAAAAGTTTTCATTAACAGTTCACATTTACTTTGTCACACCATTAACTTGTACATAAATACAGACAGACACTTCTAGCCGAGTACGAAGGTAATACCTATCTTCTTAAATCTCAACCTTAGTGGTGTACAGTGCCGGATTAGATACTAAGGGTCGGTTGACACGTTTTAAACTAGCTTGAAAAGGTTTCAAGTTTCGAAAATTTATCAATAGGTACGAACAACGAACGAATCCTGTTCGTTCGAGGCTCGGCCCGTGCTCGCTACGCGTAGCATGAACGCGACATTCGATTTAAAGTCAAATAGTCTACGGATTTCTGTAGACTATATGTTTTTTTTTAATTATTAAATTACGTCGTTAAATTATTACAATATGTAATAACACAACGTCATGCAACGTTTATAAATGGGGATTTGAAAAGTGTAAAAATGTATCGCTGGCGCTGGCTTTGACATAAGTTGATTATATTAGATGGTATACTGATATAGGGTGAAAAACCTGTATGCCTGGACTAAAACAACACCAGTATTTCCAGAATAAAATACGTTGGTAAAAGAAATTCTTTTATCCCTTTGAAGTTGAATACGACCCTGCGGAGTTGTTCCCTCAGGACTCTTTACTGTTATGGCCGCTGTGCAAAAGCTTAAATATATGGTCAAAGGTGGATTTCTTCCACTCGACCCACGTGATGACAGTCGTAGGCATTTATTTAATTAAAATATTTCCCTTCTGTATTCTTCTTTGTTTTTAATTCATACAATTTTAAGAGATTCAATGATGATATGAAATGAATAGGTACCATTTTATAAATATATTGATGACTTATACATACTTATTTTACTCAGAATTGCTCCTCATTAGACCCTCTTTACATCAGCTAAGTATCACTTCTTTACGTCTCCATGATTTGGAGTGCCTTTCAAGATTGTCGACTTATAAATACGAAGGTATATTTATAAAATCAAGGGAAGTTGAAGGGTTTTGTGAGAGTATTTTTAGAATTTGATGAACATGTATTTAATTTGAACATTGTGAAGGATTATACCTACACAAATCTGCAAATAGAATCAAGTCTTAGTTTGAATACAATAAAAATTAGTAACATATATATGGACATGTAGAAACTATGAGAATTCCTAGTTTAACTTATGAACCCTAAAATATCTTTCATACTGCAAACGTATCAAATACAAAATATAACGAACTCCAGATTCCCAAAATTTCAGCATTTTCCAATGACAAACGAATCGGAAATCTATATTAATAGAGGAATCGGAATCCACGAATTCGTCCAATCCGCTTGGACCCTTGGGGGCCGCAGAAATTACCATTTGATTTCAGGTTTGTGTGTCTCGAAAGGTCAGGCTATCCCGGTCGTTGTTGCTCTTACAGCTGACAATGCATTCTGTAGATTATTGTCCGGGATAAAATTTACCGGGAAAATCTCAGGACGTCGGTACCGGATATCTAATTTGGGAATAAACGGCACGGAATTGGGATATAACCCTGGCTCTTGTCTTTATTTTCGTATTTGGGAGTATATTTTGATGTTCAAGCATTTCTGGGTATTGGATTATTAACTTTTATGCTTCGATTTTTATTATCTAAGTTTAATAAAGATATATTTTTGGGAACTAAGGAGTTCAACGATAATAGGGTCGGGAAACCCAGGTCCTCCAGGTTGTCGTGCACAACTCTGAATAATTTAGTACCTAAAGTTACGTAAATAAAGTTGTCAAACGCATAGAAATAAAAGTTTTTTAATCTTTCAGAAAATACAGACAATGATAAATCATTCCAAAATTAATAAAAAATATGTTTAAAAATAAATCTTACCGAACTAGATTTGTAATCTGTATATATAAAATTCAAAGTCCTGACTGACTGACTGACTGATATATCAACGCACAGCCTAAACCGCTGGTCCTAGAGACATGAAATTTGGAGGGTGTATTCTTTGTGAAGAGTAGGTATCCACTAAGAAAGGGTTTTTCGAAATTCCGCCCCTGAGGGGGTAAAATAGGGGATGAAAGTTTGTATGAAAGTCCGTCAGTTTCGAAGTTAGAATCTTCAAATTTTGTGTTTAGGCTGAAGATTGAAAATTAATGTATAGGTGTCTGAGCGTTTGTTATAATTACACCCCCGTAGGGGGGAAAAGAGGGATGAAGTTACTTATGCATGTCCTTTATATACAGTGTAGGCATCTCCTAACGAAGGATTTTTTGATATTACACTCTTAAGGGAGTAAAAAAGGGGATCAAAGTTTGTATGAAAGTCCGTCAGTTTCGAAGTTAGGATGTTCAAAATTAATGTTAAGGCTGACGTCCTGGAGGGACTCAACGAGGATCCGTGGGGGCGCCCATATAAGATGGTCTTGGGTAAACTCAGGCCATGGGTGCCCCCCCTAACGGAAACCCTAGATCCGGGCCTGCTGGGTCGAGTTGTGAACACTCTCTTCCCAGCGGGCCGGTCAAGTCCCTTAGTCCACCCCCTGACGACATGCGAGTGGCATGACGAGATGGGGGTGACCGTACAGGAGCTAGATCGAGCCGTTGGCCGCTTAAAAGCCCGTAACACCGCACCAGGACCCGACGGGGTACCGGGTCGGGTGTGGGTGTTGAGTCTGGCTGCCCTGGGGGACAGGCTGAGGCAGTTGTTCAACAGCTGCCTGCGTTATGCCAAGTTCCCCACGGCCTGGAAGGAGGCAAGTTTGGTCCTCTTGAAGAAGGAAGGCAGATCCGCAGACGCTCCCTCTGCTTACCGTCCCATATGTCTGTTGAACGAGGTGGGCAAGCTGTTCGAACGAATACTTGCCGCTCGTCTCAACGGGCATCTGTCGTGCGTTGGTCCTGACCTGGCTGATAGCCAGTTCGGCTTCCGACGGGGGCGTTCAACCGTAGACGCGATCTTACGCATCCGCTCTCTGTCGGAGCAGGCTGTGTCCCGGGGTGGAGTGGCGTTGGCGATAAGTCTCGATATCGTCAACGCCTTTAACTCTCTTCCTTGGGACGCAATCAGGGGGGCTCTGGCATACCATCAGGTGCCCTCCTACCTGCAGGATATAGTCAGGGACTACTTGCACGACAGGTACATCTTGTACATGGACCAAGACGGTAGGAGAATCCGGAGGGAGATCACGTGTGGGGTTCCACAGGGGTCGGTGTTGGGCCCGTTGCTGTGGAACCTAGCATACGATGCGGTTCTGCGTATCGATCTCCCCGCTGGCATAAATGTCGTTTGCTATGCAGACGACACGTTGGTGGTCGCCAGTGGGGATACCTTCGAGGGGACCAAACAGCTCGCCGAGCTTGGGGTGGAAGTCGTCGTTGCAAAAATCCATGAGTTGGGTCTGGAAATAGCGCCTCACAAGACCGAGGCGCTATGGTTCCACAAACTGCCAAGAAGCAGGGAACCACCCAACTCGTGCGTCCGAGTGGGTGAGTCGGAAGTCGGGGTGGGGCGGTACATGAAGTACCTAGGCCTCACCCTAGACAGTCGCTGGGGCTTCGAAGAGCACTTTGATCGCCTTGTCCCCCGAATCGAGAGGGTAGCGGGTGCGATGCACAGACTGCTGCCCAATCTCGGGGGACCGAAGGAGGAAGTTCGCCGCCTCTATGCGGGGGTCATACGATCCGTAGCCCTTTACGGGGCGCCCGTATGGGCGAAAAGGCTGGCCATCCGGCGCTGTAGAAAGAAAATCTACAGCGTCCAGCGTAGGATGGCCCTACGGATCGTACGGGGATACCGTACCGTATCCTTTGAGGCGGCAACTATTCTGGCTCGCTTTCTGCCACTGGATATTCTGGCGGACATGGATGCACGGGTCTATGACCGAATCCGCATCGTCCGCCAGAGTGGTGGAGGCGACCCAGAAGAGGCGATTAAACGGCAGGAGCGACTTATCGCGTTCGCGACGTGGCGCGCAAGACTTCGTGAGGAGCGGTTTGCGTGCAAACGCGTCGTTGAAGCAGTCCTGCCGGTCTTCGAGGCCTGGATGCATCGAGAAGGTGGACGACTCACCTACAGACTTACACAGATAATCACCGGGCACGGGTGCTTCGGTGATTATCTGTATAGGATCGGACGTGAGGCGACGGCGGCCTGCTTCCACTGCGGTGGGAGTGGCCAGGATTCCGCATCGCACACGCTCGCGGTGTGCCCTGCGTGGGAACCCGAGCGGCGGATCCTGGTCCAAGAGATCGGACGAAATCTCTCCCTGCCAGCAGTCGTGTCGGCGATGCTGAGCGGGGATACAGCGTGGAGAGCCGTAGCCTCCTTCTGTGAGACCGTAATGGTCCAGAAGGAGGCTGCTGAGCGGGATCGGGAGAGGGCCGATCCCACCCGGAGGCGAAGCCGCCGGGGCGCAAATGTGCCTCGTCGCGGCCCCCCAGCCCTGTAGCTCGGGCTTAGAATAACAGCTACGGTGTTCCCCTGCCTGTCGTAAAAGGCGACTAAACGGGGCCTTTGGGGTCGTGGGCAATCAGAGCGGGGGCTCTGTGCGCCCAGAAGCGACCCCAAGGAGAACGATGCGTCGATGTGGTCACGACTCATCGTGCGATAGCACAGCGAGGGTGCTGGGGGGAGGTATCACACTTCCCCCGGGACGAGCTATCTAAGCGCCGCGCGTGGAGGGGTGAGCAGGTACGCGTTCAACACGAGAGCCCGCCCCCCTCTACAGCGCAGATGGCGACCACCGTGGGGTTTTAGCCGGTACAAGTCCGGCATAACCTGGCCGCTACCCCCGAGGCGGTCGGGTATCCTATGAGGATTTCCCCACGAAAAAAAAAAAAAAAAAAGGCTGACGATTGAAAATTAATTTATACCTGTCTCAGCGTTTTTGATAATTTCACCCTCGAAGGGAAGAAAAGCGGGATGAAATTGTCTATTGGATCTCACTGACTAATATATCAACGCACAGGCTAAACCGCTGGTCTTAGAGACATGAAATTAGGAGGGTGTGTTCTTTGTGAAGTGTACGTATCAAATATGAAAGGGTTTTTCGAAATTTCAACCCCCGTTTCACCCTCTTAGGGGTTAAGAGGGTGAAACGGGGGTTGAATTTTCTGTAAAACATATTATTACACACGTAATTTAAGTTCTTGGTTTTTTCATGCGTTTTTATGATTGTGTATTATTATTAATACTTTTTTTTGTAAATAAATAAAATTGAAAAAAAAATAGCCAATATAGTCATCAGAAAATAAAATTCAAGGTCCTGACTGACTGACTGATCAACGCACAGCCTAAACCGCTGGTCCTAGAAAAATGTAATTTTGTGGGTTTGTTCCTTGTGAAGTGTAAGTATCCACTAAGAAAGGTCACGTGTATCATAGTTTTTTTGAAATGGGAGATGCCTAATGGAGTCAATAGGACTTAAACAAGAAAAAAAAACAATTGAGAGGGAGGGAGAGCACTTATTGTGTTTGTTTTTGAAGAAAAATATGTCATTTGTTTCCTGTAAGCCACGCGGGCGAAGCCGCGGGCAGAAGCTAGTAAATCTAATAAAATTATTCTTTAGGTACCTACTTACTTAGCATTTTTCTCTAACATTTGCTTAGTTACTTTTCAAATACCCAGCGAAGTAGTTCTGCGGTCAAACTTCTATTGACTTGCTAGTTTTTATAAAACCTTTAAAGCCTTTTCAACTATTTCAGCGGCTTTTACCTTTGAATGAAACTCTTCAGACGACGAGTCCATGAGAATTTAATGTAATTTATTTTTCAATTTATTCACTTTATGGTTGTGAATATTTTAAGGACAGACGTTTTTTAAATAAATATTTAAACTGGAGTGAAGTAATTCTGTCAAATTTGTGATGCAATAATGTATTTTATCTACACCCATGCTATAAATCCTCTATAACAGTCAAGTGCCAAACGTTTATTCGGTATCGCACTCCTCTTCACAATCACTCCAATATCAACCTTAAACACTTCACGGTACATCGTGTAATCAAATGATTTAATGTGTTTACGTCACACAAAGGTCTTGTAACATTATTTGAGTAAGACCTTAGTCCCAAGATTTTCAAAGGGACCTCCTTCGACCATTATAAGAAGATCTACCACACCTCCCGCTAATTCCATTGTTTCTTTACGACGAAGGGAATCTAGGGGTTGTAGGAGAGGTCAAAGATGGTAGGTGATAATGTACATCGCCAGTATATCCCCTTGAGACATTTAACACGGAATTCGGGACTTAACGTTTAACCCGAGTAATTACAGAGGCAGTTGTTGATACCTCCTTCAGGATCCAGCAAAATGCTTTGGCTTAGTGTGATGTAGTGGAGAGCATTTCTATGGTAGCCTTTAAGGATATCTATAATCTGAGGATTTAGTTAAATGCTTTTTGTTGGAGTATTTCTTGGTGCATTTTGAACGTTCGGTGTAGAACACATCGCGAGGAACTCAGCATGTGCGGTACTGTGCATGTAGAAACATGCGTCATAGTGGTGAATTAACCGTCTTATCGAAATTAAGAAAAATCCTCAAAAACTTTTAAATAGGTCTTACTTATCAAGTACTTATCTATCAATTTGAGTTATATTTCATTTTTCGGCTAAAAATAATTTTTGAATACACACCCCGTTCATATAACACATTTTTATTGTATATACGACTAGAATTTACAAATGAAGCCCTTTCCTATGGCCTTAATTTGAAATTTCGGTCCCCCACTTCATCCCTTTCTTCAGAAAAAGTAAAAAAAAAAATGTTAACAATAATTGAAACTATTCCATATTTGAAATTAATGGCATTAGCGGTTGCTGAAATATAGTGTTGTGACAGACGGGCAGACAGACGGACCGAGTGGCAACATAAGGGTTCATTTTTAGGGTTCCGTAGCCAAATGGCAAAAAACGGAACCCTTATAGATTCGTCATGTCTGTCTGTCCGTGTATGTCACAGCCATTTATTTCCGAAACTATAAGAACTATAATGTTGAAACTTGGTAAGTAGATGTATTCTGTGAACCGCATTAAGATTTTTACACAAAAATAGAAAAAAAACAATAAATTTTGGGGGTTCCCCATACTTAGAACTGAAACTCAATTTTTTTTTTTTCATCAAACCCATAAGTGTGGGGTGTCTATGGATAGGTCTTCAAAAATGATATTGAGGTTTCTAATATCATTTTTTTCTAAACTTAATAGTTTGCGCGAGAGACACTTCCAAAGTGGTAAAATGTGTGTCCCCCCCCTGTAACTTCTAAAATAAGAGAATGATAAATCTATAAAAAATATATGATGTACATTACGGTGCAAACTTCCACTGAAAATTGGTTTGAACGAGATCTAGTAAGTAGTTTTTTTTTAATAGGTCATAAATTGAAATTAATATCAAATACTCAGGTCTATACTACCATTTACTTATATACCTACAGGTTTGTACGGAACCCTCGGTGCGCGAGTCTGACTCGCACTTGGCCGGTTTTTACCTTTTTGGTTCGGCACCCTAACAACAGTCATGCATATCTAGCTTTATTTCGCTAGTGTGTTGAAAACTTTCATAACCAGAGAAGCAATTATTATCACTGTTACTAATTGTTCGAGTTTAATATTGACAAATCCCAAAAATTCTCTCGTCCTCTCCGGCCGAATAGTAGTTTCCGGAATAGAACCGGAGCAAATATACACAGGGTTCTGTATATGACGTAATAATAAACAACTTGCTCCGTATAAAAGGAAGTAACAACTACATAATGCGGTCCCATTAGTAGCCATTATTTATTATGAGGTTCCTCTTTTATCATCTTATTGAGGACACGGGTTTATGATGTTCCTCATTAGATAAATAATATGGGTGGATATTATAATAAATAAAGGGCCCTTGAGCAGTGCTTATATAAATCGTAGTTATTCTTACGTCTTGGAAAAGGTTTGAGGTATAATGGGTGGAGCGATTCTGAAAATTATAATAAAATTTTATTCAAGTATAGAACTGTTTTTTTGTGGATGTCCACTGCTGAACATAGGCCTCCCCCCCTAACTTCCCCTTTGAACGGTTTTGCATCCAGCGGCACCCAGCGATTTTGACCAGATCGTCAGTCCACCTGGTGGGAGGTCGTGCCGCACGGCGCTTTCCAGTAAGTGGTCGCCACTCGAGAACCTTCCTTCCCCATAAGCCACGATACCCTAAAATACTGCAACTTTTTTCAATACCGATTTTGTGTATTTTTAATATTATGCAAAATACGTAAGAGTGTTTTAGCAGTTATATTCTGTTCTTTTGTGTACTGAGTGCGTCCCGGTACTAGCACTAAGCGGATTGTAAGTTAAGAGGATGCTCATTGTTTCCAGCAATTGTTTAGAGATTACCGGTTTACTTTTATAGAATAGAATATAAAACATTTATTCAGCTCAGAAATTTAGTATACACTGTTCTTTTTTATGCGACTAAATCGGTAATAGGCCCGCCTGATGGTAAGCGGTTACCGTAGCCATATGCTTGCAACACACGAAGCATCGCTCACGCGTTACCGACCTTTCCCCCTCCCCTATGAGCTCTGGCGACCTTGCTCACGCAACTTTCAACACAACTTTACACAACATACAATTATTTGGCTGCGGTATTCTGTAAGGTGGTACTTCCCTCGTCGAGCTGCTCTTTGAACGAATAAAAGCTAAGCTCTACCTCTCTTGTTTCTCAAGAATACTAACAGACGGTTTCTAAAAAATAATTTATTTTTTACATTATACTACCTATTACCTACTACTACTTTATACTGTGATACGAGTTCGTAAACAAAATTACTTGATATTGTCTGACATTGTAATATACTTTTTCTATACATTTGGCATTGTGATATCTACGAATAAATGCGTAAGATAAATCCAACAATTTGTATACTTACTGACTGCTACTAAATTACAGGCGATGTGCTATATAGAAGCTACCATCTACATCGTAATAGGACTGTGGCCAAAATACATGAACAACAGTCTGATCTAGATACCAACTAGCTACAATTTATGGAATCTTGATGTAGGATGTTCTCGAACCTAATCTATACAAATAAATAAATTTGAAGTGTCTGTTTGTAATTTCATAAAAACAGCTTTTTACTAAATGCATTAGACAGTACCTAGGTATATACAGGACAGATACTTACCAAAAGAACATTTTTTTTTGTCTTTCTTACTGTTTATTCCGGCTAATCTCAAAAATGGCTTGACCGTATTTGATGGGATGCTCACTCGAAGATAGCTGATGTTATCAGAAGTAATTTAGGCTACTGTTATTTAAGAAAAATAAAAAGGGTTCCGAGCAAAAAAAAAAAATAACAGTATGCGGGTGACACCGTGGGCGGGACCACCCGGTTGAGAGCTTGCTCGCCTATTTGTCCGCGTAAGAGTGCTAAGGCAAAATTTTGGGCCAGCATCTTTGTGTCAATTCAACAAAAACAAAAAAAACACCGCGGTGGGGGCTTGCTAGTAACATTATAATAAACTATATAAGAGAAAACGCCAACAAATAAGCGTATAAAATAACACACGAAGGAGCAAATGATTTCGTATAAAATTCAAATCAACTTCGCGTAACCATCGCTGCTGAATGATTAATAAACTGAAACAAGCTCAAATCGGTAGCGCTTCACAGATTCGATGTTGAATCTATAAAACATGCTAGCAATCTTTGGCACGGCAGTGCCCCCAGATCTACCCACTTACTACAAGAATAATAACTATTGTTAAAAAGAAGAAAGAAAAGAAATGAGCAGTGACTAAATTTTTCACCATAGGCCCATATCACTATAGTCATCTGTGCCCATGTGACTGTAGCGCAAGGTATAGATTTGTGAAGTTGGTCTTGTAAAATTATATGGCAAGCTATATGGTTTCGTCTTGGCAACATTTTACATCAAAATGTTTTTGTTAGGATATAATTAAGAAATAACCATTGATACAAGAAATTTTGCGAGAGCATGAAGATAAAAATGACCACACGTCATTAAAAAAAAACTGAATCGACAAAAAAAACATAATTACCGAAACTGCTCACCAAATTTCACGAGAATTAGCTAAGAAATGCGACCTGTAACATACGAAAGCATTTTTCTCCAAGCCGAAACGGAGTCGCTTCGCTAGCTCGGTCAATAAACGAAGACGCCAATATTCTAATCTTACTAGTAATTCAGGCTCAATAGCTAAATCTCAAGTAACTCTACATCTAATATGCAGGATCGTACGTACTCCACGTACGTTCTCAATTTCAGCGATGACATATTTTACGAAATGAACACCATACTGGCCAATGTCCAACGTTGGCCAAACTGCTCATGTCTCACGAAGGCGGTTCAACTGAGCACATGAGGTCCTTGTGAAATATCTCCCCCAACTCTCCCGTAGCAAGTATCCCACTGTAATCCTTAACACGTAGTTGAATTAAAATACCTCGTGACCCTTTTTCATTAATAAGAGATCTTCGCCCCACATTGAATATTTATACAGTGTCTGTGTGCCAAATTATGAGTGAGAGCGTGATACAGATAAGCATTTAAAGGTAAAATTTACCATAAATCAACTGAAAAAAATCTCATCCATCGTTTTCTCCTTTCTCACTTCATAATAATCATTATGTACGGGTACCTGCCATGTGCTGTGCATGCATCCACAGCATAGGTACTATCCTATGAATACTTCGTTCGAATACTAGAGACTGAGCTAGAGATAATTTTGTTAATGTAGTAACATTTGGAGCCGAATTTCGCGTTCATTTTGTTGACAGGTTACGCTTCCTGGCTTTATTATTCGTAGGTACCTACTATCAATATCTGTCCACTATATATCATGTATTAGGAAATGTGTTATTTGTATATAAGAAACTAGCTGTCCCCCGCGGTTTCACCCGTGTTCCCGGGATAATAAGTAGTAGTATGTCCTTTTCTATACCATAGTCTATCTGTATGCCAAATTTCATGGTGATCCGTTGAGTAGTTGAAGGGTGAAGGTGTAACAAACAAACTCACTTTCATTTTCATTTCATTTATAATATTATTAAGTTAGGATTCTTTAATTCATTTAAAATTGTTATCTTCTAGGTTTTTTTTTATACCACTGAGGTGGCAAACAAGTATACGGCCCGCCTGATGATAAGCAGTTACCGTAGCCTATGGACGCTTGCAACACGAATATTAGATGAGAATAAATTTTTCTGCAGTGTTGGCACGCACCACACATCGCATAAGGTTATTGTGAAAAATAGAGAATTAGAGAATTAAACAATTAGACGGACAACCAAAATTATTCATTGTTTTATTATATTTTTTACATCAATCAAGTTGAATCATAAACAAAATAAAAAAGGAGTTTTCAACATCCTCCGGGCGAGGAGAAGTCACGAAACCAGCAACTGCTAGAACTAGAGCATCTCAAAGTTGGAGACGCTCTGGTGCCCGCACTAGTCGACCACTGCGCGTTGTTGTAAACGAATCACTCGTGGCAGTATACTCCAGACCCAATGGTCACAGGCGTTGGAACGGTCGGATTCTTGTACCGGATGCTGTTCTTACTTTGGCTACCCTATTTATTTTATCTTTTCAGGGGTAGACTTCCAAAATAATTCCAATCGGCCAATCGACTCGTTTCGCATCGGTTTCAATAAGAACTATGTCTCCAATTTTTAGAATACCATCTTTTTTATATGATTTTGCATGACGCTGAATCAATAGCGACAAATATTCATCTTTAAATCGTTGACGCAGACATTCTCGCAGTGTTTGCAGGTATTTGGCCCTCACTTGTAAATTATTGGAATCAATAATATCAATATCGGTTACGTCTACTGACTGCAAAGGCTGCAAAAAAGTGCTTGGGGACAACGGAGTAAGGGTTTCATTGTCGGAAACATAAGTGAGCGGTCTTGCATTTATTATCGACTCTATATCGCACAAAACAGTACTAAGTTCTTCTTCATTTAAACAGGCTCTCCCAAGTACTTTACGTAACAGTTCCTTTGTAGTTCGAACCATACGTTCCCACCATCCTCCCCACCAGGCTGCAGAAGGAGGTATGAATATCCACTTTATTCTTTTTATTGCAGAGATACTTTCCACCATTTCCCAATCTATACTCGCGAATAAGTTCTCCGTTCCGTGAAAATTGGTTCCATTATCGGAATAGACGGTGGAACAACGACCTCTTCGGGCAATGAATCGCCTGAAAGTCATTAAAAAGGCTTCTGTTGATAGAGCAGTCGAATGAATAGCACGATACACTGCGCATGTGTACAGCACGATGTAGCTTTTCTGACCGGATCTCAATATGAGTGGACCCGCTAAATCTACTCCAGTGATCTCAAACGGATTTGAATTCTCATCAATACGTGCTAAAGGCAGTGGTGCGCTAACAGGTTGTGCAGGTTTTGCAGAGAAACGTTTACATCTCATACATTTACTAATGACGCTTTTCACCAACCTTCGTACACCGATGATCCAAAATTCATCTCTTAACTTTGTTAACATCACAGCCACTCCGCCATGTAACCACATTTCATGTCTCTGGATCACTAAATACCTGACAATCTCATGTTTGCTCGGCAATAGTATAGGATATTTGTAACTATCGCTCTCATCTTTAAATAATAATCTAGTTACTAATCGAATGACTCCATTTTTATCAGTGATAATCTCTAATTTAGTTTTCTTCAGATAATCAATGGTAAAACTTTCTCTCTGAATCAATTTTACTAAACATATTTGGGCATTTTCGTACTCCTCATATGTAAGTGGTCCGCTGCGTTTCATTTGAGAGTTAAAACAGTTGAACGTAAATCGATGTATCCATGCTATTGTTCTAACAATTTTTGAATACTTACTGAACTTTCTAAACTGCCCCGAAAAGTTATCGGGTGCAACATTGACATGAACTGATGTATTTCTCATTTCAGTTTCAGCTTTTTCATCATATTTCAGATTCGCTGTTGGCCAAAAATTAGGTTGTCTACGTAACCAGTCTGGACCCTCCCACCAGCGGGAGTTCACAAGAGTCGACGCGTCACATCCTCTAGACAGCAAATCTGCTGGATTCATATTTCCTGGAACATGCCGCCATTGTGTCGGTTCAGATTTCTGTCGAATTTCAATAACTCTATTCTGTACAAATACTGACCATATAGTTTGTTTTCTGATCCAAGTTAATATTACTGTAGAATCACTCCAATAATGTACGGAACAATCTATATTCATAATGTTGAATGATTCGATAATTTGACTGCATAATCTGGTACCTATGAGTGCAGCCATCAATTCTAGCCTCGGTATTGTGACTTTCTGTTTGTTAGGCGTCACTCTTGATTTTGCCATTACTAGACGCACTTCTACGATATTATTATATTCTGTACGCAGAAATATACATGTGGCGTAAGAAACTTTACTGGCATCACAAAAAACATGTAGACTTCTCGTGCAATCGCTTAAAGATTCGTTACTTAATCTTCTTGGGATAGCTAATCCTTTTAATAAGTGTATGGATTTCAACCATATCTGAAATTCATTTGCAATGTCATTACACAGTTCGTCATCATATCCATAAGAGTTCTCCCAAAACTTTTGTAATAATAGCTTAGGTATCAATGTAACGGGAGCTGTAAAGCCAATGGGATCGAAAATTTTCTGGGCTATCGACAATAAAGTCCTCTTACTTATTTTCTCAGATAATAAAGGTACTGAACAAAATTGGCAGGATAATGAATCAGCCAGTGTATCCCAACTTACTCCCAGGATTGAAATTATCTTAGTCTCGGGGTAAAAATCTGGACAAGGTGACAATATCCATCCGCGTAAATCAAATTTGCCTTTATCCATCAATCTATGTGATTCTGACATAAATGTGCTCGCTTCTTCCTCTGTCTCTATACTCGTAACAACATTATCTACATAAAACGTCATCCTTAATTTCTCTGACAATTGCCGCGATTCTTTAGGACAGTTCATTAAATGATGATTGATCGTTGCCGCCAATAAAAATGGACTACATGTCAAACCAAATACTACTCGACAGTGTTGATAAGTAATCAATTCGGTCATTGTCTCATCTTTCCACCACAGGAACTTCAAAAATGTTCTATCTTCATGTGATAATGAAATCTGTAAAAAGGCTTTACAAATGTCAGCTGTCACTCCAATAGCGAACATTCTGAACTGTATTAAAAGTTTCGGAATCAGTTCTAAAAAATTTTCGCCTTTCTCTAAGCATGCATTAATAGAATTTCCGTTTTTGTCACGAGCTGATGCATCAAACACTGGTTTTATTTTGGTGGTTAAACTAGAGGTCTTAATCACAGCGTGATGAGGTAAGTAGTGACCTTCGTCTTTATTATCATCAGATACTTGTTCAATAATACCAAGTTCTAACCACTCTTCAAAAACCTTTGAGTATGCCGCTCTATTATTCGATAGCGTCAAGTGCTTAGAAGTTGATAATAGGCGCTTACGTGCTAGTTCGTAGTTAGTCTGTTATTCAGGGTGGTTCTCCTTCCATGGTAAAGCAACTTCGTATCGTCCATCAGCGTTCACCTTGATGTTTTGTTCGAACTTCAAAAGTACTTCATCACTCGATGTATCGCCGGGCTTATCTGTAATGCCAATAGACTCTAGTTTCCATAATTCTGATATATCGAGATCAATCAAAGTCGTCAGCACGTTGCTCGCTGTGGTACATAACTTCGGTCCCTGCACAGTCCAACCAAATTTTGTTTTTATAAGTGTAAGTTCGCCGATATGAATGAATTCTTTTGTAATCAATAGACCAGAGTAGTCAGCTCCTATAAGCATATCAATTTCGTTATGTTCTTCGCCTAAAGTGTCAGTTAACTGAATATTGTATTTCTGTAAAGTCTCAGATATTTCGCTTTTGTCGATTCGTGGTAGTTCTCCGCATAATTTTGCTTCGTCTAATACGCTCATTCGCAAAGCAAACGATCCATCGCAATTCTTTACCACAATTTCGTACTCGCAGTGTCGGCGGCGTTCTGTTTGTTTTCCACCGAACACACAATGTACAAGTAAGGTTTCTTTGTACGGCTTCAGGCCCAGTCTATCGGCCACACGAGTAGTTATATACGAACGCTGTGCGCCACTGTCTATTAAGGCTCTTACTATGAAATCAGTGCCGTTACTTACGATTTTAATGAGAATTGTTTGAAGATAAGTGACAGAAGACCTGTGTGAACTGCCAGACAGTGCTACTGCCGTACTTGGTCCGCTGTTAGAACTTCTGCTCCCATCGCTCTGCTTCGTGCCTTCCTCCATAGAAGCCGGTCTCGTCATCCGTTTCTCTATTTCTGTACACATGACAGTATTATGACGACGTGAACACACTAAGCATTTTACATAACTTTTGCATACCTTAGCGTGGTGGCCTAGGCGTAAGCAAATCGCACAAGCTTTCTTTCTTTTTATGTAGTCTCTCCTTTCGTCTAAAGACATCTTTGTTATTTTATAACATTCGCTACTTGAGTGGCTACTTTTGTCACACCACAGACATTTGACGGTACTCGACTCGCTAGTCAGTATAGATGCGGTCGGCTGTCTGGCTGTAATGTTTGACTCTCCGTTTAATGTAAAACTAGATCTCGCAATATCTATTCTCTGTATACTTTCTACTTCATTTTTCAGAAACTGAATAAGTTGAGACAGTTTATTTCTTTTCATACCTGAAGAATCTTGTTGTACAAACGGTCTGGTTCGCTCGTACGCTCGTAGGATGTCATCGGGTAATGCTGACTCTACCATTGGATACAGCATGGCCGCATATTTCTCCGTGGTCACTCCTAGCGTCTCCAGGGCTCGGATCTGGGTCGTAAGTTTATCATAAAGGATGCTAAGCGCATGTGATTCTTTACCCTGTGATAAAATTATTTGTAAGAGTTCACGAACGCACACTTCAATAATAAGTTCGTCGCGCCCAAAGCGGTCTTTGAGGTGTTCAATGGCCTTAGAATAGTTATCACCGGATGGTGGGAAACTGCTTACGAGCGCTCTAGCGCTTGAGCCTTCTAGAGTAGCCTGTATTAAATACTGTAGCTTATCGTGGTTGTCGATCGCAGGGTCCTTATCTATTTTTTGAAATTGTCCCCAAAATTGCAACCAATTTTTTACATTTCCGTCAAATCTGACTAAATCTAATTTTGGTAAATTGTATCTTCTCTTACCGATTTTTTCCACGGATTTCATGGTACTCACGGTTGTCTGCGAATCAGCCGATATAATTTCATGGACTAATCTTTTTATACGATTCCATCTATCCTTATAATCGTCGACTTCTTCTTCTTCCTTTTCATGGTCTGCGTCACTGACGTCATCACCGCTGTACATGAGCTCCCGGATATTAATGTCAAGCTGGAACAATCGTGCTGCCTTCTCTGTGGTTGTTTCCGTAAAATCTTGGATTGCCTGGAGGTCAGCAACTTCCGTCTCGGCTTTCAACATTTCTTCGATTTTATTCATGCGTTTTGTAATGGCGGTGCGTACTACACCGCGCTCTTTGCGCAATTTTGCAAGTTCAGACATTTTTCCTACGGTCGCCACAATGTGAAAAATTAGAGAATTAAACAATTAGACGGACAACCAAAATTATTCATTGTTTTATTATATTTTTTACATCAATCAAGTTGAATCATAAACAAAATAAAAAAGGAGTTTTCAACAGTTATCATTTCTTTATGATCTCCAACCATGGCCTCAAGCTTTATGTTACCTTTGCCAGTAGCATTCACTTTCAGGGGTATCACTCGCGCGTTGCCGACCCTA
This sequence comes from Achlya flavicornis, assembly GCA_947623365.1. Classification (NCBI taxonomy): domain Eukaryota; kingdom Metazoa; phylum Arthropoda; class Insecta; order Lepidoptera; family Drepanidae; genus Achlya; species Achlya flavicornis. Next base: position 10,599,036 of record OX392482.1, read on the forward strand.
AAATTATTTTGTATCTGTTGTTTTATAATTGTATTGTAGCAAATCTTTCATAGCTTGCACCACAAAACTAAACGAGAGACGTGAAAGCGGTTACTTGATTTTTCTGATACATTTTCATGAGGCCAGGAGCCTGTAGTCATGTGTAGGACCTTTCAGATTGGGGCCTTAAACGGATTAGCTATAGTTTCTCACTGGGGGCCGACCTATTTGGCGGGTACTAGAACGGTTGATGCTAGTAAATGTTGTATACCATGTTGTTTTAGTAGATATATTGATGTAATGATTTGGTAGAATTTAAAGAGATTTCAAATTAGAACACATTTATAATAGCAGACTCAGCTCCTGCTATTTAAGATCGATATTTCCTCGATTCAATTCCATCTCGCTCAAACTTTTGCCGAAAAACAGAAATGTTGCAAAGTTTGGCAGATATTTTTGGTAAACTGTATTTTTATGAGTATAAAAAGCAGAAAAAAACGGCAAAATGAATGAATGGGCATTACACACATGATAGAAAAAAAATACTTCGTAAACCTTTTTTTTTTCGACGCTTTTATACCAACTTTTTTTTTTCTAAAATTATAATTACGTATACCTGATTTTAATATAAATGGTTTTTTGTAAATAAAAAACTGAACATCAATCTCCCAATCATCGTGTAAATTGCTAACTTGTGATCCCAATCAAATGGCGCACAAGCTATAATTAGTAAATTAAAAGGTCAACAAATTCAGATTGAAAGCGCCAAAAGTAAAACCAGACAGAAATAAATGGTTTCACGCCTACAATCCAGTTAGCAAGTTTAACCAGTTACGCAAGGCTCCTTCATCCGTACTAAATTTACACTGACGAATTCGCGTAAATATAACATGATTTTGGGTCCCGTAGTTGAAGAGGAACCTTTGTGATTACCGCATTTGGTATAAGGAATGAAATTACTACAATTCTATTATAATATTTATCGATGAAAAAATCATCAAAAATCAGTCATTTATTAACAGATTTGGAAAAATCTTTTTTTGTTTGGAAGGGTGCACAGGATTTGATTACTTCTTAGTGTAGTTTGAAGTCGGTTTAAGTCGGTTTTTGTAAAACATCTGTGTGTAAAACAGTTTTTGTTATACCCCAAAAACCGGATCGTTAAAAGTTTAGTTAATACTCAGAGTATATAAATACTACGTACGTTAATATTATTTAGATAGATAATGTTTTTACTACCTACCATAGTAATACATGTGGGCTAATTATCTCTGAATATATTTTTAAATTCCGTTAAATAAATATACATGCCGGAGAATCGGATTATTGGTCAGACTTGGTTGGTATAAAGATTATGAAATACAGGCAACAGAATAACGTGTAGCTTGAACTGTAGCCGTGCGTACGTCTTCCTTTTTATCGTAATAAAACGGAACTGAGGCATAATCAATATTTTGTTGATTTGGTTATCATTCATTATTACCTGTTTCAAGTGCAGCTGCTTAAAGTGAATAAAAATATAAGAAAAGTAAAATCATTCATAGAAAAATACTAATTTGTTACATAAAGAAATGGAAAACGTTACACATTTCACAGCTTGCAAAGTTTTCGTATTACCTCGGACGGCGGATAGTAACCTAGTTAAAAATAGTGCTCCAAGTAAGCATGCCAGTACCTCGAGTATTAGCCAACTATGAGTTCTCGAATTATACGCCTTTTTTACTTCGAGCAACCAACTCGGCGTTCGAGAATTCACCTATTAATCTGGATGTAAAACTGTTATCTATCCAGACGGGTATTTTTTACATTCTCTGTCTACGTTATTTCTGAATCACATAGCATCTGTTTGAAAAAAACCAACATTTATAAGGCTTTGCAATCGTACGGACTTGTGTGAAACAGGTAAAATTTTGACAAAATGCGAATAACATGTTGAAAACGATTTTAAACAAAATATAAATACTCTATTTTTAACCGACTTAAAAAAAAGGAGGAAGTTCTCAATTCGGTTGTATTTTTTTTTTTTTTAATTTTTGTTACACCTCATAACTCCGTCATTTATCAACCGATTTGGAAAATTCTTTTTTTATCTGGAAGGGTAGACTTGCCGTTGGGTCTCATTCTCATTGTCATAAGATCAGGATGTTATTACTGTGTGTAGTGTTCTTTGAAGTCGGTTTAAGTTTTTTGTAAAACAGTCCAATTATCTAAAAAAATTACTATAACACGTTTATATATAGAATATACACTATGAAACAACATGTACTTTACGTAGTCTTCACATGAAAGCGAAGTCACATACTAGAAAACCAATAGTAGGGCCCAATACCCAGCATTTCGGTCACATTTCGTGGGCGTGCTCTTTTCTTTTCATATTCAGATGGCTGATGTTTTCAGATCTCTCATACCACTGAAAAGTGGAATTGGAAGTCTCTAGAACGCTTTAAGTGGGCCGAAGTTTATTTGAATTCCTTCGTTGTAGTCGTATGTAGAGAGAAAAGTATTTTGTTTCACGGAAAAATTTAGGTTCTTTTGTATGTTTAGGGTTATACTTATGTACATGAGATGGGAAAATCTTTGTTGGTACTTGCCATTATTTTGTTTATCTTCGTTCTTAATGATGCTAATAATGGCGGAGATATTGATTTCACATCGAAAGTATCATAATCTGTGTCGTATGAAAAAGAGAATCATGTCGTTAGGTTCTCCTGAACCTTAGGCCTGTACAGTTTTGAAACGAAATAAAAACTTGGAACTTGATCTTTCAACGTAAGGTTTATTTTCGAATATCTGTCGCCAAGCACCTATCCTTTAGTTCCTTCTAGGCTTTGTGTGTATAACACCTTCGGCCACATCATCACTTACGATGGTGAGATTGGGTGATAAAAATGATACCTACGACGAAGTCTGTAAACAAGCATACAGTCAGCCTGATGGTAAGCGGTTACCGTAGCCATATGGACGTTTGCAGCACACGTGTATCACTCAGGCGTTACCGACACACACATGCCGAGACAAAGTAAGAAAAAAGATATAAAAGGATCTGGTCTAAAATTGACGGGCCAGTTGGCGCAGTTGGTTAAGGTTCACCTTACGCGCCGCAGGTCGTGGGTTCGATTCCCACACAGGACATGCATTTGTGTGCATGAACATGTCTGTATGTCCTGAGTCTGGGTGTAATTATGTATATTAAGTATGTATTTACAAACAAAAAGTATGTATATGTATTATATCAGTTATCTGGTTTCCATAGTACAAGCTCTGCTTAGTTTGGGATCAGATGACCGTGTGTGAGGAATGTCCCAGGATATTTATTTATTATTATTATTTAAAATAAACCTAGTAACAATTGGTCTCAACACGTGTCTTCATTTATCATTAACCTCAGAAAAAACCCTGCATTTATAACCACAGCTTTCACAATTATGGCTTCGGATCACACGTTTGACTCTCATCCCACTCTCAGGTTATCAAAGACATATACTGCCAACATAGAAACGCAATAATTACTTCGCGCACTGTGTAGTTGGCAACATTTACATGTCAAACGGAGACGGGGCGCGGCGTGTCGTCAAATCGACGCAGATGTGAGTCGAACCCGCTATTATCTACACTTGTGCTGCGTGGATGTGTTGTAGCTTTTGTATCTAGGTCTACATTGATATACTCAGTTATCAAAGTAATCTATATCGACTAGAATATTGAAATGTTGCACGCAGATTCACGCGTGCTTCGGAAGGCACGTAAAGTCATTGGTCCCGGTTATCACTTAATTGTGATAGTCGTTAAGCTAGTCGGATGCCTCCTAGGCGGCTTGAAAAATTCCAACAGTAGGTTGACCACTAGCCTACATCCACCAATCCGCAGTGGGCACGCGTGGTGGAGTATCGCCCAGTCCCTTTCACTCTCATTTGTGAAAGGAGGCCTGTGCTCAGCAGTTGGACATTATAGGCTGATGATGAAGTAAATAACCGGTAAGGTAAAGTAAGGCTAACCACCATCGCAACTCTGTGAGTTACGTACGGTAACCGCTCAGTCTCAGTACTTACCTACTGTCCTTGCATTAAACGTGTTTTTTTGCAGTTTACGTCAAAATGGTAGCATAAAAGTATTACAATATATACATATATGGAATGGGCTATTCACAAGCTTTCATTTGATACCCATATTGTTATAATACAGACATTTTTGTTTTTAATACCCCCCCTCTTTTTTTATTCGTAGACGTCACGTAAAAATTATATACCCTATGACACTCCCACAGTTAAGACAAATCTAACGACACCTCATATGTTTAAATCCATCAAGCCGTTTAGGCTGCAGAGCGTGTCAAAGAAATAGACATTCATACATACATACACTCGAAAAACATAACCCTCCTTCCGGGTCAGTCGGGTATAAAGGGACGTAAGGTAAAAACGCGGATTGGTAAGCTAGTGTTGTATTGCACAATGTTTAACCGTGGAGCCAATGTGGCGAGATTATAAGCCTTATGAATACAAGCTTCTAAGAAATACAAGAAGCCAGCGTTCAAAGAGACGCATAGACATCACAACAAGCGCCGCATAAATATTCAAAGGGAACATTTACTTGGTAATGAAGTAATGAAAAACCCCGGGTGGTTAATTCAAATTCACGTAAGGTGAAGGCATGTGACGGTAATGACACGGCACGGTAATGAACTATGAGATTATTTCCTCCAAAATGAAGGTAGGTTCTAATTTTGTAATGTACGTAATGAATTACAAAGTTCATGAAGGCTGAATGCATGTAGCACACGTTATGTTAATTTTAGATTTTGGGATTTGTAATGTAGGATTGAAAAAATACAGTTATATAATTATTAATTCTAAAGTTATGATTAGACCTGTGTGTTTATGACCAAAGTCATTACAGGAAATAACACCACCTTTGGTGTTGCTGTATTAAAAATAGTAATATTATATAGCAACATTTTTCTTATTATACAAGATGGAGTGAGTGTATTAGCTTCATACTGTTTGCATTTCTATAAAATGTGAAATAAACGTGTTATCTATAATTTACCGTCTTTTCTATGTTCTCAAGCCATCACCAGCGACCTACTTATATTTATTAATATGGAGAACACTGTGTTTGACTATAATCTCACTATAGTATGTAATAATGTAGCCGAAGGTGATAAGCACACGAAGCCTAGAATGGAATATTCAATTTGCGTTTACTGCGGAAGTGTTGTATAGAAATAAAATATATACTGGGTGGAGATTTAAAAAATGGCATATTTTCGAAACCTATGTTGGGTTAGTCATGCTGAATTAGTTTTACACAGAATTCTCATTTTTTTTTACTTTCTATAGTACATATAAATCTTGCTCGATCATAATGTATGAAAAGTAAAAAACTTTTTTTTGAGAATTCAATTTTGGTCTAATAGTAAAAGTTTTTCTGCATGACTGATGTTTTTTGAAGAGAGGTAGAGCATAGCGTTTATTCGCTCAAAGAGCAGCTCGACTGGGGAAGTACCTCCACCTTACAGAATACCGCAGCCAAATAACTTTATGTTGTGTAAAGTTGTGTTCCTGCGCGTGAGTAAGGTTGCCAGAGCTCATAGGGGAGGGATAGGTCGATAACGCGTGAGCGATGCTTCGTGTGTTGCAAGCGTCTATATGGCTACGGTAACCGCTTACCATCAGGCGGGCCGTAAGCTTGTTTATCGACTAAGTTGTATACAAAAAAAAAATGACTAACCCAACATAGGTTTCGAAAATATGCCATCTCGAAATCTCCACCTGTTATAAATTTTTAATCATAGCCTTTTTAAACCTCAATATTATGTAAGTAAATATTTTCAAATGTTACCTTTAGGTTTTATGTAGGAGTTTATTACACTTATGAATAAAAAATCAAATTGCGTCCCTTATGACGCGGAACATAATATTACAAACCTCATAATTTAAAAGATTCAAAAGCAAATTCCTAAAACGACGCCTCCAGGCCTATTATAATATTTATATGAATAATGAAAAATATAAAACGACCAAGCAAGACTATAATGCGAACGATCCATAACTCAGTTTTGCGCTGAACGCTGGATGGCGCTAGTGTCGTAAATAGGCAATATGGCCGACAGCATCCGGTGTATCGCTGGCGCGCGCCACTTCCTCTGAAAATGCTTCCGGTCGCGCATGAAACTCAACGATATGAGTTGGTTTTAATTATGTAATACTAGCGACCCGCTCCGGCTTCGCGCGGGTACATTTTAGTACTGTAGCGTCATTTAGGTTTTAAAAGCACCAATTACTTCGTGAGGAAACCATAGCACGGTGCAGTAAGGTACTTATTAGGGTTCTGTCTGTCAGTGGTCTGTAAATTATAATAGAATGTCTATTTCTATTGCCGCTATAACAATCAATAATAAAAATAACATAAATAATTGGACTGTTTTACAAACCACAAAACTTAAACCAACTTCAAAGTACAAAGTAAGAAGTAATCAAATCCTGATTTGATGACAATGGGACGAAACGGGAAGTGTACCCTTCCAGACAAAAAAAGAATTTTCCAATTCGCTTAATAAATGACTATGAGGTAACAAACAAAAAAAATAAAAACAGCCGAATTGAGAACCTCCTCCTTTATTTGAAGTCAGTTAACAATTAAAGGGATACATACTTAAAACGTATTTTTTGGGCGTTTTATTTTTGTTACCCCTGCTATTCATTTCATAGCAAAATTGAATTAGTTAATGTTATTATTATAAGTCCGACTCGCACTTGGCCGGTCACACTTGAGAGCGAGTTGCCTTCTAGTATTTGTAAGTCGCAAAAACATTGTCGCAAAAACATTATTTATCGCCTCGGTAAAATAAAGCTATATTTTTGACGTCTCACTAGTCAAAATTGACTGATCGGTAACGTGACTTATGTATGTGAATGCACCTTTATTCGCTTAACTTCTTGGATTCTAAAAAAGCTGCGCATAAAATCCCTTCCCATCTACCGCAAATTGATTGTCCGTTTTTAGGGTTCCGTAGCCAAATGGCAAAAAACGGAACCCTTATAGATTCGTCATGTCTGTCTGTCTGTCTGTCTGTCTGTCTGTCCGTCTGGCCGTGTATGTCACAGCCATTTATTTCCGAAACTATAAGAACTATAATGTTGAAACTTGGTAAGTAGATGTATTCTGTGAACCGCATTAAGATCTTTACACAAAAATAGAAAAAAAAACAATAAATTTTGGGGGTTCCCCATACTTAGAACTGAAACTCAATTTTTTTTTTTCATCAAACCCATAAGTGTGGGGTGTCTATGGATAGGTCTTCAAAAATGATATTGAGGTTTCTAATATCATTTTTTTCTAAACTGAATAGTTTGCGCGAGAGACACTTCCAAAGTGGTAAAATGTGTGTCCCCCCCCCTGTAACTTCTAAAATAAGAGAATGATAAATCTATAAAAAATATATGATGTACATTACGGTGCAAACTTCCACTGAAAATTGGTTTGAACGAGATCTAGTAAGTAGTTTTTTTTTAATAGGTCATAAATTGAAATTAATATCAAATACTCAGGTCTATACTACCATTTACTTATATACCTACAGGTTTGTACGGAACCCTCGGTGCGCGAGTCTGACTCGCACTTGGCCGGTTTTTTTATCTAATACACTCTCGTACCGTTTTTCTTTTATAGAGGTTATTTTTCACTCGCACACCTCAGCCGACCGTTAATACGGTACAATATGTTGGTAACACACGCGAGAATACGTGATATGGTAACACTAGATGCGCTTACTGAGTTGTGTAGTTTATATCATTACCGACCGCGTTTATATTTCGTCGGATGGATTGCAAGGTAAAATAGCTTTTATTAACTTCTACCTTTAAACAGATAATTTGTTATGAGACCCTTGTCCTGCCACCAATATGGTGTAAATTGGCTTGTGAAATGAGCATGCGAAAACTCGAACCTGGGATAATAGTATGGACAATGGTCTTGAACCAGATATTTCATGTCACTGCGCAACTTCCTTTAGTTACAGTCTATTGATACATAGCCTAAAACCTTCCTCATGGAATCTCCTTTAAACGTGCAATAACAAGATCTAATAATTTTAAGTAACGTGCAGTCAGTGTCAAAAGTATGCTGATCACCGCACCTTACTACCCTAGTAGGCGGATTGGCAGTTTTGAATATTACCCCAGTCTATTGTCTACCAACTGCTTCCATTGTATTTAAAAGTCATATTCCACCTTAATTTGAAACGTCTCTATAACCGTGTTTTTTTTTTTTCAAATCCACGTTGCATCTATTTCTAATCATTTATTTTATTAAGAATAAAAAAAACAACCGCAGTTCCAATTTCAAAATCAGACCATTTCAATGAAATTAGCAAGCGACGAAGTTCCAAAACTGAAATATGCTATAGGACGCTCAACATAACCTACGCATTCAATTAACGCGTACGCTATGGGGGAAGGGGGACCACTGGGAAAACCAATTATCGGGGGACTTTGCGTCACTTGGACCAGCGTTCGTTCTTTCTCACAAGTTCAGCTATTAACGCTTGACATTTGTTATGAATTGCTTGCAAGGTGCAACAATAGTAGGTTTAATTAAGAATTATTGAAGGAGGGGGAAAGTTTGTACCACTTTTGTATGCCGTGTTTGTTTTTGATATTTGATTTGTTGGTAGGCTTTGAAGTAGAAAAGAAAGCTTGTTTGATTCTTCTACATGTATTTTCTTATATGATCATGTGATAAATAATTATTAATACTACACAAAATAATACGCCCATCTGTCTATATTTTAATGTTTCATCTATCTATCTATCAATTATTTGTCCAGCCAGCCTATGCATTTTCTTAAATTTTAGTCCTAAGGTATTTAATGCGTAGCTTGAAACTAAAATGTAAGGACATAAAAAAAGGACTTATTTCTCCTTCATAAAAAAATATTTTTTCTTATTTTTCTAAATGTAAATCATTTCTGTTGCAGGTAAAGATCTTCGTTTAATTAGTAAGTACTCCATTGTTTTCTCTTCCTCTGTCTGTCCCGAGGTACTTTTTACATTTTCAGATGGGCCGTATGCTTGTTTACCGACTAAGTTGTATAAAAAAAAACGAATTGTACAGTAGTTTAAAAAAACATAACTTCTGTGATACTTATTCCTCGGTCTTTCGTAAATTTTTAGTTTAAGTTATAAAACACATTTTTGTCTAAATTAAGCAAATAACAAAAACGTTACTAAATTGCGTATTGAATATAGGCTAACAATTAATTTATCCTTTAGGCTTATTTGGTTTACAAAGCTTTTAGGGTTATCGTTAATTAACTGCTAATAATAAATCTCCTTCTAATCATGGTATATATCGTTCTCTATTTAATAAAATGGGAGAACATTGTTTCAGCTCGTCTTCGGACCTAGCGACATAGAAAATATATTCTCGTCCCTAATGACTTGTACCAAACGTAAAATAATGTAGACTTTTACCTTTTACTGACTAGATTTCCTAAAACTTGAGAATTGAGACTGCAAAGTGCTCTCATAAAAATAAACTTATAAGGGACGAAGACTGTCCCTTGCCCGTCGCTATGACGTCGTAGTCTTGCCTTTAATTTTGCTCGACAAAGGCCCAACGTCGTCCCGTTGCCTGTTATTATACATCATGCTCCAATTATTGTCGTCTTGTAAGAATAGAGAACGTCCTGTAGCTGAACACGGACTGTTAGGTTTGGACTGAGATTTTACATTTTAGAGTTCTTATTTTGTTTGGTAGACGAGATGGAATAAACGCATTTTGAAACAATAGGTATTTTTGATTTTTAAGTGTTAAATCGATGTAAATAGTTACGTTGCTCAGTAAACAATTTCAACATTTATTCGTGTCAAGAAATAGATTTATTTCGCCCATACCTATCACAATTTCTGTACAAAATGAAGAAATCATAACAAAATACGTCATATTTCTTTTAAACTTCTGATATTGCGTGCGGCATGCAATCTATGGTAACCAAACAATGAAAATGTATTTGCGAAAACGTAAAAATAAAATGTAGACGATTTATAGAGATGTCGGCATTAAAAACTTGGCGAAATATTGTTGGAATTTATGTTTTGTAAGAACGAACAATCGTTTTATTATGCACTGTATGTGTTTGTGTGCTAAGGGTTATTATTATAATTTCCGTAATAACATAACTTTATTTGGAATTCTTGGCGCTGAATATTAATTTTATGAAAACGAATGCACATAAAAGTTAACAATACTAACGGAAATATGGCTTTTCTTTTATAATACAGTATATAGCAACAAACTTTCGATGTTTCTGTACAATTAATTACATTCTAGTAATAAATTTAACCATCAATCCGACGGATCTGATATTCTCCCGGGACAACATTTTTTCTTTATGTCCAATTAATCCAAATAATAAGTACCTAGTGAAATAAAAAAAATTAAAATGAAAAATATTTTATTTTTAATAGACAGCGACCTAAATTCCGTGTTTTATTTATAATCTGTATGTGTTAATATTTTTTTTTTATGTTACTTTTATCTTTTATTTTAATTTATAATATAATAATAAATGATTATCTAATAAAGATAGTCTATCTGTTCGTTAAATTGCATCCAAATCTGTTATCTATCATGCGTGATTGATTCCCAAACATCTAAATAATAGAGAGATGAGATAAGATTTTGTGAATAAAATCTCTTCATTGAAACAAATCTTATCTACAGCAAGTACCTTGTATTCATTAATATAACATATAAAAAAGTTATTTCCATCCCAAACTCTAATAAATAAAATACTAAGTAACCAAATACTCTAGACTAGTAAATCTCTTGAATTGAACCTTATATCTATCCTATTAAGCACCATGATAGTTATTCCTACAGATAAATAATTTTATAGAAGTATCTCCACCGCTTTTATTACAATCTTACAACTACCCAAGTTGTTATAGGTAATAAAACGAATTTGAATATAAACATGACTTTTAATAGTAGTCGTTTTAGGGTACCGTACCAATTTCAGAACGGAAATGGAACCATAGACTTTTTTCTTGAAGTAGATTATGACTTGAACAGTTTCTTTAATCTTAGATTTACGTATGCATTTAGTTATCATCCATTGTGAATTTGATGAGCGCAGAATAACTTGGCAAAAATTTCATAAACAGCTAAAATATATAGGTACATTTGGTTTTGGCAAAAAAAAAACAAGAATAATGACCGTGCGATGTTCTTTTAAGCAAATGTTGCGTACATCTCATCCTACATATTACGTAAAGAAATCAGAGTAAACTCACTTTCAGAAAAATATAGGAAATAAAAATAAATACTTAACTAACTTAATAATTATAATTTTTCTTTTACACAAAACAGATGTAAAATTTTCTTAAAACTATATTATCCATATGGAACCCAAAACACGTGAGCACAACTCGCACTTAACTGTTGATAGAATTGTACAGAGATAATAATGCGAAACTGGCAAGGCAAAGTTCTCCAATAACCTAGCGATATAGCCTCGCACTAGAATTGGAAGTCTGAGCATATTGCCAGATAAACAAATGCTATGTATGGTGTATTTCTACTATTCGTTTAGTGTATTTATCTTTGCATTGATTTTTGGTACCGGTTTATTACCAAAGACAATGTTTTTAGGGTTCCGTAACTGAAATGAAAAAAACCGGAACCCTTATAGGATAACTTTGTTGTCTGTCTGTCCGTTAGTTAAGACCGTTTTTCTCAGGAACATGTAAAGTTAACAAGCTGAAATTAATATCTAATACTCAGGGCCGCAAACCCTTTCAGCAGTGCAAAAATTAACTTCTATGTAAACGCAATCAAAAAATACGGCCGTTTATGCCGCATATTTTGACGCTGCCAATGGAATCAAAACCTATAAGGTTCTTTCTGTTGAACTCATGAAATTTGGAAAGGCCATGTAGCACAAGTAAAGGAAAAAATCTGAAAAATTTAGATTTCTAGTAACATCACAAAAAAAATAACATAATCGGAAAAAAGGTGAAAATTTTCGAGTCTCGATTCCTGTGATTAATTTAGATTAATTATTTACATACCTACAAATCTGTACGGAACCCTCGGTGCACGAGTCCGACTCGCACTAGGCCGGTGTTTTTTAATTAAAAAAAATACAAATGAAACCACAGCCACCCTAAAAAGTTCACTCAACCATACTACCAGGATCACATAAGTTTAAAAAGTGTTTTCGATTTGATATTACTTGGTATTCCAGTGCTGAGCGCATGCCACTGGCTGTAACAAGCCAACTTTAATATCCCCGTATCTGTATATCGGGTAACTCGAAAACGACCAGTAAATGGCTACAGATACTAACAGTTTTATTAAATGTGCTTTCTTGTAAATGTGTCTTTAACTTATATAACATTACAGAATAAGTTAAAGCTTTCATTTTTCTTCCAATGAGCTGAGTATATATTTACAATCAAAAAGTAGTATATGTATTATATCAATTATCTGGTTTCCATAGTACAAACTCTGCTTAGTTTGGGATCAGATGACCGTGTGTGAGGAATGTCCCAGGATATTTATTTATTTAATGAGCTCTTAGGGGCACTCATGAACGTGAATAAAGTTGGCAAGTTTAAGCATATTAAGTATTTATGAATTTAACTGACTGAAAGCCTTGCTTGCTTTGCAACACCTCTTTTTTTCGGCTTTTGCACAACGGATCACCAAAGTTTCATGGCAATCACTTACCTAACGGTTAAACCTTGATGGGGCCGATCCCACAGTGAGTGGTTCAGAGTTCTACGCGCGTTCTCCTTGACCGCCGCGGGCGCTGTGTATCTGCAATAACCATAAGCGCAGCATAGATTACAGTAAACACGGAACGCAGTACAGTGAGATCGGCGCCTTATTGGAGAAACTGGAAAATCCTCTAATTTTATAGACACTTAGCTAAATGAGTTTTAGCCAAAGTACGAGTACAGATCGTCGATCTGCTCGTCTAACCTTAGATCTAGTGGCATGGTAGCTTTTGACTGCACTGGCAGCAGTAATGCAAAAATAGTTTTGTCAAAGGCATTGCAAGCTAAGCTTCGCTCGCAGTTTGCTTTGTGGTCACCGTTTCGGAATGTGGCTTACGGATGTTTAGGAGTTGGTATACGGTTGAGAACTCCGGTTGTAGGTGGGTTGTATCTGTTTATTACTAAGTGATATGTATTTTGAAGTAAATTAATGGTAAAGTGTAATAAAAGTATGGTATATATAGTATATTGGTATCTTTAGATTGTTTTTTAGTCTAGATTGTGAATTACATTCGGTATCATCTCATAAATAATGTCAAATAGTTGCTGCGGTTACTGGTGATTACTGTCAATCACAATTATCAATATAATTACTGGTGATGTTGCCGAAGCACAGCACGACCTGGTACCTACTCAAGTGCATCTACTGGAATTATACCTTTAAGTGAAGGGCGACAAATCAAAATAAGGGTGGTAGAACTGTGTTAGCATCTGGTTTAAACAAACTATGTAGGTACTAAAATTACCAAAGAGCAGCAATGTATTAAAATTGACAAAAATAAAAACAAAATTAGGTGTAGTCGACAAAATGATTTCATGTCTAATATTTGAATACGAATGCCAAATAAAATGACACCCCAGTTGGCTGCAAAATTACCAAACTGTTCATCCGAGTGGACACAACTTTGATGCGTTAACTCTGCAGTTACGTAAACATGTTATTTCGAATGATGCGCCAGAACGTATTAAACTTTATCAACTAGCTGTGTGCTCGTGGAATACTCTCAGAGTAGCCTTGTATGAGATTAAACTGTTACTGCAGCGTTAGGTACTGAATTTGCTTAAGCTTGTGATCTGTTGCATATAATTTTCAAAGTAGTTGGTTCACCTGTAGGTATTAAAGTGTTTTATTAGTTTTACTCGCATGGTATCAAGAGACAAGATGGAATCAATTTTATTAGATTTACCATCGATTCACCCCAGAAAGATAAATGTAGCAATGTTAGTCAATGTTAGATAAGAATTTTTTAATCGTCCGGTCCACAATAGTATTGTTTAAGTTTATTTATTTGGTCTTATTTACAAAAATGTCTCGAAGAGTCATTTTGGAGTCACAATGAACAAATAGAAAGATGACGTTGACTTTCATTCAGTAACACTACTCGACCTTCTCTTTAAGTTTTTAATTGAAAAAACAACATTTGCCTTGCAGCGAGGTACCGTCGCCAGCTTTTTGGGGACCCTGCCTGCAAGCGGCGATTTAAACGCAGTTTTTTATTTATAATTGCTTCCATGTATTCAATTCATTCATTTCAATTTTTATGTAGTTTAGTATATAACCAGCAGTTATTCTTTTCATAAAAATATTTAAATTGAGAATTAAAATAATTGTGTATAGAAATTCATAAATAATAAAACATGAACTAAGCCCTCATTACACGAGTATCTTAATGTCAAGTATCTAGACGCCGTTATACAAAGCGGCACATAATAGACACCACCTTACCCTGTCAAAGGGTAATGCGAATATCCAATTACATTGTAGAAGAGCACAAAGTGGCACTTTGCTAACACTTTAGTGATGATTCGTGACATTGTGTTGGGATTAAGTGTTTAGTTATAAAGAGTCGTCTAACAGGGGTTTAATATTTACATGGCAATGGGTACCTACACCTACTTATTTCTAAGGCCTACAATTTAAACAATTTTGAGCTCTGTTTTATTAGGAGTTACGTTTCACTCGTGATCTTGCTAAAATTGGGTCCCTATGTTATATTTAGGGAAATTTCAAGATTGCTGCACTTTGAGCTGTGCCCGCTATTTATATTTTAGGAATAAGTTAAGGTTTACTTTACTATTTGGGTACTCTTCAGTAATTCATAAGTTCTTAGGCGCCGATCTCACAGAGATGAGTTCTAGAGTTCTGCGTTCCGCGTTGACTGTAAGCTATGTAGCGCCTTTGAAAGTAAAAAAAAGTGTATGATGTGTGATCAGTAGCAAATATTGCTGAACTCTAGAATTCTAGACTGCTTGCTGTGTGCACAATAGTCAACACGGAATACAGAACTCTGAATTGTCTCAGTCTCTCTCTATGGGATCGGCACTTTACTATTTTTTACTAGGGAGTTCTGACGACAGTAACTGGCAGTAACAAAAAAAAGTATTTCAAAGTTAGTTAAGTCTGTTACTGCCAGCTTCTGAAAGCCAAACCAAAGTTAAACTATAATCAAAACTGTTGTCCTCTTACATTTAAGACGTTCATTGACAATTTCAGGTACATTTTCAACAATTAACTTTGCTTACAGATACTGGCAGTTATATTTAAGTACTAGCAGACCCCCGCGGTGTCACCCGCGTACGGTTTAAATTTTCCGCTTCGAAAACCAATGCACGCCACTGATTATTAGACACAACAAATCGAACACAGATATTTTTACAAATTAAAACTAAAACCATAGAAATAAATATACCTAGAAAGAACGTCGCCATACTACACTAATATACAAAACAGGCCAACTTTTATAGGCTGCTGCGCGTAACAGCTACGTTTTACGCTCCCTCTGCGGCATTCTGCTTGTCATAATGACGTTCATAATGATAGTAGTTGTTAAAATATTCCAATTAAAATCGTGAGAAATTTAAATATTGATCATTATTTTGCATTTTTATTTGATTTAGCCCCTAACAGTTAGAGTATTTTTATCGACGCGTGCACAGCTGCGACTCTCTATCTGGATGTATCCTTAATCAAAGACTAAACCTATATTATACCTACACAAAAAAACGAACTCAAATCTTATTTAATTATTATAACAACAAATGAGAAAGAAATTAAATTAACTACAATCAAAATATTCTAATGAAATAGAAAAAAAAAGTACTTTTTTTTTGGCGTCACACGGGTGTGTATTTTGCCAATTTGCAGTTATATTATATAAGTTCTAGTCACAATAAATCACTTTCACATAGTCCTCAACTCATGCAGTCAGTCACTGTCCATAAAAGTCATGTTATACCTACAGTGGTGGTCATGTACTAAAACTCTTCACGGACTTTTGAAAAGACACGATACACATAATTCATTTCATTTCACTTCACTGGTGCAAATGGATTGATCTTTATTGGATAAAATACCACCGATAATATGCAATAAAACTCAAAATACACGAATTTATGTATATAAAAATTTCAACGCAACGTCACTCTGCTAGTTCCCGCCAAAATCTCCGAGAAAATGAACTTCCAAACAAATTTCGAATTCTAATCCGATTTAAATATTCTTTTATATTTGACATTCCAATTTTAAAGAGCATTTCAGTTTCCAGAACAAAAGGCAGATTGAGCGCGCGAAACACGGGCCAAAAAAAGCAATTAGGTACAAATTGAAAAACACATACCTGGTATTCGCTTTTGAATTTGTATTTGCTATGTTTAAAATCTGCTGTATGCTAATTTATTTAAAAGAAAGTGGTTTCCGTTAAATAAAGTTTTTTAAACAAAGCAAATACAAATTCAATAAAGAATACCAGTTATGTGTTTTTCAATTTGTATTTGCTTTTTTTGGCCTCGCTCCCGTGTTCCGTTCGCTCCATCTGCCTTATTCTGTAATCTGTGAAAATCGGATTGGGATTTCAAACATGTGTCAAAATAAAAAATGTTATTTAAATCAAAAGTACTAAGGAGTATTGATATCAACTTCAATGAAAATCACCCCTAAAATAACTTTCTTCCCCTTTTTGACCCCGTTAGGCGATGATTTTCAATAAAATACGAAACACATCTTGCATCAATTCTGTTAAGGAAGGTTTATGCAAAATTTGAAGTAGATCGGACCAAGGAATCACGTTGTCCCATACAAACTTTACCCCCGTTTTTCACCCCCTTAGGGGTAGAATTTCGGAAAATCCTTTCTTATCTGATGCCTACGTCATACAAAGAACAGACCCTCCAAGTTTCAGGTCACTACGATCAGCGGTTTAGGCTGTGCGTTGATTGTCAGTCAGTCATTCAGGACAAAGCATTTTATATATATAGCAAAGAATTTAAAACGTCCAGAAGGATAGTCGCCTCTATGGGAACATGAAATTAACAAGCCAGAATTGACAGTATTTGACAGCCGTGCGCAGTACGAACTGAGAGCGATTTGCTCAGGGAGCCCCTCAAGCGGAGTGAAATTAAATGTCATGCTTTAGTAAGGCGGATTATCCATCTGGGTAGAGGCACGATGCCCTATGAAAATCTTTGATATATAGATAGATTATTTTAGCACAATACTCTCTCTTGTTGGACATGAAGATAGGGCTACAACTAAACACGTATAAATTCGGCGAGACCGCAACTTTCGAACATATATGCACATTATCGCCGATTTCGGTGGTGTCCGGCCCGGGCGGGTGTGCTCACAATTTATAATAGCACACAAATATCAATAACTTGGTGGCGGGTGGCGCGAGGTCGACATTTACTAATGGCGTTATTCGCGCCTACGATACTAATGATATAACCGAGATTATAAAGGGAAATTGTTTGTTTATAAACTGTGATTTGTAGATGAAAAATCTGATGGCGAACCGAGCACGAGCCGAGGCTCGAACGAGCACACTGCGAGCACGATTCGCGTAGCGTGGACGAGCACGCGAGCCTCGAACGAGCGCGATTGTCAGTTTTTTTACGTACGTAGGATTCACATCGTGCTCGTTGTAGGCTCGTTCGTGGCTCGGCTCGTGCTCGATTCGCGTAGCATGGACGAACAAGGGATGGACAAGGTGAATTCTAAACATGTTATTCATATTATTAACTTTTACCGGATTTTAAGAACTTGAAGTAATTTATCGGTCTGTACTACGTAGTTTCATCGTATTGTATATATTCATATTTCAATCCCATTAATTCGGAAATAAAGGCATTCGAAATGTAGCAATTTATTTTTATAATACCAAACTAAACTATCAATATATTTATTGATATACTTTCTTCATTTTAATTTAACATAAATATAAAGAAAATCTAAGTCAAATTGACTCAGCAATAATATTCAGTCTCATTTTGCTTCAGCAATATTTACCACCCATACGTTATGTTTTGACACGTTCACAGGTGAAACTTGATGTGATTTATTCGTGTGTTTTGCTTGGTGTTGTTTCCTTATGTAATGCATATAATTTAACTTTTTTATGATCTTTAGTAATCTGATAGAAAGCGAGGGTAAGAAGAATACGCGCTGCTGGAGAAGAATGTTTGGAATACCAAGGACAGAATTCGTTACAAATAAGTCCATACTCAAAGAAATCTCCTCTTTTTTATCTGTTTTTCAATCATGTATTGTATTGTAATATATATATATATATATATACTTACAGTTATAGTTTATATATTCATCAGACTATAATGTAAGTACGTATAGTGAAAGCTTGAAAGCTCATATAAAAGCTCCCAAACGCAATATTTTTCAGTAACGTTCCACATAAGTAAAGAAAAATCCTTACCGTTAGTTCCCCTTACTCCACTAATGCATCTCGTGAAATACCTACTTAATCAGAACAGAGATTTACCTCGTGGGGGACCCTGTATATAGAGTGTTCAAAAATAATTCTGGTCTCGAACATTTTTATAATACACAATTCACAACTAAAGGTAAAAATTTGACGGGCCAGTGCGCCGCAGGTCGTGAGTTCGATTCCCTTGCAATCCTGGAATAGACATGGTGTAATTAGTATGTATTTACAAACAAAAATGACTATATGTATTATATTAATTATCTGGTTTCCATAGTACAAGCTCTGCTTAGTTTGGGATCAGTTAGCCGTGTGTGAGGAATGTCCCAGGATATTTATTATTTAAAAATGCATGTATGATTAATAAAATCTTTACTATAAAAAATACAATATGGTAAAACAGGCATAGTACGCAACTCCTATAAATTAAAAACCACTAACGCACCCATTTTCAAAACTACCACCCATTCTCAGCCAATCATAACTGATAACACACTTGAACATCCTGTAGATAAGCAAACGATAGTATACTAGTAGAGTTTATTTACAAACAGTAGGCAGTAAATCCCCGGCTGTAGGGGATATCTCATTACTAACTTTTGTTAGGTCCAAGTTAACCGACTTCCGTTACTCGCTTGCTTGTTATAAGTTTACCTATTTACTTTGGGCTGTGTTACTTTGAGAATGGGATACTGTGGAACTATTTTTCGTGTATTAACTTTGTGTTATAGGCTAGACTAGGTCTCGGTATGTCAAAGTTGCCAAAGGATACAATGGGAATTAAACGAAGGTTCAGTCTTACCATCCTTACTAATATTATAAATGCGAGTGTTAGTTTGTTTGCTTGGTACGCTTTCACGCCTAAATCGCTGAACCGATCACGAGGAAATTTGGCATACAGGTGGCCTATGGTATTGAGAAGGACATGGCTACTAGTATTTATCGCGGGAACCCGGGAGGACAGCTAGTTAATGATACAGCTATGCTTTTGTTCTTAACTCTTAATTGTGTTTGATCACAATCTCAACTCATAATTATAAGTTAAAGTTCGTAGGTACACAAAGTCAAGAAGGGAACTTACTCTCAAGTGCAGCAGCCGAAAAGCACCGGGATTTTCTTAATGACATATTGTTCAGTAGGTACCAAAGTACCAATGAGCTATCATTGACTTAAAATAATCAGCGTTCTTTATATTCAGTTTCGTTCAAACGAGAACATTCGCAACATTTCTCATATAGTGATTATGGGCCTGTCAAATAAAAACAATACAAGCCGCCAAAGTGCGATTCGGACTCGTACACGAAGGGTAAAGACGTTTTTTGTGGATGGGAAGTATGGGAACCCCATTAAATTTTTATTTCATTATTTCTTGTTATAGCGGCAATATTACACACACATATAATACACATTACATATAATTATGTACATAATTTATTTAGTGAAATATGTATGCTTGAAATTTTTAAACAATGCATATTTATGCGATAGCAGCAATCGCGGTTGATTTGCTGTCATTTTTTTAAGAGTTCCGTTGTCTGTCTCTGAAACTCATCATCAGATCTATGTGAAATTTATATGGGACCATTTCGGAATAAACCCCTTTCGAACAAAAAAATAATTTTGCAAATCCGTCTACATACGACGGAGTTATGCCCGAACATACATAAAAAAATATCATTTTTTGAAGTCGGTTAAAAAAATCTGATATCAACGGTATTGATCATATTTTGCTGACGTCTTATCATAGTCTCTAAGTTTCCACCAGTTTTCTAAATGACAGAACAAACATAAGAAGGGGTAGATTACACGGTATTATACTAATTATTAAACGAATAGTTTACATAATTTGTTAAATAATAAAAACACACGCCAACGAAAAAAATCCTAAAACAACATAATTTATCAACACACAATCATAATACTTATCAAGAATGTAAACAGAAAACACCACATAGCAAGCATACCAAATCAACAGCAATAGTAATGAATTGTTTAATTCTAAACCACTGGTCATTGGGTTATATTATAAGGACTGGGCTTCAAACGTCATGCAATAATCATTGGTATGCTACTGAATAGCAACAGGTACGCATTCTAATGAACAACGTCTATACAATTTCGGTTCTCTGCATTCTGCATTCACCGTGCACACTGCAGTTTTCATTAAACACCACCAACTAAATGCCGGCCATTGAAAACTGCCCGTTGGTAACTAAACTGCCGACCTACAAAAACAAAACATCACATCTCCGCGAGCCCAGTCAACGCAATTCGAATTTTAAACTTGTTTATCTAAAGTTGAAATACCATGTAGAATTGTTTCATATTACATGGAAGATACGGTTCAAAACAGAGCATTCCCGTAATGTATTGCCGGGATACGAGTTCCCGTTTTCAACTTTTAATGGTATGCGATGTTCGGGCAGTATTGTTTACATTTAACTGCAAATGAAAGGTACGTCGGCGCTTTAATTTACTACTGCATATTAGTACAGCCAAGTATTCGATCCAATCAGAATGTTCAAATATTGCTTTGTGGGGACGGACTTGTGATTTGCTTTTATTGGTAAGCTACTTACTGTCTATATTCATGTCAGTTTCTGAATAATTTGTCCTTAAGAGCACTCAGCTCACCATACTTTTCATACAAAAGCTCTGTACTTATGATGGCGTTTTTAAACACTTTTCGTTAGATGTTTTAAACAAATTGGTATCTTGTGAACTATATCTACTAGTGTAACTAGGCGAAAATAAAAAAAAGTGTGAAACAAATTCAGTAAAAGCCTCCGAAAAACAGCGGTTTTGCACAAATTTTACCTGAACTTTGGCCATGACTAATGTACCTATAAATTGTAAAAGTAAAGAAAACAGCTCTAAACAATGCTTGCAAATGTATTGGAGATTCTAAATAACTAACTTTTTTTTCACAACATTGTAAGATTACATCACAGGAAGTATGGGCCTGGAGCAAGTTTTATGATATGCGAAATCATGAATGAAGACCTAGCGAAGCGGCCGCGAGTGATCAGCGGAATTTACCAATTGATAACCGATGGCTCTGATGGTGTCTCTCTTTTTTCGCAGTCAAACATTACGTTGGATGAAAGTACAAGCTTTTAGGCTACGCTTGCGTTGAAGTTGCGTTGGCCATGAAGGGCCCCCTTAAATCATTTCTTCGGGTAAGAGCGAGACAAATCAAAAAGTAAGTAAATTATCCCTTCATGTAGAAAAGTAAAGCTTTTAGACGTTAATTGAAAAAGCTAAGAACATTCAAAGTTATTCTGGAAATATTTTAACGAATATTCATCAGGTGTTTTAGACGTAAAGAAATTCTTTGGAAGTCACAATTGAAGTTTTCTAATTTCATTCCAAACAAACCGACGAAACGTCGCAAATTTAATTATCACCGAGTGAAAGCAATTTCAGTTCATTATCGAACTCGAGGTCGAACCAATGTGACCTATAGATTAACGTCAAATTGCTAGGATCCAAATTGGATTCATCTGTTCGAAAATAAAAATGATTAATCCTTTATTTTTATGATCCGTCCCACACTGTCTCATTTCTTGGCTATACACACGTTGTCAAACAAAACACAAGTCAAGTTCTTTTAAGTCAATTTAGATATAAGATATAAACGTGGAGAAATTAAACCCCAAACTGCAATATAAAGAAATACAATCACGAAATAGCAGAAACACGCATCCTCATAAAATCAAATACGATATAGGCTCCGTAAATATGAAGGGCCGCTTTCTCAACGAATCTGAAAATCAACACGCGTCACTGCATTATGCCATCGCTTTTTCTTTCACTCGAGTAATGCGAAAAATATGTCGAAGGCCAAAAGAGAACCGGTGGTATGGCATCCATCATAAATCACTGTAGCTGTGCCCGTGCAGAATGCGCGCCTTTGCCCATGCCAAATCCGCCCCTGGCCGATAAAGCCCCCGCGGTGAGTTTTGTCCGAGAAGTTTTGCCCCCCAAATATTTTCAGCGGAAAAATTCGGCACTGGCATTCGAATTTATTAAAAAGTACGTGGCCTATCTGAAATAAATCTCAAATGTTCTGCTGGTAGGCTTTCGTTGTTTGGAGTCGTTTAAAATAAGTAATTTGGAAGTGATTGCTGGTTTCAAAGTGAGGGATATTTCAAAGTGGAGTCGGGATAAGTTTGAAGGTATTCGAATTCTGATTTCATTGTTTTTTATGTCATTACATAAGTATGAATACTGTATATACCTACCCCCTTACTCATAAAACGTTATTTACCTAATATGCTGTTTAAAGGGTCACGTAAATAACGTCACTCTATTGTCATTGTCAAATAATGTGACATAATTTACGTGACCATTTAATCAGTATATTACTTAAATAGCGATTTATGAGTAAGGGGGTATTAACCATACCTTATTTACTGAAAAGAAGTTGGCTTAAACAAGCTAAATCTGTATTTACACCGTTGTTAAACTTGGTAATTACCACAAAATGAATTAAAACACTTTCTCCAATGGCCGCCTTTGTTACGATTATACTTTTCTGGTGTTGCCATTCCTCGATATTCAAATAAGTACACAATATCAAAATAAACCGTTTTACACTTTCATAATAAATAATGCTGACAATTATTAATTATAATTAATCAATATTCAATGGTATGAAATTTAATAATATTCAAATAATATAATGTTAATGCTAACAGGGGCTAATATTTACCGATAGATCCCATTATTCTATCTGGACTTAAAATTTTATTTTTATTTGGTATGAATGTTAATGCAATATTTTAATCGGCTCACTAAAGAGCCACAATTTTTTTGTATAGAAGGCATAAGTTTTGTTTTCATAAGTACTTACTTACATTTGTTAATTTTACAATAAATAAAGTTTTCTGCTTCTCTATGCTAACATTTCTGAGAAAAATAAAAGATATACACCCAAAAATGCACTTTATGTTAAGGAAAACAGCCACGACTTACCCGCACGAAATATCTTCACTTCACAGGAATAAACATCTTCTAAAATTCCGCCAACATCTCATGTTAACACCACTGTAAAATAAACTCTCGTATACAGTCCAAAAAAATACCATAACACACGTCGTGTCTTGTACAACATTTATTCTTCCAACCATCTTTTTAAATACCCACCATTTTATCAAGAACTCTTTTCCTTGACACCTTGAAGTAAAGGTCTGTCCACCAAAGGTTTTATAAGAAGGTCAGCTTAAAATGGTGGTGCTGTCTCCAGTGCGGTTACCATAACTAACCATCAACCACCCCCTCGTACTTAGAATAAATTTTCAATACTCTTTGAACGGATCGTTAGTTCCATTCAAGGGTTTTTCTTATATTTACGCACTAAGCTTTATCTTTGAAACGTTTCGTGGTACAGGGGATTGAACAATGGCAGAGGCCTTAAACGATGAGTTTTGTAAAAGTTTATCTTAATGTCTTTTTAATACTTTATTTAGGCTTTCCACAGCCTTTCCTGGATTGAAGTTTGATTGATTGTGTGGGGTTGGATTGTGATAATCGTATCAATGTGAGATATGGACACACATATAAATCTAAATAGATGACGCGATTGTATGTACTTCGCGTGTCAAAAGCTGTGCCAAAAGGGAGAGCAAGCTCTTTTGAAACTGTTTCACGCGGACAAGGAACTCGTATAAAGCTGCATGTGCACCAGAGATGTGAAGCGAGGGATGTGTTTAGCTGACAAATAGGACCGTTTCAGTTTCACGTTATAGCTTTAATGCCAAGCGAACCTAACTAAAGCGCTCTTGTGATAGCTAGAAAAGTGGCACGCTTGGTTTTCATACGAATTGAGGGACTTGCGTTATCTATTTAGATTTCTGTCTCTGGATATGAACTATATTGGGTGATCCATTTTGTTTTGCTGTTCTAAAATACAAAAAAAAAAAAATGTAACCCTATGCTTATTTCCCACCTTAGTGGTATATAAAAAAAACCTTGCTGGTTCTTCTCAGTTGTAGGCTTCCGAACTGATGGTGACTTCAGTAGCCTTCTGAATAAATTGCCATTGACTTTGACACTATGATTAAACTATCTGAAGAAGTAAAACTATCATGATTTGTTGCTTTTGAAGCGCATGCCAATCATTAGCTGGTAAAATATAAATTTAACCAACACTTAACTACAATATTGTTATCCCAAAGCTTCCCAACGCTCTCACAATATTGAAGTACACTCATTACTCTGTGTCTCGGCACGCGAGGCGCTAAACAGCGAGCACTTACATGTTACATTTAGCAGGAGGAGCAGGTGTGCCACGCACCTTATCATCTTACCATACCATTACCTTACCATTGAGGTGATGAGGAAACTGAAGTCATGTGTATTTCGAGAGGCTCATGACAATGTTGTATCTCATTCATCTATGGTTTTTAGGACGATATACCATGAGACCATGAAACGGAAATTACCATATATTGTGACCTCAGGCATATCATTGATCGGCTTAATCTTCCTCGATTCTATAAGAGGAACCTGTTAAGTCTGTTGTAGGTATGACTCATTGTTAAGAGCAAAACCATTTTGAGCAAGCAAGGATATTGCAAGGGTATTGTGTGTATTGTCGTCTAACGTATTATCTTATATGCAGAATGTATGACACAAAACGATATTAACTCTCTACCTCAAAGCGTTAATAAACGGAACATTCCCTCCATCAAACCCGATACACATCAAACCACAAACATACTATCAATTGAAAACAACCCACCCGTGATTCCTCCTCTATACCCTCTACGGTCGTTCGCAAATTAGGAGCATAATCACTTGTTGAATCGACGAGGGATATTACACTTTAACTGCGAGGAAGTTAAGTTTTATGTTGAGTGAAGTTGAAGAGTTGTTGTAACGTTTTAATGGGGTGCAGTCGGGATCTTGCAGCGTGCAATATTGTTCGCTTCGTTAGAGCTTTGTTTTCATATTAATTGTGTACTTACTACAATACTGTGTTTAATGTATGTCAAGTTTTACGATAATATTTAACTCACATCAAATTCTGGAGCTGATGATTGAAAAGGATGCCTTAAATTTAGGTATATTGATGGAATTGAGGAAAATGATGGTGTAATACAGAATATGACTTTAAACTATCCTAACTAATATTATAAATTCGAAAGTGAGTTTGTTTGTTTGTTACGCCTTCACGCCTCAACTACTCAACGGATCATCATGAAATTTGGCATGCAGATAGCCTATGGTATGTAGAAGGACATAGGCTACTTTTGATCCCGGGAACGCGGGTGAAACCGCGGGGGACAACTAGTAAATTACAAAAATCAAATTACCATGTTAGCATCGCATGATAAAACTATCAAAATCCCTAAAACATAGATATGGTATTATTCAGTAAATTGCATGTTAATAATTGCAAATTCTTCTAAAAAGCACATCGGTATTATTAAATGAAGTTTATTGTTATGTGGTAGAATTGAATTGCAGTAATGTAGACAGGTGAATACGAGTACCTACGTTTGTTACCGTATATAGACGGTAGTGTATATGTACTTAGTTTGTATTGTAGTGAATACCTTATTGTGTTTCGTAGTCGTAGGGATGGGATTGTAACTGTTTTATATGGAAAAGTTAATTTAAAAATTCGTAGAGAAAAAGTTGTGTGATCAGAATATATTCTACTAATATGTATTAATTACAGTCCACCTTGTATACAGTGATATGTGAGTCGTTAGCAGTGGAAGTATACATATGAACAAATATCACTAAAGAAGCAACTGTTAAATGTGAAAAGAAACGTCTTATGAAAATTTTAGGAACTACAGATTTTATTTCATGTTTTTCAGTTGGAGATTAGCAGGCATTTGCTCAAGAAGTTAGAAAATCCATTAGGGCCATTTGAAGCCTGAAATTGAAAGATCAAACAACATAGTAAAAGTAGTATAAAGCAAAAAAAAAAAAAACTTTTTTTTTTTAAATGAAATGGGCTTGCTTTTGGCCCCTGACCCGCCCATAAGGAACGAGTCCCTAGGTTGTATGTTGTATGAGTCAGAAAACAGACGCCGGAAGCAAGTTCCACTCCCTTGCTGTCCGCATTATAAATGAGGATGCAAAACGCTGTGTCCGTATTTTCGGTATGTCAACAACGTACGGGTGAAACATTTCCCGGCGTCTCGTGGTTCGGTGTAAGAATGGGGATGGTGGAATAAGGTTGAACAATTCATGTGCACACTCTCCAAAATATATCCTGTAGAAAACCGATAGGCAACCCCAAGCAACCTTTCTTCGATGGTAGAGGCTCGTGGATTTCGCCTTAATTAAAGACTCATCTCCGATGAGTCTCCTGGCTCGGCGGTCTATTGAGTCGAGGGTGTCGAGCTGGTACTTAGCGGATCCATCCTAAAGAAGGTAGCAGTACTCCATGCATGACCGGACTTGTGCTTTATAAAGTTGATTAGATTAAAAAAAACAGAAACTTATCGATACCAACTGTTTCAAAAAACATCACTAACGCAAACTCTGCTCATAATGTTAGATGTACTCTACATAATTATGTTTATACTTGATCTTAGCAATACTAGCTTGCTATCAAATGACTATAGCTTTGTGGTTTATAGATAAAATATATGTTTGTGTCAACTCAGAAGTATGTAAAGAGATAGAATAAGGCTCAAAACTTCAATTTGAATTTGCTACGAGATCTTACAGACGGTTGTGACACGAACCTGTGTTCATAATTTCAGGTTTAGAGACTATGCGGTCAGCTGTTAGCTGTTTTACATTATATTGATAGATTTATAAAATACATAGCGTGTCATAAAAATATTGTACACTTGGTAAAAAAAAAACAAAAAGTTTTCCATTCACATACAGGGTGGATACGACAATAAATGAAACTACGTTAAGTACTCATAAGTACGATAAACTTTTACAATGGGACCAACTTAGAAAACGCAAAAAAAAACAGTAGTTTCATACATTTTAGCCGAGAACACTGACTTTTTGTATGAAACAGCTGTTTTTTTTTGCGATTTCGAAGTTGATAGAAAAAGTTATTCGTATTTATGTGGTTAGTAAACTATGAAAAAAAGTGTACCTAAGTATTCAAACTCATTGTTTTTTTATGTTTTATGATCAAATAGTCGACTCGGCGGGTCTAACCAAAGAAAATAGGTACAAGCTAATATAATAAATCATGGAGAACATTCGCCCTGATCGCGACTAGCGATAAAGGTGCAATTTGCAATGCACAAACAACGTGTACAATGAAGGAGTAGGGCAAATATCTATACGAATTATATGATGCAAGATTTGCATGTAGGCTCTTGCGTGCAGCTCAAGGTACACACTGGTATGTGATTGACTTCAACTTGGGAGTGGTAGCCAGGCAGTGGGGTACAGCAAAGTTACCTATCAACGGGCAATTTTTTTAAACGACGTATTCGGTATTCAAGTGTATGGCCCGCCAGATGGTAATCGGTTACCGTAGCCATATCGCTTGCAACACACAGGGCACTCACGCGTTACCGACCTTTCCCCACTCCCCAATGAGCACTGATGACCTTACTCACACGCAGGAACGCAGGCTGCGGTATTCTGTAAGGTGGAGGTACTTCCTCAGTCGAGCTGTTCTTTGAAAGACTTTCGCCTATTCCATATATTTCCATAACAACAAAAGAAATCTTGAATGAATTTCAACAATAGCTTCGATTTTGTATTATCATGCAATATCCTATTCAGTTTATGTAGTTCCCATGTGAACATTCCATATTCATAAAGTTATGGGCATAGAGAATATGGAAATAGAGTTGAAGCTGCGGGCGATTTTGTAATGCTGGAAAAGAAAGCTGATTTGCTAATTGATTGCAGATAGTTGCGTGATTCCTATCTATTCGAAACACGCGTAAAGGGTGAGCTAGCGCCATAAATATAATATTAAATCGGCTTCCATTTTGTGTCTATGTGCATTGCCCAATTGTCCCGGGTCTTCAAAATTTTTATTTTACTTGTCTAGTTATTCTCGTACTGATTGATACTGATTCATTATTTATTGTCTCACCTGACAGCAATTTTCTTACATGTTTTAGTATGTGTTATGCCATATTTCGAGCTCACAAGCGATTTAGAGCCCCTCAGTCTGAGGAGAGACTTTGCTTCCTTATGTGTGTTCTACCGCTTGTATGTACAACGGAGAGTGTTCTAAGGAATTGTTCGACTTGATGCCCACGGCTACCTTCTACCATCGCAACTCTCGCCATCAAATTCAAATTCAAAATCATTTATTCAAATAGACCTTCGCAGGCACTTATGAAAAGTCTGACTCTAATACTCTAATACCGGTTCGGAAGGTTGCATTTGCTGAGAAGAGCCGGCAATAAACTCAGCAATTACTCTTTTCAAAACAGGCTTAGATTCATTACATAATATTTACATTCTAATCGCACTGAAAACAATTGCGTGCGGGGAGTCGACGGGGAGTCCATCCTCACACATTGAAACCAGATTTGTTTCGAACTGTACGGGCTAAAAGGAGTTTTCTTCCGCGGACGCTCGGACTGTGGAATGAGCTCCCCGCCGTGGTTTTCCCAATGGTGTACAGCATGGGGTTCTTCAAAAAGGGCGTGTTACCCCTGGTGTTGAAAGCGTCCATAGGCTACGGTAACTGCTTACCATCAGGCGGGCCGTATGCTTGTTTGCCACCTTAGTGGTATAAAAAAAAATTACCACAGTAAGTAATGAAGTGGTCAAAGTCGCTTAACACACAAAAATATAGAAAGGTGTTACTTAAACGTTTCTACCGTATCTCTAATCATAACCTGCAGTTTAAAGTAAACTACCGGTTAAATTTGTATAAACCACCACGTCCAGACACGGTTGTCTGGCCGGACCCCACGCCACACGTGCTGGGCTATAATTCAGCCGTAGAAATGCAATTACCGGGTTAGGTGATAACGCTCCGGCCCGTATATCAGGCTTTCTGAAAACCTATAATAGTGTATATTTGTGTAATTAATGATGTTTTGTTGTGATTTATTGTTGTTGTATAGAGCGATCTATACTTGTATTAAAATACTAAAGATATCGAGATCTAAGACCCCCTTTGACAAGAGGGTGTTTCTTCTTGTCTCAATATGTTTGTCTCTTTTTGACACATTGATGTACATGTGCTGTCAAAACGGGCCTATTAGATCTCGCCAGCTTTAACTGTGGTTTCACTTATTTTCGGGATATTAAGTAGCTTGTCACTCTCTATATCATTAGGCTATCTGCGTTCGAAATTTCATGTGAGGTTTAGTATTGAAAAGGTAACAGTCAGACACACGGTGCTTTACATATATACATGGAAAATCCCCTTGGTATAGCAAATGCTCATAGCAGGAATTGACCACAGATAGATCGACTTGACAACCTCTGAACAACTTTGGACTATAAAAAATTAAAGAATTAAACTGGACGGCTGATGATGAATTCAAAAACCGGCCAAGTACCTACATAGAAATAGGACCTTCACACGAAGGGTTCTGTAAAGACGTTTCTTGGGTGGGTGTTTAATTTCATTTTTATTATTTGTTGTTATAGTGGCCATATAAATACATATTCTGTGAAAATTTCAACTGCCTACCTATTACAGTTCGTGAGATACAGCCCACTGACAGGCAGACGGACGCACGAATAGACAGCGGAGGCTTAGTAAATAGAGAGGTTAATATTAACCGTTGGCACCCTTTGAGTACTGAACTCTAAAAGTGGAGTAAAAAGTCGTCTGTAAACAAAATTTACTCATGTGTTTTTTCTTTTCGGCGCTCTGCTTTATAGACCGAGATCTCGGGGCCGCCAGACCTGCCTTATTTTCTGACGGTCAACATGTATAGGATTGAGTAGTGTTAGTAAGTACTTCAGACGTATAAATACCTGCTAACTTGTCCCGTCGGCACTGGGATCTCCACCTATTATTATTGCTAGGCTGAAACGGTAATATATCATATCTGAGCATCTAGATCCGGCCTAAAGACACATTCTCTACATGCCATTAAGGAAACTCTATACGATCATTAATAAATACCCAACATACTTCTTATAATAAAGTCCTTGAAAACATAAAGCCTTGGTGAATGTAAGTAGAATTACATTATTCGAGAGGGAAACATGACACCTCCATTAGTGCCGCAACGTGTAATAGATGGCGCTTAAAACGATGACGAGATAATGGTGCCTCTACTTAAGTGTTTCAGAGAAAAATTGATGAAGACAATGGACTGTTTGAAAGTATAAATAAAGGGATATTTATTTACATAACTAACAAAAAAGTCTTGTTATTCTGAGATGATTTTCTTCTGTCCTTCTCAGATATTCTTGCTTCTTCTAGGTCGAATTCCACGAAAAATTGCTGAGGCACTTGAGCCATAATTGACCGAGCGAACGAAGCGTCTCTGTTTCAGCTTGGACCAAAATCCTTTCGTATTCGTATGTCTGTCTAGATGTCCTGATGTCCGGCTGTTCTCCTCAAAAGATCGCATTTCTCAACTGATTCTCGTGAGATTTTGTGAGCAGGTTCGGTAATTATATGTTTTTTGGATTTCTGTTTAAATGACGGGAATTCCATGTAATTATGGTGACTCTTATATAGCTCATAGAACCAATAGTAAATACACAGGACAAACTTGCATCCCTCCCTTTAATACAAGTTAGAAGCCAGGTTATTATCGACTAAATATATCTTGAAGCCGGATTACACTAAGAGAGTATAGAGTATCGTGGTATCAGTCTCATAAAAGCATCGATAACAATGCAGTATTTCGACTCAATATTCTTGCCGCTTTTCGAGATATCTTTGTTAGTCTCTTTGTGGCATAGAATTTGGAACGATTACGTTCAGAGGCGGCATTGGTTAGGCCTAGAAGATTAGTGAACTGAAATGGAATGGTCCCAAGCGATTCTATATTATAGTTAGAATTTGTATCTCAAAGCTTAGAAGTTAGCATTGTAACTATCATTTTTTATTATGATTGTGTCAAAAATGATAGCGAATCGGATTTTCTTGATACGTATAAGCAGAGCACCAGATTTGTAATTGAAACTTACAAATCTGTTACGAAGCTCCCATGTTTTCAAATTTTGATAATTTTATCATAATGAGAGATTATTAATGAAAAATAAAATGTAAAAAATGTTTGTGATGGTCGAGTGTGTATCTTGAAGAATTAAACCTAGAACAAAATAATATTAACACAAATAGTTATTGAATAGTTATGAAATAGCCTCAATATACGTCTATATTTAGTTGTATATCTATACAAACATACATAACCCAGTCTTAAGTTCGGCTATTATTTGTATTGCCCACAGGGCCAGGGTCCTTTGAGACCACAGTGCACAGTGGTTAAACACGGTTGGACACGTCTGTAAACAATCAATATGCTAATTTGGTTAACCGACGCCCTCAGGTGGCCACTGGCTCGGTACATACAAATTTGGACGTTTCAAACGGTTATTATACAAATATTAGATTGACCGTGGTCTATACTGGGTTTAGGGACTCTGGTATTACCTTTGTTTAACGATATAGAGCTTTCAAAGTCGTTTATTCACTTTAGTTCTAGTAATTAATGAAGGTCTGAGCTACTGAAGTTACCATATTGGGTAAACTGGGCATTGAATGTGAGGTAGTTGGTTTTTATGTCGGAAATTATAAGGTCCATTTTAGACAATTTGGAAGGAGCTAATGTCGATCATGATCTTCAAATTCATAATTATAGAATACCGCAGTTTAAATAACTTTATGTTGTGTAATGGTTGTGTTGTGCGCATGAGTGAGGTCTCCAGAGCTCATTGGGGAGAGGGGACAGGTCGGTAGCGCGTGAGCGATGCTTCGTGTGTTGCAAGCGTTCATATGGCTTCGGTAACCGCTTACCATCAGGCGAGCCGTATGCTTGTTTACCGACTTATAAAATATTTGGACTGTTTTACAAAAAAACTTAAACCGACTTCAAAGTACACTAAGAAGTAATCAAATCCTGATCGGATGACAATGGGACCAAACGGGAAGTGTACCCGTCCAGACAAAAAAAGATTTTTCCAAATCGGTTAATAAATGAAGGAGTTATGAGATAACAAACATAAAAAAAGAAATACAACCGAATGGAGAACCTCCTCCTTTTTCTAAGAAGTTTTTAAGGTTCTTATTGGCGTCGAATCTTTAGTAATCTGTTTGAAATGTGCCTCTTGATATGGCGAAAAATATCTTATCAAATAAACAATGATTAAACTAAAATGCGGAAGTCCGGAATTGCAAATCATAACTATCAGACTAAATTACAGAAACCAATAGTTACTAATTATATGGAACCCGTGCGTTTGGAGGCTCACGTTAATTGTCTACATTTGGATTTAATAGCCGTCACTGATTTAATTGTACTAAATTATAGTTTATATTGAACACAGTTTAAGTGGAATTAATATCTCTATTATTTGTAATAGCTTATGGCTCATTGATTATGGCGTTGCTATATTCATATATGCTCTACATTCGGATACGCTCTACATTCGGATAGTATTTTTTTATGAGATTTTAATATGGAGCATATAAAGATTGGCAGAAAATATAATGACCACCAAAAAGATTTTTGTGACTAATCTATACTAATATAATAAAGCGGAAGAGTTTTTTTGTTTATTTGTTTGGTTAAACGGGCTAATCATTGGAACTACCAATCGGATTCGAAAAATTCTTTCAATAATAGGAAGCTACATTATCCCCGAGTTTTATATGCTACTTTTTATCACTGGAACGCGGGTGAAACCGCGCGAGACAGCTAGTAACTTCTATTACCTAAAATTTTACTATGAAACCGAATTCAGTAAATGATCACCAAAATTATTAAATGATCACCGTAATTGTTGCGCTATTTCTCGACTCGGGGCACTCCAAAAACAGTTGGTTAGGTTAGGTTGGGTTGGTAGGTAGCGGCCGGCGAGCGCTAGATCCAAGTTTGTGCTTCGTGTAAATTGATGGTGGTAATTAACTATTTTTCAATTAAACAATCATAATTTGTGTTCTAATTTCAAGCTAAAATGATGATTAATTTTGGTGATCATTTACTATTTTTGGCAATATTAAGTGATTTTTTTACCGTTACATTTTATTAAATTTGTTGGTTCTTTAAACATAAGCCATAAAGATTCCTATTTATATGTTCGACTCTCGAACAAAAATTTACATACAAAGATGTGTTTGTAATTTCATCAAAATTAGTAAGCTATATATATATATATTTTAATGTAAACATTAGTTGTGACAGAATTAGATTATTACATTACATACATACATTTATCATAGGTACAATCAGTTATTTGACCACCACCCATTTTTTGCATACACTATTTTTATGATCTTTTCTGCCGCGTCATTCCGCACACGCATCGCAGCAATATACTTTATTTATTTCTATTTCACGCACGTGCTGGCCATTTTAAATCCAAATGTAATTGAGAGTTATGTAAATGCACGCACTCGGTCGGCCGCCATTTGCAAACACTGCTGCTGTCAGGAATTGACGTTTTGTGTATTTTAAAAAGATAGATATATGGTGTTGGCTTTTAAATTATTACTGTTTTTCCACGCAAAAGAGGAATGGCTTTGAAATGGCTTAAAATATATTTGGTTTTGGCTTTAAAAATTACTGTCATGATTATTCTTGAAAATCGTATTTATTTTTCAACTCTCAACTGTCTAATAAATACTTTTGAATCAATATTTAAGTTTTCACATACTTCCAAAGCCTACTAAATAAAGCTAAGAATACCAAAATGCATTTCCATAAACCATTTTTTCATGAGGTTACTTTTTCCACCAACCGAACACAGTAGTTGCGAACTAACATAAATTAATTTCAAGAACTCGCATCTCAAATCCATAATTCAACTACATTATCGCGAGTTTCCGAACCACTGATCAGTTATGGCCACTTCAAGTAGACCTCTAGCAAAGCCTCCATCAATATAATAACGATACAGACTTAAGAGACTGGGAGCTCAAGATTTATTGGTTATGTTTTATAGCGTTCAGTTTATTGTGATCTTCCGAGCCCCCTTGCCACTTGTAGTGTGTTATGGGGAAGGGGTGTAGTGTAAAGAGTGTTAGGGGTCAGTTTATGTTGGATGTGTTTCGCTTATGCTTGTGAATGACATGAGAAATGAAGTGTAAGTGATGGCTCGTTGGGAATGGACCCATCAGTTGCAATGGTCAATACTGTGTGTTACGGACATTAATGGCGGTTGATCAAATATGCAGAATAAGCAGGCTTCTGTAAATTTAGTTAGATTTAAATGACGTGCAGTTTAGTGCGTAATAGTATTATAATCAAATAATTACCGGTAAACCATGAAATAAGTAAATTTTTAGTCAACGTCAGATTAAAGCATTAGAGGTTGGCTTTCAACAATAAATAAATAAATATCCTGGGACATTCCTCACACACGGTCATCTGATCCCAAACTAAGCAGAGCTTGTACTATGGAAACCAGATAACTGGTATAATACATAGTAGTATATGTATGTTTTGTGTGTGTTTTGTTTGTAATATACATAATTACACCCAGACTCAGGACATACAGACATGTTCATGCACACAAATGCATGTCCTGTGTGGGAATCGAACCCATGACCTGCGGCGCTATAGGTTAAGACTCCACGTCTTAACCAACTGCGCCAATTGGCCCGTCGAAAATAAGATTTAATTGAGATTGGATTAATCTCAAATAGTCTTCATTCCACGTGATCGGTTATTCGATTAAGAGCCAATTCACCTATTTCACTAATCATTTGATTCGCATAGTTACGTTATTGAACATTATATAGTTAAGAAAGTAATTAAAACAATATATGTACCTATACTAAACAAACAGCCTAGAACCAGCGTAAATTCCGTAAACACACGCTGACAAATGCATGGCTTATCATTAATCAACATGCAGACAACGTCATTATTTTCACATTCTTCCTATTTCCACCACATACGGGCGTTACATTAAAATTCCATGTAAAAGGAGATAAATCTTCACGCCATTACCCGCTGGGGGGTGACAGGGCCAGTACGGGACAGGTGTTGTTATTTTTACCCCGGAAATTGGGCGGCCACTTTAATTTTGGATACATTACTTTGATACATGCATCCTGCGGCGGGGATCGCCTTATGGTGGACATAGCCAGTAAAGAAATCTTTATTTCGAAAATGTTTAATCCTGTTACTTCAAATACTAACTTTAGAGTACTGTTAAAAATTAAGCTCATTGATAGTTATTTTGATATATAATTATTTTGATGGAATAACATTTGCAAGCTTATTTTCGCACTTTATTTTAATTAGTACATAATTCAATCACTAGATGGCGTGGTGGCAAGGCAACCGCGTGGTACTATATCGACTTCTAATTTAAATTTCCTAAATGTATTATCATTTCGGTCATCGTAAATCAAAATATTTATATTTTAAACAAACATTTAATTCTTGCTTCTCCATGATATGAACTCATCCTAACCCTTTAAAAATGGAAGCGGCAAGGTCCGGCTTTTGTAACAAAACAACGTGTCACTCTACTTAACCCTCGCTTCCTTTTGTACCTATGGTACCTATATTACGATACCGTCATTCGTATAATGTTTTCATACTAGCTACACCCAGTTATGGGTTAAATTAACTCGTGAAATCGGGCGCTTTGTATAATCTACTTTATTTGTGGTCTTTGTTACTAGAGATTTTTAGTTGGTGGGTCAATTTAATACCAAAAAATAAGGTTTTCTTATGTTGGATGTTTTTAGCTACTTTCAACCTGGCCAAGGCCTTATATAAGAGATTTATTCATACTCATTTATTAACTACAACAAGTGTGTAAAGTACCTACACATTACATTTAAAATATTAAAAGTGACATTGTACTTTATTTTTATTTTATAAAATTAACAATTTTTTTTGATTACAACGTTTTTTGTTAGATTTTTCCTTTTTAAAAAGTACGACTAACTGTGTACTTAATTGAAGGCATAATGCACAATATTAAATAGAGATCTTAATTTTGAACACATCACGTACATATGTCAATCTTCAAACGTAATTTTCATCGATTTCAAAACTTCAGAAATGCACACTTATCAAGGATCGATGACAATACAATAATTTGGTGCCGTCGTTAATAATTTATAGTACCGGGCTTTTTAAAGCATATTTTGTAGTTTTTTTTAAACTATACCTCATTGATTTTTTATAAGTTTATCGTTTTTGATGTATGCCCCAACAAATCTGTGTTGTCTTTAGACATTAAAACACATTGCAGCGCCCTCTAGTGAGCTACTTACGACAAATCAACAATAAAAGAATCACATCTTATCAATTTTGTATGCAATTGCTTTTGTGTCTTATAAATTGGTTACCCATAATGTTTATTAATTTTATTTATCTTGTATTGTTTTGCGAAATCGAAATAGACCCCCAGCTCTGAATACCAATGTAAAAGAAAAAATCTCATCGAAATCGGTCCAGTCGTTTTTGAGGAACATGGTAACAGGAATATACACAAACAAACACATACTTAACCTATTACTTCAAACGCAATACCTCATCGGTTCCGTCGTAGTAAAAATAGAATTTATACGTCATCCAAATCACGTTAAAAACTAGTGTATAAAGTCCTTGTTCATCTGATTGCATAAATTAACTCGTATTGGTTTGCCTTAAAGTCCAATATAGCACACTGTAAAGTATCGCATCGTACACGAAATGCTTACGTCATACGCATGCGCTCTAGCAATATCTATGACGACTACTAAACGGTAATTTCGCCACATCGTACAAGAGCAGAGTGGCGCAGTGGAAGCGTGCTGGGCCCATAACCCAGAGGTCCGTGGATCGAAACCACGCTCTGCTAGAAACACTTTTTTTTCCTGTTGACGCTCATTTATTTAGTTAATAATGTTATTAATATTATTATATTCATTCACTCAATCAATACACTCGTCAAAGAAACAATGGCATCAAATTATTCGATGTTTTATCAAATTTTTAATCAACTTCTAAATCCAGAGACTTTGAATTGTAATAAAGTACCTAGTTAGTATAAGAAATAACGAACTAGGCACTGTATTTCTGAAATAGGATGCAACATAAAAACATAATGAAATTAATTATTTCTAATAATAAATGCGTGAAGTAGATTGAGTACTTATAGCTTATAGTTTTCGAAGCCTGTAGGGTTGAGTAATCTGAGAACATTTTTGTTATCTCATGGAGTAAAATGAAACTTAATTTATTGTCTTTTTATCGTGGAGTAGTTAGAAAAAATGTCTTGGAGTTCTTTGGGAACAAGCCGTCAAGATCACCAGGAGTTCGCCCAGTAGTCAAAATTCGATCGCAAATAATATTTTTAAAATTTAAATAATTAATAAAATTTTAGATTTCTACACTCGTTCTCCATAGCAGACAGTTAATTCAATTTATTTCCTTAATCCTATTAAAAGTATATCAAATTATTTTCTACTGTCCTAACTTATCGGAGCTAATTGAGCTTCTAATAACCGGTTAGTGCTGGCAACTTTTAAAATATTGCAGGCTGAAACTCACGCTCATGCTTTAAGACAGAAGCGACAGTGATTTCTGATGATTTGAAAATATTAATTACAGAAGCCTGGTTCCGACTTTTACAACGATCCCTTTATGTATTTATGCCAATAATTGCATTTATCTTCACGTTTTTAAAACTGTAACTGCATCGCAATAATATGAATTAGCAATTTTAAAATCGCTTAAAATGTATACAAAAAGAATTAATGAACCGACCGTAGCTTGATTTATATCTAAGCAATAGTTAACTTAAACTATATTTCTAGACTTTAGGCACCTTATTACAAAACATGGCTTAAAGGAAAACCAGGTTTTAAAATAGCCTCGTCCCTTTTTATTATATGACGTTAGAAAGTGACCAAATGACAGTAAAACCTGGCTTTACTTTAAACCATGTTTTGTAATAAGGGGGTAGCTGTTTTATTATATGAGATGGTTTACGATAAATCTAGTAAAATCCAGGTTATAAGCTAGGTAACCCCGGCTCATATTTTTATATAACGTTAGAAAGTGACGCATATATTTAAAATCTGGGTTTTAATAGACTTGACTTAAACCATATCATGTATTAATACAGGTGTTCGAATTCTTTAATTCCTACTCCATGGAATACATACTTTGCAACTCTAATGGTGCGTCCATGCTTGGCGAACCAAGCCACGAACGAGCACACTGCGAGCACGATTCGCGTGGCGTGGACGGGCTTGCGAGCCTCGAACGAGCGCGATTGTCAGTTTTTTCGCGAACAAAGGGATTCGCATCATGCTCGTTGTAGTCTCGTTGGAGGTTCGTTCGTGGCTCGGCTCGTGCTCGATTCGCGCACCATAATAGAGAAATAATATATATGATTACCGGAGTTCCTCATTCAATCTCAAAACATTTTCTCACGCGTCGCTTGTAGCTTGTCCCGTAACCACTCCAGCTCCAGACTGTATTCAGCTTGCTTGCTACCCGTCATTAAGGCTTAACTGCTGAATTAGCTTAATCTATGAACTATGCAGATTTTGCCTTTCACATATTTGATACTAGAAGCAAGTGCGCTCTTGATTAATATACGGAATATTTAATTACAATTTACTTACCTTACATGTGTTTAAATGAATAGGTGACTTCAGTAGCTTTGACCGTCAAAAGATAAATGGCTTTTGACTTTGATTAGGTTTGTCAATTATTAATAAAACAAGTAAAATTCTTGTCAGTCCAAGCAATATTAAGGGTCCCATAGCATGTACTTCTATATAATTGATGTATTTCTATATAATTTGAAAAGTATTATTTGTAATAATTGTACCATAATAAATTGAGCTCCAAAATGTTTTACAGTTAATAAAAAAGTATTTGTAGAAAGGGTCTGATTTAAGTAGTTAATCCCTGGCAAAGGGTGAAATTTGAACATTTTGGAAATCGTGCCGTTGCTAAGCAACGTTGAGACGCGGGGATCTGACGATTCCGGTAATTTCCAAATTGTCCTAATATTGCTATTTTACTGACAATGCGAGTATGGTACAAAGGAATGTTTTCTTATTAAGTTTTTGTTAGTTACTAGTTACTGAGATAGTAGCATCGGTGACAAAAAAAAAACAAATATACCTAACCATTAACAGACCGGCCACACGAAGGGATCCGTAAATACGTTTCTTCTATGGTATGGTATTCGTTGCATTTGTAAATGTTTTTTTGTTTCATATTCTGTGAAAACTATCAACTATTTACCTATTGCGGTTGTGTGTTGTCTGGAATAAAACATTTTTCTTTGTTACTTTTCTTTCTTTCTATACACAATTAAAAAAACAACCTGTAGCAGCGCCTTAGGATCTTTAGCTTTTTCCATCCACACTTTGTTCGGTCCGCGTAGGTACCGAAAAACCTAAGGGAAGATTCGGTCCGCAAGAAACAAATGCTCTAAAGGACATTCAAACACAAAAGTTTTGAATTTTTATTCGAATAGCTCGTTTTTTTAGGGTTCCGTAGCCAAATGGCAAAAAACGGAACCCTTATAGATTCGTCATGTCTGTCTGTCTGTCTGTCTGTCCGTCCGTATGTCACAGCCATTTTTTTCCAAAACTATAAGAACTATAATGTTGAAACTTGGTAAGTAGATGTATTTTGTGAACCGCATTAAGATAGATAGATAGATAGATAACGCTTTATTGTTACACCACATGAAAAAATA
Source organism: Achlya flavicornis (assembly GCA_947623365.1). Lineage (NCBI taxonomy): Eukaryota > Metazoa > Arthropoda > Insecta > Lepidoptera > Drepanidae > Achlya > Achlya flavicornis. The sequence continues at coordinate 10,639,285 of OX392482.1, forward strand.
ATAATACAAGAGCTTAAAAATAAAGTGTTACAATGGGCGGCCTTATCACTAAAAGTGATCTCTACCAGGCAACCTTTAAGATTTTCACTCAAAAATAGAAAAAGAAAACAATGAATTTTGGGGTTCCCCATACTTAGAACTGAAACTCATTTTTTTTTTTTAATAAAACCCATAAGTGTGGGGTGTCTATGGATAGGTCTTCAAAAATTATATTGAGATCATTTTTTTCTAAACTGAATAGTTTGCGCGAGAGAATCTTCCAAAGTGGTAAAATGTGTGTCCCCCCCCCTGTAACTTCTAAAATAAGAGAATGATAAATCTATAAAAAATATATGATTTACATTACCATGCAAACTTCCACCGAAAATTGGTTTGAACGAGATCTAGTAAGTAAGTAGTTTTTTTTAATACGTCATAAATTGAAATTCATATCAAATACTCATAATATGGTAGTATAGACATAGATAATGTCTATACTACCATTTACTTATATACCTACCTACAGGTTTGTACGGAACCCTCGGTGCGCGAGTCTGACTCGCACTTGGCCGGTTTTTTTATATATTCAATTAACTACGTACTACAGACACGTGGTCCGTACTCTTTCTGCATTATGTTTTATTAATTGTATTCAGTTCCATTTTCACAATGTGTACATCTTGGTCCGCGCAATAAATAAATTAATCTAATACATTTTTACATTATAACAATTTATAGATATTTATATTCTATTAATGTATAATTATAATAACTGTTTATAGTAGAATAGTTCGTTGGAGCACTATTGTAATATATTGTAACTTGGGCCCCAGTTCGCCGTCACACAATTTGACAGTTTTAATACCACAGCGACATGGCTCCCAACAGCTCTATAGTAAAAATAATATGTAAACTCGTAAACATTAATAGCTGAAGCAATGGCCACACATGTTGCAACGCTTTCCCGCGTATTTTTTCACACTAATTGCTCCAGTCTGCAAAAACCACGTGCTACTAGTTTGGTGAGCGGCCAACCACTGTTTCCATGACACCAACTTGTAGTACAGTCCAAATAACTCCTATTTTATGAGCCATAAGTGTTGAATTTGTTTGGCTTTTGATATAATTAAAATGTGTGATAGTACGGCTCATATATTGAGATGGATAGTAACAAATAAATAAATTAAATTAATGGATTCAGTGTAAACCGGATTGAGGTAGATTTATTTGTTTTTAATTCAATTATTATCGAACAGAGAACATAGAGCAGAGTTAGCTTTTCTATGACGTAGCTTTTAACCAAATAAAGTAGGGGTTTTCTTTTTTGGTAGGTTATTAATGTACCTCAGCTACTATTCGTCTCATTATTAACCAGTTTTTGTTTTAGCTCTCCTTTCTCTAGATTTAGGTTGTTCTTCTGTATCAAAGTATCATTTATTAATCAATTACACAAGGGAAATGTGTGAGTGCGTATAAAGCAAAATAACATATCTTAGAATTGGAATTTACCAAAGTAAATAATATTTAAATGAAAAAATACTCATAAAAATATGTACCCATATAATAATAGGTTCAGTCTGAACAAAAACATAATGGAATCAAATTCCTCGATTGAAAAAAATCACATAGTTACCTCTAATAATTTTCGTTTTTATTCGTTCATGGTGTATCTAATTCGATAAATAATATCCCTAACGTATGACCTAGGGCTGATACTAACGATTTTTTTTAATATTCTACACTTTACTAGTTATTTAGATTAGAAGCGTCTTCGTTTCATCTGCCATTCGCTATCTTTTCTGGCTTTATGCGCATCAATCATGAACATAATATAACCACAGTCCAGCCATTGTCTAATATAGTAAAACATTTTAGACTCTGTGTTCTTGCCTGACCTTATCATCAATATGCCTGTTCATTCTAAATATAAATAACATCTTTCATTTCTCTACATTCATGTATTTTATTGTACCTTTACTCAAGGTCTTTACAACCAGTATGCGTGGGCGCTTTGTGAATGTCCATTCATAGATCCGCCGCGTATGTTACAGTGTCAAGCTATTTTCCACGTTAATTGAATGTTGTTTAGGTGCTTATTGCCTTGAATTAGAGCTTAAAGGTTTAATTGCGGTGGTTATTGGATAATGGAAGGTTGTGGGCGCTAGACGCTTGCGGTCTGAGTCAGGCAATGTGGGTAATAGAATAGCAGTAGTTGTGTAACTTTATACTTCTTTTATAGTCCAGTATGAAGGACATGTTTCTTTTATTTCATTTATTAATAGACTAGCTGCCCGGCGCGACCTCGTTCACGTGATGCCCTATCCTACCCTACCCTACCCTACTTTTAAACCTTCCCTGGACTTCCACAAATATTTCTAAACCAAAATTAGCCAAATCGGTCCAGTCGTTCTCGAGTTTTAGCGAGACTAACGAACAGCAATTCATTTTTATATATATAGATAAACTGCAGGTCAGTTATCTAAAGCTGGCATGTTCAGAGTAGGACACTTATGCAAATTCCCGATAACAGTATGTTTTACTTCTAATCAGTCAGTCAATTCTAACGGACGAATGCAAAAAAAAACCACTCTATATTTATGAGCCGTAGCAAAAGTAAAACAATAACTGTGTCGTTCATACTCATAAGCTTGACAGCGCGCGAGAGAGACGGACTGACTTTCAAAATGCGAATGCAGTGCGATGCACGCCACGCGCTTATTTACAGACACTACACAAGCGCAACGTGTAAATGCGTTGAACGTGCCAGCTTCAGTTAACCGACCTGTATAAACTGTGTGGTTTATTGCACAAGGTAAGAAGGCTAAGAGAGGTAGAGTATAGCGTTTATTTCGCTCAAGGAGCAGTTTGACTGGAGAAGTACATACAACCTCTACCTTACAGAATACCGCAGCCAAAAACTTGATGTTGTGTTCCTGCGCGTGAGTAAAGTCGCCAGATCTCATCTGGGAGGGGGGTAGGGTCGGTAACGCATGAGTGATGCCTCGTGTGTTGCAAGCGTCCATATGGCTACGGTAACCACTTACCACCAGGCGGGCCGTACGCTTGTTTCCCGACAAGGCGAACAGGCGACGAGACGAAGGACAAAAAGGCATACCCAAGATTTATTTCATATTATCATATAAAAGGTCAGAGTTCAATGACCGCATCAGCTAACTTAGAGTGTACACATAGTATTTCGTACAATATAAGATTTTTCCAACATGTGTATTGCGTTATGAATTATGTTCTTATGAATTATGTTCTTATGAATTCGGTGGGTTTTATGTGTTAATATTTTTTCTTTGTCAGTATTTGATATTTGCTGTGGATTATTTTTATTTAATAAATATAATTTTGTAGTAAGATAATTCATGCCAATATTAATAATATTGGCATGAATATTGGTGCTTATGACACCATATAGAAAAAAAATCTTATACATTTTAATTCGATTATAAAGCGATGATAGATCAGTGGTAGTAACATCGGATGCCGAGACAGTCCCGGGTTCGAATCCTACAATTAGCTTGAGCTCTCGGTGAAGCAAAACATCATGAGGAAACTATAGCACGGCGGTAGGGTACATTGTAGTACCCACCTGGCTGGCTACCACCATCAAAATGAAACTGTGCCAAGCACCTATCGGGGTGTTCCGACCGCTTGAGAGCCAGCCCCTTCTAGGCTTTGTGTGCTTACCACTTTCGGCCACATCATTACTCAGCATGGTGAGATTGCGGTAAAACACAGGCATATACAAAGTAAAAAAAAAGTTTAATCAAAATCAATAGATTACAGAATAAAAGGCAGATGGAGCGCGCGGAGCACGAAAGTGAAAGCCAAAAAAGCAAATACAAATTCGAAATCTGATACTTGGTATTCGTTTTCCAATTTGTATTTGTTTTGTTTAACAAACTTTATTTGACAAAAACAGTGCTTTATTAATAAACTGTGTTTAAACAAACCAAATACAAGCTGGAAAACGAATACCAGGTATCTGATTTTGAATTTGTATTAGCTTTTTGGCTTCACTTTTGTGTTCCGCGTGGCATCTGATCAAAATCAAACAAACATTTTACACACACATGACCACGCCTTCTTGCAACTCTTATTCTGTAGAACCATTGATACTAATTAATACATCGAACAAATTGACAAACACGACGTATCACCAAAACACCTCGAACCCCTTTCAAGTCGCTAATGAATTTGGAACAGAAATCTTCCCATTAAGGTCTCCAACGCAGTGCATAGTTAGGGTCCGAAATATCGAGCCCTTATTAAGGCTGCATTAACCCTCATGTTTAATTCAGAGGCAATTTGTCACTACATCTGTGTAGTGACTAGTGAGCCGCGTGATTGCTTACTAGATAATACCTTTGTATATTGGTAAGTGTGATTATTAATTGAAGTTTAAGTTAGGTGAAAGTTAATCCACCACAAATGGGTGACCGCCTAGTGGTATTATTTCAAATCGAGCGTTTCCGTGCTTCAGAAGGCACGTAAAGCCGTTGGTCCCGGTTATCACTTAATTGTGATAGTCGTTAAGCTAGTTGGATGCCTCCAAAGCGGCTTGAAAAATTCCAACTTTAGGTTGATCCGCAGTGGGCACGCGTGGTGGAGTATCGCCCAGTCCCTTTTATCTTCATCTGTGCCTGTGCTTAGCAGTGGGACATTATAGGCTGATGATGAGAGTTAATCCACTAGGCTTAAATTTAAGGGGGTTTATAAAGATTTTGAAATTAAAAATCATTTTTGATAGATACTTTACAACACAGATTTAGATTTATCGTTTAACAAGTTCTTTCTTCATGGTGAAAAAAATGTGTTTCACATTTTGTTTGTTCGTTTACTCCATTTTCATAAACTACCAACACATTTTATTTTATTCAACGATAGAAGAAATGTCATGAAAAAGTGTTATTATCAATGCGGTATCTCACATTGCATTCTTCGTTGCAATATAAGTGAAAATTATGTCAACTGAAAGACATAAAACATGATTCATTTTAAACGATACATGACTGGCACGTCCCCAACTGAAATCATGTACCGAGCACCGTAGCTAGTACATACAGTAGCTACAGACGGACTCGTAGAGCCTGGCTACAACTCGTAGCGGCGGCTGCTATAGTAACGCAAGGATCAGTTTCTGTCGCGGCCGCGCACCGCGTAGACGCGACTCCTGTGCTACGAGAATACGCGCTCGCCGCGTAACCAGCGTGCATTTTTTTAACGTATTTTATTTTTTTCAAAAGCCCCTTTTTTAATTAATGTGCAGACTTTTTTATTTTTAAGTTGCGATGTGGTCGGGATGTGAAAATCTCTGTGCTCGTGCTCTTTTATGTCCCACCGTGATTTTGGAGTGTTTACGTTAATAACGTTTTTTAATTTCCTTGGAAATTTTCGTGTGTCGCGTTATGCGGTCTGTAGTGTGTGTTTATGATTATGTTAGTGTTTCGGCGTGAGGTGGGTCGCCTTTTGTTTAGGCGCCCGTAGGCCTTCTGAAGGCTTTAGTGTCAAACAGATATGGTCGTATCTGTTTTACGGTTATGTAAATATTCCGTTGGGATGTGTGAATGTAGTACCATATAAAGATTTTATATTGCTCTATAAATTAAATTGCCATCTCTGAAAGGGTTTAATCTCTGCTTTTATTACATACCATATCTGGTGTCTCTAGATTTCTAGGTTTATTCAAAATGCCTCATTTACCTCATATCATTGAATAGTTTTCAATAATTCTCTTGATACCATCTCACAGGAGCCACAAACAAGTGTGTATTGTTTTTCAATAATAAAGTAATCTTTATGCTTCATATAAACAACTAATCGAACTATCATCGATAAATATTTACAACAATAATAAATCACATAGCAACTTTTTTATGTAACATACAGTTACAGGTAGAACACACAATAAAACAGTCTTTGACATATTAACATTCTGGCAGGTCGGCCTCGGCAGCCTACGTACGTCTAACAATACATCTAGGCGCTATCCGTCGTAGAGTATTACTTTGAATTATGTCACTCGCACAAAAGCGCATGAAAGCGATATGACAACCTTGTTTTGTTTTCGGCCGGATTTATTTTGTAGTACGCGAAGAACGCGCGTATTAATGTCACGTGTAATGTCGCTCTTAGGTAAATATGTTTTTAACAAAGCATCTCGTATTGAGATGTGTATATTAAATTTAACAAACAAATATCAACTTTAAATGAGTATAATAAAGGTTTATTATTGTTCACTGATAATATAAACATCCAATCTAATTTCGTTTGATTTTTGATACGCAATTTTTGACCATGAGCCTAGAATGTAATGTCATGTAATGAATCTAAACTTGATTTTAAATGAGTTATTGGTGAGTTTGTTCAATTCAAACTCAAATTCAAATCATTTATTCAAATAGACCTTCACAGGCACGTATGAATAGTCTGACTCTAATACTCTAATACCGGTTCGGAAGGCTGTATTTGCTGAGAAGATCCGGCAATAAACTCTGCAATTAGGTACTCTTTTCAAAACTAGCTTAGATTTATTAACATCATTAAATTCTGATCTCACTGACAACAATTACGTGTCCCGGTGGAAAAGACTACAAACTAGACTCAATCGATATTTAATAAGTAAATAGAAAACATAAGCAGACCAGCCCCCACAAGCAGCACCTGTTCACAAGTATGACGCGTGTGACAGCAGTATTGTAAGTTCAAAGTAACCTATAAGCAGATAGAATAGTAAGCAAATGTAACCTAAGTGCCTATTTGAATAAAATAATTTTGATTATTACAAAATTCAATAAAACGTACAGATACGTGTTTATGCAAATATGAATCAGGCACTGAATTGTCAGACTACCTCAAATATCACTGTAAATCGAGTGTATTTTCTTAGCATACGAACTCACCACGAGCAAAACTCTCGAATCCAAATAAAATTCCACATACCTAATACAAAACAGTTTTAAAAGCGATTGATAGTAAAACATTTTCCAAGAGAATAAAATGGCGTGCAACTTAGTACAATTCTTTCAATTCAATTGGTTTCCTACAATATTGTTTTTACGATTCCAAAAGACATAAAGTGCCGTTTATTTGTTGTTTATATTGTAATTACTGCAATACAACTTACTGTTTATTGTTTCTAATTGATATTTAACTCTTATAGAGAATAATTTGTACATTGGTACATGATTTAACTTTTATTGATTATGAAGTTTGTTTCTGTACATCTAGAAGGAACTATATAGAACCTAACTGTAGCTCAATTTTATATCAAATCACGAAATTATTTTTATTCAAAGTGGAGTCTCTAAATTATCTCCTCGGTGACTTTAAAAACATCGAGTTCTTTTTAGTTCGAGTATTTTTACACATAATATAGGGTGACTGGTAATTAGTAAACGATACTTACACACATGAACAATCATCAAAGAAACTTTTTTTTTTTTTTTAATTTATTTAGTATCAATACTTAGCAAATGAGCTCATAATATTTATCACCTAACAATAATAAGAATACACCATCAGCTTTTATTTAATTTAGTTATTTATCCCATATTTGTTGTTATTGTATCTTTTGGAAAGTTTTTTGTTACCATGAGTACAATCATGTGTCTAATTTATTATCGCTTACTAATTACCAGTCACCCTATATACAGAAAATATGAAAAATGTTCCAAAAATATTTGTTCATTTTTTGACCATTCAAAACACAACTTAGAAATTACTTAGTTGTGTTGCCAGTTACTACCATACTGCCTATTTCTAAGAAGAAAGCATCAATGAAAATCATTAGTTCCTCTATATACATACATAAGACATAAAACTAGTATTTCATAATATAATGTAACATATTGTGTTGTTTAATTATAATTAATGTGCAAATTAGCGCTGATCCAATAGTGAATGTGATTCGATGTAATCCTAGTCATTAGGGCATTAATGTATGTTTGTACATAGGCATATTATATAGTTTTTTGTTCTCTCATATCTATATCATTTCAATAATTTTCAATGGAACCGAAAACTTGTTTCCCTCTGGGGAAAGGGTGGGGTTCGTATTACATCTAAGTTTTTATATAGTAGTTACGATTTCGGCTATTTTAATTAATAATTCTTCTCTTAGCATTTTGTGTAGGATATTTATTGTTTCATCTGATTTACCAGTAAACCTGATATCTTATTTTATTTAGGCTTATGATGGTAAGATTTGCTCGGTATCTTTAGTCGAATAATGTCAGATTTGGTGAGTTCAAGAACGCATCTGTTTAAGGGTTACAGTGCAAACTTTTAGCGTAGGTTTTCTCTATACTGTAAGTAAAAACTTAAAAAGCGCGGTACACCGCAACGTAAAAATGTACTCTTAATTTTTGAAAGTATTAAACTACCGGCTAACTCATTAGCGTATAACAAAAACTTTAAAACTTACTAACTTAGTTTGTACTAACAAGTTTTTCATAAATATAGTTAAGTTACATAAAGTTAGAGCTTCGGTTGTCGACTTAATTTGGCCCCGTTATATTTATTTGAAGCTGATAAATGCTCATACTGATTTATTAAAGGCATTTTTCGTATGAAATGCAACTTTGATGCACACTATTTATGAATACAATTTTAATGACACACAGATTTTTTACACAGATAAGCCCTCGAGGCTTCCGTGCAGGCTATAAAACATAAATGTAAATTGTAATAATATGGTAAATAAATATATTTATAAAAAAAAAATGGAAAATTATATTTTGAAGTATTAAAGTATATCATGCAAATTAAATTACCTGATAATAATGTAATAACATTAGCTAAGTATTTTCACTTTACTGAAAACCGTGGTACCTACATCTCAAGTTGGCAAACCTAGTGACGAATTTCGACCTTACTCTTTTATGCACATTGCACGTGGAGGAGTGTCAGATTCGGCATAGTTAACGTGCAACCTACTAAAATTTATTTATTAATTTAAAATATTATTGAATTAGCCGTCTTTGGACCACTAGTAACTAGTAGCAATAAATTAGCATTTTAATATAATTGAGAGCAAATAATAGTTTAGAATTACATTATTTGCAATAATAATCAAGTTTATTGAGTTTTGCGTCGGTGATATTTGCATTTCTATTGGTTATTTGATATATTTGCTTAATAGAATTGGATTATTTTGATAGGGCCCAAGTCTGTTACAATAAAATATAAGTGATGTAAGTAAATATTGACAGATTTCACAGTTTTTTAGTCTACTAATTAAATGGCCCTGATTCTCTTGTTTACAACTAAACTAATTTGAATCTCACTATGTCTCTTTCCAACACAGAACGTAAGAAAAGGATGTAAGAAATGTAGTCCTGTCAAATTAGTCCAATGCTTATTTTTAATATAAATTTAGTCGCCATCTATCGCGGTTACGCCTAAATACACGCACAATAAGACGGCAAAGATTAATTTGATAGCTTTAAATATATTCTATCCTTTTTCAATAATGTTCGTAAGAAAGAGATGTGATGCGACTACAATTAGTTTAGTGCGATTTACAACAGAATCTGCACCAATAGCGAAGAATTAGTAGGTAATGCTCATTGGCAGTGGAGTTGTCATGGGATCGTGTCAGATAACATTTTTAATTTGAAATGGACTTGGACGAATAACATAACATAGTTTGTGATAATGAACTAAAAAATAACCAACATAGTTTTAGATTAAATTGCTACAGAATAAGTAAAATTAAGACACATTTTAGCTACTCTTTACAATTATATATACGCTCATGAAATATTAATATATCTTCAAACCATTAATTTCTACTGGCATTATAATATTTATCTCTATTACAATATGAATTAATTTTAGTAAAACAATTTAAGCGAAAGGTGGTCTTGTCTAGACTACGTGGGTGTCTGTTAACTTAAACTGCCTATCAAGTCCTTATATCTTGAGTTATTATTGTTTTGTATTATGGACTATGTTTATGGAACTTATAGTTACTATTTTGCTAATAGTAACGTTGATAGAGTTGATAGTTGAAGTGATTTATATGTTATTTTTTTTATTTTATGCTACTTAGGTAGCAAACAAGCATACGGCCCGCCTGATGGTAAGCGGTTACCCAGCCTATGGACGTTTGCAACACCAGGGGTGTTACTCGCTCGTTGCCGACCCTGCAGAAATCTCTTCACACCCTTTTTGAAGAACCCCATGCTGTACTCCATTGGGAAAACCACGTGGGGGAGCTCATTCCACAATCTGAGCGTCCGCGGAAGGAAGCTCCTTTGAGAGCGCATAGTTCGAAACAATTCTGGTTTCAATATGTGAGGATGGACTCCCCGTCGATGGCGAGAGTTGCGATGGTAGAAGGTACAGGTCGGTTAACGAAAGCTGGCACGTTCACAGTACTCATAAATTTGCAATCAGTCAAGTCTAATGGACGAATGCAAAAATAGACCACTCTATATTTATGAGCAGTAGCAAAAGCAAAACAATAACTGTCTCCTTCATACTCATAAGCTTGACTTTGCGCGAGAGAGACGGTGTAAATGTGTTGAAACGTGCCAGCTTTAGTTAACCGACCTGTAGCTGTAGGCATCATCTTAAACAATTCTTCAGAACACTGTCCGTTGTACAAGCGGTAGAACACACGAATGAAGGTGGTATTCCTACAGCCTAGAACTGGCTCTCAAATGCAGCTGCCAGGGCAAATCGGTAGGTGCTTGGCGACAGATTGACATCTTAGGGCGCTATCGACCCAGGCGAGTTGTACAAACTACCAAGCACCGTGATATGGTTTCACGAAAGCTGACCGATCTTTGCCTCATTGTTTGACGTAACTACCGCAGAGAATACCAACGTCGTTAGTCTACAAAGTCAATACAAAGCACCGTCCATTGTTTTACATTAATCTTCTATTATTTATCTTTGATTCGGATATAGAGGTTTCATCTCTTTTATACGAATAGATAACAATTGAATGTTTCTGTTTAATTATTCGCCGGCCATTGCTGGCGCGGACGCGGGCGGTACAATCGACCCTCGTTTAATTTACATTTTACTTCTTTTTAGTATTTTTATAACAACTCTAGGTTCGTCCTCGTAATATTCTAACGAATGCCCGGCGTGCTTTGCAACGCCTAACAACTAACTTAGATATCAGCAGTGTTTTTCGGCAAATGTCGAAACTGAGAATCGGGGACCTATGGATGAGAGACAACATTATTTTTTATTTCTCTTATTGAGACTTGACTGAACTTTTAAATTTTGTTCTATAAATATGATAAAAAAAGATAAAATAAAACTTCTTGCTCTGTTCCGTTGGTTTTGCTGCCCAAAGTAAATATTTGCCATCAAACGATAAGCCGACTGCTTTGAGCTCAAAGTAAAGGACACAAAGAGTTTATTTTTATATTTATAAATTAATTCCACGTTACTGCTGCTTTAAGCACCTTTAAAAATCGAGTCATCAGGTCATAGCCATTAAGAGGCTTAAATCTAGACTGGTGGATTGGGATTAACTGTTGATTGGCATTGAATTTTAAAATTACAAGTTCAACATGATAAATTTGTGCATTTTCTGTCAAAAATATTACTGAACTTATATTATTGTTATGTTGTTTTACGTTGTCTACGTCCATTTTGAACGTATAAATATATTATTACTGTCTTTAAACTTACTTAATTCCCTTATTCATAATCGCTTTATTAAATAACTAAATCAGTTTTATAGTGTCTTCCGTCTCACTCTTTCGATCAACATACGTCACGTGTCAGATAAACTCTTCGGAATTTTAACTAATCAACGTATCAGAACTTTATTATGAATAAGTGGGTAACTTTTAATATACATGTTTATTTTTTTTATAAATGAGCTACCAGTAGCCTGAAGTCGAACCACCCGGTTCCTTTGTTTGTGAAACTTTTGAATCTCTGTATTTTAGGTACACTCGTCGGCGAAAATTCCCTGTTCTTTTATGTCGGAAGATTGGGTACAGTCCGCTATTGTTGTTTACGCCTATTGTTTCATTTAAGTGTACGAAAATGAGAGGCTTCCCCGTGGTGAATTGAAATGTTTAATTTTATAGAGTCATCTCAAAACAAAATGATGCATATTCGATTGTAAATAAGCGATTATTGTATTGCGATTTCGTATATTATATCAATTTTGGATATAAGAAAGTATGTTTTGTTGATATTGGCATATCTTTGTAGCTTGGCTTAGCTCAGATATTTTTTTTAACACACAAAGTTAGTAGGTTTCACTGGGCCCTGTTTTACAATATTTTAATGACAATTAATGGAATATTTCTAGGTTTTTTTTTATTAACTAAGGTAGCAAACAAGCGACCAGCTGCCACTTTAGTACCATGTCACATTAAGCAAGTCACACAAACTGTCAAAAGAATATCTATAGATTGGGTATTATAGGTACTTGTATTATGATTGTAATGCCAATAAACTTTTGACGCTGACCGTACATTTTACGTTAGTATGACATACGTGGATCTTACTTGACAACACCAGCATCACTTGACGGCCATAAAATAATAATTCTTTAAAATTAGAATAACCATAAACAAAGGATCTCTTTAAAACTTTCAACCATGATTGTCCAGGCGGGAATTGCTATCCTCCATTTTTCAAACAATCAGAAACTTACCAGACTGAAATGATCAAAGGCAAAAAATTTGACTCAAGTTGCATAACTTTAGTTGGTTTTTTATAGCTTTTAGATCGACGATAGGGCTTATCTAAATTTCATTGACCTTGAATTCTGCAAACCTTTTTTTTTATAATATTCAAAACTAGGGGAGAACACAGGGTAGCCTTGTTTTCTAATTGTACTTATAATAATATCTTACTTTATGTTGACATAATGTTTGAAATAATAAAAAAGTCAATAAAATTATTTGATTGATAATATTACAAAATGTATAAATTATTATTTTTACTATTTTTTGAAATAACTTTTGTATAATTAACCTTTTTATTTTGCCACAAATAAAAATAAAATAAACTTAAATTTTATCACGATTCCGAATACTCTGTCGATTTTTTTAAATTCATGTTTTATGCTTTGGTTTTATGATATATTTATATGCAAAATTTCATACTCGTGAATGAGCAAAAAATATTTGTTATAATTCTGATTATAACACCGATTAAAAGCGGTTTAACCACACATAACCAAATAAAACAAACTATACTATTGATAAACAGTTACAATACTTTCATAAAAGCTACATTACTACAACTAATAGATCTTTTAGTCATTTAAGAAACCATTAAAGCGCAATATTTGCTGGCTCATGTCCCGCACGCACTCTGCCTACTGATCAATCGATCATCAATTACGAGATTACGACAAACTTATTAGTAGTCAGATATTCTAAGCAAAAATAAATAATTTACCGTATAGATGTATTATTTTGAAAATGCAAAGTGTTTACAAAGCTGTACAATAAATTGTTAGCGACTACACTGAGAAAACTAAATAATGTTACTCTTAGACGCATAGCTAGGTTTATTATTTCGTAAGTATCAGGTAGGAGTCTTCAACAAAGTTCTGCTGCTAACATTAATTGCAACTGCAGGAACTCTTCCTTGAACTTTACTTGCGCAATGTATTTATTGTGCGCTTCGGAGAGTATTTAAAACTTGCTTACTTCATGTACCTTATGTATTGCGTTTTAATTTTAAAGTAGCAAGTATAAGTTTCCTTAGAACGGTATCTCTGGAGTTCTCTGGGAGGTAAATTGTAAATCGCGATTTCATCAACTGTCTTAACAGTTAAAGGCTTATTTGTTAATTAAGTCGTTCACCAAAGCTGAATTATGGGAATCAGAGTAGAGACGTTTTAATTTGGCCTACGTATAGACAATTTAATGTATAGTCTGGTTTCTAGAACATTTTTTTTTATTTAACTAAAAATTTAATTGTATGCTAGTAATTAAAGTAATTTCAGATAAATTAATAATTTCAGATAGAATCATGCAAAAATACTGTCGGCTTCCTTTAGATATAAATTATATAATAGTATAGCTAGTATGCTATGCTAATAGTATGCTATATATGCACGCTAAATACTAGATACACGAGTTCTTGTCCAAAATTCCACGCGAGGTTATCCGTCAGTTTGGACTGTAATTGTACGACTGTTTCGTACAATTAAAGTCCAAACTGAACTGACGGCTTTAAATGTAGAGGTGTTACATACTCAGGTACATAATTTGCTCTTTATTATCCCTCCTTTTCGATGTACATACGCAGAGATAGGTAGGAGGTGCCCGGTTTCTATAAACAAAAACGAATCGTTTCATTACCAATGTTATGGTGCGTCCATGCTACGCGAATCGAACACGAGCCGAGCCACGAACGAACCTACAACGAGCGCGATGCGAATCCCTTTGTTCGTGAAAAAACTGACAATCGCGCTCGTTCGAGGCTCGCAAGCCCGTCCACACTACGCGCATCGTGCTCGTTCGAGCGAAGCAAATTTTACCTGTGATAGCTACTTCCATATAGGAGGGTCTGCAATGCAAAGCCTTGAGGTCTTTGCTTCATTATTATAAAGATATAAGAGTATTAATTTTACCCGATAACGGTCAGTAAATTTTAGGAATCGGCCATTAGCCGACTGACAGTCGGTGATTGCCGTGAGATTTTTTCTCAATTTTACCTAGTTAGCTATTATATCCATAAAGTCATCAAGTGTCATCAACAGATAATACATTTCAATTCCTTACCCTTGTCATAAAGGGTGTAAACTGAGGTGGTATATTTTCGAACCTAATCAAAGGGTTAATATACTGAAAAACAATTAGGTACTATAAGACCATTGAATTAGTGAAAATTATTTCAAAAGATCTCAAACTTGTTCGGACAAAATGTATGAAAAAAAGAAACGTTTTTTATCGATTTCCTCTTTGACCCCATTGCAAAATTTTATTAAAAGGAAGCCTACGTTTAAATATGTTATCTAATAGTATACACCTTGTATAACAATAATTCGTAATTACTTACGCAAACAATTGCCATACCGAGAGCGAGGCATTTGTCAATGCAAGTCATCAACCAACGGATGAAGTCTCCATAATATCCTGTCCATATCTGACTACTAATAAGTTTGTATCTCGTAATTGACGATCGATTGATCAATAGGCAGAGAGCGTGCGGGACATCTGCCTGCAAATATTGTGCTTAAATGACTAAAATATCTATTAGTTGTAGTAATGTAACTTTTATGAATGTATTGTAACTGTTTATCAATAGTATAGTCAAAGATTTTCATAGGGCATCGTGCCTCTACCCAGATGGATAATCCGCCTTACTAAAGCATGACATTTAATTTCACTCCGCTTGAGGGGCTCCCTGAGCAAATCGCTCTCAGTTCGTACTGCGCACGGCTGTCAAATACTGTCAATTCTGGCTTGTTTATTTCATGTTCCCATAGAGGCGACTATCCTTCTGGAGTATAGTTTGTTTTATTTGGTTATGTGTGGTTAAACCGCTTTTAATCGGTGTAATAATCAGAATTATAAGTATTATAACAAATATTTGTTGCTCATTCACTAGTATGACATTTTGTATATAAATATATCATAATCATCAATAAAATATTTACAAAATTAAAAATAAATTACATAGACACTGACAGTAGACTATTTGGAATCGTGATACAATTTAAGAAAAAATATATTTATTTATGGCAAAATAAAAAAGTTTATTATAAAAAAGTAATTTCTAAAAATTGTAAAAATAATAATTTTAACATTAAACTTGTCTTCCGTTAGCCTGTCCTGCGCCTCACACAGCCACACAACAGCATAGTTAGTCACACATTATCAATATCTTCGCATTGCTTTTACTGACTTCCCTTTGTTCATGAACCCTTTCATCCACCAGCAAAACGTGTCCTCGGTAAACTTGAAACTCACGTTTGAAATTCTGGTCGTCAAACTGTAACTAGTGTTACTAACACCCACATGTCCCCGAATTCCCGTCAATGTCAAAGTTAACGAGGAAACGTGACACCTAACTATTGTCTACTACAACGTGTTGGGCTACAAATATTCACTCACAATGTTTGTATGTACTTGTAATGGTGCGTCCATGCTTGGCGAACCGAGCACGAGCCGAGCCACGGACGAGCACACTGCGAGCACGATTCACGTAGCGTGGACGGGCTTGCGAGCCTCGAACGAGCGCGATTGACAGTTTTTTCACGTACAAAGGGTTTCGCATCGTGCTCGTTGTAGGTTCGTTCGTGGTTCGTACTCGATTCGCGTTGCATGGACGCACCATAACATAGTACGGTCACAGTATATAAAACCATACAGTCGTTCGACGAAGACGTCTACACAGGGCAATCTTGAGGGGTGTGAGGGGCGAGACGCGACCCGAGCTGCAAACAAAACGATGTTAGTAGCTCAGGAGACAGCATACTTTACATGGCCGTCGCGATACTGTCTAGACGTTGTCGGCATTTTCCACGAGATCAAAGGCGTCGGACGACTGTATGGTTTTATAGACTGTGGTACGGTCCAATTTGAATAAAGGATTTTTAATATTTTGATTCTTTACTTAGGTCTGTATTTACTGCGATAAGACTAGGCAAGTAATTATAAAGAGATACTTTCCCCCACGGATTCACCCGAGTTCTTGGGATGAAAATAAGCTTATATCACTCAGGTATAATGTCGCTTGAAATAGCTTCCCATAGGTAGTAAAGGAATTTTCATTATCGAATCATTCGTTCCAGAGATATCATTCGACATCCAAGCTACCAAATATACTTTATCTCTTTATATTGTTATGGAGAGTACAAAATTATTGCCTCAATATTATGAATATTTTTACTGCTCTACTCTAGTACACGTATACTATATATTCATAAATAAAACTCATACTATACTCATATAGTAATCAAACGATTGAATTATGCAACAAAGAGGCAAGAAAACAACTACCTACATAAATTGCAGCTATAACTATCATAAACATAAGTAGGCGTGAAATTAAACAGCTTTAAGCTACTAATCAACAGACCAAGGTCCCAACCACGCACTATGCAAAATGCAATCAAATTATACAACACTCAGACCCAGCATTCATTCATCTACGCCTACAGTCTAACACTTGCTTAACTGTCGGGGTCAACCTTCAACCTGGCAGAACTAGTGATGTGTGTATCGAAGTAATTCTTACTCATAGTAACTTGAGTTAAATCAATGCTGACGCTTTTTGTGTCAGCTTGCTTTAAGCGTCTCTGCAATCACAGTCGACGTCATTTAAATAAAATTATGTAATATAACCACAGTCAATAATACAAATATATTGTAATAGTACTGTTTAATACTGTGACATGACGTCTATGTAGAAGGTTTCAATATAAACCTATAAATCAGCTCAATCTCAGTGGAGATTACGCTAAAAATGAATATACTCGAGTACCTAACTCAAGTAAAACTTCAATAGTGTCGCATCACTACATGGAACGGGCGACACTTCATTGTAATTCTACGGTCGTGCTACGCATCTGTTTATGCATTATGTAATGTTGCATTATTTATTATTAATTTAGCTAATACGTATAGATGGTCTATCGTTCAGCGACATTGACGGTCGGCTGTTGACCGGAAACGTGGGTGTCGTTTTAAACTCACTTTTTAGTTCGAAAGTTACTATTACAAACATATGCAAGGTTTTTAAATTCTCATTCATTGATATTGTTTTGATTTCTTTATCAACACAAAATATCATACTTTACCACAGAGCTTTATAAAAATTAAATGACTTAATTTTACATTTAGTCCAAAACTAAAACACAGCTTAAATGCTTATCTGTATTCAATGGCTAGATAATAGGTATCGGTGTGATATTTTTTTAATTATAACAGCTTTTAAATAGACATAGCAAAGGAATAGAACAACCGAGGTTTATATGGCGATAGAAAAATCCTTAATAAAAATTCCTGTTTTTTTTTATTTATGCATAAACTCACGAGGCTCGTAACCTACCTAATATTTTTTTGGCTGCTGCTAGTCTATTTATTATAAATTAAAGTTTTCTTTCCCATTGCCAAAATACACAGAAGCTTGATTCAACGTGTGAAAAAACAATGACAAAGTAAAAACCATATTTCTTGAGAATTAACTATTTCTCTGGAGTTATTTCTATACCTACAACCCTTTCATGAGCTCGGATCGGCAAAGCAAATACAATTATCCTCAGTACACACCCGAGATTCTATGAAAACACGATTTCACACTATGTATTCAGGTAAAAATGAACTGTAGAGGTGAAAATTTAGATACAAGTAGTTGTTTTGATAGAAAACTGTTGTGATTTAATTTAAATAAAGTTAAATACTTGTGTCTTTGTGTTTACATAAATAGGTAATTATTTTGGCAATTTATGGTTAAATTATTTGCATCTTTACCAACGGGTCTGACCTGAAATTTATTCGCTTCTAAATCCATATTTTGTAGGTTCAAAAATAGTTATCATACGGTAGTTTAAGGCGATAATAGCTCATTGGTACGTTGAATGCCAAGATGAAGGTCCCTGGTTCGAATCCTACAATGAGCTTGAGCTTTCAGTGAAGGAAAACATCGTGAGGAGACCATAGCACGGTCACAGTATTACCACAGTCTATAAAACCATACAGTCGTCCGACGCCTTTGATCTCGTGGAAAATGCCGACAACGTCTAGACAGTATCGCGACGTCCATATAAAGTATGTTGTTTCCCGAGCTACTAACATCGTTTTGTTGGCAGGTCGGGCCGCGTCTAGCCCCTCACAACCCACACGATTGCCCTGTCTACACGGCTTTGTCAAACGACTGTATGGTTTTATAGACTGTGGTATAATTTTTTTTTTAATTTTTTTTATTTTCCATTCCATTCCAAATTTTCCAAAAAAACCTTACATGTTTTCTTTATTTTAACAGTCGCTAAACTACTATTGCAGTTTGTAGACATGCACTCTTTCTTTCTTTTACCGTGGGTTCTTTGCAATATACACCTGGCTGACTATACCATCCTTAAGTTGAGAATCTGTCGCCAAGCACCTGTCGGTGTGTTCCGACAGCTGCACTTGAGAGCCAGTTTCTTCTAGGTTTTGTGTGCTTAACACATTCGGCGGCATCATTACTGACCATGATGAGATTGTCAAACACAGGCCTATACATAGTAAAAAGTAGGTATAGCAAACATTCAGCTAGTTTTCCACATACCAACGTCAGTCCAAGGCTAATTTCAATTAACAACAGCAACAGAGTTCCGCATAGTGACCCCGCATAACCGCTATGGCTGGGCTGCCATAACTCAGCCAAGCTAAACTGCTTTGCATTAGGTTAACAGCTTATTTACACTCGCAATTAGCTGAGCTGTTAAGCTGCAGCTTACTACATTTGTTTTATGTGAAATAGTCACGGGAAATAGTATAGAATAAATATCGAATTTTCTTGGAAAATTCGTTGAAATGAAAAAAGTGTTATGTTTATATGTTATAGATCTACATCTACATATTATAATTACTTGTCCTGACTGACTGACTGATTAATCAACGCAGAACCTAAACTGATGCGGCTATTAACTTGAAATTTTGCACACAGGTTTCTTTTATAACGTAGGCATCCACTAAGAAGGGGTTTTTGGAAATTCAACCTTTAAGAGGGTAAAAAGGGGGATTTAGTTTGCATGAAATATCTTACTCCTCGGGTCTCAGAGTAAATATAACCTAAAGGTACCTCGGGTTTATAAACGTGAAACTTAGCATGATTACTAATCTAAATAAATAAAAAAGATTTTAATTATTAGTTTTTCAAAATAGCCCCTAAATCTATGAGTTTAGGGGATGTTAAAGTTGTATGGAAGAAATCTAACGCGCGGTCCAATCAACTTGAAACTCGGTATTAATAGTTTTGATTGATAATAAATAATTAATAAATAAAATTTCATCCCTAAGGAGGTACCGTAGGTGGGTTCAAACGCGGGGCGGAAAGCTAGTATATAATAAGATTGATAGCCCCCAAAATTCATTTGTATTTTATTTAGACAGGTAATTGGAGTTTGCAAAATTAGACATTCAGCAATTATCATAGTAGCTAATATCGATTGATAGTGTAAGTAAACCAAATGGCTCACTCACAGATTACAGAATAATAGGCAGATGGAGCACGCGGAACACGAAAGTGAAGCCAAAAAAGCATATACAAGCTCAAAATAAGATACCTGGTATTCGCTTTTGAATTTGTATTTGCTATGTTTAAACAAAGTTTATAAAAAAATTGTGGTTTTCGTTACATAAAGTTCCTTAAACAAAGCAAATACAAATTCAAATGTGAATACCCAGGTATGTGTTTTCTATTTGTATTTGCTTTTTTGCCCTCACTCCCGTGTTCCGCGCGCTCCATCTGCCTTGTTCTGTAATCTGAGGGCTCACTGTACAGGACTACAATAAATTAAAGACACGCGTTTCGGCATACTCTGTCTGTCGCACTCACTCCTTTATTTGGAATCATATTTCCGTTTCTTATAAGAAGATTCCCGAGACGTTTAAAACTTTGATATTTTTCGTTACATTTTCGCTTGTAAATGAATTTACAAGATACCTACAATTTACATTATTGTCTGCTATCCATAGATTTGTTAATATAAAAAGTACTTTATAATGTAGATTATATAAATATATATGTGTTCTCATCAATACCTCGACTCTGTCAGTCCCTCCGTTTATGAACAGTCATGTTCTGAAGGGTTCATCTAAAATTTAATTAAAATTTGCCGAATGCTTTATTTGTTCATCCATTTGTTTAACTTTAATATATGTTCTTCAGTATTGGTATGGAACTTCTCTTTATCTGTCTTTGTCTTTGATATTCTAGGATTTATAATGTAATAAAGGTATTTTTAAGTTAAGAAATCATAGTCACCACTTATCAAATTGGTTATCAATCTGAGTTTTGCCAAGAAATATCATAGCTACAGTACAGTGCGGCCGCCGAGAGCGGGTTTATCTCGGATATTGCTAGTCCTATTGCGATGGGACTAACACAGGATGGTTCAGCATTTTCTTAGGTAAAGTTTAATTAAAGGCCTTAATCAGATCAGCCGTTTCCGTGATACGGCCAATAGTAGCAGTCAGAAACGCATTATCTCGGCGGCCTCGCGGCCGTGTAGATAGCTATTAGATAACTTTAAACTATTTACTTATAAATACACATGAAATAATAGCACCCTGAGGAAGACACATGTTTTGAGATGACCCAATTATAGCTCTAAGTTACTTGATTATAAAATTCTCTTTTCAACAAAAAATATTTACCCTCTTACCCACCTGTTGCAAACAGATCTTGTGTTAATGAACTTCAAGCCCTACCTGGGGCAGACTTGAAAAATGCCTGATTTTAATACAAATGACCATCAAACCGAGGGTCTAAAACGATAAATGTATGCGGAGTCACACGCCGTCCCCTACTATGTGCCTATCTTTGTTTGCACAGCCCAACGGTGATACTAGGGTTACTCATCATTTAATCATTCAAATATGTGGGTAGATGTATTTGTTATGATGCTACGTCATTTGAGGGAGGACGTCAATATTAGAGTTGTTTGTGCATAATAATGTTCAGTCGCTTAATGGAGGCGCTGCTGCATTTTAAAATTCGAATTGGTTGTACAGTTTTCATAATATTTTATTATGTTCTGCTTGTGCTCCTGTTCCAAATTTAAATTGGCTTCATAAAATGATTGAACGTTTCCCACGCAGTTATCACGGTTGTTATATTTTCACTTGATTCGAGTTTCTATGACAACAGTTATCGTAGTAGGTTCGTTTCTAAATTGATTACAGAGTATCATCTTGGCTTTTGAGTTGATTGAACTGCTCTTACAACATGATTGTAAATGGATTCTCAATCAATATACGAAATAACATGCCTCTCGCTTAATATCTATGTACTTATTTATTTATACTTAAAGGTTGACAGTGATTTACCGATGCTAGATTGAGAGTCTATTTTCTGACAAAATGTAATATGCAATAGTCTGGTGGATTGCTACGTCCGTCTATAAAATTAGAGCCTTTATTATTAAATATAATTCTGTACTGATTTTCTGCCATTTTTATATTTACCCACAGATTCCAAAACTTCAGTCTTCCAAAAACATTCTAGTCATTAATCTTTAAAATAGTATTAATTAACCCGCTCAATAAATAGTGTAAGTGCGACTCATAAGCGACGAATGTGATTAAGTGAAAATTCGATAAGTGGCGGCCTACCTAAGTATAATACATGCGCCGGTGTGTTAGTGCGCTGTGGGGTGCGGATCACATATGACGAATAACAATAACGGTGTGAACGGGAGCGCGGGCGGCGAGCCTGCCTCCGCTGACATGGATTCGCTCGAGGAAATGCTTCGCAAGGTAAAGTAACTGACTGAATTTATTGACAGCTCCATTTTTCATCTGCTAAAGCACAAACCTCCACTTAAAACGAGGTACAATGAGATCATAGATAAAGGAGTATTATGCCACAACCCACCACGCAGGTCGATTGCGCTTTGGTGGGCTTATAATGCCTTTTTCCACACCATTGCTGTTTTTCTTCATGGCCGGGTAATTCATGAAAATCGAACCTTCATCCACAAGCGCACACGATCAACTTTTAATATGGGACCAACTTCAAAATCGCAAAAAAAAAACAGCTTTTCATACATTTTTGCCGAGCAGACATGTACCTTATGTATGAAAACCAGTTTTTTTTTGCGATTTCGAATTTGGTCCCATAGTAAACGTTGATCGTATACATGAGTACTTTACATGGTTTCATTTAATGTCGTATTGTCGTTTCCACCCCGTATATGTGATTGTTTTGTTATTTCTATTTTGTAGAATCTAACGTGGAGCATAGAAACAAGCGCATCATGTTTAATTAGATTTAGCAAAGCAACTTGCTTATTCGTTATAAATCAAAAAAAAAACGATTGGGGTCGACTAAACCTAGTCCATTTCAACCCCACCAAGACCCAAGCCTGCGCGTTCACCGCTAAGAAAACCATGGTCTGTGGCTCCACAATTCCAGAACACCTCCTTGAACATCAGCCAAAGCATCGGGATCCTTGGCGTCGACATTTCTAGCGACGTTTTGTTCCGAAGTCACTTGGAAGACAAGGTTAAGCTGGCATCCAAAAAGCTTGGAGTGCTCAACAGAGCGAGGCAGTACTTCACAGCGGGGCAAAGACTGCAACTTTATAAGTCGCAGGTCCGGCCTCATATGGAGTACTGCTGTCATCTATGGGCGGGAGCACCTGGATACCAGCTTGGGCCTTTAGACTCGGTTCAGCGACGTGCCGTAAGAATTGTTGACGATCTCGAGCTCACAAGCGATTTAGAGCCCCTCAGTCTGAGGAGAGACTTTGCCTCCTTATGTGTGTTCTACCGCTTGTACAACGGAGAGTGTTCTAAGGAATTGTTCGACTTGATGCCCACGGCTACCTTCTACCATCGCAACTCTCGCCATCGACGGGGAGTCCATCCTCACACATTGAAACCAGATTTGTTTCGAACTGTACGGGCTAAAAGGAGTTTTCTTCCGCGGACGCTCGGACTGTGGAATGAGCTCCCCGCCGTGGTTTTCCCAATGGAGTACAGCATGGGGTTCTTCAAAAAGGGCGTGAAGAGATTTCTTCAGGGTCGGCAACGCGCGAGTGATACCCCTGGTGTTGCAAGCGTCCATAGGCTACGGTAACCGCTTACCATCAGGCGGGCCGTATGCTTGTTTGCCACCTTAGTGGTATAAAAAAAAAAAAAAAATATTATTTATTCATAATCGAAAATTAGTCACTGTCATAATTAGATATTGTATGAAGTAACACGTAAGTAATAAAAAGTAGCAATTACAATCAGTCATGTCCGGAGTCCGTTCAATTGTAGTGTTACCTACGTCGAATTAATTACACAATTGCGTTTACACGTTTATTAATTAATGATACATTCGGGTAGACGTTTGTTGGGCGAACCTATACACTTAATTGACGTCACTGCTTAAAGGGAACAGATTCTTTTTACTAGTTGGCCGAGGAAGAACACAGACTAGCACAGGCCCTATAGCTATCGAAAAGAACAAGCTGTAGATAAATGACGATCGATTTTCAACTTCAGATAATACAAAGATCCCTACTATGTTTTGCTTCACCGCAAGGTTCGAACCTTTGCCACGCCATTTGATATCAGTACCTATGTCTTAATAGTCACCAAAAATTCACCGATCTATTAACATTATATCTCTATGTTTTCCACTAAACAATGTTTACAGAAAATTATTACTACGAATAATACAGTAATGTTTAAAATCAGTGCAGTGATATACAAACACACTTTAATCCTACCTTCATATGTACACACTATAGATAGCCATGTATCAGATCGCTCGTATAAAAAATGTCGCGTTCATAGGGAAATAAAAAAATATTGTGTAGTGACGAAACGCGCTCGGAGCCTGCTTTTTTTATTATTTCATATTGAAATGTCGCCCATGCACTGTCTGTTGCACTCGCAAAGTATTGAAAATGTTAACGTGAATATTACAGGTACAGTTGCGACAATTGTGAAGTCTTGCGGTTGAATGTACGCAACAATACACAATAATATCAACAAAACACAAAAATCCTTCTTTCAATATAATTTTTAGAAAATATTGTTGTTGCAATTTTTCCTTAAGTGTACTGGTGTCGTATAAAAATAGCTTCTGGATCGTAAGGTTCAATATTAAATGCACATTTTTTACTCTTACAGTTTTTTCCCAGACAGTGTATTATGTACTTAATTAGTGTACCCTAGGTGCAGCGTCCAGAGCTTTTAGCTGATGAGAGCTTCTATTTATTTTTCTACCTGAATAGTTTTCTTGTTTAGTTACGAAACTTTCAGTCGTTTTTTAATTTGTTCTTTGCATTAACTTAATTTATCCACTTGCCTTAACCTGAGCTTTACTCAGGTACATTATATATGTTGATACCATTTAACCCGAAGATACATAATTTGTCATAATTTTGTTTGAATCAGCTAAACACACAGCTCATAATAACTCTTTCGTACTGCAGTCGGTTAACAATTACATTCCAGATATTAAGAAAAACCATGTCGTTAAAAAAGTGTCGTAAAAGTGAAATTAAGAATTAATAGCAAATGCGTTAACACGGGAAAAGAGTCTAATGGTGCGTCCATGCCAAAGGTCCATGCTACGCGACGCGAGCACGAGCCGAGCCTTCTCTGTGTTCGTAAAAAAAAATGGCAATCGGGCGGAGCGCAGTCGAGCGCGAGACGAATGCTCGTTCGAGGCTCGCAAGTCCGTCCACGCTACGCGAACAATGAACGAATCCTGTTCGTTCGTGGCTCGGCTCGTGCTCGCTTCGCGTAGCATGGACTCACCATAAGGGTATGAGAAAAAAGGGGATAAGTGGACATTACCATATAAATGGCTCAAGGCAAATTAAGAATTACCATACAGATGTTATACAGTTAAAAAGAGGATAATTCTGTGAAAAGTGATATAAGATTGATACAGAATCAATATCGAAATTAATCAAAAAAATTTTTTTTATTGACCAAAATAATTACAAAGCACATAGTTTTACATTACCAACTGCCGAAAGCCTTAATGGCTTAAGGGTCCGGTGAGAGAGTATACATATTAACGATACTATATTTTATTTTACGGAACTTATGCTACAGATAAACATAACTTAATTCATCCCCTTCCATTCCCATATGCTTGAAGTCTCTATATATTTATAAGCAATGTATCGCTTCAATATCAGCGTAAATACGTGTACAATATTATTGCTTGTTTCTATGATAAACGATAGTTTTGATCATGCATCATATCTTAAAATATAATTTAGTTAGGCTATTCATATAATTTGTGTTGAAAAATTGTTAGCGTTTAACTTTTTGGCGTCATTCCCACAGCCAGCGTTCTAGAGTTCTGCGTTCCGCGTTGACTGTAATCTATGCGGCGCTTTTGATCAATGCTCACAGTGATCGCGGGGTCGAGGAGAACGTACGTAGAACTCTAGACCGCTCGTGGTGGGATCGGTGAAACAAACCACGCGTGGTATCAGTGTAAAATATTCGAATTATGATCCATATGTCAAAATCACAGAACAATAAATGGTCAAAATACTACGTATACAAATCGATTTTCAGCTTAACCGAACAGACCAGCTTCATTCGCGCGTACCAATTAAAATATTCAATTGATTTATTCACAAAAGCTATTAATTCTTTGATAATTAAAATTTGACCAGCCGCGAATTGTAACTACAATTGACTAATTAATTTGGTGCGTATTGAAATGTTGATTACGTATTTGCGTATCTGATTTTAATGTAGCTGTGCTTTATTGTAATAATATTTGTTAATTGTAATGAGAACTTGCGGAATAGAATTAAAATAATTGAAATGGTGTATTGAATATGACTGTCTGATAACTACTGACAATATCCTGGGACATTCCTCACACACGGTCATCTGATCCCAAACTAAGCAAGCTTGTACTATGGAAACCAGATAACTGATATAACTCATATACTACTTTTTGTTTGTAAATACATACTTAATATACACCCAGATTCAGGACAAACAGACAGACATGTTCATGTACATAAATGTCCTGTGTGGGAATCAAAACTACGACCTGCGTCGCGGTAGGTGGAATATTAACCAACTGCCCCAACTGGCCCGTCAAATATGAATGGATCTGTAATTCTAATAAGTGTTTTTTTTCTTTTCAGGTACGATGGTGATTCGTTGTTCGCTAGTGCTTTGGTAAGATCTTTAGTAGATTGATGTTTTCTGTATGTATGTTTATAAAGTGTGCGTTATTCATCCGATTTCGATAAAACTTTGATGAATTGTTAGGCCCAGGTCGGTAAACGTTTTCATAAAAAAAATGCATTGCAAAGCACTACAGGGGGTCTAGATAAGTTGGACATCAATAATCGTCTTCGTTACTAAACGATCAATCTTTGTATGGGATTAACATAATCCGTTCTTGTATAGGGGGGCAGGCATAACCTATTAGATAAAATAATACAACTTTAATTACTTACATGCTTCAATCAAATACTAATTTTATGTAGCTGCAATGTGTAGGTGCGAATCTCAGGAACTACCAGACCATGTTGAATAATAAATATCCTGGGACTAATAAGTATCCTGGGAATATATTCACAAACGGCTACTTATCTGATCCCAAACTAAACAGAGCTTTGTATGGAAACCAGACAACTGATATACTTACTACATATACTACTTTTTTGTTTGTAAATATATTCATTATTTAATGTATATTATAGTATATAGCTGATTTCAAACAAATTTCAATTCGCCGAAATTAATAATGACATACAAATCCGCGTCACCAACAGCGCCCCCTGTCGTCGCAGGCACAACACTTGTATTAAAGTTGGGCCCGCGGGGTCCGCAGGGTTCTGCACCGCTTTATTATTTATTGCCCGGCATAATAACTTGCAGGGTTGAGCTTATTTGTTTTCTCAACTCGTTACGCCGAAGATTCGGCCTAAATTCGAAAAGTCGTTTATTTATTCATTTATGGCGTGTTTTTTGCGGCGTGTTCCAACTGGCTTCACGTGATGTTTGATCGCATTTAATTGAATTTACAATTAGGGTTGATAAGTATTTATGAGCAATTATTAATTTCAGATTTTTATATAATTTGTTTATAAATATAAATAAAACATATAATTGAATTATAACTTGTGTTACTTTTTACGTTTTTAATAGGATGATTTTTAAAAAATCACTCCTTATTCGCTAAACGTTTGAAACTTGGCACTCAAATACTTTTTATCCCGGGACAGCATTAGATCCTTTGGGAATAAGCTTTTAAGAGAGGTAGAGCATGGCGTTTATTCGCTCAAAGAGCAGCTTGACTGGAGAAGTACCTCCACCTTACAGAATACCGCAGCCAAATAACTTTTATGTTGTGTAAAGTTGTGTTCCTTGCGCGTCAGTAAGGTCGCCAGAGCTCATTGGGGAGGGGGTTGGTAACGCGTGAGCGATGCTTCGTGTGTTGCGTCCATATGGCTACGGTAACCGCTTACCACCAGGTGGGCTGTATGCTTAATTGCCGACTTAGTCGTATAAAAAAAGAAACTAGTATTCCTATAGTTCGTAAATTTTTCTTCATCTCGCAATGAGGGCTTCCGTTTCTGTGGCCACCAGTTGGCGCCACTAGCGAGTGGGTCCTATCGTCGTCGTTTAAAAACGTGTTTGTTAGCGCGTCAAGGCACTATAATTGATAAACCAAATTAATAAAATAAACCTGAGTGTTGCTCAGTCCCGTACTGTCCTGAAAAAGAAGAAAATACTTTTCCAAAAGACAAAACTCGCCTAAAACAGTGATTGGCAGGTAGGTATATGTCTGCCATAATTAAGTATAATATTGTTGAATAATTAGTGAACATTGCGATGAAAATCTCGCCTACATAACAGTAAAACGGGCCAGTTGGCGCAGTGCCGCAGGTCGTGGGTTCGATTCCCACACAGGACATGCATTTGTGTGCATGAACATGTCTGTATGTCCTGAGTCTGGGTGTAATTATGTATATTAAGTATGTATTTACAAACAAAAAGTAGTATATGTATTATATCAGTTATCTGGTTTACATAGTACAAGCTTTGCTTAGTTTGGGATCAGATGACCGTGTGTGAGGAATGTCCCAGGATATTTATATTTATTTATTTATTTATAGTAAAAGTTCAGTACATTTGACATTTCTAGAGACCCAACGTAACACTAGCCAGCCTCCATTGAATCTATCTGTCAAATTCGGTGTTAGAATCATTGTTAGAATCACAGAGGCGTCTTCGGCTATGTAAATGACATTCGCGACGTCACAATATCTCATAAAAGCAATTTAGTACATAAAACATTGAATCAAATAAGCCTTGTTCCGCTTCCCTGACTCCCAATCCAACATAAACTGAGCACTTAATGTTTCTGTTTCACTTTAAAACGTAATAAAATACTACTTTGTGATTGGTGCTACTCTGTCGTACTAAAGACAAAGTAGGGATGCTACTAAAAATATTAATTAATGAGAGCATTTGAGTTTCAGTTTTTTTTTTGTTTTAGCTGTTTATTCGGTTTTATTGAATTGACTCTATACTTTTTGATTTTGTAGAGTGTATAAGAACTCTCTCTAGAAGCCTTGTTTTGTCCTCATACCCATACACAGAAATTGATTGAGTGAAACATAAACTTTCGTTGAACACTCATATGACTTCACACCGTAAGTTTAGGATCTTCAGGTAAATATGCCTAATATTGCAATTGTGTTTGTTGATTAGTCCTTCTTTCTCGCAGTAAAGGACCAACAGATCGAAGTGGTTTTTTCTTAGAGATAGCTGATGGGTCGGATTGTGACATATATGCTATATTTTATCCTGGGTACACGGATGAAGCCGCGCGATAGAGGCTAGCTACCATGTTCTTTTTGTAGTATAATAGGGATGATTCCTGGGTAAATTAAAAAATATTGGACACGTATCTTTTGTTTTACCAAATCATTCAAAATTTACATAAATATAAAGTGCGTCAATGTTCGGAAACGGGGTCTCCGTGACACAAGATATTTTCGTATTTTTTGTTTAATTAACGAAAGAAAAAATACATTTGATAATGTAAATGACGGAATAAACAGTTTTTTTCAGGAATCTAGTATATATATTGGGTCTAGATTATCTGTAGACATCATCCAATCGACTTACAGTATGTTAATATCTAGTTAGATTATTTTTACGTGGTAACCCTAAAATTACTTCTTTTTTCAAATATTTTAAACTAAAAGGTCGTAAAAACTTAAGACAACGTCTTCAGGGACTTCGAAGCTTATGTTAAGCTTTGAGATGGAGCTAAGCTCTCCATCGACCATTATTTTTGACGCTTACTACCGTGGTTCTATCAGTCTAGCTTTATAAGTGAGTTATTAATGCAAATGTGTGCTATTTTCAGGAAGCTTAAGTGAGGACTTGGTCTAACGAGGTGCTTTAATTTCTTTGTTTGAAGCGTTTATGTCACTGATGACGGACTAAGGAGTGTTTTAAGTAGATAGCTATTTTTTTTTGCTAGATAGATTTTCGGTTGTAAAATAGTAATATTATTGAGCACTTTATGGTTATTTATGAATTTATCCTGAAATCTTGCTCCTGAGTAGGTTAAAATACTGGATGGCGATACGCGAACGTTTATAAGTGTACCTACTTGTTCTCAAGTTTTTTTTTTACCGACTTCAAAAAAAGGAGGAGGTTCTCAATTCGACTGTATGTTTTTTTATTTTTTTATTTTTGTTACCTCATAACTCCGTCATTTATTAACCGATTTGGAAAATTCTTTTTTTGACTGGAAGGGTACACTTCCCGTTTGGTCCCATTGTCATCAGATCAGGATTTGATTACTTCTTAGTGTACTTTGAAGTCGGTTTAAGTTTTTTGTAAAACATTTTTTTTTTCAAAGTTAAGTACATATCAAAAAATTTAATAACAAATTTTATAAATGCCATAATACTGCCGATAAGGAGCGGCGCGGTGTTCCCTTAAAAAATCCACTACTATAATGACATACAAAAAGAACTGAACACCGTTTTCACATAAGCTTTTAGGTAAATGCCTAGAGTACCGTGGCCACCCAAACCGCAACACCATGATCATTATATATGACTCTTATAATGCACCCCTCTGCATTGCAGCTGGGGGGATGTAGGGGGGAGCATAAATCGGCACAGAATGCGCACTCTGCGTTAAAACCGATTAATGCCTCGACCGCACGCAACGTTGCAGTTAAAAAACCAATAACTAAGTCTTGTTTGGTACAATCTTATTAAATAGCTGCGTAAGGGCTGCACAACTTATTGAATTATCTTGAGCATTAGACGGCTAGACGGACACGGATATATTTGTGTTCGTATTTCCCTTTTTTATGTCATAATATCTACCAGAAATTATTAAAATAATGAGTATATATTGAGTAATTATATGAGTGAGAATATATTATTTTTTGATTTGGAATTCATCCAAAAATGAATATTTCATTTACACTATCTAAATTACACTGATAGCAGCTATTTGCAAAATGTAGCAAATTGATGTAATATCAATAGTCAGAATTTATACCAATAATAAAATAAATAAATATCCTGGGACATTCCTCACACACCGTCATCTGATCCCAAACTAAGCAGAGCTTATACTTTGGAAACCAGATAACTGATGTAATATATATACTACTTTTTGTTTGTAAATACTTAATATACATAATTACACCAAGACTCAGGACATACAGACATGTTCATGCACACAAATACATGTCCTGTGTGGGAATCGAACCCACGACCTGCGGCGCGATAGGTGGAATCTTAACCAGAGTCGCCAGCTGGCCAGAAACTGTATATTGTATTTCGGGCAATAAATTTCACTGAGCAATATTTCTGAAATCTTTTTAGAGGGTTGTGATGATGTGGCCCAAGGCAACAAAGCCGGGAAAGGTCTCAAGGGCAACTGTCGAAACTCAGTTAAGAGGCCTTATACGAAATGTGTGCTTTTCTAAACTGCTAACAGCTAAAAAACACAAAACAGTAGCTGGATTAAGGTCGATTAATCAAAATTTACGTATAAAATTAAAATAAAACTAAAAAATGAAATAAAACTTATAAAATACAGTATTTGAACTGTTAAAACTGCGAAACTGGTAAATATGCGAAATCGGTAAAATTTCTTGAGGACAACAAAGATACATTGTTACGTGCTTGGCAATACTCAATGCACCCTACCAAGAATGGTTTTCTCGGAATCTCAAGCTGTAAGATTTGAATGCAGTCCTTTCTGGCAGTACCTTTGGCACCTATGGTCGAAAGTCCGAAGTCACTACCACGGAGCTACCATCGCCTGATTCATATCGCTTATCTACTCTACTAACATGTATTATAAATATTACGTATACCTTCAAATATTACGTCACTAAATAGGGTCAATCTTCAAATTGTATATCAGCTTTTTCGTCCTATTAAGTTATATATCAAATTTTTACGAGCACATCTGTAAAGTATCAAATCATTACGTTCCGATATTGGGTGCACACGATACCGTAAAAGATAACTGGCAACCGTAAAAAGTTAATAGGCGATCCAATTTATGTGACTGTAATGTTAGTACGCATACAGGACTCGGTTTGTAATTCCGCCAGAGGGCGTAACTGGGCTATGAAACGATTTTTACCCCGCTACGATGAAGTTAGTTATAGCTTCCAGTGTCGAGGGAGAAGTTCTGGAGTTCTTTTGGAGTTAGAATCCCTTGCTATCATCATTATTATGTATTACTCAGTTTACTCAAGTCTTCTGTCACCGAAAGAAATCCTGCGGTACATACATCGTGGTAGTATTTGACATTTTCTATGGGACATCTGCTTCTTTATCGCTGACTTCAAAAAATATCCTAATCACTAAATTCATGACCTATATTTTGGAGTTAAAGATCAAATTTTGACTGCAAGAACAAGCACTATTTTCTATTCAATCTCATCTCTTCCATTTTCTCAAATACACCACAGACTTCTCTGTTTCCTAACATAACCTGTAACAGGTAATCACAACTTCTATCGAGTTTAACTCGCATTTTCCAAACAAAACTATTTTATCTAGTTCCAATGGGCCACTAAAGCGTTCCCAAGTTAAATTTTACACTTGCCGACGTGGAGAGCACAAATAAATCGGCCGATTTAGAAGCTCTACTCGCTGGTGAGGCAGCCGACGAAAGGCGCACCTCAGGGTATTGTGCAAGTGATAAGAAAATAGCGTAAACGCCGATACAGAAATAAAGTAGCTTGCGGTGCGGTGTGTGTAAAGTACTGGAGAAGTGAGCTGTTTTTGTAGAACTGCTGCTGGCAATTTAAGAAATAAATTTGCTTGATCTTAATTTAATTTTGTCTTTGTTTAAAAGCCAAAGTCATTGGAATAAAACATATGTCAGAAAACTGATAGTCTAGTTAACGAAAAAAATATTAAATTTAAAATTTATCTGCATAGCAACCCCAAAATTAAATACCTGGAATAAAAAATTACTTTACTAGTATTACTTGTAATTTTTTGTTAAAATTACTTTAAATTACAAAAGTTTGCAAATAATTCCAGTGCCAAATTTCGTTAGCCATCATTTCATTTTCATTTCATTGAAAAATATAGGTGATTATCAATCGATTATCGCTTTAAGAATACTTCGTAGTTTATTCGCGTAAAATAATTCTTAAAGCTTACTTCCTTGACAAATCAAATGAAAAAGGCACTCATGAACGTTACAGTTGACTCTACTACCGGCAAAGGAACCACAACGTTTATAACTTGAAGCATTACTCCACCAGCGTCCAAGCTCTGCCGGTAATATTTTACAGCCACCTACGGACGGTTGGGGACGGTAAACGGTGCCTAACTCTACGTACACTCTGATTGCTGGCTTTAACTGCAATAATTTAGATCGAACGATGCTGGGATTAAGACTTTCAGTTCCACTTCTTGGCCGTTTAGGTAACTGCTTTATAGTGTGCTTCGCTTGAGAGATTCAGTTATATACTTGTGTTTTGTTTTTGTCGACAAGTTTGTTAATTCACTATCTATGGTAAGTAAGCCCAGGAGGGAACTGCGTCTCAAGTTGCAGCTGGGTGATGGTGGCCAGGCGGTTATCACCATGCAATGTAATTTGTAAGGGTAATAATTTGAATAGAAGTTTGATTACCCTCCATGTACACCATGTACAGTTACCCTACTCATAAAGCGCTATTTAACTAATATACTGTTTAAATGGTCACGTAAATAAAGTCACATTATTTGACAATGACAATAGAGTCCCGTGAGAGTGACGTTATTTACGTGACCCTTAAAACAGTATATTAGTTAAATAACGTTTTATGTGTAAGGGGGCATCTGTTCAACAAAGACCACACTAAAAAATAAACTTTAATAGATTTGTTCCTTTTTGAAGTTCAGTATCTTAACAATCAGTCATTTAAATCTACAAAATTATGTTGCACTACGATTTCAATTAAACACAACTACATGAATATCCCTCTTTTAAATCTTACCTGAACTGTAGGGTTAATAATATATTTCCATGACATGGTATATTTCTTTCATCACTCGATATTCTCAAGTGCACGTTACCTAGTAACGTACGTGACTATTGACCGACTCGTGTATTTGTCTGCGCTGATTTCGCATGGGAGAATAATACAGCTACGGTAGGGCTATCACCGTCCCGGTAAACCGTTCGTCCCGGTTTATACAATAGAATAATTTTAGCAGCAGATTTATAACTTAAACTAAGTTATCATAAGGGCTGAAACCTCCCACTCAGCATAATGTCGCAACAATAGAGTAAGACTATTGCTATGACGGACGTTGCGACGCTGCTTTTCTCTTCAGTAAAACACATGTTTCAGATTTTAAACTAAAATTAACTGAACTTCAGGTAACGGCAGTTTTATTACTAGCGTGAGATCATCATCCTCAGCCTATAATGTCCCACTGCTGAGCACAGGCCTCCTGCACACAAATGAGGGTGAAAGGCACTGGGCGATACTCCACCACGCGTGCCTACTGCGGATTGGTGGGAGTAGGCTAGTGGTCAACCTACTGTTGGAGTTTTTCAAGCCGCCTAGTAGGCATACAACTAGCTTAACGACTATCACAATTAAGTGATAGCCGGGACCAACGGCTTTACGTGACTTCCGAAGCACGGAAACGCTCGATATGTAATACCACTAGACGGTCACCCATCCAGGTACCGACCACGACAGACGTAGCTTAACTTTGCCGATCGATTAAGAACGGCTAATCATGCTACACCACGAGCGTGAGATACAATAATAATAATAGATACACACCTAATTGAGTTTTTTTAAATAAACAAATAAATAGTTTTTCGGTTATGCTGACAGGCCCACAGCCCGTTTAATTCCGTGCGATGACAACCCTACGCTGCTACGAAGCTACGAGATACTACGGCGGCGTAGCGGTGCGCTCCGTGCCAAATAAATGTATAGGAAATAGATTTGGATGCTCGGAACGTTTGCTCCGGTATTTTGTTACTATCATGATAATATTTTGATATTATTATATTTATTATATATATGTAAATATCTGACACATTATCAACTACGTGTATGAGGTCGCTCGTAACTCGTATTATTCATAAGTACGTAGTCGGACTTTCATGCGTTATTTATTTATTTGCTGTTACATAATGTGATCGATAGAACAGTTGAATAGATATTATGCTTTTACAACTATAACATACATTTTTATTAAACTGTTACAAATCTATGAAAAAATCACTATAGTATAAAAGGAATGCAATAAAAATGCATTTGCTGCATGCGTTTTTAATGTTATTCCCACTTAGAGGGTACCTAGATTACGTGGCTGAGATACAGAGCGATAATTTTAAAGGTGCGCCCACAAAAGAGCTATTACGTGCTGCAAGCCGCCACTAAAGAACTGGAAGCCACGTATAATACAGGTACAAAACTTTAAGGAAGTTATATTACATTTGTACAAACACTTTTTCCGACATAGAATATTGTTTAGTTTTTCTAATTAGTGTTGATCTTAGATATGTTTATGTTTATTTTGTTTGGTTATCATCTAAGTTAATTATGTATTCAATGATCTTGGTAGCTCTACTTATTTAGCTCATAGTTTAATCTATAAGATATTAACCCGTTGTTTAGCAGATGGGACGCGTGTCCCATAGTTCCATTTTTATGAAAAAAGTAGAGTTTCAGGAACTGCTATTCATTTTATTAATAACAATAACACGTAAACCGCTATTTAACTAATATATATTGTCACATTGTTTGACAATGACAATAAGTGAGATAAAGATCATTTTATTTGCATCGTGCCATCAAATCAACCCTACGTCGCAGACCATGGTCTGAAAGGGCACTTGTAAACGTCACAGCTCCAATCGGTCGGTTTGTGAACTCGGACTACGGTTACAAATTAAACAGAACGCCCGGGAATCGTGAAATGTCAACTGCCCAACTATCAATTAACACCAAATGTGTGACCAAATAACGGTGTTCTTTTTATCCGGGTTGGAGATGTGGCTTATTTTTTGGGAAAAGAAAATGAAATGAGGTAAGAGAAATAATAAGTTATAAATCAGTATCATTAACTCTTTATAAAAAAAAAACCGGCCAAGTGCGAGTCAGACTCGCGCACCGAGGGTTCCGTACAAACCTGTAGGTATATAAGTAAATGGTAGTATAGACCTGAGTATTTGATATTAATTTCAATTTATGACCTATTAAAAAATAACTACTTACTAGATCTCGTTCAAACCAATTTTCAGTGGAAGTTTGCACCGTAATGTACATCATATATTTTTTATAGATTTATCATTCTCTTATTTTAGAAGTTACAGGGGGGGGGACACACATTTTACCACTTTGGAAGTGTCTCTCGCGCAAACTATTCAGTTTAGAAAAAAAATATATTAGAAACCTCAATATCATTTTTGAAGACCTATCCATAGACACACAACACTTATGGGTTTGATGAAAAAAAAAATTTGAGTTTCAGTTCTAAGTATGGGGAACCCCCAAAATTTATTGTTTTTTTTCTATTTTTGTGTAAAAATCTTAATGCGGTTCACAGAATACATCTACTTACCAAGTTTCAACATTATAGTTCTTATAGTTTCGGAAATAAATGGCTGTGACATACACGGACAGACAGACAGACAGACAGACAGACAGACAGACAGACAGACAGACATGACGAATCTATAAGGGTTCCGTTTTTTGCCATTTGGCTACGGAACCCTAAAAAAAGGATTCATTACGTACCC
This sequence comes from Achlya flavicornis, assembly GCA_947623365.1. Lineage (NCBI taxonomy): Eukaryota > Metazoa > Arthropoda > Insecta > Lepidoptera > Drepanidae > Achlya > Achlya flavicornis. The sequence goes on from OX392482.1 coordinate 10,676,178, forward strand.
ACATCTTACTAGTTAGGGTTCCGTAGCCAAATGGCAAAAAACGGAACCCTTATAGATTCGTCATGTCTGTCTGTCTGTCTGTCTGTCTGTCTGTCCGTATGTCACAGCCATTTATTTCCGAAACTATAAGAACTATAATGTTGAAACTTGGTAAGTAGATGTATTCTGTGAACCGCATTAAGATTTTCACACAAAAATAGAAAAAAAACAATAATTTTTGGGGGTTCCCCATACTTAGAACTGAAACTCAAATTTTTTTTTTCATCTAACCCATAAGTGTGGGTTGTCTATGTATAGGTCTTCAAAAATGATATTGAGGTTTCTAATATAATTTTTTTCTAAACTGAATAGTTTGCGCGAGAGACACTTCCAAAGTGGTAAAATGTGTGTCCCCCCCCCTGTAACTTCTAAAATAAGAGAATGATAAATCTATCAAAAATATATGATGTACATTACGGTGAAAACTACCACCGAAAATTGGTTTGAACGAGATCTAGTAAGTAGTTTTTTTTTAATACGTCATAAATTGAAATTAATATCAAATACTCAGGTCTATACTACCATTTACTTATATACCTACAGGTTTGTACGGAACCCTCGGTGCGCGAGTCTGACTCGCACTTGGCCGGTTTTTGTTTATGTTTTATACTTCTCTCATTGTTCTACTCGTTCAAATGACACTACAAAAAACAATATAAATTAAAAACAGAACACGCTCGAATTACGTTGTATTCCAGAGACCGCGGATAATCATGTGCGCGGATATCCGGATAAAGCTCCGGCGGAAATATCCGCTAATGTATTCGCTTCACGTCAAACGACACCCGGTAAAATCCGGTTAAGGTAAAAGATATGCCCGGGTTAATCTCGCCGCCCTTTGATTTATGACCGAGACATACCTTTGCTACATAAGTGTTAATTTTTAGATGAAAATACTGGGCAATTAATCCTGGGTGTCTTTTGAATTATTGGCTATGAAGCGTGGATGTCTAATGGTGTCAAGAGGGTGTCAATCTTCATCAAAAGAGCGACACAAGAACCACGAAAATAAAATTGATAATTATCACCATTTGCTTCATTATTACTTTACATCGTGCGATTGAATTAAAAAACGATCCAAGTACTTACAACTTATTTTAAGTTGTTTTATTCCAATTTCATAATCTTTTAAGTACCTATAAAAGTAATAAATAATGCTCATTAGTACCTACATGAAAAATAATCCATGTTATTTCGTATTTTATTCTGCTATGTCTGGTTGGTATCAACCCTTAAATAGGTCAGTATCCGATAGATTTGGCCTTTCTCTGGCCTACTTTTCGCTCGGTATGCAGTTGACGCAGTTGATATGTCCTTCCTGTTGGCATTTTAAGTTATTCTTGTAATTTACATGCTAATAAAGCTGGGTGAGGCCTTTTCTAGCGGATGAGAAATGTGTTATGGGGTTGTTATGTTAGAAGTAATTTGTTACTTGTTACATATACGGACTTTTTGGCGGGAACTTGCAGAGTGACGTTGCGGTTTCATTTTTGTTTTCATAAATTCGTGTATTTTGAGTTTGATTGCATATTATCGGTGGTATTTTATCTAATAAAGATCAATTCATGTGCACCAGTGAAGTGAAATGAAATGAATTATGTACATCATGACTTCAAGTTGTCTCAAAAAGTCCGTGAAGAGTTTTAGAAAAATTAACACCATTGTACTAAAACATGACACGGTGACTGACTGAGGACTATGCGAAAGTGATGTATTGTGACTGGAAACTATAATATAACTCGACAATGGCAGAAATAAGTCCTAATTCGGATTTGGTTGCCAAACTTAAAACTAAGAAGAAGAAAAGAATATACGTTATTCACACTAGTCCGCTTAACAATAAGACAACAAGCTTAGTGGCCAGCCTTATCGCCAAAGTAATTACTTTCAGACCATCTTTTGCTATCTAATAGTAAAACGTTTCAACTTTTTTTTTATACCACTAAGGTGGCAAACAAGCATACGGCCCGCCTTACAGCAGCAGCAGCAGCAGTTACCGTAGCCTATGGACGCTTGCAACACCAGGGGTATCACTCGCGCGTTGCCTGTGTAAATAAGTTATATAAGTAAAATAATCGTCTATTCAAAGGACTTGAATGAATACTCAAGAGCATTATTGCAATTTAAAGATGTTCAGTATACTTGACTTTATATTATGAATACTTTGATGATAATAAATCGCTATTAATAATAGTTTAGGGATACATAATTCATGTTACATATGTATACAACCTAAACTATGTACGTAAAATTAATGCCTGGATATACAATATATCCAATCACGCGCTACAAACTTTATAACCAGTCAACCCGTTCATTAACTGTTCATCTTACATGATCCGGATTAACCCGGATATTGAAAACTATTGATTAAACGTCGATCGGTGTTCACAGTTGACAAACATTATCTACATATTGTCGTACATCGAAGATTAACGGGTATTTCATACAGATTGAGCCAAGGTGGATATATCTGTTAACATCTGGACTAATGACCTGATTACTGATGCTACTTGTAATCTTATCCGCATTACTATATCATCCATCCAATTAAATATAACTAAGATTTCCCTGGATTATTTGTTACTCAAAACCTTGATTGATCTAAATGTATGTATTTTTTCCGTTTTCACTGTCGTTTTCGTAGCAAAAGTTGTTGATATTTATATGTTATTTTATTTATTAGTTATTTTATATTTTAAGAAAGGTAGAGCATAGCGTTTATTCGTTCAAAGAGCAGCTCGACTGGGGAATTACCTCCTTACAGAATACCGCAGTCAAATAACTTTATATGTTGTGTAAAGTTGTGTTCCTGCGCGTGAGTAAGGTTGCCAGAGCTCATAGGGAGGGGGGATAGGTCGATAATGCGTGAGCGATGCTTCGTGTGTTGCAAGCGTCTATATGGCTACGGTATTTATCGACTTAGCCGTATAAAAGCTCTGCAGGAGAATTAAATACTCCATCAGGTTTTTGAAAAACCATTTTGTTCAATATGAAAAATAAGCAATTAAAACAATCGAATAAAAACCGTTCATAATTTATGGAATAAGGTTGAGTGTTCTCTCACATCCGGGTGAGCGTTCACACGCCAGATTTGATACCCGGGTATTTGATTCTGAACGGTAATGACTGCCAGAGCCAGGTTTCGGCGCAAGTATTGATTTATTAACATTTAGCTCCTATTAGGTCGGTGGGAGCATTTATCTTTGTTGCCACTCGGCGCCCGAACCCGTTATAATGTTAATTTGAGAATTGATATGGCCGTAGATCAATTCTAGACTGTTCTGTCTCTGCGTAAGGTGGGTGGCTTAATGTTAAGGTGTATTACGACGTACAATTATGTTAACAATTCTAATTAATAAATATACCTACTATTTGAAATTGAAGTTGCATATTGAAGACAGTAATTTGGAAATTCAAATATTATTCTGAAATAGACTCATGAGTTATTTTTCTTTTTCATAACGAAGAAAATAACTCTATTTGTTACCTTTTCCCGACAAATCATTCAGAGGTGGAACCCCTGTAATGGGTTCTCTCTGAAGGTTTTATCAATTTCTCATTTGATGAAAGTTAGTACGCTAGACTTAGGTAGCATGGTATGGCGCCCTCTTCATACCACAAGTACATTATGTTATAAATAGTTACGTCCCTAAATACTTTATTTTTATTATGGGAAGTGGCAAAACCGCGAGGGCAAAACCGCGAGGGCAGCTAGTCCCCGTAATAGTATAGGTTTGATACCTTAAAGTCAATAACATAAAACCTTATATTTATCTATGATCAAAATCCAACACGCAATATCCTAAAACTCTCCCACGCATAAACTTAAAACCTAATTCCACTAACCACGAATAGATTAACCTTTAACATATGGAAATATTCATGAGCACAATAATACGTAATAAACAGAATTGTGCTGAGTTGCGCATAATCCGGATAACGCCAACATTATGCGTGGCACGCTTGCGACCCGGTTAGCAGCGCACCGGTTATACCGAGTTTGGCTTTACCCGCTCGCCTCCGGTTACCGTTTGCCGGTTAAGCTATTCCTGCGTTCGTTTGATGCAAACCTTAATTTTGAATTCATTATTATTATTTGTTAGAATAAAAAGATAATCATTACATTTTTTACTCTTTGCTTGAGTCTTTCATGTAATTGTGTTTTTGCCACAAAGAAAAAATGTTTCGCGTAACGTTTAGTAATTTCTAATTTTCCTGAAAAAAAAATATAGAGAAAAATTACATTTTCATAAACAGCTTATAACTTATCTAACATAACTGAATTTATTATTAAATAACCACCCTAAAAATAAAATGATAATCAACTGTACAAGCGTAAAGCAAACAATTTATGTTAGAAATTCCACTTTTCTAAGCTTTGAAGTTTGCGCAAATGGAATAAAATATAACGAAGTAAAGAAAAACACTTTAAACTTGCCCTCGGAGCAACGCGACTCAATTTCATCGCTTCAAAGGTTCTTTGATCATATTATTGTATTAATGTATAAAAATATACGGACGTTTGTATTATTCAATTCTATGTCTAAAAATAAATGTGATGAAAAAATTTCTTATTACTTTTATAGGTAACTTTTAGGTAAACTATTAACATACGGTAGGTAATATAATAAAAAGGGTCTTTAGTTCTTTCGGCCCACTAGTTGTTCGGTCTGCGTACCGAAAAACCTAATACCTAATGTTCTTCGATCATTTTCTTATTTTGAATTCGAACTTTTATCGAGTGTAAATCACGTTACATTGTTCTGGCAATATCGAGGCCGGTATATTTAGAAGAAAAACCAGTTAAATAGAGCTTTGATTTTTCGGGACCTTTCGAAATGACTCCGCCCCTCGAAATTTAACAGTTACCTGGGCCTAAACTGGATAAAATTACTTTTTGACGTTGATTTGAACATGTCATAAAATCGCTTTCCGAAGGGGTAAAAAAAATATGAATACAACTGGTAAACTTTTATATTAAATTTTTCATAGTCAAAAATTAGAGTAGAACTGTTCCACCAAACTTTTTATTCATTCATATGAAGCCACGTAGGTAACTTTCTGTACCGTCGCGGGCGCGGCGGCGTGTCTAACCCTCTCAGATTAAGGAAATTGCACCACGGGTTGGATGCGTCCCGTGTACTGACAGGGTTAATTAAGTATACCTCGTTATTGCATATCTTTTTAGTGATTTTAATATACACACACATGGTGACACATGGTCATTTATTAGATTTCTCAATGGTGAATGTTCATTTCGCAATTTTCATGAAATATTGTGAGTACGATTTCAGAGTAATCAAATGTAATTTCAGTAGATTAGTGGTAAGAAAAACCCTTGACCTTGACGACTCATCCTATGTTAAATAGAGTATAGTTCCGGAGATTACTTCCTACATCCAAACTAACAAACAAACTTAACCTCTTAGATATACATGCAGAAAACAATCTATTTACATTAAAAACAATCCATACATCAACTCGCACATTGCCAACATCCCAGCGGCGTACTTACAAACTTTGCCACTACTTTATCTCCATTATTTATTCAATGTTCGCGATTGGATTGTAATTGTCTCTAATTAGGCCATCCTTCACGGTACACTAATAAGTGTTGGTGAGGCGCTAATATGATGAATGGCTCGTCAAGCTGACGCGCAGGTGTATTTCTTTACGAGCATTTAGTATACTGGAAGTGAAATAATGCTTCATTCTATTTATTACTTAACTCAAGTACTTGTAATTGTTTGTAATTTGTTATAAACTTTTTAGGTTTTTTTTAATTGATTACAAGAAGTCAGCTCTAAAAGTTGTTGAAAATGTATGTTTTTTATCATAAAGTGGCTTGTGGTTGGCAATAAAAGACGATGAAATATCCGAAGATGGAGCCCGCTTAGATTTTTTGGTGGGAACATAGAGAGTGACATTGTGTTTTCATTTTATTTTCATAAATTATGAGTTTAATTGCATATTATCAGTGGTGTTTATCTAATAAGGATCAATCCATGTGCACGACCATGGGCCCAAGTCTGCTATTTCAATTGTGTTCCAATTAACTTTCAGTGGTGTTAAAATTGTGACATTTTACAGTTTTGATAGTCTACTTACTAATAGAATAGTGTCATTATGGCACAATTTTGACACCACTGAAAGATCATTGGAACACAATTGAAATAGCAGACTTGGGCCCCAGTTGTTTCAAAAAGCCCGTGAAAGCCCACCATTTTACTGAAACCTTCATATTCATGTGCACTTTCATATTTATTGTCAGTTCACTTACAATCATTTTAATTTAACATAAATGAACTAACAATATAACTTGACACTGGCAAAAATAAGTCCTAAAAGGATTTGGTTGCCATACTACAAAACTAAGAAGATGGAGCACGCTTGCCCAGAAAAACGCCTTGAAGGGCTTGAAGGTCCTTTGCTATCCGCATTATCAATGAAGATATGTTGTTTATGCTTTTGCTAAGTTTAATTAGTAGATTAAGAGGAAACAATTTACCCGTTTTGTTGTAGGATTACTGAAACGAAATTTTTGTACAGAAATTAGAAATTAATTAATTTTATACAAAAAAATCGGTAAACAAGCAAACGGCCCGCCTGATATTAAGCGGTTACCGTAACCATATGTACGCTTGCAACACACTGGGTATCACTCACGCGTTACCGACTCTTCCCCCCTCCCCAATGAGCTCTGGCGACCTTACTCACGCGCAGGAACACAACATAAAGTTATTTGGCTGTGGTATACTCTAAACGCTATAACCTTTCTTAAAATATATAAAATCAGTGTTTAAATTTATTAAGAAACACTTTCCGCATGTCTTTTCTAGTAAATATTTAACTCTTTCAATAGTGTAAGCATAGAGTAGCTACCTTTGCGAAGTCCCGCAGTGCTGAAGGATTTTCTCGCAATGATAAAAATCAACCATAACATTTGTTTTGTCCGTATGATTCCATTATATATTTGTATCATGTATTTTGTACTGTTTTTAGGACATTTCGTGTACTTATTTTAATTTTATTGGTTTACTTGAGAGTTGGATCAATTCATATAGATAAGCCTCAAGGGCTGTTTTTGAATGTGCAGGAAGGTGCGAATATTCTTTAAAAACACTATGTAGGTAATTAAGTATATTATTTGGAATTTGGATCCTAATTTAATATTATTAGAATCACTACAATCACTTTATTTGAACATTGTTTAAGTACCACTTACGTTTCAATATTGGTCTTCTGTTCAAACAACAATTTCACTCAATTTATAAAAAAAAACTGACGTACAGAGTTTGGAGTTATGAAACTTTTGCTAAATTATAAAGTTTCAGTGAAATTCAATACATTTATCGATACGGAACTAATGGGCTTACTTATAAAGTCGTTAATGTTGTCGGTTAATGATATTTTCGCAAAACATATTTATAGGCATATTTTATACTTATAAATTATTATTTTTTATACAACAAGTATACGGCCCGCCTTGTGGCAAGCGGTTACCGTAGGACTATAGCCTATGGAGCCTATGGAGTTACTGTCCCTGCAAAAATCTCTTTACACCCTTAAAGAACCCCATGCTGTACTCCCATGTTATACTTTTTTATAATATTCAATATTCTGTAGCTAAAACTAATATTTGTAATTTTCATCACAACTGCAAGACCAGTCAAGACGTCTTCTCCGTTCGGGCGGCAGACCTCTCCAGTATAGTATCTATGGTCAGACCACGAATGTCACGCGACTGCATAGGAAATTGGAACGGAAATTGACCACGTGACGCGACCGGACATGTCGTAATCGAACGTGATATGAACTAGCCAATCAGAGAACATTCAATTATTGGGTTGTCTACGAGAATATTTGATTTGTGTTCCCCTATTTTCACTCAACTATTGTGACGGAAATATGAATTGTCAATATAAATATCGTAAAGTCGTATGAACAATTTTTGTTTTTTTTTTTTGTTAATTAGCTGTATATGGGAGTTTGGAACGTAATCTTCACTGTGTCAAAATACTATAATATATTGTGTTTGACGATCTTAGACTTTAACATAATTGTCAAAAAGTCTTATTTTACAGTACTTCGTTTTTTGTGTCTCCTGAAACAGTGTATTTAAACAACTTTTTGGAATGACAGCGACGATATGCCTACTCACCGGCATAGAATTTAGAACATTATCCAATATAGTGCGATCTAGATTTCTGGTACTAAGTAATTCTCAGAGAACATAATAAATAGATATTATTCATTCTAATTAATTTTATTTTTGTTACAGGTAACGAATATAATGGTTTTGCGGCTAGTTTCTTGGTAAGATCAATTGAAAGATGGAAATTGTATCGTTTGTGATGATGGTATGTACCTCACTATAATTTTTTAATGATTTCTTCAAAGTTTATTTCAAGAGTTTCTAAGACAACTGCACGAAATACCTTCCCAAGCAAATAAAACAAACGCAAACTCCGACCCGATAAAAATCCTAACAGCTTTACCAAACCTAACTGAATTATCTAACCATTACTTCCCCTTATTTACCTCATTAGGGCTCTTTCACACGCTACAAGATGCACCCTCAATAGATATTTTTAAAGGGAGTAGACACGCACTGAAATGTTTATTATTACATTTTGTTGAGCACACGTCTTTGAGTGTTCGGAGTCTTCTACTCCGCTTGTCGCCTTTCAGGGAGGCTTTTGAACTGAAGGATGCATTTGGGAGTACGTGTGAACATATACGTAAGTATAAAGGGAATACAACAGTCAAATAAAATTTGAAAGGCTTTTTGGTTTATTTTTTGTGTACTTAGTTGAACTACTTTTTAATTCTCTTAAGTTTTTTTGTTCTATTCATCGGGTTACTAATTTCTTTTGCAATTCGACATAAATTATACTTCACATTAGTTTAAGTTTTAGTGTAAGTGTTGATATCTCAATACATGCTCAAAATTACACGAATTATATTTATTAGAGACAATTGTTTCTGTCGCTTGGACCTCTTAAGTATTAACTAATTATCCCACTTCACTTCAATTAAACTCGAATCTCAAATAGAAGAACAAACAAACTCGACGAATCGGAAAGAGCCCAAGTTATTTGTCTTCAGACTTACACGTCTCAAGAAATCTATTTTCTAGAAATGGGTGAAAATTTCAAGCACACCGCCCGTGCGTCCTGAATTCACAATCGAGTCGGGGTTTTTATTACTGAAGTTGAGGGCACCAGGTCTTCGCGGGTTTCGTGCGACCTGTGAAATCTAGTACTTTTGTTATGGTAATGAATGTTGAGCCGATGGGTTATGTGGGTGGAATAAGGTCATGAATTGTGTGCTTTTTATGTTTTGAAGTAGATCTTTTGGTGTATTGTGTTTTGGGATGAAAGGATTTCATGTAAGGATGAGATATTCGACCGGTCTCATTAGCTAAGTGATTCATAAGTAATAAGTTCATAAGTGCCTTATCAGGGCCTAAATTTAATTAATACTTTTTGATTTTGTTTTTTTTAACTCTTTTAGTTAAGCGTATAAGAATAGAAGAAGAGAATGTGTAGATGAAAAAATACCCATAAGTAGATGCTCGGCGAAAGATTTTCAACTTAGCAGATTTTTATATACCTAACTACAAAAAGTCTTAAGCTTACTTTTCGTATTCGTTTCATGCTTTATTTATCAACATTTCACGATAATTGATTCACAATTTAACTCCTCATTTATTAAATCAGATAATCATCATTGATTTTCACAAACATTTCCTACATAACAATATAAATTCATCCGAACAATACCGTTTCCTCGATAAACTCCCATTGATAAAGCGTGTGGAAATTCCGGCCTACAATTTACTTCACACAAAGGCGGGAATTTAAAGTCAATCCGTGATCTGACTGAAGATGCATAATTAACTTGATTCAGTATTGGTGAACATCTGGAAATGAATGGCCAGATAATGTTATTAATTTTTTATAGCTTTCTTTTATTCACTCTATGTTTTTAATATGCGAGTATATTATTGAAAAATAACTTTTTGTACACATAAGAATTTTTATTTTACTTAATTTTAGTCTAAAAACTCAATGCAAAAGCGGTCACGAAAACAATTCTAAACTTGATTCAAACAGTCTGGCATCTAATAAACAATAAACAAACCATCTCACTCTAAGCTACGCTAAGCTGAGCGAGGCTAATTCAATAAGTCAGCAATCTGCGTCTAGGTCTCGCACAAACCATGGGTTCGACGCCCAGACTAGACTTAATTGACCGCATCTCTAATGCAGTTTTATTAAACTTCGGTTCAGATAGGCACTTAGTAAGGCAGATTGTGCCAAAGTTTACAAGCCAGTCAAGGTTTACTGAACTCAGTTATGCTATGGGTGGTTATGAGATAATATGCAGAACGGAAAAGAAAATCCGTTCAGACCAATTCATTTAACGGAGTTTTATTTGGTTCTTGCAATAAGGTTTACCTCTAGTCGAATTAATTAGCTATGAGAACTCGGTACCTGAAAATTAATTTAAAAAAATAGTTTAAAAGGAGGTTGCGCAAGTCTTGTTATGTCTAAATAAATATTAATGCAACCGTTTAGCCTTTACTAAACTTTTTACATTGTCAAAGATTTCTTAACTTCATGCCAAACATTTTACTAAATAAAACGCCGTATATAACTTAGGTTTTATATGTTAGAACGTACATTACAGTAATAACATTACCATATTTTCACGTGCCAGTTGTAATAAAGAACGAGCACAACTCATTATTATGTCCAACAAATTCGTAATTAATAGGAAATATGACAATCTGAATGTTGAACTCGCGTGCTAATGCAATATCCATGCCAAACAGTTCAATAACGATGTTATCACCCACATAAAAGGTGTTTTACTGCATCGGGTTATAAAAATACGCCATTATTTTATGCTTTATGCCACCATAAACTTTATAATAAATGGGGACCAGTAAAAAACTGTAGTAAAACCGTTGCGTGCCCACGACCTTATATTTTTTACACATGGTTTTTGACCACCGAAATACCATAGTTACCATAACACACCCATCATCATCATCAGCCTATAATGTCCCACTGCTGAGCACAGGCCTCCTTTCACAAATCAGGTTGAAAGGGAATGGGCAGATACTCCACCACGCGTGCCCACTGCGGATCGGTGGAGGTAGGCTAGTGGCCAACCTACTGTTGGAATTTTTCAAGCCGCCTAGGAGGCATCCAACTAGCTTAACGACTATCACAATTAAGTGATAACCGGGACTAACGGCTTTACGTGCCTTCCGAAGCACGGAAAATAACACACCCATACTAAAGATAATTTCTACTTAGTGGATTCGTCCACATCACCACGTTCCTTATACAAACTAGTATTAAACGCAAGCGTTTATGAACTTTAAAAAAAATTGACCATTCGCTTTATTTTCCAAGCAAAATATCAACAGAGTTAAATCCGGAATCTCCGCTCGCATACAAAACATAACGGCGCCAGCGGAAAGAAGATTATTCACATATGAATGTTTCATCGCAGACCTGGCTGGGGACAAGTAAACATTTCCCTTTTGTAAAATAATAAAATGTCTAGCGTGTTCAATAACTCAGTTATTTATTTGTTTTCAAATCCACCTTTTTGTACATTGCCGTATCCATTTAAAGACATGATATGATACCTAATAGGTCTTAACTTATTTATTTTACTGGCTGTCTCCCGCGATTTCACCCGCGTTTTCGGAACGTAACGAATAAGTAGTTATCTCCAATATTTCAGGCCACAATAAAGGTTAGGTAGATTTGACGTGAAAACGTAACAAACATTAATTAAGACTTTATAATTTTAATAAGTAAAGATTCTACCATCACAATCTATTCCCAATCTAACTACACATTTAAATATGTATTACTAAAGTAAACTATTTAAATATCAAATCATATTCTCCAGCTAAACGTAACTTACTTGGTAAATGCAGTCGTACTCGCAATCAAATTCCATTCTTGTGCACACTTAACTTCAAAATCCATTCATTCATAAAGTATTAAATACTAAGAAGCATTCGTGAATGGAATTTGAATGAAGTGAACCATTTGACACGACGCCCATTGCATTAAATATTAACACGTGCCATGCGAGAGCCGAAATGCATAAATATATCGCACCATGCGGTCATTTTGCCCCATGCATACTAAAGTGTAGATAAGACATCAAGAGACAAGATATTTATATCTATATATTGAGTCCGATATAAAATAAGTCTAAGCTTTTTTTACCGTTCGGAGTTTCAGCCAAAAGTTAATTTGGTTTGTTTTGCAAATAAGTGTCGTTTTAAAACCATTATTCTACCATAATTTTTAATTGATTTCAATACATTGAAGCTTCAACCGAGAGTAAAAATGAATAAAAAAATGAACTCTTCAAGGGGTCAGACATCTTGTAGACGTTTAAGAGGCTTACAAGTCTCCTTGACATTTTATAACAAAGGCATAATTACTTTTAATTGAATATCTCTAAAGTGTCACATTTACCTTAAAAATTCTGACATTTTCACTGATGTGATATTCTTATCTCTAAGCATGTTAAAATTCAATCAATGTCTTTTCGAAAAATGCCCATTATTTTGATTCATATAATAGCCGCAATGTAAAACGTTATAAGATTGCTTGTCCCAGCTAACCCGACCACGTCTCAAATATAAATCTGCTCGTTCTAATTCTTCGTACAGTCGCTGGTACTGCACATAACGTTCCGCAATTTCCAACGTAAGATTTGTTGCAAAGAAAATTAGACGAACAAGTGAGCAGAACGTTCTAGAACGAATTTATTGCTTTTGTACCCACTACGTGCAGGTGACGGGTTAATGATCCAATATCCACCAGGGTAACTACCAATCTCAAATTGAAAATCTGTCGCCGAGCACCTGTTTTATGTTTTTTGGCACTTGAGAGTCAGTTGTTTTCTAGGTTATGAAAAGGTCGGCAACACATTGGTAGTCCTGGTATTGAGAATGTCCATATGCACTTACCATAAGGTGTACGATCTGCCAAATTGACAGACTTCATTCTATAACTGCCCTGTTCCCAATTAATGGCGGTCGGCGCATTACGCTCCTTCTATTCGGCTTTTTTAGGAGCATTCACTCCTTTCTTATTCATATGATCTTTCACACAATCCATCCATCTCTTTTCTGTCTTCACCTTCCTAAATAACCAGTCAGTAGGACGGCTTCTGATAAAAAAAAACAGGTGGATATCAGTTAAGTTTCAAACTCATAAATATCTGGCAAGCTATGCAACGAAACTATAAAACCTGAAATAATTACTAAAATATCATAAAATTCAATTCAATAGTCATAAATTCCAGAATATTTACTATCATGCCTATGCTTATTTATGAAGATTAATTTGATTTGCAGAGATTGAAAATGCCGTGCGTTAGTAGGGAGTAATTTACGCCGCCATATTGCGCTTTGGGCGCCTGTTGAAAAACAAACATGTCCTCCGGTGAATAATCAATTTGGTACAGATTAAAGTCGTATCCGAGCAAAGCTTAACTAATGTATTTGTGCAACCAGAACGACTGGCGTAAATTTTAATCGCAGAGATTATTGGATTTTCGAACGAATTTCGATTTATATAAATGCAATTCTGATTCTACAAATTGGCCGATTACAATAAATCATTAAAAGTACGTGAATTATTAAAAAAATAATGAATAACTAGTAATTTTAAATATTTTTTTTAAGTTGTCTGTCCTTCAGAGACCCAGTAAATTATGATTAAATGTATGTTTATTTCAATCACGTAATTAATTTACAGTAGGCAAATAATTGCACGAATTTTATTGAAATGATGAAAGTATAAATTAATTATAAATACTTTTTTCGGGTCGGTTAGGTCCCGATTCCCGAATAGCTACGCCGCAAAATGTGTTTGATTTCCACTCAGGATAAACATTTGTGTAAATATTTAAAAAGAAGTATAATGTATTTGGTATGTCAGTTATTTGGATTTCATTGTTCAAGCTCTACTTAGTTTGGAATCAGATAACCGTATATGAAGAATATACCAGGATATGTACTTTTTTTTTTTATTAACTATTTGTTTATTCAACATCTTTTTTTACCCGTTCCTGAGAAAAAGGGTCTTGACTTTCTACTTCATGGAATTCGTAGATACTGGAACAATATTTGTAGTTTGCCCACTCGTCGCGGCCAATAAACGACATTCGAGTTTACGCCAAAATAATCGTTATTTTTTTTCGATGTGCTTTTCAAAATTACTGCATTAAGTTTCCTTCAAAACACTTTGAAGACGTACCCCATCATTCTACCCTCTCGTGAAAAACATATTTTTGTTATGATCCTCCCAAATAAACCCAATCATAACATGAAAGAGGAGCATGGGGTGAGATGAACCCTCTGTCTTGGAGAAAATCAACTTCGTTAAATATTTATTTTATCATCCTGAATGGATAGACGCTTTCACTTATTGTACTCGTAGCATTCGAAATAAGTATGCTTGTGATATATCTATTGTTTTACTGAAAGCATTATATTTTATGTCGTAAATAGCAATATCTTAAAAAACATCAGGTACTACTTCATGGCTACATTAAAAAAGCAATTTCTGAAAGTTCAATCAAAGTTAATCAATGTTTAAGGGTCGTATGTAAGCTAGATCGCGCGCCAAAACTAGCATTCATTTGTTACTTTGCAGTCGTGTTACATGCACGCACACATGCAATAAAACGTTGCGTCAAGTTAGGTGCATCGTTTTTGTCAATTCATAAATCATCGACAGTGATAGATTTACTTTATTATATATAGAAACTGGGCATAATATTCTTATAAGTAATAACGATTTCATTATAAATATTGCACACCAATTTTAGCACACCAAACTTTTTCGATAACAAGCACCAACGAAAGCCGATGAAAACAGATTTTCCTTATCCCATAAGTATATGTACGAGTGCGGCGTAACCACATTTTCACGACGGAAAACAACCTCAATACATGTATTTTTCACGGTTTTCCAACCATTAATTCGACGTTAACTTATACGATAGCTCGTGAAACTCGAGATTCAGCGCAGATGTTCGTTTGCCCGAGAAATGGGCAAAGTGGGCACACCGGGCAAAGTAGCCAGTTCACACTTGAAACTTTGCGATTTACGATTAAATGTTGCCCGATAAGTTCTCGGCACGATAAATCGATGACGAATTTGTGACTTAAACGAAGTTGCATCTTTGTTTATGTATTTTATTAAAACATCGATAAAATAGTTGTATTTATGAACCAAAACTCTGTTTTTTATACCATTAAGCAAATAATCATACGACCTACCTGATGATAAACAGTACAACAGTAAGTAAGCTTGCAATATCAGATTTATCACTCCCGCCTTGCCGAGCCTACGAAATTTTAAATTCAAAATAATCGACACCTTTCATAGAGTAACAATTACAAAGATCATAGTTTCCATTAATTATACTACTGCATAGTTCCTCGCTTGACCCTGTACCGAATTTACGCAACATCTTCAAAGGGAAATATAAAGATACCCGACCATTATGCAATGTAAGTAAAGTGGCATGCCCATTACTGTCAATGGCGTCATCCCGGCTGACCATTTGTCACGGTGGTACGCGCCACGCCTCTGCCGTGTTCGCACTTTCTGGATCGAACCGGATTATACCGGATTCTTTTTTCATATTCCGCTGTTTTAAGCCGATTTTAACAAGATTTGGTTGGTTTAATGCTGTATGGATAAATTTTCTCATTGGCTTATTTTCAAAATAATGATAAAAGTAAATATATAATAAAATGTATAATCATTACCTAATTATTATAAGCTTTTGCAACACCCTAACAGGGTCTATGTATACATATAAACTATATTGTGTTATGTTGTGTACATTGTGCAATAAAGAATAAATAAATAAAATAAATAAGACATTTTAATTTTTGATTTTGGAGTATGTTTTGATTAATGTATCGGCAAATGAAATATATTATGTTAAGTTAAGTTGCAACTTCCTGAAAAAATAAATTACTAAATATCAATTATAATAATCCTTCTTAGGCCTTTTCTTAATTGTGTATGATTATATGAACGCATCATACCATACTTTCCTACCGTAGAATGTGTTACTTAAAAAATGTGATAAGAAGGTGCTCTAAAGGAAGTGCCAAACTTGCTCCATATAAAAAATAAATGTAAAATAATATCACAAAATCGTAGTATAAGCACCCCGAACCAACAAATGGGACACTCTTTGACCTACTTTTTAACTAATTCATTTTACAGGGGGAGGCTTGTATGGGGCATTGTTGAAAAATAACGTATTTCAACTATATGCATAATGTCATGTAAACGTCAAAGAGGGTGGAGAGGATTGGGAGGCAGGACCTTGCTGAGTACAGGCTTAAAGTTATTATAATTTAAACGATTATCCAGGCCATTTGAATGGCTCAAACGCGCGAGTGATACCCCTGGTGTTGCAAGCGTCCATAGGCTACGGTAACTGCTTACCATCAGGCGGGCCGTATTCTTGTTTGCCACATTAGTGGTATAAAAAAAAAATTGAGCTTTGTATCTACTACAGAGCAAAAAAGCTACAGGCACAGTAAAGAGACGTCTCTCTTAATAAATCGTGACTACAAAAAAAACGCAAAAGGCAACGCCACATAAGTCCGGTCCTGAAAAAATTGCATTGACCTAAAATGTTGATAGTTTAATGGTTCCGTATTGGTATATACGGGGTGGATACGACAATACGACAATAAATGAAACCACGTAAAGTACTCATAAATTGACCACTTTTTATGAACATGATTATGAAATTTTTATGAAAAAATTATAGCCAGATTATCTAAATTCTAAACCGGTTGGTTTAGAACTAATATTACACAAGTATTATATTATTAATGGTTATTAATAATATAATACTTATACTAATACTTATACTTATATTAATGGTTATTAATAATATAATACTTGTGTAATATAAATGCTGCTCCGGAGAAAAAAATATGGTGTTTTCATTGCTTTAAATTGTGCATTAGTATGCAGTTGAAAATAGGCACTTCCATGCGAGGTTCGTTTGAACTAAATTTGAATTTTATATTACTCTCATTACCTTTGCACAGAGATTATGAAAAGTTCAATTTAGATGTTCATTATGAGACCTAATGTAGACAGTTGTCTAGTTATTGCTTACAAAGTAATTCTTGTTATAATTCTATAGGGTTCCTGGAAAAAAGGAAAAAACTGAACCCTTATAAGATCACTGTGGTGTCCGTCCTTCCATCTGTCACAGAGGTTTTTAAACTATCTGTACTAATATAATATTATATGCTAACAATAATATTATAAAAAGGTAAAGTTTGTAAGTATGTATGTTTGTAAGTTACGTTGTAGGAGGTAATCTTCGGAACTACTGGTCCGATTCAGAAAATGCTTTCACTAACAGGAAGCTACATTATCCCCGAGTGCTATAAGCCACTTTATATCCCGGGAACGCGGATGAAACCGCGGGGGACAGCTAGTTTTTTTTTATAAAATCGTTTATGTTTAACAAACGTGATCACAAATAGTACTTAGGAGGCTTTTTTATAAGAGTATGGATAGGAATTAATGGATAGGTATGAAGCGCTAGGGGTGTAGCTTGATTAGCCGTTTTAAATCGATCTGCAAAGTTAAGCTACCACCGGTGAGGCTGGTACCTGGATGGGTGGTCGCCTAGTGGTATTTCAACTCCAGCGTTTTATGTACTTCATCAGGTAAGTAAAGCAGTTGGTACCGGTTATCACTTAATGGTGATACTCGCTAATTTGGTTGTAAGCCTCCTAGGCGGCTTGAGAACTCCAATAGTAGGTTGACCACTAGCGTACTTCCACCAATCCACAGTGGGCGTGCGTGGTGAGTAGCTGCCCATTCCCTTTCAACCCCCATTTGTGAAAGGAGGCCTGTGCTCAGTGTGGGACATTATAGGCTGATGATGATGATGGATAGCATTGCGTTTGATTACAATCTCCCTGACTCTATTGTTGCTGCAGTAACACATAGTCAGGTGCTTGGCAGCAAATCTTTACTGTAAAATATGCTTGTAAACTCTCAGAAATATTAAAGAAGATGTCTCCATCGTTCATACCAACTAGATGTCGTAGTCCCAGTAAGGGATTACCATAATTTTATACAAACTCTTGCTGCTACCAGTTCTCGAGTAAGTTTAAATATAATATTTTAAAATACCAATTTTACTATAAGATATTTCCGCTACAAATTCAAGGATCTCGATTAACCCTTTCGTTTACTTCAAGTGATAAACTGATGCGTTAAATGAAATATTTAAAAACACGCCTTTTTTATAATAATATTTACATAAATATAAAACAGAAATGAAGTCATGTTATGCGCACTCGTTACGAATAATGTAATTAATACTTTACACATTTTAATTTACACGTTACTAGATTCTGCCCTGCGGTTTCACCTGCGTTCCCGAGAAATGTGACATGGTGAAAATAGTATCCTCTATCTATGTGCCAAATTGTATCCAAATCCGTTCAGCAATTAGGGCGTGATTGAGTACAGTCAAGGACAAATATGTATACATTTATTGAAATTCCAAAGCGATTTTCTCGCATGTTTAACATTTAAGTGTTAAATTATTACACAAATCATAATAGTATATGTTAGAAGATTCTGCCTTTATAATATCTCATAATTTCAATCAGTAGTTTAAGAGGAAACCGTTGTTGAATTTTACTAAGTGTATACATATTTATGTCCTCGACTGTACATAATAAACATAGATACCAAAAACTTTCACATTTATAATCCTTACTTAATACAATCCTAACTAATATTATAAATGCGAATATGAGTTTGTTTGTTTTTTACGCTTTCACGCCCAACTACTCAACCCATCTCGATGAACTTTGGCACGCAGATATGGTATGGAGAAAGACATAGGCTACTTTTCATCTCGTGGCCGCGGGTATAACGGCGGGGGACAGCTAGTATTAGTATGAAACTAAATTTATTTCAGGTTATTATCGTTATCTAAAGGCCCCAACCAATTTATTTTGATGGAAAAGAATCTTGACAAAAAAGGAAAAGCTATCAGTTTATCACTTGCGCCGCGCATACACAGAAAGCTACCATGAAGCTACCGTTAAAACTACCGCCTCATAGAACGCTCACTTAACTTCAAGCATCATTACGCCGACATATATCTTCAGAATGAGCCCCCACTTCACTAATATAGGTTTAAATCGTCCAAGTTTACAGATTTAGCCTTTGTTATCAGAATAACGTAACTACCAGAGCTATTTATTTCACTGTCGCTTAAAATATGGGTCGACAGTCGACACTACTTCTCGCCACGAGTTCGGAATAATTTAAAAGTTCCACTCCGCTAAGGAAACTAGGTTTCATTGTGTTTTAGTTTTAATTTTATTCTCGCCGTATTTAAATGTTTTAGTTTCGGAGATTGAGTCGGGAAGGGATCCAGAATTGAGTTTGTTTTCCTCTATACGCGATATTTTTTGTAATCAGTTTATCTATAGGTACTTCTTAACCCTTCTTTATTTTTTAAGGTTGTTTTAAAACCCCTTTCAGCCCTCCCGGCATCATAACAGCTAATGACATCTTACAGGAACATCTTGAGCCAATTATCCATCAGGCGTCTACGACACTTCATGATCCGTTAATGATAAATGACCCGTCAACAAAGTTATTTTAATTGCTTTCGTCGACCGGCAGATGAAAACTTCACTTCGCATGAAAATAGGAGTTTCCCGCAGTGACATATTGATGGATTACACCCATTCTGTTGATTGGCGGTCGACTGTGTTCTATTTTCAAAGTTTTTTTTTGTTTTTTGGAACTGGACATGGCAGTTCGGCCGTGGATTGTGGCACAATATGTGTGGACAAGGTTCGCACAGTTTGAAGTTATTCAATAGTTATTCCATATGTTCTGTGCATATATCTGTTATACACTCCACTTATACAAAGTCTATTGTTTTACGTTATAAAGTGATAACGTTTCATTAATTAGTAACTTGAGTCAGGTTATATATTTTTACCGAAACTTTTTGATTACTATATTAAATTTGTTTGATAGCAAGTATTTGATACCAAATCAGATAGAAGACGAAACAAAAACATCACAAGTATACTTATAACCTAGAACAAGAGCATTAGAAAAAGACAAAATAGAGAGACTAGAACATTCTAATCCGTATTGCAGACTTAAACTGGATTACGAGAACAACTGCACTCAGTGTAACCACTAGTGTAATCGTACTATTTCCACTTCTCTCGCTCCTTATTAGACTTTCAGTTGTGTTTTTAATTACATGTATTTAATATATACAAATCCCATCCTGTTAGCTTTCATTGATAATAAATAAAAAAGACTAACCCCCTTACCTATAAAACGTTATTTAACTAATATACTGTTTAAAGGGTCACGTAAATAAAGTCACTCTATTGTCATTGTCACATAATGTGACATTATTTACGTGACCCTTTAAACAGTATATTATTTAAAAAGCGCTTCATGAGTAAGGGGGTAAATAAATTATATAATGAAAAGCAACTTTAAAAGGCCTTCCAAAAGACGTCACCAAGTTGTAAATATAACAAAAAATCCACAAGAAAAATACCCAAGCAGTCAGTTGACATTTGACATCCCAAATAATCGCATTAATTTATTGACATCAGACCCACCAAATTTCCATTAAAAAACCGTCGATGCCTCCATCGCGGCATCGTTACTCTGGCACTTCCGTCAAAAATCAGTTGTGTTGAATGAATCTCGAAAGGCTGTATAAAGGTTGTATAATAAATGGATACGGACTTAAATTCGCTCAAACCAGCACTGAAAGCTGCAGGGTTCCGTAGAATAATTTATTAAAAGCGCCCGTTGCTTTTGTTGAACACCGCTACGTAGGGTTGCAACAGCGTCCCCGGGCGAGTGTGAATAAAATATGTCCTTAACAATTTTATTTACCTTGCACTGTGTTTCACTGAAGGGTGTTTATCTGTTTTCGATTGTATGATAAGTGTGGATATACAACCTTATTCTAAAACACATAGCTTTATTTTTCTGTAATGGAATAGTTATTTGTACAATAAGACAGCACGGTTCGTCTTTGTTGCGAGTGCTGAATTTCAATCCAGGGTAAACGTAGGATTCTTATAATTAAATCATGAGCTCAGCGAGCAATTCTAAGTTAGAATCCTGATCGTAGTGTGGGATTCAAGGGCACCAGAAACATATCACTTTGCTCTGGAGTGATATACAACATACAACTTTTCACCTCACTAGCGAGAAAATACAAAATGTCGGAAAACAGTTGTTATTACATTAAACATACACGAATGTTTTAAACACAAAAATTAATGAAATATCAATATTAATTTTTACATGATACAGCTTATCAAATAATTGCTTAAGAAAAAATGAGTAATATGAATTGTGATTTTAAATATTATTATTTTATTTTGTGATATGATTTCGTCGTGACCCAATTAAATAAAAAAGCCAATACGCATCACCACCAATGCGCAGCGTTCTAAATTCAAAACGCTTTTTCTCACTGAGTGAGCAAAATAGAGCAGCTCTCTGGTTTTAGGCAACAAAGGCGCACTAGCTAGAGACGTGAAAAATAAGTTCTCTTCTAGGCTTTATGGGTTTACCCACTTTGGGCTAATAATCAAATAAATGCTGAGATTGTGGTCAAAACAAGCCTATTCATAGAAATGAAAATAAACCTTTTTCAAGGACTTGTTTTTTAGACCCATGAACACATTTGCAATTTTATTTATTACTTATTTATTTTTAGTATATTTAATTATTTATTAATCAAAATATCCTTACAGAACTGATATTTATTTATACCAGATTCATCTTTTATAAACTCTTTCATTAAAATATTCCTGTTTACATTAATAATAAACAAAAATAAAAGAGATGGTAGCAGCCCTGGAGGCGGCGTGTCACGGAACATCAATCATGCAAAGATGGCGCCTGTGTCGCTGTTGTGGGCTCCGCTATACGTGCACAATAGTATGTTAGATTACATAATAGTTTTAGTGATTGCTGTACACCGACTAAAAGGGGTTTCAATGCTGAAATTTGCACTGAATTAAACCAAACGAATTCAGGATTGCGTTTATTCTAGGAGTTCTAAGTCATCAAATAAAAAACGTAGGCATATGTATTTTTTCAGACGTTTATATAACCAGTGTTTGTGGTAATTACTTTGGTAGTTTATCTATCACAGAGCACCAACCGGTGTGTCTTGAAATGCTTGAGAAGTAAGAGAACAGTGAAACCCATAACGAAAAAATAATGTTTTTTTTTTGCCAATCTTAAACCTAGAAGCAGCCAAATAACTTTATGTTGTGTCCAGTGCATGAGGAAGGTCGTCAAAGCTCATTGGGTAAGGAAAGGTCAGTAACGCGTGAGGGATGCCTCGAGTGTTACGAGCGTCCATATGGCTACGGTGACCGCTTACCATCAGGCGGGCCGTATGCTTGTTTACCGACTTATTCGTATAAAAAGAAACTCCTTCATTTTGCTTGATATGGTTGAGAGAGTTACGTATGACTCGGTCTCGGTTATCTATATCTGTTATACCAGTAAAAAAACATGGAAAAATCTTACTAAAATAAATAATAATAATCTACTTTATCAACTTGGGGGTCCAGAAAATTCATTTTCGTATTTTTTTTGTTGTTTTGTACAATAAGATAAACAAGGTCAGAAGTATACAATCACTTCTAACGAGGCGAGGGTCACAGTTACTGAGTTAAAAATCAGCTTTTCTTTGAAGGAAAATGGTAAGTATGGCAAAATATTTTCCCGTTTTGCGGGGGTCTTGTAAACTCAATTTATAAACTCATTGGATACAATTTCTTCATTTCATACTGTGGACAGGAAGCTTTCATAAGCTTGTTTCGTATTTGTACTATAAATAAAACTCTTAGCTCATCAATATTTCATCATATAGTTCACGTTCACGTTTTATTTTTTATAAACAAGCGTACAGCCCGTCTGATGGTAAGCGGTTATCGTAGCCATATGGACTCTTGCAACACACGGGGTTACCGACCCTTCGTTCCCTCCCCCCCAATGAGCACTGGCGACCTCACTCACGCGCAGGAACACAACAAAGTTATTTGGTTGCAGTATTCTGCAAGGTGGAGGTACTTCCCCAGTCGAGCTGCTCTTTATGTGAATAAACGCTACGCTCTACATTCTTAAAATTAAACATGTTTTTGATATATTAAGCTGCATCAACTTACCGGTAAAGATAAATTACACACGATTTAATTAGGTGCCTGAGAAGTCGTATGCCATAAATACACAATTAATAACATTGACAAACAACTTCTTGACTGTAAATGAAACATCAGGTTCAATGGTGTGTCCGAAGTAAAGTTCATAGTACGAAACACATTTCAAAGAGTCATTACTGGAGCGCAGGTGTAGCGGAAACTAAAGTGATTTTATAAAGTTTGTTATGTGTTCTAACCGCCATGCGGTTATGACAGTACATGGCCGAGTTTTTGTCTATATTACTTTTGATATCTTTTATGTTTACTGATACTGTATTAGAATATGAGTATGTGTTTACGAAACGCTCGTGGTGTAGCATCCTTGGATGGGTGACCGCCTAGTGGTATTTCGACCGTTTCCGTGCTTCGGAACGCACGTAAAGCCGTTGGTCCCGGTTCAAAGCTAGTTGGAGGCCAACTAGGCGGCTTGAAAACTCCAACAGTAGGTTGACCACTAGCCTACCTCCACCAATCCGCAGTGGGCACGTAGTGGAGTATCTACCCATTCTCTTTCACCCTCATTTGTAAAAGGAGGCCTGTGGGACATTATAGGCTGATCAGTGGAAATCAAGAGTCGTGTACAGTAGATATCTTAGTAATTGATAGCAAGTACCAATTTGAAGGCCTTCCTTAAAAGCGCGGTAGGTCAATCAATTTATTTAACAGTTTTGAACTTCTTCAAAATTAACTCACACACATAACACGATGAGATGGCGCCACGATACAAATCTATTTTTCAAAAAGTACGTTATTTTTCCATACTGACCTACCCTTGCTATGATTTCTCGCGATGTTTTATATCACTGGGAGCTACATTCTAAGATTCAAACCCGTTATTTTCGTCACTTGACGTCACAACCACTGAGCTATCGTCACTTCAAAATCATAAAAAAAAACTACTATACTACTACGTCATACCATAAATATAGTCTGTATCTACTTTAGAGTATTAGTTGGCACAGATAGCATGGGAATGGATGGCGGATGCATTGCTAAGCCTAGACTTAGCTCGGATTCTACGGAATAGTTTCTTGCCTTGCTCTGTAGTAGAACAAGAATGTCTAACTACACCATCCGCTTTGATAATGTCCTTGATGTTTCGTGCTTTGTAGGTAAATCTGTGAAACTCACTAATACAAGATCTTCTGATTGATTAGGATAAGCTCGATCACCAGAAAATCAACTAAAGAGATACATTGCTGTAAATGAGTAAGATCGATAAGAGATAATGCCAAATGAGTCCCGAAATCCGTACATCAAAAATCGATGCCAAACTTCGATAGTTTTTTTTAAGCCAGTACGTCTGGCAACAGTCTGGCATCACCTGGGAAATGAGCCGGGCGACTGAGCCGACACATCGCATCGCGTAATTAGATGAGACAAAGGGAGCGCGAGTAGGCGAGTGCTCGTGAGTGTCGGACTACGTGTAAAATGGAATTTACTTTCGGAATTTCATCATCATGTCCAGGTTCGAAATTGGAATTTAGGGTAGAGTTATAAGGTTTATTTTTTGTTGTATCTTGGTTTACAAATAAGTAAAGATTTTTAATGTTGATTTAAAATGATGTAAAGTATAGCTAGGTACTAAGTATGCTCATTACTCAAAGGACCACCCATAAAACGTCCTTCCAAAACTAACAGTGCTGTAACATGTATTTCAAATGAAACTTTTCAGTGTTATATAAGTTGGATCCTTATTTCACGAGTTAACCCAATGCGCGATATCCTTTCGTTGAATTATGAAATTTTTCAAAGTTTGAGAGTTGAGAATCTGTAAAAGTGCAAGCTCGAAAAGAGTCTGGGTGTTGGAATGGAAGTTTTAAAAGTTATTAAAAATTTACTGCGGTACTTATACATATACTTTTTGATGTTTATTTCTAAAAAGAAAGAGAAAAATATACTTTGAATTGAATATAATAAGTACTATATTAATATTTTTTTTCTCCTAAGGCATCTGGATTTCATAAATGTTGCGATTTAGTCTGTATTAACACAGCTCTCCTTTATACACTTCAAAATATCGTAGATACTAAGACATATTCATTCGGTTGATTATTTATGCCACATAAGCTTTAATACATTAGTAACGATGTTACCTCAAAATCCAAGCTGAGAAAGGTCATGAACAGTAAAGTCTCAAGGTTCACCATAAACCGCTACATTTGAATCGCCATAACGTCGGGTAGTTGGTAAATATTTGAGCGCGCTCGTCGCCTTGCGCCAAAACGGCCATTTATAGCTCGGCCGTCGTACATTGCGGACGTCTCACGGCTATTGTTGTTGAGATTTATTGTTTACAAATAAGGTTTTAGCGTTGTGGTCGGAATAGATTATGTGTATGGGGTTTGAATTTAAGGGAGATGAGGTTTAGTTTAAGATGGGTGTTTAATTTTGGTGGTAAATATTAGAATCCGTTATACATAATGTATCAAATACCGAGCACTTAACGAACTTGTGACGATGATATGTTGTATAATAATAATGTATAATTATTTATTGAAGATAATTCCGTAAATATTTAATGTGCTCTGATAACGCCCTTAATCTATCTAAACCAACATATTAATCTATACTAATATAATAAAGCGGAAGAGTTTTTGTTTGTTTGTTTAAACGGGCTAATATAACGAACTACCATTCCGATTCTTAAAATGATTTCACTGACAGGAAGCTACATTGACCCTCAATTGCTATAAGTTACTATTCATCCCAGGAACGCGGGTGAAACCGCGGGAGACAGCTTGTTCTAATATACGAGCTATAACTTTCAATGAATATCCATTATGATTGATAGGTGCCACTATAATAGGGTAACCTGGAAGCGATAATTACTTTATCATCGCCCGCCCACACCTCGGGAATGTCGCTATGGGAAATTATGCCAATTTGACCGGTTATTAGCAATTCTGCGAACACATATACGAATGTTTTAATTAACTCACCAAGTTATATGGGGATATTGCCTGATTGAAGCCATTTATGGGCAACGTAAGTGGGCAAAGTAAAACGCAAGGTATGATTAACTTTGAAAAGCTCGATCATTCACAAAACACCAAAAATTGTTTCGACACAATTATAGTGCTCCATTAAACAGTTAAGTAAAATAGATTAGGACTATCAAAAGGCGCTGATAACTCAGTGGTATTGGCGTCGGAAAGCGACGAAAGCCCCGAGTTCGAATAACACTTTTCCACTCATCTGTACCAAAAATAAGATAGTGTTTTGTTTGTTTTGACAGCGGGCCAAAATGACTAATGCAAAATTTGAAAATAAAATAGAATAGGCGCTATGGCCGGCGGGCGATTCGCGAGTGGGACATAATGACTAAAGACCCGAATCCTACAATAAGCTTGAGCTTTCATTAGAAAACATCACGAGGAAACCATAGCACGGTGGTAGGGTACTTTGTAGTATTCACCTGCCTGGCCAATTTAAGTTAAAATCTGTCGCCAAGTCCTAATTACCGCACCTATCGTGGTATTCCGACAGCTACGCTTGAGAGCCAGTTCCTTCTAGCCTTTGTGCGCTAACCACCATCGGCCACATCGTCAAACACAGGCCTATACATACGCAGTAAAAAAAAGATTGTATAATACTTGAATATATATTATTTAATATTTAAACCATACGAAAGCATAACAAACCTTATTGGTTGAAATAATCAGCTTATAGACTTACCCCACTATCGCACTTGCTCACAACCTCCCAAGCGCATCGACGCTCATATTGGTAATAAACAGACGCTCCTCGCCAAAATTCATACTCAGAACTACCCATTTAGTTATGGTCCGCTAATACCCAGCTGGTTACTTCCATGCCAGTGGACTGGCTCAAAGGATACAAGTCCACCGGAAAATTCTACGATTCACAGTTCAAATCTACGGTTCGTGCTGCGGTGCAGAAAATTGAAACGGATTTTAGTATTGCTATAATATTCGTTGAATAGGTTGGAATATTGGAAGAATATTGCATGGTCATTTTTATAGCAAACTGTTGTTGTAATGTCTAGGATATTGGCTATTATCTATGGATGCTACTGAGATATCTTTGTTATTTTTACTTTTTCGATTCAAAATATGTTTAAAAACTCGGTATTCCCCGAAGGAAAAGTTTTGAGTAGGTATTAATACAGCATACATTATATTCTAATAGAGTAAATTCAGAAACGATACATCCATTGACACACTTTCTTAACAAATTCCAACGTCACGTTACAGTTTAATCGAATCACAAACATAACAACATATATACAATTTTTCACATACATCTTTACATAGCGATAGAATATTAATAAGGCGACAGTACAAGAGTATGTGCCGTGAGCACGAACTGCGCGTTCATGGTTTGCACGGACAAATACATAATAATGAATGCCAACTTCTCATTTTTATCGATACTTTTATCGAGAACCTTTGTAGTTGCAACCAGTGTAGAGTCATTTTTATTAACGTTCATAAGTACCTTATTAGGGCCTAATTTGAATAATAGTACATTATGATACATGTGTGCAAAGTTGGTTATTAACACTCGAGGCGGTACCTACACGCGTGTCATACGACGTTTTTCAAAAACAGACTTTTTTAAGTAATTTTTTTGATAATAATCAACCACACAATGAGAACGTTAACAAATATGGCGCGCAAGTTTTTTTTTTTGACAGCGGTGAATTGTCTATTTTGCCCGTTTAAATTAAGAATGCTTGGTCTATATCACTTGCAGTGAGGTACAAACTTATCATAATCGGGATTATACCTATCATAAAACTGTGCGGTAATGTAAAGTAAAAAGCACTAGTGCGTAATAAGCTGCATTAAGATTCTGAAAACGGTGCAAAAAATTATACTTTACGAGCGAGTGTGTTGAAATACTTTTAAATTTTGATTTTAGAACAATTAACAAAGAACTCATATCGTTATTTTTTCTGATAGTAACTCACTTGTATGCGATATATCTATGAATGCAAACTGTTCACGCTTCGCACAAGGTTGTTAACTATCACTCTAATCTTAATCTATGATTTACTATCGTTTGTATGCATATTCTTTTACCTAAGTACGTATTTCTTTATTGTAAGTTGAATTGAATACCTATTATTCTTGGAACAGAGTAAGTTGTTTGATGAACTCCCTCAACTGAGCTAATTTATTTATTTCTTTGTTTTCATTGAAAGAACTTCAGGTACTGCAAAAATATAAATGCAATTCACTGGAAGACATTGAATATTTTCCATTGTTCATTTTGTAAATATGTTCTTAAGTTAATCAAACTTACTAAAATTACCCCCTTACTCATAAAACGTTATTTAACTAATATACTGTTTAAAGGGTCACGTAAATAACGTCACTCTATTGTCATTGTCAAATAATGTGATATTATTTACGTGACCATTTAATCAGTATATTAGTTAAATAGCTTATGAGTAAGGGGGTTAATGTTTTAGCAGCCGTTGCTTTAATAGTGTTATTTCATACTGTACCTTTAAATTAAAGGTAAAAACATCTCCCTTAGTTTCTATATACTTACCTAGATTTTGCCGTTGATTGACAGTTATGTTTTTTTTTTAAGTTTTTATTAACGTGTATGTTTGCAACACGTATTGCAAGTAAATCATTCAATTTGGGCCTTGTCGGCAATTCGTGCCGGCCAGAAGAAAATGTTGCTAGATCATTGAATTATTACACATAGAAACAAAGTACACGCGCGAAAAACAATCCATTCAATTGAAGCCATATATGGCTTCATTTGACCGACGCGCTGTCAGTGTATTGAGTGACGTTATAGTGAGTACAGCTCTCAGAAAAATAATAAATATGACGGTTTGTGCAGTAAAATTGTGTCATAACTCATCAGGGACGAAAGATAAGAATTCTGATGTAACATTCCACAGGAAAGACACTAATTTTATTGCGTAATTCATCTAAAATAACAAAATTCAGAAATAAAAATACTTCACTCTGATTTCGAGCAAAGTGCTGCCAGCTGTTTGTATGCGAATTTGCGTTGTTTTACGTAATTGATACTGAATTGTTATTATTAAAGTAATTGAGTCCGATACCTAGGTGACTAGCTGTCCCCCGCGGTTTCACCCGCTTCTTGGGATAAGTAGCCTATAATACTCGGGATAATGTAGCTTCATATTCATCATTGAATTTGAATTTTATAAGTGTGCGTATGTATGTTTGTCCACGCATATCTAAGAAACTATTACAATTAATAGTTTCGGAGATATACGTGGACAAACATACATACACACACATATAAAATTCAAATTCAATGATTGTTACCATATTTTTCTATTTGCTAAAATTTACTTAACTAGCTTAATTTTACAGACTTTTAAAATTTCAATTTTATGGATTGTGTTAATGATACCTACATACCTACATACTACTTAATCTTCTTTTTCTATACAACCTATCATATATAATTACCAAGGAAAGCTACAAACTGTACGATCGTTCATAGCTCTGCACATTATCTTGGTTTATTATGTTAAAATACCCGACATAAGTACTATGAAACATAACCATTAAACTAGTAATAAATAAATAACAGGCCTGTGTCTATGATAAATTATCTAAAATTCAGAACTTTTTAAACTATTTAATTAATTGTATGAATACTTACTTCCAATTTCACTAGTAGGCGAAATCGGAAGGCTAATTTTACCGAAAAAAAATCGTTTAGCTTGCAACACTACTCGTGCGCTTGTGTGCGTGTCAGCGAGTGTAATAATATGGTACTCCCGCACACATTGGTTGTCAAGTGGCTTACGTTTCGCGCGGATTTTTGTTCGATACTTCGGTTCTAAGCGTAATAATTCAATGTGCTAGATATTGTTAGCCTGGTAATTTTGAACAACTATCGTTATGACACGAAAGTTGAATTTTAATATATTATATTTGGTGTTCATTTAAAGTGTAAGCCAAACTTTTTTTTTTTTATATGACTAAGTCGGTAAACAAGCATACGGCCCGCCTTATGGTAAGCGGTTACCGTAGCCATATGGACGCTTGCACCACACGAAGCATCGCTCATGCGTTACCGACCTTTCTCCCTCCCCAATGAGCTCTGGCGACCTTACTCAAGCGCAGGAACACAACTTTACACAACATAAAGTTATTTGGCTGCGGTATTCTGTAAGGTGGAGGGGAGGTACTTCCCCAGTCGAGCAGCTCTTTGAGCAAATAAACGCTAAGCTCTACCTCTCTTAAAACTATATATTATGAGAACGTTAAATATTTTTCTTAAGATTAAGCTCATTCTGAATTTACTATAAATTTTTATAAACTTTACCGTAGCTGTTATCCTAATCCATAAAAATATTCATCAGATTATCTCTCGGGAACCAAAATATCACGTCGTATTTCTTTCGTATCCGTACTTGCAAAACTTTAATCAAAATCTTAAAAGCAATATCATGTTAGTGAAATTCCTCAGCTTTTGCAAAATTACTCTTGAATTCCCATTTGATACGTCTCTATTTAATATATCAGTGGTTGAAAGATGTTTGAAGTTAGCTTTGATGCCAATATGTTTGGAGGTAAGATCTTTGTGTGTCCTTTCGAGCAAGCATTTAATCATTGCGGTATATTAGATATAAGTATTAGGGTAGAAATATGTCTCATAAGTTACTTAAGTCTAAAAATATAATAATATTTTATTGTGCAAAAAGACAACGGAATGACCGGTCAAGTTCGACATGATGAAGAAAAATCCTCAAAGACTTTTATAATATAATATAATCTTATCTATCAATTTGAGTTATTTTTAATTTATCGGCTGAAAATAGTTTTTGAATAGTTAAACAAACGACCCCGTTCATATGAATTATTTTTTATTTGACTAAGTCCGCCAACAAGCATACGCCTTTCCTGGTGGTAAGCGGTTACCCTAGCTAGCCGGATGTTGCATCACAAGAGATGCTTGCAGCATCCAGGGCATCACTCACGCATTACCGACCCTTCCCCCCTCCCCAATGAGCTTGCCTACGGTCCAGCAGGGTACCTTACTTCTCTTAAAACATTTGCACATACTTCCTACTTCAGACCTCATTACTATAAATTACTAGCTGTCCCCCGCGGTTTCACTCGCGTTCCCCAGATAAAAAGCCTATGACCTTCTCCATGCCATAGGCTATCGGTTGAGTAAGGCGTAACAAACAAATAAACGAACTCACTTTTGCATTTATAATATTAAAGTTAGGATTTTATTTAGTAATGCATACATACTAGTAATAATATCACCTAATTCTACAGTCTACAGTATTGTTTCAATACAGCAATATAAAAATATGAATATTTAACATGGGTTGACGAGGGTTGTACATCACGATCATAACATATTGCTTTGTGATATAAGCAATAAATAATCCACAAATTCAGTTTGCCGAAACTCTAAACCGAAATGTAGCTATGTGAAGCCATGGCAACTATAATAGATCATATATCAAAATGCTGTGACCTCGGAGCTGATTAAACATTGATAAATAGCAGATATTCTGAATTGTTCCTACCCTTATCGTACACAAATGTTTTACTATAGGTTTGCCTCAAAATGAAATAGTTTATACATACCTCAAAGAATAACCTCAACGAGATATGAAAAAGACGTATGTGAATATAATCCCCATTCTTCTATCGGAACACTAGTCGTCGGTAGGGTCTCCACCGGTCCGTCGCCGACATTCCGTCTTGCCATACCAAGCGTTTCGATTCTTTCCTTATACGCACGGCCAAGTTGTGGAATGCTCTCCCGGACAACGTGTTTCCAGTCACTTACAACATGAGTTTATTCAAGGCCAGAGTGAACAGGCGTCTTATGGGTACGCGCGGTCCACCCTAGACTACATCTTCGCTTACCATCAGGCTGGATTGCGGTTAAGGGCAAGACCAATAAACACCAAAAAAAATTGCTTAGACATTGGACAAGCTATTGGAAGTAAACTTCGGAAGAATATAAGTAACTAGGATTACGCCCCGGGTTTCCTATTATAAAAAAACCCCTTCCTTATTGGTTATTTACGTTTTAAGAAACCTGTGTGCTAAATTTCAAGATTGTAATTTCAGCAGTTGAGGCAGTGCGTTGATCGACGTCAGTCAGGATAAGACTTTTTATGTGTATAAATTTTGTATGTATCAGTAAGATAACCTCTGAAACTGAATTAGGTACTATCTATGAAAAGTTGCATTACTTGATATTTCTGAAAATCTTGTACCTACCAAATATTGTGCATGAAACTGAAACTCCGTAAATCCCCATAATAAACACTCCAAACAAACTTTGATACGTAACAATCGCCAATAAAAGTGACATTACTCTTCAAGAGGACTTGTCAGAGGCTTCTGACCCAAATGTGTCATATTATGGACCCATAAATACATAGCTACCAAATTTACTTGCCCTTCCCCGTGTATCTAAATGTTCGTCATCACGATTGTGAAGGAAGAAATGGAGGGGTCAAAGTGGCTGGTTGTATGTAAGCGTGGTACAACATTACGTCGATTTAGTGGTGAAATGTGACTCCGAGTACAGTCACGTGCTATGTCTAGTGTAAGGTCATAAACATAGGTTTGATGAGGTCATGGTATCAGCTATTTGGTATTGATATGGATGACTAGTTTTGGATGCGCTCTTTCACTTGAGAAATGATTTTTGATTACTTATTATTTCATGTTTTTTAATAATATGATCATTTAATCATAATGTAGCAACTAAGCCCAGATAAATAATTATTTTCATCAATGTAGGTCAATTCCGGGTTTTGCATCTATGAGATTAATCTGTATTAAACCAGTGCTACAGGAAGTGACGAGGTCCGAAATGAGGACATTCGTAGGAGAAGGAAAACGTCGGACATAGGTCGTAGAGTTAGTAAGCTGAAGTGACAATGGGCGGTCCCCATCGCTCGAAGAGCCGATAACCGATGGGGAAGAAAGTTTCTCGAGTGGCGATCACGTACTGGAAAGCGCCGAGCGGGACGCCCTCCCACCATGTGGACCGTAACCTGGTCAGAGTCGCTGAGCGCCGCTGGATGCAAGCGGTGCCAAGCGACTCAGACGACGATAGCAGGGACATCCATAGACTGATATGATGATGATGAGTGATTTAAAAATGAACATAGGGCCTCTACAACAGGGGCTCTTAAAGTTATAGCTCAACAAATCCCTATTAAACTACCCAGAAGGCTTGGGACACAACAATAAGGCTTTTGATTCCAATAATGAAACATAATCACAGGGCAGACAAAAATAAATGTTACGATCATTGTGTAAATTTTAGGAGCAATTCTGCTATCAATTATGCAGATCAACCGTGATAACTACAATGAAACAACGATACTTTGAAGAACCTTGCGCTGCCAAAATGCCAAACCAAAGTCACTCCTTTCATAAACAACGTAGGTATACCTTTCACCTCATTGTACCAACATTTTCCCGGTAAATAAAACAAAATTGGAACGTATTTTAAAACAAATACCTAATACAGGGTGGGAAATAAAATTTCCTTTTGACTGGTAAAAGCCCCGGTTGATTTTGATTTATTGCATATCCGCCCGCTTTCCTTTGACGTTACTATTGCACTCGCAATCTGAACGAGCACATATTTTTATTTGTCTGGTCGTTAGCTTTGCTGGATTTTGTTTAGATAAGGTGCAAGCGCTCGTGGTGTAGCATGATTAGCCGTTATTAATCGATCGGCAAGTTAAGCTACTATCGTGGTCTGGTGGTATTTCAAATCGAGCGTTTTCGTGCTTCGGATGGCACGTAAAGCCGTTGGTCCCGGTTATCACTTAATTGTGATAGTCGTTAAGCTAGTTGGAGGATTTTGGCGGCTTGAAAACTCCAAAAGTAGGTTGACCACTAGTCTATCTCCACCGCTCCGCAGTGGGCACGCGTGGTGGAGTATCGCCCAGTCCCTTTCACCCTGATTTGTGAAAGGAGGCCTGTGCTCGACATTATAGGCTGATGATGATGAAGGTTCAAGTAGGTATTTATAAACTATCGTAGTTATACTTTAACCCCCTTACTCATAAAACGTTATTTAACTAATATACTATTTAAAGGGTCACGTAAAAACCGTCACTCTATTGTCATTGTCAAATAATGTGACATTATTTAAGTGACCATTTAATCAGTGTACTAGTTAAATAGCGCTTTATGAGTAAGGGTGTTAGTGGTCAAATACTAATATCTTGAAGTATTTTATAACAGTACAGATCCAGTTGACCAGTAGTTTTTAGGAACATTCGAGGTAATACGATAAGTTGAGTAGGTGGTCGTCTCTCAAATACTGCTGCTTTCCATACGCAAAATGGCGATTATAACCTATGGTTTGTCTGAAACACATAAGAAGAAAACCCATAGCACCTTATTACAAAACATGGTTTAAAGGAAAACCAGGTTTTAAAATAGCCTCGTCCCTTTTTATTATATGACGTTAGAAAGTGACCAAATGACAGTAAAACCTGGCTTTACTTTAAACCATGTTTTGTAATAAGGGGGATAGAGCTTTATCGTTTATTACTTTTGTTAGACAAGTCTATGTTCATTGTCATAATTTTGAAATTAATATACCGGGTGGAGATTTCGAGATGGCATATTTTCGAAACCTATATTGGGTTAGTCATTTTGAACAACTTTTACTGTGGCATAAACACTGCTATCTCGAAAAAAATATTTTTTTTCATACATTTTGCTGGAGCAAGGTTAATCGTTAGTAGGAATGGAAATTTTTTTTTTTGAGAATTCAGCGTTGTTCTCATAGTAAAAGTTGCTCAGCATGACTTTCCCAATCTAGGTATTAAAAACATGCCATCTCGAAATCTCCACTCAGAATACCTAACATTTTATCTCATCTTGCTGCTATAAAATAAAGCTTGTAAACCCAAGATATCATCGCAGTATCATCGCGAAATAAACCTTCAACACAACCTAACTCGCATCTTACACACGTATATCACTGCTACAACATTTTGCAAGTAACATCCACCCTTTCACGAACCTATTCGCCTCCCCGTACCTTAGAAACCGCACGAATACTCGCTCTTACATAACAATAATACCTTTTCTACAGCCTCACTGGCAAATATCTAGGTATAAATACTGACAACCCTATGCGTTTCACCACGTGGTTCAATAATGTACGTGTGCGACGCTAACGCCATCTCTGGAGGGGTTGCGAAGCTACGATGAAGCGAGGTTGGGAAAATGGTTCAGCCGTGTAAAAGTTTTCCCTAAGTGTCGTGAAAGGAAACTCATTGTCAATAGATGGCGCTACCTGTAGCTATTTGAAGTTATAGCGAATTGAATATTCTTGATACTGATATGTGATTTTCTTTTGTTGCAGCTCTCGGAGCTCGAGCACAGGGTGCTGGAGGCCGAGGGCAGAGCAGAGGAAGCAGAGGACAAGGTAATTATATTTAAATTAAATACAAGTTACGTTATTAATTTCAGGCTAATTATTATCTAGTACAATCAGTAGATAAGATCGTTACCCATAATATTTAGCACCAGGATTATCTTACTTCCGTGTACAAACAAGATCACAAATAGCTGAAAATAAGTAATTGCCACGATTAATTACAATTCTAAACAGATATAAATCCCGCCATTTTTTTCACAACTCCAAAAGCGAAAAACAAACTCTAATTTCGTAAATCCCCGTTTTTCAAAAGCTTTTTGCAACAATAAATTCTCCTTCAACCCTAGCAGAGTTGCAAGTCAGGAGGGTCAGCAAAAACATTTCATTAATCCACTGTCACGACTTGCGAGGCCTTTTGTTTGGCAGGGAACCTTCGTCAGAGGCCGTTGAGACTATTTATGGACACCATGCTTATACGTTTATGATGGATGAACGATTATCATGTTTTGAATGTTCAAATGATGGCAAATTTTGACTTCGTTATCGTTGCTACTTAGTCCTTATTGAGATCAAGAGTGTTTTAACTGGAAGTAAGAATAGATATTAATTTAATATGATTTTTAATGAAGCGCTCTTGGTGTATCATTTTTAGCCGTTCATAATCGATCGGCATAGTTAAGCTACCACCGATGAGCCGTTACCTGGATGGGATATTTAAATTTGACCGTTTTCCGTGATTCGGAAGGCACGTAAAGCCGTTGGTCCCGGTAATCAGTTAATTGTGATAGTCGTTAAGCTAGCTCTAAGGCGGCTTGAAAACTCCAACAGTAGGTTACCCACGGCTACCTTCTACCATCGCAACTCTCGCCATCGACGGGGAATCCATCATCACACATTGAAACCAGATTTGTTTCGAACTGTACGGGCTAAAAGGAGTTTTCTTCCGCGGACGCTCGGACTGTGGAATGAGCTCCCCGCCGTGGTTTTCCCAATGGAGTACAGCATGGGGTTCTTCAAAAAGGGCGTGAAGAGATTTCTTCAGGGTCGGCAACACGCGAGTGATACCCCTGGTATTGCAAGCGTCCATAGGCTACGGTAACTGCTTACCATCAGGCGGGCCGTATGCTTGTTTGCCACCTTAGTGGTATAAAAAAAAAGGTTGACCTCTAGTCTATCTCCACCGATCCACAGTGGGCATGTGTGGTGAAGTATTTGCCCGTTCCCTTTTACCCTCATTTGTGTAAGGAGGCCTGTGCTGAGTAGTGGGACATTATAGATGATGATGAGTAATTTAATAGTTACTAGCTTCAGACCCGCGATTTCAACACAAAAAGGGATCAATTTCTAAAAATCCTTTCTTAGTGGATGCCGTAGCCATTATAGGAAGGAATTCGGCCACATCCCTATTAAAAAAGACAAGAAAATCTATCGCCGTAACCCAGTCAGGCCCATTAATGTTTACGGTTACCAAAACCTTTACAACCGGCAATAAAACAGTACGTAAGTAATTAGCTTCTCGCATCCTATAAAACCAACAAATCATTCCAATAATGGCCTTTGTGTCAATATAACTGTCCAAGAATTAACGCCCCAGTATATTAATTAATTAAACTGCAAACGTATTAATTAAGTTCGATTTCGATTGTACTGCCTGGGTGGACGACGAAATTTCTGCTATGCTTTGTAGGGGGTTCCGAAAAACGACACATCTGAAATTTATATGGACTTCATTGTCCTCAATTTTGAAAGAGCATTTCCTTATACCCGACTAGCCTTTATTCGCGACTCTGCCTGTGTAAAGACGACGTACGTCTACCTTCACTGGTACTTAGCTTCCTTAAGACACAGTGCCACATATATATAGTCCTAATCCTAAACCATCAGCATCTAACTCCCCGCATTTATAAGAATACTAACAGACAGACACAGAGACGTTATGTTTTATATTATGAGGTAGTAAAAGGATCCGATACACAACACCTAATACGACATTTTGTCGTAACCAGTATAACTAAGCAGACACGTCATAAAACACCCTTATTTGGAACATTTGTTGGAATACACGCTGACAGCAGAGAAATGGGGGACGACGGTGGATTACAACTCGGAGCGGGTAATGTCAGCAAGTTTTATGCTTAGTTACCGTTCAAAACTTTCAAGTTTTTCACTGCGCCGTGGAAAGTGGTTTATAAAACAATTTAAGTTTGTCCTGTTGGTTCAGAGTTGAATACCTATACCACAATGCAAATAGGTAAAGGCATAGCTACTTCGCATTTAGCTGATGCATGTTCTTTACCAAGTATCTTACGTATTAGAAATAAAAAGTGTATTACATTGAATTGTAATAGACATCGATACATTAAAAGTGAATCACTATATACAATACAATAATGTTGTAATAAGACTAGTAATAAAGTACTTCAATGATTGGTAAACTTTTTTTTCATCTAATGATTCGAAGTTATGCCTTTCATCAACAATAGTCGGTAATCACAAAATATATTTTTATCCATGTTTTTTTTACAAGTCAGCAAACAATCATCAATAAATAAATAATTATCTATGGACGCTTGCAACATACGAGGCATCGCACTCACGTCTTACTGATCCTTTCCCCCTCCCCAATGTGCTCTGGCGACCCTACTCACGCTCAGGAATACAAGATTTTTATTTCGCTGAGGTATTCTGTAAGGTGAAGGTCCTGCCCTTCTAGAGCTGCTCTTTAAGCGAAATAACACTATGCTCTACCAGACTCTACCTCTTAGAATGTTAAAAAGAAAAAAAAAACTTAAATGAATTGTCTTTCCATCAAAAAAAGACATTCAAAGCGGTTCATATTTACCAGAGTATGTACAGCAATAATAAATAGTTTTTTCTTTGTTTTTTCAAAGTATTTAATATGCTAACGCTACAGTACAATAAGAGCAGTGTACACAAGTGCAGGCTTACATCGACGCGGGGGATGGCTCATATTGATTTTCACAATTGCGGGATTATGACTCACTCTGCCGCTGCGTTTTAAGCCTTAATTAATTTTTCTGAGCGGGGACTTACCATTTTAATTAGATAATGTGGCTCTGAAATAGGGAAACGAATCTGTAAAAAAACTATTCAAAGGTAGCTTAATAATTTCATGTTTGCATAGCAAAACTGTTTTTAATCGTCTTTTTCAAATCTTACCTATAAAAATATTCTCTATTGGTTATATCGCCGCTGCTCGCATGCATTTTTTTTTTGTTAGTAACCGTTCACGGCCTTCGTACATTACCTGGGTGAATGGTATAGGAGCGCAAACTTTGCAAACACAACCAGAGAAACCTGGATTTTGATTTTGTGGTTGGCAATCACAACATCAATATAACTTGTAGAGAAAGTTGATGAAATGGTTAAATAAAAAAAATTTGAAGTAACATTAAAAGCCATTTTGCCAAAGTTTCTTTGATAGTTATATAATAACAGCGCTTTTTTTTTTTTTTTTTTTTTATTTACGTGGGGAAATCCTCCTAGGATACCCGACCGCCCTGGGGGGAGCGGCCTGGTTATGCCGGACTTTTACCAGCTAAAACCCCACGGTGGTCGCCACCTGCGCTACAGAGGGGGGCGGGCTCTCGTGCAGATCGCGTACCTGCTCGCCCCTCCACGCGCGGCGCTGTGATAGCCCGTCCCGGGGGAAGTGTGATACCTCCCCCCAGCACCCTCGCAGTGCTATCGCACGATGAATCGTGACCACAACGACCCATCGTCCTCCTCGGGGCCGCTTCTGGGCATTCAGGGCCCCCGCCCCGATTGCCCACGACCCCGAAGGTCCCCGTTTAGTCGCCTTTTACGACAGGCAGGGGAACACAGTATCTGTGATTCTAAGCCCCAGCTACAGGGCAGGAGGGCCGCCACGAGGCACTGCTGCGCCTCGGCGGCGTCGTCTCCGAGCGGGATCGGCCCTCTCCCGATCCCGTTCAGCAGCCTCCTTCTGGACCATTACGGTCTCGCAGAAGGAGGCTACGGCCCTCCAATAATAACAGCCCTATTCAAGAAAATATATTTCAATCCTTTAATTAAAGCATCATGTCATACTAATATTTTTATCGTTTGACACATTTCTTTCTTCTTTCTTTCTTAATATTTTTAACGTGTGTACGTGCTAGATATACTCAAATACGATAAAAGATATAAGATAAGAAGGTTATAGCCTTTATTGCGTAATTTTATAGATCCAATATGACATAATTGATTCCCCACTCAACACAGAAAGGTGATGCTTGTCATCAAAATAATATGGTTCTCTTAAAATGACTGATCTCGTGAACATAAATTCCGTTATCGATATCCAAAATCGTGAGATTAAAATCATTCTCCACAGTTCATAATCTCTTGTTGCTTGTACAAAACATGAATGATGACATTACCCTACTGATTTCGTCCCTTACGCTCCGCACCCCATTCATTTACCCCCAAATGAATTGAATCTTTATTCTGATGCAAGAAAAACTATTATCTTTTACTACACACTTGATTGTCAGTTGCACATTTTTTTTATATCAAAAAGTCTGGCTCTAGCAACAATACAGAAGTCCTTGTGGCCACCCCTCGACGCATGCGTACTAAACGCACCTAACTTCAAACGAATAAACCAAGCTACCATACGCGACAACTTCGTCCCTCTACCTGTATATACAACAATTTCTCCTTTTAATTTAACATTAAAATATTATACGAAACATAAATCAAATCCGTCTTAAAACTAAAAACGTTCGATTAAAAATAAAAAGTATCAAAATCACGTGTGCCCCATACGTAGCGAAGCGTGGATGTGTACAGCCTATATAGAAATACTTTTGATCAATAGGAGCTCTTTATTAATTTATTTGTGTTCTAGATAAGAAAGCGTTGCTTTTCGCTTTAAAAAGTGTGTTAAGCATTTAATGTGATATTACCTATCCAAGCCTAAGTGCTACAACGAATGTATATTTAGCTTTATTTGTGTAGTAATTAAGTGCGATAGTGTTTACGATAAGTCAATCGTCAATTTTGAATAAAGAAAACAATCCGTGTGTTTCCGGGTTTGTGATAGTGTTATTATGTCGAAACCTAATACGCTGAAGGCGCATAGACTGAGTGCAGAATTCGCCGAGAAACGTGGTCAGTCGATGAAGAAAACAGACCCATCGAGTTCATAGCAGCCACCGGTGAGTATTAAGATTTATTCGGCATTATTTTATGCCAATACAGCCTTTCGTTTTTAGCCAAAGAGAACCTAGATTTTACTTATTCCAAAATTATACTATGAGGTTATTTGACAACGTCCTCTTTTATATTTTACACGATTATTTATTTGTATGGCATTATTTCTGTTTTGAATCCAATTTTATGCCACATATGCATTGTAGGCTTTAGAGCTGTTTCAATACATAAATCCTGTGACCATATAGCTAGGTCAAGGCTACGTTATAAGTCAATGTTTTAATTATTCAGTAAATTCAAAAATTTTAGGTGACAAGCGTTTTTCTTTGATATAAATATGTCTGAAACACTTGACTAAATAATTGAGAACATTGAAAAAAAGTATTTATTCCAAATTCAAATAATCGTCATTAAGATAAGATTATATTATTGTTTTAATTTTATCTGTGGTATAACTTAGGTAGTTTACGTACTACAGCTTAGTGTCAATGTACCAGTAATGTTAGTTTCTCGTTATCATTTACAAATGTAGTAGGGCTTCGTAGTATTTCAGCACATGATTCTACGAACGAAGGGCAACATGGCCGCCACTCAGCTGTTTACTGCAGTACGCATGCGCGGCGGGTTTCCCGCCATCTTTGAACTTTGACCCAATGTCACCGTGAATGTTGCCACCGACAAAATTGGTGTTTCCAGATCTAAAAGCAAAATTAAATTGAATTGTTGTTATTCCTATATTAAGTCATTTATGTAGTACTCGGTAGGAAGCGCTCGTGGTGTAGCATGATAAGCCGTTTTTAATCGATCGGTAAGTTAAGTTACCATCCGTCGTGGTCGACCTGGATGGGTGACTCACTTAATTCGCTCACTTCCCTCCAATATGGCGAGAAGGGCGATGGCTGCCACACGCGTCATACTTGTGAACAGTTGCAGCTTGTGGGGGCTGGTCTGCTTATGGTTAATATAGATTCAGTCTACTTTGCAGTTTTGCCGCCGTGCCGGGGCACGCAATTGTTGTCAGTGCGATTAGAATGTAAATATTATGTAATGAATCTAAGCTTGTTTTGAAAAGAGTAATTGCTGAGTTTATTGCCGGCTCTTCTCAGCAAATGCAACCTTCCGAACCAGTATTAGAGTATTAGAGTTAGACTTGTACGTCTATTTGAATAAATGATTTTGAATTGTGGCTAGTTAGGTAGCTGGAGGCCTTCTAGGTGGCTTGAAAACTCCAACAGTAGGTTGACCACTAGCCTACCTCCGCCGGTCCGCAGTGGGCACGCGTGGTGGAGTATCTGCCCATTCCCTTTCACCCTGATATGTGAAAAGAAGCCTGTGCTCAGTAGTGGGACATTATAGGCTGATGATGTAGTACTCGTATGAGGAATATTCGTTTTAGAAACTTTGAATATGTATATCTTACTTACTAATTATAATGTCGTAGGAAACCATAATAGGTAGATTAACAAGAAAATGGTAAATAGCAATATTGAGCCCCAAATGCTACGATTATTTCTACACCGGGCCTTGCCATATCGCGATCATAATCTACCTTTTGTAATTTTCTTTATCAGTTATGGTAATGATCTGATTAACATAATGCTTATAAATAAACATAAGTTTTTGATTAAGTGAAGGAAATAATTAACCGAAAATATTTGGAAATAAAGGTACAAGATTGATGACAGGCAAGAAATCGGGTCCCGAAACATTTAGAACGCGTGGCAAAACAAACAAATATTTCTAGAACAAAGTTCACCGAAAATATCAGTATAAACCGGCTATTATAATAAGACCTGTAGATTATAAACATGACTTGATTAGGATAGGTCCTCGTTATTTAGCTGAAGTCAATTATCAGACATTGCCTGAGCGAATATGCAAATTATTATTAAACCGAAAACACGCCACGGTCGGTTGTCACGCATTTTTGGAAATTTACCGCCATTATTAGAAATTCCTTATGGTGGGTCCATGCTTGGCGAACCGAGCACGAGTCGAGCCACGAACGAGCACACTGCGAGCACGATTCGCGTAGCGTGGACGGGCTCGCGAGCCTCGAACGAGCGCGATTGTCAGTTTTTCACGAACAAAGGGATTCGCATCGTGCTCGGTTCGCCAAGCATGGACGCACCATTAGATGTTTTTATTTCTCTACTCAAGATTGTTTTTAAATGTATTGTGTGTGTATGTATGTTGTGTGTTATGTGTTTCATAATTATTAATTATAATATTGCATTAAGAATGCAGTGGTATAATAAAAGAAATATAATAATCGGATTTGGATGAAATTTGGCAAACAGAACATGTTCTGGATTAACACAAAGGTTACTCTTTATCCCGGAAAAAAATGATCCTTGGGAACGCGGGTGAAACCGCGGGGTACAGCTAGTAACTATGTATAATAAGTGCTTTGTGCGATGGAATAAATTTCTCTCAGTATGCAAGTAAGTACTAATAAGGGAAATACTATTTTAAACATGTCATTTTGAACCTTATTTCACCTGTATTTTACGATTAACCCATAAGAAATCTGTTGTAGTATTTTGAGACATCAATGAACCAAAGGTTTACGATTGGAAAATGGAACGATGAATACTTAATCACTTTTATTTAGAATTTCGTTCGCTGCTCTATTTTTGTACTGAAAATAACTTTTCTAACAATCGAACTGGAAATGGCGATGATATCATTGCCAATCTAGTTTCGGGTGAAAAGATTTGTTTCTGAAAATTCTGAGGAATAAAGCTATTTTGGTCGTAAATATGTATGTACCTACTGCTA
Source organism: Achlya flavicornis (assembly GCA_947623365.1). Taxonomy (NCBI): domain Eukaryota; kingdom Metazoa; phylum Arthropoda; class Insecta; order Lepidoptera; family Drepanidae; genus Achlya; species Achlya flavicornis. The sequence goes on from OX392482.1 coordinate 10,719,892, forward strand.
TCTACAAAACAATGCTCACTCTTTTAAAATGCTATTACAATATTGAAACATCTGTATATAGGTACAGTCGATTATAATGAGATATATCCATTTATGTTACAAAATTATGTATCCTCATGGATGCAATAGTTTTATTAATAATAGATTTCAGTGGAAATGTGATGGTATATATCTAATTATATATACATTAATTATGTAATCGACTTTACCTATTTTAATATCAGCGTAAGGTTGCGATTCAGATTTTGAAAATGGAATATTAATTTAATCGCACTCGAAAATAAGTCACTTTGAAATTAATAGTGAGAGTAGTGTCATCTAGTAGCAGCTATGGAGTATGATTCATGGGGTGCAACAACCTCGTCCAGACAGATGGTGGAGCGGATCGGTCGCTGGATTAGTCTGCGGATTCGAGGGGTTTTGCCGACTTTCTGCACAGAGGATGATAGCGGTTTTATTTAGTTGAGATTTATATTGTTTGCGCCACAGAGAAAAGAAATGTATAAATGTATAAAAGAAGTGTATTCTCTTTTCCGTGGTTTGCGCAAATCAAACTAGGTACGGATGGGGTGCTGCGGTGAATGCTTTTATCGTTTTTATTTCAAAGAACAATGTTATTTATGTGACCCTTTTACTATTTAGCTTATGTAAGGGTCTGGGTGGATGCAGTATGTCGTCTAGGACCGTTGCCTTCACTCAGGAACTCCATGTTGCACTTTTTTTTATTTATAGGTAGGTATTCATTCCGTTTGAATACCGGGGTGCTCTTAAGATCTTAAATATAAGAAATGTTTTATAGAAATATATTAAAGACTGTCTAAAACGAATTCGTTAATTTTTTTTTATAAATAATTGTACAGCAAAAAATCACAAGTGCTTTTATGGTTGTTAATATATGCCTGGTATATAAAGTTGCCTATGTATCTCTCCATAACACAGGCTATCTGCGTGCCATTATTCATCGCGATCGGTTTAGAGGATTAGTAAAGTGTTAACAAAAAGACAGACATAGTTACTTTTGCATTTATAATATGAGGATCAAAAATATAGCTCCATATGCAACACTATTATATTTAAAGCGAATAGGAAATCAAGCACGACTGGAACGTTCAACGTCACAAGTACCAACTTACGAGATAGCACATTTTGTAGTAAAACTATACATTGCAATATAAACCCAAGATATTATGGAAGTAGAGTCTACATTTGCTTGCTTGCTATCCTTGTAGAACACTGTGCTTGTTCCACAACCGAAGCAAAGTTTGGACATCAACTTTATGTGAACCAGTGCAGGTTGGTTCGATTGTTGGCCAAACTGTGTCTCTATCAGTACCAATATTATAAATATTAAGAGAAGTAGAGCATAGCGTTATTTCGCTCGAAAGCAGCTCTACTGGGGAAATACCTCCAATGTACACACGGCTACAGATCAAGCTATACTGATCTCGCATTGTATAGGATTTCCGTACTATGGGAGGTCAGCTTATACTAGAAATGTATAGCTTGATCGGTAGCCGTGTGTACATGTCAGCCAGATAACTTTGTTGTGTTCTTGCGCGTGAGTAACGTCGCCAGTGCTCATTGGGGAGTAGCGAAGGGTCGATAACCTGAGTTGCAATCGCCTATATAGCTACGGTAACCGCTTACCATCAGGCGACCCTTAGCTTGTTAATCTAATTCTTCGTATAAGTATTTTTATATTTGTCGTATTAGCTTTGGCTCACAGGTAGCCTTTGGATTCAATTCAAAGCAATTGGAGTTTCAATACCTTCAATCAATAAATAAGGATCTTATATGAACTTTGATGACCTCTGATCTTCTAGAATGATCTAGACCTCTTTTCGGTTACACATCAGCAATTCACAATCAGGTGGACCGCCTACTAGCCTAGCCTGGCCTAGCCATCTGACATTTACAGATGAGCTACAAAATCTCTGCGATCGAGTAAGCACTTCCTCAATATCCAGTAGCACATTTAAATTAATTTGCTCAAGGAACGTGTCCAATCTCTTCGGGATCTGTTTATTACGGAACTAATTCAGGCTTCCGGCTGCGAATGTCCTTAGCTACATATGTGTAACTAATTAACCACTCTCTAATGTGTGTATTTCCTAATGTGTTCGTTTATGGTTATTTCCTTGTCGTTATTAATATTGTTTTTGATGTTTGTTTATAGACAGCTGGAATATCAAGCTGTAGCTCTTTCTACTCGTTAGGTTCTTTGTATTACTGAAACTAAATCGGACCACAGGTTGCCCACAGGTGGGTGCTCCAGCACCAATATCAGTAATACAGAACATGAGGAGTTGTTGCATAGTGTGTTCATCATGGATTTAATGTATTCTTCTATGTTCCCTTCCACTTATTTCCATACTAAAATCTACGATAATCATTGTTTGCAACAATTCGTTGTTGTCTTTATCAATATTGCATAATTTAGGTGGTTTATTTATCTCAAAATTTCCCAAAATCTTATCTTTTCTCCCACAGTTATTAAGTGACATGAAAGAACAACTTTTTCTGCTCTATACTAGATTTTGTATTGGTCATTCTAAAAACACAGATTCAGATCATTTTAAAAATCTCCTTGACGATCATGGCAAACTTTTTATGTGAACCACCACATGTTGTAAACAACCATAACACTACGACCCCGACGGTAGCTCGGTTACTACATATACTTTATCAACCATAAACCTATCAAGACGTTAGTAATGATATCGTCTACATTAGTCGCCTCCAGAAGCTCTCCGAATAGGGTGATCCACATAAAGAACTGCAATATAAGTGTAGGGCGACCATTTTGTTAAAAATATCCAGACAAGTGTTAGAGGACGCGAATACTGAAAATAACATTGCACCTAAGGGATGTCTTTATGCCGGACAAAACCAGACATATGGTAACCCTAGCTAAGGGTAAATACCCATGCTGAGCGAAGGTCCTTTCCGTTATCGTTTGGACATGTCCCGTGTGACGATAAAACGTGATATAGAGATGATGAGAACGATGTTTGTGAAAGAATTCTTCCATTGAGTTGGGTCTTCATAATATATTTATTTGATATTGAGCTTATAATGGCCCTGATTCTGTTGTTTACAACTTAACTAATTTTAGTCTCACTATGTCTCTTTCTAACAAAGAACATAAGAAAAGGATGTAAGAAATTTAGTCCTGTCAAATTAGTCCAATGCTTGTTATCAATATTTTCAAAATCTATCGCGGATACGTCTAAACACCCGCAAACGAAGACGGCAAAGACTAATTTGAAAGCTTTAAATATGTTCTATCCCTTTTCAATAATGTTCGCAAGAAAGAGATGTGTTGTGGCTACAATTAGTTTAGTGCGATTTACAGCAAAATCGGCACCAATGTATTCTTTTAACAGGGTATCTAAGTATTTAGTTTAAGTGTGGTGGTACGCTTTAATTTAACTTCATACTTGTTAACAAGACTAACATCAATATAATCATGTGTTAGTCAATTCGATATCACAAAATCTCTCTTTATATGAACTATTTTAAATTATCTGCTGTCACAGTAAATTTGAAGGTCCAAATCATCATATATGTAAGATTCCACAGAGTAAATTCCTTATTCCATTACACCGATATCTTCTGCGTCTATAGGTACCGTATAGTGCAGCAAGCTAATAAAATCTGTATTAATATTACGACACACTTCTCTTAGACGCTTTCACATAAGTCATCGACAACCCTAAGAGGTAGATCTCCATAATTCATGAGTCTGCGCATAGTATGACGCAATGCGCATTTACATAGATTTCCTAACAGCCTCAGGCCATTGGGCGCAGCTGGCTTCGTAATACATTTTTTATTATTTTCTCCTTTACTGAAAATAGATTTTCCATTAAAATCCACCACTTGAGCACTTCTGAGCTGTTCCGCTAGTCGCTCTATTTTGGCTGACTATCTATACTGTTAATATAACCTTTTGCAAGTCTTGATATTTTTCACCAACATATAATGTAGTTTCTAATGTCAGTGAAATCCGACTTTTCAATCAATTCTGATCTTTACAACATTTTGCTTTGTACTTAAAAGTTTGCTGGCACTGGCTAAGCTCTCTTTTAGCACTACCGCAGTCGGGTAAAATTTCAAAACTTTTGTGTTTGAATGTCCTTTAGAGCAATTGTTTCTTGCGGACCGAATCTACCCCTTCAAATTAAGACATATCAACATTTTAGGCTTTTCGGTACGCGGACGAACAAAGAGTGGGCCGAATGTACTAAAGACCCCTAATGACTTCGACTTTTCAGTAAGACAAAAACAAAACATTAAATAGCTCTATTAGCAATAATAAAGTTTTTTTTTTCAAAAACTTCATTAAAAAATCCCCAAATGTATTCACCTCACCTTAATTAAAAATCAATTCAGCATCACAAATACACGTGCTATTGCGCAATATAGACTCTCTGAGAACTCGTCAGGAAATCACGTCCGAATATGTCACAGGAAACGCCTCTCCTACACGCTTCCTTTATACTGTCAACACACCTCTTCTATATGCGTCGGCCGTCAGTCCGTCAGTCACGACCGAACACCGAATTCCGAACATAATGGGTTTGACGAGTTTGATTTTGATACGGTCCCCCTTATTAAAATCTACTTGTTTGCCACGCTGGTAACAAGGACGTTAAATAAAATTCGGACATATTCTCGCAAAAAAAAACTGTGTCGCTGAGAGTAGGCCACCTCGCTGTACGTACAAGCCGGCACACACATTCACACATTAGTCGGCCATTATGCGGGTAAACGTCAAACGAAAAAATATTATAATGTTGTAAAAACCGTAGTGACCGGAGAAAAAAAAACCAGGAATCACGTTTCATAGGTAAATTAATAACACAATTACTTAGTTCACACACACACACACACATCATTAGCCGCCGTCATTACGTTGCCTACGAGAGTACTGTCCTACCTTGTCTGTGGCTGGTAAGAACAATTTTATTTCAGTATACTAATACTGATGCTGTGTTATACCGCGCATATATACCTATCGACTGCCTCATTCCGAATTGAAGTCTGTTAGCAGCTGTTAGTAAAATAGGATGGTAATAACCCAACTGTCTGTTTGTCATATAAATCGTGACCAGAATCAATCAGCTCCAAATACCTTATTGTTTCAGACATTACGCGATGTAGGTATCAGTAAAGTTTTTGCTAGAGCAGTCTTACTGGCTTTGATAATGCAGATGAATATGAAGAACCGAAGAATCATCTACGTATAGCGACAGCTGAAGAACCACGACAACAAATATAATATGTAAATGCATTAACAACAAAAGATCAAAATAAATCAAAGATGTAAGTATACGAAATTCTTCATACACTGATTCATCTGATCCTAAGCAGAACTTGTATAAGGAGACCATATAACTGATATTACATAAACATAAATAGATATTCTGTATTATTACAACAATTATAATGTATAAAACACCAGCCATTAGCCAAAATATGTACCGTACATATGTCAATACAGAGAGAATACGGACAATAGAGACACGTTTGTTTATGTCTATTGTGTCAGTCCGTCTCGTGTCCATTGTTTGTTTGCTCTCGGTACCAGTATTTCTCAAATCATTCAATGTGGACCATATCGGATGTGCTGAGAATTTTAATCGTCTGGAGCCGTAGCGATGTATTTATTTATTTATACTTAAATTATTACATAATTAAAATGTTTTACGGTGCTTGCAGTTTCTGTAGGATTCCGGTAAGTGAAACTGTTTTTTTTTTTAAATATTGCTCGGAGGTAGTGACGTAGAAAACCGTGTCAAAGGTTCCAAACCTACAGTGAGCTTAAGTTTTTGGAGAAGGACATCATGTTGATCCAATAACTCGGTCGTAGGTAACCACCCTGACTGATAAAATCAGTCGCAAAGCACCTATCCCCTCAAGGCTTTACGGGCTTACCACCTTCGACCACATCATCATTTACCATGGTGAGATTGTGGTCAAACAAAAAATTGATGAAGACTTGTTACTCGTGAGACATGATTATATACTTTCTTTGTAAAGAAATGTTACACTAATAATTTTCATACAATCTTCACACCAAATATGGAATGCACCAAAACTGTTTCTTATTTGTCTCTCGTTAGCCGTATCTGGCGCATAGGTAGTTCGGTGCTGTTGGCAACGCGCCAGACCATAGCACTGGCGCCCATACTTTTGCTCTTTTTCCCCTGTCAGGTTAGAAGTGGTACACACAGCGTTTGTTTTGTTTGAGAAACGATCTCCGATAGAGCTTTGACGATAGTTGAGTGCAAAGTTTTGTTTAAGCTTTTTGAGGCCTGACTAACTCTGACTTAGAGTATTATTAATATGAGAGCATTAGTATTTGACATTATTGTTCTTTTTTTTTACTGTTTTTGACAATTCTTAATATGGGTCTACGCTACGCGAAACGAGCATGAGCCGAGCACATGCGGAGCACGAATTCGCGTAGCGTAGACAGACTTGGGAGCCTCGAACGAGCGTTCGGATCGCGCTCGACAGCGCTCCGCCAGTTGTCAGTTTTTTGACGAACACAGGGATTCGCATCGCGCTCGTATTTTAGGCTCGTTGTGAGCTAGTTGTATTTGACATCGCAATCGGCTCGTGCTCGTTTCGCGTATCGTAGACGCACCATAACCACCACCATAATAGTGCGTCCATACTAACCGAACACGAGCCGAGCCACGAACGAACAGCATTTGTTCGTTCGTGGTTCATTCGTTAAATTGTTGTGAACATATCCTAAGAGTGTCTTTCTCGTTGTTTATTGTCTAGCGCCGGTTCAGTCGTGTGTTGTTTATTAGCTATCATGGTTGACTGGTGATGTACGGACAGATACATCATTAAATAAGAGACAATAATTAAGCTATTCCACGGTTTAATTGATTAATTAGACTTTAACGATTTATTTATGAGAGAGATAGTTCACAAATCAGAATGAAATCATCAAAGAAGATGTTCAGAAATAATTAATGCGACTAAAAGAATTGTCATTTTTAAAATAGCTTTGATCGTCGAGAACCTTAAAAACGTTCCTATAAATATTGAGCTATTATTACTACGTATAGAGAAGCTATCATCATCATCATCATCATCATCATTTCAGCCTATTGCAGTCCACTGCTGGACGTAAGCCTCCCCCAGGGTTCGCCACATGGCCCGATCTCCCGTTTTCGCCATCCAGTCACCACCAGCCACTTTTTTCAGGTCGTCGGTCCATCTGGCCGGAGGGCGTCCTACACTACGCGAAGCTATCATAAGCAAAGTTAATGTCCCATTTTTTTTGAGTCAACTAAAGTTCTCTTTAGCGCTGAAACAATAATATCTAGTCGTGACAGTACAAACACGCTATCCGAACGCGGCTTTTAGGAGTATTTTTCTTCCAAACACCGTGGTTTTCAAGGCGCTTACGCGTTTCATTCACCGTTCTACAACAACAAGTGTGGTCGGATGGCCTCACTTGAACGGAACATAATTGTGATGTGTAGCGTTCTTCTCTATACATAGTAATTATAGCTCCATGCCTATGAACAGATACGTCTTTATTGTACACCAAAAGAGGAATACTTGTACAAAGGACGAAAGCGGTCTCTTCCAGACATCCATGGCATGGTGTATCATAATTAAATAAAGTAAACAGTTACACACATACATTGCTCGCCAGAGCTCATTGGGGAGGGGGGAAAGGTCGGTAACGCGTGAGCGATGCTTCGTGTGTTGCAAGCGTCCATATGGCTACGGTAACCGCTTACCATCAGGCAGGCCGTATGCTTGTTTACCGACTTAGACGTATAAAAAATAAAAAAACTTTATTTAATTTTAGGTAAGCTTTTGCCTAAAAAGGTTCTATGGTTAAAAGTAGGATTGATAGCTTTTGTATTTTAGAATTGTTCATTTCCCGCCAGAGCGACATCATTTAATAACAATACAACGAGAACTTTCAAGAATTATACACGCATTATGCACTATACGGCTCTACCACACATTTCCCATTATACTCCCATTCGCAGCGCCATTTTCCAACTGTCGTCCTTTTGTCTTGTTAAAATAAACAATGTCACCACATGCCCATTAGGCGCATGTCTGACAGTCGAGTATCCAGCGAGTAATGAACACAGCTACGCAAGAAGCGAAATCGCCGCGATTGAGCTGTAGACTTCTTATTTGTGAATGTCAACTCAGCTGTGGATAAAGGCCTTGGTATCAAATGCCTTTCACTGAATTCCCTGAAGACATCTTCGGGTGCGGGCTTACCACGTTAGTTAGTAGCCGTGCATGGCGAATGTTCGTGGATGGATTTAGATCATATGAGCTTGAGCATTGGCAAAGGAATTTATCGCGAGAAAACCATATCACGGTAGAATAAAAATCTGACGTTTAGCACCAATATTGGTTTGTTCCCGCAGCTGCAATTGTGAGCCAGTTCTCTCCTAGGCTTTGTGTGCTTAGCAAAGTAAAAAATGTATAGGCATGTATTTGACCACAATCTCACCATGGTCAGTGGTCATGGTCAGAAGGAACTGGCTCGCAAGTGCAGCTGTCCCCTGTCAGGTTAGAAGTGGTACACACAGCGTTTGTTTTGTTTGAGAAACGATCTCCGATAGAGCTTTGACGATAGTTGAGTGCAAAGTTTTGTTTAAGCTTTTTGAGGCCTGACTAACTCTGACTTAGAGTATTATTAATATGAGAGCATTAGTATTTGACATTATTGTTCTTTTTTTTTACTGTTTTTGACAATTCTTAATATGGGTCTACGCTACGCGAAACGAGCATGAGCCGAGCACATGCGGAGCACGAATTCGCGTAGCGTAGACAGACTTGGGAGCCTCGAACGAGCGTTCGGATCGCGCTCGACAGCGCTCCGCCAGTTGTCAGTTTTTTGACGAACACAGGGATTCGCATCGCGCTCGTATTTTAGGCTCGTTGTGAGCTAGTTGTATTTGACATCGCAAGCGTAGAACGAAGAGCGGCTCGGCTCGTGCTCGTTTCGCGTATCGTAGACGCACCATAACCACCACCATAATAGTGCGTCCATACTAACCGAACACGAGCCGAGCCACGAACGAACAGCATTTGTTCGTTCGTGGTTCGTTCGTTAAATTGTTGTGAACATATCCTAAGAGTGTCTTTCTCGTTGTTTATTGTCTAGCGCCGGTTCAGTCGTGTGTTGTTTATTAGCTATCATGGTTGACTGGTGATGTACGGACAGATACATCATTAAATAAGAGACAATAATTAAGCTATTCCACGGTTTAATTGATTAATTAGACTTTAACGATTTATTTATGAGAGAGATAGTTCACAAATCAGAATGAAATCATCAAAGAAGATGTTCAGAAATAATTAATGCGACTAAAAGAATTGTCATTTTTAAAATAGCTTTGATCGTCGAGAACCTTAAAAACGTTCCTATAAATATTGAGCTATTATTACTACGTATAGAGAAGCTATCATCATCATCATCATCATCATTTCAGCCTATTGCAGTCCACTGCTGGACGTAAGCCTCCCCCAGGGTTCGCCACATGGCCCGATCTCCCGTTTTCGCCATCCAGTCACCACCAGCCACTTTTTTCAGGTCGTCGGTCCATCTGGCCGGAGGGCGTCCTACACTACGCGAAGCTATCATAAGCAAAGTTAATGTCCCATTTTTGAGTCAACTAAAGTTCTCTTTAGCGCTGAAACAATAATATCTAGTCGTGACAGTACAAACACGCTATCCGAACGCGGCTTTTAGGAGTATTTTTCTTCCAAACACCGTGGTTTTCAAGGCGCTTACGCGTTTCATTCACCGTTCTACAACAACAAGTGTGGTCGGATGGCCTCACTTGAACGGAACATAATTGTGATGTGTAGCGTTCTTCTCTATACATAGTAATTATAGCTCCATGCCTATGAACAGATACGTCTTTATTGTACACCAAAAGAGGAATACTTGTACAATGGACGAATGCGGTCTCTTCCAGACATCCATGGCATGGTGTATCATAATTAAATAAAGTAAACAGTTACACACATACATTGCTCGCCAGAGCTCATTGGGGAGGGGGGAAAGGTCGGTAACGCGTGAGCGATGCTTCGTGTGTTGCAAGCGTCCATATGGCTACGGTAACCGCTTACCATCAGGCAGGCCGTATGCTTGTTTACCGACTTAGACGTATAAAAAAAAAAAAACTTTATTTAATTTTAGGTAAGCTTTTGCCTAAAAAGGTTCTATGGTTAAAAGTAGGATTGATAGCTTTTGTATTTTAGAATTGTTCATTTCCCGCCAGAGCGACATCATTTAATAACAATACAACGAGAACTTTCAAGAATTATACACGCATTATGCACTATACGGCTCTACCACACGTTTCCCATTATACTCCCATTCGCAGCGCCATTTTCCAACTGTCGTCCTTTTGTCTTGTTAAAATAAACAATGTCACCACATGCCCATTAGGCGCATGTCTGACAGTCGAGTATCCAGCGAGTAATGAACACAGCTACGCAAGAAGCGAAATCGCCGCGATTGAGCTGTAGACTTCTTATTTGTGAATGTCAACTCAGCTGTGGATAAAGGCCTTGGTATCAAATGCCTTTCACTGAATTCCCTGAAGACATCTTCGGGTGCGGGCTTACCACGTTAGTTAGTAGCCGTGCATGGCCAATGTTCGTGGATGGATTTAGATCATATGAGCTTGAGCATTGGCAAAGGTATTTATCGCGAGAAAACCATATCACGGTAGAATAAAAATCTGACGTTTAGCACCAATATTGGTTTGTTCCCGCAGCTGCAATTGTGAGCCAGTTCTCTCCTAGGCTTTGTGTGCTTAGCAAAGTAAAAAATGTATAGGCATGTATTTGACCACAATCTCACCATGGTCAGTGGTCATGGTCAGAAGGAACTGGCTCGCAAGTGCAGCTGTCGATACACACCGGTATAGGTGGGGTACCGACAGATTTTCAATTTAAGGTTGCTAACCAGGCAGGTGGGTATTACACAGTACCCTTACCACCGACCTATGGTTTCCTCACGATGTTCTCCTTAACGGACAGCTCAAGCTCATTGTAGGATTCGAACCCGGGATTCGTCGCGTCATTCGCCGTTACTGCCACTAAGCTATCATCACCTTAAACTGAACATCGTCTGGACATGATCTGACTATCCGTGAAATCTCTTACACGACATTTCGTTTCTAAAACGAGAAAGACTAGCCTACGTTCAAACGTCTGCCTTATAAAATAACGAGAATCGCGCGTGTTCTCACCCGACTAAAGTTTTAACAACCTTTTTTAACCATTGCCCACCTACATGTTGGCCTGGGTCCAAATATGGTTGTTTTATTTTTTGTACATCGTGTAAGTACCAGACAAGTTGTTAGTTATGAAACAAGTCCCGTTGTTTCCATACCTCTAAGTTAGCAATCAAGTATACGGCCCGCCTGATGGTAAGCGGTTACCGTAGCCTATGGACTCTTGAAACACCAAGGGCGCGTTTGCCGACACTGCAGAAATCTCTTCACACCCTTTTTGAAGAGCCCCATACTGTACTCTCATAAGGAAGCTCCTTTGAGACCGCACATTACGAAACCATTCTGTTTCGAAAATGATTCAAAAGACGTAAATAACAAAAAAAACATTCTATTCTATTCTATTCTATTCTAAATTTTTAAAGGAAGAGGATCTATTAAAAGTTTCAACTTTTTTAGTTAGCAAGTTTCAAAACTCACTCAATATGCTAATTTTAAAATATCTGCCAGGACTAAGGACAATAAATTTAAAGCGAAAACTCAAACAAACGGCCGTTCCTGGCAGAATTTCAGCCGCAAACGATCTAGGTCTAAACTTGGCTCTACTTGTTTACACTTCAAAGTTCACAGCGCGAGTTATCCTTGAGGCGTGATATTATTTATGAAAAGGGTTCAAGAGAAATGGCGGATCATTTAGCATAATTATACTTGTAGTTTAGAGCGCTTTAGACATTCACAGCGCTTTCATTTTATGCTGATTATTTTAGACATTATTATATTTATTATGATAAATATTAATGACTTCATACATTTCATGGAATTGTTTATACTTTTAACGTACCTAGGGAAACAGTTGTCCGTACATGTACACACGGCTACACGTCAAGCTATACATTTCCAGTATAAGCTGACCTCTTGTTGTACGGAAATCCCAAACAATGCGAGTTCAGCGTATACTGGAAATGTATAGCTTGATGTGTAGCCGTGTGTACTAGGGAAAATATTGTGGTTCCTACCTACTTGTTTTTAACTTCTGGCATCCCGTTTTCTGCTTTACGGTTGATTTTCTGTGGAATGGAAAAATGATGGATTTTCCGAAATTCGAAACAACACACCGGGATCGTTGGAGAAATCACTAACTACTACAATACTACTAACTAGTCTAAAATAAACCCGTCTATTTGTAACTTACATTTTCATATTGCATGATGTCTATAATAACTGGTTTCCTATAAATAACGCCCTCTATATGTCAGCTGTCAATTCGGGCGTCGCTGTCACCGATCAAAGTCTGTTTAGTGTACATTAGACGAATAATAGCACTTCCTCGCTGGATTACTCATCAACTTTTCCCCCAACTCTTTTACGAATTACCGTGAAAGTTTACTTAACATGATTTAAAAAAAAAATGGATTTAATAAAGTTTTATATTAATATTGATTGAAGAGTATAGTATAGGTTATTTGAGTACTTCGGCCACATTGCAAGAAAGAGAGGCGACAACCTTGAGAAGCTGTGGAGGGAAAGAGGCCGAGGGGTCGAAGCCCGATGCGTTGGTCTGATCAAATTCGCGCAGCATCGGAAACTAGTGTGTGTGCTGCTATCCACACAGCAGAAGACCGATCCGTACGTATGTATAATATCATGTATACGAGAAAAACTAGCCAATGAAATACTCGATTGAACCGAAATCGATTTGAAAGAACAATCGATGATTGTGACTTCAATTGTTCTCTCCATATGTGATAAGGTCTGATTATTACGCTTATTGTTTCAATAATAAATCTGCCATTATGATTTGTTAACCTTTGACCTCGGTAACTTCCTGATATATCGATATGAATGAAGTTCTGACCATGAACTTTGGTGGGTAGCTTCTTCTTGAATGACAGACGCAATCTCACCCATGAATGCATGTCCTGAGTCTGGGTGTAACTATGTATTTACAAACAAAAAATAGTATTATGTAATAGGTATATCAGTTATATGGTTTCTGTAGTACAAGCTCTGCTTAGTTTAGGATCAGATAGCCGTGTATGAGGAATGTCACAGGATATTTTTACAGTGTAGGGTTAGGTACACCCAAGAATGAACTATCCAAAATATTTTTTTTTATAAATTCGTCCCCAGAGGAAATGAGATGAAGAAAAGAAAAGTCGTTTGCGATTAAAATTAAATCGTTTCAATATATTCACGTATTCTTGAGAATTGTACAACATCAACTTCTATGGAAATTACGTGCCAACGCGAGATGATGGCGTATTAGGAGTAGTTTTAATGTTTGTTTAGGTAATAGAACTTCAAGATAAAGAAGAGCACTTCCTCTTTCCTCTTTAACAAGTTGACCCGTGGATATTACTATCATAATTACCAAATGAATTATTAAACAATACTCAACTGACAAATTACCCTCGAAATTGCAGCAGTTATATATGGAAAACTTGGCTTCCATTATATTCCAATCTCTCGATAATAATATCAAAAGTACTGTTTACCCATCGTTACATCAAGTCATGGAATTTCCCCATGTTTATAAATTAAAACCTTTATAATAAACACCGACATAAAGGCAGTGTGTAAAATGGATATTCAAGAAAGCTCTGAACTCTCGACTAGTTGGCGCCCGCGCCGCCCGGTGTGGGTGGGTATACGTGGGTGACGCGCGTTATGTCTTCGCAAACTATAGGTCATATACTGTCACTGTCTTGGTGTTATTGTTGAAGTTAATGGTAGTTGAATTTCAGGGTTACTGTAGTGGGGTTTTGAGTTGAAGTAACATATATGGGAGCATTAAAGTTAACTCAGACGTAGACATTTACCTGTGAATACCAAGCTATTGTTACCGAATTTGTTTCTGTGGTCTGTACTTTCTCATTATTGAAAAGTTTTATCAGAAGATTTAATCAAATATTCTTCGTTGAATTAACACACAACTGACTACGAACTTATCCAATAAAACACTATTTTATGAACCAAATTAATTATTTAAAATCATGTTTCAAATCAAAGTCTAGCAAAAGTATCTCAATTTTCACATAACAAAATATAAAACTTACAAAATGTTTCGTCATCTCCAGGGGCGTAGGAACATTTTGTATTCTGGAAGAGTTCAAAATTGTTCTCCTCTACGTCATACGCCGCGTAACTGAGTTTCATCATACGAGTAAAACTTCAGCAAACGGCTCTTTGATACAATCTAGCCTTTACAAACAGCCGAGTCTTCTGTAGGTACTGGAAAAGTGCAGTTTATGCATATATGTATGCTCAGTGAAGCGAAGTGATCAAAATAATTATTATATCTGAAGAAATCATTGCGAATTCTTCACATCAATTTTTACAAAAAAAATTTTTTTTAGAGGGATTTAGGTTTTAAATGTTTTCCAATAATAATAAGCTAGTGACGTCGAATGTCCGTAACTAAGGTCACGGGGTCGAATCCTACAATGAGCTTTGGATGAAGTATAAGATAACCATATCACGATTGTAGGGTACTTTATCTGGCAATAAGTAATTCCTCAGCAAATCTTTTTGACTTCGATATCGCTCCCTGTGGCCAATGCAAGCCTTTTATTATTCTTCCCTCTTTGGAAATGTTTCAGTATATTCAAAATATTTTTTTTACTAAATTGCGATGTCAGTTTCACATATCCAAAATCACTTGCAGTAAAAAATCATACCTCTATCTTAGAAAATGATTAAAAGAAAATATTACCTACACAAGCCACCACATAATATAACTATAACATTTTCCACTTATCAAAGTGAGGTATTCCCTAGGGCTACCTGCCGAGGACCTAGTTTTAATTAAATTCCCGTCGTCCATTCAATACTGTATTTATTTAAGCCGCGTACACACTACCGCACGGTACTCAACCTTGCAATGCGTCCAGGTTTAATTTGTTGAACAGAAATTAGTTTCTAACGATCGATCGAGTATTTTATTACTATTGGTCGCCGAACGGACGTAATCATGTCGAATTAAATGTAATTTGTACACAGCTGCGGTAAATTATAGCTGTCACATACATATTCTGTTTTAGATTCAATTCTCGTTGTATTTGGGTTTATGTTAATTTATATGATTTTCCTAAACTTATTGGATTCCATTTAATATACTCTCAAAATATTCTACAAAATTGTACACATTTAGTAACCCAATTTATATTCAAAAATTAAGTTGAGGATTGGATTTTTAATTTTTACTACGCCCATACCAATTTAATATTTTAAGAAATCTCCATTATTACAATTAACTTAAATAATTCGACCACGTTTTCAAACAGGAGAAAAAACTACAATTCTTTCTCCTTTTTGTTTTATTACCATTGAAATGCTCTAATAAAATCGCACCGTCCGCGCGTCCTTCATAAAGCTAATGGACAAATATTTGACCGCCTTATGCTCGCAATAAAAACACGTGCACCCACCTCACATATTCTTTTAATAAGATTTCTTAACACAGTGGTACAAAACTCAAATTTGCTTGGCAAATATTCTCTGTAGGATAATAGTGTCTCCCTATAATATGAGTCAGTGAAGCAAAGATGGGGTGCAACAGACCCTACCCTACTTTTTAGGGTTGACTTTGACTCACTAATCGATATTTTTGCCCCAAATATTGTAATGAGATATGGAAAATACGAAATGGGTCGTAGCCATACATGAAGTGAACACTAAAATAGTGCCAAGTTTGGTATTGGATTTGGAAATTATCCAGTGCCCGTCGCCATGACCTCAAAATAAGCTAGATCGAGCCAACTTGAGCCAAGCAACTTTCTAAGAAACATTAATAACAATATGTTGTTGAAGGAAAAGACTTTCCTGGAATGAATATTTAAACGTAATATTCTTAAGTCATGTTATGTTTCTAACCGTAGACTCTCTAGTTAGCGGCTTATAAGAACCTCATGCGCACGTTGTCATTTATTTCACTGGTACTCTTTGTTGTTGAATAAAGATAAATTTAAAGCTGTCTTTATAAATATATTCTGTTACTCAAAGGTATTATTATGTTTGTCTACTTAGAGGTGTCTTTGTAAACACTTTTGTTTTGGTTCTAGTTATTCGCCGTACATGGCGCTGTCTCTCTCTCTAATGTCATGAATATGGTTTACGAGTGTATTTGTTTTTGTATTAAATAATTATCAAGAAGTCTGACTCATTTTATTGAAATATAAGAAATATCCAACAGGTTATGTGCCCTGGCATACTGCTCAATAATAATTTCAGTAAATAGTTGAGTAAAGAGCAAGATAATAACGGAAGTAATTTTATACCCTTGTGGTGTACAAATACATATAAAATGGAAGTAACCAATTCGATGAAAATTGAAAAGTTCGATGGCAGAAACTTCAAGCAGTGGAAGTTTCAAGTTAAATGTGCATTAAGAGCAAAAGGGTTAAACATAAATACGGTAAGACCCGATGAAGCCAGTTCGCAAGTGCAATGGAATAAAGATGATGGCATGGCCATGTTTATCTTGACATCATCTATGGATTTGAATCAGATATCACTGATAGAAAACTGCGAGACTGCCAAGGAGGTCATGAGTAAATTGGAAGCTATTTATGAACAAAAATCAGAATACAATAAAATGATGGTACATGAGAAATTTTACCAATATTCTTATTGTGCCAGCGATACAATGGCACAACATGTATCCAAAGTTGAAAGTTTGGCAAAACAACTACGGGAAACTGGTGAGAAAGTTAGTGACACAGCGGTAATGACAAAAATTCTAAGTACTTTACCAACAACATACCGCTCACTTAGACAAGCATGGTTGTCACTCGATGAAAATAGTCAAACAATACAAAATCTCACATCACGTTTAATAGATGAAGAAGCAAGCCTTGCCAACGACACAACTTGTAATGAGACTGCATTAGTAGCAACAAAAGGAAATTCCAAAATAAGAAATGCAGATAATAAGAATAATTTAAATGTTCAAAGAAATTCAAGTCATAGATTTATATGCTACAATTGTAATAAAAGAGGTCATTTTGCAAGAGACTGCAGAAACCCGAAGAAAACATACAATAAAAATGAGAAACCACATGATATGTTAGCATTTAGTGCAGAAAAATATTGTTTATCTGTACATGCTGAAGAAGCTTGGATATTAGACAGTGGAGCATCAATGCATATGACATTCAGACGTGACTATTTCTGTGATTTGAATGAGTCTCAAGGATATGACATTAACAAAGAAGTCAAATTAGGAAATAAACAAAGCATTAAAGTATGTGGTGAAGGCACTATTTTGATAAATAAACTAGTGAATGGGAAATGGGACCAATGTAAACTAGAGAATGTACTTTATGTGCCTGACCTACGAAGAAACCTATTTTCCGAAGGAGCCGCTACTCGGAAAGGTTATGTCATAGTGAAGAATAGTGAAAAAGCATTGATAATGAAAAACAACATAGTTGTTATGTGTGCACAATTAACAGAAAACAATTTATATGAATTAGAAATCAAAACAATTGAACAAGAAAATTGTAACATTGTACAGACAGATATCAGAGTTTGGCATGAGAGATTAGGACACTTGAATGTTAAGGAAATCCAAAATATGAGTAAATGTGGTGCAATTCCAATTACACTGACAGGAAATGAGAACTTCATTTGTGAAGCATGCCAATATGGTAAGCAAGCAAGATCTCCCTTTATGAAATCTAATAGAGGCCCATTAACACCTGGTCAAATTGTGTATAGTGATGTATGTGGCCCTATTGAAGAACCATCTGTGTCAGGTATGAAGTACTTTGTTTTATTCAAAGATGGAGCCACAAGTTATCGTCATGCTTACCTCATGAAACATAAGAGTGAGGTGTTCAATTATTTTATAAAGTACAATGCAATTGTGAAAAATAAATTCCAACATAATGTACACATTCTACATACAGATAATGGTGGTGAATATGTAAACCAAGAATTTAAGTCCTTTCTAGATATTAATGGAATAACTCATGAGCGTACTGCCCCATATACCCCACAGCAAAATGGGAAGGCAGAAAGAGAACTGCGCACAATCATGGAAAGTGCTAGAACAATGTTATATGCGAGAGATATTCCATTGAACTTGTGGGCAGAAGCTGTCAACTGTGCAATATATTTGTTAAATAGAAATACATCAAGTCAGGCAGGAAATGTCACCCCATTTGAACTCTGGAATGGAATCAAACCTAATCTTCAACATATAAGAATATTTGGTTCCACAGGATATGTACATCTACCAAAAGAAAAAAGAAAGAAACTTGATAAGAAAAGTACAAAAATGTTATTAGTTGGATATGAAAATGATAATTACCGAATGTATAACCAGAGCACAAGAAAAATTACAGTGTCACGAGATGTGAAATTTGAAGAATATAGCATACCAGAAAAAAGGCAAAATTTCACAGAGATGAACTTCAATGAAGAAGAAAAAGAACAGTCAAATCTATCCTCGCAAGGCGACGATCAGGATCACAATAATATGTCCCAAGAAATTTCTTCAGATGACTCTATGAAGACAATTGAAGACAAACTAGATGACACCTATTGCCCTCCAAGATATATTAATTTAGAGCAAGAAGAACAGAGGAATATCACATTGCGGCCTCGACGAAATAATAGGATGGAAGTTAATTTAATGGAATTAGAAATACCCAACAATTATGAAGAGGCAATAAATAGTGTCAATTGTCATCAATGGAAGAAAGCTATAGCGGAAGAGCTTCAGTCACATGAAAATAATAAAACTTGGGTAATCACTGATAGAACTGAAAAAAGCCCTATTACTTGCAAATGGGTGTTTAGCATAAAGAAGAATAGAGAAGGAGAAATTGAAAGATATAAAGCAAGACTATGTGCTCGAGGTTTTACCCAAGTGAAAGGTTTGGACTATAATGAAACTTTTTCCCCTACTAGCAGGTATGACTCCATCAGATTGATACTCAGTGCTGCAGCAAGAGAAAACCTACATATAGAGCAATTTGATGTAAAGACAGCCTTTCTTTATGGAGAGCTATCTGAGGAGATTTACATGGAGGTGCCGCAGGGTGTGGAAGCCAATCCGTCAAAAATATGTAAGTTAATTAAATCTATATATGGACTTAAACAATCATCTAGATGCTGGAATAAGAAATTTTGTTCATTTCTAACTACTTATGGATTTAAGCCATGTCCATCTGATAATTGTGTATTTGTCGGATATTTTAATAATATTAAGGTATTTTTAATTATTTATGTGGATGATGGATTGTTATTGTCTAAAAGTAACAAAATTATATCTACCATTTTAAAAGATCTGAAACAAAACTTTGAGATAAAGATTTTAAGGTGTAATTCATTTATTGGAATGGAAATAAATAAAACAGAAGGGTGTATAAGTATAAGTCAAAAACAGTATATTGACTCATTGATAAATAAATTTAATTTGTCAGATGCTAGATATAGCAGTACCCCTGCAGATGTCAATGTACACCTATCTAAGAATACAAGTAATGTGACTATTAATTTTCCATATAGAGAAGCAGTGGGAGCATTGCTATTTTTAACATCTGTATCTAGACCCGATATAGCTTATGCTGTAAATATTGTAAGTAGATATGTCAATGATCCGGGTCCTTTACATGTGACTGCTGTGAAAAGAATATTGCGTTACTTGATTAACACGAGAGACATTTCTATTGTTTATAAAGGTAATTTAGAATTGATTGGCTACTCTGATTCAGACTTTGCGGGTGATTTGGATACTAGGAAATCCAATACAGGTTACATATTTCTAATGAATGGGGGTCCTGTCACCTGGTCAAGCCGTAAGCAAAACACTGTGGCATTATCTACCACAGAGTCTGAGTACATGGCTGCTAGTGAAGCCACTAAAGAAATATTATGGCTTAGACAATTTTTATTTGATATTGGGGAGCCACAAAGCTCAGTAATTTTAAATGTAGATAATCAGAGTGCAATTAAACTAATTAATAATCCTGTATTTCACAAAAGAAGTAAACACATAGATATAAAATATAATTTCATTCGAGAAAATGTTGAGAAGAAAATAGTAAATATTAAATATGTAGAAAGTTCATGCCAACTGGCAGATTTTCTTACAAAGTCTTTGCCTGTAAGCAAATTTAACTGTAATAGAGATAAGATTATGAAAAGTACTTAGAGATCTGTATGGTTTATAGTTAGCATGATTGACATAATGTTACCAGATGTAATAGAACTAAAATAAAAGAAAATTAAAGTTATTTTGATTAATAATAAGTAACATCTTATAAATTTAAGTGGGAGTGTTGAATAAAGATAAATTTAAAGCTGTCTTTATAAATATATTCTGTTACTCAAAGGTATTATTATGTTTGTCTACTTAGAGGTGTCTTTGTAAACACTTTTGTTTTGGTTCTAGTTATTCGCCGTACATGGCGCTGTCTCTCTCTCTAATGTCATGAATATGGTTTACGAGTGTATTTGTTTTTGTATTAAATAATTATCAAGAAGTCTGACTCATTTTATTGAAATATAAGAAATATCCAACATTTGTTCTCGCAGACTTAAGCTCACGTTTTGCTCTTCAAGTTTATATTGCGTCTTGGAGAACAATATCATGGCTTCTCACTGAGTGCGTAAGATTTAACTTCGTCAACTGGACCTTTTCTTTTTAAATATCAATCAAATTATACTTTAATATTTTTAGTTCCTTAACATATTTCCCTCGATTGTGTTAGATCTGAATCTCATTCTCATCTCATGGTGTGTATACGAGTACTTAGATAATTGTAGTAGTAACTAGCTTTAATCACCGTCATTATCATTTTGCTACTTAGTCTTCCAATGTCTCTGACAGCTCCATTAGGCTTTCTTTCTGAATTTACCACCTCACTGTTAGTGCTATTTTTTATATAAATATATATATAGCTAGAGCATAGCGTGTTTCCTTTTCTGCTATTATATTGTTCATGTGCACTCGTTTGTATAAATTCAATTGCCTTTTCTGTTTCAATTCGGTCGTGTGACACAAATTAGAAAAGGGTTTGTTTTAAAATAAGCGTATTTTCAACATAGGAGCAATTTCCATAAATAAGTTCAGAGTTGTTTTCTAATTCGTTTGTAGATAAAATTCCAGAGATTTTTTTTCGGTACTAGCTAAAGCAATTTTAAATTGTATATCGATGTCGAGAACTCCTTTAATATCATATCATTGAAAGAAGACACGAAACGGCAGCACGAGCTGGAATTTTCAAATCACCCATTCTGGAAAGATTCCAATGTGAATTGATACTTTATTTTTCCGAATTTACTTTTATGGGTGTTTCTTTGAAGTTTTTAGTGGTTGTTTTTGGTCTTATAACTCCGCAAGTATCTTTAAACAGAAATTTAACAATCACTTCCCCAAAAACATAATTCCTAGACGAATACCTATAATATCATGGTGAATCCATAGACCTAGGAATTTTCAGTGTATATCAAATATCTTTGGTTGAATAAGTTTTCGGTATTTAATGATCTTTAACCCAAAGCATTTAACCAAAGAAAAAAATCTGTTCCAATTGTTCCAATACTATGAAAAATTATCAGACTTTTCTTCAAAGGTTGAACTACGAAATCCACTCGCCGATGTTGGCACGGAATAGCTATGCTTTTTTCTGTGTTTTCAAGGCGAATGTTGCCTCCAGTTCACTTCCTGGACGATTTCCAAGATGTGTCATGGTGTCTACAACTATAGATATCGTAGTTATTACTCGTGTCGAGACGCAGCAATAAAATCGTAAACCTTTTGTTTGCGGCCATTATAGTGTCTTCCTTTTTAATCTATGTGATTTATGACTGAAATGGGTTGGAGATATTGTTTGGACATGTCCTTTAAAGGCTACGAATTCAATGATTTGTTACTTTTGGTATTTTGGTTGCAACAACTATATTTACCTCTTGATTGCTAAATGCTAGATCATGTCTAATAACAATAGGTTTTATAGACGCAGTTTTACCTTCCCTCATGTTAAGTACATTAAAATTGATGAGCAAAAATAGATCAATCTTTATAGTAATACCAGCCTAATCTAGCTCAAAAACACAATCTATCATCATAGCACTAGACAAATATGACATTGATTTATTACTGGAAATATTAATGTTATTAGGTATTATAATATTATACTGCATATGATCCTTGAAACTGGAGCTTGGTTCCCTGCTTGATATATTACAAAGCCAGGTTCAATGCTGGCCTGTATACTATAAATCACACGGATATTTTCACGTTACATATTTACGGTCTGAATTTCAGGATGAATTTGTTTTACATTCATGTATAATTCAGTAAATTTACATACCGACGTAGGGAGCCGACAAATTTCACTTTGCTATTTATGATTCATTATAATAATGTGGTTAAATATAATAAGGTCGTACAAGAATTGTTAATGTGCCACCAGGTTGGTCTCAACATAATTTGCATTACCTCTTTGAACTGTTCAAATACTTAAAACTGAATCTTGATTCGTATCAACTATGATAATATTATGATGATGGTATAGTATCTTATCTATATACTTATTGATCAATAACTTTGAAGAGTCTTCTACAAACATTCACTTGATTTATGCATATGATGTTTACTAAAACACAATCTCGTAGTTTCTCATCATACCATAGACAATAGATATAGCTATACTTTGATGTTATAGGCATTTTCTCTCCCTAGGTTATCGTCTGGATAAAATCGAACGACCTATTTCATTTCAATTCAATTGCAAACTGATATGAATAGCTCCATTCCTAGGCATTAAATCCAGATAAATTCTATATATTAGTTGGGCAATTTAGGCAAGAGCTTAGATTCTGTTTTTACGACAGTCATAGTTTTATTAAAGGTATAATATTCAGGTGCTATTCTATCAATTGTATGAGCATAACAGTTTATATGCAGATTACTTAAATATAGTAGGTATTGTAGTAGGATAAAAATTTGCTTCAACCATTTGGCCAGTCTAACCAGTTATTTTTCTCCTTGAAAATCTATAAAGCCTCTATTGTTAAAATTGCAGTACATCGTCAGAGAATAAATAAATAATTTGAAATTAGAAATTCCTCAGAGCGTGGATTACAGACTCGCACTCGGGCGGGAGTTATTGGTATGCGCCATGCTCGCTCGACGCTAACTCGGTTCTTCTTTGTGACTCCACTTGCGCTAGTCACTGGAGTTGCTCCGTCCGTGCTGACTGTTATTTCTAAAAATAAGCAAGCAAGTGGACTTGACAACTATGATGATTGAACAGCTTAATAATATTTTTACGGGTTTATTGTGTAGCAATTAATCATACTCTATCAATAGTTTAAGTACGGTTTGTTTAATTGTAAGATGGTATAGAGAATTTAACGTTTAGTCACAATTGATGGTACCAGAATAATTATAGCTATGGATAAATTATATGCTAGGATTCATACTAAATTTATTTATGAAAGTAATACACATTAACTTATGAACTTAAAACTTAATATAAATTAGTACAGAGAAATAAAATATCCAAAAAATATATATCTAAAAAATTAATTCATACAAATATGCAGCATTTAGAATTATGATTAATTCACTACAAATTCTAGTATTGATAGTAAGAACTTTTCCAATTAATAATTTAATTTACAGAAAATTTACGCATTTATATACCAATAATAATAACTAAACACGTGCATATTAAAAGCACTATGTAAATATCGATTCTCATAACGTAAACGCAGCACGTCCTGCAGGATATCCTCAGCTCTGTTAGTTCGCTTCCGCGCCGCACGGAGCGCGCACGTCGCGATCCCGATTCCAATTATAAAATAAACCGTTCAAATGAACCGCGAGGGATTGAGTGTTCGAATTTCGAATGAAAGTGTGAACTCGGCATTAGCAATTTGTTGGATTCAACTGTGTGGACTGTAATAACTTGTGGCAATTTGTGTTTATTTTTAGAGTAACTTTTGACGAGGTATTTTGTTTAATTGAAGATTTATCACGATGGACGACTTTATATCTACACTAGGTTAGTAGTGTAACTTATATTGCATTATCGAAAAATATAATCGTTCAATTTTGTGCTAAGTTATGAATTATAGAGTATATTTTTCTGAATATTTAACTTTAATATTTGAATTTATAGTTTAAACTAAAATTGTCTCGATATAATCATCTTGAGCTAAGATAATCTAAATACCTACCTAATAAGTAATGTAAAACCTTAACTGAACAGAAATGACGTTTTACCATAAAACTTCATTATTTTACCATAAAATTTCATTAATTTACCATAATGAACAAACAACTACAATTAAACATGTACAAACCCGAGTGGCTAATGCAAAAAGCACATCGAGTAGAGAACTTGAAGCCGCACTATCGCTAATTTATTATCTCAGAGAGTACCCCACCGGGGTGGTGCAATGGCAATACCTACAGACTTAGCTTAAGTTAATTAGAACTTGAGATGTGTTTAAATGAACAAGTTGGGATTTTGCGGGAGATGCTTTAGGGTAATAATTGCGCGGGTGCAATTTTAAAAACACCCCGTATTACTTTCGGGATGTGTATCAAAATGAAAGAAAGTGTAACAAACGCGGCAATGCAACGAGTTGCGTTGAAATTATGCATAATTCGATTTACGTGCGCTTCGCTGCTGCCACTACTAGACTAGTCTACATCTCACGACAGTTGACGGATCTTACGAGATGTTTAAATATTAAAACAAACTACCTATATATTTACACTAAACGCAATCCGAACGTAAAAATAAAAACCTCATTATCATCATCAGCCTATAAAGTCCCACTGCTTAGCACAGGCCTCCTTTCCCAAGTCAGGGTGAAAGGGAATGGGCAGATACTCCACCACGCGTGCCCACTGCGGATCGGAGGTAGGCTAGTGGTCAACCTACTGTTAGTTTTCAAGCCGCCTAGAAGTCCTCCAACTAGCTTAACGACTATCACAATTAAGTGATAACCAACGGCTTTACGTGCCTTCCGAAGCACGGAAACGCTCGATTTGAAATACCACTAGGCGGTCACCCATCCAGGTACCGAAAACGACGGTGGTAGCTTAACTTGCCGATCGATTAAGAACATGCTCATCATGCTAAACCACGAGCGCTTCAAAAAAAAACTCTCATTCTGATAAATTGGATTCGTTTACGTAAAAAATCCTTGGGAAACAACAAACGGTAAAGGGCTACAAATAAAAGAAACGTACCTACACTTGGATTTCACGAGTGCTGAAATTGTGCTGAAACTACCAGAGTTAAAGTAGATTACATAGATAGCCTCTTTTGTTGCTTCGTACACAACACCAACTCGTGCGCTTTCCTTCTTATCGTGCTCTGGAATGTTCTAGATAAAGCTGTAAAAAATGTTTATCAGATTACCTACCATTCTGGAGTTTTATATTATTGCTACCGTCCCGTGGATTTGCGAAGGATCTAATGTTTTCCAGAGACGAAAGAAATAGAGTAACAAACATCTACAAATCTCTTTTATAATATTAGCCTTGGTAGGATGGTGTAATATTAGTGAATTTAGTTGGCTATTCGGTAAGACTACTAAACTGATTTTCATCAAAAACGATGCAGACAACTAGAAGCAAGCAAAAATATACCGGACATACTGGTTCAATCTCGAATCAATCTTCTTTGTAATTATTTTTTAATATTTAACTTTATATTCTTTGATAATAATAATTACAGAACACAGTGGTTAGCTTGTTATCTAAGCGATTGCAACTTATAATTGTACGATTCAATTGTATCTTTTATTGTTGCATTCTGTTCTTGTTGCTTTTGTATGATTCAACTCAGCTCGCGTAGAGATGAGACGTTGGGTCGAAATGAATATTCTTTATATTTCTAATGTCGTCTTTCATCCGGAACGGGCAATTCTACTTTTGAATTTTGCTGCATGAAACCATTTAGCTCTCATATACTGGCTGGAATGGAACTATAATTCGGAATTCAAAACAATTTGTATTTAGAAAGGATTTCTTTTGTAAATAATCTATAATGTGTCATAGATAAAACTGGACACTCTGAGTAAAAAAAAATACTTTTGAATCTTGAATCAGGTAGAGTCACACTGCTCGCCGGCGATTTGGGGTTCATCCTCACGCATCCTCGAACCACCTCGATCATCCACAAAACGTTTCAGTCGGACGTTCCTACTGCGGACCATTAGGATGTGGAATGAGCTTCCCATTACAGTTTTCCCTCAGCGCTACGATATGGGATTCTTCAAAAGAAACGTAAAAAGAACTCTTCAAGGTCGGCAACACATTGGCAATCACGCTGGTATTGCAAATGTATATAGGCGACGGTGACCACTTTCCATCAGGAGGCCCGACTGCCTGTTTGTAAACCGCTTGACATAAAAAAACTATTCTGGTCTATTTGTTGACAGGCCAGCATGAAGCAAGAATCTTGACGAGTGTTCTTAGATTAGGAGGAGGTCAGGAATCTATCTTAGTTCAACAAATTGGACATCCAGTCCACTATCGATTGCTATGTCCGATTGGATATGTGCTAAATTATAGGAGTTATTCATTTAAAACAGATTTTCCGCTTGTACTTATAATATAACGTGCCACTCCGCATTAGAAAGAATCCTGCATAGCTATATCAACAATTCCAATGAAAACTAACTCTATCCACACATCGATCTCATATTTAGATAACGACGCCAGTTCCAACTCATTAAGCAATACAACAGTGTACGATTCGTATTCAAATCGCTTCATGCAATCTATGGAGCGTGCCCTAATCCGTTGACCATATATTCATCAAATAGTTTCACGTTGTATCGTAAATTGTACCCATTTCCTTTGCAGTAACATAATAAATGGTGTACAAAAACCAGTTTAATAGCCGCATTAATTATATTTAATGCTAAAACAACTTATTTTGTTGCTCGAATAAGCTGGGAGGATTTCTATAGAACTGTAACGGCAGAGCGAAATAATACTTTCAGGGCCAGTAGACAAGATGGTTATTGACAATTGTAATCGACAGTAAACGATCAACCTTTGTATGGGATTGACATTTCAAATCGAAATATCACATGATTTTTAACAATCTCTTATGTCAATCCCATACAAAGGTTGATCGTTTACTAACGATGACGATTGTCGACAGCCATCTTGTCTAGGGGGGCAGAACATATTGGACCCTCAATAGTTTCAGGGAAAAAGACCATTAAAGTTAACATAAAAACGTTCATGCTCATGCCCTGAAATTAGTAAACAAACCACAAAACATTGAAATCGTTCACAGTAGCCACTTGGTCACATTCAATCAACTCGCGAGGCTGGATATTTATATGAAATACCCTTGGCTGTCCTTTTTCAAAATAGCTCCGCCATTTAAAAAAAAAACTGAAAAATTGAATCGAATTACCGAACCTGCGCACAAATTTTCAAGAGAATCGGTTGACGTCGACCTGTAGAGGAGAACAGCCGGACATCCGGACATCTGGACAGACATAAGAAAGCATTTTTCTCCAAGCCGAAACGGAGACGCACGGGTATGACTAAATAGTCTAACGGAACCATGCAAATTGCTTTATTACCAGCTCGAAATCATGTGTCACACAGAACTCACACATCAACTATTAGGACACGGTTGGGCAAATACTTTTTAATATGCTTATTTTTTCCCAGCTATTTTAACATCACCCACCCACTGAGTGATCATAAGCTCATAACTCTCCCCCTCGGCCTAAATACGAAGAAGTCCGGATGTCTCGCATCCGAGACACTTCTAATTGCAATTCGACTTGTGAATGACTTTGATCTATTCTTGTGAGCAAATGGTACGCGTTGTTTAACTTCGATTGATTGCATTAAAGTACCGATAACAAACAGTTATCAATCAAGTGATAAGAGACCTTTTTGGTGTCGGTTATCGAGAGGTTTGGTGATATTTGATATATCACAAGTTAACACCTAATGGAGTCGTCCTACGTTGCTGGAGAAACTGAGTTTAGTAGCGATTTGAGGATCTCAAGTGGAGCTGCAGATAGAATGGAAGGTGACTGATCTAAAAAATCCTGCTAAAAATATTGCTAATATTTCTTCGTCTTTTAACTCGTTTGTTATTGGTATAAGTAAGTAGTTTGACGAAGCGGTGGGCGGTGGTATGTATCTGGCAATTCTTCAGTAGTCTACTCTCCGATGCGTTTCTATTAAAACATGATCTAGAATATTTTTATAGTAGGTATTTTATGACATATATATAAACATATATAACATATATATATAAACGGCGATTGTCCGCCGACATATACCTATCTGCTCCTATTAATAAAAATAAAAATTTCTACACACAAGCCATTTCTACCACAGGAACTGCTCCCATGGGTATGGCCATGGGATAGCAGTGCAGCTGATAGGCGCTAAATCAAAATAAGATGCAAAATAATGTTTATTTTAATCTGAGATTATAATTGGAATAGTTCAACAACTGCTATCATTATGAACGTCTTTATGAAAAGCAGAATGATGCAAAACGAGCGTAAAACGTAGCTGTCACATACACCAGCCTACAAAAGTTGGCCTCTTTTATAATATAGTTGAAGCTATTAATTTAAATTCAAACATAATTTAAAATATATAACTAAAATTATAAATGACATAATTATTTATTAAGCGGAAAAAGTTATTCGCTTATTAATAAAACGAAGAAAATGACTACCGCTCATCCGGTAGCACTTAACGATGCGTTCGTGGCGAGTTATTTTGAAATCGTAAATCACAAGGCGGCGACACTTGACTAATTTTAACCCTGAAAATGTCGCGTTCGGCATTTCTGGAAAATGTGAGTCTAAGTTTAGTATTTTTGATATTATATCGTTGAACTAGTGTCCCCGCGGTTTCACCCGCGTTCCCGGGATTAAAAGTTGCCTATAACACTCCGGGATAAGATTTTTTCGAATCCGAATGAGGCGTGCGCGCTTAAATAAACAAGCAAAAACTCTTCAGCTTTAAATTAAGTATAGAACCTATAGTTTTCCTAAAGATATTTGTGCAAATTTAATATTATCGTGTCTAATGATACTAAATGACTTATAGGTACTTGAATATTTTAACGCCGTATTGTTCATTTAAAACTAGCGTGACTGCTTCTCTGAGCTATTAATTATTAGCGTGTACCAAATAGGCTAATTACACGAACGAAGTCATATATGTTTGCATCTCCATGAGTTTGCACTTCCTTGAATTTGGAGCGGATTAAGATGCTGGTTGGAATTTATCCTTTACATCGTCAATCCTGGTATTAAAATTAAAAGCAATTAAAAACGGGTATTCGTTTTTCATTTACAGTGAATTTTATATTTGGTCTATGCTGACTGTTATAATTCTGAACCAATCAAATAAAGCTCTTTAATGCGAAGTTCTAGATATTCTAAGAAGATATTTTCGAATTCCTCAAATTCGATCATATCTTGTAGTCCATCCATAGGCTGATCATAACTCAAATCGGTTCAAATTTCTGGCTGGAATACCTCTTGTATTTTCTTGCGATTTAATATTATTAGTAAATCTTTTATTAGAATTGTTTGATTGGGATTTTTTTTGGTATAGTCTAAGCTACTTATTTATTTTCCATCTCCCATATCGTTGTCTTCAATGTTGCCCGATATAGAAAGTTACCGATATTCGTGGCGTCCCCTCGTGTCGTGAGTCAGGCAAATTACGGCGTTTGTGATTAATGCGAGCTATTCCTGGGCGTATCCTTCACCCGACGCTTTACCTTCCTTTGTTCTGGAAATGCTTATTGTAATGTATCGGCTACGGTTGTTCTGTTAAGTGTAAGATAGTTTTATTAGTGAGTCACGATGCTCGAGGGAATGGGGATTTTGGATGCGCTTTTAACAGTTACGTGTAATGAATAAGAGTTCACTTTAAGAAACGCTATGTATTCCTTATGTTGTCCATTTGCAGGAGGTTTAGTTCATGGTTTGTTGCCATCGTTATTTTATATCTGATGAATCATTTATCTTACAGGTGTAATCTATTATTTAAAAAATATTTGCTTCAAATATACATCCTACACCCGATGTTTCCCATCGTCTTCTTGATTTACCATTACAGTTTTCGTGGAATTCTGGAACCACAAGAATTCTGCTAACGTTTCTTCAACACTTTTCAAGATTTTGAACTCTCTCAGCTATTTTAATGCTAAAGTAAAACGAAAATAGATTTTGTGGGCTGGTCTTAACTTTTATTTTTACTTGAAACATAAAATTTCACTTTACAAATCAAGTTCAACGAACTAATTAACTTCCCGGCTATTAAACCTATCTCACGTGGTTTATAACCCCGGAAACCATGTACATACATGCGTATGTAATAGTGATTATGGATTGTAAAATGTGAGCTGTCGATAATTCAGCTTCGAAATGATGAGACGTGAAACCGTCAAAGTGCATTACTTTATAGGTGGACAAAATGTGTGTAGGTTTATGAATACCACGCCTTGTACCATTAGTTATAGTAACTTTTATATGATTCATGTTTGTAGAGTAATCCCTATTGACAGCTAGCTTAGGTTTTTGACGCGGTTCCTATTATTGATGTGCTTGGTTGTTATTAATTAAGAACATTGGTAAGCAAGAATTTGATCGTAATTATTTATGTGCATTTTTAATGGAGATTTTGGCTTCTTATTTCTTGTAAGTAAGAAAATATCTTCTTAGTTTTATTACAGTTTATAACTTTTTTCAAAATTGAAAGTGAGCCTGTTACGTTTTCTAGGCTTAAAACTACCGAACCTATGAAAATTGACAGATAAACAAACATAGGTAGTAACTAAGTAAGTATACTTACTTTTTATCGTATGAATCGCGTAGACACTAGACAGCTAGTATTATTATAAAACATGCTCGTAGTTTCTTGCTTTGTATCCTTTGATTAAACTTTAAAATAAAAAGTGAAATAATCAATAGCTAAGTCAATGACACCACCTAAATAAGGATTTACAAAACATGAGGTGATGACTATAATACCATACGGATCGGATAACGGTTTTTTCAAATCGTGGTATTAATTGCTAATCCTAGATCGGATTAAATTTTAACGGACTACAAAAAAAGAATTCTCAATAAGAAAAATTAAGAAAAAAAAAATACAACCGAGTTCTCTCAAAAAAAATACAACCGAGTTCTTGTTCTTCTTATTTTTGTTTTGACGTCACTAGAGTTCATCTGGCAAATCAAACTATATATAATGTTGATAGCTCAACTTATAGGCGACATTCCAAGCGAGTTTCGTTTCATCTACATTTTTGGATGGTCACAATGTTATAAACAAGTTCCTGAATGTAAACTCATAAAAGGTTATCTTTTCTCCCTTTGCTCTGTATTTAGTAAACTATGTAATAATTCAATGGTAAAATATGTTTATTTTAGCTAAGAAATCACTTTTGACAACAGGATGTCTATCTTTCTCACTATGTTTATCGCTTTTTGGCACATAGATGTAAGTATGGGCTGTCAATAGATGACACTAGTTAAATCATTCACCTTTAAAAGTAGACTTTAAATAATTGGACTGTTTTACAAAACACTTAAACCGGCTTCAAAGTAGGTACACTAAGAAGTAATCAAATCAAATGATCTGATGACAATGAGACCAAACGGGAAGGGTACCCTTCCAGACAAAAAAAGAATTTTCCAAATCGGTTGATAAATGACGGAGATATGAGGTAACAAATATTTAAAAAAAAAACAACCGAATTGAGAACCTCCTCCTTTTTTTGAAGTCGGTTAAAAAATTATGTAACAACAGTAGCAGCTTACAAAACAGGTTGTACGTGCATTGCAATATATTATATATAAGAATATAATATCTTGGACAAAATGCGGTTAGCGGAGGTATGAAACTTGTCACCGCCATGTTCTGATACGTATCTATCTGAAATGTTGCAACATGCCACAGCTCGGTTTCAAATCTCATGGTCTTGCTGTCCCTGTTACAGCATATTGCGGTTACGGGTTAATTTTATTGAAACAAGGTTGATAGAACCGTAAGCTGCTTTGGTAGGGTTGACTTGGCATTTTAAAAATGTATTTCTGTAGTAGTGGATGGCAAATTTTGTTACGCTGTTCTTGTTATGTATATTATACTATCTTCTTCTTCTCAGTGAAATAAGATTTATCAATGAGACTGACAAAATATTATTTTTTCCTCGTGACTCTACAATATATCTTTCAAAAATACTGATGAAGATTTTTATACCAGTTACTTCCCGTAATGACCAAACTTTAATTTTTGTTTCAGGTCCGCGCTATGGAGCAGCGGTTATGCGAATGGCCGGCGGGCGCTGATGGCGCGCCTAGAGCCATCACGCGGTTAGAGGGCCAAATTGAAGAACAGGTATGAACAACTGAAATAAAAAATAGAATGTCCAAAGCTTTGTGAACGCATCGGTATTCTACGTCATAACCGGTTGCATTGTCATGCACATGACGCATATAAAATAAACGTCAATTAGTTTGGTTTGACTGGGTTTGATCTTTTTGGCGGTATGTTTCGTTTCAAAATGATTTTGAATTTCGTTTTATAATGATTGATTAAATTACAAAAAAGTATAAAATGATAAGATAATAGTATAACAAAAAAAACAAAGAATAGGCTGTATGACTATTGACCCTTGCTTGTTGCTTGAGCACAGACAAACTATAATTTGACATTTGGGACTTCGGACGAACCATACCGAACCATTTTTTGTATGTAAACAATTTATACTTTGTATAATATTCTGATATTTATGAATGAAAATTCTGTAAAATGGTATAGATTAACAAACTTCGTCACATATACAATGGAATTAATAAGATTTGTTCGATGCTTAAGTTATGTTAACGGTGTAAAATTGAAATGAAAAAGTTTAGTTCATAACAGTAAACAATATGCAGGTAATTTTGAAATTGATATATCTGTAGTCGTAAAATATAGTTTATTTTCTACCCGCGATTACTGGACATTAGTATATATAAAAAAACGTTTAAGGCTACTATTTTACGGTTTTACCATAACAAACAACGTCGGCATGTTTTATCACTTTCTAATTTCAAATCACTCGCTCACACCTTGCCGTGCAAAGGACAATCGGTCGCTAAACACAAACAACCTTTGAAAAACACCTATAGCCCCTCACTATTACCGCATAACTAATTATTTAAAGAAGTAAACATCAACCATTCCTCCAGAAGCAGCTCAGACTCCAAGACGCGAAACAAGTAGAAGCGAAGGCGGCCCGCATCAAAGAGTGGGTGACAAACAAACTTCGGGAGCTGGAGCAGCAGAATCAACAACTCAGGGAACAGAACGACCGGTGTAACCAGCAGTTGGAACTGCTAAGGAACCATATAGCTACACAGGGCAGTAGGAATTGCAATGTTAGTATTGTTTCTTATTAGTATCACTGATTAGTATTTTTAAAGATATGATAGATAGAGCTTGAAAGTTCTGGGAATGCACTCTAGATGCATAGTACATCTATATATATATAAATATCAATGCCACTTTTCGTTGTAATTTTATAACTCAATAACGGGCTCACCTATCCAAACCAAATGTTTAGGCTTTGTTCGGACTATTTAGTAGATGGTTTATGTGAAGTTTGCACAAAATCGGTCAAGAGGTTCTTCATTTTTCACATTTTTTGTAACAAATGAATTCAATAAATGGCGGATCATTTTGTTAATGGGGATTTTGTGTCAGGGCTGGGTAGGATAGGTTAGGGTAGGGTGTGGTAGGGTAGGGAAGCACCATAGGGTAGGGTAGCACCATGCGAACGAAGTCGCACCGGGCAGCTAGTACTCAATAAAATATTACAAGAAGACTAATAAAAATAGTGGCATTGAAAGCTGTAGACCTTGCGAATCTCAATAAATATATGGAATTCTTTCCCACAAAATTTCATGGGAATCGGTTAAGAAATGCAACCTGTAGAGGAGAACATCCTTCAGACATCCGGACATCCAAAAGCATTTTTGTCCAAGCTGAAACGGAGATGCTTCGCTCGCTCCTTCAAATATGGTGGACTTACAGATTTAAATCTTGTTTCATTCCACCATCTCTCAAAACTGACACACCTACTCAATAGTTTTGTAATGCATAACTACTTAAATAAGTAGTGCAGTCAGCATCAAAAGTAGACTGTCACTTTAGTATCCTATTAAAAAATAATCTATTGACACTTTCCTAATAGTTTACCTGAAAACTGTGAATTATATAATGTGACAAAGTTCCAAAGTGATCAGGTACCTTTGATGCTGACTTTACTCCAAACTATCATGAACATATAATAAGACTTAAAATGGTTCAGCCAGTGTGGTCGAGCTTTCAGAGACATTTGAGAAAATAGACCCTTACTACACCACCCAGTTGTCATAGTAAATTATTTTACATAGCCAATTCCATCCTCAGTTCCTCCCAACCCGAGCAAGCCTCTCTCTAGAAGTGAGGACAGAGGACGGCTCTCCACGAGCCACATCAAGCCTCTTGGCTGCAAACAGACGGCGATCAGAAAGTCTCGAAGGGCCTCAGGTAGAATTGATGTTGCCCTTAGGGTGCTGGAAGATTATTTTGCTCAAATCTTATTGGTTCTGCACATTTGTAAATATTGTAATTAGGCCTCATACACCAAACTGGTCTTATTATTATTTTGCTAAATTCTACTGAATGCACAATTTAATTAAGTTTTTTTTTTTTTTTTTTTTATACCACTTAGGTGGCAAACAAGCATACGGCCCGCCTGATGGTAAGCGGTTACCGTAGCCTATGGACGCTTGCAACACCAGGGGTATCACGCGCGCGTTGCCGACCCTGCAGAAATCTCTTCACACCCCTTTTGAAGAACCCCATGCTGTACTCCATTGGGAAAACCACGGCGGGGAGCTCATTCCACAGTCTGAGCGTCCGCGGAAGGAAGCTCCTTTGAGCCCGCACAGTACGAAACAATTACACAGTTACTGTGAAGTTTTAAAAATAAGGCTTAGAATACCTTGACTATCAATAGCATTAAGATTAATTGCAACATCATTATTTTACTCATAAGATGTAGGTATGTAATACAATTATATACCCTTATGTGTTGCGTATACCCTTACATCCAGTATACTGGTACCCATGAATTTTTGAGAATAGATATACTCAATCTCTGTGATCACAATGAGTTTTTGAAACCAACATGTCACCGGTCTATGAGGGTCATTATCATTTTGGGTTCCTTTCTAATATTAATATGAAATTGTCTCTTCCGCGATCTATGCGCCTAGTACCAAAAACGTGGATTACTTTAATGGATTCCCGTTACACCCAGTATACAGACGAATTGAGGACCTCCTTTTGAAGTTGGTCAAAAAGAACTTTTATTTTTTATTTATTTAATCAAAAGCAAGGAACATAAAATGTTAGTCCAATTTCTTTGATAAAACAGTTGTTACATTGACAGTCACAATGGGCAGCCTTATCTCTAATAGGGATCTCTACCAAGTAAACATCATAATACACAATTTATTTGTTGTTTGTGGAAAGTAAGCCATGACAAACCTGTTTTTTTGGCTACAAATAGCAGCTGATCAAACAAAAATCGATGAAGCTCTTAGAGTAGCTAATTTTATTATTTGCTAGCACATAATTCAAATTCTGTACATGCAGCACAATTTCTTCCAACAAATATGATCTGGGAGCATGGCAGTGCCTTCGCAAAGTCTCCCAGGAAGAAACCAATTTTAATTCATATTTCCTGGTTACAGTTACCAATAAATTCCTCGGAGCCCCACTACAGCACGCCTGTGAGACATAGACGCAACCTGTCGATCGGTACTACCAACATAGCAAACAACGTCAACGCTGCCAACCCACCGGGACTAACCACGATGAATCGAACGATGGATGAGAGGACCACTGCCAGCTTGCTTGCGGACGATTTGGCGGTATAATAAAAACTATTCTTTTGGTTCTTTATAAAACATAAAAGTTTAAACGCACCAGGCTACCAGCGTTCCAGTGGGAACTCATGTCTTTTCGAGATAAAAAGTACATTGGTTAATTCCAGGGGCCCAAGTCTACTATTTCAATTGTGTTCCAATGAACTTTCAGTGGTGTCAAAATTGTGACATATTACAGTTTTGATAGTCTACTTAAGGTGCGTTCGAATTGGGGTATGGTAGCAAAAATAACAGTCCAAAATGCCAAAAACGATCACAACTGGCGTTCGATTTGGAAAGTTGTGGGCGAAATTGGCGTTTTGAACAGTTTTCGTTCACCGTTCGTTTTGCTTGGAAACAGTTAAAAACGACATCGTGAACTGCAAATTTTGACCCACCTCCGAGGCAGGGTCGTTTGTGATAATATTTTGACATCTTTGAATCTGACAATTCGCACCCTTCCTGGAAGAATGTTGTAAGTGAAAAGTGACAACTTTTCAGGAGCGTAAAAAAACTGTTTTAAAAATTTATCAACAGTGTTAAAAATATGTAGTATACATCAAATGATAACTAAAATTACCTGTGAGGGGCCTGCGTGTTTATATTTTAAATTTACTCAATGTGTATTGAGAAATACCTAAAAAGGAGCGTTGCTTAATTATTCCTCGAAACATATTAAACACTTGATGGAGTAATTATGAATATTGCATTGTTGACATGTTAAGGAAGTCTCGCTGTTCGGTATTATTGCAGATAACTCTGTATTTGCATTCTGATTTAGTAGCGCATTCAATGTGTAAGTGTGGTTTACATAGTTTTTCCTCGAGCTACTCGTTTGTGTAAAAAGAGTTACGTACTTTTACCTTGTGAAACATTACCTTACTTATGGTAGTATTTGAAGTTATAGCTTTACTAAAAAGAAATAAGTTAAAATATTTTTGCATAATTATATTTTTATTTGTGAAAACTTATTTTTATGGAGAGACGAGCTATGAAAAAGACCGGTTTGTGGACCGAACCATGGACAGGAAGAAATAGGAAGACGGGAGGTTTGCCTTTGACTTACAGCGGGTCAATCAATGCGGTCTAACACAATATTAAGAATCTTTAGGAGTAATTCATAAAAAATATCAAAATAAAGCATTATAAGTCAAATCAAACATTACGTATAATATTAATCTGCATAACTTTCAATCCCTGACCCAATCGAGCGGGACTAGAACCCACATCCTCGATTATGCGCAGCGACCTCTTTTTACTAATCAAGCTATCGAAATTCTTCCATAGTTTAATCTTTAATAAAGCTACTAACTACTATGTCAGTAAAAATAATTAAGTAGAGTGTAAAAAAAGTTATAGGTTTTTGCTGAAATAAATAATAATCCAACAATTAATAAAAACTTTTTAATATCGTGCAAAATCAACAAGTTGAGCTTATGGGTAGTACTATCTATTCCTCATAATTATAGTTTAATATAGTGCAAAATCAACAAGTTTATAAAGTAAATTAAAATATTAAGGAGAATTACAATCAGTAACGACATCAAAATTATCCTCATTACTGGTAGATTGCGGACGCAAATTCATATAGAAAGTTTGATAATGTGGTGAGATATGATTATCTCTACACAGACTTATAAAGTCTTTGTTTAGATTTTCAGATATCGACAATAATATTAATAATGAGCTGGACGCCCTGGATAGGAGGGTCCGTCTCCTGCTCACGACACGTCATCTTCCTTAACAACGAGTTTGAGATGCATCGCGATGTGGTGGCAGTAGACAGGGGCCTCACCCCGTTATCCTTGGCAAAAGAGAACTGGCGCAGACCAAAGGTGCTAAGCACCGAGGACCGCAGGGACGTATGGAAGAGTAAGGAGCTACACGGGTGGTTCTACAAGGCCCTAACAGGGCTCGATGTAGATCTGCTCGCGTCGGTGAACTGACTACGCTTTGGTGACCTCTTTGGGGAAACCGCAACTTTTGTCTGTGCAATTGCGGACGAAGTTATCAAGACTACCGGAAATATATCCTGAAGGACGGTACGGTCGACATCTGTCGAGCATGCCGCCGTCCCGGAGAGTCACTCAGGCATATTATCTCCGGTTGTTCTCATCTTGCTAACGGCGAGTACTTGCACAGACATAATCTAGTAGCCAGAATTATTCACCAGCAACTTGCTCTTCAATACGGCCTTGTAGAGTCCGAAATACCGTACTATAAGTTGCTAACCAGCTCCAGTTCTCGAAAATTGTCGGGCCACGCTCTATTGGGATCGATCTGTCATCACGGACAGGACTGATATCGTGCTGACAGATCGATTGAAGCGCCGGGCAGTGCTCGTCGACATCACCATCCCCCATGATGAGAACCTCGTGAAGGCCGAGAAGGACAAGCTCAGCAAGTACCTTGACTCACGAGGTAACCGCCATGTGGGATGTTGATTCGACGATCATTGTTCTCCTATAGTTGATTCGGCGAACGGTCTCATAGCGAAGAGTCTCGACCAACACCTTGAGAGTCTCTCGCTAGATGGCTGGGTCAAAGGTCAGATACAGAAAGCGATACTTCTGGACACGGCACGCATCGTCAGGAGGTTCCTCTCTCTGCGGCCCTAACCACCGGTATCTTGGGACCTACCCCGCTGCCGGCGGGACTCTAGGATTAGGTTTTTTATAACATTATTACTTTTATAGAAATATTGTAAAAAAAACAAAAAGGTATTTGTTTATAGGATTAGGTTTTTTTGTAATATTTTTAATTTTTAATTGAAATGTTATAAAAAAAATAGTTTTCAGCATTGGTTTTCAGATACAAAATAAATAAAGAGAATAATAATAATAATGTATTCACCAAAAAATCAATACAATGAGGTTTATAATCTAGTTACATAACAGTGTTTATTTTAATTGAATTATCCACTAGCATCTAAACTAGGCCGAGTCTGTATCTTAGATGCTAGTTCCTTCCTATTTGAGGTTAAAGGTGCATCATTTAAGTAATTTGGTTAAAGCAGATGGCCCTCTTATATTTTCGCTACCTGGTGTTTTCTTTGTCCTTCCGACCCTAATGCAACGATTTGTGTCTAGAATTATTGGTATCTCATCATCAAAATCATATCTTATGCCGCTGCTGCCTTCCAGGTGACAAAGGATCTACAGAAATCTCTTTTATCATTGTCCAATATTTTTTTTCTCCAGACATGCCTTTTGCCCAATAATTGTAGACAAAATCGTTGCATTAGGGTCGGAAGGAGAAAGAAAACATCAGGTAGTGAAAATATTGAAGGGGACCATCTGTTTTAACCCAATTAAATGATGCCCCATGATCGATATCTGAAAATCTATACAAAGACTTAATATGTCTGTGTAGAGATAATCATATCCCACCACGTTATCAGACCTGCTATATAAATTTGCGTCCGCAATCTACCAGGAATGAGGATAATTTTGATATCGTTACTGATAGTAATTCTTCTTAATCTTTTAATTTACTTTATAAACTTGTTGATTTAGCACTATGTTAAACTATTAGGTAGTTACTACACATAAGCTCAACTTGTTGATTTTGCACGATATCAAAAAGTTTTTATTAATTGTTGGATTATTATTTATTTCAGCAAAAACCTATTACTTTTTTTTACACTCTACTTAATTATTTTTACTGACATAGTAGTTAGTAGCTGTATTAAAGATTAAACTATGGAAGAATTTCGATAGCTTGATTGGTAAACAACAAATAACATAAATCGCACTTTTACTTTCAGGTAGATATAAATATATGTGTCGTTAATTACGACACTTAAATTCATTGCTAGTTTTACTTAATTGTTTCTACACCATGAAACTTATAAAAATACTTCCAAGAATAATTAACATTTATTAATTATGAAACTTTTAAAACAAAACCTTTTTAAACTAAGCTATTTCTCTAATTACGTCTAAATATTTTCTAAATTCTGTTTACAAAAATACATATCAATTGTTATAAAATACAATATTGACAAAAGTTTCGTGGAAGAATTAAGCAACTAGACTTGCACTACGATACCCACCAAATAAATCCTAAAACAAGTATGCAGCTATAGTTATTCGAAAATATTTTTTTAAGTCTTCGTTAAAAATGTATTTTAGTATGAATATGCTATTAGTCATATGGAACTGTAGTAAATAATTAAGTGCAAATATATTAACTTCGTTTTTATGATGGAAATATAAATATTTTGATGTTGCAATATTTTACATAATTGTATTTAATTCCTTCATTTTGAAGATAAAAATTATGAAAAAAATTGACAATACGTATTAAATTTTTCTTGATTTTTTAGTGCAATAAAAAAAAAACACGCAAGTCGACTTGCATCTTTGTTCCAGGGGGGGTGCTGATAAGTTTCGGAAAATTCATACGGGAAGCGAAAATTCTAATTTTTATTATAAAATTTTATAGAAATACTAACAGGTAAGAGAATAATTTGTTAGATTAACTTTGTTTAATGATTAACTGAAGGAAAAAGGTAGGTTGAGACAAGTGACAAGCAGGCGATGAGCATGGAAATGTCATTTTTGTATCTAATCGTTCGATTTGGGAGATATCGTTTGTGGCAAAAATTGCAAAATTGTTGAAATTTTCCAATTCGAACGCATAAACAAAAATGCCCATTTTGAAACTGTTAAAAACGACAGCACTCCAATTCGAACGCACTATTACTAACAGAATAGTGTCATTAGGTCACAATTTTGAGACCACTGAAAGATCATTGGAACACAATTGAAATAGCAGACTTGGGCCCCTGTTATTTATTTGGTTTATCCATAGCAATGTGTTTCGATGAAAAAATTGTATAACCTTCTTTCTCTCCACCTATATAATGACTGACTGTAATGAGTGAACAACACTTAAACACATGATTGTACTCATGATAAAATACAACTTTCCCAAAGATCTTTTTTTATTTACTAAGAGCATGAAAGAGATTAAGCTACTAACAGCTGATAGAGCGCGTGCGGTCCGAACGGTTTTTAAATGAATGAAAAGAAAATATTGGATGGTAATAGTTGAAAAGATTCATATGTAAAAAGGGATAAATAACAGTTGAAGAGTGTATTATTCTGGTTAGGTAAATCTTATATTGAGGTGATTGGGGTCGGAAAGTTGTTAGTTATCACGAGTACAATCATGTGTCTAATTACCAGTCACCTTATTTACAACATAAGCATTACCGAACGTCATTCTTGTTATTAAAATGCCAGTTATCTTTAATTTTCAGACGGCAGTAGAGAATTTAGTGGTATTGCCAACAACGCCAAATACATCGACAGACGGTGACACCACACACGACTATGCTGAAATATATACACCAAGCAGAGGTAACTAGCAACATTTTATGCATTTGTGTGCATGAACATGTCTGTATGTCCTGAGTCTGGGTGTAATT
The DNA here is from genome assembly GCA_947623365.1 of Achlya flavicornis. Taxonomy (NCBI): domain Eukaryota; kingdom Metazoa; phylum Arthropoda; class Insecta; order Lepidoptera; family Drepanidae; genus Achlya; species Achlya flavicornis. The sequence goes on from OX392482.1 coordinate 10,761,532, forward strand.
ATGTATATTAAGTATGTATTTACAAACAAAAAGTATGTATATGTATTATATCAGTTATCTGGTTTCCATAGTACAAGCTCTGCTTAGTTTGGGATCAGATGACCGTGTGTGAGAAATGTCCCAGGATATTTATTATTTATTATTTATTATAGTATAAAGAATTGTATATTTGTTGTTATACAAGCATATGACTACGAAATTACGGCGCTCCGTAAGGGGGCGCCTATGTAAAAAAGAAAATAATTACCGAATATCCACCGATAGTTTTACTTGCTTGGATAGGTGTATGTAATTTACAATTGTCTGAATTTTTTGGCGTTTAGAACCCTGCCTTTGAATGGCGTGGGGCGAAAAAAGTTATTTTTTTTGCCTTAGCATGATTCAGTTGTTACTAGCGCCCGCCTAGTGACCAATTAACCTTAAAAATATGTGAAAAAACTAATCAAGATTAAACTTGGCACTTGGTTTGATTATACTGTAGATAAGCATCCTAATACTTTTGATCTAGAAGGAAAAAACAACTCAAAAATTTATTCTGCAACAGCACCCAACACAGTTACAAAAACGTAAAACAGTTGAGAGAAAAAAAAATGATTGTGTTGTGTGACATTCAAATAGACAGCAACAGGTCATTAACTGTAAGCCCAGGACAGGAACCGGACTCAAACACTCAGTCAAATCACTTACAACGTAATAAAAAATAATTGGACTGTTGTACAAAAAACTTAAACCGACTTCAAAGTACACTAAAAAGTATTCAAATCCTAATCTGATGGGACCAAACGGGAAGTGTACCCTTCCAGACAAAAAAAGAATTTTCCAAATCGGTTAATAAATGACGGAGTTATGAGGTAACAAACATCCGAATTGAGAACCTCCTCCTTTTTTTGAAGTCGGTTAAAAAGAAAGGAAAACACTAAAATATAGGTAATACAAAATAATGTGTTCCACAGAACGCACTCCGGCGTGGCAAGGAGCAGTGAACGTGATAGTTCAAGGCAACAGTCGCGGGGGGTCCTCCACCGGAGACAGTTCCACCTCGGAACAACCCAGGCCACCCACACCTCCGCTGCACAGGTTCCCCAGTTGGGAAGCTAAGATCTATCAGGTTAGTTTGTCAGAGATATGGTGATAAGAACTTGGTTTATGTACCTTGCAGCGTGGTATCTTGGCTCACTGCAATTGATTCTTTGATTACCATTAGCAGATGGCTGATTAGGTATATTGTATAAATATATTGGTATAATTTTCAGTATTCCTGTATTTTGTTTTAAAAGTGTGCTAGGGGTGCGTGACTAGGGGTTCAGTGTCACTAATATAATTAATTGCATTTAACATGATTTTAAAATGAAAACTAGCTGTGCCCAGCGGTTTCACCCGCGTTCCCTAGATAAAAAGTAGCCTTTGTCCTTCTCCATACCATAGGTTATCTGCATGCCAAATTTCATGATGATCCGTTGAGTAGTTGAGGCGTGAAGGCGTAACAAGCAAACAAACTCACTGACCATTTATAATATTAGTTAGGATTAATCATCTTGAGAGGTAGGTAGAGTAAAGAGCAGCTCAACTGGAGAAGTACCACCAACTTACATAATACCGCAGCCAATTAACTTTATTGTGTTTCTGCGCATGAGTAAGGTCACCGGAGCTCATTGGGGAGAAGGGAAAGGTTGGTAAGCCTCGTGTGTTTCAAGCGTCCATATGGCTACGGTAACCGCTTACCATCAGGCAGAGCGTATGTTTGAGTACTGAATTCGTCGTATAAAGAAACTGGAATTTCATTTAATGTAAATCAAATAATAAATTTATTTTAATGAATATTTTTACGGGTCTATGGACATAACCCGGTATCTTCAGTCGATACTTCACTTCTAAGGATCGTGGTCATTGAAACCCCTTAAACGGACAATCTGCCTCCATCCGGTCCGAAGTAGCCCTCACCACTTGGTAGAATTTAAAAGAGGAGGTGGCTTCTTTCACTTGGTCAGACCATTGTTTTGACTAACGTACTTATTATGTTTTTAATTTAAGCGTTTGTTTTATTGTTTTTATTATTTTAATTTTAACTATTGCTTTATGTTATGTGCGTCGATTTTTGATAAATAAATGTATTTTCTTTCTTTCTTTAACGGCCTCGTGTTCTCTTGCCTTTAGTATTGCCAACAATGATCAGCTTTTCAAGGTTGCCTTACATTACGACAATAAATGAAATCCCTTAAATAAATACGATCAACTTTTACTATGGGACCAACTTCGAAATCGCAAAAAAAATACATCTTTTTGTACAGTTTTGCCGAGGAGACATGTACCTTTTGTATGAAAAGCTGTAATTTATGCGATTTCGAAGTTGGTCCCATAGTAAAAGTTATATAACCCGGCAGTCTATTGCGTATCTTTGGTGGTAATCATTTCATCCAATTCATCATCCATCCGATGACCATTGAGGGCCCTGATTGGATGAAATTAATTAATGGTTTTCGTTACGATTACCACCAAAGTTACGTGGTAGAGCCCCTGGTGTAAGTTGTGTGTATAGTTATCGGAAACATGAATGTGTTGAGCAGGTAGCAGACGATGGTCTCCAGCAGTCGGTAGAGGAGGAGCTGAGCCCGCCGGCGGCCACCCCCGCCCCCGCCCCCTCCTCCGCCTCCGCCCCCACCCCCGCCCCCGCGCCCTGCCCCCGCCCCGTGCACGAGTCCACCAGCTATCAGGACATATCTGTGCCGGTCTATGCTACTGTTAAAGGGGTTTGTATATTATTTAGCTTTCTTCTTTCCTTATATTCCGTCAAATGTTCTCTGGAGCGTTTAATCAATAAAATAATTGGACCGTTTTACAAAAAACTTAAACCGACTTCAAAGTACACTAAGAAGTAATCAAATCCTGATCTGATGACAATGGGACCAAACGGGAAGTGTACCCTTCCACTCAAAAAAAGAATTTTCCAAATCGGTTAATAAATGAAGGAGTTATGAGGTAACAAAAGTAAAAAAAAAAAAAACAACAACCGAATTGAGAACCTTCTCCTTTTTTTGAAGTCGGTTAAAAAAAGTAACAAAAAGTGTGTTTTCTGTTCACATATTAATACTTAGATTTCTAGTCTTAACAAAATGTTTGGAATGAATTTACCACTGGGCCCCGATTCTAGCATCTTCGACATTAATGTCGCATCGACATTTACCAAAAAACATGGCGAATGTAATAAAAATTCTGTACGTTTTGTCATACAACCGCCATGTCTTTCGCCAAATGTCTATTCGACATCGATGTCAAAAGCGCGTAAGTTGGGTGCCTTTATAAAGGAAATTGTTGTTAAAAAACCTCCAAGTCTTTAATGAATAAAACGATCCAAATAAGACAGAGCCGTCGTCATATATTCAAGCTACCATAATGATAATAAATGGTGATATAACTATAATGTATTTATTGTTACGTTGATGCAGCGAGCAAGTCAAATAAGATCGATGCCGTTCACCGGTGATTCGTCAGACGATTCTTCAGAAGGCGAAGAGTCCATGGGAGTGACCGTTCACAATACTCCACACCATCAGCTAGTCAACCCTGTTTATGGTAAGTACATTTTATGTCTACAGACAGTTGAATATTTGTTGATTATATGTTTATTATATCGGTAACATAACACGCGTGCATTATTTAAAATTATTTTCTATACTATAACTACCTAATAGTAATTGTAGAATCACATCAAAAGAAAGAAAGAAAGAAAAAGATTTATTCTGGACAACACACAACATAACATTAAAGACTGTAGAAATTACAAAAAACAAGAATTAAAGAAGACAAACAGAACCAATTAAAAACTACACAAAAATGCAATGTTGCGTGATGCCAGGAATAGGTCTCGACTCAGCAATATGCTCAGGTTAGTAAGAAAAACTAATCCTCGCGCTGGTTTTCAGTCGAGGCCCACGTCCATGACATCACGAACATACATCACATCGCATAATAATCCCAAAGTTCCAAATACTTGAGAATCTCAAAGCCATCGTTTATGTGTGGTAATTTTAGTTGTTTTTTTTTCTCCTTACCATAATGTAGATAAGCTTGTGTTGTCCATAACTTCACCATAGAGGTATTTATTTAACGAATACTTATTTTAATTACTACTAAAAAAACAACATAGGCGTCGAACATAGAACCTCCATATTTTTTTGAAGTTTTTTAAAATCAAAATCAAAATTCATTTATTCAAATTAGGCCCTTATAGGGCACTTGTGAAAGTTAACAAATGGCAATAAAGGATATTTTTACTGAAGTTTTACTAAATACTTGTTCATGCTGAAAACATCATCTCTCATCATAAACTAACATTCCGTTGTCCCTCACAATCAGGTGGAACAACCTCTCATATCCCTCAAATGCCGATCAACAATGTGAACCTCACAAGCGTCCTCCCAGCGTCCATACAACAGACGTCCAACCATGGGCTAGTACTGACCAATACTGCCAACGGACAGTGTAGCTCATCTGACACCAGCTTAAGTGCTAGCAGTCCATCTAAGAGCGTGAAGACTAGCTCAAGCTTGAGTCCAGCTAAGAGGTCGAGCAGTGGATCGCCGAGTAAACAGAGTAAAACTAGAGGTGAGTTGTAATCTATATATATAAAAATCAATGCCACTTTTCGTTGTAATTTTATAACTCAAGAATGGGCTCACCTATCCAAACCAAATGTTTAGGCTTTGTTCGGACTATTTAGTAGATGGTTTATGTGAAGTTTGCACAAAATCGGTCGAGCGGTTCCTCATTTATCAAATTTTTTGTAACAAATGAATTCTATAAATGGCGGATCATTTTGTTAATGGGGATTTTGCTGTCAGTGTAGGGTAGGGTAGGGTGAGGCAGGGTAGGGTAGCACCACGCGAACGAAGTCGTGCCGGGCAGCTAGTATTATATAAAATCAATATGTGTTTGTTTGTAACGAATGTTTGTAGTGCATTTAATACTGTGACGACTTTATTTCCAAAACCAGTGCTTACGATTATTATGTGCAAAAATATCATCCATCATTTAGCCTAAATCAAAGCCCCAACTTTATCTTTATTTTTATTATTTTACTACCAATGCTTACATAAATATTATGTGTAATACCATTGCTAATAAAATTCAATACTGCTGCTTAAGTAAAGTGCAAATCAACATTTATCTTTTCAACACCATACCGTTGTCGATGACAAAATTTGAACCAGTAGCACCTTTAGCCTTATCACTTGCCAGAAACAAAGCTAGTTCAGCTATTTCTTCAGGTTCTGATACTCTCCCTAGGATTGTTTCTTGCCCAACAACTTCCCAATGAGTGGGATTACCAGAATTAACCATAATATCAGTTTTCACTGGCCCCGGACTGATGGCGTTAATCCTTACACCATGCTTCGCTAATTCCATAGCCGCACCTCTTGTAAAATGATCCAATCCAGCTTTAGATATACTGTAGGCCAAAAATTGCGGTCCTAGTAATGTGGTACCAGCAACGCTTGAAATATTAACTACATTGCCTTTACTCTCAATTAAAAGAGGCGCAACCAAATTAGTTATATGAACAACTGATCTCAAATTCGTTGCCATCAACTCATCGTATACTTCTAAAACATTCACATCTGTAATAGTTGCAAATTTAAATATTCCAGCGTTGTTTACCAAAACATCTAGTTTCCCAAACTTTTCAAAGGTTTCGAAAACTATTCTCTTCGCGTCTTCATCGTTGGTTACATCAGCTTTTATAACCAATGGTGTTTTGCATTGTTCAGCTACGGCTTGTAGTTTTGTCTCGTTCCTGCCAACTATTGCTACGTTGGCTCCATTTTGTGAGAAAAGGATGGCAATAGCCGCTTCTATTCCTGAGCTTGCACCGGTTACAAGTACTACTTTATCTGTAAAGTCCATTGTAGTAACGTATGCGTAATGAAATTCTGAAGAATAATGATGAATAGTCCTCGTGTAGAGGCTCTTTTATACAAGGATTTCAATACAGGTTATGAGATCTTTTTAAACGAAAGTTAAAACTGATACCTACCCTATAATTTTCTCCTGAGAATAGTTCACTGAAACAGGTGTTGGTTGATTTACCTAGTAATTTGTCGTAAAGTTTTATTAATAATGGAGTCGATGTTACACCCCGTTGTGCGTAGAAACATAATTTCGAAGTATCGTAAAATAGTCGACAAACATCGAATAGAGATTTCTTAGCTTTGTATTTCTCATTAATTTATTTAAAAAAAAACTGTTTTACAAATAACTTAAACCGACTTCAAAGTACACTAAGAAGTAATCAAATTCTGATCTGAAGACAATGGGACCAAACGGGAAGTGTACCCTTTGAAACAAAAAAAGAATTTTCCAAATCGGTACCAACATAAAAAAAATATAACCGAACTGAGAACCTCCTCCTTTTTTTTAAATCGGTTTAAAATTAACTGTAACTTCCTTTGGAGTAAAAATTTACAAAATTCTTGTTTCGTCATACGACGCAACTTACTTCTGTACTCTTATCACTCCGGCAAGATATGATACTCTTTTAATATGAGAAACTTCAACTGATTTCTTCAAAAGATGAATCCAACTTAGGTTTTGAAGTCAATTTCCATCCTGTATAATGGATCGCTTGTCACGTGAGCCTTTGAAATTCTCACAATAATTATGATAAAATGAAATTTAAATTGAAGGACGTATTCATGAATATGAAATTTGACCTAAGACCCACCCTATTTAGAACAGGTGTAATTTCCCACCTTAAAATACATAGTGGTACCAAACTTTTATTTGAAAAAAATATTAGTTTGTTTGTTGTTAGGAATGATCGAAAACTGCCATACTGGATTGACATTTGAACCCATACCCCCTTATTACAAAACATGGTTTAAAGGAAAACCAGGTTTTAAAATAGCCTCGTCTCTTTTCATTATATGACGTTAGAAAGTGACCGAATGACAGTAAAACCTGAGTTTGCTTTAAACCATGTTTTGTAATAAGGGGGTTATAGTTTCCAAATTCGTAAATGACTAAATTACGAGAAGCTTTTTCATTATCAAACAAGAATTTCCAAGATGATAGCCGAATTTTACCAACTTCGAATAGCGATCTACTTCTGGAGAATATAATAAACTATCATATCTATCATAAATAGTAGTTTGGAACTAAGTGTAGCTATATTGTTGTACGGTAAAACAGACACATCATTCGAGTCGGGCATGTCGGACGACTACGCGATCCCGCCGGACGCGGTGTCGTGCGACAGCATGGCGTCGCCCTCCATCGCGTCGCTGTGCCGCGCGCCGCCCGCGCACCCGCACCAGCACCAGCACCAGCACGACTCGCCGCGCCGACACGACGCGCTCGAGAAGAGCGGACATCTCGCCAAGCTCGGCGGGAAGCTCAAGACTTGGAGGAAGCGATGGTGAGTTCTTTTCTTGTTCTACAGACGGCCATTTGGGAATTTACGACGAGGATAAAAATGGAGAACGCTTGTCCAGACAAAGCTATTTCTCCAAGTCGGCTTTTCCTTTCAGTTCCCTAGGTTGTAGGGGTCGAGTGACAAATGTCAGAACCGTTGTATGAAATATTGTGTTTACTTTAAATGTCATTTTCTTCAAGTGCAGTAGTATCGTATTACAGATTATACAGAATCCAATTTAATGAATAAGAAATATAAATAATTGCAATAAAATTGGAAAAATGTTTTGTCTCCCAAACTGATATATGAACAGTGCACAAGCCATACAAATTTACACGCATGAGATGAAAACATAATAGTGATTTTCAACAGGTTCGTCCTAAAAAACGGTACGCTATCGTACTGGAAGTCACAATCGGAAGTGAACCGCAAACCTCAAGGGCAGATCGGTCTTGGGGAAGCTTGCAAGATATCCCGCAACGAAGGAGCGGCCACATTTGAAATATTCACTGGAAGCAGGACCTACTACCTGACTGCTGACAGCAATGCTACTATGGAGGACTGGATTAGGGTGCTACAGGTGAGATTACAATAAAAAAACATACCTATGTTATAATCATATAGCAGTGTCTGGAAAAGTGATCTAAATATGTAATCATGTACAGTGGCTGCGAGTATGGTTAGACATTTGTATTCGCCTCATGAAAGGCAGAACAAAATTATCGGGCTCCAAGTGATTTAGATCCTTAAATCATCGTCTATGGGTACATTTTGCCGTAATGATTTCATAAGTTATTTATCTCAGTCTTTTGAGGACTACGATGATTCCTGATAATATGCGTTAACCGCCGCATGTACATTTACATTATCAGAGGGATTGCCAATAAGTCTCTGTACTTGAAGAACTTCTTTTTGCACTTTTTAGCACCCCATGTCGAAGCGCTCTGATATAAACTTGTAAAGGTTGTGATATCTTATTTTTTGGTGCATCTTCTTTCTTTTTCATCCCAAATTCATATCCTTAATACTCATGCAGCGCTCGTGGTGTAGCATGATTAGCCGTTCTTAATCGATCGGCAAAGTTAAGCTACGTCTGTCTTGGTGGGTACCTGGATGGGTGACCGCCTAGTGGTATTTCAAATCGAGCGTTTCCATGCTTCGGAAGGCACGTAAAGCCGTTGGTCCCGGTTATCACTTCATTGTGATAGTCGTTAAGCTAGTTGGATGCCTCCTAGGCGGCTTGAAAAATTCCAACAGTAGGTTGGCCACTAGCCTACCTCCACCGATCCGCAGTGGGCACGCGTGGTGGAGTATCTGCCCATTCCCTTTCACCCTGATTTGTGAAAGGAGGCCTGTGCTCAGCAGTGGGACATTATAGGCTGATGATGATGATGATGATGAATACTCATGCCATAGATCCTCTGGACCTCCTTTTGCGGCTAAATTCAGTATCTGATCCTATATGCGGTGCTTTGCTAAAATACAGGGTGATACGTACTAAAACCTGCTTATCACAATTGATATCAATGTTCATCCCTACATTTACTACCAAGATAACAGAAACTGGATTATCCAAAACATTATAATTGGTAGAATTTCTCAAAGAATCTTCAACTTCCAGAACGTCCAAAGACGAAACGCGACAAAACTGCTGCTAAGTAAAGAGGACAACAAGCCCACGATACAAGGCTGGCTCACGAAGGTGAAGAATGGTCACGCCAAGAAGAGCTGGTGCGTTCTTATTGGGAAGATGTTCCTGTATTTCAAATCTCCTGGTGATCAGGTAAGCTTAGATTGTACCATAAGCTACGTTTTAATGAGTTGTAGGCATTGAAGTTAAATGGTTGATTAAAGAAACAAGACCTATATCTGTTTAGGTTTCTTGCCTTTTGTTCTAAGTTGAAGGCTGACTTCCTAGCCGGTTAATTTCTGTAGCTTCGACCTTTACGAACTCTTAGGTTAAATTAATAAATGGCTTTGACTTTGTAGGTCATTGGCTATTTGACAAGATGTATTTTATGTGCTTATGTATCATAATATGACCAGTGGTTTAGAGTCTGCGTTGATCTCCCATTATTAACCAGTCAAGGGTCCGATTCTTGCGTCATCGACATCAATGCCACTATCTATATTTGGCGAAAAAATTCAAATTTTCATACGTTTGCAATCTCGCCAAATGTCAAATGCGACAATGTTATTGAAAGTGCGAGAATCATAGGTCTGGCCTTAGAAATTTGCGGAAAAACATGGTGGATATCTTAAAATTATATTCCTTTTCGACAGAAAACCGCCATGTTTTGCCGGCGAATGTGTAATGCGACATTGATATCGAATATGCGAGAATAGAGCACCAGGCCTTTTTCTGTTTTCAAAAAGTTTGCGTATCACAAAAGAGATTTGTTTAATCAAAACGAACAAATCTACACCATATAACTATGTAATACCGAAATAATTTTGTTAACAGAGTTCCATTAATTGACCATTTTGTGTCACCACATAGCCTGATTTCTTTAAAAAAAAATAAAGCATACAAGAAGTGTGTTTGTATTGTGTCCAGAACCCCACGGGTCAAATCAACATGCGCGACGCTCGCGTGGAGGACGTGGAGCACGTGTCGGACTCCGACTCCGAGGAGAAAACCGACGACCCCGCCAGCCACCTCACCGTCGCCATCTACCCGCAGCACCACGTTACTGGGGTCAGTCACTACTGCATTATTATTATTACACTATACAGGGTGTTGTTTTGCATTCATGCCATATTTATAGAAACAATAGTAAACGACTTATTTAGTTAATATAAAATAGCTAATTAATTCTGGGCTTGATAAGTAAACGATTATTGATGATTTGTGATTAACGTCAAATCAGAATAAGACTTCACAACTGCACAGGATAGGTTTGCGATCCTGGTGCGAGGGTAGAAACCGGGCCGCTGCGCAGCGATCACCAACCTATATCTAATAAATCTTTATAAAACTTCGTCAAACACGGGGGGATATTTACTTTTACAAAACTTTAAATATAATATGTAATTTTACGAGCATGATTTCATAATTGAATCGTGTTCTATACAAGGTAAATATCAACCTCCTTAAATATGGCACAAATGCAGATCGACGCCCGGTATAAAGGTTGTCAAGTGGCGACCACGTACTGGTGCGCGCCGAGCGGGACGCCATCCCACTGCGGTGGACCGACGACCTGGGCAGAGTCGCTGGGTACAGCTGGATGCAAGCGGCCCAAAACCGTTCCAAGTGGAAGTCAATCGGGGAGGCCTATGTTCAGCAGTGGACATCCATAGGCTGATATGATGATGATGATGATATTAAGGTGAACGCACTCTTAGCCGATCCGAACGCATCGAACTAATCGAATTTTAGAATTCTGTGAATATATGAAATCTCATCCAGATTCGGACGATTCGACTCGGGCAAGTGTGCGAGCTTTCATAAGATTTCATATACAGAATTCTAAAATTCGTTTCATCCGATGAGTTCGGCTCGGATAAGTGTGCGTTCACCTTTATTTTGTTTTTATTATTGTATACTTCTCAGTTCAAGTTGTTATTTGGAACCGGTGTAGATAAAGGTGGGCGTTATAACATATAGCAACACTTATATTTTAATATATTTTTATAATCTGGCAACACACTATAAAAATCCAAACACGACTGCTATAATATTTATCGGCATCTAACAAATAGAAAAGTAAACTTTCCATTTTTAATATTTACTACAGCGCCATCTATCAATAAATATCGGTCTCACCGATGACAACACCGCAATCAGTGCTGCCAGATGAATTGCATGTCCCGATACGCTCACCACCTAAAAAGTACGCAAATTGAATTTGAGTACTCAGTGGCACTGAATTACATTATGAAAAAAACAATCGATATGAAAAACGAAACATGGTGTGCATTTTTTATGTTGATACCACTAGATTTTTGTTTCTCATCTTAAGTGGGGTACTGAGGTATTTGTCATACTATTAGAGTACGCTAGTACGCTAGATTACTGAATAGTACGCTATAAGTAATAATGCGTACCCATATGGCAATGTTCAGAGCTATTCGACGTAACCCAAGGTCAAACGACAAATAATTTGTGGCATACTTCATTCGAATATTTAACCTAAAATAAAAATGAACTTTCAGTTAATAGAAATAGGGGCTAATTTTACCTAAACTAAAATATAACATATTTCATTCATAATTTATAGTGGAGTGAAGTTCGTTCATTGCAAAAATGTTGTAATTTGAAAATAACATATTTCATTCATAATTTATAGTGGAGTGATGATAAATTATTGCAAAAATTATATAATTTGAAAATAACATATTTCATTCATTATTTATAGTGGAGCGATGTTCGTTCATTGTAAAAATGTTATAGTTTGAAATTATATATTTTTTTTGGTTAGTTCGACTGTTTTGTTTGACTTTGTTTTGTTTTTTTACTTTTCATACATTATGATCGAGCAAGGTTGACATTTTGAGAAAAGTTAATTTAATATATCTATACTAATATTATAAAGCTGAAGAGTTTGTTTGTTTGAACGCGCTAATCTCAGGAACTACTGGTTCGAATTGAAAAATTCTTTTTTTTGATGAAAATTTCTTAATTTTGTGTTGGATAGTCCATTTATCGAGGAAGGCTTTAGGCTATATACCATCACGCTGTGACTAATAGGAGCGAAGCATCAGTGAAAAATGTTGCAAAAACGGGGAAAATTATTCATATAGGGTAGGGTAAGGTAGGGTGGGGTGGGGTATCATCACAGGGTAGGATAGCACCACGCGAACGAAGTCGCGCCGGGCAGCTAGTATATATGTATATGTATAATTTATAATATATATCATAACAATTGTTAACAACAGTTAGTAAAAAATAGTGTAATGTACAATGAATTAAAAAAATATAGCCATTTCGCCCACCTATAGGTGTAGAGTCATTTTGTTAACTTTCATAAGTGCCTTATCAGGTCTTAAATTATACTTTTTGATTTGATTTATTGTAAATGTAGATTTGCACGAATTATTGTAGTCAGCAAAGAATTACCAACCAGACGCAGATATCCCAGCTGTGTACATGTAAGCTACACCTGCTTGTAACTCTCGCACGCGTATTTCTCTCTTTTAACCATGTATTTTTTATACTGACGGGTCAGGCAGGTCGAGGGTTCGATTCCCACCTAGGACATGCATTTATGTTTTAAAATCTGTCGCCATGCAGCTATCGGTGTGTGCCAACAGATGCACTTGAGAGCCAGTTACCACCTTTGGTCCCATCATGACTTACCATGGTGAGATTGTGGTCATTTCAGTTATGTGGTTTCCATAGTATGCATTTACTACATTTTAAGCAATAGATTTAAATTGTTGCGGAATGGAGAGGAAGCGAATTTGTACATAGCATAATGAATTATGTCTATTGCATTCACTCATCATCAGCCTATAATGTCCCACTGCTGAGCACAGGCCTCCTTTCACAAATCAGGGTGAAAGGGAATGGGCAGATGCTCCACCACGCATGCCCACTGCGGATCGGTGGAGGTAGGCTAGTGGTCAACCTACTGTTGGAATTTTTCAAGCTGCCTAGGAGGCATCCAACTAGCTTAACGAATATCACAATTAAGTGATAACCGGGACCAACGGCTTTACGTGCCTTCCGAAGCACGGAAACGCTCGATTTGAAATACCACTAGGCGGTCACCCATCCAGGTACCGACCAAGACAGACGTAGCTTAACTTTGCCGATCGATTAAGAACGGCTAATCAATTGATTGATTAGCCGATAATAGCTATACGATTAGCGCGATTGATGATAATGCAATGTCTATTGCATTATCATCAATCAAATCAAAGAATCAATCGCGCGTTACTGTCTCTGCAAAAATCTCCTTGTAGAACCTCAAGCTGTACTCCCTTGGGAAAAACACGACTCATTCATAAACTGATCGAACCTGAGATATGTTATATCTAATTGGCAATCGGTAACCAGTATGTTTGTTCTGATTGTAGGGTCCAACATACCTGTTATTCGAGACGAAGGGTGATAAGGACTCGTGGCTGTATCACTTGACAGTGGTGAGCGGCGGCGGGCTCAGTCAGGGCACGCACTTCGAACAACTCATACAGAAGCTGATGGAGACTGACGGAGAACCCAGTAAGTCACTTGCATATCTTTAACCGACTTCTAAAAAAGGAGGAGGTTCTCAATTCGTTTGTATTTTTTTTTTATGTTACCTCATAACTCCGTCATTTATGAACCGATTTGGAAAATATTTTTTTTGTTTGGAAGGGTACTCTTCCCGTTAGGTCCTATTGTCAGATTAGGATTTGATTACTTCTTAGTGTACTTTGAAGTCGGTTTAAGTTTTTTGTAAAACAGTTTAATTTATTATTGAAGACTAAGTTTAGTTTATTATGATGAACACAGATATACATCTCAATAGATGCCGCTTTCTCCGATTCCGATATCTAGTGATGAAATGTGTCTGTTATTTCAGATTGCGTTCTATGGAGGCACCCCACGCTGTTATATTCTAAGGATAACTTAACGTCACCTCTCACGTCGCTCAACTCCGAGGCATTACAGGCTGAAGCACTGAAACTATTTAAGGTTTGTACCTATCTTATGACCGTATGTTTTTTTTTTATTGATGTAGGATTGTATATACCTTTACAGCCTTACTAATAAAAAGTTACACGCGGTGTACACATCTGTTATAGGATAATTGCTACTAATAAAAACATTTTTGACACAAAGCCTGTATACACGTGTTTTAGTTACCTAGGAAATTTACACAGGGCTTACACGGGCCAGGACCCTTGTTTAGTGTTTGTATAAGAACATTATGGCGGATTTCAATAGATCAGCTGTGTCTGACAATCAAGTGTTGTGTCCATTTACTACGGACCAGGCCAACCGCGCAACAAAATGACACCAATGCGCTGGCCCTAAAAAGTCATTTTAGGGCCAACGCGACTCAGTCGACTGCGGTCATACTGCGGTCCACGGAACAGTTCATTCGTTCATTGTTTGCTTATAATTGCCATAAAAATGCCTAGTTGCGTAGTGAAAGGCTTGTGTTTTATACTGGAGTTATGGATAAAATAAAACAAAAATTGACAATTTATTTGATTTTGATAACTTTATGCAAAATGTTCCGGTAGGTGTATCCTTAGTTTTGAAGTCATTGGCACAGCCATTTGCTTCGTTTGTTGACGTAACATTTATAATTTGACAATGACGTTCTTCTTTCTTCTTCTTCTTTGGTTAAATGGCTACTGTAGCCATAAGCACAAGACAGTTTCGTTCAAAACCACCATTAGCTATTTGAATCTTTTTAAAAGTAATTTTATTGTTTAATTATTAAAATAAAAATAGTCTTAAGAAAAAGAAACCTGATTTTTATGATATGATTAATATTTAATATAATTATTTTTCAGTATCTTTTGGGGTTTTCACATTTTTCCCCATATTTTCTCCCGTATTTTGAAGTTAGATAGTTTTAGTTTCAAAACGTTCCTAAAAAGTTGCCAGTCGTTTTTGTTTCAACAAATAGATAACTATACAACGCTTACACACTGATTATTAGTAAAGGGAGTGTATAGTAACTGTGTAAGGCTTACACACTGCATAACAATACAGCTGTTAAACAACCGTGTTCCATATTTTTATTAGTAAGACGGTTAGACTTTAAGTTATATAACATGTTAACAACATTAGATGAACTTGTATTTGTACTTTAAACAGTTCCAAAGTTCTATCTTGCAGGAACTTCAAATTCAATTGGCTAAGGTCGTTAGGGAGTTTCATAAAGATGGTCGAAAAAAAAAACTGTTTTCCCTATTCTTTCCAAATTTCACTGCTTAGAATATCTACAGATAAGAAAGAGGGGCTAACGTTTCTACTTGTAAAATTTCAGGCTTTCGCTGAAGTTCTCATTTAGGTTATTCAAGAGCTTTTCAAAGTTGTGTGACATTGTGACTTAGAACGATACAGCTTTAACATGCAATATCTTTTAAACTACTTAACTGTCTTTTGAGGCGATGATAGCTCAGTGGTAGTGACATCCGATGCCGAGACTAAAGTCCCGGGTTCGAATCCTACAATAAGTTTGAGCTTTATTTGAAGCAAAATATCATGAGGAAAACGTAGCATGATGCTGGACTGTGCAACGGGACTAAGGCATAATCAACATTTTATTCATTCGGTTATTATCAATTAAATAGGCCCTGTCGCGTTACAAAATACTGTTTACTCGTGGCGCCAACTGGTGGCCACAGAAATCAGAATTGTTTCGAACTGTGCGGGCTCAAATGAGTTTTCTTCCGCGGACGCTCAGACTGTGGAATGAGCTCTCCGCCGTGGTTTTCCCAATGGGGTCATCATGGGGTTCTTCAAAAAGGGTGTGAAGAGATTACTTCAGGGTTGGCAACGCGCGTGTGTTACCCCTGGTGTTGCAAGTGTCCATAGGCTACGGTACAGTAGTACCCAACTGATAAGGCGCTTCGTGAATCTTCGTTCGCACAGAAAAGAAAGTATGGCCCGAAGATTAACGAAAGAATGCTTAAAACTTACAATCAACCTTAGATCACTACTATAAGGTTCATAATACACTGCAGCTGTTAGTTCCGTCTCACTCGCAAATCACGCTCCTCCGCACACATGATGGCAGCTGCCGACCAATAACATTTCCCGCGCTTCGAAAATGTATCTTCTGCGCAGGTACATCGGTAAGCCATATCAGTTGGGTACTATTGTAACTGCTTATCATCAGACAGGTCGTATGCTTAGTAGCCACCATAGTGGTATAAACGGGTAGCCCTTATAAGATATGTCCGTGTGTGGCAGTGCGTGCAGCTATTCATGTCCGTGTGCGTGGAGCAAGCCGGCATCGACTACCACGTGGTGCTGGCGCAGAACGCGCTGCAGCAGTGCGTGGAGGCGGGCGCCGGCGAGCTGGCCGACGAGCTGGTGTCGGTGCTGGCGCGCCAGACGGCGCCGCACCACCACACCAAGCTCGGCGTGCAGGTAACACCGACACCGACACCGACACCGCTTGCGCTACGAAGGAACGCTAAGCTTAAGGCGGCCAAGATTAGGACTGTAAGTTTGTTTTATTTTTTTAGTTTGGTTGATGTTGGTGCTGTTTAGGGTTTCTTGTTTAATTGATGTAAAAGCCTGTGTTTGTACAAAATATGGTAATGAAGTCTTGTAAAACTCAGGTTATTTTTATTATTTGGTGTTAGGAAGTGACGTATATAGGGCGTTTACGACAACAAATGAAACAACGTATACCAACTTCGCAATCGCAAAAATAAAAACAGCTGTTTCATACAAATGTTAAATTTTTCCACGGCTAGAATGTATAAAACAGCTGCTATTTCCCTGTATATTTAAACTGCTTACTAAACTTGGTTTAAACTATCTCTTGTAATAAATTGGTGGGTTAAACTAGACTTGGTTTAAATATTTTGTAATATAGGGATGAGGTTTACTAGACTTGGTTCAAACTGTATTTCATGATAAAGTTGTGGGTTTTACTAGACTTGCTTTAAACAACCTTTTGTAATATAAGGGTGAAGTTTACAAGACTTGGTTTAAACTATGTATTGTAATATATTGGTAGGTTAAACTAGACCAGGTTTAAACCATATTTTGTAATTTAGGGGCGTGTTTAACTAGACTTGGTGTAAACTATCTTTTGTAATATAGGGGTAAGGTTTACTAAACTTGGTTCAAACTACCTTTTGTAATTTAGCGGTAGGTTTAACTAGACGTGGTGTAAAGTATCTTTTAGAATATAGTGGTGAGGTTAACAAGACTTGGTTTAAACTATCTTTTGCAAAAAAGGGTTTCAGGTTCCCCGCAAATTATTATATTTTAAAAAATACATTTTATCGAAACTTTAGACAGCACCTATTTACAGTTCGATTGATTAATTTAATGTCAAATACACCTTTATCACCAACAATAATTTACATTCAATACTCAATTTTTTTTCATATTTTTTTAAAATAAATCAATCAATCTAACTATAAATCAAAAAGTTGAATTAAGGTGAGGTTGACGAACTGCAGAGTACTTTATTATATTACTAAAACAATCTGAGGAATTTCGCCTAGTTCACCTATTAATAAATTAATATGATAATGGCAATAATTATTTAAATAAACAATATTTATCCAAAATTGCCACTTTCATATGTATATTTGGGGTGCTTTAATATAATTGTAGACAAATAAATCATAAAATGAGCGCCCCAAATTCCCTAATATTTTTGTTTGCTGTAATGTCTACTAATTAAATGTTAGCATGGCTTCGATGTTACAGTTTACAAAGGTGTATCAAATTATTACGGGAATATACCTCGTACGTCGAATATCCAAAATGAGATGTAAAAATATTAAAAACTCTTTGAACTTAAAATATTTAGTAGAATCCATTTCAACACCAAATTATACAATTATATAATTTGTGCTCAAATAAAAAAAAAACGCAAAGTCAAATTAAGATGGATTCTGGTAGATAACTAAATAAGTTCGCTTAATATTCGCAAAGCTTTAGCTTCGGGCGATACGCTTCAATGCTTTTCTCATATGTTATCGATCATTTATCATCATCATCAATATCTATTCATCACTTTTTGGTCACACGAGTGGAACTTCTTGCAGTAGCACCACTTTGTACTGTATATTGTTAGTAATGGCAATATTGTGCTCTAAAATCGTAGGTTGGGACTTGGGACGTGATTTTTTATTACTTTCAATAACCATTAGATGATGTCAGAATTCGTCCCTGATTAACTTTGACAGTTTAGAATTTTAATTTTACTGTTTCATTGGTTTTTACATTAAAGTATGGTAGGTAGAATAATATTATTGTCGTATAAATGGATTACTCTAGATTCTGTTTTGTATTTGATATATTTTGATATATTTTCATGAGAGCACAATATTTATCAATAAATACATAGAGCTTACAAAGACTACTAATATTTATTTTGCATTTATAAACTGTAAATATACACTAACAAGCCATTATTATTGAATAGTAAAAGCTTTGTGTGTTGCTGTATAAATTATTATATTATTATATTATGATTAAAGCTTAATGTCGTGGTTGATCAATTTGGAATTGTGTATGTGGAAAACATTTTATTGGCTTCATATTTCTAAATATATTGCAAAGAATAAACAAAATAAAAACCAAATTGGTAAGACTTGGTGAATAAAAAGGTCGTATTCCAATTTGATCGTAAAGTTCTGGCAACATAAACAAAATAGAAAAAACTTGACAGTTGCAACGAAAGAGGTTGTGACTGTCTTTCGATTTTTGAACCGTACGTAATGTTGCCACTACGAAAATAGCGGTTTGTCACGTTGCAAACTTTTCAAATGGAATGTTGGTGTAAATTTTTCCCCGTATTCTTTTTTTTTATTTTCCTTCGAGAATGTTTGCCCCCACCCCCATCCTCCATAGTTTTACGGAATGACTTTTCGTTTTATGTTATCATTCATACTCTATCATAGCTAGTGTTTCCCTTTGCACTTTTGGAACTCCTTTGTAATGAAAGGTTGATGTTGTTTTTAGAATGTTACCCATTGATTTATTATACAAATCTAATATTGCCCTATTTATATAGACCAATAAAAATATAACCAGAATAAGATATATGCCTAAAAAATACAACAAGGTAAGTTTTCGGCATTCAGTATTAGTTGTTATAATTTTGTATGACTGCATAGTATGGAATGATTATACCATTTTTTTTAAACTACGATAAGCCTTTTAATTATAGAGATGAATACGAAACTCTGATTAAACTGACATACATTTTTTGTACCAACATATTTTTTTTGTAATTAGAAACTAATTTATTTATATTCATACATAAATGTAAACTAGTTAACTCGACTTTAGAAAACTTTTTAATTAATTGTAAATACTTGCAGTCATATAATGGTATAAATAAAACAACTCCTGCACACAACTTTACCTTCAACAAGTATCAAATCACTTGAACTTTTGTATATAGTATACGGCCTATACGGGTGGTAATATTTTGATACTTTGAACACTGGGTCAAATAATTGCACAAAAACACATTGGCGATTTTGCACATGCACTAACAATTTTTAGGGCGATTTGTATAAACTGTTATTACTTATTCATTGGGATATCGGTTGAGTTCGGAGTATACAGACAAAGTTATATTTATTGTTAGTTTAAAGATATCTAATAATTTATGTATATAATTCATTTTCATGTATGTACTGTACATTTATATAACTAACATTTTTGTACATTTGTGAGAAGTTCGTTTCGCGCTCGACTGCCCTCCGCAACTGTCAGTTTTTGTCGAATACAGAATAGAGCGGCTCGGCTCGTGCTCGGTTCGCGTAGCGTAGACGCACCTTAATATTAGAAATTGAAAGATATAGGAGAAGTATTTAAAACCTGGATTTAATTTTATTAATCGGATTGTAACCTTCCTTTTTTTATTGGTTTATATTTACTTCAACTTTATGGAACAGTGCAAGTTTCATCAAAATTGGTTCAGTCGTTTCCAAGATATGAACAAATATGTGGTGGTGTCAAAGGAAAAGCAACACAAAACCTTGGTCAAATTCTAGAGCATTTTAGAAAAACTTGACGACTGAATGAATGAATGACGAAATAAAAAAGTTATTTAAATAAATTAAATCAACTTCAAAATACACTAAAAAGTATGTGATAACTCTAATCTGACACTGAATTGAAATCAGTGAAATATTTTCAATGGAATACATCGTGCTCTTTCGCTGACTTATTACTTTTTTATGTATACTTGTCTTTGCAAACTGCATCTAATCTAGTCCGGCTAACATATGGAGGTCTTATACCTAAGAATAGTGTGGTTCCCCAAAATACACTACGACAAACGAGCACATTTCAGTTGAAATGTGTCAGCCACTCGTAATTCTTTATTAGAGCATTCCATGTTGCATATTATTATATTTAGTTTAAATAGAGAGACTGCAAGATAAGGATGCGGCCTGGATAACAATATTATAATTAGGCCGTTAGTTAGATTATTAATAAATATTGGACACTTATATTTTGCTGTATCAAATCAATAAAAATTGACGATGATAAAGCGCGTCGAAAGTTCAGACGTAGTAACTATACTAAATAGTTTTGCTGAAATTCGCCTCGGTTTTTTTTTAATCCGATTCCGATATCGGATCCGACGTTTTAAAATAGCCCTGCTGTGGTTCAGGAGTGGGGCATCGTGACATCACTTTTTTCTGAAAAATGAACCATGGCGTGACGTAACGCGGAACTTCAACACACCATTATCTTCGTAATTTTCTGTTTGATTGACAAACGAAAACAATACGTGTCTAATATCTTTTGATAATGTAAATGATGCTGACTAAACAGAATTTTTCAGGCTACTAGCCTATTGATCCTTCCATAGCTTGCTAAGCGTCCAGCCAGTCCATATACAAGCGTCAATGTTCAATATTATGCTTAAGTTTAATATCTATTTGTTTATACTTATAATTATACACGTGTAACAGAAAATAGGATCAATATTGAAATAAATAATTACAATGTACTGTAAAAATATCAAGTTGTTCAGATAAAAAAGTATGTATGAGTTTTGTAGTATATTTCCCTATTGATTATCTAGCTATTAAAGTTATATGGTGTACCTGAGACGAAATACAAATCAAGATCATCATTTTTTATATTTAGTTGTCCTGCTAAAAATTTTTAGTTCACACGAACAACCAGCTCTGAAATTAAATTACTGTTTCATTTTTCTGTTACACATTGTGTATTTAAATAATATCTTTTATAATTGTGTGTAACCGGATTCAACCGACGTATTCGAACTAAATTATAATTATATAACATGTGCAGATGAATATGTACATATGATTCAATCCGAAATAAATATACAATAAATGTTATAATAAAAAATATATTTTAGTACACAATTTGATGTTGCAGAAATAGATAAGAGACTGCTAACAACACAGTCCAAATATATTCTTTAGTGCAGTATAACATACAATATATTTAAACAATCATCACCGTCGCCAACATAAATTCAAACAACATCAGTACTCCGTGATACTTCGTAGTACCCCCAAAACACGTAACAAAGTCCACAGTAAAGTCAAGTCCCAGTAGATCAAGCCCTCAGACTGTCCGAACACCAACATTTCATTTGTACAGCAACTGCTACTATGCGCGACACAATCGCTGTTCACTTGCGACACTGGCGGCTCGTCTGTCGGTGGCGACAACAAGAGTGGTGACGTCCAGCCACACGCCGCTGGCTCACCCAGCTCTATACAGGTAAAACATGACAATTGAAATTGGTACCTACACGTGTGACATAAGGTATATTTTCAATTAACACAACTTTGTGTCTAGTTACACAATCTTTTAGATTCTCGTTCTGTAAAACTGGCCTCATATACTAGTGTCATCTATACATTCTACAGTAAGTAACAAAATAAAAGTATAAGATATTACGAAAATTCCACTGTCTTAAGTACACGAAAATCAAAATATCCCGATCTCGGAAAAACCTTTCTTAGTGCAGACATCTTTCAATGTTCTGTGACAAGTGGCTTATTCTTTAAGGTCGTCTCACGGCTATTTCACACGGAGGGAAAGTCCTATAGATGTTGAAAATACAAAATTTTACTGAAAGAAAGACTAAGAGTCAGTTCTTTATTTTGTTTGTTTTTTCTGTCCGTTAATTTTATATCTACACAAAAAGTCCCGTTTTGAGGTGCTGCACGATGCCCGCGACGCGATGCGTATTCGAATTCTCGCAATGAAATGTGCACCTTTTTGTTTAATTAATAAAGTTCTATATTGTATCGCTATCTAAAACTTACGCGTTGCGTTGCGTCGCGCCTCGGTATGAGCTGACCCTTAATTTATTTTTATAAAATAACTATAGATAATCAAGAAATTGATATACTCTATAATGTGTGCTTTTATTATATGACAACAAATAAAACAAAACATATTACCTGCAAACCTACCTGCAAAAATCTAAGAGAGGTTATTCCAGTATTGCTCCTCTTTATTGTATATTATACCTTACTTATCTTGTTTTTTGGATCATTATAGACTGCACTGCACAGTGGCGTACCCTTTATATCACATTAACCTTTTTGTTTAGAAACAAAGCACCTGCAATTTAAAAACCTGAAGCCAATAAATGTTGCCCTATAAACCCAAAACCTACTAATGATAATTCCATATGAGAAAGGCAGTAGACGAACAAAAAAAACGCCTCTAACTAAATAATCATAACAAGATGCTAACAGTGTTACCATATTTAAAAATAACTATTAATTTTACAAGTGTCAAATATTTCAGGCACCTCTTTTATCAGTGGACTGTAAGAGCAACCCGCCTACATATAGTTTCGTCCAAGGCTGGCAACTCTTAGCCTTAGCCGTCAGCCTCTTTGTGCCTAGGAATAACAGGCTACTGTGGTATCTGAAGCTACATCTGAGCAGGCACGCCGATTCTAAGTAAGTATTACATCGAAACATCATATTCTTCCCCAAAGCAATCTTAACATGGAAATTCATTCCGATGAAGGCGGTGATAGCTCATTATAGTTATGTAGATGTAAGTCATCGGTGTGGCTTTTAAAGTCTAACATGAGCTTGAGTTTTCGGTGGAGGAAAACATTAGGTAGGGCACTTAGTAGAACCTGCCTGACTGGCATCTTCGGCCATCATGACTTCTGGTCAAGCAATGGCACCTTCATCCCACTATGACAATCATAAGCCAACATAGAATACACAATCATTACATAATTAAAACCATATTTAATGAATATATACCAAGAAAGAATCATTTTAATTGTAGTACCTAATAAAAAAGAGCAAAAGAACAGCTGCAACTGTTTAATATTCTATCCTAATGGCAAGTAAGGCCATATTTTACAAGAGAGTGGCCTTCTCATTTCGCACTATATTTGTCTATTTGGCAGATAGATGTATAAAAGCTATCAACAGTGACATATGAAGATGGCCCTAGTTTACAGTCATGAACTTATAAAAAAACTAGCTGTCCCCCGCGGTTTCATCCGCGTTCCCGGGATAAAAAGTGTCTTATGTCCTTTACCATACCATAGGCTATCTGCATGCCAAATTTCATGATGATCCGTTGGGTAGTCCGTCACACACACATATACACCATAGGAAGCCGATCGGTTGTCATTCCACATTGAGACGTTGACTGTGACAATAAGGCTCTGTATCATTTGTGCCTGCTTGGGCCAATACTTATTTTAATTACGCATACGTAGGAATTTTTGTAGGTAGGAAGGTTCTCGAGTGGCGACCACGTACTGGAAAGCGCCGTGTGGGACGACCACCCACCAGGTGGACCGATGACTTGGTCAGAGTCGCTGGGCACCGTTGGATGCAAGCGGCCCAAAACCGTTCCAAGTGGAAGTTAATGGGAGAGGCCTATGTTCAGCAGTGGACATCCTTAGGCTGATATGATGAGGAAATTTTCGTCTTCACTTAATTTTCGCTTGACACTCTGTCTTGATTTTTTTATACGTCTATATTTAACCGAAATTTTCAGAACGGAATGCGGTAAGTACGCGGCGTACTGTTCGCGCGCACTCGAGCGCACAATACGCAACGGCGGCCGCGAAGACAAACCCTCTCGAATGGAAGTGCTCTCTATATTACTGAAGAACCCATACCATCACTGTCTACCTCACGCCATACCTGTGCACATGCTTAATAATACTTATCAGGTAGGTTTATGTAAAGCTGTATGAATTAAGATCGATGGTGTCCGTTGTGAATCTTTTGCGAATATTTCTTGTTATTTATTACGTCAATTTGAAGGCCATATAAGACGTAATTTAGTGAATAGCAACAGATCTATGTTTGTATTCATTTTGTACTCAAAACGTTTTATAACTATACAAATGACCGTTATAGTATTAAACAACGTGGTTTTTAAAATCATAATTCATTAATAGCATTATGCATTGGCATTTAAGAGCGTAGAGTTTATTTTCTCAAAGAGCAGCTCGACTGGGGAATTACCTCCACCTTACGGAATACCGCAGCCAAATAACTATGTTGTGTTCCTGCCCGTGAGTAAGGTCGCCAGAGCTCATTGGGGAAGGGAAAGGGTTGGTAACGAATGAGTGATGCCCCGTGTGTTGCAAGCGTTCACCGACTTGGTTGCATTAAAAAACAGTCTAATGCGCGAATCATAAAATTATGTCTCATAAAAGCTTAAAATATATTTAATAAATTAATACGCAAGAATCCCCTAATAATTCAAATTGGCGACCATGCTTATTGTCTCAATAATTGCTGTAGTTGAGCTCTTCAATTCGATAAATTCTCTCTATCTAGCTTTTAAGACTCTATCGAGCGAAATCAGCGCGCGGCAAATAGGTATTTACTGCGGGTCAGTGTTGTGTGCGTCGACACGCACACAACAGTCAGTACTCTCGGCTCGGTCGGCCGTTTGCACCCGCATGACAAAAGTCAGTAAGTACATAATTTTAAAAAAAGCCTTGGGATTAAAACATGATATTTTCGCAAAATTTTCAAAAAGTGTCCGCGCCTTGTAAAACTTTTTAGATACTGGCCCGATTTCTCTCGAAATCGATATTTGAGAGACCTCGGGATCACAAAACATGAAACTTTTGCCAAAATTTTAAAATGTGTCCGCCACGTTGGACTTCGACAAAATCGATATTTGTTAGTCCTTGGGGTCACATAACAAGAATCTTTTCTCAAAATGTTGAAAAAGTGTCCGCCATGTTGAACTTTTTAGATACTGGTCCGATTGCTCTCAAAATCGATATTTGAGAGACCTAGTGGTCACAAAACAAGAATCTTTTCTCAAAATGTCGAAAAAGTGTCCGCCATGTTGAACTTTTTAGATAGTGGTCCGATTGCTCTCAAATTCGATATTTGAGAGACCTTGGGGTCACAAAACAAGAATCTTTTCTCAAAATGTTGAAAAAGTGTCCGCCATGTTGAACTTTTTAGATACTGGTCCGATTGCTCTCAAAATCGATATTTGAGGGACCTTGGGGTCACAAAACAAGAATCTTTTCTCAAAATGTTGAAAAAGTGTCCGCCATGTTGAACTTTTTAGATACTGGTCCGATCGCTCTCAAAATCGATAATTGTGAGTCCTTCGGGTCACAAAACAAGAATCTTTTCTCAGAATTATCAAAAGGTGTCCGCCATGTTGAATTTTTTTGTTACTGGTCCGATGGCTCTCAAAATCGATATTTGAGAGACCTTGGGGTCACAAAACAAGAATCTTTTCTCAAAATGTCGAAAAAGTGTCCGCCATGTTGAACTTTTTAGATACTGGTCCGATTGCTCTCAAATTCGATATTTGAGAGACCTTGGGGTCACAAAACAAGAATCTTTTCTCAGAATTATCAAAAGGTGTCCGCCATGTTGAATTTTTTTGTTACTGGTCCGATGGCTCTCAAAATCGATATTTGAGAGACCTTGGGGTCACAAAACAAGAATCTTTTCTAAAAATGTCGAAAAAGTGTCCGCCATGTTGAACTTTTTAGATACTGGTCCGATCGCTCTCAAAATCGATAATTGTGAGTCCTTGGGGTCACAAAACAAGAATCTTTTCTCAAAATGTTGAAAAAGTGTCCGCCATGTTGAACTTTTTAGATACTGGTCCGATTGCTCTCAAAATCGATATTTGAGAGACCTTGGGGTCACAAAACAAGAATCTTTTCTCATAATGTTGAAAAAGTGTCCACCATGTAGAATTTTTTAGATACCGGTCTGATTGCTCTCAAAAGCGAGAAACATTTATTTGAGAGACCTTGGGGTCACAAAACAAGAATCGTTTCTCAAAATTTTGAAAAAGTGTCCGCCATTATGAAACTTCTAGACTTCAACATGGCGGACACCTTTTGATAATTCTTCGAAATTTTGAAAAAAATAAATCGAATTTGAGAGCAATCGGACCAGTATCTAAAAAGTTAAACATGGCGGACACTTTTTCGACATTCTGAGAAAAGATTCTTGTTTTGAGATCCGAAGGACTCACAAATATCGATTTTGAGAGCAATCGGACCAGTATCTAAAAAGTTCAACATGGCGGACACCTTTTCAAAATTCTGAGAAAAGATTCTTGTTTTGTGATCTGAAGGACTCACAAATATCGATTTTGAGAGCGATCGAACCAGTATCTAAAAAGTTCAACATGGCGGACACTTTTTTGACATTTTGAGAAAAGATTCTTGTTTTTTGACCCCAAGGTCTCTCAAATATCGATTTTGAGAGCAATCGGACCAGTTACTAAAAAGTTCAACATGGCGGACACTTTTTCATCATTTTGAGAAAAGATTCTTGTTTTGTGATCCCAAGGACTCACAAATATCGAATTTGAGAGCAATCGGACCATTATCTAAAAAGTTCAACATGGCGGACACTTTTTCGACATTCTGAGAAAAGATTCTTGTTTTGTGACCCGAAGGACTCACAAATATCGATTTTGAGAGCGATCGAACCAGTATCTAAAAAGTTCAACATGGCGGACACTTTTTCGACATTTTGATTCTTGTTTTGTGACCCCAATGTCTCTCAAATATCGAATTTGAGAGCAATCGGACCAGTTTCTAAAAAGTTCAACATGGCGGACACCTTTTCAAAATTCTGAGAAAAGATTCTTGTTTTGTGACCCGAAGGACTCACAAATATCGATTTTGAGAGCGATCGGACCAGTATCTAAAAAGTTCAACATGGCGGACACTTTTTCGACATTCTGAGAAAAGATTCTTGTTTTGTGACCCGAAGGACTCACAAATATCGATTTTGAGAGCGATCGAACCAGTATCTAAAAAGTTCAACATGGCGGACACTTTTTCGACATTTTGATTCTTGTTTTGTGACCCCAAGGTCTCTCAAATATCGAATTTGAGAGCAATCGGACCAGTTTCTAAAAAGTTCAACATGGCGGACACCTTTTCAAAATTCTGAGAAAAGATTCTTGTTTTGTGACCCGAAGGACTCACAAATATCGATTTTGAGAGCGATCGGACCAGTATCTAAAAAGTTCAACATGGCGGACACTTTTTCGACATTTTGAGAAAAATACTTCATCCGCCATCTTGTGGCGACGGCCATTTTAAAAGTATTACATTATTGAGTATTGCAAATTGTTTTGTCATTGGAACTAAAGGTGTATGCAAAATTTCAGCTCACTCGGCGTCCATATCGCTACGGTAGGTAACCGCTTACCACCAAGCGAGTCGTATGCCGTATGCTAATTTACCCACGTCTGAAAAAATTTTTGACCTAAGCAAACTAACTAACATTGCAAATGAAACAAAAGTAATATATATTATTTGCTGACTCAAAAAACGAAAAACAAAACTTATGTCGTTATGCTCTTTGAATTAGTGTCCGTACACGTTTAGATCGCGATCGTGTGTTCCTAGGTAGTCGTTCCGCAAAGAGACGTGATCTCTCTCTGAGCTCCCGTGGTCGACTGAATTTTCGAGCGCGTATCTCACATATATATTCAACGTCGCGCTGCCATAGTAAAAATGTATGGCGAATTCGGAGCTCATTTTGAATAAAATCATAATAAATCATCTAGACAATATAATGAAAATATGAGACGCAAAACTTCAAGATTACATATTAGAGAATTAACTGACTACATTTCTACAGAATATTTCTAAGGAAAAATACACGAAATCTTCTGAATCCCAACACGCATTATTGTAGATTTTTGCTCAACTTCATATGAGTCCATTAAAAAACCTATACCATAATTCATATTTTTGTTTCGCAAACATTGTAAATACATTATCTGTGGTAATAATTATGTAGATGTTCACTGTGTAAATAAACTATTTTCGTTAATATCAACTTAACCGTAACTGTCCTTTTGTCACTTTTTGTTCGACTCCCTCTTAATGTCTGTGAAACCCTCTTCCAGGTGATAAGCTTCGACGGTTCTACGACAGTGGAAGAGTTCCTATCGACGCTGAGCTCGGAGCTCGGGTGCCGGGAATCGGCGGCGTCAGGGTTCGCGCTCTTCAGTGACGATCCTATTGAGAAGGACTTGGAGCATCATATCAAACCTGACAAGAAGGTTTGTGGATACCAGTTAGTTTATAGCAGACTTCCAGTGGTAACGTCAGTAGCTTTGACCTTCATGAACTGAATAAATGGCTTTCACTTTGACTTTAGTTGACTTTAAATATCCTAGTACATTCCTCACACACGGTGATGATCCCTAACTAAGCAGAGCTTGTACTAAGGACACCACATAACTGTTATAGTACTTTTTATTTATATATACATACTTAATATACATAATTACACCCAGGCTCATACACATACAGACATGTTCATGCACACAAATGCATGTTCTGTGTGGGAATCCAACCTACGACCTGCGTCGCGATGGGTGGAATCATAACCAAATGCGCCAACTGGCCCATCAAAGTTGTGCGTTTTTTTAATCTCAAAAATTATATTCAAATCGTTAACTAAACTGTGATTTTATCTTAGTTTGTATGTGCACTTGATTGTAAAAGTTACTCGTCCAAATGTTATTATTATTGAATGTTGCCTTAAATGTCTCACGGAGGAGAGAACTTTGCTTGCAAGTTCTCTTATTTCTTCTTTTAACTCCTGTTATATGACATTTTGGTCCAGTACCAGCTAGGAGCTAGGTTTCTAGCTAGCACTCTTTAAATTTAGGCAACTCAACAATTAACTTTATTTCCAGTTATGCGACGTAATATCAAAATGGGAGACAGCACTCAGAGAGAAAGGTTCTGGCAAGTTCGAGAACTCGCGAGTAATTCGGCTAACTTACAGAAATAGACTATACTTCAAGAATTCAGTCAGGACGGAGACGGACAAGGAAAGATTGCTGCTATGTTATCAAATTAATCATCAAGGTAATTATTAATTGATATACAGTATTAATTTAATTTATACCATATTTCAGAAATATTTTTATAACTTATGGGATCAAGATGGCTTTGTTATTTCGTGACAAAATTGATCAAAAACTACTGTTTTAATAAGTTGCGCCTTTATATAAAAAAGTAATTAAATAAAGATGACCATATATTCTTAATAATAAGTTATTGTGTGATTAGATTTATTAAAAACCTTAAAACTTTTAGTTCAATATTGAAATATTCTACATTTCCAACCATAGAGATATTAAAAGAGTGATAACGTTGACAAAATTTACCTTGAGCGAAGCGTGATCATTTTCCATATAGATGCATTACACCAGTCATTTACTGTCAGAATAATTGGACTGTTTTACAAAAAAACTTAAACCGACTTCAAAGTACACTAAGAAGTAATCAAATCCTGATCTGATGACAATGGGACCAAACGGGAAGTGTACTCTTTCAGACAAAAAAAGAATATATATATAAATGGCGGAGTTATGAGGTAACAAACATTAAAAAAAAACTACCGAATTCGAATACCGAATACCGAATAGAACCTTCTCCTTTTTTTGAAGTCGGTTAAAAATTTACCATATGACTTCCTTGTCATTTATTCTCGGTTATTGAAAAGTAAGTGAAAAAAATTGAAATTGGCATTCATTATAAGTATTAAGTCGTACAAACTATAAACGTGCAGTTCATTGCAAGGCAGATTTGCACGTCCCCGTGCTCATGGCACGTACTCTAGTACAGTCGCTCTATTAATATTCTAACTCTATGGTTGTTGTATTATTTGTATGTATTGTTATTGTATTGTATATATTGTTATTGTATTATATACGAGGTGGATACGACATTAAATGAAACCACGTAATGTACTCATGTATACGATCAACTTTTACTATAGCCAACATCGAAATCGCAAAAGAAAAATACAGCTTTTCATACATTTTTGTTGAGCAGACATGTACCTTTTGTATGAAAAGCATTATTTCATTTATTGTCGTATACACCCCGTATATTGTTATTGTATTGTATGTATTGTTATTGTACTATATATATTGTTATCGTATTGTATGTATTGTTATTGTATTGTATGTATTGTTATTGTATTATATATATTGTTATCGTATTGTATGTCTTGTTATTGTATTATGTGTATTGTTATTGTGTAGTATGTATTGTTATCATATAGTATGTATTGT
Source organism: Achlya flavicornis (assembly GCA_947623365.1). Taxonomy (NCBI): domain Eukaryota; kingdom Metazoa; phylum Arthropoda; class Insecta; order Lepidoptera; family Drepanidae; genus Achlya; species Achlya flavicornis. The sequence goes on from OX392482.1 coordinate 10,792,137, forward strand.
TGTTGCAGTGGTGGCGGGTCGGTTCCCGGTGACGCGCGAGCTGGGCGCGGAGCTGGGCGCGCTGATGGCGCAGCTGGACATGGGCGAGTACTGCGCCACCAACAACCACCACAACCAGCCGCTCGCGCACAGGTTCTACCCATATAGGTACCGAGCCGGACTGACTAATGAACAACTCAGGTGAATACCATATATACCATACTCTATTTAATCATGCTACGCATAGATTCATGAGCCTTATAAAATCTAGTATGTGAATTACGTAACCATGTTGCAATCATTTTCTGATTGAAACAACCGCTTAATCGGTAAAAATATTACAAAATTTTAAGTAGGTCCATTTCCAATGAAGCACTCTTAGCATTTTTAGTTACCAGACTAAAAAAAAAACATTGGAAAACCTCTATATTGAACCGGTTTCAATTCGGAAATAATTGAAATTCATTGCAACAAAGTTACGTAATCGCCCGGCAGATCAACAAAGATTGGCAATGGCGCATGCGACGTTGTGTTTTAATTCATCACCGCCTCTTATAGAGTCCTAATGCACATACTTGATGATCGCAGGTATCCAGCTAACTGTTGAATTGTTTGCCTTATGGCAAAGGTGTAAAGTCCAATTCTACTCACGTTTCAATGTTTAATTATACAGAGATGTGGAAGAGCAGTTGCGTGCAAAATGGGTGGCACTCAAGGGTCGAAGTACTGCGGACTGCGTGAGGATATACCTCAACTGTACGAGGAAATGGCCCTTCTTTGGTGCTACGCTGTTCCAAGCTAGAGTGAGTGGACCATTATTACATTATTCTTCATTCACTGGAGACAGTTCCCGTCTACGCTTTATTTGATTACCAACTTTAAAAGCATCAGTTTCAACAACTTATATTAAGTTTATATCCTTTTTAGAGTTCGGTACATCAAAAGAGAAAAGGTGTTGTTTGTCTGTCAAAATCCTTTTTCTCAGGAACACGTAGAGGTATCGCGATGAAATTTATATCAAATACTCAAGTATTGAACCCAAGTAGTACTGCAATCCCTTGGAGCAGTGAAAAAAATAAAACTTCTAACATCTTCTAAGTCAACACAATCAAAAGATACGGCTGTTTATACCGAATATTTCGGCGATCGCAAGGGAATCAACCCCTATAGGGTACTTCCCGTTGACTTAGAATCATGAAATTTGGCAAAAAGCAAGGTCATGTAGCACAAGTAAGGGAACATATCCGAAAACCTTAAATAAATTACAAAATCGGAAAAAAGGGGAAAAAACTTCGAAACTCGATTCCCGTGATGATCGAACTATTTACGTACCTACAAGTCTGTACGGAACCCTCGGTGTGCGAGTCCGACTCGCACTTGGCCTTTTTTATATTAGTCTTATGTTGTATTTATATAGGCACAAAATATTATCGTGTAATACTTGCCTAACTTGTTACCACCCGCAAATTGAGTGCCTATCGGTGTGCTCCTAGTTGCACTTGAGAGCCAGATGCCTTCAATTGCTGGCGATGGTAGCCAGGATCAGGGTAACCACATTCCTTGTCCACCTCCAAAAATGAGAATTTTAAGATAAAAAGTATACAAGACTACATCCAATGTAAAATTTGCAGATAAAACAACCAGACTTGTCGATGGTGTGGCTGGCGGTATCCGAGGAGGGCGTGACGGTGCTGGAGCTCGCCTCTATGGCCGTCATCGGCAGATACGCGCTCAACTCTATAGGACTGTTCGGAGGATTACAGGTATTATATGTTATATAATTATACATATACAGGGTTGTTCAATGTATACCAAAAATCTATTTGCTCAGTAGAAGAAGAATCTATACCCATGATTTATCTAAAACTTATCCAAATCGGCAATAAATGCACTTTTAGTTTGAAAAAAAATACCAAAATGAATTATTCTTTGCAATTTTACCTGTCCACGAAACAGACACACAATTTTGACACAGATTTTTATATTAGTTTTGTTCTTAAAGAATCATGGCGAGATCCATAGATTCATTTGTACAAAAAAAAAATGAGGTGTTTGAACCACTTCCAATGTTGAGATTACATTACCAGCAACATGTTAATAGACCTGAAACATAACAATAACATAACGATTTTGATCGCCATACTCGCGATTCGCCGACATGGCATAGAATTTCGCATTTTTATCCCGGGGTTCTAAAAATATTTTAAATGCCTCAAGTTATTCCTTAGACACCAAGGATCAATAATAACTTCATTCCATCTTTATTTTTTTGTACAAATCGCGCCAAGATCCTTTATCATACGTTATTTTCGATGTAGAATCTTGGTGGGGTATCGAATCTCCGTTATATTAAAAACTAGCTGTGCCGCGCAGTTTCACCCACAATCCCGGGATAAAAAGTTGCTTAGTCCTTCTCCATACAACAGGCTATCTGTATGCCAAATGAAACTAGTTATTCTATCAAGTAGAAGAGACTAATCTTAATTTATATTTATGATATTGTAATTTGCAGGACGACTTGATGATGTTAATCGACGGTGACGACGCGACCAGTCCTGTCCACAAGATGTTGATCAGTCTCAACAAGCCCAAAGTGAGTTCTTTTTTTACCTCAGAACTAAAAGTTAATCCTTTGAACCACGGTTAAAAAATAACAATGAAAACAATTGTCATTATGGGACGCGCGTTACTCGCGAGAACCAACGGGTTAGATATATCCATCACTCTCTAATGTCGTATAACAAAAGTCATCGGGGCTGTGGAACCACGATGAAGTTATGATTTTACAAGTTTTGTTGGCAAATATAACCCAATTTTTATAACTGTGCACCTGTCAATGTCAAAATATTGTCACGATGGCTGCATTGGTAACGTCAGCAATAGTATTTTTACCTGACTGCGCGAGTTACGAGAAAGAGTTATGCTTTTGTATCATTTAACAATTATTTTATTATGTTTCATAGTTTTTTCAAGTTATTAAATATTTTACATCAGTATTTAATTTTTCCTTTGAGATACAAATAACACAATTATAACAAACAATAATAACTATAAAACATTTTTTTTTAACATAAAACAACTAAAATGTTCAAGAATATTTCGAAACCATATAGCAAAATAACAGTGCAGACGACAAGTCAGTGCCGACTGTACCAATAGGCGTCAGACGAGAGGTTCAGAAGAGAAGCGGTTTGGTGAATTAAATGTTGCCAACCTTACGGATTTGACAGCTCCAAGTGCACAGTTATAAAAATCGAGGTATAAACATAAACACAACACGGATAAGCAGTGGACTCCAAACCAGGGCAAGCCTGTATCTTGTGAGCCCCCCTCGTGCGGAATTGAACAAAGGAAATGGTTAAATCAATGTTTAATATAACCATTTTCCTCAGATGGCAGAGCTAACTCATCTAATAGCGGACTACAAGAACGCCATCCTCCGTCCCGGAGGAACTGGAACTCCTCAAATGAACTCCCTGACGAGGAACGGCAGCCACCGATCCATCCGCAAGCCAACATCTACACTACCACACTCGAGCCCCTCCACACTACCACACACGCACCAGCTGAGTCAGTCCCACCACACTCACCACACCACCGGCCACAACACGCTCAACTCACACGCGACAACTATGACTTTAGGCTCCGATCGAAATGCAACCTTAACCCATAGTTCACACACTTCAACTTTCAACCAACATATCGAAGCGAGGGTACTATCTCACGGCCAACCCGACATATTGAAGTCTACACCTGATCATCACAGGAGTGAGAAGAAACGAAGTCATACGCAAGACAGTGGGGTCGCGTGATCCAGGATGTAAATATTGAACTCTGTGTATAGGTGCGTAAAGTTTTAATTGAATTGTACTGGTATGAGTGATGTTTTGAGGATTGGCGCGACTGTTTTAAAAATTCGTTTTGTAATAATTGTCATCAATATGATACCTACAGTGTACTGGAAGTTCGATTATATAGTTTAAAATGTAATGCGATTTGCATGAAAACAAATGTGTTGCAAGACTAATAATCTTAAAAAAAAACCTTAAGTAGGATAATTTTGCGAATACAAAGATATATAAAAGGTAAAACATGCTATGTCCTACGCGTATTTCATACTGGGGTAGTTTCAACAATTTGTGGCCAGAACTAGAGTACAACAATTTTATAGTTGATCTTTGGCTTTCCCTAGACCCAAGTCAAACTAAAGCTATTTGAAATGTTGACTAAAGAAACATAATATATATATGCCTCATTATAAATTATTTTGCAGGTTCCATCCTACTTTTTACGTTAAAATACGAGTAAAAATTAATTTATTTTTTTACGATGGTAACTTTCTATTGATAATTTTGTATGCTTAGATCTGGGCCTACAACTTCCAATAGAGAAGTCTCAGTCCTTCTACGTTTTAAGATCCTGCAATGAAACACAATGGAACGTTTTTAAAACAGTCGCGTTTCCCATATATGGATAGAAAGAAAGCGGTCTTCGCGTATGGCAAACGAATGTAACAGCATTCCACCAAAAACCTAACATTAAAAATTAAAACGAAATAATTCTAAATATACCTCATATTTTGTAGCGTCGAACGATTCAGCCTGTTTTAATTGGCTTTTTCAAGTAGTAGATGAATAGTTTATAATTTATTTTGTGGATAATTATTTAAATAGCAACCGTATTTTAGGCGGTTGTCCCACCGCCAGCGAGGAAGCGAGCGACTAACTATCTGCTATTTTCCCGCTCAAGAAACGTACAATAGATATACATTCCGTGTAAACCTTCCGAACCGGTATTAGAGTATTAGAGTCAGACTTTTCATAAGTGCCTGCGAAGGTCTATTTGAATAAATGATTTTTGAATTTGAATTTGAATAAACAAAAGAGATGCATATATAAATAGTAGATGACTGTTCACCCTGCCGGCGAGGACTCGCTCATTGGGCGAGTTTCTCGCTGACAAGAGATATCAAAGATAATACTCGCTCAGCGATGCTGGTGGTCAGAACTCACGCCGAGAGACCAAACAGCGGTAATTTCTACGTAGAGTGCGGATCTGAGTACATATGTGGCACATATTATGAATTCAGAAAAATTACTAGAACTATAATTGTTGTCTAGTTCACGACGACAACGATGGTGTATTTTATTTACGATGATGTATAGCATTTGTGTAGTGGCAGCGACAGTTTTGAAAAACGGAAGGAAAAAAGGGATATTTTGAAAAGAAAACAAAGAAGCTTTTGGATGCAAAATATTAATTATTTGAGAAGATAACAATGTTATAACTAACAAAAGTTATAATTGATAGTCATAATTTTATCTTAAAGTAGCGCGTGCAGTGTTGCGCAGGACTAAACGCCCCGAGCGAGTGGTACGTGTAATCACCCCTTGCCAACTCGTTTTCAGTTGCTAGCTCTACTCGCTGCACGTTAATCGCCGGCGGTGGGACAACTGCCTTAGTGATTCTGGGGGGCTTGTAATATATACATATTGTGTGATGTATGTGGATGTTTTGATGTTTGTACGCAGTTATGCCAACTTTTGTACGTGTAGCTATATATACATTTAGTTTGTGGGGTTTAGTAAATTATGCAGCAGATAATATTGATCAAACTGCAAAATAGTTACTAATACTACTGCACTTATTGTCTCGTCGATCGATTTGCGATGTATTCCTTCGTCAATTTACTGAACTCTACTTTTAACATTAGATCCAAGTCCATTTTAGCATAATGAAGCGGTTAAGAAAATTGCTCGTACGATTTTAATCCTTTTACACTCGTTTACGGTAATCTCGTGCCGTCTCTTTCACTTGACTGATGTTAAAAGAGAAATATGTAAGAAACTTTACGCGGTCTTATCTTGTATGAATCTCACTTTAATTTAACCCTTTCGTATTCCGAATCTCAGAATATTTCATGGTAAAATACACGGTGACTTTTTAATCGTTTTAACGATAGAACAAACATTGTTCACACCATGGTCTACTAACATTCTATAACATCAAATGAAAAAAATTACGTCATTGGTTTTTGAGAAAACAAAATAAAGTTCAAAAAGTCGGGATTATCGTTACTCCTTACAACCCAGACACTGCGCTTGCACTTCAAAGTAGTTTTGTAGCAGGTGTGGGAATCCGCAGCTGCCTGACTTTTTGAAATTATTGTTTTGTGGTTTTTTTCAAAAACCAATGAGTTTTTTTTTATTTGATGTTATAGAATGTTAGTAGACCATGGTCTGAACAACGTTTGTTCTAGTGTTAAAACGATTAAAAAGTCACCGTGTATATACTCAAGCCAAATGTAAGAATCAAAATGAAAGTGAAATGACTGATATTTGTCTAAACTTTAAGATCGTCAACGAATATAAGAACATAAGATGCTAAATTGGGTGATTCAATATTGATAGCAAACGTACTAATAAAATCGCTAGTATGTTATTAATATCATCAATTCTCTGTGATCAATATCACAATATAAAAGTTATATGTACTGTACATATGAAAATATCATTTAAGTGAAGATTTATTCATAAGCTAAATCACATACTGTTTTATGTATTGACCTCATAAAAAAGTGCGGCACAAATTAATCTCTCAGCTATGTTTATTCGACAGCAAATATAAATTTTAGCTATATTAAATCTTCACATTATGATATTTATGAACGGACACACCATCGTTCAAATCTGTGTATTTATTTATTTTGTGGGAATTGTATCGTAAACTGTATATAAAATTATATATTGTATATTTTTGCCTTTTAATCTCATCGGGGTTCCACGCATAATTTAATAGGAAATTTCAAATTTTATTCTGTTATGTATCATTTTTCTGCAATAACAATTATTGATTTCTAATAAAATTCCCGACTGATCGCGAGTAAGTAAATGAATATAAATTTTCAATTATTCATATTCAAGCAATTTCAAGAGTAAATTATAGTTATTTGATCCAAGGTTCAAAGTCACGGTAGTTGATTCAGCTAAGAGATTATGCATTATGTTGCAAATCTGATAAAATTTTATTTTTATATTTACATTGTACAAAGCTATTTTTTCTAGTCGTAGAATGTGTGAAACCCCGACACGAAACTGTTTCATATATAATTTTATACTCAATTAGCTTTGATAGATATTTCTACCAATTTTATAAATGATATAACAAAGAGTTTTTGTTACCAGCTATATTTAATGTTAATTTGCGCTGTAAACATGTAATAAGGGAGGCTGCATATAATATTTTTTTTTGTTGTATCGCTATTGAATGTTAAACATTATTTAATTTGCTTTAAAAATATTATCAAATTATTTATTTTGTCGTCACACAAATTCTGCCTCCTTTATTACATGACAAGCGTTTAAATGCCTCTGAAGGGCTAATTGTAATGAGCTACAAACTAAAACGGCAACTAAATAGAGGTAGCTTAATAAATGTAGGTTATAAATAGACCATAGCAGCTAAATAATTCAAAAAAAAATGTGTAAAAGTTTTGACCAATTCGCTTCAATGGCCGATCTATCCGTGCAGACTGTGACATGCATTTGTGGACCTTATTGATAAGAACTAAAGTTGAAAATGCTTAAAAATAAGGGTGTTCTGTACCATTGTAAGTTTTTTTACTAGTGCCGCCGCGTTTGCGTTGGGGTTTTTGTATAGTAAAGTATATCGGATAAGTCTGTTTAGAGCAGTATTTGTTAGATACAGAGAAGAAAACGTAGACGTGGCGGTTGTATTAACAGTAAAACGTAGATTGTGATCTGCTATTTAGTGAATTAATATGAAAATTTTGGATTGCACCTTTTTGCATAACACGTAACTGTTGATATAAACTATGTATAATGAATGTATATTTTACATTAGATCTGACGAATTTATTTTTAATTGAATAATTCATCAATTAAATGGATCGATTTTAGTTGTAATTTATATTTAAGTATTTATTTTTGTTTTCTTCTAATCGGCAGTTTGTTTAAAAATAATTTGACAGGATGATTGTAATTTTTTGATGATAATTTTATTGATTTTGTTAATGAAGGCCTAACTCAAAGACTAACTGTGTGTAGGGCCTAATACTTAGGTGATTATTTTTTGTTTGACGATGCGAGAATAAACATGTATTATTAAATGTGAAATCTTTTATTTAGTGCCCTTGTTATGGTAGTTAATTATGATAATTAATACGTACCCTAGGGCACGACATGTACTTACACTACTACGTACACAAGGTCATCTTATCACAAACTAGTCGCGGAATGAAAAGGTTGGTAAGTTTTCGTCTTTCAAACTACGTCACAAAACAGACTGCAGTAGTGTTCATTTTCTCAGTGACGAATGGCGATTGACTTTTCAAAATGGCGTCGTTAGTTCCTCTTTTGATCACCGGGCTAGATGTTTGTGGGACTATATCTACGGCCCGCCTGATGGTAAGCGACACTACGGCCATATGGACGCTTGCACACGGAACATCACTCGCGCGTTACTGACCCTTTAGGATTATTATAGCAATGTAGGCGACATGACTTCGACTATGCGTTTAGTAATTAATATTATGCGAATGTTTATTATAGTTATTGTTGTTTGTAACAATATTCTAAAGTGTAGCTCCATACATTTTTGTGACAGAGGCGATACCAAGGGTTTTAAGTTGAAAGACTTCTTCTCATATATTTGTTTATTGTAGAATAATACAGATGAATATTATTTGACCCCGCGAGTCGCAGAATACAATCAGCTCTCAAATATAGGCATACATATACGCGTAGCTGGCGTAGACACCAGTTTATTATGGCAATATATTTACATATCAGAATACAAAGTCAAACTGTGATACAAAGAAATCTATGTGATTAAGAATTCATCTAATTTCACATCCAAAGCTTTTAATATCGATTCAGTGTCGTATGGCACACCTGAAAATTTAGAAATTAGCGAATTAAAGATTGTAAGTAAATAAATAAACTGTAGTGTTTGACCTATGTAATATTTTGTCTGTGATAGCATTATGATACATGGGTGCAAAGTTGGTTATTAACACTCGAGGCGGTATTAAGTAAGCCGAGAATGTAATAACCAATGCACACGCGTCATACGACGTTTCAACACACTTGCGAGGAAAAAAGAGACTTGTATTTTTTTTAAGCAGATTTTTTGATACTTATCAACCACACAATAAGTCAACAAATATGGCGCGCCTGTTTTTTTTTACAGCGGTTAGCTGTCAAACTATTTTACCCGTTTAAATTAAGAATGCTTGGTCTACACACATATCACTTGCAGTGAGGTAGGTACAGTCGAAGACATAAATATGTATACAATTAGTAAAATTCAACAACGGTTTCCTCTTAAACTACTGATTGAAATTATGAGATATTATAAAGGCAGAATCTTCTAACATATACTATTATGATTTGTGTAATAGCTTAAAACTTAAATGTTAAACATGCGAGAAAATCGCTTTTGAATTTCAAAAAGTGTATACATATTTATGTCCTCGACTGTACCTACAAACTTATCATGATCGGGATTATACCTATCATAAAACTGTGCGGTAATGTAAAGTAAAAAGCACTAGTGCGTAATAAGCTGCATTAAGATACTAAAAACGGTGCAATAAATGTCAGTTTACGAGCGCATGTGTTGAAAACTTACTTATATATTGCCATTGTTTAGTATTGTATCCGGATTCCTTCCTGGACTCAGTAATGCACTGCCTCAGAGCGTGAGTAATGCCGTGAGAGGTGCATATGCCCATCTCACCACACGCTGGAAAATGCAATTTTAGTTATCAGTTAAAGGAGAATGTATTTATGATATTAGCTTAGCTGTCTCACGAAGATTCAACCGCTTTTTTGGGATATAAAACCTATGTTTCCTTGCCATACTGCATGACAAATCATTTCGATATAATTATATAATAAGGTTATATGGTAGGTATATATATAGGGTAAACGGTATAATGATTGGCACTATAAGCCTACTTCTATTAACAATTGGTAAATTCTCATGAATAAACAACGGTGGTAATATTTATAATTTTTATGTTCTACCAAAATTTGTGTTACGATAACATAAAAAATAGAAAACATTCTTAGGACACAGAATAAATTTGCAAAGTGCCAATCATTGGGGGGGTGCCAACATTGATACTGTTTACCCTAGCTTGATTTTTGCCTTTGCGGCGTCAAGAGCAAACCACAGAGCAGAGTCCCGCGCGCCTATTTTTCTAATGGCTATGTCTGCAAAACTAGCAATTTTCCTATATACTTTCGCTTTTCTAATTTTAATAGCACAAATGTTAATCCTGCATAATAGCAACTGCCTGGAAGGATCTGTCCCGATGGTTTCCTTCAGCGAAAGCCTAAGCTTCGGAAATCAACATTTAAAATAGTAAAACTTACTCTTAGACCCCAATACCCCGTTAGGGTTTTTATAATTGTACCGCAACTTGACTCTAAAGTCTATAGGGATGTCCAAAGCCAATGGCACGTGATAAGTCAGCGAGCGGTTGGTGAGCAATTTCCCGGTGTTTTTGTCGTACACAAACTTTTCTGTTGTGAAATAACCAACGCCTTGGATGAAAGCGCCTTCGACCTAAATAACACAAAGATGTATAGAGACAGGCACGGATTTTGATTAACATAATGTAGGTACCTGTGGAACATCATCATCATCATCATCAGCCTATAATGTCATGTCCCACTGCTGAGCACAGGCCTCCTTTCACAAATCATGGTGAAAGGGAATGGGCAGATACTCCACCACGCGTGCCCACTGCGGATCGGTGGAGGTAGGCTAGTGGCCAACCTACTGTTGGAATTTTTAGCCACCTAGAAGACCTCTAACTTGCATAACGACTATCACAATTAAGTGATAACCGGGACCAACGGCTTTACGTGCCTTCCGCAGCACGGAAACGCTCGATTTGAAATACCACTAGGCGGTCACCCATCCAGGTACCGACTACGACAGACGTAGCTTAACTTAGCCGATTGATTAAGAACGGCTAATCATGCTACACCACGAGCGCTTGAGAGGGACCTTGAGATGAGCGCGTTCAAAATGCCAATTTCTCTTTTTATCGATACTTTTACCGGGAAGAAATAACAAATATACGATATATCTATGAAAGCATCTATATGCAAACTTCTCACGCTTCGCATAAGGTAATAATGTTGACGTTACACTATTAATATTCTTACTCTATGTATGGCAAATACTTAGCAGACTTATTTCTTTTCCATTTTAATTGTTTCCATTCCCAATTTCCCTTAATGACTACATCTTTGTATACAGGTGTTTCAGAAAATCTTTAAAAATGGTATAAGGACCTTACCTGACCAATATCTATTTTAGGATTAGCACTCAGTCCACAATCTTCTAAAATATCTACTCTAAACATTTCAAACTTTCCAGTCAATACATCCAACGTTACTTCGATAATGGCAACAGCAAACGCGGTGTATCCACTCAAATTCTTATCCGTATCCGTCATCATGTAAATTGCTGTTAAATCAACTTGTCTATCCCCTGCCGTTTTAATAATATCCTTCCAACTTGCTTGTGGCATTTCGTCCTTTATAGGTTGTAGTCGGGCGTTTAATTCGTCACAAGCCATTATAGTGGAATAACTGACACTCTCAGTCGTGATACTCGAGCCAGAAAATACGTTGTTAGCTGCTGTGAATGAGTAATGAGGTATCACCGTTACATTGTCTAGAGGAATGCCAAGTTTGTAAGCGCACACTTGGGCAACTTTAGTGTTGCAGCCTTGTCCCATCTCTATACCTCCAGTAGTTACAGTGACTGTACCATCACCTCTGTAGATAGACACCATAGCTGAATAGTTCCCATAGTAAACAACTGGAAAGCTCATTACACTAATTTGTATGGCTCGCTTCACCCATCTGTTGTTTGCGTTGAATTTTTTAATTTCATTAACTCGTTGTTCGTAGTCAGCTTCCTTTTTGAGGGTCTTTATGAGATTTGGTAGGTCATTGTCATCGGTTCGCATGTTAACTTCGCGGACTTCCGTAGCGTCTTTTTGTACGGCGAATGCTATATGTTCCATTATGTGTTCTATGCATGCAATACCTTCTGATGTTCCTGGTGTAATTTTATCAAAACATAAGAGAATATGCAAATTATATACGAATGACCAATCAAGCAAACAGTTTTCTATTTTAGTTTATCTTATTCTCTCTAGCTGAAATATTAAATCTAGCCTTACCTGGTGCTCTAGCAAAAGTGTTCGAAGGTAGATCAGTAAGAACTTCGGCTGTCTTTACACTGAAATAATCTCTACTGTAACAATTTGGGAAACCTTCGGTGACGTAACTGAGAATGCTCTCATTACTTGTGCTGCCTTTATCTTCTATGATAGTTGCATTTAAATATTGAATTTTACCATCATTGTCCACCCCCACCTAGAAGTTTTATTGGCGTACTTTTATAATTTCTCTTTGGACTAAAATCACCAAAATTAGTAAGATTTAAATACAAAAAGTATTTTATTTAGGGTATTAATTTATGAAAGCTTTGAGTAAATCTATTACTTTTATAGATCCAGTTAAAAGTAAACAGCCCACTTTGTGCAATTATAAAATCAAAATTCGGCCATCCCTTACAAACTTGATCAATAGGTACGATTACGATCAAGACAATACGAATAGTGACAGGTAATTTTGTAGGTAGATATAAATAATTTTCGACCTAATAGAGCTCCATTAGGATACTCAATAAGATAACAAGAGGAACAAGTTACCTCGTAGTCGCACTGACAAGGCAGTCTCCTGCCAGCTATGGTCAGGTTAGTCTGTATGGGCAATATGAACCGGCAAGTTTGGTTCATCTTCTTAGCCACGATGGCACAAGCCGTTGCCACTTGCACGTTACGGCTAATCTTGCCTCCGAAACCACCGCCGACACGGCGGACTTTGACCATTACACTAAAAATACAATTGCATGATTTAGGTAGATTAGTTAAGTAAGTACCTACTTATCAGTGAAAATACCAGCTTGTAGCTACAGTGAATGAATTAATGTTTATATTAATGTGGGTAAAAACAAATGAGGATTGCAAAGGTGAAATTCCTATATTCTCTCTTTATCTATAAATGCATCTCAGATTACGTTTTACGTTTTCGATATTTAAGGTCAGTATAATAAACTTACTCGCTCTCCTTAATCCCCAAACATCTTGCAACAGCAATTTGCGTCAAATCCATCCACTGCGTAGAATCATAGACTTCCAATCCTTTATCCACTGGCACCACAACACAAGTTAACGGCTCCAGATAATAATGATACTGGGCTTCTATCTCGTATGTACCCTTTATAACTTTCGTGACATTCGTCCCTTTACCTTTAGGCTCAATAGTTGCATCTCCAACTAAATATCGATTGCTATATTTTTTTGCATCATCTATGGTCAACACTGGAGCAGCATTGCTAACGTTTTTGTATGTTACTTTAACTTTCTTAGCAACTTTTTCAGCTAGTTCTTCGGATGTAGCTACAACTATAGCTACTGGCTGCCCGTAAAATTTGACGGATGTTGCTAAAATCTCTTCTTCTACAGTTTGTAACTGTATTCCAGGGAATGTGAATGAGTTCTTTCCAGGAATGTCTTTTGATGTAAGTACGGCTAATACGCCGTCAATTTCCTAGAAAGACATTAAAAATAAACATAAGTTTCATATGCGTATTATTTCAATCCAAAAATATCCATTAGATAACACACATATTTTATACAGTAATTCGGCGGTTTCTTGAATTTTTGGTTTTGCTAATCAATAATTTTAAAGACTTCATTAAAACAACTCCTATACTCACCAAAACATCCGTAGTATAAACCTGATCAACTTCTCCCAAGTGTATTGTCGACAAAACAAAAGCACCATACACATCTCTCTTCGAAGGAGGTAGATCGTTAGCATACCGCGCTTCTCCTGAACTTTGTATAATAGCTTCTATCTTCTCTACTGGTTGATTTAATGGGTATATTGTAGGATCAGTCTGGTAATCCTGAACGCCTCTAGATACTGGTCTAGTCAATAGTGATCCTCCAGAGCGGAAGGAAGAACGTGATGTACCATCGGGACAGATATTCAAAATAAACTGAAAGACAACGTTTATTTCGGAATCAAATAAGGTTTTTGATAATGCGGGTGTAAAAAGGTGATTAATCGATAAGTTAATCTCAAGGCTTGCAGCTGTTTTCAGTACACTGGATTTGTGTCATCGTGACGAAAACTGATATTATGGATTCAGTACAGTAGACTAAACCTCTGAGGCTGATGCCGAGGGTGCGAGCGTATGAATGCTAACACTTAGCGAACACTACATGAACACGATATTTTAGCAGTTTCCTTTCACTTATTTCTATTCACATACATTTCGTGATAATAGTCCTGCATAATGTACCTACCTATCAGTTTTCGTTACGATTTCGTAGTAAGTATATTGTTGAAAATAGTTCGGGCGTACCTCAAGGTTCTCATGTAGGTCCTCTACGCTTTAACATCCATAATAACGTAATTTTAAAAAATTGGTAAAGTTTGAATTTGAACTAATCCGAAAAGATTATTGATTACTGAAATTCTACTGTGAACATCCACAGAAAAATTATAAAAAAGTAAAATTTCATAGATGGCAAACTACAATACAAGATCGAATGAAAAATTCTTTAAATAGAAAAAATCACTTCGTTATATTAGATCCCGGCAACGCGAGTGTAACAGCGGGGAACAGTTAGTACCTAGGTACCTTATAAAATAATCCTATAGCCAATTTCTTACGACACTCCGGCGACGGTTCAGGTGGAATGTTCTTCGGTACTATCTCCAAGTTCAATATCTTAATAGTGCCTTGTAACCACATGTTACTGAAGACGTTTTTCCATTTCAAATAGGCTTCTGTTTTCTTCGCGTGTACAAAGTCTGGTGATATGTTACCGTATACTATAGACGCTTCCTCTATTGTATTGTTTTTGCGGTTTAGTTTTATAAGAAAAGCCGCATTGACTATGGCCAGAGAGTTCTGATGTCTTGGCATAATCTGAAATGGAATAATTCTTCTTAGTTCAGAATAAAAAAAACGTATGACATATTAATTTAAATTAATTTGTGTCAAATACTCACTTTGTAACTTCTAAAAACATGTGAAGAACTCAAAGGTGGTAATGCTATGTTAATCATCAGCATACATTTCATGTCGTACTTAAGAAACTGGGTCAATGTTAAAGAAGTTTTTCGACCGCTGGCATCACCTAACACAAGATAATAACCGTATCTGTATCAATACGAAAACTAATTTTACCAAGTTATAACAAATAACTTACGGACGGTAATATAAGCACCAACACACTCAAAAAGAACAAAAACATCTGATTGATACGTTGGAACAGCTCGTTTCATCATCAGATTCCCCGCCAACGAACCAATCTGCATATAAAAATTTACGTATTATTTTTCTAACCATAATCTCAACCTTCGTAATGGTTTGGTCGAACACACGAAACTTGAAAGGAATCTGGCTGGTAAGTACTGCTGGAATGCACTTAGCGACAGATTTTCCACAAGAAGGTGGTAGCCAGCCAGGTGGGTACTATAGAAAACCCTATTACTGTTCTATAGTTTCCTTCCGATGCAGCGATGTTTTCTGTCACCAAAATATCAAGCTATTTGTATGATTCGAATCATAATTTAATTTTGAATTAATACATTTGTTTAGGACGCACCTTTCTAACAGGAATATGCGCTACCAACTCCAAATGCTTGACTAATTCCGATAAATAAGCAAACTCGTTCCTGTTTTTAGCGATATTGGTAAAGATATCCATGCAGTCTTGTATAGAAATGTTGGCTCCAAGTATCAGATTCTGATCTATGATATACTGCTTCAGAGATTTCACTTCACTAATGTCTATGAGAACTCTAGGGTAGTCGAAGTTCTCCAAAATACCTGAATAATAGGAGATTTGTGAAGTTTTTGTTTAACTCTGCCAGAAAAATAAAGAGTTACCTACTTATATGGATTATTTGGATTATTTCTTGAAAAAGGATACCAAAATTACGTTTTTAATTAGCAATCAAAATAAAGTTTTTTAAACATTTGTACCTTTTATTGTACTAATTAGGTATGATTATGATATAATAATAATAATATATATGATTAACAATTATTTATGATCCAACAAATATTTTGTGAAATGTCTGTGCGACCAGACGGATATTTGTATTTAATTTACCTTTCCCTGTATTCCCATCAACAAGCATATAGGAATCGGCGCCTTCCCTCTTCAGAACCTCAAAGATATCAGCTTCATCAAACACTTTGAAGAACTTATAGTCTCCATTATTTACCGATATGATTCCATCATCATCGACATTTTCTATTATTGTCCAATCATCACCAATTGAACATTTCCTTTCGCACACTCCATTAGTTTTAGTGCAAATCTTTAAGTCTTCAATATCTTGGCTTAAGTCTGGACTGGCGTCGACTGCGAAGCTCTTCACAGCGTCCATGATTGGTCTATAGCCTGTGCATCTGCAAGTGTTACTGCCGAAGGATTTTTCCATTTCGGCCATGGTAAGGTTTTTGTGTCTTAAACTGGAAGATAATTTAGAATTTTGCATTTATTAACTCGATCGTGTGTTCATGTTCTAATAACTGAGCGCGGTTCAACACATGATCTTAACTACCCCCCTGACAAAATACATTAAAATATTGTTAAGAGTTTAACTTTAGTATACCCCATTGGCGCATATTCGTGGGGAGCCTGGTGGGCGCTACCCAAAAAAAAAAAACAAACAAAAACAAACCTCAGAATTCTCTGGTGACCACACCAGGATATTAGGTTTCCATCAGTATCGACACATCGGCCATCGTTTTTAAAGGGGCCAGGCCCTGGAAAAAAATCCTAGATACGCCTACGGTATACCTACAGGGTCAAACCACGAAATACTATGCACATAATTGCACATACACATAGCTAGATAACATTAATTTATTCTGTCTTAGTATGCTTTGACAAAAACCTAAAGAATTTCGTAGTCAAGCGATAAGGTATCTCCAAACCGTCACAACAAGTTTAAAATTACATGAATCGGGAGCTCATGCAACCATCAGCGACTGCAAACCTACCAATAATGTAATTTGAGGGTACTACCTATGCAAATGCATGATCCACCCTGGTGTGCAGTACCCGCACTGTGTGGCCGCCAGCGCCGCGAAGGTCTTCTGCTCATC
The DNA here is from genome assembly GCA_947623365.1 of Achlya flavicornis. Taxonomy (NCBI): domain Eukaryota; kingdom Metazoa; phylum Arthropoda; class Insecta; order Lepidoptera; family Drepanidae; genus Achlya; species Achlya flavicornis. Next base: position 10,809,369 of record OX392482.1, read on the forward strand.
GCTGTACCCGTCCAGCCGGGAGCCGAGGTGTTCGATGGTCTGCACCTCCCAGCCGTTGCATGAGAATACTAGCACCAAACACTGACGAAACATATTAGTGATTTGAGAACATCTATCTACCATCACAATTTGGATCAAATTGAACAGCCTGGAGATCATTACCAAATATTTTATCTTCATTAACTTTCCATAATTTCACTTTCCATTTTTACCCAGACTATGCACATTCTTTTTTTACCGTAAAAAAAGAATGTGCATAGTCTGGGTAAAAATGTTTGGTAATGACCCTCCGTGCAACTGCTAAGTTGGGAAAGTTTTCTGACATAAAAATGCTTGGGCGTTAATTTGCTAGTATGAGATAAAAATGTTCAAAAATATATAAATCTAAATAGATGACGCGAGTGTATATATGTACCTACTTCGCGTGCCAAAAGCTGTGCGAAAAGGGAGAGCACCTGCTCTTCTTGAAACTGTTTCGCGCGGGCATGGAACTCGCATAAGGCTGCATGTCCACTAGAGGTGTCTAGCGAGGGATGTTTAGCTGTCAAATAGGATCGCTTCATTTTTATGATTCATTTTTTATATATCGCTTTTGTGACATACCTACGGACGGAGGGACTTGCGTTATCTATTTAGATTTATGTCTGTGCAAATTACTCACTGAATTAACGGAGAAAGTCTCAACTTGACCGCTGGGGTACCTGCGCGCGCACACAGACACGATGCAAGATCCGCACCCACCTTCGTGGCACATCGCCTTCGTGCCTGGTAGAGCCAGCACGTAGCGGATGTATGCGTTTAATGTCGTGTTCTGGGATAGGGTGTGGTCCACTGATGAAATTAAAGAGTATTAGGAGACCAGCGGTGCCATCGGTGTACCTACCAAATGACTCTGCACTTTGTACCTTACGATGCCCGCGGCACAGCGACACCCCTCAACCCCTTTTCAAGAAAAGCGAGAATTTAGAGAAGGTCCTGCAACTCGCGTGTAAAACCCCTGGATCTATCGCAACGGTAACCGCTTACCATCTGGCGAGCAGTATGCTAGTTTGCCAGCTTATTAGTCGTATACAAAAAATCAAAACAAAAGCTCTAGATGCCTTGGCAACCAATAAATAAATAAATATCCTGGCACATTCCTCACACACGGTCATCTGATCCCAAAATAAGCAGAGCTTGTACTATGGAAACCAGATAACTGATATATACATATACTACCTACTACTTTTTGTTTGTAAATACATACTTAATATACATAATTACACCCAGACTCAGAATATACAGACATGTTCAATGTATCGATGTAGTAGGTAAGTACAAACATATATTCGTTCATGGTACAAACACATTATCACGTTTTTTGGTAGACATTGGACATTGGTATTTGATGGAGCGTCAGCTGTGTCAATAGTCTGTCTCGAAGATTAATTATACATTGATGATTAAGAGCTGATTTATATGTTGGTATAAATTCTTAGAAGATACCTACTGCAGAGAAGGTATCTTATGAGAATTTATCAGTGAGCAGCCACAGCCCTACTCTCTAGGTGTGGTATAATATTATTGTAGATTTTATCGAGTTCTTAGCATATCTTTACAAACCTAGGTGAACATTAAAAGTATGCATCTAATTTCAAGTAGGTAGATATCAATTGAAGTAAGTACCTAGGTATCTCTATCTACTTGATATTTTTCAAAACAAAGCCCCTCAATTTTAGCAGCTGAAGTTTTCTTCCACTTTTTTTTGCCTTTAAAAAAATGCAGTGGTCGAACTTGCTTGGTTAAAACTAAGAGGTATTTAGGCAGTAATTGTTTGCATGTATCCTTCTTCGATAACTGATGGTGATCCTGACAGGGCCACTATCACGGATTTGAATCCTAAGTCTGTTGTTAATTTGTCATCAAATAAGAGATTTAGTCTGTCGGTACCTATTTCAAAAATAGGTTAAACCCGAAAGGTTAAAGACAGAATCAGAATCGAAATCCACGATGGTGATTGAGATATATATCATATATAGATATATCTGGGAGCTTTGGTTATTGAATAATGGTGGATGGGTGGATGAAATCAAGAGGCGTATGGCTATATCTAGGTCATCTATGGATAAGCGTAGGAGAATATGGATGAACCGAAACATAACTAAAGCTACCAAAACCAGGCTCGTCAGAGCACTTGTGTTCCCCATATTTCTGTACGCCGCTGAGACGTGGACTCTAAGGGAAAGCGAGAAGAAGAAAATAGAAACTCTCTAAATGTGGCGCTGGAGAAGAATGCTTGGTATATCTTGGACAGAATTCCGTACAAATAAGTCCATGCCAAGGAACTCGGTATTAAACAGCGTCTATCCTCCGTAGTGCAGTCTCGCATCCTTACTTTCTTTGGACACGTGTCGCGGCGCGGAGATGTTTCCATAGAGCGATTGGTGATGCAGGGTAAAGTAGAGGGCACCAGAGCACTAGGGAGATCACCCATGCGATGAACCGACCAAATTAAGGCGGTCCCATCAACGCAGTTAGGGAAGATTGGCGGCGTATTATGAAGCGCGCCAGTAATCACACGTCATGACGACCACAATCACTTTTTCAAGTGTGACACGCATGAGAAGAAGATTGGTGGCCCTACTAGGATGTTCACCACATAATACCGACATGATTGTTACTTGCGATTTAAATAAAATACTGGCCATTTTTACTACCTAAACCAACAAACACCTAATTACCTAAGTCTATTCGAGTAGAGAAAACAAAGTCATCGAAACGAAAATTACGGGCACCTCAAATATGCTACCGATGTGACCAAAACATCCTGTGCCAAACACAATGCATAGATAAGTCTTAATTTCAACACAACCTACAAGTATATATATATATATATAAATATATATGCCAACAAAATTATAAGTAGGTAAGTATCTAGTAATTTCACGATAAATTACTTACTGTAACGCAAATTTATGCAAAACAACACGCGACAGTCTAATGGTGGTACAATTAGATAGGTACAGTCGAGGACATAAATATGTATACACTTAGTGAAATTCAACAACGGTTTCCTCTTAAACTACTGATTGAAATTATGAAATATTATAAAGGCAGAATCTTCTAACAAATACTATTATGATTTGTGTAATAGTTTAACACTTAAATGTTAAACATGCGAGAAAATCGCTATTGAATTTCAAAAAGTGTATACATATTTATGTCCTCGACTGTACAATACCTACCTATAATAAGTATTTATTCTATAACTAGATGTCCCCCGCGGTTTCACTCGCGTTCCCGGGATAAAAAGCCAATGTCCTTCTCCATATCATCTATTATCAGCATGCCAAATTTCATAATGATCCGTTGAGTAGCTGAGGCGTGAAGGCGCAAACTCACTTTCGCATTATATTAGTTGGGAAGTTAGGATGATACCTAACCTACCTACCTACTTGAAGTTAGAACGTATGTTTATGGCGTACAGTACACGTGAGGTATCTTCAGATCAATTGAACAAATACACATTCTATAACAACACAATTGCTGTTCAAACAATATAACAATTTGCTCGTTTAAATTGATATCCTGCTCTCATTATGAATGCGAAAATGTGTTTTTATTGAATCACGTCGTCAAAGCAGAACGAATTTGGGTGAAACTTTGCACGCATGTGTAGATATATAATATAGAGATACACACAAAGATCATACTGGAAACAGTTTATATCGGAAATACATTTGATCCTTTGGGAATGTGGATAAAACCACGAGGCGGATTATGAGAGGTAGAGAATAGCGTTTTTTTTTTGCTCAAAAAGCAGTAAATGCCTCCACCTGTACCCAAATAACTTTATGTGGCACGTAAGGTCGCTAGAGCTTATCGGGGGAATGGTCGGTAATACTAAGGGCTACAGGAAGCGCTTACCACCATGCGGGCTATAGAGCCCAATAGCAATTAAGTAGGTACCTATACCTAAAGGATAAATGAAGGAACCTAGTAAGTAGTTGTAAACAGAAGCCGACTCTGTCATGCACATCAGGCAAGACCTGAAATAAAATCTCTATTGTACATACTTATATCTACCCACATAATCCGTTAGGTACCAAATACCGTACATGGATTATCGAAACGTTGTCAATTAGTTTTCCAGAACATTTATTACTGTGTTCCCTCATCCACCAATCACATTTGAGATAACTAAATGGTGTACCTACCGAGCCAGCGCCGGGCTGTGTTCAGTAACTACACACCGTGTGACCGGTGCGATCGTCCGACGTCGTCCGACGATCACACCACATACTATTGAACTGTTACTGAACGCTATCATGATCGTCGGGCGATCACACGGCGTTGTTACTGAACGCAGCCCTGGACCTTAATCAGCCCTTAATCAGGGTAGGTGTCTTCCTGTGCCCTTTGGTAAACGCGTCGACTTGGCTGGCTACAGCCCGTAGGCAGGAGGGGTGATATTATGGGTGTTCAATCGCCCCCGAAATTTTCGAATAATTATATTTTCAACGTATGTTGGTCCCAGTGGCGTGCATTCCATATAGGCAAATAAGCAATGCCTACCTCATAAGATAATATAAAATAATATTTTGATTCAGTTAAACTACATAATCATTTTAAATAAAAATTCTAACCTAACATTCAATACGAAATTCCAAACTTTGCCGCGCAGGCACTCGCGAGTTGGCCTCTCAAATTCACGCACACCTAAACGATTTCGGCATATTCATACACACACACACACACTTCTTTAAGATAATACGACGAAAGCATAAATCACGCTTTTGCTATGCGTAGCATTCTGACATTTTGTGGTGAAATGTATCGATAAATTAGTCCTTTAGTCAGTTTTCGTTTGTAGAAAATAGTAGGTAACTTGCTGTAGACCAACTCCAAAACATTCATGGATTCAAAAAAAAGGTAAAAATCTTAGACATTTTAACACAGAATATTATGTTTAAAAACACCTGGCTACCTGGGTGCTGTTATTCGAATCTATTATTCTGTTATTATGTATTTTGTTTGCTAATGAATCATACCAAATGTGTGTGGAATGATACGCTGACCTAAACAATTTTACGAATCTGGTCAAAAAACATGATCTATCTAAGAGCCATATTTAGGCGTGTATGGCCAAGATTTCTTCTGCCTACCTAGTCCGAAAGTCAATGCACGCCACTGTAAATGGTGTACCTACCGAGCCAGCGCCGGACCTTAATCAGCCCTTAATCAGGGTAGGGGTCTTCCGGTGCCCTTTGGTAAACGCTTCGACTTCGCTGGCTACAGCCCGTAGGCAGGAGGGGTGATATTATGGGTGCTCAATCACTCCCGAAATTTTCGAATAATTATATTTTCAACGTATGTTGGCCCTCTACACACTGCTAGAATACCGTCTCCTCGCGGAGGACGGGCGACCTTAGGTACTCAACGCAGGAACACAACACCACATTAAATGTAATTTGGATCTGATATTTTATACGGTGGAGGTACCTACTTCTAGGGTTGCCATCAGTCCGGGTTTCCCCGGATTTGTCCTAGTTTAGAGGGCGTCCGGGGAGCGTCCGGGTGGGGTTTCATTTATAGTCCGGGATTTTTCAAATTTAAAGTCTGATGATTCTGTTTTGTAAAATGTAAAATAATGAAAAAATATGACTAAATTTAATTTTTGTATCTTTGAAAATAATATAAAGTTGATTTATGACATTTTGAACTAATTTAACTGAACTGACCAAAAACTTACTTAGTTAACTCATCATCATCATCATCAGCCTATAATGTCCCACTGCTGAGCACAGGCCTCCTTTCACAAATCAGGGTGAAAGGGAATGGGCAGATACTCCACCACGCGTGCCCACTGCGGATCGGTGGAGGTAGGCTAGTGGTCAACCTACTGTTGGAATTTTTCAAGCCGCCTAGAGGCACCCAACTAGCTTAACGACTATCACAATTAATTGATAACCGGGACCAACGGCTTTTACGTGCCTTCCGAAGCACGGAAACGCTCGATTTGAAATACCACTAGGCGGTCACCCATCCAGGTACCGACCAAGACAGACGTAGCTTAACTTTGCAAAACGATTAAGAACGGCTAATCATGCTACACCACGAGCGCTTCTATTATTCTGACTAATATTTAAAAAAACCTTTTGCCATGTCCGGGTTCTGGGCTCCAAAATCCGGGGTTTTCACACGTCTTGTCCTGGTTGCTCAATTTTAGAGATGGCAGCCTTACCTACTTCCCCAGTCGGGATGCCCCGGATATAGAAATACCGTACCTGTTATACTATTAGACCAAGACATGTAGTAGGTACTTAACTATTGCATAATGTATGCCAAGACCTTATTACTACATCGTTAGGGTTCCGCAGCCAAATGGCAAAACGGAACCCTTATAAATTCGTCATGTCCATCTGTCACAGTCATTTTACTCGGAGACCATTGGCACTTTATAACTTACCTACTTCTTTATATGGAATTTAGAAGATGGTCTACTTAGGTGAAATTACGAAAATAACTAACTTACTTTTGCTGCCGATTAAAATATGTTTGTGAATATAATACTTAGTTCACATCTAGCTTCATCATCATCATCAGCCTATATAATGTCCCACTGCTGAGCACAGGCGTCCTTTCACAAATCAGGGTGAAAGGGAATGGGCAGATACTCCACCACGCGTGCCCACTGCGGATCGGTGGAGGTAGGCTAGTGGCCAACCTACTGTTGGAATTTTTCAAGCCGCCTAGGAGGCATCCAACTATCACAATTGGCTACTTGACAGTTTTCGGAAACATATTTTAAAATTTACATACGTGTATTTTATACCTGTTACAATTATCTTTTTATCAAAAAAATGTTATTTACAAGGAAAAAAAATTATTTTTTAACATTTCGTTTGAAATTCCCGCAAAAACACCCGGTCACGTGACATTTGTCAGGTGTGACGTCACGTCTCTATAAACAAAACTAGAGGTGTGTAACTAAACAAAAATACGCGAGCTGCATAACAGCTCACGGCTCAGGTGTGTGAGCCGGTTCAATGACTCAGCTCGCAGATCAGCTCAATTTGTACCTATAGTCCACGATGTAACGCGTACCGCGCGTCGAATCGAGCCGATACGCAGTGAATTCATATATGTAATTAAAAAATTAAATATAAAAAAAAATTGTTAACCTATTAGCTATCATATCTAACATATTTCATATTTTTTCATTATAACTGTCAAGTAGCCAATTAAGTGATAACCGGGACCAACGGCTTTACGTGCCTTCCGAAGCACGGAAACGCTCGATTTGAAATACCACTAGGCGGTCACCCATCCAGGTACCGACCAAGACAGTCGTAGCTTAACTTTGCCGATCGATTAAGAAAGGCTAATCATGCTACACCACGAGCGCTTCTAGCTTGCTACTTCGTAAATTTTATGGAACCCTACACATTGCGCGTGAACAGACACGTAATTGGCCGACTTTTTAAATTGTGTCTGTCTCGACGCGACATCAGTTGCGTGTAACGTAGAGTCTTTAGCTAAACTGTGGTCTTGGCCTAGACTAGAACCATCACTTGATCTATGTAATCAAGGACGTTGAGGAAACGCTAGGATTTGTTATTTTATGTTTTAACTATTTAACTGTTTTAACTATTTTTATGTTTTATGTTCGAATTTCAACCACACATCGATAGTTCCATTTTGAGACACTATGGCGCTCTGTGCATTCGCCCTTCGCACCAACAAGTATTTTATTGTACAGTAAATAAGTACCCATTTTAATTTATGCATTTTAAATAATTTTAATACAAAACTCTACTATAAAATATTTAAATGCTTTTTAATATAAGATTGCTATTGATTTCATACAATAATTAAACTATTTTTGGGTTTAATATAGGTACTGTCTCCATGACGAAGAGACGAAACCAGAAGTATAGCCTTCCAAAAAAAAAAGAATTATCCAAGTCGGTTAATAAATTACGGAGTTCCGATGTAACAAATACTTATATAAAAAAATAAAAATAAAACATACAACCGAATTGAGAACCTACTCCTTTTTTTGTCGGATAAAATTAAAAAACAAAATAAGTACCTACCTGAGCATTTTTTCCCGTTAACAGTGAACTCTATACAAGACATTGTATGAACACACTTGCGTTGACTACTACCGGTACAGTTGCGGTTACACTGAAACACAGAGTATCTCACTGAAGCACTTATTACTTCTTTACTAACCCCCTTACTTATAAAGCGCTATTTAACTAATACACTCATGGATAGTTTAAGATAATTATTATATAGGTAGGTATTATGATGTTTCCGTAGGTAGGTATTATGTACGGAAACATCATAATTTGAATGCATTGATTTACATTCGTGATCGTCGTTTAATTTTCACGGTCTATGTTATCTAGAAGGATTTGGAAGGGAGGCCTCTAAGATTTTTCTTCCAGTCTCTGACATTTTAAATTACTAATTGTTTGGGCAGATAAACTCAATAAATCAATGAAATCATTATGTAAGTACCTAATAGATATTAATGTACTTACCTAAGTATCTCCTTTATTTAAATCATATTGTTAGTTAATTGACACAATAAACATTAACATTATTTAAACAGTAAAGTAGTACAAGTAATAACATAATAATTACCTATACCAGTGAAGGTAGATACCTATAATACCTAAACTGTGCCTAAACCAAACCTAGTACCTAAACCAAATATGATGCAATAAGGAAATGGCATTATAATTTATATTGTTAAGTTCCATGTTTAAAATGGTTTTTGTGTGTTGTGTCTAGGGTTTCGTTCCCGGTTCCCGGGAATCGGGAATTCCCGGGAAATACGTCGTTCCCGAAGTCGGGTTTTTTTTTGCAATTTCCCGGGAATTCCCGGGAATTTCTTTATGAGATTGAATGCTCTAAAACACTGCAAATATTGGTCAAAATTAACGAAAAACCTTTGAAACACAAAGATGTTGCATACGATATTAAAACAAATGTCTATATCCACCGAACTGAACCACAAGCTTATGAGAAATCGCTGAAAGGAACTGTAGTAAGTGTGTATTTGTGGAGATAATTAATAAGTTCTCCGAAAATACCCATTAAAACATGTTTGTAACCTATCAAAAGTCAAGTAAAATAGGTAATTTAATTTAATTACCTATTTGTGTCTCACACACAAACATAAGTAGAAAATATATACATATATAGTTACTATGGGTAGTTTCTAAACTGCCGATTTTAGAGAAAATCTCTGAATGCGCGTAATTTTGAAGAAAATGAAAGTTTTTTTTTTTTTTTTTAATATATATTTTTGGAGATAAAGCTTATCAGCGCTTTTGTATTGAAAAATTTAAATATTGCCGAAAATGCATATTTTTAAAAATAAATATGTATTATTATTTTTACCGACCAAAAGTCAAGTAAAACATATCATCATCATCATATCAGCCTAAGGATGTCCACCGCTGAACAAAGACCTCCCCCATTAACTTCCACTTCGAACGATTTTGGGCCGCTTACATCCAGCGGCGCCCAGCGACTCTGACCAGGAGCTCTACCGCGTAACTTTGGTGGTAATCTTAACGAACACCATTAATAAATTTCATCCAATCAGGGCCCACGAATAGGGATTGCAAAATCCGGATTTTTTTCAAATCCGGATTCAAAGTTTATCATCACATATAAATACGGATTATCCGGATTTTTCGGATTTTTGTATTTTTTTGCAATAATTTGTAATTTTAAACTGTACGCGTAGTTTATGCTTAATTATTAGTAGTTTGAAGAGAGATGTTCTATTTTATTGTATTTCCATTGCTTGCTTTTGAATAAAAATTCAATTAAAATGCAAGTAATATTAAAAAAAAAATGTGCTTGTATTTGGCTACTGAGCCGTCCATAAAGGATAATGACGAAGCCTAAGGTGGAGCACGCTAACCCAAATGGAACCTATTCATTCTGGCCGTGAAAGTACCTAGATTCTAAGAGTCAGGAACTACAGTCGCCCGAAGCAAGTTCCACTCCCTTGCTATCCGCATTATAATTGAGGATACAAAAGAAAAATTTTCCCCGTGTCTTGTGGTTCGGAGTAAAAATAGGGATGGTGGTTGGAATAAGGTTGAGCAATTCCTGCACACACTCTCAAAAATATATCCTGTACAAAACCGATATGGCAAGCAACCTTTCTTCGATGGTCGAGCCTCGTGAGTTTCGTCATAATTAGTCTCATATTCGATGAGTCTTCTGGCTCGGCGGTTTATTGAGTCGAGGGCGAGAGCCTGGTGGAAAGGGCTCCGTTTGGTGGTGAAAAGACACACCTGCGTCATGGTGGCATTAAAAGTGACCAGATTGACATTGCTCCAATCGGAGACTGCCTGTAATGTTGCGTTCAAACGCTCTACCATGGCCTCTCGCAACAATTGGATCTATGACAACGGTGCTATCGTCTACGTACCCAAAGATACCGGGCTTCACCAGATCGTTAATATGCAGCAGAAATAAGGTTGCAGAGAGAACTGAATCCGATCTCTGTGGAATTGATTGCGAAAAGGTCCGACGAACAACTGTCTATGACTACATGAATAGACCGTTCGCTCAGGAAATTGGAAATCCAAGCGCACGAACCACCAGAGATTTCATATGAAGGAAGCTTGCTTAGAAAGCGGGTGTGTAAGACCCTTTCAAAAGTAAAAAAAAACTGAGATCAGCCCATGTACAAAATGCTTTCAGCGGTAACCCGACTATATAGAACTATCATTCTTGATATTACGTTGTGCAAAGAGTTGTTACTCGCGCCGCGCGCATCGCCTCCATCTAAGACTCACTGGCCGACTTAACTATGTGCTAGATGGATGAGCGGTAGCAGCTAGCCGCGTGTGAGCCGAGCGGTGCATGGATTTCAGAGTAATACTGAATGTGGCGCCACGCCATCTATCTTTCCGTGTGTGAACTATCTCAGTGTTACTGATAGATGGCTGATAGATGTCGCTACATCACTCCCTTCCTAGACCGGAGGTCGATCCATTGTTGAGTCGTTGCGTTAAGCTTGCAAGTGCCAGTGCTGCTCGAAGTCTACGGTGAGTCGAGACGGAGCGCAGATACTGCGACAGGTTGAGCCGGCTGGTCCACGTAATGCAGAAACCGCCACGCCGGAGAGATGATCCGGGCGTGTGCTGCGGTGGACTGTGCGGGCGAGGAGCTTAGTCGCAGTGTTGCCTTGCAGGACCAGGAAACACGGTGAGTCGGCTGCGATGGACCTGATTGAGGCGAAGTTGGCTTGCTGTGTGACTGCTTGCCGGTGGGGAGTGATGAGCTTGGAGAATCTGCTCAGAAGTGCTACTGCATGTTTCGTGATTTTGGAGGGTTGGAAATATTCCCATCCATCACGTCGGGGTCACCACTATGGAGGTGCAAGGTGGATGACACCTCCATTTAAAAGGGAAGATCTTCCGCCAGGCTGGGACATCGTGCCTGGGGACCACGGTCCAACTGTACATGTCGGACAGTTGTATATATGCAGATTCTCGGGAAAACTTCGCAAGCGCGATGCAGGGTGTAGGCGCGCGATGCACGATAATGTGGCGCCACGCCATCTATCTTTCCGTGTGTGAACTATCTCAGTGTTACTGATAGATGGCTGATAGATGTCGCTACACTAGGAAAAGAGGTAGACAGAATAAGAGGTGGGAGGATGAAATAGTAAAAATAGCTGGTCCTATATGGACTCGTACAGCAAAGGAAAGGAATAAGTGGAAATCTTTAGAGGAGGCCTTTGTCGGGTGACAAGCTGTGCAAGAATAACGACCGTTTGCCGATATGTTTTCGCTAAGTGCTAAGAACCCAAATAAATTAATATTAAGGCATAGTTTTTAATTAAGTAGTGTAAAATTCATTCAGGTACAGCAATAAAGGCTTTTTATTTTATTTTATTTATTATCAATTAAGATTAAAATTCGAAAAAACCGGATTTTATTCTCAATATTCGGATTTATAATAGGACCCTAAAATCCGGATTTTTCAGTCATTTTCGGATTTCGAAGTATCCGGATTGCAATCCCTACCCACGAATGGTCATCGTCGCGCCATACCGCGTGCGCATCATTGGATGAAAGAATTAATGGTATTCGTGACGATTACCACCAAAGTTACGCGGTAGAGCTTCGGGTCGTCGATCCGCCTGGTGGGAGGTCGCCCCTAACGGCGCTTTCCTGTACGTGGTCGCCACTCACGTCGTCTTCGAGCGATGTGGCCTGCCCATTGCTATCACATCAGCTTACTATCTCTAAGAGCTATATCAGTAATTTTTGTTCTCCTACGAATGTCGTCGTTTCCCTGTCTCGTAGAGAAATTCCGAGCATAGTTCGTTCCTTGTGAGTTAGTAAATTTATTTTTCAACACTTGCTCGTAGTTTAACATTTATTGCACCGTGTTTTATTATCATAATGTAACTTATGACGCACTGGTGTTTTTTAATTTACATTACCGCATAGTTTTATGATAGGTATAATCCCGATTGTATGTTAAATTTGTAACTCAATGCTATTGATATGTGCGTAGACGAAGCATTCTTAATTTAAAGGGTTAAAACAGTTTCGCTGTCAAAAAAAGAACTTGCGCGCCATATTTGTTGACATTCTAATTGACTATTATCAAAAAATCTAGTTAAAGAAATACAAGTTTGTTTTTTTCCTCACAAGTGTGTTGAAAAACGTCGTATGATACGCGTGTGCATTGATCATTACACTCTCGGGTTCTTTTACTTAATAGGTACCGTCTCGTGTCATTACCAACTTTGCACACGTCTCATAATGTACTATTATTTACTTCTGAGACAAATAAATTGCTAATTTAATTAATTTACGTGTTTTACTTGACTTTATATACGTTAAAATAACAAAACTAACAACTTTTAAAATTTCCCGGGAATCGGGAATTCCCGGGAAATAATTTTTTTCATTCCCGGGTCCCGGGAATGGAAAAAGGTCGGGAAAAACGAAACCCTAGTTGTGTCGTACCTAGGTATAAAATTTATGAAAAAACGCGCTTATTTTGTAAAGGTAAGCACGGTCATGGCTTCATAATATACAGTATGTTGCTATTAAAGTAAAACAAACTCAAATAAATCAATAATACATTTATTTCATGTTGATATAGAAAATCTTACATGGTCTATAAATAAATAGAGGTAGGATATATAAAATTATCAACTAGTTATAAATAAATAAATAAAAAAAAACTGGATAATCTCCTTAGGGCCTTCGGTAGATCAAGATACGTTGATGTGAAAACATTTATTTCCCTTCTTATTCCTATGGGATACCCTTGGGATACCCCATCCTAAGGCCTGACACATCACTCCTGGGTCAGAAAAGCTGGAAAGCTCTGGCTAAATCCTTTTTGAATCTTCTATTTGTACCAATCTCACTTTTTATAAGCATCCAATGGCAATGAAACATTGTCGTCGGCATCTTCTGGTAAATCAAAGTTGAGTTTTCTTCCTTCGATTACCATATCTCTAAAGCGGCGACTTTTCGGTGTCTGTCTTATAGGTTTGTTGACGTCTTCACACTTGTTTACCGGTTTTATTGGGGACTTCATCACCACATCTGGTGACCATAATGGTATAACGTGTACTTCTGAAATTAAATAATAATTTAAGATTATTTGAATCAAATGAAAATAAAATTAAGTACCAAAGGGATAAATTTGAATTTGGAATTACCACCATGACGTATCAATCAATAAATGGAAAAATCTCAGAGGAATGGAACGAACGCTTTTGAATGAACCAAATGAAAAAAAAAGTGAATAAATAAATGAGGTTTGCTCACAAACTACTAAAGGGATACTACGTATGGTTTGCTGTATAACTCACCTTTTTTATGTTCATTGCCCTTTCTGATATCAACTGAAACCTCAATATACGTAAATGTAGTGTAATCCATATTCCGTTTGCAATAAGAACTAGATTCGCAAAAGTAAAGTAATACTTTGGTTCAAAGAATCTTTAGATTTGAGTACTTCTCGACACGAAAGCAGTATGAGAAATGATAATTATCGGAGCATGCACCCATTTTATATTAAACTGAGTAGTTATGGGTTAATTAGTGAATAATTAAAATAATCATTGATAATTTACTAATTACATGTCAATTACCTACCTGTTAGACAGTCATTAGTGAAATTATTAACCCTTTAAATTGAAAACAAAAATGGCCTTATCATGTCGTTATCTATTTTTTTTCAAATAATGAATATGTTTTTGTGTAGGGCATTTTTTCCAATCAAAAACAAAATTATTTAAAAATATGATTTATTCTGTTTAACACACAAAATTCACTTATTATATCTTATTTCGTTTTTCACAAAATATTCATAGATTAGGCAGGACGCCTTACAATAGTAATTATTACCGTAGTAATGTTATCATCAGCATAACAATGCCTGAGAATATTTAGTTATGTTTTTTAAATCATTAAGTATATAATCAAATGTTAATTCTATGAGTCATGGGGTAGATAAATTAAAAAAAATATATCCGCCATCTAGATAAAATTATTTTTTTTTGTTTCAACTGCAATCTCCTCTTTCTCCAATAGAAGGCAATCTTAGTATCAAATCTGTGTGCAAAATTTTGTTTCTTGACCCTGCGGTTTCGTTGTAGGGTAGTGGTTTTTTTGCGGAATCTTTTAAAGTAACGGACTGATAACTTGATTAAATCAAATCTTAGCAACGAGGGGATGTTGTAAAACATTTTAATCAAATGACGATATCTTGACGAAGCCATTAAGGTCTTAGGTACACCTTGGGTGCACTAAACAGGTTTAATAGATTAATTATATCTGTACCTATATAAAGTTATGTGTGTTATTGTTATTTACTATTTTGTTGTGTTTAACCTTGTTTTAGATTCTTCTTTGATAAAAAATAGAGTATGTTCCATGTCATAAAATTTAAAATGACTTCAATAAAATCATTACCTGAAACTGCACGCTTATATTACAATAAAAAAAATATTTTTTTTGTATCATAGTCCCTCATTATATACAATTAAATTCATTAAAAGATTCGGAATTGACAAGATTTGTGTTGCGAACAAAAAATCTGTCGAACTTGATGACAGCGGGTGCGTGGCGAGTGCGCAGTGGACCGACTGTTGCAGGCAGTAGGTATTATACTTGTAGCGACTAACCAAATTATTAAAAAATTCAGTGCTAGATCGCTTAATAGTTTAGTTTTAATGGAACACAACGGTGCCGATTCTGTTGTAAATCACACTAAACTAATTTTAGTCACACCTCATCTCTTTCTTACGAACATAATTGAAAAAGGATAGAACATATTTAAAGCTGTCAAATTAATCTTTGCCGTCTTATTTTGCGTGTATTTAAGCGTAACCGCGATAGATGGCGACTAAATTTATATTGAAAACAAACATTAGACTAATTTGACAGGACTAAATTTCTTACATCCTTTTCTTATGTTCTTTGTTAGAGACATAGTGAGATTAAAATTAGTTTAGTTGTAAACAACAGAATCAGAGCCAATGTCACATCAAAATTTAAAATGTTATTTTAAAAATAAATGAACGAATGGTATATAAATTTTTTTTTTATTACGAAATAATGACAGCTCACTAAGAATTGATGAATTGCATAAGATCGACGAATTCGACAAAAAAACCCATTAGCAATATTGGTTTAGCTTCCTTTTTAGCCTGGGATGTGAGATTTTTGCAGGGACGGCAATGCGCGATTGATAATCCTGGTCTTGCAAGCGTCTAGCTAGAGGCTACGTTAACCGCTTATCATCAGGCAGGCCGTATTTTTTTTTGTTACCTAAATATGAATCATTATTAGATATCATCAAATAATTACAATTAACAATTAAAACAATAATTTTAACATGGAGATTGTAGATGTTGAAAATATTAATTGGGTTATAGTAAAGAATGGCTGTTACAAATTAATCTGGCTCAGATAAATTATGAACTACAAAGTGACAGTATGGCATACAGAGGATTTGTAAGTTAAACAGGACTTAAATTGTATTAAGGTAGAGTCGATATTTCAGAGACATGGTTCGTAGTAATCAAAACGCTTATAGGTGCCGCAAGCACTGAAATTCCAACTTTAACTTCATGTATTTGAGTATATTATGATTTTGTTACTGAAAATCCTTTGCCCAGCCGTACTGTTTGCGTGTATGCCAAACATGTTTTCTTTATAACTAGGTCAATTCCAGCATTAACTCTTAAAACTATTAGATTTTGGCATTTTGACAGCTAACAGAAAAGAATCAAATATTATTTAAACGATGTTCCATATGGATATGGAAGACAAGAACATTAAACTTAAAATACATTAATTATACTTAAATTTGATTCCTTTCAAGATCAGTCGTAAAACAAAACTTCATACAAAGTTCAATTCTAAAATAAGTGATTTCATTCAAGATATTTATTTAAATATTTTAAATGCAGTGTCATAAAAATAAGGTTCAAACTCTTCTGGCATTTCCATCAATATTTTTTAAAGGTAATCATTTAATTAACTAAAAATAATTTTAATTACATTTACCTTTTTTGTAATAAGTAAAAGACTTAATTAAGGCACTTAAAGATAACACATTCCTACAGAAACTTTTTAAAGGCACATTGAAAGTTGTAAAATTACTGGGATAAACAAAGTTTTTAGTTTTCATGTATAATACATATGTTTAATCAATATTTTCCAAAAACCGAATATTTTAATTCATACAAATGATTGGATTAACTTGATACCCTAACTCAAAAAAAAAGTATCATTATAAGACATTTTGTAACTGGCCCTGAATATACTTCAAGCATGATTGAACCTCTTCACAATCTGAAACCATATCTTGCAGTTTTTCATGAAAATGAACTAGCACATCCCTACTCAAATTACTTTTTTTGAGTGTAGTGATACAAAAATTAATCAGTGCTCTAAAGCACTGTTTCCTTTGCGAATTATGTGGCTGATTATCCCATATCGGTGTGGCTTTCACATAGCCCCAAGCGAGGATGACATATTGGATCACTGACTCCCAGTGTTGGGACTCAACCAGAACTTTCCCTTGTTCGACAACACACTTCTTAAACGCCACCAAATGTGTCGAAACGCGGGAATAAGCCACCGAGTCAGTTTTAGACGTCAACCTCGATGTAGGAAGACTCCTGAAGATATTATTTTTCAAGTAGCTCAGTTTCTCCTCAAGTGGTGCAAGATCAGGCACGGGCATATCATTCCTTATCTCCTTTGCAATTTCAGGATGCTTGTAAGTAATTTTTTTGATTATATGTATTAGTTGTGTGGGACTCAATCCTTTCAGAGGTGTGTCTATAGGTCCGTCGTATTCCGAGTCTAGAATCGTCTCTAGTCTCTGTCTTTTGATTGGTGGTGTGCTCTTTAATGGGCTGGTTATTTTGAATTTCTGCGGTGTGCTGATGTCGCTAAAGTCTATTTTCTCAGGCGTAAGGGGAACGCGTTCTGAATCACCGAGAAGTAGGCGTTTTCTTGGCGTAGAGCGTAATGTCACGCCAAGTTTTAAGGGAGACAGATGGTTCGGCACGACCTTTGGCGGCGTACGAACGGTTGAATGGAATGAGGTGCGTTTTAAGTCGATGTCGGGCGACCATGTCTCTGGCAGTCGCTTTCGGCCTGAAATTAATAAATCTTGAGCTTTACTTTTTGTTTTTATAACATACATTTCTAAACTGTTTGTGTGTATGTAAACAGGGGCAACAGCCCCAGTTTCCAATACTTACATACTACCATTCATCACTTACAATTCACTGCATTCATATACACTTATACAGTAATAATTATCTTCCTCGACAGTTGTTTATCCTCTAAACTTACTTTTTACTGGCAGTCGCCCCGCAGGCTTACCTCGAGTTCCCGAAGATCTAATGTATTCCAAGGATACAAATCTCAAATGTGTGTAGATCTACCTATACCAAATTTCATCCAAATATATATAATATTCAATCATTACCAAACATACAAACATCAGCATTTATAATATTCATAAAACATGACTTATCGTAATCCTAACTAATATTATAAATGCGAAAGTGAGTTTGTTTGATTGTTACGCCTTCACGCCTCAACTACTCAATGGACCATCACGAAATTTGGCATGCAGAAAGCCTATGGTATGGAGGACATAGCTACTTTTTATCGTGCGGGTGAAACTGTGAGGGACAGCTAGTTATTAATATAAAAATAATTACATTTGCGCACCAAATACACTAGAAAAAGCAAATTATACTATATGAATCAGATTCGATTTACGATAGTCATGGAAAACATATAAAATGGAAGAGTTTTTTTCTCTGGATTCATAAAAAAACTTTCACCAATAGGAAGCTACATCCAATCTAATATCCCCGAGTATTATACTGTTTATCCTGGGATGTGGATGAAACCGCGGGTGAAATCTGTAATCATCAAGTCTTAGAAAGCTAAAATGTTACAAGCACAAAAGATTACACAATTGATAGTGAGATATACCTCTCTGCTGTATGAGCAGTTCGTCAGGCGAGGGCGCCGGGCTGAGGTAGCCGGCAGGCAGCGCCGGGGAGCGCTCCCTAGTGTTGGTGACGGGCTGCAGCGGCGTCACGCGCAGCCGGTCCAGGCGCGCCGGGATCTCCGCCAGCGCCGCGCGGGTGCGCCGACCGCCTTCTGGAGTCACCGCGCCCTCCATTCACACTGCCATACATTATAATAAAAACCTTTATACCATACCCATGAAGGCAATGATAGCTTTGGTAGTGACATTGGATGCTGTTGGCACAGTCATGGATAATGAGTTTAAGATTGTGTGATGAAGGAAAACATAGAAACCATAGCATGGTGGTAGTAACCTGTCTGCCTTCCATTCTCATTAAAATCCATCTCCAAGCAACTTTGGTGTGTTCTATTGCCTTGAGAGCAGCCACATCATCACAACAACTCACCAGTTTCATCAAAATTGGATGAATGTAACATAAGGGTAATTGTGGTTATTGTGAATAATTGGTCAGCAATTATTTATAAAATATGCCCCAGTTATTTGAACCCTCCAAATATTCAGATATTTCAACTAGATTGATATGATTGAGAACTAATATGTTTGTACTGAAGTGATTCATACTAGATTTTTATTTTTAACTATTGCTACATTTGAAATACCTGTTGCTGATATCTACATACTTAATTATTCCTAGACTCATTCCTGATCTTTCCTTTTTCCAAAATGTATGACAACTTGCCAATGTGGAATATAAAAAACTAGTATTTCACTATTCAATTAATAATTCATAGATGATAATAATTTCAAATATTAATTAATGGTAGCTAACCACAGAATGCCATTAGTGATGGCTAATGATGATGATAGAATTAACATATTTTGGATGATGAGCCAGTGGGCACTATTGGTGAGATCTGTACCTATTGCACTGCTGGCTGTGGGTTTCCCACCCAGGAACCAATTGTGTGCATTTATTAACATGTCTGCATGTACTGAGTATGGGTATAATTAATGTAAGTATAATATTTAGAAATAGAATAAGGGTGTAGTGTGCTGTGTGTGTGTGTGTGTGTGGGAGAGATTGTTGGCTTTTTATAAAGCTTGATTTCCATGGCTCCTACACTAAAATAGGCTAGGCCTGTCCTGTAGGTAACCATTTCTTCGCCTCCTTTAAAAAAAGTATGTCAGTTATCTGGTCTCCATAGTACCAGCTCTGCTTGGTTAGCTTGTTTATGAGTAATGTCCCCAGTTATTATTATTATTCAGTCAATGCTAAGGAATACTATTATATCAAAAATCAGGAAACCTGATTAGGTTCTCCTGTACTTCTATTGAGCATGGATTGAATGGAAAAATAATGTGTGAAGACCATGGTGCTGGTTTCAAGGATTACCCAGCTTGGGCTTCTTGATGGACTGGTCATGTGTGAGTATTGTTTACCAAATATTAGTAATAAACAAAGCAATTTGGTGACTATATGAAACCAGATTCAATGACCCAATTTAATTTAACTGATCTTAGCACATGGCCTAAAAATGACGAGATGGAATCAAGAGAGGTGTGAAGATTTTGGAGGCCGATTGTATACAGCTTTTGCTGTGAAGTACGATAGAAACGGTTTGTAGGTAGGTACACTTACTAACCGTTTTGATGCTTCCGCAGTGTGGTGGGTATAACATATTGAAAGCCACCCAAAATTACATTCATGTGAAAGCTTATAGGATGGTTTAAACAAGATATTTATTTGTTCATTACGTGGAATTTATCATACCCTCACCAAAAAAAATACAATATTACAATGTAGTAAACAGAAGCGTCTGATTACCCGCCAATATTCTTACATACCAGATAAAAAAATATCAACAACAGCTCACCTGAACTTAATTTGGTATTCCTTTTCGTTTTAAGATTCCTTTCACAAATGTAATAATATAATGAACACATACAAGATAATAATATACGTAAATAAAGAATATAAATTGGCGCAAAAATTGACAGATGCGGCCGACGCAACGGTCAATCAAAAACGTCAACTTTTTTTTTAAATTGGATCAGTATCAGTCCTCAGTCAGTGCTGCCGTTTGAATGAATCCAGTCCACATGGATCCAGACAGAAAAGTATTGTCTATGGAAAATAAAACTATACTATTTGTCAAAAATTATGCTATGTCCCGCTTTTCGTTGATTTTGTTATTAATTGAATTAAAAATGCATTTGTAAGAAAATTGTAGTTTTATTGTTATTGTACAAATAAATTTAGGCAAGTAGATGTTTATCTTAGCCAATTCCTCAATCGGAACTTCGTCTTTGGCATCGACAATACATAGCATGTCGTCAGATGGAATAAATTTGAAAAGGGCGACAGATCAGACCCGACGAATTACAGGCCTATTGCCATCACCTCCCTTCTCTCTAAAGTCATGGAACGTGTGATCAACACGCAGCTTTTGAGATACCTGAGTATAAATGTTCTATGTACCTGGAGGATCACGAGTTGTTGAGCGACAAACAATATGGCTTCCGCCCACACTTCCGCCACAGTCGCTCAGCTGGTGACCTCCTTGTGTATCTCACGCACCGTTGGTCACTCGCCATTGAGAGTCAAGGTGAGGCATTGGCAGTGATTGGCAGTTACTACTACCCTACTGACACATCAGGTACCTACATTACCATTTTCAAAAATTGGAATTGATATTATGGATTTCCAAAGGAAAAGTTATCTGGTTATTTATGACTACATGTCAAAATGGTTAGACATTAAATTAATTTCAAGCAAGTGTGCACACAGCATAATAAATTCATTGATAGAAATATTTTCTTGTTTTGGCATCCCATCTGAAGTAGTGGCAGATAATGTTCCTTTTAATTCAATGCAATGTAAAAAAATTGCTTTAGAATGGGGCTTTAAATTCACATTCTCCAGTCCAAGATATCCTCAATCAAATGGGATGGCAGAACGTGGTGTGCAAATAGCCAAGAAAATGCTAACTAAATGTTATGATGATAAAACTGATTGGCGAATGGCTTTGCTTCAATATAGATCTTCTCCAGTATGTGGCACGCATTTCACACCCTCGCAGCTATTAATGAGTAGAAATCTGAAAAATAAATTACTTTAATTATTTGAAACCAAAAGTAAACAAAAATGTAGAAATGGAGTTTAACCAAAGATTTTCATAGGGCATCGTGCCTCTACCCAGATGGATAATCCGCCTCACTAAAGCATGACATTTAATTTCACTCCGCTTGAGGGGCTCCCTGAGCAAATCGCTCTCAGTTCGTACTGCGCACGGCTGTCAAATACTGTCAATTCTGGCTTGTTTATTTCATGTTGCCATAGAGGCGACTATCCTTCTGGACGTTCTAAATTCTTTGAGTTTAACTATGTTAAGAATAGGAATGTAAAAAATTATAATAAGAATACTAGAGCAAAGAATAGTTTCCATCCAGGACAAAATGTATGGTTTAAAAAGGATCCTTCAACAAATAAATGGATGCCTGGAAAAATAATGAGAAACAATAATTATAGATCATATGAAATTAAAGATAGTAATGATTGTGTATATATAAGAACCTCACACCATGTTCGACCTCAATAGTCTGGTTTTATAAGTCTGAATGTGTAGGTCTTGGTGTATGTTTTAGTTATATTTTTTTTTATAAAAAAAAGGGGGATGATGTAATAGAACAAGTCTTAGTATGGACTTTTAGAAATATAAGTTGGCAACACAACACTGTACGGGGTTCTCATCCTTTTTATCGCTGGCTGCTCGAGCCCACTATACGTGTCGTAAAATAACTTATTAATATTAATCTTAGAAATACATGTAATTATAATACTTGTCTATAATAAATTATTCTCTCAAGTGCCACAAAGCGTTTAATTCAAAACCACAATCTTCTACAGCAGTGACCTTAGAAGTGGAGAAGGCGTTCGATCGGGTCTGGCACAGGGGTCTTCTCACGAAGTTACCAGCACGGGCATCCCGAGGGATTATGCAAATGGATCGCCAGCTTTCTGTCCAGCAGATGCATAAGAGCCGTCGTCGACGGTAGCTGCTCCGATAACATGGACATAAATGCCGGCGTCCCGCAAGACTCTGTGCTGTCCCTAACACTGTTCCTTCTGCATATCAATTATATGCTGTCTATTGACGGCATTCATTGCTATGCGGACGACAGTACAGGAGACGCTTAATACACGGGCCGTGCAAATATCCCTCGTTCCGAGGTGGAGGAATGCCGCGACCGGCTGGTGTCTGAAATCGAGAGTACACTAGCTTGTGTCTCCGATTGGGGTCGACTAAACCTTTTTTTTTTTTTTTTTTTTTTTTTTTCGTGTGGAAATCCTCATAGGATACCCGTCCGCCCCGGGGGTAGCGGCCAGGTTATGCCGGACTTGTACCGGCTAAAACCCCACGGTGGTCGCCATCTGCGCTGTAGAGGGGGGCGGGCTCTCGTGTTGAACGCGTACCTGCTCGCCCCTCCACGCGCGGCGCTAAGATAGCTCGTCCCGGGGGAAGTGTGATACCTCCCCCCAGCACCCTCGCTGTGCTATCGCACGATGAGTCTGACCACATCGACTCATCGTCCTCCTTGGGGTCGCTTCTGGGCGCACAGAGCCCCCGCCCTGATTGCCCACGACCCCAAAGGCCCCGTTTAGTCGCCTTTTACGACAGGCAGGGGAACACCGTAGCTGTTATTCTAAGCCCCAGCTACAGGGCAGGAGGGCCGCCACGAGCCACGTCTGCGCCTCGGCGGCGTCGTCTCCGAGCGGGATCGGCCCTCTCCCGATCCCGCTCAGCAGCCTCCTTCTGGACCATTACGGTCTCACAGAAGGAGGCTACGGCCCTCCACGCTGTATCCCCGCTCAGCATCGCCGACACGACTGCTGGCAGGGAGAGATTCCGCCCGATCAAGCCGACCAGGATCCGCCGCTCGGGTTCCCACGCAGGGCACACTGCGAGCGTGTGCGATGCGGAATCCTGGCCGCTCCCACCGCAGTGGAAGCAGGCCGCCGTCGCCTCACGTCCGATCTTACACAGATAATCACCGAAGCACCCGTGCCCGGTGAGTATGGGGTCGACTAAACCTAGTCCAGTACAACCCTACCAATACACAAGCCTGCGCGTTCACCACTAAGAAAACCCCATGGTCTGTGGCGCCACAATTCCAGAACACTTCCTTGAACATCAGTCAAAGCATCGGGATCCTTGGCGTCGACATTTCTAGCGACCGCGACGTTTTTTTCCGAAGTCATTTTGAAGACAAGATTAAGCTGGCATCCAAAAAGCTTGGAGTGCTCAACAGAGCGAGGCAGTAATTCGCATCGGGGCAAAGGCTCCGGGCTCATATGGAGTACTGCTGTCATCTATGGGCGGGAGCACCTGGATACCAGCTTGGACCTTTAGATTCGGTCCAGCGACGTGCCACCAGAATTGTTGATGATCCCGAGCTCACAAGCGGTTTAGAGCCCCTCAGTCTGAGGAGAGACTTTGCTTCCATATGTGTGTTCTACCGCTTGTACAACGGAGAGTGTTCTAAGGAATTGTTCGACTTGATGCCCACGGCTACCTTCCACCATCGCAGCTCTCGCCATCGACTGGGAATCCATCTACAGTGTAGATTCTACACACATTGAAACCAGAATTGTTTCGAACTGTGCGGGCTAAAGGGGGTTTTCTTCCGCGGACGCTCGGACTGTGGAATGAGCTCTCCGCCTTGGTTTTCCCAGTGGAGTACAGCATGGGGTTCTTCAAAAAGGGTGTGAAGAGGTTTCTTCAGGGTCGGCAACGCGCGAGTGATACCCCTGGTGTTGCAAGCGTCCATAGGCTACGGTAACTTCTTACCATCAGGCGGGCCGTTTGCTTGTTTGCCACCTCAGTGGTATAAAAAAAAAACGCTAGACAAACAGCCATCCACACGCTTGCAATTGCTTGCGAGTGCCTTGGTAGTGCGTTGACAAGCAAGCGTTGACGGACGTCGAGCTCGTTTCTGCAATAACGATTATATGTTTACGGAATGTGACCATAAGTATTTATTCCTTGTATTTTATTTCCTTAGAATGCTTATTTAAAATTTTCCTGACATGATTAGCTTTAATATCCTGTTTCTGATCAATCCTTTACGTCCAAAATGCAATAAATTCGATTCCTCTTGAGGGATGAATGTATAGGTCATTAGTAATCAAAAAATAATATCAGAAAAATAATCCTTGGGATTTTTTTTTAGATAAATAGTTAGGTAAATTAGTACTTTGTACTGATATTAAGTTCAATTTGGAATTTTGATTTTTTCATGGATTATTTTTCTTATATAATTTTTTGATTACTAATGACCTATACATTCATCCCTCAAGAGGAAATTCACTAACATATTAGAACCTTATATACCATTAAGTCATATTTTTTAAGCAGCAGGTTTATGCATTACTACATGCTTAATTTTTGATTACATTTAATGAAATACACAACTCAGTATTAAAATCTGCGAGTGAACAATAAATCATCCCTGGGCTATTTTCCTACCCACATATTTTCCTTCCTATACACGTCAACTTGTAAACCGTTGACGTGTATATTTTTTTTAAACGTACTTAACCCAAATTCTCTACAATTTGACTAAGTTGATTATTTTTTTACTCAACATTTTTATATGAAAGTGTTAAAAAGTTATTGGTGTATTTTATAGAAGACTTTCATAATAATATATTGTAATTTTTTCGTACCGTTTAGACGTCAAGACGATTCTTAAATATGTGATATTCTATACCTCTTACAGCAAAAATTCAAAAACAGCCATCCGTTTAAACGTCGATTAATCAAAATTAAATAATAAAAATAAAAAAGTTGCTGGTGTATTAGATCATAATTGAAATTATCTTTCATTTTGTGTATTAAAAATTATAGAAATGCAGTATTTGAACCGTAACATCACATCTGTAAAATCACGAAATCGGCAAAATTTAGTACACGGCGTCTTAAAAATGCAGGGTAAAATTACTGGATAGACCAATAACTCATTTGTTTTTTTTGCAGCAGGTTTATTTTTAGGTATTGAATAGTTTCAGTATGCAGGCACACGTCTGTTCTCCGCTAGTGCG
This sequence comes from Achlya flavicornis, assembly GCA_947623365.1. Lineage (NCBI taxonomy): Eukaryota > Metazoa > Arthropoda > Insecta > Lepidoptera > Drepanidae > Achlya > Achlya flavicornis. Next base: position 10,834,996 of record OX392482.1, read on the forward strand.
GAACAGTGCGGAAGCGATACCATAGATAATACACTATACTAGAGATGCGATACTAACTATTTAGTTTTCATTCATTCATTTCGTGACTGATAGTGATGAGTGTCTTGGGGTATTTTTTGACTAAAAAAATCACGCAAAATATATTTCGCTTTAGAGAATCAAGAATGTTGATTACAGTAAAACTAACAAGCTCCTATGACTGAAATGTCTGTCTTTTTTATACTCTAATGGTGAAAGTGACTAAATACTGAAGTTTTGTAGTTAAAAACTGAAATTTCTCGCGACGCGAAAGACCTTGCGAAAAAGAGAAATATTTTGTTATTGTTCTTCAAACATCGATACAAATTATTTTAGCTGGAGCTATTTCTCATTTTGAATATACAGGTAACTAAGAAGTATTTGTGCAAGGACGTACTGACATGAAGTAGGTCAACAAACTATTACAAGGTGGCGTAAACATTGTTGGACCGGTGGTCGACATCGTATGTTCTAGAATCAAACGACAACAATGGGGCTTAGAGGGCAGCGTTAGGATCATGGAGAGGCTCTCCCATGACCTGAACCTGGCTTTGGAGGAAAGCAACTGCGGTCGGCAGGAGCGGCGCAAGTTAGGGCTCCGCCGGAGGACTCGTTCCGCTGGAAACCTGCGTAAGTGTTGAGTTGAGAGTTTGGATTGTCTTAGTATAATATAATAATATTACTATATACTGTTTTACAAAGAAAATTAAACCAACTTCAAAGTACACTAAGAAGTAATCAAATCCTGATCTGATGACAATGGGACCAAACGGGAAGTGTACCCTTCAAAACAAAATAAGAATTTTCCAAATCGGTTCATAAATGATGGAGTTCTGAGGTAACAACCATACAAAAAAATACAACTGAATTGAGAACCTCCTCCTTTTCTTGAAGTTAGTGAAAAATAAATAAAATACCATAACAGGGTTAGTGAAAGTAAAAGTTAATTACTTTGGTAGGTACCGTTATTGTAAACATACATTGTAACTTTAACCTACCTAACATTTTTTTCCTTATGAAATACAATTAGTTTGGTATCTTGGGGGACCAGGGGTCTCCTAACTGCTGCCTGAAAGCACTAGCATATCCTGGTATCTAGCCCGCTACTGTCAATTTTGATTAAATGCCAAGATTAACAAAATAATAATCAGATCAATATTTAATAATCAGTAGAGAAATAATAACTAACAATTAAATGGAAAATATAACCTGTAATTTATGACATAAGAAATAAATTACAAACATAGGTAGATCACATGATTCATTCATAGTACAAGCAGATTTATGCAACTGATCAAACTGTGTGGGTGGAAGAATTGAAAATTCAAGCATTTATAAATAAATATATGGCTACATAAACCACATGGTTTATGTAGCTGAAACCTTCAACAAATAATTTCTTTAGTGGTAATTATCATTAGCATTTTCAGCAGTACATATTTTTGGGTATACAATTTTCAACATGTCTACTAAGAAGTGGTATTTTTCTGAAAACAATAAAATGGAACAGTTTAAAGGAGTTCTATATTTTCCTTTAAAAATATTGCTATCCTAAAAAATCAATTATTTATTTATATTTGAAGGTATGTGTTGGTATTTAGAAAAGGCCCATAGGCTTCAGAGTTTTGAATCCACTGTCTTAGGTCAAACTTTTTTAAAGTCAATGCATTCATGAGTGTCTAACGGCAAATGTATTAAGATATTTCATATTAACAGGAGTAATGCTGCTGCTTTTCAACTCAGATCACTTTCTTATAAATTTTGGCACATTGCCTTTTGTAAACAGATAACAAACACCCATAATATCAACAATTAACATTTATTGAAATTGATGTATTGTTAGGAAATAAAGGCTGTTGCAATATAAGGACTAGGTACCTACTGTACCAACATGAGTTTTATATTAAACCAACTAAACTTAAGTCTGCAGATAGTTGGCTCGTAGATGGCATGCACACCCTAACCTAAGAGTCAATGGTCAAAGTGTTTAAATAATTTTATTGTAATTATATGATCTATATTAATTCAATGTTCCTATTAAAAAAATACCACAAATTATTGAATTTGTAGTCACATAGATTTTGTGTGCTTACCATACAAAAGATCTGTTTCATTGTGAGATTGTATTCAAACTTGAGCCTAGACATATAAAAAAACCATGAAGAATTTATTCTATTATCCCATACATAATCGGTGGAGATTTGTAAATAGCTAAATGTTTACTATATCATAGAAATTAAGCTGTAAATCTTCCTAAGAGTAAATAAAAAAAAAATACAAATAAAAAATTGATGTCTTACTATATGTACCATTATGTATAACAATTTTGCATATCACTCGCAGCGGCCGCTGTCTCAGTAAGTCTTGTGGAAGATGGGAGCTCCAGCAGTCCACCACAGGCTCCACTCATCACCCAACCATTATCAGACTCGGATGACCCACATCTCAACATTCACAAATCAACCAGTCTCAAATCCAGACATTACTGTCAAATTGGCAACTTTGAGTCGGACTCATTCAATGAAAACTTCTCTCCTACTCGACCCGCTAATGCAAGGAGGAAAAGAAAGTATAAGAAGATGCCTGTGGACTACACAGATGGGAAAAGATCTCCGCCAATTGAGATTTTGAGTATTACTACTGAGGTAACTATCGACTTACTATTTATCAAAATAAAATATCTACTTCGTAAAAATCTGTATACTTTTATTAATCTATCTATCCTATATCAAGTCCAAATCAGCTATATAAAAGCTAAACTCAAACCATTTCAGTATCAACTATTAAATTAAATGTACTTTTACAGCCTAATGCATTACCCGCAATGATTATGCTGCAAACTCAGCTGTCGCCTGACATACAAGTTAATAAGCAAAAGGTTCTGCTAAAGCAAGAAAGGTAAGTGTATTTTATAATTATCTCCTAATTAATAGTAGAATGTTATTTATTGTTGTTATCAATAGTTTCTTATAGTGATTAATATCACTATGCAATAATTTTATGCGTAATTGCAATGTCAACCTATAAATAAATAAACTTTTTACATTATCAATTTACCTTATAATGCTGTTTATTAAAAACAATTTTTCATTTCAGAAATGCCTTCTGCGGTAAAAGAAAATGGTCTCACAGAGACAAAGGGGATGGGTGTGAAATGAGAGAGAGGTCATTCAGTGGTGGATGCTCCTCCAAGTCCGCATTCTTCTCCAAGAACGATTTCAAAACAAGGAAATATGATACGGATAAAATTAAAAAGGAAATGGTGTTGCAACCAGGAAAAATAATTCTCAAATCTCAAAATGTTGAAGGTACAAAGGCATCAACTTTTACCAATACTCTATCACTCCCAGGCAGCTCAAGTTTCAACTTTGTATACAAGAATTCCAAAAATGGCACTCCAATTTTGTCCAAAATGACTGGCTATAAAATTACAACAGATTTGCCGCCGGTGTTCAATCCAACAACTAGTACAGGAAAAAATTGCTTCGATGGAAAACATCATAGGAAATTCAAAATGTTTAATAAGACTCATCCGCAGAACTGTTTACGGAATCCTTTAAATTTTGATGACTCAAATAGCGGTATGGATTGCGCGGGGAATGAATCTAGCTCACTGAGTAGCAGTGACTCGGATGGAGTCATAACTAATGACAGTGACAGAGAAGGCGATGATGAATTAACCGATTGGCCTGGAATAGAAGAACTGAAAGTGTTCAACAAAAGTCTAACTTTCAAAACATCTAAATCTGTTAACAATAATTCTCCTAACATGCCACCTCCGAAACGTTTGAAAAAGGAGAAATTGCTCGTGAAAAGTGGATGGGCGAGTTGCAAGAATAGGTTTAAGAAGAAAAGACCTAAAGTGGATTCGGGAAACGATGACGATGCCATGATGTCCGATTCAAAGACAGTTGTCGATTTAGAAGACGAGATAATTAGTAAAGAGAATCGAGATATACTACAGCCTCATTCATCATTCTCTAGCTTTAGTGACATAAAAAACGCAGGCGTTTCAGGTCAGAATGCAAATGAGTCGTTTTTTCAATCTTTTCAGGCGTTTCAGGAGAGTCAACAAGATGAGGCGTTTAATCAGACGCCGCGAACTAATTTCACATTACAAAAAACGTCGTCGAGCGATTTGAATTTGAGTGAAAAATCGCCTCAGAGTGACCATTATTATAGTGAACATTCTATGGGCAATGCAGTTGTTACTGAAGTGAGGGAAATAAGAGCTGGGTGTCGGCGGATTCGTGAGGAGAGGCCAGGTTTCCTTATATTAAGTGCGGCCAATGAACAGCTCTCGAAGTTTCTACAGGACTCTTGCCAAACGGAACTTAAATTGCCAGCTTTTCACGATCCTGAAGAGAAGGAAAAATTAGAGTCACTAGCTAAATTGTACTCTTTGGAGCTGCAAGTTGAAATGGGGCGACCAGTTTTAAGGAAAACAAGGTAAATAGAATAAAAAAAACAATGTATTTGTAATTTGAACTCATGATCTCACGTTATTTTAGTTACACAAATAATTATCATCTTTGAAATAGCACATCCTAACTAGCACTAACAAAAACGTAATCGGCATTTGATTAATAAGCAAAATCAAGGGTCTCATGTCTTTCCTACTTGTAACTCAAAAATGCACCTTAACTCTTGCAAATAAGATGTAAAGCCAATGAACACTTTTTGCAGTAACACAATGCAAGCGATACGCGTGGAACACTCGTACCACAACTTCCATTCAGACCACAAGAGGCGTTGCTATGGCGACGACACTGACACCAGTTTAAGTCTAAGCGACCAGAATTCAGTGAACTCCATCAATGACCTTGATGAGACTTCTCCAGGTCAGGAAGGTCGGAAAGAATGCGACATGGCGGCTCAAGAGTTAGTGGACACATTTTCACACACTCTTGTGGATAAATCACTGCTGCATCCAGGTGATATTGACTGACATTTCTTGTAAAATTTTATTTAAGTCAGTCATGAATTTAATGAGTTGTATTTGTAACATCTCGTTTATTTGTCAAAATTAGAAGTTTCAGTATAATTTTACCGTTTCTAAGACGGAAAGATTGGAGAGAATTTGTTTCTAAATCTTGAAGTAATACACAGATAATGCACCATCCATCCGAATCATACCATATCTTTGTAACTTCTAAGGCCCACTTCGCGTTGGCCTGGATTATCTCATTTGCTTACTTCACTATATATACTATATATATATACTAGCTGTCCCCCACAGTTTCACCTGGAATAATGTAGCTTCCTATCAGTGAAAGAATTTTTAAATTCGACTGGTGGGCCTGAAGTGTAGCTTGACTAACCGTTCCTAATCGATCGGCAAAGTTGGGCAATCACGGGTGTGGATGGTATCCGGATGGGTGACCGCCTAGTGGCCAACTCGAGCGTTTTCCATGCTAGGAAAGACACAATGCCTATCACTTAAGTGTGGTAGTCGTTAAGCTAGTTGGAGGCCTCCTGGCGACTTGAAAACTCAAACAGTAGCCGCTAGCCTCACCGATCCGTAGTGCGCATTTGTGGAGGAGTATCTGGCCATTCCCTTTCACCCGGGACATTATGGGCTGATGATGATGATAATGATGCGACTAACTCTTTGAGTTATCAAGATAACCCACGTTGATGCAAGTGCGCCTAAGTGTATGTTTACTCTGGTTTAGTAGAATTGTATAAAATCTATGTGAATATTAAAATTCTTTAAATTTAGAGAAGTTATTTTGATCATAGTGATCATGCTATTTATACGTTACTAGCCGTTCCCCGCGGTTTCATCCGCGATCCCTGGATAAAAATTTACCTCCATACTATAGCCTATCTGCGTGCCAAATTCCATCATGATTGGTTGAGAATTAAGGCGTGAAAGAGTAACAAATTCTTATTAAGGATTCACTACACAAATGTTCAAAGTATATTAGTTGAATAGAATATATGTATTATGCTGTCGTATTATGGCATAGACGTATGAGTAGTAGGTTTAGTACTACTCATACGTCTGTGTATTATGGGAATATAACTCAACACCAACCTATTTGCTTCTTTGACAAACACAGAAATCTCAACAAAAAATATATTTTCATACTTTATTATGATCAAGCAAGGTTGCCCTTTAGTGTGAAAAGTAACTTTTTATTCTGTGTTGGTCCAATTGTAAATTTTCTTCAGAATGACTAACCCAACATTGGTTTCGAAAACATGTCATCTCGAAATCTCCACCCAGTTATATTTGACAATTTAAAACATTTCTCTCTTTGTGACAACTGAAATCATTTATAAATAGCATGTATAATGTTTGAACATTTCAGAAACGGCGGATTATAAGGTCTTATCTGCCAATTTGTATTTTTTAATTCATTTTGGAAGTAAATATTTAAGATGAAAAATATATGCCAACATATTGAACTCACATCTTTATATATTTTTATTATTGTGTAAAATAATATTTTTTATTATATTATTAACTCATTCCCGTTGCCTAGTTTAGGTGTTAATCGATAGCTTTAATATTTTCATATCTACTTGATAACAATTTATAAGAAAATAAAAATGGATAAAAATTACTTTGGGGACCAACCCTTGTTTTGCGTTTATTTGAAAAGGGTGATTAAAAAAAACAATATTTTAGGTTTATGTTCTTACCACTTGCCATGACTGCTCAAATGCAAGCCAATCCAAAAAAATAACTAATCAATTCAAAGCAGTTTGAATGTTCGATAAAAAACAACTGACTTTACTGTACAGTAGTACCCAACTGATATGGCTTACCGATGTACCTGCGCAGAAGATACATTTTCAAAGCACGGGAAATGCTATTGGTCGGCAGCTGCCGCCATGTGTGCGGAGGGGCGACTTGCGAGTGAGACGGAACTAACCGCTGCAGTGTATTATGAACCTTATGGTAGTGATCTAAGGTTGATTGTAAGTTTTCAGCATTCTTTCGTTAATCTTCGGGCCATACTTTCTTTTCTGTGCCAACGAAGATTCACGAGGCGTCTATCAGTTGGTTACTACTGTACATACGTCAAAAACCATTTTACATACATGGCAATATTATATTGTAAATATTGTAAAGGATAGCCATCATGTTCCATTTAATTATATCGGAAATATTTGTATATTTGACAAAATCGGAAAATATTGACATTGGAAAAACGAGTTAGTATAGATTTGATATGTAATAAGGACTATAATTGTATAAGTAAAAGAATCGGCTATCCGATGTTACTACTTCGGCAGCTTTTTATGCCGAAATAGTTATAATTAATACTGTTTGAATTGTGAAGACTATTTGAGTTGTAAAGATTTTTGTCATAAGCGTTTAACAAGCCATATACATTGGTTTCGATTAGACTAACATTCTGTTATTTGTAGTTATGTACATGATCAATTTTATGATTGAGAGGTTTATTGTATTACAGATTAATACAAGACAAAATATACTTTTTTGAAATATAATGTACATATTTTTATTGTACACATTTACCTTATAAACCGATACTCCCTAACAAGATTTAAGGGCGTAACCAAAACATAATTGAGTAATTTCCAAACCTTTTAAACCTTTTTGATCCCCAGTAACGCAGAGTTTTTTGAGGTTTACTCGTACTCATTACTATTTCTGTCTAATTTCTTGGAGTTTTAAATGAAACAAGTTATTAAGTAATTGTATAATAATTAAATTTTAATAAAAAATATAAACAAGATGAAAAAAAGAGTAACAATAAACTGATGGTTAACAACTGAGCACCGGTACACAAATCGTTTTATAAAAACTAAAGAACAACTCACTCACAATAGGCATAGACAAGTCATAGATCGAGTCTACTTGTCTATGACACGTCTATACTGGTACCCTGGGTTTACTCTCCATGGAATGACTATCTACTATGTTCCTTATAATATTGTTTACATAATAAATATTCGATTTTATACAAAAATATGCAACCTCATGCTAAAAAGCATAATCACTTTGTACTGTGATGCTTTATATATTAAGTCACTGTAAATTGACACTATTTCATAGTGTTTGACATATCACATTCATTCATTTAAATACAGGTTTTAAAAACGGCACAACGTTTACCCTTGGCATTCCTTAAAATCAAGTTATATAATAAAAACGATTATAAAATGTCTTTACATAATGTCTTGTCTATGATGTAGACATACAACTTCAAAAACATCAAAATTAATCTAAACATTTCATTTAAAATTTAGCAATGCATAATATAAAAAAAAAAAATACTAGCAACAAGCAACTGATATGATAATATTCATGTTGAAACAATTTAATAGATAAAATACAGTAATTAATGGATTAGTTCGCTTAGTTCCACACAATATTACGGCATAACATAACATTTAGAAACTGGAAGCTATAACAACAATAAAAAAGAACTTATCAAATTCGTTCGATTGAATAATTTATAAAATTATTCTTAAAAGTGCCTAAGTCCTATTAAAAGGTTAAAAGTAAAAGCAACTTAATGAGGTTCACTCTATGGTGCAGATTAGGTCGTCGCCCTCTAGTTTTTGTCCATTGGTAATGGATACAATTTTGATGGTGCCCGCTCTGGGAGCTTGGACGATCATTTCCATTTTCATGGCCGATAGGACTGCAATGGGCTGGCCTTTCTCTACTTTGTCGCCTTCTTTTACTTTGATAGCTGTGAAGGTAAATTGTGTTGATTGTACAAGTGTGATTGATTTGAAAAAAACGTGTGAAGTGAAAAAAAAAATGGTTGGTCCTATAGTAAAAGTTGTTCAGAATTACTAAGCCAACATAATTTTCTATGTATCGATCGAAATTATTAAAGAAGATTCTTTCAAACTTTACTAGGTTTCGCTCTCAATAAATATATTTTTATTTCGAATGATAACTTGGCCAGAAGCACAAATAAAATGATGTTATTAAGACGCAAAAGCATATCAATGCAACTGTACATATTTGTTGACTTATCAAAACAGTATAACTAGGAAAAGTGGAAATACATTCCATTTATTCCTAACAGTTGGGTTACCTAACAGTAGAACAGGCGGATTATCTGAAAATCAAGTGAACAACGAATAAACATCAGAAAACCAAAAGAGAAACTAGTAAACTTCTGATGCTCACATATTTTTTCGACAATCATTTGTTCTTCCATATTTAAAACGATTTCAATTTGAGAAGTCCTAATTTTGCTACAAAAGGTTATAGATTATGTTGACGACTGTACCTAACATAAATAAGATTGTTGTATTTTACGAATATGTATGTTTGAGAATATGGTGTTTTGTGAATGTAATATCTAGGAAATAGACTTGCAAAAATTATAATTTGAAATTCTGCAACAGAGGGTTTAAATTGTATGTGTCTAGGTCTAGTTAATGTCTATAATAAAACAGTACTTACTCAAGACGGTACCCGGCATTGGTGCTCCAACTTGGTTCTTATCTCCCTTGATTGCTTTCGGATGGATCGTCATTTCCTAGACGACAAAAAAATATATATATAACAAGTATTCTATGACCAACTTTGATTTCTAAGTTACCCTTCTTCAAACTTAAAAAGTTAAACTTTTGAACAGAAAACTTGCTATAAATGCAAGCTCAAGTAGCTTTTCGCCCCACGATCCCTCATTTAACCTCTTAGGGCACCTTTAGGATACTCAAGGAAATTTTTCTCCAGATCTGTTCAATCTTACAAAAAGTACAAAGTAATTTATAATTTTAAATATTTATAATACGAAATAAGTGTGAAATCCAGAGCGAGCGTGACAAAACATGGCAACACGCATAAGTTTAATTAATGTACCTACAGTATAATAAGTACATATTGGTGCTGATTTTGTTGTTTACAACTTAACTAATTTATTCTCACATGTTTCTTTCTAACAAAGAACATAAGAAAAGGATGTAAGAAATTTAGTCCTGTCTAATTAGTCCAATGATTATTTTCAATATAAATTTAGTCGCCATCTATCGCGGTTACGACTAAATACCCGCAAATGAAGACAGCAAAGACAAATTTTGTCAGCTTTAAATATGTTCTATCCTTTTTCAATAATGTTTGTAAGAAAGAGATGTGGTGTGAGTTTAGTGCGATTTACAACAGAATCGGCACCATTGTGAATAATAAACTTTATATGTTCCACAAAAAAAAAGAGCCTTGCTGTGTTTTTTGCCGGAGTCTTCTCAGTTTAAGTGTATTCCGAACCGGTGGTAAATTCAACTGTATGTACCAATTTAACGTTCATAAGTGCCTTACCAGGGCCTAAACTGAATACCTTGCTAGCATTCTCGTCCCTAATGAAGACAGACCGCAGTTGTCCATTGAGCTCGAAGAAGACCTCCCTCTCTCCGGCCGCTGTCATCTCATCAGAAATGGCCAAAGTCTTGATGTCCAGAGTCTTTCCGCGTTCGATCTTCACTTCTATTGTGTCACCGACCTGTCGACACATGTAATCTGAACATATGTTGATAAATGTCACGGTATACCTGTGTTTGACCACAATCTCACCATGGTAAGTGATGATGTGACTGAAGGTGGTAAGCACACAGCCTATAGGAACTGGCTCTCAAGTGCAGCTGTCGGAAAACACCGATAGATGCTTGGCGACAAATTTTCAACTTGAGGGTGGTAGCCAGCCCTATGGGTACAAAGTACCCAACGACCATGCTATGGTGTCCTCACAATGTTTTCCTTCACCGAAGGCTCAAGCTCATTGTAGGATTCGAACGCGGGACTTTCGTCTCGGTATCCGACGTCACTACCACTGAGCTACCATCGCCGTTTATCTGTCGGTCTGTCTTTGATTTAAGATGCTTTGTCTTAAAAATGAAAATTACAGGTTGTTTTACAATAATTATCAGGTTCAATTCCCGGTACAGGCAGGACATTTTTCAAAATCTATGCATTAAAGTATGAAATTAATATTCTGTCAGCAAAATTTTACCCACAATATTTAAAATACTAGTTGCGCCCCGCGGTTTCACTCGCGTACCCGAGGGATATATTGCTTTCCCGGGATAAAAAGTACCATATGAGTTAATCCAGATTATATTCTATCGAGCGTGCCAAATTTCATCCCAATCCGTTCAGTAGAAACCCACCTATGCGCATTTGCGCAAGTACCACAACATTAGCAAACAAAAATCATAACGCCATTTCTTTTAAACACACCACTTTACAACTCAACTTCAGTTTTGAATAAGTGAGCCTGTTTATGAACGGTGACTAACTGAGGACTATGTGATTTATATGTAAGTGATTTATTGTGTCTGGATAATATAACTCGACACTGGCAGAAATAAGCCCTAATTTGGGATTGGTTGCCAAACTTAAAAATAAGAAGTGATCTTGTTTCAACAATACCTTGGGTCCAACGAGGAAGGTCTTGGTGTCGAGATGCTTGACCGGTCCGTACTTGTCGCGGATGCGGAAGAAGTCGTTGGCCACTTGCGGGTACATGGCCGCCGACATTACATCCACGTCACTCACCTGCACATATACCACAAGTATTACTTACCAAAAAAATCTCAAAACCAACAAAAAATAAAACTTTAATTTTAACATTGCCAACCCTTTTATTAAGCCTCCGCTTTTCGTCCGTCCGTCTGTCTGTCTGTATCTTATGAACTATGAACTTGTAATAGGTAGACAGTTCAAATAAACAGAGAATGTGAATTTCTATTGCCGCTATAACAACAAGTAATTAAATGAAATAAAATTAAAGGCGTCTTTTTGGTGATGCTATTCATTTCATAGCAAAGTTGAGTTAGTTAATATTATTGTACGGAACCCTCCAGTCAGTCCGGCCAGTTTTTTATAGATATTTACGAATATTTCAAACATATTATTAGTTTAACTAAAAACCAACCTAGTTTTATCATAATAATTTTTCTCTAAACCAATTTTCTTGGAGAGTGTATACAAAAGGAAAGGTACTCACATCAGGGTAGGTTTCTTGGAGTTCTCCCTTGAGTTTGTCGAAGTCGAGAGGCGCTAGCTCTTTTCCGGGGCGACCTTCTATCCTCGGCATGTCCTTTAGTACTTTGGACCTTAACAATTTGAACATTAAGCATATTTTCGATTGTAAAAAACATGGACGTGTCCGGGCCGGGTCACTAGTAATATATTATGATGGTATATAAACAATACTTTTACGGTAGTTTAAGACTTAAGTATGGCAGTAAAAGTAAGGAACAGAATTTCAATAATTACAAAATTAATTGCACTAAATGACAAAATCTTATATAGTTTTCTTTCAATCCAAGAAAATAAAAGAATGCTTCCTACTTCAATCATCCTGGCTGTTTATTGTCTAAAACCAACAGGTGTTGATGCACATTTTGAATGAATACTTAACAAACCAACTTGAATTCTATGACTATGGTATAAAGTGTACAATCCACTGTTCTATCAAGCTAGAATTAATTATATTTGACACATTCCTATTGGATAAAAAAAGGATAATATTCACCTAAGCGGCTCAGGGAATCCTCCATAAGGTATACCGATGGCACCCTGCAAGAACTCCACGACAGACTTGGGGAAGGAGAGCTCTTCGGCCCTCGCTTCAATATCGGCCGCCGACAGTTTGTTCTGCACCATGAACTGAGCGAAGTCACCGACTACCTTCGATGATGGTGTTACTTTGATGATGTCTCCGAGGAGGAGGTTCGCTTCCCTGAAGGATTTGATATGTGTTACTGATACTAAAAGACCCCACAACATGCCCTTTCATTTGATATAACAACGGTACAGTTTCCTTCAATTTAACAATGTATTCTAGCCGCAAGTGGCAGCCACTGGTGGCCACATCCAGTCACTTGTGGCTGCCACTGGTGGCGGCGTGTAGTGGTCTGACTGAACCACTGATGGTCGTGTTTAGTGGCGGCGACTGGTGGCCATAATGTGCGGCGGATCATAGGGTATACAAGATAAGTACGTCTAAATCCACATTATAAAGCCACAAAAAATACTTTGTGGGCTTACCACCTTATCATCACTAACAAATTGTATCCACAAGCATCCACACTAAAAAAATAATTCAACCTCAAATACCGCTAGAAAATCAAACTCACCTATAAGCCTTCTTGACCTCTTCAAATTGGCTTCCCAAGCCCAACGAGAACGCTTGGAACTGCAAGTTTGTGTACTGACCGCCGGGTATCTCGTTCAGGTATACATCGGCGTTGCCTGACTTCATGGTGGCCGTACATTCAAACGGACCGTACAAGGTCCGCGCTTGTTCCCAGTACGCTGAGTATTCTGATACTTTCTGGAGGGTTATATCTGTAAAGTAAACAGATTAGAGGTTAATGGGAGTATTAAAAATGCCGATAAGGTCGTGTTCGTAGCACAAGACTCGGGGTCTTAGGGTTTCAGGGATTTTCAGTCTATTGTTAGGTATAGGCCAACGTGTATTTCTTCTGGTGTCTTAGATAAAACCTAGAGCTGGCCTTCAAAAGCACATCGGTAGGTGATTGGCGACAGCTTTCCAACTTGAGGGTGGTAGCCAGCCAGACGGGTACCACAAAGTACCTACCACCGTGCTATGGATTCCTCACGGCCCTCGACATGGCTTTCTAAGTCACTACCGCAGAGCTACCATCGCTTCATTACATGCAGGAACTAAACTCTGCAGTAAAGTTACACCCAATTAAGACCCTCTTAGGGTTCTCCATTTCACGGCGCCATTCATGTGATATACTAACTAGTGTCGTGTGGCGTTCCCTGCAGCGAGGCGACGAGCGCGCCCATGCTGGGCTGGCTGGTGAGGCCGGACATGGAGTGATATACTAACTAGTGTCGTGTGGCGTCCCCTGCAGCGAGGCGACGAGCGCGCCCATGCTGGGCTGGCTGGTGAGGCCGGACATGGAGTGATATACTAACTAGTGTCGTGTGGCGTCCCCTGCAGCGAGGCGACGAGCGCGCCCATGCTGGGCTGGCTGGTGAGGCCGGACATGGAGTGATATACTAACTAGTGTCGTGTGGCGTCCCCTGCAGCGAGGCGACGAGCGCGCCCATGCTGGGCTGGCTGGTGAGGCCGGACATGGAGTGATATACTAACTAGTGTCGTGTGGCGTCCCCTGCAGCGAGGCGACGAGCGCGCCCATGCTGGGCTGGCTGGTGAGGCCGGACATGGAGTGATATACTAACTAGTGTCGTGTGGCGTCCCCTGCAGCGAGGCGACGAGCGCGCCCATGCTGGGCTGGCTGGTGAGGCCGGACATGGAGTGATATACTAACTAGTGTCGTGTGGCGTCCCCTGCAGCGAGGCGACGAGCGCGCCCATGCTGGGCTGGCTGGTGAGGCCGGACATGGAGTGATATACTAACTAGTGTCGTGTGGCGTCCCCTGCAGCGAGGCGACGAGCGCGCCCATGCTGGGCTGGCTGGTGAGGCCGGACATGGAGTGATATACTAACTAGTGTCGTGTGGCGTCCCCTGCAGCGAGGCGACGAGCGCGCCCATGCTGGGCTGGCTGGTGAGGCCGGACATGGAGTGATATACTAACTAGTGTCGTGTGGCGTCCCCTGCAGCGAGGCGACGAGCGCGCCCATGCTGGGCTGGCTGGTGAGGCCGGACATGGAGTGATATACTAACTAGTGTCGTGTGGCGTCCCCTGCAGCGAGGCGACGAGCGCGCCCATGCTGGGCTGGCTGGTGAGGCCGGACATGGAGTGATATACTAACTAGTGTCGTGTGGCGTCCCCTGCAGCGAGGCGACGAGCGCGCCCATGCTGGGCTGGCTGGTGAGGCCGGACATGGAGTGATATACTAACTAGTGTCGTGTGGCGTCCCCTGCAGCGAGGCGACGAGCGCGCCCATGCTGGGCTGGCTGGTGAGGCCGGACATGGAGTGATATACTAACTAGTGTCGTGTGGCGTCCCCTGCAGCGAGGCGACGAGCGCGCCCATGCTGGGCTGGCTGGTGAGGCCGGACATGGAGTGATATACTAACTAGTGTCGTGTGGCGTCCCCTGCAGCGAGGCGACGAGCGCGCCCATGCTGGGCTGGCTGGTGAGGCCGGACATGGAGTGATATACTAACTAGTGTCGTGTGGCGTCCCCTGCAGCGAGGCGACGAGCGCGCCCATGCTGGGCTGGCTGGTGAGGCCGGACATGGAGTGATATACTAACTAGTGTCGTGTGGCGTCCCCTGCAGCGAGGCGACGAGCGCGCCCATGCTGGGCTGGCTGGTGAGGCCGGACATGGAGTGATATACTAACTAGTGTCGTGTGGCGTCCCCTGCAGCGAGGCGACGAGCGCGCCCATGCTGGGCTGGCTGGTGAGGCCGGACATGGAGTGATATACTAACTAGTGTCGTGTGGCGTCCCCTGCAGCGAGGCGACGAGCGCGCCCATGCTGGGCTGGCTGGTGAGGCCGGACATGGAGTGATATACTAACTAGTGTCGTGTGGCGTCCCCTGCAGCGAGGCGACGAGCGCGCCCATGCTGGGCTGGCTGGTGAGGCCGGACATGGAGTGATATACTAACTAGTGTCGTGTGGCGTCCCCTGCAGCGAGGCGACGAGCGCGCCCATGCTGGGCTGGCTGGTGAGGCCGGACATGGAGTGATATACTAACTAGTGTCGTGTGGCGTCCCCTGCAGCGAGGCGACGAGCGCGCCCATGCTGGGCTGGCTGGTGAGGCCGGACATGGAGTGATATACTAACTAGTGTCGTGTGGCGTCCCCTGCAGCGAGGCGACGAGCGCGCCCATGCTGGGCTGGCTGGTGCGGCCGGACATGGAGTGATATACTAACTAGTGTCGTGTGGCGTCCCCTGCAGCGAGGCGACGAGCGCGCCCATGCTGGGCTGGCTGGTGAGGCCGGACATGGAGTGATATACTAACTAGTGTCGTGTGGCGTCCCCTGCAGCGAGGCGACGAGCGCGCCCATGCTGGGCTGGCTGGTGAGGCCGGACATGGAGTGATATACTAACTAGTGTCGTGTGGCGTCCCCTGCAGCGAGGCGACGAGCGCGCCCATGCTGGGCTGGCTGGTGAGGCCGGACATGGAGTGATATACTAACTAGTGTCGTGTGGCGTCCCCTGCAGCGAGGCGACGAGCGCGCCCATGCTGGGCTGGCTGGTGAGGCCGGACATGGAGTGATATACTAACTAGTGTCGTGTGGCGTCCCCTGCAGCGAGGCGACGAGCGCGCCCATGCTGGGCTGGCTGGTGAGGCCGGACATGGAGTGATATACTAACTAGTGTCGTGTGGCGTCCCCTGCAGCGAGGCGACGAGCGCGCCCATGCTGGGCTGGCTGGTGAGGCCGGACATGGAGTGATATACTAACTAGTGTCGTGTGGCGTCCCCTGCAGCGAGGCGACGAGCGCGCCCATGCTGGGCTGGCTGGTGAGGCCGGACATGGAGTGATATACTAACTAGTGTCGTGTGGCGTCCCCTGCAGCGAGGCGACGAGCGCGCCCATGCTGGGCTGGCTGGTGAGGCCGGACATGGAGTGATATACTAACTAGTGTCGTGTGGCGTCCCCTGCAGCGAGGCGACGAGCGCGCCCATGCTGGGCTGGCTGGTGAGGCCGGACATGGAGTGATATACTAACTAGTGTCGTGTGGCGTCCCCTGCAGCGAGGCGACGAGCGCGCCCATGCTGGGCTGGCTGGTGAGGCCGGACATGGAGTGATATACTAACTAGTGTCGTGTGGCGTCCCCTGCAGCGAGGCGACGAGCGCGCCCATGCTGGGCTGGCTGGTGAGGCCGGACATGGAGTGATATACTAACTAGTGTCGTGTGGCGTCCCCTGCAGCGAGGCGACGAGCGCGCCCATGCTGGGCTGGCTGGTGAGGCCGGACATGGAGTGATATACTAACTAGTGTCGTGTGGCGTCCCCTGCAGCGAGGCGACGAGCGCGCCCATGCTGGGCTGGCTGGTGAGGCCGGACATGGAGTGATATACTAACTAGTGTCGTGTGGCGTCCCCTGCAGCGAGGCGACGAGCGCGCCCATGCTGGGCTGGCTGGTGAGGCCGGACATGGAGTGATATACTAACTAGTGTCGTGTGGCGTCCCCTGCAGCGAGGCGACGAGCGCGCCCATGCTGGGCTGGCTGGTGAGGCCGGACATGGAGTGATATACTAACTAGTGTCGTGTGGCGTCCCCTGCAGCGAGGCGACGAGCGCGCCCATGCTGGGCTGGCTGGTGAGGCCGGACATGGAGTGATATACTAACTAGTGTCGTGTGGCGTCCCCTGCAGCGAGGCGACGAGCGCGCCCATGCTGGGCTGGCTGGTGAGGCCGGACATGGAGTGATATACTAACTAGTGTCGTGTGGCGTCCCCTGCAGCGAGGCGACGAGCGCGCCCATGCTGGGCTGGCTGGTGAGGCCGGACATGGAGTGATATACTAACTAGTGTCGTGTGGCGTCCCCTGCAGCGAGGCGACGAGCGCGCCCATGCTGGGCTGGCTGGTGAGGCCGGACATGGAGTGATATACTAACTAGTGTCGTGTGGCGTCCCCTGCAGCGAGGCGACGAGCGCGCCCATGCTGGGCTGGCTGGTGAGGCCGGACATGGAGTGATATACTAACTAGTGTCGTGTGGCGTCCCCTGCAGCGAGGCGACGAGCGCGCCCATGCTGGGCTGGCTGGTGAGGCCGGACATGGAGTGATATACTAACTAGTGTCGTGTGGCGTCCCCTGCAGCGAGGCGACGAGCGCGCCCATGCTGGGCTGGCTGGTGAGGCCGGACATGGAGTGATATACTAACTAGTGTCGTGTGGCGTCCCCTGCAGCGAGGCGACGAGCGCGCCCATGCTGGGCTGGCTGGTGAGGCCGGACATGGAGTGATATACTAACTAGTGTCGTGTGGCGTCCCCTGCAGCGAGGCGACGAGCGCGCCCATGCTGGGCTGGCTGGTGAGGCCGGACATGGAGTGATATACTAACTAGTGTCGTGTGGCGTCCCCTGCAGCGAGGCGACGAGCGCGCCCATGCTGGGCTGGCTGGTGAGGCCGGACATGGAGTGATATACTAACTAGTGTCGTGTGGCGTCCCCTGCAGCGAGGCGACGAGCGCGCCCATGCTGGGCTGGCTGGTGAGGCCGGACATGGAGTGATATACTAACTAGTGTCGTGTGGCGTCCCCTGCAGCGAGGCGACGAGCGCGCCCATGCTGGGCTGGCTGGTGAGGCCGGACATGGAGTGATATACTAACTAGTGTCGTGTGGCGTCCCCTGCAGCGAGGCGACGAGCGCGCCCATGCTGGGCTGGCTGGTGAGGCCGGACATGGAGTGATATACTAACTAGTGTCGTGTGGCGTCCCCTGCAGCGAGGCGACGAGCGCGCCCATGCTGGGCTGGCTGGTGAGGCCGGACATGGAGTGATATACTAACTAGTGTCGTGTGGCGTCCCCTGCAGCGAGGCGACGAGCGCGCCCATGCTGGGCTGGCTGGTGAGGCCGGACATGGAGTGATATACTAACTAGTGTCGTGTGGCGTCCCCTGCAGCGAGGCGACGAGCGCGCCCATGCTGGGCTGGCTGGTGAGGCCGGACATGGAGTGATATACTAACTAGTGTCGTGTGGCGTCCCCTGCAGCGAGGCGACGAGCGCGCCCATGCTGGGCTGGCTGGTGAGGCCGGACATGGAGTGATATACTAACTAGTGTCGTGTGGCGTCCCCTGCAGCGAGGCGACGAGCGCGCCCATGCTGGGCTGGCTGGTGAGGCCGGACATGGAGTGATATACTAACTAGTGTCGTGTGGCGTCCCCTGCAGCGAGGCGACGAGCGCGCCCATGCTGGGCTGGCTGGTGAGGCCGGACATGGAGTGATATACTAACTAGTGTCGTGTGGCGTCCCCTGCAGCGAGGCGACGAGCGCGCCCATGCTGGGCTGGCTGGTGAGGCCGGACATGGAGTGATATACTAACTAGTGTCGTGTGGCGTCCCCTGCAGCGAGGCGACGAGCGCGCCCATGCTGGGCTGGCTGGTGAGGCCGGACATGGAGTGATATACTAACTAGTGTCGTGTGGCGTCCCCTGCAGCGAGGCGACGAGCGCGCCCATGCTGGGCTGGCTGGTGAGGCCGGACATGGAGTGATATACTAACTAGTGTCGTGTGGCGTCCCCTGCAGCGAGGCGACGAGCGCGCCCATGCTGGGCTGGCTGGTGAGGCCGGACATGGAGTGATATACTAACTAGTGTCGTGTGGCGTCCCCTGCAGCGAGGCGACGAGCGCGCCCATGCTGGGCTGGCTGGTGAGGCCGGACATGGAGTGATATACTAACTAGTGTCGTGTGGCGTCCCCTGCAGCGAGGCGACGAGCGCGCCCATGCTGGGCTGGCTGGTGAGGCCGGACATGGAGTGATATACTAACTAGTGTCGTGTGGCGTCCCCTGCAGCGAGGCGACGAGCGCGCCCATGCTGGGCTGGCTGGTGAGGCCGGACATGGAGTGATATACTAACTAGTGTCGTGTGGCGTCCCCTGCAGCGAGGCGACGAGCGCGCCCATGCTGGGCTGGCTGGTGAGGCCGGACATGGAGTCGACGGCGGCGTCCACCACGTCGGCGCCGGCCTCCGCGCACGCCAGCATGGCCGCCACGCCCGCGCCGCTCGTGTCGTGCGTGTGCACATGGATCGGTACGTCGGGGTGCTTGTCGCGGATCGCCGTTATTAGCAGCCTGGGGGAGATCACCAAAGGTTACTTAGATATAAGCCCCGCCACCGATGAACGACGGCGAAGTCTAAGGCTGGCTAAATACAGTCGGAATTCCGTTCCGACTCACAATTTTCAAAGTCAGCAAATCTATACAAAATCAAGGACATTATCACACACGTCATCAGCATATCAGCCTATGGATGTCCACTGCTGAACATTGGCTCCTCCATTGACTTCCACTTGGAACGGTTTTGGGCCGCTTGCATCCAGCGGTGCCCACCGACTTTGACTAGGTCCGCTCGGCGGTTTCCAGTACGTGGTCGCCACTCAGAGAACCTTTCTTTCCCATCGGTTATCGACTGTTCGAGCTATGTGGCTCGCCCATTGCCACTTCAGCTTACTAACTCTACGAGCTATGTCCGTTGTTTTCGTTCTCCTAGGAATATCCTCATTTCAGACCATGTCACGTAGAGAAATTTCGAGCATAGCTCGTTCCATAGCTCGTTGAGTGACTCTGAGCTTATTTATGTGGCCAGCAGTAAAATACCACGTCTCTGTCCCGTATGTCATCACTGGCAACATGCAATGATTGAAGACCTTTGTCTTCAGACTCTGAGGTAAACTGGACGTGAAGATATGCCGTAGCTTCCCGAACGCTGCCCAGCCGAGATGGATTCATCGATTGACCTCTTTGTCGAAGTTGGACCTGCCTAGTTGGACAATTTGTCCTAGGTCAACATACTCGTCTACAACTTCGAGAACAATGCTCCCAACAATCTGGCATTGGCCGAATATGAATATTAAACATAATTTTTGTCTTGTCCATATTCAATTTGAGGCCTACCTGTTGAGAAACTCTGTTAGAGTCATTGAGCATGATGTTCAAAGCTTCCAGCGATTCCGTCATTACGACTATATCGTCGGCAAGAATTTCTCTAGATTTACTTATAATATTACATCAAATTGACTATATTGCAAATCTTTGGGCGTTCAGGGGATGCACCTAATAACGCGAATGATTTTTGTGTGTGATATAACGGAGTCCCGAATCGATATTTCCAAAAGGAATTCTGACTGTATCTGGCCGGCCTAAGATGGAGCACGTTTACTCTGAAGAATTCTAATACTATGGCCTTAAAAATCCCTGTTAAACACAGATGCCGGAAACAAGTTTCATTCCCTAGCTGTCATCTTTTAAATGTGTGATAAAATCCCAAACTTTGTAATCTTGTAACTGCTTAAACGGGAAGCCTGCCGCCTTCCTCCCTCAATTTAAATGGAAGCATGCACCGCTGGTGTCCTAAAGACTTAATCAATGTTTAAAACGCTGTAAACTAAAATCATCGCGGGATCACAATCACACGCCAAACAGCTTTTTTCATACATTTTTGGCCAATCATCATCGTTTATGCTTAGAATAAAATCAAGACAAAAATACTCACTTGGCAGCCTGAGGTTTCAAGAGACCGGCCATATCCTTAATACACAGCACGTGAGTCCCGGCCTTCACTAGCTCATCAGCTAGGTTCAGGTAATACTTGAGGTCGTATTTCTTCTTGGACGGGTCGGAAACGTCTCCGGTGTATGATATAGCCGCTTCGACTACACCGCCGGCTTTGCCTGCCGCATCCATACCCAGGATTAAATTAGGTAAGTAGTTCAGGGAGTCGAATACACGGAAGACGTCCATGCCATTTTTAACCTGGAAGAAAAAATCGTTTTTTGAAACCAGTGTTACTTATAAAGTACCTAATTTTGCTTCTATAAAAGCGAGGTCTATATTGCTATACAAGTAGTCGTTTTACGAAAATGCGATGTCTTCAGTTTGACCGGAATCTAAGTAAACTTTAGTTCTTGGGCATAATACATACATCCATTGATGTGATCCAAATGGATGTGTTGGAGTTAGAGAGAGAGAATAAGTAGGTAGAGTAATAACAAAACCAAATCACTTACAGCCATATCGCAGAACTTGAAAACAACATTGTCAGGGTAGTTGGTGTATCCCACAGCATTGGCACCCCGCAGTAGCATTTGGAAGGGAATGTTTGGGATCATCTGGCGCATGTCCCGAAGACGCTCCCAGGGACATTCGTGGAGGAACCTGGCCAATGTAATAATAAACTTCAATAATATCTTACACAATAACACTTAAACCCCTAAGACTTTATAAAAGGTCTTCCAATAAAATCTCGCTTGTTTACAGCTAATTTGGGTTAGTTGCTCCATTTTTTTTATTCGTTAAATAAAGTTTTGAATCTTGAGGCAAAAGATTTACTCAATCCAGTCACAAAGCAGAAGATTGACTAATAATACCTTTCCACAAAGCTAAGAATTAGTTAAATTCATTATTTTTAAGCCAAGAAATACATTCTTAAATAACGATATGGGATGTTATTTAATAATCTCCCTTTCAGGGTAAAAATGTGAGCCGTACCTAAGTGCAACGTCAAAAGTGGCTCCACCCCAATTCTCCAGCGAGTATAAATTGCTGAAGTTATGCGCAACATATGGCGACACCGCTAGCAAGTCGTGAGTTCTCACACGAGTCGCGAGCAACGACTGGTGCGCGTCTCTGTATGTGGTGTCCATAAGTAGGAGGCCTTTATGTTGGCGCACGGCCTTCGCAAAGGCCTCAGGGCCTCCCTCGTTGAGAATCTGCTTGTAGCCTTTGGGGGGTTGGACCGCTGTGAAAGTGGTTATGTTAATTGTAAAGATAATTTAAGTTGTATGAAGTATCGTCTAAAATGGGCTATTTTGATTTTCACAATCGTTGGATAAAGATGACTTGATACAAAAAAGTAGTTACAATATATTTAATGTGACTAATGTTAAAGTTCTTCCCCGGTAATCCCCTGAGCAGTTTCGTGCCCCAACTGGGGCGCCCTCAGACGTTACAAAAATTATAATCCAGTTGAGAGTTTGCTTGCCGATTTGTCCGCGTAAGGGTACCCTCACCTTCTAGTCAATTCAAAAACATATGTTCAAGTTTGTCGCGAAGCACCTACGGGTTAGTTCCGACTAGCTGCATCGTCTTACCACCATTGGCTACATTATCACTTACCATGGTGAGAAAAACACTATTATTTTAGTAAAAAGTCTATGAAAGAAAAGACTGGGATTGTATGAGGTGAATCAACATTATTTCGTTCGTTTAATGTAGTTAAAAGTGTAATGTTTTAACTCTCGGTTATTTTTTTATTGTTATAAGCTTTTACTGCTTCTCAATGTTTCTGGAATATAATGCAATGGTAGTTAAATTTCGACTCAGAGAACAACATATTAAAGTATGAATCACAAAACCATAATGATAAGAAGACAGTTTTTATATTTTAATATTGAACGAGCCTCTAGTAAGCATTGCAGATTTGATGGGCCATAACCGTATGTAGTCTAATTAATGCCCAGAAGAAGAATGTTGCAATGTTGGAGTGATTAAAAAGTTTATCAATTAAATAAATTAATCAATTTATGATCTTACCTGTGTTTTCCCCAGTTAGTTCCTGTCTTTTAATAGCCTCGGAAGAAAGGTCTGCAAAAATGTTTAGTAAAATAATGAGAGTGCACCAATGCATGACGTGCTAAAATAAAAATGGCGGATGGCACTACTAACACAAAACTGAATTAAATAACATAAATGTATATTTGTAAGATCCTGGGAGTATCGCCAGGATTGGGATAATATTAATTTATGGATATAAATGCAAAAAATAAAAGATATAAATATAACGGTAACTGTTTTTTGTCAAACAAGTAAAATATTAACTTCACTAAATACTAAATTTACCACTGGTACTACTGGTAAACTTTTTTCTTACTCAAAAATTACTGCTTTTGTATGCAGTCGATATGAAAACAAACGGTTACCATTTTAATTTCTTAGTCTTATCATGAAGTATGAAATTTTAGTCATAGAAAAAGGTATATAAAATAAAAATATAATAACCCTGTGCTCCAACGCATGAGTGAGCTCATAACATTTATAGGTATATTAATTAATAAAGCAAAAGCTTCAATCAAAGAAAAAATATATAGACACAAATATAATATTGCTTAGAATACAAAGAAAAGGAATTCTCGGACCTACCATATCCAGAGCGGACTGGAAAAAAAAACGTAAATAACACTTAGTTTTATCTTTTTAACTTTAGAAATAAATAAAATTTCATCCTCCATTAAGGAAATGATGGAAACCATTATTGAAAAACTAAATGATCATGTGAATGATTTCGTTTATGGTGGTAACAATGATTATTATTTTGAGAAAAAGAAACTACAATTTGCACCATAAAATGTTGCGCCGAAAATGTAATTATTTTATCACTGTAAATGGACTAAAAACATTTATTTTTTGCTTAATGGGTTTGTTATCCCAACGGGCTACTTAGTCTTGTTTGTAAATGGGCAATTTTTGACGTCGGTATCACCCTCCAGACCTCCCACCCCCCTTTGGTGTTTAAACATGAATGCCCCCTTGTGTTTTAACCCGACATTAATATAACTTACTTACAGCTATCAAATAAAGAGATCCTATTGACAGACTTAAACATCTCCATAAACTGTTTCAGAACCTCAGATCCTTAAATGACAGATGCAAAAAGGATAGCTGTGTGCGTGATATGTGCCGGTTTCTATCATGCTTACTGGCACATAGTCTTTCTTACACCATCTTCGATTCTGGGATAGAGTTCAGCTACGCATCTCTGTTCTTGTTGGAAAGCGTATACGTCGCAAATTGTCACTTTGGCTCAATTTAACAACGTCGAATAACTTTTACTTATCCGGATAAAATTTAGGTAAAGTTGAGTAATTTTTCATGGTTATAGTAGTTGTCAAAAATCGATCTGTTTTTGCAAATAATTCTGTAACATGACGTTTTAGGACAGATACTCCGGTAACGTTTTGTTTGAGAGAGTATCCCAAAATTATGTATATGCGCTGTCAATAGAACAACAATCATAAAATAGCACCTGATGAGTATGCCAGGTACCTAACAAAAATCTTCGAATCCTTTGCCAGATTCTTAAAAAAAAGTCATCACGCAGACTCTCGTGGTGTATTTAACTGCCCTTACAGTCGTTTATTTTTGGACCCTATCTATAAATGTTAGATATTACATTCTACAATACACTTATTAATTTTATGATTCATATGAAATGCTAATAGTAAAATTGTTACATGACCTATTCGTGAACATGTTCATTTAAAGGGGACATTCACAATATAGTCTTTATGCACCTGTAATAAGAGTCTTCGAAACTTACCCAAAGGTACTGGCGGTATGTAAGGTTTGACATCTGCAGGTGGTATTTTAGTAGCTAGAGGCGTAGCGGGTCCATTGATGATCACTTGTCCGAGGTAGTTGAGGATCTTCTGGGCTCTGTTCTGTGAAGCCTTGAACATGAACAGTTGTGGGTTCTCGTCTATGAAGTATGTGTCTACTGCGCCTGTTTGGGATTATGTATATATTTTAGCATCGTTTTTTAAAGTGCAAAGGGTGCAAACGGGATCCTCGGGATGCCTCCCTAGTCGGTTAGTCCGTCTGTCTGTCAGTGAGCTGTATCTCATGAACCGTAATAGTTAGGAGAATTGTCATTTTCACAGAACGTGTATTTTTATTGCCTCTATAAAACATAATAAAATTAAAAATAAGGGAACGACTACTTGGCCGGTTTTTGAATAGCTTCAATCTTGCATAATGTGTACAAAAATATCCAAAGTCGTGTTAATCAATGGCCTGACGTGATTGAGAAATAACTAAATAAATATCCAAGGACATTCTTCACATACAGCTATTTGATCCCAATCTCAATCTGAGCTTGTACTATGGAAACGAGACAGCTGATATACTACATATATTACTTTTTTGTTTGTACACCCAGATTCACACAATTTCATCTAACCCACGACCTGCGGCGTGATAGGTGGAATCTTAACCAAGCACGCCAACTGGCCCGTCAAAGAAAGCTAATTAAAACATAAACTCTAAACTACAACTTA
The DNA here is from genome assembly GCA_947623365.1 of Achlya flavicornis. NCBI lineage: Eukaryota > Metazoa > Arthropoda > Insecta > Lepidoptera > Drepanidae > Achlya > Achlya flavicornis. The sequence goes on from OX392482.1 coordinate 10,860,616, forward strand.
CCATTCAAAAACTTCTGATTTTCGAGTACATTGAGCAGGAATGGAATGTTGGTCTTGACTCCGCGGATTCTGAACTCGCGGAGAGCTCGGTTCATCTTAGCGGCTGACGATGGAAGATCGTGGGCGTGGGAGATTACCTTTGGACAAACGTTTATTTATACCCTGGGATTCTTCACTCACAGTTATCACAAATTCATTGTTCATGTCTCATTTTCTTTATTTTTATACGACGAAGTGGGTCCCCAATGAGTGGTGACCTTACTCACGCGCAGGAACACAACATAAAGTTATTTGGCTGCGGTATTCTGTAAGGTGGGAGGTACTTCTCCAGTCGAACTTTCTTTGAGCGAAGAAACGCTATGCTACTATATCTACCTCTCTAAAAATTAAAGTAATTTTATTTCATTGTACTAATGGTTTATTTTCCTTTACAGTAAATGAATATTGGTAGGTTTACAAACCTTAACGAGAAGCGAGTCGTAGTAGGGCGAGATGACTGCGCCAGCGTATGTTGAAGCGGAGTCGAGACGAATGCCCATGCCTTCACCAGATCTAGAATATTGCACCAAATTAATCTATACATAATAATTATAATTACTCGTCCTGACTGACTGAATGACTGACTAATTCATAAACGCAGAGCCTAAACCTATGTGGCTACACACTTTAAATGCACACAGGTTCCTTTTATAACGTAGGCATCCACTAAGAAGGGGTTTTTGGAAATTCAACCTTTAAGGGGTTAAAATAGGGATTTTGTTTGGATGAAAAATCTTATTCCTTGAGTTTATAAACATGAAACTGCACGATTAAAAAATTAGCTAAATAAATAATAAAGATACTCATTATTTAGGGGTAATATTAGGGTCTTTAGGGGATGTTAAAGTTTATCTAATACTTTAGACAGAAAATACAGTAACACAATTTTTCGGGTTTCTCGAAAATCGACCCTAACGGGGCAAAAATGAGTAATTGTGTTATAAGGGGAGGATCTTACTGAGTCTCGATTAACTCAAAAGTAGGTATGCATTGGGCCCTTACAAATATATCATCTTAAATTGTCGACCAGCGAAAACAGACCTTATACACTAAAACATAAGAACCAAACTCACCTAAACACCTCAATCCTGCCGGTACTAGGTTGGAAGTTATTGGCCGGGTCTTCAGTGGTCACACGACACTGAATAGCGTATCCTTGTGCGCTAATCTTGTCCTGCGTGAGTCCCAACTCGGGTAATGTCATACCTTCAGCGACACGGATCTGTGATTGGACGAGATCTATGCCTGTTACCTCTTCTGTGATTGTATGTTCTACTTGTAACCTGGAATTAAGGGGGTATTTAAAAACTCACAAGAATCCCGGTTAAAAGATTCGAACTTGAGTATTTTGTTTGCGTAAGGTGTTCAACCATCTGAGGACTCCAGTCCGTGTAAAAACGAACTTATGAAGCTGTATGGTATTGTTATACCGAACCTACAAGAAATGCTTGGTAATTTAAAAAAAGGCTTGCTAATTTTTTAAAGATTAAACTTTTGTACAACTTCAGTATTCAGAGATAAATTTCATCAGATGGGTTTTACGACCTTACGCGGACTATTTGGTGAGCGCTGATTGCTCTCAACCGGGTAACAACGCCTGAGCACCCCTGAATGAGTTACGAACAGTAGCAGATCCAGAGGGGGAGGGAGGGCTAAGGGGCTCAAGCCTCCCCCCCAAAAGCATCTGGGTCCACCCCTGATAAATCCCGGTAAAGGCTACCCTCAGTTGGGTAAAGGTGTCAGCGACTAACCTAGCGTTAACCTCGATGAAGTAGAAGTTCTGCTTGTCGTCGAGCAGGAACTCGACGGTGCCCGCGTTCTCGTACCCGACGTGCCGCGCCAGGTGGGTCGCGCAGTCCACCATTTTTTGACGAGTCTAAAACATTACTTTGATCATATAATCTATAGCATGGAAAGACCCTAAGATATGAGACTTTTTAGCGGGAACTTGCAGAGTGACATTTGGGTATTTTTGGTGGTATTTTGCCCAATAAAGATCATCCATGTGCACCAGTCAAGTGAAATGAAATGAATTATGTGTATCGTGACTTTTCAAGTTGTCTCAAAAAGTCCGTAAAGAGTTTTAGTACAATGACCATCATTACTAAAATGTGAAAGTTATTTATTGTGACTGGAAACTATAATATAACTCGACACTGGCAGAAATTAGCCCTAATTTGGGATTGGTTGCCAAACATAAAAATAAGAAGAAGAAGACCCTAAGATATAGAAACACTCAGGGTCAGCTCACACCGAGACGTGACGCGACGCGCTTTTTAAAATAACAATAGAATTTGGAGCTTTATTGAGTAAACAAAAAGGTACACATTCATATGACAGCGCGAGTCACTTGTCATCAATACTCTAACTGAAATGTGCACCTATTTATGTGTTAAATAAAGTTCTATATTCTATTGCTATCTAAGCTTGCCGCGTCGCGTCGCATTTCGGTGTAAAATGACACTTAGGTCTGTAATTATAACGAAATCAAAACTCAGATCAAGTCTCAAGAATAGATCGTGATAATCGAAAATAAACCTAATATCATTGGTGCAGGTTCCAAATTCAATTGTTTTAATCGCACTCAAAACTTAACTTGAGCATTGATTGACGTTTTAGAATACGGACCTAACTGCCGTACTCAGAGACGCTCTGTTCATTGAGTGAAAATAAAGTGAAGACCTATCTTTTCTGCAAGCTAATATTAGGTGATCGAAAGTCTTTGAAAATACTTATTTTGAAATTAGTTATTACGTTAAGTCTAGATCATGAAAAAACATCTGTTCTACAGTAGTACACCACCCTGTGATAGGTGATCACCCTCCCGGTAGTAGAACAGGTTACCGGATTTAAGGATTATCGTGTCCTCCCCTCTCTTCGGACTTCCGATAATCCCATTATATCCCAGCGCAACCTGTCCACTTCTTCCTCCAGCTCAATGAGCTTCTCGTCGGTCCTCAGAGTCCGTGCATTGTATGTTACCAGGTCCAGTCGTCGGTGTTGGCCCTGCCGTTACCGTGACCGCTACCGTAGCCCGGGATAGCGGGGCCATTGCTTTGTTTGTGTACTCATTTCAATTCAAGGGGTATTGCCATAATCCCCACGCTTGGCAGGCGGGTTGGTGATCGCAGTAATGATGACGTATCACAGATGGACGCTGCTGGTGTATTTCCCTTAGTCGCCTTTTACGACACCCTCAGGATTGGAAGGGTTGGCCCTATTCTATGCCGGGAGCCACACGGACATTATATCCTCTATTATGTATAATAATATTAATATATTACCTCGGGGGCCAGATGCGGGGCGGGTGCGATTTCAACAACTTTCTGATGACGTCGCTGCACTGAGCAATCACGCTCGTATAGATGGACCACGTTGCCGGCTTTGTCACCTACGACAAAAAATCAAATGTTTAGTCTATGGATATTTTTTTTTTCTATTTTTTTATCTTATTCACTTCAAATTTATTTGTGCTTATAAGTAAGATTTTATTTTACATGCGCTTACTCCTAAATAACTAAAGGTTGCCTGGTAGAGATCACTTTTAGTGATAAGGTAAGGTAAGGTAATTGTAACACTTTCTTTTTTAACCGACTTCAAAAAAAAGGAGGAGGTTCTCAATTCGGCTGTATATATATATATATATATATTTATGTTTGTTACTTCATAACTCCGTCATTTATTAACCGATTTGGAAAATTCTTTTTTGTCTGGGAGGGTGCACTTCCCGTTTGGTACCATTGTCATCGGATCAGGATTTGATTACTTTATAGTGTAGTTTGAAGTCGGTTTAAGTTTTTTGTAAAACAGTCCGGACAATTATTAAGTTCTTGTAGTTTTTTTTTGCATGTGGTGTAACAATAAAGCGTCATTTATCTATCTAACTTTACGCAAATCTTTTTTACTCTGAAATACCAAAATTATTTTAATATACTCCTAAAACTATAGCACTTTCAAGCTTACACATAGCCTAACGCTGCTATAGGCACTGTCTTTATCACATAACTTGTCTAAAAATAATCTATGGCCATGACTGAATAGTACCTAGACTCCAAAGTGAATAGTAACCAGATACCAACGAAAAAAAAATGTTGAAATGTGTGAAACAACTCACCCAACAACTGCACTTCAATATGACGAGGCCTCTCAATGAATCTCTCGATGAACATTGATCCGTTTCCGAACGCGCCGAGCGCTTCCGAAGACGCTCGTTCGAAAGCCGAACTCACTTCGCTCATTTCTTTGACTACCCTCATTCCTCTGCCACCACCACCGTATGCAGCCTGGGAAATGTAAATATACATGTTTCTTAATATTTATAATTATTACTGCAAATGCATCCATACCAACTTGCTGGATAGCTATCTACTATACCTGAAAGTATATTTTTTTATCAACCCTAACTGGGTAACGTACCCGACTACACGCTCCGTCTTGCATGCAAGCATGACTGCACAAACCATTAAGCTATATCATTAAGACTGTGCGTGTGGACATCAAGACGGTAGCTCGTGCAACCTGTGTACTTACCACCTTCAGCCACATCATCACTTACCATGGAGAGGTTGTGGTCAAACAAAGGCCATAATTAAAAAAAAAATACCTTGAAAATAACTGGAAGACCATGTTGTTTGCAGAACTCCTGCGCTTCCTCTTTAGTCGTGATCGGTCCATCAGTACCAGGCACAATAGGTACATCTGTTAGAAAAAAACATAAATGTAACTTCTATCTATTTATTAAACACTTCCAAAATTCAATGTCGAATCATGGCTTAAGTCGTCGATTCTAATTCAAGATCTTCATCTTTAGTTAAAGACACCATGACTATCCTGGCTGGCTACCACCCTCAAGTTGGAAAAAACTCGTCTTCAAACCTAGTCTCTGTGTGGTTACCACCTTCGGCCAGTTATCATTGTGAGATGTGGTCAAGTACAAGCCGTTATAAAAAACCCATCTTAGTGTTCAAGTCATCATCATCATCAGCCTAAAATGTCCCACTGCTGAAAACAGACCTTTGACAAATGAGGGAGAAAGAGAATGGATAGATACTCCACCAAGGAGCCTCCACCAACTGCGGATTGGTGGAGGTAGGCTAGTATTTAATGTTCTGTTGGAATTTTAAGCTTGCGTTTATTTTGTAAAAAAAAATGTTTAAGCAAAAAATTGCTAATATAGTAAGGTTGACCAAAAAATATTAAAAAAAAGAGAAAAGAGAGATTCTTGTCTGTTCTTTTCAATTGAAGGCCGACTCCCGAACTGGTGGTAACCTTCATAAGTGCCGTACTAAGGCCTAAATTGTATAAATGAATTTGACTTTCAAGCCGCCAAGGAGGCCTCCAACTAGCTTAACTATCACAATTAAGTGATAACCGGGACCAACGGCTTTACGTGCCTTCCGAAGCACGAAAAATGCTGAGTTGGAATATCATTAGGCGGTCTCACAGGTAGTAGCTTAACTTTTCCGATTGATTAAGGAAGGTTAATCTAATCATGCTACACCACGAGCGCTTCAGTGAACGGGTAATAAAGTGCTTAATAAATAGATAAAAAATATAAAGTAAAATGTTCATACGTGCTTCGATAGCTGCTTTCCGTGCGGCGACCTTGTCTCCCATCTGCTCGACCACCTTCGGTGAAGGTCCGATGAATCGAAGACCGGCGTCTAGGATGGCTTGAGCGAAGTCTGACCTGTACGCGATCAAATAAAAGCATAGATTTAGAGTAAGTTTTTTTTAAAATAATAATTTGCTGTTTTCCAATCCGTATGATTACGGTATGTTTTAAAATTAACATCCCTATCGTCCTTTTAGGACATTTCTGCATGTCCATATTAGAATTACTAATTCTATGCCTGTATTAATATTCTCACCTCTCAGAAAGAAGTCCATAGCCAGGATGCACAGCATCAACGTCATTCTCCTTAGCCACACGGATGATCTCCGGAATACTCAGGTACGCTTCTACTGGTGGTAGACCCTTTCCGACTATGTAGGACTCGTCGGCTTTTTGTCTGCAATCAAAATTAACCTTATTTCAGATGACTGACAGTCCAATTTTCGCTGAGATGTAACCTGTCGTTTATTTTATAATTATAGAGGGTTAGTTAATAATTTCATGATAGCAGAAACTTCTTGGAATAAGTACCCAAGTAACTTTTTGCCTTTCACCAAAAAAAAAAATTTTGTTAGATTATAAGTAAGCGCATTAGGATGGTTATCTAGTCGCTGTCGCGATGTCAGTATTTGATACAAGTGTTATGGATATGAAGAAGATGGTGTATTTCAACATATTCGATGAACCAGGGACTTTTGCTATTGTCCCGACATATGTATTAAATAATAAGTCATCAACACTATCTGATGGCTATACAATCTAAACAAAAATTGTAAAAAAATCCGTATGTCGTTACCTGTGCATCTGTAGTTTGTCCTGCTCGCTGTAAATGGCGACGGACCTGATACCGAGCTCGGTACATGCTCGGAACACTCGGATGGCGATCTCGCCACGATTCGCTACCAATATACTCCTTATCGGCTTGTATTCTACTGACTTTGTATCCTAGAACATAAGATTGTTATTTTGTAAGTATTGCAAGATGAAGGATGAATGGAGGAGATAAGCCATATTGCTAACTAATAATCTGTAATAGTTTGTGTTTACAATGTCGGAAATTTTCACCGAAGGCCGCTGCATTGAATACGAGCGTAATCACAAGTATATATTTTTATACAATAGATTAAATTGAAAACATCAGCAATTATTAATTACGCACGGAATCTTCAAACATAATTTTGATCGACTTCAGAACGTCCGATTAAATATAAACTTTGCACACTTATCAAGGACCGAAGACAATACAATAATTTGGTACCATGCATCGTTAATATTTTTAGTACGGGTTTTTAAAGCACTTTTTTAGATATTTTAAACTGTCAAGGTGGTGACTTGGTGAGGTTTCATACAAAAAAAAGCCTGTCTGTGATGGCTCGTGCGTGGATGACGCTAAAAGTACACCAGGAAGAATCATGAAGAGGCGTCCTGTTTTCTATAAATTTGGGTTGCACACCTGCACTTTGTACAGTAGTACCCAACTAATATGGCTTGGTCTTGGAAATGCTATTGGTCGGCAGCTGCCGCCATGTGTGCGGAGGGACGTGACTTGCGTATCTATGGTTGATTGTAAGTTTTAAGCATTCTTTCGCTAACGAAAAAGCGATTCTAAAATCGCGCCATAATTTCTCCACGACGCGCCTTATTAGTTGGGTACTACTGTACTATTCATTCTCAGCTTGACACTGCATTTGATGACGTTTAGAAATAATTAATTCATCAGGAAACATATCAGCTTAAAGCTCAGTTTTATCAGTTATCAAATGGAATAAACACATAATCTTTACGCATTACAGGCAACTACATGATAACGATAATTGTACAAGTGTCATAAGATCATGATAATCCCCCGTGCTATGTAATCAGCTCTCATTTGCGGCTGGAGTGCAGTGCAAAGTGGGTTTAAGGTGGATGGAAAAGGTGTGATTGTTTTTCAGGGATGAAAGTGATTAACTAAAAGAAGATGACTATAGTAATGTGCTGATCCAAAGTACGGTCTATCTTTACAGGAAATGTCATCCAAATCAGTCAATGTTCAGCTATTACGGCGTGATTGAGTGCAATACAATAAACTTTATTTCTACATCATAGCAGTAAAACATTTACACAACATCCATAAAAAACTCATATGACACATAAAACCGCATGGTCTGGAAATTGGATGATAGAGAATAGAAATCTAAAAATTTGCCTACTCACGGGCAAGCTTTATTTTTTATGAAAACGTGTAACTTATATCGCGGGCTAATTCACAAAAGTAGTATCATTATCTGTTATATTGTATTGTATTACGGATAATCGCTATGTAATTTTTTTATCGGTGACTACTTCTTTGTTTTCATGCATTCATGATTATCAATGTATTTTATCACTACAATAGTTACTATAGATATAAAATACACGCGCCATAAAAATATCTAATCAAAATTTATTGCTTGATTTAGGTATATGATCGAACTTTGCTCAAAATATTTGGCATGATTATGATAAATGATGTGAATTAATTCCCATCGTATTTTACTTTTAAAATATTCCTTATGTGTATAATATTAGGGTTGCAAATACACCCCTGTACTATCATACTTTTTTCTTACAAAAAGTGAAGTGAAAAGTATTGCTGTTTAATCATAATCGACCATATCCTCTTTATTATAAGGTATTTTGCAATAATATTATTATTGGGGTGTATCGGTTTTATGTTATACTAACAATAACGTGTATTGTTTTGATAACTCAATCTAAAGCAAGAGAATTCTGTCAGATATATAAGTAGGTATAGTACGTCACAGTTAAGTTATATTTGTCCGCCTGTCGGTCGTCTGTACATAATGCATAATTTAAATATTATGAATATTTTTTGTTGGCAGTACGAATACTTAATATAATACTTACGTATAGCTTCTTAAGCTAACGTAGCCATTGTGTATGTTAAACATTGACCGTGTATGGAGCAATTACTTTCAAGTTAAGTAAGATTATAACAAAAATATGTTTTTCGCCCACATGTCGAAAAACCGGGTAACTAACATTACTGTAATATTGACTTTACTATGAGTAGTACGTACATAGTATAATATTTACTAGTTTCATAATTGTGTGTTAGGTTGCAAGTTCAACTTCTGGATTTTAAGCTTTACGTACAGATTCAACATTGGCTTTTCATTCCAGTTTTTCCAGACAGAACAATGTAGAACTATTATCTATTCTGTAACATTGTGAAGAACCCTAGGTGCATAAGAAGTCATCTGTGACTTCATTACTGGACTGGGGTCATACATCTACAGTGGGAACGCGTGTATGAGTGATGAATCATGATTAACATCATCATCATCATCATCAGCTTATAATGTCCCACTGCTGAGCACAGGCCTCCTTTCACAAATGAGAGGGAAAAAGAATGAGCAGATACTCCACCACGCGTGCCCACTGCGGAGCGGTGGAGGGATGCTAGTGGTCAACCTACTGTTGGAGTTTTCAAGCCGCCTAGAAGGCCTCCAACTAGTTTAACGACTATCACAATTAAGTGATAACCGGGACCAACGGCTTTACGTGCCTTCCGAAGCACGGAAACGCTCGATTTGAAATACCACTAGGCGGTCACTCATCCAGGTACCGACCACGACGGTGGTAGCTTAGTTAAGGTTTGCCGATTGATTAAGAACGGCTAATCATGCTACACCACGAGCAATTCATACGATGTATGATTATCATACTACAAAACAAAGTAACTAAAAAAATAATGTAAAACTCACTGTGGAAGCAGTGCGACTCCTTGCCGAACTCCATGCTTGGAACTGCGACGCTGTAGCTCTTAGAGCAAATCTTGCGTTTAATATCTGCATTTTCTCTTATTCTTATCACTTAATTAAATAAAAATAAGTACGAGCTCATACACTATACTTATTATTAATAACACAGTAGCTTATTTCATTTTTACTAGATTATAAGATATAAAACAATTGTAAATAAATTGACTAGATTTTTGTTTAAATATAATTTTCGTTTTCGTGTCGTGCTTCGGGCGGTTTCGGTTGTGTAATCTGCAACAAAAGATAAATAACAATTATTAAAAGAAGAAACTCAAAACAAATTATCTATACCTTCTAATATTTTTGGGCTGAGCAACTGCTACAGAAATTAAATTATTAAAAGAAAAAACCCGACTGCATAAAACAAAAAATAACTGAAAACAGAAAAACAAGCTCTTTAATCTATAGAATTTTGAATATAACTTGAATCTTATTTATAGGGCAGTCGGGGGCAAACCAATAACCTAAGTATGTATTTTTCTTTTGTAATATTTGTTTATTAACTGCACAGTTAAGACGAATCTAACGACACCTCATATGTTTAATTCCATCAAGCCGTTTAGGCTGTAAAGCTTGCCAAAGAAATACACATACAAACATACACTCGAAAAACATAACCCTCCTTCCGGGTCAGTCGGGTAAAAAGGCGAAGAAACATATCTCAGTGATAGTGAAGTTTAAATTAAACAAAAAATATTAATAAAAACCATAGCATCATTGTTTCCTTACGGACTTTGTCAAGTGTGTGTGTGTGTGTGTGTGAGTGTACTTAGTCAAGCAAGTTGATAAATCTGTTGCCTAGCATCTTTCTGGTGTGTTCAGCTGCGCCTGAGAGCTTGTACCCTTTAGCCTTGATTGCACCTACCATAGTGAGATTGCGGACACAACCCATTAAAAAAAACAATGTATTATAAAGTTTTTATACAAATACATTGTTTTATATGTTCATTGTGTGATTTTTATGTGTGATAAATACATTAATAACCTCAGTTTTCTATATAAATATGGGTTATATCGTCACATCGATTGACGACATATAACCGGAACGACCTCATTGACATTGTCAAGTGATTATAAGTTGTATAATAAATATATACACAAGTTTTCTTGGGGATTGCGGCAATGGGATGTCGTCGAATATAGTTGATTCATTATATTGAATAGTAACATTTAGTAACATTTTAATAGTAACAGTTTTCTGTCTACCAAATAATTGGACTGTTTTACAAAAAACTTAAACCGACTTCAAAGTACACTAAGAAGTAATCAAATCCTGATCTGATGACAATGGGACCAAACGGGAAGTGTACCCTTCCAGTCAAAAAAAGAATTTTCCAAATCGGTTAATAAACGACGGAGTTATGAGGTAACAAACATAAAAAAAAAAACTCAGTCGAATTGAGAACCTCCTCCTTTTTTTGAAGTCGGTTAAAAATACAGTTGTATAAAATGAGCAATGACACTAATACTAATTATTAATTTCTTTTTTTTCCGACCAAAGCAATAGATATTAACTCAATCCAAAATAAACTCAATATCATCGTTCCAGGATTCAAATTAAATTTTCAAACTCCACTAAAAATTGTATCCATGTAACTAAAAATACAGAACAAAATTCTATAGTGCCTAATGAAGAAGTAAAATTTGCATATTTTTGTATTTATAGGCATCTTGTAATTTCTTCACATTGCACATTTGTTAGGTACATATTTTTTCATTTCAATAAATTTAATAAAACAGTCATTTTCAGCTCACTCTAATTTCATAAAGAATCATGGCGAGATTTGTACAAAAACATAAAGATTTTTAGAGACGTTAGAATGACGTTATAATTGATCCTTGATGCCTGAGGAATAACTTGAGCCATTCAAAATATTTTTAGAACCCCGGGATAAAAATGTGAATTTCTATGGCATTCCGGCGAATTTGAATATTCGCGACCAAAACCGTTATGTTGTTGCTATGTTTTGCGGGGTTTATAAAATATTTCATCTATATTAACATGTTGCTGGTAATGTAATCTCAACATTGGAAGTGATTCAAAACCGTCTAAAATGTTTTTTTTTTTTACAAATCAATGTATGGATCTCGCCATGATTCTTTATTCATTACTCCGTAGGGTGTCCGCATTTGGTATTTATAATTATTATTATTGCTATCTCAATTAGTCGCAAGCACGGGCGCCTAGGTGTGTCGGCATACGGAAATCGTTTTTAAGCATTTTCTTATGTTTCGTAGTCTATGTTTAATTTAATAACTTCACAGTTAGTGAAGATACATCTTTGTAATATGGGAAATTCATAGATTTCCCTAAACCCCTGTGGCAAGTAAAATCCATAGAAATGTTATATTTAAAAAAAAGCACCAGGTCTTTTTCTTCTTCGTCTTCGCTTTTCTTTGGAATTGGCTCGCGGTTCATAGTAACAGAAGAATTCAACATATTTAGTCCAAATAGTCCAAGTAGGTCGAACAAAAATAAAGAAAACCTAGATCATAAAGCCGAACGCCGCGCAAAAATATCACACAAAAGAGCAAATGAATCAGTAAACATACATTACTACCACTCAAATGAAACATAATCGACGCAAATTGACAATAATAAACTCTAAATAGTAATGATTTGGTACCATTTTACATTAATTTATTACTAATAGAAGAGAATAGAACAAATGCTGAAGCTAACACGATGAAAATTGTTAGTTATTGCTTCATGGACTATGACTAGTGTAGACAAAAACATAACCTTGAGTTTGAGCACCTACAAATAGTCTTTTTTTTATCGAAGAACACAAGCTTAAAGTCAACTAGATAGAACTAGAGAGAACTAGAAATTGAATTCTCGTGCAAAAATACGGGAGCTCGCTGGAATATACCTAACAAGGGGCATGCAATTCCTTCCCTATAATTTTAATATAAAATATCCCCAACCTAATCTATCCAGGTCTCCAGCCCCCCTAGACAAGATGGTTGTCGACAATCGTCATCATTAGTGAACGATCAACTTTTGTATGGGATTGACATAAGAGATTTTAAATAATTCAAACATATAGGAATCTCTTTAGCCTGAAGAAATATTCCTAGCCTCGTGAATGCCAGCGAAACCGATATTGTAGAGTCAATGTCAAAGCCATTCATTCAGATTTACTTATGAAGAAGCATGAAAATACTGGGCCTACCAACAGTTCGGAAGTCAGCGTCAAGAGACGGGAATACATTCAGCAAGGTAGGCTTTTTGAATATTTTTGGATAATCTGTTATTTTTATTTCCAAATGTTTAACAATTTAAAAAATAAAAATGAAACCTAGAGCAAATCGCTGTGTTATTTTCTTTGCTCATGAAAACAAGTCACGAAAGCAATATTTTTTCAATACATTTTATCTTGGTGGGATAACAATTTGCAGTAAATTCTATGACACTCGTTTTAGATCATTCATTACTATATTTTAGATTAAGAATTGTATTCCTATTGAAGACACACATACACAGCATAGGAATAGAAGAATGATTAAAAGTATGTCTTATTTTTAGGGTTCCGTCTACAGACATAGGTGGTGGCCACTGCCGAAGTAACTACTAAAAGTACTAGAAAATAATGTCGTTGAACCGCGGCATATCTAGGTTTTCGTATCAAAATGGTAAAAAGGAAGGTGAGATTTCCGAATGTCATAATGTCATGTAAAGTAAGTTATCATCATGATATCAGCCAAGGGATGTCCACTGCTGAACATAGGCCTCCTCCATTAACTTCCACTTCGAACGGTTTTGGGCCGCTTGCATCCAGCGGCGTTCAGCGATTTTGAGCAGGTCGACCCGCACGGCGCTTTCCTGTACATGGTCACCTTGCCACTGAGTTTTTTTGTTTGATTTTGTTTGTTTAAGCGCGCTAATCTCTGGAACTACAAGTGGGATTCGTAAAATTCTTTCACTAATAGGAAGCAACATTATTCCCGAGAATTACAGACCCAGATACTTTTTATCCCGGGAACGCGGGTGAAACTGCGGGGGACAGCTAGTAAGGTACATAACTTTACATTATTTCTATTTCGCTTTTGCATACCATATTAGAAGTCGCACATTATTATTGTGAAGAACCTTCCGTGCGCGAATCCAACTCGCACTTGCCCGGTTTTTATCATTCCAATCAAGATTCATTAAACGCTGATTGACGAGTCTAACACCAGACAGAATCTATCGTTGGACATAAATAAACTAATATTAATACTAGGAACTTCTAGATGTACGTTTAATTAATGCTATTGTCAAACGCTTGTTTACCCTGCATTTTGATTGCATGAGAGAGAAGTATTTTGAAGACAAAAATGATCATCTTTTGCTTGAACGATTTAACCTCAATCGTTCAAGATCTTTTTGTTTGTTTTCAAAGTGCAAGTTTAGAGCGAAATTTAAAAATCTTTGTATTCATCAAAACTTTGATCAAACTTGGCCAGAAGCCTAACGTTTAGTTGCTTTGTAAGGTCTGGCCCCCAATTCTCGCACTTTCGACATCGATTTCGAACAGACATATCTTGTCGAAGTTACGAGAATCGGGACCCTGTTCTATGGCGATACCGATTAGCTATTTAAATTCAATATAACTGTTTTTTTTTACAATGATATAAGTTTTTTTTATTAAAATATCGGGCATTGATACATTTTCATAAAGAAATATACAACACGAGCGCTTCGACGCTATACTAGCGTAATATTTTAGAGACGATTTAAGGCTGATAGAAGAATTGGAAACCAGCAATAACAAGTGATAACGTTGGTAACAATCAAGGAGTTAAACAATTGTTTCTTGTAAGTATGTTTAACTTTATTTTTTTATTATTTGTTGTTATAGCGGCAATAGAAATACACATTCTGTGAAAATTTCAAGTGTCTACCTATTACGGTTCATGAAATACAGCCCGCTGACAGACAGACAGACGGACGGACGGACAGCGGAGTCTTATGAATAAGGTCTCGTTTGGCGCCCTTTGGGTATGGAACCCTAAAAACGGAATTGTTTAAATGGTAAAATCCTGAATGTTTTTTAAATCAGCAACATTCACTAAAAATCGCGGAACATAATGGGGTTGATTCACGTGTCTCCGAGGATAAAAAATATTAATATGTGTTTTCATATCAATGTTGTTATTCAATTTCCTACACGTGTCTAAATATTCTAAATCTATTATGATGTAAAAAAAAAATTTATGTTTGGTACATTTTATTAGCCAATGACGATTCTTATGGTTAGGCAATTCATTTATCTACAGTGTTATCACATATTTTATTTACAATGGTTCCATTAATTATTCATAATTAAAATAACATAAGAATAACTATGTGAATTTGAACACGTACAAAGAATAGTACGCCACGAACTTATACTATAATCATAATTAAAAAAGATATAAATTTCTTAAAACAAACAATGCATTTCAGAACGTTACATCACAAATTATAATGTCACATCAACAACCTGCAACCTGCTACTAGTGATGACAACTTAATAAGTAATAAGTTCTACTGACTCAAACACAACAAAGCATTAATTAGATAGCTGTGGACTGAATGAAGCTAATGTACCTAATACTAATGATATTAATGTAAATTTATTTATCGAAGATCATGATGTGACGAACGACATGTGCTGTGATTTGGCAACAGACGTGGGGTCAATCACTTGTATTGTATGCAATTTAAATGTTATTGCTACTTCACTTGTTCCTTCGCTTCTAATTCAAATCAACTGCCACTTTAGAAAGAAAGAGAGAAAATATATTTATTTTGAAAACTACACATAACTCGAAGTGATATTTGGAAATTATAATATAAAATAATTATAAAACAAAAATAATGCATAAACGAGTATGTGAGTGAAGGAAATCACATCATGTAGTGGTTAAAGTAGAATCAGCTAGATTTGACAAAAATATCTTTACAATACCTAAGAACTTGCTTCGTAACTAGTACGATAAATGATGGAATTGCGACTGATACTAGAATGGCATCGCAAATGAAGGAATTCAAACAGATACTTAGATAAAGAGCTCTTTCTTCCACTGTCATCTGACCTAGATTAAAGTCTAATAGCTTAGCTACACAATAATATAATTGTCATTCTTATCACTACGCAAAGTCTGCGTGTGGTGAGTACCTAAACAAATAATATTGTACTTTTATTGCCGTGCGCGTAATAGCGAGACGGTATTGTTCAGGCTTCCTCTTATTGTTTCAGGCGAACTAATCAAACTATTAAAGGTTTCTCATACGTGTTTTCCAATCGGTGTTATAGTATTCATTCACCCACCCCACAAAATCTTTTATATAAACATCTTATCATAAAAAAATCCGTACATTGTCCACATAATTTGAAAGTAAGTTTCTTGGGAATATGCTTAGTAAGTTATTTTACCATAACAACAGTAAGTAAGCAAAAAAAGAGACTAATGAAGACATTAAACTAATCTGGGATATCTTCGGTATATTTTTTGTATTTGATGGAACCCTTCGGCTGAATCCAATATAATAAAAGAAAATAAAGGATGAGTTTTCAAAGACCTTCACACAATTTGTCCATGTTATAAAGATATTAAAAAGTGAGCAATACGAACTAAAGCTACACTATAAAAAGTTAACAAGTTCTGTCTGTATTCGTTTTGGGATTAGCTAAAACCGGTTGCCTTGTTGGTACATTAAGTTTAGGCTCTAGGGACTACATTTTATAAAATGTAATGAAATTATGTATGGTTGACGACTTTAAACAATTTGTTGTACATATCAGTTACCTATGATACTTGGGTAATAAACAAAACTCTCCAGATTCTAGTCTAGATAGTAATCATCTAGACAAAGGCAATGACTGATTAAATAATTTCGTTACTAATAATAACCGATATGAAGAAAAACTTTAGTTCATACTCATACTGCTGACTGGTAATAGATTTTTGCTAGTTGAACTGATACCGTGTTTGTTAGATATATCGATGAATCGAATCGAATCAACATTTGATCAAGAATTATTAATTAATTATTTGTACTGATAAGTTGATCTATTGGATTATATTATTAGCTATAATATATAGCATTTTCTTTCTACTGGCAGTTTAACTTAAGATGAAATAGTCTAACAAGGAAAATGGAATGTGAATCTAATTATTCAGATGGATGAAAAATGGTAAAATATTTTTTTAATAAATGAAATAATTTTTATAATTTTAATGAAATATTTTTTTTTTTTTATGAAATAATTGAAATAATTTATTCATTCAAATAGGCCTTCACAGGCACTTATGAATAGTCAAACTCTAATACTCTAATGCACGGTTCGGAAGGTTGCTTTTGCTAAGAAGAGCCGGCAATAAACTCAGCAATTACTCTTTTCAAAATCAAACTTAAATTTATTACATCAGATGTTTCCTGTAGAGCGAGCGCTACACCCAAGC
Source organism: Achlya flavicornis (assembly GCA_947623365.1). NCBI lineage: Eukaryota > Metazoa > Arthropoda > Insecta > Lepidoptera > Drepanidae > Achlya > Achlya flavicornis. The sequence goes on from OX392482.1 coordinate 10,877,509, forward strand.
ATTTTTATCATTTAAATATTCGGTAATTTAAATATACAAAATATACTTTATATTTTAGGCAGATAAATGTTCTCGTAGATCTCTCGAAGTATTAAATATGCTAAGTAAATCTACAACGAAAGAAATAACAAGAACGAGTCTATTTTTGTCTTGAAGTGTTTGTTCCAATTGGGGTCTTTAATAATTCCATTTCAGGGAAGGGTGTAATAGCCTCACTGACCTCTCGAACCTTCTTTAGGAAGGCTTTAGTCAACACCAATACTGTTGACACTGGCCTGCTCGTTTCTAAACGACAGAAAGAGAGAAAACACTGCCAAAACTATTGATAAAACCCGTATAACGTTGGAATGACATTGGTAAATCAGTATAGGTGCCAATGTCGTACATTGAACCTATATGTGTTTGTTGATATTATGCAAATAGAGATTAACGAACTTTAATACTGATATTAAGCTATATAAAAAACCGGTACGTAACGTACGAATGCAGAACTGGTAGGCACCTATATTAAATGCTGGTTAAGCTAGTTTTGTAAGTCATGGAGAAATCGCTATGATTTTAGGTTTCGGTTACCGTGACAAAAAAGGATCTTAGATGAAGATACCCCTTTTCTGCATAGAGCAATACGCATCGCTTTATTAGCAAAAGGCTATAGCAATAAGGCCATATTAATAAGTGATATAGTTATATATGGAAACAAAGATCATATAGGTGGCTTTCAATAAATATCCCCACCCATTATTGTTAGATGCACAGCACAAAATATACTCTAGCTAGAGCGTTTCAAGAAATCATGTCCCTACTGTGCTATTAACATTGATCACGAAACATCGGCACCACTTGTTGTTTTTATTCCAATGTTAATAAAGGTCAATTTTGATTGAAGCGTCAGGATGTTATCCATGGTTCCACCTATGTATAACATAATGTTACTATCGTGTGTCGAATAATTACTGCGCAGTGCAGCGAAGGTCACTTTATTTCATCCTTTTAACTTTTAAATTTATAAAAACTTTGGACTTTGATTTGTTTTCAATGCAGACATTTAAATAGTATTGTAGAGATTATAATAAAAATTGAGATTGATAAAAAATTATGGAAATAATCTTATCGCTATTGTCGGAGTTCTTTTGTTTACTAAAAATGTTTACAATTAAAGGTTTCTTTATCGTTATTATTGCGTCTTGACGAGAAGATTCAGAGTCGTCAAAAATCAATTCAAAAGAATGTACATGATTATAATTCAAATCAAACCCATTGGTTTTTTTATCCGCCTACACCGAAACTAACTAACAAGCGACCATAGGCTACGGGAACTGCTTACCATCAAATGGGCCGTATGCTTGTTTGCCACCTTAGAGGTAGGAAAAATTGATGATTAGGGTTTTTTAAGATGTGTGACAGATAGTTATTTTTTTAAACGTATTCGTATAAAACTACTAAATAATCTTTACATACTTACTAACCGATAAAAATAAACGAAGGCATAACATAGTAAAAGCTCTATATATATATTTTCAATATTGAAGAGAAATAATATGCAGAAAACTTAAACAATAAATTACCTTAAATATGTAGATTCGACCGAAAATAAACAGAAACTATAAAGACACTACACGTCCGTAAGACTCGGCCGCCGGAGCACAACTGGCGGGTTTACTACAAAACAGGTCACAGCGACCTCTGATGAGGCTTATCAGCTAGGTTCAATGGCAAGGAACGGCTGGTAGAGCTTACGTAATTAGAACTGAAAAGTTTGACTAAGGTCATCACAGATTTCGGGGTGTATCACATAGTTTAAATATTAATTAATTTGAGGATAACATGGCATAAAATAGAATCCAATTATAATTTATAGACTTTTCCTTTCTTCTTTCATGGAAAGTGAAAATCCTAATCACGTCAATAATTTTTCGTCAAACAGTTCACCTTATTAAATTTATGATAGGCTGTATAATTGGATATCGTAATAAACTCAACTAATTTAATTAAGTAAGATTTGAAAGACCTTGAATATATTATATTCATGATCATTCGAACGACAATGTCATATAGCAAAGTGCATCTTTGACACATTAATCCTCACTGATTAGATAAGACCGGCGTGTTAATGTGCGATAATTTCTTAGAAGGTTTGATAGATATTACAATAAATTAATAGCAGTTTAGTGCAGAGAGACCTTGGATAGGCCATTTTACATCCCTTAGAAAACTGCTTCACTAAATAGTTCTTGTCACAAATTCAACAGGAGTAGTTCCACAGTTAATTTATTATTCTGTTTCTTTTCCCTCAATGACGTTTCCGCTGAATTTAGAAAACGTGTCATTTGTGCAATTTTTATGCGCTTAGAGATTGTCAGGGTCTTTTAGGTTTCTTATTATTGTGAAGTTTTGACCCGTAAGAATTCTGAGCCCTATCCATATTAAATGAGAAAAATACTTAAGTGCACTAATCTAACTAAAATACTTGACGCTACCACAACATATTTACCACTAATTATTATGCTATGTTTAAAACGTATTTCAAAGCGTAAAATTTTAACCCACCTACTCGTAGCAATAGAGTAAATTACATTCAGAACTTATTTTGTACAGGATTAGCAGTGCCAAGAGAATGCATCGCAGAAATAGATTTAGCTATCTATGTATTCATGTATCTATGTAACGAGGCATGTGCATTTTTTTGACAGGGGAAGTTCACTTTTACTTTATAGGAGATTTACTTCATCACCTGTCTCTTTCAATACATTATTGGATGCATTCCTATCTCAGGGCGCAGTATACTCACAAGCCACACAGCCGGTCAATTCCAACTGCCTTTTTACGGTCATCGTATTTGCAATAGACAAGGGAGGTCAGCAAATAAGCAAGGTGAAGTAGCAGTGTGTTTGTCTAGTGTCGGACGAAGAAACGGTAGCCTTGGGCCGAAAAAAGGGGTAGTTTATCAGCGAAAAGATGAAAGGGGAGCAGTATTAGGAAATACGTCACTGGCCGAGAACTCTTTTGTACATAGAGAAGCCAAGGCATCAAAGAACATTGTATTGAGGAAATCAGATGGCGCAGACATTTCTGCGAAGCCGCATTAGGTGTACTAGCGAGACCATTATACAACTTCAACATAAAGTCTATGGTACACATACCAATTTCCTGCTACTAATAATTTTAGTAGTCAACCACTATAAAATATATTACGGAAAAAAACACATATGCGTACAAGTACATATGATACAATCGAGGCGAAAGAAACTTGGCTACCTTGAACCACATACGAAGTTAAATCTCACAGTTATATGTATGTTATATGATACTAGATAATGAATACGAGTGAGCAAATGCTCTACTCTAATATGGTGTATTTGTAAAATGTGCAGGTACTTTTGTTTGTACACTTGATTGGATAAATGGCAGAAGCCAGAAGTTTGTTATACATTGCGACATTTCTAAGACCCATCAAAGGCAAACTAGAAACCTATTCGGATTTAACAGTAGTTATGCAGATATAATAGGGGAAAAGTAGCTATTTTAATTAGTGGAAAGGAATGTAGGTAATTGAATAAAGAATTTAATTTAAGCATGCTTGCATCCAGTTAATTGAATGGAGCGTCACATTACCCAGATACAATGAACATTTTCCTATGCTAATTGATTGATGATAATTTTCCTGCACAATTGTTTAATTTAATTATTTCAATAACATGAAATGAACATGAACAATGGTAACCCATTGTGTGATTTTCAATTATTTGTGGAGCCAAATACATTAAACAAGGACATAGTTCATTGGAATAATATTTAGTCCAGTCACTAAAACCGGCCAAGTGCGAGTCTGTGTCTGACTCACTTACTGTGGGTTCCGACCTTCCTTGGAAGTATATTTCTTGCGGACCACAATGGTTTTTATGGACCGCATAACTAACTGCTCTTTGTTGGAAATATCGTTTAATTCATATATTTCAATATCAACTGTTATTATTTCAGATTTGTCGCATTGCGAACTTCAGAGAGAAGGGGGGAATAGTATTTATTTGAAATTATTCACCAAAAGTCAAAAACTAAGCAACATAAAAAATCCGAAAATTGAAGCCTTCATATCACACCTACCATATTTAAACTTGTAATCCTACTTTGAAATTTCGGTCGGCCATTTCGGCCACTTGTATTAAAATGATACAAATATTTTGTAAAAATGTCAGTCTGGGTAAGCAATATTTAAGACGATTTCAAATCAATAGCATTAGCAGTTACTGAAATATACCGTTGTGACAGACAGACAGACTGACGGACGGACGGAGTGGCACCATGAGGGTACCTATTCACCTCAAAAAGGGGTCAATCAACCGCGGAATGAGGGATCATAAGCTGGACACTCGTATATACCTTCATTTTGGCGTTAAGTTGTCTAAAAAGTCTTATAAAATCTCGTGTGTACCGTGTTATTTAAGGTCAAAGGTCACAAAATAGTTTTTTCGCGATTATTTCGGTTTCTATTGCTCCAATGATGTTAATAACTATTATAAAAAACTGTAGAGTATTAAATTTATATTTTTATGCGCTCTCATTCTGTTTCATTGTCATCATCTTTGTTGTCCTGAATCGTTGTTTCCAGGCAAACAGCTTTGAGAAAAGCTTGCCCATTACACTGGCCACAAGCCCACAGGCTAAGTATTTCAGCAACTTGATTGGGCGAGCTAAGTGAGGCCCGCCCCCTGGCCAGGCAACGGCTCACAGGAAACTATATTGATTACCTATTGATCTAATTTATACAATCCAAATAATGTAGATACTAATAATATAATTATAACATTAAGTGCATTGCAAACCCGGTTTTCTGCATTATTTATTAAATGAATAGTTTAATTAATATTAGATATGTAAAATTTTGTTAAATACAAAGTATTAATTTGAAATGATACAAATTATTTATTTTTAATGATATTTGAATCACTGAGATTTACGTTTGACCTAGAATTACAGTATATATGGCTGAGCGCTGCGCACTCTCTACCCTCTACCTAAAAACGGTTGAGGGAATAAAAATATTTTTAGAACAAAATTTGTCGCAAATTTTATGTTTTTTTTTTTTATAATTGATGGTAAAATCATTGGAACTATAGGAACTGAGATAATCTCAAAAAACCGATTTATTTGACCTTTGACCTTGCATAACATAACTAAGTCCACAGGAGTTCCTTATATAAAACAGGTGAGCAATAAGGCTTACCAAAAATTCTGTTTTTTAATTAGTAATAAAATATAAGGAAAATTGTTTCATTGGGTGATTGATACATTTTTTATTCTACTTTGTGGTATGCAAAATTATTTAAATAGTTAGTACTAGTACATGTTTATTAAGAATGATTATGCATATCTACATACTAATTCAAATGTTTAAAGGCAGTTGCGGTATTTACTAAAATAGCTGTTCATGCCTGGTGAAATTTCCAACTTTTCCACTGGATATTCGAAAAATATCTTTCCTACAAACTTTATCCAGGCTATCCTGAACATCATAAAAAAATAGCCAAATAACTTGAGCCATTTTCAAGTGATGCTCCATCATTGTGTCAATTGATTTTTATTTATTTAGATTGCATACTACCCATTGAACAATTGTTTCTTGGAATGAGGTTCTGCATTATTTTTTAGCCAAGAAAATAAATCATGTCTCTATTATGTATTTTCTAGTTCTGTTGAATAAAAATAATAATATTTAATGAATAAGCAAATAATTCATTAAGATATAGTATACCTTAAGCTAATTGAAATCTAGCAGCAGGTACATGTTTATTACAAATGTACCTTTTGTATCTCCTACATATTCATCAACCTTTGAGTGGTGGAATGTAAAGTCCATAGGTTTTTTTTCAAACTTACCTTCTGCTATTTTAATCTTTATGATATTAACAATATGGTTTAAATTCAGTTGTGTAATGGGCATGTAGAGCCAGGTGACTCATTGCAAGCAGAGCAAACAGTCTTTCAAGAGTTTAATCAAAATTTGATTAATATTGCTTAGTTAATCAAAACTATTTATTTGAATCAACCTATATAATTAAAATGTTATTTATTTATGTAGATTGATCTGAGAATCTATGCTCATATAATAAAGAGGAAGTTTTTGTTTGTTTAAACAGGCTAATCTCTAGAACTACCAGTTGGAGTCGAAAAATTCTTTCAATAATAGGAAGCTTTATTATCCCCGAATATTATAGGATAATTAATCAGGGGTCAAACCGAGGGGGACGGCTGGTTTAAATAATAAAATGAGTATGTGTGTAGGTACCTACCTACCGACATCATGATAGAAATTTTAATTAGGAGATTGAAAGGAGATAAGGGACATCTATACTTATAATAATTGTATCACCTGAATTTTTAAGATTATAGAATTCGTTGTACCTAGTAATGAATAAAAATAGAATTATCTATGAGAGGTACACGGTGAGCTATTTTGATGAGACAGTCCAGGTTTTAGTTAAAAATAATGACTTACCGGCGTTGTTTTCAGGGCCAATTGTATTTAAATTTATCAAACTGAAATAAATAAATGATATGATTACACAAGTCGAACCATAGACAGTCGAACTGCATCGACTGCAACTTGCCTTGTAAAGCAAAATTGATGGATATTTGACACATTTGCTTGACAGCTGACATTGACAACTTGTCACAGGCTCAACAGCTGGGCTGCGTTCAGTAACAACGCCGTGTGATCGCCCGACGATCATCGTACCGTTCAGTAACATTTCGAGTTCAGACGGTGCGATCGTCGGACGACGTCCGACGATCGCACCGGTCGCCCGGTGTGTAGTTACTGAACGCAGCCCTGACCACAGTTTAGTGATGCGAGTCGAGTCATCTATGCTATTTTGCTCGAGTAGTTCTCGATTGATTCAAACACAGTCGTTTCCAATCAAGTTACCAGATACCTTACATTAATTAAAAAGATAAATAACCACAGTAAATAACGGACTTTATGGCGAGAACTTGCAGAGTGACGTTGCGTTTACATTTTTATTTTCATAAATTTGTGTTTTTTGAGTTTTATTGTGTATTTTTGGTGGAATTTGACCCAATAAAGATCATCCATGTGCACCAGTGAAGTGAAAAGAAATGAACTATACACAGACATGAATTATATTGTATTGTGACTTTTCAAGTTGTCTCAAAAAGTCCGTGAAGAGTTTTAATACAATGACCACCATTGTAGTAAAAATAACTTTTATGGACGGTGACTGAGGACTATAATGTGAAAGATTTTTTTGAGAGAGGTAGAGCAAAGCGTTTATTCGCTCAAAGAGCAGCTCGACTGGGGAAGTACCTCCACCAAACCTCCACCTTACAGAATACTGCCGCCAAATAATTTTATGTTGTGTAAGGTTGTGTTCCTGCGCGACAAAGACAAAAGACAATGCTGCGCGTGAGTAAGGTCGCCAGAGCTCATAGGGGAGGGGGAAAGGTTGGTAACGCGTGAGCGATGCTTCTTGTGTTGCAAGCGTCCAAATGGCTACGGTGATCGCTTACCATCAGACGGGCCGTATGCTTGTTAACCGACTTAGTGGTATTAAAAAAAAAGTTATTTAACGTGACTGAAAACTTTAATATAACTCGACACTGGCATAACTGAGCCCTAATTTGGGCTTGGTTGCCAAACATAAAAATAAGAAGAAGATAGCTAGGGGTGCGTTCAGTTACTACACACCAAGTGACCGGTGCCGCGGTGGTGCGATGTTATTGAATATTAGGTACCGAACGCTTTAAGATACAGACGAGATAAGACAGAAGAGTTATACAATCAGTAAAGATTGTATAACTCGGCGGCATTTTATGAACGCTCGCTTTTTGCAAAATGCCGAAGGCAAATTGATGATGCTTTTCATCGTATTCAATTCGCCAATAGTCTTACGTTTATGGTTAAATTAAATAGATGTGTGATATGTTTTTTTTTATTATGTAACGTTTAATCTAAACAGATATCAAATTGGAACCTATTACCCGTACCTCTTCCATCAGTTTGAGAGATCAGAGTGAAGCGAGCGGTGCCGCGGTAGCGGCCGGCGAGCGCTAGATCCAAGTTTGTGCTTTATGTACATTTTTGGTGGTCATTAACAATTGTTTGATTAAACAATCATAATTTGGAGTTCGTTGCTTTAAGTAGGATCGCAAATAGTAAAATTTTTGGTCTTAATTTCACACTAGAATGGGTATTTAAACTATTTAATGTAGGTGAGCATTTACTATTTTTGGCAATATAAAGTGATTTTTACCGCATTTTAATAGATCTGGTGGTTCGTTAAACAAGTCATTAACTATTATATCAGTCATTTACGTGTAAAAAAAAAGTCCATCGAACGTCAGTTTCCATCGACACTTTTTACGTAGCGGATAACCTTCAAAACTTTTTCACGTGTCCATGGCTTTTTCACAGTTCCCGCTTGAGAATCGTAAAAGTTATTTTATTTTGTACTAGCTGTCCACCGCGGTTTCACCCGCGTTCCCGGGATTAAAAGTAGCCTATGTCCTTTTCTATACCATAGGCTATCTGCATGCCAAATTTCATGATGATCAGTTGAGTAGTTGAGGCGTGAAGGCGTAACAAACAAATAAAAAAACAAACAAACTCACTTTCGCATTTATAATATTAGTTAGGATAGTAAATGTGTTTTAACCTTTTTTTCACAAATATTTGCACTATTCGACGCCATTTTTATTGTTTTGTTTGACTAACAGCGCCACCGGTGGTAGAAAATATAACTTGTTTTTGCAATTTGCCGCGGGATTTTGTAAAAATGCGTTCGAATCGTTATTTAGGTTACACGGCATCTTACAAAATGACGAGGCATTTTATAAATTGCCTTCGGCATTTTGCAAGACAGCGAGCGTTCAAGAAATGCCGAGGAAATTTGTAAAATGCCGAATTATATAATATGCCGACGACATACCTACGATATAATCACTACGTTCTAGCTACGATGATTGTCGGGCGATCACATCACACGGCGAAGTAACAGTAACTGACTGAACGCAGCATAGCAGTTGGCAGCACTGCGTGCATGTCATAGATAATACACTATACTAGAGTAGGGATGGGCAAATGGAAAAAAAAAACGATATTTATCGTATCGATATTTTTCAAATATATCGATATATATCACCCAAGAAATATCGATATTTCGATATATCGATATTTTTTGCCCAATTTGCAATTATTTATAAAAATTGCCTAAATTATCGAAATTTTAAAGCAAATACACATCTGGCTGTTTCAACATAAGTTTTATTATTTAAAAAAAAAAATCAAATTGCTTTGTGTTTGAAGCAAAGAAACTAAACCCATACAGCCTACTGCATATTTTCTAAATTTAAGAAATCGGATTGGTCAAAATCATGATGTGACGCATGAGCAGACAGCAGAGCTTTAAAAATATATCGATTTTGATATCTGAAAATAAATATCGAAAATTGATATATCGCGGGAAAAAGTATCGCTAATTAGTATCGATATTTATCTGAAAAAATATCGATATTTTGATATATCGATATTTTTTACCCATCCCTATACTAGAGGTGCAAGTGTCACTTTTGGAAGGAAATGGAAATAATAGGTTTTGGATAATTGGTCACAGAATAATTAAACTAAAGATAATTGGAAAATAATTGTGTTTGCGTCTTGGTTTTAATTTTAATTAAAAATAAACCAATAATGGCTACTGTAACTCATTTGAAAAACTTCGACGCTTGTTGTAGAACTTGTTTGAATGATGCATCGAACAAAATGTATGATATTTTTTCTGAAATATCTAATTCAATGAATGTTGCAGATATGTTATCATTTTGTACCTCTTTAAAGGTAAATAAACTATCCATATACTAACATTATTATAAAATCATTTCTTTTAAACATGTGTACTGTATGGATATACAAATTTATAATAAACTACCTGATCTTAAAAAATCTGCCCCAGGCCCGATTTCGGGGGAAACTATTTGATTTTTTGATAACTCTGTTAAAAGACAATTGAGTTGACAATTGAAAATTTAAATAATTTGTAACCTTTATAGACTGAGCCATTGTTAATTATTATCTTCTTAGTTTTTATCTGACATGTATGTGGAATAAAATAATTACTTATTCAAATCATTTGTATTTATTAATTATTGTACATTATTAATTATCTTTGTATTGTTATTTAGATGCCTATTTGTTTTTTTTTATATATCAATCGACATGAACTATTTTATTAAGTACAATTACAATGAATTACACTCACATACCTACCAAAAAAAAAATTGCAAACCGTCTCCCCGGTAGAACATGTCTGTAACTCTTGAATGACATCTGCATATTTTAACACATGTTTTGGCAAATAAATTTATTCTATTCTATTCTTAAAAATGTCTGGTACTGACCTATGTGAATATTTTTATTAAAAGTAGTATTGTTGAAGGGCCGGTTGGCATGGTTGGTAAGACCCTACCCATCAGCTGCTGGTCGTGGGTTTGATTCCCACACAGTAGGCCTACCATAAGTTTCCTAACATAATGTAATGTACACTTGCTAGTGTACTACTGTGACTACAGTGAAACATTATGTATGAAATGCTTCCAAAGTGTACACTAAAGGCCACGTCTGTATGTCCTGAGACTAGTAATTAATCTATAAAGTATGTACATATTAAAAAAAAAAGGAGTACAGGTTGGTAAACTAAAGCTGGCACATTCAACACATTGCACGTGTGTAGTGTCAGTGAATATGCATGTGGTGTGACGTCACACTGCATGCGGATGAAGAGTCTGTCCGTCTCTCTTGCACATGATCAAGTTCATAAAGGAGATAGTTATAGCCCATAAATATAGGTGGTCTTTTTTCGCATTCGTCCATTAGAATTGACAGACTGATTATAAGAAAGAATGTAATTAAGCATACTGTATCGTAAAATTGCATATGTGAGTGCAGTGAATGTGCCAGCTTTAATTAACCAACCCAGATATAGGTAATGTACTTAGTCCTTTATCTGGTTTCTCAAGCTCTGCTTAGTTTGGGATCTGTGTGTGAAGAATTTCCCAGGATATTTACAATGAAAGAATAATTCAATTTAATTTCAGGTCAATACAGAAGATCAATTACCCAAAAAACTGTGCAGTAGCTGCTACAACTGCCTTATCAGCTTTTATGACTTCCGAAAACTTGCTGAAAAAATAGACACAAAACTACAAAGTTACTCTGTAAATCAGCAACGTGAATTTAATGAACCAATTACCGATAAGAGTATAGCAGTTGAAGTCAACTTAGAAAACTATAACTCTGATGTCAGTGTCAATTATGATGTCTTAGAATACAATGAACAATTTAAACTTGAAGACATAGAAACCAAAGATATAAAAACTGAACAGATAAAAACCGAAGAATTATTGTGTGATGTATGCTTTGACTCTTTTGATAATGAAATTCAGTTGACAGAACATTCCAAAGTCCACACAGAGAGCTGCAGTGATTTAAAATGTGATATTTGCTCTAAAGTATTTAATAAGCAGTCAAAACTAACCCATCATAGACATAAGCATGCAATTAAATTATTTACATGCAATTTATGTAATGAATCATTCAAGCAACATTTCAAATATATCAAACATTTAGTTAAACATGGCCAAGACGGTAAAAATACCCTTATGAAAATAAACCAAGATGAATGCAATGAAAATACTTCAAAATCAAATTATAATTGTGACTTATGTTCTGCTAGCTTTAAATCTATAAATTCTCTTTCCGCCCACAAGAGAAAACATGCTAAGAAAGGCAGAATACTATCATGTTCTGTATGTAATAAGATATTTAAGAAAACAAGCCATTTAAAAAGGCATGAACTGATACATGATGTCAATCGGCCATTTAAATGTCCTACTTGCGACAAATCATTCACATTAGAGAGCATATTAACGGAACATATGAATAAACATAATGGAATTAAGCCTCATGTATGTCCTATATGCTCAAAGACATTCTCATATTTATCAACATTGACGAATCATATAAAGATACATACGAAAGATGAAAAGCGGCACTTGTGTCCAACTTGTGGGAAAAGGTTTGATTCAAGCACAAATCTCAAGCAACATATGAACAGGCATATGGGTCTGAAAAGCTATTCTTGTGCCATGTGTCCGAAGAAGTTTGTTAGTAAAGGTGTGTTAACTTAAAATATATATTATCACTTTCTAGATTTAACCCCAAAAAATATATAACCAAATTTTCTTTTATACAACTAGGGTAGCACAAACAAGAATACGACCTGCTTGATGGTAAGCGGTTACCGTACCCTATGGACTTGCAAGACGAGGGGTTTCACTTGTGCATTGGCGACCCTGCAAGAATTGCTTCTCCATACCCTTTTTTGAAGAGCCTCAAAATCAAAAAGTTATTTATGCAGTAAGGCACTTATGAATGTTAAGCTGTTACATACAGTTGGATTTACCACCAGTTCGACAGCAAGGCTTCTTTTTTTTTTTTGTGTATGATCTTTTAAATTTACAGCTTTTGTTCCAAATACTTCTAAAATATACATTATTATGCTTATTCATACAATTATCACCTAGCCAGGGAGGATGCAAGTGCAGAGAGAAGCTACTACAACCATATATTCTTGTCTTCCACATAATGAGCCACCTTATAGCAGGCTTTTTCAATGCTCATGCTGTTTAATCAATAACTAACCAAAAGAAAAGCCTGTAGTAGAATAATCTACAATATCATTTCAGGTGAGCTCAAAACCCATATGATCACGCACACAGGTGAGCGCATGTACAGTTGCGAACGATGCAAATCGAAATTCATTAACCGTACCTCACTTAGTAAACACATGCTGAGTCACTTAGGATTGAAGCCATACCAATGTGATGCTTGTCATATGAAGTAAGTATGCTAAGTCCATCTTTTGAAATAAACAGCAAAGAGAGACACCACAGATATAAATCTAGATGACGCGAGTGTATGTACTTCGCGTGTCAAAAGCTGTGCAAATAAAAAAAAAAAATCAACTTCATAATACACTAAAAAGTATGAAATAACTCTAAACTGACACTGATTTGAAGTCAGCGAAATATTTTTAATGGAATACATCGTGCTCTTTCATCTTTGTCCATATATTGAAAACTACTGAACCGATTTCGATGTAACTTGCACTGTTCCCTAAGTTGAAGTAAATGTAAACCATTAAAAAAAATGGTTACAATCCGATTAATATCTTCGGAGATATGCGTGGACAAACATAAATACATATAAACATACATACACCTACGAAATTTTGTATATTTGTTTGGAAGCCCTAATAGATTATCATATGTGAATATAATGCAGTTCTAATAATATTACATACATACATGTCGAATTGATAATCTCCTTTTTTTTTTAAGTCGATTAAAAAGAGAGAGCAATACTATTCTTTTGAAACTGTTTCTTACGGACAGGGAACTCACCTGAGGCTGCATTTCCACCAGAGATGTGTAGCGAGGGATGTGTTTGGCTGACAAATAAGATTGCTTCACTTGAAGCTCTAATGCCAGCTTAGCTAAATCAATCTTGTGACATTACGGTTGTTATAAAAAAATTACATGGTTGGTTTTCCTACGGATGGAGGGACTTGCTTGCGGTATCTATTTAGAATTATGTCTGTGAGAGACACCTCTTCAAAAGTGACTTCTAAGCTTGGCCATACCTTAGTTAATTTATTTGAGGTAGTGTTGCATGTCATTCTATTTGACATTAGGTCCTACAAAAATAGTCGTTAGATGTGTCAGTGGCCAAATGCAAGCCCATTAAAAAACAGATTACGCACAATGAATTTGCAGTGCTGAGCTGGTAAATCTGGTAATGACCACCACAGATAGCTTAGGGTCGGTGTAAGCCTAGCCACAGAATAAATAATAGTAGCCTAGCAGAGTCCCAGAGCAGTGTTAGTTTGTGGCAAAATTTAATTTTCTTAACTTGATAATGATATTTGTAATGATAATGGTGCCGATTCTGTGGTAAATAGTACAAAACTAATTTTAGTCACATGCCATCTCTTTCTTACAAACATTTTATTGAAAAAGGATAGAACATATTTAAAGGTTTAAATTAGTCTTTTTAATGTTTAATGTTGTGCTTTTAACTTTAATTATTCATTTTTAATTGTTTATTATTTTTTCAATGAATTTGTAATACTATGTTATTTTTAGTTAAACCTGTCTGTTTTTTACTTTTTTTCTTGCCACAAATAAATAAATTCATTTTCTTTGCTGTCTTCATTTGCGGGTATTTAGACGTAACCGCGATAGATGGCGACTAAATTTATATTGAAAACAAGCATTGCACTAATTTGACGGGACTAAATTTCTTACATCCTTTTCTTATGTTCTTTTTTAGAAAGAGACAGTGAGAGTAAATTGGTTAAGATGTAAACAAAGGAATTAGCACCATGGATGTTCTTTTCATGATAGTTGTTTTGTTTTCCAGGTTCACGAGTAAATACCATCTGAAGCGCCATTACCGTATACACACCGGTGAAAGACCTTACCGATGCGATATATGCGAGCAGGCGTTCACGCAGAGCAATGATTTGGTTAAACACAAGCGTTCGCATTTAGGCGATAAATTATATGAGTACGTATATTTACGTAGTTTTCACTAGCTAGAGGTGTGTAACTCAGTTCTGAACCAGCTCAATGAATCAGATCACACGGGTTTGAGCCGTTGAGCTACAGCTCAACACAACAACAAAATGACTAGCTTCCGGCTCAATCCAACTCCTATTGTATCTGCGACTCCCTCCATAGATTATTCTTGTGATTCTAATCTACGAATTATTATTTCGTTCTAAAACATTTAAATAATAATTTAATTCAATAAATAAATATGTAATACAACTAGATAATATAAAAAGAGAAATAATTTCAACTCTTAAGTATGAAAAGAGTCGCTCGGATGAGTCGAACGAATAGCGGCAGCTCGGTCGGCTCGATTCGACGCGCGGTATTCAGTGAGCGTGCGTGCTTATCGTGGACTATAGGTACAAATTGAGGTGATCTGCGAGCTGAGTCATTGAACCGGCTCACAAATCTGAGCCGCGAGCAGATATGCAGCTCGCGATTTTTTGATGAGTTACACACCTATATCACTAGCGTTCCCGGGATAAAAGAAGCATTTAAAACACGGGGATAATGTAGGTACAGTAGTACCCAACTGATAAGGCGCGTCGTGAATCTTCGTTCGCACAGAAAAGAAAGTATGGCCCGAAGATTAACGAAAGAATGCTTAAAAGTTACAATCAACTGTAGATCACTAGTATAAGGTTCATAATACAGTGCAGCTGTTATTTCCGTCTCACTCGCAAGTGACGCCCCTCTGCGCAGGTACATCGGTAAGCCATAGATATTAGTTGGGTACTATTGTAGCTTCCTATAAGTGAGAGAATTTTTGGAAACCTTTGGTGGTTCCTGAGATTAGTCTGTTTAAACAAACTTAACACGTCGAATATACATGCTCCTTTTTTTAATTTTAAGTTAATAAACATGTCTTATTTAGATTATGTATTTATAACTGGCTAAGATTATAGTGTGGTTTGTGTTTCAGATGTGATCAATGCTCGCAGCGTTTCCGGTTAAAAACTGAACTCCGTAATCATATATCGGAACACTTTATAACTGCCCGACTGCAAAGTTTAAACGTAACAAACAATTGTACAGAAATTAATGGTAATACCATGACTGATGACCTGAAAGGTAATGGTAATGATATAAATACTAAAATGGGATTAAAAGTGTTGGTCATGTAGAAATGTGATGAAAAGTAATTGGGGATATCTCTCTCAACTGTCCATTCAAAACAATGTTCTAGAAAGCAGACAATAGGGATGTATTCTGGGTGAAAAAAATATCAAAATTTCCATCTTTAGATCATCAAAAAATATTGGACACTTAATTTTTGCTTTATCAATTCAGTAAAAAACAAAGATAAAGCGCGTCAAAATTCGGGAGCTCGTGACGTCAATTGTTTGTGAACGTTTAACCATGGCGTGACGTCACGTGGAACTTCAACACACAATTTCTGATTTTTTTGATTGATTGAGAAAAGAAAAAATGCGTGTCTAATATTTTTGATTATGTACGGACGGACTAAATATAAATTTTCAGGCCTATTGGTACAGTAGTACCCAACTGATAAGGCGCGTCGTGAATCTTCGTTCGCACAGAAAATTAATTATAGCCCGAAGATTAACGAAAGAATACTTAAAACTTACAATCAACCTTAAATCACTACTATAAGGTTCATAATACAGTGCAGCTGTTAATTCCGTCTCACTCGCAAGTGACGCCCCTCCGCACACATTGCGGCAGCTGCCGACCAATAGCATTCTCCGCGCAAAATGTATCTTCTGCGCAGGCAGGTACCTCGGTAAGCCATATTAGTTGGGTACTACTGTACATACATATTATACACTAGCTTCCGCCCCGCGGTATCACCCGCGTTCTAAAGGGATCGTATGTTTTTCAGGGATAAAAAGTATCCTAGTTTGTTAATCCAGGACATATTTCATCCAAATCCATTCTGTAGTTTTTCCGTAAAAGAGCCACAAACATCTTCACATCCATACGACCTTTCATAATAGCTGTCCCCCGCGGTTTCACCCGTTTTCCCCGGATAAAAAATATCCTTATTCCTCTCCATATCACCAGTTATCAGCGTGTCAACGGCTCAGCCCACCTAGACAAGATGGTCGACAATCGTCATCGTTAGTAAGCGATCAACCTTTTTATGGGATTGACATAAGAGATTGTTAAAAATCACGTGTTTTTTTTTTTTTTTTATACAACTAATTCGGTAAACTAGCACACGGCACCCCTGATGGTAAGCGGATACCGTAGCAATATGGACGCTTGCAACACAAACAGAATCGCTCACGCGTTACCGACCTCCCCCCTCCCCTATGAGCTCTGGCGACCTTACTGACGCGCAGGAACACAACTTTACACAACATAAAGTTATTTGGCTGTGGTATTCTGTAAGGTGGACGTACTTCCCCAGTCGAGCAAACAGTCGAACAGATATTTCGATTTGAAATGTCAATCCCATACAAAGGTTGATCGTTTACTGTCGATGACGATTGTCGATAACCGTCTTGTCTACTGGCCCTGAGGTTTAGTCCTCAAGAGGTAACAAACATAGGTAACTATCGCATTTATAATATTAGTAAGGATTATATTAATTTTAAACCTAATATTTTTATATACTAATTGTTATGATAAATATAAAAATATATAAGCGGTATAACGCCATAGCACGGCGCGGTAAACTATGAGTAAAAATAGCGGTACAAAGTAACTCGCAATGGTTTGCAGTGATAAAGATTTGTTACTAGAAAAGTGATTTAACAGTATCACAGTCTATAAAACCATACAGTCGTTCCGACGAAGACGTCTAGACAGGGCAATCGTGCGGGGTGTGAGGGACGAGACGAGGGGGAGCCCGACCTACGAACAAAACGATGTTAGTAGCTCGGGACACAGCATACTTTATATGGCCGACGCGATACTGTCTAGACGTTGTCGGCAATTTTCATGAGATCAAAGGCGTCTGACGACTGTATGGTTTTATAAACTGTGACAGTATGTTCTATACAATAAATAGATGTAATAATATTGAATGTGATTTGAATTATTTTGTGGCAAAATAATATGTTATCTTACTGTTTAAGTAATAAAGTTTTGTTATAAAAACCTGTTGTTTTGATTATTAATTTAAACCACCATTCTTATCTGAGTAAAAATCAATATTGAAAATCAATTGATCCATATTTGTTAGTACTATGCAGCGTCAGACACTTTTTTTGTAATTTTTTCATTGTTTGTTTTAAATACATTGACCGAATCCTGTCCCCCATAATACAGGCTCTTGCCTAGCTTGGGTGTAACTGTTCAATGTTTGTGCAACAAATACATAAATGTCTCTCTTGGGTGCATTAATCTTGTATAGCTGTTTAAAATATGTGTGATTTTATAAATAAATAAAAATAGGAGTTATAATCGGTGGAACTGAGACTTAACGGGCCAGTTGGCGTGTTTGCTTAAGATTCCACCTATCGCGCCGTAGGTTGTGGGTTCAATTCCCACACGGGACATGCATTTGTGTGCAAGGACATGGCTGTAGTACAAACAAAACGTAGTAGGTATATGTATTATATCACTTGTCTGGTTTCCATAGTACAAGCTCTGCTTAGTTTGGGATCAGATAGCCGTGTGTGCGGAATGTCCCAGGATCATTTATTTATTAGTATTTTCCTTGAACAATTCCGAAACTAATATCCGTAACTGAAATTATCCGAAACTCGCATATTAAAAAATATTTCATATCCCTGATTAGCTATTATTAATTATTGTACGGAACCCTCCGTGCGCGAGTCCGAGTCCGACTTGCACATGGCCGGTTTTTTAGGGTTCCGTAGCCAAATGGCAAAAAACGGAACCCTTATAGATTCGTCATGTCTGTCTGTCTGTCCGTGTATGTCACAGCCATTTATTTCCGAAACTATAAGAACTATAATGTTGAAACTTGGTAAGTAGATGTATTCTGTGAACCGCATTAAGATTTTTACACAAAAATAGAAAAAAAACAATAAATTTTGGGGGTTCCCCATACTTAGAACTGAAACTCAAATTTTTTTTTTTCATCAAACCCATAAGTGTGGGGTGTCTATGGATAGGTCTTCAAAAATGATATTGAGGTTTCTAATATCATTTTTTTCTAAACTGAATAGTTTGCGCGAGAGACACTTCCAAAGTGGTAAAATGTTTGTCCCCCCCCCCCCCTTTAACTTCTAAAATAAGAGAATGATAAATCTATAAAAAATATATGATGTACATTACGGTGCAAACTTCCACTGAAAATTGGTTTGAACGAGATCTAGTAAGTAGTTTTTTTTTAATAGGTCATAAATTGAAATTAATATCAAATACTCAGGTCTATACTACCATTTACTTATATACCTACAGGTTTTTACGGAACCCTCGGTGCGCGAGTCTGACTCGCACTTGGCCGGTTTTTATTTTTACTAGTAAGGTAGCAAACTAACATACTTACGGCCCGCCTGATGATAATTTTAAGATGGAGGTAATATAAAGTGAAAGATTAATATTAGCCCAGATTCAGAGGTTGCGTCACCGTAAGTGGAGTAAGCGGTCTAAAAATATACTTTTATTTATATTGTGCAACTGCAGTTTTTGTTGTCTGGGGTGGATATTATACGGGACATTTAAAGAGGTGTCTGTACCTATCAGAATGAAGTGAAATTATTATGATGTTAATATATCTGATGTGTGTTAGAAGACCATATCTCTGAAGTGGGAAATTACTTAGATTTTAAATGCTATTTTAGAATTTATAGACTACGTAGCGAATTGTTTTGGTAGTCGCACTTAGGGCCCAGTTGCCTTATAGGCGTAAAGGTTGGCAACACGGGCGCAATACCCTTGGTAGGTATAGATGTGACGGTTTTCGGATGGAGAACGAGGTGCTAAGCGGTTACTTGAGGGCATGAGGTTATTGATTTTTAGATATCTTTATCATCATCGACCACTGCTGAGTACCTACAGGTCTACTCCAGATAGATGGTGGGTAGATACTCCAGCACGCGTGCCCACTGCAGAATGGTGGAAGTAGGCTAGCGGTCCTGGTCAACACTTTACGTGCCTTCCGAAGCACGGAAACGGTGTAGTTGGAATACCACTATGTACCCATCCAGGTATCGGCCTCACCGGTGGTAGCTTTACTTTGCCGATCGATTAAGAACGGCTAATTATGCTACAGGTCGGTTAACTAAAGCTGGCACGTTTCAACACATTTACACCGTCTCTCTCGCGCAAAGTCAAGCTTATGAGTATGAAGGAGACAGTTATTGTTTTGCTTTTGCTACTGCTCATAAATATAGAGTGGTCTATTTTTGCATTCGTCCATTAGACTTGACTGATTGCAAATTTATGAGTACTGTGAACGTGCCAGCTTTCGTTAACCGACCTGTACGCAACGAGCGCTTAGATATATTTCATATATTTATGAATGGAAACGCTGCATGTCCCTAATGTTGGTTTCACTGAGTAAGAAAGATTAGGTATTACCACAATATTACCTCGAGTTATTAGAATGGTATTTCGGGTTTCCTATTACATGACTATTCTAAAAAGTTGCGGCTAGCATAGTTTAGAAACCACAGCTCTACAAGCCCGTCGGAGAATTACGTTTTTTTTTTCTTTTCTCACGGTCATCTGATCCCAAACTAAGCAGAGCTTGTACTATGGAAACCAGATAACTGATATAATACATATACTACTTTTTGTTTGTAAATACATACTTCATATACATAATTACACCCAGACTCAGGACATGCAGACATGTTCATGCACGCAAATGCATGTCCTGTGCGGGAATCAAACCCACGACCTGCGGCGCAATAGGTGGAATCTTTACCAGACTCTTAACCAACTGCGCCAACTGGCCCGTTTACCGACCTGCGATGAGGCCTGAGGGTGAGGCGTTAAAATATCGTGGGCAGGTATTATAAATAATTATTATTGTATTACTGTATCTACACTACAGTGGGTGAATATTTGTGTTTTTTTTTTTAAATCTAAGATAAAGCGTATCTAAAATAAAGTATATTTTAACTCGTTGGATCGCGGATGGCACCCTCGTCCTCTAATGATGGCGATGATAGCTTTTGATAGTGACGCCTAATGCAGTGGTGCAAGTCGTGGATTCGATTTCTACAAACTGCTTGAGCTTTCGGTTAAGGAAAACATCGTTAGGAAACCATAGCTGCTGGTATGGTGGGAACTTGTTACTTAGTACTGCCTGGCTGGCTACCACTCTCAGGTTGAAATTCGTTCGTCTTCAAGCACCAAAACTTCCATCCTTCTAGGGTGTGTTTACTTCGGCCACGCCAAATGGCCCGTCTTTGTATTGCACTGCCAGAGGGTAATGTATATGTTTTTTTTTTTTTACTGTGTATAGGCCTGTGTTTGACCACAATCTCACTATGGTAAGTGATGATGTGGTCGAAGGTGGTAAACACACAAAGCCTAGAAGGAACTGGCTCTCAAGTGCAGTGACGGAACACACCGATAGGTGGACAGATTTTCAACTTGAGGGTGGTAGCCAGCCAGACGGGTACTACAAAGTACCCAACCACCGTGCTATGGTTTCCTCACGATGTTTTCCTTCACCGAAGGCTCAAGCTCATTGTAGGATTCGAACCCGGGACCTTCGTCTCGGTATCCGACGTCACTACCACTGAGCTATCATCGCCTTGTAATGGTGTGTCCATGCTACGTGAATCGAGCACGAGCCGAGTCACGAACGAACCTACAACGAGCACGATGCGAATCCCTTTGTTCGTGAAAAAACTGACAATCGCGCTAGTTCGAGGCTCGCAAGTTCGTCCACGCTACGCGAATCGTGCTCGCAGTATGCTCGTTCGAGGCTCGGCTCGTGCTCGGTTCGCCAAGCATGGACGCACCATAAGATGTGAAGCCATAGATTAAGGGTTTAGGAATTAAACTCAGCGCCATGATCGCTAGTAGGAGTAGGTGCTTTTACCAATCTCACCATTGTAAGTTATGCGGTCGAATGTCGGAACACACCGATACCACCTCTGGTGGAACTGAACTGAAGCTCTAGAACTACTCTCGGCATGGCTTTACAACCTACCATCAATGTTTCATTCATTTATTAGTAAGAACTAAATCGTCAATACTAGATCTATCGTTACGTGATCTACGCGGAAACGCAAGGAAATTCCGGCTTTTGTAGACGTTTTCCACTTATGTGATTTGTTGGATAATATGGTATTGTTTGGATAGTTGCATTCCATAAACTTCTTTACAATTCTCGGGGGTCTAAAAGGCCACACTCAATATTGCTTTTGAAATACATCATAGCAATTTGTTTTTATGTTGTAAGAGTTCGCGCATCTTAACCGTGAGTCACAGACTAGTGAATTCAGTTGTTTAAACGGAGCAACTATTTTATTAATACAAATATTGGAATTAATTTCCAGATTGAGCTAAAGTATGTGTATGGATCCCTCACTGCACTTCGTAACTTATCAATTTCTCGTCCCGGGCGGATGGGTCCCGTAATTACTTACTCGTTTCTAAAAAAATGCTAGAAACTGATCCAAATATGTGAACATTTATTCATAAATCATCATAATTATTTATTGATACACATATAACTGTAGCGCCTAAATATAGAGATTTGGCCAAAACAGTTTTAATTTAACTTCACATATTTTTATTTAAACAGCTAAAAAACGAATTTGTGTCACTGTAGCCACTTGCTTGGTCTGAGTAATACCACAGTCTATAAAACCATACAGTCGTCGGACGCATTTGATCTCGTGGAAAATGCCGACAATGTCTAGACAGTATCGCGGCGGCTATATAAAGTATGCTGTGTCCCGAGCTACTAGCATCGTTTTGATCGCAGTTCGGGCTCGGCTATCCCGCGTCTCGCCTCTCACACCCCGCACGATTGCCGTGTCTAGATCTAGACGTCTTAGAACGACTGTATGGTTTTATAGACTGTGCCAGTGGCGTAACTATACCATCTGCTACTTTTGATGGGGCCCTATCAGTAAAAATCGTCGGTCATAAGTACGTAAAATTACTCGTCACGGGTAACGTGTACATCTCTAAAAATGAATCAACATATTTTTGTTTAGGTTGCTTGAAACGCTTAACGATTAACTTGAAATTGTCTTTAGTTGTTTCACTTTGGATTTTAAGCCGAACTTATAAAAATATACTTTTCAAATAAAATAAAATACTCAGGTACAATGTAAAAAATATTGTTGAGCTCGCGCCCTCTTGGGCCGGGGCCCTCTTGGGCCGGGACCCTCTTGGGTCGGGGGCCCGTGGCATTTTGCCAGCCCTGCCACCCTATTGTTACGCCACTGGACTGTGCTAATACCGGGTGACTGCTCAGAGCGGGGCGGAACAGCAACGTCGCGCTACCGCTTAAAATTGCTAAGTGATAAAGCATGGCCGCTTAGAGCTGACCTCCCCTGCTACGTACTATAAGTTATCCGCTTCAATGCAAGACATTTCGAAGTTAGAGGAGAAATCTACCATTACATACCTCATGCTGGCTGTGGTGATGAAATGAAATGAAATATTTTATACATTCAAATAGGCCTTCGCAGGCACTTATGAATGATGGATGATCAAGCTGTTTGTACCATAGGAATTTATGCTTGGATAATTATCAACTGTTCCGTAACTCACTTATTTAACAAGTGATAAATCTTACTCAAAGGTGGTCTGGAAGATAAGTCCGCCTGCTTTGTGTCAATTCTTGTATTGTTCTACTACGTGGTGTACAAAAAAAAAGCATATTTATCTAGGCAATTTTTTTTAGTCGGTGATAGCTCAGTGGAAATAACGTTAAAGTCTTTATTTATTTTATTTAATGATCTTGAGCTTTCAATTATGGAAAATATTGTGAGGATATCATGGCATGGTGGTTGGGTACTTTTTAGTACCCGATGGCTGGTCGAGTGGTGCCCAAGTTGAAAATCTTCTGCCAAGCGCCTCCCGATTAGTTTCTGCAGCGACACTTGAGAGCCAGTTCCTTCTAGAACTTACCATCTTCGGCCACATCATCACTTGCCATGGTGAAATTTTGGTGTTATGTACCTACCTAAGGGCGATGGCTGCCACACGCGTCATACATGTGAACAGGTGCTGCTTGTGGGGGCTGGTTTGCTATTTATTTACTTATTAAATATTTATTCAGTCTTCTTTGTAATTTTGCCGCCGCGCCGGGGCACGCAATTGTTTTCAGTGCGATTAGAATGTAAATATTATGTAATGAATCTAAGCTTGTTTTGAAAAGAGTAATTGCTGAGTTTATTGCCGGCTCTTCTCAGCAAATGCAACCTTCCGAACCGGTATTAGAGTATTAGAGTCAGACTTTTCATAAGTGCCTGCGAAGGTCTATTTGAATAAATGATTTTGAATTTTGAATTTTGACCTACATAGTTACGAAAAAAATTTGAGAGCAAAAAAAGAGACGTTTCTATTATTTGGAGGAAATTCACGATTTTAAGTCGTAAACGGGTGAAACCGCGAGAGCAGCTAATGTGTGGTGTACCATAATGTATGTACATTGTACATACCGAGGAAAGTTGTGTTCATACGATTTTGTAACTAATTCCATTTGATTCGGCGCAATGAGTAAGCATAACTATTGTGTTGCGAATCGCGAAATTCATGTAATATATTTAGATCTTATCACAATGCAGTAAGAGTCATAATATTACGTCATAAAATCGTGAAATGGTCAAGTGAGTATGGTGAGAGAAGCGTGGTAGGGCACTGTTAGTGGTAGTAACGCGCGGGAGTCGCACGCGCACTATCGGTACATAATCGAATTTTAAATTACGAACGGTTTTGTTTACATTTTTTTCGTACGTTTTTGGATTTTGAGCTTGAGAATGTGTGAGTATGTTTTTTTTAGGTAGTATTATTAACTAATCACAACTATCTACGTGCTAAAGGTATATGATAGGATACCTTAGTGTTTAAAATAAATAGGTATATCGAGAAATAAACAATATTAGAAATAATTTAAATTAAATACTAATTAATCATTATAAAAAATTGCCCTTTGCCTACTTATTTATCTAAAACAGTGTTTCCCAATGAGTGCCTAATTTTATCCTTACATTTAAACTTTATATCACGTTTTATTTCAAAAATAGGCACAAAAGATAAACTAATTAAAAAACAAAAAAAAAGTGTTTCAAAAATTAAAATCCTCCTCAATAAGCCATTAATCAAAAGCCCATGTTTCAAATTAAAGTTATTTATTACGCTAAAATATATTTTAAGGGTTATCAGAATCCTCCCCCCACCAAGCTTGCCTTGCTACTTAAGATACACCTGTTATTTTGAGATTAAAATTATTTATGTAGGAATGGTAATATTAATGGGTAGGTATCTGGTCTTCAAAATTATAATATTATCTAAATTAATTAGGCAGATTCAATGATTTTATAAGTAAAAGATGTAGATAGCAGTGGCGTGCATTCCATATAGGCAAATAAGCAATGCCTACCTCATAAGATTCAATACAATAATAGTTTGATTCAATTAAACTACATAACCACTTTAAATAAAAATTCTAACCTAACATTCAATACGAAATTTCAAACTTTGCCGCGCATGCACTCGCGAGTTCGCCTCACAAATTCAAGCACACTAAAACGATTTCGGCATATTCATACACACACACACACTTCTTTAAGATAGTACGACGAAAGCATAAATCACGCTTTTGCTATGCGTAGCATACTGACATTTGACATTCGCGATTTATGGACCAAAAGTAACCTTACCTACTCTGTTGTAAGTAAAGTAACCCATCCAAATTAAAAAGACTACAGTTTACCAACATTAGAGCAACTCAAATATAACTTCGCAATTTATTTGTGTTGGTTTGTTTATGGTTTGGCTGGCATTGTTTGCAATGTTGTTGTTATTTACTTATTGTGCTTTTGCGAAGTGTATCTGTGTGAAATGAAGAAATTTTGTGGTGAAGATGCAAAATGTATTGATAAATTAGTCCTTTAGTCAGTTTTCGTTTGTTGAAAATAGTAGGTAACTTGCTGTAGACCAACTCCAAAACATTCATGGATTCAAAACAAAGGTAAAAATCTTTGACATTTTAACACAGAATATTATGTTTATTATACACCTGGCTAACTGGGTGCTGTTATTCGAATCTATTATTCTGTTATTACGTATTTTGTTTGCTAATGAATCATACCAAATGTGTGTGGAATGATACGCTGACCTAAACAATTTTACGAATCTGGTCAAAAAACATGATCTATCTAAGAGGCATATTTAAGAGTATGGTATGGCCATGATTTATTCTGCCTACCTAGTCTGAAAACCAATGCACGCCACTGGTAGATAGGCTAGTTAGCTCACTTTAGCTATGAGTCGCGTCAGAGCAGCGTCAGAGCGTCAATTACATATTTTATGACGATTTATGAAGTACAAATCTTTTGTAGGTATCCTATCTACCTCTTTACTTACTATATCATTGGGCAGAGTCGAGAAAAAATAACAGATACAGACTCTATAAACTCATATAGGTACATTTTATAATCTTGTACCTATGTACGGATTACGTTAATATTTAGTTAGGATTTGGGGATTTCCTCAAAATAAATACACGAAAATATTTCAAATCTTTAGAAATATTTCGGCACTTCTCTTTACAGGTTTATGTAATGTTATTTTTTAATTAATTTAAGATGTATTTAGTTGGTCAAAATTTCCTCGATGTCTGAGCCTGAGTATTAAGTTAATTACATAACTAACATTGTAATAATTACGTTATGAAACGAGCAGCCTCCCTCACAATTTTACTCCTGATCCAGAGTTGGAGTAGAGATTGTTTTGTTCATACTCAAAAACTAATATACTGACGAGCAATATAAAAAAAACCGGCCAATTGCGAGTCAGACTCGCGCACCGAGGGTTCCGTACAAACTTGTAGGTATATGAGTAAATGGTAGTATAGACCTGAGTATTTGATATGAATATCAATTTATGACGTATAAAAAAAACTACTTACTAGATCTCGTTCAATTTTCGGTGGAAGTTTGCATCATAATCACACACACACACATACATCACATATTTTTTTTTGTTTTATCATTCTTTATTTTTATATTATTTATAGTTTCGGAAAAAAGTGACTATGACATACGGACGGACAGACAGACAGACAGACAGACATGACGAATCTCAAAACGGAACCCTTATGGGTTCCGTTTTTTGCCATTTGGCTACGGAATCCTAAAAAGCTACTTGTGCCTAAAGAAATTACCCTATTTTGTTTTTCCTTCTTTAAATTATTATTGTTTTGTTTTAATTTGGTGTTGTTTTAATGCGTTATTAAATACATTTCAATGTTGGTTTTCACTTCAAGTGTGTCGTGTGTGGTTTCGGAAATATTTCATGATATAACTAAGTGCCTTTTTATATTGCTCGTCAATATAAGTTTTGAAGGTAGGTACCTACTTATTTTACTGCAACGTGTTTATTGTTACTTAATTTTTAGTAGAAAACTTATGATTCAGTTATCTTTCAACAACCAGTCACTAAATAAGTTATAGCAATAGAATTTGCCAAAGCGAGACTAAATAAAATAACTAAAGCTAATCTGTAAACGCGAATTGTTGGGAAACTCGAAAAAGTATAAATTTATTTAGGCAATATTAATTAGGTAACTTTAGAAAAGCCAATTAGGTTGACACTGGAGACTAACGTTGTTTCGTAATTTACTTTTAATTCGCTTAGGTTTTGAATCTTTTTCATGAGACGCCTAATTTTAGTTCTAGTTTTTTGACGCTCTTGATTTATTTTCCCCAGGCAGACTCAGCCCCTAAAGAGGAACGAATATCACTCTCAAAAACTAATTCAGCCGAGTGTCAATTGGTCCCAATTTATATCGAAAGAATTGAAGTAAAAGCTGAGCTGAGAATATAAATAATTATCTCAGTAAATTTGTAACAATTTCATACAATATTATGATAAAACGGGAAGCTTTTTCTATTAAACGATATCCAAATATGATTTCCTACAAACGTATTTTGCAAGAATAAAATTCTTATAAGTAAGAGATATATCGATAAAGCACGCGAGCCATAATTATTTATGCTGACTTATTATATCTATACTAATATAATAAGAGATAATCTCGGGAAATATCAGGCCCTGAAAAATTTGTTTTGCGTGAGATAGTCCGCTTATTGCGGAAGGAAAAAAAAGTATTTGAACATGTCATCTTTTTTTCGGGTGAGTAATAATTACTTTTTATATGGGATGAAAATATGTAGAGTACAAGTATATAAAGTACAGTACAGTACTACAGTTTAAAGTTGAGAAGATTATTTCGAATAGCTAAGCGTTGATTTTTATGATTACTTTTTATTACTATTTACAAAAATGCTAAGTGGTTAAAGGTAACGAGGGAATTTAGATATTACCTTAAAGGTCTTTTCGAAGTGCTTCTTCGAACCTTTTGCCGAGAAAATAATAATTAATTAATTACCGGTAGGTTTTGTTTTTCTGATAAATTATGTATAGGATGTTCTCTCCGTGCTCGTTATAATTACCTTACTGTTTATAATCTAACCTAAATAATGTAACTGAGCAGGTAAGCGGCGCGGCGTTTAAATAATTGTATTGTGTTGTCTATCGGTTCTGATTAACGAGTCTGTAAACTTGAAAGTAGGTTACAGTCCGGCTCGAAGGATCATTTTGTCCTTCGTGCCGGTGTTAAAACTTATGTCTTTTAAATGAACTTGTAACAGTGATTTCAAACTTTTGTTGGTATTGCTATACCGATTTTTATTTTGTGGTTTACCTCGTACGATATTTTAATGTTCGTAATTGTATCGATAACGTACATATTTTTTTTTAAATCGACATTGACTTATATAGATCGTATTTGAAACTGGAGTAAGTTAGTATTATCGGTTTTTGCCGAACGTGTTTTTGGAATAATAAACTTAAAGCCATTGTGATATGATAGTATTTATATTATGTGGTCTCGACAACTTTTTTATGTGACATTATTGAAAAGTGGACTTCAGGTTTTCATTACGCGGAATTCATATTCCATAAATAAATATTAGAAATCAAAGATATACCTACTATAAGTACTACTGTAGATATTTATATAGAGTTATCAACATGTATACAAATATGGATCATCCCGCAAAATGATAAGCGTATTCTAAAGACACTTGCAGCACGAGGAATATCGTGTGATGAAAAAATCTCTTCAGTGAGCTCTATGCTCTATACTCCACAGAAAAAAAAAACACAGTTTAGTCATACCACAATCGGAGTGCAACGATAAGAAGCTTCTTTGAAACCTCACAGTGCGAGACCATGTGTGAGGATGAGCTCCCCGATGAGGCGAGAGGTCAGATGGTAGAAGGTACAAAGGCAACTGGATAGATGAAAAGTTTCACCTTATCCCGAGGTATGCGCTAGCCAGTAAAGTCGCGATCGTGTCCAAGTTTGGAATAAATTTTAAAGTTGAAATGCAACGGTTTTTTAAATATTCAATATTAGAATTCGAAGTTTAATATCGAAAGTCGCAATTGCATTCTGATTTCCTTCCGCATCAGCTATTTTCACTTTGGAAATGAGAGTAGAAAATCGTGAAGATTGTGTTAATACCGACGAATAGGTCACTTATAACATCAAGTTATGGCAGTACAAAATAGAATCCGTATCAAAAATTTGTCCTTATTTGATCAAAAATATGTCGAACGCTTTATTTTATTGCATTTTTCATTCAACCGACTCCGAACCTATCATACCAAATACTTAACTCACTAGTTGATTAATTAAACTATTACCTCAGAGTAAATAAATACTACGTCTACAACTAATAAAGTTACGATACAACTAGTTACCATTGGGAAACCGGCCCTTAATCATAAACTTAGTTACATAGCGTGCCTTAAGAGTATCACACAAAATTGGAATTACTGGAGTACCTAGCTTGTGAAACTAAAACTAAATGAACTGAGTATTATTTTGGACTAGATTCGACCCACAGTGGTTTTACCCACGTTTCCGAGGGATAAAAAGGTATTATTGCTACATAAAAAGTTATTTAGGGTATATCTAATTAATCTATACGCTAATCTGCCATGTTTTATCAAAATTGATCTGGTTTTTTTATGCGCTCGAAGCCGCTGGTAAAAGCTAGTAAAATATATAGAGTAGGTACAAATAAAAGGAATGAAAAAAAAATTACGGCACAGGACGAGTGTTAAAAGATTTATATAATGAAAATAATCACTCGTTCTTTACATAAAAGTAAAACTATATAATTTTGGTTCCTTAAGAACTACTTATACGATATACACAAAGTGACAGTAACTACTTACAAGATTGTAGGAAGTTACAGCGAGTTTCTTACCGGACGATAAATAAGGACGCTGTTCCTTAGTTATTTTCCATGATACGTGTACAAAATTTACTAAAATAATACTAATTTGTACTGTAATAGGGTACTTTCTAACACTCGCCTGCGTCACAGAGTAAAGGGGACAGAGACCAAGCTTCATACAACCGCGCTACTGTAGGTACACAACTACAAGCTTGAGGCGCGTGTGTGCGAAAGCACAGGCGGCTCGTCACGTACGAGGGGAAACCGGTTTATACTGGCTCGGCCTGTGCTCAAACTCAGGGCACTCGCGCATCGTGTTTGTTTACGTTTAGATTTTAATAATAGAATTTTAATATCCAAATGTGTAAATATGGTTTACTTTACTGAGTCTATGAACAATAATATAATGAATAAGTTTTCTATTAGTATCTTGCATATAATAGGTAGGTAGGTATTAGCTTTCTGGTAAATTGTTTTTATATTGACTCTTTTCTCGTAAATTAATGGCATGATGGGTGTTTATGATTTCAAATACGTAGGTGTACCTTCCTACCTATCCTATTTAACGAGCATGTATGTTTTGAGATCTCGAAAACGGCTTTAACGATTTCGATAAAATTTGCTATATGGCGGTTTTTGGGGGCGATAAAGTGATTCAGCTAGATTTCATCTCTGGGACAACGCGATCTGCCGAGTTTGCGAGCAAATCTTAGTCACACAGGTATGGTCAGCGTCAAAACTAGATTTGCATTTTAGTGCCCTTTCCTAATAATCTGTAATATGTGAATAGCAATATTCTATCATCACGAAGAAGCTGATAGGTATACATTTTTATGTATTCATTTAACGTTATTCTCCTGTGCTAACCCTACCAAAATAGGTATAATTTTTGAACGCTCCTTAGAAGCTTGTACTCTGTTCCCTTCAATCCTCTGTGCCTGCGTAGCTTCCATCCTCTTATTGAACACCTGTCGTCAACTACCTACTGGTGTGTAGTGTGTACCGGGAGTTGCACTTGAGAGCCACATGTCTTTGTGGTTGCTACGTATTGCTAATGTCGATAGGCGACGGTAACTACTACCATCAGACGGACTGTCTGTCGGATTGTCAGCATTCTGCCAAAAAAACGGTTTTAAGAGATGTAGAGCATATTCGCTCAACGAGCAGCTCGACTCGAACCAACTTACAGAATATCGCAGCCATATAACTTTATGTTGTGTTCCTGCGCGTGAGTAAGGTCACCAGAGCTCATTGGGGAGGGGGGAAGGATCGGTAACGTGTGAGTTATGCACCGGGGCGCCCCGGATATTGCAAGCGTCCATTGGCTACGGTAACAGCTTACCACCAGGTGTTTTTTGTCAAAGTAGTATAAATTAAGATTAGGAATCCTTTAATAGAGTCAGGATTGTATTCAGCTACGAGTAGGTAGGTACTAAGAATGTGATAGTGTTTTTCTATTAATGTCCGTACATACTTAATACTTGAGGCTTTATTGTATGACTACTTATCTCAGTTTGTCTAAAAACTGTTAAACTTTTGTTGATAATCTTTGCAGGTTATATAAATAAATAAAAAAATATCTCCCGGATCTGACATATTTATATGTGCATTATCAGAAGGTAATTGTGATAATCAAAAATGATTAACGTCAATTGTCACCACTACACCGGTTTAAATAAGATCTTTTTAATGTCTAGACCTACTAGGTAAACCGGTCAACAACGTATCATAATACCAGATTTTCTTTTTATTTTCACGAAAACCGGAACTCGCGCTCCTCACGGGTTTTCCCGTATTCCTAAGTATTGTATATTCAATTTTAAGGCCCTAGCTTTTTTTTATCATAATCGATACGGTAGTTTATCCTTAAACCCTAGCCAACAAACACATGTAAAAGAAAATGACCTAAAAGTAGCGTTCCTAATAAGAAGAACTAAGATTTTCCTTAACTTGTGCAATCATTTCGCTGATACACATCGATGCGCTTGCGTTAAAGATCCGAGTTCGATTGGGCAAATGGTGCGAAGTGCGACTCACACATACCTGCCGGCTACCAGTCGTCACAGTATAAGTAAGAGGAACAGTATGTCGAACGACCAAAACGCGCCTCATGTCTACGCTCCTCGAATTCTCGATGTATGAATTGAACGAAATATATTGATTCCACGTTGAATGCTACGCACAGGTGGCGCGGCGGGTCTACCGTGTAAGTCAATGGTAATCTTATTCAAATGGGCTACATTGACATCTCATTATCTGGAGTTCTATATCATTTCACGTGTACCATAAAAATAATAGAATTGTAGATAATTGGACTGTTTTACAAAAAACTTAAACCGACTTCAAACTACACTAAAAAGTAATCAAATCCTGATGTGATGACAATGGGACTAAACGGGAAGTGTACCCTTCCAGACAAAAAAAGATTTTTCCAAATCGGTTAATAAATGACGGAGTTATGAGGTAACAAACATTAAAAAAAACAGCCGAATTGTGAACCTCCTCCTTTTTTTTAAGTCGGTTAAAAAGGGAAGTCGATTGTAATGAAGTTCGTTACGATTGACTAATTGTAGCCTGGCGGGTCCCTTCTACGCCGCCGCGCCGTTGCGTGGTTTCCTACCTATCTTGGCTTTAGGTAAATATTTCAAGGACACTGTCGAGACCACATACTGTTCCGCTTACTGCTACTGTCTACTGTGCCGACGTCAACAACAGGTGTCGTGACATACTGACATGGCTATTACGTACTCTTACGAGTATTATCCAAGAGCGAATGTTTCAGTTGATTTCATAAGGTAAAAAAAGTAAATAAAACAGTGAATACACGTGTTTTAGCGGTAAACTTTTGTTATCTAATATTTTAAGGCTGATGATGTAGTATGTTTTGATAGTAGGAGACGAGAGTATAAATATAGGGTGACTGGTAATTACTAAACGATAACACTAACGATACAACTTTCCCAGAGGAACATTTTAATAAATTTACTTAGCACATTAGCCTAATATATATAATATTTAGTACCTAACAATAATAAGCATACACCATCAGCTTTAATTTAGTTATTTATCAATATTTGTTTCTTTGGGAAAGTTGTTTGTTATCATGAGTACAAGTATTGTTTAGTAATTACCATTTTCACCCTATCTATAGGTATATGCCCAAAGTCTAGATTGATTTATGTAATAAATCTATCTTTGTTTTAAACTAATTGCTGAGTTTATTAACGTATCTACTTTTTAGACCAGTATTTAAGTTAGAAAACTCACATCTAATATTATTTCACAAATAAAAAGTTTATTCTACAAAAAAAGTGCTTTTACAGCCATTAATTTCAGATTTTCTTCTTTGAACTACTACTTACTTTGTACGTATTATTTATATACTCTGAGCTTGTATTTAACCAGTCGATGAACATTACCACACAGCAGGTAACGGCGTTATGTAAGCTTTGGTGTTTGTTTATATTAAATGTTATATAACACTAATATTTCGCGTCGATAAATAAAAACTGTGTTCTGACGAAATGGTAGTTACACGAAATGAGAACACGCCGTTTTATTTAATGTTACAGTTTTGTTAACTTTTAACTTGAATAAAGTTGCAACAAGTTAACTAATCATTATGAACTAGTAACTTAGAGCATTAGGAGCCATTCACACTGTTTTAGTATAACCTATAAAAAAAAAATGTTACAGGAGAAGGTTTTTTAAATATTTGCACTATTAAGTTGAAAAACATATAGTAATAATTTTTGGAGTCTTAAAAGTAATTTTTATACTCCGTGACTTTTTATTCGGAAACGCAGCCCACTTAATGTAACCAATGAAAAGGTACAAATCATTCATAAATTTTTTTTTTTGATAATTTATATTTAAAAATAATATATAATCATTAGAATTATGAAAAATCGAGTTAATAAATAAAGTTTACGTACAAAATGGTAGAAAATACCAACCCAGAGCACGAGTAGACTGCGTTCGTAACAGGGTGTTTAAAAATATTTGTATTTTTTTAAATTATACAAATGCAAAAAAAAAATTTTTTTTGTGATTAGTACCTATTCATTGGGTACATTATGTGTGCTGCGTTTCTGAAACGTCACGGTGTATGTTAATTTTCAACTGTAATGCGCATTAGCGCGTTGTTTTTTTTTATTGCATAAAGCATTCAAAATATTTCGCGGTTTCACCCGTCATAAGTACCCTTCTGTTAAATGACTTTGATAGATTAAACACAAACAAATTTTCTATAATAATCCGGAGTAAATATATCAAATATGAGCAATTTTTTTTTCTAATGAAAAATATTTAATAACTAGATATATGCTTATGCTATAATAAGATGTCAGAAGTTGCTTATTTCCAAATAAAATCAATACAAACAAACATACAACACAATATTTATGTGTGGAACCATACGGAGATAGTAGTCAAACCGGTAACAAGAATGTGTGTCAAGCTATGCCATTAAACTTGATAATATTACAGAAATATGCTAATATATGCTAAATTACATAGATACGCGGTCGAATTAGATGATGTTTGATTATTAATTAAGTTGTTTCATATGAAAGAGGAAGTATGAGTTTAATAACCTGGGAAGTAATAATTTTCATCAAGGGTTGAAGACTATATCAGATAGGTATAGGGTAGGTGAGTTTCTTGCCGGAGTCTTCTCAGTTTAAGTTGTATTTGGAACCGGTGTAGAGTCATTTGTTAACGTTCACAAGAGCCTTTTCAGGGCCTAAATTGAATAAATATTTTTTGATTTTGATTTTGATTTTGGTATAGACTCTATAATCAAAAAAAGTCATTTATTCAGTTTAGGCCCTGGTAAGGCACTTATGAACGCTAAATTGGTACATACAGTTGAATTACTACCGATTCGGAAAATCGGAATGACTCCGGCAAGAAACACAGCAAGGCTCTTTTTTAACCGACTTAAAAAAAGGAAAGGTTCTCAATTCGGTTGTATTTTTTTTATATTTTTTTTTATATTTGTTACCTCATAACTTCGTCATTTATCAACCGATTTGGAAAATTCTTATTTTTTCTGGGTACACTTCCCGTTTGGTCCCATTGTCATCAGATCAGGATTTGATTACTTCTTAGTATACTTTGAAGTCGGTTTAAGTTTTTTGTAAAACAGTCCAATTATTTTGTGGAAGATCTTTTCATATTACAGCTTTTTTCCAAATACTTATACAATATATATTATTATTATGCTTATTCATACAATTGTCACTTAGCCAGGGGGGATGCAAGTGCAGAGAGAAGCTACTACAACCATATATTCTTGTCTTCCACGTAATGAGCCACTGGCTTAGTCAATTATAAAAGTTTCATCTCAAAATATATTAGCTCAAAAAGTCATACCAAATTTTTGCTTCCAAGTTTATTGAATTAAATTCATAATCAACATATCACCGCTCAATTAGAGTAATTATCTTTTCACGTTCAAGTTCAAGTTAGTAGAACTTACAAAACCTGGAATTTATTATTTAGCCCACATTAATTACAACAACAAGATCAAACGTCTCTGTCCATAATCACTTTATATTATAGTTAACTATATAATCTCATTCAGTAAAAGGGGAGACTATCACAATGAAAGAACTTTTACATTAAATTGACTGAAATTAATAATTCTGCTATTATCCTTTGTCACGGGTTTCTTTAGGTAAATGCTTTGTTTGATTTTCATTGAAGAAAGTTCTTTTAGTTGCCAAGTCTGTCGGCTATCTTACCATCAGATTGTGTTTAAGAATTTTGTTTAGGCGCTGCGCAAACGTGTGTCTTGTGTCAGCCACAAGCTACAAAGAATATTTGATTTCTATTGAACCAGTATGAAATCAGCCATTCCCTGCGCAGATTTGTGTCCAGTTGCTTCCACTTTACACATACTAGTTGTCGATCAAAAAGTGTTTGGTGTCGGTAACTGGAAACTAAACGTCATCAGTTGAAGACACAAGCAACAAAAAATCCTTACAATTGTACTGAAACTGACTGAAAACAAGCGGTGACTGTGTCCGATCGCCACTACTGGACGCAGCAATTACCAGCGGTTACCAGTGACCAGAAGTAGCAACCGGCGTCTGTGTCCGATAGAAGTAGCAACCGGCGTCTGTGTCCGATGTCCGACATATGACACACTTTTGCGCAGCGCCTTAGCCAGCCAATAGGATTGCTCGGTGGTTACAGTCTAGCTTGTTGCAGCTGTAATGAAGTGATTTTATTGATAGGCTTAAAGACATCTCTTGCTACGTCTCTACGAGTGAACATATACATATAGTATTAACACATCTATAATATTATCAACTTTAATGGCATATTTAAAGAGATAATCATCATCATCATCAGCCTATAATGTCCCACTGCTGAGTACAGGCCTCCTTTCACAAGTCAGGGTGGGCGGGAATGGGCAGATACTCCACCACGCGTGGTCAACCTTACTGATGGAGTTTTCAAGTCACCTAGAAGGCCTCCGACTAGCTTAACGACTATCACAATTAAGTGATAACCGGGACCAACGGCTTTACGTGCCTTCCGAAGCACGGAAACGCTCGATTTGAAATACCACTAGGCGGTCACCCATCCAGGTACCAACCACGACGGTGGTAGCTTAACTTGCCGATCGATTAAGAACGGCTTATCATGCTTCACCACGAGCGGATCTAAATAGATAGTTAGGAAAGAATTTTCAGTTTAAGTTTTCATCGACCGAAAACTTCGTAGCACTTTGAACGCGTTGAAATCTATACTACAAACATTTTTTATTCGCATAATGCTACGTATGTTTTGTTGCTTTCTACTCTATTTGCGTATCTAGAGTTACTTTCAGGGGGGGGGGGGAGGAGCTTCTAGGGTGAGCCGTGCCCTACTAAATGGTTGACTTTCAGACACTCTTTTTGTAAATGCTGTCAATGAAGTTACAGAAGAAGATTTTTAAGGAAAATATTTATCAGTTTTTTTTATTTCTCGTTAAAAGAAATAATGAATGTAAGAGGCTTTGAGGTATTGAGGTCATGTTTATATCCCAAAAGTATAAATAAACGTTCCTTGACCGTAATATGTCTGTATCAGTTTAAAAAACGGGTTTCAAGGTATCTGTTTAAAACCTACTGGTCTTTACATAATACAAATTTAATTAATGTTTTTAAAAGACATAAAATGTTATGTTATAACTCCCGATGCAAAAAGAGGCGTGTTAAAAGTTTAATATCAAGGTCTGTTTGTGTGTCTGTCTGTCTAACCTTAAATCTATAAATGGGTGAACAGATTTGAATGTGGCTTTATTAAAAAAAAATATAAGAAATAAAATTTTAATTGGTTGTCACTGGTTCGAAATTTAATAATTGTGTTATAATTAAAATTAAAATTTGCGTTTTAATAAGAAGAAAGTGCAGATGTCGCGTCTCGGTAAATTATTTAGTCTATAAGTCACATATTTTAATGAAAGTTACGCAATAGCGAAAGAAAATGTAAATAGTCGGATGATACTTTGATTTTATTAGTAGTATGACATACATAGACATAGCTACCTCACTTTATTATAACTACCAGTGTTACTGGTTTCTCTTATTTTTACATGAAGTAATAATCCCGTATTTTTACAAGCTTTTATTTATCTTGCAATGTATGTATGTTGTTTGTTCGGGTGGAATCTTGCAAATCGAATTTCACCCACGTCCAGTGGTCGGATTCACTTGATATTTGGTATACATTAGTATATTGGAAGACAATGCAAGTACAGTCAACAAAAAGTACAGTTACCAAAAAAGCTTGAATTAAAAATTATTTTTTTAAGAAAAACTTATTATTATATCGAATTTAAAAATGATTGACGTTAATAGGTGTATGTAATGCAATTATAGATTATAGCTCTCTTATTTGTTAAGATATGATATTGAAGCGATGATTGTGGGTTCGAGTCCTACAATGAGCTGAGCTTTAGGTGAAATGTGAGGAAACCATAGCAGGTTGGGCAACCCTCCAGGTAAAAATTTCAAAAAACGTGTCGTCAAACATCCCTATAGTAGGTACAATCTTCGTGTTCCTTTGATTTTATTGGAGTCTAGCTGACATTTATTTTTTACGTATATATGTAAGAATGTAGATTTTTTCTCGTTACCATAAAAGAGGATAAATAATAATTACCTTATTATTTATTTGTAAACTATGTTAACAAATATGTATTATATGCGTAAATAATATTTATAATGTAATTGCATCAAAAATATATTTTAAAATGTATTTAATTATTTTTTTGTCATTTATGTAAGTATTTAAGTACATATTCCTTTGATTTTATTGGAGTCTAGCTGACATTTATTTTTTACGTATATATGTAAGAAATACATCATTTGAGACTTGGATTAAAGGTTTAATAGCCCTCTTTAAAACATAATCAGACGAGTAAAAAAATCTATTCACTGTTTTTTATTTTAAAAAAGAAATATCATTTGACGAAGTCGGTACAACAGTCGTCCCGTCTGATGGTAAGCGGTTACCGTAGCCATTATGACGCTTGCTACACACGCACAAGGCATTACTCACGCTTTACCGAACTTTCGCCCCTCCCCAATGAGCTCTGGCGACCTTACTCACGCGCAGGAACATACGACCTTTCCCCCCTCCCCAACGAGCGACCTTACTCACGCGCAGGAACACAACGTAAAGCTATTTAGCTGCAGTAGGTATTCTGTAAGGTACCCTTTGCTTTACCCCTCTCAAAACTTATATTTTTTATTTTAATATATTGGTAGTTTTATGTTTTGAACTGAACATACACCTACCAATATATTAATATAATGCGAAATTTAAATTGAAATGTGTTGATAACCGGGCGTCACCGATTCGTTGTCCGATAAATCGGAATTTGAATATCTGTCTATTGCCAACCTCATTGTCGAAATCATCTCAGTAGAAAAAAAAACTACTGCAACAGACAGTGACTTTCACTATGGCGGTTGTATTACATTACTCCTTTTTTTGCAGGCAGCTAAGGTGAGGTGGTCGTTGCAGTTGGTGCCGTAGATCAGACAGTGTTGTGGCCATATTGTGGTGAATAAAGTAAAGTGATAAAGTGATATTTTGTGAAAGATAACTTTTTGTGACTACAAGAGACACTTTACAAAATGGTAAGTTTAGAGTTAATTGTTTTTTTTTTAGATTAATGTAAAGGTAGATAGCTAGATAAGTCTTTATTGTACACGAGAAAAACAGTTAACAAATCAGAGGGAAAATAATATAATATTAATAACTGTACAATGGGCGATCTTATCGCTAAAAAGCGATCTCTTCCAGACAACCTTAGGATGGAGAGGAATTTATAATAATATACATTATAAGACGGTGGTGTCATTTTATGATAAAAAATAAATCAATAAGTAAATACGAATGTGTATGTACTTACTTAATTACAATATATATTTATCATGTAATTACAATATAAATATAATTTACGCATATAAACATTCTTTACAAATAAATAATAAAGTAATTATTATTTATCCTCTTTTATGGTAACGAGAAAAAATCTAGTTTCTTTTTAGTTGTAGAGCCAAACAAACTTCTAGAAAAGATCGTTTCAAAGTAACTTTTAAATGATAGTAAATTGCTTTTCGTTTGACATGAAAAGAATATTCTAAAAATTAACGTAAAATAATTATAATTGTATTTATGCTTCGTAACTTTGATTACAAAAGCTCACTCACACCAACGACTCCATAACATAATTAAATTAATTACCAAAAACACAAACGAAATACAATTCAATTCAAATATTGATATAATTGTTAGGCAACTATATATTAACTATATAGTGAATATTTCGCCCTTTGATGTTTACTCTATAATATGAGTTTGTATATTTTAAGCATAGAAATAAATATACCATTTTAAGTTATATTTATAAAGCTCTATATTTGTTTTCCATTTATATTATTTATCTAAATTTACATTAACAACAGAGTACTATTTTTTTAACCGACTTCAAAAAAAGGAGGAGGTTCTCAATTCGTTTGTATGTTTAAATTATTTTTTAGTCTGGAAGGGTACACTTCCCGTTTGGTCCCATTGTCATCAGATCAGGATTTTATTACTCCTTAGTGTACTTTGAAGTCGGTTTAAGTTTTTTGTAAAACAGTCCAATTATTTGTGTTCAAGTTTCTTTTTTTTTTATTATCAAACAAAAAATTTACAATAGGGATTAGTATGAAGACATTCTCAATAAAACCACAAAGGTTTATAATAAATGGAATGACTTCTCGATCGACATTCGTCACATTGTCATGCAGTAGGTAGGAATATAAATACTAAGTACATCGCAGCAAATAAATTAATTGAAATTAGACATAGGTACATGTAACATAATATAATAGGGCCGCACTCCACTCCGTACACACTGGATTGGCTGTAAGTAGGTATGAACAAATGATTTACAGTAGGCTTAGTGCGAGTTACATAAAACAAACCGAATGACTTCGCACCAGCGTTTTCGAGAATTCCTTCGTCACGTCGTTTAGTGCATAAGTGCGAGTGCGAGTGACAAGCTAGGTATTTGATTCAAGTTGTGTTTCCTCACTGTGAACTGAGTTTGTTTTTTTTCTTATATTGGCAGCACGTTTCGTCTTCGCAATAAGCCGGCTAAATTAAATACAATAAATTGCTTATGCTATTTGAACGTAGACGTTGTATATCAAAACTACTCGGGTAACGCGTAGCGTCATCGCGTCACTTTGTTTATACAAACCATGGACGAATAAATATACAAACCGAATGGTTAGTATGTCGTATCGTATCATATGGTTATCTCATCTAATATAGTAGTCATCCGTGAAACAAACTTAAACTTAAAACGAAAAATTATAACAAGCCAGCGTTAGTATCGTTTATGGAAGCTAAGTAAAGATATTTACAAAATATTATGTTTGAGTTAAATAATAGGTATATATTATGTAAGATTCTTGGTTTGAGTTCCTTGCTGAAGTAAAGTTGTGGTATATTTTGTATGACTGTGTACTTATCGCTAGACATGGAGATCTTAGTGAATCAACAATCAATGCAAGGCGTAGGATGGTGCAAATTAAGCTTTGGGAGGAGCTGGTGATATCAGTTCCTCTGTGTTGAACAGTGATGAGAGTGGTGATAGTGATACAAAATTCACAAAGAGGAAAAGGTTTGCAAATA
Organism: Achlya flavicornis; assembly: GCA_947623365.1. NCBI lineage: Eukaryota > Metazoa > Arthropoda > Insecta > Lepidoptera > Drepanidae > Achlya > Achlya flavicornis. Next base: position 10,918,715 of record OX392482.1, read on the forward strand.
CATAATTTTATACGTACTAGTACTACAGTATTAGGTATCTATTATTATTGGTTGAGGGACCGGGTTATTTTATTTTTATTTTGGATGTTTTCGTCACCCTACCCGTCGAAAACATCCTCCAAGCGAAAAAAAATCGTAAAATCATTATTTTCTCCACTCATTACAATACCATTTGGATGAAAATAAGTTTGTAAAATATGCTCTCACTGCTAAAATCTCCGTGACAACATTAACATGCTCCCTAGTGAGACGTTGTCGATAACATCTGTCAAAGGTGTCCAAATTACCACTCGCACTCGCAAAACAATGTTCACGCTCGTTTCTTTGTTTACTTTACTTGTTATTCGATGCTTGCTATCGAAAAGGCTAACATAAACAATCTCGCACTCGCAAATTATGGTTCACAATTTAGCCGCTAGGCGGCGCTGTTCCGACGCCATACAAATTTGAGTTAACGATAGTGACTATCGACTCGTTAAGAAAACTCACACTAAGCACACAGGTTGCCAATCCAGAGTATAAAGAATCGAGCGGGCCAATAAGTAGGTAGTCCTAATAAAAAATACTAAAAAATAAAGGTGAACATCTACGGTGGACATGAGGTGCAAACTTATACAAAATAGAAACTTGTTAGTTATATAAAAGATTTCTTACGCGATCATTATAAAAAAAAAACATAACCAAAAAGTATTTATTCAATTTAGGTCCTAATAAGGCAAGGGATAAGTAAGTAAATAAAATAACGAGCATTTTCATTTTTATTTTCATAAATTTGTGTATTTTGAGTTTTATTGTGTATTTTTGGTGGTATTTTACCCAATAAAGATCATCCATGTGCACCAGTGAAGTGAAATGAAATGAATTATGTGTATTGTGACTTTTCAAGTTGTCTCAAAATGTCCGTGAAGAGTTTTAGTACAATGACCACCATTGTAGTCAAACATGACTTTAATGGACGGTGACTGACTGTGGACTATAATGTGAAGTGATTTATTGTGACTGGAAACTATAATATAACTCGACACTGGCAGAAATGAGCCCTAATTTGGGCTTGGTTGCCAAAATTAAAAATAAGAAGAAGAAGAACAAGTGATGGTGTATTATTATTCTTGTTAGGTACTCAAAATTCTATTCGGGTGATTGGGGTCATGAGCTTATGGTTTCCTTGGTAAAGTTGTTTGTTATCATGAGTACAATCATGTCTTTAAGTATTGGTCACTAATTACCAGTCATCCTATATAACGATATACTTTCTTTAAAACATTTTCTATAATAAGGGTGGCGTAAGATTCTCTTGCAGTATATTGTAAATTTGGAGTTTGGCTGGTAAAGGCATATAGTACCCTGGCGACCGAGCTTTGCTCAATAGCTCGGAAAACTCGATTTACAAAAGATTAGTTAGACCTAGCTGGATCGATTTTTCGCCCTTAAAACCCCCAATATATAGCAAATTTCATCGACATAAATCCGTTTTCGAGATCTCAAAACCAAAGATTTTCATAGGGCATCGTGCCTCTACCCAGATGGATAATCTGCCTTACTAAAGCATGACATTTAATTTCACTCCGCTTGAGGGGCTCCCTGAGCAAATCGCTCTCAGTTCGTACTGCGCACGGCTGTCAAATACTGTCAATTCTGGCTTGTTTATTTCATGTTCCCATAGAGGCGACTATCCTTCTGGACGTTTTAAATTCTTTGCTCAAAACATATATATACATGGAACGATGCCCTCTAGAGGCAATGTACCCTAAGTATAGCAAATTTTAGTTAAAATAATTCAGACTTGATACCTAGGTACTAGTAATTTTTACCCACGTCATACGATCTTTTTAACCTTGGGTGTCCAAATATTATGCGAATGAAAAAATATCACCTGACTTCCTTATCAATAACTTATAATTGCCTGTGCGGCTCATTATTCGACGAACTATTTGGTTCCACAATAGATACTTAAGCCATTTTAATATAGAATGGGATCTTAATGTTTATACGGAAGACATCGGGAAAACATAGGGAATTAATTTGTAAACAGATTGCCAATAAGGTCTTGTTATGGGGGAAAAAATCGTGAGGAAAATTACAAGTGTAGTCGACTGTGGACTATTTTTCCGTGGGAAATTGGACTTTATTGCGCATTACCATTTTAACGAAAAAACTACTCCGGAATTTAGAATATATGTTATTCTAAGTATAGATATACAAGCTTTCTCCCGCGGTTTCACCTGCGTTCCCGGGATAAAAATTTGCCTATAATACTCGGGTGTAATGTATGGACCACTAGCCTACCTCCACCAATCCGTAGTGGGCACGCGTGGTGGAGTATCTGCCCATTCCCTTTCACCCTTATTTGTGAAAGCAGGCCTGTGCTCAGCAGTGGGACATTATAGGCTGGTGATGATGATGATGAATGTAGTGTCCTATAATTTATTTATTTATTTTATTATCATGGAAACAACAGCACTTAAAATTAAAGGTATACAGTTTGAAGCATACATTTAAAACATATTGCCAATTACAGTTTCCTTCTTTTTAAACTAATAAGCACAGAGTTAATAATAATGCCATACCACGTACGCTGTTGGTGAAAGAATTTTTCGAATCCGACTGGTAGTTTCAGAGATTACAAACAAAAAAACTCTTCCGCTTTATTAAATAAGAATAGATGTGCATATTCTCGGCCAGTTAAAACTCTTGATAAGTATTAAATAAATATCCACCTTACAGAATACCGCAGCCAAATAACTTTATGTTGTGTAAAGTTGTGTTCCTGCGCGTGAGTAAGGTTGCCAGAGCTCATAGGGGAGGGGGGATAGGTCGATAACGCGTGAGCGATGCTTCGTGTGTTGCAAGCGTCTATATGGCTACGGTAACCGATTACCATCAGGCGGGCCGTATGCTTGTTTATCGACTAAGTAGTATAAAAAAAAAAAAAACATAAAAACCTTAAAATAAAATAACAAAAAGTAAAACCGGCTTCAAACTGGTACAAAATTGGTATTATAAGCAGTTATATTTTCACTCTCGTTTCCCCCTGACCATTATTACTTAATACACTAAAAATAAATATTCTCAATTAAATCGTTGTTAAATATTTACATTACGATTATATTAGAAGGCTGACAAGCAGGTAGATGATCATCTGATGGTAAGTGACCGTTGCCGCAATACCAAGTGGATTGCTGATGTGTTGGCGACCTTGACAAGCCTAAGAAGGCAACTCGCTCTCAAGCAACTGACGCAACATTCCGGTGGCTGTGATTGGTGGTATCTATTTAGGCAGTAAACAGCTTAGGCATACGGCTCAGTTGATGGTAAGCGGTCACCGTATCCTATAGACGCTGGTAACACAAGGTGTATCAGTCCCGGGTTGCCGACCTTGCAAAAATCTCTTCACAACCTTTTTGAACCCCATGCTGTACTCCCTTGGAAAATCTACGGGTGGGGTGCTCATTGTGCGTGTTGGGAAGCTCCTTTAAAACCGCACAGTACGAAACTATTTTGGTTCGAATATGTTAGGATAAACTCGTCTCGGATAAAATCATCGGGGATGTGATGGTAGAAGGTAGCCGTGGGCAACAGGTCAATCAATTCTTCAGAACAGTGTCCGTTGTACGCGGTAGAACACATATAAGGAGGCAAAGTTTCTCCTTAGACTAAGGGGTTCTAAGCACTAGCGAGTATCGTCGATAATTCGAATGGCAGTTTTTAGGGTTCCGTAGCCAACAGCCATTTTTTTCCGAAAGTATAAGAACTATAATGTTGAAAGTTGTTAAGTAGATGTATTCTGTGAACCGCATTAAGATTTTCACACAAAAATAGAAAAAAAACAATAAATTTTGGGGGTTACCCATACTTAGAACTGAAACTAATTTTTTTTTAACAAAACCCATAAGTGTGGTGTGTCTATCGATAAGTCTTCAAAAATGATATCGAGGTTTCTAATATCATTTTTTTCTAAACTGAATAGTTTGCGCGAGACACTTCCAAAGTGGTAAAATGTGTCCCCCCTGTAACTTCTAAAATAAGAGAATGATAAATCTATAAAAAATATATGATGTATATTACGATGCAAACTATCAACGAAAATTGGTTTGAACGAGATCTAGAAAGTAGTTTTTTTTTAATACGTCATAAATTGAAATTCATATCAAATACTCACTACCATTTACTTATATACCTACAGGTTTGTACGGAACCCTCGGTGCGCGAGTCTGACTCGCACTTGGCCGGGTTTTATTTTATTGAGGGTAGACAGCCAGACATGTATTAAAAGTAGCCTACCTCGTGAAATATCTATTATCCAAAGGCATGACATAATCTGATTCTCAAAATGCCGCGATAATAACAATCATAACACAATTTCAAACATTTTAAGATCCAAGTAATTGTAACGGTTATACAATACTTCCTTCCTGTTTAACGAAAAACGATCTTGTAAAAACGGTGTTAAAGTTTCATTTGGAGTTATCGATATAGGATATCCGTATGTATGCAGCGTTTGTAGTAATTTGATCTTTAATTTTTGCTGTATAAAGTCTAGATTGAGTTGGTTATGTGATAAGGAACAGGCGAAAGTGTTGCGCGAGCGCAGTGGCTCACATTTTTTACTCTCACTATTAAGCGCGGTCATGGTCGGGGTTTCTGTCCGACATTATGCACACAGCATATAAATTGACAATGGGACATTTGTAGCGAATTCTTCAACCATAACTTTATGGCGTGTGGTTTCTTTTGACACTTCTGCATTGAATTTTCCGGAAGTGTAACCATACGTAAGAATGGAAGGTGAAATTCATCGTGAGACATTTGGATTAAAGATGGCTGCATATATGAAACTAAATCCCATCACGCTGCTGATATTATAAATGCAAAAATTGTCTCTGTTTGTTACTCAATCACGTCTCAGTGGCTGAAGGAATAGGTATTTATGATGCCTTGGCACGTAGATAAATCATATCGTGATTCAAATATCGGATTACTTTTCCACGTTAAAATTGGATCCCTAGGAAGCACGGAAAAACCGCAGGTTGGAAATAGTTATTTATAAATTCTAAGTAGGAATATGATCGTTATCGGTTAAAATTAAGACTCTTGTACCTTTACTAATAATGAAGCAAAGACCTCAAAGCTTTGCATAGCAGACCCTCCCATGTGGAAGTAGCTATCATGGGTAAAATTAGCTTACGAAATTATCTATATGCCCAGTTTGGCAATAAAAAACCTACCATTGGTAAGGAAAACGATTCGTTTTTGTTCATAGAAACCGGGCAAGTCTGAACTATTTATTTTTAAAAAGTCTGGTCTAGACGTTCACTAATCGGTTTAGACCATGTACACACGGCTACAGAACAAGCTATACATTTCTAGTATAAGCTGACCTCCCATTGTACGAAAATCCTATACAATGCGAGATCAGCTTATACTGGAAATGTATAGCTTGATCTGTAGCCGTGTGTACAATTTAAAATACGCTCGCATTTTTATTCGCGCGATGCTTGCGTACGCAATGTATTGGCACAGTTTTACCATAAGAGATGGTAATACTGTGGTATTGGTAACCAGTACCTCGCCGTATGCGCGTAATGATTCGCGGCGAATTCATCCTTTCTGGACATGGATTGGTCTTAGCTTCTTTCTAGACTAAACGTAAACATAAAACAAAAGGTATTCAGTATGGCAATTTATTTTTATTTTAAGCACTTTTTTTGCCAGTGTTGAGCTACATTTAAAAGTTCTAGTCACTAAATATCACTTCCACACAGTCAAGTCAGTCGTCCGTACATGTTGGGCTTTAGTAAAATGGTGACAGTCTTCTAAAAATTACGAGAATGTATTTAATCAAAACTAAGAACACTATTTCAATTTCACATACTCTGAGACCTAGGTGTGTACCTTATAACGTGTGGGTATAATAACCTAAATTAACTTGAGCTATTACGTATAGAGAAGCTATCATAAACAAATAGAGGTGTGTAACTCATCAAAAATACGCGAGCTGCAGAACAGCTCACGGCTCAGGTGTGTGAGCCGGTTCAATGACTCAGCTCGAAGATCAGCTCAATGTACCTATAGTCCACGATACGCGCGCACGCTCACTGCGTACCGCGCGTCGAATTGAGCCGACTGAGCCGCCGCGATTCATTCGACTCCGCCGAGCGACTCTTTACATACTTTAGAGTTGTTTTTTTTTACTTGATCTGATCTGAGAGTTATGTTATATAGGTATTTAATTATTGAATGTAATTAATATTTAAATGTTTTAGAACGAAATAATAATTCGTAGATTAGAATTATAAGAATATCTATGGAGGGAGTCGCAGATACAATAGGAGTTGGATTGAGCCGTGAGCTAGTCATTATGTTGTTGAGCTGTAGCTCAGCGGCTCAAACCCGAGTGATCTGATTCATTGAGCTGGTTCAGAGCTGAGTTACACACCTCTATAAACAAATATTATCCCATTTTTTTTGAGTCAACTAAAGTTCTTTTTAGCGCTGAAACAATAGTTAGTCGTCTAAGCAGACAGTAGAGACACGTAGCTCTAACAGAACGCTTTTAGGAGTATTTTTCTCGCCAACACCCATTTTCACTGCGCTTACGTGCTTCGTTCATCGTTCTACCATAAAAAGTGTGGCCGGATGGCCTCACTTGAACGGAACATAGTTGTGATTTGGGGCGTCTTCTCTATACGCAGTATAAAATAGCTCAATGGGTTTAGTACACATTACAATAAATACGCTAGGAAGGTACTTTAACGTCGTGTGACGGGTCGCTCACTTCCCTCCAATATGGCGAGGAGGGCGATGGCTGCCACACGCGTCATACTTGTGAACAGGTGCTGCTTGTGGGGGCTGGTCTGCTTAAGTTTGCTATTTATTTACTTATTAAATATTTATTCAGTCTACTTTGTAATTTTGCCGCCGCGCCGGGGCACGCAATTGTTTTCAGTGCGATTAGAATGTAAATATTATGTAATGAATCTAAGCCTGTTTTGAAAAGAGTAATTGCTGAGTTTATTGCCGGCTCTTCTCAGCAAATGCAACCTTCCGAACCGGTATTAGAGTATTAGAGTCAGACTTTTCATAAGTGCCTGCGAAGGTCTATTTGAATAAATGATTTTGAATTTTGAATGTCATTATGAACCCGCAGTCCATAGAAATTTTTGGAAGATAAAACAATACTTTTACGTATACGATACAGTGTTTTCGTTGTATTTTCGCATATCTTATCCACTTTCATCCTCATGCCTCACAGAGATCCGAATATAAAATGAAACCATATTTACCATACGGCGACATATGACTTTGACAAAACTCGTTTACTTTTTTATGATCTAATCATGAGTCACGCGAAATTACCAACGAGGGGATTACGACTTTCGTAAGAAGTGGTGGAACTTTGAAGTGGTTCCAATTTCATTACCATAGTTATGTCTTCTTTATGATGTATGTAGTTAGCCTTGACATAAATGCTTCCGGTGCCTTTTTGGAGATAAATTTTTCCTACCTTTTGATGGTTTCCGATTATGTTTTATTGACGGGCCCGTTGGCGCAGTTGGTTAAGACGTGGAGTCTTAACCTATACGCCGCAGGTCGTGGGTTCGATTCCCAAACAGGACATGCATTTGTGTGCATGAACATGTCTGTATGTCCTGAGTCTGGGTGTAATTATGTATATTAATTATGTATTTACAAACAAAAAGTAGTATATGTATTATATCAGTTATCTGGTTTCCATAGTACAAGCTCTGCTTAGTGTGGGATCAGATGACCGTGTGTGAGGAATGTCCCGGGATATTTATTATTTAAGTGTATATTGTAAGTAGTTTATGCAAACCTAGTAGACGCTTTGTCAAATGGGCATCTATGTAGAATGTCCTAGGTTTATTTTTATACGGGGTGGAGACAATACGACATTAAATGAAACCACGTAAAGTACTCATGTATACTTGAAGAACTTGAGTTTGAAGTAAACCACTTACCAGCAGCTTCGGCTAGCTAGATCGTTAAAACGCAGTGAGATTGACCGTTGATTTTGACTTTAAAAAATACAATGAAAAATAGTCCTTATTACTTAACAATAAAATTCATCTAGGTATATTTACCATATCTATATATATAAAAATCAATGCCACTTTTCTTTGTAATTTTATAACTCAAGAATGGGCTCACCTATCCAAACCAAATGTATAGGCTTTGTTCGGACTATTTAGTAGATGGTTTATGTGAAGTTTGCACAAAATATAAAAATCAATGCCACTTTTCTTTGTAATTTTATAACTCAAGAATGGGCTCACCTATCCAAACCAAATGTATAGGCTTTGTTCGGACTATTTAGTAGATGGTTTATGTGAAGTTTGCACAAAATATAAAACCAATGCCACTTTTCTTTGTAATTTTATAACTCAAGAACGGGCTCACCTATCCAAACCAAATGTATAGGCTTTGTTCGGACTATTTAGTAGATGGTTTATGTGAAGTTTGCACAAAATATAAAAATCAATGCCACTTTTCTTTGTAATTTTATAACTCAAGAATGGGCTCACCTATCCAAACCAAATGTATAGGCTTTGTTCGGACTATTTAGTAGATGGTTTATGTGAAGTTTGCACAAAATCGGTCGAGCGGTTATTCATTTATCACATTTTTTGTAACAAATGAATTCAATAAATGGCGGATCATTTTGTTAATGGGGATTTTGCTGTCAGGGTAGGGTAGGGTAGCACCATAGGGTAGAGTAGCACCACGCGAACGAAGTCGCGCCGGGCAGCTAGTATTATAATAATAATAGATAACCATTATAGTGACGCAATAAGGTTCATTTTCACGGCTGTTTTAACAAAGTGAACCACTGCTTAGGAACATCATTAGGTACCCATAACATTAGTGAAAGTTTTAATTACAAACAGCTGATTTGTGAGGCACGGCAGGTCCGACAAAGCATCAATGAGGGACTAGAACTGTCTAGTGTAGATATATATTCAAATGTTATGGCCCATTATGTTACATTCATTGCATTTCAAAAGGTTGTTTTGTAAATAGAGAGATAATAATCTGAGAGGTAGAGCGTGGCGTTAATTCGCTCAAAGAGCAGCTCGACTGGGGAAGTACCTCCACCTTACAGAATACCGCAGCCAAATAACTTTATGTTGTGTAAAGTTGTGTTCCTGTGCGTGAGCAAGGTCGCCAGAGCTCATTGGGGAGGGGGGAAAGGTCGGCAACGCGTGAGCGATGCTTCTTAAGTTGCAAGCGTCCATATGGCTACGGTAACCGCTCACCATCAGGTGGGCCGTACGCTTGTTTGCCGACTTAGTCGTATAAAAAAAAAAAACAAATTTACATGACATATGAAAATCATGTAGGTTATTTGAGGCAAACGTATCCAGAGATGTCAATTCTGAATATGAGACTTTTTTAACTGGTTACTATGATAAGACTTTTACATATTTGTTGACATGGGGAGTGTAGGTGACTGGTAATTAGTAAACGATATTTAGACACATGATTGTACTCATGATAACAAACAACTTTCCCAAATAAACAAGTAGGGATAAATAAAATACTCAAGTTCTTTGTTCAATCATGTCCTTCAACTGAACTAGGTATGTTCTTATTCGTAATATTAATAATTTTACTTTAATAATATTTTTCTTGAACACGCATTTCCAGTCAAAACCTTTCATGTATTTTGTTTCTATTAGAATAAATAAACTCATTGATGTGTGAAAAGGAATAAGTTATTACATTACCTGTTTGAGGAACCTTAATACATTTAGAGTTAATACATATTGAATACTATATTTAACCTTAACCCCTTTGTCTAAAGTAACTACTAAATAAATAAATATCCTGGGACATTGTCTATTATACACTTCGAACAAATACAGTACCTTGTGGTAGTTTAATTAAATGAGTTAATTAAGTTCGTATTTTAAGAGAGGTAGAGCATAGCGTTTATTCGCTCATAGAGCAGCTCGACTGGGGAAGTACCTCCACCTTACAGAATACCGCAGCCAAATAACTTTATGTTCTGTAAAGTTGTGTTCCTGCGCGTGAGTAAGGTCGCCAGAGCTCATAGGGGATGGGGGAAAGGTCGGTAACGCGTGAGCGATGCTTCGTGAGTTGCAAGCGTCCATATGGCTACGGTAACCGCTTACCATCAGGCGGGCCGTATGCTTGCACAGACTTCAATGGGCACGCGTGGTGGAGTATCTGCCCATTCCCATTCACCCTGATTTGTGAAAGGAGGCCTGTGCTCAGCAGTGGGACATTATATGCTGATGATGATGATGAAGTTCGTATGACGATTCCGTCAAGAAATTGAAAACAGCGAACACAATTATAATAGCTTCACCCGAAAACACCACCCCTGCTTATGCGTAGGGTTGTTTAGTCCTATAGTTGCCAAGGGTAGTTTGTAACAAAAGATTTATTTTTCTGCATCTGTTTCTCCTCTTTATGTCAGTTTTAATTTAGTTTGTCTTCTGTTGTTGGCTAAGTTTTCTGTATTATTTATAGGAATATTTTTTTGGACCAGGCAAGTTGGTAGAGGTTTTTGAAATAAAATGGACTCGATTACAACGTGTAACAGATTTGGATGCCATATCGTTGAACGGTTTGTTCAAAATCGCCTACTGAATCGATTTATGTAACTTTAAATAGGTACTTATAATATAATTTACATAATCTATTCAGAAAACTTATGTGTGTTCTACCGCTTGTACAACGGAGAGTGTTCTATGGAATTGTTCGACTTGATGCCCACAGCTACCTTCCACCATCGCAACTCTCGCCATCGACATGAGTCCATCCTCACACATGTTACCAGTATTGTTCGAACTGTGCGGGCTCAACGGAGCTTCCTTCCGCGGACGCTCAGATTGTGGAATGAGCTTCCTGCCGAGGTTTTCCCAATGGAGTACAGCATGGGGTTTTTCAAAATGGGTGTGAAGAGATTTCTGCAACGCGCGAGTGATACCATTGGTGATGCAAGTGTCCATAGGCTATGGTAACCGCTTACTATCAGGCGGGCAGTATGCTTGTTTGCCGACTCTGCTACCTACACGTTTGTATATAAGAAAAATAAAAAATATACCCTTACTTTCCTTTAGTCCTACGATTTTATATTATACCGAGAAAATTGACAGATCTAGAGTCTCTAAAGGTCAAGGGCCTCCAGTTAAAACCATAGACAAACGATATTAAAATTGGTATAAATATGAAATTTGAATGTAGTTTTTAAACGCCTTTTAGAAAGTTTTGGTTATGTTACAGTTTGATAGAAAATGTATCTGAAAAGTAATTCGTGAAAAAATAAAACAAGCAATTCTGCTACTTTTTTTGTCTCTTCTTCTACTCGTAAAAACCGATCTTAGTTTTTTGGCTATCACAAACTATTTCAATTTGATCTTTACCTCGATTTTCTTAAGGATCATTTCTGCTTAGTTCTTCATTTCCCAGTCATGGAATGCCTAGGCATCCGCTCATAAATAAATTATGTAGATGGGTATCTAAGTAAAAGTTATTGTGAAGTGCTGACTTTCTAGTATCTAGCTTTGAAATATATTTAACATAATATTATTGTAAAAAATAGGCGAAGCATTTTTAAATGTCCACATTTTTTGTCTGCCTGCTTCGGTAATAAAAAATACCTACTTACTATATATTTCATTCTTTTTATAACATTACGAAAGAAAAGAAACATTGTAGAAATAATACTACCACCATAGAAAAAGATATATCTAGAAAGAGGGTGGCCGTCCTATGACGGCCAACATTTTTAGGCTGGTATATACGTGACTGCTACGTTTTACGCTCGCTCTGAGTAATTTAAAAATTACGCATTATTTTGCATTTATATTTGATTTCGCCCCCTACATTTGGGGCAATTTTTTACGACTCGTGAACAGCTTCAACGATCATTCTGGATATATTATTAATCAAAGACTATCATACTTTGAAAGTTCTTCCACGAGCTTGAGGATTCATTTGACTATGATTCAGATTTCTCCAAATACTATTCACCAAAATAAGCCCAATTACTTACAACTTTGAACGAATTAATTGAGGTAGCTAAGGGTGACATTCCACCGCATTCGCTTTATGTGTAAAGCTGTTAAGATTCTATTGGCGGATAAAACACATCTCAATGCATCTTTGATACGGCTTTCCCATTACGGTGTTGGTGTGAATCAATAAAGATAGATTTGAATGGTAAGTGCCTATTCAGAACTACACAGACTACGTCGGACATATTCCCGCTAACATAAAACTTTGTCTATGAGAGTCGGCCACCTCTCACGCATACATTTACACATTAGTTGGCTATTCCTGTGGCTATGAAAACGAGATTGTTGCCGTTTACCCGCGCTCGGCTAATTGTGAATGTTTGCGTGCCGGCTTGTACACACGGCTACAGATCAAGCTATACATTTCCAGTATAAGCTGTTCTCGCATTGTATAGGATTTCCGTACAATGGGAGGTCAGCTTATACTAGAAATGTATAGCTTGATCTGTTGCCGTGTGTACGTACAGCGTAGTGGCAACTAGAGCAACACAGTGTTTTGTTTGTGAGAATATATCCGTTTTTTTTAACATATATTGATTGTTATTTTATTACTTTTGAAAGAAAATTTACAGCTAGTACGGTAATATAAAAGTTTATAAACATTAATAAATAAAAAATATTAAATCTATTAAACCTAGGCCACTTTTTGCAAAAAAAATACTGCCAACAAACAGTATATTAGTTAAATAGGCTTTTATGAGTAAGGGGGTATGTTTATCCGTCTTTCCATAGTAGGTATCTACAAGTTATGTTTAGTTTGGGATCAGATAGTCATGTGTGAAGAAAGTTACAGGATATTTATTATATTAAAGCAACAAGTTCATGACTTACGCCACATCCGTCATAGAAAAGTAAACACGTGTGACACATACTCGTACGTAATACTTTTCCTAATAACAATCGATTGCGTAATATCTACGCTTCTCACTTATCAATTACTTCTTTTGTTATTGTTAACATTTTCGTTTTAACTTTCAATTTCAATTTACAATAATTGTTACGTTGTATCTGCACCATAATTATAATATCATCATTGCTTATTCATCTATTGCGAAGCGAAAGGTGGCTTCTTAAGTACACATTGAATTTCAACCTTATGCCTGTTAGATAAAGTTCTATCTAACCTTGTCGAGGTTCTGTCATCATAAGTAAAATAAATAGAAGGATTTAAGCGGGCTATAATAATAATAATAATCTTCATTTCAAGCCTGTTACATGACTTATAATTTGTTAGCTATAAAAATACTTAGGCCATTGGACAAAGAAAATGTCTAGTGTCTTATGAGAAACGTGTATGCATGTATCTGATCCGTCATAAGAAAAAATATCTTGCAATATGTGTGGCTAATGAGTCTTATAAAGCATTTCTCATAAGACACAAGCACATTTCTAATAATGTGCTATAGACCTTAGAGAATAAGTTAGTAAAATTACCTACATATTTAATTAAATTTGGATTGAATCACTGCTTCGAACCTGGTGGAAACCCTCGTGGTTCACAAAAGCAGTCTAGTCAGCTAGCTATCATGCTCAGGATGCTGTTGGCGCTAGCCTTGCGAACCAGGGATGCGTATTTCTTACGCATTAGAGCATAAAAACAATCAACGCGGGCTTCAGCAAACATTCTCGACGCGCTAATGAAAAGATGCAGCCCCATCAGCACCCTGAAGGCATTATTGTACCTACTGCACGTGAATGGTGCTTGTTCTAAATAATGTCATATTTTGATGAGATCCCTTGAGGAACGCGTCCAGCTGCAGGCATATATATTCACTCTCCCTGACAGCGCCTTTCGCACCCCTATCAATGTCCTCATCACTCCTGGTCTGCAGTCAATAGGTTTCCAGGGTACTTGATCTGGTGCACACTATTTAAATACGCCATTTAGGCAGGCAATTTTTTTTTTATCCGACATGTAGTTCTAGATCTAGACTATCAAACATACGAAAGGAAGAGGTTTATAATATTAGTATAAAATTATATTCAAATTCAAATTCAAAAAACATTTATTCAATTTAGGCCCTGATAAGGCACTTATGAACGTTAACAAATGACTCTACACCGGTTCCAAATACAACTTGAACTGAGAAGAATCCGGCAAGAAACTTAGCAAGTCTTTTTTTTTTATGTGTACTTATAAGTATTACAATTTACAATATATATATAACAATAGCCTGCGAAGCGAACAATTCATTCAAATGCATTCTTGTCATCTACAAAATCAGAAACTTTATTGTACCCTAAACCCTTTCTTGCATAACTTCTGTTTTACTATCTTTTTGAATCTTTGTATAGGTAGCTCTTAGATTTCTTTGGGTACTTTATTATAGAAACGTATACATTGAAAGAGTTAAAGGTACGGTATATACGGTGTAAGGTAAGGTATAGATTATTAATTATTGTCATTAGTATATAAGTAAAATAGTAATAAATTGTTATACTAACTTTCAATCTACTTTTTGTATAAGATTAGTGATTGAGAGATTACCAAACAAACAAACCGTCAGTCAAATAAATCGGACAAATTGGCTGTGACATTAGTGTTTATTTAACTTATTAAACAAAGGCTTTAAACAGGTTATTTCCTTAGTCGGTATTTGACATTAGTAAGCTGATATTTCGAGGTGATGTTTTTATTTTATTTTTACTAGCTATCCCCTGCGGGTTCACTCGCGTTCCCGGGATGAAAATGAATCTATTCCATTTGGGGATAATGTAGTTTCCTAAATGAAAAAAATTTCAGAATCAGAGTTTACTTTATACATCCAAAGTAACAAAAAAAATACTTAATATTTGTATAGATTTTTCTGTATTCATTTTACGATATGTATACAATGAATTAATATCTAATACAATGCTTTATCATTTCATGTGGATATATATTTAATTGCATAATAAACATACTTTTTAACAATCTATTTGCGGCGGTTTTGTAACTCATATTGTATCTTACACAAACTTTATGATATTTTTAAATCAATGACAATTAAAGTATGAGAGACCCTGACAAACAAGTAAGTATATTGCTTTACAATTGCGAGATATAGAAGTACCCATATATTCCGAACCGGTGGTAAATTCAACTGTATGTACCAATTTAACGTTCATAAGTGCATTACGGCCTAAACTGAATAAATGACTTTTTGATTTTGGCTTCTGTATTATATTTTTACACACCTTGAAATCCTAGTCTGTTCTTTATGTACTTGTTTTTTCATCAAAAAATCAGTAGCTTTTTGTTTAATAATTCAGGTGAATCTTATTCTAACGATATAAGGTTAATTTTTTATGAGTCTTCCTAGACTTTAAAAGAATCATGGCGAGATCCATACATAGATTTGTACAAAAAAAAAAAAACATTTTAGAGGGTTTTGAATCACTTCCAATGTTGAGATTACATTACCAGCAACATGTTAATATTCATGAAATATTGTATAAACCCCGCAAAACATAACAACAACATAACGGTTTTGGTCGCGAATAGTCGCGATTCGCCGGCCATGAAATTCGCCATAGAATTTCGCATTTTAATCTCGGGGTTCTAAAAATATTTAAAATGCCTCAAGTCATTCCTTAGGCACCTAGGATCAATTATAACGTCATTCTAACGTCTCTAAAACTCATTATTCCCCCTTATTACAAAACATGGTTTAAAGTAAAGCCAGGTTTTACTGTCATTTGGTCACTTTCTAACGTCATATAATAAAAAGGGACGAGGCTATTTTAAAACCTGGTTTTCCTTTAAACCATGTTTTGTAATAAGGTGCTTAATGTTTTTGTACAAATCTCGCCATGATTCTTTGGAATAGTTCGATAAACACGACACGGGCCTTATAAATGATTGCATCAAGTTCAGTTCACACCGAGACGCAAGGCGACGCGGCAAGCTGATATAGCAATAGAATATAGAACTTTATTTTCTTCACAAAAAGTTGCACATTTCAGTGAGAGAATTCGTGAAGTAACTCGCGCTGCCATATGCGTATCCGAATTCTCTCCCTGAAATTTTTTCCTTTCTGTTTACTAATTAAATTTCTATATTATATTGCTAGGTATTTTAAAAAGTGCACGCCCGCATCGCCTCTCGTTACGTCTCGGTGTGAGCTGATCCTTAGATAAATCTCGGAGGAGCTATTTCTCTCATAACTAAGTCTACTGCAAAAACAGCAAGATATCGCTTATCTGACCAGTTAAGAAGCAAGCCCTATATTTGACCTAAAATGAGAAAATCCATACGAGGTAAATCTAAATAGGATTACTGGAACAAAACGTTAATGTTTTCTAACAGTCTATGTATATAATATATACCTAAGTATATATTAGGTATATACATAGACTGTTGTAATGAAATTCTTTTTGGGATGTTTAAGCTTTAATATAAAGAACATATTATATATATAACCTTGTAGCAAATCTATCTATAAAAATAAATGCCCACATGCGTTACCAGAAACATGAAACAAAATGTCTAGTTCGGCTTCCTCAAACACGTGTAGGTGTTAAATAATTCGATATTTGATTAGTTTGTTTGTATAAATAAGTTTTATTTAAGTAGTAGGACTTAAATATCTAAAATGGTTGACTATATACTCATACATAGGTGACCGTACGCCTATTTACGCTTGGCGTTGCAAGGGTTCTCGCACTTTGCCAACCCTGCAAAAATCGCTTCACACCCTACCCTTATTGGAAAACTCCATTCTGTACGAAAACCGCAGCAAGAGATACTTTATTATTCATCATCATCATCAGCCTATAATGTCCCACTGCTGAGCACAGGCCTCCTTTCACAAATCAGGGTGAAAGGGAATGGGCAGATACTCCACCACGCGTGCCCACTGCGGATCGGTCGAGGTAGGCTAGTGGCCAACCTACTGTTGGAATTTTTCAAGCCACCTGGGAGGCATCCAACTAGCTTAACGACACCGGGACCAACGGCTTTACGTGCCTTCCGAAGCACGGAATCGCTCGATTTGAAACACCACTAGGCGGTCACCCATCCAGGTACCGACCACGACATACGTAGCTTAACTTTGCCGATCGATTAAGAACGGTTAATCAGGCTACACCACGAGCGCTTCGCTTTATTATTACAAAAACATAATAAAGAGCTATGTTTCATAAGAGATAATTTGAAAATCTAGAAACCGCAGATATAATCGACTCAAACGATTTGATCGCAAGAAACGTGTCACAACATCAAAATACCGAGAAAAAATTCTTTCGTAAGCATCGAATGATTGTGCTTAAAGGTTTTACAATTTCAATGCAAAATACGTTTATAAATTGACCAACATGGCAACATGAGACCTTTGACTGTTTTGTAGTTTAACGATAAACATTCCACAATATTCTACAGATTTAAAAACTTCCTCAACTGTGCCTACGACATATCTATTTGGTGTGAATATAAAAAAAAAACCGGCCAAGAGCGTATCGAGCGACGCCACAGTTGACTCAAGCAAAAATGAACACTCGCAAAACTGATCCCTCCCTATGTCTATTTTTAGATTTTCTTACATGCACTAGAATTTGACCAAGGTTTTGGGATGTTTTATTTGACACCACTTAATGTATCAATAAGCCAGGCTGTTACTCGTAGGTATTAGTCCATATATCTTGAAAACTACTAAACCGATTTTGATGAAACTTGCACTGTTGCGTAAGTAGAAGTATATGTAAGCCAATAAAAAGGAATGGTCACAATCCCATTAATAAATTCGGAGAAATTATCTATAGTAATTTTTTATATATTTGTTTGGAAGCCCTAACAGACTTATCATTTGTGAATATGTTGCAGTTCCAATAATACTACATACATACGTATTGATTTTATAATCTCCGAAGTCGATTAAAAATGAAGGTAATTTTATTATCATGTATGCAATAAGATTGAAATTGGCGGCAATGGGAAACTACATCTGCGGACGTCTTGAAATTCTTCAGTACATTGTCTATAAGGCGCTGCGGAGACATGTGTCCTGTGTCGAATACAAGCAACCAACGAATATTTGATTTCTATAGAACCAGTACGAAATCAGCCACTGATGAAATCAGTCCCTCCCCAGACATAAACTGTGTTCGATCGTCGCTACAGGACACAGCAACTACGGTTTTGCTAGGGTTTTGGTTGCTTGGACACACGTCTGCGCAGCGCCTTACCTAATCTTTTCAAATTCCCGTCATTTGTTCAGTTCATTATTTTTATTTATTCTTCTTGCTTTTTTAGTGTTTATAATTAATTATACATTGTTTCAAAACTGGAAAAATACCAATATTGCCCTGAAATAATTAGTAATTAATTTACTTTAACCAATTTACCTAGATATTTAAAGTCACGGACAGATAAGTATTTTATGTAAATTAAAAGGGAATGTCAGGTAAAATGTCGTATTTTGACTGTGGTCGATAACCTTGTGGAAAATTTAAAATACCACCTACGTTATATAATAGTACTTACTTTATACAAAAGTTTAATATTATTATATACATTTTCCTTCCCTTGGCTCGCGTGGATTTCTGTAGCGGGAAGTCGTAACATTATTACCAAGTTTTTATTTATTACTAGCTGATTACCCCGGGATTATGATATACATTATAACCGAAAACCTTGTACTTGTACTGATAGTTTCTGGCATTATAGTGCGTCCATGCTACGCGAAGCGAGCACGAGCCAAGCCTCGAACAAACAGGATTCGTACTTAACGAGCCTTCAACGGGACAGAGACGTGGTCTTTAACTGCTGGCCGCATAAATAAGCTCGGAGTCACTCAGCGAGCTATTCTAGAGTGGCAACCTCGTACTGGAAAGCGCCGTGTTGGACGACCTCCCACCAGGTGGACCGATGACTTGGTCAGAGTCGCTGGGCTTCGTTGGATGCAAGCGGCCCAAAACCGTTCCAAGTGGAAGTTAATGGGAGAGGCCTATGTTCAGCAGTGGACATCCTTAGGCTGATGTATATGAGCCTTCAATGAGCCAACAACGTGCGCGATGTTCGTGAAAAAACTGACAATCGGGCGGAGCACAGTCGAGCACGCTACGAATGCTCGTTCGAGGCTCGCAAGCCCGTTCACGCCACGCAAATCGTGCTCGCAGTGTGCTCGTTCGTGGCTCGGCTCATGCTCGGTTCGCCAAGCATGGACACACCATTAGATTGTGTAAACATACCAACTATCCTACCTAAGGATTATTAAATGCGTTCAAAATTACGCATATTTGACTATATATGTTTCTCCAATAGCATTCTAGTTGAAATAAATAAAAGAAGGAGGTAATCATAATATTGATAATAATATTGATAAAATACACAGAACAATGAAAAAGAAAAAAAACTTCCATACTATTCAAACGTGTCAGTGGGCGGCACCGTTTTACCCACAGATGACATATATGTATTATCTTATTATTTAGTACTCCGCTGATCTCTTATTGTACTGAAATCCTATACAATGCGATTCCAGCTTATACTGGAAATGTATAGCTTGATGTGTAGCCGTGTGTACTACGGTATAGAGTCGATACTGCTGGTCGCTTGCGCTTATTTTCGTCTCTATCATAGAGTAAGGAGAATATTGTCTCTATATAGGCGCGCGGGACTCCTTGCCATATGTTATCACAGATAAAATATATGAATAAACCACTAGGTACCTTGAAATAATGTAAGCTTTAGGTATTTTATCAATGAGTAGCAAAATTAATGATAAACAACAATAGTTTTGTGGATATTTTCTCGAGACATTTCCTCAAGGATTTACAAGAATTTTGTAAACAATATTGACGTACTTTGATTACAAACAAGCTAAAAAACAGTTGCAGGTGAATCATAATTTTAAATTAATTCTAGCTTGTTGCTGAAACTGTTGTGAATTCAAAAAAATACTCATACAGAAACTCAAACTCAAGCAGCAAAATTAATAGACCGAATTAGCTGGATTAATATAATAAAGTTTTCAATATAGCGATTTTAAATTTAAATAAAACAGTAAAAAATAACAAAAGCTGCGTCTCGGAACTCGGCTTAGGGCGTTTCTCATAATTTACAATGACCTCTGTTTACTGGAGCAATCCAGACTGTCCATTATACACGCGCATTTTTTTTTTTTTATACAACTTAGTCGGTAAACAAGCATACGGCCCACCTGATGGTAAGCGGTTACCGTAGCCATATGGACGCTTGCAATACAAGAAGCATCACTTACGCGTTACCGACCTTTCCCCCCCCTCCCCTATGAGCTCTGGCGACCTTACTCACGCGCAGGAACACAACTTTACACAACTTAAAGTTATTTGGCTGCGGTATTCTGTAAGGTGGAGGTACTTCCCCAGTCGAGCTGCTCTTTGAGCGAATAAACGTTATGCTCTACCTCTCTGAAAATTGTCACTTTCGTTTTAATGGTACACACAGTATCCACTTGTCGCTCCGAATGTACTTCACGTAATCTTTCTGAATCATATTGCAAAAGCCTTTATAAGAGATGGTACGCTCACGCACAAAGTAGAACCACACACTGCTTTCTTATTGTTTTTCGGAGAAAACATTGTACTGACAAAAATAAAATATCCGTGGTTTATAAAAAAGACAATCGTGATCGACAGTTAACGATCAATGTATGTATGGGATTAACATTTCAAATCGAAATATCACGTGGTTTCTATTATGTCAATCCCATACAAAGGTTGATCGTTTACTAACGATGACGATTGTCGACAACCATCTAGTCTAGGGGGGGCTGGAAAACGGTCGATAAAGCAGCTATCAAAATTTGGGCCGCACTTTTTGTGAACATGTTAATTCCTTTTCAAATTAATAAATTGATTGATATATATTAGATAGTTTTGTGATTAATAAGACTGATTTAGGACTCTTCTGACAAATGTTTGTCTAATGCAGACGACAACGATAAGAATAGGAAGTTTAAAATTTGTATATAATCTTTAAATACAATTGTTTTGAATCCCTGAAAGCTTTTTTACATTCTTTATCTCGTCTCGTTGGCCTTCCTTTACTCTCATAAGCTGCACCAGAAAGTTCTAGAAGAAAACTATAGGTAATATCAGTAATATTTAAGTGATACAACTACTAAAGAGAGGTTTACGAAATGTCGTAACTAACACGTTCTAGGCTCACGTAACAACAAAGTTGTTCGAGGAAGACAGTGTAAACCGGTCAGATATTGAATAGGAAATATACATTGCCTGTCAGGCTAGCTATGTTGCTCACACAGATTAAATATAGAGAGTAGTGTTGGAATAACACTCATTGGCGTATCTAGGATTTTGCATAGCAATGTACTCGAAAGTTATTTCAATTTGAGGTGAAGATTTCCAGATGGCATATTTTCGAAATCTATGTTAGGTTAGTCATGCACTCATTCTGAACAACTTTTACTATGGGAACAAAAATGAATTCTCAAAAAAAAATAATTACTTTCCATAGTAAATTTCAACCTTGCTCGATCATAAAGTATGAAAAGAAAAAAAAAAGTTGTTCAGCATGACTAACCCAATATAGGTTTCGAAAATATGCCATCTGGAAATCACCACCCAGTATTTCGGCCATCGAATTTTGGAATGCAGAATTTTGGGTTGGTAACTTAACATTCTGGGGTGGGTACGGCATTGCTAAGATGTATGTATTATAACACGAACCACCGGCATGTTCAAGATGATAATTTAAGTAGCCTCATAACACTCAAACTCAAATCAAAATCACTTATGAACGTTAAATTGGTACAAACAGTTGAATTCACCACTTAGGAATGTATCTTCCTATCAGTGAAAGAATTTTCAGAATAAGATCATTAGTTCCGGAGATTATCCTTTCACATATACACAAACTCACAATCGCAATCTCTATGACATTAGGAAGGGTGAATAAAAATGGATTTTCTGTGTTTTGAGTTTTCCAAATGGCCTACTAATATTATAAATATATAACATTCGCGTGGTAATGGTGCTGATTCTATTGTTTTCACTTTATCTCTTTCTAACAAAGAACATAAGAAAAGGATCTAAGAAATTTAGTCCTGTCAAATTAGTCCAATGCTTGTTTTCAATATTTTAGTCGCCATCTATCGCGGTTACGTCTAAATACCCGCACATGAAGACGGCAAAGCAACGGCAAAGACTAATTTGACAGCTTTAAATATGTTCTTTCCTTTTTCAATTGTTCACAAGAAAGATATGTGATCAGTGTGACAGAATCGGCACCATGGTCTGTTATCTTTTGACGCCAAAGGTAAACCAATCCTAATAAAATTAAGCAGGCAGGTAGCCTATGGCATGACTATGGGTAACAGTTAAGTAGTACAGAAGTTTAACTAGTTTGAATGTTTGTATGTTTATAAGGGCGATTATTAATTTCCGTGCGTTTCTCGCTGATGGGATGGGCGTCCTTTAACTACATACATAGATATAAAGAAAAATATAATTCGAAGACCTGCGAGTCATGTGATTAATTGCTGAACCGAATTTGCACATAGATAGATGTAATCAGAATTCAATATATAATATTTTATTGCCCAGAAAATCATTAGATCCTTCCGAATTGCGGCTAAGACTAGGGGGGCTAAAAAGGACGCCAAAGCAATATTGCAACGGAATAAATTTTTTCGATTTCTCGGCAAATCCTACGTAATTCCAAAATTTTTTGGTAAAATATTTGCTCATTATGTACAATTCAATTCATTAAAAGATTCGGAATTGATAAATTTCTTAAGATCTGCTGTAAATTCGAAAAAATGAATTCCGTTACCAATATTGCTTAGCTTCCTTTCTAAGTAGAGTTTGTGAAGTTAGGTCAAGCCCCAAACTCTACACCTTAGTCAAAATATGTGGCTTGGCCGTTTCGCTACCGTCACATGGGCGTAAGGTGAAAAATGTTATTCACTGTTCATTACTTTTCTGTTATACAATAGTTATTATGGTAAAGTTCGGCCAAGCCACATATTTTGACTAAGGTGTAGAGTTTGTGAAGTTAGGGCGTGTAGAGTTAGCTTGGCTCTACATGAGATCTGATAACTTTTTCACAAGTTCTGCTTAATTTGGTTTGTATGTTTAGTTGAGGGAAAAATTTGCTAGGTTATTTACATTAAGCGTGATTTTCTTGAGAGTAATTTATTTATTCAGTTTAGGTCCTAAGAGGTAATTAATGAACCTAGTGATGTTACCACCGGTTCAGAAGTCGGAGAAAAACTGGTAATTTTTTTTAATTTTTTTTTGGATCTTTCTATGTTGGCAAGTTTTCCCAAATGTTTTACAAAATAAAAAACCTTAGCAACAAAATAAAGAATGCCAACAACTTACACAATAAGTAAAACTAGTGGACCTGAAGTGGTCGAAAGTCGAAATTCGACCGTATTTTTGATACACAAACCTAATAATATAATACACAAACTATGACTATAACCACAGCTCAAAGCTATGTCGTTATGTTTGAAATTCTTCTCAGTTTGACATGCATGTGTGTGTGCCAAACGTATGGTGTGTGTAATGTTTTTATAGCATTATTATATAAAAATATTAGCTTTCTGTACTTCTTCTCTATATAAACTTTAAGTATGCATAATCTCACATTTCTCCTTTCGCACAAATTAGGCTAAAGAAGGCTTCAAAG
This sequence comes from Achlya flavicornis, assembly GCA_947623365.1. Taxonomy (NCBI): domain Eukaryota; kingdom Metazoa; phylum Arthropoda; class Insecta; order Lepidoptera; family Drepanidae; genus Achlya; species Achlya flavicornis. Next base: position 10,942,394 of record OX392482.1, read on the forward strand.
TTTTTGCTAATAGAGAAACCTAACCAGAACCTGTACAACGGTATCTTTGGTTTGGACCAAATCCAGCGATAAAGTTAGTATCACATCACTATCTTATTGAAAAATTTCCAAGAGTGATACATATATATATATATACAAAAATTTACTAAGCCCGAGATCGAGAGATCCTCCAATAGTGAGGACGTGCTTCGACAGCACGTGTCGTGTCTTGTTCACTTATGTTGGATCTTACGTGTTGAACCGTCCCTGAAAACGATTTTATATTCAAGTTAGAGTTAGTTTTTTATTATAAAGCCCGATAAGCAAGCAGACGGTCCATTTGATTTGGTAGTCGTCAATGTTACGATTTGCCTTCGCAACGAGGTCGATCAAGCTGGTAGCCTGCACTAACTTACTTGTGCCTTTTAATAATTTAAAAATGTCCCTAGACAAATCATTTCACAAAGTCAGCATCCGTGGTAGGAAGCTCCTTTGAAGCAGTATAGTGTTTTACATACACTTTACCAATATACATTATTTTTATACCTACCTAATAAGTACAAACTTTTCGGAAATTTACGGTAAAATCCTGTTTACCTTGCCATACAACCTTGCAGCCTTGCTACGAATTAAATTTGTTTACGCACATTTAATTTGGGATATTTACTCCTTTTACCACGTTCACTTCTTAAACCTTGGGAGCTTGACGTAGGTTAATTAATACCTAAATTAATTTATGTAAAAATCTAATTCAAAATATGCTTTAAGAAAATGAAAACTATTTTTCCTATGGGACATAAGTATTTGAAAGGTTCAAAGTAATTTTATTTTTGTAGCCGTCGATCGAATATTGAGTAGGCACATGTCCCATTGATAGCGATAGTCGACAAGCGTAGAAATTTTTTTTTTTATAAGGTGGCAAACAAGCATACGTACCGCCTGATGGTAAGCGGTTACCGTAGCCTATGGACACTTGCAACACCAGGGGTATCACTCGCGCGCTGCCGACCCTGAAGAAATCTCTTCACACCTTTTTTGAAGAGCCCCATGCTGTACTCCATTGGGAAAACCACGGTGGGCAGCTCATTCTAGATGTTCGTACAGCTAACTGTAGTATACACTTAATTTTCACACAAGTTGTATTATATAAAATAGTTATCCACTAAGCGGAAAAAGGAGATACCGGATAAATCCAAAGGTTAGCAAGCCAGCTTTTTATAATTACGCGATAAAATATAATTTAGGTACCTGGGGGTACGTAACCCACAGGGTTGCTGCCTTTATTTATTTAGCACTAATGGATTCTTTGAAAATATTGTATTAATGCCGATTACACCTACTCTTTCTCCATAATGCTTTTTGCTAACTGCTCTGCAGATAAAATCGCTTATAGTTAATCTTTTCTCAAATTCAAGGCTAAGTTATTCCATTAGTGCTTTCATCTCCTCTACATCGCTTTTTAAAACTTTTTTTAGAAACCCAATCAATTGAGCAATCACTCTATGTAGATAGTTTAAATAGTTACAGTAGTAACCAACTGATAAGGCCCGTCGTGAATCTTGGTTCGCACAGAAAAGAAAGTATGGCCCGAAGATTAACGAAAGAATGATACGAACCTTAGATCACTACTATAAGGTTCATAATACACTGCAGCTGTTAGTTCCGTCTCACTCGCAAGTCACGCCCCTCCGCACGGCGCGCGCTAACACAGCAGCTGCCGACCAAAAGCATTTCCCGCGCTTTGAAAATGTATTTTCATAAAGGGCTAATCTCAGGAACTACCAGTCGGATTCGAAAAATTCTTTCACTAGCAGGAAGCTACATTATTCCCAAGTATTCTTTTTATCCCGGCAACGTAGGAGACCATGGGAGACAGCTAACTAGTACTTTAATAAAGACCTCAAATCACCATAATATCAATGTAATTTTTGTCTCAGTGAATGTCATCGAGTAAACAAATACTTATTTGTAATGTGTGTCGTTTCGGGCTTTCAAAGGATGATTAACAGTCATCGACCCCATACACATTTCACCAAACATAACCCTAGTAACTACACTGAAATTTTAATGCAAATTATCAAACGCACAACCCTATTCATTCTGAATAGCCCAGCTATTTGTAAACAAACATTTAATTTGCATTATAATATAATGCACAATACTATGGGAAGCCATTAGAGATGAGCTTATTTGGATCGGACCACCTGTTGGCGTTCGTTTAGTTTTCTATGTGAATAGAATATTAATTATGAGGCTTTTATGGATATAGATGATTCTTGGTATTTCCTTTACCTAAAGGATTAATTACCTAATTAACAAGCGCTCGTGGTGTAGCATAATTAGCCGTTCTTAATCGATCGGCAAATTTAAGCTACCACCGTCGTGGTCGGTACCTGGATCTACCGCCTAGTGGTATTTCAGATCGAGAGTTTTTCCGTGCTTCGGAAGGCACGTAAAGCCGTTGGTCCCGGTTATCACTTAATTGTAATAGTCGTTAAGCTAGTTAGCCTCCGAGGCGGCTTGAAATCTCCAACAGTGGGTTGACCACTAGTCTACCTCCACCGTTCCGCAATGGGCACGCGTGGTGGTGTATCTGCACATTCCCTTTCACCTAGGCATGGAAATTATTGCTACTTTAAAGGAATTCTCATTTGATGATATTATTATTTTTTATAGCATGATTTCACTAGCGATATATGATTTGCAATGATTTGTAACCTACGTCATCGATGCTGATCGACGGCATTTTTCATTGGAAAACTAAATTATGTGCGAGTATCGCACGCAAGTGTCAAATTATAACTGATGCAAATTATATATACTTTCGTAGCAAAAAAATATTTTTCTATCCTGCTACATAACATGCTAAAGAAGTTAACACTTTATTTCACTTGATTTAAGGTTTATTTTTGAATACTCTTAAAAGCTAATCAATGATAAAGTTTTTTTTTTTTTAATTTGTTCATGACCATGGGGTTACAAAGTCCTTCAGTCGCATACATTTTATTTATATTCTTAAATATTCTTTATAACATGTAACAGGCTATGTCATGGACGGTAGCAGATGTGACATATGAAAACAGAATCATATTATTTATCACCTGTGCTACTTGTGATTTATGCCATGCCTACTTTCACCCTCATTTGTTAAAGGACGCCTGTAATCAGCAGTGGGACATTATATCGCGCCACATCCTCCCACAAAAAACAGAAGTAACCTATAAATAGAATTAAACAAGTGTTACATCATGGTAGGTTTTTCATTCTAGAAGTTGTTTTACGAGGCCGAGGCAGAAAATGCCTCTGGCCCTGTATGCTATGTGTTCGGAAACACAGACGCCCCAAGGGCCCAAGTCTGATATTTCAATTGTGTTCCAATGAACTTTTATTGGTGTCAAAATTGTGAAATTTTACAGTTATGGTAGTGTACTAACTAACACAATAACGTCATTATGGCGTCATAATGGCACCTTAGTGACACCACTGAAAGTTCATTGGAACACAATTGAAATAGCAGACTTAGGCCCCTGATGTGAGTACCACGATGACGCAACGCATTGCATGGGGGATGTTGACAACGTGTGGGTTTTCGTTCATTCTCCCAGAGCGTCCTAATAGCACGCAATAATCAAAACGTGGACGTCAGCAGTGGTTCGAGGATATGAGGATGATGCGTTTGTTGTGATAGTAGAAAGGTGAAGATGGCTCCAGGTGGATATATTAAAAATTAAAATCATTTATTCAACCTTCGAAGGCACTTATGAAAAGACTGACTCTAATACTCTAATAGCGGTTCGGAAGGTTGCATTTGCTGAGAAGAGCCGGCATTAAACTCAGCAATTACTATTTTCAAAACAAGCTTAGATAGCACTGACAACAATTGCGTGCCCCGGCGCGGCGGCAAAATTACAAAGTAGACTCAATAAATATTTAATAAGTAAATAAATAGCAAACTAGGCGCAGACCAGCCCACACAAGTAGCACTTGTTCACAAGTATGACGCGTGTGGCAGCCATCGTCCTCCTCACCATATTGGAGGGAAGTGAGCGACCCGTCACACGACGCCGCCGCGCCGCCGCAAGCAAAGGCCTCAAAGTGAGCATGACTTACTTAAGTCTGCCTTAGAACTAAAAAATTAACTAAACGGAAACTACTAAACACACAATTTGTTATCACTGTGACTATTGACAAGTTTAGACTAAATATCATTTATATAGAAAACATAACAATTAGGCAGACATAATATATCGATGCATATTAAAGCCGTATCAAAGTGTTAGTACAAGTTTATACAGTTTTAAGGGCTCTCTGAACTGCTTTCGCTTTACTACTGTATCCTCTACTTAAATTGAATTAAAACTGCAAAAAACTTTTTTAAAGCACTCAGGAAGATGGAAAGTTTTGACTCAGGTAATTTCAGGTCCGCTTTCTTAACGTAAAGTTTCATTATTGTAATTCAATTCTACGACTGACTTGTGAATATGTTTTTTTTACAATAATTTATTTGTAACGACAGCTTTTAATAACATTTTTTTGATAATACCTCAAACTTAAGCGTTGTTCTGTGGAAATATTTCAAAACTAATTTCGTAGAAAGTCTAATTGAAATCTTAAATTAGTTTTTGTCTGCAGCAGGAGCTTATAATCTGTGTGGTACCAAAGTCAAAGTCAAAGCCATTTATTCAATTTAGGCACCAGAAGGGCACTTATAAAGGTCGCATTTACTGAATTTATTTCAGATTAGATTAATATTTTGATGTCTACTGTTTATAATTTTTGTCGAGAAAACACGAACGATTCTACTCAAGTAGATACCTAAGTATTTTTTGATATGATTTATAATTGATTTAAAGCCATTAAATCCATTTTTAGGTTTTCGTACCCAAAGGGATATTACTAGATCTCCGCTGTCCATTCGTCCGTCCGTCTGTCAGTGAGTATCTCATGTATCGTAATAGTAAGTAAGTAGAGAGTTGAAATAATATAATTAAATAAAATTAAAGGCTGTTCCTATGCAAGAAACGTCTTAACGGAACCCTTCGGGTACGAGTCCGGCTTGCACTTGGCCGGTTTTTTGGTTTGGTTTTAAATAGTATGCCCATTGAATTATTACGCTAATTCAATGAGTATGCCTCATTTCATTACAGAATATTTTTTACAGATATAAATAAAAGGTTCACAAAATCGTTCGCTTTGTTTACATTCACACATCTGAGGTTCACTGAACCAAAACTATCGTTATTGGATATTTATTTTGACACTTATGTCAGTTTATGGCACCAAGAACTAGTCAAATAATTTGAGAGGTCATTTAAACTATCAATTTCGTATCAGGATCTGTAGAGTTCGTTCATTTGAAAAATGCACATGATATGGTGTAACCTACCCAACTTGACGCCCCACGAATGACAACGCGCGGCTTGGCTCGTACCATTGTACTAGATATTATTTTATTTATTTGTATTATTTTAGATTTAATTACCTTCTTGTTAGTTAATTCATTTTTATTTTTGTATACCTACTTATTTGAGGAATTGCAACTCCCAGGCAAAACCTGGTTTAAGGGGGTGAAGTAACAATGTTGTAATTATTTTTAGAACAAATAAATTAAAAAAAAAAGGTATGTACCTACGTAGGTAGCTTCATGTCTTAAAAAACTGTAAATCATTTTATATCTAGCTCTAATTATGTAACTCGAAACCGCTCCCTGAAGGGTCTAAACCCATAATGAATCTAGTCAGACATATTTGAATTATAGCTCTTCATGACCTGAAGTCTGAACTTCAAGGCTGAATGCTATCAAGAGAGGCTTAGGCACATAATGGTCACCAAATTGTAATCAACATGTTGTGAACAGCTCTAATATTCTCTATAACAGCGTACTAATTACGGCTTTGTACTTTGGCACAGATTACTGTAACTATGGGTACATTCGGTTATACCTATCTATACTGGGTGGAGATTTCAAGATGGCATATTTTCGAAACCTACGTTGGGTTAGTCATGCTGAAAAACTTTTACTATGGGATTAATAGCGAATTCTCGTTTTTTTTAATTTTCTTACAAAATATCAACCTGGCTCAATCATAATGTATGAGAAGTTAAAAAAAAAAAATAAGAATTCAGTGATGGTCCCAAAATAAAATTGTTCATATCATAGGTTTCGAAAATATGCCATCTCGAAATCTCCACCCAGTATAAATAAATATCCTGGGACAATTCTCACACACGGTCATCTGATCCCAAACTAAGCAGAGCTTGTACTATGGAAACCAGATAACTAATATAATACCATACAGACATGTTCATGGACACAAATGCATGTCCTGTGTGGGAATCGAACCCACGACCAGCGGCACGATAGGTGGATTCTTGTCTTAACAAACCGCGCCAGCTGGCCCGTCTAAGTCCCGTCCAGTATGTGAAAAAAATATTTCATATGTCTGTGCTTGCACTTTACCAAAACCAAATAACATGTTAAAATTGTTTTGTTTACTCTATCTTTGACCGAGCTAATCTCCGAAACGGCTCTAACCAATTTTGACGGAACTTTCATTGGGAGCTCAAAGTCTTCTGTCTTCTGAAAGGTGAAGGTACTTTCCCTGTCGAGATGCTCTTTGAGCGAATAATCCTTACGCAGCAACCTCTCTTAAAAGAGGCTAATTCTTATCCAGAAATCGGGAAGCTTTTAATATTCATGTCGTATGTAGAGAGTTCTAGAGTTCTGCGTTCAGCTTTTCGCGTTCACTATAATCTAAGTATGCCGCATACTTAGATTATAACGGCGCCTTTAAAGTAAAAAAAGTGTATGACGTATGATCGGTAGCGAATATTGCAGAACTCTAGAACTCTCTCTGCGGGATCCGCGCCTAATGTAATCATCCAGTAATCATTATCTATCCAATAAGAATGTATTTTTATTTTTATACTTTTAAAATAGGTCCGTAGCCAAATTGTGGTTATCATTATGAAACAAATTATTGACGCATTGCTTTCACCTTTTAAATCTCGCGATTTTTCCCCATAAAGCCTAAATGACAACAATCGAGTTCATACGCAAAGATCCAGAGATTACAAGCCCTTTAATATGTATGTCAGTGTGACACTTGAGTCTTTGTGCTAGGGTTGGCATGTTGGCAAAGAAATAAGTATTTCAATAGATATCATGGGGATGTAATCATATCAGCCTATGGATGTCCACTGCTGAACATAGGCCTCCCCCATTGACTTTCACTTCGAACGGTTTTGGGCCGCTTGCATCCAGCTGCGCCCAGCGACTCTGACCAGGTCGTCGGTCCACCTGGTGGAAGGGCGTCCACTCGGCGCTTTCCAGTATGTGATCGCCACTCGAGAAACTTTTTCTCCCAGCAGTTATCGGCTCTTCGAGCGATGTGGCTTAGGGAAGTCACTAATTAATATTTAGATAGGATAGAAGTATAGTAGATAAGGCGATGATAGCTCAGTGGTAGTGACGTCGGATGTTTAGAAAAAGGTCCCGGGTTTGAATCCTACTTGAAGAAAGCTCAAGTAGTGAAGGAAAACATCGTGAGAAAACCATAGCGCAGCGGTAATGTGTGGTCGTAGTTTGCAGCCATAACTGGCTGGCTATCACCTTGAAAGTAAAAACTGTCGCCAAGCTTCTGGGTTTTCTAGGCTTCCTACCTACTAGGCTACCTTTTAGGCTTTGTGTGCTTACCACCTTCGGCCACATCATCACTTAATATAAATATAAATAAGCCTTTTTATTTCTCATTTCATGCAATTTTACATTTTTTTTGCTTACATGCCACATCATCACTTACCATGGTGAAATTGTGGTCAAACACAGGCCATAGTAAAAAAAATGTGCCTAAGTGGCTTTGAAGTAATCTTGCTCTCATGACTACCGTACCGTAGCATATCTAATGTTAAATGTCATGTTTTCAATTTAAATGTTTTGATGCTTTAGTTTCAAGTTTATAGAAGACTAAAAATATATTTGTCATGAATATCTAAGTCACATCAAACAAGAAGCAAAGCTTTTTTTTTTTTTTTTTTTTTTTTTTTTTTTTTTTTTTTTTTTTTTTTTTTTTTTTTTTTTATACAACTTAGTCGGTAAACAAGCATACGGCCCACCTGATGGTAAGCGGTTACCATAGCCATATGGACGCTTGCAACACAAGAAGCATCGCTCACGCGTTACCGACCTTTCCCCCCTCCCCTATGAGCTCTGGCGACCTTACTCACGCGCAGGAACACAACTTTACACAACATAAACTTATTTGGCTGCGGTATTCTGTAAGGTGGAGGTACTTCCCCAGTCGAGCTGCTCTTTGAACAAATAAACGCTATGCTCTACCTCTCTCAAAGCTGTCGGAAATTACCTTCGGGTATATTATTTTATATAATACTAGCTTTCTCCCGTGGTTTCATCCGTTTTCTCGGGATAATAAGTAACTTATAGCATTTGAGAATAATGTAGCTTCCTATTAGTGAAAGAATTTTCTGAATCAGATCTTTAGTTCCGGAGATTATCTCCTATAAATAAACTTACAAACTTTAATTCTTTATAGTATTGGTGTAGACTGTAGATTATGGTTATGGTATATTATTCGAACGATCAATACAATTGTGACAACCCTATTCGAAGATATTTCATAAACAATTTCGCTCGTACGAGAGATACATATAAATGAGGCGTCCAGTTGAGTTGTTTGCCTTTATCATAAGGGATTTGGGAAAACCGGCTATAGTCTCACAAACTTATCTGACCCGGTGAGAGAGGCGCTGTTATCGCATTTGTTGGAGCAAAGGACAGATTGATATTTCGAACTGGCGTCGTTAGTTCCTCTTTCGGCCACCGGGCCAGATATGTTTGTTGCGCTATACTGTTGTGTAAAACTGAATTAATGAATGAAATTAACTTTTTCTTTGTAATTTCTGAACTGCAGGTCTAAAAGAAAAACGCTGAAATGATCCATAAGCTGAATTTCGAAGAATATACAAGTGGCATTAAAATTTATTTGAAAAAAAAATGATTTTTAGGAGATATGCAATTTGTAAACAATTTTTGTTTCAATTATTGTTTAAATTTTTTTTTTCCATTTTAATGACATAAAAACTTATTTATTCACAACAAATATGTACAAAATACAATCTATATTTACAAAATATAATCTATATATAGAAAATTACCTCAAGCCTGCCGCTGCTTCCGATTAACGGCAAGGTTCCCAGAAGGCTGGCAGCGTTTCCTCTTTGGATAGCCAAGCTGACGCGTTGGCGGAAAAAGCTCCCCGCCCGCTGGTCTCCGGAGGTCTCGATCAATTTTGAAGACAAGGTGCGAGCAAAACGGCGAGCTTCTGACCCCCATGGTCCCAAGGTCTCGACCGCAAAAGGCATAAAAATATAATTGGGTCCAATCGATGCATATTTTTTGAATTTTGAATTTTCCGCACTGGCCGCCGCTGCCCCTGCAGCTTTACAAGTCGCCGGTAAGTGAGATGGCGGTTTTAAATTATGTACGACAATATTGGTCACAAGTTCTTAGAAGTTATTAAATTGCTTTACATAATGCTAGGGGCTATTTCTTTATGACTAACCATTGACCATAGTGATTTCCCTTCCAACTCGTCAAACTTTAAGCAGGATGATAGATTTTATAAAATGGTCAAGGTAAATAAATTATTGTCTTCAAAACTCAGCTTACGGTTCCTTCCAGCGTTTTTCCTATCAGGTATAGCTAGAGGTAGCCAGTATTGCCTACAAAATAAAAACAGCTTATAAATACAATGTGTAACAGATTTGGATGCTAAATCGTTGAACGGTTTGTTCAGAATCGCCTACTGAATCGAGTTATGTAACTGGATTCGACTAGTCTCGATTTGGTGCCCTAGAGGACTTTACGCTAAAGGTATATAAATACTGAGTTAATTTCTAGACAGTACGCACGAGCGCACGAGCCATGGAGTGTTATGTCGTAACTCGCAACTAGTAATTTTATATTACTCGCTCACATTTCCCCAGTAGATTTCACATTTACGAAACTATCTCGATAAAATTATAACTATTTCTCAGGTTTAGGGTTCCATGAGACAATAATCTTACTGTCTTTAATTAATCTTTGCCTGTTTATTCTTTAGTAGCTGATTAGTTTTTTGGCTCTGTGTTTGACCACAATAAGTTGTACGCACTCATTAGGGCTACTCTCAAGTATAGCTACCTGACTACACCGGTAAATGCTTGGCAATAGAGTTTATATTCAATTATATTTTAGTTTTACATCCACAAGACATTAAATCTTTCTAATATTATTTTCCAATCATTCATCAATCGTACCATCCCTGTCGCAAACTAGTCATAGTGAGGTGCGTCCTCTAGCAGAGAGATTGCACGCGTCACGGGCTAGTGCTAGGAGGGTGGAGTATGCGCGGCGTGTAGCCGGTGTCTGTCAAACGTTTACGGGTTAACGTTAACGTTACTGGGATTTATTTATGCCTTTTTAACGTTTAATCCATGGTATGACTTATACAGGATGGAATCTTTAGACGGGTCAGTCAGGGTAGCTACCATACGGGTTGAAGCCACGCGAATAATGGTATTAGAAGACTATTCCTTACTGTTTATGTGAATGGTATGCACAATAATAATAATAAATAGTATTACAAGCTAAATAGGATTCAAAATTTGATTAGAAACAACGTAATTTGATTATAGGTACCTACAAAAAGATTAAATTAAAAATAGATTCTAAAACTGATAAAATTCCATGACATGCTATGTCTGCAACAAGTGATTTCGTCGAGAGATATCATTTTGTAACTTTTGTACCTAAATGGCTACCTATTGCGTGCTCGCTTGTTGAAATATTGTCAATATATTAAAAACAAAATTAGATCGTTCTTACTTTAGCTTTCTATTTAGGTTTAGGCTGTGGTTTGATTAGTCAGTCAGTCAATCAAGACACGACCTTTATATGTATAGATATATTATTATATGTCCTATTCGGTCCACCAGGTGAACCGACGACCTGGGGCTCTACCGCGTAACTTTGGTGGTAAACGTAACGAACACCATTAATTATTTCAACCAATAACGCGCACGCGTTACGAGTTACGACGCGACGATGACCATTCGTGGGCCCTGATTGGATGAAATTCATTAATGGTGTTCGTTACGATTACCACCAAAGCTACGCGGTAGAGCCCCTGGTCAGAGTCGCTGGGCGTCGCTGGATGCAAGCGGCCCAAAACCGTTCGAAGTGGAAGCCTATGTTCAGCAGTGGACATCCTTAGGCTGATTATGATAAGACAGATGTCTTAAATATTGAGTCTAGTTTAAGAAGACGATACATACCTGACTGAGTGATTGGTACTTAATTTGTATAGTAATTCGTAGGTGTAGGCCAAACATTATTTATGTACACATGTATGTGAATTCTGAAGCCGTGAGAACTTCATAAAATGGGCACATTGTCACGTCACACGATCTATTCATAGAGTATGTAGGTATGTTAGGTGATAACAATGATATAAATCATGTAATACCTTGCTTGTTCGGACTTTTTCTTTCCTCAAGATGTCGGATAAAAATGCTACTTTATATGTATTAGAAGAAATAGAAATGAAATAATTTGTGACATTATTTCTGCATGAACTCTATTTTAATTTTGAACAATCGTCTTCTTTCGAATCTTTCTTTCTTTCTTTTTTCTATACCCATTGTAGTAATTCAATTCTGATAATATTATGTTAAAACTTCATCTTTTATTGTTAAGAGGTAAATGTAATATTATGTATTTTTTATTATGTATATTGTGATTTGTGAATTCAACTTTTGCTATCGAATCAGAAACCTATCAGGTATTATCTTGAAGCCACTTTGCAAAGGTCGTCAAAATAGAGCCATTCAGGCTTGGCATTGAATATGTCTGAAATATCCAACATATTGCTATATAAATAGAGTCTATATAATTGAGTAAGTTAATGATGCTCTTTAATTTCAGTTGGGGTCCAAGTGGCCGATCGTATGCCTGCCGATCCTGCTGGCGGCGTCGGTGTGCGGCAGCAACATCCTCATGATAACCATGGGTGGCACCAAGTCTCACAAGATGCCGTTTTGGGAATTAGCGAGGGGGCTCATCAGAAGGTAACTAGATCCCGCTTGATTCTTATTTTTGACTAAGAGACGTCTATAGGGATATTATTGTGTTTAGAATATGATCAAAGAAGAAAATTAAAATAAAAAAAAAATATGGTAGGTATTCTCTGAACCTGGGATTGGTCGTTACGACGGCTTGTCGTTGAATGGTCTTTATTCTTTGGCTCTTTGATAAAAGAAAAAAACGGGATTGCTTTTTTGTAGATCTAGCGTAAGTCTTGATGGTTGATGACATTTCAAAATAAGATTTATATTGTATGAAAGAGGTTCAGTCTTCCATACTTCAAATCAACTCCAAAAGTATTTATGTAATTTAGGCCTTTGTAAGGCACTTATGAATCTTACCAGAATTACACACCGGTTTGGAATATAACTTGAACATAGAAGATACCGGGAAGAAACTTCACTTCTACAATTATTCTTTCTTCTTTCAGGGGTCACAACATCACATTCATCAGTGCTTTTCCTCCAGATTTCCACGTGAACGGTCTGGAGGAGATAGCTCCAGAAGGACTGGTCTCATACGTGAGGAGCTACATGTCCTGGGACCTGGTAGGAGCCAGGATGAGAGGAGAGGAACCTTTAGGTGTTGGTGATATTGTCAGATATGCATACGAGGTAGGTCAAACACGTTGAATATTGGTTTGGTATTTATTTTTAAGTGATTTATAAAAGCTAATATTAAATAATACCCGAGATATCATGCATTTCATTGATACGAGGGGGTCTAGAGAATATAGATATCGTCAATCGTCATCGTTACTGAACAGCCAATCTTTGTATCTATGGGATTGACATTTCAAATCGAATTATCACGTGTTTTTTTTTACAATTTCTGATGTCAATCCCATATAAAGATTGATCGTTTACTAACGATGATGATTGTCGATATCCATTTTGTGTAGACCCCCAGACTTGGTTCCAACATACTAGTCAGATACTAGTACTCAGACTCGTCACAGCTACGGACCTCGAAGGCAGGGCCGTACACCTCCTTTTTCGCCCATCTCCGTGGTGCATAATTTCCCGATTATCGCTCCCCAACAACTGCTCAAGCCCTCGGTACGAACTTACCTCTCTGGATGTTGCTAGTTGCTCCCTCGCTGACCCAACCTGGCTATCAGGCATCTTTAACTAGAAAGAGTTTAGATGAGAAAAATGGTGAAACATGCTTACCCTGAGCATATCAATGTATTTTATTTTTGAAGGTCAGCTTGAGAAAGACAGGAAATACAGATACGGGAAACAACCTTCATCATATTTTAGTATGCTTCGGGTCAATGGTTTCTTTTCTTTGGTATAATTTTATTTGACAAAGCTCTCTGATGATCTCTTGATGACACTTTGGTTATGTTTTTGCTCACTAGCTGTCCCCCGCGGTTTCTTTCGCGTTCCCTGGATTAAAACTAGCCTATTGGGCGTCGATCACACAGCGAGCGGTCGAGGATTTGGGGTCTTGATCTTGACCACCGCGGTCTCTGTGAGCAATGATCCAATGCGCAGCATAGATTTTACAGTGAACGCGGAACGCAGAACTCTATCAGCAGGGCTATTTAAAAACGCTCGGATTCGATATCGGAAACGGATTCAAAAACTGCCGAGGTGATATTCCGCAATTTCTTTCTTAATTTCCGAATTAGAATATTTTTGATGTTTCTTTACGGAAAAGAAATGATGAGAGATAGAGATGTTTTGTTTTTTTCGATTCACGGAAAAGTATTCGGATATTAAAATAGTAATTGCTAAAATTCGCCTCGGATTTTTTTAAATCCGTTTCCGTTATCGTATCCGACGTTTTAAAATAGGCCTGCTGGCCTCTGAACTCTAGGCCGCTCGCTGTGGGATATTAGTCATATTAGTGAAATATCAGATCAGTAGTTCCGGAAATTACCCCATACGAGGTAAGTTTGTAAGTTTAGATAAGTTATAAACTTTACCTCTTTATAATAATAGATATTACAAAACCTACATTGAGGTAATAAGTAAACGTAATAATCTAGTATCAGTAGAATCTAAACTGTTTTCGATAATAATTCCCATCTAATTTTTCGTAGTAGTATCCCAATAACCTTGTTTGCCGACTATGCCATTAAATGCGCGCGCCCATTAATATCTGACACCCTCTGTGCCAAGAATTGTAAATATGTTTGTAAGCTATGTATATTGAATATAAATATGGTTATATATAGTATCCATTGAGCTTGAGGTCTTCAAGAAATTAAATACAAGGCGATTGCAGATTTTTTTATTCGATAAGGACTATGGAGACATCTTAGCTTGCCCGATACTTTACTTTTATGCTGTATTCCTTCATCTTAATTCCTACTATCCTCACTATAATCCTAACCAATATTATTAATGGGAATGTTAATATGTTTGTTACGCAATAAGTACTCAATCGATCATCATGAAATTTGGCACGCAGATAGATTTGGTATGGAAAAGGACATAGGCTACTTTTTATCCCGGGAACGTTGGTGAAACCGCGGAGGACCGCTAGTAAGATTATTAGAGATAGATATAGACGACTCACAAATCAAAAATGATGTGGCGAATTAAAAGGAATGATTCCTTGATAAATTTTGACTGTGGACTGTAGTTTTACTTGTATGCAGTTGCAGTTGTCTATCAATCCTACCATATTGGTACTGACAACTGCAAATTGGGAAAAATAATGGAAAATGGGCGGCAGCTGCTTTGAAAGATGGGATCTCATGCACTTACTTGGCGTTGCTGATCTCGTCTCCTGGAGCTGGTTTGCGGTGCCCGATGATCACTTAATTTTTCATTGCTGCGCATGCGGCTGTGACTTGAAGGCCGAAAACTAAAACTGTCACCTCAGGCACGTTGATAGTAAAAAAAAAATACACTCGCGTCTTTAGCATTGCGCGACTGAGACAGCGATATACAAAGTGCATGAGGGAATGGGACAGAGGATTAGGAGGTACAAGTGCTTACGAATGTTCAAAAACATATGAAATAATAACCGAAACACAACACCTGGAGTATATAGAATACTTTTTATCCCGGATAAACATAAGAATCCCCGGGAACGCGGCAGTGGTGTGCCGTGGTTTTAGAATAGGGCAAGCTGAGAGATATGTTCTTGTAGTTTTTAACAGTTAATGTAGGTAAATTCTGTTAAATGTTGCTTCATTACTATTAAATTTTCAGTTTACATACACTTTCTGGCGTGGAAGAGCTCACCAAAGCATAATGGAGGCATGCTACACTAGATAGAATTTTACAGAAATATCAGCAATTGCATATCTTAGGTGCCTTCCGCGGTGAAACCGAACCGTGTTATAGAAATGAAAGTAAAATAGAGTCTCCCTAGATACAAATATTTTGATAGTACAATATATTTCTGCCTTCGTTCTATCATCACGTAAAATTTACATCGTAATGTGTTATCGTTGTAATTTACAGAATAAGACATTTGTATTCATAGGATTACCAGGATTTCTGTTTTCAAGGCTGACTTTCAAACTGGTAACTTTAATAATTTTAATATTCATGAGTATATAGGGCCTTAATTTAATTTTTTGATATGCTTATTCATAGGGCTGGTGCCTTTATGTTTTCCTTCATAGTGGATGTATTTAATTTGAATTATGGTTTACTGAACAAATGACTCAATCTGAAGTTGGTAACTGGAGTTCAAATTAAGCTCCTTTATTTTCCTTTAATTATTTTATGGTTTATAATAATAATTATTTTTCTGCCCTGTATTTTCATCCGGAGTCACTATAGGTGACAACTGAAAGTCAGCGCTGTTGATGTACAGCAGCACATGCTGAGCTGGTACCCTTTTGACAGCACACCCACCGTTAGACGATGCGACGCACATATTTTTAATGAGTACCAGAGGAGAGTACTCTGGCGGCAAGACCTACCGCAGATGGGTCTCTGACATGATATGATATGAGACCTACCGCAGATGGGTTGCCAGAAATAGTGTGCCGTCTTTTATATCTAAGGGTGAGCAAGGTGGCCACTATATAAAATCTCAGGAGTTCCATGAGGGTTTGTTAGATGATGCGATTAATAATTGTTTTATTATTATTTGTATCTTTCCATTTGGAATTTCACGGTCCGAGGACCGGTCCTTTTGGAAGGCGTGCATGGGAATACAGATACAACACGTAGAAGCCCCTTTAAGATACTTTAATGTATTGGGATATGTATACTAAGCGGATTCTATCTCTGCCCGTACTATTGAAGAGATACGGCCAAAGACAGCATCCGCGATGTGCAAGATTATTGCAGAGAAGAAGGAAACTATACTGGGTCTATGGGAGAGAGCTTGCTGGACTGGTTGCTGGGCTATTGATTGAGACAACGGGACGCCTGCCAAATCAAACGTCTCAATCTTGATAATCCTGGCAGAGGGTGACTCGCCGCTAACTAAATGGGCCCCAAATTATTATTATTTTAAATTTTGTCTGTTTCGTGTTAATATAAGGTCCTAATAAATTAGTGAACTTCCTCTTGAGGGATGAATGTATAGGTCATTAGTAATCAAAAAATAATATTAGAAAAACAATCCGAGGAAAAAAAAAAAAAAAATACCTTCGCGCGGCTTCTTTGATTTGCATAGAGACAGTATAGGATTTTTTATTTTTTTTCTGTCGGATTATTTTTCTAATATTATTTTTTGAATACTAATGACCTATACATTCATCCCTCAAGAGGAAGTTCACTAATTTATTAGGACCTTATATATAATTTTACCTAGTTTTAAATCTTACTGTATGTTTCTTGCTCTTTTGTTGTACTTTTATTTGTGCTGTTAATAAATCTTTCTTCCTTACTTACTAATTTCAGGCGTGCGATGCCTTCCTAAACGACTTCGAGACGAGATCTTTCCTCAGCTCAGGAAGGACCTACGATCTTATCGTCCTCGATGGGGCCTACCCAGAGTGTGCCCTGGGCATAGTCTACCGCATGAAAGTACCCTTCATGTACATCAACACTGTTGGATTCTATGCCATGGCGATGAGCAACTCCGGGAGCCCTACACCATTTTCTGTCACACCATTTTTCGGAAGAGGCTTCTCTGATAACATGGGGCTTATAGACCGAGCTTTAAACTCAGCATGGCATTTTGGCACTATATCACTACATGCGTTGAGCGTGACGATCCTGCAAGGGGTTTTGAGAAGGCACTTTGGTCATCAAATGCCTCACGTATACGATATGTCAAAGAACGTGAGCTTTATACTCCAGAATGGGCATTACTCTGTGTCGTACCCGAGGCCGTATTTACCCAATGTCGCTGAAGTTGCGTGTATTCATTGTAAGGAACCGAAGAGATTGGATCCGGTAAGTTTGTACAAAAGCTTAGTAAAAATAATCTTATTCTTCTTTGCTCTAGAGAAACCTGACATAATAGTAAAAAAAAAAAGAA
The DNA here is from genome assembly GCA_947623365.1 of Achlya flavicornis. Classification (NCBI taxonomy): domain Eukaryota; kingdom Metazoa; phylum Arthropoda; class Insecta; order Lepidoptera; family Drepanidae; genus Achlya; species Achlya flavicornis. The sequence continues at coordinate 10,959,921 of OX392482.1, forward strand.
AATGAATCGTATCGTAAATTCTGTGTAATTGACATTGTATTAATATTCATACGCTATTACTGGCAGTTTTATAAGGAACTTATTACTATTTTACATCTGATTATTACACCTAAAACTATTGAATAAATTCTTTGATTTGATTTGATTTGAAATTTATTAAAAAAGAAATGGTTTATTCAATATTCCGATGGCTAGCTGATACGCGCATCGTATGAAAAAATATATCAGGAACTGCGAATTAACTGATTACAGGCCCTAATAAGGCACTTATGACATTCAAGTGCCAAGACTGGGTCTTGCTAAAAAATATTCTAAGGCGTTTGATATCATCATCATCATCATCAGCCTATAATGTGCCACTACTGAGCACAGGCCTCCTTTCACAAATCAGGGTGAAAGGGACTGGGCGATACTCCACCACAAGTGCCCACTGCGGATTGGTGGAGGTAGGCTAGTGGTCAACCTACTGTTGGAATTTTTCAAGCCGCCTAGGAGGCATCCAACTAGCTTAACGACTATCACAATTAAGTGACAACCGGGACCAACGGCTTTACGTGCCTTCCGAAGCACGGAAACGCTCGATTTGTAATAACACTAGGCGGTCACCCATCCAGGTACTGACCACGACAGACGTAGCTTAACTTTGCTGATCGATTAAGAACGGCTAATCATGCTACACGAGCGCTTCATTCAAAGTTCGCTTGATATATTTGACGTTATTTTCATGGTACAGTGGTAGTCGCCTGTCCATTAAGTACAAGCAATTTCTTCATTGATGGTTCTTACGAACCGATAACTTTAATATGTTTGACATTCATAAGTGCCGGTGGTAGTTTGTCTTTATCTACAGTTCTACAGTTTTTTTTCTTCAAAATAACATATTTTCATAAATTCAGGATATTGAAGAATGGATCTCGGGAGCAGGCGACGCTGGTTTCATCTACATATCAATGGGGTCCTCAGTGAGAACAACTAATATGCCCCTGTCAGCTCATCGCTTGATTGTCAACGCGCTCGGAAGACTTCCACAGAGGGTGCTATGGAAGCAAGATGCTGAGCAGAATCTGACTGATATCCCGTCAAACGTGAGGCTGTATAAATGGTTGCCGCAACAGGATTTACTCGGTAAGATATCATTTATTGTATACTAGCTTCTGCCCGCGGCTTCGCCCGCGTGGCCTACAGGGTGAAACGGGGGTTGGAATTTCGAAAAACCCTTTCATATTTGATACGTACACTTCCCAAAGAACACACCCTTCAAATTTCATGTCTCTAAGACCAGCAGTTTAAGCTGTGCGTTGATATATCAATCAGTGATTTTCCATACTCAACTTCATCCTGCTTTTCACTCCTTCGAGGGTGGATTATCAAAAAAAGCTAAGACACGTATGAATTAATTTTCGGTGCCCTAATTTCAAAACCGACGGACTTTCATACAAACTTTCATCCCCTATTTTACCCCCTCAGGGGTGGAATTTCAAAAAACCCTTTCTTAGTGCTTACCTACACTTTGCAAAGCACACAAACTCCAAATTTCATGTCTGTAGGACCAGCGGTTTAGCCTGTGCGTTGATATATTAGTCAGTGAGATCCAATACACAACTTCATCCCGCTTTTCATCCCTTCGAGGGTGGAATTATCAAAAACGCTTAGACAGGTAGAAATTTAATTTTCAATCGTCAGCCCTAACACTTATTTTGAACATCCTAACTTCGAAACTGACGGACTTTCATACAAACTTTCATCCCCTCTTTTACTCCCTTAGGAGTGTAATTTCAAAAAATCCTTCGTTAGTGGATGCCTACACTGTATAATAATATATTTAGTGGTGTTTAATGTGGAAATGAAGGACTTGCATAAGTAACTTCATCCCTCTTTCCCCCCCTACGGGGGTATAATTATAAGAAACGCTCAGACACCTATACATTAATTTTCAATCTTCAGCCTAAACACAAAATTTGAAGATCCTAACTTCGAAACTGACGGACTTTCATACAAACTTTCATCCCCTATTTTACCCCCTCAGGGGTGGAATTTCGAAAAACCCTTTCTTAGTGGATACCTACACTTCACAAAGAATACACCCTCCAAATTTCATGTCTCTAGGGCCAGCGGTTTAGGCTGTGCGTTGATATATCAGTCAGTCAGTCAGTCAGTCAGGACTTTGAATTTTATATATACAGATATTCTACTAGAGTTCATGATACGCATTTCTGAAATACGTTAATTTAAATTTCGAACAAAAATAGCAAATCAAGGAACTCTCATGCAAACACTTTCATCCCATACACCAGCAGTTCTCAAACTTTTTTGGCGACACACCCCTTTTAGAACTCGAAGATGATCAAAGAATAGTGTAGGCATTATTTATTTTAATTTATACATACATAATGTATATTAAATATACTTCGGTACTTAGTTTATTTAAAATTAATAAAATGATTGGACTATCGTTATCAAATTAACTATTTCGAATTATTTATTTAATTTTCTGAACTTGTCTTCCTAAAAAATGTATTTTGGCCAGTAATATCGTGGAGCCCCCACAGAGGCTTTGCGGAACCCTAGGGCTCCGCGGAGCACACTTTGAGTATGGCTGCCCTACACCTTAATGGAAGATTCTTGAATAATACTGTCGAGATAAATACTACACTATTATAATTGACTACAGCGGTTTATGTGTTAGAGCTTGCTATTCATGAAGTGGCATGGAAATGAGAGCAATTTATCAACCCTGTCACATCTCTAATGAAACGTATCAACAAACCAGCCGCTTCCATTCCTTTGTTCTAACTCTTGGTGAGAGAAAAATACGGTGTTATTTAGGTCATTGTATTATAATCTGAACTGACTTATTCTTATGGGGATAACAATAATTGTCTGTTGCTTTATTAATTCGAGAGAACTTCATTACGTGTGTATGTTTGTGTTTCTTACTAATGTTTGAAACTTCCTCCTTCCTATTTATCTTTCCTTGTTAGAATTCGTATGTATTATCATATTCAAAGTAATTTTATTTCCTACATCTTTCACAATGTTTTTTTTTTACTTTGTGTGTGTTTCACCTGAATCTCACCATGATCAGTGATGATGTGGCCGAAGGTGGTAAACACACAAAGCCTTGAAGGGACTGGCTCTCAAGTGCAGCTGTCGGAACACACCGATAGGTGCTTGGCGACAGATTTTCAACTTGAGGGTGGTAGCCAGCCAGATGGCTATGTATGATGTACAAAGTACCCTGCCACCGTGCTATGGTTTCTTCACGATGTTCTCCTTCACCGAAAGCTCAAGCTCATTGTAGGATTCGAACCCGGTATCTGACGTCACTACCACTGAGCTATCATCGCCATAAAAAGTCAGGTTTATATTAAAATTAATTTCAAAGGTATTTGATATGACTTTTGTTCCATGTTTTGTTGTAAATATTTTTCATTAATAAAAGTATTCCTGTCTTTACAGGCCACCCTAATATCAAAGCCTTTGTCACCCACGGCGGTCTCCTCAGCATGTTTGAAACAGTCTACCATGGAGTGCCCATAGTCTCCATACCAGTCTTCTGCGACCACGACGCGAATGCAGCAAAGGCAGAGCTAGACGGTTACGCTAAAAAACTAGATCTGCAACATTTAACCTCAGAAAAACTTTACATGGCTATCAAAGAAGTTATTACTGAACCCAGATATAGGATAGATGTTAAGAAAAGACAGATTTTACTAAGAGATCAGAAGGAAACTCCGTTAGAAAGAGCAATTTATTGGACTGAGTATGTAATTCGGCATAAAGGTGCATACCACTTACAATCTCCTGCAAAGGACTTGACTTTCTTCCAATATTATCTTTTAGATGTAGTGTTGCTATTTATATTTATAACGTTAACGATATCAGCTCTTATTTCCTATGTGATAAGGTTCGGATTTAAGAAGCTAGTAGATTATTTGCATAGTAGACAAATGAATAGATTGTTAGTTCAGTCTAATAGTTTATTGACGCGATCAAAGATATTGCTAGATCCGACGTTATCGAAGAAAAAGTTGTGAGACTTGAAATATCTGTAGGCTTATTTTCCACTGAGATATTATTTAGCTCTATTATAAATGTTTACATATTTGTAGAATACTTAAGCAGTAACAAGAGGAATTTACTGTCTGCGATTTGAAGGCGTATCGATGAAGCAAATATTTCTAATATTTTGATCCTTTGTTCGTAGGAAATACAGTATATGCAAGATTTTTCTAAAAATAAAAAGTACTTACTCAGACAAGTACAAAAGTGTAATTTGAGTGGAATACTGTAAGGGGACCAACCAAACAACTTTTAAAATGCAAAGATTTTGTACTTAAGTTATGAACTAGCTACTATAAATGGTACTCTAGAAACTATTTAAAATACAATTTCACCTCAGTGATTTGAAAGTGTTATGGTGCGTCCATGATTCGCGAATCGAGCACGAGCCGAGCCACGAACGAACCTACAACGAGCACGATGCGAATCCCTTTGTTCGTGAAAAAACTGACAATCGCGCCCGTTCGAGGCTCGCAAGCCCGTCCACGCTACGCGAATCGTGCTCGCATTGTGCTCGTTCGTGGCTCGGCTCGTGCTCGGTTCGCCAAGCATGGACGCACCATTAAGTTTGGTTGATACGTCGTACCTACTCAAGTTTTCAAGCTCTTACAAATTTTCAAGTTTCTGAATGCAATACAGAAATATTGCTGTATTTAAAAAAAATCTCTTGTACCAGAAATTAGCTGGTTTAAAAAAAGTTGTAACACGTAAGTTGTACTGTAGGTAAATTGGAAATTGAACCAAGATTTGTGTGTTATTTATTTGAATGATTTTTTACCAATAGTTAGAAACCCAACGTAAGTAGGTATGTTTAGGTTTAATTGCAATATTTATGTTTACGTTATTATAGTTACGGAAGCAAATATTTCAGATTCAATCAGTTCACTGTATGCATTAGACGGATACGATATGTACACAGAACTTCGGAAGGCGCGTAAAGGCGGCGGTATAGTAATTTATATAAGTAAAAAACACGAATTTATTAAAACTAAAATTAAAACACTGCATTTCGAATGTATGTTGGGTAAAATAACTACAAATTCAAAGTACTCCGTATTTCTGTGTGCCGTATACCGTCCTCCTAGCACAAGCAAACACTTATTTATCGATGAACTCAAAACTGTGCTTGAACTAGCCGCTAACTACGATTTGGTTCTGCTAGGCGATATTAATATTGATTTAAAAGCACATTCCCCTATAATAAATAAATACAACAACATGCTATATGGCCTGGGACTTGAGTGTGGGATCTCCGAATATACTCGAATAGTGATAGCTAATAATAAATTGAGCAAATCATGTATTGATCACATATATGCAAGATCCTACACACAAGAAGTGTACACCGCGGCACTAGGGACTGTACTGGCGGACCACCGAGCAGTCGTAGTCGCATGCGTTAGCCGAGCGCCACCACAAACACAAGGAGAGCAACAGGGTGCTCCTATTTATAGAAACTCGTATGACTTCAACAAACTTAGAGTTTTAATAAATAATATCGACTGGCAGCCCACTTCTGAAATGATCTATCCTGACGAAATTTATAGAAGCATTAAAGATAATATGCATGACTGCTATACCAAATCGCAAATTAAAATCAAATGTAAAATGAATTCTAAACGTGTAAACAATTACTGGGTGAATAAAAAAATTATTAAAGCATGCAATATAAAAGATGATCTATTTAATATGTGGAAAAATGATACCAGCAATGCAATATTAAAGTTGGAATACAATAAATGCAGAAACTATGCTAATAAGTTAATTGTTCAAACTAAAAATAAAAAAACGAAAACAGAAATAGCTAAACATAAAAATGATCCCAAAAAACTGTGGGATATGTTAAATAAAATAACAGGTAAAGTTAAAGAATCTATAGATAATATAATAATGAAAGCATTTGAAAAAAAAAATATAACACCCGCAACTATTGCTAATAGTTTTTCAGCTACATTTAAAGATAGTGTCAATAAAATTGTACCAAGATGTTGTAAGCTACTTCTAAATGAAAACACGTACCAAAAGCCAGCAAACGTAACATTACGGTTTGAAAAAGCCACCCCGGATATAATTCATAAAATTATTATGTCTCTCAGCAGTGAAAAAGCGCCAGGGTCAGATGGTATTAGAGCATTAGATATTAAGTCAATTAGTCGAAATATTACATTAGCTATAGCAAAATTAATAAATACTAGTATACTAGAAGGAAAATACCCTAATGAGTTAAAAGCAGGAATCGTTAGACCAGTATACAAAAAAGGAAACAGACAAATATATGAAAATTATAGGCCGATTACAATTCTGCCCACCATAGACAAAATTATTGAGAAATATATAGCTAAACAAATATATGAGTTCTATAGTGACAATCATATACTGACTGATAAACAGTACGGTTTTCAACCACACAAAAGTACTACACAATTACTTTCATCATTCTCTGATGTTGTTTATAATCACCTTAATAATAAAAAACATGTCCTAGTAGTATTCATCGATTACAGTAAAGCTTTTGATACGCTCAGACACAACCTATTGCTGAATAGATTAGAAGACTGTGGAGTCCGAGGAAATGTCCTTAAATGGTGCAAAGACTACCTAACTAATAGAACGTATTGTGTTAAATTCAGAGACCAATTAAGTGATACAGTTTGTGTCGATAAGGGAACAGCACAAGGTTCGGTGCTCGGTCCCTTACACTATATAACGTATGTTAACAACCTAGTAAACACAATTAAAAACTGCGAGATATATCAATTTGCAGACGATACGTGTCTTCTATCTGCCGATAATGATTTGTCCAAAGCTCTAAAACATTTGCAATCAGATTTTACCTTGTTGACCAAATGGTCTCATGACTCAGGTCTTGTACTAAATGCTGATAAAACAAAAATGTTATACATAGCTTCCAGTCACATTAGGAAAGCACAAAAACTGAATCTTATTGCACACAATCATATATGTCTTCACACAAATACAACGTCAAGATGTCAATGTGCTTCCATTGAAGTTGTCAATAAGCATACATATCTTGGTCTTATCATAGATGATAGGATGAAGTGGACGGAACACATTAGGTACGTCTGTAATAAATTGCGTGCCATACTGGCAAAGTTCGTGATAATAAAAAATAAAATTCCTTATGATATTCTATTAAGTCTGTATAAATCTCTAGGTGAATCAATAATATCGTATGGGCTAAGTAGTTATGGCCGCACGTTCAGAACTCATTTGAGCACCATTTACCAGCTCCAACTACGGATATTAAAGGCCATTGTACCGCTTAAAATAAAAAATAAATACAAAAATGATTATCATGACCTGTTCCGTTTTTGCAAACTCATCCCAATTCAGGAAAAGGTTGATTACACCCTTTTAATTGAAAATTATTTTAATGAAACCATTCAAACTAAAGATGATAATTCTACACAAAATAAAAGATCACGCCGCAGTCACCCTAAGCTTGCAATTCCGAAATATAGTAACTTCTATGGAAAATTTCGCCATATCAATTTGATACCTAATCTAATTAATAAGTTACCACCTATTTTGAAACATGAACTAACGCATCAAAACATAAAATATAAACTAAAAAACTTCTTTCTGGATCAAATAAATATTTAAAAATAAATAATGCAAACTTAAAACAGCCTAAGGAGGATTGCTTCATAGAAAACATTCTGTATAATGATTGATTGTTTAGACTCACCGCTAGCTGTACCACCACCTCAATGAGATATCTACCTACATTGTAAATAAAAAATGCCACGATGCAGGTGGGTAGTACTAAATCTGTTTGTAATATTGTTCAATTTGTTATATATGTGTTATGTCCGGGTCAGACTGTGCATTGAATGTAATTAGCTATAATGAACATACTAACTTAGTTTACAGTTTGACTTGGGTTTGTTGACTAATGTAACAGCTGTCAATCACCAACCGACGAACCGATATGGTGTGCGGAAAAACCAAAAATGGTTTATGTCACACCTTACCTTTAAGTTTTTTGTATTCTTTTAATAATAAATAAATAAATAAAAAATAAAAATGTCATAATCTGCAGTATGTATTCCAAATATTAGGGAATGTGATCTTATAGATGGTAAGTACGTTGGTAAGTGAAGTTGGACCAATTTAACCCAGTAATTTTTTTAAGTTACCAAGTTAGTTACCATTAGCTATTATTCGTTTTATTAAAAATATTGTACATATGTCACCGTATTTTTGTGAAAACCGCTAGTTTAATCTACCTAGCGATATTGTAAACTGTCGATAAATTGTGAACTGTACCATACTGCTTACAATATAACGTATTCATTTTCGATAGTTTATAATCCATCGTTATCAAACCGTTATATTGTGAACCGTCCCTGATTGGTCACTCTTTGCGATAGTTCGTTCTGTGTCCATAGAGTTAGAAAACAAACAAGAGTTAAATATAGGAATATTTGTTTGAGATCAAAATTAAATATGTCAAAAACTACGTTACGTATGGCCAAAGATGGCGATGCGGACACATGACTTTCAACCAATCAGCGCGCAAGGTTAGTTCTGACGCATTCAAGTATGATATGAGTTCACAATATGACGGTTTGTCATGGATAGATTATAAACTATCGACAATTAATGCGTTATATTGTAAGCAGGCAGTATGATACAGTTAACAAATTTACAACAGTTTATAACCTCGCTAGATAGATTGTAAACTAACGGTGTTAATAAAATTACGGTGACATATACATAAATAAATAAATGATAAAAGACGTGTGATGAAATATTTTTGTGATCAAATTATTTTGAATTCGATGTATAAAATGACGTTTAAAAAAGAAGTGATAAAAGTTTTGCTCATTATTGTAATAACTAAGAGATATTTTGGAAAATATATGTTTTTCTAAAACCGAAAGATTTTTTATTACATATTTACAGTTTACATGATGGTTTAAGTCAAGTCTAGTAAAACCTAGTTTTAATAGTTCCAGCTCTTTCTGTTAAATATCGTTACAAAGCGGCGGATACATTTAAAACCTGAGTTTTGCTAGATTAACTTACTTACTTTTAAGGCGATGATAGCTCAGTGGTAGTGACGTCGGATACCGAGACGAAGGTCCCGAGTTCGAATCCTACAATGAGCTTGAGCTTTCGGTGAAGGAAAAACATCGTGAGGAAACCATAGCACGGTGGTAGGGTTCTTTGTAGTACCCACCTGGCTGGCTACCACCTTCAAGTTGAAAATCTGTCGCTAAGCACCTATCGGTGTGTTCCGACAGCTGCACTTGAGAGCCAGTTCCTTCTAGGCTTTGTGTGCTTACCAGCTTCGGCCACATCATCACTTACCATATTGAGATTGTGGTCAAACACACACACTATACACAGTAAAAAAAAAAACTTGTTTTAAGCCATCTCTCGTAATAAGAGGGTACATCTATCTCGAATTTGTTAGTGCATATCGATATGACATCTAAGACGCTACATTCCTGTGGCACGGTATTATCTAACGATTCAATATCTTAATATGTATACGAAAAACATGTTGAAATCGGCACGAATTTAATCTAGAGACGTTAGACAACGTCAAACTTTTTGTAGACCTGATTCAAGACTGTCCTTTTATATAGGGCCTTTTTCTAGTGGTTTCGCATTGGTAGTGGCGATTCAAGTGTATTTTATTATATCCAGTAAAATACAGTAAGTCTGGTCACCGATTGTATGTCATGTAGGTATAAAAAGTCACCATAAGCGACAAATGAATAATCATTTTGTAGTATAATAAATTCGGTGTTCTTTAAGCAAAGATATCCTAGTATTTACCTACATCGATTACTCTACAGATTCTCGATTTAGGCATACCTACTATATAACTTTAGTAAGTAATCAATTTTAAAATAAAAAATAATAATCTTAAGAAAACAAAATAAAATAAATAATAAAGAGGGTTTTAAATAAAAAAAAAACAAACTGGATATAAAAACTAGAATCCATATAAATGAAAGAATAATCAGAATTATATAAAATTTAATTCAAGCATCTTATTATATAACACTTCAAATCAAACAGCAGTGATATTTAAGCAGCTTAACTTATTACTACCAAAAGTTATTTCTAACAAAAATAAAAGCTAGTCGTTATCATTAAGAAAATTGAAATAATGAATATTTTACCTCCACAAAGCTATATTAATTAAAGTTAATGTCTAAGAGCTTTTAAAGAATCGCTGTCGTAAGCTTCGCTCCGCCAAAGGGATTTAAAAATACTTGAGAAAGAGTAAAATTAATAGTTAATTTTATTACATAAAAACAGGTTAAACCTGTTAAAGAACAGTAGGTTCTTTTTTCAAATTTAATTCATTTTTTTATTGAAGTAAAACTGCGAATACAATTTACTTAAAAACTTTTTACATTAAACTATAACAAGGTGATATTAAAAGATGTGTAAAGACATCGACTATACTATAATACATTTTTTTGCTATTTAAATACCTTATACATATATCCTTACTCAGTAAACAATCTATGATTGGGCTTAAAATTTGCATTTACCTGACTAGAAAAGCATTCTAACTATGAATAAATAACACTAAACTCTCTACATGCCAAATACAGACCCGCCAGACTCACACTTCAGTTATGATTAACGGCGTAGGTAGTAGTGAAAAAATACTAATGGTCTGCTCACACGGAGACGCGACGCGGATAGCGATATAATAAGAACTTTATTATAAAGGATCATGGCGAGATTTGTACAAAAAAATAAAGATTTTTAGAGACGTTTTGGAATGACGTTATAATTGATCCTTGGAAGGAACAACTTGAGCCATTTAAAATATTTTTAGAACCCCGGGATAAAAATGCGAATTTCTATAGCATGCCGGCGAATCGCGACTATTCGCGACCAAAACTATTATGTTGTTGTTATGTTTTGCGGGGTTTATAAAATATTCCATGTATATTAATATGTTGCTGGTAATGTAATCTCAACATTGGAAGTAATTCAATACCCTCTAAAATTTTTTTTTTTTGTACAAATCAATGTATGGAGCTCGCCATGATTCTTTGATAAGGCGTATTGTAGCGATACACCGACCGCGCCGGCAGACGCAGTCGGTGCTGTCATTAAGACTCTGTCCAGAACGGGCGATTTCGCCGCGATTCTCTCGCGCGTATCACGAGTCAAAGTATGGGGGAAGTGTACGCGAATTACGCGCGTGTTTTAAATTCGCGCGATACTTGTGGACGCAATGTATTGGCTCAATCCCAGTATCTCGCCGCGCGCCGCCGTACGCGCGTAATGCATTCGCGCGAGTGAATCGCCGCGATTTCGCCCCTTCTGGACAGACACTAATTTTCACGCGGCTTCACGATGCGGCTCGCGGCTTCTTCTAGCATCTTAGCGTCGCGTCGCTTCTCGGTGTGAACTGACCCTTAGTCTTTGTATGAGATAGAGGCTGCTCCAGTATTTCAGACGCTTTTAAATTTTATGTGGCGTTTCCGTATTTGTTCGTTCATATTTTAAACTTAACTAAATTCTAACATTACTTCCTCAAACGCCTCCCCATCATACGGAATGCTTGCTCCCATATACCCCTGTAAGCAAATCCGTATCGGCGACTCCATGTGAAATACATATGGAAAAGTCGCCGGAGACTAGATTACATGTGAACCTTCGCAGGCTCCTGTCCCTGGCCGATGACGCTGATGTCTTTCTGTTCTTCTTCAGGGTTCACCTTCGTAACGTTGTTTGATTCACCTGATACAGCTAGGCGCATTATTTTATCTGCAGAATGAAAAGAAATGGTAAAGTTTTTGTAGAAGTGACTTAATCTTAATATATAAAATGATAAACTGATTGTTGATATATCAACGCACAGCCCAAACCACTGGACCTAGAGATTTGAAATTTTGCACACAGATACCTTATACAGTGGAGGCATCCACTAAGGAAGGATTTTTGGAAATTCCACCCCTAAGAGGGTAAAATAGGGGATGACAGTTTGTATGCAAGTCCGTCAGTTTTGAAGTTAGGATCTTCAAATTTTGTGTTTAGGCGGACGATTGAAAATTAATGTATAGTTATCTCAGCGTTTGTGATAATTCCACCCCCGAAGGGAGAAAAAGGGGGATGAAGTTGGGTATGCAAGGCCTTTAATTACAAAGTAAACTTCATGAAATGTATTATTATACGGTGTAGGCATCCACTATGGAAGGATTTTTGGAAATTCCACCCCTAAGGGGGTAAAATAAGGGATGAAAGATTGTATGCAAGTCCGTCAGATTTGAAGTTAGGATCTTCAAATTTTGTGTTTAGGCTGACGATTGAAAATTTATGTATAGTTATCTCAGCGTTTGTGATAATTCCACCACCAAAGGGAGGAAAAGGGGAATGAAGTGGTGTATGCAAGTCCTTCAATTTCAAAGTAAACTTCACTAAATATATTATTATACAGTGTAGGCATCCACAAAAGAAGGATTTTAAAAAATTCCACCCCTAACAGGGTAAAAAAAGGGATGAAAGTTTGTATGCAATATATCAACGCATAGCCCAAATCGCTGGACCTAGAGATTTGAAATTTTGCACAAAGATACCTTATACAGTGTAGGCATCCACTAAGGAAGGATTTTCGGAAATTCCACCCCTAAGGGGGTAAAATAGGGGATGAAAGTTTGTATGCAAGTCCGTCAGTTTTGAAGTTAGGATCTTAAAATTTTGTGTATAGGCTGACGATTGAAAATTAATGTAAAGTTATCTTAGCGTTTATGATAATTCCACCACCCAAGGTGGAAAAAGGGGGATGAAGTTGGGGATGCAAGGCCTTCAATTTGAAAGTAAACTTCACTAAATTTAGTATTATACTGTATATGTATCCAGTAAGGAAGGGTTTTTGGAAATTCCACCCCTAAGAGGGTAAAATAGGGGATGAAAGTTTGTATGCAAGTCCGTCACTTTTGAACTTAGGATTTTCAAATTTTGTGTATAGGCTGACGATTGAAAATTAATGTAAAGTTATCTTAGCGTTTATGATAATTCCACCACCCAAGGTGGAAAAACGGGGATGAAGTTGGGGATGCAAGGCCTTCAATTTCACGATAAACTTCACTAAATTTATTATAATACAGTGTATGTATCCAGTAAGGTAGGATTTTTGGAAATTCCACTCCTAAGAGGGTAAAATAGGGGATTAAAGTTTGTATGCAAGTCCGTCAGTTTTGAACTTAGGATCTTCAAATTTTGTGTATAGGCTGACGATTGAAAATTAATGTAAAGTTGTCACAGCGTTTGTGATAATTCCACCCCCGAAGAGGGAAAAGGGGGATTAAGTTGTATATGAAAGTCCTTCATTTCCACAGTAAACATCACTAACCATACAGTGTAGGTATCCACTAAAGAAGGATTTTTTAGTATTACACCCCTATAGGGGTAAAATAGGGGATGCAAGTTTGTATGAAAGTCCATCAGTTTCGAAGTTAGGACCTTCAAATTTTGTGTTTAGGCTGATGATTGAAAATTAATTTATATATGCCCCAGCGTTTTTGATAACTCCGACCCCGAAGGGGTAAAAAAGGGGATGAAGTTGTGTATGGCATTATACTACATTTATTATTTAAGCTTATAGTTGGAAACTAACGCAACGAATATCGGTGTTGTTGGAATTTGAACTCTTAAGGGGTGTAAAGGGGGATGCAATTTTGTATTGAAGTAAAAATAATGTACACGTGTATCATGTTATTAAGAAGCCTACTGCCGCCATCTATCTGTCTGTCTGCCACGAGAAAATTTCTCAGCTGTCTGTTTGAGGAACTTTTGGATAGATCTCCGCCCGTCGATCTGTCAGTCTGCTACGGGCAAATTTAAATTATTATTTCATATTTAAATTTAATACTAAGGTGTCACACAAGCATACGGCCCGCCTGATGGTAAGCGGTCACCGTAGGTATCACTCGTGCGTTGCCGACCCTACAGAAATATCTTCACACCCTTTTTTAAGACCCCTGGCTATACTCCTTTGGGAAAGCCACGGCGGGGAGCTCCTTCCACAGCCTGAGTGTACGCGGTAGAAAACTCCTTTGAAATCGCACAGTAGAAACCATTTCGGTTCCAATATATGAGTATGGACTCCCCGTCGATGGCGAAAGTTGCGATGGTAGAAGGTAGCCCGTGGGAATCAGATCAAACAATTTTTCAGAGAACTGTCCGTTGTACAAGCGATACACACATAAGGAGGCAGTCTCTCCTCAGACTGACTCACACAGACAGACAGACAGACAGAAAGAAACATCTCAGCTGTCTGTAAATTATTGAGAAACTTGTGGATATAAGTCCCGTGTATTCGTCTGTCTGTCTGTGTGCCATAAGCAAATATCTCAGCTGTCATGAAATGGTTGAGGAAATAGGTCTCATAGCGCAATTTTAGATAAATAATCCCGATCTCGACACCTCCCAAAAAAAACATATTTCACCTTCCCATACATACACGGTGCATATTCCTGACGGTACATTTTCAGATCTTCTTTTTAAATCGGGAACGTAAACTTTCCACAAATAGATGGGTTGATACAAATGCCAACTTAGGTATAAATAAAATGTATACTGATGTTACAATGAACACAAACCGATAGAGTGGTTATGCGCGAGAGAGCCATTATGACTCCCAAAAATGACCAACCCGCTGCGATAAACGAAATGTTGATTTATTCATTTGAAGGTTGTTGCCACCATGGTCGATATGGATGAGTCGGTAAATTATCCTGTTCAATTTTTAAACTAGATCTTAATCTGCCGGGTAATCCATATGTAGGTGCTCCTGTCATAATTATTAGAAATATACGGCCTCCAAAATTGTGCTGTGAAACTAGACTACAAGTAACAGCTCTCCGCCGCAATGTTATTGAGGCCAAAATATTAACTGGTCCTGCTAGATGAGAAACAGTCTTCGTGCCGCGTATACCATTGATCCCAAAGCCTTCGTTTAATTTAAAAGTGTACAGTTCCTTATCAAGGTTTGTTTCGCGATGGCTATTAATAAATCACAGGGAAGAACTCTGATATTTGCTAGAGTTTATTTGCGACAGGACTGTTTCAGTTGTATGTGGCATGCTCGCAATCAGCTCTCAATCTACCTGAACTTATGTCAAATATCACACGTAGTGGCGGGCAATAGCCATGAACAAAGCTCTATATTGTTACAATGAATCATATCTAGAAAAAAAAAAACTACGCGGACGAAGTCGCGGGCTAAAGCTAGTTAATATTATAAAATTCAAGTTATATTCAAAATCCTATCGATTAGAGAGCTTGTTTTTCTCTTCTCAGTTATTTTTTGTTTTACGCAGTCGGGTTTTTGTTTATATTTCTGTCTCATGAAATATTCTTTTACACAAACCCAGAAGCATATGCTTTTAATTATATCTTATATATATAGGATTAATATGCTCTAAATAGAGTAATTTAATTTTATCAGGAAATATATCCAAAATATATTATACCATAATATCTTACAAAATCAATCTTTCAAATTGATTTCTAACTTAATCTATAAATACATTTCACACAAACGATTATTATTGTCATAGGTATCTTTGCTTCTGAAAATTCCATTTTTTTACATTCTTTTGAAATCTAACAAAGCAAATGAAAATGTCGTTCGCCTTTTTAACCGACTTCAAAAAAAGGAGGAGGTTCTCAATTCGGTTGTACGTTTTTTTTTTTTTTGGTTGGAAAATTCTTTTTTTGTCTGGAAGGGTATACTTCCCGTTTGGTCCCATTGTCATCAGATCAGGACTTGATTACGTGTTAGTGTACTTTGAAGTCGGTTTAAATTTTTTGTAAAACAGTGCAATTATGGTTACGACACTCACTGGGACCCCTGAAACGTATTGTGAAAGCGTATTTGATTAAATTCAATTGAAGGTAATTGTTTCGTTAAAATCAGCTGAGAACACAGCTATAACCTTTCTTTATTATTTCTATACATTGTTATTGTGTACATTGAATCATGGTAAGACTCACCAATGGGTTAATAAAAAACATTACACGGTTTACACTGCTCGAAATTGGAATTTTCCCATGGCGCATACCACACGAGCGGCGCCCTCCATAGACTACCGGGATTCGTATATTCATTTTTTTTACTATGTATAGGCACAGTATAGGCCTACTATGTGTTGACTGCAATCTCACCACACACAAAGACTAGAGGGAACTGGCTCTCAAGTGCAGCTGTCACATTTATGGCGACAGATTTTCAACTTGAGGGAGATATGTAGCCAGCCAGGTGGGTATTACAAAGTACCCTACCACCGTGCTATGGTTTCCTCACGATGTTTTTCTTCACCGAAAGCTGAAGCTCAATGTAGAATTCGCTATTATCGCCTCAAAAAACATGCCATCTAATAAATCTTTATGTTAATTTTGCTTGTCATTTACCAGGAGTCAGTGGGAGAGCTGTCCACAGATTTGGATACATATTGTTGTATGTAGCCTGCACGTATGTATTAACATGCAACGTATCTACTTTACGACTTGAATGTATGTATATGCGCCTGTGGCAAGTTTACTGCCAAATAGTGCCATCAATTTTTAAAACTCTTGAAGGGTCGAGCCGAATAAATGTAGTCGTAATATTTCATTCAAGAACACGACAACCTGTCTCCGCCGAATATTTGAGTACTTCGGCCAGCCTGGTTTTGGTGGATCTGGTTATTTTTTGGTTCCTCGGTACGATATCTAGCTTACCTACTCTATATCAGTGGAGGGAGCTTAAATATCTAATAAGCAGAGCCAGCTTAGCACTAAACATTGCTAGGGAGAAGGTGAAGTTTACCTTTGTAATGGAACACGATGCCGACCATCGCAGCAAGGGATCCGAAGGACAGCAGCCACCAGCGTATGACTCCCACCACGCGCTTCGGTATAAAGAGCTGGTACTTCAGCATATTCACGAATGTCTTGTTCAGTGCTAGACCCTGGAATGTATTTGTTTTATTTATTATATGTTTGTTACGTCTATCAGCAAACTCCATAAAATGAAGTATATTCTTGGTTTCGATATCAACGAATAAAACCAAATTAAAATGTGTAAAGACCATGCAACCTGTGGAATGGCAGATTCTGAATTAGCTATAACGTTTCAAAATTACAGGGGCTCAGAAGGTCTTGTTAGGTTACATCTTCATTACTTATATAAAATAAAAATTGCCGTCACACCTTTATGCCGGCGTATCTCTATCGGGCGCGGATGGCCCGGTCATAGACTTAGGATTTCGCTACGCTAACTAGACCTACATAGCATGGCAACGAAATATGACAATCCTTATGAGCCTTTGCGAGAGAGAAAGAGACGCATAGTTATTTTAGTCGTGAGTCAATGTTAATTTCGAAGATCAACTCATATCAACCCGTATCATTTCGTATTTTACTGGAAATAATTACGATCGTGCAAATAGAACTAGAAAAGTGTATGTTATAGATATTGTCACTTGTTCTGTGAGCAAATGTGATGTGAATAGTATGAAATAGCCCACATAATTATACGTTTCACAGCTAAACACGTATTTCTTCATTGGAATGTTTTAAACTATATTTTATCACAATATATACATTAATCGGCTCCAAAATCAGTTTTTACAACATGATATCCATTTATCTATATCTAAAAATATTAATATGTAACTTAAGACTCTAATGGGAAAATATTTATTATGCACATCACTAGTAAAAAACTTCAATTAATAACACACACAAAAGAAATAATAATAAACAATACTCTAAACTAAACCTAATATTTAAAAAATAAAACTATTCTAAATCCGTGCCAGTGGGTAACGTTCCCAGAACACTGGCAGCATTGCCACGTTGAATGGCTATGCTAATCTGCTGACCGAAGTATAAGCCAGCATTCTGGGAACGTGTCGCCTCAACTAGGCGCGCTGCAATTTCTTTATATATCTTTTTGGCACTCACTCCCCACGGCCCCAATGTTGTTTATATTTTTCCCATACAAATCCGCTATGTTTTTCTAGTACATACATTTTTTTTCGGTTATGTGAGAAAGTACCAGTGGCAGTGTCAGATTCTCAACATATTTCATCATCATCAGACTACAACCATCCAATACTGGCAATAGGTATTTCCTAATAGTTGCCACTGCATAAAATATTTCTAAATTGAAAAGCGATGAATAAATTTTTCATTATTTCTTCGAACTAAATATCAAAATATTGTATTTGGGAAACAAACATAAGTTATTATAACTTAGAATATCTAAGATATAATAAAGTTAGTAACTCGTAGTAGCAATTGTAAATTAAAGTTGGTGTCAAACAATTATTCCTTACGTAGGCTGGAGGAAATTTGTTTTAGCAATAACTACTTTGTACTTTGTGATAATTTCTATCAATTTATTAACAACAAATATGTAAAAAATACAATCTATATTTCCAAAATACAATCTATATATAGAAAATTTCCTCAAGCCTGCCGCTGCTTCCGATTAACGGCAAGTTCCCAGAAGGCTGGCAGCGTTTCCTCTTTGGATAGCCAAGCTGACGCGTTGGCGGAAAATGCTCCCCGCCCGCTGGTCTCCGGAGGTCTCGATCAATTTTGAAGACAAGGTGCGAGCAAAACGGCGAGCTTCTGACCCCCATGGTCCCAAGGTCTCGACCGCAAAAGGCATAAAAATATAATTGGGTCCAATCGATGCATATTTTTTGAATTTTGAATTTTCCGCACTGGCCGCCGCTGCCCCTGCAGCTTTACAAGTCGCCGGTAAGTGAGATGGCGCAAGTGTATCGACACATGTGGCATCCCACACCAGCGACACTCTAAGGGATCAAAGACATACCATCCGGTCTCTTGCCATCGCCCCGCGCAATACCGACTGGTTCCAGTACGGAAGGCACGTTAGCGACAACAAGAGCCCTGCTGAAAATTATTCTATCAATTATGTACTTTTAGGTAATTTGTTTTCTTGGACTCGTTACTTTATGTGGAACTATTCCCATTAAGGCACCGATTAAAGAGTTCGTATACATGATTGCACGTGCTAATCTCGGGACCAATCAGACCAATTAAAAAAATATGATTGTGTTATAATGGGTTATTGGTAAAACACTTACAACCTCTCCAGGACTATATTAATAACATCATAAACAACAACTTTTGTTGTATGACTTTAATAATTCATCAGACTTTCATACAACAATATTTAGTCGCTCTACATGAAAGAACTCTACGCGTAGCAGAAAACAGAGTGAAGCCACAGGTGAAGCGGTTTTTTGGTAAATATAGGTATTGTTTTATAGAATTTCATATAACAAAAGTTGTTGTTTATGATGTTAGTAATATAGTCCTGGGAGGTTTTACCAATAAACCCGTATGGTCTGCATATTGACGAATATTAATTATAGGCTAAACATGACACGTGAAACCACGGGGCATGTCTGTCTAATATATCGTATGCTTTAATAATAAAAAAAAGTGCTAGTGAGAATCATCAAGGTGATGACAGCTCAGTGGTAGTGACGTCGGATACCGAGACGGAGGTCCCAGGTTCGAATCCTACAATGAGCTTGAGCTTTCGGTGAAGGAAATCATCGTGAGGAAACCATAGCACGGTGGTAGAGCACTTTGTAATATCGATCTGGCTGGCTACCACCCTCAAGTTGAAAATCTGTCGCCAAGCACTATCGGTGTGTTCCGACAGCTGCACTTGAGAGACAGTTCCATCTAGGCTTTGTGTGCTTACCACCTCCGGCGACACCATCACTTACCATGGTGAGATTTTGGTCAAACACAGGCCTACACACAATAAAAAAAGAAACATGTATTAGTATTCACATGCTAACATTGTATGACTATTATATTATACCTTATCCTTCAGCAAAAATATCCAGAATACTTAGGTCTATAAGAACACGCAAAGAATTCCAATTTAGTGGCTCGAATAATTAATGGTTCCTGGGAATTATTTTGTAAGGTCGATGAACTCATATTTTCTGCGAAATTTTCTTTTAATATTGAGTGTAATAAACATAATATACAAGTTGATAATGGTTAGCAAAGAAATTGGATATGCGATGGTTAGTGAGAACATAGAGCAAAAATATGAATAGACTTACACAACTGTAAACAACATTACCTGGTGCGCGAAGCATGAGCAGTTTGCATATTATGTAGATGCATTCATAGATATATTGTATTGTGATTTACTGTCAGAAAATGTGTCGTTCATACGTGCTTTATCGGCCTAAAATGAATTAATCACTTTCTGATTTGATTCAAATTAAGGACGCGCGTCCTATCTACGAGCAAGCGGGTTAAATAGCTGTAAAATAGCCTTAGTCAACCTTAAATTCATGTAAAACTTTGACATGATATGTAGGGCAATGAATATTGCCTCAGGTATCAGTGTAAGTTCACTATACAAGGATCTGAAACTAACGTTTCTGTGTTCAGTTCAGATACTTGTTGTTTTGGCCTTTTCACGCACGTCATGTACGCTGTCGCCACATATCTCCCTCCATGTACCATTTTACTGCTTAACTTTGTATTGCACATAATTATGAAGATGCACACTTATACACTAAGCGCACGTTAAACGCGGCTCCACCATTGGCTGGCACCATAGACTTAAGGATATACAGCCTTACTCATAAACGCTATTTAAAGTTAAGTCATACTTAAAACAGTTATTTAAAAATCTTCACTCATAAACGCACTATAACGATAATTTATCCTTATTCACTGCTTAAAAACGTTATTTAAGGAGCTGTCAAATTAAACAACCTACGACCTTTGTTTAGCACGTTAAATAGCAAAATGGCCGCCAAATACACAGCTGATGCTTGATAGTTGTAAAATATTTTTCATTTATATCTGAAAATACGATGGATATATGATGTTAGATTATATAGAAACACCATAAATTATATAAATGACCGACCTTTGCTCGTTTTTTTTGTAAATCATAATAGTTTTGCTCACAAAAGAAAGACCTTAAAAAAAAAGGGAAAATATGATCATCTGAACTCGAACAGGGTTCTTCTGGTTTCGGAACCGCCCGATTTCCCATCTGGCTATGATAACCGTATAGATGGTGGCGAAATTTACCTTCGTAGGTATTCTAATGATATTGTAGCAGTTTTTCATTGCCTGACAACACGGTTATAACGACGTTTCCTAAAAATGAAACTTAGCTAGATCGATTTCTCGCTCCCAAAACTCCTCGCATACCTACTAAGTTTCATGAAAATCGTTGGAGCCGTTTCCGAGATTCAGATGTATACAAGAATTGCTCGTTTAAAGGTGTTAGAGGGATGAATTTTAACTGAAGTCATGGGTGATTCATATAGGTAACACAATAAAACAACTCCTACTCTATTTCACAAAGGAAGAGTCGTCAAGGTCAAGGGTTTATACCAGTTTTTACCAATATCTAGTAAAGTTCCATTTGATTACTCTGAAATAGTACAATATTTGATGAAACCTCGCTCTATAATAGTATTCCTTTATTATTTCGAAATAAACATTAACCAATGAGAAATCTTATAAAATACCATGTGTCACCGAACTCATGCTATTTGAAATCTACCTACTATACTTATCATTGCCTGTGCCGTGTGTGCTACATAATTTAACTAAATTTAATTTGAATATGAGGGTTTCAGATCAGGAGGACCAAGATAATATTAATAATATTAGTAATAACATATACAATTTCACTAGAGATTTATTTATACAAAATTATTCCATTAATTTATTCAATGTTTGTATTTTTATTTTCCAATAGGTACTCTTCCTCCAAATTCATAATTCCTATACGTTTTACGTGTATTTCTTCAGCTATTTGGATTTATTTTTCTATCACTGCTTAAGCCAGTAGATACATTTCTTGTTCATAGTCTTTGACCTGAAATAATATAAACTCATACATTCTATCTTAAAAATAGAAGAAGAAATAGAACTTGTAAATAAACTTTTCAATATTATAATTTACATAAAGTTAAAGATTCAATAATCTAATTACCTTTTTATTCAGAGGTTAATAAAGTTCGCAAACAAACCTTCTCATCTCAATTCGAAAAACGTGATCTTTTTTTCGTTCTGAATTAATTGTTAATTTCCATTTTGTAATTAATATAATATTCAATTCAATTCAATTCTTATTTATGGCTTTTGCGGAAATGCCAATATAATATTATCATAAAACACAAAATAAAGCTTTTCAAATTGGTGCCGTTTCTTTTTTTTAAAAGCCCCATTACTGTCAAATTTATGGTCTTGATGTTGGTGTCGCCATATATAATATTATTTTTGCTCTTTAAATCCTTCAATAACTAAATCATGACTAAAAAGCGTTTATGAGTAAAGAAAAGTTAAACACTGAATAACATTTTAAATAGTACTTAGCTAAGTACTACTTAATCCGTTATTTAAGAGATTTTTATGAGTAAGGCCGATAGTGATTTACCGTTAGTGAAGCTTGAGCAGTTTGCATAAAGATACATTCATAGACTCGTACAGTAGTACCCAACTAATATGGCTTACCGATGTACCTGCGCAGAAGAAACATTTTCAAAGCGAGAAAAATGCTATTGGTCGGCAGCTGCCGCCATGTGTGTCGAGGGGCGTGACTTGCGAGTGAGACGGAACTAACAGCTGCGGTGTATTATGAACCTTATAGTAGTGACCTAAGGTTGACTGTAAGCTTTAAGCATTCTTTTGTTAATCTTCGGGCCATACTTTCTTTTCTGTACGAACGAAGATTCACGACGCGCCTTTTCAGTTGGGTACTACTGTACACCAGTGTCAGAATTTACTGTCAGAAAAAATATCGATATGAGTTCCTTGATATTCGTTATCGGTAAAAGTATCGATAAAACACTAGAATTTGGCATTCATTATGTATTTAGTCGTTCAAACTGAACGCGCAGTTCGTTTCAAGGATGAATTGCACATACCCGTGTCCCGGCACATACTCAAGCACAATCGCTCTATTTGTATTCTATCTCTATGTCTGGCACACAACCAGCGTTCCTGTATTGTATGGGAACTATGTTCCCTTTTGTCTTTTTGGCTTTGTAAAGTTGTAATATACTGTATGTTAGTTTATTTCGGGAATATTTATGTTAAAACCCTAAAGGTCGCCAAAGCGAATATGAATTTTGTTATTTGCTTAGGATACGGATATATCTGTACTGTACAAATATATTAAAGTGCCTACGTATTTATAGTTCAATGTTATTAACTTATTATTATAAGGTACTAGATGTCTCGCGCGGTTTCACCCGCATTCGCGAGGGATCATCAGTAACAAACATCCATACATACAAACTTTTGCGTTTATAATATTAGTAAGGATTAGGTACTTGTAGCGTTGGTATTTTTTAAGTTTATTTATTTAAGATGAAAATCGATACGATATCATCGATATCTAAGGAGAAACTCTAGAAACATGATTTTTTGCTCACCAACTCCTTGTTATGAAAGCGATTTTCCGAATTCAAAATAAAAATAGGAGATTGTAAAGGTAAAAAACTAAAGGTAGTTTTATTTATCTGTGGTTTTGGCTCTGTCGCAAAAAATAATAGATCAAGTTTTTTTTTTTTTTTTTTTTTTTATACCACTAAGTTGGCAAACAAGCATACTGCCCGCCTGATGGTGAGCGGTTACCGTAGCCATATGGACGCATGCAACACAAGAAGCATCGCTCCCGCGTTACCGACCTTTCCCCCCTCCTCTGTGAGCTGTGGCGACCTTACTCACGCGCAGGAACACAACTTTACACAACATAAAGTTATTTCGCTGCGGTATTATGTAAGGTGGAGGTTCTTCCCCAATCGAGCTGCTCTTTGTTTGAGCGAATAAACGCTATGCTCTACCTCTCTCAAACTTCAGTTTCAGTACTGCAACACTTGCTGCGATTTGTCTCTTGTCCATATTTTATTAATAACAGTCACGTCGTCAGTCATATGGTCACGTTAGCCATACCCCCTATTACGTGAGATGGTTTAAAGCAGTTCTAGCAAAAACCAAGTTTTAAAAACCGTCACTTTCTAACGTCATATAATAATAAGTTTTCGTTAAAAATTTCATAATACAAGCTGTTTTTGGTGACTGTACTTATTGTTGACTGTACTTGCATTGTCTTCCAATATACTAATGTATACCAAATACCAGGTCAATCCGACCACTGGAAGTGGGTGAAATTCGAGTTGCAAGATTCCACCCAAACAAAAATACATCCATACATTGCAAGTTAAATAAAAGCTTGTAAAAAGAGCCGGGACTATCTTAAAACCTGGGCTGTATATGTACTAGATTTGGCTTAAATCATCTCATGTAATAAGAGAGCTAGATCGTAGCGTAGACCTTACGGAATACCGCAGCCAAATAACTCTGCACGTGAGTAAGGTTGTCAGAGCTCATAGGGGAGTGGGGAAGGGTCGGTAAAGTGTTAGTGATAACGTTGCAATCGTCCATATGGCTACTGACCACTTGCCATCAGGCAGACCGTTTGCTTGTTTACCGATATGGTCGTATAAAAAAACACTAGTTTCATAATATACCCTGTTTTTTGGAGGACCCATAAAGCTTGATTCATAACATTATTTAACTCAACATTTTTATTTTATCGGACGGTCCTGAAAGTAATTCAAAGGTAACATAAAGTCACATAAAATAAAAAGTAGCCTCACGTACGAAACAGTGTGTGACATGTTATCAAAGGGCCACCTTTGTTGCCCTTAATTTATGCTTATGACAATTAAAGAGGAGAATTTATCATTATTTTCTTTATTTGGTTTGGTAGCAACACGGCTTCTCAATTTATTGCAATGAACCTTTTTTTAAGTATAGAACTTTATAATAATTAATATGCAATAATTTCTATGTTTTCTATTAGTTAGGTAATTATATATTATAACAACTGCGGTGTTTTAAAAAAAAAAGTTATAGAGTATTGAAGATTTAAGTAATAATTGGAGATATTATGAAATTGCAAGGTAGTTGCATTAAATTTAATTAGTATCCCGTACCAAAAGGTGTAATTATGTTTACATACAGCAAGCAAAAGTTTGTTAACATTCACTATCTCGTCTCATTTGAGTAGCCGCTTCTTTCTGCCTTGTGTCACTCAGTAAATAAGACAGTGATAGCTCAGACGTGTCACCTCAACTGCCAGCTTTAGATAATGGAAATCTTTGTGTGCAATGATCAAAGGCGCCACATAGATTCAGTGAACGCGGAACTCTAGATCTCTTCTGTGGGTTCGGTGCCATATGGTATCCAATTCAATGAACTTCATACGTTAGTAATTTGACAAATTACCAGGATTGATAACTAAAGTGTTATCGTTATCCAACGTGAAGTGTTAACGTTACTACTAAAACAGGGTCATCTACAAATTTATCCCGTATTAAGAAAGAAATATCACCCAAACTGAAAAAATAAAAATGTGACAACCTTAAACATTACGCACCTCTTCAATCCAAAATATAGGCGCAATAGTACCAGGGAGGTCTTTACATAGCTCCAGTTTGTCTGTTTTTAGGAGCTGCAGATTGAATTGAATACGTTGTCTTGCTACCATTGGCGTTCCGGATATCTGAAATGGTTATTCAAGATAATTGTAGGATTCAGTACCTATAAACGTTTCTGTTCTAGGAAGGATGTGAGAAAAAGCAGTAATCATCCCAATCATTTGGTAGCCCATCTGATGGATCCAGTAGTTAGTGAACACGGGCATATTATAAAATAAAATTAATAGTAAATAGCAGGACACTTGACATGGTTCTGCAGATGATAAACTAAGGATGGTAGATAGATAAATAACTCTTTATTGTACACCAACGAGTATAAAACAAAAATAACAATAAATTCCTAATATTAAAGAGACTGTACAATGGGCGGTCTTATCGCTAAGAAGCGATTTCTTCCAGACCTCAGGAATCATACCTCAAATGACAAATAATTAAGAACGCAAAATTTGCTGAATGCGTTAAAGAAGGCAGATTGTAAATGTAAGGCTTTTATTATTCGTAGATGTAAGGTTAGATTAAAAAAAGACTTAGGATGTGCTACTGCGCATGGTAATGATTACAATATTATAAGAGGCTACAAAAACGGAACATACAAAAAATACATCAAAATAACAAACCGGTTCATAATCAAGTTCGATACCATGTTCATTAACATCAGGGTTTAATCCTTTGACATTATCCAGTAAACTAGGATCACTGTCCAGGAAATGCGGCATGGAGGCATACATCGGTGCCTTCATACATTTCGTCAGGTCCATAAGGCCTTTTAGAGGGCACTTGTCTGGGGCATCACAGAAACATTGCAGCTCAGGGTCGTTGGCAAAGTCACCGATGTTGGCAATGTAGCGGTTGGTTTTGATTCCTCGGTATGAGGTCTTCTTCTGATACCAGGGCTTAAAGGATCTGAAAAGACTTTTAGTTATTAATGAGGTGATGGTAGCTCAGTGGTAGTCATTTTAATCCCGTGACGAAGGTTGTAAGGAACACATCGCGTGGGGACCGAGGATTTTGTTGCACTAAGCACGAACTGTTCCAACAGCTGCACTTAGGAGTCAGATTTCTTCTAGACTGTAAAACTTAGCACCTTTAGCCATATCATCATATACTTGGTATATGCTCAAAAATAAGCCCAAACACCATGAAAATAAATCATGTAGGTTGGAGTGTCATTCATCAGTAAAATCTCGTTCACTCACCGAGAAATGGTCCTGCTTATTCGGGTATATGAGATTTAAATTTAATTTTGAATCACGCTCATCTATGAATATAAGAGATGCTGGGTGGAATACAAATTAAGATACATTACATGAATTAAAATGACCAGACCTGCACAAGTCAGCAGAGTAAGACTGCAATCTGTCGAGCTCAGTTAAAAACGGCGGAAACACAGTGCCATCAGTTCCCTGATACTCATTGCAGGAATCCTTCCATATGCTCAGCTGAGGCTGTCCATCCATAGCTACTACTTGGCCCACGTCCATCACATTCTTGATGCCTCGTTTTACTGTTACCACGTGAGGATCTACTGTACCGTTTTTCTGTGGACAACATTTTTGGAACAAAATTGGTCAAAGAGGCAATCGTATTTTAGCCATTTGAACCATTTTGAAATCATAAAACTATTTATTAACTTACCGTCCCAAAAAGCGAAAATCGAAATTGATTATTGGGCTCAAAAACCATTCCACTAACAGCTTCTTTCTTGATCGCAGTGCACGCTGCTTTTGGAGCAAACTCAGTCCTAGCACAATTGATGATGATTCCTCTGAACATGATGTCCATGGCTTTGACCCTCAGGAACATATCTGGAGGGTTGTCAAAGATACCGTTGAGCGCCTTGCCAACCATGTTGAGCATCGCTGGCTTGTCTCGGTGGACTGATATTGACATTCCCTGGAAACAAATTGAATTATAACTTAACTAGCGACCCGCCCCGATTCGCACGGGTGCAATTTCGTAATTTGGTGTCAGTGGAGCGATTAGCGCGCTCGCGCCCGCCGCGACCCGCCGGTCACGGTATCGCGAATACTGTTTCTTGCTAATTTTAAATCTGTGATATCTTTTAAAATATTATGGTAATATTTTTCTGTAAAGACTAAATTTTATCTACATTAAATACCCGTCGTAACTAACTTATTTAATTAGATAAGGATTAATAATATATTAGAAAAAAACTTCTTCAGTATAAACTAAAAATATATATATATATATATATATATTTCAATCGCATAAAAATGGTTACTGTGGACTATCTGTGGTAAATATTTTTAAGATACACGATTCCGTAGTACATCATTTTGATATATCTCGTAAAGTTTAATCAGCGTTAGCAATGAAAGCGCAAAAATTCTATGTGTTAACGAAACATTGACTTTTTTTATTATGTTCTGTATATATACTACATCCGCGAAGCGCTCGTGGTGTAGCATAATTAGCCGTTCTTAATCGATAGGAACAGTTAAGCTACCACCGTCGTGGTCGGTACTTGGATGGGTGACCCCCTAGTGGTATTTCAAATCGAGCGATTCCGTGCTTCGAAGTTCGGAAGCCACGTAAAGCCGTTGGTCCCGGTTATCACTTAATTGTGATAGTCGTTAAGCTAGATGGAGGCCTCCGAGGCTTGAAAACTCCAACAGTAGGTTGACCAGTTAGCGGATATACAGACTTACAGACACACGCGGAAAGCGACTTCATTTTATACTATGTAGAGATAGAGATGTTGGGTCAAAATTCCAAGGAATTAGCGAAAGTGAAAGGAAAAAAATTGAATTCCTGGCACTGCGAGTCAACTGAACGAAGAACAACTGCTGTTGAGACATGGCGTGACAAAATTAGCTTTAGACTAAATGAAAAATTCATTCTAGATTGTATTATAAATGTAGCCATACCAGCATAAAAACATGAGGCATAACGATAATCTCTTCGCCGGTCAGCCCAGGTCCAGAAAGCTCTTTCTTGAAGTAGAATTTGTCCAGTTTCTTGTATGTGATAGTGTCATCTTCTTCGTGATCTTCAATTTCTACCTTTTCTTTCCATTCTCTGTTCGCATTAAGAAAATAGTAAAAATTATTCCTTCTCGATTTTTTTGGTATACATAACTTATGATAGACATATGTTTTGGCCCAGTTTAGACCAGACCAGACCTACTTAGGCTTATCTCAAGGAATCCTTATGGACTAGCTCCCCCGCTTTTACCCGAATTATCAAAACTATTTTCTCGAGATAAAAGGTGTGTATTGATAAAATATTTGAATAAAACACGACCATGATTATTCATAGTACTTTTTAAGCTTTCGCGAACTACATTCATTGTAATATTAATTTATCGGGTCTATTCGCGCACAGATTATTATCAAAATTTAATTTTGACTAACCTCGACGTTTCGACCAAGTTGCATTGATCGTGGTCACGAGTGAACTGGAAACTGCGGGTATCAGCGTCTCGATGAACGGGAGTTGTTTCCAACTACCCGCATTTGGTCTTGTAAAACATAGCTGTCACGATCACGGCACACCGTACTAACTGTATCAACGCACATACTCGATCGCAAGTCACGGCGTGAACATTTTCTTATCACTGGATTCCACGCAGCAGATAACCTTAAACCATCTTCCCTATTGAAATTTGGATATTTCTTTATTTCAATAGCTTCACGAACTATTCTGGGATAGAAATGACGGTCGGTGGAGAGAATTTTGGGGTCATGAAGCTCAATCCAGTGGTTTGATCCAGATTCTAATATATGCTCGGCAATGGCTGATTTATTGACTTGACGGTTTTTTACAGCTGCAATATGTTCCTTTACTCTTTCAGCAATAGTTCTTTTCGTCTGTCCGATGTATGAACTACCACAGCTGCAGTCAATTTTATACACTCCTGGTGTTTGGAATGGTATCACATCCTTGGCCGTCCGGATCTTTTGTGCTATTTTGGATAATGGAGTGTATACAGTCTTAATGGAGTACTTCTTAAGTGCTGTTCCAATTTTGTCTGTTATCCCTTATAATCTGTGCGCGAATAGACCCGATAAATTAATATTACAATGAATGATAATTCATATTGGTATATTATTAGCAAGGCACTTTTTCTTTATAAAACATGCATTTCACATGTGAAGTAACGCATGGCTTTCTTTCCTTTTACCATACTAAGGTCTTGCATATTTTTTTATCGATCTGAATAAATAATGCATGGAAAATGATATTTGTATCGGCAAAATAGTAGTTTCAAGTATTTACGAGTAGAATATGCAATTTAAGTTTTAAATTAATAGTTTCGCTACCGCCTTATAGGCGGTGACATATAAAACATGGGTTGCATTTTGCATTGCAATACTATTATTTACGAATAATATAGTTGGTTTTATATTTCAATTATTACGCTAATACCTCCGTTGTCTGTCCGTCCGTCCGTCCATCTGTATATCAGTGGGCTGTATCTTATGAACCATAATAGGTATTAGGCCTTAGGTAGACACTTGAAATTTTCACAGAATCAAAATCAAAATGGTTTTTCTCTATTATCTTATGTTTTGTGGCTTACTTTCATTATAATTATTTTTAGAACTATTTACGTCTATCTATGTCTTTAACATTTTCTCAATTAATGATTTATAAATGTCATGGTAGGCAGAGATTGGTAATGTGATCGAGAGACTCACTAGAAGAGGCTCCGAATTTGTAGCCCGTGCCGATTAAAAATGTTTGTGCAGAATCACTTCCAAAGTCATATCGTAAAAAGAAACGAAAATCTACATCATAGCAAATTATAAATGCGAAAGTGAGTTTGTTTGTTTGTTACGCCTTCACGCCTCAACTACTCAACGGATCATCATGAAAGAATCATGGCGAAATCCATACATTTATTTGTACAAAGTAAAAAAAAATAGAGGGTTTTGATACATTTCCAATGTTGAGATTACATTACCATCGACATATTTATTTACTTGAAATATTTTATAAACCCCGAAAAACATAACAACTTCATTAAGGTTTTGGTTGATATTTGCCGGCATGACGAATGACATAAGTACAGATAAGTTTTAAGGCAGTGACGTCATATGCAGTGCCTTAAGGCGTGTGTCTGAATCCTACAGAGTTTGAGCTTTCGGTAAACGACAATATCGCGAGGAAAACGCAACAAATCCTCAAATGGAAAGTCTCCCTTCTCATCCAGGCTTGGTGCTTACTTTAGGCCACATTATGTTGTGTTTTAACGCAAGTCTATCCTTAATCCTTACTAATAAACATAAGTATGAATAGCGTGATTAAATGCTCAAGTAAAATTACTCACTCAAAGTAATAAGGCCCAATTTCCTTCACAATCGGAAGGGCACCTTTCTGGACCTCATCAGCGTTAGTATAGTTGAACATGTAAACCTTAAAGTCAAGGGGAAATGGTATCTTTTCCCACATCTGCCGTACGTCAGTCTTCTTTGACAGCGCCATTTCCTGCAAAAAATGTATTGGTTACTTGACTGCAGTAAATTTGGATATGATGTGTGGAGGGTTTTTTTTTTTTATACCACTTAGATGGCAAACAAGCATGCGGCCCGCCTGATGGTAAGCAGTTACCGTAGCCTATGGACGCTTGCAACACCAGTGGTATCATTCTCGCGTTGCCGACCCTAAAATGTATGAAGAGTTTGTTGTTTGGATCGTGCAACAAACATAGCACTTAGCTCTCAGTGTGGCCACCTACTATCCTAGCAATCTTGTCACCTCCAGTGTGGCCTAAGCCTTAGCGAATTTTTTGTATGCAAAGTTGAATTTTAATGTGGAATATTCAAAAACAAAATCAAAATCAAAAAGTCATTCAGTTTAGGCCCTGGTAAAGCACTTATGAACGTTAAATTGGTAAATACAGTTGAATTTACCACCGGTTCGGAATACTTACACCTCCGGCAAGAAACTCAGCAAAACAATTCCTAGTTTTATTCACTTTTGGTTACTTTTAGGGTTCCGTACCCGAAGGGTGCCAAACGGGGTCCCGTTTAACCACGGAAAAGAGAATACACTGGAAGGGCGATGCGTTAGAATTTGTATCGGAACCAGCGTCGCCAAACTCACACAAATAAATGTTAAATCATATATTGTACTACAAATAAACAATCCTTTTGATTGGTCGTTTCTATTTTACTCAAAAATAGCTTTAATCACACAGGTCATACATATGAAAATATACCTTTTTACGTTAAAATAAAATTTATTTTTCAATAGCGTACAAAGTATTTACGTCGTTTTGTAATCTACAAACTAACTAGATTCAATCGACGAAAAAGTTCTGCCACTCGGCACTAGATGGCGTTATTTTCATGGAACGCAATTTTGAACTCAAACGCATTAGACATAATGTTGATAATTGCGTAATAGCTGCGTCGACTAGCGTCGAGTAGCAACACTTATTGCTATTCGCTTAATGCAGCGAAAGTAATCGATAAAATATCAATAAAATTATCGATATTTTAATTTCGTCGATATTAAATTTAATTATTTTTAGAAATTCCGTAAGAAAATTCACGTTCGATAAGAATAATTGTGCTAAGAATACTGAACTGTAAAAAAAACGTTTAACATGATGAAGTAAATTAAAAAAAAGTTATTTTTACACGGTTTACACGGCCCTTGAAATAAAATTTATTTGTTTCGAAATTCTCGTTTTGAAAGCTTAATTTTAACTGATGAATGCGGATATTGATATAACTTTCAACTATTGCCTTAATCAAATCAGTGATAAAAAGATGAATTTTATCGATATCGATCGAACAAAACTATCGATGCACGTGTTTTGGGGTCACGACAGGTCACGACTCACGACCACTGTGAAAGAACGCAATACATTACGTGCGGAGTTGCGCTCGCTACCTTGCGTACAAATAAAGTGAGAGTACATTGCCTTCAATGTATAATTTTGCAGTAGTATCAGAGTTTATCGTTTACACCTAAAATTATCATAATCTCGAATACATTTTTATAAATATCACAATTAAATAAAGGTTTGTAGACTCATCGATGAAAGGAAATCCCTCCTTGAGTTACACTCCGACTCCTCACTTCGTTTCCTACAGGAAATAATAGCGCATCACGACATAATTAATATTTTTCGCGGAGCTACGCACCTCTGCTAAGTATGGCGGATACTACGAAGCGTTGACGCGTGTTTTGGTTGATATATGCCCATTTGATGTAATGTGTGGCGCGCGGGCTCCGCTAGCATAGCGTCTCTATTTATATTTCTTTTCTCTGTGCGTTTAACTCATTGTATATAAATACTACGTCCATACAACTATTACTAAGACTCCGCTGTCCGTCCGTCCGACTGTCTGTCATGTCGTCTGTCTCATGAATTTATTATTATTTATTTATTATTTCTATTACAACAAATAAAAAAAAGAAATAAACTTAAAAATTAAAGGAGGACAAGAAACCATACAAGAAACTTTCTTTTTGGCGTTTCTTTTTTTATAGCAAAGTTGAGTTAGTTAATATTGCACGGAACCCTCCGTGTGCGTCTCCGACTAGCACTTGGCTGGTTTTTTAAGTTTTTTTGAAGTTTTTTGAGCTGAGTTGGAACTAGCTAACATTGATTGAATAAGGAAATGGGCAATTGTCTAATCATTCGTACAAAGTGGTCCGACACTGAAGTTTAACAATTTCAAACTGTTTTGTAACATAAAGTTTTGTTGAAGAAAATTGAAGACCATTCCGTAAATGTTAAAAACAGTAGCGAAGTTTGACCGCTCTTCCCCAATTTTCTATACCACTTGATTTTATTGTATATTTGTTCTTTTATTGTATTTGTTCGATTTGATCTAGATTTCCAGGGACCCGTATAACACCGGTGTGGCAGCACCTGAACTCATAGATAACTTAGGTCCTACGATAGTTCGTAAATTTTAAACTACGGGTAGGCACATCTGCCTGCCCGTAGTTTAAAATTTAGCATATAGTAGGAATTGTTAGCCATTGCTTTCAATTCTTAATTTAACCTATAGGTACCTTACCTACCGTTTAAACAATCTAGTGCGTCCATGCTACGCGAAGGGAGCACGAGCCGAGCCTCCGGACGAACAGGATTCGTTCGTTGTTCGCGTAGCGTGGTCGGACTTGCGAGCCTCGAACGAGCATTTGTCTCATGCTCGACTGTACTCCGCACAATTGTAATTTTTTAGGGTTCCGTAGCCAAATGGCAAAAAACGGAACCCTTATAGATTCGTCATGTCTGTCTGTCCGTCCGTATGTCACAGCCACTTTTTTCCGAAACTATAAGAACTATTGTTTAAACTTGGTAAGTAGATGTATTCTGTTGAATGATGATGAACCGCATTAAGATTTTTACACAAAAATAGGGATAAGGTGTAAGTCAGTCTTGTAACACCCCTGGTTATATTAAGATAGCCCTAGCCCTTTTTGTTATATGACATTAGAATGTGACGGATATATTTAAAACCTTGGTATTACTATACTTGACTTACACCTTAGTTATTAATAAGGATAGAGTCGAATTTTGTATAACTTCGTAACTTGCGGCTTTAATTACTGACAAAGTACCAATATTATTAGGACCTAATATTCTAAAGTACTATGTTAGTTAGAACCTACAAGAACTATCTAAACGAATCTCAAACAAAGATACCAACGGTGGAGTGTCATTCAACAAATTGCAGCAGGAAAGACTAAGTAAAAGATTGTGTTTAACTTGGTCCTCTGTCAACAATTGCATGGAAAAAGTGATACAAAGAAAATCACTGACCTTCTTTAGCTGACTCTTCAATATAGCAGGGAACATGACCCATCCAAAGAGCACGCCAAATACAGCAAATCCGCCTCCAATGGCTGCGTACTTCAGCTCTCTGGGTAACTGCATATTGCAAATCCAGTCCTGAGAAAGTGAAATGTTGCTTCATATGTAATTGACCTTCGCATTAGTCTTTTAAGTCTAAATGAATATATAAGTCTGATAGTTCAGCATCATAACCATTAGATTAGTTTTTGTTATATTCTGATTTTATGTCTTTTTTTTTATACAACTTAGTCGGTAAATTAGTAAATTTCGACAAATTCAAATTTGCCTATTTATTCAAATAGAATTCAAATATTTATTTATACGAATAGTCTGCTTCTAATAATTTGATTCCGGAAGGTTGTATTTGTTGAGAAGAACCGGCAATTAACTCAGCAATTAATCTTTTCAAAAGAAGCTTAAATTCTCACATAACATTTACATTTGATTTGATTCTATTATTCTATTTACATTCCGAGCTCACTTATTACAATTGCGGGTCCCGCCCGACACCAAGATGATATGAGTACTGAGTAGGTTTAGATTTGAATTCTACTGATGCACTAACAAATAATAGTAGTCCTAAGAATATCTAGCTGCTGTCTTAAAAACAAGAACAAAAATAGCATATGTCAATGAAAATTAATTCTTATTATAAATACGAATAGAGTAATTACTAGCAATCTTCAATTATTAACCACCCTATCAATCAATCGATGATAAGTATTGGAACGTACAGTTGCAAATGTGCAAGTATTCTCACGGGTCTGTCTGGGTGCTCATTAACCATAGCCCTGACGGAGGTTCATGACTAATGTGGAATGAATTGTGCAACATTTCATAATGCCTTGGCAGTGGTACTTCACTTATTAGTTAACCTCATTTCGATCGATTTCTGCTAATGCCAGAGGTGTATAATCATGGCCTAAGTAATTCAAATCAATTAAAGCTGTGCTATTGGCCTTTTTCTTTCAGGTCATTTTTATACAAATTTGGTTCTTTCATTTTTCCTGAGTATATGCCTTTGTGTAGCCCGCATTTCAGATGGAAGATGGACAATACATGGTCAGGTCCAGAAGGGAAAAGAGCAGGAGGCAGACCCAAAGATCGATGGATTGACGACGTCAACCGTCGATGGTGAACTGATATCCGTTTTGACGAAAGGCGGTTATCATGGAAAAACATTGTTTGCATGTTTTTGTTTACCTATTTCTATGTTGCTGACCGTACTTGGTCTTTCTACAGAGCCATAACAGTCATCCATCTTTAGACTACCATTTTGAAACCACCTTGTTCCACCCTTCTACCAAACTATCTCAGCGGACAGAGACATAATAAATAACTGTAATCTACTTTTTATATCCCAGACAGGTTCATTAGATTTTGATATTAGGTTGGATGCAACCATCTGTCTATGGTGCGTTTTGAAAGTGAATTAAAAAAACAATCCTAAACCTGTACGCATAAGGTTAAATTTCGTTTAACAATAAATTCTTGAGACGTGACTTTATTTTGTTATTATTATTCGAGCCTACATCTACGAGCCTTAGGAATGGTATGAATATGTTACGTTATTTTAGAGTTATCGGATTTATTTCAGAAATACAAACCAATAACATAATTCTACATAAATACGTCACGTTTCAATTTAATCGCTTGTGTAACGTCTAACTTCCAGGAAGAAAGACCAATGAAACCCTACAACATATGGAGTTTTGTGATGTAACATGTTTCCCCCGATGCAAATATTATGTGCTGCACATTTACGCATGTGTGCCGCTTTACAGACTAGCTAGGCAGGATTTATATTTAAACTAGCTGCCCGGCGCGACTTCGTTCGCGTGGTGCTATCCTACCCTGCCCTACCCTACCCTATCTAAACCATCTAGGGCGTCACCCAAACGCATACAAAAAAATTGCGCTGCAGTCGATTATATAACCTAGATACCGACTGCAGCGCCATCTGCCGGGCTGATTTGTGTATCTGAACCATCCAGGGCGCCACCCAAATGCATACAAAAAAATTCATTCAAATCGGTCCAGCCGTTTAGGAGGAACTCAGTGACATACACACGTACAGTAGAATTTTATGTATAAAGATATGTTTGATTCACTGTATTAACCCTAGAACCCCATATTATCCGGTGTACTTTGAATCATACCAGTTTGTTCGAAGCACCAGGCGAAAGTCAATACATTCTAAGAATCTATGACATATTTTTAATATGTTTATAATCTTAACTTACTAGTTTTGCTTAACAAAAGAAAATCCAAGTAATTTATTTCATCATCAACATCAGCCTATAATGTCCCACTGCTGAGCACAGGCCTCCTTTCACAAATCAGGGGGAAAGGGAATGGGCAGATACTCCACCACGCTTGCCCAATGCGGATAGGTGGAGGTAGGCTAGTGGTCAACCAACTGTTGGAGTTTTCTAGCCACCTAGAAGGCCTCCAACTAGCTTAACGACTATCACAATTAAGTGATAACCGGGACCAACGGCTTTACGTGCCTTCCGAAGCAAGGAAACGGTCGATTTGAAATACCACTTGGCGGTCACCCATCCAGGTACCGACCACGACGGCCTTATCATGCTACACCACGAGCGCTTCATAAGTAATTTATTTATAAACTGGTAAACCATGGTAAACCATAGTAAACCATAGAAAAAAGCACTTTCAGCATTGTCCTATTTTCCAAAAGACGCCAAACAAACAGGACATCACAGCATAAAACTCACGGGATTTATCTATGCGCGACTGGGTCCTCCGTTCGAGAAAAATACTTATTTTTTGTTAGCTCTTTTGATTACGTAGGTATGTATTAGAAACTTAAAGAAATGGTCATAATTTCTTACTTACTTTCTTACTTCTAGTTAGTTACTTCTAGTAGAGTTTTTATCACGGACTATAATACTTTTTTACTTGATTGAATACAGAAAATCCAAAGGAGAACAAATGTAAAACGTGTATTGGTCTGGTAATAAATAAATATTTGAGGTTGTTGTTTATTTCTTAAGTCTGGCCATTCACATCATGTAATTTACAAATTGTTTAATAATAATTTTATATTGAATATATTTTTATCTTATTCCATTTACAAATATTTTAGAGTTTCGGAATTTTAATCTTCCAGACTATTTGACTTATTATAATTAATTTTATTGAGGCCTTAAAGTACGAACGAATGAAAGACTTATAACTGCGTTTGTAGTATTTGCCGACGGATTTTAATAACATTTCGGTTTTTATTAGATTTCACATTTTACGTAAAATAATTAATTTATCGTTCAAATAATCCTAGAAAAGCGTAGTATTTTATAGACATTGTGCCTTGAGCAATTGTGACGTGCATAGAAAGAAATAACCCACAAAATTATACGTTTCACAGGTAAATACGTACTTTTTCAGTGGAATGTTTTCAACTATATTTTTTATCACAATATTATCATTAATCGGCTCCAAAATCAGATTTAACAACAGGATATTTATTTCTAGAAATATTATTATGTAACACAACAACGATTTGATGGGCCAGCTGGCGCGGGAATCGCGCCGCAGGTCGTGGGTTCGATTCCCATACAGGACATGCATTTGTGTGCATGAACATGTCTGTATGTCCTGAGTCTGGGCGTAATTATGTATGTTGT
This sequence comes from Achlya flavicornis, assembly GCA_947623365.1. Lineage (NCBI taxonomy): Eukaryota > Metazoa > Arthropoda > Insecta > Lepidoptera > Drepanidae > Achlya > Achlya flavicornis. The sequence goes on from OX392482.1 coordinate 10,997,948, forward strand.
TAATTATGTATAATAAAAAGTAGTATATGTATAATATCAGTTATCTGGTTTCCATAGTACAAGCTCGCCTTTATTTTATACAACTAAGTCGGTAAACAAGCATACGGCCCGCCTGATGGTAAGCGGTTACCGTAGCCATATGGAAGCTTGCAACACAAGAAGCATTGCTGACGCGTTACCGACCTTTCCCCCCTCCCCTATGAGCTCTGGCGACCTTACTCACGCACAGGACCACTACTTTACACAACATAAAGTTATTTGGCTGCGGTATTCTATAAGGTGGAGGTACTTCCCCAGTCGAGCTGCTCTTTGAGCGAATAAACGCTATGCTCTACCTCTCTCAAAATTATTATTATTGAAGCGCTCGAGGTGTAGTATGATTAGCTGTTCTTAATAAATCGGCAAAGTTAAGCTACGTCTGTGGTGGTCGGTACCTGGATGGGTGATGGCCTAGTGGTATTTCAAATTGAGCGTTTCCGTGCTTCGGAAGGTTCGGAAGGCACTTGAAGCCGTTGGTCCCGGTTATCACTTAATTGTGATAGTCGTTAAGCTAGTTGGATGCCTCCTTGAAAAATTCCAACAGTAGGTTGACCACTAGCCTACCTCCACCAATCCGCAGTTGGCACGCGTGGTGGGGTGTCGCCCAGTCCCTTTCACCCTCATTTGTGAAAGAAGGCCTGTGCTCAGCAGTAGGACATTAAAGGCTGATGATGATGATTACAACACAGCAATTTTTCCAATACAAATGTAATATATTTATCGAGTTTTGATATGTTTCTGACTTATCCTCTTTGAAAAAAGAAAATACTTTAGAGAAATTGTTTTTGTACCTAGTTCGTTACTTAAACGAATGGGAGATATTTTGAGCCAAGAATTTTGTCATGACCAAAATCAACATGCTGACGCAGTATTCTTGGAACTTGAAGATCATCATTTGAATATAAATGCGAAAGTGAGTTTGTTTGTTTATTACGCCTTCACGCCTCAACTACTCAACGGATCATCATGAAATTTAGCATGCCGATAGCCTATGTTATGGAGAAGGAGATAGGCTAATTTTTATCCTGGGAACGCGGGTTTTGCAATTGACAGTGGTACGTCAGCATGAGCATCATTAATTTTACCATTGCGAAGAGAAATAGTTTTATATTCTACTAAACTTGAGTACTTACTATTTATACTTCATAAATAAAATAAAATAAAATAGAGGTAAGTAGTGACATCGGATGCTGAGACGAAGTTCCCGTGCTCGAATTCTACAATCAGTTTGAGCTTTTGGCGAAGGTAAATATCGTGAGAAAAACATAGCACGGTGGTAGGGTTATTTGTAGTACCCATCTGGCTAGCTACCACCCTCAAGTTGAAAATCTGTAGCCAAACACCCACCGTGGTGTGTTTCGACAGCTGAACTTAAGAGCCATTTCCTTCTAGGCTTTGTGTGCTTACCACCTTCGGCCACATCATCACTTACCATGGTGACACAGGCCTATACACAAAAAAAAACATGATATGATATAAATGTAATTGTTCGATTTTATAATTTAAGTGAGAGTGGTATATTGCGTTAAGAATTATTTATTCCGATCCATCATCATAAGTCGAATTAATGATGATTAAAAATTGATTTCCATGTATATATAATTTTATTTTCGTATTTGCTTTATTAAACTAACAAACATTTTTGATGTATTAAATATTTACAACACTTACGTAATAATTAAAAATAAAATAAATCCTGCTTATAAAATACCAAATCTAAATATTTACAAGTAAAAAAGTTGTGCAATTGATTTAAATTTCAAAGTTTTAAAATAAAGTATTTTTTTAAATTCAAAGTGACATACATACGTGTACTGTCAGCAGCAACAATGCGGTCCGTTTATGTAGACGGTATCGGAAACACTTGTCCAGTATTGCATCGGTTTTAATCAATGGGCGGAGTGATGTACAGCTGCACGCAAAAGTTAAATGTTTTTTTTTTTTAAGTTTAGTTTATTTTAAACCTTGGTTAACCTGTACTTCTGATACAAAAACTGTTCTAATTTCAAATAAACAGCTAGATACCCGTTTATCTGGCCTATAAAGATCAATCTTTGTACATATTTATTTTATTAGAAGATTTAATTTAAATTTTAGAAATGTGAAGGTGAGTTTGTCTGTTACCTCTTGACATCTCAACGAAACAGTATAACCACGGAAAAGAGAATACACTTATATTTCTTTTCTCTGTGAGTATAACGATATACGAGGTATACCTACCAATTATGATGAAAAAAATACTACTTTTTAGATATTTAGATTAGATTTTTGAATAAATTTTGAGATAGTTATAAAATAAAACGTGAAGTTATAGAAATGTAAAGGAGTACAGGTAACTTTTATTCAAAACATGCTGACCTCAAAAAGAACTTATCGGCGCTTTCAGGCCAGTTCCAATCTCGGCTTTATGTGTTTACCACCTTCAGCCACATCATTTATTACAGTTAGATCGTTGTCAAACAAGGATAATAAAAAAAAAATGTTATGAATGCTGGCGGCAGTATAACGTTATTTTTTTCTAGTTAAGACAATACTTGACAGGTGGCTCCGCAGGTCTATATTAAAGAAAGTTTAGATTCCAACACATCGTGCGTCTGTACTGTCACCGCCTCCTGTCCAAAGGAGGTGCCATACGTCATGTTATCGGAAAAGTAAGTGGGTAGGTCATAAATAATGTTAATTGCTAGAAAAACTTTCATGATTTGAAAACTCAATCGTAGGGAATTGTCGGGAATGTATATGGGTGGATTTCGTTGTAATTTTATGACTAAAATGTTAAAAGGAGCTTTAAAAAATCTTTTAAACTATAAGGAAATTATTCGATTGTAAAATGTGTTTTTTTTTATTAATTGCGTTTGGACACTGACCCATAAGGGACGAGGATGAAGTCCAAGATGGAACACGCTTACCCGGAAGAAACCTATTCACTCTGGCCTTTAAAGTTCCTAGATTTTAAGGGTCAGGAAAGACAGACGCCGGAAGCAAGTTCCACTCCCTTGCTGTCCGCATTATAAATGAAGCAAAACCGTATCCGTATTTTCGGTATGTCAACAAAGTATGGTTTAAATTTTCCCGGCGTCTTGTGGTTCGGTTTAAAAAAGGGGATGGTGGAATAAGGTTGAACTATTATCATTCACACAATCGTATATGTAATGACTAAAAATATAAAATTGCTTGCTCTCCCAGTGGTGGATTTGCTTATTTTCCAATTATATTTTTCCAAGCCCTTATCTTTACAATTGGTAATTTTCTATATTATTTTTACAATCCAACAATTTAGTTGAATAAGGATGATGACTCTTTTTGTCAATTTTACAACTTATCGTAGATATACGGATTGGAAAACAGCAACTCATTATAAAAAAGTGGAAAAACAGAAAATAAAATTAAGCATTGCCATACAACGTGGCAATGCAGCCAGCATTTTGGGCACGTTACCTACTGGTAGCGGCTAGTCAGATTAAGTTTATTTTTTAAATTATAGTTTTAGTTTTGTTATACATTTTAAGTTATTTTGTGTCTAAATAAAAATTAACAATACGAGACCTCAAAGTTACGCTGTTAGGTTATTTTTTTTTATCATCCAAAAGTTAATTAAAAGGAACTTTGAGGACTCGTTATTCTTCAATAAAAAGATAATTGTGCAGGAACTATTTTTCACGACCAAAATGATAAATTATGTGTTTTGTCCATACATTCTAGTACAGCGATACTCAAATATGACTTCACTTTCGAGTATCAATTTGTATGGGGCGTTTTCGACGCCGACGACGACGCGACGTCTAAGTTTGACGCTAATGTCTGACTTTTGTAGCGACTTTTGTAGAATAAGATTATTTTTGGGGAATATTTCGGAGTAAATCAAAGTTCAATCATGTATACCTACTAATAAGCCGGGATTATTTATGCTCCTTTGTCTGCTGGCAAATCTGCCACAGAGCTCTCCCCCGCGGTTACACCCGCGTTTCCGGGATAAAAGTAGCCTACATTCTTCTCCATATCACAGGCTATCTGCTTGCCAAATTTCATCGCGATCCGTTCAGTGGTTTAGGCGTGAAAATGAAAATCTATTTCTTCAGTGCTTGAGTCATTAGTAAGATAATAAAATTATTAATCCTTTGACTGTTTGGCGATCCGTGCGGGCGAGATAAAAATAGAAATCAATTGTTATTTTTTAACCGCAAGTCAAGGGAACTAATATTTTCAATGCGATTGTAAGCCTGTTTGTTCGATTTTTTCCTACTAAGCCTTTTTTTAAAGAATTAGTAATGGAGTAGGTTAACAGACCTGCATTTGGACAAAGGAAATTCATAATCAGGTAAACCCATGTTTCAATCTGTCGTGGAATTGAAAATAAAGTAAAATACGTTCGAATTATTGGCAACGTGCGAGTAACACCTCTGTTGTTGCAAGCTTCCATAGGCTGCGGTAACCGCTTACCATCAGGCGGGCCGTATGCTTGTTTGCTACGGTAAGTAGTAAGTAGTATAAAAAACAAAACCAAAAATGAAAACAGTTTCAAATTGGTAGTTTTAGTAAATAACATTATTCATACTAGCCATTAATAATATAGGTAGTTTGATTTGTAAATCATAGTTTCAACCTACTTTGAAATTATACCAAATGAAAGGGGTAAAGTGTATTATGAATAATTTATTGGGAAAAAATATTTACTTACAATAAAGTATCCTTTAGTCTACCCAGCAGTTGAGTTATGAAGATAAATATAAAAATTGTTATCTATTCTATACATATAAAATGCTTTGTCCTGAATGACTGAGAATCAACGCACAGCCTAAACCGCTGATCGTAGAGACCTGAAACTTGGAGGGTGTGTTCTTTGTATGACGTAGGCATCCGATAAGAAAGGATTTCCCGAAATTCTACCCTTAAGGGGGCGAAAACGGGGGCAAAGTTTGTATGGGACAACGTGATTCCTTGGTCCGATCTACTTCAGATTTTGCATAAACATTCTTTAACAGGATTTATGGAAGACGTGTTTCATATTTTATTGAAACTCAATTCAATTCAAAATCATTTATTCAAATAGACCTTCGCAGGCACTTATGAAAAGTCTGACTCTAATACTCTAATACCGGTTCGGAAGGTTGCATTTGCTGAGAAGAGCCGGCAATAAACTCAGCAATTACTCTTTTCAAAACAGGCTTAGATTAATTACATAATATTTACATTCTAATCGCACTGAAAACAATTGCGTGCCCCGGCGCGGCGGCAAAATTACAAAGTAGACTGAAAGAATATTTAATAAGTAAATAAATAGCAAACTTAAGCAGACCAGCCCCCACAAGCAGCACCTGTTCACAAGTATGACGCGTGTGGCAGCCATCGCCCTCCTCGCCATATTGGAGGGAAGTGAAACTCATCGTCTAACTGGTTAAAAAGGGGTAGAAAGTTATTTTAGGGATGATTTGCATCGAAATTGATATCAATACTCCTTAGTGCTTTTGATTTAAATATTCTTTGATACGTATTTGACATTCCAATTTTAAAAAGTATTGCCACAAGTATTGCATTGCACCGTAGACGGAGAATTATAGTTAGACAAGCCAAGATACGCATTTGTCAAAACGTGTATGTTTGAGCAGGACTAAGCGTATTTTTGTGTCCCTATGTGGTTTTTATTGTTTGACCTCAGTGTCGATATTTGTTGATGAGAGCAGTGAAACTGTGAAACCCTAATTGTATGTTATTTGTGACTTTGTATCAGCCTGCCAGACGTCGTCGTTTTTTTTAACTGATACAGTAAGTAAATCAAAGGATTACTATACTCAAGTGTATTTTCTGTCAATATCATGCAAATTGTATAGTTTCGTCTAAATTCGATAAAAATCCAAATATATATGTAATTATGTCGAACTATCGCTATCTTCTTCCCTATACGCTGACAGCCTATCTACCTACAATTCTCTATCTACGCATTGCACCAATCTTTCATGTTTTCAACTCACATAGAGTTCAACTATTTTATAAAATCGGATTGAGTTTTTAAACATTTTTGTCTGTCTGTTCCGGTTCATAGCTGATGTTATAAGGAGTAACTTAGCTGCTTTTATTTTTGAAAATAATTGGTGTTCCGCGCAAAAAAGTCTGCTAGTCACTCATTATTAAAATTAATAAAAAAAAAATGTCTATACCTCAGAGTATATAAATACTACGTACAATCTATAGTATGGTATTCCCGAGGTATCTAATATCACGTATGGATAATGCAAAAACGCGGATGAATCTGGGGGGCACCGCTAGTCTTAATAAATCACACAAAACAAGTACTTATATAGTAAATACATAAGCCGATAAATATAGTTACATTCTAAAGACGATATCTAATTTTCAAAATAATATTTTACAAAACATACATTTGTTATTTCCTGTTACCCAAAAGTTTATATTATTATTACTTATAGTGTATACAATAAAGATATTTCATTCATTAATTATTTTTTGCCTGATAAATATTTTTGGAATTATCTTGTTGTCGTATTATCAATATTATTTCAATTTGTAATGTTCTATTTTGTGTCCAACTGCCATGAATATATTCTCCACTGTGCAAGGGTTCTCTGAAAAAGTAAGTTTGTATTTAAATAAACTATGATGGGATCTTCCTATATACAGCACGAACAACCGACCTCTACTGAGTTACATTACGATAGCAAGCGATTATTATCTCTTGCATGTAATAATGACGTCAGTTGGTCGGCGACAGCTGTCGTTGTATATTTTCTGGTACAGGAAAGTGGTTTGTAAAGCAGCTTTCAACATAATTACTTTAAATAAAAATGTCAAGTTTGTTTACATTCTTTATCTCGTCTCGTTGGCTTTGGTATACGTGAGCTCAATAGTGCTGTTACGCGTCTAACTATAGTTAAGGCACAAAGTAAATAAAGGGGAAAGATACCAAGCTTCATACAACCGCGCTACGGTAGGTACACAACTACAAGCTTCAATCCTTCCCTTCAATCCTCTGAGGTTAAGGTTTACTTCAAAATGTATATTAACAAAATAAGTTTTTTTTTTACCGTGTACGCCTGTGTTTGACCACAATCTCACCATGGTAAGTGATGATGTAGCCTAAGGTGGTAAGCACACATAGACTAGAAGGAAATGGCTCTCGAGTACATTTGCCGGAACACACCGATTTGTGCTCGGCGACATATTTTCAACTTGAGGGTGATAGCCCGTCAGGTGGGTACTAAAAAGTGCCCTACCACCGTGCAAAAAAAAAAAAAAAATTATAAATATAACATACGTATTTCTACCCATTGGTCCTCGTAACCTGCGTCAAGTCTTGCGGATCTCAAAGCTTCACGAAATGCATGAGTTATTACAGAAGCTAGACATAGAGCTGGTTCCCCAGTAGCTAAAAAACATAATAAATTTATATGATTGCATTACACTGTAGAATTCACGATAGTGGTCTGTGGTATAGGAACTGCTAAACGACCTTTTGACTGCAACACTCCGAAAGGATTTTTTGAATTCCTTCTAAAATAAACTCTGAAATCAGCAGGTATATCCTTAATTCCTGGAGGTTTATAGGTCCACGTGCGGTCAGTCAGCAATCGTCCAGTATTAGAATCGTAAATAGTTTTTTCAGATGTCCAGTAACCAAGACCCATGACGAAAGCTCCTTCGATCTATAAAATTTATAAATAAAAAAAAACACATCGAAAAATGACCTAAAACCATAGGCAATTAATCAAAGGAATTTATTCATAGTTATTTTTATTTACCTGTGCAACATCAATTTGAGGACTTAAACTTCTTCCAGTATCTTCAAGCAAATCCACTCTCCGAACATCATGATTTCCCGTTAAAATATCAACTTCCACTTCCAATGCAACAACTGCATAAATATCATAAGGCTTTACATCATCTTTTTGAGAATACATGTAAGACGCTTGTAAGTCTATTCCAGATTTAAACGCTTTCTCAATAAGATCTTCCCATATTGGCTTCTCCATCATTTTCCTTATAGGTTCTAGTCTAGCCATGATTATTTCACAAGCCTTCATTGTAGCAAATGCTACACACTCACTACCAATACTTGCTCCTGTTGCCATTGAGTTAGGGGAAGTGAAACTTGAACTGGGCTTAACACTCACTTTCTCCAGTGGTATACCAAATACGTAGGCACAAACTTGAGCGGCTTTCGTATTTATACCTTGTCCCATTTCTACACCACCATGTGTTATCACTACAGAACCGTCAGCATGGAATATTGATACTAGAGAATTAAAAGGACTAATGTAAAATAAGTCATATGTCATTGGCATAAGTTTCAATGCTCGTTTTCTCCAACGATTGTTTTCGTTGAATTTGTTTACGTCTTCGAGTCTCTCGTTATATTTTGAGTCTTTCTTTAATTGTTCAATGAGTTCGGGGATAGGGTTGTCTTCTTTGTTCATGTTTGCTAATCTAACTTGTAAAGGGTCTTTATGGATGCTGTTAGCAATTTTTTCCATTATATATTCTATCATTGCTATGCCTTCAGTTGATGCTGGAAAAAATTCAACCATAAGGTAAATCTTAATAACTATCTTGAATATAAAACATGCCTATACTTACAAGGAGCCCTACACCACGTGTTTGATGGTGTATCAGTAGCAACACTATAGGCTTTAATCAACCATCGTTTAGTATCATAACAACTGCCGAAGTGGTTAACAGTTAATGGAGCGATTGTTTCATTTGGCGCACAACCATTGTCTTGGTAGAATGAATTCTTTAGATACTGAATTTCGCCTTCATTGTTAACGCCAACCTAAAAAAGCCATTTATTTTAATAAAAAAAAAAAAAATTATCAATGATTATGAAAATGTTTCATAGTAACTTACCTCAAAATTGCAATCCGTGGGTAATCGCTTGCCAATAATTTTCATACCGGTTTGTAAAGGTAATATAAATCTACATGTTTTCCCAAGTAGATGTGTCACTACAGCAGCTGCGCATGCTATTTGGCAGGAACGAGTAATTTTACCTCCGTATCCACCCCCCACTCGACGTATAATAACATGTACGCTGCAATGAAAGTAGGAAAGGAAAGAGTAAAGCTGACCTTTACTCAATTATGAGAAAGTCGATAAAAGAATCAAAAATCATACCTATTAACAGGTACACCTAAGGATTGCGCTATAGCTACATTAGTCAAATCAAGCCATTGAGTTGAAGAGTAAACTTCCATGCCATCTTCTGTTGGTTTCACGACACATGTCTGAGGTTCCATATAAAAGTGATGCTGAGTTTCCATTTTTAGTTCTCCATACACTATACATTTAACGTCATTACCCAAATCTCTTGGTTCAACTGTTCTTTCGTTTATTACTCTTTTATCTTTTTCATCTGAGTTTAATACATCATTTATTGTAAGTAATGGTTTCTTTTTGTTTAGAAAATCATACTCTACTTTCACAAGCTTTGCAGCTTTGTTCGCAGTTTTTTCTCTGTTAGCCACTATGATGCCTGCTGGTTGTCCATAGTATTTAACTTCTTTTGAACATAATATTTCTTCATCAGCTAGTATCAATGGAACGTTAGTTGGTGTGAATGAGTTATTGCCAGGGATATTTTTAGCATCATAGAAAGCTACAACACCTGGAACTTTCTAAAAGAAAAAGATGATTTAGTTTTAATTACTGAATCAATATCTATTTTAATGGCATTAATACTTACGAAAGCTTCTGTCGTATCAAATCCAGCTATAATACTTCCAGGTATTGTATCAGCTGTAACAAAAGCAGCAAATACCTCATCAGTCTGACTCGGCATATCATTAGAGAAAGTTGCTTCTCCACTGCATTGTACTAATGCTTCTAATTTTGGTACTGGTTTATTTAATGGCCAGACACTCTTATCAGTATCAAACGTTTGTGTACCATGTGAAGTACTTCGCTTGATAGCTTCACCTCCTGAACGGTATTTTGGATTTATTTTATCTTCAGGACAAAGACTGAGTACGGCCTGGAATAAAAGAAAATGTCGTAAACTAGTGTTGTACGTGTTTCCAGTTATATAAAACATGATTATGGCTCAAGCCCACCTGACATAAAAAAAAACAAAAGCCAAAAATATGACACTTGTAGTCAAAAATGTTTTAACCTTATAATACAACGCAATGGCAAGCATTTTTCTATAAGCTGCAGATGGTTCTGGTGATGCTTCTTCCGGGGATATCTCATCTGACAATGTTTCCAAAGCCAGTTGTAAGGTTTCATTTGTGTAAGGATCTTTGCCAGCTAAGACGGCTTCTGTTTTTACTGCGTGGATAAATTTTGGTGAAATGCTACCATACACTATAGTAGCCTTTTCAAGGATATTAGAATTCTTTTTGTATTTTAAGAGAAATCCAGCATTGACAACAGCATGGGCATTTTGTGATCGTGGCATGATCTGAAAGAATAACATTTTTTTAAAGATTTTTTAGGATTACGTTTTTCATCATGGAAAAAAGGAATCACTCTCAGCATTCACTCTACACTTAATCTGTCTGGCAAGGCCTCTTCTTCTCAAAAACGACTTGAAGTTGATACTTCAATCTGATGGTTGATGGCAATCTGGCTGGCGTCATACTTGTGAACAGTTGCTGCTTGTGGGGGCTGGGGGCCTACCACAAGCTCTTAAAACAAGGTTAAAATAACCTTATTTGTCTTTTGTCCCTCTTTGACATCCGGCGTCAAAACAAGACAAAACACAAATAAGGTTATTTTAACCTTGTTTTAAGAGCTTGTGGTAGGCCCCCTGGTCTGCTTAAGTTTGCTATTTATTTATTTATCAAATTATTTATTCAGTCTACTTTGTAATTTTGCCGCCGCGCTGGGGCACGCAATTGTTGTCAGTGCGATTAGAATGTAAATATTATGTAATGAATCTAAGCTTGTTTTGAAAAGAGTAATTGCTAAGTTTATTGCCGGCTCTTCTCAGCAAATGCAACCTTCCGAACCGGTATTAGAGTCAGACTTTTCATAAGTGCTTGTATAGAATGATTACTACACAAAATGATAATAATTGTATGCCTAAACTAGGCAGTATACAATACAAATGCCCGCAAAATAAAAGAATAGTACCTACGGAACTCTCTCAAAACGCATGTAATCCTACTCACACTTGTCTGTCTTTTTTCAATTCATTTTTAGGAACAGTTAATTTGCATTTATTTACCTTATAAGTTCTTACGTTACAGTAATGTGATAGAGGAGGAAGCAAAACATTAACAATTAACTTTCTTGTCATATCACTTTTTAAAAAATCTGGTAACGTAATAATTTTCTTATCTACTGCATTCTCAGCTGAAATTGGAAAATAAATTATAAGTCCTATAACATATTATTGTAATCCATTTTTTTTATAGGAGTACATAATATGCTTACCAATAGTAACCATGGCTCCAACTGTTTCAAATAAAAGAAACAGATCTGATTGAAAGTCATTATTTAGATACTTCATGAACAAGTTTCCACCAATAGTACCTATCTGTAAATCATACAATTATTTTTACTAGGAACCCAAAAAGTTGTCGTAATCCATAAAAACATCCTCCATATATTTTTTGAGTAGGCCAAATCTCACACCTCCGTGCACACGGGTTCAAAGATTTCTCAAGTATTTATTTATTGATTGCATACTTTACTTACATTTCTAACAGGTATATGAGCAACTAAATCCATGTGATCATAAAACTGTTTTAAATACATAAATTCTTCCATGTCAGTAGAGAGTTTTTGGAAAATTCTCATCATATCTGACAATGGCATTCCAGCCCCAAGTTCTAAATTAACATCCATTTTGTGTCCTTTTATTTCAGCTACACTAAATATATCTATTAGATTTGTGGGATAATCAGTGACATGATATACACCTAAAATAGATGAATATTATGTAACTATTATCCATTTAGAAGAATATTTCATAGATTTTTTAAAAATATTTGTATTTACCTTGTCCTGTATTACCAGCTATCAATTTATAATCATTACTATCACCGATGAGATTAAATACATCATTGACTGAATAAGCTTTATACCACCTTTGTATACCACAATCTATAGAAATAATTTTATGATCTACTTTCCCCAGAACGCACCAGTCTTCATTTTTTTCTTTTCCAAGTGTTTTTTCTTCAAGCAGTTCTTTTGTCTTCTTGTGTGGACACCTCTTAATGCATCTTACTCCACAAGATTTGATATTTGAAAGATCTTCTAAGTCAATTAGTTTATCATCGACGTCAGTAGCAAATGTTTTGAAAGCATCTGCTATTGGTCTATATCCTGTACATCTGCAGATATTACTTGCAAACGAGTTTTCTATTTCTTTCATTGTCAGCTTTTTAGTTTTGTAGAGGCTGTAAGATACAATATTTATATGATTTTATACCTCTTACTATATTGTTGTAAAGTTTTGCATACCTATACATGTTCATGATCCATCCAGGGGTGCAGTATCCACATTGAGTGCCGTTGAACTTGGCCAGTCTGCTCTGTATTTCGTGGTAGCCAATTATTCTGTTTCCAATACCTTCAACAGTAGTCACCTCCCAGCCATGGCAGGATAGTACGGACACCAGACACTGAATACCATACATTAAGTAAGAATCTGAATAATAATAAAAATATTAACTACTATAAAGGTGGAAATTTTATTATTTTTATTCAACATTTTAATTATGATCAGACATCCAAGTTTTGGAGAGTTTGGATTTTCCTAACAAAATGTTTGGGAAAAGTTTTTTTCATTTGTGATTTGTGATATTTCGGTACCTTAAACTAACGAAAACGGCCCCGAACGAAACGAAACGAAAAAACAGCAAACGAAAATGATTTCCAAAATTCCCGTCGGCGAGATATCTCGTCGACTGTAAATTTTTCAAAATCTGTAAATCCTATTTTCAATAACTCAAAAATTAAGGGACAGTCCCCTAAGATCATATTCGCGTGACTTCAACTTGGCCTTAAGGTAGCTGCCTTTACTGACCCGTCTAAAAATTCCACCCTGTATTAATATAATACAAATAATTTATTATTGTGAATTAAACTTTGAATCCCTTAATCAATTAAAATTCAAAAAAAAAAAAATGGTTCTCTTACCAACACTTAAATACTCATGTATAAGACCTACCGAATTAACAGAAAATGTTTTAAATTCATTATCAGGTGGTAGTGAAGCGTTGACAGCGACCACGCACGCGCCACATCCACCCTCTTGGCACATCACCTTTGTGCCACGCAAGTCCGCCACATTCCTGATGTACTCGTTAAGGGAAACATCGGGTCCAAACTTGCCATCCACTGAGGATTGAAGCAGAAGAAAGTTATAAACTATTAAACGTTGCACAGAAAGTTCTACAAAACAGAACTAGTTTGGTTGTATGATTTGAGCTGAGATTGAGGGTGTAGAGCAATTTGTAATTTGACAGGTGCATTGTAGGTATGTGTGATGGTATGGTTCAAATTAGAATGCAATGAAATGTTTGCTCCATTCACTAAACTTTCATCATTTTCTTCACCTCAGCTTTATTTAGAGTCAGTTTTATGTGCTTTTATTTCTAAATCTCCTGTCAAATCTTCATTGATATGATTCCTACTCTGATCTTCAAATATCATCAGTTTTATTTTTTATTTTTTTATTGTTTTTAAATGCTTTTATAATCAGATCGACTCACCTTCATGTTGTTTTCCATTGATTTTAAATATTATTATCGACATTCGCAAAGTAAGTAAAATTTCTTATTTCAATTTTATTTCGACAATCTAGTTCTTGCAACTTGTCACCTTAGCACCTCATTGTAAAATGACTTCATGCTAGCAGCACCATAATTTTCCTAAGTGCATAATGATTGTGGCGTACAATGTGTTATTTACACATTTATTAACATGTAATGACCCTAGCGTAACTGATGGTGCAATCTGTACAACCAAAATTAATGAACAGTTTGACATATTCAGCCAGCATATTTCGGCCACAAACTACGTATATCTGCGGCGTGATAGGTGGGATCTTAATAACCCACGCCACCTGACACGTTTAGCATATATATGGCCCGCGTGATGGTTGAAGTGGATGTATTATTTCAACTGTCTTTTATTTATATTTTATTGTGTGGTTAAGCTGTTATATATAGCATATTTTTTTTTGTAATTTTAGGTTTAAGTAAAAAACTTAAAAATATACTATTGAGTATTAATGATAAAATAACATAGATTTATCTAAAAACTTTTTCCAAAAATCAAAATTACTTCCTTACTTACTTATCTTCAAGGTGTTTACCAAGTCAGTAAACAAGCATACGATCCGCCTGATGGTAAGCGGTTATCGTAGTCATATTATGGACTCTTGCAACGTACGGGGCATCACTCACGCGTTACGGACCCTTCCCCCCTCCCCGATGAGCTCTGGCAACCTAACTCACACTTTTTTGAAGTCAGTGAATAAAAACTGCGGTCCAATTTCCAATTCCAAGTTCCAATCGGTAGGTACTTGGTAATTCATTTTCAATTTTGGTAGCCAAAACGGCGAGCAGTACCTACTGTCAATTATGGATTCTGTGACACATATTTGATCTAGTTTCAGAGCCAGTGGTATTTCCAAGCGTTGCGTAGTTAATTGATGATACCTCAACAATAGCTAATACAGATGAAGTATATTTCAATAGGAACTATTATTACCGTATTTGGTAGATATCTACTTGTATATTTACAAATTTGCATTATTAGACTCTTTTTCTGGATTTAATAAAAGGTAAATAAACGTGGAATGTCGCTGCTTATACTAGCCTATGTCCACGGGTTCGCACGTGATATAGGCACTACTAAAGTACTAAAGTTTGAAAACAACCAAACAAGCGTAGTTATCTAGTTATAAAATTAACAGAAAGACTTACTTACTATAGACCTTGCGTTTTAAATTATTTATTTTAGTTATGAGAGTACACTACTAGCTGTCCCTGCGGTTTCACCCACGTTTTCGAGATAAAAAAGTACCCATGCAGTATAGTAGTAAGTATATTTGATTATAATGTAGCTTCCTATTAGGGAAATAAATTTACGAATTCGACTCAAAAAAACAAAAAAAAACTCTTCCGCTATAATTATAATACTAAAATAATAATATATTATTATTATTATTGTCGTATATTAGTATCAATTAGAATACATTTCGTATGGGGTATCTGCCAAATTAACACAAATATAGGTTTTTGAAATTTTTATCGAAAATATTTTTACAAAAAATATATTGAATAACGATTAAAGGCAAAATGAGTACTTGCAGTAATTATTTAAAAGACAAGATTACACTAAAGTTTTAATTATAGCCTAATAAAGAAATAACCGAAATAATCACGTTTGTATCCACGATATAATTAGATAAGTAATAAGAACCAGTATATAATTAACTTGCCTTAGAATTAGTTCACTGAAACACAATTATCGGACAGGACATGATTATATAGGTTGTATACTTCTAGATCTTTCGAAACCTCGCGGAACAACTTATACTATACAATCAACTATGTTTTATTTATTGGTGGTGATGATGATCATGGTGAGTGATGATGATGGCCGAAGGCGGAACAGTAGTACCCAACTGATAAGGCGCGTCGTGAATCTTCGTTCGCACAGAAAAGAAAGTATGGCCTGAAGATTAACGAAAGAATGCTTACAACTTACAATCAACCTTAGATCACTACTATAAGGTTCATAATACAGTGCAACTGTTAGTTCCGTCTCACTCGCAAGTCACGACCCTCCGCACACATGGCGGCAGCTGCCGACCAATAGCATGTCCCGCTTTGTAAATGTATCTTCTGCGCAGGTACATCGGTAAGCCATATCAGTTGGGTACTACTGTAAGCACAAAGAATTTTAGCACTTAATTTCAGCTGACGTAAAATACTGAAAAATAATTCGATCTTTTCATACAAAATATTTGCATTTATGTTGGTCTGGTAGAGATTGGATATAGGGTATTGTGTCACTATAAATGCTATTTCACAAGCTTTTATTTAGTTCACCTGTACGGTGTCTGTATGTCTGTCATAAAATCTGGAAATTTTGCAATGCATATGTAAATCGGATTATAATGCAATATTTAATATTAATATCGTATTTATGTAATTTGAGTTTTGAAAAAGGTAGTTTCCCAACATTATTTAAAAAAGCAATAGTCTGTCCAATATTTAAATCTGGGGACAAAAATAATGCATCTAATTATAGGCCTATTTCACTTCTGGTCAATTTATCTAAAATTATTGAAAAAATTGTGAACAAAAGACTTATGAATTATCTAGAAAAGAATAATTTCTTGGCAGACAACCAATACGGGTTTAGATCTAATAGATCTACGGACGATGCAGTACATAAATTGACCTCGCTGGTATCTAGATATATGGATGATGGAGAGAAGTGTGTCGGTGTCTTCTTGGATCTCCAAAAGGCATTCGACACGGTTTCGATTCCTATCCTACTCATGCGGTTGGAGAATATTGGAGTGCGGGGTACGAGTCTTACTTGGTTTCAGGACTTCTTATCTAATCGTTGCCAAACTGTGCGAGTAGACAATTATGAGAGTGGTAGTGAAGTGTGCAGCTTTGGAGTCCCTCAAGGAAGTACGCTAGCACCTAGTCTGTTTCTGATCTACCTAAACGAGATATGCAAGCTTAATCTTGAAAAAGCGGACCTGATAGCTTTTGCAGATGACACGGCTGTTCTATTCCACGCATCCGACTGGGCACAAGCTTGTAAGCTAGCAGAAAAGGGTCTTTCAACCATCATGAAATGTCTGGAAAATAGCCTTCTGACGCTGAATACCTCCAAAACTAATTTCATGTGTTTCAGTATAACGAACTCTTCAAAACCTGATCATAACTTTCAATTAAAGCTGCACTCCTTTCCATGTAATCTTACGCCACCAAACCAAAGCTGTACGTGTGAACACCTCACCAGAATCAGTACTACGAAGTATCTAGGGGTTTTAATAGATGACCGGCTGAAATGGGATGCTCAGACCACCGCACTTGCAGGAAGAGTAAGAAAAATGATATATATATTTAAGAATCTACGTCAAGTTGCAAATCCTGAACTTCTTCTGCAGGTGTACAAAGCGCTCTGTGAATCTGTACTTAGCTACTGCATCTGTGCTTGGGGAGGAGTAGCTAAAACCTACCTCATTGATGTGGAACGCGCTCAACGCGCAGTTTTGAAAGTTCTAATGCATCGCCCTTTTATATATCCTACGTATATTTTATACCAAGAAACGAAAGTCTTGTCAGTCAGAAAGATATTTGTATACGAATGTCTGAGGAAATATCATCGAAAGGTCGTTCCCTATCTACCAATATCTAATACAAGACTCGATCGCTGTCCTGTTCCATGCACAAAAACATTTTTTGCCCAAAAACAGTATTATGTCCTTGCCCCACGCTTGTATAATATGATTAATAAATTATATAAAATGAAATCGCTTAGCAACCAAGAGATCAAACATAAAATAAAACATTGGCTTAATAATTTTGACTATGACAGTACAGAACAACTGTTACTGCAGCCGTTCTAAGATTGAATATACATATATACCTATCTATTCTAAAGATAATAGTTAAATACAAAAATAAATATAAATAAAAGTACTTTACATGCACCGCAATTTACTCCTAGTATGAATTTTCACTACACACACTCACACACACATGCACACCCCACACAAAAACACACACCCCAACACACCCCCACAAACACAAACACATACGTAATTGTAAGCAGCATTAAATTAACTTAATATCCTAAATTAAATGTTTAAATTAGTATTCTATTGTAAATTTTATAACTTGTAAAGGGGAAAGAGGCTGGCTCCTGAGATACAGGCAACCCCTAGTTTAGGAGTCAGAGCTCACCATTAAAATGTAAACCTGTGTTTTGGCAATAAAATACTTATTATTATTATTATTATTATTATTATTATTACGACATGGAGCTGATCTGGTGATAGAGCCGGATCATGGGAGCTTAAACTCGATGGGGCTGCGTTTGATTCGTTTTGGAAAGGACTGGTTCTAGTGTCTGATGATTAAGTTTGTCGACAATAATTAATTGTTGTTCTTGTTTGTTATTAATTATTTCTTATGTTGTGTACTATGTAACTATAATGACACTGAAAAAAAAATATGTCGTCCAATCTAGTTATAAAATTACCTGTTTGTTACCCATGCAAGATGCCTGCATGGCCTGAGTCTGGGCGTAATTATGTATATACAAAAAAATTATGAAAGGAGCATTTTCTATGCTCTTGCTTGAACTATGGAATCCAGATAACTGATACATTCATTTTTTTTTTGTTTTTACATAACTACATCCAGACTCAGGCCATGCTGGCATGTTCATATACACAAATGCATGTCCTGGGAATCGAACCCACGACCTACGACGTGATAGGTAAAGTCTTCAACCACGCCAACTGACCTGTCATATGATATTTTTATTAAAAGAAAAAGGCTGCGCGCCTTATACTTAAGTAATGATTTATTTACCACTTTCCTGTGATTTAGCAGGTTTGTAAAATTAATAGGCATTCTTTCTACGAGGTCTATTTCTAACTGTGGGATACAGCACATGTGTTCACAATTACTGATACAATTTTTTTATTACGGCCCTATCTTTACTTGATTGTAGCTTGCAGTGACGTTGGCTCAAGGTTCTGCCCTTTTCTATATTGGTAAAGGGTATAAAAATTCGTCTTATTTTTAACTAGCTTTCCCCCACGGTTTCACCCGCGTTCCTAGAATAGAAAGTAACCTGTAATACTCGGGGATAAAGTAGCTTCCTATTAGTGAAAGAATTTTTCGAATCCGACTGGTATTTCAAGAGGTTAGCCCTTTTAAACAAACAAAAGACAATAAAAAAATCTTCCACATTATTATATTAGTAGTAGCTGCCCGGCGGGACTGCGTTTGCATGGTGCTACCCTACCCTGTGGTGCAGTCGATAATAGAACCTAGATACTGACTATGATATCTCTGACTTATGAATCTAAACCATTCAGGCCGCCACCCAAACGCATACAAAAAAATTCATTCAAATCGGTCCAGCCGTTTAGGAAGAATTCAGTGACATACACACGTACAGTAGTATTTTATATATAAGATATAGATTGTTATGGATAGTTCGTGTATCGTCTTTGGTCAAAATCTCACTTTTTGCTAAGTAATGATTTGATCGAAGTTGCTAAGCATACTATTGGCCTGATGGTAAGCGGTTACCCTATGGACAACAATCGGGGCACCACTCAAGCGTTACTGACCCCCCTGAGCTCTGGTAATCTTAATCACACGTAGGAACAAAATATTGTTATTTGGCTGTGGTATTCTGTAAGGTGGATGTACTTCTCCAGTCGAGCTTCATATCGAGACGAAGATCCCGGGTTCGAAGCCTAAATGAGCTTAGAGAAGCATCTTGAGGAAACCATAACACTGTGGTATGGTACTTTGTAGTATCCATCTGGCTGGCTACCACCCTCAAGTTGAAAATCTGTCGTCAAGCACCTATCGTGTATTCCGACAGCTGCACTTGAGTACCAGTTTCTTCTAGGGCTCTGTGTTTACCACCTTCGGCCACATAATCACTTACTATGGTGAGATTGTGGTCAAACAGGCCTATAAACAGTAAAAAATAAAAAAGCTTGTCTTTGACCGATAAAAGTCTATGCTCGACCTTTTAGACTTTTAGTTTTTTTTTATACTACTTAGGTAGCAAACAAGCATACGGCCCGCCTGATGGTAAGCGGTTACCGCAGCCTATGGACGCTTGCATAACCAGGGATGTTACTCGCGTGTTGCCGACCCTGCCGAAATCTCTTCACACCCTTTTTGAAGATCCCCATGCTGTACTCTTGACTTGAAAGGTACTTCAACTAAGCTATACTTGACGTCTTATAATACGGTCGGTCGGTAGTCACTAATGAAGCTAAATTGCTGTAGATATGTATGTAAACGTTTTGTAAGCATAATCATTTTTATGCCCAGGGTTATCAAGGGACCTTCATTAGAACTGACCCTGACAGTCGTACGCAGGCTTACAGTAATTTAAACAAACATTTTAATTGCGTTTCTTTAGATATATAGGTCGCCCTTAGTTTTGGGGCATTGAGTCTACCCATTTAGGGTTCCGAACCGAAAAGGTAAACTAGTCAGAATAATTAAAAAAGTGTACCACAAAAGCTGTCAAAAAAATTATAGCCAGTGTTAATCGGGATGATGTAAACTACATCCAAATACATTATATATTTATATAAACATTATATCCAAATACATACGTTCAGGCATTTAAAAGTTATGGTGAAATAAAGAAACCCTGAAAACATTACTCTCCTTTTTTGGGCAGTCGTGTAAAAGGAACCCTTATGGTTCTACTCCATTGATATCTCCGTTTTTCTGTATGTCTGACTGTTACAGCAACCCCTATGCTGTTGATTTCAAAGGTCATGGCCCATATCTAACCCGGTTGGTAAAATTTCGTACAAAATCTATTCCAATTTTAAATTATGGCCTTATTGGAATTAAACCCACTTTTAAGTTTTTATATTTTATTTATTGTAAAACGATTGGAAAAAACGTAAACATATTATTAAAGTTTTGATATTAAACCTATTTTAAATGTACTTAACTTTTGGAATGATTTTGGATATTGCTGACCCAAATATATTGCAAATGAAAAATTAGGAAAAATATCGGAATAGAGATCCCAAATTTCAAACTAGGGCTACAAGTTTGATGGGGTTTAAGCACAGGGTATAAGGTATAATATGAAAGGGCTTTATTTGTACATGACAAAAAAGTTTTAACTTTCTTTTATTTTGCGGTGTTTTTTTACTTATGATGAAAAATTACAAACCAAAACCGTTCCCTCCCCTTTTATCTCCGAATTTCGCAATGCGAAAAATCTGACATAATAACAGTTGATAAAAATGTATGTAGATATTACAGGAGATATATGTAGAAAGATGTTTCTAAGTATCTAGCACAGTTTTATCGAAATCATCAATACGTTTACAAACAAACTTAGTTATGCGGTTCGGTTTTTTACAATAATTATGGCCCAAACAAAGAAATATACGTTCAATGAAGGCCGGAACCCTCGGTGAACTAGTCAGGCTCGCACTTGGCCTTTTTTTCAATTCCACACTCACCATGGTAATTTAAATGAAGGTGACAAGCACACAAAGCCTACATGCAAATGGCTCTCAAGTGCAGCTGTCGGAACACATCGCCGGATAGGTCTACCACGTGGGTACTACAAAGTACCCTACCACGGTACTATGATTTCCTTCCTTTTCTCACGATGTTTTCCTTCATCGAAAACTCAAGTAGCTGTAGTATGCAAATTAGTAGCTACTCGTAGGCTTGCTAAGAAATGCTAAAAACCGAAGCTTCGATAAAAAAAAAAGATACAATTTTATGCACACTTTTAGAAACTGTTCCAATATATTCCATTCCAAATTATAGTATGATAATACGTAAATACAAATAAATAATTTGGAAAGTATATACCTACTGTAACAATACATTTTTTTTTCTGTCTATTTCATCCGGATAATCTTCAAAACGGCTCGACCGATTTTGACGGCACTTTCACTAGCAGAAAGCTGATATTATAAGGAGTAATTTAGTCTACGTATTTTGTTTTTTTTTTTTTAATGAAATATATGAACATGATAATTGAACTGTTTTACAAAAAACTTTTCAAAGTACACTAAGAAGTAATAAAATCCTTATCTGATGAGAATGGGACCAAACGGGAAGTGTACCATTCCATACAAAAAAATTAATTTTCCAAATCGGTTAATAAATGACGGAGTTATGAGGTAACAAAAATAAAATAAAAATATACAACCGAATTGAGGGTCTTTAGTCATTATGTCCCACTCACTGAATGGCCCGCGGGCCATAGCGGCTATTCTATTTTATTTTCAAATTTTGCAATAGTCATTTTGGCCCGCTGTCAAAACAAACAAAACACTATCCTATTTTGGGTACAGAAGAGTGGAAAAGTGTTATGATAGAAATAATAAATTCAGAACCTCCTCCTATTTTTGAAGCCGGCTAAAAATGGGAAGAAAAGGCTAAAAATGAGGATGGATTCTGAAAGGTAATATGAGTACGAATGGAAAAAGGGCAGGCTGATAAAATAGCTTTATGAAGGTAAGACGAACATTTCAAATATCTTATTGTTAGTCCGTTTGAGAACCCAAAAAAAATCACATACTATTTATTTCTCTTAAATTATGTAATATCATTATACGCTTTTGTGATCTACGGCTATGGATAGATAGGCTACATTAACATTTTCTATGCCTTGGTTCCACTCTTTATTTGTGACCACAGTACACTACACAAAATTCAGTGGTTCAATAGCAGTAAATATTATGTATGCTTGAGTTATTTAATTTTTAATTGTATTATAATGTTTTCATAATGTTTTTCATTATAATGATATTGATATCCGAAGTATTTTGATCAATAGTATCGATTTTAACATTTTTCATATTATGTTGTTAATTTTAAGGGCAAATTATATTTTTTCTTTTGTTTCTTTTTTTGCTCTTTGCGGAAAATAAATCCTTTTTAAAATATACTAATTAGGTATTTGGGATCGGCGGAGTTTGCACGCCTTTTTCATTCAGCCCTTTCCATCACACCAGAATGTCCTCTTTTATTAGTAATATCTTTCCATCCATTCCATCTCTTTTTCGGTTTTCCTCTTGTTGAGTATCCATCCACTTTTATATTCATAACTTTTTCAGCTACACCGTTTCTGTCATCTATAGATATTAGAAATACCAAGGAGATTTCTAATATACAACAAGTAAAGGAAGGGTATATCTATAGACTACTTTAAACTCTCTATAAAAAGTTTCGGCTGAAAATAAATTCCTCTAAAATTCACATCAATGTTTTGCTTCCTAATTTATTGAATTAAAATCATAAACAACATATCACCGCTCTATGAGGGTCATTATCTTTTCACGTTACTTGCTAATTAATTATAAAATTGTCTCTTTAGCTATCTGTGCGCCTAGTACAGCCACAGAAGTGTAATTTTATGGATATACCCACTGAGATATCATCGCATTGAATATACATAGTCTCTAGAAGTCACCATTTGCTAGTTTTGAGTTACTTTTGAAAGCAGCTTCAAGTAATCCAAATATAATTACCACCGTTGCACTACTGCTAAAGTTTCACTTTACTTGTGGTTTCAATGTACACAGACCTCTACATTATAGTGGGAACCCTGCTTAGCTATGCATTGCGTGCCTTTAAACTAGTTTGAAACTCATCTGCACAGCTAAATCATGTATTAGGACACCCAGATGTGCTTTTAACCCGTCGGGGAATCCCCTATATACTTTGACATGGTTATGCAAAAGTAGTTTAATTTGTGATAGTTCATTGGAACAGCCTTGACATAGTTCTTATTGCAATCGCACTTCTTGCTAATGCGTCTTTGTTAGGGCAGCTAAAGGTAAGCCCAATTATTAAGGAAAAAAATAACACTTTAACTCCACTCCCAAATCAAATTGTTTATTTTAATATTTAAAATAAAATGAAATAGCTGAGTTAATATTTATTTCAACTTAAAATGCTCCAACTTGTGTTCGACTGCCATGAAGATATTTTCCACTGTACATGGATTCTCTGTAAATAAACAATTTATTTGTTTATTTCAGTTTTTACACCAACTTACTTCCAATGTACCCCTGAGGTATTTATATACTCCTAAGGTAACTATATGATCAACTGTCTTAGAGTTATAGCTCCTAAACAAAATAAGATAGTGTTTTTTTTAAACGACTATTCGGCAAACAAGCAAACGGCCCTTGCAATCACTCGCGCTGATTCTTCCCCCCTCCCTAATGAGCTCTGGAAAAGTTGCTCACACACAGGAACACAAATTTGTTATTTGCGGTAGGTATTCTGTAAGGTATTTTTCGGTCGTTGCTGCTTTTTGATCGAGAAACGGTATGCTCTACCTCTTTTAAAATGTACACATTAGTTATGTCTCTAAGCCACAAATAATACTAATACCTCATCATCAGCCTATAATGGCCCACTGCTGAGCACAGGCCTCCTTTCACAAATGAGGGTGAAAGGGAATGGGCAGATACTCCACCACGCGTGCCCGCTGCGGATTGGTGGAGGTAGGCTAGTGGTCAACCTACTGTTGGAATTTTTCAAGACGCCTAGGTATCCAACTAGCTTAACGACTTTCACAATTAAGTGATAACCGGGACCAACGGCTTTACGTGCCTTCCGAACCGAACTAATACCTATTAAACAATAATATATTTTAGAAGCAAAGTAGAGACGGTTATCGAGATAGAGCTTTTTGCTTGACTTCAGAAGATATTATTTAAGGAGAATATTATAGTCAATAATAAATACCTATATTCACCCAACTATCACCGTATCCTGCATCTAATCGTGCAGAGCGCACTGCTTCTCTGAGCGCGTGGATAAGCACTGTAGCTAAGCAGAGTGAAGGCTCGCCAGTTGCTGAAATATAAATCTTCGGTAAATATATCTCATCATCATCGCTCTTTCAAAGTTTCCTGCTGAATAGGTCTTAAGTAGACTACTTCTACGAAGTCATGCTGCCTTTTTTACCCGACTGACCCGGAAGGAGGTTTATGTTTTTCGAGTGTATATATGTATGTATGTATGTCTATTTCTTTGGCACGCTCTGCAGCCTAAACGGCTTGATGGAATTAAGCATATGGGGTGTCGTTAGATTCGTCTGAACTGTGGGAGTGTCATAGGGTATATTATTTTTATATCGCGTCTACGGATAAAAAAAGAGGGGGGGTATTAAAAACAAAAATTCCGTTATTGTAACAATATGGGTATCAAATGAAAGCTTGTGAACAGCCCTTTCCATATATGTATATATTGTAATACTTTTGTGCCACCATTTTTACGTAAACTGCAAAAAAAACATGTTTAATGCAAGGACAGTAGGATACGAGTACTATGAGCGCTTACCGTACGTAACTCAGAGTTGCGATGATTGTTAGCGTTACTTTATCGTACCGCTCATTTACTTAATCATACTTACAACTCATTCTGTATAAAACTAAAAAGTTGAAATAAATTAAATTATTAAAAGAAACAAAAAACCCGACTGCGTAAAACAAAAATTAACTGAAAAGAGAAAAACAAGCTCTTTAATCTATAGAATTTTGAATATAACTTGAATTTTATAAGATAATGAGAATATTACTACAATTCGTAGAAGTAAATAGAGTAGTCCTTTGTTACATTGCTTGATTTCATTGAATATTGTCTAAATGCTGAAACTATTTACAGACTACCTACGCTTTCCTTTTCTGAAGGCCAATTTGATATTTTATAGGTCAGACTAACCTTGCAATATTAAATACTAAGTTGCGCCTCGCGGTTTCACCCGCGTAACCGGGAGAGATATTGCTTTCCCGGGATAAAAAGTACCCTATATGTTAATCCAGAATATATTCTATTAGCGTGCCAAATTTCATTAAAAACCATTCAGTAGTTTTTGCGTGAATGAGTAATAAAATAATTTAAGTTTTGAAATAATTGAGTGCAGAATAAGCTTTTTTATGAGTTTATTTTTTTTGAAAAAAAAAAAGGATTGACAAGGTCGGTAACACATGAGCGATGCTTCGTGTGTTGCAAGCGTCCATATGGCTATGAAAACCGCTTACCATCAGGCGGGTAGTATGCTTGATTACCGACTTAGTCGAATAATAAAAAAACAATGGTATAAATCTTTTGTTTTTCAACATCTACTTCACGTCGCAGTTTCACTACTATACCAAAATATGTATTATTTTTTAGTCTTATGCATTAACCCCCTTACTCATAAAGCGCTATTTAACTAATATACTGTTTAAATGGTCACGAAAATATTGTCACATTATTTGACAATGACAATAGAGTGACATTGTGATATGAGTGATAAATATACGTATAAATGGTTAAATATAAATTATAGGAATTGTATAAAATTATAAATTGTGTCAATCATTAAATATAAATAAATAATATTAATTATATAAATTGTACTAAATCATAAAATTTAAAATGTTTAAAATAGCTAATAAGTTAAGTAATATTATCATACCAAGTTATGTACACTACTTTCCTTGAGCCATAACAGATGGAAGAGCATTACACCTATAATACAGGTTCTACCTAGTTTAGGTGTTACTGCCCACTTGATGCAAATGTGTTTTTATTATTATTTTTCTATACATGTATTGTTAGCTAATATAAACATTTGTGTCATTTGTTTGTACTGCACTTTTTTGTACTAAATTTATTATTATATTATTATTATTATTATTATTTACGTGACCCTTTAAACAGTATATTAGTTAAATAACGTTTTATGAGTAAGGGGGTGAGTTCCCAAATATATTAACTTAAACAACTCATCTATATGACAACCATCACCTTTAGACTGCAGCACACCAAATTGGTTCCTTGCATTCCTTCTGAAGTATATCCTCATATCAGCAGGAATGTCCTTCATGCCAGGAGGCTTGTAGTTCCACGTTCGATCAGTGAGGAGTTCCCCAGTGTTATCATCGTAGATTAACTTTTCCGAGGTCCAATATCCTAGACCCATGATGAATGCTCCTTCTATCTGCAGTTTATTAATTTGTTTAGGTATTTGGTCTAATGAAACTTAAGCTGTGCAATAAATAACAATGTTCGTTATTTATGTTTTAATTTATCTATCCTAGTTTTAGGCTATATTAAAAGTTTAGTAATAAATCGGTAGAATGGAATGTTAGAAAGTAAATATTTGTGATTCTTGTCTATTTACCTGAGCAACATCGATTTCTGGACTCAAACTCCTTCCAGTATCCTCTAACAGATCAACTCGTTTGATTTCATGATTACCAGTCAATATATCAACCTCAAGTTCCAGCACACAAACAGCATATACATCATATGGTTTTACACCATCAGTAATATTAGAAAACATATATGAAGCTTGTAAATCTACGCCGTCACCATATGCTTTAGTAATAAGATCTTCCCAGGATGGTTTATCCATCTTCTGTTTCACAGGCTCAAGTCTTTTCATTATAATTTCACAAGCTTTCATAGTAGCAAAAACAACGCATTCACTACCTACACTGCCTCCAGTAACTATAGCATTGGGTGAAGTGAAACTTGTACTAGGCTTGACGCTGATCTTCTCTAAAGGTATACCTAAGATATAAGCACATACTTGAGCTGCTTTAGTATTGATCCCTTGTCCCATTTCAATACCAGCATGAGTTATTACCACCGAACCATCGCCATGGTATATAGATACTATAGAATTAAAGTTTCCTGTGTAAAATATGTCTACGGTAATAGGAAGTAATTTTATTGCTCGTTTACGCCATCTATTATTTATGTTAAATTCTTCGACGGCTTTCATTCGATTGTCATAATCCGAGTCTTTCTTTAATTGTGTTATCATTTCGGGTATTGGATTGTTTTCTTTAGTCATGTTAAGCAAACGGACTTCTGTTGGATCTTTTTTAACATAATAAGCTATCATTTCCATAATGTTTTCTATCATTGCAACACCTTCTGTTGAGACTGCAAACAATCCAAAATAAAGAATATTAAAATTATCACTAAGTTCCATTTTCCACATATTATAATTACATCAATTCTTTTTCATTATATTTCGTTCAAAGAACCATGATCTTTTCATGAAAAGGCTAAATTACTTTAGAGAAACACGCAAAAAAAATTCAAACTATTAAAAAAAACAGCATGACGTATCCAGAATAGATTGCAGGTTTCTAAAAGACGACATCTCGAAGAATCTACCATGTTTAAATTAATATTTGGCTGCCTCGGGATATTTTGTGCCAAAATAAAAATATTGAAAAAATGATTTTGTTTTTAAAAAAGAGGTACAGTATGAGGCACGTATGGTGAGCACAGATAGGCTGTAGTGGGGGCAAGCTCGCGCATGTATACTTTTGGCCAAATCACAGTAGCCAAATGACACGCAAGAATCCAATAGACGACGAGCATTGACAGACGAACCAATCTTGTGCAGCTCGGCACTCCCCCTTCTCCATTCCGCCAAACAGACCGAAAAATTAACAACTGCGCAGGTGTCAATCTTTGCTCACCACTCGTGCCCCTTACTATACGCAAATACAATTTTCACTCCCCTTATAACTGAAGAAGTATTTTAGTCTCCAAGAAATTTGAACTACATTGGAAATGATTGGTTTCATAAAATAGGTAAGAATATCAATAAATGTGGTACTTACATGGAGCTCTACACCAAGTATTCGAAGCAAGATCAGTGGCGACACTATTTGCTTGAACATACCAACGTGTGTTGTCATAGCAACTGTGGAAATGTTGAATAGTGAGAGGAGTTAGAGTCTCGTTGTAAGAATGACCAGCGTTCTGGTAAAATGTGTTCTTTAAGTACTGGATTTCACCTGTACTGTTAACACCTACCTGAAATTATAATAACTAAATGAAAGTAATATCAACCAATTTTTTTTTTGTCTGTAAACATACCTATTTCTCGAACACAGTTAAACCGATTTGAAATGTAATGGTGCGTCCATGCCTGGCGAACCGAGCACGAGCCGAGCCACGAACGAGCGCGATTGTCAGTTTTTTCACGAACAAAAGGATTCGCATGGTGCTCGTTGTAGGCTCGTTATAAGTTCGTTCATAGCTCGACTCGTGCTCGATTCGCGTAGCATGGACGCACCATTACACAGAAACTAGTAATGTCGCGGGGACATGTCGCCTGCTGCTGCTGCCCGTAGTCGGCTACGAACTTTTACCGAGTTATTATGCATTTTATTAAGATTGAACCATGGAATTTGAAGATATAATTAAATTCCTCAACGGAAAGAGCACTCATAGAGAGAGACATTTTATGAAATATTGGTATTGATTACAAATATCACGTCAAAATTCAAGACTATACATTAAATTTTAGGAAAAAATAAAAACGCCTTCAAATTGTGGACATACTGGAACAGACTGGAACCATTAAGTTATTATTACTACGTATAGAGAAGCTAAGGTATGTCCCATCTTTTTAGCATCAACTAAAGTTCTCTTTATCGCTGAAACACTAATTAGTCGTCTAAGCAGACAGTAGAAACACGTAGCGCTAGAACGCTTTTTAAGGTATTTTTCTCCCAAACACCGTGATTTTCACGGCGATTCGTTCATTGTTCTATCACAAGTGTGGCTAGAACGGAACATAGTTGTGATGTGTGGCGTCTTCTCTATACGTAGTAATAATAGCTCAATGACTGGAACACGTGTAGCACGTGTTCCATTATTTCGCTGACTCCTAAACAGTACCTAATGACAAAGTTAGATTAGAGACTTCCTATAATGCCATTTAATACGTTTTTTACATACACAAAATTTGAAGGCGGCTTTATTTCTCATGACTAACTGTAAGAGAAAAGTTTTTTTTGTTGAGAATTCTGTGTTGTTACCATAGTAAAAGTTGTTCAGCATGACTAACCAAACAGGTTTCGAAAATATGCCATCTCGAAATTTCCACCCAGTATAAATATTCTCTGGAATATAAGGTACCTATCTGAGCAAAAAATACCTCAAAATTGCAGCTAGTAGGAATCCTTTTCCCAATAATCTTCATGTTCGTCCTCAAAGGCAGTATAAATCTGCATGTTTTGTTGAGCGTATGCGTCACAAGTGCAGAAGCACATGCAATTTGTACGGAACGGGATATTTTCCCCCCATACCCGCCGCCCACACGACGAACTATGACGTTGATACTGAAACATGTGCCCGGCTTAATGATCACGCGTTTATTCATATTTTATTTTAAAAGTTAGTGAGTGAAGTGAAAGCATTCAGGATTTAGGAACCGATGAAGGTTAAAGCTATTTAAGATACCACTATGTCGTAAACAATATTGTGATTACTGATTGATACATCGAAATAGTATATAATATATCGATGGATTGATATAATTAAGAAAAATAGTGAACCAAGAAATTCCATATGGTTTTTAAAACCAGTTCAAAATCATAGAGATCATTCTATTTATTACTGATAACTAGGCATATTAACTAACTCTAAATAAACCCATGATAAATCTAAAATAAAAATCGCGTACTCTGATTATTTAATTTATCAATAATGGACGTTATCTCCGTTTGAATTCAAATTTAAAATTATGTTACTATTAGATATTGTATACTAAATATTATAGATATTGTTACTGTTAGATATTGTATACTAAATGTGGTCTTATTCTATATAGAACTGCATGTGTTCTTATTTCGATTGAATTATGGGAAGCATTGCCATCTTAAAATTATTGCAGCAAGTCAAAACCAACTAATATATAAACTTCAACTTGTACCTGTTTACAGGGACTTTCAAGCTTCGAGAAATAGCGACATTTGTCAAATCAAGCCATTGTGTTGACGAGTAAACTTCCATTCCATCCTCAGTACGCTTCGTGACACAAGTTTGTGGTTCCATATAATAATGATACTGCGATTCCATGGTCATTTCGCCTGTCACTATAGTTTTGACGTCATCCCCTGTCTTTGTAGGTTCCACTGTAGCATCTGTTCTTACCCTTTTTTTCCTTTCTGGTGACCTCAGTACCTGATCTATAGTTATTAGAGGTTTACTTTTGCTTATTGAAGCATACTTTATTTTCACAAGCTTGACAGCTTTATTTGCTGTTTTATCTCTATCAGCAACTATAATGCCGACTGGTTGACCGTAAAATTTAACATCTTTTGAACAAAATATTTCTTCGTTGTCAGATATAAATGGTATATTTGTTGGAGTGAATGTATTTTCTCCTGGTAAATCTTTTGCTGAATAAAATGCTATTACGCCGGGCAGTTTCTGAAAAGATTTTTTTACTTTTAAGTTTGTCTTTATTAGATTTTACTAGTAACTGTCTCAAATATTATTAGAAATTCACCCCATAAATCTAAAAGCAATACTTACAAATGCTTCAGTTGTATCAAAATCACTTAAAATACTTCCAGGAATAACATCAGCAGTAACAAAAGCAGCAAACACTTCATTTTTTTCTCCAGGCAGATCATTTGCAAAAGTAGCTTCACCACTGCATTGTACTAACGCCTCGATTTTAGGTACAGGCTGATTCAATGGCCAAACATTTTTGTCAGTTTCAAACGTTTGGGTACCTTTTGAAGTACTTCTTTTGATTGCCTCACCTCCTGATCGATAGCGAGGATTTATTTTGTCATCAGGACAGAGACTTAAAATTGCCTGAAAAAGTCATCAATAATTATAACTTCTAGTAATTTATCAATGATATAAGTTTCTGCTTTTGTAACTGTTTAATTTCTAAAACCTATGTTCTGTGGTCTACCACAGAACATAGGTTATAAGGTAAGTATAGAATAAGCTTAGTGTTAGAACACTAAGCGTATTCTATACTTTAATTATTTTTATAGAAATTCCACTCAGTGGTACCTAATTTATATAAATAAATATCGATTGTGTGACGGAGCATCATTTGAGAACGGTTTAACCGATTTGGTTGTTATATTTGTTGTATTCGTAACTTTTAGTTCAAGTTTTTCTTTTTTATCTACCGAGAAATCGAAAAGTTCACCCAGCGACGTCAGGCACGAATGCTAGCTAGAAGTTCCTAGCTAGTATAATAATTTCTTAAAGTTTAGTAGGTACCTTGTAAAACAATGCGATGGCTAGCATTTTTCTGTAAGGAGCAGAAGGTTCAGGCGGGGCGTTTTCTGGTAATATTTCATGAGATAGCGTGTTCAAAGCTAGTTGTAAAGTTTCATTCGTATAAAGATCTTTGCCAACTAAAATATCTTCTGTCTTACTTGCGTGAATGAATTTAGCTGAAATGCTACCATAAACAATTGTCGCTTTCTTGAGAATGTTGGTTTTTTTTCTAAATTGAAAAAGGAACCCAGCATTCACTACTGCGTGTGCGTTTTGAGATCGAGGCATTATCTGTAAGTAGCATATAAAAGGTATTATTTGGGATTAATATAGCTTCCTATAAGTGAAGTGTTCCAGAGATTAGTCCGTTGAAACAAAAAAAAACTCTTCCGCTTTATTATATTAGTATAGACTTATTGAGCCTGAACATATATTAAGGTTGTAATTTTTTGAATTATTCCCTTTTTGAATCATTCGATGAATAATAAGTCGTATTATCAATAACAAAAAATGTACAAATCTATTGAATTCACCTTGTATGTCTTGACATAATAACGCTTCGATAATGGTGGAAGTAGTATATTGACTATGATTTTGCGTTTCATATCTGTTTTTAGGAAATCTGGGAGTGTTATTATCGATTTTTTGTTTATTCCTTCAGCTAAAAATAAAAAAAATGTTATTTGGTTGCTTCGTATAATTGACCGAGCGAGCGAAGCGTCTTTATTTCAGCTTTGACAAAAAAATTCTTCATATGTCCAAATATCCGAAGGATCGTCTGTTCTTCTATTATAGTGTAGTTATATACGTATATTGAGATATACGACCTGTAGAGAACAACCGGTTCTCGTGAAATGTTGTGAGCTGGTTCGGTAATTATATGTTTTTTATATGTCGAGCCATTTTGAACAATTAACATAAACTGAAAAAAGTCATATAATTATAATGGTGCATCCATGCTACGCGCATCGAGCACGAGCCCAGCCACGAACGAACCTACAACGAGCAAGATGCGAATCCCTTTGTTCGTGAAAAAACTGTCAATCGCGCTCGTTCGAGGCTCGCAAGCCCGTCCACGCTACGCGAATCGTGCTCGCAGTATGCTCGTTCGTGGCTGGGCTGGTGCTCGGTTCGCCAAGCATGGACGCACCATAACACTCGCGAGATCTACAGCTCACAGCGATGTTCCATAATAATACTGCATATCTACCAGGTAATACCTACTTTATTAAAATATGTCCATCAAATATATATGAACACAATCTATACAAAGAAAAGCAGGATGCCAGCGTTTCCTCTTTGGATAACCAAGGCGGTAAAAGCTCCCCGTCCGGCGGTCTCCAGAGGACTTCATCAATTTTGATGATACAATGCGAGTACCTACCTAACGATGTTTAAAAACTATTAATTACCAATTGTCAGCATGGCTCCAACAGTTTCAAAGAGAAGAAATACGTCCGATTGAAAATCGTTGTTTAAATATTTCAGATATAAGTTGCCTCCAATCGTTCCAATCTGTGAAACAAATATTGCGAACTTAACACCCTGAAATTTTGATGGTTTTTGAAAATAAAGGTACATATCGGCTATAGCCGATTAGGAAAGGGGTATAGATTATAAGAATCAGAACAAAAAAAAAAGATTATACAATTTGATTCCATAACACAATGTATGGTCAATGCTCGGACTTTCTAAAATTAATTTTAATTGCAGTGTATAATTTGTTTTCTAGCCTACTTACGTTTCTAACAGGTATATGAGCAACCAAATCCATGTGATCATAAAGCTGTTTCAGATATGAAAAGTCTTCATTTGCATTGGATAGCTTGAGGAACAGCTCCATCATTTCACTGAGAGGTGTTCCAGCACCAATTATAAGATTCACGTCTATGGAACTTCCTTTTAATTCCGCTACATTGAATATATCTATTACATTTGGAGGATAATCCGTTACGTGGTATACTCCTGAAAATAATTGATTGATATTTTTTTATATTACGGTGTCGGTATACCAGCATACGGGCCGCCTGTTGGTAAGCAGTTACCGTAGCCTATGGACGCTTGCAACACCAGGGGTGTCACTCGCGCGTTACCGACCCTTCCCCCTTTCCCGATAAGCTCTGGCAACCTTACTCACTCGCAGGAACACAAAATAAATTATTATAAACTTATTTGGCTTCGGAATGCTGTAAGGTGGAGGTACTTCCCCAGTCGAGCTGCTTATTGAATTATGCTCTGCCTCTCCTAAAAGTAATATAATAAGTAACGCTTATTCCAAAGCGGATAGTGCTTTTTCAATCAGTTAATATTCAACTGATAGTCCCACCGTGACCGTGACTTTTATATTCAGTGATAATGATAATTATATTTTCAACATTCATCGTAATGAATGACAATAGATATTTGCCGTTCTTTTTAAAATAAGTACGTCTACGTCTTACCTTGTCCAGTATTACCAGCTATCAATTTATATTCACCGTTGCTCATGGCTTTAAAAACGTCATTCAAGCTATAAGTTTTATACCATTTATGTGTTTTACAATCTATTACTATCATCTTATTATCAGTAACAAACACATAGTCATCCTCTTCGATGTTCGTTAAAATTGTGTTTTTATTAAGAGTACATCTTTTTTCACATTTGTTTCTACATGCTTCTAATGTAAGGTCTTCGAGATCACAAAGCTTTTTCAAGAGCATTTCATCAGCATCAGTTGCAAAAGTTTTAAAAGCATCTGCAATAGGCCTGTATCCAGTGCAACGGCAAATATTACTAGCGAATGAATTCTCTATTTCCTTAGAAGTCAGCGTTTTATTTTTTGATTCGTAGAGGCTGCAAGAAATATTGCTTTTATATTGCAGTAAGGCTCTGACGGACAATAATAAGAAGCACTATAAAGTTCCTATTCATATAAACTAGGTAGCATTGCAGGACTTGGAAGGTACAGCTCGATTAGAAACTCCGACTTATATCATTGCTTTTAAAGATCAAATTCCAATGCTCACAATATTGTATGCTCAACCGTAATGCATATTTCTCGTACATTTCTCAATCAGACTTTCATCCGATAACGTTAATAGTTTGCTATTATGTATAATTACTGTGCTTTCAAGGCTTCTTCGGAGCTTTGATTAACAACAATATAGTTTATTTCCATATGGATTTGAAGGATTGAGTAAATTTCCATTAAAATGATTATGTAAATACTCTAAAAAGGTATTTTACCTATACATATTCATGATCCATCCAGGGGTGCAGAATCCACATTGTGTACCGTTGAACTTGGCAAGTCTACTCTGTATATCGTGGTAGCCAATCAGTTTGTTTCCAACGCCTTCTACAGTGGTCACCTCCCAGCCATGACAGGATAGTACTGATACCAGACACTGTATTGAAAAAGATTTTTGAAGTTGGTCAACAGACTTGCTGGTTAATATTATTTGTATTGAATTAATATTTCTTTTACGAGGACATATAAACTTAGGACGACAGAAGAATAGGTGGGACAATGACATAGTACAGGTGGTAGGCTGGCAGGCCGAAAGAGGTTTCGAGTGGCCTAAGAAAGAGAATGTTGGCAAAACATGGAGGAGGCCTTCTCCCAACAATGGGCATCAAACAAAAATGGATGAACAATTTTAATTGTAATTTATTTGTGTAATGTATGATTTTAAAATTCTATTTTTTTTATAATAATTAAACTAATATTGAAACAATGTTATAAATGATTATGTAATAATTGTTATTAATTTATTCATAATTTAAAAACATACTCGCTTACTCATAAAATGTTATTTAACTAATATACTTAAAGGGTCACGTAAATAACGTGTCTATTGTCATTGTCAAATAATGTGACATTATTTCAGTATATTAGTTAAATAGCGCTTTATAAGTAAGTGGGTACGTACTGAATTTTGACGAAGGTACTTACATAACTTTAAAAACATAAATGTTAATAGCAAAACAGTTGTAAGATGTACATTTGGAATAAAGGCTATTTTATTTTATTTATTTTTATATTTCTTTTTAGGATTTAGGAGCCGTATTGAAACGTAAATAATATCATAGGTAAGTATATGATTTTTAATACCAATATATGGAACATAATAAGAAGCGAATATGGAAGAATTAGCCCCCCTAACGTAGCAACCAGATAGGCTATTGAAGCTCCTGATTCAGGAAGCGGTATTATTTTTTTCATAAAGGAACATCTAAATTGGGTAATTTACGACTCATGAATTGTGTGCTGGCATTGATATGGTAATGAGAAAGAAATTGAATATGATTGGCATACGATGAATACAGCATATATTATAATGGTGTATAATTGAACAAGGACTTGACAGTAGTAATTCTTCGAAAAAACGGTAACGAAGCTAAAGCTAATTTCAATAAAACGTTTTGTATGATTCATTTAGATATCATAATTATATTTCATCATTTAATTATATGTATTGTCAACCGTCTCACTTCTCATTCAAGAATGTTATAGTTGTGAACTGAATTAAAATATATGGGGGGGGGGGGGGGTTATTTATTAAACTAGCTTTTGCCCTCGAATTCGTCCGCGTAGAGTATACACACGGCTACAGATCAAGCTATACATATCCAGTATGAGCTGATCTCGCATTGTATAGGATTTCCGTACAATGGGAGGTCTGTAGCCGTGTGTACAATATAGTATAGAGCTTTATTCATAGCTATTGCCCGCCACTACCAGCAGTCATATTTGACTAAATAAATCTATAAGCTTATAACAAAAACATTAAAAACTTATAGAAGCTTTTGAAATTCATTTAAATCTGTATTTGTAGCTTGTAAATCAGGTTTGGAAATTCATCATAAACATCCTTATATTAAAAAAAATATACAACAAAAAGTTACATTATCAATATTTGATTAATGATGATTATGATTAGCACTACCCTTAAACATTACAACGACTGACCCCATGACCTATACCACTATTCAATTATCAACCTTTACCAACCAACTTAGTTTATAATACTGGTACATGAATAGTTATGACGGAGTAACTATAAATCAAGGCGTGCGTGGTACATAGGAGTGACACGCTCTGGGATGGGAGAGGACTGCCAGCCAACCGCAGCCAGCTGACCACAATCCTGTTCAGCCTATAGCCAGTACAAGAAAGTAGTAGAGACAGGGATGATCATCAGGTAGAGGGAGGGTACATGTTGAGGGTTTTG
The DNA here is from genome assembly GCA_947623365.1 of Achlya flavicornis. Taxonomy (NCBI): domain Eukaryota; kingdom Metazoa; phylum Arthropoda; class Insecta; order Lepidoptera; family Drepanidae; genus Achlya; species Achlya flavicornis. Next base: position 11,034,952 of record OX392482.1, read on the forward strand.
TTGCCTTCTTTCATCTTTTATTTTTGTTGTTTCTGAGTTGCGCTATTTTGTTGTTTAATTTCTGCAGGCATGACCTGGATCTCTCATTTAAGATTTGGTTTATCATTAATAACAATTATAAGTATTACTGTACGTGGATTACGTAACTTTATTGCAATGCAATTCAGATTGAAATAACCTCTAAATCGGTAGAAATATAACAAAATCGGTAATGGTTCCATTTCTAATGAACCACTGTTTGCATTTGCAATTATCAGAACGTAAAAAAGTTATCAGAAAACCGCTATATTTGAACCTATTTCAATTCGAAAATGATTGAAACTTAGTTACGTAATCGCCCCGCTGGTTCAATAAAAAGAAGAAGTCTCTATGATGCAATTCATAATAGAATTGAACTTTAGACTGAGGTCTCTACATAATGAGTCTTTGTCGAAAAGTATTTACACGTGACTGATTTTGAGCATCATAAATTGCGCTCACAATTGAATTGGCACAGCCTTGTTTCTTGAGGTAGCCGCGAGCTGAACGCTCGTTCGAGGCTCCAAAGTCTGTCTACGCTACGCGCATTCGTCCTCGACTCGCCTAGCGTAGACCGACCTTTATGTTGTGTTTAAACCGTTATAATCCTGTTTCTTTATAACTGATAAAAACTGTTGACGGATTCAACAAATAAATAGAATCACAATGATCTTTAATTTTGTTATATAATTTGATTGATGTTTTAAAAAAAACATCGAAATATTCCAATTCTAATTTCATGATTGGTAAATTGTTGTTAAATATAATTTGTCAATGTATCATACATAGGTACATTTATGTTATATACATGAGGTTGAATTTCCTATAAGATCACTTTGACATTGAATACACAAGTCAGAAGTTCAATCTCTTAATTTGAACTAAAGTAATATTATCATGAGCGCTCGTGGTGTAGCATGATTAGTCGATCGGCAGAGTTAAGCTACTTCTGTCGTGGTCGGTACCTGGATGGGTGACCGTCTAGTGGTATTTCAAATCGAGCGTTTCCGTGCTTCGGAAGGCACGTAAAGCCGTTGGTCCTGGTTATCAATTAATTGTGATAGTCGTTAAGCTAGTTGGATGCCTCCTAGGCGGCTTGAAAAATTCCAACAGTAGGTTGACCACTAGCCTACCTCCACCAATCCGCAGTGGGCACGCGTGGTGGAGTATCTGCCCATTCCCTTTCACCCTCATTTGTGAAAGGAGGCCTGTGCTCAGCAGTGGGATGAATATTATCATAGAATTCATTGAAATGACACCGTATTTATGACTTACTGTTTTTGACCCGTGGTTTCAGCCACGTTCCCGAAAGATCTAATGTAAAAACGTCCTTTACGTTATTACAGGCCGGGTGCCAAACATGTGTTGAGGTGTCAAGATGACTTACAATTGTTAGGTACTCCAGCTATTCTCAGCAAAATGCAACCATCTGAACCGGTATTAGACTCATACTTTGCAATATTTATTGGATGAACTTTTTGTATTACAAAAAAGGGCAATTCGCGCCATCTACTGTTTGGGTTCTCGCGAGTCTCTACGAAATATATTTCCGGATATTAATATACTAACTTTGCCCTCTCAGTACATTTTTGAAAATATTATGTATGTCCGCAAGAACATTAATTTGTTTCCAGTCAATAGTGACTATCATGATAGAAACACTAGAAACAAAGACAAAATAACTGTACCTAGATTTAGATTAGCTAAAGTAAATAAGTCCTTTCTTGGGAATTGTATCAAATTTTACAATAAAATTCCTCATAGCGTGACCAGTATGTCCTTTTTTAAATTTAAGGAACATATCAAAAAGCGGCTGTTGAGTAGGCAACCTTCCGAACCGGTATTAGAGTATTAGAGTCAGACTTTTCATAAGTGCCTGCGAAGGTCTATTTGAATAAATGATTTTGAATTTTTTTTTTTGAAAACTAGTATCCTATAAAAAATATATCCTGCTCTATCGCGAACAATAAGTTTTTGTCGATTTTTTTGTGAAAAAATATGTATAGAATAATCCTCATGTAAAAACTTAGATTCCACTTCACCTGCCTTACAAACGTAAGTGAGACTTGAGTAAGTAATTTTGTTCAAGGTAAGTCATCTAAAGTCATCAATCATCGTTATCAAAGAAATAATCTCGTTAGAAACATTAATCAAAATCTTCTTTGATCAAAATACCTATTATGTGGAATATTATTTTTTCAAGAAGAAATCTAGATAAAGAAATACATACATAAAAAATACATACAACAAAACTAGTGATTCCGGAGATGCTTCATAAGTTGGTAATTGTAATTCCAATGGGACTATTTTATTTTAGCAATCGAAAATAACACAATAGAATTTAAAAAAAAATGTGCTTCTGCTGAGCACGGGCCTCCTTACACAAATGATTAAGGGCAATAGGCAGATACTCCAAAACAAGATAAGAAAACCTTTGGTTTGTACAATTTGAATAAATATCCCTTATTGGACAATCTACAATGGATTATGTAATTCGTTCCAGCCATTTATTATGTTCATAAAATAAATTGTAATATTTTGTTTTGCTCCTTGATTTCGGAATTCTTCTTCTTCTTCATTTTCATGTTTATTGCATAATTTTGAATAAATCTTAGCGGTCACGGACAATTTTGAAGAGTATTTTTAGGGTGACATGGACGACATCGGAAACATTCGATTCAAAGCTCTCTATTTATTATATTTAGTCATAGTAACTAACTTATGAATACGACGCTAAAGTTGTATTATAAGAGAGGTAGAGCCAGAGTTGCCGGATATTTTTTCGGGCAAAGCGGGATTTTGTCGCCTCTTGAGTAAAAAAAGCGGGATTCTATCGCCGAAAGAGGGACATACCTATTTAAAAAAACCAGCCAAGTGCAAGGTAGGTATATAAATAGTTCATTTATCATGGGAACCTAATCTCGAAGATTTTTTCTCTGTATCTTTTGATCGCGTTGACTTGGAAGTTTGATTTTTGTATGCCACAGTGACATATAGCGCACTGCGGTGTATAGACACGTTACGGGAAAGCTGGTGTTATTTCTGTGCAGTGCTGTCTTTATTATTTCCCAAATCTACGTCCAAAGATGATTTCACCGTCTAGTAATCCTCGAAAAGCGGGACTGAGCGTGTCGTGGGACATTTAATTCTGGGCTGATAATCGGGACGTTCCGCCAAAATCGGGACGTCTGGCAACGCTGGGTAGAGCGTAGTGTTTATTCCTTACCTTACAGAATACCGCAGCCTAAGCCAAAAATGCTGTGTTCCTGCGCGTGAGTAAGGTCGCCAGAGCTCATTAGGGAAGCGGGAAGGGTCTGTAACGCGTGTGTTGCAAGCGTCCATATGGTTAGAATAATCGCTTACCATCAGACGGGACGTACGCTTGTCGACGCCGACTTCGAGGTATAAAAAAAACCGCACAAAGAAAATAAATCGCCTCTTGCGTTTCCTAACACAAACAACTTGGATTGGACATCTACTGAGCAAACTAGTTCAGAATTGGCTTCGTCATCGCTCTCTTCACAGTTTGTGTCTGAAGTGGATGATATCCTACTACCTAATAGGATAAAAATAAATATATTTTTTGCTTATTTGTTACTCAACTCATTAAGTAGCATAACAGTAGCGGGCAAATGAATCTTTGTATGTCATACACTACCTAAATCTAATAACCTATCATAGGTAGTATTTGGAAAAAGATCTTCATTAACATTATTTTCTAAAAACTGCGATTACCAAAAACTTTTAGAATGAATTTGACCTTTGTGAAAATCGAAATATTTTTCTGTTAGATATCATCATTTTCCAACCATCCTAACGTATTTTGTCGTTATAAAACTTGGTAGTAGGGCCATAGTTCACTTTATAGTTCTTTGTAGGTAAAGTTAAATATCAACTAAGTAGTTACTTAACTGTCCGATGCTTCAACCACGTTGCCGGCATAATAAGCAGTTAGTGATTATGGCTTTCAAGTGCCTTTATTATGAAAGCAAAGATTTATCATGAATACGTTTTGTAATGAATTCTAAACTCCACATGCCAATAACTGTAAACTTACAGAATTGACTGCAAACATCTTGAGGGCATTATTCGGTGGAAGTGGCGCCCGTACGGCGACCACGCACGCGCCACATCCACCCTCGTGACACATCGCCTTCGTGCCACGCAAGTCCGCCACATTCCTGATGTACTCATTAAGGGACACATCTGGACCGAAATCGCCACCCACTGAAATAAACAAGAGTTTTTTTTAATACGTGATAGCTTGTTCAAAACCGTGTGGAGAAGGGAAAGTATTGGTTTAAGATTTTTGCAGGGTTGGCCACCAGGTTGATGCCCATGTTGTTGCAGGCTATTGTTGGTTACGCACAGTACTTATTATCAGGCAGACTGTCTGCTGGTTTGCTATCTTTATAGCATAAATAGTTGTAAGTAGTCTAGACAAGTCAACATACAAGTAATGATTACGATAAGGACGTTGGGTCCTTATCCTATGTCCTATTTGACCTTTTTGTTTTATGGTTGGGTTCCCGAACTTCAACGAGTAAGTCGTACCTTCAATGAAGTAATTTTAAAGTTAATCTTAATTTATATACACAAGAACTAAGTGTCTTCCCCTTAATAGAGACGATAAGAAAAGTGCATTCTTAGATCACAGATTACAGAATAAGGCAGATGGAACGCGCGGGACACGGGAGTGAGGCCAAAAAAGCAAATACAAATTGAAAATCACTTACCTGGTATTCGCTTTTGAATGTGTATTTGCTTTGTTTAACAAACTTTGTGTAACAATAAACACTTCTTTATTAATAAACGGTGGTTAAACAATGCAAATACAAACTGGAATACGAATACTAGGTATCAGATTTTCAATTTGTATTTGCTTTTTTGGCTTCACTTTCGTGTTCCGCACGCTCCATCTGCCTTTTTCCGTAATCTGTGTCTTAGATATAGTCAATATAGAAGTTTATGTTATATATAAATTATTTATTAGCCAAAACAATTTAGTATTTATTTACAACAAATATGTACAAAATACAATCTATATTTACAAAATATAATCTATATATAGAAAATTTCCTCAAGCCTGCCGCTGCTTCCGATTAACGGCAAGGTTCCCAGAAGGCTGGCAGCGTTTCCTCTTTATTAGCCTAATACTAAAGAAGGTGTAACTAAGGATAAATAAAAATAAAAAACTTAAGTTGTGTAACAACTATAATAACTTGAAAAATGTCAGAGGTAATATATTCAATAAAACTCACTCAAATTCTTTAGCTTATAAACGTTAGAAGTAGTAGAATTCGTTTGACAAATAAACTTTTTTTGGGCTACTGATATAATTATTCTGGCTTCGTTTCGCGAAAAACTATTTGCAGCAATAGAAACATCTCAGAAAATTTACTACGAAGAACACTATTTTTATGTATCAGTCTATGTTCGACCACCAACTCATCATGGTCAGTGCTGATGGGGCGAAAGCGGTAAGCACACAAAAGCCATGAAATTTACAGGCTGGTGCAGCTGTCGGAACACGCCGATGGTGCTTGGCGACAAATTAAGTGTAACCTAATTTAACCACAGGTCGTGGGTTCGATTCCCACACAAGACATGCATTCGTGTGCATGAATATGTCTGTATATCCTGAGTCTGGGTGTAATTATGTATATTAAGTATGTATTTACAAACAAAAATTAGTATATTATATCAGTTATTTGGTTTCCATAGTACAAGCTCTGCTTAGTTTGGGATCAGATTACCGTGGGTGAGGAATGGATATTTATTTATTTAATGAGAAAATACAAAGCATTCCGACAGTGGCAGATGCCATTGAACACATTCATGCAAATTCCAAAATCTCCACGAACATTTATTTTAAAATAACTTGAGATAGTTGGACTGTTTTACAAAAAACTTAAACCGACTTCAAAGTACACGAAGAAGTAATCAAATCCTGATCTGATGACAATGGGACCAAACGAGAAGTGTACCCTTCAAGCCAAAAAAAGAATTTTCCAAATCGGTTCATAAATGACGGAGTTATGAGGTAACAAACATAAAAAAAAAAAAAAAAACTTACAACCGAATTGAGAACCTCCTCCTTTTTTTGAAGTCGGTTAAAAATGTAGAGATCAGAACAGAATAATAATCAATGAATTCTTACCTTCATAAGGTTTTCCATTAATTTTGAAAATAATTTTGGCCATAGTTGGTTAATCTTATATTTGTTTAAATTAGGCTTTATCAACACACATCACTCGTCGGGAATTGCTCAACACTTCAGTCTGTTATTAAATACTAGAATCGAGGCACATAGCATTATTGAATTATAAAAGATAATTTTGGCCTAGCGTTCTACTCAACACTAACAATTAATAATTTTATTTCAAATATTAATTAAAAAATACAAAGAAACCCAATGCAAAAAAATTATTACATAAAAACATCAGAGGTTTTTAAAGACTAAACTGATATTTATTTTTTTAAATATATTATTCGATTAAGTAAAATTTTCATGTGGAATGAAGTTCAATCAATCCCATACATAAATAATTACAGGAAGAAGTAAATATAAAAGTTGTCTAAGATATCTTTAAAAATATAAATAAATCACTATTATTACACGGATACCTATGTACGGCTTCAGTGATCACAACTCACTGAGATTTCCTGTCTATGGTAATGACCATTCACTTACAAAGTATTAGAAAAAAATGAGTTAAGTGTACATACATTATTTATTAGAAGATTCCGTATTCAATACATTATTTTTATCAACACTTTAACACTTTTATTTTTATTTAAAAGATTAGGATAAAATATACATTGCTCTATTAGCCTACATTAGGTAATTTAAAAGAAAGTTCGTTTTTGAATCGATTTTTCTCTATCACAAATTTTTTAACTGAAAATCTCGAGTTACAAATGAAAATATTTCAGGTTTATCAATTGCTCATTAAATTGTCCGACTTCAAAATAAATCCAGAACTTTCCATTATAATTCCATGCTATAATTATCTCAAAGAACGTCTTTGAATCTATAAATTTTAATGTATTGTACTTTGATTCTTACCCTAATTACATTTAAATATGAAGTCAATTAACCGGGACCGACTGCTTCGAAGTGCATATTCACAATTAGTATGCTAAAAACGAGTTCCAATGTTTCAAATTAAAGAAACTTCTGCAAAGGTTCCACACAGACAAAGTATAAAATTAATTTGATTAAAAGTTCATTCATTCATTCACTCCTTCGAGGTATTCACTTCACTTTATCTAACCACTAATTGTAATTTTAATTATGTTTCATTTTATACCTAAGTACATAATGATGCAATGTATTTTTTAGATAATTATTTTTGAATGGTTTGCTATTTACGGATCTCTGTTTTATTCGTATAAGTGCCTTATGTTATTTTAGTTTGAATTATAGTCGATGATTGTGCACTTTACTGCTTTCTTTTTTTCTTTCAGTTTAGAATGTTACTCCTTCCAATTCCTAGACCTTAGCAATTATTCAATATCTGCCTTTTTGCAACATGTTTTTTTTTCTTTTTTAAATTTTGTTATTTCGCGCTACGCAGCATGACTTGCATCCTCATATCTCAGGGTATATTATATCCGTAGCCAAAATTTGTTCAAATCTGTTTAGCTATTAGGATGTGATTCGAGTTCCTAACAAACTTCCATACAACGCATGTTTGTGGTTCCGAACCAAAAAGGAACCCGTTTCTAATTAGCACAGTTTTTTCGAAATCAACAATATACGTTTACAAACAAACTTATCCGGTCCGATGTTTGCCGATCTCTATGTTTACAGCAGTTATGAACCCAAACGAAATGTCAAACTCGCAGTTTGCCGGTGTTATTTTTTCTCATATTAGTATTATATAAGTAATCTGATCTTTGTACCTAATTTCCGGGTTTAAAAATTATCAAATAGAAAAAACCGTATTGAAACTTGAAATATAAAATAAAATTGATTGCTTAATTGACAGCATCATAAGTTAAAAAAACCGGCCAAGTGCGAGTCAGACTCGCGCACCGAGGGTTCCGTACTAAGCTGTAGGTATATAAGTAAATGGTAGTGAGTATTTGATATTAATTTCAATTTATGACGTATTAAAAAAAAACTACTCACTAGATCTCGTTCAAACCAATTTTCGGTGGAAGTTTCCACCGTAATGTACATCATATATTTTTTATAGATTTATCATTCTCTTATTTTAGAAGTTACAGGGGGGGACACACATTTTACCACTTTGGAAGTGTCTCTCGCGCAAACTATTCACTTTAGAAAAAAATGATATTAGAAACCTCAATATCATTTTTGAAGACCTATCCATAGACACCCCACACTTATGGCTTTGATGAAAAAAAATTTTTTGAGTTTCAATTCTAAGTATGGGGACCCCCAAAGTTTATTGTTTTTTTTCTATTTTTGTGTGAAAATCTTAATGCGGTTCACAGAATACATCTACTTACTAAGTTTCAACATTATAGCTCTTATAGTTTCGGAAATAAATGGCTGTGACATACGGACGGACAGACAGACAGACAGACAGACAGACAGACAGACAGACAGACAGACAGACAGACATGACGAATCTATAAGGGTTCCGTTTTTTGCCATTTGGCTACGGAACCCTAAAAAGCCAAGTGCATAATAGCACCGGCGCACTGACGTTATCATTACCTAACATCATAAAAAAATAACTACTAGTTACTGCGGTTTTACTGTTTTATTCTTTATTAATTATTTAAGTGTCATACATTATTACAAACATATTTGTAGAAACAAAAACTGATACGTTTATTTTAACAGTAAAAGTGTATAAAATTAACATTTAATGTATCCCTTGACTTGCGGTTACAAAATAACAATTGATTTCTATTGTTTTCCTCGCCTGCGCGGATCGTCAAACAGTCAAAGGAGCTTAGTATTAAAACAATTAATGAATTACTAGCTGTCTCACGCGGTTTCACCCGCGTTCCCGTGATAAAAAGTAGCCTATAATACTCGGGGATAATGTGGCTTCCTATTAGTGAAAGAATTTTTCGAATCCGACTGGTAGTTCCAGAAATTAGCCCGTTTAAACAAACAAACATAATGCTTTCGCTTTATTATATCATATTATTAGTATAGATGATAAATACTTATCACGGACGATTAATTAATTCATCATCATAATGATATATTAACAATTATGTATTGCACGAATGCAGAATTATTTTTTTACTATCTATTAACCATCCCTTATTTACTGAAAAGAAGTTGGCTTAAACAAGCTAAATCTGTATTTACACCGTTGGTAAACTTGGTAATTACCACAAAATGCATTTAAACACTTTCTCCAATGGCCGCCATTATTACAATTATATTTTTCTTGTGTTGACATTCCTCGATATTCAAATACACACTATCAAAATAAACCGTTTTACACTTTCTAAATAAATAATGCTGACAATTAATTATAATTAATCAATATTCAATGGTATGAAATTAAATAATATTCAAATAATATAATGTTAATGCTAACATATCTTTTACCTGTGGCTTTGCTCCCGTGCGGAATTCCCTCCAGTTCCTTGTGGACGCACCATTATGGTAACAAACAACTTTCAATTAACGATTCAGTTGAAATTAAACAAGTAAGGAAAAGCGCAGCGCCTCGCCTGTCACAGTCGTTCATTTATAACTTGGTTATCTACTCTACCATGGCAGTAGGGATTTTTCTTTTTATTCTAATATGCACCGTTTGCGGTTATATTAAAGTCTGTATCACAAAGACGTTAATATGTTAGTTACGGTAAGTATGATATGAAAATGAAGGTTCGGTTTTTGGAAAGGCATATATAAAAGGAGAATTTGGCTGATTGACAGGTTTAGAAATATATTTTTTTTTACACAGGTTCCGTAAATAGCATAGACATCGACTAAGGAAGGGTTTTTCAACCCCTAAGGGGTTAAAATAAGGCTAGCAGGTGTAACAAGGGCGCGGAATACTAGTTCTGATATAGAAGGTATCCGCTACCATTGTGGGTAGTGGCAACTGATAACATTCATCTTTTGGTATTATATTACTTTGGTGAGTTGTATTTTGTTCAAAGGACAGGGAAGATTTCTGACACGCTCTAGCTATTATTTAGTAATATTATAAAAGTGACAGTGTGATTACCTCATGGGGCAGGTAGCCTATAGCATAGAGAGATCATCATCATCATCATGACCATTAGGCGGGCCGTATGCCTTTTGGCCACCTTAGTGGTAAAATAAAACAGAGCGAGATACCATATCATATCACCATAGAGATAAAATATTAGCAGAATGATAGCAAATTGTGCGAAGCATGCATACATAGATACTGTAGCTGTAGGCTGATGATAGCTGTAGGTCTCTGGAACTCTCTCCCTCAGCCAATAAGACAGGCCCAGACGTTAGACTCTTTTAAATCCCTTGTTACTTCATACTATCACACGCTATAAACATCCTCATTTCTAATTTTTTTTTTTATTATTATTTTTCTTTTTCCTAGAGCTGTTATTTCATGTGTATGACTATTTATCTTATTATATATTAGTGTGTATTAGTTTATTACGTTGGTTATGTAAGTATTAGGATCTAGTATCTATTTTATGTATTCGTATTTTAATATTTTTATTTATTTAAGTGTATTCATTATGTGTTACATCTGCCATATTGTCATATATCCTGTTACCCAAAGGTTGTCTGGAAGATTTCTTCCAGACAACCTAAGCGATTTCGCTTAAGCGATAAGGTCGCCTTTTTTGTATTCCTTCTTATTGTGTTTTATTGTTATGTTTCGTCTGTTCTATGTGGTGTACAAATAAAGAATATTTATCTTATCTTATAGATATATCGTACACTAGTGACTTCAGTGACTAACTAGTCCCCTGCCTCAGGTTCGTGAAGTACATTTGCTAAAGTTGGAGTTCTGCGGCTGGGTTGACAGAATGGTCACGGCACACGCTATAGTACCTACAATCACTGTTTGACTGTACCAATCCTTTGTCTATGCAAATGAAAATGCAGTATCAAAATAAAAACCTTGCCAAGTAAGTTAATGCAGATAAAATATCTAAGTTATAAAATGGCCCTGATTCTGTTGTTTACAACTAAACTAATTTTAATCTCACTATGTCTCTTTCTAACAAAGAACATAAGAAAAGGATGTAAGAAATTTAGTCCTGTCAAATTAGTCCAATGCTTGTTTTCAATATAAATTTAGTCGCCATCTATCGCGGTTACACCTAAATACACGCAAAATAAGATGGCAACGATTAAGTTGACAGCTTTAAATATATTCTATCCTTTTTCAATAATGTTCGTAAGAAAGAGATGAGATGTGACTAAAATTAGTTTAGTGCGATTTACAACAGAATCGGCACCAATATCATGAAAATATTTCATAATACTTACCCATATTCAAATTCAAATTCAAAAAGTATTTATTCAATTTAGGCCCTGATAAGGCATCTGTGAACTTTAACAAACATCATATATATCGTTATAGGTACACAATGACGTCTTAAGGTTAAATAAGACATTATTTATAAGTGTTGTAATGCATCATAAGTACTGTTTATTATAGTAGCAACTGATGATATAAGTATGAAGGGTAAAACAATAGATTCAGTTAATAAGGGACTATAAGACGAATGACTAAGTATACTACGAGTAACTATGAGATGATCCTTGGTTATTAAACTGCCGTCCTCAGCTGCCATGCAAAAAGATATAAACAGATGTTATACAGAATTATATGATACTAGGTGCCCGGCGCGACTTCGTTCGCGTGGTGCTATCCTACCTAATCCTGTGGTGCTACCCTACCCTACCCTACCTACCTCCTTCAAACTCCTTTTGGTTGTGAATAGATTATTGCAGGGTTGGCAACTCACAAGTAGAGTACCTACTATCTGCCCGTGTGATGTCATGGTGTTGTTGGAAGCATCTGTAGGTAACCGCATAGCATTAGCTTTATGCTATACAAAATCTCTAGTTCCAAGTAATTGAATATTAGATGAAAGCAGTGACCATTATATTTATACAAACAACATGTCTTGCTTGTCTTTGTCGAAGTCGATGTTGTTAACCACCCGTGAAGGAGGCCAAATACTATGTACCGTAGTAGTAGATATGATAAATAATAAATAAATAAATATCCTGGGACATTCCTCACACACGGTCATCTGATTCCAAACTAAGCAGAGCTTGTACTATGGAAACCAGATAACTGATATAATACATAGTACTTTTTTGTTTGTAAATACATACTCAATATACATAATTACACCCAGACTCAGGACATACAGACATGTTCATGCACACAAATGCATGTCCTGTGCGGGAATCGAACCCACGACCTGCGGCGCAATAGGTGGAGTCTTAACCAACTGCGCCAACTGGCCCGTCATGTCTGATATAGTTGTCGTCACGTAATTTGGCCAGACTCCTAAGTCTATTTTCTTTTTACAGATAAGTTTAAAAATAAACTATTTCAATAACCATAGAATCATGAAAAGCAATTAGAGTGAAAAGAACAACTGAAATTCAGCAAATAAAGCAAAATAATTGAAAACAAAACGTGGTTAAGTTACATGCCGACAACTGTATATAATATGAAACTGCGAATGTGGTAATAATATTCCCACAGATTTACTTGTGATGTATGTACCAAGCCTTATTTGTGCGTAACCAAGCGATTGTTATTCGATCCCTAGATATATGGAATGATTCTTTATGCAACATCGTCGTTACACTGTCAACAACATGTAGGTAATTTTGTAAACATATAATGATTCAATTTTACTGTCAACTGCAAACGCAACCTTTACATACATCCGGTTATTTCATAGATAATGAATGTCATAGAAAATGGGTTCATTATGATTAAAATCGCATCAAGCACTAATTGAGTGATAATAAATTACAAAGCGTCCGACTATTGTGAAATGGTTCGCGATAATTTGATAATTATGATGATTATGCACCGTTATTATGTTCAATTTTGAATCCATAGATTATGTTGATGCACAGGAAAGACTTGCCCTAACTGACTGACGATCCATCCACGCACAACCTCTGCCACTGAGGTTGGAAAAAGCCAAATAATAGAATGTTGTGTCCCTGCGCGTGAGTAAGGTTGCCAGAGCTCATTGAGGAGGGGGAAGGGTTGGTAAAGCGTGAGTGTTGCAAGCGTCTTGGCTACGGTAACCGCTTACCATCAGGCAGGCCGTATACTTGTTTACCGACTTCGTCGTATATTTGTTTTTATTCTCATTGAGCGGTGACAAGTTGGTTATGATTTTAATTCAATAAACTGGAACATGGTTTAAATATTACAATCTAGGGTTCCAAGGCTAGAGTGAATAAGTGTTTTGGGTAAGCGTGTTCCATCTTAGGCTTCTTCATCGTCCCTTCTGGCCGTATAACCTAATTGGCGATGATCGTACGAGCAAACGATGCGATTTCGTCGCATGACGAGATTCAATTCAATTCAATTCAATTCAAAATCATTTATTCAAATAGACCTTCGCAGGCACTTATGAAAAGTCTGACTCTAATACTCTAATACCGGTTCGGAAGGTTGCATTTGCTGAGAAGAGCCGGCAATAAACTCAGCAATTACTCTTTTCAAGACAAGCTTAGATTCATTACATAATATTTATATTCTAATCGCACTGAAAACAATTGCATGCCCCGGCGTGGCGGCAAAATTACAAAGTAGATTGCTTCTGATTTGTCTGTTTTGATTATTATCTTTTCTCCATAAAAATAGTTCTCTGTGTTCTTTTACAAACACACTTATTTGTTTGAGATACATGCATGGGAGCGGGAGTATATTTGACTTTTTGAATAATGGTTTACAGGGCTCATTTAAATCCGTACCATAGATAGCCCTGACACATTTCTTTTGTACTTTAAAAGCTCTGTCTATTTCAACTGCATTTCCCCATATCATTAAGCCATACTGTAGGACTGAACTCACATAGCCGTGATATGCATTTAAAGCAATATCAGTTGAAGCTATTTCTCTCAGACGGCGTAGTGCAAAAACAAACTTATTTAATTTTGTGCAAACATAATCAATGTGCTCCATCCAGTTGCAACTTTGATCAACTTGAATGCCCAAGAATTTGGTGGTTGTTGCTTCCTGTATTGGAATTCCATTATATTTGATATTAAGACTAAGTGGCGCAGCTCTTGGGGATTGAAATTGTATCAGGTTAGTTTTAGATATATTAACTTTGAGGTTATTTTCCTCTAGCCAGTCAATAATCTTCATCACTGTATTATTGATCTCCTCTTCAAAGTGCAACCGATCACTACATTTTATTAAAATAGTAGTATCGTCAGCGAATAGGATAGACTCATGTAATGTCACGTCCGGAAGATCATTAATATACATCAAGAATAGTATTGGACCGAGTATACTACCTTGTGGTACACCTGATTCATTTATTTGATATTCCGAGTAGCATTTTACTTTATTAAAATTATTACCATCCGGCATTGTAACAATTTCTGTACATTGGTACCTATTTTCCAAATAGCTAATAAACCATTCATTAGCTGTACCCCTTATACCATATTTGTTCAATTTGTTGGCTAATTTAGCGTGATGAACAAAATCGAACGCTTTGCTCATATCGAAAAACAGGGCTACAATAGGAGTTTTGGAATCAATACATTCCGTTACAGATTTCACCAGTTTAAAGACCGCTAAAGTAGTTGAATGGTTTTTCCTAAAACCATTTTGCATTGATTTAATAATATTAAATTTATTCAGGAAAAGATTCAATCTTTTAAGCATTGTATTTATATACAACGTGTGAAACCTTAGGGCGAATGTCTATTATTAACCGACGAAAATACGGAGGAGGTTTACAAGTCGTCGCGTATATTTTTTGTATATCCCTTGCTTCATTAGGATACAACCAAACCAATGAACAGTAACTGAATAACTAACATTAAAACTACCGTCATTAGTGCAGTAATTAGTGCAAGAATAATGATGAGAACGGACGAAGCAATTTACGAACAACCCGCTCGGATATAATGTTACAGTTATGAAAAATGAATTGCCTTTTGTGCCCACTAGTTTTAATAGGAATAAGCTCAGATTACAGAACAAAAGGCATTCTGGATTAGTATTTGCTTTGCTTAACAAACTTTATTTAACGTAAAACACATTCTTTTTAATAAACTTTGTTTAAACAAAGCAAATACAAATCCAAAAGCGAATACCAGGTATTTGTTTTTCAATTTGTATTTGCTTCTTTGGCCTCACTCCCTTGTTCCGCGCGCTCTATCTGCCTTATTCTTTAATCTGTGGGAATAAGCTTTAATTTTTATGTTGTAGGTACTAGTTTCCACTCGCGGTTTCACCCGCGTTCTCTAGGATATCATTTTTTGCCGGGATAATATGTATTCTATGTGTTAATCGAGAATATATTCTATCTGTGTTCCAAATTTCATTCAAATCCATTCAGGCGTTCATGAGTGATTGAGGCACAAACATCCGGAAGGTAGGCGCTGGAACTCCATAGAGGAATAACATATGTTAGCCGTGTTTGAACTTTTTGGTATCGTTTCAGATCCACTTTGAACATATGTGATTTTCAGGGTTTGATGATGCATATGCATCTTAGGATGCATTTTAGCCACATATAGATTTAAGGGTCTGATGGTGGAGAGCAACGAATTCTAATAGTGTTTGGTGTTATTTGATTAGCCAATATTAAAATGGTATGAATAATTATTTGATGACTAAATAGATCATCATATTATAAAGCTGAAAAGTTTGTATTTTTAAAGGCGCAAATCTCAAGATTTTTTCCAGTAACGGGAAAAAATATTAGATATAATGGTGCTTGGCGAACCGAGCACGAGCCGAGCCTCGAACGAGCACACTGCGAGCGATTCGCGTAGCGACGGGCTTGCGAGCCTCGAATGAGCGCGATTGTCATTTTTTCACGAACAAAGAGATTCGCATCGTGCTCGTTGTAGGTTCGTTCGTGGCTCGGCTCGTGCTCGATTCGCGTAGCATGGACGCAGCGTAAAAGGTTTATAGGCTTTTTAAAATAACCCAATTTTTATACGGGTGACTCCGCTGACGCAGGAAGTAATTTATTAACTTTTACCTCACGCGGCTTAAAGCTTAATATATTACTTAACTCACAAATAAATGAGAATTTAGATGTTTACCAGGAATTTTATTAATTAATTAGAGCAAAGGAAAACTTTAGTATTCATTTTCAAGAACCATCATTGTATTTTCAAGATCATTTCACATAACACGAGTTTTCCTTTACTAAGAATCTATCGTTGATATGATATGATATGATACCTACTAGCTGACACCCGCGGTTTCACCCGCGTATGTTTTTTTTTGCACGGAACCCTTTGTCCTTTTTCTAAAAATTGCCTAAGTTACTCCTTATAACATTAGCTTAGCCGTCAAAAGTGGTCCAGCCGTTTCAGAGATTAGCCTGAACAAAAAGGAAAGAGACGGATAAATATTGTTTTTTTTTGTATACTACCATATAAATTCAGTAAAAACCTGTTATTTTGACATTACAAACATACGCTTCAATTTTATTTATTTGTATAGATAGAGTATATATCTACACGTGCGATAGAAATATCATATCAAGTCTTTATATCATAGGTATCTCAGGTATGTAGGTTTTCCTTAATTTATCTCTATTCATCCACGAAAAAGCTATGACTGGTATAAAAAGCTATGAATGTTTTTTTTTTTTTTTTATTGTGTGTTGTCCTGTGATTGACCACAATCTCACAATGGTGAGTGATGATGTGGCTGAAGGTGGTGCACACACAAAGCCTAGAAGGAACTGGCTCTCAAGTGCAGCTGTCGGAACACACCGATAGATGCTTATCGACAGATTTTCATCTTGAGGTAGCCAGCCAGGTAGGTACTACAAAGTACCCTACTACCGTGCTATGGTTTCCTCACCGAAAGCTCAAGCTCATTGTAGGATTCGAACCCGGGACCTTCGTCTTGAATTCAAATCTCGATTTCAGTCTTTTCAGTTTACGAGTATTTGGAACCTCTACCTGGAAGAGTAATCACTTATGAACGTTATAATGGTTCGTTACAATCAGGATCTAGACTTAATAAATGATCTTGAGCTTTACCAAATGCAATAGTGATTCATTATGAAGCCACTACATAATGAAGTTCACACGCCGATAGATAGATGTCGTGGCGCCACATCACTCTGCATCACGCTTGCGAAGTTTTATCGAGAATGACTCCGACATGAACAGTTGGACCGCGGTCCTCAGGTGCGATGAGCCACCTGGTGGAAGATCATCCTTTTAGTGTGTGTTCAAAAAAAGTGACAATCATTTCTGCCAAATGTTTGGAGAATGCTATCAACAGCCTTCCTTTAAACCCCTACTAAATTTTAAAGACTTTAACCATGGTGCTTTAAACGCCTTAACTACCACTTTCTAGCGATGAAGCCGGGACTGAAGGGTTGCTCCCCGAATAAACAACATTAATATACTGTTTTATAACCATAGCACAGTAAGTGAAAGTGGGAAGAAGCTATTGTTTGAAGGGAAGATAATGGTGCCGTATTTGTTGTAAATCGCACTAAACTAATTTTAACCACCTCACATCTCTTTCTTGCAAACATTATTGAAAAAGGATAGAACATATTTAAAGCTGTCAAATTATTCTTTGCCGTCTTCATTTGCGGGTATTTAGACGTAACCGCGATAGATGGCGAGTTTTATATTGAAAACAAGTATTGGACTAATTTGACAGGACTAAATTTCTTACGTCTTTTTCTTATGTTCTTTGTTAGAAAGAGACATAGTGGAGTAAAATTAGTTTAGTTGTAAACAACAGGTTGTGACGAATGCCCGAGTGTGGTGATAAGTGAAGGTCTATCTCTGCACACATTTGGTAGGTTTTTATCTAATATCTATTTAACTTTTATCGCGGATTCAACCGCGTTGGGTTTAAATAAAGCTTATGTTATATTCATATTTATGCTATAGGCGACCTGTGTGTCACTTCACGATTAGTTGTTGAGGTGTTAAGAGTAACAAACATACAAACTCAATGTCACTTTTATAATATTTGTCAATCATCACAAACTTTATGATAGAAAATAAAAACAAAAAACCCGATTAGGATGATTTGATTCTGATAATGGTTGTAGTAAACTTTCTTTTTCCGGCGAGAAAAATAAGGTCACCCTGAGACTACTTGCTTGCCATAAGTCTCATTTACCTCTGCATTCAGTAAACCACTGTACAAAATATTTCCTTCCTCATACACAAAATACGTCGCATGGAAACATTTATTTTTGGACACAAACAGTAAAGTTTGCGAAACGTGTCGTTAATACTGAAAGAGTTATGTTTACAATGTTACTACATACTGTTACGCCCTTATATGTGAAATAAATTATTTTTATTGTCTATAACGTTTCCTTATCACGGAGGTGGGCATAATTGATTACCTTCCAGATTGGAGCAGTCGACAAAAAAGGTGGAAAAGCTAAAAAAAAACCTCTCAAAGATAATATCAAGGCTATTTATTCTGCTAAGGCCATTATGTACTTCAGCCGATAAGAAGCAACCATACATCAGCAAGAAGACACTGCAACAGTCCATAGCTTGTTAGAGTTGGATGTACGTAAATCTGAAAGACATGCAAAATCTTTGATGACAATGTTTTGGTTCTCTTCCATTTTGCCCCATCCTATCCTATAAAGGTAGACAGAGAGCTTAGACAATCTCAATATAACTTACTTCTTCTATACCGCAGAGTTGAAAATGATGTCTCGACATCGGTTTCCAGTAGGTCAGTGACAAACAGTAAGAATAATGTTGATCCGAGAATTGATACCTGAGGAACTCCAGTATTTATTGCCAAAAGGTCCGACAAACTTCCGTCTGTGACATTTTTTCCGCCAAAAGACCTCATCGAACTTGTTATAGCGTGATCTTTAGGTTAAAAAAAGAATAATTTATATATTTCTCATCGAAATAAACTACTATGAATAAAGTTACTCGCGGTTTCGTTCAAAATTTACTCCCGGTATAAAAAGTGCCCTGGGGGCCTACCACAAGCTCTTAAAACAAGGTTAAAATAACCTTGTTTGTCTTTTGTCCCTCTTTGACATGCGGCGTCAAAATAAGACAAAAGAAAAATAAGGTTATAATAATATTGTTTTAAGAGCTTGTGGTAGGCCCCCTGTGTCCCTTTCTGTACTATAGATAAGCTATTTGAGTGCCGATTTACTTAGCGTATGCAGAGTTTTAATCGTGAAAGGCCAGCAAACAGACAGACAGAAAGAGTTACTTTTGCATGCATAATATTATATATACTTAATACATAAGCGTGAATTTAGTTTAATTTAACAACCATGTTTATTCTATTATAACAGATATCCAATTAATCGGATTCATTGTTTAAACGTTACTTAAAATCTACAGCAGACATCGATAAAACCAATTACATTAAATATTTTTCGAATGTAACTGCGCAATAAGTAAATATCGGATTTAGCACTAACGTTTTTTATTAAGTCTTGTTTGAGTCTAGTCTGGGTAACTATTGGAAGGATACTTAAAAACATTTTAGATTCTAATACCTAGTACAATACAATGTAAAAATCAATTCAGTTGGCTAGACTAGCAAATAAAAAGTAAATTATCGAATTGTCTGCCTATTGGACGCCTCTTGGGAGGAAAGCCGCGAACGGCTTGTTTCTGAAAATCAAGCTAACTAGTGTCTCCGATTGAGGTCGAAAAAACCTAGTCTAAATTATTTGAAACTTTTATATTAGATTCGCTTACGTTTCTATAATAAACAGATTTTTATGTAATTATTTTCGTATACTTCCCAAGCCTTTTGGTATAAATGAATTATGGTACAAAAGAAAATTAATGACAATAATTCCAGACAGATTTTGTAACTAAAAGAGAACAACTTTGTAAATATTATCATTAAGTTTTCTTCAGAGAATAGGATTGTCGAGAATAATATAAGATTGTGATTACTTAGGTACTATTTTAGATTTATTTTCAAAATTATTTTATTTAGTGATCATATTAATGAAATTGCGGATTAGCGTTATTTATTTATTTGTAATGACGTAATTATTTAATTAGGTGCATTGTTATAATTACAGACCTTTAAACTTCCCTAAAAATAATGTATTTAATGCTGCTAGGATCCCGAGCTCACAAGCGGTTTAGAGCCCCTCAGTCTGAGGAGGGACTTTGCCTCCTTATGTGTGTTCTACCGCTTGTACAACGGACAGTGTTCTGAAGAATTGTTTAAGATGATGCCTACGGCTACCTTCTACCATCGCAACTCTCGCCATCGACGGGGAGTTCATCCTCACATATTGAAACCAGAATTGTTTCTTATTATTGTGGCTTATCATGCTATACCACGAGCGCTGAAATAAAATTGCATTACACACATACATTCATACATTCTGAGTAAATTGGATCTTTTGATGGAAAATTTAAAAGGCCAAATCTAGCGGCAACTAGTTAAACCAGTATAAGCCAATTAACCCTGAAAAGGGTTTAAATAATGTTACACGAGCAGTTAGCACTGATAAAAGGGATTTATTGCAAAACGAATATGGACTTTTAGGATTTAGTAAAGTTTCGATTTTAACGAACAGATTCCAACCGATGTTGCATAAGTTTTAAAATAATGGAAATAATTGTTAAGCCCAGATTTGAAGGGCTACAAATATAATACGATAGGGCTACGAGGTATAATAGTAAGGCCACCTAGAGCTTGTAGAATGGAAACCATCATACTTGTGAACAGGCGCTGCTTTTGGGGGCTGGTCTACTTAAGTTTGCTATTTACTTATTAAAAACTAGCTGTCCCCCGCGGTTTCACCCGCGTTCCCGGGATAAAAAGTAGTCCTATGTCTTTCTCCATACCATAGGCTATCAGCATTCCAAATTTCATGATGATCCGTTGAGTGATAGAGGCGTGAAGGCGTAAAAAAACAACAAACTCTTTCGCATTTATAATACCTATAGTTAGGATTAAACCGCCGGGTCAGTGCGATTAGAATGTATAATTATTATGTAATAAATCTAGTGGTGCGTCCATGCTTGGCGAACCGAGCACGAGCCGAGGCACGAACGAGCACACTGCGAGCACGATTCGCGTAGCGTGGACGGGCTTGCGAGCCTCGAACGAGCATTCGTAGCGTGCTCGACTGCACTCCGCCCGATTGTCAGTATTTTCACGAACACAGGGATTTGCATCGCGCTCGTTGTAGGCTCGTTGAAGGCTCGTTAGTACGTCCACGCTTGAAATCGCGAGCAACGAACGAATCCTGTTCGTTCGAGACTCGGCTCGTGCTCGCTTCGCGTAGCTAACGCACGATAAGCTTGTTTTGAAAAGATTAATTGCTGAGTTTATTGCCGGCTCTTCTCAGCAAATGCAACCTTCCGAACCGGTATCAGAGTATTAGAGTCAGACTATGCGAAGGACTATTTGAAATAATTGATTTGAATTTGAAATTAAAGGTTATTTATGTTTATCCTACTAAGAGTATGATAATATAAATACAGCTTCATATATTTTTTTATTACCTGTTTATCTTATGCTGTTAGGTATGTCTCATCATCATCATCATCCTATAATGTCCCACTGCTGAGCACAGGCCTCCTGCACATAAATCAGGGTGAAAGGGAATGGGCAGATACTCCACCACGCGTGCTAACTGCGGATCGGTGGAGGTAGGCTAGTGGTCAACATACTGTTGGAGTTTTCAAGCCGCCTAGTAGGCCTTCAACTAGCTTAACGACTATGATAACCGGGACCAACGGCTTTACGTGCCTTCCGAAGCACGGAAACGCTCGATTTGAAATACCACTAGGCAGTCAACCAACCAGGTACCGACCACGACGGTGGTAGCTTAACTTGCTGATCGATTAAGAACGGCTTATCATGCTACACCACGAGCGCTTCGCTAGGTAGGTCTACTGGGTCACTAAGTTAAAATACAATCGCAGACCGTGCAAAACCGTGCCCTTTAGCGTAGGTGTTTGTAACAAATACGCCTACTCGGAAAAGCGAAACATAACACACAGTCCCCCCCACATCACCACCTCTAAACCCCTTTATTATCAAAATACAAAATATAAAAAGTTTGCCAGTATACGTATAGTTCTCCCCACACTTTGACAGAAGGTATGCTGAAATAAAATTGTCAATCATTGTTGTAGGCAGTCACTTAATTAAATAAATAAATAAATAAATATCCTGGGACATTCCTCACACACGGTTATCTGATCCCAAACTAAGCAAAGCTTGTACTATGGAAACCAGATAACTGATATAATACATATACTACTTTTTGTTTGTAAATACATACTTAATCCAGACTCAGGACATACAGACATGTTCATGCACACAAATGCATGTCCTGTGTGGGAATCGAACCCACGACCTGCGGCGCTATAGGTTACGACTCCACGTCTTAACCAACTGCGCCAACTGGCCCGTCAAAACATCCCAAAGAGGATACAACACATTTTATAGACAGGCTAGACTATCACGCTGATCTTCTTTATTTTTCATTAAAACCCGGTATGCAAGTATTTTGCATTCGAATTGCCTATCTAGTACCATATGTAAACAGCTACACGAGAATTTATCAGTATTGCGACAATTTTTTTATTCACGTTTTCACAGGTTTTTTTACTACGTCGAAATATTTGATAGGAAATTTAGAACAAGGCACGTTTATTAGCCACCACGGAATCCTTATAAACATTCATAACTCTTTTTTGTGTTTCGCAAAAAATCTACCAACAATACAATCTTGTGGCGTACCTACTGGGTGCAGCCATAGAAAATTAAGTTTTTTGTACGTTTTTACAAATTTCCTTAATATAAGGTAGCCATTGTGCTGGCAACCTTATACATTAAAGTTTTGAAACTTGTGAAGAAATTCGATAAACTTTTACCTCTTTTAGACATTACTTTGCGAAATATTGAAATTGTTTTTTTTTTATCCTGAGCTAGTCAACGTAGCGTCTGTACTTCTTTTGCTATATGAGTTTTTTTTTTCTATGGATTCTGTTTGTTCTCAATTTTATATTTATTATTTACTACTTATGTCCCACGGCTTCGCGCGATCTCAGAATTAAAATTAACTAATCTATGTCCCATTTCAGGACAACTAAACAGGATTTACAAAAATCACGAGTATTTGAGAAAGGTAGAGAGCATAGGGTTTATTCGCTCAAAGAGTAGTTCGACTGGGGAAGAACACTCCATCTTACCTTACAGAATACCGCAGCCAAATAACTTTGATGTGTTCCTGCGCGTGAGTAAGGTTGCCAGTGCTCATTCGGGAAGGGGGGAAGGGTCGGTAACGCGTGAGCTATGACTTGTATGTTTCAAGAGCCATATGGACAGTTTCAGCACACAAGGTTACGGTAACCGCTTACCATCAGGTAGAAATCCGAAGAACGTATGCTTGCTTACCGACTTCGTCCTATAAAAAAAAATGTTTACACCCTGATAGTGGACTTATAAAAGTCAAAATGTTTCATTATTTCTCAAATTAAACATAGAAGAACCCAGCAAGAAAATCAATTGAAGCATTTTTTACAAACAATACACCTAGCCATAACGGACCTCTTTTTTAAGAATTGAACCCACAGCCTGTGGGATGTTAGTCACAGTCAGGGCTATGGTTGGCGTTCCTGCCCACCGGAGTCAGACATTTTACAAATGCCTGCGAAGGTCTATTTGAATAAATGATTTTGAATTTTGACCGGCCGTAAATCATTAGTTGAAACTTGAGTCGCTTATTGAGCTTAATAAACGTCGCCTAGACCGAAAAGTCTTCAACAACTGTTTTAAATTAAATTTGATATCTACAACTCCAGTAAGTGAAGCGATACCAGCTCAAAGTGATTCCCATTCCATTATCTTGATTAAAAAGAAACTTATTGTTAACTTAATATATTCGAAGGGGTTCTTGTTCGCTCCAAGTATTATTATATTCATATAGTGAGTAAATTAATTAAGTGCAAATGAGATTCTTGCAATCTAATTTCACTTGCAGTGTTTTGTTTGTTAAGTAGTATCTATCGATGCGTCTACGCTACGCGAACGAGCACCTTTAGTATTCTTTATATTTGATGGGCCAGGTATGCAAGTCTGGGTGAATCCTTACTATCTTAACTAATATTAAATGCGAAAGTGAGTTTGTTTGTTTGTTACGCCTTCACGCCTCAACTACTCAACGGATCATCATGAAATTTGGCATGCAGATAGCCTATGGTATAGAAAAGGACATACTTTTTGTCCTGGGAACGCGGGTGAAACCGCGGAGGACAGCTAGTTTATTATAAACTAAAGTAGTATTATATCAGTTTTTAGGGTTCCGTAGCCAAATGGCAAAAAACGGAACCCTTATAGATTCGTCATGTCTGTCTGTCTGTCTGTCTGTCCGTCCGTATGTCACAGCCATTTATTTCCGAAACTATAAGAACTATAATGTTGAAACTTGGTAAGTAGATGTATTCTGTGAACCGCATTAAGATTTTCACACAAACATAGACAAAAAACAATAAATTTTGGGGGTTCCCCATACTTAGAACTGAAACTCAAAACTTTTTTTTTCATTAAACCCATAAGTGTGGGGTGTCTATGGATAGGTCTTCAAAAATGATATTGAGGTTTCTAATATCATTTTTTTCTAAACTGAATAGTTTGCGCGAGAGAATCTTCCAAAGCGGTAAAATGTGTGTCCCCCCCCCCCTGTAACTTCTAAAATAAGAGAATGATAAATCTATAAATAATATACGAAAATTGGTTTAGTATTGGTAAGTAGTTTTTTGTTAATACGTCGTAAATTGAAATTCATATCAAATACACAGGTCTATACTACCATTCACTTATATACCTACAGGTTTGTACGGAACCCTCGGTGCGCGTGTCAGACTCGCACTTGGCCGGTTTTTTTAATATAAGAATGAATGAATGAATGAAATATTCTTTCTTGTATACACTTACATAGAGCACATGATTACAACAACACAAATTAGATGAAGTTATACAATATAGGCGGCCTTATCGCTTAAGCGATCTCTTCCAGGCAACCTTTGGGTACAGGAAAAACTTCAAAAGGCGGCAGGTTGAGCATCTTCCTACAAATAATAAAATATATATGAAATAAACTAATACTATTCATACACAAATACTATAATACTTTGAGATATATAAAGTAACTAGCTTTTTGCCCGCGGCTTCGCTCGCGTAGACTATAAGATTTGTTCGCGTAATAAACGCTAAGATATTAATTTCGTGAAGATTCCTAATTGTTCTTGTGAACTCGGTGGCCAATGCGATGATGGGAGCGCGGTTCGGCGACAGCTGGTGGAGGACCACGTGCTCCCATCCATCAATCATCAATCAGCCAGGACTTTGCTTTTTAAATGAGTACTTTTAATCTTTTACCTATATAAAGCCGGCCAAGCTCAAGACTTAGTCTCACTCGCGCACCGAGGGCTCTGACCTTCCTTGGACGTATATTTATTGGATTGGACTGTTGTTTAAAACCGGACCGCATAATTAAGTTTGTTTGTGAAGGAATTTGGATGATATTGAAAAAACTGTGCTAGTATATTGTTCCATTTTTCCTATACTTTTTCCAGATTTTTCGCATTGCGAACCTCGGAGATTGGAATTATTCATCAACAGTCAAAAAGTCTTAAAAAATAATAGAAATATGTTTTAAAATGTACAAATAAAGCCCTTTCACATGATACCTCACTTAAATTTGTAGCCCTGCTTTGAAAATGCAGGGCCCACTTTGTTCACCTTTACAACCGTAAAAGTAAAAAAATATATATTTGCAATAAGGTTGCGTAAGCAATATTTTAAACTATTCCAAATTTTAAATCAACAGCATTACTGGTTGTTGAAATATACCTACCGCTGTATCAGTGGAACAGACAGACTAACTGGCACCATAAGGGTTCCTTTATTAGCTTTTTAGTTCGGAACCCAAATAAAAACGAAATACCAGTCACTAATAACGATATCCCAAGCACTATACTAAAAATTTGTGGCAAAGTAGATGCCTCATAGAGTAGGTATAGGCTACACGTTAAGAAAGGATTTCCCGAAACGTAACCACTTGAAAGAGAAATTGGACTCTGGCTGCAAGCAGGTTCTCACGTTATCAATTTGGAGCAGCCCGAGCAGGGAGGTTCCTCCCCCTTACATCGCAGTTGTGTTCCTGCGGTGAGTAAGGTCGCCAGAGCTGGGTGTAGGAGACCAGTATGTAGTAGGCACCAAATAATACACAGCGACTCCTCTCAACCTGCAAACACTTTTCAAGAAGGGTGTAGAGAGAGATTCGGTAAAGCGTGAGTGATACCCCTGGTGTTGTAAGCGTCAATAGGCAACCTTAACTGCTTGCCATCAGACGAACAGCAAGTTTTTTATTTCTCTGTCTTCGTCGTAAGTGTAACTATTTATATGCCCTATATATGCCTATATGGCTACCAGTATGATACTTTTGTCGATCAGTCTGGCCACCACATACTATGGTGCGTAAAAAGCACAGGCAGGATTCCGCTCCACTCCGACTTTAATGACATCGTTCATAGGGTTCTTGCCAGAGCTCTCGTGTCACCTATTCGTGTATCGAGTGGCTTGAAGCGTAACGATGATAAGAGGTCCATCTGACATTAATGTCCTGGAGCTGGAGCTCATTGTATTTTTCGCGACATATCGAGGCGTCTGATTGACGGTTCCTATAGCCAAAGGGCTGACGAATACTCCAGCTAGAAGATTAGCATCACCATACAAAATGATATCGCCCGCCGCCTGCAAAGTTTGGGCACACTACCAACTGACAGCAAATTAGATCAGCTATATTCTCTTTGTGAACTGCTGGTCTCTTTTTTATTTTTATTTGTGTTCTGTTTGTTTTCTATTTCCCACTTAGTCTGTCAAGCAATTTCATCATATCTGAATTGTTCATGGTCGTTTTTGAGAAATCGATGAACATACATGAAAAAAGAACATACGCGTCCAACTTAGAGTTTCCTCCTTCTTTTTTGAGTCGGTTAAAAATAGGATACCTTTTATCACGGGAGAGTTCCCGCGAGGGTGGTACAGTGGGAATAGTTACTCGACCCAGAGCTATGCCATATGTAGGCAAAGAACTTTAAATGAGAACACATCGTGAAGTTTGCAGGTTCGATTCTTACTTAGGTAAGCCTTTTTCATAAGTTCGTCAATGCAGCTGTACTTATTTGTAGCTTTTTTTGTAGTGAACAAAACTAAATGGTCAAACGGGAGAGCGCTGATGGCTCTCATCAACCAAAAAATTTATATATAAATCATTGATCGTTTCATAAAATTGTGAGAACGAAACCATAGTGCGATTCAGGAAAAAGACAACGCCATCTAGTAGTTCTCTCCCTCTGTGTCTGTGCCGTGAGACGGCCTGTAAATAAATAAATTGAGATATCTTTTTTTCCCGTGAGCCGATTTTGATGAAACAAAGCCTAGTTGAAGCGCCAAGCAACGCTCAATCACCCTGTGGAAACCCCATGCAAATCCGTTCAGTGGATTCGAAGATTATCCTGTTCAAACAGACAAACAGACAGACAGAAAGACAGACAGACATTTTTTTTTTAAATGGTATTTATGTATTGTGTTAGTCATTCTACATCACCCCCAATCAGTTTTTGGTAAATATATTCAATGTACAGACACGACTTTTCTACAGTTTTATTATATGTATAGATATACTAATACTTACATACATACAATAAATAAAGATAAGTTGGTAAATAAACTAAATACTAATATTAAGGTAAATAAAGGAAAATAAAAGGAATTAAAGAGAGTGATAGTAGGAGATTATTTGAGATTTAAGGATTCAATAGTCTGAGCTTGTCTGATGGTCTGGGGTAAGGCGTTCCAAAGACGAACAGCTTGAACAGTGAATGATTGAGAAAAAGAGTGAGAAGTGTGTAAAGGAGTTTTTAGGCGAAGTTCAAGAGAGGTACGAAGGGAGTGATGCTGCGAGCTATAGTATTCGAAGTGCTCCTTAAGATAAGAAGGGGATTTGGGATTAAATAGAATAGTATAAAGAAGTGAAAGTAAGTAAGAATCCTTTTATTTACAACAAATATATACAAAACTAGCTGCCCGGCGCGACTTCGTTCTGTTATAACGGAGAACTAAAAAGTCTTTTTAAAAAAGATTAATTTATTTAACTGAAATATTATAAAGTCTTTGGAATTAAATTGGACAGCTGGTTTCTATATGACGGACAAAATCGGACTGAGGAGCGGTGGCTGAGGTGCCAACCGTGAGAATAGAGAAATGCTTATCATGCAATTTAGAAAGACAAGGGAGTGTGGTGTATGCAGTTTAGGATACATATAGATACTATAACAGCTCCCCCGGGAAAACTAAACTTCGGGGAAGAAGTTGCGAAGTTTATGTTAAAGCTGGTCTTAAACGCGGGAGAGGAATTGAAATATTATCATCCTAAACATCTGAGTGATGATCAGTTTCGGGACAATTAATAGAGTTATTAACGCGAGGAGGAAACCAATTGCCAAATTTATTACAAATGTTTTTTCTTATGACTAAAATCAAAGTTAACAACATGAATATAAGTAATATATATACAGGGTGGGCCAGAAAGAATTGCGAATTTGAAAAAATGATTAAAAAAAAACTTAGTACAATTCACATATAAATTTTTATTTTTATAAAAATTTACATCTGGGAAATTCATTTCTTAAAAATAACGTCATCCAGGTGTGCACCATCCCGCTGCAAACATTCTTCGAATCTGAACCTCAAATTGGTAAAAACTCGCTGGCACATTGCACGGGGAATAGCTGCCATTTCTTCCTGGATATTGGTCTTCAACTGGTTAATCGTGGCTGGGTTATTGGAGTAGACTCTACTTTTTAGGTATCCCCACAAAAAAAAGTCCAGTGGCGTTAGATCCGGACTTCTAGGAGGCCATGCAATGTCACCTCGGCGCGATATCAGTTTCCCAGCAAACATCTCGTTTACGACCGCCAAAGAGGCATTAGCTGTATGGCATGTCGCGCCATCTTGTTGAAACCATGTCGCACGATTATAGGCTAGACTAAATTTCCGGGAACCGAGCTACTTAACCCCACCACCCGCGCAGTCCCCTCTCTAAAGCTTCAAACGCAAGAGTGTTTTTAAAATCGTACGCCTTTCTGGCCCACCCTGTATAATGCTACTATAATAAGTACCATATTGGACAATATGTGGTTCATTAATTACATGATCAAATTCAGTTACCAATTGTTTATTTATGTCTGAATTTGTTTTCAAGGATTCTAAGTTAATATTAGAAAAGATTTTAGGATACTTATTAACTATATTTTCAAATTTATATTGATTACAGCACGAGTCATTTAGAATATTAAATGTGGGCTGTATTCTATCAATTTCGAGTTTGCTGCTTGACTTAGGATAAAATGTAATACCATCACAATATGCAATACATTGTTTAGATAAGTTAAGAACACCTGTACCTAATATGTCCACTTCATACAGTTTCGAGTTAGAACAATCAATAGATAATTTCGTTGGATCAGATTGTACATAAATCCATTTGTTATAATAGATGTTTTGCCAAATATTCACTTTGCCATACATAAATCTATATTGACATGTTTCGGGAAGTTTACTCACCTTTTTTGTTAATAATTCTACTTCACAGCTAGTACTTCCACTAACCGATTGGATATTTATAGGTTCACAGATATAAAAATTATTATAAACTAATTTACAGCTGTTAAGATTATCTAAATAAAAGTATGATGTCTTATCATTTGTTATACCCATGTAGTTATTGGTAGGTATAATAGTCACATATGACATAGGTTTCTTATCACTATGAGACACTGGAAGAGGAATGTTATGGTAAACATAATACACTATGGGACTAACTAAAGGAATCTTTAAAACAAATACGATCTTATTATCTACGTAATAAGAAACAATATCAGATGAACTAATAAGAACATTTATATTATTTAATTCTAGAGGTATCGGAAATTCCCTTGAACTTGGAAGGTTATGGTGATTTTTAATCAACTCATCATACAATTGTTTCGGGGCAATAACCGATGGATGTAATATGTTATTTTTACTGAACATAATAGCATTTAAAATATCTTCTAACTTAAAGGAAAGGCTTAACAAAGATCCTTCTAATACATTAAGGATAAAATTAAATCTAGTTTTTATCGTAACACTATCAGATATATTTTTTATATCATATGATAATCTATCCATGGCATCATTCAGAATAGCTTCATTAATTTGGATTTTATGAAAGCTTTGGTTGACCGTTTGGATTACTGAATTTGTTATTAAAATGTTTTGTTTCATTAAAGTGGCTATTTTCGACTGGTCATTTTGTAACAAATTAATGGCGTTATTATAAGAATGTGCATCATCTTCGTTCAATGTCCCAAAGAGATGTTTGGATATGGTTCCTATGATACCGAACCAGGCGTCGCGCTTGGAATGCTTAGACATTAAGTGAGATAACGCATTAAAGTCAATGATAAGATCTTCGAACCGAGTCGAGAGCGGTTGTAGCATATTTTCGCAATATACATGGTCAACAACATTACTTTGTTTGCATGAAAATCTACATGTTCCTATGAAACTATTTAAGTTATCAATATGTGGTTTAAAATAAGATATATCAATAGGCATAACAACACTTAAGTGTCCGTTCGTGATTTTCACCTCACCGGCAGGATCAAAATATATTCCAGGACTTTCGGGTATCGTTTTAATAAACTCTTGGTTAGTTTTTGCGTTTTCACAAATACACCTATAAAGATAAAGTACGTAAGTATGTAAATATTTATATTAATAGAACTCTTGTAAATAGAGTTATCTAATGTATTAACTAGTAGTTTGTATATAATTGATAATAAGAATTAATAAAGTATTAAGTATTTACTAATTAGGAATAAGGGCTAACCTTAGATTATTTTATCTTATTCAATAAGAATAGTTTACAATATTAATCGATTGGATCTGACCTATTCTATGAAATGGTTACAATCTATATTAAGTGGGTATGTATGATACCGATAATATTATGGATTAATTATAATTATTCTGAGGATGAGACATGCGCTGGTTTCAACTCATCGTAATGATGTTTTACATGTCTCCGATTAATAAGTAAGGATAGGGTATTGTAACCGTGAATTTTCACAATTTTGTATGGACCTTTCCATATTGGCGAGAGTGCTTTTCTGAGTCTTAAATGATTTTTGACGTAAGCATATTCACCTATTTTATACGATACAGGTCTTGAGTGTTGATCATAGTATTGTTTAGATTTTTCCTTTGATCTATTAATGTTTTCAAGGGCTTTTTCTCTTGATTGTTTTAAACGATGATGAAGCATCTTAATGTATTCTGGGTAGGTGAGATCAGAGCGCAGTTCATAGATGGAATCTGGGATGTACGGTTTATGGCCAAATAAAAGTTCATAAGGTGTAAAATTTGTAGTGCTATGTATATTACTGTTGTATGCTAACATAGCAGTATAAACATACTTGTGCCAATCTGTTTGGTTATCATTTACAAATGACTTAAGGTATTCTTTAAGAGTCGAATGGCTCCTTTCTAGGGCGCCCTGCGTTTGTGGATGATAAGGTGATGACCAGATCTGCTTAATTTTGAGAAATTCGCAAGTTTTCTTAAATAATTCGGCTGTAAAATTTGTACCTTGGTCTGTCAATATTTTCTTTGGAATACCGAAAATAGAAATAAAGTGCACAAGACATTCACACGATTCTTCTGCAGATGCATTAGAGATCGGATAGGCTGTAGAGAATTTTGTAAGGTCGTCTTGTATGGTCAGTATATATTTTAATTTAAGAACACCGGCTTCGGGAAGAGGACCTACTAAATCAAGGCTGATACGATCAAAGGGTTGTGTAGACGTAGTGGTGATTTGCATAGGTGCTCTATTGATTTTTCTAAAGGCCTTATTAGTTTGGCATTGAGTACATGATTTCACATAATTTTCTATATCTGTTTTCATATTCTTCCAATAATATTTTTCTTTTACACGTTTATACATCCTAGTTGATCCTAAATGACCAGCTATGGGAATGTCGTGGTTTTCTTTTAATATATTTTTTATTTCGCTGGGAACTGGGTACATGATAATATCGTGGTATATATCAATAGCTATATCGGTATTATGGAATAAGTATACCAGCATATTATATATTTTGGCAAACATGGGTTTATCAAACGGGCTCTTAAAGTCAGATATTGATATATTCGGAATTGAATTTTCGTCATTTAATATAAGTAATTCGTTTCTAAGGTTTTTCAAGGATTTAAAAATATCTTCATTTGAGAACTGGTCAAAATGATATACTTTATAAAAAAGGAAATAGTAAGTGGTATCATTTTGTTTTAGGATTTTGTATGAATGCAATGTCCGTTCTTCATCTAAAAATGGTTTAGGGTCTTCGCAGTTACTGAGAATTTCTTCAACATAGGGATTCGAATCATCCAAGTCTATTGAGGTCGGGATAATAATGTGTTTGTTACGGCTTTTAGTTAACGATTCATTATGTTCTATTAAAATCGTGTTATAATTGTTGTTAGGATTATTAATTTTCTTTATATATTCAGGATAGGTCTCTTCAGGAATGTCAAGAGAAAGGGGATCAATAGAGATAGGTAAAGGATTTCCATAATTTGATTGTTCTGAAATGCTTTCATCTAATGTGATTTGTTCAGGTTGCATTTCAGGAATTTGTGTTTCAATTTCAGGTAATGGAGTTCTTACCGTTGGAGTATCTTCAGGGACATTGGATAAAGGATAGACAGGATTTATAGGATAGCGAGATAAGGCATCGGCTGCGGTATTCATTTTTCCTTTTTGGTAAACAATCTCGTACTCGTATTCTTCCAATTTTAACCTCCAGCGTTGTAGTTTACTACTGGGGTCTGTATGGTTGAATAGCCATTTCAATGGACGATGATCAGTTACAATAAGGAATTTACGACCGTAAAGATATGGTCTGAAAGTTTTACAGCCAAACAATACTGCTAACAATTCCTTCTCAGTAGTACTGTAATTTGATTCGCTTTTGTTTAATGTACGTGAGGCAAAGGCAATTGGCTTATCTTTGCCTAGCTCGCCTTGGGATAGGATTGCGGCTATAGCATGATTAGACGCATCGCATGTCAAAATAAACGACTTCGTGAAGTCGGGATAGATAAGGACAGGTGCTGATGTAAGTTTATGTTTAAGTTCATCAAAAGCTACTTGTTGAGGGTTTTGCCAATTGAATAAAGTGTCCTTTTTAAGGAGAGAAGTTAAAGGTTTGGCAATTTTAGAAAAATCGGGTATGAAACGCCGATAGTATGACACTAGTCCGAGAAACGATTTAATATCTTTAGGACATGTGGGAGTTGGAAATTGGGAAACAGATTTGACCTTGTTAGGGTCAGGTTTGACACCTTCGTCGGTGATAACATGACCGAGATAAGCAACTTCCTTGTGTAGAAATTCACACTTGTCTGGTTGTAATTTTAGGTTAAATTGACGCAATCTGTCGAAAACGGAAGTTAAATTTTGGATATGTTTTTCAAGGTCATGGGAGTAGATAACGATATCATCGAGATATACATAGCATTTAAGGCCTTGAAGGCCTGATAAGGCTGTATTCATCAGACGCTGAAATGTGGAAGGCGCATTTTTTAAACCAAAGGGCATACGGGTGAATTCATAGTGACCTTGTGGTACACTGAAGGCAGTTTTGGGTGCGTCGTTTTCGTTCATTAATATTTGGTGAAAACCAGAAGATAAGTCTAGCGTTGAGAAATACTTGCTGTTTCCAAGTTGGTCTAGAATTTCAGAAATCTGAGGGATTGGATATACGTCTCCTATAGTGATGTCGTTGAGTTTGCGGTAGTCGATTACAACGCGCCATTTACGTTGACCGGATGCGTCTAATTTTTTAGGGACTACCCAAATCGGAGACGACCATGGAGAGATTGAAGGTTTTATTATACCTTGGTCTAACATTTTATGAATCTGGTTGTCCACTTCTGTTTTGTGGCATTCTGGGAATCTGTAGGATTTTGTGTGAATTGGAGCGGATGAGGATGTTTTAATCTCATGTTCAAGAGCTGTGGTATGAGATAATTTTTCATTAGGAAGATGGAAAATGTCGGAGTAATCTGCACATACCTGATGCAGGGATTCGACCTCTTCTTGGTTTAAGTGATCTATACGTAATAATTTTAATACATTTTGAGTGCGTTCATATGCACTTGAAAACTCAGATTGATTTTCATTATTTGAAAAACTACACACATTGAAGGTTTTAACATCGTCGGTAATAGGTATAAGTTTTAATTTTAAATTTGAGTTCACGGTAATAGGATTTTCGGATACATTAACAACGGAGATATTTATTCTTTTATTTTTTTTTATTTTTACTAGGCAATTAGCGATTAGTAGACCTTCGATTGGATTTTGATCGAGAATTAATCCTTCCGTAATATCTGAATTAATTACGGAACATTCGATGACTGTCTCTGATCTAGCGGGTATGTAATAAATAGGTTCATTAAATTTCAGTTCAAATTCAATGTCTTTTAGTTTAAGTTTATTTTCAGTATAGTTTATGTGACAGTCCATTGAATTAAACATATCTGTTCCCATAATGCCGTCATAAGGTATATCTAATTGCTCAATTATGTGAAATTTATATGTTAATGAATTATTATTATTTTTTATAAAATCAATAGAAATTATTCCGGATGTTTGAATACCTTCTGAATTTGAGTCAATGCCTTTTATTTTAATTGTTTCATTAATAATATTTTTTGGCATTGCATTAATTACAGATTTTTTTATAAGGCTGACGCAAGCACCAGTATCAACAAGGAATCGCAACGGTTTGGAGGAAACAGAAGATTTAACCGTAACGAAAGGTAAGTATTTTCGACTAACATTACTGGTAATTTCATAAATTTTATTTTCTTTACATATTTTATTTTTTTCAGGAATAATAGTATCAACGGAAATCGGCTCTGAAGATCTGACAGTATCCGCATAGGATTTCCCACGAAGGGAGGATTCATTAATGAAATGAGATTTAAGTTCATTATCACGACTATGATTTAGGGACTGGTTACCCGGTCTGTTAGTTCGTGAGGAACGAGGACTAGAATTTTCATGGCTATGATTTTGGGACTGACTACCCTGATTGTTAGCGCATGAAGAAAAATATTCAGGAACATTGCGACTTAAAGTTTGGGACTGGTTACCCTGTCTATTGCGCGAATAAAATATACGAGTTGAAATAACGGTGTCGGTTTTATAATTAGGCTGGCTCGCACGACACCAAGCTGAGCCTAATTGTCGTTTTTTATTGGATTTTCATACTCATTAACATCGTTGGTACCGGCTTCATATTCGACGTCGATGTGATTAACGTTCTGATTATTATTTTGAAATCCGGATTCGTATCGCTTATTGTTAAATTCCCGGCGTCGACAATTCTCTAAAACATGCCCAGGTTTCTTGCAATATCGGCATACGATTGGATATATTTTAGGTCTAGTACCCTGTTGACTGCTGAAATAAGGCTTAAATTCGTAAGATTTGTTATTGTCAAATTTTCTCTGCGGGATTGATGGTTTGAATGGTGTATAATTTTTTTTATTCAGAAAGTGAAATATTTTTTCTTCTGATATTGCCATATTAATGGCCTCATTAAGGTTTTTCGGGGATCGAACCCGAACGCTATTAGACAATTGGGGATGAAGTCCCAAAAGGAATGTATGAAGGGCAAGCTCCTCCATTGCGGCGACCTTGCCTACGAGTTCTGATTTTTTGTTATTCGTAATATTGATGTCTGTGAGTAATTTTGACAAACATGTCTCGATTCTTAACGAGTACTGGTTAACTGACTCATTTAACTGTTTGCATTGTTGAAGATCCATCAACAAGTGGGAGTAGCATTTTGATTCACCAAATTGTGTAATTAAAAAACTCTCTAATTGTTGCCAGTCACTAAATTCTTTTATAGAGCAGGCGGATTCAGCTCTGCCTTGTAATTGGCTGATAATAAACTTGAATAAAATATGTTGTTGATCAGGACTCGCCAAGTTATATGCATTTGAGCAATTCGTAATAAAAGGAGTAAGTAATTCTCTCGACCCGTCAAAGGGTTTTATAAATTTAAATAAAACATTTAAGTTAACATCTGGTGTAATTACTGGATTTGGAACAATTGACCGTTCACCTTTTTGAGACATCGTGGAAAATAATTTAAAAAATAAAAAGATTACTTATTATATGCGACTTAAACAATCGTTAATAATAAACACTTCTTAGAAAACAATAGAGCGCAGCGCGTAGGCGTTGGAACTTGGAAGTGATAAGGCGCTCTATTCTAAAAATAGATCGTAGGGACTTGGTTTCAAAACACGCACAGAAGTTAAAAGTAATATTAATTTCACTCACAGGATATACAGGATACCACCATATACGACAGGATTCCACTGGGACATGACGACGAAGTTTTGCAGACAGGATATCAGCTAGGCCACCGTGACCTCGGAGTATAGCTTCGACGTGGATAATATTTTCTTTATTTCAGGATTACAGGTACATGAAGGATGAGCCCGATTCGCAGCTGCCAGGTAGACACAGGAACACGCAGGATAATAAGTAAGTATTCAGGATTTTTCAGGTAAGTCTTTCAGCAATATAGTTCATCACTTCACTTTCAACTATTAATGTTCACTGGATATTCACTTTATTTCAAGCACTGATTCAAAACCGGGGACCTTTTTCTGATCCCTTTCCGCTGCCACCAATGTTATAACGGAGAACTAAAAAGTCTTTTTAAAAAAGATTAATTTATTTAACTGAAATATTATAAAGTCTTTGGAATTAAATTGGACAGCTGGTTTCTATATGACGGACAAAATCGGACTGAGGAGCGGTGGCTGAGGTGCCAACCGTGAGAATAGAGAAATGCTTATCATGCAATTTAGAAAGACAAGGGAGTGTGGTGTATGCAGTTTAGGATACATATAGATACTATAACAGTTCGCGTAATACCCTACCCTACCCTTCATTTAAACCTTCCCCGGACTTCCACGAATAGTTCAAACCCAAAATTAGCCAAATCGGTCCAGCCATTCTCCAGTTTTAGCGAGACTAACGAACAGCAATTCATTTATATATATATAGAAGATAGAAGATACAATCTATATATAGAAAATTTCCTCAAGCCTGCCACTGCTTCCGATTAACCCAGAAGGCTGGCAGCGTTTCCTCTTTCTATTATATCAGTTATCTGGTAGTCTAGTTCTGCTTGGTTTGGGATCAGATGGCCGAGTTTGAAGAATATCCTAGGTCCCAGGATATATTATCTACCTAACTAGCTTTTCGCCCCGCAGTTACAAAGGGAAATACCCTTCCTTGGTACATATGTCTTCGTTTATGCCAATTGTACATTTGTTAGCCTGTTAGTTCCTCCTTTTATAGATAAAATATTATTAAAACCTTCCGTTAACTTTCCCGGGGCATCTGTTTTCCCGGGATTAATAGATAACATATTCTACTTGTTGTTCCAGATTGTAATATCTACTATATAATCTACCTACGTACCTTTCATCCAAATATGTTAGCTGTTAGCTTAGTGGTAATTTATGTTTGTAAGACTTTAATTCATATTTGTTCGTACTCAAAAAAACCAACCTATTTCCGTTATTTATCCTAGAAGTGAAATAAATATCTAAGATATACATTTCCACTCAAGTAAACCTTTAATAATAATAAAATATGCAACAAGCAATTGTAGAATTTCGACATAGCATGATAAGCCCAGACAAGCCTAGAATGTAGCTGCCAACTTAACCTTTTCAACGTGAATATCCATTGAATAGGTAAGTAGAATGGCTATTAGGAAAAGACAGGTACTTCATAATTTTAATGTCCCTACATATACTGCAATAAAAACACCGAACACCTACTTATCCTAATTATCACCGAGTGCTATAGCTACTTTTTATCACAGGAACGCGGGTGAAACCGCGGGGGACAGCTAGTTTATAATAATCGTATGCAATTCATCATGCATTTTACTCATAGAAGCAGGATTATTACATCCGGAGCAAAGTTAAGTTCCCTTAGTTAAGTTTGCACTTTTCTTTGCACAGGAAATAGCGAACTTGTCCGCACTTAGCTTTGATGTAAAGCTTCTCATTAAACATCTGAGTAGAAATTGTGAACTTACTTAATTAAAAGAAGAAAGTTGATTGTAATTAAGAATTATTTGCGAAAATCAAAAGAATAAAAGAAATAACTATCGGTACAAGATCCTGTAAATACCATCGCGTGTCTCGTCATCAACGGGAAGCCCATCCTCACACATTGGAGCCAAAATGGTCTCGCACTAGGCGGTTTTAAAGGTACTTTATGCCGCGGATGCTCAAGTAGTTGAATGAGCTACATCTAGGGTGTGAACAGATTTCTGCTGGGTTGGCATCAACCCCAACACCCTACACTGGGGTGGTGGGCACCCCATATTAAAATACTGTAACTTTGACTTTGAAAACCAATTAGGTACTTGGATTTTAAAATACCCAATCGTCCATAGACTACGGTAACCGTATGCTTGCTTCCTTTAACTCCTGAACAGTAACAAAAACGTATAATAAGAACAAATAGCCCAAACTGGGCAGCCCGTACTGGGCATCACATAACAGTTTTCTGGTGCAGAATATCAAATACATAAAATACTATATATTTTTCTCTAAATAAATTTGAATGCAAAAATAAATTAATCATTTGGCTTTTGAAACATAATTACTCCGAGACCGAAAACATTCCTAATATCTATTAAAGATAGTTAGGATAATTTAGGAATTATTAAAATATATTCAAAATGTGTACAAA
The DNA here is from genome assembly GCA_947623365.1 of Achlya flavicornis. Lineage (NCBI taxonomy): Eukaryota > Metazoa > Arthropoda > Insecta > Lepidoptera > Drepanidae > Achlya > Achlya flavicornis. Next base: position 11,074,036 of record OX392482.1, read on the forward strand.
CCTGTGCGGAGAGAGCTTTGGTATCCATAATACAAGTTACTTAGTTGATTCTTACCTTGGATACCAGAGGTTTCAACAAACACTTATAATTATATGGTTATCTGATAAGTCCCTAACTCTATTAATGTAAGATTGAGTGTTTTTGTATATCATTTTTGCGAAATAAAATTTATTATTATTATTATTTTTTATTATTATTATTTTGCGATGCAAATTTATTTCTGCAGCAGTAATATAGCGCAATATTTATTGAAAGCGAGGTCATTGTTTACCTTCAGGTAGTGTAGTGCTGCATCGGACAGCTCCACACTGTCATAGATTAAACTTTTACTTGTAGAGAAAGGACACGATTATTTCAATGATAAAATTGGTATACATAATTATCTATTTTACGTATAAAAGTAGAAACTGACTTATCGACAAATTCAGATAACCGCAGTGTCAAGAAAATTGCAATTTTACAGAAAACCTGTCAGAAAGATCCACCATGGGTGCGAATCTTAAACGCTTCTAAAAATGTAATGTCATGTTCACTATACCGCTATATAAATATAATATTCTCTGTACAACCCCATTATTAATATTCCATCTGCGTTTTCGCAATAAAATGCCAGCTATGTGGGGGATTTACGGAATCTCAAACGCTATTCACGATACGGTTCACATGTAAAAGCTATTTGGCATCTCTAGAGGTGCTATAAACTGATGTGATATAAACAGCGATAGTCATAAAACCATTCTTATTTTCCAAAAAACTTAAATTATAGAATAGTTTTCTTGATAGAAGTAGAGTAGCCGTTTTCTGTACTATGGAAAAGGTTTCGTTTGACCTACGGAGGACAGGTTTGATCACAATGAATACATGGTAGGTAAATGGGATGATATGGTGGTAAGAAGCACACAAGTGGCTCTCAATTGAAGCTAATGGATCACATCGGAAGGTAATTGCCGATAGACATTAGATCATGTAATTGTCTACTTAACATACTTTCCTGTAAAAGATCTTTTACTAGGTACCCATAAAATACCAAATGTTCGACATTATTCATCATCAATTCATCTCCCATATCCCTGACTGCGTATATTATTTCATAGACATTGAAGTTTTGTAGCAGTAACACGAACTGTTCATCTGTTCTCCTGATGGGAGGCCGTCAGCTTGGCACTTACCGGTACATAGTCGCTATTCGGATTCAGTCTTCCCCATTCGCTTTTTGACAGACGTGGCCTGCCCATAAGCCGCTAAACATTATCAACTATGTTCTAATTTGCCTGTAAGGTCTTAAATAGGTATTTAAGAAAGACAAATAAATTACTTTTTAATTTCTTTAGCCTGGCACTATTTAGATATTTCATCTTGTTTCATTAATTTATTTTTGGTAATATTGATGAAGGTACACCCCCGTCTTTTACAGTTTGTTTTACCTCCTCTCCATCCAAAGGGTGACTGGTAGAAATTAATTTTATTGTTAAGGCCGCCCCTTGTAACACATTCGTTATTATTCTAAGTTTTTCTATTTTTGATGTATCTAAATATGATTTTGTCACTTCTTTTCTCATAGTCAAAGTTATATTCAGTTTTAAGCGGCACTTATGAAGGTAAAAGCTACTACCACCTGAAGCTACCATTGGTTCGTAAGTTCTGCTAACATGCCTGAATCCATGATAACTCGCAATCCATTTGAATTAAAATTATGGCCTTATACTAAAGACTGTAAGGGCCAGTTTGGCTAGGTGCATGTATAAGGGGACAGATTTTCGAAACACGGAATGTTGTACAAAGGTTAAGTAGGTGCGGATGGTCTTCAACATGCAGATCACGTTCTGACCTTGTTATTTGCATGTTGTCCCACGAAATAAATTATTTTCTCTTGGCATCTAAATTACTATCACACAAACGAAACGACAAAATGTTTAAAATTTCAGAGATTTATTGAAAAGGAAGAAATTGTTTCTCTGACAGTTATTTTAATTAAAGGGACAAACTATCTCGAAATCCTGACTATTTATTTTATTAACTGAGAGGTACGTTACCTGAATTTATTAATATCGTCTTCTCGAATCTTATAGATCTAAAATGTTCTAAATGAAGCCTGAAGCTTACTGATGAACACAAAATGGCTAATTTGACGGTTAATTTTGATTTGATTTTAATTTGACGGGCCAGCTGGCAAGTATGTATTTACAAACAAAAAGTAGTATATGTATTATATCAGTTATCTGGTTTCCATAGTACAAGCTTTGCTTAGTTTAGGATCAGATGATCGTGAGTGAGGAGTGTCCCAGGATATTTATTAATTCTATTGCGATAGGCTTTCAAAGGAATGTTCAGTATTTTCTTGGGCATCATGTAGAGAAAGTCCCATAATCAGATTAGCCGTTTCCAGGTTACCAAGAACGCATTCTCTCGGCGGGATTGTTGAAAATGTGACTTTTTGTTTCGAGACGGTTTTCTTCTAGCTATATGTAGCTTATAGTCATGTCCTCGCGGTTCCTTGCAATTGCTAGTCGGGTTTCACTTATAGGTGCCTGATTACTACATTGATTCCAAGATATTATTGTTTTTAATCGTTGGGCAAGTGTCCCCACCTAGTTCTTTCTAGGTTGCTGCTCACTAGTAGGTACACTCGCCAATTACCACTCACATTATAGTATATTTCGTCAAACAACTTTACATCGTATATCCTTTTGCCTATTCAACTACCACATAAAATCATTTCAATTTACCAAATCATTTTACTTTAACGATTATTTTCAACGTAAAATTCTAATATTCACTTTTCTATTCTGATACCTCAGAGTATATAAATACTACGTACAACTGATACAATGGTGCGTCCATGCTTGGCGAACCGAGCACGAGCCGAGTCACGAACGAGCACACTGCGAGCACGATTCGCGTAGCATGGACGGGCTTGCGAGCCTCGATCGAGCATTCGTAGCGTGCTCGACTGCGGTCCGCCCGATTGTCAGTTTTTTCACGAATAGTTTAATTTCAGGGATTCGCATCGCGCTCGTTGAAAGCTCGAAGTACGTCCACGCTTGAAATCGCGAGCAACGAACGAATCCTGTTCGTTCGAGGCTCGGCTCGTGCTCGCTTCGCGTAGCATGGATATAAGTATTCATCATATTCAAAACCTTTCACTTTGTTCACATTATTATTTTATATTTTCTGGTAAACATTACTTTGGTTTGCTGGCTAACTTCGTGGCTCTGCTGACATAGTTTTAAGTATTGTCTGAAACAAAGTGTACACCAGGTCCAAGATGTGGGGACCTGGAGACCTGTAAAACAGGTTGTCAAACCTTAGTACACACGGCTACAGATCAAGCTATACATTTCCAGTATAAGCTGAGCTCGCATTGTATAGGACTTCCGTACAGTGGGAGGTCAGCTTATACTAGAAATGTATAGCTTGATCTGTTGCCGTGTGTACGGGCTCCAGGCTCCACAATACATTATAAGTGCTAATAGTGTTTTGTGACATGTATTTTCTTTTCACTTTTATGTATTTGTGGAGATAAATAGAGCTTATTATTATTGTTTTCTTTTAATTCCTCCTACTTACTGCTAGGGTATTTACATTTTATCGCGGGCTTTTGGCTAAACGAAAAAATGTTTAAAGTCTAAGGGTAAAGTATGTGTGGCGTGAGCGTATTTATGTGGGAGATGTTTGTAATGTAACATTATATGTGCTCTTCTCTCTATCACGGTGACATTGTAAGAAAAACACGTATCTCCAACACGGACACAATCTGTCCTACTAAAACAAATTTTACAAATCATTAAACATTTTATTCATATAATGTAAGTTTCTTTTCAATTTCGCTCGCCTTGAAGTCTCAAAGGCAGATTTTACTTTGCAAACAACTTAGTCGCATTATTACTTTAAGAGGATATTAATACCTATTGTTAAGTTGCTTCGGATATGAAAGGGAGTACTTTTGAGGGGAGGTATAATCTGAACAAAGCACACGGCTTACAGCTTGTTGCTATATTACCTACTGAAGCTATATTGAAGAGATTGCAAGAGAAACAACCATTATGAAGTCAAAACGTCGGTCGCGCGTCTTTGGCTTTTTTAGTCTTCTATCTATAAGGGTTCCGTTTTTGCCATTTGCCGTAGCCAATAGATTCATCATGTATGTCTGTCTGTCTGTCTGTCCGTCCGTATGTCACAGCCACTTTTTTCCGAAACTATAAGAACTATAATGTTGAAACTTGGTAAGTAGATGTATTGTGTGAACCGCATTAAGAATTTCATACAAAAATAGAAAAAAGCAATAAATTTTGGGGTTCCCCATACTTAGAACTGAAACTCATTTTTTTTTAATATATCCCATACGTGTGGGGTGTGTATATAAAATAGGATAGGTCTTCAAAAATTATATTGAGGTTTCGAATATATTTTTTTTCTAAACTGAATAGTTCGCGCGAGAGACACTTCCAAAGTGGTAAAATGTGTGTCCCCCACCCCTGTAACTTCTAAAATAAGAGAATGATAAAACTAAAAAAAAACTGAAAAATATGATGTACACTTATACTTGTACGATGCAAACTTCCACCGAAAATTGGTTTGAACGAGATCTAGTAAGTAGTTTTTATTAATACGTCATCAATTGAAATTCATATAAAATACTACCATTTACTTATATACCTACAGGTTTGTACGGAACCCTCGGTGCGCGAGTCTGACTCGCACTTGGCCTGTTTTTTCTATTGGTATGGTGAAAATGCCGTTATATTCTGATACATGGACTATATTTACTACGGATCGTCGTGATAGATAGTCGAAATCGTCGATTTAGTTGAGCGTCGTATAAAGATGCATCTTCTAATTTATTTGACGTAAATTGATGCCATTATTGTGTATATCGATTAACGGAAGAACGGTTTTCAATCATGGGTGTTCTCCCTGGATATACCGTGACTTCAATCGTGACTTCACTATATTTTTTTTGTTTTTTTTTTAATTGATAGGCTTTGTCGCTGGGCGACCATATATAAAGGTACAAAATTACAGTGCCCAACAAAGGAAATACAATGTAACACTTATGAACTTAATCCTAATTTAAGTATATCGTACAAAATGTTGGCTTTTTAAAATTTAATTTAAACAAAAGTTTCTTAAAAAATTCAACCTTGCACGAATTATGTGTCTTTAGTCATTATGTCCCACTCGCGAATGGCCCGCGGGCCATAGCGGCTATTCTATTTCATTTTCAAATTTTGCATTAGTCATTATGGCCCGCTGTCAAAACAAACAAAACAGTATCCTATTTTTAAACTCAAAGGTAATGTTGTCATCAATATCAACAAATTCAGTCCAAGAATGTCCTTTGCTGAACTTATGTCAGCCTTCTGCTTATGGAAGCTCTTTAGATTTCTTGTCCCCAGTGGCTCCCAGCGCTCCTGATTAGGTGGGGTACTTCGTAGTATCCGACTGGCTGCCTCTCAGCCGAGAGAGGTAGAGTATAGCGTCATTCGCTCAAAGAGCAGGTCACTGGAGAAGAAGCTCCACCTTACAGAATACCGCAGCCAAATAACTTTGTGTTTGTGTTGCAAATGTGTTCCTGCGCGTGAGTAAGGTTACCAGAGCTCATTGGGGGAAGGGTCGGTAACACGCTTACCATCAGGCTGGCCGTATGCTTGTTTAACGACTCAGTCGTACCAATATAAAAAAAGTAGATTTTTTTTTTGTTAAGCGAGGTAGTTTTTTTTTAGAGGTAGAGCGTAACGTTTCTTCGCTCAAGGCTCGCGCTTCGTTCATTGGGGAGGAGGAGGAGATTACCGACCCTTTTTCGCCGTGAATAATGCCTTGTGTGTTTCAAGCGTCCAATATGGCTACGGTAACCACTTACCATCAGGCGGGCCTTACGCTATTTTACCGATTTTTGAAAGTAAAAAAAAGGAAATTTGGATAGATTGTTAGCGGAAAGGTCTCATAGGTTTTGGGTAGAAAAAAATATTTGAATAGAATGGAAGGTGGGTGAAACAGAGCCAAAACAAATTAATATCATTTGATGTTCTGTCGCACATATGAACTGTTTTTTTTACCAGTTAATAGGAAATCCATTTCAATTTTCCACCTCTTTGAATATCGTAGATGCTTGTAACGTGACACTCCTCCGAAAATAACACCTACGGAATTGAGGTTGGGAGATGATTGACCTCTATTCAGTCTCAGAATACTAAAGATTTATTCTAATAAAAGTCTAATTAGTCCATTGAATATTTATAGACTTCTAATGACTTGGAATTTTTGGTAATTGCTGACTTTGATTGCAATGATACTCTTAATTAAAAAGCTTTACCTCATAGGCCATAATACTAGTATTCTGTATCATTGCTCCACGAGAAGGCGTTGGGCTGGCTCTTTGCGGGGACCAGCGGTACACCCCGCTGCCATACTAAATGATACTGCGCATTTGTCTCTTCCACTGCAGGTACAGCGACCTCTCTATCCCCTTCAAACCACTTCTAGATCATCATTATCATCAGCCTATAATATCCCACTGCTGAGCACAGGCCTCCTTTCATAAATCAGGGTGAAAGGGAATGGGCAGATACTCCACCACGCGTGCCTACTGCGGATCACTTCTAGAATGAACAGAGGATTTCAGGCTCAGCAACACGCGTGTGGTACCCCTGATGTTGCAATCAAAATCAAAATCACAAAGGTATTTATTCAGTTTTGGCCCTGCTGAGGCATTTATGAACGTTAAGTATATACATTCGAATCTACCACCGCATCGGTTTGGAATATACTTAAACTGAGAAGACTCCAGCTATCTATAAGGCTACAGAAACCGCTTAACATCAGTTAGGATGTAAGCTTGCTTATTAGCTACTTTAGTGTAAGTATACATATACAATTGGGAATTTGAAGTGTTTATTTTTTGTCATAAATCGAAAGATCATATATAAGTTATTATACAAAACTATTTTTAGTTTTATTTTTTTCGTTGTTGTTAAAAAGTTATAACCAATTGAAAATATATTTTTGAACTGTGTACCGAAAACGAACCGACATATACCGAACTACCCCGATGAGGGCGCGTGACGTCACAATGTTAATTGTTACTCACCATTACATACAATTGATACAGTTTTTTACGTTTTCATCAATTAAATCTTATTATTATCGTCAATATATTTATAAATTTATCACAGAAAGTAAATTTTAAAGATTACCGTCTTTATTTCGTACCATCGTGTGCAAATAATTCACAAATAACTCCCAAAAAAATGTTTTTAAATTTGCTACAAAATGTCTAAAAGTTGAAACCTTAGAAACATAGGGCAACGTGCCTCTAATCAGATGGATAGTCATCATCATCATCATATATAATGTCCCACTGCTGAGAACAGGCCTCCTTTCACAAATGAGGGTGAAAGGGACTGGGCGATACTCCACCACGCGTGCCCACTGCGGATTGGTGGAGGTAGGCTAGTGGTCAACCTACTGTTGGAATTTTTCAAGCCGCCTAGGAGGCATCCAACTAGCTTAACGACTATCACAATTAAGTGATAACCGGGACCAACGACTTTACGTGCCTTCCGAAGCACGGAAACGCTCGATTTGAAATACCACTAGGCGGTCACCCATCCAGGTACCGACCACGACAAACGTAGCTTAACTTTGCCGATCGATTAAGAACGGCTAATCATGCTAAGCCACGAGCGCTTCAGATGAATAGTAGGATAGTCCAATTCACCAAAGCATGAAAATTTAATGCCACCACTTTAGGGACTACTGAGCAAATAATCACGTAATCTTTGCTGGCCGGGAAGACGCCATGTTTTATTAAAATTTAATTTCCCTTCATCATTTTTTTTATTGCCACCATTTTCATCTATTTTGTTGTTTTTCCAATTTCTCTCAAAATGGATATTTGAGAGGCCCTTGGAACCTCATAACATTTATCTCTTCACAAAATTCAAAAAGTAGCCGCCATATTGAACTATCTAGTTATTGTTCCGATTGCTCTCAAAATGGATATTTGAGAGACCCTTGGGCAACATAACATGAATCTTTGCTCAAAATTTCAAATAATGTCCGTCATTTTGAATTATTTAGTTACTGGTCCGATTGCTCTCAAAATGGATATTTGAGAGACCCTTGGGCGACATAACATGAATATTTGCTCAAAATTTAAAAAAGTGTCCGCCATTTTGAATTATTTAGTTAATGGTCCGATTGCTCTCAAAATAGATATTTGAGAGACCCTTAGGCCACATAACATGAATCTATGCTCAAAATAAAAAAAAAGTGGTCGCCATTTTGAATTATTTAGTTACTGGTCCGATTGCTCTCAAAATGGATATTCGAGAGACCCTTGGGCAACATAAAACGATACTTTCCTCAACATTAAAAAAAGTGGCCGCCATATTGATTTATGTAGGTATTGGTCCGATTGCTCTCAAAACTGATATTTGGGTCAATTAAAAACATCAAAACGGCGGCAACGTTTTATTAATTCTAACAAAATATTCGTATTCAGTTACGACGCGGAACCCGGATATCGATTTTGAGAGATATCATTCAAGTAAGAAGTTTAATATGGCTGTCATTTAATTTAATTTTGAGCTTTGATCTATATCTGTTATCTGTTATCTTTGATCTAGATCTGTTATGTGGTCCAAGGTTCTCTCAAATATCCATTCTGAGAGCAATCGGACCAATAACTAAATAATTCAAAACGGCGGACATTATTTTTAATTTTGAGCAAAGATTCATGTTATGAGGTCCAAGGACCTCTCAAATATAAATTTTGAGAGTACTCGGACCAATAACTGAATAGTTCAAAATGGCGCAATTTTTGATTTTTGTTTAAGAGAGGAGAGAGAGCCACGGGGTAGAGCGTAGCGTTTATTCGCTCAAAGAGCAGATCGACTGGGGAAGTACCTCCACCTTACAGAACACTGCAGCCAAATAACTTTATGTTGTGTAAAGTTGCGTTCCTGCGTGTGAGTAAGGTCACCAGAGCTCATGGGGCATCAGGGGGAAAAGTCGGTAACGCGTGAGCTATGCGACCATATGGCTGCGGTAACCGCTTACCATCAGGCGGGCCGTACGCTTGTTTACCGACTTAGTCGTATAAAAAAAAATAGTGACTCATAACATTTCACTTTTAATATTGTATGTGATCAATAATAAAAATTGCTAACCGCATCAATTTTCCCAATTTATGGGAAACTTTTATGATCTTAAGTCGATGATAGCTCAGTGGTAATGACGTCGGACACCGAGACGAAGGTCCCGGGTTCGAATTCTACAATGAGCTTGAGCTTTCGGTGAAGGTAAACAACGTGAGGAAATCATAGCACGGTGGTAGAGTAATTTGTAATACCCAATAACCATCTGGCTGGCTACCACCAAGCACCTGTCGGTGTGTTCCGACAGCTGCACTTGAGAGCCAGTTCCTTGTAGGCTTTGTGTGCTTACCATCGGCCACATCATCACCAAAATCATGTCATTTGTCATGTCAATCCCAAATTAAGCAGAGCTTGTAATGTGGAAACAGATAACTGATATAATACAAATACCTACAACTTTTTGTTTGTAAATACATACTTAACATACATAATTACACCCAGACTTGGGACATACAGACATGTTCATGCACACAAATGTACGTCCTGTGTGGGAATCGAACCCACGACCTGCGAGCTGCGGTGCGATAGATGGAATCTTAACCAACTGTATAGTAGAAACCGTTCGACCGTGTACTCACGTAGAGTTACTTTAACATTGTGACGTTTCAAGCAGGGCGCCCGGCCAGCCGACCCGTTTTGAGTCACGTGACTATTTTTCAAATTTGGTCCATTTTAAATAATTTATAATAAATTGATAATAAATATATTTTGGTTTTTTTTAATTGACTTTCAAAATTGTTCTAATTAAGTTTTAAAATACATAATAAAAAAATGTTTTTTTTTTTTTTCAATAACCCAATTGAAAGTCTTGACTGACTGACCGACTGATATATCAACGCACAGCCTAAACCGCTGGTCCTAGAGACATGAAATTTGGAGAGTGTATTCTTTGTAAAGAGTAGGTATCCACTAAAAATAACTCTATCATAGAAAAAAGACCAAGGGTTTTAAATTCCATACTTTACATACCTACGCAAATACATTATGGTCATTAAATTTAATTTTTCATTAATTTCATTCAATATCTAACTACAAAAAGTGAAAGTCAGAAGAGAATAGTTTTAGGGTCGGCAACGCGCTAGTGATACCCCTGGTGTTGCAAGCGTCCATAGGCTACAGTAACTGCTTACCATCAGGCGGGCCGTTTGCTTGTTTGCCACCTCAGTGGTATAAAAAAAAACAAGCATTACACCAAAGAATAGTTTATTGTTTAATGGTTTAAGGAACTATGTAGTAAGGTGGATACTACCAGATTGAAAATCGGAAAACCTATAGCCGGTTCACCTCACTCAGTTCACCAAATATATCAGCTTATCTAAAAAAAGTAACACTTTATTGAAGAGATATGCATCAATGTTCTTTGAAAAATAAACATCTGTGTAAGTTTTATAAATAATATAAATATAAATATCCTGGGATATTCCTCACACACGGTCATCTGATCCCAAACTAAGCAGAGCTTGTACTATGGAAACCAGATAACTGATATAATACATATACTACTTTTTTGTTTGTAAATACATACTTAATATACATAATATTTTGTAACATTAAATCACGTACTCATTCATATTCTCATAGGATGATGCTCAGTTTATTCACCCCTCTCTTATAAATTCTATTTGAGTATCTTTACGAATAAGCCTAATCCCAAATCCATTAGTTACTAAAACTAAAATTTAGTAACTAATGGATTTTTATTCTGTAAAATTTTCTAAAGAATTCAAATTAATTTAAGACGGGAGTTGGGCAGCGATTATTCCATACTTTTTTATTTATTATTATTATTTTGTTTTTATTTTTTATATGACTGAGTCGGTAAACAAGCATATGGCCCGCCTGATGGGAAGCGGTTGCCGTAGCCATATGGACGCTTGCAACACAAGAAGCATCGCTCACGCGTTACCGAACTTTCCCCCCTCCCCAATGAGCTCTGGCGACCTTACTTACGCGCAGGAACACAACTTTACACAACATAAAGTTATTTGGCTGCGGTATTCTGTAAGGTGGAGGTACTTTCCCAGTCGAGCTGCTCTTTGAGCGAATAAACTACCTCTCTTAAAAAAAAATACAAATGTATTCCCCTGTTTTCTTCCTGAATAATACCTATAGAGTAATATTTTTTTTTTAATATAATCTAGTTCTGCTTTTGAGACGTCCCTGTTACTTCCTTTTTTTCAGTAACTAATTATTATAGAAATTATGGCCCTCCAAAAATTACAATAAATACATACACTCGAAAAACATAACCCTCCTTCCGGGTCAGTCGGGTAAATACAATAAAAGATTTTGACATAAAAGAAACTAATAGGGACCTAGATAACCCCTTACTTAAAATTTTAATGTAAAAAATAATTGAATCGGCTCAGTTTTAGAGGAGAAAAATGGGGAAAACGAAACGTCGATTTCGTCAATTTTTTTGTGAATAAATCGGTCTGAGCACATAGCGTATAGTATAGCGTATAGCATAGCGGCATAGCGCGACGGCAATAGTTTCTTCAAATACCTATTTTTCAAATTCCTCGCAGCTAGGAACCCCTCTTAAGTATGGGTGCTATTTTTTTAATATATCTTCAAACCGTTAAATAAGCGTGAAATCGAAATACAAAATACAATTATTTAAATAAATATTTAATGACACGTGAATTCAGTTAAAATAATAGCCCGTAAGCTAATTTCAACATAAAAATATTTCAGTGCTGAAGCCAAATAAACTTTGTTCCTAAATTCTCATTGTTGGGATTTTGCGAGCACGTGGCTTGGGTAGAAAAGTTTCTGTATATAATACGGTTGCAACCCTCAGCCTCCCAGTATCGCGAATCGCTCCGGCCGGTGAGGACGTACTGTGTTTTGTGATACTCGATACTTTACGAAGCGAAAATATTACGTAGACTACTTCGGGGTAACTCGTGATTTCAGTTTTGATTAAAAGTGCGTTTGATTTTTCTGGATGTCTCTTAAGGTGAGTTTTATCGCCTCAGGAAAGTAAAGAAAGAAGTAAAATAAAAGTAAAGTATGAAGATTTTTTCTAAATAAAACCTACTCATTTTTTTTTCCGTGGGTATAAACAGCTAAAAAAAATCTGCTGATTAAGAGACGATGATGAAATCTGACGATCAGAAATACCAATGTGATTAACTTATGTTACTGTTACTTTTAACGCTACTACGATGATCTATATTTTAGGATTAGGTTGTTACCGGGCTTATACTTTTAAAAGTTAAGCAATACTTATACCTTGAAGTTTTTAAAATATTCTAAAACGTACTGGTATACTCGTAAAATAAATACTAGCTAACGAAAACGGGACATTTCGATCGCCAATTTTTAGCAAAAATAATACCGGCCAAGTGCGAGTCTGACTCGCTTACCGGGGGTTCAACATCTTGTATAGTATCCTGGAAGTATATTTGTTGGTTTGCGCCATAACTGTTGTAAAAAATCGCGCATAGCTATGTTTGCGCGTTTTTTTCGTTCTAGTTTTTCCAGCACATTTTTTTTTATCAACTGTAATCATTTCAATTTTTTTGCTTTGCAAGCTTCTGAGATAATGGGGGTATGGTATTTTTGTAATTTTTCATCATTATTCAAAAACTACGCAGAATAAAAGAAAATAAAAATATGTATTGGAATATATAAAGTACAAACAAAGACCTTTCATAAACCTCAATTAAACTTGTAGCCGGTATCGGTCGCTCATTTTGTACCCTTTACAAAGAAAATGTTTTTTTTTTTTTTTTCATTTACTATAATTATGGCCAGACAATATTTAAAACTGTTCCACAAATCAATAGCATTAGTGGTTGCCAGCTGTTATGCCGTGACAGACAGACAGCTGGACCGAATGGCACCATAAGGGTTCCTTTTTTACCCGACTGACCCGGAAGGAGGGTTATGTTTTTTGAGTGTATGTATGTATGTATGTATGTATGTATGTATGTATGTATGTATGTATGTATGTCTATTTCTTTGGCACGCTCTGCAGCCTAAACGGCTTGATGGATTTAAGCATATGAGGTGTCGTTAGATTCGCCTTGACTGTGGGAGTGTCATAGGGTATATTGTTTTTATATGGCGTCTACGGATAAGAAAAGAGGGGGGGTATTAAAAACAAAAATTTCGTTATTATAACAATATGGGTATCAAATGAAAGCTTGTGAACAGCCCATTCCATATATGTATATATTGCAATACTTTTGTGCTACCATTTTGACGTAAACTGCAAAAAACCATGTTTAATGCAAGGACAGTAGGTACTATGAGCGGTACCGTACGTAACTCAACAGAGTTGCGATGGTTGTTAGCGTTACTTTACCGTACCACTCATTTACTTACTAATACTTACAACTAATTCTGTATAGAACTAAAAAGTCAGAAATAAATTAAATTATTAAAAGAAACAAAAACCCGACTGCGTAAAACAAAAAATAACTGAAAAGATAAAAACAAGCTCTGGAATATTACTTGAATGTTATAAGGTATTGCTGTCGGGGATAAACAAATATTACAAAAAAAACACATACCTAGGTTATTGGTTTGTCCCCGACAGCAATACCTTATAACATTCAAGTAATATTCCAGAGCTTGTTTTTATCTTTTCAGTTATTTACCTTTTTGTTTCGGAACCCTGAAAATGTAAACGTATAAGCTCCATGGCATATTAATAAAAGTATAATTTTCGGTCTTTGTAAAGTAAATATAATTTTCCGAGAACAGAAAGTAAAATAACAATTTGTTACCGTATTCAGATGAAATATAGAAAAGTTGCTCCAGATAAGTTTCTTTAAGTCTCGACTTATAAAGTAGTCAGGCAACGGATCGTTTCCTGTTAATAGGCTCTCTAGGGATAGTTTGGGATAAAATAATTAGCTAATAAATCAGTCCCCAGAATTTTGGGGTTATTGTAACTAAAATAAGTCTAAAGATACTTGTTGTATGGGCTAATAAAAGTTAATCGATTATTCGTTATTTTAAGAATTTACTAGTTGCGTCCCGCTGTTTCAACCGCGTACCGGAAGTATATCCTACCTTAAGTTTTCTACGCAACTTTCTTATTTTTTTTCATAAGAACCGTCTCATGATTATTAGAAAACTTTCAAAATAGATTGATGAAATCGGAAAATTCATTTTTATATACATATTGAGAAGAGATAAGAGATGAGTAACCGTAAGCTTTATGAGTGTTGTTTTTCATCAAAAAGTGCGAAAAGCGATCAGAGCACCTTATAGTCCATATAAATAAAATATGGTTTTAATTGGTAGGTATTGAACGATCAGGTAAGTATGTATATCGTTTTTCGTATAGTTTAATCCTTGAGCCTATAATTCAAATTTTAAACTAGTTAGCTAATCAAATTTTGATTGACTTTTGCGTTGAAACTATAGATGATTTAAATAATAGTTCATGGTCATGTGGCCATGGTACTGTTACCTTGTAGCCATGGGCCGCTCTGATTAATTGCTTGATATAGTTGGTGCTATTGATCCTGGTTTACGAAATACTGTGATGGAGATTTTTCCTTAGCTTGTAATTAAAAAGGCATGCTCATATAAAAATACTTCTTCCTGCTGACCTATTACCGCACAGCCTAAGCCGGTAAGGTCAGACACTTTAAAATTTAGCGTACAGATTTCAACGACCTCAATCATACTCTTTCTATCAAACCTAGCTGATTACTGTAGTACATAGGTACTGTGTCATGTTACGCAATTGACAGACCAGCCAGGTGGGAACTAAAAAGTTCCCTACGACCGTGCTACGGCTTAGTCTTCCTCTTATATTGATTCGAACCCGTCTGGCTTCCATGTCACTGGGCTATTCCTTAAAAACGAAATACGAAAAAATACATCTAAAAAATAAAAATAAATTATTTACAATACAAATAACACCCCTAAAGAGATAAATGGCGTGGAAACTTACTTATATTTGGCTTGGTAACCAGGGCTCTCAAGTTGAAAATTATATTGCCTAGAGCACCAATATATTTCGGCAGTTGTGTACTTAAGTCTATTACCTAATAGGCCTTGTATGTTTACCCGCAGCCACATTAGGTACCTATATGTTGTAATAATAGCTTATATTTTTGTTTAAATACTTCTGAAGTATCAAACAAGCATACGGGATGGTAAACACTTAACATTTACCGTATACCTATAGCCTATAGGAAGCGCTCGTGTAGCATGATAAGCCGTTCTTAATCGATCGGCAAGTTAAGCTACCACCGTCGTGGTCGGTACCTGGATGGGTGACCGCCTAGTGGTATTTCAAATCGAGCGTTTCCGTGCTTCGGAAGGCACGTAAAGCCGTTGGTCCCAGTTACCACTTAATTGTGATAGTCGTTAAGCTATTTGGAGGTTTTCTAGGCGGCTTGAAAACTCCAACAGTAGGTTGACCACTAGCCTACCTCCACCGATCCGCAGTAGGCCGCGTGGAGGAGTATCTGCCTATTCCCTTTCACCCCGATTTGTGAAAGGAGGCCTGTGCTCAGCAGTAGGACATTATAGGCTGATGATGTTGATGATGATAGCATATAGACACATCAAACATCTGTACTTATGTGTGAAATCGTATTGTGATGTATTCATATGCCATATCTGTGTAGTTAGTAACATAATTGGACTGTTTTACAAAAAACTTAAACCGACTTGAAACTACACTAAAAAGTAATAAAATCCTGATCTGATGACAATGGGACCAAACGGGAAGTGTACCCTTCCAGACAAAAAAATAATTTTCCAAATCGGGTAATAAATGACGGAGTTCCTTTCATAATAATCTATTCACATTCTAGGTATTGAAGTTTGCATGAAAATTGATAACTACGTAATGTGACAAGGTACCACAGTCCCACAAACTGATCAGGACCAGTAGACAAGATGGTTATCGACAATCAATCGATTTGAAATGTCATTTCCATACAAACGTTGATCGTTTACTAACGATGACGATTGACGACAACCATCTTCTTTAGGGGGGCTGTCCAGGTGAGAGAGTCGCTATCATCGCATTTGGTGGAGCAAACAACCAATGAACGTAGTGTTTATAATCTCCTTGACCAATGGTGAATAATGGCGGCGTTAGTTCCTCTTTTGGCCACCAGGCCAGATATATGGATAAACTTATCTTATATCAATAAAGTGATAAGCTACTTTTGACGCTGACTGTACCATAAATCGATACATCTTCTCAACGAAGCTAAACCATTCTTCACAAGACACAAGTGCCCTCTATCAAACATTATCACCGGCATCTGTTCACAATGGCCGGTGAAATTGTGTCAAGTAAGAAAATAATTAACAAAAAATAAATATTGGACCTTGATGCTTACGTTAGTAAAAATGTTTTAAGGACTATTAATTATTTATCTTACCTACAAATAGGTATACTAAATGCAAAAGTGAGTTTTTTGTTACCTTATCAATGGTACCTACCTACAGTCAAAGTGATGAAATTTAGCACACAAGAGATTTGGAATCTATCAAACGGATAACTTTGGTAAAGGATCGGTAAAGATTTTTCGAAGCCGGAGAAGGAATTTTCCTAAGTATGGGGTTCTTCATAAAGGTGCGAAGACATTTCTGTAGGGTCGGCAACGCGCGAGTGACACCCCTGCTGTTGCAACCGTCCATAGGCTACGTTAACCGCTTACCATCAGGCGGGCCGTATGCTTGTGCAAACAACCCTAAGTAGTATACCTAAGTACTACCTAAGTAGTATAAAAAAAGAAAAAAAAAAATCAGCGCACAGCCCACACTGCTGGAACTAAAACCCTGAAAATTTTCACAAGGCATCCTTTTGCAATTTAGGCGAGCACTAAGAAGGGATGATTTGGAATTTTGACCTTTAAGGCGTCGTCCTAATTGGCGATGATCGTTGAGCAAACGATGCGATTTCGTCGCATTTCGTTTTTGATTACTTCATCCCTCAAGAGGAAATTCACTAATTTATTAGGACCTTATACGAGATATTAAGTTTTTTTTTACGCAGTAGGTCTCGTCTTATTAGCGTTTAGGTAGTTTCAAAATCGCGGTCTAAGTACGCCCCCAGACCGATCTCTCGCACCATAGAAAGAAACGTTATACCTACTTCGCGCCTGTCGTGACAACCGCCTTAGGGTCCGTCCACACAGACCGACTCGGAGAGAAGAGTATATTTTTATACGCGTTTAAAAATAGACTTTAGGATCATTGAAATAAGGTTTATTTTTACATTAAAATACCGGAGAGCCGACCTAACTTATTTATTTATTTATTTCAATGATCCTAAAGCTCAATTTTAATCGCGATAAAAATTTGCTCTCCTCTCCGAACCAGTCTGTACGAACGGACCCTTAGGCTCACACTATGATAAAGCCCGACTTAGCTTGAATACATATAAAACAACTTGGCACCGTAGTTAACGAGTAATAAAAAATATGACAACTTTTATGTGATACTATAATCCACTTTATCACCTAGTCTCAATGTTTTTCTTATAAATCAAGCTGCAAGTAATACTAAATACAATTAGTGGAAAGCTTTTCAGGGCTAGTGAAAATTTGGATTCTCTGGGGAATTAAATAAACGAATGTCCTTACTGCTTGGTGACCGTACCAATTTTGATGAAAATTTTAAGAGCGGTAGCTGTGGTTACGAAAAGAAACATAAGACAGCTAAGTAAGAAAAATTGGCGAAATTGTAACCGACAAAGCTCAACGAATTAGCAAGCTGAAGTGGCAATAGACTGGTCACGTCCGCCGAAGAACCGACAATCGACGGAGCACACGAGTATTAGAGTGGAGACCGCGTTTTGGAAAACGTAGGTAGTGTGAGACGCCACCCAGCCCGATGAATAAATTGACAACCTCAAAAATGTGGCTAGACTAGGCCGAATGCGGTTGACGATAAATCGAAAAGATTGGCGCGCTCTGGTAGAGGCCGATGTCCAGCGGTGGACTTGCCCAAGGAGAAACTGAAGGTCAAAACTACTGAAGTTACCACCGGTTCAAAAGTCAGTTTTCAACTGAGAAGAACCGGCAAGTAACTCACCAAGGTTTTTTTGACAATCTGACTATATAGGGCAACTTTTCAAAGAGTAGCCAAATTATCAGAGGTTATTTTATTCATCATTATGAACAACGATGACACCAACTCTGAAATCTCGAAAATATTTTTTTTATTCTGTACGATCATGCAGCGTCATCTGCAGCATTGATCTTTAGGTTCAATTTATACACTCTTTAGGTTCACTGCGGATCGGTGGAGGTAGGCTAGTGGTCAACATACTGTTGGAGTTTTCAAGCCGCCTAGAAGGACTATCACAATTAAGCGATAACCGGGACCAACGGCTTTACGTACGTGCCTTCCGAAGCACTGAAACGCTCGATTTGAAATACCACTAGGCGGTCACCCATCCAGGCACCGACCAAGACGGTAGTAACTTAACTAGCCGATCGATTAAGAACGGCTTATCATGCTACACCACGAGCGCTTTATACCTCAATAAATCGACCAAAATGTTACAAATAACGGAACGACAGTTCTTTATTTGCGCTTTCAGAGACGATCACTTAGTAAAGTTGTTTGTGTTAGTGAGTACTTTCACCCCTAAAAGTTTAGCCAGAGATAAAAAATTACACTGAAATCAATGAATCTCCGGAAATATGCTAGAAATAGCGGGGGGTTAGCTGCTAACATTATTACAAGAATATTTTTTTGTTAACAAGATTTTTTAGATAATAGTTGACCAACAAGACGAATAAAACGAGCACAAACTCCAGATATACTAAAGATATACCATGGTGACCTTCCGGCTCCATCATCAGGAAACCGGGAAGCTGGTCAAATTTAGCTTGAAAGATTTGATTACAGACAGACAGATTATAGACAGACACCGGAATCGGGGAACTCATGGTGAAACTAAATAAATGCTTTTAAAATACGAAAATATTTTTTGTTAATGAAAGTGAATACATTTTTGGATGCCAGAGGGCTGATAACTTTGAGGTCCACCTGATGTATACCCGACCTTCACAAATCCTGGTGACCTTATTAAATACATAATAAGCATTATTATTCAATGACTTTAAGAATTTATTTCAAAGTTGCGTTCGTCCTTGGAATAAGATATTCATGGAGTTTATAACTAGATGCTGATATTACAATACATAAATTAAGTACAATTCGGAAGCATTTCAGGCTGCATCTCATCAAAAAGCAAAAAATGTAAACATGTTTTTATATTTCTATTTTTAATTTTGCTAGGGTTTTCCTTTTTTACTTAGTCAAAACAAGCTTTGTTTTGGACACTTCTGTAGTTTGCGAAGTACTTAATAATAAGATAAATACCTACTCACTAATCATTATTTCTCGATTTGCATAGATGATAGTCTACATGTCTGATAGTCTGATAGTATAAAATGATAAAATTATCTCTTGAACAACGCAGGTAGGTACTCAATATTCACTCACAACATGTATTTTATATTATAACCAAAGATTTTCATAGGGCATCGTGCCTCTACCCAGATGGATAATCCGCCTTACTAAAGCATGACATTTAATTTCACTCCGCTTGAGGGGCTCCCTGAGCAAATCGCTCTCAGTTCGTACTGCGCACGGCTGTCAAATACTGTCAATTCTGGCTTGTTTATTTCATGTTGCCATAGAGGCGACTATCCTTCTGGACGTTTTAAATTCTTTGATTATAACCTAACTATACGAGTAATAATATCTTCTTTTTAACCGACGAATATATTTCTTATTTTTATGTATGATCACGCATAACTTTTTACAGAGTAGTCCGATTTTGATAATTATTTTTTCATTGAATAGGGTATAGGGACATTTGGGAAATAAAAACTACCCTAAGTGTGGGAAAATATGGGTGATTTATTGTTCATTCACAGATTTTAATGCTGAGTTGAGTTGTGATTTACATGAAAAGTAATCAAACATTAAGCATGTAGTAATTGGTAGATTATAGCCACAAAATATTATAAAATAAAAACTTTTTAACAAAAAATTAAACCGCCGAAAAAACTGAAAAGCAAAAAATAATAAACCTTTTAAATATATAGATATTTTATGGTTTCGCGGTTTTTTTTTTTACATAGTTCAGCACGAATGCCTAAATAAGTATTATACCTACATAAATAATGGTGATGTGCATTGAATTATTACGCTGTGGCACCACATGCAAAAATTGTTTCGTGGCCATAGTACCTATTCTGTTTTTATTTGTAGTGCGTGCAGTGGTGACCGACCATTTGTTCGATGCCGACCATAGATAATGATAATGTAATCGTGGCGGGCGGCGCGCGGCGTGGCTGGACGGCTGGCAGTACCTAGGACTGTCAGCCCCGTCTGATCGGATACTAATCCATCCGACCACTTGTGTGCAGATGAAAACGCGTATGAAACTCAAACGTGAAAAATAAAGTTTTTATACCCCTCTATAGAAAGTTCAAGTTCATTGTACTCTTACAGTTTGACCTTTGCCACGATGACGTCATCGCTACCATGTTTGACTATACATTATTTCAAGGGGATGATAGCTCACATAGTGACGTCAAATGTCATGGCGAAGGTCGGGAGTTCAAGTTCTACAAAGAGCAACTAGCATACTCAGTTTTATTCTGCATGTGTGTGCTTTGCGTTTTTCCACTTGACTAAATAATCACTTAACTTGTTAAGTTTACGTTACCACCCTTTAAAAAATTAAGTACAAAACTACCATATTTGTTTTTAGTGTTACGTATTTCCCCAATTACCACATGTTAATAATTGTGCTACAGTACGTAGGTACAACTGTTACTGTTTTCGAGCAAGAGACACATAAAAACTATAAATATTCATTATTTTTCGTCCTGTTCATACCTAATTACCATATTGTTAATGATTCAGTGACAGTGATATCCCTCGTATTTGAACAAATTGATTATCATTTGTATAGACAGCCAATTTATTTTAATATCGCGTCATCCATTTTCTGGTCTTACACTGTCAGAATAATTATAATAACTAAAGCCTTTGATAAGCCTTCAATAAAATAAAAGACTAAAGCCTTTAATAAGCCTTCAATAAAATAAAACATAGCTAACTTTTTACAGTTTCGAAGTTACACAAAGAACCATTTCAGTTTCATCATGTCTGTCTATCTGACTCAGCAATTTAACGTGATATAAAGCTGAAATTTACCGTTGTTGATCAAATAGAATCTTAGACAATAAGGTTTTTTAGGTTCCTTTAAGTGTATCATATTGTGTTTAAAAATATAGACAGTTGTATTTCACAGGTGTTTGATGTAAAGTTTAGTTTATGGAGGTAACTATTTGTTAAAATAGAGTAAAATTAAATGGAAAAATATTATCAATAAAGTATGTTTGACTAATTTAAAAGCGTTTTCTATAGTTTTTTCACTTCTATCACTTTTGTTCTGTAGACCGTTCCGATAAGAATTTTTCCAGTCCACTTGGCGTAGCTTTGACATAGCTTGTTATTTTATTATAAGTGTTATAGTGTTCGTCGTCTCGCTCTTTCGATCACCATTGTCAAGTGTCAGAAAAACACTTCAGGATTTTAACTAATCAACGTTTCATAACTTTATTATGAATAAGGGGGTAAGAAGTTATAAATTAATGGAGTAAAGTCCTCAAAGCTTTATTTCAAAAAGTCAAGAAGACCTTTTAGAGTCTCTCATAATTTTGGGTGAGTATTCACATAAGGCATCGAAAATGCCGCCGCGTCACATAATGTCAAGGATCAATTTAGTCTCTATAGCTACTAAGGGTGTCTCCACTAAAAAATACTCTACACTAAAGGTTAGTTCAGTACCTATCTTTGGTGCGTCCATGTTTCGCGAATCGAGCACGAGCCGAGCCACGAACGAACCTACAACGAGCACGATGCCAATCCTTTTGTTCGTGAAAAAACTGACAATCGC
Organism: Achlya flavicornis; assembly: GCA_947623365.1. NCBI lineage: Eukaryota > Metazoa > Arthropoda > Insecta > Lepidoptera > Drepanidae > Achlya > Achlya flavicornis. The sequence continues at coordinate 11,096,117 of OX392482.1, forward strand.
GCTCGTTCGAGGCTCGCGCTCGGTTCGCCAAACATGGACGCACCATACACTAAAAGTTGGTTACGATTTATAAAACAACTTTAAGGTTTGCTCTAAGCTCATCTTTCATTCTGTATCATCCCTTATATTTCAGATTCTCTAGGGTGGTATAGCCTATCTATGTGTTTTCAATGTATACCTTTTTCGAGAATTTGCTTTGCTCAGTACCTATTACTTACACTAGAATTAATTCCCATGGGCAAACTATCTTATGAACGGATAAAAGTCAATATAAATTGTGCTTTTCAGAAATGGAATTTTAAATTGCATTCTATCCTCATTTTATCGTATTTCCTTCTTAATTTTATATAAGGTACCTACCTATTTTCCTTTTAAAATCTAGTTTTAGTATATCAAATAAACTATACAGTTTCTTTGATATACTAAAATCAAGCAAAAGACCTCAAATCATTAGAATATTTGAAACACAAATTAAATTTGATAAACGGAACCTTTAAGTAATGTTTAAATAATTTTGTACTCGTGTTAGCCTCCAGTGGCACATTTTCATAATATTGTTTTTCCTTTCATAACTTTGTTATATTTACGACTTTGTATTGTATTGTAGCTGTTTATCGTCCCTTAGCAAATAAAATAAAAATGAAATATACGAAATTCGCTCACAATCGAGAAGCCCGCTAGACTGTGTCGCGCCGCCTGCCGCCGCCCGTCTAGTACTTACAGGCATTATCGACACAACACAAAAACATTTGCGTTGTTTAAACGTACATATTGCAATGAACTTTGTTACTTACTACATCTGAAATAAGTATTATTACTTTGAGATAGAACATACTATTCTTTAACTCGTCGAACTAAAGCATCGTATTTAAATACCTATACAGTATTAGTTCAAGAGAAGAGAGCCTGGTAATCTGTAACACAGGTCTTCCTAGTACAGACACCAGTCTCGTGGAAACTGTTTTTTGTGTATACAACTTAGTCGGTAAACAAGCATACGGCCCACTTGATGGTAAGCGGTTACCGTAGCCATATGGACGCTTGCAACACAAGAAGCATTGCTCACGCGTTACCGAGCTTTCCCCCCACTCTATGAACTCTGGCGACCTTACTCACGCGCAGGAACACAACTTTACACAACATAAAGTTATTTGGCTGCGGTATTCTGTAAGGTGGAGGTACTTCCCCAGTCGAGCTGCTCTTTGAGCGAATAAACGCTATGCTCTACCTCTCTCTAAAATTACTACTTATTAATTACCTTACGTTTGTGAAAGAGAAATAAATAAACTTATTATTATTATAAACTTATTATTATCGATGTTCATAACTTTACGTCATATAAAAAATTGTGTGTGTTCACAAATTAACACATATATGTTTCGCGTTGTACACATTGCAGTTTCGGCGAATGTGATTGCTTGAAATCGGCGAATGTGATTGTTATAGCGGACAGCTACTTTTTAATATAAAAAATTTATATGAATGCAATTAATTGAAAACAGACCACGTTTACAATCGAAAAGTTATGTAACTTAAAGATATAACTAGATATTCAAGCCCTAGGTTGCCCTAAATAGCTTAAATAGCCCCGGATAGGCTCTATTCAAGACAAACAAAGGTCTGACAGTTCTAATATAACTGCTATATAACCGCTATATAACTTCATGCTCGAGTATGTCTGTACAAACATGGTCAACCACGAGGGGCCTGGTCACGTGGCGCGTGCCGTATCAGGACAATTTAAAATGTCTAGTTCTGAGACTGGTACACGTTTATTTATAGTGAACAAAAGCATATAGCTTTTTATTCTTCAGACATTGACTTTTTAGACAGGGTTTTATTATTAGTTAATATTATTTTAAGAAAATGTATGGCGTTGTCTTAATTGGCGACGATCGTATGATCAAACGATGCGATTTCGTCGCACGATCGCGCTGATGTTCCTGTGCTCGCGCGATTATGACTCGCGAGCTTCAATTAGGACACTCTAAAGCGTTTTGTGTATTTAAATCTCGTCGTGCGACGAAATCGCATCGTTTGCTCGTACGATCATCGCCAATTAGGACGACGCCTATGAAGACGGCCTTCAATATAAATTTTCGTCAAATTACGTCTCAAAATAAATTGGACGTCTAATTGCCCTCGTATGTTGTTATTCCTAATGTATGGTAAAACTATCGGCTTTTTCATGGCGAATTAGTAACAAAAACTAGTAGAAATGAGATCCAGGTGTTTGGGTATTTCTTATCTCTACCCGCAAGCATCTGGGTCAAGCTACATTTTCCTGTTTCCGACAATCGTGAGCTTCCACTACCTGAATGTTTATCTAGCAAACGTTAGCTAACGATCGGTGTCCCAAGCTGAACAAACGAAAAGGTTAAATAAATGATACCAGTTAATTGCTTAATATATGTAGGACCCACCAGAAATCAATGCCTGTTTGAATACATTTGTAAATTTTTATGGGATTACTTTCGCATCGCTGTTTTACCGGCGTGAATTTCTAAAAAGTTCTAATTTTTATTCCAGTTTATCCATATTTTACTCCATCAACGTTAGAATTTTCATCCAAATCCCTTCAACATCTTCTTTGATATACATCTACATAAACATCGCTATGTTTATGTAGATGTATACTGAAATTATAAATGAGAATATTTATACCGATAAATATTCTCATTTATAATTCATTTCAGGTGAAACTCGGCGGCAGCTAGTTTATTATAAAATGAAACTAGAAAAATACTTTATTAAGAAACCGTGCGGCAATCGCATAAATCCCTTACAAATAAAAAGATTGTCTGTCCTTCAGCTTTTTTGTGCGTCATTATTTATGTGCTAAATGGCCAGTGGAGTTGTTGTATTTGTTTAACTTTTGATATATAGCAGTTTCAGGGCGACATAGTGTGTTGACAGTCCACATACATGGCCGGAAAAGTTCATTCACAACCAGTAATTTGGGTCCTTTTTGCAGTAATATTTTAGTTATATCTGATTACTAGCTATTGCCCGCGCACGAATTTGTTCACGTGTAATTTTTTGTCTGTCTGTTTGTACCGGCAAATCTCTGAAACGGCTGTACTGATTTTGATGAGACTTTCACAAGTAGATAGCTGATGTTATAAGTGGCAACTTAGATTACTTTTATTTTAGAAAACGAAAATAATTAATTATACCACACAGACAGACGGACAAAATTTAATATTTTATATATTTCAGGGATACATAGTGTCTTATGACTTTGAGTTCGAAATAATGGAATAAAATGTAAGGATACCTTTCTTCCCTTTGATGAAAATCAAATTATTTTATTTTATGCAAACTATACGGAAAATAACCTATGCCGTGACGAAGGTAGCAGGTTGAAATTTTCAAATTAGTGAGTACAGACATGATTCTACTCTGTAACCATATATTAAAAGAATTAGAAGAAGAAAAAAAAACATAGCAGAAACATAGCAAATATTACCAGAATCGATGAAATTAGGAACCTATTACCGTGAGAATTCGTTTTGAAAAAAATATATGTAGGTATGAGTAAAATCAAATCACAACGTTTTCATCGAGACATATTCTCAATTTGAAATACCTACGGGAACATACATCTTGAATCGTCTTTTATACATCCATTTATCCATGAAACGTCGAGTGAATTTTCAATCCAAGACGCAATCGCAAATAAGAAATAGTTAAATGAGAAAATACTAAGAGAAAAAAATAGATTTTCTCGCAGTCCAGAATATCTCCTAACCTAATAAAAATAAAATATTTCTGTTCAATTTGTTACCTTATTATGTAATAAAATAGATTTTATATTCTATCTAGCAAGATGAATATCGTGTCGCTAACTTGCTCTCCGCTAACTCAATTTTAACAGCGTCATATTGAGTTTAGTGCCAGGTTTCGGTAATGAATACTTGAGGAAATACTTGAGCAAGGTCAGGCTTGAGAAATTCAGGCGGCAATTTTTGATGTAAATTAGTTCGTTGACATGAGACTAAAGTGATCTACTAGAATGGTTACTGGTACTGGATGCGCAAAGGCGATGAAGTTTTGGGAAAACTATTCATTCTTGGGAACACGAAAAAAAAACGACTTCAAAGTACACTAAAAAGTATGAAATAACTCTAATCTGATACTGATTTGAAGTCAGCGAAATATTTTCAATGGAATACGTCCGTCGTGCTCTTAAAATTATAATGGTAGATCCATTATATTTTTTTTTAACTCTTTCTATAACTATATATAAAAATCAAGGCCACTTTTCGTTGTAATTTTGTAACTCAAGAACGGGCTCAACTATCCAAACCAAATGTTTAGGCTTTGTTCGGACTATTTTGTAAATGGTTTATGTGAAGTTTGCACAAAATCGGTCAAGCGGTTCTTTATTTATCACATTTTTATTATTTAACTTTATACGTAGCGGAACACGTACCGGGCCGCTAGTACTAATATAATTGTTAGCTTTCTGAACTGCATTCATATACAAATTGCCAAAGTGCCAAATCTCCTCAAAACTCCTTCGTGTGCGTAATATGCTTAAAAACGGTTCAAAGTTTTCTCTTCACGTAAATATAAACACAAAAGATATTTATATACAGGAGGTGGTTAATTTAAATTCACTGCTTTGCAAGGTGGAAGTCACTCATCAATATGGTGTATTCATGGGATGGGACCAAATCTGAAATCGCGTTTCATACATTTTGATCAAGCAAGGACATCGAGGAAAACCTTTAGAGTAGCAAGTAGCAACCAATTATTTATTTTTATTTATTTACTTAGGCATGTACAACAGGTCACAATCAAATAATTTAAAGCTAGTATGAAGTACATATATATCTGATCCAGATATCATATATGCACAGCATGATAAGCATACAAATAATAATAAAATAATGACTTAACAAAATATTCTTAATCTTAACACATAAATATACTGAGAATATTATATCCTATATAATTATAATAATATAGTATCCACTAAGAAACGTTTTTCAAAATTCCACCCCTAAGGGGGTAAAATAGGGGATGAAAGTTTGTATGAAAGTCCGTCAGTTTCGAAGTTAGGATCTTCAAATTGTGTGTTTAGGCTTAGGCTGAAGATTAAAAATTAATTTAGAGGTATCTCAGTGTTTTTTATACTTCAAAGGGATGAAAAACAGGATGAAGTTGTGAATGGGATCTCACTGACTGATATATCAACGCACAGCCTAACTGGGGCCCAAGTCTGCTATTTCAATTGTGTTCCAATGAACTTTCAGTGGTGTCAAAATTGTGACATTTTACAGTTTTGATAGTCTACTAACTAACAGAATAGTGTCATTATGGCACAATTTTGACACCACTGAAAGATCATTCGAACACAATTGAAATAGCAGACTTGGGCTCCGGGTCTTATGCCCGTTTTCACCAACATCCCCTATACTACCACCTACGTATGGGATCCTTTGCTTAAAAGCTCCCCTAAACTGGCCCCTAAATAAAATTTCATTTCACCATCATTTTTATCATCTAACTAGGGGACACTTAACTATGTGACGTTTTGTTTTCGATAATAGTTACTGATTCGTCTTTGAACTTATCGATACTTTGAAACATGATCGTATATTATCAAATTCTCTAAAGTTTATACTTATACGGACACAGTTATGAATAAATTATGTTTAGATAGCAATGTTAAATATTATTTCGTTCATATTTTTAATTAATTTCATTTTTTCTTGCATATTTACTCTGTGTGTACATTACGAAAACTCACTTATTATCTGTGGCCACATTTGAAATTTGACACTTCTTTCTTTTCTACACGTAGTTTTGTCAGTTTTGTTTTGTTTCGCGTGTTGATTTACTTGCAAATTATTCGTAACTAAAAATCTAAATTTTAATTAATTTATATTGCTTTGTCTAACAATTGTGACGTACGTTTTAATAAAATGGCAGAAAAGAGTAAGCGTAGCCACAATTTCATTTCAATAGAGACATGAAATTTGGAGGGTGTTCTTTGTGAAGTGTAGTTATCCAAAAAGAAAGGATTTTTCGAAATTCCACCCCTAAGCGGTTGAAACGCGGGTTGAATTTAGTTTGAACACGTTTGTAAGTTGTTTTTGGTTTTTTTTTATGCGTTTTCATGATTGCAATATGTAATCCACAGATTACAGAATAAGGCAGATGGAGCGCGCGGAACACGGGAGTGATGCCAAAAAAGCAAATACAAATTGAAAAACACGTACCTGGTATTCGCTTTTGAATGTGTATTTGCTTTGTTTAACAAACTTTATGTAGTAAAAAACACTTCTTTATTAATAAACTGTGGTTAAACAATGCAAATACAAACTGGAAAACGAATACCAGGTATCAGATTTTCAATTTGTATTAGCTTTTTTGGCTTCACTTTCGTGTTCCGCGCGCTCCATCTGCCTTATTCTGTAATCTGTGATGTAATCGATGTAATCTGAGATTGCGTAAGACAATGACGACGCTGTGGTGTAGTTGCGGTACGTGCACGTGTACATCATGCAGGTGAATACATGCTGTATAGACGTTATGGTGATTTTTAACAGATGTATAGTACCTTCGTCCACTGTGCCACAAACTGTGCTGTACTCATTTTAAAATTAAAAACGTGTATCACTACGAAATACGACTGTTTATTTCAAAGGAATATATGGATGCTCGTATTCAAAGGACCCATCGAGATTGCATGGAATTTTCTCATCTCCGTCTTTCGCATAACTGATTGTGCTGCGATTCAAGTTGTACGCATGGCTACAGATCAAGCTATATTAATCCAATATAAGCTGACCTCTCATTGTACGGTAATCCTATACAATGCGAGCAGCTTATACTGGACATGTATAGCTTGATGTGTAGCCGTGTGTACTATTGAACATCACTTTAAATATTGAAGATAGAAATTAAGTAAAACTGCAAAAATAGATTTTTGAAAAATCGCCTGCCAAAACTACAATTGAACTGAGGAAATGATCTGTTTTTTTTAAGCTAGCGATGGAAAATATTTCCTTTCCCAATAACAAAGCAGAGTATAGCAACTTAAATAAAATGTTGCCTTCTTTCAGCGGAATATGATATCATCAATGAAAAGTGTTTTCCTTCGTGTGACTAAGCCTGAGACTAGTCGGAAAGAATAGTCAGGATCAAATAAAAGGTTATATTTTGATCCCTTTTCTGTATATTTTCTCTCTTGAACATCCGGACTCGATATAAACGGGAAAATTAGGGTATGTTCTTCCTTCACTTTGTTTGACTGTGAATTGAATATCGATTCGATTGGTTTTTTAGAACAGGGGGCCAAATCTGCTATTTTAAATCAAAATGTCATTCCGACGACGATCCCATTGCAACTCTGATTGCCAAGGATTGCCAGTGTGGGTTGTCTACAAAATTCATTATGGTTTTCGGTGCTATGGAATTAGACTACCAAAACTTATACACCCCCGATAGTCCATTCGATATCTCTATTTTTAAACTAGCTCTATAATTTTTACATAGGCAATATTTTTATTATCATAATTGTTTACTATACCTTCACGTGACTTACCAATTTTGATTTATTTTATGTCCCTTTTCTAATCCAATTTGGTAATGTGTCATAAAGTTTTGAATGCTTAGCAATTACTTTAAGTTTACCAAATTGTCCCAATGGGAGTGTATCGTGACTGTAAGGAGTAAACCCGACAATGTTTGTTAGCTCGCGTGACTCGGCCATACGGGCTTAGTCTGCAAACGACAGTTTGCATTTACCTTTATTATTTATGTATTGGATAAGTTTTAGCTCACGTTTCTAGTTCACGTTTTCAAGGTTATTGGCATTATAACAATAGTGAATATGTTTTCATAAAGTTTAATAAAATTAGTTTTATCATTCAATAAAAGCCCGGCCAAGTGCGATTCGGACTCGCAAACGAAGGATTCCGTAAAGATGTATTTTGCCTATATCTTGTATATATTATCCCTTTAAATTTTTATATTATTTCATTTTCATTATTTGTTATTGTAGCGGCAAAAGAAATGCATACTCTCCGATAATTTAAACTTTCTTTCTATTACGGTTCATGAGATACAGCACACTGACAGACAGATGGATGGACGGACAGAGGGTCCCTTTAAAAATAATAAAAATATTTGCTATAACCCTTTTATTTATTGATTAATATTCCTTCAGTAGGTATGATACTAATAACTCGCGTACTTCGGATCAAACCCGCGCGCAGTCATTGTAGCTATTCTTGTTTTCCATCCTTGTAAATTCAAAGAAGGACAGACGACAACGTAAGGTACTACCACATAACATACAATTAATTAATTTTTAGGTTTTTTATTAATTTAGGTTAATTTGCTAGGCTAGATTATACTACCTATGTCATAAGAAAAAAATTCCACAACTAGAAGTGATTTTGTACTGGGACCCAATTCTCGCGTCCTTCGAAATAACCTTCGAATCGAACTTACGGTTTGAGCACAGTCAAAGCGCTTTGTCGATGGTGGGGAATTGGCGGATGAGATTTCAAACAAAAAGAACTTTATTGCACTTCTTTATGTTAATTATTCGATGCTTTTTGTATATGTTTGAATAAAAAACTCATAAAAATCTATAGCTCTATTTGTAGGTAGTAAATAGTTATGAAAAAGTTGAAGCGACCTCGGGCCACTTGAGAAAAGCTGTTTAGGGGCTATAATCCGATAGAGGGCGCAAAAGTTTCAGTCACAATATACCTGTTGGCTCGAGATAAGGCTTCCTAGCTGAGCTATGTATTCGGTTACTGAAGATGTCAGCTTAAAATAATGTGACACTGGAGGCAGCTCCTAACCCCCTTACCCATAAAGCGCTATTTAACTAATATACTGTTTAAATGTTCACGTAAATAATGTCACATTATTTGTCAATGACAATAGAGTGACGTTATTTACGTGACCCTATAAACAGTATAGGGGAAAGTGGGGGAAATACGAACACCTAAGGGAAAACTTAAATAAAACAGTGGCATTTGATCACAGGATTTTTTATTATTTTTTACTAAAAAGTATACTTATCTGTCTAACTAATTCACTTCATAACATTTATATTTTTTTAATGAATTGCAACATTATAAAAGAAAAACAAAACCCTTAGTGTTCGGCTTTCCCCGACATTAGTCGGGTAAATACGAACACCAAGTGGGGTGATTACGAACTAACATTATTAACTATAGAGATCACATTTAAAACCCAACGATCTTGACTGCCGGTCTGCACAAATAATACAAATGTAGTCTTTATTTTCTTTTCCCCCTATTACTTTTTTTTTGTATTTTGACTAGTCACTAAAGTCGTTTATATTGTTGAAATTCTTTAATAGGATTCTTTCAGTCTCCTTGTTTAAAGGTGTCTTCTTACTACTTTTCAGTCTATTTATTCTTCGAAACTGACTTCAGTTCGTCTTTCTTTTGTAAGTACCAGGCATCTGTAACAAATAATTTTAAAAAAAACGGGGAGCCAATAAACGGGAGTGGGGTAATGGCGAATGTTCGAGATTGCCCGACATCGAGTGTTCGTCTTTACCCCGCGGGATCGAAAATAATACAATGTCAAAAAACAAATTAGGTTATATTTCTTTTGCCAACTACGTCATTGTCATTTAACTGATTAATATGTGATTATTCCACTATGTAAAAGTTGAATTACTATTGTAGATAGAAATAAAGCTACATCAACTTGAATTTACCAAAAAATTACATCTACAACATACAAAATATTGAAAAATGCATACCTTGATAAGTATGTACGTCTGCGTCTCCCGTGTTGTTGCCTGGCACTAGTAGTGGCGTGATCTCCGAAATGGAGGCAAGTAAAATATGGCTATATCTTTCTAACATATTAGAACCATTGAATTCGGCATTACCCCGCGTTCGCGTTTCCCCCACTTTCCCCTATTAGTTAAATAACATTTTATGAGTAAGGGGATGTATAATAGCCGACAACTCTATAGGATATCAGATATATAAATAAACTAGTGGTCTTAGTGGTTATTTTTATTGAATACAAGAGTAAGTTTTTGATTTCTGGACTCCTTAGGTCTATACCCTGATGATATGTGTGACACATGGTGTTTTATAAGAATTCTCACTAGTCAATGATTATGTCTTTATTATACAGGGATATCTTTTTTTTTTATACAACTAAGTCGGTAAACAAGCATACGGCCCGCCTGATGGTAAGCGGTTACCGTAGCCACACACAGAGGTTAGACATACTTATACCCTTTTCGCCGTAAGATGATGTGTAGCAATGCAAGGTTTTTAACCCATATCTCGTTAAATTTCACTAGATTACTGTGATATAGTAACACAGAAAATAGTTCATTATCCCTCATTTTATTAAGAGAGAGGTAGAGCATAGCGTTTATTCGCTCAAAGAGCAGCTCGACTGGGGAAGTACCTCCACCTTACAGAATACCGCAGCCAAATAACTTTATGTTGTGTAAAATTGTGTTCCTGCGCGTGAGTAAGGTTGCCAGAGCTCATAGGGGAGGGGGGAAAGGTCGGTAACGCGTGAGTGATGCTTCGTGTGTTGCAAGCGTCCATATGGCTACGGTAACCGCTTACCATCAGGCGGGCCGTACGCTTGTTTACCGACCTAGTTGTAGAAAAAAAAAATATACAATTGTATTCCAAATATCAAGTCAATCCGACCACAGGAAGTGGTTGAAAATTGACTTGCAAGATTCCACCCGAACATAGTTATGTAAAATTGCAAGTTAAATAAAAGCTTGTAAAATATCCTGTCTCTCTCCAGCAGCTACTTACGTACCAAACTTCATCATCGTTAATTGAGTCGTTGTAGCGTGAAGAGGTAAGAAACAAAAGGTCATCATTAATTTTGATTACTATTTTATTAGGTAGTTTGTCGTTTTGTTGCCAGCTAATAACAAATAATAACATAACCAACATGGGTCGAATGAGAATCAAACAAACCAATGACGGTATTGGAACTGTTGCAAACTGCAAGATGATGATGAAAGAGCAACATTATTATCTACCGATATTATGAACTCTATATAATAGTATAAGAAGTATATAGTTCAAAAGCCACACACTTGGTCGGTATTTTTAATCAAAATTGAATCATTTATTTGACTTTCCAAACAAGTTCCAAATAAACTCAAAAAGTACCTATAAAATGTTCCATTATCTCTTGATTTACACAGGTCTGCTTGTGTAAACGACTATATAGAGGGAATCAACCTGGCTACTTTTCAAGTTCTTCGTTGTTTAACTACGTCTATAACTATTTAACCCTTTGTTAAATTAATAATAACATCTACCAAACTGTATAAGATGTTACTTAAAGGGTGGTTTGTTAACATCGCAATTTCAGGCTTGTTTCTGGATTTGGACACGTTTTGAGTAGTTACCTATATAAGGGATACCTTCATGTACATACCTTCTCTTAAGTGAAGGTAATTATGTATCGTAGACTTAAACGCAGTTATCGTTTATATACCTACATTATTAAGAGATTGGTAACAATATAACAAATCTAAGTATTAGTAAATCGGTATGTAAATTAATTAAATCAATATTTTATCAGCTAACCAAAATTAGATTTTACTAGCGTTCACTTTTTTATTATTTAGTTTCCCGCCGTGGTTTTCCCAATAGAGTACAGTATGGGGTTTTTCAAAAAGGGTGTGAAAAGATTTCTGCACGGTCGGTAACGCGCGCGTGTGTTGCAAGCGTCCATAGGCTACGGTAACCGATTATCATCAGGCGGGCCGTATGCTTGTTTGCTACCTTAGTTGTATGAAAAAAGTTTGTGTAAAATTATATTAGTAAAGTTGTTGAGATTTAGAGGCCTACTTTGACAAGACGGTGTCTCTTCTTGTCGCACTATGTAGGTATATCTTTTTGACTGCGCTGTCAAAACGGGTCTACTACATCTCGCCGATTTTAATAATAAAATTATGAATTACGTATACAGGATAACATTTTAACCAGTGCGGAATTTTATTTTTGTGGTTCAGAATCGGTAAAAGAAAACATTTCCGTCATTTGTTAAAATAAAATTTTCTTTTAAACGATTTAAAATCAGAAAAATATGAATGAGCGCGTCCGGCGAATGCGGCGGGTGTCAGCGGGGTGCAATCCCCACTCGGGCGGCAGGGTGGCGCACGTTAAATAATAAAACGATATATAAGATTGGCTATAAAAGATAATATTAAGTAACCTTTACGTCACACAATTCTCACTATGAAAAAGATATTTATGTAGGTATAACAAATCACAATTATATAAAACCCTGATCCTCTCGTGTTATTACATAATTATCTTCATTTCAGTTTAGGGACATTAGTAACAACCCTCGGTATGTAATAATAAACCAGGGTTCATTGTATAATTCAAATTAACACCATAAATTAGGGACATGTTTTATCTTGTTACAGATCTGTCAACAAGTTACGGCTTAAACTCTAAACATGCCATTGAATTTACATCTCTAATGCTCAAGAGTTAAGGTTGAATATTATAAGTGAGAATACAGTCAAATGTATTCTTGCCATGATTGTATGTTACAATTCCTTCCTAGTTTGAAATATTCGTCTGACTTGGCCTGAGTTATGATGACGCCATAAATCTTAATATTGCGTTTTTTCGTTACATCAAAGTTTGTAGATACAATTTAAAATGTTAGGGATACATTTCATAAATTAGAACTTCCATACATATGTTGAGTTGAGAACTTCGTCCTTTTTTTAAAGTCGTTATACCTAATTTGAAATCCTGTCCAGGGCTTTATTTCATTTCCATCTACTAATTATGATCCTTATTAGCCAGTTTTTTCTTTAACTTTTTCCGAATTTGTTAGATACTTACTTTCGCTCTCATGTAGGTACATAATGTGTATATTATTTAATTTATACATATCGCCTATCGGTAGGTAATGTAAGCCACAAAGCTGTCTGCGGCGTCGTAGTGGTTTAGACTGACCACAACCACCATCCAATACCTAAGCCTGTGGCAAGTCAAATGCCCTCTATTTGCCCATGGTTGGTTGACAACCTATACAGGTTACTTCAGGCGTATCACTACACCTATTTTGCAGTGACAGAGTGAAAGAGTGCATTTACCTCTTCATCCCGCGATCAAGTGAGATTCACCTCAAATAAGCGTAACCATCACAGTATCGAAGGTCTATTGGTACAGTAGTACCCAACTGATAAGGCGCGACGTGAATCTTCGTTCGCACATAAAAGAAAGTATGGCCCGAAGATTTACGAAAGAATGCTTAAAACTTACAATCAACCTTAGATCGCTACTATAAGGTTCATAATACATTGCAGCTGTTAGTTCCGTCTCACTCGCAAGTCCTGCCCCTCCGCACACATGGCGGCAGCTACCGACCAATAGCATTTGCCGCGCTTTGAAAATGTATCTTCTGCGCAGGTACATTGGTATGCCATATCAGTTGGGTACTACTGTAAAGCCCTGGCCCCACTAAAAAGAAAGCTAAGCAATATTGCTAACACAATTAATTTTTTCAAATTTAAAGCAGATCCTATGCAACTCATCAATTCCCAATCTTTTAATGAATTGAATTGTATATAATGAGTAACTATTTTACCAAAAAATATGACGCAACGCGGACTCAATCTGGACGCGTTGTGGGTTTGATCAGGGGGCCTACCACAAGCTCTTAAAACAAGGTTAAAATAACCTTATTTGTGTTTTGTCTTGTTTTGACGCCGGATGTCAAAGAGGGACAAAACACAAATAAGGTTATTTTAACCTTGTTTTAAGAGCTTGTGGTAGGCCCCCAGGGCTTAAAGGAATACTCCTACACTACGATACAATAAAATTAAAAGAGTAGGTATCCTATGATACTATTATTTGATCTTGCTTATGTTTGTTTCTTGTAATTTCGCAATATTTCTAACATTATTTTCTAAGTTGGGCTCGTTTTACACCCATGTTTTGTTTTCACCAGAAACGGTAGTGCATTCGTATATAAATTTTCACTTAGGTATCTACAATCTGTGGGTCGTAATTCTTAACAGTTTTATATATAATTCAATTCCAAAGGGTCTACAACGGTTTACTATAAAATTTTATTCTCGAATTTACAGCAGCTATGTAATTTGATTACAATTTAGCAGATGTCAATTTGAGAATTAAAATCAATACAGAAATATTGCTTAAGTGGCGTTTTCAGGCCCTCAGATCTTTAACTACTTTCGAAAGTAATAATAAAAATCATCATAACTCAACATAGTTATAATTTTTTTGGATTTTTTTGGATTATGTTTAAAACTACAAGATTTTTTAATTTCCAAAGATTTACTCAAGTTTACTAACCTTGTTTCATTATAACTCAACACAATTTTATTTTTCTTTAATGTTTTTTTTTGCTTTAGGTTTAAAACTACACAATTCAAATTCTGTAATAGCAAAGTTACAAAGTTAAGTAACATTTTTATTAATTAATGTTTCAGCGGTGACTTTGGACTTTATTAAAAATGTATACAAGTAAAGTTAAGTTGTTCGCAGTCATCTCAAGTTTATGTCTACTTTATCAAATCTAAATTACTAACATTTACGAGAGCTTTAATTATTGCAAAATATTATATATGTCTTCTTCTAAGAATATAAAGCTAATTATTTAAATTATTAGGATTCTGACACAAATAATACAACATGTATCTGTTACATTTAGTACATACTAAAACAAAACTATACTAAATATCTTAAACTAAAAAATAAAATACTAATAACTATAACTAACATGTATCTAGAATCTAGTATCTAGAATGTAATTTTCATTCTCAATAGCTGTTGTAAGAATAAGATTTTTATATTTACAAATTCTAACTAACATGTTCCATCAGACTTCGTCATCGTCCTTTATGGGCGGGCGGGGCTACCCCGTATCTTTGGTGGTAATCATAATTTATTAATGGTGTTCCATTAATAAATTTCATCCAATAACGCGGTTAACGAAGACCATTGATGGTCCATCAAAGGTCTTCGTTGAACCGCGTTCAGTTCATTTCATCATTCATTTTATGAAGATGAGTTATACCTACTCTAGAAAACCGTTTCATGTTTTCGCAAGCCTCACACCTCAAGGAACGGACTCAGTACCGGAAGCTCCTCTTGATAGGCACTTGTATAGAGAATCCGCTACAGCAAATTCCCTGGAAAAATCGGAGGATTACGAAGCGCCTAGAAACTGGGATCTTAGCATTCCGTTAACTTATGTAGCACCTTTGTAGGAAGTAGGAAAATAGATAGTACCGTGGGAAATTCTTCACACATTCTGATCCCAAAATAAACAGGCTTTTTATTAATTAGAGCTAAAGAAACTAGATTTTTACACTTAAAGATACGGATCAAATAGATATATCCTACACACGAATGATTTTCCAGGGTTTAAATCGATGCCAAAAACTGGGGCGTGGCGCTTAACAATACAACCACCAAATGGTACCTATCAAATGTAGATTTTAATGTGAATAGTGTCTTAGAAAATTAGCTGATATGATTCATTATAAGTAGTTCAAGTACTTTAATAATATTAATAATAATATCCTGGGTCATTCTTTACACACGGCTATCTGATATTTGATTTTGACTTATAATTATATTATTTTTTTATACCACTAAGGTGGCAAACAAGCAACAAAGAGCTAAAACGAGAGCGCTTCATATCCGGATGATATCCGCACTCACACCTAGGTACCTAGTATGTACTCAGCTTTATTTTTATAAATTACTAGCTGCACGGCACGTTTTCATTCGCATGGTGTCCTAATACCCTACCACTACCCCTACCCTACCCTACCTTACCCTACCCTACCCTACTACCCTACCCTACCTAATCTACCTAACCTACCCTACCCTACCCCTACCCCTACCCTACCCTACCCTACCCTCGCAACTTTCTTATTTGTTTCTTTCATAAGAACCTTCTCCTGACGATAACAAACACAACAAAAAAAGAATTAGCGAAATCGGTCCAGCCGTTCTCGCGTGATGGCGTGACCAAGGGAAATAGGGATTCATTTATATATATATATATAGATAATGGGTTCCAGAGGTAATTTAAATTATCCTGATTTTATTAAATAATTCTCAAAATTTTCGGTACTTACGTTAACTTAGACTTTTGCGTCATTTTTATGAGGAGATAAGGTTTGAAGCGGTGATTGTTGCTCGAGGGTACTTTTTAGTATCTGATGAAAATCTGTTGCCAGCACCTACCGGTGCATTTCAACAGCTATAATGGAGACCCAGTTTTCCCTTAGGATTTAGGATCATGACGAGATTGTGGTCAAACACAGACATACATACATTTATTGATAAAAACCTTCTTTCTTTCTTCCAGATGAAATCCTACATCGACAAGAACACAATAAAAATAAAATGAATCGAAAATGTTTCAAAGTGAAAAGTGAACGTGAATGTAAAGTGAAGTGAAAATGACGTCATTTTCCGATAATTTCAATGAAACAGTGATAAAAGCGTATGACGAGAGCTTCCCCCTACTGATGCCTCGATGGGGGTACGTGGTGTCGGCGTTTGTGCTCTTCCTTATTGGATTCTTCGGATTCTTTCTGAATCTCATGGTGATACTTCTCATGTTTAAGGATAGACAGGTGAGTTAATCTACTACTTTTAATTTTGTAGATTAAGAGAAATATACTTTTTTTAATTTCACATCGGTTCGGTCACTGATATACTTGTTTTCGCCCATTTTATCCGAAGGATATGGTTTTAGCCAGATAAAAACATTTTTCCAGGCTATGATTTATCTATGTGCCTCACTTAATTCCAAGCTAAAGCTTTAGTTTCAGCTCAATAGCTATAACGGTGTATATTGGAAAACCAGCCAAGTGCGAGAAGGTCTCGCGCACGCAAAGACGTTTCTTGTATGGGGGTTTCTTTCCCTTTCATTTTCTATTTTATTTCTATTCTTGTTGTTATAGCGGCAATAAAAATACATTATTCTGTGAAAATTTCCACTGTCTACCTATTACGGTTAATGAGATAGGTAGGTCACTGACAGACAGACGGATGAATGGACGGATATAGCAGAGACTAAGTAATAGGGTCCCGTTGGCACTCTTCGGGTACGAAACCCTATTAACAAAAAAACAAACAAACTTTTTATATCATGTAGACTCGCGGACATAGATAACTATTTTTTATCACAACATAAACATTCAGAATTTTGAAAATTCAAACTGAAAACGATTCCATTTGCGTTAACCCTAATGTTGATATAAACTTGAGTTCCAGTCAAATAGAGATCAAAGGAAAATAAAGAACGCGTTATTTAAATAATAAGCCTTACCTGAATTCAAATGGGAATACGAAGGAAGTGCTGATTGGGTTATTCAAATTATGGTTTAATTTGATTGGACGATACTTCGTCAGATGAACTCTCAAGGTCAACTTATTTATAGGTACGGTCAAGTGTATCTGTATAGGTAAGGTTGAGAGAATTTATTTAAGACTAGCTGCCCGGCGCGACTTCGTTCGCGTAATACCCTACCCTACATTTAAACCTTCCCCGGACTTCCACGAATATTTAAAACCCAAAATTAGCCAAATCGGTCCAGCCGTTCTCGAGTTTTAGCGAGACTAACGAACAGCAATTCATTTTTATATATATAGATTCATTCACCAACAGCTCTGTGAGGGGATGTTTGATGCATAGATCAAACAGTGAATAAAACATCTAAAATACCTGTTCCAATAAATAATGTTTTTGAAAATGGTTGCTTGTATTTGTATTGACAGATATAAATAGATAACGCGATCTAACTGTAAAGAGTATCATTTGATACTCATTTCATCAATCTATTTGAAACTTTGTGATTAGTTAATTGCTATTTTGACATGTCTGTCATCATCTCTATTATTTTGGTGTTGTTGGTATTTAAAAAAAAAAACTTTGAAAAATCGTGAGGCCTTATTCATATCCGTTTAGAGGCTTCTAATAAATATGACGGTACCTGGCCTCGAACAGGGCTCTTAGCTCATAATTACGGTAGCATAAGCCTCTTTAACCGTTGAAGAGCACGTAAACCTGTCGGATCCCACCGCTTATAGAGTCAGATCACACCGCTTATATACCGATTAGTCGAGAGCTTTACACTTAGCGTGTTCTTAATAGTATCCAGATTTTAAGGTAGAAATTTCTGCAGTAAAAAAATATGTGGTAGGTATTTGCTAGTTATTTACGCAAATACTTTATGGTTTCACTATTGGTCCCATAGTTAAAGTTGTTCAGCATGACTAACCCAACATAGGTTTCGAAAATATGCCATCTCGAAATCTCCACCTGGTATATAAAAAACACTAATATTGTTGATATCGGAAAAAAACACTAAATAGTTTTTTTTTTTTTTTATTCAAATTATTGCCAATTGACATAAGCTTGTTTGATGTTTCTCTATAATAAGATAATTGTGTGCACAGAAATAAATAAACCTCGTTATAACTATTTAAGTTGTATTTCTCTGTGACATTGTCAAATATCAAACAGGCCTTCATAATTGGTACGGACTGTAATACAGTTATATTGGTTTTGTATGAAAAAAATATTTTGTATGTACTAGTGAATTAGGAAAGTAATATACCAGCGGGCGTGCTTCGGGTACGACATAATTCCAAAAGTACTTATATGATTTTTATTTTTTAGTGTCCTCTTATAAGAGTATTTTCGAGCAATCGGAGCGTGCTACGTTGCCAAGACACCCGCCCGCTAACATTCCCAGATACGGCGGATTCGTATTTATTTGCTTTTATGGTTTATTATAAAAATAGATTCTTTTCAGGTGTATATGTATATTTTTGGCGTTCACGAAAATCTTTTAAGTTATCCAGTCACTGAATTTAAATAAATTTCTATTTAAAACCTATATTACAACGACCCACTAAAATCATATACAAATAACTATTAATCATCAGCTTTAGTCCAATTTCTTTGTTAATCATGTAGACTATTTGTTTTCCAATTCCGTCCAAAGCATTTATATTCAGACAAGGGATTCTTAGCTATTTCCCCAAAGATATAACGTATCACAAAAGACAGATTATCTACAAACGAGATGGAATGTTTAACTATTTAACGTGATGTTTCTATTCTAGTGTATTTTTGTCTTTCTCTAGATTTGTATCTCTATATCATGCAGTTTTTATCATGCACTTTTACAGACGGACGGTGACGGACTTTTACAGATTTTTTACAAAATTAAATGTACAATGACTGAGAAAATAGATTCGATCCTGTCTCCGATAAGGATCAAAAGGCTCTATGGGGCCAAATTACGGTACCTACGAGAAATGTAACAAATGGAAAAACTTTTCCCATACACTTTTTAGGGTTCCGTAGCCAAATGGCAAAAAACGGAACCCTTATAGATTCGTCATGTCTGTCTGTCTGTCTGTCTGTCTGTCTGTCTGTCTGTCTGTCTGTCTGTCTGTCTGTCTGTCTGTCTGTCTGTCCGTGTATGTCACAGCCATTTATTTCCGAAACTATAAGAACTATAATGTTGAAACTTGGTAAGTAGATGTATTCTGTGAACCGCATTAAGATTTTTACACAAAAATAGAAAAAAAACAATAAATTTTGGGGGTTCCCCATACTTAGAACTGAAACTCAATTTTTTTTTTTTCATCAAACCCATAAGTGTGGGGTGTCTATGGATAGGTCTTCAAAAATGATATTGAGGTTTCTAATATCATTTTTTTCTAAACTGAATAGTTTGCGCGAGAGACACTTCCAAAGTGGTAAAATGTGTGTCCCCCCCCCTGTAACTTCTAAAATAAGAGAATGATAAATCTATAAAAAATATATGATGTACATTACGGTGCAAACTTCCACTGAAAATTGGTTTGAACGAGATCTAGTAAGTAGTTTTTTTTTAATAGGTCATAAATTGAAATTAATATCAAATACTCAGGTCTATACTACCATTTACTTATATACCTACAGGTTTGTACGGAACCCTCGGTGCGCGAGTCTGACTCGCACTTGGCCGGTTTTTTTTAGGAAAATGGAGTAAGTCGCGGTCAACGACATCCAAGCGATACGATGATTAAGGTTTCTTAAATCTGGAAATATCGATACCAATGACTCAAAAGTTTTGGGTCTCCTGAGACCATATTCGTGTGGCTTCCTGCCCTCAAGGGTCCGTCTAAAACTGCCGGTATTAATAATAAAAGATATGACTCGGACAGTTGTAATTTTTTTTTATACAACTTAGTCGGTAAACAAGCATACGGCCCGCCTGATGGTAAGCGGTTACCGTAGCCATATGGACGCTTGCAACACAAGAAGCATCGCTCACGCGTTACTGACTTTTCCCCTCTCCCCTATGAGCTCTGGCGACCTTACTCACGCGCAGGAACACAACTTTACACAAGATAAAGTTATTTGGCTGCGGTATTCTGTAAGGTGGAGGTACTTCCCCAGTCGAGCTGCTCTTTGAGCGAATAAACGCTATGCTCTATCTCTCTCAAAAATTCAATGTCATTCTAAAAAAGCTATATTTTAAGTATTGTATGTTATAAAATTGATATTTTTGTCCTCAGCTATGGACACCGTTGAACATTATCCTGTTCAACCTGGTGTGTTCAGACTTCTCCGTTTCTGTTCTTGGAAATCCGTTCACGCTCATATCAGCGCTATTTCATCGCTGGATCTTCGGACGGACCATGTGTGTGCTCTATGGGTTTTTCATGGCGCTACTTGGTAAGTGAAAGTAATTTTATATAACTATTTAATATTAATTTTAATGTATTATTTATTTATTTATTTATTATTATTATAACCATAGGGTTTGATGGTGATGATGATTGAGTATCGAAATAATCGCGGCTCGTGGCAAGCATCAACTGTTTCATCTTGTCATAAAATTCACTTTAACGCACATGATGACAAAGGCGTCACTTGGATGGCAAGTTTTTGCCGAGGCGTAGCCGTGCTGTTATACTGAATAAAGACCTGAAGATCATATTCGTGTGGCTTCAACACTCATGCTGCCCTAACTGTCCCGTCTTAAACTATACGCACTTTTAAAGGTATAAACAATTTTAACAAAAAATATTCCGTTAACCTACACGTAGCTAGACTACGGTTTGTACACAAAACTCGTTACTGTAAACTCCAACATTTTATTATCCCTATATTGTAGCCTGAATTTGTAAACTGAAGCAAAGCTGATGTCAAACAAATCGCGTGGTTGGCTCTGGAAATTGATTAGCCAACGCTGGATGTCGTTGGATGCCCAGGGAATTACCTACATATCGACCTACGGTACATGTTATCACTTTCTTTCATATGTATTGTGCAATGTGCGTCATATTTAACGTGACCATTTATTTATTTTGTCAGACCGGGACACATCTGCGGAAATATACAGGATGAATTGTTTTAGGTACTCTTTCAAAAAACGGCAAACCTGTAACTTTAAAAGGAGAAGGAGATTATAATAATAATAATATAATCATTTATTCTCTCTTCACAAATTATATGTAAATAAAACCAATAATTTATTTATTTTATTTGGCTCTTCAACAATGAGTACACTAATACAGCAATAACAAAACAATAAAATTCAAAACCAAATCTAAGTGTCACATTACTTATAGATGAGCACAGCATGCACTAGTAGATGCGCTGATATAATTAAAACTAAAGCAAACAAAAATAATTTATAAGAAACAGAAAGAAAACAATTGGTACTTATAATATAATATGTCTAAACGACTAATGATCATTTTAGGTATGGCATAAGATACAATTTGTGAGAGACTGGTGTCTGTACTAGGAAAACCTGTACTACAGATCTCCAGACTCCTACCCCGCGTATTGTTTTATAATTAATTGATTCTTTTGTAATCCCTTATAAATAACCTAGCCCACCCTTAGCATTTCACTACCGTGTAATATGTATAGTGAAACTAAGTTAGTTTGTATACAGATTCCACACCAATTGACATAAGTTCCTGTATACAAACCCTAATCTCAAGACGTTCATCTATGTTATGTATTGCTACTGATTGCTACTGCTTTTGAGTTGTGACTAGGACCTGCGCAATTCGCCTAAGGCTTTGTGGGACTGATAAGTATTCTAAAGTGCATTCAAATATTAATGGAGGTTTGTACGTACCTAAGCCTATAAGGAATCTGTGACTTGAGAAACTAGTGTATAGACCGAGCTCCCAGAGCCGCCAAACCGTCTTAATTTCTGACAGACAAAATGTATAGAATTGAGTAGTGTTAGTACGTACTTCAAACGTATGAATACGTGCTACTAACTTGCCCCGTCGCGTCGGCCAATTTACAGGTACCAGGCATGAAAGGTATGTCATGTACATTACGTCGTACTTTTCGCTGATTTTTATAACTGTAGCGACATCTATCTGTTATACTGTGGTAGTTCACACACGGAAAGATAGATGGCGTGGCGAACTGGCGACACAACATCCTGCATTGCGCTTACGAAGTTTTCTCTAGAATCTCCATAATATGCAACAAGTAACTGACTCCAGGTACGATTACCCAGCCTGTCGGAAGATCTTTCCTTTTAAATGGAGGTGTCAGCCACCTAGCACCTCCATTTATACCAATATGATACTCACAGCAATAGTTCCATGTCATACTTTTCCAAGCAGCCAGACCAATCGTAGGAGACTAGGAGCAATTAAAATGTCGCTGTAGATGAGCACGAGAGCATTATTGAGACGACATTTGGCATTTTTCATCCAGACAATAATGGATGGACGTTTAGAAGTTAAGATCTGGTGGCACTCGTATCTCCACCTAGTAGATTAATTTGACAGCATTAGTTTTTTTCTATCCTTTATTCCATAATGTTTCTTCTTGTCCGACCTTTGAGCTCAAACTGGAAGACAGAAAGAATTTTTTTTGCACTTAATATTAGTATCGTCGTGTATGTAGGTATTTCGGATTGAATTAGGGATATAATGCATTCGCGAGATACAAATAAAATACATTATTACAGAGAATGATTTATGTGATAATTTTATACAAATCAGTTCACTCATTACTGAATGAAAAAATAAAACAAACACAAGCATGTATAATGTAGACAAGCTGTGTGATTTCCAATGAGTTTTATAAAGTAACAATACGTAATTTTTCCGTGTTAAGGAATATTTGAGCTTCTATAAAATATACCACGGACTATTAAATGTGTTATAGATAGAAGAAGATCATGCAGTATTTTCACGACTGAGTGGATTTAGATATTCACAGAAGCTAGCCAAAAATGTAATTTTATTTAAATATACACAGTACAAGAACGTTTAGGTCCCCTACAGAATTACCATTATTTATGTGGGCACAGACTGACTACGTCGGACATATTCTCTCTACCAAAAAACTGTGTCTAATGAGAGTCGGCCAACTCTCATGCATATATTAGTTGGCTATTCCGCGGAAACAAGACTGTCGCCGTTTAGGCTTATTCCTAAAATCCCCCCTAAGGGGGAAAAGTAGAATTTATAAAAAAACGTCTATAATTCCCCCCTGATAAAACCCCTTAGGGGGGAAAACTGGATCGAAAAAAATGTTTTTCGAGCCGCGCTCGAATAATCTGTGAATGTGTGCGTGCCGCTTGAACGTAATTTTCAATTATTGAGCGAATTACCCTGCGGGACATTGGGAAGTGGGACATAATGACTAAACACCCGAACAGCGTGGTGGCCGACACAGTTTTTTGTTAGCGACAATATATCCATATATTTTCCATTATTTGATTAACATTTTTCTCAGAACCCTCTTTCTTCTGTCCACACCTACCAATTTTTTGGTGTTGGGTATTTTCCCTGACCTCTTCTTAAAGGTTGAATTTCCATGCTTATCTAAAAATACTGAATGGATTTTCATTGAGGCTTAGCTCTGAATTTGGGATAGGCTTTTAGCGAAAATATATAACAAATATATTCAGACGGGAAAGTAATGTAATTTTTAAAGACTTTGATAGAAAATTTCCTTCATTAAATGTAAGTAAAACTATTTTAAACTATATTAAAAGTCGTTTGAATGTCTAATGCCAACTCCGAGGAGGCCGTATGTAAAACTTGAGCAATAAGAAATAGTTCATCCATTAAAGATTGCTTGGTAATATACAGAATGATTTTTTTTCCAGCCAGTGAGGGCAACTTCTGAAATAAAGGTCTTAGAGAAAAACGCTGAAAGGAACCCCGATCTGAATTTTGAAAAAATAAAAGTGAAATTTAGTTATTTAAAAAAAAATATTTATTATTTTATTATATTACCAATTTTTCCTTTCTCTAAGACCTGTAGTTCAGAATTTGCCCATACTGGGAAGAAAAAAAACATTCTGTATCTACTCAACAACTTTTGCTATTAAGTAGGTACTAGCTATTAATAGGTTCACCACGCGTTGAAGTGAGGTAACTTAATACACATTTACAGAAACTTTCTAAATTATGGTACTTACGAGTAGCAAAGTCTAGTAAGAAGTAGGATTAAATTATAGCTATCTTATATCTCACCTCAGTATCTTCACATCTCATCTCACTAATATTATAAATATGAAGTAGAATTTAAGATGTTGGTGACGCATTAACTTCTGATTAGTTTTGGAATAAAGTTAAATAGATATAATCTTTATACACACCTCTGAGTGTTAACTTCAAGTCTACTTTTGTTTTTTTTTTGGCGTTGATTGTTGTCTCATGGGCTGCTAGCAATCTGATATAGCACTTCTGAGCAGCAGTCAGAACAGACGGGCGACCACTGCGGGATCGGTCAGCTAAATTATCCATGCCGTGGTACCTCTGCAACGTGGCCAGGAGACAGGGTTGGGATACAGCAACTCTGCGTACTCTCGTTCTCTTGTGGAACATCCTTTTTCCCTCAAAGTTACAATTCTTGCTCGTAAAACTTCTGATAATCCTCTTGGCATTTTATCAATAACAACTTTCCTTGAAAAAATATTATAAATCCGTTAAAATTGACTAATGCCGGTTTCTATAAACAAAAAAACGAATCGTTTTGCTTAGCAATGGTAGCTTTTTTTATTGCCAAACTGGGCATATAGATCATTTCGTAAGCTAATTTTACCTGTGATAGCTACTTCCATATGGGCGGGTCTGCTATGCAAAGCTTTGAGGTCTTCGCTTCATTATTAGTAAATAAAGATATAAGAGTCTTAATTTTAATCGATTACGGTGCGTAAATTATAGGAATCGACCATAAGACAGATTTCTGAAATAAAATGAAATGAAATGAAATAAATTTATTCGCAGGGATACTCTCTTACAATGCGAATGAGCATGATCTCTTTGAATGAGCGTAAGCTTGGATTGAATTTCTTTTTATATGGAAGAAGAATGAAATGAATGAATTTGTTTTTTGTTTGTTTTATATTCTAATTCTACATTTTTAAGTAAAGAATCTAAAAAGAAGAAGAAATAATATAATCTACCGTAACAAAAAAGATTTTCATTTTTCAAACTTTACGCTAACATTTTTTTATGTAAGTAGGTTAGATACTTTTTTATCTCCTTCGGGTGATTAAGTTTTGGGGTGCCAAAGCTGGTCCTTAGTAAATAGCCTATGTGTTTCCAGCCTCCTACAACCAAAGTCCTTCAGCTCGACTGGTAATGTACCTCCAACTTACAGAATACCGCAGCCAAATAACTTTATTTTGTATTCCTGCGCCAGAGCTCATTGGGGGCGTGGTGATGTCCCGTATTTTGCAAGCGTCCATATCGCTACGGTAACCGCCTAACATCAGGCGGGCTGTACACTTACCGACTTTACCGACTTTGTCACAAGTAAAAAAAAAACGTTTTATAAAATTTCCCATAATCATCATCATCAGCGTATAATGTCCCACTGCTGAGCACAGGCCTCCTTTCACAAATGAGGGTGAAAGGAAATGGGCATACTCCACCACGCGTGCCCACTGTGGATCGGTGGAGGTAGGCTAAAGGTCAACCTACTACTGGAGTTTACAAGCGGCCTAGAAGGCCTCACAATTAATTGATAACCGGGACCAACGGGTTTACGTGCCTTCCGAAGCTCGGAAACGCTCTATTTGAAATACCACTAGGCGGTCGCCCATCCAGATACCGACCACGACGGTGGGAAATCATGCTACACCACGAGCGCTTCAATGAAATTAAAATTAAAATTACCCATACCGAATAAAAAATAAGTAGTCATAAAATATAAGGTCAAGTCAAACCCACGGAGGAAAAAAAAAGAAGGTCAAACCCTTTTTCCAATCGTAAATCGTGGAAAGCAACTTAATACGGATCGTAATTTAGTTCACTGAACAGGCGTAATATCGTTTAATTTGTGGATCTACTGAATTAAAATTACTTGTCTTTATTCGACTGACATTCCCCGTGCCAGAATGTCGCTGCTGGCACGCATATTCAAATTTATAATTTATACACCACCTTCATTTAAATCAGCTGAAAATCCTGAGATTTAGAATATGCCCGACTTTTTGTAGCATTATTTTATTATTTGAAATTTGAAAATCTTAATAGTAATGTATCAAAATGACTTTTTTTTATTCGCTAAATTGATAATGCAGTTTCGTTCTGGACACAGTTTTTCATGTTCACAAGAAAATAAAGCACTTTTTGGAATTAGCTTGATTATTTGTACAATTTACGAGTCATTTATGAATGTGCTTCAGATATGGGTAGGTAAACTACACATTTCTGGTTTAAGGAACTTCAGAATTTTAATTATAAGAAAATATAAACTTATTTCTATGAATACGCTTATTCCAAAGAGTATTGGATACTGGCTTATACCTCAGTATGATGTGGCCGATGGTGGCTATTGGCTCTCAGATACAAATAGCCGGTACTTGCTTGACGATAGATCTTCAACTTGAGAGTAGCCAAGTGGGTGAACTACAAAGTACTTTACCACCCAGCTATTGGTACCTCACGACGATTTTCTTTAGAGAAAGCTCGAGATTTTTGTACAATTCTAGCATAAGACCCTTCGCCATCTCTTTATGAATAGGTATATGCCTAAAAGTAAACCTAAAGGTGGGTCTACACTAGACGAGCCGAGCACGAACCGAGTCGCTCTGCGCGTCGTCCCTCGCGCGTCAAAATGAGCCTAGCCTTACGACGCGACGCCGCCTTGTAGCCATCGGTCAATGTAACTCAAAATGAACCCAAAGAAGCGCAATGTCGTTCATTTTGCTTGAAATCTATTTCCGCCAATTTCCTATAAGCGATAATGCGCTCTGATTGGCTAAGTCGAGGACACATGCCCTATGATTGGCCAAGTCAAGAACATATATGACGCAGTGACTGTGGCAGTGATTGGTCCTTACTGTACAAAATCACTGACTACTTGCGGAGTCGGATTGTTCGGTATAACTACTCTAAAAGGATATTTTCTCGACGCTTGTAACAAGCTAACATAAGTACAACACATTTTATATCCTAAGTGAGACTGACGAGAAATAAACTTTCTGATAGGTACTGTTCCGTGCTGCCACTTATCTATTCTCGTCTGAATAAAAAGCCTTGCATATTTTATGTTGACATTGCGTCGTCACCTCGCAAATCCTTTGTTTCAACAGTAGATGATCCGTCAATCAATCATGACAATACTGAAAACACTATACTATACTTTGTCTCCATTAGTCTTAGAATAAGGAAAAGCTCCTTATTCTTTGCCATTAGTAGAGTTTGTACGTTTGAAATTGACACCTGTCAATATAGGGCACTAATGTTAAAAGTAAGATGCTCTGTACAATAAAAGAAATGATTGGTTAGTGAATTTTCGAACATAAATCTTATTTATAAAATATGACATTATTCGCGGGCTCTTGTTGTCGCTAACGTGCATTCGGTCCTGGAACCAGTCGATATTCCATCTCACTTACAAGCGACTTGTAAAGTTGCAGAGGCTGCAAAATTCAAAATTCCAAAATAAGCATCGGTTGGACCAAATTATCTTATTATGCCTTTTGCGGTTGAGACCATGAGAGCGTGGGGTTTAAATCTCGCCGTTTTACTCGCCTTTTATCATCAAAATTTATCAAGGCTTCCGGAGACAAGAGGGTGGGGAGCTTTTTCCGTCAAAGCATCAGCTTGGCTATCCAAAGAGTAAACGCTGCCAACCTGCTCGAAACCTTGCCGTTGCAAGGTTTCTATAAAATTTTCTATATAAATATTTTTAGTAGCGGGTCTATTCGCGCAAAAATAACTAACCTTGACGGTTCGACCAAGTTGAAATTGATCGTAGTCACTAGTGCTAGTGCACTGGAAACAGCGGCTATCAGCGTCATGATGAACGCGAGATATTTCTAACTTACCAAGCACCTTACTAAATGTATCAACGCACATACTTACTCGATCGAAAGTCACTGGTCTTCCTTCTACTATGGTCACGGCCCAACATTTTCTTATCACGCGATTCCACGCAGCAAATACCTAACCTAAAACCATCTTCTCTATGTAAATTAGGATATTTTTTTATTTCGATCGCTTCTCGAACATTTCTGGGATGAAATGACGATCGATGTAAAGGATTTTCGGGTCATGAAGCAGAAGCATGAATCCAGTGGCTTTGTCCAGATTCTAATATATGGGCAATCTCTGATTTATTCGCCTGATGGTTCTTTACAGCGGAGGCTCGTCACATATTCTGATATTTGAGACTATTAATAAGTATAATAACTATAAAAATTATAACTATTAATTTAGTTATCGAAAGCTTAACTATATATTAATAAATCTTTGTTGATTACATCGGAATATGGAAAGAAAGTGATGCGAAAACATTGAAAATCAAAACATAGGTTTTAGAAATATGACAACTATTATATAGGGTGTAACGGAAAGTGTATATATACATTCGAAGGGGGTGAAGACTACATCAGGTACAGAATCTCTATAAAAAGTTTCAGGTCAAAATATATTACCCCAAAATTTAAACCAAATTATTGAATTCAAGTTTATTGAATTAAAATCCAAACCAACAGTCACCGGTCAATGAGGATCATTTTCATTTTGCGTCCCTTTCATTTTATCTTCCGCGATCTGTCCGCCTAGTACCAAAAAAGTGGATTACTGTAATGTATATACCTCGAAGCGCTCGGGGTGTAGCATGATTAGCCGTTCTTAATCGATCGGCAAAGTTAAGCTACGTCTGTCGTGGTCGGTACCTGGATGGGTGACCGCCTAGTGGTAGTTCAAATCGAGCGTTTCCGCGCTTCGGAAGGCACGTAAAGCCGTTGGTCCCGGTGATAGTCGTTAAGCTAGTTAGGTGCCTCTTAGGCGGCTTGAAAAACTCCAACAGTAGGTTGACCACTAGCCTACCTCCACCAATCCGCAGTGGGCACGCGTGGTGGAGTATCGCCCAGTCCCTTTCACCCTCATTTGTGTGCAGGAGGCCTGTGCTCAGCAGTAGGACATTATAGGCTGATGATGATGATGATGATGATATACATACACTTTCCGTTACACCTGTCAGTAAATCCCTTTCAAATAAGTATATAATTCCAAACCGGAAATAATAATGTATGGTGGTGAACATGAACATATTATCAGGTACATGCAAAGTCACGCAAAGCCGTCAGAAAGCCCTATTAGTGAGCTGTCACGAAACCGTTTATATGCAAAAATCGATCGTGTAGGGTGTGAAGTACTGTTTTATTTTATTAGCGAGACATATGGATAGGGAATTAAAATATATTTTTTTGCATTTTTTTTTATTAAATTACTAGATTGATTGATTTATCTTTCACAAAAGGTTTCTTATGTACTACTAGCTTACTAATAACAGAAAATAAAGAAATACACAAATTCTTTTGCAAATAACCAACCCTGTAATGTGACGTTTTAGGACATAGGTACCCCCTGGTATTATTTGCTTGTATGAGTTTGCCCAATCGATATAATATAGGTTCGGACTTTTTGGCGGGAACTTACAGAGTGACGTAACATTTTCATTTTTATTTTCAATAATTTGTGTATTTTGAGTTTTATTGTGTATTATTGGTGGTATTTTACCCAATAAAGATCATCCATGTGCACCAGTGAAGTTAAATGAAATGAATTATGTGTATCGTTACTTTTCAACTTGTCTCAAAATGTCCGTGAAGAGTTTTAGTACATTGACCACCATTGTAGTAAAACATGACTTTTATGGACGGTGACTGACTGAGGACTATAATGTGAAGTGATTTTGTGACTGGATATTATAATATAACTCGACACTGGCAGAAATGAGCCCTAATTTGGGCTTGGTTGCCAAAATTAAAAATAAGAAGAAGAAGAATATAGGTTCAATGGTGCGCCGTCATTTGAAAAAAATCAAAATGGCGCCGGATAAGAATGCCCTTTCATCAAGATTGGTTGTACCGTTGAGGTGAAAAGAGGTAACAAACATACTTTCGCATTTTTTAAGTTACTAGAAGCCCACGGGCATTAATAAATAGGTACCATACCAATTCCTCAGAGTACCTATACAAGTAATATTGAATAGTATGCAAGTATATATTACTGAACGAGAATTTAGGTATTCAGGAGGTATTTAATTAATTTGAAGGTTAAAACACGTAAATTACTATTAAATCGGTAATTACGCCTAATAACATGGATTGAGAAAGGAAATTTTCCTTTAGTAAAATCCTAATATATTACCAAAGAAAGATTGTTACTACTATGTACAGCTCCTGTACTAGAGTACTTATGTGCCGTGAGCACTGGTACGTGCAACGCTGCCTTGATACGAACTGCACATTCATAGTTTGAACGACTAAAATACATTGTAATTAATACCAATTTCTAGTTTTTAGGGTTCCGTAGCCAAATGGCAAAAAACGGAACCCGTATGGATTCGTCATGTCTGTCTGTCTGTCCATCCGTAAGTCACAGCCTCTTTTTTCCGAAACTATAAGAACTATACTGTTGAAACTTGGTAAGTAGATATATTCTGTAAACCGCATTAAGATTTTACGGAATCTACGGAACCCTTCATGGGCGAGTCCGACTCGCATTTGGCCGCTTTTTTTATCTATACTTTTACCTGGAACATTGAACACTACAATTACAATTTTACAAGCAACTCATATCGGTTTTTAACCGACTTCAAAAAATTTGAAGTCGGTTAAAAAACCGATTTGGAAAATTATTTTTTTGTCTGGAAGGGTACACTTCCCGTTTGGTCCCATTGTCATCAGATCAGGATTTGATTACTTCTTAGTGCACTTTGAAGTCGGTTTAAGTTTTTTGTAAAACAGTTCAAGTACGATATACGATGTATGGTTTTTAACGCTATCACTCTATTAATATTCTTACTCTATGGTTTAAGGTTTATTTAATTAAGTCTAGGTTCAAACTGGCAAATTAAGTTTCACTTTGCAGGGTTTTCTTTGTATACCAAAAATGTAGGTTAATTAGCTAATTTAGGTACGTTTCGAAGGTTACCGTATTTGTTAAATCCTGTTTTGGAACAGTAATCTTAAATATAGTAAAACATTTAGATCATTGGGTTGGGCATTAAAAAGTTGCCTATGTCCTTCTCCATTCCATAGGCTATCTGCATGCCAAATTTTGCTTGCTTTGCTTGAACAAACAAACAGACAAAAACATTAAAAGCTTCTGTTTTGGAGTCTGTATCTATATATATAAAAATCAATTACACTTTTCGTTGTAATTTTATAACTCAAGAACGGGCTTACCTATCCAAACCAAATGTTTAGGGTTTGTTCGGACTATTTAGTAGATGGTTTATGTGAAGTTTGCACAAAATCGGTCGAGCGGTTCTTCATTTATCGCATTTTTTGTAATAAATTAATTCAATAAATGGCGGATCATTTTGTTAATGGAGATTTTGCTGTCAGGGTAGGGTAGGGTAGCACCGTAGGGTAGAGTAGCACCACGCGAACGAAGTTGCGCCGGGCAGCTAGTTATGTATATAATAATTGTATACTAATTTGGCTTCCTTGCGATTTTATTATTATGTAGTAGTTAGATTTTCACTTGTGCCTTAGTTATTTTTATCTCTATTTATTCTTCTTTTTTGATATATCATGCTCTGAGTAAAGATAGCAAGGAGCAAGTCATAAGGTAGGGAATCGAACAAAGAATTGTTACAGACCTTTATATTTCACTGACCCAATTTACCCTTACCTTACCCTCGCATCCGTATCACGCAAAAATACGCGACCAATATGGTAAATCGCTTCAGGCGCACCATACGATTCCAAAAGCATAATATTATGAGATACTCTGACAAAGAATATTCAATATTACTTGCATCATCATCATCATCATCAGCCTATAATGTCCCACTGCTGAGCACAGGCCTCCTTTCACAAATCTGGGTGAAAGGGAATGGGCAGATACTCCACCACGCGTGCCCACTGCGGATCGGTGGAGGTAGGCTAGTGGCCAACCTACTGTTGGAATTTTTCAAGCCGTCTAGGAGGCATCCAACTAGCTTAATGACTATCACAATTAAGTGATAACCGGGACCAACGGCTTTACGTGCCTTCCAAAGCACGGAAACGCTCGATTTGAAATACCACTAGGCGGTCACCCATCCAGGTACTGACCACGACAGACGTAGCTTAACTTTGCCGATCGATTAAGAACGGCTAATCATACTACACCACGAGCGCACTCATACGGTTTATTTTAAAAGCAATTTTATTAGTTTTCTTTACATAAAAAATATTAACCTATTTTTTCTGTTCAATACGCTACGACGTAGAAGGTCTACGAGCAAAACTGCTTGATTAAAGATGGAGCCATCTATTAAATTTTATTGCCATCAATTTCCTTCGGTAAATTAAATCAGTTACCTTCTACGTCTATGGCTATGACCACAGAGTAGTGGTAATAGTACAAGGACGTCTGACGTAGCAGCTCGACTAAGTAAATAAAAATATATTTACGAAGCGTTGTTGCACTTTGTTGCAACATTTTCTTCTTAGTTCCATACGTTTTTATTTGTAAAACGATTTATATGTGTCTATTTGAACTTCAAAAGTTGTTTATCTGTAATAAAGAGATAAAATTAAATGTAAATAATCAGTAGTAGTTTGTAACAATTCAGTGTTTTTTAAAATGCAATGATTACAACGATAATATATTTATTATTCAATATTAAAAATTGTAAATTATTCATAGTAACATAATTAAAACTAAAACTAACTAAATAACAAAAAATTATAAAAAAATAAAAATTAAAAAGAAAAATATATACACATACAAGATTATAAATAAAACACGGAATTTAGGTCGCTGTCTATGGGTAGGATGCCCAAAAGACTGGCTACGTTACCTCGCTGGATAGCGAGGCTTATCCTCTGACCGAGGTACGAGCCAGCCCTTTGGTCTCCGGATGTCTCTATTAGGCGCGTCTATAGGTCTTCCAACAATTTAGGAGCCTTAATTAATTCCAGAATGAAAAAGTTTAATAGCTCAAACGCTTAGCTTGTTAACTGACCTACTACATATCTGCCGGCCAATTTTCAAATCACTTTTTTTGTTACAGGTATAACCTCAATCACAACACTGACAGTGATATCCTTCGAGCGATATCTCATGGTGACCAGGCCGCTGAGCTCCAGACACCTCAGCTCCAAGGGTGCGGTGCTGTCCATATTGTTCATATGGACGTATTCACTCGCGTTGACTACTCCGCCTCTAATGGGATGGGGCAATTACGTCAATGAAGCTGCTAATATTAGGTAATGACATTTATTTGTGCGACTACATAGCAAAGTTTGTTTTTTTCGACTCTTGTATCACTCACAGCTTTTCACCTCACTTGCGAGAGAAAACAAAATAAGTAAAGAAAAGATTCTGGTTAAGATTCCACCCATCACGCCGCAGGTCGTGGGTTCGATTCCCACACAGGACATGCATTAATGTGCATGAACATGTCTGTATGTCCTGAGTCTGGGTGTGATTATGTATATTAAGTATGTATTTACAAACATAAAGTAGTATATGTAGTATATCAGTTATCTGGTTTCCATAGTACAAGCTCTGCTTAGTTTGGGATCAGATGACCGTGTGTGTGGCATGTCCCAGGATATTTATTTTTATTTATTTATCTCTTTTTGATCTAGTGAGGTGATTAATATAAACAGTGTATTTTAAACTCACATAAAAAACTGTTGCTTTTATATAGGTGTGGTATTCTATGTAGGTCATGTATTGCATACAAATAAAATTCTGTATACGGGGTGGATCCGACAATACGACATTCAATGAAACCACGTAAAGTCCCATGTATACGAAGAACTTTTACTATGGGACCAAAAAAATATTACTGCTTTTCATACAAAAGGTACATGTCTCCTCGGCAAAAATGTATGAAAATCTGTGAATTTCAGCTAGCTTCAAAAACTAATTTCTTATGTTTGTCAACAGTTGTTCGGTGAACTGGCACGAGCAGTCAATGAACACCCTGACCTACATCATGTTCTTATTCGCGATGGGTCAGATAGTACCCCTCTCCATCATCACGTTCAGCTACGTCAATATCATCAGGACTTTGAAGAGGGTAAGACATCGTAATATCACTATTTAGACCCTGACGTCTCGTTTCACTTTGTCTAATGTGCGCGAACTTGACGAACGTACTTTCTTCCAGTTAAAAAAAAGGAACCCTATTTCTTTAGTTTAGGACCTATTTTGAAATTGAAGAAACAACTAACACGCTATTTTTCTTCGTTATTTTTGACTAGTTGCCTTCGTGAAATATGGTCAGCATGACAAGCCCACAGATTTCTAAACGATGTTATCTCAAAATACCCAATCTGGATTGATTTACAAATAAGATTAAAGTAAAATAACTAACGCTAATTGATGAAACTGGAATGCAGTCGTGGAAAGCCGGGGTTGCTAGTAGGTATATAAACATAAAACCTCGTTACTATAAAATCATTTCCATAACCAAATACATGTACAATACAACCTCAAATACAACTTAACCCAATTACTCCGCTAGTCACATTAAAATCAACTCAATTGATTATATAATTTTCCTTTGTTTATCTATATATTTCTGTAACAGCACGTTAACAACCTTAAACTGATGCATTGTAACCACGCTCTATATATCACAAACAATAACTCAGTACAAATTAACTCAATTATACTAAGCTTTGAATAATGTCAAAGCCATAATGCTTCTAAAGCAATTTATTATTTCCACGGCGAAGTTAATTTCTTTAGTATGAAGCAACGATACGAGTGGTTATAATAATCTTGTTTAAATTAGGAGGGTGATCATTATTGTGTTTTGTGATCGCAGCTTCGCGGTCACAACAGAACAGAACAACGCACGCGACGCGCAGGGCGGCTCAGCTCGTCTAGAGTAGACCCACCTTTAATCTTCGTCATATTATAATGTATATATATATAGTGATATTGTAGTCAAACAAAAATAGCCTTTTTGTATCTACTGCGAATATTGTGCGGTGCGATGACACAGGAAATTCAATTAAAAGTTTACGGCAATAGAATTTAGTTCAGAACATTTTGGTAAACCCATGCTCTATGACTTAAACTAATTACTTGGGTGGTTCTAATCTAACATACATGCTCATTGTTAAATGAAATAGGTTTAGTTACAAGAAAATTTAATTGAGAATTGAACAAAAAAGAAGTAGTGCCTATTTTTTTCTTTGTGGTGGTAGATCAATTCATATCAAATGAAAAACTGATCATACCATTTTTTGCATTCTTTTACTTGTGTTTGCCCTTTAGCAATGATTAAACGAAGTTCCTGGCTTCTGTGCTAGGTTAAAACCTAGCACAGAAGCCAGGGACTTCGTTTAATTTTTGTACAATGTCAATAAACATTTCATTATTATTATTATTATTAAAAAGGCTCTAAAACAAATTAGAAATTGTATAATTTATATAAAAACCTCTAAGTTTTATTGAGCCAAGCCATTTTATTTTGTTTACAATACTTATAATGTATTCAATCTTTCTTTCAAGATAAACATGAACTGAATGATAAACATTTTCTGTCTCGCACAATTGTTTGGATTTTTAAGGCTTTAGTTATAAAGTATGAAAAGAAAATATAAATTTAAACGGTTATCAATAAAAAAAAAAGCACTCAAAAATAATAAATTTTATATTTATAAAGTAACAAAAATAATCTTCAGTACGAAAAGGTTCTATTTATTTTCTTAATTTGATGTTTGTAGTAGCAAATGTGAGATTTCGGAAAGCCCCAAAGAAAGAAGTTCTGGCGATCTGGCCGGCCAGGACGGGGATCACACGGCCCGGAAACTAGCAAAAACACCGTTCGGGCCCGTTCTTCGGTTGTGTATCGCTCTATATAGTAGGTATTCGTATCCGCATCTGTAGATCAGTTTCTGGTTTCCATAGTACAAGCTCTGCTTTGTATGGCATGATGGCCATCAGATAGCCGTTTGTGAATGTCCGTATAAAAAGAAATATAGGTAATCTCCGGTACTACCTTACTTACCATCAGGCGGGCCGTATGCTTGTTTACCGAATTAGTTGTATAAAGAAAAAAAAAAACTACTAAACCTATACTGAAAATTCTTTCACTAATAGGAAGCTACATTTTTCTAAGAGCCTATATAGGTACTTTTGATCCCAAGAACGTCGTTGGTTGGAAAAGTCGTTGTTCTCAAATTCAACATTTATCTTTACAGAACGGAATAGGTAGAGTATATTTACCTAAACTTCGAGTAAGTAACATAGAGTGGTAATAGTTACCTCCTAAAAATCCCGGAATCATAAGCATGACGACTAAGCCCCGGAATTTAAAAATAAATACATTATTTATTGCACTTCCAACAATAAATTCGTAATTCGTAAGAAACCTACGTCTTACCTCAAATTCACACAAGAGGGTTTTAAGAAAAATGTTAACTGAATAGAATATTAAAAAGTGCTTTGATTTTCCTAATAAAAAGTTCTTAAGTTACGTCACAAAAAAATCTTTCGCGTCGAAATTCTCCGTATTTTCAGCGATGACAACAATTTTATTTTTAATAATATATTAGATACAGATATATTATGGTGCGTCCATGCTGCGCGAATCGAGCAATAGCCGAGCCACGAACGAACCTACAACGAGCACGATGCGAATCCCTTTGTTCGTGAAAAAACTGACAATCGCGCTCGTTCGAGGCTCGCATCAAGCCTGTCGACGCTACGCGAAACGTGCTCGAAGTGTGCTCGTTCGTGGCTCGGCTCGTGCTCGGTTCGCCAAGCATGGACGCACCATTAGAATGTTAACCGGACAGATATTCAATTTAATGTGTATTTTCTGTATAATCTAAGGAAAACCCGTAAATAACTGTCCATTTCATAGAGTCGACACATTTTTTACCATTTTCAACCATATTCCAGTGAAGAACGAATGCTGTTATAAATAGGCTAGCCTATCAAGGTCGCTGCCAAGTGGTAGCGTGCCCAGAACGCTGGCGGCATTACCTCTCTGTATAGCTATGCTTATACGTTGAGCGAGGTATTCGCCAGCCCTCTGGTCACGCGACGCCTCGATCAGGCGCTTACAAATACCGCGGTAAATACGATGAGCAGCAGGCCCCCATGGACCCAATGTCTCTACCCCAAACGGCTCAAATATTAGAGGTTACTATATTTGCGCCGTTTGAGGCCTTCGGCACAGGCAGCAGCACCTCCGGCCTTATTCATGGTCTCTGGAAGATGAGACAGAGCCAAAGTATCAACGCAGTTTCTTATATGTTCCCTTGTTTACAGAATTCCCAGCGACTTGGCCGCGTGAGCCGTGCCGAAGCGAGAGCCACCGCCATGGTGTTCATTATGATCATTTCTTTTACTGTCGCCTGGACTCCTTACTCCTTGTTCGCACTGATGGAACAGTTCGCTACTGAAGGCATTGTGAGTATAAAACTATACATCAACTTTTAGATTAGGCACATTTAGATTATTATTTCAATTCCTCTTCAAATGGTTTTGGAATCTACAATCGTAAACTGGTACACTTGTAGCAATCCAGTCATTTATAAGACATCAATATTTAGCAGCTTTAACAGACAGCAAGTTTTAGCATGGTTAAGAGGACATAATCGCAAACCAACACTATGCAAAATAGGATTTTTGGAAAGGTTCAATGTCGACATAGGCCAAACCCTTAAACCAAAACATATTTTACTAAGGCTTTTATTAGCTTTCAGCGATCCAAAAATAGGTTATAGCTTCATTACATCTTTCGTACCTCCATAACTGTGAATTGAGTAAATAAAAGTTCGAAGCTCGCCGACACTCGTCAGGTTCGAGCAAATATTTGATTTTTGACAGTAAAACCTTTCACATGGACGCTCCGCCATTTGCAAATATGTACCTACAAACTTGTTGCAATTACAAAGGGCTCTGATTAATTCTAGGGTGACGTGTAATTAATATAATTGGACTGTTTTACAAAAACTTAAACCGACTTCAAAGTACACTAAGAAGTAATCAAATCCTGATCTGATGACAATGGGACCAAACGGGAAGTGTACCCTTCCAGACAAAAAAAGAATTTTCCAAATCGGTTCATAAATGACGGAGTTATGAGGTAACAAACATAAAAAAAAAAAAAAAAAAAAAAAAAAAAAAACATACAACCGAATTGAGAACCTCCTCCTTTTTTTGAAGTCGGTTAAAAATACTCGGACTTTTACTAAATATGCACCATTAAAAAGGGTGATTTTTGGAACCTTTTCACTTACAAGCAGTCTTGCTCTATTCATTGTTAAGAATAAAATTCCTTTCTTGTGAGACCATTTTTATACTAAGAAGTCTGTAAACAAGCATAAGGCCCGTTGATGGTAAGCGGTTACCATAGCAATATAGACGCTTGCAACACACGAGGCATCACTCACGCGTTAAGGCCCTTCCCCCCTCCCCAGTGAGCGCTGGCAACCTTAATCTCGTGCAGGAATACAACATAAAGTTAATTGGTTGCAGTATTCTATAAGGTGTAGGTATTTACCCAGTCGAGCTGCTCTTTGAGAGATAAAAGCTATTTGTTTTTACATCTTTTATGGCAAGTGCATTGTTTGCCGATATTATATCAGCCACAGGTAGCCACTGGCTGCACACAAAATTTACCTAAACTTAAAACCCAGGTTTATCTAGGCTTGCTATAAACTATTTCAGGAAATAAGGGGGACTGTGGTCAATGTGGTCATGCTTGAAACTTACCTAAGTAAGTAAGTATCCAACATTATGGGTCGCGAATCTAAACCAATAGTCTTGTATTTATGCGAGTACTTGAGGTGTTCCAGAAAAGTCGTTACCCATAAAAAAGTAATTTCAGGAAACAATAATATTGATACCATATTGATACAATATCGTGTTGTCGAGTACATTCCATAGAGATAGAATAATAATAGACCAACTGTACTGAGTATGTGCCACCCGTATGTAAAACGCTGCCTTTAAACTTACTGCGTGTTCACAGTTTAAACGACTAAATACATTATAATGGTTGCCAATTTCTTGTTTATAATCGATACTTTTACCGAGAAGATTATGACATGGAACTCATATCGTAATTTTTTCTGACAGTAAATAAGTATACGATATGTCCATAATGCTATATGCAAACTGCTCACGCTTTGCACAAGGTAACGCTATCACTCTATAATATTCTTGCTCTATGGTTCATTCCTAGAAACCATAAAAATAATAAAAAAGATAAGAATGGCTATAAATATAGGAAATACAATCTTAATATTGCTTTCTTTGACACAAAGCATCCTCAAAACCCTTTACAAATTTACAGTGTGTTAAAGGACACAGATAGGTAAACGTACCTGATATATCCCAAAGGAATGAATTTCATTGTCGCCCTTGCATTTTATGTTCAAGACAATGATAAAATATCTCTTGAAATCCCTTTGATGAAACATTTAAGTGCCACGGGTCAAGACGTTCTTATAATATGTAGTTAGACTTTCTGCATATCTACCCTTTACTCGCGTTGCAAAGATAAAAGCTTTTTGCCCCAGGCTTTTTGCGTGACTGACTTTCGCAATCGTGCCTCTTAAATATTTACGCCCATTACTTATTACGTAAAGCTGGCAGTAATTAAAGTTTCTAGAAAATTTCATCGTTTATATTCAGCCTTAATTTAGAGTTATCTATCGATTTTGAAAAATATATTTTGTTTAGCAAATTCAATAGCATCGTTTTTACCTTTATTCAATTTTCTTTTTGTACAATAGACTTCTCTAGCTCCTTTTCTGAGTTATTGTGATTTAATGTCTAGTATAGTATAGTGTCTCATAAAGTTTTAGCAATTAAACGATGAGTATATATTATTTTATTATTAGGCTTTGTTTGACCCATATGTTTCCTGTCTTTAATGCAATAAAGCTCAATATTCCAAATAATTTAACCAAGTGATCCAAATTAAAACTATCGTCTCCAAATTATGAGCCAAACTTTAATAGTGCCCGGTTTCAATAATTTACGGACTGTTAACGTTAAAGATTTATTAAAATTAAGACTATTATATCTTTACTAATAATGAAGCACAGACCTCAAAGCTTTGCATAGCAGACCCTCCCATATGGAAGTAGCTATCACAGGTAAAATTAGCGTACGAAATTATCTATATGCCCAGTTTGGCAATAAAAAACCTACCATTGGTAAGCAAAACGATTCGTTTTTTGTATTGAAACCGGGCATAAATGATAACAGTTAGATCATAAACAAATATTCCATTAAAGTGTTTACTAGCCCCCTTACTCATAAAGCGCTATTTAGCTAATATACTGTTTAAATGGTCATGTAAATAATGTCACATTATTTGACAATGAAAATAGAGTGACTTTATTTACGTGACCCTTTAAACAGTATATTAGTTAAATAACCTTTTATGAGTAAGGGGGTTGGTGTTTAATAGGCTTGCGTAAATCAACTAATAATGAAATAACTTCATGATTCTATCAGTTTGAAGGGTAAAGATAAGAAGGGTAAGAATAGGGAATAAATTGAATTTTACCTAAAACAATTTTACCTTTTACAGATATCACCAGGTGCCGGGGTTATTCCTGCGCTCGTTGCCAAAAGCTCCATTTGCTACGATCCTCTTATTTACGTTGGAATGAACACTCAGGTAAGTTCATAACTTTTTAAACTCTTTTTAGCCAGAAGTTAATATTAACTCAGATGAAATAGTAGTTCAATGTGTAAAATTGTTTCAGTTTCGTCAATCAATCAAAAGAATATTCGGCATACACAGTAAGCAGAAGCAGTCACAAACAGAAAAAGGATTCAACAACACTCTAATGTCGCCTGCTCATAAACTTTCCTGCATGAATGAAACAACCCGATTCAATTCCTCAGAAAGCAACCTATCTATAGTACCCAAAAAGTCTAAGGATAAGAAAGCGACAACAGATGATATTTCTGAAGCATCTAATAATGAATTCTACAAACCATTTACTAGGACACTTGAATTATGCACCATACAAGAAACTAAAACTACTTCTGATGCAGAAAGGTCAGGAGATACTGTATATGATGATGAATCAAGCAGCCACAAAAAACTGAACGTATTTGGTGAATCGTGCAAAGTTCTCAGTGAAAGATCACCAGTTTTAACATTTATGGACTCCGAACGTCTTCTTTTCAGCAAAATTGCTATTACCCAAAATGATAATGAAGGCGATGATAATGCGCCAAAAAATGTATACGGTAATGAAGCTTTCGTAGAACATATGACCGATGACACAAATAAAGATACATTTGATGCCGAGAATGAATCTGAAAGTTTTAAGGCACAAAAGATGATCAGGCAAAGTTCCTCTTTGGATTTCGGAAAGTTTTCTAGTGAACACAAAAAAAGGAAACTATCGGTCGAGACAAAATTGGAGAGTTTCAAACAACCTAAAGGATTTTTTAGGGATACAATAAGCAAACTTTTCGAACAGGACTCAAAGCAAGTTCACGATAGCTTTAAAAGCTTTCTATGTGAAAAAAATGATCATGAAAACTTGTAGTTGCGAGTCCGGAACCACGTTGAAAAGTAAATAATTGAAAACCACTGTTTGTGTGTTTTCTGGTCTTTGGAGACTACGGCCATACTCGTGGTCTTACTATTGAGGTGCAATTTTTATCTTTGGTATATCATAATGATACGTATGACACATTGGTGAAAATTGTTCCGACCAATATTAAATTGGTTATATTTCACCAATTAATATTTAAGGAGCCGATCCCACAGAGAAGAGTTCTAGAGTTCCGCGTTCCGCGGAACTGTACAAACAGCGAGCGAGTAGTCTAGAGTTCTAAAAGTAAATGGGCAAATTTGTATGGATTGCTGGTCCCATTGGCGTACAGCAATAATTTCTATGCAAAATAAATATGAAATCTTATTACTGTGGTTTATTTAGAAAAAAAGTTATAGAGTATTGAAGAATTATGAGATAATTGGAGATATTATGAAATTGCAAGGTAGTTGCATTAAATGTAATTAGTATTCCGTAACAAAAGGTGTAATTATATATATACAGCAAGCAACAGTTTGTTTACATTCGTTATCTCGTCTCATTGGCCTTACTTAAGTTTCATTAGTGACCGCTCATGGGCTAGAATGCCCATTGTCCTTTCTGCCTTGTGTCACTCAGTAAATTAGACAGTGATAGCTCAGACGTGTCACCTAAACTGCCAGCTTTATTAGAATGGAACTCCGACAGAACTCGCGTTCCCTTGAACGACGAGCTCTCTGTGTGCAATGATCAAAGGCGCCGCATAGATTACAGTGAACGCGGAACTCAGAACTCGGAACTCTTAGAACTCTTTGTGGGATCGGCGCCTTAGGGGTTGTACTCTCCCCACCTTTGAAGGCAAAAAGTACGTAGTTTTATAAGAATGAAAGTTTTAGTCAAAACATCTGTGATATAGTAAGAGTGCCAAGGTAAAAAATAAGAGATTTATTTTTGGGATTGATAGTAATGTAACTAGAATAAGCTATTACCAATGATTTAATAAAATCTTTAAGTATATTTACTTCTACCGATACTGCCCCCCTTGACAAGATGGTTGTCGACAATCGTGATCGTTAGTACACGATCAACCTTTGTATGAGATTGACATTTCAAATCGAAATGTCACGAGATTTTTAACAATCTCTTATGTCAATCCCACACAAAGGTTGATCGTTTACTAACGATGACGATTGTCGATAACTATCTTGTCTACTGGCCATCATTCTACGAGCTAAATACCAATCTATTGGCATTTTTAGGATGCGTTCTAATAGTATGATACGATACGGGTAACATAAATAGTCTATTATTGCAATAATAGACTTAAGTCACGATTATCGTATACTATTTTAATGCACGTATGTCATAAACCGACTACTAATTTTACTGTCGGCAGCGACAACTTGCACGCCACACATGGCGAATACAGTGATACCTACCTTTTAACTTGTACCACCTTTTATATGTACCTGTATTGCAAATAAAGATTTTGAATTTGAATTTGAATTTGAATTTTGAATTTGAATTTGAATTTGAATTTGAATTTTGAATTTGAAATTTGAAACCCGCAATTATTACACGCGTTTCCGTTTAAAAATGGACTACTTAAGTAGTGGTATAAAATACAAGTCGTTGTTTTGGTCAGCGACGAGAGACTCAGGGGCGATAATACAAATGATACTGGTGCTAAAAAAAATATAAAAAAAAACTTTATTTTTTAATAATAATAAAATTTTCTTCTTCTCTGCAATAGTCCTTGCACTTCGCGGATGCTGTCTTTGGCCGTATCTCTTCAACAGTACGGGCAGAGAAAGAATCCGCTTAGTGTACATATTCCCAACACATTAAAGTATCTTAAAGGGACCGTACGTGTTGGATCTGTATCCCCATGCACGCCTTCCAAAAGGACCGTTCCTCGGACCGTGAAATTCCAAAAGGTAAGATGAAAATAATATTAATTGGAAAATCATGTATTAAGTTAAAGTGTAGACGTAATAGTCAACGGGAGTGCGAGGGATTACAGGGGTGGGGCGACGGCGGCTTACGCCTAGCTCTAGTCTGCGCACGGGCCTATTAACCACACGTTGCGGTAATTTTAGTTCAAATTGAATAAGGTATTTCTCACTGTATTTACAGTATTTAATG
Organism: Achlya flavicornis; assembly: GCA_947623365.1. Lineage (NCBI taxonomy): Eukaryota > Metazoa > Arthropoda > Insecta > Lepidoptera > Drepanidae > Achlya > Achlya flavicornis. The sequence continues at coordinate 11,140,284 of OX392482.1, forward strand.
GAATGAAGGGCATTTTTGGAAAATGTATTTTTTATACTACCGCCCCTGGGTCGCTCGTCACCGACCAAAAAAACATCCTGTAGTATACGATATTAGTCGTGATCTTAGTCTATTATTGCACGGCGAAGTTAGCAACCTCCCTACGCGCGCACGTTCGGACGCAAAAGAATTAAAATCGTGCAATGAGAGACTACTTACGTCATACGTATAGTAACATTTTTCTAAGTATTCTATAACGATAGTAAAGTTAATATATCCACAATGATTCAACTTGAATGAGATTATTGACTTCCATATAAAAATATGTAACCTCTGAATATGATCCTTAAGTCAAGGATAAAACTAACTTGTGGTTTTATGCGATGAAATAACAAAACAAATACAAATTTATAATTACTGATATTTCAATGTACCTACCTATGTCTTTCATATAGGTTAACTTTCATGAAAACAATTTATAGGCATCAATTTGTCGCAAAAATGTACCGTTGTTTAGATATTCTACCTGAAGAATTCGAAAACCAATGATAATCTCTTTTAATACAGTCAGCCGTAATAATTCAATGAATATTTAAATTGATTTTATTACAAAAAATATATTTATCTTAGTAAATAAGTAGATAGAAAATTTTTACTAATAATTAATTAATTTTTGGTGTTTATATTTAAAATCTAATCAATGAAAATGTAGGAGAGAAACTCGCACTGACGTCATTCAAGATTTTGATTATGAAAGTTATTTATATCAAGAAAATGGTATTAATTATGTTAAAAAAATAAGTAAATGAGAAGTTTGTTGATAAATATAACAAGTCGTGCCAGAAATTTAACGTAATTAATATGAAATTGTAGTTGATTGATATTTTAATTGAAAGTTAACAGGTGGTGCTTGTCAGAATGGATATTGAATTTATTAGATTGTTGTTGTAACATCGTTTTTATGGCGTTCATGATTGATAAAATTAATTGATTGTATTTTAATGTCTTGTAAAAAAAGTGAAAATGAATTTGTAGAATATGCATCAGAATGAATTAAATTTAAATGTTATAGTTATTAATTGGAATGTCAATTAAGTTCTATTTATAATAAAAATTTAAATTTGATTGTTAAATTTAAATGTTTGTGATATAATCACGCATTTGACTTTTATACTTAAATTTATTTTAAAAAAATGATCGCGCAGTATTTATATGGACAATGTTGGGTATAAAATCGAATAAAAGTTTTATCTCCTTCAATAAACTTGAAAATCTTATGTCAATAATTTAAATAATTACAGTCAGCGCCAAATTAGGTACCTACATAAATTACATTAGATATTTTAGTTATAATTAGGTTATGATCTGTGTAGTAATTGTTTTTAGATAGGAGCATTCAAAGCAACGGTATTGGCTTTAGATAAAGATTGCGTGACCAATGTCACAGTGAAAAGTGAAACGTGTATTGAATAATTGATATTGATGTATTTTTTAATGTTAGTTAATAAGTACCTATACAAGGGGCTGACTGTACAATTTTGATTGAATACCCCATTAGCAATGTATGGGTCATCTGTGCCCATAGTTTACATAAAATTATTAAATTATTGTACATGGACAATAATTTTTAGGGCTATTACCTACTGTAATGGCAAGGATTATTTTCGTGAAAAAAAACAATATGTAATTAAAACCAAATAAATATGTGTATAATGGTCGTACCTAGTGAATTTAATTTAATATTTTCATTTGCGAAATGAATTAATGTTTCAAAAACAACAGCATTGCTTTTTCATATGAAAAGGTGCAATGAAAAATTAAATACATTATAGGTAGGTATAGTTTTATTTATATCAATGTATAATTTACTGGCGCAAACTTCTTTAAAGATTTAAAATAAAATAATTATATTTATATCTTTAGTGTTTTAGATATGAACAAACAATATTAATAGATCATCATTGAATGTTTTAATTCATTAAACATTTACCATCTGATGTGTGTATTTTCTTTGATGTAATTTAAACCATGAAATATTTTATGAGGCATGAGGAACCCGAGTGACGCGTGTCCTATGATAACAATTGATGTCATTGCTAATTTTAACCAACTTCAAAAAAAGGAGGAGGTTCTCAATTCGGTTGTATTCCTTATGCGCCGCAGGTCGTGGGTTCGATTCCCACACAGGACATGCATTTGTGTGCATGAACATGTCTGTATGTCCTGAGTCTGGGTGTAATTATGTATATTAAGTATGTATTTACAAACAAAAAGTATGTATATGTATTATATCAGTTATCTGGTTTCCATAGTACAAGCTCTGCTTAGTTTGGGATCAGATGACCGTGTGTGAGAAATGTGCCAGGATATTTATTTATTTATTTAATTACCCTCCTATGATCAATGGAACACCATTGATCAGTGTTGATAAGAGCTGCCGAGTGGAAGTGGTTCTTGTGGAAATCTTTTTTTCTGGGCTGGTGATACATAGAATATCCAACACCTATACTATGGTGTTGGGTTTGTTTATTTTATACTTACTGGGTATTATATATTTCATATTATCGCTTATTTTTGTAGCCCTAAGTATCGAAGCGAATCCGTGTTTCGTGTTTTCGGGAACGCACTCACCCATTTCACGCCGTATTGCTAAAAATAACAAAAATTTAATATCTGAACGGGTCTCATAATAAACGACGCTTTCGATTGTGATTTTAACGTTGCGTGGTTAGAATTGGCTTGAAAAATGCAATGGGCGTCCGTGATCACCTCTCCGTGGGATGGGAACTCACAAAGGTTTCAATATTTGTAAGTACCCATTTTTCTGCTGTCAAAATTGGATTCATACTTAAATAAATAAATATCCTGGGACATTCCTCACACACGGTCATCTAATCCCGAACTAAGCGGAACTTGTACTATGGAAACCAGATAACTGATATAATACATATACTACTTTTTTGTTTGTACTTAATATACATAATTACACCTAGACTCAGGACACACAGACATGTTCATGCACACAAATGCATGTCCTGTGTGAGAATCGAACCCACAACCAGCGGCGCGATAGGTGGATTCTTTACCAGAGTCCGCGCCAGCTGGCCCGTCAAACTTACGTGTTACTTGTGTTTTCAAGTATGTTGAACTTATTTATAAGATACCTACTTCTTAAAAATTAAAACTTCGCTAAATTGTAATCCCCAAATAATGTAAATATTTTCATTGTTTCAGAAAACAACCAAAATTTCTTTTATAACGCTAATTAGGTGAAAAAGTTTATATACTGAATAAAAAATTATAAAATTTCCTATAACATTAACCATTGTTATTTTTTGGGATAATTTGCGACTCAATTAAGTAGGACCATCATGATTCTAAGAATAATAAAATATGCCTTTAGAAATTTTCATAGAGATAATTTTCCATTACATATTTTTCACTCAACTCAGCCGGATGGATTATTTCTTCAATATTAAATATGTTTCCAAGTTAATCTCTCGCATTTGTCGCTTTTCAGTCTCGATGAGGTCTTAAGGTAGAGCGAGAGGTACATTGAGTTTGTCTTTCCACTCCTACTCAAGTGAACAATGTCTCAAGTAGGGGATTTCTTGGCTGCTTTACGCTTTTGTTTTCGTGAAATCTCGAGGAAACAACTAATATAAGGCCCTTCCCACATGTAGCTTTTCAAAAGAAACTTAACTGATTCATTATTAAAGTTTATTTTTGTTTGAATACAATCTCACCATGGTAAGTAATGATGTAGCCGATGGTGGTTAGAACACAAAGCTTAGACAGGAACTGGCTCTCAAGTGCAGCTATATACACCGATAGGTGCTTGGTGACAGATTTCCAACGTGGTAGCCAGCCAGGCCGTCCTATGGTTTCCTCACGATGTTTTCCTTCACCGAAAGCTCAAGCTCATTTTTGGATTCGAATCCGCGACCTTCGTCAAAATTCAATTCAAAATTCAAAATCATTTAGTTTATTAAAATTGACCTTCGCAAGCACTTATGAAAAGTCTGACTCTAATACTCTAATACCGGTTCGGAAGGTTGCATTTGCTGAGAAGAGCCGGCAATAAACTCAGCAATTACTCTTTTCAAAACAAGCTTAGATTCATTACATAATATTTACATTCTAATCGCACTGAAAACAATTGCGGGCCCCGGCGCGGCGGCAAAATTACATAGTAGACTGAATAAATATTTAATAAGTAAATAAATAGCAAACTTAAGCAGACCAGCCCCCACAAGCAGCAACTGTGTGGGTCAGTCACGGGATTCGACGCTGCTACCACAGCTATCGCCGCCTTAATATAATTAATTTATTTATTCATTTTTTTTTTTTTTTTTTTTACTACTTAAAGCTTTATTAACAACAAATATGTACAAAATACAATCTATATTTACAAAATATAATCTATATATAGAAAATTTCCTCAAGCCTGCCGCTGCTTCCGATTAACGGCAAGGTTCCCAGAAGGCTGGCAGCGTTTCCTCTTTGGATAGCCAAGCTGACGCGTTGGCGGAAAAAGCTCCCTGCCCGCTGGTCTCCGGAGGTCTCGATCAATTTTGAAGACAAGGTGCCAGCCATTTATTCATTATTTGTTCCAAATTAATTTATTCATTTATTTATTCTAAGATGCCATTATCCCATTGACATGATGTCTTTATATAGAAGCGGAGAGTATATCCTCGACCATAGATAAACTACCTACATGCTTTCTTCAGTATTTAGTAGCGTGGCGATCAGCACTGCGCGTCACTTGAAACTAATAACGTGTTACCGTATAGTAACAATAATTTACACATACCCGTGCTAACGGCACATACTCTAGTACAGTCACTCTATTAATATTCTATCTCTATGCGTGGTACTTAGTATTTCAGTTGAGAACCTCAATTGAAATACTACTGCCAGCATGTGCTAGAAACTCAGTAAATTTAAAAATATGTTAACCGTTTCGCTCGTAAAGCACAGTTTTTATTCAATAAGTGAATACAAGAATATGACATACACAAATAATACACAAGGAATATGAAATGCTTGACATAAAAAATAAATTAGATTGTAATTTTATTGACATTATTATATTGTAAATTCAAACCTATGTATATTGAAATTTTATAACTTTGATTATGTTGAACATTATTTTGAACTGTTTTCACTTTGTTATATGTTAATTTGCACGCCTTTTCTATGGCAAAATATGCTGAACAAAATGAGCTGAATGTACCATCATTATAATGAACCATATTTTAGGCAAATAAAGAAATTTGAATTTAAACGGTTAGTACCTAATTATCTGACAGGCCAGTTGGCGCGGTTGGTTAAGACTGGTTAAGATTCCACCTATCACGCCGCAGGTCGTGGGCTCGATTCCCACACAGGACATGCATTTGTGTGCATGAACATGCCTTTAGTCTGGGTGTAATTATGAATATTAAGTATGTATTTACAAACAAAAAAAGTAGTATATGTATTATATCACTTATCTGGTTTCCATACTATAAGCTCTGCTTAGTTTGGGATCAGTTAGCCGTGTATGAGGAATGTCCCAGGTTTTTTTTTTATATAACTTAGTCGGTAAACAAGCCTACGGCCAACCTGATGGTAAGCGGTTACCGTAGCAATATGGACGCTTGCAACACAAAAAGCTTCGCTCACGCGTTACCGACCTTTCCCCCCTCCCCTAAAAGCTCTGGCGACCTTACTCACGCGCAGGAACACAACTTTACACAACATAAAGTTATTTGGCTGCGGTATTCTGTAAGGTGGAGGTACTTCCCCAGTCGAGCTGCTCTTTGAGCGAATAAACGCTATGCTCTACCTCTCTTATTTATTATTATTTTTTATTTTATTTTCGTTTCAATAGCCACATATGAGAAGGGCCTAACGGATAGGTACACCGGCTAACCACATCGTACTATCGATCAGACATAACGTCATGAAAGTAATATTAGCTAACTTATCAAGTGTCGGTAACGTATTTCAATGAATATATTACCTCACATACCCCATCGTGTTATGGATCTCTGCATATTGTGATTGCATTTCTACTTCTTTGTAAATATTGATAGGAACAGGTACACCTCGTCTCAAGGTACACCTTGAGACGAGGGTGGAGTGGGAGTACAAGATTGGATCTAGAATAATAAAACTATTTAGATTGTATTTTTAGGAACAGAAATGTCTAGCGATATACTTAGTGGGTGGATATTTCTTAAGTCTTTTTTGTTAAATGAATCAAAAAAATAAAAATATATCTAAGTATATTTTTAGTGTGGTGTTTTTTTATGGAAAATGATGATATAACCGAAGGTGATAAGTATACAATGTCCTAAGTGACTAGCTATCAAAAGCAGATCTTATGCCTGTAACACAACAAAAGACGTAAACTAAAAATTACTCTAGGGATATAAAATAAATAAATAAATGAACGTTTATTTGTCTCTAACTTAAAAATAACATATAAAACAAAAGAAAATAGTAGTAAATAAAAGCAGAGACAAAAAGGTCTAGTGCTCAGCCATGGCTGTGGATAGGCATATCGCACAACCGCTGATATTCTGCACTAGCCTGACATTAAATGATGAGTCTGCATTAAATTATACGATATATAAGATTGAAATAAATTTAAAATAAATATAAAAGTAAGAAACCACAAGTAATTAAGTCCTAAACTAGCCCATAGATTGTTATAGGAACTTATGTATCTTTCCGTATAGGATAATAAGCAAAGCATAAGCTGTCTGCGTGCCAATTTTCATTGCGATTTGTTTTGAAAAGGTTTTAAGGTGACGAACTGATGAGAGCTCAGTGGTAACGATCGGTGCCGGGTACGAATCCTACTATGAAGTTGAGCTTTCGGTGAAAGAAAATATCGTGAGGAAACCATAGCACGGTGGCACCCATCTAGTTGGCTACCACCCTCAATTTGAAAATCAGTCGCCAAGCACTTGGTGGTGTGTTCCGCAATTGACAGCCAGTTCCTTCTTTGTGTGCTTACCAGCTTCGGCTACATGATCATTTACAATGGTGAGATGGTGAGCATGTAGTCAAATGTACGATTAAGTCGGTAAATAAGCTTACAGCCGCCTGATGGTAAGCGGTTTCCGTAACCATAGAATAGAATATGAACACTTGCTTGCAACACATAAAGCATCGCTCACGCGTTAGCGACCTTTCCCCCCTCCCCTATGAGCTCTGGCGACCTTACTCACGCGCAGGAACACAACTTTACACAACATAAAGTTATTTGGCTGCGGTATTCTGTAAGGAGGTACTTCCCCAGTCGAGCTGCCATTTGAGTGAGTTAACGGTACCTATCTGTTGCCTTGCTGGCTACCACTCTCATGTTGAAAATCAGTCACCAAGCACCTGGTGGTATGTTTCGACAGCTGCACTTGACAGCCAGTTCCTTCTAGGCTTTTTGTGCTAACCAGCTTCGGCTACATTACTTACAATGGTGAGAATGTAGTCAAACACAAAGGTCTATTTGAAGTAAAAAAGGTAACAAAAAGGCATACGAAATTGCATTCATATTTTAAAAAGTTCGTTATTAATTAACTGTAATTAACCAAGAGTCTATGCTTTATATTGATAAGAAAACTTCTTCTTCTTCTTTTTAATTTTGGCAACCAAGCCCAAATTAGGGCTCATTTCTGCCAGTGTCGAGTTATATTATAGTTTCCAGTCACAATAAATCACTTCACATTATAGTCCTCAGTCAGTCACCGTCCATAAAAGTCATGTTTTACTACAATGGTGGTCATTGTACTAAAACTCTTCACGGACATTTTGAGACAACTTGAAAAGTCACGATACACATAATTCATTTCATTTCACTTCACTGGTGCACATGGATGATCTTTATTGGGTAAAATACCACCAAAAATACACAATAAAACTCAAAATACACAAATTTATGAAAATAAAAATGAAAATGCTACGTCACTCTGCAAGTTCCCGCCAAAAAGTCCCCGAAAACTTCTTCTTCTTTTTAAGTTTGGCAACCAAGCCCAAATTAGGGCTCATTTCTGCCAGTGTCGAGTTATATTATAGTTTCCAGTCACAATAAATCACTTTCACATCATAGTCCTCAGTCAGTCACCGTCCATAAAAGTCATGTTTTACTACAATAGTGGTCATTGTACTAAAACTCTTCACGGACTTTTTGAGACAACTTGAAAAGTCACGATACACATAATTCATTTCACTTCACTGGTGCACATGGATGATCTTTATTGTGTAAAATACCACCAAAAATACACAATAAAACTCAAAATATACAAAATTTAAGAAAACGCTACGTTACTCTGCAAGTTCCCGCCAAAAAAGTCATAAGAAAACTTTTTCTTTCATTTGTCATTGAGTGCCTTAAGTCAAATTGACATGAACGTCACTATTATTTACGCTGAAAACTAATAACACAACGGTCATACAAAGTTGCTTAATTTAAATATTTCCTATTAATGTCTATAAACGTGATAAATAACATAAAATGACGGCGCTAGACGATTTACCAGAAGTGGATTCATTTTTTGGATTAGATTTGAAGACTGGCTCCTTAATTATTGCAGCTATTGGCATTGTATGTACATAGTTTTTAATCTGTATATAAAAAAAACCTGCTTTATTATATTATGTACCTACCTATAGATAATATATAATGGTGTGAGGATTTTAATAAAATCCACTTTTACTTTACATTCTAATTAAGAAGTCCTTTCGAGAAAAAATTATTGTCCTTTTTTTTAAACAAACCAACGTCTATTGGGTCATCTAGTTCTACATGCGTCTTTCAAACTATGTAAACAAAAGCTTTTCAACAAAAACTCGCATAATAAATGTGGAATGTTTACTCAGGTCCACCCCATGGCATACGGCTGTTCATTCTTCATCCCCTTGAGCTACCTTCTTGTTACAATATGGATATTGGTGGCTTTATTTTTTGCTGCAAGTGTCGTCTTATTCTGCGGCCTAACTAAGGTATAAATGTGTCATATTTTTGTATTATATAAGTACCTACGTAAAATATGATTAAAATCCTACGTATGATATTTAGTGCTATCCCCATATTGTGTAAAGTCAAAGCCATAGCGGTCAAAGCCAATTATTTAATAAAGGTCAAAGATACTGAAGTTATCTCCACCATCGGTTCGGAAGTCGGCCTGTAAGTAAGAGACAAGAGGAAAAACCGGCCAAGTGCGTGTCAGAACTCGCGCATAGTAAGGTTCCGTACGTAGTCACCACGAGTTTTCTTTAATAGGTACTAAACCTAGAACTGAACATATTATTAAATGAAAATTGAATTGAAAAGGATACGAAGCGCTTTGGTCATACTTTTGTAAAGCCTGTGATAGCTGTGTAAAGCCGTGTACGCACGTACGAACAAATTTGTTGCGTTGCATGATACGCAACAACTTGGTTCGCACGTGCGTACCACTAATGAATATCGAACACTGTTCGTCAAACATGTTTGCGGCAAAACTAATAGTATGTTCTGTAAGGACGGTGTTTGAAGAATTTCCGCTACTTCACAATTGACCACTTCCAATGGCGCCACCATGGCTATTAAGATAGAGTTCACGACTGTTGTGTGCGAACTACATCCCGCGTACCCGGACACAACGCTTCGCTACATCGTTTCTTATACGAACAGCAAAGGAGTGGAACTCTTCCGGGATCGGTGTTTCCCGACACCTAAAACCTAGATGTATTCAAGGCTAGAGTGAATAGGCTTTTTCTGGGTAAGCGTGCTACATCCTCGGCCTCGTCATAACTCCTCATGGAGACAGTCGAAGGTCAAACGCAAGCCCATTTAACATAAAATGAAAAAAAAAACATTCTCGTTGGCGTTTGAATATGCCGTCCTCAAGACTGTTGTGTACGAACTCGATTTGAACTATGTGTGCGTTGGTGTTCGAATATGCCGTCCTCACGACGTTTGATGATTGTGTTCGCTATGTTCGTGTTCGTACGTGCGTACACGGCTTAAGCGTTTACCGTAGCCATAATAATATGAACGCATGCAACACCCGGGGTACCCGGTACCCCAGTGCATTACTTGCACGTTACCGACCATTCACTCCACCCCGATGACCTCAGGCCACCTTACTCACGCCAATAAGGAACCATAAAAATATCCAATTAATCACTCAAGTATGAAAGATCGTGTTCTATCTTCGACAATCTAAATAATAGATTACCTATACATAGATACCACAGGTATGAAGAAGGCCAGCCGGCACTTGAGTCGTTATGCTTAGGTGTATATACATCGTTGACAATTTACTGTTTCTTCACAAGAATGTATGGTTGTAGTAGCTTCTCTCTGCACGTGCAGAGCAGAGAGAAGCCTGGCTAAGTGAAAATTTTATGAATAAGCATAATATATTATATATATTGTATAAGTATTTGGAAAAAAAGCTGTAATTTTAAAAGATCTTCCACAAACAAAACAAAAAAAAGCCTTACTAAGGTTCTTGCCGGAGTCTTCTCAAATTATGTGTCTTTCGAACCGGTGGTAAATTCAACTATATGTAACAACTTAACGTTCATAAGTGCCTTACCAGGGCCTAAACTGGATAAATGACTTTTTTTATTTTGATTTCACCTTGTAGTTGATTTCCACGACAAAAAAATGTCTGCACAGAATAGAATAGAACCAGCAAAATGAGTTTAGGACTCAAGCATGAAGGTTTCCGTACAATAATAATAAAACCAACTTAGAAAAACAAACACAGTTATGGTCTCTCCGCCTAAATTGCAGTTATCCTTCCCTTTCAAAACTTTAATCTTAATTATTTATTAGTTTTTGTTCATCTTTGGACCCAAGAAATATTCATAATGTTTAATATTGAAGACCAGCTTATTGATATATTCGGACGATCTAGCGAACAGATTTGCCACAACAATAGTGTTCCGTTCCACTGGAGACGGATCCCTAAAAATAAAGCAATTTTCGCCTTACGAATGAACCTTTTGTACCTAGAAATCGATTTGATTCTCCTGTTCCACATGTAGAGACATTACTGAAAGAAATATCTTCACAGGGAGATGCCACATTATGTGCAATATGGATCTGGTACGCAGTGATATTTGTGGTGATCATGTTGATGATGATGATACTCCTGTCTTTGGTGTTCACCTCGAGGAGGCAGAGGAACCGTGTGTTTGTTGTCATTCTGGGCATACTGTGGTATATATGTAAGTACTTACTAGGTACTTAAATTTTGATGAAAGACTTGTACTCTAACAGATTTAAAGGTTGTTAAAATTAGGAAACGAGAAGCGATGGACATCATTTTTATATAAGCTACGTACCTGTCTATGTATACGGTCTACATTATAATATTCGTTAGGATTAGGAAGTTAAGATTTGGGATAAGGATATTAGTTAGGAAAAGATGGATGGTACATAAAAATTCATTAAACCTTGCTTGATCAAAATGTGTTATTTTATTCGCTAATTTATGATCTAGGTACAACTCTTAAGTTGTACCTAGATCATGTCACAAATTATGGTTTGAAAACGATGTCTTCCTTAAAATATCCTCCGGTAGTATCCCGGTAGTATACCGGTAGTACTGTAGTACCCAACTAATATGGCTTACCGATGTACCTGCGCAGAAGATACATTTTCAAAGCGCGGGAAACGCTATTGGTCGGCAGCTGCCGCCATGTGTGCGGAGGGGCGGGATGCGAGTGAGACGGAACTAACAGCTGCACTGTATTATGAACCTTATAGTAGTGATCTAAGGTTGATTGTAAGGTTTATGCATTCTTTCGTTAATCTTCGGGGCCATACTTTCATTTCTGTGCGAACGAATATTCACGACGCGCCTTATCAGTTGGGTACTATTGTACATCGTTTTCAAACCTTCATTTGTGACATAAATCTATCTAGATACAACTTATGCGTTGGCACTCTGAAATCAGGGAATAAAATAACCCATTTTGATCAAGGAAGGTTTAATGAATTTTTATTTACCATCCATCTTTTCCTAACTAATATCCTAAATCTTAACTTCCTAATCCTCACAAATATTATAAATGCGAATGTGAGTTTGTTTGTTTATTACGCCTTCACGCCTCAACTACTCAACAGATCATCGTGAAATAAAAGAAGGACATAGGCTACTTTCATCCCGGGAACGTGGGTGTAACCGCGTACCCGGGATGAAAGTACCGTTGTATTATTATAAATGGCAAAAGATAAAATTATGGGATGAGGATAATGACTAGGTAATCCTTCTATGCTTAAGTCTACCTATTGTTTCTCCTATTTTATACTCAAATTTCAGGTCACATACGTATCGAAGATCGAAGAAAAGAGTGCAGTAATAAATGTCCCATAAATAAAAATCCATGAATATTTTTGCATATCTCTATATATAATAAAATGAATCCCTTTTTCCCTTGGTCACGCCATAACTTGAGAACGACTTTACCGATTTCATCCCATCTTTTTTTTACGTTTCCTAATACTCTTGAGATGGTTCTTACGGATTTTTATGTAGGGTCGGATATCCTTCGAGCACGCGGGTGAAACCGCGGGGCGGAACTAGAATATCATATTTGGTTCAGTTTCACAGTCACTGTTGGTCCTAAAATGGTAATTATGCTTCTAAGTTATCATCAGTTTGGAAGACAGCCTTGAACTTACGCTTTCCTCTGCATTAATTCGGCGTCTTATTCCACATGTCATAATATTTATTTTCCAGTAACAATATACTTCATACTAGTGGTGAATAGTCACCGTAAAAGAAACCTCATGCCACCCAGACTCTTAATGAATATCCCCACTACAGAAAAAGAAGAATGAAGTGATCATAGAGTATTTTATAAATGAAATTGTTAATTTTATAAATGAATATTATAATGTGTATGTTTTTTTTATCAACCCTGCTGTAATATAGGTCGTGCCAATTGCCATTGCCTTTCCGTAACCTTATTATGGTGACCATTAAGCAGGCTGTGTAATAGAGTTTAATCATTGTGAAATAAACTGTAGTAAAACAGACGGGGCCAAAATTTTACGGAATAGACTCTTACTCTGGTGGCACCAGTTAGTAAACTATTTTATAATTCGTTTTAGTATATTGATGCCTCCTCCCTAATCTACCGTCACATCCCTATTACCCAACCTACTATGTCACTTGCATTATGGCTGCGCACGCGACGTACTTACCGCACCACGAGCAATTAGTTATCCGCTATAATATATACGCTAATTATAATAAAAGCGCCGGAAAACCACGTGTCGCGATCACCCGCGTTAAATCATCACCGCTAGCAAGCAAAGAAGAGAAGAGAAGAGAAAACGCAAGCTCATCATCCAACTAAGGGGAGCGCGCCATACTGGCGAAAGAATACTGGATGTGACTGGTAAGCTAACCTTTCCTGTTTCCCACTCCTACTCATTTATTCTTCATGAGGCTTGTTTTTATTTCGTAATTAAACATCTAAATCTATTTAAAGTCCATTACAATGTAATTAAGAAATTTGGCGGACTCGGCGCCGCCATACTCTATTAGGTGTTTTAACACCTTTTGAAATAATAGTATTGAATAAAAAATATCTAGGCTATTTAAATTTATTTTATTATTACATCGAAATCTTAGGGGTTAGAAGGATTAGTATTGGCGGTCCGTGCCTTATTTTTTAACTCCAACCAAAATCCATACCCTACGAGTAGTCCGTACAGAGGTATGCCTGAAACAAACATGATGCTATGAATTTCCTATTCTTTTAAAAAACTTCATGAGAAATTGGAACTTAATCATCATTACTTGGTATTATATAAAACCTTATCTAGGTAGAAAGATTTATGGTCATAGTCATGCCTACAGTAATATGAAGGAAATATACCCGAGAATTCATAAAATAAGATTCCTTGCGAACTCTTACAGAAGTTGGTTCAGAGATATAAAATGCAATCTTCCGTAAATAAATATTACGAAATTTTCCGTAGGTATTGTACTAACAATGTCAGAGAATAGTATTGCAGATTTCCAACTTGCTCACAACATACAAAATGCGTGCGTAATAGTACATTGTGATTAGGGAATACAAACCGGTTTCACCGAAAATCGAAAAACCGGTTATTCGGTACGGTTTTGACCAAACAAAAAAACCGGTTTTACATAGAACCAAAACCGGTTTTTCGATTATTTTCGGTTTTTCTTTCAATGTTTGGAAAAACTAATAAAGGAAGATTTGCCGCCGTTTTGTAAACTGAGTGCAATGCAGGTAGTATTTTTGTGATGAACTGAAGTGTTGATGTGTATTGTGTTGAGCTGGTAAGAAAATAACTTATAATAATGATTGTTTTTATGATAGATATAAAATACGTATTTTTTTACATTACTTAGGCATCAAACAAGCGTACGGCCCGCCTAATCATAACCAGTTACCGTTGCCTATGGACGCTTGCAACATAACGGTTATCACTCGCACGTTGCCAACCCTCAAACTTTTTGAATCGGGGAGCTCATTCCACAGCCTGAGCGTTCGCGATAGGAAGCTTCTTTGAAACCACACTGTACGAGACCATTTTGGTTCCAATGTGTGAGGATGGACTCTCCATCGGTGATTACGATGGTAGAAGTTGACTGGGCATCAGGTCAAACAATTCTTCAGAACACTGTCCGTTGGAAAAGCTGTAGAACACACATAAGAAGGCAGTCTCTACTTAGACTAAGGAGCTTTAAAACACTTGTGAGCTCGGGATCGTCGACAATTTTAACAGCACGTCGCTGAACTGAGTCTTAATACCAAAGCTGGTATCGAGGTGCCCACAGAAGATAGCAACAATTCATTTGGGCCGGACTTGCGACTTATATAGTTGCAGTCTTTATCTCGATAAGAAGTACTACTTCGCTCTATTAATCACACCGAGTTTTTTGGATACCTTGTAGATGATTTTGGAACAGAACGTCGCTACAAATATTAACGCGAAGGATCCCAATGCTTTTCGTGATGTTGAGGGACATGTTCTAGAAATGAGGAGCCACAGAAAATTGACTTTTCGCAAACGGTGAATGCGCAGGCTTGCGTGTGACTTAGTGTAGTTTAGTCGACCCCAATCGGAGTCACTAGTTTGTGTACTCTCGATTTAAGACAAGTCCTTCGCGCCTTTCCTCCAATATAGAATGAGGGATACTAGCACGGCTCGTGTAATGAGCGTCCCCTGTAATTTCATCTGCATAGCAATGAATACTAGCAATAGAGAGTATATCATTAATATACTGGAGGAACAGTGTTGGGGATAATCCAGAGCCTTGCGAGACGCCAGCATTAATGTCATGCTATCGGAGCAACTACTGTCAGCGAAGGCTTTTATGTATGCCAAACAGCTAGCTGACTGATTGGTGTTGTTTTTTACCTATCTGCACGACAACAATTTCTCTAAGTAAAACATTCGTATAATAATAATCACGTTTTTGTGTACACGCAAGTTGCTGTGCCGTTAAAATATGATATGTTCATAATATTACGTGTGAAATTAATATTATAAAACGTACGAAACATAATTCAATAAATGTACAGTCGAGGACATAAATATGTATACACTTTTTGAAATTCAAATGCTATTTTCTCGCATGTTTAACATTTAAGTGTTAAACTATTACACAAATCATAATAGTATATGTTAGAAGATTCTACCTTTATAATATCTCATAATTTCAGTCAGTAGTTTAAGAGGAAACCGTTGTTGAATTTTACTAATTGTATACATATTTATGTCCTCGACTGTACATAAAGTCATCATATCTCATAACAATTAAAAACCAAGCAAACGTGATATCAGTGTTGGGCATTAATCAATTAATTTTTCAATCAACTCGTTAATTGACTAAAAAAGTAATTGCAATTAAATCAATTGCAATTAAACGTTTAATTGCATATTGCAATTAAATTATTTGGATTAATGTACGTTAATTGTAACTTGCAATTAAATTATTTGCAATTAACTTTTTTAATTTTAATTAATTTTACAATTAAAACTAACAATTAATTTACTAACCTTTGCAAAATCAATAAAGATTATTACAAGATTTCGAAAATTTTACCTACATTAATCAAAATCAATACTTTTTATTGATAAAAAAAATGAATATTGGTATGTTTTTCATTTGTGCAATGTTTTTATATAGTAAATAATAGGTATAAGGTTGCAAGTCGTGACATGTTCATTCTATAAGGCTGATAGCTGAGAACTCAAAGCGCTCGCCTCTCGCTCTCACGCACGTTCCGTCTATTTATGTCTCAGTCACTCTCGCGACGGCTGACTGCCGTTCAGTTCAGTGCAGTGAATACTGCCGCGTGAGCTAGTCTTGTAAGTTGCACGTTCTACGTAGTGCAAATATTTCGTGGCGTTAAGACAAAGTTTCGCATAGGTACTTCTTTGTGTTTTGTTTTGATCAACGTAGTTAAATGCACACAATTTTTTGAAAGAAAATCATAATCATAATCATCATAAAAAATGTCATCGATAGAGGACATTGACGATGACAGCAACGTTTCAGTGAGCGTTTCGAGTATTAATAAGTCATTAGAACCGATTTCGCCTGCATCAATAACAGACGCCGCCGAGTGCTCGTCTTCTTCGCAAGCGCGACTTCTCTTACTTGATGGAACATATTTCAAGTACTTGCCTGAAAAGTCTACGGGTAATAAAATTGTAGCGGTGTGTATGAAATGTCCAAGAGAAGTTACGACAAAAGTTAAGGGATATCTTAATTGTACATCGAACTTTTTGAGTCATTTGAAGCGAAAACACGGAAACCAATGCGTTGAAGAGTACAAAACATATGTGAAAAAAAAGAAAACTAACGAAAAGAAAAATGAGGATTCTACTGTCAAAATCAAAACTAGTAAAACCAAGAGATCAAATGAGAATAAAGTTACCCAAGAACAATTCGATGAAAATATTTTGAAATATTTTATACACTCCATGATTCCATTACGAGCAGTCGAAGATATATATTTTTCTAAAATTTTTACTGACTTGGAAATTTGTGAAATGGGCCTAACTCTAATGAGTCGACGTACTTTAGGACGTCGTATCGAAAAATACTACAAAAAGCAAGTGACGAAGATAAAGTCGGAACTAAAAGATGTTGACTATGTATGCACTACAATAGATATTTGGTCCAGCAAAAAGAGAAGTTTTATCGGAGTTACAGCGCACTGGATCACACATGATCTTCGCAGAGTTTCAGTGGCATTAGCTTGTCAAAGATTTCAAGGCGTCCACAGCTACGATCGTTTATCCGAAATCATTCAAGAAATTAATGCAGATTTTGACCTCAATACGAATAAAATAGTTGCATCGGTGACGGATAATGGCAGCAATTTCGTAAAAGCTTTCAAAATATTCGGTGTCAAATTAACCAATATTGATATTGTTGACGAAGTTATGCTAGGTTCTCAACCACCTGAAGTTACATTTGAATCAGATGTTGAAGAAGACGAATCATCAAATATAGAGGATCCTGAAAATATTCATTTACTTCCTGCTCATTTTCGATGCTGTGCACATACGTTAAGCCTATGCGCAACTACGGACGCGAACAAAATTCTAACCGAGAAAAACACCCCATTATCCGAAATGCATGCTGTAGTCATGAAGAAGTGTAATGTTTTGTGGAAGGCTGCAGGACGACCAAAGAGTGCTGAAATAATACAGGACGTATTACAACACACGTTAAGCCGACCTGGTGAGACAAGATGGAATAGCTTGTTTGATGCGCTCCAGCAAATTTACAATATTAAAGAAAAAAACTTGCTTTTACATAGATCATTAAGCATAAAAAATGCTATCAAAGAGAACGAATTTGATTACATACACGAGTACTTGACCTGTACTGCGCCAGTGGCAGAATCGCTCGACATAATGCAGAGTGAGACCAACGCATATTATGGGATAGTCCTGCCGTGCCTTTTGGCATTAAGAAAAAAACTTAAAAAAATTGAAAGGAAAAACAACTTTTCTTTTTGCAACCCTCTGATCAAGGCATACATAGAGAGTGTCGAAAAAAGATTTGAAAAAATGTATGACGTCAACACTCCTGAAGCGGAAAATGCGGCGATTGCAGCATTGTCTTACCCAAGATTTAAAAATAAATGGTTAACTTGTTTAGAGCCCGCGGATCGTACAAAAATTCTAAATATTTTCAAGACCTGTATTTCCAGACAAATGAATGAAAATGTAGTAACATCAACAGCAACAAAAAAAAGTAACCTAGAAAATATATTTTTCAACTTTGACTCTGACTCAGACTCCGAAATTTTAGCGACAGAAACAGACCAAATCACCTTCGAAGCACCACCGACTAAAGCCGAACTTTTTATGATGCACTTTTTTGCAGAAGAAAGCCAGGATTTGCAACTCCTCAACAGATATCCTGAGATAAAAAGCGTTTTCATTAAATATAACACACCTTTACCATCGTCAGCTGCAGTTGAACGGCTTTTTTCTTTTGCGACAATGACAAATCTGCCGAAGAGTCACAAATTGACCGACAGTATGTTCGAAAAGAGAGTCGTTTTAAAATGCAATCTAAACTATTATAAGCACTTATAATCTGTTTTTATCTGTCTAATCAGGTTTAATTAAAATCATTGATGATTATTAATATCAGTGTTTGATTTGTAACTAACGATAGTCCTTGTAACTAACATGCGTATTTCAGTACCCATCTTACTTACACATTTTGTTATGATACCTACCATACCCGTCCATGCAGCCACGCACCAGAACCGTACTTTTTAATTGTTAGTTTTTAATTAAAATTCATAAAAACAATTGAAAATTAATTAATTGTTAACTGTAGCAAATCACAATTGACAATTGATTAATTATTAATTGCTAACACTACAATTAACAATTAATTAATTGTTAATTGTAATTTCCACAATTACAGTTGATCAATTGTTAGTTGTTATGGTGACAATTAACAATTATTTATTGTTAATCTTTAATTGTTTTTACAATTAAAATTTGCCCAACACTGCGTGATATGTTTTAATGATTTAATTCGTTTAAAATAAAATCAAAAGGAAAGGAACCGTGTAGTCTATATAAACGAGTCTCTGATGAAGATGAATTATTTATTACGGTATTAGCGATAAGGAAATGGAGAGTGTAATGATCAATGCACACGCGTGTCATACGACGTTTTTCAAAACACTTGCGCGAAAAAAACAAGAGTTATGTTTTTTTTAATATTTTTTTTGATATACATCACAATGAGAATTTTAACAAAATATGGCGCGGAGGCTTTTTTTTACAGCGGCAGTGATATACAAACTTAAAATAATCGGGATAATATCATAAAAGACAAGTGTGGTAATGTAAAGTAAAAAGCAACACTTCGTAATAAGCTGTATTATGATACGCCACTTTACGAGCGAGTGTGTAGAAAACTTATTTCTAGACCACCCGACAGCCCGTAAATAACCGGATCTAGACGTTTATGACAGTACCAAAGCAACTGGAAACTACATTACGGGGGAAGCACCAACTTTTGCAGCGATTCAACTTCGTCGGAACTCATATGTCAGAATATGATTCTTTATAACGTACATTAGCCGGGTTGTTAGTAGGCCCGCAGGATGCTTTAGGGGTCCGTTGTGGCTTAAAGAACCACATGAATTGTTTTTGAAATATCCTAATCCTAACTAATATTATAAATGAGAAAGTGAGTTTGTTTTTTGTTACGCCTTCATGCCTCAACTACTCAACGGATCCTCATGAAATTCGGCATGTAGATAGCCTATGGTATGGAGAAGGACTTAGGCTACTTTTTATCCCGGGAACGTGGGTGAAACCGCGGGGGACAGCTAGTTTTTCTATAAAGATTATTAAGTAGTAGTCGCCTATTTTCACCCGCCTTCCCGAAGGATGTAATATTTAACAAACAAACTCACTTTCGAATTTATAATATTAGTTAGGATAGGGAGGATAAAAAGGAATAACAATACTAAAAGGGTGCTGTAACTGACAAGATTTTTATAAGGATTTCCTTGTCCAATAATAAAATGCCAACAGCCTCCGAAACCCTTAAGGGATTTAATAAAAAGGGGAAATAGAAATCATTTGAGTAATACACAACTTTCTTCACCGAGGCGTAATAATTACCTACTTTTAAGTAGTTGTTTATGTAAGTTAGAAAGTAAACTAGGCCACAATTTACGTTTAATTTCCAACATTGCTCCCGTTTTATACCACCACCATTATTGGTAACTGACACATTACGAAAGATTTTGTGTTTCAGATTATTTTGGTAAATTTTATAACTTGTTGGGGCTTATAATAATAATAATTTATTTATTTATTCAGATAAAATAGATCCATGGGTTAGCAAAAAGCCTTATTATGATAGTAAGTACTATAGTTATTAAATTTAATCGAACTTATTATTAATTATGCATGTATTTAACAATTATTTATTTAAAAATATCACCTCAAACGAGGCTATTCAAACAACAATTTCTTCTCACCGTTTGATGTGAAATGAAATGAAAGGAAAATAAATTTATTCATTATATTTTTTTGTGTTTTATTATCTTGTTTATAGTATTTATTTAAATTTGTATGACTGAAGATTTAAACTTCTATGGCTTTTTGAACTCATCGATGGCAGCACACTAGGAAGACACCAGGGACAAAATTGCAA
Organism: Achlya flavicornis; assembly: GCA_947623365.1. Lineage (NCBI taxonomy): Eukaryota > Metazoa > Arthropoda > Insecta > Lepidoptera > Drepanidae > Achlya > Achlya flavicornis. Next base: position 11,160,956 of record OX392482.1, read on the forward strand.
ATGAGTCAACATTAACCGTTAATTTGGCCACGTGGAGTGTCGCTCACCTCAACGCATGTTTTCAGGCTCATAACTTGTTTTAAATTGAATTTAGCGTTCTTGTCTTCCAGGTAGCTTCCTAAACGCGTGCAGTATTGACAATTCCGTTGCGAGCGAAAATTGTATGAAGAGTTACTTTAATTCTTTGGACTAGCTATTTGTATGACGGGGGGTGTTATACAGCCCTCGCTTTCACTTATGTAATTAATTAGCAAGCCCAAACAAGGGCTGAAATCTAGGTGCCTGGTGACAGATTTTCAATTTGAGGATGGTAGCCAGGAAGTACTACAAAATACCCTATATGTAAGTATGTATATCATGGTTTTCTCATGATGTTCTGTTACAAAAACTCAAGCTCCAAACTTCGCCACAGATCAACTCATAAAAACGACAAACCTAAATGATTTGCCCCCTTACTCATAAAACGTTATTTAACTAATATACTGTTTAAAGGGTCACGAAAATAAAGTCACTCTATTGTCATTGTCAAATAATGTGACATTATTTACGTGACCGTTTAAATAGTATATTAGTTAAATATCGCTTTATGAGTAAGGGGGTTGATGATTATACAAACAGGTTAACATAATCAGCATTATTAGCCTAAATCCAGATAACGTACTAACCAATCTAAACAAACATAACTCCCTTGATATGAAGAATTCAGGGCACATTCTAATTAGCGACTCATTTCATTACTACAGTGAATTTGACAGCGCATTCACAAGCAAATGAGAGAACAAACACCATATTTACATAGTTGATTAATATCGTCGTGACTGTAATACCACGGAATATTTCATATGATATGGGATAATAAACGGTTTGAGCTTTTCAGATGTAACAATTTTTACAGGATTCATTTGATTAACTGCATGGAATTGACTAGAATTTAGATAATTATCAACTATTATACCTACTAGTACCAGTTTAAACGAAAGTTATGCTAAAAAGTATATATCGTAGTATATATATAGTCGCCAATTTTCTTAAAACAACTGTTTGGAGTTTCGGTAAATATTTAAATAAATTGGCAGATAAAAAAGTAGCAAAACATGTACATATTCAAGTAACGGAACAGTTTATTATTTTACTAGACTAGTTATTTACACATAAACTGCAGACGGTACCAGTATGTACCAGTAATACTAAAATTCAGACAGTTTACTACGATCGTTCTTTAAGATGTTGTCTGCTGGTTAAAATAATAAATGGGACCACCTCTAATGTACTGCCAAAAAAAAAAAACGATCCTCGTCCTTATTGAATTTTTTAAAGTCGGTTTTGCTACTTTTTTTGTTTAAGTTTGTAGACATAGGTTTGAATAATCGGTTTTTCTTTTTTTTTCTTAAAGGTACCTTCGTTACTTATCTTACTTTTGAATCGGTATGCCTTTGTGAAATAATAATGAAACTTCATTGAACTGGGCTACCATTTTCTGTAATTCTATTTATGTAACAAGTTAATATCGAACGAGTCAAAAGTCAATCCATTGACCCATCTCGGTGACCCGCTTGAAGTCTAAATAGTATAGACCCAGATAATGAGAGTTCAATGAAGTTCATTAACATTTCCATACGTGTTAGACCCAGGGACCGATGCTCGTTCAAACCTTAGGATAAATTAATATAAATATAAAATAAATATCCTGGGACATTCCTCACACACGGTCATCTGATCCCAAACTAAGCAGAGCTTGTACTATGGAAACCAGATAACTGATATAATACATATACTACTTTTTGTTTGTATATACATACCTACCTACTTAATATACATAATTACACCCAGACTCAGAACATTTTTTTTATACGACTAAGTCGGTAAACAAGCATAAGGCCCGCCTGATGGTAAGCGGTTACCGTAGCAATATGGACGCTTGCAACACACGAAGCATCGCTCACGCGTTACCGACCTTTCCCCCCTCCCGTATGAGCTCTGGCGACCTTACTCACGCGCAGGAACACAACTTTACACAACATAAAGTTATTTGGCTGCGGTATTCTGTAAGGTGGAGGTACTTCCCCAGTCGAGCTGCTCTTTGAGCGAATAAACGCTATGCTCTACCTCTCTCAAAACAAAACAAAACATACAGACATGTTCATGTACACAAATGCATGTCCTGTGCGAGAATCGAACCCACGACCTGCGGCGCAATAGGTGGAATGTTTACCAGAGTCTTAACCAACTGCGCCAACTGGTCCGTCAAATATAAAGACAAAGGATATTATAAAGACTTACAAATTCCAATCAATCCAAAGACCAATGACAGTATCCAAGCGACGAAATTAACTTGATTCAGGTACATGACCAGCAACACGATCAGCAGACAGAAGGTCTGTGCCAGCCACATTGTTGTGATCACTACCCAGCCCAGTACTACTGATGACTTTTGCTGTAAAATTTAAAAGTTTTGATTTGTTTATCACTTGAATGACTAACCAATCTCATAAATTAAAGGGCACCTTATCTTTGATCATTTTATATGAAATTGTATTAAAAATTAGAAATACTTGTTATGATTTTATTCATTTAAACTCGAAACCACAACTAAAATAAATATTGCTAATTTCCTTTAGTAAAGTCTTTCTGTATCAAGGATATGCATTTTAAAGCTCGATAGCTCAGTGTGGTAATGATGTCAAATACCATGGTGAAAAAGGAAACCGTAGCGCGGCGGTAAGGTACTGTTTTGTACCCACCTGACTGGCAGACTCTCAAGTTGAAAATGTGCCACCAAGGACTAACTGGTGTGTTCAAGCAGCTGCATGCAATTGATAGACCCTGTCCAGAAAGAACGAATTCGCCGCGATTCTCGTGCGAATGCATGACGCGCGTCCAGCGCGATACTAGTTGCGTCCACAAGCATCGCGCGTAAATCGCCTTCACTTCGGCAGAGTCTCGTCGACTCGTAATACTCACGAGAGAATCGCGGCGATATCCCCTTTTTTTATACAACGAAGGTGGCAAACAAGCATACGGCCCGCCTGATGGTAAGCAGTTACTGTAGCCTATGGGCGCTAGCAACACCAGGGGTATCACTCGCGCGTTGCCAACCCTAAACAGACCCTTCTAGACAGGGTCTAAATCCCCTCCAGGCTTTGTATGCTTACCACCATAGATATTGAATATGAATAGAGCGACCTTACTAGAGTATGTGCCGTGCCGACTATGTGCGTGCAACGTTGCCTTGAAATAAACTGCGCGTTCATAATTGAAAGACTAAATACATTTAATAAACTCCAATTTCTCGTATTTCATCGATACTTTTACCGAGAATAAATTACAAGGAACATATCGTAATTTTTTCTGACGTAAATTACTAGTGTACAATATATGTATGAATGCATCTAACTACTCACGCTTCGCAAAAGATCATTATCAGTTATCACTCTATTATTACTTTTACTCTATGGCTTACCACCTTCGGATGTTCAAATAATTTTATCTTCAACTTTAACCCTGTTTATGTTTGTTTGCTTAACACTTTGATCGCCTTAAGGTACTGAAGTTGGTTTCAATATTTACATGCAAAATATTACAGAATATTGTACATAAACATAACTAACTACAGTTAGGAACAAATAATGTGAGTTTTAAGGAACGCCCACACCACTTGAGTGAATTCAACCCAAGGCTAACGATTTCAACACAAATTCCCCTCTAAATCAATTTTCCCAACCAGCCAGTTGTTCAGCTTTGAGGATAGTTCAAGATGTAATTCAATAAAGTTGAAGTTTTTTGCGACGAACTAGGTTTTGAAAACGAGACGAAATTATTTTTGAGGATATTTTGAACGGTTTTCATTGGTGAACTCATCAGTAAGTGTGATTCAGCTAAAACTTGAAATGTCAAATGCATGCCGCTTTAACTATTCAGGTCCTCAGATATAATTTATTGGTATCTAAAAAATACAGTTTTTTTTTTATATTAATAGACAAGATTATGAATAACCCTGCACGTATCTCGCAGATAGCTAAAATAAGTCATCATCGATGCTTGGTTTACGGAGTCATTATTGTTGTTGTTTACAGAAAGTGTTATTAGTGATATTTCACTAATAAAACTCTTTATCGATGTTTTATTTGCAACATCAGATATGAAACCACAGCATTAAACCATTCAAATTGTAGAACACCATGTTTTAAAAATTAAATTGCATACCTTCTTAACTCCAAACAGTATGAACCATATATTAATAGCAACCATGAAGATGCAGTAAATGAACGCTGTGATGCTGAGGCTGTAGGCATTCCTCCATACATAAAAATTGTAGTTCTCTTGTTCACGGTACTTGAAACTCACTACCTGAGCTATTATTACTATGCCACATATGATCATGATGAACTGGAATCAAATTTAATAATATAAATAAAAGCTGTAATGAACCTGGGAAATTGTTCACACACGGCTATTTGATAAACATAGCACTTGCAAACTAAGCAGAGCTTTACTAAACTGATAAAGATAAGCTCAGTTCAAACTTTATTTTGGAAAACAATATGTGGACTGTTTTACAAAAAACTTAAACCGACTTCAAAGTACACTAAGAAGTAATCAAATCCTGATCTGATGACAATGGGACCAAACGGGAAGTATTTCCAGACAAAAAAAGAATTTTCCAAATCGGTTAATAAATGACGGAGTAACAAACATATATATATAAAAAAAAAAACACAACCGAATTGAGAACCTCCTCCTTTTTTTGAAGTCGGTTAAAAATACTATGGAGGTGCAAGCCAGGCTGGGTCATCGTGCCTGGGGACATAACTAGATAGAAAGTAGGAGAGTGCAGTATCGAGGTGACAATGGGTGAAGTCTATGTCCATCCAGCCATGTAGAATTAGAAGCGTATAGATCGTCAGCCATTAAACTTTTGCCCGTAATAAACCGAGTTTGTTCGCATTCCCGAGGTTGTCAATTTTCATCAAAATATCCACAAAAACATGCTCAGAAATATAAACAGTCTATTAAAAATATGAATTAACAGGAAAGTAGATTTTGACAAAAAAAAATACAATGGAGGAAAATAATAACATAAAAAATTTCGAACTTTCACAAGTTCTTCATTATAAGTAATCTTGCTAATATCACAATGTTCGTTTGGACGGACGTTTGGATTACTCCATCGGATTTAGTTGAAACTTGATACGTACGGCAGGAATAACGTAAAATTCTCTGAATTCCGGGCAACCATTAATGCCTTAGGACTGTTCATAAAATCGCGGGACGGAAGCTAGTGCTTCATAAAAGATTAATGACAAACAAATTCGTTGATAAACTTATCCCTATTTTGTCATTTTTCGCCAGTTCACTCAAGCTTTAATATCCGCCTGTTAATTCTAACAGGAAGATATTAACGGGAAATGGAAGAGAAATTAGGATTACGTTAACGAAAAAATATAAAAATGGGATGTAATAGAAAGATAATGAAAAATTCAATGGTTTACTTTGCGCTTCAACGTTGTCGTAAATGGTTAAGACATGAAAAGTGGAATTCGGGCTTTTGTTAAAAAGTTTACGGGGTTTTCTAAGGAAATACGATGATTATATTTTTGTGATAATTGCCTGGAGTGGAGATGCTTAGCACGTAAGCTGCAAAGTCCCTTACGCTGCGCGCTGCTACAATTTTTGTGGTAACTTTTTTTACCTAAGTACATTTTAAATTTGAATGGTAATAGTTGAGTAGTTGATTAGGTTATAAGATGAGAAGTATTTTCTTCAACATCAACCTTAGGCTATCCACTGCTCAGAATAGCTCTCGGCCTCCTTTTCCTAGTGCCACTTTTCTATCTCGCGATTCGAGTGAGTCCCATCGGACCTGGTGCCTCTGTCCCGTTAACGGGTCCGATGGGAAAAAAAGTGCCATCGGACCCGGTAGCTTCAGTGTGTGCGTGCACCGGGTCCGATGGCACTCATTTTTCAATCCGCCTCAAGAGTGCCATTGGCCCCGGTATCTCCCATCTTCGGGACAGATACAAAACATAAAATTAGCCGGCGTCGCCGTTTTAACCGCCGGGAAGGATGGCACGGATCAAGTTTCCTATGCCAGTTTTATTATATAAAAAAACCTAAATCGACGTAGCTGAGCTGGTTACCAGGATAACAGAAGTTCTTAAGAGATTAGCTCGAGAAAATCAAACACAATTGTGTATAGAGCTCACACACACTGGCTTGATTCTAAAAGATGAAGATTACACAAGTAAAATCCAAATGCTTTTTAGCTCTTAACATGATATCTTTAAAAAATAACAATTTATAAAAATCTTATGGTGGTGGTAATACACTTCCAAACTTTTAATATTCTTGTACCTACCGCCATAAATATTTGTCTGTCGTAACTTGAAATTATATAAGATAATTCTTTAAAACTTCTGTTATCCTGGTATTATTGCGAGCTTGACGAAAACGGATACCATGCAATGATGCTGACATATTTTCAACTTGTTGTGCTACGACTTCGTAATATGAGGCGTTTCCTATTGTTTGAATGATAGATAAGGAAGGGTTGAAATCGCTTTGTATTTATTGTTTGTCTTCGTTACTCCTCGTGGCTGTGGCATATTTTTAAACACCTATTGCTTTTATGTTATGCTTACCTTAGACACGTATCAATTTACGTATTAGTAATTTTAGTAAATAAAATAATAATATTTATAACTTGACTAAGCCAGTATGTGTGAGTTCTATACTAAATTTACTTGATTTTCTTAAGCTTCTCTCTTAAGAACTTCTGTTATCCTGGTAACCAGATCTGTGACGTTTGTTTATATAATCAAACTGGCAAATGAAACTTAATCCGTGCCATCCTTCCTTTTAAATCAGCGACGCCGGTTTATTTTATGTTTTGTATCTACCCCGTTGACCGGAGCTACCGGGACCGATGGCACTCTTTTTCCGATCGACCTCAGTGCCTCTGTCCCGTTAACGGGGTCGATGGGAAAAAGAGTGCCATCGGACCCGGTAGCTTCAATGTGTGCGTGTACCGGGTCCGATGGCACTTTTTTTCCCAACGGACCCGTTAACGGGGCAGAGGCACCGGGTCCGATGGGACTCACTCCGCGATTCGATTTTCGATTTCGATTGCTTCAAGATTTTTACGCAGCCCACTCAATTATATCACATTTGGTCAATAATCTGTCAACATTCTCCTCTACTTCTACTCCCTTCATTACGTCACTAAGACTAAGGTACCTACTTACCGTCATAAAAATGCCCACGATAAAAGAGCCCAAGCTCAATTCGTAGCGCCATAAAAATTTCTTCGGTATTATTGCATTTAGTCCCATGATAAATTTTAGAAAATTTATTTTACAATTTTTCACTTTGTAAGCCAACGAGATTGTGATCTAGGCATAGGGTTGTTTTCCAATGTTTGGAATTGTCACATATCTAAGTAAATTACCATTAAATGTTTGTCAAATAAAATTAAGTTTAATTATTAAATTAATTATCTTTGATCCTGTGGAGAATCCGAAGGTCGCTGGTGTGGGATCCCATAGTACTGATAAAATTGCTCCAACTCATGCACATACTGGCGACTTGTACCTATGCGTACAGCCCCCCTAGACAAGTTGGTTTTCGACAATCGTCATCGATAGTAAACGATCAACCTTTGTATGGGATTGACATTTCAAATCGAAATATCACGTGATTTTTACCAATCTCTTATGTCAATCCCATACAAAGGCTGATCGTTTACTGTTGATAACAATTGTCGATAACCATCTTGTCTACAGGCTCTGGGGTGATTTCGACCAGCATGCGGGAAATTGTATCCAATTCAAAAAATACGCAACCGCAGTATCAAACTATCTGTTTATTGTTGAATTCATTGGTCCTTCGAGCTGATTGCAGATAAATAAAGTGAAAGGAGAATAAGTAGCTGTCTCGGTGATTCCATTGAATATAAACAAATAAACTATCAGCCCTAAGCTCTCTATTTGAGAAAGCGTTATAAAAACTAACAGGGCGAGCATATCCCTTGGCACGTGCCAAACAAAAGCGATTATCATAAGATAATTGTGTTATGTTACATCATGTAATATGATGTATGTGGATTACGCCATTTATGCCAGATAACTTAGTAGTTTCAGAACGATAAGTAAAGATTGCATATCATCAGTAGAAAGGGAAAACTATCGCTGAACCAAAGTTGTTGACCCTCGTTGTTCAAAGTTTTTTGTTTACCTGAAGATTACGCGATGTCGCAGAATCTATGAATGATTGTTCAGGTTCTTGCTGTTTAGGAAAGACGTATATCTTACCACTAGCTGTTCCCCGCGTTTCACTCGCGTTCCCGGGATATTAAGTAGCCTATAATACTCGGGGACAATGTAGCTTCCAATTAGTGAAAGAATTTTTCGAAGCGGACTGGTAGTTCCAGAGATTAGCCTGTTGAAACAAAAAAAAACTCTTCCGCTTTAAAATATTAATAATTAATATTATATTAATATACACATTTATATATTAATATTTTTATATACTAGAATACGCTATTGGTCCCATAGTAAAAGTTGTTCATACCCAACTACCCAACATAGTTTTCGAAAATATGCCATCTCGAAATCTCCACCTGTTATTATAAGTGTTTTCTTCTCGACATGCGTTGGTATTTATGTCGACGGTTCGGCTTCCCTTCCTACAAATATGGTATATATAGTATAGAAATTGTATAATAAAAAAATATCCTATAAAAAATATAGTATAGAATATATAGTATAGAAATTGGCACTCATTATATGTATTTTATTCGTTGTAAGTATCGCGCACTTCGTTTCAAGGCATTTAGACCGTACCCGTGCTCACAGACCGTACTCTAGTACAGTCACTCTATTAATACTCTAACTCTATGGTACACACTATGACGTTATATTTACCAAGCGAAGCCTGAACTGTTTACCAGCAATCCGGAGCGACCGACGTGTGAGCGATGTGTGTTTATCTACCCACATGGTAGAACCAATCAAATAGGCGTTACTGACTCAGTTAGAACCTGGAAATTGTCGTATGTTGTTGATTTAACCTGTTGGCTCATTGGTTGGCTCGCAGGTGAGACGTGCGTCCTATGTGATAACTAAGTACAAATAAAAAAAGCACCAAGTGCGAAGTCTGACTCAATCATCGAGGGTACCGACCTTCCTTGGATGTAGGTATATTACTTCTTTGTGCCATAACTCAATGATCTATATATATAAAAAAAGTCTGAAATAAATTAAATTATTAAAAGAAACAAAAAACCCGACTGCGTAAAACAAAAATTGACTGAAAAGAGAAAAACAAGCTCTTTAATCTGTAGAATTTGAAATATAACTTGAATGTTATAAGGTATTACAGTCGGGGATAAACAAATATTACAAAAAAACACTTACTTAGGTTATTGGTTTGTCCCCGACTGCAATACCTTATAACATTCTAGTTATATTCCAAACTCTACAGATTAAAGAGCTTGTTTTTCTCTTTTCAGTCAATTTTTGTTTTACGCAGTCGGGTCTTTTGTTTCTTTTAATAATTTAATTTATTTCAGACTTTTTAGTTTTATACAGAATGAGTTGTAAGAATTAGTAAGTAAATGAGCGGTACGGTAAAGTAACTTACTGTTACTTTACGTTACGTACGGTAACCCTCATAGTACCTATACCTACTGAAGCATTCGGGGACAAACCAATAACCTAAGTATGTGTTTTTTTTGTAATATTTGTTTATCCCCGACTGCAATACCTTATAACATTAAAGTTATTTTCCAAATTATATAGATTAAAGAGCTTGTTTTTCTCTATTTAGTTAGATTTTGTTTTACGCAGTCGGGTTTTTTGTTTCTTTTAATAATTTAATTTATTTCAAACTTTTTAGTTTAATACAGAATGAGTTGTAAGTATTAGTAAATAAATGAGCGGTACGGTAAAGTAACGCTAACAACCATCGCAATTCTGTGAGTTACGTACGGTAACCGCTCAGCATAGTACCTACTGTCCTTGCATTAAACATGGTTTTTTGCAATTTACGTCAAAATGGTAGCACAAAAATATTACAATATATACATATATGGAATGGGCTGTTCACAAGCATTCATTTGATACCCATATTGTTATAATAACGAAATTTTTGTTTTTAATACCCCCCCTCTTTTCTTATCTTATTAAGGCGATGATAGCTCAGTGGTAGTGACGTCGGATACCGAGACGAAGGTCCCGGGTTCGAATCCTACAATGAGCTTGAGCTTTCGGTGAAGGAAAACATCGTGAGGAAACCATAGCACGGTGGTAGGGTACTTTGTAGTACCCGTCTGGCTGGCTACCACCCTCAAGTTGAAAATCTGTCGCCAAGCACCTATCCGTGTGTTCCGTCAGCTGCACTTGAGAGCCAGTTCCTTCTAGGCTTTGTGTGCTTACCACCTTCGACCACATCATCACTTACCATAGTGAGATTGTGGTCAAACACAGGCCTATACACAGTAAAAAAACAAAAAAAAAGCCGTAGAAGCCATATAAAAATATACCCTATGACACTCCCACAGTCAAGACGAATCTAACGACACCTCATATGCTTAAATCCATCAAGCCGTTTAGGCTGCAGAGCGTGCCAAAGAAATAGACATACATACATACATACATACATACCTACATACACTCGAAAAACATAACCCTCCTTCCGGGACAGTCGGGTAAAAATGAATCCCTATCTCCCTCGGTCACGGCATCACGCGTGAACGGCTGGACCGATTTCGCTAATTCTTTTTTTGTTGTGTTTGTTATCGTCAGGAGAAGGTTCTTATGAAAGAAAAAATTAAGAAAGTTGCGAGGGTAGGGTAGGGTAGGATAGGATAGGGTAGGATAGGGTAGGGTAGGGTAGTGGTGTAGGGTAGGGTAGGATAGTGGGGTAGGGTAGGGTAGGATAGGATAGGGTAGGGTAGGGTAGGGTAGGGTACGGTAGTGCAGGGTAAGGTAGGGTAGGCTAGTGGTAGTGGTAGGGTAGGACTCACCTACAGACTTACACAGATAATCACCGGGCACGGGTGCTTCGGTGATTATCTGTATAGGATCGGACGTGAGTCGACGGCGGCTTGCTTCCACTGCGGTGGGAGTGACCAGGATTCCGCATCGCACACACTCGCGGTGTGCCCTGCGTGGGAACCCGAGCGGCGGATCCTGGTCCAAGAGATCGGACGAAATCTCTCCCTGCCAGCAGTCGTGTCGGCGATGCTGAGCGGGGATACAGCGTGGAGAGCCGTAGCCTCCTTCTGTGAGATCGTAATGGTCCAGAAGGAGGCTGCTAAGCGGGATCGGGAGAGAGCCGATCCCACCCGGAGGCGAAGCCGCCGGGGCGCAAATGTGCCTCGTCGCGGCCCCCCAGCCCTGTAGCTCGGGCTTAGAATAACAGCTACGGTGTTCCCCTGCCTGTCGTAAAAGGCGACTAAACGGGGCCTTTGGGGTCGTGGGCAATCAGAGCGGGGGCTCTGTGCGCCCAGAAGCGACCCCAAGGAGAACGATGAGTCCATGTGGTCACAACTCATCGTGCGATAGCACAGCGAGGGTGCTGGGGGGAGGTATCACACTTCCCCCGGGACGAGCTATCTAGGGTAGGTTAGGGTATAGGTTAATAGGACACCACGCGAACGAAGTCGTGCCGGGCAGCTATATTATAATAAAATTAGGTAGATATCGCACTTTTTATTTTATTTTATTTATTTTAGATATCGCACTAACATATGTTGTGGTTGTCCTCCAGTTACAAGAACACAGACATATCATTCATCATTATAGCTAAAGATGATCGATTCCATGTAAATGCATGTTTGTACAAAGCATTAGCACTAGCACACAATCTTATTTGCAAAGAAGCGGCCAAGTGCGAGTCGGACTCGCCCATGAATGGTTCCGTAGCAGAAAGTAACGAGTTGAGTTGATTGAATGAAAGGAAAAGTGCGGTTTACGATTTATGACGTATTAAAAAAAACTACTGGAAAAACTACTGGACGTTTGCATGGTAATAGCACAGGTAATAGATAGATAACTCTTTATTGTACACCAAAAAACAAAAACAACATAGAGAACAAAAGTACTTAAAATTAATTACTGTACAATGGGCGGTCTTATCGCTAAGAAGCGATCTAATGTACATCACATATTTTTTGTAGTTTTATCATTCTCTTATTTTAGAAGTTACAGGGGGGGGGGCACATTTTACCACTTTGAAAATGTCTCTCGCGCAAACTATTCAGTTTAGAAAAAAAAAAATTTAAACCACAATACCATTTTTGAAGCCCTATCCATAGATACCCCATACGTATGGGTTTGATGAAAAATTGTTTTGAGTTTCAGTTCTAAGTATGGGGAACCCCCAACATTTATTGTTTTATTTCTATTTATGTGTGAAAATCTTAATGCGGTTCACAGAATACATCTATGTATGTGGTAGTATAGTAGTATAATAGTTTCGGAAAAAAGTGGCTGTGACATATGGACGGGCAGACAGACAGACATGACAAATCCATAAGGGTTCCGTTTTTTGCCATTTGGCTACGGAACCCTAAAAAACTGCTTTTAAAAATTACCGTGTCTTGCTTACTTAATATATGGCTTAGTAATAGCAGTAATGCAAATAAATATAATTAAATACAAACTAAGTCACGCGAAAAGTCTTGTTACAAACAAATACAACAATACGTCATTAGAGTGGGCATGCAGGCCTGGGGGCCTACCACAAGCTCTTAAAACAAGGTTAAAATAACCTTATTTTGCGTTTTCGTACCATGACATCCTTAAAAATAAGCTTATTATAGGCATAAAACAATATTGTTTTGTTAGCAGGTTTGATGACGTCACCTCTAATCGTTCATTCAAATCGTACCATGATGTGTCTTTTGACAACTAGCATTATGGTTTTTATGTCAATTGCATATATCAATCAAAATATAACATTATATACGCGACGAATTATCCAAATTTATGATAAAATAACTATTATTATAGTGATATAAAGTCAGTAGATCGTATTTATTTAACTTATCGAATGAATTGTGTATCTCTAGCCTTCTAGCTTTTGCCATCTAGCATTTCTAGATGGCAAATGAATATGAACTATTTGTGTTTTTGGAAGCAAATACCAAAGAAGCCAATAATAGATACACGAAAGTGACCTGGTATGCATCTATGCTACGTGAGGAATCAACACTTTCGCATGCAATGGACCAAAATGCCATTTGCTATCGAAACCATACGACCGTATGGGTTTGAAGCTCACCGAGTCGCTCGCATATTGTCACCAAAATAATCGAGGCCTCGGGCGGGGAGCTTTTTCCGCCAACGCATTAGCTTGGCTAGCCTGTTGGGAACCTTGCCGATAATCTACCGCAGCCTAGAGGAAAATTTATATACGAGTGCTAGATTGTATTTCATTTATTTGTTGTAAATATTTAATATCGTATAGATTAAGCTTTACTGTGATTGTACTGTATTCATAAACGTTTATATACCTAAATACACATAATGTTTCATTGTATGACCTGCAACTACAGTAGCATTCCTGACAAAAGGTAATAAATAAAAATATGTGTTGATTCCTGTGGTAAATTCTTTATTCATATAATTTAAAGACAATAGGTACCTGCCTAGACTATAGGTATTAAGACTGAAGTGCCATACATAAACATAAACCTACCTAGGTATATATTTATGTATGAACTTTGTCTCAGTTTTTGTAATGACCAAGAAGTGCTCCATTGCTTTGCTAGTTGAGGATTAGGTACCTATTTCTTTCCAGCACATTTCTTAGAGTAGTTACTTTGAATTCCGGCGAATTCTTCACTGCAAAATGAATAAAATAATACTTGAAGTAGGTACTTCTGTTTGTTACGTTGTGTTTTCACTGAATATCACTATTGAACGGCGGCCCCTTGCCTTGTTTTCATATTGACCTAAGTAATATTAATTCAAGTAATATAAAAGTCGATATACCTACCTACATAAAATAAATATTTGTATTATTTCAAAATATGTAGTGCAACAGGGCACATTGAGTTTCTAAATTCGTGCGTCACAATTGACAAGTTCTTTTTTTGTCCCGTTCCATCCTATAGGGCCATCATCTTCTCTCACAAAATAACCTTATTGCCAGACTGTTTTGTTTTCACCTTATAATAATATTACTTTGATTCGTACCATGAGCTCAATCGTTCAACATTGATATAACATTGCTAAGTGCCGAGAAAGAATGAATGATTTGTAAGAATTTGTCTATACCTGATAAAAGATGAAAAGAAATAACGATATATTAACTGTATAGTGCCATTTCTTTCACACGTTGGACCGAAATGATTTGAGATTCTTCATCTTTTAGCAAAGTATTAAATTAAACTAATTGTAAAGTATAAGTAACTAAAAGAATAAAATATTTTCGAGTAATTTCTATAAAATGCATACAAATATTTTAAAATGTTATTATGAAGAGTAAGGAAATTAATTGAAAAAATATATAGACTGCCGACTTTAGATTATCAAATGAAATGAATCGGAACAAAATATTTACCTGTCATTCTTGTCATACTCAAATGTCTAATAAAGATATCCAAGATATTTAGTTATTTGTTTATGTAATTTTTATAACAAACAAAGTGCAATCAATAAGGAAACATCTTAATAGTATATTCGACAGTAATATTCAGTGCATGAAATTTAAGATGTCATGGTTATAAACATTTGTAAGTTGCACAAATGTTGCAATTCATTTTGTAGAGTTGTAGCCGAAGAGTTCGCCAGAGATCCAGTCAGCAGGTAGAAATGGTTAAATACAAACAGACCAAAAATACCGCCTTCAATCGATATCTACAAGCGAAGGAGTACTCTCAAAAAAGTGTACGTAGAGATGGAGAGGCTGGTCTAAAGTGAAGTCTAAGTACCTATAAACGCTTAAATAAAGTTTGAATCTGTATCTGCAAGATTGTTTAATGCCATACTTATATTGTGTATAATTATCTTACTCTCATTAAACTTATGTGAATAAAGAATGTAGGTACATAATACTTTCGTGTTTTTATTCATTGTGTTATTGACGGGAATCCTACTGTAGTTGCAGGTCTTGGAATTAAACATATTATGTGTATGTAGATATAAAAATATTTGCCGCTGTTGTCGATCATCGACAAGGTTCCAGGTTCAAGCTCGTTATTGGCAGTGTTTCCTCTTTGGATAGCCAAGCTAATGCATTGTCACAAAAAGCTCCCCACCAACCGGTTTGCCGAGGTTTTGATGATAATGTGTGAGCAAATCAGCGAGCTTCAGACCCCCACGGTTCTATCCACAGCCACAAAGGCTACAGAAAGTTAGGTCCAATGGATGCGTATTTTAGAATTACCCGCACGGTTGCATCTGCTCTGCAACAGTATAGCAGATTGTTGTGAGTTGAGTTCTCAATACAAATATATAATACTTAATTAATATTTTACTACATTAGATGGTTAAAATGATTATCTTTATAGATTATTATAAGTCTGTCGTCTGTCCGTCTGTTGACAATAATATATTCCATCCAGGCTAATGTAGGTTACGACCAATTTTAGAAAATTTGCCAGAGAATCTAGGTAGCAAGGATGTTATAAATCTTTGGATTCCAGGAACACAGGGACTACTCTGTGAACTAACACTGCAGGAAAGTTTACTTTATGGATTAATCTGGGGTTATTCGATGTACGTTGGTTATAATGAAAACAGGATATCAATAGTGGGTAGGTACCTAAATGAAAAATCACTAAATATATAAACACGCAATTTAAAGCTCCCTTTCATCTAAATAAATCTAAGGCTAAGGGTCGAGGGATCGATATTACTAACGTAGATGCATAGTTGTGTAGTGAACGACAAGTGCAATTAAAAACTTTATAAACAATCGGTTATATTATTTTGGGATGATACCTAATCTCGCAATCCCGATATATTCATTCTATAATTGTTCTATAAGTAAATAAATTCGATATAATTACTTTATATGACACTATAATAGATTTTTATAATATAAATTTGGAAAACAATGTTATTTCCAGCTTGTAAATACAACGTATATAAGATTGCTAAATTTGACATTAAAACAATAATGTTAATTGTCAAAAGCTTATAAAAAATAGCTCATGGTACGAATTGAATGAACCATTATGGTAAATGAACAAGGTTGTTTTTATGCATAAAATAAGCTTGTTTTAGGGACATCATGGTACGAAAAGAAGAATAAGGTTGTTTGAAAGAGCGAGAGAGTATGGATGAGTGACAGAGATGAGAATTGTTAAGAGAGAGAAAGTTGCTTAGGCCCATAGCGTTATTTCTTTTCATCTTTAGTGAGCCCATAGACAAATTCTCAAAAATGATTCGTTCTTAGCAGGAATATAACAATCATATAACAATAGTGTTTGGTAGAGGTCATGGTACGAATATAAATAAGGTTATTATATGCTGGAAACAAAACAGTATTGCAATAAGGTTGTTTTGTAAAAGATGGGGGTAGGCCCCCTGAACAAAATGAGCAAAAGTGTACAATTTCTTAAGTCTCATTGTTAGACATTCGTTATCCCAACCTTTTCAGGATAAGTATTATTATGTTACGTTGGAAATATTTGAATATACAAATGAATGTGTGTGCCCTTATCCTAAGGCACAAGAAAAGGCTTTTTTCAGTCGTGACTTCACCTTTAAGCTATAATTACATCTTGAATTCGACCTGCAATAGTGATGTGACCACAATATTAAGAAAATATTGTGGTTACATCACTCAATTATGAATCTTTATTTAAAAAATATAAAGTTTTTTTTCTAAACAGCCAGCTTTCGCCTGCCTACGTAGTTCGTAGAACGTACTCAAGCATTCTTACTAAACAATATCACGGCGTTTCTGTTCTTTGAAAATTCATGAACTGATTGGTGGCGACAAAGGAAGATCAGATTATAAAAGACTATTTTGAAAAATATTTGTTTGCCTATGTGATTGAATACGCTAATCTTCAAAGCGACTGAAACAGTTTTTTATACTTTTCTCATGTAAACTACATGTAACTTAGCGTAGGTCCCTTTGCACATCACTAGTCCATATCTACAATCATCCACTATTGTATAAAGATAATGTAACAATAACATGAGGGTATTATTTATACCGTGCTTACATTGCCTTGCCTTACTTAAGTGAATGTTTGTTCATACTCAAGCAGGCTGTAAGAAAACAAACTTTGTTACTAATTTTCAACCTTAAAATACACGTTACAAGACTTAATTATGAATAACAAAGCCTTACAAATCTGACCCACTGGGTACAAAGTTTCTACCTTGGGGCATGTAGTTCTCCTTGTGAGGTAAGTTAGATAGAATAACTTTCCGTTAGATTTTCCTCGAGGGAAAAAAATCCTGTTTATAAGTTTAAAACTGAAAGCTAGGCCGTAGTTTAGCTTGCTATATTAATGAAAAATTTAGTATTACACACATTTTCTGAACTAACAACCTACCGCTTTGGGGAAACGGATTTATAGTAGAAAGATACACCATGTCAGTGTACTTCCTGTAAAATAGTAAAGTGCAATACTCAAATAAAGGCGAGAAAAACGTACTTAAAGTTTTTAGTGCAATTTTGGAATTAATGATTTTTTTTAACCTCACCTGGAGGGAAAGTTCTCTAAATACTGGAGACAAATTTTACTCAAAGGAAACATTCCTTATTTTCAAAAAC
This sequence comes from Achlya flavicornis, assembly GCA_947623365.1. Lineage (NCBI taxonomy): Eukaryota > Metazoa > Arthropoda > Insecta > Lepidoptera > Drepanidae > Achlya > Achlya flavicornis. The sequence continues at coordinate 11,178,695 of OX392482.1, forward strand.
AAATAAAATAAATCAGCGTTTAAAGATTTTCGAAAACACACTTGCGGGAATCGAACCGGACTAAAATCCTAAAAAATAAATCCTGTACTTTTATGGCATCAATCGATAGGGTAAATCATAAGGATCAATTCTGTGTAACAAACGTGATAAAATAAATGAAAGGAAAACCATGAAATCTAAACATGTGAGGTTAAATAATTCCACCTATCAGTTATATGTATATATCAGGTTTGTGAATTATCTGTTGAGTGTGGTGTGGCGTAGTGGTAGCCCTCGCTCATGTTTCATAGGCTTCCGTGCTCGGGGTCGAGTCTCATGTTTTTATTTACTTGTTATTAATATTATTCATTAGAAAAATAAATAAGTTATTTATTTATTCGTAAAAATTTTGTACTTATTTTGTCAATTATTATTATTTGGCTCTCCTTGTAAGCCTTACAATCTGCTTTTCTAGAGCCAGTATGGTCCAGTTCTGAACTACAGGTCTTAGAGAAAAACGTTGAAAGAAACCATGAGCTGAATTTTGAAGATTTATTTTCATCAACGGCATTTTTTTTATTTGTATTTTAAATATTTTTTTTCGGTTTTCTGCTTCTACCTCAGAATACGAACAAAATTATATATGACAATCTTGGTCACAAGTTGCTAGAAGCTCAGAGTATATAAATACTACGTACAACTAGAAGTGTGTATATTATATATTGTCACTGCCGTGAACACTACATGCGGAAGTTCACATCTCATAGTCGCTTGAAGTTGACGTAATAAAAGTAAGATTTATTATTTAAGTACATTATAATGTTAGATTAACGAAAATAATTAATCCAATCAAAAGCCGTAACAAATAAACACAACTTCAAAATGTTTACCTGAGTGGTAATTTGTTTATTTGTAAAGCCCGTCGGTTTTATTGTTATCATTACCTTTTCATGATTCTAATTAACAAACAAAATATACTAATGTATTACATGTACTTGGACTCGACTTTTCTAATAGACTTAAAAATAAAAAACCGGCCAAGTGCAAGTCAGACTCGCGCACCGAGGGTTCCGTACAAACCTGTAGGTATATAAGTGAATGGTAGTATAGACCTGAGTATTTGATATGAATTTCAATTTATGACGTATTAAAAAAAAACTACTTACTAGATCTCGTTCAAACCAATTTTCGGTGGAAGTTTGCATCGTAATGTATATCATATATTTTTTATAGATTTATCATTCTCTATCTCTCTTCATTTTATAGATTTATGATAAATGTATAAAAAATATATGATATACATGCAAACTTCCACCGAAAATTGGTTTGAACGAGATCTACACACACATTTTACCACTTTGGAAGATTCTCTCGCGCAAACTATTCAGTTTAGAAAAAAAATGATATTAGAAACCTCAATATCATTTTTGAAGACCTATCCAAAGACACTTATAGGTTTTATTAAAAAAAAATGAGTTTCAGTTCTAAGTATGGGCACCCCCAAAATTTATTGTTTTTTTTTCTATTTTTGTGTGAAAATTTTAATGCGGTTCACATAATACATCTACTTACCAAGTTTCAACATTATAGTTCTTATAGATTAGGAAAAAAGTGGCTGTGACATACGGACGGACAGACAGACAGACAGACATGACGAATCTATAAGGGTTCCGTTTTTTGCCATTTGGCTACGGAACCCTAAAAAGGAGTTTATCGATTCGACACATATGTATGTAATATTGTTGGAACTGCAATATATTCACATATGATAATATATTAGGGCTTCCAAACAAATATACAAAATTTCATAGGTGTTTGTATGTATGTATGTTTGTCCACGCATATCTCCGAAAATATTAATCGGATTGTAACCATTTACTTCAACTTAGGGAACAGTGCAAGTTTCATCGTAATCGGTTCAGTAGTTTTCAAGATATGGACAAATATGTGTGACGGCCTGGCTTATTGATACGAGCTACGGGTGTGGTGTCAAAGGAAAAACATCTCAAAACTTTGGTCAAATTCTAGTGCATTTAGGAAAAACTAAATATTACGAAATAAAAAATCTGCGAAATATTTTCAATGGATTACGTCGTGCTCTTTCGCTGACTTCAAATCAGTGTCAGATTAGAGTTATTTCATACTTTTTAGTGTATCTTGAAGTCGATATAATTTTTTTAAATTACTTTTTTATTTTAAATTATCGCATGCACCTACAAACTTATTTTAAATGATTGTCAAGGTCAAAGAAGTCTTTAATCCATATTATTCTTAGCTATTAGGTCCATTTCAAAATTCGATGACAAGTTTTGAGTGTGGATTGAAACAATTGAATTCCAACCCTGGATTTATTGAATAAGGCTTAATTACGAACAAGACTATCTTTTTTGGGGACGTGTCAAGTAGTATTTCGGACGATATACGATAATGTTTATCTTCAGATGTTTGCATGTCATTATCCCATAGGGTTAATGTTGGGTTTATGTTAAGCTTGTTCATATTAAACATATATGCCCATGTAAGGGGCCATTCATATAACATTGTGGTTTTACTGAATCAAAATTCAAATTCAAAATTTAAAAATTATTTATTAAATTTAGGCCCTGATAAGGCACTTATGAACGTTAACAAATGACTCTACACCGGTTCGGTTCCAAATACAACTTGAACTGAGAAGACTCCGGCAAGAAACTCAGCAAGTCTTCTTTTTTTTTAATGTGTACTTATAAGTATATAACTATATACTTATAACTATATACTTATATATATATACTATATATACTATATAGTATATAACTATATACTTATAAGACCTACACTACTAGTTAGTACTGTTTACGATTATTGGGTAGAGTTCATCGCACTGTCGTATTTCTTCATTTGATGTCAAGTTTGCTGATAAGTTAGGACTACCTACACATACAAACCTACTTAAAGTGTGTAGGTCCGTTATACAGGGCTGTTGTTAAAATATTAACAACCTTGTGGGACTGCATTACTAACATCATAAACAACAACTTTTGTTCTATGACTTTTTACAAAACATAATACATTTACCAAAAATAAACTTTCAAATTTATTAGCTCTATCTAACACATTTTAATTCTGTATTTTATTGTACTAGGCCTCCCGTGCACTTTACACTGTCTTTTCGCACTGATTGAAGACCTTTGTCTTCAAACTCTGAGGTATTCTGGACGTGTCACAAATATGTAAACAACTAAATATTCACATTTATTAAATATTAGTGACATGATAAGACAGGGTAATTTATGTTCTTTTTTTTACAAAAAAAACATCGGCGATAACTGTTAAAAAATTCCACATTATGTTTTAATATTCCAAAAAAGGTTCTATGTGTAATGTTGTTGAAAGATATTGTGCACATCCCCTTACGTTATTATGATGTTAGAAAAACAAGAACCCTACCTGTGTTGCTTTTATACATATTTATGAGATATAATTTGTTTGTATTATCCACCATTTATAGGTTTAAAGGGCTCGAGTTGCCTTTTTACGCTTTAGTTATTCATTTGAGATTAAAAGTTGTAGGCGTTAATTTAAAAAGGTTATATGTTAGTGTGTACCTATTTTTTTCCTATTCACAATTTTAGCCCGATGATCTAACTGGTTATACAGGGTGGGCCAGAAAGAATTGCGAATTTGAAAAAATGATTAAAAAAAAACTTAGTACAATTCACATATAAATTTTTATTTTTATAAAAATTTACATCTGGGAAATTCATTTCTTAAAAATAACGTCATCCAGGTGTGCACCATCCCGCTGCAAACATTCTTCGAATCTGAACCTCAAATTGGTAAAAACTCGCTGGCACATTGCACGGGGAATAGCTGCCATTTCTTCCTGGATATTGGTCTTCAACTGGTTAATCGTGGCTGGGTTATTGGAGTAGACTCTACTTTTTAGGTATCCCCACAAAAAAAAGTCCAGTGGCGTTAGATCCGGACTTCTAGGAGGCCATGCAATGTCACCTCGGCGCGATATCAGTTTCCCAGCAAACATCTCGTTTACGACCGCCAAAGAGGCATTAGCTGTATGGCATGTCGCGCCATCTTGTTGAAACCATGTCGCACGATTATAGGCTAGACTAAATTTCCGGGAACCGAGCTACTTAACCCCACCACCCGCGCAGTCCCCTCTCTAAAGCTTCAAACGCAAGAGTGTTTTTAAAATCGTACGCCTTTCTGGCCCACCCTGTATAAAAAAAGGAACTGCTGGCTATTTGACTAAAGAAAAAAGAACGCAAACTCTGGAAGGTTCAGAAAAATGAACGAAACTTTTCGAGTAGGAACAAACTTCGATTGCGATGCTATACCCCACGAACTGTTAGAAAGATATGACCCCACCTGGAGGCACACAGTCTTGGGATGCACATTCCTTCGCATACTGCAGGATATGTATAAATTCGAGTGAGTATCTAAACTAGCTATTACGACGCTACTTAAAATCTGACTGCAGTTGTAAAAGGGAGGGGGCAAAGAAATTAAGTAACATAATATAATAGGGCCGCACTCCACTCCGTACACACTGGATTGGCTATAAGTAGGTATGAACAAATGATTTACAGGTTGCCAATCCAGAGTATAAAGAGTATGTAAGACGATATGAGAGTATGTAGTGTAAATAGGAGTGTTTTACTACGGGTAGGCTTGCGTTTAACCACAATCTTACTGTGGTAAATGATGATGTGGCCGAAGGTGGTAATTTGTGGGTGTTAAGCACAAAATCTAGAAGGACCTACTACTTCTAAAGCGTAACTTTCAGAAGACTTTGGCGGCAGATTTTCAACTTAAAGGTGAAAGCCAGCCATATAGAGATGTATGTGATACGGAGAGACCTAATATGGAAAAGTCTGAATCTAAATAGGAATAAAGCAGGCACTACGATATCGAAAAAAAGGTTACCATGAATTACTAAACAGGAAGCACCAACCAATTAAGTCTCTTACAAAATAACCAGATGAAACACTCCCTGAATGCAACAGATTTATGATAAAATTATTAAAAATTAGAGAGATAAGGAGTATACATATATACTATAGCCATCGAACTATTAACCCAAAGAAGCGCAATGACGTTAATTTTGGTTGAAATATATTCCGCCAATTTCCCACCGCCGACAATGCGCTCTGATTGGCTAAGTCAAGGACGCATGCTATCTGATTGGCCAAGTCAAAAACACACGATGCAGTGATTGGTCCTTACTTTTTAAATTCAGTGACAAATCACTGACTAGTTTTGGAATTTGATTGTTCAGTATTACTACTCTAAAGGGATTTTTCCTCGATGACTATAGCATAGCAGCATATGATAGCTATTACAGTTATTTTATTACTTCTATTGCAGTTTGAGCTACGTCATATCAGAGTCAAGTTCAAACTTTACAAGTGATGTTAAGAGAGTTTTGCCTCTTCACAATGACACCATTGACATTTACGTCACACCTTTGACTCTGATAACTGAGTTATTGGACCACGCCTACCCAGTTCAGGCTATTTTTATATGGAGGTAAGAGCTTGCTGTATGTTTTACATCGTTCCGACCAGTCTCCACCAGTTAATAATTTAAATATCTGAAATATTACACACCAACAAATTGGACTTTTCGATATGGTTGTCATTCCATATTTGATTCTTTGTCTCAAGACTCCGGATGTCTGGAGACCTAGATTAAACGTTGTAATAAGACGTGTTAAAACGTTGCAGATTTGGCTTCATCCTCCAACGTACAGAAAGCTGTATATTGAGCAAATTCTACAGCAAACCCTTCTCAAGACCAGCTTGGAACTGTCTTTATGCCATGGCGTTACTCGTCACAATGCTCTTCTATTTGTTAAAATGGTGGGAGAAACGTCTGACGGGTGGCGTTTTTGAATGCAGCATTGGATATGAGATCCTCATGGTTATTGGAGCTTATTGCCAGCATAGTAAGAATCATTTTTATTTTAATAATTTACCTTCGTGTAAATTTTTACCTCGGTGGTCCTCCGTACTACGCTGTAGAAGATTTAAATATTATTTTTATTCAATGAATTGATAATATAATCTAGAGACAAACATTGCATTGAGTTCATAAAATACATTGGGAGCATCATCCACTAGATATATTTACAGCAATAGTTTGGCTATTTTAGAAAAAAATATTCCTAAAATATTTTCCGTATCTCATAACATTTATTGGCCAAACTTCAATGAAATTAAACAAATTCCAATTTCTTTAAATCACATAGATTTTTTCAACAACTTTCAGTTCCACCACTAGACGCAGTTTCCACATCACGTCGAATGGCTTACCTCTGCTTCTTCATCTATGCCTACATTGTGTACACATACTATACATCCAACCTGCTCTCTCACCTGGTAAATGACAAGGACCACAATATGGAACTAGAAACATTGGCTACCAGTAACTACAATTATTTGATTGTGGATTACTTGAAGATGGCATTACAAGGCAATGTATGTTCAATTATATTGGATAAAGAACTTCTTAATAGTTACAATAGTTTCGCAGAAGAAAATGTGCTTTTTAGGGTTCCGTACCCGAAGGTTGCCAAATGGGATCCTATTACTAAGACTCCGCTGTACGTCCGTCCGTCCGTCTGTCTGTCAGTGGGATGTATCTCATGAACCGTAATAGGTAGGCAGCTAAAATTTACAGAGAATGTGTATTTCTATTGCCGTTATAACAAGAAATAATAAAAATTTGAGAGAGGTAGAAGGAAGAGAGGAAAAAGTTTAATTTTTTATAAGAACACAATACACAATATTTGACTTTAAATCCACAATATAAGGTATATTAGCGAATAAAAAAATGTTTTACAGGTGCACACCTACATCAAAAACAATAAAAGTATAAGTGCAATAGATAATAACTTGCTAAAACTTAAACCTGTCGATGTTATTTCTGGTTTGGAAGCTGTGAAAACTGGAAAATTTGCTCTATTATCTGACTACACAACTTTGTACCCAATTATCAAACAAGGTAAGTATGTACAGAAATGCAAGAGTATTTTTAATTTATATATAGTACTGTAGGTACTGGCTGATTGCCAGGGTGCTTTGCAACGCCTTTTCACTGACGCTGACAGAAAGCCTTCCCGGGCCCGAGTACAACTTCGAATTAACCCGACTGAGATTAATGAAACTTTAGTGACAAAGCGACAAACACTGATATACCCTTCGAATAATAAAGACATACTATACTCTGGCAGACGTGTATACGACTGATACAATCTGTATCAGTCCTACATACGTCTGCCGGAATTCAATATTATATGTTTCGCTAAAGACATTATTCATTATTATTATTCATTGCTATGCGGACAACAGTACACAGGGGACGCTCATTACACGGATCGTGCAAATATATCGTTCCGAGGCTTTTAAATAAAATATCGGTAACGTGAGGTTCGTTATTCAACTATTTTAAAATGGCAGGCATTAATCAGTATGAAATAGTTAATGGCAAACGATAATTTAAAAAATGTACGTATACTTAATCAAAAAATCTGCTCAATTGTTGTTTTAACTTATTTTAACAACGCCGTACCTATATAAGATCCACAACAATATACGCCAATCAAAAGATTAACTAGAACAATAAAGTTCTATGAGCTTCTGAGAAACGACCGCCCGGAAATATAGTTACCCAACTTTAATTAAAAGTACAATAGACGGATTCATTCCTTTTTCCTCAATCATAAAGCAAATTGTCACAATTTTACTGTACGTCCGCCTAGATAATGCGTTTCGGAAACTGTTAATATTGTTTAACGGTTAATCCGATTGCAATGGGATTTTTATGAGATGGTTCATTATTTTCTTAGGTATAGTTTAGTGAAAGTCTCATCAAAATCAGAACAGCCGTTTCCTTGACTTAGCCAATATCGTATAGCGGGTGTCAGAAACGCATTTTCTCGAATAAATAGTATGTACCTAGGATAGCGTACTAATAATGCGAATGTGAGTTTGTTTGTTCGTTTGTTACCACTCGACGCCTCAACAATACAACCGATCTTAATGGAATTAGGCTCGCAGGTAGATCATGACCTGGAGTAATATATAGGGTAGTTTTAGGGTATGTAAAAGCATCGGAAACGCCGGTTAAACCACGGGGCGAAAAAAGCTTGAAAAGTTAAACTGATCAAAATTTCAGCAGTTTTTCTGTATGATTTGATTTCAGTACTTGACGGCGAAGAGATTTGTAAGCTTGTCGAGGTCGACTTGTATTCAAGAATGAAGAAATATCTTTTCACATCGAAGGATTTCGCTTACAAGGAACAGTTCAAGACTGGGTGCGTACAATTTGTTTAATCCACCTTGCTTGGAATAATTTCTGATATCATTCGTATCTATAACTAGCTGTCTCGCGCGGTTTTACCTGCGTTCCCGTGAGACAAAGTAGCTTATAATACTCGGGGATAATGTAGCTTCCTAGTAGTGAAAGAATTTTTGGAATCCGACTGGTAGTTTCAGAGATTAGCCCATTTAAACAAACAAACAAACAAAAAAACTCTTCAGCTTTATTATATTAGTATAGTATTTCCAGAGATTAGCCCGTTTAAACAAACAAACAAAAAAACTCTTCCGCTTTATTATATTAGTATAGATAATACTATAAACCTGAAGAATTTGTATGTTTGAAGTGGTATGTCAGGAACTAACAGTCCGATTAGGAAAAATCTCTTCTTAACTGCTCTAGAAACCATTCTTCAAGATTTGTATAAAAATAGGGTCGGCAACGCGCGATCATACCTCTTGTGTTGCAAGCACAAATAGGCTACGGAAACCGCTTGCCATCAGGCGGCCCGCATGCCTACATCGCTCGCACACCGCCAGCCCAGCGCCTCCTCCTAGAGCTCTCGCGACTTTACAGACCACATGAACATAACACCAGATTAAATTAATGTTATTTGACTTTGATTTGCCTTCAAGACGGCCAATTTTTTATGACAAAAGGAAAATTATAACAATAGGTTTATTTAAAACACCATTGCCTAAAACATTGTCCACATCGTTTCCTTACAGGATACTTCGAATAAGAGAAGCTGGTATCATGATTCGCCTCATCACAAAACAGATGCATGTAAGTGAGTACCTACGGTGTGACGCATCACAAAACGTTCGAGCAAGATTGATACAAATATCTATACCACTGGCTATCTTGGGTGGCACATACGTCGCCTGTTTGATTATTTTGATTGCTGAGAAGATTCATTATAACAGGAATAGGACATGGCCTTACGTGGAATAAGTTGGTGAGCTGGCTGGCGTGGTTGGTAAGATACTCCGCCACACAACAATGGGTTCGATTCCCACCATAAAAGACATTTTACATCTGTTTGACGTCTTAGTGTAAGCTATTATGTAAAAGCCTAAAAACTTGATATAAAGGTTTCTTATCTGTTGTAAGCATCCGCTATTGTTTGTCCGAAATTATATCCCTAGCCCGGCTACACGCTCCGTCTACCAGGGATTGCTGGTGGTACCGCAGTGCAGTACCTAGATTAGTTATTTATTTAACTATAATAATAAAGTTTGAATGGTTAATTTTGTAATTAATGTTGTTCATGTGGAAAGTGTTTCATAAAATAGCCATATTGGGCCTGCACCTATTTTCCGTAGCAGCTATGCGGTTGCGAAACGCTACGCTGCAAATAATCTGCAAGCACCTATGTATTCTTCCTTTTCCATACCACAATTTCATATTCTGCGTAAAGTCGATAATTCAGTCCTTTTTCTGAATAAATAATTTTAACTTCAGTAAAAGCTCTTAAGTGATAAGATTGTGACAGTCCTCAAATCGTATATATTTTGAATGCAAAATAAACCTCAGCGAAAGCTTTTTCGCTTTTTCGCTTTTTCTTAAGGAAAAAGATAAACTGTTAGTTCGCTTCGTCCATAGTGGATTAACATCGATTATAAGTTTCAACATGATTTTAGTTTAGAAGAATGCCTATGTGATTATTTTTAAAGATGTGTGTTGATCAAGCATTCTTAATTTAAACGGGTACACTGAAAAAAAAAACAGTAACACAAAATTTTACTACCAATAACCTAAACAGAGTGACTTGCGAACTAAAAATTACCAGTAACAAAACTAGTTTTGGTTCATTACTAAATTGTTTGATTATATCTAAGAGATATACGATTAAATGTAACTAAAGTTAGTTTCCAGACAACAAAACTTCAACATGCATAACTAGTTTTGTAGAACCTTTTTTTCAGTGTAAAATAGTTTAAAAGCTCACGGCTGTCAAAAAAAGAAACTTGCGCGCCATATTAGTTCACGTTCTCATTGTGTAGTTGATTATTATCAAAAAATCTACTTAAAAAAATACTGTCACTGTACTGTACTGTAAAAATAATAAGTCTGTTTTTTTCCTCACAAGTGTGTTGAAAAACTTCGAATGACACGCGTGTGCATTGATCATTACACTCTCGGCTCCCTTATCGCTTAATACCGCCTCGTGTGTAATGACACACATGTACCATAAAATATTGTAGTTTGTGACAGCAAATTTATTCAAAGTTATTTTTTACCCTGTGTTGGTCTCAAAAGTTATCAGATTTTCCGATATGAGTTAATATTGTTTGATGTTCTCATCGTTTTATTTTTTATGGGAGAAGCCACAGCTCTTGATATTACTAGTTCAAGAGTCTATGGGCTCAAAGCTAAGCTGTTATTATGTTTAAACCAATAAACTAAATTCCTTTATGTCCATTTATTGTAATTTTTTTATCATAGGCACATGATATGAGTAGTCAGTAGATAGTGTCATGAGAATAGTACTCGTTTTTTGGATACAAGTACCAAACAGTTTGTCACTAGGTTGTACAGGCATATATTCAAATTATTCAAAACACTCCGAAATACCTCTCTATACCTCTCGCCCCAATTTACATTATGAACTTTTGTTGATAGAAATAATGTTATTATTACTTGTACCATCATCTCCATATTTCGTTACATAATTTCTGCGAATTCTATTCAGATACATTTTATGTTAACAAATGATCACCAGTAGAATTGATAAGTACCCGAGAGACAGTGACATGCTTTTCGGTAAAATATGTACCTCTGTTCCAACACCTGTGCTCACTTCCGGGATAGGTATGTTTTTTTTTTTTTATTCCACTTTCAGATAATATTTTGACTAGCACAAATGTACCATTTCATTATATTTTGTCAATTATATTCAATGTTTATTAGTTAATTGAAAAGCAAAAAAATCAAACCAAATTGCTATTTACCAGAATAATAGGACCTTGCCCTTAATCTGAAGCAGCGGCAGACTTGAGAAAATGTACTATATATATATTGTAATTTGTACATATTTTTTGTAAAAAACGAGCCCGTAATAAAATGAACGAATTTTTTTTGTTCAAAATTTGGTAGCATTTTGTAGAAATTTCTAATTTGTCACAAAATCTAGGCCCTTTTAGATTATAATATTATCTGTAAAATGACATCAAAACCATTATTCCGAGTCACATATTTTAAGAGATATCGATATTTTCACGGGTGAAAGCCTTTTGGTGGCAGTCAGGACACAGGGTAAGGCACCCTTAGGTTGGATTACCACCTAGGACAAACATGTTCATGAAAATGTATATTTATTCTGTGTATACTCATATATTGAAGTTAAATATCAGTTTTCTCATTTCCATAGTAGAGTATAAATAAATATCCTGATTCCTGGGACATTCCTCACACACGGTCATCTGATCCCAAACTAAGCAGAGCTTGTACTATGGAAACCAGATAACTGATATAATACATATACCTACTATTTTTTTTTTGTAAATACATACTTAATATACATAATTACACCCAGACTAATATCTCTAATATCTCTGCTATTTTTCGATCAAACGTCCCTGAAAGAAGACTTGAAGCAATTAAATTGTACGGGATATCTTTGCTTTTAAAATCACTGAGGCCCAATTCTCTACCAGATATATATGGTTGTCTGACAGAATCTGTATTGATATCTATATACTGTCATTATGTATTAAAGTTATCCAAAATTACACAAAAATAAAGTAGGTAAGCTATAATAATATCCAACCAGCAGGCAATAAAAACTCCTGAAAACATTTTCAACAATCAACTTTATTATTAGTCATCCACTCCCAGCAGCTCCCATGCCGAATGGTGATGAAGACCCCGTAGTGAAGAAGTAGACACCAGGGTTACCAGCTTCAGATTTAACTCCCATAAATGCTACTTCGTTCTTAGAACAGAGGCCTTCTTTGAACATTGTCCAGTTACCGCATTTTCGAGCTGAAAAAAAAAGCTTTTTAAAATACAGGATTCCAACTTCTAGCACAGAATATACAATAGGTACTGACGTAACTTGAGATCTTTGCCCTATTACTTAGCCTATGCTGACCGTCCATCCTTCCGTCCGTCCTTCTGTCTGTCAGTGGGTCTCATGTACCGTAATAGGTAGACAGTTGACATATTTTCACAAAATCTTTATTATTGCCGCTATAACAATAAAAAATAAAAAATAAAAATTAAAGTCGGCTTTCATACAAGATACGCTATACGTTTTTACGGAACCCTTAGTGTATGAGTCCGATTCGCACTTGGCCTGTTTTTTTTTTGTCATATAAATTCATCTGAGCTTGCTCATGGTTCCTTTCAGTATGTGTTCGATGTGAACTTTCCAAGTTATAAAGATGTGGGTGGGCAGGTAATCACACTCGAGAAGACGTTGGATATAAGCAGCTTAAATAGCTTACTTAGTGAAAAACTATTTTGATCATTTATTTATTCTTTTTCATCGGTATCCTCAACCCTCATCCCTCATCGTTTTACCTAAACCTTCCCTTGAAAAATACGACTGTGGAATATGATTTGATAACTCCCTAAGGCGTCGTCCTAATTGGCCACGACCGTACGATCAAACGATGCGATTTCGTCGCACGATCGCGCTGATGTTCCTGTGCTCGTGCGATGACTTGCGAGCTTCAATTAGGACACTCTAAAGCGTTCTGTGTATTTAATCTCGTCGTGTGACGAAATTGCATCGTTTGCTCGTACGATCATCGCCAATTAGGACGACGCCTAAGAGTAGAATAATCTCTTCAAATATTTTTTTGAAAATCTCTAAAGAATAAGTCATTTCATATGTTTTTTAATGGTATAATGTGTTATATCTCATAGTATATAAATACGTTATATAAAGTAATTACAAGACATTAGTATAATATAAACGTTTTATTGTGTTAATTTTTATTTTAAACCCCATTTCAAACATATGTAGAATATTAATGATATTTTAAAGCTAGGCATTTAAAAACCATTACTATGGGACCAACTTTAAAATCGCATTTTATTTTACAGCGTTTCATACGTTTTTGCCGATGACACATGTACCTTTTGTATGAAAAGCTGTAAAAAAAAAACGATTTCGAAGTTGGTCCCATAGTAAAAGTTGATCGCATTTATGAGTACTTTACGTGATTTCATTTCTCGTATCCACCCCGTATAAAAATATGAACCCCTACTTCCTTTGGTCACGCCATAATTTGAGAACGACTCTACCGATTTCATGTATCTTTTTTTTTAATTTAATAATATTCTGGAAATAAAATTTAAGAAAGTTGCGTAGAAAATTTGAATATGTAAGAAACCTTAACGTTAGTGTAGGGTGGGATATCGAGTACGCGGGTGAAACCGCGGGGCGCAACTAGTTTAATAATAAAGTACAAGATATCTGATAATAGGTACTAACCAGGAAAATGTTTAGGTGAATTCACTGACTCAGCAAACAGCTCCCAGGCTCTGCTGTGATCACAAGTGGAAAGATAACATCCTGGCTGAGAGCTGCCACCGTTTGGGTAGAAGTCCTTATGACCTATAACGAGATAAATAAATAAATATCCTGGGACATTCCTCACACACGTCATCTGCAGGGCTATTTTAAAACGCTCGGAATCGATATCGGAAACGGATTCAAAAACTACTGAGGCAATTGTCCGCAATTGCTATTTTAATTACCGAATTCGAATATTTTTGATGTTTCTTTACGGAAATATCAATTCGATTCATCGAAAAGTTTTCGGAAATTAATATTGCAATTGCTGAAATTCGCCTCGTAAGTTTTTGAATCCGTTTCCGATATCGAATCCGACGTTTTAAAATAGCCCTGCTGATCCCAAACTAGGCAGAGTATGGAAACCAGATAACTGATATACTACTTATATTACTAAGGACATAATGACATGTTGATGCACACAAATGCTTATCCTGTATGGGAATCGAACCCACGACCTGTGGAGCGATAGGTGGGATACAAGCTTATAGATGGGAGCAAAAATTGGGTTACATTACAAACAATTTCTTGAGTATTATCTTCCCAATCACTTTTAATATGCTTAACAAATTACACAATGATCAACTTCTTTTTGAAACCCCATAATACAATCACATTATCAGAACAATCTGACCATGTGTATTTTTTTGCTCCCTTGACTTTAATTGGATTTGTGGCTGATACATTTAAGGATCGTCTATCCCCTTAGAAATGCCGTTCCGGGTCAGTAAATATAAATCTAATTACCAATGACCCAATGATCTACATTACCTACAGGCTCTTTCAAGCCTAGCATTCCTCCATTAGTATGAATGACGTCGACATACGCCGCGTCGGTTTTGTCCAGTCTGCCATCAGGGTCAACGCTGCTGAAGCAAGGACCAGCTGGATCCAGGGCTGATATCCTGCCAATAAGCTGTCCAGTTATCTGGGAGACCCTCTCACCAGCTACAGCCGCTATGTGAGATCCTAAGCTATGTCCTATCAGCATTATTTTGGACGGATCTTGACCATCTGAAAAGAATTGATGATATTAGAGCCGTATGCCGTTATACAGACCACATGTTTTATTCGCGCTACAGATTGACAGCGAGAAGATAAATTCATTTTATTTCCAAGAATAAATTAAGTAAAACATATAAATTTGATTTAACTACTCAGAAGAAATTCCAAATCTAGCATCTCATTATAACCTATTTCGATTAATTTTGGATGGAATTGAATAAAGAAATTTCTTACGAAAGTAATAAATTGTAGGTATATTTTTATAGGAAAGCAAATAAACTTTAGCTATAATCTTATTTTTTCAGAGCTATATAAAGAAAACGCCCATCTTTATAATAATCGTATATTTTTTTCATAACAGAGCCATGAAAATAAAACTGCTAAGAAATAATTTCCCAGAAACATAGCAAGGGCGGCCGTGGAGATACTAAAACCAAATAACTTTATCAACTTACTCTTTACAATTTCACTCAAAAACATTCCAAGTAGTTCACCCATGAACCTCGCATACGTTGACGATCTGAAATACTCCAAGTTAATAACTTTCCTTCCATCCAATGCAAGGATCCTCAATGCAGGTTGCTTCAACAATTCTGGAGCTAATGCTTGGACCATCCATCCATCAGAGCTCTCCATAAAACCATGAATTAACACAATTATATTGGTTGTATGGTCCATTAACCTATTGAGACGTCTGGCTTCTGTAAGATTATACTTGATATTGCCATTTTTCGTGACCAAGTCAATGTTCAGCACTTCGTTAAAATTTGTTGCATTCTTTATTTGCATCTGTTCGTATGTCAGTCCAAAAAAGCTTTTGAAAGCTTCACCTGTAAGAAAATAGCTTTTCTAGAGTGAAAAAAATTTTACCTTTACAAAACAAATTGTTTGATCTATCTTTAGCTTTATATTCTCTTTGAAAACAAGAAAACATACATTGTTTATGAGCTTGCTAGGTATTGATCCCAATATAGTCTTCAGAACAAGTCCCGAGACGACTTTTTAGATCTTCTAATGTTAATGAAGGATGAAACTTATCAGCTTAGAAACTGATTTCGATTGACCTCAAATATTGCAGGCTTATTTTACCCACATCGGTTAATACTCAGGACAAGCCTGCAGAACTTTCAAAGTTAGAAACTATATCTTGACATTAGATACACTAAAGATTGTATTTTTAAAATGAATAGTAACACTAATACCGCAGAATAGCACTAATTTATATTTAGGCAATGCGAAAGTTTGCGTATTTTCATATTTTAATGGCATTGATTGAATTAATTTTAAGAATTAGTTAGATGCTTTGTATCCTAGGGAAATATTAGATCCCTCGGGGCCGCGGGTACAACCACAGGGTAGAGAAATATTACCATCAATATACTAACTAATTTTATAACCTAGCTGTACCCCGCGGTTTCATCGACGTTCCCGTGATAATACGGAGCCTATTACTCGAGGAAAACGTAGCTTCCTATTAGGGAAATAATTTTTCAAATCCGACTGTTTGTTCCAGAGATTTGCCCGTTTAACAAACATCAAAATTATTACGGTATAGATGGGAAAGTTACTTTGTTACCTGTTGATGCCTCGACCGTCGAAGAAGCGACTGTGTCGATGGAGCAGATAAGACTTATAGTGGAGACCGCGTCTTGGCAAACATAGTGAGGGATGCCCCCACCCAGAATGATCCAGATGGATTGACAACCTCAAAAAAGTGGCCGGTCTAGGCTGGATACGGGTGGGAAACAATCGGAAGGAGTGGCGCGCTCTGGGAGAGGTCTATGTCCAGCAGTGGACAGAAAACGGCTGTTAATGATGTTGACGCTTCAACCACTTCAACTGAACAACCACTCGTGGTGAAATTTAGCATTCGGCTTATGTTATGAGAGAAAGGCTACTTTATATCCCGAAAACGCGATCGAAACCGCGGGGAACAGATAGTAGTATATGAACACTATCGTAACTTAACTCCTGCAATATTGCCCACGTTTTGGAATACCGAGCATAGGAGCCTTAGATACTGCCATTTACTTCCGGGAACCTTGTGGTAGGCATAAATCAATAGCACAGTTTCCGCAATCATATATCAAATCATTGTCTAAATATACGTTCTCCAATACTAACTACACATACGTGTCCTGAGATACTTACGTATAATTTATTTGTCTAGATACTCGTAAAGTGACCTGTCAATACCAGAGCGTGAACTTTATAATATCCAAGCAATTTGTACACAAGACCCCAGTTTTTAATTGTTCTGTCGTACACCGAGGAAACTTGATTGGATTCGTGTCAGGTTTTATACTGCTTTTTTATAATTAAATGTTAACTGTGGAAACGTTGAATAAAAATGTTCAAGAAACTTATTTTTACCAAGTCAGCAAGTATGTGGTCCGCCTGATGGTAAGCGGTAACCGTACCCTATAGACGCTTGCATCACCAAGGCGTGAGTAACACCACTACTCTGTGTTGCCGACCTCGCTTAAATCGCTTTACACACAAACTTGATTTCCAGGTATCCGATTCCAATGACACCCGGAAAAATACCTACAATGCCCTGTCGGATCCATGATCTATTTATTTACCAAGTTTCATCAAAATCCGATCAGCTGTTGCAGAGCAAAGGGGCAACAAAGACACTTAACATTTCGTATATTAGGAGTAGAAATTAGGTTTAGGTTTGGTACTTACATCTGCTAGATCCAGCCGCTACAATTGGCTTAATGCCTGGCATGGCCGCGTCTAGAATTGAACTGATGCTGAATTTAGCATTATTTGGACGTGGAATACTCGCAGCGTTCAGATGAGCGATAAACAAGATCTTATAAACGTATGCTAGTTCTATGTGATAAACTGAAAATAAATAAATAAATAATAATTATCCTGGGACATTCCTCACACACGGTCATCTGATCCCAAACTAAGCAGAGCTTTTACTATGGAAACCAGATAACTGATATAATACATATATTACTTTTTGTTTGTAAATGCATGCTAATTACACCCAGATTCAGGACATACAGACATGTTCATGCACACAAATGCAAGTCCTGTGCCACGACCTGCGACCTGCGGCGCAAGTTGGCCCGTCAAAGGGACAACAGTTCAGCTAAATATATTCTGTACTGTTCATAATATGTGTTTCATTGTATTTCATGGTATACAATGAAACTTTACTTGTACTTTATATGTTTGGTTAGTCATTCTGAACAATATTTACTATGGCACAAACACCGAATCTCAAAAAAAAATTTTATTTTTCATACTTTTTGTTCGTGAATCGTTGATCGTTAGTATAGATTTTTTTTGAGAATTCAGTGTTGGTCCTATAGTAAAAGTTGCTCAGCATGACTAACCATTATATCTAAAAAAAATAAGAACACGAGAGAGGCACGGGCATATAAAATAAATATAATAAGGTTAATTTGTATCAAATACAAGCTGATTTTATTATGTACGTGGATTTACATAATATAACCTTATTATATTCTACAAATCATGTAATACATAACATATAGTTTATATCAGTCCATTATCTGGTTTCCATAGTAGCTCAGTAGCTCTACCTGCGATTATTTATCAAATAAATGGCATTCATAATTTCGATATAGTAGAAATTAAATCAACCAAATTAATTCAACTTGTAAGTACACAGTCAGCCCTTCCAAAAGTTTAACATGAAACTTTAGGAGGAAATTAAGTTTTTAGCTTCCCTCCAGAGTACAAGCTGACGAAACATTTATAACAATATTTTGATCACAAGTCATGTAAATAAAACAACTTACAACTGTTCATTTCACTGTGCAATGGAACATCAGCGGCGTTGGCAAAACTATCGTTTAATCATATAACCATACATCGACTAACGCAACTACTGAGAGTACGAACATAAGCACTTTAGCAAACTTTATTTACACTTTAAACTTTACAGTTACAAAAACCGCCTTATTCCAAAAAAAATGCTATGTAATGTCCATTATAATATTTAACAAAATACCACAGAATATAAGAGAACTTCCTAAAAATAAATTCAAGTCGAAGCTTTATGGTTGGTTAATGGATAAATGTTTTTATAATTTAAATGACTTCCTGAAATATAAATAAGATTTAACATACGTGTTCAATGTGTCAATTCAATTAATGTATTTTCAATTTTTTTTAGGGTGCCGTACCTCAAAATGCAAAACGGAACCCTGATTCCTTACTTTATCATCCGCCTTTTTTGTTTTTTTTTATACCACTTAGATGGTAAACAAGCATACGGCCGGCCTGATGGTAAGCAGTTACCGTAGCCTATGGACGCTTGCAACACCAGGGATATCACTCGCGCGACCGTGCAGAAATCTCTTCACACCCTTTTTCAACAACCCCATGCTGTACTCCACTGGGAAAACCAAGGAGGGGAGCTTATTCCACTGTAAAAATATGTAATGTATATACGTAAGCATGTAGAAAGAAAATGAAGCTTTTTATTTGACTTTGTTGTCCACCCATTTAGATATCTAGCCGACCGCGTAAAGATATCAAGTTCAAATTAATATCAAATACTAAAGTCTACGGTCTCATGGAGCCACTTGGGAGGTGCAAAAAATTCAAGCTTCTAAATCAGGCAGTCAAAAGATTCGGTCAAATGTTTATTCGGTTAGATTGTTGGTGATGAAACTAAGTTGTTGTGTAATTCAAGCAAGCTATCCAAAACCCACTGGCGTTCGATAATTTTAATACAGCTACACATATAATATAGTAGATAGTAAATTGCCTAGTAATATTGGAGATTTTTAATTATGTGTGCAAGTTCAAACTTTCAGTATTGAACCTGTATACCATGTCGATAGTATCTGTATCTCATCAGAAATGCGATGTTTTGTTCCGCCACAGGCCATTCCAGTGTAACAATAGATCGTATCATTACTTTAAATGATTATGCCAGTATAATATTATATACATTGACATTATATACACTGTTACTTTAACGTTATATAATACACTAGCTTACCACCCCGCGGTTTCACCCGCGCCCCCTTCTTTACCCCTTTAGAAATAGAATTTCCAAAAATCCTTTCTATATGGCTAATAAAAACTTTTTAACAAAAAAATAAACCACCAAAAAAACTGAAAAGCAAAAAATAATTTTGAATATAACTTGAATTTTATAAGGTTTTGCAGTCGGGGACTCCTCCTCCTCCATTTTTTCGTCGGTTAAAAAGGAAGGTACGCAATATTGCTAACGCAATTCATTTTTTCGAATTTAAAGCTAGGGCTCTACCGCGTAACTTTGGTGGTAATCGTAACGAACACCATTAATTATTTCATCCAATGATGCGCACACGGTATGTCGTGACGATGACCATTCGTGGGCCCTGATTGGAAGTAATTCATTAATGGTGTTCGTTACGATTAACACCAAAGTTACGCGGTAGAGCCCCCGGTCCCATAGTAAAAGTTGATCGTATACATGAGTACTTTACGTGGTTTCATTTAATGTCGTATTGTCGTAATAGCTTATTTTATTGTTTTGTCCCCGACTGCAAAACCTTATAAAATTCAAGTTATATTCAAAATTATTTTTTGCTTTTTAGTTTTTTCGGTGGTTTATTTTTTTACTACATGCTTAATTTTTCTTTTGATGTAATACACAACTCAGCATTAAAATCTGTGAGTGAACAATAAATCATCCCTATTTTCCCACCCTTAGGGTAAGTATTTTTAAGTATCCATATTTATATGGGACCACCTTCGAGGTATACCCTATCCAATAAAAAAAGAATTATCAAAATCGGACTACTCTGTCAAAAGTTATGCGTGATCATACATAAAAAAAATATCTGGTTCTTTAGAAATCAAATATTCATTGGTAGCTTGTATCCGACACAAGACACAAAAGTGTCCACGTTTGTGCAGCGCCTAACTCCAAATTAGGTATGCATTGGTTCCTTTTTTAACCGTCGACTTGTAAACCTCCTCCGTTTTTTCGTCGGTTAAAAACCAATCCACAACCAAGTTGAGTCCAAT
Source organism: Achlya flavicornis (assembly GCA_947623365.1). Taxonomy (NCBI): domain Eukaryota; kingdom Metazoa; phylum Arthropoda; class Insecta; order Lepidoptera; family Drepanidae; genus Achlya; species Achlya flavicornis. Next base: position 11,199,540 of record OX392482.1, read on the forward strand.
TTACGTATACTCGTTGACGATGAAAAAGTGTTCGAATAATAAACTTCATTATTCGTAGGGTGTCGGTAACTGGAAACTAAAAGTAGTCAGTTGAAGACACAAGCAACATTTAAAACTCCTTACAATTGTACTGAAACTGACAGAAAACAAGCAACAAATTGTACCAGTGACAAGAAGTAGCGACCGGTGACTGTGTCCGATCGCCGCCACCGGACAAAGCAACTACGATTTCCTGTGATGGTGTGCCGTGTCGGTAACAAAAAGTGTCTACGTTTGAGCAGCCCCCGCCGTAAAATCATCCTCTTAGAACATTATCACCCCATTTTGCCCCGTTAGGGGTAAAATTTTGTGAAACCCAAAAATTGAGTTTCTTTATTTTCTGTCCAAATTATGTTTCAAGTAAGTCCGACCGCGCGTTAGGTTTCTTCCATACGAACTTTAACACACCTAAGTTAAGCCCCCTTTGATGGTAGTTTTGTAAATCTCAGTTACTATACGATTAAGTTAGCAACCAAGCCTGTTGGATGCTTCACTTTTTACTTAGTAAAATAATAGTTCATAAAGTAAATAATAATACTAAATTAATATAAGTAAAATACATATATACCTAATAAACAAGGCTACTCCAACTGCAAGGAACAAATCAGGTGTGTGGTAAGCCTCTTGACGCTTGCAACACGGCAACTCGGCTGTTGCCGACCCTGCAAATATTTCTTCACACACTTGCTGTACAGGGCTGTACTCCATTGGGAATAGCACGGTGAGGACCTCATTCCACAACGCGTCCGCCGCAGGAATCGAATAGTAGAATTTTACGGATCTATTTTACTATACTGGCTGGATGGATACCTAAATACTTTAAAATGACGTATTTGCCGAATATATTTGTGAAAAATAAATATATCTTGATAGAATTTGATCAAGGTTATTATTTTGTATATGAGTTTTGTGTTTTTCGATTTCATTATTGTTCAGCATTATCAAATGAAAAAGTACCTATTCACCTGTTTCGTTTAATATATTGGAGTAAAAAAATAGTTCAAAGGATTTTGCATTGTTACATAAAATCCTACAGGTACAAACATTTCTTCAAATATAACTACTTCTTAACAATTGATACAAACAGAAGCCGTTTCAATCTTTCAATCGTGTGTTAAGATAACATATTTTTATGTAAATAAGTTTAAGTATAGGTATATATTAAATATCAAAGAATGTTACTTTTCTCTTAAATCAATTGAAAGATGTTCAATTCTATAGAAGTGGTATGGATTCAGATTTCTAGTTTTAATCGGTGATGCCGCCTGAAGCCGCTTGTGCTAGACTTGGTAACCTTTTTATATGTATGTTTGTGGTGAGATGCAGTATCTCATATTGGAGCCACATTAGAAGCATATTTCTTGTGTCGGATGTAAGTGGCTTCACGAGAAGCTGCCGCAAGCAAAGGATTAAGCAAGCATGCCTTACATGAGTCTGCCATAAACAAAACAAACTACCAATCATCTACTTATATAAATCTATGATAAAATAAATTACGTGTTATATACCTATAGCCACTTCTACGGGCAAAAAAATCTTTGATCTATGGACCAAAGAAAGTAATTCCGGTATACAAAAAATAAGTTCAAAGGACAATATTTTCGATTCATCCAACAAAAAGGTAAAATCGAACTCTGAACGCTTCATTGACTAGGTACGCGATAAGTCCCTTGGAAATAGATCCTTCATAAACTGCTCCAATTATCTACATTTTAGCTAATGTTTCGCTATACTGGACAAACCCGGTAAAACGACGTGAATCCTGAAACGTTATACTGGTTGGATTAATCATGCTGAACAACTTTTATTATGAGACCAACACAGAAATCTCAACAAAAAAAAAATACTTTTCATACATTATGATCGAGCAAGGTTGACATTTACTATGGAAAGCTTTTTTTTTTTTGAGAATTCACCATTGGTCCCATAATAAAAGTTGTTCAGCATGACTAACCCAACATAGGTTTTGAAAATATGCCATCTCGAAATCTCCACCTGTTATACCCAGGTTTCATCCGGGTTGACGGATAGCCGGTTAGTATATTCAGGGCACGACCCGTTTGAAAATATTAATATCCGTATTTTATTTCAACCCGATCTTCACGTTTCTTTCCAAATTCAAAACATTTGTTAAAATTACTGGACAAAATGACAATCGTATTTTGGTATTTGGAAGCGCTCGGGGTCTACACCCCGTCATAATTAGCCGTTCTTAATCGATCGGATCGATAACGTCTGACGTGGTTGGCTTGAAAAATTCCAACAGTAGGTTGACCACTAGCCTACCTCCACCAATCCGCAGTGGGCACGCGTGGTGGAGTATCGCCCATTCCCTTCCCTCATTTGTGAAAGGAGGCCTGTGCTCAGCAGTGGGTCATTGTAGGCCGATGATGATGATGATGATTTTGGTATTTCTACGCATTGAGTTATGCAAAATGACCCAGCCTGGCGGAAGATCTTCCCTTTGAAATGGAGGTGTCATCCACCTTGCACCTCCATAGTACCTTTTAAGTTTTCGCGAACTAGATTCTGGATTTTCTCACAGAATTTTACACATTGATATTTAACGAAAAAAGTAAAGCTATATTTTACATACTATCGAAACTGATATTATCAACTACATAATATTATTTGTATACACAATTTAAGTGATCCTAAAGGTGTTATATGACATAGTTAAATTAAGTCTTTAAAAAAATTGTTTGCTTAACTAACATTCGCACGAACTTTCGCGTTTTTAATATGAGGTATCTAGTTTACTCTGTGATATGATTTAAGTAGGTATGCTATTTAATCGAGTGAAGGATGTTTCAATCACTAGATATACCTACCTCGGATAAGCAATAAGCATTCCTCTGAAAGTCCATACAAAAACTGTTCTAAACATTTGAGAAGCTATCATAAGCATTGGTTTAAGCATTTCTAAGCAGACAGTAGAAACATGTAGATCAGAAAGCTTTTAGGAGAATTTTCTCGAAAACACCGTGATTTTCACGGCGCTTACGCGTTTCGTTCATCGTTCTACAACAACAGTGGGGCCGGATGGCCTCACTTGAACGGAACATAGTTGTGATGTGTAGCGTCTTCTCTATAGGTACGTAGTAATAATAGCTCAATGGTTCTAAATTCAAATTAACAGACATAATGCAGCTTATCAGAGCATTGATAATTGAAATGCTATTAGAAATAGAAGGAGTGTTTCGACGAACTTTCAAAATAAAAGGGATTTGGTTCACAGGTTCAGACTACGTCTACCGTGGTTTATGTAAAACTGAAACGTGTGATTGATGACTCCGTCTCGAAAGTTTGGACATCTTGTGAAGAAAATTAACTGTGATGTTGGTTTTCCATTTTCATTATTGAGGATGTCCAACATATTGTTGATGGAGTGTGTCAACAACTGATGTGGGAGAGAAACATTACAGAAAATTCAACCGTTATTTTATTAGTTTAGGTTACGATGAGATTTAAACTATTCATAAGTCCCTAATGAATAAAGCAATTAATAAGAATTAATAAAGACTATGAAAATAATTTATCTACCCGCCCTTCGATACCATAACGAATTTTTTTCCAAAAGCGTCATCCACTTACCACCATACCACAATACCACATAACCCCAGCCTTCGAAATTTTAATATTGACAGAATGTAAAGTTGAGGAATTTCAATATCGTATTGTCACAGTTATACCATAGCTACTAATACTGTGGTGATGTATTGTCTTGTCTCCCTATACTTATTTGATTCAATAAATATTTCAAGTAACTTGGAGTTTATAGGTTTTAATGAAAATTCTGACAGATATTTTTACATTAGGTATACGAAGGGTTTGAACAGATGTATACCCCTTATGCTTGTTTGCTACCGTATTAATTAGAACCTTTACGGAGAAAATCATGTCATACCAGTCTTATGGTGCGTCCATGTTACGTAAAGCGAGTACGAGCCGAGCCACGAAGGAACAGAATTCGATCGTTGTTCGCGTAGCGTGGACGGACACGTGTGCCTCGAACGAGCATTCGTCTCGCGCTCGACTGCGCTCCGCCCGATTGTCACTATTTTTACGAACACAGGGATTCGCATCGTACTCGTTGTAAATAAAGATCAATCCATGTGCACCAGTGAAGTGAAATGAAAAGGAAAATGTGTATCGTGACTTTACAAGTTGTCTCAAAAAGCCCGTGTAAAGCTTTAGTACAATGACCACCATGTTAAAAAATAATAATAATGTAAAGTGCAAAACATTCTGGCAGGGACCAGGGGGCCTACCACAAGCTCTTAAAACAAGGTTAAAATAACCTTATTTTGCGTTTTCGTACCATGACATCCTTAAAAATAAGCTTATTATAGGCATAAAACAATATTGTTTTGAAAAAAAAGCGCGGGAAACTTTGTAAAATCCAGACGCGGTTTTTCTTTCGGAGTTTTTAATTAAAATTTTAAAAGGTGTAAAGGATCGGTATTAGTTAGTTTGCAGTTAATCTTATTGTATATTTTATTTATAAGTGTATAATTTGCTGTACATATTATTGGTAAGTAAGTTTATGTAAATTATTAAGATGGGCGATCCGCCCGATGACCCTGGCGGAGGGAAATATCCTCCACCTTCGCCTATGGAAATGCTGATCGGAGCGCTAGAGTCCTCCATGGACACTGACTCCTCAATTTCGGACTCCAATAAATTAAAACGTAAAAGGGCCGACACTATACTTCTATGTGGGTCATGTCATAAAAGAAAAAGGAGACATGGAAGTAAAAGGGAAAAGCCGACTGATTGTCGATGTTTAGTTAAAGATAAAAAGCTTGATGATGTGTTAAGTGGTTCAAGTCCTCGCCTTTGTGAGTCACAGTCTGTAGCTACACCAAATATTCATGACAATAGTAATAAAGTTAACAATGAATCAACCCATGTACCAGTTGGTCGCAACGTTTATGAGGCCACTGATGTTGCACCTTATGTGGTTCATATTCAAAAAGAAATGTCCACCAATAATGATACTACAACACTGCATCCTGTCACCTTTGGGCGTTTCCTGAGAAACAATCAAATTAGGGGTATTGTGAATGGTAGCCTCAAACGAATAGGACGAAATCGCATAAGTTTATCTTTCTCAAACTTCCAAGATGCAAATTCTTTCATGTCAAATCAAATCCTGGCAGTAGGAAAATATAAAGCTTTCATTCCAACTTTCAATATAACACGTATGGGAGTTATAAGGGGTGTTCCCACGGATTGGTCAGATGATGATGTTATGGCAAACATTAATGTACCAATTGGGTGTGGGTCGATTCTAAAAGTGAGAAGAATTAAAAAGAAGATTGTGGTAAATAGTAGCAAACAATTTGAAAATACTGGTACTATTGTTGTTACATTTGACGGTCAGGTACTTCCAACACGTGTGTTCATGTGTTACACAGCCTTGCCAGTGGACTTATATATTTATCCAACTGTGCAGTGTTATAACTGTTGCCGGTTTGGCCATGTTAAAAATCAATGCAGGTCCACACCAAGATGTTTCAAGTGTGGTCAAGGGCACTCAGGGGATAATTGTAATATTGAGGAAGATGATTATTTTTGCTGTTTATGTAAAGGTCTTCACCAAGCTACAGATAGAAAGTGTTTAGAATTTAATAGACAAAAAGGTATTAAAGAGACAATGAGCAAAAGTTGCATCTCATATATGGAAGCTGTTAAGCTACATCCACCGGTATCAAAGATTTCATATTCTGATGCCCTACTACTACATACAACTCCATCTCCATCCCCCAACAACATTCATTCTTCGCAGCATCAATCAATACCTGAATCGAATTTTTCACATTCTTATAAAAAAACTGTTTTTTTGAAGCCTAGGACACCTCCTAAATTTTCCAAGGCATATGACCGCGCAGCTCATTCTGAAATTATTAAAGATCCTATATTACCTAGATCAAAACCCATAGTAAACAAAAATGATGAAAACATGAAAATATCTGACATAATCAAAATTTTAATTCAGTTATTATCACAGTCTAGCTTAATATCACCGTCCAACGTTGCAACAGTAATTGATGCTTTATATCAAATTTCTAACAATCATAATGGCCACAGCAATTCAGTGGAATTGTCAAAGTATTAATAATAAGAAAAATGAACTAATACATTTAATTAACAAATATGAACCATTTGTTATCTGTCTTCAGGAGACATGGTTAAAACCTGATTCAGTATTTAGAATCACCGGATTTTCCTGCCTCAGAGATGACAGACATGATGGTTATGGTGGAGCAGCTATGCTTATCAATAACCATTTTTCATTTACTACTTTATCCTTTCCAGCCCACAGCAACAATTTGTCTATTGTTGCTGCTGTTGTAAATAATATATGTTATGTGTCTGTATATTATCCTCGACCCAGTATCGAAATTTTTAATGAAATTAACAATCTATTTAATTTATTACCAAAACCCTTTGTATGTATGGGGGATTTCAATGCTCGTCATCAGAGTTGGGGTTACTCTTCTTCTTCTTGTCACGGAGAACAGCTCTTGGATCTTCTTGATTCACATAACCTATGTATTTTAAATACTGGTTTGCCAACACGCCTTGGTGGGCCTAGGGAAGATCCCAGTGCCCCCGATTTATCCATTTGTACACCTGATCTTGCTTCCTGTCTTTCTTGGAGCCCTCTGACATCCAGATATGGTAGTGATCATTTCCCATTATTAATCACTTTTCCTTTTAAGAAACCTCCAAGGCAGTTCAAGCCACCACGTATGAAATATAAATTGGATGATGGTGACTGGGGTGTGTTTAGAAGGAGGGTTGAGCAGATGGTGTTAGAAATGCCTCAAGTATCTCATGAAAATGCATCTGTTTGCTCTGAGATGTTAGCTAAAATATTAATTGAGGCAGCTAATGAAACCTTCCCCTTGAAGAATTGTCGACCTAGTAAGATACCATCTCCACCATGGTGGGATGAAGAGTGTACTAATGCAGTTAAACAAAGGAAAGAGGCAGAAAGACAATATTGTATTCAAATGTCTGATAATAACTTTATTAAGTATATACAAACTGCAAATAATACTAAGGAACTATTTAAAAGAAAAAAGTTTGAAGGCTGGCAATGTTTCTGTGCATCACTTTGCCCTAATGTTAAACCGTCCATTGTGTGGCAAAATATTAGGAGGTATAGGTCTGCTTTCAATGACACACAACAAAATAATATTACTCCCACTCTTGCCGAGCAAATCATGGATCATTTGGCTCCACCGTCTGTTCCTGAATATTATGTTTTGATTCCATCTTCAGTACCAGCACCTTCAACAAATATTAATAATAATAAAATAGACCTTAATTCTCCTTTCACTCTGTATGAGCTGAAAGGAATTCTTTCGTATGATAAGGACTCGGCGCCGGGCGAAGATGGTATACCTTATTCATTTTTGTCTAAGCTTGATAATAATGGTCTTAATTATTACCTTTCTCTAATTAACACTGTAATCTTCTCTGGTAAAATACCCAAATCTTGGCGAACCCAAACTTTGATATTGTTATTGAAGCCAAATAAAACGAGTTCAGATCCGTCATCGTATCGGCCAATAGCTTTGTCTTCGGTACTAGCTAAAATTGCAGAGCATTTAGTCAAAAATCGATTGGAATGGTTTATAGAGCACAATAACTTATTATCAAATACTCAGTTCGGTTTTAGGAAAGGTAAATGTACTTTTGACAGCTTAGCCATTTTTACCACAGATGTACGTTTAGCGCTATCTAGAAATGACTCTTTGGTTGCAGCCTTTTTAGATATAAGTGCGGCATATGATAATGTTAATATTTCAATCCTACAACAAAAATTAATGTTACTAAATATTCCTATTCTTTTAGTAAATTTTATTGTAAATTCTTTATATGAAAGATTCATTAAATACCCAATAGATTCAAGTGACAGTACATGCATATGTCGAACAATCTGGAAGGGATTGCCTCAGGGCTCCGTGCTTAGTCCTATATTGTATAACATATACACATATGATTTAGATTGCTCTCTTATTAGATATGCTAATGTTCTTCAGTATGCGGATGACTTGCTTCTTTATGTTCCTGGGTACAAAACAGATGATATATGTGAATCTTTAACCACGGCTTTGACTAAGTTAAAGGTCTGGCTAGATTACAATGATCTTGCCCTATCACCAACTAAAAGTTCTGTTGTACTATATACTAGAAAACGGAAATTGCCAACGGTTAATGTTGAGTATGGAGGTTTATCTTTACCGGTGAAGGACCAGGCAAAATTTATGGGAGTAATTTTAGATTCCAAATTAACTGGAATTCCTCACTGTGAATATATTTTGAAAAGGTGTGAGCGTAATTTAAACATTTTGCGATGTCTTTCGGGTGTTTGGTGGGGAGCACATCCTTCTTCCATGAGGCTATTATATAATGCCCTGATAAGAAGTGTGTTAGATTACGGAACATTTTTATTACATCCAGGAAATATGGGTGCTTTCAAGAAACTGGATGGCATTCAATCGAAGGCTTTGAGGATTATTACGGGGGCGATGAAATCTAGTCCAATAAATTGTCTTCAAGTGGAGTGCTGTGAACCCCCTTTATCGCTAAGGAGACAGTACCTAAGTGATCGATATTATTTCTGTAGCTTGCAATTGAAATGTCATCCATTACATTATAAATTAAAACAGCTAGCTGAAGAGGTAGATTCATCAAATTATTGGAAACATAAGGATGCACCTTGTCTTGTTAAAAGTCTGCGTAAATATAATAAATTAGATGCTCCAACTTATCAAAGTAATCAATTACCCTTGTATTGTCATAATTTCAATTCTCTCATTGTACCACCACGAATCGAATTCAATATAGGAGTATCAAAGAGCGATTCCAATCAAGATGTCGAATTTAGGCGTATTATTGACAATGACTGGATTGGTTGGCATCACATTTATACTGATGCGTCTAAACATTCCAATGCTAGTTGTGTTGGCGTTGGGGTTTACCATTCACAATATAAAATTGCACAAAAAATTAAGTTACCTCCTGAATCTAGTGTATATACTGGTGAATGTTATGGTATTTTAAAGGCCATTGAGTATGTACTCCTGCTGAAGCTATCAAAAGCAATAATTTTTTGTGATTCACTGAGTTCCTTACAATCTTTACAACGATTTCCCTTCAAGTCTCATAAACAGTCTCCTATTGTATTTGATATTAAAAACCTTTTATACTTATGCTCATCAAGGGGTTATGGAATCGTTTTGGCTTGGATTCCAAGCCATGTGGGCATTTCTGGTAATGAAAAAGCTGATCGGTTAGCTAACGAAGCTATTCATGTCGGAGATGTATGTCCATATAGGAATTATTGTCATGACTTGGTTTCTCTGCCCAAACTTTATTTACATGATGCGTGGAGTTGTCTCTGGGTTGATGATACCACCAAAGGAAAACATTATCGATTAATACAGAAGTCTATTCCACGTAAGCCGTGGTTTAGCAATCTTCAGTTTAGCAAAAGAATCACTTCTGTTTTATGCAGACTCCGTTTGGGTCATGTTTGTACCCCTGCACACTTGTTCAAATTTAAAATTGTTGATGATCCTATGTGTTCTTGTGGAGAGTATGGGGACTTGAACCATATATTTTTTGCCTGTACATTGTATAATAGGTCTGCTTTTACTGATGAACTCCTGGCGATCCGTATTCCATTTCCTACATCTATTATTTGTTTACTACATTATAACGATGCAGATGTATATAGCATATTAGCCAGATTTATTGATACTAATGATATCAAACTATAATATTGTTCCAATATGTATTGTAAATATATGTATTTTATTATATGTATTTAGTTATATAGAAACCAATCCTTTTCCCGTTCCAAATTCCTCGTTTATTAATTTTTATATCCTTGTTTTCCCTACCTTTGTCATTGGCTAATGCAAACTACGCAAAGCCAAAAAAAAAAAAAAAAAAAAAAAAAAAAAAAAAAAAAAAAAAAAAAAAAAAAAAAAAAAAAATATTGTTTTGTTAGCAGGTTTGATGACGTCACCTCTAATCGTTCATTCAAATCGTACCATGATGTGTCTTTTGACAACTAGCATTATGGTTTTTATGTCAATTGCATATATCAATCAAAATATAACATTATATACGCGACGAATTATCCAAATTTATGATAAAAATATCTATTATTATAGTGATATAAAGTCAGTAGATCGTATTTATTTAACTTATCGAATTAATTGTGTATCTCTAGCCTTCTAGCTTTTGCCATCTAGCATTTCAAGATGGCAAATGAATATGAACTATTTGTGTTTTTGGAAGCAAATACCAAAGAAGCCAATAATAGATACACGAAAGCGACGTGGTATGCATCTATGCTACGTGAGGAATCAACACTTTCGCATGCAATGGACCAAAATGCCATTTGCTATCGAAACCATACGACCGTATGGGTTTGAAGCTCACCGAGTCGCTCGCATATTGTCACCAAAATAATCGAGGCCTCGGGCGGGGAGCTTTTTCCGCCAACGCATTAGCTTGGCTAGCCTGTTGGGAACCTTGCCGATAATCTACGGCAGCCTAGAGGAAAATTTATATACGAGTGCTAGATTGTATTTCATTTATTTGTTGTAAATATTTAATATCGTATAGATTAAGCTTTACTGTGATTGTACTGTATTCATAAACGTTTACATACCTAAATACACATAATGTTTCATTGTATGACCTGCAACTACAGTAGCATTCCTGACAAAAGGTAATAAATAAAAATATGTGTTGATTCCTGTGGTAAATTCTTTATTCATATAATTTAAAGACAATAGGTACCTGCCTAGACTATAGGTATTAAGACTGAAGTGCCATACATAAGTATAAATCTACCTAGGTATATATTTATGTATGAACTTTGTCTCAGTTTTGTAATGACCAAGAAGTGCTCCATTGCTTTGCTAGTTGAGGATTAGGTACCTATTTCTCTCCAGCACATTTCTTAGAGTAGTTACTTTGAATTCCGGCGAATTCTTCACTGCAAAATGAATAAAATAATACTTGAATTACTTCTGTTTGTAACCATGCCATATTAAATTTCATTCACTGAATATCACTATTGAACGGCGGCCCCTTGCCTTGTTTTCATATTGACCTAAGTAATATTAATTCAAGTAATATAAAAGTCGATATACATAAAATAAATATTTGTATTATTTCAAAATATGTAGTGCAACAGGGCACATTGAGTTTCAAAATTCGTGCGTCACAATTGACAAGTATTTTTTTTTGTCCCGTTCCATCCTATAGGGCCATCATCTTCTCTCACAAAATAACCTTATTGCCAGACTGTTTTGTTTTCACCTTATAATAATATTACTTTGATTCGTACCATGAGCTCAATCGTTCAACATTGATATAACATTGCTAAGTGCCGAGAAAGAATGAATGATTTGTAAGAATTTGTCTATGGCTTGCTACAACCTGATAAAAGATAAAAAGAGAAAAAAAGCGCGGGAAACGGTCGAATTAGCGGGAGTGTTTATAATTTTCTTTGATAATTTTATTTAATTTAATACGTTCTAAGATCAGATAAGTAGTGTATATATGGTGTAGTATATGTAGTGTTTAATATTATTAATTTTTTCCGTATATATATCTCGTATAATAACTGCTGTTATCTAGGTAAGTTTTCTTTTTCAAGTCTTCTTGTCTTTCATGTCTGAGCCCCCCGACCCGGGGGGCTTAGGCCCCCCGGCAGCGGGTTACTATGTTACTATAAACAATTCATCCGGAATGGACACTGATGGTTCTATCACCCAACGTACCTTGAAACGTAGTAGACTACATAGGGTTTGCAAGCATTGCAATAAAAAAAAAAGGAAGAGCAAAGGTAGTAATTTAAGTCCACAAGATTGTCAATGCATTGAAACTTTACAAAGCTGTACAGATCCAACTGCCCCTATTACATCCTCACAACCAAGTCAACCAATTTCAATTTTACAAAAGCCAATTGATGCCATACCCCCTGTGACAGCCTCTCAAACAATTTCAGTAGGTAGAACACAATATACAACTACAGATGTTGCCCCATTTGTTGTTCATGTACAAAAAATTCAGGCTTCTCTTAATGATGGTACCACACTCCACCCTGTTACATTTGGAAATTATTTGAAAAAAAATAAAGTTAACAACATAATAAATGGCAGTGTAAAAAGAATAGGCCGTAACAGGGTATCTCTATCTTTTTCGGATTACACAGATGCAAACTCTTTTCTTACTCATAATAGCTTGGAATTAAATAAACTTAAGGCTTTTATTCCTTCATTTAATGTAACAAGAATGGGTGTTGTTCGTGGTGTACCTGCTGAATGGTCACCTGAAGAGGTAACTGACAATATATCTGTACCAATAGGTTGTGGCAAGATCCTAAAAGTAAGACGTCTGAACTTTAAAGTAATGATAGAGGGTTCTCCAGTATGGAAGCCTTCTCAAACAGTTGTACTAACTTTTGATGGGCAAATCTTACCTAAGCGCATTTTTATGTGCTATAACTCACTTTCTGTAGAATTATATTCATATCCAACAATACAATGCTTCAATTGCTGTAGGTACGGACATACAAAATTACAGTGTAGGTCTAAACCTAAGTGTTTTAAATGTGGGCAGGATCACTCTGGTGACTCATGCACGGTTGAAAATCCCTCATGTTGCATGTGTGAGGGACTACATTATGCAACAAGTAAAACATGTCCTGAATTTGAACGTCAAAAGAGAATCAAATCTTCAATGGCTGAAAGTTGTATTTCATATTCTGAAGCTATTAAATTCCACCCTCCTGTATCAAAATTATTTTCTGATGTTCTCATTACCAACCATAATAAACCTTCTCAAAATTCTTCTTCTCACAGTCAACCATTGAAGACATCTTATAAAAAAACAGTATTTCTCCAACCTCGCACTCATTCACATTCATCAAATGGTTATGATCGCGCTGCTCATGAACAGTTAACCAAAGATTATAATGTTCCTTCTCCAATCAATAATGGTTGTGCACTTAAAAAAGACACTAATACTACTGATCCCTCCATTAATGACATAATCATATCCTTGATCGACATCCTCTCCCAATCTTCCATTATACCGTCCCACGTTGCCCCTTTACTTGAAATTTTTAAGAATCTACTACTTAATGGATCACAGACACATAATACAATGGAACTGCCGAAGCATAATTAATAAAAAAACTGATTTAATTTACCTTATTAATAAATTTGAGCCATTTGTCATTGTTTTATCTGAGACTTGGCTCAAATGTGATTACAATTTTAAAATCCCTGATTATACTTCATTGCTTCGTCCTCGAGATTAGATACATAAATTTGTAGTATACGTCCAGTAATCGCCAATCTACCACTAAGTTGAAAGCAGAGTCAAACTGCATTCATATAAAATAAAAAATGTGGGTACTTTGATGTCTTCCTCCTGCCCCCGCACTGACCGACACTCATTCGCGTTTTAGTGCCTCGCCGATCACCACGTTATTATTACTTTTCAACAAAAAAGTATAAAACGGTGCCGAAACGAAGTCACAGAAACGACAATAGTGATTATTTACGCAGGATACGAGCACACTTTGACATATCGTCAAATTAAATCCCAAATAATGGGTTATTGTTATATAGTGATAAAGATATTGTGAATAGTTTACAAGGACTATATCCGTATCGAACTTTGACATATCGTCAAAATTCCAAAATTGTGTTGTGTACATCTTATGGGGATGTTACCTTCGTATCTTTTGGAATCCCAAATAATGGGCTACTGATAGTGATTGTGTACATTCAAAAAGGAATGTTACCTTCACGTTATTTAAAGATATTGTGAATAGTTTACAAGGACTATATCCGTACGTATCTAACTTTGACATACCGTCAAAATTCCAAATTGTGTTGTGTACATCTAATGGGGATGTTACCTTCATATCTTTTGGAATCCCAAATAATGGGCTACTTATAGTGATTGTGTGCATTTAAAAGGAATGTTACCTTCACTTTATACATCACATTGAAAAAGAGGGTAATAGCCACGTGCCTATTTTGTGAACTATCGCCGCGTTACCATCTGCGGCCACGGCAGTGCCCAGTCAGCCAAGTCGAACGAGACTTACAGGTGAGTTACAGTATAATTTCAATTGAAAACTCATTGCAAAATCAGACATTTTCCGCGTTTGGTAGGCCTTTTCATTTCATCTTGCCCTGCAATTCAGTATGGTTGGATGTATAAGTTCTAAATGGGCTTGTGTATTGATGTTGAATACTCTTGCGTATACCAAGCGTAATACCAAGCAAATGGAAAGATGCAAATATCTTGCTTTGTGTAATACATGAGCACGCTGGCGCGCCGCCGCCGCCGCGCATTTATCCGCGCCGCGCCGCCGCCGTCTGCATGGATCGGCGCGCCGATTAGTATCAGTAGTAGCAATAATCCTCCTTCCGATGGTTTCGAGATTTGCGTGCTACATTATTTTATTAAACATTTGAAAAACATAAAATTCATGATATGTATGATTAAGTTAAGGTCACGCCGCCGACACGCCCCGCCGCCGCCGACCCTATTAAGTCGACGCGCCGTCCGCCGACTGACTATACTTTGGCGCTCATGTCTAAAATACTAGAAGCTAGGATAGTTTTGTGTCATTATCACAGTATTTACAGGATGATTATACTTGTTGGTTATTTTTAAATAAATAAATAAAATCGATTGTTATCACAATTACTTAATCCCATAAGACTGGACAGCTTAGAAATGATTTCTGACACCAGAAAAAAGGGGGGGCGTAGTGTATGCTGAGGAGACTGCCAACGGCCCGAGGAGTACATACATATATCGAAAAAATATATATATACTGCAATGATTATCATATCACTGATCGATCAGTATCAATCTGAAATATTAATTATTTATTATTCAATTTTGAAAAATAAGAATAAACTATATAATAACATCATCTAAATAATAATATCTTTTAACTAATTAAACTAAATTAAAATTCATTCAGAATTAATAATATTAGTAATAAATATTAATAATAAAGCCTTTTTATTAATAATTCTATAACACATTTAATCCCTTGACTTGCGGTTAAAAAATAACAATTGATTTCTATTGTTTTTTCCTCGCCTGCGCGGGTTTATCAAACAGTCAAAGGATGAAGCTTATTTCTAACACATAAAGAAAAAATCTTATTATGTAATTGTAGTTATGTTAAAGACCCCTGATGGGTATAGGCCTCCTCCAACACCTTTCATTTGCTCCTTATCTTTGATCAGAACTATTACTGTCGAAGAATTCCAGCCAGGTACATCCATCTCAATGACACAAGTCGCTGTGACTGAGTCACTGTAGCCGAAGGCAGAACTATCCGTCGAAACAGGACTTGATCCGGAACTAGATAAGGAGATTTTTTAACCTATTGGGAGAAATGCCTTCCAAAGATAAACGATATACACCGGATATTCGAGGTGAGTTAGCTGTGCGATGGGACATCGCTTATAAAACATCTTGTTCCGAAGGATGCACAAATATCGACGTATACAAGCTTAATCCGAAAATTATAACGGCCTTATCGGAGATACTCGTTAAAAAGACAAGGCTTAAGAGAAAAAGCAAATACGGTTCGCAGTAGGTATATTTTGCATCAGTGAAGGTTTCACTCAATTGTTTTCCTTAGATCAGAAAATAATAAAATTATTGAACGAAGCTGGACGCCTATTGTGTGACTCGCAACACAACGAATCTATGACAAAAAGGCATCCAAAAATAAATATCGAAATCTGGTGCTGAGATAAAAATGAATGCACCAATTAGGAAGGTTAATCCAGCGCAGAAACAAAAGCTGGCTCCTACCAAAGCATCAAACCATAAGCCTCCGCTCCCAGCAGCCAGGCAGGCGGGAGCAGTGAGGAGATTAGAATCGACGGCAGCCGCAACCGCCACGACAGCCGCCGCCGCCGCGCCGCGCTCGCGGCCCTACCCAGCCCCGCTTCGGTTGATCCGGTAGGTTCCGCAGGGCAATTATCTTATTATTATGATCAATGGCGATTGGTAACTAATGGACCCCATCATACTAATTCTCGGGGTCAAAAGTTATAATAATTATAATATCTTTATCTGCCAAAAAAGCCATATTTGGAATACAAAATTCAAAACTATGAGATACCTTTTTTCCAAACCGGTTTCTCAATCATATGAACTGTGTCCACCTGTCTTATCCAAAACCCTTCAAGACAGAGTGGTCACTGATCTTTTTAATTAAGTATTGAAGCTATATCACAATGTAAACCATGTGAAAGACAGTTTCTCTCTAGTTATTTTCTTATCAAAAAACCAAATGGTATAAACAGATTAATTATATAAACATTATTTCCACGCTAGCGGTTAAAAAGCACCTTTGTCTTACGATTGAAGTTTGAGGATAAAATTGTACCAATTTGCTCAATGTCTTTTCGTTTCAAAAATTATAAAAAATCAGTAATTTGTTTACTGAAATCATTACACGGTCATTAGGTTATTTGTCATCTATTTACTTAATGTATTATTTCTAGAAATTATCAAAATTGCAAAAATAATATCATACATACAAAAACATTTTTGAGTCTTTACGGTTTATAATCAATATCGAAAAGAGCTATATAGTTTCAAAATACCTTGTGCAAGTTTCTTGGCTTTCTGATAAATACCTAAGCACGTTAGCTTAACTGAAGAAAAGCGATATTTAAAAAACCAATACCTACTTATTAATTACTTAGAACTCCTGGCAGTTTTCTTAGGATTACACATATTCCAAGGACTTCCAAAGTTGACATTTTGTATCGACATCACTATTTCGTAAATCAATCGTATGGTTAGATTACCACATCTCCCTGAAATAACCAAATCTTTATGGCAGTGGTGTGAATGAAGCTTGCAAAATGTCTGTGTTCGTTTCATACATAAGTTCAAAATAACGGAATAGCAGTCACGAAGATCACATCCAGAAACTGAATGGGTGTAAAAAGATCTGTTTTTTTGAAATGATTGTTATTTGTCAATAGACATCCATATTGACCTTTTTTTGCATCCGGTATGAATGAAAAATGCGAAAATATGTCGCATGGAATAGAGACCCCGGAGCATTTGCTATAAATACATTTACAAGATCTTTCTTTTTATGCTCTTCCACCCTTTGCGGTTACGTTAAAAGTTTTAAGAAAAATTATAATAGATCAAACGTCGTATTTTGACCCACGCAACCCTGGTTTTTTCTCCTATTTCAGGATGTTCTCTGTTTCGAAGTAATTCAATTTAGACCATCTGATTATGTATTATTATCTATTTAACAGTAACCCAAAGATCACGTTGATTGCAGGGAAGTTATCAGGACGGCACCACTGTAGAGGAGCGTACTACCGTCTTAACTTGAAAGTTTAATAGCTTCCATATCAGAAAGTTCGAAACAACAATACAACGTCGCAATACGACGCGCGGGTTTTTTGAGTGATTTTTTGAAAAAGTACATCTTTCTTACAGTATTTCAGTCCAGATTACAATACAGATCATTAGAAAGTCATCGCTTCGCTCTGTCATTGGTCTTAGGATCGAGAGTAGGGTCTAATGACCGAGTTATTAGGTTTTTTCAAGGGTATAGACTTCGCCCTCCAGCTCCCTAGTATAACGTCACTGGGGTCCATCAGTAGTTTAGATTTCTTATCGATTTGGTATCCAAATAACAATTAGAGTAGAGAGAGTATTTAACTTAAAAGATTGTCACTGTACTCATGCTGGTAGCTGCTCAAAGAGTACAAAATAAATTTAGAAAATATTATAGTTGTTAATAATCAGCATATTATATCTATCAAAATACATGAATTAATTATAAAATCCCGACTAGGTTCAAAATCAACCTTGTGTGTATATTCCATTTTACAAAGACCGACCGGAAATATGTACGGCAAGAGTATTATTAGCATACAAAAAAAAAAAAAAAAAAAAATATATTTTGATTTGACGCGGCCCCTTATAAAAGGAAATGTTTAAACGTTTGATAAAATACACGCTATCAACTAGTTAGCTATATTCTCAGCTCACTCATATATTCATACTTAAGTATGTATTTTTTAGATTACCTTTTCTGTAAAAATGTTATTTCTATATGTTGTACCTACCTAATATTACAATTAATAAAATTTCAATCAAATCAAAATAGGTATCTTAAACTTAAACATGCATATAATCAGAAATACTGTTGGATGGAGTGGCAATTCTACAGTCTTCGCAAAATTTTATCGAAGAGATTTTCAGTATAATCAATCAGATCAGTTTGCTTTCACAATCTTAAACGCAGAACCTGACTAAAATATAAAATCATTGTGTTTATAATTTCAACTATATAAATAGTGTAATTTACTATGGTTAATAAAACCATAATTTGTTATGAAGTACCGTACCTAATTAGTTAAATTTGTGTAAAAACATTGTTATTACATCACAAACATTAAATAAGTACCTTTAATAATAATTACATAAGTTCATTAATTTTTTGATTATTACAATATCAAAAATAAAATAAAATTAGTGTTTTAATATTTCACTATCTTTCAAAATCTACAAATTTATGTATCTAATCTCGAGGACGAAGCAATGAAGTATAATTAGGGATTAAAAGAACTTACCTGAAGTGAAGTTCTATCCAAATTATACGAGTTGCTTCGTCCGAAGAGATTAGCTCCCTCCCAGCCCTTTAACCCCCATATAAAGTGAAATATTAAGATTCCAGGCTTTCAACTAAATGAGTGTCGGTCAGTGCGGGGGCAGGAGGAAGACATCAAAGTACCCACATTTTTTATTTTATATGAATGCAGTTTGACTCTGCTTTCAACTTAGTGGTAGATTGGCGATTACTGGACGTATACTACAAATTTATGTATCTAATCTCTTCGGACGAAGCAACTCGTATAATTTGGATAGAACTTCACTTCAGGTAAGTTCTTTTAATCCCTAAATATAGCTGTCTCAGAGAAGACAGAGTAGATGGGTATGGCGGGGTAGCTATACTCATCAAAAATATTTATTCATATTCTTCTTTTCCTCTTCCTCCTCATAGTGATAACTTTTCAATAATAGCTGCCATGATTAATAATATTTGTGTTGTTTCTATTTACATCCCTCATCCCTCCCCTTCTATTTTCACTGAAATTAATCATATAATTTCTTCTCTTCCAAAACCCTTTATGCTGTTGGGAGATTTTAACTCTCAACATTGTTCATGGGGAAGCTCTAAAAATAATTGTCATGGAGAAGATTTGTTAGAAATAGTAGATTCATATAACCTATGCATATTGAATAATGGTTCTGCAACCCGTCGCACTGAACCAAATGAAGGTATAAGTTCTATAGATTTGTCAATTTGCACTCCTAATTTGGCATCCTCATTGTCCTGGTATACAATGTCTTCAACATTTGGTAGTGACCATTTTCCTATTATTATTTCATTTCCTGATAGTAAGCCAAAAAAACTACAAAGAAACCCACGTTTAAAATATAGACTTTCAGATGCTAACTGGGATAAATTTAAATGCACTATAGAAAATAAGGTCTCATCTTTCCCAAGTATTCTACATGGTGAGACGGTTTGTTCAGATGCTCTGACAAAAGCAATTGTTGAATCAGCTGAAGAGATATTTCCCCTTAAAAATGCAGTTACTAATAATATTCCCTCCCCGCCTTGGTGGGATAGTGATTGTACAGTAGCCATTAAAAGCCGAAAAGAAGCTGAAAAAATTTATTGTAATTGTATGACCCCAGAAAATTTTCAAGCACTTTCAGATACAATTAATAATACAAAGAAATTATTTAAGAAAAAGAAATTTGATAGTTGGAGAAGATTCTGTTCCTCAATTTCTCCTGATACAAAAGCATCTACTGTCTGGAGTAATATACGACGATTTAAATCTTCGCTGAATACTTGTAGTGCTCCTTTTATTCCACCTTCACTTGCTGAAGAATTCTTGGATCATCTGGCTCCTCAGTGTGCTCCACAAAAAGATCTAGTAATATCTTCATCATGTACAGATTTACATACAGATCTTAACACTTTATTTTCGTTAAGTGAATTGAAAGGAGTGCTTTCAGTAGTAAAGGATTCGGCTCCAGGAGAAGATGGTATTCCATATTCTTTTTTATCGAATTTAGGTGATCAGGCTCTTACTTATTATTTAAATATTATCAATTCTGCAATGTGTTCTGGTATTATTCCTTCGGCATGGAAGACGCAACTAGTGTTGCCAATATTAAAACCGAATAAAATACCATCTAATGTCTCGTCATATCGACCAATAGCGTTATCTTCAGTATTATTAAAAGTTACTGAACATTTAATTAAAAACCGTTTAGAATGGTTTATTGAGAGTAAAGACTTGCTAGCTGATAGCCAATTTGGTTTTAGAAAGGGTAGAAGCACAATTGACAGCATCAGTATATTTACCACTGATATTCGCTTAGCTTTTTCTCGTAATGATTCAATTCTGGCAGTATTTCTAGATATAAGTTCAGCTTATGACTGTGTCCTTTTACTTGTCTTGAGGGATAAATTACGTAAACTAAAGGTTCCAGAGATGCTCACAAATTTCATAATGAATATTCTGTGTGAAAGAGTAATTACTTTAGACCCTTATAATAATAATTCTTGTAAAACTCAAAGGTCACTATGGAAAGGTCTCCCTCAAGGGTCTGTATTGAGTCCCCTTCTTTACAACATTTACACATATGACCTAGAATCTTCTCTTAATAATTCAGTGAGTGTATTACAATATGCTGATGATTTACTTTTATATTTTTCTGATCCATCAATTAATATTGCTAATTCACACATATCTTTAGCACTAAAACTTTTAAAAATCTGGATGGATAAAAATGGTTTAAACTTATCGACTTCGAAAAGTACTGCAGTTTTGTTTACGAGGAAGCGGATTCCACCTCCAATAAACATATCATATGATGATGAATCTATTCCAGTTAAAAGTCAAGTAAAATTTTTAGGATTAGTTCTGGATTCAAAACTCACTGGTCTTCCACATTGTGATTATGTAGTGTCCAAGTGTGAACGCCTTCTGAATATGCTTAGATGTCTGTCTGGTGTTTGGTGGGGTGCACATCCCTTCTCTTTGAAGCTTATATATAATGCTCTAATAAGAAGTATTCTTGATTATGGGACGTTCTTATTGATACCTGGTAGCGTGGCTGGATTCAAGAAATTAGATAGTATCCAATCAAAAGCCTTAAGAATTATAACTGGTTCAATGAAGTCTAGCCCTATCAATGCTTTGCAAGTTGAATGCTGTGATCCTCCTCTATTTTTGAGGCGCCATTTTTTATCAGACAAATTTATATTTCGTATCTTACAGTTTGATAACCATCCTCTTATTCCTAAACTTAAATCTCTTGCTGAATCTTTAAGTTCATCATCGTATTGGAAACATAAATCTCCCCCATGTCTTGTTAATAGTTATAAAAAAGTTGTTGCAATTGAAGCACCTATTCATCGTACAAACCGTCTCCCTATGTTTAACTGTCAATATAAAGCTTTAATTTTTTCTCCTAATATCTGCTATAACTTAAATGTACAGAAAAATGATAACAATGCAAACGCTAATTTTAATTTTGAATTACATAACAATTTTCCAGAGTCACACTGTATTTATAGTGATGCTTCCAAGCATTCTTCTACTGGGTATGTTGGTATAGGTGTGTACCATAGTCAGTATAATATTGTCCAAAAAATTAAATTACCACCAGAAACATCGGTATTTACGGGTGAATGTTTTGGTATCCTTAAAGCTGTAGAGTATATACTTGTTATGAAACTTAAAAAAACAGTAATTTTTACGGATGCTTTAAGCGTTCTTCAAACTATAAATAGATTTCCATTTACATCAAAATTTCAATATCCTGTAATCCTTCAAGTTAGGGATCTCCTTTACAAGTGTTTTGATAAAGGTTTTTTAGTCAATCTGTGTTGGGTACCTGGCCATAATAGTATTGCGGGTAATGAAAAGGCTGATAGGCTTGCCAATCAGGCTGTGGAGTGTGGGGACCTATTCCCTTACCAAAATTATTGTCATGACCTTGCTGCTTTGCCTAGAGCTTATCTCCAAGAATCTTGGAATAAGCTTTGGGCAAGTGGCAAGGGTCGTCACTATTTTAATATTCAACCGTTCATCCCAAATAAACCTTGGTTTTTCAGGGTGAATCTTTGTAAAGTTTCAACTTCAATTCTTGTTCGTATGCGTTTGGGTCACGTGTGTACTCCAGGTCATCTAAATAAACTACACATTGTGGACAACCCTAATTGTGTGTGTGGTGACGATGTGGGTGATCTTAACCACATCTTCTTTGCTTGCAAACTTTATGACCGCTCTACTTTTTTTGACAGTTTAATATCCCTCCATGTCCCATTCCCTTTAAACATCTCATCCTTACTGTCTTATAATTCTAATGATATCTATAATATTATATCCTCCTTTATTTTATGTAATAATATTAAATTGTAACATCTATCCTCTTCACACCCTAGATCCTATTCATACTTACTTCCCTGATCTCCTTGTTCCTTCCAAATTTCCGAAGTTAGGCTTATTTTTCTGTTTTATTCCGTTTCCTCGTTTTTATTAACTACATTGACACTGGCAGAAATGTCTACCCAGACGATTGCCATAGAAAAAAAAAAAAAAAAAAAAAAAAAAAAAAAAAAAAAAAAAAAAAAAAAAAAAAAAGATAAAAAGAAATAACGATATATTAACTGTATAGTGCCATTTCTTTCACACGTTGGACCGAAATGATTTGAGGTTCTTCATCTTTTAGTAAAGTATTAAATTAAACTAATTGTAAAGTATAAGTAACTAAAAGAATAAAATATTTTCGAGTAATTTCTATAAAATGCATACAAATATTTTAAAATGTTATTATGAAGAGTAAGGAAATTAATTGAAAAAATATATAGACTGCCGACTCTAGATTATCAAATGAAATGAATCGGAACAAAATATTTACCTGTCATTCTTGTCATACTCAAATGTCTAATAAAGATATCCAAGATATTTAGTTATTAAATATATTTGTTTATGTAAATTAATAACAAACAAAGTGCAATCAATATGGAAACATCTTAATAGTATATTCGACAGTAATATTCAGTGCATGAAATTTAAGATGTCATGGTTATAAACATTTGTAAGTTGCACAAATGTTGCAAATCATTTTGTAGAGTTGTAGCCGAAGAGTTCGCCAGAGATCCAGTCAGCAGGTAGAAATGGTTAAATACAAACAGACCAAAAATACCGCCTTCAATCGATATCTACAAGCGAAGGAGTACTCTCAAAAAAGTGTACGTAGATATGGAGAGGCTGGTCTAAAGTGAAGTCTAAGAACCTATAAACACTGAAATAAAGTTTGAATCTGTATCTGCAAGATTGTTTAATGCCATACTTATATTGTGTATAATTATCTTACTCTCATTAAACTTATGTGAATAAAGAATGTAGGTACATAATACTTTCGTGTTTTTATTCATGGTGTTATTGACGGGAATCCTACTGTAGTTGCAGGTCTTGGAATTAAACATATTATGTGTATTTAGGTATATAAATATTTGCCGCTGTTGTCGATCATCGACAAGGTTCCAGGTTCAAGCTCGTTATTGGCAGTGTTTCCTCTTTGGATAGCCAAGCTAATGCGATGTCACAAAAAGCTCCCCACCAACCGGTTTGCCGAGGTTTTGATGATAATGTGTGAGCAAATCAGCGAGCTTCAGACCCCCACGGTTCTATCCACAGCCTTGTGGCTAGGCTACAGAAAGTTAGGTCCAATGGATGCGTATTTTAGAATTTCCCGCACGGTATCATCTGCTCTGCAACAGTATAGCAGATTGTTGTGAGTTGAGTTTTCAATACAAATATATAATACTTAATTAATATTTTACTACATTAGATGGTTAAAATGATTATCTTTATAGATTATTATAAGTCTGTCGTCTGTCCGTCTGTTGACAATAATATATTCCATCCAGGCTAATGTAGGTTACGACCAATTTTAGAAAATTTGCCAGAGAATCTAGGTAGTTTAGATTCCAGGAACACAGGGACTACTCTGTGTACTAACACTGCAGGACTTTATGGATTAATCTGGGGTTATTCGATGTACGTTGGTTATAATGAAAACAGGATATTAATAGTGGGTAGGTACCTAAATGAAAAATCACTAAATATATAAACACGATATTTAAAGCTCCGCTTCATCTAAATAAATCTAAGGCTAAGGGTCGAGGGATCGATATTACTAACGTAGATGCATAGTTGTGTAGTGAACGACAAGTGCAATTAAAAACTTTATAAACAATCGGTTATATTATTTTGGGATGATACCTAATCTCGCAATCCCGATACATTCATTCTATAAGTAAATAAATTCGATATAATTACTTTATATGACACTATAATAGATTTTTATAACATAAATTTGGAAAACAATGTTATTTTCAGCTTGTAAATACAACGTATATAAGATTGCTAAATTTGACATTAAAACAATAATGTTAATTGTCAAAAGCTTATAAAAAATAGCTCGCGGTACGAATTGAATGAACCATTATGGTAAATAAACAAGGTTGTTTTCATGCATAAAATAAGCTTGTTTTAGGGACATCATGGTACGAAAAGAAGAATAAGGTTGTTTGAAAGAGCGAGAGAGTATGGATGAGTGACAGAGATGAGAATTGTTAAGAGAGAGAAAGTTGCTTAGGCCCATAGCGTTATTTCTTTTCATCTTTAATGAGCCCATAGACAAATTCTCAAAAATCATTCGTTCTTAGCAGGAATATAACAATCATATAACAATAGTGTTTGGTAGAGGTCATGGTACGAATATAAATAAGGTTATTATATGCTGGAAACAAAACAGTATTGCAATAAGGTTGTTTTGTAAAAGATGGGGGTAGGCCCCCAGTCCCCACAACACAGGGAATCCTAGTGTGGGGTTGTAAAAGTTATTTTGAAACTACTAAATATTATTTTATTTATTTTTATTTTATTTTACTAAAATATGACTGGACGGTGACGGATAATGCGGACTATGTGAAAGTTAATGTGCGGAATATATGAAAGTGATATTATAAATAAAATGTATGTCACTGACGGACTTACTATCCATGGTAATGAACAATAAAAAAATAAAAATAAATGCTGTGCTACTTATGTTAAAATGGTAATGGACACTTAAGTTTATTATCGTAAAATAGGAATCATAAATTGTTCCTACTTAATGTGCTTCCGCAGTGTTCCACGTAATGAAATTCTATTTTCAGTACAAGCACCGACAAATAATGGAATATACTTTAGAGTAGTGAAGCGTAAATATATATCGATGTATTATAAGTACCTAGTCATAGTATCGATATTGTATCCATGACAAGTACTTTATTAGTGCTGACTATTCAAAAGGCTAAGTTAGGGTTTCGTTCCCGGGTCCCGGGAATCGGGTATTCCCGGGAAATACGTCGTTCATGAAGTCGGGATTTTTTTTGCGATTTCCCGGGAATTCCCGGGAATTTCTTTATGAGATTGAATGCTCTAAAACATTGCAAATATTGGTCAAAATTAACGAAACGACCTTTGAAACACAAAGATGTTGCATACGATATTAAAACAAATGTCGATATCCACCGAAATTGAAAGAACTGAACTACAAGCTTATGAGAAATCGCTGAAAGGAACTGTAGGAAGTGTGTGTTAGTGGAGATAACGTTTTTTTCTTAGAAAAATTTCAAGTTCTCCGAAAATACCCATAAAAACATGTTTGTTTGTAACATGTTTGTAACCTATCAAAAGTCAAGTAAAATACGTAATTTAATTTAATTACCTATTTGTGTCTCACACACAAACATAAGTAGAAAATTATAAATAATCATATCAAACTATAGGTCATACATAGTTACTATGGGTAGTTTCTAAACTGCCGATTTCAGAAAAAATCTCTGAATGCGCGTAATTTTAAAGAAAATGAAAGTTACATTAATTTTTTTTTTTATATATATATTTTTGGAGATAAAGCTTATCAGCGTTTTTGTATTGAAAAATTTAAATATTGCCGAAAATGCATATTTTTTAAAATTATAAGTATTATTATTTTTACCGACCAAAAGTCAAGTAAAACACACCTCTTTTTTTTCTTTCTTTTTTTTATAAATAAATAAATATCCAGGGACATTTCTCACACACGGTCATCTGATCCTAAACTAAGCAGAGCTTGTACTATGGAAACCAGATAACTGATATAATACATATACTACTTTTCATCATCATCATATCAGCCTAAGGATGTCCGCTGCTGAACAAAGACCTCCCCCATTAACTTCCATTTCGAACGATTTTGGGCCGCTTGCATCCAGCGGCGCCCAGCGACTCTGCAGGCCGTCGATCCGTCTGGTGGGAGGTCGTCCCTAACGGCGCTTTCCTGTACGAGGTCGCCACTCGCGTCGTCTTCGAGCGATGTGGCCTACCCATTGCTATCACATCAGCTTACTATCACTAAGAGCTATATCGGTAATTTTTGTTCTCCTACGAATGTCTTCGTTTCCCTGTCTCGTAGAGAAATTCCGAGCATAGTTCGTTCGTTGTGAAATAGTAAAAAAAAAATTCAAACATGCTCGTAATTTGACATTTATTGCGCCGTTTTTAGTATCATAATGTAGCTTATGACGCACTAGTGCTTTTCAATTTTCATTACCGCACAGTTTTATGATAGGTATAATCCCGATTATGTTAAGTTTGTAACTCAATGCTATTGGTATGTCCATAGACGATCATCATTGACTATTATAAAAAAATATTGTGAAAAAAATACGTTTAAATAAGTTTGTTTTTTTCCTCACAAGTGTGTTGCAAAACGTCGTATGACACGCGTGTGCATTGATCATTACACTCTCGGGTTCCTTTGCTTAATAGGTACCGTCTCGTGTGATTACCAACTTTGCACACGTCTCATAATGTACTATTATTTACTTGTGAGACAAATAAATTGCTAATTTAATTAAATTACGTGGTTTAAATGACTTTATATACGTTAAAATAACAAAACTAACAACTTTTAAAATTTCCCGGGTATCGGGAATTCCCGGGAAGTCATTTTTTTCATTCCCGGGTCCCGGGAATGGAAAAAGGTCGGGAAAAACGAAACCCTAGGCTAAGTATATCTATATCTTACCAAAATCGAAAATAATTTATTCAAATATACCTTCGAAGACAATACTACTGGTACGGAAGGTTGCATTTGCTGAGAGGAGTCGGCAATAACTAAACTCAAGCGATTCAGAACTAACTTATATTGAGTACCTACAAAGCATTTACATTCTTAGGGTCACACACACCGAGACACGACGCGACCACACGTGACTCGTGACGTCTTAATTCACTGCTGAGTCGAATTATCTCACTGAAATGTGTAGTAAACTTAATAAATGTGTACCACGTCGCGTCGCGTCGCGTCTCGGTGTGAGCTTAGCCTCTATGACAGAAATTCTGTCACGGCGACAAAACGAACGACAAAGACACTATCAAAATTTCATTAATTAAAATTATTATTCAAGTAGACCAGCCCCCACCGCAGCACTTGCTTAAAAGTGTGACGCATGTGACAGCCAACGTAGGTACTCCTTGCCATATTGGAAAGATGTGGGCGACCCACCACACAACGCTGTGCCACAAGCAAAGGCTTTTGTTTATGCAAGCAATCTGCAATAACAGCAAACTAAAGAGATACTAATAAATACACATAGGTATGTATAATATCGTTTACGCAATCAGAGACAAACATAGCACTGAGTTAATAAGCTAGGCATAAATATATGTAGGTTTGTACCTCAGATTAATATATAAGATTCTTTTTATCCTGAGAAAATAATTACCGGAACTTGGGAACTAGTAATTAATTAAGATCAAATATCCTTTATCTAGAGCATAATCAATACGTTTCACTCACTCACTAATCATGAAATCTCAGGTAAGTATTATACAGCCTGAAAACATGACACCTTCCTTATAGGTTCTTCAAAGGGTACCTATAGGTAGGGTTTTTTTTTTACTGTGTATAGGCCTCTCTTTGACCACAATCTCACTATGGTAAGTGATGATGTGGTCAAAGGTGGTAAGCACACAAAGCCTAGAAGGAACTGGCTCTCAAGTGCAGCTGACGGAACACACCGATAGGTGCTTGGCGACAGATTTTCAACTTGAGGGTGGTAGCCAGCCAGACGGGTACTAGAAAGTACCCTACCACCGTGCTATGGTTTCCTCACGATGTTTTCCTTCACCGAAAGCTCAAGCTCATTGTAGGATTCGAACCCGGGACCTTCGTCTCGGTATCCGACGTCACTACCACTGAGCTATCATCGCCTTATCATCCGACAAGGTAGCATTGTCTGAAATACGAGACTTGGTAAATGCCATCCAGGAAAATTCCCTTTATTGTAGTAATACTGAACAATCTAATTCCGCAACTACTCAATGATTTTGAACAGTAATGAAATTAAATTTAATTTATTAGAAATATCAGCATGATTAAATACAATTACAGTTTAACTTCTAGCTTCCAAACTAGGTTATCCTGTGTTGTGGAAGTTAGTCTCTATCGTACATTACAGAGATAGGAAAAACATAATTTAATTATATACATAATATTATTAATAATAATCTATTAAGATGATTCAGTCGAATGTAGAAGAGGTGTTTGGACGTCTAAATGCGTGGGTGTGTTAATGTGTGGGTGTGTAAGTGTGTGGGTGAGTATTGTGAATGACGAGTGTGTGAGTGAAATTGGTGAGAGAAAGTTTTGAGCAATAAAATAAAATCTATTATTGATTTTTGGCAGAGGAGTAAGATAAGGTAAGTAGTTAGATATAGCTTGGATCACAGAAATAAATGGATGTGTCCAAACAGCGAATGCCGCGCGCGGTATTCAAAGGACCATAAATCTGCCGCGCGACCCAGAAATGTTTGAAACGTTCGCGGCAGTCCTCCAAACATAGCACGACTTTTTATCCATAAACCCATGTCTATGGATATAACATTAATTAGTAGCTATCTACTAATTATTATTATACTAGTGCACTGATGCACTTCATACGTACAAAAAATATATGATTAAATATAATAAATAACTTCAATGTCAAACAATCATGTTTTAAAATAGCTCCTGCAACTGAAACATAAAACTAAAGTCTCCATTATTAAGAGGAAACATTTTACTACACAATATCGTATTGTTAACGGAGAATCTAGGTCACAAGAAAGTCTTTAGATGAGTTTTTCTGCAACATTTTGTTATACTTAGTAACATGATAAATATAGGTATTTTTTGTTTTTTTTTACTGTGTATACAGTATAATATATAGTTATCCTAAAATATTGATTCACGATACCTAATAAAAATGTCCTAAATATTATTATCATTTTGCTGAAAAAAGTTTACGTTACGTGATACCATCGAACAATTAACCCAAAGAAGCGTAATGACGTCGATTTTGCTTGCAATCTATTCCGTCAATTTGCCACCATCAACAATGCGTTCTGATTGGCTCAGACAAGGACACATGCGCTCTGATTGGCCAAGTTAAGAACACACGATTCAGTAATTGGTCCTTGCTGTTCAAAATCAGTGACAAATCACTGACTACTTTCGGAATCGGATTGCTCGGTATTACTACTCTAAGGGATTGTTCCTCGATGCGTGATACCTTTTTAATATATCCAAATAATGTTATAATGTTAAGTTTTCGGTAATGTTTACTCTCTCCAACACTCGGAATAAACCTATATTGGTTAAAATTAGGCTCCGATCAAATAAATACAAGTTTAGTTAGGTTAAGAAGATGTAGATCACTACATATTTTTTTCTTGCATTTTGGATTGGTTACGTAGGGCACTCACTACACTTACATAAATCCTCAACGCTAGATATGACGAGCTATTTGCTAGGGTGCATTTTTTACTGTTCTACAATTCGGGTACCATGGCAGGATAGTCCTAATAAATATGGTTACTGTGTCAGTCATTTAGTAGGTATTACCACATTACGCACTTCTAATGATTTCCTCCTTACTAATAACGCGGCGTATCTTTTAATTAACAGAACATACAGAACCTAGCGTAACAAACAAGGATATTTCTCAAATATACGCGATTTTATTACACCTGTAGAAAATGTAACTTTTCAAATGTAGGAATAAAAATACCCGAAGGCTATCTTAGGAGGATTTTATATTCTTTTTAGTATCTGATCCACCGTCTTATATAATTTCAGCGTACTTTTTATTATATTTTTTATTAGCTGTGCATACTTTCTACAAATTGTTAAAACAAAACAAAGGTTAGGAGGATTTTTATAATACGGGAAGTCTCTCTTTGATACAGGTTGTACGTAATATTTATTTACTCTGATATTGGTGACAAGTGACTCTTAGAAACAGATATACGGTGTCCCAAGAATAGTATCAAATGGAAGTCCAGAGGAAGAGCACCTAAGAAGTATCCGAATTACCCGCATATGACTATTCCGCCGTTTACTGTAGAATACGAGTTATTTTTTCATGTTTTTAACTGAGGCAACATTTTTGATCATAGTGACGTGAATAGATATGTTTCTTTTCTAAAATGTCTGAATAGTTATCCTAGCGGATGCACCATAGCGTTCAAAAATCTTTTCAATAAAACACATACACATACTTTCTTTTATTAAGTCCAAACAAAAAAATGTACAATACAGTATACCCAAACCCTTTCCCTTACCCAAAACTGTGAGATTAAAGATTTAAAAGCACCTCCCATTATATATCAACCAACCTTTGACGTGTTCTCCCAAGTCTCCGCACAATTTGTGTTACATTTCAGGTGAGAGAGTTCCATTTTCTACCTATTTCCCTAATGAATTCAACATTCAATAGATACGACCTCGCTTGTCGATCTTGTAGAACAGGGTTGAACTCATGTTCTACCCTTCTACTTTTTTTAACGTAGATTTCTACTTGAGGGTGGTAAAGAAAGAAAGAAAGAACAATGTTTAATTCAGAACAACAACAATAGCTTGCAACTTGCAACACCGGGTTTATCACTCGCGCGTTGGGGACCCTACAAAAATCTTTCTAGCTCGTCGTAGGATTCAGATAAACTGGTGGTAAGTTCAGTAGCTTTGTCCTTCATAAGCGCCCTAATAGGGCCTAAATTGAATACATGGCTTTCGCTTTGAATACGCAACCTTCAACACGGCATTTGTTTGACGTCACTGCCACTGTACTATAGATACCTAATCGCCTTATTTTATTCCCTTCAAAACCTGATGGATGACACTTACAATATTATCCATAATACATCATCAGCCTATAATGTCCCACTGCTGAGCACAGGCCTCCTTTCACAAATCAGGGTGAAAGGGAATGGACAGATACTCCACCAGGCGTGCTCACTGCGGATCGGTGGAGTTAGGCTAGTGGTCAACCTACTGTTGGAGTTATCAAGCCGCCTAGGAGGCTTCCAACTAGCATAACGACTATCACAATTAAATAATAACCGGGACCAACGGCTTTACGTGCCTTCCGAAGCACGAAAACGCTCGATTTGAAATACCACTAGGCGGTCACCCGTCCAGGTACCGACGACGACGGTGGTAGATTAACTTGCGGATCGATTAAAAACGGCTTATTATGCTACACCACGAGCGCTTCATATATATACATATTCTCACAACTTTCTGAGTAAAATTGGATAAAGTTTGTCATGAAAAATTACTGTAATTTTAATAAAACGCATGCGATTTTGTTGTTTCGTAAAGTTGTGAATGTTTTATCACTCAGTGTCAAAAGTTTTTATGCTATATCGATCATGATCATAACGTTACAAAATGTCTAGACTGACACAAAAACCATCATAATCACCGATGTATTATACGCTGACTTACAAAGTTCTTATCATGACAACTTAATATTAAATAGTACTACGTACTAAGTATGACAGTATAGAATAATACCCCTCTACGATGTTGAGTGAGCAGGGGCCATGCTGGGGCCCAAGTCTGCTATTACAATGAAACGTTATCTTTCCATAGGGTTTTATATAGTTTGGTTGAAAATATCTGTCAAACTGTTGATAATTCGAACTAATTTTTCTGATAGCGCTACGTGTACTGTCTGCTTAGACGACTAATTATTGTTTCAGCGCCAAAGAGAACTTTACTTGACTCTAAAAAAATGGGACATACCTCTTCTCTTGGATTCTCTATACATAGTAATAATAGCTCAATGGGTAAGTGTCAAATTTTCTACCCCTTAAGGGTACCTACCTACTAAGAAACGGCGCGCCGGAAAGCTAAAATAAACTAAAACTATCTATAGACATTAACCACAGACTCGATGTAACCTTGGAATAAATATTTGTGATAAAATACGAAATCTAAAGTATCCAATACATATTGCAGAGCCTTGTAAGTGATATCCTCAACGTGGAACGAATCTAATAAAGTACCTTCCGACGCGGCGACGGTCCGAATTTTTGTCGATACTATAATTATCATGTTTTATGGTTTTGTCTGCAAAAACATTAGTTAGGTAAGTAGGTATTATTAGCTCTCGACTCAATAGACCGCCGAGCCAGGAGACTCATCGGAGATGAGTCTTTAATTAAGGCGAAACTCACGAGCCTCGACCATCGAAGAAAGGTTGCTTGCTTATCGGTTTTCTACAGGATATATTTTGGAGAGTGTGCGCAGGAATTGTTCAACCTAATTCCACCATCCCCATTTTTACACCGAACCACAAGACGCCGGGAAAATTTTCACCCGTACGTTGTTGACATACCGAAAATACGGACACAGCGTTTTGCATCCTCATTTATAATGCGGACAGCAAGGGAGTGGAACTTGCTTCCGGAGTCTGTGTTTCCTGACGCCTACAATCTAGGAACTTTCAAGGCCAGAGTGAATAGGTTTCTTCTGGGTAAGCGTGTTTCATCTTAGGCTTCGTCATCGCCCCTTAAAAAAAAAACAAAAAAAATAGTTATTGTTGGATTACATTCCGTGCTTCGGAAGGCACGTAAAGCCGTTGGTCCCGGTTATCACTTAATTGTGATAGTCTTTAAGCTAGTTGGATGCCTCCTATAGGCGGGTTGAAAAATTCCAACAGTAGGTTGACCACTAGCCTACCTCCACCAATCCGCAGTGGGCACGCGTGGTGGAGTATCGCCCAGTCCCTTTCACCCTCATTTGTGAAAGGAGGCCTGTTCTCAGCAGTGGTACATTATAGGCTGATGATGATTGTTGGATTAGAATACGACCTTTTACCATTTTATTCAAATTGTGACTGAATTTATTTTTATCGCGTGTTATGGATTTATTTAATTAGTGACGTCAGACAAAGCTGTTAAGGTTGTGGTTTCATAAAATATAATTGCACAGGTGCTACTATTACAGGTGGAGATTTCGAGATGGCATATTTTCGAAACCTATGTTGGGTTAGTCATGCTGAACAACTTTTACTATGGGACCAAAGGTGACTAAGTCACATAAAACTAAAACTAAATTTTCCACAAAAGGACATTGGTAAAGTCAGCTTCCACTCTCCCTATAAATTGAATTAGTATGCACTATACGAGTACAGTCTGTAATGCAATGTTCCTCCCATGTTTAATTTTCCGACGTGAGAGCCCGTTGATCGAATTATACACGTGAGACACAATCTCTTTTTTTTTATTTCATGATGTTCGTAGACATTCTTGGGAATAAAAAACTAAGGTTCTTAAGTTGAGCTCTAGCTAAATAATTGAAGCCAGTGGCGTAGCGTCGTGGGAGCGGGGGGGGGGGGGGTTGGCACTTTTAGAGACGGCAAAATTAATTTCATTCAGTAGCGGATTTACACATTTCCAAAGTAGACATAGGCTGCCGCCGTAATTTTGTGTAAAGTTAATTTATTTTTGAATTTTTAGTTTCATACTGCAAGTTACTAATACTTTCGCGTGTAAAGGCCTGCGCAAACAATGCATATTTATGCGATAGCAGCAATCGCGGTTGATTTGCTGTAATTTTTTTAAGATTTCCGTTGTCTGTCTCCGAAACTCATCGTCAGATCTGTATGTAATTTATATGGACCATTTCGGAATAAACCCCTTTCGAACAAAAAAAGAATTTTGAAAATCCGTCCATATATGACGGAGATATGCCCGAAAAGACATATAAAAAAAAAAATGAACATTCGAATTGAGAACCTCCTTTTTTTTTAAGTCGGTTAAAAATGTACCGGGGTAAATTAAGTATGCTTCTTTCTACAAGACATGAGAAAAAAACGGTCGCCAAATGTGACGCCCTAGCCTCAAGCCTACTCCGCCTGTTGGTAAATCCGCCACGTGTGTCGTGTGGCTGTGAGAGAGGAACTTCCTCACTATACGTGCCGTCTCCAGGAGCACTAAGCTGTCTTCTGAATCTGGCCCTTGTTCCAGCCCCTAACGCGAGCCTCTTATGGTGTTTATCGAAGGCCCACATGTCGACAACCTCGTGTGCGAGATCAAGATACTTGCTTTCTTTATCGTTCTCCGCCTTCATGAAGTTCCCCTAATGGGGGACAGTAACATCAACAATCATTGCACAGCGATCTTGGCGATCTATCAATACTATGTCAGGCGTATTGGCGATAATAGTCCTGTCAGTAATGATAGATCGGTCCCGGCATAGTGTGATATGACCACCTTCGGGGACCGATTCTGCCACATACCTGTAGTACGGCACCTCAGACATCAGATGGTGGAGTATCCTGGCTACTTGGTTGTGCCTGTGCAAATTCACCGTTTGCGAGACGCGACCAACCGGAGATTATACTTAGGGATTCACCAGGACGATGACATGCCCGACATAAGACATTATTATTATTATAGCTACTAAAAATACTTACTTATTAGTCGCTGTAGTTGGTCATAATTTGGATGGATACAAAATGGATAGAAATAAATAATGCAAGTTATTTTTCCAGAGGTTTAATTTAAATAGTGTCTATAGGTAATAATTATATTATTATACTATTCGCTTAAGCAATACTGAACAAAACAATAAAATTTACAAAAGAGAAACCATCTTTACGAAATTTTTCAATAAATTATTTTAAATTCCCGCATTTCAATCCCGCATTCGCGGTAACAAATTTTGGCAAAACTAAGAATTATTATTTACAAATTAAAATAAAATTTCATTTATCTTAATAAAATGGTAATTGGAATAAATAAAATTTTAAACTCAGCAATTAATTTACAATGTAAATTTATCAAAAATCGACTATCATGCGATCAAAAGTTGTCGAATAATTACAAAAAGTCCAAAATCCGTGATAAACATTTGTTGTATCAATTCCTAATCTATAGATAATATTGGTATTTGTCATTTACGATGTACCTAAGGTATAGTTATTTAATTCAATTCACATGGTATGATGTAGTGTTCAGCCGTCCACGATTCGTTTAATGTTATTTGAGATATGTTAAAATTATCATCACTAATCCATACAGTTGGAAAGCAACTTTACACGCATCGACATAAAACTTAAATTCCCTTAGTCTCCCAAAACATTTTTGTAATATTTCTGAACATTTGTTAACATAAATATCGATGCCTCTAAAACTGACTTTATCACGAAACAAGAAACCACAATCGGCAGCACTATTTATATTGTAAAAAAAAAAAATACACTACTCTATGGTTATTCAAATCACACAACGCTTATATTTACGTAAATCTAAAATTATAAAAATGTCTATGGAATAACATGCACAGTCTTTGACTACATCAGTCGATATCCAGCAAAAAGCTATTTCGTCAAAAAAAAACAGTGCGAAAGTAAAAAAAAATATGATCAAAAATTAGGCACCACGTTTGTGTAGCGAAACGCTAAAAAAATTGTCCAAAAAATGGCAGCGGATGTAGTATTCGTTGTCGCATAAAACTAAAATGTTTATGACACGATTTCGGTGTAACATCTATTCGTCTAATCGATTATCTCAATTTGTGACTCGATTAATGATCACTCGCTACGTAAATATGTTGTATAATCTCATACTTGGAAAATATCACTTGTTTCAATTATTCTAATTGGAGGTTGGCTAGAGTTAGTCGTGTCGTGCGGTGGCTACTACTGTCCAGCGACTTGATATCAAATCATTGTCTAATAATTATTCTAGTTTTTTTGGAAACAAATCTCGCTCAAAGACACTACATCTCCAAGAATTTAAGACTTGTTTCATTAGAAACTAGATCAGCAATCGTCTAAGAAACTGTTCCCATTATAGTTTTGATTCTAAAGTCGCTAAACTAAAACCGCATCATTTTTCAATTCCATATCTACCAACCCTGTTCTCAAAGTTTCACTAATTCCATTGAAAATCCTTGATTTCATTCAATTCTTCTGTCTCTCCCTGGAGTCTTCTCTGCAAACTCCTCTTGGTGGGGAATCTCTACCTTTTTGACTGGCTTTGGATGCTTTCCTCGATCGTTTGAACTTAGCTACGTCATCGCCGAATACGTCACCGGTCCTTAAAGCTGATATGAGGTCGTCGAACTCTCCTTTCTGTCCGTTTGTGAGGGTGCCGTCTCGGGAACTGTCGCCGTTGGCGTGGCCGTTGCAATCGGTCGATCCGCTGGATTTTCCGAGAGATTTCCCAACTGAACTCAGCAAGCTGGAGGCCTGCTTTCTCTCCATTGTCCGCTTTTTGAGCTGTAGAAGAGAAATGGGTGGATTAAATTGAGATTTTCATAATTCTGTTGAAACTTCAACTGAACTGGACTGTCATATTTCGAAGTCATTGTTAACTGCGTTGTTGCCAATTGCCTACACTAAACTTATTATTTGACTAACCAGTCAGAGGCCGAGGGGCCCCCTGAGTTTGGGGGCCCCGGGGCACTGCCCCGTCTAGTCCCTAGGTAGCTACGCCACAGAACAAAAGTATGTAAGTAAGTAGCCATAGCGTTGTTTCGCTCAAAGAGCAGCACGACTGGGGAAGTGCCTCCACCTTACAGAATACCGCAGCGTATGAGAGACGCGACGCGAATTTAAAGATAGCGATACAATTAGAACTTTATTTACTACACAAAAAGGTACAAACAATGAAATAATTAGAGTACCTACGTGCCGTGGCGTCGTGCTGCTCCCGAGGGGTTGCGATGTGTTTCGTGCCGCCATATTTTGGGACAATACGCTAGATGACTGTTTTTTTTTTGTCCGCCATTTACATAATCAAAAATTATTCTGGTCTGCTTAAGTTTGTTTTTTACTTATTAAATATAGATTCAGTCTACTGTGTAGTTTTGCCGCCGCGCGAAAAGAGTAATTGCTGAGTTTATTGCCGGCTCTTTTCAGCAAATGCAACCTTCCGAATCGGTATTAGAGTCAGACTTTTCATAAGTACCTGCGAAGGTCTACTTGCATAAATGATTTTGAATTTTGAATTTATTAGACACGTATTTTTTCTTTTGTCAATTAAACAAAACAAGACGAAGATATCGTGTTGATGTTCCGCGTGACGTCACGTTATGGTAGTTTTTACTCTAAAGTACGTCACGAGCACCCACTCTCGAACTTTGACGCGCTTTATCTTTGTAAATTTTCAATGATTAGGAATTGGTACATCATAAATTACGTGTCCAATATTTTTTGATAATCTAACCGACGGACTAATTAGTATTTTTTTACCCAGGAGTCATCCCTAATAAGCATCGTCGCGTCACGTCTCGGTGTGAATGTGAGATGGACCATATCTTATCTTATCTTGTGCAGGGGCTGAGAAATAACTCGGACACTTCGACCCATTGGGATCTATTGTGGTGCCCTAGATAACTTACTCCTCCTCAGTCAAACTCTTTTCGTAAGTTTTACAACGAGGCTAGGAGATATGAGCCTATAGTCTTCTGGTTTTGGATATCCGATCCCTAGGAGACTCATTCGCTTACCAGCCAGTGCATCGCATGTGCACAGAAGGTGCTCCATGCGTACCGTATGCTCCCCACACAACCTGCACATGGGTGTCGCGGTTAGACCCATCTTCATGAGCATGTCGTTGGTTCCTAATTGCCCAGTAAAGGCCCCAACAGGCCCGTGCTTTGAACGACATGAGAGATAACGAGATGACCCTTAGTCGTATAAAACTAAAATAGGTAGTGTGAGTAGACCTCCTGGTCGTGGCGGGTCCTCCTCTCCTCGTCGTGCCGGCGGCGGCGCGCGGCGTCGCACTCGGCGCGCGCCTCGCCCAGCTGCGCCAGGAACGCGTCCAGCGCGCCGAACAGCTGCTCCGGCGACGCGCTCGCCTCCTCGCCGAACATTCGCGCGCACGACTCCAGCCGGCTCTTCATGTCCTACACGCACACACACACACACACATGGGTTCATATGACATCACTCCCCATTGCGGCAAAATCCTTACCAAGGGCGTAGCCAGGATTTTGTTTAGGGGGGGGGGGGCAGGCAGGGGGAAACCAAGAAAACACTCTACACCGACACTCCTTTGCAAGTTTTAGATTTTTCAACATTATTGGTAATCATTAAGTTCTAAAGTGGTTTTAATAGCCAAATTATGTTACTGGCACTTTATAAAGAGTCTCTTGGGTATGAAAAAAAAATTATTCCAAATTAACCATATTGTCATTTATAATAAGAAATTTCTAGTCAATTATGCTAATACTAAAAATATTAATATAGCCCATAGAAAAGCCAATGACTATAAGGTCCCAGTTTTTTTTCCAAAGAAGTGTAGGTACATGTAGCACAAGTGCACGGGGCGGGCGGTATCGCGCGGTGCCGCCTCCCGCAGCCGCAACAGCCCTATCATTTCCTCTCTATCAGACCTCATTTCCTCTCTGTCAGACCTCATTTCCTCTCTATCAGACCTCATACCTGGAATAGATCCTCAAGCTGCGTGAAGGAGCACACGGCATGAGCGTGGAACTCCCTCATAACTGGCACGTATGTATCATGAGGCGACGCTGGCGACGGTAATGACGCGTGATAATCCAGCTCTTTGGACACTTCTCGCAGTCCATTGCGTAGTGCCCCAACGTCCTTCTCCAGCTGTTCCACGCACACTTTGGCTGCTGCCCGTACGTGAGGTAAGTCTTCTTCAATTAGAAGTACGTCTTTGAACTGTTGGTGAAAAGATAATGCTATTTTAAGGGATAAGAGACGGCCTTCTAGCAGGAGGATTTGCGTTCAGGTTAGAGTCAATATGATGAAGTGAATTTACGGACACTTCCACAACTTTTCATACTACTGATACCAGACTAAACAAGTAATCGGCCCGCCTGATGGTAAGCGTTTACCGTTGCGTATCTATAGACGCTTTCTAAACCAGGTCTATCACTCGCGCAGCAGCACTCGGTCAGCAAGACCCTGTAAAAATCTCTTCACACCCCGTCTTTAAAAACCTTTATGATTTACTTTTATGGATGGAGCTCAATTCACAACCAGAGCAGCAGGAAGCTCCTCCTCCGTATAAGCAGAAAACGATAACTTAACCTGAAGTTCACGTGACCTTCTCTTTTTTTATTGCTTCAAAGAAAAAGCAGCGTCCGTGTTTGTTTATCCTAAGTACCATACCTGCGTTTCAAGCATTTCAACGAGGTAGTGGAGTAGCGTGGTGTTCCGCGTCACGCTCGACTTGGTGTCAGCCAGCTTGTTGAGGGACGTCAGGCGGAACCCTGACGCGTTGCCACGAGCACCTCTGTACGAGATTAGCTATATTAATTCATATTCAATACAATGATGATGAAGAAATTGTTTTGAAAGTACCTAATTATATAACACCAATTTGTCGAAAAAATAGAATATCGAAGTAATTCTTTTTCATTTTTCATCGCCTCCATATAAATACATAGAAACGAAAGAGAAAGAAGTAATGTCGTTGCAACACGTTGCCTGCCGCTGCTGTGTGCAGTCGGCTACGAACATGCACAAGACATTAGTATCAGTGGAAACGGTCACATAGTTTCACAACTTTGATATTACATCCTCGCAGCATAGCTGCATCAAGCAGCCTTAACCTCGTCTGGATGTACAATTGAGTTCGATGGTGAGTAGTCAGTAGTGTGCATGATACCTGTTCATGTAGTTGCCGAGCGCGAGCACGATCTCGAGCAGCGCGCGCAGGCGGCGCGAGCGCGTCATGTCGCGCGCCTGCGCATCCACGCTCGAGTAGTCAGTAGTGTGCATGATACCTGTTCATGTAGTTGCCGAGCGCGAGCACGATCTCGAGCAGCGCGCGCAGGCGGCGCGAGCGCGTCATGTCGCGCGCCTGCGCCTCCACGCTCGAGTAGTCAGTAGTGTGCATGATACCTGTTCATGTAGTTGCCGAGCGCGAGCACGATCTCGAGCAGCGCGCGCAGGCGGCGCGAGCGCGTCATGTCGCGCGCCTGCGCCTCCACGCTCGAGTAGTCAGTAGTGTGCATGATACCTGTTCATGTAGTTGCCGAGCGCGAGCACGATCTCGAGCAGCGCGCGCAGGCGGCGCGAGCGCGTCATGTCGCGCGCCTGCGCCTCCACGCTCGAGTAGTCAGTAGTGTGCATGATACCTGTTCATGTAGTTGCCGAGCACGATCTCGAGCAGCGCGCGCAGGCGGCGCGAGCGCGTCATGTCGCGCGCCTGCGCCTCCACGCTCGAGTAGTCAGTAGTGTGCATGATACCTGTTCATGTAGTTGCCGAGCACGATCTCGAGCAGCGCGCGCAGGCGGCGCGAGCGCGTCATGTCGCGCGCCTGCGCCTCCACGCTCGAGTAGTCAGTAGTGTGCATGATACCTGTTCATGTAGTTGCCGAGCACGATCTCGAGCAGCGCGCGCAGGCGGCGCGAGCGCGTCATGTCGCGCGCCTGCGCCTCCACGCTCGAGTAGTCAGTAGTGTGCATGATACCTGTTCATGTAGTTGCCGAGCACGATCTCGAGCAGCGCGCGCAGGCGGCGCGAGCGCGTCATGTCGCGCGCCTGCGCCTCCACGCTCGAGTAGTCAGTAGTGTGCATGATACCTGTTCATGTAGTTGCCGAGCACGATCTCGAGCAGCGCGCGCAGGCGGCGCGAGCGCGTCATGTCGCGCGCCTGCGCCTCCACGCTCGAGTAGTCAGTAGTGTGCATGATACCTGTTCATGTAGTTGCCGAGCGCGAGCACGATCTCGAGCAGCGCGCGCAGGCGGCGCGAGCGCGTCATGTCGCGCGCCTGCGCCTCCACGCTCGAGTAGTCAGTAGTGTGCATGATACCTGTTCATGTAGTTGCCGAGCGCGAGCACGATCTCGAGCAGCGCGCGCAGGCGGCGCGAGCGCGTCATGTCGCGCGCCTGCGCCTCCACGCTCGAGTAGTCAGTAGTGTGCATGATACCTGTTCATGTAGTTGCCGAGCGCGAGCACGATCTCGAGCAGCGCGCGCAGGCGGCGCGAGCGCGTCATGTCGCGCGCCTGCGCCTCCACGCTCGAGTAGTCAGTAGTGTGCATGATACCTGTTCATGTAGTTGCCGAGCGCGAGCACGATCTCGAGCAGCGCGCGCAGGCGGCGCGAGCGCGTCATGTCGCGCGCCGCGCGCACCACGCACCCCGCGCGCGCCTGCGCCTCCGCGCTCGCCGCCGAGAACTTCTTCTTGAACACCAGCGTGCGCACGCGCTGCGAGTAGTGCGGGATCCTGCCACATCATACCAACCATCAAATGTTAAAGTACACCTGTGCTCAGCAGTGGGACAATACAATGTTTCTCATCATACAGGGTTATTGGAAAAACATTAACAACCTTGCATGACTGTATTACTTACGTACAGTAGTATTCAACTGATATGGCTAACGGATGTACCTGCGCAGAAGATACATTTCCAAAGCGCGGGAAATGCTATTGGTCGGCAGCTACCATGTGTGCGGAGGATCATGACTTGGGAGTGAGACGGAACTAACAGTTGCAGTGTATTATGAACCTTATAGTAGTGATCTAAGGTTGATTATAAGTTTTAAGTTCGTTAATCTTCTGGGCCATACTTTCTTTTCTGTGTGAACGAAGATTCACGACGCGCCTTATCAGTTGGGTACTACTGAACGTCATAAACAAAAACTTTTTTTCTATGACTTTTTACAAAACACAATACAGACATTTATTTACCAAAAACAAACTTTCAAGATTTCATAGTTCTATCTGACACATTTCAATTCCGTATTTAGTTATAGCTACATAAGCCACCCATGTACTGTCACACAGTCTTTTGTTATGGGTAGAGGTAGTAATATAGTCCTGAGTGGTTGTTAATAGTTTTCCAATAACCCTGTATACCGGTCAAACTACGGCCAGCATTCGGAGGAGCAGACCTCGTCACCGCCGCTGTAGATCGCTAGGGCTATCACAAGGGTCTTCCTCGACGGTGAGATGAACTGAACAGTCT
The DNA here is from genome assembly GCA_947623365.1 of Achlya flavicornis. Classification (NCBI taxonomy): domain Eukaryota; kingdom Metazoa; phylum Arthropoda; class Insecta; order Lepidoptera; family Drepanidae; genus Achlya; species Achlya flavicornis. Next base: position 11,242,074 of record OX392482.1, read on the forward strand.
GAGTGGGTCCCTATAATGTCTGACGCCGAGAGGTGCAGACCATGAAGACCAATTGTTCAGGTGTCTTTTAGCACGGGGCGATGGAGTCAGAATAATAGCACAGTCTATTAAACCATACAGTCGTCCGACGCCTTTGATCTCGTGAAAAATGCCGACAACGTCTAGACAGTATCGCGACGGCCAGGGTTGTCATAAGTAAACAATATTTATAAAATTATTTATTAATAAAATATTGTTAGCATTATTATAATTTAAACAATATTATAATAACTACTCCATCATCAGACCCTGAAAACCATACATTGGCAAAGACGTCAAAGTTCATCTCACGACAATTCCAACAACCCCAAACATGGCTAGAATACGACGTTCCACTATGGAGTTCTAGTGCTTACCCTCCTACTCCATCATCAGACCCTGAAAACCATACATGGTCAAAGTTCATCTCACGACAATTCCAACAACCCCAAACACGGCTAGGATACGAAGTTCCTCTATGGAGTTCCAGTGCTTACCCTCCTACATCATCATCAGACCCTGAAACCATACATGGTCAAAGTTCAACTCACGACAATTCCAACAACCCCAAACACGGCTAGGATACGATGTTCTACTATGGAGTTCCAGTGCTTACCCTCCTACTCCATCATCAGACCCTCAAATCATACATGGTCAAATTTCATCTCACGACAATTCCAACAACCCCAAACACGGCTAGGATAGGATATTCCACTATGGAGTTCCAGTTCTTACCATCCTACTCCATCATCAGAACGATTGAAAAAAAAAAAAAAGATTTCCAAACACTCGTGCCATGTGCTTGTTACCTATAAATAAATAAATATCCTGGGACTATTATTGTATGCACTCTACGATAACAAACCATTATTTATTTACCTTTCTTCTGTGTGTGGAAGCTCATGAAAACGCAGATCTTTATTTAAATAGGATGAAGACTTGCAGTCTCTCACAGCACACGTCGTTTGCACCATTTTAAATAAACAAATTAATACAAAATAATTACAGACACAAACACGCGTTAGCCCTGAATTCTTTTTACCGAGCTACTAACATCGTTTTGTTCGCAGGTCGGTAACGGCTTTCCCGCGTCTCGCCTCTCACACCCCGCACGATTGCCCTGTCTAGACGGCTTCGTCGACCGACTGTATGGTTTAATAGACTGTGATAATAGTATGGCCATATGGGCTCAAGTATTTCTTTTTAACCGACTTCAAAAAAAGGAGGAGGTTCTCAATTCGGGTGTTTTTTTTTTTTTTTTTTTTTTTTTTTTTATGTTTGTTACCTCATAACTCCGTCATTTATTAACCGATTTGGAAAATTATTTTTTTGTCTGAAAGGGTACACTTCCCGTTTGGTCCCATTGTCATCAGATCAGGATTTGATTACTTGTAAAAACTAAAGCTATTGCTTATGGATGTACCTATAATTATATAGTCCTAATAGGTTGTCGGTGTTTAACCAATATTCAAAATAGTGAACTTGGACTCACTTGGAGATCTCATAAAGGAACCGATCAGCTCGGGCCATGCTGTCCAGTTCGTCCTGATGCTCCTCGAGGAGGGCCGCCTCTTCAGCGCTCGGTGTGAACTTGAGGAGCTGTTCCACCATGTCTATCGGCAGTTGTTCGCCGCTGTCCATACGTAATATCGCTCTAGAATAAATTAATCAAAACATTTCAACGCATAAATTAACCCAAATTAATTATAAGAAACAGAATTATGCCCTTATTTTAGAACGTTAAAACAATTGCACTCAGAATCAACACCTATGACAAAAGGTGTATTTTTAAATTCCAATACCTATTCTTAAGTCGTGACTTATGTGTTTTATATGTTTTGACTGTCATCCTATTACTCAAAAGATTAGGCTCAGCCTCTACTTATATATGATTAAGCCAATCTAACACTGCCATCTACTGCACTGTTAGTAGGATAAACATCCATCAATTATAATAATTATCTTACCGGCAGATCTCTTCGTCGGTCATCTTGAGTTTGGACAGGAGAATAGTGCAGTTTTGTGCACGTCGTCCATCTATTACGGACAGGATCTTTGTGCGGGGCTTAGAGCCCAGTTGTCGTAAATCTTCTACGGAGCCTTCGTTCTGTTAGGAAGAGGATTGATTTTGGAAATTAATTACTGTAACTTTTTTTGGGATTATACGACCCGAATCACCAGTTTTATAATCACGTGGAACTCTTTACCACCAAATAAAAGACCTCTATTTCTTTCAGCTATCTAATTGCTGTATTTATTTAGGGCCGAAGAGTTAACGTGCGAACAGGAAAAATACTTTCCTATGGAAGCAAAATAGAAAAATCTACCAATATTGGACTCGCACACGCGGGGTTCCGTATAATGTTAACTAACTCCACTTTGCTATACAAAAACGTCAAAAAAAGTCGTTTATTTTATGGGCGCCCCCTTTAATTCTTTCCTATTTAGGCTTTTTATTACGGGAACGCGGGTAAAACCGCGCGAGGCAGCTAGTAAATAGTACTAATAACCAATACTGAAGTTACCACCAACAAAAACATCAACTAACCTGAACGCCATTCTTCTGATAAGCGCAGAACATCTTGTCAATCGAGTGCAAATCCATGGCGTTATAGAGCTTGGTGTCATCCAACTCCTGCCATATGGTGCCGTGCAGCTTGGTATCGGGCAGCTTGCTCCAGTTGAAGCTCTTCAAGGGGTTCCCAGGTGTCGGCACGTTCTTCTTGGGCTTGGGCCCCGAGGGCGCGAGGGGCGCGGGGGGCGCGAGCGCGTGCGGCGCGGGAGGCGGCGCGGGCGCGGGCGGGGGCGGCGGGGGGAACAGCGCCGGGGGAGGGGGAGGGGGCGGCACCGTGCACCTCTCTATCACTGCGCTTTTGAGGTTGCTCACCTGTCAAACAAAAAGTTATTATAGTAAGGGGCACGAGTCGTGAGCACAGATTGACACCTGCGAAGTAGTTAATTTTCGGTCTATTTGGCGGAATGAAGCAGAGGAGGTGCGCCGAGCTGCACACGATTGTTTCGTCAGTCGATGCTTTTCGTCTATTGGATTCTTGCATGTCATTTGGCCACTGTGATTTGAATAAAAGTGTACATGCGCGAGCTTGCCTCATACTGAACTGAACACCCAGCCCAGCCCACTGCAGAGCACAGGCCTCCTTTCACAAATGAGGGTGAAAGGGACTGGGCGATACTCCACCACGCGTGCCCACTGCGGATTGGTAGAGGTAGGCTAGTGGTCAACCTACTGTTGGAATTTTTCAAGCCGCCTAGGAGGCATCCAACTAACGCTTAACGACTATCATAATTAAGTGAAAACCGGGAGCAACGGCTTTACGTGCCTTCTGAAGCACGGAAACGCTCGATTTCAAATACCACTAGGCAGTCACCCATCCAGGTACCGACCACGACAGACGTAGCTAAACTTTGCCGATCGATTAAGAAAGGCTAATCATGCTATACCACGAGCGCTTCATGATTGATGATGTGACTGAAAGAAATGACTGCATACAGCCTATGAAACGATACTGGTAGGAAATTGTTTAGCAAGAAAGATTATCTACCACTGTTCTTTGGTTTCCATGTGGCATAGCTATTAAATTGCCATAGTCAAATTTCTTTATCGTGGGATATATAAATTGAAAACCTTCGCTGAAGTCATCTATCACTACCACAGAGCCATATTTAACCTTTAATAATTGTATAATATTTTTGTTCCTTGTTATCAATAGATGACACTGTTACTGACATGTTTGTTTTCTAGATCGCGATGTTAAGATTCTCTTCCAATTTATGACCTTGTTTTAGTCGCATTTCAAATATAAGAGTATGGCATGCAGGTCTGCTGTACAAACTCTCGACGACTGAGACTCCCCGTCGCTTAGTAAAGGTGATCGCATCCTTCCTGGAAGACAGAAGATTCAGGGTGGGGGTAGAAGACTCCACATCCACGGAACGCCCAATAGCGGCTGGCGTGCCCCAGGGCAGCTGCCTCTCGCCTTGCCTGTACTCCCGGTACACGGACGATATCCCCCTGAGAGAGGGATCCCAGCTGGCACTCTTTGCGGACGATGCGGCGTACTATGCCACGTCGGTTAGCAGGACCCACGCCGCATCCAAAATACAGATTACCCTAGATGCATTGCCAGACTGGCTCTCCAGGTGGAGACTATCTGTCAACGTCGGGAAGACGCAGGCCATCATGGTAGGCGGCGCCCGGAAATACCCCCCACCCCTACGACTCCAGGAAGAAGCTATCTTATGGTCCCCAAGTGCCAAGTACTTAGGAGTGACCATAGATAGAGGACTGACAATGACGCCCCACGTCAGGAACATCATTGGGCAGACCAGGACCGCCCGTGCACTACTGCGTCCAGTCCTAGCCTCCCCGCGCATCCCTCTAAAGGTGAAGCTCGGGGTGTTCAAGACTTACATAAGAAGCAGACTTACCTACGCTGCCCCCGCCTGGTACGCACTCACAAGCGAGTCTACCAAGGGGCAGCTTCGTGCGCAGCAATCTCTCACACTGCGCACGATAACGAACGCCCCGAGGTATGTAAGAAATGCCACCATCCAGAGGGACCTACGGGTCGAGAGCCTGGACGCTTTCATCGCCCGCCTTGCGAAGAGGATGTTCGCGCGCGCGGATGAGTCATCCCTGGAACACATCCGGGGACTGGCCCCGTGGCGCGCATTACCCACAAACCGCAAGGCCTTCCCGCGAGACCTGGTCGCCGAGGAAGATATTGAAGCCGAGGACGTGGGGCCTCCTTAACATAAGCGCCGCCCGTTTTACCACCGGTGACCGCTCCTGCTGGGCCTCCACTGGTGTCGCCAGTGGTCTCACCTGGTAGGGCGGACCGCACGGGCGGCGACTTTCACAGAAAACCACGGATAAGACAACCCACTAAAAGAAACCCAAGGACCCGCCCGTTTTAACGGGCGGCGATAGAGACTCCAGGAAAGGGGTCCGCCCTGGACCTGGCTCCCCATGCCCCGTGAGGGGCAATGAGATGACCACTATAGTTCAAATATATACCATACCAACAGTAAAAAGTTCAGTTCTTTTATTTACATCAACCGAATTCAGACAAAGTACTTAGTGTCCAGTGGCAGAGTGTTGTTCATGGTCCTTCGTGTGCCGGAGGAATATCGGCAGGGCAGCATAGTACACGTGTGACGTGAATGTGTCATATGTGTGTGCTATGGTGTATTTTTTAAGTTTCGGTGACTGCAGATGGTGGATTGCCATCAGAACGTGGTCAGGCAGGAGATCGCAGACGGTTTCGGAGGCGGTACAGTCAGGAACAAACTTTGAAAGAGGGAGTGACGTCATTGAAGTTAAGTAGTGACGTCATTGAGGTGCAGTGATATTTGAGTTTGTGAGTACTTTTATCTGTATTTTGAAGATAGAAGAATTCATACGTCAACTGGAAAATTTGAATTAAGTAGATGTCATTTATTTGTTTGAAAGTTAGAACACAGAAAGTTTGGACTTAGAAATTTTTCGGATGTTTTTAAATTTTGTTTTAAAATTTTAAATTGATAGAGATTCTGTTGTTTCTTGAAATTTGTTCTAGGAATTGTTTTGATTGAAAATGGAGTCCATTTTAAATTATCAAATAGATTTACGTTTACGCATTTCTAATGCTTATAACAATTTCAAAAAGAGTCCAAAGGATCGTATCACTAAAGAACATTTAGAGAGTCGATTAGAAATGGTAGAGCAACTATGGAATGCATTCATAGCTGGTCATAAAGATTTATGTCTCAGTGCAACATCGAAAGATTTAAAACATACCGATTATTATAAGGATGATATCTATGATAGTACTGAGGAAATTTTTATGGTCTACAAAACTGAATTAAAAACTGGGTTGTCAAAGTTTAGTTCTGTTAATTCGAATGTAAATGTAATGTCTAAAGTAAAATCTTCGCATATAAAACTGCCTAAAATTAATATTCCATACTTTTCGGGGAAGTATTTGGAATGGTCGACATTTCGGGATCTATTTCAATCATTAATTCATGGTAATGATCAATTAGATGATGTTGAAAAACTACATTATTTAAAAGGTTATTTGGTGGGAGAAGCCGAGCAATTAATTAGACACATTCCAATTACCAGTACAAACTACAGCCAATGTTGGCAATTATTAGTAGAACGTTACGATAATAAAAAATATATTTGTCATTGTATTTTAAAAAGATTGTTTCGTCAAAGAAATCTGATAAATGAATCAGCCTTAGGTATTAAAGAATTGATAGACAATACCAACGATTGCCTAAGTTCGCTGAAGAATATTGGTATTGATGTGTCCACTTGGGACGTTATCATCATACATATCCTGACTTTGAAACTTGATCCGGAAACGCGAAAGCAGTGGGAATTCCATATTTGTGCTTATTCTTCCGAAAAAATGCCTACTTTAAAACAGTTGAAAGAATTCTTGATCAACCGATCAATCGAACGATGAATTACGTCGATTGATAATCGACGTAATTTTGTGCTAAAAAATAATGTTTGTTTCAAATGTTTAGGTAACAATCACACGGCAAAATTTTGCCGAGCCAACATACGGTGTCGCATTTGTAAAAAGAAACACCACTCGCTTTTGCACCCTAAGGGTAAGGTATCATCTGAAACTATCGAAGGTGAAAATGAAAAATCCCCATCAGATAATTTTGCATCATCTGAAGGTTTAAAAATAGAAGACGCAGATGAAATACCATCGCCGGGTATTTCTTGTTTTTCTTCGGGAAGAGTTTATAAGCAGGTTCTTCTAGCAACAGCCTTAGTTAAGGCTTGGTCAAAAAACGGAGCTCTGACAATTCGAGCTTTGTTAGACCAAGGTTCACAGTTGTCATTTGTAACAGAATCAACTGTGAAACTCTTAGGACTTAAGAAAACTCCCGTAAGAAAGAAAATTTCAGGTCTAGGTGGAAACAAAAAAGTTATCACTAGTGGCGTGGTAGATCTAGAGGTTTGTTCGCGAATCAATCCAAATATTACCATTAAGGTAAGGGCGTATGTAATGAAGTCTATTACAGGGCTTCTTCCAGTATGCAAAATGGAGGCTATAAAATGGCCAGAATTAAGTGCGTTGACATTAGCAGATCCTGACTTTCGAACTCCAAACAAAATAGACTTGCTGCTCGGAGCGGAAATCTATAGAGAAATATTAGAAGACGGAGTCAGGAAGGGCCCTCATGGTTCACTAGTCGCTCAAGCTACAAATCTGGGCTGGGTTTTGTCCGGTGAGGTTAGTAGTTCAACCAATGCGGGTAGTGTGGTAATGCATTGTCATCACATGAATGAAAATGAATTACTTAAGAAATCTTGGAAGCTTGAAGCCGGAGTAGAGCCCCCTAAAGGAAATTTCTATAGTTATGATGAAAGGCAATTTGAGGGATTTTTTAACAATATCACTAGTCGAGATGATGGTAGGTACATCGTAAAACTTCCTATTGCCAGAAGTCAGTTTAAATCATCTAATTTAGCGATATTAAAAAACAAAAATGACTTACTTAAAACCAGTAGTCTCCGTATTTTGAATCCATTCATAGATGAAAATCAGTTGCTTAGAGTTTTTGGTAGATTAGAGCAAGCGCCGTTCAATGAAAGTAGAAAGCACCACATTATTGTGCCACGCAATTCCTAATTAGCTTATTTGATTGTGGCAGATGCTCATAAATCAGCACATATATCATAAAGTCAGAAGTCAGTCAGTCAGTCAAATAAACACTTCATGGTGGACCTCAACTTATGATGGGCTTTATTCAATTCAAATACTGGATTTTAGGTGTAAAACAAATATTCAGGTCATACTTTAGAAAATGTGAAACTCTTCCTGACTTAAATTTCAAATCCTCGAATGTGCGTTCCTTGAAAAGATGGCAATATACGCAAAAGATTATGCAAGATTTTTGACGTTGTTGGTTCAGAAAGTATCTTACATAAATCTATAATAGGTATCGTTGATCTTCAAGGGCTCCAAATTAAGATATGTGATGTGGTAGTGATATAGGAATATCATTTGTCTCCGTTTTATGGTAAAGTGATTGATACTTATCCTGGATTGGACGACTGTTTTCGAATGGTGTTCGATTAAAAAAGGATTTGGAACTCTGTCGTACAGTCTCTAAGATATGTTTACTTCCGGTTTCTGATAAATATGTTATTTATTTAAGGCTATTATCTTATACTAAGATTTGAAACTTATGTGTGTAAAAGTTTTTATGTCAACTTTAATTTATTTACTTTGTTTTAGTTATACTCATTCACATTCATATTGTAAATTTGTGTGTTATGGTGGGCAATATAAAAAGGACAAATGTCACTTTGTCCTTGGTGGGCAATATGTATAATATTTTTGTTCCTTGTTATCAATAGATGACACTGTTACTGACATGTTTTTAGATTTTATATAGTTTGAGAGAGAATTATATTTTTATTAGGGAATAAAAATTACCTTTGCATCATCTGGTATACTTCCTTCACTGACTAGTTTTTCGAACCTCGCTTTCTCCGCTCGCTCTTGATTCAGCTGTGAACATTAGTGCAACATTTAAATACCTGAACAAACAAGTAAAAAAAATATTAGATTCAGAAACAAAAAAACTTTTTGCCATAAATTCGCCCGTCCATAATATGTATTTGATACCTTTTACCTTGAGTAATGATAATTAGGTATGATGGTTAAAACGATATTAGGCATGAATAATGAACCTTTCGAACCTCGGTCAGAATACTTATATTACCATATTTTCCCAAATTAGGTTTAGCTCCGCCCTTTCTTAAGACCTATTGCAAACCAAGCATCCCTCGATGGTTCTCGTTTATCATCAACTTCCAATTCCGCTTCTCGTATTTAAGCCTACGCGTAGCCTCCACAGAGCGATTTTCGCAGAACTGGAGGGAGTGAAAATACTCATCAATAAGAACTACTTTTACAATCGAGCCAATTCTAAAAACACGACCCAAAAATGTATGAACTTTCAATGTCAGCACCCCACATATTCCTAGTAGTAGTCAACTTGCGAACAGCAAACGAGTGGAATACCCGACGTCCAAGTCTTCTTATACCCACAACCTAAATGTATGTAAGCCTATAGACGTAGTATTTATATACTCTGAGCCTAAAGTTAATGAATTGCCGTGTGCGTGCCGTGGCAGCTTTATCATCACTACCTCCCAGAGAGAGCTTAAAAACAAACGCAACCTGCGTCATAAGATAAATGTCCTATCATTTGATTCATCATGGTTTCTGAATTTACAGCCATAGGAATAGTTGCACTTATTTTTTTCCAAACCCTAACAAATACCAAAGAGTTGGATGTGTCCAGCTCCTCGCGCTCCTCGCTCTGCTGCTCCACCTGCCTCTCCTGTTGCACTCGGGACCTACAGTAGAGTACAGTCCGTACTGTAGGTATCGCAATAGTAACCTGTTGTTCAAGCTGGTGCGCCCTGCAAGCGGCCGCGCGGGCTCGCTCGGTGCACTCCATGTGTGTGGCCACCTCGCGCTCGAGCCGCTCCTGCAGCCGCGACACCACGCCCTCCAGCTCCTCGCGCTCCTCGCTCTGCTGCTCCACCTGCCTCTCCTGTTGCACTCGGGACCTACACTACAGTAGAGTACAGGCCGTGCTGTAGGTATCGCAATAGTAACCTGTTGTTCAAGCTGGTGCGCCCTGCAAGCGGCCGCGCGGGCTCGCTCGGTGCACTCCATGTGTGTGGCCACCTCGCGCTCGAGCCGCTCCTGCAGCCGCGACACCACGCCCTCCAGCTCCTCGCGCTCCTCGCTCTGCTGCTCCACCTGCTTCTCCTGTTAGGAACCTTCATGTTAGCATGGGCATGCGCAAACACACTGTCCAATGTGTGCCGGTTGGATTATTGTGAGGGGTTTAAGATGGGATGGTTTCAGTGATGGTACGGGTTTAAGATGGAGGTTGGATGGAATGGTGTTTCTATTGGAAGAGCTGAGTTCATGGAGATATTTTAACACAATCTAATTCCCTCTTTTTAACTGTAACTATGTAAAGTTACTTCGATATTATAAACTATTTAGATTTTTACAAAAGTGTCTCAACTCTCCAATAATATTATTATAGTTATTTACCATTAGAGACCATAATTATCATAATCATAGCTTGTCACTTATAACAAACACACTCTGAGGTTTTTGATACTGAACATCAACATTCTTGAAAATTGTATCTCGTAAAAACCTTAGTGCATGCTTAAATATTAAATTATGAAATGAACAAAAACCTGATGGAAATGGTGTATTATTACCACAACCGCTTTTAGTCTTGAGAAGACCTACCTTCTTGGCTAGTTCTGTTGCTAAGTCGATATTCTCTCGCTCCAAACCCTCAGCTTTCGTCCTGGCCGCAACCAGCTCCTCTTCCTTGGCTAGCAGGTGCACAATTTCACCAACATTTATTTCTAGCGGTGTCACATCTGGATCGTAGATCTGGAAATAATTGATTGAATTCGTATAAAAAATATATTTATGAGGATTCATAAGTAAGACGTACTTATGTTGATCCCTAGTGCTGCCCCTGTCTTTGCACTGTTCACTGTTGCCGCGGCTGCTGCTGCACCACCTGCTTCACGACTCGGTCCATCAGCAGCCAGTGTTTCGAGTGAGGGTTATATTACCTTAGTCTGATCACTAGTGCTGCCCCTCTCGCTGCCCTGTTCACTGTTGGCGCGGCTGCCTGCTGCCGGTTGCTGCAGCACCACCTGCTGAACTACTCGATCCATCAGCAGCCAGTGCTGCGAGTGAGGGTTGTATTCCACTAGAACAAAAAATATAGATTATATTATCATTTACTCCATTGCCACTTGTTGTATATTGTGATGAGAAGTTTGATGTATCTTCATGTAAGCCGCCCAAATATTTTTTGACACCAATATAGGCTGTGGTTGGTAGGTGGTGTTACCAGTCAAACATCTCTAAATTAAATCAAAATAACTTACAAGGCAGCAACAGCAAATGCTGCAGCAGCGACAGCAGGTGTGGGTACGCAGCGGTGTGGCTGAGCTTGCGTCGCAGCAGTTCGAACATATTAGCAGCACTCTTAGTATCCACATGTTCTTTGTCGAACCGACGCGCCAATTCCCGCTCGTCCTCGTTGCGAACCATTTCGAAGAACTCGATGTGACGGTCAAGGGTCTCGTTCTCGTATTTGCGGAGTTTTTCTATCACTGTGGGAAAGAGATAGATGCATGTAGTGGAATTTGGTTGAGCTTGATTACAAAACACTTAGAAAGTTGACTTATACTTCAAGATATTCCCAATCCCAACAGCCTTTTTTACCTTTCGATATGGGAATAATGATGCAGTTTTCTTACAACATGCTACAAGAAAGGTCAGGTCATAAAGTCTCCATCATAGTTTATCAGAGGTCTCAAAAAGCAACATCATAAGAAGATCAATTCACCTGGTTGTATCCCCAACATCAAGAGCTCGTATCTCAAATGCAGCCTGAACTCCAGGCTTTCCTCTCCAGGTCCGTAGTTGAGTACGGCGTTCACGAAGGACATGATTGCGGTCTTCAAGCCCAGGTCGTCTCGGTACGCGCCCGTGCTCCGGTCTAATTCGTTCATTATGGCCTGAAAGCGGGCTCGCTCACCCGCGTATTTTTGGAAGTGTACCATTGCTTCTAACACCTGAAAATGTAGGTTATTAATTTAAAGAAATGTTTTTTTTTTTTTTTCCACTTAGGTGGCAAACAAGCATACGGCCCGCCTGATGGTAAGCGGTTACCGTAGCCTATGGACGCTTGCAACACCAGGGTTATCACGCGCGCGTTGCCGACCCTGCAGAAATCTCTTCACACCCCTTTTGAAGAACTCCATGCTGTACTCCATTGGGAAAACCACGGCGGGGAGCTCATTCCACAGTCTGAGCGTCCGCGGAAGGAATGTTACAGGAAATATTTGTAAACCAGTTTACATTTATAGCATAGCATTTATTTGCTATATTATGACTTGTAATACACAGTGTGCTGAGTACAGGAACTGTTCAATATTATTTCTCTATCCCAATTTCGTCATCGAACCAGGAAGAATATCACGTTTTCGACATCTCGCTTATATGGACAAAGCTTTGCTCCTCTTTCCTTATGAGAGCAACAAGGAGTGAATCTCACTTTCGGGGTCTGTTTTCTGACACTTATAACCTAAATGTCATTAAGTCCAAAATTAAATTTTTCAGCCTCGTCATTATACTCCTTCTGAGGTGGGTCCATGGCCAAACATATTTCAGTAAGCATATTTAATAATATAGGAACCAAATAATGGATCCAGAATGAACCATCTCTAGCGCAACCTTTAAAAAGCATAATAAACTTACCTTTTTATGTCCTCCAGGTACAAGACAGACAGCGCCCAAAATCTCGAGTGCAGCGACCTTGGTCTTGACATTCTCAGTGTCGAGGGACTGTGCAATCAGATCGATGCTGGTGGGGTGAGCCAGGACGTGTGCACGACCAGTCTGCGTAGATAACAAAGCATTGTGAGATAGACTTAGCAAAGAGACCAATAAATACATAACCATCTTTTTTTTTTATTTGTACTCTACGTGAGGTATTTTGCGAGGACTTACTTCATCGCAAATATCGGGCCAAATTTTAAAATTGGTCAGGTTTGAAAGAATTTGCGATTCATCAGTTAGATATACTAATGACAAAACTACCAGAAAACTAAATACCAGATCTTGTACATTCCTGGTCTTTGAGAATAGTCCAGGGAAACTAGCTGCTTGATGCAACATAAATTTACAGTGTACGTCTTCAACCATAAGAGCACGAATCTACGTTTTTACATCTACATAACCAAGCAAACTCAAAAACTTACAGAATTATTCATAAGCGCCTTTATCCCCGCTATAAGGTTGTGCCTGGTGATGGCATCGTCCCGTGGTGCCCTTTGCAAGGCGTCGAGGAGTGCACCAAGTCCACCCTGCTTGATGAACCGGATAACGAAGCTATGTGCTCTTGTCCGAAGAGCTGTCTTCAGCCCATCTACGAGGGCACAGGTATCTGCCGCTGGCACGCCTTCTGATGATGCGAAAGCCTGGACAAATGAGGAGTTGCTAATTATGTGATTTTTAAATCAGCAGCGATTTTTACTCTATAAAGCGGTTTAACAAACAACAGTATTGAATCCATATCCTGGAAAAGGTACGCTCCATTCGGCCCTTCGAGGGTGAGGGATATAGAGGAAAAATCCTTTTAGAGTAGTAATACCGAGCAATCCTATTCCGAAACTAGTCAGTGATTTGTCACTGATTTTGAACAGTAAGGACCAATCACTGCATCGTGTGTTCTTGACTTGGCCAATCAGAACGCATGTGTCCTTGACTTAACCAATCAGAGCGCTTTGTCGATGGTGTGAAATTGGCCGAATAGATTTGAAGCAGCGTCATTGCGCTTCTTTGGGTTAATTGTTCGATGGTAAGGGATGACGGAAGAGTAACTTCAATATTTCTACAACTTCATGACCTGGTGCTGCTTTATCATCATCACCATCATCAGCCTATCTATTCTTCATTCAACCATTTCCTTCAAACTTTAGCACTGCTTCATGCCATTATCATCATCGTACTTACGTCAGCAATCTCATTGAGAGCCTTGATGTAGTCTTCGACTTGTGGTGCCGTTGCCAAGGGTGGTGCTTGCCCCGGTGGTGGCCTGCGACTGCAGTAGATCTGCCACTTCTTGGCTGCCGGCAGATCCATCATCGCCGCTTTGTTTACTGCTGTAAGGTCCAGTTCCTCCTACAAATTAGAAATAGTCGGGTGAGATAATTCAAATGAATCAGAAAATGGAATCAAAATATAGGCCAGCATTGAAAGCAAAGAAAGTGTTTTACCATCAGATGAAGGCTTCATCAATTAAAATATATATAACATGTCCAAATAATAGAGTAAGCTACTAATCAGAACTGGAAAAAATTTATACAAACAAGTCACGAACCATACTAATTTAGAATTCAGTCAATCTCAAGAACCTAGCAAAAACTCACACATCCAACTAAAACCTTATACCGCAATAGAATATTGAATTCAACCCAATCGGAACCGCCAAAAATGGAGCCGCAAGAATATCACAAATAATTGACAGAGCGTCAAATGAAGACTCAGACATAAATGGTAATTGCTAACGAATACTGCCAAATGTCAAATTGCTGGTACTGGATTTCCTTGATTAAAAGAAAGGGGCTGTTTCCATTGGATTTATTAATAGTTTCCATTAGAAACTACTATTGATTATACCGAAGTCGTGATAGTTTATCGGCCGATTGACTTATTGAAATACCGGGAATTGAAACGGCAAAATACCATAGTACAAGTAATACGACAGTCGCTTAAATTTCATGTATGATTTCAATTAATGTAACTATCGATCAAGGTCCATTTTCACTAAACCGAATATGGATCTAAAAAATATAGGTTCCTTAATTTCCAAACAATGTTAAAACATTATTATAATTATCTTGTAATGGTGCGTCCATGCTTGGCGAACCGAGCACGAGCGAAGCCTCGAACGAGCACACTGCGAGCACGATTCGCGTAGCGTGGACTGGCGATTGTCAGTTTTTTCACGTACAAAAGGATTCGCATCGTGCGCGTTGAAAGCTCGTTCGTGGATCGGCTCATGCTCGGTTCGCCAAGCATGGACGCACCATAAGAGAAACATAATATCCATAATTAACATTATAATCTAGGATCAACATAAGATACATTTTAGTAGGTAGGTCAAAACGACTTCTAAACCAATAACAATAAAATTCAAATTAGAATTAACATTGAAACAAAGCGGAAGGATAGTCCATCAAATACATGCAAATAAAACTACAAATCATTGCGGATAATCTTATCGACTGCATAACAGGGAGAACAAATGGCAATTGGAATCACTTTCATGTCGAGGAAGGCCTCTTATTGCGAGCGAGAAGCTTAGCGGAGCGGAACCGAGACTAAAGAATGATCGCTTCTAGCGCTTTGGTTTGAAGAACCCCGCTGGGTTTAAAATTAAATGAAATTTAAATTATTCATTTGCAACACATTAAGGGAAAGAAAACATGCCAATATATAAGTAGGTACCTACTAAACTAATATTATTTCGACTTTATCTAACACAAAAAAGAATTAAAACAATCATCATCATCATCATCAGCCTATAATGTCCCACTGCTGAGCACAGGCCTCCTTTCACGAATCAGGGTGAAAGGGAATGGGCAGATACTCCACCACGCGTGCCCACTGCGGAGCGGTGGAGGTAGGCTAGTGGCCAACCTACTGTTGGAATTTGTCAAGCCGCCTAGGAGGCATTCAACTAGCTTAACGACTATCACAATTATGTGATAACCGGGACCAACGGCTTTACGTGCCTTCCGAAGCACGGAAACGCTCGATTTGAAATACCACTAGACGGTCACCCATCCAGGTACCGACCACGACAGACGTAGCTTAACTTTGCCGATCGATTAAGAACGGCTAATCATGCTACACCACGAGCGCTTCTAATAAAACAATAAAATACTAAAAATAATAACTATTTTTTTTAATAGCCATAGACGAAATTTAAATTATTCATTTGCAACACATTAAGGGAAAGAAAACATACCAACATATAAGTAGGTACCTACTAAACTAATATTATTTCGACTTTATCTAACACAACAAAGAAATAAAACAATAAAATACTAAAAATAATAACTATTTTTCTAATAGCCATAGGCGAAACTGGCTAACCAGTGGACTTTTGCCAGCTTGTCAAAAAAATATAATGGCTGACTATATTTAGCTGCAAAATCCGAAATCAATTTAAAATTGTCGTAACACATTGTATGAATAACAAAAAGCTGAAACAATTTTTTCTTGAATGCTTTAATGAATCTTGAAACAACAACAATTTATACAAACAGAGTATTATTTTAGTCACTGCGTCAACTTTCAAAGATCTCATGGTGATTATCTTGAAACAACAACAAATAAAATAAAATAATCATCCAACAGCTCACAGTGGGACGGCATCCTAACAGCTGTCATGTCAATTTTGCCTTGATTACATGCAAGTATTGTACTTATTTGTCAGACTTGAACTGCCTCAAGGAATAGATTGTTATACGTTAGCCGACGGTTAGTTAAACTATGTTTACGCCCACATTTGTTGATCCGGAAGAAAAATTACGTAGGTGATGCCGTTACGAATGTAGTTGACAAAATGTTTCGAGTATTTGGCGTCTCAATATTTACTTTGTGCAGGTTTGAAGTCAATAGTCATTGAAAATAGAAAAATAGAAAATATTTATTTTCGGTAACTTATCATCTACACTAAAAATATAGTTCATTGGGGTCTCCTTTTAAGTATAATAAATACCTGTGCTAGGAGGCCCCGCTCTTCCATATCTAGTACATAACAATATAGTAGTAAAAGGTGTTACAATTTTAATTTTAAATTTAGTTCCGAGTTTTAGAATAAAATATTAAAAAGAAAAAATATAAAGTATTGAGATATAAACAAAAACATAAAATCTAATATATTTAGTGTTTTTGTATATGTGTGTGTTATGTGTTGTTTCTGTATGCGTGTGACTGTGGGTGTGGGGGTGTGTGTGTGTTTGTTTTAAGTACCATCCGAGGACGTGCGTATGAATACACAAGGCACGACCGAGGACCTTTTCAAAGCGAGGACCTTTTCGAGGGTCCTCGGTTTGACCTGACCAAAGATTCGTAATCTGCAAGCGATTTTGAGCCTTTCTATATACTTAATATGAAAAAGTGGTCCGAACCTCGGTTTGATCAAGAAAATCCATAATCTTACACACGCAGTGTGTATCCCACCAGATGGCGCCACTTCGTCTCTCACACACCCTCATTACACATAATTTCATTTTGTTTGTATTATCCGAGGACATATGTGTTACCTTCCACACAAAAGACCTCGGTTGGCTAGTTTTTCGGAACAATGTGTATGTAGGACCTCGGTTTGATAGATTTTCCGAACAGTGTGTATGTAGGACCTCGGTTTGCTAGATTTTCCGAACAGTGTGTATTATAGTCCTCGTTTTGACTGTTTTCGTCTTGTGTAAAGACGAGTGTTGTACTATCATTTCCTAGTCGTTCATCAGTTGGATTAAATCTTTAAAAACATCTTTAGTAGCTACTAAGTGCACGAGGATTATGATGCTTCTTCTGCAATATGTGCTAAATACCTAATATACAACATTTTGTTTAAGAAGAATCTATATCTAAAGTAGAAATGCCGTCTAAGTGAAATGTCAGTAGTAAGATTTGAAGCAAACCAAAGGTACTACAAAGAAATAAATAACGTGGACGTACATAAAACTTTATCGAAGGTGTAATTTTATTTTTTATGATGAATATGTATTTAATACATTAAAATATATATCGTGTAAGTTGTTTATTTAATAAATGATACATATTGAATAGATTTTACATAACAATTCCAGATGAGAATTATTGCTTGTTTCTTACTTTTTACCTGGCTACCATTCGAAAGTGGAAAATCTGTCTCCGAGCATTTACCGCTGTGTTCCAGTAGCGTTAAATTCTAGGCTTTGTGTGCTTATCACCTTCGACATCATTCGACCCTTACCATGGTGAGATTAGGTCAAACATAAGAACTATTTAAACCTAATATGTATGCCAAACCGATGCTATCAACTGTTGTAAACTTTCCTCATGAAGAGACAACCCTGTCTGCAGCATTACCACAAACAGGTCATTATAATAGTTTATCTCTCTTAACCTAACGGGTATGCCAAATTTGAAGACGATGCTATTAATCCTTGAGGACTTGCCTCATGAAGACACGACCCTGGCTGCAGCATCACAAAAAACTGGTAAATTTCTAGTTTAACTCTCCAAACCTTACGCGTATGCCAAATTTGAAGACGATGCTATCAACCGTTGAGGACTTTCCTCATGAAGACACGACCCTGGCTGCAGCATCACAAAAAACTGTTAAATTTCTAGTTTAAGTCTCTCAACCTTACGCGTATGCCAAATTTTAGGACGATGCTATCAACCGTTTAGGACTTTCCTCATGAAGACACGACCCTGGCTGCGGCATCACCAAAAACTGGTAATATACTTGTTTAACTCTCTAAACCTTACGGGTATGCCAAATTTGAAGACGATGATATCAACCGTTGAGGACTTGCGTCATCAAGACATGACCCTGGCTGCAGCATCATCAAAAACTGGTAATACACTTGTTTAATTCTCTAAACCTTACGCGTATGCCAAATTTGAAGACGATGCTATCAACCGTTGAGGACTTTCCTCATGAAGTCACGACCCTGGCTGCAGCATCACCAAAAACTGGTAATTTACTAGTTTAACTGTCTAAACCTTACGCGTATGCCAAATTTGAAAAAGATGCTATCAACCGTTGAGGACTTGCCTCATGAAGACTCGACCCTGGCTGCAGCATCACCAAAAACTGGTAGTTTACTGGTTTATCTCTCTAAACCTTACGCGTATGCCTAATTTGAAGACGATGCTATCAACCGTTGAGGACTTACCTCATGAAGACATGACCCTGGCTGCAGCATCATCAAAAACTGGTAATACACTTGTTTAATTCTCTAAACCTTACGCGTATGCAAAATTTGAAATCGATGCTATCAACCGTTGAGGACTTACCTCATGAAGACACGACCCTGGCTGCAGCATCACCAAAAACTGGTAATATACTAGTTTAACTCTCTAAACCTTACGCGTATGCCAAATTTGAAGACGATGCTATCAACCGTTGAGGACTTGCCTCATGAAGATACGACCCTGGCTGCAGCATCACAAAAACCTGGTAATTTTCTAGTTTAACTGTCTAAACCTTACGCGCATGCCAAATTTGAAAACGATGCTATCAACCGTTGATGACTTGCCTCATGAAGACACGACCCTGGCTGCAGCATCACCAAAAACTGGTAATATACTTGTCTAACTCTCTAAACCTTACGCGTATGCCAAATTTTAAGACGATGCTATCAACCGTTGAGGGCTTTCCTCATGAAGACACGACCCTGGCTGCAGCATCACCAAAAACTGGTAATTTACTAGTTTAACTGTCTAAACCTTACGCGTATGCCAAATTTGAAAACGATGCTTTCAACCGTTGAGGACTTGCCTCATGAAGACACGACCCTGGCTGCAGCAGCTGCAAAAACTGGTCATTATAATAGTTTAATATTTAAACCTAAGGCGTATGCTAATTTTAAAGACGATACTGTCAACTGTTGAGGACTTGACTCATGAAGTGCTATGACGACCCTGGCTTGAGCATCACATCACCACAAATGGTTAATATTTTAGTTAAACTTTGTAACGTAACTAAAGTAAAAACTCATTGGCGAGGGTCGGTAACGCGTGAGTGATGCCTCGTATGTTGCAAGCGTCCATATGGCTACGGTAACCGCTTACCATCAGGCGGGCCGTATATGCTTGTTTACTAAATAAAGCTGTTGCTTTCGACACTCTGACAAAAATCTTTTGAAAAGCGCCAACAAACTTAAAGTCACTGACATGTCCTCGCTTGGTAGCTCAGATTAGAAAATGTGTGTACGAAATAAAGATAACATTAATAAATTATCTTAAACGCAAATTGATTAGGTAGATTTTCCAGGTCCTCGCTTTGATCAAGTTCTGCGCGGGAAACTGCCCTCGGTTTGGTAATGTAAAGTCAAACACAGCGTCCGCACTTTGTACAGGATATAAGTAATAATGTGTAAAAAAGGTCCTCGGAAGTATATGGCAGGGCTTACGTAAGAGGTCCTCGGTTGGCTCACACAAAGCCCTCGTATGTGCATCGCTGGTCACGTTTAGGTGTGTATTTTAGGTCCTCGGTATGATAGCCACAATTCATACGACAAAAAACTGAGATAGCGCTATACCAATAAGGTCATCACTCTAGATTTTTTTTCCTGTCTCTTTCTATCTTATTCATAAAACCCTGTGAGGTCATTAAACCTGTTTTTCGGAGGGTCCTCGGTTTGTACAAGAAAAGATAAGGTCCTCGTAAGGGTGTCTGTACAAACAGGTGTGCGTGTGAGGATGTGTGGGGGGGGTGTGTGTGTGTATGTGAGAGGGGGTGTGAATGTATTTGTGGGGGTTTGTGTGTGCGCATTGCCACCCTGTAGCCCTACGTTAATAAACTTGGGATCAGTTGCCCGACAGCCAGGAGGCCATCAGGCAGCTACTACTCATGTGTGCATTAAACATTATACCTAGTATAATTTTCTACGTTGTTTCGTGTTTCGTACATTGATAAATATACCAAATCCAATAAACCTTTTATTTTGATAATATTATGCAGATATTAATTATTTTTCTAGATATATTTAGAACAAGTTTAGAATCATCATTAATTGTACATAAATAGTTTCGAAGTAATTTCAGCCAGTTAGTTTAATTGACAGCATTTATTTAACTCAAATGCTAATGAAGGCATAAAATGTCACAACCAGCCTTATGGGAGTTCCATAATTGATTCAGCTAAATATAAGTTACTAGCTGTCCCCCGCGGATTCACCCGCGTTCCCGGGATAACAAAATACATGCGGTATAAAAGTAGCCTATGTCCTTCTCCATACCAAATTTGGCTATATTATGCCAAATATCATCGTGATCTGTTGAGTAGTTAAGGCGTGAAGTCGTAACAAACAAACTCACTTTCGCATTTATAATATTAGTTAGGATTCTAATTTTAAGAGTTAGATAACTACGGCACTAATCAGGGCCGTCTTTACCTATAGGTATATCCTTTTAATAATTAGTGCAGTAAAATATAATATTTTTTTGGTATACCATTTTGTTCACGCGCCTACTAGGAGGCGCCAGGGTATTGGTTGCACACGGGCGCTGCATGGGCTAGAGACGGCCCTAGCTCTAATCTTGGATAGAAAACAGATTACCTAAATAAGAAGTTATTTATACGAAGACTGATTTAATTTAGGATTTTCTCAGTGACTGACTGACTGCCGAATCAGTGGTTTCTTTAGCAACTTGACCATCGTAAGGTATCCTAGGACTTTGTCTTTGACTTTAAATCTACTAAACAGCTATATTTAGTAAATAAACAATGTTTTTATGTAAACACACGTGAATACGAGTTTGAGAAAGACAACAAAAACTTGTAAATAAACGTACATAAATCTCCTTTATACCAACTATGTATTTGCTAAGTTGCCTTTCTAATAAACTTGTTTATCATCCTGGCAATATTTATTTAACTTTGTTGAATATTTGTTGAGAAAATAAAGCTCATCATTTTGTTTTCACTCTTTGAAAGAAGTAATAACTTAATATTAAAGTTGAATATTTCCTAAAGTTGAATAAATCAAAGAAAATAAGTACCTAGCAATGAGATTACCTACCCTTACTGGCTATATTGGTATATTTTGATATCTGTCTAATTTAAAGACTTGAGAAGTAAAATGTACCAACTCTGATGAAAGACCACTTATAAAATAGACTCATGAGAGCTTAACCACTTTACCAACTAAAAGATTCTAATGGTCATTTAGCTTACATTTTAGGACACAGCATTTAAGGCAGATTACTACGGAATTCTCCAAGCAGGCACAGTCTAGTCTTTAGGATCTGAGCCGGCATTGTCCGCATAGCGAGCGTAGCGTTTATAGTAATTACCGTAGTAAGGCGTCATTAGAGATCATTGGGGTTGATGACCTTAGCTCCTACTTGCGGTACTGAAGTGTTGACTGATGTGATGATTTATGATGACAGTTAATGTTGCAATGTGAAACTATGAGCTATTGAATGTCGGCAAAAAACAACGTGTTAACAATTACTCTTCTAACAATAAAGATCTGAAATCAATGTGCCAAGTCATCTCAGTAACTTCGGTGGCAAATAAGCATACGGCCCTTCTGATGGTAAGCATTTAACGTTACATATAGACGCCTGCAACACCAGGGATATCACTTGCGCGATACCGTCCCGGTAGAAAGGGGTGTTAAAGAGGGGTTTGGGTTGAGAGAAGTCGTTGTGCTGACAGCGGAAGAACATTTGCTACTAAACCCTGGTCCCCGCCTAGGAACTGCCAGCACAGCGCCTAGTCTTGCAGAAGTAAACCAACCAGCAATTTACCCAGGATTATTTCAGGGTTTATCTCCATGACTAAACTTTATAGTGTCACTTGTACATACTCTAATCCGATAAGACTCAGGTACAAACAACTTTCTATCGCAGACGGACAACAGACATAGATAAGGAAGTGACTCGAAACGAGTTTAATAAGATAACTCATTCAGAAATGATAACCTTTACTGTTAATTTAGTTTCAAGATGTGCGTACTTTAACATTTTCGGTGAATTATTTTAAGTATCTGTGAGTGACTGTCTTAGACTACTCGTCACCATTTTATTAGTTGAGTCTGTAGCCAAGCACTTACCAATTTTTTTGCAGTTGTACTTGAGTCTCCTTGGTAGTGCTAAACCATGGGAGACGGTAGCCATTTACCAACGAAGCGATACTCAGGCAGCATCTTAGGCAGGGACTTTTGATCCTTGATTCTTACTAGAAATCCCTTCAATGCAAGATAAATCAACAATGACAGATAAGTATAGATATAACAGCAAATTTTGAGATGCAATTATTATTGCCTCGATCAAAACCTGTACCGGATTAAGGGCAAGCCGGGTTAGCGAGAACGGAAGTTCTGTCGAGGAATTTCCGCTACCACGCCGCAATACCTGTCCATAAAGGCAAACATATGAGGGGTCAATGTCAGTATGTTATTAAAATAAGGTTTATAATGTCATCTTGTAGAGGATAGAGAATTCTACCAAATGGAACAACCAGTGAATGCCAAGAGAGGTCAGTCTTTGTGAGACTCAAAAGATTGTCATCTGTTCCTTGAGTACGGCGCGGATTTCGTCTATGTTCAAGTCAGAAGCTACACCGGGGCTAATTTCTAACTCATAGGTATATGCAAGTCTATTTCAAGTCACTATTTCAAATTAAACGAGCTAAGACAAGGCGGCATCGTAAATATGTACTAGTTTATAATATTAGAATAAGCGGCCATTTATCACTCAATTGAGTGAGAACTAGACAAGTATTTACGACTAGCAAGTAATCAAGGCAAGTATTCAACTATTACTGAGTGCCAGTACTCGCGCGAGCGGACACAGGGCTAGAAAGCTATATGGATTCTACCTTTAGTAACGACACTCTAAACGGTAAAGTAATATTTAAACATCCCGACTGACGAAGAGTATGATATTTTCTATAACAAACTATGATATCATCTATATAATTTGAAAGAAAGAAAGGGGTATCACACGCACGTGGCAGTCTATAAAAATCTCTTCATGTCCTTTTAATAATGAAGTCTTACAATTCGAACAAGAAGTAGACTATTGTCTAGAGAGGACACAAAAATTGAAGATAAACTTCTCTCAAATTATCGTTATTATATAATTGTTGAACAATATTGCAAATTTCAAGGTTAACTTGCAAACAAAGAGCGACCTGCCTTGCACTTCATGCATATAATATTACATTTACTTAAATATCTGGTCATTTAACTAATGCGGTCAATGAGAACAACACTCGCCAAGTGGATATCATCTGTGACCCCCAGCATAATAAGATGGTGGACATTTACCATCGAATATATTTAAGATACACGTAATGTTGCATAAAATGGCATTAATTCTTAATTGAGTTACAGTTATAGTTTATGGATTTTAATGATAGATAATAAAGTTATTAACTTACATTATTTGCAACCATAGTACAAGCTCTGCTTCGGCAGAAGTTTCGGTTTAAAAGGCCACGTGTAAAGAATGTTCCAGTCCCAATTATATGTATTTGAAATAAAACCAAAATACCTAATAGGCAAACAAATGCTATATAATAATCACGAGAATCGGTTGAGAAATACAACCTGTGGAGGAGAGCAGACGGACAGACACACGAAAACATTTTGTCCAAGCTGAAACGGAGACGTCATTTACCTGAAATTGTCATTTAAAAACTACATTCAGATGTATGATGGTTAATATAAATTGTTTCCATTAAAATACTACTTACTATGATGAAAATGTGTGCTTTCACGTTATCGTAAACATTAGGTACATTAAATTGACTTCTCATGTTTCAACAAACACTGGACAAGACAAGCTAATTCAAAGGTTATAGAGATCCACTCTCTCCGCCACACCTTAGGAGTGGCGCCTTTATAGGAACCCTATCAAGCTATTTGTATGTACCACTGCAGAAACTACAACTTAAAGTACCTAGTAAAACTTAAAGTACCTAGGCTCACAATCATTCGTTAAGTGGCAATATTTAGGTAATAAGGAGCCGCGAGCATTGTTTGACCATAAGTAAAATCTTTCGACTTCTTTTATGTCCATAGAAAATAATGATAACAATAATGTACAGAATGTATCTACAATTTCCTCAAGACATTATTGCTAGAAAAAACTATTGAACGAGAAGTGAATCAAAGCGCATAAGTGTAACAAAGCCCATTACAATCAAATATACAAAGATCATACAACAATCTTGAAAAGTAAATGATCCAAAATATATTTAAAAAAACTCAGGTCATGTACAATAGGTTATATAATAAGGTTGAGACAATAGAAAATATTGTTTTCTATAACAACAGGTCATACAAACTAATCAGAAGAGTTGATAAGACATGCGTAAGCGCACACGACTTAATTAAAGGTGACAACCGAAATGCCACCGCACTTTGACATTGACAAGTGAAAAGGTTGGTTGTAAGTTAATCACCCGTTAGAAACTTGGAGCAGACATTCTCGCCACTCTTTATTACCGTAACTAATGCGATGACATTCCAGATTGAATCATTGACTGCAGATATTTTAGTAATTCTGAACAATACAGCGATAAAATAATTGTTAGTTCATAATATTTTGCAAATTCATATTTTTTTTTTTGCAATAAAGATAGCGAACTCTCTATCTATACTGATATTACCTATGGAGAGGAACAGTTTGTACATGTTTGTATATAGGAGGTAATCTCCGGAATTTAGTCATCCGGAATAATCAGGAGGAATTTTTAGATTTGGATCAGTATCCAATTCTGAAAATTCTTTCACCAATAGGGAGCAACATTATCACGGACTTCTCATCCCGGGACAGCTAATCGTTAATAAAAATAACATATATAAGTTGTAGAACAAAGAATGTCAATACAAAGATCAATGGTAATGAATTGACAAATGCTCAATTTAATGACGATTCAGACATACTATATAGATAATACACGAAACCATTTAGAAGTATAAGTAATCTATGCCCTAAATGCTTCTGGAATGTAACCTAGCAAATATCCTTATATTAATAATCCAGTTATATTGTCATCGCCATTAACAGATATAAATCTATGAACTGAGAGAATGAATAAAAGGATCGTGAGTTCTCGTGACTGGCCGAAGGTTATTTGGTAATTAATTCACGATAACCACTTGCTAATGCACTAGAAAAGTTATATAACTAGTTTTATGATCGGCATTCAAAGGTTAATCATATCAATAACTGTGAGACATCAGGATTCAGGAATCTTAAGACCTTTGTGACTTATAAACCAAGTGTTACAGAACATCATTTTTTGCTTGTTTGTATAGACAACACCGACTTTAAAGTCGAATTATCTAACAATACGATGATTGCAAATAAATAAATAAAATCGATAAAGAAGTATGATTTCGAACATATCTTTAAATAATAAAATCTGTTTAATACTGTCAAATTATAAGTTCACCAAAGGTCTGAATAAGGAACTGGTAGATCATGCATGAAGCAAAAACTACAATTACCGACCAAATATCAAACTTTCTGCAGTGAATAATTTTCGAACAAATAAATTTATGTTCATTCATATAATTATTACGAATCCTTGTTCCTAATGTTCGTCTATTAGACCGTTATTATATTAGCCTTTCATATTTATATCTTAAACTAGCTGCCCGGCGCGACTTCGTTCGCGTGGTGCCTACCCTTATCACTTAGGGGTATGAAAAATACGTAGTAGCCGATTCTCAGACCTACTGAATATGCATATAAAATTTGGTAAAAATTAGTATAGCCATTTCGGAGGAGTAAGGTTACTAACATTGTGACACGAGAATTTTATACATAAGAAGAAGATGATGATTTTGAGTTCATAATGTTCGTGTATTTAAATAACCGGATTGAAGCCAAATTACTATTCGAGCAAGAAAGTGAAAACATATTGCACTTTATTTATATACGACAACCTGCCCCTGAAGACTTGTCTTGTCATTAAGGACCATCAACGTCTTGACAAATGACTTCTCCGTTCTGATAGCTTTAAAAAAGCTCATTTTATTTTATGAAAGTCACCTATTTCTATAGGATAATATAGTAGCCGCAGGTATATTACAAATCTTACCTACACATACTAACACATAAAATAACGAGAAGTTTCAACATTCAGATAATAGTTGCATGAAATAACTGCTGCTACAGTTGATGACACAATGACTGACGACTGGGTTCGACTAAACAATTTCTTACTATGCCGATAGCAAATTTTTGCCTAGAATGGAGTATTTGTTGTATCAGTTGGCGTGATATTAGCATAGTAGTTAATATAATGCATCAAAAATTTAAAAATCTAAATAAGCAATGCTGATGATTGTCAAAATGCAGGTAAAGCTCTAAAAATGAGGTAGAACCCTTAGTATCACGCAGGCGATGCATTCATCGCAGCGGAGGGTAGAGCAAATTTTGTTATGAATGGAAATTGATTACTGGATCACACATGCCTGAGACTTAATTCCCTGTATATCCACATAAGCTCAAACTCCCATTCCCATTCGCCGTTACCAAATCGGCTTTGCCCTCTGCCGCGCTGATAGGCGTCACCTGCTTATAGATATACGCCCAGCGCGATTTCTCATACATACATCCATAAACTAGCAAAGAATCGTTAGAGAAATCATTAATTACTCCATTGGCACATTGGCAGCAGTGCCAATCATGCTGTCGACACCATGATCTCACCATGGTCCGAGAGAAAGTGCTCACAATGGACTTTTAGTGTATCGCCAAGTCATTTCGAAGTGAAAAATTCCTGAGTCAGCGAAACAGTGAAAGCTTTTGAGTGTAAATATTTCTGCAGATTACGATTGAGATAAAAGCTCAAGAGTGCAAATTTTATGAGAATCAACACTATTCATTCTATTTTATGATTGTCTTTGTTTCCGAAGTAAACAAAATTGAAATGGAATGGAAGTAAAAATATTATTTTGCTGATGCCTACGTTATTTTAGTAACTTGTGTGCAAAATTTCACGTTTCTAGAACGTGCAGTTTGAACTGTGTTGATATGTCAGTCAGACAGTTTCACCTTCTGTAATGTGAAAATTTGTTGAGATCGTTCGTGTATTGATAAGCAAAATACAAGAAACGTCGGCATATGTAAAGAAACAACCAAATTCAATGAATGGGCTGATGATGACAACATTGATTAAAGCGAATCCAAAAGAAGATAAGATACCTACATTACCAAAGGTCACTCTCGTGTTTTCTACTCCATAAAACTTTGGTAGTGAGCTTATACATTGGTTACCAAACGTAAGAATTTCATAAGTTCACCGAGTAATTAAATCGGATGTCCGACTACAAACTGAGTTATGACCATCATCTTCATCTTTTGTCTATGTTACCGATCTGTCATCGAGCCTTCACTAGCCAGTGAAAGTGACAAGTGATACCAAAGTGTGTTGCATCACTTCCAGTCTTGTAATCTAATTTGTTTCATCTAGATTTTACACACGCTCAGCTTTTAATTCTTATTTGTGCTTGGAGCTTACATGTAACATTATGTCCGCTTGTTATTTAATAAGCTAGATCTAAATTAAGATTGCATCGATATGACGTCAATAGAAAATTATTTAAAGAGCCACCATCACTTAAATTTAAATTATACTGGATCCTAACACAAAAAACACACAAGAAAAATCTCGGGAACATTTCCAGAAGTGGATTAAAAGAGCCTGGTGGTGATAATATGAGAAAGCCTATAAGTATTATTATCGTTTTAATTTAGCAGTATGGTACTTTACGATAATAGCAGCAAATTAAAAACCGGTTTGAGTCGGCTAAGATCACACAACCGGTCACGAACCGAGTGAAATTTCGTTTGCACACCGCTTATCGCTATTAACCGATAAAGTAGTTAATTGGACGTTTTGTTTCAGTACAACTTTGCGTCTGTATTTAGCAAAAACATCTGTATCAATTTAACAGACTATTATACTATTCATATTACTAAAAAGGTCACTGAGGTTCAGGTACAGCATTCTAAGGAGATATATTATGACCCTTTTAATGGTAGCACAGATATTTAAGTTGAGTTGAGTTTTTTCTTTATCTCAATACAGTCGTGCTATATCGAAGAGTCATCAAAAGTCAATGCCACATTCTACTACAGAACCAATTCAGACACCCTTTAATTGAAGACCTTATACCCTACATCTTCTACTTTTTCAACAGCGGTAACTAATTCATAACAATTTTCACTTCAACTCAACCGTTTATTGCTAACAGGTAAAATATAGGGATTTAATAAATCAGATGGTGCGATAGACCGCCAAGTATCGATGCGGCTTAGCTAGCAGTACGCGGAGACCGGCAATTTGCGTCGAAGCAGGCACCAGCAACCAGTAAATCAAATTAAACACCACCTACGCTATCGGGTGCTCATTATCTGATTCAGATTGCTGAGGGTTAGCTGAGTTTGATTATCAAATTCAAGAAAATATGTTTATGGAGATTTTGCTCTGCAATGGCAATTCGTGTTTTAGGCTTAAAGGAAATAAAAGATATAGAGGACTATAAATGTATTTGATGATGTTAATGTTACACTCAGTAAGAGTATTGCTAACCTCTTCGAGAGTAATGGGTAAGGACACATTTATTTTGTTAACTTTATAAGTTCTATTTTGTGACTTGGCAGCTAACATAGCAATGGACTGCAAAATTAACTAAAAAAAACGCTCGTATAATTCTAATGAACAAATACGTTTCAATAAGAACTTTGTCAGCCCTAACCTTCTATTCTACATTGTGAAAGTGGTCCTTCGGCCCAGGTGCTAGCAGGCGTGACCACCACAGACCACCACTCTTGGATATAAACAACACCTTTACAATTCTACTACATTATGTAAATCTATTCAACATCGAGTTGAGACATAAGGATGTACTTATTTAGCAATTAAGCACTTTAACTTAGACATGTTTGTAGAAGATGAAAACATCGATACGGCAACCGTTTCTTTTACAACCAGGTCGGTAAACAGTGTAAAACTCCCCTGATGATAAGAGGTTACCGCAGCCATATGGACACTTGCAACACACGGGGCTTTTTCCCCCTCCCCAATGAGCACTGGTGCTGGGGTTGGTCACCTTACTCACGCGCAGGAACAGAACATAAAGTTCTGTGTAGTGGCTGCGCCACTATTCTGTAAGTTGGAGGTAGGTGCTTTCCCAGTCGATCTGCTCTTTGAGCGAATAAAAGCAATGATCTACCTCTGTTAAAATTTCACTCGCATAGCTTAGGTTTAGTTTACAACAATTTATTTCAAAAATATATGGCCCCATTTTGACGACTTTCAATTTTCAAAGCACTGTATTTCTCACAGTATTTCATCTAGGCTGGTTTTAGGCAACATTTGATTCTAGTGGGTGGAACCTTGGGCTAGATACACTATAACTTATTCATACAATACCCTTTCGATAGTAAAACATGAATATCAACACCAAGTGCATTGAACTCAAAGAAACACTAATTAGCCGAGATAAAGACAAAAGTCTATGGTTGCATAACACCAGCCTGCTCATACAATGATGCAATTGGTGTAAAATGATGGGAACATAGGCTTCTCGGCGTTACAAGGTATTACGACAACTATAATAATATAAGTTTCAAAGAGACTCTATGAGGTTATTAAAATTCTCTGTTGGAAACGTCGATTGTCTTTTTGAGGAAATACTTAGCGATTCAAATAAATATTTGGTGGGTTAAGCACAATAGGTTCATGAGGTAAATTGGAATATCAGCAACGTAATTTGAAGATGGACTACAAAATCTAGGAATAACAAAAAAAAAACATCTGGATTCTAAAGAACATAGTATAAATTCTTTCAATTGGAATAGTCTACAAGTACTAAAAAAATGGAGACCAAACATGATTTTCCAACCCAAAGACTGCACCTAATAAAAATAAATGTTACTCACCACCAGCTCGGCAAACTTGGCATCGAGTTCGTCTTGTGGCGGCATAGGATGGGTGGGTGTGACGGCTTGCAGAGCCAGCCCACCTTCACCCCCGACCACGCAGTACGTGATCTCTGGAGGCTCGTCATTCTGAAACCATGGAGAGAACAGCATAAAGCAAAGAACTACTAAACTTTCAATACATCACTAACCTGTAATATTTAAAATTCATTTCTTTAACATCATAATCGTCACCATTTTAAATACTTAGCAGTATTATAATCTCATCATAAAAACGTAACAAACAGAAGATTGCTTTTATAATATTAATAGGAATTATGCTTCTGATATGAGTACGTTTGAAAAACAATCTTTAAGTTGTTTAAATATTGCTCTATCTTTATTGTAGGTATAATAGCAAAATACCCAAACCTTGGAAAGTACAAAATAAAAGCTATAAAGAAATTTGTAAACATTTCACAGTTGAGTCAACGTAAAATGATGACAGCTCAATAGTACATGATGATGAACCAGACCCCCAAAGAAACTCACTATATTCCAAATGGAAATGACAGCACACTGTTTAATTTGCAAAAGCATTGGTATGATGGCATGAAAGCAGCAAAAAATTACGGAACTTCGAAAATTCTACATACAAAGTTTTTTCGAGACATAAATCAAGAGAAGAACATAATCTGTTCGCATAAATACGAATACAATCAAAGGCACAGCCCAAGGCGGTAAAAATAGCAATTTAAATTGCAAAGGTATACATATAAAGAGGAAGACTTAACCAGTTCCTTCCATAAAGGGAGAGTCGAGGCGAATGTGGAAACGAGGAAATGCTGATTGACAGACAGAAAAACATTGAAGGAACATTGACAATTACAGTAATGCACAACGCGCGATCAATCGCAATAATTGTACAGTAATTGCAATTAAACACATCGTAAGACGTTATTCTTTAAGGCACGCTATCAAAATTAAATGACCACCGTTTGTTTTTCTTTTGATCAGTTTTTTATCAAGGGTTAGTTCGCATGGATTGTATAATATCATTTTTCATCAGAAATAAATGGAGTTGCAAAGAATTATAGAGTAACAAACAACTCTCTCGTTTCCTCTTTTCATTATCTTTGAGAGTTTTGATGAAGATAAAATTCAAACTGCAAAGATGTCTTGACGATTCAGTGACGCCATCTTTGTAACCGCTGCTTATTAGCCGAAAGATACAGATATGATCAATGGCTATAACATAAAATTTACTTTAACTGCATCTGAGTCACCATTCCGACCTTTAGGCGGGGCGCCTGCGCCTGTAGCGAGTTTGTGCAAACTGTCACCCAATGTCGCGCGAATCCATTGACTGAACATAATAGGGTTGCTAAACATTTAAGACTGGATTTAATTTGATTGTACAATATTCACAGTCTGTATAGTTGATAAATATAGCGCAAGTAACTTAAATTTGTTAACATACTATAAATATTAACATTATAAATTATTGATTGCTCAGCTTTAGGTACGTTGACGGGGCGGCGTATCGACGTGATTCATTTGGCTAAAAGTACAGTAGTACCCAACTGATATGGCGTTTCGTGAATCTTCGTTCACATAAAAGAAAGTATGGCCCGAAGATTAACGAAAGAATGCTTAAAACTTACAAACAACCTTAGATCACTATTATAAGGTTCATAATACACTTCAGATGTTAGTTCCGTCTCACTCGCAAGACACGCCCCTCCGCACACATGGGGGCAGCTGCCGACCAATAGCATTTCCCACGCTTTGAAAATGTAACTTCTGCGCAGGTACATCGGTAAGCCATATTAGTTGGGTACTACTGTACTAAAATGTTAATTTTAAAACCGGTTAAGTGCATGTAGATTTTTTTTTTATTAGCAGATTTTACGTGTTCGGAATTTATATCAACCACACGCGTCTAAATTATTATAGCGGCTACATCTAATTACGGTTGAAACACAGACCTGTAGCGACGTTTATTTGAGGCAAGATATTAAGTTGAACGAGGGTTCTTTACTGGTGTCAGTTTTCTAGGAACAGCTGTAGCTGTAGAAACATAACTCGTGCAAATTGGCTACTTTAACGCTTTATATTTGACAAATATAAATGATATCAGAAAAAAAAATATAAGACTCACGACGACTAATATTTTCATAGTGTTAGAACTCATCGTAAACTAAAGAAAGTAGTAACACTGGCCCTCCAAGTACTGAGGCATAACTTTCTAAAGGAGCTGCTTTGATTACGTCCATTATAGAGGAAGAAAGTAATCCTACAGCAGACAGTAATCTGACAACAAATGGAGGAACAAACAGACTTTATCACACTAATGCTAGAGCAAATACAAGACAATGAGGTCATGAGCATCACAGCTTAATATTTACCGTACAAACAATGGAATATTCGAATAGTCATACTAAATGTAAGTAAAGTATGGAATAGTAAGAATGCTAATAATAACAAAACAAATCGTTTTCAACATGTATAAATAAAAACTATGAATAAATAGCATGTTAATATTGTTACTTCAAATAATTTCGGTAATTCCATAATATGTTTTGGGCTGTGTTTAGTGTTTGATCACAAACTACACATAGTTCATAAGTAATGTACTATTTTTCACCGATATATGTAACGCGTTAACCCTACAACCCTTCAGGGACTAACAAGGAGCTCGAGTATTTGCGGCAATGATTTCACCAGAAACGCTCAGAGTCAACTGAACAAGTTTATTTACGTACGTAAGGGCAACTTCATTATTAATAACGTGTACGCCACTCATTTTACACGCCATAAAAAGTATTCATGGAAATCCATAAATGGTTTTACTGTGAAATTCATTTGCTAAATCAAATATAACTTTAACAGCTTGTACTAATATTGAAAGGGTGTGAACGGGACAGCTTTTAGATAAAGCGTTCCAGGAAAAAGAAATCACAATTGGACTTACTTTGGTAACGACGAATTGTCTTTTTAATAACCTCTTAGAAGTTTTTTTCTTGTCCTTAGATCGAAACATTTTCAAGTACACTTAGTAACAAATTCAACACAGTTCCAGTGTCAACACAATTTTGAACTTCAATAACAAAACATTCACTTGAAAAATAATGATTTTTTTCAATTCTGTGCACAACCCTCGATTCGAAGTCAGGACAAAGCGTCTCGACGCTGAGCAATATGTCTCAATCAAAAAACGGGAGACATCTGTCTGCACAATAATTACTACCAGTCTATTTATTGATGTGCATTGTCTCGTTCTAATTCTATTAACGACTTCTAATTAAATATCTCGGGTCTAGTGACGTAAAGGGCGCGCCAATCGGTGCTTTATCTGCCCTTTCGTAATTCAACCTTCACTCTTTCTCTACAATGATGCCCAATTGAAGTTATCAGGGCCGGAGATCGATTTAGAGTTAAATATTCATAAATTTCAAGTGCCCTTTAACCTTTTTGAAATACCAGTCTATAAGTATAATAGTTTCTGATTGCACAATTTCTATAGCAATATATTCGAATGTTTAGTTGCCCTCTTTGTGATGTGACGTTTGATCCCACGTTGTTGTATTGAATTATTGTTGACCCAGCTGTTTGAACTTGTAGCTCTTTAATAGGTCCTTCGAAGTTAATCGATTTCAATTCTTTTTTGTTATTGTTGAAAATAAATTGTCCTTCATTCAAATGGGTCACACCAATTAGACAGCTAAATCTACAAACTAAATTTACGTAACACGATTATTATATTGTGCATATATTGTGTTCATATTGTGTTATACTTTACTTTGAATATGATTCAATTCAATTCAATTCTTGTTTGCGAAAATATTTAAATATGATATTGATATTCTTGACACTATTTTTTAATGATGACATTTTATGCCTATTTGATGGTTTTATTTTTAATTTGGTTGTATTTTTGCTATTTTTGATAAATAGTGTAAGAAGTACCAGTTACAATAATACTTTTTTAGTCAAAGTCAGAACAATTTATTCAATTTAGGCACTAGTAGGGCAATTATGAAGGTTTAAGCTACTGAAGTTCACCAGTTCGGAAATCGGCCTTTACTGATCAACCTCATAGCGATAAAAACATAATCTTACAATTAATTTTATCATTTATGAAACTGAAGGGTTTGTCAGGTTTTACTCACTAATGTGATTTTATAACTATTCTTGAAGATACTTATGAACATATTTACATAAAAACAACCACAGATTATGTTAATATGACCATCATACTACATCTTTATAAGAAACTAGCTGCCCGGCGCGACTTCGTTCGCGTGGTGCTACCCTACCCTACCCTACCCTACCCTACCCTACCCTACCCTACCCTACCCTACCCCTACGTATAACTGCCCAAAATTAAAATATTGGTTTGTAGTACATGCTATGTATCAGAGATGGCGCTGTATGTGAAAAAAGATTTTCCCGCTTTTCTGTTGAAATTTTTCCCGAATTTTCTTTGCTATAAACCTCACGAAGCCCGAGACCTTTCCAACGAATGCAAAACCGTGGAAATCGGTTCGTGCGTTCTGGAGTTATAGCGTCAGGAAGGAAAACCCGACTTATTTTTATATAGTAGATAAAAATTAATTTTCAAAATGCAAATTCAGAGAAAAGCAAGTGCTAAATAAGTTGCAATTTTGCTATAAACAAGATGTTAAATCAAATATGTATGTAAATTTAAAAAATTACAACGCCACTTTAAAAACCATTCGTGTTTAGGAAATAACAATAAATCTTGATAAACATTCAAAACGAACGGTAGCCGAGAATTTATGGTAAAAAGTGGCATAAATTATAATTTCGCGGACTTGCGTACGCGCACGTGGTCGAAAATCCAGCGAATCTCTCGTTGATAAATAAATATGTATTGGCCGCTATAGCCGGCTTTCCAATGCAAACGAAACTGGTTTCCGATAGAGTCCGTAGGGTTGACCCTAAGAACCTTTCTTAGCTATTTATTGGCCTTTACGAACAAGCGAAGTGAAATTTAAGCACGTGTCGATGTCAAATTAATTATCTTCCACAAAGATGGCAAGATGAGTTGATTTGCTTTCATTATAATGCGAGATAATGCAATTTTTTATGCTTTTTAAACTAAAATTAGACTATTTTCGTTGGCCTTTTATCGCATAAATATTATAAAGATCCGATTATAAAAAAGTATTTAATCATACGCGTCATTGCTTGATAAGAGATATATAGGGTGACTGGTAATTAGTAAACGATACTTAGACACATGATCGTACTCATGATAACAAACAACTTTCCCTTTAATAAAACTCTTTTGTGGCCGCGTAAGATGTAAACTGTTAGTAATCATAATGAGATGTTTATATACATAAACGGCAAATCAATATAATAAATATACAAAAATTTACCAAGATAAAAAACAATATTAAAGTTAAAATACACAGAAAAGACAACAGTTAAATAATTTCTCTGCCACTATGATGACCTCGGACCCTGACCTTCGCAATAATAAATTTAAATAAATTAGAGAAAACTGATAATCACACGGATATGGATAGTAGCAAATATCGCAACTGTTATAGTTTTCACTTTTGGTGAAACTTTGTTTACTTCCAAGTTTTTGAACTTTAGTCTTCCAAATTCTATAACTAACCGAAAAATTCAGCCAATATCCTTAGAAATCCATATTAATGGGAAAGTGACTCTGTTTGTTTGCTGTTTAAAAATTGTTAGAAGATTAGCTTGAATCCTAGAGGTTGAACGTGTCAAGTTTAAATTCAGACTAAGGTGTTGATTCTGTTGTAAATTGCACTAAACTAATTTTAGTCACATCACATCTCTTTCTTACAAGGATAGAACATATTTAAAGCTGTCAAATTAGTCTTTGCCGCTTTAATTTGCGGGTATTTAGACGTAACAGCAAATTTACGTTGAAAACAAGCATTGAACTAATTTGACAGGACTCAATTTCTTACATCCTTTTATTATGTTATTTTTTAGAAAGAGATATAGTGAGAATACATTTAGTTTAGCTGAGAACTCTTTAGCAACAGAATCAGCACCAATGTCTTTGATTGATATGTGCTCGCTCTCCCCATCTTTTTTTTTAATGATGTAGCCCTGCACTAAATTAAGTTAGGTACAGTGTGAGGCACGAGTGGTGAGCACAGATAGACAGTAGTGGGGGCAAGCTCGCGCATGTACACTTTTGGCCAAATCACAGTAGCCAAATGACACGCAAGAATCCAATAGACGACGAGCATCGACTGACGAACCAATCGTGTGCAGCTCGGCGCTCCCCCCTGCTTCATTCCGACAAACAGACCGAATTAACTACTGCGCAGGTGTCAATCTGTGCTCACGAATCGTGCCCCTTTCTATAGCTCTATGATTTATAAGTAAGTTTTATTTGTGATCTGGCAGCTAGCGTATGGTAATGGTTCTCTTTCGTGTTTTACGGCATGAAACCCTTAAAATGAGACATATGGTGAAAGTGTCACACGGACCTATGCCTAGGCAATCTAAACACGATACATGCAACGGTGTCGGATAACCAGATCGTTTCGATACTTGATACGTTCCGCAACAATTAGCGTTGAGCTATTTACGAGCTGAGTCCTACTGGATTTTGATCAATTTATGTTAGTTGCTATTGATACTAGTAAATAGTAGCAATTTATTGGAAAAGTGGAAACATCAGAATGTTGCGTCATCTTAGAAAGGTCCAGTTATATTTATGTGAAATCTCCGGATAGCAGATTCGTACCTAATTTTAGATTTTATTTTGCAACCTGAAAATAATAAGCACTGCTCAAATGACATATCAAATCAAATCAAATAATTTATAACTTTTATATTGTTCATGCTTACATATATGTAGTTAGTAGGTATCAGTTATGGCTTTACACTTTACATTAGTTAAAATAATTATGCTTAGGCCTTTCCTTGCTATCTTAATATTGTTTTCAGTTTAAGAAGAGAAGTTGGACAAGCCTATCCTTAGTAAAAATTGTAACAAACCTGCAAGCAAGGACACAGCGGCCAGCGCCTGCGCAGCGCGTGCGGCATTTTCTTGCGCGGTGGATCCGGCTCCGCGGGGGGGTCGCCGCACGCCCAGCGCACGAGCCGCGCGCGGGCTGCCTCCGCCGCCTCCACGCCGCGGGACCACGATGGCAGACCCTGAGGAAAAAAAATTACTGGTTAAAATTGGTACCTACTAAATGTAGCAATAAATAAGGCTAGACAAAATCATGATGAAAAAAAATATATTAAATGAAGAATTGAGACGTACCCTACGTATGGTACGACAGACGTATAGCTTTACTCTTATTTTGTCCCTTATACCGACCTACGTTAGCCAATCGATTTCCTAATGTAGCTCCAATCTACATCAGTTAAACGATCATGTAACGAATTCCTTTGTATAGAGAAATAGTTTTTTTTTAAACGCAACTCTCGCCATCCTCACACATTGGAACCAAAATGGTTTCCGCGGATGCTCAGACTGTGAAATGAGCTCCCCGCCATCCCAGGGTCGGCAACGCGCGAGTAATATGCCCCTGGTGTTGCAAGCAAGCGTCCATAGGCTACGGTAACCGATTACCATCAGGCGGGCCGTAAGCTTGTTTGCCAACTTAATGGTATAAAAGAAAACATGAAGTAAAAGTATTTGTGCGTAAATAATTCCATGTATAAATCATTATTGATTTTGTTTGTTTCATTCCCGTGTGTATTTATATAATACACAAATGAGATGAATTCAGTCAAGGACACCGGCATCAAAACATTATGTATGTATGTATACCTAATACTAGCTAAACACGCAATTATTAGCTAAACACACGTAACACTACAAACTCATCTCCTTTGTAACGGTGGTTGGCCGAGAGTGAAATGATCTCAAGTGATACAGTGGCGTGCAATTTAATAGAGACGCTGTCCTGCTGTTATTTAAAATTCGAATATTTATGTGATAGAAAGAAAAATCAGAAGATAAAGGAACACATAACTGAAGATATCGGTGACGAAGATCAGAAGAAACTTTAAGAACCAGCAACAGATACTCGACTTTGAACTCTTTATTAAGCCAAACTCAGAGTCTAGTCCCTAGGAGGGGAGGTACCACCAGTTTTTAAGTCAACCTTCAACTGAGAAGAACCGACAAAGAATTCAGCAATGTTAAGGTTTTTTATATTCTTTTGGACAACTTGAATATACAGTATATTTTTGAGAGTTAAAATATTTCTGAAAAACAGGTATAAGCATAATAAAAAACATAACTAGCTAAGACATAAAAATACAAATTAGTTTTGCAAATAACCATTCAGCATAAAGACACTCAAAATTTACAAGCCAATATTATTTTGAGTGAAGGAAAAGCGAAATCATTTGTTATCGACTTTCTTCCGGCCGCGGCCGGTATCGACATCGACAGACTGACGCAACTGTTCGGAATAGGAAACATACTGAGATTATGCCGAATGAGAATTCCTATGGTAAACAGTAGAAACTGGTTCAAATCGATACCATTCTCTCGGATATAGGCATACATAAATATTTATGTGGGATCGAAGAAACATCGGAAATATGTATAATCATTCTGTTACGTAAAAAATTTAAGGAGTTATGATTTGTTAGTAGGCGCTATAAATCTAATAAAATAAAACATGATTCAAAGGTAAATTAAATTAAATTGAATTTGTATATTCAAAATCAAATCAAAATCAAAACGTAAATTTATTCAATTTAGGCCCTGGTAAGGCACTTATAAACGTTACACACAGTTGAATTTACCACCGGTTCGAAATACACTTAAACTGAGAAGACTCCGGCAAGAAATTGAGCAAGGCTTTTTTTTTGTCGTGGAAGAATTAATTAAATTACTGGCATTTAAATACTAGAGATGCGCTTAACTAAAACTTTAGATCGTACATTTTGATAAAAAGTAATAAATGCATTAGATATACCAGTTCAAACAAATTAAGAATTCAGAATTAATTTAGCAATAATTAATGAAGGATACAAACAAGTCGTAACCTTGATAATAATCTGCACACAAATAGTTGTTTTCAACAAAAAGCAGAATACTGTGCCATTGCATCAATCTGTGGATCCATTAACATATTGACCTTTCATTAGCATGT
This sequence comes from Achlya flavicornis, assembly GCA_947623365.1. NCBI lineage: Eukaryota > Metazoa > Arthropoda > Insecta > Lepidoptera > Drepanidae > Achlya > Achlya flavicornis. Next base: position 11,281,516 of record OX392482.1, read on the forward strand.
ATATGACATAAATATTTTATAACACTTTGCATAACAGATCTAGCTAACTTATGTTACATAGTTATCTTAGATCCATTTGAAGTCATTTGAATAGCTGATTAAATGATTACAGAAAGCGTAGATGAAAATATTGAGACAGACCGACGTACGGCTACAGATCAAGCTATTCTTTTTCAATATAAGCCGACCTCTCATTGTTCGGAAATCCTATACAATGCGAGATCAGCTTATACTAGAAATTAATAGCTTGATGTGTATCCGTGTGTACAAGAAAATATTGACACCAAAGTATATGATATGTTGAAATCAAAAATGTGAAATTGATGGCAGCACTCGATTGCAAAGTGTCTAATATCCGGAAGGCACTGTATGATGTTATATGTTTTGTAAGCTTTTGATGAAGTAGTCTTTGAAAGAGTTGAGTTCAATACTGGTAATTATAAATGCATTAAAAAACTTATTTATGGTATTATATTACTGAAATTTAGAAATCCCAACGTTATTTTTGCCCATTTATTGTAGGTAATTCACAACATTATGATAAAACCAGGCAGTAGAACGAAAATACATATTGTCTCAAGAATTTTAATTTATGCACAGCATCCAATGATTAACAACGATAGTTTCATTCCGTTTCGACACACTGAACGAATGCGCCTGCGACTATTGTTCGCTTGAACTTTGCGCTCGGCATTTACCGAGCTGTTGCGAATCGATTCGGAATGATGATAAACACCGAAATCACCTATGTTTTCCACTGTGCAGTTGTATTTTAAGCTACTTACAGACATGAGTATTCACTAGCAGCAATACACTGAGCCTTCTGTTTCATATTTTATCGGAACATTGAATGGATCTAAGCAAGCATGGTAGTTAGCAACTGATCTGGAGCATATTTTTATTCTACAGCTTTTTAAATTTTTTCGTCAACATCGTCACCTAATTTATGGTTCAAGATTTCAAAATGATTCACATTATCGTCGCTTTAATCTATCAGCACCTTTATGCGTTTAATGAAGTGGTATGAACAAGAACAGATATTTACCAGTAGGTAAGTAAAATTTTACACGGTGTCATCATTGCGATTTACATACATGAAGCAAAATGTGGTGGATATGATTGAATTGTCTTTGTTATTGCTACACTTGTTGTTAAAACAATTGGGCATGGTTTTTGAGTTATACTAGTTAACATTTTCTGCACAAGTCATATTTCGGAAGGTTATTTCCAACAATCAAACATCAACAGATGATGTTTTGATAATTTTATACATATGTGAAATGGGTAAAAATTGATAATAGGAATATATTAAACCAGAAAAAAAAAATGGTATTTCAAAACAAGACGAAACTGATTCGAGCCAGAAATCAATAAATTATTTTAATCAAAGAAGATAAAATAATAAAAAAGCAAAATAAGGATCTCATTTCATTAAAATTAAATTCTCTCGCAGAAAACAATAGTGTTAAAATGAAAGATCTAAGTGTAACAAAAACAATGGATATCAAGACATCAAATCGACCACTTTCATATGACCGTGAACAGACAGTGTGTCAGGAGGCCGTGATCATCATGAGGGTCACGTACTCATGGGTGGAGCCATTGACTAGGATGTGCAGGTGAAAGTGAACTTACTACAATGACTGTATCATTATGGAGCGTGGTTTTTTGGACAGGTGGCCTCACTGTTATCGGTTGGAATCTTTCGACAGGTTTCGTTGGTGTTAATGCATGTTGTAGAATGCAGAATTTTATTGTTTGTTTTTCCTGCTTCTAATAATTTTATACAGTTTCACTGATTTATGCTATCTATTTTCGACATCACACTATTATTGCGGCGTCTGTTATTTTTCTTCTTTGTTTATCTCTGTAATTTTGTATGTATATCCAAACTAATGTTTTTTCTTATACCTTGTATAGATATTATTTCATAATCTTCACTTGACGGGCCCGTTGGCGCAGTTGGTTAAGACGTGGAGTCTTAACCTATAGCGCCGCAGGTCGTGGGTTCGATTCCCACACAGGACATACATTTTTGTGCATGAACATGTCTGTATGTCCTGAGTCTGGGTGTAATTATGTATATTAAGTATGTATTTACAAACAAAAAGTAGTATATGTATTATATCAGTTATCTCGTTTCCATAGTACAAGCTCTGCTTAGTTTGGGATCAGATGACCGTGTGTGAGGAATGTCCCAGGATATTTATTTATTTATTTATTTATTTACTCAGTTGCATTACTGTTACACCTTTTTTTGTACATATAACATAATCTTTAGTTGCTATATGTTAATTTGATTTATTAATCTTGATACATTGACACAAATAGTATATTTATGTTCCCCGATTTAATCATCAGAGCCCTTGACATCTTTGACATAAGCATTCCGAAACTAATTACTAGCAAAAACATTTTAGGCATTATTAACACATCAATCATTTACTACCTACGCTGTTACATCTTTACTACCAGTCATTATTTATGATAATTGGTTTTCAGTGATAAAATTAAGGTAATTTACTATTTTAGACCCTAGACTTGTTCACACATACTTGCTGTTATGTAGGTATAGTATTCTCAATTTCGAACATAATCTTAAAGTCATCAAGGACGCATTTGATGCTATCGACTTCATCATTATCGGCCTATAGATCACCACTGCAGATTCACTTCCCACACCTATACATCATCATCATCAGCCTATAATGTCCCACTACTGAGTCTGAGCGCAGAACTCCTTTCACAAATGAGGGTGAAAGGGACTGGGCGCCATCCATCCCGCGTGCCCACTGCGGATTTGTGGAGGTAGGCTAGTGGTCAACCTTCTGTTGGAATTTTTCAAGCCACCTAGGCACCCAACTAGCTTAACGACTATCACAATTAAGTGATAACCGGGACCAACGGCTTTACGTGCCAACGAAACACGGAAACGCTCGATTTGAAATAATACCACTAGGCGGTCACCCATCCAGGTACCGACCACGACAGAGGTAGCTTAACTTTTTCGATCGATTAAGAACGGCTAATCATGCTACACCACGAGCGCTTCATCCATACATCACGTACCATAATTACACAAGAGTCAGTAACTTCAAATAATTACATGTATGTTATGTAGCTATCGACTGGTTTCTTCACCTAGTCCAAAATTATGTCCATGTTAATAAAATTACTGTAAAGCACATTATTAACCAGTTTTTTTCCCCAGTCAGCCGTTACATCAGTGTGATTGTCAGCTCGTTCGTGAGTTCCTTATTGATTTATTACGTTACATAATGTTAATCAACTAATATATCAATCTAAATCACTTAGCGATGAATCCGGTCCTATACTTAGGTCTTACATAAAGTAAATTAGCCAACAAATTGGTCAGATATTAGATAGACTAAAATAGCCAGTTTATCAATTGAATAACCTGATAATTAGCTCTTTAAATTATTCTATCTCGAAAAACCTACACTTTACAAACAAAAGTCCAGATTGTTGAAGTCATATTGTTCTTAAGTAAAATAAGCTTGTACTACCGATCAAGTAAGACTAGCTAGACAATAAAATATACTCGCGCCCTCAATTTAACAAACAAAAGAGCTCCAAGATCCGTGATCCAAATAGCATAGTAGAACAAAAAGTAAACAAGCAATAAATTGACATAGCCACTCGACATCAGATGCCCTTATTGAAAGCCAACGATGCTTCGGAAAGTTTGAATTATTCATGTCACAGTCACACACAGGCGGGCAGACGGACTTCAAAGTGCTGAGTTGATAATGGAAGTGTAGAAATTTACATTTACAATAATCCAGATAACATTAATACAACTTTCTGATAGAGCAAATCCAAACCTGAAACTGATTTAGACCAATTTTTTTGTGTGAAAAAAATATTTTAATAACATTTCAAGTCGAAGCAAGACATACTAATATAATGACTAAGACAAGCGTGATAAAAGAGAATCAAGTAGAACAGCACAGAACTTATCTTGTTAATCATCACACCATTACGATCCAATCGATTGGGCCAATAATGTGGAAGAAAGTAATCTGATTACATTCTTATTACTACGCCTTCCCACGTGCTAATCCGATATAAACAACGTAAGAGCAGGTAACAGCTTAGTAAAAACTATTATAATAACGTAATATCTATAGTACAAGCTCTGCTTAGTTCAGATAACCATGTGTTAAATGTCAAAAGCTATTACTAGTGGTCCAAAAAATGGTCGCTATTCGACATTAATTCATATCTTTTTGTATCACTAAGGCAACAAACAAGCAGGCCCACCTGATGGGAAGCGATCACCAAAGCCTATGGACTCTTGCAACACCAGGTGTATCACTCCCCCGTTGCCGACTCTGCAGAAATCTCTTTCGAAACCATTCGGTTCCAATGTATGAGAATGGAGTCGCCGTCGATAATTGGTAGAAGGTAGCCGTAGGCTACAGTTAATTTCAGAGAGGTAGAGCGTAGCGTTTATTCGCTCAAAGACCAGCTCGACTGGGGAAGTAGGTACCTCCACCTTACAGAATAACGCAGCCAAATAACTTTTATGTTGTGTAAAGTTGTGTTCCTGCGCGTGAGTAAGGTCGCCAGAGCTCATAGGGGAGGGGGGAAAGGTCGGTAACGCGTGAGCGATGCTTCGCGTGTTGCAAGCGTCCATATGGCTACGCTAACCGCTTTCCATCAGGCGGGCCGTTAGCTTGTTTACCGTCTTAGTTATATAAAAAAAAAAAGAATTGAGATTGAAAAAAAATTGCGTTCTGAACTCCTTCTCCGTATAAATTTTAACTACTTACGCCAGATCTCACTCTCCTTCGCGCGCTCAAAATGTTTAAAAAGAGGTACAATGATTCTCTTCACGGCAACTTTACCACAGTTTTTGAAATGAATAAATGTCCTTAACTTTTATGTAGAAATGCAAAAATATCGAATATCCTTGCGAGGAAGCAAACATGCTTATACCATTAAACACTAAAAGTAGGCCATAAGCATCAAGATGTCGCAATTTGGCTTTGAATCTTTTGGCATGCGGATTCCTGGCATGCATTTATACATAAAACACCAACAATTTTACATTTATTTACCTCCAAAAACCAGTTAAGGCTGTATTTAGGGAGTGCTACATTGCTATTTAAATTAATGTTAAATTAAACATTACCATATTAATCAGTTTAATTTAATAGCTTGGATAATCAATATTCCAGTCGCACTTTCGAAATAGAATACAAGCTGTAATTCTTAAATAGGTCGCTAATTTGGCTATCGTCTGAAAAGGTGTCATTCACTGTGTACAATCTTTTTTTCAATATCATAATTCTGATCAAATTAGCAACTGCATTTTACTTCCGAAACGTAACATCGCCTTTTACATCTAGCCGTGTCTAAAACTGTGTGTTCTTTCTTTATTTTAATCTTAGACTCATACATAATAAACAATCAAATACCAGCCTTATAACAAGACAAATAAAAACTAATTAATTGATAACTCACACAACATACACCCTACCAGTTAGTACAACAATAGATAGCCGCGACTCGGACGACCGGGTTACGTATATCGAATCGGAAACGGCTGCCGGATCTAACACAGTTACATCATTAGCTAACTAGTGCTGACCTCGATTATTATGCAATTATTAAACTTACATGCCGACGCGTGACTTTGCCTATTTTTTGCGATGCTCATCATCGGCTGTTTGTAATTAGGGTGCTGTTTTGATAGACACGTTGGTGAAAGGAACATTGGAGAATACGGTACAGGTACAGACAATCGAATAAAATAGAATTTATACCTAAGTAGGTATATTGGTGTCGGTAAAATTAACAAAAACAAAGAGTTAAGCTTTTCTGGTACAGTAATCTTGGTTCACCCAAAATATTTACAGCTGAAGATGTAACACAAATGTGAGGAAATGAGACTGCTTCAAAATCAAAATCATTTATTTAGTTAAGGCCTTGGTAAGGCACTTATGAACGTTATACAGTTGAATTTACCACCCGGTTCGGAAAACACTTAACACTGAGACGACTCCGGCAAGAAATTCAGCAAGGCATTATAAACTCTCGTATATTATAGTACTAGCTGCCCGGCGCAACTTCGTTCGCGTGGTGCTACTCTACCCTACGGTGCTACCCTACCCTACCCTACCCTGACAGCAAAATCTCCATTAACAAAATGATCCGCCATTTATTGAATTAATTTATTACAAAAAATGCGATAAATGAAGAACCGCTCGACCGATTTTGTGCAAACTTCACATAAACCATCTACTAAATAGTCCGAACAAAGCCTAAACATTTGGTTTGGATAGGTGAGCCCGTTCTTGAGTTATAAAATTACAACGAAAAGTGGCATTGATTTTTATATATATAGATAAAAATATTGGAACTGAACTGTGATATAATAATACCATGAGAAAACACTCTTGTGATTGAGAACATCTAAACCACTATCATAAAATCTGACGTCTAAAAAAATAAAAATGACATGTTACTAATGTTAAATGTTTTAACCATCCAAATAGGTCAATCGCCAAACAAAATGGCTACCAACGAGCCAAACTACACACCGCTGTCTAAACTTTCCAAGTGATTCCAACCAACAATGCTCATCTGTTTAAAAAAGAAATTATGATCAACAAAGGTAATATAAATATAATAAAATTTAAACACTAGAGCCAAACAATACGAGGGTCAAAAGCGGTCAAAAGTGACATTTGCGTAGAGTGACCACGATTCTAACATTTGATGGGACTGGCTCGGTAATCAATTGTAATGTTATTAACGTGTCTCTACCACAAATCATAATCATGTTAATTCGAAGGTATGTTACCTATTCACTTTAGGATTTTTTTTTTTTTTTTTAATCTTTATTAAAGAGCTTTATCAAAATTTGATAATGTCGCTCTGGTAAATTATACACAAAGTACCTACAATACAATAAACCTACTAACTACACTTAGTAAATAACTAATTTTGAAATATATTCCAACACGAAGCCGATCAAGACCAATTATATATTGGAATATATTTCAAAACAAAATCATTTGGGATGTTATTTAATTAATTAGGTACCTATAGACTGATCCGAGGATGAAAAAATATCGTATAATTTTAACAGTAATTTTGTCTCGTCTGAAAGAGGGTTTGCTAATATAATGTTACAGTCAGCGAATTCTTTTAAAATATTTGTACAATTGGCTGTGCGAAAGGCACCATTGTGAACACACTCCATCAAGACATGCATTAAGTCCTCAGGTACACCGCAGAGATCACAATTCGGTGACGGGACTTTTCCCATGAGAAATGCAAACTTTCTTGACGGAATATGTCCAGAACGGAGCCTCATGATTCCTACTGCATCTTTTCTGGATAATTTGTGATTATCGATCCATGGAATTCTGGGGGGGTGTGGCTGTACAGTTCTGTACCAGATACCTTTTTCTCTGCAACGCAAGTCAAAGTATTCCTTCCATAATTTGTAACATTGTTTTTTAATAAAACAAATACAATCCGTATAATATGGAAGAATGTTATAATCTATGCCATCAGTTATCGCTTGCCTTGCTAAAACATCAACTTGTTCATTAAATTTAATACCACAGTGTGAAGGTATCCATTGCAATTTAACAGACTTGGAGCCGGATGTCAACACTAAAATTGCATCGAGAACAGTGTAGGCTATCGGTGTACCTCGGGAACCCGAGGTACAACGAGCAACATGCTGAAGTGCACTCCTCGAATCAGTAAATATGACTATATTGTCTTGGTGTACTGAACCAACATATGAAAGTGCTTCACAAATGGCGACGAGTTCCGCCTCCATAATGCATACATCTGAATCTATTTTAAATTTTAAAGTTAGATTACATTGTGGGTCAAAAAAGGCTGCACCAGTTCCATCTCTGTCTTTGGATCCGTCAGTAAATATTTTATAAAACTGACCATATTGACGGTTAATAAAATCACTGCATATCATATTTAAGCTTAAATTATTATAATGTCGCTTTGATTTCCAAATATTTGGGATATTTAGACAAACTATACTACTCAAATCCAAACTACTTACCCAAGTATTCCTAGCAAACATTTCTAATTGCGGACTGGAATGAACACGAATATCAGCAACATTTTCGTATGAGGTTAACAATAAAGGTTTTTTTTTGTTTTGCCAATATCTATTGTCCCTATATTTTATTAATTCATTAATCAAATTAATAGTAGTATTATTTTCTCGAGATTTAGCTTTCAATATAAATTTACCACCTAAATAAGCTCTTCGTACATGCAATGGAGGGAGACATAGTTCACTTTCCATTGCATGTATTGGAGTAGTCTTAATAAAACCTCCAATCACTCTCAAAGATTGGTTTTGTATTTTATCTAATTTATTTAAATTTCTTTGGGAACAATTGTTATATAAAAAGCTTCCGTAATCCAGTCTGCTTCTAATAATGGCAATATAAAGGTTCCTTAAATGCTTAGGATGAACTCCCCAACCAGAGCCGGCTAAAACTTTAAAAATATTCAAATATTTAGAAATTTTATCTATTAACTCACCAATATGTCTATTCCATTTCAAAGAACGATCCAACCACACCCCCAAGTATTTCACAGTATCTACTACTTCTAATGAATTATCATTTACATTTAGTGTTATTGGTTGTCTATTGATTCCTTTTTTGAATATACAAACTTTCGTTTTAGCAGGTGAAATTTCTAGACCTAAATTGAGAAACATACTATTTATTTTATTTAAGGCTAATTGCAATTCATCAGACGTTTCATTAATATTTTTACCAGTTATATATAAAGTAAAATCGTCAGCATACTGTGTGATTACTACATTAGAAATTTCTTTACAAATATGAATTGTCGCAATATTAAATAATAAAGGAGAAAGCGGATCTCCTTGGGCTATCCCACGGCGTGTACATCTGACTAGATCTACACCATCAACTTGAACCTTCAAATATCGTTCCCTTAAGAATGTCCACAGGTATTTGCAAATTTTCGCCCCAGCACCCAGTCGATCTAAATTATAAAGCAAGGCTGTGATATATACATTATTGTAGGCGTTTTCAAGATCTATAAAGCAACCAAGAGTAATTTGATCTTTCGAGAAACCAACCTGTATTCTAGTTACCAAATTGCTAAGATTGTCAAGGCAAGATTTAGATTTCCTAAATCCTGTAGTTTCTTCATGGAAAAAGTTTCCATGCTCCACTAACCACTCCAACCTATTTGTCAACATAGTATGGAAAATCTTGCAAAAGCAAGAGATCAGGGAAATGGGACGCAAGGCTGATACAGATGAAGGGTCACGGCCTGGCTTCGGAATTGGTATGATACTGATTTCACGCCATTGGTAGGGTACGAAACTGAGAGTATAAAATAGATTAAAAATATTCAGGAGAATAGTAAATGCATTATCAGGCAAATGTTTTATCATTGAATAGGAAACATTGTCAACCCCAGGGGAAGTATCTTTTGATTTAATACATCTATTCAATTCACATAACAAAAATTTTGATTCAATTTTAATATTACGAGATGAAAAAATAGGATCTTTTGGGCAAACGAAGTCTGGAGTTAAATTATGTAAAAGCTTATTTGCCATCGATTCATTAACGTAGCTACTAGATACCCCATAACCCTTCTGCCACCTCATACTACGCCACATCTCACGAACAGACGTTGACTCATCAATCGAAGAGCAAAAATCAGAGAAAGATTTGTATTTAGCTTTTCTTATGAGTAGTTGTGCATTCCTGACTTTGTCTTTCAGCTTGATTAAATTATCAGGCGTAGGGTTCTTCCTAAATATAGTAAGAGCTAGTCGTCTTTCCGCAACCGCTTTAGATAACTCGATATTCCAATAAGGTTTGGGATAAAAATGTTGACAGGGATCATGACTTACTTTATAAAAAGGAATGTGAGCATCAGCAGCATCATTAACCGTGCAAAAGAACAAATCATAACTTTTTTGCGGGTCATCATAAATTAACTCATAATTAGAAAGTTTTAAATCAATAAAGTTACTGTATCCTTCCCAGTCCGCTTTTTTGTAATTCCTTTTCTTAATAAATTGGGGATTATTATTATAATAAGAGATACTAATCTTAATAATCATGTGATCACTACCAAGCGATTCGTTAGTAACCTTCCAGTCAAAATGCAGCGCTATATCAGATGTAGCCACAGAAATATCAGGAGAAGACTCCTGTAAGACCCCATTTACATATTTGACGCGAGTAGATTTGCCATCATTTAATGTCACACAATTATTATCAATCAAGGAATCAAAAATATTATTACCTCTCAGATCAGTCTTGTAGGACCAGCTCGGGTGATGCCCATTAAAATCACCGAGTATCAGAGATTTATTATTTTTAAAGGAGAAAATTTCATCCCATTCACTTTGAGAAGTTTGTATGGTCGGTGGGCAATAGATAGACATTATATAGTCAATATATTGACAATTAAAAACCTTAACGCAAATTACTTCAATTCCAGGATTAGAAAATTGAACAGAAATTAATTGGGATTTCACTGATTTGTGAACAAAAACCGCGACCCCACCATACGAATCTTGACGGTCTTGGCGGAAAATGTTGTAACCGCTAATTCTAAAATTAATGTCACAATTTAACCACGTTTCACTTACAACAGCTATATGAATGTTTTCACTATTCAACAACTGTTCAAATTCTATACGTTTAGGCATGATACTTTGTGAGTTCCACTGTAGAATGTTGATTTTACAATTAAAACCCATAATTATGAGACAAGATTATGTACCAAACATACTTTTAAAAGGCAAATCCCAGATGAACTGTCTCACAACCGATATCAACCATTCAATAAATAATGAAACACCTTGAATTATTTTGCTCAATAAGTCTTCTTGTGAATTAGAAAATACTTTGAATAATTTAGACAGCAACTGTCTAAAACCCAAAGCAGATCCCCACTTCTCTCTCTTTTCTTTCTTCTCTTTTTTCCCACGATGGTCACTTTCCGATACATCTGGTATATCATTCATCTCAGTTTCTGACTCTGTAGACATAGACCAATTGACTATTTCATTTTCACTCCGCTTCTTTTTCTTACTTCTCTTCTTCTTAGAATTTTCTTGTGTAGGTTGAGAACCATCCATTGTGCATGATTGTGAAGGTACCGAAGCTTCTAGATTGCTGTGAGCATTTTCATGATGCGGACGCGGCACTGTCTTTTTTGCATACGTTTCCTCGTTAGGGTTTTGTTGTGAATTAACTAACACGGATTTGGGCTGTTCAAACGAGTTGGAGGTCAAAGCTGGGGGTATTTGTTCTATGCGGGTTGAAGGGGATTCTGGGGGAACATATATTTGCATAGCCTTTCTATAAGAGCAGTTGAACTCTGCCATCAAATCCCGTAAACGTTTCTCTTTTTTATACGCTGGACAAGATCTATCCAGTGTGAAGTGGTTGCCAGTACAGTTGATACACTTAAACTCTGTGGTTTCACAATTAGCATGACTTTTTCCACATTTGGGGCACACAACTTTCTTTGCGGGGCAAACACGTATGGAATGTCCAAATTTCCAGCACCTCGAGCACTGAGTGACTGGGAATACATACGGATCTACAGTAATTTTCATGCCATAAATATATACTGAAGGTGGTAAAGAAGGTCCTTTAAAACCTAAACGTACTGATTCACTATCTTCCCATCCAGTACCATCCTTATTTCTACGCTTCAAACGTTTCACAGCAATCACATCAAATGTGCTTGAAATTACATCGAGCATCTCTTTTTCGCTCAAGTCTAATTCCACGTCCTTAATAACACCATAAGAGGTAATTACCTCTAATGGTTTTTGACATCTCCATCCTAAGTCTTGCAATGGTTGGCAATCGATCAGTTTCTCAGCACTCTCTGCACCGTCAAATTGTATGAAAACTTTAAATGGATTAATATATTTCACCCGGCTAACATTTTCAATGTTGTATGATTTCAATAATTTTGCAAGTGCAAACTGTTTAGGCATTTTTTCAGAACTATTAATGTAAATATCAACTTTCTGTATTAACCGCTTCCCATTTCTTCCTACTGTTATCCATATTTCTTCGTTATCCATCTCACGTACTCTTTTCGTCGGTCTAGAGCTCGATTCACCAAATATTATTCCCTCAGATTGAGTGGGAAATTCTTGTAAACAAGTCTCCGTCTCGACATTACTATAATCTGTAAGAATACTAGTTACCACATCTTCTTCCTGAATTATGTCCTCCTCCATTAGTAAATAAGGTGCACTATCGCTTGCACGCGCACCATTGCACGGAGAACGTAAGTAGGTTCACACACACAATTAAAACTCTGGAATGTTTATCGAAGATAATATTATATATTAGCGCGTGGCGATCGAAACAACACGTGTGTCTCACGAGACAGCCACACCGAGTGTGCACTTTAGGAAATGTTACCTATAAAAACCTCAGTAAACATTTATAAGCTAATAAAGTGAAAGTAAAAAAATAGCCTCATTAATACAATTTAGTACCTAATTCATAAAGAAAAACATAAATTATGTATCTGTTATTATAATGTGTCGGTAATAATGTAAGTACCATGTGAATGAATTAGTGTCATGTTTTTAGTTTTATTCATTTATTTGCACGAATTTTTAAAACATCTGGTCACTGTACACTTGGCCAATTTGCCTACTGACATTATGAATAAGTAACCACAGAGTTCAAAGCAATAATAATGCCACTTCAAACTTACGAGGAGTTTCAGGGAAAGTTAGATATCATGATAAAAAGTGAAAATATATTATAGAACGTTAAATTTTATATTATGAAACTGAAACGAATTAATAAATTGATTCACAAAATCGAATTAAAAGAGCTACAAAATTGTATTGAATAAGTTTTCAATTAACTTCATTACTGGATTTTTTCCTTTAATAATATATTTTGAGGCCAAATCGGAAATTGTTTAGCCAGAATGCCTAGAAGCAGGGGCTCTACCGCGTAACTTTGGTGGTAATCGTAACGAACACCATTAATGAATTTCATCCAATCAGGGCCCACGAATGGTCATCGTCGCGTCGTAACGCGTGCGCGTCATTGATTGAAATAATTAATGGTGTTCGTTACGATTACCACCAAAGTTACGCGGTAGAGCCCCAGATTAACTAAGCTTTTGCTCGATAAGCTCCTGTTTCACCTATTTCACTTCACCTCGCCTAAAAGAGCTTTCAAATACAGCTGCTGCTCACCAATACTAGACTACGAAATACTTCAGCATCGTGTAATGGTTTCCTCGCAGAGTTCTCATTACCAAAAAAAAGTTCAAGCTGTAGGGTTCGAGCCTTCGGCATCACAAAGATTAATTTAGCTTCCAACGCCCAGTCAACAATTAACTTATAAGAAAAAACCGGCCAAGTGCGAGTCAGACTCGCGCACCGAGGGTTCCGTACAAACCTGTAGGTATATAAGTAAATGGTAGTATAGACCTGAGTATTTGATATTAATTTCAATTTATGACCTATTAAAAAAAAACTACTTACTCGATGTCGTTCAAACCAATTTTCAGTGGAAGTTTGCACCGTAATGTACATCATATATTTTTTATAGATTTATCATTCTCTTATTTTAGAAGTTACAGGGGGGGGGACACACATTTTACCACTTTGGAAGTGTCTCTCGCGCAAACTATTCAGTTTAGAAAAAAATGATATTAGAAACCTCAATATCATTTTTGAAGACCTATCCATAGACATCCCACACTTATGGGTTTGATGAAAAAAAAAAAATTGAGATTCAGTTCTAAGTATGGGGAACCCCCAAAATTTATTGTTCTTTTTCTATTTTTGTGTAAAAATCTTAATGCGGTTCACAGAATACATCTACTTACCAAGTTTCAACATTATAGTTCTTATAGTTTCGGAAATAAATGGCTGTGACATACACGGACAGACAGACAGACAGACAGACAGACAGACAGACAGACAGACATGACGAATCTATAAGGGTTCCGTTTTTTGCCATTTGGCTACGGAACCCTAAAAACCGGCCAAGTGCGAGTCGGACTCGCACACGAAGGGAACCATAAAAACGTTTCCTTTTTTAAGGGCCCATTTAATTTTTAATATGTGTTATTATTATAGAAGCGATAGAAATTTACATTCTGTGAAAAAATCCTACCTATTACGGTTCATGAGACAATAGTAGTACAACCCACTGACAGACATACGAACATCGGAGGCTTAGCAAGGGTTCCGTTGGCACCCTTTGTGTACGGAACCCTAAAAAGATTACCTAAAAAAGCTAGTCAAAGCAAATCAAGACAAAAAAGTTAGACTTTATTACAAACAATTCAAAAACAAAACAAATTAAAATAATAATATAGCTACGTCTATGTAGGTATGCAGGTGTTGATTGCTCTGTTCGATTCATAAAATGTATCGTCAAAACCTTCAGCGTAAAATATTTAAAATCTAAAACCTTGTCATCTCTCGTCACATCAAACAATGATTACACAAACGAATATTATTAAATGTTAGTTAATATACACAAACACGGCGTGACCTCACAGTTTAGAGTTTATTGAAATGACAAATTGACTTGGCCTTCGAGACAGGTGTCACCACAGAGAAAAGAAATGTGTATTCTCTTTTCCGTGGGTGTCACTGCACTGTACCACTATACTTGATTGAAGATTATTTACAGTATGATTGGAAAAAAACTTGGCAGACGTGGATTGAAAACTGAAAGCAATAATACTTTTTTTTTCAACAAAGTTCAATTAATTTTTCTAAGTTAACTCATAGAGTAACAAATTCAAAAATTATTTATTCAAAATGTGCCCTAATAAGGCACTTAAAGGTTTCCCTTAAATAAAATGATAAGCTTAATTTCTATCATATAATTTGATTGCATTTTACAATACCATAGTACAAGCTCTGCTTAGTTTGGGATCAGATGACCGTGTGTGAGGAATGTCTCAGGATATTTAATACATTATTACCGACCGAAATGGTTGACCTAAATCATAAAATGATCAAAATTGGAATAACCTGAGATAGAAACAACAACAATCAGACAGAATATAATATGAAGGAAGACGAAAATATAATAAAAAAAAGACTTGAGGAAATTTTCTATAATATAGATTGTATTTTGTACACATTTGTTGTAAATGAAGATATTCATCAGATTATCATAATAAAAAAAAAGAAGATAATTAAAAATTTCGCAATTCTTAATACAATAAAACAGGACCTAAATAAATTACCAAATCGTAGATATAAACGTAACAATATACGTATATAAGTATCAAATTAACATTTTAGCTCTCTTTAAATGTTGCCATTTAAAAGACATGAGCTCTTTTGTCTGTAAACAAATTAAATTATTTTGAACAATACCGTTTAATTTCTAAGAGACAAGCCACGGACAGTCGTTTTGTTTAAGATAATTGGATTTTATGAAGAGCATTACAAGATTCATGGCTACAGGATCTGACATGGTCAAAATGATACAATCAAACATGAAGATTGACGAATAACAATTTAAATTTATTTTTTTCGCAATAAATACAAATTAAATGGACTGCTTGGCTTACTCATAGACACAATTTCTATTTTAGATAGACCCAACTAGATGAATACACCTCAGAAGAAATTGGGTGAGGGAAACGGAAGACTCGTTATCACGTCCATCACCACTTACTTTTATTTTACACTCACGCATACACACACACCCCCACATATTTTAAAATCATGCTTTATTGTTTTTATTTATTTCGACAAACAAAACCTTGGTTGAGAAAATAAAACATTAAAACCACTGACTAAAGTCTTACATATCAATGTATAACTATACATATACATACCATCAATCCATGTATGTATAAATGACGATGATTGACTAAAGTCTAATAATTGAATATTGATTTCTAATCTTCGAAATCGAATATGGAAATAGATTTGAATATAATATGATGTACAGTAGATAATATTGATTTATTTAATTGTACAATAATAAGCTCAGGTATGGTATCAATTTCAACTAGACTTCCGTTTTCCATGACTGTATTTCGGAACTTCGAAATTCTATTTACCTCTGATTTAAACGCAATAGATGGTAGAATCCCACAGAACCATTGTAAGATGAAGCGATAAGAACGTCAACAATGCCAGAATCATAAAAGGCTTATCATGAATTCCAATATGCATGCTGTTTACTAATGATATTACCTGCAATACATGTTGTATGCTTTTTAATATAAACTATTGACAAAGTAGCTTATGTAGACGATTGAATTTGTTTGTTTGAAAAAGAAAAACTTTTTTCTTGGCTTCGGGTAGCGCCTTTTTTTACTCGTATAAAACTCTGTTTTTGCTTTCACCTAGAGAATGAATAAATAAATTGGATATTATTGGCGAACTGTCCATGGTAATATTTATGCTCCATGATAGTACATCATCCAGAGACTTTGCATCATCATCCTAACTGAATTTTGAAAATCATTTTAAGTTAAACCTTAAGGAAAATGTTTCCGAGGTCGCAGAACTCTTGTACTGTTCCGTACAAATATTCCAATAAAAGAAATAATAATTTCTTAACAATCTCGACTATTCTCGATACAAGAAGTCACGCGAGATCACTCGACGATAAAACACGCAATTTCATAACGGTTAACATCACAATATCCCCGAAAGTATCTAAATCAACATATTTACGGCGATTTATCGACATCATTGTGATTCAAAACATCACATTTGATATTTTCCAAGAAAGCTATAAGAAGATTTATACTACACCTAAATACAATGGGGTAATAAAAGTTGGAACTAAAGCGGCTGTTATACATAATGTATAGATCGAAGTTGTCAACGAAATTGCTTGAAATTTAAGACTCAACACTCTATTAGCCCTTGGTTAGTGGCTTACTAACAGCCGTGAAGCAATCCCTGTACGCAAACTAATATGAAATGCATAAGAATAGTTTTAACGAAAGTGAAATATATCAGCGTCGTAAAGTTAGTAATAAAATATGGAAATATGTGGGAAAGTGAGAGGAATTAAATCATCAAATTAAATTATCATCATGAGCCCGTTTATGTTAGTCCATCAACGTTTAAAGACATTTATGTCGCATACGCATATAAAGCAAATTTGAAAAAGTCTGTGGGTACTTGTAGCTATTTTCTTGAACAAATCTCATACAAAATGATGTGAGAGTCTGAGTTTTTGTCAGCCTAAACATCCGAATGTTTTCTCAATTCTATCCTCTTCTTCCATAATATCCACTTTATATTTACAAGTCAATTTCAAAAGTTAATACATATATAATGCCTGTATTTTTTTCGAAATAAGGAAACCAACGAATATCATTGGCGATACTGCCAACGGTTCTGAGAAATACTCGGGGTATACGTTTTGGCATTCAGCGGCGTTTCATTTAAACTTTTAAATTCATACAATTGCATTATAATGATGATAAAGTGAACAATACGATTATATCTTTAAGGAATACTGATGAAACATGGATTGTTACTATATCTGTTTTTTTTTTAAATATATAGAATGGGATTCGACTGACCCCAGGAGGAGATATAACGAGGCCGAGGATGTAGCACGCTTAACCCGAAAGAGCCTACTCTTGCCTTGATGACATCTAGGTCAAAGGTGTCGGGAAACAGACCCGGATAAGTTTCACTCATCTTTCAAATTATGACGCTTTCTAACAATTAATTTAAGGAGTAACAATTTCTATAGGAGACGAGAATTTATAAGGACTGATTTCCGTAAATCAGTAAAAAGGGCCAGAAAGAATAATAACAGTTAATGTTTGACCGAAAATATTGTTCTTTATCATTTTATGATTTACACATCTACTCGTTTTTAACATAAATCTACTTAATCGATTAGTTCTTCATCATCTCGTTCTTAACATGACATGGTAATATTACTAAAGATATAGCAACATTTTTGCAATTTTTCTTCATCCATTTCAACATTACAATTTTAAATATAGAAAATCATAAAGATTGATCTTAGAAAGTTAAAATAGCTAAAACAAACTAGAATATTTTACAAACAATATCTACTTGAAACTTATGTTAAAAGCATTCACTAACATTGTATTGTAAACGAATTGATTGACGACTGATTGTTATAAATCGTAAAACAATCAACAATCACAAGTGCAGCAAAAGAATAGAAATTATATACAATAAAGTTTAATGTGTTGTAAACACTCTGTCATTCTAAGTTCATTCTTACCAACAGGGGGACAAGTCTGCTATTTGAAATCAAAAATGTCAATCTGACACGACGCCATTACATGCGTTGTCTACTTTACTCACAATGGTTTTCGACGCTACTGAATTAGTAGACTACTAAAACTATCAAATCTTACACCACTAACAGTTCATTGGAACACAAATAAAATAACAGACTTGGGCCCCAGGTATCATTTCAACAGATATAATACCGAAAAATTGCATCAGTTACGGATGGTTAAGGTTAACTTTATGGTTAAGGTATGGCTTTGATCCCGTGGAGTGTAGGCAGGTCGCTGGTGTGGGATGCCACATGTGTTGATACATTCGCGCCATCTCACTTACCGGTGACTTGTAAAGTTGCAGGGGCAGCTGCGGCCAGTGCGGAAAATTCAAAATTCAAATAATACGCATCGACTGGACCAAATTATATTTTTACGCCTTTTGCGGTAGAGACCATAGGACCGTGGGAGTCCAAAGCTCGGCGTTTTGTTCGCGCTTTGTCATCAAAATTGGTCCGAGGCCTTCGGAGACCAGCGGGCGGCGAGCTTTTTCCGCCAACGCATAAGATTGGCTATCCAGAGAGGAACCGCTGCCAGCCTTCTTGGAACCTTGCCGATCGGAAGCAGCGGCAGACTTGAGGTAATTTTGAGATCATCATAAAATTTGGCATGCAGATAACATGAGGTATGGAGAAGGACATAAGCTATTTTTTAATCCCGGGAACGCGGGTGAAACCGCGTGGGACAGCTAGTAAGGATATAAGGCTTTTTTATCTAACTGTCCTCGAGGTTGTATCTACATTCACTGGATAAAAGGTAGCCTTTCGTATCCAACTATCCACACATCTACCCTTTCCCTACAGCAAGGTTGACAATCTGTATCACCATTATCAGCATAATGTTTCATCATCAACTTTATCACATAGACTTATACAGCTGGGCTGCCCTTTCAAAAATGTATTGTTATCTTATAAATAATCTAGTCCAGCGACTTCCAGAGATTGAGGGTAATTCCAAATTCAATCAATTATCTACAGCTTACAGCAAGGAAAAACATTGCGAGGAAACCAAATCATAGCGGCATACTTTGTAATGTAGTAACTACCTTCATGACTTAGCTACCAACTTCAAATTGAAAATCTATTGCTAAGCAGCAATCAGTATATTCTGCAGTGCACTTGAACACAAACCTATCACTGAAAAAAATACTGGCGAATCGAAAGCTCGACTAATAAATTATAAAACACGATAGTTGGCTCTTGCACCCATATAATGTAACGCTGCAAATTGTGTCGAACAATGCAACCCAGTGTTTTGAAACGGTGCACACTGCACAAGTTAATGGCGGTGCAAAATTAGTTGCTAATTGTATGGATTTGTAACAGTACATTTTGGTTGCGTTATATAGCTTGTGTCGCTTTGGTTCAATTTGAAAATAGCTCGAGAATATAAGAGATAATTTTATTGGAAGCGGCTAATGCTGTATTGATCGATATTTTATCATTATCTGAATATATGGGAATATCCAGACCATAAGCCTCATATATCTTGTAGTCAAAAGGTCTTAATCAGTTCAATTGACTAATGGGAGTCTAGAGCTAGTCACTCGTTAGTCGTTGCACATTACTTTTCCATTGGTTATGGTATCGGCTCTTCAAGCGATATGGTCTGCCTTTTTGACTTTACGACCTTGTAATAATAACGTGTTATAGTTATGAATGATGAAATTATGTATCTTATGAAGAAGGCTTGGTGTTTTACACAACAAGAAAGAAAGGTTACTTTATTACCAAAAGGTTAACCTTATCTAACCTTGGAAATTACTTAACTGTAACGCATCAATCAGATTAAGTTAAAAAAAAACAACTTAACATACAAACGATCAATCTCGAGGCTATGTAACTTAACCTCCTGTTATCCGGAGCGTTAATTAACTCATCGATCATAGTATTATGTCGGTTTAGTAAATAAGTAAAAGTATGCACTTGTTGCAACTCAATGTCGTTGTTAAGTTTATTATGATGAGTACTTAAAATAGATTAGTAAAGTTGTACTTAGATCGCCTCATGTTCAAGTTCATCTGTAATTGAATTTAGATTTGACTACTAAGTAGTTATTGTCAATAAGTCAATTTAAATTTCAACAACATTAATCTTTTGAGCTTTCATCAGAAAAACTTGTCATGCTCCATCAATATTTGATGAGAAGTAATTAGGTATATTATTTGTCATGAAATAGTCACTTCACTCAGTAACTAAGAGCAACTTAGTTTTTCGAACAACGCCTAATCAAACAATTAAATGAAATTGATAAATTAATAAGTTAACAATGATTGTGCTTATTAAGCTATCTTCTATCTTCTATATATATAAAAATGAATTGCTGTTCGTTAGTCTCGCTAAAACTCGAGAATGGCTGGACCGATTTGGCTAATTTTGGGTTTGAACTATTCGTGGAAGTCCGGGGAAGGTTTAAATGAAGGGTAGGGTAGGGTATTACGCGAACGAAGTCGCGCCGGGCAGCTAGTCGTAAATAATAATGACGATGAGATTAACAATATGTCAAAAAACAAAAGAGAACGCTAGCGTGCTAGTGGTAAGCCAAACTGTGAATTAGATAATAAGCATTTGGCTTGTCTGCCCGGTGCTAGAGTTAAACAATACTAAATAGATCATCTACAAATAGTAAATTAATTTACTAACTGACTCTGCAAAACAAACAAATTACATCGGGATAATATCGAACAACTCAAAAAGTAAATTTATCCGAATTATAATTTTGCATATTTTGCATGCTTACTGTACCTAGGAATACTGTACTATTTTTATTGCAAAATAAACTATTTCATCGCTCTATAATACCTAGACACAATTATACCATAATGGTAAATTCCATATTAACCATAATAATCAAACATAAGCCGAAATCGTTACTCGTAGTTGCACACAAAAGATAAGAGAGACAATGTATCAGATGACTAATAGCCATCGTCGATAAATACGATCGATGCGATGGTCGCGATAAATAACACCTCGTTGACATAACAATGGACTGTTGACATAAGAATAGACCTCTTTGATAACATAAGTGTGGAATTCTTTCGCGCTTTATTGATCGTAGATCTAGCATTTTATTGAAGGTACAGCAAGGATATATAATAAGTAGAATAAGAAAACAGCAATGAATAAAATATTGGATGCTACAAATATCTACATTATTTTTTTCTACATGAATAGGACGAACACAGTAGAGAACGCATTATAATATTATAGTTACACATTGTCAGAAAGGGTCATATCTGTAGGAACTTCTAAAAGCTTTTCTTAATGATACCAGCTATAGAAGTAACGTACTCTAAAATCTATTTGACAATTGACGAGACAAAAAACTCCTACCACGCCACACCGTCCTGGGAATCCAACCCACAATCTCATCCACACCTAGCACTTACAGAACAAACAAATATGTGGAACGGAAACAGTGAAAACCATTCAAGTGCGCACAACGACGCGACGCGCAGAACCGCGACACGACAATTGAGAGTGTTATGTCGCGCACGAATGCTCCCGCGCACCCGCACACTTTACGTGCAGTTACAACTGTTTTAAAAATAGACACGCAAAATAGATTAAACACAGGTGGTGTAATTAGTATGTTATGTTTGTTAAAGTGAATGTGATGAGGAGTATGATATCCAGGTCATCAATAACCAACGGCATTTCAAGTCATCTGCGAGTTGCTACTGCCAGTAACTAAAACTGGCAAATTTACACCATTCATTCTAAAATTGAATCGATTAGGACTTAACGAAAATATATATATTGATCGGAGGTTTATCCGAGAATCGTCTAAATTCTGTTTTAAACAGCTTGACCCGAGTTAGCAAGACTTAAATACATTTAAAAAAGTACGGAACACCTACCTGTTCAACTAGAATTTCTATAGCCAAGAAATCTAGATAAAAAAGTAATCGTGCAACTATTCATGTTACTATAATTATTCTTCCCCGTGATATGCGACAAGAGTAAACCGCAAAGGTCAGTCGTGACGGTGAACGGGAGCTAAAAACAGCTGTTTGATGCATGTCACATCAATCACAATCACATAGTTAACAGGCACCTACAAACTACAATGGCTAAAATGATGTCAGTTGCCCTTATTCACCTTATGTGGTCCACAATTGTGAATGTAGATTTGAATATTATTTTTAAATTGCCGTAGCAATCGTTTGACTTTACAACAATCGTAATGTAGTAGATGGCAATTGAAGCTAAGAAAGCCAATAAATAATAGCTGATAGGACATACAGTACGGTTCTCGGTGATAGATTTTCAACTTGTGCATGGTAACAAGTAACAGTAGTTCTACGTAACAGTGGTTTGCAATTACAGTTTTAATTACTGAAAAGGAAGATGGCAATGAAAGGCAGAAGTAGTTAAAGCTATTATTTTTAAAAGAGCAATCATAGTAATGGAAGGAAATACCAGTGACGATCGTGTCATAAGTATTAATTATACTAAAGGAAATGGAGATGTTCTACAAAATATTGTTATAACAATTAAGTTTATCTATGCAATGTACCTTTGGGGATTATTGTAGAGCAAAACAACGTAATAAATTATAATAAAGCAACTAACATTTATATACAATAAACATTTCGTAATATTTTAACCATTATTAATAACAATAACGTAGCATTTAAAATAGATCGCTTATCAGCATTATCTCAAATTCATAAAGCGTAATCTTCCAAAATCTCATTGCCAAGTTAAACATTATTTTGACTAACGGACGCTTTCAAAGATATTATCTTGTAAACTTCAGTCCTCGATTGCTTATTAATTTTTAACTAGCCTGTGGCTATGCCCAGTATTTCATTTTACACAATTAACATTCAATTTAATGCCTTTGGATACAAATTTTGGACGTGGGAGTGATTAACGGTGTGACTGTCGTGTTCATAATGGACTGAATTATGGTTCAATTCTAGCTATTGTGATCTATACTTCATAATTTACATATCATGCGTCATCATGGTGGTCAGTAATTGTTACTATGAGCATTTGGGGTTTTTAGGATAGATTAGCATAATATGACTACAGTCTCGCAATATGTTAGAAGGAGGTACAGGTGCTGGTATTACGCTTGGCGACAGATATCAAAACACTACGTCTAAGTTGTATAAAAAAAAAAAAAAAAACAACAGCAATTATCTCGGCGGTTACAACAAGAAGTTCCACAAGATATATTAGATATATAAAGAAGCAGAGATCAGAGAATCTACAAAGGTTATTGGACAAATATTTTCACAGAATTAATTCCCCGATTTCACAGCAGATCCTGTGCAATAAAAATATTTTTTGATAAAAATGTCACTAATTTAATTTACATAGATTTGATTTGATGAATTGCTAGGAGGCTACCGTATATTCTTCATTCATTCGAATGACCTTTTTGTGGACCAGGAATTAAGCACTGATTATGTTAAAACAGCACTAATACTAAATTAATCAGCATTTTTTGTTGTTAAAAAGTGTTTTGCATTTCTTATCAAAATATGGATCATCAGATGTTCCGGCCATTTCAACTCCTATCGTAGCATCTTGACCTTCAATCGGCTCTCAATGCCGCCGCGCGCCGGTGTACTTTCGCCAATCGGATTCTATTAAATAAATAATAAATAATAATAAATATCCTGGGACATTCCTCACACACGGTCATCTGATCCCAAACTAAGCAGAGCTTGTACTATGGAAACCAGATAACTGATAGGTAATACATATACTACTTTTTGTTTTGTAAATACATACTTAATATACATAATTACACCCAGACTCAGGACATACAGACATGTTCATGCACACAAATGCATGTCCTGTGTGGGAATCGAACCCACGACCTGCGGCGCAATAGGTGGAATCTTTACCAGAGTCTTAACCAACTGCGCCAACTGGCCAGTCAGTTAAAACTTGATGATCCTATTATAGCAGATGCAACCTTCGGAATGTTCATAATCACGATCCCATTCAAATTCAATTAACGCTTACTGTATTTGATTGTGTTTTTCATTGCACTTCTTTATATTCAATTATATCACTTATGATTCTAAATGTGAAATCAATGTGAGTTTCATTAATGTATTTATTGTTGTGATGTAGATGTATCAGTAATACAATACTACTTTGGCTTGTACTTTGAGCAGATGTTATGAGTAAATTCATAAATTTTAAAATAATAAAAAAAAAAAGAATCTGCAGAATTTTTGGGCACAATCTGTAATATCGTCCAAATCCGTACATTCAAATGTCAAATACTATGCTGAGCTGTGCCCTATTTGACGGCACAGACCAACTGGTTCATTTTTAATTTACATTTTGTTATGTTAATGTGTTCGTCAAATAAATGAGTTTCTTTCTTTCTTTCGTTAAATAAATTATGAAATTTTCAAAATCAAATTTCGTTTTAAATCGTATCATTGGAAATTTGTTCAAGAAAGAACAACTTGGATAGCAGCACTTTTGTACTTCACAGTTTTACAACTATGGGTAAAGCCCTTAACAAGCCTCAAGCCTTTTATAGTATTTTCCAAATAAATTAGCTAATTGGCACAATCCTTTCTTTCCTTGCCTTTCTTATTTGGAATTGTCCATTACAGCAACAAGTTTTCACTCGTAAATATCTATTTGTTTATAGTTTCCGTTGTAACTTTGTTAACATTATCTATATTGTCTTCTACTACTTCTGCTTTTAAATCACTTATATTTACCTCGTTTTCTATTAAATAAACACCAGTAGCATTATAATCAGTCATATTAAGCCATGAAACTTCCAAATACATTGTAACTGATAGGTCAATGACAAACGGACACTAGATTTCCTCCCCATAGAATAATGCACAACAAAACCTTGGAGCTAACCTTCACATTGTTAACCAATTAAGTGCCGTTTATAAGCAATTTGATTGCAATAATACGCTATTTATATAAAATTTTAATTAGTTACGTTTGATATTGCGTCACAACTTACAACCGAAACCGTTTCATAAATTGATTGAAAAACTAGCTTAGAACTATAACGCTAGATTCCTTAAATTACATCATACAGTTGAAACACAACCGGTAACTTTACGAAATCATAAATTGCATAGCCCATATGCAATTTACGACAAATGTGTTCAAATTAATTTTATGATGAACATAAAGTTTTACAAAAAAATAATGAAACACTTACCACATTGATCTTCCCCAGAATATGGTTGATATGTTCCTTGCTACACATTTTTCTTTAATAATGTCTTACTTCTTCCAATCACATTTTATACCACACTTAAATATTTAAATATTTTTTCAATCTATCGTCAGAACTGAAACAATTATGAGATGGAGGATATTTCTTTTTGAGGTCTAAATTAAAATTCGTCTAATTTAGGCGATGATTTTGGATTTCAATAACAAAAAATGCTAATCTTAATCTCTGATGTGATAATTTAAATGGGTTATTTTTAACTTGGAACACAATAAGAAATTAATAGTTATAACACTTTAGATGAACTTATACATCTCTAACATCCCAAACAAAGAGATAATTTATCTCTTGGCTGCATACAATACTAGTATATAAATACTTAAGTTTAGGTATGCTATTGTTAATGCCATGATTTATAGAACAATTAATTTACTAAATCTATGAATAGGCGTCTTTGACAAAGCTTACACGCGTCATAATTAATACTTATAATCTATTGCAACAAAATTACCTACCATTTTAATTCATTTGCATGACAGTTTATAAATTCGTATGCTCGAATAAGCCTAACGTACCAATATGGTGATTACAATCAAATAACTCAACCGATACGAATATAATTACATTCATAATGAAATTTGCGAAACTTTTATGCCGTCTAACTTCGACGCATGTTGATCAATCAATGAAATTAACAATTGGGTGTAGATTTTCTCGATAAGTAGT
Organism: Achlya flavicornis; assembly: GCA_947623365.1. Classification (NCBI taxonomy): domain Eukaryota; kingdom Metazoa; phylum Arthropoda; class Insecta; order Lepidoptera; family Drepanidae; genus Achlya; species Achlya flavicornis. The sequence continues at coordinate 11,307,766 of OX392482.1, forward strand.
CGATACTCTATTATTTTAGAATATATTGGCGCAACGTGTAATCAAAACGATAAGTGAATAATTAGGATAGGTATGTGGAAATAATCATAGTCGAGTAAGGTCAGTTTTGTTAATGGGAGCGTATCATAGCATTAGAAGTATGTTTCACGATTTTTTTGATTGATTCTGATTTATAAGACGTTTTACGTTCCCCTACAATCATTCTTATGTTTATGAATGAAATAAATGTCTTTAAGGCGACAAGTAACTATCTGGGGTACTTAATATCAAGATGGCGACAATGCTAGGTAAAATGTTTAAAATAGTGATATCACGACTTTGCAATAGAATAGTTCCCCGGCATAATGTTGACCCAATATTTAAATTAAAAACACTTAAAGGCCTTGCGAAAGAATGTTGATGAAAAATAGCAGAAGTTGGACACCTATGTAAAGAAGTAAAGCCAACAAGATAGGGTTCAATTAAGATTATTTAATAGTTGATTGCCAAACTTGAATTCGTAATCAAATCGTAGTAGTAAAATTCCCACTCGAGACAGAAATGTAGAGATTTATCATAACATCTTATTTCATCTTTCAATATGTCGTATTGTATTAATTTCATGAAGCAATTTGTAGAAATTAGCAATCAATGACATTGAAACGTATAACTTTAAAAATATTTTTAAAGAGCTGCAAGACAATAGCCCAGGCTGTTTTGAAACACTAAAGAGAATCTTGTCAGTTTTGTTAGACAAACAAACCTACCTGCAAAAATACTACACGGTAAGCGGTTATTGACCTACAACAAGATGTATTTCGGTCTCAGTACCATAATTTTTCATGAGCTGTAGAGCCTTTAAACACTGAAAAAGTTAGAGAGTATGTGAGAATGAACGTCAGCAATAATACAAGCAAATAAAAAAGAATTCGCATTAATTGTTAACGTTAACTCATAACTTTTCAATTCCTTCAAACCTAGCTGAACCGGTTTACCCACCAAAAAAAGTTTTAGACATCCAAATGCGCAAACGCATTATCTACGGTGCAAAAATCAAAAGTCACTTTTTCAATAGGTTTACGTCACTGACGCAACCAGTTCGTTTGCAGACATCTTTTTTTCGCTTTTCACGTGCATTCCAATGAAAATAAGAGTGACTATAGAATTGTGGGGATTGACACAAACCGGCTGAGCAATTTCATGCCTTTTGGACAATGCACTTATAGAATTAATAACACTATTCGAAATGTACGCTTTCACTGAACATAATGAAATCCTATTACTTCAAACTATTTTGTGTGTTTCACTTTTATCTGTAACTGGCTGTATATCTTATCGTTGTCGAGATTCAATACATACAAATGAAATAAGTGGTATTCATTTTATTTCTGTTGAGTTATTTTCGCCATCAATTCTTAATGACACTAAAAACAAAATGTTTGGTGCAACAGATTTTTTATAACGCTTTGAGTAGCATTTTGTTTATATAGTTTAAAAAAACACTATTATGAGGTTCATTTCCAGCAACATAATTATTTGTTATTGATTTTACATGATATTTCACAGCTTTCATGGGGCCAAGTTAAAGATAAGTGTCCAGTAAAAGTTAACACAGAATTGTTATTAGCATACAACACAAGGCAGTTAAAAACCATAGTAACACTGTCTACTCATTATTTTGAGAGAACTGGGTTCAAATTCACTTTCACTGTTCAATTTCAACAACGAAAGAAAATTGGATTCACGCATGCACGTTAACTGTCGAAAAGGTTCTCTCTTCACCAATGCATTTTAATTTCTGGACAGTTTGTTACAAGTGTTTTTTTAAGCTTTTTCGGAAGTCTTATTGAAGTTTCCATCCGTGGTTTTACCCGCGTTTTCGAGGGATCCAATATTTCCCCCGATGATAAAGTATCTTTTATCTATGTGTGAATTTCATCCAAGTCCAATCTATAACAACGTGATAGATTTCACAAAAAAATTTGCTATTAGTAACATCAAAATCTCAACAATGTACAGAGAAAGAAATTTCCAGGAAACGTCAACTCAGCTATATCTAATCAATTGTGAAATGAAGCGAGTAATACGCCATTGAACTATTATTTCCATTATATTTTTATACTGTTCCTAATTGGCATTTACTTTTACTGAGATTGTTGAATGACGAAAAGACAACCGCATTGACCAAATCAACCAACTCGGTGTGTTTTCGCAAAGCTAACATTTCGCCATCAATATTTCCAATGTTATCTGTTGATGAAAATGGATATTTTGCGATATCTATTTCCGACATTTTGCGTATTTCATTACTGGTGGGTTTTGACACAACAACTAGATAATACGGATCAATGCACAGTCCTTCGTGAGAAAATTTACTAAATATGATCGTTAGCTATTTCCGAAGAAAGGTCAAGAACTGAAACATGAATGTACTATGAATTTTTATGGATGATCCGAGTACCCAACTAAATCATCAACATCAATGTAACTAGATATAGTCTAAGAGTGATAACTCTTGGACACGTAAAAATACCAACGAACGAATTCATTGGGAATCGATTACTACTACGCATTAGTAATCGAGGAAGGAGTGTGTAGTAACCGCAAGGCTGACCCAACTCTTGCTACCTTAGATACTCCTTAAAAACAACCAATAATGTTCATATTTATTTAATTAGAACCATATATAAGCAAGTTCGCACCAATCACAATAATTACCAAAAATGCGGTTGCATGAATTTTTACCAGTTTTCAATCAAATCGTGCAATTCTTAACCGGTATCAGATGTAACGAATTTATAAAGCATCACGCAAAAACATCAGGCAATAGCTAACATGAACGAGTTAATATAATAAAATAGCGGTTTAGTGGCACAAGACAAGTGAAGTAAGCCAGTGTATTACTTACTGAAAGTGGAGCTAGCGAAGTGACTTGCCAAGAACTAAGGTATGTGAAAACATAAACGGAACAAGATATCATTCTAAAACTAGCTACGGATTTGGTCTAGGTAAAGCCATAGTTATAGCAAATAAAATTATTGTAATGGTTCGATCTTTCAGTGAAAATTGTTCTAAAGGAAATAATAAATATTAAATTTGACATTCAAATGCTTTTATGATATCTTATTTTGGCTTTAATTATAGAACATTTTATTGTAAAAAACAAAAGAGTGTTTAAAAATGCTTGAGTCATATTTTTAAGCGTCTGTGGGAAAATGTTAGTAGGTACCTAAGTAACGAAAACATCTTTAACAATGACGACGTCATTATTGAAGACTCTCCTAAGATTCCTAATAAAAGATATTGAAGCCATAGGTGAAAAAGCACTTAAATAAAGAAAAAAACTACTAACTAGGTAAATGATATTGCTGTGATGCAATCAATACCTCATTGCAGCGGTTAAAAAGGTGGTATGCGGAACCGAAGGTCGTCGATTCAATTTCCGCAGACATAACATGACCTGGTTAAGGTAAAGTAGGTTTATACATCATTAACTAGTGATTTAGCTAGAAATCTATTAGTTAATGCAAATAATATAACCTATCGTAATAAGGGTTCCTCGTAATTGGATACAAGGCATTTGTATGAAGACATGTAGAACAAAACAAATCCATATGTAGAACGTTTCTAATTTACCAAAATCATCTATGCCGGAATCAACTTACAAATTGTCAGGAGAAATGAAAAGGTCAAAGTTAATTCGAAACATAATATTTTTAAATTTTATTATATCCACCTTACCAGCAAAATATACTAACAAGAGGTCATCCCTGTTTACGTCAAAATAGCCTGTTTTGATAAATAGATGGCATCACTCGTAGATTGGATCGCGTTATAATTATTCTCCTGGAGATATACAAGTTATCAAGCTCACATTTTGAATATATTGAAATTGGTTCTACACCTTAGAAGAAGTTTTATTTATGCCTACCTACAGTACGCTTTTAAACATGGTCCTTCGAGCCGGATTTATGGCAATTAGCCGACCAAAGATTTGCAAGTTGGCAAATCTTTCCTGACGGAGGTCTCGTCGGTGAAGATCTCTGGTTCCTGGCAAAGGGACACTGTGCTGTAACAGCACATCACGGGAGTCGGAGCAGCACCCTCGTACCGCAGGGAGCGGTTACGAGCATCGGCGAGGGAGCTACCAACCGGATTACGGATAAGTGGACGGATTTTATGGTATTTCGTTAAATGTCAACCGGACTATACTGTGAGTACTTTTCAGTGTTGGATAGGGACTTAGAACAATTTCAAGAAAAAGTTACCCACGGGAAACCTATGCCCATTTTTATTACAAGTTCAAACACTTGTAAAAAGTACCTACATTACGCTTTTAAACAATCCCTGAGCACCATGTTATGGAAGTAAGTGTGTGGAAGCATGGTGTGGTGTGGAGTCATGCAAAATTAGCCCACTTATATTACATGCATCTCTGCATGCGGCATGTTGCAACAAATACCTTTGTTAAAGGTTAGGGTGAGTGAGGCCTTTCCATTTTACTGTTTGGATTGTATAGTGGAGTTAGTAGACTTTGTTTCTGATAGTAAGAGGTAAAAGGACATCATCATAAAGTGGTCCAAGTCATTGTATTGTCATTTAAATTAAGTCGAATGACACTCACTAAAACATTGGTTTTCGTGAGTGTCATTCGACTTAATTTTAATAAATGTAGGTGTCCTTAACTATGACGTGAAAGAAACCCTTCGGCCATACATTGCGCAGCAATATTTTTTCAAAGAAATAATCAACATCAAGCGACTGAGTATTAATCATAGCGTTCTGGAATTTCGGGGACAAGTTATTAATTTCGATGAAAATTTGTGACTAGGGGGTTTTGGAGCTGAACAGAGTCGGAAATAGTGTAAAGATATCATCTGGGGGAAATATATGATAATATCCCGAACAAAACTAACCCAGAAATTAATTATATAAAGCGGTAATAGAAAATCATGCGCATGGGCTAATGAACTTCGGATGTTAGTTTGAAGGAATACTTTTTTCTCAACAGAGGAATAAGAACAGGTTTATGAATCACCTATCGATCAATTTAAACATCAGGGATATGATTAATGTACTGTTTGCGATTTTCTTAGGATAAGATTTAGGTCAGTACTGTAGGATTAAAAATAGCCGTGACATGCACTACCAAGAACATAAGGTTTTAATGGAATGATTAAAAGATCTGAAGATTACCGTAAACATTTGGACATTTTTGAGTTAATCAAATAATTCTTTACTAGTAATCAAAGAATGCTTGAAAACTACGAGAAACTTTTCAACATGAAAACTATTAATAAACAATATAAATGTAAATTACTCCCTAGAATTTGTTTATTTATTTAAAATGGTGAAAACGAAAGTGTACCTAATAGGTACATTTAAATACGGACCGGTTCGTTATCAAATTTCTTTTTAGCGCTGTTTGAATTAACTATTTATAAAATTTATCGACACAAGAATAGCATTTCCAAAAGCAATAATACGCTCAGTGAGAACATTCTCCAACACGGACTTGACATTATAAAGGAACAATAAGAAACAAAGTTGTAACTAATCGTAACTAATTGATGCAACAAAAACTATTCATTACCATATCATGTGAACAAAGCTACTTCCTATACAGTTAACATAAAACCAATACAATGCAAATTAGGGTGGGTACTCGTATATTTAACATAAATTAATTTGGTAAAATTCGGCTCTTACATCCAATGAGAATCTTGCGCATATTTATTATTAGCCAAAATGCATCTAGTGACATTTGGGAAATGACATTAAAAAAACATGTTCTTGAAGGTCACCGCCAAAATTGGACTTATTTGATTGCACTACCAAATTTTGTTAATTTCTTCTATAATACTGAATTATTAACCAATGTAAATAATTAATTTGAAATAAATTCATCCGTCCATACCATAGTCAAAAAAACACATCCCAAAAGACCTCAAAAAGAAATAACTGTCGCACACAATAAAAAACACTGGCTACACTGTGTTCCACCGGTTTGAAAAGGAAAACGATTTTGGCGCTTAAATCGTTAATTCAAGTGAATCGATCGATTAAGCGCGGCACTTGGCAGCATTTCGCGCGACACGTGCTGCAGTCAAGATCAGCGGCAGGTGACTGTTGTGCGCGAGCGCAATCGACGAACGCCCGATCAAAATCGCCTGCCATAGCAAAGTAGGCAGCGATGTCACGACATGTCAGAGAAAATAGTTGGTAGAAAACCACTATCGTTTCTTACCGTACCGTCTTCGGACATCAGACATCTATTTTTATTTGCGCATGCCTTTTGAATGTTGATTGTGATGTTTTACTGACCTGTAACAATAGGAAAACTGGATAAATTATAATGTTTAGTTTTTCAATGTACATTGATTTTTAAAACAATCACAAGTATACTGGTAATGTACGAGTATACTGGTTCCAGTGGAATATAAAACTACATCGTAACGAAGAGTTGAGTGAAAAGAAGATGAGATGCATCTCTGTAGGTCGCATCTTCTTAAATTTAGAATCATAGAGAACAGAATTGAGGTTGATATTTGTTTAATTATAGTGAAGAGTGAAGAAATAAAATTGATTACAAAACCATTCTTCGAGCTTATGAAAGCATATTAAGAAATATAAGAAACTCAATCAAAATTAATAGTCATTGGAACAGGGCAGGTATATGATGATGAAGGCAATATTTAGAAACACAATCAATTTTAAAATTTCAGTAGCATCAGAGCATTCAAATGAACGACATCATGCCAAATAAAGAGATGTTATTATAAACAATAAAGATAAGGTAAGCGGAGTCTTTCAATCAAGATACAGTCTGATAACACGATGTTCTCACGTCAGATGGTGATAAGAATCATGGTCACATCTCATGACTTTACTAGGAATCAGAAATGTTAAATATTTAGCTATTTATTTAAATCATTAACGAAATTGTTTTATGATATAGATGATATACTTGGTGGTTAAAAAAATGAGTTGGATTCTTTTAGTTCCAAATCTAGCGAAAGGATTCCAAAACATTTTAAGATCTATAAATGTCCATAAAGATCTTATAGAGCTCAAGAATACAATATTGCTTCTTATATGCCCAGAAAATAAAATACAAAATTATACTTTCCATGTTTGTCTACCAAGCATCACTTCAACAATATTGTACTACAATTTTATATCACCCACACAACTTTAAGATTATTTTAAGCCACCGTTAATCGCCACCAGGCGAGCGATGATTGATGGAGTGTGTGACACATTTCAACTGGAACAAATTATTCTAATATAGAAATAGTTTTACAATATCATAATTGCGTGATGACCATTAATCTAAAGTGTGGGACAACTTAATTTAGTATAACGAAATAGATAAACGTCTTTCGATCTAAAGATATTTTAACCGAAAGAGTGCAGTAGACTAAAGTTATACTATAAAAATACGTGATATTCATATAAGCAGATTTAAAAGAGATAAAACTATCTAACTGGGTAACACTAAACAAGAAATGCAAAACCTATTACATTTATGGTATGTAGACATAGCCATAAACATAAAGATAGCCGCAACTGTTAAAGAAATGCAATTTAACTTAATTGATTATGCCGAAGAGAAACTTCCGTCAGGTTCATTACAACCTCCAACTTTAAACAAAAAGATTGGTTAGGCGTAACACACGTGATGAAAAACAATCGGCTGCTCGACGCATTTACAAATTGGCGGATGCCGATTGCCGGTCTGGTTTCAGCTGAGTGATTGATTGGATCAATGGAGGAATGGAGGATTCAATTGACTCGATCTGTAGGATATCTAACGCTATCGAATTGTGGTTCAATTTACAAACAGTTGGCGATAGTAAGACAAGTAAAATAAGAATTGTCTTGTTTTAATCTGTTAAACTACGTTATATGTAACAATTTTAATGGTTTCAGTGATTTAATAAGTCGACACTAAAACGTAAAGAAGATAAGAGAAGGTAAAGCAAGTAACTTACTCGAAAACATGCAATTACTAATTAACTTAGACGATTGTTGTAATCACAAGATATTTCAGACAGACTTGTCTGCGAACCCTGAGATTGAACTATGTCTAACATAGACTTACAAAACTCCGAACATACCAAACACAAATTTTGTTATTCCTACAGTTTACTATGTGAATGACTAACAAGGAGAAGGGTCAAGTTTATAGAATTTCTTGAAACTTTTGATTCTGAATTCTCTTTTAACTTAGACCCATGACATTACCATGTTGACCTTCCACACCTACCAAGATTGCGTTTCCCACAAATCAATGGGTGCAGTTCACTCAGTTTTATTTCCCGCATAAACCATAGAACCTTGCTTCTCTCATTAACTCATGACATGAGTGAACCATTAGTTAAAGTTATTGTTACGACCACTTAAATGTTACCCAAAAATGCTTTTAGTTGCTGACCTACTTTGGAATCCTTGGAGTTTATTTATTACATATTTCAATAAGCATTCCTTATTACTAATATCTGGAATACTACTGTTACGTAATGCTATTGAAGATGCTGTATTTAGCACTACTTTCAGCAATAAAGTTCGATCGCAACAACTACTTATTGGAAAATAAATAACTACACGAAAAAAAAAATGTGTCCTAAAAATCAAAATATCTGGCTGCCATAAACAAAGGCATCGCGCGAGTGATACCCCTGGTGTTGCAAGCGTCCATAGGCTACGGTAACTGCTTACCATCAGGCGGGCCTTATGCTTGTTCGCCACCTCAGTGGTATAAAAAAAAAATTAAAAAAATTAAAAATATCTTAGTCATTTAAAAAAAAATACAAAAAAATATTGATAACCATTAATGTCAAGGCACAGGTAGGTACTACAAGAGTCCTGAGTAGATGGTGGATAATTTACGATCTCACTACATTTGTAAACGAAGAAAAGACAACGAGCCGGTATGGTCCTGCATGATTACTCAATTTGATGATTTTATATAACGCATTTAACATTTCTACCAACAATGTAGGTTAAGTATCAAATCAACTCTATTATCATTAATTGACCTATCACAGTTGAACTAATGGCTTCTGTGATTAAAATTTGTGGCGCTGGATTAAATCGTACGTTTCCAACCGAACGCAAAAAGTTGTCATTAATGGTCACGAATCTGAGTTTGTACCCGTAAGCTCGGGAGTGCCGCAAGGCTCTATTATGGGCCCCTTATTATTTATTATATTTATAAATGATGTAATAAATTGCTTTGAATTTTGTGACTTTTTGCTATACGCAGATGACTTAAAAATATTTCATATTGTCCAAACTGCTGATGACCACCGCAGATTTCAAAGCGATCTTGATCGTTTTTCTACCTACTGCTTAAACAACCAACTAAATTTGAGTATTAATAAGTGTAAATCCATCACCTTTACAAAAAAAATAATTAAAAGTAATTTCTCTTATAGCTTAGGTGGAGAATATCTGGATAAGGTCGAATCTATTCAGGATCTAGGCATTACATTAGACAGTAAACTACATCTTGACCTACACATAGACAATATCATAAATAAGGCCTTTAAAATGTATGGTTTCGTCATTCGCTCTGCTGAAAAATTTACACGACCATCGACCTTCCTCTATCTTTACAAATCCCTGATCCGTTCTCAACTTGATTACGCTGTGCCCATTTGGAATCCTTTTTATAGAAAGTACGTTATAGCTCTCGAAAAAGTTCAGGAAAAATTTCTGCGCTGTATGCATTATAAATGTTTTCACAATCGTTTGACATATAAACAACTCCTTGACAAATATGAACTCTTAACACTAGAATTAAGACGTAAACAAATAGAAGCCATGTTACTTTATGATCTTTGCCATCACAGATATGATTGTATTCCTATTATTAATAAGTTATGTTATAGAATTCCCACTAGAACGCATTGTCGTAATCCTTGTCAAGTGTTTGCAATAGCACGATGCCGCACAAATGCTGGAAAACGATCACCATTGTACAAAATAGTTGATTCTTACAACAACAACTTTAATTCCATAGATATTGCAATAACGCGTCCTAGCACTTTTAAGAATAAAGTTCTTGAGGATTTGGTATTGTAAGTATACCTACTTGCTTGCAATATTAAATTGTCAAGTGCGTACACCACACATCTCTAATAAAATTATAAAATTTAAATGTAATCTGTGGTAAACGAGGTTGGTGCTACAATTATTAAAATTAAGTAGTTATTACTATAATTAAGTTAACATGTTCATTGTGGCGCTGTTAGTTTACCCAAATAAAAAAAAAAAAAAAAAAAAAAAAAAAAAAAAAACATTTTAGATGACTTTTTTAACAGAGGGGTTTAATTTTTTCTTTGGGCTTGCCTTATTCTCTCTGGTATGGGCAGACAAAAACGTGGATGAAGGACTTTAAAACGAGAACGAGGACATAGGACGTTTGTCCAGAAAGATGCCTATTCACACAAGCCTTGAAAACTTTCTCATATCCCGAAACCTGTTCCAGTTCTGACTCCAGGTTCCACATAGATTGGATGTACACGTACAGTTTCCCTGGTTTCCTTTTATCATCGTGTACAATTACTTCTATATGTATATTGGTGGCATAACTTCCCAGGTGCAGTTCCGATTCAGTTTATGAACCAATAGGGTAAGCTACCAAAGATTTTAGAATCCATGAGTCAATCGGTTCGCGTAAATTTTGAATCTAGCTGAAACTAATCAGCGTAAAATTGTATGTAAATCTTTGACCACCGATCTGATTGGCAACGGCGAGTAAGTCTGAATAATGATGATAAGCCAATGATGAAGATCGCCTCTTCCATAGCTGATCAGATCAAAGAAGATTCCTTCCAAACTGAAGTATTCGAATGCAACAACAACTTGAGGTACATTTAAGTTTAGAATGTCATTATGTCGAAAATAATCAGAATCCATAACAAAAACCATTTTAGCTGCATCTTACACTTGGCTTACCTAGAACAATGGATATTGTGGTGTGTTAACAAGTGCAAGATGCATGAACATCCGCCTACGTGAAGTAACGGGGAAACATTATGGGGAACTATGGGTCACAGAAGCACCTACGTTGCGTGAGACTACCGACCGCACAAAGGGCGCTTTGGTACATGGAATGTATGATGTAAGTAGTTTGGATGTGGAAGTTGATAGCTCCATGGTAGTGGTTCAAATGCCGCCGTAACGAAGGCGAGACATGGATTTGAATCTTAAAAATCCTTTCGATGAAAGGTAAGTATCGTGTAGTGAGCACGGTGACACAGAGTAAAGGGACACTGTTACGATGATAAAGAAATCTTTTTACCAGTAATCTGTCTGACCTCCTGACATGTTGAAAAATACTGCCGCCAAAATGGTGTGTTCCGACAACTGCACTTGATATACTTGCTTACCAAATCGACCACAGCTTCATTTTGTGATTAAAGATTTTATTGTGGTCGTTTGACCACAATATAACCCTATCCATAGTAAAAATTAATAAATAAGTCATAAACAAAAACATAACACTATAAATGATGAGGAAATTCGGAAATTCCATAAACTATAAAAAAACATAAATGCGTATTACTAAGATTACCTAAAATTAGACCGAGTACCGCATCACCCGAGTTATGGCGATTTATTAACATCATCAATGCTTTATGACCACGATATTACACCATAAAGACACAGAATATGACTAAGCAGTATCTCAATTCTCAACTCAAGTTGATCCGGAAATAATCACGTATTTAGACCCAAGTTATATTTCTTTTCCATAAAAGAATACCAATAGAAATATCCATCCATGTATTGATGGGAAAAATGTACAAAGCGTGAAAGATCTAGATTCTAGGTGAAGATAAAAAAATATCTTTATAGTATAACCAATAATTACGTATTATAAATAAATATTGATAGGACACTACAAGTAATAGTCAAATGCTGGTTGTCAATCTAAAATAGCGTTGCGATAAAAACAAATATTAAAAGAAGTTAGAAAAAAAGGGGAAACACGTGCTATGCTAAATTGACTTACTATTTTAGCTATACATTAACTGTAGGAAAGTGATAGGCATCTAATTGCTTTATATTATGATCTATGATTAACAAGTTAAGTTATACAATCTGTAACACAGTGTAGAAGGTACATTTTGTTATAAAATCTAATAGGATTAATAAAAACCGAATGATTAGTGAGGATATTTATAAAATGTAAGCTGCTTTTGAAGAAGTCAGTAATCAACAAAGAATGTATGGTAATAGCGCAGACGATAAACAAACTGAAAGATTTGGTAAATCATGTCTATCGAAGAATCTATTACCGATGGTGTAGACGAGTTCTTGACTGGAGACCACACACAGACTAGCAAAGAATGGAACACCCTCCGCTAGGTTCACTAAAACCTAAAACTATACACCAGGAACTGGCAGAAACTAACATAATGGTAATCTTAATCTGTGGTGAAGGACTGGATGACATGGCTTTTGAGAAAGGCCTATATCATAATTCATCATAATTTTCTGATGATAGAGGAATTGTAATTGTTTAAAAACTAAAGATTATAAATGTTACACCACATCAGGAAGCGTCAGACATAAAAATACCTCCTTGACGTTTGAGAATTTAATAACTTAATAACAGTAACAGTGACAACAGATATGCTTGCGGCTACGATGAATAATCACATACCATGTAAGTTGATGGCGTTAAAATACGATACTTTTTACAGAGATAAAATACTGGCGTAGAAAAAACATGGTAGGTATATAACGCACGTAACAAGTATAGTATATCCTGATATTGGATCATTTCGTTGTGTTAGCTATTTATAAAATAGCACATATAAGTAGATTATTTTTAATGTGTTTAGTCGATTTACATCGAATATTTTGTATCTGTTGTCTGTGGTAGAATATTTTTTAGATTGTCTGTGTCTGTGTAGATGGTCACACTTATTACTTTACTTTCGCTCGAGACTTTGTACTGAGAACACAAAAATACAAGAAGTTAAAGGATCTTTGGTATTTTATTGACAATCCACATCTCTCCGCGCCCGAAGTAATACGAAGAAGATTTCAGTTGGAATCTATACAGATGGGGTGCGTAATGTTAGATGCATCATATCACAATACAAATCGCACATGAAGTATCGCCTTGCTTATGTTTTACATTGGTGCAATAAATTTTCTTCAGACGAAGTTATTGAGAACACACATGTTAACTATGTGATTGTGGGATATCTACGTCGTGTGTGAGAGCTATTACGATACTTATTTGCAAACACGTCTTGATTGTCGTTCTAAAGCAACAAACGTATATACAACGTGTAACCGTTAAACGGTTTGTTTAGAATTTTCTTAAGTTTAATAGAAATTGGCAAAAGTCGAAATACTTAATTCTGTGAGTAGGTTTTAACTACATAATCAGCATAATACAAAAATTTTTACGCAAAACATTCTGTCTAGCTTCCTACACAAACTACAAACGATTATCGTTTTACTTTCTCCTAAGTATCCCACTATCGATATAGAATCTAATCGAATCTTACAATCAATCTCTCAAACGCATTGATCGATCAGAAGAAAAAGAAAACTGCCGCGTAGTGATGGGAAAGTGTCGATTGGATTGTCAAATTTGTAAGTAGTCATTTCATCCAATTAAGTATATTTTTCATACAGCCAAGAAGTAAGATCACGATTGAAGTATATTGAAAGACGGCTTGACAACAAGTAACTATTTATTTTATTCTATATTCAAATACGACATCTCCCCCAAATTACAATAATACCCCTTACTTCCCCCATACAAATAATGATAAAAAAAATACATCAATAAAAATAAACTCATTCACATCCATGCAAATAAATTTAGTTTTCCGCTGTCACCATGAAGTCAAAGATTTTCATAGGGCATCGTGCCTCTACCCAGATGGATAATCCGCCTTACTAAAGCATGACATTTAATATCACTCCGCTTGAGGGGCCTTCTGAGCAAATCGCTCTCAGTTCGTACTGCGCACGGCTGTCAAATACTGTCAATTCTGGCTTGTTTATTTCATGTTCCCATAGAGGCGACTATCCTTCTGGACGTTTTAAATTCTTTGCATGAAGTATATTGAAAGACGGCTTGACAACAACTAACTATTTATTTTATTCTATATTCAAATACGACAACGATTCAATCTAATCATGATCTTTATATCCTTCAGGATATTTTATGTCGTTTACTACCGTCGCCGCGTCGGCTTCGGAGGATTCCTTGAGGAAGGGTAGGTAGGTAGGTTATAAAACGAATTTAAAAATAATAGTTATTATTAAAAATTAAAAATGTTTGGTTATTATATAATTTATTTAAGTTAATTTTATCAACGGTCGGTCCCCTAAAACCTTCTTCAAGGAGAGACACCCTGTAGTCAAACCTAATTCTTAGCTTGGCCATCGCCATATTTTCATAAAGCTAATAGTGCGTCCATGCTTCGCGAACCGAGCCCGAGCTGAGCCACGTACGAACAGAATTCGTTTGTTGCTCGCGACGTCAAGTATGGAACAAAGGTATGAACGTTACAACGAGCCTACAACGCAGTGTTGCCAGTGGCCGATAGTCAAAAGCAACATTAGACAGGTCAAAAAGTAACATTTTCAAGAGAAAAGTAACATTATATTATACATAGGGCAATTTAAAACACAAAAAAAAACTCGAGTTCTGTTTTCCATTGGTTCTCGCGAGGGACGCGCGTCTTATTGTCATTTTTTTTAACCTCGAGCCAAGGGTGCTTCGAAAGAATCGTAGAACAATTTTATTAATTCCCTAGGTGAGAAAAAAAAGAAGAAATCCAAACATTCATGCTATTGCTATCTTCTTCATTCTTCAATAGACGATGGCTAAAAATTAAGTACATATAGTACATACTACACCAACGCGACGAACGATACTTTGGTGCGTTCCGATTATTCACGGTTATTTTTTGTTTGCTGAAAAACCTAAAAGTAACATTTTGAATCATGTAACATGGAGGTAACATGAGTGGGTCAAATGTAACAAAAGTAACATTCTGGCAACGCTGCTACAACGAGCACGATGCGAAAAAACTGTCAATCTGGCGGTGCTCAGTTAAGCCTGTTGAGCGCGAGACGAATGCTCGTTCGAGGCTCGCAAATCCGTCCATGCTACGCGAAGCGAGCACGAGCCGAGCTTCGAACGAACAGGATTCGTTCGTTGCTCGCGATTTCAAGCGTCGAGCCTTCAACTACAATCCTCTGTGCGACGAGCCTACAACGAGCGCGATGCGAATCCCTGTGTCCGTGAAAAAACTGACAATCGGGCGGAGCGCAGTCGAGCACGCTACGAATGCTCGTTCGAGGCTCGCAAGCCCGTCCACGTTACGCGAATCGTGCCCGCAGTGTGCTCGTTCGTGGCTCGGCTCGAGCTCGGTTTGCCAAGCATGGACGCACCATAACACAACTCTAGTTATATATTTCACTTGGTATAATATATAATGATTACAACCATGAATGAAGTCCACAATTTTCACACAAGACCCAACACCATAGCCCAGATAGCCGTACAAGGTGTGGTCGATTTCGACACACCATCGTTATTTTAATGGAGTGTTATTAACATCGATATATTGCACTAGATAGTGCACCTCTATTTGTAGAGTATTTTTAATCTTTTATCATACTGTTATATAGATGATAGCCCCCTTACTCACATTATTTGACAATGGCAGTAAGTTGACATTATTTACGAGACAATAATTCCATCATTGACTAGCGTTTTATGAGCAAGGTCTTATAAATTTTATACATATCAATTAGTAGATTGAAAATTTGTACCTGCGTGTTAAATATTTTGAGATATAAATGACTACGGATAAAAAATCTAATAAACTATTTCATCAAAACTTGCTTGTTTCATTAGAATTTCACATAGCGTTCACAACATCTCCGTTTGTTTCTTACGACTGAGCATAGTTATTGTTATCACTGACTTCTTTCACTAAATTGGTCACTGATACTCTCTATTTTTAAAACCCCGTGATACATAGCAATCTTCAAGAAACCTAGCTAACTATGAAAACTGCAACAAAATTGATTCGATGATTTTCGAGATATAAGTACACTATCGAACTAACAGAAGACGTCGTTTCATAACATGCAAAGAATAAGTATATCTCACTGTTACAAAAGTAATGTGGCAGAACTCAGAAGAAGATAAGAACATAAAATAAATTGCAGAAACGATTGCCACTTCCATAAACTATATGGCCGTAGCAAACGTTGGTGGTCGATGCACTAGCGTCGGTGCAGTATGGTATGGCGTGAAACCCATAGCCCATGGGTGCACACTGTTAACCTAATTGTAGCTTATATGGCGCACAATACTGAGTCTGTCATCACAGACTAATAGTGTGAATGGAAACCAAAGGGGGATATTGTGATGCGATGAGTTACTTATTGGGTTCTTGTTGAGTACACTTTGGAATTCTCCCTTTATTTGATCACTTGAATAGCAGTTCTTGTTATTCTATTATTTTCATAATGTAGTTATGGGCGTTCCATTTGCGACCCGACTACGAATTTAGATCGTTATAACTTAAAACATAATCTTGAATCGCTTTTCAATTCCTTTATCCAAAGTTCACTCCAACAACCGCTTGTAAATCTTACTTTAGTACTGCTAAGCAGCTAACTCTAAATTTTACAGGTATTCTGGGTTACAATCAATTAAATCACATCGTAAGATTGATCTGATCATAACTCTAATACTAAACTTTAACACAGTTCCTTTTCACATCCGCGTTAGCATAGCGATCAACAAAGGAACAATTAGAGTGGGCAACACGACCCACACTCCTATCGATAAAATAAATATAAACCTGAAACCTTAACCAGGTCAACCTACATAGGAACCGTAGGCACCATTGAACGAACATATTGTGCATACAAATATCTACATTACACCATTTGTACACAGTGAAGGTACCACGTATAGATAATTGATAAATAATGGAGTTGGAAGTAACATCGGTGCTGGAGACCACCGTGGAAATAACAATGAAGATAATAAAGATACAAGATAAATTAGCTAGGAAGATACTGCGACAGAAGCCAATTACAATCAAGAGTTATCTACAAACAAATTCTTAATAAGTAAGTACTAACAAAATTTACATCAAAATTTAATAGAAAAAAAAAACCTTAGGATGACACCATATTTTTTAGAATTTTTACTTTCATGTAGGTAGGTGAGTTACAATTTTAGAACTGCTCAGTTACGTTTATTTCAGGATTCCAAACTCCAATGCAATAGTTGTTTTAAGAAATAACATTATTTTTCATGGAATTGGCAAGCTATCGGCTTCTCAAAAGAACTCTGAGAGGAATAAAAATGGTAACCGAACATAATTGTTAAATCACAATAAACTCACGGACGCCATTCCAACAATCAATTGTTGAGGAATCGATATCCGAGAACTTTTTTATCGTTGTGTATTCGATTAATAATAATTCCGATGGAAGACGTGCTCAAATGTGAAAGATGAAAGTTAAAGGAATGGCAAATACTTTTAGCTTTGAATGCCAAAAAAGTTTCATCTCATTACAATTCAACAAGCAAAAAATGCATAGTAAAAGTCTGTTCTTAAGTCGATTAACGAAAAACATAATCCGGTTGTGACCTAATTAAGGAATTCCCTTAAGCATAGCAACCGTAATCATAAGCACATAATTTAACCCGACGGCTCACCGCATGACCACAAACGACTTCAAAGATCCCTTAAGCCGCGAGATCACTGGCTTTCCTTCCGCGTCTTTATTTAACAAGTGCTATAAATAAAGATTTGGCTTTTTCAATATGAGGACAGCTGCTCCGACCGCCTATAAAGAATAAAACAAAACCAAAAACGGAATAATGGCCATGACGAGAGGGCTGAGCAAACTGCTTGAGTGATTTACCAGAAACCATTAATGTGTATTGGGCAGCCGTTGAGAAGCTTAGACAAATATCTATGACTCTATTTCGAGATGGAGTTAATGGGCTTTACAAAGTATTAGTTTTGGAGATGTTACAAATTGTTACAAGACGATGGACATATCTACTATGTGTTTGGTATCTTCTATCCTACTAATATTATAAACGAGAAAATTAATATGGTTGTTTGTTACTTTATCACTCGGGGATGCTGGTAAAACGAGAGAAAAAAGAAGTTCAGTAATATTTTGTAAAGACGTTTTATTCTGAACAGAGTTATAAAAATATACAGTTGTTTTTTTTATTGAGACAGAATTTTAATACTAATTTTTGCATTATCAATTAAATGCACTTTTAAACTTGGGATTGTTTCAGAATTTAAAATAAATATTGCAAGTGGTTTCTGTTTTTGCCTTAATATTTTTTTGGAGAGGATAAGTTATTAATCTCAGGTGGCTTTAACACCTTTACGCGTACAAGTTCGGTGACCCCTGCGAGCTCTCAAACAGATGATTCTATATCTCTAGTCTTCTAAGTCTAGATTTATACCACAGTTATTAGGCTCCTAACTTCCACGGTTAATATTAAATGGTCCATCGATATACCAACCATAATTTTCTCGAATACTAAAAACTAGGTAGCTAATTCTCAGTTAAGAGAAAAGCTACACATTGCTGCACTAGCAGATATGACATACATACTGAAATACAAATGTTGTCATATATGAAGATAATAACAATGATGAGACTATACATATCATTTCGCTAATCTCGGACAGTGTGAACTTAATTTGTATAATTTTATGTCTGAGTAAATAATGCTGCATAATTTCATTTAAGCATTGTTTTGGATTTTTTTGCGGAAGGGGCCGTAATGGAGTACCAGAATTGCAAGGTGTTCACCCCTTCCCACTTATCTTATATTAGTTTGCATTGCGAAAAATCAGAAATAATTGATAAACATAGATGTAACATTGCGTTTTTGTGTAGTTTTTAATTGGTTGTGCTGTTTTTTTTTTAATTCTTATTCTATTTGTTATTACTACAGTCTAAATAATTGATAAACATAGATGTAACATTGCGTTTTTGTGTAGTTTTTAATTGGTTGTGCTGTTTTTTTTTTTTTTATTCTTATTCTATTTGTTATTACAGTATTTAATGTAATGTTGTGTGTTGTCATGAATAAATGTTTTTTCTTTCTTTCTTTCTTTCTTTCTTATGTAAATACAAGAAAAATAGAACGATGTTTGTAACTACATAGAAAGGGTTTTTTTATCATCAGTATTCCTTCACAAACCATTGATCTATTACATACTATGTATACGCATAGTACGTATACGCATACTACGTAATAATAGCCCAATGTCACAAAGTTATAAAAAAAACTAACTTTTGCGGCCCGGTTATTACAATGATGGCCCAAACCAATAAATATACATCCTAGAAAGGTCGGAAACCCCGGTACTCGAGTCAGACTCAGACTTACACTTGGCCGACTTCATTGTAGATGGAGAGGACTTTTTTGCTATAGCAGATAGGCATGTGTTTGTTCACAATATTGTCGTAGTAAGTGATGAAATGGCCGAATTTGGTCTGACTTAAAACCTAAAAGGGAACTCGTTTTCAATGGCCGCTGCCAGCAAATCAACCTGACTGATGTAACCAACCAGGCATGCTGCAGACATAATTAAGTATGCTTCTTCATACCAGGAAGATTCAGAAACCTGTCGGACCATCTGAAGGCGTTAAAAGAAGCTATTCCTAATTTCATCATCAACATCATTGTACCTAGGCAATAAAGTTTTGTCAGTAATGATTTTAAATTGCAAAATTTCATAGATTGAGCGTTCATTTGCATATGGTGTTGTCAATTCTTCCGGGCGTGATTGGGCAATTGTGCAAAATACGTTTAATTATTTCGCAAACGTGATGTGTTGTGAAGGTAGGATGTTTATTGTGCACAATAAAAATCGAAAGCTTCTCTTGCGTAACAAAGTAAATAAATTCCTTTTTGGTACTCGTTTCGAAGTTATATCATATTTATTGATTGGTCAATTGATAATGATGTCAATAGATTAATTTAATGACCCCTAAAAAAGTTCATAATGTTGGAGGTAATAAAGTTTTGTTGACACTTTCTGGTATGTCGTAACGACGGGAGAGCTGCTTTAATGCATTGTTATCTTTCTCATAATCAATTTATTGAAAGGAATAGTTCATTGGTGATTTATTAATAACAGACTAGTCTAGGCCTATCCGTCGATGTATTTAAAATAACAGAAAATGATTGGGAATCTAGTTCAGTTTCCGCAATTGTATAAAGCTTAAAATTCTGTTATGTGAGATAAGCCTTACTTACCTGGCTTATAAATCTGTAGTGGTACCTAATAACTTAGTAGTGCTATGTTTACGAAGAAACAAGGTAAGGATACAAAGTAGAAGAATAATTTTATCACCAACGCACCTGTTTTGAAAGTAAACTCTGTAAATAGGTCGTCAACATAAGAGATGTATAGTCGTCAAGTTAATAGTCGGAATCGGAAGAGTTTCTTTGTTTAATAAACGGGTTAGTCTCCTGGAGCTACCAGTCGGATTCAAAAAATTTGGGAGCTACGCATTATCCCCGATAATTAAGTGTAGGTACTTTTTATCCCGGTAATGAGGGTGAAACCGGTGGGACAGCTAGTTATAGAATAAAGTCCAAATAAGGACACACTGAAGCGCTTGTGGTGTAGCATGATAAACCGTTCTTAATCGATCGGCAAGTTAAGCTACCACTGTCGTGGTCGGTACCTGCATGGGTGACCGCTTAGTGGTTTCCGTGCTTCGGAAGGGACGTAAAGCCGTTGGTCCCGGTTATCACTTAATTGTGATAGTCGTTAAGCTAGTTGGCCTTGTAGGCGGCTTGAAAACTCCAACAGTAGGTTGACCACTAGCCTACATCCGCCGATCCGCAGTGGGCACGCGTGGTAGAGTATCTGCCCATTCCCTTCACCCTGATTTCCGCGAAAGGAGGCCTGTGCTCAGCAGTGGGACATTATAGGCTGATGATGAAGAAAACACAAATTGTCTGAGCAAGTCAAGTAAAAAAAACAAATTAAGTTGAATAATGTTACTGATCTTCTGCCAAAAATATTTCTGTAAACATACATATACATGTTGTACATTACCGTATGCTGTTGAATAACACGCAGGTAGGGCATCGGAATGTCGTCGGGCGAAAGTAATGCGTTACAACCGATAACTGCTTCATTTGGACCATTCGGACGAAAATTAATATTATAACTGCCATTTTTGGTCGTAAAATTATATTTAGAAAACGCCAGTGGCACTTTATAATAGGTTTTCACTGCGTTATTATTGTGTGGCTATTTTCTAATGAATAATGTATTTCTAAAGGTTATGCAAATGATTTTAAATTGCTATTTATATATTTTTAACCGACTTAAAAAAAAGGAGGAGGTTCTCAATTCAGTTGTATGTTTTTTTTTTACCTCATAACTCCGTCATTTATGAACCGATTTGGAAAATTCTTTTTTGTCTGGAAGGGTACACTTCCGTTTGGTCCCATTGTCATCAGATCATGATTTGATTACTTCTTCGTGTACTTTGAAGTCGGTTTAAGTTTTTTGTAAAACAGTCCAATTATTACGTGAATTCATCCTCATAAACATTAAGCTATACCCTTGACATAGTAGTAGACTAGCTACCAATGTTGACACCTTTACAGACAAAAGAAATACCATACGGGCCTAGAACAGATTATTTGGAATTCACAAAATATGTGGACCGCAAATCGAATGCAAATACTATTCTGAACCAGAAGCCAACCAACTAGGCTATCTCAGGTGTATTTCTTAAGTCGCGTGCCAGTTTCATAACTTTAATGATTATAAAATATAATCTGTTTACTAAAACTGAAATTGTTAATTGCTATAAAACTAGTAACACGTTGATTGACAATGCACTTAGTAAGGTAAAGGCTATCATATTTATAGGAAGTAACAGTCAGACACAAGGTGCTCAAGTACTGATTCATGTGTCATATGTAAGGGCCATCCATACCTAATGGATCTGGTAGGTAAAAAGGTTGGGCGTTTTTTTATGGACGCAACACACGGGTTATTACCGACCCTTTCTGTCTCCCCTGGTGACATACTCACGCGCAGGAACACAACATAAGTTATTTGGCTGCGCTATTCTGTAAGGTGGAGTTACTTCCTCAGTCGAGGTGTTCTTTCCGTGAATAAAACGCACTACCTCTCTTTAATTATTCAGTACTGATAATTTAAAAGTAAGTTACACTTTAAACTAATGAATAATTTTAGGTAAAATATTTTTTTGTAAGGTTCCTTTTTTTTTCAAATTATTATGTTTGTAGTAATTTGATAGGATAGATATGGTACAAGCTCTTTGGTAGGCATAAAATGGCCATAAGTGAAGAAATATTCTAGTAAATAAAAACGAGGAGATATAATAATTCCTATTTATTCTTGCGTTGCAGCATTTTCCATAACCTCAAAAATCATTCCGATATCGGATAAATAGAGTTAAAATCAAAGGCATTTTTAAATGTTGACTTGGACACATATGAAGGAAAAGCTACTGAAGTTACCACCAGCTCAGCACTTCGGAAGCCAGCCTTCAACTGCAAGGTTACATTTTAAAATCTTTTTGGAAAATCTTTTTGGCTATTATTTTTCCAAATGTTATGAGTAAAGTAGCTCCCTAAATGATGCCAATAATCAGAATTCGATGTCACAGCATAATAAAAGAAGAACAATTTGATGTATATCAGCAGCAGGTCTATGTTTCTTTCTATACATATAATTTCATTACATATTCATTGAAGGGCAGGCAAAAAGCAGAAAATAATAGCAGAGAACTGAAAAGAGTGGCATAAAAGAGAAGGCCAATATCTAGCAGTGGGTTGACGTTGGCTGATATGATGATCTAAATAACAGATACATCACAAAAATAAAATAAATCAAACATTCCAGTCACACTCCGAACGAGTAATTACACGGTAATTTCGCATTATAATATAAATTCATAACCAATTAATCCAACTACCAGACCAAGGCTAACTCCAATACACCACGAAACGATCGAATTAATGAAGTACAAATTAATAAGCTGATCAGTAATCGTCTGTCAGAACACACGACATAGTTTAGTGATATGCAAACAAACAAACGCACATGACACGCGCTAAATGGTGCAGAATTAATTATATTGACGTTTAGCCTTAAATATATTCATGAGTTTATAGATATAAAGCGTCACTTTGATTTCTGTGATGGAGGAAATGATATAGGTGTAAATATTTACTAGTTTTTAGTGTCAAGAAATTGATCAATAAATAGACCCGATACATTAATATTACAATGAATTTAGTTCGCGAAAGCTTAAAAGTACTAAGAAATTGATCAAATTTGAATATGTCTGTTTATGAATTGAAATGATTTCTACAAAAGTGTTCGAGTATCTTTTCAGAAACTCTGGTTTATCCCGTTCCAGGTACAAGAGCCAGTAAAATATTTTTAAATTCCTTAAAGCTATTATATTGCCAGCTCAACAGAGTTCTTTGAACCGTAACTCCAAAAGTAATAACAATTATGATTCATTCATAACATAACACAAAATCGATACAATGGCCACTTTGTAAAACATGTTAAATGTAATGTGAAAACATTTCCTTACACTGATGACAAGTTAACCAATGACGTGATCAATACAATGACAAAAATCCATGTTACAGATCATTGCAAGTGTCATGTCACACCTCGTTACGCAGATAAGCCATTTAAGAGTGTGAAAGACATTCTTACAATAAACTTACTTAATTCTTACAATAATATGGACCGCTGCCCGAGAAGCAGTTTTGTAGTGGTGCAGTAAACTCTTTTATGGAATCGCTACTATTCACCCCGTTGTTTTATCCACGGTAGGGTAAAAGTCTGTGTCTCATGCCTGCCACAGGTTCCCTCCGTGCCCAATTCCATCAGGATTGGTTACGATATTGAGGCGTCATCGTTATGAGATAACAAATAGTATCAGTAGAATTTAGGAAATCCCCTTTGGATCATATAAATCTTAGTCATTCCGCTAAGATAATTTTAAGAATGGACAAAAATGGACTTTACGACAATTTAGTTCCTTCTTTGGAAAAATACCCTTAAGCCTTTTGAAACTGGTCTTCACTAATATTTGTTGTGATATTTTGGTTCTATATTGTTGATGAAATTTGTAAATGATGGTATATTTATTCTGGTTGTTGGATGCTAGTTTATATATAGTTGTTACTTCCACAATATTATTATCATCATTGGTACCACCTAGTAACGGCTGCTTTGAGGAAATGATTACCATTAATAATATTATCGACCACATTTACCACGTTTTTTCCATGTTATATACGTATAGATGGAGGAAGAAATTTATATGGTAACAGCTTTTAAATAAAATGAGCGAAGACTAGCAACTTTTTGATGATACGTTTTTCGCTATTGGATGTATGTAGTTAGAATCATTTATTCAATAATACACAAATGGTGATTCAAGATGATGATAATGGCAATGAGAATAAAACATTATTTTGAATACTGATTAAATTTTATGCATACATTATGCATGTTTTCATTATATTAAAAATATTGAATGTCAACCATTGAATTATTACGCTCAACGTTTTTTCTCACTGGAGGTCGATTTAGTTCCATGATCGTAATCTATGTTTACGATCGATTAATGTTGGCTTGTAACACCTACTTTAGAACACTGTTTTTTTATAATATTATAAAATTCAGAATATTTTATTCATTTTTTGAACTCTTCAATTACTTTATCTATTGATCGTTTTTTGATTAGTTTCATTTATTGATCAATTAACTAATTATAAACGAAATTTTGTTATTCATTAATTTAAATACGCACCTATAATAATAATATACTCCATACATCCATAACTTTTTAATAAAGATGTAACATAATATTACTAAATTGAATTGTAAGTAATTTGTGCTAAAGTGCCGATTAAAATTGAAAGTAAAGTATCGCAGTCGATAACATTTTAATTTACACGATTAATCGGCATCCGTCAAGTATTACCGGTCTGCAAATAAAAAAGCAGCTGTAAGGTAATTATGTCATTGGGTTGTAGTGTGGCCACACGTTTAATTTACTTTGGGCATATTTGAAAATAAAATTATAATAAAGATGAAATAATAAAATGACAGCTCTTAGCGCCAGGAAACAAACGGAGCTTTTACATTGGTAACGAGATAATTTTGACCAAAGATTGTTCGGTTTACTGAGTTAAACTGGACTACTGAGTGTAGGTAGGCGACCAATACCTGGGTATGTATATTTCTTAGTTCACTAATAAAACCTTCAGGCTTAATTAACATTAATTATATAATAAACCACTCGATGTTGTTTTTTTAAATAATATGTTAATAAAGAATAACGATAAAAAAACAACAATCAAAACATTAACATGGTCACCCCACTAACCCACTCGGAAATCATAAAATAATGTTTTAATTGCGCATACGCATACGTGTGACCATAATTACACACGAAGATGGCTACCAATGCACGCCACACTTTCTCCGATGACATGCCACATGGATCGTGACATAGTAGGTGCAATGGTATTTATACTCCTCATTTTAAAGGCTATATTGACATGCAAAGTTTTTCCAACACGGAATTATGGTGCAATACTAGAATTGCAAATTGTGATGATGGACGGTTGTTTGTACTGTTACAAATTGCTCCGTTTGTTGGGCAATGATGGAGCACAAATCCAATGAAGGATGGAAAGAGGTTCAAAAGTACCAGATCGCTTAATACTTTGGGTCGCGGTTAAAAAAGTAACAATGACATAAATTGTTATTATAGGACGCGCGAGGACCAGAGGGACAGCTTTTTAGATTATCTAAATAGTATTTCACGAGTACAGGCATAAACAGAAAACTTCATAATATTCCTGCTTTTAGGTTTCCTAACTTACATTGATATTTCTAAACCTTCATTTGAAATGGGTAAAACATGGGCAAAACAAACTTTATCATCAGCCCTAAGGCTTTCGCCAGTAGATCGGTCTAAATTGATAATCCAAATTCACTTTCACACCCGCTCCATTGGGAAATCAATCAAACGATCCGAAATAACGCCACGTTTTTTATCGCGATAAGTATTCCAAAAAATTACAAGAGCTTACTAATCAGTAGGTATATTTCACAGTAATTACAGAAACTAGAATTAATAGAACACTTGAAAATGAATAGTTATATACTTACCCCCTTATTCATAATAAAGTTATCAAACGTTGATAAGCTAAAATTCTGAAGTCTTTATCTAACACGTGACATCTGGTGATCGAAAGAGTGAGAAGGAGGACACTATTACACTGATTTAGTTAAAAAGCGATTATGAATAAGGGGGTTAGTCCAATAATACCATAGACCATAATCTCTTTCTAGTTTGTTTAGACATAAATACTTATACAACTTTATTTAGATTAGTAGATTAGATCAAAGGGATAAGCAATGTTCGTAATTTCCATACACTAACATGGCATTTGGAGACATCACACGTAAAATATTCATTTGTAAATTTTCTCGAGCATGCGACACCTCGCCGCTAAGTGCTCACTCGTGTTCCCCTAGATCGCAAACTGGAAACCAATGTAAACCCAAGTGTGCCCAAGTGTGGAAAGTTATTGTAAAGGGCTGAAGTTGTCCGTGTCTTGGAAATTGCTTTAATTTGCAAGAGATATTCAGCAAAGTGAAAATTTTGAAGACAGACATAGGATGTAGTATGATTTATTAAAATCCAACCATGCCAAGTGACGATTGAAAATACATTATGACGGGTTAATTTAAGATGATTTGAAATTTGCATCTATAAATCCAAATATTCCTGATCAAAACATCATTTAGAAATAACATTAGGTACCTATTGAAGTATTTTGCCACATAGGTATGTGCAAATCTCACTAGGAAGTGACTAGTTACACTTAAACGAACTCATTAACCTCAAAACGATCGTAAATTAATATTTAAAGCAAGTCCCACTTAGTACAAACAGATCGATGTAACTGATGACAATCGTGAAGAAATCGAGATTAATCCGATTATAAAACCGAACACACTTATGATGTAACTCGATATTTTATCAAATATCGATTAATGTAATGCAATTTATGTGGATCAAGAGAAATAACGCAAGAAAACTTTCTCAAAAGGAAAACATAGTTATGCAAAATTTTCCGTTGAAAATACCAGTTCACTAACTCGATTCACATTTCCTTCTAACTAATATCCGGAGTACAGAATTTACAATTACCACAGTAGGTTAACACCTTGGAAGGTAGAAAATAATTACCAAGGTAGAAAGTATGGTAGCGAGTTAGTTAATAAGTTAAGTAGTTCATTTGCAGAAAATTGAGGACCTTACGACGATTCACGCGCGGATTTCCTTTCTTTACTATGGATTAGTGATTATCAACAAACATTAAAGAATTGTTCCTACATATTTTTCACTATTTATAATACTTATTTTTAATAAAGTTTAAAAGTCACATAGCATTTGGTAAAGTATCTGTCAATAATTGGATTCTATATTATTACCTGTATTAACATTTCACGTTGGTAATCCATTTATAACGTCTTTGCTCAGTTCGCCATGAAGACATAGGTAATACTTATTTAATTGAGCCAGATTTGTGAAAAGATTTTTTACAATTTTATAGGCCTGTGTTTGACCTTGGACAGATTCTTCAATTGAATTAAATTGAAAAACTACATATTTATGCAACTTTTCTAGAGATACCCAATAACTTACCAGCATAAACAGGCCATATTTATTACCAAATCGAACAGGCCCAATCTGCATCAAGAATGCCAGTTGTCTCCTCGTCGGTGGGCGCCAGATTGCAAAATGGCCGCACCGCCTAGTTAAAACATTTCCGAACGATAAAAGAGATAAACATGTACAAATTGGCCCCATTCGAAAATTTTAATGTTTTATTACTATTAATTGTCACTTAGGTATCACCGAAACCGTAGGTTTGGCCCTACAATAACAAGGAACTTTGACTAATTGGAGGTATAGTATCAACTATTGAATATTTATTTCTGAAATAACAAGCAGGTAAGCATGGGTCAAGTTGGTGATTGTAAACTGATATGACATTTAGCTGCAGATAATTTTGCTGCAGGTGCAAGTATGCCACTCCTTAGTTTTAATTTCCTAAGCTGGTCCACACTGCAGCAGCATCAGCATACTAACAAACGAAGCGGAGTCACCACGCAGGAGCAAAGATGAAGGGTTTTCGTCACATGCATTTCACTTCTCAGGCCTCACGATGATTTCAGTTTTCTGGGTGGGTTCCCACTTTTGTCAACTAGATTATTTTATTAAAGTACCTACGTATCTACTTTCGTATAATTATAATGGAAAATTAATTAAATAGGTACCCAAATGATTTCCTTTTGAGTAACACCTACCAATGATCCTTTGTGATTTATTAAATCAGTTATGGAAGAGTTCTCACTTGCAATTCATTAATTTAATGAAAGCATACTAAGTATTATTAGATGTTTTGGAATTATAATTCAAATTAATTATTATTCATCGAATAAATTATGGAGGTGCATATAACTATTGCAGAACCGTCATAAGATAATTTAGTTTCATAAATTATTTTAATCATAGTGTGATTAGTAGTCTTGACTGAGCTGTTGCATTGCATTGCATTGCAGTTAGTGAGTGCGATTAGATGTTAGTTTTTTTTAATCATCCTCATGATGTCCTATGGTGCTGAACAACCAAAATATGCATTCTTTAAAATCTTTTGAACTCCTATAAATGCTCAAACTTATCAATATCTACTAAGCCTTCAGCTGCTTTAAAAACGTTTATTACTAGTCATCTATAAAAACCACTACTGCCGCAAGCGATACAAATTTTATGTAAATACAATGTAACATACATGAGCGTTTTCCACTGTAGATGGACTGATTAGATAAAATATGTAAGTATTTGTTTTTTGCTCTCACTGAGGACCAGCTAGCCTTGCCAGTGCCAGTACCTCCGCTTTGAATGGAATCCTGATACACACCCACTAAGGTAAATCTTGCCTCACTTGATTTGTTTTTGCACAAAGCTATTTAGCTCGATAGCTTAATGTAGAAATGGATTAAATGCTTCTCTAGGTCGTTGTAGTTTTTATGCTCTTCAGTATTTCTGTTATCTAAGTTATCATACATTGGTGCTGCAAGCTTAGAATTTGAATGTCATTGAACATTATGTTTACTGATATCTTAAACAAAGAGATCAAAAACTTGACTGTATTTCAGAACATCCAAATTTGAAACATCGATCGACTGTACTGCGAATACTTATTCACCAAAACCGATAAAAACCAAAGCAAAGCAATGGTGTCACCAAATTCGTAACCAGCATCTTTGGTGCCTTACCATTTGGAACTTTAGTCCGTTCAAAGCAAATACTCAGAAATGCTGTCAATAGAAGTACTCGTATAATCAACATGATCTTATGGAAATGATATAAACCAGAAACGACTCTGTCCCTTCGCTGAGATGTCACGCCTCGATAACTGACATCAGTTAAGCTTATATGGCAACACACTGAATTACTATGATTACTCAGAAATGACGTGGAGATACGACCATGATACGACACACGACGCTTCATAGGTAATTGTAGCAACACTTAAATAGTCTTAATACAAGAAAGAAGAGAAGATATATTCAAATTAGTATAAAGTTCATTCCACCATTTCCACCATACAAATAATTCCATTGAATAGATTTTTCACAGTTGAAGACGTGTATCGCATCTCGATGGAGTGCATCCGGAACGAAGTTGAACGAATTGAATTTGTAAGTGTGGTTGGTACTGAGCTTATTTTGAATGGAAAAAGTTTTTGGCTTGCTAAAATTGTTAAAATACTTCGAGGGAGGATAAAGATTAAAAAAAAAAGTTTATTTATAAAAAAAAACATTGGAAGAGGATATGAAAAAGAGATTTGTCATGAGCCTATCTAATGTTAAAAGCTATAGAACAGTAGCAGTGACCTTCAAAACTGTTGATAATGTTAAACTGTTGCAAACAGGAAAACATTCAGTTGATGCAACTATATTTAGAATTGGTATCGGAAAGTATGTTGCTACTAAAACATTCAGTATACATAACATTTAATAAATAACGTGAGGTTAAAGTAAACACAACATTGCTAATAATCATACCGAGTAAAAAAAAAATTGAAATCTATTTCTGACGAGTGAACGTTCTTAAATGGTCTGTTCCTGTCGGTCGGTCTTCGTAATACCCCTTCCCAGGGCCAGATCCTGCCGTCTGGTCAGTTATCTAAAAAAAATCTTCTATCTTTCACATCTTTTTGTGCAGACAGGTAGAGCGTAGCGTTTATTCGCTCAAAGAGCAGCTCGACTGGGGAACTTACAGAATACCGCAGTCAAATAACTTTATGTTGTATAAAGAGACGTAAGTGAGTAAGGTCGCCAGAGCTCATTGGGGAGGGGGAAAGGTCGGTAAAGCATGAGCGCTGCTTCGTGTGTTGCAAGCGTCCATATCAAAGAGAATATAACGCTACGCTAAGAATGGCTACGGTACGCTTACCATCAGGCGAGCCCTATACTTGTTTACAGACATAGTCCTATAAAAAAACCTTTCAGTATTTCATATATTCAAAAGTCATGTCTCATCTAGTCAACCAGTCATGTCACAGCCACGGAGGTTAGACAGCCCCGATGTTTCGTTTACAAAAGCACAAAATACTGCTTTTGAAAAATCTATGATGATATGATATGGTATGATTTTCGTATGGATCATACCAGATCCATATGTTAGATCTAAGGACTGTCCAAACTAATTACATAATACTAAACTAAGTATGAAGCAAATATCCAGAAACTAAGTCCACGGTAGTAATAAAAATAAAAATATAAAAATAAAGAAGAATTGAATAATTCTCAAAGATGACGTCTAATGAGATTTATTAGCAGACCATACACCAACACCTACCGGTGCTTACCACATACAACCACATCATCACTTAAAAAGGTGAAATTGTGGTCAAACCAAACCAAATAGACTTCAATTAAATTTGAGTAAACGTGAAATTTTGCGTATAGATGCGTCTAACATGTGTGATATTTTGTATAGAAGTGGACTTTCCTGAGGTGAATGACCTGTGGAACATCAATAGATATGAAATCATGTGACGATGCTAATTTAGAAGACTAAGTATGTATTATGAATGTTTAAACATAACTCTTGAAATTAGTAACAGACGAATGAAAATGTAATGTCTTTTGTATTTTGTTACCTTCAAATACTGACCGTAAACTGTATATGGCGTAATGTATAGACATGGAACTATATAGGTATGTAAACGATATGAAAAACCAACAAAACACTAAGGGAGGGGACTCGAACGTAGACAGACAGTCATTAATCTTGGCTGTATGTGTACCCTTATCAAAAACTCCACCCCAGGTGGAAAACTTGCCTTAGGAAAACGTAATACCAACATTGCGTGTATGTCACACACACGTGATAGCTCTATTACATTATAGCTCTTTATCAAAGAATTTAAAACGTCCAGAAGGATAGTCGCCTCTATGGGAACATGAAATAAACAAGCCAGAATTGACAGTATTTGACAGCCGTGCGCAGTACGAACTGAGAGCGATTTGCTCAGGGAGCCCCTCAAGCGGAGTGAAATTAAATGTCATGCTTTAGTAAGGCGGATTATCCATCTGGGTAGAGGCACGATGCCCTATGAAAATCTTTGCTCTTTATTAAATAACTTAGAAAAGTTTGTGAGCATTAAATTCTGTCGTTCATGAATGTAGTAACTATTTTACTGAATGTTGCAAAATCTCTTTGGTTGCGAATATAGGAAGCAACTTTTTAATGTCAACTTTATTCGTCACAAAAATAATATTTGTCAATCAACTAGTCGGGCCGAATACGTTGTCGAATGAGTAAATAATACAATTACAAATTACAGACTTTTCAAACGTCAACAATATTAATTTCGACACATCTGTTGGTACTTGGTTCTTGAGACCAGAAATAGGCGCTGGGCGGTACATGTCGAGAAACGATATGAAATTGAGACATTTTATATTTGGTCCAAGATAATTCTCGAAAAATTAAAGAAATTGTCAAATACCTACATACTCTTCCTTCTTTTTATTCAGATCTCTTGTCTAATCTCTAATCACTCCGAGTTCAATATGATCATTATTCTTTCACCACATTGTGAAAACATACGTGATACTAACAGAAATTTCATAAAAATGTCACAATAGGTGGCCTTATAGGCTCAATTTGCAAGGTCTTACTTTACTGTAACTTGTTCAAAACACAGTGTCTTTTGAAAATCAATAAAATTCCTTGACATTCCATTCTAAACAATAAAATAACTGCGCCTAAACAAATGTGATTTATTTCCCAATTATCTCCAGGATTACGACCACACATCAAATAACAAATATTTATAGGTTTATTTACCGCTAGTTTTACTGTTCGAAGCCTATTATGTCCTATCGTAAACCAAACGCAACTAAAACAAGTGATTGTAACGTTATATGAGATGCAGGTTTAAATTGGAAATTACCATTATCAGATATAGGTAGTATTATTATTATTTGTCACCATGCCTGTTTTATGGTGTATTTTCTATTTTTATTTTTATATTGTATGTTTTTTATTATAATTTTTTGTATTTCACTGTATGTTCGTGATGTCATGAACGTGGGCCTCGACTGAAAACCAGCGCGAGGGTTTTGTCAACTGACCTAAGCATATGCTGAGTCTGGACCCATTCCTGGCATCACGCAACATTACATTACTGTTATTTTTCATTGTTTGTTCTGTCTCATATTTCATATTGTATGTAATTAATGTAATGTTGCGTGTTGTCAAGAATTAAACATGTTTCTTTCTTTCTTCTTTCTTTATATATGCTCCTGTCGAAAATCAAATCTATCTGTATATTGTGTCACTATTTTATCTGTACCATGGGACTCCTTTCCAGAGTTATAAGAAGCTTAAAAACAATCGACCATAAAAATTCTTCACTAACACACTTGAGTAGGGCTAGCAGTAACATTATTATGCCCGCTGCTCGCTATCACTTTTCACTTGCAACAGTACAACCCTAAAACAGTCGCGTGGGTGTCGCAATGACCTTGTCATATGTATCAATAACAACGGAACAATGCTCTCGATCGACCATTGTTTCAAGTGAGACGGACTCCAATTTGCACTTATTGTGCGTTGCGTTACATACAATAACATATTGTGCAGTTGATGAAAACATTCCCAAAACCATTGAAATGGCATGTTGTTCTTTGAGACGAAAAATTCGATATACGTAACAATTAGGTAAGGTTTTATATTCGTTTATGTTTCTACCTCTACACATATTTTTTCTAAATCCATGCATTTATCTGTAGCACGTATGTTAACTTCAAAAGGAAAAAGCAATTTCCTGCTATTCTTACTAGGAAATTGCGGAGTGGTGTTCAGATTGCACTGCTCCGACCAAATATCCTATATTTGTACTACTACCTTCTTATAACACTATATTGTCCAACATATCTATATAGTTTTATATACTAGGTGAAGGCTAATTGACCGTGAACTCTGTATTACCATATTTTATTAAAGCCAACCCATTGATGCTGGAATGCAAAAGTATTGCATCATCGGTGACCGTTCCAACGCCATGTTGAATTTGTTTGACATTTGCCTGCGCCATTTTATTTAGGTCTTTGTATTCTCTAAAAAAGATCTGTAAAGTATACCTACCTAATATAAGCGGGCGAGATTTTCTGTTTGTTTGTTAAACGCGCTAATCTCTGGAACTGCCAGTCGAATTCGAAAAATTCTTTAGGAAGCTACATTATCCCGGAATTTTATAGGCTACGTTTTATCCAGGGAACGCGGTTTAAACCGCGGTGGACAGCTCGTCACTGATACATTCTTAAAAGAAGTAAACCCTACGAAATTGCTCCCCCCTCTAGGGATATTTATAGGAATCTTATTAGTCATATAACCGAGTTAGCGAGTTAGTTAGTTAGCGGGTAAATGAAAAGCTATAACTTTATATTAAATTACAACCCTCGCTTCCTGGCATGTCCACGAAACGTGCTCTATAATTAATAATTTCACTGTATTCTATTAGTTCCACATAAGCAATTCATTTAACAGCAGTGGGTCTTTATTAGGAAAATTCCGCTTCCTCTATTATTAAGGAAAATGTATAAACTCCTCTATATTTTACTTGGTATATTAGCTATATGTAGACGATTAGTTTATGAATCCAAACGTGTGTTTTTTTGTCCTTCTTTCATGTCGTAAGTTGGAAACTGATCGATTAGATATTTCCACAGGGATAGTTCGCAAGGCTGAGAAAATCATTCGCATCGTAAATGAAATCCGGTGTAATTGATTTGAATTCTGCAATAAGCTTGATCCCTCGGTGATCATAAGAAAATCATAGCTCATTAGGGCAGGGAACTCTGTAGTACCCACCTGGCTGGCTACCACCCCCAAGTTAAAAATATGTTGCAAAACACCTGCAGGCGTATTCAATTACGCTTGATACCTTGCCTTATAGGCTGAAACAAATTGGCCCCGGGTATTGGTAAAGTCAAAGTAATTTATTCAATTTAGGTCCCAGAATAAATCCTTATAGACAAATAGTATTTATTTTATTTATTTATCGACATAATTTACTGTACCATTTCAATTTATCTATTCAAAATTTTAATATAAATTATGAACAACTGAAAATTAAAATTCGTTATCGCATTTTTGAAATAAGAATGTCTGGAAAAAAACTTTTTAACAAAAAAAAAACCACCGAAAAAACTGAAAAGAAAAAAATAATAAACCTTTTAAATATATAGAATATAACTTGAATTCTATAAGGTTTTGCAGTCGCGGACAAACTTAAGTATGTATTTTTTTGTAATATTTGTTTATCCCCGACTGCGAAACCTTATAAAATTCAAGTTATATTCAAAATTCTATATATTAAAAAGGTTTATTATTGTTTGCTTAACAGTTTTTTCGGTTGTTTCATTTTTTACAAAAAACTTAAACCGACTTCAAAGTACCCTAAGAAGTAATCAAATTTTGATCTGATGATTTTCCAAATCGGTTAACAAATGACGGAGTTATGAAGTAACAAACATAAATAAAAATACAACCGAATTGAGAACCTCCTCCTTTTTTTCAAGTCGGTTAAAAATATATATAAGCGTCGACTTGTAAACCTCCTCCGTTTTTTCGTCGGTTAAAAATACATACTACCTAATCGAGCAAAATTGAATGATTGATGCTTGAGATTTCACCATACGCAGTAACGTAACCGTGCAACATAAAATGCGCAGTATTTTCACCAATTCACTTTTCCAAAAAATAAGGAATCACCGATGAATCTTTGGAGAAAGGAGACCACGTGTTTGTGTCTCTAGAATAACAATTATCCTCGTATCCTCGTACAATGGCTGCAGCTCAATGTAATATAACAATATAGTGATGTCATGGTGACTGATAAATATCGATCGATATTATATAGATACAGATAAAATACTCATTAGTGGTGATAAGATTACAATGAACTTTATTATCGTTCAGAATATTGCTCACAGTCGTGCTTTGAAAGTTTATGGTACGAAAGTATTTACGAAACATGATTTTGAACAAACTATTATAGTTAATGATAAATCAAAGGATTTTCAGTTATAAAAAACATGAGCTCTGCTCAAAAACATTTGTAGCTGACACGAATAGATAAATGTATTTGTGGTACATGATGTTGGGACATGATATTGGTACATATTGTATTTTTTCAATAAATTATTGAAAAAAATGTTTCCAGATAAAACGAAGCCTCAAGGGCTGATCTGTGTTAACGTTCGCCTAAACAAATTGGCGGCACGTTAGCTAACAATTTTATTGAATTTATAGCAAACTAGCTGTCACCCGCGTTCACGGGATAAAAAGTGTGTAAAAAGTAGCCTATGTCTTTCTCCGTACTATATCTATTTGGCTATCTGCATACCAAATTTCATGATGATTAGGTAGTTAAGGTGTAAAAGCGTAACAAACGAACAAACAGAGTTACTTTCGCATTAATAATATTAGTATGGACAAGCTGTCCCCCAAAACAGGCTATTGATTGATCTATCGATATCAATAGCTATATCGAGACTGTCACATCACTACAATGAGGTAGAACGCGATCGCGACTGGAATGCACAAAATGCAAAACCGAAGGCCGCGAAGTACCTACGTGCTCATGGAATAGGGGTCACAGACTGTCACAGACGAAGCGGATGCTACCCGCGGCCGTGATTATCGATATCGATCGGTAGAAAACAAGTGACAATTATTGATAATGTTGCTAGATGAATTTATCGTTTTTTTTTCATTGATTTATTTGAAAACTGTGTTTATAAGGCTCATTATAAGGTATATTAGGAATCCAATTTCAAAATATAATAGATATTTTTATATTAAGTACATTCATAACAGGCCTGTTGGCGCGGTTGGATTCCACCTATCGTGCCGCAAGTCGTGAGTTCCCACACAGGATATGCATTTGTGTGCATAAACACGTCTATATGTCCTGAGTCTGGATGTAATTATGTATACTTGTTACTTACTAACAAAAAAGTAGTACAAGTAATTATATCTGGTTTCGATTGCACAAAACCGTGTGTGAGTTATCTTCAACATACCTATTATGATCTATTATTTGATAATATTAGGTATATCTGTAAATAATTCCACATCCTATTTGAAGATCTCGCGTGATTTCATAAAGCTTTTGCCAACAAACAAGGTAGGTATAGGTAGGTACACCCAGTTGAATAAATAAAGTTCCGTGTGAGTTTATGTTTCACACTCTGGCACGTGAAAGGTCAGAAAGGTCCTCGGAATTCACTTTCCACGTTTCATCGACGCTGATACTTATTCATTCGTGTTACGCAATGTTTAGTACAGGTGCACTTAATTAGCTATGATTTACCATTAATATAGCTGTCAGTTGGTTAATATCCATTGCTGTCATGGTTGAATAAGATCGGAAACAATATAGGTGCAGAACTTTCTCTTTTGAAAGGGCTTGTTTAAAATCTCTTTGATTAACTTTGAGAAGGCAGTGGGTCATCAAGTCTATTAGGCGGCCG
Source organism: Achlya flavicornis (assembly GCA_947623365.1). Taxonomy (NCBI): domain Eukaryota; kingdom Metazoa; phylum Arthropoda; class Insecta; order Lepidoptera; family Drepanidae; genus Achlya; species Achlya flavicornis. The sequence continues at coordinate 11,344,974 of OX392482.1, forward strand.
ATCGCACAGCGATTGGTCTAGCGTTCTGCGATCAGAAGTGTGTTCTCCTAGACCGCTGCGGTCGCTGTGTGCAACGATCAAAAGCGCCGCATAGATAACAGTGTCCCAGGATATTTATTTAAATTATAGTTACTTAGTAAAAATAAATTCAAGTATTATTATTGATTGATGAATGATTTAAAAGAAGTACTTAATAGTCGATCAATCTTACTACTAACGTATGTCAATTGGTAGAAAAAATGACCACAAAGTATAAAGACGACGAAAAATACCAAAAAGATGAATATTCTGTACGCGGAGAAAGCACTAGGTTTAGTACTTTTAATGAATCTGTGCTCAGTGCTCACTCAAGCAAGCGAGTGCACTTTTTCTAGATGTCTATGTCTATAAAAATAGATATAAAATAAAATAGGTCATCTTTTGTGATGTAAATTCACAGAGATACACTAAACTTTAGTATTTAGATACTATAAGGCAGCGTTTCCCATTAGCCGGATCGCAACCCGGTATGGGGCCATCAAAATAAAATACCGGGAAGCAATATTCCCACCTTGTTTTAACAATAAGCAGCAGCTCCATACTTCGCACTAAAAAGTGACTAAATAGGCGATACCAAAATATGTAGTATTAATAAACCATTTAGTGTGTACTATTATTTTACCTAATGCTTAGTTTTAAAAGTATTGAGTGGGTCACGAAGGGATAGTGTGAAAATTACCGGGCCATGGCAGAACAATGTTTGGGAAACTCTGCTATAAGGAATCCAATCTATGGAATCTATAGGAATCTATACTAATATTATAAAGAGGAAAGATTTGATTGTTTGTTTGTTTGTTTGTTTGTTTGCATTGAATAGGCTCCGAAAGTACTGAACCGATTTGAAAAATTCTTTCACTGTTGGGAAGCTACACAATCCCCGGGTGACATAGGCTATATTATATTTTCAAAAACATTAGGGATCCTTACTAAAACTCCAATAATGTAACCCAAGGTGTAAAAAAATTACCTAAAATATTCATTACATCGCGTGCGCTGCGAAAACTATTGATGATAGAATAAAATAATGTACTACGACTTTGCAGAACACATTATTATTTACAAAAAGTGTCGCGATACCATATGTCTAACTATTATAGTTATGCCACAATAAGTGATTTTCTATTTTAAAAATTTAATTGAAATGCCGCCGCTAGAAATGGCTCTCTATTTGTATCTTGGTATTATTCCTTATCAAAATAAATTACTTCATATTCAAGACTGCTTCAATACCTTTATATAACTTTTTGAATTATTCAATTCGGACATACCATTCAAAAGATATCACGAGTTTAAAAATATAAGTATTAGCAGAAAAATCACGTCACGGGTACGGGCCGTACGGGAGGGAGTCAATCTCTGCGTGTGGCTCAGTGTTTGTAAAAAAAAGGTTGACGGTAGGGTAGGGTAGGATAGGGCAGGGCATGGCAGGGTAGGGCAGGGCAGGGCAGGGCAGGGTAAGGTAGGGTAAGGTAGGGTAGGGTAGGGTAGCACCACAGGGTAGGGTAACACCACAGGGTAGGGTAGCACCACGCGAACGAAGTCGCGCCGGGCAGCTAGTCTAATATAAAGGTAATTTGTACATTTTTGATTAACAAAAATTAATTAACAAATTAGATAAACTGTAATAAAATATTAGCTCTATTTGGCGATCTGAACATAAATTAAATTAGCAGACAATTTTATACAAAGCATTCTATCTGATGCGATTACCCTACGGATAGAATTATCTAACTTTCTTTCGCACGGGCATAATAAAGTTATGATTTTTTTTTACGGAAACGAGTATCATCCAATGTTTATTCGGTAATCCGTCATAACAACTCAAGAGTGAGAGTTTGTCGGACGTCCGACAATGCGTGAATGTTTCCTGCCGCTACAAAAACAAGACTCGGATCGGCGCGGCGCGGGCGCGTGAATCGTGCACGCGCGCAGCTGGCCTTTGGGGTGTATTCAGGCGTCTTGTCGCTTTAATGTCGAATGAGTATGTTTTTTTTTTCCATAATAATAAAATTGCGATTAGCTTTTTTGTTTATTTATTTTTAGTATCGTAGTTTTATCGTATTTTTAGTATCGTGTTTTGTTTATTTATTTTTAGTATTTATTTTTAGTAACGTAGGCGTCTTGTCGCTTTAATGTCGAATGAGTATGTTTTTCATAATAATAAAATTGCGATTAGCTTTTTTGTTTATTTATTTTTAGTATCAGACTGATAGATCCGATAGTTAGTGATAGTAAAGTTAGTTAGGGATTAGCGCGTTCAAACAAACAAACTCTTCAGCTTTAGTATAGCTACAGGTTCATCTCTCTTTGGACCTAAATAAATAATAATTTTACTGAATTACAAATGAGCGTTTCATTTACTGCCGAATAAATGAGAATCTTTCCTAAAATTGGACTTCTTCCATTACATAAATGATCCAGTAGCTTATTTCGACCAGTCAAATTAAGTCAAGGAATTGTGCCGTCCCGAATCGGTATTCCAATTTTTTATTTTTTTTATGCTACTTTGGTAGCAATCAGGTAATCGCCTGATGGTAAGCGGTTACGTACTTACCTAATTTAAGCGAAATTGGTGAAATTAATATGCTATGTAAATTAGCAGGTTGTTAAAATTTATATACAAAAAGTATACAACTAACATTACTGTAATATGGTGATGACATAGAGTATAATATTCTAACTCTAGGGGTGATGAGTTCCTACGATGAGTAAAGTCGCCGAAACATCATGAGGGCGGCGCTGCCCCGGTAGTGTGCGGAGGCCAGTGGTGTTACTAATTTTGTTATCAGTGAGATCAGAATTGTAATAATGAATCTAGGCTTGTTTTGAAAAGAGTAATTGCTGAATTTATTGCCTGCTCTTCTCAGCAAATGCAACCATCCAAACTTGTATTAGAGTCGGACTTTTCATAAATGCCTGCGAAGGTCCATTTGAATAATTAATTTAGATTTGGGCGATTCGGCTACTGGCACAGCGACTCCTCTTAACCCGTTCTCAACCCACTTCTGAGTTGTGAAGATATTTTTACAGGGTGACAGCGCGACGTACCCTGGTGTTACTAGCGTCTATTATGTCTAGACGCCTATAAGCAACGGTAGCTGCATGCCATCAAAATATCCTCCATGAAATAAGTAGTTATAAATTGATCTAGGCAAATATTTAATTACCTGCAAAAAAATGTTTTTAACAAAAAAAAAACTAGACGATAAAAAATATTTTCATAGAAATAACGACGTGTTGAATAGTAGGACCCAACAATGCTTAACACTCAAAACCGTTACGTCATAAGATAAATCTAATTTCACGACTTTATTCTTAAAGCAACAGAGTAACATTTCCTCTAACACCTTTATAAGTCAGCTCAAAATAGTAACGCCTCAACATTGGTCATTACTACAAAGTAATATGAATGTTAAATGATGAGAATTAAGTGTGAAATTCAAATGAAGGTTCTGAAGCACGTGTTCCGATAGCCATATGGGAAAGCTTCCTGCAAAGTTCTTTTAGATATAGCACGTAGGTACGTAACATAATTAGTTCGTACTCACGTTATACTTATACATGGAATCGTCGACTAGATTTAGATGTTGGAATAAACACGAGTAAAAAGCGAGTACGAAGTGATATCATCTGAGTTCTTTGACATTCCTCGTGGATTGCGTGGTAATGTTTAAGTAACAAGTAAAATAGAACAGTGCTGTTGCTCATAAGTATACAAAACGGATAATGAATAAGACTTTAGTCATGGTTTTATCATTTTTAATCTCTTTTTAACGATTTACACTTCATTATGACTTATTTTTAGGTTGGATAATTCAATTTTAACAGCATTAATCACTAAAAAAAACACCCGGATGCTTTCTGGACTATTGTTTATTACCATTCAATCCAGCTACCATCACAGTACCGAGACTCCGATATATGAGACTTGAATATATAAAATATAACGTCATTCAGCAATAGACTTGACAATCAGTCTATTATACCATCAAATTGTGGAAGTATACCCTGACTTCTACACCAATAGTCGTAGGTTCGATTCCGACCGAGAACAAAGATGTGTGTGCATGAACATCTGTTTATCCTGGGTCTGGAATAGTCTGTATATGAATATTTATGAGTGTAATTTGTGTAGCATATCAATTATCCGGTCTTCATAGTGCAAGCTCTGAAAATGCAAGAACTAAAGGACAAAGAAGCACAAGATTTCAAATCTAGTACATAATCAAATAATTTCATTACGTGCGTCTACATAAGTTTATAGGTCGACGTCGCAGCCGGTAGAATTAATGCGTTACTGCAGCACATATCGATCGATAGCAGCTGCAGAGAAAACACTAGCTAGCACTGCTGGAACCTACACAAAGGTAATCTATGCCTTTTGTTCCGGTAGTGGTTATTGTAACACTACAATAACTGGACCGCAAGTAAAGTTTATACTAGAGCCGGTAGCAAGAACTGATTGTTAAACATAGCTTGCAATGAATCATACCGAAGAATAAAGATTCTTACGCATCTTACATACAATCGATATTCAAGTTTTTACCTACTGTCTACATCTCCCTCAGTTTTCGATTGTCTGACAAAGATGGGTACGTAAGAAAATAAAATCAAGTCCATGAAAACAAGTATTCAGTTCGGGCCCTAATATGGCACTAATGAAGGTCACAATTTGCCAGCAGTGCAGACACTGAGACAAACCGGTATCTTATTCGGGAGGGCATTTCTTTTTCTCAGTGTTTCGCTGTTGCTTTTCTAAACTTCAATAATAAATGCCTTTGATGAATTCTACTACCTAGTCCATATTCTGAACATGCAATCCACAGATGCAATCTAAATTATTCTGATCCAATATTAAAGACAGAAAGAAAGATACATTTATTAGACTCAACAAACATGGTTTGTATCATAATTAAATGTACACTCCTAAACTGTAATGTGGTGATTTATTGTATAAAAGAGGATGACCCAAAAGGGTCACGTCGATGAAAACTTGATGAAAAGTAGTCGTTTATTGACTGATGTCATACTTTCATACTTCCAAAAATACTAATGACAATTCAGCAGCGGAAACAACAGCGGATATTAAAAGTACGTGAATAGATTAAAACCTACGTAATATTAACAATGCTTCCGATTCCAAACCTCACAAAAACAATTTGCATCGATGCACTCGATCTCTTTCTACAAAGGTGTGCAAGACAAGGAAAGATGGTTAGTAAAACGATCCGACTGTCGATGTGGAAATAAGACACTGCTGCGAGCACTCACGTCCCCAACTCCTATTACTGTGCCTTGTAAGGAAGAAAATACGTCATCTAGATTCCTGTAGGGTTTCCAAAAATTTTGAGGAATCAGGCTTTGTTAATTCTAAGAATTTGGAAATTGAAAGTGATAAGGTACTCTGATAAACATATGAAGAAAACACAGTGAGTCTTTGTGACATACATGATGTAAGGCCAGCCTAAGTCAGTCAAAAAAATAGGCTTTGAGGGAATACAACATGGACTATGTTTTAGCACAATATTTAGAATTTACAATATTTATCTGAAGATATCATTGTCACTAACGTGTTCTAAATCATATCCATGGATAACTTCATATTTGCAAAGTAATCTTTTATGACACTAAACCTGTCTGTAAACAGTAATTAATGGATACATTGAATTACTCACGACGATTATATTCCAAACACGATCTCACGGCACGCGAAAGAAATTACAAATCCAGTTGAATCGTAAAAAGATCTGAATCGAATCACGAAAGGGTCACTTAATACAATGAAGCAAGAAAGATCTTCTAGTAAAAAACTTGCCCCGCCAACGTAATGGACGTGATGGATTAGTCGGCTGACTATTAAATGTTGTGTACCTTTTGCAAATCTCGATACATAGTCACAGTAACTAGTTCTATTGGAACTTAGAATTCCGAAAACGTCAACGATGGTGTAAACTTTGCAAGCGCCCCGAAAATTATGTTAAACATCATAGTGCCATAATTATAATTTCCTAGAATTCGACGAACAACCAACCTCCCGTTTTGGTGAGAATGTGCAGTTCTAAATATAGCCAAACTTTAAACATCTGAGGGGAATTTGGAGGTTCAAAGACCTCGCGAACCGGCCCAGCCCGTGCCGCGATAAAGCACAATTTTTATGGGGGAGCTCGACCGAATCGAAGTTCAGGGGCATACGTCGATAACGTCACATGGTTTAGTTAATTAAGATAAGGTTCCTATGCTTGTAAAGATAATATTGATGCAGAATTATGAGATGCTCAACGTGCAAATATAGGTAATGAATGTGCTTCGTGTTTAGGTGCAAAAATGATTGATGAATCAGGATCTCATGCGCGAAATCTAATTCTAAATGGTTTAAAGCTCCGGACACTCTTATGCAAGTAGTTCTCGTGTGTGGGTTGGCATTCTTCCAAGGCTATAAATGTCCTGAGCAGCGAAAACCTTATGTACAGCTTCCTTATCGAGTCAATAGCAAGTCAATAAACAGATTAAAATATCAAGATTTCAACCTCTTATTATCCTCAGAGAGCAATGGAAATTGTTAAGATCATAAAGTTCATTGCCAAAGTCAATTGTCATCAACTCGAATAATTAGGACGAGTTAAATTATAGGTGTGAAACCCACTGCATCATATTTTTGTATAATTCGTTGGAGTTTTCGGGAGTTTGAGTGCCGTTAAGGTAAAACTTACTTATTTAAACAAAGAATGTTGGCATATCTCGAAATAAACTGAAAGTAATAAAAAAACTCAATAAAGTTGGATCAAATATTTAACACCATGGCAAGTCAGAACGGAACAAATGTATAATAACACGTTAATTAAACAATGGTCCAGAGACCACACGCAGGCAACAGGTAGGAGCGAATAAATCGAATATAAAATTTGATGTGGATTACCTAAATGTTTTGACAAGATCTTAGAAAGTGAAAAGTTCCTTTAAGTTCACAGACAGCTGTAATCAAAAATAACTAAAAAGTCTTCTTTACTTATATTTTAGGACGAAAATTTCAATGAAGATCATCAATTCCTGCTAATCAATAGTAGAGTTAAAAATTTATGACTACACATTTATTAGATTGTGAAATTATGATATAACTGCCGTAACCGGAGACTTTTTGTCCGTATTTCGAATTATTTCTCATAGACCCCTGAATTGTATAGTTTTGCAACGCTTTTCTAGTGGCGAGACATTTCAATACATAGCGAGAGCTTAGAATCCCCTGAGTTTGCATAATTTTCAGGAGGGGACGGCCAGATGGGTCGTTCAATGTCTTTTGAGCACCTATTTGATCTTCAATATTGCGGGTAGTTATAGAACAAGATATCAATCATTCATATCGAAAAGATCGTGTGCAAATACTTCCTTTATGCAATTTGATGTAAATTTTTGCGCAACACCTATGTCATCGCGACATTCCATGCATTCAGATGAATAGTCATTTTGAATCATCACCTTGTTACTGGGTACTGGGTGCGACTGTGGACATCGCTAACTAAAAGATTATTTTTCCACCTTATTCCTTTTGACATTTTTAACAGGTTAATAACTCTTTTGGTAATTAATAGAACAATATTGATAAACCGTCGATTTTAGAAAATGAGAATTTGGTCAAATAACATTTAGGTCCTTATTTTGTTGGTTTGCACCTATCTATCTAATTATTTTGTGTCAAATTGGATTAGCCTATTTCCAGGATGTAGCAAAATTTTTGCGCTTTAATATTTAAAAAAAGGTAAGCTCTTATTAATTAAACACGACTATTATTAAAAGTGGGCTAAATTAATGATGACACAAAGACGCACGATACATTTTTGACGAGGAAGGAAGTATCGCTTCATAAACTGCAAATCTGATGAGCTAGCGAATTTACTAGTTTTTACATTGGGTAATAATGATGAAATAAATTACACAATTCAGCGATTCAGATAGTATATTTTAGTATTGATATAGGTAATGAATACAACAACTTGAAAATAATACTGCAGCGCATTATTAATTTCGAAAAGAAAATGCTGGAAAATATGGATTAGTATTATTTAAAAGCAATAGGTTTAAAATTAAAGCATTACAAACACAAAATAAAAATAATACCCAAGAGAGAGGATAGGATGATAGGTTGAAAATTGAAAAAACAGAAAAATTTGACAAAGGTATCTTCAATTAAGAAGTACCTACGTCCATCGTTAAAATCACAGCAAGAATGATCAAGAAAGGTTAAGAATGGAGTCAATCATGCAGTTTATTATTGTTTTTCTACATACCTGACCGAAACAATTGGGGGCTGTGAACACCGGTATTCCAAATTAGTAAACACACACTGCTGCCGCACTGCACTGATATACACAATTTATCACTGTTTTTTTTATTATCGGTTTGGTAGCCAACGGGAGTAACAGCTGGTGATATTTTTTTGCCGCGGGTTTGTCAAATGTGTCCTTGAGGGACGCGGTGGGTGCACGCCATGTTGTTTTGAGGACGGGCGCGTGGCGACTGCGCGCAGCCGCCCCTAGTCTCGCGCATGCGCGGTGCGTCACCCTATCCCGCCATCCCGCCCGCACCCGGCATTTCTTATTTGCTCCCCAATCCCTGTTTACATTAAAAATTATGAACATCGTAGGAAGCTGCGATATTTTTTTCTACAATATCCATTTGCCTTTTACAAAGTTTTGATGGTATTGCAATAAAACAGCTCGCTGTGGTACTGTAATGATTTGTTAGTTTCAAATTTAGAGCCTAAGGGCTTCCTAAGGGTTAGTTTTTCAGGGCGTGTTCCAATATATTTCGTTTGCTTTAGCAATTTTAACCATAGGTTGCGTTTACCGCATAACCTCACTTACCATGATGAGCAAGATCCACCTATAAGAGAACTTGCTTGCTCGATTGGCACTGATATGGTTGAACGAAGTAAATTTCAGTAAAAGAAACTGATGACCAGTAAAATACGGAACGTGAAAGCGGATAATGGAAAAGATCAGAAGCTTCAAGTTACTTCAGGCTCATTTGATTAGACGATGACGAAAAATAGCATGTAGATTAACACATAAAGCTTGTTTTTCATAGTTAAGATTTAAAAGATTTTGTGCTGCGTCATAATAACATGAATAGTCATGGGATTAATATATATGCACCATAGTCCTGTAGTTTATTTTCATCTCATTGGTTTTTATCATAAATATTAAACTCATTGTTGTCTACAGAATAGATGAGAAACAAACTGTCTGGTGTATTCATAAGCGTACACCTATCCACAAGAACTCTCCCACCAGGTTACACCAATTTGTGCATTAATTCTCACAACTTAAGGTCCAATAGGAGCAGCACTTGTGTTACCGATTAGACCCATCGCCTACAAACCGCCCACACTAAACACCTAAGTGCATCCATAGAAGCCTCCCCATTTACATTTAATTTGTGCAATAATATACCTTCCTCCTCTGGAATACGGGTTGAATGAAATGCAGTTAGATTAATTTTGCATGCTTATCGCGTTCATGTTCAATGATTTTAATAATAGATGGTTAGAAGGCACTCATTCGTTTGTTCCCACGTAATATTCATTATTAGTATGAAAACTCAAACATTTAGATCATGTTTGTGTAAACATTCGTGTACTTACCTATTGCCTGCTCTTATTGAAAGTAGAGGAGTTCCTACTTAACGCCTGTAATCAAATCTTGCAAATTTTTGACCCACCGGGTTCCGATTGAGCCGAAATTTTGCATGCATATGTAAATCGGATTACAATGCAATATTATTAAAACATGGAGCTGATCTAATGATGAAGCGAAAGGTAGCTAATGGATCTCTCTGATAAATCGACGCAATCTCATCAAAAAAATAAAACATCCTGGGACATTCCTCACACACGGTCATCTGATTCTAATCCCAAACTAAGCAGAGCTTGTACTATGGAAACCAGATAACTGATATAATACATATACTTACTACTTTTTACATGACCCAGTACATTCAGACATGGATGCACACAAATGCATGTCCTGTGTGGGAATCAAACCCACGACCTGCGGCGCGTAAGGTGAATCTTAGCCAACTGTGCCAACTGGCCCGTCGTTCGTCATCAAGTTTAGGCTCATTTGATTCGTCTTGACAAGAACTCTAGTTTTAGGGTCCGTTGGTCGAATATTATATAAAAAAGCTTGTCTAGAAAAAGCATTTTATTCTTGTTACAGGTGATTTTTCTTCTGTAGAACAAATATAAAATCCATTTTTTGTATACAAGTTCTTTTAATACAAGTTCACCAACAATCAATCGAGCCCAAATCGTGAATTGAACTTTGAGCATAGGTAGGTATATGGTTTTTGGAGAGAGGAAGCGCTCGTGGTGTAGCATGATTAGCCTTTCTTAATCGATCGGCAAAGTTAAGCTACGTCTGTCGTGGTCGGTACCTGGATGGGTGACCGCCTAGTGGTATTTCAAATCGAGCGTTTCCGTGCTTCGGAAGGCACGTAAAGCCGTTGGTCCCGGTTATCACTTCTTAATTGTGATAGTCGTTAAGCTAGTTGGATGCCTCCTAGGCGGCTTGAAAAATTCTAACAGGCTAGCGGTCAACCTAACTAAGGTTGACCACTAGCCTACCTCCACCAATCCGCAGCGGACACGCGTGGTGGAGTATCGCCCAGTCCCTTTCACCCTCATTTGTGAAAGGAGGCCTGTGCTCAGCAGTGGGACATTATAGGCTGATGATGCGGTATATGGTTTTCTTGGTTTGATGATGGAGTAGGAGGGTAGGCACTGGAACTCCATGACGGAGCAACGAATCATAGCCATGTTCGGGGTTGTTGGAATTGTCGTGAGATGCATTTTGACCATATAAGGTTTTCAGGGTCTGATGATAGAGTAGGAGGGTAGGCACTAGAACTCCATAGCGGACCATCGTATCCTGTCGCGTTTTTTTTATCAGGTGATTTCCATCTTCAGCCACATAATCACTTACCGTGGTGGAATTTGGTTAAAAACAAGCCTATACACAGTAAAAAAGGTAGGTACCTACGTATAAAGATATTGAATCTTAGACGAATTATTATCTAATATCTGTAATAAGCACAGTAATAAGCACTTGAATGGTCCATACACGGGAATTATACGGCGATACTGGCAGAATTAACAAGATTGCCATAAGAAAAAAAACCTCAACGTCAGCGCAACGTCACTAACGTCAGCAAGCCTGACAGCTGCCGGCCAGCTGTTTACTAGTTGTTGTTCTTAGCGTAGCGTTATATTCTCTTTGGTTGTTGTATTTTAGGTTTTGTGTTCACTGTTCAGTAATTTCATTCGTTTATATTTTATCGAAGTCAAATATTTGAAAAATGCCTGAAGAACTAAAAAAAAAACAGTAAGTCAATTAGATCTTATTCCAAACTTTCATTATATAGAACACTTGATTGATATACCTAGTCAAAGTAAAAACAATCCAGTATACCTAACTAGCTAACCTTTTGTTAATAAATTCTAGGCAAAAAGGGAAGAATGACCCGAAAGAACAAAGGAAGCCACGGCGATCCGCACACCAGCACAAAGAAGCACATGCAGAGAAAAAGTTTGATAGGAAAACGGAAGACCAAAAGAGTACTCCTAAAGGTAATTATCTAAAAATGGGTATCCAACGATAGGTAGGCACGTAAAGCCGTTGGTCCCGGTTATCACTTAATTGTGATAGTCGTTAAGCTAGTTGGATGCCTCCTAGGCGGCTTGAAAAATTCCAACAGTAGGTTGACCACTAGCCTACCTCCACCAATCCGCAGTGGGCATGCGTGGTGGAGTATCTGCCCATTCCCTATCACCCTCATTTGTGAAAGGAGGCCTGTGCTCAGCAGTGGGACATTATAGGCTGATGATGATGATGATGAGGTATCCAACCAAAATGTTGTGTTGGAGCTATTGCATATTTCCAGTATTTTATAGGTAGGTACTAGCTTTCTAACCTAACCATAGGTTTAATCACATCCATCCATGTTTGTACCCAAAGTATGATAGAACTATGTATTTTCAAAGTTTCATCAAAATCTATCTTGCCTCTGTCTTTTTTGATTGACAAGACGATGAGGGCCAAACTCTAAACGGTTACTCTATCACCCTTACGCGGACAAATCGGTCAGCAAGCTGCCAACCGGGGTTATGATTAGGTAAATACGCCTGAAGGCGCCCCAGTTGGGCACAAACCTCGGCTCAGGGCTGTTACCGGAGGGAGGTTATGCCTCTATGTGAGTAACAAATATTATATTTTTTTTTTATATTTGAAGAATGTCACAGTAGGTCATTATTATCTTTATAAATACATTAATTTATAGATCCAATTACATTAAGACCTAAATAACTTTTGTGAAAATAATTTATTTCTTTATAGAGGAGCAACTTGGTAACTGATGTGTCTATATCACACAGTGTTGAAAGTCACTTGGCATTTTTGGCAGTTTTCATGGCCAGCCATGTGTACACCATGAAAACTACAAATACATTTCAGCTCAGAATGCAAGGAAAAGTAATAAATAAAAAATTAAAAAACATGACTGCCATTCAAAAATGATCTAAAAAGTAAAAAAAAAATTTACCAGTGTCACTCCAGATGATGCATGTAAGGATTCTACTGATACCACATACATCCAAATCTGTTCAGGCATTAAGTTATGGTAGAATAAAAAAACTTACATACATACATAAACCCTGAAAATATTGTATTCCTTTATTGGGCAGTTCATTGTGTAAAATTTGACTCATTCCTAACCCCAAACCGGATGTATGAAGATATATTCCTAAATTTATTTTTGTTATTATACAATATAAGTATCTGATATAGCGCCATCTTTTGGGACATAGTGAGACTACTTGTTTAATTCCATTATGAGCAACTTTGCCTTTGGTACCATTAGGTTGCACTGAAATAAATTATAATATATTTTTGCTGGAAGCGAGGCAAGATTCTTTCTCTTAAATTTTTCAATTTATCAAAGGCAAGGCCATTTATTCAACTTAGGGCACTTGTGAAGGTCAAAGCTACTGAAGCTACCACCAGTTCGCAAGTGGGCCTTCAACTGAGAAAAACAGGCAGGAAACTCAGCAAGGTTACATTTTTTAATGAATGAATTGAGTGATGTATTTTTTATAAAATCTTCAATGTCTTCATGAAAGTAATCTGATTGATTCTAAAGAAAGATCTATGTTTGAGCCTTATTTCTATGTATCCAAGCTCTTATTTACACTAATGAAGACACTAATTTAGTGTACCTTTATCATTTCCTTGTTTTCTAATTTCACAGTAATAGTACCTCAAAAGCCTCCAGTGTATGAACCTCCTGGACCAGAATTCTATCAGAGCTTAAAGCGTGAAACAGATGAGATCCTTAAAATAACAGAAGAAGAAAATGCTAAGTATAAGAAAAAAGAAATCCAAAGTAATTGGTCTAAATATGAAATGCCAATTGAAACTTATGATGACATGGAAGAGCAGGAAAACTTGGGAGCTGATTATGAGGTAAGCATAAAATAAGGGTTTGAAAATGGGTGCTTTTCTTCTGGCGTGTAGAAGAACTGAGGAACTACCAATTTGATTTCTATCTAAGCATCATTGGGCATTGGTTATACTTTCTATGCCTGCAGTATTTAGTATTTTGTAAGTACTAAGGGCACCATAAAAAAATATTGAAACTAGTTTGCTTTTTTAACCGACTTCAAAAAAAGGAGGAGGTTCTCAATTCGGTTGTATTTTTTTTTTTTTTTTTATGTTTGTTACCTCATAACTCCGTAATTTATGAACCGATTTGGAAAATTCTTTTTTTGTCTGGAAGGGTACACTTCCCGTTTGGTCCCATTGTCATCAGATCAGGATTTGATTACTTCTTCGTGTACTTTGAAGTCGGTTTAAGTTTTTTGTAAAACAGTCCAATTATATATTCTCTTCCCGACTGAATAGATAGGATGATTCATAGACATTGCTGAAAACACCTCTTTTTTATGAAATTTCGTTCACGTTCACGATACAAGCCAGTAATAGTAGACCCCAGTGCCGCCAACCTTCCTTATTGTCTGACGGACAAAATGTACTTTACTTAGTAGTATTAGCATGTACTTCAAACATACTTGTCCCATTGGCCAATTTACAGGTACGAGTACCAGTCATGAATTGTTTGTCTGCTATGATTTTTCTGGCTGCTTGCAAAAAGTATTGAAATAGTTCCCTATGTAACATATATAAAAATCAGCTCACAGAATTTAAGAAAGTACCTGCATAATGTGTTTAACATACCTTTCATGCCTGGTACCTGAAAATTGGCCGACGGGACAAGTAAGCAGGGATTCATACGTTTGAAGTAAGTATGTACTATCACTACTCGATTCTATATATTTTTTCCATCAGAAAAAAATTCTGGCGGCCCTGGGATCTCGGTCTATAAGTAAGTGATGTTAGTGACATTGAATGGCGTAACAGTGTCTTGGGTACGAATGATGAGCTTTTGGTGAATGAAAACATTTAACGGTGGGGTAGGGTACTATGTAGTAGTTAGGTACTTGCCCAGCTGGTTACAATCCTTAAGTCAAATAATAATCGCCAAGCTCCAACCGGTGAGTTCCAGCAGTAGCAATGGCGAGCCTTCCAAGCTTTGTAAAGGTTGGTTACTTATTGGCAATACCTTGAATTGGTTCATAGTCCATAGGTGTCAGGAGCCACTTACCAATAGATGGATCGCCTGCCTGCTTCCCATCCTTCTGACCTAAGAAAGAAAAACAGTTTCCCTACATCCTAGTTATTTATTATACTTATCTATAGGTACTAGGTTATTCTCTTCTCACTTGTCTAGTTTCTCTTTTTCAGAAACTCATACAAGCACCATTATCAGTTGGAGGGCACTTTCAATTCAAACATGAGAAGTCATGGGATATCACCACTGGACCCTCGCTATATGACAAATATTTCGACATCAATATGGACAATCTGTCACTAGCTCTCTCAACTATACCATTCTATGAAAGAAATGTTATAGATCAATCAGTTTTTACCCAAACAGATATACAAACAATGAATAATAGATCAACAAGGTTCAAACAGAAATATTTCAATGATAAATCTTATACTACACCGGAGCTGGATGCTCAAGACAAAATACTGAACAACCTGAAAGAAAATTTGAGCAAACCTCAAGATAGCCAAGAAGTTACCTCAGATAATGATGATGATGTTCCCATAGACGATAACCAAAATCAAAGTAAAGACATTGACTTAAATACTGATGCTGATAAAGTTGATGAAAAGGCAATTGAGATTGGTGAAAGTTCTGCAACAGAATCTCAAGTAACCAAATTAGAATTTAAGAGTATTCCTAAGACTGAAGCTCCTAGTCCTGTAAAAATAAATAAACAAGTTATAAATGCAGATAATGTAAGGATAGAAAATAGTAAATCTATAGATAACAAATTATTTGATTTGGAAGATATGATTTTAAAAGAAGTAAAACCGATCAAGGATGTTAAGAAGATCCAGTCTGTTGCTGTAAGCGAAGCAGCACCGAAAGGTTATTCAATTTTATTTATTTATCGTATGTTCAGCTGCTTAAGGAGCTGAAGATAATCCAGAAATGTTATCTTTGTTATAAGTTAACTTTATCTTTCAATAGTATGAAGTGTTCATGTGTATTATAAGAATCCCTTCGGCTACGTAGCTACGCTAATATTAGCTGTATAAAAGCTAATTTGTGTGTATTGTCTTAACCGTGCCATGGTTAAATGGTCCTTTCTAGACACATCCTTACCACCATATCACTTAACTATGTTAAGATTTTGTTCAAACATAAATGAATGACCATCAAAACATTTTCCTCCTTGTTCCCAATCCTAGGACACACCCCACATTACGAGGAATAAAAGGTCTTTCTTCAAGTTCACAGCTTTTTTCGATGTTTTTCTTCACTGTAAAGCCATATTTAATCCGAACAAAGTTCGCATTATGGTCCAATACCTATGATAGTACCTATAATATTGAAATATTTAAAGCCAACATTAGTTCTTGTTTTTTAAGTACAACTTAATGTTGGTTTAAAAATAAAACCAATGTTTAGTGTTATCATAAATCTTTATTCAGAACAATAAATTACAGTTATATCTCAATTACAGTTGTAAGCAGTCCAGTTGAAGAACCGAAAAAGGATCCAGTCATCGAGTCTCCTGAAGACCTTGAGAAATGGCTTGACGATTTTCTTGATGGATAGTTGCTGAAGTTTCTCAGCCGCATATTGCTAATGGCTTGTGCAGATGATTTTGAAAGTTTCAACTCAAATTATAACTAATGTTAAATTAACAATTATTATTTCATTCTGTAACCTAGGTATTAATTAATCAGATTGTATTATACGGAATGTCAGTAATTTGCTAATAATCATTTAAATGTAGCTTGAATAGCTTAGAATTGCCAACAAGTAGGTATACATAAACAATGTGATATACAACTACCTTGAGTAAATGTGACCTTCATAAGTGCCCTTCTGGGGCCTAAATTGTAATTGACTTTGACTTTATATCATTCAGCCTCAAACTACATGAGTTACATTGTTGAACTGAAAATGTAAAGCCAATTATTAGCTATCCACATACAAAAATATGATTACGAGATTTTTATAACAACATGACACTCGTCAGAAGGAAGCAGCGTACGTGTAGTAG
The DNA here is from genome assembly GCA_947623365.1 of Achlya flavicornis. Classification (NCBI taxonomy): domain Eukaryota; kingdom Metazoa; phylum Arthropoda; class Insecta; order Lepidoptera; family Drepanidae; genus Achlya; species Achlya flavicornis. The sequence goes on from OX392482.1 coordinate 11,361,703, forward strand.
GTACTGATTTTATAATTATATAGGTATATAAAATGTGTGGGGGTGTAGTGTGATACGGGGTGTGTGTATGTATATGAGAATAATATAATCGCTGGTGTGGGATGCCACATGTGTCGATACACTCGCGCCATCTCACTTACCGGCGACTTGTAAAGCTGCAGGGGCAGCGGCGGCCAGTGCAGAAAATTCAAAAAATCGATTGGACCCAATTATATTTTTATGCCTTTTGCGGTTGAGACCTTGGGACCGTGGGAGTCCGAAGCTCGCCGTTTTGCTCGCACCTTATCTTCAAAATTGATCGAGACCTCCGGAGACCAGCGGGCGGAGAGCTTTTTCCGCCAACGCGTCAGCTTGGCTATCCAAAGAGGAAACGCTGCCAGCCTTCTGGGAACCTTGCCGATAATCGGAAGCAGCGGCAGGCTTGAGGAAATTTTCTATATATAGATTGTATTTTGTACATATTTGTTGTAAATAAAGCTAATTATGCACTAGTACAATTATATAGGTTTATTTACGTTTATTTTTATATAATATGAAACTTTGATATGGGCTTCTGCTTGATCATAGTTAACCTTGGAAATTGAATGGTGGTAAGAACACACTCACAATCATAATTAAATGATAGCTATATTACAATTTATACATATGTATCAACTTGGAGGCGCAGACGTAAAAGAAGTTCAGACGAAACACGGCCTACGATAAATGAAGCCAAAAATCTCTGCTCTTATCACCTGCTTTAAACACCACTCACTCACACATATGCATAAAACTGCTCGGCTCCACCATTTCGTTGCACATTTATGTCTTCACGTTCTTATATGTCTGTGCTAAGAGGCAATATTTTAGTTCAAAAGCCACTAGGATCACTTCACGCCACAGGAACTCCCAAGCAGCTCCTGAAGATTTGAATGCCGTCTTCTATAAAAATAAATCCTCTGCATCACCATTTTGATCTCGAGAAAACGAAGAGTAGCGCAGGCTCCTAGCTCGGTCAGTCAAGCATTGAGTTCACACGATGATGTAGATCTCTTTGCAGTCTTCAGTTCGGTATTCCAGGTTTTAGCAACAAATAAAACAATTTAAGTACTAAATGCATTACCATATTTATTCCATATCCTATCAGATACTGTTGACAGTATTGATTCTTACATAATTAGAAGCGGCACATACTGTCATTGGTCAAAATGAAGTGAATTGAATTTTAAAGCAAACACTAGCAAATTAAATTCTTAATACAAGTAGTATTTTTTTACAGTTACACTGGAATGTGCGTCCATTTACGGCCAGACAACTTTCTGCAAAGGTTCTTTAAATGCTACTTGCTCAAATTAACTTGCTATTTAGAACACTTCTTATTTGCTATTGGTTTCTTTCACTTCGCTTTTAGCCGAGCCTTATAAAACAGGCTCAGTCAATAGGTCCAAAATAATTTACTTGAGCCCCTGTAAATAATAATAAAAAACATAACAGTAATATAGAAAGCGAAAACTGCATAAGCTAATATTCTAAGCTTACAAAATAACTTTTTCAACACACTCGTTCGTAAAGTGGCTTCTATTGCACCGATTGTGGTTTCATAAGACGGCTTATTACGAACTAGTGTTTTATGATATTATCCCGATTATGTTAAGTTTGTATCTCACTGTGAGTTATGTGTGTAGACGAAGCATTCTTAATTTAACCGGATAAAAAAAATTTAAAGGGCATCGCTGTAAAAAAAAAAATGCGCGCCATATTTGTTAACGTTCTCATTGTGTGGTTGAAGATAATCAAAAAATGTACTTAAAAAAATATAAATCTGTATTTTTTCCTCGCAAGTGTGTTGAAAAACGTCGTATGACACGCGTGTGCATTGATAATTACACTCTCGGCGTTCTTATCGTCTTACAGCTTAATACGGCTGTAATTACCAACTTTGCACACATGTGTCACAATGTACATGCAATTAATTCATCACTTATGTAATGAAAACATGTTTAATAACGATAATTATTATAATTATTTTGGTAGTTCTGACCGCCACCACCACCTCTTCCATCGTATTCATAGTCGTAGTTATTCTGCGGGCGCCTGCCGTATTGTCCGGGCGGCGGCGGCGGCTGCGGCGTGGAATCCGATTGCTTCAAGGTCTTCGCCCGCGCCGCCAGCTGCGACACCAACTGCGCCGGAGTGAGATGCGCGATCGAAATCGGACCCCCATCACCTACACTACCACTTGGATTGAAAATGGACTTTGAATTAATTAAATCCTGCTCCACCACTTGAGTATGAACCGGCGTACAGAAGTGTTCTGCGTCTATCGATGTGCTGGATTCACAGGTTTCAGTTGCTTCACGTATTTCACAGACGTCGCAGAATGGCTTGGTAGTTTGAACTGCGGCATCCTTCATGTCCTTCTGCACTTTCTTCTTAGGTCTCGTTATTACCTTGTCGAGACCTATCGTGGCGATGATGCTGTCGACGAGCTGCTTGTTCTGCTGGGTGGTGTTCGTCCCTCCGGATCTTGTGAAGTGGAACTCCACCATCGCCTGCCTCTTGAGCGGTGAACAATATTTGGGCGCTATACACTTGGGCTCGGGACCGATCATATTGTTGTTGATCAATAAACGATTCGGTAGAATCAATTTCGCCAACTTTGACATAGCCGTACTGCAACGACTCAGCACTGTGAACATAAAATAGTAGCATCTTTAGTCTAGTGACATGATGTATCCATTGAAAAAACAATGGTACATTTACTAATTTTACTCATATAGGAGTTAATAACTAATAAATTAATTATAAATAATATAACACTGTTCACAAACACAATGCACTCAGATAATAATGTCATACGAAAAGTTCCATATAATGTCATAAACAAATATGAACATAAACCAAAGATCTGAAATCAATATTTAGACGATTTTAGCAGTGGTCATATTAACAAAAGCTATTTACAAATTGTTACACTTAGATATAATAATAATATTAGGTACATACTTGATACCATGTGTTAAGATACCACTTTTATGGCAAAATAAGTAATGTTTAATAAAATAAGATCAGTGAAGTACCTACCCAGAACCCTTGCTTTATTATCCATTTGATAGGGTCCACCTGTAATAATATACAAATTGGTATTTCATTGAGATGATCAACACTTTACATAAATTATGAAACCTTGCTCTCAAAATAAATTCTTTACTCTATTACAGAGATGTGCCATTCCATGTATATGGAAGAACGACACAGTTACATTTACTCAGATAAAATGAATTTATCAATACATTAGTAGCTTATTAATACCTTTTTTGGATTTATTGGGGGCAAGTTTCAGATAATCTTCTTTGGAAATCTTCCCTTCAGCTACCAACTGAAACATAGAGAGCATGGGTTACTAAAGCTGAAAAAAAACATCTTTTGAAATAGATCAAATTAGTATAATTACTTGAGCCAATGCATCATAAGGAGTTTTCTTCTCAGCTCCCTGAAGACCTGGAGTGGTAGGATGTGTCGGTGATAATTGTGGAGCAGGCACCATAGACATAGGTGGTATAGGTATTGAACTAAGACTAGGTGCCGGCGCCGGGACTGGCTGGGGTGCAGGCACTGCTGGCATTATTTGCACAGGCTGGTAGCTGTATGGAACTCCAAAACCAGAATAATTTGGATCTTGTGGATATGCATAACCTGGAACATTTACAGGATATTCGCCAGGTGGTCCTGGATTAGAATACTGTTGAGCTAATGGGTAGGCTGAGTTCTGTGGACCCAAAAAGTCTGGTTGAGCCTCGGAACTCTTAGGGTATAAGAAATTATCCCTAAGGCTTGTATCTCGAGGGGATCTTGAACGTGATCTTCGGGACTCTCGTGGCTGGTAGTGAAGTCTGAACGGCAACGGAGACTTGGAGCGTCGATTCATGCGTCGTGGACTGCGGCGGCTAGGGCTGTACCGACGAGAGCCGCGCCAGCTTGGACTAGGCTCCCTCCTAAATGTTCTCCTCTGTGGGCTGAATTTGCGATGAGGGCTGCGGCGTGGGCTGCGACGCTGCATGCGCTGCTGGGTGCGCTGCGGACTACGGCGTGGACTACGGCGTGGGCTGCGACGTGGACTGCGACGTGGACTCCGACGCGGACTGCGACGTGGACTGCGACGTGGGGGACTGCGAGCTAGGTCCCACTGAGGACTGCTATGTGTCTTCTGACGTAATTCCCAATGGATTTCTTTCGAATGTGAGTCCTGAGCTAGAGCCTCTTCTTCAGTCATTGGAGGATTCTTCTTTTCATTATTCTCTTCAAAAAAGCCATCGAGTTCAGTTCCAGGTGGACGTAGATCATCACTGGACTCCAAATGCTTGGCGAGGTACTCCTTCACTTTTTCTTCTTTGTCACGTTTGATGGCTTCGTTGGTCTTGTTAGGGTCGCGCCGACTGCCTGGTTTGATGAAGTCGTCTAGACGGCTATTGCTAGTCGATGGCTCTTGCCGAGGCGACTGCTTCCTGCGCCACCTATATTTGTCATCGGTTTCCACATGTTCGTTGTCCCCTCTCTCCCTTTTTCTGGACCTATCGTCTTCTTTACCGTCAATGAGCTCACGTAGGTCCTTCACGCTGTCGATAGCCTCGGCGTTGATCCGTGAGCCGCGCCGCTTCATGCCTTCGTCGTCGTCCCAACTATCGATCACACTGAGACCTTCCATAAATTCGTCCTTGTTAAAATCATCAAAGAAATCACTAGGTATATCCTCTCCATCGCCCGTATCTGATAATTTGTCTTTTTGGACATCCATTTGCGATGAAAATCAAAAAGAAGGAATACAGAGCAAGTGGAAAATGCTCAAATACGAAAAACTTACGTCGGTATAAACATGTGAATTTCAGTTGTGAAAAATATATTTTGATGTTGAATTAAAATAAATCAATTTTGTTGTTGAATTTCATTGTACAGATTAGATTTAAGAAGTTAAGAACCTCTTTCGGCCGTTTGAGGCCGTTTCGGTTTGGTCTAGTCCACCCACAAAACAAATTCTTCACTCACAAAATATTAAATAAATATTTGACGTAGTGTTTCCACTAACGATTTTCTTTTACCGTAGAAGTTCTATGAATTATGCCTAAAATATTAATGATTAATTGTATGTATTTTATTAACATATTATTATAAGATTTACTAACAAATATATGGAGCAAGTTTTCTGAAATAAATGAAAATAATTTAAGTCGCAGACTATTCGCAGCAGGATATAAAATCATTTTACAGGCAGCATTATATCAGATTACATATTATTATAATTAAAATTGCCAAATATGTTTATATTTTACTCTAAAAATCTATCCTTCCTTGTTTAAAAAAGCGCTAAACTTTTGCCCTATATATGGTGAAACCTTTGAGAAGTTTTCTTGTAGGTATTTAATTTTCTTTTCTTTAAGTCTCAATAGATGGCGTTAATATGACTGAAACGAACTATCTTGCTGTCAGTTCAATAAAAAAAAAAACTATGTAACTTCATGGGTGCGTTCAGTTACTACACATGTTATTGAACTGTTACTGAACGCTACGATGATCTTCGGGCGATCACACGGCGTAGTTACTGAACGCAGCCCATAACTATTTGGCTTTATACTGGTAACAGACGTTCCAATGTCGGACTCCTATTTTTATTATTACGCAGGAGACACGGCCAAGGTTACGTCCTGCCGTAGGAAAGTATGTAGTGCGGCAGGACCCTCATAATTATTACTAATACCGGTTGAAAGCTTTCGACGTCCTGCCCAAAGACTACAGTATATACTTAGAGAGTCCTGCCGCGCTACACACGGCCCTGACCATCAGACGTCCGACAGTCGGATCGTCTGTAACTAGTATTATGTCACTATCATGTGTGTTTTGTTCAAAACTTTTGTGAAATTTAGCTTAGATTTGAATGATTTGAAAACTATTGAAAATGCGTGTTTGTGCAGTTGTGAATTGTAGTACCAATAAGGGACGTCTTACATTTCCAAGTGATGAACCACTAAGGTCACAGTGGATAAGAGCAACAAGGGTGGATGTCCAACGAATATCAAAACAATGATAGAAACAAATAATCCTTAAGCGTGACTTCACAACAAAACAAACAAGGCAAACAACGGAAACAAACATCCACTCATACCAGTGTTGCCGCCTCTTATTACTAATTTCGGACGAAAAAAAACAGGCTGTTACCAAAAAGAAACGAAAATTAAGTTTTGCTCCTCTGAAATTTGGTTTCATTTAATCATGTTCATGGTTGCCATTAATATCAATTAACACTTAATAAAAGAAATCTGTATATTTTTTTTTTTCAATTGTCGATTTTGAATTAAAAAGGATGGACACCTTCCGTTGTTGGCCTATGTGGCAACACTAAAGTTATGTGACAGCATATTTTGATTTGACAATTCAATTTGGTGATTACAGCGCCACCTAGTTATTTTGCAGCAACTCTTTAAATACCTACAAGAAAACTTCTCAATCGCCAAAAAGTAGGCAAAAGGTAGTCAATACAGGCTGTACCTATCGTATTATTTTCATTTTCTTAAAATAATTAACACCATCTGTAAAAGCAAAAGTGAAGTCTGATTTAACAAAATTCAAAAGGATTTTGGCCACAATCACAGACTACCAATAATAAATATAATATGCTTAATGAACTATTTAGCCATATTCTTCTACGAAAGTAGGTAGAGCCTCTTGCTGATCATCCACTTTATGCTAAAAGCATTCCACAATCCTACGGGCTGGGCGGAGCGTGTGCAGTTTACCCAATGAAATCAATGAATAGCCCGCTTTAGATAATCTTTTTTCTCGACTAGAGCTGGCAATTAAGAAAAAAGCATTAAAAAAAAATACAATTGTCAAAGTATACACGAAAAAGTAAAATTGCGCGGAATTTCCATAATTTATGCATTTATCGTTACTGTTACCGGTGTACGAGGCGTAAATGCAGTTTTGCAAAGCTGATATGAAATAATTTAATAATGGAATGTACTCAAAGACTCGAGAATACTCAACAATTAAATGAAACGCATACGGAGCGAATATGCCCCGAGCAGGTTGGTCCATCTGTTTACAAACATGATTGCCCAATCCAACTTGAATCTATTTTTTTATTATGTGAATAATACTGATAGTATACATTATTTACTGTTTATCGATATTCGATCCGTTAGTACGTATTCTTTTATCATTCCATATCTTAACATAATTTTTGTGGCAATAACATGTTCTGTTAACCGATATTGTATGAAACGCGAGGTAATGACAAACTGCCTGTCTATCACTGAATATTAGATCTGTAAATGAGTGGTTCTATCCAGTAGCCCTTCACTTAGGAGTTGAGTAGTGATCAGTGATATTGATAGTCACTCAGGTTAAGACACACTGTTTCCATATAAATCCTTATACAATCAGACAATATAAGCATTATTTGAAAGAAAATGGCTGTTGGTACTGAGAGCCAGTTTGTTTCTAAGCTTTGTGTCACATGGGAACTAAAAGCCATGTATAAATTGGTGACATATGTGTTTGTGTAAATGTTATAGGTTGGATTCTTGGGAATATGTGGCAAAACATATCCAGTAATACATGGGCCAAACAAGATTGGCCGAGACCCACAGACATGCAACATAGTATTAAACTTAAATGTGAGTATGGTATAGATGAAGATGACAGATTTTAAACAGCTCTTAATTTAATATGACAGATAAACCTGATCCAAAAGCCATTATACATTGTCATTTAATTATTTAAAATAACATCAAACAATGTCCCTGATTTTGTTGTTTACAACTAAACTAATTTAACAAAATAAGATGGTGATGATTAATTTGACAGCTTTAAATATGTTCTATCCTTTTTCAATAATGTTCCTAAGAAAGAGATAACATGTTACTAAAATTTGTTTAGTGCGATTTACAACAGAATCGGCACCATTGTTGTTGTTTTTTCATCAAATCAAAAATTAATTCATTCATTTCAAATAGACCTTTGGTACTTAAAATGAAAAGTCTGATTCTAATACCGGTTCAGAAGGTTGCATTTTCTGAGAAGAGCTAAAGGCAATAAACTCAGCAATTACTCTTCTCAGCAATTAATATTTACATTCCAATCGAACTACTGGCAAAATTTGTGTGCCCCCATGGCAAAACTGCAAATTATACTGAATCAATATTTAATAAGTAAATAGCAAACTTATGCAGACCAGCCCCCACAAGCAGCACCTGTCAAGTAAGCAAGTGGATCTATAGATTTTTGTTCCGTAGCTCCTCAACAAAAATATCTTATGTATTTTCAGTCAATTTCAAGGCAGCATGCAGTTATAAATATACTTAACAAAACAGACTTTATGCTCATGGATTTGGATTCAGCAAACAAAACTAAGTTATTGAATGTAAGTATCAATTTATTCAGATGTTACTATGATGAACTGTCCAAAGGTTTGAGGAAACCAAATGCTGGAACTAAGATCCACCTTTTTATGATGATTCAGCAAATCATCAGAAAATCAGCATGATTATATAATAATAACTAGCTGCCCGGCGCGACTTCGTTCGCGTGGTGCTACCCTACCCTATAGTGCTACCCTACCCTACCCTACCCTACCCTACCCTACCCTACCCTACCCTACCCTACCCTACCCTACCCTACCCTACCCTACCCTACCCTACCTCTTTCCTGAATTTTCTTTGCTATAAACCTCACGGAGCCCGAGACCTTTCCAACAAATGCAAAACCGTGGAAATCGGTTCGTGCGTTCTGGAGTTATAGCGTCAGGAAGGAAAACCCGACTTATTTTTATATAGTAGATAATTTATTTATTTATTCAGATTTCATAGATCCATTAGGGTTAGTAAAATGCCTTATTTCTAGGGTTAGTACTACATTAATTAAATTTACATTAAATTGAGCTTATTATTAAAAACAAATACCCTCACACAAGACACTTTATGCACACACCAATGAATTTATACCAATGAGTGTGTGCACAAAGTGCCTCATGATCGGCGAATCGTAGTGATCCGCTACTGTCCTCAGGATACTATTCCGGCTGCCCCGCACTCTCCCTAACAGAGATGCCGTTTTCTTACGGATAATCGCCCCAAAGTCATCCGTGCGGGCCTGTGCGAACATCCACGATGCACTACAGAATCGAGGCAGCCGCAACAACATCCTGAAGGCATTATTATATTGGACACGTAGGACATTTAGCGATCTTTTCGCATAGTCGGCCCACAGATTGCCCGTGTAGAAGCTTTGACAGTACGCCTTGAAAAGGGTGATTTTGAACTGGTCACTACACCGAGCAAATCTACGAGCCAGCATATTGCTCCTGACAGCCAATACCCTACGCTCCCGTTCGATATCTACATTGTCTCTAAGATCGTCGGTAAGGATATGCCTGAGGTATTTGAACTGTTTTACTCTACGTAAGTTCGATCCATTGAGTGCGATGTTAAGCATACTCTCGGGATATCCACCGACAGGCCTAAAGACAATATACTCACACTTTTTAATATTATATAGAAGTCCGTGTGTGGCTACATAGGTCTCGCAGACTCTCAGCAATTTACCCATGGCCTCCGCGGTCGGGGCCAGCAGCACCATGTCGTCTGCGTAGCTAATGTTATTAATACTAACGCCATCCACACGACACCCATCACGCATGCTGCTGAGCTCGGCAATCAGGTCATCCACGTACAGGTTGAAGAGCTTGGGAGACGACAACCCCCCCTGCCTTACCCCGCACTGCAACCTATACGTTTCTGAGAAAGTGTTGGACCATTTTACAGTGTTCAATTGATTGGCATACCAGAATTTAAATATTTTAACAACTTCAGCTGGAACATGCCTGCTTCCTAACTTTCTCCAGAGTATATCATACGATACAAGATCAAATGCCCTAGATAGGTCAAGAAAACAGGCATACACCGGCGTTCTACGCGTGGTGTAATACTGGACAGTGTGCTTTAGACTTAAAATGGCACTCTCAGTTGAGAGTCCAGGTCGAAACCCGAACTGAGCATCCTGTATATTAAGGTATTTACTTAAACACGAGTCAAGCACACTGTCCAGTACCTTGGCCATAATCGTAGCAAGAGAAATTGGGCGATAGTTTCCCTTATCCGAGATGTCCCCTGTCCTGTTCTTTATGATAGGTACCACTATAGTTTTCATTAACTCCACTGGTAAGTATGAGTGGGTAATACACAGCGAGTAAAACATGGACAGGACTCTCGGCAGATGAACTCCCGCGTACCGCAAATGCTCAATACTGAGGCCGTCATGACCTCATGACGTCATGAGGAGATTTGCCTCTACTCATGTTTTTTATAATGGCTTTTACTTGACTAGCAGATATATTTAGTAGAGTTTCATCCCCCCGTCGACCAGCCCCAGAATCAAGCACCGACGCTGGACCAAGAGGAGAATGCACCTTAAAATGCTGCATAAACATGTTTGCAATCTCCCCCGGATCACTCAACCCCCCCACGCTAGCTGGGAGGCTCGGCCTAACATCCAATTTACCCGTGGACTTCCAAAATTTACAAAAGTTTTTATCAGTTCGTTGTTTAGCTATTATGTCCATTTTTATTTGGTCTTGGTTATTCTGACACCACCTCAGGCGACTTTTAAAAACTTTGCGAGCATAGCACATCTGATCATGTATTGTACCCGAAGTCGGTCTACCATACAATACTCATATATTGAACTTAAGCCGAGCCTCCCGATGAGCCTCACGAACATGTCTATTCCAACCGCACACCTTCTTACATCTTTTAGGGCCTACCTGGTCATTTAAAGATGTTTGAACAGCCGATTCAGACAGTATGCACACAATGGTATTATACAGTTTATCTATTACAAGCCTGTGCTCAACCAAACTGCATGACCCGAAACTACACTCCACCAGCTCATGAGGGAAATCAAGTTCTCGCATCCTATTGGTTATTTATGGTTTTAAATACATATCTCAGAAAAGCTCTTAAGAAAATATTCTCATTTTCTTATATTTTTTTTATTTTGTTAAAGAAAACATTACAAGCATACATACCACAACCACTTAAAAATTGCGACACAGTACAATTTGGTGAGGTCTTTGGCATCTTCAGATTGCTTGAGGAAGATGATGATCTGCCAATGACACAGGCTATAGATGTACCTGAAACCCCAGTGTTTTCCAAACATAAGTCTAGATTGAACAATGCTCCTATCACTACAGTTCCAGAATCACCGGATGTAAGCGATAGGGTAAGTGACATATAATATAATAATAATTTTATTTATTTCTCACACTATAAGTTACAGTAAAAAATAGTAATAATGATAAATACTTAAATTGCGGGTCTAAGCTAGCCGAGCCTGTATTTCAGGACACCAGCAGGGCTATTTTAAAACGTCTGATTCTATATCGGAAACAGATTCAAAAACTACCAAAGGCGATATATCGCAATTGCTTTTTTAATTTCAGAATTAGAATATTTTTGAAGTTTCTGTACGGAAATATCAATTCGATTCATGGAAAAGTTTTCGGATATTAAAATAGCAATAGCTGAAATTCGCCTCGGAATTTTTTAAATCCGTTTCCGATATCGAATCCGACGTTTTAAAATAGCCCTGCAGGTCTCCACCCCATGGTTAACGTTACATAACATTTTTATACAGTATTAATAACAGCCAGAAAATACAAGCAAACATTTTTTTTTTCTTTATGTCCATTTTGTTTTGTTGTTATCTGCAGTCTCAACTACAATGAACAATATTTTTGGCTGCTTTCTCTGGATAATTAGGCGTCATGTGTTGAGAGAGATCCAATAATCTCGTTCCTCATGAGTTGGCGGATTCTATTGAAATTAGTTGTGTAGGCTTGTTCCACTTTGCCATTTCAGTCTAGTGAACGAGAGGTCTTCCGTAGATGTAAGGGCATTGGCCATTTTGTTGCCAACCGTGCATGTGTGTGTGTGTCATCGCAAAACCACCAACACTACATACATATATTTACATACCACTGTAATCACAAATTTTACTTGCAAATCTGTAGCTATATATATATTTTCAGGATGATTCATTCATCGTAGCATCACAACCCAAAGACAAACAATTTAAAAGTTCAAACAATCATAATTTTGTGAGACCAGTTAGCAAAACCATTTCAATACAACCAATAGGTTCTAACAAAATTGACAATGTATTTTGGAACTCTTCAAAAAAATCAACGTCATTGAGCATGCAATTAAATGATTCAAGTTCTAATCTCAATGATTCCGTCTTAAATTCTAAGCCTGATAAATCTGTTGCCGCTACAAATAAAGATATATTTGATATGGAAATACAGCCATCCCATCCCGATAAACATATATTTGAAATGGAAACACAACCACCACTACCAGATAAACATAATGAAAGTACCGATTCCATTTACACAGCTGATACCCAAATACCTGGACCTCAAGATTCTCCTTCAATACATAGTTTAGAAACACAATTACCTGTCCCATCAACAGAGCATTTGCCTGAAGTACGCAAGATACACAATCAACAAGAAATGCACTTTGATCTATATTTAGCAAACAAAGAGAATGATAACAGTATATTTAATGCTGAAACACAAATGTTTCCTGAGGGAAATAAAAAAATACTCAAAATGAATAATGCTAGCACAGATAAAGATGGATCAACATCTAAAGAAAAGAATAATGTATCTGATGAAGAAGTGTTATTTGATGAAGTTGAAAATGATTTTTTGGAAGAAGACTTTGGATCGCAAGCTTTGTTGCCTCAAGAAATATCACCGAAGATTATAGCTGACAATGATGTATTATTAGAAAAAACAATAAATAAAAGTTTAGAGACACAGTCGAAAAAAAGGGTAGTGCGTCTTAAATCTGACAGTTCTACAGATTGTGAAGATGTTGATATGGCATTAACACAAAAAATACCTGAAAAAAAGGTTGCTGACGAAGACGACTTAACTGACTGTGAAGAAGATTTTATTGAAATAAATGCTGCTAAATCTAAAAAATTAAATGACTCTACTAAGAGCAATGTAGATGTTGATTTAGAAGACATAGCTACACAAGTTATTGCTGTAGTAGAATCAAATGCTCCTACCGGAGTTGATTTGGAAGATATGCCTACGCAAGTTATTGAGGAGGAAAAATATGATGAAGATGTTGTTGTCATTAATAAAAATTCAACTAAAGATATCGTAGATTTGTGTACTCAAGACGAATATGTACCAAGTAATCCTAATGTAATTAAAGATGCTGAACTATTTTCTGAAGATATTATTAGTCCATTCAAGATTCCATATCAGTCTCCCATTAAAGTTAGAAGAAAAGACATTATTAAACTCACTCCAAAACCTACTGGTACTAAAACTACGGCAAAAGCTGATGATGACAATTATTATGCAAATACTCAAGATCTGTTTGAAGATCTAGATTCCCAACGAGCATTATCTCCTGAAATTGTCCCAAAACAGCGTCAAAGGCCCAGGGGCAAAAGGCCAATAGTCAAAGACAACCTTGATGATGAAATATTACCATCTTCAGTTGAGAACTATAAAGTTGGTGATAAATTTCCACACCTTGAAAATCAGTTGTCACCCGAAAAGTTTGTGATAGCTAACAAATCTTCAAGTAGTAGTGATGGTGACGACAAAGTTCAAAAATTTGTTTCAAATCTCTCAAGTCAACAAATAAGAGAAGTTATTGGAGTAGCCAAGATGAGAAAATTACCAAGTGATTGTTCAGATGTTGAAGTGACCCCGAAAAAAGTTAGGCCATTCAAGTTGATGGATATTGAATTACCAGATAGTCAGGAAATCAAAACTAGCGTGACTTTAAAAACGCATAGTCTTGTGACAGAATCCTCCAGTGAATCAGAAGTAGAAAACAATTCAGAAGAACAGAACACTCCTATTTTGTATAAAAGGAAGAAAAAATCTAAACCAGATGTGAAAATGGACTTAACGAAAAAGTTTGATGTAGCCGCATTACCTAGTAGAGTTATAACAAGAGTCAGAAAGCCTACTGCTAAATTCCAAAACAGTGATGAAGATAGCAAAATAAAGTCGAACTTGCTTAAGCCCAAATATTTGACGGAACAGGAAGAAAACGTCGACAATGAAATTATAAATGAAAATTTATCACGACTTAGAAAACATGATAAATCAAAAAGTGTCAAAGAAAAAATATCTGAAGATAAAAAAGTCGTTAAAGTAAATGAAATAAAATTGGAATCTGAAAAGAAAGTCAATTTAACGACTGAAACTGACAAAGAGAAAAAATCGAAAGAAAAAGAGAAAAAGGAAACTAGAAATGAAAAAGACAATAAAAAAGCTGAAACGTTAAGAATGGATTCTTTTGTTAAAACTACAAACAAAGAATCTAAACAAATTAAAGGTGACAAATTTGATCCTGTTGATAAAATTAATAAAAATGAAAACATACAGGAAGAATACATTCTTAAAAAAAACGAGAGCATAGAAAAAGAAGAAAACATTTCGAGTAGTTCGAGCAGAAGAAGTATGCGAAGTTCAAGAATTAAACAGAAAAATGAAAAGAAATCTAAATCGCCAGAAAAAGATGTAAGTAAAATGGACAAAACTGAAAGTAAGCCTAAACGCACTTATAAGAAAAAGGAAAAGAAACAAGATCCTTCGTCCGTTGAAGATACTGAAGTAAGACGAAGTAAAAGACAGAGGGTAGTTAAGGAGAAGAAAGTTGAGCCTATACATATTAAAATAAAATCTATTTTGAAAAACAGTACACATGAGCAAAGTACTGATTATAATATTTCGTCAGGATCTGGATCTGATTCACCTAAGGGTATAAAAAGGTCGGTAGCTGATGATAGTCCTGTGCCAAGTCCTAAAAGGACAAGGTCTATGGTAACAAGTAATACTTCGTTAAGGGCAACACCAGCTAGGACAGCTCGAACGCAATATGTGTTGTTTACGGCTTTCCCATCAGATGAAGTCAAAATAAAATTAGAGAATTTAGGTGAGTTATATCCAATTCTTACTTTATTATCCGCAACCAATAAACTTTAATCGTTATAAAATTGCTATTTAGCTGCCAAATACTTAGTGGAAAGGACTTCAATTTCTTAAACATTCTTAATTCTATAATTATTTTCATTTTATTGAGAAATGAAATATTTTTTTTTGTATTTGATAGTAGAATATTTTCTGTTTTCTATTGAAAATAATTTCAGAACCTATATTACTGTCCCTGTCTCTTTTAAACTCTTATTTGCGCATTGTAACTCTGTGACTATGATCGAAAATATTGACAGGTGCCTTAAACTTCTCACAATTTCCAGGAGCAGTAATAGTGACAGATGTGACAGCTTGTACAGTAGTGTTGACGATACAAATAAAGCGCACGTTCAAGCTTCTTTGCGCGGTGGGACTCGGCAAGCCTATCGTCGGACCCAGCTGGGTACAAGCTTGCGCGGACACAAATACGATTGTCGGTATGTACTCTTTCACATAACAACCCCACATATACTACTTAGATCGTTTTTAACTACGAAATGCAACCAAAGTAAAACCCAGGTTAATATAGTTAGTTAATATAGTCCCGACTCTTTTTGTAATATATAACGTTATGTGATGAATATATTTAAAACCTATAAATTCCTCAGTTTTAAGAGAGGTAGAGCATAGCGTTTATTCGCTCAAAGAGTAGCTCGACTGGGGAAGTACCTCCACCTTACAGAATACCGCAGCCAAATAACAAACAACTTTGTTGTTTTCCTGCGCGTGGGTAAGGTCGCCAGAGCTCATTGGGGAGGGGGGAAGGGTCGGTAACGCGTGAGTGATGCCTCGTGTGTTGCAAGCGTCCATATAGCTACGGGAACCGCTTACCATCAGGCGGGCCGGGATTTTGAGTTATAAAAACTCCTGAAAACCTGGGATGCTAGACTTGCTTTAAACCATCCCACGTACTACGAGGGTGTGCTTTTATCACTTTAGGCCACATCTTCACTAACCATGCACTAAATATTATGAAATAACATAAAAATTAAGTGCAATTTCCTTTAACTTCAGACCCCTGGCTGTACCTAATAAAGGATGAAGTAGCGGAGAAACGCTTCAATTTCAGCCTGGAGCGCACTCTGTGTGGTAAACGGAACTTCCTGAATGGATACAATGTTTTTTCAACGCCTAGCGTCTTGCCTAACCCTACGGAGATGAAACGTAAGTTTATTTTTCTATTTTCATAAGGATCCGAAACATTTGGTCGTTTATATTTGAGTACACTAATAATGCACTAGTAAAAATAAAACATTTCTAATATATTGTAGAAATTCTGCCCGTTAATATACGAGTCGGTGATCATTTCAATAGGTTTGATTTGCCTCCATCTTAGAACATGAAAAGGCCGTCCGAAGCCTCATAAAATCTGCTTTCTTCGCCTGCCTCTGAATCCTGGCTACGCCCTCTGAACACTTGTTCAATATTTTCCAGTAATCGTAGAATGCTCAGGCGGCACGTGGAAAGATGAAGGACCACGTTGGGTTTGCGTGTCTTCAACAGCGGACAAAGGCTTATGGCCCTTATTAAGGCGAAGAGGGGCTACAATAGTCTCCACTGAATTCATTTTAGGTGGCGTTTTGAAGCAGAAATTGGATATGTACAACAACAAGTTTTAAAATGTATATAAAATCTAAGTTTTTTTTACGTTTGTCGTGCGGATATATCTTAATATACGTGTTGTGCCATAATACTAATTTTTTTTTTGTTATGTTGGCTATTGATTCGGCTACAAAAGAGCGTCACTTAACAATTGAAATTTAGCGTAATCAATCTTGCACCTTATCATGGATGCATAAAGTTGATTATTGATCATATAGATGTGGAAAGACATAACCAAATTAGATCAAGAAAACCTTGTCAGAGGATGTTGTGTCTATTATAAGATAATTTTAATGACATCTAAGGTTGTCATTAAAAACTAACCATGAAAAGATTTGAGGTTTCTAGATGGTACAAATTAACTTTATTCTATTGCAATAAGGTTTATATTTCTTTGACATTCTTAAATGTGAAAAGGTAAATTTTATAGTGGATCTTTTAGATTAGGTGGCAAAATTACTAGAATAACAAAAACGTATGCATAATAAAAGTATTCTTAAACATTTGTAGTTGACATCTGCCCCCCTAGACAAGATGGTTGTCGACAATCGTCATCGTTAGTAAACGATCAACATTGTATTATTACGGTTACGATTATCGATAACCATCTTGTCTACTGGCCCTGGCCCCCTATACAAGATGGTTGTCGACAATCGTCATCGTTAGTAAACGATCAACCTTTGCATGGGATTGACCAAAGGTTGAATCGTGTACTAACGATGACGATTGTCGACAACCATCTTGTCTAGGGGCTCAGTAGTCGATGCAATTCAGACTCGATATTTAGAGGTACATCCGCACGACAGTAAAAATACAATGTATGTAATTGTAAGTTGACCTAAATTGCTATGAAAATAAGGTCTATATTGGCATTCCACAAGTGAACAACGGAAGTTATATATCTGTGAGCTGGTGATACTGGAGGGTTAATGTGTGAAGCCATAGAGTAAAAATATTGTAGAGTGATAGCGTTAAAAACATTACCTTGTGCGAACCGTGAGCAGTTTCCATATAGATGCATTCACAGATATATCGTACACTAATTGATTTACTATCAGACAAATTTCGATATGGATTCCTTGCGATTTTGTTTCGGCAAGTACGTTAAAAATATCGGATATATTCTCGCTAACAATAAACTGTGTCGCTCAAGTCGGCCACCACGCTGTACAGTCGAGGACATAAATATGTATATACTTTTTGAAATTCAAAAGCGATTTTCTCGCATGTGTAACATTTAAGTGTTAAACTATTACACAAATCATAATAGTATATGTTAGAAGATTCTGCCTTTATAATATCTCATAATTTCAATCAGTTGTTTAAGAGGAAACCGTTGTTGAATTTTACTAAGTGTATACATATTTATGTCCTCGACTGTACGTATGTACAAGCCGGCACGCACACATTCACATTGGTCGAGCGCCGGTAATCGGCTCTGTGCAAACGGCGACAGAGTCTCGTTTCCAGCGGAATAGCCAACAGAATAGCGTGAGAGGTGGCCGACTCTCATAGATTTTTCCGACGTAGTCTGTGGTTTTCGGTAAAAGTATCGATAAAAAACGAGAATTTTGCATTAATTAATTAATTACTCTCTCAAGATATGAACGCGCAGTTCGCTTCAAGGAATTTTGCACGTACCCGTGCTCACGGCACGTACTACAACGGCTAGTACAGTTGCGCTATTAATATTCTAACTATGGTGTAAGCTTGTTTTCACTACATTCAAGAAACCGCTAAATATGGTTACTTTACTATATAGTCAAACAAGGGGACATTATCGCCAGTTATTAACTTATTTTTCTAATTTCAATGTCTATGTTTATTTGACTGGCCAGTTGGCGCAGTTGGTTAAGATTCCACCTATCGCGGCGCAGGTAGTGGGTTCGATACTCACACAGGACATGCATTTTTATGCATTTACATTATGATTATGTATATTAAGTATGTATTTACAAACAAAAAGTAGTATATGTAGTATATCAGTTATCTGGTTTCCATAGTACAAGCTCTGCTTAGTTTGGGATCAGATGACCGTGTGTGAGGAATGTTCAAGGATATTTATTTAATTTAAGAACTTGGCCTTATCCTTGAAACAACAGCGTCAATATGGCTCTTTGCTCCATAGTTACGAGATTTTGAGCCCTTGCAATTTTGAAATTTTATAGAAAGAAAGAAAGAAAAATATTTTGTTTTTTGCCCACCATTCGACACATAAAAACATTAACAAAAATGCAATAGCTTATTCGATGGTGCCGTTGATATCCAAAAAAAGAAGATAATGGCCCTGATTCTGTTGTTTACAACAATTTTAATCTCACTATGTCTCTTTCTAACAAATAACATAAGAAAAGTATGTGAGAAACTTAGTCCTGTCAAATTAGTCCAATGCTTGTTATCAATATAAATTTAGTCGCCATCTATCGCGGTTACACCTAAATATACGCAAAATAAGACGGCAAAGAATAATTTGACAGCTTCAAATATGTTCTATCCTTTTTCAATAATGTTCGTAAGAAAGAGTTGAGATGTGACTAAAATTAGTTTAGTGCGATCTACAACAGAATCGGCACCAATGTCCTCTTAAACCATTTGTCGTATAAGTCGTATTCCTTTATTTATCTACCGTTACTTTCAAGATGTAGAAACGAGTCTAAAAAGAATCTCGATGAGAGAGATCGGTATATCGATTTGTACAAAAAAAATATTTGTGAATCTTGAGTTTAAATTGCCAGCAACATGTGAATAATTGAAATATATTATCAACCACGCATCATTTGTTTTTCACCTGATTTTAGGTCACTTTTGTTTAATTTTATTTTATTCTCGTGTTTAAAAAAAAATGCCTCAAATGATTAAATAGGCACCAAGAAACAATTTGTCACCATTAGATTTATGTACAGTCGAAGACAAAGATATGTATACACTTATCATTATAAAAAATAAGTAATCATAAAAAGCTCCATTAATTTGTACTCATCCAAATGCTCAAAAATATGTAAACAATATAGAAAACATAAATATGTACCCGACACGATCATAAATTTGTAAACATTAGATAAAACAAAAATATGTATTCATAAAAGATGCATAAAATTGTTACCACTCAATGTGCCAAAAATATGTATACAACCATCTGAGCAATGATGACACTGTATATGACACAAACATTAATTAATATATGTAGTATCGCTGCACACATGATTAAATATTTACGTTCTGTGATGTCTTTAGACCAGGTCATGACGTCATTTGCGTGTCATTTGTTTCTTAAATTTCACTTTTAATTTGAATATACTTTTCAATCTCAGTCGGCAGATTCAATTAAGGGTCAGTTCACACCGAAACGCGGCAAGCTTAGATAGCAATAGAATATAGATCTTTAAAAAGTGTTTGGCATGTTAAACTTTTCAGATACTGTTCCGATTGCTCTCAAAATGGATATTTGAGAGACATTGGGATCACAAAACAAGAATCTTTTCTCAAAATGTTGAAAAACTGTCCGCCATGTTGAACTTTTTAGATACTGGTCCGATTGCTCTCAAAATCGATATTTAAGAGACCTTTGGGTCACAAAACAAGAATCTTTTCTCAAAATGAAAAGAAAGTGTCCGCCATGTTGAACTTTTTAGGTACTGGTCCGATTGCTCTCAAAATCGATATTTGTGAGTCCTTTGGGTCACAAAACAAGAATCTTTTCTCAAAATGTCAAAAAGTGTCCGCCATGTTGAACTTTTTAGGTACTGGTCCGATTGCTCTCAAAATCGATATTTGTGAGTCCTTGGGGTCACAAAACAAGAATCTTTTCTCAAAATGTCGAAAAAGTGTCCGCCATGTTGAACTTTTTAGATACTGGTCCGATTGCTCTCAAATTCGATATTTGAGAGACCTTGGGGTCACAAAACAAGAATCTTTTCTCAAAATGTCGAAAAAGTGTCAGTGTATAAAGGTAGATATCGATTTTGAGCGCAATCGGACCATTATCTAAAAAGTTCAACATGGCGGACACTTTTTCAAAATTTTGAGAAAAGCACATAAAAAAAGTCCTGTCACTGTAACATTTGTAACTGATGTCAATCAACATTAAATAATTTTTTTTAATTTTAAGTTACTTTTGTCGTGTGGGTGCAAACGGCCGACAGAGCTGAGACACTGTTGTTTGCGTGTCGACGCACAGAACAGTTAGGTACTTAAGTAAGTGGCGTGAAAAAATAATGATCATTGAGCGGTGACGTTGGTTATGATTTTAATTCAATAAACTTGGAAGCAAACACTTTGTTATGAATATTTGAGTAATTTATTTTGAGCTGAAACTTTTTATAGAGAGTCTATACCTGATGTAGTCTTCGTTCACCCCTTTCAGATAGATAAACCCATTCCGTTACACGTTGTGTTATGGAGGTGCAAGGTGGATGACACCTCCATTTAAAAGGGAAGATCTTCCGCCAGGCTGGGTCATCGTGCCTGGGGACCGCGGTCCAACTGTACATGTCGGACAGTTGTATATATGCAGATTCTCGAGAAAACTTCGCCAGCGCGATGCAGGATTTAGGCGCGATGCAGGATAATGTGGCGCCACGCCATCTATCTTTCCGTGTGTGAACTATCTCTGTGTTACTGATAGATGGCTGATAGATGTCGCTACAGTGTAGTCAAACTTCATCTCAAGACAATTCGAAGAACACCAAAAAATGTGGGATTCCAGTGCCTACATTTCTTCTCGGACCCTAAAAACCATATATAGTCAAAGTTCATCTCACGAAAATTCCAACAACACCAAACACGGCTAGGATACGTTGCTCCGCTATGGAGTTCCAGTGTCCATCCTCCTACTCCATCATCAGACCCTAAAAACCATATATGGTCAAAGATCATCTCACGAAAACTCTAACAACCCCAAACACGGCTAGGATACACTGTCCTGCTATAGAGTTCTATTGCCCACACTCCTACTCCATCATCAGACCCTGAAAACCATATATGGTAAAAGTTTATCTCACGACAATCCCAACAACCCCAAACACGGCTAGGATAAGTGGCTTCGTTATGAAGGTCCAGTGTCCACCCTTCTACTCCATCATCAGACCCTGAAAACCATAGATGGTCAAAGTTCATTTCACGACAATTCCAACAACCCCAAACACAGCTGAGATACGTTGCTCCGTTATGGAGTTCCAGTCTCCACCCTCCTACTCCATCATCAGACCCTGAAAACCATATATGGCCAAAGTTCATCTCACGACAATTCCAACAAACCCAAACATGGCTACGGCTACGTACCTAATTCAAAATATTTGAAATAGTAATCATGAATAAATATTTCACGACGAATCGTTGAAATTGCACAGTGAATGCCCTGTTACATGGAGCGACAATAACATTACCTTTCTCAACGACTTGATCACTTCATGCGGTAGGCGACGTTGCCAGCCAGCTTGCGCACGAGCTGACAACATCGCGAGCGCGAAACTACCAACGGACGCACGCAAAATTATTGATTTTTTTCAAAACTTTTTTCAAGTACCTACCGTTCTTCAATAAAATTCTATGAAGGCCTTGACTGCAATGAGTTTACATATTTTTGACTGTAATGTTGAATACATATTTATGATATTTTGGTTGTTCACAAATTTATGATTTGATACATGGATATATATTATTGAACTTGTTGTTTACATACATAATTGTCCATCAGTGTACTTATTTTTGTCCTCGACTGTACAAATCCTCCCAGGATTCTTATGTTTCTTAATATTATTATAAGTATTTTAAACAATTTACAATCTGTGTAATTTTTGTTTTGATTTTTATATGGAAATTGGTAAGAAGTATAAAGTCTCGTTCTAGATAGTAATTTGAACCTCATTTTGTGTACATTGATAATGATTATGATAAAATTATTCAATTAATGTGTAAGAAATTGTCTCGCAGATGCCTTCCTTACCTCAAAATATACAAACAAAAACACAAAACCTATAAAAATAAGTTTATATATCGTACCTGTTGCAATTAACAATTATTTTAAATTTAGTTTCTTAAATTATTTGTCTTATAGTTTTAGTTCTTGTTTTAGCTTATCTTTAATCTGCAAAAATATTCTTAAGTAACCCACAATCTATGTGGAACAATGATCGTCAACACTTAAGTGTACATCGGCTAACATAGTGTGACTAGACTATGTATCATTTGACCCTTCTATGGAGGGTAGAGGTAAGGAGAACCATCTTTGTGTATCCGAAAGTGTCCGGTAAAAGATGTTAAATTAGACTGGCGTTGGCAAGAGACTATGAAATTAATTTAGCCGTTGTTTGTTGATGCAGTGATTTGTGTCGAGTACAGTGTTGCCAGATACACAAATTATGTTTTTAAGTGCTGGCGCCAAATCAGGCGTTCGTTGATTAACCTTTTTGCATTTATTTTTCTTAGTTATCAGGGTCACAGGGCTAGTTATTTTGAGACACGCGTTGAACGCCTAATAGCAAAATTACTCATTTATAAAATTTGGTATACATTAGATGGTGTGAAAATACGGTTGATCTACTGTAATTAGTGTATCTGGCAACACTGTTTTCAGCGCACTTCACTCCGTCAACAACAGCTACTTACAGTTCCACAAACTTATCTGGGCCGGTGAGAGAGGCGCTGTTATATCGCATTTGGTGAAGCAAACAATCAATGGCGAATTGCAGGCAGATTAACAATGCCGTCGTTAGTTCCTCTATTAGCCACTGGGCCAGTAAACCGGGCCAATAAGTTTGTTGCGCTATAATGAGGAGTTTTCTTATGCTCAAAATACCTTTCAAACTATTGATAATTCGAACCAATTTGAACCTTAAGTTCACGATTTGAAAGGTATTTCGACCATAGAAGAAAACTCCTCATTCATTTCATACACCATGGATTTGAACTGAACTGTTATTTATTGCTTACAGCTGGACACTTTTGCAACTGTTACCTCTACCCTCCATAAATCCGTCACAATCTAATAAGCCGTCTTGATAGCACACATACATACATGTGCCAAAAGAGAGAAACAGTGCCATGAGAAGAGTCACACCCTCTTGTCAAAACGGGCCTATTAGGGTTGCATTCCGAATTGCGCTGTTATAGATGAAGTCATAACATGCGCTAAATTGCGCTCACACCAACTGCCATGGTCTAGATTTAATGATGATTTATTGATGTGAGCGCTAAGGGCGACTACGGCATAATTCGGAATGCACCTTAGATTGTGACTGGTATCATTTTGTTGCTATCCATGACTAAACCTCTGAAACGATCCTTCATAATGAAATATGTCACTTATGGAAACACGGGGCACTGCTAGTGGTACTATACAGGGTGTTGTTTTGTATTCGCGCCATATTTATAGAACCAATAGTACATGATTTATTTAGTTATTATAAAATAGGTAATTAATTCTGGGCGTGATAAGTAAACGATTATTGATGACCTGTGATTAACGTCAAATCAGAATAAGACTTCATAACTGCACAGAATAGCTTTGCGATCCGGGGGCGAGGGGAGAAACCGGGCCGCTGCGCAGCGGTCACCAACCTATATCTTATAAATCTTTATAAAACATCGTCAAACACGAAGGTCTTTTTTTTTACAAAACTTTAAAAATAATATGTAATTTTAAGAGCATGATTTTATAATTGAATATTGTTCTATGGAAGGTAAATATTAACCTCCTTAAATATGGCACAAATGCAGAACAACACCCGGTATATTGGATGTTCCTGCCACAGACCGCGTCAAAATGCAATCACATTACTAATTATCAATCAAAAGATATTTTTTTGATGTTTAATTATGCCAAAGAAAAATTTACTTTACAATAAATAGTACTTGTATGATGATACATTAGCTTTAGTTTGTAGCTATAAGGTTTATTTTGCTTTGACATTATTAAACATCAAAAAGACATTCTTATGATTGTAAACAAACACATTTGTGATGAATTAAGCCGGTTGTCAGTGTTCCATGTATCATTTACCAATTTATGATTTTAATTTTGAATTATTAATCATTTTACGCTTTTATAAATATTCGATAATGCTAGGTTGGTTTTAGATTTTTAAATGATTCTTTTATAGGCATAACTATTTGTTAATACATCTATTATTGATTGCATCCGTTTAGAATGTTATTCTGTTTGTTGATCATTTGTACCATAAACATGAACATTTTTGAAATCTTTGTTTTTTTTTTACTGAACCCATGTTATCCAAGCTTGTTGAAAAATCGGTAGAATGAAAGTAAGTAGAAACGGTCGCCGTAACGTACGAACATTCGACACACGAATGCTGGTCTGGTTCTGTGAGTCAGCCAATGGTGGTACTGCGTTAATGCTGCTTAGTGTGTCCTATGTGCATGCAGTGCGTTGGTTTATTTATCCAAACGGTAAGTAGTAAAAGAGCACGTTTCGAAAAAAAAAAACGGCCATGTGTGAGTCGGACTCGCACACGAAGGGTTCCGTAAAAACGTTAGTTGTATGGGACCTTTATATTTAGCCCGAGATTTTATATAGTGGCCTTGTCCACCGTTAGATATAAAAGACGGCACACTATACCAGACAACCCTTTACGAGGCGTCAGGGACCATCTGCGGTAGGCCACGCTGCCAGAGTACTCGCCCCTGGTACTCATGTGAAAATGTGACTCATTACCATTTTCCAGAATGGTACCGGAATGGTAAAGTCGCTCACCACGCGCACCCCAGCACAAGCGCACCTTGTCGGTGCTCGCGGATTCAATCCCCGCTCGGGACGCCAGAGAAGCTACGATATGGGGTTCTTCAAAAAGGGCGTGAAAAGAGCTCTTCAAGGTCGGCAACACATCGGCAATCCCCTTGGTATTGAAAATGTCCATAGGCGGCGGTGACCACTTACCATCAGGTGGACCGTCTGCATGTTTGTAAACCTATTGACATAAAAAAAATAAAAAACTGGCTCCCATTTCTCCTGAATGGTCCCGGAGCTGTCATGCACGCTCACTTCTCGAATACGTATCCACGCATCTACCCAATGCTTTTATAGGGGCAACAGAAATACACATTCCGTGATCAACTCTCTACCTTTTACGGTTAATGAGATGGCGGAGGCTTAGTAATAGGGTCCCGTTGGCACTCTTTGGATAGAGAACCTTAAAAAGTGGCTCATAGTTTTTCTAAATTAATGATTCTGAGGATTTTAAGGTGGTAGGAGACAATGATAAGCTATTTGTATTGAAATAAAATATATTTCATAATAATTATAACAATAGATTTATCACCTTACACAAGATTACAAGCTATACATTTTTTAGAAATATTGCACCAAGAAAGTTTAGTCATATAAGGTTTACAGATTTGATGACTGAAATTAAATGACAAAGGTTTTTGAAATTTTACGGGCCCACGTTACTTACAGGGCATATAATATTTTCACAATATTTGTTACCTAGAGGATTATTGCTACTTAATAGTGTAACTAACTTAATTTAAAACGAATATTAGAATAATTTTTAAACAAAATCTGTCTTATTACATGAGATGGTTTAAGACAAGTTTAGTAAAACCAGGGCGGACGCACTTGTCACGTGACCAGAAAAATATACGTACGCCGCGCGACCGCTTGCACGCGGCTCTTTCATTGAGGTGTCACACGCGCGCTGCAACTGACGCGCGACGCGACGCTCACAAAAAGTACACGCAAATTCTATCGAGTTTTTATTTAAGTATGGCCACTTAAAAAGCCAAAACGGTTTGTCAATATTAATTAAAAATAAAGTAATAAAATACAAATAGGTAGTACCTAGACACTCAACAGTCATGTTCTTACTATCAATAATGTAATACATTACATTACACCTCAGTCAAGTGTATTCTACTACCAATTAATATAAAAGGATTCAATTTGTTTTCACACTACCTACACCTAACCCTACAGTAGAAGCGGCTATATCAAAGGGATTAAAAAATACAGACTCGCGGAGCGGACTTAGGGTACATTTTGATTCAATAAGAGCGCCGCAACAGTCGGTAGGTGATTATAACGAAACTTGCATCGAGGCTCGCGAAGTATTGTGAACGTAACCGACCTTGTTTAAACTCGCATGTTTGCGATCAGAAAGTTATTCTTCTGTTGTACTATTATTTATTCTGTGGTAAACCCCAGGTTTTAAGATAGTCGTGGCTCTTTTTGTTATGTGACGTTAGAAAGTGACGGATATATTTAAAATCTGGGTTTTGCTAGACTTGCTTAAAACCATCTCACGTATTAAGGGGAAATAAGTTTAGGATAAAACGGATTTCATACACTAGCAGTGCCCCGTTTATAATACATGTAATTATAATTAAATATCCTATTAAAATCCTCATAAAAGGACAGTCAAACGAAAAAATAATTTAGGGGCGGTTTAGAATCATTTTGAATTTTTGACAGTTTTTCTATAAACGTCAATTTATTCCTCTGATAAAATATATAACTGGTAGTTCCTGAAATATGCGTTCGAACAAAAACCTAATAATATTAAATAATGTTACGAATTTTGTGCGTATTTATACATTTAAACGTGTACATAAATACCTATATCACACTAAAAACAATAATTACCTTTAACACATAGATTTAAATGCCTATAATACATTCTTTGAACAGGCTACTGTTTCACCGTGGTCAACGGTGGAACTCAAAGACTAGATGGAAACTGGCTCTCAAGCGCGTGCTACACACCAATAGATGCTTGGTGACTTGGTTTTAATCCGTAAAATATCAAAATGTTAACTGGAATGGAATTGACCTTAGTCTGACTTTCCTTGCTATACTGGGTGTAACGAAAAGGGTATATACACCCGGAAGGGGTAAAGACTACATCAGGTACAGACTATAAAAAGTTTCAGCTCAAAATAAATTACTCAAAAATACATACCAATTTTTTACCGACATAAAAAAAAGGAGGAGGTTCTCAAGTCGGTTGTTTTTTTTTAAATGTTTATTACCTGATAACTCAGTCATTTTTGAATGTGACTGGAAACTATAACATAACTCGACACTGGCAGAAATGAGCCCTAATTTGGCCTTGGTTGCCAAACTTAAAAATAAGAAGAAGAACTCCGTCATTTATTAACGATTTGGAAAATTCTTTTTTTGACTGGAAGGGTACTCTTCCCGTTTGGTCCCAATGTCATCAGATCAGGATTTGATTCTTAGTGTACTTTGAAGTCGGTTTAAGTTTTTTGTAAAACAGTCCAATTATTTTCTTCCAAGTTTATTGAATTAAAATCAATACCAACATGTCATCGGTCCATGAGGGTCATAATTATTTTGCGTCTCTCTTCATATTAGAATTTTCTCTTCCGCGATCTGTGCGCCCAGTACCAAAAAAGTAGATTACTGTAATATAGGGTATATTCCACTACACCCAGTATATAGCCAATACTGGGTGGAGATTTCGAGATGGCATATTTTCGAAACCTATGTTGGATTAACCATGCTGAAGAAATTTTACTATGGGACCAACAATGAATTTTCAATTATTTTTTTACTTTTCATACATTGTGATCGAGCAAGGTTGACATTTTGTAAGAAAAAAAAAAAGAATACACTATTGGTCCCATAGTAAAAGTTGTACAGCATGGCTAACCGAACATATAGGTTTCGAAAATATGCCATCTCGAAATCTCCACCTGTTATACTTTATTTAGGGCCCGTTTCACAGGTTGCCGATAAGTCCCAGAGAGTTATCTATTAGATATGTCAGTGCCCTCTCTTTCTTTTAACTTGATCAGAATGAGACAGCCTGTATAAACATCTACAAGATAAGCTATCAGCAACATATCGGCAATCTGCGAAAGATACACTAAGGGTCAGACGCGACGCGCACTTTTTAAGATAGAAATATAATATATAACTTTATTTACTACACAAAAAGGTACACATTTTATTGAAAGAATTCGTGACTCACGACACCGCGAGGTGTATTCAAATTCTCTCACCAATATGTGTACCTTTATTGTAATCTTAAAAATCGCGCGTCGCGTCTATAGTCATCTAAATAGTGGAAAACTAGCTTTACCTATTTACATCCTAGATAACGCCATCGCCACGTGCTCTGGAATAAGGATTGCAATAAACGTATCAATAACTCGTACACGAACTGCGTTTTAAATCTCACCCCCAGTAGTCAGAACACCTAAAACTCCGTCTCTCTCTGGCAGGTGACGTTCTATCCACGTTGGAACGAGATGGATGCTGCTATAATACATTTAGTTATAATGTGACGCACGCAGCTTATAAGATAATGGGAGTACTTATGTCATCCTTAGGAGACGGGCAGTTAAAAGATTGTCGGAAATAACTGTCTAGAACTTAATACCCTGTTTGAGGTAGTCCCATAAGGCATTGAACTTACGCGAGTACTGTATATTATAAAAAAAACTTAATTTTTTTTCTTTTTGGATTGGCGAAGGTATTTGTCGTTCGGCCAATCCAAAGAAATACTTTTTTTGCACTTTCACTGGCGAACTGAATTATTACCTACGCCTCAGGGTTTCTCTTCATCAGCTCAAGGTCGGCTTCCATCATATCCTTGACGAGCTGGTCGAAGGTCACTTCTGGTACCCAGCCGAGTTTTTCTTTCGCTTTTGACGGGTCGCCGAGTAGTAAGTCCTGAAATGTTAATATTTCTTACTGAATAAAGTGTCCTATTTCACGGTACGGTTTTAATATTTTGTGCGTAACCCTAATTAATTTTCTAAAATAAATGTAGCCTAATTATTATATTATTAGCATCAGCTGCAGCCAGTGAAAGCCCAATCAGAATCAGTTTAGCCGTTTCGGAGATTAGCCGGTATAAACAGACAGACAAAAATGTTATAACATGGTTTTTTGATACTTTGATATGTATTTAATTAAAAGCTTTTATTTTGAAATTACAAATAGACACATCAAGTTTATTTATTTGTATACATTAGCATTAAATATCGTCAAGATCTCGAGGCTCCTAAACCAATCCTAGAAGTTGTAAAAAAATATAACTCACAACTTCAGTGGGCCTGAAGTATTTGGGGTTGACCCGGACCAGCACTTGATCGGATTTAGCATCGTGGCCAGTCTCTTCGACTCCGGTGCCCTTCCACACGATCTGCGTGTTGACGCACGAGAACGCTCGCTCCACAAACTCGCGAACACTGTGCGCCTCGCCTGTGGCCACCACGAAGTCTTCAGGCTCCTCTTGTTGTAGCATTAGCCACATGGCCTGAAAAAAGGCGTTAGTTTTTTAAGAAGTAAAATATACACGTTAATCAATTCCACAATATGCCAAATGAACTTATACGGTCGCCAATAACTGAAATATCTATCCATATTGCTCTACGAAGGTTAAACAAAATAAAAACAAATTTTCCGCCTCGGTACTATGTTCAACCTTAACAGTACTTATGCAATTTCACAATACAGTATGTTTAATTACATTATTGCTTCTAATCAGTCAGTCAATTCTAACAGACGAATTAAAAAAAGACCACTCTATATTTATGAGCAGTAGCAAAAGCAAAACAATAACTGTCTCCTTCATACTCATAAGCTTAACCGCGCGCGAGAGAGACAGACAGACTTTTCATGATACGCACGCCGCGCGCTTATTCTCAGACACTACACAAGCGCAACGTATAAATGTGTTGAACGTGCCAGCTTCAGTTAACCGACCTGTACCTACGGACGCGAGATAGAGATAGGGCTATACGATAAAAAGAGAAGCGTTTGTAGGTAAGTGGATGAAGCTGATAAGCGGGTGCGCCCGCTCAGAGGTGCGAGCAGTATACAACTTTCATATTATTAGTGGGCATTCTGGCAAACATGAACCAATTTAGATAATTATTTTTTGTTATGGTAAGTAAACAATCATATAATCATACTCCAGCATATAATAGCACCCATGTGTAAATTCTAAGCCTCAATCGTGTTGAAATTTGGCAGCCTATCTATGGTATGGAGAGAACCATTCCCTTTAGCCCAGGAAAAAGGGTTTAACAGCGCGGGACATCTAGTTGACACTAAATTAACATATAAAGAGTTGTTGAGAGCTAAGAGGTCCGTTTTGACCAGAGGGTGTCCCTTCTTGTTGCACTATAGTTGTCTCTTTTTGACACATTGATGTACATGTGCTGTCAAAACGGGCCTATTAGATATTGCCGACTTTAGTAGGTATATTTTTAGCCTGAATGTAGTCATCAAATATTTTGTGATATCAAAATCAAATACTATCATGTCCGTGTGATAATGTCATATAAAAATCAAATAGATTATCTGAATAGGAAATCTATTAATTATCTGCCAATCTACCGTACTATAATTTATCTATAATAGATGTTGGCGGAGCATTTAACAGAATAATATATAACCAAATTAGAACCCTTATAACTTTTGAACAAAAAATTGTATTTTTAGTGACCAATACAAAATGGCGATGGCCCTGCCAGGGCGGGTCAAACAGGGTCATGTATAGTAGTATCCAACCGATGTACCTGCGCAGAAGATACATTTTCAAAACGCGGGAAATGCTATTGGTGGGCAGCTGCCGCCATGTGTGCGGAGGGGCGGCATTTGCGAGTGAGACGGAACTAACAGCTGCACTGTATTATGAACCTTATAGTAGTGATCTAAGGTTGACTGTAAGTTTTAAGCATTCTTTCTTTAATCTTCGGGGCCATACTTTCTTTTCTGTGCGAACGAAGATTTACGACGCGCCTTATCAGTTGGGTATTACTGTACCTACTTAATACCGAGTTTTAAAGGCTTCTTTTATCCCGGGAACTCTCAAATATACGTACTCAGAACCATAGAAGTAGGGTCATATATGAGCTGCTGATAATAAAGTTTAAAACTATAAATTGCATCGACATATTATGCAATATAGGAATATCCACACGACACAGACCTTTACCAGACATTTGGACAACTTTGGACCTACCTTTATATAATCTTTAGCGTGACCCCAATCTCTCTTGCTGTCCAAATTCCCCAGCTCCAAACAATTCATCAATCCCAACGTGATCTTCGCGACTCCTCTAGTAATCTTCCTCGTCACGAAGTTCTCACCACGTCTCGGGCTTTCGTGGTTAAATAGGAGGCCGTTGCAAGCAAACATACCATATGCTTCCCTGTAGTTTACCACTATCCAATAACCGTACAGTTTTGCGCAGGCTGTAGAAGAAAAAGGGCTTTAAAGGTTGTTTGTTAAGTTTGATTTTGAATTGGAGTTTAATCCTGTAGCTTCTTGACCCATTGGCCCACCGGACGTAAAGCAAAACGACCCTATATTTTCCACTCAGCTCATGCTTTGCTGCTGTATCAAGCTAAGCTCCTAAGTCCCAGGCTCGCAGATGGGTTTAATTTCCTTAAGAAACCCCCATGAAGACCCATTCAGGCCTTTGGAGATAAGCGTATTCAAACAGATAGACAGGCAAAAAAAAAGACTATTTTATTACCTAACGGCACTACGACTGTATCAAGAAAAACACTTACCATAAGGCGATCTAGGATAAAACGGAGTCTTCTCCGTTTGGGGTACTTCAACCACCTTCCCATACAGCTCTGACGTAGACGCCTGATATATCCTGGTCTCTTTCTCAAGGCCAGCAGCGCGAACTGCCTCCAGTAACCTGAGGGTGCCAAGTGCGTCAACCTGCGCCGTATACTCGCTCAGTTCGAACGATACCTTCACGTGAGATTGTGCACCTAAATTGTAGATTTCTTTTGGACGTGTCTGGAAGTTAGAAAATAATTTGTGGATTTAAGCATATTCTTTGTTGGAGTTCTTCATCATCGCAATTGGCTCAACTCGCTATTTATCCAATGACTGTTTATCACGGACCAATCAAAAACCTTACAACTTAGAATATTAAAAACCGGACAAGTGCGAATTGAACTCGCGTAGAGGGTTTCGTACCAACTTAACTTTATAGTTGAAAAACATGTTCTCCCATACATTCCAAGTTCCAACTGCAAATTTAAGTTTGTACAAACAGAATTATTGACAGATTAACCAAGTTGTTTGAACACCGTTAACTTGTAGTTTTCCTGTAATTTATAAGTTTCTCAAATATCTTTAAAATATTTTATTTTAAATTATAAAAATAATAGGTGTATTTGAGACCTTCACAACAAGCCCTTTCATTTGATACGTCACACGATACAGAATCCAAAATTTCATTTATTTACGATACAAGTCCCAGAAATTCATAAGTGTATCAAATTTTAACCCAACCGGTCCAGTAGATTCGAAGCAAATCGGCTGTGACAGATGGACAGATAGACGCACGAGTGATCTTATAAGGTTTCCTTTTTCCTTTTGAGGTACGGAACCCTAAAAACGTCTGTAGAAATTTTTCTTTGTGTTTATTTTGGGTTAGAAATGAGTTTTGGATAAAAATCAAGTCAATTTTGAATACAAGAATAAAGTAAGAATAGGCATAAATATTTAAGGCCACGGCCCGGCCAGCCATTAGAGATTAATACTTTTAATTGTTAGTACGCGTCCATTAAAAGATTATCTAAAATTGCAAATTACAGTTATTCAAGTTTTATCTTTAACAATAGAGATAACGTGGTCATTGACATAATTTCAAGTACTTATTAGTATTTTTTATCAATTCGCATACACGACATTTCAGTTATATCATTAGTTAATTTAAACTATTGATAAAGCGACAAAATGACTGTATTTCGGAACATCGAAATTCGGAACACCACTGTCTGTTGCATATGTTCATGAGACCAAAATACGTTTGTTCGAATTTATTACGAAAAACTCTAATTCGAATGGTCTTCGAAATACGTTAGAGCGAAAGTGTGCTAATTGCATAAAACTCCAGTTCGGATATTTTTCATCGCGAAGTAGGTACCTACGTTCTTTCGAAAGTATGCCATTGCGAAAAACTTTAGTTCTAATGATTTCCATCGCGACATATCTTAAAAATATAACCAAAACTAGTCATGTCATGGTTTATTATACTGCTGTTTATTATGAATTTTCCTTGAAAACAATTTTACCACCATCATATCAAGTAGAATAGAATCAAATTTATTTGTGACATAAAAATTACACAGAAATGTAGTTGAAGTACAGGAAAAAATTGATTTAAGCACGATAAATTACAAGGCCTTGTTTCATACTTTAAGCTGAATTAAAACGACAAAAACTAATTAACAAAATATTGTTAATTAGTAACTAATAAGTTCGATATTTTATCATCGGAGGACATAAAGACAAGCATAATGTGTATGAATAATTATTACTTTAACCAGTTTGCCTTCACGCATTTAAAACAACCTGTACCAATATGTAGCCCAAATGAAATGAGGCACTATCCTATACATATTTTTCTATAGTTTTTAACGTGGGTTTTTAACCTGTGTAACGGGGCGTAATGTACCATTCATAGTGGGCATGATATGTTACGCTGTGTGCTAAAATGTGCTGTATAATTGCTCATTGCGAGCGCCTTACTGACAGCAAGAACACTTGCTGTGTAACATGTTACATTACGCCCCGCCTTATGATATGCAATAATCTACTTCCACTTCTGGTATAATTTTATTTGGCACACTATTAAAATAAGTATCCTGGGACATTCCTCATTCACGGCATACATCATCTGATCCCAAACTAAACAGAGCTTGTACTATGGAAACCAGATAACTGATATACTAAATAAAGACCACTTGAAAAAATGGAGGACATGCAGACATGTTCATGTACACAAATGCATGTCCTGGGAATTGAAGCAACCACCTGCAGTGTGATAAGTGGAATCTTAACCAACCACGCCAACTGGCCCCTCCCAATGTTTAATAAGGAGGGTCCAATAAAATATACTGCTGACTGTCTTCATCATCATCAGCCTATAAAGTCCCACTGCTGAGCACAGGCCTCCTTTCATAAATGAGAGTGAAAGGGACTGGCGATACTCCACCATGCATGCCCACTGCGGATCAGTGGAGGTAGGCTAGTGATCGACTTACTGTTGGAATTTTTCAAGCCGCCTAGGAGGCATCCATCTAGCTTAATGATAACACAATTAAGTGATAACCGGGACCAATGGCTTTACGTGCCTTCCGAAGCACGGAAACGCTAGATTTGAAATACCACTAGGCGGTCAGGTACCGACCACGACAGACGTAGCTGAACTTTGCCCATTGATTAAGAATTGCTAATCATGCTACACGAGCGCTTCCTGCTTACTATACCTTAACAATAATACTAATGAGGCATGTAGTATCAGTCAGATCTCCATAGTGAAGGTGCATACGGCCCCCAGTGTGGCAAGCTGGTTGGCTGTATAAGTGCTGTATTCTGCCAGTGTTAAAGGATGATGAGCGCCTTAATATTCCATGGACTTCATAGCCCTTCTCAATGAGGAATTCTGCTAGATATGAACCATCCTGAAAGAGAACTGTTGTTCAGAAATGTGGATTATGCTTTATGTTTGATTGAGACAAGAATCTATCTAGCACTATCGAAGGTTTTTTTTACTACAGACTTACCTTGATGTGTTTTGGCAAATAAATTATTTGATTTGATTAATATGGACATTAAACAACAGTAGGTAGATGAGCATCTATCTACATAGTACACTGACAGACTTATGACACAATGTATGGCCTAAGCCGGTAGGTATAGAAGTATGAAAATGTACACATGAGTTTTATAATAAGGTGAGCCCTATCAAAGGATTTTTGAGCATCATCTTGGAGCCGCAATCTCTGACCGCTGGAACAGGTCATTTAGCGTAGTGATGGGTTGGCTAAGATCAAAAATAATAATCTCTATAATCCGTGCCACTAGTATGTGTATTCGCGGCACGAGACATAGATTTAAGCCAATAGCAGACTTATTTGGCTTCGGCGATGGAGCAGCCCTACCTAAACAAGACTGATGTTGATGCGGTCGACGAACCGATTTTATATAATATTTTTCTGTTATGGTATTCTTATTATAATGGCTACGTTTATTTAAAATTAAATTGAAATGTGTTTTATACATAGTTATAATGATAATAAAAGGAAAAATAAATTATGTGTAGCCATTAAATGAGATGAGAAAAATAAAATCTAAGGATTTTTTACTGCAGACAGAGCTTAAAGATTCTTGTCCCTACTGTTGTTTAAAAAATAACAATGAATATCTATTGTCTTCCTCGCCCGCGGGGATCACCAAGCATTCAAAGGATTAAGGTCAGTCTGCAGTAAAAAATCCTTTGATAGTACTCACCTTATTATAAAACTCATGTGTACATTTTCATACTTCTATACCTACCGGCTAAGGCCATACATTGTGTCATAAGTCTGTCAGTGTACTATGTAGATTGAATTAAATGTTTAATGAAAACCTTAAATACCTAAATTCCTAGGCTAGGAATAAATTCTAGGCTGACTAGGTTCCCTAAAACTTCCTCCCATATTCTTAACAAACGCCCAACTTCTGCAAGTGTTTGTATTGGTTTTATCTACCAGAGGTGGATCCCAAAACCCCTGAAAAAGGCTGTTTTTAAAACTAGCCGATAAGATTGTGTATGGTGGCATTATGTGGCAATCATAACTATACACTGGCGTGTCACACCTATTATTATTTACAAATCCAATTTGAATAAGACTGACCTGTCCCGTTATGCCGGTAATAAGGGCTATTTTCTTGTTATTACTGGAGCTGGATCCTTCGCCCGACATTATGCAAATTTTATTGAAATTTTACACTATAATATTTTGAGTCAATGGGCGTAAAACACGTCCGCACAGTGGCAGCCGGCGCGCGCTCTTGGCGCGCTCGATGATGCTTTGCTTTGCTTCCTAACTTTGTTTTGATAACCTTATCAAAACTAAATTTACTCAATAGCATCTCTATAGGAAAACACGAAATAGGTAGCTGTTTACGCTTTCAATTAAAAAATTGCGGTCAATTTCAGAAATAAAGGTAAACCGGTACCAGTTTTTTCAAAAAATATTGTTACAAATAAAATTATCTTCAGGAAA
Source organism: Achlya flavicornis (assembly GCA_947623365.1). Taxonomy (NCBI): domain Eukaryota; kingdom Metazoa; phylum Arthropoda; class Insecta; order Lepidoptera; family Drepanidae; genus Achlya; species Achlya flavicornis. Next base: position 11,398,365 of record OX392482.1, read on the forward strand.
ATACAAGTTTCCTCATAGGCTGCATTCCGAATTAATGATATAATCGCTGTAATCGATTTGAGCGTGCTTAAACCCGTACCGAATTGAGTAATGACAGATTACGTTGTCCCGTGAAACGTCATAGATGACGTCATGATATCCGCCATATTGCGCTCACACCGACCATGCCCTAAACTGATATCACCGTGAGCGCTGTCAAAAGTGACGGTTAATTATTGTGTTTTCGGCAGAAATTCTAATAAGATTCTTGATTTTCTATTTGGCAAAGATACTTTTTATGATTTTATGAGAGAAAAATAATAAAGAACGGGTATATTCCTTTTTGCGAGTCAAATTAAAAAAGATCTAAGGAGTCCTAGCGCATTGTTAAATCAGATTTTAATTAAATTCTCAAATGTTCTGTTTTGAATACTGTGAGCGCGATAACGGGCGTTCCGAATTGTTAACAGTTCTTAGCTGTCATTATCGTGATATCTAACTCGGTACGCAAATTATTGCTGTGAGCACTGTGAGCGATATTATCTAATTCGGAAGGCAGCCATAGTTTCATAAACCAAATTTATTATTTTGGTAGGTAAAACAAAAAACAACTAACAGCACAGCAGCACAAATAGGGAGAGAAGCAGTGTTGCCAACTGCTAGCCAAAGAGTATAGTAACATATCGGCAACTGCTAGCTTTAGCCAGGGCTGTGTTCAGTAACTACACACCGTGTGACCGGTGCGATCGTCCGACGTCGCCCGACGATCGCACCACATACTATTGAACGCTACGATGATCGTCGGGCGATCACACGGCGTAGTTATTGAACGCAGCCCAGTAGCTCAAGCTAGCTTAGCTAGACATCTTGCAAAAAGTTGCTAGATTGCCAGATTTTGTCACCCAAAAAAGGGACTTTTATTTTTTGTAAAACAAAAAACAACTACAGACCCATATTCATATGTCTGTGCTACAGACAGAATAAATAGGGAGAGAAGCAGTGTTGCCAACTGCTAGCTTTAGCCAGTAGCTAGACATCTTGCAAAAAGTTTCTAGATTGCCAGATTTTGTCACCAAAAAAAAGGGACTAGAAGTAATGTACATAAAAAAATATGTTTTTAAATGAAACACGAAAGTATTAAAAATCAGTAAATTAAAAGTTTTCTTTCCATAGAGTTTTATAGAGTTGGTTGAAAATAAGTCATGGTCAAGTCCGAATTATAAACAGTTTGACAGGTATTTTTTTATCAAACTCTATAAAACTCTATGGAAAGAAAACTTTTAATTTACTGATTTTTAATACTTTCGTGTTTCATTTAAAAACATATTTTTTTATGTACATTACTTCTAGTCCCTTTTTTTTGGTGACAAAATCTGGCAATCTAGAAACTTTTTGCAAGATGTCTAGCTACTGGCTAAACCTAGCAGTTGGCAACACTGCTTCTCTCCCTATTTATTCTGTCTGTAGCACAGACATATGAATATGGGTCTGTAGTTGTTTTTTGTTTTACAAAAAATAAAAGTCCCTTTTTTGGGTGACAAAATCTGGCAATCTAGCAACTTTTTGCAAGATGTCTAGCTAAGCTAGCTTGAGCTACTGGGCTGCGTTCAATAACTACGCCGTGTGATCGCCCGACGATCATCGTAGCGTTCAATAGTATGTGGTGCGATCGTCGGGCGACGTCGGACGATCGCACCGGTCACACGGTGTGTAGTTACTGAACACAGCCCTGGCTAAAGCTAGCAGTTGCCGATATGTTACTATACTCTTTGGCTAGCAGTTGGCACCACTGCTTCTCTCCCTATTTGTGCTGCTGTGCTGTTAGTTGTTTTTTGTTTTACCTACCAAAATAATAAATTTGGTTTATGAAACTATGAGGAAACTTGTATTTTCCTGAAGATAATTTTATTTGTAACAATATTTTTTGAAAAAACTGGTACCGGTTTACCTTTATTTCTGAAATTGACCGCAATTTTTTAATTGAAAGCGTAAACAGCTACCTATTTCGTGTTTTCCTATAGAGATGCTATTGAGTAAATTTAGTTTTGATAAGGTTATCAAAACAAAGTTAGGAAGCAAAGCAAAGCATCATCGAGCGCGCCAAGAGCGCGCGCCGGCTGCCACTGTGCGGACGTGTTTTACGCCCATTGACTCAAAATATTATAGTGTAAAATTTCAATAAAATTTGCATAATGTCGGGCGAAGGATCCAGCTCCAGTAATAACAAGAAAATAGCCCTTATTACCGGCATAACGGGACAGGTCAGTCTTATTCAAATTGGATTTGTAAATAATAATTTATTTTTATTTATTTATTTATTTATTTATTTGACGAAACCAACAGCTTAAAAGCAAGTTCATAATTAACAAAAGAATATACATAAAAAAAAGCCAATTACAGGTTTCCTAATATTAACATAAATACATTAAAAACAACAAGAACTATAATGCTTAAAAATTAACAAAAATGTTACATGTTATGTAAAAAAAGATATGGATCATATTAAATAAATGCATGTACGAGTATATACATATATATTTAAATACTTAATTATAATGTTGTAACGTATATATATACATATATATTGATGAATGAATAAATAATTATTATCGCATAACAATACACAAATACTCAAATTATCTATGTGTGTGTGTGTAATTACATATATAAATTAACAAAATTGATTAAAAATAAAACAGCTATCTACCTAAATAAAGTTGCGAATGATTTTATTTTTGAATGACGTTTTGGTAACAGCGAAAGGATCAATATCTGGAAAACAGGTGTTGTAAGTTTTAAGAATCCTACTTATAGGGGAATTCTTGGCATAGTTTGTTCTGTGAAAGGGCACATGAAAGAGACTAGTGTTTCTGGTACGTCTTCGGGGTGCATTCAGTCCAAATTGTGATACCAAGTGAGGACAAGGTATACATCCGTTCACCATATCATGAAGTGTAGACATATCTGCCACCGTTCTGCGATCTTTTAATGTCAGAAGTCCAAAGTGCTTGCACCTTTCATGATAAGTATTAAAGAAGATACAAGCACGGTATTGGAGATGTTTGACAAAGCGCCTTTGTATAGACTCAATGCGATCAATATGAGATGAATACTGAGGAGACCAGGTAATACTCGCGTATTCCAGGACACTGCGTACGTATGCACAATAAACCAATTTCACGCAACGCAAATCTCTGAATGGTTTACAAACTCGAAAAACAAATCCTAGGCTACGATATGCTTTGTTAATAATGTTGTCAAAATGTGAGTTAAAGGTGAGCTTTTTATCAAGACAAACACCTAGATCCCGCACAGTATGAGCCCGATCAATTGGAACGTCATTAATATTATATTCGAATAAAATAGGCGTAGGACGTCTAGAAAAAGATATACATTGGCATTTTTTAACATTAACGGATATTCTGTTTTGTATGTAGTACTGAGATAGTTTATTTAAATCATCCTGAAGCTTTATACAGTCACGAACATTTCCAATATTGAGGAATATCTTTTTATCATCGGCGTACAACAAATAATTAGACTTATCAAAGCAGGTGTAAATATCATAAAGGTAAGCGCAGTAAAATAATGGCCCCAAATGTGAACCTTGAGGTACACCTGATGATATGGAGATAAAATCAGACCTATAGCCTCCCACAACAACAGCTTGAGAGCGGTTATTAAGGTAGGATTCGATCCAGCGAAGAAGATCGCCATGTATTCCGAGTCTATCGAGTTTGCGAAGCAGAATGATGTGATCTACCCGATCGAATGCCTTTTCAAAATCGGTGTATATCACATCTACTTGCCCGGATTTTTCCATATTCTTAAGAGTAAAATCCAGAAAGTGCAGAAGATTAGTAGATGTGGAGCGTCCCTTCAAAAATCCATGCTGATGATCAGTGACGCCGGCAAATATATTAGGATAAATATGCTCGTAAACAATTTTTTCAAAGATTTTACTGAACGTGTTGAGAATGGAGATAGGCCTGTAATTTGAGACTTCAGTGCGAGAACCCTTTTTATGTATGGGTACAACATGAGCTCGTTTCCAAAGAGAAGGAAACATTCCTTCCCGAAGCGACCTATTAAATATAATTTGAAGTGGGGTTACTAGTGCAGATGCGCATCTGTAAATGAAAAATGGAGGAAGTTTGTCACAACCCGGACCTTTATCAAGATCCAATTTTTTTAGTAATTTTAAAATTGTGTCCTTAGACACAGTAAGATTATTTACAGACATAGTGATTCCTTGTATTGGGGGGGGAAAGTTGTCATACTTTGAGTAATCTAAAGCAGGAGGGGCAAATACACTTTTGAAAAAATCATTAAACGCATTAGTTATATCGGAACCAGTACTAAAAGTATTATTGTTAAAAGTTACTGTTTGCGGGTGATTACAAACGCCGCGCTTGGACTTCACAAAATGCCAAAAACTTTTGGGAGACATTTTAATCGCTGCTTCAGAGGACGAGATGTATTTTTTGTAGCATTCACCTTGTATCAATTTGTGGCGCTTTCTCAGAAGTCTAAATTCATCGCGATCACAATCACTACCAGACTTCTTCCAACGCTCATGTGCCTTAGACTTCTCCCTTATAATATTAACCAGCGAACTACTGAACCATTTCGGGTAAATATATTGATTACTACGATTATATGATTTTGGAATATATTTATCCACACATTCGTAAATTTTGTCATATAAAAATTTTGTAGCATCATCAACCGAGCCATGATGTAGATGTGATTCCCATGAAACCTGGTCAAGATAATCATTTATACTTTGATAGTCGCCTTTATGGAATTTAAGACGCTCAGAGGGGGCTGTTCGAAGAAGTGGTACAGTTAAATCGTTTGTAATCAAATTAAAGCACGGGTGATATACATCCTCAGGGATAAACGGCTTGTCACAATGTACTAAATCTAAATGAAACGTGCTAAATATTAAATCAAGGGTATTATTGCTAATGTTTTTAAGCGTATTGTATTGAATGAGGCCATGAAGCCCGAAATCGTCAATAAGTTGTGATGCAGCATTTTGAATTTCCACGCTAGCAGTTCTATGCAAAGTAGGACCATTTACAGACCACTCAAGGCAAGGCAGATTGAAGTCACCGGTAATTAAAAAATGGTCATCTGGTGATGAATCAAATGCAACGGCAGTAGCACTGAGGAACTGTGATATATCTGTGGGCTGGCGCTTACTGTTAGTATGTCCTGGGATGTATACAACGGCAATATGTAGGCTGTGCGTCAAGGCGGCAGCGGAGCCCGAAGCCAAGGCGCGCGCAGGTATAGTGACCCACAGTGCCTCAAGTAGGTCGCATTTTATGTTTGTGTTAATGTTCGCACATAATTCGCGTTTTATGCAAAGCATGACCCCGCCGCCAGTTTTTTTTCCTGTTATAGAAAAGTTTCTGTCGAGCCTAAACACATCGTAGCGATTATCACACAGTTCGGTGTCCCAAAAACCGTCACAAAGCCATGTCTCTGTAAGAACAATTATATCATAATCGTTTAATAGAATACTCTGGTGCAAGACATCACACTTAGTGCGGAGCCCTCGTACGTTTTGGTAATAAATTTTAAGATTTTTTAAAACGTTGAATTATAAAAATTAAAATAACTAAAGTAAATGACATAATTATAGCCTAATGTAATTAGTTGATCGGAATAAGTATACTGCATCAATGCCTGTGTGATAACTACAGATGCAGTCGCAGTATTGTCTAGATGATCGAGCATAACAAACGTAGTGCACGGGACTCGTCGCCGCTTGTACCGCCTCCGACGGTCATCACTCAAATAATAATAATAGTGATATTGTAGTAAGCAATCAATGAGTATGGTAGATGACGGGTTAACTAAGATAAATGACTCTGTTTTAGTGTTTTTATTATATAACTTTCCTACAAGTACTATTGCTAATAAAGTGTATAAACAGAAATTCAAATATTTATGCGAATATATTAAGCGCGAATAATGAATAGTGCGGATTAAGTGTTTGTAATACAGCCAAAAGTGCGGTAAATAATAGGTGTGACACGCCAGTGTATAGTTATGATTGCCACATAATGCCACCATACACAATCTTATCGGCTAGTTTTAAAAACAGCCTTTTTCAGGGGTTTTGGGATCCACCTCTGGTAGATAAAACCAATACAAACACTTGCAGAAGTTGGGCGTTTGTTAAGAATATGGGAGGAAGTTTTAGGGAACCTAGTCAGCCTAGAATTTATTCCTAGCCTAGGAATTTAGGTATTTAAGGTTTTCATTAAACATTTAATTCAATCTACATAGTACACTGACAGACTTATGACACAATGTATGGCCTAAGCCGGTAGGTATAGAAGTATGAAAATGTACACATGAGTTTTATAATAAGGTGAGCCCTATCAAAGGATTGCCCTGTCAAACTGTTTATAATTCGGACTTGACCATGACTTATTTTCAACCAACTCTATAAAACTCTATGGAAAGAATTCGCCTCATTACGTACGTTTTTTTCCACAAGTAATTAATTCCATTTTCACATTATGTATTTAAACAGCGAGCATCAATTTTAAATGAGGAGTTTCCGTCCATAAATAAAAGATCTATTCGTACATGATAAAAGACATGTTTTACTACAATGGTGGTCATTGTACTAAAACTCTTCACGGACTTTTTGAGACTACTTGAAAAGTCATGATACACATAATTCATTTTATTTCACTTCACTGGTGCACATAATTTGATCTTTAATGGATAAAGTACTGATAATATGCTTTGAGTATTTAGTATGGATACTATGCAATGAAACTCAAAATACACGAATTTATGAAAATAAAAATGAAAACTTAACGTCACTCTGCAAGTTCCCGCCAAAAAGTCTGGGTATATTAGGTTCAAATCAAGTTCAAATTGGTTCGACATATCAACAGTTTGACAGGTATTTTGAGGATATATAAGAAAACTCCTCATCACCTCCTCATTAAAATCGTCTTCAGAGAAAACTGAATCGATATTCGAAGAAAACCCCAAAACTAACCTCTACTCTCTGTCTGCCTCAAAAAAAAAGATGATAGCAAACATAGGGGCTTTCCTCCAAGTTTAGGGAGTACATAAATGGGATGGGATTTTTTATGGTCTCTCTTTATACAGTGTGTTTGGTCACTGACTAGCGATATTTTAACGGCGTGTAATACAACAAAACCATCTTCAAATAATGTCCATCCCCCTCCTGTTGGAATTGCCGCCGTGTTAATTTTCTTATTGTTTTCTTCTATAAGCTGTCCAGAAAAAATGCGATTGCTTTGCCTCTAAATGCCTTAAAGATAAGTACTGAAAAGGTATTTGAAAGGCAATTATATCACCTATCATTAAATTGGAGAGCTTTTAGTAAATTATTGATTTATGATTTAAAAGTAATCACAAACGCGAATCTTCTAAAAAAAAATCAAAATTTGCCAACATTTTATAGATTTTCTAATTTAACACAAAAACTTGGCTCTTTATGTACCTTTTTTTTAATTTGGCAGTGAGATAATAATATTATCTGTAAAATAACATCAAAATCATTGTTCTGAATAACATGTTTTGAGAGTTATTGTTATTTAAATACGAACCTTTCTTTTCTTTTTTTTGATAGTTGAGATAGACTTTTTAGTAAAAGAGGGATATTGACTTGAGCTGAGCTTTAGGGGTAAGAATTTTTAGGTGTTGGCACCACTAATAACAACTTATCAAAATTATGTCAAACATACATTGTATTATTACCTACAAATAATTAATTGTGAAGAGATTTCTATAGTTTAATAGTCTATGTGACTGATATTCTTCCGTGTATTGTATATTTTTGTTGGCCTTTTGACGCAGCGCTTCTAAGTATTTACTCCGTTCTGATATTGAGAGTCTGACGAAATGCCTGAAATCAAGATAACTCCGCTTGGAGCTGGCCAGGATGTCGGCCGGAGTTGTATTCTTCTGTCTATGGGAGGGAAGAACATCATGCTTGATTGTGGAATGCACATGGGTTATAATGATGAGAGACGCTTTCCGGACTTCTCGTACATCGTCCCTGAAGGACCGATCACAAGTCAGATAGACTGTGTCATCATATCTCACTTCCACCTCGACCACTGCGGTGCTCTACCCTACATGTCCGAAATGGTCGGATACACCGGCCCAATATACATGACCCACCCAACTAAAGCTATCGCACCAATATTACTGGAAGACATGCGCAAAGTTGCCGTTGAACGAAAAGGTGAATCCAACTTCTTCACGTCACAAATGATCAAAGACTGTATAAAGAAGGTTACAGCAGTAACCTTACATCAATCCGTCATGGTAGACAATGAACTGGAAATCAAGGCTTATTATGCTGGTCATGTGCTAGGAGCAGCCATGTTTTGGATCAGGGTAGGCTCCCAATCGGTTGTGTACACAGGTGATTACAACATGACACCAGATAGACATCTTGGAGCTGCATGGATTGATAAGTGTAGGCCAGACTTACTTATTACAGAATCAACTTATGCTACTACCATAAGAGACTCAAAACGTTGCCGTGAGAGAGATTTCCTGAAAAAAGTGCATGAGTGTGTGGAAAAGGGAGGCAAAGTTCTCATACCTGTATTTGCTTTAGGAAGAGCCCAAGAACTTTGTATTTTACTAGAAACTTATTGGGAGAGAATGAATTTAAAGATTCCAGTTTACTTTGCTTTGGGTTTAACAGAGAAGGCGAACAATTACTACAAAATGTTCATAACGTGGACCAATCAGAAGATTAGAAAAACATTTGTGCAGAGAAATATGTTTGATTTCAAACATATCAAGCCTTTTGACAAATCTTACATAGATAACCCTGGAGCAATGGTGGTTTTTGCAACACCTGGAATGTTGCATGCTGGCTTATCACTGAGCATATTCAAGAAATGGGCTCCATATGAACAGAATATGGTTATAATGCCAGGTTTCTGTGTACAGGGTACTGTCGGTCACAAAATTCTAAATGGAGCCAAAAAGGTTGAGTTTGAAAACAGACAAGTGGTAGAAGTGAAAATGGCTGTTGAATACATGTCATTCTCTGCTCATGCTGATGCTAAAGGCATAATGCAATTGATACAATATTGTGAGCCAAAAAATGTTCTGTTGGTGCATGGTGAGGCCCAGAAAATGGAGTTCTTGAAAGATAAAATCGAGCAAGAATTTAAAATTAGTTGCTTCATGCCAGCAAATGGAGAAACTTGTACTATTAACACACCAACAAAGATTCCTATAGATGTATCATTAAGGCTGCTTAAAGCAGAGGCTGTAAGGTATAATGCTCAACCCCCAGACCCAAAAAGACGGAGGATTGTTAATGGCATACTTTGTGTTAGAGACAACCGTTTATCGCTTCTTGATATTGATGAAATGTGTGATGAAATTGGAATAAACAGGCATGTAATTCGTTTCACAAGTACAGTACGATTTGAGGATCCAGGACCAGCAGTGAAAACAGCTGAGAAATTAAAGACTTTGCTGGCGGAGAAGCTGGAAGGCTGGACCATCACAATATCTGATGGCAATATATCTGTCGAATCTGTTCTCATTAAAGTTGAGGGAGAAGATGATAGTACCAAAAACATTTATGTTTCATGGACAAATCAAGATGAAGATTTAGGTAGTTACATTTTAGGGTTGTTGCAATCTATGGTCCAATAATTTTAAGTGAAATCAGTGATGTAGTTTTAAGAAAAATGTCGAATTATGTACAAAAAAGGTTTTTATTAATAAATAATTGGTATATTAAAAAATAATTTATGTACACCAAGTAATATCGATGTTGCATTTTCCTTGATACCACAAGTATTGCAGCCTGTTCAATTGAGTCATGTTTTTTAAATTGTCTTCTTTGAGTTCAATTTGTGGTTTCTGAAAATAGAAAAAGCATAAGAAATTTTTTATGAAGAAAAATCTAATGCTCATTTTTAGGGTTAGGTAGGTGGGACCCTATAGCGAAGCCTCCGCTGTCCGTCCGTCGTTTAGTGAAGGAAAAAAAGGGAGTTCTATAACGTTTTGAATGCAAAATTATTTGACTATGCGAAAGAAAGAGCGAAACGTCTCCGTTTAAGCTTGGACATAAATGCTGTCGTATGTATTTCTGGCTGTTCTCCTCCACAAGTAGCTCTTCTCAACTGATTCTCATGAAATTTTGTGAGCAGGTTCAGTTATTAATATAGATTTTTTTTGTTGAACATGCGCAAATCACAAAATTACATAGCATAAGATAGAAATCGTAGAAAGCGTAATAAAATGAAATGCAAGAATTATTCATTAAAAATTTGGACCATCCATCTTAGCTTACAGCAGATAGACAGATACTGTTTGTTTGAAAGTTTATCTGGGCTTCGCTCAGTAATTGCTCAACAAATTGCTTAACATAATATAATACTGAAATTTCAAAATCTCCATTTGATTTTCTCCTTACCATGGGAGGTGGCAGTAATCTTCTAAAATCACCCTTATGCAGGAATTCCCTATGTGCCCTCAATATACTGTGTCTTAATTTGCCTTCGAGGCAGGGCTTACAAAGAGCACAAAGCGGAATAGAACCACAGTTATCTTTGCAAACTGAGCTACATTCCTCGCCCCATACTGCTATGTTCTTTTGTGAAGAAACCATGTTCTGAGCTGCTGCTTGATCGCTGAAAAATGTAAAATTATTTAAATATATTCTTGGCAGGTAAAGTTTTAGGACAGCTAGTGTTAGATACTCCCCAACGTGACATAATGTATGGTGCGTCCATGCTGGGCGAACCTAGCACGAGCCGAGCCACGAACGACCCACTGCGAGCATGATTCGCGTAGCGTGGACGGGCTTGCAAGCCTCAAACGAGCATTCGTAGCGTGCTCGACTGCGCTCTGTCCGATTGTCAGTTTTTTCACGAACAGGGATTAGCATCGCGCAAGTACAAAAAAATATATATATAAACATTCGAATTGAGAACCTCCTCCTTTTTTGAAGTCGGTTAAAAATTGTGAAAACAACACTATAATATAATATAGTAAGGTCGGACTCGGCACAGAATAGGGTAGTTTGATATGTGCGTGTCGCGCATAGAATAAGCCCATCACAGACCAACTATAATATATATTAATATAAATCATAGCAAGGCATATTACGATATATTTTCAATACTAATTTTTGAGTGACCGCACACTCAGCTATAATATATATTTCTGTTACTTCACCAACTTGTACTGGAATTTATATTATAGCTCGGCATATTAACTATAGCTATAGGTAGCTATATTAAGTACTCTGGCGAGTGTCGCGCCTTGCCGTATTTGGAAATAATTACATAGGTACATATACTATACATAGATTCAAAAAGATATTAAAACAGAAGTTATGCAAGAAAGGGTTTCTGATTTTGTAGATGACAAGAATGCATTTGAATGTATTGTTCATTTCGCAGGCTATTGTTACCTATATATATTTTGTAAATTGTAATACTTATAAGTAGACATTAAAAAAAAACTTGCTGAGTTTCTTGCCGGAGTCTTCTCAGTTCAAGTTGTATTTGGAACCAAAGACTACAGTATATACCTACTTAGAGATTTGGAACCGGTGTAGAGTCATTTGTTAACGTTCATTTAAGTGACTTATGTATGAGGGCCTAAATTGAATAAATGATTTTTGAATTTCAATAGTAGGTATACATAGTTTGAGATAGGTTACACTCTTTACAGATTTTTTAAACTTCTACTTAGTCTGATTTAAGAAAGAAGACAACTTTATCTGTATGTAGAGGAGTGGGTGTACATAATTTGATTTTGAAGCGAATATTGAGCCGCGTTCGGAACGGGACCCAAATCACCCAATGACGCATGCCCTGATGCAAAGCAACAGGTGTTTGTGGACCTGCATAATTGGTTGGGTGGTGCCTTGGATCACAGTCAAATGTCACATACTCAGAGATGATAGCTGCGTGCGTTTGATTTTACGTGATTGTGAATCGGGAAAAAATAAAAAATTTGTAAAAAAAGCAGCGGCGCGCGAACGCAATGTACCTTATATAAGTACATACTTATAGAAATTGAACAATATTTATTTCAACATGATTGCAACTCTTTATTTAACACATAGGTAGGTAGGTATCTATTTTGATTGATCTAAGCTACTTAAGTATATTATGAAAGATTTGACGCCAAATTATACCTACTAATTGGTACAGTTATATATAGAATACAATTTAATAAGTACTCTTTGTAGGTCTTATGGTTTGTTTGGTACCTACACACGCAGTGGCGTAGCTAGGTAACCAAAGGCCCTGGGGCAAAAAATAAACTAGGGCCCCAACTAAACTATTTAACATTTTCACATCAAGCCATCTCGTTTTAAAATCTGGAGCAAGACTACACTCACACATTAAATAATTGGACTGTTTTACAAAAAACTTAAACCGACTTCAAAGTAGTAGAAGTAGTAGTAGTAGTAGAAGTAATCAAATCCTGATCTGATGACAATGGGACCAAACGGGAAGTGTACCCTTCAGAGACAAAAAAATAATTTTCCAAATCGGTTCATAAATGACGGAGTTAAGAGGTAACAAACATAAAAAAAAAAAAAAAAAAAAAAAACAACCGAATTGAGAACCTCCTCCTTTTTTTGAAGTCGGTTAAATAAGACATATCGTATCATGTTCATTTATTTATTTATTTATTTATTTATTTATGATACACATGCAGCTAAAAGCTGATTTCGTGTATATCACTGCACTTTAGTCTTTAAGTACTTGTCAAGTCTATTTTTAAAAGAGTTCACTGTTTTTGCACTCATTCATTCATGTCATGATAATCCGAATGAAGGGTCAACAACTGTTTGTTTTTATGCAAAATATTTATATTAGGCGCCGATCCCACAGAGAGTTCTAAAGTTCCGCGTTCAGAGTTCTACGTTTCTTATTTTTTCAATAACTATTTATAGTTTGTAAGTCAGAGTCCGAGGGGCCCCCTGAGCTTGGGGGCCCCGGGCCACTGCCCCGTCTGCCCCTAGGTAGCTACGCCACTATACACACGGTATGCCCCAAATAGGCCCTAAGCTGAGTAACGAGAAAGTACTTTTAGCTAACGACCTAGTATTAAGTTCAGCAGTTAACTCCTACACAAAAGTCTATTCGTCACACACCCACATTCCCGCTTTTTTACACAATAGATTCTAAATTATATTTCCATAGTTGATTCGATTGTAATTGACGCCGGAATTCTATGTAGGTACTTATTTTTAGTTGATTAGGATCTGTTTTTTGCAATGATTGATGAATCTCGGTTAAGTTATTACTCTGATAATGTCTACCTATACAAAAACTTTTTTTTTTTTTTTTTTTTTTTATACCACTTAGGTGGCAAACAAGCATACGGCCCGCCTGATGGTAAGCGGTTACCGTAGCCTATGGACGCTTGCAACACCAGGGGTATCACGCGCGCGTTGCCGACCCTGCAGAAATCTCTTCACACCCTTTTTGAAGAACCCCATGCTGTACTCCATTGGGAAAACCACGGCGGGGAGCTCATTCCACAGTCGCACAGTACGAAACAATTCAGGTTTCATTATGTGAGGATGGACTCCCCGTCGATGGCGAGAGTTGCGATGGTAGAAAGTAGCCGTGGGCATCATCTTAAACAATGCTTCAGAACACCGTCCGTTGTACAAGCGGTAGAACACACATAAGGAGGCAAAGTCTCTCCTCAGACTGAGGGGCTCTAAACCGCTTGTGAGCTCGGGATCGTCGACAATTCTGATGGCACGTCGTTGAACCGAGTCTAAAGGATCAAGCTGGTATCCAGGTGCCCCCGCCCATAGATGACAGCAGTACTCCATATGAGGCCGGACTTGCGACTTGTAAAGTTGCAGCCTTTGCCCCGATGTGAAGTACTGCCTCGCTCTGTTGAGCACTCCGAGCTTTTTGGATGCCAGCTTAACCTTGTCTTCTAAGTGACTTCGGAACAAAACGTCGCTAGAAATGTCGACGCCAAGGATCCCGATGCTTTTGCTGATGTTCAGGGACGTGTTCTGGAACTGTGGAGCCACAGCAAATGGGGTTTTCTTAGCGGTGAACGCGCAGGCTTGAGTCTTAGTGGGGTTGAAATGGACTAGGTTTAGTCTGCCCCAATCGGAGACACTAGTTAGTGTACTCTCGATTTCAGACAACAGCCGTTCGCGACTTTCCTCCACCTCGGAACGAGGGATATTAGCACGGCCCGTGTAATAAGCGTCCCCTGTACTGTCGTCCGCATAACAATGAACGCCGTCAATAGACAGCATATCATTGATATGCAGTAGGAACAGTGTTGGGGACAGCACAGAGGCTTGCGGGACGCCGGCATTTATGTCCATGCTGTCGGAGCAGCTACCGTCAACGACGGCTCTTATGCATCTGCTGGACAGAAAGCTGGCAACCCATTTGCATAATCCCTCGGGAAGCCCGTATGCTGGTAACTTCGTTAGAAGACCCCGGTGCCAGACCCGATCGAACGCCTTCGCCACATCTAGGCTTACTGCCAATGCCTCACCTTGACTCTCGATGGCGAGTGACCAACGGTGCGTGAGATACACAAGGAGGTCACCAGCTGAGCGACTGTGGCGAAAGCCATATTGTCGGTCGCTCAACAAATCGTGATCCTCCAGGTATCTCAAAAGCTGCGTGTTGATCACTCGCTCCATGACTTTGGAGAGAAGGGAGGTGATGGCGATAGGCCTGTAATTCGTCGGGTCTGATCTGTCACCCTTTTTGGGCACTGGGTGCACATGGGCAGTCTTCCACGAAGACGGGACTTCCTTTTTGGTGTAGGAAAGCGCGAAAAGGCGCGTTAGTACTGGACACAATTCAGGAGCACACCGCTTCAGCACCACTGCCGGTATGCCGTCTGGCCCACTCGACTTATGGATTTCCAGAGAAAGCAATTCCCGCCGGACCTCCCGTTGGGTAATGCTTATCTCTGGCATGGAGCTGTCACACCGCGGAATGGTAGGCGGTGTGGCGCCACCATCATCCAAAGTCGAGTTCGAGGCAAAGAGAGAGCCTAAAAGGTCAGCCTTCTCTTTAGCACTATGGGCCAAGTTCCCGTCCGGCTTACGTAGTGGTGGCAAGGACGACTGGCAAAAGTTTCCCTCAGCAGCTTTGGCAAGAGACCAGAAAGCGCGACTCCCAGAGGGAAGGCTAGTTAGTCTCTCACCAATTCTGCCGACGAAATCGAACTTTGCCCTGGCAATCATTCGCTTACTGGATCTCGAGGCAGCGTTAAATTTGCGTTTCGCATCAGAGATTTTAGGGTCCTGATTAGCTTGGGCCGTGGTCCAAGCCTCATACAAGGTCTGCTTATTATGTCTAGCATCCTTGCAGGGCCGATTAAACCACGGTCGTTTCTTCACCCCTGCAGCCACTAGCGGGTTTGGGATATAACATTCCATTCCCGCCAGTATCGCCTCAGCGACGGCAGCTGCACAGGTGTCAGGATCATCTGATGCGAAGCAAAGCTGTCTCCACGGGTACGATGCGTAGTATTCACGCAATCCATCCCAGTCTGCTGACTTATAGTGCCACACGCGACGACGCCCGGGTGACCGGAGCGTAACGGGCCGCGCACAAGGCACCTGCGTCCGGACGAGACAGTGGTCCGATGACCCAAGAGGTGCATCCACTGTCACTGCATAGTTGTCCGGTCGCGAAGTCAGCAGAAGGTCCAGTAAGGAACTAGTATGGCTCTCAATATCTGGGATTCTCGTAGGAGAAACAACCAGTTGTGAGAGGCCATAGGCCAGGGCAAAGTCAAGAGCAGTCCTCCCCGCGAAGTCAGTGGACCGAGAACCAAGCCACTCAACGTGGTGAGCGTTGAAGTCTCCTAATATCACTAACTCAGCGGAGGGGTACTGCTCCAGTACTTTGTCAGTCGTCAATTGCAGGTGCTCAAATAACCGTTTTGTGTCCACGTCACCGCTATGGGACCTGTAAAGGCACGCATAAACTTTGGTGTGGCCACCGTGATCTACGCGCGCCCACAAAATCGACAGGTCCGTGTCTTCCAGGCCATGGAGACGGCGACAGCAAATATCCTCCCTGACGTACATACATACCCCGGCACGGCGCACAAAGTTGTGCTCCAGCTTGTACCCGGGGTAGTGTAGATACGATGTATCATCAGGGCAGGATATTTGCGTCTCCGTGAGAAATAGCAGAGTCGGCTGTGCAGTCTCAAGGTGTTGGTGGACTGCACTGATGTTAGAGTGAAGACCCCTGATGTTGCAGAAGTCCACAGATAATGTGGACGAGGTGGCCGCTGATGAACTCTTTCTCTTATTTTTCCTGGCCATTAATAAAAGGGTTTGAAGAGGTTGAGAGGAGTAACTGTGCCGGCAGCAGAAGGGACAAAGTGCAGTGCTATTCCCCGAGAGTGGTGGACAGGTGATGCGGTTTGTTGGTGCGGCAGTCGGAAGGGCCCCCGGTCCCCCCATGATACAGTCGGCCGGGTCCACTCCGGTCTCCTCCTCCGGCACGACCAACTATACCATGGATTATGCGCGAGGCGGCGGGTCAGCCTCCCAGGGCGGAGATTAAGTAATCCCTGGGCTCGGGACCCCTACAACCTGCGGGCAGCCAGCGGGCAGCTGTTTCACCGGGTCTCCCTGACCGCCGCAACAACATGCCGCGCCTGCACAACACAACGGTGGTGCGACACCGCTGGTCCCCACACTGCCAGCACAGCGCTTCCTCATGGAGCTCTGGCGACCTTACTCACCGCAGGAACACAACACCACGTTGAAGTGGTGTTATTTGGCTGCAATCTTCTGTAAGGTGGAGGTACTTCCCCAGTCGGGCTACTCCGAATTTCGAACGGGACAACCCGTTATGCCCTTCAATAAGTATCAAATAACTACAATTACAACTATAAAAGTAGGTATCTCTTTGGCTGCCATGCTGGTGAAATAATGCATGTCGAATAATCATTTTGTAGCCCAAGTGAGTACAAAAGTGTAACAATTCCTGAAAATTTCCGAGAGTTTTTAGTGGGCTTCATCGTACCGCGTCTTTGGATGAAATTCCAAAGATACGCGGTAGCCCCGCTGTTTCAAAAGTTAAAATGAAGTCGCTTTCTGCGTATGTCTTCTGTCCGCGACTGTCCGCGAAGCCGGGGCGGGTCGCTAGTACCCTTATAACTTTTAGTGAATTCAGAATCCGTGATGGAGGAAGGGCCACCATGGCACACAAAGCCTATAATTGGCATTCAAGCCACGTAGCTGCCACGGTAGGTTGACAGCTTTGAAGACTCCGCACAAAGCCGCACTTTTAAGAGAGGTAGCGTTTACTTTATTCTCTCAAAGAGCAGCTCGACTGGGGTAGACCTTACAGAATATTGCAGCCTGACTTTATGTTGTGTACCTGCGCGTGAGTAAGGTCGCCATAGCTCATGCGGAAAGGTCGGTACCTAACGCGTGAGTGATGCCTCGTGTGTTGTAAGCGTCCATATTGGTACGATAACCGTTTCATCAGTCGGGCCGTATGCTAGTTTAACGACTACCTACGTCTCGTTTCAATAATCCAAAAACGATACATACACGATCAAAAAATAGAACTAAGGCTCTGCTGCAGAGGCTGTGTTTGGTTTTTAGGAACAACTGAACCTCTAGAACGCCTCCCAATGTTCGAATCTAGTTCGCTTCATATTTAAAACTTTCTGAATTGTTTATGGAGACATTAAATATGGGTTTTCTCACTTGCTGACCTAAACAATCGTAAAATATGTGAATGGCAGCTTGTGACGAGATTTGTATTGTATTGATTGCATGTAAGCAATATACTGCTTTGACCTTGTTCGTATCTAAGTGAGTGTAATTTCCTTAACTTTCTCTAAATGGAACTTTATTTTATATGAAAACGTATGATTTTTGTTTCGTTTGTTGCTAGTTAGTGTGTCAGTGGCTCAGAATTTTTGTTAATTTACAAAGGCTGTTTAATATACCTAGATACAATTTTGCCTGAAATGTCCAAACCTTGCTCAACCTCTCCGACATTTATATACTTTGTAGATTTTCATCAGGTTCAAGTAACTATAACATTTTTATATTCACATTTAACGAAAAAGTTAGTGTAGTTGGCAAACTTTCAACCTATTTTTTTCACGAATTCTAATTCGGATCCCATTTTACTTCTTCACAATGCTTCTTGAATCGTCGATTTGACGTCAAACTGGCAGAGTTCACCTAACCTTTACCATCTACAAACGACATACGATTTTGAACCTTATTAAAACTACGCAAAAGTCAGTACTTACCTGATAGGTAAATCATACCCTTGATTAGAGACGCCAGTGAGTTGAAAAAGGTTATAAAGCACTTGTTCATAGAGTAGCTGATTTGGTGGATAATGCGCCGAGCTCAAGTTCGGTGACATGTTGGCTTCCAGTAGGTACACTCTTAGATTCTCATCCAGGACGAGGTCAAATCGCATCATTTCGAAGAAATTGTCCTGGGATGGATAGTTCTTCAGCTGAAATTGATGTAAATAATGAAAACCTGGTTTTTCAAAGTTATCATATAAGATATCAGGCGTTCCCGACCTTTCCCCCTCCCCAAAGAGCTCTGACAACCTTATTCACAGGATTTGGCTGTGGTGTTCTGGGAGGTACTTCCCCCTTTCAGCAAAAAAACTATGCTCTACCCCATGGTTCTACCTCTCTTTATGAATCGTCGAGAAACAGCATTAACTTCTTTATTTCAAATGAAAATTACTATTATAGCACTGCGTGTTAAAACTAGCACTTATTATTATGGTGCGTCCATGCTTCGCCTATGGACGCTTGCAACACCAGGGGTATCACTCGCGCATTGCCGAACCCGAATAAACTACTTTACACTCTTTTTGAAGAAACCCATGCTGTACTCCTGCTGGAAGAGATCGCTTCTTAGCGATAAGACCGCCCATTGTACAGTAATTAATTTTAAGTACTTTTGTTATGATGTTGTTTTTGTTTTTTGGTGTACAATATCTATAATACAATAGTTACAATATCTACAATATCTACAATAGTTATCTATATACTCCATTGGGAAAACCACGGCGCGGGGAGCTCATTCCACAGTCCGAGCGTCCACGGAAGAAAACTCCTTTTAGCCCGCACAGTTCGAAGCGGGGGGGTTTCGAACCGGACGTACAACCACCTATTATATAGAATAAGAATAATTCTGTGGTATAGATTAATCAAATTAATGACACTTCGTGACTACCCACACTTTGTAGACGTCAGACAGCTGGTTTCCATAATGTCCACCATTAGTCAAACAGAACAACTAAGTACTAACTGTAGTTATGGGATACCTTAAGCTTTCATAAAGTACTTAATATAACTTCCGTATATATCTTCCTATTTTCAACAGTGTTGAAGCCTACGGTTGGAGCGATGAGGAAATGGTATGTTTTTTTTTTTAATACAACTAAGTCGGTAAACAATCATACGGCCCGCCTGATGGTAAGCGGTTACCGTAGCCATATGGACGCTTGCAACACAAGAAGCATCGCCCACGCGTTACCGACCTTTCCCCCCTCCTCTATGAGCTCTGGCGACGTTACTCACGCGCAGGAACACAAGATTAGACAACACAAAGTTATTTGGCTGCGGTATTCTGTAAGGTGCAGGTACTTCCCCAGTCGAGCTGTTGCTTTGTTAAACGCTATGCTCTACCTCTCTCAAAATCTCTGATTAAATTGTTCCGACTCTTCTGTCTCTACTAAATTCGATATTTAAAATAAACTGTTCACCCAAAAATTAGTAATGAGGCTGCTAATATTAACCTGTATTTAAGATATTACAAACATATATTTACCCCCTTCCACATAAATGATTAAATGGTCTCGTAAATATCATTATTTACGAGTTAATAGAGTGACGTTATTTAACAGTACGTTTTATGAGTAAGGGGGTTAAAGTTGAAGTTTGGATAACTCTTCTATTTTCTAAATCATTAGTCAGTTGTATCCCTAATTGTATCTTTTATTGTTTACAACAAATATGTTCAAATTACCCCATATATTATTAAGAGTATATACTTAAGATAGGCATTAGAGGCTTATTACTTACAGCTTCAATAACATGATGCTCCTTTTTAAGAAACACATCAGCGATTGCATTTTGCACCTCCTCCCAAATCTTCGCGGGATCCTTGCCCTGAAATTAATAACTGAATATGAGTTATTTAAGAGAAGGGTTGTTCTACTGAGCTTCCCGTACATACAGTTTATATTTCAAAAATAGGGCACACGGGAGTCGATACGATTATATCCAAAATATGGATTCTCATACTGATATATAGGCAAATTCTGTTTTCAATTATATGATGGATGTTCCTTACTACATTTGCTTTTTTACTATAAAAAATGTGGTACCTGTGTAGTAAATAAAGTTCTATATTGTATCGCGATTTAAAAAAAAGTGCGCGCCGCTTCGTCTCGCCTCTCGTCTCGGTGTGAACTGACTCTAATGGTGCGTCCACTAAAATAAATATCTTATGGACGCACCATAAGATGTTTATTTTGACCAAAGAGGAACAAATTCTGTTAGAGTAGTAAAAGAGAGCTTTGTCGGGGCATTAGCGGAATAGATTTCAAATAAAATTAACTTCTTTGCGCTTTTTTGGGTTAGTAGTTCAAAAGAGTAGGTTCAACAAGGTTTATCAAGCGATCAATGTTGTTTATACTGTGATTAGGCTTCAGTTTGACTACAATCTCACCATGGTAGTGACGATTACGAATCTCAAAAAGCCAAGAAGGGTCTCTGTTCCAGTTCTCATGTGAAATTCTCTTACCTTCGACTTTACGTAAACGTCGAAAGCATCCTTCATGCTGAATCCTAGCGCAGTGTAGGGATGAGCTAACGACGGCACCTCCCATGTTGGTAAATAGTCATCCCCAATTACATACTTGTCCAGATTCTTTGCATCGAACGGATAGTATTTTGCTGGACAATACCTGAAATTATAAACATCGTGTTTAAGGATGCATCGGAAATATGTAAAAGTTTAGCGAGAAGTTCGTACCTACGCTGGTAAATACTCTAAGGGTTGGAGAGGCTCGGAGACGCTTGGAGAGGAGAGCCAACTTTTATCGCGATTAAAATAGAGCTGTAGTTGATTGAAATAAGGTTTATTTTTACATTGAATGCTGGAGAGCCGTCCTATCGCTCTAACAAAAGAAGTGAAATTCGATTACGCCTCGTATTCTAATTCTCTCCCTGAAATTTGTACCTTTTTGTTTAATAAATAAAGGTCTTTATTCTATTGTTCTTTTATAAAGTGCGTCGCGTCACCTCTGAGCTGACTCTAATGCCTGATAAAAGTCCTCCTTTACAGTCAAAATCAAAGCCAGAAACTCTATTATCATTCACTCACGACCACCATTAAGTGTGTACTTTTTACAAATTAGCATTTTGGTGGTAATGAAACCACCGGATGATTATCGATAATCTTCTTCAAAACGTACGCACCAAACTTAGGAAATAGACCCGCTGTTCAGGGGTACCTTCCTATGATGATCCTATTGATGTCACCACCTTCGGTGCAGTCTTCAACTAAGAAGGCTATATCTTTTTTTCATATTAATAACCAGCGCATAAACACAAAAATAACAACAAGAAAATAAATAAAAACAATATTTAACATAAAAAAAGATCACAATAAATTATGGACCGGCTTTTGAACAAGCATGAACGGTTCACTTGTGCAGTCACAGAATATTCAACTTGCAGACATTTATGTCTTTATATTTATTTGAAAACTAAATAAATAATTACCTGAATAACACGTCGCCCTTGTACCAATATACTCTCAAGGGGTTAACTGAAGTCAATGCAACGTACACGCCAATATCGAACTTATGTCCATCAACTAAGAACGGTTTTTGCACATACTCCTGCACGAAACTTTCCCCACTCGACAAATCAATTTCGCTCACGTTCCTTAGATACACACCTCTGTGCTGATTGTGCTTCTCCAAAAACAATGCGTTTTTATTCTCCTTAGCATATTTTAAAAACTCCACCTTATTCTGTGGCAATTTGAACGCTTTCGGTATATACTTAGAATCGGAAGTCGCTAAATCCACTTTGTTTGTTATGAACCCTGTGCCGGGAAAGTGATTGACCCTTTGGTGTGGCTTTAACCTGTGTAAATTTGGATAAAGTACCCGAAAAGGGTAGTCGTGGGACCAGAGAAGGTACCATGGTGTTTCGTTTGTACTTTTCTCGTAGCCAGCTCTCTCGAGGACTAGATGCACGTGTTTGAGTAACCCATTTTTGTTTTCTACATCGTTGTAGGCAGAATATACCCAATACTTTCGCTTCTGTATGCCTTCATCTTTGTAAGTCTTCTGCCACTTATATTGTACGTTTATAATTTCTAATATTATACCTAACGACACCCCTATTATGCATATAAGGAGAAATATATTTATATTTTTGTCATCTTTAACTTTATCGCAATTCAGAACCGATTTATTTTTAATGTTATCAACTTCCACATTTTTGTATGGAAAGTTTCCATTTTGGTCTTCTTTTTCCGTACTAACCTTTAGAATAAGAAAATATAGTTATAGTGCTTTTAATTAACTACGTTTAACTTACTTGTTTTCAAAGGGTTGTTTATAAACAATAGCTTGAATAAAACTCTTTGATTTATTTAAAGAAAATCTTTCATAATGAAGACGGCACGTGTAAGCTATAATAATTTAAACAATCTAACAAGTACGTATAAATAAGTGTTCAAGTTCTGACTTTCTCAAGAATCTACGATCAGATTTATTAAACTTTACATATATGTACTATTTGTTTTATTACAGTTTCAAGAATAAATTATAACAAAGATATAAAACATACCTCAGTATTTTCTTCCATGATTAAAAAACATAATTTGTTACTTTCACGTACTTTGTTATTATATTACCGCGAAATTTTAACTACACAACCACAGATCTTCAGATTAATACTGAGAATGAATGAAGTAGTGTCTTAGAGGGAGATGCAAGAATAACACGATATGTATTGCTAGTAGGAGTGAGAGAGATGGTGGTACACTTTCTAAAACTTGGTAAACCTGTACCACGACGTTCTTTTAAGGTCACATCAGCATACAATGCTCATCCGTGTGTACACATTCGATATAAACTATTAACTAGTTTACTTTTGGCGTGCTATATCTACGTATTTGCAAAGATATGCTACGTTAATCTTCGTAAAAAATGTTTCGAATTTTACAGGATTATTGAATTTTTTTTTTTTTTTTTTTTTTTTTTTTTTTTTTTTTTTTTTTTTTTTTTTTTTTTTTTTACTGTGTATAGGCCTGTGTTTGACCACAATCTCACTATGGTAAGTGATGATGTGGTCGAAGGTGGTAAGCACACAAAGCCTAGAAGGAACTGGCTCTCAAGTGCAGCTGACGGAACACACCGATAGGTGCTTGGCGACAGATTTTCAACTTGAGGGTGGTAGCCAGCCAGACGGGTACTACAAAGTACCCTACCACCGTGCTATGGTTTCCTCACGATGTTTTCCTACACCGAAAGCTCAAGCTCATTGTAGGATTCGAACCCGGGACCTTTGTCTCGGTATCCGACGTCACTACCACTGAGCTATCATCGCCTTAAATCTATCCATACCATATTCTGTTATTTTTTTGTGCTCAGTACCCCGAGAGTAAAGAATTGACGTTAGTACACGCGTAGGTACTATCGCGTATGGGCAACTATAAATTAGTATGGGAGAGGAGAACCCACTATTAGGGGTACCTAATTTTGAATAAGTTTTTTTTTTAATTCATTTTGATACAAGCTTTTTTTTTTGGTGACTGCCCTTTGTGTTGTCTGTAATTGCATCGTTTTCCATTATACTAATTTATACCAAGTATCAAGTCAATCCGACCACTGGAAGAGGGTGAAAATAATGGGTAATAACGTCCCCAGACTGTAGCAAGATGAGCTATAGTGGTCATTGTAGGTCTCGTCGAGCACATTATTTTATTCTATGACAGCAAGTCTGAATTCCATGGCAGAAAAAAAGATATTCACATTTGAAGTTACAAAAATGTTCCTTTGGTAATGATTGTTTTTTGTTATTATTAGCTCTGCCCTGCGGCACAGAATACTCAGTACCAGCGATACCAACCGCGTTTTCAAGACAAAAATAACTGTATGTCAATTTCCAGGTTCCATGCTATCTGTCTGCTAATATTTATCGATATCGGTACAGTAACATAGCTGTGAAACCATAACAAACGGACAGATCTACTCTCGCATTACAATTGTCGACGATCCCGAGCTCACAAGCGGTTTAGAGCCCGTTAGTCTGAGAAGAGACTCTGCCTCCTTATGTGTGTTGTACCGCTTGTACAACGGACAGTGTTCTAAAGAATGTTTTGACCTGATGCCCACGGCTACCTTCTACCATCGCAACTCTCGTCATCAACGGGGAGTCCAACGTCATACATTGGAACCGAAATAGTTTCGTATTGTGCGGTTTCAATGGAGCTCACTACCGCGGACGCTCAGGCTGTAGAATGAGCGCCCCACCGAGGTTTTCCAAAGGTGTGAAGAGATTTTTGCAGGGTCAGCAACGTGCGTGCTACCCTAGGTGTTACAAGCGTCTATATAGGGTACGGTAACCGCTATGGTAACCGCTTACCATCAGGCGGGGCGTATGTTTGTTTGCTGCCTTAGTGATATAAAAAAACTATAACGTTAAAGTATACTATTAATTTGTAACTCGGGATTTTACATGTGTTTCCGGGATACATAGTAGGTACCTACTTTATGTACGTGTCTTCGGTTATCACTAACGATATGGAACATAAAAAAAAATTGACTTTCACTAACCAAATTCATATTTTAAACCATATTCAGTTTTTAGTCATCTTCAAGTTCTCTTTTTTATTATGTTTTGCTATTTACCATAATCCAGTCAGTCATTGCCCATGGGGCTGATTACACTTAAAGAACACAAAATGTCATATAGTAGGTAGGTAATATGTGAGTGCCAAATAAAAAAAGAAATAATAATATTTAGATCTTTACCTTATCCTAGTAATGTAAGTAAAAATGCTTATGTTTTTATCGATGTTTGTTATTAAATTACGCCGAAATGGCTTATCAGATGTGGGTGAAACTTAGCACAAAGATAGATTAAACTCTGCATTAGCATATATAATACTTTTAAACCAGAAAAGTTCTACAAATACTGCGGGACGTTAACAAAGTTACACATTATTTTGTCTGCTTTAACCGTCAAGATCTTTTTTTTCCCATGGAATCCAGACTTGGTGTCATACAATGAAATGATGCCCTCGATGTGGCCAACAATCTCATAACTCATAGTGCTACACTCTGGGGACCCGCTTCATATAAAATGACCCATCGTTCTTTGACTTGCAAGATTCCACCCGAACAAACATAGTTACATACCTACATACATTGTGCTAAGTTACAAGTTTATAAACCCAAGGAATAAGATTTTTCATACAAAACGAAATCCCCCCTTATCACCCCCTTAAAGGTTGAATTTCCGAAAACCCCTACTTAGTGGATGCCTACGTTATAAGAGAAACCTGTGTGCAAAATTTCTAGTTTGGAGCCGCAGCGTTGATGAATCAGTCAGTCAATCAGCCCAAGTGATTATTCACGATATTTTTTTTTATAGCCAGTATGGGCAACTTAATCTGAACTACAGGTTGTACAGAAAAACGCTGAAATGAACCCCGAGCAGAATTTTGAAGAAAATAAAAATGCCATTAAAAAAAATGTGTTTTTTCATTCTTTTTTTTTTTTTTTTTTCTGCTTCTGCATCACAATACAAACAAAATTATATATG
The DNA here is from genome assembly GCA_947623365.1 of Achlya flavicornis. Lineage (NCBI taxonomy): Eukaryota > Metazoa > Arthropoda > Insecta > Lepidoptera > Drepanidae > Achlya > Achlya flavicornis. The sequence continues at coordinate 11,424,219 of OX392482.1, forward strand.
ACAATCTTGGTCACAAGTTGATAGAAGTTATCAAAATTGACCTCTAATTGTTTGTCAGAATGCTAAGAGCTAATTCTTTATGGCTAAACTTTTGTACAAATTTGGTAGTTAGAAAAGGTAACCATATTTTAGAAAACCGCATTACATAATGTGCAAGTTTTAAATATTAAAAAGCAGATGGATCTTCGGAGTATCATGTGATGATAGTCAAGGTACCTAGTACAGGATAGACATAGGTATTAAATTAATGCATTGCAGTGGTCATGGTTAGAACACGACATTCCAACCGCCCGCACCGGCTCATGCTTAGACAGCCACAATTATAACAAGTGGCTAGAATTATAGTATGTATACAGTAGGCATTTATATTATGCAGTATCTACACTGACGACTAATATAAGAAAGACATTTGTATAGCCTATAGATTGTATTTTGTACATATTTGTTGTTAATAAAAGGTACCAAACTTATAGAAAGCCATTTGAAGTAAAATAACCTGAAAACAGTATTAACCTTATTACATAATGGCCTGATAGAAATCATAGATAGAAAAAAGTTTATAAGAAAATGTGACATTTCATATTTTTGGATTACATTTGAATTTTGAATACTTTTATTTTCAGGTTGTTTTTTTTTAATTTTTTTAAGAGCACGTATAGGCATTCGAAATAAGAGGCAAAAATATAGTTTCAATTTCGTAAACCTGTCGTAAACCCACTTTAAGGCGCCGATCCCACAAAAATAATTCTAGACTCTACATATAGAGTACTGCGTTTCGCGTTCACTGTAATCTTTGCGGCGCCGTTAAAAGTAAAAAAAAAAGTGTATGACATGTGATCGGTATCGAATATTGCAGAACTCTAGACTGCTTGCATAGTGAATGCGGAAAGCAGATCTCTGAACGCAGAACTCTAGAACTCTCTGTGTGGGATCGGCGCCTCAGAGTTGTTTTTTTGTCCAAATGGCCCTATGTTGCTTTTCACTTCAAGAAGCTATCTTGCTTAGTTTTGGAAATATTTCATAGTAACTCTCTGGTAACTATGTTGCTCGTGAGTGTATTTGTCGACAATCAATTATCCTTATGATATTTATGATAGGTCCAAGAATTGTAAGAGCTTTTCTCCGAAAGAGTAGTCTCAATTTTAAAAATTGTGAAAATGGCCCTTTGGAATAGAAGGGTTGTATCATCGTAATTTATTTAATTATTCTTGTTATATTTTTGTTAATCTTTATAGAGATTCATATTTGCACTAGCGAATAAACTTTTAAAATAAAGAATAAAAAAAGAAAATCAACAAATAAAAGGAATGCACCACTTACCTATAAACGAACAAAAGAAATTGCTAAGCTATAACGCTACAATTTTAAAACTTAGTTCTAAATAAAATATGCCGCCAACATGCTAGCGAATACTTATTTAATTCCGTGTAGTCTAGTAATCTAGATCATTTTGTAGTAGCTTTGAAAATACGATATCTACGATCGTTTTACATTTAACTCTACAATTACTTAGCAGCATTCAACGTTATAGTATTAGTAATAGCTAATAGCTAATGGAATCTAGATAAAGTACTGAAAGTTATTGAAATAGCGATCTACTTTTATACAGGTTTACTTGTAAAATACTAAAACCTTGCAGGACTGTATTGCTAACATCATAAACAACAACTTTTGTTTATAAAACGTAATACCAACATTTACCAAAAACAAACTTTCAATATTTCGTTGTTCTTTCAATTATATAAGGTCCTAATAAATTAGTGAATTTCCACTTGAGGGATGAATGTATAGGTTATTAGTAATCAAAAAATAATATAAGATAATAATCCGTGGGCAAAAATATATATAAATGGTTACATTAATACTTTTTACTGATATTAAGTTCACCATTTATCATTTTTTTTCCCACGGATTATTTTTCTTATATTATTTTTTGATTACTAATGACCTATACATTCATCACTCAAGAGGAAATTCACTAATTTATTAGGACCTTATATATTATTTTGTACCTACCTCGTTTGCTACTCGTAGAGTTAATTTATTTAGAGTGTGATTTAGAGCAACATTTAGAGCGTTTAATATTTTTTTTTATGAATGTCTGATGAATTAAAATGTGATAAATCATTAAAAGTAATATAACAAAAGTTGTTTATGCTGTTAGTAATATAGTCCTGAAGGGTTGTTATTGTTTTACCTATAGTATACAGCATTCTCGGAGCGCTATTAGGGTTCCTTAAACGAAGTATCGAAAAACCTCTTCAAGATCAACAATAACCATGATTTTGCCATTAGGTCTACCCGTTTGCCTCCTTGTTGACTGTCGTACAAAAGTGGGCGAGTATGTGTAGGATAGTGTAGAGTTCCGTAATTCCGTATTCCGTATTCCGTTATCGGAATCAACGTTCACGTTTAAATTTCAAAGTAAATTATGAGTCGAATAAAATATTAACTCATGCACAATACCTTATCGCAAGAGACAAATATATCTGTATTTTAGCCGACTTCAAAAAAAGGAGGTTCTGAATTCGGTTTTCTTTTTTATGTTTGTTACCTCATAACTCCGTCATTCATTAACCGATTTGGAAAATAATTTTTTTATCTGAAAGGGTACACTTCCCGTTTGGTTCTATTGTCATCAGATCAGGATTTGATATCTTCTTTGTGTACTTTGAAGTCGGTTTAAGTTTTTTGTAAAACAGTCCAATTATTTATGTTTGTTACCTCATAACTCCGTCATTTATTAACCGATTTGAAAAATTCTTTTTTTGTTTGAAAGGGTACACTTCCCGTTTGGTTCCACTGTTATCAGATCAGGATTTGATTAGTCTTAGTGTACTTTGAAGCCGGTTTAAGTTTTTTGTATAATAGTTTTTTATGCAAAGCTAATAACTACTGGACCCTAAAAAAATAAGTATAACCTAATAAAAAAATTAACTGGTTATTCAAATTCAAAAATCGATTATTAAATTTAGGGCCTAATAAGGCACTTTCGAACGTTACATTTGAGAGAGGTAGAGCATAGCGTTTATTCGCTCAAAGAGCAGCTCGCCTGGGGAAGTACCTACCTCCACCTTACAGAATACCGCAGCCAAATAACTTTGTTGTGTAAAGTTGTGTTCCTGCGCGTGAGTAAGGTCGCAGAGCTCATAGGGGAGGGGGAAAGGGTCGGTAACGCGTGAGCAATGCTTCCTGTGTTGCAAGCGTCCATATGGCTACGGTAACCGCTTACCATCAGGCGGGCCGTATGCTTGTATACCGACTTAGTTGTATAAAAAAAAACAATTGATTCTACCACCGACTCATAATACACTTTTATACATTAGCTCTTAAGAGCTATTCATGTAGAAGGAAAAGTACCTACCCACGTAAATGAAACTGCATCAAAATCACAATCAGAGTTCAATAAACGCATAGACGAATGCAGACAGACTGCTCCCGTATCAATAGTTACTTCTTGCTACTCAATCATCTACAAATAATACAATAAGTAACCACCCCACGGCGCACAATGGAAGACAGACGTCGTCTATCTGTTGACATAGATGCATTTATCTCCGAAACTCCAATGTTTACAGTCCCTGCAGACAGGCTGGCGGGCGCCGCGCCGAGATGTAAGCGGTATGGTATGTAGCCAGCTTAATTATAATAATAAGTAAGTATAATCTTTATAATTACAACAAATATACAAAATACAATCAATGTATAGACAACTTCCTCGAAGCTGCCGCTGCTACCGATTAATGGCAAGGTTGCCAGCAGGCTGGTAGCTTTTCCTCTTTGGATAGTGGTTTACCAATTGGGTTCAAGTATATGTAAATAAAAGTCACTTTCTTTTCTCTAATTGGTATATTAAAAATGCAAGTCTATTTATAGAAACACTAAACTTGCGACTAGCGTGCGTCTACCGTGCCCGGGTGGTGGTGACTGAAGTCCCTACTCACACCGTACATAAAGGTGTCGATGCATCGCTACATCAACCACCCCATTTTTGAAAAAAAAAACAAACATTTAATTTACAAAAATCAAGGTTAAAACTATATTCTAACAATAGTGCATAATGACCATCGCACGTCGACGACTCTGCTGATAACGCAACCTACGTAATAAGCTAAAGCTCCCCGCTCTGCCAGTCTCCGGAGGCCTCGATCAGTTTGGATGATAATGTGCGAGCAAACCGGCCATTTTCAGACCCCCATTTAAATTAAGTAGTCCATCAGTTTGTCTGTCAGTTAGTCAGTGATAGAATTTTAACAAATATATGGTATAAATATAGAGCTTTGGGTTCATCGTTTTAGTTACGCAAGCATAGGTACTTATGCCACATACTTATATTTTATGACTATCGGTTCAAGAGAAAATTGGCATCCAAACAGATTTTAGTGCATAGTTTACAATGTACATAAAGAGAAAAAATACCGTTCCGAGTTTCTTTCCGAATTGGTGGTAGAGTCAATCTTTACGTTGTTCCATTTTCCATTTATAAATAAATTTAACCAAACCTAAATAAGAGAAAAAATATTAGGAATTTTTATTTTCAGCCATATACATACCGCCCGGAGCAGCGCCGGCGGCGCCGTTGTGTCTACGACGGTCATCGATCGCACGCACTCCGGAACATTGGTCTCGGACTCCCTTACTTTAACGAGACGTAGCTCCGACTACATGGCGCCTGGCTCCTGCCTGGCTCCTCCCTGCATTGAATAGTCAAGTTTTTTAACCTGGTTTTCATGGTAGGTATAACACTGTCCTTAGGCAACAGCACTTACCTAAATTAATTATAATTAAAATTGTATATTCAAATCTTATAGACCGCAGGGCCCAAGGAAAGATTAAAGCTACTAACATTATCATTGTACTGGTTGGGTAATTAAGAGAAAAACCGGTTAGCTCTAGATGAGGTCTTTTCTTATTGTTCATTTCGCATATCGACAGGTAATGATTCTTTACCTAAGATTAATGTATTTGATACTTAAAAGCAAACATATAAAATAAAAATCGGCCTAGTGCGAGTCAGACTCGCGCACCAAGGGTTCCGTACAAACCTGTAGGTATATGTAAATGGTAGTATAGACCTGAGTATTTGATATGAATTTCAATTTACGACGTATTAAAAAAAACTACTAGATCTCGTTCAAACCAATTTTGGTGGAAGTTTGCATCGTAATGTACATCATATATTTTTTATAGATTTATCATTCTCTTATATTAGAAGTAACACACATTTTACCACTTTGGAAGTGTCTCTCGCGCAAACTATTCAGTTTAGAAAAAAAATGATATTAGAAACCTCAATATCATTTTTGAAGACCTATCCATAGACCCCACACTTATGTGGTTTTTAAAAAAAAAAACAGTTTTTTCTACGCTTGCACAGCTTCGACACTCAATCTGGATCTATCCTTAATCAAAGCCTGGTACTTCCCTTGAGTAAAAGAAAATAAAATCTATTCACTTATGTAAGTCATTAGACCCAAGTCAGTTGATTGGCGGTGCATTCCCATTAAATCATTTCGGCTCTAAAAAAAACAGTGGAGTCAATTTTATTATTAGCGAGGTGTATGAACCCTGGAAAACGAATCACCACTTTACAGAGCATTCGCACTTACTATGCCAATCCCAGATATTATTCCAAACAATAGAACCCCATTAAAAGGTTAAAGACCATTTAGCAAAACGTTTAGGAGATCTATAAAAATAAGGGCCTACAATGAAAATATTTGAGACCCAGCTCTCAACGAAGTGGCCCTTTTGTCTATCAATTCACCCACGCAACAATTTCGTTATTTCATTCACGAAGGCATCGTAATTTGTTGAATGAAGTGTTTGTTAAGTATTTACTCAGAGCCTGTGAGTACAACGAAAAGTTTTAAGAAATATTTTCGTCAACTTCTTCAAGCTAACATAACTTACTAAGAAATCTACTATGCTTCTATCTATCATGCTTGGCGAACCGAGCACGAGCCGAGCCACGAACGAGCACACTGTGAGCACGATTCGCGTAGTGGACGGGATTGCGAGCCTCGAACGAGCGCGATTGACAGTTTTTTCACGAACAAAAGGATTCGCATCGTGCTCGTTGTAGGTTCGTTCGTGGCTCGGCTCGTGCTCGATTCGCGTAGCATGGACGCCCCATCAGCTTTCAGGAGTAAAAAAACAGAGATAAACATTAGAACAGGTAAAATTAATCCAAGATCAATTGTTTGCTTGTATTCCAGGTGAATGCAATCGCCAGAGTATTATCTCAGGGTATAATATCCTATAAAGCGCAACAACCAGAAAAGAGAGATCTGGCTAGATTTAAAATCTATATGGAACAGTTACTAAATGACAGTTAATATTAAACCTTGTCTTATATACGTCACAGTGGCGCATAATGGCCGCGGTTCTCCTTATACACATCGTTTGTGTAATTGGTATTAGTTACTTATATTATTTAGGGTTACCTATTCAATGAAAATGGCATCGAATAATTTGACAGCTTTCAATATCTTCTATCCTTTTTCAATAATGATTGGTAAGAAAGAGATGTATGTTTTCTTGTTAAGCTTACGGCCCGCATGGAGCATCATTCCAATGAGCTCTGGCGACCTTACTCACGCGCAGGAACACGACATAAAATTATCTGGCTGCGGTATTCTGTAAGGTACTTACTGCTTACTTCCCCAGTCAAGCTGCTCTTTGAGCGAAAAAACGCTATGCTCTACCTCTCAATAAGATTGACCAAGCGAGCGAAGCATCTCCGTTACGGCTTCGGCAAAAATGCTTTCGTGTATCCCGTGAATGACCACCTGTTCTCCTCTACAGTCGCATTTCTCAACCGATTCTCGTGAAATTTTGTGAGCAGATTCGGTCAATATATGGATTTTTTATCGAGGCTCCGCCGTTTAAAAATATCCTTTTCTCACTCAAACCGTTACCAAGATTCGCGAGATCAACAGCTCACTAGGGCATGTAATATCGGAAGTTTTCTCAATTCCGATATTGATTCTCAATATCGGAATTCCGATATTTATATCGGAATTAGACATTTTTATTACAAATTGCACATATTCCTTTTAAATTGCACATATTCCTTAAAAACCGTACATAATTATATATCTATACTAATATTATAAAGTGGAAGAGTTTTTCTGTTTGCTTAAACTGGGTAATCTGTGGAATTACCGGTCGGATTGTTTTTTTTATTCTCCCTTATAGGAAGCTACATTATCCCCGAGTATTATAGGCTACTTTTGATGCCGCGACGTCGGGTGCAACCTCGAGGTACAATACAACTAGTTCGTTATAAAGTTGGGTTGAAATCATCTTCTGCTCAGTCGAGCACTCTTGTCAGAGTGGTCGTGGTTGCCATAAATAGTGTACCTGTACATGGTGGGTCTTCAACACCAATGTTCTCGTTGACTATGGTTACAGCTTTCGCAATACTTTTCCATTTTTTGCGGTTCGTAGCGTTGTGAGTACACCCTCCCACCCTGTACAACCAGTCTCTTGATCGAGTGTTCTTTTCTGCAGAGGTAACCAAAGAACTTGAGAATTCGAAGCTGCACAGTCAACGAGAAGAAGCTTATATGTTATTCAAAGCTCCTTCAGGATCGAGTTATGGGTGCGAAAGGCCGTCAACGGAATTTTCAGGAGGCGTCTTCAGTACCACATCTCCAGCGCGTAAATTTTCCGGAGATCTTGTATGCTTAAGGATCAAGTTTTAGCTCTTTAGAGAAAGGTCGAAAAGACCAGGCATCTCATAAGGAATCCCTCAGGCATATAATCTCCGGTTGTTCGCGTCTCGCAAACGGTGAATACTTGCACAGGCACAACCAAGTAGCCAGGATAATCCACCAGCAACTTGCCCTAAAATACCACCTAGTGACGTCTGAGGTGCCGTACTACAGGTATGTGCCAGATTCGGTTCTCGAAGATGGTCATATCACACTATACTGGGATCGATCTATCATTACTGACAGGACTATTGTCGCCAATAAGCCTGATATAGTATTGATAGATCGCCAAGAGCGCCGTGCAATGATTGTTGATGTTACTGTCCCCCATGACGAGAACCTCGTGAAGGCGGAAAAAGATAAAGAAAGCAAGTATCTTGATCTCGCACACGAGGTTGTCGACATGTGGGCCATTGACACGGCAACCATTGTACCGATAGTCGTTTCCGCCCATGGCCTAATGGCCAAGAGCCTCGACAAACACCTTAAGAGGCTCGCGTTAGGTAGCTGGATCAAGGGCCAGATTCAGAAGGCAGTGCTCCTGGAAACGGCACGCATAGTGAGGAGGTTCCTCTCTCTGGAGCCTTAACCACCGGTACCTAGGACCCTGTTCCCGATGCCGGTGGGGAACTGTTTTTTATATTTTTAAATGTATATTTTTTTATATATCTATATTTAAAAATGTATAAAATAAGTGATCAAATAAATAAATGCAATAATAATATATTTATTACAAACTCAATGACTCATATTTTTTTTTAATTAAACCATTTTTTTTTTTGAGATTATACAGCTATAACACTATAAATTTTATTGCGCCTTCTTGCTACTGCATCTTTCAGAATTCAAAAGCGATGTATTTGTTTTTTGGCCTCACGCCCGTGTTTCGCGCGCTCCATCTGCCTTATTCTATAATCTGTGAAAATCGGATTGAGTTGTGTCAAAATATAATGTTAATTTAAATCAAAAGCACTAAGGAGTATTGATATCAATTTCGATGCAAATCATCCCTAAAATAACTTTCTACCCCTTTTTAACCAGTTGGGCGATGAGTTTCAATAAAATATGAAACACTTCTTCCATAAATCCTGTTAAAGAAGAATGTTTATGCAAAATTTGAAGTAGATCGGACCAAGGAATCACGTTGTCCCATACAAATTTTGCCCCCGTTTTTCACCCCCTTAGGGGTAGAATTTCGAAAAACCTTTCTTATCGGATGCCTACGTCATACAAAGAACACACCCTCCAAATTTCAGGTCCCTTCGATCAGCGGTTTAGGCTGTGCTTTGATCCGTCAGTCATTCAGGACAAAGCATTTTATATGTATGTATGTATGTATGAGCACTATGCTCGATCTTAGTTAGTTAGCATGACTAATCCAACATAGGTTTCGAAAATATGCCATCTTGAAATCTCCACCCAGTATAAGACTTAATGCTGTTTTAATTCTTTATTTATAAGATTGCAAGGAACCCAATGATTTCCTCTTCAGTAGTTGTTGGTTCTTATTTCATAAGTCGTATCGGTATTCCATTGATATTTCATATTATTTATGAGATAACATGAGTGCGTAAGTGACAAGGTCGTGATGAGCAATTTGTTCCGGAGGCTTTCCAACTTGCCCACTTCCTCATTCGATAAGTATTGTATTACGTTTTCCGGTGCACCTTCGGAACCTATCTAATGTTACCTATTTAATTATATACAATGAGCCATCGATCCTGTACTATTTCATTAATGGTTTCATGAGGTAGAAGATAAGAATTTGGAGGACAATTTGGTAGAAGACAAGGTTGGAGTAGCTTCTCTCCTGGCTAAGTTACTATTGAAGAAGCATATAATGCAAGTGCATTTAGAATAAAAACTGTAATATCAAAAGAATGATTTAGTGTATTCCGGTGCGGTACGGTGGTAAATTCAACTGTAACGTTAAAAAAGTGCCTAATCAGGGATTAAACTGAATAAATTACTTTTTGAAGTCGATTTTTCATCTATTCAGCTTTTAATTTTAATAGTCTTTGCATTTTCATATTGGTTAGGCTCACAAATGAAAGATATCGTAATAATTATGAAAAAGTTGATTTATTATAATTATAATAATTATTATAATACAGTTTACAATAATTACAAGCGATCACCAAACGGGGTGAAAGAAAACGGCATAGTATTAAATTATTTAGGCCGTCTACACATGGCCTCGCGCCAGTGCACCGCACGCCGCGCCGCGCTCCCGTCGCGCGCGCCGGCCGCACGTCCCACCCGCGCCCGCACCACGGTAGCGTTACTGTTGCATTCGATTGGCAAGGGACCGAAGAAGTCACGAGGATATCGCGGAACGTGCCACCGCCACGCTCACAGTGACATCGACGAGGCGCAACGTGCGGTACAATGGTGCGACGAGCCCTACGTAGACAGGGATTTATTTATTCGATTTTATTTAGGATATAGTCTTTCGAACGCGAGGAACAAAATATTACACAAGTCGAGAGTATTATTTATAATCGATTCGGATTAAATCTGATTCGAGAGCGGCAGAAGCGTGCCGCGGCGTTAGCGGCTTGAGAGCGGGGCGACGCGGGCGGAGCGGCAGGCTATGTACAGGGGCGCCGCTACGGGCAGTCGCATTCCTCGACCACCATCTCAGGCAGGTCGCGTTTGATGATGTTCGAGTCGGCACCGAAATATATGAACGAGAGTGCGGAGAAGCGCACGGGCGCGCAGCACGCGGCCCGCTCCAGCCGCGCCGCCTCCACCACTTGCGAGTGGTAGTTGAGGAAGGGCGCGCACGTGCCGCGGCAGTAGTTCGCGTAGTAGCCCTCCGGCGCGATGATCCAGTCGTCCCAGCCGAGCGCGCGGAAGCTCACGTAGTAGGTCTGCCGGCAGCAGCGGCCCTGCTCGGTGTCGTCACAGTCGAGGGCGCGGCGGCGGCGCGCGAGCGGCGGGGCCAGCCGCAGCCGCAGCAGCGGGCGCGCCGCCTGCCCGCCGCCCAGCCGCAGGCGCACGCGTCCGCCGCACCCGCTGCAGTCGAGCAGCAGCCGCAGCGGCGCGTGCGGCCCCGCGCCCGCCCCCGCGCTGGCCCAGCGCCGCGCCGCGCCGGTCACGTCGATGCGCTGCCAGCCGCGCGCCGGGTCGCGCCGGACCGCGCCTGCCAGCTCGCCCACGGTTGAGTTCTCGCCCACCGTGAACGCCCACAGCGTGTAGCGCAGGCGGCGGGCGCGCGGCGACGTCTCCGCGCGCACCATCAGCTCCGCCGATGCCACCGCCAGCTCCTCACCCTGTTCCGAGTCGGTCTCCTGTCCGAGTCGGAACTCGATCAGCCGTTGTCCATTTATAGTCTCACCTGTCACATAAGAATGGATGCTTCTCGTTAGTAGGGTTTCGAGGAACGTCAGATGCAGTGGTGCTGCTCGACGCGTTTACGAACGTTTAGGAATATGTAAAAGCGCGTCTAGTCTGACGTATCCGTGGGGTCTGATATACCCTATTAGATACCCTAGATCCCTACCGATAGTGAAATGACCCATCGTTCGGTGCAGTGGGGGCGAAGGAGTGGGATGAGGGAGGTGGGTGCGGAGTGCACGTGGTGGTCGCCCATGGCTGTAGGCTGCGCGTGCACGGTCGTCGCGGCCGCCCGGCTTGTAATGTCGCTCGAGCGGTCGTGCCGAATCGGGTTTACGCTGCCACGTGTACATTCGCTTATTTTTAAATAAGAGTTTCAGGAAATTGATATAAATTATTAATAAATCATCGCCTCCGCTAGTACCGCTAATGAATAAGTACAGAAAATGAAGTAAAAATGATTTTAGACTACTGGTTGTCCATCGTTGCGCCGCCAGCACCCCGCTTCAGACGATTGAAGTTCAGCTAATGTTGCGTCGTCTCTGCGAAAGAAAATACCAATATTTATACACATAAAGTGGTACTATCACAGTGTGTTACGTAGTTTATATATGCGGCATGATCGAGTAACAACAATCTTTGGCATTCATAAATAAGTCCTAGTATAATGCCAATATGTTCATAAACGAATTACAGAAACGTCTAAAACCATTTAAAGTATAGAGTATGTGATGGTGTAGAATTAGCCACCGGACGCCATGGCATGGTTGAATTATTGACTGCAGTTGGATCGACCGCGAGCTGTGTCACATAACCTATGCAGTGTTATGCAACATACCGTTCGAAATAGCTTATTGATTGTTCTACACATAATAAGATTGTTAGAAGTTTGTTGTTTAAACTAGAACGCATCTGTAGATTAATATCATTTGTAAGCTAATAAGTAGTTGAAGTTATGGCTTATTGAATCAAAGATACCTGTGATTATTTTTAACGGTGGAAACAGTGGCGGATTTAGGCATTTCCCAAGTAACTATAGGCTGTAAAATTTTTTCCGTGTTAACTCTGCAATAATTTCAGTTCCTAGGTAGAAATTGCACAAATAATAGTTTTTGAGAATATTTCTGAGCAAATAATAAAGCATGGTATGCTACTTACTCAATAATTTAGATTTGGTAAACGTAAAGAAGGATGCGCGTCCAATCAGGGTCGAGGGAAACGTCCTTTTCAGTCAGGTTTTTGATTTATGTCGGCAAAAAAATCGGTTCTCAAAGCCTAAAGACTCAAGCCTACTCGGCCTATGGTAAATCCGCCACTGTTTCCAAGCGAAAGGTACTAATGCAAAACGAGCTTTACAATGCCTCTTTATTTCTGTCAGATACCTTCTCCGGTAATGTCCTCAACATCTCGGTGAAGTTTCGTTGTAATTAGATGATTAGTATAGAAACGCATTCGGTAATCCAAACAGCAATTTATAACTCGAGCTCTAGAAGTATTGTCAAAATCATCTGTTCAGAGGATCTACAAAGCCCGAAGTGAATTTCTTTATGTTAAAGGACGACAGAATGTTTCGAAAACAGTGTTCTGTGAGAATTATCACCAAAATAAATACCGTCCAATAAAGGTGAAGAATGACGAAACTTTTAAATATACGGACACCTATGTTATTGTACTTATAACAGTAGTTCAAAGGAGTGGAAAGAAAAGAAGCACATCCTGGAGATTGTGGAAACACAACCCGTACAGGGGGCCTACCACAATATATAATAATCTTAAAACAAGGTTAAAATAACCATATTTGTCTTTTGTCCTGCTTTGACATCCGGCGTCAAAGAGTTTTGTTTTAAGAGCTTGTGGTAGGCCCCCTGGGTTGTTATCTCAATCTAATTCGAGATGAGATGTGACACTGTAGTAAAAACCTATTATAATTGACATACAGTCCATTTTTTGACCCGTTGGACCCCGCGTCGTATAACTCTACATAAGAAAAAAGTTTAATTCCATGAAATGCTGCTTTTGCATGGATACGTGGGCTATTCTGACATCAAATATTGGTTGAAACCTACATTATCATTGATCTATAGAATTTCAACGGTTGTCCATTTGCTTCCTCAACGCGTGCCACCAAAACAATAAAGTAAAAATAAGAAAGTATAATAAAAACAATCAAAGCCCGTAAATTTGTTATACAGCTAAAAGAAAGCCAATAATAGTGAGCATAACGGAACTTGAGCCACTAAAGCTATGGTGTACGTCTGACCTGACCTCGTTAAACATGGTATGCCTTAAATTGTATACCAAGAATCTAAATAGAAAAATAAGCAAGGCCACAGTTAATTTATATGTTGCAGTAACTCAACTTACTTCCTAACTTTACATACACGCGTTTGTTGCAAGAGTGCTTCTTATCCTTAAATTTAAAGTAGATAAACACTACAAATATAGTAATCTTAAAAGTATTTTTTATTGAGTGAAGCAAGCACTGATACAGACTGTAGCTGTCCACTAAAGAATAAATTAAAATTTTAATATTAGTCCTTTTTATTATCATAGTAGTTTCTACCCCCGATTGTTCGGGATGAAATTAGCCTATGTATCTCTCCATGCCTCTTACTTGTCATATTTCATCATAATGAGGTAAAAGGTGCGTCTACGCTACGCGAGAAGAGCGCTCTTCGTTCAACGCTCGCGATGTCAAGTGTGGACGTACAACGAGCCTACCACACAAAAGCGATGCGAATCCCTGTGTTTGTCAAAAAACTGACAGTCGGCAGAGCGCGCATTCGAGGCGCCTAAGTCCGTCTAAGCCACGTCTAAGCTATATACCTAACTATGGCGTAAAGCCGTAGACAGACTTACGAGCCTACAAACATGAAACGAAATATGATAATCCTTATGACACTTTGCGAGAGAGAAAGAGACATAGACATTTTAGTCGTGAGTCAATGTTATTTTCGAAGATCAACCCATATCAACACGATTGCTTCGTATTTTACTGAAAATAATTACGATCGTGCAAATAAAACTAGAAAAGTGTATGTTTTAGACATTGTCACTTGTTCTGTGAGTAAATGTGATGTGAATAATATGAAATAGCCCACATAATTATACGTTTCACAGGTAATAGACACGTATTTTTTCATTGGAATGTTTTCAACTATATTTTATCACAATATTATCATTTAATCGGCTCCAAAATCAGTTTTTACAATAGGATATCCATTTATCTATATCTCAAAATATAGGTATGTATGTAACTCAACAATAGTTTTAATTTTTCCCATACAGATCCCTAACATTGATTTTCGTCTCGTCTTTTAACTGGCTATGTTTTTCTTGTACATACAGTTTCTTTGGTATACGCTACGCGAATTTGTGCTACCAGAGTGCTCGGCTCGTGCTAGGTTCGCGTAGCATAGACCCACCTTGACAATCACTTTCGCATAATTTCTAATATAAAGTTAATTGTCATTACTGTTTTAGCAAAAAATACTGTGTCAAAAGTTTGAAGAAAATAATGTCGCGTGAACTTGTCGGCAGATGATGAAGTGATACGTTTACTGTCTACCAACTATTTCGCTAACAAGAGTTCCGTGAATAAATTAGCCTACAATTTTCTAGTTGTACAAGGAACGTACGAATAGCTCCAACTATTTTTAGGCAACCATCGATCAGTGACAGCGAAAAAGATCGGCGCAATAATGTTTTCTATGTATAATGATATACGAACTTACTTTTTAACATTTTCATTATATTTAAGGGACTTTACGATGTATATTTTATAATAAAATTACTGGTAATAAGATCAATAAATTAATGTAACTGTAGTTTGTACAAAAATACTTAATAAAATTTACTCATAATTGTTTAAAGTATGAATCGTTTAAATAGGTAAAAATCTTCAAACATACGATCCAACATTATTTTTAGAGTTAAACATAAAGCACCTTATTACAAAACATGGTTTAAAGGAAAACCAGGTTTTAAAATAGCCTCGTCCCTTTTTATTATATGACGTTAGAAAGTGACCAAATGACAGTAAAACCTGGCTTTACTTTAAGCCATGTTTTGTAATAAGGGGGAAATAGTTTTACACGGATGCAAATAAAACTTGCAGGTTTTTAAATCTAATTTTTGGCCTTGGCGTCAAATAACCTTGCTACGAACGTGCTACGACCGCGACATGCTACGAAACTGCACAACATAATGTACCATAGCGGAAGAGTATTTTTCTCATCGTAACGAACCTCTCAATATTTTTTATTTACTTTAGAATCAAAGATATACATCTAAATAGATGACGCAAGTGTATGCACTTCGCGTTTCAAAATCTGTGCAAAAAGGTACAGATTGCTGTACCTTTTTGCAAAGTTTATGTTAGCGAGAGAGAGCGCTTCTTTTGAAACTGTTTCGCGCAGTCTGGGAACTCGCAGAAGGCTGCATGTCCACAAGAGATTTGAGCGATGGATGTGTGTAGGAATTGGTGGCTGCAGGTGGTTAATAAAAACGTCCCGCTGCTGTAGAACTCCATATATATATTTAAGCAAATTACAAGGCGCACACACGTTCCTGGTGGCAATCGAACAGACGAACTTGCAACAATGTTGCTAGATACAAAATATATAATCGAAATTACATATTATTTATATTTAATTAATCGATACTTTTTATATCTCCAACAATGTGTTTAGTTGACAAATAGGCTAGCTTCATTTTCAAGTTAAAAATCGAATCCCAGCCTAACTAAATCAATCTTGTGACATTATGGTAGGTACCGTAGGTATAAAAAAGTGACACGCTCGTTTTCAAACGGATGGAGGGACTTGCGTTATCTATTTAGATTTATGTCTGTGTTTAGAATGTATTTTATTCCGAACAGGTGGTAACTTCATTAGCTTTAACCTTAGTACGTGATCTACTGGGGCATAAATTTAATTCAGTTTGACTTTGTACAATGTACAGTCGAGGACATACACAATATGTTTACCCTTAGTTGTGACATTCAAAAGCAATTTTCCTACACTGTATATTCAAATGTTGAAATATTATGGGGCGTCCATGCTTGGCGAACCGAGCACGAGCCGAGCCACGAACGAGCACACTGCGAGCACGATTCGCGTAGCGTGGACGGGCTTGCGAGCCTCGAACGAGCATTCGTAGCGTGCTCGACTGCGCTCCGCCCGATTGTCAGTTTTTTCACGAACACAGGGATTAGCATCGCGCTCGTTGTAGGCCCGTTGAGTACGTCCACGCATGAAATCGCGAGCAACGAACGAATCCTGTTCGTTCGAGGCTCGGCTCGTGCTCGCTTTGCGTAGCATGGACGCACGATTACGTAGGTACATTGCTTATTGAAAAAAGAAAAAAACTTGTTGATAAGATTTCTGTTATTCATAACTTAGCAAAGTTCTTCATAGAGCAGTTATGATACTAATAACCTTTTATTTACAACAAATATGTACAAAATACAATCTACATTTACAAAATATAATCTATATATAGAAAATTTCCTCAAGCCTGCCGCTGCTTCCGATTATGATTAAAATTCTTTGATAACAGTTCATTAGTAACTAACAAAGTAGAAGGTAGGTATTAATTGTGCGTTCGAATTGGAGTGATGTCGTTTTTAGCAGTTTCAAAATGGGCATGCGAATGCGTTCGAATTGGAAAATTTCAACAATTTTGCAACTTTTGCTACAACCGATATTTCCCAAATCGAACGATTAGATACAAAAATGTCATTTCCATTCTGATCGCCTGCTTGTCACTTGTCTCAAACTACCTTTATCCTTCAGTTAATCATTAAACAAAGTTAATCTACCAAATTATTCTCTTGTCTGTTAGTATTTCTATAAAATTTTACAATAAAATTTAGAATTTTCGCTTCCCGTATGAATTTTCCGAAATTTATCTGTCAGATTCAAAGATGTCAAAATATGATCACAAACGACCCTGCCTCGGAGGTGGGTCGAAATTTGCAGTTCACGATGTCGTTTTTAACTGTTTCCAAGCAAAACGAACGGTGAACGAAAACAGTTCATAACGCCAATTTCGCCCACAACTTTCCAAATCGAACGCCAGTTGTGATCGTTTTTGGCATTTTTGACTGTTATTTTTGCTACCATACCCCAATTCGAACGCACCTTAAGTAACCGGTTATGTATTCAAAATCTGGGGGGCACGCCCGCCAAGTCGAGCAAAAGAGCAAAAAACTACCGATGGGCGAAACATTTACTCTAACTTAAACTTATTTACGACTAAGGTGAAAAATTTATCAATATTACTCTTCTGTAATACAATAGTTCTTGTAATAGCGGAACGGCCAACCCACATATGTTGACTAAGGTTTAGAGTTTGTGAAGATAGGGCTTGTAGAGTTAGGGCGTGTAGAATTATAAGCTTGGCTCTACATGAGATCTGATAGCTTTTTGTCAGTGCGAGCCATGGTCTCATCTTGACAACATTTTGCATGAAAATTGTTAGGATTAACTTTTCTCTTTCTTAATGTAGAATGTAAATATGTATATAATAGTCCCTATGTATAAAATTAATCTC
Source organism: Achlya flavicornis (assembly GCA_947623365.1). Taxonomy (NCBI): domain Eukaryota; kingdom Metazoa; phylum Arthropoda; class Insecta; order Lepidoptera; family Drepanidae; genus Achlya; species Achlya flavicornis. The sequence continues at coordinate 11,441,831 of OX392482.1, forward strand.
TATATATAAAAATGAATCCCTATATCCCTTGGTCACGCCATAACTTGAGAACGACTTTACCGATTTCTTCCATATTTTTTTTTAAGTTTTCTAATACTCTGGAGAAGGTTCATAAGGAGAAAAAATAACAAAGTTGCGTAGAAAATTAAAAAAATTAAGAAAACTTAACGGTAGGGTAAAATATCCCTCGGGTAAGTGGATTTGATCCTGACCTGATGACTGATGATGATGAGAATGAGAAAACGGGAAGTATAACCGTTTCGAACTTTTTTTTTTTCAAATCGGTTAATGATCAAATGACGGAGTTCTGAGGTAACAAACAAAAAACCTTACAACCGAATTGAGAACCTAACTTTTTTTAAGTCGCCTAAAAATCCTTTCTGTGCACCCCTGGGGGATTCAAGGAATATTTTATGCTGTCTATGCGTTGTCTATCAGTACAATGCTTTTCATATCTATAATATCTGGTGCTGCGAGCGTGCATAGGTTACGGTAACCACTTACCATCAGATGGGCCGTATACTTGCTTTCTACCTTAGTAGTTTTTTTGCGTGATTATTTAAACGCACTAATCTCGTGAACTGCTAGTCGGATTCGAAAAATTCTTTCACTGATAGAAGCTACATTATCCCCAATTATTATTGGCTATTTATACCGGTAACACGGGAGAAACCGCGGGGATAGCTAGTTTGATTATAAATGATATCTAGACCCTTGTGAGATAGCTATGCACATTTACTTTCTAGTTCCATCGAGTCAAAAATAAAGGTAGCAAATTATTTGAGACTAGGTAGGCAACGTCAAGTTTGTGAAAAATTAATGGAACGGACAGCGGGAAACTCCGCTTGTTCTGTCTATGTGGTATCTAATTACTGTGTAAATCAGATTTTATGTTATTATGAACACACTGATTCATAACACTGTTTGAGAATTGTTTAAATAATAACTATCTATATATATACTAATATAATAAAGCGGAAGAGTTTTTTTTAAACGGGCTAATCTCTGGAACTGCCAGTCGGATTCGAAAAATTATTCACTGATAGGAAGCTACATTATCCTGGAGTATTATAGGCTAATTTTTATCCCGGGCACGCGAGTGAAACCGCGGGTAAACGCTAGTTATAAATGAACGTGAAGAGAAATCTTCGGATCCTTTTTAAGCATATTGCACGCACGGAGAAGTTTGAGATTTCGCATAAAATTTAAATAATTATAGATATATTTCTTTTATTAATCAAGGTACAATTTTGATCAATTCTAAAGCCGGCTTTTCACTATGGGATATAATATATTATAATTTACATCTTAAGATATAATATTTTATCGCTCGTCACACATATATCCCAAACTATAAATATTTTTTTGACAAAACGAATGACTAGCGATAAAATATTATATCTCAATATGTAATACATATTATATTATATCCCATAGTGAAAAGCCGGCTTTAAACCATTTTTTTTATATTATAGAACAATAGAACTTGCCAAAGATTATCAAGATTTATTTGAGCGGAACTACGGTTAAGGAAACACTGCGCGCTATTTACATTTTTATATCGCTTGTTAATTTTAATTACACAACTTTACATTGCTTCTCTTGTTTTTTTTATAAGTTTGAAATACTTACATGTATATGAATTATACTTGCACTCTTTTATTCATAACTCTTGAAAGTTCAATATTGATTTTCCTTTTTTATGCAATTAATTATAGATATGATTAGTATAGAAAACTGACATGAATATAATTAAAATAATTAGTTGAGTTATTATATTGATTTTGTAGTTATCTACAACAAATATGTACAAATTGCAATCTATATATAGAAAATTTGCTCAAGTCTGCCGCGGCAAGTTTCCCAGAAGGCTGGCAGCTTATAGTTATCTATAATTTTATGTTTTCATGAAGGAAAATATAGGATATAATAATTTTAGGGTCGGCAACGCGCGCGTGATTCCCCTGGTGTTGCAAGCGTCCATAGGCTACGGTAACCGCTTACCATCAGGCGGGCCGTATGCTTGTTTGCCACCTAAGTGGTATAAAAAAAAAAAAAAGGAAAATATACAATTTAAACCACCCTAGTAGTCTCATTAACCGATGAAAAATGAAAGTACTGCAATCACAATCGAACATCGTTAAACATAAATCCTGCCATTAACCACAAAAAACTTCAATAAAAAATGTGAACTATTAACTTATAATGACCGTAGAGAACACTTAAAAGCCTTAAATTAAATAACTCACCTCGAAACTCAAGTGGGAAAGTTTTGGTTGATCACGTCACGTAAAAAGTTTCCCATTGCGACGGTAAGTGACCTCCCCCCACTGTAGGCACTGGCCAACTGACGTGTCCCGGGAAACCCCTCCACTTATATAGCCATGGTAGGCGGTGATTCATCGCTGAAAAGGGGAACGATGCCAATATTTTCTTTTCATGTTCTATCACTGACTTTTGAGAGAGTTTATCTGATTGATTAGTTCTCTGTGGTAACGATTACAGAAGCATAAACTTGTTAAAGTTTTTAAAGAGAAAATAATTTAATATTAGGTACCTATATGATATGCCGCGGTATATCTTACAAGCTTATATATGATATGATTATTCTTGTTTTTTTTTTTTTGAAATATTATTGAAATAGGCACGGAGCATGGCATAATTTAGTTTAATATTTTATTTATGTTATTTATATATTGGGGCAAACTGAAAATCAGCGCTTGTATGTACAACAGTGCACCCTAGCATTATGCTGAGTTTGCTACCATTTGTCAGAGATGTTTTTATTTTTTTTGCTTTATTTGATGTTCGTGGTGTAGCATGATTAGCCGTTCTTAATCGATCGGCAAAGTCAAGCTACGTCTGTCTTGGTCGGTACCTGGATGGGTGACCGCCTAGTGGTATTTCAAATCGAGCGTTTCCGTGCTTCGGAAGGCACGTAAAGCCGTTGGTCCCGGTTATCACTTAATTGTGATAGTCATTAAGCTAGTTGGATGCCTCTTAGGCGGCTTGAAAAATTCCAACAGTAGGTTGGCCACTAGCCTACCTCCACCGATCCGCAGTGGGCACGCGTGGTGGAGTATCTGCCCATTCCCTTTCACCCTGATTTGTGAAAGGAGGCCTGTGCTCAGCAGTGGGACATTATAGGCTGATGATGATGAATGGGTTTGACAATAAATTCTTATTCTTATATGCGGCATATCTTCACGTCCAGAATACCTCAGAGTCTGAAGACAAAGGTCTTCAATCAGTGCAGGTTGCCTGTGATGACATACGGGACAGAGACGTGGTCTTTTACTGCTGGCCGCATAAATAAGCTCAGAGTCACTAATATAATATAGCCGAAGAGTTTTTGTTCGCTTGTTTAAACGAGGTATTCCTGAAACTACCAGACGGATTCGAAAAATTCTTTTTGTATATGATAGCCAGATTCATGAGGAACAGTATAGGTTTTTAGGTGAAACCGCGGGGGACAGCTAGTATTAAAATACAAGAAAGATTCTTCCACCTTCGTAGAACTAGAACCTACTTTTCCTATATTTACATATATCTTCTATAAGAATGGAGATGGAAAAGAAGACACTACATTAAATGAAACCATTTAAAGTACTCATAAATACGAACAACTTTTTATTTTTATGCAACAGTTGATTTCTTTTTAAACAGCTGTTCCATATAAAATGTATGTATTCTTTTCTACTCTTTTTGTCTCCTCGGCAAAAACTTACGAAAGCTGTAATAGAATTATGCATTTATTTACTTTTTCATTATTGTTTGCGTTTCAAACGCCCATTCAGATTTCACACCTTATATTCGTAGAGCGTGGAACCGTAGCACGTCGTAGAGTCGTAGACGCGTAGGCGCGTAGTCGCCGGTTCGTAGCACTGTTGACATAGCGAAATAACACGTGACGTAGACAGGACATTGTTAGGGTTCCGTAGCTATCTGAAGGACGAGCCGCTCGTGGTTCGCGTTGTCAAGTGTGGACGTACAACGAGCGAGTTACGAATCCCTGTGTGCGTCAAAAAACTTTCAATTGGCGGAGCGCAGTCGAGCGCGAGCCGAACGGTCGTTCGAGGCCCTCAAGTCTGTCTACGCTACGCGAAATCGAGCTCAGCTTGTGCTCGGCTCGTGCCCGGTTTGCCTAGCGTAGACCCACCTTCAGGGGGCCTACCACAAGCTCTTAAAACAAGGTTAAAATAACCTTATTTTGCGTTTTCGTACCATGACATCCTTAAAAATAAGCTTATTATAGGCATAAAACAATATTGTTTTGTTAGCAGGTTTGATGACGTCACCTCTAATCGTTCATTCAAATCGTACCATGATGTGTCTTTTGACAACTAGCATTATGGTTTTTATGTCAATTGCATATATCAATCAAAATAAAACATTATATACGCGACGAATTATCAAAATTTATGATAAAAATATCTATTATTATAGTGATATAAAGTCAGTAGATCGTATTTATTTAACTTATCGAATTAATTGTGTATCTCTAGCCTTCTAGCTTTTGCCATCTAGCATTTCAAGATGGCAAATGAATATGAACTATTTGTGTTTTTGGAAGCCAATACCAAAGAAGCCAATAATAGATACACGAAAGCGACGTGGTATGCATCTATGCTACGTGAGGAATCAACACTTTCGCATGCAATGGACCAAAATGCCATTTGCTATCGAAACCATACGAGCGTATGGGTTTGAAGCTCACCGAGTCGCTCGCATATTGTCACCAAAATAATCGAGGCCTCGGGCGGGGAGCTTTTTCCGCCAACGCATTAGCTTGGCTAGCCTGTTGGGAACCTTGCCGATAATCTACGGCAGCCTAGAGGAAAATTTATATACGAGTGCTAGATTGTATTTCATTTATTTGTTGTAAATATTTAATATCGTATAAATTAAGCTTTACTGTGATTGTACTGTATTCATAAACGTTTATATACCTAAATACACATAATGTTTCATTGTATGACCTGCAACTACAGTAGCATTCCTGACAAAAGGTAATAAATAAAAATATGTGTTGATTCCTGTGGTAAATTCTTTATTCATATAATTTAAAGACAATAGGTACCTGCCTAGACTATAGGTTGTACGTAGTATTTATCTACTCTGAGCTATAGGTATTAAGACTGAAGTGCCATACATAAATATAAACCTACCTAAAGCCTACCTAGGTATATATTTATGTATGAACTTTGTCTCAGTTTTTGTAATGACCAAGAAGTGCTCCATTGCTTTGCTAGTTGAGGATTAGGTACCTATTTCTCTCCAGCACATTTCTTAGAGTAGTTACTTTGAATTCCGGCGAATTCTTCACTGCAAAATGAATAAAATAATACTTGAATTACTTCTGTTTGTAACTATGCCATATTAAATGTCATTCACTGAATATCACTATTGAACGGCGGCCCCTTGCCTTGTTTTCATATTGACCTAAGTAATATTAATTCAAGTAATATAAAAGTCGATATACATAAAATAAATATTTGTATTATTTCAAAATATGTAGTGCAACAGGGCACATTGAGTTTCAAAATTCGTGCGTCACAATTGACAAGTTTTTTTTTTGTCCCGTTCCATCCTATAGGGCCATCATCTTCTCTCACAAAATAACCTTATTGCCAGACTGTTTTGTTTTCACCTTATAATAATATTACTTTGATTCGTACCATGAGCTCAATCGTTCAACATTGATATAACATTGCTAAGTGCCGAGAAAGAATGAATGATTTGTAAGAATTTGTCTATGGCTTGCTACAACCTGATAAAAGATAAAAAGAAATAACGATATATTAACTGTATAGTGCCATTTCTTTCACACGTTGGACCGAAATGATTTGAAATTAAATTAAACTAATTGTAAAGTATAAGTAACTAAAAGAATAAAATATTTTCGAGTAATTTCTATAAAATGCATACAAATATTTTAAAATGTTATTATGAAGAGTAAGGAAATTAATTGAAAAAATATATAGACTGCCGACTCTAGATTATCAAATGAAATGAATCGGAACAAAATATTTACCTGTCATTCTTGTCATACTCAAATGTCTAATAAAGATATCCAAGATATTTAGTTATTTGAATACATTTGTTTATGTAATTTAATAACAAACAAAGTGCAATCAATATGGAAACATCTTAATAGTATATTCGACAGTAATATTCAGTACATGAAATTTAAGATGTCATGGTTATAAACATTTGTAAGTTGCACAAATGTTGCAATTCATTTTGTAGAGTTGTAGCCGAAGAGTTCGCCAGAGATCCAGTCAGCAGGTAGAAATGGTTAAATACAAACAGACCAAAAATACCGCCTTCAATCGATATCTACAAGCGAAGGAGTACTCTCAAAAAAGTGTACGTAGATATGGAGAGGCTGGTCTAAAGTGAAATCTAAGAACCTATAAACGCTGAAATAAAGTTTGAATCTGTATCTGCAAGATTGTTTAATGCCATACTTATATTGTGTATAATTATCTTACTCTCATTAAACTTATGTGAATAAAGAATGTAGGTACATAATACTTTCGTGTTTTTATTCATTGTGTTATTGACGGGAATCCTACTGTAGTTGCAGGTCTTGGAATTAAACATATTATGTGTATGTAGGTATATAAATATTTACCGCTGTTGTCGATCATCGACAAGGTTCCAGGTTCAAGCTCGTTATTGGCAGTGTTTCCTCTTTGGATAGCCAAGCTAATGCGTTGTCACAAAAAGCTCCCCACCAACCGGTTTGCCGAGGTTTTGATGATAATGTGTGAGCAAATCAGCGAGCTTCAGACTCCCACGGTTCTATCCACAGCCACAAAGGCTAAAAAAGTAAAGTTAGGAAGAAAGTTAGGTCCAATGGATGCGTATTTTAGAATTTCCCGCACGGTTACATCTGCTCTGCAACAGTATAGCAGATTGTTGTGAGTTGAGTTTTCAATACAAATATATAATACTTAATTAATATTTTACTACATTAGATGGTTAAAATGATTATCTTTATAGATTATTATAAGTCTGTCGTCTGTCCGTCTGTTGACAATAATATATTCCATCCAGGCTATTGTAGGTTACGACCAATTTTAGAAAATTTGCTAGAGAATCTAGGTAGTTTGGATTCCAGGAACACAGGGACTACTCTGTGTACTAACACTGCAGGAAAGTTAACTTTATGGATTAATCTGGGGTTATTCGATGTACGTTGGTTATAATGAAAACAGGATATTAATAGTGGGTAGGTACCTAAATGAAAAGTCACTAAATATGTAAACACGCTATTTAAAGCTCCGCTTCATCTAAATAAATCTAAGGCTAAGGGTCGAGAGATCGATATTACTAACGTAGATGCATAGTTGTGTAGTGAACGACAAGTGCAATTAAAAACTTTATAAACAATCGGTTATATTATTTTGGGATGATACCTAATCTCGCAATCCCGATATATTCATTCTATAAGTAAATAAATTCGATATAATTACTTTATATGACACTATAATAGATTTTTATAACATAAATTTGGAAAACAATGTTATTTTCAGCTTGTAAATACAACGTATATAAGATTGCTAAATTTGACATTAAAACAATAATGTTAATTGTCAAAAGCTTATAAAAAATAGCTCATGGTACGAATTGAATGAACCATTATGGTAAATAAACAAGGTTGTTTTCATGCATAAAATAAGCTTGTTTTAGGGACATCATGGTACGAAAAGAAGAATAAGGTTATTTGAAAGAGCGAGAGAGTATGGATGAGTGACAGAGATGAGTATTGTTGAGAGAGAGAAAGTTGGTTAGGCCCATAGCGTTATTTCTTTTCATCTTTAGTATGCCTATAGACAATTCTCAAAAATCATTCGTTCTTAGCAGCAATATAACAATCATATAACAATAGTGTTTGGTAGAGGTCATGGTACGAATATAAATAAGGTTATTATATGCTGGAAACAAAACAGTATTGCAATAAGGTTGTTTTGTAAAAGATGGGGGTAGGCCCCCTGTTTTCATAAATATTTGTGGATCTTCTGTTGAAAGTTATTTTTGTATCAATTACGTATTTTGACAGGTGAAGTATATTTTTGATAATATTGTGTACCAATGACTACAATTTATTAGTAAGTAAGTACTGCAGTATCAATTAAGTGTTATAGCAATTTATTGAAGACTAGTTTTCCACTCACCACCTTAGAGGTAAATCCTTTCTTTGTACTCACTTAATTTATTTGAGGAATTCCTGTGCCTTTACATTAAACTACGGAACTCAGTATAGTTTCTTCCGATACACACTTACCATTTTCTTTATTTTATCCTAGTATCACATTTTATGAGGCACATTGGATAAATGTCGTTATAATTATTGATATTGTCTACAGCTATGGTCTATTTTTAGACATTGGACTACATTAGACCATTCGTAATGTACCTATGTAGTTTAATACGATAAAAACTACTACACTAGCTATTTAGCCGGTGGGACCCTATTTTACCACTTCTTTTGAAGAGGAATTACGTAATAAGCTTTCATTGTACGCCTCTGAGTTAAAAAACGAATATATATTTTATTTTATTGTCTATGAACAGTAGTTTAGACTGCAAACCACTCTCAGTCACTAACTGCCAGTTTCTCAAAGCTAATCAAAAAAGAATAAACGCTATGATCTACCTCTCTTTATTATATTTACTATTTATTATTACTATGTAACCTTGCTGAGTTTCTTGCCTGTTCTTCTCAGTTGAAGGCCGACTTAAGAACTGGCGGTAACTTCAGTAGCTTTGACCTTCATAGGTGCCCTTCTAGGGCCTAAACTGAATAAATGGCTTTGACTTTGACTTGACTATTTATTTTGTAACATATCATAATAAATTATTTTTATCTTACCCAAAGGTACAAATAGGGGATTGGTGACATATTTTCAATTATGGGATGGTAGCCAGCCAGGCGGGTTCTACAAAGTACCCTCATGTGGTTTCCACATGATGTTTTCCATTACCGAAATCATATTGTAGGATTACCAACCACCACATAATTGCTATAATCGCTTAGCATAATAATAATAAGAATGAATTGGGACAGTTTTGTGACAAATTGAATATATTATTATGTTTTGTTTTTTTCATAAATGTCTGTATTTAACTAGTTTGTGTAATCACTTGCCCTAAAAAAAATTTTCTTTCGTTCTACTGCTTTTTTTCTTTAAACTCACTTTTTATGAAAAGTTTTTGTCATTATTTCCAGGCACCTATTATTACGTTATTTTCAATTAATTTAATAATTAAACAAAAATAATGATATAACTTTTGCGAATCATAATGTCTTCAATGCGTTTTCTTATTATTCAGGAGTCCATTGTGAGTGGTCGAGACGGGCGGCGACCGGGCGCGCGGTCTTCGGTGTGTTTTAACCACAGAGTAACGACGAGTATAGAAACCACAATGAGGTGTTAATTCAATTGTATGTACTTAACGTTCATAATAAGTGCCTTACCAGGGTCTAACTGAATAAATAACGTTTTGATTTTGATTTAATTTAGATGAAGTAAATACTCTGTTAACGGGCCCGTTGATGTATTTGATATGAAACCCTGCCTTTTCCGCCACAAGTCGTGGGTTAGATGAACTCAGGACAGGTGTGTTTGTATTGAGGCTGGGTGTATCTATATTAATATATTTTAAAAGTAGTGTATCAGTTATCTGATTCCCATGTCCCATGTTTATTTGGCTGTGACGTCCGTTTGGAGCTGCCTGCAACGCAGATAAAACAGTATAGCAAAGCCAAAACTAATAAATTACTATCCTACTTATCGTGGAGCGGCATTTTCAGTTCGCATACTTTACCCGGCTCCCTAACCGCGGCGTGGCATTTTTTGCAAAACTTAGCGTACTTGTACTCCTTCTGGTTTGTTATCTAATCTGTTGTTTCAATCAATGGTTGGCATCCTCCCAGCCCGCTACATTTATTCGTGCGACTGTATGGCGCCTCTTTTACTTCATTACTCTACACTCTACTGTTTCTGTCTACGACTTGCGTATTGTTGGTGAAACCTTTGCAAAGTATTTTCGTATGGCCCAAGAAATTGGTCATTCTTTGGCCAATGTTTGTGAACAATAAATGAGGAAATTATTTATTTATTTATTTTAAGGGCAACCAACAAAGCATACACTAAAACAATTAAAAATATAATGTAAATTGACACCTTATCTTTCTAAGTGCTGCCTCAATTACAGGCTACCACAGCATGCATTAAACAAAACATACACAATAAACACTTAAAATCGAAATCAAATAAATTCAATTAAAAACAAAGTCAGCAAATTCCAATAAAATTAAGGTAAAAAAAAAAATTTGTATAGTGAACAAAATAAAAACATTTAGAAAAACTAAATGATAAAAAAAAATTGCTTATAAAGGGATATAAATTAAATCAAATATTTTAATAGTCACTCAGTACAAAATTGAACATTATCTTTAAATTTGAGCAAGTTGTCAGAAAAAATATCAATAATGTCGTGATGTCTAACCAATTCATTTACTGTCTCTGTAATCTAGTGTAAACCTAATTTACTCTTGGATCCTCTCAGAACAAAAGGAACATATTTTGATGCTCTGGGTAGTCTTGATGGTGTATAAAAGTTGAGTTTATCCAGCAATGATGAACAATCAATGAACCCATTTATGAGTTTATGCAGAAACATGTGATCAAGCACCATCCTCCGGTCCTTCAAACTATTTATTTGAAAGAAAGCGAGCCGGTCGTCATACGAGGGTATTATAACAATATTGCTGCCTTTCCCACGTACTCCTAAGTTTATAATTTCCTTTATACTACTAAGTCGGCAAACAAGCATAGGTACGGTCCGCCTCATGGTAAGCGGTTATTTATTAATTTTAGTTTGTACACATACATAGTAATACATACATAGGTGAACAAACTAAAGGAAAATATTACGTATGTAAGATTTTCCGTCAATAAAGTTCAGTTCGAATGCAATCCGTGTATTGGATTCCTAAAATAGAATGTAAATGGATTTCTATAGTCACGTAGGTATTCAATTTAAAGTTAGGTACTTGCTTATCTTATTATTTTTGAGGCAAAATCAATACTTTCTGTTTGCCAACAGGCAAAACGAATTGTATGTTATATACTTAGATAAAAATACCTAGAAAAACGATGTTTATCGTCATAACTACCTAGAATCTGTTTTACTTTGGGAAATTGGGCGTTAACTATGAACTAAATAGATGAGATACCTAGAAATGTCATATTTTATTATATTTAGTTTATTTGCGAGGATTATTATTAAGGTAAACACTGCTGCGCCTCGTAGGGTGATTGGCGCTTAGGGCAAACTTCTGATATTGCACTCTTTTAGACTTCATTGGCGCGGCAGAAAATAGTACCTACACCAACTCATTCATCAGCATCGTTATGCAGCGTTAGGTTGTCAATAACTTTAATGAATTACTCAGTATTTAAAAAAAAATAGGAGACCCTGGAAATACTGTATAAAACGTGCGTGAATTGTCTACACGGAAGATTACAAAAAAAACCTATATTTAATTTTTATTATTTGTTGTTATAGCGGAATTATAAATACATATTATCTGAAAATGTCATCTGTCTACCTATTGTTCATGAGATACAGCCCACTGACAGACAGAAAGACGGACAGACGGACGGACGGAGTCTTAGTAATAGGGTCCCGTTTGGCACCCTTATGTTACGTAACCCTACAAAAATATAAATATTTAAAAAAAAACACACGTGCCCCCGTTGCCAAGCCCTATGTGTGGCGCAACGTGTGTTAAGAAATGTCGCGATATGTGACGCCCACACGATGTGGGAACCACTAACCACGCGTGGGAGTTCAACATCTTATAATATTATTCATATTCTATCAATTCACTACATTTTTACCCTGACTATGGCCGCAGGATGTATCTATGGAGTTATTTTACAGATAGTGTATGTGAGTTCGTATCCTAACTAATCCTAACTATAATATTATAAATGCGAAAGTGAGTTTGTTTGTTTGTTTATTTGTTGGTTTGTTACGCCTTCACGCCTCAACTACTCAACGGATCATCATGAAATTTGGCATGCAGATAGCCTAAGGTGTGGAGAAGGACATAGGCTACTTTTTATCCCGGGAACGCGGGTGAAACCGCGGGGGACAGCTAGTCTATCTATATTTAAAAGATAACAAACGTTAAATCAGTGCTAGTGGCATGGAATTCAGTGACTAAGGTCACGGGTTTGAATCCTACGATGAGCTTGAGCTTTCAGTGAAGGAATCCATCGTTAGGAAACCATAGCACGGTGGTAGAGTACTTTGTAGTACCCAGGCACCTGGCTAGCACCATTAGAGCAGTGTTTCCTGGCACTTGAGAGCCAATTGCTTTCCAAGCTTTCTTTTGATCGCATGCTTATCAGCAATCTCAAAAAAAAATACACGAACAGACATACAATATATCTAACTACTTACGTAGACATTGTTATTCTTCTTAACACGGATTGCAAACCTAAGCAAAAACTTAGCAATTCACCTTTATAAGGTCACGATTAATGCTTACCACAGCTTGCAGATGTCAGCCTTTTTGTATCACATAACATTCAAGTGAAATAATACATATACCTATTGAAAGAATCATTAGAGAAACGAATTGTGATATATTTTTGTACAAGATATTTTTAGGGTGCCGACGGGACCGTATTATTAATCCTCCGCTGTCTGTCCTTTCGACCGTCCGTCCATCTGGCCGTCTGTCCGCCCGTCCGTCTGTCTGTCAGTGAGTGTCTCATAAACCATCTATCGGACCACTAGGCGTCGGGAGTCTCCATCGCTTCGTCGTCGACATTCCGTCTTGCCGTACCAAGCGTTTAGCTTCTTACCTTATACGCACGGCCAAGTTGTGGAATGCTCTCCCGGAAAACTTGTTTCCAGACACTTATAACATCAAGGGTCTATTCAAGGCCCGAGTGAACAGGCATTTTATGGGTACGCGCGGTCAACCCTAGACTACATCTTCGCTTACCATCAGGGGGGACTGCGGTCAAGCGCAAACCCATTTAATATAAAAAAGAACCGTATCAGGTACACATACCCTTCTTGACTAACTGAGATTTTCTATAGTGAAAACCTTACCCACTCTTACTAAGTACTTATAAAAGACGGCACACCGCCGCATAGGTCATAACCATATAGAGGTTGCCAGAGGTAACAATAAAGCGCCCTATGCATACTTTCGTCAGATGTTAGGGCGCCTTATAGACCCAGGCTCATAGATCCAGTACAGTTGGTAAGCAGTGCTCGACAGATACTTATGAGTTTAAAATTTGCGGTTGAAAGCTGATTTTGGTCCTAATTGAATCACATCGGCTAATCATTCACTCGATTCAGTCTGCCTTAGGTTTGCACCTTAGTGTTTACTGATTTTGGCGTTTTATTAAAACTTTCATGAAACTTTTGATGGTGGCTAGTATTAAGAGGATGTTGACATTTTCCAACGTGACCCTCCTTTTTAACGCAAGAGGATTTTCAGTAGTCGAACAATGCCATCTATCGGTACATTGCTCATACGAAATAAAGTGTAGCCTGCATGATGATATTGGCTCAGAGTATATAAATACTACGTACAAATATTGGTTAGTACCAAGTGTACCAACCCGATGCCTACCATTTCTGTAAGGTACAAGACTCTTCATGTGATGACTGAACCTTCTGACTTGTGACACCACCAAGGTGATAGAGGTTCCTTTGGTAGTAGCTCAGGTAGTAGCTACTCGTTAGGAAGGGGGAAGGGTCGGTAACGCGTGATACCCCGTGTGTTGCAAGTGTCCTTATGGCTACGGTAACTGCTTACCATGAGAGCGGCCGGTGCGCTTGTTTGTATAAAAAAGCATTTAAAACATTTCTACAGTAGGTAGGTTTTTTTTATATACAACTAAGTCGGTAAACAAGCATACGGCCCGCCTGATGGTAAGCGGTTACCGTAGCCATATGGACGCTAGCAACACACGAAGCTTTTTTTTTTTTTACTATTTATCCTATGTTACACCTTCTTTAGTGTTCCATATTCATACTACAATCTAGTCTTAATATTAGGCTAATAAGTTATTTTTTAACATAGACTTCTATATTGACTATATCTAATGGTGCGTCATGGGTGCGTCCATGCTACGCTAATCGAGCACGAGCCGAGCCACGAACGAACCTACAACGAGCCTCCAACGAGCACAATGCGAATCCCTTTGTTCGTGAAAAAACTGACAATCGCGCTCGTTCGAGGCTCGCAAGCTCGTCCACGCTACGCGAATCGTGCTCGCAGTGTGCTCGTTCGTGGCTTGGCTCGTGCTCTGTTCGCCAAACAAGGACGCACCATAAGAATGTGTCTTATCGTAAATATGAAGGTAAATTATAACTTTTTTTTGCTCTACTACAAATATTAAATGAAAAAACGTTTTGTAAGTAGTAGGTATTCATTACTATAATTAAAACTTTAACAATTTCACTTTTCTACATTTCAACTAACATTTATAAACATGTAAATAGGTATATAGTGTATAATAGTTTCATTAAAGAATATACATATCTAATAAATAGGTGTTTTTGTGAGTACCTATGCGACGTCCACAACTAACTAGAACTGGATTTTTATATTCTACAAAATAATTATTTATTATTATAAATAGTATAGAGGTACAGTAATACTGATGGATTATAATTATCTACAGACAATATAGTAACATATTTATAGTATCAAAATATATACATTTATAAACCATATAACTTCAAATGCATTTTATAGTACCTTATTTGTGCTAATTCAATAAATTATGTTTATAAAACAACGTGACACATTTTTTTAAAGCATATAAAAAGTAAGTATACATTCAAAAACTGACGGTAAAAAAATACCACGTTGAAAGTATGTTCTGTTAGTGTTTACTATGTCAAAAAACTATAATTAATAAAGTAATCTCTGAAATACATAGTTAAATATAGATATACCAGTATACTATAGAAACATGCTGTACATACATATTTTTTTTTAACAATTCATAATTTATATTTCACATTTATTATGAGTTCACATTTATATTTATAAAAATAAGATACTTACTGAAAATTTTTGTGCCAAGCAATATTTTGAGCGTTTTAATAAAAATATGTCATATTATGATCTCAGTTGATATACGTATATTTGAAATATTCAGTTTACAATACACACATTTTTCGTTTTGATATTCCATTTATATGAAGGTAAGGTACCTACCTATATATTTTAAAAAGTACTGAATATGATCCAAGAGCCCTTCGCTATATTTTACACACAAACAACCTACACATAATGTATAGATATTTCAGCAGTTTTAGATATTATACTCACGAGAAATGGATTCAAAAATAGAATTTGCCTGGAATGCATCATGATATGGTGCGTCCATGCTTGGCGAACCGAGCACGAGCCGAGTCACGAACGAGCACGATTCGCGTAGCGTGGACGGGCTTGCGAGCCTCGAACGAGCATTCGTAGCGTGCTCGACTGCGCTCCGCCCGATTGTCAGTTTTTTCACGAACACAGGGATTCGCATCGCGCTCGTTGTAGGCTCGTTAAGTACGTCCACGCTTGAAATCGCGAGCAACGAACGAATCCTGTTCGTTCGAGGCTCGGCTCGTGCTTTCGCGTAGCATGGACGCAGCAATAGGTAGTACAGAGGTACAATCTACATTACATAGGCATACAATACAGGAAAGGTCTTATGAGTTACGCAAATAAATATCGTCTATAAGCTATGGTAACGGTAAGCACTTACCATCAGGGGCGGGCCCTATGTTTATTTGTTACTATAGTAGTATACAATAAAAAGATTACTCAAATCTTATTACAGGCATAGCATCTCAAACCCCGAAACCATTGCATCTTAAACTTAAACCTTAAAGAAGTAAACATAAGTAAAGCATATATAAGTGAGTAGTAGGTATATTCATGGTATCTGCAGCACCATGACAGAGAGGGCGTCGTGCGGCTGGGGCACCTCGAACACGGGGGCTCCGGTCTGGTCGCAGTATTCCACGTAGCGCACTTTGCGCAGGGTCTTCAGCCCGAGACTGGCGCAGATGCGTTGGGAGTACGCTCCCGTTGCATCCACTTTGAAGAGCTGGAAGGTTTATAATTTTAGAGGCAAAGATATCTAAGATATGGCATCGACACCGACAATGCGCTCTGATTGGCCAAGTCAAGAACACCCGATGCAGTGATTGGTACTTACTTTTCAAAATCAGTGCAAAATCACTGACTAATTGCGGAATTAGATTGATCAATATCTACTCCAAAGGAATATTTCTTCAATGGATTGTGACATGCAGCGCCGCGATTTTTGGAAATTGCAACTAAAACTGCTAAAATGAATGCATTGATCAACGCGGCACTGAATACGATCAGTACCTCTACCATGAGTTTTCTACACTAACGTAATCTACACACGCTAGCGACTTCGGTGAATATTTTGTATAGCGAGCACCGCCTCTAGTGGACACTTTTGGAAGCATTTCATACAAAATGTATCACCGTAGTCGCTAGCGACTGTAGATTACGTTAGTGTGGAATACTCATGGTAGAGGTACAGGCTAAACGTTATCTGCAGTTAAATAAAACGCCTCCGTATATTTAAAAATGGCTACTATTACTACTACAATTCGGCTGCGACATAGAAATACAAGCTGTTCTTTATGAAGATCCAACTCCCCCGTAGTTGGATGAGAGACCTTCTTTAGGTGGTTGGTCTACCTCACCTTAGGATAAACAACACTGCGCTTACCAGTCTAAGATACGAATCTCCAAGATTCACTTCCCCATGTAGATATAGTAGTCGGTGCGGCAGATAACTTATACAAACTGTGTTTTAAAGTATTTATCTACCAGAGAGTACCTAGTGAGAAATCAAACAATGCTCTTCTCATATCAAATTGAGCAACTTTTATTTTGTGGAGTAATCCTACTGTTGGAGTCCACATCATGGCTAATATCCTTATTTTTACTTTAAGTTGTTGACTATTTTCTTCTACACAGTCACTATTAGAGGGAATTCTATTGTACCAAAAAATATGGTACCTTAAATCCATGTTCCCTAGCGATCTCTATGCTCCTCCGCATCAGCTCCTTGGCGAGGCCGCGGCCTCGGGCCTCCTCCGACACGGATATGATCCTGCATTCAAGGATACTGTCAACCTGGAACATTAAGAAAAGCATGTCAGCATGACTTTTTCTGGGTCTACTGTTTTCTTTTATTATGTACTACAGGCCGTTCGCCTCGATTTTACCATAGCCAGTAATGATGTGGTCTAAGCTTTAAGGAACTGGCTCTCAAGTGCAGATTCCCGAACATATGATAAGTGCTTGGCGACAGATTTTCAATATGAGAGCCGTAACCAACTGGGGTACTTCAAAAACCCTACCCTTTTCCTTCACCGAAATACTCGAAACCACATCGTCGTTACTACCTAAGCTACTTATATTACTAGCCCTTAATCTACTAATCCAAAATCTCACCTTGAATTTATTGAACAAGTCCAAATCTCGGCTCACGTTGTACAGGATGGTGAATATCTTGTTATACTTCTCGTCAGATGACTGCTGTATCTTCTCGATGGACTTCTCGATGTCGCCGGGTCATAAGATACCGTTGAGGCCCACTCCTAACACCTGCAAGTAAATTTACCATTTGTAAATACCCAACTATCTTCATCTATATATATAAAAATCAATGCCACTTTTCGTTGTAATTTTATAACTCAAGAACGGGCTCACCTATCCAAACCAAATGTTGAGGCCTTGTTCGGACTATTTAGTAGATGTTTTATGTGAAGTCTGCACAAAATCGGTCGATGTTTTTGTAACAAATGGATTCAATAAATGGCGGAGCATTTTGTTAATGGGGATTTTGCTGTCAGTGTAGGTTAGGGTAGGGTAGGGTAGGGTAGGGTAGGGTAGGTTAGGGTAGGGTAGGGTAGGGTAGGGTAGGGTAGGGTAGGGTAGGGTAGGGTAGGGTAGCGTAGGGTAGGGTAGCGTAGGTTAGGGTAGGGTAGGGTAGGGTAGGGTAGGGTAGGGTAGGGTAGGGTAGGGTAGGGTAGGGTAGGGTAGGGTAGGGTAGGGTAGGGTAGGGTAGGGTAGGGTAGGGTAGGGTAGGGTAGGGTAGGGTAGGGTAGGGTAGGGTAGGGTAGGGTAGGGTAGGGTAGGGTAGGGTAGGGTAGGGTAGGGTAGGGTAGGGTAGGGTAGGGTAGGGTAGGGTAGGGTAGGGTAGGGTAGGGTAGGGTAGAGTAGGGTAGGGTAGGGTAGGGTAGTGTAGGGTAGGGTTGGGTGGGGTAGGGTAAGGTAGGGTAGCACCATAGGGTAGGGTAGCACCACGCGAACGAAGTCGCGCCGGGCAGGTAGTAAGTTAATAAAAATTCCATCATCATCTGCCTGCTCTGTTCTCAATTATTTAGGTTCGACACACAATATGTACGTTTCTTCCATTCGAACCGTATAACGGCAATTTCACTCCTTTTTTTTCAAATCATACTTTACACAACCCATCCAACTCTTTTTCGGTCTCCCTTTTCCCACATAGCAATCCACTTTAATAGTAAGTCAGTTATGACTTACCTAAAACCCTTCTCAAAGCGTGTCCAAACCACGACAAGCGGTTTTCCTCAACGCTAGTTTTGAAGTTTAGAACTTAGTAGTCTTTCAGACTCATTCCTTATTCTATCCATTCTTGTTACTTTACACATCTATCTTCATGATTATCTAACTGACCAATATTTCGAACCATAAAGACAGGTGCTATAGCGGTTTTATAGTTCCTTAGCTTCAGAGGCACACGTGACCTGTCGCCATTTTATCCAAGCTAATATGATTCTATTCGTTTTACTTCTACAGATTTTCAAGCCCACTACCCAACATCTACTTAGTACACTCCAGCTTTTGCTACCTATTGGGCTCCAAGACACCCTGCCACCACTCCTTGACACCGATAATTTGCTGCACATGGACTAATGTATTGCCATAAACTATGAAGAGTCAAACCTACCGTATCACCCTCTATAGCAGCAACGGACAGCCCATCAGTAATGGTAGCAGCACAGAGCCTCTCCAACGCAGCGTGGGGCTCCCCGCGCTTGCATAACGACACCGCCTTATTGAGGGGCTCGTCTGCGAAGAAGCTGTTCCTCAGGTGCCGGAGCACCGCGTCGCTCATATCAGGAGTTATAGTTACGTAGCGCGCCATTTCTGGAGCAGTTACAATGATGAGTTAAAATCAAGATAGACAATCATTTTTAGCTAAGTTATCTTGTACCTAAGTCAAAGAATGGTTTGACGAAATCAATGCAATGATTGTATGTATTTTGTTTTAAAGCATATCTACCTATTTTTAACCGACGAAAAAACGGAGGAGGTTTACAAGTCGACGCGTATTATTTTTTTTTTTTTATGTATGTTCACGCATTACTATTGACAGAGTAGTCCGATTTTGATAATTCTTTTTTTATTGGATAGGGTATACCTAGAAGGTGGTCCCATATAAATATGGATTAAAAATACCTACCCTAAGGATGGGAAAATAGGGATGATTTATTGTTCACTCACAGATTTTAATGCTGAGTTGTGTATTACATCAAAGAAATCAAAAATTAAGCATGTAGTAATTAGTACAGTATAGCCACAAAAAAATATAAAATAAAAACTTTTTAACAAAAAATAAACCACCAAAAAAACTGAAAAGCAAAAAATAATTTTGAATATAACTTGAATTTTATAAGGATTTGCAGTCGGGGACAAACCAATAACATAAGCTATTACGTCAATACGACATTAAATGAAACCACGTAAAGTACTCATGTATACGATCAACTTTTACTATGGGACCGGGGGCTCTACCGCGCAACTTTGGTGTTAATCGTAACGAACACCATTAATTAATTTCCTCCAATCAGGGCCCACGAATGGCCATCGTCGCGACATACCGCGTGCGCATCATTGGATAAAATAATTAGTGGTGTTCGTTACGATTACCACCAAAGTTACGCGGTAGAGCCCTAGCTTTATATTCGAAAAAATGAGTTGCGTTAGCAATATTGCTTAGCTTCCTTTTTAGACAAACATTACATTTAACAAATATTACAAAAAAAATACATATCTACGTAGGTTATTGGTTTGTCCCCGACTGCAAAACCTTATAAAATTCAAGTTATATTCAAAATTATTTTTTGCTTTTCATTGGTTTATTTTTTGTTAAAAAGTTTTTTTATATTAAAAGTGTCTTATGTCAGTAGGAACCCTATTGCATAGAGACCTGCTCTATTGCGGCGCTCAGTGAATCCTATATATGACTATATATTCAGTGCATAAACGTAGTTTTACTAATAACGCAGTTAGAAAACATTAGCAAATAGCAAAATAGTGTCTCAAATTTGCTTGACAAAAAGTAACGTATGGTTTTAGTAGGGGCGGGTTGTTGCCTTTGTGAGTTACGAAGAGTTCACTGTCATCATTTTAACTTATGTTTTATAAAATTCTAGCGTGAACTATATTGCAGTAAAGTTTCGCTCTTCGTAATTTACATATGATATTGATCAAACCGACCAAGTTATAATTGATTTAGTTCACATACACGCGGTCTCTACCATTTTAGTATGTTATATTCACACTATTATTGCTCTAGGTACATACCTTATTATGAACTGAGGGTCTGCACGGGCGACCGCGTGTTCATGTATGTCACGTAAAGGGGGAAATACGGTGCGTCCATGCTACACGAAGCGAGCACGAGCCGAGCCTCGAACAAACAGGATTCGTTCGTCGCTCCCGATTTCAAGCGTGGACGTACTTAACGAGCCTACAACGAGCTTGATGCGAATCCGTGTTCGTGAAAAAACTGTCAATCGGGCGGAGCGGAGCGCAGTCGAGCACGCTACGAATGCTCGTTCGAGGCTCGCAAGCCCGTCCACGCTACGCAAATCGTACTCGCAGTGTGCTCGTTCGTGGCTCGGCTCGTACTCGGTTCGCCAAGCATGGACGCACCATTATAAATCACGTGACGTTTTATGAGGAGTTTGAAATTGGCCCTTAGGGAACTTAATTAAGTTATGCAATTCAAAACAGAACTTCTCCGCCAAGCTTCGTAAAAAATGCGTTACGATTATAAACGTAGAAAATAAGGAAATAGTAGAGAATTATATGGTACCTTCAATTGAAAGGTAAATTGCACCAATAAAAACACCAACCACTTGGTTTTCCGGCTGTTTCACTTGAGATCCAGTTGCCTTCTTGGTTTCGTACTTATAGATTGGCAACAAATTGCCCGGGGTATTGCTATTGTCTATAGAAGACAGTTAATTAAACCCTTAGGCGTTACGAAAACGCATCTTGATCTTGTGTCGGACATCGGACACAGACGCCGGTTGCTACTTCTGGTCACTGGTAACCGTAATTGATGTGTCCGGTGGCGGAGATCGGACAGTCACCGCTTGTTTTCAGTCAGTTTCAGTACAATTGTAAGGATTTTTTTTAATGTTGCTTGTGTCTTCAACTGACGACTTTTAGTTTCCAGTTACCGACACCGAACACTTTTTGATCGTCAACGAGTATGTCTAAAGTGGACGCAATTGGACACAAATCTGCGCAGGGAATAGCTGATTTCATACTGGTTTTACTGTCTTTTACTGGACAGACGTATAACGAAGGCTTTTAAATTCCCAATGAGATAGGTACTAGTAGCTCTATAAGCAAAAAATAAAATTAATTTCTGCCTACGAGGAATAGAGCGAAGCATGCTCAATATAAAAAAAATTGATAAAATACGACACACAAAAATACGAGGAATTACTAAAGCAATAAATGCTCTGAGCTATGCGCAGAAACAGAAGTGGAAGTGGGCAGGCCATATTGCGAGACTTACAGACCAGAGATGGACCGTAAGAACGACAGAGTGGCGCGGACCACTAGGCAAAAGGAATAAAGGGAGACCATTAACACGCTGGGAAGACGACATTAAAAGAACAGCCGGCCCACTATGGAGACAAATAGCAAAGGACAGAGATAAATGGAGATCTTTGGAGGAAGCCTTCACCCACCTTGGGGTTCTTGTAGATCAAGAAGAATAATTAAAAAAAAAAAAAAA
Source organism: Achlya flavicornis (assembly GCA_947623365.1). NCBI lineage: Eukaryota > Metazoa > Arthropoda > Insecta > Lepidoptera > Drepanidae > Achlya > Achlya flavicornis. The sequence goes on from OX392482.1 coordinate 11,463,997, forward strand.
AAAAAAAAAAAAAAAAAAAAAAAACGATAAACTACAAGTAGTTCTTAAACAAAAATAATGTTAAAGTATAATAATAATGTGAAACTAACAAAACAAAAAAATAAGAATACTAAAACTAGCAATAAGAAACTTTTTTTATATAGTTACATGAAATAGATAAGTAAAATTACAAACTATAGATTGGATACACACTGTAGACTAATTTTAAATTGAGATTTATTATATATCGGAACTATTAATTATCTACAAGAAATAAAAGGCTTTTTTATTTTTATTTTTTATTTTATTTATTTAGCTCTATAACTACATAGGTACATCACATCTATACCATAGTAATAACAACCATTGTCCATTTTAAAAACAATTTGCCCTAGGAATTTCAATACGCAATGTTCAACTGAAAGGGGATCGGCGGGGTACGGCGGGGTCTTTAATAAAGCTCCCGACACCCGGATGATCGGGTCGGAGCCGGGTCAAGGTCGATCGAACCCTGCCGAGTTTGATTTAGATAATAAAAGCTATAACTCAGCTGGGTATCGAAGGTACTGGGTAAAGTAGAGCTTTACGCTACAAGGGTGTTGATGTTTTATATGGCTAGGGTATACCTATTAAAAAAAAATATAGTATAGATATACCTACCTAGGTATAGCCATAATGAATTAACATCCTCTAAGTTAGAATCACTACAAATAATTGATTCTGGACAAAATTATTAGTTTTAACTAACTTTTGTTTGGTAACGTTTGGTCATTAAGTACCTATGTTAAAAACTGTTTTCTGAATGAAATGTTAACCCATAAATCGATTTTAAGTATGAGCCACGTAAATTGTTTTTGAAACGTTATTTCAATTGATAAAGGATCCATCACCATCATCAGCCTATAATGTCCCACTGCTGAGCACAGGCCTCCTTTAACAAATGAGGGTGAAAGGGACTGGGCGATACTCCACCACACGTGCCCACTGCGGGTTGGTGGAGGTAGGCTAGTAGTCAACCTACTGTTGGAATTTTTCAAGCCGCCTAGGAGGCATCCAACTAGCTTAACCACTACCTATCACAATTAAGTGATAACCGGGACCAACGGCTTTACGTGCCTTCCAAAGCACGGAAACGCTCGATTTGAAATACCACTAGGCGGTCACCCATCCAGGTACCGACCACGACAGACGTAGCTTACAGCTTGCCGATCGACTAATCATGCTACACCACGAGCGCTTCATAATATTTTTATTTTTATTCATTCGATAAAGGATCATATGATTAATATAGTAGTAGTAAATGTAGTAATACAGTAGTTTTGTAATTTTATTAACATGTATCATGTTTATTAATTTATTCAAACATGTTACCTATCGACCATTGATTGACAAAGAGCACGGATTCTGTATACTTAAAACTGACACGTGTGCGCGTCACATTGAATTGTACACTTTACGCCTCATAAGACAAAGCACAATTTCCTTGATAAGTTTTGCAATTAATCAGAATTCGCAGGGTTCGCTGGCTACAAGGACAGAACAGTGAATTACATTAATAATGGAGAAGGCATATATTATGTTTACAACGATTAATTATACTGGTCATTAACAACACAATATCTACAACATACAGACTATCGAAATTATTAGGATTATTCATACGTCGGCGTCGTGAAGTTCTCGTGGCTCTCGTACCTGGATGTATCCAGGACGTTGTATTTCAAATCGAGCGTTTCCGTGCTTCGGAAGGCACGTAAAGACGTTGGTCTCGGTTATCACTTAATTGTGATAGTCGTTAAGCTAGTTGGAGGCTTTATAGGCGACTTGAAAACTCCAACAGTAGGTTGACCACTAGCCTACCTCCACCGATCCGCAGTGGATACGCGTGGTGGAGTATCTGCCCATTCCCTTTCACCCTGATTTGTGAAATGAGGCCTGTGCTCAGCAGTGGGCCATTATAGGCTGATGATGATGATGCTTATGATGATTCATACGTCATACTCAAAAAAGGTAGTTAGGAGCAAAATTTACTGAGCCGTGATCTTTGCAAGCATTATGGCAAATACCACAGTCATTCAACGTGCCTGATGAACGACCGCTATTCACTAGAAACGTCTATGACATATATTATTCATATGGTGATAAATAGTACCTACCTTACTTTCAACTCTTAAGATTATGTAAAAAGTTAGTACTTAGATAGGTATGTGGAGGAAATGTTTACTTTGCAGAATTTACATTTTCATGTCAGTATAAACAAAAAAACCGGCCAAGAGAGAGTAAATAAGATTAATTCATAAATTGCAACATAAAGTGCAAGTTCTGTCAGGTTAAAGTCTTTGATCAAATGCACCATAGGTACATTTGGATTTGCCTACTTAGCAAAACGACTAATCTGTGTAGAAATAAAACGATTCAATTAGAGATACCATATTCAAAAAAACCTAGCTCTATAGATCCAAAAAGCGAGCAACGAATTTGCACGAAATATTCCTTCCTACCTCCACGTCCTTATTGAAGAGGCTTTGTGAAGGCAGAGGGAGGACGTCGGATTCCTCCCAACCCACAGGAGCTCACGAGACGATATTACTAACCATTAGCAGCCTCAAATTTTTGAAAGAGCCGATTTTATTTTGTTATGTACAAAGCTCTAAGCGTTAAGACGGGGAAAAATATGATTTGTTTGTTTATCTGTTTGATAGATCTAAACTCCCTTCTAAGCTGTGTGTGCTTACCACTTACGGCCACATTATCACTGACAATGGTGAAATTGTGGTGAAACACAGGCCTATACCAAGTAAAAAAATATCTACGGAACGAATCGATTTTGGTGAAAACTGGAAGACAAGTAAAACACGACTGGAAGACAGTTAATTGTACACCACATGAAAATTGAAGTAATACTAGACGACTTAGGCAGGGATGGACCGTGAGTTTGTGGGGCCCTGAGCTAATACTACTTCGGGGCATGCCTAATTAATAAAATTTTGTCAAAAGGCTGTTTCCGATAATCGTGTACCTAGTACATGACCTAAACATTTTTAATACAAGCTTTTTCTGGTATACTTGTTGTTGTCTGTACTTCTGTTGTCTGTACTTCCGTTGTTATCCAATATACTAATGTGTACCAAATTTCAGCTCAATCGGAAACTGGGAAGTAGGTCAAATTTAACTTGCAAGATTCGATTACAAACCGGACAAGTGAAACTAAATAAAAGCTTGTAAATAAAAACATGCTAATCCTAACTAATATTATAAATGCGAAAGTGAGTTTGTTTGTTTTTTTTTTACGCCTCCACGCCTCAACTACCTACTCAACGGATCATCATGAAATTTGGCATGGCGATAGCCTGTGCTATGGAGAAGGACATAGGCTCCTTTTTATCCCGGAAACGTGGGTGAACCCGCGGGGGACAGCTAGTTATCTAATAAATAAGCTTGTTATTTTATAGGTTCTTTTACCTAATAAAATAATCCACATGCGTCATTTATTCGTCTGAGGCGTCAAACAAATGTATAAATTATGATATAGTAGATTCTAACGCAATTTCCTTGCTAAGATGATTCACTGGAAAATCTACCATATGATTGCTGGCATAAAGTTGTAGATTAATTGACGGTGCGGCTCGAGGGTTGAACACAGGAAAACTAATTTCTGTAATTTAGTGTGAACTTTATTCAATATCGATTGGACTACTTTCGCCTAGACCTAGTCGACTGAGAGGTCTAGATATTTAAATGATAGGGTGATCTTTGGGATAGCTTTAGAATCAAGAATTTACTAATACCAAACCTACTGGCATGAACCTAGAAAAAAGTGTACTGACTCGTTTCTTTTACATTGTGATAAAAAAAATCAAAACAAAATAAAACAATCGCTGCTTTTATTTCGTTTTGAATTTCAAAAAGTAATTAATTTATGTGATGTTCGTCAAATACGAATTTTTTAGGTATAAAAACATTCGTCTGTGATAAAAACTATGTAACATGCTCACCTCTTTTACTTTGACCCATAAGTCCTAACCGAGCAACAGCGTTACTTAGCTGCCTACTTATTATGTACATTTTTATAAATTTCTATAGAAAGTTATTAGCTATGTAAACAATACAAGATCTCAACCATATAATTTCTTACACAAACGCGGCCACCAGTGGCCACTTTGATAAAAATGTCAAACAGACTGATATGGCCATGTCTTGTTTTGATCATGAGTGACTGCTTTGAATAAAAACAAATTAGATTAAGTAATTAAATAAGGTTCAACAAAAAAATCTTATTTAAATTAAAAATATCGTTAGTTTATTTTCGCCTACATTTTAAACTTAATAAAGCTCGTAATGTAAAACTAAATTAAATTATAAGTAAACATATCTACAAAATTCTCTACTACTACTACGTACTAGTATGTAACTAACTTATTCATCAGTGAAACAAAACATTTCAAAAGAGCATCTCAATGCAATCCCAAACACACTGTACCGGTAACAAAAAGAAACGCGTCCAATAAATGAATGACCGGTCTCCTACAATCGATACAAAATGCACACAGATTAGACAATCTATCAGAAGGCTTAATAATGATACAATCCAGTCAATTGTATAGTAAATAATGTAGTAAGTAAAGACTTACCGTGTGCGCCGCCCACGACAGCTAACCGCGCACTGATAACGCCCGCCCCAGCGGCGACTACCCCCGCCCTATCTAACCGTAGATTAATGCGCAGACTGGACGAAGGAAAAAAGAGAAATCTATCTACATAGTACAGGGTATTGACGACCTTGGATCTTGTAGATAGGTATTTGTAAGGTAGAAAGTTGCAGAACATTACCTATTGATCGATTTGTTATCTAGTTTAAAAAAATATACATTTTTAATGTGAATAAAATCGTGAATGAATTCATCTATTAGCGATAATAATGTATTTTGAAACTCTATAGAAAGCAGTTTATTTCGTACACTCAATTTTGATATACCTACCTTGTGAGGTAAATTCCACATAATCAACAAGAAGGTACTTATGTATTTTTCAGAGGACCTACTAACAGTTTCAGAGTAGTACGTCCAACGTCATAATGCTTTTATCAAACAATTTGACCCATTTCACTCTGAGTATCGTAATTGCATTCCAGGCTTCGCGAATCCTAACTTTTGACCGGAAATATACATTATCTTTGCAGTAGTATTTACGGTAGACTAGCACTCTACCGATGTTTCCTGAATTTCAGAGGAATGTTCTGAGGATCAAAGAAAGGCGATGGTACCTACGGTAAGTATCTATATGAACATTTACCCCCTTACTCATAAAGCGCTATTTAACTAATATTCACATAATAAGCTAAATAACGTTTTATGTGTAAGGGGGATAGTGTATAGTTACTTTTGAGTTACTTAGACAAAAAACTATATGACAAAATAAATAAGTAATTTCAAAAAAAACAATCGACTTCAAAAAACACTAAAAAGTATGAAATAACTCTAATCTGACACTGATTTGAAGTCGGCGAAATATGTTCAATGGAATACGTCGTGCTCTTTCGCTTTGCAAAAGGGGTCTTTTACCTGAGAAAAAGAGATTTATATTTCTTTTCTCTGTGGTTTAAACCATCTCATGTTATAAAGCAGAAAGTAGTATACCCAGTATTTAGGTAGCTACCACCTACGTGGTCGGTTCCTGGATGGGTGACCGCCTAATGGTATTTAAAATCGAGTGTTTCCGTGCTTCGTAAGGCACGTAACGCCGTTGGTTCCGGATATCACTTAATTGTGACAGTCGTTAAGTTAGTTGGATGCCTCCTAGGCGGCTTTGTTGATCCCTAGCCATGCCCTAGCCTATCTTCACAGATCCGCAGTGGGCACGCATCGTGGAGTATTGCCCATTACCTTTCACCCTCGCTTGAGAAAGGAGGCCTGTTCCCAGCAGTGGGACATTATAGGTTGATGATGATGATTTAGGTAGGTACCTACCTAGTTACTATTTTCTAGATACTGTGCTAGCTAATGTATACACGGTGACTTCTTATTCGTTTTTTCGCTAGAACAAACGTTGTTCAGACCATGGTCTACTAACATTCTATAAAATCAAATGAAAAAAGTTACGTCATAGATTTTTGAAAAAACACAATATAAAGTTAATAAAGTCTGGTTTATCGTTACTCCTTACAACCCAGACACCGCGCTTGCAATTCAAAGTAGTTGTGGCACGGCGGAACGCCAGTTTTGTAGTAGGTGGGAAATCCGCTGCTACCTGACTTTTTGAATTTTTCGTGTTTTGTGGTTTTTTCAAAAACCAGTGACTTTTTTTTTATTTGACTTTATAGAATGTTAGTAGAACATGGTCTGAACAACGTTTGTTCTAGCGAAAAAACGAATAGTCACCGTGTAGTTAAGTACTTAGCTGCAAAATTTACCTACAACCACACTGAAAGTAAATGCTCTATAATAAAGTATTTAAACAGAGATGGTAGTACGAGATTGAGGTCATATTGACATTGGTCTGGCGCCCGCCTAATTCGCCGCAACCCTTATCGTGTCACGTCACGAACGCATCGCTTGCTCTCAAGGGTCTCTGAAGCGTGCACGATCCGTGGGAAATTAATTTACTTTTTTTTATTATCTCTGCACACGGTCGATTAGCCTGGCCACATTAATGAAAAGATTTTGTTTTTATTTGGGTAAGTGTAATCGACCAATAACGAATTCTGAATTGCTACAAAGATAGCAGCACGATATTCGAAAAGCTTAAGAGCTATTAAACTGAAGTTTTACTAGCCTGCGTTGTTAGGCTTGTAGGTGTGTGTTTAAAACATGACAATAAAAACAAAAGGTATGTTTAAAAATATTTAGATATATTTCTTTATTACATGAGTATAAGATTTCATACAATAATTTGGTCTTTTTGATTCAAATAAGGCTTTTCTATAACAATGTTCTATAACGTAACATTTACCTTAGATATAAATTCAGTTTTCATTAAAATGGTGAGAGTAAACGTGCCGGAAAACTCAAGAAAATTACAATAGATTAGTGGAGAAACAATAGGTTTTTTTTTAATTCAAACTAGGCTGAATAGGCACACGATTTTCTACGTAAAATAGGCTTGTATTTGATTAATAATTAATCATGGTCTAATGATGAAGCTACAAAATATCCTAGCACTACTAAATACTTTTTTTAAGCACCTAATTATTAAGATATAAAATATGCCAGATCGCTGGATTTAAACTGATCTAAATTAATAAAACTTTATAAATTAATAAGCCATCATAATATAACGTATGTATTACATTTTCACAATAACAACATTTTTAATAACACAATAACAAACTATTTCAGGTTGTCCCAAACCTCCCTAAAGTTGCACTTACAAAGGCAACTCGGACAATAAAAACTACTTGCTGATCTACACCCTATCACGCATATAATAAAACTCAGATTTGTTTAACAAAAAGGATGCCTGGATAATCCACGGCACAGAAACTCTGTAAATGAATTTTGAGTGCACAAAAAATACAATTTTTTATGAGGGCGAAAATTAAATCTAATAAATGCAGATATGAGATTCCATCTATTCTCAAATACTATAAGGTCATCTTAAGAAATAAGTGGGTTGATTCAAACAATACTTAGAAATAACAAATTACTTAAATTAAAGCAACTATAATATACTTATCATACTATCATAGCCTGTACTTTGATAAAAAAAACACGAATATAAAACGTCTTAGTTTTTTTAAGTTACTTTATACTTGATTCTTCATTAATAATTGATACAAATTGTAATAAATTATTTTCATACATTTGCTAAGAAGTAATGACAAATTAGGGGCGGTCGGATTACCGATGGCAGCTCGGGCCGCTTGAACGGGACGAGCCTGTGGCGACGTCGCGAAGGTCCCGCCCGAGGACGATATCGTGGACCGGTCGTGTATCATATTTTTCGCACATCGTCACTATATTTGCTTGACAGATGTGGAGTTAAAGAGACATCCATATCTATTTATGTTTTCAATACAGTATCTACTATTCTATTAGCTCGTTCCCTGATCTATATTAATAGTAATATCACCAGCCAAGCCGTTTTGATCACAGGTATTAATTGTAATTGTTATTCTTCCTTCTGTATTTTCTTTTTCTTGTTTAGGCTCGTCGAGTTTCCCTTCTTCGGGTGGTTTGGGCGGTTCAAACGTCTTCAGAGCTTGGTCACCCTCGTTGCCATTTACGAAGTGTACGGGGTAGTGTTGTTTCAGTTCACTTAGTAGTCTAAAACTACTGCCGCATATTGAGCATCTGCAAGTTATTCACACTAATCACATCACATCTCTTTCTTTCAAACGTTATTGAAAAAGGATAGAACATACTTAAAGCTGACAAATTAGTCTTTGCCCTTTTTATTTGTGGGTAAACAGACGTAAGCAATTTTGATAGTGACTAAAGTAAGTGTAGTGTATGCAGTGTAGTGTTTGTAGTATAGTGTTTTAGTGTAGTGTATGTATTGTAAGGTATGTAGTGTAGTGTAGTGCATGTTGTGTTGTGTATGTAGCGTAGAGTATGAAGTGTAGTGTATGTAATGTATATAGTTTAGTGTAGTGTGCGTTCTTTAGTGTATGTAGTGTAGTTTATGCAGTGTATGTGGTGTAGTGCATGTTGTGTAAACAGTGTATTTGGTGTAGTGCATTTGGTGTATGAAGTGTATGCAGTGTATGTAGTGTAGTGCATGTTGTGTATAAAGATTATGCAGTGTATGTAGTCTAGTGCATGTTGTGTATGTAGCGTAGTGCCTGGTGTGGATGTAGAGCACTTACTGGTAGAGGTTCTGTCCAAGGTGCGTGCGCAGATGCTTGAGCATGTCGTTGCTCTGTGTGAAGGCGCGCGAGCACAGCCGGCAGCGGTACGGCTTCTCGCCCGTGTGGATGCGTTGGTGCCGCTTCAAGTGGTCCTTGCACGTGAACCTGACCCACACACACAGTTATACACGCATTATTTTTACCCTGTGGATTGAAGGCACAAGTGCAAATCCTCTTGTATGACCGCTTATACTCTCAACGATCTTCCCAGCTGGTAAATCTGTGCATAACCATTTTAAGTGCGAGTAGAATGTAAATTATTTAATAAATCTAAGCTTTTTTTGATAAGAGAAATTGCTGAGTTTATTGCCGGCTCTTCTCAGCAAATGCAACCTTCCAAACTAGTATTAGAGTCAGACTATAAGTGCCTGCAAAGATCTATTTGAAATAATTGATTTTATATTTGAATTTAAGCTGCCAATCCAGTTGCTAGTACTCACCGCATAGTACAAGTGTCACAGGCAAAGGGCCTGACGCCGAGGTGTATAAACTTGTGCTTCTTGAGCGAGTTGGGCTTAGTAAAGGCGGCGCCACACTGCTCGCACTTGTACGGGTGCGCGCCGGTGTGCGTGACCGCATGTGACGTCATCTGACCTGAGTTGCCATAAGATATAAAAAAAAAGAAAAAAAAGTTGCAATGGAGATTGCCATGTTTTCCTATGAGTGCTGCAGTTAATATATTATTATATGCATTATTATAAAAAACTATTAATTTTTAAATCTTTCCTTAGGTACCTAAGGTTATAGATTCTGCAGTTTGAGACTTTGAGCTATGCATTCATCGATACTAATATTATATAGAGGAAAGATTTGATTGTTTGTTTGTTTGCATTGAATAGGCTCCGAAAGTACTGAACCAATTTGAAAAATTCTTTCACTGTTGGGAAGCTACACTATCCCCGAGTGTCATAGGCCATATTATATTTTCAAAAAAATTAGGGATCCTTACTAAAACTCCAATAATGTAACCCAAGGTGTAAAAAAAATACCTAAAATATTCAAAACATCGCGTGTGCTGCGAAAACTATTGATGATGGTAGGGTAGGGTAGGGTATGGTAGCACCACAGGGTATGATAGCACCACAGGGTAGTGTAGCACTACGCGAACGAAGTCATTCCGGGCAGCTAGTTCATAATATGTCAGTCAATCAAATTTTCATTTTAAATAGGTATAAAGAGAAATATTTCTAAATTTGTATATCTTCACACATAGGAATTTTATATTTGATACAGCAATTATGAACTCTACCAAGTTTTAATTACTTTAATTAATTAGTTCCACACATACTCTGTAGGTTTTTCCCTAGCTATATTTTATCCCTTTGAAAAATGAAGAAAATAACTAAAACTACTCACACTTAGGAACTATGAGACAAAAGTTTTATTATTGCACAAACCTTTAGTACAGAATGTTTTAGGGCATAAGTTGCAAGCATAAGGCTTGACACCAGAGTGACGCATCATGTGTTGCCGAAGGTTAGAGCTGTTACTAAAGCCCTTGCCACACTCTGAGCACAGGTATGGAGTCTCACCCGTGTGCACACGGATGTGGTCCTTCAGGCTGCCTAGTTGTGAGAATCCTGCGGGTAGAGTCAAAAGTTATGTTTATTGTCTATCAAATTAATAAGATAGGTTCACTGAAATTAAGTCTTAGAAAATGCTTTACAAATGTTTCAGATGTCTTGATTCATTATTGAGACAGAGTGCTGTATCGCTTTTATGTTGTATGTAAATATTTTGTGCTCGTAAGTTTCTACAGTGACGTTTATGTTGTTATATACCTTTGTTAATTAATGTTTCTGTTAACTCATTGTATTTTAAGACTGGCCAGTTGGCGCAGTTGGTTAAGAGTCTGGTAAAAAATTCCACCTATTGCGCCGCAGGTCGTGGGTTCGATTCCCGCACAGGACATGCATTTGTGTGCATGAACATGTCTGTATGTCCTGAGTCTGGGTGTAATTATGTATATTAAGTATGTATTTACAAACAAAAAGTAGTATATGTATTATATCAGTTATCTGGTTTCCATAGTACAAGCTCTGCTTAGTTTGGGATCAGATGACCGTGTGTGAGGAATGTCCCAGGATATTTATTTATTTTATTTTTTATGATTTTTATAAAAATGAGATGTTAATCTGTTTGTTCTAGCATGTGACATGCATCCTATTATACTGTTTTCATTGTTATTTTTAAACTGCAATTCAAAGGATTATATAAAATAATCTTTTCCATGCTTACCTTTATTACAATAAGGACATACATTAGGTTTGTGGCCAGTATGTTTGTTCATATGTTCCATCAGCTGGTCCTGTCTAGAATAACGCTTGTTACATTTCATACACACATATGCATGCTCGCTATGAAGCTTCATATGCCTTTTCAACAGACTCTTCATTGAAAACTCTTTCCCGCAACTATCACAGATAAAGGATTTATGATTCTCTTTATTCTTATGCTTCTTCATATGCATAGCAAGAGATCTGTGCTTTGGGAAAGACATTTCACATTGCAGGCATTGATATTTGATCAATTCATTGTACTCAGTCTTTACCTCTTCTCCTTTATGTATTGGAACATGTTCGCTCAAAAGTTTTTTAGTCACAAAGTTTTCATTGCATACCTTACATTTATTATCATGTTTTGTCAAATGTTTGTCTAGTGACGATTGTTTGTTAAATGATTTTTTACAATAAGAGCATTTCAAAGAAGGCACGTTGTGTGAAGCTAAGTGGCTCAGAAACCTTTTCTCTTGGCTGTATCGTTTTTGACATTGATTACATTCGTAAACTTTTTCTTCTGCCTCTGCTTTCAAGAAGTCATCATTTAAACTAAAATCTTCATAAGATTCAAACAGATCAAGCTCATTTTCAGTTTTTAACTCCACATCATATTCTTTTTTAACTTCACTTTGTACCTGCAGCAATCTTTCAAATTCTTTCTGTGCTTTCGCTGTTTGGTTACGGAATGTGTACATTATTTGAAGTAAATTTACACATTCATTGCAGAGCTTCTGCGGTAGACCATCATCTTTTGACACCTGAAAAGTGTAAAAAAAAAAAAAAATTTTGTTTCAAATAATGTGATTAGCTTTTCATCCAGCAACTTTTAGTGGTTTTAACCCAGGGCCAATTTTGTCAGTCCAACGCCCTAGAGCCAATGAATCGGATAGCGGTATTACCTGCGCTGTGGTGCATTCCATGAGCATATTTACTAATTGAAGACTATTATCCTCCTCAATTTTAACCGTCTCGAACAAGTCCAGCAGAGTCACATTGGTCTTCATACATGTTCGACAGGACTTAGTAATATCTATTACATTCATTCTTGATAATGTCTCATGTAATTATCAATTTTATGTAGGTATGTAATTCTTCCAATAATTCAATTCATTTCATTTTACACACATCAATCAAACAGATTTTTTACGGAAAAAATACTTTTTTTTTTTTTATTTGCTTATGACCATGGATACAAAGTCCTTCAGTCTCATACTTTACCTATTCTTCGTATGTTTATGACATAGATACATATTTTATTTATAATATAACTTTCATATACTAGTTCTCACATTAACTTTCACATAGTCCACATTATCAGTCACCGATCAGTAATGTTTTAGTAAAACGGTGGTCATTGTACTAAAAGTCTTCACGGACATTTTGAGACAACTTGAAAAGTCACGATACACACATAATTCATTTCATTTCACTTCACTGGTGCACAGGGATGATCTTTATTGGGTAAAATACCACCAAAAATACACAATAAAACTCAAAATACACAAATTTATGAAAATAAATATGACAATGCTACGTCACTCTGCAAGTTCCCGCCAAAAAGTCGCCTCCATTATTTTCCATACTTTCCTGCCAAGCTCCACAGTAGTAAGGAGGATGTTGTTGGCAGCACTGGTGATCACTCACGACCTCACGACACGGGTCACGGCCACCCTACGGCCTACTGTCAGTGTCAAAAAAGCTATTTTTATCACAACTTTTCTAAAGAAATATTTTTTCCTTGTGCTAGTTAATATATTTCTTATTATTTAAGCTGGTCCAAATGGATGATATAGTTTTTATTGGAGATTGGATCAAGGATCGGCTCCTTGGATCTGGAAGTTTCGGTGTAGTTGTACTTTGGAAGCATAAAAGAACTGATGAGAAACTTGCCATTAAAACCTGTAAATGGGGCGATGAACTTACGGAGAAGCACAAAGAACGATGGACCAAGGAGGTGGAAATGTTGCAGAATTGCTACCACCCCAATATTGTGGGAACCAAAGATTTGCCATCAGAATTTATAAATGGACTTCAGCGCGCAAATCCTTCGGGTCTGCCAATCCTTTGTATGGAATATTGCGGCGGTGGTGACCTACGTCAGCTATTAAATAAGCCAGAATCTTGCTCTGGCTTAAAAGAAGCGCAAGTTCGACAAATACTTAGTGACACCAGGAGTGCCATGCAGTTTCTTCATCAAAACAAAATCACGCACAGAGATCTTAAGCCAGAGAATATTGTTATGCATGTATTGGACAATCAAGGGCCGGGTGACGTTGGCCCTCAAGGACCAAGGAAAGTAACATATAAACTAATAGACCTTGGTTATGCTAAGGAGATTGATTCAAACTCAATTTGTGCTAGTTTTGTTGGTACACTTCAGTACCTGGCTCCAGAAATTCTTTACAGCAAAAGCTACAGCAATTCTGTTGATTACTGGTCATTGGGACTGCTTGCTTTTGAAATAATCTGTGGTAAGAGACCCTTCCTCCCATTCATGGCACCTGTACAGTGGATGCCGCATGTGAAAAAAAAAGCACATGAAAGCATTTGTGTATATGAGACATTTCATGGTGACATTGAATATTCCAATGAATTATTCCCTGAAAATCATATTTCACAACCTCTCAAATCATCAATAGAGGAATGGTTAAGGGTTGCTTTGGAGTGGGACCCAAAATTGAGGGGGAGAAATGCCCCATCCCGCGTTACATTCAATATACCAACAGAGGAAAAAGAATCAGCAAGTGCAGTTGTTATATTCAGCTTGCTTGAAAAGATTTTGGCCAAAAAAATTATCAAGATATTTTCCATCTCTACATTATCACAGCTAGCTTATGAAATAGATGAAACAATAACTGTGGCAGCATTGAAAGGTTATATTCAAGAAAGCACTAAAATACCTATAAATGAACAAATTTTGATATCACCCACCAACTACATTGTCCTAGCAGATGATGACTGTGTAGTGAAATTTTGGAATGAAAATTGCAACTCAATGCTATATCTTTACAACAAAACATATATTATTCAAGACAATATTGAACCTATTGTACCAAAGTCAGTCCAAAGGTGTCTAGAACATCCTAAAGCATTATATAATTTCAAGACCAGCCAAAATCTGTACAAATCAGGTTTATTCTTTGTTATGTCTCAAATGGAAATTTATGAATCACTTATAAATGGATTATTTGTCAGAGCTGAATCATTAAAATATGAAGGAAACAAATTGCTTCTCAAACACAACACAGTAGATAAAAGTATTGGCAATCTTCTCTCTAAGGAAGAAACTGTTAAACAAATGTCTGAAGTTGGGAAGACACACATAAGTGACTTAAGAGAAAGAGCGATGGGAACTAATTTGTTAGGTGGTTTTGATAAAATATTCAAAGATTCAGATGATCTCACTGAAAAAGCAGCAAAGTTGCAGAGTGCATGGTCTCAGCTCACTGTGAGACTTCAGTCAGCTACAAGACGTTGTAATGAGGTGATATCTGTAGACTTGAATAATTTTGTTGCAAAACACAATTACCAAGCTATTTACACTAATGCTTTGAAGGCCTTTATAGCTTATAAGAAAGGCGAATTTGGTGAGAGCAGAAGTAAAGAGAAGCAGTGTCATGACATCATGAAAATATGTTATGACTGTCTGAAACTAAGGAGTAAGATTTTACTAGAGATTAAACACCAACCATTTACACTGAAGCTAATGGATTTGAGTATTGAATTTTCTAAAATTGCTGATATTGTTACTAATGCATCTGAAAACACAGAAAAGATAATTAATGACTTGTCCAAATTAATGGTTGATCTTACCAATTGCACATGGAATACTATAAGTCTCCTGGTAAGGGATGCAGGAGACTTGGCAGATCTTCCATACAGTGTGGTTTCCTTCCAAAAACAAGATTTCAAGATAGGTGAAGCGGTTTCAAATCACTGTATTAAAGTGCCTGATAGGGTAGAAGAAAATTATAAACTTAAATCTCTCTTAGAGGACAGTTTAAAAATGAGACAAAGTCACACACATCTATCTGAAAAATTAAATTCTCAGAAAGAGTTACTGAGTCAAAAGAGCCTTATGTTTGATTTTAGTTTCTTGAATGAAATGGATTAATGACTGGGAATATAAAAAAATAAATGTGCCTTATTTATCTAGTCTAAGAAGTTATTAAATAAATGTATGAATTTATTTGCACCTTTTGCAGTTACTAATTTAAGCTAAAAATGGGTGCCAAAGTTATAATAACATGACATTAGATGATATCTTTATAACAATTAAAACTGCATGTTAATTAACAATTTGTGTTTTTGTGTTCTAGTCAAAATTCATAAACTGTTTTATTTAATCAAATTTTTAATAAAATTCAATTATAAATATTTTTAATGAAGTTTAATTAATACATTTTACAAAAGATAACTGTCAGTGAACTTTTCTAGCCAGTCTTTGAAATTATCAATAACCTTTTGAAGATTTTTAACATTAGCTGGTGTTTGAAGATACTCTTCAGGTGCAAATCTCGGTTCTGGACACCCACTCACGTGTAGCCAAATAGCAAACACTGCATCATCTATGTTCGCCACATTTCGACGACAGAGTCTAGCTGAAGTTAAACAGGTCGCCACTAAAGCACTTATACTACCAACGGCCACTCCTCTTGGTCTCTCTTTACGAGCCGCTATAAAATAATTCCTTAGAACTGTTTCAGCTGCCTTATCCAGAGCAACTTCCATCCCAGCGACCAGATCAATATAAACTGCAACGTCTTTTAAAGCTTCTAGCTCTTCTTTGCTCTTTTCAGTAGGTTCTATTGCACGTTGGAGAGTAAAATCAGCAAGTTCGTCACTATATTCTCCGTAATCTCCGCGACAAACGTTTCCAAAAATGCTAGCTACGTTATAAAGTACAATTTTCTTGAAATTCATTCCTTGCGCCCAAACTGCTGTTCGCAGTTTACCCTTCATGGTATCGATAGTAATCTCTCCAGTTTCAATGGTTGATAAAATTGAAGACATATGTTTTTCGTTGTAAATATGCAGTGGCAAGGGCATAACACATATTCCACCGGTACTACTTATCAATGTAGTAGATACTGAAGTATTAGAGGTCCCTAACGACGAAGATCTATCTGCGAGTTTGGCTGCTTCTGTCATAAGCTCTCCAACATATCTTGTGTCATAACCGCCTACTAAAACGTGAACAATACTGGAACCAGTTAGTGCATTCGCTTTTATACTAGCAAGGCTTAGTAATAGACTGATTTTGAGATGCATAAAGCAGTTCAAAGGGCACACATTAACTCCTATACTTGAGGCAAGACAGTAAATGAATTTCCATGAAATTCCGTTGCAATCATGATACAACTCTTCTATATCTGAAGGTATGGGATGAGTGAGGGGTGCTGACAACGGAACAATCTCTTCCAAACTCCATATCACTATAGTTTTCTTCAGTGTAATAGCGTGCAGCATGTATTTGTGCCCCAAGATGAGTTTTTGAATCAAATCATCAACTACGACGAAAGGTTTCGCTAACAAATGCTTATGTAATTGGAAAATTGCAGTAACTTGTTCTCCGCAACGCCTCAAACCACTGTTTTCAAATAGAACGCTTTTGCATACATAACATCTGGGCGTAGTTTTCGGAATATAATGTAGGATCACTTCGTTGCCTAGACATTCTTCTGGACATGACCATACCGTATGATAAACGTAACTTACAGGCTTAGAAACGGACAGCAGTAATCCATCAAAGGTTACCAAACCGGTATAGTTACGTTGATTTGCACGAACCAATAACTTAGGCAAACATCTCAATCTTAAATTCACTGCGACTTGAGCGAACTCCATACTTCTATTGCATTCATTTATTTCTTTTATACAGGCGTATAAAATCTCATTGCACATACGCTGTAACTTCAACGGTTCTTTTATTAAAAAGTCCCCGAGATCGGGAAAGACATCTAACAAATCCATGACGTCAATTTCCATTTTGAATCTGAACGGTGGAAACTTGCATGCCATTTTGTCGGTTAGTTGTTCTAAGAATATTTCGCAACTGTTTTTCATGTCCATCAAGAAACGCCTTTTATCTAAGTATAGCAATAACTGACATTGTAACTCCATTGCTAATTTACATTAAAATTTCTACTTAGTATACCTACTGACGATTATCATAACAGTCCAAATCGACACTAGAATCTAGTTACTTACTTATGTACTTTCAAAAGTTTTGCCTGTTCCCGCCAATAGTTTTTTTTTATTCTTCTAGTATTTTTTTTGACATAAGGTGAGTAGGTAAACAGCCAACATCGTTTATTTTAAAAAGCTCATTAAATGGTTTTCCTTGCATCCAGTATTATGTGAGCAGCATACATTAACATTACATAACCATTACCCATTTTGCGACATCACTAAGCGCCCACATACAAACTATGTTATTTTAACTTCAGGCCTACGCACTAAGAGTAACTTCAAGTATTTACCTATACAAGGTAAGTAAACAATTAGCAGTCGGCAACTGACTTTAGATCGGAAATGCCGAATTGAATATGCAAATTATATTAAAAGGATTACCTACTACTCAATGACATACCTACCTACTGCTTGTTCATTCATTGTGACCGTGTATAATCAGGTGGTAAAGTGTTGGCGGATTGTTCCAAGTTTATATTAGTAAGAACCAAAGTATAGGTATTTCACATAATTAGTAAGGTATCATCTTCGAATACTTATAATCAAAAATGTATTTTATAATTCAAAATAGCTCTGATTCCTGTAATAGCGGTCAAACAGTTCCTACCCAATCAGTTAATTACGAAAATTAACCTAAAGTAACCTATTATTTTAATGGCAAAAATGATTGAAATGCAAATAAAAAAAACGGTAGAGTGCATGTCGGGCCACGCGCAGTGTAGGGTTCTGTAGTTGCCTGTCACAATATGCGGACTAAGAAGGGGGCTATTAATTTACGACGTGATTTACACAAATAACAACTTCATCTAAGTAATTTTCAAAGGAGTTTATAAGTTAATCGATTATTAGGGTTTACGTGACTCGCAGCGAGAGGCGTATTCGAATTCTCTCAGTGAAATGCAATGTAGGTTTGTTTAGGTTAAATCAAAATCAAATCAAAAAGTATTAATTCAATTTAGGCCCTGATAAGGCACTTATGAATTACATTATGTACTAAATAAAGTTATATAGCGTCGCGTCGCGTCGCGCCTCGGTGTAAGCTTACCCTTACTCGTTAACTTGTAGTTTAAAGTCTACTTACCTGTGATATTATTCCTTTTAACTTCGTTCTATACTACTGCCGTGTTTTTTTTTACATATTCACAAAAAACCGTTTAGGGAAGGAAAACTAAAAAAATATTTTATCACTTTGTCAGCGTGATAATATGTATGCCCATGGCAAATACAGCTTTCTATTACTTGTAGTCTCTGAGCTGGCTAAGCCTTGGGCGTGGACAGACAAGACGGACATAGCGAAACAATAAGGGTTCCTTGTTGACAACGCGGAGGAACCCTAAAAAAATAATTATCTATACATATAAAATGCTTTGTCCTGAATGACTGACTGACAATCAACGCACAGCCTAAACCGCTGATCGTAGAGACCTGAAACTTGGAGGGTGTGTTCTTTGTATGACGGAGGCATCAGATAAGAAGGGATTTTCCGAAATTCTACCCCTAAGGGGGTGAAAAATGGGGGCAAAGTTTGTATGGGACAACGTGATTCCTTGGTTCGATCTACTTCAAATTTTGCATAAACATTCTTTAACATAATTGATGGAAGTGGTGTTTCATATTTTATTGAAACTCATCGCCAAACGGGGTTAAAAAGGGGTAGAAAGTTATTTTAGGGGTGATTTGCTTCGAAGTTGATATCAATACTCCTTAGTGCTTTTGATTTATATAACATTTTTTATTTTGACACATGTTTGAAATCTAAATCCGATTTTCACAGATTACAGAATAAGGCAGATAGAGCGAAAGGAATACCGGAGTGAGGCCAAAAAATCAAATACAAATTGAAAAACACATACCTGGTATTCGCTATTGAATTTGTATTTGCTTTGTTTAAACAACTTTATTTAACGAAAAACACTTTTTTTTAATAAACTAGCACACAGCAGCTTTTAAACATATCAAGTACAAATTCAAAAGCGAATACCAGGTATGTGTTTTTCAATTTGTACATAATTGCTTTTTTTGGCCTCACTCCCGTGTTTCGCGCGCTCTATCTGCCTTTTGTTCTGGAAACTGAAATGCTCTTTAAAATTGGAATGTCAAATATAAAAGAATATTTAAATCGGATTAGAATTCGAAATTTGTTTGGAAGTTAATTTTCTCGGACTTTTTGGCGGGAACTTGCAGAGTGACGTTGCGTTTTCATTTTTATTTTCATTAATTCGTGTATTTTGAGTTTTATTGCATATTATCTATATGCATATTATATAGAACTTATATAATATAACTGGAAATTGGCAAAATACACAACCGTGTGACGCAAATGAAAAAAAAAGTTCATTTTCTCTATTTCATTAGAATATTTTGATTGTAGTTAATTTAATTTCTTTCTCATTTGTTGTTATAATAATTAAATAAGATTCTTTGAGTTAGATTTTTTTTTGTAGGTATAATATAGGTTTTTAGTTTTAATTGTAAAAATATCTGTGTTTGATTTGTTATCTAATAATCAGTGGCGTGCATTAGTTTTCGAAGGAGAAAATTCAAACCGTACGCGGGTGAAACCGCGGGGGTCTGCTAGTATAAAATAAATATAATAGGTAGGTATATAGGTATGTCTGTTCAGTTAAAAGATATTAAACTATATAATGTACCTACCTAACAATTCTAACAATAAAATAAATACTTCTAGCACCCTAGCACCTAATACCTTTGACTAATGATATATCAAGACTGAACTACGAAGCTGTTTACGCGTAGATAAAAATGTCCTCTAACTGTTAGGGCGCAAATCATTTTCCCGCCCTCAGTGTCAATCGAGACGTCACTGGGACACAACCAAATTCACCAAAAGTGTATTGTTCCAGAATGTCTTTTTGTGTGATAAAAGTGTGCAGAAACTACATAGGTCGATCTAGATCAACAAAAAAACTCAGCTATCATCAGTAAGTAACAATATTTCCTATTAGTTCCTGCAATATAAGCCATTGAAATTTTTCGAAAATAAATTATTTTGAGTAAGCGCCATATTTACCTATTGCCTGTCCTGCCAGTTTATGAACTCGAAACTCCCATGGTAATATCAGTCAATAGCTAAATACGAGTATGTAGATACTTATATATAAAAAGCGACGGTGACGTGTGCGAAGTTGACGTGTTTATCTTTTTCGGATTTTTCGATCATAGTTATTATGCGTGTGACGTCCATTTTGTGAAAATCTCGAATTGAATTTTAAAATGGCGGTCTTTTTTTTTTAATGACTGATGTCATTCTCGACAGTGGATGTCACGTTTTTAAATTGTTTTTTTAGTTGAAAATGAGACTTTTTTTTTACAGTCCATCCAATTTTAAGAAGCCAATGGATATACATCATTCGGAAAAGCCGTAGTGAAGATCTCTGGAAACTAGCCAAAAAATCTGTTCTTTGCTCTGACCACAGATTACAGAATAATTTAGATGGAGTGCGCGGAACGCGAAAGTGAAGCCAAAAAAGCAAATACAAATTGAAAATCTGATACCTGGTATTCGTTTTCCAGTTTGTATTTGCATTGTTTAACCACAGTTTTTTTTATAAAGGAGTGTTTTTTGTTAAATAAAGTTTGTTAAACAAAGCAAATACACATTCAAAAGCGAATACCAGGTACGTGTTTTTCAATTTGTATTTGCTTTTTTGGCCTCTCTCCCGTGTTCCGCGCGCTCCATCCTTATTCTGTAATCTGTGGCTCTGACCATTTCAATAAAAATTACATGTATTTTGTCAATAAGCAGGGACGCCGGAGATTAAAAAAAGGTAGCAGTGCCTTGCAAGGCAAGTATTTTTTACAAGCTTTCATTTTACTTGCAATGTTTGTATGTTTTCGGACCAAATCTTGCAAGTCGAATTTCACCCACTTCCAGTGGTCAGATTGACTTGATGTTTGGTATACTAGGTATTTTGGTATATAGGTGGTAATTCCAATATACCAATATATTGGACCTTCAACAAAAAGTACAGTCACCAAAATAAGTGTGTATTAAAATGTAATATTAAAAATTCCGCGGACTCTCGGACTGTGGAATGAGCTCCCCGCCGTTGCTTTCCCAATGGAGTGCAGCATGGGGTTCTTCAAAAAAGGTGTGAAGAGATTTCTGCAGGGTCGGCAACGCGCGAATGATACCCCTGGTGTTGCAAGCGTCCATAGGCTACGGTAACTGCTTACCATCAGGCGGGCCGTATGCTTGTTTATCGACTAAGTTGTATATATATATAAAAAAAATGGCTCGTTTGACTTGATTTGGCTCGATTTGACTTGATTGGCTCGATTTGACTTAGTTTGACTCGGTTTGACATGATTTTACTCGATTTGCTTGTTTTGACTCAATTTCACTTGATTTGACTCGATTTGACTTGATTTGACTTGTTTTGACTGGATTTACCTCGATTTGACTTGATTTGCTTGATTTGACTAGATTTGACTTGATTTGACTTGGTTTGACTCGGTTTGACATGATTTGACATGATTTGACTTGATTTGAATCGATTTGACTCAATTTGACTTGGTTTGACTGGATTTGGCTCGATTTGACTTGATTTGGCTCGATTTGACTAGATTTGCTCGATTTGACTTCATTTGACTTGGTTTGACATGATTTGACTCGAGTTGACTCGAGTTGACTCAATTTGCTTGTTTTGACTCAATTTCACTTGATTTGACTCGATTTGACTTGATTTGCTCGATTTGACTTGTTTTGACTCGGTTTGACTTGATTTGACTCGATTTCACTTGATTTGACTCAATTTCACTCTATTTGTCTGGATTTGACTCGTGTTGACTCGATTTCACTCGATAGTAAGATAAGTAAAAATAATAAGTATTAAATTAATATCGGCGCCATTACTCTTATTTATATTATCATGTATCATCCCGATTCAAGTTTTATTTTCGTAGTTTACAAAGATATCGAAACCGTAATATATTTTTCCCCATTTTATTGGATTTTTTCAACAACTGGTAACATTATAAACTTCACTATGACAAGCAGAATGACGTACCGCGAGCATAAGACGTAGCAAAGTTGGCCACTTTTTAAAAATCATGTAGTATGGGCATGGTCGTTCTAGACGTATATATTTTCTAAGCCTAATACATACAAAAAAAATTGTAAGTACTTGCCCAACTACCTAAACATTGTTATTAGGTATTATTATTTATTGGTAGGTACGTTGCGCTAACCCACTAGGAAGCGAAGTTAATTTTATTGTTTACGTTTCCGTAATTTATTTTAAGCTGTATAAATGCGTGTAGATTTCCTCGTAACGTAATAATTCAATGGAATTAAATGCATCAGTGTACATGAACGAAGCGGGGCAAGTGGGCGGAGTGAGCGTATTTTTCTTGCGGTATTCGGGCGCGGGCGTCTCTGCGTGGGGCGGCTGCGGCTGCGGCTGCGGCAGGCTGCGAGAGCTCACTCCATGCCTGATCACGACAAGTATCAGCTGCGTCCGCGAGCCGCGCGCGCTCGCGAGCCACGCGCGCGCCGCACCACGCAACCCCTCAGCAAGTACCGGAGGAAAACCGCCAACGCTCGCGAGAGGAGCAGGATGAGAGAGATAAACCGCGCCTTTGAGACCCTCCGCCGAGCAGTGCCAGCTGCGGCCATCACCGGCAACCCCGTGCCTTGCGAGAAACTCACCAAAATCACCACTCTCCGTCTCGCCATGCGGTACATATCGTCTTTATCGGCTGCACTGAGAGATTCTAATTCCGAATCGGATTCGGTCTCCCGCCCGGATCGCTGGCCATCACCCCTCTGTTCGGATTTGTCCGAATTCTCTACGGAGTTAGATCACGAGACTCCATCGGAGTTCGCCGAAGATTCGCTCTCGCCTTTTGATTCGTTTTTCGCGGAGTTCGATTGCGAATACATCGATAGGACATTCGCGTGATAGTGTTGTGTTTGTGTGTCGCCACTGCCGCTGCCGGACTGGTTCTCTAATATAATTAGGTATATTTAATTAATTCTCGTTTTGCCATATTATTAATTAATTTTTAACAATATTTTTATATTTTACGAGATATGAGATTTATTTATTTTTTTATACTTAAATAAATTTTAATTGTTATCGTTGCTATGTGTAGAGTTTTATTTACAAAATAGAATGGTAGCAAAGAAAATGTATTCATTGGTACAACCCTATTAATGTATAGATACGATATAGGTAATAGGTAGGTAGCGGACAAAAGCTTGTGTTCAACAGACATGTTTCACTTGACATCCATTCATCATCATCAACCTACATCTGTCCACAGAATGTTACCCAAGGTTTGGGAAGTTAATAACTAGAATAGTGGTAACGACGAGACCTGAGGCAGTATCTCATCTTACCCCACCGCAAATTGTTTCTTGGGTACTAACGTAAAAAATTCATACTACGTAGGTACAATCGCAGAGTTAATAATATTAAACTAAGTACAGGTAAGCACAAGAAACTAATCAATACTAATTATATCAATTGAGAAATATCTTGACACCACAATCACGATCTTATAGAATCTAAAGGTAATATGGTCACAATATTCCTCCAAATTCTACCTCTAGGCACAGAGGATTGAAGGCATGGAAATATTGCTAGAAATGTAAGAATTTATCATCTATACTTCTATACTAAAAAATAATGAAGCTGAAGAGTTTGTTTGTTTGAACGCGCTAATCTCAGGAACTACTGGTTCGAATTTAAAAAATATTTTTGTGTTGGATAGTCCATTTATCGAGGAAGGCTTTAGGTTGTATATAACATCACGCTGCGACTAATATGAGCAAAGCATCAGTGAAATGTTGCAAAAAACTGGGAAAATTATTCATATAGGGTAGGGTGGGGTACTGGGGTATCACCACAGGGTGGGGTAGCACCACGCGAACGAAGTCGCGCCGGGCAGCTAGTAATAAAATATAATCTATTTAAAAAATATAATTCACAAGATATTCCCATACGTATAACGGTTTTCTCGCGATAGTTTCCAACTCCAAAAGCTTGGTGTCTTTACACCTTACTTACACTATGGGGGGTAGAGCCTTTTACACCCTTGGATGCGGCGACACGTCATGTCATCTACCACAGATCTACTCGTACCTATAATTTGACCAAAATAGCTATTTTGTCAGTAATTTGAATGTATGTAAAGTGTTGACGGGCCAGCTGGCGTGGTTGGTTAAGACTCTGGTCAAGATTCCACCTATCACGCCGGGTCGTGGGTTCGATTCCCACACAGGACATGCATTTCTGTGCATGAACATATCTGTATGTCCTGAGTCTGGGTGTAATTATGTATATTAAGTACCTATGTATTTACAAACAAAAATGTAGTAGGTATATGTATTATATCAGTTATCTGGTTTCCATAGTACATACAAGCTCTGCTTAGTTTGGGATCAAATGACCGTGTGTGAGGAACGTCCCAGGATATTTATTATTTATTTATTTATTATGCTAATAAAAGTGTAGGAAGGCTTTAAAAATTCTTTCTATGCTCTATTATTTTGAAGATTAATGTAATAATACCGCATTATGTTCTTTGATGTCAATGCAAACATTACATAAGACGTAGGTACAAGACCTAGTTCTCAAGTACCCATCGCATCTAATGACGCGGAATGATCACAGATTATTCAAATAATCTCCGGAAGCGTGGGCCCGACCGATTTATTACCACAAAGTCCACCGTTGAAAGAATTGTCGTAGAAATAAGAACCTTGCCGCAGCAAATAGGTTGGAACCGCCTTTATTGCCCACGCGCATAGATCTCTCTCATTGTTCTAGGACAAGTTTGAAGTAAGTACGGAGTCGTCAAGAAGTTTCGTTGGAAGTGATTCATTTAAAATGTAATTTCTTCAATAGAACCATTAGTGAGATTTATTTTTACATTTTCGAGATTAAATTTAATTTTGATTAAAACTAGGGCTTTTTTTCTGCTTCTCGATGGAAAGTAATGGTGCATCCATGCTTTTCGAACCGAGCACGAGCCGAGCCTCGAACGAGCACACTGCGAGCACGATTCGCGTAGCGTGAACGGGCTTGCGAGCCTCGAACGAGCGCTATTGTCAGTTTTTTCACGTACAAAGGGATTCGCTTAGGGCTCGTTGTAGGCTCGTTCGTGGCTCGGCTCGTGCTCGATTCGCGTAGCATGGACGCACCATAATAATGTTGACATTTCTATGCTGTTCAAAAAAGGTCTTAATTGGAGAGTGAGCACAGTTTACCCGGAACCTCCAACAGGTAGAATCTTTTTCTTTACCGATGAAATATTGGATTTAATTGAGTCTTATGACGTTAGCAAGAAGTCTCTACAAATGTTCATACACAATTTTTTTTATTCGTGTGCACTTTAACCCTGGTAAACATGATCAAATTAAATTAAGGTAAAAAAATGCAAATGTTATGCAATGCGTGTCATGCAATAAATAATCAAATAGTGGTATCCCGCACATGCCCATTTCGGCTTAAGCGGATTGCTTTCCCGCCAAATACGGCCGCCATGACAGTTCACTGAATTATTTGATTAAATGACATGACACACGGACCACGGTTGCGAATATACACATTTAATATTTTTGAATTGAATTTGGTAACGCTGACAGTTATGTTTGAAAGTGTCCATCAAATATTTATCTACTCTGAGATTATATGAATTTGATGGAAGATTGATTAAACTCTATTGCTCTTGCCAAATCGAGTAAGTAAGTATATGGCTACGTACCTTTATGGCTGGAGATCACAGCTCTGAATAATTTAATGTATTTATTATTTACACACGTATGGAGTTGTCGTTGAATTGCTTGCTACACAGAAATATCAGCTACTTGGCATGGTTATAGCAACATTCGCAGCTGAATAATAGACATCATACAGTGATTTTAAACGGTTTATAAACGACGGAGTTGACTGACAAACATAAAAAAAATACAAAGGAATTGAGAATCTCCTCCTTTTTTTGAAGTCGGTTAAAATAGAAGATCCCTTTATTATAGGCTGAATAAGAAATATTCATCATCAGCCTTATTTCTTACAAATAAAAAAAACCTGTTTTTTCCTGTAATATTTACATCAATGTTTATCAACTGTCATTATTCCTGATGTTTAGCTATTAAAAACCATCCCCCGGGCAAAGAATTTAAAACGTCCAGAAGGATAGTCGCCTCTATGGGAACATGAAATAAACAAGCCGGAATTGACAGTATTTGACAGCCGTGCGCAGTACGAACTGAGAGCGATTTGCTCAGGGAGCCCCTCAAGCGGAGTGAAATTAAATGTCATGCTTTAGTAAGGCGGATTATCCATCTGGGTAGAGGCACGATGCCCTATGAAAATCTTTGCCCCCGGGTGGTATTTATTTGTCATTTTCATTACAAACCAAAAAATACGCAACTTAAAAGAAAATAAAATCCGGCATAGAAACCAATCCAAATTTCAAATCAAAGCATTAGTGGTTGCTGAAATACTTATACCGCTGTGACAGACGGACGGAGTCGCACCAAAAGGGTTTCTTTTTTCGTTCGGAACCCAAAAAAAGTTAGATTTTGAGAAATGGCTATTTTTTGTTCTGTTGTTTTGTATTATCATAAATTATGTAATAAATAGCTGTTAGATTTCCGAAAAAAAAAAAAAAAAAAAAAGATGGTTATCTGATATCAAAAGTAATATAATTAGAAGTTATATTAAGAGCTAGATAACTCGCGAGACAAAACAGTTTGATTTATTAGTGACATTGTATATAAAACAACAGACATAAATTAAGTTAATTAAATAGATCAATGACTAACAAAATAATGAACACCTTGATATTTATTCGTAGTAGACGGAAACCATTCCAATTAAGCACCAAAGCCACCCACTACTTCACACAAATGGTCATTTACGAATTTATTAACGACTCTACTTTTTATACTGATTTCCTACTTTACCAAAGTTTTCAATTGGAGTTTCAAAGCTATCCTTTGCCAGCTACTACAAGCATCAAGACGTTATTTTTAGTCCCAGTACAAAGATCTAAACACAGTTTAAAACGTGCTAAAACCATAAATTCAATAGAGACCTCCATAGGTAACTGCAAAGATAATACACTGGTAACTGTATCAAAGACAAGAGTCTAGTGTTGCATAGCAATAGCTCAGAGTATATAAATACTACGTACCTACAAGCAATAGTGAAACTATCGATAGTCAAGCGATAATATCGTGACCTTGGAAAATAGTAACAATATCGATAGCGCTATCGATTGTATCGATAGTATTTGTACTATCGATTTCGATAGTATTGAGATTCAATAGCATCCATTATATCGGTAGTATTGCCTTAATCAATAGTATTGGTCGGTCTGCGATATCGATAGTATAGATACTATCGATACAATCATTAGCACTATCGATATTATAACTAGTTTTCGAGGTCAAATATCGATAGTTTGACAACACTACAAGAGTCGTTGCGATTTATAATATTACTAACTCTTCGCCCCACAGTCCACTATATTGCTCTCTTAGGGGTTAAATTTCTGGGAATCCTTTCACTGCTCATCCTACGTTATTTAGTTAAATAAAAGCGCCGGCCCTAGATCCATTTGTTCAAGGTAGAGAAGATCGTCTTCTGGCGCCCCTTGGTCGACGCGTCTACGTATAAGAGGTAGCAACGTCGTGAAATTAAGTATGTCGGCTGGTTCTTTCTCTGAAACGTTGCTACTATTCATCTTCTGTTGCAAGTATGCCCCGCAGCGGCGCCCACCACGCCGCGCCTCTCAAATATTGTATTTCGACCGAAATTGATTTTCTTGTTTGGTGTTTTGGCGCCACCTGACGCTAAGAGCGACCGCTCCTCTCGCTCTACCCTAGGGCTGGGAACTCTTTCGTAAAATTCCATGGATTTGGAGTCTACATTTTAGACTTACTGGCTGTGCGCTGTCTGTCAGCCAGTCAGTGTAGATGTAAAGAAGAATCTCTTTAGCAGACCAAGAAGACGATGTAGAATAGGACAAGACTGAAGATTTGGGTAACAAGAGTTCTGTAGGTACTAGAGGATAGAGAGATGATAGAGAATTCTAATTCCAATAGTAGGTACAAAAAAAGGTCAGAAATCTTGGATAAAGTTAACTTTTTTATTTTCACGTCTAGATTTAAAAGTGTTTTTTTCTAATGGTGTATTATACACCTATAAGTACTCTAAGCCTTGCATTGTATAGGCTAGATTTAGATAATGATAATTTGGCTGATGTGATTTGTAATAATTATCTCTGGAATATTTTAATAGCCTTACTCATAAATCGCTATTTAAATTATACTGTTTAATTGGTCACGTAACAAAATAACTTTAAATTTGAGAATGACAGTAAGATCGATAAAACAGTGTTTTAGTTAAATAGCGTTTTTTGAGCAAGGCCATAGGTGCTGGAGTCAACCCGTCAGAGGTTATCGATAGAGTTATCAATCTATGAAGTGACTCACCGATTTATTCGCGATGATAGCTCAGTGGTAGTGACATCGAATGTCGCGGGTTCGAATCCTGAGGGAAAACATCGTTAGGAAACCATAGTGGTAGGGTACTTTATCGCTTGGCTGGCTACCACCCTTAATTTGAAAATCGACGAGCATCTATCGGTGTGTTCCAACAGCTGCACTTGAGAGCCAGTTCACATCATCACTGACCATGGTGCGATTATGGTCAAAAACAGGCACAAATAAAAAAAACCTATATCAATAAATGTAATTACTTGTAACTAACTGTAAATAATAATGTAATGATTTTAATTTGTAATACACACGCAGATAAAAAAAAGATACCTATAAGACCTACCAATGTTATGTGCAAATAAATGATTTGATTTGATTTTTGATAAATATTTGCACGCCTACTTGCAAGCTGAATACTGCTCAATTTAAGACCTGGGGGCCTACCACAAACTGTAAAAAAAACTAAAACTGCAGAAGTAACTAAGTTCATAGTAATAAAACCATGTGAGTCACTAAAAGGAAAAATATTTATAAATGAAGCTTAGAAACAGCTTGACACAAATAACGTAGAAATACTGTAAAATAATTGACCAAACAAAACAATATAATTACCGAGAATACATGGTTGTTATTTATAATAATTTATTTGTGCTACTCACAGTTTTCCTTCGCAAAAATTCATACTTTTTGCAGGATTGCAAATCTTTTGCAATCATGTTATTACGCTAGGATAGAGTAGCAAGCAAAGGATTAGATAATTATGAAGCCAATAGCAGTTAATTAGATATCAATCAACCAATTGCGACCCTACACTACGTGAGCCAAACTATAACCATATCTCTTAAACCCTACATCTAAGATACACAAATAATTGAAGATTCAAATAAGCAAAAAATCCCAAGTTAAAAAAGTAAAACCTCACCAAAACGTAATAAAACAACATCTTAAATCGTCAGCCAGTGTTTATTAAGTCTGAAACTCTGAACTGAAGATACTTATTCTTGAAGACGTCAATTTTCTGGGTAACAAACATGTATTGATTCAGCATCTCGATAGCATACATCGCGATAGCATACATCGCGTGGTCGTGGAGAAAGCTCCGATAAGTTATGGACTTTTAAAGTATTAAGCTCACAATTTGTGTAGGACGTTTTACCAAATAATCGCGTGTGCCGGCAGCAAGGTCGTGTGACATCACGCATGCAACGAAACGACATTTTTGTGGAGCCTGGAGTTGCGCGGGCGCATGTGGGCAGCAACGCGCTTTTATACCAAAAAAAAAACTGTAGAATCCTTATTTTTGCTTTTACGCACACAATGCTCTCCATTTTTGGATATATTTTAAGTATTATGATTCAAAATGCGGATGGATTTCGGGTGGTCTTTTTTGTTGATGACGATGTCTTTGTTATTCGTCGTGTGCATGGGCGTTGCGTGTGGAAAGGGTAAAGATGTTTTGACTAAATATAGCATTATTATTATTTGACGACAGAATATCGTTAGCGATTGCAGCTTTGGTAAGATTTTTTTAAATATCCTGTGTCCACAACTCTTTAACTCTTAATTATAGTCGAAGCTATAAAGATCTGTTGTACACATAATGATATCGACAATGCTTCCATAAAAGTAAGACATGACCACCATTTTTAACTGGTACAATATTATAATATGAAATTATATTGACTTGTTAATTGCGTTGGGATAATAATAAGCCGCCATATCGGGATATTGTCAAGAAACATTGTAGGCTTACAACTAGGTAATGGCTGCGTTTGAATCATAAAAATGTATGACAGTTCATAAATCGTTGGTCAACAGCCGAGTGTGTGACAAAGCTAATTGGTTGGCGTTTTTATTTTTACGGTTCCGTACTAACAAATGATTTAGTAAGAGGATGGCGTCGTCCTAATTGGCGACGATCGTACGATCAAACCGATAAACGATGCGATTTCGTCGCACGATCGCGCTGATGTTCCTGTGCGACGAAATCGTATCGTTTGCTCGTACGATCATCGCCAATTAGGACGACGCCGATGGCTACGGCAGCGTTCTGCTAATCTTTTACAAATAGATCTTACATAAATGAGAATAAAGAATATATTACCACTGCCAGGATATATTACTCAAACGTAAATTTCAGTAGGTGTATTTTGCCAAAATTGAAATTTACTTCAAGTAGTCTTAAGGTTAATTATCGTTTGAAGGGAACTACAAAAAGTTATAGCAATCCGATCAATCAATGAATTTGTCGATCGGGAAACATTATCTATGTTTTGATAATCACACAAGTACCTAGATTCATCTGAACCGTCCAGCTAATATTATCACGTAGTTCCCGCTAACTATATACAATTACATATAAAATATGCGACGTCGGCAGCCATTACTTATGTAATAAACATTTGTGGAGTATCATAAAGCAGTTGCTAGAAGCCACGCGACGATGGCGAAGTTCAGTTGAAGTTTTTATTTGATGGAATCCTGAGTGACGCGCGATCAATTACCTATAATGTTAGGTGCTTCAACATGTGGGTACTTCGAAATAATTTGTTGTTTGTTTGTATTTCGTAAGGCAATGTCCATGAACTCAGTCTATGTAATATTTCTATTACTCAGTTCTTCTTCTTTTTATCGTAATATCCAACCATAGAGACTCTACATTTTTTTATTCTTCTTAGTGGTGGTATGCAACTACCTCATTAAAGACGTCTGCAACAACAGGGTATGACTCACGCGTTGCCGACCCTGCAAAAAGGTCTTCAGAACCTTCTTGAACAACTCCATGCTGTTCTCCCTTGTTAAAACCACGGTTGGGATCTCATTCCATAATATTATTCATAGTTATAACTAGCATGGTGTTGTTTGAGTCTCGTCAGCGTTCAGACATATTATAAAAAAAAAAGTGCAGAAATATCCATGTGAATATACCTTAAGCATCAGCACCGCCCCAGCGGGCGGTGTGTCGTGGACACCTAGGCATAGCGGGCGGGCTTGGAAAATCGCATTTAGGTACCTAAGTAGTGTGAGAAAAATGCACTAACCTCCACCTACATAGGTAATGCATGACGAGCGCCACCTACTTACTAAGAAAAGTTAACGATACGAGAAGACAGCAGTGAAATACCACAAGTATGCGACGTGAAAAGACTTATCATACTCGGCTCTCAAAGATCCATGTTTTCCGGAGAACCTTTTCACGGGATAAAACAAGTTACTATGAGCACAGAATGAATAAGAAAGATGAATTGTTTGTATATGCACGTTCGAGCGCGCTTATCTCAAGAACATTCGTTAGATAGCCCGCCGTTTATTGAGCAAGGATAAAACAACGCTATATAAACGCGCGTGAAATACAGCGTATAAAAATATTACACACAAAAAATAGTATAATTAGGGGTCCCTGAACGTTTAGAAGGCCATGCAATGAAATAAGAAATGCTAATATGCAGCGGTCTAAATGAAATATAAAACACTGAGTTAGCGAAGTTGACTTTTGCTTTGCTCCCGCTGCTCGTATGCCGTGTTCCCAAAAACCAACCTATCTTTTTAATGTTTTCTTTAACAATTTGTTCTAATTATAAATAGTGTCAGTGTCCGCTGCATCTAGTTGTAGAGTGTGAGAAAAATGCACAACCCTCACCTAGATAACGCTGCATGGCGCTCGCCTGTGGCGCCCGCGCAGCCGCCGGCACCACTTCACGTGTCGTATCCTTCATATTACATTTTATAACGACATTAACTCACGTTTATTTGTTATGCTACCATAACTTGGTAATAATGTAAGTAAATCTGAATTTTGTAATGAAGGATCGGTCTGGTTAGATATAGATAGATAGATAGGTACTCTGCCACTTCGCAGGCCGTGGTTTCGATTCACAAGAGGTAGAGCACTCTAAGAGGCTATGTATGTTCAGCGATTTTTGTAGTTTTTGAGTTAATACCATTTTTTTCATGATTATAACCAAAATTGGCTGGATATTTTTGATCATAAATTGACGTTTTTAGTCGTTTTTTTTTTCTCAATTAGTTGAATATGTATCCTAGCGAATGCAAAGATGTAAACATTCCGTTAATAAAAGTATTGAAAAGTAAGAGAGGTAGAGCATAGTAAGAGAGGTAGAGCATAGTAAGAGAGGTAGAGCATAGCGTTTATTCGCTCAAAGAGCAGCTCGACTGGGGAAGTACCTCCACCTTACAGAATACCGCAGCCAAATAACTTTAGGTTGTGTAAAGATGTGTTCCTGCGCGTGAGTAAGGTCGCCAGAGCTCATAGGGGAGGAGGGAAAGGTCGGTAACGCGTGAACGATGCTTCTTGTGTTGCAAGAGTCCATATGGCTACGGTAACCGCTTACCATCAGGCGGGCCGTATGCTTGTTTACCGACTTAGTTGTATAAAAAAAAAAAAAAGTAAAAGTATAACATCACTTTTACTCACACCATTGAGCTATTATATACTACGCCTACTATACGTATACTACGTATACTATACCTCAGATAATGGGTCCTTGACGACTCGTCATCCCCCGAACGGGGTCCTGGCTACGGCCCTGAGGCTGGACCGAAGGATTTACCGAGGTATTTACAGGTGCTGCTTGTGGGGGCTGGTCTGCTTAAGTTTGCTATTGATTTACTTATTAAATATTTATTCAGTCTATCTTGTAATTTTGCCGCCGCGCCGGGGCACGCAATTGTTTTCAGTGCGATTAGAATGTAAATATTATGTAATGAATCTAAGCCTGTTTTGAAAAGAGTAATTGCTGAGTTTATTGCCGGCTCTTCTCAGCAAATGCAACCTTCCGAACCGGTATTAGAGTATTAGAGTCAGACTTTTCATAAGTGCCTGCGAAGGTCTATTTGAATAAATGATTTTGAATTTGAATTTGAATTTGACCTAATAATTTTAACCTCATTACACGTAATCTAAATAAAATTATCTCAAATTAATAAAAAGTTGCCGTAATAGCGACAATAATTATAATTAATTGGCATAAGTGTTGATAATGTGTGTATGCTATTAGCTGTTTATGTTTGTTTTAAAATATATAATCAACTACAATTATACTGAGAGTAGTCACCTGCGACTTTGCCCATTTAGCGATACTATGCGAATAAGCCCGGCTTTAACTTTAACTATGAACTCAAATTAACAGCAATTAAAATAGAGTGTCTCTACAAGGCGACGCTTCAATAGTTTTAACGTAATATGTAAAAACTACATGACTTCATCTCAATGTCACTTTTAGAATGAATTTTTACCTCCAGCTAGCTAAATATTTACTTGAACTTTTTCCTTCTTTCTAACCAAAAAACTGACGAAGAAAGAAGCTCAGCAAATATGGACGACGCGACGTCTTCAAAGAATACATTGCAGAAAAAGTACACCCATAGACAAACATAGAGCCATAGTTTCACAAACCATAATAGAGTATAGAGGCAAGTACATAACAAACATTTATAAGACAATTTTCTCACGCCCACAAAATTCAATGAAACATTTCTAATTCAATATCACTACATATACGTGTCGTATATTCTATGGCCTATTATGTTCTAGTAGATGTAGTTTATGGTCATGCACTCATTTTTGTGAGCATTTATAAAGAACTACAATATGAACTATTGATCGTGAGCTTTTGCACACGACGTGATCTTGATGAAACATGGATATCTTTACCGCTTTATAACTAAGTCCTTAGCTCTTATGTTGGCGAGGTAACGGTGATAGTTGATTGAATGTTAGTTGGGTGCAAGGTAAAGTTTAGTTTGTCAACGTATAGGGTATGTCCACCTGACATTGTCATATTAGGAATAGTGAACGTGTAAAAACATTCGATTGGGCAACGGGCCGAGACCAAGCCACGGTACAATGCTAACGAACTCTATTTTTTTCTCTGGGTGATCTATGAATGTCTACAATACCTATTACTTTTAGTTACACCGAAAATATTGCTGTAAAAGACAAGCCATTAGTACCGGAACGGATTGTGTTCTAGATTTTTATAATTGGCCCCATAACAGCAAGATACCTCTCTATCATTAGACGTTCCACGCAATTGATTATCAGACAGCATTTGAAACATTTAATTGAAATTATTATACTCTTGTATTGAAAATAAAGACGTATAGTTTTAGTAACACGTAATGCTTGCCTACTTATCAATAAGATGCAAGCACATGAGCCATTTATATATGGGTTAGGACTAGAGTCGGTTCCACACACGGCAACTTTAGTTTGCAGTAGGATGTTTATTGCTTTTGATGCCGATGTAAAGGTTTTTTTTTAAATTAGCGCAGTTAGACTAGGAATGGTGATAGTTGATGGTAGCGATAGCGATTTGGCAAAGCAAAATAAAAGTTGAAGTTATGGATGGTAGGTACTTCTAAAGATGAGCCTTCATCTTCAAAATTTAGTGCAGCAGTAATTAATGTGCAAGTCAACCTGACGAAACTGCACAAAACAAGTACAAGAGAGCGATATGGGAGAGTCGCCGACATCCGATATAAAAAAAGCCCTACCTACCTCGTTAGTCGCGCAACAATTGCTCGGTCTTAACCAGGAGTTCTCAAACATAGCCCTTGAATCCTCATTAAAATACTCAGATAATTCCGCACGAGTTTTATAGATATAAATTTAATAAAATAAAAAACTCTTAATAAAATAATATACCTATAAGGGGAAGCATCAAAGTAGCGCCATTGACTGAAAAGTTGAGAGGGAACCGTTTAGAGTGGTATGGACATGTTATGAGGAGAAATGAAAGACACGTCACTAAAAGAGTTATGAATATGAAAGTGGATGGATATAAGCGAAGAGGAAGACAGAAAAAGAGATGGATGGATTGTGTGAATGATGATATGGGTAAGAAAGGAGTAGATGCTGGTATGACGGATAGAAGAGACGAATGGAAGAAGCGTACATATTGCGCCGACCACAAGTCGATGCGGTTTCCTTTATGGATAGTTACTATACTCTTTGGGTCAACTGACCTGACTGATTTATCTGGGAACCCCTAGTCTAAACGAGCCTTATAGTAATGATAGTGAATAAACAAATAAAATTTAATGCTTAAATAAACTTGTGTGACTCAATCTTGGATGTGATCACGTTAGTACAGTAGCTAGCTCGACCCATAAAAGGATTTGCCCATACTCGCCGTCACTGCTTACGATGATTTTCTGGTTTTCGTTGTTTATTGATAACGTTTCTGATTGACGTGACTTTATTTAGATTTATTTTATCTCTACTAATATTATAAAGAGGTAAAGGTTTGTTTGTTTGGATGCAGAAGCTAGTAGTAGGTACATAGTAGGTGCATGTGGGCCTCGACTGAAAACCAGCGCGAGGGTCAGGTTTTGTCAACTGACCTAAGCATATGCTGAGTCGGGACCCATTCCTGGCCGTAATGCCAGGAATGGACATTACATTACTGTTATTTTTCATTGTTTGTTCTGTCTCATATTTTATATCATATGTAATTAATGTAATGTTATGTGTTGTCAAGAATTAAACATTTTTTCTTTCTTTCTTTCTTTCATAGAGGTGGTGCTCTACATTACAATAAGTACTTACAATAATTATATTCCTAACGTCGAATTTGCTTATAACTATAAGCACATATATCCTTGTCTTGTTAAGTCTGTTTTATTAATCAACAAGATAATTACTATTCACGGCACATCTAATCGTGGAAACATTTTCGATTTGAAATGATAATAGTATTCCTATTATATGTGCAAGTAGATAAGGTAGATATGTAGAAGTAAGTACGAGCCAGAAAAAAGCTAGTTTCTGTGGCCATTGCACCCATATGAACTAGTAAACATAGCTCTGATGAAATAATTGCACCAATTGTGAAAAGAAATTCTTTATTAAAAGTGCAGCTCCGTTGTCCCGACCATGGGTGCCATATAGCATTATTTTCAGGGGGGTGCATCTGCACCTTCACATTATACTATTAACAAATAAGATATAATTTTTAACAGTGCAACTTTAAAGTTATAGATATCTGTAGATATATTCGAAGATTGTTGTTTGGAGCCTGGTTACCTGGTATACTCATCAAGCGCCAGATTTTCTCTAGCTATTCTAGCACCATACAATGCGTACAAACATTTAATGAGTAATATTTCATGGCTATTGTAGTTGTCAAACAGTTATTTTAATAATAGTTTCTTATTAATTAACCTTTTTCCGTGTATTTACTTCCATGCTAGGGGCACAGTTTTACCACATAGTCTCTCTTCATCCTATTACTCAACTCAACAGCGAAACATTTCTATTTCCACAGATATTCAGAGAAAATAAACATTACAAGTGGGTCATACAATAAATAATTACTCATTCAGGTGTCTCACTATTGACTCCTAACTTGATACCTGCCGCGTGCATGCGAATGATGCTGATTTTCCATATAAAGGATGAAACCGACCTACAACTTACCAACATAAATACACAGCCCGTCAACTAATCTCCAAACCCATTATATCCCTTATTTCTTACACCATAAAACTCAGAAACAATACATACACGAATACAACAGGCAGTAAATATAAAATTGTTTATTACACAGGACCCAGAGTTAATCTACTGTTTTCATTACGATTAACGACTTAACAAAACTGTCATTAAATTTTCAAATCTATGTCACACAAAATAAAAGTGAAAATTAATGTACAGTTGACGTTTATTCAAATATGAATGGATACAATTACATAAGATTATTTGTGGAGGTGACATGGCGTTAATTTATTTATGTGAATTGTTTTAAGTCAACAACTCAATAAGACTAATAGTTTAAGCTGACAACATTATTACAAAACCATCTGAACAGTGATTTAATAATACCTACAGAATAATCTAATATCTTACTCAGAAACCAGAATTACAGGTCCAGTACAGCTAAAGTACGACCAAATCCTCAGTGAATTGAAGGGGGCGCTGGTGGTCCCTGAATGTGACAACAAGTATTGTGACAGTCGAAATATAGTAACTATGCAGTGGCTGTATTACCTTTTTTGCTACTTCACAGATAAGTTAGTCGTGCTGTACCAGGTTTGGTTCTTCTTAATGTAGTACCAAGGAAAAGCACTCTAGTGAGGGTCAGCGGCGAACCACCTCCGGTGTTACAAGTGTCCATAGGCGAGGGTGTTTAAAATAGCAGTACAAACCATCATTAAACTTAGCCAGACGATCAAAGTCAAAGACAAGCTCAAGCTCGTGAGGTCCATTGAAATAACTTCCGAAATCGCCTGAAAGTAATGAAGTATGAGCCAATAATAATAATAATATCCTGGGACATTCCTCACACACGGTCATCTGATCCCAAACTAAGCAGAGCTTAATACTACTTTTTATTTGTAAATGCATACTTAATATACATAATTACATCGAGACCCAGGACATACAGACATGTTCATTCACACAAATGCATGTTCTATGTGGGAATCGAACCTACGGCATGCGGCGCGGATAGGTGGAATCATAACCAGAGTCTTAACCAACTGCGCCAGCTGGCTCGTCAATGGGATATGGAAGTAAGCAAAAAGGAACCACGGGATGAGGAGCTCATTCCACAGTCAAGAGCGTTCTTTTACCGCACAGCGCGAGATCATTATTACTTCCAATGTATGTAGATGAGCTCCGTCAATATGAATCATCAGCCTATAATATCCCACTGCTGAGCACAGGCCTCGTTTCACAAATTAGGGTGTAAGGGAATGGGCACTTTAATACTCTACCACGCATGCCCACTACGGATCGGTGGAGGTAGGCTAGTAGTCAACCTTCTGTTGGAGTTGTCAAGCCGCCTAGAAAGCCTCCAACTAGCTTAACGACTATCACAGTTAAAATATCACAACTTACAAATGATAACCAGGATCAACGGCTTTACGTGCCTGCCGAAGCACGGAAACGCTCGATTTGGAAATACCACTAGGCGGTCACCCATCCAAGTACCCACGACAGTGGTAGCTTTGCTAGCTAACTTTGCCGATCGATTAAGAACGGCTAATCATGCTACACCACAAGCGCTTCATTACCTCATGAATAAGATTTTGTGTTGATCTGTATGCTTGGCGTTCCACACGGATTCATTCACGACTGCGAGCCATAAACCAGTTTAAATTACTTATTTATTAGAAAAAAACAAACATTTTGTAACTGAATCTCTCTTCATTGAGGATAAGCGTAGTGTTTGCGCTAATTGGACATTACTTGAACTTATTTGCAGATCGAATAACGACATATAATTTAAACACGTAAGAAATAAAGATCAAAATCCTCTGAAGAACTAGTCCAACATAGCAGTGATCAAGGAATGGGTTCTAAGCTAGGTGTAATCTAAAAAATTCTTATAAAAACTGAGCTCGCAGAAACTGTTCGTACTTTGCCAGCAATTTATCATAATTCTCTCAAGTTTTAATGATGTATTTGATTCAAATGGTTTTTGAAGCATTCTGAGGACTGGTAGCCAGGTGCTTTTTTATCATTTCCTGGATTGAGTTAAATAAAATTGATTGAATGAAATACCTAATTCGTTAATACTTGATAATGATATTATATAATACGGGGAATAAATTAAATAATTAAACGGCCTGGGAAAAAAAAGTTTAGATACGCTCTAGATTTAGATTCTGTAATATTTACAAATAAATTCATACATTTAATTACATACGGCCAATGTTAATCATGAATATTAATTTATGAAAGCTTCCGGCACGAAAAGCTTGGAAAATTGGGAATCTTTAAAAAAATGGGCGCACATACTTACTTGCAAAACTTAGGCGAAATTAAATGTCTCTTTCATTAAGTTGGATTTTATGTATTGGATATATTTCTAATCCTTTTGACCCCATTCCCAACGTGTCATTGGCTGTCCATTCGTCCCCAGCGTCTCCAGCTGCTCCCAATTAAATAATTATGGTCGTATTGATTAAAGTTGAAACTTTCAATTGATCGTGCCAATTATAAGAAATACTTGGAACTTCTGTTTATATACGGTTCTATACTCCGTGGTAACAAGTGTTGCTCAAATAGTCAGAATTTCTTGATACAGTCTCCTTCTTTTCTTTGATACTTCTGCAGTTTATACTAAGAATTTGATATTATAAGATATTTTTATGGTAAAAATGTAGAGTTCTGGACATAGAGGTTTTCGATGAGGTATGCCGTAATTACTTACCATAAACACCGTATTACTTACCATCAATGTATTCTTCAAGCTTCTATCCCAAATCACCATTACACATGTTTTCCATATAATTTATTCGAGTAATAATTAAGTATTGGATTATTCGTATGGAATGTATTTTTATTTCGCGATTTTTTTATATTGGTCAATTGTAAAAGTTGTTCATAATAATGAGTAGGTATAATAAATAGTCCCTGATAATTTAGCATACTTTTGAAAATTAGGCCATTCGTGCCAGTCGTGTCGGCCATGTATCGGATTTATTGGCGAATAGTTTATTTTTTATTTTTTTGTTAATCAGAATATTATTTTGACTTACCATCTCTGTTTGGAACAAGTTCCATTAGACAATTCGCGAAAGCGTAGTATATTATTTACTATATGCTACGACACACCGCTCTTTGATTTCTGTTTGTAATTTCTAAGTACGTCGGTAAGTATATCCCGATAAAGTTACTTAATATCTAAAATCGGATTGTATCTACAGTACAAAGTCTAGCTAAAACCATAAACTACACACTTCACCGCTTTTCACGGTCTACGGTCGAGGTAAATTGGATCATTATTTTCAGAGATAATAGAGTTTTTTCTATTTTATTTTTTATTACGAGATCCGACTCGCTGTTGTTATTTAATTAGATATGTAAATTCTTAACACATCTTACATAAATCAGTAAGTACCCGAGCTGGTATTGTTTCATATTTGACGGGCCAGTTGGCGCAGTTGGTTAAGGTTCACCTTACGCGCCGCAGGTCGTGGGTTCGATTCCCACACAGGACATGCATTTGTGTGCATGAACATGTCTGTATGTCCTGAGTCTGGGTGTAATTATGTATATTAAGTATGTATTTACAAAGAAAAAGTATGTATATGTATTATATCAGTTATCTGGTTTCCATAGTACAAGCTCTGCTTAGTTTGGGATCAGATGACCGTGTGTGAGGAATGTCCCAGGATATTTATTTATTATTTATTTATTATATTATATTAGTAGGTACCTACTCGAAAATGTTGAAAAACCATGGTGAAAAGCATATTACCCATGTATATGGATTAGTGGCTAAGCAGTATTATGAGAGTGCGGGTTCATTGACTTACGCGTTCCTACGGTAGGCCCGTAGGACCGCGTAAGTCAATGTTAATGAACTTGTTTAAAATGATCTTAATTTTTCAGCAATTCTAATATATTAAGAGGGGTTCCTAGCTGCGAGGAATTTGAAAAATAGGTATTTGAAGAAACTTTTGCCGTCGCGCTATGCCGCTATGCTATGCGCTATGTGCGATAGGGACACCTGCAGATCAGACTGATTTATTCACCAAAAAAATTGACGAAATCGACGTTTCGTTTTCCCCATTTTCCTCCTCGAAAACTGAGCCGATTCAATTATTTTTTACATTAAAATGTTAAGTAAGGGGTTATCTAGGTCCCTATTGCTTTCTTTTATGTTAAAATCTTTTCGAATTTGTCTGGTAGTCCTTTTAATACGGCGGAAAAATAGGGCATTTATTGTAATTTTTGGAGGGCCATAATTTATAAGTAGTTGCTGAAATAATTGGACTGTTTTACAAAAAACTTAAACCGACTTCAAAGTACACTAAGAAGTGATCAAATCCTGATCTGATGACAATGGGACCAAATGTGTACCCTTCCAGACAAAAAAATAATTTTCCAAATCGGTAAATAAATGCGGAAAACGGAGTTATGGGGTAACAAACATTAAAAAAAACAATGCAACCGAATTGAGAACCTCCTCCTTTTGTTAAAGTCGGTTAAAAAGGAAGTAACAGGGACGTGTCTAAAGCAGAACTTGATTATATGAAAAAAAAATTATGACTCTAGACTTCTAGAGGCATTATTCAGGAAGAAAACAGGGGAATACATTTGTATCGAATAATCGCAGCCCAACTCCCGTCTTAATATGGAACCGATGATCAGCGTGTGGTCTAAATGTTATAGAATTCCAGATAATGGGATTTATGAAGACCAGTTTAATGAAGTTCATTGTAAGATTGATTTACCCAATAGCCCCGCCACGGTAATTTTATCTAACTATTACCGTGGCCCCACTTAGTACTTTCAAGTAAACTAACCTAAGCATACCTATACAGGTTGGGAATAATCACATTGAACAGTTGAACGGGGGAGGGATTTAGATTTAGCATAGGCTTTTCGGTGTCATGAAGGATGTCATGTTGATTTAAAAAAAAACAAAAGAATAAGAAATATTCCTGGATTGTGGTAGTGTATGTTACTGGCATGTAATTCGATTTATTATGTGCTGCCCATTCAGCTAGCTGGCGGTCCACCTGATGATAAGTGGTCAGATTGGCGTATAGACATCAGCTATACCTGAGGATTCCTGTGCTACCTATAGCTATAGCCTATAATGCTCTCAAGTGCAACTACTGAACACAGGTACATGTTAGGTTGGGTATAAACGCTGTTTGTTAACAGATTTCTAATATATGAGGGTGGGAGACAGCCAAACGAGGACTATAGTACGAAAAGAAAACTAAAACCAGAATTTAAACCGCTATATACCTACCTAACTTTTGTTGAAATCTTTTGAATTTCGTAATAGTACATTATGATACTTGTGTGCAAAGTTGGTTATTACACAAAAAAACAGACTTGTATTTTTTAAGTCGATTTTTGGATAATAATCAATGAGAACGTCAGCAAATATGGCGCGCAAGTAGATACAGTCGAGGACATAAATATGTATACAATTAGTAAAATTCA
Organism: Achlya flavicornis; assembly: GCA_947623365.1. Classification (NCBI taxonomy): domain Eukaryota; kingdom Metazoa; phylum Arthropoda; class Insecta; order Lepidoptera; family Drepanidae; genus Achlya; species Achlya flavicornis. The sequence continues at coordinate 11,506,701 of OX392482.1, forward strand.
ACAACGGTTTCCTCTTAAACTACTGATTGAAATTATGAGATATTATAAAGGCAGAATCTTCTAACATATACTATTATGATTTGTGTAATAGCTTAACACTTAAATGTTAAACATGCGAGAAAATGGCTTTTGAATTTCAAAAAGTGTATACATATTTATGTCCTCGACTGTACGTGTTTTTTTTTCAGTGATTCGCTGTCAAACTGTTTTAACCGTTTAAATTAAGAATCGTCTTCTGCTTTGATTAAGGATACATCCAGATAGAGTGTTGTAGCTGTGCACGCGTCGATAAAAATAGCCTCTACTTAACTGTTAGAGGCTAAATCAAATAAAAATTAATAAAAATGCAAAATAATGTTCAATATTTAACTTTCTCCCGATTTTAATTGGAATATTTCAACAACTATTATCATTATGAACGTCTCTATGACAATCAGAATGACGCAGAGGGAGCGTAAAACGTAGCTGTTACGCGCAGCAGCCTATAAAAGTTGGCCTGTTTTATATATTCGTGTAGTATGGCAACGTTCTTTCCAGGTATATTTATTTCTATGCCTAATGCATGTCCTAAATTCAATTCAATGTAGGCAGTTATTAGAAAATGCAATGACTTCAAAAAAATCTTAATTCAAAATAAAAACAAATGACGGACAGAAACAGGTTAGCAAAATACTTACAACAATCTTTTCTCGGAATGAATGAGCTAATGCCATTTCCGAGTCATAATTTGTCATCTATTTTTATTTTTACGTGTAAATGTTTAAATAACAAATTAATAATACCTACAATACAGTACGTAATCGCTTGATATACGGCGCGCGCTCATTCATTTTCTCTCGAACTGGTAATCCTGACCTCAGTGTATGAATCATACGACCTGATACAGGCAAGCCTCCTACTAGTGCGAACATTACGAACTTACTACAAAAATAATAAGAATATTATTTATATCTATACTAGGTTTTAATTAATTTTTGTCAGTGACATTATGAATGCTTTGTAGGTACCTACGTAATTAGAACGCTTGTTTTAAAAATAGTTAATTGCTGAGATTTTTGCCAGCTCTTCTCAGCAATTCTTCTTTCTGTCCTCCGTGCAACAATGCAACACTTATAAATATTCTAACATTAATACCGGTTCGAGACCGGTATTAAAGTCAGAATGTTATAATAGCCAATCAAGATAGAATAGCCTAAAAAGATTCAATGCTAAAAAGGTATTATGAATTACTTAAGTAACCCTCCTCTTTACTTAAGTCCTCTTCCACCACACCGCCATCGCCACCTCTAGCAGATTTCGAACTCGGCAGAACGTTACGGTCACGTTTTCTTGTTTTGCAAGTTCTTGCTTCAAGTTCATCACCCAACACTGGGCCCACCACGGTTTTCCAGGTTTGCAGAATTAACCAAACTAAGCTGTTTCATTACAATCAATATATTAATTAGCGGGTTTTTAAATTTAATATTGTTTAAGGTTCATAGTACTCGTGGTTGAACTTCGCCTCCACCGGCGCCAGACCGTTGCACCACAGATTTCATCTCCTCGCTATTTTGGCGGCAACAATACGTGACTACCATATTCGGATGCTTTTATACGCATAAGTAAAGCCAGGTTTTTGCTTGAAAAAATCTTTATCTCTTGATATGGCAGCATTAAGTGACTATTGTAAATGTAAGTGGACATTGTATTTTTTCGTTACATTTAAATTAGTTTAGATCTTGTTTATAAGGCTCTAAGGCGTCGTCCTAATTGGCGACGATCGTACGATCAAACGATGCGATTTCGTCGCACAACGAGATTAAATACACAAAACGCTTTAGAGTGTCCTAATTGAAGCTCGCAAGTCATCGCGCGAGCACAGGAACAACAGTGCGATCGTGCGACGAAATCGCATCGTTTGATAGTACGATCGTCGCCAATTAGGACGACGCCTAATACTGTTGCTCGGCTGGGATTGATTTAAAATTCAAATGACTAATTTGGGACCTGTATTAGTCCCCTATGTAAGAAACGGGATAAGTATGATATGCTTCGATGAAATGTTAGCATTATCAAATCGAATATGTTCCTAGAATAAATGTTCCTAGGTTAGGATTAGTTTATCGAATATCAATATCGAAAACTTATATTTTTCCTAAGACATCCTAATGTTTAGATATGGCGCATACAGCACCCGGTTTTTAGCCCGCCCCTGCACTTAACCACCAGGCCAAGATGGCAAGAGACAGAGATAATAATAAATTGCAAAACCTGAACTTTGTTAAAATTAATTACGATACACCCTGACATATACAATTTACGCCTAAAGTCCGACATGTTGCGTCCTTCCTTTTAGGAACACGGTGACCGGTCGTTTCCTTATTTGGAATGAATTTTGGCTTTCGAAAACATTTGCCAAGTATGCTCCTCACATCAAAAGCTGCTTAATGAAGTAAGTACCTACTTATTCACATTATTTATCCATTTTTTACTTGGGATTTTATTCCCATTTCATATCGTTGAATGAGAGATAGATTTTTGTTAAATGTAGGTAAGGTTGATGTCGGCAGTTTAATGTCTCCAATTCTCTGAAGCTCAAGGTCTTTACCATATGCCAAGCCGTGGCCAAAGCAAGTGCTAGGTACTAACTATTTATTGAGTTATCTCTCCATACCTATAGGCCTACTCTATAGTGATACTTAGTTGTCATCAGGCAACACCTATTGATGTTAGAAGTTAAAGTTATTTTTTCTTTATTTTTGTTACCTATATTAGGTATGGTGTGCCTGTAGGCTTTGTGTGATTTACTTAGTAGTAGTTCGCCAGCCCCGGATCTACCACTTTTTCGAACTGAGGTAGAAACTTGATAGTGGTGCCCCCTTTCCAACGGTTGAAAATAATAATGTTTTTGCACCACAAAAAAACGCGGTACTGTACTGTACTTGTATGAAGAAGTTTTTACAAAATGTTCCGGTGGGCCTATCCTTAGTTTTGAAATCATTGGCTGCGGGCATCAGCAGCGCAGCAGATGGTTGGCGCCATATAATGGCGGAGATTTGTTTTTTTCTTCTAAATAATAATAATCGATTGAACAAAGCGCGCTGGATGCTAGGCGCTTTATGAAAAAAAAAATTTTTTTTTTTTCTTTTCAACCTTTATTTTGGCCCCCCTGAATATATAATTATTTAAAAATATTAATTTAACTTTTAATTTACAGATTGTAATGTATTTACGTCTTTATTCGAATTTTATCATATTATGTATTATTCAAAACATTAATATTTTAGAAATTTTTAAGAGTGAAATGGATCGTTGTTTTGTTGACATTGACAGTTCCTTGACATTTGTCTGTCAGTCAGCTGCATGTCAGCAGTGTCAGCTGTTTTGTTTGTCACGTCATGACACGACGCATCGCGACTTCGCGACCCTCGTAAATACTCGAATTAATTTATCACAGAAACCATTAAACAACTAAGCCTATGTAAATAAAAATGAGGTGACGTAGACTTCGTGAAAAGATATAAATTTATGCATTCCACAAAATAATATTGTCCAGTACATAATAATGGCCGGTGCCCCTGTTAAGTTAGGTTCGATTTTGTCTTTTTGTATTTTGTTTTATGCTGTTTACTATCGTAAAAATGACATTGGGGACGTGCGGTTATCCCCTGTAAAGGAGCATCTGTTATTTTTGGAGAGCGAGAATAAAGTAGGGGTTGGATTAAAGCAGCCAAGAGTAGCTCTTGGGTATGGAGCCTGTCACGACTTATTTGTGAATGCAACGTCCTTGTTAGACTACAGGGATATGAAAGGAAGCCCGGAGCATTTCAACGAAATATCCAACAAAGAGGAGTTCCTGAAAAGCTTCACGTATTTCTTCAAACACGGAGCCGCTGCTGAGTAAGTCAACATTCATTAATAATGTAATGTATTCTAATACAATAAAGGTTATAGTCTTGACCTCCTGTTTTAGTATTCTAGTTTAGACATAATTATTAGGTAGATAAAGGGTTTTTGTCTCTTGTTCATTACTAAAGTACTTTAAGTCAATTAATGATAAATAAAATTAAAAAAAAAACATAACTACATACACAGACTACCACTACATATAAAGTCCTTCAGTCGCATACATAAATATCTAGTGATAATAATTCACGATGATAATAAAAGCACTAAGCAGATTATCCTAATATGTCAGCTATTTCATTTTCCGATACATTAAATTGGAGTGTGTGTGTGGATTGGAGTGTATTGCTTGCTCCGTAATGGTTCGCAATGGCAACACTATGTTATTCCTTTTTTATTTGCATCTTACATGCTACAATAGCATTTAAGGAGAACCGTGGCTAAAGAATTATTTTGTCATTAAACCAGGTCTCTTTTCGCTGGTTAATCATATTTTGTGTTTTAATGTTACAGACGATTTGTCTCCAACTCAAAACTATATGACGATTTGCTTGAACAAGCATTAAAACTGTCAGACACAAGATGGACCATTGGAGGAAATGCACCGTTAATGGCAAAACGTTTCTTTATGGAAGGATGGAAGGTGCTACTTGCCGCAAAAATGAGCAATAAACTCAAATCATACATTCCAGAACAAATTAAGATAGTCGGTGGTAATGGTAATGAACAAATAAAGGATGATGTTCACATGATATTAGAATACAAAGCTGATGAAACATTTGGGCCGTTCAAAGCCCCAAGAGCAAATAGATACATTGTTCACAATGATGAAAATAATCCACTATTAAGTTCCTTAGAAAAGTTTGGTGAATACATGCCAGATTTTAATCCTAATTTACTAGTCATAAGCGGATTGCAGATGATGGATAACTATCCGTTTAAAGTTGATGATGAAAAAGGTATGTCATTTTAGATTTAGTTATTACTCTGACATCAATTTGATGTAAACAAAAGTGTGACAATGTTTTGCTAAGGTTATATTTTATTTTGATTTCAGATTTAAGAGCTGAAAGACTGGATTTGGTGAAAGAACAAATTTTATCACAACCGCCTAACACACTTGCTCATTTTGAGATGGCAAGTTTCGTTGACCTAGAATTACTCAAGCACCTTACAACCAAAGTCTTACCTTATGTTGACTCTGTGGGCATGAATGAACAAGAACTTACTAATCTATACAGTGTACTTGAATATGGTGAAGTCAGTGTTATAACTGATTCCAATCCTCGTATTGCCACAGCCCTCGATCAAATGCGTAAAACATTTGTTCTTATAAGGAAACAAAATGAAAAATATGCAAGTAAAAGGAAATTAACTCGTATACATGTCCATACATTGGCATATCAAGCAATACTGACTGTTAAAGATTCAGCATGGAAAAGAACTGAAGCAGCAGCTGCAAAAGCATCACTGACAGCTCATAGATATGTGTGTAACAGTCAAAATATTGCATTAGATAAGTCAAAGCTATTGTTAGATGATAGTTTTTCAACAACAACAGATAATGACAATACTAGTAGAGTTTTCTTTGAACCGACGAAGCCGGTAGCTTGTTGGGATGAGGTTGTTGACGGGGTGAATGTAGACATATGTGTAGCACCTGTCCTGATCTGCACCGAAGCTCAGTTGACTGCAGGTGCTGGGGATAATATCTCTGCTGCTGGGTTAGTTCTACAGGTTGATAAATAAATCTTAGCCTTTACATAAATGAACAATTTTATGAATATGTATTTTATATAGTTGACATTCTTATTAGTTCATTCATTTTCATTCCATTTTGATGACTATGCAATTATGCATTTATCTCAAATGTCTGTACTATGCATTTATCTCAATGTCTGTATAAATAGATAGTGCCATTTTTCTGGTATACATAATATTTACTGTGCGATCAAATATTGAAATATTTAATTTTTCAAGCTTATGATTTTTCGTGATAATTTGATAATATATCTAATATATTTTTTATTTAAGTTGTGACAAATTAAATAGTAGTTAACAGTCATATTTAATATATTTTATTTAAATCAATACTTAATTTATTATTGATATAATAGGAATTTTACCATTCCTATAAATTAAATAGTACATAATGGTTTACATTGAAAATTTTACTGCTTTACATTCCTAGGTACCTACTATATTAAAGTAATTATGTGGAATTGATGTAATGTAACTGTTGTATGAATAAAAACATTTTGATTATAATTTAATGGTTTTATTATTAGCTTACATTACAATTAATCAAACAAATGTACATCTTTAATTGGGATGGTAGGTAGGTACCTACTATGATAGTACTGATTATAGATATTTTATGAATACCTAATGATGAGTTATATTCCATTCCTTATGAATAAGCAATGGAAATTATTAGAGGCCTTTGCCAAGAGACACTGAACTGAGAGATATATGTATTATAAAGACATAATAGCTTATATACATACATATATGAGTCTCAGGATAAAGGGCTAATTGAAATTGAATGATAGAGTTCATTAGTTGTGATCATATTGACAAGTATTGTCAAAAACCTTTCCAAGTACCATCATAGGAAAATAACACGGTTTATGGCCCATTTTATAATGATAATGAGGGATCAAAAATAATTCTAACGAAATAAACAGGATAATGGCTCCAGAAGATGAATCTGATTTTTACAATCCCAAGACTTGCCTTGTTTCAATTTTGATTGTGATTGAGAATTTATTCCGAATATTTATTAATAACCAGTAAATAGTTTAAAAGCTGGTACAGATCTTTAAAATATAGTATGTGTTAGATTTCGCTTTTACATAACTGAGATATTTATATGGCATAATGGGTTTACATAATAATGTATAATAAATAAATCTGGAATTTTGAATAACACATGAAAAAAACAAACAAAATCAAATTAACATTAGAGTAAAACATCAACAATTTGAAAGTTATTATTAAAAGTAATTGATTATAGTTAGTATGTACATAGTATCTCACTAATTAACATAAAATGGTTAAAAGGCTAGTTAGTTAGTTAGTTTTTACTCTCATAAGACCAAAAACGACTCAAATGTTCATCACAAAAAAGTCTATGAGAGCTAAACTAAGACGCTGTGCAGACATGTATCCTGTGGTGGATACAAGCAACCAAAATTTTTTTTTTCTTTTTAAATTTATTTATTCAAAACACAGTGAAAAACAAACACAAAGTATTAAAAACCACACAACACAAACCTCAATGGGTTTATCTGTGTGTGGCGAGGACGTTCGTTCGCATAGTTCGCATGTAATTTTGAAAAAGTTAGTTTTTTAATTTATTTAGGTAAAAACATTTCAGTTTGCGCTTCACAAGTTATGCTTAATATCCTTATTTTTAAACATATCAACAATGTTATTAGGTATTTGATTTCTATAGAACCAGTATGAAATCAGCCACTCCCTACTCAGACATAAACTGTGTTTGATTACTGCTACAGGACACAGCAACTATGGTTTTGGTTGCTTGTATTGGACACAGGACACACATCTGTGCAACACTAACAAATAAATAGTTCATGTAGTATTTCTATATTAACTTGGGCATGAGATTTGATACTAATGATACATTGGTACAATACAATTGGCTTAAAATTTGTAATTTTTAAGAGTAAAATAGCACAGGTCCATTTAGTATAAAACTTCACATCAACAATGCCAATCTCAGTCTTAATTATGGCTTTAATAGTATTGGAATTTTAATCATCATTGTCTTCAAACCTAATGATTTTATTTTGGGCTTTAGCTGTAGCTCTGTAAGGGTCATAGAGACCACTTCTGATGAATCTCTTAGCTGCTTCTTTATCCACTATCGGTCTCTTATCATGGTCTTTCACTTCTTGCCATCTCAGCATAGTCATTTTTATTCTCTGAAGCTCATCCTTGATCGGATGTTTGGTCGGATCGACGCCTTTTATACGTAAATGGATCCAATGTAAAGAATTTAGCGTGAAGGCCATGAACAAATCGAGCTCAATTTGCGCGGGAAGTGGCAGTTTATCGTACTGGTCTTTCAACGGCAACAACTGATCCAAAACCTTTTGCACCTCTAATAAGTTCTCCTTGAGATTTTCGCAGTTATTTACAAAATCTGTATCCTTAGAAAGCTCGCCGTATTTCAAATCCCAATCCATTTTATTGTACTATTTTGTTCGGGATTTCAAGTAAACTGAGAATATGACGTTTAACCACGTTATTTCTTAATTGAAATTCATAACCTCTAGCCAGATACAGCGATTATAAAATATCATAAAAATATTTTAATATTTTTTTCTGTCAATAATTTTTAAATTGTCAAGACAGTGTTGCCAATCCTGATTTCCTGAAATATTATATTCCGAGCGACTACAGATGACACGATTTGGCACCCGATATGTAGGACCGATTTGGAGGGCCCCGACAAATTGGCATGTCAGTAGGCAAGTTGACGCAAAGTTTGTATGACTCTCTCTGTGGTATGACTAGAGATCTGTCCGGACTTTTTGGCGGGAACTGGCAGAGTGACGTTGCGTTTTAATTTTTATTTTCATAAAATAAATGAGTATGTAAGTAAGTAAGTATTTATTTGTAAAAATTTGGGTTTAAAAAAGATGTTAAAATTATTATGTATGTAGTATTAGTGTATTTTGAGTTTTATTCACGTTTTATTGCATATCATCGGTGGTATTTTATCCAATAAAGATCCATCCATGTGCACCAGTGAAGTGAAATGAAATGAATTATGTGTATCGTGACTTTTCAAGTTATCTCAAAAAGTCCGTGAAGAGACTTTTGTGGATGGTCACTGACCGAGGAGTATCATCAAATATGAAGAGATTTATTGTGACTGAAAGAAATTAGCCCTAATTTGGGCTTGGTTTGGTTGCCAAACTTAAAAATAAGAAGAAGAAGAGAGGTTGGTCCAAGGTCGGTCTCACCACCCAGCCACCGATTGGCCCTACATATCGATTGCCAAATCGTGTCATCTGTAGACGCCTTTAATACTAATAACAGACTATCCTATTTGGCAGACATGGACCATGGACCAAATACCTACGTCGGATACCGACAGTCCTATAGGCCTACGAACGCCTACGAACGTTCCGACAGATAGAGTTATTAGACGGGCCAGATTCTTAGCGTAGCGTTATATCTGGGCGTTATATTCTCTTTGGGCCAGATGGCGTGGTTGTTAAGAATCCACGCTGCAGGTCGTGGGATCAATTTTCCTCCATGAATGAAATGTATTTATTTGTATATGTATTTGTACATGAACATGTCTGCATGTCCTGCATGCTGAATCTGGGTGTAATTTTGTTTATTAATTAAGTACCTACGTATTTATTACAAGCAACATCCATATGTAGTATATAGTTTCCATAGTAAAAGCTCTGCTTAGTTTGGGGAAAAATGTCCCCAGTACCTACGCATCAACATACTTTTTGAGTAGGTATCAAGCATATTTCAAGCATTTATATTATCATCTACCCAAATAATAAAGTGCAACAAGGATGCTAGGAATATAAAAGGATAAAATATACTACACATCAACATACTTTTCACCCGACTGACCCGAAAGGAGGGTTATGTTTTTCGAGTGTATGTATGTATGTATAGACAACTCAAAAATTGTTTTGAGTAGGTACTTCAAGCATCTATATTATGATCTACCTATAATAAGGTGCAACAAGGAAGCTAGGAATCCTAGCATCCTTGTTGCATTTTTAGATGATCGACAACTTGCACGCCACACAGTGTAATCTACCTACCTACCTTTCATCTTTTGTATTATACCGTATATACAGGTATGTATTGTAAATAAAGATTTTGAATTTGTTCACCTTACCTCTACACTTAACTTAGTCTACACTCACAACACTCCATATTCTTCGTTTAGAAAACCTATAAGCGACAGGCTTTTTCTAGAGTTCCGTACCCGAAGGGTGCCCAACGGGACCCTATTCATCCGTCGTTTATCGTCCGTCCGTCTGTCTGTCAGTGGGCTGTATCTCATAAACCGTAATAGGTAAACAGCTGAAAATTTCACAGATAATGTATTTCGATTGCCGCCATAACAGGGCTCCCATACAAGAAAGGTTTTTTTGGCGTTTTTATAGCAATTTTTAGTTAGTTGATATTTTTACGGAACCCTTAGTGTGCGAGAGCAACTCGTACTTGGACAGTTTTTTTTCTACTTAGGTAGCAAACAAGCACACGGCCCGCACAGGGTCAGACTAGCCATATAGTCGAGGTAGCCCTAGCCAGCGCGGGCCCCTCGAGAGCCTGGCTTGCAGGTTGCAGGGCTTGCCGCAGCCAAGTGGTAGGTAGGGTAGGGGGGGCCCGGCTCTTGCGACCTACATGTTAACTAGATAGTTCATATCATTCATACTTACGAGAAGCAGGCTCAACAAAGCGAAGCAGTACTTCACATCGGGGAAAAGGCTGCAACTTTTATAAGTCGCAAGTCCGGCCTCATATGGAGTACTGCTGTCATCTGCGGGCGGGGGCACCTGGGTACCAGATGAGCCTTTAGACTCGGTTCAGCGACATGCTGCTAGAATTGTCTACGATCCCGAGCTCACAAGCGATTTAGAGCCCCTCAGTCTACCATCGCAACTCTCGCCATCGACGGGGAGTCCATCCTCACATATTGAAACCAGAATTGTTTCGAACTGTGCGATCTCAAAGGAGCTTCCTTCCGCGGACGCTCAGATTGTGGAATGAGCTCCCCGCCGTGGTTTTCCCAATGGAGTTCTTCAAAAAGACTTTGAAGAGATTTCTGCAGGGTCGGCAACGCGCGGGTAACACCCCTAGTGTTGCAAGTGTCCATAGGCTGCGGTAACCGCTTACCATCAGGCGGGCCGTATGCTTGTTAGCTAAGTAGTCTAAAAAAAAAATGCACGGTACTGAACCTGCAACAATCTCTTCACACCCTTGAAGAACCCCAAGCTACCCTTAGGAAAACCACAGCGGGGAACTCATTCGACAACCTGAGCGACCGCGAGATCTTAGAACAATCATTGCTTAGAATTAGTATCATATTTAGAAGAACCACTTATAGGCAATGACTTTTATTTGATCCACCAGGAGAGATTCATACTTACTTCTTCGTCTACTTGTTAATTATTGAAATAAGTCATGGGAGTAATTAAGTATTACAATTATTTATTTTCACAAAGAAACACAATTATAATTTCCAATTAGTAATGAGTGTACTTCAACATTTTATTCTAGTTATCATTACTTGTTCAATACATTTTTACGCTGATTTAAAATGGTCCTATTTCTATTAATGTGAATATTTAAAATTATTTCAAGGGAGATAATCAATCATCTAAATATTCAAAAGGTTCTGGAGGTTCAGGTTCTTTTTCCTCCTCAGTCTTGGGCCCGAACGCAGCAACTGGCTCAACCAAGGCTTGTTCTCCCTCCCCTGAATGGTTAAGCATAACAATGCCTCCAATTGTTACGTCTTTCAGTGGCAAAAATCCTGAACCATCAACTATGGAAATATTCTTCAATTGTTGCCTCATCACTCTGATGGGATTACACATAATCTCGAAATTCGGTTCAGGCTCTTTCTTTTCCTTAGTTTCTTTTTCCTCACCCTCTTTTTCTTCCTTCTTTCCCTCTTTGGAAGTTCCTGCGTCTTTATCAGATTTCCCGTGTACAGTTATGTTAGGATTGGGAGACTTGGAAGGCTTCTTTTCTTCTTCATCTACATCCATTTTAGAAGTGGATGATGACGTAACACTGCTGGCGGAGCCTTCAGCTCCGTGCGCCCTTCTGCGCGCCTTAGCTGCGGCAATACTCAGAACTGCAGTAGTAACTCTCTCCCTCTCCTCGCGTTTCTTTTCTTCTAATGGCGCCGGGTAGGCATACAGCGACGGTTTAGAGTTTGATTTAATGTCCAACAAAGGCATCTTTAGGTCGGAATTGAGCGCAATTAGACAAGTCGGTGTAAACGCCAGAGATAGACAGTGGGCGAGAGGGAACCAATACCAGTATTGGGTGAATACCAACATACCCACTACTGCAAGCATGTTCATGTGACCAGTTCTATTCTGAAGGGAAACCGTAACGTTACGACCGCCGGCGTCGATGATACCTTGAGCCATAATGGCGCCAAATTTGGCCATGACGTCTTCATGTTTGTTTGAGATCACCTGGGCATACAGTTGACGGAAATAGGTAACTTTCGGGCATAGAACCTCAGTTTGTTGAATGAGAATCATAGCAGAGGCAATCAAAGCACCTTGTCTTACGAAATTGACGGGATCGAATTTAACCATGGGTTCAAGTAGGCCAATAGCCTCGCGATTTCCAGTTCCGGCGCAAGCGATACCTAATGCCATAGCAGCGCCGTAGCGCACGTGAGGGTTGTAAGATTCAGCCAAAAGAGACACCACTGAAGGACATTGTTCGGGTGTTCTGAACAGTAAGAACCCGAGAGCCGTCACGGCTGCGCGACGTACGTCATCGTTAACGTCGGAAACGGCTACATGGAGCAGAGTTCGGATGGAATCATTGTTGCCAGTGCCACAATAAGCAGTCGCAATAGTGTAGCACCCAGCGCGTCGCAATAACGGGTCTTTGTCTCTGAGCAGTTGTTGGACAAGAGCATCGGCCTCTTCGAGTCTTCCATACATAGTGAAGGCTATTCCGACAGCTAAGCCTCGTAAGATCTTCTCGTGTTGTGTCTCTTGAGCGTAAGCTACCATGTCTTCAATGGCTGCTGCATGTCTAGATCCTAACATGACCATACCCATGGCTATACCTGCAGCTTCACCGGTTACGGCGTCATCTTGGTACAGATTAAATTTGAGTTGTTCATAGACATCTTGTCTGTGAGTACCCATAGCAGCAAGGCCAAGGCCGAGGCAGCCACCATGTCGCACCATTTCATTCTGAGCATCTTTTAATTGAGTTAAAAGATAGTCAATGATATTAGCACCATGATTAGCATGAATGAGACCTAGGGCGTACAAACCCCCGCCCTCTGAATATCCGGATGATGGACCAGCCTCTTTAGGTAAATACGACTGCATGAGAGCTAAAGATTCGCCTTCGTGACCCCTGTGAATGACTCCAAGGGAAGCTGTCACCGTTAATTTTGCCCAATTAGTAGCTCTCGCAAGCCATTCTAAGTTGTCTCTTAAGAATTGATCACTTGTTGTACCTGCATGCATGAAAGCATTGGCTATGACTGTGGCTGTGTGGCAAATTGATACTCTTATTGCATCTTTGGTGTTCTTTAATATAAGCATATCAGCATGATTAGACCTAATGAGAAATTGTAACTGGAGACCAATAGAAACATCACCCCCTAAAATTGATATTAGTTTTTCAACCCTTTTTTGATGTTCTTTTTCTTCATCACTAAGACTTTCTATATCTCGTTCTGGCTTCTTAGATTCTTCTACAGGTGGCTGGTCTACTTCCATTGATGGTTCTGGGAAAGGACCTCCTTGAGGTTGAGGCTTTCCACCCAAGGCACTTGGGATTGGGGCAGTACTCCTTAAGGCCTGTAATACCCTACCAAGGAATTGTTGTGTGGCTGAGTCATATAAATCAAAGCCTATTTGGTAAGCCATTAATACAGATTCTTGTGGCCCACTGGATAGTTTGTCAAGGATTTCAGCTACTGAAAGGGGGTCTTCAAGGAAGATGAGGCACTGGCACATATTGACATAGTCTGGGATGTTGAGGCCTCTGTAAAGACCTACCAGGGATCGGAGAACTGTGCTGCGGAAGCCTTTGTTCTGGAGGAGACTCATAGCTACAGTAAAGGCATACTGAAGCATTCCTGTAACAAAAATAGAATTTGTATAATTATGTATCACATCTAATCACCAGTGGCATGTCTGGTCAATCACATACATTTTAAAATCAGTATAGAATTTACACATATGGATGTCACTACAAATATCATTTAGTTAGACTGATAGAGAAATAATAGGGTATTTGACGACAGTTCAAATTAGCAACTTTTAATTGTCGAAACGAAAGTTTATACAGAGGTTTGTATGAAATAGAAGCAGGTGACGTCATTATTTTACAGCGTCAACTGACCTACTCTTATTGGTTTAACTGGTACAAAAAATATCATGGTATTAAAAGCTTAAAATGTACAACATTGTCACGCACGTAGGCTTTGGCTATCAGCTAACTATCAGCCTACGACCGGAGCATTCAAAATAGTAGATGTTGAAGAAAAATGAAACTTATAGACTGTCTTCCATATAGTTTATTGAGTAAAATAAAGAACTGTAACAATGAAAATACGATATAAAACACTTGTAAGAAAGAATATAATAGATATGAATACTGAGACAACAATTTGGGATACAAGGAAGTGGAGATATGAAACGAAGGAACTTACCCCAGCTGGGTTCTAGTAGTATGTTAATTATTTATACTATAAGTGCACTGGATATTGTCACATTGTACACACGGCTATATATCAAGTATTGTACACATTGGTAACTTATTTCACTTTATGCAATAAATATATTCTGATTTGTTTTATTTCACTTGTAAAGACATGACCGCACAATTTAAGTTTTGTCTCAGAACTGATCGAATAGACTGAATGTCTGATGGACATTCTTCATATGAGATTTCAAAAATTTGAAAATTAGAATTCGAAAATTGATCATTTGAAAATTTAAAAATTAGAATAAAGATTTGTGACCAGAAGCAATAATAGAAATAGGAGAGGTCGCATCGTTACAATACCCGGGGCACCGTGGTAAAAAAAATCTTGAAGAGATTTTTTTTATGTATCTTCTAAATAAAATAATGTTTGGTATAATTTAGTGAAGGTAAAACCCTTGATAACGATGTGACTAAAAAAAACAATTGAAAGTATTAATAAAAGAAGGCAATTGGTTAAATAAAATCTATCTCTGAGTAGACAAAGTATTTGAAAATGTTAAATTAATTGATTCAAAAGTAAAAATTTAATTGGTAAATGTAAAATAATTTCAAATTAATAAATCAAAAGTTGGAAGATGTTGGAAGACAATATTTTTAAAGTAAAATGTTAGTAAAATGGTTATGTGAGTGATTAATTTAGAGATGGAATGTTATTTATAATGTTTATATACATATAGTTAGTTTCGCCATTCATAAAGATTCAAATTCCTCATTCATACATCATATCACTTTGCAGTCTTAATTCCATATTTGTGGAGTTAAGACGCTGCACAAAAAGAGACGCTTTATATTCATTAGAAAGCTGCTCAAGAAATCTAACTATAAATTGGTATAAGCTTATTTAGGCAGTTACCATCTGCTGCATTAAGGGTATATGATGGATGATAGTGATAATTTATACACAAGTGCACACTGCACAAAATAATGTACTGGTAAAGTACTAGGTAATTGTGTTTAGCACAATAAATAAGGTAGATAGTAGTAATTACTATTAGGTAATTACTAAATTAGTAATAATTAATAGTAAGCATTTTAATGCTAATAAAATAACCACAGGCTTATTTAAAGTGTTGGCACCGCACTACCATAGGCTTATTTAAAGTGTTGGTACCGCACTACCATGGGCTTATTTTATGTGTTGGTACCGCACTATTCAGAGGTTGAAGATATGTGTTTAAAATACCAGATATGGAATGGGGCTTATTTAAAGAGTATTCCTACCGCTCTATACTGAAAGATAATTGCATGTAAGTAGAAGTTAATAACCTCTATTAAAAAAATAATAATAATGAATATACAATAAAATTACGTGAAACGTTATGATGGAGTTCCAAAATACGATGTGGTGAAAAGAATAAAATATTTTAAATTAATTAAATTAAAGTTAATTATATTAACATTAAAATGGTTAAGAATTGAAATTTTCAATGAAAGTTTCAAATTGATAATCAAATGTATTTACAGTTATAATATAAGAAATTATGTTGTCTAATAGGAATTCTAATAAATCAGTGACCGACATAATGGGTTTTTTGAATTTTGAGAATTATGTTGTCTAATAGGAATTCTAATAATCAGTGACCGTCATAATGGGTTTTTTGAATTTTGAGAATTATGTTGTCTAATAGGAATTCTAATAAATCAGTGACCGACATAATGGGTTTTTTGAATTTTGAAAATTAGAATTCGAAAATTGATCATTTGAAAATTTAAAAATTAGAATAAAGATTTGTGACCAGAAGCAATAATAGAAATAGGAGAGGTCGCATCGTTACAACATATATGACGTTTTAGAGTATTTTTTGATGTCTTATACACTGAATAGTGTTTTAATATTTATTTTTCACTGTCAAATACCCTACTCTAAGTAAAAACTCTATTAAATCAATTATGATGAAACTTTGTTGCAAGGGGATATAATTTGAGGTCAATTTCTTTAATAATATTATGAAATTGGTGTCTAAAACACAAATGTTTATTTCCTTTATTTGACTCCTATTTTTGTTTTCCACTCTATAGACACAGAATGAGCTACCGCCAATACCAACCAATCAGGCCTGGTGCAAAATTTTATGAGTGATATAATCGGACAGATTGCTTGACAGGAATATATTATTTAAACTATCTAAAATTTATATGTAAACAACAGTTTTTTTTTCCATTTCTTACATAAAATTTTTAGGGTTCCATACCCAAAGAGTGCCAAAGCTGTATCTCATGAACGTTAATAGACAGCTGAAATTTTCAGAGAATGTGTATTTCTATTGCCGCTATGATATAAAATTTGTATAAAAATTAGAAATTAAAGGGCCCCCATACAAGAAACGTTTTTTATGGCATTTTTTTCCTTAGCTAAGTTGAATTAGTTGATATTGTAAACCCTCTGTGTGCGAGTCCAACAAGCAGTTGGCCAGTTTTTTTGGTTACATTGTGTATGTGTATATTATGTTTTGGTGTCTTACAGTAATAGCATTGGCTACCGAAGGATATAAATAGACTGAACAAAGGAGGCAAGATGTCATGAATAAAACGAATATAGCCTATAAGAATGACTATCAAAATTCTTTGTTTACAAATTATGGCAATTTACCTGCAATATCATCAGATTTCATGATAGACTCCTCGAAGATGTCCATGCGGCGAGTTTCAAGTGCCAAACCTAGTGCTTGTCTGTATTGCCCATCGTCAAGACATCTCTGGAACATACGATTGACGATGGCTTCTAGCCGAGGGTCAATCACTTCAGCAGCACTGTCCACAAACAGCGCCTTCCTCTTCTGCGTGTAGAAATCAATCGCCTTTGCAATCGTTGTATCAACATACTCATTTCGTCCGTTCACATCAAACAGGTCACCAGCGCCCAGCGCGTACGTCAACGAATCTTCAAAAGCACCCAAGTGGTAGTAAACTTTACTCGCTACCAAAGCGGCCAGTTGGTGCTGCGAGAACACTTTATCTTCATGCAGGATCTCGATCTTCTCAATTGATTCAGATATCTCCGGCCAAAACTCGTCGACGATGTTGTCCAACCTTTTCAGGGCGAACTCTTTCACTTCGGACATGGGTTCGTCCAGCAGGGATATTATCCCCGCGGCTGATGTGATATTCATTTTGTCGTTTTAGCTATCACACTACAATTAAAACAATTTGTACAAAATCTTTTCGAAATTAGTACAATACAATGCGATGATTTGACGAATTTCTTTTCTTATTACATAGACAACATAGAGTTGATTGGGTTTCCACCAATTTATTATTTATTTCACACATAAATGTTTACAAAAAAAATTACTCATTAATATTTTTACAGTAATTACAGAAAAGTAATCCTTTTTTTTTTTTATTAAAAAAAATGTATATTTTATTATATGACAAAACTTTTTTGATGTATGTATCCGGTTCGGTTTGAGATTCCACGAAAGGAAACATTGGTACCATACTAAAAATAAGAAAAAGAACGGAAACATTGTTACATAGACAAAAACAGGGAACATTTGAAAACTATATAAAATTAGTGGTCGCTATATTGTTATTTAAGATACATAATTTATAGTTGAATATAAATTTATTTTTCTATAATATAATATTTTATTATTAACAATAAGTGAGCAAAATATATTAAAATTATCAATTATTGAATTCGTTCTATAAATTAATTAAATGAAATATGTAATTGTCGAGGTATTGGAATAATCGTGTATTCTGATCTGACAGTCTGTCATTGACTGTCATTCATTAACCGTGTGAGTTGTCATTTTTCCGTCATACACATTCCTACGTAGTACGAAACATCTGTGAGAAATTAATTTGCTAAGCTAATTATTTCATTATTTCAAAATGTTAGACCTATTCAGCATCTTCAGTAAAGGAGGCATAGTTTTATGGTGTTTTCAAAGCACCAGTGAAATTTTTTCACCGTCCGTGAATGCTTTAATTCGCAGTGTGATTTTGCAAGTAAGTTCATTTATCTCGGGAAGCCCCAGAATGTTTATTAAATTAATGCAATTAGTCAGAGGCAACGTGGAAACTATAGTGAACTTGTATGTGCGCACGTAAACATATATTAACTTATATTTTCTTATGTATTTTGTGATGTCTTTAATAACATATTATCAAGGATTACGTCGCAGAAAGAAAAGTCAGGTCTCGAATTCTAATTTAATTTACGTCATATTAGTATTTTTTAGGTCATTTTAGGTCTATATGTATTTGTGGATTATAGTTTTCCTTATGTTATATAAAATCTTAGTAGAATACCCAAAGGATATTTTGTAAGATGTATATTTTATTTTAATTCATGGATAATGTACTGAGAAATGAGCAATCTAGGAAGGAAGACAAAAAATAACTAATTTTATGAATGAAAATGAAAAATGAAAAAAAAAAAAAATTATTATAACTCATACTTTTGCTTTCAGGAGCGTTCAGGCAATAATTCATTTAACCACAACTCACTATCACTGCAATATAAGCTCGACAATGAGTTTGAGCTGGTATTTGTGGTTGCATACCAACGCATCCTGCAGTTATCATACATTGACAAGTTCCTCAATGACATACAATTGGAGTTCAGAGACAAGTACAAGAATGAGCTGCAAGGAAGCAAGAATGTTACGGACTATAATTTCAGAATGACATTTGATAGAGTTCTGCGGGAATGTGAAAGTTGGGGTAATTTATTTATATCCTTACTAGGTTTCGACTCATGGTGTCAGCCATTTTCCTTGATATAAAGTAGTTGTGAATAGAAGTATGACAACTTTTAGCCAATTTTCTTCACAGTTGGTTCATGCTATTGAGATATCAAGAGGTATCAAACAATCACACTTTTAAATCTTTGTATACTTATTGCATTGCAGTATAAAAGTATTGCATTTTAAATCTTTGTATACTTATTGCATTGCAGTATAAAAGTATTGCATACAAATTGCTATATCTAAAGTATTGTAACACATTATTATGAAAGTGATATATTATGTATACTGTATACACAATTGCATCAAGTCTATGATAGGTAATATAAGATAATTTTAAATGGTAATTTTAATTAAAAAAAATATAAAATAATTTTAAGTGGAAATTTTGATAAAAAAAAATTATGATGGATGGTCCATGAAGACTTCCTTATTATAAAAAAGTGTCCATGGTTTGATCCTTAACACAAACTATAACTAGGTACTTTTCTTTAAATATTTCACCATGTTTATGAATAAACTACTGTACATTTTTTAAGACATATTTACATAGTTCTATTTGTAATTTACAAAATGGATTGTTACAGCCAAGTCACAAGCTAAGATTCCAAAAGCAATGAGAACATTTGAGGACTCGCTGAAGTCCAAGAAGACAGTTGCGTCTATGATAGAGCGCAAAGGAGATGAGAAGAGTAAAAAATCTGGTATGTTAATTATTTTATAGTATTAATGCAGCTATGAGTAGCAAAGATGTGCCATGCCCTAACTGCACAGTTTGTTATCTTTAGTACTTTCCTTAAAAACTGGTTAATTTGTTAAGCCATTAAAACATAGTAAACAAACAGACAGACATACTTTCTCATTCACAACATTTGGTAGGCAAATTATAATTATTTCTTACAAAATCTCACCCACAATATCAAATTGTACTTCTACTATTGTAATCTTTTAATTAAATGTTACAGTGAAAATAGTAGAGAGCAAGTGTCTGACCAATGGCAAGGTGGAGGATTCCCCGGAGCCAGAGGATGACGTCATCGCAGCTAACAGAGCCAAGCTGGCCCAGAAGATCGCCTCCAAGAACAAGAAGGAGGTTAAGTAAGTATTTTTAATGCTTGTATATTTTGTTCGAAGTTCTTGTGGTGTAGCATGATCAGCCATTCTTAATCTACCACTGGTGAGGCCATGTGGTGATGGGTGATTGCCTAGTGGTATTTCAACTGGGGCATTTTCCGTGCTTCAGAAGGCATGTAAAGCCGTTGGTACTGGATATCACTTAATTGTGATAGTCGTTAAGCTAGTTGAAGGCCCACTAGCTGGCTTGAAAACTCCAACAGTAGGTTGACTGCTAGCCTACCTCCACCAATCCACAGTGGGCATGTGTGGTGGAGTATTTACCCATTCCCGCCCGCCCTCATTTGTGAAAGGAGGCCTGTGCTCAGCAGTGGGACATTAAAGGGCTGATGAAGGTGCTGATGATTTATAGTTATTATCACACTCAGCCAGTTTGAGATCACCCAAAAAATCACAAATTCAAAGCCAATTCAATTAAATTTACTAACTAAATCACACTATCCAAAAGTCCTATCTATTTTTCTCAGGTGTTTTTTATACCCCACATCACTTAAAGTTTAAATTTATCTTTCATAATAGGGATGATTCTTATTTACAAAAAAAAATCTAATTAGTCCGGCAGTTAGATTATCAAAAAATATTGGACACACCAAATCATTAAAAAAATTACAAAGATAAAGCGAGTCAAAGTTCGGGAGTGGGGGCTTGTGACGTCACTTTAGAGCAAAAAGTATACTTTAACGAACGTCACGCATAATTTCAACGCGATATCTTCGTATTTTTTGTTTATTTGATAAAAGAAAATGTGTGTAATATTTAAATAAATAGAATTGTTTAGTCATGTAGGCTTCATGCTGAACCCTGGTTTGAAGTAAGTTGTTGGGATGTCCCAGGAAGTCCCCCAAAAGCCCCCCGCCGCTGGAGCGCGTGAAGAAGCCGCGCGTGTGGGAGCTGGCGGGCGGCGCCAGGGACCTGCCCGCGCTCGACTTCAGCACCGACAAGCCTGAGGACGCCGATAACAACATCAACCCTGATACACAGGTACCACACACACACTTTTTTAGCCAGCTTAAAAAAAAACAGCCAAGTGCGAGTCAGACTCGCGCACCGAGTGTTCCGTACAGACCTGTAGGTATATAAGTAAATGGTAGTATAGACCTATTTGATATGAATATCAATTTGTGACTTGGTATTAAAAAAAATGACTTACTAGATCTCGTTCAAACCAATTTTCGGTGGAAGTTTGCATGGTAATGTATATCATATATTGTTTTTAGTTTTATCACACACATTTTACCACTTTGGAAGTGTCTCTCGTATAAACTATTCAGTTTAGAAAAAAATTATATTAGAAACCTCAATATCATTTTTGAAGACCTATCCTACGTGTTTGGTGTCTATACACGTACGAGTTTTATGAAAATAAAATTTTGAGTTTCAGTTCTATGTATGAGGAACCCTCTAAATATATTGTTTTTTTTTTCTATTTTTGTGTGAAAATCTTAATGCGGTTCACAGAATACATCTACTTACCAAGTTTCAACAGTATAGTTCTTATAGTTTCGGAAAAAAGTGGCTGTGACATACGGACGGACTGACAGACATGACAAATCCATAAGGGTTCCGTTTTTTGCCATTTGGCTACGGAACCCTATAAAGGAGGAGGTTCTCAATTAGTCTGTATATGACTTGACACAAACAAAAGATATTGTTATGATGTTAGTAATACGGTACTGCTAATCTTTTACCAATAAACCTGTATGTGGTCACCAATGACTCGGCTTATTGGATTTGGATGGTTTAATATGATAGAATTTCTCAATGGAAAATAACACAAACTGGTATTGAAGCAGTTTATTCAACATTATCATCAAATCAAATTTATAATTGATAAGCATATCCTCACCTCGTTACCTCGAAGCGCTCGTGGTGTAGCATGATAATCAGTTCTTAAATCGGCAAGTTAAGCTACCACCGTCGTGGTCGGTACCGGGTTAAATCGAGCGTTTCCGTGCTTCGGAAGACACGTAAAGCCGTTGGTCCCGGTTATCACTTAATTGTGATAGTCGTTAAGCTAGTTGGAGGCCTTCTAGGCGACTTGAAAACTCCAACAGTAGGTTGACCACTAGCCTACGGAGCATCGATCCGCAGTGGGCACGCGTGGTGGAGTGTCTGCCCATTCCCATTGACCCTGATTTGTGAAAGGAGGCCTGTGCTGAGCAGCGAGCCATTATAGGCTGATGATGATGATGATGCATATCCTTGGTCAATGACAAATCCTGAAAACAGATATGAAACTTAACACTTACCTTTCTACTAAGATGCTAACAAGCTTACGAACAGCCTGATTGTCTCAAATCTTCACATTCATAGAGAGAGGGGTTGGTGGGAGGTGTTGTGGCGGAAGCATAAAGAACAAAGTGCACCCTCACTGCCAGCAAAGCGGCTCCTCATAGAGTATATAATACACATTTTACAGGAAAATAGTCATGACCAATTTTGATCGCATCAAAATTCAGGTTGAGAAAAACAATTGGACCGAATCGCTTAGTGACTTTCGCAGTGGAACAGTCTTTAATCGTCTGCAATCCGCGACCAACTTCACTGGGTCATCTGTTTTAGACCTTCAGTTAAAAGAAGTTGGCTATTACCTCCTATTACTGTCTTATTTATTTGTGATGTCATATCATGTATTTGTGTTAATATTGCAGTTGGTGGGTCAAATGACGGGCGCCATTCGTGACCTGGAAGTGGAGTCCGACGAGAGCAGCAGCGAGGACGATGAGGAGCAGCTAGACCACCAGCCCAGCCCCAAGAAAACCACCGGCATGTTCAGCATATTTAAGGGTATGTCGAAATAAATGTCACTATGTCCCTTAATTCGTGCCCTCCAACTTTACCACACATACTCACATACGGGGTGTACACCTATAACTAAATACAAAGTCACTGTTATTTTCGTTAATTATTTCACAGGTCTGCATTATTATTTGATGCATAGGAAAGGACCTGACTTCCGTAACACAGGCTTCGGGCAGAATATGATGTACTAATTTCTGTATATAAAAATGAATCCCTAACTCCCTAGGTCACGCCATAACTTGAGAACGACTTTACCGATTAGATACATTTTTTTTCTAATATGGAGAAGGTTCTTAAGGAAAAGAAATTAAGAAAGTTGCGTAGAAAATTTAAGAAAACTTTACGGTAGGGTGGGGTAGGATATCACACGGGTATGCGAGTGTATCCGCCGGGCACAACTAGTTTAAACATAATACTAGAAAGTCTGAAGCCAAGTGCATCTACGACAGTTACACTTAAGACCTAATCGTATTCTACCATCGTTGACCACATCGTCACATTTTTATTACAAAAAAATAAAACTTATCCGGCTCGAAGGACCAAAACAATGGTCTCATATAGTTATTTTTTATGATGCAGGTCTGGTGGGGTCCAAAGCCCTGTCTGAGGAGTCGATGCGGCCGGTGCTGGACAAGATGCGCGACCACCTGATCGGCAAGAACGTGGCCGCCGACATCGCCAACAAGTTGTGCGACTCAGTCGCTACCAAACTTGATGGGAAGGTCAGTTCTACACGGTCACTTTTAAATCGTTGTTTTGCTAGAACAAACGTTGTTAAAACTATGTCTACTAACGGTCTATAGCATCGAATAAAAAAATAAGTCATTGGTTTTTGAAATCACAAAACATATTTACAAATCGGCCCAGTGCGAGTCGGACTCGCAAACGGAGGGTTCCGTACAGTATTAACTAACTCATTGTGCTATGAAAACAAAATACCAATAAAAAGTTGTTTGTTGTATGGGCGCCCCCTTTAATTTTATTTCATTTTTATTATTTTTATAAAATTCAGCTGTCTAAATATTACCGTTCATGAGATAGACAGACAAGTCTTAGTAATAGGAACCCTAAAAATTCGGAATACAGACACCGCGCACACTTAAAGTAGTTGCGGCGCGTTCTTTAATAACTTTGTCTTTTTTGTGTTTTTGGCTTTATGTTGTTTGTAAGTAATTTTATGTTGTATTCTGGCGCGTGAGTAAAGTCACCAGAGCTTATTGGGGAGTAGAGATGGGCTCCGACCAAAAATAATCCGGCGGCGGCGAGCCTGTAGGAACTGGGAGCCAATTCTCATTCACTCGAATTCATCACTCGTTCGTAATAAAGTTCGAACTCGTACTTTATTCGAGTAAAAATCAAGTTAGGCTATTCTGACAATTTCGAAGCCGCCATTTTTTGTCTTATTTTTCGAGGGCTAACGCTCGAACTGCTTCGACTCGTCGGGACCGTTCGAAACGTATTTCGAATGCGAACTGTCATACGTCAAACAGTTCGGTTGTCATTTGGAAACGTAATGACAGATAAACCTAAGGATTTCCGTTACGCACAGTCAACTTTTTATATTAATTTATAATTATTAAATTGATTAATTTATGAATTCCGATTATATCAAGATATAAAAAGTGTAAAACGTTGTTTTAAATATGTCATAGTCATTCATTTGTTTTTAGAATTTAATTTAAGATACGTACGTTAACAAAACGCAATTATCAAGTGAAACGAAACACGTCTTACAATTTGTATGTATCAAAATGGCAACATTTATTCCTTACACTCGAAATTATTTCGAAGGTTAGTTCGATTAGTGCCGAGAATACAGGAATCGAAAAATTAACTCCGCCCCTCGAAATTTTACGGTCGAAATTGCACTCGTATTGCAAGTTCGATTCGAAGGCTAGTTCGTGGAAAGTGAGAATTGGGTCCCTGGTCGTGCGACAAGCGGCGGCGGCAGCGCTTACTAAGCGGCGAGGCGCCCATCTCTATTGGGGAGGGGGAAAGGAACCACTTTTCTCCCTCCCCAATAAGTAATGCGTCGTGTGTTGCTAATATGGCTACGGTTACAACCAAGCCGTTGGTTGGATAAAAAATGATTTCCAAGCCAGTACCTATATGGTAACTTCAACTTCTTGATAAACACGTAGGGCCTAAGTGAGTGTGTTTATTTCAGGTGTTAGGAACATTCGAGAGTGTTGCCAAGACGATAAAGGCGACGCTGACGGAGTCGCTGGTGCAGATCCTGTCCCCGCGGCGGCGCGTCGACATCCTGCGCGACTGTATACACGCCCAGCACCAGGGCAGGCCTTATGTCATGGCCTTTTGTGGGGTACGTTACATTTTTATTAACCGACTTCAAAAAAAGGAGGTCATCAATTTGGTTGTTTTTTTTTCTTATGTTTGTTACGGTACGAGGCACGAATGGTGAGCACAGATAGGCAGTAGTTTTTATTTATTTATTAATCTTCACAATGTACATAACAGTTTATAACCACAGAATGATCAAAATTTCTATGACTGCTCTAAATACCTCACGGCACATCTGCGAATTTCAGCCACCGATGAATGAAATATATCCAGCCCCATATTTTCCCTGAACATACAGTTAAGCATTCTCAAAGCACACGAAAAAGGGCGATTTCGCATTAAATTAGTCCTGGCAGTGGGTAATGCAAAAATTCGATGAATCCTAACGTTAGCACCTCTGTTTGGTACATATAATGACACCTCCGCCAACAACGCGGGCATATACGTTTTACCTTGCATCAGATCACATAAATACATTATAAGTGCTACGTTTCGTAGTGGGGGCAAGTTCGCGCATGTACACTTTTGGCCAAATCGCAGTAGCCAAATTACATGCGAGAATCCAATAGACGACGAGCATCGACTGACGAACCAATCGTGTGCAGCTCGGCGCTCCTCCGCCTTCATTCCGACAAACAAACCGCAAAATCAATACTGCGCAGGTGTCGATCTATGCTCACCACTCGTGCCCCTTACTATATCTGATTTAAAATGTCATCTCAACGCGTCAAAATTATTATTTCCTATTGGCTGCCCGGAACGACTTTGTTCGCGTGGTGTCCTACTAACATAAACCCTAACCTACCAATACCCCTACTCTACCCTACCCAACCCCTACCCTCGCAACTGTCTTAATTTTTTCTTTCATAACAACCTTCTCCTCATAATAACAAACACAACAAAAAAAGAATTAGCGAAATCGGTCCAGCCGTTTACGCGTGATGGCGTCACCAAGAGAGATAGGGATTCTTTTTTATATATATATATATATATTTTATATAGATAGTATTATTTAAAAATGTTCGTGCAGGTGAACGGCGTGGGCAAATCCACGAACCTGGCGAAGATATGCTTCTGGTTGATAGAGAACGAGTTGTCGGTGCTGATCGCCGCCTGCGACACCTTCCGAGCCGGCGCCGTGGAACAGCTTCGTACTCACGCCAGACATCTCAACGCGCTACACCCTGATAGCAAGCATGGGGGGAGGAAGATGGTGCATCTCTATGAGAAGGGTTATGGTAAGTTTTTTTTTTTAACGAAGTTCCTTATCGCGCGTTGCGAAGGGGGGCTAGACGGAAAAAATTAAGACCAAAAGTTGTAACGACACTTTTTGCTGTAGTTGTAAGCCGTGCGGCGTGCGCATGTTTCTCTGTCTGTCTCTCTCTCTCTTATAGAAAGCAAGCCAGTTATTTTCGTTTCGTCTTTCTATTTCGCATTGAAAAAACAATGTAAAATATATAGTAATATTTATACATATTTGTTTTTAACTTCGTTCCATCCGGGTGTCCCTTGACACCTCTCAAGTTTTTTTTTTTTTTTTTTTAAACTATTTTCCTGGCCCCTCTTGGTTAGCGGTTTGCAACACGGAGCATTACCGATTACCGTAACCCTTTCTCTCTCAGTGTGCTCTGGCGACCTTACTCACGCGTATGAACACAATATACAGTTATTTGGCTGCGGTATTCTGTAAAATACGTATCGAAATGCTCTTTGACAGAATAAACTTCAACGTAAATTAGTCGGATTAATATCCTGGGACATTATTCTCACAAAATTGTCTGATCCCAAACTTAGTAGAGCTATACAAAGTGTACTAGACTACATCAGGTATACACTCTTTTCGATAAAAAGTTTCAGCTCAAAATAAATGTGTGCCACCGCTCAAATCAAATAAAAAAAAAAGTCATTTATTCAGTTTAGGCCCTAGTAAGGCACTTATGGGCGTTAAATTGGTACATACAGTTGAATTTACCACCGGCTCGAAATACACCTAAACTGAGAAGAGACTCCGGCAAGAAACAGTGATAACAAATTGTGTGTTTAGTGTTTCCCTTTAGTTATTTTTTATTTCTAAGGCAGACTTAAGTAAGTCATGCTCACTTTGAGAACTCTGCTTGCGGCGGTGTCGTGTGACGGGTCGCTCACTTCCCTACAATATGGCGAGGAGGGCGATGGCTGCCACACGCGTCATATGCGTGAACAGGTGCTGCTTGTGGGGGCTGGTCTGCGCCGAGTTTGCTATTTATTTACTTATTAAATATTTATTCAGTCTACTTTGTAATTTTGCCGCGGCGCCGGGGCACGCAATTGTTTTCAGTGCGATTAGAATGTAAATATTATGTAATGAATCTAATGCCCTTTCCTATACACGTTGTTGTTGTTAAAAAAAGAACCTAGTCTTATAATAAAACAAAATTCCTCACAGGCAAAGACGCAGCCGGCATAGCAATGGAAGCGATCCGCTACGCAAACGACTCAAAAATCGACGTGGTTTTAATCGACACAGCCGGCAGAATGCAAGACAACGAGCCCCTCATGAGGGCCCTCGCTAAACTTATCAAAGTCAACGAACCTGATATGGTGCTATTCGTCGGCGAAGCCCTAGTCGGCAACGAGGCGGTTGATCAACTCGTCAAGTTCAACCAAGCATTGGCTGACCATAGCTCCTCAGCCAATCCTCACATGGTTGATGGTATCGTTCTAACTAAGTTCGATACGATCGATGATAAAGTCGGAGCAGCCATTTCGATGACTTATATAACGGGTCAGCCGATAGTTTTTGTCGGCACCGGTCAAACTTATACAGATTTGAAAGCATTGAATACTAACGCTGTTGTGAATGCGTTGATGAAGTGATTTTGTATTGAATCCTTGTATAATGTTTATGTGGTTACGTTTGCATTATACATTATATTGTTTCGTTCTAAGTGTCAATGTTTGTTCAAAAATGATCTTTATTGACTATGAAATAAAACTGAAATAAATATCACAAAGCGGTAATGGTTATATTTAAATAAATAAATGTTTTATTTTATTATAATTTGATTTTTATTCGGGTCGCGTTACAGGGAGTTTATTTAATTATTTGAACTAAAAACTTAAATATACTAGTTTTATATTATGTGTCATAAACAATACGAATATTTTAGTATTATTTAAATATATATTTCATTTTAAATAGTCACAAGTACCTTTTATATTA
This sequence comes from Achlya flavicornis, assembly GCA_947623365.1. NCBI lineage: Eukaryota > Metazoa > Arthropoda > Insecta > Lepidoptera > Drepanidae > Achlya > Achlya flavicornis. The sequence continues at coordinate 11,535,213 of OX392482.1, forward strand.
TGTATTAAGTAGTACAGTTACAAACAAAACTTTTAACATTTACGATTAATAAAAATATAGATACACTTCACTTATTATTTTAGTAAATAAACCAACGTTCACTGTTAGAATATCCATAAATGACTTTGATTATTTTACTCTTTTTACTAATACACTTTTCTATCAATGTCTGTAAATATATTCTGTTAAAATGATTTCCAAGTGTCAATTATGCGAAATGTTTCAAAATTCCATTAAATGATACTACTAGCTCAGGCCGTAAATAGAAAAACAACACAAAAATGTCATACCTGTAGTTTTCAATTCTGGTTCTATCGGAATTTCAAAACTTCAAGTAGAAACTTCTTGAAGTTTTGAATTTTGTGGCCATTTAATTTCTGCTGTGGCCTCTGTGGTCCCCATTTGGCTTACTCTTCTATGAAGCGTTTTGGCAATAGCAGACACCGTTCATAAGTGGATGACACTATAAACAAATACCGTATCGCATAGCCGTTAAGAATGCCTAGTTACATAGTATTAATTTGAGTGCCTTGTTAAAGCTCGCATGAAAAGACAGCTTTTTTTTATTCATCGACACTGCCCATTGCCTTTTAGGTATACCTAAGAACGTTTTTAGCTAAAATGATTTTTAAAAGAAAATGCGGCATAATTTTTGCATTTCGATTAACAACTTTTGTTTGTGGTTGTACATATTTATAGACTTACCCCCTTACTCATAAAGCGCTATTTAACTAATATGCTGTTTAAAGGGTCACGTAAATAATGCCACATTATTTGACAATGACAATAGAGTGTGACATTATTTACGTGACCATTTAAACAGTATATTAGTTAAATAGCGCTTTATGAGTAAGGGGGTTGGTTGTCAGCGAACTTGTGAAAGAAAATTGTATGCTACTTATAAAAATCTTGTAGCGTGCTGACAATTTATTATTGATATTTCTATGATAATTATGTTGTAATAAAAATGGTGGTTAATAAAAAACCGTAAATAACTTTATTACATTTTAGTCTTTTAAAGTTTCAAATAAAATTATATTAAAATATTAAGATTTTATTTATTACTTTGTTTTCATATCAGACATAAAGTAGCACAGCAGATCTTATGCAATTCATCAATTCCGAAACTTTTAATGCATTGAATTGTATATAATGAGTGACTATTTTAACATAAAATAATGGAATTACGTAGGATCTGCACAGAATTCGAAAAAAAATCATTAGCAATATTACTTTCGCTTCCTCTTTAGCTCAAAACTTGAATCTTAGCATACAGGTATATGTGTAAAGAAATTTGGAGAGTACATAGGTAGGTGGTAGGTATTTAACACATATTTAGTACTAGTAGCACCATAAATTAATTAGGTATGGGCCCTAAGTAGGCCCTACTGTTGAATTATACATCGGCATTAGGCAGGTCGTGAAGCGCTCTTGGTGTAGCTACCGTCGTGGTCGGTACCTGGATGGGTGACCGCCTACTGGTATTTGAATGGAGGCCTCCTGGGCGGCTTGAAAACTCCAACAGTAGGTTGACCACTAGCCTACCTCCACCGATCCGCAGTAGGCATTAGTGGTGGAGTATTACCCAGTCTTTTTCAGCCTAATTTGTGAAAGGAGGCCTGTGCTCAGCCGTGGGACATTATAGGCTGATGATGATTCGGCAGATCTATGTGCTAAGACTAGTATTTGTAAACGAAAAGTAAATCGACAAAGGTTAAAGATATAACTGATCCATCGGCCAATGAAACTGTAACTAGATAATATAACTGACCGATGCAAGTTGCCACCGGACAATAAAACAAATTAGTGGCGCCTAATAGTTTCGTGTGACCTTTTAATTAAACTACATCCTAATTAAAACAAATAATTATGTGTTACCGACACATTTCGGTATAGTACCCGCGATAGGTCTATTGTAGTGTCGCCTTTTACGGATAAAAATTAGAAGAAATTATTTAAATATGGATAATCCATTTGAATTCGCGAAATCAACGATTGTTAATTTTAAATTGAACGCGTGCTGCTACTGTGTGCCTGTGAGGATTGGCGTCATTATTACGGGATACTATAATATTGCTGTTGCTGTAAGTACCGTTTTTATCTCGACTTAAGTAAGCGTCTGATTTAGTACACTGCTAGGGCAAAACCGTTCTTTATCACGATGGACTAAGGGCTATAGCCTAAAATCCGCTGTGGGCTCAATTTTGGGTGATTTTCGAATTTAGCTTTACGACTGAAAGAATGAAATACATTTTCTCGACGATACATTAATCTTAAGTAAACTGGGATTCCAGCGACACTTTGATCAGACTTACTACTTAAGTACATACGTAGTAACTATTTAGTAATCTGTGCTACTACCGTTGATCTTTCACCCATCCGATCTATAAATCGGGATTATTCTCCTGAACATTTTGACAATATCAGTCCAATGATTCAAAGATGCAGGGGCTCTACCGAGTATCTTTGATGGTAATCGTAACGAACGCCATTAATGAATTTCATCTAATTTCTTAACAGGACCCACCGTACTGCACCGTCTTCATGGTACTGCACTTCATTCAATAAATCATTGATGGTGTACATTGCGATTACCACCAAAGATACGCGATAGCCCGGCTGTTCTATGTGAGTGTGGGTTCGAATCTAACAATAAGCTTCAGCTTGCGGTGAAGGAAAACATCGTGAGGAAAACATAGCCACGGTTGTAGAGAACTTTGTGGTATTTGCCTTACTGGCTACCACCATAAAGTAGAAAATCCATCGCCTAGGAACTCCCGGTAGGGGAAAGTGGGGGAAACGCGAACGCGGGGTAATGCCGAATTCAATGGTTCTAATATGTTAGAAAGATATAGCCATATTTAACTTGCCGCCATTTCGGAGATCACGCCACTACTAGTGCCAGACAACAACACGGGAGACGCGGACGTACGTACTTATCAAGGTATGCATTTTTCAATATTTAGATGTAATTTTTTTTGTAAATTCACGTTGGTGTAGCTTTATTTCTATCTACAATAGTAATTCAAAATTTACATAGTGGAATAATCACATATTAATCAGCTAAATGACAATGACGTAGTTGGCAAAAAAAATATAACAAAATTTGTTTTTTGACATTTTATTATATTCGATCCCGCGGGGTAAAGACGAACACTCCATGTCGGGCAATCTCGAACATTCGCCAATACCCCACTCCCGTTTGTTGGCTCCCCGTATTTTTTTTTAATTATTGTTACAGATGCCTCGTACTTACAAAATTAAAGTCCAAACTGAAGTACAGTTTCGAAGAATAAATAGACTAAAAAGACTGAAAAGTAGTAAGAAGACACCTTCAAACAAGGAGACTGAAAGAGTCCTATTAAAGAATTTCAACAATATAAAAGACTAGTCACTAGTCAAAATACGAAAAAATAGAAAAATGCGAAAAAGAAAATAAATACTACTTTTGTATTATTTGTACAGATAAATATATAGATCCCCCGTTGAAGACTGGATTACTTGCTACGTGTGCAAAAAATGGGCTCACGAGAGTTGTACTGACGGGCATTCAACATCGCTGGGTTTTAAAAGTGATCTCTGTCGGTATTAATGTTAGTTCGTAATCACCCCACTTGGTGTTCGTATTTACCCGACTGATGTCGGGCAAAGCCGAACACTAAGGGTTTTGTTTTTCTTTTATATTGTTGCAATTCATTAAAAAAATATAAATGTTATTTAGTGAATTAGTTAGACAGATAAGTAAACTTTATAATAAAAAATAATATGAAATCCTGTGATCAAATTTCACTGTTTTATTTAAGTTTTCCCTTAGGTGTTCGTATTTCCCCCACTTTCCCCTATGTTGCCGCAGTTTCTCTTGAGAGCCAGTTGCCTTCTAGGCTTTATAATATGTCGTCAACACTTCTCCTTGGTGTTGCTAATGTTCATAGGCGACCGTAACCGTTTACCATCAAGTGAACCGAATGCCTGCCCCCCTAGACAAGATAGATGTCGATAATCGTCATCGATAGTAAACGATCAACCTTTGTATATAACATAAGATATTGTTAAAAATCACGTGATATTTCGATTTGAAATGTCAATCCCATATAAAGGTTGATCGTTTAGTAACGATGACGATTGTCGATAAGCATCTTGTCAACTGGCCCTGCTTATCAGCCATATTTAAGTTTAAAATAGACAGTATACACGTAGTAAGTATCACGGCTATCTGATCCCAAACCAGAGCTTGTACTATATGGAAACCAAATAACTGTACACCTAGACTCAGGATATGCAGATATTTTCATGCACACACGTGCATGTCCTGGATGGGGATCGAACCCACGACCTGCGGCGTGATAGATGGAATCATAACCAACCACGCCAGCTGGCCCGTACGTTCCTTAATAAATTGCTACGTTTTCCAGTTTATCTCGTTAATGGGCACAGCCAATGAGAGCTTCCCGCCGACCATAGTGAAGGTGCAAGAAATGATATTAGAGGACAATGCCACCAAGCCTATTCCGCTCCTCGCTTACTCTACAGAGATGGGATTCAGTGTTCTACTTCTATGTGCTATTTATAGGGTAAGTTCCTTTGAAGCCTTTTATTTTCTTGTAAGGTTTATATAATAACATATGGAATAATTACTAGACAAATTCTGTCAAAATTCTATAAATACGTGTTTTTTTTTTTTGCGAGAACGAAAGGCTGCCTTATACTGGATCTCCTGCCTGCTATATGGCAAATCAATCCGGCACTGCTAATGCATCCAACCAAAGAATTCCTGAATTTAGGTACTGTCACAGCCATTCTCTTTCACGCCGAATAGGCAGGGTCGGCAACGCGCGAGTGATACCCCTGCCCTGGTGTTGCATGCGTCCATAGGCTACGGTAACTGCTTACAATCAGGCGGACCGTATGCTTGTTTGCCACCTTAGTGGTGTAAAAAAAAGGTTTTCCAACATGTTAGTAAGGCGGAAAACTACCCTTCCCTCATAGCTTACTGATATTTCTAGAGTATAACAAAATCCTTTTTCAGAATGACCTGGTGTTACTGCGCGTGTATATGTATTACTGTACAGCAGCGATTATACTGTCGCTCCTCGTGTATTCTATTGTTATTGCTGCTATAGATGTCCTCGTGCAGATCGCCATCATTTTGAGCACAGGCAAGTGTAAATTTAAATTGATTATGTGATACTATCCATCAACGCAGTACAGAGGAAACGCCTACAAGATTTCAATTAGCTGGATACCCGCGATCTTAAAGAAAGAAAGAAAGAAAGAAAAAACATTTATTTTGACAGTAACACAACACAATTACATACACTGTTACATATAACCAAAGAATTTAAAACGTCCAGAAGGATAGTCGCCTCTATGGGAACATGAAATAAACAAGCCAGAATTGACAGTATTTGACAGCCGTGCGCAGTACGAACTGAGAGCGATTTGCTCAGGGAGCCCCTCAAGCGGAGTGAAATTAAATGTCATGCTTTAGTAAGGCGGATTATCCATCTGGGTAGAGGCACGATGCCCTATGAAAATCTTTGCATATAACATACACAGAAGACAGTAAAAAAGAAAATAAAAGTAATAATAAATTGTGTTGTGTGACTTCAAAAATGGACAGCGACTCAGTTGTAGACTGCAAGCCCAGTACAGGTACAGGGCTACAGCACTGATTTTCAGTCGATGCCATAGGTGACGTCACGAACAGCGTAACTTAAAATAAAAGTTACGCTGTTCGTGACGTCACCTATGGCATCTTCAAGATTGGTCATGGAACTGCATAAGTGGCGCCACACTGACCACCCGCCCTTCCCTCTACATTTTACGATTGTACCTATTCTCATGCAAAACTTTGTTGAAGTGGCATCTATTATGCTCCTGTTTATCAGAGGACCTGGGGTCACTAAAGCTTTGATTTTGACATTCATTTCCATTCTATCATCATGGTAGTCCTGCGCAAATATTTGAAGATACCTAATTGTCCATTTATTTTTCAGCATTCCAATTCTACGTTCTTCTATTAGTACGGAGCGCAATCGTGGAAATAAAGGCCGGGAAGAAAAATGGCGAAATACCAACAATAGTCATGAGCACCCTTATGTCTGAAGGGAAGGAGCCGCCCACAAAGTACGTGGTGGACGTCGAGAAACCAGCCGAGCCAGAGGAAGCTAGCGCAAGCGAGCCAACCACTCAAAAAGTTGACATTATTACCGAAACGAAACTTGAATCTGTCGATGAAAGGAAAGTTGAAACTGTCGATGAAAAGAAAGTTGAAACTGTCGATGAAAGGAAACTTGAAACTGTCGATGAAAGGAAATTTAAAACCGTCGATGAAAGTCCTAAAGAGTAGTTATTCTAATTGTGTATTATGTTTATTTATTAAACTTGTTTTAATTGGGGTAATTGTTTGTGTAAATTAACCAAATTATTATTTCGAAAAGGTACTAAAATAATCATCAAGACGCTGGCATCTTGACCAAAAACGAAGCTTGACTATCTGGTGCTGACGGAACCTCCGTGTGTGGTCAAGGTTAATAAAACCAATAAATTAATCTACGACTCTTTATTGGATATCATTTAAATTAATAATAGTTACATTTTTGGCTATCATAATAGATAAAGATTTAGCCATATTGATTGAACTTCCCTTGAAGTTGATAAATTTTGTCTTATTTTTGCGGTGTTTTTATAAGTGTAACGAAAAGTCTACACTACATCATTAGAAATACTTAAAAGTAGATATGTTGCCTATGTTCTTAATATCACTCCTGAGCCTAAATACGTAAGAGGCCAGTTTTAAAGCTCATCTTATACAAACTATGTTTGCGTCCCCTATTATATCTAAAACATCACATTTGTAACAAAAACCGCACAATTTCTGCGGTTTTTATTTGAAATTTTAACAAAAACTAATTAGTTAGAAATATTAAACAATCTAAGTATCAAAAATATAATCATAGCTATTTTATCATGTAAACAATTCAAAAATTTCCATGTAATTATTCTGTCAAATCTAGAGACAAAGAATAATTTTCAATCTGCAAGAAAGAACTCGAAGTTTAAAATGTAGTCTTTGAATTTATACGGGGTGGATATGACAATACTTTGCTTCTATCGGGTGTCTTGTCTGATTCTTGGACAGACGCGGTACTTTCAGTCTGTTATCTGCACGGACTATATTTGACTGCAAACATAATTTGGCAAAAGCTAGTTAAGCAACAGCCTAGTTTGTTCATAGACATTTATTTTTAATTTAAAAGGGTGTTTGTACTGAAGGATTCAGACGGCAGGGTTGAGAAAAGTATCTTATACGACATATATTTAAGTAAATTACTATGTTAACATACAGATAGTCAAATTCTACGTACACTTATATTTATTTAACCATTACCTAAACACAACACTCATTATCAGTCCAATATTCACTGATCTCCCTTTAGTTTAGATTCTAAACTCTATAATAATAACATTAAAGCAGTTTTTTTATTAAAAAATACACATTGTTCCTACATTGAAAGCAAGCATTTTAAGCAAAAATCTATTGACATCGATTTAATTCGCAGCATACGTATATTCGGCTCATATCATCATATCTGTGTATTATTTATTAAGACAAATAATTTATGGATAAGACACATTTTAGTTTCATATGAAACGCATCGATTCAATTATTGAGATTCCGAGTGTACATTCAATATTTTTACATAGGGTTTATAGCTACGGTTAAAGATAAGACGGTCAAAATGTTTGTAACAATACACTTTGTAGAAACTACGACTTGAATATGAATGAACACAGAGACAACGTTTATACTTATTATCTAAGACCCTGTCAAAGAGTATAAATTAACTTAACGTTGAGGTTATTGACGGTTGGTTCAACTTGATGTTTTAAAATAATTATAGTGTAGTATTTCAAGAATACATATTACAGGATTATCCTGTAAATAATGGTCCAAATAACAACCCTCGAAAGCTGAGATTATGTCTTAAGAGAAAAAGTGAAATATTTGGAAAAAAGGAAACGTATAATAATTTTAAATTTTGGATATGGCTTAAAAAATCAACCATTAAAATAAAAAAACTCTAATATTTCTATTCCCGTTAAAGTTCTGCGTGACGTCACATTTCACTAAGTAATGTATAGAAATGTGACGTCACGCAGAACTTTAACGGGCTATATGTTCATCAGTTTTTGTTTGATTGACGAAAAACAAATACGTGTATTTTAATTATATTTTTTTTTATTAAAGCAACCAATTATCTTATCTTTTCTCATAGGGATTGAACCCTTATTGTTTAGCTCCAACACTTGTCAACCCTTTTGAGTGAGCATATTATACGCCTTATGTAAAAGGCTTTAGGTACAGTCGAGGACATAAATATGTATACACTTTCTGAAATTCAAAAGGAATTTTCTCGCATGTTTAACATTTAAGTGTTAAACTATTACACAAATTATAATAGTATATGTTAGAAGATTCTGCCTTTATAATATCTCATAATTTCAATCAGTAGTTTAAGAGGAAACCGTTGTTGAATTTTACTAAGTGTATACATATTTATGTCCTCGACTGTACACTTTCGCTCCAATTACAGCCGTCATATGGCCAAAATGGAACTTAAAACAAAATTAAAATTATTCTAATAGGCTCTAATACAGGTTCAGAAGGTTGCTTTTGCTCTGTCGGCAATTAATCTTATGTGAACAAGCCTAGATTTTTATTTTCTTTTATAAAAAAAAAGTCAATTCAAAAGGATTGCGGTAAGTGTTGACAGATAAATAACCCTCTACTTTCTAACAGTATCAAATTAAGGTCATCACTCACTATAACAGCACCGCTCCCGAATCGGCAAAAACATGCCATCCAACAGACGATGTACGTTAAAGTAAAATGTTATAATGACTTTTTATTTCGTCATTATAACATTTCTGAGTCGGAGCGGTGCTCTTATAGTAAGTGGTGACCTTTATTGTTTGAGCTATCGAGTCTTATAACGTACGAAGAAGTATGGCAATCGTTTAACATTAAAGTACAGTTTAATGCAAGATAAAAGAAAGTATTTTCTTTCTTCCAAGATCATACACATAAAGAACAGAGTGGTTCATTACTCGAAAAAAACTTGCAGGCGTTTCTGAAGTATAATTAATATGAAAGGAATAGCTGTCATGTATAGCTCTTTCAAGGAGCAATGTATGTATTTATTACTTTGCACCACAGATATAGATACCTAGATAAGCAGTACCAGATTGCGAAGAAGGTAAGAGCGCCTACTTCGCGTGTTAGATTTAGTACCCGAATTAAAATGAATTAGCAATGCATTAGCAATGCGACGCGAACGTGTATCAAGGACGATTAGCCAAACATAAAAAACACTAATACGAATCAATAAGTTACGATGGTGATATATTGTTTTAAATTTGGTTGGGTTATCGAGTAAGCTTGCCTACTTAGGTCGAATAAATCATCCAACATAGGAACTTTGACAGTAAATGTAAAAAAAACCGAGGTGTCTTTCTGACGTGTCATCATTCATTGAGTAATAAATGCGTTTATGTATTCGAATGTTATTAATTTTTAGTCTCATATAGTTTTTATCGAGTAAAAACAACGTGTATGAAATGAAAGAGAAATAAAAAAAAATGCAATGAACTGTACATAATGTTGTTTTTATAACAAAAGATATAAAGAATATTTGGTTTACTTGTCGATCTTCATCTTGCCGAGGCTACCGGCTAAGTTTCGCCCGGAACTACCGCGCCCTGAAATAAACAAAAATAATCAAGTTTATAAAAAAAGGCGTAGTAAAAAAGAGAAGTTAATATATGCATAATAATAATAATATTCCTCACACACGGCTATCTGATCCTAAACTAATCAGAGCTTAGAGTTGGTTTTTGCTTGCACCAGATGGCAAGGATCAATTTTATTATAGGTACCAACATATTACCAGTGAGGTTCCTAACAGGAAGAAACAGTGCTGCTAACATTTACATAAATGTGACGTTTGCTATCATAAAAGTTTTTGCTTGTTTTTACACTACGTCAAACACAATTTATGGCTTTTACAGCATAAAATATAAGTATTTTTTTCTTCAATTATGACATTAACCTATTTTCAATTTTAATTTGACATAAAAAACAATAGCAGGTTAAACCAACAAGAAAGTTTTAGTTTATCAAAACATAAAATCTCGACACTGGCAAAAATAAGTCCTGATAAAAAGGATTTGCTAGACAAACTGAAAATTAATAAGAAACAAACATTGAAAATCAGTGGCTCGATTCTCGGCAATAGAAATACACATTCTGTGAAAATTTCAACCGTCTATTACGTTTCATGATATACAGACGACAGACAGACGGACAACGGAGGCTTTGTAATAGTTTCCCGTTGGATACGGAACCCTAAAAAAATTAATGAAATAGTTACCGCGTCCAGCAGAAGTAGGGAAATTGAAGGTAGCTTCATTATCAATGTTAGGCGCCATACGAATGACCTGCGAATCTGTAAATAACACACGGAGACTTTATAATTTGTTTAAAACTGACGGACATTCTTCCTGAGCGGATTGGATAGAACAGAAAAGGTTCTCCATCTCTTTCTCACAAGTTATATTGGTGCCGATTCTGTTGTAAATCGCGATGCGTGCTCCGACAGCTGCACTTGAGAGCCAGTTCCTTCTAGGTCACTTACCATGGTGAGATTGTAGTCAAAAACCGGCCTATACACAGTAAAAATATATGTCACCGTTTTTTTTTTGAAAACCGTTAGTCTATCTATCTAGCGAGATTATAAACTCTGAGATATATTGTGAACTGTATCAAACTGCTTACAATATAACGTATTCATTTTCGATTGAGTACTGAGTTTAACGGTTTAGCATCTTAATCTGTTACACGAGAAGACTCTGTTTTAAGAGAGGAAGAGCATAGCGTTTATTCGCTCAAAGAGCAGCTCGACTGGGGAAGTACCTCCACCTTACACAATACCGCAGCCAAATAACTTAATGTTGGGTAAAGTTGTGTTCCTGCGCTTGAGTAAGGTCGCCTGAGCTCATAGGGGAGGGGGGAAAGGTCGGTAACGCGTGAGCAATGCTTCTTGTGTTGCAAGCGTCCATATGGCTACGGTAACCGCTTACCATCAGGCGGGCCGTATGCTTGTTTACCGACTTAGTTGTATAAAAAAAAAAAAACACGTTGTATATGAACATTTGCTTGCGGCGGCGTCGTGTGACGGGTCGCTCACTTCCCTCCAATATGGCGAGGAGGGCGATGGCTGCCACACGCGTCATACTTGTGAACAGGTGCTGCTTGTGGGGGCTGGTCTGCTTAAGTTTGCTATTTATTTACTTATTAAATATTTATTCAGTCTACTTTGTAATTTTGCCGCCGCGCCGGGGCACGCAATTGTTTTCAGTGCGATTAGAATGTAAATATTATGTAATTAATCTAAGCCTGTTTTGAAAAGAGTAATTGCTGAGTTTATTGCCGGCTCTTCTCAGCAAATGCAACCTTCCGAACCGGTATTAGAGTATTAGAGTCAGACTTTTCATAAGTGCCTGCGAAGGTCTATTTGAATAAATGATTTTGAATTTTGTATTTTGAACATATTCTTTTCAATACTCACAATCTCCTTTCGGCATTCGGACTGGAGCGTTGGTTCTCTTAACTTTGGTCGATGCTGAAATAATACATCACATTAGTATTCATCCATCAAATTATACAATAATTGATTACAAATATCTTTACGCCATGTATATCATGTATTCGGGCTGTACACTGTATTTTTTAAATCAACTTATTTTAAACTAGCTGTCCCCCGCGGTTTCACCCGCGTTCCCGGGATAAAACGTAGCATATGTCCTTCTCCATACCATAGGCTACCTGCATGCCAAATTTCATGATGATCCGTTGAGTAGTAGTAGGAGTAAGGTATAACAAACAAACTCACTTTCGCATCTATAATATAAGTTAGGATGGCGATAGAAAGTGACAAATCCTGGGTTTTGCTAGACTTGCATTAAACCATCTCACGTTATACGGGGGTTTAAAATATGGTACATATAAAGTAAATAACTCTGTAAAATAAGTACTTACTGTCTAATGAACTGGCGGTTGTATTTATGAAGGAATCGTTTATGGACGAAGTGTTGCATGACGATGAAGCCAGCTGTAATGAAAAAAAAAACAATTAAATATCTTCGTCTATGACCTCTTAAGAGGTAGTAACTCCTAAGTAAGGTTGTCACTAAAGATATACAGAACCCGATGTAATGTCGTGGGCATATTAGACTGCAAATTGTAAATTTCAGGCGATAGAACGTGTTTGCAAATATGCTTCAATTAGGGCTTTTAAGGTCTTATCGCTGTCGTTAAAAAGGACATATTTGTTAGAGCCAATAATTGATAATCGCCCTGATTCTGTTGCTTACAACTAAAATAATTTTAATCTCACTATGTCTCTTTCTAACAAATAACATAGGAAAAGAATGTAAGAAATTGAGTCGTGTCAAATTAGTCCAATGCTTGTTTTCAATATAAATTTAGTCGCCATATATCGCGGTTACGACTAAATACACGCAAAATAAGACGGCAAAGATTAATTTGACAGCTTTAAATATGTTCTATCCTTTTTCAATAATGTACGTAAGAAAGAGATGAGATGTGACTAAAATTAGTTTAGTACGATTTACAACAGAATCGACACCAATAACTAACTTAATTAAATATTGACTATGCTCTGGAGTTGTATAGTTCCGATTTGTTCGAAAAAAAAAGAGAAAGTATGTTTCCGACAGACCAAACTCGCCTAAGTGTTTGGTAGCGATTCACAGGTATGTCTGCCATTGAAAAGCGCGATAGCCCTCATTCTATCTTGCTGGGCTTTCATCATCATCAGCCTATAATGTCCCACTGCTGAGCACAGGCTTCCTGCACACAAATGAGGGTGAAAGGGAATGGCAGATACTCCACCACGCGTGCCCACTGCGGATCGGTGGAGGTAGGGTAGTGGTCAACCTACTGTTGGAGTTTTCAAGCCGCCTAGAAGGCATCCAACTAGCTTAACGGCTATCACAATTAAGTGATAACCGGGACCAACGGCTTTACGTGCCTTCCGAAGCACGGAAACGCTCGATTTGAAATACCAATCACGGTCACCCATCCAGGTCCAGGACCACGACGGTGGTAGCTTAACTTTGCCGATCGATTAAGAACGGCTAAACATGCTACACCACAGGCACTTCAAGCCGAGCTTTATAAAAATAATATTAAAAGTAACATACCCCAGCTCCGGCGATGGATGGGCCGGCTCTTTCCTTCTTCTGCTCCTTATATGTAAGGATGCTCTGGAAATAATAAGTTATTATAAGTAGTTGTTTGTAATAACTGTATTCCACGGTTTCAACCATTCAAGGGATAAAAATAATGTGTAATATTGCGAGCGGGCAGCAGCTGTCGAAGAAGGTGAACATGTACTCACATCTATATCATAATCCATGGGCAGATGCTTGCCCGGTTCCAGGTGTATACCGACGAGCGGGCAGCAGCTGTCGAGGATGGTGAACGTGTACTCACATCTATATCATAATCCATGGGCAGATGCTTGCCCGGTTCCAGGTGTATACCGACGAGCGGGCAGCAGCTGTCGAGGATGGTGAACGTGTACTCACATCTATATCATAATCCATGGGCAGATGCTTGCCCGGTTCCAGGTGTATACCGACGAGCGGGCAGCAGCTGTCGAGGATGGTGAACGTGTACTCACATCTATATCATAATCCATGGGCAGATGCTTGCCCGGTTCCAGGTGTATACCGACGAGCGGGCAGCAGCTGTCGAGGATGGTGAACGTGTACTCACATCTATATCATAATCCATGGGCAGATGCTTGCCCGGTTCCAGGTGTATACCGACGAGCGGGCAGCAGCTGTCGAGGATGGTGAACGTGTACTCACATCTATATCATAATCCATGGGCAGATGCTTGCCCGGTTCCAGGTGTATACCGACGAGCGGGCAGCAGCTGTCGAGGATGGTGAACGTGTACTCACATCTATATCATAATCCATGGGCAGATGCTTGCCCGGTTCCAGGTGTATACCGACGAGCGGGCAGCAGCTGTCGAGGATGGTGAACGTGTACTCACATCTATATCATAATCCATGGGCAGATGCTTGCCCGGTTCCAGGTGTATACCGACGAGCGGGCAGCAGCTGTCGAGGATGGTGAACGTGTACTCACATCTATATCATAATCCATGGGCAGATGCTTGCCCGGTTCCAGGTGTATACCGACGAGCGGGCAGCAGCTGTCGAGGATGGTGAACGTGTACTCACATCTATATCATAATCCATGGGCAGATGCTTGCCCGGTTCCAGGTGTATACCGACGAGCGGGCAGCAGCTGTCGAGGATGGTGAACGTGTACTCACATCTATATCATAATCCATGGGCAGATGCTTGCCCGGTTCCAGGTGTATACCGACGAGCGGGCAGCAGCTGTCGAGGATGGTGAACGTGTACTCACATCTATATCATAATCCATGGGCAGATGCTTGCCCGGTTCCAGGTGTATACCGACGAGCGGGCAGCAGCTGTCGAGGATGGTGAACGTGTACTCACATCTATATCATAATCCATGGGCAGATGCTTGCCCGGTTCCAGGTGTATACCGACGAGCGGGCAGCAGCTGTCGAGGATGGTGAACGTGTACTCACATCTATATCATAATCCATGGGCAGATGCTTGCCCGGTTCCAGGTGTATACCGACGAGCGGGCAGCAGCTGTCGAGGATGGTGAACGTGTACTCACATCTATATCATAATCCATGGGCAGATGCTTGCCCGGTTCCAGGTGTATACCGACGAGCGGGCAGCAGCTGTCGAGGATGGTGAACGTGTACTCACATCTATATCATAATCCATGGGCAGATGCTTGCCCGGTTCCAGGTGTATACCGACGAGCGGGCAGCAGCTGTCGAGGATGGTGAACGTGTACTCACATCTATATCATAATCCATGGGCAGATGCTTGCCCGGTTCCAGGTGTATACCGACGAGCGGGCAGCAGCTGTCGAGGATGGTGAACGCCCAGCGCTTGGCTCGGGACGTCGTGCACTCCATAGAAGTGTCGTTTGTCTCGTGGTGCTAAGGGAATTATGGTCTATTATATAATTTATCTATTTTTCTAATTAATCTATGGTAACTTCATTAACTTTGAAAGTCAAAGCCATTTAATCAATTTAGGCCCTAGTAGGGCACATATGAAGGTAAAAGCTACTGAAGTTACCAAAAGTTAGGAAGTCGGCCTACAACTGCGAAGAACAGGCAAGAAACTCAGCAACATAAACTATTTGATTTTCATAAGTGCCTTCCTTATTGGCTTGGTTTTATTTGTAAAAATAAACAATGCTCGTAATTATAGTTTTAGCTTTAGTTATGTTAAGCTAGATACGGTTTGTTCCATTAAATAGTGTAAACCGAACGTGACCATGAAAAGAAAAGTTTTTACAGTTGAAAATGGCACAATTTGACATTTTTGTGTGCCATAACGACATGTCACTGGCGCGACCATGGACTAAAAACACTAACGAACGAAGTGTGGAAAAGAAATATCACAGTCTTAATTTGCACACATACAACATTTTGAAGTAAAATAATCGAGTATGAAGCCCAATATTAACAGGTGTCAGAAACGCATTCTCTTTCGACCGCACTGTAATTGCTACAGCATAAAAATATCATTTAGATAATAATCAGACTTTCAAGGCTGTCATCTCACACACCATTGAATGTAAATACACCTACACATCGGAGGGTAAGTCCCGAAGTGTCGGTTAGTATCGACTTCCATTTTATGCTACCCGTCATCAAAATTCTTGTTATACGAGCTGGCTATTGTAATCAGCATTTTTATTATTGCAATTGTATTATTTCTCAGAAAATCGTAGAAGTGTTTGTTTGGTTGGAGGAGTTGTGAGATCTTTTGAATAACGTCGGGATATTGATTATCATGGTGAGAATGTGGTCAAACAAGAGACTATTAAAAGTAAAAAAAAGTTTTATATAAGTTTATGATAAAAAAAAAAAAGTTGGTGACTTGTACTTTTTGTTCACTGTACTTGCATTATCATACAATATACCAAATATCAAGTCAATCCAACCACTGAAAGTCGGTGAAATTCGACTTGCAAGATTCCACCTGAACAAACATTCGGCGCGACTTCGTTCGCGTGGTGCTACCCTACCCTACCCAACCCTACCCTACCCTCGAGAACCACTCGACCGATTTTGTGCAAACTTCACATAAACCATCTAGTAAATAGTCCGAACAAAGCCTAAACATTTGGTTTGGATAGGTGAGCCCGTTCTTGAGTTATAAAATTACAACGAAAAGTGGCATTGATTTTTATATATATAGATAAATTGCAAATTAAATAAAAGCTTGTAAAAAATGGCATTGATGACCCAGATAGACTATTAAGTATTGTCATATAGGCTGACCACTGTAGCCGTGCCGCGTCTTAGGGAGTTGAGCACTCCACTCTGCTATGATTGGCTTCACCCCTGTTCCTCCCCACTCTGACAGTCATACTATAATTTGACATGGTTTCTCTTAAAGGGTTCCTACCAGTCTCGTCCCGTTCAAGCGGCCCGTACAGTAATCCAACCGCCCCTAATTAAACTTAATTTGCAAAAGTCTGCCAAGGTCCTCAGTTAGTTACCTAATAAACTTTACCCGGTTGAGACCCATCAGCTCTCGCCGATTTTTACGCACAGGGTGTAAAAGAAACCAGAGGTTTTTCCAGTTAAAAATAACTTGGAATGATAATGCAGTTATAAATACCTGACAGCCAAGTCCAGGGGTATATTTGAACAAGTCCTTTTTGAGTTGAGCGATAGCCAGGGATTCCTTAGGGAAGCCTTCATTCTTGCCTGTCTTTATTGTATTAATCAGTGTGAAGAACATTGTATCCAGTTTGTAAATACGGAACAGAGATTCATCTTCACCTGAAAAAAAAGAAGATATTACTTATTGGCATGCAATGCTGGCATGGCATAGAATTTCGCGTTTTTATCCCGGGGATCAAATAATATTTTAAATGCCACAAGTTATTCCTTAGGCACCAAGGGTGCCTAAGGAACCAAGGGCCAATAATAACGTCATTTCAACGTGTCCAAAAATATTAATTTTTCATACAAATCTCGCTATAATCTCAGAGTATATAAATACTACGTACAACTATAATTCTTTGGCACACAGATAGGATACTTTTTGTCCTACTACTACTAACATACTAATAATAAATAAATAAATATCCTGGGACATTCCTCACACACGGTCATCTGATCCCAAACTAAGCAGAGCTTGTACTATGGAAACCAGATAACTGATATAATACATATACTACTTTTTGTTTGTAAATACATACTTAATATACATAATTACACCCAGACTCAGGACATACAGACATGTTCATGCACACATATGCATGTCCTGTGTGGGAATCGAACCCACGAATCTTAACCAACTGCGCCAACTGGCCCGTCTATACTATCTCTCGGGATCGCTGGTAAAACCGCGAGGAACAGCTAGTTTAGATATAAATACATACCAGCCCGACGACACATCTGCAGTATGAAATGCTGTACGGGCACCACCTTATCTGGCATCGTAAAGATTGGTGGCAGGGTCTTCGCTTTCCTATCATGTTGTTTGAGATAGTCTATAGTGTTTGCCAGTAATTGTATGTAGTTACTGCGGTTGGTCGTTTCATCAGGCATCACTAGACCATACTCCTTGCATCCAAGCTTCACATCATATGCGTAACCGGTTGGTATTTGGCCTGAGTGAAACATATATTTTTAAATCGATTAAGGATATCTAGACTGCAGCTTTAGAGTGGGGAAGCCTGCAAGCCGTTCAAGCGTGCAATTCAGCAACTTACGGTGCTTCTTTTCCAACATTTGATGGCTTTGAGATCCTTGGACAAGTTTGAGATCGATTCATATCGATTGGGTAACCAGATCGGTACTGCCACCCCTAGACAAGATGGATGGGTATCGACTAGGGAAGCTACCCATCTGGTTACCAAACCTATGAGAATTTACCACCACAAAGCTTGTGAAGTTACCACCGATTCGGAAGTCGGCCTTCAACTGAGAAGAACTGTTCACTGGTGAACATAGGCTGGCCCAATTGATTTCTACAAGGATTGGTGTTGATGTGTGACCCGCCACAGTTGAAGGTTGTTCCAGTATAATAAAACTTACCAGGATTAATCATTTCATGATAAGTATCCTTGATTCCATCAACCAGGTTGAAGCGTATCACAGTGCTCTCTCCAATGAGGTACTCGTTGCCCGCATGGCAGAAGAAGTTAACATCCATCACATACATGTCCAATTCATATAAACCTGTTGTAAAGGAGCTTTAGTCAAAGTTCTATTAAATTATTAACATCCCTCCCTTAATTGCTATGCATTAACTTATAACAAAAAAAATAACGAACTGCAAAATGAGTTTTGCACTAAAGAGTACATAATGATGAAGGAGTTTGTAATTACTCTAAACATAGAATTAATGTTATTCAACAATTAAAAACATAGTTTGGCTCAATTAAAAATTATATTATACAATTTCTTAGTCACTAACCCCTTTATTAATAAATAAGATGTAAGTCAGTCTTGTAACACACAGGTATTAAGATAGCCCCAGCCCTTTTTGTTTATATGACATTAGAAAGTGATGGATATATTTAAAACCTATACTTGACTTACACCTTATTTATTGATAAGGTGGTAAGAGTGGTAAGTAAGTTATAATGGTATACAAGCAAATTCTCACAAAAGTACTCAATAGTATGTTAAATTCCTATTCCAATTGAACTCTTTCCCCCTTATTAATCACTTAAGTTACTTAATGTTTAACGGGTTTAAGTGTACTGCGAAATGAAAAGCTCCCAAAGTTTTAATAAAATGAAACAAAATATATTTAAACAGAATGATATTATACAATAAATAATACCATACATGTTGGCTAACCAAAGCAAGCTAGCATGTCTGTGAACAAGCGTGTGGTGTGACGTCGCAGCTTACGAGTAAGGAGAGAGATATTGTTTTGCTTTTGTTAAGACTGCTCACGAGTGGTATTTTTGAATTCTTTGCTTTGCCCACTAGAATTGACTGATTGATTAGAAGCAATAAAACATACTATGTCGTGAAATGTGTACATACTATAACAATTGTGATTTGTTGGCTTTAATTGTCAAGTTATTTATTAATTTTTGCTAACTATTCATACCTAGTAATAGTAATGTATATGTATGTGGATTTCATAATATTGTTGCAATCATATTCAGATTAAATCAACCTCTCAGTAGAGATATTATAAAATTGAAAATTGTTCAATTTCCAATGAAAAGTTATCAGAAAACCCTATATCAATGGTTTCAATTCGAAAATGATTGAAACTCACAGCACTTGACATTTGTATTTTTATTTTTTCTGTGGAAGAAACTTTTTATTTTGCATAATTTTTTTAATACTTCCCTAACTATGTTTACCAGAATCATTGTCCACCCCATCCCAGGATATTGGGTTAACAACCCAAAATTCTACACTCTAAAAATCAATGACACAAAGTATGGCTGAACACCTCAAATTGAAATAACTTTTGCATATATTGCATCGGCTTTTAAAAATCCTAGATACACCAATAACCAGAAATTACTTTAATTCATATTTACTGAACGTAATGATGTAAGTTCTACTTACTGCCATTCAAAAAATTCAATTTGATCATATCTTGTATGTCTAAACGCTCTGCCTCAATAGCCTCATTGAGCTCCCTCTGCCGTTGTTCTATCACAGAGAATGGAATACCATTTGATGTGTACTTTTGTTCGGGAACATTAAATTTTTGCCTTTCTTTCTTCGCTATAGCTTCGAATTTCGCCCGCACAGGTGCTGGCTCGTCCTAAAGGTTGAAGGTTGAAAAGTTAATATTTACCTTAGAAGAACTTTTAATTTTCTTTCCGATTACCATGCCTTGGCTATGAATGTTTTTTTAATGGTTTATAGGCCTGTTTTTGACAGTAATCTCACCCTGTTAAGTGATGATGTGGCCGAAGGTGGTATGCACTCAAAGCCTAGAAGGAACGACAGATTTTCAACTTGAGGGTGGTAGCCAGCCAGGTTGGTAGTACAAAGTACCCTCATCATCTGCCTGCCCTGTTCCCAATCAATTGGGGTCGGCGCAATATGTACGCTTCTTCCATTCGTCTCTTCTATCCGTCATACTAGTATCCACTCCTTTCTTACCCATATCATCTTTCACACAATCCATCCATCTCTTTTTCGGTCTTCCTCTTCCCGTATATCCATCCACTTTCATATTCATAACTTTTTTATTGATGTGGCTTTCATTTCTCATAACATGTCCATACCATGATAAACAGTTCCCTCTCAACTTTTCAGTCACTGGTGCTACTTTCAAGCTTCCCCTTATGTACTCATTTCTTATCTTATCCATTCTTGTCACACCACACATCCATCTCAACATCCTCATCTCAGCTGCATGCAATCATCTTTCATCCGTCCTCTTTACTGCCCAGCATTCCGAACCATACATTAGGACAGGTCTTATCACGGACTTATAGATTTTCCCCTTCAGCTTTAAAGGCATCCGTGGATCACATGTTGTTCCTGTTACCTGTCGCCATTTCATCCAACCTGAGCTGATTCTCTGCTTTATATCACGGTCAATATTACCATCGCTCTGCATTTGTGATCCAAGGTACCGAAGGTAGTACAAAGTACCCTACCACCATGCTATTGTTTCCTAAGGATGTTTTTTATTTGTAGATGCCTTCATAAGTATTTATGACAATAGGCACTCTCACAGACGGTTCAAAATAAATATAGGTACCTACCTACCTACCTTATAGAAACCTGAACAAGAATTGCTTAGATTTCACTTCCTTATCTAAACGATTATAACAAAACTATTTTGATAGAGCTTACATCAATAATGCTTACATACTAAAGAAGTAAACATTTTATTATTATATTTTTGTATTAAATAGGAACCACAAGCATATGTATTTCATAGGGCAAATACCTTCCATGTCAACCCTGCCGCAGAGGCTACTTCAGCCATATTTCCGTAGTTTACACCCTTCTTCCGCTGTTGTTCTTTGTAGTCAACCATATAATAGTAGAATGCATTCTTCACTGGTTTTTTGGGCATTTTGATTTCTTTTTGCGGTTTACAAAATAACCTACTAACAGACTTTGTATTCAAAAGATTTATTTTTTATTTTTTGATTTCGCTCAATTTCGCTCTCTCCACTTTGGCTTAGAGCTGTAACAAGCCGTATGTACCTATTCGGTATCGAGTACAGCGGCGGGTCTATTTCCTAAGTTTGGTGGTAATCGTACTAATGTCATTTTGAAGTCTGATTAAGTTTTGGTGATCATCGTGGTATCACGTAACTGTCACACGACCACCAGTCAAACGATTACCACTAAAGACCACTGAATGAATGAAAACCCTATGTTTTTGACACATGATTATCATTTTTTGGTATCACGTAAGAAAAAAAAAAAAAAAAAACGAAAACGATTAAGTTTCGCTAATGTCAAATGAAGCCGGGGACTAATGTGCTCCCTTCTTCAGCTAAATTTATCATATTTTGTATAGTTTTTGCATTTTATTTCTATATTCTCATAGTGTTTGCGTAAATATTAAGTGCTGTTTCTTGGTTTTCGTATTTTTTTGTATATTTCATGTGTACTGAGCGTGAAATGGCGAGAGCGTATTTGCTGGGATTTGCGGAGGATAAACGCTTAAAGTCAAGAGGAAGGATAGAGTGGAGGATGCAGAGGGACTTAAGCAGGCCCACGCTGCTACCGGAGACTCCGTTCTCAGATAATATCATCCTTTGAAACGTATAAAACCTATAGGTTATAACCTTGTTCCGAAACTATTATTACCTACTAACCCTTTTAAAGCTCTAACAACAGTACCTACTCAAAGTTATTTCACTAGATATTGCCACTTATAAGGCCAATATCACAATGCTTTGCAAGAACTTGATCCCGCTTATGGCATCCACAAAAAGAGTTACTGCTGTGCCTCCAGAAATCAGGAACCTTACAACACATTAAAACAAACATAGAATATAGAATCAAGGCTTTTTAATATATAAGCCACCTTCTCAATGATGTACAAATCACATGCCTACTTCTATTAAATGAGCTGGGTGATATACTTAACAACCTAACTTAAAAGTTTCTAACAAGCACTTGTCTTACAGATACTGGCAGCATTCTATGTGAGCGGAGCGGCAGTTATCAAGGCAATATAGGGAAAACAGCTCTCTTAACCTATCACAGACCGACGTATTGTCTGATGGCAGTCACAAATTTGCTAAATCGCCTCACATCTTGAGAAAATATGTACAAAATATTTTTTCTAAGAACTCACTCAGATTGAGATAAAATTTCAAAGAGGTAAGTAAGGTTATTTTTATAACTTTCAGTTTATTCTGATAAGGTTTACACTTTCAACAAAATAAGAACATTATGAATGTAATTCACAAACTCAAACCAAAAGGTTAGGTAATAATGTTGTTTTAGATTCATAGAGAAATTTGCATTTCCTGGGGTTTTAGGGTGCATTGATGGTACATATGCTATCATTCACCCGAAGGACAATAAGGAAGTATACTTCAACTGGAAGTATAACCACTCCCTAAATGTCATGGTGGTTTGTTATTCTAAAACATTGTGAGTTATTTTATTTAATATGCTTATAAAATTTGGCTATTTGTTTTGCAGATTTGTGATCCAGATTTACGAATTTTACTTGCGAGGCATGACACACATTTGGAACTGCAGCCCTGTGAAAGAACACATGTTGCATCAAGAAATGCAGTTTTATGTATAAGTACTATTTTAATTAGTTGTATAGAGAATAGGTGTACCTATGTATAAGATGATATATTAGTTTTATATTGAATAGCTTTAAGTAGTAGTTATTGTATTGAATTAGTTTGTGAATAAGATTTAGTTTTCTGTATATCTATAATTTTTATATAGAATAGGATTATGTATAGGCATTGTATTAATTTAGTTTTATATGGAATATGTTTTGATAGATACCTTAGTTTTATATAGAATAGGGTTATGTATAGAAATAATATTCATTTAGTAGAATAAGAATTGTTCATATATATTTATTGTATTAAATTAATTATTCATATATTAATATTTTCACATAATCTGTAACAATTTTAGTAGATTGCCATTTTATATACATGTTTACTGTCATAATTTGTATCAGTAATTTAAGAGATTCATTTATTTGTTATTGTATGTACACTTTATAGTATTAGAATTGTGATTTGTAGTAAATAAGTCGTCTTTATTATTTAACATATTTAAGGTAGGTTATTTACTATTGTCACAGAATATTCAATAGTAGCTATAGTATATACACTAGATTGATTATTATTCATTTCTGCATTTACTTAACATTATAAATGTGAAAGGAAGTTTGTTTGTCACCTCTTGAACCTTGTTAAATATGTATATGATATTGTATACCTGGAATTTATCAAGTAGTAATTTGAGTCACACCTTTTACAGTAAATAAAAAGCACAATAAACAATCATTTATTAAATTAAAACTATTTGTTACACATGAAAAATTATAAAATAATATTTGCTTAGTTTCTTTCCGACAATCTTCTCAGCAAAAACAACCTTCCGAAATAGTGGTACAGTTTATTAATATGCCTGATATAACTTATTTGATTAAAAATCTATTTCAAATAAGAATTGTATTATTTTTTATTAATTGGTGCAATATAATTATATAGAGATAATAACAAATACCATTATCAGTTCCCTATGTAGGCATTCAAATTCATTTATTATGATTAAGCACTAAGAAGGCACTCCAAAATGACGAACAATGATTTGAATCGAACAACTGGGACACAATTCGAACCATTGTCTGTATTTTGGACTATGGCAGACATGGTGGCCATGGCTGCTGCCAAACTCCTCACTGCATCTGAAAGTCTCTTCTCTGCAGCCACCCTGCGCTCCTCAATCTGCAGTGCTCTGGCAGTGGGCCCACTGCAATGGGCGAAGGTGGCAGCTTCTTTGGAAGTGGCTGTATTGTCCTCAGTTGTAACCTGAAAGCAGTATTATATACCTTTTAACCAAAGCCTTCCTCCTCATTAATATTGAGTATATGACAGATAATATTTAATTACAAGAAATATCATCCTAGTCCTATAAAATGTGAATATAATTATATACACTATTCCAAAAATCAAGATACATAACATTGTCACTTTTTGTAGGTAGCTTTACAAGACATGCCCTATAAATACAATAATAAGTTAGTGCGCTAAGTATAGGGCAGAGCATAATGGAAATCATAAGAGTAAACATACATTCAGTAAACAAATGACATGATAGGTACTTAAATAACCTTATGAATTACTTACATCTACACTTATCCGGGGTTTTGATGTAACCAATCCCAACAGCGTTAAGCTGGGATATGAAGGCGGCCCGCCGCGGCCGTAGCTTGTGGATCTGCCGAGCTTGTGGCCCAGAGACGACAAATTTTATTCGCCGGCATTCTAGAATTTTAATACGATATAATCATTGGACACATCGTCACGTATCCAACTTTAGGTGGACAGATATAATGTAGCCTTAGGGCGAGGTGCTTAGGGCCCTTATGGTGTAATATACTCTTGTATACTCTGAAAGATTTTAGTCCAGCAAGAAGGTATAGGTACTTTAAAGTAGCTAGTTTAAAGGAGTGATTATATTTTTGTGGTCTACTTTCTTGTATTTTATCACAAACTTTAACTTTTATCGTTTGTTTTGTTATTATACGACGTTTTAGGTTAGGTACGAGTGTTGCCAGACTCATCTTACTAATTTTCAGCCAAAACATTTTCTAGATATAATTTCTTTTACTTTTAATTGAGCTACTTATGCCAATTTAGATCTAATGCATACTTTTAAACTTAAATAATTGAAATAATACATATCTGTTATGAAAACAATGTGTAATCCAATAAGATAAAGTAGCTACTAAAAAATATCATCGGACTTTTATAACGTTCTAGTAACACTGCTTTGCACGTTCGGTTTTTTCATTTTATTCCTTTATTTTTATGATTCACAAAGAACGCTCTAGGAAGCAAATAACAAACGGTAAATATGTTTTAACTTGACAACAATTGGAACCCTAATTTAATATAAATTAATAATTGCATTTAAAGTAACTTTAAAAATGTATCAACGCGTGGCTAAGTTGAATAAACGAAACTCTATTATCATTCACTCACGACCACCATTAAGTGTGTACTTTTTACAAAATAGCATTTTGGTGGTAATGAAACCACCGGATGATTATCGATAATCTTCTTCAAAACGTACGCACCAATTTTAGGAAATAGACCCGCTGGTCTATTTCCTAAAATTGGTGAAATTGGAAAAATCTTATTGGATTACACATTGTTTTCATAACAGATATGTATTATTTCAATTATTTAAGTGTAAACGTATGCATTAGATCTAAATTGGCATAAGTAGCTCAATTAAAAGTAAAAGAAATTATATCTAGAAAATGTTTTGGCTGAAAATTAGTAAGATGAGTCTGGCAACACTCGTACCTAACCTAAAACGTCGTATAATAACAAAACAAACGATAAAAGTTAAAGTTTGTGATCAAAATACAAGAAAGTAGACCACAAAAATATAATCACTCCTTTAAACTAGCTACTTTAAAGTACCTATACCTTCTTGCTGGACTAAAATCTTTCAGAGTATACAAGAGTATATTACACCATAAGGGCCCTAAGCACCTCGCCCCAGTATATACTATAGTCTTTGCCTCGCCCTAAGGCTACATTATCTCTGTCCACCTAAAGTTGGACACGTGACGATGTGTCCAATGATTATATCGTATTAAAATTCTAAAATGCCGGCGAATAAAATTTGTCGTCTCTGGGCCACAAGCTCGGCAGATCCACAAGCTACGGCCGCCTTCATATCCCAGCTTAACGCTGTTGGGATTGGTGACATCAAAACCCCGGATAAGTGAAGATGTAAGTAATTCATAAGGTTATTTAAGTACCTATCTTGTCATTTGTTTTCTGAATGTATGTTTACTCTTATGATTTTCATTATGCTCTGCCCTATACTTAGCGCACTAACTTATTATTGTATTTATAGGGCATGTCTTGTAAAGCTACCTACAAAAAGTGACAATGTTATGTATCTTGATTTTTGGAATAGTGTATATAATTATATTCACATTTTATAGGACTAGGATGATATTTCTTGTAATTAAATATTATCTGTCATATACTCAATATTAATGAGGAGGAAGGCTTTGGTTAAAAGGTATATAATACTGCTTTCAGGTTACAACTGAGGACAATACAGCCACTTCCAAAGAAGCTGCCACCTTCGCCCATTGCAGTGGGCCCACTGCCAGAGCACTGCAGATTGAGGAGCGCAGGGTGGCTGCAGAGAAGAGACTTTCAGATGCAGTGAAGAGTTTGGCAACAGCCATGGCCACCATGTCTGCCATAGTCCAAAATCGATTCAAATCATTGTTCGTCATTTTGGAGTGCCTTCTTAGTGCTTAATCATAATAAATGAATTTGAATGCCTACATAGGGAACTGATAATGGTATTTGTTATTATCTCTATATAATTATATTGCACCAATTAATAAAAAATAATACAATTCTTATTTAAAATAGATTTTTTATCAAATAAGTTATATCAGGCATATTAATAAACTGTACCACTATTTCGGAAGGTTGTTTTTGCTGAGAAGATTATCGGAAAGAAACTACCAAATATTATTTTATAATTTTTCATGTGTAACAAATAGTTTTAATTTAATAAATGATTGTTTATATTGTGCTTTTTATTTACTGTAAAAGGTGTGACGCAAATTACTACTTGATAAATTCCAGGTATACAATATCATATACATATTTAACAAGGTTCAAGAGGTGACAAACAAACTTCCTTTCACATTTATAATGTTAAGTAAATGCAGAAATTACTAATAATCAATCTAGTGTATATACTATAGCTACTAGGTATTGAATATTCTGTGACAATAGTAAATAACCTACCTTAAATAGGTTAAATAATAAAGACGACTTATTTACTACAAATCACAATTCTAATACTATAAAGTGTACATACAATAACAAATAAATGAATCTCTTAAATTACTGATACAAATTATGACAGTAAACATGTATATAAAATGGCAATCTACTAAAATTGTTACAGATTATGTGAAAATATTAATATATGAATAATTAAACCTATTCTATCATTAATTTAATACAATAAATATATATGAACAATTCTTATTCTACTAAATGAATATTATTTCTATACATAACCCTATTCTATATAAAACTAAGGTATCTATCAAAACATATTCCATATAAAACTAAATTAATACAATGCCTATACATAATCCTATTCTATATAAAAATTATAGATATACAGAAAACTAAATCTTATTCACAAACTAATTCAATACAATAACTACTACTTAAAGCTATTCAATATAAAACTAATATAATATCTTATACATAGGTACACCTATTCTCTATACAACTAATTAAAATAGTACTTATACATAAAACTGCATTTCTTGATGCAACATGTGTTCTTTCACAGGGCTGCAGTTCCAAATGTGTGTCATGCCTCGCAAGTAAAATTCGTAAATCTGGATCACAAATCTGCAAAAAAAATAGCCAAATTTTATAAGCATATTAAATAAAATAACTCACAATGTTTTAGAATAACAAACCACCATGACATTTAGGGAGTGGTTATACTTCCAGTTGAAGTATACTACCTTATTGTCCTTCGGGTGAATGATAGCATATGTACCATCAATGCACCCTAAAACCCCAGGAAATGCAAATTTCTCTATGAATCTAAAACAACATTATTACCTAACCTTTTGGTTTGAGTTTGTGAATTACATTCATAATGTTCTTATTTTGTTGAAAGTGTAAACCTTATCAGAATAAACTGAAAGTTATAAAAATAACCTTACTTACCTCTTTGAAATTTTATCTCAATCTGAGTGAGTTCTTAGAAAAAATATTTTGTACATATTTTCTCAAGATGTGAGGCGATTTAGCAAATTTGTGACTGCCATCAGACAATCCGTCGGTCTGTGATAGGTTAAGAGAGCTGTTTTCCCTATATTGCCTTGATAACTGCCGCTCCGCTCACATAGAATGCTGCCAGTATCTGTAAGACAAGTGCTTGTTAGAAACTTTTAAGTTAGGTAGTTAAGTATATCACCCAGCTCATTTAATAGAAGTAGGCATGTGATTTGTACATCATTGAGAAGGTGGCTTATATATTAAAAAGCCTTGATTCTAAATTCTATGTTTGTTTTAATGTGTTGTAAGGTTCCTGATTTCTGGAGGCACAGCAGTAACTCTTTTTGTGGATGCCATAAGCGTGATCAAGTTCTTGCAAAGCATTGTGATATTGGCCTTATAAGTGGCAATATCTAGTGAAATAACTTTGAGTAGGTACTGTTGCTAGAGCTTTAAAAGGGTAAGTAGGTAATAATAGTTTCGGAACAAGGTTATACCTATAGGTTTTATACGTTTCAAAGGATGAAATTATCTGAGAACGGAGTCTCCGGTAGCAGCATGGGCCTGCTTAAGTCCCTCTGCATCCTACACTCTATCCTTCCTCTTGACTTTAAGCGTTTATCCTCCGCAAATCCCAGCAAATACGCTCTCGCCATTTCACGCTCAGTACACATGAAATATACAAAAAAATACGAAAACCAAGAAACAGCACTTAATATTTACGCAAACACTATGAGAATATAACAATAAAATGCAAAAACTACAAAATATGATAAATTTAGCTGAAGAAGGGAGCACATTAGTCCCCGGCTTCATTTGACATTAGCGAAACTTAATCGTTTTCGTTTTTTTTTTTTTTTTTCTTACGTGATACCAAAAAATGATAATCATGTGTCAAAAACATAGGGTTTTCATTCATTCAGTGGTCTTTAGTGGTAATCGTTTGACTGGTGGTCGTGTGACAGTTACGTGATACCACGATGATCACCAAAACTTAATCAGACTTCAAAATGACATTAGTACGATTACCACCAAACTTAGGAAATAGACCCGCAGGTCGGTTAACTAAAGCTGGCACGTTTCAACACATTTACACCGTCTCTCTCGCGCAAAGTCAAGCTTATGAGTATGAAGGAGACAGTTATTGTTTTGCTTTTGCTACTGCTCATAAATATAGAGTGGTCTATTTTTGCATTCGTCCATTAGACTTGACTGATTGCAAATTTATGAGTACTGTGATCGTGCCAGCTTTCGTTAACCGACCTGTAACGGGTACGCCATATAGTACCGAGTACCGAAACGTTACTCACGAATGCATTTCGTTACTCGTATTTTCGTACTGATGTTAGTTTGATTGATTCTATTACCTATTATTTTCTTTTTAATAAGTCAATGCTTGAGGGATTGCGGTGTATTCATATTCTCACGGATAAAATATTCAAAACAATAAATCCAGAAGTTTTCCGTCGGACCTTGGGGTATTTAAATAACAGTTTACTTTTGGTTTAACCAATTAAGCTATAAATCAAACAACATTTAGATTTACATCACAGTCTGGTTCGGTAAAGTTTAAAATGCACTACGAATAAAATGCACGTATGTAATGTTACGTATAAGTATGTTTTCTACAATGTACGAACGACGCGACGTTAACGTAATACCGTACGCATTACGCAATACGAATCGATGCATTGCTCTATGTTATTAGTCAAAAGTAACGAGTAACGTAACGATACGATAGTAACGAGTACTGTTTGCATACCGGGTACGCTATTTTTCGTTACTTTTCCACCTTTATTTTGGCTCTCTCTCGTCGATCCCGGCAGAATTTAAACTTAGGGATGTAACGTAACGATAAATAGATTTTTACAAAACATCGATGTTTATGATAGATAGTTGAATGATAAATCGTCGATACATCGATGTCAAATGTTTTGAAAATTGCAATAATAACTTGTTCCAAAATATTAAGAACCGGCTTTTTCGATTCTTTCAAAAAGTCGTTTGTGATGGATCAATAAAGGAGAATATTCAGCCTTCATAAATTGGGCCTTTTCTGAAAATGCCGGTTGGAAGAAATCTTTTCTAGATATTTTTATTTTTCTAGATATTTTTAGATCTGGTTATTTTGAAAAATTATTATTATGACAAGAAAGTTTTAGGATAATTCTGGGACTAGTTAGAAGTATTTGAAAATATCGTCACATTCGAAATGTATGAAAATGCAAGACACAAAATATTGCTAGATAACTATTGTTACAAATGGTCATTATGAACTATTTAATTTAATAACCTACAACTACCTATTATATTATTCTTTATCTTATCCATTCTTGTCAATCCACACATCCATCTCAACATTATCGTAATCCTAATCCTAACTAATATTATAAATGTGAAAGTGAGTCTGTTTGTTTGTTCGTTTGTTTGTTACGCCTTCACTCCTCAACTACTGAACAGATCATCATGAAATTTGGCATGCAGATAGTCTATGATATGGAGAAGGAACTGAAATTAAACGAAACGTCAAGATAAGATCAAGAGAAAGTCTGGCAGATGAGGGTGACATGTCTGAGCTATCACTGTAAAATTTATTGAGTGACTCAAGCGAATTTTTTTGGTTTCAGATTCCGAACAAAAAATTTAAAAAAGGAAACCTTATGGTGCCACTCCATCCGCCTGTTCATCCGTCTGTCACAGCGCTATATTTCAGCGCTTAATGCAAACGAAAAATTGTAAAAATATTTATTTTCTCTGCATAAGGGTCCGTAATGGGGGATGGAAATTTCAAGCTATGGCTACAAGTGTTTATTTGTTTAAAGTTAAAGAGAGTATGACGTGTGATGGTTAGATATCGATCGTTAGTTAGATATTGCAGAAATCTAGAACTCTAGACTACTCGCTGTGTGCAAAATTGTGACCGCGGAACGCAGAACTATGATGTGAACGCAGAACAGAAGTGAAGAACGTTCGCTGCGGGATTGACGCCTTATTGAGGCTACGGTAGGCTTCGGCATCTGTTGGTGCCACTAGCGAGTAAGTTCCTATCGCTTTCGTTAAAACGTATTTTTAGTGTGGCAATGCCAATGTAATTGATATAATTGGACTGTTTTACAAAAAACTTTAACCGACTTCAAAGTACACTAAGAAGTAATCAAATCCTGATCTGATGACAATGGGATCAAACGGGAAGTGTACCCTTCCAGACAAAAAAAGAATTTTCCAAATCGGTTAATAAACGAAGGAGTTACGAGGTAACAAACATAAAAAAAAACATTTAACCGAATTGAGAACCTCCTTCTTTTTTTGAAGTCGGTTAAAAATAAATAAAATATTGAGTGAAAGTAGGTAAATAAAGTCAAAGTCAAGTCAAAGCTATTTATTCAATTTAGGCTGTAGTAGGGCACTTACTTCATTTCTCTATGTAGAGTCGAGGACATAAATATGTATACACTTTTTGAAATTCAAAGCGATTTTCTCGCATGTTTAACATTTAAGTGTTAAACTATTACACAAATCATAATAGTATATGTTAGAAGATACTGCCTTTATAATATCTCATAATTTCAATCAGTAGTTTAAGAGGAAACCGTTGTTGAATTTTACTAATTGTATACATATTTATGTCCTCGACTGTACCTACATACTTAGGTTATTGGTTTGTCCCCGACTGCAATACCTTATGTATAGCATTCAAGTTATATTCAAAATTCTTTAGATTAAAGAACTTGTTTCTCTTTTCAGTAAATGTTTGTTTTACGCAGTCGGGTTTTTTGTTTCTTTTAATAATTTATTATCTTTTCAGTTATTTGTGGTTTTACGAAGTCGGGTTTTTTAATTTCTTTTAATGGAATTAAAATTATTTATTAATCAAGGGCTAATTATTTTCGAGGCGACTAACAAATTAAAGGGCGACTAACTATTGGTTACTAAAAAAATAACTTGGCAGCGATTAAATAATTTGGTAACTATTAAATTAGATGGGCTACAAATTGCAAGGTATCATTAAAACCAAATAGTGGCAGCTTCTTTAAGGTAGCAAATATATTAAACAGGCACATATAAATAATAGGTGGGGTACTATAAATAATGACTTGGCGACTAATATTGACAGTGGGATAACAAACATTGTATTATTGGCAACTATAGGCTTCCATATAAAAATACACTTTCGGGCTACGATTTGCAAGCAGCTGTAAAAATTTAAACGGGTACTATAATTAAGAATTAGGGTTTCTATATTTTTGTTTGTGGAATCATAATTAGTATCTGGATGACCGAGTTGAACCTGGTTTATACTTTTTAGCTTATCGTGTTTATTGGAAATTATATTTAGATTCGAATTTAAAAAAAACAGCTGGACTCGAACCGGGGTCTTCTGGTTTCGGGACCGAAAACAGTGACCTTTGATTTTGTATGGTTTTCAGGGTCTGATGATGGAGTAGGAGGGTTGGCACTGAAACTCCATAGTGGATCATCGTATCCTGGCCGTGTTTGGGGTAGTTAGAATTATCGTGACATGAACTTTGACCATGTATGATTTTCAGGGTCTGATGATGGAGTAGGAGGGTAAGCACTCGAACTCCATAGTGGATCATCGTATCCTAGCCGTGTTTGAGGTTGTTGGAATTGACATGAGATGAAATTTGATCATATATGGTTTTCAGGGTCAGATGATGGAGTAGGAGGGTAAGCACTGGAACTATAATACTATACTAAAACAACTAAAACTAAAACTAAAATCTACTCCGTCATCAGACCCTGAAAACCATAGATGTTCAAAATGCATCTCAAGACGATTCCAACAAGTCCGAACACGGCTTACATATATGTGATTCCATAGAATGTTAAGCAATTCCATGTTTCCAGGTGAATCTAATAAAAGCGTGTTGAAAATAAAAGTCAAGAAATAAAACTATAGACACACACTATTTTTTTTGCATGCCACTATTTGCTTTAATTAGAGCTCTTAAAATGTCGCACAAAGTATGTTTTATATGACCATGTTCATATTTTCTTCTCATCTTAGTTTACTTTATATACAACCTCATTATATAATTTAAGAAATCCTATTTTCTACTTTTTATCCGCCGTCAAGTCTTCGCCTAACAATAAATTCAGTTACCAAAACAAAAATATCGATGCCAGTTTAAATTAAAACAAAGCTTATTAAGCTGCTGCTTTCTACTTAAAATGATCCTTCACTTTAGCTGCCAACCTATTATTTTTAGTACCTCCTTTCATTTTTTATAAATACCAAATTCAGATTAATTTGTCGCCGCGTTAAATACATGCCTTAATCAAGCAGTAACAAAGATATCTAGTTAAATAATCGGTTAATTGAATCAATATGAAGCATCCCTAGTTTGAGTCGAAGAAAAGAAACACAACAAAGTTTTTCGCAATTTTGGGGAAAAATTAAGTCTGTTGCGAATTTTTAGGTAGCCAAAAGCTTGGGGTGAGTTTATACTGTTAAGTAGACTGCCAGTAACAGTGTTCAAAACGTATTGCTCTATGATATATTGTGCTTGTCAATATTATTACGTAAAATAAAACGTTTGTATTTCAAGATTCATCTTGTATTTATTTTACTTTAATATGGTAGCAGATAGGGAATGCAAACCGGTTTCACCGAAAATCGAAAAACCGGTTATTCGGTACGGTTTTGACCAACCAAAAAAACCGGGTTTACATAGCACCAAAACCGGTTTTTCGATTATTTTCGGTTTTTCTTTCAATGTTTGGAAAAACTAATAAAGGAAGATTTGCCGCCGTTTTGTAAACTGAGTGTAATGCAGGGAATATTTTTGTGATGAACTGAAGTGTTCAACACACTTGTGTAGTGTGGAAAAGCGGTAGAACACATAAGAAGGCAGTCTCTCCTCAGACTAAGGGGCTTTAAAACACTTGTGAGCTCGGGATCGTTGACAATTATAATATCACGTCGCTGACAGTTCAGCGACTCAGTAGTCTTAATACCAAAGCTGGTATCCAGGTGCCCACAGAAGACATCATTACTCCATTCGGGCCGGACTATATAGTTGCAGTCTTTGTCTTGATGAGAAGTAGCGAGGCATAAGTATATGTATAATATAAATAGAGGTATAAGTAGTAGCGAGGCAGTACTTCACATCGGGGCAATGACTACAACTTTATAAGTCGCAGGTCCAGCCTCATATGGAGTACTGTTGTCATCTATGGGCGGGAGCACCTGGATACCAGCTTGGGCCTTTATACTCGGTTCAGCGACGTGCCATCAGAATTGTTGACGATCCCGAGCTCACAAGCGGTTTAGAGCCCCTTAGTCTGAGGAGAGACTTTGCCTCCTTATGTGTGTTCTACCGCTTGTACAACGGAGAGTGTTCTAAGGAATTGTTCGACTTCTTGCCCACGGCTACCTTCCACCATCGCAACTCACGCCATCGGCGGGGAATCCATACTCACACATTGAAATCAGAATTGTTTTGAACTGTGCGGGCTCAAAGGAGCTTTCTTCCGCGGACGCTCAGTTTGTGGAATGAGCTCCCCGCTGTGGTTTTCTCAATGGAGTACAGCATGGGATTCTTCAAAAAGGGCGTGAAGAGATTTCTTCAGGGTCGGCAACGTGCGAGTGATACCCCTGGTGTTGCAAGCATCCATAGGCTACGGTAACTGCTTTCCATCAGGCGGGCCGTTTGCTTGTTTGCCACTTTAGTGGTATAAAAAAAAAGTACTAATTCGCTCTATTAATCACACCGAGTTTTTTGGATACCTTGTAGATGATTTTGGAACAGAACGTCGCTACAAATATTAACGCGAAGGATCCAAATGCTTTTCGTGATGTTGAGGGACATGTTCTAGAAATGAGGAGCTACAGAAAATAGACTTTTGGCAACGGTGAATGCGCAGGCTTGCGTGTGATTTAATGTAGTTTAGTTGACCCCAATCGGAGTCACTAGTTTGTGTACTCTCGATTTAAGACAAGTCCTTCGCGCCTTTCCTCCAATATAGAACGAGGGATATTTGCTCGGCTCGTGTAATGAGCGTCCCCTGTAATTTCATCTGCATAGCAATGAATGCTAGCAATAGAGAGTATATCATTAAGATGCTGAAGGAACAGTGTTGGGAATAATCCAGAGCCTTGCGGGACGCCAGCATTAATGTCATGCTATCGGAGCAACTACTGTCAACGAAGGCTCTTATGTACGCCAAACAGCAAGCTGACTGATTGGTGTTATTTTTTACCCATCTGCACAACAATTTATCGAAGTAAAACATTCGTATAATAATAATCACGTTTTGTGTACACGCAAGTTGCTGTGCCGCTTTAATATGACATGTTCATAATATTACGTGTGAAATTAATATTATAACGTACGAAACATAGTTCAATGAATGTACATAAAGTCTTCATATCTCATAGCAATTAAAAACCAAGCAAACGTTTTAATGATTTCATTCGTTTAAAATATAATCAAAAGAAAAGGAACCGTGTAGTCTATATAAACGAGTCTCTGATGAAGATGAATCTACAGAGTTAAATAAACTATTATTTCCATCAATTTGATGAAAAAGAGATGGATGGATTGTGTGAAAGATGATATTGGTAAGAATGGAGTAGAATGTGATATGAATGTATAACGGATTAAAGAGACGAATGGAAAAAGCGTACATATAGCGCCGACCCCAAATGATTGGGAATAAGGCACTTTTATACTCACTTCATTAACTTTAACTGACTATAATTCCTCAATTTGCGATTTTTTATCTTGGGCACGGTTATTATCTATAATTTAAGCTATAGAAATAACGTGAAAAAAAACCGAGCGAACATTAAAAAAACCGGTTTTAAAACCGGTTAACCGGTTTTACCTCTCAATAACCGAAAAAAAAACCGGTTTTCATTTTGCCACGGTTTTGCATTCCCTAGTAGCAGAGCGTAAAATAACGTAATAAATACAATAATAACGATGGCGTCAGGCTCAAATAATAAAATTGAGACCCTAAATAAAGAAAATTTTGAAACGTGGCGAATTCAAGCAAAAGCCGTACTCATCAAAAGAAAATTATGGACTTCTGTTCAAAAGCCACTGGATCTTGAAAAAGCAGACGAGCAGACTACAGAAAATGACCTTATGGCTCAATCAGAGTTAGTACTATTAATCTCGCCTTCCGAACTTAAGCAAATTAAAAATTGCAAAACTGCTTACGATATTTGGACAAAACTTGATGCAATTTACGCAAGTAAGGGTCCTGCAAAAAAGGCCTCCCTTCTTAAGCAGTTGATACTTTCCAAAATGCAAGATGGTAATGTTAGAGATCACCTAAATAAATTTATGGACGTAGTGGACAAACTACAAGACATGGACATCCATATTCACGATGATCTACTATCTGTCATGATGCTCTACAGCCTTCCGTGTGAGTATGATAACTTTCGCGTAGCAATTGAGTCAAGAGACACATTACCAAAGCCAGATGAACTAAAAATAAAAATTATGGAGGAGTCAGAAGCGAGACAAGTTAGTAATATTTCAAATATTAAAGACGAGCAAAAAGAAGAGTCTTATTATGTAAAAACATGCAAATTTTGTAAAAAGAAAGTTCATGTCATAAAAGAATGCAGAAAACTAGAGTACAGAAAGAAGAAAGAAACTAACGAGCATGTACCTAGAAGTTCGTATGCTGTATGCATGTATTCCAAAAGCAAGGATTCCATAAATGAAGAGGAAAAATGGATTATAGATAGCGGCTGTACATCGCACATGTCACATAACAAAGAATATTTCAACAAATTCTGTGAATCAAATTGCCAGTCGCTAAAATTAGCCTCCAAAGAAGCAACAGCAGAAATAAAAGGTAAAGGCCAAATTATTCTTAACGTAAATTCCAAAGATACAGGAAAGACTGGAGAAATTACTCTGAAAGACACTCTTTATGTGCCTACCCTGTGTTCTAACTTGTTATCAGTTGGAAAAGCCACTGAATCGGGATGCACTGTGCTGTTTACTAACATAAAGGCTACAATAAGACATCCTACCGAAGGCATTATACTCCATGCACCAAAAGGAAAAGATGGTTTATACTATATAAATTCTGCATCGCATAGACAAATGATGATAAGCAAAGATAAATGTAATATGGTAGAAGAAAGAAAAATTCAAAAATGGCATAAATGTTTAGGCCACATGAACGAAGCTGATATGAAACTAGCTTTAAAAAATGAAACTCTTGTTGGTTTAGACTTCAAACCAAATGATAATCTTGGAGATTGTGAAGCTTGTATTCAAGCAAAGATTACAAGACTGCCTAGTAAATCCAGTACTACACCACGTACTACAAAACAATTAGAGATAGTACACAGCGACGTCTGTGGTCCAATGAAAATACAAACACATTTTGGCAACAAATATTTTGTAACTTTTGTTGACGATTTCACCAGATATAGCCGCGTGTATTGCATAAAAAACAAAAGTGATGTATTGGAGAAATTCAAAATGTACAAGGCAGAAATGGAAAATTACACTGGTAAAACAATTATTAGTCTTCAGTCAGACAATGGTTTGGAGTATTGTAATCAAAACTTTGACAATTTTCTGAAAGATAACGGTATTACGAGACGCTTAACAGTACCATATACACCACACCAGAATGGTGTCGCAGAACGTAAAAATCGAACGCTGCTGGAAAAGGCTAGAACCATGATGATAGAATCGAAAGCACCTCAGAATCTTTGGGGAGAAGCTATCCAAACTGCAAACTATCTATCCAATCGAAGTGTCAATAAAACGATTTCAGCACATGTTGGTACTATCACTACACCTTTTGAGAAATGGGTTCAGAGAAAACCCTGCAGAAATAAGTTTCTTTGAAGAAGATGATAAAAGTGATTATAAGTCAATACAAGGTGATAATGAACAAATATCTATCCCAGATATTAGAGAACATATTGAAGAAGAAAACACAGAAGAAGTTAGGAATGAAACTCCTTTTGAAAGACGAATACTTCGTGATCGTAACCTTCTTAAAAAACCTTTAAGGCTTGACGATTTTGTTAACGTTGCAGCAGAAACATTTAAGGATTACAAAGAACCTGTAACCTATCGTGAAATTCTAGAAAGAAATGATAAAGAGAAATGGTTAGGAGCAATGCTATGTGAGATCAATTCCCTTAATGAAAATGATACATGGGAACTTGTTCCTCTACCAAGGAACAGAAAAGCATTATCGTGCAAATGGGTATTTAAAGTGAAGACCAATCCAGATGGTAGCGTCGATAAATATAAAGCAAGACTGGTAGTAAAAGGATTTACGCAGAAACCAGGCATAGACTATGATAAAACTTTTAGTCCTGTAGTGCGTCTTACCACCGTCCGTGCCTTATTAGCAGTAGCAGTAAAGGAGAAATTATCCCTCTGTCAGTTTGATGTGACGACAGCCTTCTTAAATGGTCATATTGAAGAAGAAATATATATGAAACAGCCAGACGGTTGTAGCGATGGAACAAATAGAGTTTGTCGTTTAAAAAGGAGCTTATATGGTTTGAAACAGGCCCCGAGATGCTGGAACACCAGTATACATGAATTCCTTATAAGTTCAAACTTCACTCAAAGTACTTCTGATCCATGCTTGTACATCAGAGAGACCGAAAAATCTAAAGTTCTGATCGCACTTTATTCAAAAATTCAAAATTCAAAATTCAAAATTCAAAATCATTTATTCAAATAGACCTTCGCAGGCACTTATGAAAAGTCTGACTCTAATACTCTAATACCGGTTCGGAAGGTTGCATTTGCTGAGAAGAGCCGGCAATAAACTCAGCAATTACTCTTTTCAAAACAGGCTTAGATAAATTACATAATATTTACATTCTAATCGCACTGAAAACAATTGCGTGCCCCGGCGCGGCGGCAAAATTACAAAGTAGACTGAAAAAATATTTAATAAGTAAATAAATAGCAAACTTAAGCAGACCAGCCCCCACGAGCAGCACCTGTTCACAAGTATGACGCGTGTGGCAGCCATCGCCCTCCTCGCCATATTGGAGGGAAGTGAGCGACCCGTCACACGACGCCGCCGCAAGCAAAGGCCTTAAAGTGAGCATGACTTACTTAAGTCTGCCTTAGAAATAAAAAATAACTAAAGGGAAACACTAAACACA
The DNA here is from genome assembly GCA_947623365.1 of Achlya flavicornis. Classification (NCBI taxonomy): domain Eukaryota; kingdom Metazoa; phylum Arthropoda; class Insecta; order Lepidoptera; family Drepanidae; genus Achlya; species Achlya flavicornis. The sequence continues at coordinate 11,574,547 of OX392482.1, forward strand.
CAATTTGTTATCACTGTGACTATTGACAAGCTTAGACTAAATATCACAAAATAAAAAAATATAACAATTACACAGACATAATAAATCGATGCATTTATATCAAACTAAATAAATGAAGAACATTGAATTGAATTTATTTAATTACAATAGGTAATATAATCTGTAACCTAAAAATATAACTTATAATAATAATAGCATACTTTGAATTAAAATGGACCTTGAACTATCTGCTCAGTGAGGCAGGTGCAGAGAGAAGCTACTTCCATACATCCTTGTCGTCAATATAATGAGACACTTTATAATAAGCCCTACTCAACAGCCGCTTTTTGATATGTTCCTTAAATTTAAAAAAGGACATACTGGTCACGCTATGAGGAATTTTATTGTAAAATTTAATACAATTCCCAAGAAAGGACTTATTTACTTTAGCTAATCTAAATCTAGGTACAGTTATTTTGTCTTTGTTTCTAGTGTTTCTATCATGATAGTCACTATTGACTGGAAACAAATTAATGTTCTTGCGGACATACATAATATTTTCAAAAATGTACTGAGAGGGCAAAGTTAGTATATTAATATCCGGAAATATATTTCGTAGAGACTCGCGAGAACCCAAACAGTAGATGGCGCGAATTGCCCTTTTTTGTAATACAAAAATTGATTCCAAGTCTGCGGCAGAGCCCCACAGCAAAAGGCCGTAAGACATAAGACTATGAAAATATGCAAAATAAATTAATCTGGCTGTATTAATGTCCGTCAGTTGCCTTATTTTGCTGACTGCAAACGCAGCGGAGCTCAGTTTACCACCTAAGGCTTCCAGGTGAGCACCCCACTGCAATCTACAGTCTATAGTCAGACCAAGAAAAACAGTCTTATCTACTACATTAAGTTTATTACCATCCACAATAACACTGGTATCAACTTTTGGTACATTTGGTAATGAAAATCTTATACATTTTGTTTTTTTTGAGTTTAACATAAGATTGTTGGCAGCAAACCATTGAGACACAGTCTTCAGAGCGTAGTTAACTTTTAAAAGATCTTTGTCTTTTCTATCTACTTTAAATATCAGAGACGTATCATCTGCAAACAAAACGACATCTGATAGTTCTTTCACCATATAAGGTAGGTCATTTATATAAACTAGAAACAGAAATGGGCCTAAAATCGAGCCTTGAGGTACGCCTAATTTGACTAAGGAGCCCGATGACACACTACCATTGATTCCTACTTTTTGTTGGCGCCCTGAAAGATAGGAAACCACAAGATCGAGAGCCACTCCGCGAATTCCGTATAACTTAAGTTTAAGAGCTAGCGTTTGGTGATCTACGCAATCAAATGCCTTGGAGAGATCACAAAAGATACCAATAGCATCGTGTGAGCACTCCCAGGCCTGAAAAATATGCTTAATAAGTTTAGCTCCCGCATCCGTAGTGGACTTACCTCTCGTAAAACCGAACTGATCATCATGGAGTATCTTGTGGTTATTAAAATGCCTTAACATTTGGTTTAGCACAATCTTTTCAAAAATCTTACTTAATGCAGGAAGTACTGAGACCGGTCTGTAATCTGAGGGATTGTTTTTACATCCCGATTTAAAAATTGGAACAATTTTGCTGTATTTCATTAAATCAGGAAAGTTGCCCTGTTCGAGACATTGGTTAAAAATTAGGGCTAAAATAGGGGCAATATTAAAAATAATTGACTGTATAACTTTAACTGACAAACCCCATAAGTCTTCTGTATTTTTCATATTTAGTGACTTGAAAGCCGTGATAATGTCATAGTCACTAACCTGGGTGAATGCGAAGTCTGGAATGTTTCGTTGAAAAGTCTTCTGTAAAATAGATTCTGCTAACGTGGAAGACGAAGCAAGATTTTTAGTAGCCTCCATAGGTATATTTGAGAAAAAAGTTTCAAAAGCAGATGCTACTTCTAATTTATCTGATATTAGTTTATCATTAATTTTAAGACAAAAAGTATTATCTTTGATTTTATTTTTACCAGTCTCTGTATTAATAATCTGCCACACTGTTTTAATTTTATTATTAGAATTATTTACCCTATTGCCTATGTAGATGGCCTTAGCTCGAATGCATACCTGTTTAAATAACTTGGAATAGTTCCTAACATATGTATGAAAGTTTTCATTACTATTGTAAGATCTCTGATGGTAAAGATCATACATGTTATCCCTACTCTTCCTGATTCCTTTAGTTGCCCAGTTACAGAATTGAAGTTTATTATTTACCTTTTTAGTTTTGATTGGACAAGATACATTAAATTCGTTGCAAATATCTCTAAATATTTTGTCATAGTTTACATTTGGATCATCAGAAATATACATAGTGTTACTAATTTTATAATCCATATTAACGCTGAAATTATTTAATCTTGTTTCATTAACTGACCTAAATGTTTTCGTTATGGATGACCTAAGTTTTTTACACGGTAATTTTACCAATTGTGCCAAATGATCCGAACGGACGCCACCTATTATGGACTTCTCTAAAACGTTACCGTTAGTAATTATGTTATCAATACAAGACGAACTAGTAGCCGTTACTCTCGTGGGCTCATTAAATAGAAGAGACATATTAAATGATTTAAATAAAGTAATAAAATTATTTCTATCTAATGAGGGTATCAGGATGTCAATATTAAAGTCACCACAAATAATTACTGACTTATTACACCTAGATAATTTACTAAGTATTTGTTCCATTATAGAACAAAACAACGAAAAATTAGACGCGGGAGGCCTATAAACACATATAATGATGGAGCTTTCAATCTCTGCACAAGCCACCTCGCATACGCGTTCCACAGAGTGACAAGTAATATCAGAACGATTTTTAAATTTAATATTATTATTTAGCAAAATGAGGGTGCCGCCACCCTGAGCAGTCACTCTGTTGAACGCGCTGGCAACAGTAAAGTTATTAACATTAAAAAGCATTGTATCTGGTTTGAGCCATGTTTCCGTAAAACATAATATATCAATTATCATTTCATCACATAATAATTCAACGTCAAGTATTTTGCCAGAGAAGCGATTTATATTCTGGTGTAGTATAGTTATGCTATTAGTGTACTTCTCTGTTGTCGGAGTTATAAGTTTAAACAACTAATCACAGTATTGTTAGTAATACTAGACGATACCGCTCTGTCACTTAAGCTACTGGCAGTTATATTAGCTATAACCATGTTAATATTATAAGCTATCAGTGTAGCAATTGAGATTTTACATTTTTTGGGCATAAACAATGAGTCCCCAGTAAATTTTAGTCCACTAACAAATTTATTAGTGTCGAAATAAGAAAAAACGTCACTATGACGACATGTCAATCTATATATAAAATTGTTCAAAAACAATATATATCTATTTTGTTTGTCCGTATAGTTGACGGAGTATGGCAAAGCACATAGAAAAACATTCATCACCTTTAGTTTGAGGAATGTTTCAAAACTATTAATTAATTCTTTAAATTTCACGTTCAAACCATTTCCTATAAGTATCACAACTGTGGTTTGTTTGTCAAGCTTAGTACTTACAATTTTATTCATAATATCTGTATAGGAAGCTCCAGGCATACAATAATTAATAACTGGCTGATCCATACGATTATTTAATATTGGTCCAAAATTGACCCCAATTTGGTCAGAAAAAACAACAGTTTTCATTATCGATCCCTCAGAGCTCCCCACAGAAATATTGACACTGACATGTGGCTCAGTGCTCGGAGCACTCGGAGCGCCCAGAGCACTCAGAGCAGCCGAAGCACTCGGAGCGCCCGGAGCACCCGAAGCGCCAGGAGCACCCGAAGTACTCGGAGCGCCCGGCGCACTCGGAGCGCCCGGAGCACCCAGAGCAGCCGAAGCACTCGGAGCGCCCGGAGCACCCGAAGCGCCAGGAGCACCCGAAGTACTCGGAGCGCCCGGCGCACTCGGAGCGCCCGGAGCACCCAGAGCAGCCGAAGCACTCGGAGCGCCCGGAGCACCCGAAGCGCCAGGAGCACCCGAAGTACTCGGAGCGCCCGGCGCACTCGGAGTGCCCGGAGAAGAGACATCAACACAAGGATCAACATTATTAATATTATGACAATGGCATATCTTTTTCAACGTTAGGGAATCAAACCGTTCTTCATGATTTTTGCACATGTCCACCAGGTTTGTGATTGCAACTATGTGCTCGCTGATCTCCTTCTTAGCACTGTTATATCTGCATGCTAAACCATTAATTAAGTCCTCCTTGTGCTTCAGATCTGCTTGTAACTGCAGCATATCAGTGTCATATAATAACCTCATATTTTGCAAACTACTATTACATGTTTTTAATTGAGTAATTAATCCTACACGTTCTTTCCTAAGTTTTACATTTTTAGAGAAACTTTGTTTACATTTTATGAGTTTCCTGGTTTTGGTAATGATTTTATTTATTTTGATGTACTTTTTAATTCTATTATGACTATTCATCAAAATGGGTTCACTAGTACTTGATACATCTTTTGTCAAGTCAATGGTCTCAATAAGCCTAGAAGTAGGTAAATTACCAGGACAACTCACAACAAGTTCATCAAACAGGCTAAGTGTGCTTTTTTCCTGAAGACAACTTTTTTCAAGTTCATACTTAGATATAATGCCATTGGCCCGGCTCAAGCTGAGTTCAAGTTCAGAAATGCGAGTCAAGGCCATTTCATGGTTGTCACTACATTCTTGGAACTGTAACAATAGCTCCTGCAATTTGTTTTGTCGATCATTAGCCTCCGTACAATGTTGGTGAAGTTCAGCCATTTCACTTTTCAACTGACTATTTTTGTCTATAATTTTCTTTATTTCCTCCTCACTTTCCTCTCGCTCCTGCAGCAACTTAGTGCAGTCATCCTGGGAGACCTTGAGTTCTTGTAAGGCCTTCTTAAGTTTTTCCTCCATGTCACGAGCGGTGGCTCTGCGAGTCGTCATCTTAATTGGAGTGGACCTGGAATACACACAGGATAGTTAAGCAAGTGGGAAGATAAGGATTAATATTTGAAAACCTACACCACAGCCTATACAATATAAATTGAGTTGTAATTAAGATAATTATTCACAAATAATACAAGATAAGGTAGTAGATTGTGTAAATATCTAATTATTAGTATTACTTATGTTCTTGTGAACTGTTGGTATATCTATATAATAAATTATGATGATTATTTTAGTGTTTCTCTTACAAGATTACTGTAGGTAATAAGTACTTGGGATTGGTTTCTAATGGAATATCACAAGTGTTAAACATTAAAAGTTGAAAGTGAGGGGATTGCCAAAATATTGAGTTTATATATCATCAAGGTTACTGCAGTGTTCAGTATGTTAAGTTTTTAACTCTTAAGACAATTTGGCAAACAAAATAAGTTGTGAAAATCCCTGCTGGTGCATTTGCCTGAACAACTGTATGATATTACTCAAATTGACAAGGAATCATAAATATATGATTAGGGTTCGAGCGTTTTAGCTACTATTGATAGTATAAGTATAAATAAAGACTTATTATCACAATACTCCCCAGGTTTATTGATGGTTTTCAAATTCCTTCCGTTGGCTGTCACTTCGCCGGTGAAAATCACAGCTGATCTTCGTTATTTTTCGGTTAGACACTTTATGTTTTTATTTTTCAGGAACAAAGATCATAAATACTGTTTAATTACAATGAAATATAATGTATTTTACTAGAATTAGAATTATAAATTAATTAAAATTACAGGAGACGAACTTTTGACAAGTTCACTACAGTGTTGCCACTTATTATTATATTATATATATATGTTGATGATGGGTTGGTTGCATCAAGCACTGAGAATGAAGGAAAGAGATTCATCAACGAACTCCTAAATCGTTTTAAAATTGTCACAAAGCCTGCTTCTTATTTTCTTGGTTTGGAGATCGAAAGATCTAATACTGGTAATATAACACTGAGTCAAAGAGCTTATACTAAGAAACTACTAGAAAAGTACAATATGATTGAATGTAAACCTGTAAATACTCCAATCATAAAAGATACTCCTCAGAAAGAAGACTCACCTAATCGATATGAAAACTTTCCATACAGACAAGTCGTAGGTTCTTTAGCCTATTTAATGGTTGCTACAAGACCGGACATAAATTTTGCAGTCAGCTCCGCCTCGAGAAATTTAGAAAACCCATCTAAAGCAGACATTATAGCAGTAAAAAGAATACTACGATACCTAAAAGGTACTATGAACAAAGGACTAGTATTTAATAATGATAATGGGCTAAACAAATTGATTTGCTACAGTGATGCAGATTTCGCAGCATCTCATTCAACATCCGGAACATTATGTCTGTATTACGGACCAATCAGCTGGCAAAGTCAAAAACAAAAAACAATCGCTTTGTCATCAACAGAAGCGGAACTGGTGGCTGCTTCAGAAACAACCCGCGAGATAGTGTGGCTAGAGAAAATGTTAGAGGAAATCACTGCTATTGAAAAACCTCCGGTTCTTTACATTGACAACGAGTCAACCATAAAACTGGCCTACAATCCGCCACATGAGCAACATAGCCGTACTAAACATATACAGCGAAGAAATCTATATGTCAGAGAGTGTGTGTCGGCTGGAATGCTTGAGGTAAAACAAGTTATAACGGAAGCTCAATGCTCTCTCAATTTAGAGAAATTTGCGATTTTTATTTTTTAGGAATTATTGAATAAATATCCTGGGACATTCCTCACACACTGATTATCTAATCCCAAACTAAGCAGTGCTTGTATGTACTGTTGGAAACCAGAATACCTAATAACTTATGTACTACTTTTTGTTAATATACATGATTACACCCAGACTCAGGACATACAGACAGACATGTTAAGACAAATGCATGCTGGTGGGATCGAACCCACGATCTGCAATCGGTGGAATCTTAACCAACCACGCCAAGCCCGTCAATGTTTCAGATGATAACACAGTCTGCAAGCTGTCTTTTTATAAACTTTGAAACAAAATCAAAATCAAAAAGTTTTTTATTCAATTTAGGCCCTGGTAAGGAAGGCGCCTATGAACGTTAAATTGGTACATAAAGTTGAATTTACCACCGGTTGGAAATACACTTAAACGATACCAAAATGCAGCTAAGAAGAGAAAATCTTTTCCAAAAACGCCTCTTTTGTATAAAAGTATTTCCTTGGGCTACATTCCATTCCAGTCAATGTATGTACAGTCGAGGACATAAATATGTATACACTTTTTGAAATTCAAAAGCAATTTTCTCGCATGTTTAACATTTAAGTGTTAAGCTATTACACAAATCATAATAGTATATGTTAGAAGATTCTGCCTTTATAATATCTCATAAATTCAATCAGTATTTTAAGAGGAAACCGTTGTTGAATTTTACTAATTGTATACATATTTATGTCCTCGACTGTACATACGTACCTAAATGATTTTTTGGCTAGTATAATTCGTGAAAAAACTATATATTTAAAAATATAGGAAAATTATAATTTTAGGTTATTTGAGCGGAAAAGTTACGGTTTTTTTGTGTGTTGATTGGGGTAATTTTTAGCCAGCTAGCTAGTCAGGTATTTTGGCTATTTGGCTTGAGCGGCGGCGCAGCTATTTGAATAACGTTCAACTGCAATCTGAGTTCGATCCTCGCCGCTGCAACAAGTCTAGTCTAGATGATAATATAATAAATTACTGTAATGTTTTTAATTTACTTTTTATTTTATTGTATACTCTTTTGAAAAGAAAGGACTTTCCCTCATAGGTCGTACGTATTACTAAAAAAAACATCGAAAATCAACAATAACGTCATCTCTATGTATGGATATGAACTTAAAGCTTTCACAGCACATCGACTCAGTCGTTAGTTGTAGGCAAGTAGATGTCGCACGGCTTCAGATGATTTTAACGATTTATTTAATAGGTATTTTCAGCATAGAAGTATCTTAAGAAAACTCCTCATTCTAGCTAGCCATAGCCATCCAGTAGCCAGTAGCTAATTATCGTGTTGACAGATAACATAGCCGTGGCTATTTTGTGAATAGCCGTTTTTTGGCTAGTTATATGAATAGCTACCTACCCATAGTACCCATCTCTGCGTCAAACACGTCAAACCACAGACGTCAAACCGTCAAGTCAAACTCGTGAAGTGCTCGCTTGGTTGGTTGGTCGTGAAAAATTACTACGAAATATAAAATAAACCAACTTATTCCTAGTTTGTAGTAAACTTACTCTCTAGATAATTAATACTAAAGGTGACTATCGTGAATTTGTGCGAAGTTTTTATGTAGAAGCAAGGTGACTGATCTCTGGATTTATTTACACGTTATCGGTATGATTTGGTAAGTTATTCGTTTTAATTTTCTGAGCTGAGATCAGTTTCTCGGCTTATTTATCGCATGTCTCACTAACTGTGCCGTACATGTACCTGTGATAAATCAGCATGTCGCTTCGTTGGATTGGATAGATTTGTTCTAAATTATCAATATCCGTGGACCCATTGAGTCCGCTTTGTATCAATGCAAGGATCCTTACGTAGCTAGGTAACAATAATTTTAACGCAGAATAAAGTTACACAATAACTTTTATACAAAGTTTGATTTTGTATAACAAATGAAGTCAAAAAATATAAATTTGCTAAATTCCACTGTGTGCCCAAACAGCCAGTCTATTGAGATTTAAGTACCCATGGCTTTGGTCCCCTTATATGTTTTGAATAACCTTCCCCAGAAGTAAAAATGATCTAACAATCATAATGAATTATTATGATGTTAGTCAACTATACATTTTTAGTTCACTTAAAAAATTAGAGAAAATTTTAGAGCTTATATACTTAAAATTTTTTTTTACAAATAAGAATTAATTATCTCTGATCTGTTTCCAACATTTCTTGAATGAAAATATTCTTTTGAAATTGTCCTGTGAGTTTTGTATGATAAGACAGATTTACCATATAAAAAATTTTTTATTCACCATAAAGTATGAAGTATTTCGTTGGGTTTGTAAAAAAAAATGAGAATTGTTAAGGGTCTGTTTAGGTCAGCCATCATAATTTAAATTTTGTTACCCCTGCAACTGTTGTACCCAGGCCCATATAAAGGTGGGTGAATTGGGTGTTCAAAACTTGTGAAATCATCAATGACCCCTCACTTCTCAGGCCTAGGTGTACCACTAGGAGTAGGAGTAGTACTACCCCACTTTACGGAACCATGAACCGTCTAAATAAAAACATTCATAACCCAATCAAGTGACTTATTTGCAGAAGCAAATAACCTTCAACAAGTAAAAAGCAACCAATAATCGTCTTATTAAAAGGATTATAAAAAAAATCAACCGATCCAAAGCCCTCCATGTGACCTCTTAATTAACTCATAAACTTCGAAATAAAACACCGGTTGGCCTTCCGAAATTCAATAGCAATAAAGAAATGTACCTTAGTTCTCACAAGTTAAAGTACATTTTAGTCTGAAAAGTCTTGTAAAATTTGTGGCTAGAGTAGACCAATATCAAGCAACATAATTTATTTATTTGACGAAACCAACAGCTTATAAGCAAGTAGATAATTAACAAAAGAATATACATAAAGAAAGCCAATTACAGGGTTCCTAATATTAACATAAATACATTGAAAACAACAAGAACTATAATGCTTAAAATTTAACAAAAATGTTACATGTTATGTAAAATGATATGGATCATATTAAATAAATGCATGTACGAGTATATAGTAAATACAAGGTAATTCACAGAAAATTAGCATTACACTGTTTGAATTGTAAGCAGGTGTTATGCTGATAAAAAAGTATATTAGCATATTATACCTATATTACCCAAGGAAGATTTTAATTATTGTATTATTTCTTGTCAAAACTTTTGAAGTTGTTATTGAAGATATATACCTAGTTTCTTTTTCTTATTAAAATAAGGAAATTCCTGTTTAATTTTAAGCAGCATTTCCTCCACTGATAACTCAAATCCATGAATATTCAAATATAATCAATCCCAAAATTTATTTAATCAGTTGACTTGCAGTTCTTGAAATTCTATTTTTTTCATATGAAGTTTAAGGATGTACAGTACATCCCATCCGTGAACCAATGGCTTAATGAGAGTCCGTTGACTACCTGATCAATGTTAATCTCCAATTCAATGTATACTTTTCATTCTTAATAATGATTAAAATTGACAAAGATTAGCATGACCTGACATGATGATAATTAAGTATCTAATATTTGACCCATTTGACATGTAAATACATGTAAGGTGCCTGTTTTTTTATGCTTGGTACGAGTGGTAAAACATTTAAGTACATTTTTATGTTATAATCACTTCTGCACATAAGATTATCGCGATGATAAAACTGACCTTGGCGGTCAGATTTAACAGGTTGTGATAAAAATATTTTAAAGAGATGAATTCAAAGTTGCCTGTCTTTTTTAGCTGTTAGTAGTATGATGACTTGCAGACAGAATTTCTGACTCCTGATAAGGGGCTTATCACGGAAACGGTAGATCCGATTTTGATGGGACTTTTACAGGAATGTTTAGTAGGTATTTTCTTAGACACAGTTTAGTGAATACCAGTTTAGTGAGTGGTATGCGAAAATTTAACTGAAACTTGCGTGAAATTACTGATGAAGGAAAGCAGCCTAAGGTATTTTAATGTCACTAATCTGGACGTAGCCAACTTATATTAAAAACAACTAAATCACTATCCTGGGACATTATTCACACACATCTGGAGGGTTAATTTCGCTTAATGTTTTTTATAGGCATAGCAACCGTTTAGCCAGATCTGCAGCAAATAGGTTGAAAATAACCTCCCTGGCCCCCTAAAAACGAAGCTAAGCAATATTCCTAACGCAATTCACTTTTTCGAATTTAAAGCAGATCTTATGCAATTCATCAATTCCAAATCTTTTAATGAATTGAATTGTATATAATGAGTAAATATTTTACCAAAAAATATTGGAATCACTTAGAATCTGCAGAGAATTCGAAAAAATGAATTACATAGCAATATTGCTTTAGCTTCCTTTTTAGCCCCCCTGATCATAAACTAAGCAGTGACCTGTGTCGTTCGGGAATTTCTTCATGATACTGTACCATATTATCTTCATCATCAGCCTATAATGTCGCACTGCTGAGTACAGGCCTCCTTTCACAAATGAGGGTGAAAGGGAATGGGCAGATACTCCACCACGCGTGCCCAATGCGGATTGGTGGAGGTAGGCTAGTGGTCAACCTACTGTTGGAATTTTTCAAGCCGCTTATGAGGCATCCACGACTATCACAATTAAGTAATAACCGGGACCAACGGCTTTACGTGGTGCTTTCCGAAGCACGGAAACGCTCGATATGAAATACCACTTACGGTCACCCATCTAGGTACCGACCACGACAGACGTAGCTTAACTTTGCCGATCGATTAAGAACGGCTAATCATGCAACACCACGAGCGCTTCACGACCATATTATCTTATTACATGCTACCTACATGTGAAATCTGTTATATGACATGGACCATATCCGCTACCTCCATGATTGCAGACGCATTGTATACCTAATCATCTGCAATATTTTTACGTAAACCATAGCTCTTATCACTTTGCTATACAGGATAAAATAGTCCAACATTAATAACGTGACATAAGGTGAAATAGAAGCTATATTTGCTAGTTTATTCAAGGATTCCACCCTTTGTTCTCACCTATCTGTCTATGCAAATATGTATAAGATAAGGCTACTGTGCAAGATTAGTAATGCATAGTGCATCATTATCTATTAGAGATCTAGTAGGTATGTTAAGCTTAATTAAAAATACGAAAAGTGGCAAAAAATTCAGGCTGTCTTAACAGATTGTATAAAGGCTGATAAAATGGATATTTTATTCTCAGATTACAGAACAAAAGGCAGATAGAGAGCGCGGAACACGGGAGTGAGGCCAAAAAAGCAAATACAAATTGAAAAACACATACCTGGTATTTGCTTTTGAATATGTATTTGCTTTGTTTAAACAAAGTTTATTAAAAAGAAAGCGTTTTTTGTGAAATAAAGGTTTTTGGCCTCACTCCCGTGTTCCGCGCGCACCATCTGCCTTGTTCTGTAATCTGTGATTTTATTATTATATTAGTATTTTAATATGTCCACGTACATAACATTGGCATTCCACCAGTATTGCTAATGTCCAAAGGACATCATAGTCACTTACCAGGTGTAATGTAACGCCTGGATGCTTGTCAGCCTTCTTACAAAGAATACAAAAACTAAAAATAATTCTGTTAATTATTTCGTGTGAGAATTACTTACTTTGTACCTAAACAATTTACCGAAATTTTTTTGGTACGTGGAAATATATTCTACTAGCTTCCGTTCCGCGGTTTCGCCCGCGTTCCCTAGGGATATATTGTTTTCCCGTGATAAAAAGAAATCTATTAGCACTCGAAAATAATGTAACATCCTAATAGTGAAAGATTTTTAACCGACTTCAAAAAAAGGAGGAGGTTCTCAATTCGGTTGTATGTTTTTTTTTTTTTTTTTTTTTTATGTTTGTTACCTCATAACTCCGTCATTTATGACCCGATTTGGAAAATTCTTTTTTTGTCTGGAAGGGTACACTTCCCGTTTGGTCCCATTGTCATCAGATCAGGATTTGATTACTTCTTCGTGTACTTTGAAGTCGGTTTAAGTTTTTTGTAAAACAGTCCAATTATTCAGTATCGGATCTGTAGATCCGGAGATTACCCTACGCATATAAACAAACAAGAAATCCGCTATCTTTATAATATTAGTATAGATTATAAAAATATAGAGTAACATTTTTAGTAACAATTATGTGTTATAGAAATTGATGACACAATCCATCATTATCCATATTTTTCGTTACCTTACATTATATATTTGTTTCAGATAATGATGGGTGACCAATAACAATCGTCACGCAATGATGCGCTGGACACAATGAAACACTACTCCAATGGTTACATGACATTAAATGATTATTTTATGATGTACCTGACAAAATGGAAGCGTGCGGCGGTATTATTGCTGATTATTTGGATTGTTGTCACTTACCTGGTTATATCGCCGCTGAGGTAAGTTAAAAATCGCTTATGGGCTGACACTAGCCATCCTCCAAAGTTCCACCCGTGTTGCCGACACCAAGAACACCAAGAGATCCGTGTTGCTCTCGGGAGAATGTAGGTTCGTATTAGTGAAAGAAATCAGTAGTTGCAAAGATTGAATGTTGCAGAAACTGAGCTTGAGGATACCATAGCACGGTGGTAGGGTACTTTGTAGTACCCATCTGGCTGGCTACCACCCTCAAGTTGAAAATCTCGCCAAGAACCTATCGGTGTGTACCGACAGCTGCACTTGAGGGCCAGTTCCTTCTAAGCTTTGTGTGCGTACAACCATCTGCCACATCATCACTTACCATGGTGAGATTGTGGTCAACACAGTATAAAAATAAATAGATATAGGGGCAGTAGAGAACCTTCCGTTTTGAAGTTGGTTTTGAAAATTATTTTCTTTTAGTTCTCTCAACTCTGCATATTATAAAACGCAACGTCTCTCCTTTTGCGTGATTAACACTCCATTGCACGGATTTTTATGCATTTTCCACACTTATTATGCATGATAAAAAGGGAGCTGTGGAGTGAATTGTTTAAGTTAAGAGATAATAACCACCTGAAGGACTATAATTCTAGATAAATAAATTGCTATAGCAGCTATATTAGCCGTTTGGATCGACCGGTGTGGGAGTGAGATGACCTGCCTGACTACCACGCCACGGGTCATGGTTTCGATTCCCACTCAGGACACAATTGTGTGCATTATGGCATTAACAAATTTGTTTGTTGTGTCTGTTTGTAAATATCCATATAAGTTTGTATAGTTATTCGCTTTCCACAGTAGAAGCTCTGCTTAGTTTGAGGTCAGATGGTCGTCAAGAAATTTTCTTATCTACAGAGGTAGCAGACAAGCTACGACCCGCGTGGTGGTACGCGGTTACCGTAGCCCACAGACGTTCGCAAACCAGGAGTATAACTCGCGCGTTGCCGACCCTGCAAAAATGTAATTTGACCCTATGCTGTACTTCCTTGGGGAAACCACGGCAAGAAGCTAATTCCGGATATATAATACGGATGGCTCGCAACATTTTAATTATCATTTTACAAAAGAGTTTAGAATATCCAATCTTAAATGGAGATATTTTTTTAGATGCAGTTCAGATGAGGCACTGGAATTCCAGGAGCGATTCAGAAGGGTGACGTCACAGCTGGACACTCTTCGACAGCAACACAGCAATCTCATCGCTCAGATCAGAAGGTCGACAGGGTAAGCTGTTTGTTATACATCCACTTATTGTTGTTTGGAATTCTTAGTGCTTACAAGAAATCCACGTTACGAAGAACACACAATGATTGAATTTTTCAGAGATATTTTTGTCATTATCAGTGCTAAAGGCAATTTATTTAAGGTGCATTCTTACGAGTCACGTAATGGTGCGTCCATGCTACGCGAAGCGAGCACGAGCCGAGCCTCGGACCGAACAGGATTCGTTCGTTGCTCGCGATTTCAAGCGTGGACGTACTTAACGAGCCTTCAACGAGCCTACAACGAGCGCGATGTGAATCCCTGTGTTCGTGAAAAAACTGACAATCGGGCGGAGCGCAGTCGAGCACGCTACGAATGCACGTTCGAGGTTCGCAAGCCCGCAGTGTGCTCGCAGTGTGCTCGCAGTGTGCTCGTTCGTGGCTCGGCTCGTGCTCGGTTCGCCATGCATGGACGCACCACTACCCCTTTTGACCAAAGTTTATGGGAAGCAGTATCTATGAGTAGGTATAGTTGCTGACATGCACTCCCCATCTCTCTCCGTCGCGTCGATTTTATTGGACTGTTACGGTTGACGTACATGATGTTTTGTTGCTATATTTAACAGACTAAATTACTACGTTAGTTCTGTGCATTTTTTTTTAATTATCGGTCTTGAATTTATCCTCTGACCTGCCCATAAGGGACGAATAAGCTAAAATGGAGCCGCGTGCTCAAAAAGCCCTATTACCTTGAAAGCCCCAAGCTTAATTAGTCAGGTAATATAATCAATAATGGTTTCTTTATAGTAAAAATGAATGTATAGGTGAATAAAGTCTGCTATAATGTCTGGTGACATAAATACACTACTGTCATTTGAAACAGATGTTCAAAACAACAATACAATTGATTATAATAGTACTATTGAATTACTTATAATATGTTTTTCAACACACTCGCTCGTAAAGTGTCATTTATTGCACCGTTTTTAGTATGATAATGCAGCTTATTACGCACTAGTGCTTTTTACTTTACAGTACCGCACAGTTTTGTGATATGTAAGTGTCCCGATTATGTTAAGTTTGTACCTCACTGCAAGTGATATGCGTGTAGACGAAGCATTCTTAATATAAACGAGTAAAACAGTTTGACAAAGCAAAAATTTCAAACAAAATACTTGTGGTTGATAATATAAAAAAATCTACTTCAAACAATACAAGTCTGCTTTTTTCCTCGCAAGTGTGTTGAAAAATGCCGTATGTATGACACTCGTGTGCATTTATTTATTACGCTTAATACCGCCTCGAGTGTTATATATAATATAACTCATATATTAAAATTTGCACACATGTATCATAATGTACTATTATGGCAATCTAAAATTATGTAACGGGAGTACGTGACATTTTCTTTTTTCTATCTATGACTTCGAACACGCCAGATTGAACGATGACAGACACGACGATTGAATTCCGCTTTTATTTTATTTTTTTCTCAAGAGTAAAACCTTATTACATATCGTAAATTAAGTTTTAATATGCGATATACAGGGTTTTTAAGTTTTTTATCGTACAGATCGGGATTTCGAAACCTCTTGAATAAAAAATAAAATAAAAGCGGGATTCAATCGTCGAACAAATAATACGACGTATAATTATTAGACTGTTTAACTCATTTATTTAAATTTTAGTATTGTAAGGAATTTGTTCTACATCTTATTAATCAACAAGTTTTTAGGGTTCCGTAGCCAAATGGCAAAAAACGGAACCCTTATAGATTCGTCATGTCTGTCTGTCTGTCTGTCTGTCTGTCTGTCTGTCCGTATGTCACAGCCATTTATTTCTGAAACTATAAGAACTATAATGTTGAAACTTGGTAAGTAGATGTATTCTGTGAACCGCATTAAGATTTTCACACAAAAAAAGAAAAAAAACAATAAATTTTGGGGGTCCCCCCCATACTTAGAACTGAAACTCAAATTTTTTTTTTTCATCAAACCCATAAGTGTGGGGTGTCTATGGATAGGTCTTCAAAAATGATATTGAGGTTTCTAATATCATTTTTTTCTAAACTGAATAGTTTGCGCGAGAGACACTTCCAAAGTGGTAAAATGTGTGTCCCCCCCCCCCCCCTGTAACTTCTAAAATAAGAGAATGATAAATCTATAAAAAATATATGATGTACATTACGGTGGAAACTTCCACCGAAAATTGGTTTGAACGAGATCTAGTGAGTAGTTTTTTTTTAATACGTCATAAATTGAAATTAATATCAAATACTCAGGTCTATACTACCATTTACTTATATACCTACAGCTTTGTACGGAACCCTCGGTGCGCGAGTCTGACTCGCACTTGGCCGGTTTTATTATTCCTCGTAACTAATCAATTTTACTACCACTTGATTTCGAATCGTTGTTGATAACACTCCACTCCACGCTAGAGTATTGTGTTTACACATTAAAGTACATTCTTGAGGCTGTTGTTATATTAATAGTTTTGTTTGGATTTAATATGTTATAAGAATGTTTCTCTGTTTGTTTGTGTGGTATCATAGAATAATAAATGTGGTTAGTAAAGCTGTGAAAAAAGAAATAAGTTTTTGTTAAACATTTCATTTTTACTACAAGCTTTTTTTGGTGACTGCACTTTTTGTTGACTGTACTTGCAATGTCTTCCAATACACTTATGTGTACCAAATATCAAGTCAATCCGACCACTGGAAGTGGGTGAAATTCGACTTGCAAGATTTCACCCGAAGGAACAAACATACATACATACATGGCAAGTTAAATAAAAGTTTGTAAAAATATATAGGTATTTATTTGAAAAAAAAAAATACCTTGCTGAGTTTCTTGCCTGTTGTTCTCAGTTGAAAGCCGACTAACGAACTGGTAACTTCAGTAGCTTTTATCTTCATAAGTGCCTAAAGGCCCTAAGGCCTACTAAGGCCTAAATTGAATAAATGGCTTTGTCTTTGACTTATGGAGCACATTTCCGTCGCCACATTTCTCCCGGCGCATTTTTCAAGAGCACATCTATTTTACTAGTTACCTTCGGACTTATCACAAAAACACTTTGCAAACAATACTATAAGTATAATAACATAAAACGCGCATTGGCACCCAGTTGAGAGATAGCTCGCCGATTTGTCCGCGTAAGGGTGCTAAGGCTAAATTTTGGGACGACATCTTCATGCCAATAAAAAAAAAGTGCATTGGCTGGCGGGCTGGCACACAGAACCAGCGTCCGTTTGTTGCAGTTGCACAGGAACTGCGACCTGTGGATTCCTTACATATGGCTTTTCTACTACTTACATTATTCTATGCGGATCCATATTGCAATCTTTGAAGTTTGCAGGATGTAATTCGCATTTGCAAGCAATAAAATAAATAATTAGCATCCGTCCAAACAGGTAATTGGCACCGATATGGGCTTCTACATTATATGCCATAAAAACTAGGTATATATTACGATCAATTGTTATTTTGTTTCAGGAACAATGTAAACCTTAAAGACATAGACACAGGGGCCTTTTTCCTAGACGTAGGCCAGGGTCCTACAGAGGAATACGAGAATCTCAGGAGAAGAATATACTCCAACACCAAGGAGCTGTGGTATTACATAAACCATGAACTCGGCAAAGTTATGAACAATAACAACAGGGCCGAGACAATACAAACGATTTTGGACCAAGTGGGCGATAGGAAAAGGTATGTTTTGCAATGTATTCATGAAATTAATTAATTTCACGCAGTAATCGGGTGAGGTAAATTGACGGTTTATTCACACGTCTAGTATGTGAAAATATTAGAATTATGTAAAACTGAAAGTTTTGATATAATAACGATCTTTGGTCATTGTTAATTGGAAACATTTACAGCGTTAGGTAATTTTGGTAGTCACGAAAAGATTAACTTATTCCTAAATGCTGAATAAGATAGTCTGAAAATTCTACTTATGTAAATTTTGACATACATTATGCTAGCTACATACATATGCGATCTGAGCCTCAATACCTTTTTGTTTTCGTACCGTATTGTTTGTAGTATAAATAGCTGACCTAACTACGCTTTAAATATTACCTTCCGCGTTTCGACCGCAGTCCTGGGTTCATAATTTTAGTAGGAAGTAGGATTGGGATCATAGGCTATACATCGTCATTGAATGATACTACTTTTTTGGTCTAGAACCTTTATTTTTATTTTATTTTATTTTATTCGGAAAACCAACAGCTGATTACATGTGTATAAATTCAGTGTACATGATGTGTGAGCCATTTAAAGGTCTTCACCAATAGAAATTGAAAACATAAAAAAGGAAAAACAATGTTGTAAAGTCAATGTAAGGATGAAAGTTAAGTTAACACAGCATAAATACAATCGTTACGCTATTATACCGTGATTATACACCTCCTGAGTAAAAAGTAGGTAAACAGGATTAAACAAAAGTAAAAATAATTAAATAAATTAAAAAGAGATAGTGTCTGATTAGTTTACATTATGCTAGTTGTCAGAGAAAAAACGCCCACTAAGCCGACGCCTCAGCGATGTGTTACTCATATTAAATATATCAATTTCCTCGGAGTTTGAAATCGTGTTGTATGCGCAGCTAGCTCTCAACAAAAATGAGTTCTGTCTATAATTGGTAGACGCTAAAGGGACAAAGAAAAGGGGGTTGACTCGAACACGTTTATGTGGTACGTTAAAGCCTAACTTTGAGAGCAAGTCAGGACAGTCTACGGATCCATTCACAATCTTAGAAAGGAATAAAATGTCAGCAATTTCACGACGTGTTGCCAATGGTAAAAGGTGTTGCTTTCTACATAATTCCAGGTAATCAGTAGAGTCTAGATTCGAGCGCATACGGTAACTTAGGTATTTTATGAATTTTTTCTGGATGCTCTCGATACGTGATATGTAGGTATTGTACCTAGGGTTCCAAATTTGAGATGCGTACTCCAGGTTGCTCCTGACGTAAATACAGTATAGCATTTTTAGTGTTTTAGCTTTGATGAAGTCTTTGGAGTTACGCATCACAAATCCCAGGGCTTTTGAGGCTTTCGCAAT
This sequence comes from Achlya flavicornis, assembly GCA_947623365.1. Taxonomy (NCBI): domain Eukaryota; kingdom Metazoa; phylum Arthropoda; class Insecta; order Lepidoptera; family Drepanidae; genus Achlya; species Achlya flavicornis. The sequence continues at coordinate 11,593,935 of OX392482.1, forward strand.
AATACTATTGATGTGATCGTCGAATATCAGCTTGGAGTCATGAATGACACCCAAGTCACGCACATTCAGTTGTTTCATAACTTGTTGACCTCTTAGAGTGTAGCTAGAGTTTATTGTGGTTTTTTTACGCGTGAATGATACGACGGAGCATTTATCAGGATTGATTGATGGACTTTAATTTATTTGAACTTAAATTGTATGGTAATGTTTTTAGCGGATCCCTAAAAAAACACATTAAGTAAGTATCCAAAGGGTGCCAAACGGGAACCTATTGCTAAGCCTTCGCTGTCCGTCCGTCCGCCTGTCAGTGGGCTGTATCTAATAAAACGTTATAGATAGATAGTTGAAATTCACAGAATATGTATTTCATTTGCCACTTTACGGAACCATTCGTGTGCGAGTCCGACACGCACGTGGCCGGTTTTTTAAAACTATTGTAAGGCTTGAATTTAATCAGAATCCCACGGTGTGTGATGATGTGTCCGAAGGTGGTAAGCACAAAGCCCAGATATAGAAGGAAACTATAAGTTACATAAAACAGTTTTATATGCCAACGTAAATACCGGATGCTTCGCTCACATCTGCAATGTGCTTTTTATAAACCAATCTACTGGAGCAGTGATCCTGATTTAGCTATTATTAGATTGGATATAAGTACTTTTAGTTGTAATTTGTACAGGTGAACGTTTTTTGTTGCCAGTATGGGCAAGTTCTCAAGGAAAGCTAAGCAATATTGCTAACGCAATTCATTTTTTCGAATTTAAAGCAGATTTTATGCAATTCATCAATTCCAAATCTTTTAATGAATTGAACTGTATATAATGAGTAACTATTTTACCAAAAAAATATTGGAACCACTTAGGATCTGCCGAGAATTCGAAAAAATTAATTGCGTAGCAATATTGCTTTAGCTTCCTTTTTAGGCCCCCTGGTCTCTGAGAAATACGTTGAATGGAACCATGAGCTGAATTTTGAAGAAAATTCACCCTCTATATTTACTAGCTAATTAATGCTCAAGCAAAGTTTAGAGTTGAGATTGAAACAATTAAATTTGGAACGTGCACCAATAATATTAGGTTAATTTTCGATTAACACGATCAATTTTTGAGAGTTGATCGTTTTAAAATACAGGCCAATGCGTTAACCTTCAACTAAACTGCGACTCCAATTCCAGATCGCTTCTATCAGACCAACAGAAGTTGCCAGAGTTAGATGGGTACCACGAGTGGAGACAGCAAGAGGCGGCTAACGTCAGCGATCTCATTCAGAGGCGGCTGCATCATCTGCAGAACCCTGAGGACTGTAGGGAAGCTAGGAAACTCATATGTAACTTGAATAAGGTATGTTTTATTTCAAAATTCAAAAAAATTAAAATTCAAAATCATTTATTCAAATAGACCTTCGCAGGCACTTATGAAAAGTCTGACTCTAATACTCTAATACCGGTTCGGAAGGTTGCATTTGCTGAGAAGAGCTGGCAATAAACTCAGCAATTACTCTTTTCAAAACAAGCTTAGATTCATTACATAATATTTACATTCTAATCGCCCTGAAAACAATTGCGTGCCCCGGCGCGGCGGCAAAATTACAAAGTATACTGAATAAATATTTAATAAGTAAATAAATAGCAAACTTAAGCAGATCAGCCCCCACAAGCAGCACCTGTAGCTGGTATATTCGTCATTTAGCTGGTATACTCGTCAATGAATAACCTAAGGATATGATAGCTCAGTGTTATTGACGTCGGATGACGAGACGTAGGTCCCGGCTTCGGACCCTACAATGAACTCGAGCTATCGGTGAAGGAAAACATCGTGAGGAAACTATAGCACAAAAATCTGTCGCCCTTACCGGTGTGTTCCAACAGCTGCATCTGAGAGCCAGTTCCTTCTAGGCTTTGTGTGTGCACCACCTTCGGTCACATCATCACCTTATCATGGTGACATTGCGGTCAAACACAGGCCTATACACAGTAAAAGAAAACTATATTATACGCCTTCAATCGCGAAAAAAAAAATCCAAACGATCAATCTTTCTTCTTTAAAGCATTTCTGGTGAATCACAATTAACCCTGTGTTTTAGAGTCACTGCATTCGCTGAATTTTACTGTTGACATGTTCTGGCAGCTGTGCCAATCAGCCGCGTCAGCTGTTTGATTATTGTCGTTTATATTATCGCACTCTTCTTACAAACTCTAATAAAATGTTCAGACATGGGGTTCTTCAAAAAGACCTTTAAGGTTACAATCCCCCTGGTACAGCAAATGGCCATAGGCGGTGACTTACCATCAAGTAATCCTTCTTGTTTCCTTTCCAACCTGTTGACATAAAAAAATACTGTGACTTCCCCACGTAACCCACAGCAAAAATAAGACTAAAGGTCAGCTCACACCGAGACGTGAAGCGACGTGACGCGCACTTTTTAAAATAACAATAGAATATAGAACTTTATTTAATAAACAAAAAGGTACACATTTCAGGAAGAAATTTCGGATACGAAACTGAAACACTGAAATATGGTGCTTTTTGTGTAGTAAATAAAGTTCTATATTCTATTGCTATCTAAGCTTGACGCGTCGCGTCACGTCTCGGTGAACTGACCCTTATTCAGTAACACATACGTTTCAAAGCAAAAATAACCAATTTTGTGATAAGAAGCCAGAATACAGATAAGAACTACCCTGTCATACCCACAACTACAACAGCTTGATACCAATATACACGCAAGGCGATTAAAACAGATGAATCAAGCTCAATTTTAAATATGATAAAACAATTTGACAGATTCTCCATGTAAACTCTATCAAACAGCCATGTTTGTGTGGTATCCAACGTTGGTAGATTTAGGCCAGATACGGCCAGCTCAAAATGTCTGATACAAAGCGACAGATGTTCTCCTAATTTTACCGTACTCCAAAATAGTTCCGTGTCCAGTTTATTATTAGTTTGTCAAACAAATGCATCTAGTCACGGTGTGGTCACAGAAAGGGTCAACGACTTGTATTTCATCACATGATGGTGACAATTATTATTTACTTTTAGCGCTACTGTTGTGAGTTATATTAGGGTTGTCAATCGGGTGTTTTGAGAATACAACGCACTTTACTACGTTTTTTTTTATATATTTGAGTGTATTTCGTATAGTTCAGGGCTTGCCAAACTTATTTTAACTGTGACGCCCTTGGGAAGTTGCCATATTTTTTTGACGCACTGGACTTCTGGCCGTACATTTATGTACTTGTGGTAGTTCTAGCCTAATAACAATTTGCCAGAAATACTCCAAATAGCATCTAAATTTTTGGAAAAGAAAGATCACTAGCCGCCTGCTCCCGCCGCATCTCAATGCGCATGGCGCTCACTCGGCTCGGTCGCATCGACACCGACAGCCAACCTATTTAGATCGCCTCACGACGCCCCTGGGATAATACCGCGGCGACCTCGGGCGTCGCGACGCACAGTTTGGAAGCCCTGGTATAGTTTATTGTAATAAGTAAAATGTTGCATATTTTGGGAACTTATTTCAGTTTATTATCAAGCGTGAAGGCGTAGTAGTACATTTTTAAATTCAATACAAAATCATCAGAGACAAAGCAATGATTTTATTGTTAGCAGAACCTATCAATAGACATCTTAATGATGTGATGTCATTTTATGATTTATCATAATCCATAGCAAAACGAACCTTCAGTACTATAAACAATTTAGTAACAACCCTATTTTCAGTGTGAATAGCCCACAAAGAAAAGCTTCTGCTGAGATGGGAACAGTAAAATATTTGTCTTACATACTTGTTACATGAAGCTCATGTATTTATGCTCATACAGTCGTCAGCAGAAAGATTGTTGGAATTAGAACATGCCTTGTACGGGCTGCCCCGTTAACGTCCATAATTTAATCACAGGTTGTTTTTTTTTATAGCTAGACTGTGTAGGTTCTTCTAAACTACATGAGAGAAACTGTAGTTCAGTAGTTTCTGAATATCCTGGTCCATAGTGTCCATACTGGTTAGAAAAATAATATCTATAATATTAATAGTATACATGAGATTGGTCAAGTTAAGCCTACGTGGTCGGTACATGGATGGATTGACCGCCTAGTGGTATTGCAAATCGAGCGTTTCCGTGCTTCGGAAGGCACGTAAAGCTTTTGGTCCCGGTTATCACTTAATTGTGATAGTCTTTAAGCTAGTTGGAGGCCGCCTAGGCGGCTTGAAAACTCCAACAGTAGGTTGACCCATTCTCTTTCACCCTCATTTGTGAAAGGAGGCTTGTACTCAGCAATGGGACATTATAAGCTGATGATGATGATGATGAATATACCACAAATAGTGTAATGAAGTAAATTGTAGCCAATTAATAATAGTAATTTAAATCTATACTTCTATACTATTAATAATATTATAACGAGGAACCATTTGATTGTTTTTTGATTGCATTGAATATTAGGCTCCGAAACTACTGAACCGATTTGAAAAATTATTACACTGTTGGGAAACTACACTATCCAAATTCAAATTCAAATTCAAAATCATTTATTCAAATAGACCTTCGCAGGCACTTATGAAAAGTCTGACTCTAATACCGGTTCGGAAGGTTGCATTTGCTGAGAAGAGCCGGCAATAAACTCGGCAATTACTCTTTTCAAAACAGGCTTAGATTAATTACATAATATTTACATTCTAATCGCACTGAAAACAATTGCGTGCCCCGGCGCGGCGGCAAAATTACAAAGTAGACTGAAAAAATATTTAATAAGTAAATAAATAGCAAACTTAAACAGACCAGCCCCCACAAGCAGCACATGTTCACAAGTATGACGCGTGTGGCAGCCATCGCCCTCCTCGCCATATTGGAGGGAAGTGAGCGACCCGGGATATCCCTGGGATAAAATAGGGATCCATACTAAAACTCCAATAATGTAACCCAAGGTGTAAAAAACGGTAAAGGATGGGTTGAGAGAGTAGGGTACGGGACCACGGTGAACGAAGTCGCGCCGGGCGGCTAGTAACTAATAAAAACATGTAGTAAGCTGTAACAACCTCTTATCTAATAAGTCGACAAACATGTAAGACGGAATTGAACCCGTGACACGATGGAAATTAATCTGAACGCTTATCAAAAATGGAAAAAAAAAATGCTCATTGTTGAATATTATATGTATCTTAACTATAATATTATAAATGCGAAAGTGAGTTTGTTTGTTACGCCTTCACACCTCAACTACTCAACGGATTATCATGAAATTTGAGAAGGACATAGGCTACTTTTTATCCCGGGAACGCGGGTGAAACCGCGGGGGACAGCTAGTTTACTATATAAGTTTGACATTGGTGTATTATTTATTACCAAAATAAGATAGCTACTTTTATTACATACGTTTTATACTTTTGTTACAAATTTCGGTGACAATTCAGTGATTGTAAACGACCGACAGGTGGAGTTTTTTTTTAAATAAAAGATAGTTTTTTTTTCTTTTTAAACTAGCGTTTCCGCGGCTTCGCTGACCCTGTCTTCAAACATTTTCGATCAAATAAAGCCTGAGCTAAGCTTAATTTACTTGTGAAAAACTCATCTGAATATACCAACAGCAACACGTTTGTGCAAACAAACATAATATAAAAATATATTATTCGATATATAGACCTGCTGTTTCAGGAGTTTTATATACATACATATATATCAGTTTTTCTTGGCATTGTATTGTGATTTTACGAATGTCGTGCTGAATTGTGAAGTTATTAGAACTATGAATGTTAATGAAGTCATATCATGTAGTATTTTAGCTTTGAATGATGTTATAACGTTTTGAGGTAATGTGACATTAGTATTATTATTGTTGCCGTTAAAAACATTTAAGAGTTAATCATTAGAATTAAGTGTTTTAATAAATTACGGGTTTTAATCAAATTATTTAATATCTTATGCGAAAAATTATAAACGAAGACGTTTTGACATCTTCATTAATTATTATTTTTACTGTAAATAGGCCTGTGTTTGATCACACTTACCATGGTAAGTGATGATGTGGCCGAAGGTAGTAAGCACACAAAGCGTAGAACAAGGAACTGGCACTCAAGTGCAGCTGTCACACACCAATATGTGCTTGGCGACAGATTGTCAACTTATGGGTGGTAGCCAGCAAAATACCACTGTGCTATAGTTGTCTCACTATTTTTTCCTTCAAACTCAAGCTCATTGCAAGATTCGAAACCGGGACCTTCGTCTCGGTATCCGACGTCACTAACACTGAGCTATCATGGCCTATACAACGGACCATATTACTTACTATACCATACATTACTATATTGCGTGAACATCATGATTAGTGTCCAGTGGTATCAGGATTTCATAGTGGGCGTAGTACATGCAATAAGACTACGTTATAAGTACCATAGCTTCGGAAAAGTCCCGTATGAGGAGATTAAGCTTCACAAAAAACTCCTCATAGGCGCAATAGGTTTATTGTTATAATTTCTTATATACTTACAAGTGCAGTAGTAAATTATGATAGACTTCATAAACGGGTGAAACAAAGATTGCACTGAGCTTGTTACAGGTCGAGAACTGGTGATTTTAAGGGTACTATAAAGTTTCTGATTTTGTAGATGAATGAATGAATGAATTGTTCGCTTCGCAGGCTATTGTTATATATATTTTGTAAATTGTAATATTTATAAGTACACATTTTAAAAAAAAAAACTTGCTGAGTTTCTTGCCGGAGTCTTCTCAGTTCAAGTTGTATTTGGAACTGGTGTAGAGTCATTTGTTAACGTTCACAAGAGCCTTATCAGGGCCTAAATTGAATAAATAATTTTTGATTGATTTTGATAGACTAACATCAAATGGAATATAATAATTACTGTAATCGATTTCTTACACTACAGGGCAATAATAATGGTCTCACGTTACACCCTACGATTTTAGCTTAGATCCGAAATACCAATATGGATATCCTTAATAACTTTCAATAATAATTGGACGGTTTTACAAAAAACTTAAACCGACTTCAAAGTACACTAAGAAGTGATCAAATCCTGATCTGATGACAATGGGACCAAACGGGAAGTGTACCCTTCCAGACAAAAAAAGAATTTTCCAAATCGGTTGATAAATGACGGAGTTATGAAGTAACAAACATAAAAAAAAAAAAAGTACAACCGAATTGAGAACCTCCTTCTTTTTTTGAAGTCGGCTAAAAATGTCTCACTCGATCCCTTCACCCATACCAAAATTGTCCAACCTCCCGATATAAATATTTTCTATTCTGTTAATGATTGTTGTTTTATTTTTCTCAGGGTTGCGGATTCGGTTGTCAGCTTCACCACATAGTATACTGCCTTATATTCGCGTACGCAACAGAAAGAACCTTAATACTGAACTCAAAAGGTTGGAGATACAACAACAAGGGTTGGGACTATGTCTTTCATCCAATTTCGGATAGTTGTACGAGCGCGTACGAAGATAAAGTTTTACAGTGGCCAGGTAAGTTTTAGCTCTATGCTAATTGTGATAAGGTTGGATTTTGTTTGCCGTAAAATGTTTAATAAATGATAAAATATATAAATTTGAATGACGTGTACCTAATTTAGCAGGAAATAATAATGAATTTAATTAAATTGTCGGGCTGCTTGGCGTGGTTGTTATCCTTTTAAGCCACAGGTAGTGGGTTTGATTCCCATCCAGGACAATATTTGTGTGTATGAATATATCTGCTTGTCCTGAACCTGGGTACAATTATCTTATTATATGTGTAGTTTGTCAGTTAAATATATTTTATCAGATGGCCGCGTGTAATAATGTCTTAGGAAATTTATTATTATAATTAGACAATTATATTTTCCAGTATCATACGACGCGAAAGTGATATCTCTGCCGTTCATAGACTCTATAACGCAGAAGCCTAAATTCCTACCTCTCGCCGTACCGAAGGATTTAGCGCATAGGTAAGACCTTATCTATTTGTTTCGATTTCTGTGGTAAGAAAGACCTGATAAATCCCTCCTTTCCTATTCAATTCATATTATAAATTCGAAATAATGCTGTTGTTTCTCTTATGAGTCTCACTATATCTCTTTCTAACAAAAAAAAACCTGTCAATTGGCCCAATTGCTTGTGTTCAACATAAATTTAAATCGGCAAAGACTAATTTTATAGCTATCCTTAGCTCGTAAACGGAATTAGTTATAGAACTGTCATTTTGTATACGCGTATTGCGTATTTTTTCCCAAAAACCGAATATTGAATAGGGAATTAAATAAAAAAAACGGGGGAGTTCATATGGTATCTTTATTTTTATACAACCAAGTCTTTAAACTAGCACAATACACCTAATGGTAAGCGGTATCCTTACTGATATTATAAATGCGAAGGTGAGTTTGTTTGTTACGCCTTCACTCCTCAACTACTCAACGGATCATCATGAAATTTGGCATGCAGATAGCCTATGGTATGGCTACATTTTATCCCGGGAACGCGGGTGAAACCGCGGGGGATAGTTAGTCTTCAATAAATAAATAAATGGGGACCAATAATAGGGCGAGTACCGATTCGCACTGATAAATAAATATTCGGGATATGTGCCAGTCATGATTATCAGCTAAGGTGATAAGATGCGATAACATTTATTGTGTTTGCATTGATTTAATTAATCATAGATTCTGTCATATATCACGATAGTGAACCCTAAATGTATGTAATAAGGTTGTTTTGACTGTATCAAATAACTGTAATGTCCAGGATAGTCCGGTTCAACGGTGACCCATCGTCGTGGTGGATCGGCCAGATGCTCAAGTACATATTGAAGCCTCGAGCCAACATGCAGAAGGCTATCAACGAAACTATTGCCAAGATGAACTTTAAGACTCCTATCGTTGGGTAAGTGTGTCCTTACCATAGAGTTATAATATTATAGAGTGACTGTCCGAGAGTACGGTCTGTGAGCACGGGTACCGTCTAAATGCCCCAAAACGTGGGCGTAATCTATAAGTTCTCGTTTTTAGGGTTCCGTAGCCAAATGGCAAAAAACGGAACCCTTATGTATTCGTCATGTCTTTCTGTCTGTCTGTCCGTCCGTATGTCACAGCCACTTTTTTCCGAAACTATAAGAACTATACTGTTGAAACTTGGTAAGTAGATGTATTCTGTGAACCGCATTAAGATTTTTACACAAAAATAGAAAAAAAACAATAAATTTTGGGGGTTCCCCATACTTAGAACTGAAACTCATTTTTTTTTTTTAATAAAACCCTACGTGTGGGTTTTCTAAGGATAGGTCTTCAAAAATGATATTGAGGTTTCTAATATCTTTTTTTTTCTAAACTGTATAGTTTGCGCGAGAGACACTTCCAAAGTGGTAAAATGTGTGTCCCCCCCTGTAACTTCTAAAATAAGAGTTTGATAAAACTAAAAAATATATATGATGTACATTACCATGCATTTTTTTTTTATCGATACTTTTACCAAGAACAAATGACAAGGTATCCATATCGACATTTTGTCTTACTGTAAATCATCTAGTGTACGATATATCTGTGAATGCATCTATATGGAAACTGCTCACGCTTCGCGCAAGGCAACGTTGTTAACGCTATCACTCTATAATATTACTCTATGGTCCGTGCATTATAAAATGCGGCTCCATGTCTATCCGTTACCTATAATCTAGCTTGAAGATTTTAGTTTAGTTTTAATGTATTTTTTAATTATTTACTCATGACCTTGGATACTAAGTCCTTCAGCCGCATACATAAATATAATTATATCACATAGTCCGCATTGTCAGTCACCGGCCAAAGTAATGTTTTAGTAAAATGGTGGTAATTGTACTAAAACTTTTCAAGGACTTTTTGAGACAACTTGAAAAGTCATGATTCACATAATTTCATTTCACTTCACTGGTAATATGAAATGACATTAAAACTCAGAATACACGAATTTATCAAATAAAAACAAAAAGCTACGTCACTTTGCAAGTTCTCATCAAACTGAACTAAAACCTTAAGGACTTAAGGTTTTAGTTCACTGTTTAGTCAGATAAAAATAGCCATGCTGAGAAAAAAAAAACGAACTTACAATAGAGGTCTCAGTTTGAGTATAAAACGTGGGTAATGTAGGAACCACGAGAATAAACGAAACCCCAAATTTTCATGAAAATGTTACGCAACGAATTGAATAGCGCAAATTCTATTGTAATCTCCTGAAACGTGACGTTATTTCAACTGATGAATGAGATTCCGATTACAAAGAGATATAAGATACGAAAATGTATCTTATTGCTTTACAATTAGGTTCATTAATAAAATCAATAGTTTACTGTTTGATAATACATCTATGCATCTTAATAATACATCTTTTAGGTTAATTTTCCTATTACATTCTTAAATTCATCCGGGATGTTGGATTTAGAATAATAATTTCATGTTTATGACTACTAGCGCAAAAGTACGAACAAAGCAATAAAGTTTTTACTCGTAATCGCAACTCTGATGGCTATTGGATTGGGTCCATATACATTTAATTAATTCTCTGATAACAGTCGGTTTACGTGGTGTTTCATGTACTGCCGTACTGTTTAGTATTTTATTGTTACTATTCATGGTTTTATTTCCTTATTAAAAGAGGTATTTATGCTGTAAACGTTATGTATGATACTGCGAATGTATGTCGCAAGTACTCGCAAGGCAATGAATAAGTCTATGAAATTTTGTAAACAAAATCCAATAACTAATATCTTGACTTGTGGAAAGTCTGATTCGCGCTAAGCTATACAGTTTTAAAATTATAAGGGTAACAAAAATTGTATATATTTATTATCTGGAAAGAAAAAAAAAAAGTATTTCTATCAAAACACAACGTACAAAATACAAATAGGTACATAAAAAGGGACACAATAATAAAATAAAGAAGTAAGTATTAAAACTACAGCAACAAAAAAAAAACTGTGTGTCGCGTAGTAGAAATAAGGCCCCGACTCAGTATAAAGCTGTGGGAGCTACCCACAACACTGATATTCTGCCGGCACCTTGTAACGTGTGAGTCACGAACATCCAGTTCAGTTATTATTTAGAACTACACTATGACATCATCATTATCGCAATGCCCTATTCCGATTTAATTACGGCGGAATAGGTACGCTTCTTCCATTCGTTTCTACTGTTCGTCATATCAGGATTCACTCCTTTCTTACCTATATCATCTTTCACACAATCCATCCATCTCAAAATATGCCTTAATCTATTTGGTTACTGTGATAAGGCACAAGATGCGTATCAATGACAATAGGAAGCTTACAATCTCCAATATTATTGACCACAGAGTACACATAAGGCGCACAGATAAAGTGGGCACAGAGGCGGCTTTCCACCACATACACGAGTACATGAAGCACGTAAAGGACTACTACGATCAGCTGGAGCTGACGCGGCCGGTCGACGTCCGGCGGGTCTACCTCGCCACTGATGACTCTAATGTAAGTTTACGTTTACAAAGTAGAGTTAGTTTAGGTTCCATTAGATGTGCGAAGATACCGCTCCGGATACCGGATTTGAGGCGGCAACAATTGTGGCTCGCTTTCCGCCGATCGACATTCTGGTGGTCTATGACCGGACCCGCATCGTCCGCCAGAGCGGTGGCGGCCATCAAATGGCAAGGACGAATTATTGCATACGCGACGTGGTGCGCGAGGCTCCGCGAGGACAGGATTTCGCGCAAACGCGTCAACGGAGCAGTCTTGTTGGTCTTCGAGGCCTGGATGCAGTGAGAAGGTGGACGACTCACCTACAGATTCACAAAGATATTCACCGGGCACGGATGCTTCAGTGATGATTTATGTAGTATCGGATGTGAGGCGACGGAGCGGCCTGCTTCCACTGCGGTGGAAGCGACCAGAATTCCGCATTGCACACGCTCGTAGTCTACCCTGCGTGGGAATCCGAGTGGCGGATCCTGGTCCAACGGATTGGACGTAATCTCTTTCTGCTGAGCGGACGATACGGCGTAGAGGGTAGTAGCCTCTTTCTGTGAGACCGTTATGGTCCAGAAGGAGGCTTCTGAGTGGGATCGGGAGAGAGCTGATCCCGCCCGGAGATGACGCTGTTGAGGCGCGGCCGTGCCTCGTGGCGGCCCTATTGCCCTGTAGGCCGAACGCCCAGAAGCAGCTCCGAGGAGGACGATGGGTCATTGTGGTCACGACTCATCATGCTCGGCGCTGCGAGCGTGGTGGGGGGAGGTATCACACTTCCCCCGGGACGGGCTATCTTAGCGCCGCTCGTGGAGGGGTGAGCAGGTACGCAATCTGCACGAGAGCCCGCCCCCCTCTGTACTGCAGGTGGCGTTCACCGTGGGGTTTTAGCCAGTATAAGTCCGGCATAACCTAGCCTCTCTCCCTGGGGCGCGGCGCGGCGGACGGTCGGATATCCTATGAAGAACACCTGCAACTAAACTTTATGCATATATTCCATTCCAATATAGGTGCTGGAAGACGCCCGCAAGAAGTACCCGGAGTACACATTCCTGGGCGACGCGTCGATAGCGAAGACGGCGGCGACGCACCGCCGCTACACGCCGCTCTCGCTCACCGGCCTGCTCGTCGACCTGCATCTGCTCGCCATGTGCGACTATCTCGTCTGCACATTTAGTAGCCAGGTCAGACAAACTGTTGCTTCTTTTATGTGTCTATCCTTTGTTATAGTCGTTGTGGTCGAAGAACTGATTAACTTCTCAATATTAAAAGAAGATCCAGTAGTTTTAGTAGATTTTTCGGAGTTTTAGTGTATTCTGAACCGGTGGTGATCAACTGTAACGCTCATAAGTGCCTTACGAAGCGAACAATTAACCCAAAGAAGTGCAAAAGCACTGACTAGTTACTGAATTGGATTGCTCGGTATTAATTACTGATCACATCTCTAATTACTAATGCTCGGTATAAAAAGCCTTATGACACCCGGGGCCATGACTCACGCGTTGACCCGCACCCACTCTCCAATAGAGACCTTAATCACGCACAGGAATGTGGCTAAAAACCACCATATCCTTCTTAATCAATTAACCATTGCATTGGCGCGTTCGTTACACATTTTCTCATTCGGCAGGTGGGTCGCGTGGCGTACGAGATGATGCAAACAAATCGCGTGGATGCGTCGGAGTCGTTCTTCTCTCTGGACGACATCTACTACTTCGGCGGGCAGAACGCGCACGACAGGGTCGCCGTCATGACCAACGTGGCCGGACCTACGCAGGATATGTCTATACAGGTATTACCTTACGTTGGAGTCGTTCTTCTCTCTGGACGACATCTACTACTTCGGCGGGCAGAACGCGCACGACAGGGTCGCCGTCATGACCAACGTGGCCGGACCTACGCAGGATATGTCTATACAGGTATTACCTTACGTTGGAGTCGTTCTTCTCTCTGGACGACATCTACTACTTCGGCGGGCAGAACGCGCACGACAGGGTCGCCGTCATGACCAACGTGGCCGGACCTACGCAGGATATGTCTATACAGGTATTACCTTACGTCGGAGTCGTTCTTCTCTCTGGACGACATCTACTACTTCGGCGGGCAGAACGCGCACGACAGGGTCGCCGTCATGACCAACTTGGCCGGACCTACGCAGGATATGTCCATACAGGAATTACTTTACGTCGGAGTCGTTCTTCTCTCTGGACGACATCTACTACTTCGGCGGGCAGAACGCGCACGACAGGGTCGCCGTCATGACCAACGTGGCCGGACCTACGCAGGATATGTCTATACAGGTATTACCTTACGTCGGAGTCGTTCTTCTCCCTGGACGACATCTACTACTTCGGCGGGCAGAACGCGCACGACAGGGTCGCCGTCATGACCAACGTGGCCGGACCTACGCAGGATATGTCTATACAGGTATTACCTTACGTCGGAGTCGTTCTTCTCCCTGGACGACATCTACTACTTCGGCGGGCAGAACGCGCACGACAGGGTCGCCGTCATGACCAACGTGGCCGGACCTACGCAGGATATGTCTATACAGGTATTACCTTACGTTGGAGTCGTTCTTCTCTCTGGACGACATCTACTACTTCGGCGGGCAGAACGCGCACGACAGGGTCGCCGTCATGACCAACGTGGCCGGACCTACGCAGGATTTGTCTATACAGGTATTACCTTACGTTGGAGTCGTTCTTCTCTCTGGACGACATCTACTACTTCGGCGGGCAGAACGCGCACGACAGGGTCGCCGTCATGACCAACGTGGCCGGACCTACGCAGGATTTGTCTATACAGGTATTACCTTACGTTGGAGTCGTTCTTCTCTCTGGACGACATCTACTACTTCGGCGGGCAGAACGCGCACGACAGGGTCGCCGTCATGACCAACGTGGCCGGACCTACGCAGGATTTGTCTATACAGGTATTACCTTACGTTGGAGTCGTTCTTCTCTCTGGACGACATCTACTACTTCGGCGGGCAGAACGCGCACGACAGGGTCGCCGTCATGACCAACGTGGCCGGACCTACGCAGGATATGTCTACACAGGTATTACCTTACGTCGGAGTCGTTCTTCTCTCTGGACGACATCTCCTACTTCAGAGGTGTCATGTAGTCAGTGTTGAAAAGCAGAAAGAACCAAACATAATGTTTCGAAAAGATGTCATCTCAAAGTATTCACTTTGTGTAGTAATAACTTCCATACATTTAAACAGACTTGTCGTGACTGACACACGAGTCATCAAAAAAAATTTTTTGGAATTTCCACCCCTAAAGGCAAAAACCGCGTGGTTAGTATAGTCTATAATGATACAATGAATGTGGGTAAGTAGATACATATTGTTTTACAAAAGCTGCGTTTTGTTCCACAGGTTGGCGATCAAATAGGCATCGCGGGTAATCACTGGAACGGTTACGGTCGGGGCACTAATAAGAGAACCAATATTGTGAGTACTATCACTAATTGTTACAAATAAGATAAATTCGTAGTCGAATCCTGCAATGTGCTTGAGTTTTCGGTAAAAACTCTTCTCCTTGAAGTCTTAAAAAAAAAACAAGCTTTAATAAGCCCTGTATTATTGTAGTATACCAAAAATCTTGTATTGTAATCGGTAATTGATAAGTGTGCAAAGTTACAGTTTAATCTGACGTTTTGAGGTCGATGAAAATTACGTTTGAAGATTCTGATACATACATTGGTAGACCTAGAAGCTCGACTCATGGGCGACCATTAGTCATTATAATAATATTATATTATTTATTTCAGAATGGCCTCGTTCCTTGGTACAAAACTGCGGACCACCTAGTTCTATACCCGTTCCCGGAGTACAAGCAAGTACCATTGTACGTGGACACCCGACAGAGGGATTTATAGGCGATAGTCGCGCGACTGTCGCCCGCCACCGACAGCCTTATTGTGTAACACGCAACCGTTGGTAACGTAACTGTGTTGCTATCATAATTTTGAAAACTTGAATATAAGGTGTTAAAGTTTAACATATATACAAAATGAAAACAATTTATACAAACATATTTGACTTTATCAAGAAATTTGAAAATTAACGCGGCTGTAAGAAATTCATGTTGATTAAAACATTAAAAATAACGACACGATTCTTTGACACCTTATCAAGCGGTTTTATAACTCTACGATCCGATAGCTTGATTGCAACTATATACGTTATCAGTGTATGTTATTACGTAACTTTGTTGCAATGAACTTCAGATTGAAACAATATCAATCAGTTGAAATATTCCAATATCGAAAATGGTTCCATTAACAATAGATTTACATATATAGTTATCAGAACGTACAGAAAACCGCTATATTGCAATAAAGGCTACATTTCGAATTAAATAATATCGCTCACAGTGCTCACAGCAATAATTTGCGTACCGAGTTAGATATCACGATAATGACAGCTGAGAACTGTCAACAATTCGGAACGCCTGTTATCGCGCTCACAGTATTCAAAACAGAACATTTGAGAATTTAATTAAAATCTGAATTAACAATGCGCTAGAACTCCTTATATCTTTTATTAGTTGACTCGCATAAAGGAATATCCGCATTTTTTTTATTTTACTCTCATAAAATCATAAAAAGTATCTTTTCCATGTGGAAAACCAAAAATCGATTTTTGCCGAAAACACAATAACTAACCGTCACTTTTTGACAGCGCTCACGGTGATATCAGTTTAGGGCATGGTCGGTGTGAGCGCAAGATGGCGCATGTCATGACGTCATCTATGACGTTACACGGGACATCGTGATCGCGCTCAAACTAATATGGAACGGGTTTAAGCACGCTCAAATCGATTACAGCGATTATATCATTAATTCGGAATGCAGCCAAAGTAACGTAAAACCTACTTTGCGTCATTAATTTATAATGCAACACCAGTGATAGTTAATTATGTGAAGTGATTCTTGTTTTCCAGCCAATTGTTGGCTTCAGCCGACATATTGGTGACGTATAGTAAAATATTACGTTTTATTGCTATTGTTGTTAAGTTAGTTTTCGTATAATTGTCGGCAACTTCTTATATAAGGGTCAACAAATAAAACAATGAAGTTGACGAATGTATTGCTCATATATCGTTGAATAATCGTGAAATTGATTATAGAAACAAATATTAATACTTTCAGTGACATCCGCGGTACAAACTGTGTGATATTTCAGTTCATTTTCGTATGTAGATGCCTTTATGAAAGGGTGTTACATACAAAATTATTATATCACAGCAAAATTGTTTAAAAGCACTAATGCATAAAATCTTAGGTACACGAAATAGTAAATGCACAGAGCATTGCTAGACTCCTCCTTTTAATATAACAATGTTTTTTCGTAGGGAACTGTTCAGAATTTTAACATTAATTTGTTAAATAATCGAAATGGCTTTCGAAATACAAAACTGATATTTTTACTTTTCAAATTCCGTCTAAACTTTATTATTACATTCCACTTATTTTGATTATCTAATATTAATTGAATCCGATACAAACCCCATTGTGAAATGTTGACGTAAGACAATAGTTTTAAAGCTTAAAGTTTTAATTAATGTAAATCTATCGCCCGTATCACAAAACGAAACAAGTCTATTCGAGAACGGAACAGTTGAATTTAGACCGTATTTACATGTTATAGGGCATATTTTCGACTAACGCAATATATTCTTGAACTTTCCGTAAACATAAAATCTCGTTTTAAAGTACGGGTCTAAAACTGTAGTTCAAAACGGCCTATGCGTAAATTCCAGATAGCATATCTATCTGCAGGTTTTTTTATCATGTTGGGTAAGATACAATCTGAAGAAAAAGTATTTAAGTAAATACAATTGTTGGTATGCAAAATATTTTAAGTATATGTTTACAGTGTCTAATATGTATTTACTTGCAATGATTATGTATACAAATTAAAGCTTGTACTGGTATTGTAGTATTCACTTATAAACTTATATTTTCATATTGCATCCCACTCTCATAGCAATCTAATAGCCAAGCTACACGCTCCGTCTTGCATACAAGCATGACTTCACAAACCAGTTTGCGCAGGTATGACAGAGCGTGTGCAATCGTTTTGGTTCGCACAGTTTTGACTAGAGCGTGGTAATTCAAGCCTCAGTTCAGTCCGGCAAAATTGTTTTCCACAATACAAGTATCAAAATGAGAGATGATGTGAGTGTGAGCTCTCAAAACACTATGAGGTTTGCACAGTCTAGTTTGCACGTCCTACATGCACGTATGGCCACTGTTCCATATTCCGTCTTTTTTTAGGGTTCCGTAGCCAAATGGCAAAAAACGGAACCCTTATAGATTCGTCATGTCTGTCTGTCTGTCTGTCCGTGTATGTCACAGCCATTTATTTCCGAAACTATAAGAACTATAATGTTGAAACTTGGTAAGTAGATGTATTCTGTGAACCGCATTAAGATTTTTACACAAAAATAGAAAAAAAACAATAAATTTTGGGGGTTCCCCATACTTAGAACAGAAACTCAAATTTTTTTTTTTCATCAAACCCATAAGTGTTGGTTGTCTATGGGTAGGTCTTCAAAAATGATATTGAGGTTTCTAATATCATTTTTTTCTAAACTGAATAGTTTGCGCGAGAGACACTTCCAAAGTGGTAAAATGTGTGTCCCCCCCCTGTAACTTCTAAAATAAGAGAATGATAAATCTATAAAAAATATATGATGTACATTACGGTGCAAACTTCCACCGAAAATTGGTTTGAACGAGATCTAGTAAATAGTTTTTTTTGAATAGGTCATAAATTGAAATTAATATCAAATACTCAGGTCTATACTACCATTTACTTATATACCTACAGGTTTGTACGGAACCCTCGGTGCGCGAGTCTGACTCGCACTTGGCCGGTTTTTTACACGGTTTTAGTTAGTTTCACCTGTCCGGTGTCTAATCGAATCTCGCAAATTAAATTTGACCCTTTTGCATGTGTCCGATTGTGGTGATATTTGGTATACATTAGTGTATTGAATGTCAATGCAAGTACAGACAACAAAATGTACAGTCACCATAAAAGGCTTGTTTTTTTTTTTTAACAAAAACTTGTCCTGTCATGCTTGCGGATCGTGTAGTTGGGCTATAAGGCCCGCTATTCTAGAACGTATACAACGTACGTACGAACGTATCAATACTCAAATCAAGTTTTGAGCTGGGATGAAAACAATCGAATTTGGAACCTGCACCAATGTTATTAGGTTTATTTTCGATTAACACGATCTACTCTTGAGACTTTTTGAGTTTTGATCTCGTTCTATAATTAAATAGGTCTTAAGAGTCGTCGAGTATGTTTCTTTAAGGTCTTTAATTTGGATCTGATTGTTTTACAACAACTAAAATTTATGTTAACTATAGTTTTTGTAATGAATCACAAATATCCAAAAATACATGCATTAATAGGTAGTAGGTAGGTATATTATATTTTCGTTCCAGTCTATATGTTAAGCATTATCATGCGATTAAAAGCAATAAATAATTAATCTAAAATACGCGAATAATTTAGTATTTTAGTGAAAATAGATCTGATTTATATACCGGATATGATTCCATGACAAAAATTCAAAATTATATTTGTTTATTATTTATTTTGGCTTTATGCATCATACAATTTTTATTTCTCAGCATTTTTTCTGCTGGGTGTAACGAAAAGGGTATATACATACACCCGGAAGGGGGTGAAGACTAAGACCATGTACAGACTCTCTTAAAAAGTTACAGTTCAAAATATATTACCCCAAAATTCATATTTTTTTTTGCATCCAAGTTTATTTGACGGGCCAGTTGGCGCAGTTGGTTAAGACGTGGAGTCTTAACCTATAGCGCCGCAGGTCGTGGGTTCGATTCCCAAACAGGACATGCATTTGTGTGCATGAACATGTCTGTATGTCCTGAGTCTGGGTGTAATTATGTATATTAAGTATATATTTACGAACAAAAAGTAGTATATGTATTATATCAGTTATCTGGTTTCCATAGTACAAGCTCTGCTTAGTTTGGGATCAGATGACCGTGTGTGAGGAATGTCCCAGGATATTTATTTATTTATTTAATTAAAATAACCAAAATATGCCCGGTCAATGAGGGTCTTTCTCATTTCGCGTCTCTTGTTAATAATAATTTAAATTTTCGCTTCCGCGATGAGCGCCTAGTATCAAAAAAGTGGATTACTGTAATGTATATGGACGGGCCAGTTGGCGCAGTTGGTTAAGAGTCTGGTAAAGATTCCACCTATTGCGCCGCAGGTCGTGGGTTCGATTCCCGCACAACACATGCATTTGTGTGCATGAACATGTCTGTATGTCCTGAGTCTGGGTGTAATTATGTATATTAAGTATGTATTTACAAACAAAAAGTAGTATATGTATTATATCAGTTATCTGGTTTCCATAGTAAGCTCTGCTTAGTTTGGGATCAGATGACCGTGTGTTAGAAATGTCCCAGGATATTTATTTATTTATTTATTTATATTATCCTTGGATATACTCTTTCTGTTACAACCTGTATATAATTTATGTTATATTGTATGTTATTTCTAAATATTCTTCTATATTTTGTTTCTATGAATGTCTATGGAAAATAGCGTATGATAGGTTTTGTATCAAAGAGTCAAAATGTTGTCAAAGCAAAACAGACCTTGGGATGGTTACACATGATACATTAAAAACAGCATTTATTGTTAATTTTTAAATAAATACAAATTGCTAAAACTTATGTATTTTAAAACATTTATATTTGTTATCATCAAAATTTTATTTATTAAAACATTGCTCATTATTTGGTCTTTTTGCTTTATATTTAGTGTTACGTCGCATAATCCATATAGAAACGAATTTATAACCTTCATAATACGTCTCAGATGCATTTTATTCTCAATGTATTGTTGTTATAACTCTATTATCTATGCATTGTGGTGTATTAGATCGATATACGTCTGTAGTATGACCATAGAGTATATAATAGAAAATGTGATTATGAACTCTCAGAAAGATAAACATGAGAGTTACATGATAACGTCAGAAGACATGAACACACTGACGTCACAGAATAGATAATAGAACAAGTACTGACGTCAGTCTTATCACTTTACAATTAGTTTCATCTATTAAAACAATTTATTGTTTGATGACACAGATGAATCTTATCATCCAGTTATAAGGTTAATTTTCCAATGACACGGGACTTTGTATTTGGAATACTACTTTTTTTTCCGGGGACGCGATCATAATGTAATCTATTTTATACAAATTTAAAGCCAGTCCGATTTAAACTTTATGGTCATACTAACGACGTCTTATAATTAAATACATTGCATTGGATATTTAAGTAAATCATTTATACCAAACTATTATAGTCCTTTTGCCACGGTATTACTGTCTATATTACTGTGTAAAATTTTCGACTGATCGTACAAAGTTACGTGGGTATAATAAATGTAACCATGATTTATGTAATGGAATGAATCTTTTTGTATTTAAGGTTTAATATAGCCTATTTTAAGTCTGGCTAAAGAAATAGTATATTTTGGTTCTTAGTTTGAAAAAATAAAGTAAACACGTCTCGAAATGCCACAATTGTATTCAATATTGTATCTTTGATCGGAGGTATATAATAAAGGTGTATTCCCACACTTCAGTTACGTAATAAAGTTGTTTTGATGTTTTAAGACACCGTTACGGCGGGTATTTATACACACTGGTAGCTAATGATCGTTTTCTATAAACAAAAACGAATCGTTTTGCTTACCAATGGTAGGTTTTTTTATTGCCAAACTGGGCATATAGATCATTTCATAAGCTAATTTTACCTGTGATAGCTACTTCCATATGGGAGGGTCTGCTATGCAAAGCTTTGAGGTCTTTGCTTCATTATAAGTAAAGATATAAGAGTCATAATTTTAATAAATCTTAACAGCTAATAATAAATTATATCAGCTATTAATCTTAACTCTTCTTAGCAGCTCGACTGGGGAAGTACCTCCACCTTACAGAATACCGCAGCCAAATAACTTTATGTTGTGTAAAGTTGTGTTCCTGCGCGTGAGTAAGGTCGCCAGAGCTCATAGGGGAGGGGGGAAAGGTCGGTAACGCGTGAGCGATGCTTCGTGTGTTGCAAGCGTCAATATGGCTACGGTAACCGCTTACCATCAGGTGGGCCGTATGCTTGTTTACCGATTAAGTTGTATAAAAAAAAAAAAAAAACCGTTAACGGTCCGTAAATTATTGAAACCGGGCATAAGTTAACTATTTGATTAACGGTGCCCCGTTTATCAAATAGTTAACTTCGTTAATCGCTAATCCGTTATTAAAACGTGCGCGGTGCGTGCGGTCGCTTATTGGTAAATAGTAGGTACTGGATTAACGACTAACGGACTTAGGGAAATTTAACGGACGTTAACGAGTCTGAGTTTTTTAAAGTTAACTTAAAAGCTAATCCGTTAGTGGAAATGTTAACTTCGTTAATTATCGAGTTAATGCCCAGCTATGCATATACATCAGTGACGTGACTGACATGTGGGAAGTGGGAATTTTTATATTCCGTAGAAGTATGATTAGTTTTTTTTTTTGTATGGGATGTACTTTTATGTGGTTTGTTCGATTATTCTCAATAGCTTAGCCTAAACGACGCACATTTTGCATGCGGTTTGCATAATGTCGGCGGCTATCAGTGGAATATACAAAACGTCAGTGGCTATTGATAGCCGATTTTATGCACAAAAATCATAGAAAATCGGTGTTTGATGCAATTTTAATTGTCTTACATTTTGTGTTCTATGTGCGTCATTTAGTATACTGGGTGTAGATTTCGAGATGACATATTTTTGAAACCTATGTTGGGCTAGTCATGCTGAACAACTTTTACTATGGGACCAACATTGAATACTCAAAAAATTATTTTTACTTTTCAATCGAGCAAGGTTGACATTTACTATGGAAAGTTAAAAAAAAAATGAGAATTCGCTATAGGTCCCATTGTAAAAATTGTTCAGTATGACTAACCCAACATAGGTTTCGAAAATATGCCATCTCGAAATCTCCACCTTTTATAGCCAAAAGATATATTTTTTATGACAGATACTGTTTCAACTTTAATTCCATTTTGTAATGTATGTAATGAAATAGTAATTAAGCTCGAGATAGTAATATTGTTGCAAACGATTTTAAATGAATTTTATATTGTTCAGTCAGAGCTTCTGTAACGTGTAATTTATAATGTAACGTGGACCTAATATGTGTGTATATAGCTTTATACTATAATGTATATAGAAAAGAAAATAATATAAATTAATGAGTAACGTGAACGATTTGTGGATTTTTTATTGATTTTCCTTATGTGTGTTATCTGTATCGATTTCTTTCTGAGAATCGTTGTGTGTTCTACTATCAAATGAATTCAATGTTTAAACAATTATAAACCTTAAATGGGCGTCATAAAGATCACATTCAGTGATCCCATGAAAATCTTTTATAATAATAATAATGTTATCTAGAAAGAAAGAGTAGATAAACTTGTTTGTATATATTTGTGAGAAACTTACTTAAAAGCATCTTTTAAGGATAAAGGCATGCAGTTTCCCTGAAATCCTCTGATGGGACACTTACTATCTTATTTCTATATTTCCCCCATTCGAAATTAAACTCTAAATGTATGTCACACAGATTGAAACCTCAACTTGCACCGCATTGCGAATATCTTTTGTTGTTAAAGTCGACCATTCGGTAGCTGTGCCAGTTTGAGGCAAATAGGTCGATTGTATTAAATGCTACTGAAATGCACCAATGATAATTTCCTTAACGTGATGCTGTAGAAATTGCTTGGCTACTGGTCGGGCCATTAAAATTGCGATTTGTATCATTGATAATTTATCGGGTGGAGATTTCGAGATGGCGTTTTTCGAAACCTATGTTGGGTTAGTCATTCTTTTACTATTTTCAAACATTATGATCGAGCGAAGTTGATCGAATAAAGTACTCTTAATGTTATTCCAGGGGGGGCCCCAGGAGTACAGCATGGGGTTCTTCAAAAGGGGTGTGAAGAGATATCTGCAGGGTCGGCAACGCGCGCGTGATTCCCCTGGTGTTGCAAGCGTCCATAGGCTACGATAACCGCTTACCATCAGGCGGGCCGTATGCTTGTTTGCCACCTAAGTGGTATAAAAAAATAAACTTATCCCGGAAAACTATACAATCTCTCGTGAACGCAAGTCAAACCGCGGACAGAAGTTACTAATTAATAAATTAACTACAAAATACAAAAATGGCATTTTTCATGAATCCTACAAAAGCTGAAGATCCGGTAACTCAAAACGCCATTGCAGTGGCCTCGTAAAAAGCGAACGGCGAAAGTTGCTCCACAACAGTCAAGTTCAATAACACGGCATAACAGTACACCGCTGGCGTGCGTGTGAACATCATCTCCTCACTTATCGTATATAATACCGTTATACGGGTACATTGCATTATTGGCAGCCTTGAAGCTAACTTGCAAGTGCAGTGAATGGAGTAAAATGAATTATATACTAATATTTGTTTTATGTTGTGTCACGCCTATTGTTTTGCCGGCAAAGTATTTGCCGAAATGGAAGAAGCAGGTATGTTTTGTTACTTTTATTTGAAAACTTTTTTTTATAGTTAAATGATTAACACTTAGCTAGTCTGAACTACTGTTTGTTAAGATCTATTAGGTTTTCAGATGTTTGGTGGTGTTTAAGAAGTCTTGAAATAATAGGCCCTTAATTTTGGTGATTGGTGAAGTTATAATATTATTAACTCTGTGGTGTAAATTAATTACTATTCCATTTATTTTAATTTTAAATTCATTTGGTCTGTGTTTAAAATCATGACGCTTATTAACGGCATGAATTTTAAAACTAACTTTTGTAGAGACTAGAGTAAAGAGATTGGTAAAATATTAGTTTTCATCTATACAAATAAATAAAATAAAGACTTTCACTTAAAATTTTAAATAACAATATTTACACGCTAGCAAAACCCCGTATAGGTACGCGTTTTTAATATCTCTCTCTGACTGTTTATTTTTCCGGATTAATTTCCGAAATGGTAGACTGATAGATGGACACGAGACGGTAGAGGATTTTTCAGAGAGTAATCTAGGGTACTTTCATCCCGGAACGCGACATATATAGATATTAAAATTAAATTGTTACCTACTTAATTAACACAGAAAATTCATCTAATTAATTCTAGAGCAAAGTATTTCCTCTTACAATATTTTATTTATTTTAAAGCATGCGATGCACCAATATTTGCACCGTTCTTCCCCGCGGCATACTTTCTATCTGCTTTCTCGTGTATATTAGAAAGTTCCTGACTCACTGAATCTCTCGATGTTATAAGCAATCCTTCTTCGAGGACGGAGTCATTTCGTCATGTTTATAATGAATTATTCATTCGCTTTTTTATTTGTACGGGTGTGGAACATGACATTACTAATAAGGTCTATGAAAAGTGAATCTTTTATTCATATAGACCACGTGCTTTTACAGATACATATCTAATTAGGTAGGTATTCGTAATTTAAAATAATGAACAGCTGTTTTTTGAAAATAATAGTAAGCAAATAAGCAGCACTCATTCAAAGCAAATTATTAATATGAGGTCACTTATGAAGAGAGCTGCTGAAGTAGCATGGGTTCAGAAGCCAGCTTTTAACTGAGAACCCTCTACACAAACAGGGGTACTCCTCAACAATACCAATTTGTTCGAAGCACCAAGCGAAAGTCAATGAAAATGACTCAAATTTATTTTGAGATTTTATGATTTATTTTTAATCTAAGCTTCCTATTTTTGTATCATAAAAACTAGTAATTGGTTTTCAAAGTCACAGTTACAAGATTTTTAGTGAGCACCCCTCACCATCAGCACCCCAGTGTAGAGTTCTAGGGGTGCATTTTCAGAAAACTATTTGTAACTATAAATTAAATAGGTAGCTTATATATTGTGCTACGTATGCTATGTACCAACCTATAACCATCGGGTAATTAGTTATCCTCTCTTAACACAATCATATAACTCGCCGTGGTTTTCCCATTAAGGTACAGCATGAGGTTCTACAAGAAGGGCAGGGAGAGAGATTTTTACAGAGTTGGCATCCCTAGTGGCCCAATCTGCTATTTTGAATAAAAAATGCCATTCCGGCATGACCTCATCACAACCCCATTGCCATGTAAGCCAATGGTTTACGTTGCAATTGAATTACTTAGTAGACTAAACTGCCAATTCTGTAAATTTTTACTCCACTGATAATTCATTGGAACATAATTGTAATAGCAGACTTGGGCCCCTAGTATTGCGAGCGTCAATAGGCTATGGAAACCGCTTACCATCAAGCGGGCCGTATGCTTGTTTGCTACCTTTGTAGAATTAATAAAACGCACCTGTAACTAACCCGCACATTGTCCACGGCTGTAGCACCATGGTTTTCACTTCACAAACACCGTGTGGGATCTTTTGACTTTGCCTACAAAGTCTAGTACTCGCCAGGCGTGCGAGCTGCCAGCAGTACAGAGTGAACAGAGCCACTACATCTGCGATGACAAGGGCGAGCCCAAGTGTCTGCCGGGCTGGCAGGGTGACCTGTGCGACGTGCCGAGTTGCAAGAAGGGCTGTGATCCTTTGCAAGGTAAGGTATAAAGTAATCAACAAGTGTATAGTTGGTCCCATGGTTAAAGTGGTACGAACCCAAATAGGTTTTAAAAATGACATCAAAAATATCCGTATAAGTTGAAAATCTTTCTTTAGAGACCTTTTTTTTGGCGCAGTTGGGCCGCAGGTCGTGGGTTCGATTCCCACACAGGACATGCATTTGTGTGCATGAACATGTCTGTATGTCCTGAGTCTGGGTGTAATTATGTATTTTAAGTACTAGCTGCCCGGCGCGACTTCATTCGCGTAATACTCTACCCTACATTTAAACCTTCCCCGGACTTTCACGAATATTTAAAACCCAAAATTAGCCAAATCGGTCCAGCCGTTCTCGAGTTTTAGCGAGACTAACCAACAGTAATTCATTTTTATATATATAGAAGATAGAAGATGTATTTACAAACAAAAAGTAGTATATGTATTATATCAGTTATCTGGTTTCCATAGTACAAGCTTTGCTTAGTTTGGGATCAGACCGTGTTTGAGGAATGTCCCAGGATATTTATTTATTTATTTCTTTAGAGTTCTATTATCATCCACATAAGAGATGTAATTTTTCCTCCAATTAATTATTAAGTTTTCCCAATGGGGAATAATTTCCAGCATGGGGTTCTTTAAAAAGGGTTTGAAGATATTTCTGCAGGGTCGGCAACGCGCGATAACACCCCTGGTGTTGCAAGCGTCCATAGGCTGCGGTAACCGCTTACCATCAGGCAGGCCGTATGCTTGTTTGCTACCTAATTAGAATTAAAAAAAAACTATTTACTCAGCAGCACTGGGTTATGACCAAGAAACGACCCCAGGATAAGTGCAAAAGTTGCACACTATATGAATCTGATAATGTATAGCATTCTAGGGGAACGAATGGGGGGAAGGGTTGTTCCTATGGTAGGTACCTATTGAGCCGGATCGATGTTTTCCTCATCCCATTTTGTTTGCTTTACATTATAAGAAGTCGAGAAAAGAAAATTTCATAGGAGTATATGGTATTATACTTTATTTAAAGTTAAAGAGGACTATTTTAATGAAAGGACAAAGTATGGAGGTGCAAGGTGGATGACACCTCCATTTAAAAGGGAAGATCTTCCGCCAGGCTGGGTCATCGTGCCTGGGGACCGCGGTCCAACTGTACATGTCGGACAGTTGTATATATGCAGATTCTCGAGAAAACTTCGCCAGCGCGATGCAGGATTTAGGCGCGATGCAGGATAATGTGGCGCCACGCCATCTATCTTTCCGTGTGTGAACTATCTCGGTGTTACTGATAGATGGCTGATAGATGTCGCTACATCACTCCCTTCCTAGACCGGAGGTCGATCCATTATTGAGTCGTTGCGTTAAGCTTGCAAGTGCCAGTGCTGCTCGAAGTCTACGGTGAGTCGAGACGGAGCGCCGATGCTGCGACAGGTTGAGCCGGCTGGTCCACGTAATGCAGAAACCGCCACGCCGGAGAGATGATCCGGGCGTGTGCTGCGGTGGACTGTGCGGGCGAGGAGCTTAGTCGCAGTGTTGCCTTGCAGGACCAGGAAGCACGGTGAATCGGCTGCGATGGACCTGATTAAGGCGAAGTTGGCTTGCTGTGTGACTGCTTGCCGGTGGGGAGTGATGAGCTTGGAGAATCTGCTCAGAAGTGCTACTGCATGTTCCGTGATTTTGGAGGGTTGGAAATATTCCCATCCATCACGTCGGGGTCACCACTATGGAGGTGCAAGGTGGATGACACCTCCATTTAAAAGGGAAGATCTTCCGCCAGGCTGGGTCATCGTGCCTGGGGACCGCGGTCCAACTGTACATGTCGGACAGTTGTATATATGCAGATTCTCGAGAAAACTTCGCCAGCGCGATGCAGGATTTAGGCGCGATGCAGGATAATGTGGCGCCACGCCATCTATCTTTCCGTGTGTGAACTATCTCGGTGTTACTGATAGATGGCTGATAGATGTCGCTACAAAAGTATATCGACGAAAGAGTATCTTGAAAGGTCTACCCAACTACCTAGTTAGTTTACTTTCTAGCTTTACAAACTAGTAGATAATTAGTTATCTTACCATTTAGCTGCAGCGCACAAAGGAGACATTACTAAGTTGTTTTTGATGTCTTGAGCAGAACTTTCACATAGAAAGTTTGTGTGCGAAATCTGTAGAAAGCTTTTAACTTCACCTTGTTTTCAAAAGTCCATGATGAAATGTTGGAATCGTTGGAATATTGTTTGTGTCCTTAATTTGAGGAAAATGTTCGTTACTTTTTGTCCCTATTATAGTAATTATATTGTTGCCAGGATACTGCAAGCGGCCAGGCGAGTGTCGATGCAAGCTAGGCTTCTACGGGGAAAGGTGCAACAAGTGCATACCTCTGCCTGGGTGCCAGCACGGGCACTGCAATGTGTCCTTTGAGTGCATCTGTAAGGACGGGTGGGACGGCATCTTCTGTTCTGAACGTGAGTTGATATTACAATTTTGCTATTAGATGGTGGAAGGGTAAGTACTTAGTCTACCTGTCTGTCTGACTCAGGTTGGAAATCCGCTGGTGAACTCAGATAACTGGACTTACAAAACTGTTTCCTTGTAGACTTTGTGAGCATCAATCTCGTCTCACCTTCATAAAATGTGACTAAATCAAAAATCAAAACGCGGAAATCAAAAGAAAAGTATTTTTTACGACGCTTATGCTCACTTGCTTTAACTTGGGTTTTCCTAATAACTGAGAGTTAATTAGTTTTGACATTATATGAAATACTAGCTGTTCCCCGCGGTTTCACTCCCGTTTTGGGTTACTTGAATAGTTTACGCAACGGAAGCCTTCAAATATGAATAATTTTCCCCATTTTTGCAAAATGTTTCACTGATGCTTCGCTCCTATTAGTCGTAGCGTGATGTTAAAGCCTAAAGCCTTCCTCGATAAATGGACTATCCAACACAAAAAGATTTTTTCAATTCGTTCCAGTAGTTCCTGAGATTAGCGCGTTCAAACAAACAAACTCTTCAGCTTTATAATATTAGTATAGATTTAACCCCAGGTAAGAAACGAACTCTGAATTAAGCCAGGTTTTACGCAAGTGTTCTTAGATGTTTTAATTTTGAGCTCAAATTGAATTACCTTTGCTAGTAGTTAGTTGGGTTTGCTTTCAAACCCAATAAATTTGTGTAGGTAGGAATGTTTCCCCAGGTTAGGCGGTACCTGCCCAAAAAGGTGTGGTATTCATCCATAGTAATAGACTATGCTAAACGACATGCTTGCTTATGTACATCGACATGCCATGTTCATATTTGTAATGATTGGCGTATGAATCGCAATATTATCAGGTAAAGATAAAAATATCTTCAACTTCAGAAGTATGTATCTAAATTATAATAAATCAGAAGTTATGCTAATATACTACATGGGTGCCACGCTACCCATAAAATATTCATTGAAGCCAAGTAAAAGTAGGTACCTAACATTCAAATGTACGTATGTCCTGTTCACAAAAACATGGTTGGTAGCAGCAGGTTTTTTAAGTGTGGAGAACTTATTTGTGAATGGTATCTACTGCTTATGGTTCTAGAAATACCATCTACTCGTATTTAGGTGCCCAGATCAGTGATTGAATTTGAATTATTTCTCGATTACGATTATTTCTTTATATGGGAGCTTAGCTTGGCCGATCTACCTTTATGTCCCTTACTCAATGAATAATATAAATACTGTGAATTTGATAATCATTCGAATTAGAATTGTAGCTGAACTAAAAAGCAAAAATACCAATATAAGCACTTGATTAATGAAGTGTTATAAATAAATTAATATAAATACAAGCAGACGTTTTTCATATAGAGGTAGGGTAGATATAGATTGCCAATAAAATTCCTAACCTAGGGTCATTTTATTAGATTACTTTTGGCAACCCATATACAACGTGACCCAAAATTCATTGATAAGCGGGCACCGGAGGGGGACATAGACTAATCAGGAAAAAAGAAAAAAAAAATTACAAAAATAAACACCCCTTAAGATATTTTTAACTACCATGACCACAATATTTCAAATATTTCTGTTTTTTTTTGTATCGGTATCCTTAGTAGCACAACTATCCATGACAACCCTTAAAAATCCCAGAATGCCTGTAGTTTTACTCAAAAATCAATCAATTTTTTTTTTCTCGAATAGTCATGAGCAGATCCTCCCTCTGGTGCCCTCTGGTGCGATAAGGCGAGACTCTTGTTATGTATGACTTCTACGCTTATTGTTGTTTACGTCTAGGAACAAATAGCTTTAATACTTATTGTGAGGTTTACCTATACCATTTTCCGACAGCGATCTGCCGTTCCGACTGCCACACAACCCGTGGTTTCTGCGAGAGCCCAGGGGAGTGTCGGTGTCGACTCGGCTGGGCAGGCCAGACCTGCAGGGCGTGCCAGCCCCTACCCGGGTGCCAGCACGGATACTGTGACAAACCGCTGGAATGCAAGTGCCTGCCTGGGTACACTGGGCTGTTGTGCCAGACACGTGAGTATTCGTTTATAACATTAGAAAGACTAGCTTCCGTAGTTTTAACCGGTTCCTGGAGTAAAAAAATCTCATATCCCTCTCCATACCAGAAACTTTGCGTGCCTAATTTCATCTCGATCGAGTTTAATTACTCTCACACCAAAAGCTTGTTCGCTTGTCACCGCATCGATCACATACGCTACGCGAAAGCGCATGAAGGATATTATCACTGTAAATGTCAGGAATATTGGTTAAAAATCAGGTTTTTTTTTTTATTTAAATGGGCTTGCGTTTGGCCCGCCCATAAGGGGCGATGACGAAGCTTAAGATGAAACACGCTTACCCAAAAGAAACCTATTCACTCTGGCCTTGAAAGTGCCCAGATTGTAAGCGTCAGGAAACACAGACGCCGGAAGCAAGTTCCACTCCCTTGCTGACCGCATTATAAATGAGGATGCAAAACGCTGTGTCCGTATTTTCGGTATGTCAACAACGTACGGGTGAAAATTTTCCCGGCGTCTTGTGGTTCGGTGTAAAAATGGGGATGGTGGAATTAGGTTGAACATGGAAATCTTAGTTTTGGATCTACCAGTTGCGGAATTAGTCCTCGATGACTTGCGCTAATGACAACACTTCGTTTTCCAGCAATCTGCGCGCCAGGTTGCCACGGCGAGCGCGGCTACTGCCGGCGCCCTGGAGAATGCAGGTGCAAGGTCGGCTGGACCGGAGCGTCGTGCGCACAGTGCCACCGCTACCCCGGCTGCGTCAACGGCACCTGCAACAGACCCTGGGAGTGCATCTGCAAGCAGGGCTGGGGAGGCATGCTCTGTGATGAAGGTTTGTTACATAAAGCATATTTTACCACTATTATAACCAGTTACATTAAATAATGGTTTTGAAAATGGCAGCTGATTGACAATTTTAACATATATATAAATCTAATAGAGGACGCGAGTGTGTACTTCGCGTGCCAAAAGGGTATCATGATATGAAGGAAAGACACCATACCTTAATTGATGGGTAGCTTTGTAGTAGGCATGGCTGGCAACTATCCTCAATTTGAAGAGCACCATTATGTTCCGGCTGTTCAGCCAGAGAGTTCCAGTTACTTTCTAGGCTTTCTGTGCTTACCACCTGCGACCACATTAACAAGGAGAGCTTATCTAATTCCGTTGATATAGTTTACTTTTAGTTGTTGTAACTAGATTTTAAAAAGAAGAGGATAAAATATTTCTTACATATACCATTTTTCAAGCTTTTTATTAACTTGCAATGTATGTATGTATGTTCGGGTCAAATTTTGCAAGTTGAATTTCGCCCACTTCCAGTGGTCGGATTGACTTGATATTTGGTATACATTAGTATATTAGAAGACAATGCAAGTAAAGTCAACAAAAAGTACAGTAACAAAAAAAGCTTTGAATTAAAAATATTTTTTTAACAAACTTATTTGTTCTAGAACTGAACTACTGCGATAAGAACCCAGACACCTGCAGGAACGGCGGTAAATGTCAATCCTTGGAATCTGGAGACGGCTTCTACAGATGTCAATGCCCTAAAGGCATCAGCGGTAGAAACTGCGAGAACATTCCAGAAAGCATGACTACACCTGCACCAGAAAAGACTACTGCTCTGCCAGAAGCTTCAGAAGTGACTGAAATAGCAGAAATTTCAGAAGTTGAAGAAGCAGAAAGTGCTGAAGTTACATCGGCAATGACGAATTCAGAAGATGTTACAACTACAAAGGAACCTAATAATGTTGAAAATGAAACAGAGTGATAGGTTTTTTTGAAGTAGTTTTAGATGGATAGTAATTTATTGTTATTATAAGGATTACGTTGAGTGTTCGTGCTTGGAATGGTTCAAATATTGCAGAAAAAACACCTCCCCTTTTCAGAAAAAGAAGAGGTTTTATTCAAATTTGAAAATATTCTAAAATGTGTGCAAACTTGCGTAGTTGAGTGGTTGGAATTATTTCTAAGCGCGAACATACAATTAACTATTTTATTGACTGACAAAAAAATACTTAGATCTCTGTTAATATCTGTGTTCATGAGAGTGTTCTTCTATTTATTTGCATATATGAGGATTGTTTTAAACTTTGTTGAGTATATTAGGTGTGTTTGTAACTTTAGGTGTAAGTTTATTTATTCTAGGTTTTAAGAATCAAAATAAATATGAAGTTATTTATTCTCTATAACTTTTTTTTTCAATTATAATAACTACTATAAAGTTGTGTTTTTTGTCCTTTTTTATCAGAAGCCAAAAACTACGCAACATAAAAGAAAATAAAAACTTGTTTGGATTATATAAATTAAGTTCTTTCATATAAGATACCCAATCCCTGCTAGGAAATTTCGGTCTCCCATTACAGCCCATCTTACAAAGAAACTATAACTTTAATGTTATCATTGGTATTCGTCCTCCTGTTGTATTGATGGACCATTTCGCGTTGTCAGTTAGACGCCGCAGGTCGTGGGTTCGAATCCCACACAGGAATTGCGTGGGAGTCGAATTCACTTGATATGTGTGCATGAAATTGAAAACGTCTGGATGTCCGAGTGTGGGTGTAATTATGTATATAATATAATGTAGTATATTTTTTACTTCGCTAGTCGTTTTATTACACAGTTTGTCAACACCTCATAAACTTGTTTGCAAAAAGACAATATATTTAATTTGTTAACATGTTTGTGAGTTTACAAGCGTATTAAAAACAAAAAACCGGTCAAGTTAAAGTCTGATTCGCGCACCGAGTATTCCGTAGGTATGGTCCGTAGGTAATGTTTAAATAATTATTTATTATTATTTTATTAGTATCCTGAAATATTGACAGACGCAAAGACGCACGGATGGAGTGGCAACATAGGGGTTCCATTTTTAACCGACTTCAATACATCTTTTTTTTTTATATTTGTTACCTCATAACTCCGTCATTTATTAACCGATTTGGAAAATTATTTTTTTGTCTGGAAGGGTACACTTCCCGTTTGGTCCCATTGTCATCAGATCAGGATTTGATTAATTCTTAGTGTAGGTACTTTGAAGTCGGTTATTTTTTTTTTAAACAATCAAATTATTACCCTTTTTTCGGAACCCTGAAAAAGTATTCATATTATGTCAATGATCCAGAAACTGTCAACCACCTGAAAATCTAGGTGCACCCGGCCCACATATGACAGGCATACAAGAGGGTGAGAGGGTCGTCAATATTCGAAACGATACATACATTATGAAGAAGACTAAGGTAACAATTCGCGATGACTAAACAACCAATTACTTCTTCGAATGATACAAGATAATAACATATTTATGCAATGTTTAATCCCATGCACGATTAATCCTAACATATAGCAAGTATCATAGTTGGTTTCGGTAACTGCATTAGCTGACAGGATCTATGTAACATGCACTCGTATATAAAAGCAGTTACGAATTAACTGGCCCACATAGTTACCTTAAATATCGATCAGTACGGTCGATACTAGGCTGTTAATTTATAAGTTCTTGTAATGTGATTTCGCTGTGATCTCGGATTTAAGACATTTTTTATAATGACGACGATCTCCGTTTTGATGGTGAGAATGCGTTTTTGTTAACCGTCGTATTTTTACAAGCTTTTTTAAACTTGCAATGTATGTATGTAACTATGTTTGTTCGGGTGGAATCTTGCGAGTCGAATTTCTTGATATTTCTTGAGATTGACTTGATATTTGGTTTAGTATATTGGAAGACAATGCAAGTACAGACAACAACAAATTGAACTGTTATACAAAAAACTTAAACCGACTTCAAAGTACACTAAGAAGTGTAATCAAATCCTGATCTGATGACAATGGGACCAAACGGGAAGTGTACCTTTCCAGAAAAAATAATAATTTTCGAAATCGTTTAATAAATGACGGAGTTAATGATGGAGATGAAATGACGGTAACAAAAAAAAAAGAAATACTACCGAATTGTGAACTCGATTGTGAATTGTGAACCACTTTTTGAAGTCGGTTAAAAAAAATACAACCGAATTGAAACCTCCTCCTTTTTTTTAAGTCGGTTAAAAAAATACAACCAAATTGAGATCCTCCTCCTTTTTTTGAAGTCGGTTAGAAAAGCTTGTATTAAAAATTATATTTAAAAAAAAACTTATTTAAAACTGTAATCTTGACTTGACTTTTAGCGATGATAGCTCAATGTTAGCGACATCGGATGCCGAAACAAAGGTCCCGGATCCGAATCCTACAATGAGCTTGAGCTTTCGGTGAAGGAAAACATCGTGAGGAAACCACGGTGGTAGGGTACTTTGTAGTACCCACCTGGCTTGGCTGGCTACCACTCTTAAGTTGAAAATCTGTCGCCTAGCAACTATCGGCGTGTGTGCACTTGCGTGCCAGTTCCTTATAGGCTTTCTGTGCTTACCACCTCCGGCAACATTACCATGGTGAGATTGCGGACAAAAAAAGACTTATACACAGACATATATCAAATTTAGGTGTATCTGTTAAATTTATGGTTATTTATAAAGTAATACTAGTTGCGTCCCGCGGTTTCACCCGCGTACCTGCAGATATTGCTTTCCCGGGATAAAAAGTAAAAATATGTATAAATCCAGAACATATTCTATTAGCGTGCCATATTTCATTAAAGTCCATTCAGTAGTTTTTGCGTGAAACAGTAACAGACATCTATACTTAGAAACTTTCGCGTTTATAATATTAGTAAGGATATATGGACATTACTGTCAAGAAATAAGGACTACTTTTCTTTGTATTTTTAGACGTCAAAAGGTAATCTAATGGTGCGTCCTTGCTTCGCGAACCGAGCACGAGTCGAGCCACGAACGAGCACATTGCGAGCACGATTCGCGTAGCGTGGACGGGCTTGCGAGCCTCGAACGAGCGCGATTGTCAGTTTTTTCAAGAACAAAGGGATTCGCATCGTGCTCGTTGTAGGTTCATTCGTGGCTCGGCTCGTGCTCGATTCGCGTAGCGTGGACGCATCATTAGGTAACCTAGCTTTGGAGTTATTGCGTCACCATGTTTTCTGTTTTATCACTATAGATACCATATCTACGTATGGACCAGTATTGGCTTCAATCAAGTTAGATATATTAGCTTAGCGCTGTAGAACCAATTATGTTAGTTGACCATTTAGGCAGGATTGCCTTCCTAAAGCTATTAAATTAAAATATTTCATAACATAGGAAAAGCCATAGACTAAGAGCGTTAACAACATAACTTTGTGCGAAGCTTGAGCACTTTGCATATAGATGCATTCATATATAGATTTAATTTCAGACTTCATATAAAAATATATTTTCCTAGATTTTTTCAGGATAAATCGTGAACTAAGTATATTTAGCAACTTATAGATCTCGTCATGATAAAAACACACACAGCTGCAAATGTTTTTGCAACGTTTCTTAGGTCGTATAACATTATGCCTATTAGGGCTACAGCAGTGGGAATGTGAACTAGAATTGCGAAATACATTAAGCGATATGTCCCCTTTTTGAAATTGACGGTAGGTGAGGCTTTAGGGCGGGTTGTTTGACCGGTACCTAGTTACGGTGGACGAATAATTTAAATAAATAAATAAATATCTTGGGATATTCCTCACACATGGTCATCTGATCCCAAACTAAGCAGAGCTTGTACTATGGAAACCAGATAACTGATATAATACATATACTACTTTTTGTTTGTAAATATATACTTAATATACATAATTACACCCAGACTCAGGACATACAGACATGTTCATGCACACAAATGCATGTCCTGTGTGGGAATCAAACCCACGACCAGCTGCGCGATAGGTGGAATCTTGACCAGAGACCAACCGCGCCAGCTGGCCCGTCCGTTGATTGCCCTCTGCTTACCTATATTTAAAAATTACTTAATATCGTTTCATCCGAGAGTTTTTAAGTTCTGTTCGCAGCGGGTCTTAAAGAACTTAGTCTCGTCCACCGTCACGCAATCATCCAGGTATTGGAAGCGATTATGAAGTTCGAGCTGAAAGCTTTCAGGGTCTTGGATATATTACAGATTGGGGTCGGAGCGTAGACTTTACCAGACATCTCTCCACCTGGATGTTCAGGTTCTATGTGCCTCTTACTAATTGGTGATCTCTGCCGGTCTTAACCCTGTTGATCACAGAAACTAAACTGAAGATTTTCCGCTTTGTCGTCAAGATAGTCTATCTCGTTTTTGGTGGATCCATCAGGGCTAATCCAGGTTAATATACTGTGTGACCGCTTTTTGAAAGAGTTCATCATAAAGAGTATCTTCAACGCCATGAAGTTGGCCAACCATTGCCCCTTAGGGTTAAATAATAGGTTTTTATCGAATCCATCAAATTGATAGTTAAGATATTGAATATTGGTCACCAAGCTCTACAAAGACCAAGCCCAATGTAGTGTTCTACATACATATATTATCAAACTTTAAAAAATGGATCACAGGTAGTATTTGTAAATGTGTATTAAAAAAAATACATTTCTACATAATAGTTTTTGTGTACTAATTATATTGCTGACCGTACCTAGGTGCTTTCATATTTATGCGTTCTCCACTAGCACAGTGGACACCATGTTTCAATTTTTTCAAGATTTTATTTTATTTTGTAAAATTAAAAAGTATGTATGTATAATGTTTTGGAGAAAATAGCCACTATAGTAAGATTGTCAAAAAAAAAATGCTTAAAAAATGTAACCTTGCTCAGTTTCTTGCCTTTTCTTCTAAGCTGAAGGCCGACTTTCAAACTGGGGGCCTACCACAAGCTCTTCAAATAAGGTTAAAATAACCTTATTTGTGTTTTGTCTTGTTTTGATGTTGGATCTCAAAGAGGGACAAAAGACAAAATAGGTTATTTTAAACTTGTTTTAAGAGCTTGTGGTAGGCCCCCTTGTGGTAACAGCAGTAAGCTTTGACCTCAGTTAGTGCCCTACTAGGGCCTAAATTTAATAAATGGCTTTGACCTCTGACTTATAAAAATAATTTACTGTATTTTTTTTTCCAATGAACTAATTTATTTTTATTCTTCGCGCCGCCTACAGACTTCGTTTCTAACTTTAGGTGCAACGTACATAATTATTACGTTATTAGCTAATTATAAGATTGTGCATTGTTGCATAATGTGATTTACGTAGAATTGACTGAAAGAGTCAATTATTGCTTCTTCACACTAATTCTTTCCTCGATAGATAAGCGTATTTTTTTTAATCATTACGTTTTGTTCAGTTGTATATACGCTTCACTTAGTATTACTTACTGGTTGTAAATTATTATTAATTACCTAATGATCTATAATGTAAGAGGTTGTTCGTGTAACCCCTGTTGTTTCGAGGCTTTACTTGAGCTCATAAATGGTTATTACATGTTGCCAAAACCAAAACACAGGTTTTATAATATTTGTTTTTTGACTGGATTTTTATTGGTAGGAAAAGGACTTTTCAGAGATTAATCTAATCTAGTTCTATCTCAGAAATATTTTGGGAATCCACAGATTTTGCAAAAAAAAAAAACTTATAACGCCTTGATTACGTACGGACACTACGGACGCTGATAGTTTCCAATGTAAGAAAATGGTCGTTTTTCTACAGATGGTATATTATATATTCTTAAAATAATGCTAGGTTCATTCCAATGAAGACATAATATGTTATATGTTGCACCGTAGTAGTGTACTAAAAATATGTGATACATATACCAATGCCTAATAAGGAGACCAAGAGCTAGAATATTACGATCAGGGGGCCAACCACAAGTTTAAACAATATTAACCTTATTTGTCTTTTGTCCTGTTTTGACGTAGGATGTCAATGAAGGACAAAAGACAAATAAGGTTATTTTAACCTTGTTTTAAGAGCTTGTGGTAGGCCCCCAGCACGTGAAGTAAGTATACAAATTGATTCTACAAAAAGATAACTGATGGATTTATAAGGTTACGAATGATCTAAAACTTGTTGCCTACGTTTCGACATGCATGTATCGCATAGCCTACCTACATATTTCTAGGTTTTTAAAAGATAATTGGCTATAAATATTAGTAACAGATAGCATATTATGGAGGTGCAAGGTGGATGACACCTCCATTTAAAAGGGAAGATCTTCCGCCAGGCTGGGTCATCGTGCCTGGGGAGTACTGGGGACCGCGGTCCAACTGTACATGTCGGACAGTTGTATATATGCAGATTCTCGGGAAAACTTCGCAAGCGCGATGCAGGATGTAGGCGCGCGATGCAGGATAATGTGGCGCCACGCCATCTATCTTTCCGTGTGTGAACTATCTCGGTGTTACTGATAGATGTCGCTACAATATTAATAGTTATTCAAATTTTAAAAGAAGTTATCGATATTCTTTTAATGCTTCGGTAATTATAGAGTATACCTTACTTATAAAACGCTATTTAACTTAAACACTGTTTATGTTTGACATATTTATCGATTGCCTTACTGTCACTGTCAAATAATGTGACCATTTAACCAGTGGCTCGATTCTCGTAATAAAACTTCAATTGTGTTTCGTTAAATATTCAATAGTCTATATGCCTCAATAATTAGGTCCATAGGGCCGTTTTTCAATCGTTCACATTGTAATAATTTAATTGTTGACATTATAATAGTAAAAGACACGAAGTCGCTACGATACCGTTGAAGTTTTGTTACGAGAAACGAGCCACTGTTTAGTTAAAAGCCTTTAGATTCTATGTCAACCTTAAACTGATGTTTAATCTTTTAGTTGTGAATCAAATATTATTTTGTTTCTAAAAGACAAAACTCGCCTAAAACAGTGTTTGACTTGGTAGCGATTCGCTGGTATATTTGCAATAATTAATGAGTAATGGCACATGGCACAATCTTCACGACAATCATGAATAAGTGAAAATCCGCTATGAAAATCTCACAAACAGTAACCGTTCAGTACATTTGACGTTTCTAGCGACCTCACTCTACATTAGCGCTTCTCGCGGCGAATTCAAGCACGTTAGCCCCCGTTAGGATGAAGTATGGAGAATGTCCCAGGATATTATTTATTTAGGTACCTATGAAATAAATGTATACAGTAAAGTACCCAATTTCAGAAACTGGTTCATTTAACAAGCTCAAAAATAAAGCCTTCTACATATCCTGGTATGTAATGACGAAATTTTCTTAACCTGAATAGTGCAAGTACCTAAACTAGGATTAAGCCGATTAATGAACAGGTCTTATGGTGCGTCCATGCTTGGCGAACCGAGCATGAGCCGAGCCACGAACGAGCACACTGCGAGCACGATTCGCGTAGCGTGGACGGGCTTGCGATCCTCTAACGAGCATTCGTAGCGTGCTCCAATGCGCTCCGCCCGATTGTCAGTTTTTTCACGAACACAGGGATCCGCATCGCGCTCGTTGTAGGCTCGTTGAACGCTCGTTAAGTACGTCCACGCTTGAATTCGTGAGCAACGAACGAATCCTGTACGTTCAAATGCATCAAATGTTGCCCAATGTAACTGAACTTTAGTAATATGAGGTTAGCAAACGCGGATAGAGTCAAAAGCTACAGTGACAGTTATGAATCAATATTGCACCAGTTTGTTACACATGCTAGTTTGTTTCACATGCTAGTATGTTTATATTTAGTAACGAGAACAAGGCAAGCAGGCTTGCGCCGGAACGGAACTTTAACTCTATGAATTGACATAGAGGCCTACGTGCTACGAGCTACTTGCTTACCTTTTTTAACCGACTTCAAAAAAAGGAGGAGGTTCTCAATTCGGTTGTATTTTTTTTAATGTTTGTTACCTCATATCTCCGTCATTTATTAACCGATTTGGAAAATTCTTTTTTTGTCTGGAAGGGTATACTTCCCGTTTGGTCCCATTGTCAGATCAGGATTTGATTACTTTTTTGTGTACTTTGAAGTCGGTTAAAGTTTTTTGTAAAACAGTCGAATTATTATACGACAAAGTCAGTTAACAAGCACTCGGCCCGCCTGATGGTAAGCGGTTACCGACCCGTCTAATTTTACCTTGCCCGATCAAGGTATACAATACAAACAATTTTAATTGTAATAAAATATCGCAGCGTATTTTAGTCAAGCGTCGCATAAACAATGAACATTTGATTAAAATTATACACTTTAAAAAAAAACTGTACAGTCACGTATAAAAGGGTAGCACTGAAAGAATAGCTTAGTGAGCCTCACACCTAGAGAACGCGTCCCCAGGTGGCGGATAGGGGAAAGCTCGGCGTCAGCGTCGGGTAGGAGGGAAATAAAATACCTCCCGTGGACCAACAGGCCGGAGAAGGAAACTCCGTTATCAAACCCCTGCTGCGGGCTTCTCCGACATATTTGGAGCTGAGGTCGTGGACAGTGCTGTGGGCTTGGGCTGGAGTACCCCAGAAGAGTTGGCGGCGGAAGAGCTCATAATGGGCCAACGGCGGCACTCACACCCTGGAAGAGGGTGACAACCTTGGCGTCAGGTGGCAACCGGCTATAAAACACATTGCCAAAACAAAACAATCTCCTAGTATGAAGCACAACACAAGAAAGAGTATAACGGTTAGGGCGTTTCCCTTAAGCGACGGTCAGATGCGATCACAGGCGAAAAATGCTAAGGCGTCCCCTGTAAGCGACGAATCAAGACGCAGTGCAAATAACATGCGCATAGCTACATGGAACATCGGTTCCCTGACCGGACGCGGCCAAGAACTGGCAAATACATTATATAGGCGAAATATTAATATCTGTTGTGTACAAGAACTTAAGTGGAAAGGTTCAAAATCCAGGGACATTGGTAGAAACTATCAACTATTGTATAACGGCACATCAACAACAAGGAACGGAATTGGCATCATCCTCGACGAAACACTAAAACAGAGAATCATCAAAGTAGAAAGAATAAGCGATAGAATTATGTACGTAAAACTAGCTCTAGATAATCAACCAACTTTAAATGTAGTCTCAGTATATGCCCCCCAAGTGGGATGTGACAGTGAAGAAAAAGATCTGTTCTGGGGAAGCCTAGAAGATCTTCTACAAAGCATACCCGTAGATGAGCGAAAATTAATAGCAGGTGATTTGAACGGACATGTGGGTGTGAAAGCTCCAGATAAATCGGTCATACATGGAAATTTTGGGTATGGCACCACTAACAGCCAGGGCTATGATATAATCAATTTGGCGACACAATTCAACCTCCCAATCGTCAACACCTATTTCCAAAAAAAGGACGAACACTTAATAACCTACAAAAGTGGTGGTTCGGCCTCACAAATAGACTATTTTCTGTGTGACAAGTCCATTCTGCGCAATTTTAAGGACTGTAAAGTTATACCAGGAGAACCATTAACCACCCAACACAGACTTCTTGTGGCCTGTTTGACAATGCCAAATTGGAATCAAAAACAGAAATATCAGAAATGTGAAGCTCGCATAAAATGGTATAACATACACAAGCCAGAAGGCACTTCACTCATTGTCAAGGCTGATGCATACTTGAAAGACACGATACAAGACTCACAAGATAGCAACAATCTCTGGAACGATTTCCACCAGTTTTGCCTGAAAACCGCCAAAACTACATTAAGTGTAACAAAAGGAAAACTAAGGACAAGCAAGGATCCGTCTTGGTGGGATGAGAATGTTAAATCTCAGATAAGGGAAAAGAAAGTGAATTTCAAGAAGTGGCAAAAAACAAAAATGGACACCGATCGCCTAGAATACAACATAATGAAGAAGAGAGCTAAGAAATGTGTTGCAGTAACAAGAGCTTTGAACAACGATCACTTTTATAAAGAATTAGAGAACGCAAAAACAGACACGGAAATATTTAAATTAGCTAAACTTAGAAATAACCAAACAAAGGATATCAAACGTAACAAATATATTAAGGATCCATCCGGAAAATTGTTAACCACAAACAAAGAAATTAATAAGAGGTGGCAGGAATACTACCAAACACTTCTTAACGAGGAGTTTCCACAGGAACCGCTAACAGCACTACCATGCACTGAAGGACCAGTTAATGCAGTTTCACCCGAAGAAGTTAAAGCAGCCATCCAAAAAATTAAAAATAGGAAAGCCACGGGACCAGACGAGATTCCAGCAGAGCTATGGAAAAAACTAGGAAATACTGGTGTAGCATGGCTGACAAAGCTATTCAATGAAATTCTTATAACAACCAAGGTACCTGATA
Source organism: Achlya flavicornis (assembly GCA_947623365.1). Taxonomy (NCBI): domain Eukaryota; kingdom Metazoa; phylum Arthropoda; class Insecta; order Lepidoptera; family Drepanidae; genus Achlya; species Achlya flavicornis. Next base: position 11,636,735 of record OX392482.1, read on the forward strand.
TGTGGAGATCCAGTAACCTGATACCTTTCTATAAGAATAAAGGGGATGTTGCAGACTGTGGAAATTATAGAGGAATCAAGCTAACCTCTCACACCCTTAAGATCTGGGAAAGTATACTCGTAAAAAGATTAACAAAATTAACGAATATAACACCAAACCAGTGCGGATTTACCAGCGGTGGGAGCACCACGGATGCGATTCACTCCGTGAAAGTACTTATGGAAAAGTACAAGTCTCGCAAACAAGACCTCCACATGATTTTCATTGACCTCGAAAAGGCGTTCGACCGAGTTCCGCGAGATCTTATATGGCAAGCACTGAGAGCACAACTAGTACCAGAGCATTATATCGAGCTCCTTAAAGATCTGTACCACAGTGTATCTACAAGAGTGATCAGCCCAGCAGGAACAAGTACAGCTTTTGAGGTCAGAGTAGGTGTTCATCAGGGCTCGGCTCTGAGCCCTCTACTATTCAACCTGGTAATGGACTATACCACTTCAAACATACAAAAACCAGCACCGTGGTCACTACTATATGCCGATGACGTAGTTCTTATAGCCGAATCGTTGGCAGAAGTACAATCAGACCTGACGGCATGGCAGGAGTCCCTGGAGAGGCGAGGGTTGAGGGTCAGTAGACAGAAGACCGAATATATGTATTGCGGCTTTTCCGGAGCTGATGTGGGTATTATACCATGTCCATCCATCGAAAACAAACCTCTAAACAGAGTTCAAGAGTTCAAATATCTCGGATCCATTGTAGCACCAAAAGCCTGTGTAGAGAAAGACATAAACAATAGAATCCAGGCAGCCTGGCTGAAATGGAGAGCGCTGTCCGGCATCCTATGCGACTCCCGTATGCCGATTAAAATCAAGGGCAACGTTTACAAAAGGGCAGTAAGACCAGCCCTACTATATGGATCTGAGTGCTGGCCGATGAGGAAGACGGATGAACAGAAAATTCACACCACAGAGATGAAGATGCTACGCTGGTCTGGTGGAGTTTCGAAGATGGATAAAATAAGAAACGAATATATCCGTGGTACTTTTAAAGTCGCTAAGATACAGGAAAAACTTCGTGAAAGCCGCCTACGCTGGTACGGACATGTGATGAGGCGAGATGATGACCATATGACTAAAAGAGTCATGAACATAGGAGCCGGTAAAAGAGGTCGTGGACGACCACCAATGACCTGGATACGAACCATTCAAAATGACCTGATAGCGAGCAACACAACAGAAGAGACAACCCACAACCGTACGGTGTGGCGCAGAAGTACTAGGAGGGCTGACCCCAAATAAATTGGGACAATAGCCAGGAGAAAGAAGAAGAAGACTGAAAGAATAGCTTAGTATATTAATGTTGAAATTGGCTTTTCGTTCGCTATCGGACTCAAATGAGCCCTATTGAAATAATAAACTCGCTCTTGCAATTTATGATGTTTGTTTGTTCGGGTGGAATCTTGCAAGTCGAATTTCACACACTTCCAGTGGTCTTGGAAGACAATGCAAGTACAGTCAACAAAAATTACAGTCACCATAAAACGCTTATATTAAAAATTTATTTTTTAACAAAAACTTATTTTTAAATTTAATTAATGTATTTGACATTAAGTTCAAACGCTATTTAGGCGTAAGCATAACTCAATAAATACGTAATGCATTTTAGGTAACCCGAGAACAATTGTAATTTTATTATTTCAACCACTTTTCAACACGAAAGTCCAGAAAATTAGATTAAATGGATAAATTTTTCCAACACAATAGGGTGGTAATGCAGTAGAATACATCAGTGTCTTGTAGACCTAAAACCTAGGTCAAGGGCGGGGTAGGTCCGCTACCGCAGGCAGGGTTGATAATATATGGACTTAGATTTAATACCTGCACATAGGACCTTGATGTCTAGAGGTGAATAGATTATTAAATGCCGACTTGTGGTATGAAAATGTTATACTAACTCTACTAACTAGTTTATTAATACCTATTTGAGGTTTATCGTTTTAACATATGAGATTTATATTGAAATAATTGGAATGTTTTACAAAAAAACTTAAACCGACTTCAAAGTACACTAAGAAGTAATCAAATCCTGAACTGATGACAATGGGACCAAACGGGAAGTGTATCCTTCCAGTCAAAAAAAGAATTTTCCAAATCGGTCAATAAATGACGGAGTTATCAGGTAACAAACATAAAAAAAAAAGAAACATACAACCGAATTGAGAACCTCCTCCTTTTTTTGAAGTCGGTAAAAAATGGTTAGCCGTTTACGCGCGATTGAGTCACAATATTATAAGCATTCAGCTATTATTACTACGTATAGAGAAGCTATCATAAGCAAAGTTTATGTACCATTTTTTTAGAGTCAAATAAAGTTCTCTTTAGCCCTGAAACAATAATAAGTCGTCTAAGCAGACAGTAGACACACTATTGTAGCGCTATCAGGGGGCTCTACCGCGTAACTTTGGCGTCATCGTCGCGTCATACATACCGCGTGCGCGTCATTGGATGAAATGTTACGATTACCACCAAAGTTACGCGGTAGAGCCCCAGAACGCACCACCACCATGATTTTGTGAAAAGGCGCTTACGCATTTCGTTCATGGTTCTACAACAACAAGTGGTGATGTGTGGCGTCTCCTCTATACATAGTAATAATAACTGAATGATCATAAGTGAGATGATATGAGATAGTGAGATACACACACTGCACTGTAATAATGGTAAAATGGATTATACAAAATCGAAAATGACACAGAAAATATATAGAAAAAAAAAGATTCCTAATTATGTTGAATAAAAAAAAAAAGACAAAAAAAAAAAAAAGATAAAATGTTATTTATTGAACACACAGAGACACACACAACACAATAAAAAAAAAAAAAAAAAACAGCATAATAACATACTACATAATACAAACTAAAAGACCTCACATATAACACCTAGCATATACCATACCTGTCATCTCACCTATAATATTTTGACTCAATTGCGCATAAACGACTAACCAGATTTATATGTTTGGCACACAGAATATAGTATTGACCTATACTGATTGATTGATTTATCATGTAGGATACTTTTTATACCGGGAATACGGGTAAAGCCACGGAGGATATCTAGTTTCCGCCCCGCGGCTTCACACGTGTTCCCGGGATAAACAATAGCCTTCATTAAGGTGCGTCTATGCTAAACTACGTTAGTACTACTATTCTGTGTCTACGCGAACCGAGCAAGAGCCGAGCATACGTGGAGCTCAGATTCGCGTAGCGTAGACGGACTTGCGAGACTCGCGCGTTCGCCTTGCGCTCGTGACGCGTGCGCGTCTGCGAACGAATATAGGCTCGGCTCGTGCTCGATTCGCGTAGTGTAGACAACGATAATTTCATTATAGGTGCCTACTTATTTAATCATTTTTCTTTCTTTCCAGGTGCTCTTAGTAGCGAGCAGTCTATCAACATCAATAGAAATCGAAACAAAACCAAAATTATCAAAGCTCCTTGAAGGTAATGGAATCAATGACACTCCAGCGTCGGACAAAGGGAAGCGACACATTAACTCCATCGGTTATGGAGGCCACGGGTCTTACGTAGGTTCTTCATATGGATTATCTGGACCGGGAGTGGCCATAGGTGGAGGGTATGGTGGTCAAGCTATAGGATTAGCACCCGGGTCTTCCATAGGATTTGGCGGTGGATTTGCATCCGGGCCTTCCACAGGATTTGGCGGAGGAATAAGTTCAGGTCCGGGAGTATCACTCTCCACTGGTCCCGCAGTAGCAGCCGCGCCAGTAGCTGTAGCGGCCGCACCAGCAGTACAAACATCAGTCTCCATAGAACCAAACCCAGTAATTCTCCGTCAAGAAATCCCAAAATACATAACAAGAACGATCACACGTGACGTCCAAGTACCAGTCCAGGTACCTGTGCCGGTACCAGTAGATAGGCCTGTGCCGGTACATGTAATACAAAAAGTGCCTTTTGAAGTATCGAGACCTGTACCGGTGTACTATGAGAGAAAAGTGCCATATCCTGTTAAAGTGCCCGTGTCTGTACCAGTGCCATACCCGGTAACAGTTGAGAAGCATGTGCCGGTTGACCGACCGGTGTATATAGACCGTCCAGTGGGGGTACCTCAGCCTGTATACATTAATCGACAGGTTAATGTCCCTGTGCCAGTCCACGTTGATAGACCAGTCCCAGTACCACAGCCTGTGTATGTAGAAAGACATGTGCCAGTTGCTGCTGTACAAACTGTTCAGGCTGCACCAGTAGTTTCTGCTGTGTCTTCAATACCGGTATCTGCCGGGTATTCATCGTTATCAGGAGGCTCGCTAGCACTTTCAGGTGGTTATTCTGGAATTTCTAATGGGATATCTAGTTACGGAGGTGGATACGGAGATGGTTACGGAGGCAGTTACGGAAGTGGTTATGGAGGTAGTTACGGCGGTGGATACGGTTCTGTATTATCATCAGGACATGATGCCATATTGACGTCGGGTCATGGTTCGATTTTATCTTCAGGTCATGGTTCAATTATACCTTCAGGTCATGGTTCTATTTACGGTCACTAATTTATATCAGTTATACATTTTGTGTGTTATTCTACGCTAAACTTATTAAACGTATGTATTGCGTGTATACATTTGCCATAAATACATCAAATGTAATCATATATTTGTTGGTCCTTTGAGACGATTATAGTTAACGTTGTGCTCGAAGGACCAGCAAATAATATTGTAGTAATTAATTAGTTACTGTATAAGGAAAATAAAATACAAGATTATAAACAAAGTATATTAGAAATCTGATATTAAATTGTTGTTATTATGAAAAAAACCACACGGTATTTAACAAACTGGATAATTAAATAATATAGATAACTAAGCACATCTGTTGTTTCATTTTCAGTCACATTCAATAATACTGTTTTTTTCAATTAAATACTCATCTCACCCTCTTGAAATGTCGACAAATTTCAATCCGACTAAATAATCTTATTGCAAGAAACATCTTTTTAGAGTAATATGCTCTTCCGAAGAGTAAATCTCTTTAGAAGGCAGCTTTAGCTATTCATTTAGATTATATTAATAGTTGACAGTTTGTTCTTCGGTATTTAGAGTCCCTCGTCGTAATATATTTCGTACCATTTTAGGATAGTCACAAAAAATCAAAAAATGACCCACCATTTGCTATTACTTAAAAACTTACCCGCTCTAAAATTATGTCACATTGTTTGACAGTGACAAATAGAATTTTATGAGTATGGCCGTTATTTCGCAAATCTGATATCTCCTCTGATAGCGCCTCCCACGTGCGCATTGTGCGGCTAGCCACATTGCGGACAACCGTCCGGTTGGCCGGTCTTTGGCCGACAGCCGCAGCAACGTGTTTTTTGTACATATTTTTGATGGCGATGTACCGGACGGCTGATCGCATTACGGCTAGCCGAATAGTGCGTCGGCCCTCTTACTGTGCTGTTTTGTTAGGACACTGGTAATGTACAATTTTCAATACTTCTTGTATAAGTTTTATTTTATGGAGACTGTTATTATTTGCCATGAAAAAGGCTATGAGTAAATAGCCCATACTGTGTGAAAAACAAAGACAGTTAAAAGATGAAGCCATTGAGGTAAAGCACCCTAAATTACACTCACTAACTAAATCTTATACATATAGTCGTAAAAAATGTACCTAGTTCAATGTATAATACCGCTATTTAAAATATGACGGCAACAGTTAGCGGCAGTCAGTAAAATCAAGAAACAATTTATTTAGATTCTTCAATCTTCTAACGAGACTAAACCAACAAAGTAATAATTTATTAAGAAATTTTTGATAATTCTTCTGTCTCCGTCATGTCGTTATAAAGTGTATTAGAAGATGATGCATCTTTTCTTAGGATTCATAGGTGAGCCAGGAGGGCAGCGCCAGGCTTTGGCGAAGTCTTCATTGTTCTGCAGAGCACCTTTTGCTCTGAACAGTTGGGGTGCATGCTCGTCTTCCAAGTCGGCTTCCAGGGAATCCTTTGTGTAGACACCACACCATAGCTGATAAATAAGATTAGTTTTATCATCTATTGTTTTTTTTCTGACTATGATTGATATGACGTGTGGTGGTATACAGGCTCTTCTCATATTTATATGTTGGGGGCTTAATTTGCTCAAAATTCAAAATCTTTTATTTAAATAGACCTTCGCATACCGGTTCGGAAGGTTACATTTGCTGAGAAGGGCCGGCAATAAACTCAGTAATTACTCTTTTCAAAATAAGCTTAGATTCATTACATAATATTTACATTCTAATCGCACTGACAAAGCCCCGGCGAGGCGGCAAAACTAAAAGGTAGACTGAATCTATATTAAGAAGTAACTATATGGCAAACTTAAGCAGACCAGTCCCCACAAGCAGCACTTACTCATACTAGTATATCAGTCAACGTAATTATTTTAGGCAGAATTATAAACTGTCTGAAACAAAAACTCTACGAGTTCACCACATAGTAAATGAAACTAGTAGATATGCCCCAATAATACTGAAATTGAAATACAGTTGATCTGAAGCAACCTAGACTTTTTGGCGGGAACTTGCAGAGTGACGTAGCATTTTCATTTTTATTTTCATAAATTTGTGTATTTTGTGTTTTACTGTGTATTTTTGGTGGTATTTTACCCAATAAAGATCATCCATGTGCACCAGTGAAGTGAAATGAAATGAATTATGTGTATCGTGACTTTTCAAGTTGTCTCTAAATGTCCGTGTAGAGTTTTAGTACAATGACCACCATTGTAGTAAAACATGACTTTTATGGACGGTGACTGACTGAGGACTATAATGTGAAGTGATTTATTGTGACTGAAAACTATAATATAACTGGACACTGGCAGAAATGAGCCCTAATTTGGGCTTGGTTGCCAAAATTAAAAATAAGAAGAAGAAGAGAAGCAACCTACTACAGGGCTAGAAGAAATATCCCACAACAATTATTATTTACAACTTACATTTCCATACGACAAGAAGAATAGTTGCTCAGAAGTCATGTGCTCAAAGCCGGGTAGTTTTGGTTCAGGTCCATTTTTCCGAAGGTGTTCCTTCAATGCTGCTAGAGCTTCTCTTACGCCTCCGTTATCTGCTATGTTCTCGCCTAGAGTTTTCTTGCCATCTACCTGTTCAAATATTTCTGTTCTTATCATTTCGTTTTTGTACTTTCTGTCAACTATAACTTACTAATAAGTAACTACTGTTCCTCGGTCAACGGATAGGAATTGCTACCCAACGAGGAAATGTGGCCAGCCTTATGGGAACCTTTCCCAAAGGCCAAAGTGACCTTGGGGATTGTTTATATTAGTTAAGTAGGTAAGTAAGTAGTCTTTAGAAGATTTTTGTAATTATTATATTTAAATATAAACTACTGGAAGGCTGTTTAGAAGATTCTTCAAAAAGACGATTATCTGGAGGGGATTTATCCCCAATACAAAGTAAACGCAGCTAAATCAGGTATTATACGATATAATATAAAATAATTTGATACACATGTCATGCGGTAGAAAATAAGACAGACATTTTTACTTTTTACATTTTGAATAAAGTACCACTCGGTTGCCAGTAGTTTAACTTGCATATATAACCTTTTACACGCCCCCTCAATTAACTACTGAAGCCCCAAACCATTAATAAACTTATTATGTTTACCCACAGGTAATGCTTTCGTTAAAACGTCAGCCAGCATCAAATCTGTCGGCACATGCTTTAACTCTATGACATTATCCCTGAGTACGTCCCTGATAAAATGAAACTTTATGTCTATATGTTTACTACGAGCATGATAAACGGGATCTTTAGCAAGATAGATCGCCCCCTGATTGTCAGCATAGACAGTTGTTTTAGATAACTGTAAACAACCTATCTCCTTTAACAAACTACTTAGGTAGAGAGCTTCTTTCATTGCCTCACTAGTACTAATATATTCAGCTTCAGTAGAACACGTAGCTACTGTTCGCTGCTTCTGAGATCTCCATGTGATAGCTGCTCCTCCTAAAATAAAAACATAACCAGAATACGATCGTCTATCTAATAGACAATTCCCCCAATCCGCATCTGAATAGCCTATCAACGAATGACCACCCTTTTTAAAAGTCAAACGATAGTCAATTGTTTTCTTTAAATATCGAAGAACCCTTTTTGCCGATATCCAATGAATGTGAGTAGGACAAGTCACAAATTGAGCCAATTTTGAAATTGTATTGCTTATGTCAGGTCTCGTACCTACGCTCAAATACATTAACGTACCTATCAATTCACGATATGGCCATCGTTCTTGATTTATATCATCTAGGCTTTCCTCCTTTGGTTTTGCAAACTTCAACCCAACTTCGAATGGAGTGGATACAGTCTTGCACTCTTCCATACCATACTTCTTTATTGCATCTTTAATATACTTCTGCTGTGATAGACTTATAACTCCGTCCTTTTTCTCAATTTCGATACCTAAACAGTATTTAGCCGGACCAAAATCTTTAAGCTCAAATTCTTCAGCTAAATCCTTCTTAAATATCTCTATCCACTTGATATTCTGGGACGCCACTAATATATCATCAACATATATAATAACAATCAGAATAGTTCCATCTCCCCTTCGCTGAAAATATAAACATGGTTCGTTTATAGTAGGCAATAAATTCATACTTCGTAATTTCTCATCCAATCTCAAATACCACTGCCGCCCTGCCTGTTTTAAACCATAAAGAGATCGCTTCAAAAGACAAGCATCTCCTCCAGCATTGATATCTAATATCATTTGCCTAGCACGCTTCGCAACTATTGATTGTTTATCTTCTCTTTGAATAAGCATATTAAGACTATCTTTCAGTACCTTTGGTACCTGCATATAAACTTCTTCATCAAGTCGGCCATTTAAGTATGCTGTATTGATATCCAGCTGATGAATTTGTAGATTAAGCTCTACAGCAAGTGCCATCAACAATCTAACTGTTTCTAGTCTTGCTACTGGGGCATACGTTCGGTGATAATCAATCCCATACCGTTGACTAAAACCTTTTGCAACTAAACGAGCCTTTTTCTTGAATGTTTTATCAACATTAAACTTGGTCGTTAGTACATATCGACAGCCTACAATGTCTCTATTTTTAGGTCTTTTCACAATATCCCAAGTATCATTCTTAACTAAACTTCTTACTTCAGAAAAGATTGCCTCTCGCCATTCCTTGTGTTCATCGCTTGATAGCGCTTCTTCGAGGGATATTTCAGCAATTGCAGAAAAATATTCTTCATTTTCCTTAGAATGGTTTCCTTCTTCAACCATATTATACATCTTTCTAGGACGCCCACGATTCCCTTTGACAAGCTTGGGTCTTCCAGGAGCTCGTTTCAACATCACTTGTTGATCTTCTCGTTCTTGAGTTTGCTCGACATCATTTGGGTTTATATTAAAACCTAAGCCTTCCCCTCTACTAGAACGCTCGCCAGTACCCGAATGCTCTCCTCCTCCCGAGTGTTCGCCTTCATCAGTATGGTCGACATCGTCTGTAGGTTGTCGCAGAATAATTTCATTATCCATCTCAAACTCGACTTCTTGAACATTTGGTCCTTCCTTTGATTGTGTATTTTCGACTCTTGGTTGAAAAATATTTTCTGGCTCTATTCGAATGTTCTTCTGATCCCTTGATACATTTTCTTCTTTTTGGAATTTAACATCTCGTGCTTCTATTACTCTATGTTCATTAGGTATCCATATACGATATCCTTTGGTTGATCTAGGGTATCCTACGAATATTCCTTCTTTGGCACGTGCATCAAACTTACCCTTTCCTGGTGTCTTATCTAATACATATGACTTAGTTCCAAAGCTAACCAAATTATTAAGGTCTACAATATTTCTAGTCCATTTCTCGAACGGAATATCACCTTTTAAGCTGCTAGTTGGACATCGGTTGCGCACATAGCATGCGGTCACAACAGCGTCCGCCCAAAAGCCTAAAGACAAACCAGAGGATAATAACATGCATCTTGCCATTTCCTGCAAAGTTCTGTTCATACGTTCACTAACGCCATTCATTTGAGGTGTATGAGGGATAGTCAGTCTTCTTTGAATACCTTCACTCTGTAGGAATTCATCGAATTCATAGTTACAATATTCGCCACCGTTGTCACTCTGAAGAAATTTAATTTTCTTCCCAGTAAACTTTTCTGCGAAATTTTTATACGCCTTAAATGCACTGAACACTGCACTTTTCTTCCCTAATAAATAAACTTCACACCATCGAGAACTGTCGTCAATGAAAGTAACAAAATATTTCGCACCACCCATTGATGCTGTTTTCATCGGACCTACCACATCTGAATGTACAATTCTTAATATTTCATTACACGGACCGTTCGACCTTGAAAATGGTAATGAACTCATTTTGCCCTTAGAACATATATCGCAATTATCTAAAACACGTAAATCTATCTCTTTTATGTTATGACCACAATGGTTTAGTAATTTTGAGAGATCTCTACCATTTAAATGTCCCATACGTTCATGCCACGTACGGATATCAACTGAATTGTAAGCTATATTAACCTGTTCATTCAAGTCCCTAACATGATAAAGATTCCCAATACGTTCAGCTGTCATCACGGTTTTACCTACCTCATCATTTATATAGGCTTTATCTTTAGTAAAAGTTACTTCATACCCATTATTAGTAATTTTGGCCACAGATAACAAATTACTACGAAGATCTGGTACATACAAAGTATTTCCAAAAGTTATTCGCCTTTTGCCTGATGCTGACAACCTTACATCACCCTTGCCCTTCACATCAGTCGACAGATTTGACGCTAGATTCAACTTATCCTGAAAAGCACAGAAATTATTAGTAAATTTATCTCTATCATTACATAAATGTGATGTAGAGCCACTATCGAGGATCCAGTTATTTTTCATAGATTCACAAATATTTGTAAAATTAGAATTACAATTAAAAAGAATATCAAAATTACTGTCCTCCTCGTTCTTTATTTCTTTTGCACATCTGGATTCAGGATTGTCACGCTTCGTTCTGTATTCTGAAGCTTTATGTCCTAGTTTATGACATTTGAAGCATTTGTAAATTTTGCTCGGTCGTGCCTTTTGAACCTGAGTCGGTTGGTTCCTTTTTGGTCCTTGATGTTTCGCATACATTGCTCCTTCTACCTTCTTAGTTTCATCTGATTTCAAAATATTACCTTTTTCTAATATTTTAATCTTGAGTATCTCTATATTCGGTAACTCATCTCTGCTTTCCATTGCGCATCTAAAATTCTCATAGTTTTCCGGAAGGCTATATAGTAGCAAAATTGACAGCATGTCCTCGTGTATCGTAACACCCATATCGCTTAGGATATTTGCGGCTTCAAAGAAATCTCCAAGATGTATTTTCACATCATCAGTCTCTTTCATACGGCTCAATATCAATTTTTTAAGTAAATTTGCCTTCCTCACGGGACCTTTAGAAGCATATACGCTTTCTAACTTCATCCAAATTTCGTGCGACGTCACGCACCCACGAGTATGTTTCAACTCACCTGGATTCATCGCCATGATAAGGTCAGCCTTTGCCATTTCGTCCTTATCTGACCAGGTCTCCGCTGCCTCATTAGATGTTGGCCTTTTAATGGTACCGTCATTGAATTATTACGCTTAGAACCGAAGTATCGAACAAAAATCGTCGCGAAACGTAAGCCACTTGACAACCAATGTGTGCGGGAGTACCATATAATTACACTCGCTGACACGCACACAAGCGCACGAGTAATGTTGCAAGCTAAACGAAATTTTTCTGTAAAATTAACCTTCCGATTTCGTCTACTAGTGAAATTGGAAGTAAGTACCTATTCATACAATTTACTAAATAGTTTAAAAAGTTCTGCATCTTAGTTAATTTATCATAGACACAGGCCTGTTATTTATTTATTACTAGTTTAATGGTTATGTTTCATAGTACTTATGTCGGGTATTTTAACATAAGAAACCAAGACAATGTGCAGAGCTATGAACGATCGTACAATTTGTAGCTTTCCTTGGTAATTATAGGTTTCATATATGATAGGTTGTATAGAAAAAGAAGATTAAGTAGTATTTAGGTAATTACCATTAACACAATACATACAATTGAAATTTTAAAAGCCTATAAAATTAAGCTAGTTAATTGATTAAGTAAATTTAAGCAAATAGAAAATGATGGTAACAATAATTGAATCTAAGAAACTATTACTATTAATAGTTTCGGAGATATGCGTGGACAAACATACATACACACACCTATGAAATTCAGTATATTTGTTTGGAAGCCCTGATAGATATTCATACATATGTAAATATATTATAGTTCCAATAATATTACACACATACGTGTCAAATTGATCATCTCCTTTTTGAAGTCGGTTAAAATGACAGCTGGATGAATAAAGCTGAAGATGGGGCTTATAAGGAGAGGGCTTAGCATATTTTGTTATAATACAATAAAGCGGAAAAGTTTTTTGTTTGTTTTTTTAAATGGTTTAATCTCTGTAAAAAAAACTACCTGTAAAACTACTACTGTGTAAAACTTATTATACTTGTAAAATTATTTCACAAATATGAAGCTACTTTATCCCGCCCGAGTATCCTACTTATCCCAAGAAGCGGATGAAACCGCGGGGGACAGCTAGTCGCCTATTTATCGGGCTCAATAACTTTAATAATAACAAATTCAGTATCAATTACGTAAAACAACGCAAATGCGCATACAAACAGCTGGCAACACTTAGCTCGAAATCTGAGTGAAGTATTTTTATTTTTGAATTTTGTTATTTTAGATGAATTACGCAATAAAATTAGTGGCTTTCCTGTGGAATGTTACATCAGGATTCTTATCTTTCTTCCCTGATGAATTATGACACAATTTATCTGCACAAACCGTCATATTTATTCTTTTTCTGAGAGCTGCACTCACTATAACGTCACTCAGTACACTGACAGCGCGGCGGTCAAATGAAGCCATATATGGCTTCAATTGAATGGATGATTTTTTGCGCGTGTACTTTGTTTCTATGTATAATAATTCAATGGGTACCGTTTACGTATTTCCATACCTGATTTTTGACAAGTAAAGCTTGTACTTGAATTTTCCAAGTTTCATAATTTTGCCCATTCAGCAATTCTATTTTTATGTTGCCCATAACCTCTGGAGGGGATTTATCCCCAATACAAAGTAAACGCAGCTAAATCAGGTATTATACGATATAATATAAAATAATTTGATACACATGTCATGCGGTAGAAAATAAGACAGACATTTTTACTTTTTACATTTTGAATAAAGTACCACTCGGTTGCCAGTAGTTTAACTTGCATATATAACCTTTTACAGATTAAGCCTAATCAATATATTACATATTTTGAGAAATTATGAGTAAATGGATAGGTATCCTATAAAAGTGATGTCCATAAGTAATGGTGTTAAAGCAATTTGAGGCTTTTCTAGGCAAATGTGAGATTTCTGATGGTATAAATATATATTCTTTAACGAAAGCAATTAAAATTAAAAATAAAGTTTGTTACCCACGTGATCATCTAACTCAGGAACATAATACGAGGAGTACTGATCGACGAAGCACTGGGTCATGTTGACGAAGGAGTCAATCGTCTCGTTGGTCCACCAAGGAAGCATATTGCCGTTCTTGTCGAATTGACGACCTGAACAGAGTTTAAATCAGACCAGAACCTTAAAAACAGGCTAAAGTTTTGTTTAAGTTATATCTGGACAATATATGCAGATTAAATATGCGGTTATTATTCAAAAGATACGTACCAAAGTTGTCAAACCCATGAGTTATTTCATGTCCGAGAACTGTTCCTAACGAGCCATAGTTCAGAGAGCTGCAGGAAAAAATATTTAGATTAATAAAAAATGGTGTGAACTAGTCTATCGCACTTACAATATGCTGAATGCGTCAAAATACAAGCATTATATCGTAGCAAATAATTAAACTGTAACTGCAGTATGTAATGGTGCTTCCATACTTGGCGAACCGAGCACGAGCAGAGCCACGAACGTTGTAGGCTCTTTGTAGGTTCGTTCGTGGCTCGGCTCGTGCTCGATTCGCGTAGGATGGACGCACCATAATATTTTATAAAAGACGAAACAAACTGGTACTGATATTGCAAAATCTAATGTGTATTTAGCAGAAGTTTGTGGGTTGATAATTTAGGCCTCAAAGAGTAAGCCCAAATATCTAGAAGGCATCATTATTAAACTAAGGTTAAAAAAGAACATACTTACTCCAACCCCAAATCAAAGAATGGGTATTGTAACATCACCAAAGGTACAGCTGCGTCCAAATAAGACAATAAATAAAATTAAGTTCATCATCATCATCAGCCTATAAAGTCCCACTGCAGAGCACAGGCCTTCTTTCACAATCAGAATTAAGGTCATACCAACCTGCATATATTCCAACTTCCAACCATTATAATTTATATCAATCATCTATATAATGTGTGATTTTTTAAATTGTGTTTAAGTAGGAAGCACTAGTAACTACTTTTATAATTAAACATTATTGCATTTTTGCACTTACTTATAGTATTTTCCTGAAATGTATGGTAAGCATTGACTTCTGTAGGATCCGTCGCCCAAGTGAAATTGTTACCTTTACGAAATCGATTGAGAGCTTTCTTTATCTTTTCTTGTATTATATTGATCATGTTCTCTAAATGAGTAGCTGTATCAACTTGAAGGCCTCCGTAATATTCTTCTAATTTGCCTTCTTCGAACAGCCAGTCCGGGAAACCGATGAGGGTCCTCATCTGGATGATTTTTTGGTAAGTGGCCAGTTTAGTGTCATCATCCATCCATTTAGTTTGGCCAACTAGATGTGCTAGTGCATTTTTCATTTCATGTAGCATTGTTTGAATCTGTAATATTTGCCCAATTAACACTCAAAGGATGTAGGAAGACGGCATGATAATAATTATTAATGCCACTATCTTAAATTCTACATCCACATTAATCCGTTGGATCGTGGGTTGGGCTTGGGATGCGCGTACTATAACTAAATCTTAACTATCCTAAAACTAACTTATAATAAATGCGAATGTGAGTTTATTTGTTTTTTATGCTTTTACGTCTTAACTTCTCAACCAATCATCAAGAAATTTGGCATGCAGTAAGCTTATGGTATGGAGAAGGATATAGGTTATTTTTAATCCCGGGAATGCGGGTGAATCTGCGGAGGAAAGCTTGTAAAAATAAAGTACGAAATTAGAGATAATTTGAAGTCTAATTATGCGTATTCTCATCGCAGCTTTTACTACCTAAAAGCATAAAGCATCTCGTCAGTTTCTTCTACCTTTACATCACTTAGGCTCACCTTAGGTTTAGTGACATTCAAGAAGCGAGGATCAGCTATGGCATAGGACACAGCCATACCAAGCATGTCGTTAACAGCGTTGGCACACTGCAAGCTTCGCGTCGGCACCGTTTGTTCGTGGAAGTGGACTTGTTCGTATGATCTTTGGAACAACACTCGCATCTCTGTCGTCGTGTGGATCGCCATTACTTCTACAACCTACGATTTGTATTAAAATTTGCTACTATAATATTCAACTAGTACTTAATGTTTATTTAGTGATGTAATAGTATAGTATGGGCTTCCCATTACTTGCGCCAATTTTTCCAAACCATCTTCAATAGCCCGCTCTTATATAAATACTTTGTCGCCTTACCATAAGAGTGGATGTCCTTTCTTATATGTATAATTTATTTTCTTTGGTTTTGAAATGTAATACATGTCCATTAATAACTAGTTTAGGATCAGAAGGAAATGTGTGAAGAATGTCCACATTGTTACTAGGTATATGAATTAATTACAGTCTACATAAAATAAATTTAAATATACCAACCTTAACCCAAATAAAAAGCTCCAAAATAACAGGTGGAGTTTTCGAAACAAAAGTGGCCATCAAAGCCATGTACTTCAAATCCGGATCAGATACAAGAATCTTGTCTTTCTCGTAATCTAATGTAACATTGCTGATATTAAATAGACCATCCAGATACCTCTTCCATATTGGCATTACTGTAGCATTGTTGTTTTCTACAATCATATCTGTATGTGATTGTATTTCTTCTACTGTGTATTCTGGTATTTTTATGTAAACATCGTCATCAGTTTCGGTAGAATTATCTGATTCTAGCTGGAAATTATTAGAATATAGATAGATAATAACATAGATAATAGTTATTGCAGATTAAAATAATATTTCTTTTTTAAGGAAAGTCAACAAGGAAACAAACAAAGAAACGCTGCAAGACATTATGAGTCGGCTTTGTTACTGCATCACTGATACTGTGCTGCACAAAATCGCATTGTCATTTCTGTTTGAATATTTGAATTAAAAACAAACAATTTAAGTAATCAACTACAGTGACATACTTAGTGCATGGTATGTCGTAATTTTATTTATCAGACATGAAATCGGAACATTAATGAAAAAATACTATAAAACAAATCGCGATATAAAAATGTTACATATAACCTTAATAACTAATAGTGTAGCAGTTCCCATAATTATAGACAAAGCTAAGTCTTTTATAAAAAATGACTATTGATCGGCAAATATAGAGCATCGGATAACGTTATAAGCTATAAATTACCTCGTACACGTCAGTGTTCGTAATGAAGTAATCGTTTGCTGCTATGATAATATTTTGATCCAACTCAATTTCAGCTAATTTTGAATTCTTAGCTTCCCCTGATTCTATTACAAATAGTTTGATGAGTTCAGCGTAGAACAGCTTATGTATTTGAGCGATTTTTTCATCGTCGTCGCTTTCTGCTTTATTAGACTCCTTGTGGTGTATGTGAGATAGCTCGGCATCGGAGATTTTAGCAAAATTTCGTCTGATGTTTCTTGTATCTTTTTTGCTGGGTTGTCGTTTTTTATCACTATGCAAGCTGAAATATCATAGTTAATTAAGGTCGGGCAGCTTTATTAACTAACTAACTAGCTGTCCTCCGCGATCACACTCACGATCGCAGGATAAAAAGTTGCCTATGTTCCATTACCATTGGCTATCTACGTGGGAAATTTCAAAAACAGTTCAGAGGTTTAGTTATAAAAAGGTAACAAATAGACAGAGCTCTAAATTTGAATTTATATTAGCGTGATATAATGTTCCAGGAAAATATAGGAATAATTAATTTCACGATAGGCATACTAACCACTGTGTGTTCTTCTTATAAAGTAAACATTATTTTATCACATGACAAATCAATAAACGTAACTATTGATTTTGATGTAAAAATAGTCTTCCGTTGAGCACCACCGGACACTGACCTCATTAATATAATATTAATAACTGGTGAAGATGGTATCCGTAAATGGACAATAGTTTAATTTCTTTGTGTTAAATTGGATAAAGATAGAGAGATACGCTGGTTCTTTTTTTATACAGGGCTGCTTGTAATTCGCCAGCACAGAAACGATCAACCTTGGTTGATTAAAACGTATGAAAAGTTTGTTGCGATTTCAGATTTGGTCCCATAGTAAAGGTTATTCATATTGATGAGTAATTCCACCCCAACCAGTGCAAGTGAATTACAATTAAACTATCTTTAATGTGGATATTTAAAGTAACCTTTAAAATTGTACTCAGTTCACACTAATATTGTAAAAGGACAAATCAAATAATGTAGGATTCTATAATAAATACCTTGGAAAAGGATTAGTAGTCTCAGGAGAACCCATCACCAATCTATAAACTGATGAATTCTTCGGATCAGTAAATATATCGAAGCCTATCAGAACATCCATGCCTATCTGTGTCTTCACTTTGATCACAGTTTCGAGCCAGTTAAAGGTATAGTTCTCAAAGTCTATATCTGTAGCGTTTATGTATGTTGGGAATGCTGGTAGACCTAGAGACTCTAGTATATGTAGAACTGGTCTTAGGCCTTTTTTGTCTAGTGTATCTGAAAAGAGATTTGTTATTAGATTTTTTTCTTCTGCCCGCATTTAAACCTGGATAAAAAATATCTGATATCAGTTGTTCCGCGCATAACTTAGGTAAGTCGATCCAATGTTTTATTAGGACAATCAGACAATATAATTTTATTTATGTTGATCTGATTTCGTACTGTCTACAACGTTAGATGGACTGTCAAAACTAGCCTCTTAAAATAGCCTTAGTTTACTAGCAATCTCTACTAAGAAATCTTTGGATGTACAAAACTTGCACAAAACGGCAAAAGACGAGGGTGTACCTACCAGTATCCATACACGCTGCATACATATCCTTGGCCTGTTGTACTGGACGTGACTGGTAGCTACTGTTTCTACTGAGGAAGTCTCTCACTACAGTGTACACTTTGGTCTGTTTCTCTCTGAACCAATCGTAAGAGCGGTATGCATCTGGTCTAGGGTGATCTTCGGCCCAGTTGCCGCAAGCGTACTGGTTTGGAGAAAATTTACAATTAAGAAATGTTCACCCGTACTACCGGGATTGTTGAAGTGTTTGTGAGACTCAGGACTACACATCATAGAGAATTCATGGTTTTATAGTTATTGATGGTGACGCTGAGGTGGTAAGGGGACTGGCTCTAAAGTGCAGCTACTGCATACACGGTAGATGCTAGGTGGTAGCTAATCAGGTAGGTACTGTGGTTTGCTCACTATTTTTCTTTGCTCATTGTAGCATTCGAATCCAGAACCTTTATCACGGCATTCGACTTCATAGATTTACATAGGGCATCGTGCCTCTTTAATTCTTTGATTGAACTATTATCGTTTTGTTGTGTTTTAGTTTACCGTACTTAGGTTGACCGAAATAAGTTATTCTAATATTTAGTTCTGTTAGGTGTTTTTATTTCGGTCAGATAAAACGAAAATGAAGGAAGTTTATTATTTTAAACAGCTTTCATTTCAAACGCAAATTATGCAAACTTATTTAAATGTTAAGAAGGAGTTAGCGCACCACAATTTTGCAACTTTATGCACAATAATGTTTAAGCATGTTTCTGGTTAAATTTGCACTGAATATCACACTTTATTAGGTTGGTATAAAGTCATATTTTTATTTAGACAACTAAGGATTATGTGTAACTTTATATCTTAAAGCATAAACCTGTTTGTGATGATCAAAAACAAATTATATACATGACCAAATTAATCTTTTTTACTAGTGGTATCAGAAAAGGTATTCAAGCATCTTTAAAGTGTCTTAATAAAAGGCAAAATCGGCTAAATAAGATAGTTGAAGGAATGTAGACCTACCTGATAAAAGTCATCGCAGGGCTGGGCTGTCTTGTCCAATGATAAAGCTAAATTTGCTGCGGACCGCAGGCATTCCTTACTCTCACATATTTTAATGGGTTTATTGCGTTTTTGTCGTACATCTAAAAATGAGCAAATACTTTTACTTCGTGCAATTTGTCAGATACATTATTTTAAGACTACGACTTTGATATTAGTAAAATTAGAAGTATAAGTAATCTGTTAAACACTGGTATTTACATTCCTAATTATTTGTATAGTGCAGTTCATAAATAATGTATATACTCACATAAAACAGTCATAACTATAGCTAAACACAGTAACAATAATAGTAATACTACTAGAATTATAATCCACATTTTACTTTTGTGTTTTCGTCGAAACCTGCAACAAAATAATTATAAGTTCTCGCTCTACGGTCAGCTCAGTGCGATTAATTTTAAAGAAATAAAAAATCGCAGTATAGAAAATAATGATATGAGTAATAGGTATAAGTGAGTTGTCACCAAATAATTGGACTGTTTTACAAAAAAACTTAAACCGACTTCAAAGTACACTAAGAAGTTATCAAATCCTGATCTGATGACAATGGGACCAAACGGGAAGTGTACCCTTCCAGACAAAAAAAGAATTTTCCAAATCGGTTCATAAATGGCGGAGTTATGAGGTAACAAACATTAAAAAAAAAAAAAAATACAACCGTTTTGAGAACCTCCTCCTTTTTTTGAAGTCGGTTAAAAAGAGAGATAGAGCATAGCGTTTATTCTCAACTGTACTGGAAGTATGTATTACACACACATACACCTCCACCTTACAGAATTCCGCAGCCAAATAACTTGAATTTGGGTTCCTGCGCGTGAGTAAGGACACCAGAGCTCATTATGAGGGGAAGGGTTGGTAACGAGTAAGTGATGCCTCGTATGTCGCATTCGTCCATATGGCTCCGGTATTCGCTTAACATCAGGCGTGCCGTATGCTCGTTTATCGTCTGCGTAGTATAAAAATTTATGAAGTACTTACCTGGCCGTTCTGGACCCAACTGCTATCAAATACCCTGATTCCCTTAAATCACTGCCATTCTTCAATGGAGGGGTGGTCTCTTTTGCACTTGGGGCACCTAGGGAAATACTCAGATTGTTACCATACACAAGGTTGTCCTAGGTAATCCAAAGAGAGATTTAACCTTTATTGCTGATCTCAAAACCTCGCAAATTGGTTCAATGGCAGATCTAATGGGAATTGCAGACTTGGCCCCCAGATCCTTCGCTACATTTAAATTTGACGTCACCACCACTAAGTTATCAACCTTAGAAACTATTTTACAACCTACATTGTAGGCTTTAAATACTTCACTAAAATAGTTTCTTTAAAAGTATTCACCGCTTATTTGACCTCATGGTACGGTACAAAGAAATGGCTCCGGATTTCGATAACATCTCTAGGTTCCGTAATTATTTAAAGCCAGAAGGAAACGTCTCATAAGGCTTGGTTCAGGCTTTTGCGATATGCAATGTTGTCTAATTTATAGATAAATTATAAATGTACCTAATCAAATTGAAAATATTTTATGGGTGAAAGCACTCTAAAGTTTTTGCGTGTGTTAAGTAGTCGGTGTAGGAATGAAGTTATTTTGTAAATCCTGAATTGTTATGGAATTTAGCAAATATATAACAAAAACGAATATTTGAAATATTTGAAGCGCTCGTGGTGTAGCATGATTTGCCGTTCTTGATCGATCGGCAAAGTTAAGCTACGTCTGTCGTGTTCGGTACCTGGATGGGTGACCGCCTAGTGGTATTTCAAATCGTGCGTTTTCCGTGCTTCGGAAGGCACGTGCCGTGGGTCCCGGTTATCACTTAATTGTGATAGTCGTTAAGCTAGTTGGATGCCTCCTAGGCGGCTTGAAAAACTCCAACAGTAGGTTGACCACTAGCCTACCTCCACCGATCCGCAGTGGGCACGCGTGGTGGAGTATCGCCCAGTCCCTTTCACCCTCATTTGTGGAAGGAGGCCTGTGCTCAGCAGTGGGACATTATAGGCTGATGATGATGATGATAATAAAAACATACTTACTTACATATGTTTTAGTTTGGATTCGAGATTAAAACAATTGAATTTGGAACCTGTACCAATGATATCAGGTTTATTTTCGATTAACTAGATCTATTCTTGAGATTTGATCCGAGTTTTGATCTCGTGCTATACTAGTTATAAATAACAATCTTTCGCGGTCATAAATCGTTTTTTTTTCTACTACTAGTTTCCGTCACTTGCACGTTTCTCCCGCATTCCCGACGGAACTTATATTTACCGGGATAAAAGACTCTGTGCATCGGAACTCATCGGTTGGTGTACATAAAATCTACTATGGTCAATATGGTCCGTATTCTAGAACGTCAATCTATCCTCCAGTAAAGTTTTGAGTCGGGATTAAAACAATTGAATTTGGAACCTGCACCAATGACATTAGGTTTATTTTCGATTAACACGATCTATTCTTGAAACTCTGAGTTTTGATCTCGTTCTATAAAGTACAGGGAAATATTCCTTGAGTACCCTAAGGGTGCTAAGAAAGCATTTCCCGAAAACCTAAATGTTAAAATAGGAGTGGTAAGTTAGTAAAAGTAACCATAACGAGACTGGGGAGGAGTAAGTTATCTAGGGGACCACAATAGATCCCAATGGGTCGAAGTGTCCGAGTTATTTCTCGGCCCCTGCACAAGATAAGATAAGATAATCATAACGATTCAAATTATGGTAGGATGGTATTTAAACATTGTTTAAACGAAGTATATTATTTGTATTACTTACGAGTTACACTCGGCCCCATAATATCACCACCACCTTCTCCAGACCACGCATTCATGTTCAATTTTAAGTTTTATTAATATAATCTTATCGATAAAATTTCACTTATCTTATGACAAGCACTTATTAAGACAAAAGTATTGAAATTCATCCTGAAAGTTTGCTGGGATGACTTTTTTAAGCTAATACTTTATTTATGATAATGATTAGTCAATTTTAATACGTATTATTTATTAGCAGTAGGTTCTCAGTCACTTTCAAAAATATATTATATTAAAAAAGAATCCTAATGTTCGTCAACTGCTTGTTTCTTATGTAACTAGCCTTAAAGAATTTATAGTCGATAAATAAATTCAAATTGCTTGTAGGCACCACGTCGCGTCGTCGACAACTTTTTTCTATAAACCTCGGTACACACTGTGCTTGCTGATAGCATTTGAGTTACTAAAAGCTTGTGGCTTACTGAAAATGTGTCTGTGCTTTTTGTGGGGTGACCATGATTTCTGATATTTTCTTAGGAAATTTCAATCCTTTCATGACGTGACGTTGTTACGTTAAGTAATGTATAGAAGGAATTGGCGAAATTGGCGGATTTGAGGAAATTATCTATATAATAAAAATTAATTAATTTTAAGAGAGGTAGAGCATAGTGTTTATTCGCTCAAAGAGCAGCTCGACTGGGGAAGTACCTCCACCTTACAGAATACCGCAGCCAAATAACTTTATGTTGTGTAAAGTTGTGTTCCTGCGCGTGAGTAAGGTCGCCAGAGCTCATTGGGGAGGGGGGAAAGGTCGGTAACGCGTGAGCGATGCTTCGTGTGTTGCAAGCGTCCATATGGCTACGGTAACCGCTTACCATCAGGCGGGCCGTATGCTTGTTTATCGACTTAGTCGTATAAAAAAAAAAAAAAAAATTAGAAATAAAAACAAACTATAAAATAAATTATCATATTCAACAGCGCATTAAAGGCACAGTAAAGGTATATTAACGTATCCACTTCTGAGGCAAAAGCAAGGGGAACCAAAGCCATAGTCTACTAACTAGGCTAAGTACAGATTAGAAAACGAAAATGTATAAGTAGTAGCTTCAGAAACTTTTGAATGCGTTACTTAGCATATTTCTTTTCATCCAGTGATAAAATAGTTGTACAATTTTGTCCTAAGTAATCATAGAACTATGGTGACCACAAAGTAGACTTGATTCACATGATAGTGGTAGTGTTGATGCTCGGTACAGCACGCGATCGCTAGTGATGTCCCACAGCGCTGCGATATCGATTCAACAAGCCGTCAAATCTGCGATTTATATGTAACGTTTTCATTCATTGCATGACTTTGAGCTGGGATTGTGTTTACGCACTGTTTATCTTTATAGTTTATTTTTAAGGTTTCCGGAAATCAAGGTTAAACTCACATGCTATATCGATATAGAAAGACTGGATGGATATTGGATATATGTATAGAGTTTTGCTAAACGCTATCCCTCTTATTACGTGAGATGGTTTAAGGCAAGTCTAGCAAAACCCGGGTTTTAAATATATCCGTCACATAATTCTAACGTCATATACCTACCTATTTCCTACCAAAAAGAGCCGGGACTATGTTAAAACTTGGGTTTTACTAGACTTGGCTTAAACCATCTCATGTAATAAGAAATTTGCAAATACCTTTTCACATTATAAGAAAAAATTCTTGTGTCTTATAAGAAATGCAGTCGCATTGGTTGTTAAATATGAGACCGATATAATAAGAAATGTCGGATTTGACACGCCCATACATTTATGTATTGTGTCTGATATGAAACAAGAAATTTTCTTAAAATGTGCAAAGGGGTTTAGAGTGTGTCTTAGTTGAAACTTCGTGTTCTTCTTTTTTTATTTGCAATAAGAGCCGATTTCCTGTAAAATGTAATAATTATTTTTTATATTTATACTCTATACTTAGCTCACAGTATGTCAAGCTGTTTCATAGCTTTCATAGCTTATTGTTATATTGTTTTTGGGAGGAGCAAACACTTTTTTAATAAGTACATTACGCGATTTAATAAAAAAATAAGTAATCGGTACATAGGTAGGTAACAGCACTATTTAGATCGATATTCTCATATGAATATTGTATTGCTTGAGTAGTCTTGAGTATATGTGGTCATTGGTTTAAGTTTAATATGCTCAAGGTCCTGGTGGCCGAAGATAGGTCAAATGGTTTCAAATTATTCAAAATTTTAATCTTCGCATTCCAGTAGTTCTATAAACTTCTATAAAATTGGTTAGTACTGCTATTCTTTATTCTGTGATTATAAACAATAAATTGTTTTTTTTTCAATAAAATATTTTTCTTTGAAGTAAGAAAATGATTTGATTTTCTTCACTTCACATCGTTTACGCTAGGGAATTTCTTTAACTTTCGGCTTCATCCCCTAACTGCGATGATTGTGCACTAGATTGTGGAGAGTCATTGAAGACGTTACACATACGTATAGTAAAGGGCCCGAGTGGTGAGCACAGATTGACACCTGCGCAGTAGTTAATTTTTCGGACTGGGTAGCGCCGAGCTGCACACGATTGGTTCGGCAGTCAATGCTCGTCGTCTATTGGATTCTTGCGTGTCATTTGGCTACTGTGATTTGGCCAAAAGTATACATGCGCGAGCTTGCCCCCACTACTGCCTATCTGTGCTCACTATTCGTGCCTCGTACTGATGGAGTGTGTACGGAATGAACGTGCTAGAGTATCTTTGTTTGGTTTCAAAAAGGGGTGCGATATTGGTGCGTGTCAATGTGCAATGTCGGACCAATCAAAATAGTTATATTTGATACCTAAGATAGGTTTAAGAAAATAATAACTAAATTGCTGTCAAAACGGAACGACAACACGGCCCGCCCGACTAAATAAAGAATAAAAAAAACTTTTACCGTAATCTACAGGTCATTTCTATTTTATTTATGGAACCTTTTATCTGTAAAAAGAAAAAAAAAAGAAAACTTTTCAGTACTGATAAATAAAATCGCATTTTATTTTGTACCGCAAACCTCGGACACGATCTTAACGCTTAAATAAAACTGTAAAAACATTATTTACAAATCAAATTATTATTAGCCGTTTACCAGCCGTGGCCGTACGAGCCAAGTGAGCCGTACGAGCCGTAGGAAGAGCCAACTGAGACGTATTTTTGGACTACTGGCTGGGCTATAGTTTGGACAACAGGGGCAGCGTGAACCACTGGCTGAGCTACTGTGTGGTAGACCGGTGCTGCGTGAACGGCTTGGACGACGGGTGCGGCATGGACCACTTGTTGTACTGGATGGACGGTCTGAAACAATTTAAATCATTGATAAATTGGAAGATATTTTCGAAAGACGTCATGTCTTATATAGGTCCTAATTTATGCGATTTACAAAGAATCTTCACTTTAGATGAAATACAATAAAATATAATTCACCTACGAAACGAGTCTGATAGAAGTTGGTCAAATCTAATGTCATAAAAATCGCTGATTCCATGATATTTTATATCTCGTTCACTCTTAAAATGATCGAACATATAATTTTATAACCTGTTGGAAAGAAGCATAGCTCGTAGCAGCAGGCTTAGCCACTGCTACTGGGGCAGCGTGGACGTACTGCTGCTGAGCCACTGCGTACTGCGGCTGAGCCACTGTGTAATGCGGCTGAGCCACCGTATACTGCGGCTGGGCCACTGTGTAATGCGGCTGAGCCACTGTATACTGCTGCTGAGCCACCGCGTACTGCGGCTGAGCCACTGCGTAATGCGGTTGAGCTACTGCGTATTGCTGTACTGCCACTGTTGGCTGCTGGACTACGCTAACTGCTGATGATAGCTGAAAAAAAAAGCTAGTTCAGAAAATGTTTAGTTATATAGTAATAGTTTAGTTTCTGAATACGGAACTACTTCACTCCTTATTTGAATGGCACCAGATATGTATAGATAATATCCAAGATGCTTAGGTAATTACCTGAATGGCCAAAGTCTCAAATAAGCACGCAGACAACAAAAAAACTTAGATTTCAAAATAAACCTATTTATTTCCGATTTCCATGCGGGGAATATCTGAATCACGAAATGTCTATTGTATAAATTTTTGATTGTCCAAGTATTCATATGTTCTAGTAATACTTACACCATGAGGATCCCATCCTGAGACGAGACCACCAGGCTTGGGTTTGGCCGCAGCTACTGAGAGGATGGCGAAGATAACCTGAAATATAAGAATTTCAGTTTATACGTGTACAAGATTAATTATGATCCTGAATAAAGTTGATTTTGATATCTAATTGGTAAACTAAAGCTGGTACATATTTGTACACATGTCTTTATTCCTAAAGCTTTAATCAATATAGCTAGTAGAACAGTCGAAGGAAAGGACAAATTGAAAAAAGAGCTCAACATTTTAACAAACAGTCCTAAATTATAACAATTGATTGTAAAAAATTGGCTCTATAAACTGAAAATAGGCAGCTCTTTAGGGGACTTTTATTGGATAGCCTAAGTGCTTAAGAAACTACTGCTCCCCTGAATTTTTAGATCAGTGTTGTAATTAAGTACTAACATTTTATTTTCCGCAGTTTTGAAATAAAAATATTAAATGGTCTACTCACTAGGGCTCGCATGGCTATAACCGTTTCTACCGAAGTAAGAATGTAGTCTGGTCAATTAACTGCTGGAGCCCTCCTTATATACTTAATGCAATTTTCAAATGTAGCTAGGTCTAGACATCCTTAGTTCACCGCGTTTTAGGAATGTACCTGATATACGGGACAAGTGGTGACAGTATATTCTGAAATCTTAAAGTCGGTTTTAAATTAGATTTTGCAATGAATTTAAATTTTTCTTTAAATGGAGTTTTTAGTCTTGGGTATGAATAAGTTGTGATGTTTATGTTTTTTCGATTTGCTATTTAAATTATAGGTATCCCATATTCAGAATGACACAATCCACGTAATGATTTTTGAGGCTCATTATCTATATCTTTATTAGATACATCATTTAGTTTTTAAGGTGATTAATTTATATTACTAAGTTAAAAAGAGATGCGCGCTGATGTGCAGTCTGGCGGACTCGACGGCGCATCTTTGCGATGTGCGCAGCGTCTCGCAATTCTTGCTTTATAAAGAGCTGTTACTCGACTTGTATATTCCCATTGATACTGAACGTAACTGTCAACTTAAGGACAACTCTACAGGGTGAAATCGAAAACAATTTACAAGTTTTAAGGGAGGGTTCTATTACCGATACTTATTCATTTTATAAGGATTAAAAAAAACGTAAACTTAAAAAATAAAAATATAAAAATTCTTTAATCTTTGTTGGAACGGTTCTGGAGGATTGTTCCGGGAAAACGATGAGTATTCCGATTTTTGTTAACGAAATAGAATATTGATTAAGTAGTCCCAAATGTTTTTGGATGATTTTAATTTCTCTATTATGTTACTTTACACAATATAATGGCGATGATTCATAACCCTTTGAATCCATATAAATATTAAGCACAATAAATTCATGAAATTCTATGTCAGCCCATAAAGTTTATTTAAAACATTCAGGGGGCCTACCACAAGCTCTTAAAACAAGGTTAAAATAACCTTATTTGACTTTTGTCCCTCTTTGTCATCCAACGTCAAAACAGGACAAAGCACAAATAAGGTTATTTTAACCTTGTTTTAAGAGCTTGTGGTAGGCCCCCTGACAGCATTTTTAGAATCGCATGGCCGTTTCTAGCAAATATGTGTGTAAATTATTAAGTCGGTTTTGCTCATAATTTCATGTATTATTAATGTTCATAATATGGCTTCTCGCTCCTTATTTAATGGGTTTATAAGGGTCCGATTGAAGAACTAGTGTGACTTAGAATGTTGCTAAAATTGTTGAAGCTGTTCGGTGTGCGCAGTGGTGCCTTAAAATACTTTAATGAGCACAAATAAATGTTTTTTGAATACAGATACGTAAAAATTCAGCTCGTTTTAATCATTTTAGTAGCAGTTCCCGGAATTCGATTTTATTCACATGTAGTTTAAGGAAAGTGTGAGTCCCATCAGCGAGCCAGTGAGTTAAAATATGTGATAATGTAATGTCTTCCTAGATTATCGTTTCAAAATAGCATAATTTCGGTCCACCTGATGCTAGTGACTACCATCGCCTCGGACTTTATCCATACCATGGATATTGCTATGTGTTGCCGACCACTACAAAGCCGTAACGGTAAATGGCTCCCAAATGCAACTGGCCACACCGGTAAGTACGTACATGGCGGTAGATTTTAAAATTTCTGGTGGTAACTGGCTAGACGACTAGACCACGATTAGACTATGTTTAGACCTCCATACAGTTGATGTCACTACTCCTGAACTATATTATCGCTACTTATAGCATCTATATTCTTCTTTCTTGTATAGCAATGAACATCAGCCTTAGGCCTAGAAGCAGTTTTCAATAAATTCAGTTAAAAGGTAATAGATGACCCAAACAAAGCATAAATTACTGTATCCTGGCTCAAGATTAACTTAATGATGACTATGACCAATAAATAAAGTTCATTCTAATGTGTTGAATGTGGAACAAGCGTCCGTACCAAGAGTCAAACTCCTTATATAACCGTAACGGATCACACCACACCTGCTCGGTGGCTACTGGTCACATGGATACAGAAGTCAATGTATGCGGATGCTCCAAATTCAAGCGACTGCTGTGGAACAGAAAAACTGTGGAGTCTCAGAAATGTGGTGAAATAATTACAAATATGGTCTTGCACAAACTTGCTTGGTAAAAAATACAGATAGACTTGATCAATGGTATGTATACATAATAAAACATATAAAAATATATTATTTGTAACCTAAGATAAGTTATTGGAAATAAATTTATTTATTTGTTTATTTATGTATATGTAGCCACTTAAAGGTATCCTGGAAATATTGTAAGCCTAAATAAAAAAAAATGCGAAAGAAAGGACGTGTAGTTTCTGAAAAAATATTTTTAACGAAATAAATAAACCGACTCCAAAGTGGGGTTCCACTTACAAGTTTGAAATAACAATTTAGAAAGTCTAATCCAACACTGTTTTGAACAGAAAAAAACAAGCAAATAACAAAAAAAAACAATGTATCTCAATTTTCATTGGCTTTGGATAGTTCCAAAAAAATAATAAAACTAACTGATAAAGTCCACTTTACAGCACTCTATGCGATCAGTCAGATCAGCTATGGCTTCCAGTGCAATTGGTACGAATTTTCTATAAATCTGCGCAAGAGTCTCGCCCGTCGCTAAGTACGTCCTGTTACCTGCAGCATATCATATAGATCTTTTATATCTTATGTTATTGCGAGTTTTGATCGAACTATCCGATTTCAATCGATATTCTATTGCTCAATTTCCCAGAAACTATTCTACGGCTTTGGTAATTAACTTATGAGTAAAAACTTAATATTTGATAGTTATTTCTGCATTAGTTCTGGGTAACCAATGCAAACAAGAAAATGTCAATTACACCTAAAATTGGCATTTTCTTGTTGGCATTGGTTACCATCACGTTAAGCCCATCACAGACTTAGCTATAATATATATTAATATAAATCATAGCAAGACATATTACGATATATTTTCAATGCTAATCTTTGAGTGACCGCACACGCAGCTATAATATATAGTTCTGTTACTTCGCCAACTTGCACTGTAATTTATATTATAGCTCGGCATATTATAATAATAATAACTAATATATATTATAGCTATGTCTGTGATGGGCTTTAGAGTCGGTTTTCGCTTGAACCAGATTGCAAGAATCAATTTTATTAAACCAACAAGAAGGTTTTAGTTCATCAAAACATGTTGAACGAATTGACGAACCTTCTCATTCCGTCACTGTAAATATATGTTTAGAGTTCTAACCTGTCCCTGAATTTTTGTATTTATTTCTCAGCAGTTAATGCCCAAAGTCATTACCAAAATCTCTTTTTGTATATTTCAAAAACCTTCATCGACTTTCACAACAACTCTCCAAAGATTTTTTATCGCAGTTGGATGAATTACATTTAAATGCTTTGACTGTTTGGTGATCCGCACAGGCGAAGAAACAATAGAAATCAATTGTTATTTTTTTACCGCAAGTCAAGGGATTAAACGTTTACGTTATAAACAGACAAAAAAACATTTTTAACTAAGTACATTTATTGCGTAAAATAAAATACGTTTGTAATAAATGCCCATTTTTCATGGCCTTGTTTCAACTAATCATATCAAATCTATTTTATAAAAAAACATGTATCAAACATCTACATACCTACTCGAAATTGCATGCAGAATACTCCCGAATAAGGCGTGTTTTTAATTAACTAGGTACTTAAAGGAGACGATAGGGATGTTAGTTTAAAGTTTTTATTGAGTATTTTTAAAAGTTTATGAATAAGATATCTAGAGATATATAATTTGGCTGATAAAATAACCAAAAGATTTCTTTGCTCTACCTGCATAGGTTTTTTCGATGCAAAAAGAGCAGCTCGACTGGCGAAGTTACTCCACCACTCAGACCATGTTCCGAAGTGATCGCTAGAGTTCATCGCGAAGGAAGGAGGAAGGGACGTGTAACTAATGCCCCGGTAGTATTGCAAGGGTCCTTAAGGTTAACCGCTTACCACCAGGCGGCCGTACCTATTTGGCGACTTATTCGTATAAAAATATGTTTTATAACTGATTTGGATTATCAATGAAGAGAGGTAGAGCGTAGCGTCTATTCACTCAAAGAGCAGCTCGACTGGGGAAGTACCTTACAGAATACTGCAGCCAAATAACGTTATTTTGTGCGTGAGTAAGGTGACCAGAACTCACTGGGGAGGGGGAAAGCTCTGTAATGCACCGTGTGTTGCAAGCGTCTATATGGCTACGGTAACCGCTTACCATCAACGAGCCGCATGCTTGTTTACCGACTTAGTCGTAAAAAAAAGCAATAACTGATTGACTCGAGTATAAAGCTTTAGACTCAAGTTAGAAAATGTTACATCAATCGCATCACTACGAATAGGTGATTTAATGTAATCAACTACCTAACTTGGCATACTGTAACTTTAATTTTTTCCTATGGTTCTACCCCGCCCAATAAGATTCGCATGTTTCGCATGTCACGCATAATAAATTGTCCTCATTCAATCTTAAATATCTGTAGACTTCTAATGGTCATGTGAAGTAAAATTATACGTAAATTATGGTGTACATTTTTTAAGACGCCGGTGTATTACATCGCCTGGCAAAATCTGTGCAAAAATGAGCCATGGTATCAATCTGAAATTAATATCAAATACACAGGTTTGCAAAACCTTGGAGCAGTGAAAAAAACAAACATCTAAGTCAGTCAATAATATACCCTATGACACTCTAACGACACCTCATATGTCTTAAATCCATCAAGTCGTTTAGGCTGCAGAGCGTGCCAAAGAAATAGACAACAAACACACTCGAAAAACATAACCCTCCTTCCGGGTCAGTCGGGTAAAAAAGCTTAGACCTCATACATAATATTTACATTCTAATCGCACTGACAAAAATTGCATGCCCAGGCGCGTCGGCAAAACTACAAAGTAGACTGAATCGGTATTATTAAACCCTTGGAAGTAAAGGTATTTTACCCCTAACTGCGGGTCGGAAAGCGAGTAACCATGTACCTGAAACCGTCAATATTTACAAAATCATTTTAAAAAATAAAGCTCACTTGTTTTTACTAATAATTCATAAGCCTTTATATGGGTCACAAGTTGGCAACACTGGTCGATACCACATTAAAGATGCATGATATCGATTCCAGTGATCGATAGAGAGATAGGTGTGTGTCACGCGACATGGTATCATAACTATGTCAGCTATGTAATCTAGGTATCGGGGTAATTAATGGGTTTTAGATGCCGTTGACCTCATATAAGTTTTTATTTAGATTAAAATTAAAATAAAATGGACCACAAAGTGATTTTTTTTTACAAAAAATAATAATTGTAAAAAATATTCTTTCAAACCATAAAACTGTAGTACCTATCTTGTAATTTCAAAAGTAACGTAGCTAAGTCCAGCTAAGCGAAGCTAATAAGATAGAAAGAAAAACATTTATTTCGACACACAACATATACGAGAAATAAGATAAAGTAAGTACCTAATTAGTCATCATATCTACTGTTAATTTATTTTGTATGAAAAAAAACGACGAATATATACGGTAACCGTATCCAGTGCACCGATTCCGACTTCACGATATTTTTCCAATAATAATTATATGGCTATCCACAGAGGAAACGCTGCCTTGCCTTGCCTTGCCGTTAATCGGAAGCAGCGACAGACTCATTTAGATTGTAATTGATACATATTTTATGTAAATAAAGTTTATCTTAGTATTCATAATAATAATTTGAATGGTAAATGATTATAAAAAGGAATACAAATATTTTTTTGAAAAAAATCTAATTTCAAGGATAGGTACCGAATTGTCACTTACAAGAATGGATATTCGTTTTTAATTATAAAAATCTTAAGGTGGGTCTATGCTACGCAAACCGAACACGAGCCGAGCACACGCGGTGCGTGAATTCGCATAGCGTAGACGGACTTCGGAGCCTTGAATTAGCGTTCGACTCGCGCAGCGTGCTCGACTGCACTCTTCCGGGATGATTCTTATGGTGCGTCCATGCTTGGCGAACCGAGCACGAGCCGTGCCACGAATGAGCACACTGCGAGCACGATTCGCGTAGCGTGGACGGGCTTGGGAGTTTTGCTTGGTGCTCGACTACGCTCCGCTAGATTATCAGTTTTTCACGAACACAGGGATTCGCATCGCGCTCGTTGTAGGCTCGTTGAAGGCTCGTTAAGTACACACGGCTACAGATCAAGCTGTACATTTCTAGTATAAGATGACCTTCCATTGTACGGAAATCGTATACAATGCGAGATCAGCTTATACTGGAATTGTATAGCTTGATCGGTAGCCGTGTGTACGTCCACGCTTGAAATCGCGAGCAACGAAGAATCCTGTTGGTTCGAGGTTCGGCTCGTGCTCGCTTCGCGTAGCATGGACGCACCATTAGGTAATAATATAATAATTCTGATTAGTCCATCAGTAAAATTATCAAAATATATTGGGCACGTATTTTTTGCTTTACCAAATCATTAAAAATTGACTAAGATAAAGCGAGTCAAAGTTTGGGAGTGGGGGCTTGTGACGTCACTTTAGAGTAAAAAGTGTACTCTAACGTGACGTCACGCGGAACTTTAACACACGATATCTTCGTCATCATCATCATCAGCCTATAATGTCCCACTGCTGAGCACAGGCCTCCTTTCACAAATCAGGGTGAAAGGGAACGGGCAGATACTTCACCACGCGTGCCCACTGCGGATCAGTGGAGGTATAGTGGTCAACCTACTGTTGGAGTTTTGAAGCCGCCTAGTAAGCCTCCAACTAGCTTAACGACTATCACAATAAAGTGATAACCGGGACCATCGGCTTTACGTGCCTTCCGAAGCACGGAAACGCTCGATATGAAATACCACTATGCGGTCACCCATCCAGGTACCGACCACGACGGTGGTAGCTTAACTTTGCCGATCGATTACTAACGGCTAATCATGCCACACCACGAGCGCTTCCTTATATATATCGATATCTTCGTATGATAAGAAAAATACGTGTCTCATATTTTAATTTGATTTGATAACGTAAAAGACTGACTTTTTTAGTCATTTGGCCCATTGACAGTTTTTTAAGAACACAGGGATTCGCATCGCGCTCTCGCTCGTGTTGTAAGCTCGTTTTGCGTAACATCGCGAGTGACGAGCGAAGAGCGGCTCGGCGCGTGCTCGTATCGCGTAGCATAGGCGCACCATAAGGATTCTATGGTGATTCCCATTAATGGAAACCTGATCACTCCCAAATACCAATAGCTATAATATTCGGTGATCAATCATAATGTACTGGGTAGTACCTTTACCTACTAAACTTTCCACATAAAAGCATGTCTAGGAATAATAAATCGACTACATTAATAACACGTTAGCCTAGACACTGTATGATCTAGATATACTACATATTATAGGGTCAAACCATCAATTTTATGTTCGACATGTCAACATTGTATGCACGAGCTACAAAAACTGAAGTGATAATGTCCTTCATTGTATTTTTATAATAGAAATATAATAATAACTAAGTTGTACAATTAAACAATTCTTAATAAATAATTAATAAAGATTTTATGGCAAAATAAGGTGTACAAACCCGGCCAAGTTCAAGTCGGACTCGCACACGAAGGTTTATTTTATTTCATTTTTATTAATAGAAATACTCATTCTGTGCTAATTTCAAGTCTCTTCCTTTTACGGTTCGTGAGATACAATCCACTGACAGATAGACAGACGGACGGGTAACGGAGGCATAGTAATAGGGTCTCGTTGTTACACAGAAAAACCCACAGGAAAAACCAAATAAAATAAAGATTTCGGTGTAGCAAAACGCAGTTCCTGATTGCCGTCAATCTTTCTTTGGTCCTTGCAGCTGTAGTAGGAAATTAGTTACGTATCTCTGACGCTGACTGACAAGCAAACAATTCACTCCCAAAATTGGTAGATTATTGGAATGAATATTCCGTGATTAGGTACTCTAGGGTTGCACTAGCAAAGGATTTTTCGAAATTCGAATTTATATAGTGGGTGGAGATTTCGAGATGGCATATTTTCGAAACCTATGTTGGGTTAGTCATGCTGAACAACTTTACTATGGGACCAACACTGAATTCTCATTTTTTTTTCTATAAATACATTATGATTGAACAAGGTTGACATTTACTATGAGAAGTAAAATTTTTTTTTTGAGAATGCACTTTTGGGTCCTTAGTTAAAGTTATTCAGCATGACTAACCCAACATAGGTTTCGAATATATGCCATCTCGAAATCTCCGTGCACCTGTTATAGTCTTATTGTCGAATTCTTACGGCCCTTTCAGCATCTATTGGTGACAAAGCTGACTAATACACAACTTTGTGAGATATGTAATGTAGGATACTGTTTCCTTTTGAGTCTCAGTAGCGCCACCTGTGAAATGATAGTAGCATTAACATGTTTGATAGAGTCACCTAACTTAGTCCAGTCTAGGCTTAGCACAAATTAGTTTATAGCTTACCTAGATAGTTCCAAGGATTCTCGTTTGCAAAGTAGTCGCTGACACTCTGCTTACCTTTCAGATTCAATAATAAAAATAAAAAAACTTGTTATAAAATATGTATCATGTCATTTTTTAATGATGTCAGGTATCACTGGTAGAGTCGTAGAGTTTGTATTTAAATCAAGAGTACGGCCCGCCTGATGGCAAGCGGTTACTTTTGCCATATGGATGCTTGCAACATACACATCACTCACGCGTCCCTCATCCCCCCCCCCCCAATTAGCTCCAACCTTACTCACACGAACAGCATAAAGTTATTTGGCTGTAAAAATATCTTTGACTCTTTTTTTTATACCAGCAAACAAGCATATGGCCCGCCTGATGGTAAGCCGTAGCCTATGGACGCTTGCAACACCAGGGGTATCACTTGCGCGTACCCTTCTTGAAGAACCCGATGGTGTATTCCCTTGGGAAAACCACGGCGGAGCTACTTAATTTGGGCATCTGAGCTCGAGCACCACAGAAACCTGCACCGTAAACGTCGGTAGCAGGATTAGTCAGGTTCTGCACTGAGCCATTCTATAGCTTTTTAGATTCTTTCTAGTAAAAACACCCTAGATTTCATTACTGTATTAAAATAATTCATTTTAATTCTGACACTTCCACTGCATAACATAATATGACTCCTATTTTGATGTCCACATAAAATTAGGTTGCTTATTATCAAACAGCTGTTATTTGCGTCGAACCTAGTATGCAATTTCCCCTATTGCGCAATTCCTAGCGAGGTAAGTATAGCAGGGATCGGTTCCGTGTTCGATGCCCCGGTCACGTTACAATCAATTGTGTAATTATTGTCCTTTGTTTAATGTTTTTGTGCCCATTTGGCATTTAAGTTGAGGAATATGGGTTTGTGGTTGTTGGAGTTGGAGCATAGCTGTAATTAATTTATCCTTTAGTATTATTAGTAGCTACCTGGCCCCCTAAAAAGGAAGCTAAGTAATATTGCTAACGCAATTCATTTTTTGGAATTTAAAACAGATCTTATGCAATTCATCAAATCCAAATCGTTTAATGAATTGAATTGTATATAATGAGTAACTATTTTACCAAAAAATATTGGAATCACTTAGGATCTGCCGAGAATTGGAAAAAAATAATTGCGTGGCAATATTGCTTTAGCTTCCTTTTTAGCCCCCCTGGGTGACCAAACTTTGCTCGAAAACTCGGAAAAACGAATATTCCCAGAGATGAGATGTAGACAGATCGATTTTTTCGCCCCAAAAAATTTCTACATATTGCTCGAAATCTTTACAACCGTTTTCGAGATCTCAAAACATGTATATACAAATATTGCTCGTTTAGATTTAGGTTTTTTTATAGTAGAGGTCCTATACGATAGATAGGATATCATTATATTTTAGTATATATTTGCTTTATCTGCTTAGAGACCAGAGGCTAATCAATAATTATGACCTTGCTTGTCGATCTTTTGTCCTGTTTTGACGTCGGATGTCAAAGAAGGACGTAACGCAATTAAGGTTATATTAATATTGTTTTAAGAGATGCGGTGGTTGGCCCTCAAGATATTTGAAGTCAAAATGACACCGACATCCAAAATTCGCCATGGCGACCCTTTGTAACAGTGCCAATGTGTTATCACTACTGTTATTATGTCCCTTAGATAAAGATCTATGGGGGATGATGGCTATAACGATTTGTAGCAAAACCAACTGGGCCGTGTATATTAATGTATGAGATATGAATGATAATTATTACCAATATACCTTTTAAAGTCTGTTTCACCCCCGTTTTGTTTTTACCCTCTTATTACTTGAGATGTTTTAAAGGAAGTCTAGCAAAACCGAGGTTTAATATAATATATATAATATATTCATCTATATGACGTATACGTCACTTTCCCACGTCATATAAAAACATCGAACAATTTAACCAAAAGAAAACCCAAAGAAGCGTTATTATGACGTCGATTTTGCTTGCGATCTATTCCACCAATCTGCCACCATCGACAATGCGCTCTGATTGGCCAAATCAAGAACACACGCTGCAGTCCTTATTTTGCTCGGTATTACTACTCTAAGGGATTGTTCCTCGATGTATAAAAAAGAGCAGGGACTATCTTAAAACCTGGTTTTTACTAGGCTTGGCTTAAACCATCACATGTAATAAGGGGGTAAAAACAAAACGGGGGCGGAAAAGAATATTAAATAAAGATAAGTAGCTGTTAATTTCTAACAATGTAACGCATCGATAAACGCTTCATATGACATGATAATTCACCTATTTAGGTCCATCTATAACCATTATATAATCCCCATGCCTTATGTAGTGTGACCACTTTCTATAGAGGAAAACGGACGTGCCAATACTGGCAAGTGGCGGGACTTGTCTTGTCAACTTACTTGTTTAGTAGAATGACATCATTATTGGTTGCAATTGGTTCGGATAATCTATTAAATCTTATGCAATCCACACGTAATGAAGTTGCTTAAACTTAGAGTGACAATTTCTTTGTGGAAAATGATGTATTTAACTTGGCTGTCTTTTGTTATATGGTTACCTAGTATAAATAATGCAGTTCATTAGTATGTAAATTGTAGGTGATGTATTTATATATTTTTTTAATCTGTGGAAAGTAGTGTGCATGTTCACAGTTTCAAGGAAGGAAGGTATACCTTCCTGCCAATGTGTCAATTTATTTCACTCATATTTTTATTATTTCAAATATATTATTCGGAAATATTTTATTAATTATGTAATAATTAGAATAATAAAAAATAGTTTTACCGATCCTGAATGGTAGGGTTGTTAGTAATATCATTGAAAAGTATATAAAAATATACTTTATAACACTTCAAGAAAATACAACATAAAACCAGTGATTTTTTGGGTAGCAAATCGTTGTTTTAGGAATAAAACAATAAATATATTTCATCATACATTTTATTACAAAAAATCGTAAAAAATTAAATAGTTTTTAGTCGACTGCGGTCGAAATAAACCCTTATTCATTGATCATTAAAGCTAATTATTGGAAAGCTATATACAAAAGTGCATTAAACCAGGTACATAACGTATACATCGAAGCCATTACCTCACACAGAGATCAAGTGAATATTATCTCAACAGCATTTTTTATCATTGTTAAAAAAAAAAAAAAGAGTAAACTAGATGGCTCTAATTTACTCTTTTTATTTATTTGATTGAACGGGAAAATATTTTACACATAAATGAAATACGTATTTATCTTTTCAGCTTTAAAATATACTAAATAAATAAATATATATGAAAAACGTCAGTAAAATGGCAATTTATTACTGATTAGTCACGTGTAAAAAATCCTGTTATGGAACATAATATAGTCACCCTACTTCATATTGACCTTGAAATCAAAATGGCATCTCATATCTTGCATTTGCGATTGCACTTCATCCCAAATCCCCTCAATACCATACTTTCATCTTTATTCATAAACAAATCTATAATTTTTTATTAATGTAAAAATCCTATAATACAATCAGTTTGAAATAATAATAGATTTCTTCATGAATATTAACGCTAGTTTTTACAAAACGTTGAAGTTATTTTCTCTCACACATTATAACTAAACCTAACCTACATCACATAATAATCATTCATTGATTGACTACATAATAATCCCATTGTGAAAATGCCTCTATTGTAAACATTTCATTCGTTTTGTCACTCGTTTGTAACATTCGATTCTTTCTCTCTGTATTTAAAAGCGCAGTAAAACTATGACGCATTAATAACCTATTTTAGCGCCATCTATTATCTGCCATAATAAATACGAACGTATCCATAACTGACCTTAAATTATGGCCACTGTAATTCGTGTCTAACATAAGTCATAACAATTCTATTCTATTGATATTTAAAGCTTAATCAATGTCGAGATGTTGAGCCATCTATCAAACGAGTGACTTGTTTCTCGTTTACCAGATCTTCGAATGCAGGCCGTGGGCATGTCCGTCGTGGTCGTAGGGAGATCCGAAGTGACCGCCGGAGTAAGGGCTGGCACTGATGTAGGATTTGATGAAGGGGACGGCTACGGGGGCAGGCACCGGGACCGCCACAGGCTTGGGTACGGCCACAGGGTATGGGTGTGGTACTGGAACGCCGACCTGGGAATCACAGTTCGATTAAATACAAGACTTCAAGTCGCTAGAAGATTTGATTCTTGGAATAGGTCATGGTGCGTTAGTGGTGAAGGCGCCTACCTTGGATCAAAAAGGTACATATTTATATCACTAGCCCTTGCCTGAGTTCTATTATACTTACATACTGATTATGTTCTATATTTACACTCGTGGTTTTTAGGTGAAGTAATACTTCATAACACATGAGAGTCGAAGAAATCAAATTCAAAGACATGTGAGCTCTACCATTTCGCAATGGGTTTGCTGGACCACTCATGTTAGGGATGGCTAGTCCCCCTACAGAAGGGGCGTGTACGAGCCGATAATAATGAGTCCGAGTGGGTAAGTTAAAACTAAATGGGGACTTAACTAAAACTTACTTGTTTAATAAATGGCACTGGCACTGCGTGTGGCACGGGTACTGGCACTGGCCTGTCGACTGGCACGGGGACGGCTTTCTCAACGGTCACGGGGTAGGGCCTGGGCACTGGCACTGCGTAGGGGCGGTCTACTGGCACGGGGACGGCTACCTGTAATGACGATAATATGAAAATTAAACATAAAAGAGAGGTAGAGCATAGCGTTTATTCGCTTAATGAGCAGCTCGACTGGGGAAGTACCTACTTACGGAATACCGCCAAATAGCTTTATGTTGTGTCCTGCGCGTGAGTAAGGTCGCTGTGTTGCAAGCGTCCATATGACTACGGCATCGAGGAACAATCCCTTAGAGTCTTAGAGTAGTAGTAGAGCAATCCGATTCCGAAACTAGTCAGTAATTTGTCACTGATTTTGAACAGCATCGTTCAATCGCTGCATCGTGTGTTCTTGACTTGGACAATCAGAGCGCATGTGTCCTTGTCTTAGCCAATCAGAGCGAATTGTCGATGGTGGGAAATTGGCGTAATAGATTGCAAGCAAAATCAACTTTATTACGCTACTTTGGGTTAATAATTGTTCGATGGACTACGGTAACCGCTTACTATCAGACGGGCCGTACGCTGTACGCATGTTTACAGACTTAACGTAAAAAAAAACTTGATGGAGGGTACCGATTGTTAGTAAGTAAGTAACTGGCTCTCAAGTGGCAGTACACACCGGTAGCTATTCAGAGATAGATTTTCAACTCGAACTAAATAAGCTAATTTAAAATATAAAATTAATTAATTTAATGAGGTGACTCCCTAAGTGACTCTTAAACAAAAATAGCTTTATAACATCCAGTTTGTTTCATGAATGAGTAATCTACTTAGATCGTAGTAGTTACTTAGTTCGAGTTTTGACGGGCCAGTTGCTATCGCACGGCAGGTCGTGGGTTCGATTACCGCACAGGACATGCATTTGTGTGCATGAACATGTCTGTATGTCCTGAATCTGGGTTTTACTATGTATATAACGTATGTATTCACAAACAAAAATTAGTATATGTATTATATCAGTCATCTGGTTTCCATAGTATTAAGCTCTGCTTAGTTTGGGATCAGATGACCATGTGTGAGGAATTTCCCAGGTTATTTATTTATTAACTCATAAACGCCGTTACCAGACCGCTCTACAGCGGAATACTAGGAAGTCCAAGATCTTTCATTCACTTACTAGTTCATCAGAGTATGGGTAAACACGGTATTAAAACCAGGAATGTTGCTCAGAGCTTTCTTTAAGTTATAAGCAATAAGACGTAATTTTACGTAACACTAACATGGGAGTAGTCTGTGCTAGTTTTACTTGTTACAGAGATGTTTACTTGTAAAAAATAAAATTAATTCGATACGTAACCACACATTTCTGTTCCTGAAGACTTTACTGTGTTTATAAAATTTACTTGAAAAATATGTACCTGTGATTTACTCAAGCGATGATAGCTTAGTGGTAGTGTAAGTTAATACCATAACGCATGTCGTGGGTTCTAGCCCAGAGCTACTATTTTCTTTCTAAACTCGGTGGGATTACTATCTTCAGCCACATGATAACAAACCATTGTGCGTTTACGGTTAAAAAACTGTCTGTCATTGTAATTAAAATAAGCTAACCTTAACTGGGTACGGGATAGGTCTATCAACAGCGACAGGATACGGAGCAGGCACTGGCACGCCGATATGCTTCGTGACCGTTGTATGCACATCAGCGCTTACAACTGTCCCCGCACTCAAGCCAGAGCTCAAAGCGAGGCCGGGGCCTAAGCCGTAGCCGCCGCCTAAGCTGTAGCCGTGGCCTATACCTGCGCCGTAGCTATGGCCTATACCCGCACTATAGCCGTGACCTATCCCCGCGCCATAGCCGTGCGCGATCAATGGCGAACTTATGCCGTAATGGCCGACAAGCCCGCTGCGTTTCTGGATGACTTTACTCGGTTCAGCAAGAACCGATGCTGTCATAAACAGGATGGCGATCTGGAAATGACAAATTTGTTGGTTGGAATTTGTGAGTCAACAATAATAAGGTAAGTAGTGGACACTCGTCTTAGAATTCAATAGCAAAAGAATAAGTCATGGGGATTTAAAATTACAATACGTGCCACTAACTAACCACTAACCACGTCGTTGTCGTATGACGTCGTTGATGATAATTTCTCTTTAGAGGTATATATTTTATTGAAATAAAGCGCGGGCCCTTCCCGCTTCAGACCTCATTTTGTTAAAGAAAAGTCATCAACGACATCAGACGTCAAGTACGTGGTGAGTCCAGTTCTTTAATGGCACGCACTATACATATAAGTTGGTAAAAAGAACGAATCAAAACAATGCGTTCTTGTTTTGTGGTTGGAGAGGTATAATAGTGATAAATAAGTTTTTTGTTCAAAATAAAAATTTTAATACAAGCTTTTTTTGGTGACTGTTCTTTTTGTTGACTTTACTTGCATTGTCATCCAATATACTAATGTACACCAAATATCAAGTCAATTCGACCACTGAAAGTGGATGAAATTCAACTTGCAAGATTCCACCCGAACAAATAAACATACATACATACATTGCAAGTTAAATAAAAGCTTGTAAAATAAATTAGATTAAAAGAAGTCATGCGCACTCTGGGGTTCTGGACTATAACGATGAGACAACATAAAAAATGAGTATTCCTCAAAAACCTGAATGATCAATGAGGCATTCGTAGCACAATCAACATGCGCTACGAAATAAAGATCGTAGGCGATCATAGAGATAGCATATATGTTTGCTACGACATCTTGTTCTTTAAATAAACATAGGTGCGTAAATCCCGTCGTGATCGAGTACCTTTGGACTGAACTCAATGAAGCCTTTTCTTATGTATTTTATTACTACTAGTTCATTATATAAGCATAATATATTTTATTCTTATATTTAATATTCTAATCTGTGTACTTAAGGTTTTACATACCAATCGAATGACGAGAAACAACGCAAGCTGAGCAACTGTCGCTCTACGACTTTTTGAGGGGCGAAAAAAAAACTATAAATATAAAATGCTCCTACGACGTACCTATAACTAAAAGAATATATATATATTTTATTAGTCGAACTAGAGAAGTTTAAATGCGAATGTGAGTTTGTTTCTTTCTTTGTTACGCCTTCACGCCTCAACTACTCAACGTATCATCATGAAATTTGGCTTGCAGATAGCCTATGGTATGTAGAAGGCCATAGGCAAATTTTATCTCGGGAACTTGGGTGAAACCGCGGTAGACAGACAGCTAGTAAATATTATAAAGAGAGAGTGCTAATTTTGTGAGTTTGTGTGTGCGGAGTGTAATTTCCAGATCTAGAGTTCATGAAACTTCTTTCACCAATAGGAAGATCTACATTATCTCTGAGTTCTAAAGGCTACTTTTTATACCTAATTGATATTTATACACTCCGCAAAACATATACAACACTAGCTGCCCGGCGCGACTTCGTTCGCGTGGTGCTACCCTACTCTATGGTGCTACCCTACCCTACCCTACCCCACCTTACCCTACTCTACCCCACCTTACCCCACCCTACCCTACCCCACCCTACCCTACCCTACCCTACCCTACCCTACCCTACCCTACCTTACCTGAATTTTCTTTGCTATAAACCTCACGGAGCCCGAGACCTTTCCAACGAATGCAAAACCGTGGAAATCGGTTCGTGCGTTCTGGAGTTATAGCGTCAGGAAGGAAAACCCGACTTATTTTTATATAGTAGAAGATAATGGTTTAAGTCGCGGTTTGCCGGCATGGCATAGAATTTTGCATTTTTATCTCATCTAACCACTTCGTCGGATACAAAAAAATTGATGATTCTTAATGAAAACCAAAGCGAAAGTAAACAAAAGTTTGTTTACCAAACGTTACCAAAATATAAGGACCACTACTCTTCGTTGCATACCTTATGAATGGAACAATGCAGTCGAAGTTATCAGTACTTTTACTTCTTACGTGGTATGACTTCATCACGCTATTTGTTATGCAAGGATGGGAGGGCACAAAACGAAATTTCACGCGTGATACGCATTCAAAGTGGAAATTGTCATGTTATGGTATGATTTGTGCCTGCGTCGTGATTAATGCTTGTGTTTGATCGATTTTCGTCGATATGTTAAGAGTTCTCTTTCGGTAATTTTTTTTTACGAAATATGTTTATTATTTTACTAGTTAATTAAATATTGGAAAAGTAAATGTTGTTTATATTTTTTCCTTGCTGTATACTACTGTACAATTTAATTTTATGTTTCACT
This sequence comes from Achlya flavicornis, assembly GCA_947623365.1. Lineage (NCBI taxonomy): Eukaryota > Metazoa > Arthropoda > Insecta > Lepidoptera > Drepanidae > Achlya > Achlya flavicornis. Next base: position 11,680,846 of record OX392482.1, read on the forward strand.
AACACTGGAAAAATTCAATGAAAATGCTTAATCATATCGAATATTAAAACTATTTTAACGATACACGTCAAACTAATTTAAGTAGAATCAAACTATTAATTTTTTATGGTAACTTTTTGCATGCCATTCTTTGAAGCCATATTTTTCATGACCTTCTCTTTTGTTCGAACGTGAATATGAGCTGTCATAATTGGACTGTTTTACAAAAAACTTAAACCGACTTCAAAGTACACTTAGAAGTAATCAAATCCTGATCTGATGACAATGGGACCAAACGGGAAGTGTACCAGACAAAAAAAAGAATTTTCCAAATCGGTTCATAAATGACGGAGTTATGAGGTAACAAACATAAAAAAAAAAAAAACATACAATCGAATTGAGAACCTCCTCCTTTTTTTGAAGTCGGTTAAAAAGTAACTAATAATATGACCCTAGATTAAGTTCTGTTTTCATTCTCATGTTAAATAACGTTAGCATTCTAACGATACCATGTCACATATATTCATTGAATAATTAAACTGTTTTAACTATTGGCTTTATGCGATGAATAAAACAGTAGACCTAAAATAAAAGTAGGTGAATAGTGTCATTTCCTCATTGTTTGGTTACCGATTTGGGACTAAGCCTTGAATTAATATGAACTTTAGTGTATGGCTAATTAAACATTATTTTTAATTGTTATACTAAGATTTATAACATATTATGTATGAAGTTTGATTGTTGCTATTAATTATTTTAATGTACCTAAATATTTTCACTTTTTTAGTAATTATACACAAAATTGAATTTAGAAGTTTTTTTTTTCAGATTTCAGAACTAAAAGCTGCAAATAAAAAAAATATGCAGAGTACGGTAGTACAATTTTTTTTCTGTGGCTATGTGCGTCATTTATGATTATTTTTGTTATTTGATCAAAATGTTGTAAAAACAATAAAATTATGAATTGTGTTTAGTTATTTTTATATAATATTTAAAAAAAAACTCGATGACGTAATAATAACAACTATAGCTCCTTTATAGCAGTTTAATAGAATTAATCTTAATTTTTCATATATTACTAGTTGTGCCCCACGGTTACACCCGTGTTGGCGTGAATATAGTCTTCTTCAATAAACGGGCTATCTATTGTAACGCAAAAGTATTTTTTCAAATCGCTTAGTTGTTTCTGTACATACATTTGTGTTATTTTAGTAGACTAATTATTATAAAATTACATATTGCATTTATTATGATTTCAGACCTCATCTAATTAAATTAAAAAAAAAACAGAATGAAAGACAGTGATCCAGAAGAACCAGGATACTCTATTCCTGGGATATATCCTCTAGACCGCAAGGTATAACCTTTCCTGAAACTTTATAAAAATCGTTAACACTTACAAAAATCTTCATTATTTCTTGAAATTACACACACTTCACTGAATTATAGGTGCTATTAAACGGACACTAGTGGTGGACACCTCTGGACATATGACTGTGTTCCGTCGCAAGGACTTATATAAGTCTTAGCGAACACTACCCCACTATTGCCACTAAGGACTTTAACTTCAATCGTCGGCATTTGCAACACTTTAGTATAATAGTTTGTGTTGCAGTAAACTGCGTGATTTGGGCATATTTCGGTTTTAATTACCCGTTTTGGCTTCATCTATGTTTGGTGAAATTGGTATAGGTTTATTGAGAAGTATGTAGTTGTTTTCGCTGAAGGATCATTTATGACAAAACGATAAAGGATTTTGACTTTTATTTTAGAATCTTTATGTAATTTAGTATGTTTAGTAATTTAGTAAAATAAAATTTACTTAATGTGTAAATTGTCGATAGTTTTTCAAACCGGAAGATGTGTGTGCTCAATGAAAAAGGAAACATTTTTTTTTTATCCCAGAACTTTTGTAATATACCTAATAATAGCAAGAAAATTAACCGTCATACATGCCATTTTTACAAAAAAAAAAATTGGTATCCCATTTGTGTCTCTTACTTTTTCAACAAACCCATAAAATCTTATGGTGCGTCCATGCTACGCGAATCGAGCGTTATTTGTAATGGACGCACCATTACAAATAACTAACGAACGTTTCCTAGCAGTGATATTTTGTAGAGATCAATGATCTACTGACAATATAGTCAGATTTTCCAAAAAAATATTAAAAAAATGAAACCTAGCTGAGTTTCTTGCCTGTTCTAATCAGTTGAAGGCTGACTTACGAACTGTGGTAGTAACTTCAATATCTTTTACCGTCATAAGTGCCCTATTAGCGCCTACATTGAATAAATGGCTTTGAATAAACCTGGAGATTATTATAATAATTTTAAACCTTTAACTTTACTTCTTGAATTAAATCGGAAACTCCTACAATACCTAATTGTTAAAATTATATTAAAAACTGAAAAGCTTTTGTTTATTTTTGAAAAATGTTTGCACCTATGATAAAAAGTATTAGCTATTTACTAAATTACAATAATTTCAAACTTGAACCGCAACACAATCGCCAGGCAGCTTCCCTGATCACTACTACAGAGCCGGACGACACAGTAATGCAATCCAATTCTCTTCTCCACTCCTTTTCCTGTTGCTCGGGTTGATTATTTCTTTTTTATTTGTTTTCTTACAAACACCACGTTTTTTTTTAGCCTAGCTACGAAATGTTTACAGCTGAAAAAAGGTACCTTTACACACATGGCCATAATGATCCCAAACTAAGCAGAGCATGTAGGTACTATGGAAACCAACCAGATACCTTTTTTTTTTAGTTTGAGTTAATTTAAACATTCGTTTAAGTTCCTAATAAAGTTACAATTAGGCTATAACTTGAGTACTTGTGCACGTGAGGTCAGGCACCTCAGGCATATACGAACCTACATTAAGTCTTGAGGTAACCATAAAAAGCTGGTGGAGTACCTCGTAGGCCCGTATTGGAGAATGATGATCAATACTTAGGGTCAGTTCATATGGAGACGCGACGATACCTGAAGAGGCCAATTGTTTCGTACTGTCGCGAAAACGCGTCGCCACGCCGAGGCGCATCTTGAAGCTGCGCAAAAATTGCTGGCAACAAGGACTTAGCGGGCTCTTACATGCCAGAAGAAAAAGTAAAAGGATAAAATCAAAATAGATTTATTAAAAAACGAATACAAAATTAATAGACATGAGCAAAATCATTGATATAAAACTTTATCAGGGGCCCAATTCTGCTATTTCAATTGTGTTCCCATGAACTATCAGTAGTGTCACATGATACAGTCTATTATGACGCTATTGTGTTAGTAGACTACCAAAACTATAAAATGTCACAATTTTGACACCACTGAAAGTTCACTGGAACACAATTATTATTGTAATAGCGGACTTGGGACCCACGACTAATTCCTCCGAGGCTAATTCAAATGGACTTTGACAGCTGACGGATTTAAATGATAAATTGCACAGATCTATGTTTTGACATAACCCTAACAATACGCTAAGTGAATGTTGAACGTTTCCCATGGATGTGGTGAAAAAGATTGACTATTGTATGGATTCCAGGCATGTTTACAATGGTTTGTGAGATAAAACCTTTTCAAAGAGCTCATTGTGAGTTAGGGCCGTAGTTCAACACGCAGGTCGGTAGGTAGATTTTTTATACTACAAATTCGGCAGCGAACTGCCCGCCTAGTAGTATGCGGTTGACGTATATGGACGTTTACAACACTCGGGGTATAACTCACATGTTACCGACGGATTAGATTCAAAAATTTCCGAGGCGAATTTCAGCAATTGCTATTTTAATATCCGAAAACTTTTCGATGTATCAAATTGATATTTCCGTAAAGAAACATCTAAAATATTCGAATTCGGAAATTAAAATAGCAATTGCGGAAAATCGCCTCAGTAGTTTTTGAATCCGTTTCCGATATCGAATCCGAGCGTTTTAAAAGCCCTGCTGGAGACTTCACTACCGTGAAGGAACATACAACATTATTTGGCTGCAGCATTGTGCTAGGTCGAGGTCCCCAATTCGAGTTGCTCTTTGTGCGATAAAGCCTCTATGCCTCTCTGAAAATTATATAAAACTTCGGAATAAAATAAATATAACCCAAATACTGTATAACTTTTCAACCTTCGGTTTCTTATTGTTCTTCTGGGATAAAAAGTATCCTATGTGTTCATCAAGAACATATTCTGTGTGTGTGACAAACTTCATCCAAAACTGTCCAGCCGTGCGTGATTGAGTCACAAAAATATTAACTTTCAAAATAATATTAGTGAGATCGTCAACATATTTAGCCAAGGGGTGAACACCACTGGTGAATAGTCAAATGGAGAAATGGCTCAAAAGCGATTCAGCATTCATTGCATTAGCTAAGTTGTAGGTACCTATTTTTTTTTTACATTTGCTGTTTTTTTTGTGAGTCCAAAATAAACATATGTAAGTATTCAATCTTTCTTTAATATTAACATTCAGAACTGATTGAAAGACTATTTATCATGAATTATTAACCAAATAATTATTATACAAGAACTTAAAACCGACTTTCATAACCAGGATATAACTCATAAAATTGAACATCAAATTGGCTAACCCTATATCAAAGTGTCCGAATTTAAATCTTATATTGTACAATCGAGAAGGGCTTTAGGAAGTCAGTAAGGTATTAAGCCATTCTTGCATAAGTTTTCTTGTAGTTAGTTCGATTCTAGGCGGTTTAGGTTGCAAATGTGGGTGCCGAACTAAGCCGAGAGCGATATGGGTCGCTTTTGCGTAATATCCGACGTTGCTGTTTATGGTAACTCTATTTTATCTTTGTTTTATTATGGTTGTTTAACATTTATGAATACAAAAAATGTTGTTTAATATAAAATCCATGGAAAAAAACATCAGGCGGGCCGTATGCTTGTTTACAGACGGTGTCGTTTTTTTTTAATTGGCCCTTATCTAGTAGTGGCAAATCGGTAACGTCTATAATTTTTACATCTTTCCTTTAATATAACGCGGTCCGAAGTTCATTCTTTTTGTAGATATTTTGGGTTACAGATCCAACACAAAGAGGAACTATATTCTTTACTCTATCTGTGTGTTCTTTAGCCTATATAATGGGGAGTGTTCTCCAGAACTTTTTGACCTAGTGCGATCATAATATCACCATCCTTTCTATCACCGCACCGCTCGCCGGCGATGTGGAGTTCATCTCATATCCTCGAGCCTTCTCGATCGTTCATTCTGACGTTCCTACTGCGGACCATTCCAGTGCAGCGCTATGAGATGCGGTTCTTCAAAAGGGGCATAAAAAGAGCTCTTCAAGGTCGGCATCACATCGGCAATCGCCCTGGTATTGCAAATGGTACTCACGCGTTACCGACCCTTCCCGCCTCGACCTAACTCACGCGCAGGAACACAACATAAAGTTATTTGGCTGCAGTATTCTGTAAGGTGGAGGTACTTCCCCAGTCGAGCTGCTCTTTGAGCGAATAAACGCTATGCTCTAGTATCCTAGTAATTAAAGATCACGTTTTTTTTGGTCAAAAGTGTGATGGAATTTTAGCAGCAGCAGATGTGTCACCGCCAATGTATTACCGATTTTGACCTATTTACTGCTCTCCAAATATCCGCATACCTGAACATCAGTCATAACATCGACCCCAAAGATCCAGATATTCCATTCACGTTTGTCGTATATTAATTTTGTTACCTAAACAATATTGTATAGTACAAAACTCTGTAGGTACTAAAGTATTTCTGTAGCTGACCATTTGTTTTTGTTCTCGTACTCGATTACCCAATTTAGGGTTGGAGACATAACGGCTATCTACAATTTTATGCAACTCGATAACGTGATCAAGATTCAAAATGGTCCTTTGTGATGAACGTTCGACAAATTGAGGTGCGATTTTTAGTTTGATTTATTTATTTATATAAAGTGAACACTAAGCGCTTGTGGCGTAGCATGATTAGCCGTTCTTAATCGATCGGCAAAGTTAAGCTACGTCTGTCGTGGTCGGTACCTGGATGGGTGACCGCCTAGTGGTATTTCAAATCGAGCGTTTCCGTGCTTCGGAAGGCACGTAAAGTCGTTGGTCCCGGTTATCGCTTAATCGTGATAGTCGTTAAGCTAGTTGGATGTCTCCTAGGCGGCTTGAAAAATTCCAACAGTAGGTTGACCACTAGCCTACCTCCACCAATCCGCAGTGGGCACGCGTGGTGGAGTATCGCCCAGTCCCTTTCACCCTCAGTTGTGAAAGGAGGCCTGTTCTCAGCAGTGGGACATTATAGGCTGATGATGATGATGATGATGAACACTTAGCATTATATGCCCGATTTTAAAAACCCAGTAAATATGATGATAAAGCTGTAGCTCATGGGCTAAGATGAAACTGATTATACTTAGCGTATGTACTTACCATCTTCTGCTTTGCCATAATCAGTTTTTTTTTTACTTTCAATAGGTTTGTGTTTGACTACAATCTGCCCATGGTAAGTGATAACGTACCCGAAGCTGGTTGGCATATAAAACCTAGAAAGAAACTGGCTCTCAAGTGTAGCTGCCGAAGCAAACCAATAGATGCTGGGCAACAGATTTTCAACTTAAGGGCCAGGTGAGTACAAAATACCCTACCATCGTGATATGGTTTCCTCATGATATTTTTCTTCACCGAAACCTCAAGCTTATTCGAACCCGCAACCTTCGCCTGAACATTCCACGTATTGAGGTATGAATTGATTATACTACTAATCATCCTATGATAAATATTCTATCTTATAAAAGGAAGATTATGGAATCTATGTGGCACATGCATTATGATGGTTCGGGTCAAACTTATCGCCCGTCAATCATTCGTACAGCCTACAAAAGGGGGCATCACCGGCCGGTCTCACAGATTGTAGATATAGCCACAGAATAAAGCTCTAAAACAGCTGTAAAACAACATTATAGCCACGATACGGCCACTCTTACAGCACTACAAGCACTTTATTGTTACGTATTGTGTTACGAGTGTTACATCACTGCGTGTAACCTTGATACTTGTCACTGAGGAGAGATTCCTACTTTATTCATGGTTTAGTGATGTGTCTTTGGTTTGGGGATATCTGAAGATGTTAGTTAGTTTAGTTTAGTGGGCTGCTATGTCAGTCACTTTCTCTTTTTATGTTCATTACTATAATTGTTGGACATATGAGGACATATGGTATCGCGAATCTTTTTGCAGATATTGAGCATCATCATCAGCCTGTAATGTCCCACTGCTGGGCAAAGGCCTCCTGCACACAAATTAGGGTGAAAGGGAATGGGCAGATTCTATACTCTGGTGTCTGTCACTAGGCCGTACCTCATGAACCGCCATAGTTAGACAGTTAAAATTTTCACAGATGATGTATTTCTGTTGCCGCTATAACAAGAACTACTAAAAAACGGAATAAAATAAATATTTAAGGGGGTTCCCATACAACAAACGTGATTTTTTGCTCGTTTTTGCTCGATATTGATAAGCAACGCTTGAAATATTCACAGAATATTGACTTTTATATTATTAAATTTTATAAATAAATAATAAAATTAAAATAAAAGGGACATACAATAAACGTCTTTTTTGTGTTTTTTTTTGTTGCGCCTACTATTCATTTCACAGTCAATTTGAGTAAGGTTATGTATATTATTGTACGGAATCCTCCGTGTGCGAGTCCGACTCGTAAGTAATTAGTTCTTAGATGCATCTGAGACAGAGACTATTCTATACAATTAGAAAGGGACACCCGTTCCCACAGTTCCTTTGATGTAGATAAAACAATAACAAAATTGTAAAGGACTAACAACCACATATTTATCTATCGAGTTTGAACTCTAACACATTTATTTTAGAGTTAATAGTCCGGTGGCAATGAAACTGTGCCGGTTGACACGCGAAGAATGTATCGATGCTCTACTTTCCATGGGTCTCTGTACTTTTGGCTCCAAGGACTATTCAATATACATAGATAATTTTAAGGCGATGATAGCTCAGTGGTAGTGACGTCGGATACCGAGACGAAGGTCCCGGGTTCGAATCCTACAATGAGCTTGAGCTTTCGGTGAAGGAAAGCATCGTGAGGAAACCATAGCACGGTGGTAGGATACTTTGTATTCCTCATCTGCTAGCTACCACCCTCAAGTTGAAAATCTGCCGCCAAGCACCTATCGGTGTGTTCCGACAGCTGCACTGGAGAGCCAGTTCCTTAGAATAAGAGAATAAGAATAAATGTATTTAACTATCTGGCAGATTTTGTTTCGCGAGGGCTGAAGGTTTGAGGGTCTGTCTGCTGATTCTTCTAGGCTTTGTGTGCTTACCACCTTTGGTCACATCATCACTTACCATGGTGAGATTATGGTTAAAGAAAGGCCAATGCCCTATAGGCAGTAAAAAAAAACATGTTAAATGTTAGTAATATGAGGTAATATCATTGCTGAGAGTTTTTATTAATGGTGCTAACTCAATCAGTCGCCCTGGGAGCGTAAGGTGAGATGGCAATAGTTTTTAGGCATTTTTACGAAGTAGGTAAACCAGCGTAAGGTCCGCCCATCGAGGAACAATCCCTTAGTAGAAGTTGTACACACGGCTACAGATCAATCTATACATTTCCAGTATAAGCTGATCTTGCATTGTATAGGATTTCCGTACAATGGGAGGTCAGCTTATACTAGAAATGTATAGCTTGACCTGTTGCCGTGTGTACGTAGTATTTATATACTCTGAGGTAGGAGTAATACCGAGCATCCGATTCCGAAACTAGTCAGTGATTTGTTACTGATTTTGAACAGTACGGACCAATCATTGCATCGTGTGTTCTTGACTTGGCCAATCAGAACGCTTGTCGATGGTAGACAATTGGTTGAATATATTGCAAGCAAAATCAACGTCATTACGCTTCTTTGGGCTAATTGTTTAATGGGTCCGCCTGATGGTAAGCGGTTACCTAGCCATATGGTCGCTTGCAATACACGATGCAGGGATGGTGTCTTTTGTTATGAAGTTTTATTTGATATCTAAAATAAGAAATTACTTCGTTTTATATGGAGCTGATTCACAATAAAAGCTATAATAATATTCTATATAGGTAACGCTAGAAAAGAAAAGGCAGCCAATTTTTGAAATTTTATGGATTTTTGATCATTTTTGATCTTACCAAGAACGAAAAAATCTTCCAATTTACAAGATAAAACATAATACTTACTAGAAATGCTAAGCAAAAACCAAAAATATTGTGATAATGCATTTCATGAAAGCATGAAACGGGTTTTCTCTACCTCTCGGAATTTGTTTATGGTCTAAATATTCCAATTATCTGTAACATGTTTAATTCTACCAACAATGTTGAGAAATTAGAGGAAACGTCAGCCGGCTAACAAATGTGTCCAGAACCATAATTTAAATTTCAAAACATTAGGGCCTGCACCCACAAAGACACTCAGTGGCAACACAGTAGCAATATGAGCGATACTGTCGCCGCTTCAATTGCGACTTTATAGCTACGCTACTTGGGCATAATTCTTGAGCCTTTGACCTAAATGTTAATTTCAAAATTTGCCAAAAACCTGCGGGATATAAAAAATACATACTTTTTGCCAGATACCCGCCATGTTTTTCTTTCTGGCCCCAACATTGCACGTCCACTACTGTCAATATGTCCTATACATATTTTTAAATTCTCGTCAAATCTTAATTCAACATTGATGTAAAAAAAACGTTAGAATCAGGGACCAGAGGTCAGAATCGCTTGTGCAAACGCAAATGCTAGCTTCTGTCAAGAAGCCTACAGCATCGCCGCAGTCGCTGTCGTCGTTTGCGATCACCTTTAAATAGTCAAGCACTAAACCGTACTTGTCGAGTATTACATAGATTTGACCAGATATAGCTATTTGCAAGGTAATAGGCAATTTTCTATAACAGTTGCAAACTTTAAGATTGACGATTAATAAAATATGCTATAATTTTATTTAAGAGCACTCAGCTCACCATACTTTTCATACAAAAGCTCTGTACTTATGATGGCGTTTTAAACACTTTTCGTTAGATGTTTTAAACAAATTGGTATCTTGTGAACTATATCTAGCAGTATAACTAGGCGTTTTTTTTTTATTTATTTAAAAAACTTACACACACTTTTGTGTGAAACAAATTCAGTAAAAGCCTCCGAAAAACAGCGGTTTTGCACAAATTTTACCTGAACTTTGGCCATATCTAATGTACCTATAAATTGTAAAAGTAAAGAAAACAGCTCTAAACAATGCTTGCAAATGTATTGGAGATTCTAAATTACTAACTTTTTTTTCACAAACTTGTAAGATTACATCACTGGAAGTATGGGCCTGGAACAAGTTTTATGATATGCGAAATCATGATTGACGACCTAGCGAAGCGGCCGCGAGTGATCAGCGGAATTTACCAACTGATAACCGATGGCTCTGATGGTGTCTCTCTTTTTTCGCAGTCAAACATTACGTTGGATGAAAGTACAAGCTTTTAGGCTACGCTTGCGTTGAAGTTGCGTTGACCATGAAGGGCCCCCTTAATACTTAATATAGTTGTAATATTATTTGCTTTTTTTGAATACATGCGATTATTTCTGAAAATAGAAGAGTTGTTTTCAAGCTATACTGTTATTGCTTTTATCTCGAAGGTAATATAAATTCCTTCAATGATCAAGCTGGATATATAATAGACCAGCTATTACATGTGGAGCGACAAGGCGAGTACTAGTTGTTATGTACCAGAATATTTGATGTTTGCCATAACCCGCCACGTACACTTTTTATTACATTTTCACCGACTCAATGACATAATCTCACCGTTGATTGAATTCAATCGACTGTGACTAATATGGTACTCCTGTCTAGTCAGGACTTGAGTCAGGGTTATTCTATACTTCCGTCTTTGATTCTGGGATTTTAATTTATGTACTACAAATTATAATAATACAATAAATATAAGTAACTAGCTGCCCGGCGCGACTTCGTTCGCGTAATACTCTACCCTACATTTAAATCTTCCCCGGACTTTCACGAATATTTAAAACCCAAAATTAGCCAAATCGGTCCAGCCGTTCTTGAGTTTTAGCGAGACTAACGAACAGCAATTCATTTTCATATATATAGAAGATATATACTTTTCCTCGCCACTGCTGCGAACTGCTATGCTATTCTGTAAAAGGTGAATCATCTCGAAAGTCATCTCGCAACTCACCTCGCGACTGAATTGGCGGGTAAATTACGTTTCAGAATACCAAATCCTATTGAAAAACGTCAAAATACTCATCTGTCTTAGTTCTTCTCACTTTCGTCATCACTCGGTGGTGCTAGTGGCGAACTCACTCAGTTTAAGAATATGAAATTCTAATCTCATCGCGGATTCAGAAGTGATTTTGCAAATGAACGTTACAGAATAGCACTGCTGGCAGCGTTTCCTCTTTGTATGACCAACTAAGCTAATGCATTGGTGGAAAAAGCTCCCCGCTGACCGGCCTTCCAAAGTTTCGAGTAGTAAATAATTACCTATTCTAATTGGGATGTGTCATGGGTAAAAAAATAATAAGTCTAAGTAGTCGGACAGTTAGATTATCAAAAAATTTGGACACATTATTTTTTGCTTTACGAATAATTAAAACTTGACAAAGATAATGCGCGTTAAAGTTCGTGACGTCAAAACTATACTTCAACGTGCCGTCACGCAGAACTTCTACACACGATATCTTCGTATTTTTATGTTTAATCGACAAAAGAAAAAATACGTGTCTAATATTTTTTGATAATGTAAATGTAGACTTTTTCAGTCATCTAGCCATCATTGGGATCTAATTTGTTTTAGAGTAAAACAGCATTTTTGAGAAGCTACGGATCATTCCTTCGAAAATGGTAGAGCCAATAATTTTAAAAAATAAAACAAATCCCGTAAAACAAGCAGTCAACTTTGATTATTTTTAGTATTATAGAGAGATACGATAGAAATAGTCTAAATAAGTAAGTACAGTGCAATAACAAATGAGAATGACGCTCAGGCATGCGTCGCACGCGCACAGATTAACGGGTCCGAGTGTGAACATGGCGTGCTGACGATGCCTCAGTTTAACACGCATAGGACACACTATTTGAATAAAAACTATTCAATATATTAGATAATGATGCTATACTGTTGCAAATCGTACAAAAATCACATCACATGATCACATTCTTTCTTACGAATCTTATTGGCTTTCTGCACGCCAAATACAAAACGGTTGAGCATCAAGTGGTAACAAATTCATTATTCGCATGTATAATATAAGTAGAAAATCATCATCATCGGCCTATTATGTCCCACTGCTGAGCACAGGCCTCCTTTCACAAATGAGGTTGAAAGGGACTGGGAGATACTCCACCACGCGTGCCCACTGCGGATTGGTGGAGGTAGGCTAGTGGTGAACCTATTGTTGGAATTTTTCAAGCCGCTTAGGAGGCATCCAACTAGCTCAACGACTATCACAATTAAGTGATAACCTGGACCAATGGCTTTACGTGCCTTCCGAAGCACGGAAACGCTCGATTTGAAATACCACTAGGCGGTCACCCATCCAGGTACCGACCACGACAGACGTAGCTTAACTTTGCCGATCGATCTTAATCGATCGGCTAATCATGCTACACCACGAACGCTTCAAAAATGGAAAAAGGGAAAGCGAAAAAGGATTTATAGGGACAAAACTTAGACCAATAGTGTATTCTAGTCTTTGTAAATGTGACGTGGAACATATAACATTGCAAATTAGTTTATATATTTCTCAATGCATTAGTCAGAGCCAGAGGAGTTTAATTATTCGATTCAATTATGTAATTAATAAAGTAGGACCTAGCCCTGTAAAGGGAGTCTGTAGTTTCCATTATGTAAAGTGCATCATAGTATGGAAACATTTGAAGAGGAATTAGTATCACGGGCATAGCTCTTAGGGTCCGTATTACATGCTTTTTAGGGTTCCGTAGCCAAATGGCAAAAAACGAAACCTTTATGGATTCGTCATGTCTGTCTGTCTGTTTGTCCGTCCGTCCGTATGTCACAGCCACTTTTTTCCGAAACTATAAGAACTAGACTTTTGAAACTTGGTAAGTAGATGTAGTCTGTGAACCGCATTAAGATTTTCACACAAAAATAGAAAAAAAAACCATAAATTTTGGGGGTTCCCCATACTTAGAACTGAAACTCAAATTATGGATTAACACATAGGATACTTTTTATCCCGGGAAAACATACGATCCTTCGGGAATGCGGGCGAAACCGCGTGGTACAGCTAGTATATCATAAATGCAAAAATATTATCTTTTGCAAAACAAACAAGCACAATCCACAACAGGCAAAACCCATTGATGATATTTACACCAAACCATGGCATGGAGATAAATACAGTCGAAATTCAATCGATTCGAAATTAGCACATCACCAAAAATTAAGCAACATGTCAGAAACTAAAGAATGAAGTCACAAAAGTCACAATGCCTAGGTGTACATTACGTTACAAAATGTACGTGATGCTACATAGATTTGGTAACAATAACCCGTCTGGTGTTGAGATCACATGTTTCTGGTTCACCAGCGCATTACGTCACTGATTAGGATGCGTTGTGAATGAGTGATGAAAACTGATCGGAATAACTACTGGGAGTTTAACTTTAATGTAGGCATTTTAGTGTCTTTATGTGGACATGGTCGCGGCATGACAGTCTTAAAAGTGCCGAACGTCTCTTGTCCTTTTCTTTGGCTTTTTAGTAAATAAAGGAGCTCTACATTATTTTAATTTGAGGCGCCGGTCCCATATTTCTGCAGTCAGTCAGAGTTCTGCGTTCCTCGTTCACTGTTATCTGCGGCGCTTTTGATCATTGTGACCGCGGTGGTCAAGGAGAACGCACTTAGAACTCTAGACCGCTGTGGGATCGGCGCCATAGTTTTAGTACAGTTTTCTTTTTATACAACAGAGTCGGCAAACTAGCATACGGCTCACCTGGTGGTAAGCTGTTCCTATAGTCCTATGGACGCTTGCACCACGCGAGGCACCACTCACGCGTTTCCGACCCTTTCCACTCCCCAATAAGCTCTGGCGACCTTACTCACTAACAGTAACACAATATTAAGTTTTTTGGCTGCGGTTATTCTGTGCGGTGGAGTTCGCCCTAGTGGGGCTGCTGCGATTTTTCTTCTAACCGTTATGACCAGTTTTTTTTAATTTATTTTTTTATTTTGACTACAATATCACCATGGTAAGACATGATGTGCCGAAGGCGGTAATCAAGCAAAGCCTACAAAGGAACTGACTCTCAAGTGCAGCTATCGGAACACACGTGGTACGAAGTAGGTGCTTTGCGACAGATTTTGAACATTAGCATTAGCCAGCCAGGTGGGTACTACAAAGTACCCTGCCACCGTGCTATGGTTCCCTCACTATGTTTCCTTTACCGAAAGCTCAAGCTCATTATAGGATTCGAACCCGGGACCTTCGTCACGATATCCGACGTTGCTACCACTGAGCTATATATATAAATAGATGATACATATATCATCGTCCTATTATAAATAATAAGGCTGTATCCATATAACAATAGCCATTTCGTACAAACTAGAATAAAACAGCTGTATCTATTCTGTCGGCAGCCTGCAGTTAATGAATCAACTATTTTAGTTTAGCGGTCGACGCGGAAGATTCGTTTAGTTATTTCTAAGAGAACCTCCTCAATTAAATCCGTGGTATGTTGGTAAGAGAAATTCAATGGGTAAGAGTAAGTTAAAACCACAGTAAAAACTGCTGAATTTATCTTTAGTTTTGCTTAACCCGAGTTGAATGATCTAATGTTTTTTCGGGATATCCTAAATCATATTTAAAAAATAACGTAAAACTTCGTATTTTGGCTATTCAGGTTTTTTTAAATTAGCTTCTACCTTACTTTTAGTTGCTTTCTTTTCTTTCATGTTTCCTTTTGTGTAGGATGACGCTGATATTCCGGTACAGCAAAAGCATGTAGAAAGGTAAGGTAAGGAAAGTATTAAATAATATATTTTTTTTCACTAAACATAGTTGATATTATTTTAGGCGTTTTTTTTTTTTTTATACCACTAAGGTGGCAAACAAGCATACGGCCCGCCTGATGGTAAGCAGTTACCGCAGCCTATGGACGCTTGCAACAGTTAAGTTTTTGTATAAAGCAAAAAGCTAGCTAAAATATCTCCCATCTACTTCAAAGTTCAAATAATTGTACAGAAAAATGAATTTTCTTTGGATTCTAACATTACCAGACCCTTATTTGTTTACCTAGCTCTTCAAACATCACATTAATAAATCACTCTCAGCCAATTTAAAATGCAAACACCGTCACGATAAGAAAAACTAAACTACAACTAATTTATAATTCCATTTCCCTAAGCCTTTATGTCACAATTCCAACCCTTACAAAAAACATCTGCATGATGTTAATGAACAGGGAAACAGTTTCGACCCATGTCAATAAACACGAAATAGATGAGTACAGAAATACACAACATGGTTATTTGTGCACGCACGTATGAAAATGGCTTTTGGTTTCTGTGAAATTATTTTAGCTATTGATCGTCCTTTGATAGCTATCAATCAAAGTGTTCCCAGTATTTATGTCAACTGTACGTATTCACATTTTTTTCTGCCTATCTCTGAATGGCTATAGGTATATTGTTTATTTGAGCTTACTTCCTTCGGCTGGAAGTAAGCTCAAATAAACTAAGCTCAAAATCACATTTCATGATGAAGTTGTATCAAAGGCGGCTTATGTGTCTTGAGTGAGGTCGCATATATTAAGCATCTATGTGTACATGTTACGTATTCATTAAAAAATAGAGAGAGCAGAACCTTCTTTGTGTATTTATTTTGTGTAATAAACGTCGGTGAGAGTACAAAAAAACTGAAGAGGGAAATAGTTTGTCCCTATAAGTGAGTGACAGAACCGCATTCTCTTTCTTATATGGTTCTCACATATTCACTCTGTATACGTAACTCTTCTTTATATGGCGAGGTTTTGGTAGCTTTATCGCTTGCGCTTGTGTCTTGGGGATTATGATGACCTAAAATCGAAAAGGATTTCTCAATCTGCTTGCTATGTTTTCACGGCAAAATTTAAATACTGATTTAGATATAAATTGTTACATGTTTGGATCTCGGAGAATATTTTATAATCCCCGGGACGTGGGGGAGACCTTCTGCGGCTTGTTTTAATATAAAGTAGACTGGCAATACTGCGGGTATTACAAAATAGATGGGATTTTTTGTTAGGAATCTAAAATACATTTAGGTAGTTGTTTCCAGTTATTGGAGTAAGTAAATGTCTGATAACGTGACAATGTATCTTAAGTTCAAAGTCCATTTTAAAGTGCATTTTATATTGCTTCAATAAACGGTGAATATTTCTTGAAGACAACTTCTTTATTCGTGAGTAATTTTGGTAGTAAAAGTTGGACGAAATGCCGAACCCAACATAGTTTGTTTTAAAAATGATATTTGGAATTAACCTAGATCCTCTCCGCTACTCTAACGTAACCATAGCCTTATCCCGCTATCTTTTAAACTATGGAATGCGCTTTTTTACTTGTAAATCAATTTCTATGGTCGCTCAGTGACCAATATCCTGCAGACGGGGTACTAAATAGGCAATTATTAAGTCACGATGAAATATTACACAAACCTCATCGTAATCTAGCCTGCATACTCATACCCATAATAGTTTTAGCTGAGTTATATTTTCTCTATGATATACATATCTTTTCTTTTCCTTCTGTAGCTTTTTACTTAGTAATTTACAAGTACTTAGTAGGTATATTTATTTTACATTTGCGACTAACAATCACGTGTTTCTTTCTATCTTCGAGTCCATCCTCACACACTGGAACCAAAATTGTATCTTTCTATTCGGTTTCAAAGGAGCTTCCTATTGCGGCCGCTCAGGCTGTGAAATGCTCCGCCGTGGTTTTCCCAAGGGGTGTAAGCATGGGGTTCTTCAAAAGAGTGTGTAGATATTTTTGCAGGGTTGGCAACGCGCTAGTAAGTATTACCGCTGGTGTTGCAGGCATCCATAGGCTACGGTAACCGCTTACCATCAGGCGGGTCGTATGCTTAGTGGCCATCTAAAAATATAATTCTTAAGATATACCCAATGATTTTCTTCAAATGTCTAATGCATTGATTTCGAAGACCCGGGAATCGGCCTCCATACTTCCAAAAATCGGTAGCCAAACCATGGCCAAACGTTTGAAGAGGTAGTTACTTAAAAACATAAAAAATAATTTTCATGTAGATAATTGTATCTTAACTAAATATCATTGAATAGCATAAATTGCAGCATCACACAGCTCTTTAGCTTTAATTCAAAGAAAATAAATAATATATACGGCTTACTGAGCAGTAAACAATTCAATAATGTACGTTGGTTATGCAATAACGGCGAGATAGGCTATTACGTCTAGGTCTAGACCAGATCTAGTCTGGTTTACCTATACTGGGCGCGTTAACTCTGACAGATGATGTGAATGTGACACTTAAGACGAAGATATATTGATCTAGAGATGATGCTTTACACAAAACAAATAAAAAAAATGATAATGATTAATTACCCCACGTATATAATACAAGACTATTGGGAAAATTATGTTCGAGTATTATGAAAAAGAAAGCGCTCGTGGTGTATCATGATAAGCCGTTCTTAATCAATCCGCAAGTTAAGCTACCACCGTCGTGGTCGGTACCTGTTTGGGTGACCGCCTAGTGGTATTTCAAATCGAGCGTTTCCGTGCTTCGGAAGGCACGTAAAGCCGAGGCCTTCTAGGCGGCTTGAAAACTCCAACAGTAGGTTGACCACTAGCCTACCTCCACCGACCCGCAGTGGGCACGCGTGGTGGAGTATCTGCCCATTCCCTTCCAACCCTGATTTGTGAAAGGAGGCCTGTGCTCAGCAGTGGGACATTATAGGCTGATGATGATTATTAAAAAGCATCGGTGGCGTTATTTCTTATAAAGTTAAATCAGCGAAATGCAATACGGGTATATGAGTATTACTATACTAGGCATTAATATCATACTAACACAGACTACCCAGCTGTCGCTGTAGATGAATCTGCGGCAAAAGTGTATGGAATATGAAATAAAAAACTGTAATTTGATTTCCTGCCAAGTCACTTGTTTTGTTTTTTCATTGTATGATACTGTCTCACTGGACTGTATTTTTCTTTTTTTAAGGTTTGTAGATTCCTCAAGCATTATAAACGCTCTTTTTTTTGGAAACTTAAATAAGAAAGACTGCGTATATTATTCACTTTGTTATTCAATATTTTTTCATAGTATTATTTCATCTTTGTGTGTTTGAGGTAGTATTATCATCTTTAGGTATATCATCCACGGTAGCTTTCTTCTTATACAGGGTGTAGATAAACTCTGGTTCCGTCCGCAATATACCGTATAATCGTACCGTGTACTAAACACATGTTATAAATACCTTTACTTTCCTACATTACATTAGATCACTTTTCGTCGTCATACCACTTAGAAGACTAGTTTAGAACTATAGTGAAAATGATTTGGCATTATGTAAGTTATATTAATTACTAAAAATATGTCCTAAATATAAAAAAAATATTAAAAGTTGTGAAATCTTGATTGACAATTAAAACTAGATATCAATTTTGAAGATATCTCTATTTATATCTAGATATTATTTTCAAAATTGTAGATGATAAAGAATTTATATTTGTTTATAATTTTGACCCAAAAACACTACAAACTAACATAAAAAAATTTAATATTGTGACAACAATAAGCGCCCTTATCGCTAAAGCAATTTATTCCAGACGTAGACTCGCATTATCTCAATAATAAATAAAGCCAGCTCTACTTTTAGATAATGATGTTTTTATTATTTCAGATTTTACTATTTTTATACACATACCACGTGCAATGCGCTGAGCAACAGAAACGGAGTTTGGGTGCCAGCGTAGGATATGATGGAGGCAGTGGGATCGTATCAGGCGGTGGGATCGGTGGAAGTGGGTTCGTACCAAGTGTTGGAATTGGCGGAGGAAGTGGGATCATTGGAGCAGGAAGTGGGATTGGAGCTGGTGGAATATCTGGAGGCAGTGGAATCGTGGGAGGCGGCGGAGGTGTGGCTGCAAATAGTTTCCCAGTTCAACACACCTACTCAGAATACCAGAACCGGGTAGCAATTCCAGTTCCCCAAGCGGTACCAGTATCAGTACCTCGGGCGGTGCCATACCCGGTACGCGTTGGTGTACCGGTAGATTCACCGCGGCCGGTACCAGTTGCAGTGCCACACCCTGTAGCTCACGTCGTCCAGCGTCCATTCGCAGTGCCTGTCGACCGCCCGTTTCCATACCCAGTTGCCCAACCCGTACCAGTGACAGTTACACAGGGTGTCGGAATACCAGTGCCCCAGCCGTATGCTGTTAGTGTACCGGCACCTGTACCGGTTCGAGTACCGGTGGGTGTACCGGTCGCGGTTGGTGGAATTGGGGGTATTGGTGGAATTGGAGGATACGGAATTGGCGAGGGTGGTGTCGGAATTAGTGGTGGTTCTATTGCTTCATCGGTGGTTGGGTCTTCAGTACATGGTGGAGGATTTGGAGGAGGATATGGGGGCGGATATGGGGGAGGCTATGGGGGCGGATATGGGGGAGGATATGGAGGAGGGTATGGGGGAGGGTATGGAAGTTATGGTAAATCAATTATAGGGAGCCATGGATACTCTGGTCATCATTACTAATGACAATGATGATGTAAATCGTTGACATCGAATGAGAAGTAGTCCACGGCATATCTTGTCTTCTTAATTATAAAATCGTGTGCTGGCTGACTGACTGACTGGCGATCAACCTTATTAAAACATAATATTTAGAAATGTGTATTTTGGAGGGATTTAAAAATTAAGTCAAGTATCAAGAATAAATTGTGTAATCGAAAATAAACTTTATATCATAGGTTTAGGTCCTAAATTCAATTGTTTAATCTTGAATTATTGATTGATGTTTTATAATATGGACCTATGACAGGATAGGAAATAGGGCAATAGTTCCAAGTCCTCCGAAACCTCATTTGAATATTCAATACTGGCCATTTGTTATTAAAATTAGCTGCTTTTTAGATTTATAGACCGTATTTTTATAAATAAAACGATTTAAGTCAAGCCAGGTTTTAAGATAGTCCCAGCTCTTTTGTTATATGACATTAGAAAGTTACGAATATATTTAAAAGCTGGGTTTTACTAGACTTGACTTAAACCTTCTTTTGTAATAAGACATATTTTATGTATTTTGTTTTGTCGTGCAATCAAAGTTATTTCCTGTTACCGTTTTATATCCGTCAGCGAGGTAGGTATATGAATAATAGTGTTTTTATGCTAAATTGGCCAATCTCCTTTTACTACAAACGATATGAGTTGATATGTAAATAATTACTTTTCAATGGAATTGAAACAGCTTATTTATTTCTAGATTTAATGAAAATAAAAATGTATTAATAACACTGTTAATAATCTTGATACTTAGATTTTAAGGTAACTATTTGTATTATATTGTTTTGGTGTGTTTTAATAATGTTTTGTGTATTATCAATAAAGCTTTAATTACCTTGTAATTAATTAATGTAAATAAACATCGAAATGAGATGAATACTTTGTCTTACTTTTGTTTACTTTCCTTTTAATAAATATTATTACACAATATTTTTGTATTGATTATGGTTGGATACTTCTGAATTATGATTGAATTCGGGTGAGTAAGGTAGATATTACAATAACAGAGTCGTATATTTAAAAGTTATTGATATTGGTGAATTACTATTAGTATTACCATTCCTGACTATATTGTGGACTCTAAATAAAATCATCAAGTATCATTGGTGGATCTAGAATTTAGGTTTGGGAGGGCCTAAAGTCCTGGGAACTAAACTAAGGGTGGTCTTTATCAATATACCTCTATATTTTGTCGGCCCTGTGTAAATTTTGTCTGGTCCGTGACCCTTCTTTATCACGGGTGGACCTAGATGCTTTTGGGGGAGGGCTTGAGCCCCATTGCCCCCCCTGGATTCAATACTGTCTAGTATTATTTTGAATTAGCTTGTGCCACGTGGTTTAGCCCGCGTATCTAAAGGATTCTCGATATAAAAAGTAACCCTGTTTTTCAATTGTTGAACAGGACATGTTCTTAGCTCAGATTAGGTTCCTGCGGTAGTGGAGCGGTGCGGGAGGGATGTGTTTTAATTACGTCAAATGACAAAAGAGAACTTAAATGAACTCAATTGTATAGCGAAACAATTACAATACGTCACATATATACAGCTCCATACAGCCCCCTGCTAAGCTGTTTGTGGGATCAAGACACAACATCCAAGCATGCAACCATTGACATTTGAGTTTTTTGAGTGACAACCTTTTTGAGTGATTAAAATTATCATATCGCAGCCAAATAACATTATTTGAGTTTTTGCGGCCATGTATGTCGGTGCGGGGTTGCGGGGTGCGGAGGGATGGAGCCCTGGTACTGGTGCGTGACAAGAAACAACCACCTTTGTACTTAGAGTTAAGGTTAATACGGGGAAGACCGTTCGGTAGGGTAAGACCGTACAGTAAGAAATACCTACGACGAATTCTGAATAGCTACAAAGATCGCAGCCCAGTAAATCTAATCTTTTCGATTATCGGGCTGCTATCTTTGTAGCTATTCAGAATTCGTCGTAATCCGCTGCCAATACAGCGACTCCTCCCTTTCTTCAAACAACAACGCACGAGTGATACTCCTGGCGTTGCAAGCATTTATCGGCTACGGTGACCGCTTACCATCAGGCGAGCCGTATGCTTGTTTGCTAGTTTAGTAGTATAAATGAGGGTTAAGTCATTGGCCTCAACTGACGTGAATGTGGACAAATAGGTCGATAAAAAAGAATACAAAGTCACGTGTCGTATGCTTCGGTCATTAGGCCCCACAGCTGAGATAACATGACCTCAATCCACATTTAAAATGTTTTTGACTCACATCGGAAGAAGTATGCGCAAAGTTCAATGACCATTTGGTATAAAACTTGACACAGTTTGTTGTTTTTTCCTGTTTTTTAATTTGACACACATTTTTATTACACTCTAGCGACCGTCCCGGCTTCCCACGGGTAGCAGAGTAGTTTTTTCCGACATCTTCACCAATCAACGTCAAGTTTCAGTCACAGAACCCCTAATTAATTATACACATACGACTATCTGAGCCCAGATAACTGATATACCTACTAGGATTCCAAACCAAAAAGGTAAAAAGGTAAAATACGCCTACGTCCGTCCGTCTATCACAGCTCTATATTTCGATAATTACTAATTATATCGATTTGAAATTGCTAGCTCAAACTTATTGCAAATGAAAAAGTCAATAACATTGTGATACATGTGTGCGAAGCGCTCGTGTAGCATGATTAGCCGTTCTTAATCGATCGGCTAAGTTGAGCTACTCCTGTCGTGGTCGGTACCTGGATGGGTGACCGCCCAGTGGTATTTCAAATCGAGCGTTTCCGTGCTTCGGAAGGCACGTAAAGCCGTTGGTCCCGGTTATCAATAAATTGTGATAGTCGTTAAGCTAGTTGGATGCCTCCTAGGGGGCTTGAAAAATTCCAACAGTAGGTTGGCCACTAGACTAGCCTACCTCCACCGATCCGCAGTGGGCACGCGTGGTGGAGTATCTGCCCATTCCCCTTCACCCTGATTTGTGTGAAGGAGGCCTGTGCTCAGCAGTGGGACATTATAGGCTGATGATGATGATGATGACGATGATGACATATTGTATGCGAAGTTGGTAATTTAAAATTTAAATACACAAGCCGCGCTTCCGGGCATGCACGAGCTACTGTCCACACGCAGTCTTACCAGCCACGCTTGCATGAAAGACGGAGCGTGTAGCTGGGCTTTAAAGGTAGTCTTTAGAAACCCTCTTCCAAATCCTTCTCTCTCTCTCTCCCTTTGGGAGTTGTATGATCACTTCTCACGATGAACGTGGTGATTGTAAGTCATACGCAACCCTATTCAAACTTGATTGGTCCTGGAATAATCAAAGTTTCCACTAAAATGTGGGCAACACCGCGGGCGAAAGCCAGTACGCTCTAATCCGCCCTAATCTTCTATAATTTATCGTGCGAAGTAATGGTCTCATTTTTAATTTTGATATTCTGATGATAACACTATTTCTCAGTTTACGTGATCACTTCTATCAGTTGTCGTCCTTTAGCCGAACCGTGCGGATTGAAATTTGTGTCGAAACGATATTTAGTTTTAGTTTTAATTAGTGTTATTGTGATAGTCGTGTCAACATGTATTCAAGTAAGTTGTCAGGTTCATTTGTTTTTGTTTTCTTAATTAAGATTTTTTGAATACGGAACTGCGCATCTTATTTTTAAAGAATTGCTGGTTTTCTCAGTTGTTCTTATAATTCTGTTAATTATTATAGGTATGTTACAAACATAGTTAATTTATTTAGTGTTTATTGAGGTGTATTCTGCTTAGGCCGTCCTTAGTTTGTTTTATAAACAATATGTTTTACAATCGCCTGGTGGTAGATACATTAAATTTTCTCATTCATAACTTTTTGCTTACAAGGTCTTGCAGGCGCTTTAATAATTCTTACTTAAAGGCCCACCTTACGTCAACCTAGGCCAAAATTTTAACCATTTAACCCGTACATCCACTCAAGTTGACGCAAATACCTGACTTAGTAGTACTATTGTGAAATAGCCAAAATTGATAAAAAAGAATTGAGTAAGTATGTTGGTTCTTATAAATTCTTTGTAAAATGTCCTTGAGTGACTCCCCAAAAACATGAAAAGAGTAAAGTAAATCAAATAATGACAATAATCCAATTCAATAATTAAATTAAACTTCTGTGTGTATGCGGTAAGGATTATGACGTTATTTTTTATATTTAATGTCTCTAGCGCAGTAAGCAGTTATGTTTACCCTGAAAAAGGTGGAATAGAAATTGTTAATTGCTAAGTACCTATAGGCTAGTCATGAAAATTTTTAGTTTTCGACCTCGAGGCGTGACAGCGTTAGCTTTTGACTAGATAACAAAAATGTCTAAGAAAAGTATAAAGATGACAATATTTAAAACATTTTTTGTACATTATGGAACAGAAAGAACAAAAGGACCCAGCACAAAATGTATGAAAAACCCTGTTGAAGCATTATGCAGAAACTAACAAAAGCACCTTCAAGATGGCGGCTAACTATCACCCCTCGAGGTCGAAAACTTACTTTTTTCTGGACTCGCCTATACAATCAAAACATTTCCTACTACACCTTCTATCGTAGGGCAAAGCCTCTTTTTTGTCGCCACTGATTGGACTGATCTGTTTTATACATCAATAAATAAATAATAAAAAAGATGATGATAAACAGCTTAATATGAGAAATGAGAACGCAGTAAAAGTTACCATTGAACTCAAATAAATAGATAGATCTGAAACAGTAGCAGTTTGACAGTGTATTTTTGTATAGATAAATTAGTAATGTTACATTGCATCGTTGCACAAGATAAATTTTGAAGGAAGCAAATATACTGATAAGATAAGCAATATAAATATTATGTCCAGTCAGTGTAAAACTAAAGATAACGTACGAGCAGATTTGTCGTTATGACCCTTACGCAGTAGCTGAAGGTCGTATCTATTATTGACTAGCTGTCCCCCGCGGTTTCACCGGCGTTCCCGGCCTAAAAAGCCTATGTCCTTCTCCATACCATAGGCTATCTGCATGCCAAATTTCATGATGATCCGTTGAATAGTTGAGGCGTGAAGGCGTAACAAACGAAAAACAAGCTCAGTTTCGCATTTATAATATTAGTTAGGACCTGTGTTTTATCACAATCTCACCGCAGTGAGTGATGATGTGCCCGAAGGTGGTAAGCACACAAAGCTTAGAATTGGTTTTCAAGGGCAGGTATCTCTGGATATACTGGTAGGTGGTACCGTTGGGTTAAACTTGAGGATTATTTCCAGGCAGGCGGGTATTATAAACTACCCTACCACCGCGTGGTTTCCTCACGATGTTTTCCTTCACCAAAATCTCAAGCTCAGGAAATTCGCGACCTTTGGCATCGCATTTGACATAACTACCATTGAGTTATCATTGCTTTTTTATGTTCCAGAATTCCCATTCTCAATGGAAAATATTCCGAGGCAGAAGAGCTTCGCGTGTCTCTCTTTAAAATTCGGTTGTATACTATCAGCTCTCATTATCATTGTAAGTATACATTTATACATTTTCTTCTTTACTCATAAAACGCTGTTTAACTGAAACACTGTTTAAGTTATGTTGTGACTTATTTCATCTGATTGTGAAACAATGTCACGTTATGTTTGTGACCATAAAATCAGTATAATTAGGTTAAGGGCGTATTTGAGTAAGGAAGTTATATTTTAGTAGCGGAATAAAATTACGTGATTCATACTTGTAGCGATATCAAAGGATTATCCAAATAATCATAATAAAGCAGTTGAATTATCTAAAACTGATACTAATGAGATAGTAGACAGAAGAACTTACATTCATGCAAAATTGCTAACTAAAAATGAATTTGCAGCACATCTAAATCCAGACCTTATGGAATATATTCGACAAGGCATAGTATATCCAGTAATTGATAAATTAAACCTCCTCCTCCTTATTAATAATTTAGAAATAAACGCGTTCGACCAATAAATTTTATGGGAGTCTCTCTAATTATAGTCATATTTATTTCAAAATTACTATGAAGAGTGTGCTAGTCCTATATATATATATATTTACTAGTGGCTATGTAAGCTGTAGACCTCACGAGTGTCGATAATTATATGGAACTCCCTCGTCGTTACATTTTTTTTTCCATATAATTACCGAACTTGCACAAAAAACTTCACGAGAATCGGTTGAGGAATGCAAACATACGAAAGCATTTCTGTCCAAGCTTCTGTTACTTACTCTTTCAATAAATGAATGTATCCTTGTTTATTCCAGCTATACACAGTCTTAGCTCTAGCACAATGCATGGCAGTACTCAGCGGCTTAAGTCCAAGATTATCGACCGCAGATGTAGAAGGAATGGCCACTTACGGTATTATCGTTGGAGTCACCATCACACACTCCATTACATTTATATTAACTGCCTTCATGTTGGTTGGCACTTTACGGGTGAGTTCCTTCTTCCTTTTATACGAACTATAAGTCCCATGATATCTCCATGTAATTTCAAACATGCCACTGAGAGCTATATTCTTTTCTTAGGATACATACTGTTTTTCAGTGCTAATTGGTTTAGTGATTTCATCATCATCATCATCATATCAGCCTATGGATGTCCACTGCTGAACATAGGCCTCCCCCATTGACTTCCACTTCGAACGGTTTTGGGCCAGCCATTAAATCGATTCTGATTAAACTGATTCTAGTTTTGAAGACACTGAACTGCCTTAATACAACATGTGCTTGGTGCTTTCCAGTACGTGGTCGCTACTCGAGAACCTTTCTTCCCCAGCCGTGATAGGCTCTTCGAGCGATGTGGTCCGCCCATTGCCACTTCAGCTTACTAACTCTACGAACTATGTCCGTCGTTTTCGTTCTCCTACGAATGTCCTCATTCCGAAATTCCGAGCATAGAGCATAGTTGAGTGATTGGTTTAGGGAAGTCATAATACTGGAAAAGCGCCAAGCACATGTTGTATTAAGGCAGTTCAGTGTCTTCAAAACTAGCAATGACTACATATATGTCTAAATAATGCATTTTCCAGGAGAAATCAAATCTTATGAGGCCGTGGTTGGTGTGGACATCAATACAAGTGACGCTGTACCTGCTCATGTTCATCTTCTGGACAACGATGTACATGATCAACCATTTCGCTGATAGCTCGCTGCTCGCTTATGTCGTCGATTTCATAGGGTTATGTGAGTAGTGATTCATGTAATCTGTTCCTAACTAAATAATCCTAACTAATATTTATAAATGGGAAAGTGAGATTGTTTGTTTATTACTCCTTCACGCCTCAACTACTCAACAGATAATGATGAAATTTGGCATGCAGGTAGTCTTATAAAAGTGACTTTTACAAACAATTCAATTCAAGTATGTCCCCAAGTATTTTACTTCTTGTAAAGGAGAATTAGTTTCAGCATAATCAAAATAAGGAAATATCACCGTTATTATTTTCAGTGGTCCGTTTCTACATGCTGGTGCTAGTGGCGAGTTATCACAAGCAGCTCGATGAGGAGAAGAATGAGGGAGAAAGACTTAAGAGCCTCTTCACCAAAGAAATGTGGTACAGCTCTGCGTAACATAGGACACGGCGTCTCTCGTATAGGCTATTGTGATATTTTCTAATATAAATAGTATAACATTATATTAATTACTGTTGGATATAATTAAATGAGAATTTTATAATGAATTTTTTCTTTTAGAGCTCTGTCAAAAATATATCTTGAAATGAAAGCTTTCTTTATCAGAAGTTGTTAGATCTTGGAGCCAGGTCATCCCAGACGACAGACCGCACCGCGCCGAACTCGTGAGTCTGTGAGAATATAACCTATACAATTTTAAGCAGTATCGCACACGATGCGCAAAAATCCGGTGCACAACCCTTTGTTTTCACACAGACTTTATGTGTGTCGCAGACTAAATTCCGTCGTCTGCGCTGCACCACAGAGGATTGACTGCGCCTCCACGGACAATGAGTGCGAATGATTTGAAATAGGGGCGCCACTTATACAGTTTATGACAGCTCATAGCAATTCAACAATAGTTTTAGTTCTTAATTTGACCGCAACATGGCGAAGTATTTTCTAGTTGGTCTTTACGACTAAGTAATAAATGTAATAATCTAATAAAGCTAATATACCAGCCATTTTTTTTGCAATTACAAAAATAATTTAAATTTTGATAGGTTACGATTAAAATCGTTGTAGTTGTAATATTTTTTTATCATCGAAATAATGTTTTTTTTTATGGGATACCTACATATCGGTTGATATATGGAACCATAAATTATTAATCTTAGCCTATGAAACAATGTTCTATATTTATTGAATATTGAAAATAAAATTATTTAATAAGATTAATACAAATTTATTTGGTATAACACTTCATAAAATTTATAATATAAAACTTGTTTGTATATTTACAACTTTATCTTAATAATAATAAAATATAACCTATGCCTACATATAAAAATACGTCTTTTAATCAAAATACAATTCGAGATATAAAATTCTAAAATATCAAAAATACTCTGGTAACCTAAGTTTTGAAAGGCATTATTTATCACTTTTTTAAAACTACATGCATGTGTTAATGCACTAAGTAGTAGTCTTGCGCGTAATAGTTCCCGACCGGGAGCGCTCCGTTTAGTTCGCTCCTCCTTGGCGAACTAGTTCGCTCTTTTAGTTCCTCAGCTCCCGTCTCGAACTAGAGAAAGGCAAATCGTTCGCCCACTTTGCCAATGCTCCTGCACGATTTCTTTAGTTTTTTAAAAGTAGCTCTTTTTACCGTTACTTTTTACGTTACATACATTGTACTCATGTATATATATAATTTTTTAAATGATGTATGTAGTTCATTATAGAAATATTACCACATATTACTTAAAATGTATTCTAATTCCAAGTGTGTTAATAAGAGTTTCAACTTGAATATTGTGTAAATAATAGTGTAATTGGTTTAATAAGTATATTGTATTCCTTATTATGAATAAGTTATCGACTAGGTAACGTGCGTGACGAGTAGGGCGGCGCGCCGCTCCGCGCTCTCGCTCACTCTCGCTATTACAAGTCGATTTTATTATACCGAAGCGAACTAAGGAACTAAGGAGCGAGATATCTGGGAACTAGTTCGCGTAGTTCGTCTGTGGGAGCGCTCTTTGGAACTAGTTCGTTCGTGAACTACACAAGACTACTAAGTAGGTAATAAAGTAGGTAAGCCTACCAACACTAAACGAGCCTGGCGTTAAAGAGGCCAATATAACAGGTTTTTTTGCTTGTAATATTATTTTGAACATTAATAAATATTCTTTATTATATTATAAAATGGTTCTATTGGTTCCATTTATGGTATCATTATCTCTTTCTCTCTGCATAGCATATTTCTATTAATTGTAATTGTTTTTGTGCAACAAGAAACAAATGTTACCATTTTTTTATTATTAGTTTAGGTAATACTCATATATTTATATTGGTAACATTCCTTTACGTTGTGTATAAATGGGAGGGTTAAAAATCATGCTCTTGCAAATGAAATAAAAGCCTACTAAATTAAAACCGATGGAAAAACGCTGACGACATTATACGAGGTAAGTATAATTTAAATGAGTTAAATATTCCAGGTACCTACCTATAACTTTTTACTGTATTTTTGGTTGAATCTACCCTTAGATGATTAATAAATCAGCACATTAGGTACTGATGTGGTATTACTTAGCCCTTATATTCACAATTTATCGCTGCACAAAAACCATATTATTAATTTGGAACTTCACAATATCAGTTCCATCGTATCCATTTAAGAATAATACTAAAGCTGTTAACTATAAGGTAGAGTATAACATGGCACTCATGCTGGATCCCTGTCGCGTGTGTACTTGACCGTGCCGTCTCGCTCCATCTTCACTATGGAACTCCAGATCAGGATGACCAAGTATATCTGCAGCACTGGAAAACGAAAGAGGAATTAAATCTGACGAAGCACTCGTGGTGTAGCATGATTAGCCGTGCTTAATCGATCGGCAAGTTAAGCTACGAACGGTGTGGCCAGTACCTGGGTGGGTGACCGCCTCGTGGTATTTCAAATAGAGTGTTTCCGGCTTCGGAAGGCACGTACAGCCGTTGGTCCCGGTTATCACTTAATTGTGGTAGTCGTTAAGCTAGTTGGATGCCTCCTAGGCGGCTTGAAAAATTCCAACAGTAGGTTGACCACTAGCCTACCTCCACCGATCCGCAGTGGGCACGGGTGGTGGAGTTATTGCTAATTCATTTTCACCCTGATTTGTGTGCAAGAGGCCTGTGCTCAGCAGTGGGACATTATAGGCTGATGATGATGATGAATGAAATCTGTTTATTTATCTGTTGACGTGGTTGATACCTATCATGCCACAGGTCGTGGGTTTTATTCCAGGACATAATTTTGGGCGCATGGACATGTCTACTTGTTCTGAATTCCTGATTCTGGGAGTAATTATCAAATGTTTTTATGAAAGTAGTATACCAACTGTTATCTGGTTTCCATTATACAAGCCCTGATTCGTTTGGGATTAGATTGCCAGACGTTAACTTTCTTTACTAGCTGACTCCCGGGGTTTCACTCGCGTTTAGTTTGAATTTTTTTGCGCAGAACCCTTATATTTTTGTAAGTAGCCTTTTTCTAAGTTACTCCTCATTACATCAGCTATTGCCCGTGAAAGTCCCGTCAGAATCGGTCGGGCTATTTCAGAGATTAGCCGGAACAAACAGACAGACAGACAAAAAATTTAAAAATTGTTTTTTTTGTTTTAACTACCAGCGTATCAAATGCATGTAGTAAAAAGCTGTTATTTTGGTATGTATTACAAACGGACTTTTCAATATTATTTATTTGTATAGATAGGCCTATGTTTAACCACCATGGTCAGTGATGATGTGGCCGAAGGTGGTAAGCACACAAGCCTGGAAAGGTCTCAAGTGAAGCTATCGGACCAAACCTTCCCAGTACCCCGAGTGTAAAGAATTGACACGAGTAAACGCTTATTACGACACTTCTCTATAGGATCTATCTATTGGCACAGCGCCTCTAGCGGAATACTCATGGTACTAATTTCTCCCGAACAAAAACCGCTTTACTAAGCGTTTATTAACGTCAAATCTTTACATTCGGGGTACCTAGTAGGCATTGAATTATTACGCTCTAGTAGGATACATAATTAGATTACTATTTTTTTAGATTCACTTTATCATAGACGTTCAAATACGGGTTAAAGATATCTAAATGAACCAAAGGTCAATGCTACTATCTATTTCTATTAATGACATAAAACAGAAGATAAGAGTACTCACTTAATTGGAACAGGACTAAGAACAGCTCGCTGGCGGTCTCCTTGGTGAGGAAGGCGAGGCTGTAGACAAAGCCGATGATGGAGTACACAATCTCGAAGTACAGGTATACCTTCATCAGTATTACATGTTTCTGAAATTGAGAACAATCAAGATATGAAAGAATAGCTTCAAAATAGCAGCAATTCGCAGAATTATATATGCCCTACCCTACCCTATCTAAACCATCCAGGGCGCCACCCAAACAATTTTTTTTATTCAAATCGGTTTTTCACTAATCAACCCGGCAGATGGCGCCAGATCTAGGTTATAGACTTTTATATATATAAAAAAAAGTTGATAATACAAATTTCACTGAGTGAGCAAAATTCTACTAGGTACGAGCTAGGGAGGTGAAAATAAATATTATGTACTATTTTTGTGTAATATTTTTTTTAATCAAACTTCTCCATAGTGTAACGTCCCATTCATATTTGGGCTAAATGGATTACCTTTTAGTTTCTAATATGCTTTTTTTTATTAAGTACAGGCCTATGTTTGACCACAATCTCACAATGGTATGCGGCCAAAAGTGGTAAACACACAAACCTAGAAGAATCTGGCTTTCAAGTGCAGTTCTCGAAACACACCGATAGGTGCTTGGCGACAGCTTTTCTTCTTCATTAATCATCTTTATTTTTCAGATTTTCATCTTGAGAGTGGTAGCCAGACAGTTGGGTACTTCAAAGTATCCTACCACCGTGCCATGATTCCTCACGATGTTTTCCTTCACCGAAAGCTCCAGTTCATCGTAGGATTCGAACCCGGGACCCGATGGGATTCGATGTCAATACAACTGAGCTATCATCGACTTAAAAATTGTTTCCTTACCTTATGCAATGCCACTATGAACATGATGGTCATAGCAACTTCAATGATCAGTGCCGTCGTGTCAATGATCAGACGGGCGTACTCCGAAGCCAGCTCCGACTGCTCCGTTTGTGAGGAGTTACGTATCAAAGAGATGTACAGTGACAGAAAACATGTCACAATTAGCGTCAGCATCTGAAAGTAATATTATTTTTATTGTTATTTTTTCATCGTGCAATTTTTTTATGGTCTGTTTTAGTTGAATGCCGTGGTGTAACATGAGCTTCTGGTGGAGGAAAATGAGGACCTTAACGTGGTGATACGTTCTTCAGTCACAGGGAATCTTTTAAGAGAGGTAGAGCATAGCGTTTATGTCTCAAAGAGCTGCTCGTCCGGGGAAGTACCTCCACCTTATAGAATACCGCAGCCAATAACTTTATGTTGTGTTGAGGGGTGAAAGGTTGGTAACGCGTGTGTGATGCTTCATGTGTTGCAAGCGTCCATATGGCTTCGGTAGCTGCTTACCATCAGGCGGGCCGTATCCTTGAAGACTGACTAAGTAATAAAAACGTTTTTTCGGACAATAAGTGCGCCCGTTTTTTTGCAAAATAGCATGGAATTAAAATCATGTTGAGCAAGCAATATTCTGGAATATGGTAGATATGCAATAACCCCGTAAATATTCTATGAGAATTACCTCATAGTGCCGTTTACATTGCATCATATTTAACACGAGTCTGTCGAAGTTACAACATGGTGTGGGACCAGCTTACTGCCGGTTTCCATTAATCTTTAGTATATCATTCATTAGTTAAGTATACTTACCACATACTAAGCATGTACCTAGTTATGTCATTTCATACACAGTTAACTACGAGTTATCTGCACAAAAGAATTGATGGTTGCACAGTTAGGAAGTAAGCATTAGTATCATTCGTAGCTAAAGAACCTTGTGCTGCAATTTGAAGGTTACATATAACCCATAGAGTAAGAATATTAATAGAGTGACATTACCTTGTACGAAGCCTAAACAGTTTGCATATAGATGCATTCATAGATATGCATACACTAGTGATTTACTGTCAGTAAAACTGTCGATATTGGTTCTTGTTATTTATTCTGTTCTCGGTCACGAATTGATAGAAAACGAGAAATTGGAATTCACTATTATGTATTTAGTCGTTCAAACTATAAACGCGCAGTTCGGTTAAAGGCAGTGTTGAACATACCCATGTTCATACTCTCGTACAGGGATCACCAATAAGTTTCATTTGGGGTCCGTTTTCTAAACTAAGCTCTGATTTATAATAGAGAATATTGCTAAGTATAAGTTTCCTTGAGGTCCGCAAGAAATAGGTCGGCGGGCCGGATCCGGACCGCCATTTCGTGACTCCTGCTCTGTACCTACAGTCGCTCTATTAATATTCTATCTCTATGGTTACACCTGTCTTTAAAATTAAGCAAACAGTTTCTTCGCAGTTTTTGTTATAATATCAAACTACAGGAAGATAACTGAATTTGCGTAGAGCCACTTATTAACTAGTAGAAAATAATGAAATAAAATGATATCTTTATTATATATACTCACCAAATTGATGTAAGCGAAGGCTATTAGTCCTTTTCTTAGTGGAAAGCAGAAACAGCATCTTGTTAATATTGGGATTTCTACTTGATTGCAGATTTTGTCTCTGAAAATGAAAAACATATAGATTATTATAAAGTTCTTGGTGAACTTGAGCTTTCTGTGAAAGAGAAGGGCGACCACAGCACGGTGGTAGGGTACTTTGTAGTACCCACCTCGCTGGCTACCACACTCAAGTTGAAAATCTATCGCCAAGCAGCTATCGGTGTGTTCCGACAGCTGCACTTGAGAGCCAGTTTCTTCCAGGTTTTTTGTGGTTACCTTCGACGACTTCATCACTTACCATGGCGAGATTGCGGTCAAGCACAGACCTATAAAAATATTATATAGTTAGGTACCATTTATTATATGCTAATTATTTGGGTCATTACATTCATTCCTTGTATTCATCATCTTGGCCTTCACTCCTTTTTCACTCATATCATCCTTTAACTATATCCTTTCCATCTCTTTTTAATCTAATATCTTATTCCCAATGTTCTTTGGTGATTTTTTAACCGACTTCAAAAAAAGGAGGAGGTTCTCAATTCGCTTGTATTTTTTTTTTTTTAATGTTTGTTCCGTCATTTATGAACCGATTTGGAAAATTCTTTTTTTGTCTGAAAGGGCACACTTCCCGTTTAGTCCCATTGTCATTAGATCATTTGATTACTTCTTAGTGTACTTTGAAGTCGGTTTAAGTTTTTTGTAAAACAGTCCAATTATTCTTCTTTCTTTCTCTTCCTCGGTATTCATCTGCTAGCATATCCATTCTTCTTCCATGCACTTCTCTTTTAGTAACTTTCTATTCATCCTCGTTATATTATGGACATATATATCGATAATATCATGGACTACGAATTTAAATGTCGTAATTATTATCACTTATTTTTGTTAGAGATTTGGGAACAGTTTATACATTTTTTTATTACAAACTAAAAGTCTTATTTGATCTCATTGACAGGTGAATAGTAAGCCATTTTCTTTGCATATTTGATTTCATTTTAATTAATTGTAATATTATAACAGTAAACCTATCGGGGTCCATGAGGAGTTTGTTGCGTCGCTTCTTCTCCTCATACGGGACTTTTCCGAAGCGATAGTATTACCTTAATAGTATTACGTTGGTTCATTGCCTGCACTACACCCACCGAATCCTGATACCACAGAACTTTAAACATGGTGTTCGTATCGTTATCTTTAGACATCAGCTGCTTTTATTTAAGTTCATAGCGCAAACGCTTTCACTCGAACCCGAGCTTTTAAACAATGTTTAGATACTACTTAAAAAATAATTCCTACGCACAAAGGATATGTGCTTTGATAATTATTTATCAACGTAAATGATACTGGCACCGGAAATGCACATGCGTGAATGACTCTATTTATTCTATTAAATATTTATCAAAATACAAAATAATTTGTGCTAGTTACTTTTACTACTTAGTAAAGAAACAATCTGATACAAAGTGTAGACGTATTACTTTTCACGCTCCGGGAGAATTTGAATAAAATTATCAGCAATAAACATTTATCTCCCTATTCTATGGGATGGTTTTAACCAAGTCTAGTAAAACAAAGGTTGTAAATATATTTGTCCCTTTCTAACTATATATACAGGATTATTGGTAAAACATCTTAGTACTATATGTATAACTAACAACTTTTATCCTCATCTTTTTACAAAATATAACAGAACTTTTACCAAGAACAAACATTCCAGATTTCCTTGTTTTATTTAACAAATTTCAATTCTGTATTTTGTTGTACCAACGCCTTCGGTGCACTGTCACTCGGTATTTTTTTATGTGTAGATTTCGTAATATTTAGAGTCTAGACAGACGGATTGCATTTCAACTGCACACCAACCGCAAACTTAAAGTTTGAATACAGTTAGTACGACTGCAAGAAAACTGCAAACCAACCGCGCAGCCTGATTGCAGTCGGTATGCAGTTAGCGTGCAGTTCCAACACCAACTGCAAGTTTGCCATCGGAGTGCACTTGAAATGCAGTGCGTCTATCTAGCTAGACCCTTAGAGCGTTGAATCAAAATATTTTTATTTTTGTATGAATGTCTGATGAATTATTAAAAGTTATACAA
This sequence comes from Achlya flavicornis, assembly GCA_947623365.1. NCBI lineage: Eukaryota > Metazoa > Arthropoda > Insecta > Lepidoptera > Drepanidae > Achlya > Achlya flavicornis. The sequence goes on from OX392482.1 coordinate 11,716,485, forward strand.
CAAAAGTTGTTGTTTATGATGTTAGATAACAAAAAACCTATCTTGAAATCTGGGTTTTTTAGGACTTGATTTAACCATCTCATGTTATATAGGGGGGGATAGGAGGTAGAAGATACACAGATAAAGATAATAAATTAGAGCCAGTCTCAAAATTATTCCCACATTACAATAATGACATAAGATAGCGATCGCATGTCACAATTATACAATATGTATCTTGTCACAAACAGGCACCTGCGTCACAATGTGACACGTAATAACACCGTATTTAACTGCGACTCAATCATTATCCAGATAAGGTAGAGGAGATAAGCGGGTAAACAATCATGATGAGTGGGTAGCACGATGCCCCGGGTGTTGGAAGCATCCGTATGGCTACGGTGACCGCTTATCACCAGGCGGGCCATACACTTGATAGCCGACTTAGTAGTATAAAAAAACCGGCCAAGTGCGAGTCAGACTCGCGCACCGAGGGTTCCGTACAAACCTGTAGTAGACCTGAGTATTTGATATTAATTTCAATTTATGACGTATTAAAAAAAAACTACTTACTAGATCTCGTTCAAACCAATTTTCGGTGGAAGTTTGGACCGTAATGTACATATTATATTTTTTATAGATTTATCATTCTCTTATTTTAGAAGTTACAGGGGGCGGGACACACATTTTACCACTTTGGAAGTGTCTCTCGCGCAAACTATTCAGTTTAGAAAAAAATAATATTAGAAACCTCAATATCATTTTTGAAGGCCTATCCATAGACACCCCACACTTATGGGTTTGATGAAAAAAAAAATTTTGAGTTTCAGTTCTAAGTATGGGGAACCCCCAAAATTTATTGTTTTTTTTCTATTTTTGTGTGAAAATCTTAATGCGGTTCACAGAATACATTTACTTACCAAGTTTCAATATTATAGTTCTTATAGTTTCGGAAATAAATGGCTGTGACATACGGACGGACAGACAGACAGACAGACAGACATGACGAATCTATAAGGGTTCCGTTTTTTGCCATTTGGCTACGGAACCCTAAAAAATAACTTCAATTACACGACTGCCACTTACATGACTACAAAAATAATGTTTTCATTATTCAAGTTTGTCCGTTCTTTTAACCAATCATAGCGTCTAAATACTTGATTTAGAAGAGCCCGAAGTATTCTTAGAATCCTTCATCATCATCCAAGGTGATACAGGGCCAATAAAAGAATGGAAATAATAATTGAAAAAGTTTTAAAACACGACAAATTACAAAAATAATGGATTAAACGATCTTGTTACTGTTTAAAAAAAATGCTACCGAAATAACCTATACCCTTGAACGATTGAGGTTAAATCGTTCAAGCCTATGCTATACCGAAAGGATGTCTTATTTCAAATCTTCTACATGTGAAGTGAATATCTCTTTATTCTTTTTAACCGACGAAAAAACGGAGAATGTTTACAAGTCGACGCGCATTTTTTTTTATGTGTTATAACGCATAACTTTTTAGTAGTCCGATTTTGAATAAAACTTGAATTTTATTAGGTTTTGCAGTCGCGGATAAACCAATAACCTACGTAGGTATGTATTTTTTTGTAATATTTGTTTATCCCCGACTGCAAAACCTTATAAAATTCAAGTTATATTCAAAATTCTATACATATTTAAAAGGTTTATTATTTTTTGCTTTTCAGTTTTTGCGGTGGCATATTTTTTTTGTTAAAAAGGTCTTATTCGTTCATAAATATAATTTATACTTAGATATGAAGACTTTACTTGTGATTTCTGGTGACTTGTACCAAAACCACGTAATTTGTTTCTATGGTGGTAACCGTGGTATCTCACAGTAACGTCGGCTAAGTATAGATTATGTAACCATAGACTCTTGCGCTGTGTACTACAGTAATACATGTACCTAGGACTATTCGTAAACAAACTGCACTACGGGAGAAACATTCATTTATTTGTCACAAGCGACCCGCCCCGGCTTTGCACAAAAATATCTCTGGAAGAAAAACTGCATTTACGTAGTTTAAAAGAACAAGGACACAAACAGCGAATTTGTTTATGACTTTTCTTTTTAATACTACTTGAGTTGTAAACATGGTATTTATGTTAGATAAAATATGGAAAGATTTTTGGTTTGAAAACCACAGTATCAAAAGCTATTTAATTTTCCTCATACTTATTTGAATTCAGAGAAAGTATATCGGCTATTTTTGCGCGCAAATTGTAGCGGAGAGCAAATTTAAAAACCAAGATGATAACATAACCTACAAGCACGAATATTTTTAAATTGGTTTATATTGGTTTGAAAAAAATTCTTCTTTATTTACAACAAATATTGTATTTATCATATTTCAGGCTTCTTTCTATTGGGCAGCTGTGAAAGATTACAACTAAAACACCATCATCAAACATATCCTATGTAATACTTACCATCTAACAAAATATGGACTCAGTCTGAAATAAATGTCGTTTTCAATTCTTTTAAAAAAAAGTATGGTTTCTAACCTATGGAAATGGCGGCCTAGGTCTGCATATGCGGGATGATTTTATAAAAATCAGAAAGTCATTTACTTTAGTTTAGGCTCTGATAGAGCAATCATGAAGTTACCTCCGTTGCGGAATACATAAAAACACAAGAGAGATATTGAGAGAGGTAGAGCATAGCGTTTATTCGCTCAAAGAGCAGCTCGACTGGGGAAGCACCTCTACCTTACAGAATACCGCAGCCAAATAACTTTATGTTGTGTAAAGTTGTGTTCCTGCGCGTGAGTAAGGTCGCCAGAGCTCATAGGAGGGGGAAAGGTCGGTAATGCGTGAGCGATGCTTCTTGTGTTGCAAGCGTCCATATGGCTACGGTAACCGCTTACCATCAGGTGGGCCGTATGCTTGTTTACCAATTACGTTGTATTAAAAAAAAAACACAAGATCTGACGGGCCAATTGGCGCAGTTGGTTAAGATTCACCTTACGCGCCGCAGGTCATGAGTTCGATTCCCACAGAGGACATGCATTTGTGTGCATGAACAAATCTGTATGTCCTGAGTCTGGGTGTAATTATGTATATTAAGTATGTATTTACAAACAAAAAGTAGTATATGTAGTATATCAGTTATCTGGTTTCCATAGTACAAGCTCTGCTTAGTTTGGGATCAGATGACCGTGTGTGAGGAATGTCCCAGGATATTTATTTATTTACCTACAAATTGTAGATCTTTCTGTGCTCCAAATATACATACGCTACATGTAATTAATGTATTCTTATTTTTTGCTCGACTTTGGCATCATGTGTGGTCAGTCTCCAGAACCTTCGTAATATGACCCACGATCCGGCATCAAACACGGACATGGTTGTACCTAATTGATAAGCATAGTAATTTCTGAGAACAACAAGCTATTAATGCATAGCACTACCACAGAATAAAGGGGACAGAGACCAAGCTTCATACAACCGAGCTACGGTAGGTACACTACTACAAGCTTGAGGCGCGTGTGTGCGTGAGCACTGGCGGCTCATCACGTACGAGGGGAAACCGGTTCATGCTGGCTCGGCCAGTGCTCAAACTCAGGGCACTTGCGCATCGTGTTTGTTTACGTTTAGATTTTAATAATGGTATTTAATTATAATAATGTGTTAATATGGGTTACTGTACTAATAAAAATAATAGAATTAATAAGTTTTCTTTCAGTATCTTGCATATAATAGGTAGGTAATAGCTCAGAGTATATAAATACTACGTACAAGTATTAGCTTTCTGGTAAATTAATTTTATATTGTCTCGTTTCTCGTAAATTTATGACATGATTTGTGTTCATGATTTCAAATACATAGGTAGGTATACCAGTGTAGGTACCTACCTGCCTATCCTATTAAACGAGCAAAATGTGTATGTTTTGAGATCTCGATAATGGCTTTAACGTTTGCGATGAAATTGAATGAGATGTATAGGGGTTTTTAGGGACGAAAAAGTGATCTAGATAGATCTCATCTCTGGGAAAACGCGATTTTCCGTGTTTGTGAGCAAGCCTTAGTCACCCAGGTATGGTCAGCGTCAAAACTAGATTTGCATTTTGGTACCCTTTCGTAATAATCTGTAATAATATAATTTTTTAATAGAAATATTCTATCATCACGAAAAAGCTGATAGGTATACATTTTTAAATATTTAATTTTATTGTCCTGTCCTAGCCCTACCAAAATAGGTATAATTTTTGAACGCTCCATAGAAGCTTGTACTCTGTTCCCTTCAATCCTCTGTGGCACTACATCGGTATTGTTTGTTTAATGTTATTATAAACATCCGTCGCTACAGCGCTGTAAGCTATTTATATTTCTTGGAATTATTATTAAATTTTGTCAATTTGTCGTTTCTAATTTTTTATTATTCTCTCAAGCAGACCAGTCCCCACAAGCAACAACTATTCACAAGTATGACGCGTGTGGCAGCCACCGCCCTCTTCGTTATTATGTTTTAGTAGGAAGTGAGTGACTCGCCACACGAAGCCGCTGCAAGCAAAGGCCTAAAGTCTGAAGGCAAACTAATTCACACAAGTTGTTGCATATATCAAAATTCATCATTATCATCATCTACTTATCCTGTTCCTGTTCCTTACTCGTAGATTATCATCTTTTACACATTACATCCATCTCTTGTTTGTATAAATAAACACATGAATTTTATAACTATTTTAATATTATATTTTAATCATAATAGCATAGCAGCACATTATTATTTGTACAAAAGAAATCAATGTGCAAAGTACATAATTTAACATCCGTTGGTTGTGCAATTTATCATTTATTTCGTTTATTTATTGTGCATTCATATTTGTTTTTCATATACTTACGTAACGTTATAATATTATTCGTTATTTCATGTTTATGTTAAGATCGTTATGCCAGGTTAATTCACATAATTATATTATACTAAAATATATATATACTAAAATAATAATAATCTATACTAATATTTATAGAGATTTTGTTTGATTGTTTAATTAAACGCGCTAATCTCTGGAACTACCAGTCGGATTAGAAAAATTCTTACTGTAATTTAAAGCTATATTATCCCCGAGCATTAAGGGCTACTTATTATCCCGGGAATATGGGTGAAACCGCGGGGAACAGCTAGTAATATAATAAAGCTAAACAGTTTTATGTGTGATTGTTTATTTAAACGGGTTAATCTATGGAACTACCACTCGGATTCGAAAAATTCTTTCACCAGTAGGAAGCTACATTATCCCCGAATATTATTCATTTATCGCGGGTTAAACCACGGGGCGAGTTAGTATTTAAATATGCCTTTACTTGCAGATAGGACGCGCGTTCATAATAATTACATTATGAGAAGAATAAGAATTCCAGGAATTACTCCAAGTAATTGTCACACTTTTAAGCGGATTCTCTAACTCTATATGATGATAAGTGGTCACAAACACCTATGGATATTTGCAGATCATATTTGGTAGCCGAGATGTTAAAAGCCTAGAAGACTGCTGGCCTAAATAATAGCAAAACTATAGTAAGATTTAAATAGTTATCTATTTAAATCTTCGTCTATTGAAAGCTTAGACAATGTATTTATGTTTATTGCATAATGCAAACTCACGCTTGCATTTACATTATTTATAAGGTGTCTGTTTACACAGTTAAATATCTAATTACGTGTACAGGCAATACGTAAACTACATGCTCTACATAAAGTACATTATCGCCTGTTATTATCGCGGACTTTTATAACCTTAGAAATCAATTTTTATTTTTTAATCGCAATGGGTTCTTTATCTAGAGATCTCTATCCCAAAGAGGCTCTGTATCCATACCCCGATATGTAGAAAATAACTGAGTATGCACGCAATTGTTTTCAGTGCGATTAGAATGTAAATATTATTTAATGAATCTAAGCCTGTTTTGAAAAGAGTAATTGCTGAGTTTATTGCCGGCTCTTCTCAGCAAATGCAACCTTCCGAACCGGTATTAGAGTCAGACTTTTCATAAGTGCCTGCGAAGGTCTATTTGAATAAATGATTTTGAATTTTGAATTTTGAATTATGCAGGTTTTATTCAGGCTAGGTAGTTTAATGGTTGACTGATAGAAAAAAAAACTAAATATTTTTATTTCTAACAAAAAAAAAGGTCGCTCGCATTTAAAAAAATGCTCGCTGACTGATATATTCAATATTATTATTTTTTGTATTACCTTTGCATGCCCTATGTCTGGAGAAATATGTTGCACATTTTTTTTAAATTTAGAGATCTGTTTCTACAATATTTCAAGCAAATATAATTTAATTTCAATGAAGGTGCCATAGAACAGTCCTCCAACTTGGCATGTGCTGGTTGAACCACAGAATACCTAAAGTATATATTCTAACGCAGGATAAACGGCAAGGATGAAACGATTTTGATGTGTATATCTTTTGTATTTCTCCCAAGCATTGAGCTATTATTACTACGTATAGAGAAGCTATCATACGCAAAGGTTATGTCCCATTTTTTTAAAGTCAACTAAAGTTATCTTTAGCGCTGAAACAATAAATGAGTCGTCTAAGTAGACAGTAGAAACACGTGGCTGTCAGAACGCTTTTAGAAGTATTTTTCTCACAAATACCGTGATTTTCACGGCGCATAGGTACGCGTTTCGTGCATCGTTCTACAACAACAACTGTGGCCGCATTGCCTCACTTGAACGGAACATAGTTGTGAATTCCTGACTCTTAGAATCTAGGGACTTTCACGGCCCGAATGAATAGGTTCCATTTGGGTTAGCGTGCTCCACCTTAGGCTTCGCATTATCCTTTATGGACGGCTCAGTAGCCAAATACAATGGGCTTCATTTTTTTTTAATATTACTTGCTGTTTAATTGAATTTTAATTCAAAAGCAAGCAATGGAAATACAATAAAATAGAACACCTCTCTTCAAACTACTAATAATTAAGCATAAACTACGCGTACAGTTTAAAATTACAAAATATTGCAAAAAAATACAAAAATCCGAAAAATCCGGATAATCCGGATTTATATGTGATGATAAACTTTGAATCCGGATTTGAAAAAAATCCGGATTTTGCAATCCCTAGTTGTGATGTGTGGCGTCTTCTCTATACGTAGTAATAATACGATAATACTAATAGCTCATACTGTTACTCAAAATTTGTCTGGAAAAAATCGATTTAACGGCAAGACTGTCTACTTCGTAACTTTTTTGTTATCTTCGTAAAAAACAATAAAGAAGAACTTTGCATCACTCTTGCCTATAATGTAATCTACTATATAAAAATAAGTCGGGTTTTCCTTCCTGACGCTATAACTCCAGAACGCACGAACCGATTTCCACGGTTTTGCATTCGTTGGAAAGGTCTCGGGCTCCGTGAGGTTTAAAGCAAAGAAAGTAGGGTAGGGTAGGGTAGGGTAGGGTAGGGTAGCACCACGCGAACGGGTAGCACCACGCGAACGAAGTCGCGCCGGGCAGCTAGTGTGATATACAAATTAAGTTTAGTACCGTGTAATTTTGAACATACGTTATTTCTAAACGTAATATATCTCATTGACTTAAAAGATAACAGCCTCCATTAGATTTTTTACCGTAATTAATACGAACAATGGTTAAAGATAAATTTATTGTCATTTGTTTAAGCATTGTTCTTTAATTCTCATTAAAATAATGAATAAAATGATGCAATCTTAATATTGGGACATGAACATTAAAATGGGTTTTGGGAATTTCAAATAAGGTCATGAAACAATGTGATAAAATAAATTAGGTAACTTATGAGTTATGATTATGATACAGGTGGAACTTTGATGGGTCTATTACGATATTGAATTTTCTTACAAAATATACTTATAAAAAGCGATGTACCTATGTAACTATATTCGGGGGAATCTTGTAAGTCGAATTTCAACCACTTCCTGTGGTCGGATTGACTTGATATTTGTTATACATTAGTATATTGGATGACAATGCAAGTTTTGTACAGTCACAAAAATATATATTTTTATTTTATACCAATAAGGTGGCAAAGAAGCATACGGCCCGCCTGATGGTAAGCAGTTACCGTAGCCTATGGACGCTTGCAACACCAGGGGGGGTATCACTCGCGCGTTGCCGACCCTGAAGAAATATCTTCACACCCTTTTTGAAGAATCCCATCCTGTACTCCATTGGGAAAACCACGCCGGGGAGCTCATTCCACAGTCCGAGCGTTGTATATTAAAGGAATTTTTACCTCATGACTCCGTCATTTATTAACAGGTTTGGAAAATTATTTTTTTGTTTGGAAGGGTACACTTCCCGTTTGGTCCCATTTCCCATTGTCATCAGATCAGGATTTGATTACTTCTAAGTGTACTTTGAAGCGCGAATTCAATTTCTTTGCTTTGAAGTGGGTAATTTTTTTTTTAAACAGTTTTATCTAATGGCGTTATGAAAAGGTTTATCCTATCTCATTCAACTCTCGTATCTATGATATTTTAATATATGGTTACCATAACATTGCCAGTTCTTGATCACATTAGAATTTTAATCTCAGTATTTATCTGACTTATCATTTACAAAGTTAATACGATTTATGCAGATAGCAAAACACATGCTAAAATGACCTTTATATACTTTCCATAAAAGTAGAGATTCCATGTAAGCTTCATCTCTACATAGATGGTTAAAATTCAAGGCTGTGTTAAATCATATCACGTTTTTTGTCATGGACAAAAACAATAATTTGTTATAATATTATTATAACTACGTGGATTTCTCGTTTCGAATCGGTGATCGATGTATTGAAATAATATTTAATTTGAGTCTATAAAAACAGTTATCTTTGAAGACGTGGTAAAACATGTTTTTTTTAGGGTCCCGTACACGAAGAGTGCCAATGGGACCGTACTAATAACCCTCCGCTGTCCGTCTGTCCGTCTATCCGTCTGTCTTTTAGTGGGCTCATGAGCTGTAATAGGAGGACAGTTTAAATTTTCACAGAAGTATATTTCTATTGCTGCTATAAAATCTAAAAAAAGCCCCCCGCGCGTACTTACAAGGAAAAGTCTTGACGGGACTCACGGGACCCTTCTTGTGCGAATCCGACTCGCACTTGGCTGGTTTTTTTATATTGCTTTTTGTATATCGGCGAGCTAATACGTACATACGTGTATACATTTTCTTTGGAGTTTATGGTTTATAGGTAGGTATTATATGATGTAGGTAGGTACATCAAGCTATACAGTTCCAGTATAAGCTGATCTCGCATTGCAAAGGATTTCCGTACAATGAGAGCTCAGCTTATGATGGAAATGTATAGCTTGATATGTAGCCGTGAGTACGATTATTACCTACACCTGCAGGTAAAGGTTTTCCTTATGATATTACAATAACTGAGAGTGTATTGTAAGGTAAAACAATAGGTTATTCAAATATAATGATCCTCAAAAAAAAAAAAAAATATGTTACCTTCATAACGTTCAAGCTTCATAATTATAACGTTGAAAAAACAGTGTTTAAAAATGCAAGTTTTTGTCAGCATATGGACAAATTCTTGACGGATTATAAACCGTCATTTCGGTAAAAAATTTCCTTAGCCTTTGCGTTAAGGTCATAAGTTGTTTAACAATCAAAATTTACCACTAAGTTTTAAATACAATAGATAGATGAACCGATTTTTACCAGCTTGGAGGTTAGATAACCTAGCCTCCACTCACTAGGTCGTGGGTTTGATTCCCACCACGCATGATCATGTCTAATCTATGTGCCTGTCACAAATTGCTTTTCTAATTCAATAAATTTCGGTTTTGCAAACATTCTACACTAGATTTCCTTTCTTTGTCTATAACTTGTAAAATTTACGTTATAGTGTTATCCGTGACATAGATACAGACAGACAACAGAGTAACAGCAATAGGTCTCCGTTACGGAACCCTAAAAGGGATTGAAAATATCAAAGTTATTTACATAGGTAGGTATAATCATTTAGCAAGGTGTAAACCTGTAGGTATAAACCTTTTTGATTTGCGTTTACGACAACAGCAGAGCTATTGTTAAGTTTAGTGCATCAAACTGTCGATATCGATAAAATATTTTTTTATGATTATCAGAAGTTCAACGAACCATATTCCTCTAATCTATAGTGTCACAAGTCCGCTATGGTTAGGCACAAAACAAATCACTCCAATAAATAATATTATCAATAAAATTTAGGAAAGTTGACAAAAAATAAAAAAAACACAGTAGGAAAAATGCTATTGTAACTCCCCTGACCTTTATTGCTGTAATATATCTAAGAATCTCCTCTAAACTGACACTTTTATCGTGCAAAAAAGCCGCATCAATTTCCTTAAATGTTAATAGACACACACACATAGACAGTTGCAATAATCGTATAACTGACTCTTTATGTTTACATTTCTTTCTTTATGTTTACATTGACGGGCCCGTTGGCGCAGTTGGTTAAGACGTGGAGTCTTAACCTATAGCGCCGCAGGTCGTGGGTTCGATTCCCACACAGGACATACATTTGTGTGCATGAACATGTCTGTATGTCCTGAGTCTGGGTGTAATTATGTATATTAAGTATGTATTTACAAACAAAAAGTAGTATATGTATTATATCAGTTACCTGGTTTCCATAATACAAGCTCTGCTTAGTTTGGGATCAGATGACCGTGTGTGAGGAATGTCCCAGGATATTTATTATTATTTCGTTTATTCATATTATATACATATTAAATATATTTTTAAATATTTTTATAAAACCATGGCTTACAAAAAAGAACATTTAAAAATATAAAAAATAGTGTTCCGCCGGTGTCGGGAGCAGGGTCCAAGCTACCGGTGGTTAGGGCTGCAGAGACAGGAACCTCCTCACAATGCGAGCCGTATCGAGGAGTACTGCCTTCTGAATCAGGCTCTTGATCCAACCGCCTAACGAGAGCCTCGAGAGATGTTGGTCGAGGCTTTCGGCCATCAGGCCATTTGCCGTAACGACAATCGGCACAATGATAGCAGAGCTCACATTCCACATGTCGACAACCTCGTGAGCTAAGTCGAGATACTTTATTTGTTTCTCTTTCTCAGCTTTCACGAGGTTCCCGTCATGGGGAATGGTAACATCGACTATCATTGCGTGGCGCGCTAATCGGTCTATCACCACTATGTCAGGCTTATTGGCAACAATAGTCCTGTCAGTAATGATAGACCGATCCCAGTACATCGTGACATGGTCATTTTCGAGAACTGGGTCGGGCACATACTTGTAATACGGTACCTCAGCATCTACAAGTTTATATTTCAAAGCAAGTTGCTGGTGAATAATCCTGGCTACTTGGTTATGCCTGTGCAAGTATTCGCCGTTAGCCAGACGAGAACAACCAGAGATAATATGTCTAATGGACTCACCCGGACGGTGGCATGCCCGACACACGTCAACCGTCCCGTCCTTCATGATATGTCTCCGGTAGTTATTCGTCAAGATAACTTCGTCCATAATTGCACAAACAAAACCTTCCGTTTCCCCGAAGAGGTCACCAAAACGTAGCCAGGATACGGACGCTAAAAAATCTACACCGGGCTCATGAAGGGCCCGATAGAAGCGCCCGTGAAGCTCCTTGCTTTGCCATATCTCCCTGCGGTTATCCGTGGTAAGTATCACAGGTTTGCGCCAGTTCTCTTTAGCCATGGAGAGCGGGGTAAGCCCCTTGTCCACTGCCACCACATCACGGTGCATACCCACTTCGGCTTTTAGAAAATATTCCCTGAGGCTGCACACCTCGCGGTTGTGGAGGGTCTTAGCATTTAAAAAGCCGCGACCCCCGCACTTCCGCGGGATGTACAGTCTCATCACCGATGAGCGTGGGTGATGCATCCGGTTTGCGGTCAGCAGTGTACGGACCCTTCTATCCAGGGCGTCAAGTTCAGTCTGAGTCCATTTGAGTATGCCGAAAGAGTACATCAAAACCGGCATGACCCAACCGTTGAAGGCGCGCACCTTGTTTCCGCCTGAAAGAAGACTATTTAATACCTTCTTTAGGCGACCAAAGAAGCGCTCCTTCAACGATTGCTTCATGTCAGCAATGTTGATGCCTAACGCTTCCGACATACCCAAATACTTGTAGCTTTCGGATGAGGAGAGGGATCTAAGTTGTATGGAATCCGAGAGTTGGGTTCCCTCGGATTCCATAATCTCCCCTCGCTTTACATGCATAACTGCACATTTGTCCACACCAAATTCCATCCTGATGGCGCTACTGAATGTTTCTGTTATTTTCAGTAGCTCCATCAGTCGAAATTTGTTGGGGGCAAAGAGTTTCAGGTCATCCATGTAGAGGAGGTGAGAAATAACCTGACCACCTCTCCTCAACCGATAGCCTAGACCTGAATCCTCTAGCAGTGTGCTTAGAGGATTCAGGGCCAAGCAGAACCAAAGTGGACTCAAACTGTCGCCCTGGAATATTCCCCGTTTAATCCATACAGGTTCATCATTCCCCTGAATCTGTCGACATCCCGGATAGCGAAGGACCGTCCTCCATTGCCCCATACATGTCTCAAGGAAGGTGCGTAGAGTTGCATCAATCTTGTACAACTCCAGCACCCTCATGAGCCATGTATGTGGCACAGAGTCGTAGGCCTTCTTATAATCTATCCAGCATGTAGACAGATCCTTGCGGGATTGACGAACCTGTTGGCTTATGGCCATGTCGATGAGGAGTAGCTCCTTAGTACCGCGGGACCCATTCCTACATCCATTTTGAGAGGCAGACATAATTGAATTATCGTCAATGTGAGTGTTAATTTTCGCTCTCAAAATGGATGTAAGAAGTTTATAAACCGTCGACAAACATGTGATCGGTCTATAATTCTTGGGTTCCGCGGGACTACCTGACTTATGGAGCAGGTGGGTAACGCCTGTTGTTAGAAACTGTGGTAGCGACCCAGACTCTAAGGATGACTGGAACTGAGATGCCAGGCAAGTGTGTGAACTAGTTAGCCATTTGAGCCAGAAGTTGTGCAGTCCGTCCGGTCCCGGTGATTTCCAATTCGGTAACGGACGGACCGCTCTGGCAACGTCTAATGGTGTTATATTGACTTTTTCCATGTCTGGTATAGTTTCACACACTCGCTCGACATCCCGCATCCAGCCAGCCTCAGTGTGACAGACGGGCACCGACCAGATGCTGCGCCAGAATGCACTTGTAGCGGCATCATCCGGGCGGTACACGTCCGTCACACTTTGTTCAGGTCGCTCCCAAGCTCTATATACCCACCTCTCATCACTCTGGAACATGCGATTTTGCGTGTATCGATCAACCCGCCGCTTATACCGCCGAATACGGCTCGCCCATGCACAAACTTTCTGCTTCAGGAAGTCGATGCGCTCTGTGACACGGGACATGTATTCTGGGGGACTAATTCCTGTTCCCGAGAATGCCCGCCTCACAAAGCGCATTACTCGTGGTCGAGTGTTGCCCTCCCTGAAGCAGTATAGTTTACCGATGAGGACCCTGGCCCCATCGATACGACGCTCGATCCTGCACTGCCAGGCTGGCACGGTTGGTTTTGGTCGAGTAGCTTCGTCACAGTTTGGGAACTTGACGTTAGCTAAACGACATGCCGCAACAGCCCCGCAATACAGGATCGAGTGTGTATCAACGAGATCCTCGCTGCTTTCGAAAAAAATCTTAAGCTGCAAGTCCAAGGCACCCACCAGCGCCCTATTTTTGTTGTGCATAGGCAGGCGTGGTAATCGGGGTCTAAGTTCGGTCGGAGTGTACCTATACTCGCAAAACGCATCCTCCAGTGCGCTCCTCAATCGGTCGTTGTACTGGCTACTTACTGTGGCAACCCTATCATCCTCCTCTTCAACACGATGATTGGACCGCGGCGGGATTGCATCAATAGACGCTTGTGTCGCGGTTTGTGCTGAAGTTGAGACGATATGGCTGTTCAGCACCTCTGAGCGCAGCCTATCGAGTGCGGCATCATCCAACCTATGATTGCGTTGGATGACCCGCACCTGATCCGACAGTCGTTGGGCCGAAACGTTGACGGTTGGCTCTAGTTCCTGAAACAGAGACAGCATCCTAGCACGGTACGCGGTGAGGTTAGTTCCCCCCTCTGTAGACCCGTAATATGCGCGCATGACGTTCTCGTTCATAGACTGAGTCCATCTCATGCGCTGCACACAACCACCGGCAGCGGGGACCCGGCTCGGGGCCGGTTGGCCCCTAAGTCCCAAGCTCCTCGGTGGCCGGCCTCTCCCCTGCCGACGTACAGGTGTTGGCGGCGACGGCTGGGAAAAATACTCGTCGTCCGAGCTCGACGCAACTACCGCGGCCGGTGTCGACACAGCGCTTAAGGTGGGGCTGGGTACCGGCGGCGGCGAGGCGGAACTGAACAACGAGTCCGGAGGTGGTAGGCGTGCACGAGCTGCTGCTGCTCTTGTCAACATAGTGCCTTCATTTTCCTATTTTTCTTTTCGGATCATTCTTGGATTATCGGAGGTGACATCTGTCATGCATGTCACCTCCGATTCGGTAGATTTTAAGATGAATCTATTGCATTTTGGGTGTGTTTTTAACTGTTTATAACGGTTTATGTGATTTTCTGGTTTCAGGTTCAATTTAAATGTAAAAACTATTGTAGAAATGCGTCAAATTAATATAACTGAGAAAATTGAGAAAATGTGACGATCTTGTTGACACGGTGTTGCCAGATCATTATTATTATTATTATTATTTCTAAACCTAGAATATATCCTTGGAATATAAGATGTTGTAAGCATATATAAAACCGTATAACTTAAAAAAAAATATATAAAACCTAATACCTCATCAGAAACATGTAAGGAAAACAAAGCATCGACTCGATATCGACATCGGTCAAACACTAGGATATTGGCCCAGTAAGCAAGGCATGAAATTAGGGTCATGAGAAAGTGGATGAACTAATAACCGTCACATTTAAATTCTAAATTCAGAACGAATTGTTTTTAAGAACGGACATTGTTTTAAATCCGGTAGCGTAATATTTTTATGGAACGGTTTATTGTTTCGGGACATTTGAGACGGTGTTTTGTCATAAATTTTAACAGCGGTTTTATTTTATGTATAATAGCAGGTTTTAAGTTTTTCTTACTTATTACGGTACATTAATGTAGTAAATGATGAACAACGTTTTTAGGTTGTAATGTAATGCCTAATACATAAGTAGACTTTATGAGATTTGAAATAAATGTATCAAATTTCATTTTGAATCTATGTCGATAGGAATTGGATACCTACTTGGTTTCAATTTAAATATTGTTCGGTGGAGGCATTATTAACTATTTCCGAAGGATTCTCCAATTCGTTATATGATTGACTCTGTGGTAGAGATTATAAGGTACCTCAAAGAGAAACCTGGGGGCACTTTTAATTGGGTACGCGGGTGAAACCGCGAGGAACAGACAGTACTAATACATTATTCTAGTACCTATGTGCATTGATCTAATTAATTTACTGATTATCTAGTTTATCCAACATCGGGTTATTCAGGCAGGATAAGGTATGTATTGTAATTTGTCGCCTAATCACTAAGAGCGACCTTCTGTGCTATAATGAATGACCGGTGGACATCATTCAGATCATTCATCGACTCACCTTGAATATTACCGGAGTTTCTCAAACAGGGAAACAGGGAAAATATAAGTATTCAAATGCTAAAACAAGGTACACTCTTTATTAGATTCATTCATTTCAATCCTACCTATCATATTTAATTAATAATAATTACTGGCCTATTTACTATTTTGATTTTTATCGATATATTTAATTAAACACCCCAACACTTGAATACCCAGCTAAAATATTGATCGGTGCTATAAAGGAACAATTGGTGCTCTAACGGGATTACTTCCTAACTTCGCCGTGCATTAATGGACTTAAGTCACAGATTATTAAATAGTTACTACGTAACTTAAGTCTCCAGTATCGTAATCTTACTATTTAATTTTAACAACAACACATACATTCACTCTCACTCACCCCATACGCACATACTCATACTTACACATCAAACACACCCCTGTTTGTACAGACACCCTTACGAGGACCTTATCTTTTCTTGTACAAACCGAGGACCCTCCGAAAAACAGGTTTAATGACCTCACAGGGTTTTATGAATAAGATAGAAAGAGACAGGAAAAAAAATCTAGAGTGATGACCTTATTGGTATAGCGCTATCTCAGTTTTTTGTCGTATGAATTGTGGCTATCATACCGAGGACCTAAAATACACACCTAAACGTGACCAGCGATGCACATACGAGGGCTTTGTGTGAGCCAACCGAGGACCTCTTACGTAAGCCCTGCCATATACTTCCGAGGACCTTTTTTACACATTATTACTTATATCTTGTACAAAGTGCGGACGCTGTGTTTGACTTTACTTTACCAAACCGAGGGCAGTTTCCCGCGCAGAACTTGATCAAAGCGAGGACTTGGAAAATCTACCTAATCAATTTGCGTTTAAGATAATTTATTAATGTTATCTTTATTTCGTACACACATTTTCTAATCTGAGCTACCAAGCGAGGACATGTCAGTGACTTTAAGTTCGTTGGCGCTTTTCAAAAGATTTTTGTCAGAGTGTCGAAAGCAACAGCTTTATTTAGTAAACAAGCATATACGGCCCGCCTGATGGTAAGCGGTTCCCGTTGCCATATGGACGCTTGCAACATACGAGGCATCACTCACGCGTTACCGACCCTCCCCAATAAGTTTTTACTTTAGTTACGTTACAAAGTTTAACTAAAATATTAACCATTTGTGGTGATGTGATGCTCCAGCCAGGGTCGTCATAGCACTTCATGAGTCAAGTCCTCAACAGTTGACAGTATCGTCTTTAAAATTGGCATACGCCTTAGGTTTAGATTGTGGTGGTGCCAGTTTGTGGTGATGCTGCAGCCAGGGTCGTGTCTTCACGAGACAAGTCCTCAACGGTTAATAACATCGTCTTCAAACTTGGCATACCCGTAAGGTTTAGAGAGTTAAACTAGTAAATTACCAGTTTTTGGTGATGCTGCCGCCAGGGTCGTGTCTTCATGAGGCAAGTCCTCGACGGTTGATAGCATCGTCTTCAAATTTGGCATACGCGTAAGGTTTAGAGAGTTAATCTAGTATATTACCAGTTTTTGGTGATGCTGCAGCAAGGGTCGTGTCTTCATGAGGTAAGTCCTCAACGGTTGATAGCATTGATTTCAAATATTGCATACGCGTAAGGTTTAGAGAATTAAACAAGTGTATTACCAGATTTTTGTGATGCTGCAGCCAGGGTCGTGTCTTCATGAGGCAAGTCCTCAAGGGTTGATAGCATCGTCTTCAAATTTGGCATACGCGTAAGGTTTAGAGAGTTAAACTAGTAAACTACCAGTTTTTGGTGATGCTGCAGCCAGGGTCGTGTCTTCATGAGGAAAGTCCTCAAAGGTTGATAGCATCGTCTTCAAATTTGGCATACGCGTAAGGTTTAGACAGTTACACTAGAAAATTACCAGTTTTTTGTGATGCTTCAGCCAGGGTCGTGTCTTCATGAGGAAAGTCCTCAAAGGTTGATAGCATCGTCTTCAAATTTGGCATACGCGTAAGGTTTAGAGAGTAAAACTAGTATATTACCAGTTTTTGGTGATGCTGCAGCAAGGGTCGTGTCTTCATGAGGTAAGTCCTCAACGGTTGATAGCATTGATTTCAAATTTTGCATACGCGTAAGGTTTAGAGAATTAAACAAGTGTATTACCAGATTTTTGTGATGCTGCAGCCAGGGTCGTGTCTTCATGAGGCAAGTCCTCAAGGGTTGATAGCATCGTCTTCAAATTTGGCATACGCATAAGGTTTAGAGAGTTAAACTAGTAAACTACCAGTTTTTGGTGATGCTGCAGCCAGGGTCGTGTCTTCATGAGGAAAGTCCTCAAAGGTTGATAGCATCGTCTTCAAATTTGGCATACGCGTAAGGTTTAGACAGTTACACTAGAAAATTACCAGTTTTTTGTGATGCTGCAGCCAGGGTCGTGTCTTCATGAGGAAAGTCCTCAAAGATTGATAGCATCGTCTTCAAATTTGGTATACGCGTAAGGTTTAGAGAGTTAAACTAGTAAATTACCAGTTTTTGGTGGTGCTGCAGCAAGGGTCGGGTCTTCATGAGGTAAGTCCTCAACGGTTGATAGCATCGTCTTCAAATTTGGCATACGCGTAAGGTTTAGAGAGTTAAACTAGTAATCTACCAGTTTTTGGTGATGCTGCAGCCAGGGTCGTGTCTTCATGAGGCAAGTCCTCGACAGTTGATAGCATCGTCTTCAAATTTGGCATACGCGTAAGGTTTAGAGAGTTAAATTAGTAATCTACCAGTTTTTGGTGATGCTGCAGCCAGGTTCGTGTCTTCATGAGGCAAGTCCTCGACGGTTGATAGCATCGTCTTCAAATTTGGCATACGCGTAAGGTTTAGAGTTTAACTAGTATATTACCAGTTTTTGGTGATGCTGCAGCAAGGGTCGTGTCTTCATGAGGTAAGTCCTCAACGGTTGATAGCATTGATTTCAAATTTTGCATACGCGTAAGGTTTAGAGAATTAAACAAGTGTATTACCAGATTTTTGTGATGCTGCAGCCAGGGTCGTGTCTTCATGAGGCAAGTCCTCAAGGGTTGATAGCATCGTCTTCAAATTTGGCATACGCGTAAGGTTTAGAGAGTTGAACTAGTAAATTACCAGTTTTTGGTGATGCTGCAGCCAGGGTCGTGTCTTCATGAGGAATGTCCTCAAAGGTTGATAGCATCATCTTCAAATTTGGCATACGCGTAAGGTTTAGACAGTTACACTAGAAAATTACCAGTTTTTTGTGATGCTGCAGCCAGGGTCGTGTCTTCATGAGGAAAGTCCTCAAAGATTGATAGCATCGTCTTCAAATTTGGCATACGCGTAAGGTTTAGAGAGTTAAACTAGTAAACTACCAGTTTTTGGTGATGCTGCAGCCAGGGTCGTGTCTTCATGAGGCAAGTTCTCGACGGTTGATAGCATCGTCTTCAAATTTGGCATACGCGTAAGGCTTAGAGAGTGAAACTAGTATATTACCAGTTTTTTGGTGATGCTGCGCCTAGGTTCGTGTCTTCATGAGGCAAGTCCTCAACGGTTCATAGCATCGATTTCAAGTTTGGCATACGCGTAAGGTTTAGAAGGTTAAACTAGTATATTACCAGTTTTTGGTGATGCTGCAGCCAGGGTCGTGTCTTCATGAGGCAATTCCTCAACGGTTGATAGCATCGTCTTCAAATTTGGCATATGCATAAGGTTTAGAGAGTTAAACTAGTCAATCACCAGTGTTTGGTGATACTGCAGCCAGGGTCGTGTCTGCATGAGGCAAGTCCTCAACGGTTGATAGTATCGTCTTCAAACTTGGCATACACATTAGGTTTAGAGAGATAAACTATTATAATGACCTGTTTGTGGTAATGCTGCAGACAGGGTTTTCTCTTCATGAGGAAAGTTTACAACAGTTGATAGCATCGGTTTGGCATACATATTAGGTTTAAATAGTTCTTATGTTTGACCTAATCTCACCATGGTAAGGGTCGAATGATGTCGAAGGTGATAAGCACACAAAGCCTAGAATTTAACGCTACTGGAACACATCGGTAAATGCTCGGAGACAGATTTTCCACTTTCGAATGGTAGCCAGGTAAAAAGTAAGAAACAAGCAATAATTCTCATCTGGAATTGTTATGTAAAATCTATTCAATATGTATCATTTATTAAATAAACAACTTACACGTAATATATTTTAATGTATTAAATACATATTCATCATAAAAAAAATAGTGTATTTTAATTTTCGATAAAGTTTTATGTTCGTCCACGTTATTTGTTTCTTTGTACTTTTGGTTTGCTTCAAATCTTACTACTGACATTTCACTTAGACGGCATTTCTACTTTAGATATAGATTCTTCTTAAACATAATGTCGTATGTTAGGTATTTAGCACATATTGCAGAAGAAGCATCATAATCCTCGTGCACTTAGTAGCTACTAAAGATGTTTTTAAAGATTTAATCTAACTTATGAACGCCTAGGAAATGATAGTACAACACTCGTCTTTACACAAGATGAAAACAGTCAAAACGAGGACTATAATACACACTGTTCGGAAAATCTAGCAAAGCGAGGTCCTACATACACACTGTTCGGAAAATCTAGCAAACCGAGGTCCTACATACACATTGTTCCGAAAAACTAGCCAACCGAGGTCTTTTGTGTGAAAGGTAACACATATGTCCTCGGATAATACAATCAACATGAAGTTATGTGTAATGAGGGTGTGTGAGAGACGAAGTGGCGCCATCTGGTGGGATACACACTGCCTGTGTAAGATTATGGATTTTCTTGATCAAACCGAGGTTCGGACCACTTTTTCATATTAAGTATATAGAAAGGCTCAAAATCGCTTGCAGATTACGAATCTTTGGTCGGGTCAAACCGAGGACCCTCGAAAAGGTCCTCGCTTTGAAAAGGTCCTCGGTCGTGCCTTGTGTATTCATACGCACGTCCTCGGATGGTACTTAAAACAAACACACCTCATACTTCATACACACTAACTCCTTGCACAGTGGTTCCTCCTTTTGTTTTTATAATCAATATCTAAAAAAAAAATGTACAAATTGTCATGTTATCCCATATACCTATCTTGTTTTTGTTTAGTTGCTTGAGATTTAATAAATTGTTTACATAAACCGTGGGGTGGAGACCTGGTGTCCTGAAATACAGTCCCTGCCTAGATTAGGCACCAGTCTCCCGCAATCTAAGTATATTGATGTGTTAATGTAGCTATGTATTATTGTTGTAACTTATTGTGGGAGAAATAAATACTTTTTTTTTTTTTTTTTTTTATAGCATGAGTGACGTAGTCAGGTAATGTTTTCACGGAGCAGCGTGACCTATTTGCGGGTTAAGGTTACACAGAAATATAAAAAATTAACTTTGAATTTCTACAGTTCTTCTGAGAGAGTAAAACAGTTTGAGAAATATGCAGTCGTCCAATTACACAAGTTTCAAGGTTCCATAATGAATGTAGCTAATATGGTAATTACCTAGCAACTAGTAGAGATCTGCCTAGAATCTACGTCATTTGAACTTACTAGAAAAAAGTTACGAGTAAATATTATTCAGTTAAAAAAAAAAGAGTTTTTTTGTTTTTAAAATTATTTACTGAATCTATTATAGCTAGAACCTAGTTCTTTATTCAATTAATAACCTGGCGGGCACTCTTCAAGGTAAACTTGAAACTTGCTTATAAAAGCAACTGGTGTTACCACCGGTTAAGAAGTCAGCCTTACTGAGAAGAACCGGTAAGAAACTAACAAGGAACCTACATGTTTCTTTTCATGGGAAGTCTTCATATTTTTTTACTAACTCATAGACTGTAATAATGCGCATATAATACATTACTTATTTTAAATTGTTTATTAAAACCTTTGTAAAAAACTGTTTATTTCGTTTATTTATTTAATGTTTTTATCACAAAATGAACGTGCATGTGTTAGGTATAAGAATAATTAAATCAATTTTTAATTCAAACAAATAACACGTTTCTAATAAATTACTATATGTTTTATTTTATTTCGAAACATAATTCGTGATACTAATAGTAATTAAATTAGCCTTATCATACAAACAGCTGTTTCTGCCCACAGCTACAACATATTGTTTCAAAACAGAATATTGTGATGGGATAAACGCACTGTTTTTAACCGACTTAAAAAAAAGAGGAGGTTCTCAATTCGGTTGTTTTTTTTGTTTGTTACCTCATAACTCCGTCTATCATTTATTAACCGATTTATTTTTTTGTCTGGAAGGGTACACTTCCCGTTTGGTCCCATTGTCATCAGATCAGGATTTGATTACTTCTTAGTGTACTTTGAAGTCGGATAAGTTTATTTTTAACCGACTTCAAAAAAAGGCGGAGTGTTTATTATCTCATAACTCCGTAATTTATTAAACGATTTGGAAAATTCTTTTTTTGTTTGGAAGGGTACACTTCCCGTTTGGTCCCATTGTCATCAAGTCAGGTTTTGATTACTTTTTAGTGTACTTTGAAGTCGGTTTAAGTTTTTTGTAAAACAGTTTTTAATTATTTTAGGTAATATCGAGCAATCCAATCTTGCACCTTTTAAAAGTTTTTGCACTAACCAACTAAACTGCAACTAAATGTTTAGTGTGTCCTTGACTTAGCCAATCGCAGCGCACTGTCGGTAGTGAGGAGTTGGCGGAATAGCCCCTAGACAAGATGGATGTCGACAATCGTCATCGTTACTAAACGATCATCCTTTGTATGGGATTGACATAAGAATTTGTTAAAAACCACGTGTTATGTCGCTTTTTAATGTAAATCCACAACATATGATCGTTTAGTATCGATAACGGTTGTCAATATCCATCTTGTATAGACCTCCAGCTGATTACAAAACAAAATTAACGTCACTCTTTGGGGTTCTTTGGGATATTTGTTCGAAGTTAAAAAACAAATGCAAAGTAGCCAATGTCTTTAGATATGCTATTTCGTTACGATTCGTTGTGCCAAGTGTCAAGTGCTAATAAAAAAAATAAACTCCCTTTCGCTTACTCATTTAGAGAGATAATCCTTAGAAATGGGGATAACATTCGACCGATAGGTAGTTGACGAGGATAATGTCCTTATTTTTAACACTCTTTTACTACTGTGAATGGGGATAACATTCGACCGATAGGTAGTTAACGAGGAAAAGTCCTATTTTTTAACACTCTTTTACTACTGTGAATGTGAATGGGGATAACATTCGACCGATAGGTAGTTAACGAGGAAAAGTCCTAATTTATTAACACTCTTTTACTACTGTGAATGGGGATAACATTCGACCGATAGGTAGTTGACGATGAAAATGTCCTTATTTTTGAACACTCTTTTACTACTGTGAATGGGGATAACATTCGACCGATAGGTAGTTAACGAGGAAAAGTCCTCATTTTTTAACACTCTTTTACTACTGTGAATGGGGATAACATTCGACCGATAGGTAGTTAACGAGGAAAAGTCCTCATTTTTTTTTGTGAATTACCATCTCGTACCAAGCCGTACTAGTTACGGTTAATTTAAATTTTCCTTGTACACACATAATAATGCATACGCAATGCATAATTACTATGACTTTTAAAAAGTAACCCTGTTTACCATTGAATTATTAGACTGTTTACTTTTAAAAGTCTTTTCTCTTCATTCAGTCTCTTCATTTGCGTGGGAAATAATCATAGAAATTGTAGAAAGTGATACCATATTTTTTAAGAATATGTTCGTCAATAATTTCACTGATATACATACATTCCAACAATATAAAAAAAAAATGCATCGCGAGAGCCCATAAATTCTCTTGATTTCACAATCAGCTCTATCTGTCTTATTATGGTGCGTCCATACTACGCGAATCGAGCACGAGACGAGCCACGAACGAACCTACAACGAGCACCATGCGAATCCCTTTTTGTTCGTGAAATAACTGACAATCGCGCTCGTTCGAGGCTCGCAAGCCCGTCCACGCTACGCGAATCGTGCATGCAGTGTGCTCGTTCGTGGCTCGGCTCGTGCTCGGTTCGCCAAGCATGGACGCACCATTACATGAGATAGTCCCATGTGTTAAGGTAACCCAGGGCCAGTAGACAAGATGGTTATCGACAATCGTCATCGACAGTAAACGATCAACTTTTGTATGGGATTGACATTTCAAATCGAAATATCACGTGATTTTTAACAATCTCTTATGTCAATCCCATATAAAGGTTGATCGTTTACTAACGATGACGATTGTCGACAGCCATCTCGTCTAGGGGGGCTGGCTCTTTTCATTATATGACGTTAGAAAGAGACGAAAATATTTAAAACCTTTTACTAGAGTTCATAGCGTTTAAAAAAAAAAAAACTGTTGTAATATAAGTCGAAATATTTAAGCGTTAATAAATTCTAGTATACTTTAGTATATCAAATGCTTACAAAGTTAACACATAAGCAGTTATACTCGCAGTTTCCTCCAAGTCACAAACATTGTCGTGAAATGATCATTGTTTTACCATTTCAAATGTCAGATGTGAGTTTACTCGTCGTTATTCTCGAACCTGCGACCTCCAGGTCATGAGGTTCTCTCAAGGAATTTTGCATTTGATTTGTCGTTACGCAAATACAATATAATGGTGCGTCCATGCTACGCGAATCGAGCACGAGCCGAGCCACGAATGAGCACACTGCACACTTATACGTACATTATGTACTTGCATATTTCACTCTTCTCTTTCTCTGTGTGGTCTTGAGTTTGGTCAAGTATTTACCATCGTACACTACTAGTACCTACCATTTCCAATACGGAGGCTGTGAAGATGAGATCCGAAAACGATGAGTATCCACAAGATTTGTAGTTGAAAGACTGGGAAAGACCTAAAATGTAAATCTTTGGCTCGAAAAGCGTTTATTGTTGTATAGGAGAAATTTTATACTAAACAATCAAAACCTCTGCTACGAGCTGTTAGCAAATATATCTAGGTTGACATTCCCTGACTCTGATATCACCCTATCCTTCTAATATTATATCGATAGATCGACGGATTTTTTACATGGAGATGGGTACGATGCGATGGTGCCGGAGAGTTACGCTACGTTATCACAGGAACGTGGGGGAAACCATGGAGGCTTGTTAGTTTTAGTTACACTCAAGCTGTAAATCTATCGATAAACACTTGCCGGTTGAAATAAATATTATGGCGATTTTTCCGAGACAAGCGAAAATTTTATTTCCTACATTAGTAATTTATTTGAAGGCTCGATTGTAAAATCCGGCCTAATGTATATTTTTAGGTAAGTTTCACTCTCGTTACTGTTTTTATGACAGAAAAATATAATCTAATAATTACTGGGGTCGTAGGTTAAACTTCGCACCGGAAGCATTCATTAGATAAACAATACTTTAACAACGTTTGTGTACAAATAGTCATTCATTAATTATCGGAAAGTTGATAGGTATGAGACAATAACGACTATGAACATTAATTAACAGATGGCAAAGGAAACATCAATTTGACACAAAAAAAATATAACAAAACTTTTTTTCCCATATCTTGTAAAATCTCATTTCGTCACAAGCAATTAAATGAAAACACATAAAACGTAATACGTAACAACACACACACAATACGTAAAAATCACAGTAAAAATAAAAAGTATGGGGTGTGTGATCAGAGATATTCATGTAAATCCCTTGTGATAGATAATAGTACCAATCTATTTTCGTAGTATCGAATTTGAAATTTATGTAAAAAGAAAATATAATATCATTTTTATTTACTACAAATATGTACAAAATACAATCTATATATAGAAAATTTCCTCAAGCCTGCCGCTGCGGCAATGTTCCCAGAAGGCTGGCAGCGTTTCCTCTTTGGATAGCCAAGCTGACGCGTTGGCGGAAAAAGCTAATGTATTAACAAAATAAGTATACTATATTCTGAACCCGCCCATTTAATTCCAGAACAAACCCTACGTGATGAGACAGTCATCTGATCGTTTAGTACTGGGATAATACGCGAGCCATACACACACATGCAACTACTATGGTGTCTATGGTACAATAAGACCGGCCAAGTGCGTGTCGTCAATGCAGAAAGTGTGCGATTCCGTATCATAAGTAGCAAGCAATTATTTTGACCGCACATGTAAGTTCAAGTTCTATAATACATATTGTATGTATATGATTATGATTGAATATTGTTGCAAAGCGTACAAAAACGGACAGAATAAAAAAGCCCCCTCAAAAGGAAGCTGAAGCAATATTGCTAATGAAATTCATTTTTTCGATTTTACAGCAATCTTATGCAATTCATGCATTCCGAATATTATAATGAATTGAATTGTGTTGTTTAGTGACTGACTATTTTACCAAAAAAAATTGGAATTACCTAGGTACTGCCGAGCAATCAAAAAAAATCCCCAGCTCTTCTCAAAATTACCTGTGATATTATTATTTAAACGAATTCCATTAGCAATATTGCTTTAGCTTCCTTTCTAGCTCCCCAGCTCTTTTCGGCAAAATTACCTTTGAAAATATTATTTAACCCTAAAAATGACGCACTCATACTGATTGTTTCATTTGTTAAATTGTCCTTTGTATAACGTAAATTTTACACATTTACACTTTGTGGAAAACCATTGTATTTTGATGTAGCTCAAATTACAGTTTAAAGTTAATTTACAATGAGCCACCTCAATTGAAAGAGGGCCTCTTTCAATTGAGGTTTTACACTTTATCAACAATTCCTTAATTCTGCTCTGCTCTGGATTAGGGTTCTGCTCTGGATAGAGTGCTGGAGTTCAAGTACCTGGGCCATGTGGTAACTGAGGTCTTTAAAAGATAATTTGGACATTGAAAGAGAATGGACGGCGTTGACTGTACGATGTAACATGCTGGCCCGCAGGTTTGCACGCTGTACTGCCGAGGTGAAAATCACCTTATTCAAGGCATTTTGCCAATCTATGTACGCTCTGTGGGTCAGATATACGCATAGGGCATACAACGCCCTCAGAGTTCAAAATAATAATGCCTTCAGGATTCTGCTGGGTCTCCCACGATACAGCTATGTTCGCGCACGCAAACACCGACTATTTGTATACTGTCCAGCGCAAAAGAATTGCGTCACTTATGCACAGGGTGCGTGGGAGCATCAACAGTATTTTGAAGTTAAATTCCGAAAAACCTGACTGTGCCATTCAGAAGCACTGGGTAGGTACATGTGTCTAGTGCATCAGGGAGGCACCCTAGGTATATCAATTAATTGTGTTAAATGTGTTGTGTTGTTTTTATTTTTAATTAATTACGAATTATAATATGAGATACTATTATTTGTTTTATAATTATGTAATACTAACAAATATGGACATATCGGTCTGAAATAAATGACGAGGGTCACGTAAATAACGTCACTCTATTGTCATTGTCAAATAATGTGACATTATTTACGTGACCCTTTAAACAGTTTATTTGTTAAATAGCGCTTTATGAGTAAGGGGGTATGTACATAAGCATATCATGTGTTGTGCTTATATGCACATAAAAGGAACATTTAATTTATGTAGCAAAAAGTTGTATGAAAATTGCTTCTGTGTGCCAGCCAATATGGTTGGCTAATGTTCGTCTTCATATTTTTCTGACATTTATGTTAATAAGCCAGAAGGGCAGTATTCAGTAGGGCACATGGAGGGTGAAATGTAGCATCATCAGAGGCACAAGTCAGCTATTTCACGGGCCCGTTGGTTAAAAATCACCTTACGCGCCGCAGGTCGTGAGTTCGATTGCCACACAAGACATGCATTTGTGTGCATGAACTCAGGACATACAGACATCTGTATGTCCTGAGTCAAACAAAAAGTAGTATATATGTATAATATCAGTTATCTGGTTTCCATAGTACAAGCTCGCTTAGTTTGAGATCAGATGACCGTGTGTGAGGAATGTACCAGGATATTTATTTATTTATTACATATGTTTTCCAATAACTTATCAGTGGTGTCAAAACTGCCAGATTTGACAGTTTTGGTATTCAATAGAGTCAAAAACCATTATGAATTTAGTAGACAACGTATTGGCTCCATGGCAATAGAGTTGCAATGGGATCGTGTTAGAATGTAATTTTGCTTGTCTAACGACTTTTATAATTCTGTGGTACAAACTAGTGCTAATATAGTTTACAGTACGACCTACATCCTGCTGCGCCTAAAGACAATCCGATGTCATTAACATCCGTAGAGACTTCGCCGGACGCCGGACACGTCCGAATCGATTTCACATTTTATTTACTTTACAAATCAAGAAAGTAATTGATAGTCAGACTATCAACGTATAGGCTGTTTGAAACGAGTATCACAGTGCTTGTTTTTTAACTATGGTCTTTCTTAGTCAAAGTAGTTTCCCTGTCATTACAAAAGAAGGTTAACAGCCAGTTGCGGAAAAGTTCATTAAATTTTAAAGTCTGCATTAAACACTAATCTTCCATTAAACTGTTGCACAAACAGTCAGACTAATATTTAATGCCTCCATTAAATTTAACTAATAAAGTGTCAAACGATCCCTTAAAATCAAATTTTCGTAGTTTTGCACAAACCGACATTAGTAACTAAAGATCCATTAAAATGACAGTTCTTCAGATTAAATTTAATAGGTCGAGAAGCACTCATTAAACATATTTCAGCTCAAAAAAATGTTTCAAAAATGGAATAACGTTTAACTATTGAATGGGAATAAGTGTTTAATTATATCTCTATCAAAACTTTCATCCATGGACGTATAAAAAAATCAGGACGTAGTGTCGCCCATAAACGAGTGAAGCACCAAAAGGAAGCCGGTTTTCTTGTAAATACATGGCCTCACACACACATATACACCATAGGAAGCCGATTGGTTGTCATTCCACGTTGAGACATTGACAGTGACAATAAGGCTCAGTATCATTTGTGCCTGCTTGGGCCAGTACTTATTTTATTTACGCATACGTAGGAAATTTTCAGCTTCACTTCATTTTCGCTTGACACTCCGTCTTGATATTTTTATACGTCTATGCCTTTCATCATTGTCGTTCAGACTCTTTGCTGATTTTTATATATTTTTTTGCCTTAGATTCGCCTCTCTCAGGATCATAGAGATAGAATATTAATAGAGAGATTGTACTCGAGTATGAACGGTAACACGGGTATGATCAACGCACCTGCGCATTCATAGCTTGAACGAAGGAATACATTATTTACCAACATTTTCGTTTATTATCGATACGAAATTTTCGTTCAATATGATATAACTATTTGCAAACTGCTCACGTTTTGTACAAGCTATTGTTGATAACGCTATCACTTTATTAATTATCCCCCTTACTCATAAAACGTTATTTAACTAATATACTGTTTAAAAGGGTCACGTAAATAACGTCACTCTATTGTCACTGTCAAATAATGTGACATTATTTACGTGACCATTTAATCAGTATATTAGTTAAATAGCGCTTTATGAGTAAGGGGGTATATCTCTATGTAACACATAAACATCAGATGTTGTTTGATATCATCGAGGAAATATCCCTTTAGAGTAGTAATAATGAACAATCAAATTCCGAAACTCGTCAGTGATTTGTCACTGAATTTGAACAGTAAGGACCAATCACTGCATCGTGTGTTTTTGACTTGGCCAATCAGAGTGCATGCGTCCTTGACTTAACCAATCAGAGCGCGTTGTCGGCGGTGGGAAATTGGCGGAATATATTTCAACCAAAACGAACGCCATTGCGCTTCTTTGGGTTAATTGTTCGATGTTTGATATAAACATTCCGCTACACTCCGGGCAATACCCATTGTAATTCCTCCTGATAACAAAGATAAACCATGCAAACAATTGACTAGGTAATTAGTAATTACACTTCAATTAATATCATGCAAAGTAGTTTCTAAGACGATTAAAATATAGTATAATTTCTTTTGACATGTTTAGAAAGTCAGATCATTTAATTATTTGAACATCTGTATATGTACAATCACCTAAATAAATAGAATGTCAAATGTACCAAGTTCATTATTAAATGGCGACTGAATTTGTATTTTATTTAATATATTAATATAATTTTTCAACACACTTGCTCGTGAAGTGACTTTGATTGCACCGTTTTTGTATTATAATGCAGCTTATTTATTACGCACTAGTGTTTTTTTACGCACTAGTAAACATATCTTTACTCTGAGGATAAAATACAGTATTTTTCTTGCGGATAATGGAAATATTCTATAAAATATTGAAGTAAGTATTCTATAAAATGGAAAACTGAGTTTGTTTTGGTAAAATTTTCAGAGCATATCGCTCTGAAAATTCAGAAGAGGACTTTGGTATTTTTATAACAATGTTTTCCTTTCACAGAGTGTGGGTTGAAGTAGTTTGTAACGTAGTTACGTAGTTTTTTTTTGTCATTTTGAAATCAGTAAATACTAAACACCTAAATTCGAATGAATGCGAACAAATTATCAGTACTGAATCTATTATCCCACTTTTATATTTTGACTTAGATATTTATATAAAAAAAAAAGATTCTTTGCATCATTATAGTAGTCGGTGAGAGTAAAAGTGGTTATCACTTTCCATGACAGTTTGTCCTCAATTTTATCCGGCACGCGATTTTTATAACCCAAAAATACTTGAGAATATTTTTACCAAACCCTATTAAGTATTTAAATTATGGAACAGTTTTGTTACGCTCTTCAGAGTTCGTCTAATAAAAGTTGTATACACAATACACCCTGACAGTTTTAATTAACTTTATAAAAACAACCTGTATACTTTTTGACAAACTAAAGTTGATTAAAAAGTCTACTTCGCGTAAATATAAACTATGAAAGTATAACCTACTTTTTGGTATTCGTCTATCCATTCGAAATATTGACAAACAAACATTTTTGCATCCATTCACACAGTAAACTTTACCATTTCGTAAAATGCAGGACACACAAAAAATCACCAAGAAACAATGAAAACACGGGCTATCTTTAAAAAAAAAACAAACAAACGCATGCTCCGTCATAATAGTAAAAAAGAAAAACTTTCGCTGGCACGTCACTTACTTCAAACTAGTTTCAAGAGTGGCCGACATTTTCACGGATTCGAACGCGCGACTGTACCGAGCCGCAGCTGTTTAATCACTGAGTTGTGTTAGTAGCCGTTAGTCTTTTTCCTTCGCTGCCGTCATCTGTATGGAGCTGTTAATTATTTTAAAGTGACAAAATATAATAGTCTACTCAAATCAAGTGAACATCCACTGTTTATTGGCAAGACTATGTAGGGATTGTGGAAAAAATTATGACTTGCTTAAGCAATGTATAAAATTTACGCAGACCTGTCTTCTTCGGCTATAAATATAAATAGCTCCCAAATTTGTACGAGTATCTTTGCTCTGAAAAAGACAAACACAAAGTTGTTGTGTCTAGAGGCCACTCTATTTATTTACTACACATTTTTTATACCACAACGGTAGCAAACAAGCATGCGGCCCGCCTGATGGTAAGCGTTTACCGTAGCCTATGGGCGCTTGCAGGGGTATCACTCGCGCGTTGCCGACCCCGAAGAAACCTCTTCACACCCTTATTGATTTATTTTATGTATTGAGTAGGACGCATCTTCAATACACGGTCGGTATGTCTGTGGTGTGACAATACCTATGACTCTAGGCATAGAGAGAGACAAGATGCTGCAGTCTTCTGTCGTAGACTCCCTCGCCCTTTTTGAAGAACCCCATGCTGTACTCCATTGTAATTATAGTGAATTGGAATAGAGGCAGATGCAAGTGCTTATCTGAGGATATCCTCATGGATACCCAGGCACTCCGGGGGAGAGGGCCGGATTATAAGACACCTACTGACTAAAACCCGCACCCACAGTGTTCCTACTTGTTGCTGCTGGGTATACGGAGGCGCCGAAGCGTTTGTCTACGTACCCAGCAGCGATGGTTTGGCCCTGCTTTTCGTCGATGGATTAACTTCATTAAAGATTTATTCTTATATCAGATGCATCGTCTTTCTTCCTAGACTCTTTTTGGCTCGTTTGACTGCTCATTCGTAGCATAGAGGTTCTGCGTTATTTGTTTATATTTCCCCAATCTTATTTATTAATCAATTTTACTAAAGATCTCACACAAGAACAATATTATTGCCCTTGTTCGATCAAATTTTCGATATTTCAGAGGATGAAATATTAAACCGACTTCAAACTACACTAAAAAGCAATCAAATCCTGACCTGGTGACAATGGGACCAAACGGGAGGTGTACCCTTCCAAACAAGAAAAAAATATCCAAATTGGTTAATAAATGACAGAGTTATGAGGTAACAAACATAAAAAATAAGAATTGAGAACCACCTCCTTTTTTGAAGTCGGTTAAAAATATCCTATTATATGCAGATGGACTAGCAACATCTCTATGTAATTCCAAAGATCAGATGCAATGTCGATCTGGCGTAAAAACAATGATTTTAGCTGGTCACCGTGGGAAGAGAACTATGTTTTGTATTATTACAATAATTATTAGCAATTGCTGGTTACTTCACATCATCTTGTTCTTGTCTGGATTTATAACATTATCAGGTCATGTTATAAATCCAGAGGTTATAATTTCAATTTAGACTTTTTTTTGTTGTTATTGCTTAGTTTTTCTGTTTTTAATATCTATTTAATCCGTGTTTATGTGTTGTAATAACTAGTATTTCGAAGCATGTTGTGTTCACTTTTAGTAGGTCGTACACGTTATCATGTTCAGTAGGTATTATTTTTTATATGTTATAGTGTAACGACAAGTTAGTGGACCAATAAAAAATAAATAAAAAATGTGTTTCTAATTTTCATACAAAATCTTTGTGTACCCCCTTAGGGGTAGAATTTCGGAAAATCCATTCTTATCGGATGCCTACGTCATACAAAGAACACACCCTCCAAGTTTCAGGTCTCTACGATCAGCGGTTTAGGCTGTGCGTTGATCCGTCAGTCATTCAGGACAAAGCATTTTATATGTATAGATGAAGGGGGTTAGTATACAAGTACATATTAGATTCCAGCCTCACGATGTTTCTCAAATGTTCAACTTTTAAACTTAAAAATACTTTAATCAAACAATATTTTATAAAGCGATAAAAATCTTTAATATCACATTTTAATACTAAAATAAACAGTTTAGTTAGAAAGAAAGAAGGATATAACAGTACAAAATTAATATACTTAAAAAACAAAGAGAAAGAAACATTTAGTATGATTTAAAACTAGGTAAAATTATTATAAAACACAACAGACAAAATATTATAAAAAAATATATAAATTAATTGTTTCTCGCATCATATAAGTTTATTTATTTCTCTTTCACAAAGGTAAGGTAATTAATAACTAGTAATTAAAGAAACACACGCATCGGAAGGTGTGCTGTCAAAACAGCGAATAAATATTAACCCAAATAAGGGCACTGACGTTCATTTTGCTTGCAATCTATTCCGTCAATTTCCCACCACCGACAATGCACTCTGATTGGCTAATTCAAGGACACGTGCGCTCTGATTGGCCAAGTCAAGAACGTAAGTAGTAAGTTGGTCCTTACTGTTCAAAATCAGTGCAAAATCACTGACTATTTGCGGAATTGGAATGCTTGGTATACTACTCAAAAGGGATGTGTCACAAGGGCTCAGCATGTGGTGCTGTTATCAATAGCGCTGATTTTCAGCTGACACTGGCATCTGTACTATAGTTTTCCCGGACGGGTAGAAAAATAATAATAATAAACTAAATATAAAACGTTAAATAAATAAATTAAAAAAAGCGATACACATATGAATTCATATGACATTGACTCTGCGCACGACTAATGCAGGCAGAAAAGTATGAAAATTACATAAACATGTTAAATACTATGCCAAAAACGATGCGGTTGTTACATAAGTATAGTCAGATACTAAGATGCCTCTCCTGATAAGCTTTGTATTGGACTTCGGAACTCTCTTCTATGATGTGTACCGTGCAGTAGACTAGGAACAATAGGTAAACGTTAAGACCTGAAAAAGAAAAAAAAAGTTAATTCAATGCAGTCGATTGTGGCCCAGGTGTATGGTGTGTTATTTACGGTTAAATGATTGTTTATGGGGTGATTAGTCAAATGGGATTCTGCAAAGAAATGTGAGGATCGATATATGGGAAGAGGAAGTCTAAAAGAGAGATGGATGGACCCTGGGAAAGATATGAAATGACGTTTAGAAGTGTCGAATGGAAGCTTACATAATATTGCGCCGATTCTACATAATTTAGAACAGGGCAAGCATGATTTCAAAGACATATGAGGGATGTTTTATATATTAATCATACTACAGGCATAGCGCTACATAGTAGGTTCCTCCGCTAGTGAAGCGGAGGCAGTTTTACGCTATGAATGTAAAATAACACACGTGAGTTTGTTTGACGCTTCAACTGCACAAACAATCAAAACATAAATGAAAGAAAAAATGTTTTTTTTTTTTA
Source organism: Achlya flavicornis (assembly GCA_947623365.1). NCBI lineage: Eukaryota > Metazoa > Arthropoda > Insecta > Lepidoptera > Drepanidae > Achlya > Achlya flavicornis. Next base: position 11,750,566 of record OX392482.1, read on the forward strand.
ATAAGAGCGACCTAAGTTTGGTATCTAGGTTGAAGAACCTACACAACGATCGCGATATTAAGTGCTCGAAATTTTTTACCATTTTGTTCAATAAAAAAGGAGAAGAAAGGAACGAAGGAACTATCTGTTCCTTCTGCTTAATGATTGTGTATCAGCTAATAACGTACCTACCTACTAGGATGAATTTAAAATACTTCGTCGAAATAATACGCATTTGTCGGGCAATTTTTTCTTGAACGAACCACCATAATCTTCTATTTTTTTATGCATTCCGTCTTTTGTTCTAAGACTCACGTCAGTAATCAAAACCAAAAAAAAACCGGCCAAGTGCGAGTCAGACTCGCGCGCCGAGGGTTCCGTACAAACCTGTAGGTATATAAGTAAATGGTAGTATAGACCTGAGTATTTGATATTAATTTCAATTTATGACCTATTAAAAAAAAACTACTTACTAGATCTCGTTCAAACCAATTTTCAGTGGAATTTTGCACCGTAATGTACATCATATATTTTTTATAGATTTATCATTCTCTTATTTTAGAAGTTACAGGGGGGGGGACACACATTTTACCACTTTGGAAGTGTCTCTCGCGCAAACTATTCAGTTTAGAAAAAAATGATATTAGAAACCTCAATATCATTTTTGAAGACTTATCCATAGACACTTATGGGTTTGATGAAAAAAAAATATTTGAGTTTCAGTTCTAAGTATGGGGAACCCCCAAAATTTATTGTTTTTTTTCTATTTTTGTGTAAAAATCTTAATGCGGTTCACAGAATACATCTACTTACCAAGTTTCAACATTATAGTTCTTATAGTTTCGGAAATAAATGGCTGTGACATACACGGACAGACAGACAGACAGACAGACAGACATGACGAATCTATAAGGGTTCCGTTTTTTGCCATTTGGCTACGGAACCCTAAAAACGTGAGTCTCAAAACAAAAGACGGTCACAGAACTGTCTAATTGCATTATTTTTAAGCAGCAACAGGTAATAATCACAGAAAGGCAACTTCATAACTGCACATACTTACCTAAAAAGAAGAAGAACACGCTGTTCTCAATGTACTCCCGATAGTCAAAGTAAAACAAATCCATACACAGTGTCAGTAGTTGGAATACTATGCCAAAGTACAAGTATACTTTGAGTAGAGTCTTATGTTTCTGAAACAGATAAAAGTATAACTAAGTTCTTATCTGTAACTCTGTGTTTGACCGTTGCCCCGTGCGGCACTTTTACGGGGGCGGCTAAATTTCACAATAAATAATTAAGGTAGGTGGATTTATACATTTCCCATGTATAGGCTGCTGCCGTAATATTATCTCTACTTTACAATTTGGTTGAAATTGTATAAGTTTATTTTTGTGTATATATCTGAGTAAATCAAAGTTTAATCATTTACCAACTAATAAGCCACGGTAAAGTATGCTTCTTTCTGCAAGACATGAGAAAATAACTGTCCCCAAATTTGCCGCCCCTAAAATCTGCCGTCCTAGGCTCAAGCTTTCTCCCCCTATTGGTAAATCAGCCACTGGTGTCATTTCAAAGAATCATGGCGAGATCCATACATTGATTTGTACAAAAAAATAAAACATTTTAGAGAGTTTTGAGTCACTTCCAATGTTGAGATTACAATTACCAGCAACATATTAATATAAATAACATATTAATAATATACATGAAATATTTTATAAACCCCGCAAAACAGAACAACAACATAACGGTTTTGGTCGCGAATAGTCGCGATTCGCCGGCATGCCATAGAAATTCGCATTTTTATCCCGGGGTTCTAAAAATATTTTAAATGGCTCAAGTTGTTCCTTAGGCACCTAGGATCAGTTATAACTTCATTGTAACGTCTCTAAAAATCTTTATTTTTTTGTACAAATCTCGCCATGATCCTTTATATCGCACCTACAATTTAGTACCTAGTATAGAGAATAAAATATCATTGAAATCAGAATAAGCATCTGTTCGTATACTCGCTTCTCCAGATTACTTGATAATGAAGAGCTAGGTCAGTTTATCATGTCATCTGTCAGCTGCTCATATCACTTGAGCAGCGTCATTAGCTACTATGATCAATGTCGGTAAGCTTGATAATATTCTATTTTTAGAGAACAGGTTGGTCATTTCAAGGTGTTGTAAAGCAAATGAGGCAAAAGAGAATCCTTTGATAAATTTTTAAAGAGACTACTTTTGCTTCAATGGTCGTAATACCTCTGTGGTCTCGTATGTTCGCCATTTCTCTTGGGCATTTCTCTTCTTCACTTGGGCATGTGACTGTTATTTTTCTACTAGGAAATAATTGTCTTAGAAATGTTTGGACAGCTCACTTATGTCCATTTTCACAAACAAATGCCTCACTTAATCCTTTGGATCATGGTTAGAAAAGTAATAAGGACATCTATCGTATGGACGTGCGTCCCTCGCGAGAACAAAGGGAAAAAAACTCTTAACAAATATTACTTAATTACATATCAAATTGAAGTAAAAAATGTTCTTATTTGGTGTTACGTTAGGTGACTCCAAAGCGTTAGCCGTATCTTAACTAGTCGGTGAAAATGGACATTAGAAATGTAATCTTAATAGGTATTTAACACAGATATACATTTAAATAGATGCCGCGAGTGTATGTACTTTGCGTGTCAAAATCTGTGCAAAAATGTTCTTCTTTTGAAACTGTTTCGCGCGGAAGGGGAACTCGCATATAAGTCTGCATGTCTACCAGAGATGTGTAGCGAGAGATATGTTTAGCTAACAAATAGGACAGCTTCATTTTCACGTTAAAAATCTAATGCCAGCCTAACTAAATAAATCTTGTGATATTATGGTAGGTACAAAAAAAGTTACACGCTTGGTTTTCATATGCATGGAGGGACTTGCGTTATCTATTTAGATTTATGTCTGCGGTATTTAACTAATCTAGCGTCCATTGCTCTATTACCATTATCACTAACACTAATCACCACAGTCATGTGGGGTCCACTTCGTTGTCCCTCTGCATCTTTTAATTTATCTTATATTTTTTATACAAAATCTTTTTTTTTTTTTTTTTATACCTATTATATCTTTCTTTTTTTTTCTTACCTTATGTGCTCCAATCAGCAACACTATAGTCATGATTACATCAATAACGACACAGGCAATTGTCATAGGTAGCACTATAGGGTCGATATAATTTGGGTCTGGGTAATCGACTGGTTCTCCAATAGTTACTTGCTCCACTACTAGGAATATTAGTAGAGGGAACGAGAGGAGGGAAAGTACCTGAAATTATGAATATGCTAATTTTATTAGGAAGCAATGTTGCAGTAGAAACTCATTGCTAAAATAATTGCTTTGAATATGTTGGGTTTCGTTTTTTCTTTAGTTACGCGTTCATATTTATAATGAGGGTATACCTTGTATGAAGTATTTTTCCTACCCTCTTTTTCCCTACTCCTTTATGTGGTACGTCAAATCGAACGAGAGCAGCATTCTCTAAGGATCTTTAAAAGGCTGAAGTCGTCGCGCGCGCACCCGCCTGATTTACTTATAAATCTTTAATTATCACAATAATCCGTCACCATATAAATATAAAAAGACAATAGTTGTGTGTTCCGTACAACCTATTATCAGTGCCGTTAATATTTGGAAGAAAATTGAAGAAAACGTGGATCCACGGAAGACCTTCACTCTTGCTGGAACTGTGAGTACCACATGTGTTTTTTTCTATCCCTTTTGGCTACGCCTCTTTTCTGAAACCTATATCCAAAAGCGTAGTCTTATTTTCCCTAACATTTTATACTTCGTACAAAGGTTTTAAAGAGTATTTTTTATATCGAAATCATCCAGGTTTATTAATCTAGAATCAACCCAAAAATTACAGTCCGCTAACCGCTCCCTTTTGGTGTATTTAACCACCATTTTATGGTCCTTCGAGCCGGATTGAATGTAAAATTGTTCCTTTTCATAATTTCATTTGAACTAAACATTGTGCATTCAAACCGCACTGCTTAATGTTCATCAACTTAATCAGTCTGGATCGATCGGTATTCTCTTTACTTCGAAAATATATTTTGTAAAACTATTTATACTGGTTTCGTTATTAATCGCTTGATTCTTTACAAGTATCAGTTAATTTCCATACATTTAATCGGCAACTTATGCTACATTTTGTTGTTACATAATCGTGTAAGCCTTTGTTTTACTGAATTTGTAAAAAATAATTTTCATTTTTATATAAGATTATTGACGGTACTCGTATTCCATTACTCGCATAGTTGCATACCTTCGCGCGACACACTCGGCACCCGCGTTCATTTTTTTAACCGCTCGACTCGATTATTTGTGAATCGATCGGGCACCCGCTATACATACATACGTATGTGTGTATTAAGTCTGTATTGCACCGCTTGCACGTAGTACACCATCGTATATCGCATAATAGTAGATATTTCTACACCGCGTTCTTACAAACATTTTCAATTGTTTATTTGAGTCGTATACTCACCGCACCCAAATTACACCTATAACTATTACAGTTAGTATTTGGAGGCCTAATATACATCGAATTGCCGTTTGTATTAGGTATTTTGCTTATTTTTATTTTGTTTACTTTCTATTGATAACGTCAAGCAAGACAGGTCTGTTACTCATTAACTCATTCTTGCTTAGTTTATTTTTGTACTCGCTTACATTAAACTTTTTAAGATGTCGACAGATAGTGATGATAAAACTCAATTAATATTATTGGAGTCAAAACGTAATACGCATTTCCTTAGAATGCAAAATATTTACGATTTATCAAAAAATGATATGAAGGATGAATCTTTTAGGGAATATGTCATTAATCTCGACGAATTACGTAACGACTATCAAAGCGTGCTCGATGCATATAATGCTTTATACATAAAGCTACACCCCAAGTCGAGCATTAACTATCAGTCATGGATATCGTTTGAAGAACTTTATTGTCACGTGAAACGACTTGTTTCAATAATGCATTCAGAACAAAAGCCTAAAGTAGAAGTTGAACCTTCCACTTCGAAGTTTAGGTATAATTTACCTAAGCTTCCTCCCATCGATTTAATTTCATTTAATGGTGATGTACGCAATTGGCCGTTGTTTTACCATCAATTTAAAAGTGTTGTTCACAACAATCCACTTCTAACAGATTCGGAGCGCGTTCATTATCTCGTCGGGAAACTAACTGACAAGGCAGCGACTGTGTGCGCCGGCCTCCCTCCAACAGCTGAGAACTATACAATCATTTGGGAAGCGCTTATACAGAAATATGACGATTCTCGTTCACTTGCCGCTTCTTACATAAATCAATTACTCGAATTTAAACCTGTTTACAATAACTCAGCTATTGGATTAGATTCTTTTATTAATAACTTTGACTCGTCAGTTAGGGCACTTAAACAACTTAAATTAAATGATCTTACAGATTTTATATTTTTACATCTTGCGTTACAGAAACTCGATACTGATACTATAAAACTGTTTGAAATAAGTAATCGCAAGGAACGTATGCCTACTTATGAAAACCTTATTGAGTTCGTCAAAGAACAAAATAAAATCTTATCGCGTTCATGTTCTAGTGGCAAACCTTTTGCTAATAAACCGCAACCTAATAAACACATTCCCACTCCGAAATCTGGCCCTACTAAATCTTTTTTAAATACACAACATAAAAATAATAATACTAATATTTGTCCTTTGTGTAAAACAAATAAACACGATCAATTGTATTATTGTCCTCTTTTTATTAAAATGACACCACGCGAAAGATTTAATTTCGTGAAGGCTAACTCATTCTGCAATAATTGTTTGAGTAACAAACATAAATTCAGTTCTTGCACTTCGCAACGAACTTGTCGTCATTGTTCTTTGAATCATCATTCGATGTTACATTTTGATACACAAAATACAACGCGTGAATGTCACGCACCCGCTTCTTCTCGGCCAATAGATAATCAACTCTCGGCTTCTAATAATAAGGACGAAGTTCCCGACTCGCAAGCGAGTTCAATTACAAATAATGCATCGATATGCAATATGTCTCGTGATCAGTGTGACCGCCCTGTAACAACTACGTTATTAGGGACCGCAAAAATAAAAATTATAAATAATTATAATCGCGTTAATTATGTCAGGTGTTTAATTGACCCGGGTTCGCAAAGTAATTATATTTCATCCTCTTGTTGTAAACGTTTATCACTTCAAATTACAACTCAGAACCATTTTACTGAGGTCCAGGGTATTGGTGGTACATCGCAACGTATTTTAGGTGTAACTACTGTTAACTTTTCTTCTCGCTTTGACGGTGGGAAGGTATACACTACTCGTCTACTCGTCGTCGACCAAATTACGTCACAGTTGCCCGACTCATGTGTTGACGCGTCAGCGCTTACATACCTACATAACGTACCGATAGCAGACGATGATTTTAATATTCCCGGACCTATTGAAATATTATTAGGTGTTAATTTATATTGCGAAATTTTATTATTTGATAGAATAACACCGGGTAATGATTTACCAACCGCGTTTGAAACCAGTTTAGGTTATATTTTAATGGGAAATGTTCCTACGGTAAAGCCCTCAGTCACTCATTCGCTTTGTGCTTTTTCTCGCGAACCGGTCAACGAAATATTAGAAAAATTTTGGCAATTAGAAGAAGTACCTTCTAAGCAATATCTTAGTCCTGATGAACAAGCTTGTGAGGATATTTTCGTGTCTACCACTACTCGCAATACTAATGGAAGCTACTCGGTTAGTTTACCTTTTAAAAATAACGTTGATAAATTAGGAAACTCTTTTATTACCGCAAAAAAGAGGTTTTTAATGCTTGAAAATAAGTTTAAAAGGTCACCTGATTTACATGAGAAATATAATGAAGTTTTAACTGATTATCTTAATAAAAATATAATTTCATTAGTTCCTTCTGAGGAATGTCTTTTAAAACCAGGTTTTTACCTACCGCATCATCCTGTCATACGCAATGACAAAAGTACAACGAAACTTCGTATCGTTCTGGACGCCAGTGCTACGACTGACTCTGGTCTATCACTCAATGACGTTTTGCACACCGGTCGCAATTTACAGAACGACATTTTTCACATTCTTTTGAATGTTCGCATCTTTAAAATTGCATTTTTCGCCGACGTTCGGCAGATGTATTTATGTATTGAAGTACATCAACCGCATTGTAATTATCAGCGATTTTTATATCGTTTTTCTTCTGACTCTCCCATCGATACTTATCAGTTTAATCGTGTTACCTTCGGTTTGCGATCGTCGCCTTTCTTGGCTATACGTACGTTGCGTCAACTCGCACAGGACGAGCGAGAACACTTTCCGCTTGCTGCTGACGTGCTAGAGAGAGATATATACATGGATGACTTGGCTTCCTCTGCTCCTACTTTAGAGGGAGCAGTTGAGATAGCCTCTCAGTTAATTTCACTCTTTGAATCCGGTGGATTTCAGTTAGTCAAATGGGCGAGCAATTCTCTTGAATTGCTTGGTTCCATTCCAAAGACTCACCGACAGCAAGATTCCATATCTTTCGATGACAGCACCATATTTAAAATTCTAGGCTTACAGTGGTTTCCCTCTTCGGATTCTTTTAAGTTTACTGTAATGCCACCCAAGCCCGAAGGTACCAAACGCGCGATCTTATCAGCAACTGCTCGTTTATATGACGTTCTAGGCCTCGTTGGTCCCGTCATTCTTTATTCAAAACTGTTGATTAAAGAACTCTGGCTCCTCAAACTTGATTGGGACGAGCAACCACCTGAGCATATTCTTAAATTATGGCTTCAGTTTATTTCTGAGTTGCATCAAATTTCGGAGATTTCGTTTCCTCGCCATCTTGGCATTAATGATGCGTCTAAGCTATATCTATTAGCATTCTCTGATGCTTCTGAAAAGGCATATGGTTGTGTTATATACACCTATGTTATTAATGAAGATCAACAACCTATCGTGACGTTATTAACATCTCGTTCAAAGGTTGCGCCAGTTCGTACAGTTAGTTTAGCTCGCCTTGAACTATCAGCGATACTTTTGATGTCAAAATTATTACGTGTCGTTTATGACGCTCTTTCTTCTCGACATCCGATTTCAGACGTCTATGCGTTTTCCGATTCGGAAGTTGCTTTATGCTGGGTGCATTCTTCCCCGCATAAATTTAATACATTTGTTGCGAATCGAATCGCACAATGTCAAACTTATTTTCCGCCGAAACACTTTCGTTTTATTTCAGGCTCTCAAAACCCAGCTGACTGCTTGTCACGTGGACTTTTACCTTCACGGTTAGTCGATCACGAGCTGTGGTTTTCTGGACCGCCATGGATATCTCTTCCTATTAGTGACTGGCCGGTTAATGACTTCGCACCCACATCTTCTCGAATGCCCGAAGAGAAAACTCAAGCTCACATAGCAACGAGTTCTTCTTCGGAGCACCCACTTTTAACTTTATGTTATAAGTTCTCAAATTGGAATAAACTTCTTCGTTCTATTGTTTATATATTGAGATTTATGAAAAAGCTTCCACGTAATAGTCATATCACCGCGTCTGATTTAGATACTGCAGAGTTGACTGTAATAAAGTTAATTCAACAAAATTCATTTCAAAGTGATATCATAAAAATTACTAAGAATAAAATTTGTTCACCCGCTTTACGAAAACTTACTCCATTTTTGGATAAATCTGGTGTTTTACGAGTAGGAGGTCGCCTCGCTAATTCGTCATTAGATTTTGCGCATAAGCATCCCGCTCTTTTGCCTCGAAATGGACACATAGTCGAATTATTGGTTGACGCCTATCACGTTCGCAATTGCCACGCTGGCCCACAACTTTTGTTGTCTATTTTGCGCCAGAAGTTTTGGATTTTATCAGCACGTGGTATAGTACGAATGCGTATTCATCGCTGCAATACCTGTTTTCGCCTTAGTCCAAAACCCACCTTCCCGACCATGTCAGACTTACCCGATTGTCGGATAGAGAAGAGTAAAGCTTTTACTCACACTGGCGTTGACTACGCGGGCCCATTTCACATTACACTCTCACGTAAGCGCGGAGTGCGCAGTCAAAAGGCATATCTTTGCCTATTTATTTGCTTAGTTACTAAAGCCGTTCATTTAGAACTGGCCTCTGATCTCAGTTCAGCTTCATTTTTGGAGGCTTTCAAAAGATTCTTATCTCGCCGTGGACCTTGTCAATATGTTTATAGTGACAATGGTACCAATTTTATCGCATCAAAAGCTTATCTCAGTGAACTTCACACATTTTTAAAATCAGACGAATATTATCAAACTTTTAGTCATGAACTTGCTAATAGTCGCATTCATTGGAAGCTTAATCCACCCAGTGCACCTCACTTCGGGGGTATATGGGAATCGAATATAAAATGTGTTAAATCGCACTTATTTAGAGTCATCGGTACTCAGTTACTATCCTACGAAGAATTTATTACGGTTCTTACTCAAATTGAGGCGCTTCTCAATAGTCGCCCTCTCTATTTACTTAGTTCTGACCCGTCAGACCCCACTGTTCTTACTCCTTCTCACTTTCTTTCACTCGCTCCGCTTTCATTTTTACCTGCTGCTAACCTTAGCAGTGAACGGACTAGTTTACTATCGCGATTTTCATTGCTGGATTCGCTGGTCCAGTCGTTTTGGACTCGATTTAGATCGGAATATCTTCATAATTTACAAACAAAAGAGAAATGGAATACGCCGTCCAATCCGCTAATAATAGGCACAGTAGTAATTATTATTACTGAAAATGCGCCGCCACTTCAATGGCCTTTAGGTATTATTACAAGATTATACCCAGGCAAGGATGGAGTCATCCGTATCGCCGATGTTAGAACAAAAAGTGGAACTTATAAGAGGCCGATTGTTAAGTTATGCCCGCTTCCTTCTCAGTAAATTCAAACCAGCATAAATAATTATCGCGTAGTAGTATCTTAGTTTAGTTTTATGTTATTATGTATTTTTTTTCTTGTTTCGAAGGAGTTCCTTCAAGGTGGCGGGGATGTTGGGTTTCGTTTTTTCTTTAGTTACGCGTTCATATTTATAATGAGGGTATACCTTGTATGAAGTATTTTTCCTACCCTCTTTTTCCCTACTCCTTTATGTGGTACGTCAAATCGAACGAGAGCAGCATTCTCTAAGGATCTTTAAAAGGCTGAAGTCGTCGCGCGCGCACCCGCCTGATTTACTTATAAATCTTTAATTATCACAATAATCCGTCACCATATAAATATAAAAAGACAATAGTTGTGTGTTCCGTACAACCTATTATCAGTGCCGTTAATATTTGGAAGAAAATTGAAGAAAACGTGGATCCACGGAAGACCTTCACTCTTGCTGGAACTGTGAGTACCACATGTGTTTTTTTCTATCCCTTTTGGCTACGCCTCTTTTCTGAAACCTATATCCAAAAGCGTAGTCTTATTTTCCCTAACATTTTATACTTCGTACAAAGGTTTTAAAGAGTATTTTTTATATCGAAATCATCCAGGTTTATTAATCTAGAATCAACCCAAAAATTACAGTCCGCTAACCGCTCCCTTTTGGTGTATTTAACCACCAGAATATGTTTTTTCTGAGGACTTGATATCAACTTTGTGTCAGTTCTCTTTGTGTTATATTCTTGATTTCGCTATTGAGGACACGATGTATGGGAAATGGATGTATGAATAACATTCTTGGCAGAGTGACGCTCGGACCGAACACGCTCAGTTTAATAAAAACAAAAGAAATGTTAAATTATTCGATAAAAATGTATGTCACGATTAAATAAACAGCAAAAAAACATTGTCATATAAGTACAAGTAAAAATATGTACTCACTAAATTAACATATCCAAAAATAGTAACACCTTTACGTATAGGAACACAAAAACAGCACTTTTTTACCACAGGCAATTTTGGACAACTTGATTTGCACTGTTTCATCGTTTCCATGATCAATATCAGTCCATCTGACACAAATGTTGCTCATAATATAGAACCGCAGAGCGACTGAGCTCTTTAAAAAAAATTACATCCTTCTAAGATCGTCCTTTAAATGGGATGCTTCCTGTCTTTACTACTGGTTCTGTCATCCTCATAAATGACAATGTATTTTACTATTCATTGCCGCTTTTGGATTGGATCCTGCTTTCATCAGACCTTTGTAAGGAGCAGTGAAATTTTGTCGTTTAGGAATCGCCAGTAGTAACAAGTTAGTGCAAAGAATCCACAGTTATTATCTTTTATGCGGAAGTCTTTTTGTAATGTGCTTGTAGACATTCCTTATGAAACATAAAAAATTACATCTAATTGAACTTCAAATTCATCTTCAGATGCCCTTACATGGCTATCACCCCCATGGCTATGATATGATGATAATAAGAGGCAATACAAATCAGATTTAAAAACTTTACCTGACAGTCAATCCAGCGGCTTCCAACAACCTAAGGTAAAATCCGATGACAAATACAGACACATAGCTAATGGTCTGTTTAATTTAGACACCGCAGTGAAAATAGGGACAAATTCGGTATAAAAGAAGACTGTCGGTTTCCTCTATAAAAGAATTTATGTCTATGGACTTATGAAGGTAAAAGAAAACGTTTTAATCGAAAGTTTGCAATAATAACCCATATTTTCTTAGTTTAGATTGAATTTTAGAGTCCATTCAATATGCAAACATACTTTTATACCACTTTTGTTTCTGGTTGTTCCAGGTTACTAGAATTAGTGTTCTAGGTTTTGTATGAGTTAGTGAGAGTAAAATGTCAAAATAAATATAAATAAAATAAATATCCTGGGACATTGCTCACACACGGTCATCTGATCCCAAACTAAGCAGAGCTTGTACAATGGAAACCAGATAACTGATATAATACATATACAATTTTTTTTTGTAAATACATACTTAATTTATTTTATTTATTTATTATGGGACAAAAAACAGCAACAATATAAATATAACTATAAAAATATACATAATTGAAATAACAATTTTGTAGCCTACTACATTATCCACAGATGGCTATAAAACATATATCATAATGTGCCACTAGAGGCTTTAGAAATATTTAAAAATTGAATTGTAGAAATAATAAAATTTAATAAAAACATAATCACAATAATCATGCAACTAAACTAAAATGAAATTGAATTGAAGCGAATGAAATAAAATACATTAAAAACCACCTTCAATAAAAAATAAATAATAATAATACCTAATTAAAAAATAAATAAACAACAATTAACAATTAATAAAGGCGTTGAGTAAGCATCGCAATCGCATCTTTTTTAAATTTCCATTTTGAACATGCAAAAATATCAATGTCTATAAAAGTTGAATTGTATGACTCAACCATACGGCGCAAAGGGCAACGTAGTCCAGAATTCGTACGACAGATATTTACTGCAAAAAGGGTTCCTGAACGAGCACTACGTTTGTTGACAGTTCGAGGCACTACGTAGCATAGTTTATTCGTGAGGTCTATTGCGTCCATACTATTGTGGACAATGCCATGCAGAATATTAGCTTGCAGATATTTACGTCTAGATTCTAAGGAGAGAAGTTTGTACTTGTCTAATAGTTGTGAGTATGATAACTGTGACTTAAAGCATCTATAGTACATACTACGTGGTTCAAAAAGTAATGAGAATCGCTAAGTTGGAAGATGATTAGGTTTAATATTATTTTATTTTTCTACGTAATCACCCTTTAGGTTAATACATTTAACAAATCTTTTTTCTAGACTCATAATTACCCATTTAAAAAATCCTCCTCTTGGGCACTTAAAAAATCGTTTACGGCGGCTTTCACTTCTTCGTCATCTTCAAATTTTGTGCCCCTCAAATTTTCATTCAAACGCGGAAATAAGTAAAAGTCACTGGGCGCCAAGTCCGGTGAATATGGCGGATGCTCGAGAATCTCAAAGCCAGCATCATGGATTGCTGCCATGGCAACTGCAGACTTGTGTGCCGGTGCGTTGTCCTGATGGAACAGAACTTTTTTCGCGAGTTTTCCTCGTCTTTTTTCGACAAGTCACAAATAAATGCGTTTCACAACTAATAACGATAAGACAAAAAAATAAATAAATATAGGTATTCTGACATAGACCATAGACTATACGAAACAATATTTCTTATTTCAAAGTGCCCCCCGTAATTATGTCATTCTCATTACTTTTTGAACGCCCCTCGTACATCGCAAGAACTTGCGCTGGACTCTCTCAATCTCATCAATATATTTTTGATAGAATGGGTTCCAGATAGGAACAGCATACTCCAGCTGTGAGCGAATGAGGGTTTTGTATAAATATATAAGGGTAGATGGCCGTTTGAATTCGGTTGAAGACCTCATCACAAATCCATACATTTTAAATGCTCTGTTAACAATGCTCTCAATATGCCGGTCTAGGTGAAGCTTACTATCCAGGAGAACGCCCAGATCGTTGACTGATGAAATATTACCTAAAGTAGTACTGCATAGGGTATAATTGAGATCAATAACTGATTTATTTTTCGTAAAGTGAATATAATTACATTTAGGGATACTAAGTTGCAGTTTATTTTCAACACAATACATGGTTAGCCTATCCAAGTCCTCCTGAAAGAGCAGGCAGTCCTCAACAGAGCGAATACATTTATATGCTTTCAGATCATCCGCATACATAACAAATTTAGAGTTTTTGAAACATTGTTTTATATCATTTATGTATAGGATGAACAGAAGTGGTCCTAGGATCGATCCCTGTGGGACGCCTGACGTAACGTGTATAGTGTCAGACTGGTAACCATTAACAACCACCCTTTGAGTGCGATTTTGTATATATGATGAAAACCAGCGGAGGAGATTACCACGGATACCATTAAAAGCAATCTTGTTCAGAAGTATCTCATGATCAACTTTGTCAAAGGCCTTTTTGAAGTCTGTGTATACTGCGTCAACTTGCACACGTTTGTCGATATTTTCAAAAAGATGGTTAGCAAATATTAACAGATTAGATACCGTGGATCGAAACTTAACAAACCCATGTTGCTCAGGAATAATAACGTTATGCAAAGTTGGATAAATTTCATTGTGCACCAGTTTTTCAAAAAGCTTTGACAAAGTTGACAGTATTGATATAGGCCGGTATTGTTCAATGTCATGCTTTGGGCCTTTTTTGTGCACCGGCGTGATATTCGCCCTTTTCCAAACCTCAGGGAACACGCCTTCACTTAAGCATTTATTATAAATTATGGAAAGTGGCTTATACATGCATAATATGCATTATATATATGCATTATAATGCATTAATATACATAATTACATCCAGACTCAGGACATGCAGACATGTTCATACACACAAATGCATGTCCTGTGTGGGAATCGAACCCACGACCTGTGGCGCTATAGGTTAAGACTCCACGTCTTAACCAACTGTGCCAACGGGCCCGTCAAAGTATTTTGTATCATTCATGAGACATTAAGGCGCCGATCCCTCAGAGAAAGTTCAAGAGTTCCGAGTTCCGCGTTCAGTGTAATCTATGCGGCGCCTTTGATCATTTTACACAGAGAACTCGGCGTTCAAGACAACACGCGTTCTGTCGGATTTCCATTCTCTAAAGCTGGTGGGTGAGGTGACGCGTCTGAGCTATCACTGTCTAATTATTGAGTGACACAAGGCAGAAAGGACAATGGGCAATGGAATCGGCGCTTAGGACTTATGAAGGTTAAAGAAAATGTTTTAATAGAAATTTTGCAATAATAACCCATATTTTCATAATTTAGACTGAATTTTGTTTCTGGTTGTTCCAGGTTACTAGAACTAGTGTTCTAGGTTTTCTATGAGTGAGTGAGAGTAAAATGTCAAAGTATTTTGTATCATGAGAGATTAAAGGCACGCAAAATTGCAACTCTGTAGGTCCCATACATTTTTAGGGTCGAAAATAGCTCGAAATTATCAGAGTGAATGCTACCAATCACACTACACTTGGCTGGATACACTGCTGTCTACATCCAAATACTTAATTTTAGAGTAAATAAAACAACACATTCATTTTTATTTTTAATTCCAATTAAAATAAATTGTTTAATAAGTCTCATAAGTAATATAAAATTAATAAGCATCAAATGCCACACAGACGTATACATCTCTCATTAGGTACTCTTATTTAAGCTACCTATAAGCCTTCCATATCTGTTTCTTTCTATTACTTACTATGAAAGCAAATTCAGATCAAGTAACGAGAATGTAAATTTAGGTTATATTGGTAATATAATTTTTTGCAGAAAAGAAGAACTCTCTATATCAGAGACGTGTAGATTCAATGGATGCTTGGTGTATGCATCCGTTGAATCTGCACGAGCAAATTAACACCCTATTGCTAGTGATATAAAGATCGTAATAGCAGTAGGTAAGCGGGTCTCAAAACAAAAGACGTCCACTGATCTCGTCCTCATGAAAATGGAGTGTGCGTCCACGATACAACATGGGTTTTTAATAAACAATGATGATTCTGTAGATAATGATGCTGATTCTGTTGTTTACAACTAAACTAATTTAGTCTCACTATTTCTCTTTCTAACAAAGAATTTAAGAAAAGGATGTAAGAAATTTAGTCCTGTCAAATTAATACAATGCTTGTTTTCAACATAAATTTTGTCGCCACCTATCGCGGTTACGTCTAAATACCCGCAAATAAAGACGGCAAAGACTAATTTGACAGCATTAAATAGCATATGATAATGTAGAACATTATCATATGCTATTTAATGCTTATCCTTATTCAATAATGTTTGCAAGAAAGAGATATGATGTGATTTAAATAAGTTTAGTGCGATTTACAACAGAATCGGCACCAATTTCACTATAATAACACGTCTTATATCCATTTGAATATCTACAATCAGCTATTTCTATTTGTGTTTCAAATATTTAGTCTACTAGTTGAATACTTATGCCTATGATATAAAATACTGCATAGTACAGTTTCAGTACGTAGTCCACATTTTAACTGTATAACGATTTCAAAGCGAAAACTGCTGTCACAAGTTTTATTTTAAATCCGCCAGAGGCGCTGTTCAATTCATTACTTTTCTTTACTCATGAAACGCTTTTCTGTTATTGTGATTAAATGATCACATAAATAATGTCACATTGATTGACAATGACAGTAAAGTGTCGATAAATATGTGATAACTTAAACAGTGTTATGTTAAATAGCGTTTTACGAGTATGTTGATTATTTTCAGCAGTTATCTTTTCTTAAAACTATTGGTAGCGGCCATAAGGATATTCGCTGTCTCTCTCTGTGCTCAATCTCGTACTTTCTTGATCATTACACACGTCATAATTTCCAACGTTGCTCATTTTTATGATCTCCCCGTTCATAAGTAGAATCATGTAGATGTGTAGCACTGGAATTATTAAGAAATAGGCATTAATAAGCAAATCTTTAGGTCTAGTTTTCGTTGATTATTAAGGGGATCTAAGCAGCTTTCATTTTGGAATCAAATAGTGCTACCGCAAGAGTAATAACTAGAAATATAATTCAGACCTAATTTTATCAAAGTCGGAAAAACTTATGAATGAAACGTGTGAAATCCGTATACAAAATCTGACAAACTGTCATAATATTTTTGAGTACCTAGTATCTATGTTATTATGGATAAAAGTTACTCGATGATAACAAATATCTCTCTAAAACCCCATAATAATATAGCATCAGTGGAATGTAGTGTTTTGTTTGTCAATTCTTTGTAAATATTTAAGTGCTGCTGAGACATATAGATATATGAGACAATAAATTAGAAATGTCAACTAAACATTTCTTGAGGGTCCACGACGAAAAATTAGACACGACCAGACACAATATTTACGTCTCGTCGATTTTCATGCTTTAGGGGCGTTCGTTGGGGTACGGTAGCAAAAAATTTAATAACAGTCAAAAATGCTAAAAACGATCACATCTGGCGTTCGATTTGGAAAGTTGTGGGCGAAATTAACGTTTTGAACTTTTACGTTTAACTGGGAAACAGTTAAAAAAGACGCCGTGAACTGCAAATTTTGACCCACCTCCGAGGCAGGGTCGATTGTGATCATATATTGACATCTTTGAATCTTACATATAACTTTTGGCTAAAAATTCAAACGGGAAGCAAAAATTATAACTTTTATTCTAAAATTTGATAGAAATACTAACAGGCAAGAGAAGAATTTGTCAGATTTACTTTGTTTATATATTAACTGAAGGAAAATGAGACAAGCGACAAGCAGACTATGAGCATGCAAATGACATTTTTGTATGTAACTAATCGTTCGATTTGGGAAAAATCGTTTGTGGCAAAAGTTGCAAAATTGTTGAAATTTCCCAATTCGAACGCATCAACAAAAATGACCATTTTGAAACTGTTAAAAACGACATCACTCCAATTCGCACCTTTTATTGCCCAATGATGATCGGACTGTCGTGTATTGTTTTTCGGAGTATAGCGTCCGATTCGGCAACACAACACTTCACAACACTTTCCAAGGTAACTAGACCACATTTACCATTATTAGTTAGTGTAATAAAAATGCAAATACTTACAGATATAAGCGAATATGATGGCGACGTGTATCAAGATATTTAAGAAGAGCGATATATCGGCGCTGTAGAAGTCTTTATCAATTAGAAAATAGTCTTTCGTATATACGAGTGCGAGTAAAACTATTGTTGTAATTCCTGCAGTCAGTAAAGATAATATGCTGTAGTAATATGATATTCTTAAGACGTAGGTGTTTTTCTGAAAAAGAAAACAAGAAACAATTAAAACTGGAATACAGCAAATCGTCTGTTGTGGGTTATGCTGTGTGTGGTTATGGGTGGTGTTCTTATAGTACCTAGATACGTTTTTGGGCTAAATTTTACTGAATTTTGATTTCAATAATTGGGACAATCCATTCACTTGATATTTTTTCATAAGTTTCTTTGGCCAACTCTTAGAGATTCAATATTATTCTAACTCTATGGATTCACCATTGGGTTTTAGATGAAGGAAAATACTATGGGTAACCAGCATGCTCCGTTTAAGAAGTACAATATACTAATACGATGTTCAGAAGTTTATTGTCTGGAAGAGATAGCCTCTTAGCGATAAGACTGCCGCCCGTTATTTGTACTGTATCAAGTAAAGTAAGTTCTTTTGTTTGTTTTCTGGTGTAAACCCCAACATTGCACTTATACAGAACAAGTGTAATGATTGGTGTAAGAAAATGGTAATGAATTTCATTGAACTAGACTTTATTGGAATATCTGGAGTTCTATAACATTTAGACCTCAAGCAGAACTATTAATCTATTCTGTGTCTCAAGTTGGTCACCAGCCCCCCTAGACAAGATGGCTGTCGACAATCGTCATCGTTAGTAAGCGATGAACCTTTGTATGGGATTGATTGTTAAAAATCACGTGATATTTCGATTTGAAATGTCAATACCATACAAATGTTGATCGTTTACTGTCTGTTTACTGATTGTCGATAACCATCTCGTCTACTGGCCCAGACGAGTCAATTGATGACTTTCGTGATTCTTTTAGTCACGTGTCCTATAAATATAATAAAATTGCAGAAAATGGAAGCTTTCAATAAAGTTCATCAACATTTTATTACGCCTCGCGGACCCTGTGACCTTAATACCTCATCCCTTGACTAGCGGTTTAAAACAATTGATTTCTATTATTTTCCTCGCCCGCGCGGATCATCAAACAGTCAAAGGAAAGATTTTATATCCCAACGAAGAAGATGTAGATATGGGAGCTTTAGCTACGAATATTCTAATTACCTTAGAAACGCCGACTATAAGGAGAAACATAAGAGAAATATCCAAAATGAATGCGAGGGTGATGAGCAGTGAAAAAATGAACCCTTCACTTTTGAGGGCCATACTGAAACACGAGTATCCAAAGAAGCCGCCTCCCAAAATATCTGCTAACTGGAAGAATACAAAACATCAAAATTAGTTTTATCTGTTCATAGTTTCTTTTCTTCTTCTTCTTCAGTGATAGTGATCATTATTATAGACTTAGTTCACTTTAGTTTATGTAAAGTCAAACAAAGTACTGCTGCTAACTTAGATCATGTTACATTTATACCACGGCCACCCGCCATTGTCATAATTATGACGATTAAAACTATAATTACATATTTTTTTATAAGTGCATCTTCGTATCATACTAACATAATAAATGCGAAAGCATGTTTGTTTGTTTCTTTGTTATCTCTTAACGTCTCAACAGTATGTAGGTAATATTGTGATGAAATCTCTCCCATGCTAGCGGAGCCGTGGGCGAAAACTAGTTTGCAATAAATATACAATACAAATTTGGTAACTCAAAAATGCTGCAAGGTAGAATCTACTGTATAATAAAAAAAACTTTAGAGGAATCTTAAAGAAAAATACATTTGGTATTCTGTTCTGTGTTAGTGAATGATATGAGTCATTCTGTTATACCATTCGTGTGATTTCTATCATCGATATTTATATTTTTAACTCCTTATATAAATCCTCGCCTATATGTCGTTTATTACGAATCGACCTTGTTTATTTTTAACATTAGCATCGCTTCTCAAGAAATGAACTTCACAAACGACCGATTTAGACATTTTGTTAAATTTAATTGAACAGATGTGACCACAATTGTCAGCTAATAATTCTACTGATATCAATTTTAATCAATCAAATTAGTTGAATTTGTCTTTAACACTTTTAAAAGTTAAAACATGTTAATAACAAAATCTGTTGATATTTTTGAACGGATAAACAAAGACACTAACACATAACCAAAGCTGCATTTATTTTGGCAAGCAAACAAAATGGTTGTGTTGACTTTTCATTCATATTCTTATACATAAACTTATATGAAACGATTTCAACTAAAACAACTGTACTTACAATTTTGAAAACAGCAAAAATCACAAGACTTGGTCGTATAGGAATAATGCAACAGCATTTTCGTAATATTGGGTCTTCTCTAGCCATTTTCAGTATATAATTAACACTACTACAATTCCCACTATACTTTCCACACTAATTCACGTCAACCGACTCTCATGCGCTTGCACGCTATGAATAAATATACTATTCGTTGTATATTGTAACAGTTAACTGTTTATACATTTGTATATTGGCCTTGGCCTTCAACGTCTCCAGTTCGAGTTTATTTTACGTTATTTCATCAATTATAATGTGTGTATTTTCAATTTTATTTCTCATTCATAATAATTTAATCTTATCGATAATTAGATCGCATTTTATTGTGACTTTCATTGTAGACATAAATAAATAGATGAACTTAGTTACCTGATTCCGACTAGATGGCGCTTGTAGCTGTTCGCTGTCAATGTCAACCGTTTAAGAAAGAGACGGAAACAGATTCATTCGGTCATGTGCATACTAAAATTTAAAATACCGGATGTCCTTTTCTTACTGACGTAACCGCACCTTAATATGACTGAACTGTTTATTAATGATCGTGGTATCATCAACAAACTTCAAGAATAATAATCAGGAGCCTTTTCGCTTGCAAGCAGAAAAGGAGCAGAAATCATACCTCGCTCCGCTCGTCATTGATATAAAAATCTCTTTGGCGTCGTCCTAATTGACGACGATCGTACGATCAAACGCGATTTCGTCGCACGATCGCGCTGATGTTCCTGTGCTCGCGCGATAACTTGCAAGCTTCAATTCGGACACTCTCAAGCGTTTTGTGTAGTTAATCTCGTCGTGCGACGAAATCGCATCGTTTGCTCGTACGATAATCGCCAATTAGGACGACGCCTTTCACATTGAATTATTCGCTTTTATTAATTAAAAAGGAGGAGGGATGGGTCGGTAGCGCGTGAGTGATGCTCCGTGTGCTCGAAACGTGCATATGGCTACGGTAACCGCTTACCATCAGGCGGGCCGTATGCTTGATTACCAACTTAGACATAAGATAATATTAGTGTTTCGAACCAAAAAAGTAAAAAAGGAACCCTTATGGTGCCGCTCGGTCCGTCTGTCTGTCCGTCTGTCACAGCGGTAGGTATATTTCAGCAACCTTTAATGCTATTGATTTGGGAATTGTTCTAAATATTGTTTACCCAACCTTTCAACGTACCTACTAATCATCATCATCAGCCTATAAGATATAGACATAAGATAATATTAGTGTTTCGAACCAAAAAAGTAAAAAAGGAACCCTTATGGTACCGCTCGGTCCGTCTGTCTGTCCGTCTTCACAGCGGTAGGTATATTTCAGCAACCTTTAATGCTATTGATTTGTGAATTGTTCTAAATATTCTTTACCCAACCTTTCAACGTACCTACTAATCATCATCATCAGCCTATAATGTCCCACTGCTGAACACAGGCCTCCTTTCACAAATGAGGGTGAAAGGGAATACCTACTAATAATATACTAATATTATTTACTCTGTGCCACAAGTTTAAATTGGGTATCATATAAAAGGGCTTCGTTTGCACATTCCAATTTTTATTTTATGTTGCGTAATTTTTGATTTAAGATGTTTTTTTTTTTAAAATAACCATTAAGTACATATCCAGAAGCGCTCGTGGTGTAGCATGATTAGCCGTTCTTAATCGATCGGCAAAGTTAAGCTACGTCTATCTTGGTCGGTACCTGGATGGGTGACCGCCTAGTGGTATTTCAAATCGAGCGTTTCCGTGCTTCGGAAGGCACGTAAAGCCGTTGGTCCCGGTTATCACTTAATTGTGATAGTCGTTAAGCTAGTTGGATGCCTCATAGGCGGCTTGAAAAATTCCAACAGTAGGTTGGCCACTAGCCTACCTCCACCGATCCGCAGTGGGCACGCGTGGTGGAGTATCTGCCCAACCCCCTTTCACCCTGATTTGTGAAAGGAGGCCTGTGCTCAGCAGTGGGACATTATAGGCTGATGATGATGATGATGACATATCCAGACTCGCACTTGGCCAGTGTTTCTTGTCATCCTAAAGTCAGTAGGCTAAAAAAACCATCAAAGTTATGCACAATCTCAGGATAGGTATAGTTAAAATAAAAATACAGCACCTATAAAGTTAATCATGTTGTTTACTACAAAACAGTATATAGTTACAAATAACTTAAGATTAAGTATATTATTAGTATGTACCTATTTAATTTGTACTAGAGACCTCCGGAGACCAGCGGGCGGGGAGCTTTTTCCGCCAACGCGTCAGCTTGGTTATCCAAAGAGGAAACGCTGCCAGCCTTCTGGGAACCTTGCCGTTAATCGGAAGCAGCGGCAGGCTTGAGGAAATTTTCTATATATAGATTGCATTTTGTACATATTTGTTGTAAATATATTTGTACTTTGATAGTTTAGTATGTGAAAGTTTATTAGTTTTCCATTCCGGATCGGTACTCTTTAATCAGGGATGTTATATGGATACTAGCTGACCGGCGCGACTTCGTTCGCGTGGTGCCTACCCTTATCACAACTGTTAAAAACTGCATGGACCTACTAAACCACCTGGGCGAAAAGAACAGGGTTGTGTTACGGTGGGTTCCTGGACACACAGGAATCGTCGGTAATGAAAAAGCTGACGAACTAGCTAAACCTGGAGCTAATGGGACCCCTTATGGCCCCGAGCCAATTTGTGGTGTACCTAAAAGCCTGGCAAAACTTATTATGAGGAACCTATATGTAAACTCATCCATCGATTCTTGGAAAAAACGCTCCTGGAATGAACCATTCTAAGGCACTTATAAAGGCCTTTAATAAAAAGTCTACAATAGAGGTTTTATCTCTAAGTAGAAACAACTTACGCATACTTGTGAGAGCCATAACGGGGCACTGTGGATTGAACAAACATCTGTTCACCATCAGTGTTCACGACTCGAGGTTGTGCAGATTTTGCCGTGAGGCGGATGAAACACCAATACATACACCATACCAATACATCTCTTGTGTGAGTGCTGTCCACTTATGCCTAAACGAAATACTCATCTGGGGAAACACCTGTTACACCCAGATGAAGTCAAATCCATTCCTGCCAAGAATATTGTGCAGTTCATTATAGCTGTAGGTCTTGGCAGTGAAATTTAATTAACGTGGCGATCACAATAGATCTAGTCTGGTCGCAGTGATACAAGCTCTGGAAAGACTTGAAACAGCCACTTAACCCAAATAATAATAATAATACCCTTATCACTTAGGGGTATGAAAAATAGATAGTAGCCGATTCTCAGACCTACTGAATATGCATATAAAATTTGGTAAAAATCAGTAAAGCCGTTTCGGAGGAGTAAGGTAACTAACATTGTGACACGAGAATTTTATATATAGGATGTTTCCGATCAGTATATCGATACGGATATATAATAATATTATATCGGTTTCAGATACGGTTACGGATATGAAATTATTTCGGATATCCGATAGTTTCAGTCAGTTACGGATATCAGCTTTTCAGGGAACTGTAAATGGGTGGTTAAAGGAAAAAATGGGTAACGATTTAACTTAGTGGCAAAAACTTGTATAACATGTCTCAGTTACACTCTATCTGCAATTTATTCCCAACTTTTATATCAGATTCAGTGACGGTTTCGGGTAGAGTTTTATTTCGGATAACCGGTAGTTTCGGTTCCGGTTACGGAGCTCCATAGCATCCCTCATTTTAATTAATCATACTTAAACTACAACTTATAAATTAACTCATATTATACTGGAGTTTACCTTTACTGCCTATACCACAGATTACTTACTAGTTACCTACTCTACTAGATATAACTCGCAAAGTAAATAGTGAGTACTTTTTAAAATATAACAGCAGTAATAAAATAAGCAGGCTCTTCTGAAATGTGCCTTTTTATACTACTAATGTAGTGCAAACACATGTACCGCTCACTTGATGGTAAGCGGTTACCGTGGCCTATTGACGATTGCATCACCTTGGGTATCACTTGCGCTTTATATTGTAATAAGTTTTACTTATGTGTGCGTATATTATATAGTTATTTTAGTAGGTACCTATTGGCGATACTTGGGTTTTTTGAATCTAAACAATTTAATTTAAAACCTTAGAAGGTTCCAAATTAAATTGTTTAGATTTACATCTTAGAAGATACAAGGTTTATTTTTGATTAAAGCAAACTTGAGTCTTGAAGTATTGAGTCTCGTTCAATTCAGAATATTATAGGTCTTGGGGTCACTAAATCACTAATTTTGATCTACGCGAAGATTAGCAAGGATAGTCTGAAATACCCGTTCTGTTCCATTAGCTATGATGATCATCTCGCTCTTCATAACCAAAATCATTAATATGTGTACAACTGAAATAAAAAGGAATTAAGATTATCAGCATCATCATCATCAGCCTATAATGTCCCACTGCTGAGCACAGGCCTCCTTTCATAAATGAGGGTGAAAGGGACTGGGCGATACTCCACCACGCGTGCGCACTGCGGATCGGTGGAGGTAGGCTAGTGGTCAACCTACTGTTGGAATTTTTCAAGCCGCCTAGGAGGCATCCAACTAACTTAACGAGTATCACAATTAAGTGATAACCGGGACCAACGGCTTTACGTGCCTTCCGAAGCACGGAAACGCTCGATATGTAATACCACTAGACGGTCACCCATCCAGGTACCGATCACGACAGACGTAGCTTAACTTTGCCGATCGATTAAGAACGGCTAATCATGCTACACCACGAGCGCTTCAATTAAGATTAATTATAAGGAATTCCAAGCTAATTAGTCCGCATGGTTTTCGTCTGACGAGTTATACTTAAGATGTCACTTCGCAGCTCCCTTCAGTGACAGCGTATCCTTGTATCAAAGATACAAGGATACGCTGGATACAAGGATACCAGGTAAGTGAAAACCGCATCAAAATTAGTTCAGTGGGTCTCAAGTTGTACAGACATAGACATAAATGCAAGCGATGATAGTGGCGAACCAAACTAAAGCCACCTAAACCTTTTATTCGCCCTTTTACGGTGCAAGGGCCCCGTGTGTCCTAATCCCAATGTTTCCTATGGTAAAGACTAAAGACGGAGTTGAGGATAGAATAGCAGGATTTACAAAAAATACTAAAATTAGTTACGTACCGGCATAACCACCGATGACACCAATGTGTACCAGCCAATATTGCGAAGTTGACTTGTCTTTGCCGATAAAAAGAATGCCGAGAATATTCAAATTTTCAGTATAAAAGTAATATAAGCATGGAACAGCCATTCCCAAAGCGAATAATATTGATGTCATACTGTAGGAGTACGCAAATTTTATAAGATCTCTGCTTTTCTGAAAATTAAATTCAATTATACAATTAAGTAATCAATATAAGGTATTCAAAACAAAAATGGGTGCTCTAACGATAATTTTTCCATTTATAATAAAACTGTTCATTTTTATCGATACGTTTCATTAAACACCACAACACTAGAAGCTACGAAACCGTAACGAATTAAATTTATTTGATCCCGTTTGAGTACCGATTGAAAATATGGATCGGTTGCTCAAAAGGGAATAGCATCGGTGCTCAAATGGGATTACTTGCGGCAAACAGTCATAAACAAGCTTACGGCTGACCTGGTGGTAAGCGGTTACCGTAGCCCAATGGACGCTGTGATGCCGCAGGTGTTGAATGTCAAGAGACGCTTGCAACACACGAGGCACCACTCACGCGTTACCGACCCTTCCCCCTCCCAATAAGCTCTGGCAACCTGACTCACGCGCAGAAACATGCTACGGTATGCTGTAAGGTGACGGTACTTTACCAGTCACGCTGCATTTGAGAAAAAAGAAACTATGCTTATTAGCATAGTTTAGGTAAATGACTATAAAATTGTATGGTATTGGTGCCGATTCTGTTGTAAATCGCACTAAACTAATTTTAGTCACTTCTCATCTCTTTCTTACGAATATTATTGAAAAAGGATAGAACATATTTAAAGCTGTCAACTTAATCTTTGTTGCCTTATTTTGCGTGTATTTAGTTGTAACCGCGATAGATGGCGACTTAATTTATATTGAAAAAAAGCATTAGACTAATTTGACAGGACTAAATTTCTTACATCCTTTTCTTATGTTCTTTATTAGAAAGAGACATAGTGAGATTAAAATTAGTTTAGTTGTTAACAACAGAATCAGGGCCATTACCATACAATTTTATAGTCATTTACCTAAAATTAATTGTTTTCATTCTAATGTCACTATTTAGGCGCCGATCCCATATAGAGAGTTCTTGAGTTCTGCGTTCCCCATGCACTATTGTGAACACAGCAAGCAGTCTAGAGTTCTGCATTATTTGCTACCGATCACACATCATACACTTTAGGCGCCGGCGCCGCAAGGATTACAGTGAACGCGCAACGCAGAACTCTAGAACTCTCTGTGGGATCGGCGCCATAGATATCTCATAAAACAATTTAGTTTTAGGCTATAGCCACATTCATATATTAGAACAGCAGATTCAATTACCTCACAAGCTCCATCGACGAGTGCAACCATGAAGGGTACGTCCCAAATAAATAGAGAGCTAAGTACGAGACGAGACAGAAATGCTAAATAGTTGTTGACATAATAGCCGTCTATTGCTTGAAATGTTACTTGTCCAAGTGTATATATAACATAGCAATCTAACACCTGAAAAAGAAAGATAAATGAAATCTCACTCAGTCAATCAGATCTGTACTGTTTTTTTTTATGATTGCAGATTTTGGTTATTTCAAAGCATTGTTGTCGGCCACTAGTAACTAACTTTCATCATCATCATCATCAGCCTATAATGTCCCACTGCTGAGCACAGGCCTCCTTTCACAAATCAGGGTGAAAGGGACTGGGCGATACTCCACCACGCGATCGGATCGGTGAAGGTAGGCTAGTGGTCAACCTACTGTTGAATTTTCAAGCCGCATAGCAGGCATCCAACTAGCTTAACGACTATCACAATTAAGTGATAACCGGGACCAACGGCTTTACGTGCCTTCCGAAGCACGGAAACGCTCGATATGAAGACGTCGAGTCGAAGTCGAGAAGAAGACGGTCACCCGTCTAGTGGTATTTCAGGTACCGGCCACGACAGACGTAGCTTAACTTTGCCTATCGAATATGAACGGCTAATCATGCTACACCACGAGCGCTTCATAACTAACTTTAAACTAACTTAACTTACGTAACTTTCAATCCAATCATTTGCAATACCTCGTATACCATTATCTGAAAGCTACCAAAAAACGCTACCGTCCGTCCGTGCTCGTTTCGCGTAACATCATCGAAATAGAAGATAATATATCGATGCGTAACAAGGAAGCACCAAACATATTCACTGTGCAGAGTGCCATAACAATGTCAAGGGTCAACTAGTCATATAAAGATAACACATAGAGTCCGATAAGCAGAGCTTGTACTATGGAAACCAGATAACAGTTTTTTTTAATTTTTTTTTATTTTGTCTACAGAACTGGGTACATTCAATATCATGCTTCAAAATTGTTCAAATTAGCAAAGGTTCGATCGAGCCATTGAAGGCGTAGACACAGCATGCAAAATTTATAAAAAGGAAATAATATTATACCTACAATGGATTGAGTAATGCGATGGATTAAGTATTGTGACAACTTTTTCTTATAATACATATACTACTTTTGTTTGTAAATACATACTTAACATACATAATTACACCCAGACTCAGGACATACAGACATGTTCATGCAACAAATGCATGTCCTGTGTGGGAATCGAACCCACGACCTGCGGCGCGATAGGTGGAATCTTAACCAGAGTATTAACCAAGCCAGCTGGCCCGTCAAAGGATATACTTTAAAGATAATAGAGGTGAAGATATATTTTAAAACGGAAAATCAATGGCTGATTCACTTGAAACTTGGGGTAAAACAGGTACAAAAAAGGCTACTAATTATTGAAATAAAAATATTAATTTTCAGGCAACAAATTACAAAACACACTGACATATAAAAAAAAACCTTTAGAAATTCTGTTCACTCAAACCAATTAATAAAATTGTAATACTTACTGATTTAAGTATTGCAAAAACACCTAAAACGACACGATTTGGGACACCAAACAATGAATTTATGATTGGCTGCGTCATTTTCTGAGTATTTTTTCTTTGTTTACTAAGTAAGCTCCACAAATTCAACTTATGCGACTATTATCACGACCGAGTGTGCGGCGAATAGTTATGAAAAAGTTGTATTAGGCAATTTCAACTCCTATATCACTATAATGTGGTATTTCTGTCATGTTTCCTCAATCGCCCGTTAGGTATTGATAGCCAATGGTTGTCGCCAAAAAGATTGTTTAATACATTAATAGCTACAAATACATAGTTTTGCAGGGATTTGATGTAATTCAGTTAGGTATATAAGTGCTATATAAGGCCCTAATAAATTAGTGAATTTCCTCTTGAGGGATGAATTTATAGGTCAAAGTATAGTGTAAAGCTAAAGTAATCAAAAAATAATATTGGAAAAATAATACGTAGATAAAAAATAGATGAATGGTTAAATTAATACTTTGTACTGATATTAAGTTCAATGTCTTTGTACTGATATTATGTTCAAGAGCCTAGTAATCTGTAACACAGGTCTTCCTAGCACAGACACCAGTCTCTCACAAAGGGATTTTAACGGGAAACTGTATTTATTTAATGAGTAGTTATTAATTAATTATCTTAAAGCTTTGTGAAAGAGAAATAAATAAACTTATTATTATAATGTCGGAATTTTGTTATTTTTTCCGGCGGATTATATTTCTAATATTATTTTTTGATTTAATCATATTGCACGCTAGGAATGTTTTAGTTATAGAGGATTGCAGGGATTACGTAACTTTGTTTGCAATCAGATTAACATTTCATATAAATAGTAAATGGTGTCAAAATATCAATTCATAATCTCAAAATAAAGTATAGATTGAATATTAATTTCTAGCGTTAGCTCAGAGTATATGAATCATCAGAGTATATATCAGACTGAATGAAACGGTTTCAATTCGAGAATGATTGCAACAAGGTATTTTTTCATATTTCAATTTCATATAAATTACCTACCTGTTCTACGACTTCTTGGACCACTGAACTATTAATAATAAATATTCCTATGACCCTTACTAATCTTACCCACCCAGTGGCCGTTGATTTGCGCTGATCACGCGGGAATCGAAGGAACAATTGAGGACTTACAGCTACCACTTACTTAGCTAGCACTGAAGTTAGCACTGCACTTATACCCACGGAGCAAACTTGTTTTTTTTGTTCCTTGCTTACACCGTTGTCAATATGTCAAATTGTGTTACCTGTGTGTAGGTGGTGTTTGGCTATATATAAGTATTTGTCATGAATTTAAAGAAATTATATTAAAAGGCGCGGGATAATTTTATAGAGGTCTGGCTCAAGAACGAAGCGAAAAGAGAGAGGAAAAAACAAAAGAATATCATAAAGAAAAAAAAGAATGTATTACAAAATCGTTCCAATAAAAAAAAAAACCGGCCAAGTGCGAGTCAGACTCGCGCACCGAGGGTTCCGTACAAACCTGTAGGTATATAAGTAAATGGTAGTATAGACCTGAGTATTTGATATTAATTTCAATTTATGACGTATTAAAAAAAAACTACTTACTAGATCTCGTTCAAACCAATTTTCGGTGGAAGTTTCCACCGTAATCTACATCATATATTTTTTATAGATTTATCATTCTCTTATTTTAGAAGTTACAGGGGGGGGGACACACATTTTACCACTTTGGAAGTGTCTCTCGCGCAAACTATTCAGTTTAGAAAAAAATGATATTAGAAACCTCAATATCTTTTTTGAAGACCTATCCATAGACAACCCACACTTATGGGTTTGATGAAAAAATAATTTTGAGTTTCAGTTCTAAGTATGGGGAAACCCCCAAAATTTATTGTTTTTTTTTCTATTTTTGTGTGAAAATCTTAGTGCGGTTCACAGAATACATCTACTTACTAAGTTTCAACATTATAGTTCTTATAGTTTCGGAAATAAATGGCTGTGACATACGGACGGACAGACAGACAGACAGACATGACGAATCTATAAGGGTTCCGTTTTTTGCCATTTGGCTACGGAACCCTAAAACAAAAGAATATCATAAAGAAAAAAAAGAATGTATTACAAAATCGTTCCAATAAAAAAAACAGCCAACGCCATCTATTAAAAACTGCTTGAATGGCGCGACTATCCTGTTTCCTTTTCTTTATTTCCCGCTCATTGTTTTATTCTTTCTGTATATTCATATCTAGCAATTTAATTATTGTAACTACTATCCATAGAAATAAATATACCTAGAAAGTACGTCGCCATACTACACGAATATACAAAACAGGCCAACTTTTATAGGCTGCTGCGCGAAACAGCTACGTTTTACGCTCCCTCTGCGTCATTCTGCTTGTCATAATGACGTTCATAATGATAGTAGTTGTTGAAATATTCCAATTAAAATCGGGAGAAATTTAAATATTGATAATTATTTTGCATTTTTATTTATTTTTATTTGATTTAGCCCCTAACAGTTAGAGCGTATTTTGATCGACGCGTGGACAGCTGCGACACTCTATCTGGACGTATCCTTAATCAAAGCTACTACCTATATATATATTTCTACAAATGTTATTCCAGTTTCAACGCCTGTAATTTGCGATCACAAGACCATTATTTGACAAAACATTGCCTCTAAAATTAAAAAGGTGTTTTAGCTTTTAAAATACAGAGTCAAATCATAATTATTCAATTTTACCTAACATTTCAACCAAAGAATTTAAAACGTCCAGAAGGATAGTCGCCTCTATGGTAACATGAAATAAACAAGCCAGAATTGACAGTATTTGACAGCCGTGCGCAGTACGAACTGAGAGCGATTTGCTCAGGGAGCCCCTCAAGCGGAGTGAAATTAAATGTCATGCTTTAGTTAGGCGGATTATCCATCTGGGTAGAGGCACGATGCCCTATGAAAATCTTTGATTTCAACATTTCCACATATTCTGACGTCTTTTACACAAATCGCTTCTGTTCAGTCAATTGGAATTACTATAACTACTAATTCAACGGGCCAGTTGGCGGACGTGGAGTCTTATCCTATAGTGCCGCAGGTCGTGGGTTCGATTCCCACACAGGACATGCATTTGTGTGCATGAACATGTCTGTATGTCCTGAGTCTGGGTGTAATTATGTATATTAAGTATGTATTTACAAACAAAAAGTAGTATATGTATTTTATCAGTTATCTGGTTTCCATAGTACAAGCTTTGCTTAGTTTGGGATCAGATGACCGTGTGTAAGGAATGTCCCAGGATATTTATATTATTTATATAAGAGTTGGTGGGTACTGGTCTTCACCTCCCTACTATAATGCACACATTTCTTCTAAATCTGATGAAGATTTAAGGCGCAGACTTGGGCAAAATACACTACATTGCTGCCCAAATTATATGAAACCTGCTAACTCTACGGTGTTGAAATTTAAATATATGATACTTAAGGATATAACAAACACATCGCCCGAGCCGAAAACACGATTTCAATTAAAAGCCTCGATAAAAAAAAATGTCAAACATACCTCTGAAAATCAAGAAATTCCCAAATATATCCAACGCCTGAAGGTATTTTGATACGATTTTTTTCATCGATATAGTACATATCATAAGAAAATAAACGCCCGATTTAGTTTTTTGAATTAGCTATTCAGTTTTTCATAATAATGATTTTTAAAAAAGTCGCTTACGTCAAATTCAATCCGAGCACCATCAACCTCATACCGCACTCTATTGTCCTGCAACTCGCGTATTTTGCTTCGCGCTCACTCGCATTCCGCGGCGATCCGCGTTGCTAGATGGACCTGTGTCATTTTCTTTCAGAATTTTCACAAAAATAAAACCCTCTCAAATGAGTAAAAAATCATATCAAATATCTTCAGAAGGCACTGGAAATGCATGCTAGTCAAATTAAGGCAATTGAGCCTTTTATTTGCTTGTTATGAATAAAAATATATAAAATAAAATCTGTTATGATTGATACTTTTGAAAATTGTCATCGAGCCATGTCGTGGTACTGACAGAGACTAATACTTATTTTCGTCTATGAAGGGTATGGCTTGGGTAGTCTAGGGGGCTAAAGTGCGGGTTATTAATGTAGGCTCCGACTGAAGGAAGTGATGATTCAAATCCCGGAAAGTTTTTTTTTTATTTCAAATCATACAAAATGAAAAATCAGCAATATATATTATTTTTAATGAGCAATTATCTATTTAGTTCCTTACCTGATTAAATAACACCTCATTCAATGTTGTTTATTTTGAGATCAAAGAAAAGGTATTGAAGGTAGGTTGACTGATACTGGTAACAGTAGGTGCCCCGAAGTCGGGGCGGGCGTGCCAGTCACTACTGCGGTCATCGAGTCATCTGTAGTCATCGAGTCGAGCCGATATACCTTTATATTCATTGTATTATTGTGGTCCAGTCGCTTAGTCGTGAAGTGTCAATGGCACAGTAAAATTAGTACCAGTAAGGAAAATATTACACATCTTACGTTGACTAAGTTTCTACTACATCGAGGAACAACCCTTACAGAATTTATACCGAGCAATCTGATTCCGAAACTAGTCGTGATTTGTCACTGATTTTGAACTGTAAGGATCAATCACTTCATCGTGTGTTCTTGACTTGGCCAATCAGAGCGCATTGTCAATGGTGGCAAATTGGCGGAATATATTGCAAGCAAAATCAACGTCATTACGCTTCTTTGGGTTAATTGTTCGATGTTCTACTACTTACTGAATCGGTTAGTTGGAATGTGAACCCATCGTAAATTTACAATTACTATTAGTGAGCTCGGCTATCATTGTGCCGATTGTCGTATCGGCCAATGGCCTGATGGCCGAAAGCCTCGAGCCTCTCGGCAGTAATCCTCGATACGGCTCGCATTGGGAGGAGGTTCCTATTTCTGCAGCCCTAACCACCGGTAGCTTAGCTTTTTCAGCCAATCAGCGGCCAGGCACAGTTTTGTAGTAATAAAATTAGAATAACTTTTGTTGTCATTCTTTAACAGTTGATAGGAAATGTTCAGATTTAGTTATAAACGCGATATTTTTACTATTTGAAAGATAATACGATGTAGAATAACGAAGTAGTAAAATCGGAAATACAACAGATTTTCTGAAAGCGGATGGAAACCCGTGACTTGTAGTCCTCCAGAAGCTATTTAATTCCGTTATACAGGAAGGTACAACTAGGGTATGTGTATGTAATATCGGTAGGTTTTTAATTCCGATATTGATTTTCAATATTGGATCTCAATAGCAGAATTAGAAATGTTCATTATAAATTGCACATATTCCTTATAAACTGCACATAATTATAATTAATAAATAGCTCAATAGCTTTATTTTAAAACCCAAATAGATTTTTTTTTACTGATTCCGATATTACGATATAATTGGATCACTCAGTATCGGATTGTAAATTGTAATATCAGAATTCCGATATAGCGATGATCCGATATACCGAGATTCATGCCCTGTAGTTATAACACCAGAAGTATGGAGAGGAAATATGGTGGTGCTCTTCTTCAAAAAAGGCGATAAGGCCCTATTGAAGAACTACCGCCCGATATCCTTCCTAAGCCACGTTTATAAGTTGTTTTCGGGAGTCATTACGAATGGTCTTGCACGTAGGTTTGAATACTTCCAGCCTCCCGAACAAGCTGGTTTCCGTGAAGGCTTTAGTACCATAGATCACCTACATATACTTCGCCAAATTATACAGAAGACTGAGGAGTATAATCGGCCGTTATGCCTGGTGTATGTGGACTATGAAAAAGCCTTCGATTTATTTGAGACATTGGCGATATTACAGAGTCTACAGCGGTGCTAAATCGACTATCGCTATAATCGAATTGTTGAAGGTCTTTGTACAGCAAAGCCACTATGTCAATCAGAGTACAGGACGAGAGTACGAGACCAATCCAGTTGCAGAAGGATGAAAGACAGGGTGACGTAATTTCCCCGAAACTCTTTACCACTGCAATGGAGGATGTGTTCAATCTCTTGAACTGGAAGGGTTATGATGGTTAAGGTTAAGGGCCTGATCGGAGGCCGCCTCACCCGTCGATTGTGCATACTATTGCAACCTGCGTGGCGTGCGTCAATTTTCATTCGAAAGGTCGATTGTTATTCGATTGTTTATTCGTTAGAACGAATGAATCGACAATCGAATGTAAAGTTTTACAATTGTCGATTCTTTCGATAACTTTTTTTTTAACAGTCGCCCATCGCTAATATAGCTCGTAGAGTTAGTATGTTGATGTGGCAATGGGCAGGCCACATCGCTCGAAGAACCGATAACCGATGGGGATGGAAGGTTCTCGAGAGCGGCCACGTACTGGAAGGGGACACCGTACGTGGATGTCCCACCAGGTGGACCGTCGACCTGGTCAGAGTTACTGGGCGCTGCTGGATTCAAGCGGCCCGAAACCGCTTGAAGTGGAAGTTAATAGGGGAGGCCTATGTTCAGCAGTGGATATCCTTAGGCTGATATGATAATGATGAATAAAAATGGTAGGTAAAGTAGAGGGCATTTTATGGAGAAATTCTACAATTATTGTAAAAAGTGGTGGAAGAAAACCTGTTTATTTGTCAAATAACATCTAATATCTCGATTGAGGTCCTCTCCTGTCTGTCCATTTGTCACAGCCTGTATTCTCCGAATTTGTTTTCCGCGTCAGCTTGTGTCTCTGTTTATCCGCTAACTCTAAACCACGCAATGTATTTCGATGCAGTTTTAACCATCAGATAGACAATTATTACTACGCATAGAAAAGACGCCATACGTCACAACTATGTTCCGTTAAAGTGAGGCCATTCGGCCACACTTTTTATACGCGATACCGTGACCGGGTGGGCTGCCGCGCAAATCGCTCCACTGTCACCACATTATGACATTGTACCCGTGCGAAGCCGGGGCGGGTCGCTAGTACTTAATATACATAATTCCACCCTGACTCGGGGCATGCAAACGTGTTCATGCACACAGATGCATATCCTTGGTGGGAATTGAACATACAATCGGCGGCGTCGTGGAATCTTAACAAACTACACCAACTGGCCCGTCAAAAGTTTTTTTTAAGGTATTTCAGAATTTATATTTTTAAATGTTTGTCTACAGTTTGTCTACTGTTAACATTTTTACTGTGTCCAATTCAAACAGCTTCGTTCTCGCGGAAATGTATAGATGGCGGTTTGCCACGTTTTATTGTTTGCTTGCAATGACGCACTTCTAAATAGAGGGAGCTAGTATTTTTTGTTTGCTTAGTTCCGGTAATTTCCGCTAATATTATGTGAAAATGTGGCGCAAGGGTGAAAACTGAAATCTGCTGGAGAGGAGTCTGCGCCTTAAGGCTCACCTTAGGCTGCCTCTCCACGAGAGTGTGTGTAGAGAAGATTAAGATAATTTAAACCCAATAGGATCGCTTCGTCTCTTTAGAGGCCTTTTATTATTGTACAAGCTGGGTAAAACAAAAATGATCGCTACACGTATCTCATACGCAGTGGCAAGTCTCGGATGAAGTATATATTGTTGTTATAAAGAAAAACAGATATAATTTATTTATTAAAAAATATATAATACATGAAGCTTATTAGAACATAAAATAATATTTAAATGACAACAATGGGTGTAGCGCTTGCTCTAGCATACATTTACTTTTTGACGAGAGAAATTGCTGAGATAATGGCCGATTCTTCTCAGCAAAAGGAAGGCCAAATCGTGCACTGAATCTGACTATTCAAAAGTGCCCGTGAAGCCCTAATTTGAGTGTATTTGAATTAATAAATATTTCATTAAACTTTGGTTATGGTGTTATAATCGTCAAGAATTAAATTTTATGAGAATTTATCTGTTTTGATAATTCAATTTCAAATATGTCTTAAAAATCTAGGAGTTATATAAGCCGAGTAAATAGTACCCTGTGTTTAAAGAATTGCCGTTAGTAAACACTTACCCCCTTATTCATAATAAAGTTTTTTTTTTTTTTTTTTTTTTTTATGTCATTAGGTTGACAAACAGGCTGACGGTCCACCTGATGGTAAGTGGTCACCGCCGCCTATGGACATTTGCAATACCAGGGGGATTGCCGATGTGTTGCCGACCTTGAAGAGCTCTTTTTACGCCCCTTTTTAGTTATCAAACGTTGATTAGCTAAAATTCTGAAGTCTTTATCTAACACGTGACATTTGGTGATAGAAAGAGTGAGACGGAGGACACTATTACACTGATTTAGTTAAAAAGCGATTATGAATAAGGGGGTTAGTTTACTAACGCGTTTTCGTTTACGACACTTCTCTATAGGAATTGGCACAGCGCCTCTAGCGGAATACTCATGGTACTAATTTCTCCCATCCCAATTTGATAGTATGCGTTTATTCTTTACACTGGGGGCACTGCTGTCATATACAAGATCACTTCACTTAGTTTCTTTATTGGTTTTCATTGAAACCGGTCGTATGATAGCTGGCTGGTTCGCTTTACTTTTGTATTAACAATGTTTTCTTGGTCATAAACGTGTCCAGTGTTGGTAGTCTTGGTGACCTCACTCTTCATAAGCAGTATCATATAGATGTGGAGCACTAAAAAAGAAAAATGTATCTCTTATTGACAAAAGTTACTGTTTTATATGGATTGTGTTTGTAGACTACAAACACAGCAGTGCTATTCTGTAACGTTGATTTGAAATATCACATCTGAATCCGATGAGATTCAAGTTTCATATTCTTAAAATGAGTGAGTTCGACACTAGCGCCACTGAGTGATGACGGAATTGAGATGAACTACGACAGGTGAGTTTATTGACGTTACGAAAATACTTTTGATTTCTCGAAACTCACTTCCCTTCACTTGACCTTGATTTTATCTTGAGAATACCAATACAATAACAAGCGAGATGACAATCGAAGTGAGTGTGAGTTACGAGATGACTTTCGAGATGATTTCCCTTTTACAGAATAGCATAGCAGATCCTAGTTAATGTCGCCCTTCTCCCTCTGTCTCTCCTTCTCTCTTCTCCATTTGTTTATAATTTTTAGCCAACCCACTCGCGATTTATCTTTTAACATTCTGATATAATAGTACATTATGAAACATGTGTAGAAAGTTATTGAAACACCAATAACTGTTTCTTTCCTCGCAAGTGTCTTGAAAAACGTCGTATGATACACGTGTGTATGCATTGATCTTAGCACTCTCGGCTCCCTTATCCCACACTATTGTTGTACCTACTTTTCAGTTATTAAACAGATGGGTGAAGTTCGATATTAATTCGGATCCTCTACTATAAAATAAAAAACTACTAGTTTTCACCTCGCAGTTTAACCCGCTTTCCCGGTCTTATGTTTTTCCGGTATGAAAAGTACTCGATATGCTCTCCAGGAGTATCCAGGCTATGATTTACTTGCGTGCCAAATTTTTATAGTCGAGCCGTAGAGTAGACCCGAACAAACAAACAAATAAACTCAGTTTCGCATTTATATTAGTCGGATATTTTCACGATTACCAGGGGATGAACATACCCACAATTATAAAAATACAAACCGTATG
Organism: Achlya flavicornis; assembly: GCA_947623365.1. Lineage (NCBI taxonomy): Eukaryota > Metazoa > Arthropoda > Insecta > Lepidoptera > Drepanidae > Achlya > Achlya flavicornis. The sequence continues at coordinate 11,788,173 of OX392482.1, forward strand.
CCAATGGAGAAAAATAATGCTATGTCAAGAGGATGAACTAGATCAATAGACTTATAATATGCTCTCAAAAAACCAGGCAAAATGTAGAGGACGAAGAATCAAAAATAGTGACGCGCTTTGGGATTCACTAATTCCCAGACACCTAAGAATTTAGTTTTTTTTTATCGTACCACGTTCTTACTTTATCCTATTCTCCTAGTAATATAATATATACTAGCTATCCTCCGCGTTTCTGTGATAACAAGTACACTTTAACACTCAGGGATAATGAAGGTTCCTATCAGTGGAAGAATTTCTCGAATCCGACAATGGTAGTTCCAGAGTTAAACAAACAAAAAAATACTCTTTAGTTTACTATAAAAGTGTTTTTTTTTTGTTTCTTGGATACCTCAAGAGTAGACACCTCAACGACCAATTTTATTGTTATGCAATTTGGCTCTAAGATACTTTTTATCCGGTGATTATTTTTGTTATATAAATCTAGAATACTCACAAGTATAAGTGCAGACGACAGCAACGTGGATTAGAAAATTTTCCAAGTCCGAGAGATCGCTACTGTATATGGCTTTACCATTATCAAAGAAGTCAATCGCAAAGATCAGTATACTAAATACTAATACATATGAGAGGGCGATCACCAATGATATTATGCTGTAGTGAAATGATACCTTGAGGAGTTGATTGCTTTTCTGAAAAGAAAACGTTATAATAAGTCAAAAGATTTTTTTGTTTGCTATGATGATATGTCCAAAGATGGTAAGCCTAAGGGAACTGATTCACAGGTGCAGCTGATCACACTGGTAGGTACAGGGCGACCGATTTTCCTGATGATGACTTTGAGTTTTCGGCGAAAGACAAACATTGTGAGGAAGCCATAACATGGTCAATATGGTGATAGGGCATTTTCTACCACACTCAAGTTGAAAATTTGTCGCAAAGCACCTATCGGTGTTCCTACAGCTGAAATTGAAAACCAGTTTCTTTCTATGCTGTGCTTAACACTATCAGCCAAATCATCGTTGGTGAGATTGTACTCAAATACAAGTTTATAAATAATTTAAAAAAAATGCTTAATCCACCTCATCATCATCATCATCAGCCTTCTTTATGTCCACTGCTGGACATAGGCCTCTCTCAGAGCGCGCCACTCCCTCCGCTTTCTTGCCACACGCATTCAGCCCAGACCGGCCACTTTTCGAGGTCGTCGCGTCAGTCCATCTGGCAGGGGGGCGCCCCACACTACGTTTGCCAAGACGCGGTCTGCACTCTAAGACTCGTCTGCTCCATCGACCGTCGGTTCTGCGGCGAATCCTACATATGGTTATTTGAATAAAGTCCATTCTGTTAGAATATTTACCTTACAAGCTCCAACGATAAGTACAATCATGAAGGGTATGTCCAATAAAATTCCGAAGTTAATTGCTAGGAACCAAATTATTGTAGGATCAGTCATATAAAGGAATATAAACAACGATATATATCCGAACACAACAGTTGTTATGATGTCTGCAATCTGAAAAAAGGATAAAGAACAAATTATAATTTTGTGGATAACAATCGCGCCTCCACCTCGCGGATATATTTTCTCGTTTGTTGAATTATGTGCAGCACTTACAATTAACAATCTAAATAGTAGGTAATGTTCTCGAGGCTGCCTGTGCTAACGAAAATCGACAAACTTCCCTGTAGGCTGACAGCGTTTCATCTTTGAATGACCAAGCTAATGCCACTATATTATTGTAGTTATTATTAATATTAGTGCTAATGTATTGGTGGAAAGAGCTCCCGTCTGCCAGTTTCCCGGGAACGTTTCGTCGGACCATTGCATCGGACTGGTGGTCAACCCAATGTATTTTGTTCCATTCTTTGATCCTTCAATCTTGACAATGTTTTCTTCCCATTTAGCTTCAACATGCGTTTATCTACAACAACTTATATGTCGAGATATTTAAATATGACATGCTCTGTCTATCTACATGGCTTTAGGCATATGTCTTCATGGCCAGACTGAATAGGCATTTTCTGTGTAGGCTTGTTACATCCTCGGCGTCGTCATAACTCGACCTGGGGTCAGTCGAAGGCGAAACGCAAGCCCAGTAAAAAAGCCTTTCTTCATGCACTCTTAGGGTAGGTATTCGAGAAATATTTAATCCTTTAAAATCCTTAGGTAATCTTTAGGCTGTGTTTTGTCCGTCAGTTTTATAGATAACTAGCTTTCTGCCCCACGGTTTCACCCCCGATTACCCCTTCTTTAGTGTAGGTAGGTATGCCTACGTTATACATATAAGGAGCAAAGTTTTTAAGCACGTAATCCCAGCGCTCTGTGCGTTAATAGGACAGTCGGTAAATATATACCTATTGATGTATCCTTGTTGGTAAAATATGTTATTATGCGCTAAAGTGTTTTTTTTATTATATCCCTATATTAATGCGTAAGAAGGCCTTACCACATAGATCTGTGGTTTATACCATGACTCTTAAACCATGTCATGTTCGTCGTAATAACGTGAGGTAATTATAACACTAATGTTATCTATGGTGTTGTTGTGTAGGTTACGCTTATTTTATTGTTTTTGTGTACACCTGTATTGGTAATAATATTACAATACATTATTTTGGCATGCAGCGTGCAAACATTAGGGGTGTACAATTGATAAAATGTTGCCTAAATAACCTAGTTCCAAAAATCATATCTTGACTTGAAGTCAAACCCTGGCAATCCACGAAAAAAAAGGTTCCTGATTGTTTTTTTTATTTTACATCGGAATAAATCTAATAAGAAAAACTACTTATATAAATATAATATGACGGTCGAAACGAGGCCTAAAATTGCTAGAATCTATTGTCTGGAAGGGTACACCTCCGGTTTGGTCCCATTGTCATCAGATCAGGATTTGATTACTTCTTAGTGTACCTTGAAGTCGGTTTAAGTTTTTTGTAAAACAGTCCAATTATTTTCTGTTTCCTATTTCTATGTCACAATACGAACAAAGTTATGTATGACAATCTTGGTCACAAGTTGCTAGGTTATCAAAATTGACCTCTAATTGCATATCGGAATGCTAAGAGCAAATTCTTTATGACAATATCCTTTGATTAAGGATACATCCAGATTGAGTGTCGGAGCTTTGCACGCGTCGATAAAAATAGCCCCTAACTGTTAGGGGCTAAATCAAATAAAAGTAAATAAAATTGTAAAATAATGTGTAATATTTAAATTTCTCCCGATTTTAATTGGAATATTTCAACAACTGCTATCATTATGTACGTAAGTAGAATGACGCAGAGGGAGCGTAAAACGTAGATGTTATGCGAAGCAGCCTATAAAAGTTGGCCTGTTTTATATATTCGTGTAGTATGGCGACGTTCTTTCTAGGTATATTTATTTCTATGACAATAACATAGTAAGGTCCCTGCGAGATCTGCTCCACCTCGTCAAACCTTACGCAGGATAAAACTTTGATCAAAGAAAATATAAAATAATATTTTGGATAACTTCAAGCAACTTGTGACCAAGATCGTCATACATAATTTTGTTCATATTATGACGTAGAAACAGAATACAGAAACAAAAAAGTTTGTGAAAAAATTCCGTATATCCGAAAATATGTTCACCAAAATTCAGCTCATGGTTCCTTTCAGCGTTTTTGTCTCAGACCTGTAGTTCAGAATTGGCCGGTACTAGCTAGAAAAATAAATCACCTGTGTAAACATTTGAAGACATTCAATACCTTATTTTTTTATATAAATCTTCGTTGGACCTCTCCATATATCTTTGCTATGTAAAAATGCTATCCAAAAGTTTACATAAGTTTTGGCACCATTTCAGACTCGTGAACTATCGCATATATTAATTAAACCAACCATTTGCTAAAATCCGTTTACGTATACACGCAAATATGTATCAATGACCGTGCGTATCGTAAACATTGCAGTTAATATATTCAACTGCACAAAATTGTGTATGACGCATAGGTATATCTTGGCAATAACAAATAACTGCTTAGTACGATACATGCCGGGGTTTTTTCGTTCAATTGGTTTGCGTTTGATCTTCGACTGACCCAAGGAGGAGATATGACGAGGCCGAGGATGTAGCACTCTTACCCAGAAAATATCCAATCACTGCCCTTAAATGCATCTAGGTTAAAGGTGCGGGAAACAGGAGCCCCGGAGAGTCCCACGCCTTTGTTGTGCGGATAAGGATACGAAGAAGCGATGCGTTGTTGTTATAGTTTAAACCACGGTTTAAACTATCTTTCTTCGCCATATTTTATCCCTTTACTAGTACATTTTTACCCGACTGACCCAGAAGGAGGGTTATGTTTTTCGAGTGTATGTATGTCTATTTCTTTGGCACGCTCTGCAGCCTAAACGGCTCGTGAGGTGTATGTCGTTAGATTCGCCTTAACTGTGGGAGTTGCATTTCCTTATAAAATAAAAGTTATATTCAAACTTCTATACATTTAAGAGCTTGTTTTTCTCTTTTCATCTATTTTTTGTTTTACGCAGTCGGATTTTTTGTGTCTTTTAACAATTTAATTGAAAAACTAATAGTTTGTGGATACTTACTTACTTTATACAAACCTGCTGATTAAGTGGCGCGACTATTATTCAGTAAATTTTTCCATTTATTATGCATACATACAGATTGTCATGGCAATATTAAAGTTTCAGTTAATATTTTAATTATTTTTCCTTTTGATTGAAAAAATCGAAAAAACACGCTTTAAAAAGCCGTCTACTAGAAAGTATTAACAATGGTACCAAATTATTGTATTGTCATGGCCCTTGATAAAGAAGAAAGGCTCACGCAAAACAAATTAGTCCCAGGCTCACAGCTGGATATGCTTGCTGGCTACGTGAACTAATAAATAAATAATGATTGCCATTCTTCTTTGCAAAGTTTAAATTTAATCTGACGTTTTGAAGTCGAAGAAAATTACGTTTGAAGATTGCATTATATGCATGCATACATACTACAAAAGTGATTCTAATAAAAGCGTGTTAAAATCTTGGGAATCCCACCGCCAAGATACCAATATATGCCCCAAAATAAAAACAGATTCCTTCTAAACATAGGTATAATAAGGTAGGTACTTACGAGTTTTATCACTCCAAATATCACTAGGCACGTACAATTAGGTATTATGCCGCAGCATTTCTTTATAATCGGTTCTTCGTAAGTCATTGTGTTTATTTTGCTCCACAAATTCACACAAGAAGCGTTCGCACTGGCCGACTCCCGCGTTATGCGTGAGTCTGCGTGACTAAATATAGAAGACTGGTATTTCTTGCACTGTCTATAGAAATATACGTCTATTGTAATACGCTACTGTAGTACAAGTACACTCCTGTGTGACTGTAGTAAGTATGACTGTATTGTATAGTATTGACCTTCGCCGACTGTCTACAGATTAATCTAATAGTATCAATGGTTTTTTGTTAAGCTTTTACCCACCTTCTAGGATATACTTATGTTGAGTTTTAACTATTAACTTTTGTCATAAAAATCGATCGATTAGGTACGATTTTATTATTTCATAGATTTTTATAATAATAAAAATAAAACCACATTAGTTTATTTTTAGTAATGTATTTCAAAAGTTTGAGTATTCTGTTCAGTCATACATTATATTATTCACGTTCAGCTAAAATCTGAATCTATGGCTAGATGTTCAGACGAAGCGATCGTAATTATACTGGCTCGTTCTCTTTACTGTACCATCGACAACGCCTCCTTGGTCATTACCACCGTGTCCACTGCTGGCTTTCTTTGTAATCTCGCTCTTTATGAGTATTATTACAAGAACGTGGATCACTGAAACGAGAAAATTTAATAAGCCACTATTTACACACAGCTAATTTGGCGGTTTCGTTTAGTCAGAGCCATAATACTCCCGATCTTCCTCTATGGAGTGGTGACGTGGACAATTCGAGCAAGAGAGAGACAGAGAATAGATGCATTCAAAATGTGGTGCTGGAGGCGAATGCTACGAATATCATGGATGGCCAAACGCACAAATGTATCTATTCTCTCCCAACTTGGCATTAAGACCCGACTGTCCACCACATGTCTGCAACGCGTGCTTTCATATTTCGGCCATATAATGAGATGATGAGGATGAGAGCCATGAAAAGCTGGTCATTGTTGGCAATACCGAAGGCAAGAGAACACGAGGCCGGTCGCCAACACGATGGTCGGACCAAGTGAAAGAAGCCACCTCCTCTTCTAAATTCTACCAAATGGTGAGGGCTACTTTGGACCGGAATCGATGGAGGCAGTTTGTCCGTTTAAGGGATTCCAGTGACCACGATCCACAGAAATGAAGTACCGACTGAAGAAGAAGATTTTGGCGGTTACCCTTGTTGAGGATTCGACTCGGCCTGAACTGAATAGTTAGGTATAACTTCAGAATATTATGAAAAAATTGACATTTGATATTTTACTACAGTATCAGTCCCCAGAGGTTTCACTTGCGTTCCCGGGAAATAAAGTACCCTAGTACCTACATTTCCAGGATCTAAGTAAATAGTCTATTATAAATGTGAAAGTTTCTATGGATATTTGATTTGACGGGCCAGTTGGCGCAGTTGGTTAAGATTCACCTGACGCGCCGCAGGTCGTGGGTTCGATTCCCACACAGGACATGCATTTGTGTGCATGAACATGTCTGTATGTCCTGAGTCTGGGTGTAATTATGTATTTACAAACAAAAAGTAGTATATGTATTATATCAGTTATCTGGTTTCCATAGTACAAGCTCTGCTTAGTTTGGGATCAGATGGCCGTGTGTGAGGAATGTCCCAGGATATTTATTTATTAATTCACAAGATTGATTTAGAACGTGAAAATGAAGCGATCCCATTTGTGAGCTCCATATCTCTGTTGGACATGTAGCCTTATGTGAGTTCCCAGTCCTCGCGAAACAGTTTCAAAAGTAGAGAATTAATCTCCCTTTTTGTACAGATTTTGACACACTGATTTAATACACAAGCGGCATCTATTTAAAATGTCTGTGGGATAAAGTTAAATAAATACTCACATGTATAAGCTAAGATGATAGCAATGATGATTAACAAATATTTCGTCTTAGTTATATCGCTACTGAAATTATCTTGAGCGAATTCCTCGGTTATATAAATGAACCAGGTAATTGTTACAGACGCAACTACAGCTGTCACTAATGACAGTATGCTGTACACATATGACACTTTGAGTAGATGATTACATTTCTGAAATAGAAAATATAGATGGGCATTAACCCGTTTTGCGATTTTCTTTAACGACCTTGGTGAGAAAAAAAAATATAACTCGTATTTCCTATAATTATATAAGAAACGAAGAACTCCCTAAGAATGGTAATGAGATATGCTATCATATAAAACCTACTGTAAAAACCTGTAATTTCTGAAAATTTAGAAATCCAGTTGTTTTTTTTTTTTGCAAAAAAACTTACCTTGCACAATAAACTACCGATATATGTAAAATAACTTTCCCTAAACATCATTCTTTATCATAATGCGGGATGCAATCAAAATGTAAATATTTCTAAAACTCTATACACGACCAAAATGTTGAATGTAGTGCAACTTATGTATTTGATAACATCTAAATTTAACCTATGTTCTGGCAAATAAATATATCATTCATTAATTCAATCTCATTTATAGCGTGGATAGCCAAAGAATGGAACTTGCTTCCAGCGTCTGTTCTAACTCTTGCAACATAGGGACTTTCCAAGGAGAATGTGGGCAAACGTGCTCCATTTTAGTCCGTTCGTTATTAATAGATACAATAAAGAACTGTTTGGTATTTTGTATTACGGTTGATTTTTCAATGGCAAATAAACAGTATTGGGCTATTAATACTTAAAATTTTGTTAAATAATTTACAAACCAAAATCTTATTCGACAAAATCGGGCAAAATAATCATATTTTTTTCATAAATCCTTCCATGACATATCTAATAAGTAATGCATAAATAAGATATAATTACCACAGAAGCTCCGACAATCTGGATGATCATAAACGCAATGTCCAATATCAAACAGATATCAATTATAAGGTGAATGCAGAAACGTGGTAAAGTAGAGTCGTCACCAAAAACCATTAAGGCGATGGTGAACCATCCAAACATACCAACTGCCAGTATATCTGCAACCTGATAGAAGACAAAAGATATAAAATATACAGTAAACGTCAGCTCAGCACAGTCAGCAAGTAAGTGTTGTATTATCTATCATCATCTACTGTTGAGCTAAGTATGTTTGAAGTTTTAAGTGTATAAGAAAATAAGTTTAAAACCCATCGAAAAATTTGTACCTAACAGACGAACAAGAAAGCATGAACCAAATAAAGATGATATACAACATCATCTCGAAGAACCGACTGTCGATGGAGCAGAGGAGTCTTGGAGTGGAGACCATATCTTAGCAAACGTATTGTTGGTTAGCCCGATGGACAGACGACCTCAAAAAAGTGGTCGGAATGGGCTGGATGCAGTTGGAAGTGGAAGAAATCGAAGGAGATACGTGCTCTGCGAGAGGCCTATGTCCAGCAGTGGACTGAAAAAGGCTGATGATGATGATGACACAACATCAGTCGATCTTTCTGGAGTAATTTTGCTTCTCACGGTGCGCGGTTATACGGACGCAAACACCCATTTTACAAACGAATAAATTGACACCGTATTGCTAACCGCATATAAATCAAAATCGCGGGTCCATGCCGATTTGTGAGATAGTGGGATGAAATAAGATAGTAAGACGAGATATTTTCTTTATATTAAAGCATTTATGAGAACGAAAACATTAAACGGTGCAAATTAAATTAAAGCATACCGTCATATACCTATGATCCCTTCTGCATCAATGTTTTCCTCCTTACAGTGAATTATGATTTAATGGAACAAAAACACATTACCTATGTGTTTTTTTCCTTGTTAACCCAGATAAATATACCTAACCATCGAAAAACCCAGTCTATTTAGGGAATTGAAATATAACGGAAGCCACTCAGTGTGGCAATTTTGTCCTTTTGGCGATCTCAGGCTCTCAAGTAAGACTAAAGCTAGATGAACAAGGATTCTTTGTTGTGGCCGATAATACACATGGCTCAGAAGAATTTCTAAGTTACGCTGCAGACTTGCAGAGCCACAAAATTAAGTGGGTTTTATATTTATGCACGGTACACGTGCCAAATTCCATTTCGCACTTGCCCGGTTATGACCGGTAAATCCGGTTCAACCCAAAATATTGGAAAACGAATTATAAGGAAGACGCTCATCGAGTGATTAATTTACATGTTTACATTTAAAAGAGAGATAAACTTATTATTTTAGTTATTCCCGTGATAACGGTTAAACATCTTCTCAGAATTAACGTCATATAATTTATAATGAACAATAGTCCACGTCGCGTCGCCGCGTCGCTCGATAATTTAAATAATTCAATGTTTTCCTCCTTGGCCTGAGCGAGGATTCCAGTTCCAACTGTATTACTTTATTAATATTTATCTATATAAATATTAATAAACTTACGCTTACATATTTATTTGTTTCAATGTGTTGCTAATAACATAGAGTAAATAATATACTACGTCTAATAATTACGCCAAAAATGCCTGTTCAGAATTGTATATAATAGTATTACACTGCCGAGCAATATGAAAAAGCCGCTAGCAAAGTGGCTTACTCATAAAGTTCTTTCCTCTATGAAATTATATTTTTTTTGTTTAAATTTGGTCTTTTAATGCGGTATTTTTTGTTTTGAATTTTGCTTTTCTCTTCATTCTTGAAGAGAATCAGCTCAGGTGGAAAATCTTCCTTATATCCTTACATTCTAAATATATTACAATATGTCTGTCAGTAGCCCGATTCTCGTAATACGAAACTATGCAAAGGTCTCTAGAGTTTATAAATCGTCCAAATAAACATTCGTTTTAAATTTGTATTCCCGTGCTTTCAATCGAACGATAACTTAATAGGATTGAAAGTCAACGACAAGCCAGCAACTATCTAACTACTCATGTGGGCAAAAATAAAAATTGCCATATTAATCAATTAACCTTTATTTGAGAAAAACATATAAAATCGTTACTTTTTCGCCTATCGAGTTCGATTTAATTACCGGAATACGCTTGCAACTATAGGTACGTTACTCGAACTTTCATAAGATCGTTTTTAAACCGTGCAAAATATGTGACAATATACGAAAAGCAGTTTCGACGTTTTGTTACGAGAATCGGGCTACAGGCTATTCATGTGAAAATAACTCGAAAACTAATGGGATTTTGATAACATCAGTTACCTAGGGGATTTCTTCAGGAAGGTTTGAGTCTATGTTATATTGACTATGTTATGTGACTAAGGAGAGTTACCATGACCAAGCGGGTGGGGCCGTTGAAAAAGGCTAGTCTATCTTCTATGAATAAATAAAACTGCAGAACCTGCAGCGTGTCCAAAGACTGCTTAGGGGTGATGAAGGAAGAGTAACAGAATGCAAATAGCTTTTTTTGTCCATCTATCTATTTGTTTGTTTGATCATTCTAACTTCTGAAACCACTGAATTGATTTTCATTGGTGTATGTTTTTTTTACAAATATCAGTGGAAAAAAAATATTAAAATCATGAGTCCGTACTTACTCGTAATTAAAGATTTTAGGCATTTTGTTTGTTGCACAGATGAAATAATAATTGTATTTTAATTTGCACGTGTAAATTCACAGATTAGCTGTAAATTAATAAGTATAATATACCTAAGAATGATTGCTTCCAAACATTGTCTGATTGGAAATCCCACCGATACATTCTCAAATGCAACTGTAACAGTTTGTAAATTTATTTTCCCCGTAGGTACAAAGTAAAGCTTAAAGCTTAAAGTAATACTTACGATTTTTATGAGTGCAAATACCACGAGGCAAAGACTATTGGGTATTATGCCGCAGCATTTATTAATTAATGGCGTCTCGTTCATTTTCACTGATTAATTTCCTTCACAAATTCACACGTCCTCAAGTCAACAGACGGTGCGATGTGTTGAGTCAAAACAAAAATAATCAGAGGACTGGCTTCATACTGTTGGACCATCGACTAATATATACACCTATCCTATGGGATGAAGTTCTTTGGTTTGACATTAGCGTCATAATGACGTCACGACCTTCTAAACTTTTTGTTATTGATATCGGACGGCCCCACTTTGGCTCCGGAATTCCAATATTTATTTTATTTAAAATAAAAATTAATAAAGTATTATTTTTATCGGCACACTTACTTACCCGCTTTACAAGATAAGTTTTAAGGCAAGTCTAGTAAAACCGCAAAATTTTTTTTTTCAAGAAATCTTTTGTACTAGATTATCAAATTCACCAGTTTATATTTATTTAATTTCTATTCATATAGGTACTGTGTGTAGGTCACATAAGGTGTAGGTAGTACCGCGTCTATGTGAAAGCGCCATCTGTTGACAGCGGAGTCAATTAGAACGACAAAATCCGATCGATTCAATATAATATGCTGGGGTACATGGTACAAGGAGAGATAGATGGAGATACCATATAGGTACCATATCCGCAATTCAACTTAAAAAGTTAACTGTTAGCCATCTAAATAGTACTTATTACCCTAGAATAAGGATGACAGCTGTAAAAACGGCCGAAGAAATAAGACCACGGTGTCGCTATTTCAGTTTCAGTAGTCCACGTTTGACCGTAGAGCATTCATTCATGAGTGACATAATTTTGTTTCATTGAGTTTCCAAGCGGCCACTTTCACGATGTTGTCTTGTACGTAACCCTTAATCTAGACAGAAGATAATATATCGAACGTGATGTTACTATTTACAGCGAAAGTTACAAATACTTGGAGATATGGAGCCTACGGAGCAGCGACCCTTGAGGGTCGGCACTCGGCATCTAAGTATACCCTCTGTGTCTCTACACCAATCCGGGATCACCTGAGCCAAATTTCGGTAATTTTGTAAAGAGAAAAAGGTGTGGGCCCAAAATATTACCTTGTGAAACTCCATAAAATGTTAACTAGGAAATTGGATCTAAGAATTTGACATAAGTTAGTGTCGAATTCTGCTTCAGCTCCATATTTTTTAAATATGTTTCTATAAAGCCTAAGTCAAACCATCATTGTATACCTAACTAGATAAACGAAAAAAAACTAATCTAAGTACTCACATGTCATAAAATTAAACAACCTTTATTTTAGAAGGTATTTATTTCAGTCACATTTTTTTCCAGTGTTTCTATGCCTATATTTTAAACTAGCTGTCTCGCGCAGTTTCACCCGCGTTCCCAGGATAAAAATTAGCCTTCAAAACTCGGGGATAATGTAGCTACTTATTAGTGAAAGAATTTTTCGAATCCGACTAGAATATCCACAAAAAAAACTCTTCAGCTTTATTATATTTTATAGATATATAGAACTTAAATATATGGTCCACGCTAACTCTTCGACCCTTACGATCACTTCGCGTAAAAATCCTGAGATTCTGTAGTGCTTGTATGCTGGTGCTGCCCTCCATGTCTCCACGTCATGCATTTATTTGTTACTTATACTGTCTGGGTGGAATCTTTAGCAGTATCTATTGTGTGGTAAATATTTCCATGGCTGCTGGTTTCCGCAGTTTTCGATACCTCACTCTGCATAATAAGTATCATGGAAATATGTACCACTGGAAAAAAAAAAAAAAAATATTATAAACTGCAGTGAGTTCCAAATTAACCCTGCTGCTTATTGAAATTGATTGATTTTTGAAAAGAGTGCAGAGTTATTTCTTCTCTTCTCTCTTCGGTATTAGAGTCGTCAGACTGATCAAAGTGCCTGCAAAGGTCTATTTGAATAAATGATTTTGATGTTGAATATTCACAATTTTGGTAAAAACCATAAATATACTTTTTTTAACCACACACTTTGGCTATAAATACTTTATTTTTATTTATTTTAGGCGTCGTCCAAACTGGCGATCCTCGTACGAGCAAACGATGCGATTTGATCGCACGACGAGATTAAATAGGTACACTGTCCTAATTGAAGCTTGAAAGTCATCGCGTGAGCACAGGAACATCAGCGAGATCGTGCGACGAAATCGCATCGTTTAATCGTACGATCGTCTTCAATTAGAACGACACGCATACGGCCGTCTGGTGGTAAACGATTACAGTAGGATTATGAACACCGGCCACAGAATTTGCATCACAATCACAAGAGACGCTTGGAACATCCGGGGTATCACTCACGCGTTACCCTTCGACCCTTCTCCCCTCCCCAATGAACTGCAGGAACACAACAACACGTATGTAACGTAACTTTATTTCTAAGACCTTTACAAGTCCCATATACCTGGGTAACTGAACAAATGACTGTGCCTTGACTTTTACTTCGACCTATGTCTACCTCTTATTACTCCTACCCCGATGCCTTTTCCTTCCTTATTTTTATTTATTTTATTTATTTATTTAATTCAGATAATAATCATCCATATATTGTTAGTACGTGCTTAAAAAACTATGTTAGTAGGGAAAATAAACTAAAAACATTATTATTTAAGATTAAAAAGGGCGACCCTGGACCCCATGTGCAAGGTGTTCCAATGTCGCACAACTGGACAGTCACATCTGCATAATAATGTTGTCTAGGAGGCCGTTAGTACTGTCCCGCACTCGACGCATCAGGGAGGCCACTCTTTTTCTAAATAATGCTTGAAAACAATATAATATATTGGCCTGAGTAAACATCCCCGATGCGCTACAGTAACGAGGCAACTCTATGCCTCAAGCCTCAAGTCAAAATACTTACGAGTATAAATAAGCAGTTAGTACAGAGATGTGAATAAGCAAATTCTCCATTTCCGATAGATTGCGGCTGTAGAATTGTCTATCAACGAAACGCGTACATGTCAAGTAAACAATTGGTGTGATTACAGCGACTATTAGCGATATTATGCCATAGTAAAAGGATATTTTAAGGAGACGGTTGCTTTTCTGAAAAAGAAAATACGTGACGATTAAAAATACTGCAACATTTTTAATCAACGACAAAAAAAGGGATTGCCAATTCGTCATGTATATATGTCGTCCTTATACGTCATTCGTCATATGATAAATCTATTACCTACCACATTTTGTATATTTGTTTGGAATCCAAACAAATATACAAAATGTGGTAGGTATGCATCATGTATGTTTGTCCGAAAAGCATTTCTCAGAAACTTTTAATCGTATTGTGATCTTTTTTTCTGTTGGTTTATTACATTTACTTCAACTTAGGGAACAGTGCAAGTTTCATCAAAATCGGTTTTGTAGTTTTCAAGATACTTATGGACTAATACGCGTGACGGCCTGACTTATTGATAGGAACTAAGGGTGTGTGGTGTCATCTCAAAACCTTTGTCAAATTCAAGAGCATGTAAGAAAAAAAAAAAATTTTTTTTTTAAAAAACGACTTCAAAACAGTAACAGCTTACAAGTATGAAATAACTGACACTCTTTTGAAGTCAGTGAAGTCACAACGAATTGAAAATCTTCGCTGACTTCAAAACAGTGTTAGATTAGTTATTTGACACTTTTTAGTGTATTTTGAAGTTGTTTTTTTTTTTATTACTTTTTTATTTCGTAATTTAAAAAAAGGAGGAGGTTCTCAATTCGGTTGTTTTTTTATGTTTACCTCATAACTTCGTCATTTATTAACCGATTTGGAAAATTATTTTTTGTTTGGAAGGGTTCACTTCCCGTTTGGTCCCATTGTCATAAGATAAGATCAGGATTTGATTACTTCTTAGAGTACCTACTTTGAAGTCGGTTTAAGTTTTTTGTAAAACAGTTTTCAATTATTTATTCTATGGTTTCCCAAGCGAATACGAATTTTGTATGAAGATTTTAACGGGTATTTCATACAAAAGTTTTCGAATTACAGTATTTCATACGAAAAGTTTCACCGCAGCCGCTAGCGAGTATCAAGTAGGTAAACAACTTCATGGTGTAATCCACTTCTGGGCTCTGTTGTGTTTAATGACCTCAACCAAATCACTCGCGTCAGTATATGAAATTACAACTTCATGTTCGTAGGTAAGGTGTTAATTACTGCCATCACGGCTTATTTTTGACTTAATTACCTTGTTAGCTCCTATGATTAAAATAATCATGAAAGTAATGTCCACCATAAGTCCAAATTGTACTGCTAGAATTTCTGTAGCTTCAAAAATTAATAATATCAGTAATAATACGTATCCAATGAACTCAGCTGCAATGATATCTGCTGTCTGAAAAGATAAAACCTATTATTCTATCAGCATTAGAGTTCCCATATCAAAACTACAGTGGCGCCTCTATTATTTGCCAAGCTGTAAGCCATTATAAGTTATAATGGCTTACAGCTTGGCAAAAAAACATAGAATTTATAACCCGTTCTACCAACGCGTTACACTAACATCAATTCATCATCATCATCAGTCTGTAATGTCCAAGCACATCCTCTTTTCACAAATCAGGGTGAAAGGGAATGGGCAGATACTCCACCAAACATGCCCACTGCGGATCGGTGGAGGTAGGCTAGTGGTTAACCTACTGTTAGAGTTTTCAAGCCACCTAGAAGGTCTCGACTATCACGGGACCAAAACGGCTTTACGTGCCTTCCGAAGCACGGAAAAGCTCGATTTGAAATATCACTAGGCGGTCACCCATCCAGGTACCGACCACGACTGTTGTAGATTAACTTGCCGATCGATTAAGAACGGCTTATCATGCTACACCACGAGCGCTTCAACATCAATAATTTACACGTATTTATTGGTTATACCTCAGGTTATACCTTTTAATCGCGATGAATTTTCGCGCGTCCTATTAGGGTAAAACCGGGTAATACCGGTCAGGAGTTTTTTTTTTTTTTTTTTTTTTTATACCACTGTGGTGGCAAACAAGCATACGGCCCGCCTGATGGTAAGCGGTTACCGTAGCCTATGGACGCTTGCAATACCAGGGGTATCACTCGCGCGTTGCCGACCCTGAAGAAACCTTTTCACACCCTTTTTGAAGAACCCCATGCTGTACTCCATTGGGAAAACCACGGCGGGGAGCTCATTCCACAGCCCGAGCGTCCGCGGAAGAAAACTCCTTTTAGCCCGCACAGTTCGAAACAGTTAATACCGGTCATTACAATTTCTCCCATATTACTGAGTTCCCGCGCAAGCACACGTACAAAGCTGGTGGCGAGACCTTACCCCGTACCGACGAACCGGCCCCCCAACAATTTCCAAAAGATCTAGGATTAATTTCCGAAGTCAAGCAATGAGATGTTAGTGTTTGTTATTTCACATTTATTACTTATAATTCTTGTATCATAATTATCAAGCATCCCAAGTGATAATAGATTTTGACTATGTCTCGATAATTTTTTGATCGATCCACTGGCGTGCCATTTTCAACGCTTCAAGAAAGATAGAAGAACAAGAATTGTGCTGTGTGGACAATGGGCTCACGCTTAGTGCTCAGGGTATTACCACAGTAGATATAACAAATATCTACTGTGGTATTACTCTCCTGAGGGTTATATCGGCGTCTTATGCCTCAATAAAGCTTCACCGGTATTATCAACCAAGTGACTAGTATGCACCTGCCATGGTGTTTAAGACCGATCAAAGCTGTTTTTTTTAAATATTGATTATGCCAATTCTGTTTTACTTATTGATCTCAATTATTATGATTTTGTTAGAAGAATAGTTAAAGTTTAATTAGCAAAAAGATTAATAAAGAAATATTGATTAACATTTGATTTGTGATTACTTTTTCTTAAGTGACCGGTAATACCCATGCTTACCCTATAACAAAATTGTTTTCATTGTTTTATTTAAATTACTGTGATTCAAACAGGAAATTAAGTACCGAAAAACAAAACATTGTTCAAACAAACGAAAATGTTCTTTAGATAGAACGTTTGCAGGAAAACCCACTGCAAAGATTCGCAAAAGTACCTACATACCTATATGCGCAAAGGCAATCAATTATCCTCATGTGACAAACCAGTAATTAATAGGTACTTACGATTTTTAAAACTGCAAATACTATTAGGCAAAGGCGATTAGGTATTATGCCACAGCATTTATCTACAATCGGCTTTCCAAAAGCCATTTTCACAGTTTATTTGCGAATTCACTCAATATGCGTTCTCTCTGTCTGACTCGATGACTCACTGTGCTGCAAACCCCAACTTGTATATTTATACCAAACATCCAGGAGACAGGGAAAAAAAGAAGGAGAAATAAAAAAAAAACATTTTTGCTTTCTTTAGAATATATTCTTCTCCAATGTCCTTAGTTTGAAGTTTGGCCTACAAATCCTTTTAATTAGGACTTATTTTTGCCTGGCTCGAGTTATATTTTATGTTCTAGTCAAAATAAATCACTTTCCCATTGTCGGCTCTGTCAGTAACTGTCAGAGTCCATAAAATACATGTTTTAGTAAAATGGTGGTCATTGTACTAAATAAAATCACGGGTTTTTTTAGACTACTTGAAAAGTCACGATATACGTAATTCATATCATTTCACATCAACTTCACATGAATTGATATTTATTGGATAAAACACCACCGATAAATAGGTATGCAATAAAACTCAAAATCAAAAACAAACAACAAAACGTCACTTTGCAAGTTTCACAGTTTAATTCTGGATCTGAATCACTTTGCATTGAGTTATTATATTTTGAGAGCATTGATTGATTTAATTTATGTCAGTTACAGGTGTTATTCTTAGAAAAATATAAAATGTCGTAAACTTGGCTCATATCGTGAAAATCCAGGAGATTTTCATTGAATTGAAAAATAAATAAGGCGATATTAAGGAGACATGTCTCAAAATCATGGAATCTCCTGGAAAAGAAGGAGAGTTTGCGGCACTGATGTAGATTTCGTATTGTAGGTAGATAGGCTATTTATAATAATAATAATACGAAAGCGAGATACGTATATATCAAAACGTGTATGTGTGAGCAGGACTAAGGGTATTTTTGTCCCTATCCCGCGTAGGTATAGACTTTTATTGTTTGCCCTCAGTGTCGTTGGTGCCAAAAAAGTTTGTGAAGGCAAAATATATTTGTTGATAGAGTTGTAAAACCACAATTGTATGTTATTTTATTTGTGATTTAGTAAATATTCTCAAAGATATTGTCTAGTGCGTAGTGATGGTGAATTGTTGTGTAATTGCCTGTAGAAGCCGTAGTGAACGAAATGAACCAAACATAACCTTTCATCGGTCAGTATTTTTTTTACTGATACAATAAGTAAATCAAAGGATTACTATACTCAATTGTATTTTTTGTCAATATCATGCAAATTTAATAAAAGATAATTTCGTCAAAATACGATAAAAATCCAAATATATTATGTATCTATCTTCTTCGCTAAGTATACGCTAACAGCCCGTCTACCTACATACTTTATTCTGTGACAACAGATTTACTAACATACGCAATATGGTTTCATAGACTGTGGTAATACCATGTAGTACTACTTGGGTAATACTGTGACGATACTGAAATATAATGAGGACTGTATAAATTCACATAGGTACCTACTAGGTAAATAGTAAGGCGTAGAGTGAAGATACCTTCTCTGTCTACGTAGTAAGGGTTAACGATACGAGATAAAATACATAAACACTGACCTTTACAGAGTTACAATACGATAGTGAGCGATTTATTATCTTCTTCTGCCTTGCTACTTGCTGTGCAAGCACGTTATATATCTAAATGGATATTGCGCTGTCAAATATTTATGTGAAGACGAAAAATGTTACCTTGGTCGGTTACCGAAAGCTGGACCTTCATATTACTCACATATATCCAATTTCACAATACAGTATGTATTATTACATTACTAGCGACCCGCCCCGGCTTCACACGGGTGCAAATGGTGCAATGTCGTAGTCTGTGGTCGAAGTGTTGTCGCGCGATTTGCGCACCCGCGCTCCTCTCGGCCCGCCCGAATACTGTTTCTTGCTAATTTTATCTGTTATATCTTTTAAAATATAAATGATAATGATTTTCTGTAAAGAGCATACTTTATCTACATTAAATGCCCGTCGTAACCAACTTATTTAATTACATAAGGATTCATTATTATATGGGTCGAAATAACTTCGAAAGTATAACCCAAAAAAAAAAAACTCTATCGCATAATACCTAATGGTTACTGTCCATCCATAACATCGACGGGCCAGTTGGCGCAGTTGGTTAAGACTCTGGTAAAGATTCCACCCATCGAACAATTAACCCAAAGAAGCGCAATGACGTTCATTTTGGTTGAAATCAAAGAATTTAAAACGTCCAGAAGGATAGTCGCCTCTATGGCAACACGAAATAAACAAGCCAGAATTGACAGTATTTGACAGCCGTGCGCAGTACGAACTGAGAGCGATTTGCTCAGGAAGCCCCTCAAGCGGAGTGAAATTAAATGTCATGCTTTAGTAAGGCGGATTATCCATCTGGGTAGAGGTACGATGCCCTATGAAAATCTTTGGTTGAAATATATTCCGCCAATTTCACACCATCGACAACGCGCTCTGATTGGCTAAGTCAAGCACGCATGCACTCTGATTGGCCAAGTGAAAAACACTCGATGCAGTGATTGGTGCTTAATGTTCAAATTCAGTGACAAATCACTGACGAGTTTCGGAATTTGATTGTTCATTATTACTACTCTAAAGGGATCCTTCCTCGATGATTCCACCTATTGCGCCGCAGGTCGTGGGTTCGATCCCCACACAGGACATGCATTTGTGTGCATGAACATGTCTGTATGTCCTGAGTCTGGGTGTAATTATGTATATTAAGTATGTATTTACAAACAAAAAGTAGTATATGTATTATATCAGTTATCTGGTTTCCATAGTACAAGCTCTGCTTAGTTTGGGATCAGATGACCGTGTGTGAGGAATGTCCCAGGATATTTATTTATTTATCATTTTGATATATCTTCTGTCTGTTAATCCTTTTGTGTGTACATGTTTAGAGTTACAACCTGTCCTTGTGTTTGTGTAATTTATATGTATTAATCAATGAATGTCTGTATGTATACGTATGAAATAAATAAATAAAAATATCTCGTAAAGTTAAGCCAGCGTTAGCAAAGAAAGCGCAAAAAAATCTATTTGTCTACGAAACATTGACTTTTTTATGTATGTATACGTGTTGGCTTACACCAGGAATCTGAGCCCTTATCTCTTCTTGCTGGTAATAGATGCTTTGACATCGAAACTACAAAAGTAGTTACCCTGGTGCATGCTATTTGCCCATGGTATTATTTCGTCGAGGAAAATGTATACGATATCCAGAGCAGGCTGGTAAAAAGGCAGCATAAGCTGAAGAGCTAATTCAGCGAGTTTCAGTACCAGTCTGCTCCAACTTCCGGTACCTCGGTTTATAAATTCAGAGCTATGGTAATATATACTCAGGTTGGATGATGAAATGAAGCCCCTGAAGCTAAAGGGGAAAATCTATAAGTGTGTGATAAAGCCTGTCTTAATATATGCAGCTGAGATGAGAATGTTAAGATGGATTTGTGGGGTGACAAGCATGGATAAAAGATAAAATAAGTACATAAGATGCTTCATGCTGCTACACTAAACACCTACGATTTGTTTTGATTCTAAACCATCCTAAACGCCTTTTTGTCTGAATCGAAACAATCGAAAAAAATCGGTTTTTTATATTTGGTTTTATATCAACCCTCAGAACCTTCTTCGGAGTTATTATAGAGAGAGCTCCTTCGAGCTTATGCTATCCTGGTATATTTTTTTCATAATTATAATTTTTTTACATTATTTTTCATAATACGTTTTATAAACACCACATCACTAAAAGCTACAAAACCGTCGGCGTCGGTGTCTCTACTCAAAAGGTCGGTGCTCAAAAGGGAATGATTTCGAATTTATTTTTTGTTCCCATTTGAGCACCGACACAAATTATGGATCGGTTCTCAAAAGGGACTAGCATCGTTTCTCAAATAGGAATACTTCGTCAATTGACACCAGGAAAGGTCATGGGCCGAGATTACCCAGAAAATGCCTATTCACTCTGGCCTTGGAGACATGTAGTTTAAAGATTTCGGGATACCCTTTCAGGTTAACTGTATCAAATCCAAAATTTGGGAGTAGGAGAGAGAAATAAGAGAAATTGTTTCCGTAATATTTATTTAATTAAAGCACATTATTTTTTATAAATGTAGCTATAATTAGTAAAATTTATTTTATTGCCTTCTTGCCAGCGTCAACACTTTTGTACATTTTAACTCACAGGTAATTTACACGGAAATTGGCAATGTACACTGTACCTACAGTATTATCTCTAAAATTGGAAAATGCAGATTTTTCTTCGCATCCCTTATAATAACATCCGGGAAAATTTTCTCGGGAAAGTAATGTCTTGCCAATTAAAGGAAAAATAATAGATACTTATACCTCAGAGTAGATAAATACTACGTACAACTTATACCTAGATAACGCAAGTATCACAATCACAAGTCACACACGACCTGGGGGCCTACCCCCATCTTTTACAAAACAACCTTATTGCAATACTGTTTTGTTTCCAGCATATAATAACCTTATTTTTATTCGTACCATGACCTCTACCAAACACTATTGTTATATGATTGTTATATTCCTGCTAAGAACGAATGATTTTTGAGAATTTGTCTATGGGCTCATTAAAGATGAAAAGAAATAACGCTATGGGCCTAAGCAACTTTCTCTCTCTTAACAATTCTCATCTCTGTCACTCATCCATACTCTCTCGCTCTTTCAAACAACCTTATTCTTCTTTTCGTACCATGATGTCCCTAAAACAAGCTTATTTTATGCATGAAAACAACCTTGTTTATTTACCATAATGGTTCATTCAATTCGTACCATGAGCTATTTTTTATAAGCTTTTGACAATTAACATTATTGTTTTAATGTCAAATTTAGCAATCTTATATACGTTGTATTTACAAGCTGAAAATAACATTGTTTTCCAAATTTATGTTATAAAAATCTATTATAGTGTCATATAAAGTAATTATATCGAATTTATTTACTTATAGAATCATTATAGAATGAATATATCGGGATTGCGAGATTAGGTTTCATCCCAAAATAATATAACCGATTGTTTATAAAGTTTTTAATTGCACTTGTCGTTCACTACACAACTATGCATCTACGTTAGTAATATCGATCCCTCGACCCTTAGCCTTAGATTTATATAGTTGAAGCGGAGCTTTAAATAGCGTGTTTATATATTTAGTGACTTTTCATTTAGGTACCTACCCACTATTAATATCCTGTTTTCATTATAACCAACGTACATCGAATAACCCCAGATTAATCCATAAAGTTAACTTTTCTGCAGTGTTAGTACACAGAGTAGTCCCTGTGTTCCTGGAATCCAAACTACCTAGATTCTCTGGCAAATTTTCTAAAATTGGTCGTAACCTACATTAGCCTGGATGGAATATATTATTGTCAACAGACGGACAGACGACAGACTTATAATAATCTATAAAGATAATCATTTTAACCATCTAATGTAGTAAAATATTAATTAAGTATTATATATTTGTATTGAAAACTCAACTCACAACAATCTGCTATACTGTTGCAGAGCAGATGTAACCGTGCGGGAAATTCTAAAATACACATCCATTGGACCTAACTTTCTGTAGCCTTTGTGGCTGTGGATAGAACAGTGGGGGTCTGAAGCTCGCTGATTTGCTCACACATTATCATCAAAACCTTGGCAAACCGGTTGGTGGGGAGCTTTTTGTGACAACGCATTAGCTTGGCTATCCAAAGAGGAAACACTGCCAATAACGAGCTTGAACCTGGAACCTTGTCGATGATCGACAACAGCGGCAAATATTTATATACCTACATACACATAATATGTTTAATTCCAAGACCTGCAACTACAGTAGGATTCCCGTCAATAACACAATGAATAAAAACACGAAAGTATTATGTACCTACATTCTTTATTCACATAAGTTTAATGAGAGTAAGATAATTATACACAATATAAGTATGGCATCAAACAATCTTGCAGATACAGATTCAAACTTTATTTCAGCGTTTATAGGTTCTTAGACTTCACTTTAGACCAGCCTCTCCATATCTACGTACACTTTTTTAAGAGTACTCCTTCGCTGGTAGATATCGATTGAAGGCGGTATTTTTGGTCTGTTTGTATTTAACCATTTCTACCTGCTGACTGGATCTCTGGCGAACTCTTCGGCTACAACTCTACAAAATGAATTGCAACATTTGTGCAACTTACAAATGTTTATAACCATGACATCTTAAATTTCATGCACTGAATATTACTGTCGAATATACTATTAAGATGTTTCCATATTGATTGCACTTTGTTTGTTATTAAATTACATAAACAAATGTATTTAATAACTAAATATCAATTCAATTCTTATTTATGGCTTTTTTGGATATCTTTATTAGACATTTGAGTATGACAAGAATGACAGGTAAATATTTTGTTCCGATTCATTTCATTTGATAATCTAGAGTCGGCAGTCTATATATTTTTTCAATTAATTTCCTTACTCTTCATAATAACATTTTAAAATATTTGTATGCATTTTATAGAAATTACTCGAAAATATTTTATTCTTTTAGTTACTTATACTTTACAATTAGTTTAATTTAATACTTTGCTAAAAGATGAAGAACCTCAAATCATTTCGGTCCAACGTGTGAAAGAAATGGCACTATACAGTTAATATATCGTTATTTCTTTTTATCTTTTATCAGGTTGTAGCAAGCCATAGACAAATTCTTACAAATCATTCATTCTTTCTCGGCACTTAGCAATGTTATATCAATGTTGAACGATTGAGCTCATGGTACGAATCAAAGTAATATTATTATAAGGTGAAAACAAAACAGTCTGGCAATAAGGTTATTTTGTGAGAGAAGATGATGGCCCTATAGGATGGAACGGGACAAAAAAAAAACTTGTCAATTGTGACGCACGAATTTTGAAACTCAATGTGCCCTGTTGCACTACATATTTTGAAATAATACAAATATACAAGTAAATATTTATTTACAACAAACGTAAACTATAAAAACAAATATTGATTTTATGTATATCGACTTTTATATTACTTGAATTAATATTACTTAGGTCAATATGAAAACAAGGCAAGGGGCCGCCGTTCAATAGTGATATTCAGTGAATGAAATTTAATATGGCATGGTTACAAACAGAAGTAATTCAAGTATTATTTTATTCATTTTGCAGTGAAGAATTCGCCGGAATTCAAAGTAACTACTCTAAGAAATGTGCTGGAGAGAAATAGGTACCTAATCCTCAACTAGCAAAGCAATGGAGCACTTCTTGGTCATTACAAAAACTGAGACAAAGTTCATACATAAATATATACCTAGGTAGGTTTATATTTATGTATGGCACTTCAGTCTTAATACCTATACTCTAGGCAGGTACCTATTGTCTTTAAATTATATGAATAAAGAATTTACCACAGGAATCAACACATATTTTTATTTATTACCTTTTGTCAGGAATGCTACTGTAGTTGCAGGTCATACAATGAAACATTATGTGTATTTAGGTATATAAACGTTTATGAATACAGTACAATCACAGTAAAGCTTAATCTATACGATATTAAATATTTACAACAAATAAATGAAATACAATCTAGCACTCGTATATAAATTTTCCTCTAGGCTGCCGTAGATTATCGGCAAGGTTCCCGACAGGCTAGCCAAGCTAATGCGTTGGCGGAAAAAGCTCCCCGCCCGAGGCCTCCATTATTTTGGTGACAATATGCGAGCGACTCGGTGAGCTTCAAACCCATACGGTCGTATGGTTTCGATAGCAAATGGCATTTTGGTCCATTGCATGCGAAAGTGTTGATTCCTCACGTAGCATAGAAGCATACCACGTCGCTTTCGTGTATCTATTATTGGCTTCTTTGGTATTTGCTTCCAAAAACACAAATAGTTCATATTCATTTGCCATCTTGAAATGCTAGATGGCAAAAGCTAGAAGGCTAGAGATACACAATTAATTCGATAAGTTAAATAAATACGATCTACTGACTTTATATTACTATAATAATAGATATTTGTCTCATAAATTTGGATAATTCGTCGCGTATATAATGTTATATTTTGATTGATATATGCAATTGACATAAAAACCATAATGCTAGTTGTCAAAAGACACATCATGGTACGATTTGAATGAACGATTAGAGGTGACGTCACCAAACCTGCTAACAAAACAATATTGTTTTATGCCTATAATAAGCTTATTTTTAAGGATGTCATGGTACGAAAACGCAAAATAAGGTTATTTTAACCTTGTTTTAAGAGCTTGTGGTAGGCCCCCTGTATTTAATGGCATTTTTTGAATACTACTATTTTGTCACAAGCTCTATTTAGTGACGAAAAACATACTCAACAATGGTGCCAATTTTTGACTACCTACTATGACGTCCCTATTTAGTGACGGGAAGAACCAAAGCAATTCAAGTGTATCGATGTAATGTGAGCGTGATTGCGGCCACGTTATAAGCATTTCTAACTCTGGCACGCGAAGTAGGTGCTCTTGCGTTACCTAGGTATGTCTATAATTGTGGAAAAAATAAAATTAAAATTTCCATTCACGAGTAAATAACTAGCTAAGCAGTGATTATAATAATTAGACTGTTTTACAAAAAACTTAAACCGACTTCAAAGTACACTAAGAAGTAATCAAATCCTAATCTGATGACAATGGGACCAAACGGGAAGTGTACCCTTCCAGACAAAAAAAGAATTTTCCAAATCGGTTAATAAACGACGGAGTTATGAAGTAATAAACATAAAAAAAAAAAAAAAAAAAAAAAAATATACAACCGAATTGAGAACCTCCTCCTTTTTTTGAAGTCGGTTAAAAAATAAGCAGTATAAGCTTACATCTCAAACTTTCAATAAAAATTGGTGTGATACATTTATAATTTCACTTAAATCTAGGATTCTAATCGAAAAATATAGATTTCAGAGAATTAAAAGGGCATTCATTCCTTTTCCCTTTGGAACCCTAAAAAGAGCAGGAAGAATGAACTAAAATGGGTGGATGGCGATTACGATAAGAGATTTATTAGTCATTTGTAGATTCCACTATCTACTAACGTGGTCAGAGTTCGCGAAATTGATATGGCCTCAGAGTATATAAATATTAGATATGGCGTTAGTTCATTTTTAACTTCAGTTTTGAAACAACGTTTTGTATACAGTGTTTTTATTAATAAATTGCAAAATTAAAGATTTCTTTAAAATGCATGTAGAAATACCCATTCTTAAGAGATGTTGTTTCTGTTTGCCTCTGCGAAGGGGTTTGCTTCTCTGGGCATATGTTATGTTGGTAAGTTTATTGAACAATCAATAAAAAAAAATAGAGATATTTAATCATTCAATGGCTACTACTTTTAATGATATCATTGGGGAATATATTTTTTCATAAAACAATAAATAACGTGAAAATCCACTTACGCTTGGGGGAGGTGGTGGATCACATACTCCCTTTCAATATGGCGAAGACAGAGGTCGGTGGCTGCCACTGCCACACGCGTCATAATTCTGTGCGGTTGGCCACGGTCCCGCCCATAAAAGACGATGAAGAAGCCTAAGATGGAGCACCCTTACCCAGAAGCAATCTATTCACTCAGGCCTTGAAAGTCCCTAGATTGTAAAAGTCAGGAAACAGTCGCCGAAAGCAAGTTTCACTCCCTTGCTGTCTGTATTATAAATGAGGATGCAAAACGCTGTGTTACGTCACTTACGTCAGTACGATGTGGTACGGGTACGGGTAAAAATTCCCCAGGCGCGGCGCCGTCTTGTGGTTCGGTATAAAATGCTTTTAGCTTAGTAAGCTAGCTGATTTTCTTGCGGTTTATTCTTAGTCGAAAAAATACTTCTAAACCGGTGGTAACTTTAGCCGCTTTAACCTTCGTAAAGGCTCTACTTCCTAGGGCCTTAGGTATCTGAATAAATTGACTTTGATTAAATAATATTTATAGGTAAAACGATGTAATCACAGATTACAGAATAGGGAAGATGGAGCGCGCGGAACACGGGAGTGAGGCCAAAAAAGCAAATACAAATTGAAAAACACGTACCTGGTATTCGTTTTCGCGCTCCATCTGCCTTATTCTGTAATCTGTGGATGTAATAACTATAATAACATAATTATATCCTTTTCAGATACTATGTACCGTCAAATTGATGAATCTTTCGCGTTTTATATTCATCATTTTTAATTACTCAATTGATGACAGTTTTATAAAAAAAATGATGGATATTATTATCTTTATTTCTATAGAGATAATAATACTTTTACCGGATATTCCGTTCACCATCATGTTTATAGTGGCGGCCCATAGAGTAAGTTTTGTGTAGTTTTTAATTCTTCCTTTAGGTAAGTAGAACAAACTTATCTGGCCAGGTAGCCAAAGGAGTACATACCCCCTTGGCTATCCGCGTGCCAAATTTCATCGCAACTGCTAAAAGTAACAGACAAACCAGACAGCTTTCGCATTACAATATATTTATCATTATTTATTTATTTTATTTATGTAAGTATTAGTATATAGCTTTAATATTTCTCAAAGTATTTGTGTATATATAGTATTAGTTTATTTCGTATACCTATATTGTAGAAGCGCTCGTGGCGTAGCATGATTAGCCGTTCTTAATCGATCGGCAAAGTTAAGTTACGTCTGTCGTGGTCGGTACCTGGATGGGTGACCGCCTAGTGGTATTTCAAATAGAGCGTTTCCGTGCTTCGGAAGGCACGTAAAGCCGTTGGTCCCGGTTATCACTTAATTGTGATAGTCGTTAAGCTAGTTGGATGCCTCCTAGGCAGCTTGAAAAATTCCAACAGTAGGTTGACCACTAGCCTACCTCCACCAATCCGCAGTGGGCACGCGTGGTGGAGTATGGCCCAGTCCCTTTCACCCTCATTTGTGAAAGGAGGCCTGTTCTCAGCAGTGGGACATTATAGGCTGATGATGATGATGATGATATTGTAGTATTTGTAGGTAGATGCTCAACCTGCCAACTTTAGAAAATTATTTCCTGTACCCAAAGGTTGCCTGGAAGAGATCGCTTAAGCGATAAGGCCGCCTATATTGTATAACTTCCTTAATGTGTATTTTTGTTACTTGTTATATGTCAGTCTATACAATAAAGAATATTTCATTCATTCATTACAATATTATTATGGGTACTAGTAGGTTAGGATTATTTTGTGCTGACTTTAATAAAATGTCTTTATTTTTCAGAAAAACAATAAGTATATTAGAATATACTATTATTATATGATAATAAGCGCTTCAGTGTACTTCCTATGCTGGATTGCAAACATAATTTGGATTTTATACACTTTGAATATACAAATGGTATCGCCTTTTAACTCGCATTATTTAATAGAATCCATCTTTATGAGCGTAGTAGCCTTGGGTGAGTTAATTTCCTATAAATAAATTAATATCCTCCACATTCCTCACATAATCATCTGATTCTATACATGGTAGATCAATTTTTTGTATGGAAACCAGATAACTGCATTAATGAAAGAAAGAATGAAAACATTTATTCCGCCTAAACGCTAAGCTCTACCTCTCTCAAAATTGTATTATAACATATTAAAACTTTATTATATAATTTAATTATAATATATTCTTTTTTCTTAATTATGTGCCTATTTATATGTTATACAATTTTATTTGTAATAACTTGCTCATAATTAACGTGGTTTGGGACCTGGAGACCTGTAATTCAGGTTTGTAAAAACCTATCTCAGGCATCAGTCTCTCACTAAAATTATTTTTTTGTAATATTACTTTGAATCAAATGTTGAGAAATATTTTTTTATTTTATATGGATCGCACTGTCAAACAGTAATCAGATCTCATGTAGAGCCAACCTCATAACTCTACACGCCCTAAATCTACAAGCCCTAACTACAAGCCTTAACTTTATTATTTTATTTTCTATTGTATCGATTTTTGACATTGTATACATAATCAATTTTGCATACCACTTGCTGGTGAAGAGTGAGAACGTTTATTATTTATTATTATGATCTTGTATGTACCACAATTCGAGCGAAATAAATCTTTCATTCATTCATTCATCATCACTTTTATTTTGCTCATACACAATTACTATTATAATTGTTATAATTTTGTTTCAGGTGTGCAAATATACATGATCCTGTTGATCAGAAGCGAGATGATAAAGCTTGGAGAGAACTGCAAATTCAAGTTTACCAACGAAGCTGCTGAAGCGGAATGCAGGATGGTCCCACAAGTTGTATCTATAGAACTAGTTGGTGACCATGGTGATGTCAAACAAGAAGAGACAATGAGTGTGTATTAATACTCTATGGTATTTATGTTTTAGTCAATGGACGATTTTGCAAGATTATTTTGTGTGTCAAAATTATATTAGTTATAATTACAATACATTAAATAAATGACACTCATGATATGTTAAGTACATACTAAGTATGCACTGAGAAAAATATTCCAAATAAATAAAAACAATTGATATTTATATTTATTTGTATCCAAAGATTTTCATAGGGCATCGTGCCTCTACCCAGATGGCTAGTCCGCCTTACTAAAGCATGACATTTTATATCACTCCGCTTGAGGGGTTCCTGAGCAAATCGCTCTCAGTTCGTATTGCGCACGACTGTCACCGCGACATACTCGCTGTTGTAACTGATTAAATAAAAAATGTCGACTTGCTTATTGAAATACTGTCACAACACTTACAAGAACCAAGGAATAATTAAAAAACACCTTCCATTGTAAGTATAAGGGTCGGCAACGCGCGCGTGATACCCCTGGTGTTGCAAGCGTCCATAGGCTACGGTAACCGCTTACCATCAGGCGGGCCGTATGCTTGTTTGCCACCTAAGTGGTATAAAAAAAAATGTGATTTCTTCAATTTTAATTACCTAAACTTATTTTAGAAATATACGTTTCGTTGGTGACAGTTTTTATTTTTTAAATCTTTTCTGGCCATGTTTTATGGAAGGTTGCCACAACATGAAAATTAATTTTCCACATTCCGTTTTCAAGATATCTCAAAACATACAAATATTGTACATTTAATGGTATAGGATATATACAAATATTATTATATATAAATATTGCTCGTACTTATGTATATGTAAAATTTCCCGACCGAAATTTAAAAATTCCCCCATTTAGGGGAAAATGTTTTTTTAACTGCCACCCTATGCAAACTACACAGACTGTCAAATACTGTCAATTCTGGCTTGTTTATTTGATGTTCCCATAGAGGCGATTATCCTTCTGGACGTTTTAAATACTTTGTATGTATCCTATTTATATAGTAAATAGATGTATTTACTCCTATGGTATTTGTGTCATTGATTGTATTGTATGTCATCATTTTGTGTTCAGATGAGAAAATGACTATGAAACAAAATATTGTTGAACATTTTTTATTAAAAATAACCTTCTCTTATTCATCTTTCTTGCACTCTGTATCTTGAGTGTAAATCATAAATTAATAATTAATAAACGCATACTATCGCGTCTGAGTTTACAATAAATCAGTAAGTATGGGAGAAATTAGTACCATGAGTATTCCGCTAGAGGCGCTGTGCCGAAACGGGGTTAGTTAACCTCCGACTCCATCATCAGACCCTGAAAATCATATATGGTAAAAGTTCATCTTAGGACTATTCCAACTAACCAAACTACGGCTAGGAATCGTTGCCACGTTACGGAGTTACAGTGCCTACAGTCCTACTCCATTATCAGACCCCGAACACTATACATAATATATGTTCAAAGTTCATCTCATGACAATTCCAACAACCTCAAACACGGCTAGCATACGTTGCTCCGCTATGGAGTTCCAGTGCCTACCCTCCTACTCCATCATCAGACCCTGAAAACCATATTATGGATTGCCTTGTTTTGGATCTGGTAAACCTATGCGCGAACCACTCCATTGAGCATTTCTTCATTGGGCGACACGACATGACACGGCAACGGCAGCCGTCCACGACAGTCACGATGAGAACCAACTGTAGATTCTAAGATTATTACATTAAGAGAGTGCAAAAATATAGAGATAATATTTTTTAGGTAGAAATTGGAAATACATAGGCCCTGATTCTGTTGTTTACAACTAAACTAATTTTAATCTCACTATTTCTCTTTCTAACAAAGAACATAAGAAAAGGATGCAAGAATTTAGTCCTGTCAAATTAGTCCAATGCTTGTTTTCAATATAAATTTAGTCGCCATCTATCGCAGTTACGCCTAAATACACGCAAAATAAGACGGCTAAGATGAATTTGACAGCTTTACCTAAATATCAAAGTCGCCGTTGACGGATGCTGCTCCGATATCAAGAATATCAATGCTGGCGTACCGCAAGGCTGTGTGCTATCACCCACACTGTTCATCCTGCATATCAATGATATGTTGAAAATTTCCAACATTCACTGCTATGCGGATGACAGCACTGGGGATGCCCAATATTCCGGCCGTGCTAACATCCCTCGGTCCACGGTGGAGGAAAGTCGAATACGACTTGTGTCTGAAGTCGAGACTTCGTTGGAGCGGGTCTCGGAATGGGGGAGACTTAATTTAGTCCATTTTAACCCCTCGAAGACACAAGTCTGCGCGTTCTCCGCGAAATAAACCCCATTTGTAGTAGCACCAAAATTCGAAGACACTCCTCTCAACATCGCACAGAGTATCGGGATCCTTGGTGTCGATATTGCGAGTGATGTCCAGTTCCGAGGTCATTTGGAGAGCAAAGCCAAACTGGCTTCAAAAAAGTTGGGTGTGCTGAATAAGGCTAAGTGGTACTTCACGACACTCCAGCGGCTACAGCTTTATAAAGCCCAAGTAAGACCGCATATGGAGTACTGTTCGCACCTCTGGGCAGGAGCACCCGCTTATCAGCTTGATCCACTTGCCTCGGTGCAAAGGCGGGCCATTCGTATCGTTGACGATCCTATACTCACTGGCGGTTTAGAACCTCTCAGCCTTCGGAGAGATATAGGCTCGCTCTGTGTGTTCTACCGTCTGTATAATGGGGAGTGTTCGCAAGAACTTTTTGACCTGGTGCCATCATCACATTTCTACCATCGCACCGCTCGCCGGCGATGTGGAGTTCATCCTCACATCCTCGAGCCGCCTCGATCGTCCACACAACGTTTTAGTCGGACGTTCTTATTGCGGACCATTAGGATGTGGAATGAGCTCCCCGTTACGGTTTTCCCTCAGCGCTACGATATGGGGTTCTTAAAAAAAGGCGTAAAAAGAGCTCTACAAGGTCGGCAACACATTGGCGATCCCCCTGGTATTGCAAATGTCCATAGGCGGCGGTGACCACTTACCATACCATTTTTCAATAATGTTCGTAAGAAAGAGATGTGATGTGTGTGACTAAAAAATAGTTTAGTGCGCACACACACGTTACACCAAAACATTGCGTCGTCCACAAGCATGGCGCGATTTAAAATACTTCTGAACAGGGTCTTAGATTGATTATATTTTGATAAAAAGGCATCCTCAGTGTTTTACTCATTAAAGCAAAAGTTCATCATAAACTGCCATTTTGACCAGCTACTCGTACCAACACACACGAGTTGCTACCGAGTCCTCGATGCTACCGAGAAGCAATGGGGTCGCGCGACCGTGGCGAACGTTTGCTATCCACTCCACGCCTACTCTATACAAGTGACTCCATAATAAAATCATACGAAACAATGGTCGCGCGACTCGGTCATGGGCGCCTGTCGCCATCGCGTCATAAATAGAGGAATGGGGAAATAATTTCCTTGTAAGGGGTTACACGCATGAAAAGTTATTTCCATGTTTTTATTAAAATATTTTATTTACGTTATTTATTAGACACATTAAAAAGGCGTTACATTAGGACCATATTATAATTGTGGCCGAAAAAAATACAGTGACCCTAAAATGGGTTATTCGGGGGCCGTATTACCAACTCTTATTGCTATACACTCGGCCACACTCGGCCGTCGGATCGTTTTTATGGCAAAAAATGATGTCTATGGAAAAAAATGATATTTGATAAACAGCTGTTAAAGTTGATAATAGGCCCACACCACAGGTCACGATTATAGGTTATTGGAAACGGCCGTTCGACGAGACGTTTCTTTCGCAATTCATCTTGATGATGCTTTCTCTGTCATCACTTAGGTTCTGGGTTTTGATCATCTCGCTCTTCATTTGTAGTATCATGTAAATGTGGATCACTGAAATAGTAAGAAATAATAAGAAATTAGAATCTACTTCAGGTATATTGTGTGTGTGTTATGTTGAGGCTAATATTTGGTTCGTCTTTGTTCAGCATGTCGAACCTAGGCTAAATAAGTGGGTTTCGAAAAGATTACATCTATCCCAGTATCATATTATCATTAGTATCTCATTATAGTTATTTTATAACAGGGCAGTACATTTATCCAAGAAACACAAGGAATCCAAATCGATTGGTCTTTGACAATCCGCCTCGAATGGCTCTTTATCAAAAGCAATGTTTTGCAATGTGCATAAAGGTGATAATGCGATACCAAATAACATTAAAACTATTATGTAGATTAAAACACTTCCACTGACACGTTTTAAATGTAAATTGATACAGTGGTTAAAATCTAAAATTTTCTATAATTATCAATGAATTATATACAATTGTTTGACATAGGTTTTTCGTATTTTTTATTTTTTGTTGTTCTTAGGCTAAATTGTATTTGACATGTTAATAGCAAAGAGTAAGAAACATAGTCAATTAAATTAATAAATAATTAAAAAGAAAACACGATTTTTCATTCAGCGGAAGACATTATCCATAACCTGTGGTTCGTTTTGATGATGGAATAAAAAGGCATTTAAGCGCCACCTACAAGTTTGTTATTGAATTATTTATGTAAGCATGCTAGAAACAGATTCAAAATCTGTACTTACGAGTATAAACAGTGGTGATACCAACATATATGAAGAAGTTTTCAGTGTACGACAGTTCGTCACTGAAAATCTCTTTGTCGGAATCAGGACCTTCCTTGGTGTATGTGATAACTATACTGAGGACAATGCTGCCAACAGCGAGGACAAGCGATAAAATGCTGTAGTAATACGAGAGTCTGTAGAGCAGGTTGCTTATCTGAAAAATAATTGAAAAAATTTACATTACAGATACAGCCAAATAAATTAATGTTGTGTTCCTGCACGTGAGTAAGGTGGCCGAAGCTCATTGGAGAGGGGGAAATATCGCGATAGATCTTCAGTAAAAGCAGTGTGGGGCATAAATTTGTCCAGTCGAGTTCATGCTTCATCTCACTATGGTAAGTAATGGTGAGGCTGAAACAACAACAAAGATTTTCTACATGAGGATGGTAGCCAGTCCAGTGGATACTTAACAACATGTGATCCACGAATGCCACTAAAGCTGAAAGGAAAATTCTATGTCTGTGATAAGACCTGTCTTAATGTATGGTTCAGAATGTTGGGCAGTAAAGAACGTAGATGAGGAAGTTTTGATGGATGTGTGGAGTGACAAGAATGGGTAAGATAAGGAATGCGTACATAAGGGAAGCTTCAAAGTAGAGCCAGTGACTGAAAAGTTGAGAGAGAATCGTTTATCATGGTATGGACATTTTATGACGATGACATGGGTAAGAAAGGAGTAAATACTGATGACGGTTAGAAGATTCGAATGAAAGAAGCGTACATATTGCGCCGAGCTGACCCCAAATGATTGGAACCTGGCAGGTAGATGATATTTTGAGCTAGGCTGCCGAGTGCTAGTGACTGAAGACGGTTTGCTGTGGTTACCACTCGATAACACAGCGGAGGTGTAGGGACGGGCTATTATAAAAAAAAAAGTTGAAGAGAGGTGTCCAGAGGTATACAGGAACAAACATCTTTTCTTCCGAAGGATAAACCTATGAGAGACTATTATTTTCACCATTACACAAATTTTGTCAAATAGAAATTATATACCATGAAAAATCCAACTATGTTTCAAAATGGTAAACACTGGAATTATCCAAATTGCAGTTTATTTAAATCTGATAAGCATCCAGATGGTCCACCTGATGCCATTTGAATAATAGCAATATCACGGTGGTAGCCAATGTTTTGCCGTCCATTACATAGCCAAGGAGGCAACTGGCTAACAAAGCGTGATCAAATTTGATTCGCTTGCAAGCTGTAATCATAGCTCGCTCCTTGAAAACGAGACAAAACCCCTTTATTTGTAAAAACTATTTGAAGGGTACAGAGCAAAGAACAGGGAATGTCACTTTTTTTTTAATACTGGTAGCACAATATATCTATGTGGATGGTAATTTTATTTTCTTCTAGTTTTCATAAAACTCAACAGATGTCGCTGTAACTACAAAATGGAGCCTTATTGCTTGAAGCTTGTAGGTACATTTAATATAAGTCTTCAGTAAGTCTTACCCCCGTACTCATAAAGCGCTATTTAACTAATATACTGATTAAATGGTGACATAAATAATGTCACATTATTTGACAATGACAATAGAGTGACGTTATTTACGTGACCCTTAAAACAGTATATTAGAATAGCGCTTTATGAGTAAGGGGGTATGTCTTCAGTCAGATGTGTTATAGTACCTATGTTTAAGTTAGCATGTATCTTATAGTCAGTCATACTCTGTAAAGTAAGTACATGTCTTATAGTCTGTATGTGGATGTCTTATGGTGCGCCCATGCTTGGCGAAGCGAGCACGAGCACAAGCCACGAACGAGTACACTGCGAGCACGATTCGCGTAGCGTGGACGGGATTGCGAGCCTCGAACGAGCATTCGTAGCGTGCTCGACTGCGCTCCGCCCGATTGTCAGTTTTTCACGAACACAGGAATTCGCATCGCGCTCGTTGTAGGCTCGTTGAAGTACGTCTGCGCTTGAAATCGCGAGCAACGAACGAATCCTGTTCGTTCGAGGCTCGGCTCGTGCTCGCTTCGCGTAGCATGAACGCATCATTATAGTCTGAACGATAGTAAAATGAATGTAGATGATAGTAAAATGGTTAAGTACATACCTTGCAAACACCGACGATCAGTATAACCATGAAGGAGATGTCCAATATGAGTGCGAGAGCGATAAGCACGAAGGAACCCATATCATATTTATCCACTGATGTACATAATGCTATACATGCCAGTCCAAGGTATTGGATCATGGCGTAGCCCACGAGATCAGCTAGCTGAAAAGAAATGTATCCAATGATAAATTTTGTGAAACTTGATATTTTTAAATGCTTCCATCTTTTTTTTTAATGTAGATAGGTTTTTTTATAAAGGTGCAAGATGGATGACACCTCCATTTAAAAGAGATGATTTTCTGCCAAGTTGGATCATCGTGGCTTGGGACCGTGTTCCAACTGTACATGTTGGACAGTTGTATACCTAACATATCAATTCGTCCATGATACCATGCAGATCGCCGAGATGTGGCCAATTGTAGTGAACACACAAAGACTAGAAAGAACCTGGCTCTCAAGGATATTGAAGGGTCGCTCACTTCCCTCCAATATGGCGAGGAGGGCGATGGCTGCCACACGCGTCATACTTGTGAACAGGTGCTGCTTGTGGGGGCTGGTATGCTTAAGTTTGCTATTTATTTACTTATTAAATATTTATTCAGTCTACTTTATAATTTTGCCGCCGCGCCGGGGCACGCAATTGTTGTCAGTGCGATTAGAATCTAAATATTATGTAATGAATCTAAGCTTGTATTGAAAAGAGTAATTGCTGAGTTTATTGCCGGCTCTTCTCAGCAAATGCAACCTACCGAACCGGTATTAGAGTATTAGAGTCAGACTTTTCATAAGTGCCTGCGAAGGTCTATTTGAATAAATTATTTTGAATTTTGAATGCAATTGCCATAGTTGCTTACTTTGTTGGTGACAGGTTGTCAACTTGAGGTTTAGTAGCCAGTCAAACAGTATAAGGTACCCTACCACCGTGCTATGGTTTCCTCGCAATGTTTTCCTTCATCGAAAGCTGAATCTCATTGTAGGATTCGAACCCGTGACTTTCGACTCGGCATTCGACGTCACTACCACTGCGCTATCATCGCCTTAAACGTTTTCGAGGTGAGGTGCTAAATTATTAAGTAAGTAATTATGAGTCACAGATTTCCAACAACGGCCATATTTAACCATCCAAAGGTTGCCTGGTAGAGATCACTTTTAGTGATAAGGCCGGTCATTGTTACAAGCTTTTATTTAACTTGCCATGTATGTATGTATGTCTGTTAGTTCGGGTGGAATCTTACAAGTCAAATTTCACCCACTTCCAGTGGTCGGATTGACTTGATATTTGGTAACATAAGTGTTTTGGAAGACAATGCAAGCACAGTCAACAAAAAGTACAGTCACCAAAAAAAGCTTGTAGTAAAAACGAAATTTTGAGTATTTTTAACAAAAACAGTTTTTTTGGATTTTTTAGTTCAATTATGTACTATGAGAATAAAGTATATCTATTATCTATCTGTCTATGTATCTAAGTAAGCTACAGAAAAATCTTTGTCTTCTGTTAATAGGCATGTTGGAAGACAAAAGAGCTTATAATAAAGATAGCTTAGAGATAAGGGAAGTTTAACATGCTTTTGTCTTCATTTCATCTGAAGAATGTCTTAGAAATAAAATAAAAACTTTTTGAATAGTTTCATTAGGGTTGCCCCTTAGAAAACATAGGAATTTGGGTTTTCTTTAATTTTTATTTAACATACTCCATCCCTTTTCCCTCGGTCGCGCCATAACTTGAGAACGACTTCAACCATATGCTTTTTTTTAAGGGTACTAATTTTTTGAGTTGTTATTTAAATATTCGAGATGTTATTATGATCAGTTGAAAAACATATTGAGCAGTTATTTAATTTAATGGCGGTTGATTAATGATTGCGACAGTAAAACATGGACAGTAATAAAAAATCAATTAGTCGGTTATTTTATCATACAATGTCAATTCTAAAAATAATTGAGCAGTCCAATAACTGAATGAGCGGTAAAAATTATGGAATGAGCGGTTCGATAAATAGTTCGACAGATCATAGCGAGCAAACATTCCACTTGGACAAAAAAGGAAGAGAGGCAGACCGTCGAAAGCCAAACCTGCTGTTTTTATACAATAAGTTTATTTTAGCTGCTACTAAGCAAATTCTATGTCATTTTAATTACTTAAGTATGTTTCGAATTACGAATGAAAGTTCCTATTATTATTATACAATTTGTTTTATTTAATTCCTTCAGTCATAGCAAAAGTAATTTAATTTTTAATTACTATTTAAGTACTGTTTTTAGGGTTCCATACCAAAAAGGTAAAAAGGAACCCTTATGGGGTGATATCTCGAACTACTTTACCACCTCATTGTTTATAGAATTGCTTAGAATGAGATTTCTTACTGACAAATTCCGATTTATTACTGCACACACGTAACCGCTCGTTCAATAATTTTTACCGCCCATTTAATTATTTCCTGCTCAATTATATATTCACTGATCCATTTCATGTTTTTTATCACTCATTTTTGTTTACTTTACTGCCTAGTTTTAACTGCTGAACTAGTTATTAAACGTGCCATTTATAATTTTTAACTGACCAAAACCGCTATTTACAACTGCCTCTTTAAATCAGTGCCTTTTTTAATAGTCTGGAGTAGGTTCTTACGAAAAAAAAATTAAGAAAGTTGCGTAGATAATTTGAAATTTTTTAAAAACTTTACAGTAGGGTAGGGTATCCCTCGGATATGCGAGTGAAACCGCGGGGCGCTACAAGTAAAATATAAAATAAAAAAAAATATAATATCATGGAACCATGATTTTAAAATATATTACAAAACACGCAAAAGTAAATGGAGTATAAATATTGTAGCCTTTGTCTCCGACGACCCATTAACTAGTATACTAATATAATAGTTATCCATGCCAGTATCTCAAAATGGCGTTATGAAAATAGATTGTTTGGTACTTACAATTTTGAAAATTGCGAAAGCAGCTAGACCAACACGTGTAGGAACTATGCAGCAGCATTTTTTCAATAATGGTTCTCCGTATGATAATTTCATTGTTTTTTTTTTCACAATTTCGCTCCTAGTTTAATATAGGTGAGTGCTTTTTTTACTGGTAGACAAGGCAATAAGGTAAGGATGGACTGAACTGTACTACACGCTACGGCAATACTGATCGTGATCGTAGGCGCACCATCCGCACCAATAAAAACTAAAATATTCCACCCCTTGCTAGCGTCCTGTAGATACCTTTCTCGCTCACACACTATATCTATCTATACTCGCACCTACCTCTAGAGAAAGGGATAGAAAAATGCAGTATACTCTAAAAAAATAAGGGCTTTCCTTTTGCGCCTGACTTCATTTCAGAATGATTTATTTGTCGTGGTATTTCTTGAAAGTAATTAGTGTGTTTTATTTTGTAAATGCAAAGCGCTTGTGGTTTAGCTTGATTAGCCGTAGCCGCGTTGCTCGGCAAAGTTAAGCAAATACCGATGGGGAACGGCATCCGGATGGGTGATCGCCTAGTACTTT
Source organism: Achlya flavicornis (assembly GCA_947623365.1). NCBI lineage: Eukaryota > Metazoa > Arthropoda > Insecta > Lepidoptera > Drepanidae > Achlya > Achlya flavicornis. The sequence continues at coordinate 11,827,844 of OX392482.1, forward strand.
TTCAACTCTAGCGTTTTCGGTGCTTCGGAAGGCAAGTAAAGCCTTTGGTTTTGGCTATCACATTGACCACTAGTTCTAGGAGTATCTGCCCACGGTATCTGCCTTTCACCCTCATTTGTGAAAGCTCCAAGAGGTTGATGATGATGATGAATGATGAAGTCATATCCAGAACCCGGACGGTTGCCTATTTATCAAAGATTATTTCTTTTAATCCAACGATTAGGTATTTTACTAAGGTATCAAGCAAGCATACGTGCCCGACTGATGGTAGGGGGTTTGCAACATCAGGACTAATCAGGAGCATCAATCACGTATTGTCGACCCTACAAAAATCTCCTCACAAACACCATCAAGAACCCAAAAAAGTACATTGCAATATGGTTGGGTAATTAATATTTAAAACTATTTTTGTGGTTGCTGACGGACGGAGTGGCACCAGCTTTTTTGTTCGGAACCCTTTAATGAATTAATTAATAAGTATAGTTTTGTTTTACGTAGGTACATATATCTACGAATAATAAAAGTCCATAATACAAAAACATAACCGTTCTTCGAAGGTGGTGCTGTATTCTGTAGGCATGTGCTACAAAGCACCGACCGGTAGTTCCTGAGATTAGCCCGTTTACAAACAAATAAACTCGTCCGCTTTATTATATTAGTATAGGTACAGCACAGTCTATATGGTTTAATAGACTGTGGGTACAGGTTGTTTATTTTTCCAGCCAGTTAGGGCAACTTCTGAACAGAAAAACGCTGAAAGGAACCCCGAGATGAATTTTGAAAAAAATAAAAATGGTATTTAAAAAAAATTAAAAAAAAATTTGTAGATATGAATTTTTTTCTTTTTATGTCACAATACGAGCAAAATTATGTATGGCAATCTGCTTGGTCACAAGTTGCTAGAAGTTATCAAAATTGACCTCTAATTGTTTGTCAGAATAATAATAATAATAAGCTTTATTTATCTCCACAAATACATAAAGGTGAAAAGAAAAAATACATGTCATAAAACACTATAGCACTTACAATGTATTGTGGAGACTGGAGCCCGTACTAAGGTTTGACAACCTGTTTTACAGGTCTCCAGGTCCCCACATCTTGGACCTGGTGTACACTCTGTTTTAGACAATACCCAAAACTATAAGTCAGCAGAGACACGAAGTTAGCCAGCAAACAACCAAAGTAATCTTTGATTATGATAAATATATTAAAGTATTGTATCAGAATAGAATATTTTTTTTTATTAGATTTTTCTGATGAATAATATTCGTTAAAGTAAAATAATTTGGTAAATTGAAATGATGTTATATGGTAGTTGAGGAGGCAAAGAGATATATAAAAGGATATACGATGTAAAGATGTTCGACGAAATATACTATTATAATGTGAGATTGACGAGTGTACCTACCTACAAGTGAGCAGGAACCTAGAAAGAACTCGGTCGGGAGACTTGCCCTACGATAAAAAAAAAATAATATCTTGGGATCAATGTAGCAATCAGGCACCTAAGTGTGAAACCCGACTGCCAATTGCAAGGAACCGTGAGGATTATGACTATAAGGCCTTGAATGACTCAGAGTATGACAACGCGAATACGGATAAGGCTTATGAACATATGACTTATTTACATATGCACTATCATAAGATTTTCAGTGGAATCATAATCCAATTCAAGTAGCCATTTGCGAAGTATCTCTTTGACTTGAAATCTTGTACGTTGATAGATAGATAGGTTTTTATTTACTTTATTGTAAAGGTAACTTCCTAAGAAGCAGAAAAACTTGTGGGCGAAAGAGGTGTTAAAATTAGTGGTTGGACAAACCATGTAGTTACGCCTAATGTTTTCGAAAAGAGCAGGGTTATATTCAATTTCAGAGTGTTTTCGTGCGATTACGTTCAGGATAAAGAGTTGTCGAACCGTTAGTATTTCACATTTTTTATGTAACTCATTAGTAGGGAATCTGAAAGGAAGATGACGACTAACTTTAAGTACTGCTCTTTGGGCTCTCTCCAATTTGAGTAGCGTGGTTTTAGATGCGCCACCCCATGATGTTATGCAGTAAGCTAAAAGTGACTGAACCAACGCAAAATATACCGAGTTTAAAATCTTAACGTCAGCAACTTCTCGTAGGTTTTTGAAAATATAAATCATTTTGCGTATTCTCGTAGCAAGTAAATCTATATGAGGTTGGAAGCTAAGTAAACTGTCGATTTGGATGCCTAAATACTTGATATTGTTAGTTCTATCGAGATGAGGACATGTGCAAGATGTCGATTGAGAACAAAAGTTGCTATGCGCAGTTAGTGTTAGATTGCTATGATTGTCAGTCTTATATGTTTTTATTGAGAAAGGTATATACTTTGTTTTAGAGGTGTTCAGGGTAAGTTTGTTTAGTTGCAACCACTTTGTAACTATATTAAAGCCACGCTGGGCGTTTGTAAATACTTTCTCCCAAGTATCTGCATGGAAAAGTAAAGCCGTATCGTCTGCAAATGATATGATTCTCCCATCCGGCATTTGGAGATTACATAAATCATTTATGTAGGTCAAGAACATGGTTGGGCCTATGATACTTCCCTGTGGCACTCCGAAGTTCATGGGAAGATCAGCGCTGTATAAACCACCCACCTTTACCCGCTGAAGTCGTTTGGTAAGATAATTAGAGAAGAGCTTCAATTGCATATCCCTAATTCCTAGTCTCTCCAACTTGCTAAGGAGGAGTGGTACAGAGACTGTGTCAAACGCTTTAGCCAGGTCTAGGAATATGACAATTACTTTTTGTTTCATGTCCAGGTTGGTCGCTATAAAATTGGTTAGTTCGTGGACAGCATCGTTGCATGAAAGTCCTGTTCGAAAACCAAACTGGGAATTGGAAATAATATTATTTGATACTAGATAGTTGGTTAAACGTTTATTCAATAATTTTTCGAGTACTTTTGAAAGTGTAGGTAATATTGAAATCGGTCTATAGTTATTGACACAGTCTCTGTCTCCACTTTTATAAATCGGGTGAACCTCTGCTAGCTTTAAAATATCTGGAAATACACCGGAAGAAAAGGTAAGATTAAAAATATGTACCAACAAAGGGACTAGTATCTCTCTGTAGCGTTTCAGTAAAAATGCTGGTACGTTGTCACGTCCTACGGCACAATTATCTCTAAGATTGCGAATTGTAAGGTCAACTTCGGTATTATCTGTGTCCAGTAGAACAAATGAATGTGCAAAAGAATCATATAAGTCATAATTGTCACTAGCTGGGATATTTTCCGTTAGATTCTTGCCTATATTAACAAAGAAAGAATTAATTGCATTAACATCTTGTTGTGGGTTTTGACCTGATATCAGTTGGAATGGTACATCCTTTTGTTTTGTAGTAAATGTTAGTTTTTTTATAGTTTCCCATAGCTTTTTATTACTTTTTGAATTAGCTGCATTTTGGATTTCACTTTTCCCATATTCTTTTTTTAGTTTTTTAATCAAGTTTTTGCAAAAATTCCTATAGCGTTTGTAAGTAGTTTTTAAAATCTCATTATTCATGTCTTTTTTAAGTTTTTGATGTAACTTATCTCGAAGTTTCATACATTTTATTAATCCTGGGGTCATCCATGGATTTTTTGTCCTCTTCCGAAATGGAGTTTTTATTACTTTTGTATTTTTGGTTACTAAAGAGTTAATTGAGTCTACTAGAAAACTCATCGAAACATTAACATCTGTCATTATAAATATCGGAGTAAAGTCGAAATTACCCATATCTATATCTAGGTTATCGTAATTTATTTTATTAATTATAAAGTGGGTAGAAGTGTTCTTCATCTGCAATTTCAAGTCGATAGTAAAAATAACTGTGTCATGGTCTGTAATGGAAGTTTCTGCTACATAACAATGTGCCAGTAACTTTGATTTAAGCATTACGTGATCGAGGCAAGTTTTATTATGTGTTGGGATACAGTGAGCTGGTAAAATACCATGTGACGCTAAAAGGTTAAGATAGGAAGAAGAGTTTGAGTCTAAATTATAGGGAGTGATATCAATATTTATATCGCCTACCAATATGATATTCGGATACGATGCGTATTTTGTTATTGCGTCATTAAGTGACTCAACAAAGCGTGCAGTGTTTTTGAAGCCGGCTGGTCTATATATGGCTAGAACCACGGTATATGAGTTAATTTTTATCAACAAACAGTTTGCATCCAAGATGATAGGTTCTTCATGTGTTAGATGTAATGTATCCTTAATATATATAACGACACCTTCATTTTGTGTGATATTATTTTGGGTCTTAATATAGGTATAGCCATCAATAGGTGGTATCGTGAATGAACGCGGAAGCCAACATTCAGTTAGCACAATCAAGTCCCATGATGTATTAGCTCTTGTTAATAGTGTTAATAGTCCTGAGATATTGCAGTTTATACTCCTAATGTTTTGAATTAGAATCTTAAGAGCGTATACTACCCCAGCTCAAATCCACATTTTGCCCCCGCTTCATGGCTCGGCCGTGCAGCCCCCGCATCGCGCAGTCGCAACTATCTCACTCGCACGAGTTCATGACACGGCAGCCCGGCAGGAGTCACGTCACGCACGACTCACGAGTCGACCGTACGATAGGGTAAATACACAGTTATTTGACCTAAGTATGGAAATAAAATAAAACGATTGTAGAAAAGTACTAAAGCGCCGCACGATAGGGTAAATACACCAGTATTTGACATCTTACTAGATTTCCATACCTAGTTACTACTATGTATGGAAATAAAATCAAAGAATAGGATAGAATATCATTTATTTGCTTTAAATGTGGTTTTACAAGGTCTTAAAATTTATACAGTTCATTGTTATAGTATTCAGCACATTCAGCTTTCATAATAAGCATGCAAATAGGTACACTAGGTACATTAGGTATAATTATTAAATAAAATACAAATTACTATTAAATCAAAAACACGTTATCAATTTAAATATTCATTTACTAAAATTAAGTATTATACACAGACATATAAGAACAAGGTATTATATTAATTGACTATGTTAACTTTTTGTCTATTTTACTCACATCATCATCATCAGCCTATAATGTCCCACTGCTGAGCACAGGCCTCCTTTCACAAATCAGGGTGAAAGGGGATGGGCAGATACTCCACCACGCGTGCCCACTGCGGATCGGTGGAGGTAGGCTAGTGGCCAACCTACTGTTGGATTTTTTCAAGCCGCCTAGGAGGCATCCAACTAGCTTAACGACTATCACAATTAAGTGATAACCGGGACCAACGGCTTTACGTGCCCTCCGAAGCACGGAAACGCTCGATTTGAAATACCACTAGGCGGTCACCCATCCAGGTACCGACCAAGACAGACGTAGCTTGACTTTGCCGATCGATTAAGAACGGCTAATCATGCTACACCACGAGCGCTTCACTCTACTTCTCTATCTCTATCTATCTCTATTTTACTCACATGTCAAATACAATTTAGCCTACGAACAACGAAAAAAAAAAAAAAACGAAAAACCTATGTCAAACAATTGTACCCATATAATTCATTAATATTATAGAAATGTTGGGATTTTAGCCACTGTATCAATTTACATTTAAAACGTATCAGTGGAAGTGTATCAGTGTTTTAATGTTATTTGGTATCGCATTATATACCTTTATGCACATTGCAAAACATTGCTTTTGATAAAGAGCCATTCGAGGCGGATTGTCAAAGACCAATCGATCTGGATGCCTTGTGCTTCTTGGATAAATGTCTTGCCCTGTTTTAAAATAACTATGATGAGATTTTACAAATAATGCAACTTCAAGTATGTACATACAAGGAAGAGATATACCCAGACTATCGAACAGGGGCCTGCATGAGGCATGTGGTGGTACACCACATATTGCTCGAACGCATTTCTTTTGTGCAATGAATGCTTTATGTATATCTGGAGAATTTCCCCAAATAAGTAACCCATATTTTAATGTAGATGCTATGTGACCATGGTTCGCTGCTAATATAGTAGAACGCGCGGATGTTTGTTTCAATCTGTTCTATACGTATATGAATTTATTTATTTAATTTTTATTACAACTTATAATTATTGATATATCATCAGCAAAAAGGGTACATTTATTTGTAGTCACATCCGGAAGGTCGTTTATATAGATCAAGAAAAGCAACGGCCCCAGGACGCTACCTTGAGGCACACCACAGCCATTAACTCTATTTATCGATTTATGAGAAACTAGTGCCAGTTCTTTATTTAAACAATTTATCTCGACATATTGTTCCCGATTTTGTAAATAAGTCTGCAACCACTTAAGCGCTGTACCTCGTAGGCCAATATTATTTAATTTAGTGACTAGAAGCTCATGTGATACGAAATCGAAAGCTCGCGACATATCAAAGAATATAACAGACGTTGCCAGTCTTGAGTTGAGAGAATCTGTTATTTCACGTACCAGTGCAGCTAATGTAGTGGATTTTTTACTCTGAAATCCAAATTGCTCCTCTTTAATAATATTCAGCTTATTTACAAACGACATAATCCTTTTATGCATAGCTTTTTCGAATAACTGACAGAATCGGTACTAACGTTATTGGTCTATAATTATTTATATTCGATTTATCGCCTTTTTTGTGTAGTGGTTTGACCAGAGAGAATAAGTCTGGAAATTCACCATTTTCAAAGGATAGATTTATTAAATGAGCTAAAATCGGGCTAAGCTCTTGTTTACAGTATTTAATTACTTTTGTAGCGATTTCGTCATATCCTTCTGCAGATGTATTATTTAGCGATTTAATTAAACAATTTATTTCATTTTGATCACATGGTGTTAGGAATATGGTAAAAAATTAAAATCAAAAAGTATTTATTCAATATAAGCCCTAATGAGGCACTTATGAACGTAAACTTACTCCGGTTCCAAATACAACTTGAACTGAGAAGACTCCGGCAAAAAACTCAGCAAGCTTTTTATTTGTACTTAGAAGTATTATAATTTACAAACGATATATTATTATATAACAATAGCCTGCGAAGCGAACAATTCATTCAAATGCATTCTTGTCATCTACAAATTCTGAAACTTTATAGTACCCTTTCTTGCATAACTTATGTTTGACTATCTTTTTAAATGTATTTAAATAATTGCAATTGTACAAATTGTAGGCTTAATTTACATTTACTTCAACTAAGGGAACAGTGAAAGTTTCTTCAGAATCGGTTCAGTAGTTTTCAAAATATGGATTAATAAGTGTGTCGGCCTGGCTTATTGATACCAGCTACGGGTGCGGTCTCAAAGGGAAAACATCAAATTCAAGTCAAATTCTAGTGCATGTAAGAAAAACTAAACATGCCTATTAGAGATCTATATGTATATATAAAATTAATCCCTATTTCCCTTGGTCATGCAATAACTTGAGAACGACTTTACCAACTTCATCTTTCTATTGAGAAGACTCTTACGGGAAAATAAATAAGTAAGTAAAAGACAGGCAATCTATTGATGAAAATAATTCGTTAAATTGGGAAAAGCCAATACCAGTAGATATAATGCCAGATGTTGCAGCTTTATTTAAATCCTAGTTTGATTTGGGTTCCGAGTCGAGACTAAATTTTAAATTGCACATGTTGCATTTCAACGTGTATTTGGAAAGTAGTCCTTTTCTTTTTTCTCCAATAATGTGGACATTACTCAATGTACATCCAAACGCTTTGTTGTGATTACATATTGTTTGAAGTGATTTAAAAAATGATCCAAATCGATGATTCTTCGTCCATCCACGGGAATAATATGCTCAGTGGCGTGCATTGGTTTTCGGACTAGGTAGGCAGAAGAAATCTTGGCCATACGCCTAAATATGGCTCTTAGATAGATCAGGTTTTTTGACCAAATTCGTAAAATTGTTTAGGTCAGCGTATCATTCCACACACATTTGGTATGATTCATTAGCAAACAAAATACATAATAACAGAATAATAGATTCGAATAACAGCACCCAGGTAGCCAGGTGTTTTTAATAAACATAATATCCTGTGTTAAAATGTCTAAGATTTTTACCTTTGTTTTGAATCCATGAATGTTTTGGAGTTGGTCTACAGCCAGTTACCTACTATTTTCAACAAACGAAAACTGACTAAAGGAAAGGACTAATTCATCAATACATTTTGCATCTTCACCACAAAATTTCTTCATTTCACACAGATACACTTCGCAAAATCACAATTAATAAAATTGTCTAAGATTTTTACCTTTGTTTGAATCCATGAAAGTTTTGGAGTTGGTCTACAGCAAGTTACCTACTATTTTCAACAAACGAAAACTGAATAAAGGACTAATTCATCAATACATTTTGCATCATCACCACAAAATTCCTTAATTTCACACAGATACACTTCGCAAAATCACAATAAGTAAATAACAACAACACTGCATACAATGACGATACAACGCCAGCCAAACCATAAACAAACCAACACAAATAAATTGCGAAGTTATATTTGAGTTGCTCTAATGTTGGTAAACTAGTTTAGGTAGTTTAGGTTAAGGTAGTTTTTTTAATTTGAATGGGTTACCTTACTTACAACAGAGTAGGTAAGGTTACTTTTGGTCCATAAATCGCGAATGTCAAATGTCAGTATGCTACGCATAGCAAAAGCGTCATTTATGCTTTCGTCGTATTATCTTAAAGAAGTGTGTGTGTGTGTATGAATATGCCGAAATGGTTTTAGTGTGCGTGAATTTGAGAGGCGAACTTGCGAGTGCCTGCGCGGCAAAGTTTAAAATTTCGTATTGAATGTTAGGTTAGATTTTATTCAAAGTGATTATGTAGTTTAATTGAATCAAAATATTATTGTATTGAATCTTATGAGGTAGGCATTGCTTATTTGCCTATATGGAATGCACGCCACTGAATATGCTCTGCTTCGCTTCCACAATAGTTTATTACGTACCTGAAATAACCAGTTTCAATAATAAATTAATTATGTAATTTATGTAACTAGCACTTCGTTCTAAGTGAGTAATAATAAGTTAAGAAACGCAGAAATAAGGTACCCAATTACATTCAAACTTATATATGAGAAAAAAATGCATGTAAATATATTATATGTATGTAAACTAAGAATTATATGTATTGAAAAAAGTTAAGATGTAAAAAGATAATAGACAGAAAGAGTTACTTACACTAAAGTACACACTAATAGGTGACGATAGTTAGATAAACTCACAATTCTACAGTTTGTAAAGCCATCAAATCAGGTTCGTTTGCATGTTTAGAACTACTGGCATCCATGTGTTCCGTTGGTATTTGCAATCTGTAATAAAATAGGCTATACGTTTCCTCTTACATACTACTAAAATTATATAATAATATGACCGTGGCCAATTACTTGAACGATTACCCTAATATTTAACCCTTATATTTAGAACTAGCTGTCCCCCGCCGTTTCACCCGCGTTCCCAGGATAAAAAGTAGCCAATGTCCTTCTCCATACCATAGGCTATCTTCATGCCGAATTTCATGATGATCCGTTGAGTATTTGAGGCGTGAAGGCGTAACAAACAAACTCACTTTCGCATTTATAATAGTAGTAAGGATAACCAATAAGATATTTATTGAAGTAATTCAATTCACTACATAACATATACCTACCTAGTAGGTGGGTACCTACCAAGAAGTTGGATACCTACCTAATAACCTGTGTAAACTTTATTTACTCTGTTGTGAAAACATTTAGTATCTAACCTAATAAGCTAGGCGGTTGATACTCACGGCCACGGGTCCACGTGCGGTACATTTTCTGTATTGCAGTCAGAATCGGGTATTTGTTTATTTCTGAAAATGAAAAATGTATGTAGTAGGTACAATTATGATTAGGTATGTACGTTGGTATTTGCATTCTGTAACAAAATAGGCTTTACTTCTCTTTATCTCATACTAATAAAATAATATGTGACCGTGGCCATTTACTTGGACGACTACCCTAATATTTACCAATAAAATGTTTATTGTAGAAATTCAATTTACTGCATAATATATACCTACATAGTAGGTAGGAACCTAAATGTAGGTACATGCTTTACTTACGCTGTTGTGAAAACATTTTAGTATCTAACCTAATTAGCTAGGTGGTTGATACTTACGGGCACGGGTCCACGTCCGGTACCTATATTTTCTTTATTTCGGCTACACATCAAGATATAAATTTCCAGTACAAGCTGATCTCGCATTGTATAGGATTTCCGTACAATGGAAGGTCAGATCAGAGGAGCTTATACTGGAAATTACCTACTTTTCTTACCCATTACAATAATCAGACTCAGAATTTATTGGTAGATACAAACCAAAATGCCTTCCTAGGTAAAAACACATATTATGATTAATTTTAGGTAGGTACTTACTTCAATATTTTATTCTTAATATGTGTAGCATTTTCTTTTCTCCAATTCCATCTTTTCTTTTCTTGTCTCGATCATTTCCCATTTAAAACAAAATACACTTCACTTATAATTTATTAGGTACGTATCTACGTGGGTCGTGGGAGCAAGAGACACGGGTTCCCCGTTCGAACGCCGGAGCGCGACTGAATCTGTGCGGCAGCGCATCGTACCACTCGATATATTTGAGATTTAATTTCTAACAAATTAAAATAAAACATTATTTTAAATTCAAATCATATGGTACACGTATTGTACTAACTACAGTTTATATAAAAAGTTTCATTAGTATAGGTAAAGTATTAATTGACTAATGCGATTTATTTGTAAAATTCAGAGGGAAGTTTGAGATTTTTTTCTATCGAGAAAATGTTTAGGAATCGTGTTTTCACATCATACAGGAGTCAGTATATATCCTCAACTGTACTATATATTTTTTTCAAAATTATTGATTGGTTACTTTTATTGATATGCAGGATCAAAGGAGCACTTTTGAGGTGGGGTAAGGCCTTAAGGGTGGAGTTATTGCTGTGTAATAAGCTGGCACAGGTATCTATAGTACAGAGCGAGGACGACGCGACTGTGAATGAATCGAGGTCATAACTTAGGTTTTGTAAACAATCGAATTTTGGAAACAATTTCTTATCAATTTGTGTAGTTTAATAGTGTTCGAGATATTGTTTGTATTGTTATATCTAGTTGTATGACAAAAGGAATTTCTGGGGTAATATAGGTCATAGTTTATTATGCGTGGAAAAAAGTAGAATGCCATGGGTTTTAACATCAACATGAACGAATTTAACGAATATATTGTGGTTTGTGTAGTATAATATTGATATAATAAAAATATGTGTATGGTGTTTGATTCAATAATATCTTTAATATTTAAGGTTGTTTCTTGGTTAACTGGCTGAATGCTAAGAGCTAATTTAATTCTTTATGGCTAAACATAGTGAGGTCCCTGCGAGATCTGCTCCTCCTCGTCAAACTTTACGCGGGATAAAACCATGGTCAGGAAAAAAAAACATTCTGTATAGATTTTACTCTAGACTAAACATAGATAGAACTTGCTGTACCAGTAACTCATCTCAGCAAAATTATATACCTACTCTTTCAAGGGGTATATATATACATATTATACATTTCTACAACAGTCTCAGATTACATAACTTTTTGTTCTGTATTCTGTGAACAAAGTACTCAAGAAATTCAAGAACCATATTATGTGACGATTTAAAAAAAGGCTACTTTATTGTCTCCGATTTTGTATTAGAGAAGAACATATAAGTATTTGAATTAAGTGTTCCCTTCTCAGGCTATTTTAATATTATAATTACCTAAGTAATTTATATTTCAAAGTGAATATAAATCCTAAAACTAAACGTGATTAATATTACCTTGCAAGTCTTGCAACTCATCAAAGGCGCTTTCTAAAAACCTTTGGCTTCGGCCCACATTCGGCCAAATCTTTTGCTCATTTTGGCCGAAGGTGGCCGAAGCCATAGCCGAACCATCGGTCGGACGGACACTACTTATTGCCTATATTGAATGAATTATTTTGAATGTTGAGTATAAACAGGTAAAACAGGCAATACAGACATACGGTCCACTGGTAGTAACGTATAACGTACGTATGGACATTTGTATCAACTTTTAGATTTAATTAAGTACTTTAATTCAGTGAATATTGATAATTCTTAGAATAAACTGTCTGTTGGTACAACCAAACATGCACAAGTATGAACAATGAGTGTGAAGTTATATAATTTAACTAAACCGAAATACAAGACATTTTGTGATTTCGTGTTTGTGTATTTACCACTTTACCAGAAAAGCTCAAAAGAACAATCAAACCGCATCTCTCGATATTTCAAAACCATTCTGAAGTTAGGTACAATAATAGCACACCCATTTTTTTTTGATACGCACTGCATTTTTTTTTCTATCCTTGTCTCTTTTGATAGGTGCAAGTAAAAACAGAGATAGTTCGGAAGCGAGAGACATATAGATGCGTCTCATGCGTCGTGTATTCTGTCCCATTCCTGAGGGTCGTAGGTAGCTGGCTGAGCTGACCTTTTTTTCTTCACCGTCACTCAGTCATAGCTTGTTTGCCTTGCCTGGCAGTCAGACCTCCCGCAAGTAGTCAAAATGTTGAAAGGGTGTCACGGTTGCTTAGTCAGCATGTGTTTGGAGGTCTGTTGCCTTTTACCTAAACGTGCCTGTTTGGTGATCTTCGCGATTCTAAAAATTGTAAGTATCAATCTATTTTGGAAACAATATTTTGTTCAACTTATTTGCGTTCAGTTTCTTCCAATTTCCATTTTTTTTTTTCGTATTTTAGTATGTAACTTTCTATGTTATCAAAATAATTAAATAATAACAAAGAAAAATATCTACAATTCAGCCACCCTCAACCTGTGTGTCTCGCCATGACGATACTTGCATGTTTCTTCTTCTATCGTTCACATAAATCATTATGTTGCCCTAGAATCGCGCATAGCATTTTTGTTGAATATTATATCAAAAAAAAAACCCGTATTTTTCGAATCTCATACTAAATAAACCTTTTCGTTTAAAATAATTTACACCACGTGAAGTCAGCAACGAAATCGAATCGCACCACAGAGTACTTTTTTATAACTAGAAATCGCACCCTCCCGCTGCCCTGGCTACGTCATAGCCATAGATAACACAGTTATTTACGTGTATCCATTCTTATCAATAGCTGGCTGAGCACAAAGGATTCCAAAAAGTATTTTTTTTATTGTCTTCTAATCTTTGAAAGAGGATTTTTTTATTTTGAAGGTAGATAGCTCGTAAATAGCTTCTAGGCGTTGGGAAGGTCAGGAACTCATATGGGCTAGGTTTGCTTATATCTATTGAATATGGTAGACACAACCGGCAGATGAACACATGAAATTACAGTCAGCGATAAAATGGCGATTTTCGAAAAAAGAAAATACTAGCTTAATCGATCCTGTGTTCGTCAAGGAACAAGTTACAATATGTTAGTTAAGAGATTAAAATTATTAACGGTTACCAATATGTATATAATGCAAATGGCTATATTTGTTAAGGAGCATCCAGACATTTTTGAAACATTAGGCAAACATCAATTATATGCCAGAGACCCAAGCAGATTAAAAATGAACAGTTGTAAAAGTGCTGAATTCTGGAAGCGAATAGGAGATACCGGCGTACTGTTCCTGACGAAACTTTTCAACAAGTTTCTGGCGGATGGAATTCCCGACGAATGGAGAAAGAGCTTTCTCATCCCTTTCTATAAAAATAAAGGTGATATAAGACTCTGCGGCAACTACAGAGCGATAAAGCTTATCTCACATTCCTTCAAAATATGGGAAAGAGTCATCAACAAAAGGCTACTTGAAATAACTAGCGTCACTGAAAACCAATGCGGGTTCGTCGCCGGTAGATCCACTACTGACGCCATACATTCGGTCAGAATATTGATGGAAACGTACAGAGACAACAAAACAGACTTGCACATGATATTCATCGACCTAGAAAAAGCTTTCGACCGGGTACCGAGAGAATTAATTTGGCACGCTCTAAGGGCCCAGAGTGTCCCCGAGCATTACATAATGACTGTCAAAGATATGTACAATCAAGTAACAACCAAAGTGCGAAGTCCGGCCGGAACAAGCGATGAATTTGATGTAAAGGTTGGTGTGCACCAAGGTTCCGCACTCAGTCCTCTGCTATTTAATATTGTAATGAACCATCTCACCTCAAATCTGCAACGAGCGCCGCCATGGGACATCCTATATGCGGACGACGTCGTCATCATCAGTGAAGATGTGAACAACCTACAGCAGACTTTAGAAAAGTGGAGAGAAGCGCTGGAAACATCAGGTCTGCGAATAAGCAGAGAGAAGACCGAGTACATGCATTGCAACTTTAGTGGCATCAACAGCAAACACACGATCTGTCTGCAGAACACCCAGCTAAAAGAAGTGGACCATTTCAAGTACCTAGGTTCAGTCATCAGTAAAGATGGGTCAATAGACACTGATGTCACCCATCGCATAAATACCGGATGGATGAAATGGAGAGAACTATCTGGCGTGCTATGCGACAGCCGAATGCCCGTGCGCATAAAGGGACGAGTATACCGAGCAGCCGTCCGACCGGCCATGACATATGGAGCCGAATGCTGGCCACTCAAACAGCAGCATGAAAATCAATTACATTGCGCAGAGTTGAAGATGCTCAGGTGGGCAGGTGGTGTAACTAAGCTGGATCATATCAGAAACACACACATAAGAGGCACCTTCAAAGTGAGACCTATCCCAGATAAACTACAGGAGTGCCGTCTGCGGTGGTACGGACACGTTATGAGGCGACCATCTGACCACATGACCAGAAAAGTTCTAGATACTGACGCTAAACCCCGAGGACGAGGAAGACCCCGAATCACATGGATGTCCGTAGTAAATAAGAACCTCAAAGAAGCCCAAATCAACAAAGAGACGACCCAGGACCGAACTGCCTGGAAACGCATGACACGGAGGGCCGACCCCAAATAAAATGGGAAAGGGCCAGGCAAAGAAGAAGTTGTAAAAGTGCCTTATACCAAAAAAATTTTTGCGTAATGGCAATAAAATGTTTTAATAATATTCCAAAATGCATCAGGGAATTACAAATAAATTTATTTAAAATCAAATTATTTGACTGGCTGATAGAAAATTGTTTTTATAGTATGCAAGAATTTTTTAATTTCTAGGATAAATAGATATTAATATAGATATTGCAAAAGTGTGGTCAAACTAATGGCTTATACTGAAATCGTTTGGTAATTACAAGTAAATACTAAGTAATTGTTTCCTAATGACTAATAATTAATCAACTCAACTACATTGATATACCTAATTACTTCATAATGTTTATGTATTTAATGATGAATTAAACGTTATAATTTAAAACTAATAGTTTTTGTCCTGAGGCTTAGAGAAGATGGCGACAATATGCCATAATTGCCATTTAACATAATTGAACGGTTTTCAAAAAAAAAAAAAAACTGACTTCAAAGTACACGAAGAATTAATCAAATCCTGGGACAATGTGACGAAACAGGAAGTGTGCCCAAACAAAAAAAGAATCTTCCAAATCGGTTCAGAAATGACAGAGTTAAGAGGTAACGGAGGTAACGAACATAAAAAAAAAAAGAAGTCGGTTAAAAATGTCAAAACAATAGTTTATAGTGCCACAAGCTTATCTGGCGAGAGTGTCGCTGTTATCGCATTTGGTGGAGCAAACAACCAATGAACGTAGTTTTTATATTATCTTTGACCAATGGCGATTGACACTTCGAAATGTCATTAGTTCCTTTTTTGACCACCGGGTTTTTTTTAATTTTCAGAAGAAACCCAAGAGAAAACCGGATACTATTAATACAAAAAAGAACAATTTCAATTATTTGTTTTCATAGTCAACTTTTTTAGCAACTTATTAGTATACACGGCTACATATCAAGCTATAATTTCTAGAAAATGTATAGCTTGATCTGTAGCCGTGTGTACGTACACACCTGCATTTCCAAGTATAATTTAAATTGAAGTACCTGGACATTGAATTATTATGCTTACCTGGATTTCAAATTCATTGTTCTGTCCTATCCTATTGTATAGGTGGTATGTAACGTTAACCTATTTATAATAACTACCTAGGTAGGTACTTCAGGTGCTTAAGGGTTGAAGGAGTTGACGACTTACATTTTGAGTTATTTGTTATCCGCATTTTTTTGAAAATAAAATTAGTTTTCACATTCATTTTCCTATTAAAATGTACGAAGAAGTTCTTTTTACGATTTGTGACATTTCTAATTAAAGAGTGGACGACACGATTCCCAGGGGCTAACGCCACATATTGCCCTTATGCTTTTTTTTTGTAATAATAGGACTTTATTTATGTCTGTTGAGTTGCCCCACAACAACAGACCATACCGTAGAAGGGAGGCTACGTATCCATGATAGGCTGTTAATGCTGCCTTTTCGCTAACAGCAACGGTGATATTATGGATGTATCCGACTATACTATCCTACTAATCACGACAAAACCGATCGCCATAAAACTTAGCAAGCAGATAGTCTATGTTATGGAGAAGGACAGGGCACTTGTGTCTAGTGTTCGCTGTAGCACTGCATTATACCCATGATGTCAGTCTAGAATTAGCACCATTTGTATCACTTGCTTTTTGTTTTATTGTGTCCGCTTAGTGCTTTTACTGACAATCTATACTATAATATTATAAAGCTGAAGAGTTTGTTTGTTTGAACGCGCCAATCTCAGGAACTACGGGTTCGAATTGCAAAATTATTTTTGTGTTGGATAGTCCATTTATCGAGGAAGGATTTAGCTATATAACATCACGTTGCGACTAATAGGAGCGAAGAATCAGTGAAAAATGTTGCAAAAACGGGGAACATTATTCATATAGGGTAGGGTATGGTATGGTAGGGTAGGGTAGCACCACGCGAACAAAGTCGCGCCGGGCAGCTAGTAATTAATAAACACATTGATAGTCAAGTTCATTATTAGTACCTACCTAGTTTTTATAGTAGGTACTAAGGGAGCAAACGATTACACGGCCCACCTGATGGTAAGCAGTTACCGTAGCCTATGGACGCTTGCAACACCAGGGGTATCACGTTGGCGACCCAGCAGAATCTCTTCACACCCTTCTTGAAGAACGCCATGCTGTACTCCTCTAGGAAAACCACGGCAGTGTGAACTAACCCTAGTATAATTCTCTTTTCAGTTAGCTGATCTCCTCGTCAACGTGGTGTTTGGATACATTGGGCTGGCGTACATACTGCTGAAGGACCAGCCTATACAATCCAGCGTTGCATCTTTCATTCTTATCTCGCTCGCCCTGATTTTGGATATCGCCTTTATGATTATATTGATCGTCGCTGTATGGAAGGTAATTATAATTATTAATAGGTATGATAAATGTATAATGCTTATAAAAAGACGTCCTGAACTCCTGACTAACTGACATATTAACGCACTGCCCAATACACTAGGATAAGAAACATAAAATTTGGGTTTACATAACGAAGGCCACCAAGGATTTTTGAAAATTTCACTCCAGCAGTGCTATTACGATACCTATACCTAGTTATTTAACAGTCGCTACTAAGATACTTCAGTTAAAGCATTATACAAGGCCAGAAGTGTTAATTATATTGTTATGGAGTACAATTTCATTTTATTTTTTTTATACCACGAACGTGGCAATCATGCATACGGCCCGCCTGATGGTAAGCAGTTACCGTAGCCTATGGACGCTTGCAACACCAGGGGTATCACTCGCGCGTTGCCGACACTGAAGAAAACTCTTCACGCCCTTTTTGAAGAACCTCATGCTGTTCTCCATTTGGAAAACCACGGCGGGGAGCTCATTCCACAACCTGAGCGTTTGCGGAAGAAAGCTCCTTGTTGTCCTAATATCTTATACAGAATTAATCCTGTAAATCATACTCATTCATTGTTTTCTTTTTCAGAGGAGCAACTCTCTCTACAAGCTCTCCTTCTTCTACAGCATCGCATCACTAACACTGGCTGTTGGCATCACAGTTATTAACGTTATCATCATCTACTCCATCGATGAAAACGACTACCAGGATCTGTTCAGTGAGGATCTCACATACACCGAAAACTTCTTCATCTATATTAGTCTCATCGGAATTTATTCATGTAAGTATAATCAATCTACCTTATAAATGCATGTACACGCCCATAAAGCAAGTGAATAAACACTGAATTGCTAATGTTATAAAGCTAAAGGTTGCTTGTCTAATGAAAATTGCAGAATTTCGATCGAATACAGTTTAGTTAGATGGCAGTTATGTATCCTTGAGAAATAAGCGTCTATGATACATACACCGAACCGTCTATAAGCAAATAGAACCTTTCTGCCCACCTTTTATGGCTAAACTTAGTGACGTAAAGCATTCTTCTCTATTCTGTTAAATAACCAGGGGGTAAAATCCGCTCCAATGGCTAGCGTTTTGTGTGGCTTCCCCTACTACCCCCTTATCGGAATTATGTCGTCAAAAATAGCTCTGGTTGTGTGTATGCTCCTGAAGTTCACCAAGAGCAATAATGCTTTACAAGTTGCCTCTTAGATAATGTTTACTTCTTGGGGCACATTCTCGCTTACAATGAAAATAAATTCTAATTTTCTTGTTTTTTATTTCAGTGGTCCACGCTTACGTGATACTATGTATGAAGAGCGAAATGTATAAAACAGAGAACCTACGCAGTGACCAAGAAAACATTATTAAATTGGACAGAAAAAGCGAGGTGGCTTACGGCCGTTTTGAATAAGTTACCCTTTTCATAATCGCTTGTTAATTTTTTTATGTGTTCATAATCAGTTTGTATACAATATATTATAATGTATCGAATATAAGGTAATGATTCGAAACAAAGATTTCGAGGACAAAACTATTTGGACTTATTGTCCATTCGTAGGTATGTTATTTGACTTCAGAAACAGTTTCTAAACTGAGAAAACTCTGATTAAGTAGAATATTTTTTACTGCGTAAATAAAACTGTAACATGGAAATAATTCTTTTTTTTGTTCTCTTTATGAAAAAACCGGCCAAGTGCGAGTCAGACTCGCGCACCGAGGGTTCCGTACAAACCTGTAGGTATATAAGTAAATGGTAGTAGCCTAGTAGGTATAGACCTGAGTATTTGATATTAATTTCAATTTATGACGTATTAAAAAAAAACTACTTACTAGATCTCGTTCAAACCAATTTTCGGTGAAAGTTTCCACCGTAATGTACATCATATATTTTTTATAGATTTATCATTCCCTTATTTTAGAAGTTACAGGGGGGGGGGACACACATTTTACCACTTTGGAAGTGTCTCTCGCGCAAACTATTCAGTTTAGAAAAAAATTATATTAGAAACCTCAATATCATTTTTGAAGACCTATCCATAGACACCCCATACTTATGGGTTTGATGAAAAAAAAAATTGAGTTTCAGTTCTAAGTATGGGGAACCCCCAAAATTTATTGTTTTTTTTCTATTTTTGTGTGAAAATCTTAATGCGGTTCACAGAATACATCTACTTACCAAGTTTCAACATTATAGTTCTTATAGTTTCGGAAATAAATGGCTGTGACATACGGACAGACAGACAGACAGACATGACGAATCTATAAGGGTTCCGTTTTTTGCCATTTGGCTACGGAACCCTAAAAACGATCAACCACATTAGTATAATATGAGTATAGTAAGTTTATATAAAACCTAAGGGTCTACTACTACTACTTTTTGTAAAGACCTTTTTTTTGGTAACCTCAAAATACAATGCCTACCTTGATCTTGTAGTTCAAGTTATTTACATTTCAGTAATAAATTTACAATCAGTCATATTTTTTGGTGGAAGTCATAATAGAGTCCGCTATCTGTTATCCTCGCACCTTGTGGTGCGTCCATGCTAGGCGAAGCGAGCACGAGCCGAGCCTCGAACGAACCTACAACGAGCACGATGCGAATCCATTTGTTCGTAAAAAAAACTGACAATCGCGCTCGTTCGAGGCTCGCAAGCCCGTCCACGCGAATCGTGCTAGCAGTGTGCTCGTTCGTGGCTCGTGCTCGGTTCGCCAAGCATGGACGCACCATTACATTTTACATTCACTTTCGAGAATTTTAATTCTGTATTTTGATTACCTACTACGCCTTCAGTGCATTAGCGCTCATAGACCGGGAGATACTGGCACCGATTTCCTGGTCATTTGTACCAGTATGGCAACCCTTCAGGGGTCTAATTACGTAATGGCGAAAAGGAAAATGATGGTCATAGCGCTGTACCGGCGGCCCAATCGCGTGGACGTTAATCGTACCGTTGCGATGGTATGGCGGCCACCAGGAAATTTGTGCCAGTATCTCCCGGTCTGTCAGTCTTTGGCTACCTACGCGTAGAGTAACCGTAAACGATTAAATCAAGTTCAGGCAATCCACTCCTTTATCTTCTAAGTTATTTTCTTCAGCAATTGCACCAATTTCATGTACCACGTCCAGGCTACATTCCGTTTCAGCCTCCTTATCAATAAACCTGACTTCACAATTATCCTTCCCGACCTTCTTCAATTCGCTTCTCAATATTAGTATCACATAGGTTTGCAATGCTGAAAAAGTCGAAGTAAAAATTAGAAATATAAATAAATATATCCTGAGACAGTCTTCACATACGGCCCACGGCTATCTGACCTGACCCCAAACTAAGCAGAGCTGTACTATGGAAACCAGATAACTGATATACTACATATACGAGTAAGCTACTTTGGACTCAGGACATGCAGACATGTTCATGAACTCAAATGCATGTTCTGTGTGGGAAACTGAGGCGATGATAGCTCAGTGGTAGTGACGTCGGATACCGAGACGAAGGTCCGGGGTTCGAATCCTATAATGAGCTTG
Source organism: Achlya flavicornis (assembly GCA_947623365.1). Classification (NCBI taxonomy): domain Eukaryota; kingdom Metazoa; phylum Arthropoda; class Insecta; order Lepidoptera; family Drepanidae; genus Achlya; species Achlya flavicornis. Next base: position 11,848,739 of record OX392482.1, read on the forward strand.
AGCTTTCGGTTAAGGAAAACATCGTGAGGAAACCATAGCACGGTAGTAGGGTACTTTGTAGTACCCGTCTGGCTGGCTACCACCCTCAAGTTGAAAATCTGTCGCCAAGCACCTATCGGTGAGTTCCGACAGCTGCACTTGAAAGCCAGTTACTTCTAGGCTTTGTGTGCTTACCACCTTCGACCACATCATCACTTACAATGGTGAGATTGTGGTCAAACACGGGCCTATTATTACACAGTAAAAAGAAAAGAAAAACACGACCTGCAGCGTGATAAGTTAGCCTATAGGAGCCTTACCCACGCCAACTGACCCATCGATTAGGAAACAATTTTAAATTGAAATATAAATGGCAATCGGTACTTATGACAAATACAATAGCTATGTAACAAAACAATGAACTTTGTGTGCTTATCAGTTTCACCTACTTTAAACTCTTTTAATAGTATTATTGTACAGTCGAGGACATAAATATGTATACACTTTTTGAAATTCAAAAGCGATTTGCTCGCATGTTTAACATTTAAGTGTTAAACTATTACACTATCTGCCTTTATAATATCACATAATTTAAATCAGTAGTTTAAGAGGAAACCGTTGTTGAATTTTACTAAGTGTATACATATTTATGTCCTCGACTGTACTTTATTTAATATCGTCAAAACTCTGAAGCACTGACTCACATCGATGAAATATATATCTTTAGAGTAGGTAGTAGTTTGTTCAACAGTAAACATATTTTCTTCTATTTCTCTCGGTCCCGTGAATCAGTCGATCCTACTATTCTACTTTAATATAGTAAATTAAAAAGTGATAGTGTTTGTTTCTCATCTCTCGACGCATCAACGACACAACCATTCGTCGTAAACCCAGCGTGTGTCGTTGGAATAAGCAGTGCTTAGATATTTAGCTGAGTGGGAGCCAAGAAGCCTTTTCAGTACTTTGGAATAAGGTTTAGGTTTTTTATTTATTTATTTGTTGTTGATATAATTTAATGGGTCGCTCACTTCCCTCCAATATGGCGAGGAGGGCGATGGCTGCCACACGCGTCATACTTGTGAACAGGTGCTGCTTGTGGGGGCTGGTCTGCTTAAGTTTGCTATTTATTTACTTATTAAATATTTATTCAGTCTTCTTTGTAATTTTGCCGCCGCGCCGGGGCACGCAATTGTTTTCAGTGCGATTAGAATGTAAATATTATGTAATGAATCTAAGCTTGTTTTGAAAAGCGTAATTTCTGAGTTTATTGCCGGCTCTTCTCAGCAAATGCAACCTTCCGAACCGGTATTAGAGTATTAGAGTCAGGCTTTTCATAAGTGCCTGCGAAGGTCTATTTGAATAAATGATTTTTGAATTTTGAATTTGAATTTTTTTGAATGTGTTTAAGCTGATTAGTTTTCCTCCACTACGCGTTCCTCCATTCATTCGATTGCTATGAAACTGCTGAGTTGCTGTGCGCTGGCCTGGGATGGTATGACACAAAATAAGCGCTTCAAAGGACGATCATCATCATCAGCCTATAATGTCCCACTGATGAGCACAGGCCTCCTTGAAAGGACGATAGGAATTATAAATAAAAATAAATATCCTGTGAAATTCCTCACAAACGGTCATCTGATCCCAAACTAAGCAGTTACTATAGAAACCAGATAACTGATACAACATCATTCTACTTTTTACACCCATACTTAGGACATGCAGACATGTTGATTCACACAAATGTCCTGGATGGGAATCGAACCCACGACCTGCGGCGTGATGGATGAAATTTTAACTAACAATGCCTACTAGCCCGTCAAAAAGCGTTTGAAAGGACGCTGGGAATTAGCTGTACTCAATTTTACTTACTCAAATGTGTGAGTCCAGCTACGCAAATCGATAGTACTTCTAACACGATGTTGTAGTAATACTGTGTAAGGTAGTTATTTCGCATGTTATGTAGCACATAAGTTAGTAGCATAATGAAAAATATAACAAATAACACTGCGATAACAGTTGTCCAATAACAGCATAATTTGAGCAGCTTCACGCTTTTCTGAAAAAAGATTCCATCTTTAAATACAGCGGGACAATTCACACCCGGGTAGGGTTGGGTTTCTTCCCGGGAATAAACCCAACTACGAGTAAATTTCCAATTTAGTGGGAAAGAACCCGGGAATTTTCCCATTGGGTGGGAAAATACTCAAATGGTCATATTAAGTAGATTTTGCGTATATAGCGAGAAGTACCTTTACCAAATCGTTTGAATAACATTTAACATGATTTCTATTAGGGTCATACTCATATCATACAATAAAAAAACTTTTTTTTTTTTTGCGTTGTTTTTAAAAAAAGCGACGTTTTGGGGTGTAAGGGTTGTGGTGGACAGTCGGTGACAGTCGGACAGACGGTCTCGTGCAGAAAGAGCACGTGCACATGTACGACGCTTATATAGCCCGTCCCGGGTCCCGAGGGAGGTGTTGCAAGCGTCCATAGGATACGGTAACCGCTTACCAACAGGCGGGCCGTATGCTTGTTTGCTAACTAGGTAGTATTAAAAAAATGTGTGATAACTTCCTCCAAGGTCCGCGTAGGTCCGCGCGTAGGTGATGTAGGTACATACAACAGCGAGTATGATTAAAATAACAATCAAAAGCATCAACAAATATGTTTTTTGAGGAACATAAAGCCATTTGAGTATTTTCCCGCCGTTTGGGAATTTTCCCGTATTTTTCCATTCTTTTCAGTAATTTCCCGTATTTTTCTTTTCTTCCCAATATTTTTCTTTCCCTGCCCATCCCTACACCCGGGAGCTCCGAGGCATCACACACTACCACAACACACATCCTGCACAAGTGTGCAAGTGAAATGGACTGTAATAAAGTTATTACAGTCCATTTCAAATTACATGTTCACCCACCATGTAATTTGAAATGGACTGTAATAACTTTATTAATAAAGGGGTTATTAGGTAAAAAATATATCTGTCACTTTCTACAGTCATATTATAACAAAAAGAGCTCGGATAAATTAAGATTTTGTGTAGTATTTTGGTCGTTTCTAAGAGTAATCAAATGACATTTCATAATGGTGCGTCCATGCTTGGCGAACCGAGCACGAGCCGAGCCACAAACGAGCACACTGCGAGCACGATTCGCGTAGCGTGGTCAGTTTTTTCACGAACAAAGGGATTCGCATCGTGCTCGTTGTAGGTTCGTTCGTGGCTCGGCTCGTGCTCGATTCGCGTAGCATGGACGTACCATTAGATATTACTAACCATTCTTACATTGCTACCCTATCCATATTTTGAAAGCGAAAGTAACTGTATCTGTATATATGTGTATATGTTACTCTTTCACACCTAAACCACTGAACCGATCGTGGTGAAATTTGGCACGTAGGTAGACCATCAGCTGGAATATCATATTGGATACATTTATCCCGGGGAAATCAATAGACCCACCATGAAATAAAACAAGAATGAAAACTAGTGATATACTTACTCGATGAGCCGCCACTACAAACGTTATGTTTAGGACGAGATCCGCTGATAGTACAAGGAATAAATATGTATACATAGTCATCATCATGAACTCAGAATGGTCATACTCCACAAACCTCACAAATATTAATATTAATATCACATTTGGATACAGCAACAAGGCACTTAATAGCTGAAAAAAAGAAAATATTTATTACACAAAAAAGTATGTAGTATATACGTAATACAGGTGATTTTTCAAGTGCGCATGGATAGTGTTCACGTTCTTGCCATGTCATCCTAAAGAAAACGGCCTATCTAACGCATTTATTTGTTCAAATCGAAGTGGCAGATCCAGATGGCAGAGATAGAAAAATTGGAAAAGTTTCCCAGAAAAATGGGAAAAATCGGATAACTGAAAGTCCTTTTTTCAATAGGATTGGCATAGGGTATATTTTCCCTGGCTAATACGCAGGTGGTACCACGGGAGACAGCTAGTTAATAAATAAATAAAAAAATAAAAAATAAAAAAGCCTTTTATTTCTTGTAGATAATTAACAGTTCCGATATATAATAAATCTCAATTTAAAATTAGTCTACAGTGTGTATCCAATCTATAGTTTGTAATTTTACTTATCTATTTCATGTAACTATATTAAAAAAAGTTTCTTATTGCTAGTTTTAGTATTCTTATTTTTTTGTTTTGTTAGTTTCACATTATTATTATACTTTAACATTATTTTTGTTTAAGAACTACTTGTAGTTTATCGTATATTTTTTTTTTTTTTTTTTTTTTTTTTTAATTATTCTTCTTGATCTACAAGAACCCCAAGGTGGGTGAAGGCCTCCTCCAAAGATCTCCATTTATCTCTGTCCTTTGCTATTTGTCTCCATAGTGGGCCGGCTGTTCTTTTAATGTCGTCTTCCCAGCGTGTTAATGGTCTCCCTTTATTCCTTTTGCCTAGTGGTCCGCGCCACTCTGTCGTTCTTACGGTCCATCTCTGGTCTGTAAGTCTCGCAATATGGCCTGCCCACTTCCACTTCTGTTTCTGCGCATAGCTCAGAGCATTTATTGCTTTAGTAATTCCTCGTATTTTTGTGTGTCGTATTTTATCAATTTTTTTTATATTGAGCATGCTTCGCTCTATTCCTCGTAGGCAGAAATTAATTTTATTTTTTGCTTGGGCAGTAAATTTCCATGTCTGGCAGCCATATGTCAAGCACGGTAATAAACTTGAGTTCATTATTTTTGTTTTTATAGCTATTGGCATATTACTTTTGAATATTTCTTTGAGACTCCAATATTTATTCCATGTATTTTGTATCCTTCTTTCTATTTCTAGTTCGTTATTTTTTTTATCAAAGCTAATTTTTTTCCCTAGATAGATGTAGTTCTCTGTATACTCCAATAGGTTGTTATTAAGTCTTATTGGTATTTTCAAGCTATTAGTCATGGCCATAGTCTTAGTGAGATTCATTTCCAAACCCACTTTTACACTAGCTTCACTTAAGGCTTCGATCATGAGCTGTAACTGGGAGCTTGTCTCTGATAGGAGCACCAGGTCGTCTGCAAATCTCAGATGGCTTAGATACGTACCTTGTATGTCCAGTCCAGATTTTTTCCAATCTAGCTTACTAATTATGGATTCAAGGATGGCTATAAATATTTTTGGAGATAGCGGGTCACCCTGTCTTACTCCCCTTTCTATGGGGAAACTTGGACCTAGGGTTTCTAGCTTGACTCTACCCTTATTATTATGGTATATACTTTTTATGACTTCTATGTATTTCTCTTCTACTCCTTGTTCTCGTAAGCTTTCCCATATACTTATATGTGATACCGTATCAAATGCTTTTTGGTAGTCAATGAAAGCAATATACAGGGGTCTCTGTTGCTCTTGATACTTTTCTATAATCAGTTCTAGGGTATGGATATGATCGATTGTACAAAACCCTTTCCTAAAGCCTGCTTGCTCGATGGGTTGTTTCTCTTCCAACGCAGTACTGATTCTTTTGTTTACAATAGAGGAGAAGAGTTTGTAGAGGCTCGGTAGTAGACTTATTGGTCTATAGTTGCCAATATCCCTTGGGTCGCCCTTTTTATAGATAAGTATGATATTTGATTCCGACCATTGTGAGGGAGTTTCAGAACTTTGTAGTATCAAATTAAATAGTTCAGCTAACGGTGTAGCCAAAGTTGTGTGTGCTATTTTCAGTGCTTCGTTTGTGATATGATCGGACCCAGGGCTCTTATCAAGCTTTAATCTCTTTATCGCTTCAATAGTTTCTAGTTCGCTTACTGGGTTAACGAAGTTTTCGCTGCCCGGTATATTTTTTGTGTATGAAATGGTGGTTATATCGGCATTGTTGCTATATAAATTTCTATAGAATTCGGTTGCAGCAGTGCTGATATCGTTTCGTTGATACAGATCTTTATTCATCTTCCTCAATCCTTCTATCCAAGTTTTGTTTGTTCTGAGTTCCTTATAGGCCTTCTTTGTACTTCCCGTGTGATATAAATGTTTTTCTATAGTATCTTGTCTATACTTCATATAATCTTTTCTGATATATCTATTAGCTAGTTTGTATAGTGCGGAGAGTTCATTTCTCATGGACCGGGTTTTGTTTTTAGTTTTCTGCAGTTCTTTCCTTCTTTTTAGCAGTGTTGTTGTACGTCCTGATAATATTTTGTGAGTTTTATGTTCAATATTTTTACGGGTGTGTTTCAAGCTTTGGGTGATAGCGTTTATTATTTTATCATAGTAGGTCTGTACTGAGGTGCTTTTCTGGTGAACAGATGGGTCAGATAATAAAGATGTTAGGTTTTCATTGTACTTAATTTTATCGTCTTCGCTCCTAAGTGGGACTTTTTGATTGCTTGTGAATTTGACTCTGCTTGTCTTGTATTCGGTGAGTTTTACTGTTGCTCTAATTGGTCTATGGTCGGAAGGGTAGTTGAGATTCATAGTTTGGATGTTTTGGAATATTCTTGGCTGGTTTGATAGAATATAGTCTATCTCGTTTTTGTATTTCCCATTTGGAGATCGCCATGTCCATCTTCGGTTTCGTTTTTTCTTAAAACATGTATTTATGATTGTTAGTTTGTGTTCGAGTGCGAAGTCTACTAGTTTTTGTCCTCTATCGTTTCTTGTACCGTATCCGTGCTGCTTCATAACCAAGTATTCTACTTTTTTGGGTATTCCAACTTTCGCGTTAAAGTCTCCCATTAATATGATATTTTTATGAGTTGTTTCCATTTCTTTGCTGATTGCCGAATATAACTCATCTATTTCTTTTTCGCTTGCTGCTTCTGTTGGGAAGTATACTTGTATAATGGATACCTTGTAACCTTGAAAGTTCATATTTAGTATTGCGATGCGTTCTGTTATTCCAGTGAAACTCTCTATATTGTTTTTCAGGGACTTTTTAATTATGAAACCAACACCATATTTGCCTGGTGTTTGTCCTATATGACAGATTATAAAGTTATCATATTCTTCTATTTTGTTGCCAAGTCTTCTCATTTCTGATATACCTATAATATCATATTTTATTTCACTTATGGCTTCTTCTAGTTCTAATAATCGGTCATATGACGATAAAGTTCTGACATTATATGTTGCAATATATAATTGATTTTGTTTTGTTTTGTTGCTCTTTGTTAGTGTGTTGTTCTTCGGAGGGGTATATTTTCCCTGGCTAATACGCAGGTGGTACCACGGGAGACAGCTAGTTACATACTTGTAAAGATAATTACTTAAGGCGATGATAGCTCAGTGGTAGTGAAGCCGGATAGTTTTAAGCTTTCGGTGAAGGAAAACATCGTGAGGAAACCATATCACGGTGGCAGGATACTTTATAGTACCCATCTGGCTGGCTACCACCCTCTAGTTGAAAATCTGTCGCCAAGCCCTTATCGGTGTGTTCAAGTTGCACTTGAGAGCCAGTTCTCTCTAGGCTTTATGTGCTTACCACCTTCGACCACATCATCACTTATCAAACAACACAATACACACAGAATTTTATTTAGTTTGTATGCTTTGTTAGTTAAATTTGTAGCCTATGTTTTTATTCTTTGGTTACCAGTAATTTAAATACATACATATTTTTTTTTATGTAAAAGAAATTTTATTAATCTCGAGAGGCGGAGACCAGGGGATCCATAGTACGGGATCTACTCAGTTTGGACTCCTGTCTCCCGCTACGTGACTGGTAATTAGTAAACGATACTTAGATACATGATTTTACTCATGATAACAAACAACTTTCTCAAAGAAACAAATAGAGTAAATAACTAAATTAAATAAAAGCTGATGGTGTATTCTTATTCTTGTTAGGTACTAAATATTATGGGCTCATGTATACAACATAAACATAAATAACATAAGTGTATTAAAAAAAAACTTTGTGAAAGGGTCTAGCAGGATAAGGTAGGAGCAGCGGCCCCAGAGAGGTATTTTGAAAATAACTTGTGTGCTAACATTGGCAAGATATAAAACTACCATTGACACAAATTCAGCCTATTATCTCTCTGCGTTCTGGAGATAATTGATCAAATAGGATTTTATATTTAATTGATTTTTTCGAAAACTATTGTAGCAGTTTTTGTTTCTTTAATACAGCTAAATAAATACCTCTCTGGGGCCGCTGCTCTTACCTTATCCTCCTAGACCCTTTGTTTGTTATCATGAGTACAATCATGTTTGTAAGTATCGTTTACTAATTATCAGTCACCCTATATGTAATTATTTTTCTTATAGTTTGTCAAATATTGTAAACGGGAGAGAATAAATAAATTTTATTATTATTATTTTTATTATTGTGATGAAATTGTGGTCAAGACATAAAAAGTAAATTAATTTTATATGAACTCACCAACTTGAAATAACTTAAGAAAAACGGGTCACTATGTCGTATATTAAAATAAAATGTTTTATGAAATGGTACATCTCCAGGCATTTTTGCAATTTATCTGGTTCTAATAAAATTTAATTAAATAATTTAAGCAATGCTTAAAACAAAGGAGTCTGTTATTAGTCAAAGAACTCAAACAACAATGCAATTGCAATGGTGCCCAATCAACAATTAAGCAGGATATGCCATTATATCTAGTAGGTACCTATATATTACCATGGACCAATAAATAACTCCCTGAGATTACTCATCCAACTAATATAATAAATAAAAAAATTGTTTGTATTTGTCATACAAAAATAGGCATTACTAAAGGTGGCGAGATCAAATAGGCCTGTTTTGATCAATGTATCAAAAAGAGACAAACATATTGCAACAAGTAGAGACACACCCTTTCAAAACGGTCCTCTTAGATCTCGACAACTTTAGTAAAGAGTTTTTATGATTGAAGGCACTAATCTCAGGAACCTTAATAAACTAAATAGGCTTTTTATAGGCTACATATTGTATGAACAACTTTATCTTGGAGACATTGAGACCAACTCTCAAAAAAAAGATACATTTTGATCGAACAAAGGATTGAAAAAGAATTGATGTTTAGTATGAAAAGATTTTTTCCACGAAAAGTTGTTCACAGCCGATGAATTAAAAATAATCATGTTTAACATTACGAGTGATAACACGGGGCACCGCTAGTTAATAAATATCGTTATATTCAGACAGATACAGAGTATCGTTATACTCTGTTTATAATATTTACCATATAAGGACATACATTATATTGGAATGAATCATTATATATGAATAAAGAAACGAATTAATCAAAATAAACGTGACGTATCCGTAAATAAAGAAAGAGATGTGATTGTGCATTGCAAACTAGCTTTCTGCCTGCGATTTCACCCGCGCCCCCTTCTTTACCCCTAAGGAATGGAATTTCCAAAAATACTCATTATAAGCTAAAACGAACCATTGTATATACTTTTAAGTTAATCGAGACATGGAGTAAAATCCAACCTTTTTGCCCCGTTTGGGGGCGATTTCTCTATTTTCTGTCCAAAGTATCAATACCGAATTTCAAGTTCGAACGCGCGTTAGGTTACTTCCAAGAGGTCACAAACAAACAAACAAGTACAACTCACTTTTGCATTTGTATAGTAGGATGTAGAGAAGTAACGCCACGAACGAACAGGATTCGTTCTTTGTTCCTCGAAATTGCCAGAATAACGAATGTTATTTACACTTATACTACTTACTTTACTACTTTTCAATAATACTAATTAATTAATTTTTTTTAATACTTTTCGTACTTTTTTCGATTGAGAGAACAATTTCGATTGGGTGAGAATTGGCTCCCTATCTTGGTTGGCTATGTCAAGGATATTTTTTTTGATGGATACAGGTATTTTTATAAATAAAATAAAGTACTTAATCCTTACTTTTTATAATATTTTATTATAAATGCGAAAGTGAGTTTGTTTGTTTGTTACGCCTTCACGCCTCAACTACTCAACGGATCATCATGGAATTTGGCATGCAGGTAGCCTGTGGTATGGAGAAGGACATAGGCTTTTTATTTATCCCGGGAACGCGGGTGAAACCGCGGGGGACAGCTACTAGAAAAATAAAACTTTATTTTTCCTCTTTAATATATATTATTGGACTGTTTTACAAAAAACTTAAACCGACTTCAAAGTACACGAAGAAGTAATCAAATCCTGATCTGATGACAATGGGACCAAACGGGAAGTGTACCCTTCCAGACAAAAAAAGATTTTTCCAAATCGGCTCATAAATGTGAGGTAACAAACATAAAAAAAAAAAAAAAAAAAAAACACAACCGAATTGAGAACCTCCTCCTTTTTTTGAAGTCGGTTAAAAATAATAGCCCGGAGTCGGTCGTGTCCGGCTAAATATTCACGCATCTGGCCTATCCGGCTTTGTTTGGCTGCCCAAGAAATATTTTTAATACTCAATCAGAATAACTGATAATTTATTATTTTGTGTTAGATGTTAATTACGATATTAATGAGTAAATAATAAAAAAATTAGGTATGTAGGTAATTGAGATTTTTTATTATGTTTATATTTCCGGCTTATACTAGAGCTGTTATGTCCGACTTTTAGAATATATGTCCGGCGTTACAAAAGTTATGTTCGGCTTCTACGGCAAAAAGTCCGGCCAAATTAAGCAACGAGTACGGCTTTTCAAGTTTTTCATGCCCGTAATAATGCTCTCGCGCATGAACAAGCCAAGCATAGAAGAAGGTCTCCGCACCACCCGGCCCAGTCGCTGTCAGCCGCATTATATCCACCCAAGTGCTTGAAGTAACTATGAACTATTAGATACGAGATACATTGTAGCACTGAAAAAAAAAACAAATCCATCATTATAAATCCTGAGACATTTTAATCACAAACGGCTATCTGATCCCAAACTAAGCAAAGCATGTTGTATAGAAACCAGATAACATAATCAAAAGATATTGCACACATATTTTTTGCTTTACCAAATCATTAACAATTGACGAAGATAAAGCGCGACTAAGTTAAGGGTAAGTGGGGGCTCGTGACGTCACTTGTTACCAAAAAGTGTACCACACCGTGACGTCACGCGGAACTTCAACAAACCAACAGGTCTAATCATTGAATTATTACGCTTAATTCAATGGGTCTAATATTTTTTGATAACGACGGACTAAATAGTTTTTTTTCAGGAAAGTAGCCTATTATCGCAATATATGCTAAATTGCTGGTTGTCCTTTCAACACGACATCCTGAGTCTAGGTGTAGATAACTACATAAAATAGTAGCATAATATAGATAATATAATCTAACTGACCGACTAATTAGAATTATTATTTTTTTACCCAGGAAACATCCCTATTATGTCGTTACAAAGTATTTTTTTATACCTAAAACTTTTACTATGGCGGTAAGTCTCGAATCGCTGTGGGAAAAAAGTTATGGCCTAATAAAATGGATCTTCATGTTATCATTTTTATTCGTTCTCAATGGTTATTATCAGATATCAATGTACTTTAAAAGCGTTTCAATTTTTTTTGTTAATTTGTTAAGCATGCCGGGGGTCCACCTGATGGTAAGTGGTCACCGCCGCCTATGGACATATTATGTAACACCGCGGGGATTTCCAATTTGTTGCTGACCTTGAAGAGCTCTTTTTACCCCTCTTTTGAAGTATCCCATATCTAGCCCTGATGGAATACCGAAATGCGGAGCTCATTCCACATCCTATTAGACCGCGTAGAAAACGTCCGACTGAATCGTTGTGTGGACGATCGAGGCGGATTTTTATATTTATATAAAAATAGAAAAAAAACAAAAAAAAATGGGGGTTCCCCATACTTAGAAGTGAAACTCTTTTTTTTTTTAATAAAACCTTTATATGTGTGGTGTCTATGGATAGGTCTACGAAAATGATATTGAGGTTTACGATATCATTTCTTTCTAAACTGAATAGTTTGCGCACTTCCAAACTGGTAAAATGTGTGCCCCCCACCTGTAACTTCTAAAATAAGAGAATGAAAACTAAAAAAAATATATGATGTACATTACCATGCAAACTTCCACCGAAAATTGGTTTGAACGAGATCTAGTAAGTAGTTTTTTTTTAATACGTCATAAATTGAAATTCATAATAAATACTCAGGTCTATACTAACATTTATTTATATACCTACAGGTTCGTACGGAACCCTCGATGCGCGAGTCTGACTCGCACTTGGCCGGTTTTTTTGAAAACGTTTCGCGCGGACATGGAACTCGCAAAAGGCTGCATGTCTACCAAAGATGTGTCGCGTGGGATGTGATTAGCTGACAAATAGGATCTCTTTATTTACAATTTATAGATCTAATGCCAGCCTAACTAAAGCGCTCTTGTGACATCATGGTAGGTAGGTAGAAAAAAGTGACCCGCTTGGTTTTCATACGGAGGGACTTGCGTTATGAATTTAGATTGATCATCGAGGAACAATCCCTTAGAGTAGTACTACCGAGCAATCCGATTCCGAAACTAGTCAGTGATTTTTCACTGATTTTGAACAGTAAAGACCAATCACTGCATCTTGTATTCTTGACTTGGCCAATCAGAGCGCATGTGTCCTTGAATTAGCCAATCAGGGCGCATTGTCGATGGTGGGAAATTGGCGGAATCGATTGCAAGCAAAATGAACGTCATTGCGCTTCTTTGGGTTAGTTGTTCGATGGATTGATTGATGTCTGTGGTTGCTACAGTGCTGTCATGATATTTCCCCTTTGAATGTCTAAGGCTTTGTATGCCACCACCCATTACTGTCCATCTTGAGATGGTGGTCAAATGGTATATAGATTATAGAAGAAAATTTTGTTTGTTATACTCACCAATAGCGGAGAAAAATACTACAATATACAACATCTTGTGGTTTATAAAGCATGGTATTATAGCAATAAAACACAGAAACATTAAGAGTCCTGTGAACATTCGGAATCCTAATAGACAACCACGATTTTTCTGAAAAAAAAAAAAGAAATCAAAATGTGAAAATATCCATCCAAAAAATATAGGCCAAGTGTGAGGTTGGGACTCCCGAGATCGATGCTCCATCGCTTTGGTCACTTTGACCTCTGATCGTGGGGTCCAAATCCATGGCGGCTCTAATAATCTTCGGTAAAATGTAAGGTAGTAGGAAGTGAAGATATTCATTGTATACATTTTTATAAAAATACCAGCTGTCCCACTCGGTTTCACCCGGGAAAAACAGTAGGCGTTAAAAAGGCGGTAGTATTTAAAAAGACATAGGTACCTTTTAAATAGGTAGCATAGCCTATGCAAGCCAAATTTCATCTATTCGTTTTTGAGTGATGTTTTTGACGGGCCCGTTGGCGCAGTTGGTTAAGACGTGGATTCTTAACCTATAGTGCCGCAGGTCGTGGGTTCGATTCCCACACAGGACATGCATTTGTGTGCATGAACATGTCTGTATGTCCTGAGTAATTATGTATATTAAGTATGTATTTGTTAGCTTAGTTTAGGATCAGATGACCGTGTGTGAGGAATGTCCCAGGATATTTATTTATTTACAAATAAAAAGTAGTACTATTTGTATCAGTTCAGTTATCTGGTTTCCATAGTAATACAAGCTCTGCTTAGTTTGGGATCAGATGACCGTGTGTGAGGAATGTCCCAGGATATTAATCAAACAGACAAATCTACAGATAAAAAATATGTTTTAATTTGAAAGCTATGTTGGGGTCTGCATTAATCAAAATAATAACTACCACTGACTTCCTTTCATTTTTTTTATATACTAGTTGCGCCCCGCGGTTTCACCCGCGTACACAAGGGATATCCTATCCTACCCTACCCTGCCGTTAGGTTTTCTTAAATGTTCTAAGCAAATTTCTTAAAAAAAAATCTAAGTAAGAACCTTCCACAGAGTATTAGAAAACCTTTAAAAAACGATGGATGAAATCGGTAGTCTTTCTCAAGTTATGGCGTGCGTGACCAAGTGAAATAGGGATTCATTTTATAGAGTACTTATATAGATAATTTTCTTACCATAAACAAGCCATAGAGGAGTATACCACAGAATCCAAAATACTGGATCCAAATTACAATTCCTATATATATGAAGATAATGGCTGTGTTTGTGTCTGAATATGCAGTGCTGTCCACGGACAATGTGGCTTTTATATCTTGTTGTTCCATTAATATCCATGTAAGGAATCCAATCATCAGTGCGCTGCTTATCTGTGAATATCTTTATATATAAAATTCTACTGTACGTGTGTTTGTCACTGAACTCCTCATAAACGGCTGGACCGAAACCATCCAGGGCGCCACCCAAACGCATACAAAAATACCCCTATATTCTACTGAGATTTCATAGTGGCCACCTTGCCCACCCTTAGGTATAAAAGACGGCACACTATTTCTGGCAACCCCTTACGAAGCTCAGATACCATCGGTAGGTCACGCCGCCAGAGTACTCGCCCCTGGTACTCTTGAGAAAATGTGAGTCGCACCGTGATCGCTCACTACCATTTGTCATGTTTTTTGTATGCGTTTGGGTGACGCCCTGGATGGTTTAGATAGGGTAGGGTAGGGTAGCACCACGCGAACGAAGTCGCGCCGGGCAGCTAGTAGAAGAAGAAGAAGAGCGAGAGCATAAAGTTACTTTGCTTGGCCAGCAGCTCGACTGAGGTTACCTCCACCTTACAGAATACCGCATCCAAATAACTTTGTGTTGTGTTCCTGCGCGTTAGCATCAAGCGGGCCGTATGCTAGTTTAACTTTACATAAAAATAAAGTTTAATATTAATTATTAAGCTCCCTGACTATCCTAATTAAGAAACGACCATCGTTACCATGTTGATGTAAGCGAGGACAAAGGATCCCGCCCTAAGACTAATGCAACCACAACTTTCTACCATAATATGACGATCTGCCATTTTTGATCTGAAACAGGTTTAAAAACTTTAACATCGTAAATTATTTAAAACTTTCTCATGTTCTGATAAAAAGATTTTTTTAACGATTAGAATGTAACAGAAAAATAATCTGATTCATCATCATCATCATCAGCCTATAATGTCCCACTGCTGAGCACAGGCCTCCTTTCACAAATCAGGGTGAAAGGGAATGGGCAGATACTCCACCACGCGTGCCCACTGCGGATCGGTGGAGGTAGGCTAGTGGCCAACCTACTGTTGGAATTTTTCAAGCCGCCTAGGAGGCATCCAACTAGCTTAACGACTATTACAATTAAGTGATAACCGGGACCAACGGCTTTACGTGCCTTCCGAAGCACGGAAACGCTCGATTTGAAATACCACTAGACGGTCACCCATCCAGGTACCGACCACGACAGACGTAGCTTAACTTTGCCGATTTCGAGCTTCTTATTTAATTCCAATACAAATCTAATTGCTATGGAATAAAGTTTAATCTGCTGATATTTAAAACGCACGAAAGACAAGGGCTCAGGCATACACCGAACAGCTTGGTGACAGATTATCAAATTGAAGCCGGCCAGGCGGGTGCTAAAAAGTACCCTAACCTTGCAATAGATTCCTTACGATGTTTTTCTTCAGTGAAAGCTCAAGGTCATTTGGTCAAACTACGGCCTTTGTCACGGTACCTACTCAACGACACTACTACTATTAACACCGAACCTGAGGACCTACTACGAAAAACGAATTTAACAAAATTTACCTCTCTATTGATAACGATGATCTGACTATTGTGTATCGTTTTTCGCAGTAGGTACTGTGGTGCGACCAAACCATCGAACAGAGGGACTATCTTATTAATTCTGGCATACGAGCCTGTCTCCTTTTGTTCGTTCAGCCGCACTAGAGGGTCTACTATGAAACACGATAGTCCGATCATCGTTGTCAATCAATCGGCCAATATAATAGCGCTTAACAAAGGTCTCGTCACTTTTTAAAATATTTGATGACCGAACTATCATAATATAGTTCTTCGTAGGAGACCCTCAGGTTCGATCGTGCCTTTACATTATGACTAAGCTATCAACGCCTACCCAAGGGCCCATTGATGTTCAGTTTGATACACCCAATTAACCCAACATAGTTTCGAAAGATCTGGAAATATGCACCATATACATCCCAAGTAGCATAACAAGCTGTTTAAAGGCTGTATTAAAGTTCGTTCTTATACTAAAAGCTGAATATTCAGGCTGTAAAAAGGCTGTATAAGCGCTTATACAGGCCTTATAAGTGTAAAAAGGGCCCACATTACACAGCTTATTTCGTTATTGGAGCTGTATAGAGGCTGTATAAACAAAATATAAGTATAAAAGCTGTATTAGAGCTGTTATTAGGTGTATAGAGCAGCCTATACTCTACGGATATCCTCTTATAAGTATCTTGTAAGAATAAGAGTTCTAAATAGGTTGTCGAAGAGAATTATGTCAGAATAAAATAAATAAAACTATTTACGATGCCATATTGAATGGCGACATAATATTTAATAAATGGAAAGGATAAAATCTTGGACATGGATATCTAATGCTGTTTATTGATGAATTCAATGTGCAAATTTTAATTTATTGTGAACTTGTGTATGTTTTCCGTCAAAATATTCACACGCCAACAAAATAATCAAGCCAAAATAAAGAAATTATACTAAATACAGTAAATAAGTGTTTGTTTTTAAGGTTAGAATAAAAATATATTTATAAATAATAGATATGAGTATACAAGATCATTATTCAAGCTGATAACCATGATAAGGCTATAGTTATTATCAAATATTCCTTTAATTGTAATTTAAATGTTGTTATTGTAAATGTAAAAATGTCGACAATTTGCTATACAGCCTAGACGATATTTGGAGTGTGTTATAAGTCTTAGTAGCTGTACTAAGTAAGTTATGAACGTTTATTGCTGTATTAAGTAAGTGAACACATGCTTAATACAGCCTGTATACAGCTTGAACGATAAAACCAGTTTGAAGTGTCAGAAAACACTTAACGCTGTATTATAGAGTTATAATATCTGTTTCAGAACCCTAAGCTGACGCGGATCCCTTTATACAGCCTGTATACAGCTTTAACGATAAAACCAGTTTGAAGTGCCAGAAAACACTTAACGCTGTATTATAGAGTTATAATATCTGTTTCAGAACCCTAAGCTGACGCGGATCCCTTTATACAGCCTATATACAGCTTTAACGATAAAACCAGCTTGGAGTGTTATAAAATTCTTAACGCTGTATAGTAGAGTTTTTATATTCTGTTTAAGAACCCTAAGCTGACGCGGATCCCTTATTAAGAATTTTATACAGCTGGAGCTGTATAATATCTCATAAATCACTCTTATAAGTATTAAAACTGTTCTTTACACTCTTGTAAGTCTCTAAAAGAACTCTAAGTTCTAAATGGGCTGGTTTATTGATGTAGAATATGCTTGCGTGCTGCTTGGGATATTACGAATCCTGTTAAATAACATTCATAACAATATGATGACAACTATAGGTTTTATAGAAGCACAGAAGAAGTAGATTTTTTGCGTTCCCCCTCGTGTTGCTGATCTCTATGCGACGGTAACTAGACACTTATCAGGTGGACTGGCTGACTGCTTGTCAAACTTGACAAAAAAAAGCACAGACAACTTAACACACACCAATGTTGGGAATCGAACCCACATCCTCGCCTGGAATGGCAGTTAGAGCATCAAATACCACATCTTAATTATAAATATACTTACATCTCAATATATTTTCAATAAACGATAGATACACTACTACACTCCACAATAGTTATAACCACATTGTCAAAATAGCAAAATATAATATTATGTACCTACTGATAAATCCTCGGAAACATCTATAAGTTAAAAAACAGGAAATCATTATGTACCTACTCGTGATGTGGTAACAGTATTTCATTATATTTATATTATTAGCAATAATTTTAGCAGTACCGATAAGGGCATTAGTTAGAATTATTATTATTTGAGGTATCATAGTATTGGTTGTACTTGTACGTAGTATTTATATACTCTGAGGTATTGGTTAGATTCATATTTCATCATATAAATTAACAATAGATGTGTGTGACTCAGTCACGCATATACCTACGACTGAAAAGTTTCCATATAATCTTGGGATATTTTTTAACACACGGTCATTAGATCCCAAACTAAGTATAGTTTGTGCAATGGAAACCAAATAACACTTCCACTTCCGCGCAACAATAGCTGAATAGATTCGGAAGTAAGGCACACATATGAAATACATTCTCGATTTGCTTTCGAAGACGCATAAGATATTTTCCCGGAATAACAAAAGCTCCCTTGGGAACGCGGGCGAAACCGCGGGAAGGAAGCAAGTAGGTCGGTATTAAGTATAACTAATCCTTATGGATTTATATTTAGTAACCTGTTGGTTTGTTTCTGTCAATAAATATAACTTTAACATATTTACAAGAAATAATTACAAAATACAATTTATATAATATAGAAGCTTCCTGGAAGATATAGCGTTGCCGATCATCGGCATCTCAGCAGGCTTGTAGCGTTTCCTTTCTGGATGGCCAAGCTAATGCGTTGACAGAAAAAGCTCCGGAAGCCTTGATCAGTTTGGATGATTATATGCGAGCAAATCGGCGAGCTTCAGACCCCCAGATTATATATTAGTATATACACATCGGTTTTTTGATCAGTGAGTTCATTGATACTCAAGTAATCAAATACTTAGGAGGTTTGACCCATGTTCCCAAAGGATATTATGTTTTTTAGATTTAAAAATTATTTCATATATTTTTCCAGGGTGATCCATCAATGTGCCACATCTCAAACAAATCCGTTCAGCCGTTACGGAGCTGGGTGGAATACACATAAAATGTACAGTACCGAAACAAGTAAATAGATGTCTAAGAATATTTAAGTTAATAAGTTCTTGGAGGTTTGAGTTTGATAGTCAATCAATAACAGTACAGCTCGTGCAGTGGTTACCTTTTCTTTCGTTTCTTCACAATTTTTGCACAAACCAAGAATCTTTCCCAAACTCATTGTAGGATTTGATTTGAACCATGTGACTAACTGGTCACGGCATTTTGGCTTCACTAACAGTAAGCCATCGCCTTAAAAATAAACAATAGTTTGCTTGTTTATATTTCTCGATCTCTTCAAGGCGTTTGATTCCGTAAACCATGAACTGCTCCTTAAAATATAAAAAATATGAACAAAATATAGAAAAAACCGAGGCTGAGCTCCTAAGCTCAGTCTAGGTTCCGTCACAGGAACAGTTAAAGTAGGTAGAGACACCGGCATCGATCAACCACACAACTAAACAAAAATAGAGTTCCTCAAGGAGAGGGAGATACTTTATTTCTACGATCACAAAGAATAAATATTTTATCATTCTCTCTCATTATTTAATTTTACTTTATTTAACGAAAAACACTTTCTTTAATAAACTTTGTTTAAACAAAGTAAATACATATCCAAAAGCGAATACCAGGTATGTGTTTTTTAATCATAGCGCGCTCTATCTGCCTTGTTCTGTAATCTGTGCATTCTCTCTACTAAAGCATATTCAGTGACGATTTATTAAAGAAGGAGACTGCTATCAAAAACAAAAAATTTAAAACTGATTGATTCGTCGCTGGAATATTATTAAATAAATATATAAAAACCTAATCCTAGTGTGCCGCCGGCAGCGCGGTAGGGCCCAAGCTACCGGTGGTTAGAGCCTAGGGCTGAAGAGAGGAATCTCCAGACGATGCGCGCCATGTCCAGGAGTACCGCCTACTGTATCAGACCCTTGACCCAGCCATCTAGCGAGAGCCTCTCAAGATGTTGGTCGAGACTCTTCGCTATGAGACCGTTCGCCGAAAAAACTATAGGAACAATGATCGTCGAATCAACATCCCACATGGCGGTTACCTCGTGAACCAAGTCAAGGTTACTTAAAAAATTTATATTGTAAAAAAAAAATATTAACATAGGATTAGGTTTTTTATAATATTTTTGATTTTGTATGTTAATGATATGAAAAAAAATAAGAAACTAGATAAATAAACAGATAATAAATAGGTATTCAATACCGAACAGATCGTTAATAAAAGCTAAGGTATTATTATCTGCGTATCGTGGCGATGCGCAAGAACAGCACAAGTATTGCGTTCTCTCTCATCGATTTGTGGCAATTAAGGTGATGGCACCATCAGTCAGTAATTTCGAAAAAGTGTTGGAATAATCACGTATTAATCTGGAATTTATTATTGAAATATATTTTTGGGTAAACAAGCAGTTTATTCAAGTAAGTATTTTTCTGTAGATAATTTCGTTGTGTCATATTACATTCATTTTTCCAAATTTTGAATGTAATACTATTGTTATCTTAAAATTTGGAGTTGGCAGGAAGTAGGTTTCCAGGTACAGGTTATCCTTTGTTGGAGATCAATAATGTAATGTAAAATTGCTTTTAGTTTTCTCCATAATATTATTAGCTAGACTAAAATTGGTACATCCAGCTATGATTGTCATAGATATTTCCTCTTCTTCCGTCCCATACTCCCAGCTCTATCCTGCCCCCCAGACAAGATGGTCGACAAAATTGTCATCGTTAATAAACGATCAACCTTTGTGTGTGATTGACATTTGAAATCGAAATATCAACAATCTCTTATGTTACTCCCATACAGGTCGGTTAACTAAAGCTGGCACGTTTCAACACATTTACACCGTCTCTCTCGCGCAAAGTCAAGCTTATGAGTATGAAGGAGACAGTTATTGTTTTGCTTTTGCTACTGCTCATAAATATAGAGTGGTCTATTTTTGCATTCGTCCATTAGACTTGACTGATTGCAAATTTATGAGTACTGTGAACGTGCCAGCTTTCGTTAACCGACCTGTACAAAGAAAATCGTTTGCTAACGATGACGATGATCGAAAACCATCTTGTCTAGGGGCCCTGGGTTCTCATGGGGGTTAGTTTCTGCGCTTTCATCTCCCTCTCGATACTGGACCACCATGTTGCCATGATTGGCTTTTGTGGACTATAAAAATCTTTTTAATCGAGCTATGTAATTTACTTCAGTATAAGTGGCCATAGACTATCGTTATGTAAATGTAAAAAATGGCCCTTGAAAGCTGTGATTATGCCCAATGAGAAAAAGTTTAACTTAGAAATAGCATAAAAATCAATAAAAAAAAAAACTAGTATGAACTTTACTGGAATTATCGAAAGGTAAGGTCCAAAGTAAGTAAGAAACACGTTTATGATTGGTAACCATTTTAATTAAAGCTAGTCGCTATTTATCTAAGTTAGTTTTAATGATTGTAATAATTAAAAATGTGGAAAAATCATTAGTGTGAAACCCAAGTGTTGATTAATTAATAAACGTAACTAAATATTAGCAATAAATACCAGTTAGTAATATTGAGGCTTCCGTACCGAAAAGTTGCGCAACGAGACTCTATTACCATCTGTCAGTCTGAACGTGTGCGTGTCACAGGGCTGTAAGGATATGTTTTTTATACTATGAAGGTAGCAAACAATCTAACAGCTCACCTGAAAGCAATCCGTTGCCTTACGGCAACAGATCTACAGATCTGATACTTGCAACACCAGGGCTGCAGGGGTATGACTCTCGCGTTGCCTGCTAACATCTTGAAGAAACCCATACTGAACCCTTGGGAAAACCACGGCGTACATACAGTTGTCAGGATTATCAATTTCATTAACAGACATAAAGCTGCAATTTGCAAAATCTTAAGCAAAAGCTCAGTGGTAGTTTCTTCGAATGTCGTGAAAGAGGTCCAAGCTTGAAGGAAAACATTGTGTGGAAACCATAGTGAGATGGGGTACGTTGTAGTTCCCACCTGGCTGGCTACCATCCTCATTTTGAAAATCACACTGGAACGCCTACTTGAAAGTCTTTTGTAGGCATGTCATCATCGCCTTCGGCCACTTCATCACCGACCATAGTGAGAATGTACATATTAATATATTTAATAATAATTTGATACCAAAGAGCTGGTGCTTGCCTCGGGACCTCTGTGCATCGGGCAACGCATTAGCCTTGCAATTCAACGAGGTAACGTCGCGCGTCGCCAGCTTTTTGGGTACCCTGCCTGCAGGCGGCGATTTAAACGCAGTTTTTTATTTATAATTATTTCCATATATATATATAATTTTAATTTTTATGTAATTTAGTAAATAACTTCTTTATGTTTCCCCAAATTGACTAGTAGTAATGGCAATTTATTTATTATCGTACGTATTTGATACAGATTCAAAATGACTTTGGTATTCAACAAATGCTGTTGTTGCATTGACCTGAGGACCGGGAGTTTCATCATTGGCTACCTCAACTTGGTAAGTTCATCATAATATCTTTGCACGTAGGTTCCATTACGAAGGATGACACTTCGGAGTGGAAAGCTAGTTTTATAAATCCAGCTTAGATTCCTTAAAGTCCCGCAACCCGCGTTACAGATGGCCGCGCTGGTTTGGCCTATTTTGTAAAAACTATAAACGTTATACTTTAATTTATTATTTTATTTTATAAAATTAATTACAATTAAAAAAACACACTTTGATGAGCCCCACGCTTTTTTTTATTATTATAGTCCCTTTACGGGATAGACAGAGGTTCATTATTATTTAACACTATTTAAAGCGGACACTCGGTCAGTGGAATGAGCCCCCGCCGGCGCCTTTCTTCAAAAAGGGATTTTTTCAGGGTCGGCAACGCGCGAGTGATAGGTACCCCTGGTGTTGGAAGCGTCCAAAGGCTACGGTAGTCGGTAACTTCTTACCATCAGGCGGGCCGTATGCTTGTTTGCCACCTTAGTGATATAAAAAAAATATTATCTATACCCCTTTATATATATCTATATATAATGGAAAACTATGCAATACCTCACTGTATACAAAGCCTAGGAAATGTATACAATGACGAAAATCGGCAGGAAATGTGTGAATTAAATTTTACTATACACTTTTCCGAGGAATTCTATACATCTCCTAAGCAGCAACCGGAAATGTGTTAAATTCGAGATTAGGTTGATTACAACATATTAAAGAAAATTTTTGTAAAATTTGTTTTTATGTTTATAATTAACGTAAAGGCTAAACTTTTCATTAAGTGATGATAGCTTATATTGGTGCAAGTATATTTCTACCACACCGAACAGATTGGTTAGGCTAGGTTTGAACTTTGACCATACCCCGGGCGAGCCGAGCGAGCGAAGCGAGTGGTGCCACGACAGCGGCCGGTGAGCTCAATAATAAATAATATACAGTATGAGGCACGATTGGTGAGCACAGATAGGCAGTAGTGGGGGCAAGCTCGCGCATGTATACTTTTGGCCAATCACAGTAGCCAAATGACACGCAAGAATCCAATAGACGACGAGCATTGCCTGACGAACCAATCGTGTGCTCGGCGCTCCCCCCTGCTTCATTCCGCCAAACAGACCACAAATTAACTATTGCGCAAGTGTCAATCTGTGCTCATCACTCATGCCCCTTACTATACCCTATGACACTTCCACAATTAAGACAAATCCAAAGACACCTAATATTATATTAAAATCCGCGTAGGTTGCAGAGTGTGCCAAAGAAATAGACTCAAATAACATAAGTCTCCTTCCGGGTCAGTCGGGTAAAAAGATTTGTAATCATTACAGATTGGCAGCCTCATCGCCATAGCTTTGAACATCGTGGTCATCGCAGTATTCAAAGATGAATACAACACCAACACCACGTGGAGTACAAGTCAGAAATCAGAATCAGCTTCCATTGTTTTCGTGGTGGCCTGCATTATGATGATTCTTCTGGCGGTAGCCCTGATCTTCGCAATTGTTCTCCTAGTTGGATTGCATCAGGTAATATGATGATAGAATAGCGAAGGTCGTGGGTTAGGTACCACCATCAATTTTGAAAATCAGTCACTATGCACTTTGTGGTGTATTCCAGCAGCTGTGCACTTGAAAGCCAGTTCCTTTACAGGCTGTGTATTAATAAAAAAAACTTACGAGTGTATTTTAGTTTTTTTACAAAACTATTTTAATAGTGTTAATATTAATGAAATAGCGCATTATTTTAAAATATATGCGTCACTTTCTAATGTCATATAAGCAAAAAACCGGCTAAGTGCGAGTCAGACTCACGCACCGAGGGTTCCGTACAAACCTGTAGGTATATAAGTAAATGGTAGTATAGACCTGAGTATTTGATATTAATATCAATTTATGACGTATTAAAAAAAAACTACTTACTAGATCTCGTTCAAACCAATTTTCGGTGGAAGTTTGCACCGTAATGTACATCATATATTTTTTATAGATTTATCATTCTCTTATTTTAGAAGTTACAGGGGGGGGACACACATTTTACCACTTTGGAAGTGTCTCTCGCGCAAACTATTCAGTTTAGAAAAAAATGATATTAGAAACCTCAATATCATTTTTGAAGACCTATCCATAGACACCCCACACTTATGAGTTTGATGAAAAAAATTTTTTTGAGTTTCAGTTCTAAGTATGGGGAACCCCCAAAATTTATTGTTTTTTTTTCTATTTTTGTGTGAAAATCTTAATGCGGTTCACAGAATACATCTACTTACCAAGTTTCAACATTATAGCTCTTATAGTTTCGGAAATAAATGGCTGTGACATACGGACGGACAGACAGACAGACAGACAGACAGACAGACAGACAGACAGACATGACGAATCTATAAGGGTTCCGTTTTTTGCCATTTGGCTACGGAACCCTAAAAAGGATTATGCTATCTTAATACCTGGGTAATTCAAGATCGACACCTTATTTATTAACAAGGGGGCCTAAAACTAAGGTAGTTTCTAGCCCACCTATCTTGCCATACTGAACGCATTGACATAACTTACCTAAATCACTGTTTTGTAGGTTTTGTCGCCATTCGACAGCATAAAAAATACTATTCCTATATACTATAATAATGCAGCTGCAGCCATGAGCTATTATTACTACTACGTATAATCATAGCTCAATGACTGCAAGTACTGCAACATTAGTAGGTATATTGGAAGACAGTGCAAGTACAGTCAACAAAAATTACAGTCATCAAAAAAAGCTTGTATTATTAAGCGTGTTATTTTTTTGTGTAGTATTTTTAGTATTAATTTTATTTGGGATCTAGTTTTATAGTAAAGTATTTTTGACATTGTAATTCGATATTTTTATATAATTTTCTATTTGTATTGTTATTAATGTATAATTAATTTTATGTAATACGAGCTTTTTCTACCTATTGTCCACAAATAAAAATAAAAAAAAATATTTAATTTCAGGTCATGCTTATCAAAATGAGGGCAGAAAAAGGCGTCGTCCTTTACTGAAGTTCACCTTCTGGTTGGGAAGCTAGTAAATCTTCATGTCTTTTTTCTTTTTTTTTTATACCACTTTTTCTTTGCAGGAGAAACGTGGTCGCGTAAAGGCGTACCTGATCTACGCCACAATCCTCCTCATTCTTGACATCATACAGTTCCTGGCGTTCATTATACTGCTGCCCATAACCGTGTGGAAGGTCATTATAGACATTGTTACCATTTGTAAGTATAATTTATATCAGATCTTTATACAATGTCTTTTTCAAAACATGTCATAAAAAACCTGTTCTAGATCGTGTAAAGTTAGGCAATACATCCTAACTTCCTAATCCTAACTAATTTATAAATGCGAAAGTGAGTTTGTTAGTTACTCTCTCACGCCTCAACTACTCAACGGATCATCATGAAATTTGACATGCAGATAGCTTATGGTATGGAGAAGGACAGAAGGGAAATTTACCACGGGAACGAGGGTGAAACCGTGGGGGATACCTAGTATTATTATAAATACGAAAGTTACTTTGTCGGTATGTTTTTTACCTCTTCAGTCTGAACTGATTGCGATGCAATTTAGCTATGCTATGGCATGTGGGTGGCTATGGTACTCAATAAAAGAAAGATACAAAGAATAAGAAGTGATCATAATATAAGAGGCAAGACAAAACTGATAGACGCCCTACAATACGCATTTAAAAGTAAATGTCAGTGGGCAGGACACGTGGCAAGAATGACAGATGACAGGTGGACGGTAAGAGTAACCATGGGATGGACCTGAAGGGAAAATAAGAGTAGGAAGACCAAAAAAACGATGGACAGACGATATAACAAAGGTTGCGGAAAATTGGGTAGAAACTGCACAGAAACGTGCCATTTGGTGTCAAGTGGAGGAGGCCTATACCCAGAAGGGGTCCTCATCAACATTATTAGATTTGCATGATATTTAGTAGAGTAAATGTAATGGTGGAATAATTCGATAATGTTATTTATTTAATTTTTTACCATTTTTTTTTTAAGTGATTGGTTTTTAATCTTTGTAAATGTAATATTTTGTTGATGATGTCTAATAAAGGCTTTAAATAATAATTATAATAATGGCATGTGGAGGTGTTTAGGCTTTTAATCCCAAGTATGTAACTATGGATTACTTGTTCGATTTTAAACAATTAACTAGCTTGTTTTTGTTTGTTTGTTTTAGTACTGAATACGTATTACCTGCTCTGCCTCAGAAGCTATTACTTGAGGATGAGACATTCCTCTAAGAGAGCGACGATCTACAACGTCGGCTTCGCCTGAAATGTATTATTTATTAAAATATAGTTTGTTTTGAGAAACAATGATTTCAACTCTCAAATATGCTCCAATAGATTTATAAAAGAGACCAAGGGCAGCACTAGCATATGAAACTCTAGTGCCACATTGCTATTCAAATTCAAAAGTAACTCATCAATCCCAGTCCCTTCCTCAACAACAACCGGTTCTAATGATTGACGTTACTGATGACTTCATTACACTGAATTACCCTAAATTATTTAGTTGGATCATTAAAATACCGATAGATGACCGTTAGGGAAAATATTTGTACCTACAATATCATTATTATCTCAATAAACTTATGACACGGTAAAGAATATGACATGAAATAAAAAACCACGGGTTGCACTTTAGGGGTGCCGGCAGAAGTGAAAACTTGAATATTAACGTTGTACAGTTTTGAAACTAGACATTTTTCAATACTCAATACTCAATACTCAATCATTTATTGCAACATAAAATATGATATTTATAGTCTTATACATAATTACCCTATAATAGGGTGTAGCAATTCAATACAATACAATAGGTAGGTACAATATTATTCTCCCAGAAAGGAAGGGCGGAGGACGGACCGATATTTGGTGAAGACATAACTTTTCACAGGGTACAGGGTAAATACTACGCCTATAGGGTTTATTCCCCTGTGATTGTAAAAATTTGCTGCATATACCTCAGGCATATACGGCCATATTTGTTGATTGCGTTGACTTAGAAGTTTGTTGATACTATACATGTACATACTACGTAGTATTTATCTACTCTGAGCTATTATCAACAAAAAGTATTGTCACCAAAAAAGGCTTGTATGTTTTTTTTAACAAAAACTTATTTATAGTTTTTTATATTATAAATTGTCAACTTTACTGTGTCACTGTATGTTCATGATTTCATGGACGTGGGCCTCGACTGAAAACCAGCGCAGCGCTGCTGAGTCGCGAGACTTATTCCTGGCATCACGCAACATAACATTTTTGTGTAGTTTTTAATTGTTTGATCTGTTTTTTTATTTTTATTTTTTGTACCTACAGTCATTAATGTAATGTTGTGTGTTGTCCCGAATTAATCTTTTTTCTTTCTTTCTTTTTTCTACATTTCCAAGGGATTGCAGACGTGAGTACCAATTTTTGATATTCATTTCAACTTGATACCTCCACTCGTTCCTGAGAAAAAGAGTCTTGACATCGACAGACGGACAACGAAGTGATCCTATAAGGGTTCCTTTTTCCTTATGAGGTCCAAAATGTTTTAATTCGATTTTACGTAACCACGTAACTAACCAGCTTAGTGTGTGGATTTTCGATAAATTGGTATAAAATGAGGAACGAAAAATGGGACCCGGCTCTCAAAGTCTAGGAAGGCAAAATCTATAAGAAAATAGATGTCGGTAGGTAACACTAACTTTAAAAACAGATACTCGTAGTACCTACTTACGCTCAAGAGCTGAAAACAAAAATAAATTCTGTAATTTTGGCCAACAGATTTTTGGTAAAATATTTACAAAATCTTACTAAAAACCCAGGATTTTGAAGTAAATTCATTTCAGCAACAATTTACAAACGTCTATAGAAGTATCTGAGTAATGACGACTAGTCTTGTTTTCCTAGTAGGTGCTACGTTTAAACGGTAGGTGCTTTATATGCCGCACAAGGCAGTGAAGATTCCGAAACAGAAATTAAACCATTTGGCTACGGAACCCTAAAAACGGGGAAATAAAACACATTAATAATATCTAGCCTTTATTTTGTAAAGTAACCATTAATATCACTGCGATGTATATAAATGAGAACTAGATAATAATAAAGAATTTAAAAAAAAACTTAATAATAAAGAGAACTTTACAAAACTTGGTACTTACCCGCCGGGCTATTGCTATTGGTAATCGTAACGAACACCACTCACGCGGTATGACGCGACGATGACCATTCGTGGGCCCTGATTGGATGAAATTTATTAATGGTGTTAGTTACGATTACCACCAAAGTTACGCGGTAGAGCCGCTGGTTAATTTCTCTTTTTAATATTTAATGCTTATAAAAATAGAAAACTCTTATACGGTATTGTGACAAGCCTGTTCAGCGTTGTAAGTAAAAACTATAAAAATTATAAGCAAAAAACTGACATGTTTATCAAGCATTTCAAATATTTTTTTAATGGCACACAATATGTCCTTAATTGAATTATTATAAAGACTTAATTATTTAATTTTATAAAAGGCAGCATGTTCATACTTTTAGAACGTGAATGTATCAATAAGGATCATAATGATGCGTCCATACGCGAAGCGAGCACGTGCCGAGCCTCGAACGAACAGGATTCGTTCGTTTGCTCGCGATTTCAAGCGTGGACGTACTTAACGAGCCTACAACGAGCGCGATGCGAATCCCTGTGTTCGTGAAAAAACTGACAAACGCGCTCGTTCGAGGCTCGCAAGCCCGTCCACGCTACGCGAATCGTGCTCGCAGTGTGCTCTTTCGTGGCACCATTATAAATTATTCCGTCGAATATTATTGATAAGTATTTATTATTAATAATAAGTACACAATGTTATGCAGTTTTGATGTACCAAAGTATGAAGAAATTGTTCCAAAATACTGATATATTTTATGTATTTCCGTGGATTTTCACTTTTAGTTATAGAAGTAGAAAAATACATTTACAAATCAAAATAATCCAAAAATATAGTAGACATAGGTAAACCTGTTTCGTTTAGCGACGAGCCAAACAGGACTTATATATTATCATGCGGTCTCAAAGCATCCATCTTGTTTGTGTAGTTACATCAAATGCTACTTTTTATTTCGTTTAATATGTATAACCCGATTAATCGGTGGGGCATTTATGTAACCAATGTTTTTTAATTTTTCCACATTTTTTTTATCTTGAACAATTTTATAACTAAAGTCTAACTACATAAATGTAGTTTTAAAATGCATTAGGTATATAAATATATAGTAATCAAAAATAGTAAATATTGAATTAGCAAAAACTATCAACCCACTTTTTTGTCGTCAACGTGAACAATTAGAAAGATCTAGATTATAGGTAATGTACGAGCCTGTTTAGGTATCTTAATAAGTTAATATTACAGGCATAATATTTCTTATTCTGTGTAAAATGTAGACGTTTAACGTTAGAAAGATAGATAGGCGAGACCATTTCACTTAGGTACACGAATATGGTATAGACAAGAAGTACCTAAGAATTCTTGTCTAGATCTTGCTTATTTTTGCAGAATTTCGGTCTTCAAAGTTTTATTTCATTGTAACATGGGCAGTGCTGGATGTAACTCATCTAAGAAGGAAAACTTTACACGCATACTGATGTGGTTTTTGGTCTCGCTCGCTGGTTTCAAAATAATCACTTTGACAAACAGTAAGTTACATATACTTATATCTTACTTTACTATAGTAGTACAGTAATATAAAATCAACTGTAATAAGTAATATTATAATAATGAATTAGAATATCCTTAAGCGGTGTTGTAGATGGCTGGTTTCATTGAAGAATCGCCCATCTTGATGTAGTGGCTTCTGACGCAGAGTAAGAAGTAGATGCTCAGTACTGTGAACAAAATGGGGAATTATTTTGAAGCTCAAGATTGAAGGTTGTACTATGGTGCAATCTGAAATCTGCCACCATATAAGTGACCGGTGTGTTCTGAGAACTGCACCTGAGAGCAGTTTTGTACTCTTACCACCTTCGGCCACATATCAAATCAGGTAACCATACTGATAATTGTAATAATGTCGACCGCAGGGCAACCGCGTAAGGGTCATCGCCCATTATATCAGTACAGCTCCATCGCAGCAACGGCCCGGCACCGCCTCAACTCAATCCAACCACTAGCTGCCAGCGCGCCGCATGCGAGGTGGCAGCTCGCTGACGTTGCGGTGCCGGTGAAATTGAATTTGAACAGCACAGATTACAGAAGATGGAGCGCGCGGAACACGGGAGTGAGGCCAAAAAAGCAAATACAAATTGAAAAACACGTACCTGGTATTCGCTTTTGAATGTGTATTTGCTTTGTTTAACAAACTTTATGTAGCAAAAAACACTCGTTTATTAAGAAACTGTGGTTAAACAATGCAAATACAAACTGGAAAACGAATACCAGGTATCAGATTTTCAATTTGTATTTGTTTTTTTTGGCTTCAATTTCGTGTTCCTCGCGCTCCATCTGAATTATTCTGTAATCTGTGTTGAACAGTATCCTTACTATATCCTACCTAACTAATATTATAAATGCGAAAGTGATCAGTTGAGTAGTTGGGGCGTGATAGCGTATCCACGCCCCAACTACTCAACAGATCACAATGAAATTCGGCATGCAGATAGCCTATGGTATGGAGAAGGACATAGGCTTCTTTTTTGGGAACAGTTAGTTTATAATAAATAACGTAGTAAAGTGATACTTACAAATGCTGAACAAGTCCTTGAACACTTTTCCAACATCAATCGTTGATGACGAGAAACCAGCCAGGAATAATATAATGTAAATTACTATGAAGACTGTTGCGTAGATCAGGTATGCCTTGACATGGCCACGCTTTTCCTGTAATATACACAAATAACACATTATAATATGATGTTTCACTAGCACTCCGCCCCGCGGTTTTACCCGAGCGCCCTGCTTTACCCAATCGATGGAGGGATGAAATTTCTAAAATCCTTTCTTAGGCTACAAAAGGAACCAATGTATTCCAACTTTTGAGTTAAAAGAGACACGTAACAAAATCATTCCCTTAAAACATTTGTACCCCTATTTGCTCTTCAGGCGTCGATTTTAGAGACACGAGATTTTAGATTTATAGATTTTAGAGACGTTACTTTCTATCTGAAGTAATTAATACCAAGTTTCAATTTAATCGGACCCCGCGATATGTTTCTTCTATACAAACTTTAACAATCCTTAAACCCTTTTTTAGGGATCATTACTTCAAAAACTATAATGCGAATCTGTATTTATTAAGGTAAGTAATCGTGCTAAGTTTCAAATGTCTAAACCAAAGGAATAAGATTTTTCATACAAACAAATCACCCTTATCACCCCTTTAAAGTTGAATTTCCAAAAACCCCTTCTTAGAGGATGCCTACGTTATAAAATGAACCTGTGTGCAAAATTTCAATTTTGTAGCCCCAACGGTTTAGGCTACCATATCTAGATAGATATAATTATTAGATATTAGATAGATACCAAATAAAATAAGTATTTATTGTCGATTTCTAATGGAATTCATTAAAAACAAATTACATTTTTTAAAGGCAATTATACCCACGTAATCGGCTATAAATCCCAAAGTAGTGTATCTTTTCTGTATGTTTTCCATGCTTCGGGAGGCACGTAAAGCCGTCTGTCCCAGTTATCACATAAATGTGATAGTCGTTAAGCTACGGTGACCTCCTAGGCGGCTTGAAAACTCCAACAGCAGTTTAACCACCTAGCTAGCCTACCTCCACCGTGGTGGTGGAGTAATAGCCCATTACCTTTCACACTCATTTCTGAGACAGGCAACTGCCTAGTGGGACAGACAAAGAGAAAGAAAAGAAAAGGCAATTATTTTGAACTCAGAACAACATAAGCATAATATTTATGTGAGGCCAAAAAGGCACCTAGCTCACCTTGCAGCATGAACTGGTAAGGTTAGAGCTGATACATATGATAATCATTAACTTAAACAAACATACCTGATGTACACCAACGAGAAGAACAATCGTGAAGGCCAGGAAGAGGATTAAGAAGAGCAGCAAGATGGATGATATCACGAATAAAATATACGCCACTTGTTTCTCTTCTGGAGTCAGCTTGCCCGTTAAGTCTGAGGAAGCTGCTTTCGAAACACCAACCAGGAGGATGTCAAAGACGATGGCCACTAAGTTGGCAATCTGTATGATAAGCAGTTTTGTTAAGATTCCAGCTGTTTCTCGTTTTACTAGTCGTGGATTATAGTTATGTCGGAAAATACATGTTCAGCATTGGACTGTATTCAATGGAAAATGATTTTGTTTCTAGCCCTTGTGCATGAGGAACAATCCTCTTTACAGTAGTAATAACGAACAATACAATTCCGCCAATTGGAGTCTGTCAAACGAAAGTAGTTGTTTTTTTAAATTAAATGGGCTTGTATTTGGCCACTGACCCGCCCATAAGGGACGATGACGAAGCCATCTCCATACACATAAGAAGCCACATAAGATGAAACACGCTTACCCAGAAGAAACCTATTCACTCTAGCCTTGAAAGTTCCTAGATTGTAAGCGTCAGGAAACACAGCCGCCGGAAGCAAGTTCTACTCCCTTGCCCATTATAAATGAGGATGCAAAACGCTGTGTCCGTATTTTCGGTATGTCAACAACGTACGGGTGAAACTTTTCACGGCGTCTTGTGGCTTGGAGTAAGAATGGGGATGGTGGGATTAGGTTGAACAATTCCTGCGCACACTCCAAAATATATCCTGTACAAAACCGATAGGCAAGCAACCTTTCTTCGGTGGTCGAGGCTTGTGAGTTTCGCATTAATTAAAGACTCATCTCCGATGAGTCTCCTGGCTCGGCGGTCTATTGAATAGAAAGCGTCAAGCTGGTGCTGAGCGGATCTATCCCAAAGATGGCAGCAGTACTCCATGCATGACCGGACTTGTGCTTTATAAAGTTGGAGCAACTGCCCAGGCGTGAAGTACCGCTTGACCTTAGATAGGATAGCTTTCTAGCAGCTATTTCTGCCTGCGACTCAATAGAACAGCCAAAGTTTATTTTGAATGTTAAGGTTATGCCTAGGAGATCAAGCCGATCGCATATTGAGTCTGTCTGTCTGTCAGTAGGCTGTATCTCATGAACCATAATAGGTAGACACTTGTTGTAATTTTCGCAGAATACCTATGTATTTGCCGCTATAACAAAAAATATAAAAAAAAACACTAAAAGTAGACGGTTCTTCGTTCTCTTGTTTTTTTTTAAATTCCATGTAGGTATTTCATACTAATTTTGTTGCCAAACTGTTTTTTTTTTTAATTTTTCGCGCTTTTTCAGTCTCTACCTACTTTCGTTTGCCAGACTCTAGTTAATAACAGTACCGACCAATCACTGCATCTAAACATTTACCCCCTTACTCATAAAACGTTATTTAAATTATACTGTGGTTTAAAGGGTCACGTAAATAAAGTCACTCTATTGTTATTGGATAAAACCAAAGTCATGATCAATGATCACATTGATCCGGGACCAATCGTCGTAAGTGGCCACCATCTCGAAGTTGTTCAGGAATATACATACCTCGGGCAGATTCTGCAATTAGGTAGAAACAACTTTGAGAGGGAAGCCAAGAGAAGGATCCAGCTGGGCTGGGCAGCATTTGGGAAACTTCGTAGGGTCTTCTCGTCACACATACCGCAGAGTTTGAAAACGAAGGTTTTCAACCAGTATGTCCTACCCGTTATGACATACGGAGCCTAAACGTGGACACTCACGGTACGGCTAGTGCACCAGTTTAAAGTCGCACAGCGAGCTATGGAACGAGCTATGCTCGGAGTTTCTCTGAAGGATAAGATCCGTAACGAGGTCATCCGTCAGAGAACCAAGGTCATCGACATAGCTTATAGAATTAGCAAGCTGAAGTGGCAGTGGGCTGGTCACATATGCCGAAGAACCGATAACCGGTGGGGAAAACGTGTTCTTGAGTGGAGACCGCGTCCTCCAGCGAGATGGAGTGACGATCTGCAAAAGGCTGCTGGTAGGAAGTGGATGCGTCGAGCCGAAGATAGGGCGAGATGGCGCGCATTGGGTGAGGCCTATGTCCAGCAGTGGACTGCTATAGGCTGATGATGATGATTGTTATTGTCAAATAATGTGACATTATTTATGTGACCCTTTAGTTAAATAGCGCTTTATGAGTAAGGGGGTCTATGTATCCTTGTTCGATGCTCCGTGGTACTCCCAATGTAATAACTATCGCCATTAAAATAACTACTTATAAATAAATACGATTCAATATTCCAAAGATGCTTATTATTCCAAAGTTGTTTATTTCATGCGCCAGCAGGTTTTATTTGGGCAAATGTATGAAAGATTAGCTTACCAAATTTAAATAACCAATGATTAGGCACCCGGTCCTCAGTTCGATGCAACCGCAGCATTTATCAAACACCAGAGCCATTTTGAAACTGTAACAAATGATAACATTATATTAATAAATGGAATAACACAATAGAATAACATTTTATCACAGCTCTTCACACCCTTCTTGAAAAAGTGTATGAAGAAGAGTTGAGGGGACTTGCTGCGCCGACTCTGTGGAAAAGACTGAGCAAGTTATCATTTGGTATCTACTATACTACTTGTCTCGTAAACCGCCAGCAAGAGTCTCCTCGTGGAGGTCTGTCACGTT
Source organism: Achlya flavicornis (assembly GCA_947623365.1). Taxonomy (NCBI): domain Eukaryota; kingdom Metazoa; phylum Arthropoda; class Insecta; order Lepidoptera; family Drepanidae; genus Achlya; species Achlya flavicornis. Next base: position 11,883,654 of record OX392482.1, read on the forward strand.
ACGTAGTGCAGGAACACAACACCACAGTTATTTGGCTGCGATCTTCTGTAAGGGGGAGGAACTTCCCCACTCGAACTACTCCAATTTTTTTACGAGAGAACCCACTATGCCTTACCTCTCTTGAATTAGAAAGCTTGCACCCAAAGACCAAATTCTCGTTCAATTGGTTACATTTCGGGAAATCCTTTCCCTTTACCTACCCATGGCTTACACTATGCCACTCATTTGTAGCAGTTCCTGAGAATCCTGAGATACTTTATTCGTGAGTGGTAGGTATTTAGTTTTAATTATAGTTCCGAACTAAAAAGGTTTTTGACTGATGATGACAAATTTCGTACCATTGGTAAGCAAAACGATTCGTTTTTGTTTATAGAAACCGGGCATAAGTCATGCATATCGGACTGAAAAGTTTCCATATAATCTGAATAGTCATAACATTTTGGGATAACACACGGCCATTATATCCCAAACTAAATAGTTTGTGTGCTATAGAAACCAAATAACGCGTAACGGTTCCTCTTCCGCGCATCAACACCTGAAAAGATTCGGAAGAAAGACGGTACAGATGAAATAGGTTCTAGATTACAGAGAAGCATGGGATATTTTTTATCACAGAATAACAAAAGCTCCCTTTGGAACGCAGGTGAAACCGCGGGATGGAAGCTAGTATTATGGACACTTGCAATACACGGGGCATCAGTCACGCGTTACCTACCCTTCCCCCTACCATGATGAGCTTACTCACGCGTAGTACACACACAAGTTCACCCAGTGGGGCAATAAATACTTTTTTCTTTCTTTCTAACATAAAGATAAAGCTATTTTTGTGATTTGGCTGCGGTATTTCTTCTGCGTGATTTTGTTTGTGTGCGCTACATGACATTTGCAATGCAGAGACGTAACTATAATATATATTAATATGCCGAGCTATAATATAAATGCCAGTACAGTTGGTGAAGTAACAGAAATATATATTCTAACTGCGTGTGCGGTCACTCAAAGATTAGTATTGAAAATATATCGTAATATGCCTTGATATGATTCATCTTCTATATAAAATTCTCGTGTGTGTGTGAATTTTATATAGACCTTACTCCTCCGATCTGATTTTTACCAAATTTTATATGCATATTCAGTAGGTCTGAGAATCGGCTACTATCAATTTTTCATACACCTAAGTGATAAGGGTAGGCACCACGCGAACGAAGTCGCGCCGGTCAGCTAGTATTTATATATTATAGCTACGTCTATTTTTTATGTTTATTGACAGAGCGAGTGCGAAGTGTCTCCGTTTTAGCTTTGGCAAAAAATGCTTTCGTAATGTCCGGTATCCGGCGGATGTCCAGCTGTTCTCCTCTTCACGACAGGTCGCATTTCTCAACCGATTCTCGTAAAATTTTGTGAGCAGGTTCGGTAATATTTTTTTGTCGATTCGGTTTTTGTAACTTCAATCCGCCACAAGTATGAGGTTGATGAAAAAAAAATTTTTTGAGTATCAGTTCTAAGTATGGGGAACCGCCATTTATTGTTTTTTTTTCTATTTTTGTGTGAAAATCTTAATGCGTTTCACAGAATACATCCACTTACCATGTTTCAACAGTATAGTTCTTATAGTTTCGGAAAAAAGTGGCTGTTACATACGGACAGACAGACAGATAGACAGACATGACGAATCCATAAGGTTCCGTTTTTAGGGTTCCGTAGCTAAATGCTACGGAACCCTAAAAACGCATATTGGCATTTATAATATTTGTATAGATAAGGATAGTAGCGTAGCTCTATACTTTCCCCCTTACTCATAAAACTAATATACTGTTTTAAGGGTCACGTAAATAACGTCACTCTGTTTTCATTGTCAAATAATGTGACATTATTTACGTGACCATAATCAGTGTATTCGTTAAATAGCGCTTTATGAGTAAGGGGGTAGTGTGTAAGTAGGTATAAACTTTGCTTCATTATTGAAAGGGAGTGAGGGACCGTTTGGAGCCATAATTGAACTGTCTGGCTGCAGACATGACGTCATTTACAAACCAGTCCTATACAGTTGTTTTTATTTGACCGAATTGACCCCCATGATGAAGTATCCCTCGCCTCGTTATGATCTTTAGCTTATTACTCGGATTATGTCGTCCCACGATGATACCTTCAGGCTTCGTCCTAATTGGCGATGATCGTACGAGCAAACGATGCGATTTCGTCGCACGACGAGATTAAATACACAAAACGCTTTAGAGTGTTCTAATTGAAGCTCGCAAGTCATTGCGCGAGCACAGGAACATCAGCGCGATCGTGCGACAAAATTGATCGTACGATCGTCGCCAATAAGGACGACGCCTCACGAAATACAGTACCTATGTACCTACCATTGTATTAATTATTATCACTTTACTCGCCGAAAATAACAAATTGATTAATTGACTCAATTTAGTTTAATCTTATTTGATTAGAATGAATTAGAAAATTCTGAATTTGCTAGGTACCTACTATCAATGTGGAATTGCAAGTCATAATCTTATTTTTTATGACTTATAAAATATTTGGCAACGATGATACTAAAAATAATATTATTTCGGATAAATGAACGAATGACCACGTAGGTTAGACAGACATACAAACATTAGACATTTTCTTATCCAGGAAAAATATAAGGATCTGCGTTAAAAAATAGAATTACTTTGTAAAGTTGCCAAGTCTTTTCGTACCCTTATATAATCTACTAGCTGTCTCACGCGGTTTCAACCGCGTTCCTGAGATAAAAAGAACATACCTATAATACTCGGGGATAATGTAGCTTCCTATTAGTGAAAGAATTTTTCAAATCCGACTGGTAGTTCAAGAGTTAGTAGCGTGTATATAAAAAAAAACAAACAGAAAAACAGCTTGTTATATTGTAATTAATATAGGTTATATAAGCTCTACATATTTGCACGTATATAAAAACGTTGAGAGACATGTATATTAAATAAAAGATGCCGGCATTTCGACCTTAGCATGACCGGGGCATGCGCATGATGTCATGCAACCTTGAATTCATCCAGCCAGACAACAATAATGTTGTATACGCATTGGGCCCGGCCAACCGGCGCGGTGGCGCCTCAAAACATTATGAATGTAAAACTTATTTGCGCGCTAGTTCTCAACAAAATAATAACCCTAGCTGCTATTCTATTATTAACCTAGTAGCTATTCGCTTGAGTTTTATTATGTGTGACATAACTAATTCAAAAAGTTTTTTCGATACCAATGTGCATTCCACAATCGCCAGCACCTCAACTTTAGCTAAATAATTAAGCATCTGAATATCCCATCCCTGTTTACTCAGTAGTACCCACACTTTTGTATGAATCTGGTGAAGGTGCTCAGATATAATAATATAGGTACATATACACAAAAGTTATCTCAATTAAGCATAGTCAGAAAATAGTGACGCAAAATCAAAGTCAAAGCCATTTATTCAATTTAGGCCCCAGAAGGGCACTTACGAAGGTCACATTTACTGAAGTTACCACAGGTTCAGAACTCTGACATCGATATAAGTTAACATAACTACATGGTGGCTGTACCACGGCTGTACTATCATGGCGAGCCTCGCCTGTCCACAGTGCCCCTGTGTGTGCCACACCAGTCGCATGTCACAGCACGGGGTTCGAGTTTGCTTCTGTCAGACTCATAGATAATACACTATACTAGAGAGTCAGACTCCATCATTGCCGTATCCCTTTTTGCATTAAAACTAAGGTTAAACTACAACTACGGCCTTTTTCAAAATCCATTTCTCACCATATCTCTGTAAAATACTAAATAATTTCATAGGAGGCAAAAATGCCCTCGCCTCGTTGCCATCAAAACACATAACTAGTGGCGATCAACATGCCACTGACCTACGTTTTTTTTTGTATATTCGTGTTTATTGTACAAAATACCTATTGTATTAAACTACATTGTTCGAACGATGGCACGACGAGCGTGCTTGTTATTTTAATGATTTTATCAACAATAATAACTACCAGCAGAGTTGTTTTATGACAAAGTTTCGAACTTTCGTCGTAACGCCTATTAAAATAAGTAAATGCTTGACTAATGTTATTCTATACATAAACAATATTTGTCAAATAGAAAGATTCCATAACTTTCAAATCGCACATAGATATATATCACCAAAAAAAATCTGAAATTAATTTGATAATATACAACAATGGTGCCGATTCTGTTTCTACACTAACTTTAATCACAGACATCACATCTCTTTCTCACAAATATTATTGAAAAAGGCCTAGACATAAAGCTGTCATATTAGTCCTTGCCGTTCTCATTTGCGGGCAAATAGACGTAAACAATTTTGTTGGCGACTTAATTTAATGTTGAAAACAAGCAATTGGATTAATTTGACAGGACTACATTTCATACATCCATTTCTTATGTTCTTTGTTACAAAGAGATATAGTGAGACTAAATTAGTTTAGTTGTAAACAACATAATCAGCCCCAATAACGCTGCTATGCATACGACTATCTAAGCTGAATGCAGTTTATTTAAATAACATTTCAAGTACAATAAAGATATGCTGTATTCGTTCCTTCTTCATATCCATCGTTACTGAATAGCCCGACTTACGTACAGACCTTGCCATTTAGCCCCACAAACCCTATTCTTCCCGTAACCTGTTTTCTCATCGAACTGAACCGGTTCCATGCACATCATAATAGATCATCATTAGTTGGAAATCGAAAGTCGCGAGATAATAGTGATACAGGTCGGTTAACGAAAGCTGGCACGTTCACAGTACTCATAAATTTGCAATCAGTCAAGTCTAATGGACGAATGCAAAAATAGACCACTCTATATTTATGAGCAGTAGCAAAAGCAAAACAATAACTGTCTCCTTCATACTCATAAGCTTGACTTTGCGCGAGAGAGACGGTGTAAATGTGTTGAAACGTGCCAGCTTTAGTTAACCGACCTATACTCATGATAATAAATATCGTCGAAAAATCATCTAAATTAAATATCCATAACTTACAATAACAATAACAACAAAAATACCCAATAACAAAAAAACTATCAGGAAAAGATTTCAGCTACTTGATTAACAACAAAACTTAGGCGGATAAGACAAGATCTCAGACAGACTTGATATTTCCTTATTCATAATTAATCCATTTTGAATCCTATTGAAAATATTTCTCAGAAATGACGGATTTTATAAATTTTAAAGAGTGAACGAAGCGTGTGAAATCCATTTAAATAAAGGTTAGTATAAATATATTGTATAATACCGAACATGATTATCTAGGATGGTATATTGTAATAATCTGAATTTGATGATAACCCTGCGTTGTATCCAAACAAAAATGTGCGTCAAAAACACTTGAATTGTTTCGAACAAGTTTTATTCCCCTTTTCTCCTTGAGACGAGCTAAAAATAACTTACTGCATTTTGAGAGCGGAGTTGTTTATAAAATGCAAGGTATTTTCAGCTTTATGGTACAGGCACAAGGTGATAATTTTGTATTTACCAATTTAATTTAATTTAATTTAAGAATTTATATTCTATGTCAAGTTAAATAAGGACGACTGGTCGTTTAGGTATTGCATAAAAAATAGCATACATTATAATGAATGTAGCTTTTAAAATCGATATCAGTAACAATATAATAATAAAATCCGCTATAAGATATATGTATGAACATTCCGACATCACAATGCGGAAAAGATTTTTTTATGAAAATAGATTTGGCAAAGCCTTGAAACGTTTGCGATTAGTGTTTGGTCATTGACAAAAATAGCAACAGATGTGCAGAATATTGATTTTTTTGATTAGTCATATTAATAAATAGAGTAAATAATGTAATATATAAGATTATCAAATGATGCCGATATTACTTATATTGTAATAAATTTAATGCTTACATAATATAGGTTATAGATTATTTTGTTATAGTAGATATTGACGGGCCAGTTGGCGCAGATGGTTAAGGTTCACCTTACGCGCCGCAGGTCGTGGGTTCGATTCCCACACAGGACATGCATTTGTGTGCATGAACATGTCTGTATGTCCTGAGTCTGGGTGTAATTATGTATATTAAGTATGTATTTACAAACAAAAAGTATGTATATGTATTATATCAGTTATCTGATTTCCATAGTACAAGCTCTGCTTAGTTTGGGATCAGATGACCGTGTGTGAGGAATGTCCCAGGATATTTATATTTATATAAGGTATATTAGATAGTAATGAAATGGAATTAAATGTCAACTCACGATTGGATGGAACTCTCTTCATACTTCATACCTACATGTTTATCAACGTCATTGAGTAAGTTATTATTAAATGATTTATTTATGGACGTAAAAAACATTTGCTCCAAAGTGTAGATAAAAGTGATAATAGGGTCAACTGTCCAGTAAATTCTTAAGTTTGTTATCTACTTATGGGTGCTGATTCTGTTATAAATAAATAATACACTAAAATAATTTTGAAAAACAATCATTATTGAAAAAGGATAGACCATATTTAAAGCTCTCAAACAAGAACTTGCCGTTTTCATTTGCGGCTGTATAGACGTAACCAATTTTGATGTTAAATGTTGAACTAAATTTATGTTGAAATCAAGCAATTTAACTAATTTGACAGGACTAAATTTCTTACATACTTTTCTTTTTTTGTTAGAAAGAGATAATAGTGAGACGAAATTACGGCTAAATTAATTACTACTATTACTACATTAATTAGGCACAAGCTAAGAGTGTGCTACAGGGAAAAGAGGCCCTTTATAGGGTCCAGTATTAAAAATTAAAAACCGGCCAAGGACGAGTAGGACACGCACACGGAGGGTTCCGTATAATAATAATTATAATGTTAACTTACTGAAATTGACTGTGTAATGAATAGAGTAGGCGCAACAAAAAAAAAAACACAAAAAGCAGACGTTACTTGTATGGGGACCTCCTTTAATTTTAAATTTTATTGAATTTTTATTATTGGTTGTTATAGCGGCAATAGAAATACATATTCTGTAAAAATTTCTAAGTGTCTACCTATTACGGTTCATGAGATACAACCCACTGACAGGAAGACAGACGGACGGAAGGACGGGCAGGGGAGTCTTATGAATAGGGTCCCGTTTGGCACCCTAAAAAAGGAAACATTATGGTGTGTGTGACTGCGTTTGGTCAGTCTGTCTGTCAAATGAAAAAAAATATGTATATATATATAGGTATAATTATATTTTCTGTGCAAAAGGGCCATGGCCTTTCATATCTGACTTGAACTAGCCCCAATTTAAGTGAGGTATAAAAGGTACAAAATAATATTTTTTTTTAATTTGATTACTTATACGTCCAAGCAAGGTAAAGTACTAGGTCAGCAAGAAGGTGCAGCAATGTTGCCAACCTTTATAAACTCCATATCGGTAACTACATTTACAAACTGGTACATTATTGTTACACAAGCCTTGATGCAATTCTTTTACATTTTGGTATGCAATTTATTTTTCTTCATAAAGGGTCGAACGATTATCGAGAATTCCCTTTACCTTCGTAGAACAATACGGCATAATATTTCACTGATTAGCGACCGTAGTTCATTTGGTATATTGGAACTGATACTTTTTTTAATATTAAGTAAGAACTCTTTATGTACGCTGCTCCGTATAATACCTAGTCAGTTTTAAGATTTTTAGAGGAACGTTCAAATAATCGATCATATTATACAAAAAAAACATTCATAATCTCTCTTCTTATGCGTTGCACTCTTGACAGAGTGGTCGTGGTCGTCATGAGGTGTCATTTATGGCGCGCTTCACAACACGCCGCCATTCTTCCCTAACTGCTGCCCTTCTGGTGCAGTTATTGACGGGACCGCCTATTGCGGCCTTAATTTGGTCGGTCCATCGCATGGGTGATCTTCCACGCGCTCTGATGCCCTCCACATTACCCTGCACCACCAATCGCTCTATGGAGACATCTCCACGCCGCGACACGTGTCTGAAGAAAGTTAGGATGCGAGCCTGCAGTACGGAGGATAGACGCTGCTTGATACCGAGTTCCTGGATTCATAATACAATGTGCCAAATGAACTACTACGGTTGCGAATCACTGAAATATTTAGCCATATTGTTCTACAAAGGTAAAAAACTTTAAAAAAACCCGCATTATGCTGATACATAATACCGAAAAATCGAATTCGGCAACCCAGTAGTATCTATGTGTTTTTGAACTGATTAACTACAGTACCGCACCAATAACTGCATCTAAATGTTAAGTGTGTCCTTGACTTAGCCAATCAGAGCGCATTGTCGGAGGTGAGGAATTGGCGGAATAGATTTCAAACAAAATTAACATCATTGCGCTTCTCCTTTTGGTTTATTTTTCGATGGTCTAGAAGCATGTGAATAACGTAGATAACCCTGTGGGGTCCAAATAAGGGATCGCAAGTAGACAGTATTATATAAATAAATTAATAATAATATCCTGGGATATTCTTCACACACAATCTGATCCCAAACTCAGCGGATGAAACCCAATACCTGATATACTAGATGTACATGATACATCTAGATTCAGGACTTGTAGAAATGTTCATTGACACAGTTTCATTGTCAGGATAGGACATGCACTGTATCATAATTAAGTTCACGTTTCCTTTCATCATACCACGTTCAGAACCACCTAATTTTGGTCGCGATATTCCCCATAAAGAAAATTTACGTTCGATTTCGGTGGATATCGACATTTGTTATATGAACTTATGCAACATTATGTTTGAAAGGTTTTTCGTAAATTTTCATCGAGATTTGCAGGTGTTTTAAAGCATAAAATCGTATAAGGAAATTCCCGGGAATTCCCAGGAAATCGCAAAAGAAACAGAATGACGTATCCCGGGACGAGACCCTACTCGGAAGCTACTTTATCCACGGGTGTTATAAGCTACTTTTTATCCCGGGAACGCGTGTGAAACCACTATTTATAATATTAATTAGATTATACTACTGCAATTTTTAAAAACATCATTTATTCAAGTCGCTGCTACTACGATAAGCAAAAAACAATCGCTCTTCGCCTGTGCACAAGGTCATGCGAATAGCACTTCGTATGTTTTGATTACATTTGAATACGTAAGGTGCAGCGCAGACGACTATCCATGCCGCACTTTTTAGTCTGTGACACGAAGAGCTATTTTATCTTCTTTTTCTGTATTTTAAGTACAAAATAATACATCGAAATCACTTTCAATAAGTTTCAATTTCCATAGCATGTACGACATACACACGGCTACAGATCAAGCTATACATTTCCAGTATAAGCTGATCTCGCATTGAATGGGATTTCCGTACAATGGGAGGTCAGCTTATACTAGAAATGTATAGCTTGATCTGTTGCCGTGTGTACCTACGTCCCTAGCTTTAGTTCTGCCGAAATAATGATCGAAGATGTAGGTACGTTGTGTTGTGTGCTTAAAATCCGTGACATACTTTTTTTTGTGCCGCAGACTCCTTCGCACAAAGTCTGTCTGTGTTGGTAAACGAACAAAATAAACATAAGTACCTACCTATATACAATGTGATCATATAGAGGACAATGTGTTTGATTGACCTTTATATTTAAATTGAATGTCTGCAGTGACGTCTGTTATAATGCTAATCTTTTTCACAGCTGTGTGCAACTCATAGATTAACTACACTAGATAGATTCCTACCTCAGTGCAATGGCTTGACGTGCTTCAATTAAGGCGATGATAGCTCAGTGGTAGTGACGTCGGATACCGAGACGAAGGTCCCGGGTTCGAATCCTACAATGAGCTTGAGCTTTCGGTGAAGGAAAACATAGTGAGGAAAACCATAGCACGGTGGTAGGGTACTTCGTAGTACCCGTCTGGCTGGCTACCACCCTCAAGTTGAAAATCTGTCGCCAAGCACCTATCGGTGTGTTCCGACAGCTGCACTTGAGAGCCAGTTCCTTCTAGGCTTTGTGTGCTTACCACCTTCGGCCACATCATCACTTACCATGGTGAGATTGTAGTAAACACAGGCCTATACATAATAAAAAAAAAAAAAAAACTTTAGGTAGTACCTACTTCTAATTTTCCAGCGACAATGAACATGAAAAGAAAAAGTAGTGTCGTTGAACACATAAAAATGTCATATTGTGCCATTAGGTATTTTAAGATAGTTACGATGATAGCATAGAGTTTATAATGTATAGCAAAACGCGAGTAAGGTCGCCAGAGCTCAATGGGGTTGGAAAAATGGCGGTCGGTAACACGTGAGTAACACCACGGTAATGTATAGATACTAATACCACTTACTGTGCTATTAACGTAACATTTTCGTGGCGTGAGTGAGCAAAAATACAATCTGTGTAAAATTATTTAAATTGTACCGTTCCGTGCTTCGGAAGGCACGTAAAGCCGTTGGTCCCGGTTATCACTAAATTGTGATAATCGTTAAGCTAGTTGAATGCCTTCTAGGCGGCTTGAATACTCCAACAGTAGGTTGACCACTAGCCTACCTCCACCGATCCGCAGTGGGCACGCGCCGCACGCGTGGTAGATTATCTGCCCATTCCCTTTCACGCTGATGTATGAAAGGAGGCCTGTGCTCCGCAGTGGGACATTATAGGCTGATGTTGATGAAGTAAAATATTTACACAATTACAAATCTTCTAGAAAAACAAGGAATTTATGTCACTGTCTATGGGTAATATATATAACATGGTAGGTATACTAAATTATTGTTATTTCTATAAGAAAATACAACTTGATCCTGAATAAATAATAGTTTTATAACTAATAAACGAACATGCGCATCTACCCTACTTCAAATCAATGATCACCTTTCAATAACGACGGACTTGATGAAGTAATATCAAAAAGAAAACATTATTCTTATATCTTTATGTAGTGTAAATACTTATGAGCAGAAAAACTCGATCAAATGTAGATGAGTGGTTCTGGCAAAAAATAGGTCATCTAATTATAACGAGTAAGTAAGTACGCAACGCCTACTCGGGTGTGGCACGTTTATGTGCTTAGGTAGGCTTTTTTATTCGGTCAATTACACGAGTCTTTTGTTGTGTGTAAATAAGTCTACATCTAAAAACCAGCTTTATGGACAGGCCATAATTAAAACAATTCTCCTAAATTGAAACCATTGACCCAAATTCTTGAAATGGACATACTTATTCTATTCCAGGAGTGCCATTGACGTTGATGGATAACAAAACAGCGCCCCTAGCGGACGATCCATGAAACAAAACTAATATTTAAACGACATCACGGAGAATATCGCTGTATATCTCTAAGCTGCATATAGGTACAGCCCGAGAGAATGCGTTTTTGACGATTTATGATTTGAAGGAATAACTCGCTTTGGGCTATGATCGCACAAGCGATTTTTGAAATGAAAATAATTTATGTAAATGCTGTTTATAACTATATTTATTCATTTATGAAAACGTATAGAAGTCATACGTTCTATTTCATAACGCTGAAAATAACGCTCGTTGAAAGACTGAAAAATCGCTCGTCCCAACGTAGCCTTAGGTCATATTTGTTGTTATTCCGAATTCTGTGTTGTTATACGTAGTTTAGGTAGGTACCTATCTATACTACACACAATCTGTTACATTACATGATAATGCGGGTCGGTCAAATTGTGAACGTTTTGTACGCAGGCGGTACAACTTTACAAGCGATTATGTACGTTCCTTATTTTCACCACAAGAGCTATATTTGTATGCACATTTTAAAGTCACGTTTCTGAATTTGGTGTTTTCGTAGGTGTATATTTGAAGGTCACATATCCTTAAACTGGTTTTATAATCACGTTTAATTTATCGTTCCCAAAGTTTTTGTGTTCGAAGATACCTGCGATAAAATTGCCTCACGCGCGAATAATAATACGCTGTCTATCCTTTAGAAAAATATATGTGCAAATCATAGAAATAGACATTTAAGAGAGGTAGAGCATAGCGTTTATTCGCTCAAAGAGCAGCTCGACTGGGGAAGTACCTCCACCTTACAGAATACCGCAGCCAAATAACTTTATGTTGTGTAAAGTTGTGTTCCTGCGCGTGAGTAAGGTTGCCAGAGCTCATAGGGGAGGGGGGATAGGTCGATAACGCGTGAGCGATGCTTCGTGTGTTGCAAGCGTCTATATGGCTACGGTAACCGCTTACCATCAGGCGGGCCGTATGCTTGTTTATCGACTAAGTTGTATAAAAAAAAAAAAAAAAAAAAAAAAAAAAAAATACCTAGAAAGAACGTCGCCATACTACACTAATATACAAAACAGGCCAACTTTTATAGGCTGCTGCGCGTAACAGCTACGTTTTACGCTGCCTCTGCGTCATTCTGCTTGTCATAATGACGTTCATAATGATAGTAGTTGTTAAAATATTCCAATTAAAATCGGGAGAAATTTAAATATTGATCATTATTTTGCATTTTTATTTATTTTTATTTGATTTAGCCCCTAATAGTTACGAGCGTATTTTTATCGACGCGTGCACAGCTGCTACACTCTATCTGGAGGTATCCTTAATCAAAGGTGCAAATAATAATAATTGAAATATACCTACCTGGCCTTGATTCTATGTATTTCTGTTAAAGAAATCCAAAGCTCAAAACCGGTATCTTCGATTTATGAGTAAGTACCTACCACAATTTACAATTACAGAACAATAACAACAAAGCAAATACAAATTGAAAAACACATAGGTAGGTACCTACCTGGTATTCGCTTTTGAATTTGTATTTGCTTTGTTAAAACAAAGTTTATTAAAAAGTAAGTGTTTTTCCTTAAATAAAGCAAATACAAATTCAAAAGCGAATACCAGGTACACATTGTTTTTTCGGTCCCACTCCCGTGTTCCGTGCGCTCTATCTGTTTGAACCTTTGTTCTGTATCTCAGTTACCTAATTTATTAAATATACCGGTAAATACTAATAAGTCAAATTCAGATAGGATACTACTTGAATTTGACTAAAATTCTTCTCAATGAGTATAAATTGTGGTTGTTTACGTTCGTAAATATAACCGCCCGCCATTTTGTTTTGATGAATGACTGGCAGGAAAGAATGGGATTTTGTCGGGGTATCCTCAGTAACGTAATTTCTAAGACGTAGTTTATTGACTGTCTGTGGTAGGTTGCTTTCCTAGGTAAGGATGAAGCTTGACACATGGGTTTTTCAGAACTACAGAGTTGATAAAAGGCCCTTAGTAAAAATAATATCTACCTACCTAGGTTATTGTGTAAATGAATTAGGTATAATTATTTTAAGACGTCCAACCACGGAAAAGAGAATACATTATATTTCTTTTCTCTGTGCGTCCAACAGACGATAATTTCCTATACAATCTGTACCCCGAGTGTAAAGCCCATCACAGACGTAGCTATAATATGTATTAATATGCCGAGCTATAATATAAATTACAGTACAAGTTGGTGAAGTAACAGAATATTTTATAGCTGCGTGTGCGGTCACCCAAAGATTATTATGAAAATAATTATATCGTAATATGCCTTGCTATGATTTATATTAATACCTATATATTATAGCTACGTCCACGCTACGTCTGTGATGGGCTTAAAGCTTACAAAGAAATTAATATCGCGTTTGCATTTTTTATATGAGCACTTGTAGGTACCTACCTACCTACTAAAAAATGCAAACTGCAAGCTTTTCTTATCTGTAATATTGATATAATGCTGAAGAGTTTGTTTGTTTTTTGTTTGAACCCGCTAATCTCGGGAAGAATGTAATATATAATAACACCTAAAGGCTATTTATACTTATAACATCACACTAAGGCGGGATAATCAGCGGGGCACAGCTAGTAAATAGAAAGAAAGAAAATAACTTTATTTATGGCATAACACAAAGAAATAGATACAAACATTAGAGACAAAGGAGAAAACATAATAATAATAAACATGACAATGAAAATAAAGTAAAATTATTTGCCACAAAACTGTCCCAGCTCAGCATAATGCTGGATCTTGACAAACCAGCGCTGGTCGTCTTGGTTCTTATATTGTGTAAAAGTTAGGGTAATAGGTAGGTAGGTAGGTACCTAGGTATATTCACATTAGACTGAATTGGCATCACTATTATAATCTGACACTTCAAACAGTGCTAAATAATATTCACATCCTTGGATTTCATTCAAAAACAAAATGCTTCCACTATGCTGCTTTTTATTACAAAAAATCAATATCATGGCTATTTTTTATATAAATGTGCCCCGGCTATTGGTAAGTTTGCCATAAAAACTGTTTCTGTCTGATCTGTTCGATAAATAAATATATATAGATATTCCACATCTGTAATCTGTGAGATATTCAGTAAATATTAACTAACGTCATACTAACGTTAACCCAATGTAAGTAGATAGTATTTTTTCTTCTTATTACCTATGAATCTAGACACCCGGCTGCCATGTTCGGAAAAGTAAAAGGCGACAAACGGGTTGTGTGTAAGGTAATTTATGTAATAATGCCTTGAAACCTTTTGCATCCATCAGTTAGGTACCTACGAGCCGGGAGATTTGATTTTTTTTCGAGTTTTTATTTTATTTTCCTAGAATAATATGGATAGATATTTACGGTTACATTTAAGCTAACCTGAGTAGGTAAGTTATCAGTTTTTATTGAATATTTCGAAGTAATCATTACTTTGGTAATTATCACTTTGTGGTAGGTATTTACTTAGATAAAGTAAGTAAACAAAGACAATAATTAGCTAAGTTTTCATATTGCACATTTTTCACAAGAATAAAAAATATTTATCACTTAATAAAAAACGGATTAAAGAAAAAAAACTCATATCACATAAAATCACATTCCTAATGCAATGTGGGGTAGAAAAGATATTTCTCAGCTCATAACTTAAAATAACGTAAAAACGTAATTCAGTTGGTAGTTATAATTCATTAAAATAATGTAACCTGAAGCTAATAAAATCGTATTAAAAGATTTAATTAAACCCTAAAAATAAAACATATTGAATTTAATAAAAAAGAATTATCAACATTACCGCGTTAGTATTAAACATTTGTTTTAAAGATAAAATAAAATAGTTTAAAAAACTACTCACGGTTTATAATGTGGGCTGCTTACACAAAAATCTGCCTAAAAATAAATTCTAAATTCCCACGTGAATCTCACACGAGTTCTGAACAGTAACTGCGACGATAGAGCAACGTAGGCACGTCGTTACTAAAATTTTGGTGAGAAAGAATACTCGATTATAGGGTTCCACTAACGTTAAACCTTTTTTTTTATACCACTAAGGTGGCTAAGCAGACGGCCGCCTGGTGGTAAGCAGTTACCGTAGCCCATGGACTAGGGATTGCAAAATCCGGATTTTTTTCAAATCCGGATTCGAAGTCTATCATCACAAATAAATCCGGATTATCCGGATTTGTCGAATTTTTGTATTTTTTTTGCAATCCTTTGTAATTTTAATTGTACGCGTAGTTTATGCTTAATTATTAGAAGTTTGAAGAGAGGTGATCTATTTTATTGTATTTGCATTGCTTGCTTTTGAATAAAAATTCAATTAAACTGCAAGTAATATTTAAAAAAAAAGGGGGCTTGGTATTTGGCCACTGAGCCGTCCATAAAGGATAATGACGAAGCCTAAGGTGGAGCACGCTAACCCAAATGAAACCTATTCATTCTGGCCGTGAAAGTCCCTAGATTCTAAGAATCAGGAAATACAGTCGCTGGAAGCAAGTTCCACTCCCTTGCTCTCCGCATTATAATTGAGGATGCAAAAGAAAATTTGTGTCTTGTAGTTCGGAGTAAAAATAGGGATGGTGGTTGGAATAAGGTTGAGCAATTCCTGCACACACTCTCAAAAATATATCCTGTAGAAATCCGATAAGAAAAGCAACCTTTCTTCGATGGTGGAGGCTCGTGAGTTTCGTCATAATTAGTCTCATATTCGATGAGTCTTCTGGCTCAGCGGTTTATTGAGTCGAGGGTGAGAGCCTGGTGGAAAGGACACCGTTTGGTGGTGAAAAGACACACCTGCGCTGGAAATATGACAACGGTGCAACATCTACGTACCCAAAGATACCGGGCTTCACCAGATCGTTAATATGCAGCAGAAATAAGGTTGCAGACAGAACTGAACTCTGTGGCATTGATTGCGAAAAGGTCCGTCAAACACCCGTCTATGCCTATATGAATAGACCGTTGGCTCAGGAAATTGGAAATCCAAGCGCACAGACCACCAGCATATCAAGGAAGCTTGCTTAGAAGGCTGGTGTGTCAGACCCTTTCAAAAGTAACAATTTTCTGAGATCAGCCGGTGTAAAAATGCTTTCAGCGGTAACCCGACTAGAACTATCATTCTTGACATTACGTTGTGCAAAGAGTTGCTACTCGCGCCGCGCGCGCATCGCCTCCATCTAAGACTCGCTGACCGACTTAGCTACTAAGTAGATGGATGAGCGGTAGCAGCTAGCTACGTGTGAGCCGAGCGGTGTATAGATTTCAGAATAATACTGACATAAATCTACTGGATATTTAAAGAAAATTTTTAGTTAAACATCAACTATTATCAATTATGATTAAAATTCTAAAAAACCGGATTTTATTCTCAATATTCGGATTTATAATAAAAATAAATAAACCCCTAAAATCCAGATATTTCAGTTATTTTCGAATTTCGAAGTATCCGGATTGCAATCCCTACTATGGACGCTTGCAACACCAGGGGTATCACTCGTGCGTTCACGACCCTGAAACTTACTTTATTTTTACAAGCTTTTATTTAACTTGCCATGTATGTATGTATGTTTGTTCGTTCGGGTGGAATCTTGCAAGTCAAATTTCACCCACTTCCAGTGGTCGGATTGACTTGATATTTGGTACACATAAGTGTATTGGAAGACAATGCAAGTACAGTCAACAAAAAGTACAGTCACCAAAAAAGCTTGTAGTAAAAATGAAAAGTAGAAATTTTTTTAACAAAAAAAATATTTCTACTTTTACTTGGAAAAGCTAGAAAAACTTGAAAAATAAATGGATTGTATATTCTTAGCTTGTGCTTTAAAATTATTTTTAACCACAATATCACTAATGTAGTGATGATATGAAAAAATAAATAACACAAAGTGAAAAAGGGATTTTGACTGTCTAGTTAACTTTATACATGTTATATCTATATATATAAAAATCAATGCCACTTTTCGTTGTAATTTTATAACTCAAGAACGGGCTCACCTATCCAAACCAAATGTTTAGGCTTTGTTCGGACCATTTAGTAGATGGTTTATGTGAAGTTTGCACAAAATCGGTCGAGCGGTTCTTCATTTATCACATTTTTTGTAATAAATCAATTCAATAAATGGCGGATCATTTTTAACCGACGAAAAAACGGAGGAGGTTTACAAGTCGACGCGTATATTTTTCTGTATATGTTTCTTTCTTACGCGAAGTCTGCCGCCAATCAACATCGGGCCCGAGTAGTGGAGCGTGTGTTTCCGCACGCTACTCAGGAGGAGCCGGCGGAGACAAGAGCTCCGGTCTCTGCCGTCGACGAAGAGGAGGCCTCCGATCAGGCCGTCGCTGCTGGATACGCGGACGAATGCTTCGGCGCCCCAGTATATCCAGCCGGCAGCGACGTGGGGTTTTAGTCAGTAGGAGTCTGACATAACCCGGCCGCTTCCCCCGGAGTGCCCGGGTATCCATGAGGATTTCCCCACGTAAAAAAAAAAAAAAAAAAAAAAGGGTGGGGTAGGGTCCCCGGAGGCACTTGCCGACGCTTGTACACTGGTGTGGTGCGCTCCATGAAGCTCTATGAGGCGCCAATATGGGCAAACGCCATGAACGCCCGAAACTTGGCTGCGCTGCTACGTCCGCAGCGCGCCATGGCGCTGAGGGTGGCCCGGGCGTACCGCACTGTGTCGTGCGTCGGCGCGTGTGTGCTTGCCGGTACGCCGCCGTGGGACCTCGAAGCCAAGGTACTCGCGGCGGTGTATTGGCGAAAGAAGGCGGAGGTGGTCGATGGTGGCTGCCCCCATCCGCTGGAAATCCGGCGCTGGAGGGAGGACGCTCATGAGGTCCTTCTCCAAAGGTGGTCGGCTCGCCTAGAAAATCACGGGGCGAGCCAGGCGTTGGTGGCCGCCGTCCGGCCCATCCTTAGGGAGTGGCTGGAACGGCGGCACGGGGCTCTCTCCTTCCACCTGACACAGGTACTCACCGGACATGGTTGCTTCGGTGACTACTTGTGCCGGGTGGCGGGTAGAGAGCCCACGGGGGGGTGCCACCACTGCGTGGCGAGGGTCGTGGACCCTCTTGGGCGGTCCCTCGCGCCGGCGCCGCTTTGTCCGCGGCTATTGGTGGGGACTAGTCGCTGCCGGCCGTGGTTTTTGCCATGATCGAGAGCGATGAGTCGTGGGAGGCGGTCGCCTCCTTCTGCAACGAGGTGATGCTGCAGAAGGAGGCGGCGGAGCGGGAGCGAGAAGACGCGGTCGACTCGCACCCGATCCGTCGCCGGCGCTGGGGCAGGCGGCGTCGGGCCTTCGCGGCCCGGATGCCGCCGCCCTAGGGGACCTGTGGGCGGTAGATCTGGGGATCTGCTGTCCACACTAGAGGTCCCGTGCTGGGGATGCCCTACGTGTTCTGTGGGCATCTCAGCGGAGGGGGTCGGGGCTTGTTCCGTTATTTTGTCCGAACAAGCCCCGCCCCGACGAGGAGGGCTCCCCGCTTTAAGGGGAGCGACACCACGGCGGGGCACGCGGTTGCAGACCTTTGCGGTTCTCGTAGCCCCGTTTTTGGTGAGAGGAGGAACATCCCAGGGTTTGACAGACATAACCTGGTCGCCTCCCCCGAGGCTGCCGGGTATCCATGTAGGATTTCCCTGGGTCAAAAAAAAAAAAAAAAGGGTGGGGTAGGGTAGCACCACGCGAACGAAGTTGCGCCGGGCAGCTAGTTATTAATATATTTAATACAAGCTGGCCCGACGCTGTTCTATCAAAAATCCTATGGAAAAAAAAGCTTTCACTTTTTACCGAATTTACTAATTTTTGGAGGAAAAAATGCTCTTACCAACGAATAGCATACTTTTTTAAGGGTTCCGTACCTCAAAAGGTAAAAAGGAACCCTTATGTCCGTCTGTCACAGGCGTCACAGCCGATTTGCTTCGAATCTACTGGACCGATTAAGTTGAAGTTTGGTACACGTATGAATTTCTGTGACCCAAATACGGACGTGTATCGTTTTAGGTAGCACACATTGGAAAATTTATAAAAAAGTTTTAAAAAGTGCATCGTGTGATATATCAAATGAAAGGTTTTGTTGTGAAGGTCAAAACTTTTTATAATTTAAATAATAATATTTTTAAAGTTATTTAAAAAACTAGATTAAAATACTTTTCGCACAACATAATCTCTGGTTTGCCGTCACCAATTAGATATTTTTCACATAGACCTGTTACTTCAAGACTAATGATGAGCAGGACAATAACCTCAAGTTAAGTACAACAATAATAAAACAAATTTTAAGATTAACTAAAACTTTGTTATAAACCATGTGTTCTAAAAGCCGGACAATATTTCATACATATAACTAGCTTTAGCCCGCGACTTTGTCCGCGTAGATTATTTCTTTTTAGGGTTCCGTAGCCAAATGGCAAAAAACGGAACCCTTATAGATTCGTCATGTCTGTCTGTCTCTCTGTCTGTCTGTCCGTCCGTATGTCACAGCCATTTATTTCGGAAACTATAAGAACTATAATGTTGAAACTTGGTAAGTAGATGTATTCTGTGAACCGCATTAAGATTTTCACACAAAAATAGAAAAAAAACAATAATTTTTGGGGGTTCCCCATACTTAGAACTGAAACTCAACATTTTTTTTTCATCAAACGCTTATGTATGTGGTGTCTATGGATAGGTCTTCAAAAATGATATTGAGGTTTCTAATATCATTTTTTTCTAAACTGAATAGTTTGCGCGAGAGACACTTCCAAAGTGGTAAAATGTGTGTCCCCCCCCCCTGTAACTTCTAAAATAAAAGAATGATAAATCTATAAAAATATATGATGTACATTACGGTGGAAACTTCCACCGAAAATTGGTTTGAACGAGATCTAGTAAGTAGTTTTTTTTTAATACGTCATAAATTGAAATTAATATCAAATACTCAGGTCTATACTACCATTTACTTATATACCTACAGGTTTGTACGGAACCCTCGGTGCGCGAGTCTGACTCGCACTTGGCCGGTTTTTTCTAGATATATGAATCACTAGCTTTTTGCCCGCGGCTTCGCTCGCGTAGACTATAAGATTTGTTCGCGTAATAAACGCTAAGATATTAATTTCGTGAAGATTCCTAATTGTTCTTGTGAACTCGGTGACCAATGCGATGATGGGAGCGCGGTGCAGCGACAGCTGGTGGAGGACCACGTGCTCCCATCCATCAATCATCAATCAGCCAGGACTTTGCTTTTTAAATGAGTAATTTTAATCTTTTACCTATATAAAGCCGGCCAAGCTCAAGACTTAGTCTCACTCGCGCACCGAGGGCTCTGACCTTCCTTGGACGTATATTTATTGGATTGGGCCATCACTGTTGTTTAAAACCGGACCGCATAATTAAGTTTGTTTGTGAAGGAATTTGGATGATATTGAAAAAACTGTGCTAGTATATTGTTCTATTTTTCCTATACTTTTTCCAGATTTTTCGCAATGCGAACCTCGGAGATTGGAATTATTCATCAACAGTCAAAAAGTCTTAAAAAATAATAGAAACATGTTTTAAAATGTACAAATAAAGCCCTTTCATTTGATACCTCACTTAAATTTGTAGCCCTGCTTTGAAAATGCAGGGCCCACTTTGTTCACCTTTACAACCGTAAAAGTAAAAAAATATATATTTGCAATAAGGTTGGGTAAGCAATATTTAAAACTATTCCAAATTTTAAATCAACAGCATTATTGGTTGTTGAAATATACCTACCGCTATATCAGTCGAACAGACAGACTAACTGGCACCATAAGGCTTCCTTTATTAGCTTTTTAGTTCGGATCCCAAATAAAAACGAAATACCAGTCACTAATAACGATATCCCAAGCACTATACTAAAAAATTGTGGCAAAGTAGATGCCTCATAGAGTAGGTATAGGCTACACGTTAAGAAAGGATTTCCCGAAACGTAACCACTTGAAAGAGAAATTTGACTCTGGCGGCAAGCAGGTTCTCACGTTATCAATTTGGAGCAGCCCGAGCAGGGAGGTTCCTCCCCCTTACATCGCAGTTGTGTTCCTGCGGGCCGCATGCTTGTTTGCCACATAAGTGGTATAAAAAAAAATTTTAAAAAAAAAAATAAGGTCGCCAGAGCTGGGTGTAGGGGACCAGTATGTAGTGGGCACCAAATAATAAATACACAGCGACTCCTCTCAACCTTCAAACACTTTTCAAGAAGGGTGTAGAGAGAGAGATTCGGTAAAGCGTGAGTGATACCCCTAGTGTTGCAAGCGTCAATAGGCAACCTTAACTGCTTGCCATCAGACGAACAGCAAGTTTTTTATTTCTCCTGTCTTCGTCGTAAGTGTAACTATTTATATGCCCTATATATGCCTATATGGCTACCAGTATGGTACTTTTGTCGATCAGTCTGGCCTCCACATACTATGGTGCGTAAAAAGCACAGGCAGGATTCCGCTCCACTCCGACTTTAATGACATCATTCATAGGGCTCTTGCCAGAGCTCTCGTGTCAGCTATTCGTGTATCGAGTGGCTTGAAGCGTAAAGATGATAAGAGGTCCATCTGACATTAATGTCCTGGAGCTGGAGCTCATTGTATTTTTCGCTACATATCGAGGCGTCTGATTGACGGTTCCTATAGCCAAAGGGCTGACGAATACTCCAGCTAGAAGATTAGCATCACCATACAAAATGGTATCGCCCGCCGCCTGCAAAGTTTGGGCACACTACCAATTGGCAGCAAATTAGATCAGCTATATTCTCTTTGTGAACTGCTGGTCTCTTTTTTATTTTTATTTGTGTTCTGTTTGTATTCTATTTCCCACTTAGTCTGTCAAGCAATTTCATCATATCTGAATTGTTCATGGTCGTTTTTGAGAAATCGATGAACATACATGAAAAAAGAACATACGCGTCCAACTTAGAGTTTCCTCCTTCTTTTTTGAGTCGATAAAAATAGGATACCTTTTATCACGGGAGAGTTCCCGTGAGGGTGGTACCACAGAGGTGGTACAGTGGGAATAGTTACTCGACCCAGAGCTATGCAATATGTAGGCAAAGAACTTTAAATGAGAACACATCGTGAAGTTTGCAGGTTCGATTCTTACTTAGGTAAGCCTTTTTCATAAGTTCGTCAATGCAGCTGTACTTATTTGTAGCTTTTTTTTGTAGTGAACAAAACTGAATGGTCAAACGGGAGAGCGCTGATGGCTCTCATCGACCGAAAAATTTACATTAAAATCATTGATCCTGCCATAAAATTGTGAGAACGAAACCATAGTGCGATTCAGGAAAAAGACAACGCCATCTAGTAGTTCTCTCCCTCTGTGTCTGTGCCGTGAAACGGCCTGTAAATAAATAAATTGAGATATCTTTTTTTCCCGTGAGCCGATTTTGATGAAACAAAGCCTAGTTGAAGCGCCAAGCAACGCTCAATCACCCTGTGGAAACCCCATGCAAATCCGTTCAGTGGATTCGAAGATTATCCTGTTCAAACAGACAAACAGACAGACAGAAAGACAGACAGACAGACAATTTTTTTTTAAATGGTATTTATGTATTGTGTTAGTCATTCTACATCACCCCCAATCAGTTTTTGGTAAATATATTCAATGTACAGACACGACTTTTCTACAGTTTTATTATATGTATAGATTGCAACAATATAGAGCTATGTTCATGGCTACGGCCCGCCACTACGTTTGATATTTGACAAAAGTTCAGGTAGATTGAGAGCATGCGAGCATGCCACATAAAACTGAACCATTCCTGCCGAAAAAAAACTCTAGCAAATTTCAGAGTTTTTCGCTGTGATTTATTAATAGCCATCGCGAAACAAACCTTGATAAGGAACTGTAATCTTTTAAATTAAACGGAAGGTGATTTTGGATCAATGGTATACGCGGCATGAAGACTGTTTCTCCTCTGGCAGAACCAGTTAATAATTTTGGCCTCAATAACATTGCGGCGGAGAGCTGTAACTTGTAGTCTAAGTTCCACAGCACAATTTTGGAGGCCGTATATTTGTAATCAATATGACAGGAGCACCTACATGCATGACACGGATTACCCGGCGGATTAAGAAAGTTTAAAATGTAAACAGGATAATTTACCGACTCATCCATATCGACCATGGTGACAACAACCTTCAAATGAATATATCAACATTTCATTGATCGCAGTGGGTTGGTCATTTTTAGGAGTCATAATGGCTCTCTCGCACATAAACACGCACTCTCGCACATCGGTTTGTGTTCATAGTAACATCAGTATACATTTTATCTTTACGTAAGTTGGTATTTGTATCAACCCATCTAATTGTGGAAAGTTTACGTTCCCGATTTGAAGAAGAAGATCTGAAAATCTACCGGCAGAAATATTCATACACACACTGTCCGATCAGCTGTTAAGGGTCTATGGGAAGGTGAAATATGTTTTTTTTTGGGTGGTGTTGAGATCGGGATTATTTATCTAAAATTACGCCATGAAACCTATCCACAAATTGCTCAACCATTTCCAGACAGCTGAGATATTTACTTGTGGCAGACAGACAGACGGATAGACAGGTGGAGACCTATGCCAAAGTGCCTCAACCATTTCATGACAGCTAAGATATTTGCTCATGGCATACACACAGACAGATGAATACACGGGTAGAGGCCTATATCCACAAGTTTCTCAATAATTTCCAGACAGCTGAGATGTTTCTGTCTGTCTGTCAATCTGACGAGAGACAACGGAAAGTTATCTGAAGAATTCTTTGACCTGATGCCCACGGGCTACCTTCTACCATCGCAACTCCCGCTATCCACGGGGAGTCCATACTCGGATATTGGAACCGAAATGGTTCCTACTGTGCGGTTTCAATGGAGTTTTCTACCGCGTACCCTCAGGCTGTAGAATAAGCTCCTCGCCGTGGCTTTCCCAAAGGAGTATAATCAGGGGGTCTTCAAAAAGGGTGTGAAGATATAGGGTCGGCAACGCACGAGTGATACCTACGGTGGCCGCTTACCATCAGGCGGGCCGTATGCTTATTTGACACCTTAGTTTCAAATGTAAATAATTATAATAATTTAAAAATTGCCCATAGCATACCGACAGACAGACGGATCGACGGGCGGAGATCTAACCAAAACTTCCTCGACCAGACAGCTATGAATTTTTCTCGTGGCATACAAACAGGTAGGTGGGTGGCAGTAGGCTTCTTAATAACATGATACACGTGTACATTGTTTTTACTTGAATACAAAGTTGTGTGAATGAACAACTTCAATACAAAATTTCATCCCCCTTTACACCCCTTCAAGGGTTAAAATTCGAAAAATGCGATATACGTTGCGTTAGTTTCCAACCACAAGCCGAAATCATTTTAGTGATTTTTATTCCGTAAATAAAGAACTTCAAATACAAAATTTAATCCCCCTTTTCACCCCTTAAGGGTTAAAATTCCAACAACACCGATATTCGTTGCGTTCGTTTCCAACTATAAGCTTAAATAATAAATTTAGTATACTTTCATACAAAACTTCATCCCCTTTTTTACCCCTTCGGGATCGGAATTATCAAAAACGCTGAGGCACATATAAATTAATTTTCAATCATCAGCCTAAACACAAAATTCAAAGGTCCTAACTTCAAAACTGACGAACTTGCATACAAACTTTCATCCCCTATTTTACCCCCTTATGGGTATAATTTCCAAAAATCCTTCCTTACTGGATACCTACATTGTATAATAATAAATTTAGTGAAGTTTATCGTGAAATTCTCAATATCAATTGGTCTATTTCAGATGACAGGAACACTATAAAGCTACTAAACTTCTTAAGCTACTTTAATTTAAAACAATTTGTAAACGAACCAACCCACTTCACTCAAAACACGGAGACCACTATAGATCTAGTTTGTGCTGATGTTAGAGTACGTCATGTTACAGTGGATCATGTACCTGAGCTTGGTGGTCATGCATTCGTGACTTGCTCGCTTGATGTGCATAGGGTTAAATCTGCTCCAAAGTGTATTACATACAGGCCGCTCAAAGATATCGATTAAAATTTATTTGATAGTGATATCGATAATATGAATGAATGAATAAATGAATGAAATATTCTTTATTGTATACACTTACATAGAGCACATGATTACAACAACACAAATTAGAGGAAGTTATACAATATAGGCGGCCTTATCGCTTAAGCGATCTCTTCCAGGCAACCTTTGGGTACAGGAAAAACTTCAAAAGGCGGCAGGTTGAGCATCTACCTACAAATAATACAATATATATGAAATAAACTAATACTATTTATACACAAATACTATAATACTTTGAGATATATAAAGTAATATACTAATACTTACATACATACAATAAATAAAGATAAGTAGGTAAATAAACTAATTACTAATATTAAATAATATTAAGGTAAATAAAGGAAAATAAAAGGAATTAAAGAGAGTGATAGTAGGAGAATATTTGAGATTTAAAGGATTCAATAGTCTGAGCTTGTCTGATGGTCTGGGGTAAGGCGTTCCAAAGACGAACAGCTTGAACAGTGAATGATTGAGAAAAAGAGTGAGAAGTGTGTAAAGGGGTTTTTAGGCGAAGTTCAAGAGAGGTACGAAGGGAGTGATGCTGCGAGCTATAGAATTCGAAGTGCTCCTTAAGATAAGAAGGGGATTTGGGATTAAATAGAATAGTATAAAGAAGTGAAAGTATGTGAGTATTCCGGCGAAGGCGAATAGGAAGCCACTTGAGCTGAGCACGAAACTGGGAGACGTGGTCATATTTGCGCAAGCCAAAAATGAACCGTATGCAAAAATTCTGAAGACGCTCAAGTTTATTCAGCTGCTTCTCTGTAAGGTCAAGGTAGCTGACATCAGCATAATCGAGATGCGGTAAAAGTAAAGACTGTGAGAGCGCAATTTTAGTGTCCATAGGTAAGAAATTACGCAACCGTCTAAGAGAGCCAGCGGCGGCAAACACCTTCCTACTCACTTCCGCTATTTGCGGAGCCCAAGATAGGGTTCGGTCAATCATGATACCAAGGTTTCTTACAACTTCGCTATAAGGTATAGCAACACCGTCAAATTTAATTTGTGGTAGCTGGTCCCACTTAATTCGAGATATTAAATTTTTACTACCAATAATGATAGCCTTAGTTTTAGTTGGATTAACTTGGAGCCCGAATCGCCTGCTCCAGTCAGATATTACAGCAAGATCCGTATTGGTTAAATTAATGGCAAAAGGAAGATCACTTAAAGAGGATTGTCTGTACAATTGGAGATCATCTGCATAAAGGTGGTAGAAAGAAGAAATTTTATCAGTTATAGAGGAAATGAAAACGGAAAACAGAAGTGGAGAAAGGACGCCACCTTGAGGAACGCCGGCATTTGTATCACACCATGAGGACAATGTCTCATCAACGCGAATACGTTGCCGGCGGCCATACAAGTAACTACGAAACCATTCAATTACCGTTGGAGATATGTTAAGAGAGCACAGTATAGCTAGTAAAATATCAAAATCAACCGTGTTGAATGCTTTGCTGAAATCCAATAAAGTTAGAACAGTAAGTTGTCTGTTCTCCATCCCGGAGCGAATCTGTAATTTTGACTAGCGATGTCACGGTACTATGCCCGGGACGGAAACCAGACTGGAAAGGATTATGTAAAATGTTACTAGAGAGAAAAGAACTAAGCTGGTGGTGTACAAGACGTTCTAGAGTTTTTGATAAAAAAGGCAATATTGCAATTGGTCGATATTCTGAAAAGGAAGAAGGATTGCTTTTTTTGGGAACAGGAACTATAAAAGCTTCTTTCCAAAGAGATGGAAAGAAATTAGTAGCAATCGAAAAATTGAAGATAGAAGTTAAAATCGGAGTAAGAAGGTCAATGAGAGGAAGAATCATCTTTCGGCTGATGTTGTCACCACCGACAGCATTAGAAGCAATGGATAAAATGTGCCTCTTAACATCACAATCAGTAAATTGACTAAAAGAAAAAGAGGAAAAATTGGGATACTTGGAAGAATTAAGATCATTTAAAGTACTTAATTTAGTTGCTTTATTAACTAAGGATGAAGAAGAGAAATGTTGATTTAGTTGGTCTAGATTGATATTATTGGAAATTGTGGTTTTATTGGATTTTCCAATTCCCAGTGTCTTAAGAAATCTCCAGACTTTAGCTGCATCTCTACACACCTTATTGCAGTGATTCCGAGTCTGTCTGTATTTCTCACGGTGTTTATCAGGGCTAAGTTTGAACTTCAGTTTAGCAGCGTTCTTCTTTGTTTGTAGGGACCTGATCTCATCCGTGAGCCAGGGAGCAGGAAGATGCTTAACTTGAACTGGATGAACAGGAGCATGCTTATCGTATAGTTGTGTTAGGAGAGAGTTGAATATACTAACTTGTTCGTCAACTGTTGGCGCAACTTCAATGATAGACCAATCAATATTATTCGCGTCATCTCGGAGAAGTTTCAAATCCATGTCACCAAAATTGCGCTGCAGCAGAATCCTCGATTTATGCTTGGGAGGACGTATTTTATAGGAAAGAAAGATGAGATCATGGAAGGAGAATGCATCAGCGGTACATTGACCGTGTTTAGCAACATGATCAATAGAGGAGACGATAATGAGGTCAAGAAGAGAAGGGTCACAATGAGGAAAGAAGTGAGTAGGATTTAGAGGAAGAATATTAAGGTTACACGCATCTGTGATAGATTTCAACAGAGTAGAACGACTATCATGTTTAAGTAAGCAGGTGTTGAAATCACCCATCAAAATTGTGTGGCGGTACAGAGGAACTAAATTTTCTAAAATAGTTTCCAAAGAGGAGAAATAATTAATAAGGAGAGAAGGGCTATATAATACACCTATAAGAGTTTTTAGACCAGATAATTCTACTTCAATAAAAATATATTCAGCTCCGCTTAGAGATGAGCTTTGAGTGGACATGTTAACAATAGAAAAAGGTATGTGTTCACGAAGATAAATGGCTACCCCACCTCCTCCTCTACCGACACGATCGTTGCGTATTAAATGAAAGCCGGGCAAAGAGTAAGAGGTAGAAGGTAAGCAGGGCTTCAGCCATGATTCCGAGACAAGAATTGCGTGGATATTTTTATTCGTAAAAGATGTCAGCATATCGGGATAGTGGGCCGGAATACTCTGGGCATTAATATGGACAACGTTGAAGTTTTTAGAAACATCTTCGAATTGTATGTCTAGAGTATCGCATAAAGAAGGAGGAATAGAATGAAAGCTGTCGTTACTGCTCAGGGGGCCTACCCCCATCTTTTACAAAACAACCTTATTGCGATACTGTTTTGTTTCCAGCATATAATAACCTTATTTATATTCGTACCATGACCTCTACCAAACACTATTGTTATATGATTGTTATATTCCTGCTAAGAACGAATGATTTTTGAGAATTTGTCTATGGGCTCATTAAAGATGAAAAGAAATAACGCTATGGGCCCAAGGGCCTAAGCAACTTTCTCTCTCTTAACAATTCTCATCTCTGTCACTCATCCATACTCTCTCGCTCTTTCAAACAACCTTATTCTTCTTTTCGTACCATGATGTCCCTAAAACAAGCTTATTTTATGCATGAAAACAACCTTGTTTATTTACTATAATGGTTCATTCAATTCGTACCATGAGCTATTTTTTATAAGGTTTTGACAATTAACATTATTGTTTTAATGTCAAATTTAGCAATCTTATATACGTTGTATTTACAAGCTGAAAATAACATTGTTTTCCAAATTTATGTTATAAAAATCTATTATATTGTCATATAAAGTAATTATATCGAATTTATTTACTTATAGAATGAATATATCGGGATTGCGAGATTAGGTATCATCCCAAAATAATATAACCGATTGTTTATAAAGTTTTTAATTGCACTTGTCGTTCACTACACAACTATGCATCTACGTTAGTAATATCGATCCCTCGACCCTTAGCCTTAGATTTATTTAGATGAAGCGGAGCTTTAAATAGCGTGTTTATATATTTAGTGACTTTTCATTTAGGTACCTACCCACTATTAATATCCTGTTTTCATTATAACCAACGTACATCGAATAACCCCAGATTAATCCATAAAGTTAACTTTCCTGCAGTGTTAGTACACAGAGTAGTCCCTGTGTTCCTGGAATCCAAACTACCTAGATTCTCTGGCAAATTTTCTAAAATTGGTCGTAACCTACATTAGCCTGGATGGAATATATTATTGTCAACAGACGGACAGACGACAGACTTATAATAATCTATAAAGATAATCATTTTAACCATCTAATGTAGTAAAATATTAATTAAGTATTATATATTTGTATTGAAAACTCAACTCACAACAATCTGCTATACTGTTGCAGAGCAGATGTAACCGTGCGGGAAATTCTAAAATACACATCCATTGGACCTAACTTTCTGTAGCCTTTGTGGCTATGGATAGAACCGTGGGGGTCTGAAGCTCGCTGATTTACTCACACATTATCATCAAAACCTCGGCAAACCGGTTGGTGGGGAGCTTTTTGTGACAACGCATTAGCTTGGCTATCCAAAGAGGAAACACTGCCAATAACGAGCTTGAACCTGGAACCTTGTCGATGATCGACAACAGCCAATCAGCTTTAGTCGGATTTTCTAACTTTCTGGAAACGAACCCAACAGCATATGATATATCAGGACGCGTGCCGGTCATAAGGTACGCTAATGCTCCTACAGCCTCTCGGTACGGGAACTTTTCTTCAGGGTTATCTACTTTCCCTGCTTCAATACTTTGGTCCCTCTCAATAGGTGTTGAAACTGGATTACACTCTGACATCCGAAAACGTTCTAAAATCTTCCTCGTGTATGATTCCTGTTTAATCAGGACAGAACCATCTTGGGATCGAGCAATTTCCAGTCCTAAGTAGTAGCATGCTGGTTTAGTCGTTATCTTCAGCGTGTTCCCTAAATCCTTAAGAAATTGGTCCGCTAGATTTTTATCTGTCGTAGCTACCAGCCCATCGTCCACATAGAGTGTGATTAAAATTTTCTTATCTCCTACGTTTTTGACGAAAAGACAGGAATCTGCTGTATTTTGTATAAAGCCTTTTTCAAGCAGAATACTTTCAAAACATGAGTTCCAGGAACGAGGTGCTTGTTTCAGACCATACAGACTTTTCAGTAGTCTACAAACTTTTGTTGTGCCGTCTGTGAATCCATCGGGCTGCTTCATATAGATTTCTTCTTAGAGCTTGCCATTCAGGAAGGCTGTGGACACGTCAAATTGTACCAAGTGCAGCTTTTCCATAGCGCTGACACTTAATAAAGCTCTTATAGTAGCCATTCGGGCAACCGGACTAAAGGTCTCTCTATAATCAACCCCTTTTTGTTGCTTAAACCCTTTTACTACAAGTCTTGCCTTGTACTTGTCAATCGTACCATCTGGGTTTCGTTTAATTCTGAATAACCACTTGCATGGTAACGCCTTTCTATTAGAGGGTAGTTCACACAGCGTCCAAACTCTTGATAAAGAATATTTTACAGAAAAGTGACACACTCGTTGACACGATTAGTAACCTAGCAACCAAAACTTTTTTTTTATTTAGTTGACAGACATACATACAAATATGCTGCCTCTTTTTTTTACTAATGCTATCAATCAACCTTAACAATGTTACTACGAGAAGTGATAGATAATTTAAAATTACCCACCCAATAGCGAAATAAAAAAAAAAAAACATGAAAGTATATGTACATAAATGTAAATCAAGTAATCAAAGAAACTACTTCCTAGTCGTCCTTTTCAATTTTGTGGCCGTAGTCTTGGTCCCAGCAGATGCAGGACTCTCCTTGGAAGTGCTGGCCGATGCACTCGGGCCTTGTAGACTTTGTATAGTGCGCAGCTCGGTGATGGAAGTAATCTTATGCCTCTTTCCATCTGGCCCAATTATGAGAATCCATCCATCTCTTGTCCAGCATTTTGACATGCCGAATATCTGCCGTGCCTCCATAAATGCAACATGACGCTCACGCGTGAGGAACTCAGACATGGTGATGCCGGTGCCTTTAAGGGAGGTCTTGCTGGCCCAAAGCTTGTCCCGCACTGAGCCATCCTTAAATTTTATTAAAATAGGCCTGGACTTATCAGAGGGCTGTCCCATACGATGACATCTACTTATGTCCACGCTGCTGAAATTGGGAAACTTGAGATCACCAGTAACTACCTTCACCATTACCTGATGAACGTCCTCACTGGATTGCTCCTTGACACCATGGAAGAGGAGTATTTTTCGCCGTCCTCTCATCTCCAAACGGTCCTGCTCCTTCGCCAGAATAGACACTTGAGCTTGAAGGGTGTCTAGAGCCTTGACAATAAAGCTGCGGAAAGCCTCAAACTCAGCAGACAGCGATGAGGTGGTAACAGGGGCTGGACCATCCTTCTTCTTGAGCTCCGTTTGAAAATTGTCCATTTGTTTTTTGAACAACTGTGTCATTGTGTCCATGGACTGTTGTAGAGACTCCATAGTGATATGCAAGTTTTGTGAAATTGTTGTGATTTTGTATGGATTTCTTTTACTGGCGGTGCTAACACTTATACAGGCATAAATGTAAGGTTTGAAAGTTGGTTATTATACTTTTAAATATTTTAAAGAATTTAATTTTAGCTCCGAAATAAAATCACACCCGATTATCTTGCCTACCCGCCAAAAAAAAAAAAAAAATGGATTGGGAATACATTTTATCACTTAATAATGTCGATGATATGGTTTTAGCTTTTAATGATCTAATTATTTTGTGTCCAAGTAAATGCTTTTATTAAGGACTCCGGCACCTTATGGAAAAATTTGAAGCGAGCAATTATTGATCACAGTCAGTAATGACATAGATTTACCTCAGAATCTTAATGATCCAGATCTTATTGTACGATCTCTTGTTAGACTGTACACTCTTTTGTATTGTTTGATTTGAATGAAACTGCATTTACTATTTAAAGATTATATTGATCAAAACTGTATAAAAGATGAAATGAATTATTATGAAACTTGATGGAAAAACTACCACATGTTTGGCAGTGAGCACATGCGGCGTGCCTGCGACCCGACCGAACATGCCAAGAGAGCGATGCAGTGGAGTAATATTGGGTATTGGGGCCAAGGAAAATAACTGCAAAGGAGTCATGAACATAACATGCACTTCACTGTACAATCAATTTAAATTTAACACGGAAGTATTAATCATGAACATACTACTAAAAAACTTGCCAAGCTACACATTTACAAAGCCAACATGGGCTCATATAGACGGCATTCAACTCGCAGATCCAGATTTTCATATAAGTCGTCCTATTGATATCTTATTAGGAGCGGATGTCTATCCTTATATAATTTTAAATGCCATAATCAGGGCAGAACATAGCTTACCCATAGCACAACAGACACGTTTAGGGTGGATTTTAGTCGGCAACGTCAAGACACTGTCTTGTAATGTAGTCCTCAATCAAGTGGATGAAATACGTAGATTCTGGGAGATTGAAGACATAACAGAGTCACCCGCATTATCATCAGATGATCAAAAATGTGTGGAGTATTACAAGAAAACTAGAAAAAGGCGTGAAGATGGTTCATATGTAGTAAGGCTACCTTTTCAAGAAGATTTCGAAGAACATTTGGGATCGTCAAAATGCAAAGCCATTGCCCAATTTCGTCAGTTAGAAAAGAAATTACATAATAACAAAAACATTGCACAACAATACAAATCATTTATCCATGAATATATTACACTAGGACATATGAAACTGTCGACCGGTAACAAGATGCCTGACTTTTATCTACCGCACCATTGTGTGTTGCGAAGTGAATCAAGTACAACCGCACTTCGCGTAGTTTTTAATGCATCGACAAAATCAACATCGGGGAATAGTTTAAATGACGTTATGTTGAAGGGTCCAAATTTACAGCAAGACCTTCAATCTTTATTATTAAAGTGGAGACAATATCGCTATGCTTTTACGGCAGATATTGAAAAAATGTTCAGATTTATTTGGGTACATGAAAATGATCAAAGATTTCAGAAAATCATATGGCGTGATTCGTGCGATGCAGCTCTACAAGAATATGAGCTGTCAACAGTCACCTACGGCACCAAGGCCGCTCCATTTTTGGCTATGATGACGTTAAAGCAGTTAGCTGATGATGAGAGAGACAATTTTGACTGTGAAGCGATCAAGGCTTTGGAACATTCGTATTACATGGACGATGTTCTTCACGGCTCTCATGATGTCAAGTCAGCAATTCAATTAAAACAAGAATTAATCAAGTTATTAAAATCCGGCTCGAAGGACCAAAAAGAGATGTACGATCTCTTGTTAGACTGTACACTCTTTTGTATTGTTTGATTTGAATGAAACTGCATTTACTATTTAAAGATTATATTGATCAAAACTGTATAAAAGATGAAATGAATTATTATGAAACTTGATGGAAAAACTACCACATGTTTGGCAGTGAGCACATGCGGCGTGCCTGCGACCCGACCGAACATGCACTGCTATTAATAATGAAATCGCGTATGTCGCGTAAAAATGCTGACTTAAGAAAATGTACGGCTGCACCGTACACTTATCAATGCGCATTTTCTTAACATTCCCCGTGATACTTGCGTTCCAATTTCCTATTTAACTTCATTTGAATTTGACCGCTTTAGTCCCTCTACTTTTACCCTTGAAACCGTCAATGAGGGCTTGGTCTCCAAAGTTATTAGTGATCTAAATCTAAGGTCCAATGCACAGGGTGTGGATGGTATCTCCCTGGAGATGATTCTGCTGATACTTCCTCGCACTCTTAGTGTTATAACTGCCATTATAAACGCATCTATAAAAAGTCACGTATTTCCCAGTAGCTGGAAAAATGCAGTGGTCAGACCAATCCCTAAAAACTCGAATGCTACTGCAATGCAAGACCTCAGACCAATCAGTATACTTCCATGTCTATCGAAAATTTTGGAAAAAATTGTGTGTATTCAGCTCATTAAATATTTAGAAAGACTTCATGTACTTCCTGATAAGCAGTCCGGGTTTAGAAGGGGTCGCAGCACAGTTACTGCTTTAATAAATGTTGTAGATAATATACTTTCAGCTCAAGACATGGGTAAGGGTACTATTCTCGCTCTGCTTGATTTTTCCCGTGCCTTTGATTCTATTAATATTGATTTACTTCTGTCTAAGTTATCCTTCTATGGGGTTGATATCAATGCTGTTAAATGGTTCGAAAGCTACTTATGTGGTCGCACACAAATGGTGGAAATGTGTGGCTCTGACGGCTCTAAGGTTTGGTCTTCCTCTAGGCCTGTATCGCGTGGAGTCCCCCAAGGATCGATTTTAGGCCCTATATTGTACATCCTTTACAGCGCAGATATGGTGAATTGTATTAGTAACAGTGAGTTCCATATGTACGCCGATGATACCCAACTGTATATCTCCTTCAAGCCAGAAAATACTTCGACTGCTGTTGGTCGTCTATTTCATGACCTGGACAGTATCGCACACTGGTGTGATGCTAATTCCTTGCTTATTAATCCTAGTAAATCCAAATTCTTAATTCTCGGGACTAGACAACAAATAGCTTCTATAAAAAGTTATGAGCCGGTTGTTACCATTTTGGGTGAAAGAATTAAAAGCGTTGGTGGAGCTCGTAACTTGGGTATCTTCATGGATGATGGGCTACGATTCGAGGATCATATTCTGGAGACTGCTAGGGTCTGCTTCTATAGACTCAAGCTTTTATATCGAGTGCGTGAATTTTTATGTAAGGTTCTGCGAGTGAGGCTATGTGATTCATTAGTTTTATCTAAATTTAATTATTCTGACACTGTCTTTGGCCCGCGCTTACTATCTCGTAGCATTGGCGTGATTCAGCGGGTACAAAATGCTTGTGCTCGCTTCTGTTTCAATATCCCTCCTAGAGCACATGTAACACCCTTTCTTAATGAGGCAAAAATCATGAAGATGTCAGTTCGCAGAGAGTTTCACTTGGCTACACTACTATTTGGAGTTGTTGTTACGAGGTCACCTGATTACTTATATTAGAAATTACGGTGGGCTCGTGATAGCAATCCCCACTCCACACGGGCATCAGCGTATTTACTTTCTGTGCCTCATCATCGCACTGCAACGTTTACGATACGCTGCCACTAAATGCTGGAATAACTTACCACCACCGCTTCGCGATTGCCGCTCCGTTAAATCCTTTAAAATTATGTACAGAAAATTCTGTGCATCACGTCTTCCTTCAAATCGTTAATAAAACATCTCAGTGGCAGCAGTGCGACAGCGTATCGTATCGACTCTCCGTACGTATTTAATTTAATCTGTGTTTCCGTTTCGTATTTTGTGTGGTGGCAAATAACCTTTTATATTATAACTGCTTTGTTTTATTTTAGTTGTAATATATTATGTTATTTATTGTGTTTTATTTATTTTTGTTGTTTAGTTTATGATTAGCCACTGTATAACTTGTATTTATCTGCATTATATATTTGTTTTTTTTGTTTTTAATGTATGTAAATGTTGTTATAGTTAATTTTGTTATCTCCCAATATTCTATTTTACGTCCAGGCGTCACCTCATTTAGGGTGCCGCTGAAAATCAGCGTTGTGACGTAACACGCCACAACTCATGCTGAGTCGGTATCCATTTTGACAGCACTTTTATTATTATTATTTTGTGTATTTTTTTATTAAGTACTTATCTACTACTTTTTTTTTCTCTGTATTTTTAATTTCTTTGTATATGTGTTTTACTGCTGTCAAATAAATATGTATGTACGTAATAATTTGTATGTATGTATGTGTATAATATATATATCATTCTATTCTATTCTAATAAATTTAGTGAAGTTATTGTGGAATTGAAGGCCTTGCATATCCAACTTCATCCCCCTTTTTCCCTCTTCTGGGGTGGAATTATCACAAACGCTGAGACAACTTTACATAAATTTTCAATCGTCAGCCTATACACAAAATTTGAAGACCCAAACTTTAAAAATGACGGACTTGCATTCAAACTTTCATCCCCTATTTTACCCACTTAAGGGTGGAATTTCCAAAAATCCTTCCTTAGTGGATGCCTCCACTGTATAAGGTATCTATGTACAAAATTTCTAATCTCTAGGTCCAGCGGTTTGGGCTGTGCGTTGATATATCAACAATCAGTTTATCGTCTTAACTTCATCCCCCATTTTCCCCCTTCGGGGGTGGAATTATCATTAACGCTGAGATAACATTACATTAATTTTCAATCGTCAGCCTAAACACACAATTTGAAGATCCTAACTGCAAAACTGTCGGACTTGCATACAAACTTTCATCCCCTATTTTACCCGCTTAGGGGTGGAATTTCCAAAAATCCTTCCTTACTGGATACCTACACTGTATAATAATAAATTTTGTGAAGTTTACTGTGGAATTGAAGGCCTAGCATACCCAACTTCATCACCCTTTTTTCCCCCTTCTGGGATAGAATTATTACAAACGCTGAGACATCTTTACATTAATTTTCAATCGTCAGCCTATACACAAATTTGAAGATCCTAAGGGTTGGGTTTCTTCCCGGGAATAAACCCAACTTCGAGTAAATTTCCAATTTCGTGGGAAAGAACCCGGGAATTTTCCCATTGAGTGGGAAAATACTCAAATGGTCATATTTAGTAGATTTTGCATATATAGCGAGAAATACCTTTACCAAATCGTTTGAATAACATTTAACATGATTTCTATTAGGGTCATACTCATATCATACAATAAAAAAACAATAAAAAAAAATTGTGACGGAGGAGCGCGTTGTTTTAAAAAAAGCGACGTTTTGGGGTGTAAGGGTTGTAGTGGAAGGCAGCAGCCCCACACAATTCCCATGCCGCCCAGTTTGGTGGTAGTACGTACTCGTCCGACTGGCTAGCGATCACCCTTGTGAGTGAATCTGTCGGGAAACAGTTCGCTTTGTTTCGACAGGGTTCACGAGAGCCAGCCCCCCTAGATTCGAAGTGTGCGGCATGTATGATGGTGGGGTCCTACGATGCGATTTGGGCGATCTCTGATATGTGTGGTGTGTTGGGTTGACAAGGGGGTCAGGGAGACCCGGTGAAACTGCTGTTTGCTGGCCGGCCACCGGGTAGTAGGGAACCCGATCCTGGGAATTACCTATAACCTCCGGCCCAAATGGCAGTCCTCCAAACCGTGCGCATAATCCCGACGAGTGTCTCTCCTGCCAGGGAAGGATACTAGAGTAAAAACAGACAGGCACTCCCGGGGAAAAGAACAAGAAAAAAGAGAAAAAGGTTTCCTTCAGCGGCACACCCTTCCACGTTTAGAATGGACTTTTACAATATCAAGAGGTCATTTAGTTCACAGTTATATCAACGCCATCCATCACCATCTTGAGAGATATACAGATAACCTGCCGATCGATACACCGTATCTTCACTATACCAGCTAAAAACTCAAATATTTGTTCGTTCGAAAGGCCGGGGTGTGCATGTTTATCCGAAAAGAGCTTCATCCCCTAATTGCGATGATTGTGGTGTCATTGAAGACGTTACACATATACTGATGGAATGTGTACGGAATGAACGTGCTAGAGTATCTTTGTTTGGCTTCCAAAAGGGGTGCGACATTGGTGCGTGCAACAGTTTGTTGCATGCACCAATGTCGGACCAATCAAAAAAGTTATATTTGTTAGCTAAGATAGGCTTAAGAAAGTGATTTGCAAATTGCTGTCAAAACGGGGCGATATTTTCGCTAAGCGACAAAGCCCAAATAAATATAGAATAAAAAAAAATAAAAAAAGTTTATCCGAGAGGGCATCTGCTGTTGTCGACGTCTGAATAACCTAGAAGACCTGTCTACTCTCTGGTTGCGCGCATGTGATGTACGGGTGGACTGGCATGCCCCTACAAGTCTCATCGCGGCGACACTGAGACAACTCGCGATGACGGTGGATTTAAGGCGATGATAGCTCAGTGGTAGGGTGGTAGTGACGTCGGATACCGAGACGAAGGTCCCGGGTTAGAATCCTACAATGAGCTTGAGTTTTCGGTGAAGGAAAACCATAGCACGGTGGTAGGGTACTTTGAAATACCCATCTGGCTGGCTACCACCCTCAAGTTGAAAATCTGTCACCAAGCAGCTATCGGTGTGTTCCGACAGCTGCATTTGAGAGCCAGGTCCTTCCAGGCGTTGTGTGCTTACCACCTTCGCCCACATCATCACTTACCATTGTGAGATTGTGGTCACACACCCATGTGTGTGTTTACACATTTTGATTACAGATTGTGGCCAATACACAAAAAAAGAAAGACTCGCTTCTTTGAACGCGTCCGAGACGAGACCGACACTGTACCCCACGGTACCCCATAACAGAGGTGATTGTCATCGGAGACTTTATAGCCCACCATAGTACAGAATATTTAATAGTACTAGTAACATTAGTGAGTGGTTCGGTTCTTCGCGGACTGACTACGCATGGAAAACCGTTTATGACTTAGCTTTCGTTACGAATACGCGAGCGCTTCCCTTATTTATTGCCACTAGATCACTCATTCGACTCGTGTCACGATAGATCACGTGAAACCACAGCGCAGGATGCTAGTACCAGCGAAGAAGAGTTTATAGCGATGGAATTTATTGGAGAAGTGGATTGAGCTCAAAGACGTAAATATAATTTATGAATTACAGGTTGAAGAGAACAACTTTGGGGATGCAACTTCATGTGGTCTTCAGTATCAAAAGTGAACCCAGTATCTTGGTGGAAGGCCATATGCGGTTCTAGTACATGCAAAGTCCTTTCTCTCTGACTTTTACTTTCCAGGATATGTTCTTGAACCACCAGCGTGATCTCCGAAGTATGACTTAATCAACCAAAATTCTTTAATTTCGGCTATTCTTTTGAGTCAAAAGCAGAAACTGCTGCTAGAATAAAATGGAATCCTCTTTAGGGTTAAGTTGTACTTCACACCTTGCATCGGATATGTTTCTGCAACAACAAAGAACAACATCTGGTTGTGGGTGGACTACTAATTTCACCTTCGGATGGATCCACCATGTACCGATGATGGACTTATCGGCGATGAGGAGTTGGTGAAGGCAAGGTCACAAGACTAACTCATTCTCGAAAGGTTTCTATAAAATGAACACTGTAACCGTTTTTATAATCGAAGCGCATAGGGCGTTGGGAGAATCCACACGTAACCCTTTTTTTCATGGGAATATCCCCATAGGATCCCCGACCACCCCGGGTGAGCGGCCAGGTTATGCCAGGCTTGCATCCAAAACGCCACAATAGTCGCCATCTGCACTGTAAAGGGGGTGGGCTCTCGTGCAGAAAAAGCACGTGTGCACATGCACGACGCTTACATAGCCCGTCCCGGGTCCCGAGGAAGGTGTTGCAAGCGTCCATAGGATACGGTAACCGCTTACCATCAGGCGGGCCGTATGCTTGTTTGCTACCTAGGTAGTATAAAAAAAAGTGTGATACCTTCCTCCAAGGTCCGCGTGGGCCCGCACGTAGGTGATGTAGGTATATACAACAGTCAAAAGCATCAACACATTTTTTTTAGCAACATAAAGCCATTTGAGTATTTTCCCGCCGATTGGGAATTTTCCCGTATTTTTCTTTTCTTCCCAATATTTTTCTTTCCCTGCCCATCCAACTTCAAAACTGACGGACTTGCATACAAACTTTCATCCCCTATTTTACCATCTTAGGGGTGGAATTTCCAAAAATCCTTCCTTAGTGGATGCCTCCACTGTATAAGGTATCTGTGTGCAAAATTTCTAATCTCTAGGTCCAGCGGTTTGGGCTGTGCGTTGATATATCAACAATCAGTTTATCATTTTATATATTAAGACTAGCAGACCCCCCGCGGTTTCACCCGCGTACGGTTTAAATGTTCTCCTTCGAAAACCAATGCACGCCACTGATTATTAGACACAACAAATCAAACACAGATATTTTTACAATTAAAACTAAAAACCTATATTATACCTACACTAAAAATTCTAACTCAAAGAATCTAATTTAATTATGATAACAATCAATGAGAAAGAAATTAAATTAAACTGCAATCAAAATATTCTAATGAAATAGAGAAAATGAGCTTTTTTTTTTTCATTGGCGTCACACGGGGTTTGTATTTTGCCAATTTCCAGTTATATTATATAAGTTCTAGTCACAATAAATCACTTTCACATAGTCCTCATGCAGTCAGTCACCGTCCAAAATACACGAATTTATGAAAATAAAAATGAAAACGCAAAGTCACTCTGCAAGTTCCCGCCAAAAAGTCTGAGAAAATGAAATTCCAAACAAATTTCGAATCCTAATCTGATTTAAATATTCTTTAATATTTGACATTCCAATTTTAAAGAGCCTTTCAGTTTCCAGAACAAAAGGCAGATAGAGCGCGCGAAACACGGGAGTGAGGCCAAAAAAAGCAATTAGGTACTATTGAAAAACATATACCTGGTAATCGCCCCCCAAGTATGTGTTTTTCAATTTGTATTGCTTTTTTGGCCTCACTCCCATGTTCCGTTTGCTCCATCTGCCTTATTCTATAATCTGTGAAAATCGGATTGAGATTTCAAACATGTGTCAAAATAAAAAATGTTATTTAAATCAAAAGTACTAAGGAGTATTGATATCAACTTCGATGCAAATCACCCCTAAAATAACTTTCTACCCCTTTTTAGCCCCGTTTGGCGATGAGTTTCAATAAAATATGAAATACGTCTTCCATCAATTCTGTTAATGAATGTTTATGCAAAATTTGAAGTAGATCGGACCAAGGAATCACATTGTCCCATACAAACTTTGCCCCCGTTTTTCACCCCCTTAGGGGTAGAATTTCGGAAAATCCTTTCTTATCTGATGCCTAAGTCATACAAAGAACACACCCTCCAACTTTCAGGTCTCTACGATCAGCGGTTTAGGCTGTGCGTTGATTGTCAGTCAGTCATTCAGGACAAAGCATTTTATATGTATAGATAACGCCACCGATGCTTTTTAATAATCATCATCAGCCTATAATGTCCCACTGCTGAGCACAGGCCTCCTTTCACAAATCAGGGTTGGAAGGGAATGTGCAGATACTCCACCACGCGTGGCCACTGCGGGTCGGTGGAGGTAGGCTAGTGGTCAACCTACTGTTGGAGTTTTCAAGCCGCCTAGAAGGCCTCGGCTTTACGTGCCTTCCGAAGCACGGAAACGCTCGATTTGAAATACCACTAGGCGGTCACCCAAACAGGTACCGACCACGACGGTGGTAGCTTAACTTGCCGATCGATTAAGAACGGCTTATCATGCTACACCACGAGCGCCTTCTTTGTCATAATACTCGAACATAATTTTCCCAATAGTCTTGTATTATATACATGGGGTAATTAATCATTATCATTTTTTTTATTTGTTTTGTGTAAAGCATCATCTCTAGATCAATATATCTTCCACTTAAGTGTCACATTCACATCATCTGTCAGAGTTAACGCGCCCAGTATGGTATAGGTAAACTAGACTAGATGTGGTCTAGACCTAGACGTAATAGCCTATCTCGCCGTTATTGCATAACCAACGTACATTATTGGCGTTTACTGCTCAGTAGCCGTATATATTATTTATTTTCTTTGAATTAAAGCTGTGTGATGCTGCAATTTATGCTATTTCAATGATATTTAGTTAAGATACAATTATCTACATGAAAATTATTTTTTATGTTTTTAAGTAACTACCTCTTCAAAGGTTTGGCCATGGTTTGGCTACCGATTTTTGGAAGTTTGGAGGCCGATTCCCGGGTCTTCGAAATCAATGCATTAGACATTTGAAGAAAATCATTGGGTATATCTTAAGAATTATATTTTTAGATGGCCACTAAGCATACGACTCGCCTGATGGTAAGCGGTTACCGTAGACTATGGATGCCTGCAACACCAGCGGTAATACTTACTGCTAATATAGCTCGTAGAGTTAGTATGTTGATGTGGCAATGGGCAGGCCACATCGCTCGAAGAACCGATAACCGATGGGGATGGAAGGTTCTCGAGAGCGGCCACGTACTGGAAGGGGACGCCGTACGTGGATGTCCCACCAGGTGGACCGTCGACCTGGTCAGAGTTACTGGGCGCTGCTGGATTCAAGCGGCCCGAAACCGCTTGAAGTGGAAGTTAATAGGGGAGGCCTATGTTCAGCAGTGGATATCCTTAGGCTGATATGATAATGATGAATAAAAATGG
This sequence comes from Achlya flavicornis, assembly GCA_947623365.1. Classification (NCBI taxonomy): domain Eukaryota; kingdom Metazoa; phylum Arthropoda; class Insecta; order Lepidoptera; family Drepanidae; genus Achlya; species Achlya flavicornis. The sequence goes on from OX392482.1 coordinate 11,926,154, forward strand.
TAGGTAAAGTAGAGGGCATTTTATGGAGAAATTCTACAATTAAAGTAAAAAGTGGTGGAAGAAAACCTGTTTATTTGTCAAATAACATCTAATATCTCGATTGAGGTCCTCTCCTGTCTGTCCATTTGTCACAGCCTGTATTCTCCGAATTCGTTTTCCGCGTCAGCTTGTGTTTATCCGCTAACTCTAAACCACGCAATGTATTTCGATGCAGTTTTAACCATCAGATAGAAAATTATTACTACGCATAGAAAAGACGCCATACGTCACAACTATGTTCCGTTAAAGTGAGGCCATTCGGCCACACTTTTTATACGCGATACCGTGACCGGGTGGGCTGCCGCGCAAATCGCTCCACTGTCACCACATTATGACATTGTACCCGTGCGAAGCCGGGGCGGGTCGCTAGTACTTACATAATTGCACCCTGACTCGGGGCATGCAAACGTGTTCATGCACACAGATGCATATCCTTGGTGGGAATCGAACATACAATCGGCGGCGTCGTGGAATCTTAACAAACTACACCAACTGGCCCGTCAAAAGTTTTTTTTAAGGTATTTCAGAATTTATATTTTTAAATGTTTGTCTACAGTTTGTCTACTGTTAACATTTTTACTGTGTCCAATTCAAACAGCTTCGTTCTCGCGGAAATGTATAGATGGCGGTTTGTCACGTTGAATTGTTTGCTTGCAATGACGCACTTCTAAATAGAGGGAGCTAGTATTTTTTGTTTGCTTAGTTCCGGTAATTTCCGCTAATATTATGTGAAAATGTGGCGCAAGGGTGAAAACTGAAATCTGCTGGAGAGGAGTCTGCGCCTTAAAACAAATTAATAAAGGGGCAAGTCGAGCTGGCTTCACATTATGGTGATTAACAAAAAATAAACATAATCACACAAACAAAATAAACATTTAAAATAATATATTTCCACCCTTGAGCTGCATTATAAAAATAAAAGTAAATTAAAATATAAATTTTACTTTAAAAAGCTTTGAGCAAAAAGCAAGCGCGCAAAGAGAAAAGAAGCAAGCTCAAAGGAGATACATATGATGTAACACAAGCATATGTATGACAATAGTGTGATAAAAAAAAACCAATTCAAATCTTTTGGTATAGCTAAAGGACACACCAATTACCCCAGAATAGGGGGGGTAGGGTAGGGTCCCTTTAATTATAAAGGGAAAAATAATAGATACTTATACCTAGATAACGCAAGTATCACGAGTCACGCACGACCCGTATTGAATGGCATTTTTTGAATACTATCTCAGAGTATATAAATACTGCTACTATTTTGTCACAAGCCCTATTTAGTGACGGAGAAACCAAATCAATTCAAGTGTATCGATGCAATTTGAGCGCGATTGTGGCCACGTTATAAGCATTTTATAGTAACTGTGTGAATTCAAATTCAAATTCAAAAATCATTTATTCAAATAGACCTTCGCAGGCACTTATGAAAAGTCTGACTCTAATATTCTAATACCGGTTCGGAAGGTTGCATTTGCTGAGAAGAGCCGGCAATAAACTCAGCAATTACTCTTTTCAAAACAAGCTTAGATTCATTACATAATATTTACATTCTAATCGCACTGAAAACAATTGCGTGCCCCGGCGCGGCGGCAAAATTACAAAGAAGACTGAATAAATATTTAATAAGTAAATAAATAGCAAAATTAAGCAGACCAGCCCCCACAAGCAGCACCTGTTCACAAGTATGACGCGTGTGGCAGCCATCGCCCTCCTCGCCATATTGGAGGGAAGTGAGCGACCCGCATAGCTTTAATGATAGCATATAATAATAGGTGATTCATATCCATTGCTGAGAAGGATTGGCCATCAATTTATTGATAAGTAGGTAGGTACCTTCATAGTTTATTTCATGTGACTCCTGTTAGTAAAGATTAGTAAAAGTTACCTGCCCCCCTAGACAAGATGGTTGTCGAAAAACGACAAACATTGTGTGCGATTGACATTTCAAATCGAAATATCTAGTGATTTTTAACATCTCTTATGTCAATCTCATGCAAAGGTTTGTTAGCATTAACATTATATTATTTAATTTCATACCATTGAATATTGATTAATTATAATTAGTTATTAGTATTATTTATTCTGAAAATGTAAAACAGTTTATTTTAATATGGTGGATTTGGATATCGAGGGATGGCAACACCAAAAAGGGATATTGTAACAACGGTGGCCATTGGAGAAAGTATTTTTATTAATTAATTGTGTATTTACCAAGTTTATCAACGGTGTAAATAAAGATTTAGCTTGTTCAAGCCGATTTTCTTTTCAGTAAATATGGTAAGGTTAACATTTCAGAAGTGCGGGATTAAGAAATCAGCTCACCGGTATGTACTTTTGTTATTTTCTATTTTGTGTGTCTTGTTCGTGACGAATAATCAACTATGGCTGGTTAGTAGTACGATGCCGCTAACAAATAAATTCTTAATATTACTACACTACATTTATTCTTAGATATATCTTAAGTAAACAGTTGTTTATGTACTTAAATAAAAGTTTCGTAAGAGAATCATACTACATTTATAAAAAAGCACTTATAGCAACATTAAAAGCAAAAACGTAATATATTATGGATTATTCAAGTAACAATGAATAATAATTAGTGAAATAACTAGAGGTATCTTTAATACCTAATACACAATTAACCTGCTGTACAATACAATACCCGCTGTATTGTAATAATATATCATATCCAGGAAATTAAATATGTACAATCGTCTATAATCGTAAGCTAATGATGAAAATAATATTCCTTGCTTATATGCTTATATGTCTTGACAAAAATCGAATGATACTTGGAAATACCTACCTACTTTTAAAATAATAATATTATAGTTCCTAAAAGCCAAAGAGAAGAGTCTTTCGAAGAATACTTCACTATATGGTGAGGGGCAGGGTCGCTCTTCGCGTCTGTCTGTCTGTCTCTTTGTCCGCTAACTCCTTCTAAAACACAAAACGAATTTGATGCGGTTTGCACTATCATTTGGATATTTTTTCAAGGAAGGATTAAAAACATGCATGTTATATATGCGGAGCGGGTTGTCGATGTTTCGTAAACACATGGAATGTTTTGCGCTTTCAATGCTGACATTGTATTTTGGAAGATGTCATAGATTTAAAATTTGCAAGAAACAGTATTCGCGATGCCGTGTACAAATTAAATTATTTATTTACTTTATGGCATCACATGTGTATAAAAGATGTAAAACAATATTTAATAGTTCACATGGACCCTGTAGGGCACAGCAATATTGATAGATACATTAGTAATAATTAAGTAAACATCATAATTATATAATAGTTTAAAGTTTATAACTAGCCTAGAATAATAATACACATTTAGTATTAATTGGTCAACAAAAACTGGTCAGTTGCTGTATAATTCAGGGGATCTTCGATCACTATTCGATTGCTACATTGATAGCTTACAATATTGACATTGTTATAGTAAATATTAAAAACATTAGGTAAAGTGACAAAACAATATTACCTAGTAACTCCTAATAATATTGTGATTAATACTTTAAACATAAAGTTTAAAACAAAACAAAGAAAAGAAGCCTAGACAAAATATTATCTTATTGCGTCAGAACATAAATCGCTTTTCTGGTGATATATATCGAACTTTTGATGGATAAAATCCAAGTTTATATTTTATTATTGTTTTTCTTTGGTTTCATTTTAATGTTAACAATTTCACGGTCGCTAATGCGTTCATCAGAGGGGCTGCCAATGGTAGTGGATCTATTATTGTATCTAACAGCAACATACAATTTTAAAATCGTACAGATATATATGTAGTAATTCTGTGTCTGTGAGCTGACATGTACAGAGATTGAACTTTCCATCATCGTATATGGATGAGAACCTCCGGCTGCTGGCTTTCATTGTTTTATTCTATAAAAGTTATTCGATGGGATGTAGCCTATGTCCTTTTCCATACCATAGGCTGTCTGCATGCCAAATTTCATGATGATCCGTTGAGTAGTTGCGGCATTGGGTCGTGACGGACAGGCAGACGAACTCACTTTCGCATTTATAATATTATAAGTTCTATGTTCTATAATAGAATAAATTCTTAGTAAAGTATTCAAATCGTCCATTGAGAAGATTATTACAAATGAGAGTATTTTGGAGAAGACGTGCCAAATATTATCTGAAGTAAGGGAATTTAGACCAACCACTAAGTACAAGTTAGAGAAAATTTATAATCATTTGGAATTAAATCTTATTACTCATTTCGAATCTATAATCCTAGTTTAATCATTACCTATGAAACTGTATACTATTGTAACTGTAAAATCTACTGAGATTTGTAAAGGATTTAATAAACATTGCACGATTAAATCTACGAAGGTAACTAATAAGTTAATGTCCTGTGACTGGGACACTAAAGGGGTAAGATTGAGTGGTGTGGTGACAACATGTATGAATTCTATCGAAAAAAAAAAAAAAATATAATAAAAACATATTCATATAACCTCAGAGTATGTAAATACTACGTACAAATATAACCAAGAGTTTCATGCATATGTTTCATCAATTATTCAAAAATGTTTAAATTATTGATACAACTCAAGATTCAACTAATAAAATTATAATTGTCTGGGAAATTATAAATACAGAGACTGTTCAAAATAAAAAAAAGAAGATGACACAATCAACCATAACATTAATGATAAATTTGATCTCGGATAAATTTGAAGTAACTAAAGCTGAAATAAAAAAAAATACAGAAGACCTATGGGGCTTATCAGTTAAAGTCATTTACCAATTATCACTAGTATTGCACCTATTTTAGGAGCTATTATTAATCATTGTATTATTGTTAATGGTTCCCCACTTTGATGAAACAGTAACATCATTACAATATTTAAATCTGGTTGCAAAAAAAAATAAAACCTTCCAATTATTGATCTACCCCTGTTCTTCAAAATCTTTGAGAAAGTTATGGTAAATATATTATTGGCTAATTTTACCAATAATCAGAATTTATAGGATCACCAGTTTGGATTTACAAAATACCGATCAACGACTGGTGCCAAACTTTAAAAGCATATTTTTGAGGCCTGGAAGAATTCACAGATTGCGTTTGGCTTATTTTATGATCTCTCCAAGGCATTTTATTGCGTACATCATCACAGCCTAGTTTTAAAACTTCAAGACCATGAAGTTTGTTGAGTGGCACTTGATCTTAATATCATCTTACCTATAACCAAAAGCAGTACTATGTCCTGAGGGTCTTCAGTGAAAACGGGCGTACCACAAGGATCAATTTTAGGCCGTGTTTTTGATATATAATAATGATATGCCCTATATGGTAAATTAATGGTCCGATATAGTTGTATTTTCTGATGATACCTCTTTAATTTTTAATGTTAATAGAAAATATACAGACCTTACGCTGCTCAATGACACCTTACCAGCTATATCAAAATGTTTTGCCACCACTAGTATTTTGCTTAATTGCTGTAAAACTAAATGCATAAGATTTTCTCTCCCCAAATGTTGTTGACGCTAACACTCAGTCGACGGTAAAAGACTTGAACTTGTGGATAGGATTTTGGAAGAGCTTTTCTCGGCGTAATACTATACAGTAAAATACAATGGGGTCCTCATATACAAAGATTAACTAGCAAATTAATTTCCACCACATTTGCGGTTAGAAAAACTGGACAAATTACGGATGTAGCTACAGCTAGGATAGTTTACTCTGCTTATTTCCATAGTGTAATGTTCTGCAGTCTCCGGTTGTGGAGCTCAGCTGCAGACTTTGAAACTATATTTCTTCTGCAGAAAAGTGCAATTCGCGCAATATATTGTTTGGGTCGTCGCGAATCACTACGAAATCGATTTAAGGAATTTAAGTTTTAACTTTAGCGTGTCCGAAAAAAAGTTAATATAAAATTGTGACACGTAGATCCAGGTTATCTAAAACTAATAAGGCTTTTCTCGGGAATTGCATTCGATTCTATAGTAGAATCCAAGTTGAGGTAACTAAAATGTTTTATAGTAAATTCAAAGATTGTATAAAATAGAGGTTAACTGACAAAGCCTACTACGGGATGGTTCATTGCGTGGGGGACGGGAATGTGTGGTTGTAGTGGCTTTCCTCTGCGCTTGCGTTCCCCTGGCTGAGTGACAATTGTATAAGTAACCATTATGTTTTTGGAATAATTACTGTGATATGGAAGAAATGATCCACCAAAGAAAATAATGCCTTGCTGGGCTTCTTGCCGGAGTCGTCTCATTTTAAGTATTCCGAACCGGTGGTAAATTCAACTGTATGAACTTAACGTGTATAGGTGACTTACCTGCCTGAACTGAATGGATTACTTTTTTGTTGATTCTGCAAGAAATGCAGTAGGTACGTAGTTTAGCTGCAGATAATATTGGTAACAAATCAACGTGCCATGAAAATTTACTTTTCTTTGAATTAGATGGTTTTGTTATGTGCACGAATTATCACACACATATACACCCAAAGGGTAAGAGAAAAAAGAAAACAGGAACTTTATGGATAAGCGCTGTCCTTAAAAATAACCGATACGAGGTATCCTGCTTTTAAAGTATTTATCCTGGCAATTCTTTAAACAAGTGGATAACTATTACTATATCTTTCAAAAGTGACAATGAAAACAAACAAACTTAATGCGAGTGATTTTGATGATAACTCTCAAGTTGATAATAAGACATTTTAAGAGTATACTAAATAAGTTCATACTTAAAAATAATAATAAATAATGATAATAATAAATCGTTATTATCAGGCTACTTGTGGCCCATAGATAAATAATAAAACAATTTTTGATAGTATAAAACACTTAAGCCTATGGATGGTAGGCGCTGCTGCAGTTTGCCTTTGTGCCATCGTGTGGCACTTGTCCGCGAAAGCGATAATCCTTGTTGCTACAGTCAATGTTACAGGTCATCAAATTGGCCAGAAATTACATTGCTGCTTAGATACTAGGTACTCAAGGCTTTACAATACATGATAAAAATCATGTTTGAGTCATCATCATCATCGGCCTATAGTGTTCCGCTGCTGAGCGGAGGCCTCCTTTCACAAATCAGGGTGAAAGGGAATGTGCATGGGCAGATGCTCCACCGCGCGTACCCGCTGCGGATCGGTGGAGGTAGGCTAGTGGTGAACCTACTGTTGAAATTTTAAAGCCGCCTAGAGGGCCTCCAACTAGCGACTGTCACAATTGAGTGATAGCCGGGACCAAAGGCTTTACGTGCCTTCCGAAGCACGGAAACGCTCGATTTGAAATGCCACTGGGCGGTCGCCCATCCAGATGCCGATCGCGACGGACGTGGCTTGACTGTGCCGATCGATTAAGAATGGGTAATCATGCTATACCACCACAGTACACCACGAGCGCTTGAGTACTTGAGCTTGCGCACGTTTGAGTGTTAGGATGGTAATATTTGGATAATTAAATTGATGATTCAGGTATACCCATAAAAACTCGTAAGTGAAACATGCTGCTATATGCGGTGATCACTAACAACTCGTAAGTGAAACATACTGCTATATGCGGTGATCACTAACAACTCCTAAGTGAAACATGCTGCTATATGCGGCGATCATTAACAACTCGTAAGTGAAACATGCTGCTATATGCGGTGATCACTAAAATCACGTAAGTGAAACATGCTGCTATATGCGGTGATCACTAAAACATTCTAAGTGAAACATGCTGCTATATGCGGTGATCACTAAAACCTCCTAAGTGAAACATGCTGCTATATGCGGTGATCACTAAAACCTCCTAAGTGAAACATGCTGCTGTATGCGGTGATCACTAACAACTCGTAAGTGAATCATGCTGCTACATGCGGTGATCACTAAAAACATCCTAAGTGAAACATGCTGCTATATGCGGTGATCACTAAAACCTCCTAAGTGAAACATGCTGCTGTATGCGGTGATCACTAAAACATCCCAAGTGAAACATGCTGCTGTATGCGGTGATCACTAACAACTTGTAAGTGAAACATGCTGCTTTATGCGGTGATCACTAAAAACTCGTAAGTGAAACATGCTGCTATATGCGGTGATCACTAACAACTCGTAAGTGAAACATGCTGCTATATGCGGTGATCACTAACAACTCGTAAGTGAAACATACTGCTATATCCGGTGATCACTAACAACTCCTAAGTGAAACATGCTGCTATATGCGGCGATCATTAACAACTCGTAAGTGAAACATGCTGCTATATGCGGTGATCACTAAAATCACGTAAGTGAAACATGCTGCTATATGCGGTGATCACTAAAAACTCGTAAGTGAAACATGCTGCTATATGCGGTGATCACTAACAACTCGTAAGTGAACCTTGCTCCTATATGCAGTGATCACTAAGATTTCGTAAGTGAAACATGATGCTGTATGCAGTGATCACCAAAAACTCCTAAGTGAAACATGCCGCTGTATGCGGTGATCACTAAAACCTCGTAAGTAAAACAGGCCGCTGTGCATGATCGCTGTAAGTAAGTAACATAAAGACGATGAAATATGTTGCTTATCATTGCCGTGACCATCTTCTTTTAAAGGCTTATTTGTTATGTTATCTACAATTAATACTTGAAGCAAAAACTTTCGCTCCCTTTTTAGGGATATTGCGCGCACGGAGGATTGTAAGATCTTTCATAGCTAACATTTATTTATTTATTCAATTTTAAGAATATAGTCGAATTTCGACTCATGGCGACCTCTAGTATAGTATAAAATGATAAAACATGGTGATATCACATAATGCAAAATGTATAAGACATACAACGCATACAAATACAAAAATTAAAACTAATCGTAAGATGATGTGAAGACAGTTTGATTAAAACTAATGAATTACACTTTATTTCCACAGATGTTCCACGAATCAGCTAGTTAATATCTTGAGGTTCAAAGAAGGAAATCGATAATGGATAGCAGTAAAAACATAAATAATAATATCTAATTATGTCTATTGATATCGACAAGAAGAACTTATGATGATATTTTATTTTAATCGTAAGATGAAGTGAACACAGTTTGATTAAAACTAATGAATTACACTTTATTTCCACAGATGTTCTACGAATCAGCTAATACATATCTTGAGTTTATTCAAAGAAGAATAATTAAAAACAATAATGTCTAATTGTCTACTGAAATCGACAAGAAGAACTTAAGATGATCTTAAATTTATGTTTAAATAATAATATGTATATTGATTTATATAATTGTTAATGATAATTTATTAACGTAATCTTTATTATATATTTATTTCGCTGAATAATATTATTAGAAACCTACCTTTGTTGACAATGTGTTGTAATTTAGAATAGTAATTATTTGTATAGAGACATACAGTATACGAATGGCCGAAACGGAACAGGGACATTCCGTTAAACAGGACGGCCGTCTGTTAGCATTAACATTATATTATTTAATTTCATACCATTGAATATTGATTAATTATAATTAGTTATTAGTATTATTTATTCTGAAAATGTAAAACAGTTTATTTTAATATGGTGGATTTGGATATCGAGGGATGGCAACACCAAAAAGGGATATTGTAACAACGGTGGCCATTGGAGAAAGTATTTTTATTAATTAATTGTGTATTTACCAAGTTTATCAACGGTGTAAATAAAGATTTAGCTTGTTCAAGCCGATTTTCTTTTCAGTAAATATGGTAAGGTTAACAGGTTGATCGTTTCGATTGTCGTCAACCATCTTGTCTACTGGCCCTGTTAGTTAGAGATATTTTGAAGTCAGTCCGTCAGTGCCGTCATATTAGTAAGTGATCTTCATAAAACTGGACTTTATTGAAATCCCAATTTGATAACATTTTGACCTCAGCGGGTCACCGAACGAGTCAATGGATGGTTTTCTTAACTCGTTTGATATTCACGTGTTCCATTAATATGATACAATTGTAGAAAAAGGAAGACCATTTCAACGAAGAAGGTATTTTTTATACAACTAAGGCAGCAAACATACTGCCTGCCTGGTGGTTAGCGGTTACCGTATCCTGCCGGCGCGTTGCCGACCCTGCAGGAATCTTTACACAGCCTTTTTAAAGAACCCCATGATGTACTCCCTTGGGAAAACTACAGTGGGGAGCTCAATCCATAGTCTGAGCGTCCGCGGAAGGAAGTTCCTTTGAGACAATACGAAACCATCCTGGTTTCAATAGTGTCGATGGACTCCATCCTTACACATGTCGGTTGCGATAGTAGAAGGTAGCTGTGGGCATCAGGTCAAACAATCCTACAGAACACTGTCCGTTGTACAAGCGGTAGAACACTTATAAGGAGGTAAGTATTTGTAGACACTTTAACTGGTTCTAGTACAAGCTCTGCTTACTTAGGGATCAGATGGCTGTGCGTGATCTCCTAGTAAAAATTACTAAAATTCTGCTGTAATACTTGAATGGCCCCATATTTCGCAGATGGTAAGGTAGGGGTAAGGTCCGATGTTACAACAGGCGTTTCGTTTTAAAATCCACAGATAAGGCTCTGCAAACATATGAAAATGGCATTACAAGTGATTCAGCTGCATGTTGCTGACCTACATAAATACCATAATTAATAATGTTCTTGGAATTAAATTATCCTTGTTATTCAATTCAGTCGGTGCAATATGTACGCTTCTTCCATTCATCTCTTCTATCCGTCATACTAGTATTCACTCCTTTCTTACCCATATCATCTTTCACACAATCCATCCATCTGATTTTCGGTCTTTCCCCTTCCCGTATATCCATCCACTTTCATATTCATAACTTTTTTAGTGACGTGGCTTTCATTTCTCCTCATAACATGTCCATACCATGATAAACGGTTCTCTCTCAACTTTTCAGTCACTGGCGCTACTTTCAATCTTCCCCTTATGTACTCATTTCTTATCTTATCCATTCTTGTCACTCCACACATCCATCTCAACATCCTCATCTCAGCTGCATGCAATCGTCTTTCATCCGTCCTCTTTACTGCCCAGCATTCCCTTGTAGGATTGAGTAAGTACCTATAATACTGTGCTGTAGGTATACTTGGATACAGCATAGAATACTCAGTACTGTCAGCATTAATACTAAATTACGCTTCAAGTCTTTACTATTAGTTCAATCTGGCCACGTTCATTAAGATTTCAAGTTCATTAAGAGATTCATGTCGCACAGTAAACATTTTATTCAAAATGTTGAAGTGGTATCGATTCAGAAGCAAACTGAATGATCCAAATGACGTTCTTAACGATTTCCTTTGAATTTTATTGCTTAACTAATTAGGTACTTATCGTAAAAATTATCTTACGATAAAAATGTCAGCCACTGGGTATTTTTGGACCCAGGATAGTTATAATTACCTAACCTATTGCCAATGCTTAAAGTTCTGTGTTTCTTGCCGGAGTGTATTCCGAACCGGTGGTAAATTCAACTGTAATGTACCAATTTAACGTTCATATTAAGTGCCTTACCAGGGCCTAAACTTAATTAATGATTTATTGATTTTGATTTAGTTCAATTTTGGCTGGCGTTTCTATTCAATCATACTATAGGGCAAAGGCCTCCCTTCCCACGTTACTCACTCTCCTCATGTATATTGTTTTATAAAACGTCTGGCGCCAAAAATGATGTCATCCATGTCTCAAAGAAAATCAATAGCGAGCCACCATAGTAAAGAAAGTGTGGTGACCACCCTAGCGGTGAGAGGTCACCACACTTTGGTTACTGCGTAGTGAGTGTTGTTGATAATGTTATTATTAATTGCTGGATAAAGTCCGAGATGGAAGTCTCTTTATCCTCTATTTCATACTATTATTTATGATACACATGCAGCAAGAAACTGATTGAGTGTACTTATCACTGCACTTTTCACTGAGTCTATTTTTAAAAGAGTTCACTGTTTTTGCACTGAGCCACTGATAACTGTCAAGGGCAGCCACAGGGCCAATAACATCATAGACGAGGTACCTACCTACTATAAATAATTGGCAACTATAGGCTTCTATATAGACGGGCCAGGGCCAGTAGACAAGATGGCTACCGACAATCGTCATCGACTCCGTATGAATCATGCAGACCCTTATTTAAAAAACTAGAGTTATTATCACTGACATGCTTATATATATTCGAGGTCTGTATCTTTGTTATACATATTTTTTTAAGAAAGCTAGTGACATTTACCCTCGTAGTACCCGAAACCCTGATAGGTTGGTCCTTGATCATATTCCAAGGACTGCTTTATACAGCAAAAATTGTGCAGCCATGTGTGTTCAAATATTTAATAATATTCCTAATAATATAGCTCGACATTTCAAAGATTTAAATGTAAACTATATAAATGGCTGAGTGAAAATTGTTTCTATTCCATAAGAGAATATATGGATTTTGTAAACAAATAAATTTGAAATTAAAGATAGACATAAACTATTATTGGAAAATGTGTACATGATTTATGTTTGACATTACTACTAATAAATTAAGTGTTTTGATCTCTTGTAATCTGTATTGAATTTTTATTTTTTGACTTTGTATACTTATTTTTATTATTTGGATTTGTGATTTTTATTATATTTTGCATACTAATTATTTTGGTGACATGTGTAAGCTCAAATGTTTTTAATTGAAGACCCTGTAATACCATGTGTTTTTGCAAATAAATGATTTGATTGATTGATTGATTAACAGTAAACGATCAACCTTTGTATGGAATTGACATTTCAAATCGACATAGCTGCATAGGTATCACGTGATGTTTAACAATGTCTTATGTCAATCCCATACAAAGGTTGATCGTTTACTAACGATGACGATTGTCGACAACCATCTTGTCTAGGGGGGCAGTTGATATATAGACGGGCAAGTTGGCGCGATTAGTTAAGACTCTGGTTAAGATTCCACCTATGGCGCCCCAGGTCGTGGGATCGATTTCCCCACAGGACATGCATTTGTGTGCATGAACATGTCTGTATGTCCTAAATCTGGGTGTAATTATGTATATTAAGTATGTATTTACAAACAAAAAGTAGTAAATGTATTATATCAGTTATCTGGTTTCCATAGTACAAGCTGCTTAGTTTGGGATCAGATGACCGTGTGTGAGGAATGTACCAGGATATTATTATTATTTATATAAAAATACACTTTCGGGCTGCCATTAACAAGCAGCTGTATTTATTATGATTTCAGTATTTTCCCTTGATCATAATTTAATGAAAACGGCGACAAGCGTTGCATAGAATCAGTGCGAGCCGCGGCGCGGGGTGTGGAAACATCTTTTATGAATGAACCCACAATGAACCAGATTGGTTAGTTTAGACATGGTTTAGACCTTTGACAATACCGCGCTATTCACAAAAAAAGGATTCTATAGGCCCAAACTTTCCTTCTCCCCTTAAATAATAAATAATAATAATAGGTGGGTACTACAAAGTACCCTAACACCAATAAAAAAATTATTTTGATATTTCTCATAAGGATTATGAAAAACAAACCCACCAAATCGATACCTAGTCATCTCGTATCTCCCACACGAATTGATTGTGTCAAATTAAAAGTTGCTAAAAGTGTTGTTGGGCTGTAATGAGTGGACTTGCGAGAGGTCTTTCGGGATGATCTACCTTTTCGGAATAGCATGGCGAGGGAGAGTCAAGGGAGTACCCCTTGGGAAAACCACGTAGACATGACGTAGACTGACGTATGTCTGACAAGTAGGATGATGCGCGCACGTGATTTCCACATTCAGTCTAAGTACCTATAAACCTAAAACCAAGTAAAGTCAACCTCAGTAAACCTACTACCATGGATTTGAACTACGAGAATATACAAAGAAAAACGATACCCGACAGTCCGATCATCGTTGTCAAATATCAACTAATAGAATTGACCAAAATTTACATCTGGTCGGTTTTGCTCCAATTCTATTGGTTCATATTTATGTGTTTAAGTTCCAGAGTATGCTCCATGCCAGGAGCGTAGCTTCCGCCACCCGTATCAGCCGTATCAAAAGCACTTGCTAGTTGATGAATTGGGTTGCTCGGTATGATATCTCTGAAGGGAATTTTCTTCGAACCACAACAAGTAAACAGGTTTTTTTTACTGAGTCACTGTCCATCCATGTTTGAAGTCTACAACTATTTTTGTCGTATTTTTACCTCCTTTGATGAAGTTATTGTATGGTAGTATAAATGTTGACCATATTCAAGGAATGAGTTTTCTCAACATCACGTAAAACAAGCAAACAGGCTTTTGATATATCTACTGTGCTTTTACTGAGTCACTACACTGTCCATGTTTGATGTCATACCACAAATATTATCTTTCTCTTTTTAGGGTTCCGTAGCCAAATGGCAAAAAACGGAACCCTTATAGATTCGTCATGTCTGTCTGTCTGTCTGTCCGTCCGTATGTCACAGCCACTTTTTTCCGAAACTATAAGAACTATAATGTTGAAACTTGGTAAGTAGATGTATTCTGTGAGCCGCATTAAGATTTTCACACAAAATAAAAAAATAAAAAAAAACTTAATTTAACTTATGGGGTCATAAGTGTGGGGTATATGGATAGGTCTTCAAAAATGATATTGAGGTTTCTAATATAATTTTTTTCTAAACTGAATACTTTGCGCGAGAGACACTTCCAAAGTGGTAAAATGTGTGTGTCCCCCCTGTAACTTCTAAAATAATATATAAATAAGATAAATCTAAAAAAAATATGATGTAGGTACATTACCATTGAAAACTTCAAACATGAAAATTGGTTTGAATCTAGTAAGTAGTTTTTTTTAATACGTCATAAATTGAAATTCATATCAAATACTCAGGTCTACGAATAATAAAAACTCAGGTCTATACTACCATTTAGGGCCCACGAATGGTCTTACGTCCTCGTTACGATTACCACCAAAGTTACGCGGTAGAGCCCCAGATCCCAAACTACGCAGAGCTTGTACTATAGGAACCAGATAACTATACTTAACCCCGACGCAAAAAGAGGGGTGTTATAAGTTTGACGTGAGTCTGTCTGTCTGTCTGTGGCACCGTATCTCTTAAACGAGTGAACCAATTTCAATGCGGTTTTTTTTTATGAAAGTAGATTTTCTTGCGCTGGTTCTTAGATATTTTGTATCAAAATTGGTTCAGCCGTTTGAAGATCATGAGCTCATTTCTAGTTGAACAGATGTAAGCAGCTCCCACAGCTCTCATCGATAGTTTCGGAGATATGTAATGAAATTTTGTATACCTATTTCTTTGGAAGCTATTATTGCAGTTTCAATAATATTTCAGGAAATATTTAGGTACATGTCGAATAATCTCCTTTTTTTTAACGCGATAAAAAAATTTGTTAGTAAGCTGAAGTGGCAATGGGCAGGCCACATCGCTCGGCGAACCGATAACCGATGGGGAAGGAAGGCATAAGGAAGGTTCTCGAGTGGCGACCACGTACTGGAAAGCGCCGTGTGGGACGACCTCCCACCAGGTGGACCGATGACTTGGTAGGAGTCGCTGTCGCTGGGTTCCGTTGGATGCAAGCGGCCCAAAACCGTTCCAAGTGGAAGTTAATGGTAGAGGCCTATGTGCAGCAGTGGACATCCTTAGGCTGATATTAGGCTTATCCATATTTTTTTTTATCATCATCATCATCAGATGATGATGATAAAAAAAAATATGGATATAGATACTTACATCTCAGAGTAAATAAATACTACGTACCTACCTACCTACCTACAACATAATCCTTGTAATTTGTCTACATAAGTAAAATATTATTTAACTCTAACTTCAGTATTTCCACAGAAACATTCCTGCTATTTACCGTTTATAGTAGCTAGCACAGATTACAGAATAATTCAGATGGAGCGCGCGGAACACGAAAGTGAAGCCAAAAAAGCAAATACAAATTGAAAATCTGATACCTGGTATTCGTTTTCCAGTTTGTATTTGCATTGTTTAACCACAGTTTCTTAATAAAGGAGTGTTTTTTGTTACATAAAGTTTGTTAAACAAAGCAAATACACATTCAAAAGCGAATACCAGGTACGTGTTTTTCAATTTGTATTTGCTTTTTTGGCCTCACTCCCGTGTTCCGCGCGCTCCATCTGCCTTATTCTGTAATCTGTGGTAGCTAGGTTACTTTATATCAATTCGTTGCAATGTAAATAGCTGCAGGAACATTGCTTTAGTTTGAACACAAACACAGTAAACTTGCTGATGTATCGCCCTGTAACTAATAGTCATGTAGGGAAATCAGACACTTTGAATGGCTAATTTGATCATAATGTATTTATTCTCGACCCTAAGCGTTCAGCAGAGCTACATGTAGCCTACAGTAGTTATAACTTATGGCTTTTAATTATATTGGAGTTAGTTGTCTTTCATGCTCATGCAAGTAAGCGCCATCTATTGACAAGCGTGTAAAACGTTTTCATATTAGACAGTAGCGTACCGTCTCTTCCCATGGCTGAAATGGTTTTAGTCAGTGCATGTACTCTGTCTGACTGCTATACTTTATGATGATGTCGAAGGTGATAGAGCAAGATCCCAGCAGGGCAGCCAGACTTTCCAAATTTTATGATCGACAAATACCACATTTCATTCATACCTAGTACCTGAGCTAGTACCTACCTACTTACTTACCTGTAAATTATCCGTCGCGCGCGTCGGGCCAAGCTAGCAAGTATGTATACGTTTGAAGTACGTACTAACACTACTTACCCAATTCTACACATTTTTTCCATCATAAAATAAGGAAGGTCTGGCGGGCCTGGGATCTTGGACTGCAAGGGAACTCTACCTTTTGAGTTTGCTACGGGAGAAATCGTATGAAATATTGTGATTCTGAAATTGTACACTAGAGGCGCTGCCCGAATCAAAATCTACCTATTACGATTCATGAGATACAGCCCACTGACAGAGAGACATACAGAGGAACGCGCGGACAGCGGAGGCTTTTGAATTAACCCAAAAAATGAGCTCAATGAATGGCATACCCACCAGCCATCATTAAATTTGGCACGGAAGCTTTGGCATAGAGACGAAGGCTGGCATAGACTTTTTTATCCCGATAACGCCGGTGAAATTGCGGGGGACATCTGTCTCCCTTCTGGACAAAGAATTTTATACCCAAACTTGGGTTTTCAAAGATTCCAAGGTTTCTCCAAAAGCTCCTTCCAAACTATGTAACCAGACCAACGCCTTATAAAACGGGAGACAAAATTCCATATTGATCAGTAAATGTAGACACCGTGTCGCCAGTCAATGTCAAAGATTAAGATCTTCTTTTACACAGATATGACACGATAAACTTAGCTGGAAGTATGTTTCAATTTACTTAAATATGCTACAGTTTCTAATGAAAAGAATTTTCTAGAATATGATAAGAAAAATCTCAGTTTATTTAAATGTCAGAAGGCAGACAAATATGCAGTACCTCTACCATGAGTTTTCTACGCTAACGTAATCTACACTCGCTAGCGACTACAGTGAATATTTTGTATGACGGGCAGCGCCTCTAGTGGACTCTTTTGGAAGGATTTCATACAAAATGTTTCACCGTAGTCGCTAGCGTGTGTAGATTTCGTTAGCGTAGAAAACTCATGGTAGGCGTACAGGCAATCCACCACCATGGTAAATGACCACCGTGACCTATGGACATCAGTAATAACAGTTTTCCAATATGTTGGCGACGTTTTACAATGTTTAGAAACAAGGGCGTAGCCTGGATTGTATACGGAGGGGAGCAGGCAAAGAAAATCCTAGATTATTATCCTTATATTAGAGATCACATCCCGTATTGTTGGATACTTCAACTAGATGGCGGTGGCCTACCAGCCGCTACAAAGCGCCCTACCACCAAGCTATGGTTTCCTCACGATGTTTACCTTCACTGAAAGCTCAAGCTCATTGCAAGCGACACGACATTCGAAGTAATTAAGGCTGAGCTATAATCGCTTCAGTGTATGCGTGTGTTTCCAGTCTCACCATGTTATAGCTTTGATGGAAAATATTTTCTAACGCTTACTTGGTTAGCCAACAATATATGTAGTTTTATTTGATTTCACGAATACTATTATAATAATAGTAATAATCTTCTTATATATAAAATTCTCGTGTCACAATGTTAGTTACCTTACTCCTCCGAAACGGCTTTACTGATTTTTACCAAATTTTATATGCATATTCAGTAGGTCTGAGAATCGGCTACTATCTATTTTTCATACCCCTAAGTGATAAGGGTAGGCACCACGCGAACGAAGTCGCGCCGGTCAGCTAGTATAATATAATAATCCGCCATGTGGGATGTTGATTCGATGATCATTGTCCCGATAGTTGTTTCGGCAAACGGTCTCATCTCGACCAACATCTTGAGAGGCTTTCGCTGGATGGCTGGATCAAGGGTCAGATACAGAAGGCGGTACTCTTGGACACGGCGCGCATCGTCAGGAGATTCCTCTCTGTGCAGCCCTAACCGCCGGTAACTTGGGCCCTTCCCCGCTGCCGGCAGCACACTAGGATTAGGTTTTTTTACAAAAACTTTAGATTAGAAAGATACGTAATAGCCCGGCAGATCCCAAAAAATATGGGGGAAACCTCGTGGCGGAACATCGTTGCAAGATTGTTGCGTAGTTATAGATTAGATTGTTGTGTCTACGAAATGTTTATTCTTTGCCGTGCCCTTACTAGTTCCCGCATTCCTGTTTTCCAGCAGTCCCCGTCTA
This sequence comes from Achlya flavicornis, assembly GCA_947623365.1. Taxonomy (NCBI): domain Eukaryota; kingdom Metazoa; phylum Arthropoda; class Insecta; order Lepidoptera; family Drepanidae; genus Achlya; species Achlya flavicornis. The sequence goes on from OX392482.1 coordinate 11,944,902, forward strand.
TATCCCACTGTGTGCATACTATAACTACTTGTAAGTGTTGATAGTTATCCGAATTAGGCCAAAAACACCGTGAATATCAGGTATTTTAAAATGACAGTTTTATTATTCGCCATTTTATTTCAGTGTTTTTAATTCGCAAAGATTACCTGTAGGATAAATAAAAGTAGGTAACTAATTGCAAAAATCTTTTATAAATGCTATTTTATTGTGTGGTAATTTCCGAAGGGTCATTTTAGTTTAAGTAAATCGATGGTGATGTAGCTTGATTAACGGCAAAGTTAAGCAAATACCCACAGATTACAGAATAAGGCAGATGGAGCGCGCGGAACACGGGAGTGAGGCCAAAAAAGCAAATATAAATTGAAAAACACATACCTGGTATTCGCTTTTGAATGTGTATTTGCTTTTTTTAACAAACTTTATGTAACAAAAAACAGAAAACACTTTATTAATAAACTGTGGTTAAACAATGCAAATACAAACTGGAAAACTAATACCAGGTATCAGATTTTCAATTTGTATTTGCTTTTTTGGCTTCACTCTCATGTTCCGCGCGCTCCAACTGCCTTATTCTGTAATCTGTGCAAATACCCATTCGTACAATAGGTATTTCAAGTAAAGTCGTTGGTCTCGGCTATTATATTTTAACTGTGATAGTTATTAAGCTAGTTTAGAGGCCTCCTATGCAACTTGGAAACTCCAACAGTAGGTTGACCTACCTCCATCGATTCGCAGTGGGGTGCGTGGTTGGCGTGGCAATTCCCTTTCACCCTCATTTGTGAAAGGAGGTGCTCAGCTTTGGGACATTATAGGCTGATGATGATGATGAAATCTTCTAATAAAAATGTTTTCCAAAACTATATTGATTTCAGTCTTCATGCTAAAAAAAATCCCTATCCTTTGTTTTTCTGAAATCAAGCATGGACGCACCATTATAATCCTTACGATAACCTCCAAAAATTATGTTACAAATAAGTATGAATCTTATTTGTGACCTGCACTCGTATATCACTTCATGTTTAATTCTAGGTCAAAATGGGGCTGCCCAAATTAGAAACCTGCTGTTTCGTGTTTGATTTGAAGACTGGAAATACAATTCTAGGATGCTTGAATTCGGTAAGATATTGATTATTTGTCAAACCATACACCAAGTAAAATTTGTAACCTCTACTAATACCGATAAAAAATTCGTTCGATTTCCGCGACAGATTTTCTTTTGACGCTTGGTAACCTCATACCTGGGCCCTTACCGATCACAAACCTGGGCCCTTACTAGAAAACATAGCAGATCACTTAGAGTCTGTCAAAATAAAATGGAGAGAAGCATTCTAAACATCAAGTTACGGGACAAAATCAAACTAAAGGCAAATAAGAAGTAAAACAAAAGTTACAGACGTCACATATACAGTGAAAAAACTTAAATGGAATTGGGTGGGCCACATGATAAGAAACGGGAGAAACAAGTGGACAAAATATGTCACCGGGTGGTACCCTCGTGATGGGAAAAGAAAGAAAGGTCATCAAAAAATTAGATGGGAGGATGAAATAAAAAAAAAATGCTGGCACAACATGGCAAAGAAAAGCCACAAACAGGAAGTTATGGCAAACCCTAGGGGAGCCCTTTGCCAAAGGGCAAACTGATACTAACGCTACCGATGTCGAAGATAAAAAATAAAGAGTACAAACAATATAATTAATTAATGGATTGAAAAAAAAAATATTTATAATATATGTGAATGAAATATATGTAATATAATTGTATCAGAAATAAAGGCTAATTGAAATTGAAACCTTCTTTTTTCAGGTACTATCATTCACGATGACAGTAGTAATGATAGTTAACGCTGTAACAGTGGGTACAGTTGAGGAAGATATGCCAACCACGGCCCCGGACGTGGAGAACATTGAGCTGGAGGTAGCAAGAGCTGAAGTGACCGGCCTGTACGTCATGTGCATCATTCTGGTGCTCATGTTCCTCGCTAAGTTTATCTTTGACATCGTATTTATTTATGGTGTTGTTGCTGTAAGTATTACCTGTTTGATCTTCTAGTTTCCTGACGCAGTTCCCTTTAGTCACATAATAGTGCGTCCATGCTTGGCGAACCGAGCACGAGCCGAGCCACGAACGAGCACACTGCGAGCACGATTCGCGTAGCTTGGACGGGCTGGCGAGGCTCGAACGAGCATTCGTAGCGTGCTCGACTGCGCTCCGCCCGATTGACAGTTTTTTCACGAACACAGGGATTCGCATCGCTCTCGTTGAAGGCTCGTTAAGTACGTCCATGCTTGAAATTGCGAGCAACGAACGAATCCTGTTCGTTCGAGGCTCGGCTCCATTACAGCTTATTGATACAAAGAATACGAAATTTTATATAAAATACTTTTCATCCAAGAGTGAAGCTCGATTCTAATTCAGATCTGAGACTATCAGTAGAATACTGAGACAAGCCGTGTCGGTTCGAATTCAGATCATACAATCATCTTGACCTTTCGGCGAATACATCATCAGGACTCCATATCACTTAGCATACGATACTTTGTAATCTGCCCCTGGCTGGCTTCCACCTGCTGCACATGTTGCAGCAGCTGCACTTGAGAGCAGTTCCTTCTAAGCTTTGTGTGTTTGTCAATTTCGGCCTCATCAACACATATTTCAATATGATAGGTATACTGTGTGTGATCTAATCTACATACAGACAGAGATTGACAATTTGAAAAATCATACCTTCTTGCTCTTGTCGGTGTAGCTTCTGTAGCTTCCTCCAATCTACTCCATCGTTAGCAACTACCTGCACCTCCTTATACGAAATGAGGTTTACCCGGAAAAAAGCCTATTCACTCTGGCCTTGAATACATCTAGTTTAAAGGTGACATCTATTTATGCTTCTAATTTTAATTGCTTTTTATATTTACCTAAATGACTAATATTTTCAGGAGCGAGCCGGCATCATCAAGTCTTACTTCATTATGTGGATCGTGTTCTTCCTGCTGTCTATGTTCATATTCTTCCTCAATTCACCGAAGTTCACAGCGGGAACAATCTGCACTGAACTATTTTATATTGGTAGGTACCTCAACTCCACTTTTTACCAATAATTCTTTCATAATCGATACTCGGATGAAGCGCTCGTGGTGTAGCATGTCCCACTGCTGAGCACAGGCCTCCTTTCACAAATGAGGGTGAAACGAAATGGGCAAATACTCCACCACGCATGCCCACTGCGGATTGGTGGAGGTAGGCTAGTGGTCAACCTGCTGTGGGAGTTTTCAAGTCACCTAGGAGCCCTTCAACTAGCTTAACGACTATCACAATTAAGTGATAACCGGGACCAACGGCTTTACGTGCCTTCCGAAGCACGGAAAACGCTCGAGTTGAAATACCACTAGGTGGTCAGCCAACCAGGTATCATCCCCACCGGTGTAGTAGCATGAACGGCTACTCATGCTTCACCACTTGGACTTTATAGTCATACTAGTCCTTAATGATGATCATATCTTCTTCGTAGATAAATAACCTTTTTAATTTCACCTTTATACATTCGTGGTAATATGTTTCAGGCCTCAACATATACGTGATTCTTCTCAGTCACAGCTTTTACCAACAATTGAATAACCGAGAAGATGTATAAGAAGTAACATACCATAACATTTTATGACAAATCAGAAGTATTTTCAAAAATTACTTATGAATTTGATTGAGAATAAAAATATTCTAAAATTTATTTTTATCATCAAAGTAAAAAGTAAATTCTATTATTATAATTAAGAAGGTATCTATTTCCTTGAAATTTATTAAAAGTACTGTATTATACTGTAATCTATATATATAAAATGCTTTGTCCTGAATGACTGACTGACAATCAACGCACAGCCTAAACTGCTGATCGTAGAGACCTGAAACTTAGAGGGTGTGTTCTTTGTATGACGTAGGCATCAGATAAGAAAGGATTTTCCGAAATTCTACCCCTAAGGGGGTGAAAAATGGGGGCAAAGTTTGTATGGGATAACGTGATTCCTTGGTCCGATCTACTTCAAATTTTGCATACACATTCCTTAACAGAATTGATGGAAGATGTGTTTCGTATTTTATTTGAAGTCATCGCCTAACGGGGTCAAAATGGGGTAGAAAGTTATTTTAGGGGTGATTTCCTTCGAAGTTGATATCAATACTCCTTAGTACTTTTGATTTAAATAACATTTTTTATTTTGACACATGTTTGAAATCTCAATCCGATTTTCACAGATTACAGAATAAGGCAGATGGAGCGAACGGAACACGGGAGTGAGGCCAAAAAAGCAAATACAAATTGAAAAACACATACCTGGTATTCGCTTTTTAATTTGTATTAGGCTTTGTTTAAAAAACTTATTTAACGAAAAACACTTTCTTTTTATAAATTAGCATACAGCAGCTTTTAAACATAGCAAATACAAATTCAAAAGCGAATACCAGGTGTTTTTCAATTTGTACCTAATTGCTTTTTTTGGCCTCACTCCCGTGTTTCGCGCGCTCTATCTGCCTTTTGTTCTGGAAACTGAAATGCTCTTTAAAATTGGAATGTCAAATATAAAAGAATATTTAAGTCGGATTAGAATTCGAAATTTGTTTGGAAGTTCATTTTCTCGGACTTTTTGTCGGGAACTTGCAGAGTGACGTTGCGTTTTCATTTTTATATTCATAAATTCGTGTATTTTGAGTTTTATTGCATATTATCGGTGGTATTTTATCCAATAAAGATCAATCCATGTGCACCAGTGAAGTGAAATGAAATGAATTATGTGTATCGTGTATTTTCAAAAAACCGTGAAGAGTTTTAGTACATGACCACCATTGTAGTATAACATGACTTTTATGGACGGTGACTGACTGCATGAGGACTATGTGAAAGTGACTAGAACTTATATAATATAACTGGAAATTGGAAAAATACACATCCGTGTGACGCCAATGAAAAAAAAAAAGTTCATTTTCTCTATTTCATTAGAATATTTTGATTGTAGTTAATTTTGAGTTGATTTTAGATTTTTTTGTGTAGGTATAATATATGTTTTTAGTTTTAATTGTAAAAATATCTGTGTTTGATTTGTTGTGTCTAATAAATCAGTGGCGTGCATTGGTTTTCGAAGCAGAAAATTCAAACCGTACGCGGGTGAAACCGCGGGGGTCTGCTAGTCTATACATATAAAATGCTTTGTCCTGAATGACTGACTGACAATCAACGCACAGCCTAAACCGCTGATCGTAGAGACCTGAAACTTGGAGGGTGTATTCTTTGTATGACATAGGCATCAGATAAGAAAGGATTTTCCGAAATTCTACCCCTAAGGGGGGTGAAAAACGGGGGCAAAGTTTGTATGGGACAACGTGATTCCTTGGTCCAATCTACTTCAAATTTTGCATAAACATTCTTTAACAGAATTGATGGAATACGTGTTTCATAATTTATTGAAACTCATCGCCAAACGGGGTCAAAAAGGGGTAGAAAGTTATTTTAGGGGTGATTTGCATCGAATTTGATATCAATACTCCTTAGTACTTTTGATTTAAATAACATTTTTTATTTTGACACATGTTTGAAATTTCAATCCGATTTTCACAGATTACAGAATAAGGCAGATGGAGCGAACGGAACACGGGAGTGAAGCCAAAAAAGCACATACCAGGGGGGGCGATTACGTAACTAAATTTCAATCATTTTCGAATTGAAATCGGTTCAATATAGCGGTTTTCTGATATATTTTTTACGTTCTGATAAATACAAACAGTGGTTCATTAGAAATGGAACCATTTCCGATTTTTTAATATTTCTACCCATTCAGAGGTTATTTCAATCGGAATTTCATTGCAATAAAGTTACGTAATCCACGTACCGGTATTCGCTTTTGAATTTGTATTTGCTTTGTTTAAAAATCTTTATTTAAAGAAAACACTTTCTTTTTAACAAATTCAAAAGCGAATACCAGGTATATGTTTTTCCCGAGCCTCACTCCCGAGTTTCGCACGCTCTATCTGCCTTTTGTTCTGGAAACTGAAATGCTCTTTAAAATTGGAATGTCAAATATTAAAGAATATATAAATCGGATTAGGATTCGAAATTTGTTTGGAAGTTCTTTTTCTCGGACTTTTTGGCAGGAACTTGCAGAGTGACGTTGCGTTTTACATTTTTATTTTCATAAATTCGGGTATTTTGAGTTTTGGACGGTAACTGACTGCATGAGGACTATGTGAAAGTGATTTATTGTGACTAGAACTTATATAATATAACTGGAAATTGGCAAAATACACACACCGTGTGACGCCAATGAAAAAGAAAAAGTTCATTTTCTCTATTTCATTACAATATTTTGATTGTAGTTAATTTTATTTCTTTCTCATTTGTTGTTATAATAATTAAATAAGATTCTTTGAGTTCGATTTTTTAGTGTAGGTATAATACAGGTTTTTATTTTTAATTGTAAAAATATCTGTGTTTGATTTGTTGGGTCTAATAATCAGTGGCGTGCATTGGTTTTCGAAGGAGAAATTTCAAACCGTAGGTACACGGGTGAAACCGCGGGGGTCTGCTAGTATACATATAGCCCCTTACTCATAAAGCGCTATTTAACTAATATTATTTGTCAATGACATTAGAGTGACGTTATTTACGTGAACCTTAAAAAAACCAGCCAAGTGCGAGTCAGACTCGCGCACCGAGGGTTCCGTACAAACCTGTAGGTATATAAGTAAATGGTAGTATAGACCTGAGTATTTGATATTAATTTCAATTTATGACGTATTAAAAAAAAACTACTTACTAGATCTCGTTCAAACCAATTTTCGGTGGAAGTTTGCACCGTAATGTACATCATATATTTTTTATACATTTATCATTCTCTTATTTTAGAAGTTACAGGGGGGGGACACACATTTTACCACTTTGGAAGTGTCTCTCGCGCTAACTATTCAGTTTAGAAAAAATGATATTAGAAACCTCAATATCATTTTTGAAGACCTATCCATAGACACCCCACACTTATGGGTTTGATGAAAAAAAAATTTTTTGAGTTTCAGTTCTAAGTATGGGGAACCCCCAAAATTTATTGTTTTTTTTCTATTTTTGTTTGAAAATCTTAATGCGGTTCACAGAATACATCTACTTACCAAGTTTCAACATTATAGTTCTTATAGTTTCGGAAATAAATGGCTGTGACATACGGACGGACAGACAGACAGACAGACAGACAGACAGATAGACAGACAGACAGACAGACAGACAGACAGACAGACAGACATGACGAATCTATAAGGGTTCCGTTTTTTGCCATTTGGCTACGGAACCCTAAAAATACGTGTGGCACTCGGAGACTGCCGCGGTAAAGCTATTGCATAGCATTTTTTATCAACTTATGCAATTATAATTATTTATTTATTTTTATTTTATTTATATGCAGTATTTTTTTCCTTTGTTTTTTTTTTGCCACCAATTGCAACCAATGCCACCTAGAGGCGGGTTGCTGAACAAAAGAGACAAGCGTGATATTTCAAAAAGTCATTAAAAGTTCTGCTATTCATCGATAGATGGCAAAACTAAAAAGTATCACCGCTGTGCCGGTCGGAGTGGGGGGTGTTAGGTTATTTTCGTTACGGAATTTCTGGATTCGGTCTCCACCAGAGTAATAGTATTCTATGGTCTCCACGCTCAAGGCCCGCGATAGAAGCTATGCAATAGCTTAAAAATTATCGTTTTATGAGTAAGGGGGTTACAGTATAATACAGTAGGTATTTTTAATAGTGTTTAGGCGCGGACTGACTACGATTTGAAACACGGAATAATATTGTTTTTCCTGTTACGCTACGATACTATGTACTATTAAATATTCTGTGACGATACGTCAGTAACTACGGCTACGACCAAAGAGAATATAAACACTACGACTGCTCTAGACAAGATAAGCTAGACAAGATGGTTGTCGACAATCGTCATCGTTAGTACCTACACGATCAACCTTTGTTTGGGATTGACATTTCCATCTATATGATGACATTTCTATATTGTGATCGATCGTTTGATAACGATGGTAGACAACGTAGACAACCATCTTGTCTAGGGACAGATTGTACTTGGAATATGGATGAAAATTGTAAATCATATTTGTATGACTAGGCTGCACAAGGACATTTATTTGCGGGTTTTCTTTAGATTATACAGAATATACACATTAAATCGAATAATTATAGTCCGGTTAAAAGTTTAATAAAATGCTGTAGCCTGTATCTAATAAATAATATTCTTTAAAACATATTATTGTCATTGAAAATGCAGAGAATTTCGGCGAGAAAGTTTACTTTTTGTGAAGTAACTTACGATTATTTTATTGGGATTATCTAATCACTTTTTAATATTCTATTCGATTAACATTTTACTTAAATACCCTTTTCTGTTCACAGTATTTTGTGTGTCAGGTATTTTCATTTCGTTACGTCATACTCGACTCTCAAAGAAACCCAGTTTGTGGATATTGAGATTACATCACGACCCGTTTAAAAAAACTAATTATTTTTCTCTTATTTTTGTATTTCATTTTAGTCTCAAAAAATTACAAAATGGACGTTAGAGAAGGTACTTTATGAGCCATGTAAGTAGTATGTTACAGTTAAGGATAAAGAATATTATTGAATATTAACATTTATGTTTAGTATTTTTTACTAAATGCTTCATGTATTGTCTATAAATAGTAATAAATTATATTTTCAACACACTCGCTCGTAAATTGACATTTATTGCACCGTTTTTAGTATATATTACACACTAGTGCTTTTTACTTTACATTACCGCACAGTTTTATGATAGATAGTATAATCCCGATTATAATAATTTTGTACCTCACTGCAAGGGATATGTGTGTAGACCAAGCATTCTTAATTTAAACGAGTAAAATATTTTAACAGCTAACGGATGTAAAAAAAAAAACTTGCGAGCTGTTTTTTTTCTCGCAAGTGTGTTGAATAACGTATGACACGGGTGTGTATTGATTATTACACTCTCGGCTCACTTATCCGCACTTAATACCGCCTTGAGCTTTGCACACATGTATCATAATGTACTATTAGGTATTTTATATACTTATGTTTTTCATGTTGTTCGTGACGTCACCCAAGGCGGTGACTGAAATCTGTGTTTGAGCTTAGTTATAAGTAACAGACAGACGGACGTATGCTTGGTAATAGGATCTCGTTAATTAGAACCTTTAGGTAGGTACGGCCACAGAGAAAAGAAATATAAATCTTTTCCGTGGGTACGGCAATCTAAAGACGGGCGCGTCCAATAAAAATAGTTCGTGCGAACGTAGCCTTTACTGTCTGTCCACAAAATTGTGTTCTGAACGGTAAACAGTCTTTTTATTATAAATGTAAATTATATTTATCATGTATAATAAATCAATGTATGTATGTATAGGTACATTATTGTTATCAGAAAAAATATATAAAACAAAATAATAGTCAATTATAATGTACTTAGGTAATTAATAAAAACAAATTGTTACAATATCAGTTTAATAACGCCTAGTTTTATTAATCACTCCACGGTATATTAATATTTAAAATAACTAATATTATTTCAAATATGAAAAGAAATGGAAATGTATTTATTTCAGCAAAATGCACAATACTCTTACAGATTTAAAAATATACACAGAAATATGCATAATGCTGGAGGTTTTTTCTTATGACTTAGAATTAGCTTATGACCTTCACACTCGGCAAAGCCTGTAACGCGAAGGCCGAGAGTATACTTGAATTGTCCTGTAAAGAATAAACCTCGTAACGTAGGAGAGACAATTTAAGAAAATAATAATAGTAAAAACACAAAAACCAAAAAGAACTAAAGTTTACACATTAACACAAATTACTAATTCGCTTAAAAATTAAAAATTACAATATAAATGAAAAAAAAATACAAATGATTTAATAGAGGGCATCGGTATTTTAAAAACACGACACTTTAACAAGGCTTCATAGTCCGAAGAGTTGATTACGATATTGTGAAAGACAATGGTTGTCCTCAAAATAAAGAGTTGACGGATGCTTAAGACGCCACTCTCTTTAAAAACATCAGTGGTGGGCTCTCTTTAGCATCACCTTGAGAACAGAACGTTGGGCTCTTTCCAGTAATATTAAACTATATTTTCACACATCGTCAATAAACACAATAAGGCATTTTTCCCCAAATTGTCGCAAATAAAAGTATTGCTGCGAAACTGGGCCAGTAGACAAGATGGTTATCGACAATCGTCAACCTTTGTATGGAATTGACATAAGAGATTGTTAAAAGGCACGTGACATTTCGATTTGAAATGTCAATTCCATACATAAGTTGATCGTTTACTAACGATGACGATTGTCGATAACCATCTTGTCTGGGGGGGCTGGTACATGAATGCCGGGCAATTCACAGATAAACGGACTCCGTGGTAAATATCATATCTTGTACTACAGTGAATACTAGTTGTTAATCCTATTTCTATAGTAATGCTATGGTAACATAGTATAGTAATGCAGGTGCTTACTTAACTAGGTCACTAACAGCTAACCCCCTTACTCATAAAACGTTATTTAACTAATATACTGTTTAAAGGGTCACGTAAATAACGTCACTCTATTGTCATTGTCAAATAATGTGACATTATTTACGTGGTCATTTAAACAGATAGCGCTTTATGAGTAAGGGGGTAACAGTACATAATGGTCACCATTTTAAAAGAAAAGGTACGTGAAGTGACTGGTAGAATTGATGCAGAGTAGACTGTTCAATTCGTACTTCATGTGTGTGTGTATTCTTACATTCTTATTATGGTAAGTCATCAAAGAAAACCTTAAGGGAGCTTTCAAGTGCAGCGGGCAAAAACCACCGATAGCTGCCAGGCTAAATTGAGGGTGTTAGCCAGCCAGATCATTTGTACCATGGATAGTCACTCTGTATTCCTTCACCTGAACATAGACCTCAAGTGCTAAGATTGAAACCTTTGTCACGGTATTGGATAAACTAGGCACTACCACAGTACCTACCACTGAACGATCATCGTATAATGTGGCTGTAGGATGTGGGATTTTAAAAGAATAGAAAAAAAACAAATGCATAATGACCAGTGCTAATCGAAGCAGTGACATTACGCACCCAAAACACCTGTTTTAACAGGCTCGGCTTATGACAGAAACTGTCGTTCAATATTTGCCAGCAGCTAGGCCAGTGGAAACTAGAGAGCCTACTCCGATACACGATAGAACGATCATCGTTTTGAAATAACCAATAGAATTGACAAGAAAACTGACAAGGCGTAGGTTTGCAATTCTACTGATAAAATATTTGAAAACGATGATCCGACTAGGTTCATTTCAAAAGTATTACAAATACTTCTATCACTAGATATAATCTATTAAACTACTCTTAGGTGGACCTGGGTAATCCTGGGTTCGGGACAGACAGTTAACCCGAAGTTAAATAACCCAAAAGCTGTGACGCAGCTTCGTTATATAGGGAAGAATCGGGTGATGTAACTTCGGGTTTAATGGTTATTTGAACACAGGGTGACACAAGTGGGCCTTACAATACTAAATACTTCAAATGAAGTTTCAGAATCAGTACCACGAGTGTAAAGAATTGAAGTTAATAAACGCTTACTAATGCGTTTGCGTTAACTATAAATTTGTATGGAAGAAATTAGTACCATGAGTATTCCGCTAGAGGCGCTGTGCCAATTCCTATACAGAAGTGTCGCAAACGCAAACTTATTAGTAAGCGTTTATTAACGTCAATTCTTTACACTTGGGGTAATGTTTGATTCACTTTATCGAAGAAAAAAATGGCACATTCCCTACGTAAAATAAACCTGTGCTTAGAGTCGCCAGGGTAAAAATTCTTGTTGCGATTAATTCTCCAATATAGATTCTTCGTCTAACTCTCGATGTTGGCTGAATCCAAATCGTTTGCCTCTCACCATTTGTTCATAAGCCGTGTGAATAACTACCAAGAAATGTGTGTTGATCACTGAAAACAAACAAAAACAAAACAAATTAATAGGGTACGATTTTTTTTGAATAATGTTGACTTTTACCACAATCTCACCATGGTAAGCAATGATGTGGGAAAATATGATAAGCACGGGCCTCCTTTCACAAATTAGGGCGAATGGCAATGGGCAGATGACTGCGGATCGGTGGAGGTACCTACTGTTGGAGTTTTGAAGCCACCTAGAAGGCTTCCAATAAGTGATTACCAGGACCAACAGCTTTACATGCCTTCCGAAGCACGGATTCGAGTTTACATTGATATAGACTTACCCCCTTATTCATAATGAAGTTATCAAACGTTGATTAGCTAAAATTCTGAAGTCTTTATCTGTCACGTGACATTTGGTGATCGAAAGAGTGAGACGGAGGACACTATTACACTGATTTAGTTTAAAAACGAATATGAACAAGGGGGTTAGTTTAAAGCTCTACGTCTGTTTATTTTTATAAAAACTTTTACTGGCAGTTAGTAAATAAACAAACTCTAGAGTTCTTAGTTAAAGTATATAAGGATATCTTATACAGCCAATACATCGTCAGATGCGATTATTCTAAAATTATAATCCTCTCAAAAATGTATAAATATAGTACTTACTTGAAAATGTAAACAGAATGATGGCAGCGATCCAATATGATTGTAACAGTAACAGCAGTGCTCCGAGCTGGGTCAGTATAGTCAGGACTAAGCCAAATGCAAAGGAGGAAACCATGAGACTCGGTCGATTCTGTAAAAACAGTTGGAAACCATTAGATGGGTATTCGGTATTGTCTTTAACCAAAAAACCTGGTGTAAGCTTTGTATGGAAAAGATGCTAGTGTGTGACGTCAGTAGCTTTGACCTTCATGACGGCACTCCTCGGGTTGAACATCAGTTTTTAGGTATTTATACGTTAGGTTGTAACGATGCGACCTCTCCTATTTCTATTATTGCTTCTGGTCAAAAATCTTTATTCTAATTTTTAAATTTTCATATGATCAATTTTCTAATTCCAATTTTCAAATTTTTGAAATCTCATATGAAGAATGTCCATCAGACATTCAGTCTATTCGATCAGTTCTGAGACAAAACTTAAATTATGCGGTCATGTTTTTACAAGTGAAATAAAACAAATCAGAATATATTTATTGAAATAAGTTACCATTGTATACAATACTTATATATAGCCGTGTGTACAATGTGACATTATCAGTGCACTTATAGTATAAATAATCAACATACTTTCGTTTCATATCACCACTTCCTTGTATCCCAAATTGTTGTCTCAGTTCTCATATCAAAATATTTGGTTATTCTTTCTTACAAGTGTTTTATATCGTATTTTCATTGTTACAGTTCTTTATTTTACTCAATAAACTGTATGGAAGACAGTCTATAAGTTTCATTTTCTTCAACATCTACTATTTTGAATGCTCCGGTCGTAGGCTGATAGTTAGCTGATAGCCAAAGCTTACGTGCGTGACAAGGTTGTATATGGGTATAGTCATGGAATAGTAAATAAAGGCTCATTTAATCGAAAAAAAAACAAAAACACCTCTCCCGCTTTGAAATGTTCTATTGAACATCTTTTTCTTTTTTGTTGAGTTCAAAACAGTACATAGATAAAAGACAGTTAAGAGTTCTTACATCATTATTTCCAGGGCCGTCTTTAACTTATTGGAGGCCCTGCCCCCCTAGGCAAAATGGTTGTCGACAATCGTCATCGTTAGTAAACAATCAACCTTTGTATGGGGTTAGACAAAATACAGACTAGACAAGCATATTGTCTAGGGGGTCTGGACACAGGATAATTGGGGCCCCTAGGTCTATGACAGAGTTCCATATGATTAAATAGGCAAAAGGCGTAGATAAGTAACAATCTAGATTTATCGAAATGTTTTTTTTCTTTACGATCACATTAAATTAATAGGCAATTGCAAATTACCTGGAAAAAAACAACTCTTTTAGCACTATATGCAAGTTTGTGCTTAAACGATTGAAGGGGTACTTTTTTAGCTTTAAGATAAGCAAAATCTTCAATCACTTCTTCAAAGTGTATGACTTTGAGAACATAAATATTTTTGTCGATAATATCGGTTATGATCGGCTGGTGATCTGGAAGAAACTGGGGGGCCCCCATTGACCGCGGGGTCCTGGGCACTTGTCCAGAGTGCCCTGTCGAAAAGAGAGGCCTGATCATTTCATGCTTTAAAGTAAACCTAGTAGTATCTAATGGTAGTCGGATTTTTTATTTTACCTTTAGGATTCCAAGAATCAGCAGAACAGAGAACAGCATCCACAATATACCGAGGAACAGCGTCACACCAACAACGATGTCAATGAAGATCTTACTCATAGGAATGACCGGCTGCAAGAAATGTGTCGGTGGACCGCTCACTCCAGTCTCGAGCAAATGATTCTGATGACCACGTTCAAGGGCAAGCAGCACCATTGATGATATCGTCATGAATGTGGATATTAGCTGGAACAATAAGAAGGCTATTTAAAATGGGCTATTTAAAATTTAATTTACATTAAAATCTATGCCCCTTACTCATAAAGGGCTATTTAACTAATATACTAACTTTTTAAGGCGATGATAGCTCAGTGGTAGTGACGTCGGATACCGAGACGAAGGTCCCGGGTTCGAATCCTACAATGAGCTTGAGCTTTCGGTGAAGGAAAACATCGTGAGGAAACCATGGCACGGTGGTAGGGTACTTTGTAGTACCCGTCTGGCTGGCTACCACCCTCAAGTTGAAAATCTGTCGCCAAGCACCTGTCGGTGTGTTCCGACAGCTGCACTTGAGAGCCAGTTCCTTCTAGGCTTTGTGTGCTTACCACCTTCGACCACATCATCACTTACCATGGTGAGATTGTGGTCAATCACAAGACTAAACAAAGTAAAAAAAAAAAAACTGATTAAATGGTCACGTAAATAATGTCACATTATTTGACAATGACAATAGAGTGACGTTATTTACGTGACCCTTTAAACCGTGCTTTAAACATGTTTAAACAGTATATTAGTTAAATAATGTTTTATGAGTAAGGGGGTATATCTTTAGAGATATAGTAGTATATCCCAGATATTTTTATTAACGGGATATACTATATCTATATCTGGGAAAAACAAACAATGCCCCTTACTCATAAAGGGCTATTTAACTAATATACTGATTAAATGGTCACGTAAATAATGTCACATTATTTGACCATGACAATAGAGTGACGTTATTTACGTGACCCTTTAAACAGTATATTAGTTAAATAGCATTTTATGAGTAAGGGGGTATATCTTTAGAGATATCATATCCCAGATATTTTTATTTAACGGTGACATCTTATCTTATCTTGTGCAGGGGCCGAGGAATAACTCGGACACTTCGACCCATTGGGATCTATTGTGGTCCCCTAGATACCTTACTCCTCCCCAGTCTCGTTGAAAACTCTTTTCATGAGTTTTACAACGAGGCTAGGAGATATGAGCCTGTAGTCTTCTGGTTTTGGATATCCGATCCCTAGGAGACTCATTCGCTTACCAGCCAGTGCATCGCATGTGCACAGAAGGTGCTCCATGCGTTCCGTATGCTCCCCACACAACCTGCACATGGGTGTCGCGGTTAGACCCATCTTCATGAGCATGTCGTTGGTTCCAAAGTGCCCAGTAAAGGCCCCAAGCAGGTAGCGGATTTGCCCCCTACTCATGTTCCAAATGCATTCCCGGGCTTTAAACGTAGAGCCTAGGAATTTCTTGGAGTGTTGTAGACCGGTGTTAGACAGCCAATGTGTTCGTTGGCTGTGATCTACGAACTCCCTAAATGTGGCCATTACGAGACACGTCGAAATGCCTACACATGGTTCTGGACCCACAAAGTCATTTGCTGAGCCCTCTCTTGCCAGTTCATCAGCCATTTCATTACCATGGATTCCTTTGTGCCCAGGGACCCACATCAGTCTTACCCTGTTATGCTTCCCAAGCCTGTTTAGGGTTCGGACAGCATCCAGAACAAGTCCGGAGTCCACTTTGTAGGATGCCATGGCTTTGATTGCAGCCTGACTGTCACTAAGAATATAGATGGATTTGCCTTTGGTTCCTCTATCTATATTCTCCTGAGCACAGGTTATAATGGCATATGATTCTGCTTGGAATACAGTTGCCATCTTCCCTAAGCTTTTGCTACATTTGTAACCTTTTGCGTATATTCCCGCTCCTGTACCTGATTCCATTTTGGATCCATCAGTGTACCAAACCAGACTTCCTGGTTCTGGTGGATCAAGTCCCTTCGTCCAGTCCTCTATTGTAGGGATTTGGACCTTGAAAGACCTTTCGAACACAAACGTAGTTTGAATTTTATCGGATATCATGCTTGTTACCCGATCCAGACCTTCATTTTCATCGAATTTTGTATGGTTAGTCTTTGGCTTGGAGGCATCCCATAGTCCAGCAACAGCAAGACGATGTAATGCCTTCCTTGCCTCCAATTCAACCGTCATATGCAGTGGAGTGATATTGAGGTATCTCTCAATCGCTGCCGTAGGTGTTGTCCTGAAAGCACCCGTGATTCCAAGACACACTGTTCTTTGTAACCTTGTGAGTGACGCTTTGCACGAGGCAAGCTTTGTTCTTGGCCACCACACTATGCTGCCGTATGTGATAATAGGTATTATCATTGTCCGGTACAGCCATCGTATCACTTTGGGCTTTAGCCCCCAAGTTTTACCGTACGTGGAGCGACACATGCCGAACACCCGCAGGGCCTTTGTCGTAATATTTTCCACATGAGTTTTCCACCTGAGTTCTTTATCAAGCGTTACACCCAGATATTTAACTTCGGTAGACCAGGGCAGCTTTATTCCATTGAGGGAGGGCTCTCCTAGGTTTCCTAGTTGTCTCTTCCTCGTGAATGGAATAATGACTGCTTTGCTTGGGTTGATAGAGAGGTGGTTCTTTGTACACCATTCTTCTGTCATCCTCAACGCCTGTTGTAACAATCCAGAGACTATGTTCGGGAATTTACCATTAACCATTATAGCTATATCATCTGCATAGCCTACTGTGTAGAATGGTCCGGTATTGAGTTTGGTGAGTAGCGAGTCTACTACCAAGCACCACAATAATGGTGACAGCACTCCGCCTTGCGGACAACCTCTTGTTGTTTTTGCGCTAAGTCTGTCTCCCATCAGTTCCGATCTGACTATCCTGCTTCTCAGCATATAGTCAATCCAGTTGCACATGGTGTCATTGATGCCATGTTCCTTTGCAGCGATGCGTATGGACTCAAATGTTGTCTTATCGAAGGCTCCCTCTATGTCGAGGAAAGCTCCGACGCAGATCTCTTGTCCCTCTAGCGCAACCTCGGCTCGACTCGCAACATAGTGCAATGCCGTTTCCGTAGATTTGCCAGGGCTGTAGGCGCACTGTAGTTTATGTAGAGGGAATACTTTAAGTGGTCCCTCTCTTAGGTACCTGTCTACCAGTTTCTCCAGAGCTTTTAAGAGAAAAGATGATAGACTGATGGGCCTGTAAGCTTTAGCTTCTTCGTAAGTCGGTCTACCCACCTTCGGTATAAAGGTGACTTTGACCTCCCGCCATGCCTTGGGTACGTACCTAAAGGCTATGCAGGCTCTGTAGAGCTTGCTCAAATGGGGTATCAAAATAGACGCCCCTTCTTGCAATAGTATTGGGTAGATGCCATCTGGACCAGGGGATTTGAGAGGCTGGAAGCCCGCTATGGCAAGCTTCAGTTTATTTTCATCTACCACTTTCTTTGCCGTGAGCCAGTTATCTTTTGACGTGTGCCTTGTGAGCTCGTCACTTGTGACTGGTTCCTCTTCATCGCTGTCGCGCAGTATACATTCTGGGAAGTGAGTCCTAAACATCACGCCCAGAGTGTCCTGTCCAGTTTCCGTTAAATGCCCACTTTCATCCTTTACAGATGATAGTGGGTTTGTCTTAGTCATGGACATTGCTTTGCACAACCTCATTCCACTCGGCAGAGCTTCGATGGACGTGCAATGCTGCCGCCAATTGGTTCTTTTGGCCTTGCGTACCGCCGTGCTATACCTCGTCAGCATGCTAGAATAGCCAGAGAAATCTTCCCTGGATTTTGCATCATTGAAGGCCTGTCGTGTCTCCTGACGTATTTTAGATAGTTCAGGAGTCCACCATGGTACCTTTTTGCAAAAGGCCTTTTTCTCTGGGCAATTATCTATCCATGCACCAATGGTGCCCGCCCTGATTCTGTCCGCTTCAAATTCTATGTCTAGTATGGAATTAAGCTTACCTTTAGGGCTCCCTAGATTTACTTTAAGGTCCCTCCTGTACGAGTCCCAATTTGTGTGCCTTGGGTTTCTCCTTCGTCTAGTTTCGGCTTCTCCCGCCGTCCTAAACCTAAAGCATATATAATTATGGTCAGACAGAGAGATTTCGTCCGATACATGCCAATTTTCAATATGAGCGCTGGCCCTGTTCGAGGCCAGTGTCAGGTCAATAACTTCAGTTCTTGCAGATGTCCTGAAAGTGGGTTTATTGCCTGCGTTCAGGATTTGTAAAGAAGAGCTTACCACAAAGTCCAACAAATCCTCTCCTCGTTTGTTGACATCTGAGCTGCCCCAAACGACGTGGTGTGCATTCGCATCGCAGCCAAGTATCAGGTCAAGGTTTCCTTGGGTGCCGTAGTCAACCAGTCTTCTAATTAGTGGTGTTACTGGTTCCTTTTGTTCATATGGGAGATAGGCAGAGGCAAGGATGATTTTCCTTTTCTCTGTTCCCGTCCCCACTTGGATCAAAGTTGTTGTGAGATCCCTGTAACAGAAAGTACGTAAGGGCATTGCCTCTATACCGCCCCTGATATAGATGCAAGTCCTCGCGTCATTAGTTGGACAGTCATAGAGCACCATGCCCCCTGTCCCACATAAGCCTTTTATAGTCCCTTTGTGCAAGTAAGGTTCCTGTATCAAGGCAACGTCGTATGTATTAAGCTTCAATTGCCGAGCCAGAAGGGCAGTAGCGGCTCTGCAATGATGCAAATTAATTTGTACGCACCTTAGTCCCGCCATCTTGAATGAATTGATGGGTCTGTGGTGTTATAGAGGGGCCTCAGTTTTGAGGCTCCCCCTCGAGCGCCTGGCTCTCCTCGAGAGCAGTTGGCGACGCAATCCCCAGGGTATCGAGGCCCTCGAGGATGTCAACCTCGAAGTCCGCCTCTGACGCCCCAGTCTGGACCGCTGCCTCCTGCGCTCCGTCTTGAGCATGGGCTTCGTCCATGGCCTCCTCACCCTGCGGTGGCCCATCTTTGGAGGGCTCCACTCCTGCTTCCGCAGTGGGTGCCTCTCCCGTGTTGTCTTCCAGGAGCTTGAACGAGTATCGCTCAATTCCTCCTGGAAGAGAGTAGCCCGCGGCCTTGATGACTCCAGCGGACACCCCGTCCATGAGGACGATACGACGGATGCCGGTCTGCTCGGTGAGAGTATTCACGACCTTCCAGTCGTCCGTCCTCAAGGCAGGGTTAAGCCGCTGGAGCAACCGAATGGCCCGGTCAGAATCTTGCAACGCCAAGTTGCGACACTTCCATGCCATTTTGACTGGCTTTGGAAGGTCCTTGGCGTTGACAACCTTTAGTTTCAGGGAGCCAAGTTCCACGTTGTGGATGGCACCCCGAAACCAGTTCGCTGCGTCAGAGTTGTCGCAGGAAACATGCAATGCACCTGCGACAACTCCGGGCGCAACTGTGATGACAGGTAGAGGATCCGGTGCCTCTTCCAGTTTCTCAATTATGAGTTCCTGAATAGGCATCAGATCCTCCGCCTTCAAGTACTCCTCCGGGTACTTGACTGTGACGACAGCCAGTTTCACAGCCGCCACCGCATCCCTAAAGGATCCGGTCGAGGACGATTGACCTTGGGTCCTCATCCTCTTGGCCGCCATGTCCCCGCTGTCGCTACTTAGAGCAGCACGCGGCCTCTTCGATGGTCCTCCCGTAGGAGTCCCTTCTAAAGCCGCCTGCTGTCTCAGCCTTTGGCGCTTCTTCTTTTGCGCCCCCGATAGTCGAGCCCGGCGCCCGCCTGACTCGTGCCGGCCCCCGGGTGACGAAGAGGTGCCGCCTCTGCCGGTCGCGTCTGAGGCCCCAAGGTCCGAGGTCGTTTGACCTCTGACACAAGGTTCCCCTGTCGCGCCAGCTTTGGCAGTACCCTTATGCCCGGTGGGCTTGGTTGCAGTACCTCCCAGTGGTGGTCCCGCAGCAGTGCCGACCCTCGGCAGTGCCGCAGCAGTCCCGTCTTTTGACGGTCCCGCCGCAGTCCCGCTTCGAGACGATCCCGCTGCAGTCCCGCCCCTGGGAGGTCCTGCTGAAGGTGATGCAGTCCCGGCTTGCGCCGGTCCCGCCGTCTGTTGTGCAGTCCCAGCTCTCGCCGGTCCCGCCTTTTGGAGCGCAGTCCCAGCTTTCGCCGGTCTCGCCTTGTGGTTATTTTTATTCTTTAAATCCATAAAAATCCCGGTAAAACTATTTCGTCCCTCAACTATCCCCACCCGCCATGGAGTGCTCAAGTGGCGATGCTACGGTAGCACCAGGGCTTAGTCGAGGGATATAGTCCTCCCCCCATTGGTTACTCACGAGACTGCACAGCACCAACTCACATCGCTACCACTAGCGATGTAAGCGAGCGCCGCCGTCTGCAAGCCCCCAATGGGAGTGAACTCGCCTAGGGGCCGTCTGACCGGACCCCGCAGCCGATTGACCGCAGCTGGCTAAGCTGCGGCCTCCCGTGTGAGAAGAAATCCGGGCCAAAGTGGAGTGTTGCCTCAGAGACGTTAAACCGCCTACGCTCGTCGGCTCAGCCACCAGGATCCCATCATCCTTCCGTACGGGTCCCCGCGCACGGCACGAACACGCGGGAGGTCATTGCTATCCAGCATCTGATTTTCTTCGATGGTGGACACCCAGGGGCATGACCTCGCCACCCCTGTGTTAAGTAGCCCGGTGATTTTTGTTACGTCTAATTCATAAGGAATTAGACCAATAACGGGGCGGCAACCTCGAGAAGGAAACATCACCGCACTTGCCTTGAGGATCTACACGACTGTAGCGCTCTCCCTCAAGACCACGCCACCTTGCCAGCTCAGAAGGAGTAAGGCAAGGTAGGCCTGCATCTATACTACCAAGCAAAGCATGTTACAAAATTTAAAAGCATAGACCCAGCCCCGCCCCTAACGGTGACATTATATTACATAATTTATATATGTAGCAGTTATTTCACATTATGCGGTTGTTCGTCATTATGATTTGATTGCCTGTTTGTATTTTTTTTGTTTTTGTCCTCATGGTGGCGTTTGTTCCATACAAACGTAATCCTCAGTTTCCTCTCTGGATAATTACACTAGAGCAATGATTTATTTTACCATGCTATCTGTAGGTACCACTGTATGTCCCTCGGTTGTGTTTTTCTCCATAAATTAATTATTATAAGAATTAGGAGCCGTCTAAGAACACAAAAACATAAAAATTTTATCGCCCTTATCAGACGTCCAGCGAACAAAGACGAATATAAAAAAAACAAAGGAAAACTGACAGACATAGCCAAAGTCCTTCTTATTATGATTCTTATTTTTTTTTTATAGATCCAGTTTTGGAGGAGAAAACCGAGGATTACGAAATAGCGATTTCGTCTAATTAGGGTTCCGTAGCCAAATGGCAAAAAACGGAACCCTTATAGATTTGTCATGTCTGTCTGTCTGTCTGTCCGTGCGTATGTCACAGCCACTTTTTTTCCGAAACTATGAGAACTAAACTATATATACTATGTTGAAACTTGGTAAGTAGATGTATTCTGTGAACCGCATTAAGATTTTCACACAAAAATAGAAAAAAAACAATATATTTTGGGGGTTCCCCTTACTTAGAACTGTTTTTTTTTTTTTTTTTAATAAAACCCTTAAGTTTGTGGTGTCTTTGGATAGGTCTTCAAAACTGATATTGAGGTTTCTAATATATTTTTTTTCTAAACTGCATAGTTTGCTAACACGATAGAGTCAGGAATGGAACTGAGGAAGGGACGAAGGATACATGTATTTATATTGATACTTATTTACATAGTAATTAACTAAATAGCTTATTTACTAACTAACTTATCGATAACAGTTTGATACATAGAATTCTGGTGGGAGTGGTAAATACAATAATGATATACGTTTATGATTAACAAATTAGGTACTACGAATAAGAATGAGTAGATATAACATAACAAATAGGTAGGTAGGTATAACATAACACAGCTGAAAATCAGAGCTGTTGATATCAGAAGCACATGCTGAGCTGGTACCTACCTAACATTGCAATGCAACCCTATCCGAGCTGTCAAATCAGCGTTATTCGATCCTCTTTTGTTTTGTTTGATTGTCGACACGTTCCTTGCTTGGACGTGGTTAGCACCATATGAGCATAGAGTTACAATTAAGCACAGAGTTAATAATAATGTATACTACGTACAATTACCAGACAGGTTTGGTCGTCTGGAAAGTAATGCTATTACGTACGACGAACTCTAAGGTTTAATAACTGTAGGAATTATAAATTATATAGTTTATGAGTATTGCGTATGCAATGAAGAATTCGACACCTTCCTTGCCTACCTACTTATAGGTACATATCTACGCCATTGTTCCAGTTCCCCGAAACTATGATCTAAATTTTGGTTGTGTAATTGTACCTTGTGGAATGTTTATTGATTACGTTAATTAGTACCTACAAAAGAGAGCCGCCTTGCTTGGGATAAGTACTTTCCCGCTCTCTCCTATCTTTTCTCCTTACTGCATTTGAGGAATAAGTAACCTGTCGATTTTTTGGGCGCGCGTAGATCACGGTGTCCGCACCAAAGTTTACGCGTGCCTTTACAGGTCCCACAGCGGTAATAAGGACACACAACGGTTATTTGAGCACCTGCAATTGGCGACTGACAAAGTACTGGAACAGTACCCCTCCGCAGAGTTAGTGATATTAGGAGACTTCAACGCTCACCACGTTGAGTGGCTTAGTTCTCGATCCACTGACTTCGCGGGGAGGACTGCTCACGACTTTGCCCTGGCCTATGACTTCTCTCAACTGGTTCTTTCTCCTACGAGAATCCCAGATATTGAGAGCCATACTAGTTCCTTACTGGACCTTCTGCTGACTACGCGACCGGACAACTATGCAGTGACAGTGGATGTGCCACTTGGCTCATCGGACCACTGTCTCGTCCGGACGCAAGTGCCATGCGTCCGACATGATCCGCCCCGGCCTCCCGGAAGGCGACGTGTATGGCACTACAAGTCGGCAGATTGGGATGGATTGTGAGATTTCTACGCATCGCACCCGTGGAGACAGCTTTGCTTCGCATCAGATGATGTGCAGTGTAGTGCAGCTGCCGTCGCTAAGAAGATACTGGCGGGAATGGAATGTTATATCCCAAACCCGCTAGTGGCTGCAGGGGTGAAGAAACGTCCGTGGTTTAATCGGCCCTGCAAAGATGCTAGACAAAATAAGCAGACCTTGTATGAGGCTTGGACCACGGCCCGAACTAGTCAGGACCCTAGTATCTCTGATGCGAAAAGCAAATTAAACGCTGCCTCGAGGTTCAGTAAGCAAATTATTGCCAGGGCTATGTTCGATTTCGTCGGCAGGTTTGGTGAGAGGCTGACTAGCCTTCCCTCTGGAAGTCGCGCTTTCTGGTCTCTTGCCAAAGCTACTGAAGGAAACTTTTGCCAGTCGTCCTTGCCACCACTCCGTAAGCCGGACGGAAACTTGGCCCATAGTGCAAAGGAGAAAGCTGACGTTTTGGGCTCTGTCTTTGCCGCGAACTCGACTTTGGATGACGGAGGCGCCACACCGCCTACCAACCCGCAGTGTGACATCTCCATGCCGGAGATAAGCATTACCCAACGGGAAGTACGGCGGGAATTGCTTTCTCTGGACGTCCATAAGTCGAGTGGGCCAGACGGCATACCGGCAGTGATGCTGAAGCGGTGTGCTCCTGAATTGTGTCCTGTACTGACGCGTCTTTTCGCGCTTTCCTTCACCAAAATGAAAGTCCCGTCTTCGTGGAAGACTGCCCACGCGCACCCGTTGCCCAAAAAGGGCGATAGATCGGACCCGTCGAATTACAGGCCTATTGCCATCACCTCCCTTCTCTCCAAAGTCACGGAGCGAGTGATCAACACGCAACTCCTCAGATACCTAGACGATCACGATTTGTTGAGCGACCGACAATATGGCTTCCGCCACAGTCGCTCGGCTGGTGACCTTCTAGTGTATCTCACAAACCGTTGGTCTCTCGCCATCGAGAGTCAAGGCGAGACATTGGCAGTGAGCCTAGATGTGGCAAAGGCGTTCGATCGGGTCTTCACCGGGGTCTCCTAGCGAAATTACCAGCATACGGGCTTTCCGAGAGACTATGCAAATGGGTCGCCAGCTTTCTATCCAGCAGATGCATAAGATCCGTCGTTGACGGTAGCTGCTCCGATAGCATGGACATAAATGCTGGCGTCTTGCAAGGGTCGTTGCTGTCCCCAACGCTGTTCTGAAATCATATCATTGATATGCAGTAAGCTGCATATCAATGATAATATGCTGTCTATTGAAGGCATTCATTGCTATGCGGACGACAGTACAGGGGACGCTTATTACACGGGCCGTGCAAATATCCCTCTTTCCGAGATGGAGGACAGCCGCGAACGGCTGTTGTCTGAAATCGAGAGTACACTAACTAGTGTCTCTGATTGGGTTCGACTAAACCTAGTCCATTTCACCGCTAAGAAAACCCCATTTGCTGTGGCTCCACAATTTCAGAACACGTCCTTGAACATCAGTAAAAGCATTGGGATCCTTGGCGTCGATATTTCTAGCGACGTTTTGTTCCGTAGTCACTTAGAAGACAAGGTTAAGCTGGCATCCAAAAAGCTCGGAGTGCTCAACAAAGCGAGGCAGTACTTCACATCGGGGCAAAGGCTGCAACTTTATAAGTCGCAAGTCCGGCCTCATATGGATTACTGCTGTAATCTGTGGGCGAGGGCACCTGGATACCAGCTTGGGCCTTTAGACTCGGTTCAGCGATGTGCTGCTAGAATTATGGACGATCCCGAGCTCACAAGTGGTTTAGAGCCCCTCAGTCTGAGGAGAGACTTTGCCTCCTTATGTGTGTTCTACCGCTTGTACAACGGACAGTGTTCTGAAGAATTGTTTAAGATGATGCCTACGGCTACCTTCTACCATCACAACTCCCGCCATCGACGGGGAGTCCATCCTCACATATTGAAACCAGAATTGTTTCGAACTGTGCGGTCTCAAAGGAGCTTCCTTCCGCGGACGCTCAGATTGTGGAATGAGCTCCCCGTCGTGGTTTTCCCAATGGAGTACAGCATGGGGTTCTTCAAAGAGGCTTTGAAGAGATTTCTGCAGGGTCGGCAACGCGCGAGTAACACCCCTGGTGTTGCAAGCGCCCATAGGTTGCGGTAACTGCTAACCATCAGGCGGCGAGGGAGTCGACCAAAAAGTGACAAAAGGACAGTTACGGTTAAGTTGATATTAACGAAAATAGTTTATTTACACAGTGAACATCTACATAATTATTACCACAGATCATGTATTTACAATGTTTGCGAAACAAAAATATGAAATATGGTATAGGTTTTTTAATGGACTCATATGAAGTTGAGCAAAAATCTACAATAATGCGTGCTGTGATTCAGAAGATTTCGTGTATTTTTCCTTAGAAATATTCTGTAGAAATGTAGTCAGTTAATTCTCTAATATATAATCTTGAAGTTTTGCGTCTTATATTTTCATTATATTGTCTAGATGATTTATTATGATTTTATTCAAAATGAGCTCCGAATTCGCCATACATTTTTACTATGGCAGCGCGACGTTAAATATATATTATGTGAGATACGCGCTCGAAAATTTAGTCGACCACGGGAGCTCAGAGAGAGATCACGTCTCTTTGCGGAACGACTACCTAGGAACACACGATCGCGATCTAACGTGTACGGACACTAATTCAAAGAGCATAACGACATAAGTTTTGTTTTTCGTTTTTTGAGTCAGTCAAATAATATATATTACTTTTGTTTCATTTGCAATGTTAGTTAGTTTGCTTAGGTCAAATCTTGCAAGCACATCTTTTTTTTTCAAACATTTTTTCACACTAGGTAAACTAGCATACGGCATACGACTCGCTTGGGGGTAAGCGGTTACCGTAGCGATATGGACGCCGAGTGAGCTGAAATTTTGCATACACCTTTAGTTCCACTGACAAAACAATTTGCAATACTCAATAATGTATGGCCGTCGCCACAAGATGGCCGATGAAGTATTTTTCTCAAAATGTCGAAAAAGTGTCCGCCATGTTGAACTTTTTAGATACTGGTCCGATTGCTCTCAAAATCGATATTTGTGAGTCCTTCGGGTCACAAAACAAGAATCTTTTCTCAGAATGTCGAAAAATTGTCCGCCATGTTGAACTTTTTAGATACTGGTCCGATTGCTCTCAAAATCGATATTTGTGAGTCCTTCGGGTCACAAAACAAGAATCTTTTCTCAGAATGTCGAAAAAGTGTCCGCCATGTTGAACTTTTTAGATACTGGTCCGATTGCTCTCAAATTCGATATTTGAGAGACCTTGGGGTCAAAAAACAAGAAACTTTTCTCAAAATGTCAAAAAAGTGTCCGCCATGTTGAACTTTTTAGATACTGGTCCGATCGCTCTCAAAATCGATATTTGTGAGTCCTTCGGGTCACAAAACAAGAATCTTTTCTCAGAATGTAGAAAAGTGTCCGCCATGTTGAACTTTTTAGATACTGGTCCGATTGCTCTCAAATTCGATATTTGAGAGACCTTGGGGTCACAAAACAAGAATCTTTTCTCAAAATGTCGAAAAGGTGTCCGCCATGTTGAACTTTTTAGATACTGGTCCGATTGCTCTCAAAATCGATATTTGTGAGTCCTTCGGGTCACAAAACAAGAATCTTTTCTCAGAATTTTGAAAAGGTGTCCGCTATGTTGAACTTTTTAGATACTGGTCCGATTGCTCTCAAAATCGATATTTGTGAGTCCTTCGGGTCACAAAACAAGAATCTTTTCTCAGAATGTCGAATAAGTGTCCGCCATGTTGAACTTTTTAGATACTGGTGACCCCAAGGACTCTCAAATATCGATTTCGAGAACCTTTTCAAAATTCTGAGAAAAGATTCTTGTTTTGTGACCCGAAGGACTCACAAATATCGGTTTTGAGAGCAATCGGACCAGTATCTAAAAGTTTCATCATGGCGGACACTTTTTCGACATTCTGAGAAAAGATTCTTGTTTTGTGACCCGAAGGACTCACAATTATCGATTTTGAGAGCGATCGGACCAGTATCTAAAAAGTTCAACATGGCGGACACTTTTTCGACATTTTGAGAAAAGATTCTTGTTTTGTGACCTCAAGGTCTCTCAAATATCGAATTTGAGAGCAATCGGACCAGTATCTAAAAAGTTCAACATGGCGGACTTTTTTTCGACATTTTGAGAAAAGATTCTTGTTTTGTGACCCCAAGGTCTCTCAAATATCGATTTTGAGAGCAATCGGACCAGTATCTAAAAAGTTCAACATGGCGGACACTTTTTCAACATTTTGAGAAAAGATTTTTTGTTTTGTGACCCCAAGGTCTCTCAAATATCGAGTTTCAGAGCAATCGGACCAGTATCTAAAAAGTTCAACATGGCGGACACTTTTTCGACATTTTGAGAAAAGATTCTTGTTTTGTGACCCCAAGGTCTCTCAAATATCGAATTTGAGAGCAATCGGACCAGTATCTAAAAAGTTCAACATGGCGGACACTTTTTCGACATTTTGAGAAAATATTCTTGTTTTGTGACCCCAAGGTCTCTCAAATATCGATTTTGAGAGCAATCGGACCAGTATCTAAAAAGTTCAACATGGCGGACACTTTTTCAACATTTTGAGAAAAGATTCTTGTTTTGTGACCCCAAGGTCTCTCAAATATCGATTTTGAGAGCAATCGGACCAGTAACAAAAAAAATCAACATGGCGGACACCTTTTGATAATTCTGAGAAAAGATTCTTGTTTTGTGACCCGAAGGACTCACAATTATCGATTTTGAGAGCGATCGGACCAGTATCTAAAAAGTTCAACATGGCGGACACTTTTTCGACATTTTGAGAAAATATTCTTGTTTTGTGACCCCAAGGTCTCTCAAATATCGATTTTGAGAGCAATCGGACCAGTATCTAAAAAGTTCAACATGGCGGACACTTTTTCAACATTTTGAGAAAAGATTCTTGTTTTGTGACCCCAAGGTCTCTCAAATATCGAATTTGAGAGCAATCGGACCAGTATCTAAAAAGTTCAACATGGCGGACACTTTTTCGACATTTTGAGAAAAGATTCTTGTTTTGTGACCCCAAGGTCTCTCAAATATCAATTTTGAGAGCAATCGGACCAGTATCTAAAAAGTTCAACATGGCGGACACTTTTTCAACATTTTGAGAAAAGATTCTTGTTTTGTGACCCCAAGGTCTCTCAAATATCGAGTTTGAGAGCAATCGGACCAGTATCTAAAAAGTTCAACATGGCGGACACTTTTTCGACATTTTGAGAAAAGATTCTTGTTTTGTGACCCCAAGGTCTCTCAAATATCGATTTTGAGAGCAATCGGACCAGTATCTAAAAAGTTCAAGTTCCAGGGCGGACACTTTTTCAACATTTTGAGAAAAAGATTCTTGTTTTGTGACCCCAAGGACTCACAAATATCGATTTTGTCGAAGTCCAACGTTGCGGACACATTTTCAACATTTTGAGAAAAGATTCTTGTTTTGTGACCCCAAGGACTCACAAATATCGATTTTGTCGAAGTCCAACGTGGCGGACACATTTTCAAATTTTGGCAAAAGTTTCATGTTTCGTGATCCCGAGGTCTCTCAAATATCGATTTCGAGAGAAATCGGGCCAGTATCTAAAAAGTTTTACAAGGCGCGGACACTTTTTGAAAATTTTGCGAAAAAAATCATTTTTAATCCCAAGGCTTTTTTTTAAATTATGTACTTACTGACTTTTGTCATGCGGGTGCAAACGGCCGACCGAGCCGAGAGTACTGACTGTTGTGTGCGTGTCGACGCACACAACACTAACCCGCAGTAAATACCGATTTGCCGCGCGCTGATTTCGCTCGACAGAGTCTTAAGTAGTATAAAAATAAAAACTTGAATCATGCTTGAAAGATTTTTAGCTGTTATTACATTTGTTGTAAAACCACATAAAATTGTGGAAACAGTAAGTAGTAGGTACCTATTGTATAAATAGCGATTAATTGTGTGCCAGAAGAGGAAAAAAAACAGATTCAGATGCTAAACCGTAAAACGGTTTGTTCAGAATCGATTTATGTAACTTTTAATATAAGTACCTAGGTATTTAAAGTTACATAAATCGATTCAGAGGTACGCGATTCTGAACAAACCGTTTAAAGATTTAGCATCCAAATCTGTTAAACGTTGTATAACAGGTGAAGATTTCGAGATGGCATATTTTCGAAAGGGTTAGTCATTCTGAACAACTTTTACTATTGGACCAGTAGTGAATTCTCAATTTTTTTTTTACATTCTTACAAAATGTCAACCTTGCTCGATCATAATGTATGAAAAGTAATAAAAAAAAACCGGCCAAGTGCGAGTCAGACTCGCGCACCGAGGGTTCCGTACAAACCTGTAGGTATATAAGTAAATGGTAGTATAGACCTGAGTATTTGATATTAATTTCAATTTATGACTTAGGTATTAAAAAAAAACTACTTACTAGATCTCGTTCAAACCAATTTTCGGTGGAAGTTTGCACCGTAATGTACATCATATATTTTTTATAGATTTATCATTCTCTTATTTTAGAAGTTACAGGGGGGGGGGGACACACATTTTACCACTTTGGAAGTGTCTCTCGCGCAAACTATTCAGTTTAGAAAAAAATGATATTAGAAACCTCAATATCATTTTGAAGACCTATCCATAGACACCCCACACTTATGGGTTTGATGAAAAAAAAAATTTTGAGTTTCAGTTCTAAGTATGGGGAACCCCCAAAATTTATTGTTTTTTTTCTATTTTTGTGTGAAAATCTTAATGCGGTTCACAGAATACATCTACTTACCAAGTTTCAACATTATAGTTCTTATAGTTTCGGAAATAAATGGCTGTGAAATACGGACAGACAGACAGACAGACAGACAGACAGACAGACATGACGAATCTATAAGGGTTCCGTTTTTTGCCATTTGGCTACGGAACCCGAAAAATGAGAATTCAGTGTTGGTCCCATAATAAAAGTTGTTCAGCATGACTAATCTAACATATGTTTCGAAAATAAGCCATCTCGAAATCTCCACCCAGTATAGATATTTCAATCCGGGCTCAAGATAAACAGAACTGTTCATGTACACTGTCTGTCCTGAGGGGGAATCAAACCCACGATCTATGCCTGTATGGCATGGCAGGGGGCCAACCACAAGCTCTTAAAACAATATTATTACCTATACTATAACCTCATTTGTCTTGTCTTGTTTTGACGCCGGATGACAAAGAAGGACCAAAGACAAATAAGGTTGTAATCTTGTTGTAATAATATTCTTTTAAGAGCTTGTGGTAGGCCCACAGGCCACGCTAGCTCGTACGCAAGCTCTCGCGTTCCACGAGCTTTTCGAGAGGACCGCGGAAATTGCCGAAAATTAAAAAATATGTCTGTCAGTCATAATTCTATGGTCAAGTCGGCTATCAAAGAGTCTGTATAGATATCCATAAGCATGAATAAAACCGATAAAACTGATTTATAGAGATATCGCTGACTGACAATATTTTTTATTAGAGTTACATTGCTGTCAATGATTAGGAATGTTTTTCTTATGTAGAAGTCATGTAGAAGTAGGTTGGGTGGGAGTCGATCATTTGCTGTCTAAATATTTTATGTTAGATCGCTGTTTATAAGTCTGAGCACCCGTGTACCAAGCTATCAGAAGGCCTGGTTCATTCCCAGTTCAGAGGGTCAGAGGTACGAAAAACCACCAATAGCGCGCCTCGTGCCGCGCCGGCTAGCGATAAGTACATTGTTTTGTGAGGCCACCGACAAAAGAGATAGAAAGAAAGGCGTTTGTAAGTATCATTCGTATCTAGATACAAATTTCATTAGAGTTAGCCTTCTGTACGGTGTAGTGCTATCTCTTATTCTGTGTTCTGTCAAACAATCCGGGGCTTCCCCACAATGACTAAAATTTGTACCTAATTTGAACTTTGTAAAGCATCAAGCAAGCATATCATATGTCCTGTGTGAAAGCAGTTTTATTTTCTGCTAGCCACAATATATTCAACATAGAGATCATATTATGGATGTGTTGCACTTCAAACGCGAATGCAAAAGAGTAGTTTAATATAATAAGATTCTTGGTAGGTGCCTACTGCCTATGACCTTTTTTTTTTTTTTTTTATTAGCGTGGGGAAATCCTCATAGGATACCCGACCGCCCTGGGGGGGAGCGGCCAGGTTATGCCGGACTTTTACCGGCTAAAACCCCACGGTGGTCGCCACCTGCGCTATAGAGAGGGGGGCGGGCTCTCGTGTTGAACGCGTACCTGCTCACCCCTTCAAGCGCGGCGCTTTGATAGCTCGTCCCGGGGGAAGTCTGACACCTCCCCCCAGCACCCTCGCTGTGCTATCGCACGTAGAGTCGAGACCACGTCGACCCATCGTCCTCCTTGGGGTCGCTTCTGGGCGCACAGAGCCCCCGCTCTGATTGCCCACAACCCCAAAGGCCCCGTTTAGTCGCCTTTTACGACAGGCAGGGCAGTACCGAAGCACCCGTGCCCGGTGATTATCTGTGTAAGTCTGTAGGTGAGTCATCCACCTTCTCGCTGCATCCAGGCCTCGAAGACCGGCAGGACTGCTTCGACTACGCGTTTGCGCGCAAACCTTTCATCTCGAAGCCTTGCGCGCCACGTTGCGAATGCGATAAGTCGCTCCTGCCGTCTGATCGCTTCTTCTGGATCGCCTCCACCACTCTGGCGGACGATGCGGATCCGGTCATAAACCCTCGCATCCATGTCCGCCAGAATGTCCAGCGGCGGAAAGCGAGCCAGAACAGTTGCCGCCTCAAAGGATATTGTGCTATATCCCCGTACGATCCGTAGGGCCATCTTACGCTGGACGCTGTAGACTTTCGTTCTACAGCGTCGGATGGCCAGCCTCTTTGCCCATACGGGCGCCCCGTATAGGGCTACGGATCGTATGATCGTATGAACTTCCTCTCTCGGTCCCCCGAGATTGGGCAGCAGTCTGTGCATAGCACCCGCTACCCTCTCAATCCGGGGGACGAGGCGATCAAAGTGCTCTTCGAAGCCCCAGCGACTGTCCAGGGTAAGGCCCAGGTACTTCATATACCGCCCCACCCTGACTTCCGACTCACCCACACAGACGCACGAGTCGGGTGGTTCCCTGCTCCTAGGCAGTTTGTGGAACCATAGCGCCTCGGTCTTATGAGGCGCTATTTCCAGACCCAACTCGCGGATTTTGGCGACGACTACTTCCACCCCAAGCTCGGCGAGCTGTTTGGTCCCTTCGAAGGTATCCCCACTGGCGACCGCCAACGTGTCGTCTGCATAGCAAACGACTTTTACGCCAGCGGGGAGATTGACACGCAGAACCGCATCGTATGCGAGGTTCCACAGCAATGGGCCCAACACCGACCCCTGTGGAACCCCACACGTGATCTCCCTCCGGATTCTCCTACCGTCTTGGTCCATGTACAAGATGTACCTGTCGTGCAAGTAGTCCCTTACTATAGCTTGCAGGTAGGAGGGCACCTGATGGTATGCAAGAGCCCCCCTAATTGCGTCCCAAGGCAGAGAGTTAAAGGCGTTGACGATGTCAAGACTTATCGCCAACGCCACTCCACCCCGGGACACAGCCTGCTCCGACAGGGAGCGGACGCGCAAGACCGCGTCTACGGTTGAACGCCCCCGTCGGAAGCCGAACTGGCTATCAGCCAGGTCGGGACCGACGCACGACAGATGCCCGTTGAGACGAGCGGCAAGTATTCGTTCGAATAGCTTGCCAACCTCGTTCAACAGGCATATGGGACGGTATGCAGAGGGAGAATCTGCGGGTCTGCCTTCCTTCTTCAAAAGGACCAAACATGCCTCCTTCCAGGCCGTGGGGAACTTGGCACAAAGGAGGCAGCTGTTGAACAACTGCCTCAGCCTGTCCCCCAGGGCAGCCAGACTCAACACCCACACACGACCCGGTACACCGTCGGGTCCTGGAGCGGTGTTTCGGGCTTTCAAGCGGACAACGGCTCGATCTAGCTCCTGTACGGTCACCCCCATCTCGTCATGCCACTCCCAAGACGTTAGGGGGTGGACTGAGGGTCTTGACCGGCCCGCGGAGAAGAGAGTGTTCACCACTCGACCCAGCAGGTCCGGATCTAGGGTTTCCGTCAGACTGCCTATGACCTATGACAATGTCGGATGATATAGGATCAACAGTGAAAACCGCGTATGTGCATGAAGTAGGTACAATTTTACAAAACCGCGTAGGTATGTGCATGAAGTAGGTACAATTTTACAAAACCGCGTATGTGCATGAAGTAGGTACAATTTTACAGGACATGTGAAAAAATATTATGGACTAAATATATAGGGTGTATAGTAAATAGTAAAAGTTGTTCAGCAGGACTAATCCAACATAGGTTTCGAAAATATGCCATCTCGAAATCTCTCCACCCAGTGTATACTTTATTTGGTTTATAGGCTTTGTTGGCGACCTACAAATGGTTGACCTACCTTTTTTTGGCATTTAATATTCAAATTCATTGTGTGATTTTCTATGTCATTGTTTTTGTTTTATTTTCTTTCACTTGTGAAAAATATACGCTGGTGAACAGTCATGGGTTTCATTCTAAGCTCCTAAACATTGCTCATCCTCAACATTGGTGTCAGAAGTAAAGGATACAATGCCTATGAGAACTAGGGCTCGCTCACTTGCCGAACAAGTCGCTCCACCGTCTGTAAGTCGATGCAGTTCAGAGAAGGTAAGCTCATTAGTTAAGTCGCTCACAAAGTCAAGTGCACATTCTACCCACACTATAAAGGCGCAACAGTTGGCCGCCAGGGTGGAACATGCACGGCGCCTTGCTCAAATTGAAGCAGCCGCTGCCGATGCAGCCGCTACAGCCGCTAACCGCAAAAAAGAGTTAGCAGACCTTGAACTCGAAGCTGAGCTTGTTGCCATTGCTAGCAACGCTTCTTGCAGCTTCAAACGAGATCGGGTCGAAGAATGGTTAGTTAGATCTCCGGATAGTTCGGAACATAATAATTCAGTGGTTTCTCTTGACAGGGCAATAGGATATGCAGAAAATCCTAAAAATGCACGTCAGCTTCCTACTTCTGTAGTGCATTTTCCACCGCACAATTCTGCACCCGTCTTGGTGGCCAGAGATGCGCGCCTATCTTCGTTGCCCAGCTATGCGCCCAGCACTGCCGGCGAGCAAAAGAAGGTTCAAGACCCAATATACACCACTTTACATGCATCAGATTTAGGTACACAACATATTAATAAAAATTGTAATGTTCTCAGAAATAAAAGTAGCAATCAAACAGTAGGTACTCAAGATAACTTTATTTTACTCGCTAATGCCATCGCGGACCTGGGAAAGAAGAAAATAAAGGTGAGTCATATCCCTAAGTTTGATGGTCGTGCTATGGACTGGCTTCCTTTTAAAAGGGCCTTTGAGCAGTCCAGGAAGAGCTTCACACCGAGCGACAATATCGCCAGAATTTCCGCAGCTCTCCACGGTCCGGCGCGAGAGGCTGTTATTATGCTTCTTGCATCCGCAGACGATCCGGACCAGATAATGAAGTCTCTTGAAACTCGGTTCGCTCAGCCTGAGAACATCATACTTCAGCAACTAGCTCTTGTTCGTGGTCTTCCTAGACTCAATGATGTTTCGCGTGAGCTCCACGTCTTCGCCTGTCGTATACGAAACTGTGTAGAAGTCATTCGACTTCTCAACCAACCGGAGTATCTTGCGGCTCCCGAACTTGTCAACTCAATAATTGGTAAGCTAAATCCTCTGCTTAGGTCTAGATGGGCGGATTTTGCGGCCACGAGGGTCGGCTCTGGTATGTTCAAATTAGAAATTCTGTCGCAGTTTTTAGATAATGAGGCTAGCCTGCAAATAAAATTTGGATTTATTATGCCAGAGTTGACACCTGTCGGCAAAAATCAACAAGGTCCACCTGTCAAACCTACTAAAGATAAAATTTATACAATCGCAACTTCTTCAGAATCATCTGTTAATCCAAAGAGTTTTGATTTGTGTAAATTCTGTCAAATGAGTGAACACGAAATTTGTGATTGTCGAGATTTTCTATCTCTCTCTTTAGACGATCGTTGGCAGTGGGTCATAGATAATAAAGTATGCCGTAAATGTCTGAAAAAAGGTTTGCATCAATACAGAAATTGCAAGAAAAGATGTGGTGTTGAAGGTTGTTTCGCGGATAAGCGGCATCATAGGCTCCTGCACAGAGACCGCTCTACAACAACGGCTCATATTGATACACAGTCGGCGCCATCGTTAGCTTCTGGAAATGAGGTACAGTCTGCCACAGAAGCCTGTACTAGTAACGAACCATGTACGTCAAAGGACAAGCAGCGTTCCGCTACCGTAGCTCATAGCTCTATTCCCGCGAATTTGTCCAGTCTCAAGCCTCTTCTTAAAGTCGTAGCAGTTTCTATAATTGGTCCCAAAGGTAGTGTGGATACTTACGCTCTCCTTGATGATGGAAGTTCCGCAACGCTTTTAGATCAATCGGTAGCAGACCTAGTAGGAGCTAAGGGACCCAAATGTAGATTGAATATTAATTGCATTGGTGGATTGAATAGATTGACAGAGGTAAATTATGTTGACATAAAGGTAAAGGGTCGACATAGCATGAACACTTATGACATTAGAGCGCGATCTATTTCCAATTTAGGTATTAATAGTCAATCCGTACGTTTAGAAGATGTCGTTCGATATGAGTATTTGTCAGATATTAAAGACGTCCTGTGTTACGATGACGCAAGGCCCATGTTGCTTATAGGAGCGGATAATTGGGACATTACGCTTCCAAAAGCGGTTCGTCACGGCACTCGCAATCAACCTGCCGCTATTCACACTGCTTTAGGTTGGGTTCTATTCGGTTACATGTCGCATGGGTACAATTTGGATTCAGTCCATCATGTCTCCGCCGACGTTGAGCACACCATGGATTCTTCTTTAGACGTCCTTATTAAAGACTATTTTAAGTTGGACTCTATAGGAATAGTAAAGGTAGATCATCATAGCGATAGTCAGAAACGTGCTTTAAGAATTTTAGAAGAGTCCACCAAACGCTTGGATTCTGGTAGGTTTGAAACTGGTCTTTTATGGCGCGATAATATTTCATTTGTTCCCGATAGCCGTGAGCTAGCATTGTCCAGGTTCACTTGCCTCGAGCGCAAGTTAGCTAAGGACAAATCATATTCCGACGCTTATAAGCAGAATATTCAGGCTATGATTAGCAAGGGTTATGCAGAACTATGTACAAGGCCTCCATCTACTCAAATTCCTTGGTATCTTCCTCATTTCGGTGTTATTCATCCACAGAAAAAGAAACTACGTGTAGTTCATGATGCAGCAGCGAAGTGCGCCGGTGTTAGTCTCAATTCTATGCTATTGACGGGTCCTGATCTTCTTCAGCCACTGCTTAGCATAGTTATGAGATTTAGAGAAGGTCCAGTAGCCGTGACAGGAGATATCAGAGAGATGTTTCCACAAATTAAGATTAGGCCTGAGGATAGAGATTCTCAACGTTTCTTATGGAGAGACAGACCTGACTTGCCACTTCAAGAGTTTCGTATGTCATCGATGATATTTGGCGCAGCTTCCAGTCCATTCACTGCATTATGGGTTAAGAATAGTAACGCTAGTCAATTTCAATTGCAATATCCCAATGCTGTTAGATCTGTCGTTGAAGATCATTACATGGATGATTTTTTGGGAAGTTTTGACAATATCAGTGTAGCTGCTCAGCAAGTCTCTGAAATACTGACAATTCACAAAGCTGCCTGCTTTGAGATGCGATCTTGGGTGTCAAACCATAAGGAAGCTTTGGCTTTAATTCCCGTTGAGTTGCATGCAGTTGACATTACAGAGGTGGGTTTAGGTCCAGCATCTCCCTCGCAAATTCGTGTATTAGGTCTGACCTGGAAAGTTTACAAGGATAGACTTCATTTTATAAAAACTCTCCCAAAGTTTCCAGTCAAAGTCTCCAAGCGCTCCATTCTATCTTTGTTGATGTCCGTCTACGATCCCTTGGGTTTCTTGACCCCTATTATTATGAAAGGTCGTATATTGTTTCAGAGAACTTGGAAACTAGGCATTGATTGGGATCAAACCTTACCTTGTGCCTTGATTGATGATTGGAAGAGATGGTTTTTGGAAATTCAAAGTATATCTAATAGTGCAATCCCTCGTTGCTACATAGACAATTCTATTAGTAGTATTAAGGACGTTCAACTTCATGTCTTTGCTGACGCAAGTGAACGAGCTTACGCTTGTGTAGCTTATTGGCGTTTCGTTTACGTCGATGACAGCGTGAGTTTGGCGTTTATTGGGGGTAAAGGCCGATTAGCACCCCTGAAACCAGTTTCAATTCCCAGATTAGAACTGCAGGCGGCCCTTATCGCGTCTCGTTTTGGTACATATGCTATTGAAGCACACAGGCGAAAGCCTAATCAAACGTTTTACTGGACGGATTCTCTAACCGTTTTAAAGTGGCTCCGTAGCGACGCCTGTGCATTTAAAGCTTTTGTTTCGTTTCGGGTAGGAGAGATAGCAGAAACAACCAACATTCAAAATTGGAGGTATGTCCCCACTGCTTTAAATGTTGCGGACGACGCTACACGGGATAGTCACGATTTTTCAACGTTGTCACGATGGTTCACTGGCCCAACATTTCTTTTGTCTCCATACTCGGAATGGCCACTTGAACCACCGTGCAATATCCCTCCGGTGACTGAAGAGCTTAAACGTCATTCGGCATCGGTGGGACTCTTAGTTGTCAATTCGCATCAATTACCTTCACCGGTAGTTGCGGACCACCAACGTTTTAGTAGTTGGTTGCGATTACTTCGTGCTACAGCTCGAATACATCAGTGTATAAGAGCTTTTCGGTCAATTTTACGCCTAAATTCAACATTTTCTTCCGATACTCTTCGAGACAATTCCAATTTTCCGTTGCTAACTGTTCAAGACCTCAACGTTGCAGAGGTATATTTATTTCAGAAGATTCAATTAGAATCATTTTCTGATGAGTTTAATGCCGTTCTAGCAGCACGTCCTGTTTCGAGTGACAGTAGGCTAAGAAATGTTTCACTCACTTTAGGTGAAGATAAGTTACTTCGTCTAGATGGGCGTACTGCCGCTGCTGGAAGCATAGAATCCCATCCGATAGTGTTGGACGGAAAGCATCAGATTACCAGATTGTTGATCCACTTCTACCACGTCCGATTTGCACATGCAAATAACGAGTTGGTGGTTAATGAGCTGCGTCAAAGGTTCTACATCCTCAGCCTGAGACCAACAGTGAGAGCAATGTCACAGAAATGTCAGTTTTGTCGCAATCGCAAGGCCAAGCCT
Organism: Achlya flavicornis; assembly: GCA_947623365.1. Lineage (NCBI taxonomy): Eukaryota > Metazoa > Arthropoda > Insecta > Lepidoptera > Drepanidae > Achlya > Achlya flavicornis. The sequence goes on from OX392482.1 coordinate 11,983,660, forward strand.
GTAACACCACCGACTGGAGATTTACCAGATGCTAGACTCGCACATCATCAGCGTCCATTTACTCACGTGGGTCTAGATTATTTTGGACCAGTGAACGTCACCATTTTCAGACGCACTGTGAAGAGGTGGGTAGCTCTATTCACATGTATGACCGTAAGAGCAGTACATCTCGAGGTAGTTCAGAACCTCTCCTCAGATTCTGCGATAATGGCTATTCGGCGTTTTATTGCAAGAAGAGGTTCCCCAACTTTCATTTACTCCGATAATGGAACTGCTTTCGTTGGTGCTGCGAAGATGTTACCGGATCTTTTTGACTTCTGCTCCAACAAGAAAATTGAATGGCGGTTTATTCCACCCTCTGCACCATTTATGGGAGGATGCTGGGAGCGGTTGGTTAGGTCAATTAAGACTGCAATTTCAGTAACTTTAAAAGAACGGTCACCCAGAGAGGAGGTACTACTCACGCTGCTGCTTGAAGCCGAATGCATTGTAAATTCAAGACCTCTCACCCATGTGTCTGTAGACGTTGATTCAGAGCATACAATCACACCATTCACCTTTTTAATTGGAAACTCTAGTTATGAACCGGTGGTAAAACTTTTTGATGACGCTGATCTTCACAGGCGCGCCGACTGGAAGAAAGCCCAGAGACTTGCCGATCATTTCTGGCAGCGATTTGTAAAGGAATATTTGCCTACACTTACCCCACGTGAACAGTTACCACAGTTGGGTCAACTTAAGATTGGTGATGTAGTTTTCATTGGTGATGGGACGCTTCCTAGAACCTGTTGGCCTCGTGGAAGAATAGTGGCAGTATACCCAGGCAAGGATGGCATAGTGCGGGTTGTAGATGTCGCAACCAAAGGGGGCGTGCTGCGTCGGCCCACACGAAAGGTGGCACTGTTGGTCGCCGGCCAATAGTTTTTGGGTGCTTCACACCGTCGGGGGCCATGTTGGCGACCTACAAATGGTTGACCTACCTTTTTTTGGCATTTAATATTCAAATTCATTGTGTGATTTTCTATGTCATTGTTTTTGTTTTATTTTCTTTCACTTGTGAAAAATATACGCTGGTGAACAGTCATGGGTTTCATTCTAAGCTCCTAAACATTGCTCATCCTCAACATGCTTTATGCAACACAAGGAAACAAATATCAAAATATAGTTTGTATCTTTCAAGCTTTTCTTTCATAATATGTTTTTGTTGGAAATGGGACATACAAGGTTTTCACTCTGAAGCGACGATAATGGAACACAGTGGCCGGTCCCTAGTTCCTATTGGGGACCATTAGTATATGGAATGAGCTCCTGTTACAATAAAGGCGTGAAATAAGATCTTCAAGGTTGGCACTTGGCAATCTCCTGGTCACATGAATAACCCTGGTTTCAAATGTATAAGTAGGTAAGGTAGGTAGGTACAGACGGCGGTGCCCACTAATCTGGTGGACCGCCAAGGTTGCATGTTGTCAATCTTTTGACCCACAAGAAAACGCTCAGCGAAAACGTTAACTTACGATTGGCGTCAAAAGTACATTGGCATGTTTCTTTCAAAATAATTTATTGATATTCTCTTGACAGTTTGTATGAAAACTGTGATTTGCTTAGGCGCCGATCCCACAGAGAGAGTTCTAGAGTTCTACGTTCCGAGATCTGCGTTCAGCATTAACTATTGTGCACACATCAAACAGTGTAGAGTCACAATATTACCAGTTCTAGAGTTCTGAAATATTCTCTACCGATCACAAGACGTAAATTTTTATTTATTTTTAAGGGCGCCGCGTAGATTACATTTAATGTGAAACGCAGAACTCTATAACTCTCTCTTTGGGATCGGGACCTTAATGTGACACTGTACGGTATTCTACTAAATAAAGTGATCAGCTACTTTTGACGCTGACTACACTAGACCAACGGAAACCATTAGAATCAGAATCATTCAGAATCAGATTTCGAATTGGAAACCATTTCAAAGTCAGATTCTGAAAAAAGACTGCCTTCTTTTCAACTACCTTCTGGTTGTCAGGCTGTTTTATTTTACAAAAAAAGTGGTAATAAAGAAGTCAAATCTCGCTGTAATCGGAAAACCGTTATGGTAATTTTCTATGGTATTATAGTGGGTATTAACCATATTACACGGGTCTTTAGTCATTATGTCCCACTCGCGAATGGCCCGCGGGCCATAGCGCCTATTCTATTTTATTATTAGCTCTGTTAATCTATACTAATATAATAAAGTGGAAGAGTTTTTTTGTTTGTTTGTTTAAACGGGCTAATCTCTGGATTTACCAGTCGGATTCAAAAAATTCTTTCACAAATAGGAAGCTACATTATCCCCGAGTATTATAGGCTACTCTTTATCACGGGACTGCGGGTGAAACCGTGCGAGGCAGCTAGTCTTAATATATAAAATGATAAACTGATTGTTGATATATCAGCGCACAGCCCAAACCGCTGGACCTAGAGATTTGAAATTTTGCAAACAGATACCTTATACAGTGGAGGCATCCACTAAGGAAGGATTTTTGGAAATTCCACCCCTAAGACGGTAAAATAGGGGATGAAAGTTTGTATGCAAGTCCGTCAGTTTTGAAGTTAGGATCTTCAAATTTTGTGTATAGGCTGACGAATGAAAATGAATGTAAAGTTGTCTCAGCGATTGTGATAATTCCAGCCCCGAAGAGAGAAAAAGGGAGATGAAGTTGGGTATGCAAGGTCTTCAATTCCACGATAAACTTCACAAATTTTATGATTATACAGTGGAGGTATCCATTAAGGAAGGATTTTTGGAAATTCCACCCCTAAGAGGGTAAAATAGGGGATGAAAGTTTGTGTGCAAGTCCGTCAGTTTTGAAGTTAGGATCTTCAAATTTTGTGTATAGGCTGACGAATGAAAATGAATGTAAAGTTGTCTCAGCGTTTGTGATAAATTCAACCCCCGAAAGAGGAAAGAGGGGGATGAAGTTAAGATGATAAACTGATTGTTGATATATCAACGCACTGCCCAAACCGCGGGACCTAGAGATTTGAAATGTTGCAAACAGATACCTTATACGAGCTTATACAGTGGAGGCATCCACTAAGGAAGGATTTTTGGAAATTCCACCCCTAAGAGGGTAAAATTGGGGATGAAAGTTTGTATGAGAGTCCGTCAGTTTTGAAGTTAGGATCTTCAAATTTTGTGTATAGGGTGATGATTGAAAATTAATATAAAGTTATCTCAGTAAGTAACAGCTCTCCCCCGCAATGTTATTGAGGCCAAAATATTAACTGGTTCTGCCAGAGAAGAAACTGTCTTCGTGCCGCGTATAACATTGATCCCAAATCACCTTCCGTTTAATTTAAAAGGTTAGAGTTCCTTATCAAGGTTTGTTTCGCGATGGCTATTAATAAATCATAGGGAAATACTCTCTGAAATTTGCTAGAGTTTATTTGGGGCAGGACTGTTTCAGTTTTATGTGGTATGCTCGCATATAAGCTCAATCTACCTGAACTTTTGTCAAATATCACACGTAGTGGCGGGCAATAGCCATGAACAAAGCTCTATATTGTTACAATAATTCATATCCAGAAAAAGGAAATCATCTACGCGGACGAAGTCGCGGGCTAAAGCTAGTATAATATAAAAACATACACTTATAAAAAATAATAACATTCAAAAAATTCCTGTAGTGTGTTTGTTTGTCTGTTTGATACCTCTTGACGCCTCAAAACGGCACAACCGATTGCGATGAAATTAAGCATGCAGATAGATCAATATTATGAGATTTTTTAATCCTGAAGAGAAATAAGATCCCCCAGGACTACGAAGAAAGAAAGTACTTACAAAAGAAACAACACCCAAAATGATGCAGCCCAAATCCAATGGTACAACAAAACAACACCTCTTTGCCCAGCACATTATTTAAATAATTTTTAGCACTTATGAAACGTTACCTACACCACGAAACCCTATCCTGTTATGTGTAGGTACTGCACTGAAGAATGACGCGTATGCCCCCTCCCCTTCCTTCAGATGACTTCAGTCAGCATAATGTATGTTTAGCGGGAACAATAATTGTCGTGCGATAAAAAAGTTGACGACGGGCTTTATCAGAGACGGATTTAGAATCAAGCTCAGAGTAAATATAAGCTAAGGAATATTGGTTTTTAAATTTCTTATTTTTAGAGTTCCGTACCCGAAGGTGCCAACGGCACCCTATTATTAAGCCTCCGCTGTCCGTCCGTCTGTCTTTCAAAATCAAAATCAAAATTCATTTATTCAATTTTGGCCCTGATAAGGCTCATGTGAACGTTAACAAATGACTCTACACCGGTTCCAAATACAACTTGAACTGAGAAGACTCCGGCAAGAAACTCAGCAAGTATACATACAGTGTATAGTATACAATGTTTCAGTGGACTGTATCTCATGAACAGGTAATAGGTGGACTGTAGAATTTTTCAGAAGGGGGGGCATCCCATCCGAGAGTCCGACTAAAACTTAGCCGGTTTTTTGTGTATGTGCTTGTTGTTGTCCACAATCTCACCATGAACAGACTCTCAAGCACAGCTGCCGACAGACTTCCAACATTGAGGGTGGTAGCCCTGCCAGCCAGTAGTATAAAGTGGTATTGGATGGATTATGACAGTTCAACTTCAAGCAATTTGAAAACTTATGGTTGCCATTACAAATTAGTTTCTAATGTGTTGTACACACGGCTACATATCAAGCTATAAGCTCATTGTACGGAAATCCTTTACAATGCGAGATCAGCTGATAATGGAAATGTAGCCGAGTGTACAAAACATTACCCCTCCCCTCTCATTGTAGGTACGGAAATCCTTTACAATGCGAGATCAGCTTATACTGGAAATATATAGCTTGATATGCGGCCGTGTGTACAACCACAAACAACTTTTTTTCATTTCCTATAGATTAAGTTATTGTTTCGATATCAAATAATTAAATATCTAGCTACCGTTTTTTTATCTACTTACCTACCGCCAATTATTTTTGTAACAAAATTTATTATTTATTTATTTATTATTATTTCATAGAAAAAGTTTTAAGCCCTTACTTAGTACGTCACTGTGAAGTGTGGACCATTGAAGTGGCTTATAATAATTTTACTCTTAATTCTTATCGGAGCTACGCCCCTGCCGATTAGGTACTATAGTTCAAGAGGCCAAGATTCATTAGCAGGAACGAATAAATAAAAAACCGGCAAAGAGCGAGTTGTACTGGCGCACGGAGGGTTCCATACAAACATTGTTAGAACGAGTAGAGTAGAGTAGAGAGAAAAAAAAAATTATTTCTTAGTAAATATATATACTTATAATAAAATCTTAGATGTCAGTGCCATTAGAATGTAAATATTATGTAATGAATTTAAGCTTGTTTTGAAAAGAGTAATTGCTGAGTTTATTGCCGGCTCTTCTTAGCAAATGCAACCTTCCGAATCGGTATTAGAGTATTAGAGTCAGACTATTCATAAGTGCCTGCGAAGGTCTATTTGAAAAAATGATTTTGAATTTGAATTGAAAATATAAATAAATATTGGTATTGCAAATGTCCATAAGCGGCCGTGAACACTTACCATCAGGTGGCCCGTCTGCCTGTCATAAAACTAGCAGCAGCACACAACAGCCAATTCTACCCATAGGTTACTAAAATCTCGAAAAGATCTAAAAATATTCAAATAGTGACTTATCAGTTTTTTTTTAGTTTTTGGGCCTAGATAATGTGTACATATTAAATTATTATAATATCCTAATTATAAGAAGGTACTTATCTACATATTTCGCTTGAAGCTTGAAACAATTGTAAGGAAACGGATGCACAGAGTGTCGACAACATTGGGGTATCGTTATGGGTCTCTGGTTACGGAACCCTAAAATCCTTAATCTGGGTATCCTGACGATTTTTAAACCGCAAACAATTTATGACGTATTTTTGGGTAATAAACTATTCTACTAATCATGAAATTTCGTGCTCGAACGTAAAAACCTGGAAATAAATATAGTACTTACTACCTATATGAAAAACACGCATATTATTCCTAAGATTAGATACTTATGATATTTCTATGCCTAAGATACTTTAACCCATAGAAATATAAATTAATTTAATAAGTAAATATCCTGGGACATTTCTCACACACGGTCATTTGATCCCAAACTAAGCAAAGCTTGTACTATGGAAACCAGATACCTGATATAATACATATACTACTTTTTGTTTGTAAATAGATACCTAATATACATAATTACACCCAGACTCAGGACATACAGACATGTTCATGCACACAAATGCATGTCCTGTGTAGGCACAGAGAAAAGAAATATAATAGAGACGCTATGCTAGCGGAGCCCGCGCGCCACACATGACATCAAATGGGCATATATCAACCAAAACACGCGTCAACGCTTCGTAGTATCCGCCATACTTAGCAGAGGTGCGTAGCTCCGCGAAAAATATTAATTATGTCGTGATGCGCTATTATTTCCTGTAGGAAACGAAGTGAGGAGTCGGAGTGTAACTCAAGGAGGGATTTCCTTTCATCGATGAGTCTACAAACCTTTATTTCATTGTGATATTTATAAAAATGTATTCGAGATTATGATAATTTTAGGTGTAAACGATAAACTCTGATACTACTGCAAGATTATACATTGAAGGCAATGTACTCACTTTATTTGTACGCAAGGTAGCGAGCGCAACTCCGCACGTAATGTATTGCGTTCTTTTCACATTCGTCGTGAGTCGTGACCTGTCGTGACCCCAAAACACGTGCATCGATAGTTTTGTTCGATCAATATCGATAAAATTCATCTTTTTATCACTGATTTGATTAAGGCAATAGTTGAAAGTTATATCAATATCCGCATTCATCTGTTAAAATTAAGCTTTCAAAACGAGAATTTCGAAACAAATAAATTTTATTTCAAGGGCAATAAACCGTGTAAAAATAACTTTTTTTTAATTTACTTCATCGTGTTAAACGTTTTTTTTTACAATTCAGTATTCTTAGCACAATTATTCTTATCGAACGTGAATTTTCTTACGGAATTTCAAAAAATAATTCAATTTAATATCGACGAAATTAAAATATCGATAATTTTATTGATATTTTATCGATTACTTTCGCTGCATTAAGCGAATAGCAATAAGTGTTGCTACTCGACGCCAGTCGACGCAGCTATTACGCAATTATCAACATTATGTCTAATGCGTTTGAGTTCAAAATTGCGTTCCATGAAAATAACGCCATCTAGTGCCGAGTGGCAGAACTTTTTCGTCGATTGAATCTAGTTAGTTTGTAGATTACAAAACGACGTAAATACTTTGTACGCTATAGAAAAATAAATTTTATGTTAACGAAAAAAGGTATATTTTCATATGTATGACCTGTGTGATTAAAGCTATTTTTGAGTAAAATAGAAACGACCAATCAAAAGGATTGTTTATTTGTAGTACAATATATGATTTAACATTTATTTGTGTGAGTTTGGCGACGCTGGTTCCGATACAAATTCTAACGCATCGCCCTTCCAGTGTATTCTCTTTTCCGTGTGTGTAGGAATCGAACCCACGACCTGCGGCGCGATAGGTGGAATCTTAACTAGAGTCCGCTAGCTGGCCCGTCCAATAAATAAATGCATAGGTATGCATATTAGTTAGTATTTATTTTAGTTAGCTGCTGATATAATACATATACTACTTTTTGTTTGTAAATACATACTTAATATACATAATTACACCCAGACTCAGGACATACAGACATGTTCATGCACACAAATGCATGTCCTGTGTAGGAATCGAACCCACGACCTGCGGCGCGATAGGTGGAATCTAGCTGGCCCGTCCAATAAATAAATGCATAGGTATGCATATTAGTTAGCTGCTGATATAGGTACTTAGAAACCATTTTTATGTTGCAAAAAAAAGCAGTGCGATCTATTTATTATATTATAATAATAATAATTTAAAAAAAATGAGTTCTCGAACTTCCCTCAGAGATAAGTTTAAAACTATAGGTAGCATCACAGTAGCATCGCAGTATATTTATGCAAAAATAATTATTTGTACACACGGCTACAGATCATGCTATACATTTCTAGAATAAGGTGACCTCCCATTTTATGGGAATTCTATACAATGCGAGATCAGCTTATACTGGAAATGTACTTATAGCTGTGCTTATAGCTTGATCTGTAGCCGTGTGTACATCAGCTTCTTGTAAAAAAAAAGTGACGTGCACTTTGCACTTTTTTAATACTAGAAATAAGCAAGAACGTGTGACCACTGCCTATAGACTCCAAAAAGTGCAAGGATCATTTTTAGGAATGAGTTCCTACACTTTTATAATAAGATCCCTAATGCAATTTAAATTTACCGTCACAAATATTTAAGGACGCTTTAGTACAAAAGGCTTACTACAATATTTAAATGATAAAAATGCTTGGGTGTAGCCACAGATATTTTTGACATCCTTGGGTGTAGCGCTAGCTGTCGCAGGAAACATCAGTACCCCGAGTGTAAAGAATTGACGAATTAAATTAGTACCATGAGTATTCCGCTAGAGAGCCTAGAACTAGAGCCTCTAGTACTAATTTCTCCCATACTTATAGAACAGAACATAGTCATACAAAAGAACACACAAAGGAATTGATGAATTTTGTCACACATAGGAATATTCATGTTAATTAAAAGAATTAATAAAGGAGCATTTATATTGGCGTTGTCACTTTTTATAAATAATCATGTTAATATGAATATTCATGTTAATTAAAGGAATTAATAAAGGGGCATTTATATTGGCGTTGTCTTGTAACGTGTACAAAAAAACGAATGTTGTAAATTTATTGATTCTTTAATTACATTTTCAGGAAATTTGAATATAGAAATGAATAAGAATTAAATAAAAATTAAAAACAAAAATTAGGATATTTAAAATAATACCGAAAAATAAACGTTTTTCGAAACAACACGGGATAGGCAAATCCGTATACATAAACCCTAAGGTCACTTCCTCTCTATGCCGTCACAGAATGTCATCCAAAGGAAGCAAAATTGGTCGTGATAAAACCATTATTTACGGTTCTCCATTATAACAAAGCGCAGTGATAATTGATAAATAAATATAGTTCCTAGGTAAACATCGGATAAGAAAACAAATAAACACGCATTCTGATTTTCGTTCCAACACAATTGAGTACAGTGTGCGTGTAAGCGCGGTGCGGCCCCGACAGTTTAGTCGAGCCCGGCTCGAAGCGAGCTGTATGTTCTTATTGCGGTAGGTATTATGGGCGAGTGACACCGTGACAGGGCCTGGTAGTAGTAACAATAATGCCACACCTAATAAAATATAGATGCGTTCGTAATCGCACTGAAAACATCTACGTCATAAAAAGGACGTCATACAAGGGAACGAAATCGTGAACGAATTCATCAGGTAATTTTGTACAGAAATTAATCCAAAACGATATTATGAACTATTTGAGAGAATGAAAAATGTATTATCATCATCATATCAGCCCATGGATGTCCACTGCTAAGCATAGGCCTCCCCCATTGATTCTCACTTCGAACGGTTCTGGGCCGCTTGCATCCAGTGGCGCCCAGTGACTCGGACCAGGTCGTCGGTCCTCCTGGAGCAGTTTCTGGAATAACGACAGCAAATGCAATACCAGCAGCGAAAGCAAATAGGTACCGACTTTTATGGACGGTGACTGACACGGTAACTGGCGGACTATAATTGGTATATGGTATATGCCGTTCTTATTACAATAATTAAATTGAATTAAAGTGATTTATTTTGTGAGTCATAAAACTCGAGAAAACTGAAATAAGATAAGGCTGTATGGCTCAAACCTTTGCCTGCCTCTTGGCGAATATTAAAAACAACAACAACTTGTCTGTCTGTCACTTGAATTTGAAATTTTGTTGTTTTTGTTTTCAGCGCCAAAGTTCAATGATCTTATATGTTAGTTTTAACTTGTTTTACGGTAAAATCTCTAGGGAATTATTATCACAAAAGTTAAATGTAACAATGTTCATAAGGAATTGTATCTGAACTGTTGGTTTGCTATATATTCACAAGAAATTCAAGGTAAGTGCATAGGGTAAGTTTAGATTTATTTCTTCAGCACTATGAACGAAGATTGCAAAACATTTTGTAAATAAGACGGAACTAAAATAACAGAAATGTGTTTTTTTTCTGTCGTAATATCGAGGAAACCTGTTGTTTGTTGTAAGCCAAGCATTGGTTGACCAATACATAACAACCTTGGCGTGATGGATTTGACAATTTTAATTCTATCTTCTGAGTAGGTAATAATGATCACGTTCTTTTAATAATTAAATATGTTTGTAATTTAAATAAAACCTATCTACCTACCTATCTAGAGGTAGATGGTAATGCCAATCATATTCGTGTACCTATTATTAAGAAGAAACTTGTTTTAAGCTTTTTATGGCCATTATGGTAGGTACTTACTTTTTATAAAAGTTTAACGATTGGCTTATGCCTATGGGATCCCCAAATTACAATTCTAATCTACTTAGTCTGTTGTCTTGCATGGTCTATGTTGTGTGCATCTGTAATTGGTACATGTGTCAGAATAGTTATAATTATAATAATAGCTACAAATGTTGTAATACATGTGCTGTTGATGTACCTTTTTATAAATAAATAAATTACATAAACATATATGAACAATATTTACGCCAGGAACTGCTATTCAAGTCAGTAATCACTTAAGGGGGCCCTTCATGGCCAACGCAACTTCAAATGCAAGCATAGCCTAAAAGCTTGTACTTTCATCCAACATAATGTTTGACTGCGAAAAAAGAGAGACACCATCAGAGCCATCGGTTATCAGTTGGTAAATTCCGCTGATCACTTGCGGCCGCTTCGCTAGGTCGTCATTCATGATTTCGCATATCATAAAACTTGTTCCAGGCCCATACTTCCTGTGATGTAATCTTACAAGTTTGTGAAAAAAAAGTTAGTTATTTAGAATCTCCAATAAATTTGCAAGCATTGTTTAGAGCTGTTTTCTTTACTTTTACAATTTATAGGTACATTAGATATGGCCAAAGTTCAAGTAAAATTTGTGGAAAACCGCTGTTTTTCGGAGGCTTTTACTGAATTTGTTTCACACTTTTTTTTATTTTCGCCTAGTTATACTGGTAGATATAGTTCACAAGATACCAATTTGTTTAAAACATCTAACGTAAAGTGTTTAAAAACGCCATCATAAGTACAGAGCTTTTGTATGAAAAGTATGATGAGTGCTCTTAAGCTCATGGGTTAACTTACTTCCTCTAGTGAGTTTATAGGAAATTTGGTAAAGAATGAATAAACTCAATGCTGCAGGAACTTGTTGGCTTTAGGAATCCACCCATAGGCACCATTATAATTAACTAGTAGTCCCCTGCGGTATCACCCGTGTCCCCGGGATAAAAGTAGCGCCGTAAAGCGCGGATAAAGTGCCAAATTTCATAATGATTGGTTGAGTAGTTAAGGCATCAAACAAACTCACATTCGCCCCTCGTAATTAATAATGATTATAACAATATGGTTGTACCTGTGTAGGGAGCATAGAGTTATTGATATGAGTGATTGAGTAATTAACAATACTTATGCAATTAAAATCCTGACTATCTTAATTATATAAAATTGTACCTACTTCATGTTTACACAACCACAGAGCATAACATAACCCTCCGTCTGGGCCAGCTGGGTAAAAAAGAATATATACCTAATATATAATAGCTAATTAGATCATTTGATGATTTGCGAAAATGTTTAATCGTAACTATTGGTAAAATAATTTTGAATATAACTTGAATTTTATAAGGTTTTGTAGTCGGGGACAAACCAATAACATAAGCTATTACGACAATACGACATTAAATGAAGCCACTTAAAGTACTCATGTATACGATCAACTTTTACTATGGGACCGCCGCGTACTCGTTTTACTCTACCGCGTAACTTTGGTGGTAATCGTAACGAACACCATTAATGAATTTCATCCAATCAGGGCCCACGAATGGTCATCGTCGCGACATACCGCGTGCGCATCATTGGATGAAATAATTAATGGTGTTCGTTACGATTACCACCAAAGTTACGCCGTAAAGCCCTAGCTTTAAATTCGAAAAAATGAATTGCGTTAGCAATATTGCTTATTAGACAAACATTACATTTCACAAATATTACATAAAAATACATATCTACGTAGGTTATTGGTTTGTCCCCGACTGCAAAACCTTATAAAATTCAAGTTATATTCAAAATTATTTTTGCTTTTCAGTTTTTTCGTTGGTTTATTTTTTGTTAAAAAGTTTTTATTATAAACTGATATGATACCTATATTTTTATATGAATGTATCTGTAGGTACTAACAACTACATTACATGTAGGTAGATCAGAAGTTATATTAGCGGCAATAGAATAAATTGAGACTTGTTTTATATTGTTTACTCATACTGTTAATAAACCGGCGCAAGCGCACTTATGCGGTACCTTGTCACTCTACTGTGATCATTATCTCATTTGTCTGCGTTAGTGTTCATTGTGTCTTATTGCGCTGAACTAGTGTTACGTGTGTGCGCTAACAAGATATATCGCAGATTATTGTGTTTTTTTAAAACTATTTTTAAAGCTATATATGTGAGTAGATCTATGTTTTTTTTTATGTTTAAATAATCTATTGTACCTAAATTACCACCCTTACTCATAAAACATGTCACATATTTATTGATCACCTTACTGCCATTGTCATACAATATGACGATATTTATGTGACCATTCATCTGTATATTAGCATATAAGGCTCTTATTATACTGTGATATTAGGAAAATACCGTTATATGAGTTATGCCTTATAAGTTTATCCCTAGCTGTGCCAGAAGAGATTACATTTCTGTTTCTGGCATATTTGGCACTTACGAGAATAATCTTTGAAGGGCCACTTAAGAGGAAAGGATGGCTGCAAGAAATTTGAAAAATAGGTTTTTAACATACCTATCTATTGCTGTCGCGCTGTGCCCGTGCTATCCCCTCCGAGGGCGATAGAGACAACTACAGCTTGGACCGATTATACCTATTTAAATTAGACGAAGTCGCTATTTCGTAATCCCCGGTTTTATCCAAAACTGGATCGATAAAAGAAAAAAACAAGAATCATAATAAGAAGGGAACACAAATCTTTTTATGTCGGTCCTTAGAATCGCTGTTAAATAAAAAAATGAAAACAAATATTATCATGGAACCAACGAGCATTCAGCTTATCAAGGCAACAAATACAATTAATACTAATCCTAACTAATATTATAAATGCGAAAGTGAGTTTGTTTGTTTGTTACGCCTTCACGTCTCAACTACTCAACGGATCATCATGAAATTTGACATGCAGATAGCCTGCGGTATGGAGAAGGACATAGGCTACTTTTTAACCGGGAACGCGCGTGAAACCGCGGTGGACAGCTTAATTCAATAATTTTATGCGTGTGCGCTTTAATCAAAATTTTATGAAAACGACTGCACCGATTTCAATGAAACTTTTTATTACAAGCTTATTATAGAGGAAGAGCCCACGACGATCTGACCTTCGTCATTTTATAAAACCTGAGAGTTTCTCTGTGTATGTCCCTAATAGAGATAAAAACCATCCCCGAATATGAAGTTTGGATCGCGGTGGCTTTGGAAGTTATCAGGTAGCAAAGGTGTCAAAAATTGCACCTCAAATTCGTTAAAGTATAAAGGTCAGTTTTTATATATTTTATTTGGACTAATATTAGAAATCACGTCGTCCATTGTCAGACACTTTGAATGGTGGAAACCCCCTGTCTGACACCCTTAAAGTATTAAAAAATATTATTCAACTTTCGTCATTTTATAAAAGCTGAAATTTATATATGTTACTTGGCGAACTATCAAAAGATGATTTCTCAGTTGTCAGACACTTTCGATGGTGGCTTTGCCGTGTCAGACACATTAAAGGTCTACCGTAGGTGTGAGCGCGAGGTATATTCAATGTGATTTTTTTTTACAAACGAAAAGAGATAGACACATAGTTATTTTGGAGAGTTTGTAGATTAACTCATGAAATTTAATAAATCATGCAATAAAGTCTACATCAATGACCCAGTTTTAGAGTTACAGATCAAAATTCTAAAAAATCACATTTTTTTTGAACATTTTTTTATATAATATCGTTATTTTTATTAGGTTTTTGGCCCATATATATTTTTTATTTCATCTTATCATCTAGATAAACTTTCTAGCTTTCAAATGACACTACTTTGAACAAAATACACCGATTACTTAAAAAGAAACAAGGAAAAACTAATAGATGAGCAGTACATTAAAAAAATTATTAATGCGCAAAACGCACTATTAAGGCACTATTTGTATTTATTTACTTGGAGTGTAAAGAATTAACGTTAATTCTTCCATAGGTACTAATTTATTGTAAACGCAAACGTGATAGGTAGTTTACTCACGTTAATTCTTTACACTCGGGGTACCTACTGAACCATATTTTCATTTACCACTATACCATATTTTCAAGGGTGTCAGTTTTTATATATTTTATTTGGAATAATATTAGAAATCACGTCGTCCATTGTCAGACACTTTGAACGGTGGAAACCCCCTGTCACACCCTTAAAGTATTAAAAAATATTATTCAACTTTCGTACTGTTTTTTTAGATTTTTTATCTGTCACTCTAAAACTGGGTCATTGATGTAGACTTTTTTGCATGATTTATTAAATTTCATGATTTAATCTACAAACTCTCCAAAATAATAAAAAATTGTTCAAAGTAGTGTCATTTGAAAGCTAGAAAGTTTATCTAGATGATAAGATGAAATAAAAAAAATATATGGAACAAAAACCTAATAAAAATAACGATATTATATAAAAAAAAATTCAAAAAAAATGTGATTTTTTAGAATTTTGATCTGTAACTCTAAAACTGGGTCATTGATGTAGACTTTATTGCATGATTTATTAAATTTCATGAGTTAATCTACAAACTCTCTAAATAACTATGTGTCTATCTCTTTTCGTTTGTAAAAAAAAATCACATTGAATATACCTCGCGCTCACACCTACGGTAGACCTTTAATGTGTCTGACACGGCAAAGCCACCATCGAAAGTGTCTGACAACTGAGAAATCATCTTTTGATAGTTCGCCAAGTAACATATATAAATTTCAGCTTTTATAAAATGACGAAAGTTGAATAATATTTTTTAATACTTTAAGGGTGTCAGACAGGGGGTTTCCACCATTCAAAGTGTCTGACAATGGACGACGTGATTTCTAATATTAGTCCAAATAAAATATATAAAAACTGACCTTTATACTTTAACGAATTTGAGGTGCAATTTTTGACACCTTTGCTACCTGATAACTTCCAAAGCCACCGCGATCCAAACTTCATATTCGGGGATGGGTTTTACCTCTATTAGGTACATACACAGAGAAACTCTCAGGTTTTATAAAATGACGAAGGTCAGATCGTCGTGGGCTCTTGGGCTATTAGCTACGATGCCGCGATTACAGGAGCCGGAATTACAATAAAATCATTTTTTTTCATAAGCAAGTGTCCCGGTAAGCTTCCATTTCAAGTACTCACTTTCATATTAAAGGGGGTCAGTTTTGAGTGGCCTATGCCTTGATACCACGCAAGTTTTTTTTATTTATCAAAGACTACAGTCAATGGCTCCTGAAACACAGTTTTACTAGTTCGGGAGCCTATGGATTAAAAAAGAAGCTGTAATGTTGTATCCCAATAAATTTATTATTATTATAATGCGGACGATATCTCGGGTAAAACCTAGTTCAATTACCTACCTAAAGTACTTCGAGATTAGAAGTCTGGTACGAGAAAAAAGTGAACTCAACTCAAGTAACAAACCGGTTGTACATTCGCATTGCTTGCGATGCGAGCTTATCTATTATAATATTTATAGTTGTTTTTATTGACAGATCCAGCTAGTCCCATGGTGCTCTAAGAAATACACAATGGATAAAGTATTTTTCACCATCAATGGAGAGAGGTATTCACTGTGTAAGTAATAGCATATTTTCTAATATAATATTTTTTGAATACGACTCAGGTAACAAAATATCATACGGCCCGACTGATAGTCAGCGGTTACCGTAGTTAGCTTATGGGTGCTTGTAACACGGGTAATTCTCAAGTGTCGTCGACGCTGTAACAATCTTCACACACAAAAGAAAGTAAATAAGCATTCGGCCCATACAGTTCCACAGATACTCTACACACATTCTGTCACAAACACATCCATATTAATTTCATGGCTACCATCGATGTATTATTACCCTAGAATAAGGGTGACAGCTGTAAAAACGGCCGAAGAAATAAGTCCACGGTGTCGCTATTTCAGTTTCAGTAGGTCCACGTTTGAACGTAGAACATTCATTCATGAGTGACATAATTTTTAACCGACTTCAAAAAAAGGAGGAGGTTCTCAATTCGGCTGTATGTTTTTTTTTTTTTTATGTTTGTTACCTCATAACTCCGTCATTTATGAACCGATTTGGAAAATTCTTTTTTTGTCTGGAAGGGTACACTTCCCGTTTGGTCCGATTGTCATCAGATCAGGATTTTATTACTTCTTCGTGTACTTTGAAGTCGGTTTAAGTTTTTTGTAAAACAGTCCAATTATGTTTTATTGAGTTTCCAAGCGGCCGCTTTCACGATGTTGTCTTGTACGTAACCCCAGAAGATATATCGATGGTGGCTGCTTACTGCTATCAGACGTTAGTAAAACTGGTTCTAGTAATTTTTTTAAATATATGGTGTATTAATATTTTATTTTCGCCCGGTAGGTATTAGGTTCGGTCGGAAACGTCATCTTCAGTTTTTTGCTCTAAAATGCGGAAGACGCATACACAATTTATTCACAAGATAACAATGCTTATAATGAAAATAATTTACTAATTAATCTACTTATGCAAATTAGTTTGTAGCTGTAGCGTAAACATTAAAGATACTTAGCTTTAAATTACGTAAACACCTTCCCCTCTATGGTCCGTACTCTTTTTTTTAACCGACTTCAAAAAGAGGAGGAGGTTCTCAATTCGGTTGTATGTCTTTTTTTTTTTATGTTTGTTACCTCATAACTCCGTCATTTAGAAACCGATTTGGAAAATTCTTTTTTTGTCTGGAAGGGTACACTTCCCGTTTGGTCGAGTGAGTCCCATCGGACCCGGTGCCTCTGTCCCGTTAACGGGTCCGATGGGAAAAAAAGTGCCATCGGACCCGGTAGCTTCAGTGTGTGCGTGCACCGGGTCCGATGGCACTCTTTTTTCCATCGGCCTCGATGACTCTGTCCCGTTAACGGGGTCGATGGGAAAAAGAGTGCCATCGGACCCGGTAGCTTCAATGTGTGCGTGTACCGGGACCGATGGCACTTTTTTTCCCAACGGACCCGTTAACGGGACAGAGGCACCGGGTCCGATGGGACTCACTCGTTTGGTCATCAGATCAGGATTGGATTACTTCTTGTGTACTTTGAAGTCGGTTTAAGTTTTTTGTAAAACAGTCCAATTATTATACGTCAATGTCGACAAAAAAGCATACGGCCCACGTGGTGGTAAGCGGTTACCGTAGCCTATGGACGTGTTGCTACAGGTGTTGCATCATAAGCGACGCTTGCATCACACGAGGAATCACTCACGCTTTACCGACCCTTCCCCCTCCCTAATGAGTTCTGGCGACCTTACTCACGCACAGGAACACAACAAAGTTATTGGCTGCGGTATCCTGCAAGGTGGAGGTACATCTCCAGTCGAGCCGCTCTTTGAGAGAGAAAAAGCTATGCTCTATCCTATCTTGTATTATAGAACTTTATTCAAAGTTTGTCAAGATTTAAGTAGAGATTAATAGTATTGAATGACTTAAGGTTTGATTCTCTTTCTATAATGCAGGCCTAAGCAAGAAACGTATAAAATTAATTTCATAGCAAAGTTGAGTTAGTAATTTTCGGCACCCGCCGTGTTCGAGTCCGACTCGCACTTGGTCGGTTTTATTTACTCTGATCGCGATGAGAACTCAGTCGGTAAACAAGCATACGGCCCATCTGATGGTAAGCGGTTACCGTAGCCATATGGACGCTTGCAACACACGAAGCATCGCTCACGCGTTACCGACCTTTCCCCCCTCCCCTATGAGCTCTGGCGACTTTACTCACGCGCAGGAACACAACTTTACACAACATAAAGTTATTTGGCTGCGGTATTCTGTAAGTTTCTGTTTATTTTATTTATTAAAGGAACAAACGGCTATTTTTATACATATTTTTTTTTATTACAAACTTTGCTTAGTTTGTGATGTCACAAGGATGTTTATTGTCTGTGTTCGCGTTACGGTGACGTCACTTTAGTAAAATATGTAAAGTATGCATACATAACTAATAAGTGTAACAAGTAAGCTAATTTTATATTTTTGACAAAAATAATGATTGACAACCTCGACTCTCGCATTATGATAATAATGTTCTAACAAGGATGTTATAAAACTTCGGATGTATTCTTGCTAACAAAAAAATGTGTCGCTGAGAGTCGGCCACCTCGCTGTACATACAAGCCGGCACGCACACATTCACACACTAGTCGGCCATTACGCGGATAAACGTCAACAGAGTCAATACGTTTGCGGTGCCGTAAAATATTAAAATATAGCATCTCTTGTGTAGTGAAATGGTGTAAAAACCGTAGAGACCGGAGGAAAAAAATACCAGGAATCACGTTTCACAGTTAAATTAATAATTCAATCACTTAGTTCCCGAATTTATACATCAAAACAAATATTCATTCACCAGTACAAAAGAATTAATGACAAAGCCAGTGTTGCCAATATACACTTTTGTAAATTACCCGAAATATGGTAGTCTGTGTGTTCTAACTTCTGCTGTGTCCCGCAGATTCGTCCGCTATATCAAAATAAAATTGACATCAAATGTTTTTTTTATACCACAAAGGTACTTGGTAAACACACAACTGCCAAAGTGAGCTATGCTCTGCCTCTTACTTACCTTGAAGACAAGCTTTCTCTTGACTACAATATCACCGTGGTAAGAAGGCCACGGCAGCTGCATTTGGGAGACAGTTTCCTCCGGTAAAAAAACCTGTATAATCCTGGTTCCAGCCGGTTCAGAAGTGAGTCCAACGACGTCTCTGAACCAGTACATACGCAGCTACCTGCACTTACATGGGACGAAGGCGATGTGCCACGAGGGCGGGTGTGGCGCGTGCGTGGTCACAGTGTCGCGCACCCATCCCGTTACTAAGGAGAAACACGTGTTTGCTGTTAACTCTGTAAGTTCATTAGTAATTTATTCCCCGCGTTACTAAAATATAAAAAGAATGATACTCGGCTATAATGTAGCTTCCTATTCGTGAAATTCTTTTTCGAATCCGACTGGTAGCTCCGGAGATTAGCCCGTTTAAACGAACTAAAAAACTCTTCCGCATCATCATACATATGGTTATTGTGTTTTTATTTTTATTCATTTTACAAGCATACGGCCCGTCTGATGGTAAGCAGTTACCGTAGCCTATGGACGCTTGCAACACCAGGGGTATCACTCGCGCGTTGCCGATCCTGAAGAAACCTCTTCACGCCCTTTTTGAAGAACCCCATGCTGTATACCATTGGGAAAATCACGGTGGGGAGCTCATTCCACAGTCCGAGCGTTCGCGGAAGAAAAGTGTAATGTCATTTTTCAAATATGCTCTTATTTTTTGGTTTTGCACACAAAAAAAAGAAGCTTATAAAAAATATGGGATTCGGGCAATTCCACCATATCCTTATTGCCAGATAATCAAATCTACACAAAATGCCACCGTCGTATGTACAGACCGAGAATCGTGATCTATAAAAATATTTTTAGCATAGCATTACCACATTACAATCATCATAATCATAAAATACACAATTATATTCGTGACGCAAGTTCTAATTCAACCACAGAATCATGCAAGGAATGTAGGAATGTAATGTAAATGCACTTTTTTATACTGCGAAGTCGGCTATCGAGCATACGGCTCGCCTGATGGTTAGCGGTTACCGAAGCCATATGGACGCTTGCGATACACGACGCATCGCTCACGCGATACTCACTCTTGTCCCCTCCCCAATGAGCTACGAACTGCGACCTTACGCACGCGCAGGAACACAAAATAAAGTTATTTGGCTGCGGTATTCTGTATGGTGGAGGGACTTCCCTTATCGAGCTGCTCTTTGAGCTAATAAACGCAATATTAATCATAATTTTACTTGTAACATCCTTCCCACACGGACATCTGCTACCAAACATATCAGACCTTGCTCTATGTATCCAGTTAACTATACTTCATCCAGTTTCTCGATATCACCATGACCAGAGGGCTTTCGGTGAAGGAAAACATCGTGAGGAAACCATAGTAAGGTGGTAGGGTTTGTAGGTGGTTTGTTATCACCCTCAAGTTACCAGATCTATCGCTTGTGTTTCAACAGTTGCACTTGAGAGCCTGTTGCCTTCTAAGCTTGGTATATGTCGAAAACACTTTGGCAATCCTCTATGTTGCTAATGTCCATAAGCGACGGTATTCACTTACCATCAGGTGGCTTGTCAGCCTTCTTCTGGCGACCCAGGAACACGACGTAAAGTTATTTGGCTGCGGTATTCTGTAAGGTGGAGGTACTTCGTACTGCTCTTTGAGCGAATAAACTCTATGCTCTCTTATTTCAGTGCCTTGTCCACATACTGTCATGTCATGAATGGGACATAACGACTATAGAGGGCGTCGGTAACCGCAAGGATGGCTACCACGCCATACAGACTCGCTTAGCGGCTTTCAACGGCACCCAGTGTGGATATTGTACTCCTGGCTGGATTATGAATATGTATAGGTATGTAGGTAGGACCTGCTCAGAGTCGCTGGGCGCTGCTGGATGCAAGTGGCCCAGAACCGCTCGAAGTGGAAATCAATGGGGGAGGCCTATGTTCAGCAGTGGACATCCATGGACTGATATGATGATGTAGGTATATTAAATAGTCTTGCGTTTGGTCTCTGACCCGTCCATAAAGAACGATGACGAAGCTTAAGATGGAGCATGCTTACCCAGAAGGCACCAATCACTCCGGCCTTGAAAGTCCCTAGATTGTAAGAGTCACGAAACATTGATGCTGGAAGCCAGTTCAACTACCTTGCTGTCCGCGAGGAAGCATGAATGATATACTTACTAGTGGTAATGAGGGGCAGGTCACAGCGCACGAGTATACCATAACTGTTTTTTGGGTTCCGTACCTTAAAAGAAAAAAGAAACGGCCAAGTGCGAGTCGGACTTGCGCTCTGAGGGCTCCGTACAGACTTGTAGGTATGTATAGTTCGTTCATCACGAGAATCGAGTATGTTTTTTTTTGTAATGTAACTACAAATTTACTGTTTTCGGATGTCTTTCTTTACTTGTGCTACGTGACCTTGCTTCTTGCCAAATTTCATAATTCTAGGTCAACGGGAAGTACCCTATAGGTTTTGATTCCCTAGCCATCGTCAAAATATGCGGCATAAACGGCGGTATATTTTTTGTGTTGACTTAGAAGTTTGATTATTTCACTGCTCCAAGGGTTTGTGGACCTGAGTATTTTATATTGTTTTCAGCTTGATACCTCCACGCGTTCCTGAAAAAAAGGGTCTTGACAGACGGACATAGCGGACAACAAAGTGTCCTATAAGGGTTCCGTTTTTTTTCTTTTGAGGTACGGAACCCTAAAAACCGTATCTCAATCTCAACCCGACGAGACCTTCGTCTCGGCATCCGACCTCACTATACTTTCGCCTTAAATCGTTGTATCGAATTCGACCGACTGTTAGGAATAATAAGACTGTGCCTACGTCCACTATATTTTTATTTTGTTTTTTTTTTTAGCATATACAAAAGTTCAAGCGAAAAGTTAACAATGAAGCAAGTAGAGAATTCTTTCGGCGGCAATATGTGTCGATGTACAGGCTACAGACCAATACTGGACGCGTTTAAAAGCTTCACAGTGGATGTTGAAGACTCTTTGAAGGATAAAATACAGGTTTGTGATCATTTCCTTGATATATTATTGCTGAAATTCGTCCCGGATTATCAGACTGTAAAATATAGATGGTTTAAAGGTTAGCTGAATACGTAAGCGAGACAAAAAGCTGTTTATCTCCCTTTCATACACATAACTAACCCATTTGCGCCTGTGATTTATTCTCTGGGTTCTGAGACAGGTGGATTGCAACCGTCTTAATTCGATGAACTTAAAGGTTCAAGGGTGGCTAAGGTAGCCTTGCCACCCTTACGCGGATAGAACGGTGAGTGCTGATGGGACTCAACCGGATAATCCGGCGCCCCAGGTGGGGCATGAACCTCAGCTCAGGGCGTTGCCGGTTAGAGGGGAGTAACAATTAATTAGGGGTGGTTGGATTACTATTGGCAGCTCGGGCCGCTTGAACGGGACGAGATTAGGTAGGACGTCGCCACATGGCGAGGACAATATCGTGATGACTGGTTTGCTACTGCCCTACACCTAAACCAAATAACTAGTCCCAGATGATGACATATAAGTATGTCGTAGTAATATGAACCTAAAAGCTTTATTAATAAGACTCATCTGTATTATCCATTATTTCTTACCCAGGACCTAGAAGATCTACATAAAATAAAATGCAAGAACAGATGCGAGAAGAAATGCGACATAGGTAACGATTGGTGTGTGATAGATAATAACTGCAGTTCATTGATGGATGTGCCAGTGGCTGGCGGGAGGTGGTACAAAGCTTATAGTGTGCAGGATGTGTTTAAGGTTTGATGCTTTACTTAATTAATATTATATTTAATCCGCGACTTTGTTACCATGTCTATGCCACTCATAACTGCAGTTCGTTGATGGATGTGCCAGTGGCTGGCGGGAGGTGGTACAAAGCTTATAGTGTGCAGGATGTGTTTAAGGTTTGATGCTATAATTAATTAATATTATATTTAATCCGCGACTTTGCTACCATGTCTATGCCACTCATAACTGCAGTTCGTTGATGGATGTGCCAGTGGCTGGCGGAAGGTGTTACAAAGCTTATAGTGTGCAGGATGTGTTTAAGGTTTGATGCTATAATTAATATTATATTTAATCCGCGACTTTGCTACCAAGTCTATGCCACTCATAACTGCAGTTCGTTGATGGATGTGCCAGTGGCTGGCGGGAGGTGGTACAAAGCTTATAGTGTGCAGGATGTGTTTAAGGTTTGATGCTATAATTAATATTATATTTAATCCGCGACTTTGCTACCAAGTCTATGCCACTCATAACTGCAGTTCGTTGATGGATGTGCCAGTGGCTGGCGGGAGGTTGTACAAAGCTTATAGTGTGCAAGATGTGTTTAAGGTTTGATGCTTTAATTAATTAATATTATATTTTATCCGCGACTTTGCTACCATGTCTATGCCACTCATAACTGCAGTTCGTTGATGGATGTGCCAGTGGCTGGCGGGAGGTGGTACAAAGCTTATAGTGTGCAGGATGTGTTTTGTGGTTTGATGCTTTAATTAATTAATATTATATTTTATCCGCGACTTTGCTCCCATGCCTTCACTATTGGTCCCATAGTAAAAGTTGTTCAGCATGCATGACTAACCCAACATAGGTTTCGAAAATATGCCATCTCGATATCTCCACCTGTTATTAGTTCTATGAAAAAAATCACCTATCCATTTCTCCTTTGCTGTGTGAAAGGAAGACCAACCAATAAACTATATTATACCAGTTGCGCCCCGCGGTTTCACCCGCGTACCCGTGGGTTAATATTCCTAAATTTTTCTACGCAACTTTCTTATTTTTTTTCCTTAAGTACTGTCAAAAGATGGATGAAATCGGTAGTCCTTCTCAAGTTATGTCGTGTGACCAAGGGAAATAGGGATTAATATTTATATATAGAGATTTGTAGGAACTAACTTTTCCTATGGCTCAACCGCTTATTTTACCCCCTTAGGGGCACTTCAAGCGTGTTTTATGGCTGGTTTAGGCGTTAAATAATAATGATTTGGGTTTTTTTTATAAATATCCTGGGAAATTCCTCACACACGGTCATCTGATCCCAAACTAAGCAGAGCTTGTACTATGGAAACCAGATAACTGATATAATACATACACTACTTTTTGTTTGTAAATACATACTTAATATACATAATTACACCCAGATTCAGGACATACAGACATGTTCATGCACACAAATGCATGTTCTGTGTGGGAATCGAACCCACGACCAGCGGCGCGATAGGTGGAATCTTGACCAGAGTCTTAACCAACCGCGCCAGCTGGCCGCATTCATGTAATAATACAGTAATTATTTCAGGTACTGACACGTGAAGGCACGGACAGTTATAGATTGGTAGCTGGCAACACTGGACAAGGTAATTAACAGTCACTGTGGGATCGGACCGAACACATTAATCATTAAAAGTCTACTTCTGTAGGTACTAATGTTATAAAGAGGAAGTGTTTATGTAGTCAGTGGCTGATTCAGAATTTCAGTGGGCGTGACCCAACTGCGGGTAGACTTTATCGAGATATATCAGGAGTGGACCAATATGCTTTTGGGAAGGGGGTTCAAGCCCCTAGTTCCTGAATCCGCTACTGTAGGATGTTACCTCCCAACTGCTAATAGGACATTGGTGCTGATTCTGTTGTAAATCGCACTAAACTAATTTTAGTCACATCACATCTCTTTCTTGCGAACATTATTGAAAAAGGATAGAACATATTTAAAGCTGTCAAATTAGTCTTTGCCGACTTCATTTTCGGGTATTACAAGTAACCACGATAGATGGCGACTAAATTTATATTGAAAACAAGCATTGGACTAATTTGAAAGGACTACATTTCTTACATCCTTTTCTTATGTTCTTTGTTAGAAAGAGACAGTGACTAAAATTAGTTAAAGTGTAAACAACAGAATCAGGGCCATTATCTCCGAGTGCTATAAGCCACTTTTCATCCGATATTGTGAGTGAAACCGCGGCGGACAGCTAGTTTACAAACTTTACCGTCTCAATAGACCTTCGTGCTAGGAGCCTCGTCGGTGAAATTTCGCTAGCTGAGGCGAAACTAACGAGCCTTGAACATCGACGTAAGGTTTCGTGTTTGTCGGTCTTCTATAGGATATATTTTGGAGATTGTTCTCCAGAAAATTAAAATTTAATTCCTCCATCGAACCACAAGACGCCGGGAACATTTCCACCCAGACGCTATTGATTTCCCGCTTTTACAGACACAACGCTTCGCTTCTTCATTCCTTATGCGAACAGCAAAGGAGTGGAACTCTCTTCCGGGTTCCGTGTTTCCCGACACCTATAACTTAGATGTCTTCAAGGCAAGAGTGAATAGGTATTTTTTGGCGGGAACTTGCAGAGTGACGTTGCGTTTTCGTTTTTATTGTCATAAATACGTGTATTTTGAGTTTTATTGCATATTGTCGGTGGTATTTTACCCAATAAAGATCAATCCATGTGCAACAGTGAAGTGAAATGTGTATCGTAACTTTTCAAGTTGTCTCAAAAAGTCCGTGAAGAGTTTTAGTACAATGACCACTATTGTAATAAAACATGACTTTTATGGACGGTGACTGACTGAGGACTAATGTGAAAGTGATTTACTGTGAATGGAAACTATAATATAACTCGACACTGGCAGAAATAAGTCCTAATTTGGATTTGGTTGCCAAACTTAAAACTAAGAAGAAAAATAGGGATTATCTGGGTAAGCGTGCTACATCCTCGGCCTCGTCATAACTCGTCCTGGGGTCTGTCGAAGGCTAAAAGTAAGTCCATTGACGTAAAAAAAACTTTATTTCCAGGTGTATACCCAATAACATCGGAACCTCGTGTCCTAATCGATATATCATCAATAGAAACTCTCAAAGAGTCGATCGCAGATGAGAATCTAATCCTAGGTGGTGGCATGTCGCTTACTGACGTCATGCAGGTGTTCCAAAAGTGGGCATCTAAAACTGACGACTTCAAATATTTGGACCAAATGTACGAACATTTGGATTTGGTCGCCCATGTGCCTGTTAGAAATGTGAGTGGTCAAAGATTTTTTCGTAGTTCTTATTTTTGTTTTAAATTGTATCTTAATTGCATGATGGTAAGGCCCAGTTTTCGTTGTCATCAATATTTTATTAAATGGAATTTTAAAACTTATGGATAGTAATAAAAAAAAGAGCAACTTGAACATGCTTGCCTGCATGTGAATTCAAATCTCAGAGTAAATTAATACTACGATTCAAATCAAAATCAATATACTATATTACTCGTTCGCGTGGTGGTACCCTACCCTGTGGTGCTACCCTACCCTACCCTACCCTACCCTGCCCTGCCCTGCTCTACCCTACCCTACCCTATAAATTTTGGATATTTTTTGACAGATTGGAACGATAGGCGGCAACTTAGCGATGAAGAACAGACATCACGACTTCCCTTCAGACGTTTATGTATTATTACAAACAGTTGGTGCTACCATCACTATACGTGAGTATTTTACTTTTAAAAAATGAGGTATTCTGACTTCGTATTTAGGTACTATTTTGAAGTCTGCTTAAAGATGTAGAGGAAAATCTCTTTAGAGTAGTTATATCGAACAATCCAATTCCACAACTAGTCAGTGCTTTTGCACTGATTTCGAACAGTAAGGACCAATCACGGCATGTTTAATTTTAGTCTGTCCTTGACTTAGCCAAACAGACCGCATGTGTTTTCTTTTATATGACTACGTCGATAAACTTCCATACGGCCCTCCTGATGGTAAGCGGTTACCGTAGCCATATGGACGCATGCAACACACGAAGCATCGCTCACGCGTTGCTGACCCTTCCCCCCCCCATATTCTGTAAGGTAAGGAGGTACTTCCCCAGACGAGCGGTTCTTTGAGCGAATAAACGCTACGTTCTACCTCTCTTTAACTTCTCTGACTCGAATACAGTAAGTACCAAATTTCATGTTTTATTTACAGTGAACAGCAATTTAAAAAAAGATGAGATCCAAATGGAAGAATTTCTCAAAATCGATCTTCGTAACAAGCTGATATTGAATGTGAAACTACCGCCGTTGTCCTTGAACTGTAACATTAGGACTTACAAGGTACACATCAGGTTTTAAATGTTTAAAAAAATATAGACTTTTTGATTTTGTATTGTTTAGTAAATTGGGACTTTCTATATTGTAAAATCAAACTATTATAATCAAATTATCTTTCGCAGATTATGCCCCGGGCCCAAAACTCACACGCCATACAAAACGCTGGCTTCTTTTTCAAATTAGATGCTTCAAAGAAAGTGGTAGCCGCGAACATAGTCTATGGCTCTATAAGTCCGAAGTTCACGTGTGCGAGAGAGACGGCGAACATTCTCATCGGCCAACCGTTGTTCAGTGATGAAACTTTGCAGAAAGGACTGGTCAAGTTAAAGGATGAATTGATGCCGGTCGATGTACCGCCAGAACCTTCGCCGTATTGTAGGAAGATGATTGCATTGGGATTGTTTTATAAGGTTAGTTGAATTTGTGTCTTATGTTCATAGTAGTAGGGACGATTTTTCTATAATTTTGGTTACTGCTTGTGTGACTTATTATTTCAAATGAAGTTTTACACTATTGTTACGAGCTGGGGTTCAGGATAAATAATGGTACACGAATTTACCAAAACACTGGTCACACTTTTATTAAAACACTCAGAAATTAAATAGTTCACTAGCACTTAACTGTATTTCACTTCGATGTTTACTCACTGATTCACTAAATCAAACTCAAACTCCCCTGTGCATTGTCTCGTATTTATACTTCATAAACGGCATCTGGAACATTCCACAATTTACGCGAGTATTCTACATGCCTACAGTGTTATCGGGAATATTCCAGAAGCAGGTAGCTATTCGGCGATAGATGGCGTTGCTTGATAGATGTTTACTCCTATACAATAACAGATGGCGTTACTGGTAGCAATTTATTCCTGATAACGTAACACTATGTATAGGTCATTAGGCCTGTGTTTGACTACAATCTCACCATGGTAAGTGATGATGTGGCCGAAGGTGGTAAGCACACAAAGTCTAGAAGGAACTGGCTCTCAAGTGCAGCTGTGGGAACACACCGATAGATAGTCTCAATTTGATGGTGGTACATTACCACCGTGCTATGGTTTCCTCACGATGTTTTCCTTCACCGAATGCACAAGCTAATTGTAGGATTTGAACCCAGGACCTTCGTCTCGGCACACGTCACTACCACAGAGCTATCAACGCTTTAAAACTTGAGTTGTATTGAGTACTTTTTGGCATCACATGACAGTGATTTTTAAGTTGTTTTTATTTTATTTGTTGATTTTTTCCTTTATTTGTTACTAGCAGTCCCCCGCGGTATCACCCGCGTTCCCGGATAAAAAGTAGCCTATGTCCTTCTCCATCCCATAGGCTATCTGCATGCCATTTTTATCATGATCCGTTGAGTAGTTAAGGCGTGAAGGCGTACCAAACAAACAAACAAACTCACTTTAGCATTTATAATATTAGTAGTTTCTTTAGTTTTTTGGTGATGTTCAAAAAAACTTTGTCTATGGTCTAAATATACGGGGTACATGTCTCCTCGGCAAAAATGTATGAAAAGCTGTAATTTTTTTGCGATTTCGAAGTTGGTCCCATAGTAAAAGTTGATCGTATACATGAGTACTTTACGTGGTTTTATTTTTTGTCGTACTGCCGTATCCACCCCGTATTTGACAACGCTTGAAGGTTTTGAGTTCGAATTCTACATCGAGCGAGATTTCGTAAAAAAGAACTGTATTGTAGTATTTATAAACTACTAGCTGTCGCCTGCGGTTTCACCCGCGTTCCCGGGATAAAAAGTAGCCTTTGTCCTTCTCCAAACCACAGGTTATCTGCAAGCCAAATTTCATGATGATCCGTTCAGTAGTTGAGGCGTGATGGCGTAACAAACAAACAAACAAGCATTAAGTTAACATATTAAGTTAGGATTTATTATATTTCAGGCAGTATTATCTCTAGCGCCAACAGTGAATCCTCGTTACAAATCTGGAGGAACAGTACTAACTCGCGACTTGTCGCGCGGCACTCAGACATTCGACACCGACAAGTCGCTGTGGCCGCTCAACCAACCCGTGCCTAAGTTGGAGGCTTTAACGCAGGTACAGTACAACTGATAAGGTGCGTCGTGAATCTTTGCACAGAAAAGAAAGTATGGCCCGAAGATTAACGAAAGAATGCTTTTCCCGCGCTTTGTAAATGTATCTTCTGCGCAGGTACATCGGTAAGCCATATTAGTTGGGTACTACTGTAAGAACTTAATGTCCTACTTGAGTTTGAATTAGATCTTAATAAAATACTATAACTAGATGTCCCCCGAAAAAAAACACGTTTAAAAAAGCCCTGCATTAAAAACTATTAAATACCTAGTTGCGCCCCGAGGTTTCACCCACGTTCCTGAGGGATATATTGATTTCCCGGGATAAAAAGTATCCAATGTGTTAATCCAGAACATATTCTATCTGTGTGCCAAATTTCATCCAAATCTGTTGAGTTATTGAAGGTTGAGGTACAAACATCCAAACTCACAAACAACCAAACTTAAGCATTTATAATATTAGTGAGATAGTGAGATGAGTTACAATCATAATTCCCTAAATCCAAAACACAGCTAGGATACGTTGCTCCGCTTTGGAGTTCCAGTACCTATCCTGATTGGTCTTTATTATAAAATAATTGGACTGTTTTACAAAAAACTTAAACCGACTTCAAAGTACACTAAGAAGTAATCAAATCCTGAGCTGGTGACAATGGGATCAAACGGGAAGTGTATCCTTCCAGACAAAAAAATAATTTTCCAAATCGGTTAATAAATGGCGGGGTTATGAGGTAACAAACATTTAAAAAAATACAACCGATTTGAGAACCTCCTTCTTTTTTTGAAGTCGGTTAAAAATAGATTTCTTTGCTCGTTTAAAAGCTTATAAAAACGCCCCAACTGGGGCGCCCCCAGACGTTGTTAACTAATCATAGCCCCGGTGGAGAGCTTGCTCGCCAATTTGTCCGCGGCCGGCATCTTGTCAATTCAAAAATAAAAAAATATTATACTTAAACCTTTTTTGCAGTGTTCAGGTGAAGCTGAATACGTTTGCGACGTGAACAGTCCGCGAGAAGTGTTCGTGTCGTTCGTACTCTCTACTATATGTAGGGGAGAGGTGGACAGTTTCGACGCCACTCACGCGTTGGTAAGTTATTTACCCACTTTTTTTTATTCTTCGCAGGCTATTGTTCTGTTTCTGTACTTCTAAGTGAACACAAAATTGCCCAGACTTCTCAGTTTAGGTGTATTACGAACAATTGTCGTTCCCGTTCATAAGTGACTTCTAAATTGAATAAATGATCTTCATTTAATCCCTTCTTGAGTCATGAACCAGGAGTTGTGAAAATATCATCATCATAAGAATATTGTGGGAGTGCCCTTACTACACGGATACTTTGGGGTTTTAGCCTCTTGGGCTACTTAGAAGAATGAAAGTTTCTCGAATCAAATTTAAATATGTCGATGCACAAAATGTTACATAGGATCTACTATGAATCCGATTGCTCCAGTGGCTTGGATCGTACTCTTGGATCTTCGCCAAAACACGTCTCTTTCTTCTTATTTTTAAATTAGGCAACCGAGCCCAAATTTCGGCTTATTTCTGCCAGTATCGAGTTATATTATAGTTTCCAGTCATAATAAATCACTTTCACATATAGTCATCAGTCAGTCACCGTCCATAAAAGTCATATTTTACTACAATGGTGGTCATTGTACTAAAGCTCTTCACAGACTTTTTGAGACATCTTGAAAAGTCACGATACACATAATTCATTTCATTTCACTTCACTGGTGCACATGGAATGATCTTTATTGGATAAAATACCACCGATAATATGCAATAAAACTCAAAATACACGAATTCATAAAAATAAAAACGCAACCTCACTCTGTAAGTTCCCGCCAAAACACGTCGTAACTTTATCAATAACTTAAGGCCAGTTTCTGAAAGCCAAATCAAAGAAATAGCCAAATGAAATTTAATTTCGTGTTGAAATACCTGTCATTGTCAATGACGTCTGAAATAACAAAGACTAAGTACTACTACAAAGAAACTAGCACTTACTGTCATCGTTAAACAATGAGAAGTTATTTACTTGATAATTTAATCCGTATATTAGTTTATAGCGTTTTAAGGCCGTAAAATATCAAAAGTGATTAATCTGTATTTAAAATAACCCCACAGAAACTGCCCGGCGTAAAGTCATTCCTAACATCCAAAGACATTCCGGGAAAGAACACATTTACCCCATTGAATGTGCCATGGCAGGATAGCGAAGAAGTGCTATTAGCCACCACTATATCGTACTATGGGCAACCCATAGCGTTGGTTGCGGCCAATAGCCATAAACTCGCGGTCAAAGCTGCGTCATTGGTCAAAGTCAAGTATAAGAAACTGGACGTCAAACCGGTTCTCAATGTGAAACAGGCTTTGGTTGCTCCGGATAAGGAAAAAAGGGTGAGTTTTAAGATATTTTTCCACGTTTTTATTATCTCGGTTTCGTGTTTGTTTCTAACGCAATCGATTTAAAAATTCCCGATGAGCTAGATACTTTAAACTTACTTACTTCAATAGTATATGAACTCGCTTTCTTGTCTGTCAATATAATTATTATAATAATATTTTTTTCAATAAAAATTACTGTTAAACCACGTTTTTAAAGTGGACTAAAAAGTAAAAGTTTTAAGCGAGGTAGAGCGTAGCGTTTATTCGCTCAAAGAGTATCTCGACTGGGGAAGTACCTCCACCTTACAGAATACCGCAGCCAAATAACTTTATGTTGTGTAAAGTTGTGTTCCTGCGCGTGAGTAAGGTCGTCAGAGCTCATAGGAGAGGGGGGAAGGTCGGTAACGCGTGAGCGATGCTTAGTGTGTTGCAAGCGTCCATATGGGTCCGGTAACCGCTTCCCATCGGTAGGGCCGTATGCTTGCTTAACGACTTAGTTTTATAAATTCGCGCATGCATTTTATATAATTCTGGTATTCTGGTAAAAAACCTAATAAAAAGAAATATGTCTATTTAGGTCGCAAACAAATACCTCCAGATCTGCTTTATCCATATATTTATTCCGTTTAGATTAGAGAAGAAGTAACAATCAAGGCAACAGACAAAGGCACAGACACGACACAAGTAATCAAAGGCAGTTATGCAGTTAACTGTCAGTACCACTATACGATGGAAACACAGTCGTGTTCAGCATCAGTCAATGAGCGCGGACTGATTGTAAGGTCTGCTACTCAATGGATGGATCTTGTTAATGTTGCCGTCGCTAATATGTTGGGGATACAGGAGAATCGGTAAGTGTTTGTGGATAATGTGCCATCTTTTCGAAATATAGCTTTACTAACAGTGTTGCCGACCCTGAAAACATCTATTCATGCCCGTCTTGAAGAACTCCATGCTGTACTCCCATGGGAAAACTAAGGCGGGGAGCTCATTCCACAGTCTGAGCGTCCGCAGCTGGAAGTTCCATTTAAAACGCACAGTGCGAGACCATTTTGGTTCCAATTTGTGAGGATAGACTCAGAAATTGGTTGCTCACAAGTAGATAGCCGTGGGCATCAAGACAAACAATTCCTCATCAGACTGTCCGCTGTATAAGAAGTAGAACACAAATAAGGAGGCAAGGGTTCTCCTCAGATTAAGAGGCTCTAAATAATTTGTGAGCTTGGGATCTTCGATAATTCTAAAGGCGCATGGCTGAACCGAGTCAAAAGCATCATGCTTATGAGGCCAGACTTGCGACTTATAAAGTTGCAGCCTTTGCCCCGATGTGAAGTACAGTCGAGGACATAAATATGTATACACTTTTTGAAATTCAAAAGCGATTTTCTCGCAAGTTTAACATTTAAGTGTTAAGCTATTACACAAATTATAATAGTATATGTTAGAAGATTCTGCCTTTATAATATCTCATAATTTCAAACAGTAGTTTAAGAGGAAACCGTTGTTGAATTTTACTAATTGTATACATATTTATGTCCTCGACTGTACTTCCTCGCTCTATTGAGCACACCGAGCTTGTTGGATGCCAGCTTAACCTTGTCTTTCAAGGGACTACGGAACAGAACGTCGCCAGAAATGTCGACGCCAAGCTTTTACTGATGTTCAGGAACGTGTTCTGGAATTGTGAAGCCTCAGCAAATGAGGAGGGGAGTATATAGCCATATTGTTGGTCGTTCAACAAGTTGTGACTCTCCCTCCAGGTATCTTAAAAGTGTCGATCACTCGCTTCATTACTTTGGAGAGAAGGGATTCGAGCTGATGGCGATTGGCCTGTAATTTGTCGCGTCAGATATGACGCAGTTTTGTACACCTTTTGCACGTGGGCAATCTTCCACGAAGACAGGACTTACATTTAGGTGTAGGAAATCGCGAAAATGCGCGCAGGACACAATTCAGGAGCACACCGCTTCAGCACTACTGCCGGTATGTCGTCGGGCCCACTCGGCCAAAAAAAGCAATTCTCCGCCGGACCTCCCTTTGGGTAATGATAGTCTACGGCATGGAGCTGTCACACTGCAGGATTGTAATAATACTTGTCTCGCGTGGACTAAAGTTAGTCAGGGTTAATATGGTAGTAGGTACCTAGCAAGACTTAAGTGGTCGGCTTGCGCCCGAGTGCTTTGTACCCCTTGCACCTCTGCGTTAAGATGGCCCTGGAGGTACTGTAACAATGGGTGTTGACGGGTAGTAGTGTTCATTTTTACATCACAAACTTCCATAGATTCAGCGGGGCGGTGCAGGCAGAGCCACTGGTCCATTTTTCCACAACTGTCTCAGTCGCGATGTACCAATGGGTGTTCTGTTCACGGGTAGTAGTGAATGGAAATACTGAGGTTACTTTAGATCACATGTTTAATCCATAGGTTATTAATAATATCTTATGACAAAAATGATCAGCTTATACAGGGTGTTGTTTTGCATTGGTGCCATATTTACAGAACCAATAGTAAATGATTTATTTAGTTATTATAAAATAGGTAATTCATTCTGGGCTTGATAAGTAAACAATTATTGATGATTTGTGATTAACGTCAAATCATAATAAGACTTCATAACTGCACAGAATAGGTCTGGGATCCGGGGCGAGGGGAGAAACCGGGCCGCTGCGCAGCGGTCGCCGGTCACCAACCTATATCTTATAAATCTTTATAAAACATCGACAAACACGGGGGCATTTTTATTTTTACAAAACTTTAAATATAATATTTAATTTTACGAGCATGATTTTATAATTGATTAGTGTTCTATACAGGGTAAAAATCAACCTCCTTAAATATGGCACAAATGCAGAACAACACCCGGTATACTATGATATATTAAACAATACGTGCAATCTAGAAGGCCAATCACATCAGGACAGCAAACGTACTGGAACGTGATCATGTATCGATATGCATGATTCGCACTATATTACAGTACATATTTAGAGGGTGTTTCGTGACGTGACTCTTGGATCAATACAATTTTTTTTCTTTTATTTCTTTCAACTATGAATTCATATTTATTTTTTGTATGATTCATAGTGTAGAAATAGTAGTACCGCGTATAGGGGGCGGGTACGGCGGCAAGGCGTCTCGGTCAGCCCTGGCGGCGTGCGCGTGCGCGCTGGTCGCGTACACACTCGACACGGCCGCCACGCTTGTCCTGCCGCTGACACATAACATGCACGCGGTGGGGAAAAGACAAGCTTGTTACATACAGTATGAGGTAACTTGTGCACTTAGCGTCCGTTCACACCGAGACGACACGCGACGGCGGCGTGCACTGTTTAAGATAGCGATTCAAAATCATTTATTCAAATTGACCTTCGCACGCACTTATGAAAAGTCTGACTCTACTCTAATACCGGTTCGGAAGGTTGCATTTGCTGAGAAGAGCCGGCAATAAACTCAGCAATTACTCTTTTCAAAACAGGCTTAGATTCATTACATAATATTCACATTCTACAACAATTGCGTGCCCCGGCGCGGCGGCAAAATTACAAAGTAGACTGAATCTATATTTAATAAGTAAATAAATGGCAAACTCGGCGCAGACCAGCCCCCACAAGCAGCACCTGTTCACGCATATGACGCGTGTGGCAGCCATCGCCCTCCTCGCCATATTGTAGGGAAGTGAGCGACCCGTCACACGACGCCGCCGCAAGCAGAGTTCTCAAAGTGAGCATGACTTACTTAAGCGATACAAATAGAACTTTATTTACTACACGCAAATGTACAAATTTCTACGAGAGATTTAGGGTACGTCCCGCGGGCGTCGCGCTGTGCCTCGAGGTACCGCGATTCTTTTCGCGGCGCAGCATGACACGTCTTTGTGAAACAATTGGTCTCTCTCTTCATACATCGTCGCGTCGCGTCTCGTCTCTATGTGAACTGACCCTTAAGCGGGCGCACGCATGCCCGCAAAATTGGCTACGGTACACATTCAGCGATTTGAAGTCCTAGTGTGCGCGAGCCTAGTTAGGTTCAACACCGTCATTCATGCATGTGATTCAAAATGGCGGTGCCCGTGCCGCGCGAGGGGTAGCGTGCATTAGCGATGCGCGATTGTGAATGATTTCAATAATCGAATACAGTACTACCACTAATCTCAATATTCGAATAAGGGATTAGTAATATACTAATGTCAATAATCGAATAACCATTACTAATTATTAAAACGAATTCGCTCTGTATTCAAAACTGTACTTTAGTGCACACGCGTAGAGTTGATTATCGCTTACCAGTGTACCTATACAAATTAGTAATACTAATTATACATAATAGAAATCCATACACTGACTTTACATTTATGTACACTAATTTATTCTCTTTGGCACCGAAATTTGATCTTTTTCTCATTCACGTAAACACAAATCAACCGAGTGTAATAAT
Source organism: Achlya flavicornis (assembly GCA_947623365.1). Classification (NCBI taxonomy): domain Eukaryota; kingdom Metazoa; phylum Arthropoda; class Insecta; order Lepidoptera; family Drepanidae; genus Achlya; species Achlya flavicornis. The sequence goes on from OX392482.1 coordinate 12,019,712, forward strand.
CCTTACAGAGACATGGCTTAACACCAAAGATCGGAACAGTACTTTCAATATACCTGGCTATACTTTATTCAGACTCGACCGCAAACATAAGAAAAACAAATCTCAAGGTAAAACTAGAGGTGGGGGCGTAGCAATGTATGTAAGAGACTGTGTAAATGGTATACCCATTGTAGCGAGGCTTAATAAAACCTATATGTGTGAAGAAGTCGAGGCTCTCTATGTGGACATTCAGTTTGGCACCTACCATTTTCTTGTGATAGGAGTATATCGGCCCGATGATAAAGACGAACTGATATGGAAATCACGTGACGCAAAACTATTAACTAATCTTATTGCAGCCTCTGAAAATAACACTGTAGTAATTGCTGGCGATTTCAACTATCCTGCTATAAATTGGCCCATACTTATCGATAAATTCCATTCTGGTTCTGACCAACTCTTTGTTGATATGTTCCTAAATAGTCACCTATTCCAATTAGTTGATAAACCAACAAGATTTCAACAAGGTAATGAACCATCTCTGCTTGACCTTGTCATGGTAAACGAAGATACACTGATTAAAGAAATCTTATACAAACCACCTATTGGGAAGAGTGATCACTGTGTTCTGGAATTCGGTATTCAATGCCTTATTCAAAAGACTAATACACCAACAAAACTTAGACGTTTCTACCAACACATTAATTATGATATTTACAATTCTGATCTATTAAAAAACCTTGAGTCATTAGACCCTTCATGTAGCACCGAACAACTATGGACAGGCATCCTTGATGCAATTAATGTGACAACCGACAAACACGCTCCGTTAAAAAGAGTCAAAAGTAATACGCAAAATAAGCCCTGGATAAACAATGAAACTCTCAATTTAGTTACCGAAAAAAAAAGGTTTTGGGATAAATATAGAATATCCGGTGAACTAGACGACTATTTGAAATTCCGAGAAGTTAATAATAAGTGTGTCACATTATCCAGAAAGCAGAGAAGCATCTTTGAAGCAAAAATACTGGATTATGGTGATAAAGCCTTTTACTCTTACATCCGTCGATGCACATCATCTGTAGTAAGCATTCCACCAGCAATTAGAAGCCAGAATGGTGACCTAGTGACTAAACCAGCGAATATTGCAGACGTTTTTGGTGAAGAATTTCAAAAAGCCTACTCGACGGAGCCACCTCTAAAACAGCCAACTAAAATCACTTCTATTACTCGTGTAGAACACAGCCTGTCCGATATCTCTTTTACAATTCAGGATGTAGAAAAAATTATCGCAAATTTAAAGGTACATTCATCTCCTGGACCAGACCTAATACCAAGCTGCATCATAAAGAACTGTGTTCAAACACTTGCTCCTGCTCTAGCAGTATTGATTATGCGATCTTTTGAAAGTGGATATCTACCCCAAGACTGGAAGCATGCAATAGTTACACCAATCTACAAAAAAGGAGATAAGACCCAGCCTCAGAATTTTCGTCCCATCAGCCTCACTAGTATTATTGTAAAAATTATGGAAAAAATTATAAGCAAACAACTTACACAATTTTTTGACAGAGAATGTGTAATATCTACCAAACAACACGGATTTGTTGAGAAAAGATCCACCATAACAAACCTCCTATCATGCATGCACTCATGGACTAAGGAACTTGACATTAATAATCCATTAGACGTTATTTATCTAGACTTTGAGCGTGCATTTGATAAAGTTCCACATAAACGCCTATTAGTTAAACTTGACCACTTTGGAGTGCGTGGCAAGCTCCTTAGGTGGATTGAAAACTACTTGGCAGATAGAACATTCCAAGTGCGAATTGGTTGCACCCTTTCTCAGCGGAAACAAGTGCTTAGTGGTGTACCACAAGGTTCAGTGCTCTCTGCTCACCTTTTTGGGATTTTCATTTCTGACCTAGTGGAACTTATAGAGTCTCAATCTGCCTTTTTCGCTGACGATGGAAAGTTTTTTGCCAATCCACTCATCAACTCTGGACAGCTGCAAGAAGATCTCAACCGCATTCAGGGCTGGACTAATGACTGGATAATCAAGTTAAATGTCTCTAAATGCAGTGTCCTTCACCTGGGGAAAACCAATCCAAGATATGACTACAGACTGGATGGGAACCCAATAGAATCAACCGACACCCAGAAAGATCTTGGAGTATTAATTACCTCTAACTTAAAGTGGGATGAGCACATAACGTCAATAGTAAGGAAAGCCAATTCATTTGTATACATAATTCGAAGATCCTTTCAAGCGATGTCAATAGAACTCTTCATCAAAATATACAAAACTTACATAAGACCCTTGCTAGAATATGGATTCCAAGTTTGGAGCCCCTACTTTAAGAAAGATATCGATCTGCTTGAGAGTGTCCAAAGGAAAGCTACCAAGATACCAGCCGCCTTACGAAATAAGTCCTATGATGATAGGCTTCGCATTTTGCGCCTCACTACTCTTGAAGAAAGACGCCTTCGTGGTGACCTTATTGAAACCTTCAAAATCCTCACGGGAAACTATAACCTTCCTCACTTACAAGATATATTTGTAATGAATGTGTGTGCTAAATCCTCCCGTGGGCATCACTACAAAATCAATCGTGCACTATCTAAATCTAACACCGCACACCACTTTCTTAGTAATAGAGTGGTCTGGAACTGGAACCGATTACCTGAGGATGTTGTATCTGCTACCTCAATAAACAGTTTTAAAAACAAATTAGATATCTGGACAAAGGTCAAAAAACTTGAAAAGTGAACTATGTATAAGTGCGGAGTGACTTTCAACACTGTGTGAAATAGACACATCAGCTTACAAGCTGCTCGTCTATAAATAAAATAAATAAATAAATAAATAAATAATTCACTCTGCATGCAAAACTGTGCTTTGGACCACATGTTTAAAGTTGATTATCGCTTACCTGCTGTCTCAGTCTTATTGGTTGAGTGGTGAGTTTTAATATTTCTTATATTAAGAATGTTATTGCATAATTTTTGTTTTTTTTTGTCCTTTTGATGACCTAGATTATCATTATTATTGATTGATAATAGGCCAATGGCTGATGCGCGTACATTGGACAATTCTTTTAAATATTATAGGTATTTTATTTATTTAATGTTATGTGTAATTTTATAATCAACAAGAAATAAAAATATTGTATTTTGTTACATTGATTGAATTCACACGAATATGTGTCCCACTTTTCCAAAACAGGTGATTTTAATAAAAGGTGGCTCAGCCACATTTATGTCGTTACCAAACTGAGAAATCTGATTGCATTAGCTACATTGAAATACGTATGGTAGATAGACTTAAAAAATAAGGAAACTTAAGTATTTTGAACATAGAGGATAAGAAAACTCCTCATTATAAAAAAATTACTTCCCGTAGAAATCCTCATTATGAAACGGCAACACCTATAATTTATTAGTTCATTCGGACTTTTTGGCGGGAACTTTAAGCATTGAATGAATGATCATTCGGTTAGGTCATTCGTTAGTCGTTCATTTTACCGCTACTAATGAATGAGGAGTTTTCTTGGGATACCTCTAGTCTAAACTCAAAAACCTGTCAGTCTATTGATAATTCAAACCATTTTGAATCTTATGTTCACGATTTGACAGGTATTTTGAGTATAGAGGTATCTTAAAAAAACTCCTCATTATAACTAGGTATTACTAATTAGTATTAGTTACTTAGTATCATTCGAATTATTCGAATGACTGTCATAATCGAATGATTCAGTTAGTATCATTCATAATCGCGCATCGCTAGCGTGCATGCAGAGCTCTCAGGAATAAACTACACACAACAGGTCTCCACTTGGCTCTCTATCATCATCATCATCATCAGCCTATAATGTCCCACTGCTGAGCACAGGCCTCCTTTCACAAATGAGGGTGAAAGGGAATGGGCAGATACTCCACCACGCGTGCCCACTGCGGATCGGTGGAGGTAGGCTAGTGGTCAACCTACTGTTGGAATTTTTCAAGCCGCCTAGGAGGCATCCAACTAGCTTAACGACTATCATAATTAAGTGATAACCGGGACCAACGGCTTTACGTGCCTTCCGAAGCACGGAAACGCTCGATTTGAAATACCACTAGGCGGTCACCCATCCAGGTACCGACCAAGACAGACGTAGCTTAACTTTGCTCTCTATGCTTGACTCTTTTTGGCTCCAGTATAGATATGGGCTGTCTGAACAGCCATCATAGCGTGCCGCTAGTTTATATTTCCCCACGGTTTCACTTGCGGAATGCCTATATTATATAATACTAGCTGCCCCCCGCGGTTTCACCCGCGATCCCTGGATAAAAAGTATGTCCTTCTCCATACCATAGGCTATCTGCATGCCAAATTTCATGACGATCCGTTGAGTAGTTGAGGCGTGAAGGCGTAACAAACAAACAAACAAACTCTCTTTCGCATTTATAATATTAGTTAGGATTATTTTTATTTCTCTTTATTTATTTTTATCCTTAAAATTATAATTTTTTATAACATTTTAGTAAAAAAATAATATTATTATAATATTATAATTATAGTTGTATAATAAGTTAGGATTAAATCTTCAAGTTTTTTGCGGTTTGTTCTGCTCCAATCAGTTTCTCCTTACTTAGACAAATTCTTTCCACAGCTTTACAAAATATATAAATAATATCCACAGATAGGCATAAACAACGACGGTCTGATCCAATACGTAGATCTGACATACTACTCGGACTGCGGGTATTCGTACAACGACACCTCCGGCGGAGACATAGCGTCCATCATCACCAATCTATACGACACCACTCGATGGAAGATTACGGGATACAGTGTGCTCACTGATAAGGCTAGCAACACTTGGTGTAGAGCGCCTGGTAAGTGTTTCTGATCGTTTTCATCATCAGCCTATGGACTGACATAGGCCTTCCCAATAGGTGTCACATTGTCTAGGGATGACAGACGATAGGTCCAACAAATGAACCGGTGGAAAAATAGGCTGCGGTCATTTGTAAAAAAATATATGGTTTTTACAAGTTTTTATTGAACTTGCAAAATATTTAACTATGTTCGGGTGGAATCTTGCAAGTCGAATTTCACCCACTTCCAGTGGTCGGATTGACTTCATATTTGGTGTACAATATTGGAAGACAATGAAAATACAGTTAACAAAAAGTACAGTCACCAAAATAAGCTTGTATTAAAAATGCAATTTTTAACAAAAACTCTCAAACAGATTGCGGGTAGAGATCTAAGCCCAAAAATGTACCAATGAGTAAAATGATCATTAAATTGTTAATTAATTTCAGCAACAACCGAAGGCACAGCTATCACAGAACATATAATGGAAAGGATATCATACGCCACCAAAAAAGACCCAATCGACATCCGAACGCTCCACCTTCTCCCAAAACACGCCGCCTTAACCGACATGATAGCCACACTCAAAAACGACTCCAAATACGACGACCGTACAGTCGAAATTGAGAAATACAATTCTCAAAACGCTTGGAAGAAACGCGGTTTGAAATTATCCGTCATGTCTTTCCCAATAGATTACTCGTGGAACTTTCCAGTGACAATTTCAGTTTATCATTCTGATGGGACGATTATTATGTCCCATGGCGGTATTGAAATGGGTCAAGGTATCAATACAAAAGTGGCTCAAGTATGTGCTTATAAGTTGAAGGTGCCTTTGGATAAAATAGCTGTAAAAGGCAGCGATAGTTTCGTGTCTCCAAACGCTATGGCTAGTAATGGGAGTATTACGAGTGACAGTGTTGCGTACGCGACGGTTAAAGCGTGCGATATACTGTTGGGGAGGTTGGAGGTGGCGAGGAGGGAATTGAATGAGCCTACGTGGGAGGAGGTTGTTAAAACTGCTTATGAGAAAGGTAAGTGATAAGGATTTAATATCTCATGCTACGGCTGTGGCTCGCGCGCCTAATACCGCCTCGTGTGTAATTTAGCACAATTTTTGTGTAACCAACTTAGCACACTAGTATCATAATGTACTATTTCAACACACTTGCTCGTAAAGTGATTCTTATTGCACCGCTTTTAGGATCATAATGTAGCTTTTTTACGCACTAGTGTCTTTTACTTTACATTACCGTACTCGTCTTTTATGATATAATTAATCAAATAGAAACAGCGGCAAGTGAAAAAAAACTGCGCGCATCGTTGTGTGGTTGATTATTATCAAAAAATCTACTTTAAAAATACAAGTCTGCTTTTTTCCTCGCGTGTTGAAAAACATCGTATGAAACCCGTGTGCCTTGATCATTAAACTCTCGGCTCGCGCGTATAATACCGCCTCGTGTATAATGACCAACATAGCACGCTAGTATCATAATGTACCATTTTTTGTTGTCTTTTACTCCCAATAGGTATAAACTTGCAAGCATCGTACATGACGTCACCACTAGACTCTTTAACCGGCTATGATGTGTACGGCGTGTGCGCAGCCGAGGTGGAACTGGATATTCTCAGCGGGAACCATGTCGTGAGGAGGGTCGACCTGCTGGAGGACGCCGGCCTCAGCATCAGTCCCGATATCGACGTTGGACAGGTCACTACCATATTAACTTAGCTAACTATTATTCTTCCGGCGTCTGTTTCCTGATTCTTACAAGACCTGATTAAATAGCGTTTCTTCTGGGTGAAGCGCTCGTGGTGTAGCATGATTAGCCGTTCTTAATCGATCGGCAAAGTTAAGGTACGTCTGTCGTGGTCGGTACCTGGATGGGTGACCGCCTAGTGGTATTTCAAATCAAGCGTTTCCGTGCTTCGGAAGGCACGTACAGCCGTTGGTCCCGATTATCACTTAATTGTGATAGTCGTTAAGCTAGTTGGATGCCACCTAGGCGGCTTGAAAAATTCCAACAGTAGGTTGACCACTAGCCTACCTCCACCGATCCGCAGTGGGCACGCGTGGTGGAGTATCTTATATATATATATATATATATATGCACATTCCCTTTCACCCTCATTTGTGAAATAGGCCTGTGCTCAGCAGTGGGACATTATAGGCTGATGATGATGATAATGATGAAACGTGCTCCAGCTTGGGCTTCGTCATCGTCTTCTCATCCAGGTTTGTGGACCGATCAATGGCCAAACGCAAGCCCGTTTAATGTATAAAACTCATGTTTTAAACATATCCGTCACGTTCTTACGTCATTATCAAAAAGATCCGGGGCTATGTTAAACTAAGTACTTGCTTTAAACCATCTCATGTAATAATGGAGAGTATGGTGCCGGAAGTTTTTCCACTTAGTGGTACTTTCTGCTGACTTTTGAGTTTTTCGCTAATTTGTCGACAAATATCAGATTTTGTCGGTCGCATTTTAAGGGTGTATTTGGTGACAATTAACGACAGGCCCAGAATTCTGCCCCCTTACTCATAAAGTGCTATTTAACTAATAAACTGTTTAAGGAGTCACGTAAATAACGTCACTCTAATGTCATTGTCAAATAATATGACATTATTTACGTGACCATTTAAACAGTATATTAGTTAAATAGCACTTTATGAGTAAGGGGGCTGATGTTTATCTATCGACCTTTTTTGTAGTAGTATTTATTATTTTTAATACCAAAATTTACATTTATCACGTTGAGATGAATAATAGACGAACTCGTGGTCAATTGGAAGTCCTTTTGCAACACAAATCGAAGTACATTTTTAACAATCTGTCATAAATGCCAAAATATTATTGAAATAGGCACGGAACATGGTATAATTTAGTTTTATTGTTCATTTATATTATTTATATGTATATTGGGGCAAACTGAAAATCCGCGCTTGTGTGGACAACAGTGCACCCTAGCATAATGCTGAGTTTGCTAGCGTTTGTCAGACAAGTTTTTATTTTTTTTTGCTTCTTTGATGTTTTTGTATTATGTAATGGGTTTGACAATAAATTTATCCTTATTCTTATTCTTAAATGTACCAAAACACCTTGATATTTAGAATATTTCCACAACCAGATCGAAGGTGCCTTCATAATGGGCCTGGGTCTGTGGACGTCGGAGCAACTGATGTACGAGGACACAAGCGGCAGACTCCTCACAGATCGCACGTGGACGTACAAACCGCCCGGCGCTAAGGATATACCGGTCGATTTCAGAGTCAACTTTAGAAGGAACTCGCCTAATCCTACTGGCGTTCTTAGGTCTAAAGGTGAGCAGATTTCTTAAGAGAAAAGAAAGATCTATTCTATGTAACGCACAACGCGAAAACTTGATAAAATTCTAGAAGATTTATGATTCGCACCTCTTGTCATCAAAGGAGATTCCATCCTCACACATTGGAACCAAAGTGATCTCGCACTTGGTGTTTTCGACTTCAATAAACCAAATATTAAATTATAAGGTGATGATAGCTCACGGTGGTGACGTCGGATGCCGAGAAGGTCCTGGGTTCGAATCCTGCAATGAGCTTGAGCTTTCGGTGAAGGAAACCATTGCACGTAGTTAGGGTACTTTGTAGTACCCACCTAGCTGGTACCTTTTTTATATTTGCGAGCTAGCACCCTCAAGTTGAAAGTCTGTCGCCAAGTATCTGTGGGCTCCGACAGCTGCACTTGAGAGCCAGTTCTTTCTAGGCTTTATTTTTACCACCTTTGGCCACATCATCGCTCACAATGTTGAGATTGCGGTCAAATTCAATTTTTTACAAAAAAAATATTACTTGGAGGACAATAAGCATGAAGACTGTAATATACCTGTTTCGATGGTAACATTCAATATAATTATATTATTTGATAGCAACCGGCGAGCCAGCTCTAACTCTAGCAGTGGTGGTGACGCACGCGCTACACGACGCCATCTTGGAAGCGAGGAAGGAGTTCCAATACAAAGATACCGAATGGGTTGACGTTGGTATGTTTAACTTCTCTTCTGTATGGCAGGTTGTTTCCAGGGATTGATAAACGTTCGATAAAGGATTTGAAGATTTTGGCATACTTTTCGGACACCATTTTGTTTTAAATGGCGGCGCACATCGAAATAGTATTAACCTAGAATAAGGGTGACAGCTGTAAAAACGGCCGAAGAAATAAGACCACGGTGTCGCTATTTCAGTTTCAGTAGGTCCACGTTTGAACGTAGAACATTCATTCATGAGTGACATAATTTTGTTTTATTGAGTTTCCAAGCGGCCACTTTCACGATGTTGTCTTGTACGTAACCCTTAATCTAGACAGAAGATAATATATCGATGGCGACGCACGATTAAACCTATATACATCGATTGGGGTGTCTATGGCCTAAAACGTCACGTTAAAAAATGGTTTGCAAAAAATCGATGTTTAACAACTCCAATAACCATGACAAATTACTCATTAAATGTTTGTATACATTATATAGTGCTAGAACAGCTATATTGATTTATTGAAGTAAAAGAAGTAATAAAGGTGATGCAGTAAGGTTATTTTTGCTTTGACATTCTTAAACGTCAAAACGTATTTCTTAGATTTGATGGAATATAACTACAAAAACGTAGTAATAAATGGTCTGTGCAAATATTGAAAGTGATTTCTTGAGTTTTTTTTTTTGTTTCAGATATCCCGTACAGCGTAGAGAATATTATAAAAGCGATATCTCCTAAAACAGAATGTTACAAATTAAATTAAAATGTTATTTATAGTAAAATCTCAAATATATTTTAGTATTTTATTATTTAAAAAAAATAATACTAGTCGTTCCCCGTGGTTTCACCCGCGTTACCGGGATTTAAAGTAGCCTTCATTCTTCTCCATACCATAGGCTATCTACACAGAATTATCTTTTTGACGTATAGCACTGTCTCTCTCTGTTAAGTCCAACACAGTGGGGAAGAGTTATTTAAATAAATTAAGCATTTTGGGGTTTTCTTTTATTTAAAATGTAACCTGTCTCCACAATTCATAATTATGTTTATTAATAACTAATTATTTACAAACATTGACAGAATTATTCATGCAGTACGTCATCATATTGGAAATAGTTCTGTATTTAATACAATTTCTTTCTTTTATCGTACAATAAAATACTCAAATTCACATTTGTCACTATTTTGTAGGAATTTACAAAGTTTATTGTTTGTCGGCGGATTACACAATTTATTCTTGAGACTTCTCTTTCGTTTAACGTCCTCTGATACAGGCCATAATGTAAAAAAAACTTTTTTTTTATTAATATACTTTTCAAGATATCTATGACTTACATTAGTAAATATTCCAATATGTTAGTCTGCTGAAACGCTAGTCGTACTTTTGTTCTTCGGATCATTCCATCCCGGGTGGTAGCGGTTCCATGGGGTTCATTGGTGGTGGTACTGGCACAGGAACCGGCTGGTATTGAGGTTCTACTTGGTACTGAGGTTCTTGTGGGTATTGGGGTTCCTGTGGGTACTGGGTTTCTGGCTGGTACTGGGGTTCCGGCTAAAAGAAACAAAGTTGGTGATTAATAAATGTTTGTGCTGAGCCTTGAGGACTAAAATAATTGGACTGTTTTACAAAAAAACTTAAAACCGACTTCAAAGTACACTAAGAAGTAATCAAATCCTGATCTGATGACAATGGGACCAAACGAGAAGTGCACCCTTCCAGACAAAAAAAGAATTTTCCAAATCTGTTTATAAATGACGGAGTTATGAGGTAACAAATATAAAAAAAAAAAAAAAAACGTACAACCGAATTAAGAACCTCCTTCTTTTTTTGAAGTCGGTTAAAAAAGGACAAAACTTACGGATGCGCTACATGAAGCACTAAAACTAAAATAAAAAAAACGTAGCGAGATACCGACCAGCGATGAACTTTTAAGAGTACAAAATGGACCAGCCCACACGGACAGGGAAACGTGGGCAGAGCACAAATTAGTAACTTACTAACATCAGGTTAATAACGAAATTTTAGAAAATTTTCTTTTTTTATGTATTCCTAGTGCTAAGCTAGCAAAAGAGCATACGGCACGCCTGATGGTAAGGTAAGCGGTTTCCGTAAAGATCTCTTCACACCGTTTTTGAACCCTATGCTATACTCCCAGATCGCCTATCGCTATACCGCGGAGATCTCATTCCACAATCTGAGCGTCCGCGGCGGGAAGTTCCTTTCAAAACGATCAGTGGGAACCATTTTAGTTCCTGCGTTGGCGGATGGACTCCCCGTTGATGGCGAAAATTGCGATGGTCAAAGGTAGCCGTGGGCATAAAGTCAAACAATTTCTCAGAAAACTTTCCATTGTACAAGCAGAAGAACACATACAAGAAAGTCTCTAAGGTTTAAGGGGCTAGAAACCACTTGTCAGATTATTTTGTTCTTTTTTTCTATAATAGGCTACAAGGCTAAGTGCACCTTGTTGTGTTGTGTACAAGTACCTGACATGCTGCTAGTACGTGCGGCGGCAGGTCCAGGGTGGCGGCGTGTTCCCGCAGCGCCTGCGCCAGCTGCGGCACGGCGGTGAGGGCGTGCCGCAGCCCGAGTGCACCTTGTTGTGTCGTGTACAAGTACCTGACATGCTGCTAGTACGTGCGGCGGCAGGTCCAGGGGGGCGGCGTGTTCCCGCAGCGCCTGCGCCAGCTGCGGCACGGCGGTGAGGGCGTGCCGCAGCCCGAGTGCACCTTGTTGTGTCGTGTACAAGTACCTGACATGCTGCTAGTACGTGCGGCGGCAGGTCCAGGGTGGCGGCGTGTTCCCGCAGCGCCTGCGCCAGCTGCGGCACGGCGGTGAGGGCGTGCCGCAGCCCGAGTGCACCTTGTTGTGTCGTGTACAAGTACCTGACATGCTGCTAGTACGTGCGGCGGCAGGTCCAGGGTGGCGGCGTGTTCCCGCAGCGCCTGCGCCAGCTGCGGCACGGCGGTGAGGGCGTGCCGCAGCCCGAGTGCACCTTGTTGTGTCGTGTACAAGTACCTGACATGCTGCTAGTACGTGCGGCGGCAGGTCCAGGGTGGCGGCGTGTTCCCGCAGCGCCTGCGCCAGCTGCGGCACGGCGGTGAGGGCGTGCCGCAGCCCGAGTGCACCTTGTTGTGTCGTGTACAAGTACCTGACATGCTGCTAGTACGTGCGGCGGCAGGTCCAGGGGGGCGGCGTGTTCCCGCAGCGCCTGCGCCAGCTGCGGCACGGCGGTGAGGGCGTGCCGCAGCCCGAGTGCACCTTGTTGTGTCGTGTACAAGTACCTGACATGCTGCTAGTACGTGCGGTGGCAGGTCCAGGGTGGCGGCGTGTTCCCGCAGCGCCTGCGCCAGCTGCGGCACGGCGGTGAGGGCGTGCCGCAGCCCGAGTGCACCTTGTTGTGTCGTGTACAAGTACCTGACATGCTGCTAGTACGTGCGGTGGCAGGTCCAGGGTGGCGGCGTGTTCCCGCAGCGCCTGCGCCAGCTGCGGCACGGCGGTGAGGGCGTGCCGCAGCCCGAGTGCACCTAGTTGTGTCGTGTACAAGTACCTGACATGCTGCTAGTACGTGCGGCGGCAGGTCCAGGGTGGCGGCGTGTTCCCGCAGCGCCTGCGCCAGCTGCGGCACGGCGGTGAGGGCGTGCCGCAGCCCGAGTGCACCTTGTTGTGTCGTGTACAAGTACCTGACATGCTGCTAGTACGTGCGGCGGCAGGTCCAGGGTGGCGGCGTGTTCCCGCAGCGCCTGCGCCAGCTGCGGCACGGCGGTGAGGGCGTGCCGCAGCCCGAGTGCACCTAGTTGTGTCGTGTACAAGTACCTGACATGCTGCTAGTACGTGCGGCGGCAGGTCCAGGGTGGCGGCGTGTTCCCGCAGCGCCTGCGCCAGCTGCGGCACGGCGGTGAGGGCGTGCCGCAGCCCGAGTGCACCTTGTTGTGTCGTGTACAAGTACCTGACATGCTGCTAGTACGTGCGGCGGCAGGTCCAGGGTGGCGGCGTGTTCCCGCAGCGCCTGCGCCAGCTGCGGCACGGCGGTGAGGGCGTGCCGCAGCCCGAGTGCACCTTGTTGTGTCGTGTACAAGTACCTGACATGCTGCTAGTACGTGCGGCGGCAGGTCCAGGGTGGCGGCGTGTTCCCGCAGCGCCTGCGCCAGCTGCGGCACGGCGGTGAGGGCGTGCCGCAGCCCGAGTGCACCTAGTTGTGTCGTGTACAAGTACCTGACATGCTGCTAGTACGTGCGGCGGCAGGTCCAGGGTGGCGGCGTGTTCCCGCAGCGCCTGCGCCAGCTGCGGCACGGCGGTGAGGGCGTGCCGCAGCCCGAGTGCACCTAGTTGTGTCGTGTACAAGTACCTGACATGCTGCTAGTACGTGCGGCGGCAGGTCCAGGGTGGCGGCGTGTTCCCGCAGCGCCTGCGCCAGCTGCGGCACGGCGGTGAGGGCGTGCCGCAGCCCGAGTGCACCTAGTTGTGTCGTGTACAAGTACCTGACATGCTGCTAGTACGTGCGGCGGCAGGTCCAGGGTGGCGGCGTGTTCCCGCAGCGCCTGCGCCAGCTGCGGCACGGCGGTGAGGGCGTGCCGCAGCCCGAGTGCACCTAGTTGTGTCGTGTACAAGTACCTGACATGCTGCTAGTACGTGCGGCGGCAGGTCCAGGGTGGCGGCGTGTTCCCGCAGCGCCTGCGCCAGCTGCGGCACGGCGGTGAGGGCGTGCCGCAGCCCGAGTGCACCTTGTTGTGTCGTGTACAAGTACCTGACATGCTGCTAGTACGTGCGGCGGCAGGTCCAGGGTGGCGGCGTGTTCCCGCAGCGCCTGCGCCAGCTGCGGCACGGCGGTGAGGGCGTGCCGCAGCCCGAGTGCACCTTGTTGTGTCGTGTACAAGTACCTGACATGCTGCTAGTACGTGCGGCGGCAGGTCCAGGGTGGCGGCGTGTTCCCGCAGCGCCTGCGCCAGCTGCGGCACGGCGGTGAGGGCGTGCCGCAGCCCGAGTGCACCTAGTTGTGTCGTGTACAAGTACCTGACATGCTGCTAGTACGTGCGGCGGCAGGTCCAGGGTGGCGGCGTGTTCCCGCAGCGCCTGCGCCAGCTGCGGCACGGCGGTGAGGGCGTGCCGCAGCCCGAGTGCACCTAGTTGTGTCGTGTACAAGTACCTGACATGCTGCTAGTACGTGCGGCGGCAGGTCCAGGGTGGCGGCGTGTTCCCGCAGCGCCTGCGCCAGCTGCGGCACGGCGGTGAGGGCGTGCCGCAGCCCGAGTGCACCTTGTTGTGTCGTGTACAAGTACCTGACATGCTGCTAGTACGTGCGGCGGCAGGTCCAGGGTGGCGGCGTGTTCCCGCAGCGCCTGCGCCAGCTGCGGCACGGCGGTGAGGGCGTGCCGCAGCCCGAGTGCACCTAGTTGTGTCGTGTACAAGTACCTGACATGCTGCTAGTACGTGCGGCGGCAGGTCCAGGGTGGCGGCGTGTTCCCGCAGCGCCTGCGCCAGCTGCGGCACGGCGGTGAGGGCGTGCCGCAGCCCGAGTGCACCTTGTTGTGTCGTGTACAAGTACCTGACATGCTGCTAGTACGTGCGGCGGCAGGTCCAGGGTGGCGGCGTGTTCCCGCAGCGCCTGCGCCAGCTGCGGCACGGCGGTGAGGGCGTGCCGCAGCCCGAGTGCACCTTGTTGTGTCGTGTACAAGTACCTGACATGCTGCTAGTACGTGCGGCGGCAGGTCCAGGGTGGCGGCGTGTTCCCGCAGCGCCTGCGCCAGCTGCGGCACGGCGGTGAGGGCGTGCCGCAGCCCGAGTGCACCTAGTTGTGTCGTGTACAAGTACCTGACATGCTGCTAGTACGTGCGGCGGCAGGTCCAGGGTGGCGGCGTGTTCCCGCAGCGCCTGCGCCAGCTGCGGCACGGCGGTGAGGGCGTGCCGCAGCCCGAGTGCACCTTGTTGTGTCGTGTACAAGTACCTGACATGCTGCTAGTACGTGCGGCGGCAGGTCCAGGGTGGCGGCGTGTTCCCGCAGCGCCTGCGCCAGCTGCGGCACGGCGGTGAGGGCGTGCCGCAGCCCGAGTGCACCTAGTTGTGTCGTGTACAAGTACCTGACATGCTGCTAGTACGTGCGGCGGCAGGTCCAGGGTGGCGGAGTGTTCCCGCAGCGCCTGCGCCAGCTGCGGCACGGCGGTGAGGGCGTGCCGCAGCCCGAGTGCACCTAGTTGTGTCGTGTACAAGTACCTGACATGCTGCTAGTACGTGCGGCGGCAGGTCCAGGGTGGCGGCGTGTTCCCGCAGCGCCTGCGCCAGCTGCGGCACGGCGGTGAGGGCGTGCCGCAGCCCGAGTGCACCTTGTTGTGTCGTGTACAAGTACCTGACATGCTGCTAGTACGTGCGGCGGCAGGTCCAGGGTGGCGGCGTGTTCCCGCAGCGCCTGCGCCAGCTGCGGCACGGCGGTGAGGGCGTGCCGCAGCCCGAGTGCACCTTGTTGTGTCGTGTACAAGTACCTGACATGCTGCTAGTACGTGCGGCGGCAGGTCCAGGGTGGCGGCGTGTTCCCGCAGCGCCTGCGCCAGCTGCGGCACGGCGGTGAGGGCGTGCCGCAGCCCGAGTGCACCTAGTTGTGTCGTGTACAAGTACCTGACATGCTGCTAGTACGTGCGGCGGCAGGTCCAGGGTGGCGGCGTGTTCCCGCAGCGCCTGCGCCAGCTGCGGCACGGCGGTGAGGGCGTGCCGCAGCCCGAGTGCACCTTGTTGTGTCGTGTACAAGTACCTGACATGCTGCTAGTACGTGCGGCGGCAGGTCCAGGGTGGCGGCGTGTTCCCGCAGCGCCTGCGCCAGCTGCGGCACGGCGGTGAGGGCGTGCCGCAGCCCGAGTGCACCTTGTTGTGTCGTGTACAAGTACCTGACATGCTGCTAGTACGTGCGGCGGCAGGTCCAGGGTGGCGGCGTGTTCCCGCAGCGCCTGCGCCAGCTGCGGCACGGCGGTGAGGGCGTGCCGCAGCCCGAGTGCACCTTGTTGTGTCGTGTACAAGTACCTGACATGCTGCTAGTACGTGCGGCGGCAGGTCCAGGGTGGCGGCGTGTTCCCGCAGCGCCTGCGCCAGCTGCGGCACGGCGGTGAGGGCGTGCCGCAGCCCGAGTGCACCTTGTTGTGTCGTGTACAAGTACCTGACATGCTGCTAGTACGTGCGGCGGCAGGTCCAGGGTGGCGGCGTGTTCCCGCAGCGCCTGCGCCAGCTGCGGCACGGCGGTGAGGGCGTGCCGCAGCTCGAGTGCACCTAGTTGTGTCGTGTACAAGTACCTGACATGCTGCTAGTACGTGCGGCGGCAGGTCCAGGGTGGCGGCGTGTTCCCGCAGCGCCTGCGCCAGCTGCGGCACGGCGGTGAGGGCGTGCCGCAGCCCGAGTGCACCTTGTTGTGTCGTGTACAAGTACCTGACATGCTGCTAGTACGTGCGGCGGCAGGTCCAGGGTGGCGGCGTGTTCCCGCAGCGCCTGCGCCAGCTGCGGCACGGCGGTGAGGGCGTGCCGCAGCCCGAGTGCACCTTGTTGTGTCGTGTACAAGTACCTGACATGCTGCTAGTACGTGCGGCGGCAGGTCCAGGGTGGCGGCGTGTTCCCGCAGCGCCTGCGCCAGCTGCGGCACGGCGGTGAGGGCGTGCCGCAGCCCGAGTGCACCTTGTTGTGTCGTGTACAAGTACCTGACATGCTGCTAGTACGTGCGGCGGCAGGTCCAGGGTGGCGGCGTGTTCCCGCAGCGCCTGCGCCAGCTGCGGCACGGCGGTGAGGGCGTGCCGCAGCCCGAGTGCACCTTGTTGTGTCGTGTACAAGTACCTGACATGCTGCTAGTACGTGCGGCGGCAGGTCCAGGGTGGCGGCGTGTTCCCGCAGCGCCTGCGCCAGCTGCGGCACGGCGGTGAGGGCGTGCCGCAGCCCGAGTGCACCTTGTTGTGTCGTGTACAAGTACCTGACATGCTGCTAGTACGTGCGGCGGCAGGTCCAGGGTGGCGGCGTGTTCCCGCAGCGCCTGCGCCAGCTGCGGCACGGCGGTGAGGGCGTGCCGCAGCCCGAGTGCACCTTGTTGTGTCGTGTACAAGTACCTGACATGCTGCTAGTACGTGCGGCGGCAGGTCCAGGGTGGCGGCGTGTTCCCGCAGCGCCTGCGCCAGCTGCGGCACGGCGGTGAGGGCGTGCCGCAGCCCGAGTGCACCTTGTTGTGTCGTGTACAAGTACCTGACATGCTGCTAGTACGTGCGGCGGCAGGTCCAGGGTGGCGGCGTGTTCCCGCAGCGCCTGCGCCAGCTGCGGCACGGCGGTGAGGGCGTGCCGCAGCCCGAGTGCACCTTGTTGTGTCGTGTACAAGTACCTGACATGCTGCTAGTACGTGCGGCGGCAGGTCCAGGGTGGCGGCGTGTTCCCGCAGCGCCTGCGCCAGCTGCGGCACGGCGGTGAGGGCGTGCCGCAGCCCGAGTGCACCTTGTTGTGTCGTGTACAAGTACCTGACATGCTGCTAGTACGTGCGGCGGCAGGTCCAGGGTGGCGGCGTGTTCCCGCAGCGCCTGCGCCAGCTGCGGCACGGCGGTGAGGGCGTGCCGCAGCCCGAGTGCACCTTGTTGTGTCGTGTACAAGTACCTGACATGCTGCTAGTACGTGCGGCGGCAGGTCCAGGGTGGCGGCGTGTTCCCGCAGCGCCTGCGCCAGCTGCGGCACGGCGGTGAGGGCGTGCCGCAGCCCGAGTGCACCTTGTTGTGTCGTGTACAAGTACCTGACATGCTGCTAGTACGTGCGGCGGCAGGTCCAGGGTGGCGGCGTGTTCCCGCAGCGCCTGCGCCAGCTGCGGCACGGCGGTGAGGGCGTGCCGCAGCCCGAGTGCACCTTGTTGTGTCGTGTACAAGTACCTGACATGCTGCTAGTACGTGCGGCGGCAGGTCCAGGGTGGCGGCGTGTTCCCGCAGCGCCTGCGCCAGCTGCGGCACGGCGGTGAGGGCGTGCCGCAGCCCGAGTGCACCTTGTTGTGTCGTGTACAAGTACCTGACATGCTGCTAGTACGTGCGGCGGCAGGTCCAGGGTGGCGGCGTGTTCCCGCAGCGCCTGCGCCAGCTGCGGCACGGCGGTGAGGGCGTGCCGCAGCCCGAGTGCACCTTGTTGTGTCGTGTACAAGTACCTGACATGCTGCTAGTACGTGCGGCGGCAGGTCCAGGGTGGCGGCGTGTTCCCGCAGCGCCTGCGCCAGCTGCGGCACGGCGGTGAGGGCGTGCCGCAGCCCGAGTGCACCTTGTTGTGTCGTGTACAAGTACCTGACATGCTGCTAGTACGTGCGGCGGCAGGTCCAGGGTGGCGGCGTGTTCCCGCAGCGCCTGCGCCAGCTGCGGCACGGCGGTGAGGGCGTGCCGCAGCCCGAGTGCACCTTGTTGTGTCGTGTACAAGTACCTGACATGCTGCTAGTACGTGCGGCGGCAGGTCCAGGGTGGCGGCGTGTTCCCGCAGCGCCTGCGCCAGCTGCGGCACGGCGGTGAGGGCGTGCCGCAGCCCGAGTGCACCTTGTTGTGTCGTGTACAAGTACCTGACATGCTGCTAGTACGTGCGGCGGCAGGTCCAGGGTGGCGGCGTGTTCCCGCAGCGCCTGCGCCAGCTGCGGCACGGCGGTGAGGGCGTGCCGCAGCGCCGCGCGCGGCAGCCCGCACACGAGCGCGCACGAGTGCGGCACCAGCCGCAGCGCACACTTCACCCATCCCTCCCACGCCACCTTGTTGCTCCACACCTTATAACACACAACGAACACCAATAACAAAATAAAAAATTATTGCTGCATAGAAACTTCGCAGGTAAACATGAAATACTCGCAATATACACAGATATCTCGGAGGCGTTCAATGATGTCGATCATAGATTTCTTATTTAAAAGCTAAGACATGCCAGCATTTGCGGCTCTCTGCTAAGGGAGCGGGTCACTGATGCGAGTCGTATCCCAATCGCTCTCAACTTGTAAAAGTTCGTAGTTTTAAATCACCGGCAAAATTAGAACCATCAGGTGTACCTGAAGGCTCGCACCTTGGACCTCTATTCTTTCTGATTTTCATTAATGATATATTGGCCCTGATTCTGTTGTTTACAACTAAACTAATTTTAATCTCGCTATGTCTCTTTCTAACACAGAACATAAGAAAAGGATGTAAGAAATTTAGTCCTGTCAAATTAGTCCAATGCTCGTTTTCAATTTAAATTTAGTCGCCATCTATCGCGGTTACGCCTAAATACACGCAAAATAAGACGGCAAAGATTAATTTGACAGCTTGAAACATGTTCTATCCTTTTTCAATAATGTTCGTAAGAAAGAGATGAGATGTGACTAAAATTAGTTTAGTGCGATTTACAACAGAATCGGCACCATTATGTACCAATAGGACTGTCAAATGTTTCCTGTAATTTAATTTAATTTTGAATATTTCCACACCCCATCTATGTTGTAGAATACGTCGGCTACTATTTTATTTAAGAATAGATGTACCATATTCGTAGTTATGGAATAAATATATTGTATTCTATTCTAAATGATCGCTATAACCCCTCGAACTTCTTGGAGCTTCGGAAGAAGTTAAGGTCCGGTTCCTAAGCACGCTAATGGTAAAGATGAACCGGTCATCTCTGGCCACAGTTTTCCATTTACGTCTCCTGTCCTGCGAGTCATGTATACTGTCCGGTCTACAGATACCTCTTGACAACTCAGTTCACCACAGGATACGCGTAATCCTAAGCCTTAAGGTAGCGCATGCATTCCTAGATTAAAAGTAGCCTCTGTCCATACCAAATCATGACATCTGCGTGACAAATTTCATCGCGATAGTAGATTTTGGCGTGAAAAGGTGACAGCTAAAGACAGAGTTTTGACAGAAATTTTTATGCAAAGTAGTTTAACGGGAAAGCTATATCTATCCGAAAGGGCTGAAAACTACATCAGGTATAGACAACATTTTTGCTTCCACGTTTTTTTTAAGTCAAACCATAACCAAAGTTTCACAGCTCAATGAGGGTCATTATCTTTTTACGTCACTTACTAATATTATTATAAAATTTGTCTTTCGCGATCTGTGCGCCTAAGGAAGTCGTGTATTTTTATGGATAAACCCTTTCCGTTACGTTTTTCAACATACTCGCTCGTAAAGTGACATTTATTGCACCTTTTTTAGTATCTTAATGCAGCTTATTACGCACTAGTGCTTTTTACTTTTACATTACCGTACAGTTTTATGATAGGTATATAATCCCGATCATGATAAGTTTGTACCTCACTGCAAGTGATATGTTTGTTGACCAAGCATTCTTAATTTAAACGGGTAGTTTGATAGACTACGGCTGTAATAAAAAAAGACTTGCGCGCCATATATGGAAAAACAGCGTATGGCACGTCGGCTCTCTCGGCTCACTTATCGCGTTCGCCTGCGGCACACGCGTGACAGAAGGGGTCTAGTCTAGATTACAGAATAGATAAGAGTCTAGATTAATAAAACCACGTCTTTCCTTTAGCACGGTATAATCAGACTAACTTACAAAAGAAACAGGGTCTCATATTGAACTTGTGTTTACATTACAAATCTAAATATAGAAACGAGTGCGGCTGTCACGGCCTTCCTGCCCAGGCTTCGCTCTCGAAGCCTATCTATGTCATCCAGCCACCAGTCATTAGATTACCTGTTAAATTAATAATGTTAATAACTCGGAACTAGTTACCAAGCTATGTAAAGTGCCCATTTGGCAATTTACATTTTATTTTTCTGTGCTCTCAGTGGCAATTATTATTTTTTTGTCTTTGGAGCTTTAATTATGTTTTTTTTTAAATTGTCGACAAGGCCTGTGTTACTTTGAACACAACCTTATCTAATTTTGCAATGATCGACAAGGCCTGTGCTTATTTTAGCACTACCTTATCTCATTTTAGCTCCATACACAAACAACACTTTTTTTTTTTCGCGGTCCTAGCTGACTTATCTAGTAAGCAGCTCACGCCAATTAACCCTTTAGGTTTTATTTTTTATTTTGCGATCCTGGCTCACTTATCTTGTAAGCAGCTTACGCCAATTAACCATTTAGGTTTAATTTTTTTATTTTGCGATCCTAGCTCACTTATCTTGTAAGCAGCTTACGCCATTTAACCCTTTAGGTTTTATTTTTTTATTTTGCGATCCTAGCTCACTTATCTTGTAAGCAGCTTACGCTATTTAACCCTTTAGGTTTTATTTTTTTATTTTGCGATCCTAGCTCACTTATCTTGTAAGCAGCTTACGCCATTTAACCGTTTAGGTTTTATTTTTTATTTTGCGATCCTAGCTCACTTATCTTGTAAGCAGCTTACGCCAATTAACCATTTAGGTTTTATTTTTTTATTTTGCGATCCTAGCTCACTTATCTTGTAAGCAGCTTACGCCATTTAACCTTTTAGGTTTTGTTTTTTTATTTTGCGATCCTAGCTCACTTATCTTGTAAGCAGCTTACGCTATTTAACCCTTTAAGTTTTATTTTTTTATTTTGCGGTCCTAGCTCACTTTGTAAGTAGCTCGCGCCATATATTTGTTTTTGGTTTATTTGTAATTATGCGGTCCTGGCTCACTTATCTTGTAAGTAGCTCGCGCCATATCTCTCTAGTGTTTCTTTTTTTTTTGTTTTGCGGTCCTAGCATTCTTATGTATGATTCACAAGATGCTCGCGCACACTCACTAAAAACACTCAATATTTTGTAGCGGTCGGCGGTCCCAGCGCACTTTAAAAGCCGCTCACGCCATAATTTTTTTTTTGTTTAGTTTTTTTAGTATTTATTTAAACATTGGCTGTCACGGAATTTTCCGCAGCCTCTCGATTCCATAATCAAACTCTGTCTTTTGGTACTATTTGGAAAGTTTTCTTTTCCACATTTTTAACTTTGTATTTATCTCTCAGTTAACATTTTTCAATTGTATATGGGCCATTATATCTCGGATCTAATTTTCCTAACGTGTTCGCTGACATTGAACGTAAACAATATCGCCTGCTCTCAATTGCGTATTATTACGCCGCATTCTATCAAATCTTTGTTTTGTTTTTAAAGCATTATTTCTCAGCCGCTCTTCAGCAATCATTCTTAATTGTTGTATATAAATATTTGATTCTATTTCTGGAAGTCCTCTATTTTATTGATTTATGCCAGGCACTTCCGACCGTACTCCTGTGAGAAGTTCTATTGGGGTACAACCGATGCTTTTCTGAATTGTAGTATTCAAAGTAAGTTGTATTTTGTTAATTATTGTATTTGCTCGTCCATCCTGCCCCGTGACTCACTTCACAGGCAAGTAAGTTTAGCACGGTAGCTACATATCGCTCCGCCTGCCCATTAGCTCTACTTGCTCCTGTAGTAATGAAGTGGATTTCAATATCCATTCGTTTCAATAGCTTTTTTTGTTTGTCGACTAGAAAGGTTGGTTCCTTTATCAGTTATAATTCGTTTTGTAGTACCGAACAAACTAAGTTGTGGTTCAAGGGCTCTTACTAGCTCTATTCCGGTCAGATTTTCTATAGGTACTAACTCTGTGAATTTATTGTAAGCATCCACCAATAACAACAGGTATCTATAGCGATCACTGGCTGTTCCAAAAGTTCCTGTACAATCGGCATGTATAGTATGGAATGGTATTGGCAGTTTTTCAATAGGATGCAGTAAGCCTTGTTTTGGCCCACTGGGTCATTTCGCCGATAAAAATGATGCAATGACCGATGTATTTTCGCACAAAAGGTGTCATTCCAGGAAACCAGAATTTTGTTCGCATTGACTCGAGAGTCTTATCTACTCCGATATGACACGGTTCATCATGCTGCCGAGGAGACATAGAATTTAAATTTTCTTTCTTGATTTTCCTCAAACACTCCCATCAAAATGCCATTTTGCATGCTCTTTCAAACTATTCAGATTTTCTTAAATTTTTCTTTTTATTTCTATCATCTCTCGATCTTGTGTTTGAGTTGCTTCTAACCATGTAACTTGGTCATTCACTAGCACCTCTTTGATATGGTTTTGCAGTGGATTTCTGCTTAGGAAATCGACGTTTCATTGTGCTACCTTTTCTATATTAAATTTAAAATTTAAAATCTTGTATATATAACAACCATCTGACAACACGTGGTAGTAAATCTCGTTTGGTTGAAGTTAGCTTCGCAGCATTGCAGTATTTCATTAATTTGAACTCTATTCTCAATAATTACACCTGAAAGTATTTAAATGCATTCAATGTAGTTAACGTCTCTTATTCGTAGTTTCTTCAGGTCTAATCCCATATTCAGATATAATTCTTCTCAAAGTATTCAATTTATGTTTGCAGAAACTTGTTTTTTTTAGTTTAACGTAAATCCTGCATCATCAAGTGTTTTCAACACTAAACTCAGTTTTTTTTTCTATCCATCTCCAATACTAATCGATGGTATTTTTTTGAGATTTCTGACAAAAATAGATTCTCTTAGAATGTTATTATTAGTTGTGTTACAATTGTTCTTACAATTCTCGCTCGCTAGCTGATATCCGATAAAGATGACAAACAATAGTTTCGTTTGTTTCGTATATCGATGTTATTATTTGAACCTATGAGGCTTGTACATTTATGTAGCATCTTTCGTAGGTCGGCTTGAATGTGACTTGGAACTTGACTCAAAGTGTTTGTTATCAAGTCGCCCATAGTGTATACAACCAGACAGTTATTTATTTGAGGCCGACGTTGAATTATCATGCCGCCCAAAGTTATGATAAACATAATATCATTGGTACTTATAGCGTCTCTACCAAGAATGGCATCGTAACGTATTTCTTTGTCTCGAACTATATAAAAAGTTGTTTCAATTACTATGATTTCCAATTTGACAATAACATTTGTTTTCTCATTAGCTGTAAGAATCTCATTAGAAAGTTCACAAAGATAGATCACAGTGAATTAAAGATTGTAGTACAGTTTCTATCATCAAAAATATGATGCTCCACTATCAATTAAAATATGAATAAAGTTTTCCATTAATGATATCAGTTGTTGTACATACTCTGCCGTTTCTATCTACACCATTAGGTTTATTTTTCTCGCTCAACTCTCTGCTTTGTCCAACAGTTCTCGGCCAAATGTCCCTTCTTGTGACAAAATGTGCAACACTTTTCTTGTATGGAAAACTTCTTACGCATAAATCGTGTCTTGTTTTCACCCATCGTGATAGCGGGGAGCTGTGTAGGTATTTTATTTTCACTAGTATAACAATCACGTTCTACGTGTCCCATTCTGTTACACCGATAACAACGTTTTTCAGTTTTCATAAATCTTGGTCTCTTTGATGTAGATGGTAATGAATCTTCTCCATAATTCATATTAGGAGTTGATAAAGAAGCTCTTGGTAAGTTAGGTAATGGAATGTAACGGGCAAATTTTTGTAATAACCTACATATTATTTCGGCACTGCTTGCGATAGATTTAGCATGAGGGTCAGTCACTTTCACGAAACTGTAATCTTAATTGCTTTAGAATTCTATGCTTCTTCGCTGCGTAAATAGAGACAGTAGAATATTGCTCACTCGTCATGTTTGCAGCAATTTTCAAATCACGACACAAATTCCGACACTTTGGAAATGTTATCTGAAGATCCTCTCTCAATGCTGGCCAAGTTCTCTGTACAGGTGTCCACTCTTTATACAAGTCACGAGCGGGTCCAGCTAAAAATGGTACACATCTTGCGATGGTCTCCACATGGTCCCATTTATGTTTTAAAGCTAAAGTGTCTACTTGTTCACTCCAATCACTCGCTTCAATTGCACCAACACTGGGGTCAAACATTGGCAAAGCTATAGCCTTGCTAGAACTTATGTCCAAGTTACTCGTAAGTTCAGGTCCAGTCATATTTGGTTCACTTATCTCTACACTTAGTTCAGTTCCACCACACTTATTTGGTTCACTTATCACTAATTGTTCACTCATTTTTGGTATTTGTCTCTCGTTTAACACTAATTGTTTATTTCTTTTATCACTATTTAGTCTTTTCAGATTTTTCTGAATTCTTATTTTTTTATTGTTCATTGTTTTGTGGGGTAGGGGGTTAATACTATAATTGTATTTTCGATCCCACTTCTGATGACAGAAGGGGTCTAGTCTAGATTACAGAATAGATAAGAGTCTAGATTAATAAAACCACGTCTTTCCTTTAGCACGGTATAATCAGACTAACTTACAAAAGAAACAGGGTCTCATATTGAACTTGTGTTTACATTACAAATCTAAATATAGAAACGAGTGCGGCTGTCACGCGCATAATACCGCCTCGAGTGTTTATAACCAACTTTGCACACATGTATCATAATGTACTATTATACAACTGAGTCGTCAACTCCTAATACAGTAAACAAACAATATTAAAACACAAGTTAGAAACAATACCTCTTTTTCAGCGAGTAGCTGCAGTATATTCAAGACCAGGGGCCCAAGGCCGGGGTAGAGCGTGAGCGCCTGCAGCACACTCCTCATCATCAGCACCGGGATCTCCGCCTCCTCGGTCAAGCGCTGCAGAACTGCTGATATCACCTGCATGACCATTCAAATTCTAAATCAATTATTCACATAGACCTTCGCAGGCATTTATGAAAAGTCTGACACTCCGGTTCGTAAGGTTGCATTTGCTGAGAAGAGCCGGCAATTAACTCAGCAATTACTCTTTACAAAACAAGCTTAGATTCATTACACAACATTAACCTTAATTTTTTTCCTATTGGCTCATAGTACGAGTTCAAAACTCAGGTCAAGTCTCAAGAATATATCGTGTTAATCGAAAATAAACCTAATGTCATTGGTGCAGATTCAATTGTTTTAATCTGGACTCAAACCCAAGTATGGCGAGTTTATGAGACTTTCCATGCATTCCTTGTTTAATAGTAATTAAAAAAAATATTGAAAGAAACAAAAAACCCGACTGCGTAAAACAAAAATTAACTGAAAAGCGAAAAACAAGCTCTGGAATATTACTTGAATGTTATAAGGTATTGCATTCGGGGACAAACCAATAACCTAGGTATGTGTTTTTTTTGTAATATTTGTTTATCCCCGACTGCAATACCTTATAACATTCAAGTAATATTCCAGAGCTTGTTTTTCGCTTTTCAGTTAATTTTTGTTTTACGCAGTCGGGTTTTTTGTTTCTTTTAATAATTTAATTTATTTCAGACTTTTTAGTTTTATACAGAATGAGTTGTAAGTATTATTAAGTAAATGAGCGGTACGGTAGAGTAACGCTAACAACCATTGCAACTCTGTGAGTTACGTACGGTAACCGCTCATAGTACCTATCTACTGTCCTTGCATTAAACATGGTTTTTTGCAGTTTACGTCAAAATGATAGCATAAAAGTACTACAATATATACATATATGGAAAGGGCTGTTCACAAGCTTTCATTTGATACCCATATTGTTACAATAAAGTAATTTTTGTTTTTAATACCCCCCCTCTTTCTTTATCCATAGACGCCATATAAAAATAATATACCCTATGACACTCCCACAGTTCAGACGAATCTAACGATACCTCATATGCTTAAATCCATCAAGCCGTTTAGGCTGCAGAGCGTGCCAAAGAAATAGACATACATACATACATACATACATACTTACATACATACATACATACATACACTCGAAAAACATAACCCTCCTTCCGGGTCAGTCGGGTAAAAATATATATGACGGCGCATGGGTTACTCCCATACGCGAAAATATATCGGAACAAGGTTGACATTGAGAGCTGGTAATGTCAGTCTAGCGGAGCGTCGTGTCTGTGGTTGCGGCGGCCGGCGGACATGTTGACGGGGCAACATTGGCTCACGCACCATCTCCTCGACGAATCGCTAATGTTCCACCTAATCTTATAATGGTTAATTAGAATAAATTTGTGATTACGATTTGTTATTTTAAGTGAAGTAGATGTTATTTTGTTGCTTACAAGTAGTGAAGTCGATTCTTGCTCAAATAAAATTAGAGTTTATTTTGAGTGTTAATTTGGAGTTCCACAACCATCTATCTACAATGTCTGATTCTGATAATGGCTCTCATGAGCCTTTATATATAAAATTATACTCACATCCTGCGTATAAGTTTGTTTCTCTGCGAAGCACAGCGCGGTCGCTTTGATGATATACTTGAGGTCGGCTTTGCTCGGGTCTATCAGGTGTAGCTCCACTAACAGCTCAGCTGGGCTCACTGTCATTATTATACTTAGTTTTATACATATCTATAGACCAAGGGTCAGTTCACATCATATATATGGAAGGTATAGTTCTAGGCTGATTAATTTTATTAACATTCGGGCCAAATGGATGATTGAGACATTTTTGGCGGTTCCTATTTTTTGTTGTTCATTAAACTAATAAAACAAAGTTCATCTTATGCCAAATAAAGAAACAAAACTGAAAGCTAAATAAAATCTAAATAGAACTTTATTGTCTAAACAAAAAGGTACACATTTCATTGACAGAATTCGAACACTTCGCGGGCGTCGCGAGTCACTTGTCACGAATTCTCTCACTCAAATGAGTACCTTTTTGTTTAGTGAATAAAGTTCTATTTTATTGTTTCACTTTGTATAGGCCTGTGTTAGACCACAATCTCAGCATGGTAAGTGATGATGTGGCCGAAGGTGGTAAGCACACAAATCCTAGAAAGGAACTGGCCGGTAGGTGTTTGGCGAAAGATTTTCAACTTGAGGGTGGTAGCCAGCCAGTTGGGTACTAAAAAGTACCCTACCACCATGCTAGTTTCCTTCACCGAAAACTCAAGCTATGTTATAAGATTCAAACCCACTACAACTGCTTCAAAATAAAAAACTTTGGATTATAAAAAAATTGGTGACGAGTTCATTACAGTGTATCGTGAATTAACGGACGAGTGTCAATATAAAAAAATGTGTTTTCAAACAAATAATAAAACACAATATTGATTTCACATGTACTTACTTATCACAAAAACTGCAATGTAAATAAAATAATAATCAATTAATAAATTCTCTAAAATATACTACCAAGGTGCCTGATTTTATCTATATTAATCTTTGATTAAAATTGTGCTAAGAATGACTTATGATAATGAAGACTAGACGGCGATAAATTTGATTTGGGTTACGAAAACTGGCGGTAACTTCCACATTACAAGTTTTAATCATCTGTCTCTTCCTATAGCTTGTCAATAAACAAAGATGGGTATATTTTAACAACATTACCTGGTGAACTTTCTTCGTGAGGGTTCTGAAGTCCGAGCAACTTGTTGAACACTTCTTTCACCACCATTGGATTTAGTTTTATGAACTTCGGTAATGCAGCCATAATCTGTGAAAATATTCCAATGTTATTACAATGAATTTTGAGCCTTATTGCAAAGTTTTGGTTTGGAATCCAACTTATTGAAATATTAATAAATGGGAACGTCTGTTTATTTCTTTTTTTTCATGTTTTAAGGCGATGATAGCTCAGTGGTAGTGAAGTCGAATGCCGAGACGAAGCATGTATTATATGTGTGTATGTATGTTTGTAGACCTCTTTCTTGGAGAGTCCAGTGAGCACGGGGATGAGGAAGCGCACGTCGGAGACGCGCGTCGCGTACAGCTCGCGCACTCGCGACACCAACTGTGTATTATATGTGTGTATGTATGTTTGTAGACCTCTTTCTTGGAGAGTCCAGTGAGCACGGGGATGAGGAAGCGCACGTCGGAGACGCGCGTCGCGTACAGCTCGCGCACTCGCGACACCAACTGTGTATTATATGTGTGTATGTATGTTTGTAGACCTCTTTCTTGGAGAGTCCAGTGAGCACGGGGATGAGGAAGCGCACGTCGGAGACGCGCGTCGCGTACAGCTCGCGCACTCGCGACACCAACTCGGCGGAAGGCGGGGCTGGGAAAAGAACATTATAACAGGTGTAGATTACGAGATGGCATATATTCGAAACCTATGTTGGGTTAGTCATGCTGAACAACTTTTACTATGGGACCAATAGTGACTTCTCAAAAAAAAAAAAAACTTTTCTTACAAAATGTCAACCTTGCAAAAAAAATATGAGAATTCATTCTATGACACACATGGAGGAGTGAGATTTGACATAATAAGTTTAAAGAATACAGAGATCTAAAATATATTTAAAAATACGGTAAAAATGTCGAACAAAGAACGATCACTAGTATAAAAAACCGGCCAAGTGCGAGTCAGACACGCGCACCGAGGGTTCCGTACAAACCTATAGGTATATAAGTGGTAGTATAGACCTGAGTATTTGATATGAATTTCAATTTATGACGTATTAAAAAAAAACTACTTACTAGATCTCGTTCAAACCAATTTTCGTTGGTAGTTTGCATCGTAATGTACATCATATATTTTTTATAGATTTATCATTCTCTTATTTTAGAAGTTACAGGGGGGGGGACACACATTTTACCACTTTGGAAGTGTCTCTCGCTCAAACTATTCAGTTTAGAAAAAAATGATATTAGAAACCTCAATATCATTTTTGAAGACCTATCCATAGACACCCCACACTTATGGTTTTGATGAAAAAAATATATTTGAGTTTCAGTTCTAAGTATGGGGAACCCCCAAAAATTAATGTTTTTTTTCTATTTTTGTATGAAAATCTTAATTGCGTTCACAGAATACATCTACTTACCAAGTTTCAACATTATAGTTGTTATAGTTTCGGAAATAAATGGCTGTGACATACGGACGGACAGACAGACAGCCAGACAGACAGACAGACAGACAGACAGACAGACAGACATGACGAATCTATAAGGGTTCCGTTTTTGCCTTTTGGCTACGGAACCCTAAAAATGTACATACATCGTTCAGTAAACATATGCACGAGCCTCGTGAGCAACGTCTCGGCGCCCCTGGGACACTCGTCCAGCAGCAGGCTGAAGGCGGGCCGCAGCGCCTCCGCATGCGAGTCCGCTTGCGCCGCCAGCACCGCCCTCACCGGCCCCTCCACCACTCGCAGCACGACGCGCTTGGCGTCCGACCCCGCGCAACCGTACACACGAGCTACTTCTACGATTATGTCTGTGAAAAAAATGCACTATAATTGGACTGTTTTACAAAAAACTTAAACCGACTTCAAACTACAAAGTATGTTGATTGTGTTTTCATTTTTTTTACGTCAGTTGTCTTAATTTCAAAATTTACAAACTGTTTTGTATCTATCTGGTAGTGTTTTGGTAGTTTTTGCTCGACTCTAATCCATCAGTTAGAGGTTAGCATTTGGTGATAAAAAATAACCGAACCAAAGGGCAAAGCGGGCCGGGCATAGTGGACAGTGACCGCTTTGCCCGAATTAGAAAGTTTTATCAGACATAACTTTTTTGTTTTAGATGGTAAACAAGTACAAGAGAAAAACCTTACAAGCTTGTAAGGTTTTTCTCTTGTACTATGAAAAAAGTCCTGAAGGAAGTTAATAGTCATTTGTTAACGTTCATAAGTGCCTTATCAGGGCCTAAATTGAATAAATACTTTTTGAATTTGAATTTAATGAACTACATAATTCCGTAAAAAGTACCTACTGCCCAAAAATATAGTACCTATTCCAAGGTCTACCCTCCAGACACCTTAAATCGGGATCTGCCAAAAAGAAGCTAGGACGGCACACTACAGTCTTTACACCTGAGCCCCTAGACAGGATGGTTGTCGATCATCGTCATCGTTAGCAAACGATCAATCTTTGTATCGGAGTGACATAAGAGATTGTTAAAAATCACGTGATTTTTCGATTTGAAATGTCAATCCCATACAAAGGTTGATCGTTTGTTAACGATGACGATTGTCGACAACCATCTTGTCTAGGGGGGGCTGAGCAAGAAATGGAGCTTATAGAATACGAAAATAGAATAGAATAGAATAAGAAGTTCACGTTTATAAATAAACGAAGAATCACTGTTTCATTTTTTGCTTCGTAATAGATAATCATTAGTAATATTTTAGACATTTTTCATGCTTTTATGTGTCACTAATTACATGCCCGCTTTGCCCAAAGCACATGCCCGCTTTAGGCTCACTCCTTGGGCAAAGCGGTCATCAGTAAGAGTTTTGTTTTTACTCTGCACGCCTTGTCATTTCAAGAGTTATGATTAATTTGACAATACAAGGTTAAAGTGTATAAAATGCAGTCCACGCTGTGATATAATTTTAACAGAAAATCTTGTTTTTAACCTATTTTTTTTTCAATTTTAACTTAAGGTGCCCGCTTTAGGCCCTTCTCCCCTACTGGCCCAAGCAGGCACAAATGGTACTGAGCCTTATTGTCACTGTCCACGTCTCAATACGGAATGACAACCGATCGGCTTCCTATAGTCTATATGTGTGTGTAAGACCCTGTATTACAAGAACGCCGGCTTCCTATTACTCGCGTCACTTAAGAACACAGACCGTTCCGTCTTAAAAATTTTCTTGGTCTGATCTATAATAGTGGAAGTTTCGTTTGACAAAGGATTTTAATTAAGCATTTAATGTCATTATTGGCCTTGATTCTGTTGTTTACAACTAAACTAATTTTAATCTTACTATGTGTCTTTCTAACAAAGAACATAAGTAAAGGATGTGAGAAATTTAGTCCTGAAAAATTAGTCCAATGCTTGTTTTCAATATAAATTTAGTCGCCATCTATCGCGGTTACGCCTAAATACACGCAAAATAAGACGGCAAAGATTAATTTGACAGCTTTAATATGTTCTATCCTTTTTCAATAATGTCTGTAAGAAAGAGATGAGATGTGACTAAGATTAGTTTAGTACGATTTACAATAGAATTTTTCTTTTGGAGTATGAATACAATAAAGAAGTATTATCTCTAGAGAAAACGATGTGTCAAGGAAAGAGTGTCCCATTACGAACGTGCAAATAAAACTAGAAAAGTGTATGTTATAGACATTAAAAGGAATTTTAAGGCGATGATAATAAGCTCGATGGTAGTTACGTTGGATACCGAGACGAAGGTCCCGGGTTCAAATCCTATGATGAGCTTGAGCTTTCTGTGAAGGAAAACATCGTGAGGTAACCATAGCTCGGTGGTAGGGTACTTTGTAATACCCATCTGGCTGGATTGATCCTGATATTGATCATGCCATCATGACGGCATTTATCTTGGACATACATGATCTTATGTCTTAACTTTAAAATATCCAATAAATATTTGTAAACAATTAAATAAAATGACGAACCAAATCTAGAAAAAAAACTTATATTACTCTGAAGCCCGAAAGAGAAATGTACATTACATAAAAGTACATAAAGTTGAAATTATAACTAACTCACCCTCATTCTCAGGAAACAGCGCCATGACTAGATTCAAACACATCTTATAGAGATCATCATTCCAAGGCATCCTGTGTACATGCCTCGAGCCAAACAACTCTGGTGGCGGAGTAGATAACGATATAAACCCTAAGTACAGAAGCGCATGTTTCTCTATCACCCTTTTAACTGAATCAGTACCACGTTTGTAAATTTTAATAGCCGATTTTAAAGCTATATCCCGGATTTCTTCGTTTTCATTCACTGTAAAAAAAATAGTTCACTGCGGTTTTTTTGTATAAACAAAGCTTGTATCTCCAGTTTTCGTAACTTTATAGTAACGCTACTGCCACTGCAGTATTTAATACTGTTTGATGTAATACCTTCCTTAAATTCATACATATAAGGTTTATTTTCAAATATACTGCAACCAATGCAATCAGTATTTGAAAATGCACCTTAAGTCAAAGAAGATATGATATATCAAACAACAAATACAGTATCACCATATTTTGAGCTGCAGTACAAAGGGTGCAAGTTGCAACCGATAATATTTCAAGGGATTTTAACAAATGGTCGAAATTGCAGTAATAATACTTACAAACTTGACAAATCAGTGCCGTGATGTATTTATGAGCGCGCGGCGGCCGCATAATACACAACTCTTCGAGCAACTCCATAGCAAGCATAGCCAACTTCTCTTCAGCAACCAGATGCTTCAAATAATCCACCGCTTCCTCAGTAACCACCGGACATTCAGTGTAAATCTTCCTCAACAAAACATCTTTGCAATTCTCCATAACAGGGTCACCACTTTCACAGATCTGCGTAATTAATGCGCATAGAAGCTGATTGTAATTCTGATCGTGTTTCTCATGAAGTTTCGGCTGTAATGTCACCGGATGGCGATTGAAGCCCTGCATAAAAGCGTATTCTTCATACAGCCATGACAGCGCTAAATCTATCCTATTCGACGGGTCTTCTAATATGTAACTGAGGATCAAGTCACGCAGTTCTGGCGTATAACTTGATGCAAAAATTGTTATGAATTTCGAACGGATCGTGGATGCACCACCTATTATACTTTCCATCTCAGCTCGCAGTATTCTATCAACCGCTTGGACCATCAACTTCTCCTTTATTTCCTTTGGTATAGGACGTGTTATTTCTTGCAATTTCAGTAGCTTAACCTTCTGTTTTAATTTTGGAACGGTTGGTGTCTGAGGAGGTATTAGTTTCTCTTTTTCTTTCGTTTTTCTCTCCTCCTCTTTCAAATGCTCTTGTCGAGTTTCCTCCATTAACTTTGATACAGCACTTTCGATCTGTCTGTCTTTTGACGTCTCTTGCAGTTTTGCTACAGCATTTTTAAGTGTTAATTTCTCTTCATCATCTCTTAGTAGAGGTATTTTAGCTGCAATGTCTGATAAACTTGGCTGTTCTGGGGGCTGCATGGATGGTGGTTCTGGTGTCTGTACTATTGGCTGTACTGTCGGCTGCACTGTTGGCTGCACTGTTGGCTGCACTATTGGCTGCGCTTTTGGCTGTACTATTGGCACAACCATAGGCTCATCTTTGATTAACGCATGAATCATCTTAGCTAAACTCCTTTTCTGTACTTTGCTACCAGAATTCGGTATTGGTTTATACGTGTTTACAAAACTGCTCGGCATTTCGCTTGGAAGACAATTAACCAGGGTAGATGTTACAAGAGCAACTACATTGTCTACATTATTCAGACCGTCAAACAGCGAGTCTTCGGTGACAGTAGGTTTTGTTACACTTTGCTGACTTATATCATCATCGAAGGTATTGAAGTCACTTCGACTATTACTGTTACTGTCACTACCCTGGCTGTTACTTTGCGGGGAATCAACTCTGAATCTTTTAGCTGGTTGATCATTTATCTTTATTTCGCCAAGGCGTTTGTTTCTCTTCTCTTTGGGCACGACTTTGTTGATCTCCTGGGTCGTCATACCTATATCCATAAGCAATTGAGTTAACTGTGGCATCATCTCATTCCCTGATGGATGTTTTATCAAGTTGATGATCAACATTTTCAAATGTTTTCGCACTGAGTTCACTTGCGACTGAGAAAGTGTGGGTGGTAAAGTTGTGTGAAGATCCCCTAATGCTTGTATGACTCTAGCTATGTA
Source organism: Achlya flavicornis (assembly GCA_947623365.1). Taxonomy (NCBI): domain Eukaryota; kingdom Metazoa; phylum Arthropoda; class Insecta; order Lepidoptera; family Drepanidae; genus Achlya; species Achlya flavicornis. The sequence goes on from OX392482.1 coordinate 12,053,999, forward strand.
TTTGGGCCTTACTTTGGCCAGTAAGCACAGTGTGGTCATACAAGCCATCAAGTTAACACTAGAGATGTGTTGCGAGTTGTGGAATTTTACGAGCAATGTAAATATGTGGCTGTAAAGAGAAATAAGTAAAACACATTTTTATTTAGGCATCAATCTAATTTCACTATAATAAAATTAATTTATGACAGGCCACTCGGTGTGGTTGGTTAAGATTCCACCTATCACATGGCAGGTTGTGGGTTCGATTTCTGCCCAGGGCATGCATTTGTTTTACTAATAAATGATTATAGGAACAACAGAGAAAAAATTAATATCAAAAGCATAAACAAAATGTATAGAAAGAAAAATAATTATAACTTACTTAGACTCTTCCTCTAGGGCTTTTCTGTTTAAGAAAGGCAGGTGGAAAGGCATGCTGTCCAGACTGAAGTCTTCCTCAGAGCCTTCACTAGGGCTCTGCAGCAGGACCACCTCCTCAAGGAATTTGATTGAGTGAGTTCTTATACCTTCATTGTCACTATCTATCATGTTTAGGACTAAGAGCTGAAAAATAATTTCATTAATTTAAATTTAAAAAAAAAAAATATTTACGAAAATTTTTATAATTTGGCCTGTGGCTAAATAACAAATTCATCTATTATTATTATAGGACGTGCGACCCTCGCGAGAACCAAGGGCTGATTGTAAATTACTATAGCAAAAAATACCTGAGTAAACTTGACATGCAAGTTTCCATATCTGATTTGGATTAAAAATATAACTTATTCTTTATAAGCTTTTAACCCACATTAAAAAAGGAGTTCTTCATTTCGTTCGTCTTTATATTATTTTTTATTCAAATAAAAGGTTTTTCATCACCACTTTGATATAGGCTATAAAACAAGTGTTTTAAACAAACCTTCAATTCAGTCAGATGCTTCCAAACATATTCCATCTCGGACATCTCAACATCACTCTTGCAAATCCATAGAAGAGTATTTCTATAGACAATACTGGATGCCTGTATCGCTCGCTTCTGTACCGCTATAATATTGTCTACAATGAGGAGACGTAGTGTGCCAATTACCTTTGGAAGGTTGTCGGGATGATTCTTACTGGAACAAGATTTAAATTCAAATTTAGTTTCTCTTTAGGGCAGCTACATGCTCCATTTTGCCTGTACAGTCCCAACACTAGAACTACCCTTACCTGGTATTTATTATCAAATCATTATCAAATGTTTTCCTATTATAGTTAACCCTCACTCCATATCAAGAATTACATTATAAATAATAAGTAATAACCCACTTATCACTAAACATGGTTATGAGCAAACCTAGGTTTTTTTAATTAATATAGCCTCATCTGTTTTCTTCATATGACGTTAGAAAGTGACAGTGACTGGTTTTACTAAACTCGCTTTAAACCTTTTGCAATAAGGGGGTAAGGGTTTGTCACAATGCAATATTTTCAATTAATTTGTGCAGACATGCTCACAGTTATGACTGAATGAGCCAGGCCATTATATTTAATAGGGTTATTATTGAAATCATTTAACTAAAGAGGATAGTGCGGCTGAAAACTAGAATAGAACTGGTTCTCAAGTACCGGGCAAACACTGGTAGGTGCTGGGTGACTGCAAATAAGAGGGATACAACCCAGAGCAGGTAACTATTTTAAATCAGAATTGGAATGTTGTAGAGGCCCTACATCTGTGTGCAACTATTTCTGCTAGGTAAGCACATACAAATTATTGTACCAACCTCAATTCCTCAATAAAGGCAATGACTTGCTTCCTTACATCCGTAAATTTATCGGTACTAAAGCTCAGAATATTATCTATGTATGTTGGTATCATATTTGATCCCTGATGAAGGAGGACTTCCAAAATCTTCCGAAGCAGTCCCGCTTTCTTCACGCCCTCGGCCATCCCAGCCTCGTTTATCCATTGTACCAGCTAAAAATTTTAAGAATGGGAAATAAAACACGTCCCCTTGTAATTTCGAAACATTATAGGAATGTAAACTTGGCGCGTACACGATGCTCTACAAACCTGATTTTGAACAGCTAAAACAGTAGTTTGACCATACTTATTAGACATATTGGTTTCGATTCTATCTTGATGACTACAATTTCATTGTTTTTGTCGACTTGTTAACGTTTTAACAGACAAAATCTTGTGAAAAGATTACGACTACGTCCACCGCTTCATTCACAAGGCAGCCAAAGCACAGATTACAGACAGTGTAACCTCTATGGATGGATTACAGATAGAGGTGTGTAACTCAGCTCTGAACCAGCTCAATGAATCAGATCACACGGGTTTGAGCCGTTGAGCTACAGCTCAACAACAAAATGACTAGCTCACAGCTCAATCCAACTCCTATTGTATCTGCGACTCGCTCCATAGATTATTCTTGTGATTCTAATCTACGAATTATTATTTAGTTCTAAACCATTTCAATAATAATTTAATTCAATAAATAAATATGTGACATAACAAGATAATATAAAAAAACAAATAATTCCAACTCTAAAGTATGAAAACAGTCGCTCGGCGGAGTCGAACGAATCGCGACAGCTCAGTCGGCTCGATTGGACGCGCGATACGCAGTGAGCGTGCGCGCTTATCGTGGACTATAGGTACAAATTGAGCTGATCTGCGAGCTGAGTCATTGAACCGGCTCACACACCTGAGCCGTGAGCTGTTATGCAGCTCGCGTATTTTTGATGAGTTACACACCTCTAATTACAGACAAGCAAGACAGATGCAGTGTTGCTAACTCAAATTCTAAGAGCGAGCGGCGGCGAGGGCGCACGTCTGAAAAAAAGCAAAAAAAGAGATTTATAAAAAAAAAGAGCCAATACATAAAATACACATTTTCACATAAAATTAACAAAAATCATAGTTGTTAGAATTATCATTTATTAAATGAACCAATCGCACTCCGCAATAAATACAATATACTTTGGATTTGTCATTACTATAAGTTAAACTTTTTTCAACCAACCTCGAAAGCGAGCCTCAGAGAGCCATTCTTTACGGAAGTTTTGAGTGTATGGCTTGGCTTGAGTGTATGGAAGTTTTGAGTGTATAGGTACTTGAACTTACTTTACTACACCTAAGTTCTATATCATCAATATTTTGTACACAAAACTAAACATTATCGGCCCGTATATTTCTATATACGGGCCAATGTTGTGTTTAGTTAATTTTCAAACCTAAAAACTACACCTAAAATTCATTAAAAAGAGAGCTATAGAGCTAAATACTATTTTTTGAGCTGAAAATGTCGAAATAGAGCAAAATTTAGCTATAAAAGAGCTGTTGGCAGCACTGGACAGATGGATGCTAGCTAACACGTAAGTAAGGACTTTTTGGCGGGAACTTGCAGAGTGACGAAGCATTTTCATTTTTATTTTCATAAATTTGTGTATTTTGAGTTTTATTGTGTATTTTTGGTGGTATTTTACCCAATAAAGATCATCCATGTGCACCAGTGAAGTGAAATGAAATGAATTATGTGTATCGTGACTTTTCAAGTTGTCTCAAAATGTCCGTGAAGAGTTTTAGTACAATGACCACCATTGTAGTAAAACATGACTTTTATGGACGGTGACTGACTGAGGACTATAATGTGAAGTGATTTATTGTGACTGGAAACTATAATATAACTCGACACTGGCAGAAATGAGCCCTCATTTGGGCTTGGTTGCCAAAATTAAAAATAAGAAGAAGAAGAACACGTAAGTAAGGACCAGTCTGTCGCGACTTAGAAGAAGAAAAAAGTCAATGAAGTTTGGTAGAACTTTTATGGTGCCCTCTCATTTCCGTAGTCTGTCTCGCTCTATGATTAAACGTCATCTGTCACTTGTTTTTTCCCTCCAGTTTTAAATAAATAAATGAAAACATTTTGATAAGTTGAGAATATTATATTATATTACAGAATATTATACAGGATAGTGGTTAATCTAATTGCTAAGTAGAATAATAAGTGTTTTGCTTACGAAACCGTTTCTTTTTTAAGGTAAGTAAGTTCGTTAAGATTGAAGTATAGAAAATGCGAAGTGTGCGGATTAAGATCGGAAAGGAAAGATGGTAAAAAACGTGTTTTTATGGCCAAATTTCCCCTGGATGCAGTTCAGTAAGTAAAATATCATATTATTTATGAGTTCTATAATTCCTTTAATAAAAACATCTAAATATAGTATCTTAAGGTAATATACCATAATAATATATAAGAAAATAGAGTTGTGCAACATTTATTATCGAATTCGATATCGATATTTTTATATTTTTAGGTGCCGAAAATGGGTGAAAATGACAGGCAACGAGGACTTGGCTTAAATTCCAATAGAGAAACTAAATGAATTAAAATATATTTGCGGAAACCATTTTATTGAGAAGGACTTTCAGAAACAAAAAACACGGCTAAAGAAGACTGCAGTTCCATCCATAAGAATCTCAGCTAAGCCACTCTCTAAAGACAAACTTAAGGGATTTCCCTGCTACCTTTATAAAGAACAGTGAGCATCAGGTCAGTAACACACATATTTAAAATCAATACAAATAAAACGATAATTTATTATATAAATTTTAAATATTTTCACATTCATCTAGATTATCCACCTACTCCTTCGGCCCCAAATGCTTCTTTGGATATTGAGCAATCTATAAATTTAAATGATAATTTATCAGTAAATTGCAATGAAATTTATAGCGAGTATGATATTCCAGTAGAATATACTATAGAGGTGAGCCACTTTTTGATTTTATTTCACAAGACTTTATAAAATCAATTTGATACAAAATAATGATCATCTTCTATTCCAGATATTCCGCATATTCATACTGTTCCTGCTAGCGGTAGAGCTAAAGGGGTCATTGGGGAAAATGTTGTTAAGTGTAAAGCGTTGAAAGGTTCGGTCTTTAAGGGTCAGTTCACACCGAGACGAGACGCGACGAGATGTGTCGCAACTACACCTGGAAAGGATAAAATATACGACTATATCGCACTAAGGGATCGCCTTCCACCATGAAGGATACACTATCTCTTACGTACCCGACTCTGGATCTATGTAAAACTGTTGATTCATATGTTTCTGTATTTGAGCATAATGTAAGAGAAAATCATCACTCTATCAATATTGGCAAGTATTGCCAGTTAATGATGATGACAGACCTAAATTTATTATGGTTGTGTGAGAAGCACATTAAAAATGTATCTGAGGCTTTGCTGTCTCGATTGACAGCTTTATTAATCAGAAATGAATGTCGTAAAGTTAATGCTTCCGTTAGTGACACAGAACAGTTTAATGCAGACAAAAATAAAATTGCTCAATTAACGAGTTCAGCAAAATAATATGACTGTGCTATCTAATATGTAACATAACATATACAATTTAGGATTCTTCTTATGGCTAATCCTAGTTTAGGACTCTTATGTAGCCAATCCTATTATTAAGGTTACGTTGTGGGCAGAGTCAACAAAACTCCAACTTGCGAATATATTTTATTACGCTATATTAGGAGTGCACAACTATAATAATAACATGACACGTGTGTTTATCAAAAGGCAACGTTGAGACTGGGATGCGAGAGACTCTATGGCGACTGTTCTATGGCGACTGAGTGTGACGACTGCATGTGACGACTGCCAGCGGCGCATACGGCGTACGCTTTATATTGCAGGGATAAAGCTATGAGTACCTACATACAACATATTTTTTTAGGATTCACAAAAAAATACCTTATCAGGGCCTAAACAGGATTTACTTTTTGTTTTGATAAAACGTCTAGTTGCAAATATTATGTAGTTTTAATTAAACTCCAATCACAAACCTTACTGTATATTAATATAATGTGTATTGTATTAGTTAGTTCTTTGTCTCGACATTTTACGGTTTTCTTAAATACCCCGGTCTGTGATCCACAGGAAAAAATGCATCTAATTCCCCTTCCTATTTAATATTATATTTATACAGTAAAAAATATTAATATTGTTTATTATTATGTAACCTTGTGTATTAATATATTGTATGGTATATTATATTTTTATACAAGTCATAATCTGAACAAAGTACCACTGGTTTTGTTTTGGTAGTGCTAAAATAAAATCAGAGGATCTTAAATATCTATATTATTTACAACAGTATATATATATATATATATATATCGATATCGATAGATTTAAATATCTACTAAGCAGCGCATCTCTATTTCGTTCTAAGGTTGGTAGTACTGATTGTTATTATTCTCACGTTGTTCTCATTGTGGCTTTTTTCGGTACCCAATGGAAATTTAATCATTTTTATCTCGCTCTATGGAGTCCCGTCTCTTCTTACGTACCTAGTTATTGAATACTCTTTGGTAAGGACTTTTTGGCGGGAACTTGCAGAGTGATGTAGCATTTTCATTTTTATTTTCATAAATTTGTGTATTTTGAGTTTTATTGTGTATTTTTGGTGGTATTTTACCCAATTAAGATCATCCATGTGCACCAGTGAAGTGAAATGAAATGAATTATGTGTATCGTGACTTTTCAAGTTGTCTCAAAATGTCCGTGAAGAGTTTTAGTACAATGACCACCATTGTAGTAAAACATGACTTTTATGGACGGTGACTGACTGAGGACTATAATGTGAAGTGATTTATTGTGACTGGAAACTATAATATAACTCGACACTGGCAGAAATGAGCCCTAATTTGGGCTTGGTTGCCAAAATTAAAAATAAGAAGAAGAACACGTAAGTAAAAAACCTTGAAAAAGAGACAAGAAATAACCTCAAACGTGGGCTATCTTCCGATTTGCACACGAGTTAGACAAGGAAATTGGATATTGTGTCAAATTTTATAATAACTTTTGTATTTGGTTGAATAATAAAACTGACATTACACGAACAATGTTGCAAGACTGAAAATTATTTAAAAAAATAAAACGATTGCCATTTTATTGTGCTAATCCGTTATTTCACTGGAAATGGAATCCGTTTGATATAATTGCAATACAATACATGCAATATTCAAACACAGATTACAGAATAATAGGCAGATGGAGCGCACGGAACACGAAAGTGAAGGGAACATAGCAAATACAAACTCAAAATCCTACTGGGTACTTAATCGCTTTTTAATTCGTATATTTGCTTCCGCGCTCTCCATTTGCCTTTTGGTTCTGTAATCTGAGTATTCAAATATACAGAGTGGATACGACATTACGATAATAAAATGAAATCACGTAAAGTATCAAGTTTCTTTTTTTTTTTGTTTTTGTAGAATGGACAGAATGGTGAGGACCCAAAATTTTGCCTTATCACTCTTACACGGACAAATCGGCAAGCTCTCAACCGGGGTTATATTATTTAAGTAAGCTACGCCTGATGACGCCCCAGTTGGGGCACGAACCTCGATTCAGGGCGTTAACGGGGGGAGGGGCGGGCTTTAAACGAGTTACGACTAATTGGGGGGTGGTAGGATTACTGTCGGCATTTCGGTCCGTTTGAACGGGACGAGCGAGACTGAGTGAGACGTCGCTACGCGTGCCCTCGACGGCGAGGATTATTGCATGCTTCGTCAGCTGCGATCTGAGAGCTAAGGGGATGAGGTCGCTCGCTGAGGGCGTTCCTTGGGCGGCGGACTATAGATATACGGAATGGCGTTAGGGAACTGAAATGTCATTGATAAAATAGGGATCCGTGAGCCGAAAAGCAAGTTGGACTTTATTGGGAGCGATTCTTCGATGGTCAGAAAAGAGCTTATAAAATTGAAATTTTATCTAAGTAAGTACCTATCTAGTTTTATTAGATAAAAGATAAAAGCTACACATGCATAATAACATCTTTACAGTTTTGGTAATTTAATGGATGACTAAAGACGCTGCTTTTACAGTGGTGCTATAAATAAAAAATAGCCAGGATACTCTTCTTTTCCTTTTCAGAACACTGGCACCTATAGTGGTACCTACCTAAGTATGAAACCGTAATAAATGGTAATGTTAGTAGTAGTTAAATTAAAACATATACCTAGTTAGGTAATTACACCAAAAATATTTTTATTTAATCTTAGGTAATACTAGGTAATAGTTTAATTGCCTAAATCAAGAACTAGTAACAAATGTTAAGCCATCAATGGTGCTTGTTGGACGATGTCCAGGTCACTCATTTCCTGCATCGGTGGTTTGTTTTCTGCTTCCATTTCTAGACACAAGCTTCGTACTTTTATCGCAACGAATAACAAAGCAACTGAAAACAAATATCATTAGATTAGAATAACATATTTTCAAAATATTAAAAGAAGGAGACAGCTTTTATGGAGTTTTTCTCTAATCTCTATTTCTGACTTTACTCCAAAATATTAATCGCTGTTTCTGTCACATTTTGTGCGCTTAAATACGTTCATTAAAATTACGCAATAGATTTTGATCTGGTGTTTAACACATCACAAGTAATCACAATTAGAGAATATCTTCCGGAAAGTTTAGAGAGATATATAAGGTATAGGACCTACGCGCTACGTATGCGTTTAATACCTACATTAATATTCCTGATATTTTGTAGATACCTACCTATCCTATGTACTAAAATCGTATAAAAACGCTTTTAGAATACATATAGGTACACAGCTTACTCCCGACTAGCTAGATATATCCATATTATACACTTTTGTCTTTCAAAACTGTTTTTAATACTACCATAGATAGAGTAAATAATATACTACGTAGGTAGTTGGTAAACGAGCATACGGGCCGCGTTAAGCGTCACATGGCATCATTCACGCATTACCGACATTACCCCCTCCACAATGAGCTCTGGCAACCTTACTCACGCGCAGGAACACAACATAAAAGTTATTTGTATGTGGTATTCTGTAAGGTGTAGGTACCTACTTCCCCAGTCGACCGAATAAACGATACTCTTCCTCTCTAAAAACTTGATCAATAATGAGTTCCTCATGTTCCTACTCTGGCTGAAATCTACTTAGATCTTTATCCGTCTGATATAGGTTGTTAGCATGAATAAATGTTGAACTTACGACACCATTTCGCTATGCCTATTGTGGCCAAGATTCCCATATACATGGCGGTGACCACTACTAGTCCCAATGCCAGCGTGAACAGGACTAAGCTCGCAATACAGACGCACCTTAATATTTTAGTGATGTTCTGGAACAATAAATAAAAATGTTGCACATTTGAAGTTAGGTGACTTCTCTCTTTTGTTGACCATTGTTCTGAGACTTCTAGATCGGTGTAGTATTAAGTAGGTAATCACCAAGCACCAAGCCTCATGGTTATGTCGATTTTTCCAATGTGCATAAAGCCTAGATGGGCTGTAGTTGCATTAAAATTGGTAGAGACATTATGGTAGGCAGCACTAGGGTTTTTTACGGTGAACAGTCTTCTTCTAGGCAAGCGTGCTCCAACTTAGGTTTTTTCAAGTTATTAGGTACTTTATAAATGCGAAAATTTATGTGGATGTTTGGTACAGAATCATAAAAAATCCTTGTGATGAGCCAAGCTAAATAGTTTGCTATGAGGTGTTAAAGTTACTATTAGCTTTTATTACTTACCATATGCACACCAATGACCAATGTCAGATTAAGTAGAAAATTCAAAGTAAATATTACTAAATAGTAACCATAGCATATGTACAGGCCGAGAGCCTCCTTCTGTATATCAGCTATAGGGCGTCCAGCTACCGGGGTAAGTTTACTAGCCTCCACAAATGCGTGTTCTGCGTATATGAAATAGGAAGATCCCGCTAGGGATATGCATGAAGCTACCTGCAATAAAAGAGTTATACTTTAAATTCGTTTGACAGAAATGTTACATTCCTACTAGTTTCATGAGAGGTAGTAGAGCAGAGAAGGAGGCGAGTTGCTGAAACAGCAACATACTTACAATAAATAAAGTTGAAATGTCTATTTGCAACAGCTTTTTATTAAAGGTAACAAGGGGTTAAGGGAAGAAGCCCAGTTTCTTCAAAAAGGGTGTGAAGAGCTTTCTGCAGGTTCCACAATGAGTGATATAGTGTTGCAAGCGTCCATAGGGCTCCGGTAACTGCTTACCATCAGGCCGTATTACTATGATTGTTTGCTATCTTAGTAGGTAGTATAAAAAAATACATATGAATGTATAAACGGTAATTAGGTATACCAAAAAATATACGATTTTTTATCTGTCTGTGTGTCTGTTTGTTCCGTCTAATCTCCGAAACTTTTGGACCTATTTTGGGGTTTTCTCTGGCAGATAGCTGATGTTATTATTATATATATTTTTTTATACGACTAAGTCGTTAAACAATCATACGGCCCGCCTGATGGTAAGCGGTTACCGTAGCCATATGGACGCTTGCAACACACGAAGCATCGCTCACGTGTTACCGACCTTTCCCCCCTCCCCAATGAGCTCTGGCGACCTTACTCACGCACAGGAACACAAAATAAAGTTATTTGGCTGCGGTATTCTGTAAGGTGGAGGAACTTCTCCAGTCGAGCTGCTCTTTGAGCGAATAAACGTAATAAGTTATTAGGAGTAAATTGAGCTACTTTTATTTCAGAAATACAATTACGAGCTCCACGCGAAATTAAAACCGTACGCGGGTGAAACCGTGAAGGTCTGCTAGTTTACCATTAAATTAATAGATAATATATTTACTTTGCCTTCGTTTTCTAATGATAACTCCTAATGTAATTATGTTCGAAGAAATAGAATTACTAGTTATTCCTTGGTAGTTGACAAACATCGGTGAGTCACTATCAATTTTCAAGAATAAAGATAAATATTTATCTATTTATGTTTATTTCTGTGTAGTAACGCTGTTATAACTGATTTATAACCCATAACTAGTCATGTCCAATGCCGCGCGAAGATTGTGGATTCGAAATTTCGACTACAATGAGCTCGAGCTTTCTGTGAAGCAAGGACAATAATGAGGGTACAGTAGTACCCAACTGATATGGCTTACCGATCAGAAGATACATTTTCAAAGCGCGGGAAACGCTATTGGTCGACAGCTGCCGCCATGTTAGCGCGCGCCGTGCACAACTGCAGAGTATTATGAACCTTATAGTAGTGATCCAAGGTTGATTGTAAGTTTAAGCATTATTTCGTTAATCTTCGGGGCCATTCTTTCTTTTCTGTGCGAACGAAGATTCACGATGCACCTTATCAGTTGGGTACTACTGTACTTCCTACTCGTTTGACTGGGTACCGTCACCTTTATCAAAAATCAACCAAGGACCTTGTTTTTTTTAACACTATGAAGTCAGTTAACAAGCATACGGCCCGCCTGTTGGTAAGTAAGCGGTTAACGTAGCCAATGGACGCTTGCAACTGGTTGCAACACACGAGGCATACATAACTCACGCGTTAGGTACCGACACTTCCCCCTCCCCAATGAGCTCTGGCGACCTTACTAACGCGCAGGACCAAAACAAAGTTTCCAAGTCAATTTGGCTGCGGTATTCTGAGGTTTCAGAGAATAAAGGCTACGCTCTACCTTTTTTTTTAAATTAACTGGGCTTACGTTTGGCCCCTGACCCGCCCATAAGGGACGAAGACGAAGCCTAAGATGGGACACGCTTACCCAGAAGGAACCTATTCACTCTGGCCTTGAAAGTCCCGAGGTTGTAAGAGTCAGGAAACACAGACGCCGGATGCAAGTTCCGCTCCCTTGCTATCCGCATTATAGGTACCTACCTAAATGAGGATGCAAAACGCTATGTCCGTATTTTCTGTAAGTCAAAACTCAACAACGTAGGTACGGGTGAAACATTTCCCGGCGTCTTGTGTTTCGGTTTAAGAATGGGAATATTTATTTTATTTATTTATTTATTTAGCTACCACCGTCGTGGTCGGTACCTGGATGGGTGACCGCTTAGTGGTATTTCCCGTGGGTATTTCAAATCGAGCGTTTCCGTGCTTCGGAAGGCACGTAAAACCGTTAGTCCCGGTTATCACTTAATTGTGATCGTCGTTAAGCTAGTTGGAGGCCTTCTAGGCCGCTTGAAAACTCCAACAGTAGTTGACCACTAGCCTACCTCCACCGATCCGCAGTGGGCACGCGTGGTGGAGTATCTGCCCATTCCATTTCAACCTCATTTGTGAAAGGAGGCCTGTGCTCAGCAGTGGGACATTATAGGCTGATGATGATGACTATGGAATGCTACCATGAAGCAAGATGCAATACACACTATGATGAGTGAACATTTGCATTTTTAATTTTAAAATCTTATCGAAATTAAATTGATTGTCTTAAAAAATCTTATCCTTTAACCGAGAACTTGATCTAAAAACGAATTTCAAACAGTAAGATGGCGTTTATATTTACGTAACACGATTTTGGAGAGCCCACTGAAAATAATTCCTCACTAAAAATGCAGTATCAAATTTACTCACCATATTAACATATCCTATAATCAAACAACCAGTTCTCAATGGTATACAACAGCAGCATTTATTTAAAGTCGGTATACGACAGCCCATTTTGTATGTATTTAATTCACCTTTTCGACCACACGTCCTTTTATGTTAGGTCACGTTTAAGCTTGACCAAAAATTATTGTGTATTAAATTAAATAATATAACATGAATGGGTGTGTACCCACAGTTGAGATAACGCTCATCGACGGTCCCTTCTGTTTATCTGATTTGTAATAGGATATTTGATAACAATGACCAAATGATTTTTTATTATTTTCGGTTGGATTAGTAATTGGGTTAGTTAATTGTTAAGATTAAATATTATCAGATTAGAGTAACTAAGAGACAGAATAATATTGTAACAATTATACATTGTAAAATTTGTTTTATCTCCTACTATAGCTGTTCCCGCGGTTTCACCCGCGATCCAGGGATATAATCTATAAAAGAATAGATAATAGGCTATCTGCTTGCCTTTCATAATGATCCGTTGAGTAGTTGAGGCGTGAAGGCTTTAACAAACAAACTCACATTCGCATTAGTTAGGATCATTTTAAACTACTTAAATATTGATATTTTTCAATGTTTGACAACTATTTCACCATGGTTTATAATGTGGCCGAAGGTGGTAAGCGCATAATACCAAGAAGGGAACTGGCTCTCAAGTCTAGATGCTTATCTCAACTTGAGAGCGCTTTGTGTGACCACCCGTGCCATCCTGAGGATGTTTTTTTTTACATACTAACGTTTCTTCCGACTAGCGGCTTGGAGCCCTTTATTCTAAGAAGAGACTTTGCCTCCTTATGTGTTTTCTACCGCTTGTCCAACGTTTAGTGTTCTGAGGAATTATTTGACTTGATTCCTACGGCTACCTTCTTCGCACCTCTCGCCATGGACGAGTAGACCATCCGACATTGGAAACAAATTGGTCTTTGTCCGGTTTCAAAGAAGCTTCCTATACCGGACGCTCGGGTTGCGGGCTTTAATAAGCAGCAAGGGAGGAATTATTCAAGAAAAGAATTTTGACCCTTGGTGCTGCAAGTACTAAAAACCTAACCATCCATTTCTGCAGATATCATCAAGCGAACAAACAAGATTTAACTTTTTTGTATGAAGTCTGTCTTGGCACTCCCGTGCCCCCCGCTAGAACGAGCCAAGCGAAACGCAATGGCACTACCTAGCCTACCTGGGTAGAGTTTGTGAAGTTAGAGCATGTAGAGTTAGGGCGTGTAGAGTTATAGGCAAGCTTGGCTCTACATGAGATCTGATAACTTTATGACAGTGCGAGCTATATTGGTCTTGTCTTGGCAAAATTTTACGTGAAATCGTTTTTGGTGGGATCATCACGATGACCTATAAAATACAAAACGTTTATCGATACTTACCAACAATACAAACAACAGTTGCTAAAATAGACAGAAAGTCCAAAAAATATATAAGAAGTGCTTATCCAAAAATTATTGAAGAAGTAGCGAAGGTTATCTTGATGAGTTTCCTGTGTCTTATCCGTTCCGAACCGGTAACTTCAGATAGGTTTGACTTTCGTAAGTCAAATCCTCTACAAAACGATTGTGGAAAAAAAATACGAAGATAAAATATTTAAAATAAAATCATGACTTGTACATTTTCACTTATTTCAGATAACTATTATATTTATGTGAATTTGTGCTATCATCATGTTGTATATAAAATAACTTGCCAAGTGCGAGTTGCACTCGCGCACGTTGGGTTCTGTCGGTACCATAATAATAAAATCCTAAAGCCCAATAGATTCCCGCCTGTTTTTTTTTATATTAAATAGGTTTGCGCTTGACCGCAATCCCGCCTGATGGTAAGCGAAGATGTAGTCTAGGGTGGACCGCGCGTACCCATAAGATGCCTGTTCACTCTGGCCTTGAATAAACCCATGTTATAAGTGTCTGGAAACACGTTGTCCGGGAGAAACGTTTGGTTTGAAAAAAAAATCTTCTGTCTTTACTTCTCATCATGACCTCATCATATCAGCCTAAGGATGACCACTGCTGAACATGGGCCTTTCCCATTAACCTTAGCATCCCCTGCCTCGCCGTTACCGTGACCGCTACCGTAGCCCGGGATAGCGGGGCCGCCGGGGACTGGGGGCTGTAACTTTGCTTGTGTACTCATATTATGAGGGTTATTGCCATAATCACCACGTTTGGCAGGCGGATTGGTGATCGCAGCAGTGATGATTTATCACGGATGGACGCTGCTGCCCGTCCCCTGGTGTATTCCCTTAGTCGCCTTTTACGACACCCTTGGGATTGAAAGGATTGGCTCTATTCTATGCCGAGAGCCACACGGCATCGGCACGGCATCATGACCTATTCATATCATATTCCAAATTACCTATTTAGGGTCGACGCAATATCTACCTACGCTTCTTCCTTTTTGCTCCCACTCCTTTCTTTATCATAATCCTCTTTCACATAATCAAATTTTCTACCTATTTACTTCTGTACTTAAATAAAAATGCTAGCAAGTATTTGTTTTCTTGGTCACCAGGACAGGACAGTCTGCTAACGCTATAAATTTCAGAATACCATGTGTTGAGCTGAAACAACACTTTTTGGTCAACAATGAGCTTGTTCTATTTACGATCCAGTAAAGTTAGCTCTTTTCGTCGCCAATACACTAGTTTGCATTAGTAGGACTGAAATATTGCACACAGTTTTTTGAAGTAACGAAAGTATTATAGAAAAGAACAAACGTTTTTCAAAATTGTAACCTTAAGGGAGGAGGGGGGATAAGAGAGGGTGAAACCGCGGATGGAAAGCTGTTAATATATGTATAGTAATGAATCAGTTGATAAAATTATAAACAGCTACTGTTTATAATTTTATCAACTGATTCGAGTGTAAAGAATTGACGTTGGTAAACGCTTACTAATGCGTTTGCGTTTACGACAATTCTCTATAGGAATTGGCACAGCGCCTCTAGCGGAATACTCATGGTACTAATTTCTCCCATACAACGCAAATACATTAGCAATAGTAAGCGTTAAAATTGCTGTCTTTAATTTTATTTATTTTTGTTACAGTGGCAATAGAAATACATATTCTGTCATGTACGTATTAGACGGACGGACGGACACGCGGAGGCTTATGAATAGGGTCCCGTTTGGCATCCTTTGGGTACGGAACCCAAAAGAGACAGGAGTTGAAGAGTCTTCGGCAAAATCTCGGCGAGGAGTCCGGAAATCCAAGTACTTAGGTACGCATCACTCCATTACGCGCTGTGCTGATACTCACTTCTTTACCCAAATGTTTATGTACATTTTCAATATTTAATACCATTTTTAATAGGATCCTTTTCATTCTTAGAACGTCTATGTGTCTTTTACTCAAAAATGCTTTTAACATTATTTTAACAACCTTCTGTGAGCAAAGTCGACCATTCCGCGCTACTTGAATAGGCGCCAGCGAAGTTGTATGGAATTGCTGGTGAGTTTAAGCCACCAGCAATTTCCTTTGAAAATATTGTCGAGTCTTGTTTGAATTTGACAGGCAGCACAAACATGATTTCCTAATTTAAAAAAGAAAACTAAGGCTCGGGGAAGAAACAAAAGCGGTCCTGGACTTTAGACACTGTAAGTAACTTATAGTACTTTTAACAATTGTTAGCTGGTTTTATTTAAATTAATCACTTTTTTGAGTAAAGCACTATTACAAGCTGCTAATGGTTTTAATTTTTTTCCAATTTACAGCAGATCTTATGCAATTAATTACCAAACAATATTGGAATTACGATTACGTAGGATCTGCCGAATAATTCCGTTAGTCCTAAGTATATAGCATTATGTAGTTAGTAGTACCCTACGATTTGATCTGTCAATCTGTTAGTTTGTCCTTCCATACATGTTATATACCTACCTCTGTCATTATACCACATATAGTATTGATATTCCGTTCTATTTTGGATTGGAATCTTGTTAACAACCGGAGAAACCGATTTGGGATTCAGATCTAACTAATCTACTAACGATGTCAACACATGTTGAATAGTCCTTTGAAAGAAAATTCACGTCGACATTACCTACTAAATAACAAAAAAACGCTCATCATTGATATAACGAGTTAAAACAAAATACACTTATTTACTAAGGAAAATATCTTATATAAATCTCTTACTAATATAATTGACTTAATAGAGTTAATAGAAGCTAGAATAACAAATTTTAAGCAATCGTTGGTGGTTGTTGAGTTATGTACAGAGTCTCCATTTCTTGCATCGGTGGTTTGTTTTTTTCTTCCATTTCCAGTTGTGTGCTTCGTACGATAATCGTAATGAATGCCAAAGTAACTGAAAACATAATAAAAAATAACTTATATAGGGTGTCTGGTACTAAAACACATGATTGTAGTCATAAAAACAATCAACTTTCCCAAACAAACGATTTATTTAGACCGCGCGCGCGCTGTACAATATGGAGGAAAGGACTAATAGCTGTTAGCGCGTGCGTTCCATACGGTTGGAATAGTTTGTACAAAGTTGTTTGTACAAAGTTGTTTGTGTGTGTAAGGAATAAGTAAATAAATTAAATAACAATTGTTTTATCATTCTTGTTAGGTAGGTAGGTACCTACTCAATATTCTATTGGAGTGGCTGGGGTCACACGATTAGTAAATAAAATAAAAAAAAAACTATGGGAAAGTTGTTTGTTATCATCAGTACATTCATGTGTTTAAGTACCGGCCTCTAATTACCAGTCATCCTATATATTATTTTCGAATAATCAAAATTAAAATCAGTACGTAACTGTATAATTTCCAGATGTCTATTGCCTATCCATGGTGGCAAAATACAAATATGGAGAGTCATGTAATAGGCAATTTGAATTATAAACATATCAACTCAAAGAACAAAGTTATGAGTGATGAAAGTAGCAAAGCTATAACACATAGTTTTTCAACTTACAACACCATTTCAATACGCCCACCGTGGCCAGGAATCCCATGAAGATGCTGGTGACCACCACAAGGCCTAAACCCATCGTGAAAAGAACTAAGGCCACATTACAGTAGTACTTCAATATCTTAGGGTTGTTCTGAAAATAAAGAAATTTACTCAAGAACTTGTAGTTAAATGACCCCACTTAAAGCAAACCTGCGTCACCCCTGCCATCTGTCTTCCCTCTTTCTGTGCTACTTTCGACATATGACAACTTATTGTTCATGAGCTTTTAGACAGTATACCTAGTGCAGTAAGTATATTATTGAATGGTAATAGGTAGGTACCCAAAAGTAAGAATCTTGTTGGTCTTAAATAGGGACTTTCAAGGCCAGAGTGAATAGGTTTCTTCTGGGTCCAGCATTGTCTTCATCGTTCTTGGGCAGTTCAGTGGAAATCTAAAGCCCATCCCACTATCCCAACCACTGCATGGGTTGATGCGACTTTCTCAGTTACCTAGAGGTTCCATAAGGAACCTTTAATCTGGAACCTTTCCAGCCATTCTGGACTAGAGGAAATGGCGCGGTAACCATTTATTGCAACAAACAGACAGTATGTATATTTGTTACTGCATCTTTCATATCACACAGTAATGTTTGAACAGATATGGATAATATTTTGCACAAATAGAACATATTTTGGGATATAACATTGGATACATTTAATTCTAGGAAAAAATGAGATTCTTCTAGATAGATGCTACAGAGCAGAAGTAACTTAGGCTCTATTCACACGTACCACAACCACATTACAACCGCAAACACATCACAACCACACCACGTGGGCGGGCGCAAATTTGTATGAAAATTAATAGTTTAATTCACACGGACCACATTTTGCCGTCACTATCGACCGCGTGTGATACCGACCACACCGCAGCGACGTACCTACGTCGCAACCACACAAAACAACAACGGTACAAACAACGCAACCACAGCTTGACCGTGGCTTTACTTTATTTTTGACGCTGTCGTGTGGTTAACGTACGTGTGAATAGACGCTTAATAGTTATATCAGAAGGCAAATAATATTATCATCAGATGCTTCCGTGTTAAAGTTCCTCTTAGCTACTTACCCTATGCACACCAATAACCAAGGCCAGGTTGAGTACAAAATTACATAGAAACGCCAGCATATAGTAACCAAAGCATATGTACAGGTCGATAGCCTCTCTTTCTACGTCGGCAGGCGGGTGTTGGGGATTCGGGTTTACTTTACTGATCTCCACAAACTCGTGCACTTTGTATATGAAGAAGGAAGCTCCTGCCAGGGCTATGCATGAGGCTATCTGAAATAAAAGAGTTTCACTTTGCAACTTTCCTTTTGTTTTTATTTTCTTTTAGTTTTTTTTTAGTTTTCATAGCATCTTCTATTTTTTTATTATTGTTTTTTTTCTACGAGGTATATTTTTTTATTGTACGTCAATTGAAACGCTTTGAATTTGAATTGAAGCGCTCGTGGTGTAGCATGATTGATCAGCAAAGTTAAGTTACGTCTGTCGTGGTCGGTACCTGAATGGGTGGCCGCCTAGTGGTATTTGAAATCGAGCGTTTCCGTGCTTCAGAAGGCACGTAAAGCCGTTGGTCCCGGTTATCACTTGATTGTGATAGTCGTTAAGCTAGTTGGATGCCTCCTAGGCGGCTTGAAAAATTCCAACAGTAGTTTGACCACTAGCCTACCTCCACCAATCCGCAGTGGGCACGCGTGGTGGAGTATCGCCCAGTCCCTTTCACCCTCATTTGTGAAAGGAGGCCTGTGCTCAGCAGTGGGACATTATAGGCTGACGGCTGATGTACCTACGTCAATTTCTTACAAAACAATTACACTAACAAACTACAGAAAAAAACTATATTTTGTTTCCTGACAAAGGCATTTATTTAAGTGATCAGTAATATCCTCGTGGATACTAATCATTTGTTTCACAAATTGTCGTGAGTCAGTATCAATTTTTGACAAAGATAAACATTATCTTATTTACTGAAAAGTATTGTGAATACGATATGGGTGATTTATTTATATATATCGTCATTATTTGTAGTGGATGCTAGATTCCATCTTGCATTTTTTGCAAATTACAGTTCTATATTTAATGGGAAAGTTTTTCGCGTAAACTAATCTAAAAACGTAGATTAATCTAAACTCAGACCAAGAAAAAAAGGAATCTAAATGCCTATCAGTAAGATTATAAGAAGTTATCAGACATGAACGGATCACATTACACGATAGCATTAAATAGCAAAATCTTCACTACACTAATTGCTATGAAATATTAAAAGGCGTTATTTTTTGTGAGTCATAAAATAGATGATATTACATTCGGAATAATACAAAATCATGAAAGATACTCACAATATTAATATATCCAATAATAAGACAGCCAATTCTCAATGGAATACAACAGCAGCATTTTGTCACAACCGGTAAACGGAACGCCATTTGTTTTTTTTTCTTAATTACACAAGAAAACACTTCGAGCACACGTCCTATTATAATTAAGCCACAAACTTTACCCAAAGATATAATGCCTACATGTTGTTACACGAATGGGTGTGCATTGACAGTTAGATAACGCTCTAGTCGGTCCCATATCTCCTTATCTGATAGGTAAAGGGACGTTGATAACAAATGAGTCAAATGACCAATGAACCTTTCGTATTTTCGGCTTAGATTAGTAATTGGGTTAGGTATTAAGCTGTTACGATTTAACTTAAAACATTATAGTAAAGTGAGAATAGCTCAGATTACAGAAAAAAATCTGTAATCTGTGCTGTATGTTTTTTTTATATTTGTTACCTCGTAACTCCGTCATTTATTAACCGATTTGGAAAATTCTTTTTTTGTTTGGAAAAGTACACTTCCCTTTTGGTCCAATTGTCCTCAGATCAGGATTTGATCAGTCCTTAGTGTACTTTGAAGTCGGTTTAAGTTTATTGTAAAACAGTTTTCAATCATTTTCTTCTAATAAAATAGATAAAAAAGTCCGGCCATCATCAATTATCTCGGATTAAACGTTGAAGCAGATTTCATAACATCAAAATCATATAGCCATTTCAATTTACCTACTGCTCAACTGTGATGATCCTAAAGAAAAAGCCTGATGAGTTAATATAATGCAAATCTGTAGTAAGGTAAATAAAAATACAGTTAAATAAATATATCTTCAAACCCTTTAAGTGTGTGATGGTCGACAACTTGCGAGTGATACCCCTTGTATTCCAAGCTATGGGCTACGTTAACCGCTTGCCATCAGGTGGGCCGTATGCTACCAAACAGTAAAACTAAAACGCCCTGATATTATTGTTTATTAATTATCACACTGCTTCTCTCTCAGCATCTCTCCTTTGCGCACTTTTGCATCTGCGTTCATAGTCCAACACGTTTTGGTAGTAGCCGTAGACAACTACGAGCGCGTAAAACTCCGAAACTGCAACAAACAAACATATAAACATATAGGTACAATTGCATTTTTAACCGACTTCAAAAAAGGAGGAGGTTCTCAATACGAATGTTAATATTTTTTTTTTATGTATGTTCGGGCATAACTCCGTCATATGTAGACGGATTATCAAAATTATTTTTTTGTTCGAAAGAGGTTTATTCCGAAATGGTACCATATAAATTTCATATAGATCTGATGATGAGTTTCGGAGACAGACAACGGAACTCTTAAAAAATGACAGCAAATCAACCGCAATTGCTGCTATCGCTTAAATATGTATTGTTTACGCAGGCGAAAGTATTTAAGTGTATATGAAACGAAATATTCAAGAATAAATTAACTTTTTAACAAAAAATAAACCGCCTAAAAGGACACTAAAAAGTAAGAAATAACTCTTATCTGACACTGTTTTGAAGTGAGCGAAATCGCATGACGTGTTCTGTAGAAAATATTTCGTTAATTTATGTTGTTCTATTTTTCACAAAGTCTGCTCAAATTCTGTACCCCGAGTGTAAAGAATTGACGTTAGTAAACGCTTACTAATGTTGTACGTAGTATTTATCTACTCTGAGCTAATGTGTTTGCGTTAACGACTCATCTCTATAGGAATTGGCAAAGCGCCTCTAGCGGAATACTCATGGTACTAATTTCTCACAAACTAATTTGTAGGCGCAACAACCAGCGAAGCAAGGGCGGATCTAGGGGGGGGGGGGGGGGGTCATGGCACTTACCGACAAAATCTTGTAATCTTCTGTGGTCACATGAGTATGAATTTTTCGCGATGCGCGGCCCCTCTTTCTGTAGGACGTAATCACTAGAACCGATTTTGAAATTTCTAACAAATATACTCTATTTTCGTGTGAATCTACGGGTAACAGCTATAGTATTGTGTATTTTGAAACCCATCCAAGCTGTGCAAGCAAGTATGTGACCCCGCTCTGGCCTGAAGGCTGGATCTGCCCTTGCAGCGAAGAGAGATCAGGCTATATTTCTAGATTCAAAATCTATATGGAACAGTGACTAAATTACAGTTAATATTAAACCTTGTGTTTTATACCTACGTCACAGTGGCATTTACGTTGTGTAAAAGGCGCGTCGCGGGTTAACGCAAACTCATTACTAGACGAGAGAGCCGGCAATAAAATCAGCGATTGCTTTTATAAAAAACAAACTCAGTATAACACAAGATTTGTCCTGCAAGTGCGATCACTAGGTCACAAAACATGTTCGATACGATACTCACCAACAGAGAACAGAATACCCAAATACCATGCGATGAACAGTTTGTGTTTGAGACTGAGTATGACAAGAAATAATATTTCCAATATCCATGTAACGAAACGACACGTAAGGTAACTCACTAACGGCTGCGAACGGTCCTGAAAAAAGTTGAAGGATATATCCATACACATGTCAGAGATAATTATTGTTATTGGAAGTAGTAGCTGAAGCGACAATGTACACACGGCAACAGATCAAGCTATATATTTCTAGTATAAGCTGACCTCCCATTGTTTGGAAATCCTATACAATGCGAGATCAGCTTATACTGGAAATGTATAGCTTGATCTGTAGCCGTGTGTACAGCTCACATCCCTCGAAGAGTAGATAGCCGACGGGGAAGAAAAGTTCTCGAGTGGAGACCACGTACTACGTACTCTATGTGTGTCACTGTATGTTCGTGATGTCATGGACGTGGGCCTCTTCTGAAAACCAGCGCGAGAGTTCGTTTTTTTTTTACTAACCTAAGAACTTTGCTGAGTCGAAACCTATTCCTGGCATAACGCAACATTACATTTTTGTGTAGTTTAAAAAAAAAAAATTTTTTTTTGTACAGTCATTAACGTAAGTAATGTTGTTCATACCAAATATTTGCATCCAAGTTTATTGAAACATAACTTCAATGGTCAATTCGGGTAATCATCATTTTGCGTCCCTTGATAAAAAAATTTTTTGTCATACATAAATAAGCAATATAAAAAATTCTCTTCCGCGATCTGTGCGCCATGTACCAAAAACCCTTTCTGTTACTTACACCTCGTATTTATAAAATTACAGACAATAAACTGCCGTCAGCTACCAGACATTAACAGGCTTCTTCTTTTTATTACCAACCTATTTAACTGTCCGTCACTTCCTAAGCCCGAGAAAAGAAATCCAGGCTTTAAGTACTTACATGATATACTCCAAGTGCCAAATAAATAGTGAAGATAAACAAAACTGCTGACACTAGCAGCAAGCCGATGTATGAATAGAAAACGTAGTAGAAGTTGTTATCAGTGATTGGATTTTTTACTAATACCAACAAGGGTCCAAATGGAGCGGTTTTTTTTGTAAATACTTCTTGAATTGCTGCTGTCCAGAATAGTATGCAGAGAAGTGAGCGGACCTGGGAATAAAGTGTATAGTTATAATAGGCTTATAATAATAGACAAGTTTAGCTTAGCTTACTGGAATCTATCTGTATATATAAAATTCAAAGTCCTGACTGACTGACTGACTGACTGATATATCAACGCACAGCCTAAACCGCTGGTCCTAGAGACATGAAATTTGGAGGGTGTATTCTTTGTGAAGAATAGGTATCAAATAAGAAAGGGTTTTTCGAAATTCCACCCCTGAGGGGGTAAAATAGGGGATGAAAGTTTGTATGAAAGTCCGTCAGTTTCGAAGTTAGGATCTTCAAATTTTGTGTTTAGGCTGAAGATTGAAAATTAATTTTTACGTGTCTCAGTGTTTTTAATAATTCCACTCTCAAAGCGGGATGAAGTTGTTTTGTTTTGATTTGTTGTTGTAGAAAAATATGTCATTTGTTTCCTGTAGGCAACGCGGGCGAAGCCGCGAGCAGAAGCTAGTGGCAAATAAGTCCCGTAAAAGGGCGTCGCCAGCCGATGACCCAGGTGGGGGCAAGCTGGGAAACTGATGATGTTTAGGTACAGTCATACACATACAGTCGTACATGAAGCTGTACTTACTTGTTTGCGAATCTTACGACCTCTACCTACGGAGATTGTAGTAAGAACGGTACAAAGGTCAAGCAAGTCAAGTAAAGCGCTTATACACTATCCTATTTGTAGAAAATCTAATTAGGATTACTCTAACTAGGAAGTATCCAAATCAAAATCGTCTGCTGCGACAGTTTCATGATCATCCCATTTTTTTTATTAATCAAGCATACGGCTCGCCTGATGATCGAACGCGGTTACCGTAGCATATGGCCGCTAGCAACTACATAGTTGCAATCAGGGGTATCCCTAGCGTGTTGCCTTATATCGCGTTGCGTTATAAACGAGAATGATGTTTCTTATTTTTCCATGGAAAAAAAATTAAATGGATTTGTTTGAAATTTTGCACACAAAATATGTTCTGGATGAACACATAGCATACTTTTTATCCTGGAAAAATATTAATCTCTCGGGAGCGCAGGTGAAACCGGGAGGCTAGAGAACTAGTTATAATAGTAGGAGATCCCAGTACCGCCAGACCTTCCTTATTTTCTGACGGGCAGAATGTACACTATTTAGTAGTATTAGTACGTACTTCAAACCTAACGAATACGTGCTAACTTGTCCCGTCGGCCAATTTTATGCCTGGTACCTGACCAGGCATTAAATTGTGTTAAAATGATATACACAAAGTACTTTTCTTAAATTCTGAGAGCAGATTTTTATATATGTTACTCTGGGATCTATTTCAATACTTTTTGCAAGCAGCATTTTTACTCCAGCGATATTTTAATAAACACTATTAAAATTTTGCTGGACTATATGCGCGAAGGCATTTTTTTTTTTTTTTGTATACAAATTAGTCGGTAAACAAGCTTACGGCCCACCTGATGGTAAGCGGTTACCGTAGCCATATGGACGCTTGCAACACAAGAAGCATCGCTCACGCGTTACCGACCTTTCCCCCCTCCCCTATGAGCTCAGGCGACCTTACTCACGCGCAGGAACACAACTTTACACAACAAGTTATTTGGCTGCGGTATTCTGTAAGGTGGAGGTACTTCCCCAGTCGAGCTACTCTTTGAACGAATTAACGCTATGCTCTACCTCTCTCAAAATAATGCAAATAAAACGATAATTGGCATTTTTAATCCATAGAATAAAGGCTGGACGTTAGAAGATACTCAATACAGGTTTGGCTGCTACGATTGGTATGGCTGCTTGCAAAAAATATTGAAATAGTTCTTTTAGTATCATAATTATATTAAAATCAGCTTGCAGAATTAAAAAAAGTACATAATGTGCATAAAATACCTTTCATGCCTATAGGACTAGACAAAGTACAACATTTCGTTGCGTTTACGCGAATAGAAAAGTTACAAAATGTATGAGATTGACATTTGGCGACGCTAGGATCTAGCGTATCCTTATGTCAATCTCATACATTTTGTAACGATTCTATTCGTTCAAACGCAACTAAATGTACTTTGTCTAGGGGGGCTGGTACCCGATAATTGGCCGACGGGAAAAGTTAGCAGTTATTCTATACATTTTGTCCGTCAGAAAATAAGTAATCTCTGGCGGCACAGGGATCTCGGTCTATAAATAAATGAATGTTTTTGATTAACATGTTATTATGTCTTTTCTATGCACTCTTCCGGGGCCGCGTGCGGGTGTCCGTTTGATAAGCCAAGCGCGTGACTCATAAACGGGGATCACAATTTGTGATTACCAACTGACGCATGAGGAATTTTGCCTTTCTGTAGAACGCCAATGAGAGTTTGATAAAGATGTTCTAAATATAAATGTCCCACCCAATGATAACAGCTGTATCTATAATGTGTAGTTCATATAAGTCTACACGTTAACCTTTAAACTAGTATTTATAATCTATATATATAGCATATATATCTAGCTCTGACCACCGCGGTTTCACCCGCGTGCCCGAGATAAAAAGTAGCCATGTCCTTTTCCATGCTATAGAGTAACTGCGTGACAAATTGCATCGTGATCGGTTGAGCGGCTTAGGCGTGAAAGAGTAACATACAGACAGTTACTTTCGCATAATAGTATTGATGCATCAAACCAAATGGAATTCTCCGTATATTCGCTACAATAGATTATCCACTTTTAAAATCGTTGCAAAAATCATAGTCGATTATTTATGCATTTGTGTGCATGAACATGTCCGTATGTCCTGAGTCTGGGTGTAATTATGTATATTAAGTATGTATTTACAAACAAAAAGTAGTATATGTATTATATGAGTTATCTGGTTTCCATAGTACAAGCTCTGCTTAGTTTGGGATCAGATGACCGTGTGTGAGAAATGTCCCAGGATATTTATTATTTATTTAGTATTTATTAAATACTCAGGTATTCATAGAAATTATAGAAACTGATGCGAAGCCGAACCACTTTATTACAAAAACGAGGATATGAGCATTAGTGAAGGAATCTATAGTAATGCAGACAGCACAAGTAATGCAAGGACTGTGGACAAAGGTTGTACGTGGAGGAGATCTTTGAATAAAGGAACCTTAAAACTGCAGAGTATAGAGGCTTCTCTCATAGACATGTCTCGTGAATTCCTAAAAACGCTTGACTCTAGATTATCCTAGAAATAGCCATATCAATCCTGATATGGCCTGGTAGAGTACGTTATCGCCACAGAGAAAAGTATTCTCTTTTCCGTGATTATAGCCTTGGTATAGCCGAGGCTCCACTAAATAGCATAGTCTGACAATTACCGATGGTGATAAGACTTACCCAAGTCCAAATAAAAATTGTGAGGCAGCCACATCTTAATGAATAACATAGCAAGAACGCTCTGACTGTTGGTAGAGTTATTTTGCACATTTCATTACATAACTATTATATAAAATATTGTTGATGTGACAGACTGACGTTCCGGAAACCCAAAGAGAATATGACGCTACGCCAAGCGCTAAGCTGAAGCTCGGAGACATTTCGGAGACGTAGGAGACCATAAAGAAATGTCATTCGTGATGATATTTGTCAATATTATGATATCAAATTTATCAACCTTTTTTCTCAGAAGTTGTTTTTAGTTAAATAACCTTTAAATAACCTTGGATGAAAAAAGTTATCTTATAGACAACACCAGAACTCATTTTGTTCGTTCGTCCCTCGTTCACATACAGTAAACATGTCCATAAATATTTTTTTTAGGAACACTGCTCTTGCCCAATCTTGAATACAGAACATTTAGTAGATACAGAACGTTTAATACATAACTTTTATTATTTTAAAAGTAGTAAACGGAGTAATAACAGAAAAAACCACAAAGATAAACAAATTTAATTAAAACATGAATTAATTAATAGGATGGTCAAATTAATAAAATTGTAGTGTATTAGCGTTAACAACAACCTTGTGCGATGCGTGAGCAGGCCCCATACACAGGAAGCTAAGCAATATTGCTAACGCAATTTATTTTTTCGTATTTAATGCAGATATTTTCAGAGAGGTAGAGCATAGCGTTTATTCGCTCAAAGAGCAGCTCGACTGAGGAAGTACCTCCACCTTACAGAATACCGCAGCCAAATAACTTTATGTTGTGTAAAGTTGTGTTCCTGCGCGTGAGTAAGGTCGCCAGAGCTCATAGGGGAGGGGGGAAAGGTCGGTAACACGTGAGCGATGCTTCGTGTGTTGCAATGCAAGCGTCCATATGGCTACGGTAACCGCTTACCATCAGGTGGGCCGTATGCTTGTTTACCGATATAGTTGTATAGAAAAAACAAAAAACTTTCAGTAGTACAAGGTACTTACCTACAATAGAGTGTGAAATCTTTATCTTCTCTTCACACAACATAAAGTTATTTGGCTGCGGTATTCTGTAAGGTGGAGGTACTTCCCCAGTTGATCTGCTCTTTGAGCGAATTAACGCTATGCTCTACCTCTCTCAAATTCTAATTCCCAGCGTCATCTTTATAATTACATGTTCATAACTTAGATATTTTTTTTAATAAATTGATCACTTTAGGCTTTATTTTCTAGGTGACAAAGTTTCAATTCGAGTAAGATGAGTTGGTGGATGTAATTAATGTGTTGCAGTTGCCGGTTGATCAGAGCAAAAACCGGGAATGTAATTGTGAAGAATACAGAGTCCATAACATTTGGTGAAAAGGACTTCCGAAAAGGAGGAGGAAAGGAGGAAGGGGAGGATTCCCAGGATATTTATTTATTATTATTATTATTAGACGAATTAAGGCACGAGGCAAATGTCTGCGACATCAATGTCGAAAACGCGAGCTTTCGAGACCAGGTAATTCGCACGCGCTTAATACCGCCTCGTGTCAGTGTAATGATCAACTTTGCACACATGTATCATAATGGACTATTTTAGAGCCGGCGAGCATCTGTCGTCAATTTCTCCATACAAATTACTATTTTGTTGGCATAACTTAATGGTATCAATATTATTACCCCCACATTGAGTTATTATAACTGCGTATAGAGAAGACGCCACACATCACAACTATGTTCCGTTCAAGTGAAGCCATCCAGCCACACTTGTTGTTGTAGAACGATGAACGAAACGCGTAAGCGCCGCCCATGAAAATCACGGTGTTTGCGAGAAAAATACTCCTAAAAGCGTTCTGATAGCGCTACGTGTTTCTACTGTTGCTTAGACGACTAAATATTATTTCAGCGCACATATTAAAGAGAACATTAGTTGACTCTTAAAAAATGGGACATAACCTTTGCTTATGGTAGCTTCTCTATACGAAGTAGTAAAAGCTCAGTGCCCCCAAACCATTAATTTCTAAAAAAAATATTTTAAAGTGTGTTCGAAGGTGTGATAAAAGAAATTAAATGGCAAAATACTAATGATGTTGTTATTGTTTCAATGTCATATACCGTGTTCTGGGAATTAACGATACGTCCACAGTATGTAGGCAATCTCCGCCCATTTAGATAAATGCCAGTCACTTACAAACAATTTTATCCAGTGACCATTTGAGTATCGCGACTGACGACTATCGCACTGTGTTCTATTTGTGTCTCATTTGTTATTTTAAACCTACAAAATGTATTGTGACTGTCCTGACCTGGGAAGGTGCTGTTTTTGCATGCCTCTAAGAAGAGGTGTCCTCGGTTTTGGATACTTAAATCTCGTAAGTACTACATTGCTTGTTCTAATTTTAAATAAGCTTTTATTTTTTTTTGTTCCAATTTCAAATGTATTTATTAGTTTAAAAATGTTTTTCTAAATTCAGGCCGTATGTACGATATATGTATAATTTGACACCACTTCATTCTTTATACCAAAAAGATCCTCCTTAATTGAAATTGAGTGCATCCTCATTAAATCTTCTTTTTTTAAAGCCCAATTTACATTAGCATCACAATGAAATATTTATTCTAGTCATCTGATGCAGTTTGGTCTAATTTTAACATCGCATTTTAATGAGTGGGTATTAATTTCATTATAGACACCGCATTATAAACTCTCTACGGAAACAAGGATTTAATTGTTAGAAAACTCTATACTTAGTTTGTTTTAATGATGTTTATTAACCATTATGGTGCACTAAAAGTATTTCCCGAAATGTAACCCCTAAGTTGTAAAATTATAAATAAATTAACTCAGTTTCTCCTTTTATTTATAGGGTAATTAGTAAACGATACTTAGACACATGATTGTACTCATGATAACAAACAACTTTCCCAAAGAATCAAACAGCCTTTCTCCCCTTTCTGTTATCTTCCCTTTAATGAGTTCTTAATCACAATAGAGTTCTGATTTCTTTATCACGTTAATGCTTCTGGTCTGCGGTTTACATAATGAAAAATAAATATCCTGGGATATTACCGGTTGAGAGCTTGCTCGCCGCATTGTCCTCGTAAAGGTGCCTAGGTGTAAGAAATCTCGGAAATGTCCCTGGGACATTCCATACACAATCAGAATAATCAGAGCTTGTACCTCCTATGTAAACCAGACAACTGATATAATATAATATAATACATACTTTATATACATAATTACACCCAGACACAGGACATACACACATGTTCATGCACACAAATGCATATCCTGTATGGAAATCGAACCCACGACCTGCGGTGCGATACAATGACTTGAGTCCTTATATTTTTAACCGACTTCAAAAAAAGGAGGAGGTTCTCAATTCGGTTGTTTTTTTTTATTTTTTTTTATGTTTATTACCTCATAACTCCGTCATTTATCAACCGATTTGGAAAATTCTTTTTTTGTCTGGAAACGTACACTTCCCGTTTGGTCCCATTGTCATCAGATCAGGATTTGATTACTTCTTAGTGTACTTTGAAGTCGGTTTAAGTTTTTTGTAAAACAGTCCAATTATTATATTCTATCTCTTTGAAGATATATCCGTCCCATAATCCAACGCCAATTTTCCTGATAGTAACTAATTCTAAAACTTTATTTCTAGTTCTTCTGCGCTTTCATGGTGGGAATCTACAGCTACTACATACACATCGATTTGGAAAGTGTGCAGCTAGTTTACCATGGGACTTTATCCATGTTTCCGGGAGAGTTTTGCGTGTTTCTCTACTGCGTGGAAGTGGTATTTAGTGTCATACTGATATATGGAGCCCACAAGGTTGGTATTTATAATTATGTTATCTTATTTATGCCGGGTATTCGACCTCGGATCGATAGCGCTTATTTTATTTTACTTTGCATAGAAGGAATAAAGAAATTGATGAACCATACGTACTGTAAAAGGCCTTCTAAAGTCTTGGCGTATATTTTGACGGATGAATGTATGTATATGTCATTACTAATGACTCATTAGTCATAAAAAAAAAACATTAGAAAAATAAACCGTCTAATGGTTCAAGACAAAAATAAAATAACGTAATATTTTCAATGTACGGATTATTTTTCTAATATTGTTTTTTGATTTGGTCCTAAAAATATACGTATTTTAAATATATATATTTTAAGAGAGGTAGAGCATAGCGTTTATTCGCTCAAAGAGCAGCTCGACTGAGGAAGTACCTCCACCTTACAGAATACCGCAGCCAAATAACTTTATGTTGTGTAAAGTTGTGTTCCTGCGCGTGAGTAAGGTCGCCAGAGCTCATAGGGGAGGTGGGAATGGTCGGTAACGCGTGAGCGATGCTTCGTGTGTTGCAAGCGTCCATATGGCTACGGTAACCGCTTACCATCAGGTGGGCCGTATGCTTGTTTAGCGACTAAGTTGTATAAAAAAAAAAGTATACGCCAAGACTTTAGAAGGACCATAAATGTATGCTATCATACATGTAATATGGGACATGTCAAAAAAGACTGGCTAAGATTCTTGCTGGAGTCTACTTAGTTAAAGATTATTACGAACCGATTATTATGGTCAATATATAGAGTCAATTTGTATGTTAACGTTCTTGAGTGCCTTATGAGAGCAAAACTGTAAAAAAATCTTATTACCTGGTCAATTATATTTCCTATAAAAACACCTTGCTTTTTTTAAGTCGATAGACAAGCATACGGCCCCCTGGTGGTGGCTCGATTACCATAGTCCTATGGACGCTTGTGATGACACGGGTGATGCATCACAAGGGTTATGCATCACAAGGGAAAAGCCCCGGGCATCACTCACGCGTTAGGGTCACAGCACGGGAAAATGCCCGAGCAATTTACTGGCTCCATGGAAAATAGGACCGTATTACGATATACTTAAAGAGGAAATATTGACGCAGCCAGCTTGTGCATGCTCGCGACTCAGTCGCGGGCTCGAGCCTTCTATAAATGTACAGTATGAGGCACGAGTGGTGAACACAGATAGGCAGCAGTGGGGGCAAGCTCGCGCATGTACACTTTTGGCCAAATCACAGAAGCCAAATGACACGCGAGAATCCAATAGACGACGAGCATTGACTGATGAACCAATCGTGTGCAGCTCGGCGCTCCCCCCTTCTTCATTCCGCCAAACAGACTGAAAAATTAACGACTGCACAGGTGTAAATCTGTGTCACGACTCGTGCCCCTTACTATAGCGCATTTTTCCTCTCGGTGTGAATTGCGGCCAGGGAAGACTCGAGCCTGCGCGAGGAGTTTTCCACTCTACACTTTCCCAGTCGGGCTGATGTTTGAGCAAATAGACACTACGTATTACCGCTCTGAAAACATACTTTAATTTTCTATTTATATACTTTCAGAAATTAGTACTATACTTAAAGGCATTCTACTACTTCGCGATAACGACAGTGGTTGCCGCCATACTGATGCAAATTATAGAATTCACTGCACCCATAGTTCACCAAACTAATATGTTCTTCGAAGCGACAATCATATCATTTTGTGGAATTTGTAAGTCTACTATTAATTTACAATACAATACAAAAATTCTTTATTGTTTAAACGATTAACAAATAATAAACAAAAGGGAATTTAGTATTGTTTATCTATGTACGAAAGCATTCCGTCCCTCAGATTCTCTCGCGAACCCAAAAGGGTTATTGTATTGCGAAAAACCCTTCCATGGCGGATGCCTACGTTAGGTATATAAGAAAGAAATGAAATAAACATGTGTAAAACATCTCTAATATCCTACTATCCAACTATTATTATAAATGCGGAAGTTTTTGAGTATGGATGTATGTTTGTTACTCTTTCACGCAAAAACTACTGAACATATTTGGATGATATTTGGCGCGCTTATAGAATATGTTCTGGATTAACACATAGGATATTTATCTCGGGAAAGCAATATATTCCTCGGGTACGCGGGTGAAACCGCGAGGCGCAACTAGTAAGTTATAAAAATAAAATATACAGCATATTATCTCTATAATCTCAAAAAAAAAAACTCATAGTAAATGTCAACCTTGCTCGTAATGTATGAAAAGTAAAAAAAAAAAATGAGAATTCAGTGTTGGTCCCATAGTAAAAGTTGTTCAGCATGATTAACCCAACATAGGTTTCGAAAATATGCCATCTCGAAATATCAACCCAGTGTACTAATATTAATTTGAACAGTTACAATTTATAAACTTTAATTGTGAAAAAAGGTGCCTTGTGTGCTTTCCGAAATGAATCCTAATCGTGAAATAAATAAATTGCGTATTTTATAGCGAAAAGGGGCGTCACAGTGTAGTCATTCATTGATAAGAAATAGCAAATATTATGTCTGCAATTATTAAATTACTGATGACCCTGAAAAATAGGAAATATGGACGATTATGATATGAAGTAAGGCCATCTGACCCTCAGGAATTAGCGAGTGTTTACAAATATTAAGTGCAAATGACTAAAGCAACAGTTATTCTTATCCTTACTACTTAAATGGTGCGTCCATGCTACGCGAATCGAGCAAGAGCTGAGCCACGAACGAACTTACAACGAGCACCCCTTGTTCGTGAAAAACTGACAATCGCGCTCGTTCGAGGCTCACAAGCCCGTCCACGCTACGCGAATCGTGCTCACAGTTTACTCGTTCGTGGCTCGACTCGGGCTCGGTTCGCTAAGCATGGACGCACCAATAAATGCGAAAGTGAGTTTTTTTGAACGAAGGCTAATTATGACACCAAATTATCGACCGTGGTCTTTTCAATTAATCCTTATAAAAACAATACTTTGATATCTCTCTCTCAATTA
Source organism: Achlya flavicornis (assembly GCA_947623365.1). NCBI lineage: Eukaryota > Metazoa > Arthropoda > Insecta > Lepidoptera > Drepanidae > Achlya > Achlya flavicornis. The sequence continues at coordinate 12,087,359 of OX392482.1, forward strand.
CAGGCGTCCAACTGTACCTCATCGCCCTCGTGAGGAGTCTCATCAGAAAGATGGAGATAGAAGCGAACCCCAGCACTTACGACAACCCATTGAATCAGATCGTGACGGGTGAACTCGGGGTCAACGGAGGTGTGGAGTCAAATGGCGTTTACAATAACACTACTGCGCCAAGCATAGCGTCTATCTAATGACTTATTCTGTCTTCTCTCTGTCAATGGAGCCATAAAGATTTTATATAGTTTTGCCCATTCACATAACTACATAGATATATTTACTCTACCTCAGGCGAATAGGTTTCTACAGACTTTTTTTGCAAAATATTTTGTTCTTTTGTTCTATGGCCCAAGTCTCAAAATTGAGTTGCAATGAACTATGAATGGTGTAAAAAGTGTTCATTGACTTTTCATTTGATAGCGTCGAAAATCATTATGAATTTAGTATAGTCCAACAAACGTATCTGGCCGTAACGACGCCATTATTCGCCATTTGTCAAAGATAATTTAACCACTACCTTCATTGGTTGTTTGCGATAACAGCGACTCTCTCACCGGGCCAGATACGTTTGTGGGACTGTAAATAACGCACATTGGCTCAATGGCAGTGGAGTTATAATGGTATCGAGTCAGAATGCCATTTCTGATTTAAAATAGTAAATTTTGAGGCTTTCTCCATACAATTTCCAGGTAAAGATGGCTCAGTAGATGCCTTAACGAACAAATTCACAATCAGCTTGCGTTCATTGCTGAGTTTGCTTGAAGGAAAACATCGTCAATAAACCGTAGTGCTTTTGTACTACTGGTTCTCTCACAACTTGAAATTTTGTCGCCAAGTCTACCAATTTATTCCGGTAGCTGCACTTGAGAGCTGGATCCTTCTAGACTATACGTACTTTGGCTTATTTTTACCATTGTGAGATTGTTGTCAAACTAATGTGCAAATGAATTTAGATATGATAATAATATGTTTGATGATATGTTTGTATTAAATGGGATGTGCTGTGTCAAATATTTATAAATATAGCCTTAAGAAGGTACTTATTTAATTTTATGTCTAAGGCCCTTCTACTAGTCAACAAAAACTGAACACACACACAATTTTAGTCACTAGTTGACAAAATTTGATACAAGTTCCTTGGCAATGATGTCTAGGCAAGTGATCCTTATCACTTGCCTAGACATCATTATTAAATTGATAAGATTAATATCCTTATATTAATCTTATCAATTTGATTTCGACAGTAACGTCCGGGGGCCATGTCTGATATTTCAATTGTGTTCCAATGAACTTTCAGTGGTGTCAAAATTGTGACATTTTACAGTTTTGGTAGTCTAATAACACAATAGCGTGGCGCTATGATGGCACCATTATGACGCCATTATGATAGCAGACTTGGGCCCCAGGCACTCCGCGTCATTTCAAAATAAGTTAGTAACGCGTTACTAAAAAATACTAACAGATAGTGCCGTGGGAGTTAGTTATTGTTTCTATTGAGTAGGGTCTAAGGTTCATAAGCAGATGTGAATCTAGAAAAACCAATGTAGTTAGGTAGGCATTTCACGACTTTTAATTTTGTGTAGCTAAGTCATTATAATATTATTTATGCATTGGATTCCGTTGTTCACAAACTAAACTTAATTTTGTCTCACTGTATCTCTTTCTTAGAATAGAAAATATATTAAGTCGTCAAATTAGACTAAGCCATCCACATTTAAAAAAAAAACACTTGGCAATTCAGTAGACAAAAACAGTTATTTTTTAAATGTCCTTTTCTATGTTTTTGGATAGAATAAGTCAGGTTCAATTAAGTTTAGTTCGTGAACAACAGACCACCACTGTCAAGCATAAATACAATTAATTACGATTATTTTAAGCTTTAAAATTCTCAATAACTTAGTGATGGGTATATTAAAAGAATCTCGTAGGCTTTCGCTACGTTTTGACTACGAGGCTACGTCGTAGAGCCTCTACGGCGGATATCAACTGCGATTTTGGCTGTAACAATTTATTTTTAATCTTTTCATTTTCTTGTTTGTAAATACTTTATATTTATTTATACTGGAAATAAAGCAGTTTTAAGTGTTTTCTGTAAATAAATAATAATTTGTATGTTCTCAAGATATAAAATAAATAAGCTGAAATAATGGTGGTTTTTATTTATGGCCTATACCCATATGATATTCATCCTTATCATATAATAGACTAGCTTTTATCCCACGGCTCCACCCGCACGGTTATTTTTGTCACTGAATTGTTACACTAAAATAGTAACAATAAAACATAGAACGGTTTTAAAGTTATAGCCACTCTGAGAGACAGACATGACAGAGATTAATATTTGTGTGTTTGTTTGTTACTCAATCACGCCGCAAAAGCTTGAAGAAACTGTCTTTTAGTAGAGATTTATAAAAATACTTATATTGAATTCCTTTATTGATATTATGTAAACTTTCGCCATAGGCAGGTATTGTATATGTTGGTGAAGCAGTTGATATAAAGCTCGACAGGATATAAAAAAATCCGGCCAAGTGCGAGTCGGACTCGTACCGAGGGTTCCGTACAGACTTGCAGGTATGTGAATAGTTCGTTCATCATGGGAATCGAGTCCACTTTTCTACTTTATTCCGTTTTTTTTTTAGATGTAACTACAAATTTACGGTTTTCGGATTTCTTCCTTCCTTAGTGCTACATGGCATTGGTTCTTGCCAAATTTCATGATTCTAGGTCGACGGGAAGTTCCCTATAGGTTTTGATTCCCTTACGAGTTGCGATCGTCAAAAAATGCGGCATTAAAAAATAAAAAACTTAGAAGTTTGATTTTGTCACTGCTCCAAGGGATTGCGGACCTGAGGATTTGATATTATTTTCAGCTTGATACCTTCTCGCGACAGACGGACAACAAAGTGATCTGATAAGGGTTCCTTTTTATTTTCTTTTGGGAACCCTAAAAATTAACTACAAATAATATTGATAAGTGCTCAGCAGTGGGTATTTGTGGTATAACCATAACCGCTGGGGAAGAAAGGTTCTCGAGTGGCGAACACCTACTGGAAAGCGCCGAGCGGGACGACCCCACCAGGTGGACCAACGATCTGGTCAGAGTCTCTGGGTACCGCTGGATGCAAGCGGCCCAAAACCGTTCGAAGTGGAAGTCAATGGGGGAGGCCTATGTTAAGCAATGGACTAGGCTGATATGATGATGATGAGTGGGACATTATAGGGTGATGATGATGATGGTGATGCTAATCTTCTAGCCGAGGTATTCGCCAGCCCTCTGGCCACGGGAAGCGGCGATCAAGCGTCGTAGGTGCTTCGAAAATGCGATGAGAAAACTGGACCGTTCCCACTTTCCCAGCGTCCTATAGTTAGTATATCTTTATATATCAAATTCTACTGTACGTGTGTTTGTCACTGAATTGCTCCTAAACGGCTGGACCGATTTGAATGAATTTTGTTGTATGAGTTTGGGTGACGCCCTGGATGGTTTTGATAGGGTAGGGTAGGGTAGCACCACGCGAACGAAGTCGCGCCGGGCAGCTAGTTTGTAATAATATATTAGCTGTTCTTATGCAATGACACATGATTACTTCTGTCACTGGTTTTATTTCAAGATCATTTTCATAATTGGCTAGAGTTTAGGTATTACCAATAACAACATGTTTTATTTACATTATTTTATACTCTGTGACCTTATCAATGATAGCTACATTTGTATAATAAATAATATCAAACGACTCCGTAAATAAGGTAATTGCTTCCAGTTGCTGAGATGCTTCTTGTTATTTCATATATCGGTATGAATTCAGACGTGTTTCCTTATGAGTTACAAGTATCGTACGTCATATGTTTTATTGTAAACAAAAACACGTAAATTCAAGTTTGGAATAAGCATTTTTATTAAAAAAGGTTTTTAAAACAGCCAGTGACACAAAAAGTGCGTTCTATATTTAAAAATGCGACTGGAAATACCATACTGTGCAAGATGTTGCGTTTTTATCCCACTGCGTTATGGCATCATTATTTTGGGATATTTAAATTTGGTACGTAAGCGTCGTATGTAAGGTTCTTCTTCTTATTTTTAATTTTGGCAACCAAGCCCAATTTAGGGCTCATTTCTGCCAGTGTCGAGTTATATTATAGTTTCCAGTCACAATAAATCACTTCACATTATAGTCCTCAGTCAGTCACCGTCCATAAAAGTCATGTTTTACTACAATGGTGGTCATTGTACTAAAACTCTTCACGGACATTTTGAGACAACTTGAAAAGTCACGATACACATAATTCATTTCATTTCCCTTCACTGGTGCACATCGATGATCTTTATTGGGTAAAATACCACCAAAAATACACAATAAAACTAAAATTACACAAATTTATGAAAATAAAAATGAAAATACTACGTCACTCTGCAAGTTCCCGCCAAAAAGTCTCGTATGTAAGGTTCAATTCTGTTTCATTTTCATAATCCTTTTTTAATTTTTTAGGCTATTACGGCTCTTGTAATAAACTTCCTAACAAGGAACTACCTATATTATGGAACGCCGAACAGGGATCGATGGGCATTCTTATATAGAGGTGTCGTAGTTCGCACACAACTTTGGATACCAATTTTGCTGTATTTGATGGAGATAATATTTAACATAGTGTTGTTAATTGGAGTGCATAAGGTTGGTTATTAAAATCAGTTCTTGTAATACTTTAAATAGGTAATAAACCATTTATATCTTTTCTATCTAAGATATCTATATATATAACAGAAAGTCGTGTTAGTTACACTATTTATTTGGCTGAAAATTGGTGGGAGGTAGCTTAGAACCGGGAGACGGACGTAGGATACTTTTTATAGGGTAGGGTAGGGTAGGGTAAACCAAAATCTACAGTGCTACCATAAGGTAATAAGATATGTATCTTACTTAGCAAATTTAGTCTTCTAGTTCAGAAACATCGTCGCGACATCGAATATGCAGACGACAAAATGACTAGGATGCACGTGTCTGACTGATCAGACATAAGAAAACATTTCTTGTAATGTGTGCAAACGGTCTTACAATTGTGTTCTAATAAACCATTATTATACCATGCAATCAACTATCAGTGGTGTCAGAATTGTCAGATTTGACCGTTTGGTAATCTACTAATTCAATAGAGTTGAAAATGATTATTAATTTAGTAGTCTACACGCATTGGCTCAATGACAAAGGAGACGTAATGGGATCCTGAAGGATTACATTAATAGTTATAATTGGACTATTTTACAAAAAACTTAAACCGACTTCAAAGTACACTAAGAAGTAATCAAATCCTGATCTGATGATAATGGGACCAAACGGGAAGTGTACCCTTCCAGTCAAAAAAATAATTTTTCAAATCGGTTAATAAATGACGGAGTTATGAGGTAACAAACATAAAAAAAAAAAACATACAACCGAATTGAGAACCTCCTCCTTTTTTGAAGTCGGTTAAAAAGTAGCAGACGGCAAGGCATTAAATTAATTAGAAGTTTATAACTTTCAGAAACTACCTCGGTTAATTCGCGTTTACTATTACTACGGCATCATGACCGCGTTGGCTGCAGTCCTCGTTGCCTTGGTAATGAGGTTCACGCCTCGGCACCTGGAATTATGGTATAATATAGGCTTTGAAGACATGATGATGTTCGCTGCTTTGGGTAAGTGTTGAATCATATTCGACTTCCTTTCCTACTTTTTATCCTACTTCTGGTAAGTAGGATAAAAAATAGGAAAGGCATAAATCTTGCTAGAGTCTTCTCGGTTTAAGTGTAATCCGAATCAGAATCAGAATTGGAAATATTTTATTGCATAAACTGTACAGAATAATGGTGCTATAAAAAAAAAAAGAATATAGACGAAGGGATAGATTATGTGTAACGTTCATAAGTGAACTCTAGGCCCTAAAATGACATTTTGATTTTAATATCCGTACCTTCCTATCCTTCTTACTATCCTTCTGCCTATCCTTCTTCCTATCTGACTTCTTATCCTACTTCCTATCCTTCTTCCTATCCTACTTTCTATCCTACTTCCTATCCGACTTCCTATCTTACGTCTTATCCTACTTCCTACTATACTTTCTATCTTCCATACTTCTTTTCCTGCCCTAGAAGGCTAATTAAAGTAACAACAGTAAATAAAAATGAATTTTCAGTACTTCAAGTATACCTGTTACTGATGATACGCAGCGAGTTGTCCAAGACACGCTACCGAGAAGGGCAGCTGAGCTTTGACAACCATACCACTGAGGTCATCATCCACCCTCAAGCATGGAACGAGAGGAATCTATTGTAATAATTATGAAAAATTATTGAATAAGCTCATAGATTTACGAATAAATTAAAAAGTAAGTCGTTAAAAGTGACTTCTTTCGCGTGGTGCTACCCTAACCTATGGTGCTACCCTACCCCACCCTACCCTACCCTACCCCACGCTACCCCACCCTACCCTGCCCTACCCTACCCTACCCTACCCTACCCTACCCTACCCTGCCCTGCCCTACCCTACCCTACCCTACCCTGAAAGCAAAATCCCCATTAACAAAATAATCTGCCATTTATTGAATTCATTTTGTTACAAAAAATGTGATAAATTATGAACCGCTCGACCGATTTTGTGCAAACTTCACATAAACCATCTACTAAATAGTTCAAACAAAGCCTAAACATTTGGTTTGGATAGGTGAGTAGGTTCTTGAGTTATAAAATTACCACGAAAAGTGGGATTGATTTTTATATATATATATAGATATATGGACACACACCTCATGCTGTGACTGTGGAATGAGCTCCCCGCCGTAGTTTCCCAATGGACTACAGCATGGGGTTCTTCAAGAAGGGTGTGAAGAGGTTTCTGCAGGGTCGGCAACGCGCGAGTGATACCCCTGGTGTTGCAAGCGTCCATAGGCTACGGTAACCGATTACCATCAGGCGGGCGGGTATACTTGTTTGCCACATAAAAAACACCTATAAGTTATTAAGTTAGAGAATCCAATTGCAATCTCTAAGGTTATTTTTTTTTTTCATCCTCCCCAGTTTCTGTTGCAGAATTTATGGTCATTTCTGCATTTTGATTCATCAAAATAAAAGTGCATTGTTGCTTCCATCGAACAAAAGCACACTTTTCTAGTTAGTAAGGTGAAATACAAGATTGTTAACCAAGGGTTGTCAGCCACAAATTCCACACAGATTTTGTAGCTTACCGCCAGACCTTCCTTATTATCTGATGGACAAAATGTGTAGGATTGAGTAGTCAAACGTATGAATACATGCTAGCTTGTCCCGTCGGCTAATTTACAGGTACCAGGCATGAAAGTTATGTTATGTAAATTACTTACTTTTCTGAGGAAAGTAACAAAAGCAAAATAATAATAAAATTAAGAGACGTAGAGCATGGTGTTTATTCACTCAAAGAGCAGTTCGACAGGGTAAGTACCTCCCCCTTACAGAATACCGCAGCTAAATAGCTTAATGTTGTGTTCCTGCGCGTGTGGGTAAGGTCGCCAGAGCTCATGAGCTCTAATAAATTAGAAGGTCGGTAAAGCGTGAGTGATGCCTGGTGTGTTGCAAGCGTCCATATGGCTACGGTGCCCACTTGCCATCAGGCGGGCTGTACGCTGCAAAACTACAACACCGCTTTCAGTTAATAATTGATGTCGGGTTTCAAATATTTTGGCATACCTCTTGTCCGCCATTTTGTTTTTTTTCTCATAACGATGCGTCCACGGTTTGTTTTTATAATAATCGATAGCTTACAATCAAGAAATATTTGGCGTCGCACGCAACCTCGTAAACTGTCACATTTCGAAGATATATGTTTTCCTCAATGACAGATAAAATTTAATCTTTTCAAACGTAAGGTTATTCAAGGAAATTATACCCTTAGTTGAATAATGCAGTTAAATTCCTGTAAATGTCCGTAACAGCATGTTAAATAAGATAATTGCATCTATTCCAAGATGGGAAGCGTCTTATTACAGTCGTGCCTCAGCATAAGGTCAGACGTGTATATAAGAATATAAAAACTGTGTGTCTATGACGTAAAAAGCAAGTGACAATCTAATTTAAATTTTAAGAGTGGCAAATAAAGTCGAAAATGCGTATAGAAATACCAGTGTGCAAAAGATGCTGCGGTTTCATTCCACTGCGCTACGGGATTATGATTTTAGGATATTTTAATTTGGTAAGGCTTTTTATTGTAATATTAATTTATCGGGTCTATTCGCGCACAGATTATTATCAAAATTTAAGGCTTTTTATGTTCCGAAAAGAGTAGAGGAGAGCTTTTATGCGTTTCGTGTTACAAAATGTATGTACCGATATTAATATTTATTAATTATGTTCACCAAAAGAAGCGTGTTTTTTGGATACCACTTAGGATGGTGATTGTTCGTTTTTCTTCAATATAGACAGGCTTCTAACTATGGTGAGTGATGATTTAACCAAAGGTGGTAAAGTAAGAAAGAAAGTAAATACATATGTCCTAGAAGGAATTGGCTTTAAGTCCAGCTACCGGAACCAAGGTGGTTCAGAACAATCATAGCTTACCGAGCTGTCCCCCGCGGTTTCACTCGTGTTCCCGAGAGATGGTATGTTTAAAAGTATTCTATATGTTAATCCAGAGTATAATCTATCTATTTGCCTAATTTCATTCAAATCCGTTCAGTAGTTTGTGCGTGAAAGAGTAACAAACATCTTCACATCCCAACCAACTTTCATCAATTAGAAAGCCTCCTAGGCAGCTTGAAAACTCCAACAGTAGATTGACCACTAGCCTCCGCCGATCCGCAGTGGGCACGCGAGGTGGAGTATCTGCCCATTCCCTTTCACCCTCTTTTAATAAATAAATATCTTGGGACATTCCTCACACACGATCATCTGATCCCAAACTAAGCAGAGCTTGTACTATGGAAACCAGATAACTGATACTCCTTTTTTTGTAAATACATACTTAATATACATTATTACACCCAGACTCAGGACATACAGATATGTTCATGCACACAAATGGTTCTGTGTGAGAATCGAACCCACGACCTGCGGCGCGCCAGCTGGCCCGTCAATTTGTGAAAGGAGAGATGAGATGATGTAGGAAGCAGCGGGTAAGATAGTAGGATTGTACTTAAGGATACAATTTTAAAAAGATATTTATTTCCAGGTCTTCACACTCCTTTTTATGAGCCTCGTAATAAAGCTATACATACAATTTAAAGATCAATGGCCGCATTGGCCGTCCGTATACAGAGGTGTGCAACTTTACACACAGCTTTGGGTAGCACTATCGATGTATATCTTCGAGATTATTTTCGACATTGTGCTTTTAATTGGAGTTCATTTCGTAAGTATTTTTAATACTAACTAGCTGCCCGGCGCGACTTCGTTCGCGTGGTGCTACCCTACTCTATGGTGCTACCCTACCCTACCCTACCCCACCTTACCCTACTCTACCCTACCCTACCCCACCCTACCCTACCCTACCATATCCTACCCTACCCTACCCTACGCTACCCTACCCTACCCTACTTTCTTTGCTTTAAACCTCACGGAGCCCGAGACCTTTCCAACGAATGCAAAACCGTGGAAATCGGTTCGTGCGTTCTGGAGTTATAGCGTCAGGAAGGAAAACCCGACTTATTTTTATATAGTAGATAATGTAGCAAACAAGCGACGACTCGCCTGATGGTAAGCGCTTACCGTAGCCTATAGACGTTTGCAACACCACGAGGGGTTTGAAGAGGAGATGAGAGGAGAAAGTGCCATTTGGTGCTACACCGCTGGTCCATGTGCACTGGCAGTGGCATCACAGCGCCTCTACACTGAGCTCTGGCGAACTTTCTCACCGCAGGAACAAAATGACGCAGTAATGTTATTTAGCTGCAATCTTCTGTAAGGTGGAGGTACTTCCCCAGTCGGGCTGCACATAATTTTTTCTCAATAATAGTACATTATGATACATGTGTGCAAAGTTGGTTATTACACTCGAGGCGGTAGCGCGATAAGGGAGCCGAGAGTGTAATCATCAACGCGTGTCATACGACGTTTTTCAACACACTTGCCAAGATAAAAACAGACTTTTTTTTAATTAGATATTTTGATAATCATCATCCACACAATGAGAACGTTAGCAAATATGCATAAATATTATAAATTAGCTTAATATCGCCTCGTCTGTGATGAACGACTTTGCACACATGTTTCACAATGTACTATTATGTGACACTGTTGGTTATAGGAGCTAATAGAAAGCTACATTATCCCCAAGTATTATAGACTTTTATCCCGGGACGCGGGTGAAACCGCGAGGGACAGCTAGTAAATAAATAAAGTTCACTCATCCTTTGCTGATCTTTCAGAAAATATCACGTTTAATACGCGCTTACTATTACTACGGGATCACGACTGCGTTGGCAGCGGTTGTGATAGGGCTGCTGATGAAATTCCAGTTACCAGCAGAGCAGTTCATTGATTTGTTCGAAGATGCTTTGATGTTCTCTGGGTTTGGTAAGGCATATTCTTCCACACTAAGAAAGCTGGGTTTTGAGTGAAAGTTTTCTGGGTAAGCGTGTTTCATCTTAGGCTTCGTCATCGCCCCTTATGGGCGGGTCAGAGGCCAAACGCAAGCCCATTTAATAAAAAAAAAAAACTTTCATTTTACGTCAATGTCTGTAATTATTTCTGATGGCTTTTGGCTTTGCGAACATCGGAGATAAGGAATGTTTTTTCATTATAAGTATAAAACTACGTAACTTAAAAAGAAATAAAAACCTGTTTTTGAATGTACAAATGAAGCCCTTTCATTTGAAAAAGAAACAATTTTTTTTTCAAGTGAAATTGGGTAAGCAATATTAATAGCTTAGCCGAATTTCAAACCCATAGCATCAGTGGTTGCTGAAATATACCACAGACGTGACGGAGTCACACCATAAGGGTTCCTTTTTGGTTTTTTGGAACCCTAAAAATCTATATCTCGTATATCGTTATGAAACTTGTTTCAGTACTGCAAGTATATCTGCTACTGATGATACGCAGCGAGCTATCCAAGACACGCTACCGGGGAGATCAGCTGAGCTTTGTCAACAATAACACAGAGGTCCTCGTTCACCCACTCGTTTTGGGTAGTGGAAGGAACCCATTATGATTGCTTTCAAAGACAAAAATAAGTTTACTCCAACACAGAGAAATTTCTTAGGATTCTAAAAGAGTCTTAGGATTTCGCTACGCTAACTAGACCTACATACCTAGTATGGAAACGAAATATGACAATCCCTATGACACTCTGCGAGAGAGAAAGAGACGCATAGACATTTAAGTCGTGAGTCAATGTTATTTTCGAAGATCATATAGAATATCAACCCGGAATCTTACTTATTTACTTTTTGTTCAGAAGTCACTTGGAAGAGATGGCATCCAAAAAGCTTTGATTAAGGATACATCCAGATAGAGTGTCGCAGCTGTGTACGCGTCGATAAAAATAGGCTCTAACTGTTAGGGGCTAAATCAAATAAAAATAAATAAAAATGCAAAATAATGATCAATATTTAATATCTCCCGATTTTAATTGGAATATTTTAACAACTACTATCATTATGAACGTCATTATGACAAGCAGATTGACGCAGAGGGAGCGTAAAACGTAGCTGTTACGCGCAGCAGCCTATAAAAGTTGGCCTGTTTTGTATATTCGTGTAGTATGGTGACGTTCTTTCTAGGTATATTTATTTCTATGCCAAAAAGCTTGGAGTGCTCAACAGAGCGAGGCTTCACATCGGGGCAAAGGCTGCAACTTTTTCGCAGGTCCGGCCTCATATGGAGTACTGCTGTCTCTAAAATGAGTGTATCAAAAACTCGATGAACGCAGTTTAAGCAGCGGGATCTCGTACTATAATGTTCCATGGTCATTACGCTTCTTTCGGTAATTTAATAATAATGACCATTTAATCAGTATAATAGCGATTAGCTAAATAGCGTTTTATAAGTAAAGCCTTAAGTTCTTTTATTAGAGTTGAATTAAATATTGTTTATAATGTAAGTAGGTGTACATATTTGTATAAATAAACGATAGTTTATCGGTTAACTATTTGTATTCGTTTAACGTAAGTTATCTTAGCAATTAAATGTTCAAGTAATTAAGCTGTAACGATGTTTTTAATGTGAATAAAACATTTTATAGAGAATGTCCTGGGTAACGAACTCCCCTGTCCGTGCAACTGTTTGATTCGATCCATATTTCCAATACAGTAACAAACAAGGATACCTACTGTATATTCTTATCATTTAAATGTAAAAATAATTTAATAATATTGTCCTTTAATGATAAGTACCTAATTATACCAATATATCAATTAATTTATCTTTGTCTGCATCATATCCGTTTCCAGATGGGTTTTAAAAAGTAAATGTCATATAAGCGACCGAACGATAATGGTTATTTACAACTGCCTATGCAAACTCCACGATTGTTCATGTGTACCAATAATTAACATTGAATATGACGTCATTCTAATAGATTTACGATGGTCCAAATGCTTTGAGTAGATATGAAATTGTACCTAACCGACACAAAGAAGTTCACGACACAATGTCGATTCTAACCACTTCTAACTCATACGCTAATACGATAATTGCATCCAGCTCTGATGGCTTTTTATCAGCTAAAAGTTGCTCACAGAAGAATAACACATAAATACTAAGTCACATTTATACGTAGTAATATAATAGCTCAATGCATTTCATAAGCAGTTTTTTTTTTATCAATAATTATCGATATGCTTTGGGGAGCTTTAACATTCAAAGTCTATGATAACGACAGATAGGTATTACTTTTCGCACGAGTTGTTAATATCCCTGAATGCATCCCTACTCGACCTATCATCCTTTTTATACGGCAATGCCCAGCATCACATGCTCAATATATAGTTTTTGAATACTAAAAAGGTTGCAAAGATATATAAGCAGTTATCGTAGCCTCCGGACGCTTGCAACATCAGGGGTAGCACTCGCGGGTTGTCGACTTTGAAAAAATCTCTTCACACCATCTGAAGAACCCCATAACGTACTCCCTTGAAACCGCACAGTACGAGACCATTGTGCGTCCAATGTGTCGGCCTGTGTCCAATGTGTTCACCAGGTGGACCGACAACCTGATCAAAATCGGTGGACGCCGCTGGATGCAAGCGGATGGAAGTTAAAGGCGAAGGCCTATATTCAGCAGTGGTATGTACTATTAAATATTCTGTGGCAGTGGACATCCTTAGGCTGATATGATGATGATGAATGCGCAGACTGTATCTTGGTGGGATTAAAATGGACTAGGTTTAGTCGACCCCAATCGGAGACACTAGTTAGTGTATTCTCGATTTCAGACACAAAGTCGTTTGCTGCTTTGCTTGCGAAGGATATTTGCTCGGCCCATGTAATGAGCGTCCCCTGTGCTGTCGTCTGCATAGCAATTAATGCCGTCGATAGACAGTATATCATCATATGCAGGAGGAACAGTGTTTGGGATAGCACGGAGTCTATAATATCGTAGTAACTACCGTCAACGATGCCCCTTATGCATCTGCCAGACAGAGAGTTGGCGACCCATTTGCATAATCCTCGGAAAGCCCGCATGCTTCGTTAGATGTCCCCGATGCCAGACCCGATCGAATGCCTTCGCCACATTTAGGCTCACCACAAATTCCGCACCCTGAGTTTCAATGACGAGGTGTGTGAGATACAATAGAATTATGCATGTTATGCTATTGTATGTATGTACCATTATTCAACTTTTTTCAAAGCAATATTTACTGGAAGTCCCTCGTGGTTTCAACCTCGGGATAAAAAGAAGCCTATGTCTGTATACATACCCTAGATCAGTGGTTCCTAAAGTTGATTGGACCGCGACTCAACTAACAAAAAGATCCAAAATCGGGACTCACCATTTCGCTTTCATGAAGAAGAAAGGGACTAAATATATGCATCAATGACTATTCAGGGCCAATCAGGGCTCATCCAATATTTGCTCGAGACCCACTGGTGGGTCCCATACTTTGGGAACTACTGCCCTAGATAGATCCATTTCCCAGAATTATCATTAAAATTCCCAATGTAAACAGGAGCTGTCAGTAGTAGATAATTTATTCCCTGAAACGAATGGGTAAGATAAGGGTATATGGACGCTTCATCCGGAAATATAACAGAATCAAATCAAAATTCTTTATTTGTCAGTCACAGGTCAAATAATGGTATTATAAAATAAATCTAATAGATTGTTTCACTGAGACTTGGCGTACAAAATAAAATCATACAAAATTAAACTAAATTAAATGAGAAAAATAACTAATGGCAAATTAATAACAATTATTTAAAAGTACATATAAATATTATGGATTTAAGCTATAATGAATACTTATGTCAATTAAATTATAAAAATCAGAACAATAAAAAAATCTTTCTAATTATAGATTTAGCCCTGATCTGATTATTTCTTGCTACGTATAGGCCTATGGCCTAACAAACACGCACCTCTCGCCAACGATGCGACTAGGAGCTTCTTACATCTTACACAACTATCAGATTCTGAAATTCTTAAACGGAAATTGGTACTACATAAATACCCGGTGGTAAATTCAACTGTATGTAGTACATACAGTTGAATTTACCACCGGTTCGGAATACACTTAAACTGAGAAGACTCCAAGAAACTCAATAATTTACGCACCGGTAGAACTTATCCAACTCCACCCTAATATCAATAAAAACCAAAGTATAAAATATGTACCGAACGTTTGCAAATGATAAGCAAATTGTATCACCAGTTCATGCAAACACGGCGGTGACAGTGCTTGTGTTGATTTTCAGTTAAGTTCATCAATATGCGTGGAGAGTTGCCATCTTTTAAGAGATGCTGTTTCTGCTGCTCATTGAGGCGCGGTTTGCTTTTCTGGGGATATCTTAAGCTAGTAAGTGCTGACCATTTTATGTTTTTCTTTTTAAACCACTAAGGTGGCAAACAAACATACGGCCCGCCTGATGGTAAGCAGTTACCGTAGCCTATGGACGCTTGCAACACCAGGGACTCGCGCGTTGCCGACCCTGAAGAAATCTCTTCACACCCTTTTTGAAGAACCCCATGCATTCCATTATACTCCATTGCGAAAACCACGGCGGGGAGCTCATTCCACAGTCCGAGCGTCCGCAGAAGAAAACTCCTTTTAGCCCGCACAGTTCGAAACGATTCTGGTTTCAATGTGTGAGGATGGACTCCCCGTCGATGGCGAGAGTTGCGATGGTGGAAGGTAGCCGTGGGCATTAAGTCGAACAATTCTTTAGAACACTCTCCGTTGTACAAGCGGTAGAACACACATAAGGAGGCAAAGTCCCTCCTCAGACTGAGGGGCTCTAAACCGCTTGTGAGCTTGGGAGCTATATTATATAATGTAATAATGAACTGAGTTAGCGACACGATTGGTCACACTGTTGCTTGAAGTATTAAAACGATAATGAAGAAAGATTAAATAAAGTTATTTGTGTAGAAAGTATAACATATTCACTGTGTTTATCATACCTAGAATGCTGTTGCTATTGTGATGTACTCTTTCTAGCAACGAAGGCTGTGTTCTTGAGTCAGAGAGCGTTCATAGTTAGCTATGTTTGTTTATGTATGTTTGTATGTATATTTCTTTGGCACTCTGCAGCATAAACGGCTTGGTCGATTTAAACATTATGAGGTGTCGTTATATCTGGACCCATGACACTAGCAACGTTGCCCCGCTGAACAGACATAGGTCATTCTAGCTAACTACTAGAATGTAGAAGATTACATCAGAGTAGCATCAGCATTCTAGGTATGATAAACACTGTGAATATGTTATATTTTCTACACAAATAACTACACACATACATACACTCGAAAAATATTACCCTCCTTCCGGGGCAGTCGGGTAAAAGAAGAAGAGAGTTGTGTCCGTTAGGGAACCACTATAAATAGATTAATATTTCTTTAAACTGTGATATTAATGACCTTTTCGTTTGTTTACAGATGTTTGCAACTCTATTGTTGTATCCTATGGGACTTTCCTTCATGTTTATGATGCATTTAATATTTTTCGGACTATTAGGAGTTTTTATGAACTTCATTTTGTTCATAACTTTGGTATTAGACTTGGCATTTAATATTGCACTGGTAATCGCTGGTCACACGGTAAGTGTAGTAAAATATTATTTAATTAACGATCAATTAAAACACTTTTGAAGCGCTCGTGGTGTAGCATAATTAGCCGTCAAAGTTAAGCTACCACCGTCGTGGTCGGTACCTGGATGGGTGACCGCCTAGTGGTATTTCAGATCGAGCGTTTCCGTGCTTCGGAAGGCACGTAAAGCCGTTGGTCCCGGTTATCACTTAATTGTAATAGTCTTTAAGCTTGTTGAAGGCCAATGAGGCGGCTTGAAAACTCCAAAAGTAGGTTGACCACTAGCATACCTCCACCGATCCGCAGTGGGCACGCGTGGTGGAGTATATGCTCATTCCCGTTCACCCTTATTTGTGAAAGGAGGCCTGTGCTCAGCAGTGGGACATTATAGGCTGATGATGAAAAAACAAGTTAAGAGAAAAGCAGAGATAATTAATAAAGGAGGCTGTAGGCTGTTAATATCGATTTGTTCGCGCCCTTACTTCCACGTGCACGCGTAAACTCGCGTGGCGCGCGGAAGAAAAGTCTGCATGCATTTTTCCATAAAATATTTGTAAACGTTTTCGCTGTGTGGTTGATTATTATCAGAAATAAGAGTTAAAAAAATACAAATCCGTTTTTTTCCTCGCAAGTGTGTTGAAAAACGTCGTATGAAACGCGTGTGCATTGATCATTACACTCTCAGATCAATGCTTATGAAATGCTTGATCAATGCTTATGCCTCATATGAAATAAATGACCAACATAGCACACTTGTATCAAAAATCATAATTAAAGAGATAAAGATAAGCCATTTATTCCGACATACACACAACATTATATTACGGAGTGATACGACAATACGACATTAAATGAAACCACGTAAATTATGTACCTATACGACTTTTACTACGGGACCAACTTCGAAATTACAACTTTTCATACATTTTTGCCGAGGAGAAATGTACCTTTTGTATGAAAAGCAGTTTTTTTTGCGTTTTCGAAGTTGGTCCCATAATCAAATCAAATCAAATCAAAATTCATTTATTCATATAAGGCCCTTATAGGGCACTTGTGAAAGTTAACAAATGACTCTACAACGGTTCCAAATACAACTTGAACTGAGAAGACTCCGGCAAGAAACTCAGCAAGTGTTCTTTTTTTTTTTAATGTGTACTTATAAATATAGTAAAAGTTGATCGTATTACACGAGTACTTTACGTGGTTTCATTTAATGTCGTATTATCGTATCCACCCTGTATATTACTACGATACAAAATGAACAAATGTTTACAAAATTGCTAGGTAGCAAATCGCACTACTATATCTGCAAGGCACTATATCAAAAATATACACATTCAGTAATATTCGATGTCGAAAAAGGATTACGACTCAGTTGTACTCCAAGGTATGTGGTATGTGGTACATACCTTGGAAATAAAAATTATTGCCATCATGAAGCTATTTATTGACACACTGTTAATCTGGTAAATGGTAATGGTCGATTAATTGCCAGAAGTAAGACCAACTGTCATTATGCCCCATTTAGACAAACTCTGTTCTAGACTAGATGATTTGCTTATAAAGCAAAGACAGGCCTAGATTTGGCTGTAGATATTCCTTAACTGAATAAGCGATGTTCTTTAAAAAGTCTTTTATTTCAGAAAAACCATAAGATATTCAGAGCATATTATTACTACACGATAATGTTTACAGTACATTGTATTGCTTTAACGGTCGCATTAGCCATTCTTGTGTTCTTGAAAATGCGGTCCTACGGCATCGACATCAATTTTATCCGTCCATATTTCAGTACCGTAATATGGGGTTGTATCTTCACATTTGTTTACCTTGGTAAGTTGATTTGATTTTTAGGCAATAGACAATAAAGTTTATTATACAATACACGTCGGTTAAGGAAAGCTGCCATGATCATAGTACATATGCAATTTCACGATACAGTATGTTTTATTACACTATTGCTTCTAATCAATCAGTAAATTCTAATGGACGAATGAAAAAGACCATCCTATATGTATGAGCAGTAGCAAAAGCAAATAATAGCCGTCTCCTTCATACTCATAAGCTTGACCGCACGTGAGAGAGACGGACAGATCTTTCATGAAGCGCATGCATTGCGACCGCGCGCTTATTCACAGACACTACACAAGCGCAACGTGTAAATGTATTGAACGTGCCAGCTTTAGTCAACCGACCTGGGGCTCTACCGCGTAACTTTGGTGGTAATCGTAATGAACACCATTAATGAATTTCATCCAATCAGGGCCCACGAATGGTCATCGTCGCGTTTTACCGCGTGCGCGTCATTGGATGAAATAAAAGTAAAAAAAGTAGTGTTAAAATATCCTGTAATAGGTCTTTTAATAACTATAACTCTACCAACTTAGATAAGTTATCTCGTCACTAATAAAGGTCGAAATGAAGGTCCCGTGTTCGAATTCTGCAATGAGTTCGAGTTTTCGGTGAAGGAAAACATAGTGAAGATAAAAAAGGCTATGGTTGCACGGTGGTAGGTTACTTGTATTACCCGCCTAACTGGATAACACCCTCAAGTTGAAAATGTGTCGCCAAGCACCTATCGGTGTGTTCCGACAGCTGCACTTGAGAGCCAGTTCCTTCTAGGATTTGTGTGCTTACCACCTTGAGCCACATCATCACTTACTGTGGTGAGATTACGGTCAAACAAATATATAATATATACTAAGATCTCATGTCTCTTCCAGTTTTACAGATATACCTCATGTTGTTGGTGAGAAGCGAAGCGCTGAAGCTGAAAAGCGATGGTCAGTTTCATTTCGTGAATAATGAAGCTGAAGCCGAGTGTACTCTGAATATGAATCTTGAAGCTGGCCATGAGAAGATGAAAGAACTCAATACAGAAAAAGAAATAAATTACGATAACGTTTAATCATAAATTACTAACTTTTGTTGTAAAAAGTTGCCTCTACTCTATTTTTAACTACATATGTAAAATAAGGAATAATGTATATAAATAATATTTGATGACTGTGATAAAATTTAAAAACCCAATTTATTGTTATTTGAAACTATATACAGGTAAAAGGTAAGCAAATAACTCTAGAGTTAATTTAAAAAACCCAGGACATCGAATAATTAGTCCAAAGAAGCCACCACCGACAACGCTGATTGTATAATTTAAGGATACACTAAACTTTGATCGGTACTGTTAGGTACAATACTAATTGTAATATTAATGTATCGGGTCTACTAATATAATATTACAATGAATTTAGTTCGCGAAAGCTTAAAAAGTACTATTACAATACTAATGTTAAAACTTAGATCAAAATGGTGTTTACTTTTAATAGATTGTACAAATTGCATGTTTACCAATTAATTTTAAGATGATTATCATTGTAACAGTCACTGGTAAACCAATAAAACAAAATAAATAAAATAAAAGATTCTGTCTGCATAATGACACATAATTTCAATCAATAGTGTAAGAAATCATTGTTGAATTTATAAATTGTATACATACTTATGTCCTCGACTGTATACTGTTTTGAATTTGAATTAGTTTTTTTTTCTATAACTATGTACTCTATGTATTATATTATTCTATTCGTTGACCCCTTATCATTATTGTGTTTGGGATTTCCTTAGTTTGAGTCATATCTGTGACTAAAATAAAATAAATAAACCGGACCGCGGTCATTTGTGAACGATCAGTGATTACCTATTTCTAAAAACAACGCTAGCATTGATATTACACAATAATTCAATGAACGCTAGTTCTATCTTTGTTATATTTTTCCTATACATATTTCTATGGCTTGCGTTTGGCTTCAGACTATTTCAGACTCACTCTGAGAGCAGTGAATCGAAGCCGAACATCGCAATCATCATCAAAGCCTTCTTATGGAGCTCTGTGCATAACAATTTAAAAGGCTTCAAAATTTTTCACACTAAATGGCATTTTGACTGACTAAAATAAAATATGAACTGTTAATAAAAAAATATAATATAGGTAGAATTTTAATTTAAACATTAGTGTATGAAACTACTGCCCCCCTAAACCCGTTACTCATTTGGGCCATTATGTAAGGGGGTCATTTACAAACTTTTGTGGAAAATTTCAAGTTAGACCATGTTTAGACCCAATATTTTTAAGTTGTGCGTGCATCTGACCGTCAGTCAGTTTCGGTGGTTTCGGTAGAAACATCCATTGGTACAGGTCGGTTTACTAAAGCCGGCACGTTCAACACATTTACACGTTGCGCTTGTGTAGTGTCTGTGAATAAACCGTGCGGCCGTGTATATAAAACTAGCTGTACCCCGCGGATTCACTCATGTTCCCGGGATAAAAAGCTTATACTACTTGGGAACAATGTAGCTTCCTATTTGTGAAAGAATTTTTCGAATCCGACTGGTAGTTCCAGAGATAAACAAAAAAAAACGCGTATAGGTAGGAGGGTATTTTTATAAGGAAAATAATGTATGCAGAATAAAACATAGGTACTTATTTTTAAACTCATTGTTTTGTTGTGTCTACTATCTGAGGAAGTTTTTATCAGAGTTGACTGGTGGATGACCGAATGCTTTATTATTGTGGAATGTTATTATTGAAAATAAATAGTCTCTAAGAATAACTTTTTAAGACAGGCGCTAAACCAGCATACGGCTCGCCTACCGTACGTAAGCGGTTACCGTAGCCCTATGGACGCTTGCACACACGGGGCATTACTCACGCAGTACCGACCCTTCTCCCAATTAGCACTGGCAACCTTACTCACGCGCAGGAACACAACATAAAGTTATTTGGCTGCGGTATTCTGTAAGCTGAAGGTACTTCCCCAGTCGAGCTGCTATATATGAAATCATGCTTGCGTTTGGCCACAATTTAGAACAAAGTGGTAAACACGTAAGCTAGCTTACAATAGAGATGATTAGGTAAAAAAAAAGTGGTAATTTGTCCGTTAGTTAGATGGCTTATCAAAAAATATTGGACACATTTTTGTATAGAAAAAATAGGTGACTAATATTTTTTGATAATGTATAAGACTGGCTAAATATATTTATTTTGTCATCTAGCCTATGGTACCTAGTTGTCGGGACACATGGTCAGGTTCTCGGTTAGGTTTAGACTCCCTTATAATATTAGCATCTAACTACAAATAAAAAAAATAAAAAAATACTATCAATTTATTTCCATTTCTATGTTGGTTAATGCAGTGATTGATTTACTGAATTATATTTGTACCCCCTTATTCATAATAAAGTAATTAAACGTTGATTAGCTAAAATTCTGAAGTCTTTATCTGACACGTGACATTTGGTAATCGAAAGAGTGAGACGGAGGACACTATTACACTGATTTAGTTAAAAAGCGATTATGAATAAGGGGGCTATTGTTTATCTTAGCCAGTTGTTACTCTGCATGATCTACCCATTCAATTTATATTAGTGGAGACTTCTTAATGGCTTTTTATTGTTATTCTATGTTAGATGTTTTGTTTAAGTCTATAGTTTTCCTAAAACTGAATAAATAAATAAATAAACTGTTTGTTTTTGTTTAAATTTAAACATTACTTAGTTGTAGTTTGAATAATTATAATTCTATGTATTTTTCAAATTATTCTAATAATATTCACCATCGATGAACAGCGAAAAATGCCGAATAATCTACCTATAACATACACATAAATAAAATTTTGTGTCTGTTTATAATATAAAAACAGCTTTTTAATCACTTTTTAATAAATGCATATGGAATACTTATACCAAAAAAATTTTTTTTTGTCCGTTGTTTTTCGTAGTTTCAGAAACCGCTGGACCGATTTTTACTTTTACTGGCAGATACTTAGCAGATGTTTTAAGGAGCAGGTGAATTATACCTGAAGGAAGGTATTATTATTATTATTTTTCATTTTCTATGTGAAATAATTATTTATTATTTCTATCATAACACGTTTCCACTCATCTGTACCAAAAATAGGATGGTTTTTTGTTTATTTTGACAGCGGGCCATAATGACTATGCAAAATTTGAAAATAAAATAGAATAGGCGTTATGGCCCGCGGGCCATTCGCGAGTGGGACTAAAGACGACCCAATACTTTGTCGCGTATTTGTAGAAATCATAATTTCGTACAAAAATATAATAAATGATAGGTACTAATTACGGTCAAAGATTAAAATAAATAAATAAGATTAATAATATAGGTACCTAACTAACGATGTTATTACAAATTGTATATTAGATAATAACTCAGAAATAATTCATAGTGTGAACTGTAAAGTTGTTAGTAGCCGACGCTTCTGTGTAGTGTACCTAATTGTTTATCAGTGACTTTTCGGCACTTATAGGAAAAATAACAAATATGCGTGGAGAAATACCAACTTTTAAAAGATGCTGTTTCTGTTTACCTTTGCGGAGGGGACTGCTATTCTGGGGATATTTGAAAATGGTAGGTATTCATTTTAAATCTTATGTATGTTTACTGAATTATTCAAACTTATTGGCAGTTGTGAAATTAGGCGCGGAACTGTGCAGTAGCGAAAACGAAGGTCGGTACCAAGTCGGTACATTCGAGATGACTGGGTCATTATGGATAGTTACTATACTCTTTGGACTGGGTACCTGCGCAAAGCCATGCTGCAGCGCACTTCACAGCCTCCATTAAGTTTGTTTCGGATTATACATTACAGTATATTATTTCTAATTGAGATTATAATTTAATTGCTTCAAAATTCAATTCAAAACTTGTTTATTCAATATAGGCCCTAATAGTTACGAACGTAACAATTGATTTTACCACCGGTCCGGCAAGAAACTCAGCAAGGATATTTTTTTAATTATCTTATAAATAACACATTTTACAGTCTATACTAATATTATAAAGAGGAAAGATTTGATTGTTTGTTTGTTTGTTTGCATTGAATAGGCTCCGAACCTACAAAACCGATTGGAAACAATCTTTCACTGTTGGGAAGCTACACTATCCCCGGGTGACATAGGCCACTTTTTACCACGGGTACGCGGGTGAAACCGCGCGAGACAGCTAGTATTAAATAATTTAATTAAAATAGTCTGTAAAGCAAACACTTCAGCTTAAGAATATTAGATTTTTTTAAACTATTAAGGTGGCAAACTAACATAAGGCTAACCATACTACTAGGCTACTTACCATCAGTAAGTAGTTACCGTTGCCTATAGAAACCTGCAAAAAAACTTTAAACCTATACATATGTATACTTCGAGATGGCATATTTTCGAAACCTATGTTTGGTTAGTCATGTTGAATAATTATTACTATGGGACAAATAGAGAATTCGCAACAAGAAAATAATACTTTTCTTACAAAATTTCAACCTTGCTCGATGTCTTGACGAAATGTTTTTTTTTTGAGAATTCATTGTTGGTCCAATAGTAAAAGTTGTTCAGCTTGACTAATCCAATATAGGTTTCGAAAATATGCCATCTCGAAATCTCCACCCAGTATAACTACTTACAACCCTTATTCACAATATAGTTATCAAACGTTTCTTAGCTAAAATTCTGAAGTCTTTATCTGACACGTGACATTCAGTGATCGAAAGAGTGAGACGGAGGACACTATTACACTGATTTAGTTAAAAATCGATTATGAATAAGGGGCTTAGTAAATAACTATTACATTTTATAAAACGTTTTCAGGCAATATCTGTTCTTTCACTGGCTAACATTTTATGGGAATTAATACCTTCAGCCGTTGAAATAAGCAGTTACATAACTTGGTTGATTGTGGTGCTCTACCTGGTTGAATTATCGACAGACATTGGGTTGAACATCATGTTTATAGTAGCGGCTCATACTGTAAGTAACTCTTGAGATTATCTATATTCTGCGAGCCAGTTCTCTCCAGGCTGTGTGCTTACCACCTTCGGCCACATCATCACTTACCATGGTGAGATTGTGGTCAAATACAGGCCTATACACAGTAAAAGAACACAGAAAGAGTGGTAGAGCATAGCGTTTATTCGCTCAAAGAGCAGCGCGACTGGAGAAGACCACCTTACAGAATACCGCAGCCAAATAACTTTATATTGTGTTCCTCCCCGTGAGTAAAGTTGCCATTGCTCTTGGAATGGATGGTAACGCGTGACGCCTCGTGTGTTGCAAGCTTCCATATGGCTACGGTAACCGCTTACCATCAGGCGGGCCGTATGATTGTTTATCGACTTCATCGTATAAAAAAACTATGTCAATAAGTAAAGTTTCCTTCAGTGAATCATTGAGTGATATAGGCTAATTTTGAAGCCAGGAACGCGGGTGAAACCGCGAGGGACTGCTAGTTAAAAACGCTACAATCAAGTCAAAATAAGTTGTAAGTAGTTACTGCATTATTGAAACGCTCGTGATGAGGCATATGATTAGCTGTTCGATCGGCAAAGTTAAGCTACCACCGTCGTGGTCGGTACCTGGATTTGTAACAGCCTAGTGGTATTTCAAATCGAGCGTTTCCGTGCTTCGGAAGGCACGTGAAGCCGTTGGGCCCGGTTATCACTTAATTGTGATAGTCGTTAAGCTAGTTGGATGTCTACTAGGCGGCTTGAAAAAATCCAACAGTAGGTTGACCACTAGCTTACCTCCACTGATCCGCAGTGGGCACGCGTGGTGGAGTCTGCCCATTCCCTTTCAACCTCATTTGTGAGTGGAGGCCTGTGCTCAGCAGTGGGACATTATAGGTTGATGATGATGTGCTAAGCAGTGTGCTATTATAGGCTTATGACGATGATGATGATGACTGCATTATTAAACTTTTTCTATCCTTCTAAGTTGCATGAAAACCAGCATTGGCTACATCAGTTACTTAAAAAAAACCTTAAACCAAGTGCTAATCATCTTTAAAATTTCAGAAAAACATCAAACTCATCAGGGTTTACTACTACTACATGATCGTCTTAACTGCCCTGTATTTATTCTTCTCGGCTGCAGCCTTCTTTAACATTTTGTGGAATTTAGTAGTTTACAATAAACTTAATGGTTTACGATGGAAATTAATTGTTTTTGCAATTGGATTTATTTACTTTGGTAAGTAACATTATTAATAACAAGTTAAAAAAACCGGCCAAGTACGAGTCGGACTCGAACACGGAGGGTTCCGTACCATAATAATAATAATTTAACCTTACTTAAACTGACTGTGAAATTAATAGTAGGCGCAAAATTTTAAAGTATAAAAATTTACCTTAATTTTCAACATTCTATTTTCCGGAATTTTCCCTTTAACTTGCTTCTTCTTTCTTCTTCTTTCTACCTTGCTTTTTGCCAAATTTCGAGATTCTAGGTCAACGGGAACTACCAACTACGGGTACTTCCGGTTGACCTAGAATAGTCAATTTTGGTTAAAAGCAAGGCCTTATAGCACAAGTAAAACTAAATGTAAATTTTGGTACTTACAAGTTTTCGCGAAAATGTAAATTTCCCCATATCTTTTTATCGTGTTGACTCAGGACTTGATTTTTATACACCTAATGGGGACTATAGACCTCAGTATCTGGTATAAATTTCAACATGCTAGGTCTACCCATTCCTGAGGAAATCGGTGGCGACACACGGACAGACAGACGGACAAGAGGGTGATCTTATAAGGGTTCCTTTTTTTACCTTTTGATGTACGGAACCCTAAAAATAACTGGACATTTATTGGGTACCTTATCGTAATTCACGAAATGGTTCATATAGACATCCAATATGGCCCCTGCCTGTTCCAAATCGATTTTCAAAGATAAAGACATTTTTTTTTTAATAATTTCAATTTTATTTTCAGTGTTCGAAGTATATGTGATTCTGTTGGTCAAGAGTGAATTGAAGAAGCTTGGACAGAACAGTCAATTCAGATTTTATAACAATGTAGCTGAAGCGGAAGCTCAGTGTCAGTTAGATATGTCCCAAGGATATGCAGACGCAGCTAATGAGAATGGGCCAAATGAAGCTAAATAAAAAATATTTATAAAAATTCAGATTGAGACTGAATTGAGAACCTCCTCTTTATTTATTAAGTCTGTTATAAAAATGTACAAAGCTTAGATGCGTCGATAGGCTGATTTTAAAAGTTGGCATATTTTTTTTGTATTGACCTGATCCCAAACTAAACACAGCTTGTACTATGGAAACCAGATAACTGATATATGACATATACTACTTTTTGTTTGTGTATAAAAACATAATTACATCCAGCCAGACTCAGGACATGTTCCACAAATGCATTTCCTGTGTGGGAATCGAACCCACGACCTGCGGTGCGATAGGTGAAATCCAACTGGCCCGTCAGTACTAGCAGGGGGAGAAGTTCTCATCATACGAACTTTTAATATGAATATGATCTCTCCCCGAACTGATGATTCAACAATAGTAAATATTGATTTTACATACTTATCTATAGTACCTATCCATACTTAAATCCTTACTTAGTTTTCAATTTCGCAACTAAATCCTTTATTCGGACTTATGTTTGCCAATTTCTCGTCACAATAAATCACTTTCACATTTTCCGCACTGTCAATGACCGTCCATAAATGTCATGTTTTAGTAAAATGGTGGCCATTTTACTGAAAATTTTCACGGACTTTGAGAGGACTTGTAGTCACGATACACGTAATTCATTTCATTTGACTTCACTGGCAATTCCAAATATGTAATGCTAATTTGTTTCCTGGACGTCCACTGAAGATAAGTTATCGAGCTCATGAAAATTGTCTTCACCGCAGGTGACCGGAGGAGGGGGTGTGCTTTTCATCTGTTTGTAGAAACTGTTCACTATTATAGTGAAGTAAATGTTTAGTCCTGAAAAAGAAACGAAAACAATATGAAATATGCTAGATTTTCTAAATTTTCTTTTTTATAACACTAAGGTAGCAAAGAAATGTTGACGATCACGAGCTCAATTATTGATATTGAGTTGATTTTTATGATTGTTTTGGATATTTTGTAGACTTTAAAGGTTGATTTAATTTTAAGATATTTAATTTATGAAAATGAAAACCAAATTTTATATTTTTTGTATACCTTTAATGGCAAAACATAGCGCACAATATACAGAGCCCCTCAGTCTGAGGAGAGACTTTGCCTCCTTGTGTGTGTTCTACCGCTTGTAAAACGGAGTGTTCTAAGGAATTGTTCGACTTGATGCCTACGGCTACCTTCCACCATCGCAACTCTCGCCATCGACGGGGAGTCCATCCTCACACATTGAAACCAGAATTGTTTCGAACTGTGCGGGCTAAAAGGAGTTTTCTTCCGCGGACGCTCGGACTGTGGAATGAGCTTCCCGCCGTGGTTTTCAATTTCACAACATGGGGTTCTTCAAAAAGGGTGTGAAGAGATTTCTGCAGGGTCGGCAACGTCCATATATAGGCTACGGCAGCAGTAAAGCTGTTGCTTACCATCAGGCGGACAATATGCTTCTTTTTATACCACTAAATGGTAAACAAGCATACGGCCCGCATACGGCACGGTTACCGTAGCCTATGGACGCTTGCAAAACCAGGATTCACTTGCTCATTGGCGACCCTATGAAAATGTCCTCTCATCCAGAAGGGGGTTCAAGATTTGTGGAGGTCCTCCACAAATCTCCACTGGAGGAGTCGCTCGCACGCTCGATATTAGCTATTTTAGGTGGATGTTCAGCATGTGGAAATGCCAAATGAACCGCGAATCACTGACATATTTAGCCATATTGTTCTACGACGGTAAAAATCAATAAAAACTAGAAAAAAAAAACAAATTTCCCGCCTGATTCTGAGCAGCCACCTTTATTCTTTTCCTACGTACTTAGGGGAAAGGTGTACGAGATGATCCGTTGAGGTTAGATGATCCTTTCTTATTGCAACGAAACTATTAGCGCCATCTAGTTGTATTCATTGGTAAAACATAGTCCTCGGTAGTCCCTCGCCACATTCAATCGTAATGGCGTCGTGAGTGACAAAAATTTTTTTTGCGGAGAAAAACAAAAATTATGTGACATTGCTCTAAGGTAAGGTTGACTTTAAGTTTATGTCAAATGTGTTCTGGGTAGTCTATTGTAAAGGCTGTTGTCTCAGTACCTTGGTTTATTGCTCTATTTCGTTTTTTTAACGGCATGGTAACAGTTGAAAACATATATGTTATGTTATCGAACATAGAATAAAAAAGTTAATGTTGGGGCAAGATGATTATACTACTAGTGTACAAGATGATCCGTGCGGATCATCTTGTACCAAGATCAATTTTAACAATTTGTATACTATCTGTTTTTTACAAATACCTTAGACTTAATTCGTTATTTAACGAATTAAGTCTGCGTGCCTTTTGCCTGCCTGCAGCCTGCATTTTATATCCTTTTAATGTTACACCGGCCCAAATTCATCCTTTGCCAAAGATTGTAGGCAAAGAAGTCATATGAAAAGAAAAGGAATGGACACGTCGATTCTAACTAGCACGCCTTACAAAAATTATATAGAGGAACACAATAAAAAGACCGAAAAAGAAAACAGAAAAATACAAAAAGAACACAATGTTAAAAAATCTCAGTATAAAAAGAGACAGAAAAAGAAAGGAGTAGGCAAAGGAGTGTCAAATAAAAGGAAGCAAACTGATATTGTGTCAGAGTCATCCGAAGAAGAAGAAGATGCAGAATGTCTATTCTGCACGGAAACATTTTCCAAAGATGATAGAAGCGCGGTATGGTTAATGATGATAATGCGGAATGTATTGTATGCCAAAGATCATGAAGCTTGTGCAGGGATAGATAGTGATGATCCTGATGAATTCACATGTGATTTGTGTACAACAACCCCAGGGAAGGGGCGCTTGGAACTATAAAAGTTTATTTATTTAGTTTCATTTTGATTTTTCTGTTCGTAAAAATGGAGAATTATAATAAATATTATTTATGTTTTAAAATTTTACGGTTTTATGTTGATTATAGTTACTGAAATTAGTCATTTCAATTATTTTAGAAGATTATGTAATTTTTGTTAAACTTTTACTTATCGATTGGTCTCATTTGTGATGATGGTTGACTACATATTTAGTGATTTTGAGACTGAATATTAATTAATAAGACTAGCTCATTCTACCTAAGTAAAGGTCTGTAAGATACTTGATTTCCTAAATGAAGATAGATTAATATGATAAGTTATATTTTACTTAATTCTACTAAAACCTAGGTCATGCCCAAAATAGGGGCAACATGATCCGCAGGATCATCTTGCACCTACCCATAGGATCATCTTGGACACCGGGGTGTACAAGATGATTCTTTCATAGTGTTTTAAAAAATGAGAATTTTAATAATATTAGACCTGAAAATTTAATATTTTGAGTATGAGAACACGTAGACAGATAAATTTACTGTGAATAAACGCTTTTTCTGCTCCATTAAGTTGAATATCGATTAAACTACAAGCATTCTCCCTTAAGTGGATCATCTCGTACACCTTTCCCCTACGTTTATGCAACTTTGTTGCAATCAGTTTCAGTCCATTTCAATTTGAAACAGTCTCATAAATTGATAGAAATATTCAATGTAGAAAATGTTTTCATTTGCAAAAGCTCAATAGGTAGATTATTAGATTATGAGATTAGATAGGCATTGTTTGCCTATCAAAAGAAAAACTTTAAAAAATATCAAACAACCGCTATTGATCGGTTTCAATATGAAGCTGATTGCAACAAAGATACATAATAAGTAGCCGCGCTGGTTTTGTAAATCTAATGGTGCGTCCATGCGAGCCTCGAACGAGCGCGATTGTCAATTTTTTCACGAAAAAAGGGATTCGCATAGTGCTTGGTGTAGGTTCGTTCGTGGCTCGACTCGTGCTCGATTCGCCAAGCATGGATGCACGATTATAAAATGTTTTTGGAATACTTACCAACGAGGATAATAAAATAGATGTAGATGAAATTGAATAATATGTAAATACTGCTGATCAAACCGAGAACTTCCACCGTATTCATTATATTGTGAAAAATAACGAACGGCCTCAAACATGCGCGTTTGTTCTGTAAATAAAAAATTACAATATTTAAAAGGTCTTTACCGATATCTATTCAGTGTGACGGTTATATTAATTAAAATAAACCTTATTCTTATTTTAACAGTGATTAAATTCCTTCCTCGAGATTATTCTCTAACTCATTGTGGCAACAATTGTTTTTTTTTTCATATAAGCAATCTTTCCCAAAATATTTTTTTTATTAACATATAAGTATCTAAACACCAACAATACTAACTCCTGCTGTATGGTAGCCATCCAGGCGGGTACTAAAAAGAACCCTACTAACGCCCAACTAACAAATTGGTCATAACATCTTAACCTTTTGTGGCCGATTGATTGTAGATACGTCGTAAATAAGTAAGTTTTAAAACGTAACGTTGTACAAGTGCATATACCGCATTTTAGATTAAATTTATGCAAATTGTTTGTAATACGCAGTTGTAAAAACGTTTGTATGACATAGTAATAAAGCAATTTAATCATTGTCTTACAATAGTTTTAGCCAAGACATTTTCCCGGTTTTAAAACTTCAATATGACATCTTACAGGAGTTTGTTCGTAGAAAAGCTTTTAAAATGACAACTGTACGATTAATCATAATTTAAGATTTTTACGATTATTATACGACTAAAATGCCATACAACAGTCATATACACAACTTATGATTATAAGATAGGGCTTACGCTTATTTGATGTAAGGAACCTGAAAATAGTGATGATGGCGTCAGCTTAGGAGTTAGGCAGCGCTTTTCATTGTATAGCACTTTTACGACTTAATTGTTGTAAATGTTTTCCTTCAACGAAAGTTCGAGCTCATTACCACTACTTGGGGCCTAAGCCTACTATTAAAATTGTGTTACAATGAAGTATCAGTGGTGTAATAAATTACACATTTGACAGTTTTGGTAGTAACTCGTAGTAATTTAGTACACACGGCTACAGATCAAGCTATACTTTTCCAGTATAAGCTGATCTCGCATTGTATAGGAGTTCCGTACAATGGGAGGTCAGCTTATACTAGAAATGTTATAGCTGGATCTGTAGCTGTGTGTACCTTAACACACATTGGCTCAATGGCAGCAGAGTTGTAATGTAATCGGATACCTGGCCCCCTGAGCCTTACCTTATTCAAGCCATAGAAGAGTGTGCCGGTGATAGCCACATGAGCAAAACTCATAACGAGTAAAATTACCCACATTACTTTAACTATTGTAAGAAGCATATTTATGTCTAGCCCAACAAAAATCGCCATTAAAATCGCCTTAATAGTTTCATCATCCATAGCGCTAAGTCCTATCACCATTATTAGTGTCGAAATTCCGTTGATCTGTAAAAAAAAACAATAACATGCTGTTGCTGACTTCTTTTTGACCGACGAAAAAAGGAGGAGGTTTACAAGTCGATGCGTATATTTTTTTTTACTACTAATGCCCTGTTTCAATAATTTACGGACCGTTATCGGTTAAGATTAATTAAAATAAAGACTTATATCTTAACTAATAATTAAGTAAATACCTCAAAGCTTTGCATAGCAGACGCAAACATATTATAAAACATACCTACTTAATGAATTAAAAAGGAAAATATCGTACAAATCCCATAACAAATTACTTGATGAAGTTGTTAGTTGTGTCAAACAGGTAGTAGGTAAATAGCCTCGTACCATCCTCGTACTAATACCCGGTTTCAATAAACAATAACGAATCGTTTTGCTTACCAATGGTAGGTTTTTCTATTGCCAAACTGGGCATATAGAGCATTTCGTAAGCTAATTTTACCTGTGATAACTACTTCCATATGGGAGGGTCTGCTATGCAAAGCTTTGAGGTCTTTGCTTCATTATTAGTAAAGGTATAAGAGTCTTAATTTTAATAAATCTTATTGAAACCGGGCAAAAGTCCGCATATAGTGACTGGCAACTTGGGAACCCTACACCACCCTACACAGAGTAAAGGGGACAGAGACCAAGCTTCATACAAACGCGCTACGGTAGGTACACAACTACAAGCTTGAGGCGCGTGTGTGCGAAAGCACAGGCGGCTCGCACGTACGAGGGGAAACCGGTTTATACTGGCTCGGCCTGTGCTCAAACTCAGGGCACTCGCGCATCGTATTTGTTTACGTTTAGATTTTAATAATAGAATTTTAATATCCAAATGTTTAAATATGTTTACTTTACTGAGTCTCTGAACAATAATATAATGAATAAGTTTTCTATTAGTATCTTGTTTTGTCTCTTTTCTCGTAAGTTAATGGCATGATGGGTGTTTATGATATCAAATACGTAGTACCTACCTACCTATCCTATTTAACGAGCATGTATGTTTTGAGATCACGAAAACGGCTTTAACGATTTCGATGAAATTTACTATATGGGGGTTTTTGGGGGCGATAAAGTGATTCAGCTAGATTTCATCTCTGGGACAACGCGATCTGCCGAGAAATACGTCACTTCTCTCAAATCTTAGTCACACAGGTATGGTCAGCTTTAAAACTAGATTTGCATTTTAGTACCCTTTCCTAATAATCTGTAATATGTGAATAGCAATATTCTATCATCACGAAAAAGCTAGGTATACATTTTTATGTATTCATTTAATGTTATTCCTGTGCTAACCCTACCAAAATAGGTATAATTTTTGAACGCTCCTTAGAAGCTTGTACTCTGTTCCCTTCACAGAGAAAAGAGTGTATTCTCTTTTCCGTGGTTCCCTTCAATCCTCTGTGACCCTACACTGCGCGTGGCCCAACATGCCCTTAGTTCCTCTATGATGCTCTTGGCCGGTTCATTCCCTTTTTGGTTCGGAACCCAAGGTCTAACAATCATTATTTACTTACCAAGAAAAAAAAAGCGATGATATAACACCCTGTTCTGAGATCAAGGCATCGGAAACATGTATCCACTTTACATATGCACATCTTGAATATTTATTTAAGCTATATTTTATTACGTAATTATTATAACACAAGGAATCGACTTCTATAGAGTTACAAGTGTAATGAGTAATACAGTGTTTTTATTATAATTATTATGATACCTAAGTACATATTTAGAGAATAGTAGGCAAATTAGTTATTGAGAATGACTCATGGTAAAAACGAATAATAAATAATAATTCTGTTTTGTATTTCAGATAAATAAGTCAACATTGTTTCGCTCACGCGTTACCGACCTTTCCCCCCTCCCCTATGAGCTCTGGCGACCTTACTCACGCGCAGGAACACAACTCTACACAACATAAAGTTATTTGGCTGCGGTATTCTGCAAGATATATTTCCCCAGTCGAGCTGCTCTTTGAGCGAATAAACGCTATGCTCTACCTCTCTTATTATTATTATTTTCTCTTTCATTATATTTTGTGAATATAGAGCAAGGATGTTAAGAAAAGTCGGATATATTCTCGCTAACAAAAAACTGTGTCACTCAAGTCGGCCACCACGCTTTACGCACGGAGAATATGTCCGACGTAGTCTGTGATATAGAGTATCTGAGAGAGTTTGCATTTCTGTTTAACTACAATGTAGCGACCAAGCATACGGGCCGCCTGATGGTAAACGGTTACCGTAGCTTATAGACGCTTGCATCATCAGAAGCATCACATGCGTAGTGACCCTCTCTTCACGCCCTCCTTGAAAAGGGTTTACTAACGTCGGCAGCGGAAGGGAAGAAAGAAGCGAAGTGTCATTTGGCGCAGCGCCTAATGTGGAGTTTGCAAGTTTAATAACCAAAATAGGTACGTAGATTCAAAATCGTACTTCGGAACAATATTCGGTTGGACGAACCGCGCGGGGACAGCTAGTAGCTAATTTTAGCGAGATAAAACTGTTTTGTATGCATACGTAATCCAGTGGGTATTCACGTATTAGGTACCAACTAGGCATAGCTTTATCCTGTTTATTTAATAAGTTGCCAATGCGAGTTGTTTACTCAACTACGGGTTCCGTAGGACGTTAAGGAATGAAAGGAAAGAAAGGAAATAATTATGACTTTCTAGTCCGTGGGTCAAAAAAATCTTCAATTTTAATTGTAGGTATGAAGTTAGACGCTATGTTGATGTTAAGAAGATTAAAAAATAGAGCTGTTATGGAGGGAAGCTAGCATTCCAGCAAATCTGCAGAGTCTAGATGCTAGAAATTACAGAACTAGTCAGCTAATATTATGGTACCTGAAAAATATACCTAATAAAGTGAAATCTCTGGAAAACCTTCAAAACAAAACTATATAATGAAGTGTCATGTTGCATGCGTTCCATTAAACTAGGTAGGTACGTGATTATTCTAAAGGGCTTTGGCTTATTTTAAACTAAAATAAAAGAAATGGTATAAAAAAAGCATAGGTAAATGGGGAGGGGAGGCACAGATTCAGAATAGTATGAAACAAAGTGTAACTAAATTTTTTTCAATTACTACTACAACATTTAATTTAACTTACCTTGTTAGTTATGGGTCGAAGCTTCAATCATTCAAAAATATTTATTTGTAGAATATAGGTACATACAATGGTGTTATTATCAATGAAGACCACAATATCCAAACTAAAATGGCATACAAAATAAAACAAAGAAATAAACACTATTAAAACAATTATTAAATTAATAGTTTGGGATCAGATGACCATGTGTGAGGAATGTCCCAGGATATTTATAATAATAAAAAAAAAAAAAAACTGAAAAGTAGGTATATAACTTGTGATTGCATAAAACCCCTTTTGCTTAGGTCCTCTGCCACATAATAAATAATAGAACTAACCTCTGCTAATACATCATTAAGGTCTCCTTCGTAGTGGATACTTAACCCTAATGATTTATTATAAAATATACGTATAATAGGCAAATATTTATCTAAAATGTGTATTTCCATATATGGAAATACATGTATTGTTACAATATATATATTGTTTTGTACAGTATGTACTCGTGTTATAATTAGGTTGACATCGACGCTATCTTCACAATAGAAGGAAAACGCTGGATTAAAGTAAGTATTCTCCTACATAATATTTTAAATAGCGTATTAACGAAGGTTTTAATTACCATTATTAATACTAACTTTAAAATGTCTTTTTTTTATTATTCAAAGAAATTTAGCTATGAAAAAACTAACCAATAATCCCTAGGAAATTCAATTAAATGGGATACATTCAAGTACAAGCTTTTATTAATTTTCTGACTCTAGCGTACGGTTCGCTGAAGGATAGGCTACCTCAGCAATTACTCTTTTCTAAATATCCTTACATGTAGTAGATGGATGTTCACCATGAGACGGGAAATTTGATTTGATCGTATTTGATCATTTGGCACATTGTGTTATGAATGTTTTTTTGTATACCTAAAGTAAGCTATATTTGAACGTTCCTCTAAAAACCTAAAACCATAAAAACTTACTATTTTACTGAATTAACAAAAATAGTTCATTATGGTGCTTCCATGCGTGGCGAACCGAGCACGAGCCGAGCCTCGAACGAGCACACTGCGAGCACGATTCGCGTAGCGTGGACGGGCTCGCGAGCCTCGAACGAGCGCGATTGACAGTTTTTTCACGTACAAAGGGATTCGCATCGTTCTCGTTGAAGGCTCATGCTCGATTCGCGTAGCATGGACGCACCATTATATACAAAAAGGATCACTTCCACAACATGCCAAATTAACTAAGTACTACGGTCACTAATCACTTAAATATTTAGCCATATGGTTCTACGAAGGTAAAAAACGATAAAAACTTGAAAAAAATCAAATTTTCCGTCTCATGCTGAACTTAAAAAAGCACTTAATTCATTCCTTGAATTTTTGCAGAAGGAATCTATAGTAATTGAGCGCATGATTGTGTATTTTGTTTCTTTGATCATCATGAATTAAATAAATAAATATCCTGGGACATTCCTCACACACGGTCATCTGATCCCAAACTAAGCAGAGCTTGTACTATGGAAACCAGATAACTGATATAATACATATACTACTTTTTGTTTCTAAATGCATACTTAATATACATAATTACACCCAGACTCAGGACATACAGACATGTTCATGCACACAAATGCATGTCCTGTGCGGGAATCGAACCCACGACCTGCGGCGCAATAGGTGGAATCTTTACCAGAGTCTTAACCAACTGCGCCAACTGGCCCGTCAACTTTATATTAACTTTATATACTTGTTCCAGATTCAAGATGTGTATGGATATAGGAGTAAATGGCTGCTGCTGTGTTGATCTAAAGACAGGGTCTTTTGTCATCGGTTACATCGGTCTCATGGTATACCTACTTTCTTTACTATGTACTTATAGGCTTGTTATTGACCACAATCTCACCATGGTTAGTGACGATGTGGCTCAAGGTGTTAAGCACACAAAGCCTAGAAGGAACTGGCTCTCAAGTGCAGCTGTCGGAACACACCAGAAGGTGCTTAGCACCTTTATTACCTTTTAGATATTCAACTTGAGGATGGTAGCCAGGCAGGTGGGTAATACCAAGCACCCTATCGCCGTGAAATCTCAAGTTCATTGTAGGATTCGAACCCGGAATCTTCGACTCAGTATCCGTCGTCTCCACCCCTGAGCTAACATTAGCAATATGAGTATGAGTTTATGGAGTGTACTACCTAATGATACTGCGGATTATCCCTTGCGCAGCAGGCACAGCGACTCCTCTCAACGCCTCGTCAAGAAAAGTGTGAAAAAGGGTCGGCGACACGCGACTGACTGACTACACACCGTGGGGCCCAAGACTGCTATTTCAATTGTGTTCGAGTGAACTTTCAGTGGTGTCAAAGTTGTGACATTTTACAGTTTTGGTAGTCTACTAACACAATAGCGTCATTATTATTATTATTTATTTTTTATTTCAATAGGTTGACATGCAGGCAGACGGCGTTATAATTATTCCTAATGGCGTCATAATGGCATATAACTGTAATATTTCACGATTTTGACACCACTGAAAATTTATTGGAAGTTTATTGAAACATAGAACATAGAAACTCGTCCATCTTTTTGTAGTCGGTTAAAAAAATTAGCACGATCGCTTTTGAATGATCGTTTACCAAGTTAATAAGATTTCGATTTTATATTTTGGTAGGTACTTTAGTTTTCCTGGTAAAAAATACATAGTTTGTTTTTCAGCTTAGCGGATCTTCAGCATTGTATATAGGATATGTGTTGAAGAAGCTCGACGAAATTGATGGTGGTATCTTTTTAAAAATAGTGCTGTACGGAGCATTGGTAATTTGTATTCTACACTTTATATTCTCGAGCTGTCTCATCCTTGGCGTACACAAGGTAAGTGCTTAATTACCATATCGTAACTTCACTAGCTTTCCACTTCCACCCCGCGACCTTTTGCCCTTTATATTATTAGTTCTGCCAATCAGTCAGTTTCTCCTTTTATTTTTTTTGGAACCCGTATGGGCCACTTCTGAACTACTGTTATAGAGAAAAACGTTGAAAGGAACCATGAGCTGAATTATGAAGAAAATAAAAGTGGCATTAAAATTTACTTTAAAACATATGTTATTTTGGAGTTATTTTTTTAGTATTCTGCTTCTGATTTTTACTTCACAATATGAATAAAACTATGTTCAACAATCTAGGTTAGGTTAGGTTAGGTCATTAGGTGTTGTTGCTAGAACTTATCGATAAGATATACTTAGGTACTTTGTAAAAAATTTACTTAATGACTATTTGCTGTCAGAATAAAAAAAATTGTAATCCATATAATTATCGAAACTCGCGAGGTCTATAGCTCCGGAGCTAATGGTTTATATTACATAATTTGTAATTTTGTGATTTGCAGAACAGTCGCGGATGGATAAAGGCGTTCATAGTCTACCTAAACATCTTTATTGGTTACCAGATTATCTCGCTGATTATGCAAATATTTACATTCAACATAATTGGAATTCTGATGACTTTAACTGTCATAAGTAAGTACATATTGCCTTATGCTATTCAATAGTGAAACTTTCAGTCTAATGCATTCCGCATTTTCAGAGAGTTTTGTCTCCCTCATTCCTCCTCGCGTCTTGTGTCCTCATGTCTGAGAGTCGTGATTCGCCCGCGAACTAATTTTATCTCGTATTATTATTATTTATTTATTTTCATCTTTACAGACATATTATGTTAGTAAAAAAAGACTTATGAAATATGTTAGTGATGAGAAGAAGAATACATAATAAAAAACCGGCCAAGTGCGAGTCAGACTCGCGCACCGAGGGTTCCGTACAAACCTGTAGGTATATAAGTAAATGGTAGTATAGTATTTGATATAAATTTCAATTTATGACGTATTAAAAAAAAACTACTTACTAGATCTCGTTCAAACCAATTTTCGGTGGAAGTTTCCACCGTAATGTACATCATATATTTTTTATAGATTTATCATTCTCTTATTTTAGAAGTTACAGGGGGGGGACACACATTTTACCACTTTGGAAGTGTCTCTCGCGCAAACTATTCAGTTTAGAAAAAAATGATATTAGAAACCTCAATATCATTTTTGAAGACCTATCCATAGACACCCCTTATGGGTTCGATGAAAAAAAAAATTTTGAGTTTCAGTTCTAAGTATGGGGAACCCCCAAAATTTATTGTTTTTTTTCTATTTTTGTGTGAAAATCTTAATGCGGTTCACAGAATACATCTACTTACCAAGTTTCAACATTATAGTTCTTATAGTTTCGGAAATAAATGGCTGTGACATACGGACGGACAGACAGACAGACAGACATGACGAATCTATAAGGGTTCCGTTTTTGGCCTTTTGGCTACGGAACCCTAAAAACTAAGTCACCCCTAAAACATGTGCGCTGACCCAATGCCTTAATAGAGGACAGTCCGGTTTTACACTTGTCGTTTTGCTATTGGGACTACACCAAACCCTGTGCATCATGGAGGCTATCCTTTTTCGGATTATGGCATGAAAGCCGTCGACACGTGCCTCCGCAAACATATCTGATTCACTGCAATGGCGACGGAGCCCCATCAGCATCCTGAAAGCTTTATTATGCTGGACGCGCAGAGAATTGAAGGCTCTTTGCGTGTAATTGGTCCACAGACTGCACGTATAAAATGACTGGCAGTATGCCCGGAAAAGTGTAACTTTCACATCCTTCGTGCAGAACTTATTACGTTACGCCAGTTGTGTCTGTCCTTCGCGGCATGAAAAGCGTCGTGAAAGTTCGTCTCCAGGTCACCATCAGCTGCTCGAGGTCGTCTCCAGACTTTCTGGCTATGTGACCAAAGAATGTCTTTGCGCAGGCACATGGAGGATAGTCTCGTCTCCACTTTCAGCTCCCGTATTATGGACCCTTTGGTGCGGAATTTGGTCCAGGGAAGCAGCATCATTCTCCAACACCACATTTCGAACGCGTCTATACGGTGACGGTCGGCCTTCTTGGCGGAAATATGGACCCCATGTTTCCGCTCCCTAGCTAAAAATAGAGAATACCGAGTTTCACTTTGAAACATAGGAATAGATATAATACCTAGAAAGAACGTCACCTACTACAACTTTTTTACGCTGGCGTACCTAAGTAACTACGTTTTACGCTAGATTAGATTTTGCATTTATATTTATTTACTACCTGTCCCGCGCGCGGTTTCACCCGCATTCCAGTGGGATCGTATGTTTTCCCGGGATAAAAAGTATACTATGTGTTAATCCATATCATATTCTATCTGTGTGCCAAATTTCATCCAAATCTGTTCAGTAGTTTTTGCGTGAAAGAGTAACAAACATACATCCATACTCGCATCCCAACTTTCGCATTAGTTTTAGCAGGATTAGTAATTTCTACATGGAATCGTTAATGTTGGTGGATGGATTCGTATTTCGTACCTTTATGTTCATAACTAGGACAAATTTTATTCATAGTTCCTAATATTTCCATCAAGTTCGACTTATATACTCCGAATCTAAAAAATCTTTAATAAAATATCATAATAATATGTCTTTATGTTTACAGTACTACTGTTATACATATTGGGGGTAGTTAACAGCTACCATAAAGAATTAGGGAAGACACCCACGGTTGCAATCATTGATCCAGTTGCTGGTCCGGTAGTCAATAACTTTACACCCAACAATACACCCACGGCTGTAGTTACCAATCCAGCCACCAGTCCTGTTGATTATGGTTCACCTAGTGATGTATATACAGCTGCAGTTACCGGTCCAGTCGGTCGCGGAGCCCCTCATAATGGATACACAGCTGCAAACACCAGTCCAGTCGGTTATGGAGACTCTAATAATGGATACACGGCTGCAAACACCGGTCCAGTTGGTTACGGAGCCCCTAATAATGGATACACGGCTGCAAACACCGGTCCAGTTGGTTACGGAGCCCCTAATAATGGATACACGGCTGCAAATACCGGTCCAGTCGGTTACGGAGACCCTAGTAATGGTCAAACAGTTGCAGTCATCGGTCCAGTCGGTTATGGAGCCCCTAATAATGGCCCTGCCACAGCTCCAGTTGATTACAGTAACAGTGCATACATAGACACAAAATTTTAAATAAATATGATTAGTTCGTGAACGGAAGGTATGCCGATATGTGTTGTATTATTAAAATAAATACGCTGTTTGATTGATGTAGTGTTTAAATAAAATACCCCAATAAAGGTATTCCAGCTGTGTAACGATTTAGTAATTTCATTTGATTTAGTTACAACTATAATAGTTGTATAAGTAACTAGATTATTAATTACTCTGTGATTATATTATCTATTATCATTATATTTAATTTTTAAAAATTAACAAGATATAAAATCATTTACTAAATTAGAGAATTTTCTACAATAGAATAATTATTTTATAATAATAGATAAATAATGTCATCCAAGTCTCATTGCTCTTTTTCATATTTTTAGGGCTGCGGAACAAAAAGATAAAATTAAATTATTATATAAAAGAAACAAAAAACCCGACTGCGTATAACAAAAAATAATTGAAAAGAGAAAAACAAGCTCTTAAATCAATAGAATTTTGAATTTCTTTTAATCATTTAATTTATTTCAGACTTTCTAGTTTCATTATAGAATTAAGTTGTTCAGTTAAGTATTATGAGCGGTACCGTAAAGTAAGGCTACTAACCATCGCAACTCTGTGAGTTACGTACGCATTAAACATGTTTTTTTGCAGTTTACGTCAAAATGGTAGCATACAAGTATATATATATATACATATATGGAAAGGGCTGTTCACAAGCTTTCATTTGATACCTATATTGTTACAATAACGTAATTTTTGTTTTTAATACCCCCCCCTCTTTTTTTATCCGTAGACGCCATATAAAAATAATATACCCTATGACACTCCCACAGTTCAGACGAATCTAACGACACCTCATATGCTTAAATCCATCAAGCCGTTTAGGCTGCAGAGCGTGCCAAAGAAATAGACATACATACATACACTCGAAAAACATAACCCTCCTTCCGGGTCAGTCGGGTAAAAACAACGTTTTGTTCTTCTTAATTTATTAGCTAGTAAAAGCCGACACGTATATTCTAATTAGAACTTTAGCCTTCAATCATTGAAAGTTTGTTTCTGTACTGACATTACGAATTATGAATTAGAAATTAATAGAACAATACAATTAATTATACAGTGGTTAGATTGTAATAATCTTAGTGTCAATATAAATAAAACCAAATACATACAATTCCACAATAGAGGTAGTTTAATAAGATCTATTAATATTAAATATGATAACATTAACATTGATGCAAAAAATGAAACGACATTCCTGGGCTTAATTATTGATGAGCAATGTGATTGGAAATCCCAGGTTAATAAAGTGTGCAACAAAATAAATACATTTGTATATGTCTTAAATAAATTACGCAATATTTCAACTCGAGAGACAACACTTATGGCATA
This sequence comes from Achlya flavicornis, assembly GCA_947623365.1. Lineage (NCBI taxonomy): Eukaryota > Metazoa > Arthropoda > Insecta > Lepidoptera > Drepanidae > Achlya > Achlya flavicornis. The sequence continues at coordinate 12,129,404 of OX392482.1, forward strand.
TCATGGGTACGTCGCGTCTATTCTAAGATATGGACTTCTACTTTGGGGAAATTCTACTGATATAAACAGAGCATTCATATGTCAGAAAAAATGTGTCAGGGCAATATGTGGCATTCCAAACTTTGAATCATGCAAACCTCTGTTTAAAACACTAAAAATACTGCCACTACCTTGTATGTACATTCTTGAAGTAGGGATGTTTGTGAAACAGAACAGTGATCTGTTTAGTAAAGCTAGTGATATATATCCAAGGAACACTAGAAACCCCAATAGACTAGTCGTTCCCTTTAAAACAAGAACGGCTATGTTTTCCAAAAATTGTTACGCCATGTGTATAGAGGTATTCAATTCCTTGCCAACTCATATAACTAGTTTACCTATCAGGTCTTTCCAAACTGGACTCAAGACATGGCTACATGAACATAATTTTTATTCTGTCAAAGACTTGTTGACTTACAATAAATAATAATACTTTAATAAAATAATAATAATTTATGATCTGAAGGATCTCATGACATTATAATTTGAATTTATTTGACATTGATAATTTAATATGTTGTGTTCTAATGTTTTAATAATATAGTTTGAAAAGTTGAATAGTAATAAATATGTAGAATAAGTTGCATGCTATATATAGTAGCAACACATGTATGCTCTATGAATTTTGTACCTGACATCTTTAATACCATGTGTTATGCAAATAAAAAAATTATCTTATCTTATCTTATCTGCCGGTAAATTTTCATATCTTCTTTTTACCCGACTGACCCGGAAGGAGGGTTATGTTTTTCGAGTGTATGTATGTATGTATGTATGTCTATTTCTTTGGCACGCTCTGCAGCCTAAACGGCTTGATGGATTTAAGCATATGACGTGTCGTTAGATTCGCCTTGACTGTGGGAGTGTCATAGGGTATATTGTTTTTATGTGGCGTCTACGGATAAGAAAAGAGGGGGGGTATTAAAAACAAAAATTTCGTTATTATAACAATATGGGTATCAAATGAAAGCTTTTGAACAGCCCGTTCCATTTATGTATATATTGCAATACTTTTGTGCTACCATTTTGACGTAAACTGCAAAAAACCATGTTTAATGCAAGGACAGTAGGTACTATGAGCGGTACCGTACGTAACTCAACAGAGTTGCGATGGTTGTTAGCGTTACTTTACCGTACCACTCATTTACTTACTAATACTTACAACTCATTCTGTATAGAACTAAAAAGTCTGAAATAAATTAAATTATTAAAAGAAACAAAAAACCCGACTGCGTAAAACAAAAATTAACTGAAAAGAGAAAAACAAGCTCTGGAATATTACTTGAATGTTATAAGGTATTGCAGTCGGGGATAAACAAATATTACAAAAAAAACACATACCTAGGTTATTGGTTTGTCCCCGACTGCAATACCTTATAACATACAAGTAATATTCCAGAGCTTGTTTTTCTCTTTTCAGTTAATTTTTGTTTTACGCAGTCGGGTTTTTTGTTTCTTTTAATAATTTAATTCAAATCGGGAACAGAAACTTTCCACAAATAGATGGGCTGATTCCACGATTCAAATACCAGATGAGTTATGCTTGATGTTGTTTCTGTTGTTCTTTGGTTGTTCTTCGTGTTCTGTCTGTCAGATAATTCGTCCATGTTTGTTTACTGTTTACTTCAATACTTATACGTTTGTATGATAGGTAATAGATGGCGCTGTTAAGGTTCGTAACTAGCAGAAATATTAAAGGACGGTTGTCGGTGTTGCCGCTCGATAATAAGTGGCACTATGTGATTGTGTTTTTCAGAAACACTGTTTTATCGACTGGACCTTCGGTTTATCTTCTTGTCGCTAGATGGCGTCTGCAGGCCGTAAATTTTTTTTTATTTTAAATTTAGTAGATAGGTAGGTAGTAGCAGATTCAACGATTTCAGCAATTTTTGATAAATTATTTGTAAAATTTCCACCTGGATCATCAAAGATCGATCTCCACAATAGAAGGAAAACGTTGGACTACGGTAAGATGTCTCCTACATAATATTAAAAAATAAGTTAGCTAAATTTCTAAGAAATTCAATTAAATGAAATTCTTTCAAGTACCTATGTATTTATTAATTTTCTGACTCTAACGTACGGTTCGCTGAAGGATAGGCTAACTCGGCAATTAAAATATCCTTACATTTATATTTTACATACGTAGGTAGGTGGGTCTTCAATAGCGAGCGCTACACCCAAGCATAAACGTTAGTTACGTAACTTAATTTTTGATTACTGTAGACCAGGGTCGATAATTTTTGAAACTAAAAAAAATTTTTAGGATGAAACCCAATGACAAAGGAAGAAAATATAACAAATAAAACCGGCCAAGTGCGAGTCAGACTCGCGCACCGAGGGTTCCGTACAAACCTGTAGGTATATAAGTAAATGGTAGTATAGACCTGAGTATTTGATATTAATTTCAATTTATGACCTATTAAAAAAAAACTACTTACTAGATCTCGTTCAAACCAATTTTCAGTGGAAGTTTGTACCGTAATGTACATCATATATTTTTTATAGATTTATCATTCTCTTATTTTAGAAGTTACAGGGGGGGGGACACACATTTTACCACTTTGGAAGTGTCTCTCGCGCAAACTATTCAGTTTAGAAAAAATATATATTTAAAACCTCAATATCATTTTTGAAGACCTATCCATAGACACCCCAAACTTAAGGGTTTTATTAAAAAAAAAAATGAGTTTCAGTTCTAAGTATGGGGAACCCCCAAAATTTATTGTTTTTTTTCTATTTTTGTGTAAAAATCTTAATGCGGTTCACAGAATACATCTACTTACCAAGTTTCAACATTATAGTTCTTATAATTTCGGAAATAAATGGCTGTGACATACACGGACAGACAGACAGACAGACAGACATGACGAATCTATAAGGGTTCCGTTTTTTGCCATTTGGCTACGGAACCCTAAAAAGTGGGGAATTGGACGGGGTGAGTTTTTAATGGTAAAAAACGGTTTATCTCGATTTCCGGGTAAAGTAATAATAATAATAATCTTTATTGTGTACAAAAAAGTAGAATACATTAAAAATATGAAGCGCTGTCTCTTCTATGTAAATATGAAGTACAAGTTCTATGGAAAAAAAAATGCAAAGTAGTAGGTCATAAAAATATCTATAACTTTTATATTTACAGTTTTTTCACATAACCTCAAAATGTATGTGAAATATTCAGTTAACCAAGATTTTGGTTTCTCATTTTTATATCTTACAAAAAAAAAACACCGATGAAAACTTACCTTTTTATGTCCCATACACACTGTATTTTTTTGGATTTAAAATATTTATTTTTTCACCTTATTTTCACAAAGCACACTAATTCTCCCGTCAAAATAGTTAGCTTTTTTACAAGAGTCGGTGGGCTTTTTGTTCGTTAAAATCTCTACTTTCCAATGGTGTAAAAAAAAACAATCATAACTATGGTAAATTTTCTCAGAAAATGTGAAAAAAATGAAAAAAACTCGAATCCGATTTTTTTTATCATTATGTACGCACGGCTACAGTTCAAGCTATACGTTTCCAATATAAGGTGGTTTGTACGGAAATCCAATACAATGCGAGATCAGCTAATACAGGAAATGTATAGCTTGATGTTTAGGTAGTCGTGTGAACAATTTTGAGCTATTTATTAAAACGTAAGATTCCATGTTACATTGATTAACAAAAAACTGGCCAAGTACGAGTCAGACTCACGCACCGAGGGTTCCGTACAAACATAAGTAAATGGTAGTATAGTATTTGATATGAATTTCAATTTATGACGTATTAAAAAAAACTAATTACTAGATCTCGTTCAAACCAATTTTCGGTGGAAGTTTGCATGGATTACCACGCAAACTTTCACCGAAAATTGGTTTAAAAAATAAAAAAACAAACTAATAATAAAACTAAAAAAATTATATGATGTACTTAAATCAGTACATCATATTTTTTTTTAAGTTTTATAATTTATTATTAGTTTTAGTAGTAGTAGTAGTTGTTGTTAGTAGTAGTGTTAGTATGTTTAGTTTTATCATTCTCTTATTTTAGAAGTGACAGGGGGGGATACACATTTTACCACTTTGGAATTGTCTCTCGCGCAAACTATTCAGTTTAGAAAAAAATTATGGGTTTTATTAAAAAAAATATGTTGAGTTTCAGTTCTAAGTATGGGGAACCCCCAAATTTTATTTTTTATTTTTGTGTGAAAATCTTAATGCGGTTCACAGAATACATATACTTACCAAGTTTCAACATTATAGTTCGTATAGTTTCGGAAAAAAGTGGCTGTGACATACGGACGGACAGACAGACAGACATGACGAATCTATAAGGGTTCCGTTTTTTGCCATTTGGCTTGGAAACCCTACAAAAATGCAAATCGAAATATACTACAAAGTTATTATCATAGACGACATACGACAACAATATTTTGAAAAAATTGAAAATCTTCTTAAATTATATGCGTAGATTCCTATTTATTGCTATTTTAAGATAACTTATAAATATACCTGAGTGACCTACGGAAAAGCTTAGCTCATCAAAAGGTATTTCATTTCATAGAGAAGTGGGGAAGGGGCTAGGAGGGTCTGGGCCTTACTACCTGTTATTTCGTAGCAGCTGTAAAAACCGTTAGCCATTATTCGAGAAACAGGAGCATTGAACAACATCGTTCATAAAAATACACGTGCAGGCTGCGTTACTTCAAGAGAATTGTGACAAATTTACTTAAAATAAACTTTTGGAATCTACATAGCAAGGTAAATATTCTGTATTTTAATCTGCATTAATCAGCTCTAAAATAAATATTGAAATATTTCTTTCATAAATATTTAGTATGTTTAACGTAACATAACTTGAAGATTAAAAAATAATAACAAATTTAGTTATACCTACTCATGATGTCTTTTCGGATTATTAGTATGGGCACAGAATATTTTTTTTTATTTTGATGAATCTGTTTGATAATCTGTAATAAGGCAGATGATAAGAAAATGTATGAAATAAAAATAAATATGTACCAATTTTTTTTATGTATTTGTAATTTTTTTGTTTATCAATGTAACATGGAAAATAGAATTTTTTTCGAGTAATTAAAGTAGAAATTGTAATAAATAGCTCAAAATTGTATTATATTGATTTAAAAAAAAACTGCATCGAGTTTGCAGTTTGAGTTTTTTCAAAATCGTAATGTAGGTATATTTTTTTTACACCATTAGAAAGTAGAGATTTTAACGAATAAAAAGCCCACAGACTTAAAAAAAAACAGATAGTTTGACGGGAGAATTGAAAATTATGGTTCTTTTTCGATATTAAGTCAAAATAAGGTAAAAAAAATAATAATTTGAAAATTACAGTGTGTTAGGGTCATAAAAAGGTATGTTTTCCTTCACCAATTTTGTTTTTGTGAAAGAAAAATAAAAAACAAAAAACTTGTTTATTTGAATTTTTCACATAGATTTTGAGTTTATGTGAAAAAATTGTAAATACAAGAGTTGTAGATCTTTTTATATACCTACAACTTTGTAATTTAACTTTTTTCCATAGGACTTATAGTTTTGCGGGTTTTTTTTTTTACCACTTAGAATGCAAACAAGCATACGGCCCGCCTGATGGTAAGCGGTTACCGTAGCCTATGGACGCTTGCAACACCAGGGGTATAACGCGCGCGTTGCCGAACCTGCAGAAATCTCTTCACACCCCTTTTGAAGAACCCCATGCTGTACTCCATTGGGAAAACCACGGCGGGGAGCTCATTCCACAGTCTGAGCGTCCGCGGAAGGAAGCTCCGTTGAGCCCGCACAGTTCGAAACAATTCTGGTTTCAATGTGTGAAGATGGACTCCCCGTCGATGGCGAGAGTTGCGATGGTAGGTATGTACAAGCGGTAGAACACACATAAGGAGGCAAAGTCTCTCCTCAGACTGAGGGACTCTAAACCGCTTGTGAGCTCGGGTTCGTCGACAATTCTGATGGCACGTCATTGAACCGAGTCTAAAGGATCAAGGTGGTATCCAGGTGCCCCCGCCCATAGATGACAGCAGTACTCCATATGAGGCCGGACTTGCGACTTGTAAAGTTGCAGCCTTTGCCCCGATGTGAAGTACTGCCTCGCTCTGTTGAGCACTCGGAGCTTTTTGGATGCCAGCTTAACCTTGTCTTCTAAGTGACTTCGGAACAAAACGTCGCTAGAAATGTAGACGCCAAGGATCCCGATGCTTTTGCTTATGTTCAGGGACGTGTTCTGGAATTGTGGAGCCACAGCAAATGGGGTGTTCTTAGCGGTGAACGCGCAGGCTTGAGTCTTAGTGGGGTTGAAATGGACTTGGTTTAGTCTGCCCCAATCGGAGACACTAGTTAGTGTACTCGATTTCAGACAACAGCCGAGGAAATCGAGATAAACTGTTTTTTACCATTAAAAACTTCCCCCCTTCCACTTCCCGACCTCAGATCGCCCGTAAATTATTTTTCCTTTCATTTTTGTTACATTCTCTTCCTTTTCGATATCTGTGGTTTCATCCAACTATTATTCTTTTTTCACTTTTTACTATTTTCAAAGGTATTTTATTTCATTGAGCATCATGAATTATAACTTTATTTACTTGTTCCAGATTCAAGATGTGTTTGGATCTAGAAGTAAATGGTTGCTGCTTTTGCGTAGGTCTAAAGATGGGGTCTTTTGTCATCGGTTACACCGGCCTCGTGGTAAATATCATAATATAGCAACATGAGTATGAGTTTACAGTGTAGTGTATAATAATGACACTGCGGTCTGACCTTTGTCAATATCATTTCAAGAAGGGTGCGAATTTATTATAAGAAATAAAAACCCGACTGCGTAAAATAAAAATTCACTGAAAAGAGAAAAAAAAACGTTTTATGAGTAAGGGGGTTAATCCTTACTCATAAAACGTTATTTAACTAATATACTAAATAACGTCACTCTATTGTCATTGTCAAATAATGTGACATTATTTACCCTTAGTAAACCTAATTAGTAATTTAGTGATTTTATGAGTAAGGGGGTATGTACTTTGTTTGTAATCTATAGAGTTTTGTACATAACTTGAATTTAAATAGGTATGTTTGGTATGGTCTTTTGTTTCTTTTTTGTAATAGGTATCTGTTTGTCCCCAAATGCAATAAGTAGGTAAATTATAAAATGCAAGCAAAAAAAAAGTGACCCACCTTCAAAGAGACATCAGTTAGGTATTAATCGCGACAATAGTAGTTCATTTACCTACTTGTTCTTATATGCCTGTGTTCATTTAGCATATTGTAGAATTGATACTTTTTGTTTAAAATTAACTATTTTTGTACATTTCCCAAATAGTAAGTATTACGGTTTTTAGGGAAACCGTGAGAAATGTTCAAATAAGGCTCATATTTTACAAAAAACATTCATAACACACAATGTGCCAAATGAACTTCTACTGTCGCTCGCTGTCACATCACGTCACTGAAACATCTATCCATATTGTTCTAGAGAGGTAAAAAAAAACTCGAAAAAATTCTCCCGCCTCGTACGTAACTGACGAAGTTGGAACCTTAATATTTTGAAGTCAACGAAAAGTTATTTATTTTTCAATTTTGAGTTTCATGCAATTTTCAATATCTTTCTAGGTTTGTCACTGACCGAGGATATGCATATCCTAACTATGTAATCCTTTATTTGTTTGTTTGTTACGCCTTCACGCCTCAACTACACAACGGATCATCATCAATTTGGCATGCAGATAGACTATGGTAGGTATGGAGAAGGACATAGACTTTTTATCCCGGGAACGCGGGTGAAACCGCGGGGTACAGCTAGTAATCCTAACTTAACATTATAAATGCGAAAGTGAGTTTGTTTGTTTGTTACGCCTTCACGTTTCAACTACTCGACGGATCAACATGAAATTTGGCATGCAGATAGCCTATGGTATGGAAAAGGACATAGGCTACTTTTTGTCCTGGGAACGCGGGTGAAACCGCGGGGGACAGCTAGTAATATTATAAATGCGAAAGTGAGTTTGTTTGTTACGTCTTTACGCAGTAACTACTAATCGAATCATCATGAAATTTGGCATGCAGATAGCGTATAGTATGGAAAAGGACATAGGCTACTTTTTATCCCGGAAACGCGGGTGAAACCGCGGGGGACAGCTAGTTATTGATAAAACAATATAATACAATATGGGATAAACAAATATTACAAAAAAAAACATACTTAGATTATTGGTTTGTCCCCGGATTCTATACATTAAAGAGCTTGTTTTTCTCTTTTCAGTTATTTTTTATTTTACGCAGTCGGGTTTTCTTGTTTCTTTTAATTTGAAGTCTATTAATAAAGCAAAAACCGGCCAAGTGCGAGTCAGATTCGCGCACCGAGGGTTCCGTACAGACCTGTAGGTATATAAGTGAATGGTAGTATAGACCTGAGTATTTGATATGAATTTCAATTTATGACGTATTAAAAATAAACTACTTACTAGATCTCGTTCAAACCAATTTTCGGTGGAAGTTTGCATCGTAATGTATATCATATATTTTTTATAGATTTATCATTATCTTATTTTAGAAGTTACAGGGGAGGGGGGGGGGGGGGACACACATTTTACCACTTTTGAAGATTCTCTCGCGCAAACTATTCAGTTCAGAAAAAATATATATTTGAAACCTCAATATCATTTTTGAAGACCTATCCATAGACACATATATTATGGGTTTTATTAAAAAAAAAAATTGAGATTCAGTTCTAAGTACGGGGACCCCCAAAATTTATTGTTTTTTTTTCTATTTTTGTGTGAAATCTTAATGCGGTTCACAGAATACATCTACTTACCAAGTTTCAACATTATAGTTCTTATAGATTCGGAAAAAGTGGCTGTGACATACGGATGGACAGACAGACAGACAGACATGACGAATCTATAAGGATTCCGTTTTTTGCCATTTGGCTACGGAACCCTAAAAAAAGGAGCACGATCTGTTTGAATTATCGTTTACCTAATAATATTTCTGATTATTTTTATTTTCAGGTAAAACACACTAAAAACATATTAGTAATAATACAATATATTTTTTCAGCTTACCGGATTTTCAACATTGTATATGGGACATATTATGATGTTGTATGTATCGCAGAAACTCGATGTCTTTGATACTATCTTTTTAAAAATAGTGCTGTACTTAGCATTGGCATTTAGTATTCTACACTTTATATCTTCGATTTGTCTAATCGTTGGCGTGCATAAGGTACCTAAGTGCTTTTTTTTTATTTATTAAGACTTAATTACAGTGTTTACATAATTAATATTCTGTCAAATCGCAGATTGATTTGTCGACAGAACAGCCCTCTTTATTTTAAGCTAAGTATAAAAATAACATAACATTTGGTAACCTAGAAAAAGTGTACTTATTTACTTAGTCCTAGTTTACAAATCGAAATGTATTGATCAAATTTCAATTCAAATCATTTCTTACACTTATGAATCTATTATAATTGTTGTTGAGTGAGTGATTCTTTTAATATATTGTACGTATTGTTAGATGTTTTGTGAATGGTGTTTTTAGGTAAGTACTTTTCAACACTACGCTTACCGGCATTTTAAAATTACTTAATTTTATGTTTTACTCTATAAGTGAATTTTGTAAATTCTTTTGAGAAAAATAAATTCTTTAACCGTAACCTTAATAATACATACCTTGCTCTATTTGAACTACGCTCGGGCACAGAATATTTAATAGTACATAGCTCGGGCTAGAAAGCTATATTCCTTTTCCTTCCTGTTATACTCTATGTTAGGTATATTGTTCTAATAATACATTTTAAAGATTTAACTTTTTGATGTAATACATACTTAGGTAATCCTGTAATGGCATCTCACTGCATAATCCAAACAATTTATTGTAGTTTTTATTTACTTACTAATGACTTTTTAACTAAATATTTTACGTATCTTATCTGCAGAATTTTTATTTTATCTAAAAAATGTGTATTGAAAGTCAATCCATAGCATCCTAGTCCGTAGATCAGCGGTGAGTCAACCATTGCATAGTACAGTCTCAGACCAAGAAAAAATGAAACACGGAACGGTTTGTGTTCTTAAGTGACGCAAGTAATAGGAAGCCGGCGTTCTTGTAAATACATGGTCTCACACACACATATAGACCATAGGAAGCCGATCGGTTATCATTCCGTATTGAGAAGTTGACAGTGACAATAAGGCATAAGAGAGGCACGATTTGGGCACGATGCCCTATGAAAATCTTTGGGCATAAGGTACCATTTGTGCCTGCTTGGGCCAGTACTGATTTTACTCACGCACACCTAGGAAATGTTTTGCTTCACTTCCTTATAAGGTGACAATCCGTCTTGATTTTTTTATAATATAAAAAAATCAAGTTGGAGTGTCTGTACAAATGTATAGAGATACAGACATATTATGTCTATGAGTGAGTAGGTACCCGTGGTAGGTACAGTATATACATGATGTTCCTACTAAGTAAATGTTTAAGATTATGCTTACTATTACCACAGTATTGACATCTTTTGGTAACTTCAGTAGCTTTGACCTGCGTAAGTGCCCTACTAGGGCCTAAATTGAATAAATGGCTTTGACTTTGACTATGCAGATCGGACCACCTATATCGTTTTTCGTAGTAGACCTTCTGTCACGTAGACTTTTGTTATGCGTTGCGTTGTATGTATTGCGTAGTTTTTTACACACTTGCTCTTAAAGTGGCTCTTATTGCACCGATTTTAGTATCATAAGACAGCTTATTACGAACTAGTGCTTTTTACTTTACATTACCGCACTCGTGTTTTATGATATTATCCCGATTATGTTAAGTAGCATTCTTAATTTAAACGGGTAAAAAAGTTGTTAAGCTAGTTGGAGGCCTTCTAGGCGGCTTTAAAACTCCAACAGTAGGTTGACCACTAGCCTACCGAGCACCGATCCGCAGTGGGCATGCGTGGTGGAGTATCTTCCCATTCCCTTTAACCATGATTTGTGAAAGGAGGCCTGTGCTCAGCAGTGGGACATCATAGGCTGAAGATGATGAATAAATTAAAAGTGGAGACAATATTGCTAGCTCATTAGGTCAACCCATCATTTTAATCTCAAGGAAAAATATTTATTTTAATTGTAATTTGTGATTTGCAGAACAGTCTCGGATGTATAAAGGCATACATAGTCTACCTGAACATCTTTATTGGTAACCAGATTATCTCGCTGATCGCCCAAATATTTACATTCAACTTCATTGGATTTCTGATTAGTTTACCTCTCATAAGTAAGTACTGCTTTACTTAGGTATATACCTAAGTATGCTATTCAATAGTGAAACCTAGTAGATAGTACCCTTCTGGCTGGCTACCTTCAAGTTGAAAATCTGGTGTGGCCAAGCTGGTGTGTTCCGACAGCTGCACATGAGAGCCAGTGCTTCTAGGCTTTGTGTGCTTACCACCTTCGGCCACATCATCACTTACCATAGTGAGATTGTGGTCAAAACATTCGCAGTAAAAAAAACTTTCATTCTGGTCCATACCGCTTTTTCTGAGGTTTTTGACTCCCATTATGTTCAAGGATAAAAATTACCGGAGGTGTATGATTTTTAGCATAAACAAACAAGTGTAAATAGAGCTTTTAGGTACACACGGCTACAGATCAAGCTATACATTTCCAGTATAAGCTGATCTCGCATTGTATTGGATTTCTGTACAATGGGAGGTCAGCTTATACTAGAAATGTATAGCTTGATCGGTATCCGTGTGTACCTAACTAATAGCTCTATTTACCAACGCTTACCTTACCTTTGTCCCACCCAAATGTCGTAAAAAAAAACAAAAACAAACTTAAATTAGGTAGGTACTTATTGCTTCCATTTTCACGCCATTTTTACGCCCTCAATGTGTACAAGTAATTTCTATTGGAATCGTTTATTCCGTATTGAAATGTTGAATTGGACATCACTAGGTAGGTACTCAGCGCACTTTACTCCGCTAAAATAATTTCATACTTTCTTGCTACCTAGCGCCATTCTGCAGGGATTAGGATTGGAACTGTTATTTACTGCTTAAAGCTGAACAAATTTGCAACTGTTTCCCTATAGCTTGACGCGCTAAACCATCACAACAGGTTAAAAGTTAAATATCAGTAACGAGGCGGGAAATTAGAATTATTGCGAGTTTTTTTTTACCTTCGTAGAACAATATGGATAGATATTTCAGTGATTTGCGACCATAGTAGTTAATTTAGCATATTGTAGAATTGATACTTTTTATTTAAGATTAACTATTTTTGTACATTTCCCAAAATAGTAAGTTTTACTGTTTTTAGAGAAACCGTGAGAAATGTTCAAATATGGCTCATATTATACAAAAAACATTCATACCAAAATGTGCCATATGAACTTCTACTGTCGCTAATCACTGAAACATCTATCCATATTGTTCTACGAAGGTAAAAAAATATAAAAACTTGAAAAAATTCAAATTTCCCGCTTCGTAACTGATGTTTACCCATAAGAGATTGTTCTCCTTACCTCTACTCTCCAGTTTCGATTTTTTTTGGAAAAACGTTTGTTTTTGAAACATATTTTCTTTATGTTCATCTTTTATTCTCTGAAACGAAAAAAACTTTAGTAAAATATCTTAATAAATTGTCATTTATGTTTACAGTGCTACTGATGTATATCTTGGCAGTAGTTAACGGCTACCATAAAGAATTGGGAAAGAAACCAACAGCTGCAGTCATTTATCCAGTCACCGGTGTGACAGTCAATAACTTTACACCCATGGCTGCAGTTACGAATCCAGCCACCGGTGCAGTCGGTTATGGTCCATCTGGTGATTTATATACATCAGCTACAGTTACCGGTCCAGTCGGTTTCGGAGCCCCTAATAATGGATACACAGCTGCAAACATCAGTCCAGTTGGTTACGGAGCCCCTAATAATGGATACACAGCTGCAAACACCGGTCCAGTTTTTTTTTTTTTTTTTTTATGTCATTAGGTTGACAAACAGGCTGACGGTCCACCTGATGGTAAGTGGTCACCGCCGCCTATGGACATTTGCAATACCAGGGGGATTGCCGATGTGTTGCCGACCTTGAAGAGCTCTTTTTACGCCCCTTTTGAAGAACCCCATATCGTAGCGCTGAGGGAAAACCGTAATGGGGAGCTCATTCCACATCCTTATGGTCCGCAGTAGGAACGTCCGACTGAACCGTTGTGTGGACGATCGAGGCGGCTCGAGGATATGAGGATGAACTCCACATCGCCGGCGAGCGGTGCGGTGGTAGAAAGGTGATGATGGCACCAGGTCAAAAAGTTCTTGAGAACACTCCCCATTATATAGACGGTAGAACACACATAGAGAGCCAATATCTCTCCGAAGGCTGAGAGGTTCCAAACGGCTAGTGAGTTCGGGATCGCCAACTATACGAGTGGCCCGCCTTTGAACCGAGGCAAGTGGATCAAGCTGGTAAGTGGGTGCGCCTGCCCAGAGGTGTGAGCAGTACTCCATATGCGGCCTAACCTGCGCTTTATATAGCTGCAGCCGCTGGAGTGGTGTAAAGTACCACTTAGACCTATTAAGCACACCCAGCTTTTTTGAAGCCAGTTTGGCTTTACTTTCCAAATGACCTCGAAACTGGACATCACTCGCAATGTCGACACCGAGGATCCCGATACTCTTTGAGATGACGAGGGGAGTGTCTTCAAACTTTGGTGCAGCTACGAATGGGGTTTTTTTCGCGGAGAACGCGCAAACCTGTGTCTTCAAAGGGTTAAAACGGACTAAATTAAGTCTCCCCCATTCCGAGACCCGCTCCAAGGAGGTCTCGACTTCAGACACAAGTTGTATTCGGCTTTCCTCCACCATGGACCGAGGGATGTTAGCACGGCCAGTATATTGGGCATCACCCGTGCTGTCATCCGCATAGCAGTGAATGCCGGGAATTTTCAGCATATCATTGATATGCAAGATGAACAGTGTGGGCGATAGCACGCAGCCTTGTGGTACGCCAGCATTAATATTCTTGATATCGGAGCAACATCCGTCAACAGCGACCTTGATGCTCCGATCAGCAAGAAAGCTGGTCACCCAAGTGCACAAACCCTCGGGAATTCCATATGACGGTAGCTTCGATAGAAGCGCCCTGTGCCAAACCCGGTCGAAGGCCTTAGCAATATCTAGGCCAACTGCCAAAGACTCGCCTTTACTCTCTATGGCTTCAGCCCATCGGTGCGTCAGGTAAACAAGAAGGTCTCCAGCTGAACGACCATGACGGAAGCCGTATTGGCGGTCGCTTATCAGCTGGTGCTCCTCTAGGTACCTGAGCAGCTGAGTGTTGATGATCCGCTCCATCACCTTAGAGAGAAGGGAGGTTATCGCTATAGGCCTGTAGTTTGACGGATCTGTTCGATCACCCTTTTTGGGGATCGGATGTACTAGGGCGGTCTTCCACGAAGAAGGAACACGTCCGGCGGTATAGGAAAGCCTGAATAGGCGCGTCAACACAGGAGACAACTCTGGAGCACACGTCCTTAGCACAATGGCGGGGATACCATCCAGTTGGTTACGGAGCCCCTAATAATGGATACACAGCTGCAAACACCGGTCCAGTTGGTTACGGAGCCCCTAATAATGGATACACAGCTGCAAACACCGGTCCAGTTGGTTACGGAGCCCCTAATAATGGATACACAGCTGCAAACACCGGTCCAGTTGGTTACGGAGCCCCTAATAATGGATACACAGCTGCAAACACCGGTCCAGTTGGTTACGGAGCCCCTAATAATGGATACACAGCTGCAAACACCGGTCCAGTTGGTTACGGAGCCCCTAATAATGGATACACAGCTGCAAACACCGGTCCAGTTGGTTACGGAGCCCCTAATAATGGTCACACAGCTGTAGTCCAGACGGTCATGGAGCCCGTAATAAAAAATGGTAACACAGCTGCAGTCGCCGGTCCAGTCACTTACTGAGTCCCTACTTATGAACTTACAACTACAGCTCCAATTGATTACAGTAAAGTGTACACACGTAGACACAAGATTATGAATAAAATTATTAAGTAGTTCGTGGACAGTAGGTACGCCGATATGTGTTTCTACTATTTTTATTATATTAATACGTGAACCAAAAATGTATACGGGGAAGAAGTGCACAAAGCTAATATTTTGATATAATAATGCATTGCGAATACATAATTAAAAACCCATTACACACACTTACAATGTGAAACATTACATTCACTACCATGCGTTTGACCCACAGGTTTGACCCAAAGATTAATATAATACTTATTAGGCGTGCCCCTTACTATACATCTCAGAGTATATAAATACTACGTACAACTATACATCTCAGAGTATATAAATACTACGTCTATACATGGTTTGACCTCGTTTGACACACCAAACACAACTCTACTCTTTTGTATATCTTCTTGTTAGTTTCGTATTATGACAACCAAATTATTTTGGACTTATTTTTTTCCAGTTGTCAATTTATTTGTGATAAAAATTATATTCAAATTTGACTCATAGGCGACCTCTAGTTAAAATAAATACCTACGCTGTTTGAGTTTATTTGAATTAACCAACCTAATCAAAGGTTTCCAGCTGTGTAGCGATTTCGTAACTTCATTTGATTCCGTTACAATATAGAATAAATAAGTATTAAATAACGCGGAGGTACTTCCCCAGTCGGGATACTCCACGTACGAGATAACCCGTTATATAGATTTAGCTATTTTTTTTGTTAGGTAGCTACAATTTAATGAAACTTGTAGCTAAATTTATTTCCCTACTTTTCCCGAGCTCTTTTTAATTTAAAAGGAGTGCTCGCTGTTTTAATAATATTGTGAAATCGTAATTAACCTGTAAAAAAAACGTACTGATTTTTAATGCTCTCGTGTTTGATTTAATAAAACATGATTTTTTATTGTGATCTATCTACCTACTAATAACATTTAACTACTTCTAAGACCTTTCTTCTTAGTACTTTAAGTTTGGCAACCAAATCTAAAATAGGATTTATTTCTGCCAGTGTCGAGTTATATTTTAGTTTCCAGTCACAGTAAATCACTTTCACATTAGTCCTCAGTCAGTCAACGTCCATAAAAGTCATGTTTTAGTACATTGTACAATGGTGGTCATTGAACTAAAACTCTTCACGGACTTTTTGAGACAACTTCAAAAGTCACGATACACATAATTCATTTCATATCACTTCACTGGTGCACATGGATGATCTTTATTGGTTAAAATACCACCAAAAATACACAAATTTATGAAAATAAGAATGAAAACGCAAAGTCACTCTGCAAGTTCTGTCTCAAAAAGTCCGTGAAGAGTTTAAGTACAATGACCACCATTGTAGTAAAACATGACATAAGGACGGTGACTGACTGAGGACTATTATGTGAAAGTGATTTATTGTGACTTGTGACAGTCTGGAAACACTGACAGAAAATAAAAAAAGACAAAACTGGCAGAAATAAGCCCCAATTTGGGCTTGGTTGCCAAACTTAAAAATAAGAAGAAGAAAGCTAGCAGTTGGCAGCACTGTAATCAATATGTCAAAATATCATGATGATAGCTCAGCAAAACCAAAACAAACCAACTTTTACTCACCTTATTTATGATTAGTTTATATAAAATTCTACTGTGCTCATGTGCTGTACTATATCCAGCACAAGCAAATATTTGATGGAAAACCATCGATGTTTACACAGAATTCTTTGAAACAATCATAGTTCTTGCGAGGCTGTGCTGCCAGGGAACCGTTATGGACATAAAGGCGTGTAGATTATGCTGCGAAAACGAAGCAACAATTAATATTTTCGAATACAGTGTAGATGGTGTTGAACTGTGTAAAAAAATAATGCATTGCTTTAAAAATGTACACCTAGATAAAGACGACGGGCTGCCAGAACTCGTCTGCGGTGATTGTGAACAGCAAGTATACGGGTACTATGAGTTTGTGTTGCGGTGTGAGGCTACAGACAAGAAATTACGTTCCCTAGCTCCTCTGAGTCTTGTTGACGAACTTGACGTGAAAGATGAGATTAATATAGACAGTAATGACGACCAAGATTTCAAGGATGAGCTACCAGAACACCTAGAACTAGATGAGCCGGTCGAAATTAAAGTTGAATTTACCGATAATAATGTTATTGATAAACTTGAAGAATATAAACATAAGCTTATTACAGAACTTATACAAGAGAAATCAGAAAAAGCAATATTGAACACCAGTCGTAAAGCAAAAAAGAAAAAAAATAAGAAAAAGTCCAAGTATAAAGAGATGAATTTCACATGCTCCACTTGTGGACGAAGCTGCGTCAATCGATCAACTCTAGCTGTACACATGCGTGCTCATAATAATGAGCGACCATACCCATGTACTTCCTGTGACAAATCCTACAAAGACAGTGGAACACTAAAAAGGCATGTATCAAGAAATCATTTGAAGGAGAAAAGAAAAAGGAACTTTATTTGCGAGAGTTGTGGCAAAAGCTTCTTTTCTAAAAATGATGTAACTATTCACATACGAACCCACACTGGTGAAACTCCATACGCCTGTCCTATATGCCCGGGGAGGTTTACACAAATAAGCGCATTGCTAAGACACAAGCGACGTCATGCTGGTGAAAGAACACATCCATGTCTAGAATGCTCCAAGAGTTTCTGTACTAAAGAAGAATTAAAAAACCATCTACCTGTTCATACCAGTGAGAAAAACTTCTCCTGTCCAATCTGCAAAATCCCTTTCAAGTATCAAAACAATTTGAAGAAGCATATTAGAACGCATACAGAAAAAAATAAGTTCATTTGCAATTACTGTGGACGTGTATGTACTACAAAGGGTAATTTGAAGGTACACATTGACCGTCAGCATTCAGAAAAGTCTGGCCATTGCAGCACATGTTCTAAAAATTTTTCAAATATAGAAGCCCATATGTGGAAGCATACTGGAGAAAGACCGCTAAAATGTGAACTATGTACTAGTAGTTTCTTTGAATTGAAGGCTTTGGCCCACCACATAAACTTTAAACATAAGAAAACTGATAAATATAAATGTGAAGTGGAGGGTTGTTTGAAAACTTTCCCATCAAGACCAATGTTACACTTCCATACAGCAAAATTTCACAGTACACACATCCCTTTCCCGTGCGACAGATGTTCACGAGGATTTTATAGAAAAAATGATCTTGCAAGACATAAAATCGGTACTCACAAGGAAAAACTTAAATAGTTTCATAATGACTGGTTCATGAGTCATTTTTAACTTAGAGTTTATAATTCTTAAGCTCTTGAAAGAACATTGAGATCTCAAATAGCTCCTCACAGTAAAGTTCTTACCCTTGATCCTGAGGGTTGATAGAGGCTATGTGCCAAGGTTAAACCAAAAATGTATGTAAATCCATAATTAAGGCTGACCTTATTTTTAAGCTATTACTATTAAATTAGTTTATATCTAGTCTGTAATATTTATAATTATAATAATATGAAGTATAATTTTATTTGCCTTCTCATTTATTTATTAGATGCAATAAAATATGATATAGGATATAAATATGGGTAAGTTATCCTGGGACATTCCTCACACACGGTCATCTGATCCCAAACTAAGCAGAGCTTGTACTATGGCAACCAGATAACTGATATAATACATATATTACTTTTTGTTTTTAAATACATAATTACACCCAGACTCAGGACATACAGACATGTTCATGCACACAAATGTATGTCCTGTGTGGGAATCGAAACCACGACCTGCGGCACTATAGGTTAAGACTCCACGTCTTAACCAACTGCGCCAACGGGCCCGTATAGTCGGCTGATATTGAATTAAAACAACAAGTTTATGCTATACAATTTTAATTCTTAGTGCTGATGAATATCATGATCCATGATCCAAAAAAACAAACCGTATCACAGTCCGCCACAGATAATGTAAAGCTTGTAAACATAGAAATTAGAGAAATATCAACAGAACAGAACTTGAGGTATTTGAGATGAAGAATAAAATACATCTGTACAATTTGCTAAATATTAACAATCTGTAGACTGTGCAAGCTGGATGGTAAAATCTTGCAAACTCAGCATTCATTGCACTAATATAAATTTAATACATTGTCACCAACACATCTCCCATGTTTTGTACAAATAACATTATTATTAAATACATTGCGATCTAAATTCATTATATACACTATAATTATACCATCTGAATATTAAATATATATGTATAATATATATTGCAAAGTGTACAATCAATTTTTGATCCAGTCAAAATATAACTATCGGTAAAATATTGCAGAATATAAATATTGATTTTAAAACTAAATAATAATAATAAAAAAGGCAATAAACAGCTTGCGAACTTTATAAATTCAAACATCAGTCAACAATAATATTAATTTATGCCCGATACTCTGTAATATTTTAAAAAGCTATGCTGTTGTATAAACATGCTTTATCCGTCACATGGGCTTAGCTAAGGATATTTTATAACAATCGTTCAGAAAAAATGCACCGGTGTGCAAAATGTACAACAAATAAAATGTTACTAAATACATAAGTTCTCACATACACAACATACTGACATACATAAGGAAATATACCTACACGTGTATTGAAGCTCTTATAATTAGGCCCCGCTCACACGATCGACCGATGCGAGCCATCCTATGCTAAACCCAAATTGAAAAACTTGCAAAATTAGCACCAGAGAAATTTAGGTTACAATATTAATTGTACACAAATATCGAGTCGATGTCACCGAATACGCTAGCATTATCATTTAGAAAAAATACTTACACGTACAAATTTAATTAAAAATTGTGAATTTAAAAATAATAAAATTGTGACTAAAAATGCAAACGATGATTTATAATAATAATTAAAAAAGTTATAATTCGTCAATACGATTTTAGATAGTTTACAAATAATTTGTATTTTCCGTCCAATATAAGGCATTTCCGTAGTCGTCAAATGTGGATTTATTAAAAAGGTAAACAGGTCAAACCCAGTCGATTAAAACTTAATATAAACAAAATTCCATTGGTACATGAAACATATCAACAAGATACGAATAAGCGACGAAAGTCGTAGCGTGTCTGAACGAGACAGAAATATAAATAAATACAATAAATTAATCAACGATTATCCGATCAACTGTCTCGCTCTAACAGTTTCAGTCTCGATCGAGATTACATAGCACTTGACTTATTGCTTGGCGAGTAATTAAAAATTATGTGTCCGTAATCTAATGAGAGCTTCGATCAAATATACCCTAGCCGCCTTATTAATAAATAAGTTGTAAGTCAGTCTTGTAATACCCAGGTATTAAGATATCCTCATCCCTTTTTGTTTATATGACATTAGAGAGTGACGGATATATTTGAATCCTAGGTATTACTATACTTGACTTAAAATGAGGGGGTAGATGTTGGGTTACATACAAAATCAATGCTAAATACTGTCCGCGTGAATATATACTTATACAGCTACATTTGTTTACTAACGAACTGAGACAAGTTTTAATTTTTTTTTAAGTTCAAACTAATCACGACCGTAGCTCCTAGTAATAAAGTCCCAAATCTTCAAAATATAATCTTATACTTACGAACATTCGTCACAAAAATAGAAATGAAAAGACCTATGTTAATTTTTTTAAATAATATTTGTATTGGCCAACCTACAACAAAGTGTGTTGGTTTAAAATCGGTAATTTTGTTCAGAATTTGAAATTATTTGTTAGTTTAAAGTTTCAAAATAACTTATTCTATCTATATGTACTTCCCGAAAGTAAGACCTCCGGCCGATAAATTGATATTTCGGGCATTGTTTTTGCATGATTAAAATTCACATTGCGACATTGTGAAACGTGTTGACACATTGGCTGTGTTTCAATCAAACTAAAACAAAGGTGACGTATTTTTTGCATTGACCTGCAATCTAGGGTATTTAAGATCGAAGAATGAGTCACAGACGCTTCGTCAAAATTCGGCGAGGTCACTTACCTCACACATTTTTTATAAGAAATAAATATACAAATGATTTTACTCGCCACGCAATTAGTTCACACAATCACAAATTATATCATGCTACAAGCGGTCTTTTAAAATGTCTCCCAAAGGTCTTCACTAATAGAACGCAGTGGAATATTATAAGATATCGTCCAACTACAGCCGAATTATCGCGGTGTCGTATATTATCGTGCACATATCGTCATTAGCACTTCAACGTGATTTCAAAATATAACATCGTATTTGTCCGATTATTGTCGGATCAAGTCGACTCCGCTTTCATGGTGGTTATAGTCTAGCCACAACATCTATTGCGATCGTTTTGAATTAACAGTGATTCAAATTAGTCTACCTCAGGTGCACCTTAGAAAAGGCCAAAGGATAGATGTCGACAAATGTCATAAATACGATCAATTTTTGTATGGGATTTCAAATGTTAATATCATACAAAAGTTGATTCATTTGGTGATGAAAACTATCGACTGAACCTCAAGTCACTAAGCCGCCCCTTATATGACCAACTAGTTTATCAGCAGCCCCTTCTATGAACAACTAGTTGCCCAGAATGCCTCAGGATATTTATTTATTTATACTACACTGTAAATTCAAAGCGATCACAATTCAACAAAACCCACCAATAAGTGAGACCTCACACCATAAAGCTCAATTTATAGCCTGTTCGGTCATCTGCAGACACAAGGCATCTAGACTGGAGTAGTCGTCAGTAAGTGTGTGAATGGTGGGTGTGTGTTGTGCGAGGGTGTGTGAGTGTGGGTGTGGGGGGAGTGCGGAGGGTGGGAAGGGGGGGTAAGAGTGCGACTTGCCGCGCGCGTGCGGGGGGCCCTTGGCCGGCGTCTGCCAACATGACACACGCTTGTGCGGCTTGTACCCGCCGTGGGGAGCTATGCGCCATCTGTAAATGTATACACATTCGTTTTAATTCACCCGCACTTCTTTAAAGGGTGGAAGTACTAACAATATGAACAACTTTTACTATGTGACCAACTCTGATGTATAATTTTTTTAATACATTTTGATCTAGGTTGATAATTACGGATGTTAAGGATAAGAGGTAGCTGCTAATACTAGTTGGTCATATAAGGGGCGGCTGGTAAAACTAGTTGGTTATATGAGGAGCGGCTGGTAAAACTAGAAGTCATATACGGGGCGGCTGCTAAAACTAGTATAGAACGGCTTGTAAAACTAGTTGGGCATGTAAAGGGCGGCTGGTAAACTAGTTGGTCGTATAAGGGGCGGCTGAGAAACAAGTTGGTCATATAAGGGGTGGCTGATAAACTAGTTGGTCATATAAGGGGCTGCCGATAAACTAGTTGGTCATATAGGGGGCGGTTGGTAAAACTAGTATAAGGGGCGGCTGAGAAACAAGTTGGTCATATAAGGGGTGGCTGATAAACTAGTTGGTCATATAAGGGGCTGCCGATAAACTAGTTGGTCATATAGGGGGCGGTTGGTAAAACTAGTTTACTACTAGTTTAATTATAAGTGTGTAAGTGACCTTTTTTTTTTTTTTTTTTTTTATACCACTTAGGTGGCAAACAAGCATACGGCCCGCCTGATGGTAAGCGGTTACCGTAGCCTATGGACGCTTGCGTGTTATCACGCGCGCGTTGATATATGTGAGGATGGACTCCCCGTCGATGGCGAGAGTTGCGATGGTAGAAAGTAGCCGTGGGCATCATCATAAACAATTCTTCAGAACACCGTCCGTTGTACAAGCGGTAGAACACACATAAGGAGGCAAAGTCTCTCCTCAGACTGAGGGGCTCTAAACAGCTTGTGAGCTCGGGATCGTCGACAATTCTGATGGCACGTCATTGAACCGAGTCTAAAGGATCAAGCTGGTATCCAGGTGCCCCCGCCCATAGATGACAGCAGTACTCCATATGAGGCCGGACTTGCGACTTGTAAAGTTGCAGCCTTTGCCCCGATGTGAAGTACTGCCTCGTTCTGTTGAGCACTCCGAGCTTTTTGGATGCCAGCTTAACCTTGTCTTCTAAGTGACTTCGGAACAAAACGTCGCTAGAAATGTCGACGCCAAGGATCCCGATGCTTTTGCTGATGTTCAGGGACGTGTTCTGGAACTGTGGAGCCACAGCAAATGGGGTTTTCTTAGCGGTGAACGCGCAGGCTTGAGTCTTAGTGGGGTTGAAATGGACTAGGTTTAGTCTGCCCCAATCGGAGACACTAGTTAGTGTACTCTCGATTTCAGACAACAGACCTAGGTTTAGGGCACCTCCTGTTGAGCGGCATGTCCGAGACGTGGTGGAAGAACTGTCCGGGCGGCAGGCGGTGCCGCAGCCGCTTCAGCGCCGTCTGCAGCTCCGGACGACTGAACGCCTCGTGGTGGAGAGCCTACGACAATTATACTTTGTACAGTTTTTTAAATTAAAATGAAGCTTTGCAGACGTTTGGGACTAATTCACAAAATGTAGGTACTCTAAATACTTCACCAATGGAACGTGTAAAAGTTTTATATGTCGTAATAATAAATTAAAATATTATTATTCATATCGAAATCCCTCGAAATAGTTTTAAATAAATAAAATAAATATTCTGGGACATTCCTCACACACGGTCATCTGATTCCAAACTAAGCAGAGAACTATTACTATACTATGGAAACCAGATAACTGATATAATACATAGACTACTTTTTGTTTCAATATACATAATTACACCAAGACTCAAGTCATACAAACATGTTCATGCACACAAATGCATGTCCTGTGTGGGAATCGAACACATGACCTGCGGCGCGATAGGTCGAATCTTAACCAACTGGCCCGCCCGTTTTGGAAAATTCATATAGATTTTGCAGCCATTGGAAACAGCCCAAAGTTTTTGTATGAATTCTTTTTATACATTTTTATATCTCCTACTCTTCTTTGTGTACTAGTGTGCAGTATTAGTTGATATCTTTTTAATTATTTTGTGTTTTTGTAACAAACGATCGGGATCGAAATGAGCAAGCGAAGTGGGCCTCAATGGCCTTCACTTATGCTGCATGCAGCTAAATTATTTCGGTTAGGTTTGTTTAGGCGGTTGGTTACCTTCTCAACGAGCCAGCAGTGCAGCGACATGGGGTCCACAGGCGACTCGTGATCGTCGTCCCCCAGACATACTGAGACGGGCAGCCGTGGAACTGCTCCACCAGTTCCACCACCGGGCAAACTAGCCATGCTCACGTTCTTTGATGCTGGAAAAAATATTTGCATCAAATATGTTGTAGTATTTAACAGACTTTAAAAAAAGGAGATTTTCAATTGGCTACTTGACAGTTATAATGAAAAAATATGAAATATGTTAGATATGATAGCTAATAGGTTAACAATAATTACACAATATGTTTTTTGCATAATAATATTTTTTTAATATTTTATTTTAGGAAATAAAAAGTGTTTTTTTTTATCTGTGGATTACAAGAACCGAAACGCGGGCGGCCGGGATTGAGCATCTATGGTTTGTTTGTGAGGTTTGTGACGTCAAATTTAACTAGAGGTGTGAAACTCATCAAAAATATAAGCGCGCACGCCCACTGCGTATCGGCTCGATTCGACGCGCGGTACGCGTTACGTCGTGGAATATAGGTACAAATTGAGCTGATCTGCGAGCTGAGTCATTGAACCGGCTCACACACCTGAGCCGTGAGCTGTTATGCAGCTCGCGTATTTTTGTTTAGTTACACACCTCTAGTTTTGTTTATAGAGACGTGACGTCACACCTGACAAATGTCACGTGACCGGGTGTTTTTGCGCGAATTTCAAATGAAATGTTAAAAAATATTTTTTTTTCCTTGTAAATAAAATTTTTTTGATAAAAAGATAATTGTAAGAGGTATAAAATACACGTATGTCAATTTTAAAATATGTTTCCGAAAACTGTCAAGTAGCCAATTCTGTTGATGTTATTTTTTTTTTATGTTTGTTACCTCATAACATTTATTAATAGATTTGGAAAATTCTTTTTTGTTTGGAAGGGTACACTTCCCGTTTGGTCCCATTTTCATCAGGATAGGATTCGATTGCTTTTTAATGTACTTTGAAGTCAGTTAAGTTTTTTTGTAAAACAGTTTTCGATTATTTTATACTTCTAAGGTGGCAAAGAAGCATACGGCCCACCTGATGGTAAGCGGTTTACGTAGCCTATGGACGCTTGCAACACCAGGGGTATCATTCGCGCGTTGCCGACCCTACAGAAATATCTTCACACTCTTTTTGAAGAACCCCATGCTGTATTCCATTGGTTAGTTTAAACCTATAAGGACGTGATCCTGTTGTCGGATCACACCGATAGGTGCTTGGTGACAGATTTTCAACTTGAGGGTGGTAGCCAGCCAGGTGGGTATAACAAAGTACCCTATCACCGTGCTATGATGCTATATAAAAAAATATCTCATGATGTTTTAACTTCGCGGAAAGCTCAAGTTCATTGTAGGATTACAAACCTGGACCTTCGTCTTGGGATCCGACGTTATTACCACCGAGCTAAAATCGCCTTAAAATATACAATTTGTCCCAAAATTCAACGATAAGCACCAGAGGGTGGACCTGCTCATGACTGCTCGAGAAAAAAAAACTTTGTTTTTTTTATAGTTTTTTTTTATCGGCATACTAAGTAGCATCCACCACAAGCTTAAAAAATCCCAAAATGCCTGTAATTTTTGCACAAAAATCAACAAAAAAAACCCTTATAGTAATGAGCAGGTTCACCCTCTGGTGCCCGCTTATCGTTGAATTTTGTTAGACTTATATTTTAAGGCAGAATATTAGGAAATTGAATACTTTCTTCGAGGAAAGTGAATACTCACCAAGATGCAGTGCTCTAACAACAGCAGCAGGCAGGTCAGAAGCTGGTGGCATTGGGCTCAGCAGAACTGTCCTTAGTCTCTCCAACGCCCTTCCTGCACCGGCCGCGCCACTCATCAGTTCCGCCTCTATGCTTTCCAGTGTCGTTTGACGCTCGTTTAGCTTCTTTATCGACAGGAGGAGCTTGTGGCGAGCTCCTTTTGTTACTCCTGTCGATATTATACGTATATGTTAGAAGTGGTCTCAAAAAACCAAAACTATGGTACCTGACCGAACTAATCAACCCTGCTACCCGCTACTACCTACAGCTACGGCACAAATCCGGCTTTATTCAAAGAATCATGGCGAGATTTGTACAAAAAAATAAAGATTTTTAGAGATGATAGAATGAAGTTATAATTGATCCTTGGTGCCTAAGGAATAACTTGAGCCATTTAAAATATTTTTAGAACCCCGGGATAAAAATGCGAATTTCTATGGCATGCCGGCGAACGGTTATGTTGTTGTTATGTTTTGCGGAGTTTATAAAATATTTCATGTATATTAACATGTTGCTGGTAATGTATTCTTAACATTGGAAGTGATTCAAAACCCTCTAAAATGTTTTATTTTTTTGTACAAATCAATGTATGAATCTCGCCATGATTCTTTTTGGCTGTTTATTGACTGAATTCGAAGGTTCAGTCGGAGGATGGAGTCAGATAGGAATTTCAGAATTGCCTCAGTTTCAATGATATATTTAATTGGAATTTCTTCGGTTTTGATAATAATTATATTTGAGTCCACAACCTTCACCTGACCTGGATAGCCCAACCCCGGAGTAATCTTCTATACATAAGGAATGACTAACACTCATTTAACATTTATCTGCCGACCCGCATCAACATCATCAATATTTATAGACATTACAAATATTGAATCACATCCTACAAACAAATAATAATGCTGAAAGAGAAAGTTTGTGAAATAACATTCAATCAGGGGCCCAAGTCTGCTATTTCAATTGTGTTCCAATGATCTTTCAGTGGTGTCAAAATTGTGCCATAATGACACTATTCTGTTAGTAAGTAGCCTATCAAAACTGTAAAATGTCACAATTTTGACACCACTGAAAGTTCATTGGAACACAATTGAAATAGCAGACTTGGGCCCCAGATTGCTGATTTCGATGCTGGGCTGGTTCACGGTTGTCAACCATCCATCAACCCATGGCGTTTTCAACCGACCTTATAGGCCAAAATTGACAACCGATAGCTTGAAACGCTTAAACTTCACCGATTCTACCCACTATTTGGCCTCAAGTTGATGGCTGATAGATGGTGAAAAAGCTCCTTTACTAAAATTACATCAGACTCACCTAATTTCTCCAAATACTTGTCATCCATGGCCA
This sequence comes from Achlya flavicornis, assembly GCA_947623365.1. NCBI lineage: Eukaryota > Metazoa > Arthropoda > Insecta > Lepidoptera > Drepanidae > Achlya > Achlya flavicornis. The sequence goes on from OX392482.1 coordinate 12,156,686, forward strand.
TCATTTGCTCATACGTTATGTTTGTGAACAGCCACACATATTTATGAAGTCTTAAGCTCTTTAGCCACAGTGCTACCGTCGACATGCCAGGATGTTCCGCGAAATTATGCGACCTGAGGTCATCCAACCGGGTTTCACTCCCCGTCGTCCCATACATTATACTTATAGGCCTAATTTGACTCAAACTGTGTTCACTTGACAGCGAAAAACTTCTAGGTTTCTGAACAAACGGTTCATCGCTCAAATTCTCTGCTGATGACGACATATGCATAAAATTCGTCGATGGCGGAGTTAAACTATTGGATCTCTGTGATTTTGGCTGAGATATTGCCGCGTCAAAGTTAAGTTTCTCTCCCTCTATGCTTATGTCGACGTCCCTGCCGTTCTTTGAGAATGATTCTTGTAATAAATCCGTGGTGTAATGGTCTATGGAATCTACTACACTTCTGAACTCCACATTCTTGCCTATGGTACGTCGGAAAGTGTTATTTGAGCTCCATATATTTGCGTCTGGTATGAGGCAGGGGTCTATCCTCTGTTGCCATACTGATTCTGGGTTTCTGTTTCCGGAAATGTGATTTTCTAGGTAACGCAACCATGGCGTTAGAGTCCTGCGGAAAAAGATGATTAAATGAACTCATTGTGAAGTCATTAATTATAGCTGTTAGGGGCCACCCATGACGCCTTAAGGTAGAAACTGTGTTATTATTGACGTTATAAACATTGTAATGTTCTAGTTAATGCCGTCGACCTTATTGCGTCATGACAATTCACTAAAAATGAAGAATTTTCCTCAAAGAGATGCTTAACGAAATGTGTTTACATTATTGACTAGTTTGGTGTTATTATAACACTCATTCGTCTGGAATTTAAATTAGATATACCTATCTAGTAGATACAAAGTGATTCTCTCCGTTCAAATTTTGAATATCATATCCTTAAAACTTAGTTCAGTGGTAGTGATGTCGCCGTTTCAAAGGAAGTGGGTTCATATCTGTACTTTTGTCCGGAGTCACTACCAGGTGCCAGCTGAAAATCAGCGCTGTTGATATACAGCAGCACATGCTGAGCTGGTACCCTTTTGACAGCACACCCACCGTTAGACGATGCGAGAAACAAATTGTTTTATTATTATTATTATTTATATATTTTGTCTGTTTTTTGTTTGTTAATTTTACCTAGTTTTAAATCTTCCTGTATGTTTCTTGCTCTTTTGTTTTACTATTATTTGTGTTGTTAATAAATCTTTCTTACTTACTTACTATATCCTACCATGATATTGCTATCGGTGAAGGAAAACAGAAACCATAGCTAGCACGGTGGTAATGTACTTTGTAGGACCCACTGGCAACCCCACTCATGTTTTTTATACGACGAAGTCACTAAACAAGCGTACGGCCCGCCTGATGGTAAGCGATTACCGTAGCCATATCGTAGAACGCTTGCAACTCACGAGGCGTCACTCACGCGTTACCGACCCTTCTCCAAGAGCTCTTCTGATCTTTAAAACGGTAACTAGAAGGACCGCTCCAGTACCATGCATAACAGGACAGGCGTATTCAGTTTATTAAATTGTATGTATGTTTGTTTTTAGACTAAGTTGACTGGAAATCGCGTGATTTAAATTGCATATGTTGTATATGTCCTGCTTAACCTTCGGATGTTGAACTAGTTTTTTATCCGTAGTTTCGTCCACGACCCCTCTACCCTTAGTACACCCCTGGGGTACTCAAGGAATATTTCGTCTAAACTTCAAATCTTTAGGTCCACCAGTTCAGTGTTTTCTTTAAGCTAGTCAGAGATATTAAGCCAGAGTTAGAGAGAAAGAGTCAGAAAGAGAGTCAGAAAGACAGTCAGTAAGACAGACAGAGTCAGTAAGACAGAGTCAGGAAGTTCTTAAATACTAAACATTTTTAATTATTATTTGTAATAAACATAGTGACAGTAATTGTGGATGATTTAAAAGAAAGGTAGACATACTTGTGATGATGCCTCGAGAGCGCCGGATGCACGAGCATGTAGCTGAGCAACTGTCGGCACAGTTCGGGCGCGGCAGCAGATCGGCGCGGCGCATCCACGCAGCGCTGCACTAGCGCAGCCGCGCCCGAAACGAACACCTCCATGCAGCGCTCGTTGTCGCTGCGCAGGTGTGGCAGCAGCCCTACCAACCGACGGAGGTGCGAGCAACCTGCTCGCGAAACGCATCAGCATTACAACCTCACTAATAGATATTATAATTGTGAAAGGATGTTTGTGGCTCAATTACGCATAAATGGCTGAACGAATACATTGATAGAGCATGCAATAATAACAAATAGGATACTTTTTATCCGGGGAAAATATAACATCCTTCGGGGACGCGGATGAAAACAAGTAACAAAAGCTCTGGTCAAACAGAGCGCGCGCGCTAGGTCGCTACGCTTAGTTTGACGGGTCGTACTGATCACACACAGTAGAATACAACTCTACGTCCTAGCATGGTATCAGACTTCGTCGCTAGGACGCCTTGACGCGGCCCTATAGTGCTTCCTAATAAACGTAAAGAAGGGACACTCAGACCCCCGCGAATTTATCGTCACCCGAAATGTAATGGCGTGATAGTACACTCGATAGTAATGCCCCGCCCATATATCAATGCCATCTTACCGCTCACTGCGTGTGTGGGTGGGTGTGGGGGTGTATGGGTGGGTGTGGGAGTGTGAGTGTGGTTTTGGGGGTGTATGGGTGGGTGTGTGTTTAAAAGCGTAGGTAATTAAATTAGTTCGCTTGCATGAAGTGCTTTAGGTAAGCCTTCGCAGAAGAAAACACTAAGGGAAACTAAGGGTGTGCACAGGTGTGTAAGCAAAGTTGCACTTAAGTGAGCCAGTCAGTGCTCTCTAAATGACAAGGTAAGCAACACAGCCTAGTAGTCAGCCATTTAGAATTTAAAAAAATGGGCAGATACCAAAATTCATTATACACAACTAGGTAAGTGAATAGGTTTAAATTGTAAACAGTGTTTTCGTAATAACTTCACTCTTATACCTATTGTGCTAATAAGAAAAACAATGTACCTACATATTTCTTTAAAATGTAAGTTTGTTATTATAATGACCACTAATACGTTGTATTAGGAATGTTTTCTCTATGTGTCATACAACACACATAAGGTAGCAAATCTTATGTGTGACGCATTAGGTACTCATATTGATTCATAAAATGGTTTAAAACTATTGAATGGATCTTAATTAAGTCCCCGCACCTCATTGATCTGTATGTCATAATATTAATTGTATGGAAGTGACTGAAACTTACAGCTTAACACGCTGAAATAGTAATAAAACACAAGCCTAATTACTGGGACAAAAACAAGGTAAATTTTTTGTTTAATTAAACGAGTGAAAATATTCACAACGCAATCTACTTCAATCATTCATTTGAGAGCTCAATCATTTGAGAGTTTTTCTCAAGTATTTGAGACCTCAAAAATATCTTCAGTGAATTGAATTATTCAGTTCTTATTTACCTCCTCTGTTCACCTTTTTCTATGTCTAGCCGGAGTGGAGGGGATGGTATTTTTTTGTCTTTTTCGGTCATAATTCAAAAACTATGCAACATAAAAGAAAATAAAAGCCTGTTTCGAAATGTACAAATTATGATACCCCATTTAAACTTTTAGCAGCCCCTTTTACAAGGAAAACAAATTATTTAATTTTATATTTGCAATGTTAAGCAGTGCCGTGGCCGGAGATGGCAGGATGAATTAGACTGCTTCATAAAGAACTGGTTCAGCGTAGCAGCCAACCAAGAAGTATGGAAAAAGGAAAGGGAGGCCTTTGCCCAGCAGTGGGACAGTATAGGCTAATAATAATAATAATATTTGCAATATTTTTGGAAACAAAATACACAGTAATATTTAAAACAATTTCAAATCAATAGCATTAGTGGTTGCTGAAATATACCGCTGGACACACGGACTGATGGAGTGGCACCATAAGGGTTCCTTTATTAACCTTTTGGTTTCAGAACCCTAAAGAGGCCCCATAGAGAAAAAAAATATAATTTCAGTAACATTCATCTACTCGGCACTCCCATAACTCACTGCTTGTTACTTGTCAGTCATAGCTATAGTATACATTTAAGAGATGTTGTTTATTTTAAAAACCACTGAAGAATCTTAAATCAAACAGATGTCAGTGGTTCATCTTTACGTAGCCTTGACTATAATTTTAGACTTGTTATGAAGGAAGTCTGTCTATAAATGCAGTTAATGATTCATATTATCTCAATTTATAGCTATATCTATAACATATCAAATATCCATAATATAATCTTGCTGAATAAATAATTTAAAAGATAACAATCATAATGTTTTATAATCTGATTTGATAATTATAAATATGTACCTATCTGATCGTGATTATTTTGATCAGCTAAAACTACGCAATTAATTGATAATGTTTAATTGACTCAATGAATAATAAAGCTAGGAAAGTGGGTGTGTCTAACATTCAGACAAAATGTAAATTTATATTTATTATTAACAACACCACCCATTTTAATATTTCTGTTAATGTTGTGAATAACTAAATATTAAGTATTTTACACAATATGTTATGCGAAGATAGTAACAAAACTAGAAGGGTTCAATACTGGATTACAGTAACTTAGTTGTGATCATGTGCAGATTAACACAATCTCTTAATTAGTAATAGTAAGGTTCCAATTCCAATGAAGCACTGTGTGCATTTGCAGTTATCAGAACTTAAAAAAGTAATCAGAAAACCCTCTACATATTTTGAATTTGAAAATGATTGAAAATGCATTGCAACAAACAAAGCTACATAATAGACCCACTGGCACTCAAATGCAGCTGCTTGCCGGCACCAGTAGAAAACGAACAGTCACACTATTCAATAGATTCCAAATTAACCTATCAAGAGTGTGTAACCAGCAAAGGGTGACTGGGGAATCTCTATGGAACTGTAACATTTTTATTTTCTGAATTTGATTTGCAATCTGCCACCAGTATTTTAGCTAAACTTTTACATGATGAGAAAGGTGGCCAGTGCCAATAATTCCCGCTTTAATTACTTGGTCACTTTTTAGGCTATTGACTATTTACCATATTTGCTTTATTCAGCAGCTCAGCAACAAGACGATTTACGGTAACGAAATGACAGATAATATTAAACCTTGTGTCTTATGCTCCAACACAGAGTGTAGCACCTTTGGCCACGGTTCTCCTTAAGCTCCAACATGGTGTATAGGATGGGACATGGGTAAAAACATATTGTAAATATGGAAAAATTTAGGGACTTTCCGAGCCTTGACACACCGACAACAAAGTGTTTCTATAAGGGTTCTGTTTTTACATTAATCCTCAACTTTCATCTAAGTACTCATGGGAATAAACAACAAAAGTTGATAGCAAGAACAAAACATCTTTTCTCAGGCTTCACAAACTTTTTAATAGCTACAATTAGTGGAAAATGCATTATTGAATTACCTCATGAAACAACTCACATTCTTAGGACTTCTATGCATAGCTACATATTGTGGGTAGGTGGAATATAAATTAAACATTTTATTGCTATGTTATGTATAAATAATATTATAAATTCAAAATAAATGCTTGAATAGAATCAAGGGAAAATCCGAACTTTTCAAAAAAATATAAGTTCTATGGAAATATAATATACCTACTTTAGTTTCTAAACCCTACCTACATCATAAAAATTCATAGTGAATTTTTTTATTTGGAATGTGTTTGTGAGTTGACAACTTTCACCAATTTAATATAGACATTCTATAGTACAACTTTGCAAAATTACTAATCTTGAGGTGGATGAAACTGTTGTTAGGGACTATGACAGTGTATAGCCGATTATAAGTTCTTTTAACAATTGCGGCATGGTTTAAAATGCTAACTTAATATGGGCTAAAGCGAGACATAATGAGATACCAATATGAATATCTTTGGGACTTTTATGCACTTTGAGGATACTAGGGGCGTCATCATAAAGATGTTTTGTCTTACCCTCTTCCTCATCACCATCGCTCACAGCGGCGAGTAAAGTGGCGAGTAATTGCTCGTCATTGGCGTCTCTCTCGAGCCGCTCGTCATCGATGTGGTTCCTCAGCGCCGCCTCTACAGTCAGCTGCACCAGCTTCAAGCCAGGCAACGGCACCCGTCTTGTTAGGGCGCATGCCACCACGGTACGTTCACAAGCACCCCATTGCTCAAACACCCCGGCCACGCTCCCGAGCTGCTCGTAAAACGTGCCGTTCATCGCGACAACAGCATAGCACGGAAATATCGGATTTGTTTGTGTTCACACGTCAATGCTTCGTGACAGCTGATCGTAGATCGACAGTTTTCGGCGCTCAGCAACTTGGCGGTCCAGGCGGTGGCGGCAACGGAAGAACGACGGTTTTACCGCGTTTCGTAAACGTTGCTTTTGTACGAATATTACGGGTAGATTGGAAAAACATACAATTTATTTCTACGGCCAACCGGATTATCAAAATCCAAAATGGCCGACCACAGATAATAAAATATTTTTTTTATTCTGCCTGCTGGCTGTCATGTCTTGAATGAGTAATTTATTATTTGTATATTTATTCTATATTAAATAACAAATTGAGCAAATAACTTAACAAAGTAGAATTTATACTTACATAGTTGAAAACTTCAAAAAACTATAATAAATTACTTTAGCTATTTGCTTGCCATCTAGTGTTGAGCGGCGAATACTTTTAGTACTATTATTTCCCGTTAGACGCACGGGTTAGACGAATGAGGGTATAGTTCTGTGGCCACTAGTTGGCGCCACAAGCGAATAAGGTCCGATCGCGGATCATCGCTATCGTTAAATACACAGAACAGAAAAAACAGTTAGAAAGCGCAAGTGGGCGGAACCGCCGTAGTACATAGTAAGCGTAGTTCCGCGCACTTAGAGCTCCGCTCAGTTCAGTCGTGATTTGTCACTACATTGTTTTGGTGGCGTCGTAAAAGATTTAAAATGTTAGTAAAATGCGTTATTGTGCTGTTTTACAGTGCAAAAACGATAGCCGTACAATAAATTTAGCGAAAGGAGGTATATCATACCATCCGTAAGTTATATTTTGTGAGTAAATTAATTTAAAATTAAGAAAAACCTAATTGTCTTCAAGATGAATGATCGCGAACGAAAGTTGACTTTAAAATTTAAGCTTTAAGGTCTAGTTTCTTTCAAACTTAAAACTTACTGCTTCTCGAAGTTTCCATACATGCACTTGATGTGACGGTTGCTACTCGATTAGAGACGTGACACACTTCTTTATAGTATGAGTTATCGATAGTTTAAACTTTTACAGTTGTGATTAGTAGTGCCATATTGATTTTATATTTAAATATTATTATTATTTATTTGAATACGTTATGTTATATTTTTGTGATTTTAGATTTCCTAAGGCTCCAGATATAAAGGAAAAATGGATTCAAGCTACAGGAAGGCAAAATTGGTTTCTTTCAAAATCAAGCACAATTTGTTCAGAGCACTTTGAAGACAAATATTTTATAATAAAAAAAAAGGGAAATAAATACTTGTATGAAACAGCCATACCAGAGCAAAAACAAAAATATTTCCAATATGTGTCCTTTTGTTATTCCAAAAGGTGTCTCACTGGGCTTCCTACAGAACACTCAAAGAACAGAATCTGTTTAATTTTCATAAATTGAATAAAGAGAAAATCTATCGACAACTAGCAATTTTTATCCTTCTTTACCAAGCGTGAATTTTTACAAAACGTGCTTACAGTTTAAGGCCTTTGAATTTTATACTATCCTAGCTTCGCCCGCTTTGAATTCGTTTATGAGTGTAATTTTAATAATATGTGTAATTCGTTTATCTATCTACGGGAACTGCTCACTTTTCCGGTACAAAAAGTAAATATATATATTAAATTTGATTTGTTGTTTTTTTTTTTTTTTTTTATGTTTATTCGTTTTGATGATTGTGTATTTTATTTTGAAAAATAAAAAGTATGTATGTTTTGGAACTATACTAATGTTTTGGAAAAAAATAGCCACTATATAGTCAGATTGTAAAAAAAAAAGAAAATATTAAAAAATGTACCTTCATAGGTGCCCTTCTTGGGCCTAAATTGAATAAATGGCTTTGACTTGACTTGACTATAAGCTGTGTGTTAATCTAGTGTGTCATCTATCTACATACCAAATTTCATCGAAATCTGTTCCGCCGTTTAGGCGGAATAGATTTCATTCATAATATTAGTGTTATATTTATAATAATATTAGCTGTCCCGCGCGGTTTCACCCACATTCCCGAGTAATCGTATGATTTCCCGGCATAAAAAGTATCCTATGTGTTAATCCAGGACATATCTGAGAATCTGTGTTCCAAATTTCATCCAAATCCGTTCAGTAGTTTTTGCGTGAAAGAGTAACAAACACTCACAAACTTTCGCATTTATAATATTAGTAGGATATACAATAAACATTTATCGATACTTTCACTTATGACGTCATCTATCACCTACATCACTAATTGAGTAGCTGACGAAATCGAATAGCGCATGGTGTTATAATCAGAATGTTATAAATCCATCGACATGCTACACGAATGTCAACTTTATCTTGAATGTAATTAGGATGATAATAACATCCACTGATAATAACGCCATCTATTGTTGGATAGCGAAACTTACTCGTCAATTGTTTTCCTTCATCTTCATATTACAAAACGTCGTATACACATTCTACAGAATAACAAAATGAATTCTATTTGTACATATGAAGGTATATTTTCAAATGTAGAATCTGTGATTTCTGCTAGTTTTGTGTTGAATAAAATCTACCAATGAAACGAATTGTTTGTTTGTAGTGCAGTGTATGAATAATTGTTTATTTGTGTGAGTTTTGCCACACAGGTTCCCGTGCTAATATTGTCACTTGCGCTTTCTAACTGTTTTTTCTGTTCTGTGGTTAAATAAGTATATTTTTGAGCACGTCAGGGCGAATTGATAACCAAATAAATATAATATTGATTATGCCTCGAGTGTTGAATTGTCCCGTTTTGTTCCGAAAAAAACGTTTTCGAAAGACAAAACTCACCTAAAACAGCCTAAAACAGTTACCTACTAGTTGGTAGTTAGAAAAAAATGCGAAGAAAAGCTACCTAAACCTAAGAACCTAAACGTTCACTACCTTCATTTGACGTGAATTTCTTGGACTTCACTCTACACTAACGTCTCTCACAGCGAATTCAAGCACGCTAGCTAACCTTATAATTGCATGTCCACAGTCCAAACAAATTCAAACAGACGCAAACATGTAAAGCAGCTGCTATTAGGCCTTATTATTGGAACTGAAGTGGATGAAAAAATTAGAAGAATCTGGACAATTCCAGTAGTCGATAGTAACAACCATAAAACGACAACCTAGTCCCGACATCTTCTTTGCTGAGACTGTTCGTGGGCCGAAAATTTACAGAAAAATAATCTACTCCGTGGAGTAGCTAGTACTCCCACCCACCTACTCCCGATGTCCTCCAATTTATCGCGCTACACATGGTAACAATTCTAGTAAATTTCCAATTAAATCGTGTCGTGTGGAATAGAAATACGCATCAATAGGTACCTACCTATATAATATGCGAATACCTACACATACCTACCTACGTTAACAGTAGGTAAGTAATTTACAAAGCCGTTGTCTTGTTTGTTGCTTTTTTGTCCAGAAATGAATTGTGTCCAGCGACAGAATCCTGGTGGTCTCAAGAATTGTACAACCATCCGGATTATCTACGGATTTAGAAAAAAACATACACAAAAAGGACGTGTATTTTCCACAGTCCTTTTGATGAAGCCTCTTTAAACGTGACTAATATGTCTGGTAGCTAATGAATAGTTTAGTCACCGACGCAATGCTTTGAAAGATTTAACACATCGGTGGATTCCTTGTTAAGGAAATTTAAGCCGCAAGGTAGGTACGTCATACGATAAGGATATTTCTATCAGTACAACACAACGTATAGGTAGCTCCATAATACCTAGTTTTGAAATATTTAGTTTTTGACTGTTTATAGGTAAGTAGGCCTTTGATTTTGACCATGGTAATGGTAAGTGATGATGTGGCCGAAGGTGGTAAGCACACAAAGCCTAGTAGGACCTGGCCATTAAGACAAGAACCATGTAATAGAAAAAAAAACTTTAGTTAAGTACGTGTGGGCACATAATACTTGGAAGCTTTGAACATCATGCTCAATTACCTCAACAGAGCTGCTCAACAGGTAGGCCCAGGTAGGCCTCAAAATGAATATGGACAAGACAAAATATCTAATGTTCATACCTATTCCGCCAATGCCGGTGATTGTTGGGAGCACTCTGTGTGAGCACTGCTCTCGAAGTTGTAAACGAGTATGTTTACCTAGGACAAATTGTCCAACTAGGTAGGTCCAACTTCGACTAAGAGGTCAATCGAAGAATCTAACTCGGCTGGGCAGCTCGGGAAGCCACGGCATATCTTCACATTCAGAATACCTCAGAGTCTGAAGACAAAGGTCTTCAATCAGTGCGTGTTACTAGTGATTACATACTGGACAGAGACGTGGTCTTTTCGTGGTCTTGAAAGTAACTCAGCGAGCTATTGAAACGAGCTATTCTCGGATTTTCTCTACGTAACAGGGTCCGAAATGAGGATATTTGTAGGAGTACGAAAACGACTGACATGGCTCGTAGAGTTAGTAACTAAGCTGAAGTGGCAATGGGCGGCCCACATCGCTCGAAGAGCCGATAACCGCTGGGGAAGAAAGGTTATCGGGTGGCGGCCACGTACTGGAAAGCGCCGAGCGAGACGATCCCACCAGGTGGACCGACGACCAGGGCCCACGAATGGTCATTGTCGCGTTATACCGCGTGCGCGACATTTACATTTACCACCAAATTTACGTGGTAGAGCCCCTGGTCAGAGTCTCCGCTGGATGCAAGCGGCTCAAAACCGGTCGAAGTGGAAGTCAATGGGAGAGGCAATGTTCAACAGTGGACATCCATATGCTGCTATGATGATGATGACCTAATACTTATCATTTATTTTGAATCAATTGATCGTTTCGATATGATTCTAATTATAACAGTTACATGTAATAATACAAATAATATCAAATCGATCAAATAATGTCATTCGATAAGTTCCTATGTCATTTACACAAAAGGGCTATCGAGAATGAATGAAAAAGTGTACGCAGCCATGAAAAAACATTAAATAATATCAAATTGCAGGCGCGTGACTTACTTTACACCTTGCCGTTTTATCACATATCCTGAATCTAAACTTCTATGCAATAAAGGGGATTCTTGCTTGGCAAAAATGGTCGTGGATGAAAGGATTGTATGACAGATGGATTGTGATTTAGTTCCGTATTTCAAAGATAGAATGACATGTGAAGTTGGCACAATAGGGACCAACCATACCGTCCGTTATTCGACCGCTATTTGGTACAAGTTGGGCAAAATTATACATAAATAATTATGTCTTACCGAACCATGTTTTGTAAACATTTATATACCTAGTTCTGTTTTTTTTTGATGATTTATTAAAAAAGAATTCAATAGGTATATCCAATAAATTAAAATAGTCTAGTAATATAATAAAAAGTATTTATAAAAAAAAACAATAAGCTTTCTAACATTTCACAATTTATTAAAAGTGCATGCCGCACTGCAAAAAAATAACGGTAGGTAATACATTCCTTTGGAAAAAAAACTGTTTTCAACGCAACATGCAAATTGTATAATTTAAATTGCAAAGATACAAACAACAAAAGGGTTGGACTATTTTGTTAATAAACAATGCAAATATTCTGTTACTTGCGAAATGGACGCACTTTCTCTGAACGACAAACGGTTTTATTTATACCGTGAAATTGGCAGATGACAAGGCCATTTTTCAACCTTTATATTAGAGCACTAGTCTATTGAGACTAACACTAACAAACTATTGAGTTAGCCTATTTGAAATCGTGGTAATTTTGAGGGTAGTCTAGGCGCCATGATAGTCCCCGAGAAAATATTCAGGCCTTTATTTGTTCTACATGCATTACAATATTACAAAATATTAATACATTATTTATTCATTCAATTAATTCAATTGACATAACTACTCAAAATAGAAATAAATACTTAAATACATAATTATACACAGACTCAAGTCAGGACATACAGACATGTTCATGCACACAAATGCATGTCTTAGGTGGGAATCCACCTCACGCGATAGCACAGAATATTTAATAGTACTTAGGTACTCTGATAGTACCTATTACGTGGGATAGGTTGAACTGGGCCTTCTCGCGTGTTTTAAGAATTCAATACATTTTGACAGAAGACCGCCATGATTTTCGGCAAATGATTATTCGACATCGATGTCGAAAGAGTGAGAATTGGGAGACTGGCCCGTCAACAATAATGTGTGCAACAATTTGGTTGATCTATGTTATAACATAACTAGCTGACCGGCGCGACTTCGTTCGCGTGGTGCCTACCCTTATCACTTAGGGGTATGAATAATAGATAGTAGCCGATTCTCAGACCTACTGAATATGCATATAAAATTTGGTAAAAATCAATAAAGCCGTTTCGGAGGAGTAAGGTAACTAACATTGTGACACGAGAATTTTATATATAAGATTTTAACAATGTAAAATTCATCCTTGGATGGTAAATTAGTCGCTGAAAATTTTAGATTACTAATACTCTTACGAACGAAAAATCATTAGGTAATATCTACCATTTAAGTATTGTTTACATAAGTACTACTATGATAACGTGAATCCTTTCAAAATTTAATCAACAATTAACCGTCCGTTATTCTGTAGCCGCGTGCCTAATGTTTATGTTGCAAGATTCACGAGGGAAATTATTAAAATAACATTTAGTTTCGTATGAATCACACACAAAACGTACCTATGGGTACGTAGTACTATTAAATATTCTGTGCTATGGGGTAAAAATAACTATGTTAAAATCATAGCACGATATGCTATGATTTTAACATAATTATTTTTGGCTTTGGATGTGCTTGCGTAACTACCACCTCGTAGTAGTGAAGTTGAGCAGTTTATTAGCCTGAGAGAGATTGCTGCTACTTCTAGAAAGTAATGTAGCTGGTAGCCAGGATGGAGTTCGAGTATCTACAACAAGAAAGAAGAAAGAAAGATAGAGAAAGATTTGGTTGACGGAACACTTTAAGAAGGAACAAAACCAGTAGGTAGGTAAGTCTATGCCGTCAAAAAGGATATACAGCGCAGCATAGTGCTACTTACTACTGTCAGCAACGCTGATTTTCAGCTGACGCCTGTGACCAGTAGATTACTTAGTAAGTATAATGTTATTTTTCCTAATCGAAAAATTCGGTAATTTGCGAACCAATGACATACGTCGCAACATCAGACGTATCTTCTGATATGACAAGGCACGATATAGTTACGGCTCTGAGACTACGTTTAAATTCGGATTTATGATGGGCAAAGTAAATACACCAAATTGCTTAGAATGTGACTCAGTTGAAGACGTATATCATATCACTAGCTGTAGCCCGCGACTTCGTCCGCGTAGATTATTTCTTTTTCTAGATATGAATCATTGTAACAATATAGAGCTTTGTTCATGGCTATAGCCCGCCACTACGTGTGATATTTGACAAAAGTTCAGGAAGATTGAGACTTTAATCTTACATGCGAACATGCCACATAAAACTGAAACAGTCCTGCCCGATTTGAAGAAGAAGATCTGAAAATCTACCGGCAGAAATATGCATACATACACTGTCCGATTAGCTGAAGAAGAAATATGTTTTTTTGGGAGGTGTCGAGATCGGGATTATTTATCTAAAATTACGCCATGAGACCTATCCACAAATTCCTCAACCATTTCATGACAGCTGAGATATTTGCTCATGGCACACGGACAGACAGACGAATACACCTATATCCACAAGTTCCTCAATAATTTCCAGACAGCTGAGATGTTTCTGTCTGTCTGTCAGTCTGAGGAGAGAATTTGCCTCCTTATGTGTGTACCACTTGTACAACGGACAGTTCTCTGAAGAATTGTTTGACTTGATGCCCACGGGCTACCTTCCACTATCGCAACTCTCGCCATCGACAGGGAGTCCATACTCATATATTGGAACCGAAATGGTTTCTACTGTGCGGTTTCAAAGGAGTTTTCTAGCGCGTAAACTCAGGCTGTGGAATGAGCTCCCCGCCATGGCGCCAGGGTGTGAAGATATTTCTGTATGGTCGGCAACGCACGAGTGATACATAAGGTGACCGCTTACCATCAGGCCAGCCGTATGCTTGTTTGACACCTTAGTATTAAATTTAAATAATAATAATAATTTAAAAATTACCCGTAGAAGACAGACAGACAGACGGATCGACACGGGCGGAGACCTATCCAAAAGTTCCTCAACCAGACTGAACCAGATCCTAACTTCAAAACTGACGGACTTGCGTACAAACTTTCATCCCTTATTTTACCCCCTTAGGGGTGGAATTTCCAAAAAAACCTTCCTTAGTGGATGCCTACACCGTATAATAATACATTTAGTGAAGTTTACTTTCAAATTGAAGGACTTGCATACACAACTTCATCCCCCTTTTCCTCCCTTCGGTGGTGGATTTATCACAATCGCTGAGATAACTATACATTGATTTTCAATCGTCAGCCTAAATACAAAATTTGAAGATCCTAACTTCAAAACTGACGGACTTGCATACAAACTTTCATCCCTTATTTTACCCCCTTAGGGGCGGAATTTCCAAAAATCCTTCCTTAGTGGATGCCTACACCGTATAATAATACATTTAGTGAAGTTTACTTTCAAATTGAAGGACTTGCATTAACAACTTCATCCCCCTTTTCCTCCCTTCGATGGTGGAATTAGCACAAACGCTGAGATAACTATACATTAATTTTCAATCGTAAGCCTAAACACAAAATATGAAGATCCTAACTTCAAAACTGACGGACTTGCATACAAACTTTCATCCCCTATTTTACCCCCTTAGGGGTAGAATTTCCGAAAATCCTTCCTTAGTGGATGCCTACACTGTATAAGGTATCTTTGTGCAAAATTTCAAATCTCTAGGTCCAGCGATTTGGGCTATGCGTTGATATATTGCTTACAAACTTTCATCCCTTATTTTATCCTGTTAGGGGTGGAATTTTTAAAAATCCTTCTTTTGTGGATGCCTACACTATATAATAATATATTTAGTGAAGTTTACTTTGAAATTTAAGGACTTGCATAAACCACTTCATCCCCCTTTTCCTCCCTTCGATGGTGGAATTATCACAAACGCTGAGATAACTAAACATTAATTTTCAATCGTCAGCCTAAACACAAAATTTGAAGATCCTAACTTCAAAACTGACGGAATTGCATACAAACTTTCATCCCTTATTTTACCCCCTTAGGGGTGGAATTTCCGAAAATCCTTCCATAGAGGATGCCTACACCGTGTAATAATACATTTCATGAAGTTTACTTTGAAATTGAAGGCCTTGCATACCCAACTTCATCCCCCTTTTCCTCCCTTCGGGGGTGGAATTATCACAAATGCTGAGATAACTATACATTAATTTTCAATCGTCAGCCTAAACACAAAATTTGAATATCCTAACTTCAAAACTGACGGACTTGCATACAAACTGTCATCCCCTATTTTACCCTCTTAAGGATGGAATTTCCAAAAATCCTTCCTTAGTGGATGCCTCCACTGTATAAGGTATCTGTGTGCAAAATTTCAAATCTCTAGGTCCAGCGGTTTGGGCTGTGCGCTGATATATCAACAATCAGTTTATCATTTTATATATTACTAGCTTTAGCCCGCGACTTCGTCCGCGTAGATTAATTATTTTAGTTCATGGCTATTGCCGGCACTACGTGTGATATTTGACAAAAGTTCAGGTAGATTGAGAGCTTATATGCGAGCATGCCACATAAAAAACTTTTTAACAAAAAAATAAACCACCGATAAAACTGAAAAGAAAAAAATAATTTTGAATATAACTTGAATTTTATAAGGTTTTGCAGTCGGGGACAAACCAATAACCTACGTACATATGTATTTTTTTTGTAATATTTGTTAAATGTAATGTTTGTCTAAAAAGGAAGCTAAGCAATATTGCTAACGCGATTCATTTTTTCGAATTTAAAGCTGGGGCTCTACCGCGTAACTTTGGTGGTAATCGTAACGAACAACATTAATTATTTCATCCAATGATGCGCACGCGGTATGTCGCGACGATGACCATTCGTGGGCCCTGATTGGATGAAATTCATTAATGGTGTTCGTTACGATTAACACAAAGTTACGCGGTAGAGACCCCGGTCCCATAGTAAAAGTTGATCGTATACATGAGTACTTTACGTGGTTTCATTTAATGGCGTATTGTCGTAATAGCTTATGTTATTAGTTTGTCCCCGACTGCAAAACCTTATAAAATTCAAATTCTCTCTCGCGCATAATCACTCTATCGGTTTGTGTTCATAGTAACATCAGTATACATTTTACCTATACCTATGTTGGTATTTGTATCAACCCATCTATATATGGAAAGTTTACGTTCCCGATTTAAAGAAGAAGATCTGAAAATTTACAGGCAGAAATATGCATTGTGTATGTAGGTATGGGAAGGTGAAATATGTTTTTTTAGGTGTCGAGATCGGGATGATTTATCTAAAATTGCGCCATGAGACCTATCCACAAATTCCTCAACCATTTCATGATAGCTGAGATACCTATTTGCTCTTGGCACACAGACAGACAGACGAATATACGGGTGGAGACTTATATCCACAAGTTTCTCAATAATTTCCAGACAGCTGAGATATTTCTGTTTGTCTGTCAGTCTGCCTCCTTATGTGTGTACCGCTTGTTCAACGGACAGTTCTCTGAAGAATTGTTTGACCTGATTCCCACGGGCTACCTTCTACCATCGCAACTCTCGCCATCGACGGGGAGTCCATACTCATATATTGGAACCGAAATGGTTTCTACTGTGCGGTTTCAAAGGAGTTTTCTACCACGTACACTCAGGCTGTGGAATGAGCTCCCCACCGTGGCTTTCCCTAAGGAGTATAGCCAGAGGGTCTTCAAAAACGGTGTGAAGATATGTCTGTAGGGTCGGCAACGCACGAGTACCTACGGTGACCGCTTACCATCAGGCGGGCCGTATGCTTGTGTGACACCTTAGTTTTAAATTTGAAACAATAATTAAAAAATTGCCGTAGCAGACAGACAGACAGAAAGATCGACGGGCGGAGATCTATCCATAAGTTCCTCAACCAAGAAAGAGAGGTAGAGCGTAGCGTTTATTCGCTCAAAGAGCAGCTCGAAAGGGGAAGTACCTCCACCTTACAGAATACTGCAGCCTATACTGCATTTTGTGTGAAGTTGTGTTCCTGCGAGTTAGTAAGGTTGCCAGAGCTCATTGGGGAGAGGGGAAAGGTCGGTAACGCGTGAGCGTTGCTTTGTGTGTTGCAAGCGTCCATATGGCTACGGGAACCGCTTACCATCAGGTGGGCCGTATGCTTGTTTGCCGACTTAGTCGTATAAAAAAAAAAACAGACAGCTGAGAATTTTTCTCGTGGCTGACAGACATATATTATGATGGGCGGCAGTAGGCTTCTTAATAACATGATACACGTGTACATTATTTTCACTTCAATACAAAATTGTGTGTATGAACAACTTCAATCAATACAAAATTTCATCCCCCTTTACACCCCTTCAAGGATTGAAATTCGAAAAACGCGATATAAGTTCCGTTAGTTTTCAACCATAAGCCGAAATAATAATTTTTGTCATTTTTACTCCGAAAATAAATCAAATCAAATCAAATCATCATTTATTTGCTAACATGTGTACAGCTAAAGAACTTCAAATTCAAAATGTAATCTCCCTTTTCACCCCTTAAGAGTTCAAATTCCAACAACACCGATATTTGTTGCGTTAGTTTCCAACTATAAGCTTAAATAATAAATTTAGTATACTTCCATACACAACTTCATCCCCTT
This sequence comes from Achlya flavicornis, assembly GCA_947623365.1. Taxonomy (NCBI): domain Eukaryota; kingdom Metazoa; phylum Arthropoda; class Insecta; order Lepidoptera; family Drepanidae; genus Achlya; species Achlya flavicornis. The sequence continues at coordinate 12,174,753 of OX392482.1, forward strand.
TTTTACCCCTTCGGGGTCGGAATTATCGAAAACGTTGAGGCACATATAAATAAATTTTCAATCATCAGCCTAAACATAAAATTTTAAGATCCTAACTTCGAAACTGATGGACTTTCATACAAACTTAAATCCCCTATTTTACCCCAATAGGGGGGTAATATAAAAAAATCTTTTTTTTTTATACCTACACTGTATAATTACAAATTTAGTTATGTTTACTGTGGAAATAAAGGACTTTCATATACAACTATATATAATAATCCCCCTTTTCCTTCTTCGGGGGTGGAATTATCACAAACGCTGTGACAACATTACATTAATTTTCAATCGTCAGCCTGAACACAAAATTTGAAGAACCTAACTTCAAAACTGACGGACTTGCATACAAACTTTCATCCCCTATTTTACCCTCTTAGGGGTGGAATTTCCAAAAATCCTTCCTTACTGGATACCTGTACTGTAATAATAGTACATTTTGTGAAGTTTATCGTGAAATTGAAGGCCTTGCATACCCAACTTCATCCCCCTTTTTCCATCTTCAGGGGTGGAATTATCATAAACGCTGAAATAGCTTTACATTAATTTTTAATCGTCAGCCTATACACAAAATTTGAAGATCCTAACTTCAAAACTGACGGACTTGCATACAAATTTTATCCCCTATTTTACCCTCTTAGGGGTGGAATTTCCAAAAATCCTTGTATAGTGGATCCTCTCACTACATAATTATAAATTTAGTGATGTTTACTTTGACAATGAAGGACTTCTCATACACAACTTCATCCCCCTTTTCACCCCTTCGGGATCAAAATTATCAAAAACGCTGAGACACCTATAAATTAATTTTCAATCGACAGCCTAAACACAAAATTTGAAGATCCTAACTTCAAAATTGACGGACTTTCATACAAACTTTCATTCCCTATTTTACCCCCTTAGGGGTGGAATTTAAAAAAATCCGTTCTTAGCGGATGCCTACGTCATTACAACTATCTGTATGCCAAATTTCAGCTCAATCGGTTCAGTGGTTTGAGCTATGCGTTGATAGATCAGTCAGTCATGGTTTCCTTTTATATATACAGAAGATTATGGAATGTGTACGGAACGAGGCCCGGAGATGGCGCATGTTCATCGAATTAAATATAGTTGCTAGTGATGTTGGTTGGTGTAATAGTATCCTGGCATTTCCTACCTCGGAGGAGGCCAGGATGCTTTACAAGCTAGTTAATTCGGGGATTAAAGCCCGAAATGTTTGATTAATGATTTCTGTTCTTATTTATGTTTTATTGATTGTTTGTAATTTTGAAGTATTACGGAGGTGACATTTTCTTATTGAAAAAACTTCCAAATAAATAAAAAGAATAAAAAAATAAAAAAACAGACGTATTATTATTAGATACTAGCTGTCCCTGTCCCCCGCAGTTTCACCTGCGTCCCTGAGATAAGAAGGAGCCTATGTCCTTCTCCATAATATATGCTATGTGCGTGCCAAATTTCATCGTGGTCGGATAAATGTTTTAGGAGTGCTTATGATACAAACATGGATTTTAATATAGATTTGCATTTAATTAAAGGTTTATAAACGCCTGAACTCTTGAAATACCCATTAAAAGTATGAAGAAGGGATACATCTTCGACAGATCACTTAAAATCTGAGGTAAGTATTAATTGTAATATTTTACGGTAAAAAGAAAACCAGTGAGTGTTATTATAAATCACTGAAGCGTTAACACACCAACTGTTACGTTGACGACTCCATTTTGTCCAGTTTGTCACATTGTGTGTGTGTGTGTCCGGCACAACTTCCGGCCGCCATATTGTCGCAACTCTTTACTGCGCGCGCGCACAATGAGGATGCCACGGTGGTCCGTAGATTGTCCCCTGAAAGGACTAATGCTTCAAATCATCATTCGAGTGAGATGGATCGTGTAACATATACTAATTGTTACTCAATCTTTAGAAAATAATCTGAGGAAATATAATAAAGACGAAACCCGGATGATAACTGTACTTTCCAATAATGATACAACATTTTGAGATCAATAGATTTATTGAACTGTTTTCTTTGAATCAGATTCACTTAGGAACCCCTAGGATACTTACCATAACTTATTTTTACCTATATATATGAAAAACTAATCCGCGCCGTTTCCCCCGCAGTTCTGTTTTTTATTTGATCCATATTTATAGGAGCACCTTCTTATACTAAACTAAGTAGGTGGAGATTTGAGAGCATATTTTCTAAACCTATGTTGGTTTAGTTTTTTTAACTATTGGACATACTGAAGGTTAGAATTTATTTTTCAAACCTACCTACATTATGATCGAGCTAATATGATAGCTCACTGATAGTGACGTTGGATGCCGAAACGAAGGTCCCGGGTTCGAATCCTACAATGAGCTCTTTTGGTGAAGGAAAGTGTCTTGAGAAAACCTTAGCACGGTGGTAGGGTACTTTGTAGTACCCACCTTGCTGGCGTCCACTCTTCAAGCCAAGCACCTATCGGTGAGTTCCGACAGCTGCACTTGAGAGCCAGTCCCTTGTAGGCACTAGGTAAGCACACAAAGTGCTTAACCACCTTCGGCCACATCACCTCATCACTCACATCTTAGTAGGTAAGATTGCGGTCAAATACTACACAGTAAAAAAAACTAGGTTGAGGTTGACCTTTAGGAGGCATGAAATGTATTGGTCTACTTTACTACTAAAAACGTTGCAATATTGCTAATGTACTTACCTTTTTTTTTATACAACTAATTCGGTAAACAAGGATACGGCCCGCCTGATGGTAAGCGGTTACCGTAACCATATGGACGCTTGCAACACAAGAAGCATGGCTCACGCGTTACCGACCGTTCCCCTCTACCCTTTGAGCTCTGGCGACCTTACTCACGCGCAGGAACACAACTTTACACAACATAAAGTTATTTGGCTGCGGTATTCTGTAAGGTGGAGGTACTTCCCCAGTCGAACTGCTCGATGAGCGAATAAACGCTAAGCTCTACCTCTCTCAAAATACCTAATAAATTTTTCCGAATTTACTTACAACAAATCATGTAGCGAATCATAAAATGAGTGACTAGTTTACCAAAAAATATTCGAATAAACTACGCTAGTAGCCTGCCGAGAACTCGAAAAACTACGAAAAACTACGCACTTATTTACGAGATTCTAAGTAAAATTGCGGTGAACATCATAAATCTTATGATTCGCAAATATTTTGAAGACATTTCTAATTATGCGGGTGCATAAAAAGATTAGGCTATTGTTTCTGGGACCTATAATCCGTTTTTGACCGACTTCAATAAAAGGAGGTTCTATATTCGACGGGTATGCTTTTTGGGGCACTAAATATATACGTTTCTCGTTACGTTGGATTATAAAAAGGTCTGCGTCGCCGACAGGATTAAATAATTTACCTATTTATTTATTTATTGTTTTTATGTATTTGGGCCTTCATCTTTAAGCAAAATAATAACATTGAGTACTTATAATTTAATCGTGGGAATTACAGATGAAGTTAACGTCAATAGGGAGGGTACCTACCTACCTAATATGTCTAAATCCGATTCTGTTTTTTTAATGCCTTAAATTAAGAGGAATTAGTATGGTATGAAGTTTTCGTTACGATATTTATCTTATAGAACCGGAAATAATACCGTGAAAAATATAGCTTAAAGTTCATATTACCAAATCCTGTGCCGTAAACAAAACAACGTGATTAATTTTACACTACACTATTGTAGGTATACACAGTGTGTCATTAGACTTACCTAATGTTTAGAAAAAAATTATGACATTAGTAACGAATTAATTCTTACAAAACGGTAAACACTATTAATTACATAATACCAATTAGATTTGGCTAAAATTGTGTAAAAACAAACTTTCCTTAATGACTTTAAAATAATATGTAATTTGCATTGAACGAGACGAAAAACAAAATCATTACTGAACTCTTTTAGAGTATAATTTAAATATAAGCAAATTACATAGACATTTAAGATCAGTATTAGATCTACAGTGATCTTAGTACCATTATATTTTCCCAAGAATTAATACAGTAAAACTCTTTAATCAATAAAATACAGTAACTCAACGCTAAGTTAGATCCCGTTACTACATATTGCAGGTAGAAAAATAACCCTTTCTGCAACTGCGTGGGGGTGCAACCCTTATTTACTACGCCCCGCCCTTTTCTCACCGAACGATCAACCAACGCTTGGGCAAGCCAGTGGTCATTCGCGTTGGATACTTTAACCGAGCAAGATCTCTGATATTTTTCTAAACATGGCTTTGTGGACGCCGTACGCACAAGAAGATGCTTTGGACTTAAGCAAAACTTCTCCTGCATTAAAAATCGAACGGGAGTCACCTTTGCCACCGACAAGTGCATCACCTACACCAGGATACGTGTACCCTCATTATCCGGAAGCCCAGCATCCTTACTACATCGGTTATCCATACCCTCAAACTCACCAAGTGCCGTCAGGACAGATTTCACCAGAATCTGTTGGAAGTTGGACCCAATACCAGCCTTTGAAGGCTACACCATCACCGCCGCAGTCTCCAGATTTTTACGATATTGAATCTCTAGAAGATGACGTTGAATATCAAGCATTTGAACGCGACGCTTTGAGAGCTATGGCCGAAAAGAACGGAGGAACTTTACTTGGAAATAATCCTAGAATGAGGAGAGCTGTCCAGACTACTCAAGCTGCTGACGACTCTTATAGAAAACAGAGGGAGAGGAACAACTATGCGGCAAAACAGAGTCGTGATAGGAGGAAGTTGAGAGAGGTTCGTTTGGCGTTTCAAGTGACGTATTTGAAGAAGAAAATGGCTGATTTGCGATCGAAATTGGCATCAGGAGTTTGCAACCGGTGTCAGCAAATTTGCGAGTGCTAAAATCGAAGTGCGTTAAAATAATTGGACTGAAATCTAGTTTTAATTTACTAAACTTATCTACTCGAATATGTTTAGAGTGTTGCGTGCAATTTTTCTTATGATATTTTTTGTATAAATTGTAAATAAATAAGTTGAATGTATTTGTACATTTTGTAAATATGGAAAAATCATATGTAATGAAGATAACCAATGAAATCTTGTAACATGTAGGTATTTATTATGCTCAAATCTATTTAAATCATATGCAGAAGTATATGTGAATATAAATAATAAAGTATTTGTAAAACTTATATATTTCTTTAATTTAGAACCACCTTAAAACTATCTTTAACTGTACCAAGAACCCATTTTAAAATAATCCTCTCGGATTATAACTAGATTCTTTAGGAGCATACCGCACTTTCCAAAGTTATTCCGTCAAACAATAGATAGACCTATTTTATTACTTTAGTGCTCATACCGAACTAGGTAGCTGTGCAATAAGAGGATTAACTTTATGATGAGATTAATATTCAAGTTAGCAAAAAGGAATTCTTACCTGCGGCTTATAAAATGTTGTTTATGGTCTTTAAATAAAATGTACCATAACAACTAAATATTTGCCATTTGGTTTGGTTATTAACAAAATTATTTGGAAATCTATAAAATAAAAGTAGAGAATAATAGTTTTTCTCTTATCTACAGTTCATTAATATAACGCAAAAATATATATGTTTTTAATCAGACATAGGTAGTCACTGTTTCTCAATAAGTTTTTGTTAAACATTTCATTTTTAATTTAAGCTTTTTTGTTGACTTTGAGTAATAATACCACACAAGGTTTTTAAATCAAGCATTGTGTATATCATTAAATTAGCATGCACAATAATAATAATAGGTACAAATAATGTGGGATGTTTGAAATGTTTTCATTGGATAAGCGCGCGTGCCATACACACCAGGCGCCCGCGCAGGCCGCGCCCACAGAGGTTCAAAAGGTTTTATTATAGGCCAAAAAACGGAGTATAGGTATTGTTTGTTAGAAGGTTTCGTAATAAATCAATATATTCTATGTTATTTCTTCTTATATATTGACGTTTATTTTAGCAGAAGAGTTTGAGTAAGTGCTGATTTTTCAATGGCCAGAGCGGTATCAGACTGTTATTCGGAATTCGTTTTTTTTATTTTTATATAGTAACTTATCAGAAAAGAGCTTATCCGAGGTTTATCAAGCGATTGAAACATTGGGGCTTAGAAGGATATCTTGAATGAAAGTTTCAAAATGTGTATAACATGGAGATGAAGAATCTTTATACTCACATAATTAGCATTAATTGTAATCAGATAAGTCAAGGCAGGTGTCAAATTGTACGCCACAGATTTTTATACCATACAGCATCTTTGAAAAGCAGACGCGTGTGTCGCGCGTGCTCACACATTATCTGATACGTTGCCATATTTTCATAAGGTTCCTGGAAGGTCTCGCTATTTCATTGTATTAATTTCACAAATCTCCGATTCCCAATCTTGCTGTAAAAACATTCGGCACGCGGCGAGGTGTAAATAAACATGGTGAAGGATTGCCAGCCTCCCATCACTGTCAAAGAGTTGTTTTCATTGTGAACATAGCTCGCAGGACTCTTGATGTTACGTTTGATAACATTATTATTAATAATTGTACTAAGAAGACAGATGTGGATTTTATCTTAGACAATTGTAGTGGTATTGAACTAAGGAAAATAATTTTCATATAAAATTAAGCACGGATAAGGAAGGAACAAATTTATACTACTTACCTAGTCCAAAAACCTAAATATAATAACTATACCTACAGGTCCGGATTTAAGACCTAATTTACATTATTTACGTAATATCGCGTAAGAGAGTACTTTAAATGTAAGTTATAGATAGAAGGTAAGGTGCAATAAAGTATGTAGTGCTTGTAAAAGGAACATCAGTTGTCTGGTTTCCATAACTAAATAATCCTCTTATTATTCTCAAAATATGTACCGAACATTTTGGCTGTGTATAAAAGATCCAAAGTAGATATTATTCACAACCACCATTTTATTTGAAGCTAAGCTAGAAATATGTACTGCAAAAATGTATAAACCAATATATTCGATCGATATTAAACACACATAGATTGGCAATGGCTACTGGCAATCTAAGGGTGGATTCAAAGGGAAAGCATTGCGCTTATAGGGGTGCAACCCTCGCAGGCTTAATTATTGGACGTAACCCCATGCAATGTCCACTGGGGAGCAATGCGGATATAACAGTTTTACAAACGTGAAATGTCCATGATCAATACCACAAGAATAACTAAGATATAATCATGTCTTATTACATGAGATGGTTTAAGCCAAGACTAGTAAGACCCAGGTTTTAAGATAGTCCCGGCTCCTTTTGTTAATGACGTTAAAAATGACGGATATAGGTACCTATTTTTAAACCTGAGTTTTGCTAGACTTGCTTAAAACCATCTCAAGTAATAAGGGTGCATCCACATTTCACTGAAAATATTTGAGCAAAAAACATTTACACCAATGTTTAATAAATTGTTCCATTTTTAGGGTTCCGTAGCCAAATGGCAAAAAACGGAACCCTTATAGATTCGTCATGTCTGTCTGTCTGTCTGTCTGTCCGTCCGTATGTCACAGCCATTTATTTCCGAAACTATAAGAACTATAATGTTGAAACTTGGTAAGTAGATGTATTCTGTGAACCGCAATAAGATTTTCACACAAAAATAGAAAAAAAACAATAAATTTTGGGGGTTCCCCATACTTAGAACTGAAACTCAGAATTTTTTTTTTCATCAAACCCATAAGTGTGGGGTGTCTATGGATAGGTCTTCAAAAATGATATTGAGGTTTCTAATATATTTTTTTTCTAAACTGAATAGTTTGCGCGAGAGACACTTCCAAAGTGGTAAAATGTGTGTCCCCCCCCCTGTAACTTCTAAAATAAGAGAATGATAAATCTATGAAAAATATATGATGTACATTACGGTGCAAACTTCCACCGAAAATTGGTTTGAACGAGATCTAGTAAGTAGTTTTTTTAATACGTCATAAATTGAAATTAATATCAAATACTCAGGTCTATACTGTGGGTCTATACTACCATTTACTTATATACCTACAGGTTTGTACGGAACCCTCGGTGCGCGAGTCTGAGTCGCACTTGGCCGGTTTTTTTATTTTATATAGAAATATCCAGTATTCTAAAACCTACATAAAATTATTGCCTATTTATTAGAAATAAAAAAAAGTTAATTCGGTAGCTAAAGCTTTTGGCCAAGCCATTCAATATTATGTACCACTGTGCGTTAAAGAACGGCAGCTATTGGTTGCACAATTTTATTGTAGGTAGGTACGTGGCGTCCCTTCTATTGAATAGGGGTGTTGCACAATAAAAATGGATATGTAGGTACCAACTAGGTATAGTATATTTACAAATGACTATAAGGGTCTTTTATGTAAAATGTTTTGTTACGTGCATACTTTAGGTAGACAAAATAAGGTAGGTAGGAATCTTGTAGGAATATACCCCATACGCAGTGTAAGGAATGCTATCAACTTTTTTCGGTTTGATATATTTTTTGATATTTTATTTTTATTTTTACTTTAATTTTAATTGGAATTTTATTGAGGTATAAAGAGACCTTCTAAGTATTTTTAGTTAAGGTATTTATTATTAAAATGGTTAAATTGTGATCAATTATAAACTTAGGTATAACTAGTTACTTCAACAATACAAGAAAGTGCAAATAAATAGCCGCTAAAGTTTGAATATCCGAAAAATATTGTTCGTCCTAAAAGTTCTGTCGTGGCACAACGCAAGTCACGAACGGCCAGAAAGATTGGAAACCAGATAAAATACCCAATTTTTTGTCCACAAATTTACCGTTTGGAAATTCGCAAGTTACTTAGAAATGAGCCCTTTGTCTCACAGCAGACAATCGAACCCTTTTGTCGTTAATCCTTCACAAATGTTGCATACAACACTGTAACAATTTGCATATTGTACAGTTTTTGGTTCACGGTATTTTTACTCGGCCTTTTTGAATTAAATAATAGGATTATATTTTGCATTTCTTCCTTGGTTCCTCTTTCTTGTGCGGGCCGGTTGGCATGGATTTCAAATATCAACTGCCACGGTACAACTTGATGGCGCCTTGCTGCTAAGCAGGGTTAGAATAGTGTGACATTTTTTCATATCCGCAGATTAAAAACTTCATAAATATATCAATGTTACGTTACAACTACAATTTTTATTCTGTGCCAATCTGGTAAAAAAGTAAAACCTATTCAATCGTAGAAGTACTACATTTCTACTGTGTAGGTACTTTAATCTTTTCCTGATTTTCCCAGCTTACCAATTCCCTTATGAAAGTTACAATGGTTCGGTAACTATCGCCCATGTGTGTGGCCAAAAAGCATTCAATCAATCTGTCGTCCACAGATATGTGAAAACTATCACGCCGATTCAATCATTTATAATCGATAGTGTACCGTTGCATTCACATTGTGGTTTAGGTACAACCCTAGTTTGATTGATCAATCTTACTGAAGTATTGTTGAAAAATGGGGCGCATCACTGGGCGCGATATTTTGAACTTTGATGGCGGTTCTATTATAAACATATACCTACCCTCGTATTATGCTATACACTGAAATGTTGATGGTTTTAGGAGATACGTTACTATAGCTTAAGTTACCCGCGATCCACTACTTTACCTTTAATTTACAAAAGGTTTTTAGGTACTAAGTACAGACCACTATAGGGGAAACTACGTATGTACTAAGTTACGAAATATGTATGAAAATAAGAAAAAAAATAAAAAAAATACTTGGGATAGATTTTCTAAAAAAAATTTTTTTATTTGCCTTTGAAGATAAGTTAGTATATTTTTTATTTACTTTACATTTTTCTCCTATAACCTTACCTTATTGTGTTAAGTAAGTATATTTTGTGTTAATAGATAAATAAATATTCATTTTCTTATTTGCAAATATACTTATTTTTTACATTCCCTACCTGCACTTCATCTAGCGCTGGGATTAATAGAAAGTAACATTGCTCGGATTATTGAGTTATTTATTTTTACAACTCTACATGGGACAGGTTGCCGGAATTGTTTTGAAGCTCCTATATTTTTTACATTATTTAAATAGGTAACTAGAAATTCACCAGAGGTACTGTGTTAGGCATTTTGTTTTGGTTTCTGTATTTTTTTTAAATTTATAATTTACCTAGATTGCTACTCATTTTGACCTACTAAGTACCTACCTACGAGATATAATTATGTTGAAATGAATGAGCTCGTACGCTACAGAAAAGGAAACGTTGGAAGATTATTCACTAACATAAAAAAAGTTTAGTGTTTTTCTAAATGTTCATACAAACAATCAACGTTTCTTGACCAAAATCTCGCGATTCGAGAATGAATCCAATCGTAAAAGTCCTTCATATTAATGAGTATCTAACCTACTCCCACTCCTGTATATACACTCTTATTTGAAAACGACCAGCGACTGAAAACACCGATTTTTTTTAATATAAATCATGGTTTTCAATATAAATCAATAAAACAATAACATCCAGGCAACTATTTAAATTGCATAAAATATAAGTAGGTATATAAATAAAGAAGTAGTAGGTACCTAATATATCATGCAACATGCACGTGCCATCCCACGGAGGTGCCATCCTTATGTAAGTAGGTAGGTAGGTACAGTCGAGGACATAAATATGTATACAATTAGTAAAATTCAACAACGGTTTCCTCTTAAACTACTGATTGAAATTATGAGATATTATAAAGGCAGTATCTTCTAACATATACTATTACGATTTCTGTAATAGTTTAACACTTAAATGTTAAACATGCGAGAAAATAGCTTTTGAATTTCAAAAAGTGTATACATATTTATGTCCTCGACTGTACCTAGCAATCAATCACTTCCCTACCTGCGCAAGCGCCGCGCGCCGTTGGCAACCACACAAAACACTTTTGTTTATGAGAGCCATAAACCACCGTTTATACAACTTCAAACAACGCTCCCGGATGATTACGGCCTTTGTTATTTAATCATACGACCCAAAGGTATTAGAATTTTGAAAATTATGCAGATGTTAATAGAAAAAAGTTAGTAATTTTAGTGTGGATTAAAACGCCGCCATTTGCTATAGGGGTAGGGATTAACTTTCGAAGGCTTAATTAAAGCTGTAATAAAGTTTTATTGTAGTGTAAGAACAAGACGATAGCCCGTACCAAGAATTGTTGATGCCAATTTTACTACAGGATAAGCCATCTCAAATTGATTGATCTATAAAAACATAATAAAAATCCTGTTCTAAGAAATATGTTGACGATAATCTTAAAATTGAGTTATCTTCCAAACATTTCTATATTCTAAAGATTGAGTAACAATTTGTATAAGTTACACGATCCATCTCACTCAAATGATGATTTGAAGCATTAGTCCTTTCAGGGGACAATCTGCGGACCACCGTGGCATCATCATTGTGCGCGCGCGCAGTAAAGAGTTGCGACAATATGGCGGCCGGAAATCGTGCCGGACACACACACAATGTCAAACTGGACAAAATGGAGTCGTCAACGTAACAGTTGGTCATATTAACGCTTCAATGATTTATAATGATAGTTTCTGGACATTCGCATGATTTAATATGGGATGATGTGGTATGCTTAACTGAGTAGAATAGTTCCATAAAAATTGCATAGGTTTTATTATTTGATAAACTGAAGATGGTATGGGAACATATGGGAAGTGAGCGACCACGGTTAGGGAAAAGAAAATAGGTAGGTACACAATACACTTACGGTACTCTCAAATTACTGAGGACGGGCCCGTTGGCGCAGTTGGTTAAGACGTGGTCTTAACCTATAGCGCCGCAGATCGTGGGTTCGATTCCCACACAGGACATACATTTGTGTGCATGAACATGTCTGTATGTCCTGAGTCTGGGTGTAATTATGTATATTAAGTAAGTATGTATTTACAAACAAAAAGTAGTATATGTATTATATCAGTTATCTGGTTTCCAGCTCTGCTTAGTTTGGGATTAGATGACCGTGTGTGAGGAATGTCCCAGGATATTTATTTAAATTTATAGTATCAACGCCAGAACAAAGAAATAAAGTTGGTTCTTAGAGATTAGTTAGATATGAAATAAATCGCAGCGCCAATAATATTATGATGCTTATTATTAATTAAGTGAAAATCTAATTATCTAGTGATTTGAAAGATAACAATAGATGGAGTAAATGTACCTACTGTGTAAATGCATTCAATTTGGGTATTTAAGATGATAAACAAAGTCATTACCAAGTCAATTTGAGTAATAAGTAACTGTCATAAGTTATAAATGATATAGGTAAGCTATTTAGGTAAGTTACGTTAAATAAACAAATAAGTAGGTAGGTAGATACTTAATTTATATTTTTTAACCTTTTCAAATTAAATTAGGTATTATTTATATGATACAAGAAAAGTTTTAATTCATAAATTCGTTTTTAAAAAGTACCAAAAATTTTTTTTGGTGACTGTACTTTTTGTTAACTTCACTTGCATTGTCTTCCAATATACCACAGATTACTATAACTCCTCTGTAAATATACCTACTAGTGTAAGTATACCAAATCAAGTCAATCCGATCGCTGGAAGTGGGTGAAATTCGACTTGCAAGATTCCACCCGAACAAACATAGTTAAATACATTGTAAGATTTGTAAGTTAAATAAAAGCTTGAAAAAATCAAATCAGTTTTAGGAAAATATTCAGTGTACCTAAAGACACAGTTCAGTTCAGACACAGACAAGTTCTACAGTCAAAATTCAAAATCATTTATTCAAATAGACCTTCGCAGGCACTTATGAAAAGTCTGACTCTAATACTCTAATACCGGTTCGGAAGGTTGCAGTTTTATTATGTACCTATAGATCTGCACTGTTTATTTTATATTCAAGATAAAATTTGGTATATTTTATCAGTTATTGTAAGCTAAGCCAGTATAGAATCCATATTACCACGGTAAATGTTACTGAGGGAAGTGCCGCTGTTTGCTGAAATACAGGTTTTTAACTAAGTAGTTTGGCAAAGGATGCCATTCATATATTTTTTGTCATGTAGGTACAGGTCGGTTAACGAAAGCTGGCACGTTCACAGTACTCATAAATTTGCAATCAGTCAAGTCTAATGGACGAATGCAAAAATAGACCACTCTATATTTATGAGCAGTAGCAAAAGCAAAACAATAACTGTCTCCTTCATACTCATAAGCTTGACTTTGCGCGAGAGAGACGGTGTAAATGTGTTGAAACGTGCCAGCTTTAGTTAACCGACCTATACCTACTCTAGCCTATATATTTTATAAACAAATTATTGTATACATTAGATATTTGTGTGAAATGAAACTAAATAATTAGGTATTTAGGTATATGTTATACCTACCTACCTAGTATTTATTATTTACTTATTCGGTGTACCGTGTTACGTTTAAAGAATTTCATCAAATCTATCGAATTTAATTTCACCCTTTCCTAATAAATCATTGAACTATGCATTCAACCGCATTCTATTTACAAAAAATCCCGTTAACCCTGCGTCGCCGTCGGGTAGCGCGTACATAATCCAACCAATAACACAGCAGCATTCACCCCCACTGCATAAGCCCCGCCCCTCAAAGGGCGCCTGGGCAACACCCGAGAACGATCGTCACTTGATTTTCGTGATCCGTCAAAGTTACACAATCTCACAAAATGTCTCTGTGGACACCCTACGCTGACACAGCGTTGGATTTATCAAAGCCAGCTAAACAAGAACCTTTGGAGTTTTCCAGCTACAACACAGTGTTCCAACCGCATTATATTTCTCAAGATCAACCCTGTAGTTTCCAATATCAACCGGTGTACGCAGATCAAATGTCGCCAGTGTCAGCGAGTTCTTCATTCGAAAGATTCAGCCCATTGCATTCGACCCTCTCACCGCCAGAATCGCCTGTCAATCAGTCTAAAAGACCTTTCAGTTCAGTTGATGCCGACTACTTATCAGATGACCCAGACTTTCAAACTTTCGAAAGGGATGCTTTGAGAGCTATGGCTGAGAAAAACGGTGGGGCTTTACTAGGAAATAACCCCAGGATGAGACGTACCGTTCGTACCAGCAATGAATCCTCGGATGACACGTACAGAAGGCAACGCGAAAGAAACAATTTTGCAGCAAAACAGAGCAGAGACCGAAGAAAACTTAGGGAGATTCATCTGGCTCTGAAAGTTAGCTATTTGAAGAAAGAATTGGCTAATTTGAAGACTCAATTAAATGGAAGAGTTTGTGTGGGGTGCCGACATTTGTGTCAGTGCTAAATTAAGTTTTAGGATAGGTACTATTAAAGTATCTATTGAATTGGACAATTAAATTATTAGTTTATAAGTAACTTATGTATGTAATTATAAGTATTGTGCAATTGTAATTTTAATATATGTATGCGTTTATGAATTAGATGTAATGATACGATTAAGAAATGTGCAATGTGATATTCATGATTTTATAATGTAAGATACTAATTAGGTATTTAATTGTAACAAGTAAAATGAACAATTAGAATGAGATACGATTGTTTTGTTTTCATTACCCAAGCCTACCCTCGAATAAAAAATAAGGTAGATAACAAAAACAGGCCTAACCTGCGTGACTGAATATGTTTGTCTCATAAGCATGAAGCTAATAAGAAGGCGAGTAATTAAATTGTTTTCATAATGATAATGATGTACAGATCGAGTGCAAAATATTAAGGATTGGGTTAACTAAACTATCTACTATCTGACCAACTTAATTTGACTACTTTACAACTATTTGACAACTTAACTTGTGCCAATTTTTCCGAGGAATTTAGATGGTCATGTTTTCTATGTTTGCAATATAATGAAATCGAAACAAATCTATAACTACCTATAAATTGCCAATAAATTGGCAGCATTTTTTTTTAGCAATGTCATAAAATGATATGATTTTTTTAAAATTAGATTTTTATTAATGATCAAGCGTCTATTGGCTATAATTACAGAGCCATAAAAAAAAAAGAAACAAACAACCTGACTGCGTATAACATAAATTAACTGAATAGACAAAAACAAAGTCTTAATCTATAGAATTAAGAATATTACTTGAATTTTATAAGGTTTGCTGCTTAGTACCAAAGAAATTGTGCACTTTAACGGATATGCCCTTTCAACACACGTATATGCAGGAATCCTTGCTCTGTGTCTACGGCAATAAGCGCAGGCGGGACGTATGCGTTTTTTGATATGTTTATGAATGTTCTTCTAGGTTTTATGCTAGCATAAATAAAACTAAGCAATGCATTCTTATTCTATGTATAATTTCGACTAAATAAACTAATAACATAAATAACAAAACACACAACACTAAGCTTTCTGTTTGACCACGTGGGACAGGTCATATTTGCCGCGGACGCATTTTAGCTTCACTCCGGGACAATCTTTTAATCTGAAAATAAAAGGAAAAAGGCTATAGGTTTTCTGATTACATACTTCATCATCATCAGCCTTTAATGTCCCACTGCTGAGCACAGGCCTCCTTTCACAAATCAGGGTGAAAGGGAATGGGCAGATTCTCCACCACGCGTGCCCACTGCGGATCGGTGGAGGTAGGCTAGTGGCCAAACTACTGTTGGAATTTTTCAAGCCGCCCAGGAGGCATCCAACTAGCTTAACGACTATCACAATTAAGTGATAACCGCGACCAACGGCTTTACGTGCCTTCCGAAACACGGAAGCGCTCGATTTGAAATACCACTAGGCGGTCACCCATCCAGGTACCGACCAAGACAGACGTAGCTTAACTTTGCCGATCGATTAAGAACGGCTAATCATGCTACAACACGAGCGCTTCTTACATTACATACTTACCTATCGTATATTGGTAAATTTGTTTAAAGAATCAGCTAAACGCCTCTTTTTGCTGCCACTTTGTTGAGTTGTTCGCACAACAACTCAACAAAGTGTTTTCCCAATCAGATGAATGGTATATAGGAAGTAGGATCGCCATCGAACAATTAACCCAAAGAAGCGCAATGAAATTCATAGGACACGTATTTTTTTTTATTTATATATTTATATAATTAAGGGAAACTAACAGCTTTATTAAATATAGTTATTCTTTTTATGAAATTAAAAATATGTTTAAAGCTAATAATAAGTTTCCGCAACTGGAAATTAGTAATTATGGACTTTTGGCGGACGGTCTTTTTAGTTGATTTACAATAAATATATTATAATAGTTACAATTTTGCTTTACCAAATCTATTAAACTTTTACAAAGATAAAGCGCGTCAAAGTTGGGGGAGTGAGGGGACGTGTGAGTGTGTGAGAGAGGTAGAGCACAGCATTTATTCGCTCAAAGAGCTCGACTGGGGAAGTACCGCCACCTTACAGAATACCGCAGACAAATAACTATGTAGTATTCCTGCGCGTGAGTGGTGGTGGCCAGAGCTAATTGGGGAGGGGGCGCGTGAGTGATGCCTCGTGTGTTGCAATTGTCCATATGACTACGGTAACCGCTTACTATCAAGCAGGCCGTATGCTTGTTTATCGACGTCGTAGCATAAAAAAATAGAGTCTCCTCACCTGCCAACCCTGACGAGAACAATATTGTGTTCCTGCAAGTTGTGTCCGATACCCGGTATGTAGGCGACCATTTCCTTGCCGTTCGACAGACGGACCAGTACGCACTTTCTGTTAGCCGAGTTCGGCTTCTTAGGTTTCTTTATCACTGTTTTTAATACTACACCCTGGAAAAATAAGATAATTAAGATTTTATTTAAATGTATACTGTATGTGTGGAGATTTAGAGATGGCATATTTTCTTGTAACCTATATTGGGTTAGTCATGCTGAACAACTTTTTATTACAACAGTACTATCAATATGCTTTTCTTGTATCGGTAACTAACCGGTATCCGGCGGCCAAATTACTATCCGGCCGGATACCGGATAGTCTATCCGGATGTAATAAAATATGAAATATCAAAAGGTAATTACTTGTATTACTTAACAAATACAATCAGTAATCACAAAATTTTCATTCTAATCTTAGAATCTTAATTAGTACTCATACTGCGTTAAGGGCAAATTATGGTGAATGATGTACTGACTTCCCTGCATTAAGAGATAATAAGCGCTTTTGCTTGTTTTCATAAAAAAGGCTAGCTTCAAAAAATGTTTCCTTCGCTGAACACACGTCTGCAGGGTGCTGAAAGATCGGTTTTTTGACAATCTTTGTTAAATTTGGGTATTATAATATAATGGTCACGATTGCGATCAATTTGATCAATCCCAAATGAAATTGAGTTTCTTCATGTTGGGACTGGCTAGTATTGTTTTCATTTGCTACCTCATTAAAGCAATCCCAAAACGTGTCATCCGATCGTTTGTGCGCTACCTATACGCAAGCTCGCTTCTTGCGATGCACCAAACGGCAATGTTTCGCCGGATATCCAGCCACTTGGTTGGCCGAATATCCGGTATTCGGCCAAATAGGTATCCGTTTCATCTCTATAAATAATAGTTACCTTAGCAAAAGGGTTTCCATTAAGTGGATTCCTAGACTTTCTTGACTTTATGTGCGGTCCAGTCCTGTGCATCTGTGCTAGGGAGGCCATCGCCCGCGCCAAGAGTCCAGTTTGAGTCGGTAGACTTGATGATGGAACCGGTAGACAAGATGATGGGATCTGGAGACTGGCTGATTTGTGAGGTATAGCTGAAAAGAAAGGAAGGTAAAGAAGTTACTCAAAGATCTATGATGTTACTCATTAAGCCTGTTGGACTAATGATGGTTATAGAGTTGTTGGATTTGACTAAACAAAATCCACGAGGAAAGAACATAACCTAGTTATTTTGTGCTTTGAGAAAGCCATTTAGCCGTTTAGCTTTTCATCCGGTAATTATATTTTAAATTCAGCTCTTACCAAGCTAAATTCAAAGAAGTTCTGAGAATGAAATCGAATAAAATTTTCAAAAACCTTCAGTAGATTTGTTCACTTCATCAGATCTATAATAGACTACCGTTACATACAAAATAGGACAAAACACAGCAGGTGCTAAGGGCCATATTGTCGCCTTAGGGATTAACAAGCTGGGAGATTTACATCCAAAACCACAAAATTATTTGACTTTACGGGAATACAGTCTTTATTACATTGAAATAAGAGTAACGGTAACTGCAAAAGATATCGAAGCCAAATGTAATGTTGAGGTACAGTTAGAGATTTTCTGGATTCTATGTAATTTTGTATGGTTTTTGTAGGCGTTTCTGCAACAATTGTATCAATTGTGACAATTGTCGTGGATTCGCGATTAGATTCGCAAATGGAGGCGTTGCAGTTTTCACGGGAGATAGCGGTGTGAATCGGTTTGATTGACATATTCCCGTTGAATGTTGGATAGTTTTTTTTTAAAGGAGTCGAGTGTGGTCTTAGTTGAAGGGTTTGGATACAAATGTTTATAAAGTTACTAGCTGTCTCGCGCGGTTTCACCCGCGTTCCCGTGATAAAAAGTAGCCTCTATACTCGGGGATAATGTAGCTTCCTATTAGTGAAAGAATTTTTCGAATCCGACTGGTAGTTCCAGTGATTAGCCCGTTTAAACAAACAAACAAAAAGACTCTTCCGCTTTATTATTAACCGACGAAAAAACGGAGGAGGTTTACAAGTCGACGCGTATATATTAGTATAGATTTGTATAAGCACTTACTACATATACTGTAGGTATTTATTTTTATTTTGTTTGAACTGTTAATGAATTCAAAGAATCGAATTCATTATAAGTTCAATCAAAATAGACGCATCATTTAGACCAAAGAAGGCTGAATCATTTCTAACTATACTTGATATTCATCGTGCCAAAAAATATGTGTAACTAGAATGTGTGACTGCGAACATAATTTTGTTAATCCACAGATATTATTCTCTCAACGTTTGCTGGCAAGGTTTAAAATCAGAATCAGAATGGTTTAAAAAAACCGACCAACAAATTGCCACGTATTGAATCTAAAGCTTCCGAGAAGTCAAAACACATTTCAGAAGTTGAAATTATTCGAATTACAACTAAAATAACAAACGCAATAGACATGACTAACTCCCTGAAGATTAGGACTGTCCATCACGTATGGCAAATGGCAATATCTAGCTTGGTTGTGTCCGAAGATATGTTATTGTTTGTGATAATCGGTGACCGCTTCGAGGATCCCGTGGGACTACAAGCCTTGACAACCTTGCATCTGCTGTAACGCAAGCAAATATTAAATTTGGTCCAAGACGGCGGAGGAAGCGTTGTTACTTGTAGGATATTGTGGTAAAGGCACGAAAGTAGTAAGTTACTGTTTGTATTGCAACAACTCTTTACTTGGTTGATGAAGGTTAAATGTTTGTACTTCCATATCTATATTTCTCTTCATTTGTACTGAATGAGCTACTACATCACCGTCACGGGGTAGATCCGCCCTCGTGAACTGTGGTACAGGTTTTCCTGATACATACATAAGTCACTCACAAATGTTATTAAATGATACTAAAATGCCCATTATTGTATTGCAATGAATTTGTGTAAGGGAAATGAACAAATAATTATAAAAAGCTAAATTAGACTAGCTTTTTCTTTCTCTGTAGACCTCACACTATCAGTCATAATCGGTCGAATTGAGAAACCTACTCCTTTTTTTGTAGTCGATTAAAAATAGGTCATATATTCAGTGATAAAGTTTGCAGTAAACAGCGACCATCAATTAGATTAAAAATACGAAAAATTTGAGCAATACAGTAAATTTATTTATAATACCGCTATCGCTTGTATTTTGGACTCGGCCATTACAGGCAGTACCTGCTCTTTTTGCGGATTATAATCCGCTAATAGTGGGCATTGTCCACAGATGACGGACACAGATTCAATATTCTATTCTAACACTGACTCTTGTTACAATACTGAAGAAAAAAATATGGGACACCGCATTTACAATGGGCAAGAGTTGAGTCCCATAGACGCGACAGCATTGTGCATTCTTAGAAATATTGTAAATCATATTTGTGTAAAAATAACACAACTTTATCAGGCTGTTGATAATGGATGCAGTAAGCACAATTGTGCCAGTTTTCAATTCTTTCGCAATTGTGAATGTAGATTGCAACCATTTTACACAATGTGTCTCGGTTAATAAAAAAAAAATAGAATTTTAATCCTGTATGGATTATAAATTCATAATTTTTGGGAACTGGTGACTCCCTAGAAACTGAGCAAGAACTTCTGAAGCATCACAAATCTATATCGCAGCTATTGTAATAAAGATGATTATTATATGTAACGGGAATTAGAAAAAGTAATAAATTGTTTTCGATCATGTTTCTGTTATAGATCAGAAATGTTTTACCAAAGATCAGAAGGAATCTTCTATCTGAATAAAACTTATATCGCACTGTATATTATTTGCAAACTCAAACTTCCGCTACTTCGATATCAATAGTGTAACAAAAAAAAAACTTTTCCAGAGCATTTCTCTAAAGAAGCGATCAAGGATGATATATTACTTCACAGACGCTTCTATGAGAAAGTTTAAGTAGGGGCGGTCCCACGTTCTGCCCACGATAAAATAACTGTTAACATGGAAAGGATGAATGTTTCGAAACATATTGATATATTAGAATAATGAGGATCAGAATTTATCGGAGTTTGTGGACAGTTAATTAAAAAGTATGAATTTAATGCATTGCAGAATTAAGTTACTAAATCAGACGCTACAGATCCTTTGCTATTTGATTAGCTATTTCCTTGTTCGAATAAAAATACATGATTAATCAAAGCATGTTTTGAGATAGTTGACAATTGATGATATAGTGGCTAACAGCGGCTTAGACCAACATATATATATATAATTTGCTAATTTACATAAATATAAAAGTAGAATGAGTTGTATCCAAATGGAAATATTGGTTTTATAGCAAAGAAAACCCTGAAAGGACCTTCCTAACCCGTAATTTGAAATAATTTCATGTTTGTTTAGAATAGTTTAGATAATGCCTTTCAGAAATCATCGCGTATCTTTTGGGATTGACCAAACCTACGAAATGAAGACTTATCCAATATTCCTTCGCAGAATTTCCGGAAATCCCAACAATCAGTTCCACCTTTCAGGCACCAGAATCTAATTTAAGCAAAGAAAGAATTCATTCAATAAGTTACAAATACAATTCTGGACATTGAAAGAGCATCAGATTGCAAGATTGGTAAATGGAATGTGGCAGTCATGCAAGAGTATGACAATGAACACAATGGCTAGGTGTGAACGGTGGACGATATGGAGAGATTAGAATGTCGGTTCGATTCTATTGCGATGGTCAGTTAGGGTAGTGCTGAGTCACGGAAAAGAGAATACACTGGAAGGGCGATGCGTTAGAATTTGTATCGGAACCAGTGTAGCCAAACTCACACAAATAAATGTTAAATCATATATTGTACTACAAATAAACAATCCTTTTGATTGGTCGTTTCTATTTTACTCATAAATAGCTTTAATCACACAGGTCATACATATGAAAATATACCTTTTTACGTTAACATAAAATTTATTTTTCAATAGCGTACAAAGTATTTACGTCGTTTTGTAATCTACAAACTAACTAGATTCAATCGACGAAAAAGTTCTGCCACTCGGCACTAGATGGCCTTATTTTCATGGAACGCAATTTTGAACTCAAACGCATTAGACATAATGTTGATAATTGCGTAATAGCTGCGTCGACTGGCGTCGAGTAGCAACACTTATTGCTATTCGCTTAATGCAGCGAAAGTAATCGATAAAATATCAATAAAATTATCGATATTTTAATTTCGTCGATATCATTTTAGAAATTCCGTAAGAAAATTCACGTTCGATAAGAATAATTGTGCAAAGAATACTGAATTTAAAAAAAAACGTTTAACATGATGAAGTAAATTAAAAAAAAGTTATTTTTACACGGTTTATTGCCCTTGAAATAAAATTTATTTGTTTCGAAATTCTCGTTTTGAAAGCTTAATTTTAACAGATGACTGCGGATATTGATATAACTTTCAACTATTGCCTTAATCAAATCAGCGATAAAAAGATGTATTTTATCGATATTGATCGAACAAAACTATCGATGCACGTGTTTTGGGGTCACGACAGGTCACGACTCACGACGAATGTGAAAGAACGCAATACATTACGTGCGGAGTTGCGCTCGCTACCTTGCGTACAAATAAAGTGAGTACATTGCCTTCAATGTATAATTTTGCAGTAGTATCAGAGTTTATCGTTTACACCTAAAATTATCATAATCTCGAATACATTTTTATAAATATGACAATTAAATAAAGGTTTGTAGACTCATCGATGAAAGGAAATCCCTCCTTGAGTTACACTCCGACTCCTCACTTCGTTTCCTACAGGAAATAATAGCGCATCACGACATAATTAATATTTTTCGCGGAGCTACGCACCTCTGCTAAGTATGGCGGATACTACGAAGCGTTGACGCGTGTTTTGGTTGATATATGCCCATCTGATGTCATGTGTGGCGCGCGGGCTCCGCTAGCATAGCGTCTCTATTTATATTTCTTTTCTCTGTGTGCTGAGTCATTACGAACCCTTTCTAATGCTATTTTGGGTGTAGGGTTTGCAGAAATAGAAGCTGATAGGTGAGATAAAGTTTATTTTATTGGCATTAAATATGTAATGCCAGTTTTAAAATTCGCACTTAATAGCAATTAGCAATCTATAAGACACAGACTTTTCCTCAAATGAGTCAAACATACTCTTTTTCTTTTTGTCATATTTATTTGCCATCACTTGGGATTGGCGCAATATGTATGATTCATCCATTAATTCTTTCCATCATCCGTCAGATTCTCATTTATAGTCGAGAGAACATAATACGTAGGTATTCTGAGGAGTACCTACGCAAATTTAAAAACAAACAGCGACCATATTCACAGTTACATCAGCATGTTGTAACCTAATATCCTTGCCATATTATCGGCAGTTTTTGCCATATTTGCTATCTCTCCTAATCCCCTTGGGACATAATCCATGGTCCACGCGGAAGGGTTCTCGCAAATGGCAGGCGCGCGACCTGACGATCCCCAACAAATATTATTGTTGACCACCATGCTTTTATCTTCGCACCATTATGATATTTATATTGTTGGATGGAAGGGTGATTATCATGTGTATATTAAAGTGCAGCTGCCAACGTTTGGATGCAGATGTCGGTGATTGCACGAATTGTGTCGCCGCTATGTTTGACAGTTATTGCGGTTTCCTATTTACTGTTTTATAATATTATATATCAGCTTATGATGTTTAGTTCGCCTGTTTTGCCATAGAATTTTGAATGTTTGATTACTTATTTATCTTATACAATTTTATTTTGTACACCAATCACATCAAATAGTGAGTTTAAAAATGTGATAAATAGAATGCGAATAAATAGGCATCCTATCTCCTACTAACTCGAGTGTCCTTATCTTCGAGGAATCCTTAGTACACAGCCTAAATTGCCACCCACATGATAGCAATGATCACATGAATGAAAGCCAGGAAACCTTTGCATTGGGTGTTAATCCAGTGGGATGTGATAGCCCGCTTTAGAGCTCCGCGTAAAATTGTCTATAAGTTGAAGGGTCTCTAGCCATAGGGCCACACTGACTCCTTCAATAAGGCTCATCATATCAACATACTGTAGTTTTGAATTTCGCGCCGATTTAAGACTGAGATATCTGTGAGAGTGGACTCTACTCTGCTTGCAATAGGGATGATTCCAGGATAAAAAAAAAATTGGTCCGTCACTTAGATTATTCAAAAATATTGGACACGTATTTTTTGCATTCCTTTAAATCATTAAAATTGACAAAGTAAAGCGCGTCAAAGTTAGGGAGTGGGGGCTCGTGGTCGTGACGTCACGCGGAACTACACACGATACCTTCGTATTTTTTTAATTGACAAAAAAATACGTGTCCACCATGAATACTAATATATAATAATAATATATTATTAATATAATAAAGCGGAAGAGTTTTTTTTGTTTGTTTGTTTGTTTAAACGGGCTAATCACTGGAACTACCGGTCGGATTCGAAAAATTCTTTCACTAATAGGAAGCTACATTATCCCCGAGTATTATAGGCTACTTTTTATCACGGAAACGCGGGTGAAAACGCGCGAGACAGCTAGTTTTTTGATAGTGTAAATATAATTTTTCAGTCATATAGCCTTTTTTAGTTTCATAGTAGATTCTACTTGATCGCTCGTGTTGTTTATCTAAATAAATAAAATTTCCTTCATGAATAGGACTGATTTGTTTAATGATAATATTAGCTTGGGTTCGGAAGCAAATAGCCTAGAATGCCTTAGAGGGTTTTGTTTTTAAACATCATTTGGCTCCTGAATAGGATTCGAGTCCATTAACTACATTCAAGTGTTTAAATTATTAACTACTATTTGACAGGGGTACTTATCTTACTATATAATAAATTAAATTATTAAAAGAAACAAAAAACCCGACTGCGTAAAACAAAAATTAACTAAAAAGAGAAAAACAAGCTCTTTAATCTATAGAATTTGGAATATAACTTGAATGGTAGACATACATACATACATACATACATACATACATATATACATACATACATACATACATACACTCGAAAAACATAACCCTCCTTCCGGGTCAGTCGGGTAAAAATAAGTCGGGTTTTCCTTCCTGACGCTATAACTCCAGAACGCACGAACCGATTTCCACGGTTTTGCATTCGTTGGAAAGGTCTCGGGCTCCGTGAGGTTTATAGCAAAGAACATTCAGGTAGGGTAGGGTAAGGTAGGGTAGGGTAAGGTAGGGTAGGGTGGGGTAGGGTAGTACCATAGGGTAGGGTAGAACCACGCGAACGAAGTCGCGCCGGGCAGCTAGTGAACTATAAAATGCCAACCAGTTAAATAAATAAATAAATATCCTCACACAGGCACGGTCATCTGATCTCAAACTAAGCAGAGCTTGTACTATGGATAACTGATATAATACATATAGTACTACTTTATGTTTGTAAATACATACTTAATATACATAATTACACCCAGACTCAGGACATACAGATATGTTCATACACACAAATGCATGTCCTGAGTGGAAATGGAACCCACTACCAGCAGCGTAATAGGTAGTATCTTGACCAGAGTCTTAACCAACCACGCCAGTTGACTTTTGTTAAACATTTTTACAAGTTACAAGTAGGTTAATATTTTTTTTCATTTGTAGTTTACACGGGTCCCATTTGTGAACCAACGGTGTAAACTTCATTGGCAGCCGTTTGCTACCCTACCCGCTTGAGTTATTCTGCTGTTTCTTGCAGAGAGAAAACCAACAAATCAAAGATGATGAAAATCGTTCCCGCCGTTCTTGAGTTATAAATGGTGTAACTAACACGACTTTGTTATAGAACATGTGGATACTGAATAGTAATATAGTAATAGTTTTGAGAGAGGTAGAGCATAGTGTTTATTCGCTCAAAGAGCAGCTCGACTGGGGAAGTACCTCCACCTTACAGAATACCGCAGCCAAATAACTTTATGCTGTGTAAAGTTGTGTTCCTGCGTGTGAGTAAGGTCGCCAGAGCTCATAGGGGAGGGGGGAAAGGTCGGTAACGCGTGAGCGATTCTTCTTGTGTTGCAAGCGTCCATATGGCTACGGTAACCGCTTACCATCAGGTGGGCCGTATGCTTGTTTACCGACTAAGTAGTATAAAAAAAAAAAAGTAAATGTATACTTTTTATAATGGGAAAATGGGAGGAGGGAAACTAGTATATGTGTATGATACAAAATCACAGACATGAAAGAGACAAGAATAAGTATATTACGGTTGTAAGAGCTTCTCTCTGCACGTGCACGTGTATCCCTCTGGCTAAGTGAAAATAGTAAACGATCAACCTTTGTATGGGATTGACATAAGAGATTGTTAAAAATCATGTGATATTTTGATTTGAAATGTTGATTTCAATACAAAGGTTGATTGTTTATTGTCGATGACGATTGTCGATAACCATCTTGTCTACTGGCCCTACAAAGGGTGACCCAGCTAGCATTAAGATATCTAGGGAACTGTAACTTAATGACGGATAATATTAAACCTCGTGTCTTATACTCCACAGTGGTACATAGCACACTTTAGCCAAGGTTTTCCTATAAAACCGGAACGGGAAAATCCAAAGTCGCAAAAATATGCCAATACATTTCAACAGAAACTTTTTCACAAGAACTTTGACTTTATAAAAATACAAAACAATGTTTTGTGAGTTAATTTTGTTGATTTGTCGTGTCTTTGGACTGATTGGACTCTATAAAACATCAGTAAGTGCATATTTCACTTAATTTCAAACAAGTAACTTTTTAGGTCATGATATGATTTTATTTTTCACATTTTACTATACTTTTCTAGTTTTCGCGATTTCAAAAATATAATACATGTGTATTGTATTTTTGAAATCGCGAAAATTTTTGTTTGCTCATGTGACCAAACAAAAATTGGCGTAATTTTTGGAGTTGTCACTTATTGTAAAGCTTTACTTTTACTTCACAAGATATAATAAAAAATAGTTATAGTTAGTTAGTAAAGTTATAATATGAGTGGTTCAATTTAACCTTAGCAATGAACTCCAGTCTATAACTAACCTATGAAGTCTATAAAATCTGTTTACATCATGCAGTTATAAAGAAAGTATTCCCTTCATACGATTTATAAGTTAAATTTACCTGCAATTTGCGAATATTGAGCCTTAATTCCAAGGGAAAGCAGGGAAAATCCTCTTCTTATTAGATTCATCTAAAACAATGATTAAGAGAATAATTAATGATGGATTTATTTTAGTGTAAATTATTACACAATATACGCAAGCTTCATTATTACCTTGAAATAAATTGATAGTGCTTCAATATATTTTTTTCACTATTTCAACGTTTGAGAACAAAACATAACATAACCTCAAATTTATTTGACAATAACAACATAAGTGTTGCTATCGCACAAAAATCTTAAAATAAAGGTCCAATAGGGTTTAAAAGCTAATCAAGTGCATGAAACAAACCAAACTGTTTAATATGTAATTAGAATTAGAACTAACATAATTTAAAATGTATAAATAGAGAATATTTTTATTGTTTAAAGTACATAGGTAGGTAATAAAGGTGTTTCGTATTTATATAGCATAGGACGTCATCTATTGGCATAAAGCAATATTAACTTCTAATAATTAGCAATAATAACTTACTTCTGCTATTCCTCAATAGATGGCACTAAAATATTATTATCTTGTAATTCATTTTTGTATCCATTTGATCTAATCTCAGAGTATAGGTAGGTATATACCTAAATACTAATAATTAAATAAATATCGTAAAAAAATAAAGCACGGTGGTAGGATACCTACTTTGTACCTACCAGCTTACACCTTCATGTTTAACCTGTCGGATATATTTAAGGTTTCCTAACTATATTTTATAACTTTTAATTTTTGTAACTTGCAAGTACAAACGTTACAAGATAAATTTCATATTTTGTTTTCTTTGACTTGGGTCTCTCCATTTTCCAAAAAACCGAATCGAATCGGGAATTCGTTATACCTCAGAGTATATAAATACTACGAACAAGTTATACCTAATTATCGAGACTCGCGAGGTCCTCAGCTCATAGAGCCACTATTCATAGGTAATTATCGAGACTCGCGAGGGCTATTAGGTAACTCAGGAACAGCAAAACTCCAAGGTTAAATACCTAGAGTGAAAAATGAATAAAACAACAGACAATGCCACTGATCTTTTATTCCTCGATCCCCATACATTTAGGATCGAATTAAAAACTTTCCTCATAATCCAGCCAAGTTTTATTACGGCTCGTCTTCAACTTTTGCCTTTTAACATTTATATTGATATCTTTACATAATCTGCGAAAAGTCGAAAGCGATATCAACTTATGTAACTTGATAAGTGATGTTAACTGAAAAGTGAGCTAAGGTATTTTTACGCCTCAACTCAATATAAAGTTTGTTAATCCTGATCCAGGCAGTGTGTGAGAAGTTTTTCTTAACGTAGTATATTAAATCATGCATAATGAAAAACTTTTTCCCCCTTATTACAAAACATGGTTTAAAGTAAAGCCAGGTTTTACTGTCATTTGGTCACTTTCTAACGTCATATAATAAAAAGGGACGAGGCTATTTTAAAACCTGGTTTTCCTTTAAACCATGTTTTGTAATAAGGTGCTTTATGTTGTAATAAATACTGTTGAGTAGGTACCTACTTACATAGCATACTTAGACGTGCGTGATTGCGTGATACGTGATACGTGATACACATAACACAGGGAACTTAAAGGAAGCAATAAGAAGTTGGTGCGAGAGGGATTGTGTGTGGAAGGATCAGGGTGGATGCATTCTAGAAGAAGTATCAATGTTTGCTGGGATAGAAAATATCCTATATGCTGTTTTAGGGCATAAATTTATCTGGCTGATAAGTTTAAATCAATTCTTTCCGAACTTAATAATAGAAAAGAAGAAAATATCACGTAAAAAATAAAATTAATCACAGAATTTTATTTCCTATTTTGCGTTTAAAAAGATTTGCGGCTGAATAACATGAATCACTTGTCTTCTTGACTTCTATATCTCGCAGATGTAAGGTTGATGATGGTCGCACCAGAAGTCACGAAGGCCGTGGTTGACAGCATCCATGCCCACGCAGTGTGGTTCCGCATGGTCGTCACTACAATTCATTATAAAATCAATTTATCAATGGTGAATGTACTGAAAATGGGAATCGGAAAGAATACGAAAAGTTTGAATAAAGATCAATTATCACAATGTATGAGCAGCACTTGAGAACGTGTCGACCTGTGATGTCGACCGATTTGGCCGATTTTTCTTTTTTGTTGTGAGGAAAAGGTTTTTACTTATGAATGTTATGAGATAGATTGCGGCTAAAAAGCGGTAAAAAAATATGTCAGATGAAAATCTGTTGCCAGGCGCCTAAAGCTCGTCTTCGGTAGCTGCAAATGAGAGGCATCATCATCCTCATCATCAGCCAGTGGACGTCTACTGCTGGACATAGGCCTTTCCCAATAGTCCCCACATCTTCCGGTCCTCCACTTTCTGCATCCACCTACCGCCCTACAACTTTCTCAGGTCATCATTACACCTACCGGGGGGTGCGTCCCACACTTCGCAATTGAGAGGCATCATCGTTAAATAAAATGTAAATCTTTCTTCCTTTCTTCAAAAATACAGTGATGATAGTTTGAAAGATAAGTTCAAGGTTTCTAAAGAACTGATAAATTACCTGATAGCATCGCCGTTGTATTGACCAGACCACGTGTGGAATCCAGTATCATCTATGTTTTCACCTGAATAACATTATTAATTTTAATTTACAATATAATTTTAATCTTAGCTACTAAGAGAAGATCGTATTGCTCAACTAAGAATCTCTTTATTTCCTTGTCAAAAGCGTTTACAAACCGTCAACATTCATCCAGTATTTATAATCATCGTAGTTGTTGATCCCGAGCCAGACCAGGAGCTTGTACTTGGTTCCCACGATGCTTGGGTAGTGCATGCTTCGAACAAGCTTCTGGATGAAGGAGAATTCTTCCTGAAAAATTAAAAACTTTTTGAATCTTGGGTTAATTTGCGTGCTTCGTCGAAAGACCCAACATCACAGCTAACAGAAGAATTTGTGTTTAGGCAATGCTAATTAACTGTAGAATACAAGCCTGCCTGAACTACAAAGAAGAAGCTATTGTTCATCATGTGCCAAGTACCCAAGGTGGATTGACGGATGCCCATAGTAGGTGGACCTTTCCTCAAAGTTTTTTTTTTTATACGACTAAGTCGGTAAACAAGCTTACGGGCCGCCTGATGGTCAGCGGTTACCGCAGCCATATGGACGCTTGCAACACACGAAGCATCGCTCACGCGTTACCGACCTTTCCCTTCTCCCGTATGAGCTCTGGCGACCTTACTCACGCGCAGGAACACAACTTTACACAACATAAAGTTATTTGGCTGCGGTATTCTGTAAGGTGGAGGTACTTCCCCAGTCTAGCTGCTCTTTGAGCGGATAAACGCTGTGCTCTACCTCTCTCGAAATCTAGAAAATACTTAGTTTACGAAAATGTAACCTTGCTGAGTTTCGTGCGGGTTCTCAGTTGAAGGCCGACTTCCAAAACTGTGGCTTTTATAATAAATGGATGTTGGTTCGAATAACTAAACTTTGATTTGTAAGGGAGAGGCCCTCTTCTTTATTGTGGAAAAAGAAGGAGCTACCAGTTTAATTTGAGAAGCTAATAATTTAATATTAGAATAAAGTCTCACCTCAGATTTGGGTACAGCTAATTTAGCTCCATCCTCTTCGCACAAAATTCTCGCTTTGTCCCACGTTTGGGCTCGATACATCAGCCTGTAGCTATGTCCAGTTTCTTGGTCAATTATGTAACCTAGAAGAATAAAAGACTTTGACCACAATTTCGGTGGCCGAATATAGACACCACATAGATTCTAGATTCTAACATGGAGAAGAAGTAATCCAATCACCATGCAATGGTTTTCAAGCAGCAAATATCGGATTTGAAAGCACGACGATCGTGGTTTTACGTCGTATGGGATGCTATAGAAGTATGAACTTACCATCGGGTGCTTTACATTGGATACCAGCCGCAGCCATCAATATCGCAATGAAGACAGCGAACATTCTGGAATAATTCAATTATTTTCAAAAAAGGTATGGTGGGGACTACTGGGGCCGAATTTCTATACCGTGTCCAGATTTATGCAATCGAGTGCACTTTGCGTCAATTTGGACGCGTCGCATGAACCACAGAGGAGTAAAGGTGATAAGATTTCATATAGGGGACAGCGCATTTACTACGAACCCTGAACGTCATCAATCGTCTCAAAAAGCGACACCATCGCTCCGCGCACGACTTGTGCAATGGTCGACTGCCCGTAGCGTACGAGACCGAGGCGTGGTTCGTTTGCGTTCGGATAATCAACGTGTCACAGATGTTTTTTTTTATACCACTAAGGTGGCAAACAAGCATACGGCCCGCCTGATGGTAAGCAGTTACCGCTAAATGAGGGTTGAGGGTCATTATCATTTCACCTCACTTGCTAATATTATTTTATTATTTTCTCTTTCGCGATCTATGCACTTTACCAACCTTTCCGTAAAACGTACCTATTTTATATTTTTTATTATTAAACTTAATTATATTATTATTATTAATTACAATTCAAGTAATTATTTTGGGTAGAACTGGGGAAAATCATAACATAAAAAAATTACAAAAAAAAATAACCAAAACAGCTAATAAGTCAAAGTTGGGACTTGGGACCCATGTCTGTGTCTAGAACATTACTTGTACCTATAAATCACTTTGGCTAAATTAATTAGATATCGTCGGGGCTAGAACTTGACGCAATTTATTAACGGTTACTTGAAATAGCATTCATTTCGATTAGAGGTTTCTACAAACTTCGTTAGGTTTAAAAAGTTATATATCTTTTGCGTTGAAAACGTTGGGAGAAGGAAAATATTAATAAAATTAAGTTATACTACTTTAACTGAAATAATTAAGTAATTAGCAAACTTTTTTTCATCGTAATACTAAATCAAAGATTAAGATTAATAAAAAAGAAATATTCAAGATTAATCCTTTGAAAGGAAATCAGCATAAATATCATTTTAGCTTAATACTTTTTATTGTCACTATTTTAGTAACAAAAACAAATTGTATGGGAATTTAATACTGAAGTTTTTTTTATACTACTTAGGTAGCAAACAAGCATACGGCCCGCCTGGTGGTAAGCGGTTACACTAGCCTATGGACGCTTGCATCACCACGTTACTCGCGCGTTGCCGGCCCTGCAGGAATCTCATCATACCCTTTTTGAAGAACCCCATGCAGTACTCCATTGGGAAAACCACGGCGGGGAGCTCATTCCGCAATCTGAGTGTCCGCGGAAGGAAGCTCCTTTGAGACCGCACAGTTTGAAATAATTCTGGTTTCAATATGTCGGGATGGACTCCCCGACGATGGCAAGAGTTGCTATGGTAGAAGGTAGCCGTGGACATCATCTTAAACAATTCTTCAGAACACTGTCCGTTGTACAAGCGGTAGAACCCACATAAGGAGGCAAAGCCTCTCCTCAGACTAAGGGGCTTTAAACCGCTTGTGAGATGATAGCTGATTTCAGTTAAAGTTGATCATAATGGTGAGTACAAAATAACCCATGAAAATTTGGCAACCCATTGAAAAGTAACACTGAATAGACAATGCTAAGTTTTATCCTTTATCTATCTATCTATCTTTTACGACGCGATTGATACAAACATTCAAACATATACAAACAATTGTAAAGTTCTAAATATGCATAAATAAATCTATATTTTACCTACATTATTTCAACATAAGTAAAACAATATATACCTGTCTCTTTTCTACACGAATCACTCTACGTTTCACACTACTTATTTCCGAAAACTGGTCAGAATATTCACTTAGAATCACTGTTCAAAGTCAGAGTCTATGTCCAAGTGAAGTCTGTTACGGTATCCATATAACTAATGCGCTCTTAACGGTATTATCGACTGTCAGATAATGATATATGGGTTCTAAATATGCATGTGTCATGTATTGACTCATAGCCCGGTGGTATTTTTGTTAGTTTACTGAAATATGCTATCTTTGACCTTATTTTGCAAGGTTTATTTGCTTTTCAATCTTTGAGCTTTTTTACTCAAGCGAACGTCAACCTTTTTTACACTTTTCTTTTTTCATATTTGTGACTGATTTAAGTAAAAAGAAAAAGAGGGAGGAGTTTAGGAGAGGTAGAGGGTAGCGTTTATTCGTTTAAAGAGCAGCTCGACTGGGGAAGTACCTCCACCTTACAGAATACCGCAGACAAATAACTTTATGTTGTGTTCCTGCGCGTGAGTAAGGTCGCCACAGCTCATTGGGGAGGGGGGAAGGGTTGGGTAACGCGTAAGTGATGTCCCGTGTGTTGCAGGCGTTCCTATGGCTACGGTCGTATAAAAAAAAAACAAGAAATATACTTTTTCAAAGGAGAATTCACGGGGTTGAGGGTGATATCTATCTATATGCCAATTTGTTGTGTTATTTAAATTCATAAAACATTTAATGAAGAAACCGGGGTATGAAACTAGCTTTGCAATAGATAGGGTCACATTATCAGTAAAATGACGCCTCAGAGATAACCTACTTACTGCAACTTATAAAAGGCCATGGTTAAGCCATATTAGGACAAGATAGTTAAGTTCGCAAACACTTAATAACTTTAGATATAGACCAGGATTTATAATGAGAGGTCAACGTATATCCTAAAGGTTATTACATCCCACTAAAAACATTTTCGTGTAAAATGTTGCCAAGACGAGACCATATGGCTCAAACCGTCAAAAAGTTATCAGATCTCATGTAGAGCCAAGCTTATAACTCTACATGCCATAAAGTACTATTATTTATTCTCTGACCATAGTCAAAATATGTGGCTTGGCCGTTTTGCTACCGTCACATGGGTGTAAGGTGAAACATTTATTCACTTAATTACTTTTCTGTAATCTACACAATCAACAAAAAAAAAAACTTGGAAAAACCAAACACAAAAAAAAACTTACAAGAAGAAGTGAAATCCCACCAAAAACATTTCTATGTAAAATGTTGCCAAGACTCGCAATGTCAAAAAGTTATCAGATCTCATGTAGATCCAAGCTTATAACTCTACATGCCCTTACTTTACAAGCCCTAACTTCACAAACTCTACACAACGTAGTCAAAATATGTGGCTTGGCCGTTTCACTACTACAAGAAGTATTGTATAACAAAAAAGTAATGAACAGTGAATACATTTTTCACCTTACTCCCATGTGACGGTAGTCTTAGCAACATTTTATATAAAAATGTTTTTGGTGGGATACAATAGTTCTTGTAGTAGCGAAACGGCCAAGCCACAACCAAACCCAAGTTATGACGAAGCGGTTCGAGAAAAGGTAGGTAGTGCGTAGTGCCTTAGGTAGGTAACACCCAAAGAATTTAAAACGTCCAGAAGGATAGTCGCCTCTATGGCAACATGAAATAAACAAGCCAGAATTGACAGTATTTGACAGCCGTGCGCAGTACGAACTGAGAGCGATTTGCTCAGGGAGCCCCTCAAGCGGAGTGAAATTAAATGTCATGCTTTAGTAAGGCGGATTATCCATCTGGGTAGAGGCACGATGCCCTATGAAAATCTTTGGTAACACCTTACATCTATCTTACATGCACCTTACATACAAAAAACCTTGCCAATCCTAAATGAGAACAACAATGAGAAATTGAGTTTGTATGTTTGTTACGCCTTCACGCCTCAACTACTCAACGGATCATCATGAAATTTGCCATGCAGATAGCCTATGGTATGGAGAAGGACATAGGCTACTTTGTGTCCCGGGACCGCGGGTAAAACCGGGGACAGCTAGTATTTAAATATTTAAAATTCTATTTGAGTTTCAACTTCACATTTGCCTCCCGTTTTCGTATTCACATCTTGCCTAACCTGTAAAAATTATAATGTATCTCATTCCCTGGGTCCTAAAATACAATAGCTCTGCCTAGCTTAGGACTTGATGTTAAGCTACTTTAGTTATAAGGTGTATAGTATGTCTTAATTTTATATTACTTGTAACATTAATCGTGCTTGTAATAAATACTTATTATTATTAATAGGAGACTTTATAACAAAACAAAATATCCCTAGATAATATGGGTATAACCGGGGCTATAGCTAGTTATAACATGCCTGCTAAACTGCGGAACCTTAACACTTCAGTAAAGCAAAACAAAGGCGGACATGAAACAATAAGATAGAAAACTGTTCCAATTACTCAATGTTATTGTCCGAGTGTCTGTTCACTCGAGCCACAGTTTACTGCGGTTTGTTTGTTATTTATTGCACAATTCATAAAGTTTTTCAATTAAAGTTTTATAGACTGTGCCCTGTTTTTTTTAGGAGGGGCTGTTTTACTACCGTTTGTAACCAGACTACATAATTTTCTAATCGATCTAACCCAATAATGGGCTACATCTGGGGCCCAAGTCTGCTATTACAATTGTGATCCAATTAACTATCAGTGGTGTCAAAATTGACACATTTTACAGTTTTGGTAGCCTACTGACACAATAGCGTCATAAAGGCGCCATAATAGCTTACCGATGATTTTCCACTGAAACTACAATCGTGCCACAATGATCTTTTAGTCGTCAGTTTTGACAAAAGGGACACGCATAGCGAGGGAAAGAGGACCTTCATGTTAAAACGGCTATCAGCGACAATTTATCGACCAGTTACTACAAACTTCGGTATCGGAAAAAAAAATACGCGCAGCAAAGAAACTCCTTGTAACGCACCAATAGTGAATACATCATAATGGTGTGTCCAATGTGTCCATGCTTGGCGAACTGAGCACGAGCCGAGCCACGAACGAGCAAACTGCGAGCACGATTCGCGTGGACGGGCTTGCGAGCCTCGAACGAGCATTCGTAGCGTGCTCGACTGCGCTCCGCCCGATTGTCAGTTTTTTTACGGACACAGGGATTCACATCGCGCTCGTTGTAGGCTCGTTAAGTACGTCCACGCTTGAAATCGCGAGCACCGAACGAACTCTGTTCGTTCGAGGCTCCGTTCGTGCTCGCTTCGCGTAGCACGGACGCACCATAAGAATTCCATGTCGCTGGTTACCGCACACAATGCCCTTGGATTACACAAATAGAGTAATAATAAAAATGAAGCGCTCGTGGTGTAGCATGATAAGCCATTCTTAATCGATCGGTAAGTTAAGCTACCACCGTCATGGTCGGTACCTGGATGGATGACCGCCTAGTGGTATTTCAAATCGAGCGTTTCCGTGCTTCGGAAGGCACGTAAAGCCGTTGGTCCCGGTTATCACTTAATTGTGATAGTCGTTAAGCTAGTTGGAGGCCTTATAGGCGGCTTGAAAACTCCAACAGTTGACCACTAGCCTACCTCCACCGATCCGCAGTGGGCACGCATGGTGGAGTATCTGCCCATTCCCTTTCACCCTGAGTTGTGAAAGGAGGCCTGCGCTCAGGAGTGGGACATTATAGGCTGATGATGATGAGTAATAAACTGAGTTTAATTCTGGACGCAGTTGAAACAACCTCATGAGTATCTTGACGAGTATCTAACTTTTGTGTATTCTTTATAGCCCTTTCTATTTTTTATTATTTCCTTCTTTTATTTAACAAGTCTCATGTTTTAAGGTGCCTTTTAAAAAATTAAAAAACTTAATGTATGATCTACAGGAGAATGAAATACATTTTAAACTGAAATAAATTATTTATTATATGAAGACTAATCTAAGACTAGGTTAAATCATGATAATAGAAGAATAGATTATCTTAATTTAGCTTATTAATAAAAATGCTAACAGATACGTCTAACAGCATAATCAAAATATAAGTAATTACTGACTTTTCCAATTTCATCTTAAAATTCTCGTCTAACCATAAGCATAAAACCCGTGACCAGCTCCGTGCCCTCCAAAAAACAAACCAGTCCCATAACCACCATAATAAGTTCTATATCTATTAACTTCTTCTTCATCCTTCTTCTCCATAGCTCTATAATGAGCAATCTTCTCTACATTCCGATTCCTTTGCAACGGTATCACAGTTAAATCATGAACTGGTACCAAATGACTATGATATGGTATGAGTATCAATGGATGCGTTATATTTGAAACACCATGGGTCACATGTGATAGTAATGGATTAGCACTATCTGTATGTATTGTGCTATGATGTATATTAGAAACTGCAGGAATGACATGCAATTTTGTCGGCAGCAGAAGATGATGCATATGATAATTGGGTCCCTTCTGTTGTCTTCCCGTTAGTACAACGTTTGGAACTGTTTGTGTACCGATTGGAACCAAAACTATTGGAGTTTTCAAATCTGATGTAGATCTTTTGTAATAGAACCTCAGTGGAGAATTGTAGCCTTCGTGGAGCTGAAGGATTAGGAGAAGAACCAGTTTTGTCAGCATCTGTAAATAAAATATGAGTTGAGTTAGAAAGATGATTAGTATATCGTCCCTATCACTAGCACCTCAGTTAGACGCGCGACGCCAATATGGCTCAAAGGATTCAGATGAAATTTGGCATATCTATCATATTCAGGATTAATTCTTAATTAGCCTCAACGCTGCCGCTGCGGAGACCTCGTAAACCTCGGCTAGCTCGTCTAGCTCGGCCACCATGGACTTTCGTGCTGGTCGAATATCACAACACTCAGCTATTAATGACATTAAACGCAGGGCTCTTGTTGTCGCTAGCGTGCCTTCCGTACTGGAACTAGTCGGTATTGCGCGGGGCGATGGCAAGAGACCGGATGGTATGTCTTTGATCCCTTGGAGTGTCGGCAAGTCGCTGGTGTGGGATGCCACTGTGTCGATACACTCGCGCCATCTCACTTACCGGCGACTTGTTAAGCTGCAGGGGCGGCTGCGGCCAGTGCGGAAAATTCAAAATTCAAAAAATATGCATCGTTTGGACCCAATTATATTTTAATGCCTTTTGCGGTCGAGACCTTGGGACCGTGGGGGTCCGAAGCTCGCCGTTTTGCTCGTACCTTGTCTTCAAAATTGATCGAGACCTCCGGAGACCAGCGGGCGAGGAGCTTTTTCCGCCAACGCGTCAGCTTGGCTATCCAAAGAGGAAACGCTGCCAGCCTTCTGGGGACCTTGCCATTAATCGGAAGCAGCGGCAGGCTTGAGGAAATTTTCTATATATATATTGTATTTTGTACATATTTGTTGTTAATAAGGTCTCTACATTAAAAAAAATCAAAAAAAGCAATTCTGGATCATATTATGTATTTACAAAAAACAATTTATCTATTATATCAGTTATCTAGTTTCCACAGTACAAGGACTGCTTAGTTTTTGATGACCGTGTGTAAGGAATGTCAAAGGATATTTATTCTTATTTATTTATTTTTATTAAACCAGGATTCAGGATATTTTATATCCTGAGAAAATATTTGTGAACGAAAGCTAGACTCTCTTATGTTATTCTCCACATTGCCCTGATTATCGTTAACGGAATTGGACTGACAGTGGTAGTAACAAGGATAAAATAACATCTCTCATTCTCTCTCCATCCCAATTTTTCTTTTGAATCCGTACGTTGTTCAATATTTTGTTCCTGCGCGTGAGTAAGGTTGCCAGAGCTCATTGGGGAGGGGGGAAGGTATATACGGTAACGCGTGATGCGTGATGACAAGCCTTACCACCAGGCAGGTCATATGCTTTTGGCCGACTTAGTCGGTAAAAAATATGATTTAAGATTTCAAGGATGATGTAATATTTCCACAATTTAACTACGTTTATTTCATTTTCCATCAACTCATATTTTTGCATTCTCCATTATGTTCGACATTGTGTCATAATCCATACTTCATCGTTAACGTGATATAGTTCGTATGTATAGGTACTAAGGTTGATAATGCATCATTACTTGCGTAGATGAGTCAATAACTCAGCCGGTATCAGGTGCGGTTGTTAATAAATAGGGTTGCCAGCTTTAAAACAGATTTTTTGGAATTAAAAAGTAAGCCACAAGAAATACATGTTAAACGTTGTACTTTAAATAACTAGCTGCCCGGCGCGACTTCGTTCCCGTGGTGCTACCCTACCCTGTGGTGATACCCCACCCTACCCTACCCTACTCTACCCTCCTTATATGAATAATTTTCCCCGTCTTTGCAACATTATTTACTGATGCTTCGCTCCTATTAGTCGCAGCGTGATGTCACATAGCCTAAAGCCTTCCTCGATAAATGTACTATCCAACACAAAAAGATTTTTTCAATTCGTATCAGCAGTTCCTGAGATTAGCGCGTTCAAACAAACAAACTCTTCAGCTTTATAATATTACTAGCTGTCTCGCGCGGTTTCACCCGCGTTTCCGTGATAAAAAGCCTATAATACTCGGGGATAATGTAGCTTCCTATTAGTGAAAGAATTTTTCGAATCCGACTGTTAGTTCCAGAGATTAACCCGTTTAAACAAACAAACACAAAAACTCTTCCGCTTTATTATATTAGTATAGATTAGTAATTAATATTAGTATATTAGTATAGATTAAACAAGTTCATATGGTTTATGTTTATTTTGTAATCACGACTTATTTTCGGGTTCAGTTTCCTTGCAGCAACGGTTGCTATTTACCATAGATTAGTGTTAAAAATCACAAGATATCCACCCTCATCCCTCAAGTTGAAAATCTGTCGTCAAAATATCGCCAAATGATAGTTTTTAACATCGCAAGAAAAAATATTGGTTTGAGTCCCAGTTTCTAGACGACATTTTATGTCATGTATGATATATGATTATGAAATAACAGATTTCGAATTCAGGACATCCCATCGCAACGTCGGCTGGCAGCCCTAAAGGGTGTCAGTTGTCAGGATAATGATCCCGTCGACGTCACGCAAGTCATTCATACGCTGAGTGATGTGATACAAGATAATGAATAATGTTTACGCGTGGGAGTGATACTATATTATGATACTTGTGGAAGAGGCTTGACCTTTTTATGGATTTCAAATATAAGACCTTTTAGAGCAAGACAGATATTCAATATTAATGAATATTCCGATATTGTGGATAAAATATTACAGGAAAGGAGACAGTGCTTAACCCTCGTTGAAACTTGAAATGTCAAAGGAGTGGATTATTTCATTTCTGTGCGTGGGATAATCCGCTACCAATGGTAAGCTTTAGAATTCACGTAGCCGTGAATGTGAATCGACTTTTAGAAGTGTAATAAGGTAAACGGCCCATTACTCGTCAGTTTTTGAACTTTGCTGTGTTTACAGCTCTGCCACGTTGTAGTTAGTAAACTTAGTAAAGTATTGTTTTTTATGACAGGTTCATCATTTATTACTCCTTTCAATAAATATATTATTATAATGATTGAAAAACAATAAAGTAATCAAATATTTGATCTAATAAAAAGAAGCCATTTGTACCAGTATCCGACAGATTTGTACTAGTTATCGTCAAGATGTCCTAGAACTCGTCAATTTTGAGTACCAATTTGAACTCTATTTGCTTAAGGGTAAAGTTCATATTAATTTCATTTTAAAATTGAATTTTTCTCAATACTAAGCAGTTTTCGAGATTCATAAATAACGAATCGTCTCGATGTTTTCTAGTGCACGAATAGACCACACTCAAAGGCCCGCCAGATTATACAGAAAACTGAGGAGAATGATCGGCCATTATGTTTGACGTGTGCGGTCTATGAGTCACAGAGTCTATAGCGATGCAAAATTGACCGTCACTATATCGAAGTGCAGGACAAGAGTTGGAGACCAATCCCATTGCAGAAGTCTATGAGATAGGATGACGTAATATCCCCGAAATTCTTCGCCAATGCGATGGAGGATGAGACTTATCAAACCAAATCTTTACTAAATATATATGTACCTAGTTATAATGGCGGAATCTCTGGAAGCTTTATTCCATGACCGTGCTCAATTTTCAATGATACCTCTATGCTCAAAATACCTGTCAAACTGTTGATAATTCGAACTAGTTTGAACCTCAAGTGCACGATTTGACAGGTATTTTGACCATAGAGGTATCATAAGAAAACTCCTCATTCCATGATCAACACTCTTCGTATCATATTGGAACAAGCATCAGAATAGTAGAGGGAGCCTTACTTTCGTCGACTTCGAAAAAGATTTTGATACGTTGAATTGGTCTAGCTTATGGTCTAGTAGGCTACATGACATTGGTCTCCCGCTGAAATTAATACAACTACTCAAACCTTCTATAAGAACTATTCTTGTAAAGTGACACACGATGGCCTCTTTCTGAGGATATCGCCGTGTATGCTGGAATAAGAGAAAAGAAAGAAAAGACATTTATTCAAAATTCGTTAAGGCTGCCTCCTAAACTCCTCCTCCTTTTGATGGCATTGGATGGGATTAGGCTTCGTATGTATTTCGCATCAAAGATGTCAGGGTCCTGATTAGTTCAGGCCGTGGTCCGAACAAGGTCATACAAGGTCTGCCTATTTTGTCTAGCATCTTTGCGGGGCCGATTAAACCACGGTCGTTTCTTCACCCTTGCAGCCACTAGCGGGTTTGGGATATAACATTCCATTCCCGCCAGTATCGCATCAGTAACGTTAGCGGCACAGGTGTTAGGGTCATCTGATGCGAAGCAGAGCTGTCTCCACGGGTAGGATGCGTAGAGATCTCGCAATCCATCCCAATCTACCGACTCACCATCCGGGAGGCCGGGGTGAGTCAGATCGAGCGCATAGCACTTGCGTCCGGACGAGAAAGTGGTCCGTGCGCCAAGTGACGTTGAGCTAAGTGGCGCGTCCACTGTCACTGCATAGTTGTCCTGTCGCGTAGTCAGCAGAAGGTTCAGTATGTAGCTAGTATGGCTCTCAATATGGGATTCTCGTAGGAGAAAGAACTAGTTGTGCCATAGGCCATGGCAAAGTTGTGCTCCAGCGTTTACCCGGGGTAGTGTAAATACTATGTATCATCAGGGCAGAATATTTGCGTCTCCGTTAGAAATAGCAAGGTTGGCTGTGCAGCCTCAAGATGTTGGTGGACTGCATTGATATTAGCGTGAAGCTAATTTTGCAAAGGTCCACCAAAAGTGTGGACGGGGAGGCCGCTGCCATTTCTTTTATTTTCTTTGGCATAATTTTAAAAAGGTTGAAACGAGATTAAGAGGTATCGCTGTGCCAGTAGCGAAAGGGAAAAGTACAGTGTTATTTCCTGAGATGGCTAAACAGGTGATGCGGTTTATTGGTACGGCAGTCGGCGGGGTCCCCGGTCCCCCCATGATACAGTCAGCCGGGTCCATTCCGGTCTCCTCTTCCAGCACGAACAACTATACCATAGATTATGCGCGAGGCGGTGGGTCAGCCACCCAGGACGGAGTTTTTTTTTTATAGCAATAATGTGGCAAACAAGCATACGGCCCGCCTGATGGTAAGCAGTTACCGTAGCCTATGGACGCTTGCAACACCAGGGGTATCACTCGCGCGTTGCCGACCCTGAAGAAATCTCTTCACACCCTTTTTGAAGAACCCCATGCTGTACTCCATTGGAAAAACCACGGCGGGGAGCTCATTTCACACTCCGAGCGTCCGCGGAAGAAAACTCCTTTTAGCCCGTACAGTTCGAAAAAAATCTGGTTTCAATGTGTGAGGATGGACTCCCCGTCGATGGCGAGAGGCGCGATGGTAGAAGGTAGCCGTGGGCATCAAGTTGAACAATTCCTTAGAACACTCTTCGTTGTACAGGCGGTAGAACACACATAAGGAGGCAAAGTCTCTCCTCAGACTGAGGGGCTCTAAACCGCTTGTAAACTCGAGATCGTCAACAATTCTGACGGCACGTCGCTAAACCGAGTCTAAAGGCCCAAGCTGGCATCCAGGTGCTCCCGCCCATAAATGACAGCAGTACTCCATATGAGGCCGGACCTGCGACTTATAAAGTTGCAGCCTTTGCCCCGCTGTGAAGTACTGTCTCGCTCTGTTGAGCACTCCAAGCTTTTTGGATGCCAGCTTAACCTTGTCTTCTAAGTAACTTCGGAACAAAACGTCGCTAGAAATGTCGACCCCAAGGATCCCGATGCTTTGGTTGATGTTCAAGGAGGTATTCTGGAATTGTGGAGTCACAAACCATGGGGTTTTCTTAGCGGTGAACGCGCAGGCTTGAGTATTGGTGGGGTTGAAATGGACTAAGTTAAGTCGACCCCAATCGGAGATACTAGTTAGTGTACTCTCGATTTCAGACACCAGCCGTTCGCGGCTTTCCTCCACCTTGGAACGAGGGATATTTGCACGGCCCGTATAATGAGCGTCCCCAGTACTGTCGTCCGCATAGCAATGACAGCCGTCAATAGACAGCATATCATTGATATGCAGAAGGAACAGTGTTGGGGACAGCACAGAGCCTTGCGGGACGCCGGCATTTATGTCCATGCTATCGGAGCAGCTACCGTCGACGGCTCTTATGCATCTGCTGGACAGAAAGCTGGCGACCAATTTGCATAACCCCTCGGGAAGCCCGTATGCTTGTAACTTCGTGAGAAGACCCCTATGCTAGACCCGATCGAACGCCTTCGCCACATCTAGGCTCACTGCCAATGCCTCACCTTGACTCTCGATGGCAAGTGACCAACGGTGCGTGAGATACACAAGGAAGTCACCAGCTGAGCGACTGTGGCGGAAGCCATATTGACGGTCGCTCAACAACTCGTGATCCTCCAGGTATCTCAAAAGCTGCGTGTTGATCACACGCTCCATGACTTTGGAGAGAAGGGAGGTGATGGCGATAGGCCTGTAATTCGTCGGGTCTGATCTGTCGCCCTATTTGGGCACTGGGTGCACGTGGGCAGTCTTCCACGAAGACGGGACTTCCTTTTTGGTGTAGAAAAGTGCGTAAAGACGCGTCAATACTGGACACAATTCAGGAGCACACCGCTTCAGCACCACTGCCGGCATGCCGTCTGGCCCACTTGATTTATGGATGTCCAGAGAAAGCAATTCCCGCCGGAGAGGTCCGGCGGGACTTGTTTTTGGCGGGAAAGTGATTAAGTGATCCCTAGGCTTGGGACCCCTACAACCTGCTGGCAGCCAGCGGGCAGCTGTTGCACAACACACCAGTGGTACGACACTGCCAGCACAGCGCTTCCTCATGGAGCTCTGGCGACCATACTCACGGCAGGAATACAACACCACATTAAAGTAGCGTTATTTGGCTGCGATCTTCTATAAGGTTGGAGGTACTTCCCTAGTCTGCCTACTCCGAATTTCGAACGGGACAACCCGTTATGCCCTTCCTCTCTCTTACTGCTGCATAAATGCTGCTGCTGTCTTTTTCATTAATAAAAAAAAGTTCTGACGAATTCTAGGTCATTCTATTGTACGTCTCACAAACGAATAGACCTAAACTCGACAACCTCGTAATTAATACCAAAAAGTATGTATATAAAAACCCCATATATAGAAAAATAAATAAAGATCTAATAATTAGTCATCAAGAAATATGTTTTGACAACAATTCGATTCAAACTCCGTATAAAATTTAAAATAAAACACAATGTCGATATTACATGCAATTTTTCAAACGTGTCCCAGTATTCGTCAAAAAAGTATTAATTTTGACGAGTTCTAGTACAAACAGGGATTAATAGGTACCAGTACCTGTCATACGCGAAATAAAATACCAAATGATAAAAATAACACAATATTATGGGTTACATTGTTGGATAGTTTACTTGACTACTTCACAAAATAATCATACTTATCAAAATGTCGACC
Source organism: Achlya flavicornis (assembly GCA_947623365.1). Taxonomy (NCBI): domain Eukaryota; kingdom Metazoa; phylum Arthropoda; class Insecta; order Lepidoptera; family Drepanidae; genus Achlya; species Achlya flavicornis. The sequence goes on from OX392482.1 coordinate 12,219,178, forward strand.
GATACAGCAAGACATGAACCCTAACGTGGTAAGCCGGGATTCAGTTTCAGTAGCTAAACTCACAAAAAAATGCAAAATTTAGAGGTGCTTACCTTTGATCGCTCTGTATTCCGAAGCCAATAAATTTTTGACTAAATGTTGTCATTCTAATTATAGAATATATTACTGTTAATATGTTGGCATAAAATGCTTTTAGTAAGATATTGGTAGAATTAAATTATTGTCATTTTTTTACAATCTGACGAGTATTGGGACACTGTCGACATTACCAGCGTTTACCTTAGCAGAAACCTCCTCGGTTTTCTATACCGGCTAAATATTATTATATGCGTTGAATTATGAATATCCTTATTGCACTTTTGTGCACTCTCAATGAACATTTCCTCTAAATTTCAAATTTCTAACTCAATTGGTTTAGGCTGTCAAAGTCTCTCTATCCCACAATTTAAAAATATAGAGCTAAGGCGCCATCTTTTTTACATCGCATAAGGTGGTTGAGCTAGACAATAATCACCTGTAGTATGTGATGATGCAACCTAATGGTGCGTCCATGATTGGCGAACCGAGCACGAGCCACGACCGAGCACACTGCGAGCACGATTCGCGTAGCGTGGACGGGCTTGCGAGTTCGAACGTGCGCGATTGTCAGTTTTTTCACGAACAAAGGGATTCGCATCGTGCTCGTTGTAGGCTCGTTCGTGGCTCGGCTCGTGTTAGCTTCGCGTAGCATGGAGGCACCATAATGTTGTAAATTGGCTGAGATTGGCTCTCAATCCAAATATTAATTTTTCAGGTGAAAGTGACTCTGTCAACTTATTTAATTTTCACGGCTAACCAAACAAATTTAGAAAATTGGTAGAGGAGTAGCTTGGACACCGGTTATGTTTCATCCCCAAAAACGAGGGTAAACCCGCAAGCTGACAGCAACTATTGAATAAATTACAGAACCATGGTAGTCTCCCGGGACGTTAGACCACATGTCAAAGACACAAATGAGTGAGACTTCATTAGTGTTTCGAACGAGCTCGGGGACTGAGGCCTTATTACTCACCGAGATTAATAGAGCCTAGATCTTTCAATGACCTTTGATGAAACCTCAGTCATTAAAGGGATCATGCCTTCTATGTATAAAGCTACTATCTATTATGCTGAGTTGAATTTTTAAATTTAATTCATCATGTTAATTAAATTTTAACTTGCATATGATGGCATGATTTAGTACAAACAATCAGTTGATTGATAGAAGGGGATCGGTACCATGATTTTGCTATAATAAAGTTCCATAACTGTTTTAAAATTATCTTTGTTTTCATTTTAAAACTATTTCTCTTTATCATGGTTCTAGTCTAGAATCCTTCATCACACTCGTGTCAAGTTATGTTTATACCACTTAGAAAGATGAACACACATTCGCAGTCTTCTTTCAAAGAATCGCGAAGGAAACGGGGTGAAATTGTTGAAAAATTAATAGAGTATATCTACTCAATGTGCAGTTTTTCTGAAGCAAATGAAAATTATTGTGCCAAGAAATATCCATTACAGTAATCCACTTTTTTGGTACTAGACGCATAGATCGCGGAAGAGAAAATTTTATAGTATACCTAATACTAGCAAGTCCCCCCCGACGTGTTGCCACCTTGACGTGGTGGGGGGGCTTGCGTGCCCCAATAAGGCCCCCTCAAGCTATACCGTAAGAGCTACCCATACCTGACAAGCTTGGGGCCAGGGGCCAGACAAAGAGCAACACTTCCCTTCCTCACCCTTTAGCAACGAACGAATCCTGTTCGTTCGAGGCTCGGCTCGTGCTCGCTTCGCGTAGCATGGACGTACCGTTAGACATGCCTAAATAAATTATCTCTAATCGATTTTACAGTCGCTAAAATACCAATAAAGTTGATCCGGTCGACCTTAGAAATTCAATGCCAAAAATTTCACAGCCTTACTAATAAGCTCTCTTATAAAACTAGGTCTACCGCTATAATTTATCTATGCGACACATTTATGAATATTAAATCGTTTATTTTACCGTTTACATAGTTGATGATTTATTTAATGAATTACTGCAATCAATATAAAATGCATTTAGGAAGTGGCTTTTGATCTAACACTTTCACCAATATAAATTCTTTTTGACAGGACAGTGAGAGTTTGAATTTGGAAAGTAGATCCTGGATATATTTTAGGAAAGGAAACCATAAATAAAAAAACCGGCCAAGTGCGAGTCAGACTCACGCACCGAGGGTTCCGTACAAACCTGTAGGTATATAAGTAAATGGTAGTATAGACCTGAGTATTTGATATTAATTTCAATTTATGACGTATTAAAAAAAAACTACTTACTAGATCTCGTTCAAACCAATTTTCGGTGGAAGTTTGCACCGTAATGTACATCATATATTTTTTATAGATTTATCATTCTTTTATTTTAGAAGTTACAGGGGGGGGACACACGTTTTACCACTTTGGAAGTGTCTCTCGCGCAAACTATTCAGTTTAGAAAAAAATTATATTAGAAACCTCAATATCATTTTTGAAGACCTATCCATAGACACACCACACTTACGGGTTTGATGAAAAAAAAAATTTTGTGTTTCAGTTTTAAGTATGGGGAACCCCCAAAATTTAATGTTTTTTTTCTATTTTTGTGTGAAAATCTTAATGCGGTTCACAGAATACATCTACTTACCAAGTTTCAACATTGTAGTTCTTATAGTTTCGGAAATAAATGGCTGTGACATACGGACAGACAGACAGACAGACAGACAGACATGACGAATCTATAAGGGTTCCGTTTTTTGCCATTTGGCTACGGAACCCTAAAAAGGCAGAATAGTTACAATGGTTGGATATACTAACCCCCTTATTCATAAAACGTTGATTAGCTAAAATTCAGAAGTATTTATCTGATACGTGACATTTGGTGATCGAAAGAGTGAGAGGGGGACACTATTACACTGATTTAGTTAAAAAGCGATTATGAATAAGGGGGTAAGTACTAATGAATAACCTACAATTCCTCGGATACTCAAAGCAATTGTAAGGTCTATGGTAATCCATGAGATGTAAGGACCACTGCGGAACTATTACCAACAGTCTGATCTCATTATTGTTATGTTGTCTAGTCTTATGATTAAAAGTTGGGCACACGTTTCGCGCTCTACTTTGAACCAATTTGTTGGCAAGGACGGTACTGCAAAGATTATATTTTTACAGATGTGCATATTCTAAATGTAAAATAAATTTAAGATTGTGAGACTGAAGACAGTAAAAGATAATAACCTGCTGATAAAGAACCACGTAGTTTAAAATGGTTGAAGATAGCATGACATTGCGAGAGGTAGAGCATAGCGTTTATTCGTTCAAAGAGCAGCTCGACTGAGGAAGTACCTCCACCACCTCCACCTTACAGAATACCGCAGCCAAATAACTTTATGTTGTGTAAAGTTGTGTTCCTGCGCGTGAGTAAGGTCGCCAGAGCTCATAGGGGACCCCTATGAGCTCTGGCAATCCCCCGGATAGGTCGATAACGCGTGAGTGATGCTTCGTGTGTTACAAGCGTCTATATGGCTACGGTAACCGCTTACCATCAGGCGGGCCGTATGCTTGTTGATCGACTAAGTTGTATAAAAAAAAACGTACAAAGCTAACTCTAGGTAAAAGTAGGCGAGGAAATTGATAATCAGATGAAATAGTGTTACTAAAATTAATGTTAACTTGAAAATAAATAAATATCCTGGGACATTTCTCACACACGGTCATCTGATCCCAAACTAAGCAGAGCTTGTACTATGGAAACCAGATAACTGATATAATACATATTTTAATACTTTTTGTTTGTAAATAAATAGTTAATATGCGTAGTTACACCCAGACTCAGGACATACAGACATGTTCATGCACACAAATGCATGACCTGTGTGGGAATCGGACCCACGACCTGCAGCGCGATAGGGGAATCTTGACCAGAGTATTAACCAACCGCGCCAGCTGGCCCGTCAAAAAAAATAAGGCGATAAAGCTTGGAAATCAATAAAAATAAATATTTAGGAGTTACCAAAAGGTCACATTCAGTCATTTTATATATACTATAAAGTGCAGTATCTAATGCACATCTAATCCAATAGGTGCCTAATCATTTCTCAAAGCCCTCACGCGTCTGTATAATAACCATCTTTGCAAACCACTATCACCATACGAAACAAGCTGCGTCCGACATCAAAACGAGTAGCACAGTATTTACCAGTTCAACCAGTGCACTGAGCTTATTACGAAATGTTATTATTAGAGCACAGTCACATACAGACTAACTGAAAGACAGTTTTTTTTTTAAATAATAATAATAATATTTATTTAAGTATATAACAATGTGTACAATTCTAAATAGCCCTGATTCCTGAACTAGCGTGAGCTGTGTTTCAGGAGTCAGTTCCCACTCCCACCAAATCAGTGCATTACAAACATATTGTTAATTGGTGATCAACAGACAAAGTTCACATAAAAATTTCTATAAAATCAAATCAAAGATATTAAATTGAAATGAAATAAAATTTACAATTTAGAAAGAAAACAAAATCAATAAGAAAAATACTTGTTTTAATTTTTTTTGGATGTAATGTGTATTGAGCAAGAGGTCTGCAATTCTCTGCTGGCACTCAGCGGTGGACTATAAAGGGCCAAGTTTAAAATAGGTAGCAGGTTCTCCCGTTAAAATTTGGATCAGCCCGATTGAAAGACCTCTACCTTACAGAAGATATAATAATACTGGTTTCCCGTCGTGACTGTCGAATCTGCCAAAGCAATATGAGGAGGCGCTGTGCTGGCAAAACTCGGGGACCAGCGTTGTAGTACCAAAAGAAAGGTTTCCCTCTCACACACCTAGTAACCTCTGTGCCAATCCCTTCTTGAAGTGAAGACATTGTTCAGAGTCGGGCGAGGTCGGTAAACAAGCATTCGGCCCGCCTGATGGTAAGGTTGCCGTAGCCATATGGACGCTTGCAACATACGAGGCATTACTCACCCGTTACCGACCCTTCCCCCCTCCCGAATGAGCTCTGGCGACCTTACTCACGCGCAGGAACATAACAAATGCGCGAAGCTTCTATCGGCAGCTGGAACTGCTGAACATCTTGTTCGTTGCAACGTTAGTGGTATAAAAAAAATTAATGAACAAAGGTTCTTTGTGATAGATCATGGTAAGTTATGGTGTGGTTGGAGGTGGTAAGCACACAAAGCTTTGAGGAGAGGTTTCTTGATATACACACGAAAGTTTTAATAGTTCCCATGTTCTCGTTGTAATTTGTTGCGAAATATGAAGGGCCCAATGAAAATAATAAAAAGTTAATATCACACTTCTATCTGATCCCAGACTAAGCAGAGATTGCACTATGGAAACCAGATAACTTATATAGATATACTACATATTATTTTACTTCTTATTTGATAATTACACCTAGACTTAGGACATCCAGACATTTCATGCACACAAATGCATCTTCTGTGAAAAAAAAAATACTATGGTCAAAAATGTGTCAATTTCATTTTCTTTCCTTGTTGTAAATCACTGGGTTGGGTGCCAGGTGCTACTAACTATTCAAACGAACTCAGTGAACAGGGTACCTAATACTGCCTATATTAGGTACCTTATTTTGACCATAGTAGGTTTTTTTTATTATGTCTCTATGTATTTGACTACAATCTCCTCATGGTCAATGAATCAACAAACTAGCCTGGCTTTGTACCATAAAGTTTAGAAAATGACTGCATCTCAAGTGCAGCTTTCTGAACAGACCAGTGACAACTGGAGGGCAGTTGACCAAATAAATAAAAAAAAAAAACTCACCTTAAAATAAAAAAAGTCACAGGAAATAAATAACAATCACTTATATTGTCCGGTAGAATAGCCTCGCATACATGGTCACTTTATATTTTTTTTCCTAAAGCCTGTCACACAGTCAGCTTGCGTTCATATACTGCATTTGAGAGTTTGGTCCAAGACAAGCAATGCGTGTGATTTACTAGGTTTGTGGCCATGAGAATAGCGGCTACAAGATCTAAGTTGAACTAAAATGACCCGTGCATTAATCAAAATTTTTAGGTCTTGCCCGTTTTTAGTGTTGACGTTATGCCTGCTCAAAGTATACGACGAAAATGGCAATGAAAATGGCATTGAAAATGTCATGAAAAATATCATTAAAAATAAATAAATGATTAAAAAGTGGATTTGATTAAGTTTTCACCAAATTTTAGGGTATCGTAATTTAAAAGATGGGGCCTGTTCGTCTGTCTATCTGTCATGACCTTTTTGTAAGGAAAGTATATCAAAATACTAAGTATTGAAGTTACGGCCATTTATATCACAAATTTTGATACATACTCGCAAATTCACTCATTAAAAACGATAATGAATGTTTTCTTTTATTGAGCATGGACGAGCAGCATAAGCCTCTCTGGATTATGACGAAGGGTTCCATTCGACAGTACATATTTCAGCAGCCCGTGTCTTTGAAGTAAGGAACCACTGGTAAAAAATATGAATTTGAATTGAATTTTTGATCGGCAGCAGCGGTAGCCTCGTGGAAATTTTTGAGGAGGTTTTCTATATATAAATTACTTGTATTTTAATTAATATAGTTCGGTAGAATGTTTAATATGCTGGAAGTTTATTCTCAGAGACACGGTCAATAAGTTTTAGTTGCAATTTGTATAATAAATAGTTTAAAAACGTCTAATGGCCACAAAGCACCGTGGCATGCAAGCAGCGTCGCGGCGAAAGGCCACAATTGCCATTGAATGACCGTCCTTCAGTAATCGACACGTGTGTGGTTTTTGATATAAATATTTATCACATCAGTTTTATTTGAACAACCCATTCGGTTCACGTGGGTTCAATAATTTTGGTGCCATTGGAATTTTAAGTGACCGCAAGTGCATCGATTAAATAGTGATTTTTTATATGGCTACTAATAACTTGAGTATGCAGGGTCTACTTTGGGTATCTTCTTTTTTGATACGACGATGTCGGTAAACAAGTAAACGGCCCGCCTGATGGTAAGCGGTTACCGTAGCCATATGGACGCTTGTAAAACACGAGGCATCATTCACGCGTTACCGACCCTTCCACCCTCCCCAATGAGCTCTGGCGACCGTACTCACGCCAAGGAACACAACCAAGTTATTTGGCTGCGGTAATCTGTTATGGTGTGTCCATGCTTGGCGAACCAAGCACAGCCGAGCCCCGAACGAGCACACTGCGAGCACGATTCGGGTAGAGTGGACGGGCTCGCGAGCCTCGAACGAGCGCGATTGTCAGTTTTTTCACGTACAAAGGGATTCGCATCGTGCTCGTTGTAGGCTCGTTCGTGGCTCGGCTCGTGCTCGGTTCGCCAAGCATGGACGCACCATAAGGTCTTCTACTTCCGTATTTTGAGTCGAGTCGAGTCGTCGAGTCGCCTATAAACATTAGCAATACGAAGAAGATTTCCAATTTGAAGCCGACATATACGAAGCCTAGACGCAAATGGCTCTCAAGTGCAACTTAAAAATAAATTTTTAATTTATAATGAAAACTAGTTATTCGTGACCGTTGTCCCCCGGTGAAATATCCGACTTTTCCGATGGATTTTCCAAATTTATTATTTCACTTACCCTGGGCCTGGATAGAAGTAGCGCTTGTCCTTTTCCATATCATAAGCTATCTAAAATAATGGTGTGTAAACGTAACTAAGAAACTCACATTCGCATATTTAATATAAGTTTTCAAACCGTTCCAATATAAATTTCTACAAATCCTGTAGCATTTCTAAAATGGACTGTATAGCACACTTTAATGTCGAAATTCATGGAATCCGGAAGCTATATTTCCCCATTGTTCCCAAAAATTTCCTGCTCCACGTTATTTAGTATTCACGTAGGGCCGAACCGAGGCCAAATGGCCACAATTCATGATTGATACAGTACATTGCCGCCCGTTGCCGAAGAATGGATGTTGGGAAATGCATTTCAGTTTTGGGAGTCTTTTTACTTAGGAGTTAGGTGGAGAGAATGGTCAAAGTATTTTGGTTCCAATTGAATGAAAAGATTGATGGTGCGACTGAAATTTAGATTTAGTGCTTGCTCTTTGCATACACTTGTCCATTAGGAAGATTCATATACTATTCAATAACTCTGGAAGGATGGTGTCAACAATACTGTTATAGGTTTAAAAATGACTGAGTGTTGCAATGAAAGGGTATTGGATCCCGGCGATAGGCTTGCCGACTTTTTAACTTTATTTTGTGTTTTTTCAAAAACCAATGACGTATTTTTTTCATTTGATGTTATTAAATGTTAGTAGTAGACCATGGTCTGAAGAACGTTTGTTCTAGCGAAAAAACTAATAAAAAGTCACCGTGTATCACCCCAGTCGGAGAACTCCAAGTAGTATCTAAAAAAAGTCATTCTACGCATGAGTTACTTTCACCCCTTAAAATATGAAACATTGTTCATACATCCTGAATAAGAGAGATAAAAAGAAAATATTCTTCTGGTTCGAAATCGACTTTACATTACTCAAACGCTTTCACGGTCCCGGAACATTATCGATACGATCACAAATCCTGTACTCCATCAGGAGCACATCCACAAAGGGGTATAAATCCCTGTTTTATTAGAAGAATCGCCAAAACCAAGGGATTACATGACGGTCGCATTTTATATGTTAATTTTGTACATTATGCAAATCCTTACGGAAGTACTGTGAGTTTTGTTCGACCTCATAATTCTTTTCCGGTACCTATATGGGTAGGATAAATGTGAAGGTGCATATTTGTTGTCAGTGTAGATTGATAGATGAATTATTTAGACATTAAAGTTAATAACACACTACGCGTATACGATAAGATATCTGTATCTGAGCGCATATCTTTCAATATCGCTGCCTATGTAATTCAATGAAGCAACACACACTGCGCAGATAATTATATATTTTATCGTTAAGTATCTGTAAGCACCGATATTACAATATACTAACAATAAGGTACTACATAAAAAGGTACACATTTTAATGAGAGAATCCTTGACTAGTGACTCGCGACTATTCGAATTGTCACTGGATGTGTGCTTTTTTGTATACTATATAAAGTTCTATATTGTATCGCTATCTTAATAAATGCGCGCTGTGTCGCATCGCTTCGCGTCTTGGTGTGAACTGACCCTTATTCCTCGAAATTTAATTTCGTAGAGTTATGCAAATAACTTCAAATAAACGGAATCTAAAAATATATGAAACATTTTGATAGCCTTCCAACTGTGTTTTCCAGGGAAACTCTTAAAATAACTAGATTTAAGCTCCTCGGAGCTCATCTCCGATATTCATAAAACTCCAAAAAATCTCCACTGGGAATGTTAAAATCGTCAAAAGTTTATTGTTAAACTTCGCTATGTTAAAATACATGAAAACTTTACTACTTCGATTTCCTGATTTTATTTTTATATATTTTTTTATGAATAATAATCATGTATCTGTTTGCTGAAATACAGGTTTTTATCTAGTTTGGCGACGGATGCTGTTCGTTTATTTTTTGTCATGTACTCTAAGCGCATAATTTTTGTGATCAAGTATTGTACCTACTTTATTTTTTGAAAATAAATTATTATTATTATTATTTAAGGATACAAGAATAATAAAACCATAAACCATAAACAACTCGGCTGGGCAGCGTTCGGGAAGCTACGGCATATCTACAAGTCCTCAGAGTCTGAAGACAAAGGTCTTCAATCAGTGCGTGTTGCCAGTGATGACATACGGAGACGTGGTAATTTACTGCTGGCCGCATAAATAAACTCGGTCACTCAGCGGGCTATGGAACGAGCTATCCTCGGAATTGCTCTACGTGACAGGGTCCGCAATGAGGACACTCGTAGGAGAACGAAAACGACGGACATAGCTCGTAGAGTCAGTAATCTGAAGAGGCAATGGGCAGGCCATATTGCTCGAAGAGCTGATAACCGATGGAGAAGAAAGGTTCTCGAGTGGCGACCACGTACTGGGAAGCGCCGAGCGGGACGACCTCCCACCAGGTGGACCAACGACTCATTCAACTCAACTCTCAACTCAACAGACTCTCATTATAAAATGACTGTAGCTAGACCCTACCAAGAGGGGGAGCCAGGAGACTCATAGCACAGGGAAACCTAGTTTGAGCTCCTGTCTTGGGAGACAGGAGCATTTAACTGTGGGCAGTTAAATGTACTTACCTGGTTATAAATAAAAAAAAAGTTCTATATACATTATAGAGAACATTATAACTTTGCGGTCCAAACTAATAAATCTCAAACAGCCTATCTTTACACAATAACTTTATTGCCTAATTAACCTGAAGAACAAACGGCTTTCAAAGGATTGCCCTTTAATTAAGTTTAAATTAACGCGACATAACCTGTTCTGAAGCTGCGTGCACGTTGTTCGGTCTATTGTTGCAGAGGACAGGGGTCGCGCGTTATTAGCATGAACTCTATTTCGATTCCTTATGCTGCGTTTAGATCAGAGAAGCGGTTTCAGGTTGTTGATTTGAAATTAGAAGTTTTTGTATAGTATAGCATGGACATTAATGCTGGCGTCCCGCAAGGCTCTGTGTTATCCCCAACACTATTCCTCCCGCATATCAATGATATGCTGTCTATTGACGGCATTAATTGCTATACAGATGACAGTGCAGGGGACGCTTATTACACGGGCCTTATCCCTTATCCCTTGTTCCTTAGCAGAAGAAAGCTGCGAACGATTTGTGCGTGAAATCGAGAGTACACTAACTAGTGTCTCCGATTGGGGTCAACTAAACCTAGTTCATTTCAACCCCTCTAGGACTGCAGGTCCACCGCTAAGAAAACCCCATATTATTTATTACCCCGGTAATGCAAACGTCCATAGGCTACGGTAACTGTTTGTCATCAGGCGGGCTGTAAGCTGGTTTGTAGTATATAAAAAATAGACATGTTAGAGGAAAAGCATATCTGAGGTGTATCTAGCGATAAAAAAATTGGCCCTAAGTGTTATGCCTAATTGCTAAAAAGTTATAGAAAATACCTGTATTGTGTATCCGTCTCCTAGATTTGGCCAATGACCCCCATGGATGATGATGAAGCTGAAGATGGAGCTCGCTTGTCCAGAAGATCTATTCACTTTGGTATTGAATTTCATTTAATCTGTATGATATTCAATTAGGCTTTTATAACGTTCCCGAGCAGTATTTATTATTAAAGACACTTGTTCAAACTCAGGTAAGTAGTAGAGTTGCAGTCATTTAGTAAATAGAGTCAAGAGTTCCAGGTTTTTGGAATGTATGCTGCTGTATATTGGAGACTCGTGTGCTGAAAGAAGCTTTTGATCAGCAGTGAACTTTCCTAAGCTGAGACGATGGTGCTTCGTTCAAGTCTTCTTGTAAATTCAAACGGTGCATGATTTAGCCTGATACAGGAACAAAAAGGGACTACCGCCTTCGACCAGGCTTTTGTCTCTTTAGTAACCGTTTTCATTAAGGCAACATTTGTTTACGATGTATACTAATTTATTGGTGTATGAACTATAATAGAGTACACATAAACACATCCATGTATAGTCCATATTATATCACGAAAGGTTTTAGTGTAGGTATGATCTCATCTCACTTACTATTATCACTAATCAATATTATCCTAGTTGTTGATTCGCCATATCTTTTAAATAAAATAGATTTTAATTGTTCCAAGCTTCGTACACGCAAAAGGCATATTTTCTTTACACCTATTTGTTGTTCTAATTATACTAAAAACCGATTTATAGTGAGAGCCTGTAATAGTTACAACCATTCTTATAGTCACATCGATATTTTTCACGAGAGGATGGGCGCCTTCCGCAGCCGTTTAAAGCAAAATTGATTTTGAAAACTGCGAAAAAAAAAAAAAAAAAAAAAAAAAAAAATTTACCTGTATATTCCTGTTGGTTCTCGCAGGGGACGTGCGTCCACTATTGTTTTATTATTATTATTTTTTACTGTGATCCAAAAGATTAATTTTTATAATTTGTTTGAGAGAAAACAATCAAACTATGTAAATAGTTTGTTTTCAATTCATTAAGTTTGCACCTGTCTATTCATAAGATAAAAAACAATGTTATTATCTAGCCGTAGAAACTGTTTTGGCAATTGTGTTACAAAAATGTTTAAGTTTGAAATGTATAATAATAGCCGTTTGTTTCTTTAATAAATAAAATAAAAATAAATAAATAAAACTAATATTAAAAATGCGAAAGTGAGTTTGTTTGTGTGTTACGCCTTCACGCCTCATCTACTCAACGGATCATCGTGAAATTTGGTATGCAAATAGGCTATGGTGTGGAGAACAACATAGGCTACTTAACCCGGGAACGCGGGTGAAACCGCGGGGGACAGCTAGTATATAATAAATCTTCATGAAAGAACGTGAAAGTTTAGTTGATTTTAGCAAATGGATAGATCATACACTGTCACTCAGTCTTTCGCTATGCGTAGAGTTCGTAACATAAATTTTTGTATGAAATCTGATGAATTATTAAAACTTATAGAATAAAACTTGTTGTTTATGAAGTAATATAGTCCCGAGAGGTTATTAGTGTTTTACCAGTAACCCTGTATAATACTTTTTGTCACGTTTTGTAGGTCCTCAATCGATGTAAAAGCTTCGGGGGAAGCTAGTCTAAACTATTTGTATATTCAAAAAAAATTCATCAAGATCATTTGACCATTATGACGTCAATAAGTAACAAGGATACATAGCAGTTTCTATGTACCTATTAAGCCTTTAAACAACTATTAGGTACATTATTATAGGTTCCCTAAAAGCGGGTTGTCATTACGACCACATGAGCAAACCTTGCCTCTATAGGAATCCCGGGTCGCTGTCCCAGAGCGACCACAATTATTAAGTTATTTCAGATTCCCGGACAAACATTCATACCAACGTGCCGAGATATAATTAGCGCACAGCTACCACAAATTCTTAGTGGTCTTTTGTTATTATTATCTATCTTTATCCCGAAATTGTATCACTGAATCGATTATTGCGCTGTTCCATGAGCAAATCACAAAATTATGCTTATTTGGAACCATCGTTATTAGATCTATAACTTTGTGAAACAGAAAAATAAAAAAAAAACAACGTGTTGCACTCCGGGAGTGCCGGCAAAAGTGAAAACTTGAATATTAACGTTGTGCATTTTTGAAACTAGACGTTTTTCACATAGTGTTTTTTTACAAGGGAAAGCTAGTTCAAGATACATGTACATCTAATACTTGTGAATAAGATTTTTTTATTAAATTAAAATGGGAACAGAAATGGTACCTACCATCCGGCTAGCTAGAGAATGTTATAAGAATTTGAACATAACCCAAGTGTAAATATAGTCTAATTTGCAACTACTCTCCCTCCGTCTTACGAATTTTCGATTCACGTGCACAACGCAGCTAAAGAAGTTTTCACTTCAAAAAAATAAGTACACATAATCATCAAGGATTCTTAAGATTCTGTACCTACTACTACCCATGTTACTTTATCTATGATCAGTATTATCGCTATCATAAATATGAGATACAACTTTGAAATTGTATCGCGTACACGTAAATATAAACTTTCTTTATATCGTGAAACCTATCATGTTCGCTAACGCTTTTTAGTGCCTGAATATATTTTGTGAGCAATAACTTTGAACTTTGTTATTGATATATCAAAATGATACTTTCGTTTACAAATACTGAAACTACTAAACTCTAGGCCTGATATGACACTTATGGACTTTACTATTGACTACCGTTTGGGTTGACACATTTTTTTTTCTCTAGTTGTAGATTTGATCCGCGAACCTGTGTAGTTGCAGCCATGGTATTTAGCCTCTACGCCAATGGTCCGTCCGTATTTTGAAACCATAATGGTGAGTCCATTCTATGCGAATCGAGCACGAGCCGAGCCACGAATGAGCCTACCACAAGCCTACAACGAGCACGATGCGAATCGTGAAAAAACTGAAAATCGCGCTCGTTCGAAGCTCGCAAGCACATCCATGCTACGCGAATCGTGCTCGCAGTGTGCTCGTTCGAGGCTCGGCTCGTGCTCGGTTCGCCAAGCTTGGACGCACCATAAGATATCTCATAAAAGCATCTACTAACTCACTGTAGCCATACTCACTAACAATTTAGAGCCCTTAAGTCTGAGAAGTAACTTTACCTCTTATAATGTGTTCTACCGCATTTTCAACGAATAGTTTTCTGAGTAATTGATTGACTTGTCGAAGGGAGTACAACATGGAGTTCTTCAAAAGGGTATGAAGAGATTTTGCAAGGTCGACGACCCGTAGTGATAGGTCTGGTGTTACAAACGTCTAAAGGCTATGATTACCGCTTACCAGACGGGTCGTATGCTTGTTTGCCACATTAGACATAAAATAAGTTATCGTCTATCAATAAAATGATCATATCGATGAAACATGAAATTACGGTGGAATGCAATCATTTAATGCTGATTTCTATACTTAAACACGAGATAATACCTATATCTATTCACTTTCACTACCACTGTATACAATTGCGATAAAAGCCTCAAGTATTTTAGAATTCAAGCACAATCGTCTTCAATCAGTTACTCAATACTCTTTTGCTAAGTTTAAAAAGGATCCATGAATGATATCGCTGGAAACTCCGATCAAAGATATTCCTATTCCATTTAATTTTGTTAGTCCTAAAATTGCGCTTCATGTAGAGTGTTAGGTCTTTATTAGATACGAGTGGGTGGTTTAGTAAATTCTGTTGCTTTGACAAATAAAAAAAAACTTAAATAGCATCTTTCTCGACCCGGGGATTTAAAACCTCTGCAGAAACGCTCGGATTCGATATCGGAAGCGGATTCAAAAACTACCGAGGCGATATTCCGTAATTGTTTAATTTCCGAATAAGAATATTTTTGATGTTTTTTTACGGAAATATCAATTCGATTCACCGAAAAGTTTTCGGATATTAAAATAGCAATTGCTGAAATTCACCTCTTTTTATTTTAATTCGTTTCCGATATCGAATCCGACGTTTTAAAATAGCCCTGCTAGTCTCTAGCCACCTCTATATCAGTTGACTACAATTAATTGCAGACTAGATTGCAGATAGATGGCTTTAACTTTCACGTTAACATGACATATGATAAAATAGTATTTTGTATTTGTACATATCTAGTACATCTTTGATCGGAGGTTGGTAATGTAAAACCCAGCCTACGGGATACAAGGGTGCAAAATATCAAGTTCCTAAATCCACTAGGGGTCTCGTATCTACTGAAGCTGGGTTTGTCGATACGATAAACTTTTACGGGCAAAGGTTTGGTTCTTTTTAGAATATTAAACGATTGAGTTTCCATGCTTTGAACAACGGATTATGGGATCGTATCTTTTTTTTTGTAGAAATATATTCATAAGTAATTTTTAACTTCATATGTTTTTTATTTGATCCCTTAGTGACATTTCTAACTTAACTTAAGTATTCTGTTTAGCTCTAAATAGATACAAAGGTTTGTAACGTTTTTCTCTGGAATATTTCCTTTCGGTGTTTTTAGTAAGCCTAAATTGACGGCACTAATAATATCTATGATTTCAGCTCAAGAAGATAAACAGAGTCCATTATTTTCTTCTCTTTTCTATAAAATATAGTATCCAAGGGATATCGAGCAATGGGTTTAATTGTTCGATGATGAATGATTTTGAATAAAAAATACAATTATTTTCAATTATTTATTTTTAAAAAATGATTTAACAATATAGAAAATGGCATCACAGTTTTTTAGCACAAAACAGTACTCACGCGACGTCCATCCTATTTTTTAACTATAATATTATTTACAACAATAACAATATTCATTATAACTAGACTATGTATTTACAGACGAAAAGATTCTGCTTTGAACATGAACATTTAGAAACTAATCAAATTTAATTTTCATAGTTTTATCGCTGTCTGAGTTTAGTTTCCCTACAGTTTCATAATCATTCAATCATCCATTTCCTTATTTTTCAACAACAACTTTTAACAATATGTTTTAGTTCTGTCTAAGCTATAGCAGTCATTAAATATCATGTTTTCAAAGTAGAATTCTCATTAATTAGCTCATTTATATCCCCTAAAAATTTCTTCAGCTTGTGGCCCAAAGTATTGAACTGTTGGGAACGTCGGCGACGCAATATGTTGAAGAGTGTAAGGCTGTTCCTGAACGAATAGCGCCTGATCGTGCATCTGCAGTAATGTATCTGATTCTACATATGGACCACTTTGGAAATATCCCTGCTCTTTTGATTTTACTATAGTTGCAGTTGTTGACTCAACTTGTGCTGTTTGCGATTGGCCCTGATTTTGTTGTACTTGGGCTGATTGGAATCCCTGTGAAATGGATCGGAGACGCTGATCTATTATTTGTTGTTGAGATCCTTGCTGCTGCTGGAATGGCTGAGGTTGTATGAACGATTGTTGCGTTGATAATTGAGCTGGCAATTGCGTTGGTAATTGAGTTGGTTGTGATGATGATAGCTGTGGCTGAGTCAATTCTCGTGACGGAGGTTGAATTCTAGCCACTGTCTCTGTTGTAGGATTATTCTTACTCCTTATTGGCAATGGCGGCAAGAGAATTCTTTTCTGCGATATATCTTTAGTCTGCGGGCGTAATGTTGCTCTGGTGGGAAATGGACGACGTGTTGGTGATAGTATTAATGATCCACTATTTTCAGGTTCAGCTTGGCTTTTTTGCTGAGGTGCAGCAGACTTTGCTGGTAAATATTCCGTATCTAATTTTGGTTTAGGAGTTTGAGTTTGAGCTGGCACGCTTGTGGTTTGGTATTGCCCTTGTAGTTGTCGAGTTGAAAATTGGACTTGAGGTTGTTGAGTTGAAAATTGCACTTTAGGTTGTTGAGTGGAAAAGTGGATTTGAGGTTGTTGGGTTGTGAATTGGGTTTGGAACTGACTTCGGGGCTGTTGGGTTGTGAATTGGGTTTGGAACTGACTTCGGGGCTGTGGGGTTGTGAATTGGGTTTGGAACTGACTTCGGGGCTGTTGGGTAGAAATTTGAACTTGAGGCTGTTGAGATTGAAAAGATTGTTTATATTTTAATTCAGGTTTTTGTTGATCAGATTGCTGTTGTTGAGGTTGGAAAAAAGGTTGTTGAGCTTGAAGCTTAGCTAGGGGCTGTTGCGATTGGTTTAGTTCTTGTTGTTGAGCGGTTGCACCTTGGTTTTGACCTTCAGATTTAGGCTGCTGAGATTGAATAAGGTTCTGAGGCTGTTGGATATTAAATTGAGGTTGTTGTCCAGAGGTTTGAAACTGAGATTGTGACTGTTGGTCACGAAAAAATTTTTGTGAGGGTTGTTGTTGCTTAGACTGAAATTGAGATTGTGGTCTTTGAAATGACTGTTGGGTTTTTTCAGATTGGCCTTGATTTTGAGATTGAGGTCCTTGGGTTTGGGACGGAAATTGGGATCGAGATCCAAGAGATTGAGTTTGAAAGTCAGTTTGAGGGTTCTGGGATTGGATTAGATTTTGGGGTTGTTGGTTTTGAAACTCAGATTGTGTTTGTTGAGCTTGATATTGAGGTTGTGACGGCTGGTTCTGGATCTGAGTCTGAGTTTCTTGCGCTTGAAATTGTGGCTGGGGTTGACCTAAAACTTGTTGTTGTTGGCCTGCAAATTGCGGTTGACTTGTTGGACCTGCAAATTGAACTTGAGGCTGTTGAGTTTGGAATTGAGGTGTTGAGCCTACAAATTGTACAGGTGACTGAGGTTGTAATTGAAGCTGGGGTTCTTGTACCTGAAATTGGCCTTGTGGAGTTTGAATAAGGTATGGCTGTTGTGCTTGATTTGGGCCCTGCGGTTGAGTTTGGATTTGGCCTTGTTGCTGTTGATACTGGGGTTGTTGGGTTTGCTGCTGTGGTGCTAAGGGTGGTGAGACTTGACCTTGCGAAAAGCTTGCATAGCTAACTGGCCCTTGAGATTGAATCTGTAATTTAAGTAGGTAAGATAGTTAAAATTACTTTATAAAAATATACAATGCAAATATTAATATGCGTAGACCAAATAAAATGATAACGCAGTCGTCTGATTCCTAGACTGATCAAAATCTTCAACCAAATATCGGAGAATTGAATATGTTCAATCACAAAACCCATATTTACCGATACCATATTTACAGCCTTTTAACTTCCTCGGGTACCACTATCTATCTAGGTATATAAGCAAATTTGTATGCCAGTGTTTGTATTTGTATGCAAGTGACAACCTTGCTTGTCCTTAATAAATAAATAATTAATGTACCTGTCCAGAAGCTGAAGCTTGTAGTCCTTGTGCTTGCACATTTATAGCTTGAGCCTGTTGGTTTTGTTCCTGATTATCGAGACCTGGTTGAGGTATCAATTGGACTAATGTTCCATCAGGAGTAACAGCGACTTGTGGCTGAGGGTTGAAGATCTGAAAGATGATATCAAGGAGAGATAAGATATTATATTATAATATATGTTTAATTTCAGAAAGGTCAGCTGAAGGCCACTACTTTTATACATTATTGTACTTGTTATAATACGACTAATTCATTTTCAATTGGATCGGCTTACTTTTTGCCATTATCTGATAATGATGGTAGTGGTATGTTATGATTTATCCGAAGATAGCAAACACACAAATGACAAGCAATTAGGTACTCAGCAGATGTTTTTAACGAACCTGTCCAGGTGCTAATACTTGTTGCCCTTGTAGCCTAGCTTGCTCCGCTTGTGAATTTATTAATTGCGTTTGCTGATTTCCATCAAGAACTCTTCCTTGAACATCTACTTGTTGTAGTTGTACTTGAATTAGCGTACCATCAGGTGTGACTGCATATTGAGGCTGAGCGTTGTAACTCTAAAATAAGATATAAATTATTAAGACATGGTATATTTTTACTGAAAGACTATTAAATTCATATGCATATCTTTTATTTTAACATACCTGTGCAGCTGCTGCTCCTTGTTGTCCTTGCCTAGCTTGATCAGCTTGCCCACTCGCAACTTGAGTCTGTTGTTCTTGTGTTGTTCCTTGAGAATCGACAGCTGTTTGTTGCACTAATTGTATGAGCCGACCATCAGGTGTGACAGCAACTTGGGGTTGTACAACTTGTTGGCCCGGTTGAATGTATTGTACTGGGTAACCTGACCTTGCAGCATATTGGATAGCGCCCGCAGGTCCATGAATAAGTGGAACTACTCCTGCAGGCTGTGGAATAAATGGTAGTCCAGGTCTTGGTACGTATGGTAGCCCAACACCGGGCCTTCCGATAAATGGTAGAGCAAGGTCTGGTCTTCCAATGTACGGGAGTGCTCCTGGTCTCGGAAGATATGGTAAAGGTCCACCTGATCTTGGGATTAATTGTATTGTACCATCGTGGCGTGGAAGATATTGGACAGCTCCTGGAGCATAAGCTAATTGCTGGTGGGCATATTGTCCGTGAAGGTAATGAGGATCAATACCGTAGTGATGAGCCAAATCATGGTGATGAGCTAAGGCATGGTGATGGTTGATATCATGGTGGTGATCGTGATGGTGCTCATGGTCATGATCATGCTCTGGGTAGTGCGGTCTTTGATGGTATTCGTCCTCTTTGTCTTGTTCTTTCGATTCCTCGCGACTTTTGGACTTCGGTTTTTCTTTCCTTGACTTTGACTTGTTCTTCTTCTTCTGTGGTCGTACAGTACGTTCCTCTTCGTTTTCTTGCTCCCTATATATTTCATGTTCTGAGTAAGCAAGCTTTGATGCAATCGGTGATGAGACTTCGTAGGTTGGTGATAGCTGTGAATTAGATAAAAATAAGTTTTAATTCTAGAATCTTCAAAAATAATTCACTAGCAATTCGGTCAGGAAATTTATTAAATTGCATTGAATGACGCAGTGTTTTATTTGGTACTGAAAACTAGATCTGAAAATTCTTGAGAATGTTTCTTGTCTTAACTGTCTCTAAATCTTGTTTTCGGTGTAGGCGCAGTATATACTGTTATAATACATTATTAATTACTGAATACCTTTCCTATCAAGTAGTACCTGGTAAAAAGACTTGAATTTAATCACCTACTCAAATTGAATTTAATCATATGTGTAGAGTCAAACTTTTTGCAATTTTTTCAGGTGTCTAGTTATTATTTAGAGATTAAAATAATAAATATTAAAGGCGTGACCCTGGGCATTCCTTGCAATATGGTTATCTTTCTGGGGCTACCAACTTATTAATATGGGCTCAAATCCTTGGAAAACATGTTATTCAAGGTTTGATATTGTAACCCAACGATTTTTATTAATATGTATGTAGGTATGTCAGCAAATTGATGGATATACTATAAGACCTTAATGGGAAAAAGTCCCTTGGCTATCCCTTTCTCGAGATATAATTTTAAAGATTCAGGCAAATCATAATACTATAACAAATCTGTAGATTTTATTAGGAAACGCTTTTATACGGATTAGACCTTGGAAGCCTCCAGATTTCTTTAGGAAAAAATCACATCTTGAATTAGTAATGTACTAGCTTTTCCTTTACTTTTTTCGTTATTTGAATGTAGATATTATAACACGAGAGGTCTTACATAACAATTCACTTAAAAAAATGAATTTTCCTCGTTTTTTCCAATCCTAATTGTGTCTGGAATTTAAAATGTTTTCCAAAAAGTAGGGTAGGTAACAATTATTTATTTTTAACCGACTTAAAAAAAAGGAGGAGGTTCTCAATTCGGTTGTTTTTTTTTTTTTTTTTTTTTTTTTTTTTTTTTTTTTGTATTCACATCTTAATAAAAAGTAAGAACAACTTATCAATTTTCATTTCATTTTCTTTTCAATAAAACTTAGGTTAGCAAACAAGCATACAGCCCGCCTGGTGGTAAGCGGTTACCGTAGCCTATGGACGCTTGCAACACCATGGGTATCACACGCGCGTTGCCGATCTTGCAACAAAAAATATCTCTATTCAGTCGTCATTAACGGGTGCAGTTTTGTTGCCACTAATTTGACAATACAAAATATCTTACATCCTTTTCTTAAGTTCTACGTAAGAAAGAGATAGTTGTATTGTTAACAACAGAATTAGCATTATATAGCTAAGGGTAAACTTACCCTTGCGTGGTAAGCCGACACTGGGGAGTAAAGGTGGTTGGCAATAGCATCGTGGTACGAAGGTTCATGATGATGATCCGTCAGCAAGTCTGAAATCTTCTCAATTTGGGCATGTGACGCGTACAGGTGCTGAGGAAGAAACAACTTTAGTTAGTCGTGATATGGTTGAAGTTAGAGTACGCTTCGTCTAGTATTTTAGATTACTTATGAATAAATTGATCGTTTGGGATGTTTGTGTCTATTGTGTACCTTGTTTTTCCTAGCTATTTGAATGTATAGGGTTTTGTCAGATTTCCTCTGTTTGTTATTTTTGCAAGAATTACCAGAACTAGGTTTGTACTCGGAATAATTTAAAGGGAGGTGCTTGGGTAAAAGTAAACTTTGACAACGATATAATAGAAGGCAAAATTGTTTAACTATTATTCCACCCCGTCTTTTAACCTACTTTACCTTCTCAGGTTTCTTCTCTTTCTAGAACGTCAATCAATGGTCATGACAAGTTTTGAGTCGAGATTAAAACAATTGAATTTGGAACCAGTATCAATGACTTTAGGCTTATTTTCGTATAAAACGGTCTATTCTTCAGGCATTAGAATTTCGATAAATTAACTAATCTCTTTGTCCACTGGTGTTGTCTAATCATCTAGTTAGCATTCCACATATTTTTCTGCGTTCCTGAAGGAGGCAAGACAATTGCACTTAAAACCTTATTCCTCAGGGATAAGATTCAAATGTATACATAATTTACACTTCATTATACTTATGCCTGCTAAGTGGAAGTGAGATGAAAAGTATTTTTTGTCTCACGTCTAAGTGGAGACTCACTTTTACGCAATTGGGACACAAATCACGGAGCTAGCAAAGTAGAGCCTTATTCATAGCCTTTTTGTAGAATTCCATAGTGTTTATGTCGGGTGGATTGTAGATCTTTTATAATGATATTTGTATCGTGGGAATTTTTAAAATAAAATATCTTACATCCTTAGAGTATTAGAGTTTGACTATTCATAAGTGCCTGTGAAGGCCTATTTGAATGAATAAATTATTTCATTTCATTTCATTTCATTTCATTTCATTTCATTTCATTTCATTTCATTTCATAAATATATTTTCTTTAGAATATTTTTAGATCACTGGAGAAAATAAACAAATCTGTGTTTAAACCGCACAAAAATTCAAAACGAATGTTTGAGGACGACTTTTAATTTATACGATGTAAATTTCCTTATGTATCGGGCGTATATGTCGGTCAAACTAATCACCGTGTGAACAGTTCGGTTAACAAAATCTGGCACGTTCAAAACATTTACACGTTGCGCTTGTGTAGTGCCTGTGAAAAAGCGCGCAGGCGTGTCGTCGCACTGAATGCGCATCATGAAAAGTCTGTCCATCCCTCTTGCGAGCGGTCAAGCTTATGAGTATGAACGAGACAATTATTGTTTTGCTTTTGTTACTGTTCATAAATTAGAGTGGTATTTTTATCGTCCGTTAGAATTGACTGACTGATTAGAAGCAATAACGTAGAAAAACTAACTGTATCGTGAAATTGCATAAGTGTGACTACTGTGAATAGGATTGACATTTCAAATCGAAATTTCACGTGATTTTTAACAATCCCACACAAAGGTTGATCGTTTACTAACGTTGACGATTGTAGATAACCATCTTGTCTACTGGCCCTGTACCTAGTACTTTCACAAAAAAATCAGTGATTTTAATCAAACGATATTGTAAGTACCAACTCGTGGATATTAACATTTCAAACATATACCGTTTCGTAAGTAACTGTCGATTAGTCTTTTTTTATTATCAATTTTATTTGTGGTCCTTACACCACACTAAATCGGTTTGATCGATCAATATCGACAATCAACTTGAGTATAACTTTTCGTATATATTAAAACAAATTGTTTTAACTTTCAAAACCAGATTTTGACTATAAATACGAGCCTCAATGAACCTCGACCACGTCGGCAGAAAGATTTCCCGTCGGGGGAAAAAGGAGGCTGTACTTAATACACGGAAGCTCTGAAAAAAGCTCTGTCCATTTACATTTCACTATACAACCTGTATATTAATGTATAATTTATTAAGCTGGCAGGTTATTTGAAAATTCTAAGAATTATTTAGACATTTTGCTTTATTTAGCAAGTCGAATTTCACCCAGATCCAGTGGTCGGATTGACTTGATAGTTGGTATACTTTAGTATATTGGATGACAATGCAAGTACAGTTAACAAAAAGTAGGTACTATAAATATTCAGAAAATAACATGAACCTCTTTCATTAACCAACTGAGTTTAAAACATAGATCGAAACTCAATTTACTTAATTACAATGATTTTTATCTTGCCCGGATCGGACCTTTGAGAAATGAGTTTATCCTGGCCTGACATATTCCGCGTCCCGGGTACAATGTTATGACACTAATCGCCTTATCTACGCCCGGATATCAACGTTGTCATTATTATTATTGGATTATCAACGATGATGTTGTCATCAATAGAAAATTATCTTCGGTGATGTGTTTAGTTATAATCTAGGAATTTTTGGTTCTTCTGTTGATTTTAATAATTAGTAGGTTCTAGGTTTAGTAATTTTAAACGTGAATCTAAAAAAATATTATGTATCTATGGATTTGTCTACTCTACGCCTATACCAATCTATGACCGCGGATCACAGATAGTAGCAAAGATTTCATAAATAAAAAACCGGCCAAGTGCGAGTCAGACTCGCGCACCGAGGGTTCCGTACAAACCTGTAGGTATATAAGTAAATGGTAGTATAGACCTGACCTTTTATTAAAAAAAAACTACTTACTAGATCTCGTTCAAACCAATTTTCAGTGGAAGTTTGCACCGTAATGTACATCATATATTTTTTATAGATTTATCATTCTCTTATTTTAGAAGTTACAGGGGGGGGGACACACATTTTACCACTTTGGAAGTGTCTCTCGCGCAAACTATTCAGTTTAGAAAAAAATGATATTAGAAACCTCAATATCATTTTTGAAGACCTATCCATAGACACCCCACACTTATGGGTTCGATGAAAAAAAAAATTTGAGTTTCAGTTCTAAGTATGGGGAACCCCCAAAATTTATTGTTTTTTTTCTATTTTTGTGTAAAAATCTTAATGCGGTTCACAGAATACATCTACTTACCAAGTTTCAACATTATAGTTCTTATAGTTTCGGAAATAAATGGCTGTGACATACACGGACAGACAGACATGACGAATCTATAAGGGTTCCGTTTTTTGCCATTTGGCTACGGAACCCTAAAAAGGGCCGTAGTGAATATTCAATGCGTAAATTGAGCTGGCAAAACTGACATCTATTTTATTATTATCTTTGCAGATATAAGTTTGTGCTATGCGGTAACCCTGACTGTGACCCCCTGCCCCTACCACAGAGTAGTCCTGAGATGGGCCCCCAATTCTGCAGACAAAGATTAGGCACCTCACGCTCCGCTTTGCACACATCAAGGCCTAACCACAAACCTTGATAGCTCTGTGGAAAGCATAATAAGGTTTTTTAGTGTTCCTTGAATATATAAACCTTATGTTTTACGTTTCGTTAGGGTTGCACGTGACAGCAACATACAATTGACTTTATTATCAAGGTAACTGATTAGTGATTACTAACTACATAACTTGATTGAAATCCATGGTATACTTTTCTAAATACTTTTTTTTTTACTACATAGCAAACTAGCATATGGGCCGCCTGATGGTAAGCGGTTACCGCAGCTTAGGGACGCTTGCTACAGCAGGGCTGTTACTCGCGCGTTGCCGACCCTGCAGAAATCTCTTCACACCCTTTTTGAAGAACCCCATGCTGTACTCCATTGGGAAAACCACGGCGGGGAGCTCATTCCACAATCTGAGCGTCCGCGGGAGGAAGCTATAGGAATAAAAAACTTATTTTGTAACATTTGTGGTGTGTATCTATATAATAAATATGTACGGAACTCTCATTTATAAACCGACACATGCTTGCAGTCTGGTTCACAAAGGGTATAATAAAACTTCACAAATTTCCACAATCCTAAAGCAGTTGTTTGTTAAAAAAAGAAATGAAACGACATGGTGTTTTCTTTGATATCTTAAATTTACATAATAATAAAGTCTCGTTTGCCCTAGCAATTTAAATGAACGAAGCAGAGAATTCTCGGGAGACTTATAGTGGAGATCTATCACAAGGCAATCATAATCTGCACAGTAAAGCCGTTTATTTCGTCGAAAAAATATTTATAGTTTGGGATGTAATATACAAAAATGTATGACGACCGATAAAATATTATATCTCCAGATGTAATTTATATTATATCTCATAGTGAAAAGCCGGCTTAAATGTGTAAGCTTACACAGAGTATGCAACACTGCTATGCAACGCTAACTATGCAAAGAAGCGGCACATACACTACACCCTCACCAAACCTAATCTATATCTAATCTAACTCGATCAATATGTTATCAACAGCTGGTTTATTCCAGTTATTAATTTATTCGCAGTTTCGCACTATGTTCGGACATTATAGCATAGATGTTTCAGTGTGCACGGTGACAACATGCAATTTACCATTATTTATAAATACACAAGATGCTATTCATAGACAAGAACAAGTTGTGAAGGTATTCTCTCATTGATAGAAGCACAATAAAGAATAATTAGTCCCTTTTGCAGTACCCTAATTTTAGTCAGAGCAATGAATTTGTTCTTAATTAAAAAGGCCCTTCGTAATGGTAAAATGTGAATTTTCTGAAAGTTTCGGAACAAAAACATGATCGAATAAGTACCTATCTAATAGTCACCCAAATTAATACTCAACCGTGATTACATTGTAGGTAGGTAAAGGTGAGACCTCTTTTTAATCTTTTTTTTTAAATGAGCACAAAATTTTTAATTATCGAACCCGTCTGATTCTTTTGTTTACAACTTATTTAGTCTCACTATATCTCTTTCTAACACAGCCATTTAGTCCTGTCAAATAAGTCCATTATTCAACACTTTAGACGTCTTCAAAAGATTTTTTAAATGAATAGGTATTATACAAAATTATTTCCCTGCTTTTTTACCTTATAAACAAAGTCATTTATGGGATTTCAAAGCTATGTCACACATTGAAAACTTGTTTGTTGGTAGACCTCGGTATTAAAGACCATGATGTTTTTAAGAATTATTCTGGAACCTAGACAGTGGAGTGGACTCAATTCGTAGTGCATCAGCTATTTCAATAGCTGTCCATAGAAATAAATATACCTAGAAAGAACGTCGCCATACTACACGAATAATATAAAACAGGCCAACTTTTATAGGCTGCTGCGCGTAACAGCTACGTTTTACGCTCCCTCTGCGTCATTCTGCTTGTCATAGTGACGTTCATAATGGTAGTAGTTGTTGAAATATTCCAATTTAAATCGGGAGAAATTTAAATATTGAACATTATTTTGCATTTTTATTTATTTTTATTTGATTTAACCCCTAACAGTTAGAGCCTATTTTTATCGACGCGTGCACAGCTGCGACACTCTATCTGGATGTATCCTTAATCAAAGTAACTGTCTTATATCTATGTATAGCAAAGTATATATTAACCTGTTCCACACATTAGCTGCGCAATAAATGCGTCACAGTGAACTAATGGCAGGTTTCTCGACACTCCCTTCGCAAAACTATATCAATTAATTTCGATGCTTTGCGTAATGGCGAAAGTTTGTACTTTCACCATGTGCAGAATATTTGGTTACGTAATAATTTACTTTTTTCTGCTGCTTTGTAGAACATAATTTTGTATTTTAAGTTTAAAAATGGAATGTTCCTATTTCAAATATTTAAATAAATAAAAAATCTTGTCATCTACTTTCATGGTTTTCCTGCTATCAGTCAAGCTACACGATATGTTTTCACGGTAAACCATAGTATTGGAATATAAGACCATAACCGGTAGTAGTGGACGACTGGAGCCAGGATGATCATTTGGTGAGATGTTAGGTCGATCTAGTTTTATACTCAAAACCATAAAAAAAAAAAAAAAAAATCTTTCCACAAAATTGTAACTTAAAAAGCTGTCGATCAACTGTTAATATCACACACAAGATTAGCGCAGAAAAAATCCATGGTATATTCCTTTGACTAAGGATACATCCAGATAGTGTCGCAGCTGTGCACGCGTCGATAAAAATACGCTCTAACTGTTAGGGGCTAAATCAAATAAAAATGCAAAATAATGATCAATATTTAAATTTCTCCCGATTTTAATTGGAATATTTTAACAACTACTATCATTATGACAAGCAGAATGACGCAGAGGGAGCGTAAAACGTAGCTGTTACGCGCAGCAGCCTATAAAAGTTGGCCTGTTTTGTATATTCGTGTAGTATGGCGACTTTCTTTCTAGGTATATTTATTTCTATGGTATGTTCATTTCTTAATTCATTAGGATGTCAATGATCCTAATTTTTTTTCTCAATAACTAGATCATAAATTTAAGCTTCATTACATAATAGATCAGATAGCGATTGTCGCGACTTGCGTATGCGCAACCAACCGGTCCAAGCGAGACAAGGAAAGTTTTTACATTACGACCTTATAGAAATGCAGATTAATCAATACTCAACGCGTCTCCATAATTTATGGAAAGTGAAATTATAATTCTATGCAATTTTTTGTAATATGATGATGGAATTTTAAAGTTGGTGTGGCAATTTTTTATGTCTGATGCATTGAGAAATGTTTGTGGAGAGCTTTGAGTACCTATAACATTATGGGACTTTGTCGATGATGGAATATACATTAACATTGCAAGTGGAATTCTTTTGAATGCTACTAAAGTAGCAAATAAGCATACGGGCCGCCTGGTGGTAAGCGGTTACCGTGGCCAATTGACATCGCTTTCGTTGCCGATTCTGCAAAAAATAATGCGTTGGGAGTCGAGTAGCCATTGCCGGCAGAGGATTGAAGAATATTTGATACCTACTACACCGCCTGGTTCTCGTACAACGCCTCTGAGCTAAATGGAGTTCTAGCGATGTTACTCACCACTGGATTACTCCGCATTAAATTCAAACAACTTCTTTCCTTCTAGAAAACTATTTGAGTGTCAAAAAATTTAAACAAACGCTTTCACAGAATAAAAGTGTATGAAATACTTGAAATACCTTTGAACGTTCAGAAGGGTATCGCGTGGACTCGGGACATTTAAGAATTAATCGTCCAGTCATTACTAACGAATAAAAATATCCTCGCATTATAGTCCCGAATTTTACATCATGTCCAGTTCCCGTGGTTCTGCATTTTAAATATTTTGTATTGCAAGATGCCTTTTTTGTAACCATAGTGACATGGTTTAGTGTTCTTAATATAAATGTAATATTTATGAGATCCGGTTTTTTCTGTGTCAGTAACCTTTCTTGGGTCACAACTGCTTACCAAAGCATCGCAAACGGATGAATAGTTTAGAAAAACCATCGAGAAAATGTATCTTTAGAGTAGTAATCGAGCAATCTAATTACGCAATCCGTGTTTTTGCACTGATTTTGAACAGTAAGGACCAATCACAGCTTCTAAATGTTTAGCGCGTCCTTGACTTAGCCAATCAGAGCGTATTGTCGGTGATGGGAAATTTGAGGAATAGATTTCAAACTAAATTAACTTCATTGCGCTTTTTTGGGTTAATTGTTCGATGAACAGAGAAACAGAAACAATATTCATACTTTTGTACAACAAATGAATGAAGAGACAGAATAACGGCGCTTAAAAATTTATCATAAAATTTGACTATAGTAAATTTAACGTCCCGTTTTTTTTAATATGTACAAAAATTCCCTTATCATTTCAGTAAATGAGACCTAAAGGGACATGAACATCACTTAATAGCACGATCCTGAAGTATTTCTGTAAATTCATCACTGGCCTTATCCCTCCAAATTAGCGCTCCAACCCTTTTGTTTAAACTTGTATTTGTGGAATGTTTAATTATATTTGCTATATTTTTATGTTCCGAATTCACGTCTTTTGTTGTTTAAATTAAACGCATTTTAGGAGTTGATGAGCTCTCAGAGCAGTCTGACCAGTTCACTGGTTATTTGTGTTTTGAACTAATAAATTCATTCCAACTATTCTCGTTTGAGTTTAAGTTAAATAGCCCGAACTTTTTTAGTAGTTGATGAAGTTAGACAATTTTGTGTTATTTGAACTACGCCATAGCTAAGTGTACTTAGAAACTAGCTCTCCCCTGTGGTTTCACCCGCGTTCCCGGGATAAAAAGTAGCCTATTGGTCTCGGGAATAAAGTAGCTTTCTATTAGTGAAAGGATTTACAGGTTCGGATCAGTAGTTCCCGAGATTACATACTACATCCAAACATATAAACTTTTCCACATTTATATATTAGTATAGATTATATATGTATGATGAGAAGCGCTCGTGGTGTAGCATGATTAGCCGTTCTTAATCGATCGGTAAAGTGAAGCTACCACCGTCGTGGTCGGTACCTGGATGGGTGACCGCCTAGCGTTATTTCAGATCGAACGCTTCCATGCTTCGGAAGGTACGTAAAGCCGTTGGTCCCGGTTATCACTGAATTGTGATAGTCGTTAAGCTAGTTGGAGGCCGACTAGGTGGCTTGAAAACTCCAACAGTAGGTTGACCACTACCTCAATCGATTCGAAGTGCACGCGTGGTGGAGTATCTGCCCATTCCCTTACACCCTGATTTGTGAAAGGAGGCCTGTGCTGAGCAGTGGGACATTATAGGCTGATGATGATGATAGATGATATAGATACAATAGTAATTTTATTAAACACTCTTTCAAATACGTAATTATCCATTTAAATATTCCAAACAGGCTTTTCCGCTGCTAAAATAACGTAAAGAAATATTTTCCCAACTCCAAAATTCCTTGCACGAAGAATTTTAATGAACATTCTAATTAGTTTTAAGCAATTCCCTTCGTACATTAAGTAAATAGAAGCAAACACGTATCTCAATCGACCGGATCAATTTACCGACGCTCGTCTTAATTTCTGCAGGCAAGCAATTTACTGTCCGGGCAGCAAAATGAAAATTAAATTGGACTACGAAAGAAAAGCCCCTGTTGCGGTAATTATCCCTGATGCGGAAATGTTGCTCGACTGATCCGGCGACCGGTCGTGCCTACAGTACAAAATGTACAGAACATAAATTTAGGCGAAAACTTTTTGTCGGTGATAAAGCGTCTGTCATTAGAACCATTTGCGTTGGGTTTATTTTTAGATCAGATTTTTGGGGTAATTTGAGGTTTTTATGTTAGCTTTTAAGCCTTGGTGGTGTATTTAAATCGTTTCTTTTATTGCTTCCTTTTTATTACTGTTAAAAGTCATTTAAATTTAAATTAGAAACAAAAGTCATATAAAAGGTGAATTTTACCTTTAATTCACATTTAATATTCACCATCAGAGTTATATAAAAAAGAAAAAAAATACATTCAAAAGTAGGTATTCAAGTCAGAATCACTTTAAGGTGATTACCTACACTAAAACGGGATTTGAGAAGAACTTATTCGTCCAAATGGACCGCCTACTTAACTACTTAAAACTAAGCTTCTACTTCAGACTGCGCAAATATCCCATATTATATTCATACTACTTTACGTTCTTAAATTTTATTTCATAAAGAAACATAATATAATGTAGAAAAGCAATATTAAATATAAATAAATATCTAATCTGTGCGTATCGGAAGAAAAAGGCAGTCGGACTCAGCCTATTGTCGAGGTAACCAATGCTGATATTCTGTCGCCGCCTCGCGAGTTTGCTTCATGAATATTAGTGTAGTGATAATGTTTTAGATTTATGTGTATTATTTATTACTAACTGTCCCCCGCGGTTTCACCCGCGTTCCCGGGATAAAAAGTAGCCTATGTCTGTCTCCATACCATAGGCTATCTGCATGCCAAATTTCATGATCCGTTGACTAGTTGAGGCATGAAGGCGTAACAAACAAACTCACTTTCGCATTTATAATAGTTAGGATAGGATAGGATATTATGAAACTAATCGAACAAATAATGAATAAATTAAATGAACCATGAACATAATAATTGACATACGCATAATGAGGGTGCAGCCAAAGTCAAAGTCAAAGCCATTTATTCAATTTAGGCCCTAGAAGGGCACCTATGAAGGTCAAAGCTACTGAAGTTACCGCCATAAACATACTAGTAGCGATAAACATACTGAGGAGACTATACTAGCTAAAACTTCGCGTGCTTTGCAACGACTCTTTTTTTTTTCTATGTCAAAAACCGTCTCTGGCCTACGCAAAATAACTGACCCAAGTTTTTATTTACAAACGTCATACAGAAAAAAAATGATTTTAATGTAAGATATCATCATACCTGCCCTGTTCCCAACTATTTGGGGTCGGCGAAATATGTACGTTTCTTCCAATCGGCTCTTATATCCGTCATATCAGCATTCACTCATTTTTTACTGATAAATATTTCACACAATCCATCCATCTCTTTTTTATCTTCATTGATTTTTATGTAGATATACTGGGTGGATATTTTGAGATGGCATATTTTCGAAACCTTTGTTGTGTTAGTCATGCTGAACAACTTTTACTATAGGGAAAATAAGCCATCTCCAAATCTCCACCTGTTATAGTTTGACACGGTACATATCACTTGAAATTATTAGATAATAGATATACGTTTTTTTACACATAAAATTACACTGATGAATAAATCGCTAGACCGGTACGCAGATTGATCGTACCAGGCAATGTTTAATTTTAATCAGTGGGAAATTAAAAGATTATGGGCAAACTGTACGTCCGTTATAATAATGATGTACGTTGAACAGATTCTTAGATGAAAGTTAAATCAAATTATGTGTTGTTGTTGTAAAATAACATGCTGTACCCTTTGATTAAGGATACATCCAGATTGAGCGTCGAAGATGTGCTCGCGTCGAAAAAAATAGCCCCTAACTGTTAGGGGCTAAATCAAACAAAAATAAATAAAATTGCAAAATAATGTTATGGTGCGTCCATGCTAGGCGAAGCGACCACGAGCCGAGCCTAGAACGAACCTACAACGAGCACGATGCGAATCCTTTTGTTCGTAAAAAAACTGACAATCGCGCTCGTTCGAGGCTCGCAAGCCCGTCCACGCTACACGAATCGTGCTCGCAGAGTGCTCGTTCGTGGCTCGGCTCGTGCTCGGTTCGCCAAGCATGGACGCACCATTATATATTTAAATTTCTGCCGATTTTAATTGGAATATTTTTTTGAACAACTTCTATAATTATGAACGTCACTATGACAAACAGAATGACGCAGAGGGAGCGTAAAACGTTACGCGCAGCAACCTATAAAAGTTGTCAAGCTTTATATATTCGTGTCGTATGGCGACGTTCTTTCTAGGTATATTTACTTCTATTTCTGTACCTTAAATATATTGTATTTTATGCCAGATGGATGAGAAAGTGAATTTGTTCGAGAGTTTAGAACTTAGTGCCATGAGAGGCTCTTTTCTTAAATCGCAGTTCTTCCAGTCTATTTAGACATCGCAAGACCGATTTGTTTTTTTTTTTATAAGTATGCAAAATAATCACAAGTATCTTCAGTGCTTACAATTAATTTTTTATTTCATTCCACTTTTCAATGACTGGAATGGTCGTAAACGATCACCCTCAGAATCCCTTTAAAGATTCCTCACACGACCCGCACAAGGCGATCCAGCTACCTTTAACTCCCGTGTGACTTGCTCTAATCCGATGACATTAGCCGTCGCATGCCGATAAACCGCGGCGTTTATTACCGGCCGTTTGAAAGAAAGCCGTTTCTTGCCGTCTATCCGGCAACTTTACAACTGCAAGGGGCCAATCCGCCCATTATTGGGGAGTTCACGGTTCTCAAGTGCGTTATAGCTTTTATCGGTACTTTTGCATTTCAATGAAGTGTCTCAGTTTGTTTATGACACAAAATAACTTTGGAATATTTTATGAAAAAAATTGGCATTCTATTTTTAAAAGTTTAAAAATATGCACACAGAAAAATGCAAAAATATTTTCTGCTATCGTAGATTAAAAGTTACGACAAAAAAAATGTCGACCGTAAAATAAATTTCGTAAAAATACAGGCTGTATTTAAATAATGATGTGAATCCAATTTCAAAAAAAGAATACATTGACATGATCATAATAAAACAACTGGAACGTGCTTAACAGGTGTTACGTCACATGCAGATCCAGTTCAAGTCATCGTCGACTGTCTGTCACACAATTGTAATTTGAGAAGTAAATTTTAAGCGTTTATTATAATGTATTTATGTATTTTATTTATTTCTGAAAATATATTTATTTTCGGAAAAAGAAAATACGGGAACCAATTCGCCTTAGCTTTGTGTTTTGCTCTGTGAATGGAATTAATGTTTTTATGGTATTATTTTTATTAGCTTTATTTAGGAAAATCCATTCCTTATTCCACTTCAAGGGAATATCTCATACATTTTTATTCTTTAGGTCTGTCGGTTTTATTTTTGCGTCATCTTTCATTCAGGTCATGCTAGAGTTTTATTAAGTAGATTAAATCCATTTACAATTATTTTGGCAGCTAGATGATATTATATTGACTCTAATTAGTTATTTACCCATCGATTATGAGTTATATTAATAAAACTTTATCCACGATACAAAATTGTCATTTTAATCTGCCTCATTTTATTCGCATCCCCAAGTTATCATAAATTTTAAATGTTGATAATGTATAAATAATTCATTATTTATTGCATTCGCTTTTGTTTTGCACGCCATTGTACTCGGAACCGTGACCCGCTCGACTTTATAATGGAGGCTAAAGCTCCGAAGCTTTCGAGCTTTTCATTTATTGATAACATCCCTTACTGTTGTCGATGTTTAATGTCGCGAAATGTATAAAATTACAATTCTAGTTGTAATATTAAGCTCGTAAATGGATTTACTAGTATTCTGAGTTATCTTGATTTAGTTGTTTGTTTTGGAATGATATTGACATAGATTTCGTGAGTACATACAGTTAAGAAAATAAATTAGGCAAAAAAAAATGGAATTCTATTAAATAAACATCCTCTGTATAATTATATTTGTTCTAAATTTTAAAACACTTAGGAAACCTGGTGGTTAGATATATATAATTGATCTGTTTTACAAAAAACTTCAACCGACTTCAAAGTACACTAAGAAGTAATCAAATTCTGATCTGATAACAATGGGACCAAACGGGAAGTGTACCTTCCAAACAAAAAAATATTTTTCCAAATCGGTTAACAAATGACGGAGTTATGAGGTAACAAACACAACCGAATTGAGAATATCCTCCTTTTTTGAAGTCGGTTAATAACACCAAAATTTCCCAAAGCAATATTTATATCCCTCAAAGCTGTAAGAAATATTTTCATCAGTAATCATATCACGAAGGTAAGAAGCCAGTATGAAGGACAATCCGTGTGTCACAAGAAGGGGCAAACAATAAGGGCATGATCAATCACGCTCCAAGAGGCTCTAGGGCTGAACCCTGGCACAAAGGGCAGACACTAAGAATGATTTAATTAATCGTCATCTGCTTTGGTACATCCGTTGCTTGGAAACTTTCCGTTTGGATTTGGAATATTGTTTTAAATTTGGAATTATTTGATTAATTTATAAAAGAGGTTCTTGTTAAGCAGGCTGTATTGGCTGTAGCTTTATAGAATAAGGAAATCTTTATTACAGATCAAAATGAAATGTTCCATGTAACAAAAAAAAATGCTCTAAAGATTTTACATTATTTCGTAAAGATTTTTTTACACGATTTAATACATTCAATAAACAACCTTACACTATTTCTTTTAAGTTATTTTTTGAAAAACACCCTAAAAATATTTTTCAGTGATAAAATCAGCGACAAAAATGAATCAGAGATACAATTTAGATTTAAAAGTTTAAAGATTTCAATCTCTCATTTCACTTTCAATGGACAATCTTTGAAAGCAACTTCCTTGTTACTAAAAATATTAATTAAAGCAGAATCCAATAAATATTAATCTTGATTAAATTAATTAGAAATGTCTAGATCTTATCTAATAGGCAATCACTTGAGATGTACCTATTGCTATATACATGGTTATGTTGAAAAACAGATTGCAGGAAAAGTGATATACTAAACAAAATAGCTTCTGGAAGGTTCCGTAAGGTAAATGTCATAAGCTCTATGATAAATCCGCGCTGTCAGTACGCTCTGTCTCTTTTGTTAAGTTAGAAATCACGGGAGAAGTAAGATGTCCACAGCTCGCACGGACTCGTTGACGATTTTTTAAATAAAAAATGCAGGGTTTGAGCATTCACCTATTATTACTACGTATAGAGAAGACGCCACACATCACATCGAAGAACGAAACGCGTAAGCGCCGTGAAAATCACGGTGTTTTCGAGAAAAATACTCCTGAAAGCGCTCTGATTAGCGCAACGTGTTTCTACTGTCTGCTTAGACGACTAATTTATTATTTCAGCGTTAAAGTGAACTTTAGTTGACTCTAAAAAAATGGGACATAACCTTTGCTTATGATAGCTTCTCTATACGTAGTAATAACAGCTTAATGGGGTTGAATGAATATTTTATTTCCGTTTTTTTTTTATTTCCATGATTTCGTAACAGACCTACGTAAAGAGTACTAAATTAAATAATATACGAAAATAGTGTAGGTTAACTATAATTTTACTCAACGCTCTGTAGACAGTTCTATTAAGCATTAAATTCAAAATCAATTTTTAACTTAAAGTTGAAGAAGAAGAATTTAAAGAAAAAGTTAAACAAGAAAATAATTTATTTCAGCTTGTAATAATAATAAGACAATTAGAAATGGCCAATAGCCGAAATAAATTAAAATTGAATAAAAATACGCCAAGAACCAATTTCATTAAGACTTAGAAAATTAACGAAAAAAATCTGTTGATAATTGGTGGAAAAATACTTTTCACGGAAAACTCGAGGCGGGTAAAGCGAAAAACTTTACTTAAATGGATACTTGAGAGCGACTTGAGAAGATTTTGTTTTAATTTGATAAATAATTCTGAGCACATTTTAATTGTTAAGACAGGCAAGAATTTTAAAACTGGCTTTACTCTGCGGGATGAAAATACCCTATGTCCTAATCGAATGTTAGTAGGTATACGGTAAAAGTAGACGCGAAACTGTAAATTTTCAGTTGCATCAAAAAATATTTCGTAACATTAGAAGCACGTATGGCGTACAATGAACCATCATCATCAGCCTATAATGTCCCACTGCTGAGCACAGGCCTCCTTTCACAAATCAGGGTGAAAGGGAATGGGCAGATGCTCCACCACGCGTGCCCACTGTGGATCGGTGGAGGTAGGCTAGTGGTCAACCTACTGTTGGAGTTTTCAAGCCACCTAGAAGGCCTCCAACTAGCTTAACGACTATCACAATTAAGTGATAACCGGGACCAAGGGCTTTACGTAACTTCCGAAGCACGGAAGCACTCGATTTGAAATACCACTAGGCGGTCACCCATCCAAGTACCGACCACGACGGTGGTAGCTTAACTTGCCGATCGATTAAGAACGGCTTATCATGAACTTCAATGAACCATAAAATGTGATAAAGTTCGATGCAGCCGGCCGTTTGACTAACTAGGTAGGTAGTTTACTCGTAGTTTACAATCAAACCCTTTTAAACGCCTTCTATGGGACCACAACCTTACGTGTGAAGATCATTTCGAAAATATATTAATTTTATGAGAGCCCTTTTAAAAATTCAATTCAAATGAGCTTGAATTTTTACGCAACATTAAAAACTTTGTATTTTTACCGCAATTTAGTAACCTTCACACGAATTAGGAAAATATTAGGAAATTGAATTTAAATTACTTAGCTTTGACAAACTTAGGAGGTTCCAATTACAAAACGAATATGAAACTTCTATTTTTATATTCATATACATAGTATAGTATAGTGAAATACATTATTGGGCTCTTTTTGACAGTGATGTACAAGATACCCTATACAAAGTATCTGGAATACAAAATACGGTACTTTCAAATTAAGTGGGTATTTCTGATACCAGATACGAATAACTATCTGGAATGGTATCTGAAATACTAGATACAAAATATGTATCCTTCAAATACTTCTTAAAGATACATTACTTTCGTAAGTAAATATAGATAATTCCAAAATCCTCTAAAAACATGTAATAAGATTCACCTTTTGACTTCTTTTTATATCACCTTCAGTATTATCTAAAGCCCCCGATTTTTGGTTTTTCAGATCGATTAATTTTTTGTGTTTCAGTCAGGATAAGTTCTTTTTTACATATTCTATAAATAACTATTACTAAAAGTATTTTAGCAAGCATAGTATTTACAAAATACAAATATACCAGACAAAAGGTATTTAAATAATCTTGTATCTGTAATTCAGATAAATGTATCTTAAATAAGTCACATCTCTGCAATATTTGAGGCGGTAAGTGTATCTAGTAAGCAGTAAATTTAAACTACCTGTCTCCCGCGGTTTCACTCGCGTTCTCAGGATGAGCAATCGCAAAATAATAATGTAGCTTCTTATTAGTAAAATAATTTTCAGGATCGTATCAGTAGTTCCGGAGATTTTCCCCTATATCTAAACTAACGAACTTTAACTCTTTATAATGTTTATTAAGTTTAGATGAACTTTAGCACATACCAAATAATTATCGGAACTTTTGAGTGAATCAAATAGGTCAACTTTATCAAATAACCTTCACAAAGACAACGTCTAAGATCTAAAAAAAAAATGCTTTTATCAAAAACGAAATTTCTCCCAAACTATTCATATAAAACTCGAAGCGGATATAAAAAATATATTCCCGAACAATTTATAGGAGTTCAAAACGCCGGCTAACTTTTATATTAAATTTCTTCTGAGGCAAGTTTTCCTCATAAGTCTCTACGCCCTCGACTTCCAAGTGAGGAATCAAGTAATACGTCACTCTTGCTGATGAATCGTGTGGTGTCAAACACTGATCTTGAGGGTTGGAATGATAGTCAAAAGTTGAGCTTTCGTCTAGCTGGTGTAGTTTTGGTGCTTATTAATTTTGATTATGATTTCTAAGTAAAATGTATAAAGCGATATAGGTGGTCGTGTAGTATTTTTAATAATTGTGTGTAGTAAACAATTTTCATGTTGCATTTTCTTAAGTTGATCTATGACGTAGGAATTTATCGATACCTTACTAAGCTAATTGTTTTCGAGTTTTTTTTAGGTCAGCAAATTATTGGGATGCTCTGTATGTGTTATAATTATTAAATAAAAAAGTAACTTTGGGAGTTTATATTTGAAAGAAATTACACATAGGTATTATTTTAATAAATTTCTTTTTTGAGTGTCCTCAGCATACTGTTGGGATGCTCTACGTGTGTTTTAATTATTGGAAAATTAATATAAATTAAAAAGTAACTTTGAGAGTTTTATTTGAAAGAAATTACACAGACTATTATTATAAAAGACTTTTTTGAGTATGCATTATTGAATCTAAAAATCTTATGTAAATCACACACCACAGCTTAATTTCCCTTCTAAATGATGAATATCAAAATTCACAGAGATTTTTTCCTAGAGGAACGATGCTCTATGTAAATCTATGGTTTCCTATATATTTATTATTTGAATTAAGTACTTACATGACTTGGAGATCTGTCAGAGAAATCATCTTTGGAGTCAGCATATTCGATGCCGGAGCCAACTTTGGCGCGGATTGCTATAAATAAAAAAAAATGCTTATTTATATTAAAACCAGCCTCCTGGTATAAAAATTGCTTATATTCCACGCCATAGGCTAGCTGCGAGCTTTTTAAAACGCTCGGATTCGATATCGAAAACGGATTCAAAAACTACTGCATTCCGCAATTGCTTTTTTAATTTCTGAATTCGAATATTTTTGATGTTTCCCTACGGAAATATCAAAATATGTCACAAGTCTCATGTGGCTTAAAATTAAAAAAAAAAAAACTGAAATAAATTGTCATTTTGCAAAGGGAACATAATATAATATTTTTTGTTATTATCTATGATATATCCCTACTAGAATAGTAGGGCAAAATAGAAAAAAAACTTAAACAAAATACCAAACCGTTCTGTCAAACTATTAGAATTAATAACGATAAACAGATAAATATACCATAAAACGGAAATTATTTAAACATATCTTGACGGCTCCAGAATGTAAAATAAATCTGGACACATAATTTGGAGGCACCTGTCCGTTTATTGAAACCTAAGCCTTCTTACCAGTAAGATAAGGTTCCCTTTTATGATGCCAGCTCTCTCTCAGCACTCTCTTTTCAGCTGGAACTGAAGCTTCATCTTCGACTCTCGGCAATGTCTTTACTTCTATCGCGTGGACTACTGCTACGAGCAGTAGTAGTGACACCTGAGAATCAATCAATCATAAGTCTTGCTAGCTATATTTTTAACTAGCTCTCCCGGGATACACTCAGGGATAATGTAGCTTCCTATTATTTGAAAGAATTTTCAATATTGGTTCAGTAGTTACGAAGATTATCTCTTCAAACAAACATCAACTGTTTATATATTTAGTGATAAATAACCAATGAGTGGTATATTATAATAAAAGTAGTAGCAATATGAACTTTTGTAGCATGAGATAAAGTCTTCTAAATATATACTTTTTTTACATATTTTTTTGTGCAGTTGATATTATTGTGAATTATATGTATTAAAAGTTTTTTTTATATTTATGTTACTTATACAAGTTTATGTAAAAAAAATAGACTTATAAAAAGATAAACTGATTAACTGAACCACACTCCACTAGACGGAACTAAAAGTAAATTTTATTTTATCTATCAAATATAATGAGCGGTATTTAGACATATTTCTTCGAAATAGCTCATATACATTTGAGCTTAAAGTGTAAACTGAAACAGCATCTGAACTGAACACTTCAAACACTTTCTAACACAATTAGGTACACAGCTTAAACACTTAACACAAAAAACTAAAATATTAAAAACACTGAAAACTAACCGAAATACGCATCGCAACTTTCTTTGACGTCACTGTAGTGCGCGACACGTCCGTATCAACTCCTGCGCAGGTATGAATGAGCGTATATTTAACTCGGGTGTACCTTATATGATGCTAAGTAGATTGGTCAGATTCTGTAATATCGTTGCCGTGCGTTGGCCCCTGCGCGTAAATATTCGCAAATTTTAATAAATTACCAAATAAATATGTGATTATATTATTTTTAATATTAATATTAAAATGTATTCAGGTTGGAAATTAATGAAATGGTGTTGCAATAAATATTATATAATAATATCTTAAAAATAATGTAACATCCTGGGACATTACTCATACACCTGATTCCAACCAAAAGCAGAACTTGTACTATGGGTACCAGATAACTGTATTTTTCTTTTTACTAATAATGGGATTTTATCTCATGATATAGCCAAAGGTGGTAAGCACATAAAGCCTAGAAGCCTATATTAAATACTACATGTCAAAATATATGATATTTTTCCCATACTCAGAACAAATAGAGGTGTTCATTGCCTAAATTGTTTTGTCCTGAGTGGGAATCAAACCTACGGCCTGCCTTCATGCCAATCGGTCAGAGACATTCTTGAAACATTTAGTACATACTTACTGAACGCTAAGGGGGTCGGCGGCATAATATAGGTGCAGTGCGAAAATGAACTCGATGGCGAATAATACGGAATATGAAAGTAATACGGAGGATTGGATAAATCAGTAATATTTCGGTAATTATTTTCTTAGATTTCTTGAAAATGACACGGAATTCGAATTTTATTTTGAATTCAACGGAAACATCTTATAAATTGAAATTCTCTACGAGATTCCAGTTAGGGTACTGGTATCCGTTGTCATACTTTTCTTTGTAAAATTTTCAGGAATTTGAGCAAATTCTAAGGACCAATTTTGTACCTTCATCCTTTTATTTGGAATTAATCGGTGACTAAAAGCTTTTCTATTCAGTAGTAAAAGTTTAAAATGAACTGTATATAGTTTAGGAAAATTGTGTCCATTTATTTATTGCATTGTGACAATATTAATATAGGATGATATTTTTAGGGACTTTTATACCAATAATCATAAAAATAATCAATTGTGCGGATTTGAATAATTTTTTATAATTGTATAACTTAATTTTAATTCAAGTGAATAAAGAATACTATTTAATGTGAAACTGATTTTTTTTCGAAAATTTTGTACATATTTAATATGGAAACTCATATTATATAATCTATATTAATAAAAGTCAATATCTGTCACGTGTACATAAATGTAAAATTTTATTCATATTTATGTATTATTATATTATGTATCAAATAATATATTAAATATAGCTTCATTGATATGAAAAAAAGAGCGTGAGTATGAGGGAGTTATATAGTGAGTCACAGATATTTTTAATTATACGAGTAGCTTGGAATATTTTTTCTTTCCATGTATCAAATCTATAGATTTTTTTATTTATGTTTTTGTTATGTATTTAGCTATTCCTATTACAGATGATGGAAGCGCTCGTTGTGTAGCATGATTAGCCGTTTTTAATCGATCGGCAAAGTTAAACTACGTCTGTCGTGGTCGGTACCTGGATGGGTGGCCGCCTAGTGGTATTTCAAATCGAGCGTTTCCGTGCTTCGGAAGGCACGTAAAGCCGTTGGTCCCGGTTATCACTTAATTGCGATAGTCGTTAAGCTAGTTGGATGCCTCCTAGGCGGCTTAAAAAAAATCCAACAGTAGGTTGGCCACTAGCCTACCTCCACCGATCCGCAGAGGGCACGCGTGGTGGAGTATCTGCCCATTCCCTTTCACCCTGATTTGTGAAAGGAGGCCTGTGCTCAGCAGTGGGACATTATAGGCTGATGATGATGATTACAGATGGACGACAGTCTCATATCAAACAGTATTCGTCGGTTTCAAATATTGCTGGTTTGTAAATTAATTAATGTTATCACAGATTTTTTTCAAAATAATTAAAAAAGTTGACCAATTCTCCGCGCGATGATAACAGGGTCAAATGAGTGCAAGGTGTTGCATCATAAGGGTTTTAACCGGCTAACATTATTGATTGATACGCTGTCTGTCGTGCCCTGTTCCTTATACACGTTTAATTACTCTGTGACTTAGATTTGTTTCCTTTTGGAAGCTCAATTATATACCAGTAGTATATAATTGAGCTTCCAAAGGAAACAGGTGAATCTCTATAATACAGGAAAATCGAGAGGTTGTCTTATTATATCTTTATTTTTCGATGGTTTATTTAATTTTCAAATATTATGTACGTTAAACAGGTTTTTTTTTATTGACTTATTTTACAGGCTGTTACCTACTGACAGAATTAAGACCAAGTAGTCTAATGGTGCGTCCATGCTACGCGAATCGAGCACGAGCCGAACGAACCAATGAGCGCGATGCGAATTCGTGAAAAAACTGACATCGCGCTCGTTCGACGCTCGCAAGCCCGTCCATGCTACGAAAATCGTGCTCGCAGTGTGCTCGGTTCGCCAAGCATGGACGCACCATAATATATGCAATGTTTTTTTAATGAATTTATTTTTGTTATTTAATATAATTTATAATATTTTGAAAGGGAAAATTCCACAACTAAAGTAGCATATGGTCCGTCTGATGATAAGCGGTAACCGTAGCCTATTGAAGCTTGCAACACCACCAGACCTATCATTCCCCCATTGCCGAACCTTCATAATCTCTCCACACCTTTACATTTTTTTTATACTACGAAGTCGGTAAACAAGCGTACGACCCGCCTGATGGTAAGCAGTTACCGTAGCTATATGGACGCATGAAACACACGAGGCATCACTCATGCGTTATCAACACTTCAACCCTCCTCAATGAGCTCTGCCAACCCTACTCACGCGCAGGAACACAACATAAAGTTATTTGGCTGCGGTATTCTTTAAGCTGTCGAGCTGCTCTTTGAGCGAATAAACTGTGCTCTATTAAACGTTCTATATTTTTTTAAGTATAGTTTTTTGAAAGTCCCACTTAATTAGATCAGCTGCTTTCGTGAATTGGCCAATATTAACAGGTATCAGAAACGCATTCTCTCAGCTGAGCGATGCCGGAGATACCGGGCGTTCTGACGTTGCTTTTTTTTTTATACAACTTTGTGGGTAAACAAGCATGCGGTCCGCCTGATGGTAAGCGGTTACCGTAGCCGCTACTATGGACGCTTGCAACACAAGAAGCATCGCTCACGCGTTACCGACCTTTCCCCCACCCCTATGAGCTCTGGCGACCTTACTCACGCGCAGGAACACAACTTTACACAATATAAAGTTATTTGGCTGCGGTATTCTATAAGGTGGAGGTACTTCCTTAGTCGAGCTGCTCTTTGAGCGAATAAACGCTATGCTCTACCTCTCTCAACAAAATATGTGCTGCTCAGGGGGCCTACCACAAGCTCTTAAAACAAGGTTAAAATAACCTTATTTGTCTTTTGTCCCTCTTTGACATCCGGCGTCAAAACAAGACAAAACACAAATAAGGTTATTTTAACCTTGTTTTAAGAGCTTGTGGTAGGCCCCCAGGCGTAGTTACAGCGCTGAGGTTGTCTTTTTTCGCAACTCTGTAGGTCTAATTGTGAGTCGATATGGTGAGAGTGTGATATTATATTTCACACTAGTTGCGCCCCGCGGTTTCACACCGTAGCCGAGGGGTATCCTATCTTACCCTACCCTACCGTAAAGTTTTCTTAAATTTTCTACGCAACTTTCTGATTTTTATTTCCGTAAGAACCTTCTTAAGAAAAAAATATGGATGAAATCGGTAAAGACGTTCTCAAGTGACCAAAGGAAATAGGGATTTATTTTTATAGATATTTTATAGATTTAGTAAAACCAAAACAACACGGTCTCTATGACTATTCTCACTTTAAGCCAGACTAGTAATTTAGTTATATTTTTGACATGTGTCTCAGCCACCTTCGACCCAGTATAGTTTGCGAAATACACAAGTTGCTGAGCGCAGCTGTTGACTTGCTATATACCTATAATCCCTCCAAAACATTTTCATGTGAAATATTGAGACCAATACGAGATCATGGCTGGCCGTTTCACTATACAAGAAGTTTTATAACAGAAAAGTAATGAACAGTGAATACTTTTTCCACATATTTTGACTAAGGTGTATGTGAAGATAGGGCTTCTAGAGTTAGGGCGTGTAGAATTATAAGCTTGG
Source organism: Achlya flavicornis (assembly GCA_947623365.1). Classification (NCBI taxonomy): domain Eukaryota; kingdom Metazoa; phylum Arthropoda; class Insecta; order Lepidoptera; family Drepanidae; genus Achlya; species Achlya flavicornis. Next base: position 12,263,581 of record OX392482.1, read on the forward strand.
CTCTACATGCAATTTATTATAAATGAATACAAGCTTACATACAAAATTTCAGCTTAATAGGACTTCAGGAGGTACCTTAGAATTTTGATGATCGGTTTCAGTGAGTGACTGAGTGTGTCAGTCAGTGACAAAATTAAGGAACTGTGACTTGCAATGATTCTTAAACTGCTAGTTCAAATTTAATGTAATTTGGAAATGTATCTAGCTATGTAGTGCCCTCTTGGTCACTGAAAATTAAGGCGTCTAGTTTTTTCCACAATGAAGTTACAGGGGGGTCGAAAATGGCCCGAATGGCTTCGAGAAAAGGATGGTACGGCCTTGCCTTCGTCATGTCTGTCTGTCTGTCTGGCCGTCCGTATGTCACAGCCACTTTTTTCCGAAAATATAAGAACTATACTGTTGAAACTTGGTAAGTAGATGTATTCTGTGAAACGCATTAAGATTTTCACACAAAAATAGAAAAAAAAACAATACATTTTGGGGGTTGCCCATACTTAGAACTGAAACTCAAATTTTTCTTTTTAATAAAACCCATACTTGTGGGGTGTCTATGGATAGGTCTTCAAAATGATATTGAGGTTTCCAATATTTCTTTTTTCTAAACTGAATAGTTTGCGCAAGAGACACTTCCAAAGTGGTAAAATTTGTGTGTCCCCCCCTGTAATTTCTAAAATAAGAGAATGATAAATCTAAAAAAAATACATGATGTACATTACGATGCAAACTTCCAGCGAAAATTGGTTTGAACGAGGTCTAGTAAGCAGTTTTTTTTTAATACGTCATAAATTCAAATTCATATCAAATACTCAGGTCTATACTACCATTTACTTATAAACAGGTTTGTACGGAACCCTCGGTGCGTGAGTCTGACTCGCACTTGGCTGTTTTTTGCTCTTTTGCTGGACGTGGCGTGGGCACTTAGTGCCCCCAGATTCAGTACTGAATAATTTCTCATACATTCGTAACCATGCGGCGATTAGAGTTAATTTGTCTTGCGTTGGCCCGTAGTTAATAGTTTAAAGTGTCGTACGAGATTTACTTATAGCGAATAATTATATGGTGTTAAGTTTTTGCCATACATTGGCAACATACGCTTCGGTAGTTAACGTTGTATGTGGGACTTCGTCTGTGTATCGCTGGAACTAATTTGTATAAAAAGAAGAATTATAAAGTATCCTAATCAAATTTAAAAAGTTGATCGCACCGTAAGTAATGGCTCAAAGGATTTAGATGAAACTTTGTACAAAAACAGATCATTTTCTGTAAGAAGATGAAATATACTTTTTATTTCAAAATAAAACTGGTATTACAAGTTTATCAATTCAAGATGGCGTCACTCAAACACATAAAAGACCTACCTCAAATATAATACGGATAAAATTCATGAATAATAATGATTGGCAAATAATACTTTATTGTGCCTTTTATTGCCAATATCTGAAGGTAAATCAAATGTTAATATTGATATTATGTAGTCGTATTTTGTATTTATTTACTCGTTTTTAAACCACCTACTTTTTAAGTTTTTACATAAGTGATTTTATAATCTTTTGAGAAATATCAAAAAATATTTCGACCCATGTTTAAAAAAATATAATCTATTCTTCTAAAATTAAGTGGAAGATTTTTTTGGTTAAAACGGGCTATCTCTGGTACTACCAGTCGGATTCGAACATTATCCCCGAGTATTATAGGCTACTTATTATCCAGAGAACGTGAGTGAAACCGCGGGTAACAGCTAGTAATTAGTAATAGATACATGATTTTGAAGTGGTTTGTGCTATTTGCAGGGGCAGAAGTTCTCTTCAATTCACAATATCATACAATCGAGGATAAAATTTTGTTTAAATAACCATTTTCCAAATCTAGTAAGAAGTTAAGATGATACGAAGAGTCATAAGTTTCTGGTCGATGCAGGTGTCCTGAAAAGTCCAATAATTTTCTTGAATTACTTTTTCAAATTTGCTACAAAACTATCGAGAAACTGTTGAGAAAATGTTTAGCATCAATTCCCTTAACTTTTCCAAAAACAGACATTATCGCAAAATATCTGTATAAATTTAATTCGTAAACATTTGAGAGCACTCGTTACGAAGCTCGTACGTGTAATCGTACGTATGTATCGAAGATCGGCTATAACTCAATACCACCTTTGCTGAATGTGGGGTGTCGGGAAAGAATCGTGTGGATTAGCTTCATTATTTTTATTGCTTTTTTTGGTACGACAAAACTACTTTAGCCACACTGAACTATTATTACTACGTAGTAGCTCGCAGCATAGCTGCATAGCACATCTCTGGTGGAAAAGCAGCCTTAACCACCGTATTTTGAAAGTCCGATTAATTCATACTTGCGTTTTTAGGAATAGTCTAAAAGTTGATAGCCTACTTAGACTAGGCTCTAGCTTACGCGGATAAATCGACGAGAGCAGTTGTCTCTCAACCAGGTAAATATTTTTGATATTTTTATCACAACAATTTACAATACAATACAAAATTCTTTATCATTTACATAAAAATCACACAATACAAAAAATCTGTATATATAAAATTCAAAGTCCTGACTGACTGATTGACTGACTGATATATCAACGCACAGCCTAAACCGCTGGTCCTAGAGACATGAAATTTGGAGGGTGTATTCTTTGTAAAGAGTAGGTATCCACTAAGAAAGGGTTTTTTGAAATTCCACCCCTAAGGGGGTAAAATAGGGGATGAAAGTTTGTATGAAAGTCCGTCAGTTTCGAAGTTAGGATCTTCAAATTTTGTATTTAGGCTGAAGATTGAAAATTAATTTGTAGGTGTCTAAGCGTTTTTCATAATTACACCCCCGTAGGGGGGAAAAGAGGGATGAAGTTACTTATGCAAGTCCTTCATTTCCACATTAAACACCACTAAATATATTATTATACAGTGTAGGCATCCACTAACGACGGATTTTTTGATATTACACTCCTAAGTGAGTAAAAAAGGGGATGAAAGTTTGTACGAAAGTCCGTCAGTTTCGAAGTTAGGGTGTTCAAAATTAGTGTTAATGCTGACGGTTGAAAATTAATTTATACCTGTCTCAGCGTTTTTGATAATTCCACCCTCGAAGGGATGAAAAGCGGGATGAAGTTGTGTATTGGATCTCACTGACTAATATATCAACGCACAGGCTAAACCGCTGGTCCTACAGACATGAAATTTGTAGGTTGTGTGCTTTGCGAAGTGTAGGTAAGAAAGGGTTTTTCGAAATTCCACCCCTGAGGGGGTAAAATAGGGGATGAAAGTTTGTATGAAAGTCCGTCGGTTTTGAAGTTAGGATCTTCAAATTTTGTGTTTAAGCTGAAGACTGAAAATTAATTCATACGCTTTTTTTGATAATCCACCCTCGAAGGGATGAAAAGCAGGATGAAGTTGTGTATGGAAAATCACTGATTGATATATCAACGCACAGCTTAAACTGCTGGTCTTAGAGACATGAAATTTGAAGGGTTTGTTCTTTGGGAAGTGTACGTATCAAATATGAATGGATTTTTCGAATCTCCACCCCTAAGAAGGTTAAACGGGGGTTAATTTTTCTGTGAAACATATTATTACCCGTAAGTTCTTGGTTTTTACATGCTTTTTTATGATTGCGTATTTTGTAAATAAAAAAAATGTTTTGAAAAAAAATATAAATACCACAATATAAAATTCAAAGTCCTGACTGACTGACAGATATATCAACGCACAGCCTAAACCGCTGGTCCTAGATACATGAAATTTGGAGAGTGTATTCTTTGTGAAGAGTCGGTATCCACTAAGAAAGGGTTTTTCGAAATTCCACCCCTAAGGCGGTAAAATAGGGGATGAAAGTCCGTCAGTTTTGAAGTTAGGATCTTCAAATTTTGTGTTTAGGCTGAAGACTGAAAATTAATTCATACGTGTCTTAGCGTTTTTGATAATCCACACTCGAAGGGATGAAAAGCAGGATGAATTTGTGTATGGGAAGTCACTGATATTTCAATGCACAGTATTGCACAGCTTAAACCGCTGGTCTTAGAGACATGAAATTTGGAGGGTGTGTTCTTTGTGAAGTGTACGTATCAAATATGAAAGGGTTTTTCGAAATTCCAACTCCCGTTTCACTCTCATAGGGGTTAAGAGGGTGAAACGGGGGTTGAATTTTCTGTAAAACATATTATTACACACGTAATTTAAGTTCTTGGTTATTTCATGCGTTTCTATGATTGTGTATTATTATTAATACATTATTTTGTAAATAAAAAAAATTGGAAAAAAATAGCCAATATAGTCATCAGAATATAAAATTCCTGACTGACTGATTGATATATCAACGCACAGCCTAAACCGCTGGTCCTAGAGACATAAAATTTTGAGGGTGTGTTCTTTGTGAAGTATAAGTATCCACTAAGAAAGGTCACGTGTATCATAGTTTTTTCGAAATGGGAGATACCTAACAGAGTCAATAGGGCTTAAACAAGAAAAAAAAACTATTGAGAGGGAGTGAGAGCACTTATTACGTTTGTTTTTGAAGAAAAATATGTCATTTGTTTCCTGTAGGCCACGCGGGCGAAGCCGCGGGCAGAAGCTAGTAACAAAATAAAATAAAAGGTTGAAAGTTCACCTATTCTCATGATTTTTTTGACTATAACTATTATTATCATAGTTTTCGATAGAATTAGAAAAAATCTAGAATGGTTTATGTTTCCTGCTTGTCCAAATTTGTGTAAACAAATTAAATAAAAGTGGTAAATGGTCTTGATAATTTCAAATATATCGATATGGGAGATTAACAATTCTTAGGCAAGTTTAAAATCTACATATCGCAAAAAACACTATTAATAAATGTCTCATAGCATACGGAAATAATTTTCGAAACGAAAAAATGACAAAATTAATATGAATATGTAACAGTCTATGTCGCGAAAGTGATGCGTTACGAAATATACCTTGACCTAATGGTATAGGAATAATTATTAACTGACCATCGCAACTTGAAAATTAGGAGGCTTCATTATGTCATACGTATTAATTTTGCATATCAACGAAATCCAACGCATCTTCATACTTTGTGTTTTTTGCTTGGCAAGATTATAATATGACTATTAGGCTTTGGAATTACGAAAGCGGCAAGATAAAATAATGGGCAATGATAGCCCAGTGGCCGTGAGTTCGAATCCTACAATGTGCTTTCGGTGAAGGAAAATATCGTAAGGAAACCAAAGCACAGTGGTAGGGTATTTTGTAGTACCCACCTGGCTGGCTACCACCCTTAAGATGAACTCCATCGCCAAATAACTGGTGAGTACCGCGACCGCTGCATTCGTGCCCCGTTTCCTAAAGCCTCAGAGTATATAAATACTATGTACAACTAAAGCTAAGCTACTGTATGTGCTTACCATTAGCCATATTATAAGTATATCATGTTATTGTTCTGAATCACATAAGAAATACTATTACGTAGGTTTCTTATGTCTATAGAAAATAATAATCCTACTAATATTATAAATGCGAAAGTTTGTGAGTATGGATGTATGTTTGTTACTCTTTCACGCAAAAACTACTGAACGGATTTGGATAAAATTTGGCACACAAATAGAATATATTCTGGATTAGCGAATAGGATACTTTTAATCCTGGAAAAACATATGATCCCTCGGAAATGCGGGTGATACCGCGCGGAACAGCTAGTAAAGAATAAATACAAAAGATACGCTTCGATTGGACCTAATTTTCTTTTTAAGCCTTTTGCGGTAGAGGCCATGGGACAGTGGGGGCCCGAAGCTCGTCGATTTGCTCGTTCATGCTCGTACTCTGTCATTAAAATTGATAAAGGCCTCCAGAGACCAGCGGGCAGGGAGCTTTTTCCGGCAAAGCATCAGCTTGGGTTTCCAAAGGGGTATAGCTGCCAGCCTGCTGGGAATGTTGCCGATAATTGGTAGCAGAATAGACGTATTTTTTATAAAGATTGTATTTGGTCCATATTTGCTGTATTGTGCGTGCCACTAAGATGAGACATGACTCAACACGTAGTTCACGTCAGACGTCGTTGACGATGAATTTTATTAAGCGGTATGAGGTCTGATGCGTGAAGGGACCGGGCAGAAGTCATCCTTAACGACTTCCGACGACAACCACGTGGTGTGTCAAGTCTCATCTTGGGATTTATACTAAATATGTTAATAAAGTTCTAAGTAATAGACAAAAAAATATCAAAAAGGTGTATCTCTACAAATCAAACGACCCATCTCCACATTTCTCGAACAGAAATACACGAAGTAAATGTATTTGTCGTAAGCAGGTTGTAATGCCAATAGTAAATATTTGAAATCGACAATTCGGTCCTCTTACCGACTAAACATACCCTCCCCAATGGTGGTACCTTTGGGGAGGCTATGTTTAGGGTAAAATGTTTTATTTCGTCTTTACTCTATTTCTGCTTGTAAATAATGAGAATACAATTACTTTATTTGAAACGGAATGTATGTTTCGTGTTGTTGAAATGTAGGTAGAGTTTTATTGTTATGGTGCATCCATGCTACGCGAATCGAGCACGAGCCGAGTCACGAACGAACCTACAACGAGCACGATGCGAATCCCTTTGTTCGTAAAAAAACTGACAATCGCGCTCGCAAGCCCGTCCACGCTACGCGAATCGTGCTCGTTCGTGGCTCGGCTCGTGCTCGGTTCGCCAAGCATGGACGCACCATTACATGCTGGTACTGGTGAAGTGCTCGTGGTGTAGCGTGATTAGCTTTTCTTAATCGATCGAAGTTAAGCTACCACAGTCGTGGTCAGTACCTGGATGGGTGTACCGGCCGACTCAGGCTGTTTTTTTTTAAATCTTTATTTCTTGAGTTTATTCGCTAGTGCGAATATGACACTGTAAAATTAACAAAAATGTAGCAATAATAGTTAAATAAGTTACGAAGATACAACACTTCTATTTCTAAGGGCAATTTTCACAATTTTAGAATAGAGACCAATCTGACAAGTCGACACAAATCGGGACAAAGGGTCTGACAAGTCGATGTCGACACCCAGCTGTTTCCTTATGACTTCGTTCCGGAAACATCTCGTCTATCTGATACACATCCTCATCATCATTACACACATCACACTTTGGCGATATCGATTTTCGCATGAGATATGCAAATTTATTTAGAGGTATATGTCCAGAACGAAGTCGCAAAAGTAACGATACTGAGGTGATACTTCAACGTTGATATTCTTTCGCCGCCTCGCGAGTGTGCGTCATGAACATACGTAGGAAACAAGCATTGATAGTGTTTTAGATTTTATATTAAAACTAGCAGACCCCCGCGGTTTCACCCGCGTACGGTTTGAATTTTCTCCTTCGAAAACTAATGCACGCCACTGAATATTAGACACAACAAATCAAACACAGATATTTTTACAATTAAAACTAAAAACCTATATTATACCTACACTAAAAAATCGAACTCAAAGTCTTATTTAATTATTATAACAACGCAAATACAAATTTAAAAGCGAATACCAGGTATGTGTTTTTCAATTTGTATTTGCTTTTTTAGCCTCACTCCCGTGTTCCGTTTGCTCCATCTGCCTTATTCTGTAATCTGTGAAAATCGGATTTAGATTTCAAACATGTGTCAAAATAAAAAATGTTATTTAAATCAAAAGTACTAAGGAGTATTGATATCAACTTCGATGCAAATCACCCCTAAAATAACTTTCTACCCCTTTTTGACCCCGTTAGGCGATGAGTTTCAATAGAATACGAAACACGTCTTCCATCAATTCTGTTAAGGAATGATTATGCAAAATTTGAAGTAAATCGGACCAAGGAATCACGTTGTCCCATACAAACTTTGCCCCCGTTTTTCACCCCCTTAGGGGTAGAGTTTCGGAAAATCCTTTCTTATCGGATGCCTACGTCATACAGAGAACACACCCTCCAAGTTTCAGGTCTCTACAATCAGCGGTTTAGGCTGTGCGTTGATTCTCAGTCATTCAGGACAAAGCATTTTATATATATAGATAATCGAACAAATAATAAAATTAACCAACACATTAATAATATAAAAAATAAAAACATTATCAGTAGGATGAATTCGGAGATTATAACAGATGGAGATTTCGAGATGGCATATTTTCGAAACCTATGTTGGATTAGTCATCCTGAACAACTTTTACTATAAGAACAACATTGAATTCTCAAATTTTCTTTTTTACTTTTCATACATTATGTATGATCGAGCAAAGTTGATATTTTGAAAAAAAAAAAAATGAATTCACTATTGGTCCTATAGTAAAAGTTGACTAATCCAACATAGGTTTCGAAAATATGCCATCTCGAAATCTCCACCCAGTATATTGGTACACCGGTGTTGATGTTTCTCAAAGCAAAGATATTCCCTTTCTTTGTTCCCGCTTTCTCTCTCTATACTCCTGTATCAAGCAAAGTAGCAAAAACAAACTATGTAGTTCGCAAAATCAAATATGATAAACAAATGTTACACGGTAACTTGTAATGAGGTAAAGTTTCGCATCTAGGTGAACACACACACGTTGAATGTTAATCAAAATTCCAAACCAAATTATTTACTATCTCTTCTCTTGAATTTTAGACTGGATTATTTACTCATTAAATCTCATCTCATTAATATTACAAATGTGAAAGTTTAGACGTTTATGACTCAATTACGAACAAACATCTGATTTTGAACGGATTTTTTTACCAGAGAAGCAAAGAAATTGGACATCCTCTGTAAGGTGAAGGGGTATGCGACGGGTCAGTTGCTGCAATTGTACAAAGCAGAAGTCCGTTCGTGCATGAAGTACTGCTGTCATTTTGGGATGGATCTGCTAAATACCAGATGGAGGCCTTTTACCTAATAGACCGTCGTGTTAGGAGACAAATCGGTTACAGCCTTAAACATAGGCGCAAGGTTTTCTTGTTTGTCGGTCTTTTATAGGATATATTTTGAAAAGCGTGTGACAGAACTGTTTAATTTAATTCCTCCAACCTCATTTCTCCATCGAACCACAAGACGCCGGGAGAATTTCCACCCACACGTTGTCGACATCCAGCTTACACGGACACAACGCTTCGCTTCTTCGTTCCTTATGCGAACAGGAAAGGAGTGGAACTCTCTTCCGGGGTCTGTGTTTCCCGACAACTTTAACCTAGATGTATTCAAGGCTAACGTGAATAGCCATTTTCTGGGTTAGCGTGAAACATCCTCGGCGTCATCATTACTCTTCCGGGGGCCAGAAAGCCAAACGCAAGCCCATTGAACATAAAATAAAGCCTCATCAGTTTAATAAATCGGCGGTAGAGTCAAGACGTTCATAAGTGCCTTACCAAAGTCTTGATTAAGGTTGAAAATCTGTCGCCCCGTATTTGAGAGCCAGGCCTTCTAAGCTTTATGAGCTTACCACATTATTGCTTAACACCGTGAAATAGCGGTCTAGATTAGACATTAATGAGAAAATTACAATATCGTTAGCTTTGTAACATTTACACAACATAAGCAAGTTTAACACGTCCCAAAGGTATAAAATGTTAATCAAACTAATTAAACATGTTAGTCCCACGGTATTACGTATGTGAAGGCTTATCGTTATGATAAGATGAACGTACACTCTTATTTTTCAAACAAATACACCCTTATTAATAAATGGCCCATTTGACGGGACTCTGGTCAAGATTCCACCTATCGTGCCACTGTTCGTGGGTTCGATTCCTACACAGGACATGCATTTGTGTTCATGAACATGTCTGTATGTCCTGAGTCTGGGTGTAATTATGTATATTAAGTATGTATTTGTATGTTGTTGTTGTGTTCAGCGGCTTTCAATCACATACCCCCCCCACACACCCTCACACGCACACACACTTGGCTTTGCTATCAAGCAGAAAATGTGTTGCCAAGCAACGGTGTTCCAACCATAGAGATAGAATATTAGTAGAGGGATAGCGTAAACATTACTTTATGCGAAGCGTGAGCAGTTTGCATATAATAGATGCATTCTATGGTTTAATAGACTGTGGATATATCGTACACACGGCTACTGATCAAGCTATACATTTCTAGTATAAGCTGACCTGCCATTGTACGGAAATCCTATACAATGCGAGATCAGCTTATACTGGAAATGTATAGCTTGATCTTTAGCCGTGTGTACCTACATAGTTCCCTGCCTCAGGCCGCCTGCTGTCTGCTGTCGAAAATATTGGACACATATTTTTTGCTTTAACAAATCATAAAAAAATTACAAAGATTAAGCGAGTCAAAGCTCGTGATGTCACTTTAGAGTAAAAAGTGTACTCTAACTTGACGTCACGCGGAACTTCAATACTCGATATCTTCGTATTTTTTTGTTTAATTGACAAAATAAAAAATACGTGTCTATTATTTTTTGATAATGTAAAAGACGGACTAAATAGATTTTTTTGTCACCTAGCCTCTTATTCCTACTATTCCATTCCTGATCAATTATGGCAGGTATACCAAAGATGAATCGCTACCAACCATTGTTGGCAACACATTAACTTGGTATAGATAAACCCCCTTACTCTTAAAACGTTATTTAACTAATATACTGTTTAAAGGGTTGTAAATAACGTCACTCTATTGTCATTGTCAAATAATGTGACATTATATACGTGACCCTTTAAACAGTATATTAGTTAAATAGCGCTTTATGAGTAAGGGGGAAAGTCCATAGGCGACGCTATTGACTATCAGTCAGAAAGCCAGCTTGCTTGTCAGCCTTCTTTAAATAATGTAACAAACAATAGTATTGAGAAACGAGTGACAATAGTACTTACCAATTGTAATTACCCGTTGTAATGCGATTAATTATGTTTAGATCTTGATATCTCTGGTCTGTGACAGGTAATTTGCCAAATCAGCATTAAGATTATATCAGTGTAACAGGTAAGTAACTACCTTTCTTGACATTTGAAATTAGATTTGATTGTGAAATACAATGTATGTATATGGTATGTATAGAAAATTTACTGGAGGCTGCTGCTATGGTCGATCATCGGGTTCCACAGGAGGCTGGCAGCGTTCCCTCTTTGAATGCCCAAGCTATCATCTCATCCGCCTATAATGTCCCACTGCTGAGCACAGGCCTCCCTCCATATGTGAGGGTGAAAAGGTAATGGGCAATGCTCCACCACGCATGCCCAAAGACTATCACAATTAAGTGATAACCGGGACCAACGGCTTTACGTGCTTTCTGAAGCACGGAAACGCTTGATTTTAAATACCACTAGGCGGTCACCCATCCATGTACCGGCCACCCCGGTGGTAGCTTAACTTTGCGTCTTGATTAAGAACGGCTAATCATGCTACACCAGGAGTACTTTCAAACTAATGCATTGACGAAAAATGTCGCTGGAAGGCGATGAAAGTGACATCATGTCAATTAAATTAATTAAATAAATATCCTGGAAATTTCTTCACACACGGCTAAAACAGCAGAGCATGATGTTGCAAGCGTCAATAGGCTTCGGTAACCGCTTATCATCCGGCCAGCCGTATAACATGTTTTATGGAAAACATCACATTTCGCAAGCGTATTTGCAATCTATGCAAATTCAACTGGTAATTTTCTGCGCATAAGAACTTACAACAACATGGCGATATCTGGGAGAGGCCTATGTATGCAGCAGTGGACTGAGAGAGGATGATGATGATGGTGATGAAGAATAGACATTATTAATTATATTACAATTATCAACCTAAATTATAATAGCAAACATTTGTCTCAAAGTCTTCTAAAATCACCCACCTACTAATAAGGATTAGTTAGACATTCCTAAAATTAATTTAATGATATAAACTAAAGGTAAAGTAGAATATGGACAAAGCTTAACTTTGGATAATTTGAGCTCACATATGGGCCCTAGATACAAGTTGGCTCGTAAACCTGGCCGGAGGCTTATCGCTCGTAAAATTATAACTGCTATCCCGTTCCCAACTCTAAGAATAGATAGATAAAGATGGAAGTTCTTTTACAACGAATTCTTTGGAATCGTTTAACCATCGAGGTAAAATTCCTTTAGAGGAGTAATACCAAACAATCCAATTCCACAAGTAGTCAGTGATTTTCTTGACTCGACCAATCAGAGTGCATTTTCGGTGGTGGGAAATTGACGGAATAGATTTCATGTAAAATGAATGTCATTGCGCTTTTTTGGGATAATTGTTCGATGAGTTTACCTGGAAAAACTCCTGTCAAAAACTGGTTATTCGTTCTTGTCTCTAGTACTACTAAAAGTTATAGATTGTCAACTTTATTTAATGTCACAGAATAAGTAATAGTACTAAGTAATGATTATGGCAATTGACGTACCTGTATAACTGTATAAGATCTTCCTCCAATGAATGTTCCTAACCCAATTCTAATGGTAGCAAATGGATAAGGGTATCCAAAATATCATTACAAGCTATTTTTTGGTCCAAAAACGGCATAACAGGCTATCTGATGATGGTTACCATTGCTGTTTGAAACACCCTGTGGGTACTGCAAGTGCCTACCTGGAGAAACCTTTCCATTCTTTTTCGAAATTTCCCTTACTCTTTGAGAAATCTTCCCAAGGAAGTTCATTCCACAACCCAGCATACGCGAACAAAGTTTCTTAATTATTCAACTATAAAAAAATCCTTTACTTATTCCTTTACCTACATACATCTAACAATCTAAAGTTCTTTTTTACACCAAGCTAAGTTCACACGTTTAATTTTAAACAAACTCGATATTTCGATACAATATTCAGACTAAAATTCGCTTGAACATGGCTAAAACAAATTGAATCTTTACGAGACGTAGACCACAAGAGTGCGGTTTTACTGCTGATAACAGGTGCTTTCAAAAAGGTTATACTATAATATTTATCGTTAGGTATCAATTTAGGTATTTATTATGTGAAATTAATCTTATTGGTGATTAATTTTACGTCTAATTTGAGCATTGATTTGGGCACTAACTATTGTCGAAAAAAGGGCTGTTATGAGTTTGAAGCCTGCTGTCATTCTTTAAATGTCTGTGCTGCTGTCTGATTTATCTCACCCTCTGATTCTCTCGATGTTTTAAATGCGAAAACAGTCTAGCTACCTCTTTGATATTCTTTAATGTCTTAGGTACTAAACAGATTTTGATGAGCATTCTATTATGATACTTTGATTCCGGGAAGAAGAGACAGCCAGAGCTATGATTAACTGTATTAGTTCTACTTAGGTATATCTAGTAGATGAATTGAAGCGCTCGTGGTGTAGCATGATAAGCGGTTCTTAATCGATCGGCAAGTTAAGCTACCACCGTCAGTACCTGTATGGGTGACCGCCTAGTGGTATTTCAAATCGAGCGTTTCCGTGCTTCAGAAGGCACGTAAAGCCGTTGGTCCCGGTTATCACGTACTTGTGATAGTTGTTACGGTAGTTGGAGGCCTACTAGTCGGTTTGAAAACTCCAACAGCAGGTTGACCACTAGCCTACCTCCATCGATCCGCAGTGGACACGCATGGTGGAGTATCTGCCTTATTCCCTTTCACCCTGATTTGTGAACCCTGCTTAGCAGTGGGACATTATAGGCTGATGATGATGGTGATGATATCAAGTAGGATCTTATTATGGTGCCATCACGCAAAATCATTAATTTATGAGAAAATTAAAGACCTTTCCACATCGTATTCAAAAATAATATGCAATTCACTAGGTCAGTAATGAAATGTGTTGCATCAACTATCTATGTCAAACCCTATAAAAATAACGCAATATTGGAGACGTTATAGATTTCTATCCGCTCGTGTCACACCAAATAGATCGAGTTGCTATATTCTTATGGTTTTAAATGTCATTTACATAACTAATGTTGGCTTTTACTATATATGAGAGATGTGAATGTACAGTAGCGGAATGAAAAGGTTCGTCTGTTTTCAACTTATTCATTCAACGTATCACGAGCACATATTACCTTTTGAAACTGAATAGACAGAATACACAGAATTAGAGAAAATAATGATTTAACTGGTCGTTATCAAAGTTCAAAATTATTCAGATTCAGAAGTTGTTCGACTGTTTATCTTGTCAACAAGATTGTTTTTATTTTATGTTTTGATAAACTAAAACCTTCTTGTTGGTTTAACCTGCTATTGTTATTTATGACAAATTAAAATTGAAAATATGTCATAATTGAAAAAATAATACTTATATTTTATTCCGCAAAAGCCTTAACTTGTGATGTAAAAACAAGCAAAACCTTATTCGATAGCAAACGTCACATTAATGTTAATGTTAGCAGCACTGTTTCTTCCTGTTAGGAACCTCACTGGTAATATGTTGGTACATATAATAAAATTGATTCTTGCTATCTGGTGCAAGCGAAAACCAACTCTGAGGTGACGAACCTTTTCATGCGATTTTACTCAACATGGCTAAAAATATCCATGCAATTGTCATATTATTGTTGTTGCATACCTACATTTTTAACAATCATCGATGAATTGAACTAATGATTCTGGGACATGGATAAATGATATTCTGTAATAAAATCATCATCATTATATCTGTGCTTTTCCCTATTACATATTTGGGGTCGGCGTAATATGTCATAGCTTCATCCATCAGTCTCTTTTTCGGTCTTCCTCTTCCCGTTTACCAGCCAATATCATATTCATAACTTTTTAAGTGACGCGGTTTTTGTCCCTCGTAACATAGTCATACCACGATAAGCGGTTCCATCTCAACTATTCAGTCACTGGTGCAACTTCCATTCTTGTCACTCCACAATTCCACATTCTCATCTCAACTGCATGCAATCATCTTTCATCCATCTCTTTTACTGCCCAACAATCTGAAATAAAATAAAGGAAAGAATATTGACCCAGGAAGAACATTCGATCCTTCGGGGACATAGGTACTTCCGAGTATATAAGCGAGTGACGTAATATGAAAGGACAAGGACCAAAAGTAGTTCAAACTTGCTCTCATGGGATATCTGGAACATTAAAGTGCTATTAGAAAGGTAATAAATCGAGTGTAAGCATCTTCTGAGCCAAAAACACATAAATTCTTAGCAGCTATTGGTCGATTACATCTGCCTCAAGTACCTATTATGGGACATGCAGGTTTTCTCAAAATGTTTAGCTATCCAGAGATATTTTTTAATGGGCAAATTTCAATTCAACTGGCATACCGGAATCGGCAACTATAAAGTTACCTACAGTGATATGGTTTGCTAATGATATTTTTAATCTCCGAAAGCTTGTTAAATATCCTGGGACATCTTGGTACATTCTTCAAACACGTGTACCTATCCGATCCCAAAGTAAGTGTAGCTTGTACAATGGAAGCCAGATAGGTAACTGATATAGTGTACGTAGTATTTATCTACTCTGAGGTACTACATCATTTTCCTACTGTTTTGTTTGTAAACACAAACTTAATATTAATAATTACATCCCGACTCGGGACATATAGATTCATTCACAAAAATGCATGACCTGGGTGGGAATCGAACTCACGACCCGCGGCATGATAGTTGGAATCTTAACCAACCACGCCATCTGGCCGGCAAAACGATTTCATTTGTGACCACACAATAAAGAATAGTACTAAAAGCTGCCGCCAAGTGTGCGGAGGGGCGTGACTTGCGAGTGAGACGGAACTAACAGCTGCGCTGTATTATGAACCTTATCTAAGGTTAATTGTAAGTTTTAAGCATTCTTTCTTTAATCTTCGGGCCATACTTTCTTTTCTGTGCGAACGAAGATTCACGACGCGCCTAATCAGTTGGGTACTACTGTACCATATCTTTAAATTTATTGCCCCTTCAAGATACTCATAGTTTTTTCCGCAAATTAACTACTTTACTTTATTGTAGAGTAACTGCATCTGTCAGAGAATATCAATGAATATAGGTACAGTCATGGCATAATAAAGTTAATAATTTCGTACTATCAGATATAGGTGAATAATAGTAGGTATGAAGGAGCCAGTCAATGTTTGATCTTTGCCACACATATGCGTACAGTTGGCAAAATAATTTAGACTAGTTATTAGTATCTAGCTCCGTTCCCGAGGTACATATTCTTTTTCCGGGATAAAAAGTATGCTATGTATTAATCCAGTAACATATTCTATCTGTGTGCCAAATTTCATCCAAATCCATTAGGTAGTTTTTTCGTGAAAAATCCTCATCCTTACAAAGATTCAGTTTTTTATTTACTATACACGTGATGACACCTAAAAAGCCACTAACATGTGGCTTTTTAGGTTAAAAAGTACCAACGGGACCCTATTACTAAGCCTCCGCTGTCAGTCCGTCCGTCCATCCGGACTGTAATTATTTCTGATATTTCGTTTTGCAATCTTCAAAGGTATTGTTTTTGATTTTTCTTCATAAATCGAAAACTACGAAATATAAATGAAAATAAAAACCTGTTTTGGAATGAACAAACGAAGCCCTTTAATATGATGCCCCATTGAAATGTCGCTCACCCATTTCGACCGCTTATGGTGGGCCAGCCCCCCTCACACTAGTGCGTACTCTCTGGGTGCTCTACGAGTATCTATGGGCCAATGTTTCATTCAACCCTTATGTAAATAACTAGAAGTTATGCATTCATTGAAACCTTTACAGTTATAATTATTATTTGGATAAAAACTGTGCTTTATAATCATAGATTGCACTTTGTCAATAAAAAATAGAGAGGTAGAGCTCGACTGGGAAAGTACACACGGCTACAGATCAAGCTATACACATCCAGTATAAGCTGATCTCGCATTGTGTAGGATTTCCGTACAATGGGAGGTACAAGTACGAACTTACAGAATACCGCAGCCAAATAACCCTTGACACTTCAACGGCACATCGAATCTGTGGTGTTTTCCACGCAGGTAGTGTAACTTGGAATAGCATTAAGGATACTTTATTTGCAGACTTAAAAAAAAAAAAAAACAGTTTAGTTTTATTTGCAGACTGTACTGTATGTAGCTCGTTCAATGAAGGCATTTCCTAAGGTGTGGCAGCTCGCATGCTTTGTATGCTAAAATGTGATGCAATACGTGCATACGGGAAATGGCACTAGGTGATCTAGATTTTGATACACGTACTTGATATGAAAGTTATTAACTATACCTACAAAAAGGATAAATTGATAGGTATGTAGCGATGCATCGACACCTTTATGTACGGCGTGAGTAGGGACTTCAGTCACCTCCACCCGGGCACGGTAGACGCACGCTAGTCGCAAGTTTAGTGTTTCTATAAATAGACTTGCATTTTTAATATACCAATTAGTGAAAAGAAAGTGTCTCTTTGTACACCAACAAGTATAAAAAGAGACTACAATGGGCGCTCTTATCGCTAAGAAGCGATTTCTGTAAAGGACTGTGTTAGTTCTATTTTTTCTGTAATATAAGGTCCTAATAAGTTAGTGAATTTCCTCTTGAGGGATCAAAAAGGCAATCAAAAAATAATATTAGAAAAATAATCCGTGGGAAAAAAAAAAATTAATACTTTGTACTGATATTAAATTCAATTTCGGAATTTTGATGTTTTCCCACGGGTTATTTTTCTAATATTATTTTTTGATTACTAATGACCTATACAACCATCCCTCAAGAGGAAATTCACTAATTTATTAGGACCTTATATTCACTTACAGGTCCATCAACTGTAATTATTTCAGAATTCTCTAAGTTCGGAGATAAGGGGGGAAAATGGTTTTATTTGTCATCTTTGGTCATGTCAAAAAGTATGCAACACAAAAGAAACAAAAATCTGGAATGGAATTTGAACTTTGTAGCCCGACTTTGAAATTTCGTCCCATTTAAAAAAATAAATATAATTGGGTAAGCAAACTATTTTTCAATCGATAGTTGCTGAAATATAGTGCTGTGACAGACAGACAGACGGAGTGGCACCATAAAGGTTTATTTTCTACAATAGACGTTCGGAAAACAAAAAATATTTTTGGTCGTGTATATTGAAAGTTCCTTACAGTATTATTAGCGACATAAAATGATGTACGGGGTTTGCTATCGTTACAGTACAGGCGCATTATTATGTCTCACATTTCTACTCCTACAAATTAAACCAAGTTATTGTAAGTTTGATACAAGAGCTGAGTGTTTTCTGTAAAGGTTTTAATGGTGTTGGAGCGGGTGATGCGAATTTGGTTATTTGCGAATTTATAAAATTGAAAATTTTGACAAAGAAAAAATAATGGCGGGCGACGCATGTGAACGCGCTAGGTAGGTACAAACTTGATTGACGCGACAATACGACAGGAGGAATCGAACTGCCAGGATTTATGAAACAATGCAGTTCAAAATAGGTAGTAGGAAATGCACAATACCTGGATGTGGTCTTGATGACACGTTGACACGTTTCCAATGTGATGCAGGCCAGGTGCTGGATCCAGGCAGCCGTTAGTTTGTTTGAACCCCACAATTTATGTCACACATATATCACACTTAGATGACGATAGTTCAATTATTAATGAGAGTTCTTGCTATATTTAAAGTCCAAAATATCTAATTATTAAATTAATTGCGGAGCGGAGCAATTTACGCCATTGTTTTTCAACTCACACGACGGAAGTGAAGACGTAGACAAATCAATCAAAACGAGAGATGTCCATCCGATGCGGTGTGCATTGTCTCGCTCTTGCATTGGATGAAGTAGGTATGTGCGAGGGTGAGGGAAAGGAATGGGATGATTTGCGCCAATCAAATAGTAAAATGTTTCTAATGTTACAACCAAAAAAAAATGTTTATAATTTCGCGTAACCATTCCCCCCGGCTTGAAGGGTTACCTTCAAAGTAAGATATCAAAGAAACGAAAACTAAATCTATAACCTAACCACTAACATCTACTTATACAATTACTGATTAGGTAATGGGCAAAGACGTATGACCGGACGTAGATAAGTCCCAGACACAGTCTTAACACGAACAATACGCGTAACTCCGTTAGAACCGGGGAAGACCTCTTCAACAACACCTAAAGGCCAGTGAAGAGGCGGGCAATTTTCGGTTAGAAGAATGACAACTGTACCGACTTTAATAGGATTGGTAGGGCTATTCCATTTCAGCCTCAGCTGTAAAGTATGGAGATAGTCTGTTCTCCATCGCTTCCAAAAACATTGAACGAGTTTATCTAAAAGAATATGACGCGAAACAATGTTCAGAGATTCATCGATCTCTTCAGCGGGTAAGTATTTTAAAGGTGTAAGATTAAGAAAGTGCGCTGGAGTCAAAGCTAGTTGTTCCGAAGGATCATCAGAGAGCGTTCTACACAATGGACGAGTATTCATAACAGCTTCTACTTGAGCTAGTACAGTACTAAGCTCTTCAAACGATAGAATTTGATCACCTATGACGCGAAATAGGTGAGTCTTTAAACTCTTGATATTGGCTTCCCAATTACCTCCGAAATGACTGGCAGCCGGAACGTTAAGCAACCACTTGATTCTATTTTCAGCTAAAATGTGTCCAAATTCAGTTTTATGATATTTGGAACATAAAAATTCGTGTAATTCTGATAGCGTGCGTTTTGCACCGACGTAATTAGTACCATTATCCGAATATATTGTACCTACAGGACCGCGACGAGACAAAAAACGTTTGAAAGCATTCAAAAAACAAGCTGTACTTAAATCGCTAGCTAATTCAATGTGTACAGCACGAGTAGTCATACACACAAATAAGCACACGTAAGCTTTCGTAGAGCGAATGCCACGACCGCGAGAGATAGTAACTTTAAGCGGACCTGCATAGTCCGTACCAGTATGAACGAAAGGTTTAGCGGATTGTACTACACGACAAGATCGATGATCAGCCATTTCCGGGAAAGTTGGCTTAGGACGAAGTCTAAAACAAGGGAGACATTTATGAATCCTATTTCTAATAAGGTTACGTGCAGAGAGGATCCAATATCTCTGACGTAAGAGCGACATTAGCAGATCAGGGCCTGCGTGACAATTTACCTTGTGATGGTAATCTACCAATAAATTCAAAATGTGATCCTTTCGTGGAAGAACGATTGGATGTTTTGTTTCGTAGTCTAAATCTGAAACTCTCAAACGACCTCCGACTCTTATAATTCCATCCTTCAAAAATGGTTTGAGTTGTTGAAATGCGCGACTACAAAGCCGACCTGATTGTAAACAAGAAATCTCATTAGCGAAGTGAGAACGTTGCAGTTCACGAAAAATTAATAATTCCGCAAAGTCAAGATCTGACGAATTTATACGACCTCGAGTTGATAAAAGTTTTGAAAATCTACAAACATAAACTACACAACGTAACAATATTGACCAAGACGACAAACGGTTAGCTAAAGAAATAATGACTGACTCCTCACATGGTAACGAGGTCAGCAATGAATGTTTCTTTTCCTCGGGCATTCGAGAAACCGTAGAGGGATTAAAAACTTCGATAGGCCACTGTGACGGATCTAAGAGTACCCATGAAGGTCCACTAAACCAAAGAGAATGATTTGTGATTTGTGAAGGTGTAAGTCCACGTGACAGACAATCTGCCGGGTTGTCAGTACCAGCCACGTGATATAAATTTTGCGGTGACAAGTCAGACTGGATTTTGGCTACTCTGTTGGCTACGAAGGTGTCCCAGCGATGGGGAGAGGAATGAACCCAACAAAGAGCAACAGTCGAATCTGAGAAAGCGAAAATATTGCGAATGTTGATTCGATTATTACAAGCTACAACAACTGTACTAATGAGCTTTGCAAGCACTAATATTGCACAAAGCTCGAGACGCGCCAGTGAAACAACCTTACGAGGAGCTACTTTAGATTTTGCACAAATTAGATGTAAGGTGTTTGTATCACCATTCTGAACGTGAAAATAAACAACACCGCCGTAAGCCTTCTCACTAGCATCTGCGAAACCTACAATAGTTACTACACTATTTTCCGTAATGCCTACATGACGAGGAATTTTTATAGAAGCGAGTAAAGGGAGTTCTTCCCTGAAGCGAACCCACGATCGAACGATATCGTCGGGCGGAGTATCATCCCAATCACACTCACACAACCACAACTGCTTGATCAGGAGTTTGGCGTACAATACGACAGGAGCAACAAACCCCATCACGTCCCATACCTTTGCAACACAAGATAATATGGTGCGCTTTGTGCAAGCATGAGCGGGCGAACTAATTTTAAGACCGAAGAGGTCTGTAGCGGGCGACCAACACAAACCGAGTACCTTTTGCGACTCAGACTCATCGAATTCTTTAACTGATGAAAGACGGTGCGACGGTGGAATAGAATCGAGAACTGATTGTGAATTACTTGTCCATTTAACGAGGTCGAACTGACCAGACTTCATGAGACCTATCATTTGTGAAGCGGTGGAGATCCCTTCATTCTCAGTTGATACAGAATACACAAAATCATCCATAAATAAGCTCGTGTCTACTATCTCCTTAGCCTTAGGAAAGGAATCTCCTTCATCAGTAGCGAGCTGCTTAATAGTTCGCAGCGCGTGAAAGGGGCTCGATGTGAGGCCGAAACAAACACGATTAAATTCGTAAACCTGAAGAGGTTCTTGCGGTGAGAAACGATACAAAATGCGTTGGAACCTACGATCGCATTCGCGAACGCCAATACTAAGAAACATTTGACGAATGTCAGCGGAAAGAGCGATTGAAAACAAACGAAAATTGATTATAATATTGAACAAGTTCCCTTGAAGATTCTGTCCATTATAGAGAAGTTCGTTAAGCGAAATATGTGTGCTAGTTTTAGCACTACCATCTAGTACCACGCGTAATTTGGACGTGACTTTATCCTCCCTAATGACGCCGTGGTGTGGAATAATGTAGGACGGATTATCCCCATTATCCTCTGAAAGTGCAGGTGAAGGTGAAATATATCCCTTTTCTAAATACTCCAATACAACGCCGTCATAGGCCTCCTTTAATTTGGGAGACGCCTGCATTTTCTTTTCTAAACAAAGAAAACGACGTTCGGCAGACTGACGAGAATCACCGAGCGATTGAGGATTACCCTTGAAAGGCAGCGAAACCGTATAACGACCATCTACTTCACGAGAAGTTGTGCGGGTATATATTTCCTCACAGAGTTTATCTTCTGGGCTGAGAATAGGTGGAACATTCACTTCCTCAATTTCCCAGAATTTGCGAACGACAGAATCGAGCGAATCATTTGAACAGCAGTACGAGACTGTGTTAAAGCTATCAAAGCGAGCGGGTGCCGCACCAGTTATAACATAACCTAGTACGGTTTCTAAAGCGAGCGGAGAATCATGCGAAGGCTGACCTGGAACCTTATGAGGCAAGAGGAGATGCGGGAAAATCGAAGCACCGACCAACATGTCGACTTGACCGGGCACAGAGTAAGTATCGTCCGCGAGCGGTAAGTTTATAAAATTCGACATGACTGAAACGTCCACCGAAACAGTAGGTAAGCGCTCGGTAATTTTATCTACTACTAACGACTCAATGTCGTAATGAATGTCACGATTAAAGCGAGAAAAGAATTTAAAATTTACCGAACCCTGAATAATCTTGGTGGAACCTCCTATTCCCTTCACTGAGGAACATACAGGTCTACTATTCACGTTTAAACCCAAACGTTGACAACAATCACGAGTGATAAAATTGCTTTGAGAACCACTATCCAATAAGGCGCGAACACTATGTTCCGTACCACGATAATCAACGACAATAACCCGAGCGGTTGCGAGTAGTACCGTGGTAGGAGGGCGAGCGACGAGTTTATCTGATAACATACTGAGTGTGACGTCATCAGTGCGAGCGGGGAACGCGACAGGGTACGACTGCGCCGGCGGCGGCGGCGGCGCGGCCGCATCGCTCCCAGCGGTGCGGGCGGCCGCGGCCGATGTGGCGGCGCGGGCGGTGGCGGCGGCGCCGGGGCGCGGGCCGACAGGCGCATGCGACGGCGAAGGCGATACAAGCGAGTTATTTAACACGGGGGGTACATTCCCGGTTGTTACATTATTATTTTCAAAATGAAGCATAGTATGGTGTTTCCTACTACACTTACGACACACAGAATTTGAATTACAAGCAGAGACTCGGTGCCTACTACTTAAACAATTAAGACACAAATTATTAGCCTTAACAAAATTAAAACGTTCACTTGGTGTATAACTATGAAATACGGAGCATTTATATAAATAATCGTGGAGATTATTGCACAAGGAGCACGAAGACGATTGTAAACTGGATGTGGCACCTACGTAAGCGTACGTAGTCGACGACGATGCAGATGTATGCGGCATAGGATTATGTATCGATTTTGATGGGGCATCCATTTTACGATTGGAATTTTTCTTCGTAGCTTCATGTTTTGTGGACGAAGAAGTGCGTTGCAATATTTTAATATGATCGCGTACAAACAAAGTTAAATCATCAAACGATGGTATTTCAGAACTACGTTTGTCCAGTTCGAATGAACGTGCGGTTTCTGGGTCTAGTTTCTTAAGCGCAATATACAAAAAAACAAAGTCAGCGAGGTCATTGACCTTAAGGTTTTTCAAAGCGGCGACAGACGAAGAAAATGTATCAAGAAACAATTCTAAGTTAACAGTAGACGCGAATGTACAATTTTTAAGTTCAAATATTTGATCTAAATACGAAGTAGCTACTAGTCGTTTATCTTCGTATTTGGTTTTAAGCAAATCAAAAATCAATGTATAATTTTCGGCGTCAGGCGTAATCCCGGAGCATACGGACCGCGCTCGGCCGGTTAGCTTACCTAATAAGTAGTATAATTTTTCAGATTCCGAAAGTGACGTGTTGTTATGTACTGCATTTTTAAAGCTAGCGAAAAACAAAGGCCAATTTTTTATATCACCATTAAATTCCGGTATTTGGATTGGCGGCAATTTAGGCGACCGCTTAATCGGTTTGACGTCACCTTGCAACGACTTAGCACTTCTTTTAACACGACCTAATAAGTCCTCAAACGACGAAAGGGACTGATAACTTACGACAAAATCAGGATTTAATTTTAATTCAAATGTATTGACTTGATCCAACACACTTTCGAAATCGGTACGCAATTTGTCAACTGTTTCTAATTCACATAAAAATGTTTCATTATGTGCACTATCACTTGAATGATTGCAAATAGATTGCATGCGGGAAAACATCTCGTCTCTTTTAGCATACAGAAGTTTTAGTTCTGTGTTAATTTCAACCTTCTTCGACATTTTAAATTACAAATTAATAAGCGTGTAGGTAGAACAATAAAATGAGCGGCGGAGAACAGAATATGTCCGTGAGTGAATGAGTTGATTGAATAACCAAAGGTAGGTTATCTATAACTATCTACCTATAGCAAACGAAATAAAACTTGCGAGTTATACGCGAGTTACTATGAAATTAATCAATTTAAATGAAAGATACCTAAAATAGGCTCGACAACGACGCGAAGTAAACAAAACGAGATACAATTTTTTATTTTACCTATTTACCTATGCGGGGCGAAACGAAAAATATAGGTAAATAAGTTAGCGACAGATTTATTTACTTACACGTTAGCGATATTTAAACTAATTCATATCCGGCTCGAAGGACCATAAAATGTTGGAGCGGGTGATGCGAATTTGGTTATTTGCGAATTTATAAAATTGAAAATTTTGACAAAGAAAAAATAATGGCGGGCGACGCATGTGAACGCGCTAGGTAGGTACAAACTTGATTGACGCGACAATACGACAGGAGGAATCGAACTGCCAGGATTTATGAAACAATGCAGTTCAAAATAGGTAGTAGGAAATGCACAATACCTGGATGTGGTCTTGATGACACGTTGACACGTTTCCAATGTGATGCAGGCCAGGTGCTGGATCCAGGCAGCCGTTAGTTTGTTTGAACCCCACAATTTATGTCACACATATATCACACTTAGATGACGATAGTTCAATTATTAATGAGAGTTCTTGCTATATTTAAAGTCCAAAATATCTAATTATTAAATTAATTGCGGAGCGGAGCAATTTACGCCATTGTTTTTCAACTCACACGACGGAAGTGAAGACGTAGACAAATCAATCAAAACGAGAGATGTCCATCCGATGCGGTGTGCATTGTCTCGCTCTTGCATTGGATGAAGTAGGTATGTGCGAGGGTGAGGGAAAGGAATGGGATGATTTGCGCCAATCAAATAGTAAAATGTTTCTAATGTTACAACCAAAAAAAAATGTTTATAATTTCGCGTAACCAAATGGTCTTTACATCAAAGGTAAGATTTTATTGACAGTAGGATGAAAAAGAATCTAGTCCTCATAAGGTTTGAATTGTATTTTGAGTGGAAGAAGGCCTCTCTCGCCTGAACACATTGAATGAACATTGAACTTGTAATTTAAAAAAAACCTTCAAAAGAAACCTGACATTTAAAAAACCTTGTCATTTCTAACCAAATTCATTCCTCAGCTAAAAGCACATAATAAAATTTTCAACGGGCGACATAATCACATAAGCGACAAAGACTATTAAATTAGAAAAAAAAACAATTCAATTTGAAGGTAAAATTCCATTTGATTTTCGAGGCAATAAACAAAGATTTAGTTTGAGAAGGGTAAATAAATAAAAACGTGATTAGGGTCCAAGAATGACATCCTAACCCAGATTATGTGATGAATTTATTGGATAGTTGGCAGATGTCGAACGCACCTCTTTGCAGATCAAATGGACTTTTAGATGACAACATTTTATGTCTGGCTAGTAAATAAAATAAGCATTATTTAAAGTAAATTGAAAAAGTATTAGGTTTGTTTGGAGAAATCCGATTGGCTACACCAAGGCACAGAATAAAAAATAATAGTACAAGTACAGTATGAGGCATGAGTGGTGAGCACAGATAGGCAGTAGTGGGGGCAAGCTCGCACACGACGACGAGCACTGAATGACGAACCAATCGTGTGCAACTCGGCGCTCCCCCCTTCTTCATTCCGCCAAACAGACCGAAAAATTAACTACTGCGCAGGTGTCAGTCTGTGCTCACGACTCGTGCCCCTTACTATACCAAGAGTACACCATGAGCGTTGGCCAAAGAGCACGACGTGTTTCATTGAAAATATTTCGCTGACTTCGAATCGGTGTCAGATTAGAGTTATTCATACTTTTTACTGTATTTTGAAAA
The DNA here is from genome assembly GCA_947623365.1 of Achlya flavicornis. Classification (NCBI taxonomy): domain Eukaryota; kingdom Metazoa; phylum Arthropoda; class Insecta; order Lepidoptera; family Drepanidae; genus Achlya; species Achlya flavicornis. The sequence goes on from OX392482.1 coordinate 12,289,731, forward strand.
AAATAAAAGTATTTTTTAATTCAAATAATGAAGGTATATTTTTAGTCAAGCAAGGCAGGAGCTCACTGAAGTGATTCAACATAAATCACAATCTCTGAAAATATTAAAAAAGTAATATCATTAAAAATTGAAGCATCATCCAACAAACTTAAAACAGCAGCGGCACAAAATCAGGGGTGACAAACAAAACTTGAGTTTTTAAACATTCAAGAAAAACGCTCGCCTTTTAGAAAAACTTGTTCTAAAAAAGTTTGAGGTAAAGTTGAAGCTTAAATCTAATTTGGAAAGGCTTTTCATGTCGAACTCCATCTCTATTTGAACCAGGTGACGAACTCAAATAACTAACTCTGAGCTTGAGTGTCGACTGCTGAATTACTTAGGTACTAAAGGTTATCGAAACATTTTTGGCAGCATACAAATTAAAAAATGCTGCGCCTATTTTATTCCATGGTCGAGTGTCCTGTGAAAAATCAATTATTATATATTAATCAAGGATTATACAAAAAACCACTTAGTCACATTTTGCCCTCTGAAGCAACAATATTTCCTTCATTGAAATGAAGTAAGGGCCAATTATTCAATCCCACTGATGAGGCCCCTTTACCCCGTCGATCAATTAATCGTAACGTTGTATCAATCGAAGCGATCGTAAATGTAAATACATTAGGGCCAATATTGAATAAACTCTTATTGAATTGAATTGAGTTGATCCCCACAGTGGTTATCATGGGAGTACAGCGTGAAGAGACTTTATCAGGATCGGCAACACGAGAGTAATAATTCCCCTGGTGTTGCATGCGAAGGCTGGGTGTGCCGAATGCTAATTTACACCCTCATTGCCCAGGTGATTTTACCTTTGGTTATGACGGTGTAAGAGAGAGATTAGGGTTTCTGAAGGAAAGTGATTTTACAGTGAGATTTTTAAGATCCATAGTACAGTATCAAAATACGGCTGGAATTGTCAGGTCTAACTACAGTACTGCAGCTCAAATAATAGCACTGCCATTAGACTTTTAAATGCCTTCTCCCTTAACCCCATTGCCGAAACAATTGTACAACTTGAGCTGGTTGAGTACCATACTTTGTCTTTAGAGGTTTCTTGTAAAGTTATAATAGACGTAGAGCGGAAGGCTTAAAATGGATTTTAGAAGTTTGTGTGAAAAGGAAAAAAAATTTAAGGCTTAGATGTACTTGCTATAGGAAAATCAACAAATGTTTTTTTTATTAATACGTTCAAAAAAAAAAAAAAACATGACTGAGAGATTATAATTAGAACTAATTAATTAAATAAAACAAAATACCAAATCACAGAACAAAGACCCATTTCTTTTATTTCTGTACAGAAATAATGTAATTCGAACACTTCGATGTCTCACGTACTTCACAACAATCGTACACACATTTTTTATTACAAAACAGTCAAATAAACCTTGTACACATACTAGCATCAATATCCAAAGTTCCTATAAAAGAGTATTACAGTATTGGTAGCCGAGTACTCAGAGAATAAGCTATGAGCAGACTTTGATTTCCCCGCAGACGTTTTCGATTTACTGTACACTCTGTCAACGTAGTTCGATATTTTATGAACTTATGTATTTACCGTGGATTGTTACTTTAGAATTGCATTCTTTGTGATTGGCTTTACATGTTTATTTTTATTTTGTAAATGTTTCCGTTTTTAATGTCAATGTTATTGATTATGTGGATGATGATGGCTAACTCAAAAAAGCTATGCTTCTCGCTAAGCTTCAAAGTGTTACTGCCAAAATACAGAACGAGCTTAGTTCTTAGGCCATTGATTTTTAACATGAGTGTAGTAGCAATTCAGGCCCGCCTGACTTTCTGTTGGATTTACCTACTGATGGTAATATTCAATGGCCCTTAGAAAGTATCATACCATCATATCTTAACCACATTGATATTCTAACGATCTTTACCAATTGACCTATCATCGGCTTAAATATATTTAAGATTTTTCACCTAAAATTGCCGATAAATTGTCTATAACCATTGTATGCAAACCTGAAGAATTATTACAATAACCTCTCTAAGTCCCTAACAGCGCCCGCATTGAACCGAATCAAATTAAACAAGTGGATGGTGTGAGTTATGCCGCCAGCGCCTCACTTTGACATAGTTCCTTGTCAAACTATTTAGACAACACGACTATTAATATTCACGTATTTGGATCATACTGGGATTCTTAGAATGTTAGAAAAGATCGGTGATTAGGGCACTATTAATATTTATAATATTTTTTATAATTTAGGATATAACCAAGGTAAACTATAGTTGATAAAGTGGCAGTAGTCTGAGTAAATATAAAAGTTAACCTTATTGTAAAGTAATAAGGATAAATTAAGGAGTTTAGCAGCTGATAAATTTCAGTCATTTGAATTTTGAAGTCAACTATATGAGATTTACTGAATGGAAGGAAAGCTAGACATAACTTACGTATATAGTGTCTCTAAGATTCACTGAATACCTTCCCCTCGGTAACAGCCCTGAGCCGAGGTTCGGCCCCAACTGGGGCACCCTCAGGCCTTGTTACCTAATCATAACTACGGTTGAGAGCTAGCTCGCCGACTTGTCCGGGTAAGGGTACTAAGGCCAAATTTTGGGTCCGTACCTTCATGTCCATTCAAAAAAAAAAAAAAACTGAATACCTGACGCTTAGCAAGATTGTTTGTTCTGGAAATATGTTTCGGAAGCTCAGTCAACAGTAGATGTTCCTAAACTGAATATGATAGAGATGGTAGCTAACAAAATTATACATTTAGACGCCTAAAACTTTGTAAAGCCCGTTTACCATGCTTATGGCATGCTAGCAAGTGCTGGAAATACGGTTGGTAAATTAGGGGAGAGAAATTCAAATAATTAATTGAATTCCGGCCACAACACTAACACGAAGCGATCCTAACAACTTTTTGGTTACACCTACACTCAAATGTTACTACGAAAGCTAGGGAGGGCAAACATTTATACAATCGTTATAAGAAAATAAGGGGTTAGGTAATTTTTACTATGCAGTCAAATAAAGCTCAAAATATTAGCATTCATTAAAAGAAACAAATTTGAATTGATGAGGAGCTATCGACCACATGCTGCAACATGAAAAACAAATAAATTGTGATATATGCTAACTATTGTCAACTAAAATATCAAAGATGTGAAAGCGGGAGAAACTATGATTATGTTGTATTATTCATTATTTCACGGCTCGATGAGACCATATCGAATACTAAAGAACAAAAAAAAGCAGGAAAAATCTAAAAGATATAAACAAAAAGTAAAGGGCTATAAATAGTGCATGAGTTTACTAATCCAATATTTTTTCTGAAACATTTAGTTTACTTTCTAACGGGATACCATATATATCTCATTTCTGTGGATATTCCATATTCCTAAACTGATTTTGTCCTAGGTCATCACTCCAAGTGGTTAGACTCATTCCTATACATTCAGCCGTGTCGTAGCTATGAAGTTGGGTAGGTATCGTCGCACTTGCAAATAGTTTCACTGTTAATTCAGTTACCTACTGTAGTTTGTTGCTTATACTTTGTAGAGAAGCTTTAATGGCTTTTGCACTAAATTCAAGAGGATTAATTTATAGCTCCATTGCATTGTTGAGTTCCTTATTTAGTTACTTTCATTGTACACACTTTTTCTGTGTTAAGTTAAATCTGGATATTTGCTTCATGAGTTAAATCCAGAATGGTCTTCCGCTGTCTATCAACCTAATCATGTTAAGGCAAATAAAAAATCTCTCCGAATATCAGTTAGTGGGGAAACTGATTCCTTCCACTACAACACGTGTTGACAGACAATTATTATCTACCTATTATATACATATACTATTACGTAATAGTTGCAACACTTTTTTATTTCCGGTTCAATATAGCAGGTTTCTGATTACTTTTGTACGTTCTAGTAGGTAGCTGCATATTCAAATAATGCAATTTCTTCATTGCAAATGGATCCATATTGTAATATTTATACCGACTATGTGTTTTTTATTTGAAATCGATTGCAACAATTTACGTGGTCCTAAGTACTGGTTTCAATAATGGTATTAAGTAGTAAACGTTCTTAATCGATCGTTAAGTTAATTTAAAATCGAGCGTTTCCGTGCTTCGGAAGGCACGTAAAGCCGTTGGTCTCGGTTATCACTTAATTGTGATAGTCGTTAAGCTAGTTGGAGGCCTTCTAGGCGGTTTGAAAACTCCAACAGTAGGTTGACCACTAGACTACCTCCACCGATCCGCACTGGGTACGCTTGGTGGAGTATCTGCCCATTCCCTTTCACCCTTATTTGAAAGGAGGCCTGTGCTCGGCAGTGAGACATTATAGGCTGATGATGATGATGTAGTACATCTACACTGCTTTCTTCCTACTTTCCATCATCTTTGCATTAAATCCTTCATTTCATTCGTTTTCTCGTCATATGAAGTTCTTGATTCTCACTTAAAATTCACAATCACTGCAAGAACTATTGTGAGTTACCTGAAAGGGCCCTGACTGAAGATATCTTTATTGTGAACCCAACAATGCCACACAAAGGGATGGTATTCAATACATTTCTGCCGTGTCAAATATTGAATTTACAATGAGATTTTGATAAAAGGATCGAGTTTATTAAATAAAATGGTTACCGCCCACCCCGACTTAGCTTTTGAGATTACGTGAGCGTTTTACTTCCTTTATCGAGGAAATTATTTTCTTGAATTTTAGGAAGGATTTGGTGAGGTAGGTATTGGATAAATTCTCTGCACTGTAATTTGAGTATCGATAATTGGACTTCAAAGTACACTAAGAAGTAATCAAATCCTGATCTGATGACGATGGGTCCAAACGGGAAGTGTACCCTTACAGTCAAAAAAAGAATTTTCCAAATCGGTTAATAAATGACGGAGTTATGAGGTAACAAACATAAAAAAGAGAGAAGAAAGAGAAGAGAGGTAGAGCATAGCGTTTATTCGCTCAAAGAGCAGCTCGACTGGGGAAGTACCTCCATCTTACAGAATACCGCAGCCAAATAACTTTATGTTGTGTAAAGTTGTGTTCCTGCGCGTGAGTAAGGTTGCCAGAGCTCATAGGGGAGGGGGGATAGGTCGATAACGTGTGAGCGATGCTTCGTGTGTTGCAAGCATCTATATGGCTACGGTAACCGCTTACCATCAGGCGGGCCGTATGCTTGTTTATTGACTAAGTTGTATAAAAAAAAAAAAAAAAAAAAAACCCGAATTGAGAAACTCCTCCTTTTTTTTAAGTCGGTTAAAAATAGGCGGCTATGTTATGCGTTTATTAAAATCGGTTTCAACTAATTATATGACAATTGATATCCTAGTCTATCCTACCTAACTAGTTATAAGCTAGGTACACACGGCTACAGATCAAGCTATACCTTTCTAGTATAAGATGACCTCCCATTGTACGGAAATCGTATACAATGCGAGATCAGCTTATACTGGAAATGTATAGCTTGATCGGTAGCCGTGTGTACGAATAAGCATTGCCATCCAACGTGGCAATTAATACCGCCAGCCTTCTTGGTACGTTTGCACAGGGCAGAAATTTGGTACAAGTTTTCTATTTGTAATTAAAATTTAAATACCAAGGTACAAAATTGATCCATTTGAGAGATCAAAGCAATTCTAGCGAATTAATAAGTTGTAAGTTCAAGAATTTCAAAACGGTCAGTGCATGTTTTTTGCTTAAAAATTTCTTGCCGTAGGTAAAGAAGTGGACGATGATAAAATTATTGCTTTGATGCTTCCTGATATTTTGCCTCATATTATAACTAGGTCCATCACTATAGATACCAACAGTTTTATGAATATTCATAGGTTTAACTATATTACTCATTATGTCTACATTAATTCTGGATCGATATGCATAAGTGAATTCGATAGTATTGCAGTAAACATCTGGCTACAGTGTAATTTATGTTTAATTTATGAGAATACACACAATTGTAGATATTATTTATACACTAGTATAATAAAGTATTTCCTTACAATATATTGCTTTATTTTGATATAATGGGTTCTAAGTATCATGGACAGATGAACATGGATCACGGAGCCATCCGGGCCCAGTACGGAATTGCTGACTTCACACACCTTGGACTGAATTAGAAGAATAAATGAATGATCAAGTCATCGTGGCTTATTACGAGCAACAAAAGAATGTTGAACCTGTAGTTGATGCTAATAATTTAGAAAGGCATAGATCGGTAGCAATCAAATTCCAAGCTGATGAGGATCAACTTTATTGTACATTAAATGTATTGACAGAGCGAAGCGTATTCTTTTCAGTACCCCTAGACAAAGTACATTTCGTTGCGTTTGCGCGAATAGAAACGCTACAAAATGTATGAGATTGACGATTGATTGATTGAAGGATACGCTAGATCCTAATGTAACCAAATGACAATCTCATACATTTTGTAGCGTTTCTATTCGCGCAAACGAAACGAAATGTACTTTGTCTAGGGCTGCAGTTAGGACAAAAATGCTTTCGTAAAAGGATATCCGGATGTCCCGCTGTTCTTCTCTACAGGTCGCATCTCTCAACCGATTTTCTTGATGTGAGTAGGTTCGGTAAATATATAGAACTTTATTGTCGAGTTTGTTTTGGATTTTTTCAAATGTCTCGATAATTATATTTTTTTGTGAGAATCGACAAAAAAAACATATAATTATCGAGACTCGCGAGGTCTGCAGCTCACACAGCCACTAGTAATAACAGAAATAACATGGACTTATTACAATAGGTAGCCTTATTATTGGGCAAAAATATATTACTAATAGCGATCTCTATCAAGCAACTTTCGGATGGAGAGGCCTTGCAACAAAACGTTAAAACCCACTATAATAAAAGTTCATATAAGTAATCCCATGGAAATTAAATGGTAAGTTTTATATAATACTAGCAGACCCCCGCGGTTTCACCCGCGTACGGTTTGAATTTTCTCCTTCGAAAACCAATGCACGCCACTGATTATTAGACACAAGAAATCAAACACAGATATTTTTACAATTAAAACTAAAAACCTATATTATACCTACACTAAAAAATCGAACTCAAAGAATCTTATTTAATTATTATAACAACAAATGAGAAAGAAATTAAATTAACTACAATCAAAATATTCTAATGAAATAGAGAAAATGAACTTTTTTTTTCATTGGCGTCACACAGGGTGTGTATTTTGCCAATTTCCAGTAATATTACATAAGTTCTAGTCACAATAAATCACTTTCACATAGTCATCATACAGTCGGTCACCGTCCAAAACTCAAAATACACGAATTTATGAAAATAAAAATGAAAACGCTGACGTTGCGTTTTCATTTTTATTTTCATAAATTCGTGTATTTCTGCAAGTTGCCGCCAAAAAGTCCAAGAAAATGAACTTCCAAACAAATTTCGAATCCTAATCCGATTTGAATATTCTTTAATATTTGACATTCCAATTTTAAAGAGCATTTCAGTTTCCAGAACAAAAGGCAGATAGAGCGCGCGAAACACGGGAGGCCAAAAAAGCAATTAGGTACAAATTGAAAAACATATACCTGATATTCGCTTTTAAATTTGTATTTGCTATGTGTAAAAGCTGCTGTGTGCTAATTTATTAAAAAATAAGTGTTTTCGTTAAATAAAGATTTTTGAACAAAGCAAATACAAATTCAAAAGCGAATACCAGTACGTGGATTACGTAACTTTATTGCAATGAAATTCCAATTGAAATAACCTCTGAATCGGTAGAAATGTTTGTATTTGCGGTTATCAGAACGTAAAAAAGATATCAACAAACCGCTATATTGAACCGATTTCTATTCGAAAATGATTGAAATTTAGTTACGTAATCGCCCCCCTGGTATGTGTTAATTTGTATTTGCTTTTTTGGCCTCCCTCCCGTGTTCCGTTCGACCGATCTGCCTTATTCTGTACTCTATGAAAATCGGATTGAGATTTCAAACATGTGTCAAAATAAAAATAAAAAATTAAATCAAAAGTACTAAGAAGTATTGATATCAACTTCGATTTAAATCACCCCTAAAATGACTTTCAATAAAATACGAAACACGTCTTCCATCAATTCTGTTAAGGAATGTTTATGCAAAATTGGAAGAAGATCGGACCAAGGAATCACGTTGTCCCATACAAACTTTGCCCCCGTTTTTCACCCCCTTAGGGGTAGTATTTCGGAAAATCCTTTCTTATCTGATGCCTACGTCATACAAAGAATACACCCTCCAAGTTTCAGGTCTCTACGATCAGCGGTTTAGGCTGTGCGTTGATTGTCAGTCAGTCATTCAGGACAAAGCATTTTATATGTATAGACTAGCAGACCCCCGCGGTTTCACCCGCGTACGGTTTAAATTTTCCGCTTCGAAAACCTAAAACTAAAACCATAGAAATAAATATACCTAGAAAGAACGTCGCCATACTACACTAATATACAAAACAGGCCAACTTTTATAGGCTGCTGCGCGTAACAGCTACGTTTTACGCTCCCTCTGCGTCATTCTACTTGTCATAATGACGTTCATAATGATAGTAGTTGTTAAAATATTCCAATTAAAATCGTGAGAAATTTAAATATTGATCATTATTTTGCATTTTTATTTGATTTAGCCCCTAACAGTTAGAGCGTATTTTTATCGACGCCTGCACAGCTGCGACTCTCTATCTGGATGTATCCTTAATCAAAGACTAAAACCTATATTATACCTACACAAAAAAACGAACTCAAATCTTATTTAATTATTATAACAACAAATGAGAAAGAAATTAAATTAACTACAATCAAAATATTCTAATGAAATAGAGAAAATGAACTTTTTTTTTCATTGGCGTCACACAGGGTGTGTATTTTGCCAATTTCCAGTTATATTATATAAGTTCTAGTCACAATAAATCACTTTCACATAATCCTCAACTCATGCAGTCAATCAGTGTCCATAAAAGTCATGTTATACCTACAGTGGTGGTCATGTACTAAAACTCTTCACGGACTTTTGAAAAGACACGATACACATAATTCATTTCATTTCAGTTCACTGGTGCAAATGGATTGATCTTTATTGGATAAAATACCACCGATAATATGCAATAAAACTCAAAATACACGAATTTATGTATATAAAAATTTAAACGCAACGTCACTCTGCTAGTTCCCGCCAAAAACTCCGAGAAAATGAACTTCCAAACAAATTTCGAATTCTAATCCGATTTAAATATTCTTTTATATTTGACATTCCAATTTTAAAGAGCATTTCAGTTTCCAGAACAAAAGGCAGATTGAGCGCGCGAAACACGGGCCAAAAAAAGCAATTAGGTACAAATTGAAAAACACATACCTGGTATTCGCTTTTGAATTTGTATTTGCTATGTTTAAAATCTGCTGTATGCTAATTTACTTAAAAGAAAGTGTTTTCCGTTAAATAAAGTTTTTTAAACAAAGCAAATACAAATTCAATAAAGAATACCAGGTATGTGTTTTTCAATTTGTATTTGCTTTTTTTGGCCTCGCTCCCGTGTTCCGTCCGTTCCGTCGCTCCATCTGCCTTATTCTGTAATCTGTGAAAATCGGATTGGGATTTCAAACATGTGTCAAAATAAAAAATGTTATTTAAATCAAAAGTACTAAGGAGTATTGATATCAACTTCGATGCAAATCACCCCTAAAATAACTTTCTTCCCCTTTTTGACCCCGTTAGGCGATGATTTTCAATAAAATACGAAACACATCTTGCATATTGATGCAACGATGACTGTTAATGAAGGTTTATGCAAAATTTGAAGTAGATCGGACCAAGGAATCACGTTGTCCCATACAAACTTTACCCCCGTTTTTCACCCCCTTAGGGGTAGAATTTCGGAAAATCCTTTCTTATCTGATGCCTACGTCATACAAAGAACAGACCCTCCAAGTTTCAGGTCTCTACGATCAGCGGTTTAGGCTGTGCGTTGATTGTCAGTCAGTCATTCAGGACAAAGCATTTTATATATATAGAAGAAGATTATAGGAATTTATGGATTTTAAATTGATATTGTCACCATTAAACCAACATAAAAACAGTCAAAATGTGCTAACGTATAAATATTGTAAAGTAGTTCAAACATAGATGTATGCACAAGTGCTGTTACGGTTGGAGAGCAAAATGAAAATTTGGTTGGGTTGTAAAATGCAAATAACGGACTAGATACATTTTGCGTGCACGGTTCTAAAAATACAGTATTAGAAGTGAATATAGCCTGGTGATAGCCACAGGCTTGGATAAATATTATTAGAGTTCCTTAACAGAACTGCAAAAATGCATGCTATTATCAAATGTTTGAGTTTTCATAGCGTCAACGCAGTCTAGTTCCTAATTAAGAAGATGTCATTTAGATAGAAGGTTTAATGTTTTAAAAGAAAGGTGTAAAGCGTTTTTCTCTCAAAGAACGACAACAGCTCCACTAGTGAAGTACTGGTGGTTATCACAGATTACCTTAGACAAATAACTGGATGTTGTGTTCCATGCGCGTGAGTAAAGTCGCCAGACGTTATCGGGGAGGAAGGGGGTTCATTCATACTGCCTGAAACTATGAATTGTTTGCAAGAAATTAAAGATGCAGGATAAAATAATTATGAAGTGGAAATTAATGCAAATATGATTTAATAAACAGCACGCCATATTTTGCTCCTACGTTTCACCTAATAAATACAATAGGTTGTCTCAAGGGAAATAAAGACCACAAAGGTATTTCCTTTGTCCGAGAACTAAATGTCAGTGTACGTATTGGAGCTTGGGGCGAATAGGCTAATGTTAAAGTCAATCAGTTATCTGCTTTTTGGTACAAATAAATGGGAGGGGCGCAAATTGATAGGTTCGTATTACTCATGATCAAAGTTAACACTAAATTTTGTACATAGCATATTATTAATTCAGTGTAAAATCAACTAAAACTCTGCTACTTGTAACATGGCTATTCAGAATTTACTAGGCGCGAACTAAAGGAAATAATAATTTCAAGGACAGAAAAACATGACTTTACTGAAGCGAGATACTGATCCCATTGTAAGGAGCCTAGTTTAGCTAATTATATACAAACTCAATATAAATTATTTAGTTCTTAATGTTTTAATAAGTAAAATCGGAATGAGTAGATTACACATGCACGAATCATCGTAGGGATTGCATTCGCAATTCGCATTCATCTGTGCAAGTAAATAATATTATATTAGATGAATTTAAAATAAAGTGGATGTAACTATAGGTAATAAAATACTTAATACAAAAAAAATACAAAAGAGGAAGCCACTAAATTTTAATAATTAAATAGGTTATATTAGAGTAAGGCCCAATTAAAAGATAAGGTACCACTATTATTTAAATTAAAAGAACAAAAACTCGAATCGGTGTGTTCCGTCAGCTGCACTTGAGAGCCAGTTCCTTCTAGGCTTTGTGTGCTTACCACCTTCGACCACATCATCACTTACCATAGTGAGATTGAGGTCAAACACAGGCCTATACACAGTAAAAAAAAAAAAAAAAAAACTCATATCTGTGAATATTACTCCTACTTATTGTTAATCCATTAGCATCGCTACGTCTATAAAAAAAGATGTACTTAAAATTAAGTAGTCCATAATATTAACAAAGCTCAAGGTCGGATACCAATAAAAACTTCTAAATTATAAATCAAGGAGTAATAAACCTAATAATAATGTAAAAGATCGATAAAATCAACCACGCATGAACTTTGAGTGGGTAAGAGGCAATTGACCAATCACAAGTACTAATTTTGCACAGACCAGATTGGTTTTACTGAAGTAATTTGTCACACTGAACTCGATTAATGGAACGATAAATCACACTTGGATACTAAATGTGCCTTGATGAATGTTATTGATGTTGAATAAGGAGCTGTAGATTTATAGTTACTTGTAAGATTGACAGACAAGGTGGAAGGAGCTTTGATAAGATAAGTTACTATGCTGCAAATAAGACTAGAATATTGCCCGTAGAAAGACTTGAATACATGTGAATAAATATATCATGTTTATAGTACTTAGTGCTATAAACATGAGAATGAGTCGAGAGAGTTTAAGTTTTGAATTAGCAGAATACACAATCATATGATAATAATTATAGCGGGAACGCGGATGGATAGAGCCACAGGGGATAGTTATAGAATATAATATACTTTATAGTACACATCACATATCAGAACATAACAACATTTTACAAGGCATTCAAAATGGCGATCACAACATAGGCGGCCTTATTGCTAAAGCTATTTCTTACAGACAACCTTTGGGTACTATAAGAAACGCCTTTTAAATGGCCTGTGTAGAAAAATCTAAATACAAATCCTAATAGACTTACATTAAAAAAACTAATACGTTTTATAAACCGAAAGTAAATAAATAATAACAATAACAACATTGAAGAATAAAGTAAGAAAAAAGGAAAAGAAAGTAAGTAATTAAATTAATAGACTATTTAAAACAGTGAATAATCTGAAATAACTAATGTTTTGAAAGATTTTATCGTCTCAGCTTGTCTAATATCATGCGGAAGAATATCGCATAATCATAATTTTTATTTCAACGCGTCAGATATTTTAGCAGGAATCATACTAGTATAGAAGCTATTAGAAGCTCAAAACAAAAGTTCAATAATATACAGTTAAAGAATATCTTTAATAATTTTATATAGCACTAAGTACTATAAACATGATATATTTATTCACATGTATTCAAGTCTTTCTACGGGCAATATTCTAGTCTTATTTGCAGCATAGTAACTTCATCAACGTGTCCATCTGTCGTGGTCGGTACCTGGATGGGTGACCGCCTAGTGGTATTTCAAATCGAGCGTTTCCGTGCTTCGGAAGGTACGTAAAGCCGTTGGTCCCGGTTATCACTTAATTGTGATAGTCGTTAAGCTAGTTGGATGCCTCAAAGGCGGCTTGAAAAATTCCAACAGTAGGTTGACCACTAGCCTACCTCCACCAATCCGCAATGGGCACGCGTGGTGGAGTATCTGCCCAGTCCCTTTCACCCTCATTTGTGAAAGGAGGCCTGTGCTCAGCAGTGGGACATTATAGGCTGACGATGAAAAGAATATCTTTAAAAAAATGATTATTAAAAAAAAAATACTAAAATTCATACACAACTGAGTAGAACACCAGTGAAAACAATTCATTCCGACCTATCCTACCCAGAACAAAGCCTATGATAAACCATTTCCGGTTCTCGATACCAATTTGCGCTGACATCCTGTTCTACTTCCACTATGATGATTATCCCATAATATCTAAAGCAACAGAATCTTTTATCTCATCATCCATTGCTTCTTTACATCTATAGTCGGCACACACTTATAGTTTAAAAGCAGCAATGTATTAGAACATCTGAAACTGTAAAGTGTAAATATTTGCGGTCCATGGTCAAAGGTATATGGTACACCTAATATCTCTCATTGGTGTGAAGTATTAACTTCTTTAGAATTTTGAAAATGTTTTCGCTTAGATTCGGGTACCAATTTTATTGTGAGAAACTACAAGATGCGTTTGGAATATCTAATAATAATATAAATCACAATCAAAATCGTCCCACGCTTTCATTTTAGTTATTTATTAAATATTTCATAATTGAAATTTATGGAAATGTGACCGTTTCGTGGCAGTTTATTTACCATTTTTTTCAATTATAACTACCAATGTTTAATTGTATGCACATTTAGAATGCACGTAAAAACATTTTCCTCAAATAAGATAGAAAGACCAAAACTCTGTGTAAAAAATTCAAGCAGATATTTGTAAAATTCAAGCTCAGACTGAAACAAAAAACAAGGGCAGGGAACTTTAACAATTTAGCTATTTTTAAAGTCTGGTTTATAAAAACGTGGCTGGACATGGGGAAAACAAGAGTTTCAAAGCATTTGCATAATTCTGTAAATTTTTCGGATATAAATATTTTCTGCATTTTGTTAGGGGTTGTTGAAATTATGTTTTGCTTTTATTCTACTATTTTACAGATGGTGAGTAACAAAACTGAGGTGTTTTACGGTTTTACTACTAGATGTGCTGAGAATTTGAGCAGGTAAGTGATAATGATGATACATTGAGTAGGTGTTTGGGCTAGAATATTTTAATCCTTCTAGTTTTAACAATATTTTATTTCACAAATAACTAGATCACAGATAACCAGTAGCTTATGGTGATAACTATTCTGAGTTTGTAAACAACGAACGTTTAGTAAAATTTCAGACAGTGAATTGAAGAAGGAGAAACTTATTAAAAATTCTTTACCAGACACAATTAAATAATGTAGATGTAACTCAATAACTCGAAGGCCGATCCTTTTGTTTCTCTGTCAATAAAATACTTCTAAAGTCCCTTTGGAACAAAACTATCAATTCTGAAGACAAGCCGCTTTAGAAGATAATGGGATGAAATCCATTCAAGCGTGTCCAAGCGTGGTCTTAAATAAAGCCTCTAGTATGAGATCCAATCAAAATAAGATCTTGGACACGATTAAACGTTTATTGAGTGGATTTTCTATTTTAGAGATAACCAATCTCCAGATTCAGGGATTGTTTTTGCCACACATTGTTTCAAATAATGAATTTTCTTTAGTATTGTTCTTTAGGTTATTTCCTTTTTATTACACGATTGAAAATATATTGGTTCACTAGTTTCTCGTTACAAAATGTGTATACTTCGATAGGCTGATATAAAAATACTTCGACAAATTACTTTTTTATTTTTAGTAAATTTTTCGATAATCTTCTAGATGATGAATTTAACGATGATCAAATTATAACTATACATAAATAAAGAGATAAACTTTTGGAATTTGTAGAATCAATTGGAATCTTATCGTAGTTATCTACAGTACTAGAAATTATTTACAGAAATATTTATTATGATTGTGAGTTTCTACATTCCTAATTCTTACATACAATTTGAATATGGAATGAACTGCTTAGAAGATACATTTCAAATACAAAACATATTTATTTATAGACACTAATCAGTAACCCCGATAAAAATATGCCTGCCATCTGCCATGATGACGCGCGTTTTACGTTCCGTAAATTATCAATAGATGGCGTTAGTAGTATTTTACATCGCGATGGTAATGTATTCTCACCGAATCATGACTTCCCCGCGATACTCTAGTCAAATTGCCATCAGGAGGGTCTTAACTGACTCGACTGAACAGCGGGTGATGATTAAGGAAATGATCTCTTTGATTAAACTCCGCTCGCTTAAGTCTCAACTATCGCAGAGACTTTTGTCGAATAACTGACGCTGTTTTTGGCACCTTTATAAAATTGAAACCTCCTTCGCAAGTACTAGTTCTACCTAACGTAGCTCGCGTACTTGAATGAATGAAACATTTAATATTATGTATCAATGAATGAACGAATGCCCGGTGTTAGTAAATGATAAATGTAATTAATTAGGTAAATAACATGTAATAATTGCTCTTGCACTCTCTATTACTCAGAAATGCCAAGTAAGCATTTTTTTTTATGGAACATAATTAATATAGAACCTCAATCAAACATAAGTAATGATTTATTCAATTGAATTTTAATTCTGGATATGATTATTATTTATTTATTTTCGGTTAACACAATCTTCAATTAAATTCAATTGGCTTTTGCGGAAATGCCACCACAACTTCGCCAATGACACGTGATATTAAAACCATGAGACGCGTTTCTTGAGATATTATTATGACGTCGCGTTCTTATAATTGGAGGGTCAGTTTATACTTTATACCATGTATCACCTGTTCGTATTTAGTGCGAAAACTTTTTTACAGTTCTCGATACCATAATTTTAAAGTGACTCATAGAAAAGTAAATGCGGGAACTTTTTGTACCAGCATAATAATATCGACCTTTACTTGTACAATAATGTAATTGTTATAATGGTAATACGTTCAACACAGCTGCGTCTTATTTAAACACCTCTTGAAAGTTGCTCGAATTAGCTGAGTGTAATTTCAGAATCTTTAATACGTCGTATCAAATGTGAAGAAAATATTCACAAACACTGAGGATAAAAGTCTCTCGTGATGTTGAGACCCATTGAAAGTGTCACGTAAAATGTCGAATCCCACAAAATTGTTTTACCTTTTATCACGGGAAAATATTAAAAAAAAACAGAACGCGAGTGAAAACTAAATTGCATTCTACCATGGACGAGTAGATTCTACTAATATCACAAAACATGCAAATATGTGTGTATGTTTAATTCAGTTTTTATGTTTGTTCCTCAATTTCATTGTAATGGCTGCACGGATATAGAAAAGTTTAGGTAAAAAGGTAGATCGAATTATGGAAACTTTGTATACCGGGAATACCTACTGTAGGTAGACTCTTTTTTTGTAGGTACAACAGGGACGCAGAAGAAATTTGAGAATAAAAAATCTATTCTATCGGACTTATTAGCCCTTAGAAATCGCACTATAGTCAATCGATGTGACTGTAAACCGTAAAACAGAGCATCGTGTTCATTGGAGCGAGTCACCGCGCGGTCGACGTCGTCGACTGTCAAGTTCACTTCACCGGTCGCTGCTTTACTTAGCGTTTTTGTTCGAATTATGAAGGAGTTATGTAACTAATACATTTCCTTGACTGTACAGCAAGGCTGTGGAATAAGCGTCTAGTCGTGTATAATATTAAAAATAATTAATAAAATTGTCAGAAAAAACCTATACAAATCTCGCACAATAATCTTACAAAAACAAGAAAAGTCAAACTCTAAGCTAATACAAATATAATAATAATATTGAAACAAAACACGTAGTTTCAATGGCAAAACTTATTTGGTAACATAACAACGCGTGAGCGTGACCCTTCGTGTTTGAGACACATCGAACACTATACTCACATAATTGTGAGAATTCTCTGTTTGTCTTAACCACAGATATACATCTAAATAGATGCCGCGAGTGTATGTACTTCGCGTGTCAAAATTTGTGCATAAATGGGGTCGAATGTTCTTCTTTTGAAACTGTTTCGCGCGGACAGGGAACTCGCATAAGGCTGCATGTGTCCACATGTGTAGCGATGGATGTGTTTAGCTGACAAATAGGATAGCTTAATTTGTTAAAAATCGAATGCTAACTTAACTAAATCAATCTTGTGACGTCGTGTGAGTAGGTACCAAAAAATTACACGCTTGGTTTTCATACGGATTGAGGGACTTGCGGTATCTATTTACATTTATGTCTGTCTGTGGTCTTAACATAGACTTGCTCTCAGTAAGTAAATGTTAATCTATGTACCAACATATTTCACAATGTACTAAATTGGTAAGTGATGGAAGAAACTAAACTAGTATACTCATTATCCAGACTAGTCCAGTTCTCAAGAAAGTGAAGGATCATGCTCATGATGATAAAGCTTAGGTAGGAGTAGAAGCTAGTGTATTCTGATTTAGTCATTCAAATACTTACTTAGTGTTGGGTAGGTAGATTAGCAGAGATAGGTGGTTAAATGGTGGTGGTAAAGTGGTGGTTGGTTAAATAGCTTAGAATAGAAGCTCATAAGAATTGGGAAGAACAATGAGCTAATCCAGACATTTTACTAATTTGATTCAAAGGTATCCTAAGACCTTCTTCCCACAAGGTTATCTGACCGCAAAATAAGCATTCTATGGAAACCAGATAGCTGTCCGCTTACTTTTTTTACATCTAAAGATCAAACTTAACCGAATCAGGGATATAACACCAATTATGATAACTCTCATAATATTCAACTAAAGAACGACATTTTTTATTGCCTTGTAGTCTTAATTTGTAAAAAAATAATTGAACCTCTAACACTGCTAAATTAATCTAGAATCTGTATGTCATAGTCTAATAACTCCGGAACGGAAAAACGTATCATGTTAAAATTCCTTGTTATAATTACTTTATCGTATGCTGCATTCAGTTTTTCAAAGATTTAGATGTCGCAGTAGTATAGTTAATAAAGTTAAAGTTACGAATAATAAATTTGGGCTGCCTAGATGTGGTCTGTGTAGTACCAGTGAGTAGGTCAAAATTCTTATGAAGCTTATGAAATTTAATAAACCTGGCCCAATTCTTTTATTCGCATGACTATACAATCACTAGCCTGAATTTGATTCTCCAAATTGGTAGTTTCCCATTTTATTTCAATCAGACGGAACACGATGTTCTTGCCTGATGACAGACGCATAGAGCACACATTCGTTTATCCGTATACTTGGTCTTTTCCCCACAATCCATAGCACCCAAATACGGACAACTGGCTAGTAATGTACAAAAGCAATATAATTATTACACACAACCATACATAGAAGTGACCAACTGCCGTGAAATCATGCGCTGTGGCGCATAATAGTTTCTTGTACATGACCTACAGTCGTACAATAGCATTAAAAGGTGTTATTTTTGTTCATTAGCTTTGGGCGAGGCCACTGCATTTGGAAGGAAACGGGGTCTGACTGTATCTGCATAAAAATGCACTGGGGATTGCCAGATGTAATATTTTCCGCTATCCTGGGTTAATCTGGGAAAAAAGTCGTCGTGGTGCAATAAACTTATTCTACATTAAAAATATTACACGTGCCGCTATCTGCAAGACTCAGTTGCCATGTACATAGACTCAAGGGATTACCTACAGATTATTATAAACTGAAAATACCTATGTCACACCACTGACTAAAGACCCTCACACCGTAGGTACTTACTGCTACTGCGCAAAGGCCAGCCGTAGGGTTTACGCACTCCGTGATGACCTTTTTGAGGGTATTTTTTTCATAGGTATAGATTCGGGCTATCAACGTGCCTATAGACTGGTCATATAACTCATATACCTTCTCCTCTAACAAGGATGCGGATGAAGGCCATAGTCCACCGCGGGCTCACCGTCATGTAGTCCGCGAGCATTTGGTATTTATTGTTTCAGATCTTCAAAGTTCTATCGCAAAGGCCTAAATTATCCTTCGAGATGTCAGATATACATAATGAGGACAAATAATTCTAATTAGATAATAATATAAAACGGCAGCTTCATTTAACCCCTATTATTACCACAAACAAAGCATATAATCGCAAGATAAGTATACAAACTATAAATTACCATGTTACCCAGTGGAGCTTGAATGCGTACGCAAACGAAGCCGGGGTATTAAGCTGGGCACAATAAACAGCTACAGTGTCTGCAGTATTTAATTAGAACAAAGCGATTCTAATACTGTAAGACGATGATTCATTGATTGGGTGAGGTAAGGCGGCACTATTTGAAACTACGTTGTGGTTAGGGTTGGCACCTGATACTTTAAAATTAAAATACAAGAATAACAACATACAATGTAAAAAACCTTTAATAAAATACTATTCACTCAGCCATTAACTCATCACACAAACAGTTATTAAGATGATAGATAATTTTATGAATTCATCGTATTCGTATATAAATATCCTGGGACATTCCTCATACGACTGTGTATGATCCCAAACTAAGCAGAGCTTATACTATGGAAACCAGATAACTGATATAATATAATATACTACTTTTTTGTTTGTAAATACATACTTAATATACATAATCACACCCAGACTCAGGCAAGCATGTCCTGGTTGGGAATCAAACCCAAGACCTGCGGCGCAATAGGTGGAATCTTAACCAACTGTGCCAACTGGCCTATCAAATATAACCGGGTTGGCATGGTTCGTAAGACACCTTACTGTCATGAAATTGTTTATTGAGTCTGGGTGTATTTATATTAGCTATATTTAAAAATAGTCAATTTTGTAGTTTATCTACAGCTTATTAGTTCCTATAGTACAAGACCTGCTTTTTTTGGGATCAGGTAGCCGTGTGTGATCGAATATCCCATTTTTTTTATTTATTTATGTATTCTCGACTCTTGATTGGTAGGTTTTTCAAAAACAGAACTATGCCGCCCAAATTAGGAAATATAACAGGTGGAGATTTCGAGATGGCATTTTTTCGAAACCTATGTTGGGTTAGTCATGCTAAACAAGATTTACTATGGGAACAATAGAGAATTCTCAAAAAAAAAAATTTACTTTCCTTACAAAACGTCAACCTTGCTCGATCATAATGTATGAAAAGCAAAAATTTTTTTTAAGTTTTCATTGTTTGTCCAATAGCAAAAGTCGTTCAGCATGAGTCATCCAACATAGGTTTCGAAAATATGCCATCTCAAAATCTCCACCCAGTATAGGTATTAACTTTTCATGTAAAATATTTACAAAACTTACGATAGACAACCCTGTACACAATGACTTGCCCGATATATCTTACACAATACGTGCTTACATTACTTACACCTCACTTGTTCTTATAGCACCTTACTATTGAAATACCATGAGTATATTACAAGGGAAATAATTTAAATCTGAGGAATTTAAAAAAGGTATAAATCTGTCAGCTAACGTTCACCAGAATGCTGGACGCATCACTTAGATGGCGAAGCTGATTCTCTGACCGAACGAAGCCAGCACGAGTTTCTTAACCAGGTGTTTTGAGATAAAAATTATAGATATAAATATATATTTTTATACTGTGTATAGGCCTGTGTTTGTTGACAATCTCACCATGGTAAGTGATGATGTGGCCGATGGTGGTAAGCACACGAAGCCTAGAAGGAACTGGCTCTCAAGTGGAGCCTGCCAGAACACACCTAGACATGCTAGATGCTTGGCGACAGATTTTCAACTTGAAGGTGGTAGCCAGCCAGATGGGTACTACAAAGTACCCTACCACCATGCTATGGTTTCCTCACGATGTTTTCCTTTACCTTAAGCTCAAGTTTTATATATAATTCGAATCGAACCCGGGGCCTTCGACTCGGTTTCCGACGTCACTACCACTGAGCTATCATCGCCTTAAATAACTACTTAGTTATACTGGCAAAAGACTGGCAATAACTAAGTTAGCTACAAATCTCGATGCCTGGGATAATTTTAATAACTAATTATTAAACCTGAGTAAATAATGATCACTGATTAAACTGTCAATATGTTTATAAAGGAGCTAATAAACCGTGATAATATAATTGCAAATAATGATTAATACGTTTTATCAACGCCTACGAATACCTATGGAAACCACACATAATATGTACCGTAACGAATTCCCCATGATAATACGGTAAACGGCAAATCAAACAAGTGTGAATTATTTCTTTAGGTCAAGGACAATTTGAACAATGAACTTTTAGATATTCCAAAAACGAAATTTATTTCCTGAGTGCCTTGAATTTATGATATTTGCATTGTTTTATGTTTCTGTGTGAATATAAATGTATGGCGGTCATTCGTGTTTTAATACATCGGGTCTCGTGGAGAGATATGTTCTTTTTTTTTTATACAACTTAAGTCGGTAAACAAGCATACGGCCCGCCTGATGGTAAGCGGTTATCGTAGCCATATAGACGCTTGCAACACAATAAGCATCGCTCACGCGTTACCTACCTTTCCCCCCTCTCCTATAAGCTCTGGCGACCTTACTCACGCGCAGGAACACAACTTTACACAAAATAAAGTTATTTGGCTGCGGTATTCTGTAAGGTACTTCCCCAGTCGAGCTGCTCTTTGAGCGAATAAACGTATTTTCGGTATGTCAACAACGTACGGGTGAAAGTTTTCCTGGCGTCTTGTATATAAATAAAGTTATAGTGTGGCCGCCGAGAGAATGCGTTTCTGACACCTGTTAATATTGGGCTCAGAAACGGCTAATTCTATTACGATGGGAATTCACAGGAAAGTTCAGTATTTCCTTAGCCATAGCTGAGTGAACGATCCATCACAATCAGAGCCCTTTCCGTGATTTGGCCAATATTAACATCTGTTACAAACGCATTATCTCGGCGGTCGCAATGTAAGTTGTAAGGACCTCTCAAACAGTAGCAGTTTGTTTGTAGTTTTTACTTGTACGTAGTATTTATCTACTCTGAGGTTTTTACCCTCGAAATAAATTAGAATTGTCATTTATATCGGTAAACAAGCGATGGCAAACTTTTACCATCAACTAATTAATTTCCAAGGCTTGTAAACAAGTCGATTGTTGGTTAAACTGGGGAATTGAACCTTGTAATACCTAATTATGTATTTTTAGTCCAAAGTGAGAGGGTGTTTAGCTACACAGAAATAGTCTTTACATTTGATTTTACGCGGTTTTAATGCGGATCTTCTGGATTTTGTGTACCTCCTTTATAGAGGAAAAAACCCTTTAGAATAGTAATAACAAGTTCCAATTCCACAAATGCACACACAAAACATCAGATTCAAAAAGTATTTATTCTATTTAGGCTCTGATAAGGCACTTATGAACGTAAACAAATGACTCTACACCGGTTCCAAATACAACTTGAACTGAGGACTCCGGCAAGAAACTCATCCAATCAAAGATTCCGACTCCTGAGGACGTCTACGATAAAAGTTAACATAATAGAATAACAGGAGAGATAGAAAAGTATTGCATATTTAAAGTGGTAACATTGGTCGGCAATCATTCCTGGTCAAGCATTGAACTTTTCTAAAAGCCATTCTGACGCATGGGTCATAAAAAAAAGAACTTTTTTATATCCTAAAAGAGTTTATTCGTATCACGTATTAAAAAAAGTTAGCACAAAGAAACATCATTCATTATCCGTAATTATAACGTATGAAGATACTTATTAATGTTATTTCATTTACATAATTTGTTAATCAATTTTGTTTTTATGTGCGTATCTATTTTATTCTTTGTACCTTTATTTTCATTATCATTTTGTGTTAAATTAAAATATATACAAAGGATATATAGTTACTTGACGCCGAAAAGTTAAAAACCTTCAATTAAATATATTAATTACTTATTAATTAGTTTTATGTGTTAGTAAGTAAATGAGCGGTACGATAAAGTAAGGCTAACTAAATACCATCGCAACTCTGTGAGTTACGTACATTAACAGCTCAGTACCTTCTTCGTTCTTGAATTCTGCTAGTGCTCTAACGTGTTATTTTGCAGTTTACGTCAAAATGGTAGCATAAAAGTATTACAATATATACATATATGGAATGGGCTATTCAAAAGCTTTCATTTGATACCCATATTGTAATAATAAAGAAAACTGAGGTAGCAAATAAGCAAACGGTCCTCCTGATAGTAAGCAGGACTATATAGTCCTTTTGACATTTGCAACACCAGGGGTACCACTCCCACAGTACAAAAGTCTTCATATCCTTTTTGAAGAATCCCATTGTATAATCAACATAAATACCATAACGTAATAGTAGTAGATTATACAAATTTTCTTCGTAGACACAAAATAAATGATCCGGGAAACATTAAATCCCTCGGCATGGCGGGTAAAACGGGGCAGGAGCTATGTATATACGACGGTAAGGCTGATTTATAGCGTTATCAGGTAATAATCTTTTTAAGACGTAAGCTTAGGTGCCGACGATTCTGCACTGCGGCTCTGTTTGGATCATTGGATCGCTTGCACAGATACCTGCAATCTTAGTGGTGATCCTTGCAACGCTTTTTAGTACTCCTAAGCTGTTCTTAGTTTTCCTTATGGTAAAGAAAGAAAGAAAGAAAATACATTTATTCTGCAATAGCACACAACACAATTACACGAACATAAAACAGTACAGAGAGAAAAAATAATAATAATAAAAAGAACATGATAATTGTGTGGTGTGACAACAGAAATGGACAGCGACTCAGTTGTAAACTGTGAGCCCAGTACAGGCACCGAGCTACAGCACTGATTTTCAGTCGCTGCCAAAGGTGACGTCACTAACAACAAAATCAAAAAAGTAAAGTAGCAGTAAGGTACAGTATTACCCAACTGATAAGGCGCGTCGTGAATCTTCGTTCGCACAGAAAAGAAAGTACGGACCGAAGATTAACAACAATAGCATTTCCCGCACTTTGTATTTTCTGCGCAGGTACATCGGTAAGCCATATTAGTTGGGTACTACTGTACTTTGTAGTACTGGCTGGCTGGCTACCCGTATAAAGTTTCGTTAGTAGTATTTTCCAGTTCTAGGCTTTGTGTGCTTACCACCTACGGCCACATCGTCTACCAAACTACACACACACACACCCCATGGTAACATACCAAAATGGCATGGGGAAAATACTGTAGGGGAGCATTTAGTTTAAATGCATACGGGTGTTTACTTATAATATGTAACCAAACTCTGTACCAACTAGCATTTTTTTTATAGCGATGATTGCTCAGTGGTAGTGAGGTCGGATACCGAGACGAAGGTCCCGGGTTCTAATCCTACAGTGAGCTTGAGCTTTCGGTGAAGGAAAACATCGTGAGGAAACCATAGCACGGTGGTAGGGTACATCTGGCTGCCTACCACCCTCAAGTTAAAAATCTGTCGCCAAGCACCTATCGGTGCGTTCTGAAGCTTCACTTGAGAGCCAGTTCCTTCTAGGCTTTGTGTGATGACCACCTTTACATAGTAAAAAAACACATAATTCAAACTCCAGTATCTACCATAAAATATTAGCGATATTGCTGTTTTCATTGTTCACTATGTCGAACCAAACATAGGTATAGGTATCCATATATGGATACTTCAGAGACGAGAGATACGTGAGCTATAACCCTGGTATAGCAAGAGTCCATAGGGATATCGTATTCGCTTACCACCAGGCGGGCGGTATGCTTGTTTGGTTTAATAAATAAAAGAAAAAAAGCCTGTAATAAATTCAAAGCATGGTTTACGCACAAACGACGTTACAAAGTGGCAGGTGTAAAAACTACGCGAGGGTCGTACTTGAGAGCGTAATTAGAGCGACCTTGCCGAGGACGTGTGCGTCTGCGCAATATACCGTTTTTGTGGGAAAACCTTATGTTTGTGACACTGAATAATGGTACACCCATAAACTATTCGAGTATTTTTTTACTTGCTGATAATACACTGATATGCTATTATCCTTATATAAAATATAAGGCCTGACTGATTGATTGGTTGATCAACGCTCAATCTAAATCACTGGTTTTGAAACCCTCTACCTTCTTCGCTTAGGTTTGTACTATAGCATATATAGGGGCGTATGAAATAAATTCCTGAAATTTGACCCCTAGAGGGTAAAATAGGAAATGTTGAGTGAAATCGCAGGACGGGAAGCTTACAGTTAGCAGCCGCTGGAAATGGTGTTAAGTTAATTCTGGCTGGCTACCACCCTCAAGCTAATACTAATAGCTGCAATCAAAATCCAGGTCAAGGTCGGGTTATTTTTTATACTTCTATGTCGGCAAACTAGCATAAGGCTCGCCTGGTGATACGCCGTTACGTTGCCCTATGGACGCTCACCCGTTACCTACCTTTCAACCCTCACACGTGCAGGAACACAACAATATTTGGCTGTAGTATTCTCGAAGGTGGAGTACTTCCACAGTCAAGCTTCTCAGCGAAATAATACTTTAGCCTTCTTAAAGCTGGAAAATGTCCTATTTCAGTTTTCCCAAACTGGGACTGACATCAATCATTATAATTCAACATAATCCTAATAACTTGAGCTATATAGGCTTTAATGTTATTAATATACCTAAACTGCAATTTACATTGTTATTTTGTTGTAAATCTACCTGAGAATTATAAATGGTTGCAGATTTGCGCATCTGATTTTAAATCGCGATAAATACACTTAAACAACATAAGTTGTGACAAATAACATACGACACTTATGTAAATTTAAATTAAAGATACTTGTGTAGCAATTTCTGGTTATAGAGTGGCTTACCTAGGTTCTGTTTAAAGGATTTATATCTAGATAAGAGAAAATTAAATAATATAGCTTAGAATCTAGACAAGAGTTTATCTCATTTATAAAAGCTGTTTATTGAAATGGTCAGATATATAATATTACAAAGTTTGACAATGATAGAAAACTAGTCGTTAAATACGTGATCATAAACTCAGACTCATAACTAAGTGCACTTATGAACGTTAGAATTGACTCTACTATCGTTTCAGAATGCACTTATATTCTTTTATATGCGATTATGAGTAAGGTCGGTGTAGAATTTATTGTAAAGATGTAAATTTTTGGTTTTTATAATTATTATTTATTTATTTACAATAAATACATTCGGCATTCGCGTTACAGGCTTTGCTTAGTCTGAAGGTCATAAGCTAATTCTAAGTCATAAGAAAAAACCTCCAGCATGCATACATATTGCTGAAATAAATAAATTTTCATTTAAAAAAAAAAAACATTTTCGTTTCTTCTATTAGACCCTTTTATCCGACAATATCGGCATTCACAGCTTTCTTAATCATAATTAATTTTACGTCACTGTATTTTGAGAAAATACCGTAACATATTTAATGGCTAGCCCCTTAAGTTTAAATTCAAACGAATTGTCAACAAACAATTGAAATATTTTCACAAAGAACATGAGTTAACATTACAGAAAAATTTCAAGACCATTATATTTTAATGCATAATTTACATTATTGTTTATGTTAAGAAATAGTTTTTTTTTATGACAACTGTTTCAAAATCATACGCTCCACATGATGGTAAGTCGTCTCCGTCGCATATGGTTATTTGATTGCTGTTGTAATGCGGACCTTGAAGACCTTTCTTTCCGCCCTTTTTGAAGAACCCCGCTTCCACCAATTAAGAATTTACAGTGGCAAGATAAGATAAATATATTTGTACACCACATAAAAAGTACACAAAAAAAGTAATAACAAATACTAGAAGAAGTAATACAAAACAGGCGGGTCTTATTGCTTAAGCGAAATCTTCCAGACAACCTTTGGGTCACAGGATATATAATAATATTTCAAGTGTAGCACATAGATGTTTAAAAAAATCAAGACGGAGTGTCAAGCGAAAAATTAAGTGAAGCCGAAAATTTCCTACGTATGCGTGACTAAAATAAGTACTGGCCGAAGCAAGCACAAATGATACTGAGCCTTATTGCTCTGTCAACGTCTCAATGTGGAATGACAACCTATGGTATATAGGTGTGTGTGAGGCCATGTATTTACAAGAACGCCGGCTTCCTTTTGGTGCTTCACTCGTTTATAGGGCGACACTAAGTCCAGATATTTTTATACGTCCATGGTGTAGCACCAGATTTCACTAAAATACATATATTATTATATTAAATCCTAATACACAAAATAAATATAAATCCTAATACATAAATAACAAACTAGTACTATTAAAATAATCCTAACTATCCTAATCCTAACTAATATTATAAATGCGAAAGTGAATGTTTGTTTGTTACACCTTCACGCCTCAACTACTCAACGGATCATCATGAAATTGCATGCATACCAAATTTCAAATTCCTGTAAGAAACGATTTCTCTCCATGCATGTAAGAAAGACTGGACATGAGGAAGTCGTGATCTAGCTCATGGGCTACACATTGGATTTGCATTGAAGTGACTTTGATTTAGACTTCTCAAACAAAGCGTGCACTAGTTTCTGTTTCTTTTACTCGCGTTTCCACTTGCACACACAGCGCAAGCACCTTCTAATTGCAAGATCCCTTGCACTGACGTCATATTGTGTCCATTGTTCGTTGTGCTTGTTGACTTAATACATTTAGCAAGTGGACAGTAAAGGTCGTGGAAACCTTGTTTGGGTCCTTGGAAACAGCTATACATTATCTTGTTTTATTTCAATGGAGTTTGAGTGTATATCCTATTTAGTTTCATACTGACTGTTTTTAGGGTTCCGTAGCTAAATGGCAAAAAACGGAACCCTTATAGATGATGTACATTACGATGCAAAATTCCACCGAAAATTGGTTTGAACGAGATCTAGTAAGTAGTTTTTTTTAATACGTCATAAATTGAAATTCATATCAAAATCTCAGGTCTATACTACCATTTACTTATATACCTACAGGTTTGTACGGAACCCTCGGTGCGCGAGTATGACTCGCACTTGGCCGGTTTTTACTACTAAGTTAGCAACTTTCAGTGGTGCTCCAGTCCTTCACACTTTTTCGACACCATTTCTGTGTTCGTTGGTCTTAGAGTACCCTATTTTATTAGCTTCATCCTTATAAGTGAGGTGTGAGCAGGACAGTCCTATTTGCCAGCACTTTTCAGGTGGCTTTATTGTCTGCCTAACGGATGGATCAAATCTTATTTTATAAATTAAATGCTAGTCAAAACACTAAAACACTTACCCCCTTACTCACAAAGCGCTATTTAACTAGTATACTGATTAAATGGTCACGTAAATAATGTCACAATTTTGACAATGATAGTAGAGTGACGTTATTTACGTGACCCTTTAAACAGTATATTAGTTAAATAAAGTTTTATGAGTAAGGATGCTATTTAATATTTCAAACAAAAATATTAAACACATAAAAGTAAAAATCTGGCCATAAACATTTTGTGTTTGGTAACAAACTTGTTTTACATTTTAATTACTAAGTGTCAAGTTAAAACATTAAGTAAGTCACACCTATATGACTAACCTGTGGTAATTAGGCCTTGCTTTTTGTTTCTTCACAACTCAGCGTAAAGTTACTCAGAATTCCTTAATTACCAAATAACTAATACTGTTTGTCTGTTAGTCTAAACCGCTGGACCGATCGCGATGAAATTTGGCACGCAGATAACCTATGGTATGGAGAGGGACAAACACTGCTTGTATTCCAGGAAAGTGTGGGACAGATACTTACTATATCCTACTGGGAAAATATCCTGGGACATTCCTCACACACGGTCATCTGATCCCGAACTAAGCAGAGCTTGTACTATGGAAACCAGATAACTGATATGATACATATACAACTTTTTGTTTGTAAATACATACTTAATATACATAATAACACCCAGTCTCAGGACATGTCAACATATAAAGGTAATGATTTAGTTTTTATTTCGAAAAGACTTCAACGAGCACTGTCCTTATAATAATTTTACTACAAAATAATTAATATAAGTTGTACTTTTTTTATGGTTCACATTAATTTTATGTTAAATTGGGAATATTCATAAGAAACCAAAGAAAATATATTTATTAGCCACACCTTTTTCAACAAATGAAAATCTATATTAATAATAACAAGTAAGGTAACATTTCGTGTGATAATAAATTTGACCACCAGATCAACCACAACATAATGTTGGGTGAAGTCAGCAAATAGTACAGGATTTCAGCCGGCACCAGAAGACCTTCTTGATCATTTAATGCAAGTGAATGGTCACAAAAAAAGTACGCATACAATTTGTCATAGATACAAAAAAAAACTTAACAAGGCAATACTATAAAGGCACAATCATATAAAAAATATAACTTTCAACTACCAAAATAACTATATAATAATAAATATAACAAAAAATACATGCAGCGGGTCTAATGCGAAAGTGAATGGCAATGAACTTCATTGAAATTGGCTACCATTTTCTGGAGATCATATCAAACGAGTCAAAAATGCCCGTAAAATATAATCTATTTATCATCTATCATCATCATCAGCCTATATTGTCCCACTGCTGAGCACAGGCCTCCTTTCACAAATCAGGGTGAAAGGAAATGGGCAGATTCTCCACCACGCGTGCCCACTGCGGATCGGCGGAGGTAGGCTAGTGGTCAACCTACTGTTGGAGTTTTCAAGTCGCCTGGGAGGCCTCCAACTAGCGTAACGACTATCACAATTAAGTGATAACCGGGACCAACGGCTTTACGTTCCTTCCGAAGAACGGAAACGCTCGATCTGAAATACCACTAGGCGGTCACCCATCCAGGTACCGACGGTGGTAGCTTAACTTTGCCCATCGATTAAGAACGGCTAATTATGCTACACCACGAGCGCTTCTCTATCTATGCTAATCTATTTATACTAATAATATAATACTGAAGAGTTTTTTTGTGTGTTTGCTTAAACGCAATGATCTCTGGAACTACCAGTCGGGTTCGAAAAATTCTTTCATTTATAGGAAGCTACATTATCGCCGAGTATTATAAGCTTTTTACACAGGGAACGCGGGTGGAACCGCGGGAGCCAGTTAGTAGTCCATAAATTGACGCATCCGATGCGTCTCCTTGGGGTCTAAATAGACGGGCCAGTTGGTTAGACTCTGGTAAAGATTCCACCTATTGCGCCGCAGGTCGTGGGTTCGATTCCCACACAAGACATGCATTTGTTGAACATGTCTGTATGTCCTGAGTCTGGTGTAGTTATGTATATTAAGTAACAAAAAGTAGTATATGTATTTTATCAGTTATCTGGTTTCCATAGTACAAGCTCTGCTTAGTTCGGGATCAGATGATCGTGTGTAAGGAATGTCCCAGGATATTTATATTTATTTAATATAATAAAATTCCAGTAAATAGGATATACTTTCTTACGCCGTTACCCCGCAGATAAGAACAAAGAAAATAGATCGTGTTCAGTCCATACCCTGACTTAGCACAAGTATAAAGATGTGTATTTTTAATTGTAAAATTAAATTTTGTAGGCATGAATATGAAACTCTGATTAATTATATATGGAAGCAATTATTTGTTAGACATCAGAGGAAATGTCGTAATGACGTCCTTTTAAGTTCATTTTATTACACACAAACATATTAAGTAGTACATATGACTAAAACGTTAGTTATATTTATAACCTTGAGTTTTTAACTAATTAAAGTTGCGCGTAAGACACGTAAGTTAAAGAAAAAGTTTCAAGATTCATAAGTTATGTAGGGGTTGTTAGTCTTTACTGATCTTCACTGAAAAAAAAATTATTTAACAGTAACACAAAATTTTACTACCAATAACCTAAACAGAGTGACTTGCGAACTAAAAATTACCATTAACAAAACTAGTTTTGGTTCATTACTAAATTGTTTGATTAAATCTAAGAGATATAAGATTAAATGTAACTAAAGTTAGTTTCCAGACAACAAAACTTCAACATACATAACTAGTTTTGTAGAACCTTTTTTTCAGTGTTATTGACACTCCAATATTCTAAATACTATAAGTTTTACCCTCATTTAATTTTGAGTGCCATGAGTATATACCTATAATTTTCATTGTTATCTAAAATAAGAGAGACATATGTAATCTATTGAGATTTGATGTAAATAAACATTAGATGCTCATTCTTCATAAAACCGGCTTTAAAGTAACTTTCACAGAAGTAGGTCTTATCGAAAAAGTTAAAACATAGTACGAAATAAAAAGGAGCATCCATACAATCCAGTCACGTCCCCGACACTTCTTTTTCAGGTTTCCGTACCCGAAGGGTGCCAAAAGGTGACCCTATTACTATAACTCCGCTGTCTGTCTGTCCGTCCGTCTATCTGTTAGTAAGCTGTATCTCAAGCACGGTAATAGGTAGACAGCTGAAATTTTCAGAGAATATGTATTTCTATTGCCTAATAATGAAAATTAAATATAATTAAAAATTAAAGGGGGCGTCCATACAAGAAACTACTTTTTTGTTTTTTTTTTTTCATAGCAATATAATAATACTTCAATATAGGCCTGTGTTTTACCACAGTCTCACCATGGTAAGTGATGATGTGGCCGAAGGTGGTAGCTCTCAAGTGCAGCTGTCGGAACACACCGATAGGTGCTTGGCGACAGATTCTCAGGCTTTAGGGTGGTAGCGAGCCAAGTGGGTCCTACAAACTACCTTACTATCGTTTCCTAACGATGTTTTCCTTCACCGAAAGCTCAAGTTCATTGTAGGATTCGAACACAGGCCCTTTATCTCGGTATAAAACTTCACCATGTAAATGCCGTGAGTCTGTGGCAGTGTCTGATGCCGCCCTTTAAGAATAATTGAACTTTTCAAACATGTTTTTTTTCTGACTGGTGAACTGCCGATGACAAGATAAATGTATAGGTATGAAAGGACATTTTAATCGTGACATTCCTGCGGTTAAAACCCTTTAAGAGTATTTTTCCGTGTAGGCAAGTAATTTTACCTTAGTATTGAAAAAAAAAGCGAAAATTTTTATGTGGGCAATTATACTGCTAAGACCGACCACAATTTATCAAATTAATCTGTATATGTTATACGTGAAGTAAAAATGATAGTATTGTTTATAATGACAACTGTAAATAAATATAAAGTACTTCATAAATGACTGTTTAATTAATAAATTCATTAATACGTACAAATCATTTAAAAAAAATATATAAACTTACCCCCTTACTCATAAAACGTTATTTAACTAATATACTGTTTAAAGGGTCACATAAATAACGTCACTCTATTGGTCAAATAATGTGACATTATTTACGTGACCATTTAATCAATATATTAGTTAAATAGCGCTTTATGAGTAAGGGGTTTAGTCATAGTTTATTATATAAATACGTAAAGGAAGGTAATTTATTCAAACATAAAAAAACAGTTGAATTTCGACCACCACGGTTCCACTAGTTGTCTTTTATTTCATCAGAATACAATTAGGTCCCACAGATAAAACAGCACCGCCTTCTATAAACAAGAGCGAAAGATGAATCCTGCATGCTGTAACAATTACGTAAAATAATACCAGGCTGCAAAACATGAACTGTATCTGCTAATAGCATCTTACCAACATATTGCAATTAATACTGACAATAAAGGCACTGGGAATTAAACGTGATGCAATTTTGAGCTGTTTTGGAATGAAAACTGTGAAGATAATTTAGGTTCAGAGTTAAGTCATAATGTCTGCCTATATTTCGAATCAAATTAGTCTGAACTGATTAATTATTGTGTAAATATAAAGCCGACCAGGTGCGAGTATGAGTCTGGCACGCACACCGAGGATTCCGCTTTTCAAGGTATATTTATTGGCTTGGGCCTTGGCAAAAACTACGCTTCATAAAAGAAAATAAAATCATTCTTTAGAATTTACAAATGAAGCCCTTATATACGTCACATGAACGTGTGTAATGTGAAAATTCGGTTCCACATTTTTGCCCCTTTTGCAAAGAAAATAAAAACTTTTTTTTTCATTTGCGATAAGAGAAAAGGACTGAGCAGGCAAACTATTCCTTTAAAATCTATAGCACTGGTGGTTACTGAATTGTACGGCTGTGACAGATGCATGGAGGGAGGGACGGAGTGGCTCCATGATGGTTCTTTATTACCTTAGGTTGGAACCCTAAAAACATCTGAATATATGAAATGACTTTATGATGAATTTTAAGTAAAGTTGATATCACCATTTCTTTTTATCCTTATGTAAGGTAAATTCACTATTTCTTGTTAGATCTCTTATCTTCTTATGGCAGATTTCAGAAATGTATCGCAAAAAACCATTCTAGCTAGCCTCTTTGCTAAATATTGCTTATCGATTAATTGCTTATTAACACAAGGTATTGCAAATGTAACGATGTACTTGTAGTTCTAAGTAGATCATCATCATCAGCCTATAATGTCCCACTGCTGAGAACAGGCCTCCTTTCACAAATAAGGGTGAAAGGGAATTGGCAGATACTCCACCACGCGTGCCCACTGCGGATTGGTGGAGGTAGGCTAGTGGTCAACCTACTGTTGGAATTTTTTAAGCCACCTATGAGGCATCCAACTAGCTTAACGACTATCACAATTAAGTGATAACCGGGACCAGAGGCTTTACATGCCTTCCGAAGCACGGAAACGCTCGATTTGAAATACCACTAGACGGTTACCCATCCAGGTACCGACCACGACAGACGTAGCTTAACTTTGCCGATCGATTAAGAACGGCTAATCATGCTACACCACGAGCGCTTCATAATAAGTTCTAAGTAGATATCGTTTTATTATTATTTTTCTTACCTTGTTAATTAGGTTCATGCCATAAAAATAAAAATCCAAACAATATTTTTGATAATTTCCAGACATGCTACAGAAGCCAGTATCAAAATTACAACAAATAGGTACTTCAGCAATCTAAACAATTCAAAAATAACAAAGCCTCAAATCATAAAACAAAATATTACAAAAGTACACCTTATCAGAAAATCAATTCGCACATTAAATTTCTTCATGTTTCCTAGAACTCCCCTACGGTCAGCACACTCATCGTGATATCCTTGATAATAGAAAAAAATGCAATAATTGGAGCCTCGACTGTACTCAGTTCGTTCGTACATGTAGTATAAAAGCTTGGTGCGCCTGAGTCGATCATCAGTCACTCAGTGTTCTCTGTGAAGACAACCACATACACCATGAAATTCTTGGTAAGGATACTTTGATATTTCTTTACAAAAGACAAATAGGGAGTTTACAAATGGATTTATCAGAGGCTTTTCAAAAACGTACGTTAAGTACATTATATTTCAAATGACTAACAATTCGTCTAATAAAATAGTTAAAAAATTAGAATACTAAAGTAATAGAATTTGGAAATTAAATGAATTTGGAATTATTAGATTCCATTAAAAATTCATCAAGATCAAAAGAAGACTGTTCTATTATTACGTCTACTACCAGACTAATTTAACCCTAGTTTCTCAACGAGGGTCGAAGGTACGCTATGTAATTTGAATATCTATCGACATCTATGAACAAAACAAAATACAAACAAAAGGTATATCTTTGTTACTTGGGCCCTACATCATCAGATCATTATATGAATCACCTTCCAGATTGATTAAAGAGAACTTGCATAATTTCTTGCTTTAAATGTGACCTTTAATCATGCATTATATCAAAAAAAGGGAACCAATTGGTCAACCCGAACTTCTTTCCCTGCTCTGTCTATAAAATTTTATATAATTCATAAGTTTAATTTTCAAGTAAACATTTCGAAGTTCAATATTTTTGTTTATTGCAAAACATACATACAGTTTCATTGTTCTTTGTGATAGATCTATAGAACAATACTTCACTCACATGTTTGATTCAGTCTGTACTAATTTAATTATAATCAAATTCTCACTTATCGTCCTTACCTGAAAGAGCCGGTTTAGTATTGATAGTTATTTGAACCAATCCCTACAATTAAGTTGGATAAAATAAAAAATATTATAATATCTATTTCTAGGCCTAACGATGAAAATGTATACAAATTGCATAAAAATACAAAGAATATATACAAAGGGAAAAAGAAAAAACCGGCCAAGTGCGAGTCAGACTCGCGCACCGAGGGTTCCGTACAAACCTGTAGGTATATAAGTAAATGGTAGGATAGACCTGAGTATTTGATATTAATTTCAATTTATGACCTATTAAAAAAAAACTACTTACTAGATCTCGTTCAAACCAATTTTCAGTGGAAGTTTGCACCGTAGTGTACATCATATATTTTTTATAGATTTATCATTCTCTTATTTTAGAAGTTACAGGGGGGGGGGACACACATTTTACCACTTTGGAAGTGTCTCTCGCGCAAACTATTCAGTTTAGAAAAAAATGATATTAGAAACCTCAATATCATTTTTGAAGACCTATCCATAGACACACTTATGGGTTTGATGAAAAAAAAAAATTTGAGTTTCAGTTCTAAGTATGGGGAACCACCAAAATTTATTGTTTTTTTTCTATTTTTGTGTAAAAATCTTAATGCGGTTCACAGAATACATCTACTTACCAAGTTTCAACATTATAGTTCTTATAGTTTCGGAAATAAATGGCTGTGACATACATGGACAGACAGACAGACAGACAGACATGACGAATCTATAAGGGTTCCGTTTTTTGCCATTTGGCTACGGAACCCTAAAAAGAACCAGATGATTAGATCAATTTGATAAAAGAAAAGTAAAAACGTAGTTTTTTGATTACCGATAGCTAAAATCCTTGCTAAAATATTATCATAATTATTCTGTGGAAATTGTTGCAAACAATTTGAATGACATATAATTTTAATTTGAACTGACAACTTGCAAAGACCGAATTAATCACAGGACATTACTGCAGCTGAGTGTCGGAAATTGCATATTTTGACCTAATTCATTCAAATTATACCCTACAATAGTGTAGGTTCGGTTAAAGTTGCCGGAAATTACTTTCGGATCATGTGGATATTGCCAAATGCCAATGTTTAATAAGTTAGATATTAAGTTGCTCTAAATTAATAGTCTGTAAGAGGATTTAAGTTGATAGAGGCTGACATGAAATTCAAAATGTAAAAGAGAGTTCAATGCCTCAAATGTGTTTTAATATTTTATTAGTATCCATTGTTATTGACATTGATTCTTCATTTCGATTGTTTATTCATGGTGTCCGGACAGTAGTTCCTACTCCGCCCTAAACTACCATTTTGTATACAAAACATACAGCCGATTGCTGCTCGTGATCAAAAAACATTATTTTATCATTTAAAATGTAATATTTCCGAGGCCAATTTCAAATGTACTTGTACGGAAGTTGCATTGCAAAAAATAATTTATACAACTCAAAATAATAATGAAATTAGTATTTTACACACTTTGAACACGTTATCAATAAATCTAGTTACCTCCCCAGACTAAATGAGCGCAAAATGTATTTTTAACGAAGCTACAATTACTATACATAATTGCAATTAAAGTAGATATTATAGCCTTACGACACGCCCACTGCTGTATTCAATTACGTGTAATAGTTTGAAAAACAACAAAATATTGCTGGTGTTTGTATTCTATGAGTAAGACAATGGTGTGTTTCGTTAATAATAATGACTGAGGAATTTGATACTGAAGTTATAGCCTTATCTGAATTAGAAGCGAACGAAAATACACCATGAATGTATGGTACCTAATGAATAATTTCTCATGAAAATGCAAAATATATCGAACCGGCTGTAAATAGGAATAGGCTGTCTTTTTACGTGTTTCACATTACAATTATATTAATCTTGTTGTTTCCATTCCAATCATTTTATGCGGCCTTCACAGATTTACATTTTAAAGAGAAGGAAGCGTGTAACTCTTTGAAAATTATAATTAATTAGTTTCCACATTACCTGCCTTCCATATTGTTATGAAACAATATCATGTCCAATCAGAATTCTATTGTCTATAGTGTAGGAAATCCGAGGTTGTGACACAGTGCCTTGTGTTGCAAATTAGCAGTACATTGTCTCGAGTCCTTTTTGACTTCCTTTATCTAAGTAATCTATGGTGGAACTCTCCCTTGCTAGTATTCACCTTTTAGCTACGTAAAAAATCTGTTACGAAGCAATAACCACCCCGGTGTGTTTTGGCAGTTAGTTTCCTTTGTCTAGCATATTTCATAGTTTCGACCTTATAATTTATTTTAGATCTTTGTTAGATGCTAGATTATCCAAAAGTTCAAAATCATTCGAATACCGATTGTTTATTTTTATATTAAATAGAAAATTTTATCTCGAGTAGGTACTAGATACATTTAATGGTAGACCTAGGTCCATTTAGAACCAATAGTTCTGTGACCATGGCATTTAAGGTTAAGCACTACTATTATTCTGTTGTCCGAGTGTAGAATTTAGATTTAACATTTAAATAAAGGTTATGGTTTGCTCTTTCAAACTTTCGTCTTTATTAGATCAATTCAAGATCTAGAAATTATATTTGAAATTTCTGGTTTACAAACTAAATAGACTATAAATACCCCAATTTAATTTACCTGCGACACTAAAGGTATGCTTAGACAAGCTTAAAGGAAGCCACAAGAAGGTATGCCATGTATCACAGGAGCCATCGGATTACTCCGGAAATTATGACTACGTCTCAAGGGGTATGCCTCCAAGCTAAGGTCTTGGGTAGTTGTTAATTTGTAGGGTATAAAGCTATTTAATTTGATAGATTTTTGATAGATATATTGAAATATATATAGCTTCAGTTTACCAAGACAAAAATCCTTAGCAGGGACACAATCAGTAAGCTTAAGTCACAGAACAATATTAAGACCATTTATGACGGTTCAAAATGTTCAACATTTCAGTTTTAAATTACGACAACCAGGTTTTGATGTCTTGTGAGCAATTACTCTAATTTCATATTTTATTGAAAAAAAAAAAAAACTAACTTTAACAGAAAAAAACTTTGTCAACAGATTGTAGCCGCTCTTACCATCGCCGCTGTGTGCGCTGATGATGCAGAGAAGAAGACTGAGAAGCGAGGCTTGTCCAGTCTCGGGTACGGCGGTCTAGGGTACGGAGGCCACGGCTACGACAGTGTCGGCTATGGTGGTCTCTCATCCGGGTACGGTGGACTGGGCTATGGAGGATATGGTGGTTATGGTAAGCTTCTGACTATTCGGATGTTTTAAAACTATGTTATAATTATGAAGTTTCTTATTGGAACGAAGTTCCTTATCGCGCGTTGCGAAAGGGAGCTAGACGGAAAAAATTAAGACCAAAAGTTGTAACGACAATTTTTGCTATAGTTGTAAGCCGTGTGTCGTGCGCATGTTTCTCTGTCTGTCTGTCTCTCTCTCTCTCTCTTATAGAAAGCAAGCCAGTTATTTTCATTTCGTCTTTCTATTTCGCATTGAAAAAACAAATATGTAAAATATATAGTAATATTTATACATTATCCGGGTGACCCTTGACACCTCTCAAGTTTTTTTTTTACTTACTATAGTCTTGTGTCATAATATCACCATAATAGGAAATGTAGTAAGTCTACAAAGCCTAGAAATAGTACAAAAGAGGACCCACAAATATGTACGAAAATCTTCAAAAGGTATTATTTTTACTACCGATAGATTTGTGTTACGCAAAGATTTCATGATGGTAATTGATGATCTGACCAAGGATGTTTTTCTAAAGAATTCTTTTATATCTTCGCAAATTGTAGTTTATTCTCTGTTCAGACACACTATTTTCTGTTCCAAACAGATCTCATTATTCATAATAAACTTTTAGGTTCAAAGATAAAAAACACTATAAAGAAACAGATATAAAAATTCGAAAAGAAAATTTCGCAGCGCGATATAAAAGAAGTTCATAAAATAACTGCAACTTGGAACCAATTTTTCCGTGAGGTTATTCAGTTTTCACAGCTGGTATGCTCCGCTGGTATCTTTTTATTTCGCCTCCACTATAAAGTGCTACCATAACTTTATT
This sequence comes from Achlya flavicornis, assembly GCA_947623365.1. Taxonomy (NCBI): domain Eukaryota; kingdom Metazoa; phylum Arthropoda; class Insecta; order Lepidoptera; family Drepanidae; genus Achlya; species Achlya flavicornis. The sequence goes on from OX392482.1 coordinate 12,328,707, forward strand.
TAGTGTCGGTACCGCAAGCAACACTCATTTCTGCAACTGTATTGCTTACCTCACAAGTATTATTAGGTAAGGAATCTGTTTCGGGAATATTTTACACTGAACAATTCTTTTCCTGGAACATTTTAAACTGCAGACATATTCAAGGCATTGTAGTCATTACTTGTCATTCTTGCCATTATTCTTTTCACATTTTTGTTATTGGCTCCGTGGACAAAATTAAGATTCTAACAAAGTATAAATAATTATATTTTTTGACCGTATACTAGGATGTCAAATTTTCAATCTGAACTCTTCACTGAATTTACAAATCAAGAGAAAATACCATCATAAACCCAATCAAATAGAGCTAAATTCGTATAAATGACTGTTGAAACTTCATCCGTTCGCCAGTGGAAGTTTAAATTGACCAAAAGCTCTCAGATCTCAAGAGGCGTGTCGGGACTCTTCGAAGCTCACTAGTTAATATTCAAAGGGTGCGATGTTGATTTTCTTGAATTTTAATAGTTTCCCCACCCTCCAATAAAATACTTCGGAACCTTGGAAATTTTTACTTTGAGCTAGAGGATTCCAATTGGAACTGTTCGGAATTTTATAGATTCTGTATCAGCTTATTCTTATATCATACAGGAAATTTGATAGCCAGTTTCTTCTAGTCTTTGTGAGCTTACCGCTTTTGACCACATCATTATAAGTACCTAGTAGAGTAATGCAAGCGACATCGTGGACATTTTAAATTCTTTGGGCCTATAGAAGTTAATAAAGTAGTTTTAAAATATTATGGATTTTTTTACCAAAAAAGCATATTTTTTTACATAATTAAAATGTTGGGTAAGATAATAAAACACTATTTTCTTTTTCGATTTCAAATATCAGACGATATGAAAGAAAATTTCAACTTCACTACCAATAACCGAGCGAGCGAAACCAATAGCGCATGTAACAACCAATAAAATCAAATGTAACAATTGAACTGATTAAACTTCCAACTGTCTTATAAATTTCGATGCTGCACTTACAGCTTCAATGAACAAACGTACGATGCGATAAAACAGCATTAGACCAGCAGTAAAATAGCAGTTAAATGCACCAAGAGGGGAATCGTTCTAAGAGATTAATACGAGAGTAAAATAAAGTGGTCTCTACAAAACGCTCATTATCTCTCAGATGTTACCTATATTTTTCACCTGCTGTTTTCTATTTTAAACCTTCTGGTATAGTGGTAGAGCTTAAAATAGTTGGAGGTGTTATAGAGGTATTCGATAGGGACATTTAAACTATTATTGTGAAGACTGGAGCAAGCTACGTTTCTCCGTGGATTGTTGTTTATTTTGATGCTATTCAACTTGATATAGTACAATTTGTTTCCGATTGCGTGCAATTAATAATGAACGTTGTAGCTAAATAGTTGTTTAAAATCATCTATTGTAAAAAATACGTGATTTTTTGGAATTCCATTCTGCTATTGGTATCATTAGAAAAAGAAACGCTTTCAGGTGTAGTTGTTCTCACTATCAGCAATAATATATCCCAATGTGACTGACGATTTGTTTACTCATATAGGTAATAAAGATAACTAGAGTGGAACCTTATACTTTGCAATACCAGTACGATTCTTCCACAACCATTGCTTCTGTTATGTGTCACCACCAATTACCAGCCGGTATATGGTTATGTTCCAAGAGGCTGGTCACCGTCACAATGTCACAAGCTTAATGACACAACGTGGGAACACACCGGTCCTTGACACAAACAAACACACATAATTATTGTGTGTATGCGTCACTTCACTGTTAATTTTACTATAATTAGGTTTAATGACCCCATAAAGTTGTTTGTTACAGTTATGGACCTACGTTTTATGCAAAGGCCGTTGAAAGTTATGTCTTGAGTAACACAAAATTTAAAATTGCATATTTTTGAAGTATTTAATTAAGATTATAACTGGAACAAATTACTTATTGCTATCTAAAAGATCAACAAGCGTCAAATAATCTAGACATGGAACAGCAATTAGCATTATTTCGGATCCAAGAGAATAATGCATAGCTGCCAAACAAATAGAAATAACAACATAATCCGATGAATCGCTTCTAAGTGAACGTAACAATAGATCTTATTATTATATCAGTCACGAGGCGAAAATAAATTGATATTCTTTTTTATGGACAAAATTCATTGCGACCTTTACATTGAACGTTCTAATAACGATTTGTTACGCATTTTTGTTTGACAAAAACTACGATAAAAACAATCCTACCATTATAATATTATCGATAAGAATTTCAGGGTGATATTTTTTACTGGACTTTTTTTTTAAATAATATGTTGTTTTTAGCCGCCGCTCCCGTAGCAGTTAGCAAGGTTGCGTACACCACCTCCCACGGCCTCGGCGGATACGGCGGTTATGGCGGATACGGATACAGCGGCCTTGGCGGATACGGCGGCTATGGCGGACACAGCGGTCTCGGTGAGTGACATAGTTGAATACTTTTAATAGAGCTGTGTAAGAATTTCGTCTAATTGTACAAAATTATCAAAGATTTCAGTCAAAGTATTAGTGCCAATTATAACCCATTTGTAACGTTTTTTGATCTACAAAACTAGTTCCATTGTGTTATTTTTGAACGAAAACTGTGTGAGAGTTATTGTATTGAATAACAATGAATGAATACAGCGATTGTATTCTGAGGTTCTGAATCAATATTGTTAATATTTATAAGTACTTCATCAACATCATCATGAAGTACACATAAGTAATTAAATTAGGATTGATGATAAGATATTGAAGCGAATATGCTATAGGCTACTTGTCCTGGTGTCGCAAGCGTCTATAGGCTACGGTAACCGTATTCAGCAAGCCATATGCTTGTCTGCTATTACTATAAATTTACGTGTGTCATAAAATTACAGTTATGTGTGTCTATCTTTCTAAATTAATAATGTTATTGTCTCAGGTTATGGCGGTAGTCAGGGATACTATGCTGCACCTGCCGTAAGCTACTCTAACCAGGTTGCTTATGGAGGCCATGGTGGATACGGACACGGTCTTGGCGGATACAGTGGATACGGTGGACTCGGTGGATACGGTGGTCTCGGCGGATACGGCGGATATGGCGGACACGGCGGATACTACGGACATCACTAAAGAATATTTCAAACGTGCTATAATTGTGTTCTTTTTATTTAAAATTCTTAATACTCAATACGGACTAAAATCCCCTTAGCGCAATATTAAGATCCTTCGATATTTTTTCGAAAATTTTTTTGTCTGTTTTGTGAGTAAAGATTATACTGCCGTATTTTAAACATTGAGTGATTTGATCGCTTGATTTTTATGAACTTGCCTACTCATTTTATACAACGAATTTTTTGCGTAAGAGTCTTTGTAAATATTTAAATAAAAATATGTATAAAATGTATCAAGGTATTTTTTATCATGCCTTCCTCACTGAAACACAACAAACGAATGTACCGATATTTTATAACAAACAAATCGCAGTTACACACGTTGTATATAAACTCTTAGTGGTTACACTATGAGATAAAATATCAACACCAACCACGTATCTAACCTGACTACTTAAAAGTCGTATAGCGTTATCATTACCATAAATGAATTATTGACGCAATGCAAAACGACGTTGAAGAAAAAAAGATGTTTTATTCAAAAAGGTAAGTCGCCAACTTTGAGGTAAAAACCGTGGTTAAATGGAGTGTAGAGAGAGGTGGCACCCGCGACTTTTATAGTACCTTTCTAAACTTGGAAGTCACTTTTAGATATCTCACACAAAACTTCTCGATGTGGGTATTCTTTGTTGACGTTTACAGCGAATAAAGACGGGCTGAGATTGAAAGCGGATACTTATAGTTGGTAAAATAAATAAATATCCTGGGACATTTCTCTCACACGTTCATCTGATCCCAAACTAAGCAGAGCTTTTACTATGGAAACCAGAAAACTGATATAATACATAAATACTACTTTTTATTTATAACATACTTAATATACATAATTACACCCAGACTCAGGACATATAGACATGTTCATGCACACAAATGCATGTCCTGTGCGGGAATCGAACCCACGACCTGTGCGGCGTGATTGGAGTCTTAACCAACTGCGCCAACTGGCCGTCAAAATGATGAGCGAGTATACTTATTTAAATCAATATATCTATAATCTTATTTTAATCATATTATAGATAATATATGATAGTAGTAATATGATGATAGTAGTAATAATCTTATCGTTCGGGCAAATATAAGTATAAAATCTGCTTAATTTGGGATACGACCGTGTGAAGAATATCGCAGCATTATTATCGTCTTACATAAAAACAGATTAGCCTGAGACTTCAACTAAGCCAACTAACTAAGGTGATGAAATGATCAATGGTGACTTAATTTTATTTTATTTATATATTTTTTTGTTATAAGTAGCGGCAATAGAAATAAATATGTTCGTTTTTTTTTTTAAGAAATAGCTTCTCAGCTATAAGAACGCCCTTTGTACAGTATTTTTAATGTTAAGAATTTATTGTTATTTTTGTTTTTATACTGTGTGTACAATAAAGAGTTATCTATCTATCTATCTATATTTTGTGAAATTTTCAGCTGTCTACCTATTACGGTTCATGAGATACAGCCCACTGACGGACGGACGGACGGACAGCGCAGGCTTATGAATAAGGTCCCGTTGAGCACCCTTCGGGTACGGAACCTTAAAAAGTAATTAGACTATGGTTTTGTCCTTAAAATGGTTAGGTCTGAAATTAGCAACATTATTACACGCCCTCAACTTTAGTCTTGCACCATCCACTATATAATGTATGGTGCGACCATAGATTTAGAATATTATAGAGTAATAACGTTAACAACATTATCTTGTGCGAAGCGTGAGCAGTTTCCAAATTGATGCATTCATTCACAGATATATCGTACACTCGTTGATTTTCAGTCAGACAAAATGGCGATATGGATTCCTTGTCATTTGTTCTCTGTAAAGTATCGATAAAAAAGAGAAATTGGCATTCATTATAAGTATTTTAGTCGTTCAAACTATGTACGCGCGCGTACTTTTCAAGGAATTTGGACCGTACCTGTGCTTACGGAACGTACTCTAGTCATCATCATCATATCAGCCTATGGATGTCCACTGCTGAACATAGACCTCCTACATTGACTTCCACTTCGAGCGGTATTGGGCCGCTTGCATCCAGCTGCGCCCAGGGACTCTGACCAGGTCTTCGGTCCACCTTCGGGAGGGCGTCCCGCTCGGCGCTTTCCAGTAGGTGATCGCCACTCGAACCTTTCTTCCCCAGCGGTTATCGGCTCCGAGCGATGTGGCCTGCCCATTGCCACTTCAGCTTACTAACTCTACGTGCTTTGTCTGTCGTTTTCGTTCTCCTACGAATGTCCTCATTTCGGGCCCTGTCACAGTCCTCTAGTACAGTTACTCTATTAATATTCTGACTCTATGGTTGCGACCAAAGATATTGTAATATGCGCCTTATCATATTGGGTGGAGGTCCAATTTAGATAATAAATGGTACGCTTTATTAATTTCTCTACAAATTATCGCGTTCCTTGAATATTCCAACATGACTTAATATAATTAACCGGGATTCATTATTAAATAATGGTTATAACATGAAGGATTTCTATATGACACGAACGTATCACCTTTTATGAAAAGAGCTTTTTCATTATTTCTGACTAGCTCCTGACCTGCGGTTTGAACTATGTTTTTTTGTGGGGTGACAGGCGATCCACCTGATGGTAATCGGTTACCTTCACCTATGGACATTAGCAACTTAGGGGGATTGTCAATTGTTGCTGATCTTTACAAAGTCTGGCTGGCAACTCTCAAGTGCAGCTACTGGAACACACCGTTAGGTGCTTGACGACAGATCCTCAACTTGAGGGTGGTAGCAAGCCATGTGAGTACTTCAAAGTACCGTATATATTGAATATTATCAAACATCCCAAATTAACAATTGAAAATCAGAATTAAATTAAAATTATTTAATGTAGGACCACACCACAAAATAAATATTTTGCTGAGTTTCTTTCCGTAGTCGTGTATAAGGGTCAGTTCACACCGAGATGCGACGAGGCGATTTTCGGCGTCGCGCAGGTCGCCCTGCGCCTCGTGAAGCCTCGGGGCGCATCGCTCGCGACGCGACGCAGATGATTCGACGATAGACGCTTGCGTGCAAGTGTCCGCTAAGTCCGTGCTACCAGACATTTTCACGCGGCTTCTAGGTGCGTCTGGAGTCGCGGTGCGTTGCGAAGCTCGAAACGTCTCTTCAGGCATCGTCGCATGGCATCGCGTCTCGGTATGAACTGACCCCTAAGAACCGAGGGTAAAGTCAATTGCCAATTTTCACAAGTGCCTTATCAGGACCTAAGATCTATAAATATTGTATGATTAATTCAGATCCCTATAAATATTTACCTCAACTTCTTGTTATACCAAAGATAACATAAATACTCAAACTTCCCCTTAAGCGAAAGTATCTGATACAATATTGTTTAAAGTTACCTGAAACTAAATAAGTCAGTACCTAGGTATTTACCAATTTTCTACATGAGTTCACATGACTAGCTGTGTTACATCATAACAAGTTTCACGCTTGGGAGAGGTTTACACGGTACTTGTTGAGCTTAAAGCTTGCGGGAAAATAAAGCTGGTTAAGTGTGAGCTTTAAATTCAGCTTTTTGATGGTTCTCTATATAAATATCATGTTTTAACAAAGACATAATACAGAGTTATTCAATGTTTACCATATTTTATCGTCAGATGATTTTCATGGGTTTTATTTTGTCCAGAATAATAGTAAAATTATTTTTTGTATGAGTAAAGCGATCTAAGATGTATCTTCACCACATTTTTCATATTTAAATCCTGTTGAAGTGAATCGATTCATTGATATTCTTATAATAATTTCAAATAGGAATCATGCCTTGTAGGTACTTAATATTATCTACGTTAAATAATTGGACTGTTTTACAAAAAAGTTTAACCGACTTCAAAGTACACGAAGAAGTAATCAAATCCTGATCTGATGACAATGGGACCAAACGGGCAGTGTGGGTACACTGCCCGTTTGGTCCCATTGTCATCAGATCCAGACAAAAAAAGAATTTTCCAAATTGGTTATGTACGGTTTCAACACCGTACATTTTTCTGTGTATTCAGCAACCTACTTTTGTCGCCCGCTAACAATAGCATAAATACACCGATTCTTAACATTTTACTAGAGTGCATTATAACGTCTTACATCAACAACATCAAGAGGAACGAATCACCAAACAGTTACTGTACTGTCAATATAATCATTATACTTTTGATACTTCACAAGTGGTTTCTCTGCGCACTCCAACAACAACTACAATACAAATGTACTGGGCTAACTACTACTAGGCCCGTACATTTAATGGTCCTTCGAGCATAAGTTTCTTGGTGTTTTTTGTGTCTCTCGAAACAGTAGCGAATCGGTTTGGCTGGCCTCCCAGAAGCGGGTCTCACCAGTAAAATTGAGAAGTCGCATATATTGTAATGAGAGTGCAAATGCACTGAGTAACGTAAAGCGACCACTTCAAATCTGAAGAATCTAGAATTCAACAACTTCAAATATCAAGAATTTCAAGGATTTGGGGGAAGAAGCTGTGGAAACTTCATAGTCTTCGGGTCGTGAACCAACGCACTTTTCTGAAGCTGTCACCGTCAACTGCGTGCCAGGATTCAGCGAACTACTCTAAAGCTGTCACCTACAACTACGTGACAAACTTTCAACAAACAACTAACTAACTTTAACTTACTTTGAAGCTGTCACCGACAACTGCGTGCCAGGATTCAACTAACTACACTGAAGCTGTCACCTACAACTACGTGACAAACTTTCAACAAACAACTAACTAACTTTAACTCACTCTGAAGCTGTCACCGTCAACTGCGTGCCAGGATTCAACTAACTACACTGAAGCTGTCACCTACAACTACGTGACAAACTTTCAACAAACAACTAACTAACTTTAACTTACTCTGAAGCTGTCACCGTCAACTGCGTGCCAGGATTTAACTAACTATTTTGAAGCTGTCACCGTCAACTACGTGACCAAATTTCAACAAACAACTAACTAACTAAAACTACTTTGAAGCTGTCACCGTCAACTGCGTGCCAGGATTCAACTAACTACTGTGAAGCTGTCACCATCAACTACGTGCCAGAATTCACAACCAGCTCGGCAGCTGTCACCAACTACTACGTGTCAGACTCGCCGATGCTACAACACTAACTTTACAGCTGTCACCGTGAACTACGTGACAAACTTTCAACAAACAACTAACTAATTTTAACTTACTCTGAAGCTGTCACCGTCAACTGCGTGCCAGGATTCAACTAACTATTTTGAAGCTGTCACCTACAACTACGTGATAAACTTTCAACAAACAACTAACTAACTAAAACTACTTTGAAGCTGTCACCGTCAACTGCGTGCCAGGATTCAACTAACTCCTTTGAAGCTGTCACCTACAACTACGTGATAAACTTTCAACAAATAACTAACTAACTAAAACTACTTTGAAGCTGTCACCGTCAACTGCGTGCCAGGATTCAACTAACTACTGTGAAGCTGTCACCATCAACTACGTGCCAGAATTCACAACCAGCTCGGCAGCTGTCACCAACTACTACGTGTCAGAATCGCCGATGCTACAACACTAACTTTACAGCTGTCACCGTGAACTACGTGCCAGACATACAACAAACAACTAACGAAAAGAAATAAACTTTAACTAATACTATACAACATGGAACAACTAGCTCATCAAACTAAACTATTGCTGACAAAACAGGAATGCAACGCTAAAGCCATTGATAGAGCTATGTCAAAAATCGACATCTCTACTATTAGTCAAAAATGGGAAATGGAAGATCATCTTTCGATTTTAAAATCGAAATGGGATACATTCGATAAACTTCACTGGGAGCTCGATGCGTTACTTCAAGGTTCTAATGAACATTATTACGAAATGTTCATCAACATCGAACAGAAGTATGACGAACTAAGAAATCAATTAAACAGCAAGATATGGTCAACAGTTCACTACCAACATTCCGCTCCACGCATCCAAGTTCCAGAATTTTCAGGAAGCTATAATCAATGGATTTCTTTTAAAGATCTATTCCTGGAAACTATCCATAACAACCCGACAATCAACAAAGCACAGAAAATGCAGCACTTAAAAACCAAACTGAGAGGTGAAGCTGACCGACTGGTTAAACACTTAAATATCAGCGCAGATAACTATGCATCCTGTTGGGATATACTTACTCAAAGATATGACAATCGACGTTTGCAATTTACGTCATTCATAAACACCATGCTGCAACTACCTAACATACAAAAACCTGATTCCTACAATTTGAAGAAAATGCATGATGTCATAATTGAATGCTTAAATGGGCTGTCAAACATCGGCCTAGACACATCAACTTGGGATCCAATTATTGTACATTTGATGTCCCAGAAACTAGACTCCTGCAGCTATAACGAATACATAAAGGAAGTACATGACAACAAAGAGCTACCTGTTTTGAACGAGTTCATATTTTTCCTGGAAAGCAAATTTATAGCATATGAAACGATAAAAAACTCTAAGAAAGATATCTCCAACAACTCACAAAAGTCGCCCACAATAAGCCATACAAACACTATGAGAAAATATAACAATTGGAGAAAACCTATCTATGACGAAAATAACCATGCCTCGAAAACATATCATACTGCCTACGGTCAATGTCCTCTTTGCGATGGATCACATGTTTTGATGCATTGTCCGAAGTTCATCGACTTAGATGCAACGCAGCGAAACAATACAGTTGCAAAACTAAAACTATGCAAAAACTGCTTATACAGCCACGGTAACTTTGAGTGCGCTTCGCATAAAACTTGCAGAGACTGTAATATGAAGCATCATACGCTATTACACAACAGTTCAATGAAAACTATGTCAACTGGCGACAATAAAAACAAATACTTGGGTCAACAACCATCTACAACTTCCCATCATTTATCTACAGATGAGAAAGAGGTTTTGTTGACAACTATACAGATACAAGTAAAATCCATTGATGGAAATTATGTTACATTGCGAGCTCTCTTAGATCAAGGGTCGCAAGTAAACTTAATAACTGAAAATGCGGCTCAATTACTGAGATTACCGCGCAATAAACTAAATGCAACGATATCTGGTGTAGGATCAGTATCTGGCGAATGTAAGGGAAGCGTGGAACTAAGCTGCAAATCGATCCACACTCATTACACATTTGATACTCATGCACTTATTATGAGAAAGTTAACTAACAAACTACCGAATGCTTCCTTTGAAAAAACTAACTGGCCGCACATTGAAAACTTAAAACTTGCGGACCCAGACTTCAATATATCACGCCCTATAGACATACTTCTAGGGGCCGATATCTATGCAGAAATCATCCTGGACGGAGTCCTGAGAGGAGTCCATCATTCCCCCATTGCTCAACAAACGCAATTGGGATGGATTTTATGCGGAAAGCTACAAACTTTCAACTGCCACATGACTTTAATCAATTTGAACGAATTAACGAAGTTCTGGGAAAACGAAGACGTAACACAAAGCAGGGTAGATATTCCCGAAAACGAGCTATGTGAAGATTTCTATAGCAAGAACGTTCAACGAAGTCTAGATGGAACATATACGGTGAAGATGCCCTTACAATCAGATTTTAAAGATTCACTGGGCAAATCTAAATCTATGGCTGTATCACAATTTCTTCAGCTGGAAAAGAGACTTGAAAGAAATAAAAAACTAGCCACAATGTACAAAGAGTTTATGAACGAATACATCGAATTACGTCACATGAAACTTGCATCTCCGATTACTTCACTGATGCCCGAGTGTTATTTACCACACCATGGCGTCCTACGGGAAAACGCTACTACAACCAAACTCAGGGTTGTATTTAACGCATCCCAGAAAACTACAAGCGGAAGAAGTTTGAATAATTTACTAGAAAAAGGCCCTAATCTTCAGAGAGATATTCAAGCATTAATCTTAAAGTGGAGGACCTACAAATATGCCTTCACTGCCGATATAGAAAAAATGTATCGGTGTATTTGGGTGTCTGAAGATCAACAGCTACTGACAAAAGAATTCTTTGATGAAATTGGAAAATTAGAGGTCGAATGGCACTTTAATGCTCCTGCGTGGCCAAGTGCAGGTGGTCTATGGGAGGCTGCAGTTAAGTCAATGAAGCACCATCTTCGACGGGTACTAGGAGATCAGAAACTTACATATGAAGAATTCTCAACCTTGCTAACCAAGATTGAAGCTTGTATGAACTCCAGACCCCTGTGCCCCCTTACTGAAGATCCCGAAGAATTTTATAACTACTTGACCCCAGGTCATTTCCTTACCGGTAGTCCAACGATGTCATTACCAATATCAGACTACAACGACGTCACGACTTTAGATTTACGTCGACGCTGGCAACTCACTGAACACATGCTACATCAATTCTGGAAGAACTGGTCCAATGACTATCTTTGCCAACTACAGACACGTAGCAAATGGAACAAAGTCCAGAAAAATATTGAGGAGGGTGCCATAGTCCTGGTTAAAGAAAATAATCTGCCACCTGGAAAATGGGCTATGGGACGCGTAATCAAACTCCACCCTGGTCGCGATGGCAACGTCCGGGTAACAACTATAAAAACGCAAGCTGGTACTATCAAACGGCCCATAGTGAAACTGACACCTCTTCCCGTCGTGATAAACTAGATGCATACAATCATGGGATGGAATTACTTCATATTACTACAATCATATTCCATTTGTTTACATCAAATAACCCACATTCAACTTACATAACAGAAATAGTCCATGCGAAGCAAAAACTATTGGGTCATCGAACGTCCTCACTGACGCCGTGTACGCAGCGCACGATGCAAGGACGCTTGAATCAAATTACATATATACAAACGACACTCGGTCAACAATTTACTGCGAACATTGTGAACTTGTCACTATATGCAAAAATGACGTCACAATACAACGTCAGACATTACGTTACTTTACGGATACTTCAGAAACGCAAGTACAGCGCTCCCAACCTGAGGAACCAAGCAACGAAGAACAGCTCTATCAGCGAGTGGAGCAATCGCATCGGGATCATACAGCGGCCCAAAAATGTTGCGTTTAATTTTAAGTTACTAACTTCACTTTGACTTTAACTTTACTTGTTACGTTTGCTTTGTGATGGTTTTTTCTTCCTCTTGATGTGATCGATTCTCTTTTAGCTTCCTTTGGGGTTGCCAACATGTACGGTTTCAACACCGTACATTTTTCTGTGTATTCAGCAACCTACTTTTGTCGCCCGCTAACAATAGCATAAATACACCGATTCTTAACATTTTACTAGAGTGCATTATAACGTCTTACATCAACAACATCAAGAGGAACGAATCACCAAACAGTTACTGTACTGTGAATATAGTCAATATACCTTTGATACTTCACAAGTGGTTTCTCTGCGCACTCCAACAACAACTACAATTCAAATGTACTGGGCTAACTACTACTAGGCCCGTACAGGTTAATAAATGACGGAGTTACGAGGTGATTAAGTCTTAGTGTACTTTGAAGTCGGTTTAAGGTTTTTGTAAAACAGTCCAATTATTTTTGAAGTCGGTAAAAAATTACAATTGATTTCTATTGTTTTCCTCGCCCGCGCGGGTCGTCAAACAGTCAAAGGATATAATAATATGTGCAGTGATAATAGTTTAAAAGCTATGTATTTGTTGGTCCCTAAGTGTATCTGTTTAACCGTAACAAAAAAGGGTGAGTTAAAAAATGGTTGATTCCCAGTTCCTGGAATTCTATTTTTGTTCATAGTTAGGACGCGCGTCCCATATGCGAGCCAACATCATAACGACCTGATATGATAATCAGACCAGAAACGCAACCAGTGAAAAAATATGAAAAAAATAATTTAATTATTTCGCAATCTGAAAGTGAAGGTACCCGTAGAACGATATTCAGTTTTAAAATCCTGCTCTTAGCAAAAATAGCTGAAAAGAACCTCTTTGTAATTGGTTAAAGCGTGAAAACCAATTTAGCGTCAGTTACAAAATGTGTACATTTTAATTTAAAAAACTCGTGTACAGTATAAACGCCTGTGAAAAGTTTGCGAGCAATCTCGTGCGCGTGTTTGCTTACTATATTTTTCAGGCGCTATCACCCGTATACTCTCTGACGTGAGCATTTTTCCTTTTATTGGTTTCCACAATATTGTCCGATTTATCTCATACAGGTATTATTTTTAATTTTGATATAACAACAATCATCATGCCAGCATGTATTTAATGATTTATTATTAACTTCGTTCGTACTCAGTGGTATTCTCTTTCCGTGGTGAGAACCATACCTAGTAAAAAAAAACATACCTAATAAAAGTTTATATTAGCTACATTATCCCTTCACGAGCCACTTGATGATGATGATGATGATTATGATTAGCACTACTCTCAGCCAGTACAGCGACAGACCCGTGTCCTATACGACCATTCAAGTATGTAACTAACTTAGTTTATATTACTGGTACCTGAATAGTTGTATCGGAATAACCATGGATAAACCAAGGAGTGCGTGGTATACGGACACGCTCTGAGATCGCGGGAATTATGGACTTATATCTACGACTTACCCACGATCCGGAGACGTCCTGAATTAAGCTTGAATTGCACCATATGCAATTGCACTAACATCGATAGTGTAATGTTGTAAATAGTGTAATTGTGTGTCTATTTGTATGTAGGTGGCGTTTAACGATGTGTTTGTAATGAATTCAAATAGAAGGTCCCGGGTTCGAATCCTACAATGAGCTTGAGCTTTCGGTGAAGGAAAACATCGTGAGGAAACCATAGCACGGTGGTAGGGTACTTTGTAGTACCCGTCTGGCTGGCTACCACCCTCAAGTTGAAAATCTGTCGCCAAGCACCTATCCGTGTGTTCCGTCAGCTGCACTTGAGAGCCAGTTCCTTCTAGGCTTTGTGTAAGCACACAAAGCCTAGAAGGAACTGGCTCTCACCTGGCGACCACATCATCACTTACCATAGTGAGATTGTCGTCAAACACAGGCCTATACACAGTAAAAAAAAAAAAAAAAAAAAAGGCGCGGGAAAATTGTTTGATGGATTAGGCACAAGAAAAAAGCGGGCGAGAAAAAAAAACAAAAGACAAACGTTATATAGATAAGTTTGAATTATAAATTCCTTCCAATTAAAAATAAATTAAATAGCCAGCGACATCTATTAAAAACTGCGTAAATGGCGGTCTATTGAGTCGAAGGCCTCAAGCTGGTGCTTAGCTGATCCATCCCAAAGATGGCAGCAGTACTCCATGCATGACCAGACTTGTTCTTTATAAAGCTTTGATTGCTGTCAAACATAGGTCTATAGACAGTACAAAAATCAAGCAAACTAATAAATAAATAAATAAATAATAAATATCCTGGGACATTCCTCACACACGGTCATCTGATCCCAAACTAAACAGAGCTTGTACTATGGAAACCAGATAACTGATATAATACATATACTACCTACTTTTTGTTTGTAAATAGATACTTAATATACATAATTACACCCAGACTCAGGACATACAGACATGTTCATGCACATAAATGCATGTCCTGTGTGGGAATCGAACCCACGACCTGCGGCGCGTAAGGTGAATCTTAACCAACTGCGCCAACTGGCCCGTCGAAACTATCTGTTTATATGCCTTTTGTGGATAAGGCCATGGGGTCTGAAGCATAAGCCTCGGGAGACCGAAGGGTGGAGATTGTTTTGTATTGCTTGGCCATCCGAAGAGTAAACGCTGCCAGCCTGCTGGGAACCTTGATTGCCTTGATCGGCAGCAACAGCAGACTGTAAATCTTTTCAATATTTATGTGAAAGGTTGTGCCATGACTTCTTATCTCATAAACGACACTAGGATCGGTAAAAACCATAAATAATAAGCTACATAATATTGTTAGGTATTTAATATTTAAATATTGCAAGTCCGAAGGCTTGCTCTTAATTTATTGCATATTGTCTAGCCCAGCTGAATCTACAGTCAATTATACGCTCTATTTTTAGGGTTCCGTAGCCAAATGGCAAAAAACGGAACCCTTATAGATTCGTCATGTCTGTCTGTCTGTCTGTCTGTCACAGCCATTTATTTCCGAAACTTTAAGAACTATAAAGTTGAAACTTGGTAAGTAGATGTATTGTATTTGTATGGCTAGGCGTCGGGGGGGTCTCCATCGCTTCGTCGTCGACATTCCATCTTGCCGTACCAAGCGTTTCGCTTCCTCTTACCTTATACGCACGGCCAAGTTGTGGAATGCTCTCCCGGACAACGTGTTTCCAAACACTTATAACATGGGTTTATTCAAGGCCAGAGTGAACAGGCATCTTATGGGTACGCGCGGTCCACCCTAGACTACATCTTCGCTTACCATCAGGCGGAATTGCGGTCAAGCGCAAACCTATATAATATTTAAAAAAAAAAAAAAAAAAAAAAACTGTGAACCGCATTAAGATTTTCACACAAAAGTCAACATATTTCAACAATAAATTTTGGGGGTTCCCCATACTTAGAACTGAAACTCAAAATTTTATTTTCATCAAACCCATAAGTGTCGGTTGTCTATGGATAGGTCTTCAAAAATGATATTGAGGTTTCTAATATAATTTTTTTCTAAACTGAATAGTTTGCGCGAGAGACACTTCCAAAGTGGTAAAATGTGTGTCCCTCCCCCCCCCTGTAACTTCTAAAATAAGAGAATGATAAATCTATAAAAAATATATGATGTACATTACGGTGCAAACTTCCACCGAAAATTGGTTTGAACGAGATCTAGTAAGTAGTTTTTTTTTAATACGTCATAAATTGAAATTAATATCAAATACTCAGGTCTATACTACCATTTACTTATATACCTACAGGTTTGTACGGAACCCTCGGTGCGTGAGTCTGACTCGCACTTGGCCGGTTTTTGTGTTTGTACTGACTCAAGTGTTTTACTTTTACAATTTGTTGAAGATAATGTGCATCGTGCAAATATTCATGGGCAATACTTTATGGTATGCGGATGGTCCGCATTTTAATTAGTTTATGAATATTTTTTTTGCGTTTTAATTTATTACATGTTTACTCACAACAAGTATAAAATAACTACCAAAAAAAACAACCTTTTTTTTGCAATATTTGACCTACTTTACCCTTTACCCCTGCTTATAATATTCTATCTCTATGGACATACAGGCTAGTTGGCGCAGTTGGTTAAGATTCCACCTATCGCGCCGCAGGTCGTGGGTTCGATTCCCACACAGGACATGCATTTGTGTGCATGAACTTGTCTGTATTTCCTGAGTCTGGGTGTAATTATGTATATTATGTATGTATTTACAAACAAAAAGTACCTAGTATATGTATTATATCAGGTATCTGGTTTCCATAGTACAAGCTCTGCTTAGTTTGGGATCAGATGACCGTGTGTGAGGAATGTCCCAGGATATTTATGTATTTATTTACAGATAGAATATATACTGCAAACACGGCCCACCTGATGGTAAGCGGTTCCCGTAGCTTATGGACGCTTGCAACACCAGGGGTAACCCTCGCGCGTTGCCAACCCTAAAATACATAGGACACTTTTTGTTCAATGAAAATCATAAATATCTGATGCGGGTGAAACCGAGGGGCAGAAACTAGCGGTAATATTAACAGAATACCATCACATTGTCAGTATGTTTGATATTGTTAGCTAATGAAGTGGGCTCAGAAGTGGAGGGTAAACAAAACACTGCTGCCAACTTGACGGTATCATTAGTGTTGCCAGGTTTGTTGGGATGGTAAGAGACGCAATAAATAATTTCTGGAAATTTTATTATAAAAGATAATAAATATAAAGATAATTTATTTGCTCGAAACGTGGTGAGTGTAT
The DNA here is from genome assembly GCA_947623365.1 of Achlya flavicornis. Taxonomy (NCBI): domain Eukaryota; kingdom Metazoa; phylum Arthropoda; class Insecta; order Lepidoptera; family Drepanidae; genus Achlya; species Achlya flavicornis. Next base: position 12,345,752 of record OX392482.1, read on the forward strand.
AGTTCTTAATATAATGTTTTTTAGTTCTACATGTTTCGCCATGACGGCGTGCAAATTGAATTGAGTCAATATATAATTTTATTATAATCAAAGTATCTAATAATCACAGTATAATATAATATATTAGTAGTTATTATAAGAAATAACACTGGCCGTAGAATATGACATATTGGCACATCGTATGTTTGTGCATATTGGGACTAAAATAGTGATTGCTTGCCGAGCTGTAGTATAATGGGTGAATGGAAAAATGTACGAAAGTGAATTGATTTGTTAGCCTAGAAGTCTCGTAACCAAACTCAACCAATGGCGACGGACATTCATTCATATGCTATCTACTATTTTCTTCTTTTGTTTTATCTTTTATCTCAGAGCCAGTCAGATAGCCAGTCTATCTTTATATGTAAAATTCTACTGTACACACCTAAACACACGTAGAGTTGTTTTTTTTTATTCGTTTAGGTGTCACACTGGATGGTTTAGATAGGGTAGGATAGGGTAGGGTAGGGTAAGATAGGGTAGGATAGGGTAGGGTAGGGAGGGGTAGGGTAGGGTAGGGTAGCACCACAGGGTAGGGTAGCACCACGCGAACGAAGTTGCGCCGGGCAGCTAGTATTATTATAAAGAGGTAAAGTACTGAAAAATCTTTCACTAATAGAAAGCTACATTATCCCCGATTGTTATATGCTACTTTTGATCCGGGGAACGCGGGTGAAACCGCGGGAACGGCTAGTAATAAATAATGATAGGAACAGGGCAGATAGATACCATGTTTATAAAATATCCATTTAAATTTCAGAAACATGGCCACACTGATTTCAATAGTTGGGTAAATAAATCTATGATCATGTAATAATTAGCTACCTAATATCATAATTGTACAATATTCAAGTAACAGAATATTCCGTAACTTACCTAAAAGTAAAACATTTTTATTTACTACAAATATGTACAAAATACAATCTATATATACATCTATAATTCCTCGAGCCTGCAGCTGCTTCCGATTAATAATAATATAATATTTTATTCACAACAAAAGAATTGTACAAAAGTGCAGCCAATATGACATATGTAGATATAATTTTACAATAGAAAGGATTCCAGCTTGTAATAATAGTTGCTCGGTTGAGCACCTAATGCCTATACTAGGTAAGCCTGTGACATAGGCAGGATTAACGCAAGGTTCCCAGAAGGCTGGCAGCGTTTCCTCTTTGGATAGCCAAGCTGACGCGTTGGCGGAAAAAGCTCCCCGCCCGCTGATCTCCGGAGTTCTCGATCAATTTAGATGACAAGGTGCGAGCAAAATGGCGAGCTTTGGACCCCCACGGTCCAAAGGTCTCGAGCGCAAAAGGCATAAAAATATAATTGAGTACAATCGATGCGTATTTTTCGAATTTTGAATTTTCCGCACTGGCTGCAGCTGCCCCTGCAGCTTTACAAGTCGCCGGTAAGTGAGATGGCGCGAGTTTGAAGTCCTAAAAGTTATGTTATCTATATATTATGTTTAAATAGTATATCTAATGCACTCTGAGCACCTCTGTTATTGAGAGTTTCAAGATTGGATGGGCCTCATTTCACTCACTAATGAGTGTGAAAAAGAATGGACAGAAGATGGAGTATCTTAGAATCACGCGTGCCGACTGTGGATTGGTGACGGTAAGTTAGGGGTCAATCTACTGTTGGAGTTTTTAATCCGCCTAGGAGACCTCCAACTAGCTGAACTATACCACTATTAAGTGATTACCGGGACCAATGGCTTGACATGCCTTCAGAAGCTCAGAAAACGCTCGTTTTGAAATACGAGTATATATCTCGATTCCGTCCTCATCGGTGATTGCTTCAAGCAACACCACGAGCGCTTCTCTTCACTTTTGCATTTAGTATTATAAAAAAGTTAGTGTCCTGATTGTACTACAAGTCTTTTTTAACTTTTTAAATTGACTTTTGAACAGAAATAAATCTTTTTATTGACTTTTTATTGGACGGGACAGCTGGCGCATTTGGTTAAGACTCTGGTTAATATTCCACCTATCGCGCCGCAGGTCGTGGGTTCGATTCCCACACAGGACATGCATTTGTGTGCATGAACATGTATGTCCTGAGTCTGGGTGTAACTATGTATATTAAGTATGTATTTACAAAGAAAAACTAGTATATGTTATCTGTAGTATATAGTATCTATAGTATCATATCAGTTATCTGTTTCCACAGTACAAGCTCTGCTTAGTTTGGGATCAGATGACCGTGTGTGAGAAATGTCCCAGGATATTTATTTTATTTTTTTAAATCGTTAAAAAAGGAGTTGGGAAGTAGGATACTGAATATCCATGCTTGTTACGTGAATCCTTCGTGTAGCATCGTTTGTTGTTTCTGATCATCCAGGAAAAATCCCTTCCGAATTATCTATATATATAAAAATGAATTGCTGTTCGTTAGTCTCGCTAAAAGTCGAGAACGGCTGGACCGATTTGAATTATTTTGATTTTAAAATATTTGTGGAATTCCAGGGAAAGTTTAAATGGTGAGAAGTAGAGTAGGGAAACCACACGAACGAAGTCGCGCCGGGCAGCTAGTCATTCAATAAATACCTCGTCGTTATTATAAAGATCCATCTTTAAGTTAGCCAATTACTGAAAATTGGCGACAAAATAAGTATTGAGCTATTTGATCAGACAATTAAGAATAATAAATAGGAATGATGTACTTAATAATATTGTAGGAAATTGCAAACAGCATTTTGGTCTGTTTAATCAGGAATACATTATTTCCTCAATACAAAAACTATGCGACAGTCTTCTTTTGCAACCATACATAATGTACACTAAGTCAAAAATAGGGTGTTTAAAAAGCAATGCTTATTCTTCTACATAATATAGATTCCTAAAGTATGGTAAGCGAATATTGGGTGGAACCTGAAATCACCCTTCATTACCTTTACCCTTCAAGATCCTTCATACATAAAATATAGTTTTATTTCCAGATAGAAAACTAGCATAAAGTATGCCCCTCTTTCCTGCATAAAAACCAAGAGTTTCCCAAATTTGAAACTTTTTGTTAAGTGAGTCGTGGTCCAAACAACTTTAGGAACTAATATAGATGAATGTAAGTACTTATATTCTTCTCTATTACTTGTATGTGATACGTAGGGGGGGGGGGAGGGTGAAGCGCTCGTGGTGTAGCATGATTAGCCGTTCTTAGGCGAAGCTAAGCTACGTCTGTCGTGGTCGGTACCTGGATGGGTGACCGCCTAGTTGTATTTCAAATCGAGCGTTTCCGTGGAAGGCACGTAAAGCCGTTGGTCCCGGTTATCACTTAATTGTGATAGTCGTTAACCTAGTTGGATGCCTCCTAGGCGGCTTGAAAAATTCCAACAGTAGGTTGACCACTAGCCTACCTCCACCAATCCGCAGTGGGCATGCGTGGTGGAGTATCTGCCCATTCCCTTTCACCCTCATTTGTGAAAGGAGGCCTGTGCTCAGCAGTGGGACATTATAGGCTGATGATGATGATGATGATACGTAGGTATCAAAAAAACTGGTGAAAAATGTTTGAAGTGATCACGTTTAGATTTATCAACTCAGGCAGAAGCTCCAATAGTCGCTTATTAGTTACAAAGAGTTGTTTACTAGATACCTAGGTTTTGCTGCTATCATGATGGCCACAGGTCGATGCCTTAGCATGTGCCAAGTCACATCTACTAAGAGGTCCCTAAAAACGGGGTAGGTAAGTTTTTTATATGAATTTTAATATGAATGCACTTGAAATGAGAGCTCACCTTATACTGGTTTATAAAATGTTTGTTTTGTCTCCGGCTGTCGTCACCTAAGGGAGTTAAATTTATACTCTTAACATATCGATCAAATATTTTTTGCGTGATGCCGGACAAACGGACGTAAAATCTAAAAACAGTGATTTGGAATCAGAGAAACATAAACACTTCAACCTTTTTTTTAAATATCTTCAATGCATAAAATGGTGCTCTATACATTTCTCACTTTTCCCACATAAAGTAACACTCTGTAAACGATAAGTAATAAATAATTTGCAGTCGCATTATTTGGTACATTTACACAGCTGAAAAACTATTTTTGGTGCACTTCCGGGCTTATCCGATCTAGATCGATGCAGACAGCGTAAAGTTGCAGTCATGAGTTGTATTACTTTCACTGTTAATGGGGAACTTCAAACAGGTACGTTTTATTATTGTTATAAAGGCAGACTTCTTGAAGACTTACAATCTTCTAGAAAGACAAAGAAAAGATTTGTTTATGTACTCATGATGCTTTATTTAGGATCTTGGGAGAAGGTAATGAATAAAAAAAATACTTTGGAATTGATTGTGCTTTACTATATACTAACTCACAAGTAACTAATTAGTATGAACAAAAGTAGAGTAGAATAGAATGTAACTATTTACTTGTCTGAAACATGTTACAAAATAGATGTAAAATAATAACATGTTTCAACAATTAATGGCATACAAAATACTTAGGCGGTTATTATATAACAATTTGATGATGCGATTAAATTCAATCAATAATAATGAAAAAACATGCATCAGCCTATAATGTCCCACTGTAGACAGGCCTCCTCAAGGGAACGAGTAAATTCTCTACCACGCATGCCCAATGCGGATCGGTGGAGGTAGGCTAGTGGTCAACCTACTGTTGGAGAGAGAAAAAAAAGCACGGAAGACGCTCGAGTTGAAATACTTCTAGGGGGTCACACCACGAGGTGCTGCTTGTGTGGGCTGGTCTGCTTAAGTTTGCTATTTATTTACTTATTAAATATTTATTCAGTCTACTTTGTAATTTTGCCGCTGCGCCGGGGCACGCAATTGTTTTCAGTGCGATTAGAATTTTAATATTATGTAATGAATCTAAGCTTGTTTTGAAAAGAGTAATTGCTGAGTTTATTTCCGGCTCTTCTCAGCAAATGCAACCTTCCGAACCGGTATTAGAGTATTAGAGTCAGACTTTTCATAATTGCCTGCGAAGGTCTATTTGAATAAAAGATTTTGAATTTTGAATTGAACTTTGAGGGCTTACACCACGAGGGCTTACACAATGATGGCTTAAACCACGAGCGCTTCATAAAAAATCTCATACGTAGGAGATAAATGGAAGATGATGCCAGAAGGGGTCGGATGATGAATGTAAAATTTTATTAGAACCACTTTTTACCCGACTGACCCGGAAGGAGGGTTATGTTTTTCGAGTGTATGTATGTATGTCTCTATATATATTATCTATTTCTTTGGCACGCTCTGCAGCCTAAACGGCTTGATGGATTTAAGCATATGAGGTGTCGTTAGATTCGCCTTGACTGTGGGAGTGTCATAGGGTATATTGTTTTTATATGGCGTCTACGGATAAGAAAAGAGGGGGGGTATTAAAAATAAAAATTTCGTTATTATAACAATATGGGTATCAAATGAAAGCTTTTGAACAGCCCATTCCATATATGTATATATTGCAATACTTTTGTGCTACTATTTTGACGTAAACTGCAAAAAAACCATGTTTAATGCAAGGACAGTAGGTACTATGAGCGGTACCGTACGTAACTCAACAGAGTTGCGATGGTTGTTAGCGTTACTTTACCGTACCACTAATACTTACAACTCATTCTGTATAGAACTAAAAAGTCTGAAATAAATTAAATTATTAAAAGAAACAAAAATCCCGACTGCGTAAAACAAAAATTAACTGAAAAGAGAAAAACAAGCTCTGGAATATTACTTGAATGTTATAAGGTATTGCAGTCGGGGATAAACAAATATTAAAAAAAAAAACATACCTAGGTTATTAGTTTGTCCCCGACTGCAATACCTTATAACATTCAAGTAATATTCCAGAGCTTGTTTTTCTCTTTTCAGTTAATTTTTGTTTTACGCAGTCGGGTTTTTTGTTTCTTTTAATAATTTAATTTTTATTAGGACAATTTTAAAAGCGTTTGCTTAGCTTATGATCAGATGGCCGTGTGTGACGAATATCCAAGGATGTATTCACATAATTATTTATAACTAGCCAATCAAACATAGAGATGAACTAAGTATGAGTTGTATGACCATACATTTTCCAAGACAGACAGCATACATACCGAGTACCAGGTAATTCCGTACCGAGGTGCCATCTGGGCGAGACTGGACTAGTTTAATAAAATTGTTTCAGCAGGTATGTAAAACATTCAGGGGAGCAACCACAATCTCTCCCACTTTATATCCTAAGATGGAATAGAAATTAGCTTACAATAGGTCACATAGTCAACAATTTGAGCATCAATAAAATCAGAAATAGAAGTAGATATCTCTACCTTGTCTACTTTTTGGGTAGCTTCCAAAGCCTAAGTGGTATTCAGATTTGGAAGTAAAATTTAAACGATACAGTAAAAATATTTTGTATAATTTCGCCAAGAATTTCCCTATCGTGGACCATTGCTTACCAATTTTTTATATCTTCCTATTTTTTCTCAGTGGGATCTGAGGTGACCTCGGATTTGACTCTGCTGGACTACTTACGACGTTACCTGAATCTGCGCGGCACCAAATACATGTGTCGCAAGGGTGGCTGCGGCGCCTGCATCGTCGCAGCCGTAAAATCTCCAGGCGCATCAACTACCTCTGTTAATTCAGTAAGGAGCTTATATTAAACGTTGAGAATTTTGAGATAGCAATAATATCCTGGGAAATCCTTATACACTATGAGCTATACACCCGCGTTTTCAGCATGAAAAGTAGCCTAAAGCTCTCAGGGATAATTTAACTTCTTAATAGGTGAAACAATTTTTCAGAATTCATTGAGCGAAATAACAGGTCATAGCGGTTTGTGGTCACTGTAAAAAATACACATCCAAAAATCGTGCTATGGCTCCGGGTTGTGGCAAAAACAGGAAGACCGCATAGCTGAATTCATGTCGATACTATCATACTATTTGACTACAACGCTTTGTGGCATTTAAGAATTTGAACCATACATATAAAAAGACTTGTTCTGACTGACTGTCCTATCCACGGACACAACGGATAGCTTAAAATTGAAATTATTATATATCATAGCTGTCCCGTGATTTAGCCCGATCTCCCGTTTACATTTCTAGGTAAAAAAGTATTTTTATTTATCTTATTTCCGAGTACAATCTATCTATGTGCCAAATTTCATTCAATCCGTTTAGTAGATTTTGCGTGACAAACATCCCGGCTTGCTAACTTTCGCGTTTATAATACGACTAGTAGGACTATTATTAAATCTATTTTGTAGTTGGCAAGATTCTTGGCAAGACTTAGGCAACGGTTTACGGTAGTTTACGTTGCCTATGGACGTCAGGGGCTTGCGCGCATTGCTGACCCTGCAAAAATCTCTTCACACCCTTTTTGAATAATCTCATGCTCCCCGCCATGGTTTACCCAATGGAGTACACTCTATTGGGAAAACGGTGGGGAGCTCATTCCACAATCTGAGCGTCCGCGGGAAGAAGCTCATTTGAAACCGCACAGTTTGAAACCATTCTGGTTTCAATGTGTGAGGATGGATTCCCCTTCGATAGCAAAAGCATACCTTAAACAATTCTACAGAACACTGTCCGTTGTACAAGCGGTAGAACACACATAAGGAGGCAAAAAATCGTTTCTGAGCTCGGGATCGTCGCCAATTCTAGCGGAACGTCGTGAAACGAGTTTAAAGGCCCAAGCTGGTATCCAGGTGCCACCGCCCACAGATGACAACAGAACACCATATGAGGCCGGACTTGCGACTTATAAAGTTGCAGCCTTTGCCCCGATGTGAATTACTGTTTCGCTTTGTATGCCAGCTTAACCTTGTCTTCTAAGTGACTATGGAACGAAACGTCGGTAGAAATTTGGACGCCAGGGATCTAGATGCTTAGGAATTGTGGAGCTACAGCAAGTGGGGTTTTCTTAGCGACAAATGCGCAGGCTTCAGTCTTAGTGGGGTTGAAATGGACTTGGTTTAGTTGACCAGAATCGGAGACACTAGTTAGTGTTCTCTCGATTTCAGACAAAAGAGCCGTTCGCGGCTTTCCTCCACCTGAGAACGAGGGATTATATGGCCCATGTAATGAGCGTCCCCTGTACGTGTGTTGTCTGCATAGCAATGAATGCCATCAATAGACAGCATATTATTGATATCCAGCATGAAAAGGGTTGAGGATAGCACATACCCTTGCGGGACACCGGCATTTATGTCCATGCTATCAGAGCAGCAACGGTCAACGACGGCTCAAAGCTCTCAAGGCTCTGCTGGACAAAGCTGGCGACCCATTTGCATAGTCCCTCGGGAAGTCCGTATGCTGATAACTTCGCTAGAAGACCCCGATTCCAGACCCAATCGAACGCCTTCGCCACATCTAGGCTCACTGCCAATGCATCACCTTGATTCTCGATGGCGAGTGAACAACGTTGTGTGAGATACACTAGAAGTTCACGGTGTGGCGGAAGCCATATGTCGGTCACTCAACAAATCGTGATCTTCTAGGTATCTCAAGAGTTGCGTGTTGATCACTCGCTCCATGACTTTGGAGAGAAGGGAGATGATGGCGATAGGCCTTGAACTTGAGCAGACCAGACCCCATAAGCAGTACCTGTTCATAAGTATGACGCAGGGAAGAGGACGACCCGTCACAAGGAGCAGAAAGTTTCATAAATGTTTTTTTATGCAGTGTTTGATATCAGTAATGTCATGTCAAGATTGGGAGGTCACGACTATTGAGAAGGTGGGGAACAAGGTTGACGGATACCATGCCTTGCAGAAAGCCTTGGCAGGATGCAGTGGGACCCAGTGCGGGTACTGCTCTCCTGGTTGGATAATGTCAATGTATAGGTAAGTATACAATTCTAAATATTGCAATAAATGCCAAAAAATAACATAAACGGAACCCTTATAAATCCACTCTGGAGTCCGTCTATCCGTCTATCACAGATTATTTTTATTTCAGGCTGAGAAAATGCCTATAAAACCTAGAGGAGGTTCGCTAGCTCTCAAGTGAAACTGCAGGAAAGCAAACCACCAAGCATTTAACGGTGTGTAAGTGGTTGGTTGTTGTGGGTTCTGCTATGGTATATTCACGATGTTTTCCTTTAACTGAAGCTCAAGTTTATTGTAGGATTCGAATGCCACAACCTTCGTGACGGTAGTCGACGTCACTACCACTGAGCTATCATCATGGATTTAGGGGCAAAGCTTGATATATAAACTATTTTCATATTTCAAAAAAAAGAGCGGCACTACCTATTTATTAGGAGTTATCGAGCTTCCCTCAGCTCTCTGAGCTTATCCAAGTTTAAACAAATACGTTATTTCTATATGAAAATATGAAAATTAAGATAGTGAATTGTCAATTTCAGCTACCTTAAAAGTAAAAAAGACCCAACCATGGCTGAAATCGAGCATGCTTTTGGAAGCAACATATGTAGATGCACTGGCTACAGACCAATTCTAAAAGCATTTAAAAAATTTGCTGTTGATGCTACTGACCCATACATAGACGATATAGAAGATTTGTATATATGCAGGAATAATAAAAAGACTTGTGCAAAAACTGATTGCGAAAGCGATTGGTGCATGGTATCTAAGGAAGATGTAGATGATATATTTGAAATAGAACTGGCTGATGGGAAACGCTGGTACAGCGTATGCAAATTGAAAGACCTTTTCAAAATAATAGCAGAGGCAACGGCCTGTAATAGTAGTTATATGATGATATCAGGAAATACTGCGAAAGGTATGATGACATAACATTTAAGGTAAATGCAAAGATAAGCTGCTTCAAAAACAATTAGTAATTGATTTTCGTATTCATTTTTAGCTATACACCCAATCGATGAGTATCCTGATCGGATCTTTAATATAAGCAGAATATCTGAACTAAAAGGCTATAAGATGGATCAAAATTTGATAATTGGTGCCGGTAGCACAATAGCTGACTTACTAGCTATATATAAAACTGTTTCAGATGTAGAATATTTTGAATATTTAGACAAGATGTATACTCACGTTGATTTGGTTGCACATATGCCGATTAGAAATGTAAGTTATACGATAATACCTACTTATATCAAAGTAGGTTCACAAAATCGAGGTAACTATTACAATATTCAGTGGATAGATAAAAATCATTTATTTTTTTCAGATGGGATCGATTGCTGGTAATCTAATGATGAAACATAAAAACAATAAATTTTCGTCTGATATTTTTCTGACATTTGAAACAGTTGGCGCTCAGCTGACAATAGGTAATAGAAAAATCTATAGTTTCGAGGCAAAGTGTTCTGGCGCCAAACTCTTACGACACGAGGATATCCAGTATTCTACCGTGACCAGTGACCAGTCCAACCCGTCAAATAGCAGTCGTAATGCCTTAGCGTATAATATCTTTTGTCTTACTGCCAGTTTCTATATTCGATCTATCTTTTATTTTACGATTAAGATTTATCAAATCAAATCAAATCAAAAGTTTTTATTCAATTTAGGCCCTGGTAAGGCGCTTATGAACGTTAAATTGGTACATACAGTTGAAATTACTACCGGTTCGAAATACACTTAAACTGAGAAGACTATTATTATTATAATAATAATGTTTATTCGGTCATAACAAATATAATCTTAAAGTAGGTAACAATATTATGGATACCTATGGACTTAACCTGGGAAGGTATTATAATTTGTAGGCTATATGTATATGTATTGATATGTTTTATTAAGTTTTTCCTCAATTTTTCATAATTCGTGTCAAATATTAATCCACAATCGCAGAATAAAAGATAGATCGAATCTGGGAACACTAGTGCCCCTGCCAAGACGAGCCAAGCGAAGCGCAACCTACCTTTTCTCGAAGCGCTTCGTCGTTTTTTTGAACCCTCATAACTTCGGTTTGGATTATACCAGATAAACAATATTCTCGGGATATGATGTCAAAAGTGAACTTATTAAACATAATTTCAATAGCATAGCTCTTATACATATGTACTTTAGATTTCATTGCAATTCAAAGCAATTTCGTCACTGACTCACTGATGATCATCAAAACTCTTAGGGTACTTCCTGCAGTTAAAAAAATCAGAAATTTGGTATGTAAGCTTGTATTAGTACACAAATAAAAAAATCTAAAACTTGCAACTTTACCCCCCGCCCCTTAAACTAGGGGGTGTACACTTGGAAGTGTATGAGACTTCCGCAAATTTTGATGTTAGAGGTCTGAACATTGATATGGGGACTCCTTGTTATAAATAATATAATAGCCATTTTAGTAAATCACCCCAAACCCTTTAAATTAGGGGACGGACGTTTGTATGGGTTTTCCCATACAAGCAGCCCTAACTTCACAAACTCTTGTGGCTTGGCCAATTTGGCCATGTAGGTATATAATTCGGCAGTAAGTCGGCTTCTCCTGCACTGAGACGACCTTTTGTTCATTCAAAGAAAGGGTATTGATAGATTTGACTTTTTTATTTCAGTTGATCGTTTTTGTAACAAATCCACCGTGACAATGCAAAAGTTTTTGAAAATAGATATGACTGGGAAAGTTATTTACAACGTATTATTACCACCGCTGTCTTGTGAATACGTATTGCATATAATCAAGGTAAATGGTTAAATAATTCTACCAAACATAGATAAAAGCAAAATACTATTACTGATTATAGATAGTCATGATATCTCAGGAACTGTAAAGCCTAAAATTGAAATTTGTCAGTTAGTATTTCTTAGATCGTAGTTCTTATGGGGTTTACCCCATTCGCCACGTGTATTGCAAGCGTCTACGGTACCCGCGGCAGGCCATAAGATTATTTGCCGACTTCATCATCATCATCATCATCAGCCTATAATGTCCCACTGCTGAGAACAGGCCTCCTTTCACAAATGAGGGTGAAAGGGACTGGGCGATACTCCACCACGCGCCCACTGCGGATTAGTGGAGGTAGGCTAGCGGTCAACCTACTGTTGGAATTTTTCAAGCCGCCTAGGAGGCATCCAACTAGCTTAACGACTATCACAATTAAGTGCCGTAACTTTGCCGATCGATTAAGAACAGCTAATCATGCTACGCCACGAGCGCTTCTTCTTTGCCGACTTAGTAGTATAAAAACACAATATATAATATATTTAAATTATTTTCCAGATAATGCCAAGGTGTCAAAGTGCTTATGTCGTGGTAAATGCTGGCTTCTTGTTCAAATTACAAAAAACAACAAACATAGTACAAGAAGCGAGAATAGTGTATGGTGCTCTATCTCCTACTTTCATCCGAGCAACGAAAACTGAACAATATTTAATTAACAAAAAAATATTTACAAATGAAGTCTTACAGTCAGCATTGAAGATCCTAGAGAAAGAATTGGTGGTCGTTGAATCGCCTCCAGAGCCCTCGGCAGCATTTAAAAAACAATTGGCTATCAATTTGTTTTATAAAGTAAGAAAGCTTAATATCTATAGATAGAAATATAAAACTACATTCTAATTATACTCCATGGTTATTTTGTTGCCGTAAATGTTGCTAAAACGAGACCATAAATGGCTTGCACTGTCAAAAAGTTATCAGTACCTCTACCATGAGTTTTCTACACTAACGTAATCTACACACGCTAGCGACTACGGTGAATATTTTGTATAGCGAGCACCGCCTCTAGTGGACACTTTTGGAAGCATTTCATACAAAATGTGTCACCGTAGTCGCTAGCGGCTGTAGATTACGTTAGTGTAGAAAACTCATGGTAGAGGTACAGATCTCAAGTAGAGTCAAGCTTATAACTCTACACGCCCTAACTCTACAAGCCCTAACTTCACAAACTCTTTATATATATATATATAGATTGTATTTTGTACATATTTGTTGTAAATAAATTTACTATTATCTAGAAAGCTTTTCATTAAAATTTTAAAAAGTCACATTTTTTGAGTAAGTAATAATAACCTAGTCGGTTGTTCACAGGTATTGTTATTCCTTTGTCCGTCTAGTTTAGTAAATTCAAGGTTTATTTCTGGAGCGACCAAGATTCATGAGACTCGAGGAGTATCTACAGCCACTCAAACATACCAGACCGATACGTCAATATGGCCTATAAATCAGCCAGTGCCTAAAGTTGAAGGTTTAGTAAGTGCTTTTTTATAATCTAATTCATTGACAAATTGACGAAGAATTAACAAAGAAATTGCTTATTCTACAGATTCAATGTTCAGGCGAAGCTGCTTATATTGATGACTTACCAACGTTTCAAAATGAAGTGTTTGGTGCATTTATACTTAGCTCTGTTGCGACCGGAGATATTGTATCAATCGACGCTACAAAAGCTTTGGTAATTTCTTTTATAATTCAACTACCTACCTGTATTTTTTTTTTATTAATTCTCTATATAATAATTTCAGAATCTTGACGGAGTTATAGCTTTTTACACAGCAAAAGACATACCTGGACTAAATTCTTACACTCCATCAGATTCAGTATTTTTTGTAGCCTATGAAGAGGTACTTTGCAGTGGGTCAGTCAAATATAACGGTCAACCTATTGGAATAATTGCTGCTACAAGTGAGATGATAGCAAACAGAGCTGTAAAATTGGTCGAAGTAGAGTACAGTAATGTTGTAACACCTGTTCTTAGCATAGATGAAGCAAGAAAAGATAAGAATAGAATTTCTTTATTTTCTTCCGCTGATGCGACAGAAAAAGGTACAGATATAACTAAAGTTATAAAAGGAAAGTACCAAATACACGGGCAGATGCATATAACTTTAGAGACACTTGTTTGTGTTGCAAAGCCTACGGAAGAAGGATTGGAAGTGCATGCTTCTACTCAATGGCTGGATGGAGTGCAATATATGATATCTACTGCTATGAATCTAGATCAGTGTCTGTATGTGAATTTCGAGAAACAGTAAAATAGATCTAGTTGATAATGTTCCTTTTTTCATCTTAATTCACTATTTTATAGGGTTGATGTTCACACTCGCCGTATAGGAGGTGCCTATGGTTTGAAAATATCGCGAAATAATTCTGTTGCAGTAGCCTGCTCTTTAGTTGCATATAAGTTGAACCGTCCATGTCGGTTTATACCACCATTTACAACGGTAGCTAAGGCTTATGGGAAAAGGCTTCCTGCAATATTCGAGTTCGAAGTAAGTATGTGGGGGCTTTAAATTTAAGAGAACATAGCATACGACTATTGAACAATTGTAATGAGAAAATTTAAAATCTTTCTGCAGGTTGGCGTAAATGACTCTGGGGTAATTCAATACCTTGATTATGTTTTACTTGAAGACCAGGGTTACATGATCAACGAGCAATTCTTTTATCTTGTGCTTGATGTAATCAATAATTGCTATGACATGTCTAGGTGGAATTATAAGTTATACAATGTTCTTACGGATACCGCAAAAAATACATGGTGCAGAGCGCCTGGTAAGTGATATTATGCTAGGTACTTTTAAACATAATTTTACTAATAGATAACTTAGTACAGTAGTACCCAATTTATATGGCTTACCGATGTACCTGCGCAGAAGAAACATTTTCAAAGCGCGGGATATGCTATTGGTCGGCAGCTGCCGCCATGTGTATGGAGGGGCGTGACTTGCGAGTGAGATGGAACTAACAGCTGCAGTGTACTATGAACCTCATAGTAGTGATCTAAGGTAGATTGTAAGTTTTAAGCATTCTTTCGTTAATCTTCGGGGCATACTTTCTTTTCTGTGCGCACGAAGTTTCACGACGCGCCTTATCAGTTGGGTACTACTGTATGGAGTTGCAAGGTGGATGACACCTCCATTTAAAAGGGAAGATCTTCCGCCAGGCTGGGTCATCGTGCCTGGGGACCGCGGTCCAACTATACATTATGGACAGTTGTATACATATATGCAGATCGCTGAGAAAACTTTGCAAGCGCGATGCAGGATGTTGTGGTGTTGTAAGGCGATGCAGGATAATGTGGCGCCACGCCATCTATCTTTCCGTGTGTGGACTTTCTCAGTGTTATTGATAGATGGCTGATAGAGGTCGCTACAAATAGCTTCCACCCTGCAATTCCTGGAGTAGCCCATGTACTCTCTATGCAAAAATCATTCCGATGCATGAAAGAAGGACAAACTCACAAACCCACTTTCAAATTTATAAAATTAAGTAGGATTACACAGACAATTATGTTCATGCAAACAAACGTCTGCCCTGGGTGGGAATCGAACGCGCACTACCTGCAACGTGGCATTTAGGCGCCGGTCCCACAGAGAGAGTTCTAGAGTTCTGCGTTTGGCGTTCACTGTAATTAAAAGTAAAAAAAGTGTGTGACGTGTGATCCGTAGCGAATAATTGTAAAACTCTATATACTGCTTGCTGAGTGCACAATACTGGATGCGTAACGCAGAACTGTGAACGCAGAACTCTTGAACTCTCGCTATGGGATCGGCGCCTTAGGGTATATACCAAACATGCCAGTCGGCTTATATAGTGCATAACAATATATCGACACACAAAAATTTCTATATTTTATGATTTTAGGTACGCTTGAAGCTGTAGCTTTTGCAGAATTTATGATGGAACAAATTGCCTGTGAAATGAATTTGGACGCCCTTACGGTGAGACTAAATAATTTGAAGGCCGAGTACTCTTCCGTCATAAATGAGATGATAGAAACAGTAAAAGATAAAGGTAATTACACGGAGAGAAGAGCGGCAGTAACTGAGTACAATGCGTTAAACAGATGGAAAAAACGAGGATTAAGATTTGTATTACTGCGATGGACTCCAGTAGCACTTGGTTATCAAAATGTTACTGTTAACATATATCATGTCGACGGGTCTGTTGTCATCGTGCATGGAGGCATAGAAATGGGTCAGGGTGTGAATACAAAAGCTGTTCAAACTTGTGCTTATCTTTTCAAAATACCCATGAGTAAAATACAAGTCAAAGCCAATAACACTACTATAACACCAAATACATTTGTATCTGGTGGAAGTCTGGCATCGCAAAATGTATGTATAGGAGTCCAGAGATGTTGCAATGATCTTCTTAGTAAATTGCAACCTATAAGAGATGCAATGACTAATCCTACTTGGGAAGAACTAATAGCTAAGGCATTTACATCAAATATAGACCTACAAGCTCACTGTCTTGTTGATACGAGTGATTTTCAGACATATGATGTATTTGGTGTAGCATTAACTGAAGTTCAAGTCGATGTGCTGACTGGGGAATTGGAAATATGTAGAGTAGACTTGTGCGAAGACGTGGGTCTAAGCTATAGTCCCGATATTGATATTGGCCAAGTAAGTAAAAAAATATTTGGTGCTAGCTTCCCGCCCCGTGCTTTTATCGACGAACCCGAAGAACGAAGGTAAAAAGACCTTCTAAGAGCATGAAAATACCCTTCTTTAGTGCATACTTATGTTAAAACGAAACTTTTGTGCAAAACTTTAGGTTTCTAGCACCAGCGGTTAAGGCCGTCAGATCAGTCAGTCAGCCAGAATAAATATTTTTTCTGTCAAGTCAATTTAAATCTAATATTTTCAGGTGGAAGGTGCATTCATTATGGGTCAAGGATACTGGACAAATGAGGAACTGTATTATGATCCGTCTAGTGGAGAATTACTCACAGATCGTTTGTGGTACTATATTGTACCACAAGCAAAAGATACTCCACAGAAATACTGCATATACTTCAGAGATAAATCTTATTCGAACAGTACAATCTATGGATCAAAATGTAGAAATATTTATTTTATCAATTAATCTTAATAATAGCCTAAGCTTTGTCTACCAAATAATAATGATCCCATTTAAAGCTAACTAGATACTTATTAATTCTAAAAAAACCGGCCAAGTGCGAGTCAGACTCACGCACCGAGGGTTCCGTACAAACCTGTAGGTATATAAGTAAATGGTAGTATAGACCTGAGTATTTGATATTAATTTCAATTTATGACCTATTAAAAAAAAACTACTTACTAGATCTCGTTCAAACCAATTTTCAGTGGAAGTTTGCACCGTAATGTACATCATATATTTTTTATAGATTTATCATTCTCTTATTTTAGAAGTTACAGGGGGGGGGACACACATTTTACCACTTTGGAAGTGCCTCTCGCGCAAACTATTCAGTTTAGAAAAAAATTATATTAGAAACCTCAATATCATTTTTGAAGACCTATCCATAGACACCCCACACTTATGGGTTAGATGAAAAAAAAAAATTGAGTTTCAGTTCTAAGTATGGGGAACCCCCAAAATTTATTGTTTTTTTTCTATTTTTGTGTAAAAATCTTAATGCGGTTCACAGAATACATCTACTTACCAAGTTTCAACATTATAGTTCTTATAGTTTCGGAAATAAATGGCTGTGACATACACGGACAGACAGACAGACAGACAGACAGACAGACAGACAGACAGACAGACATGACGAATCTATAAGGGTTCCGTTTTTTGCCATTTGGCTACGGAACCCTAAAAATATGCCTAAATTTATATATGATTAATAATAATCACGCCCTAAATGCTAGATTATGATTAATAATGGCAGTTTTTAGGGTTCCGTAGCCAAATGGCAAAAAACGGAACCCTTATAGATTCGTCATGTCTGTCTGTCTGTCTGTCTGTCTGTCTGTCTGTCTGTCTGTCTGTCTGTCTGTCTGTCTGTCCGTGTATGTCACAGCCATTTATTTCCGAAACTATAAGAACTATAATGTTGAAACTTGGTAAGTAGATGTATTCTGTGAACCGCATTAAGATTTTTACACAAAAATAGAAAAAAAACAATAAATTTTGGGGGTTCCCCATACTTAGAACTGAAACTCAAATTTTTTTTTTTCATCAAACCCATAAGTGTGTGGTGTCTATGGATAGGTCTTCAAAAATGATATTGAGGTTTCTAATATCATTTTTTTCTAAGCTGAATAGTTTGCGCGAGAGACACTTCCAAAGTGGTAAAATGTGTGTCCCCCCCCCTGTAACTTCTAAAATAAGAGAATGATAAATCTATAAAAAATATATGATGTACATTACGGTGCAAACTTCCACTGAAAATTGGTTTGAACGAGATCTAGTAAGTCGTTTTTTTTTAATAGGTCATAAATTGAAATTAATATCAAATACTCACAGGTTTGTACGGAACCCTCGGTGCGCGAGTCTGACTCGCACTTGGCCGGTTTTTTTTTTAAATATAGGGTCATAAATATGAGATCTAAAGATAAAATAAATTGATGAAAAAAATGAATACAATTTTAAAATATGGTATCTTTTTCAGGTGTTGGAGAACCTGCTATATGTATATCTGTTGGAATACCTATAGCTATACGAGAAGCTATATGTGAAGCTAGGCGTGACGCCGGTCTTGATACAAGCGAATGGTTCAATATAGGTAAAATAACCCTTAGCTTGATGTTTCTAAGTATTTTTATGTCTTGAGCTTATATTGTTTTTCCTTTTCTAGTTGGACCGTATAATTTGCAGAACATACTATCATCCATGGGAACATGTACCTCTGAGTTTAAGTATAATTAGAACACTCTGTATGTAAAGTTCTTTATATTAGCGATGGGCGATTGTTACTAAAAACATTCGAATTATTCGATTGTCCAATTTATTCGAATCATTCGAATAACAATCGACATCTCTCGATTGTTCATAATACGCTTCGTGCCGTGCGCTGGCTGTCCGTCCGCCGAATGAATGAATCTATTCGCCTCTGCGCTCACCCGTCCATTGTGCATACTATTGCAGCCTGCGTTGCGTGCGTCAATTTTCATTCGAAAGGTCGATTGTTATTCGATTGTTTATTCATTAGAACGAATGAATCGACAATCGACTGTACAGTTTTACAATTGTCGATTCTTTCGATTACTTTTTTTGGAACAATCCCCATCGCTACTTTATAAGGAATAAATTTTTTTTTTTTCGGTTATGGGATTTATAAAGTTTATATTATTGGTCGCAAAATAAATAAATTATAATAAATAAGTATTTAATTTTATTAAGTACCTTATTGTTTTACCAAATATTGACCTGTTTAGTGTCGAGTACAAACTTCTTATCCTTAGAATCAAGGTTTCTCTTGGATATATTTTGTAGTAAAGAATTTACCAAATACCTTAATCAAAAATGTACCCAATTGTAATTTGAGAATGATTTTCACAAAGTCCATGAGTCCATGGGGTTCTTCAAGCAGGTTGTGAAGAGATATTTATAGGATTTATAGCCTATTACAAAGTGTCTATATGTCTATAGAATACGGTACTATCAGACGGGCCGTATGATACTTAGTCGCATAAAATAGGGTTTACTTAAAACCGATCACGATCGTCCAATCGTCTAGTCGGTCCAATCGCTAATCCTGTCCATTTTTCGGTAAAATTTCTAATACTATTTTATTAATATAATAAACTGTATTAGACAGTCGCAGTGTTTCAGCGTCCACTTTAAAAGCTGGACCAAACCCTAGGGTGCAGCCTCAAAGGCAGTATATACTTTGTTAACTTTACTAAAGGGCTATAGGATAGCAAACATCAAAGAGCTAAACTTATATTACATTACGGATAGATTGGTTGTACCATTATTATTTTCATCTTTGATTAAGCAACGCTAAGTTTAAACTATAAAAGTAAGTTTACTTACAAATTACTTGTCTAACGCAGTTCGCACTCGAATACAATGTAGCTTCCTATATTAGTGAAAGAATTTTGTGAATCCGTTTAATAGTTCCGGAGATTACCTTCTACATCCAAACTTACAGACGTTGTAAGAACAGCTGTTAGATAAGGGTTTCCTTATTTAACAGCTGTTAAGCAATCTATATATATAAAAATCAATGCCACTTTTCGTTGTAATTTTATAACTCAAGAACGGGCTCACCTATCCAAACCAAATGTTTAGGCTTTGTTCGGACTATTTAGTAGATGGTTTATGTGAAGTTTGCACAAAATCGGTCGAGCGGTTCTTCATTTATCACATTTTTTGTAACAAATGAATTCAATAAATGGCGGATCATTTTGTTAATGGGGATTTTGCTGTCAGGGAAGGGTAAGGTAAGGTAGGGTAGGGTAGGGTAGGGTAGGGTAGGGTGTGATAGGGTAGGGTAGGTTAGCACCAAGCGAACGAAGTCGCGCCGGGCAGCTAGTAGTGTATACAATTCCTTGATATAAAAGTTTTCAATTGTGTAATATTCTCTAAGTCAATATTCAAGCGGGAAAGTTTCCAGTTTATTGACATGATCAGTAGGTATTGCTGGCAGACGCTGGATGCATGGAGTGCAGATAAAACTGTTCATGGTGGTACTAGAGGCCTGAATATTATCATGATTCATAGCGCTAACCACCTTTTAATATATGATACTTAATCGGCTGTTACAATTAGAATAGTATAATCATCCATATTTACTCTCACACTAAACCGTAATTTAATTAAAGGGAACATAATCTATTTAAATTAAACGGCAGTTAAGTTAACGAGTCTCTCTGCAACTGTTAACTCAATTAAATTAAATTAAGCATTAGCTCTGAAATTTTGCTGTTTCAGAACAAGCTCTCAAGTGTGGCTTCAGGAACACATCAAGAGCTTAGCTACGTAGATAAAGTTTCGTAGCGGCATCTATCAGTTACACTGAGATAGTTCACACGCAGAAAGGTAGATGGCGCCACAACATCCTGCATCGCGCTAACGAAGTTTATTCGGTGATCAGCATATACAACTATCCAACATACAGTTAGACTGCGGTCCCCAGCCACGACGACCCAGCTTGGCGGAAGATCTTCCCTTTTAAATGGATCCACCTTGCACCTTCATAGTTTCATCACACTATTTTTCTTCACTGAAAGCTCACTAATTTAATGATTATCACGAGTGGGCCAAAATGACTAAAGACCCGGCTTTCGCCATCACCACCGCCTTCAGATCATGTAAGATTTTAATGATCCAACAGATCAAAAGCGTTAAACTGGTCTAAAGCAGTGGTTCCCAAAAGGTGGTGCGCGGAACCCAATTACACCATACCACAGTATACTATGCGCACACGGTTAACTAAGTAGAGCTTGTACTATGGAAATCAGATAACTGTTATACTAATATACTACTTTTTGTTTGTAAATACTTTTTGTTTGTTGTGTAAAGTTGTGTTCCTGCGCGTGAGTAAGGTCGCCAGAGCTCATTGGGGAGGGGGGAAAGGTCGGTAACGCGTGAGCGATGCTTCGTGTATTGCAAGCGTCCATATGGCTACGGTAACCGCTTACCATCAGGCGGGCCGTATGCTTGTTTACCGACTTAGTCGTATAAAAAAAAAAAAAATACGAACTTAATTCATATATTACACCCAGACTCAAGACATATAGACATGTTTAAGCACACAAATGCATGTCCTGTGATAACCAACCTTAATCAACCTTGAATCTTAACCAACCGCGCCAACTGGACTGTAATTTCCTTCAAAGGCATTGTTCACTAATTTCCTAATTATATTTAGGGATTACAATTGTTTGTATGGTCTCTCAGGGACATCTGTTGAGGCATTTAGTACCTTCTCGAGCAATTAAGTAAGCGACTTAAGTGATAATGTCCGATAATAAGATTTGGTACCGTGACACACGGACACACCGCTTCTTGCGTTAATAAGATTCTAATCCGATTTCAAATTGACGATGTGATTGCGATACGATACGATTAGTTTACAATCCATACAATACTCATAAATACGCGAATAGTCAGTCACTGGGAATGATTGAATGCTAGTAACGCAGAACCAACAGATTATATTGATTAATTTATTTTATAAAATAAATAGTTGCGCTCCGCGGTTTCACCCGCATACCCGATGGATATATTGCTTTCCCGAGATAAAAAGTACCCTATGTGTTAATCCAGAACATATTTTATCAGCGTGCCAAATTTCATATCATCAATAAATAATACAATTTGTAGTGGACATTTCCAAACCACCTGATGTTAACCAGATGATAATAGTCTCATACGACCGATATTTTTTATTAACTAATATAGAAATACTAGCTGTCTCGCTCGGTTTCACCCGCGTTCACCTATAATACTCGGGGATAATGTAGCTTCCTATTAGTGAAAGAATTTTTCGAATCCGACTGGTAGTTCCAGTGATTAGCCCGTTTAAACAAACAAACAAAAAAACGCTTCCGCTTTATTATATTATTATATAGATTATTGGGAAAATCGTGAAGTCTAAATAGTTCTTTAGTTATTAAGCGAGAGTAGACCAATTAGAGTCTAGCAACTGTTCTCAGACGTAAGCTATTATATATGAAACTATAATGTTAGCCGATATAATAATATACCAGATTGTATTATCAGGACCTTGGGTGTCCCTTGCGGTGGAGTAATAACTGGGACTTAACTCATTGGTTCGCGGTTAAAAATATAACAATGACATCAATTGTTATAATAGGACGCGCGTCCCTCGCGAGAACCGACGGGTTAATGAACTATCCTAATCTTTCGTCTTTGTTTTAGGATCATCGTGCCTCGAAGGTTAATACAATGAACGGTTGTTTCCGTATTATTAGGAGATAAATAATAATTACTTTACAGTAAATGATAGAGGAAAGGTTGTGAGAATAACTACATTCGATATTCCATCTGAATGGAACCTATTTATATTTATTTATAAGGTAAACGAAACCGGTTACAGTCGATTAACATATGACATATCGATTTTAAATTAGACTATAAAACCCTAAACACGTTTACACAGCATGCACAAATTAAAACTACGCATATTGTAGGTGTTCAAGTTAAGCCAACAAAAAAGGAAAAAAACAAGCTAAATATAAAAAAGAAAATCTAATTAAAACAAATTAAAATGAAGTCAAAAAAAATAGAGACAAATTAGACACAAATTAAATTAAGCATACAGTAATTTGACTTGAGGACACTATGGATAAGCCTCTTGAATAGAAGTTGCCGAGGCTGAAAAATGTCAAGCTCATCATTTACACTGGCCAATTCATTATAATGATCTACACATTCTCACAATGATAAAAGGGTGTACTATTTTTATAAATCAATATGAACAACTTGGCATTACGGCAACGATAATTCAAGTTGAAGTTAATCATCGAAAGCAAAACCATGACTCCATGGCTGAATGAATAATTTTATGTAAGTAAATCGTATTGCTGACGTCTGATCCTCAACGATGTTAAGAAGATCTCTACCGAACCGACTACGGACGGTGGGATAAAACTTACAGGCATTTAATTTGTATGCGCTCGATACTGTTCTTATGGACAACGTAACGGGGGACCAAATCGGACACCCATATTCCAATACAGTTCTTACGAGACTGTTAAAAAGAAACAAAAGACTCTGGGGCTTCTTAAAATCCTTAGTGAACATTGTCTACGCACCCAGTGAGCCGTAGTTGGGTGTTTACCCAGAAATGCACAGAAGTCGCAATCTGTAAGTAGTATACTAAATATGTTATGTTTACCCATAAATCCATGGGTAGTATCTAGATATTAATATTTTGTTTCCCAGCTAATTCATCATTCACCACATTACATACATCACACCAGGCAGTGGTTTGACGACACATTAATTTTACTAGTGCACTTGGTTTTTATTTTACAAAGAACCAACGAATGCATTCAATATAAATCCATAATATAGATAGAAAGATAAACTTTATTGTTAAACCACGTATCATTAAAATAATATAAAAACTTAAAATAATAGCGAGTCTTGTTATTCTTACTAGGCCATTCTTATCTTGCTTCATCATCAGATAAGCATCACATACAAATGTTACCAATGAATTCAGATCATCTGGCATAAAGCCTCGTTTCCAAACTGGGATATGCACGTTCCGTTTCACCGGAGCTATTAACATGGCTACCTCAAAGTCCCCATATCGGTCCAATCTAAAACGATCTCGTACATGTCTACGCTTTATGTGAAAAATGTTGTAACTTTAACTCGCTTTTGTAATAATACAAACCTTCCGAAACCTTCGTCTCGGCATCACTACCTACTACGTCACTACCACTGAGCTATCATCGTCTTTTTGAATTGGCGTTTTCAGTATTTATTATTCGAATACAGTATGGTTCGCAATATACAGAAATTCCAAATTCCTAACTATGTTCATGAGGTTGACTCAGTGAAAAATAGACTAAAACTTATAAAAGCGGAAAACGCGGCCATGGCGTCCTATGCACTAAGCGCGAGTCGGGTTAGAAAGAAAGAACGAAAGAAAATTATTTTATTTTTCCAAAAACACACAAATGAAAAGTGAATATAAAAATAGGACAGTAAAATAAAGTATAAATAAATATCGAATTTGTGTGTATCGGAAAGAAAGGGTGGCCGACTCAGCCTAATGTTGAGGTCCCAACGCTGATATTCTGCCGGCGCCGCGTGAGTCTGCGTCACGAAAATCAGTAGGAAAAGATAAGTGAGTGATATTTTCTTTTTAAAAATTAAAAATATCCAACAAATAATAAATACATATTTACCATTATAAGGATAAATTCCTATATGAACAATAATCTGTGAATAAAAGATAATGGTGCTACAACTGATTGTCAAGATGTTGTTTTTTTTTTCTCTTTATTTTGGCAACAAACAGTCTACAAAGTTTTTTTTTACATAAGCTCATATTACACAGAATATAGATAACGAGTGCCGAAAAATGAAAATTTAAGTTAATAAACATTATAAACAATTGGTTTACAATACGATAGCAACAAAAATAGATATATCATACATAGAATTTAAAATACAGAAATAACAAATACATGGTAACTACACAAAAAAAAATTTGAAGATAACAATTTAAGTTCATATACAACATTTAAACATAACAAAACAAATATTATTAAATAAATTATGGTGCACAGATACAGTTTTTTACAATTGTTGATTTAAGTCCCTTCAAAGAGCTATTAAACAAATCGATTTATCTTAATTTTAAACTTAAAAGGGTTATATAAAACATATCAATAAAAAAACTAGTTACAACATCTTTCGCATCAACTGAAAAGTCGACGTACTCGGCCTATCCGAACCCTTTTCCATATAATATATTGTAGTGACGACAAACGGCTAACATAAATTAGGGGACCTACAGCCCAAAGGAGAAGAGTATTACTGTATGAATTGTTATTGTTAGGGTACACGATAAAATTTAAAACGTTGCAGGTAATATAGCTTTAGTCCTATTATTATTATTTGAGAGAGGTAGAGCATAGCGTTTATTCGCTCAAAGAGCAGCTCGACTGGGGAAGTACCTCCACCTTACAGAATACCGCAGCCAAATAACTTTATGTTGTGTTTCTGCGCGTGAGTAAGGTCGCCAGAGCTCATAGGGGAGGGGGGAAAGGTCGGTAACGCGTGAGCGATGCTTCTTGTGTTGCAAGCGTCCATATGGCTACGGTAACTGCTTACCATCAGGCGGGCCGTACGCTTGTTTACCGACTTAGTTGTACAAAAAAATAAAAAAACATTTATGAACGAGTTTTGTGGCATCCTCCTTTGAAATAGGTCAAACTGTTCTTCGTGCAGTCTTCGTGGGTGTTTCAATGCGGCTGATACTTTTCTCAAGGGATCAGCAGTCGCGAACACCTGCCCCCCTAGACAAGATGGCTGTCGACAATCGTCATCGTTAGTAAGCGATCAACCTTTGTATGGGATTGACATAAGAGATTGTTAAAAATCACGTGATATTTCGATTTGAAATGTCAATCCCATACTAAGGTTGTTCGTTTACTGTCGATGACGATTGTCGATAACCATCTTCTCTACTGGCCCTGGGCTATAATGTTAATATCAACAACTACATAACAAAAGCTACAAGTGTTGTGAGTATGGGAAAACACATCCTCTGTAAGCCTTCCAACAGTTTTAAAGGAAGACCCATATCGAAGTATTTATAACTAAAAAGGTTCCACTCACGAAAATAAAATAAGACATTAATAAACAATGAAAAAAAATGATATGTCAATTGGCATCGTTATGTCACGTGAAAATGGTACGATATTTTTGTATAATATGTTTATTAATTTGTATCCAATGGACATTTTGTTATGATGAAATTTACGACAAAGACAGCAAAAACAAACGTTATGATAGTAGATATTGGAATCAAATTAAACATCAGAATGAAATAGAAAGAAAAAAAAGATTCCTTCGTGAGTACGAAGAGTTTGAAAGAAACCCAGTTGCCAAGTTCGATGTTGCCAGTTTTATACAGTATCCTGATGTGGAAGCTGTCGAAGATAATCAGCTGTTTGACTATTCTAATACTGAACGGTAATAAACTTAATAGTTAAATATATTATTTTAAGTAACGAATTCGAAGCGATGCATTCCACACTCAGTCTTCTCAGTTTAAGTGTATTCCGAACCGGTGGTAAATTCAACTGTACGTACCAATTTAACGTTCATAAGTGCCTTACCAGGGCCCATCTCAGTTTGAGTCCACCTTTGTATGCCAAAAGAGTATGTGAGCAGAGGCATCACCCATGCGTTGAAGGAGCGCACCTTTCACAGCCCGCTTTATGTCCCCGTCCACAATACCCAACGAATGTGACATACCACTTATAGGCTTCTGCTTCGGAGACTGATCTGAGAGACATGGTCTCAGAAAGCTGTAAATTCGTCGAATTTACGACTTTGTCCCGCTGTACATGCATGACCGCACACTTATCTACACTAAACTCCATTTTGATAGCGCTACTAAAAACTTCTGTAATTTTCAGTAGCTCCAACAAGTCTTGACGTTTTGGTGCAAATAGTTTAAGGTCATCCATGTACAACAGATGAGAAATCATCTCACCCCCACTTCGAAGCCGGCAACCTAGTCCTAAATCCTTCATTATTATTATTTATCTGTAATTAACGTATTTTAGTTCAGGTATAATGTGAATGTCATTTAAATACTTATATTTTTTTAGTTCCCGGACCTCAAAATATCACAACGATTACGGTTCCATCGTAAATGTAAATAATCAAGAAAATATGAAACAACATGAGTCTCGAGATTATTTAAAAGTTGGCGCATACAATGCACCCGAATTAAATCACAGTCCGCCGCTATTCAAGGATACAATGAATGCAAAAGATTTAGACTTGAACGCATTGTCCCAAGTCGAGATGAATGGTAGGAAAATTGTGCAAAGCCGTCAAGATAAAGCAGCAAAAGGATCTCTACTTGAAAGTAATCATTTTCACAGCCCCGAAAAGAAATGGTATTATAATTTGAATAGGTGTTAATTAAACTGAACTATATATAATTAATTAAATTGAAGCATAATGATAATTATAATTTGTTGTTTTAGCCCATTCAAAAATATGAAGTTCCCGTTTTTTTCCCGTAATAAATCTGTCAAATTAAAACCAAAGAAAAATAAAAAGAGAAAATCGTTTAGTGGTAATTGCCCTAAAAAAAATTATAGTGAAGGGCCGACAACTAAACAGATTGTTAATAAACTATCGGATCAAAGTCAACATGAGAACACATTTTATAAGAGATCATATCAAGAAAGGCTATGCCCCGCCTGTAAGAAGAAATTTATAGAGAATATTCACGCTCAGCCTAGCAACAAACGAAGAAATGCCAAAAAGTTGTTTCATAACAGCAGACAGTTTTTCCAGAATATAAATGACGTAGGAAATGATAAATTTAGAAAAGATATACCATCAAATGATGGCGTAACCCGCGTAACTAAAGGCAATACAGTACATTTAAGAAAAAGAAGACGAGAGGTAGAAGACAATGATAGACAAATGAAAGAGTTACAAGAAGTGGAGAAAAAAGTTGATAGTACTGAGATTAAAATGTCGACATATCAAAAATCTAATGGATAAACAAAGTGCATTTCTGAATTCATACTTTATTTTTAATTTATTTTAGATTAAAGATAATATACATAGAACGGATTCTAAGGTTTTATTTACAGATTTTGAGTGATGTCTTCTAATCACAAAAATATAAAGCAAGCAAGTGAAAGAAATACCGTTCAACCCATGAGTATAATAAAGTATTCAAATGAGTCGTAGAAAAATCGTAGGTGTTTCCATTTGACAGTGTGATATACGAGAGCTATATGTATATTGACGTCAGACTAGCCGGTGAGATTGCGATTCATTTTTCATTTTTACCGGGTTTCATTCCGTTAGTTCAAAATATTTGCTATTTTGGTTTTCTGGGTAGTATATTGTATAAATATGTGTTATTGAAACCAGTTCAGAATGACTAACCCAACATAGATTTCGAATATATGCCATCTCGAAATCTCCACCTAGTATTCAAAGTTTTTTTCTTCTCTTCAGTATAGATTTTAAAATATACCTACCTAAATGTTTCACTTGAGGTCGTTTCAAGAGTTATATAACTATATTTAAATTATTAACCACAGTTTTTTGCCCAATTCCGTCATATTGATCATCATCATCAATATAATTTGAAATCTTCTATTTTTGTAGCGCATGCTAAACAGATATTTTCAACTGTATATGGTCCATCTGAAAATGAAATGTATTGATCCATCTCACTATAATAGTATTATTGTGATAGTTTGGATGGATGTATGTATGTTTGTTACTCAATCACGCTTAAACAACTGAACGGATTTGGATGAAATTTGACACACTGGTATCTGGATGTTTCTTTTTATCTCGGGAAAGCATATCCATATCCCTCGGGTGAAACCGCGGGGCACAACTAGTATCATTTATAAACAGGACTGTTCTAAGCTGAAAACTAATGAAATAAAACAACTTACCAACAGGTAGCCAGTTTGTAGTAGGGATACCAGAGTCTGATCTTGCTGATGCAATGGCCTCTTTGATAGCTAGTGGAACTACGACTGCCATGCATATTGGTGGCTCACCAACCACTGAAAAATATTATAAACATTTCTTTATGTTATATAAATAGGCACAAAAACCATATAATATTGTTAAATTTACTTTTAGAACCGTAAATCTTCTTATTGCTATAAGATTTTCTTCTGAAATATACTCTGAAATCTTGCGGTATGTCTCTTGCTTGTGGCACATAGTAGTTCCAAGTACGATCTGTGAGCAGTTCCCCAGATTTAGGATCTAATACTAATTGCTCTGAAGTCCAACATCCAAGACCCATTACGAAGGCACCTTCAATCTATGTAAAATATTTAGGTGTTAGATTCGCCTACTTTATTACAAATAGTTCAGAAAAATAAGCGCATTACTAACTTGCCCAACATCAATTTCTGGACTGACACTTTGTCCAACATCCTCCAACAAATCCACCCTCAACACTTCTAACTCGCCTGTCAGTACATCAATCTCTATTTCAGCCGCAGCCACTCCAAAGACATCATAATTCTGAACATCATTTACACCAGCAAAACCATGAGTTTGTAAATCAACGTTGGATTCATAAGCTTTTGTTATCAATTCTTCCCAAGTTGGCTTGTTCATTTGACTTCTTATTGGTTCTAATCTTTTTAATAATTCTTTGCAACATTTTTCAACACCAACTCCAATATTCTGACTTGTAAGACTTCCACCTGTCACAGCTGCATTTGGAGTAATTATTGTGCTGTTTGCTTTAATTTGAATTTTGTTCAAAGGTATATTAAGCTCATAGGCACAAATTTGAGCTGCTTTAGTGTTAATGCCTTGTCCTATTTCTATACCACCATGGATTATGGAAACGGTTCCATCTCCATGATATACTGACATGTTTACTCCAAAGTATCTTGAGTACACATGCGTCCACCTTAGAAGTGTTATCCTCAATCCACGCTTTCTCCATCTATTTTCAGAATTAAATTTATAAACAGCGGCTTGCCTTTCATCATATTGGGAATTTGTTTTGACTGTGTCTATTAAATCTTTGATTTCATTGTACTTGGGGTCCAAGTTAGCTAATCTTACTTTTAAAGGATCCATATTCAATTCATAAGCTATTTGCTCGATGAGAAATTCTACCATTGCAATGCTTTCTAAAGTACCTGCAAAGCAGTTAAAATATTTTTAATAATGTCTAAATCTATTTTAAATCGACGGAAGTTTTGATATCTATACCTGGTGCTCGAAACCAAGTATTTTTAGCAGTATCAGTAATCGCATTGAAGCATTTATAATTCCATCGAGATGAATTATAACAGTTATTAAATACGTTGACACCAAACTGTGATAATTTCTCATTTATTGTATATCCGTTATCTTCATATACGTCATAGTTTGTATACTGAATCACACCCGACTTATTGACTCCTATCTGAAATGTTATTGTTTTTTATTTATTTATCGTGTTACTTTTTAAAACAAAAACTAAATAATTAATGTAACCTTGCTGAGTTTCCTGTCTGTTCTTCTCAGTTGAAGGCCCACTTACGAACTGGTGGTAACACCAGTAGCCTCCATAAGTGCCCCACTAGGGCCTACATTTAATAAATAGCTTTGGCTTTAAAAGGATTTTATGTGTATTTATAAGTACAAAAGCAATAGTAGTAAAATATGACTTGTACATGACTGTATCATTAGTACTGCTGTTAATTAGTTAAAAATATATCTGAATGTTTAGAAAATCACAGTATGTACCTACCTAACCGAAATAAGTTTATTTGGTAAAAAATACAAATTTATTAGTAGTCAAAAGACATCAGAATAATATGTTTTCAGTGAATGTCACGAATATTGTTATACACATTTCATATTTAAGGCATTGCATACATAATGGTGAGGTACATAAAATATGTATATTGTTATTATGCTATAAAAAATCTTTTATAATACCTCAAAATTAGATGTACAAGGGAATCTCTTTCCCATAGCTCGAGTAGTGGTAGTCATTGGCAATATGAAACGACATGGTCGATTCAATTTCTGTGTAACCAAACTGCACGCCACTGCTACTTGGATAGTCCTAGATATTTTGATGCCATATGCACCTCCTAAACGTCGTACGTATATATCGATTCTGAAACACCAAGAAATTATTATTTACTAGCGAGCGGCCCGGTACGTGCTTCGCTACGTATAAAGTGAAATAATAAAAATGTGATAAATGAACCGCTCGACAGTTTTTTTTTCATACAACTTAGTCGATAAACAAGCATACGGCCCGCCTGATAATAAGCGGTTACCGTAGCCATATAGACGCTTGCAACACACCAAGCATCGCTCACGCGTTATCAACCTATCCCCCCTCCCCTATGAGCTCTGGCAACCTTACTCACGCGCAGGAACACAACTTTACACAACATAAAGTTATTTGGCTGCGGTATTCTGTAAGGTGGAGGTACTTCCCCAGTCGAGCTGCTCTTTGAGCGAATAAACGCTATGCTCTACCTCTCTTGAATTGTGCAAACTTCACATAAACCATCTCCTAAATAGTCCGAACAAAGCCTAAACATTTGGTTTGGATAGGTGAGCCCGTTCTTGAGTTATAAAATTACAACGAAAAGTGGCATTGATTTTTATATATATTGATATTATAACTAGAAACACCTAAGAAAAATACTTCAATTATACTGCTATTAAGAATGATCGGTAAGTCAATTTGGTTTACCTATTTTCATCAATATTTAAAGCCCTCGAAATCATAGTCTGAGATGCATCCATCCACTGCGAAGTAGCATGCACTTCTATACCTTCTTCTGTGGGTCTCGTTATACAAGATAAATTCTCTAACGGAAAATGATACTGTCCGTATATCGTGTTATTACCCTTTATAACCTTAAAAACGTCATTTCCTCTATCTTTTGCATTGGAAGAATCAAGTAATGTCACTCTATTTGGGTCCTTTATTGTATCTTTTACGTTTAGTACTGGACTTTCAACATTATTGTATCGTATATTTACTAGTTTTGCTGCTTTATCAGCGATGTACTGTGTTTCAGCTACAATTACTGCTATGGGTTGACCGTTATATTTAACATTACCACTACATAGTACTTCTTCATTTAAAGTGTATTCTGGATCGTCCGGTGGTGTAAAGGAGTTTATGCCTGGGATATCTTTTGCTGTGTAAAATGCTATCACCCCAGGTTGATTCTAAAAAAGGACATCAGCTATAGCATTATTTAAGAAAACCATTTCCAATTCTACAAACTGGTTTAAATAGAATAAGAATAACAATTTCATTACTGACTCTAAATGATTACAATAAAACCTCATGTCTATTCTTGCAAGAAATAAAATATTTACATTAGTAAATGTCATTACCATTAATTGTCAGTAATTTTATATACTTACTAAAGCTTGAGATGGATCTATGCTCATAATAATACCTTTAGGTATGGTACTAAGAACGAATGAAGCAGACACCTGACGAGGAAGCGTTGGCATATCTTCAGTGTATTCTGCTTCACCAGCACATTGAATCTGGAAAAATATAAAACAAGTATAATACTAACAAATTAACCGTTTTTTAAATTTATTTATTTTCATAACACAAATTACCAATGCCTCTATTTTCGGTATCGGCTGATTCAAAGGCCACAACGATGGATTTGTATCATAAACCTGGCGTCCACTAGTAACTTGTCGAATTTCGTGGATTTTAGAAACTTCCGATTGATATTTTGAACCTAATTTTTGTGGACATAGATGCAGTAGGCTCTGAAATGATTAATATAATTAAAAACTGTATATTTGTATGTTTGCACACTTGTAACAGTGTGTTTCAG
Source organism: Achlya flavicornis (assembly GCA_947623365.1). NCBI lineage: Eukaryota > Metazoa > Arthropoda > Insecta > Lepidoptera > Drepanidae > Achlya > Achlya flavicornis. The sequence continues at coordinate 12,378,391 of OX392482.1, forward strand.
GTTTTTTTCAAATCACCTTATAAAAAAGTGCCAAAGCTAATTGTTTTCTATAAATAGTCGAAGGTTCTGGAAGGTTTTCCCGTACAACTACTTCATTCTTCAAAATATGAACAGCAGCCTGCAGGGTCTCGTTTGTAAACAAAGCTTTTCCAATCAAATAGGTTTCAGTTGATTTAGCTCTATTAAACGATGGTGATAAACCACCATATACTATCCTAGCCTCTTTTACCTTATCGTCTTTTGTTAATTCATATAGAAAACCTGCGTTCACTATGGCATGGGCATTTTGGGATCTTGGCATAACCTGAAATAAAGAAAAATAATTTATGAAATAGGATTTGGGATTTGTATGGATATTATTGGTTTTCATAAATGTTGGATTTATATATCCGCTTAAAAATGCAGAAAGTACCTTGTATGTAAAGATTTTCACATTAACGTCGTTCAGCGGTGGTAACAATACGTTAATTACAATCTGCCCATTCATATTTGTGTTCAAAAACTGTTGCATTGTTATTGTTTGTTTTGTGCCTTGATGATTTACTGAAATATACATAAGGTTCTACGATAAACATACGATCAACAAATACAGAAATAAAATTATCCACCATCTGCTCGGACATCCACCCCAGGAGCAGACTTGAACTTTCATGTTTATTGTTAATTGTTAATTTTTTGGTTAATTGTTTAATTTTTGATTTTATATAATTTAATTCATGTTTTTTTTTTGTACCTTTAAAGTAGCTTATTGCATCTATATTGTATTAATATTAATCTTAATATTTTGCTGTGCATTTTTTTTACCAATAAGTTTTTGTTATTTCTAGCGTTTCGAAATTTATGAATGTTGTGTATACCTTTAATAGGCATAAGTATAAGAACACTACCTAATATGTATACTGTTTCTTACATAATGTATAATACTTGATGCTGTTGGTGTACCTTTTAAAATAAAATAAAATAAAATAAAACATAACTAATTAAGCCTTTTCACAATTATGTAACTTAAACTCAAATGTTCCTGTTTAGGCCCTGCTAAGAGTCCATCAAGAAATTCAGTCACGTTTTTTTTGTGGACCATTTTCCACTAAAGAAACTAGATACTTACCTGTAAATATATACTGGTACATATACATATCTATTTATACCTAGACGCAGATCAAACAGACAAACGGACTGTTTTACAAAAAACTTAAACCGACTTCAAAGTACACTAAGAAGTAATCAAATCCTGATCTGATGAGAATGGGACCAAACGGGAAGGGTACCCTTCCAGTCAAAAAAAGAATTTTCCAAATCGGTTAATAAATTACGGAGTTATCAGGTAACAAACATAAAAAAAAAAAAAACATACAACCGAATTGTGAACCTCCTCTTTTTTTTAAGTCGGTTAAAAAGCACAATAATGTAATTATGTGGATTGTAGAAATCACCTTTACTGTCACTTCATACCAGCTTAATTTCTTACCTATAGTCATCATTGCACCAACAGTTTCTAGTAGAAGATAGATATCAGATTGGAATTCGTTGTGCTGATGTTTTATCATCAAGTTGCCCGCAATTGATCCTGTCTGTAATCAAAGTTTGATGATTTAGATTTTAAATTCATTATTTATATTCATTAGTATCAGGTAATAATACCATTTTTATTTTATTTTTTTAATTAAAAAGGGGCTTGCGTTTGGCCACTGACCCGCCCATAAGGGGCGATGACGAAGCCTAAGATGAAACACGCTTACCCAGAAGAAACCTATTCACTCTGGCCTTGAAAGTTCCTAGATTGTAGGCGTCAGGAAATACAGACGCCGGAAGCAAGTTCCACTCCCTTGCTGTCCGCATTATAAATGAGGATGCAAAACGCTGTGTCCGTATTTTCGGTATGTCAACAACGTATGGGTGAAAATTTTCCCGGCGTCTTGTGGTTCGGTGTAAAAATGGGGATGGTGGAATTAGGTTGAACAATTATTATTTAATAGAACAGGAATACGAGCTAACTTGAAGTCCTATAAAAAATACATTACTGTTAATTCTCAAAAATACAAGTTACCAATTTATACTAACTAATAACAACAATTTATATTAATACTAGAATAAGAGGTTTTAGGTAAGTAATAACAATTATAATAACGACCATAAACTTTTTATAAACTGCTTTATCACTACAATGATCTAAGTTTTTATTTACATTATATTTATTCATAATCGACAAAAACTATCATAATAACTTACATTTCGAACTGCAATATGAGCCACTAGTTCCAAATGTTCGTAAAATATTTGCAAGTAACTAAAGTATTCTTTCTTTGCCATTGTTTCAAATATATTTAAAAGTTCAGTAAGAGTTGATCCAGCGCCTATTATAAGGTTCTGATCTAATGAATAGCCTTTTATTTCTTTAACTCTATTTATGTCTATCAAAACACGAGGATAATCATCTATTGGGTAGACTCCTGAAAATAAATCATCAAGGTTATTGATATCAATATCATTTCAGCTTAGTTTATTTCTTATTTTATCTTACCTTTGGCTGTATTTCCCAAAAATAACATATAAGAATTGTATCCTTCATTATCCAATACTTCAAATATATCATGTATAGTCTTCGCTTGATACCAATGTTTGCCATCTTCTAATTGTATTTGTTTGATATCATTATTTTTAACATCATCTTTTGATACGATGCACCAATCTTTGTCACAGTTGGTCAAACAAATTTGTCCCGATCTCTTGCAAAATAAATCTTCTATATCTGGTATGATTGTTTGTTTTGGAGAATCTTTGGCAAACGTCTTGAATGCTTCCAATATTGGTCTATAGCCTGTACATCTACAAATGTTACTTCCAAAAGACTGTTCTATTTCTAACATGGTTAGATCCTTCTTGCTTTGAAGTAGGCTGTAATTTCAACAAGAAATTAAATATGAATGTAACAATATTTGGAGTTACCCATCACTTATTTAGTGAAGAGCAAGGTCAACGAAAGTTAGTTAAATTGAATTCCTTAGTGCCTACAACAGGATGCGAAGTTGTTGGGCTAAACTTTCAGTATACGTATATTGGAATAATTTGAAACGTCTCTTAAACAATATTTTATTTTATACTACCGGCGCGACTTTGTTTGCATGGTGTTCAACCCTGTACCCTACCCTACCATACCCTATTTATAACATATTCTAATTTTCTGCGCAACCATCTTAATTTTTTTTCGGTAAGAACCTTCTACAAATTATTAGAAAACTTAAAAAAAGATGGATGAAATCGATAAGTCATTCTCAAGTTATGGAATGACCAAGGGAAATAAAGATACATTTTTAAGAAATATATAAGGCCAAAAGATAATAATTATATTTTCAAACCTGTACATCGACATGACCCACCCAGGACTACAGTACCCACACTGAGTCCCATTGTAGTCAGCAAGAGTCTTCTGTATCACATTGTAACCTTTCTTCCTGTTTCCCAAATACTCGATCGTCTGTACATCCCAATCTTGGCATGATGTGATTGGTACCATGCACTGAAAGCAAAAGTTTTTATTTAACAGAAGGTCAATTCATCAGCAGCATTATGGAAGTATATAAATAACTTGAAATTGAATGATTATTGAAACCAGAATTGTTTCGAACTGTGCGGGCTCAAAGGAGCTTTCTTCCGCGGACGCTCAGGTTGTGGAATGAGCTCCCCGCCGTGGTTTTCCCAATGGAGTACAGCATGGGGTTCTTCAAATAGGCCGTGAACAGATTTCTTCAGGGTCGGCAACGCGCGAGTGATACCCCTGGTGTTGCAAGCGTCCATAGGCGGGCCGTATGCTTGTTTGCCACCTTAGTGGTATAAAAAAAACTTTGATATTTTTATTTCTTTAGAGATTTTTTTACCGAGATACTAAGTTAGCAAATAAATATACCCACCTCCTGATGGTAAGCGGTTACTGTAGCTTATTGCCGCTTGTAACACTGCCGACGCTGCAAAAATCCTTTCACACTTCTAGGAGATGTATTCCTCATGCTGTACTTGCATATTTTTGCATTAGAGCCTGCAGTTGAGCCTAGCTGTTGTAAAATACTAAGTCATAATAGTCTACATAGCTATAAAATTACCGAGTTGATAGCAAGTATAGGTGAGCATGGTTTCTTCGCAGCAGCGACGATGCAGGAGCCGCAGCCAGCCGCACGACACATATACTTGGTGCCGCGTAGCTCCAAGTAATCTCGGATGTAGTCCAGTAGAGTCACATCAGAGCTTACTTCACAACCCACTGGAAAAATATATTAAGAATTAAATGCCGTGGATAGAATTGCATTTTAGGGTTCCGTAGCCAAATGGCAAAAAACGGAACCCTTATAGATTCGTCATGTCTGTCTGTCTGTCTGTCTGTCCGTCCGTATGTCACAGCCACTTTTTTTTCCGAAACTATTAGAAGTATAATGTTGAAACTTGGTAAGTAGATGTATTCTGTGAACCGCATTAAGATTTTCACACAAAAATTGAAAAAAAAACAATAAATTTAGGGGGTTCCCCATACTTAGAACTGAACCTAATTTTTTTTTATAAAACCCATAAGTGTGGGGTGTCTATGGATAGGTCTTCATTGAAAATGATATTGAGTTTTCTGATATAACTTTTTTCTAAACTGAATAGTTTGCGCGAGAGACACTTCCAAAGTGGTAAACTGTGTGTCCCCCCCTTGTAACTTCTAAAATAAGAGAATGATAAAATAAAAAAAATATATGATGTACATTACGATGCAAATTTCCACCGAAAATTGGTTTGAACGAGATCAAGTATGTAGTTTTTTTTAATGCGTCATAAATTGAAATTCATATCAAATACTCAGGTCTATACTACCATTTACTTATATACCTACAGGTTTGTTTGTTTGGTTTTGAACCCTCGGTGCGCGAGTCTGACTCGCACTTGGCTGGTTTTTATTTTTATTGACATATTTTACAGGCTGTTACCTACTGACAGAATTAAGACCAAGTAGTCTAATGGTGCGTCCATTCTACGCGAATCGAGCACGAGTGCGATACGAATTCGTGAAAAAACTGTCAATCGCGCTCGTTCGAGGCTCGCAAGCCCGTCCACCCTACGCGAATCGTGCTCGCAGTGTGCTCGTTCGTGGCTCGGCTCGTGCTCGGTTCGCCAAGCATGGACGCACCATAATTATATGCAATGTTTTTTTTTAATTCATTTATTTTTGTTATTTAATATGTCTCGCACTTGGCCGGTTTTTTAAATACTAATAAAGAGGCAGAAAAGCATACGACGAACCTGATGGTGTGGTTGCCATAGCCAAAAGACGCTTGCATTTCACTAGGGGTATTACTCGCGCGCGTTCACGCCTACATGGGGTTAACGACCGCAAAACCTTATAAAATTAAAGTTATATTCAACATTATTTTTTGTTTTTCAGTTTCTTCGGGGGTTTAATTTTTTTGTTAAAAAGTTTTTATAATAGTAATATTTGGTTGCGGAAAATTCAAAATTAAAAAAATACGCATCGATTTGACCAAATTATCTTTTAAGCTTTTTGCGGTCGAGACCATGGGACTGTGGGGGTACGAAACTCGCTGTTTTGCTCGTACATTGTCATCAAAATTGAACGAGGCCTCCGGAGACCAGCGGGCCAAGCGGGCCCTCTTTTACCGTCCCAAAGAGGAAACGCTGCCAGTCTGTTGGAACTTTGCCGTTAATCGGAAGCAGCGGTAGACGCGAGTAAATTAAATTGTCTATATATAACTATATTGTAATTTGTTTAACTTAATTTTACCTGAATATTCACACCCGTTTATTTTGAAATTTACTCTATCCATGACTGCACTCAACAAAAGCAATTAACCGAGTATTGTATTTTAATAGAATGGAATAAAATTACTATTCACAAAATGTATGCGGTTACCCGTGCATATAATTCGTTATCTACACTTGGTAGTCGTCCTTTTTTTTTTTTTTAACTAAATTGTCATGTTTCTAGTGTGGGATTAGGTTGCGATTTAATTGAGGTTTTATTTTTTCTGAACTAGTCACAGTTATTATTATCATATTATCTTATATTATCTAAAAATTAAATTATTAAAAGAAACAAAAACCCGACTGCGTAAAACAAAAGTTAACTGAAAAGAGAAAAACAAGCTCTTTAATCGAGAGTTTTGAATATAACTTGAATGTTATAAGGTATTGCAGTCGGGGACAAACCAATAACCTAAGGATGTGGTTTTTTGTAATATTTGTTGTAAAAAAATGAAGTTATGAGGTAACAAACATAAAACAAAATTAAAAAAATACAACCGAATTGAGAACCTCCTTTTTTTTTAAGTCGGTTAAAAATAAAACATTATGTGGAAACAATGCATAGTGGAAGAGTGCTTTGTTGCACCCAAGCGTATGACAGACGGACGGAAGGACAGACGGACGGACAGTGCTGGAGTCTTAGTAATAGGGTCCCGTTTGGCAGCCTTCGGGTACGGACCCTAAAAATTACGCAAATTTCACCGCAAATGTTTTTTAATGGTCAACACTACTTTTAGTGTATTTGTGTTTTTTTTTTTTTTTATACAACTTAGTCGTTAAACAAGCATACGGCCCACCTGATGGTAAGCGGTTACCGTAGCCATATGGACGCTTGCAACACAAGAAGCATCGCTCACGCGTTACCGACCTTTCCCTTTTAGGGAGGGCCCTATGATCTCTGGCGACCTTACTCACGCGCAGGAACACAACTTTACACAACATAAAGTTATTTGGCTGCGGTAGGTATTCTGTAAGGTGGAGGTACTTCCCTAGCCGAGCTGCTCTTTGAGCCTATAAACGCTATGCTCTACCCCTCTCAATTACTTTAAGTAGACTAATATAGAAGCTGTAAGTGCCGAAGCGCTGTGTTTCTTTTCATTGAATTATATGATTTTTTTTGCTACGAATGACCTATATCAAGTGCTGATTTATCGCTGCCGTCTCTCGTACATATAGAACAACTAGCTGTCCCCCGCGGTTTCACCCGCGTTCCCGGGATAAAAAGCCTATGTCCTTTTCCATACCATAGGTTATCTGCATGCCAAATTTCATGATGATATGTTGAGTAGTTGAAGCGTGAAGGCGTAACTAACAAACAAATTCACTTTCGCATTTGTAATATCAGTTAGGATTAGGATGTATCAGGCGCTCGCCACGTGCGATTATTAAAACTAGTTCTTTATATACTGCAGATTATAAGGCAATTTAAAACCTAATTAGGTCGCATTGCACCTAGACGTCTGAGGTGTTATCGTGACAAATAAAGTAAAGAAAAACAAATTTCAAAGCATTTTTAATTAATTAAGATCTATTTGTGCTTTAACCTATTTTTTTTTTTTGTTTTTTTTTTATTAGCGTGGGGAAATCTTCATAGGATACCCGACCGCCCTGGGGGAGAGCGGCCAGGTTATGCCGGACTTTTACCGGCTAAAACCCCACGGTGGTCGCCACCTGCGCTATAGAGAGGGGGGCGATGCTCTCGTGTTGAACGCGTACCTGCTCACCCCTCCAAGCGCGGCGCTTAGATAGCTCGTCCCGGGGGAAGTGCTACACCTCCCCCCAGCACCCTCGCTGTGCTATCGCACGATTTGTGCTTTAACCTACATCTGCAAAGTGTTTTACAACCACAATTAAGAGGATATTACCTACAGCCTGAAGTATTCCCATTTGAGCACCGATTTTTTTTAAGCATCGATGCTATTCCCTTTTGAGCACCTACCGTTTTGTAGCTTCTAGTGTTGTGGTGTTTAATAAAAAATATCGATAAAAATTTTGAATTTTATAATAAAAGGAATTATTATCGTGATCTGCAATTATATTTCACATTTGGTCAAATTCAGCTTTAGATCAATATTCTGATGGTCTTAAGTTACTGCCAGCCTCTGCCATCATCAAGGTACCAAATGTAAAATTTTGAAATTGAATGTTGTATGATGGAGTTGATGGCCAAACTAAAAATTACTGGTCCAAGGGGATCTCCTTGATGGCAGCTAACACTAATAATTTGACTGTTTTACAAAAAAAAACTTAAACTGACTTCAAACTACACTAAAAAGTTATCAAATCCTGATCTGACAATGGGACCAAACGGGAAGTGTACCCTTCCAGACAAAAAAAGAATTTTCCAAATCGGTTAATAAATGACGGAGTTATGAGGTAACAAACATTAAAAAAAAAAAAAACAGCCGAATTGAGAACCTCTTCTTTTTTTTTGAAGTCTGTTAAAAATAATAAACTAACTTTTTCTTTTTGATTGAAGATGAAATTAAGTTTTCTCCAAATAGAATGGGAGTAATATCGGTTGGGACTGAACCTGAGAGAATAAGTTTAACTAGCTCTGTAAGATCCTTGACTAAATTATTTCCAGGTTCACCTAAAAAGAACTGGAACTACCATCACTATGGTGATTTATTTTTTGCTGAATTGGTAGGCATCATAGAATAAATAAAAGCCATAAATATGGTAGGTATGTGAGATAAATTTAATGAGATGAAATAATTTAAATTGCAAATTAATAAATAATAAGACAAATATCAGAGAGGTAACAACATCATTTTGATTATAAATAAAATTAATAGAATTTAAAATCTTTAGACTTGGTAGCGGCCGCTAAAGCAATTTTTTCCACTGTAGAAGGTCCATCTGAAATATGGTAAAAATATAATTATTATGTGAACACTCAGCTGCCACCATCGCCATATCCCATCGCCGACTGATGTTTCAGTAGTAGCAACTAATAGTTGAGAGCCGACTGCCTTCTATATTTTGAAAATAGGTACCTGTATTGCAAATTGTTAAAGACATATACCATAATAATATTTGACGGGCCAGTTGGCGTAGTTGGTTAAGACGTGGAGTCTTAACCTATAGCGCCGCAGGTCGTGGGTTCGATTCCCACACAGGACATGCATTTGTGTGCATGAACATGTCTGTATGTCCCGAGTCTGGGTGTAATTATGTATATTAAGTATGTATTTACAAACAAAAAGTAGTATATGTATTATATCAGTTATCTGGTTTCCATAGTACAAGCTTTGCTTAGTTTGGGATCAGATGACCGTGTGTGAGGAATGTCCCTGGATATTTATTTATAAATCATAAAGTGAAACGCCTGGCTGCTATAAACCTTCTACCATGAAATAATACAAATATGAGTGATAATAAAGAAAGGTAAAAATACAGCGTGTTTATAATAATACTTTTATTATATTTACCTAATGGAAACCACTGAGTAGTAGGAATTCCGCATTCTTGTCTGGCAGAGGCAATGGCTTCTCTTATAGCAAATGCGATGACAACAGACATACACATTGGCGGTTCGCCGGTACCTAAAGAAAAAAAATCAAAAGTATAGCTTAAGCCGTGGCTTATAGTCTCTGTCTTGAAAAATAACAATATCTAAATACAACTGGCATAAATAGCGAGTAATAATTGAAAACAAAATATAGCTTGGATAATAATAAATAAATAATAATCTTTTTAAATAAAAAATTAATACATCTCAGTAACTTATCACGAAATCTTCGAAACTACAAGGCCTATAAACTTGCGGCATGTTCTTTTGTAAAAGAGGGAAACACAGATTGTATGAAACTTTTTACTTGTGCGAGTATAATACAAATATAGAAAAAAATTAAGAAGCTCTTAAGAACCTACTTATTACTCATAATAGATTTAGAAAAAAAACATGACGATTATAATAAACATAATCAAAAACCTACCTTTAGCTCCAAGAATAGGTTCAGTGCTGTAAGACTTCTTTCTAAAGTACACTCTGAAGTCCTGCGGTATGTCCAGTGCTTGAGGAACATGATAGTTCCAGGTGCGGTCTGTCAGCAGTTCACCAGTGTTTGGATCGTAGACCAGGCTCTCACATGTCCAATACCCAAGACCCATTATGAAAGCACCTTCAACCTGAGGTAATTATGATAAAAAAACTAGGTATGGAAAGCTTGTTGAACTATTCATGAATAAAGCAAATAAATAATTAAATAAACAGTTTTGATGAACACTTATTAAATTTAATTAAACATGATAGGTGGTCTTAATGCCTTTCTCACTAATCTATACAAATATAATAAAGCGGAAAAGTTACTTTCTTTGTTTAAACGGGTTAATCACTGGAACTACCAGAATTTTCAGAATACTGGATTTTTTTTTTTCACTAATAGGAAGCTACATTATACCCGAATATTATAAGCTACTTTTTATCACGGGACCGCGGGTGATACCGCGTGTGATAGCTTGTATGGAATAAAGTAAAGTTGATACGATTATTTAATAATATAATGATAAACTTACTTGACCAATATCAATTTCAGGGCTAACACTAAGTCCCACATCCTCTAACAGATCAACCCTAAGAATTTCAGATTCTCCTGTCAATATATCAACTTCAACCTCTGCCACAGTGCAGCCGTAAATATTGTACTCCTGGACATCATTTGCTCCCACATAACCATGTGTTTGCAAGTCGACACCTGATTCAAAAGCTGTTTTTATTAGTTCTTCCCATGCTGGATTATTCAATGTATTTCTAATCGGTTCTAGTCTTCTCAATAGCTCTTCACAACATTTTCGGACTCCAATACTAACGTTTTGTGATGTCAAAGATCCTCCAGATATAAAACAGTTTGGTGCGATTATAGTATTATTGCCTTTTACCTGTATCTTGTCTATAGGTATTTTTAGGAAGTATGCACATATTTGTACTGCTTTTGTGTTTACCCCTTGGCCCATTTCTATACCACCGTGGGTAATAACGACAGTACCATCACCGTGGTATACTGACATGTTTACATCTAATGTAATGGCGCCCACTGGCGTCCATCTTAATAATACTATTCTTAGTCCACGCTTTTTCCATCGATTTTCTGTATTGAACTTTTGCACCGCTGCTCTTCTTTGGGTATATTCAGCGTTCTTTTTTATGGTTTCAGACATTTCCCGAAGATCACTAAATCTGGAAAGGTTCAAGTTTGCTAGCCTTACGTCAAATGGATCTAACGCCATTGCGTAGGATATTTGCTCCATTACATATTCTGCCATTGAAATATTTTCCAATGTTCCTGCAAAAATAATAAAATAAAACGTTCTCTCGGAATTATTATTTGAAAAGCAATTTAATACCAGCTATTCATAAAAGATTAATTGTAGGAACTTTATATTAACTTTAACATTAATACTAGGTTCTACTTCTACTTTTTTAAATGTTTTTTAAAACAAACATTAAAACTTTCATGGGACCTTCCAACTCTCCACCAATATTTTTATGTTACATAAATTTTTAGAGATATCATGAAGTCACAATGTTCAAGCAAAAAAGAATACTCTACAATAACAAAGGTTCCATACCTGGTGACCTACACCACGTGTTTTTAGCGTTGTCAGTGACTGCATCGTAGCACTTATAGTTCCATCTAGAATTATTGTAGCAGTTATAGTATACGTCTGTGCCGAGGACGGTTAGCGTCTCGTTCACTTTGTAACCATTGTCTTCATATAAATTATAGTTCATGTATTGGATCACCCCAGAGCTGTTTACACCGAGCTGTAATTGAATGGAAAATGTGTTATTTAGATGCCGTTTTGATGCACGACGGATAAGTTTCACCATTTTGTTTGTCTTGTTTGTGTTTGAAAAAATATTGTTTGAATTCAGAAAATAAATACGCCCTTATATTTAAAAATAATCAGAGGTCACACAATATTTTTGATAAGTACTAATTTTAAGTATCTCCACATTATGAGGCACAGACAAGAAAAAATGAATACCTCAAAATCAGTGGAGCAAGGTAATCTTTTCCCAATAGCTCTGGTATTAGTCGTCAACGATTGTATGAACCTGCATGGTCTATTCAGTTTTTGTACCACCAAACTGCAGGCTATTGCCGTTTGGATACTTCGGGATATTTTGATGCCGTATGCTCCTCCAAGACGACGCACATGGACGTCCACTCTGGAAGACCGTGATAAATATTAATTATGAAGAGGTATATTTGTGAAACATTTAAATTTGACACAGCCATAGACCTTTACCTATCAATAAGATAACTTTCATAATACTCTCAAACAGCACCAAGCATCCAAACAAATCTTCTTCTTTTCATCCACAAACAAGATATTTTATTGAATTAGTATGTTTTGTTGCCTACTGTCAAGTAACGCTTCAGATCAGCCTGTTCAGGTAGCATGATACCTGCTGAAGGAAGCTGAAGAAGATTAAAAAAAAATAGTAAAAAAGAATGCGTATATACGATGCTCTCGCATTCTTTTTTACTTTTTTTTTTAATGTCAACCATAGTTGTACGTCGCCGCTTAGGAAAATTTTCAAATCTATTAGTTAAATAACTGTTGCGAATCAAAATCAAAATTAAAATGTCATTTATTCAGTTTAGGCTCTGTAAGACACTTATGAACCTTAAGTTGGTACATACAGTTGAATCTATCACCGGTTGGAAATACACTGAAACTGAGAAGACACCGGCATAATAATGATATTATGAATATAGATCAATGATAAATCTTACCGATTTTTTTCAATGTTTAATGCCCTCGATATCATCCACTGAACACCATCCATCCATTGTCCAGCTATATGGACTTCCAAGCCCTCTTCTGTAGGCTTAGTTACGCAGACTAAAGTCTCCATGGTAAAATGATATTGACCATAAATACAGTTTTCACCCTTAATAACCTTGGCTACATCATTTCCCCTTTCAGTTGCATCTTGAGAAGTATACAATGTGATTCTATTAGGATCTTTCTTAGCAATTTTGATATCAAGTACAGGTTTTTTGAGGTTTCTATATCTGACTTCAACCATTTTTGCTGCTCTGTCTGCTATTTGTTGAGTTTCAGCAACAATAATACCTAATGGTTGGTTGAAGTATTTGATAGAAGTTTTACATAATATTTCTTCATTAGATACGTAGAATATACTTCCACCTGGTGTAAAGGAATTTTCACCAGGTATGTCTTTTGCTGAATAGAATGTTATTACTCCTGGTTCTTTCTAAAATGAAAATCCATTTATGAGTGAAAACAATGCGAGTCTGAGTCTGACATGAAATGTTCAAACAAAGCCCTACCTCAAATTAGTAGGTTTTTTAGGAAGGTGTAGAAGTCTTTATTGCTCCATTTTACACAGAAGTATTAAATAAATTCAAAAACATTTGCTACATTAATTTTAAAGAATATTTTGATGAAAGAAGTAAGGAAAAGGGCATTTGGTACAAAACCATCCAGTGTGAGCCTCCTCGTTTCCCATGGTTTGCTGTAATTAGAATATCGAGATCATATGTTGTTATGGCCCATAGGTTACGTTCCGGACACTTTCCATCAAGAAAGTTTGGATATCTCATGAAAAAGGTTGACTCACCAAATTGTGACGTTTGTGGCAAGATTGATGATGTCCAACACTTGTTGATGGAATGTGAAAAGAATCAAAGAGAGAGGGAGCTACTGTTGAGCGAGTTCAACATAAATAAATATGATGTCGGCAAGTTTATTAAAATTTTATCAGAGCCTCAATCAGAAAGTGCAAAATATTTATTTGATATGGTTAGTGCAGCAGTAGCTCCATCTTCTCAGTAGGTATAAGTTAGTCATAAGAGTGAGCTATATTGATTTTGCTGTGTAATAGGTTAGTTTAGGGTACGATGAGGCTGACATACCCTTGTAGGGCAAAAGCCTCTAAAAAAAATAGATAAAAAAAAAAAAAAAAAAAGGTTTTTTAACTTTTCTTACAAAATGTCAATCGATCATAATGTATGAAAAGTAAAATAAAAATTTGGAGAATTCAGTGTTGGTCCCATAGTAAAAGTTGTTTAGCATGTCTAATCCAAAATAGGTTTCGAAAATATGCAATCTCCACCCAGTATTTTTCAATCGTTTCAATCGGCCAAAAGTAAAAACAAAAGCAGTTCAATTAAGCTCTATAGAGGTGTAGATGTGACAATTTCTAGCAGGTGAATTATTTAAAAGTGATAAGCTCCTTTGTCATGATTGGAACTTTTAGATAGACGGACAGACTCACTTTCCACTCATTGGTACGCTTTCTTTCAAAATTGGCAGAAGGGTAGCTTCGATTAAAACATTGAGATGGACACAATAATATCAAACTTCAAGCCCAAGAAGTCTAGTGGAATCGTAGCCTACATAGTAGATGAAGTTTTGGCAGCAATGCAATCATGCCACTGAGACCTCTAAATTATGCTAATACTCTCAGAGCCTTAGGAACATTTGGCTACTGAATACCTCATTCTCAATAATGGTATATTATGATTATTATCATCCCCTATCCAAATTCTTAGTCTATTCCTTGATCCTTAGTCTATCCATCTGTAAATTACATTACCTTTTCCCATTTTCCTATTTCACATTATATCATAGTTGATGTTATTTTATTAATTTCTACTTACCAAGGCTTTACTTGGGTCAATGTTGACAATGTCTCCCAAGGGTACCGTGCTCAGGACAAATGCACCAAACACCTCATAGGGTAGTGCCGGCAAATCTTCGGTGAATTTGGCTTCTCCAGAACATTGGATCTTGAAGAGATAGCAAAATTAAATTTTACAAAAAAAAAAATTGTCTTAATCATTGGTTTTTTGAAAAAATACTATTTAAGAATATAAACTGACTACAGAATTCAAGATGCTGACAGAATACTTCCTTGACGGTAGCTCAATAATAAAGTCAGCAAATTGCTAACCTTTTCTAATACCATAGGTACTCAAATGTTCCAACCTACTGAAACCGTTTGAAATAAAGAATATTCATCGGTTTCAGGTTTCATTCGGGTTGTACGTAGTATTTATCTACTCTGAGATTCGGGTTTGTTAGTGCCCTGACAGAAAAAAATATGCTAAATACATAAAAAAAACTAAATCGTCGACATGATATTTTTTGTCCTCTTTTCAAATTGTAAAATAAAAACTATTTTCATATGTGAAACATTTCATGATAAGAACGTGCATAAAAAATCATTAGGGTACTTTGAACACAAACAATGCAATAGTTTTGTACTCCTAGAACTATATCCGTGCCTATATCGACTCGACCTAATATTCAAACACAATCACAGGAAAAACAAAATTACTGATTTATCCACGTATTGCTTATATTCCCTTAGTTGAGAGTGATATTTCTTTAAACATTACTTTTCATGGGCTTAAACTTTTTGTTGTTCACGTTTTGTCTTGGTAAATATAAAAAACTTACAAGATTTATTATAAATCAAATAAGTATTAGGTACCAAGTTATTTACCTAATATACATACATATCGTTAAAAAGTAACTGATAATTTTATGATAATAAATAGTTTAATTACTTCATTACCATTATAATTATATGCAAACATTTTTTATTATCCTCTGAATATAAGTTTAAATGGTAATGATGTTTTATTCCAAATGATCCGATGATTTCATTACAAAGGTAGTGGCTTGAAACCTTTTCTATTTATTGTAATATAATAAGCAGACGTTTCGGCTTCAGACCCATTCTGATGAAAGAGCAGCTCGACTGCGGAAGTTCCTTCACCTTACAGAATACCGCAGCCAAATAACTCATTGGGGAGGTGAGAACGATCGGTAACGCGTGATGTACCGTGAGTCCACATGGCGATGGTAAACGCTTACCATGAGACGGGCCGTACGCTTCTTCGTATGAAAGAAGTTAGCTTACCAAAGCTTCAATTTTAGGTATGGGCTGGTTCACTGGCCACAACGTAGGGTTGGTGTCGAATATCTGTCGAGCATCAGACACTGGTCGGGTCTCGTGGATCTTTGTAGCAGCAGAGCAGTATCGAGGACCTATAACATTAGCTGGACAGATTGATAGTAGACTCTGGAATCAAAACAATAACAGAGATGAAAAAAACTAGTATATTTTTAATGGGTTGTTCTGACTGACCCATCCATAAAGGACGAAGACATAACCTAAGATGGAGCACGCCTACCCAGAAGAGACCTATTTACTCTAGCCTTGAAAATCCCTAGATTGTTAAGGTCAGGAAAAAGACGCCGGAAGTAAGTTCTTTAAAACAGTAAAAATTCTTTGTCACCTTATAAAACAATGCTACTGCTAGCTGCATACGATACTCTACTGATGGTTCTGGAGGAATATCCAGCACAACCAGTTCACTCTCCAAGATCCTAACAGCTGACTGCAGAGTTTCATTTGTAAATGGCATTTTTCCAATCAAGAACCTCTCAGTTGATGTCGCCCTGGTGTAAGTGTTAGATAGTCCACTATATACAATTCGGCATTGTTGCACTTTTCTGTCAGACTTGCTCAATTTATAGAGGAATCCAGCATTTACGATAGCGTGGGCGTTTTGTGAGCGTGGCATAATCTGAAAAAAAAAGAAAAGTTATATGGCTGTAGTTTAGGGATTTCGACAACTGAAAATACATACGTATTTATTAAGTAGAACCGATGCCAAAAGTATTTTGATGTGCCTGAATGTTATGGAGATAAGTGAGCAGAAGAGGGAGACTTTAAGAGAGGTAGAGCATAGCGTTTTTTCGCTCAAAGAGCAGCTCGACTGGGGAAGTACCTCCACCTTACAGAATACCGTAGCCAAATAACTTTATGTTGTGTAAAGTTGTGTTCCTGCGCGTGAGTAAGGTCGCCAGAGCTCATAGGGGAGGGGGGAAAGGTCGGTAACGCGTGAGCGATGCTTCGTGTGTTGCAAGCGTCTATATGGCTACGGTAACCGCTTACCATCAGGTGGGCCGTATGCTTGTGTAGCGACATCTATCAGCCATCTATCAGTAACACTGAGATAGTTCACACACGGAAAGATAGATGGCGTGGCGCCACATTAACCTGCATCGCGCTTCAGAAGTTTTCTCGAGAATCTGCATATATACAACTGTCCGACATGTACAGTTGGACCGCGGTCCCCAGGCACGATGACCCAGCCTGGCGGAAGATCTTCCCTTTTAAATGGAGGTGTCATCCACCTTGCACCTCCATACTTGTTTACCGACTAAGTTGTATAAAAAAAAAAAAAAAAGACTAAAGGAAATATGTTATAACCAGAAAATTGGTATAATAGAAATGACCAAAAGGTTTAGGGATTATGTAAAACAACTCGAAATACATACTTATTTGTTAAATAGAACCGATGCCAAAAGTCTTGTGATGTGCCTAAAAGAGTGCTGAATGTTATGAAGATAAGATACCAGAAGAGGGAGACTAAAGGAAATATGTTATAACCAGAAAATTGGTAATATAGAAATGACCAAAAGATTTAGGGATTTGGTAAAACAACTCGAAATACATACGTATTTATTAAGTAGAACCGATGCCAAAAGTCTTGTGATGTGCCTAAAAGAGTACTGACTGTTATGGAGATAAGAGACCAGAAGAGGGAGACTAAAGGAAATATGTTATAACCAGAAATATTGGTAGTATCGAAATGACCAAAAGGTTCAGATGCTTCCAAATGTTTGTCAACTATGGGTAAAGCAGGTCTATGATGATGATACATACATTTAGCAATAGAATGAAGTTACAATTACAGTTGTACACACCTTATAAGTGACAATTCGGTAATCATTGTTTAGTGGTGGCAATAAGACATTCAAAATGACATGCCCTCGCATGTTAAATTTCAAGAAATCTCCCATGGTCACTGTCTGAACTAATCCATATGCGTTTACTGAAAAATTAAGATTATATTATTAAAATGTTATTTATAACAAGTTTTAGAGTTGAGTTTTTGTCTGTCATAACTCGTTTTCTTCTGACACTGTTCCACATTCTTCAGTATATACATATTGCGTAAAAGTGCTGGAGCAATAAGCAACTAATGGAAATATAAGCAAAAACTTTTAATTTAAGTGAAAAGAGAAACTAAGATAACAGATGCTCTCACGCAAGTCCTAAACCTGAAATGGAAATGGGTTGGTCATGTAATACGATACACAGGCGAAAGATGGACAATAAAAACTACCGGATGGAAAGGACCAACAGGAAAAAGAAAAGAAGGTAGGCCGAAAAGAAGGTGGGCTGACTGACGACATTATTGAAACAGCAGGGAACGACTGGCAGACTATTGGCAAAGATAAAGAAGCATGGAAAAAACTGGACGAGCCCTTCACCCGAGGAGGGGCTCATCCATATCCAAAAAAACTACTACAATAATAGAAAATAAACTAGATATAATGAATAACAACATTTGCAATGTATGTTACATAAGGATAAGGGAAATATAGGCTTGTTTTTTTATTTATTTTATAGTGAAAATATATACCAATAGTAAGTTGAGCACCAACAGTTTCAAATAGTAGGAATACATCGGATGGGAACTCATTATGCTGATGTTTTATCATCAGATTCCCTCCCATTGATCCTATCTGAAACAATACATCATTCAAGTTGAAATTCTGTCGCCAAGTACTTGGGAAAGGAATCTCCATATTTTAATTAAAGTTGATTCTAGAACATCGATTATGTAATTTTGAATAATATATATAAACTAACGACTTACATTTCTCACAGGTATATGTGCCACTAGTTGCAGATGGTTATAAAATTCTTGCAGGTAACCAAAATATTCCTGCTGTGCCGCATTTTTAAAAATATCTAGAACTTCTGTGAGTGTTGCTCCTGCGCCAACTATCAAGTTCTGGTCAAATACAAAGACTTTCAGCTGTTGTATTGAACTGATGTCAATTAAAACACGTGGGTAAGCATCTATTGGATACGCTCCTGAAAATGTTTTTGATATTAGCATGAGTTACTCAACACCAGATTTTTCTTCTTTGTTGAAGAACGCTACAAAGTAAAAACCTTCGATTGAAGTTTTTTCTATTCTATTAACTGACTGCTTACTATAACAGTATCATAATTATGCTAAATATTTACCTTTTATGCATAGGATATTCTTTAAATCTGATAAAAAATTGTAGACCAATTTAAAAATAAAACCTACAATGTTACCTTTAGCAGTATTTCCAAAGATCAGCATATAAGAATCGTATCCATCTCGATTCAATATCTCAAATATATTATTGAGTTCTTGTGCTCTATACCATCTACGTCCATCTTTCAATTCAATTTCTATTATATTATACTGATTTACATCTTTACTTGAAATAACACACCAATCATCTTCATCGCAAGAATTCTTACTGCAATTCTTTCCAGTTTTCTTGCATATAGATAAATCTTCTATATCTAAAATTTGTTGAGGTTTCGGGGCGTCTTTAGCAAATGTTTTAAATGCTTCTAATATTGGTCTGTAACCAGTACATCTGCAGATGTTGCTTCCGAGAGATCGTTCTATTTCCAACATGGTTGGTTCTTTATTAGTATGCAATAAACTGCAATCATAATAATTTGTTTGTGTTTAACCAATAATCGCTAAAACTGCATTGACCTATCAGTCATATCTAACAAAAAAAATGGAAATTTTAGGATGAAGTCACATGCATGTTATCATCATCATCAGCCTATAATGTCCCACTGCTGAGAACAGGCCTCCTTTCACAAATGAGGGTGAAAGGGACTGGGCGATACTCCACCACGCGTGCCCACTGCGGATTGGTGGAGGTAGGCTAGTGGTCAACCTACTGTTGTAATTTTTCAAGCCGTCTAGGAGGCATCCAACTAGCTTAACGACTATCACAATTAAGTGATAACCGGGACCAACGGCTTTACGTGCCTTCCGAAGCACGGAAACGCTCGATTTGAAATACCACTAGGCGGTCACCCATCCAGGTACCGACCACGACAGACGTAGCTTAACTTTCCGATCGATTAAGAACGGCTAATCATGCTACGCCACGAGCGCTTCGCTCATGTTATACTCATACATAAATCAGTTTTAATGGCTTAAGGAATTAATTGAAGAACTTTACAATACATACTAATATTGTAAATGCAACTCTATATGTTACCTTTTCACCTTACCTCTGAATCGATTGTATTGAAAGGTATGCAGATAGTCTTTAGTGTAGTATAGCATAGTATAGAAAGGAAAATAGGCTTCTTTCTATCCCGGGAATGCTGGTGAAACTGCTGGGAATAGCTAGGAATAGGATAAGATAATATAACATAAATATACTTCATTTGTACACCACATAATAATTAAACAAAAAGAAATAATAAAAATTACAGTAAGAAGTTACACAAAATAGGCGGTCTTATTGCTAAAGCGAATTCTTTTAGGCTGGTTTTGGTTAACACGATATAATAATATACTCGGTGTAAAACATAAGAATACACTTAATCAAAATAAACATTAAACCTTAATACATACAATATATACTAAATCCTAATACGTAAATAACCAAAACAATTAACTAATATGTAATAAAATAAATAGTTATAATAGGAAACAACATCACTTGTAAAAAAAGAAAGACAGGACATGTTATAGCATCTGGAAGATTCAAAAAACGGAGAATTTAACATCTGCGCCCGTCTATATTCTGAGGGAGAGAATTCCAGAGACGTACCACAGCATCAATAGTGAAGGATTGAGAAAAAAAGAAGAAGTGTGGGAGTTTGGAGGTTAAGTTCAATAGAACTACGAAGAAGATAATGCAAAGTTGGTGACTAAATAATGATGTACCTGAACATAGCCATAATCCAGGAGGGAGTGCAATAACCACATTGGGTGCCATTATATTGAGCGAGAGTCTTCTGCAATACGTGGTAGCCCTTCCTTTTATCTCCCAAACCCTCGGTGGTTGTGATCTGCCAATCTTGACACGATGTGATTTGCACCATGCACTTAAATAGGTAAGAACAATTATGAAATTTCATAGATATTGAGTGTGGTAGGAGATACCGGATTTTCCAATAAAAAATCGTAGCAGTACGGAAGGTACTTTTTTTTATACCACTAAGGTGGCAAACAAGCATACGGCCCGCCTGATGGTAAGCAGTTACCGTAGCCTAGGGACGCTCGCAACACCAAGGGTATCACTCGCGCGTTGCCGATCCTGAAGAAATCGCTTCACGCCCTTTTTGAAGAACCCCATGCTGTACTCCATTGGGAAAACCACGGCGGGGAGCTCATTCCACAACCTGAGCGTTCGCGGAAGAAAGCTCCTTTGAGCCCAAGCTTGTATCCAGGTGCTCCCGCCCACAGACAGTAGGTACTTCAACTTTAATAAAATATAATGATAGTAAAGTTATTCAGCATAACTATGCCATCTCGAGATCTCCACCAATAATATCACTGCTTATTTAAGATATAATTACCGCATTAACAGATATAACGGGACCGCCAGGTTGTTTGACAACAGCGACGATGCATGCACCGCAGCCAGCCTCGCGACACATGTACTTGGTGCCTCGCAGCTCAGCGGTGTTTCGGATGTAGTCCAACAGAGACACATCTGTAGTGACCTCACAGCCCACTGGAACCATATCAGCAAGGTTATCCCCGAGTATTATAGGCTACTTTTTATCACGGGAACGCGGGTGAAACCGCGCGAGGCCGCTAGTGAAGAACAACGAAATCTTGAAAGTTAGATTATGGTAAATGTTTTATGTTTTGTTAAAAGTCGTAGAACAAGGTTACAAGATTGTTAGAACCGAGAAAAGGACTGAGAAGAAGCAATTTCAGCTATATTTTAAAAAAGGAACAAATTTTTTGAGCTGTTATTTAAATATTCGAGATGTTATTATGATCAGTTGAAAAACATATTGAGCAGTTGGTTGATTAATGATTGCGACAGTAAAACATGGACAGTAATAAAAAATCAATTAGTCGGTTATTTTATCATACAATGTCAATTCTAAAAATAATTGAGCAGTCCAATAACTGAATGAGCGGTAAAAATTATGGAATGAGATGAATGAAACATTCCACTCGGACAAAAAAGCAAGAGAGGCAGACCGTCGAAAGCCAAACCTGCTCTTATTATACAATAAGTTTATTTTAGCTGCTACTAAACAAATTCTATGTCATTTTAATTACTTAAGTATGTTTCGAATTACGAATAAAAGTTCCTATTATTATTATACAATTTGTTTTATTTAATTCCTTCAGTGTTAAGCTACGTCTGTCTTGGTCGGTACCTGGATGGGTGACCGCCTAGTGGTATTTCAAATCGAGCGTTTCCGTGCTTCGGAAGGCACGTAAAGCAGTTGGTCCCGGTTATCACTTAATTGTGATAGTCGTTAAGCTAGTTGGATGCCTACTAGGCGGCTTGAAAAATTCCAACAGTAGGTTGGCCACTAGCCTACCTCCACCAATCCGCAGTGGGCACGCGTGGTGGAGTATCTGCCCATTCCCTTTCACCCTGATTTGTGAAAGGAGGCCTGTGCTCAGCAGTGGGACATTATAGGCTGATGATGATGATGATGAATTCCTTCAGTCATAACAATTTAAAAATCACAGTTCAAACATAAATGTTTATATCTAGCAACATTGTATCATCGAAATTATAGAAGGAAATAGATTTCATGACAAAGGAAGCAGCTGATACTAAAAACATTTCAAAATTACATTCATGGTGTATAATAGGGAGAATAACATATTATTTTCCTCAACAAATTCAAAAAAAATTCAAAAAATTCAAAATCATTTATTCAAATCGACCTTCGCAGGCACTTATGAAAAGTCTGACTCTAATACTCTAATACCGGTTCGGAAGGTTGCATTTGCTGAGAAGAGCCGGCAATAAACTCAGCAATTACTCTTTTCAAAACAGGCTTAGATTCATTACATAATATTTACATTCTAATCCCACTGAAAACAATTGCGTGCCCCGGCGCGGCGGCAAAATTACAAAGTAGACTGAATAAATATTTAATAAGTAAATAAATAGCAAACTTAAACAGACCAGCCCCCACAAGCAGCACCTGTTCACAAGTATTATGCGTGTGGCAGCCATCGCCCTCCTCGCCATATTGGAGGGAAGTGAGCGACCCAATACACTGCATTTCTGGTGACCACTTATAACGTGACGTCATTATCTCTGTAATTAATTCAGCGAAATACCTACCGCCGTATTATTACGTAGTTAATTGTGTTACGCATAATAATAATGGTTCTGTAGGTTTTTTTCTTCTGGTTGAAATATTCTTTGGTTGGTTCTTGACCCTTTACTACTATTATTTTTCAATAGAAAGTGTGATAGGAAGTAGGTATGTAGAAATACAATAATAAAAAAACCGGCCAAGTCCGAGTCAGACTCGCGCACCAAGGGTTCCGTACAAACCTGTAGGTATATAAGTAAATGGCAGTATAGACCTGAGTATTTGATATGAATTTCAATTATGGACGTATTAAAAAAAACTACTTACTAGATCTCGTTCAAACCAATTTTCGGTGGATGTTTGCATCGTAATGTACATCATATATTTTTTAAAGATTTATCATTCTCTTATTTTAGAAGTTACAGGGGGGGCACACATTTAACCACTTTGGAAGTGTCTCTCGCGCAAACTATTCAGTTTAGAAAAAAATGATATTAGAAACCTCAATATCATTTTTGAAGACCTATCCATAGACACCCCAAACTTATGGGTTTTATTAAAAAAAAAAAAGAGTTTCAGTTCCATGTATGGGTAACCCCCAAAATTTATTGTTTTTTTTTTCTATTTTTGTGTGTAAATCTTAATGTGGTTCACAGAATACCAAATCAAATCAAAATTCATTTATTCAAATTTGGCCCTTATAGGGCACTTGTGAAAGTTAACAAATGACTCTACACCGGTTCCAAATACAACTTGAACTGAGAAGACTCCGGCAAGAAACTCAGCAAGTGTTCTTTTTTTTTTTAATGTGTACTTATAAATATTACAATTTACAAAATATATATAACAATAGCCTGCGAAGCGAACAATTCATTCAAATGCATTCTTGTCATCTACAAAATCAGAAACTTTATAGTACCCCTTCTTGCATAACTTCTGTTTTACTATCTTTTTGAATCTATGTATAGGTAGCTCTTGGATTTCTTTGGGTACTTTATTATAGAAATGTATACATTGCCCCTTGAAAGAGTTAAGGTCTTTGCTGAGCCGAGTTAAAGGTACAGCAAGTTTGTGCTTATTTCTAGTGTTCAAACTATGAGTGTCGCTATTCTTAGGCAAGTTATTTATGTTAATACATCTACTTACCAAGTTTCAACATTATAGTTCTTATAGTTTCGGAAAAAAGTGGCTGTGACATACGGTCGGACGGACAGACAGACATGACGAACCTACAAGGGTTCCGTTTTTTGCCATTTGGCTACGGAACCCTAAAAACCATTCCATGTATACCATAGTCCAGTCACTATTTAGTAATCTGTGGTCCAGTTTGTGTGCTCAGTATGAACTGTACAAACCATTGCTTTAGTGACAATAAATTAAAACTAATATATGGAAACCATTAAACGTAATTCACTATTAAAATTAATTTTCTTCTAAGCAATTCTCACACTTTGAAACCAGAATTGTTTCGTAATGAGTGGTCTCAAAGGAGGTTCCTTCCGCGGACTCTCAGACTTTAGAATGAGCTCCACGCCATAGTTTTCCCAAGGGAGTACTACAGCATGGGGTTCTTCAAAAAAGTATGAAGAGATTTCTGCAGAGTCGGCAACGCGCGAGTGATACCCCTGATGTTGCAAGCGTCCATAGGCTACGGTAACCGCTTACCATCAGCGGACCGTATGCTTGTTTGCCACCTTATTTGAAAATATTTTTATTAATTCATGGAATTATAGGGTGTTTCGTATTATACATTATTTTAATCTCAACATTTTGTAATGGTGTATCATTGCCTCATATTTTTTGTATTTTTTTCTGTATGCATTCGTGCGTAGGAAAATATTATTTACAGTAAACTCTAGCAACTTAAGACCAAGATTGTCATACATAATTTTGTTTGTATAGCAACGGAGAAGTAGAATATAAAAAAAAACATAACTTTGAAAATTTCCATTCAGAGTTTTTGTATAAAACTTGTATCCAGTTTAGAACTTTAGTTTCTTGCCTGAGTTTCTTGCCGGAGTCTTCTCAGTTCATGTTGTATTTGGAACCGGTGTAGAGTCATTTGTTAACGTTCACAAGAGCCTTATCGGGGCCAAGATTGAATAAATGAATTATGATTTTGATTTTGATTGAACCTAAACTTCCTGGCTAGAAAATACCCTGTAAGTACATATTATAGGTACTTGCATATTATGTATAACATATATTGTTTTTTTTTTAACTTTAACTAGCAAAACCTGTTAGCTCTATGACTGGCGGGGTAGTTGAGTACCCAAGTCTTCGATAGTAAGCTAATTTCACAACTATTACAATATACCTTACGATTATAACCCGTTTTAAGGGCTATAATCGTAAGGCGTGAAAGCGATAAAAGTAATTATGTTAAATAAAGGTATATAACCTCAAACTAGTTATTTTTAAAATTAGCATATTTTAATTACCTATGTATTTTAGTGTGCAAATATAATTATGCAATCTAAATTATCGAAAATACAATGTGTTTTTTTGAATAAGTACGTACCACAGACATAAATTTAAACAGATAACGCTAGTAATACTTGTGAACAGGTACTGTGGGGGCTGGTCTACATAAGTTTGCTATTTATTTACTGATTAAATATTTATTCCGTCTCCTTTGTAACTTTGCTGCCGCGCCGGGGCACGCAATTGTTGTCAGTGCGATTAGAATGTAAATATCAATGAATCTAAGCTTGTTTTGAAAAGAGTAATTGCTGAGTTTATTGCCGGGTCTTTTCAGCAAATACAACCTTCCGAACCGGTATTAGAGTCAGACTTCTCATGAGTGCCTGCGAATGTCTATTTGAATAAATGATTTTGAATATTGAGTGCCTCCGTATGAAAACCAAGCGTGTAACTTTTTTTGTACCTACCATAATGTCACAAGATTGATTTAGTTAGGCTGGCATACATTTTTAAAGTGACATTAAACTATCCTAATCGTCAGCTAAACATATCCCTCGCTACACATCTCTGGTGGAGCAGCCTTATGCGAGTTCCCTGTCCACGCGAAACAGTTTCAAAAGAAGAATATTGTGCCCCATTTTAGCACAGATTTTGACACGCGAAGTACATACACTCGCGGCATCTATTTTGATGTATATCCGTGGTGTGTACCATAATTTTGATTTATCCAATGTCAGTGGTGTGAAAACATTTACAAAGACAGTTTTGGTAGTCTACTGAAAACATTCCAATGAAAAAACACGTGTTTACCGGTAAAACGTATAATTTTGGTTATTTCTTTCACGTCACAATGATTGCTCAAGGAACAAGTCACAATGTCTACAACATAATTAAATGCAGTAAATGTATTTAATGTATTATTTAATCATTATTAAGAAGTAAATGTATCTTTCTTTCTTTCAATGCTTTCTAGTTTAGTTACACGGTCGTTATTAGTTTAATTAAAATGTGAAATCACACCAAAGTAGTAAAGAGGACTCTTACTCGAAAAAATGTTTGCCTTCCGTCAATATTTTGTATCATGCGTCTCTCTCTGGCAAACTTCACATGATATCTCTTTTCCAATCTTTAGAAGGCTGCTTAGCGTACCGAAATCCTAAGGTTATGACTAATTCAATAGCTTTATGATTTTAGAAGACAACGTACTAGGCAATAGGTTCGTGTCAGAGTGAAATTTTTAGTTAACTTGGGGGACCAAGTCTGCTATTTTAACAAAAAAAATGTTTGTTCATATCATGTTTTTTTTGTCATATTTGTTTATCCCCGACTGCAATACCTTAGAACAATCAAGTGCTTGAGGAAATTTTCTATATATAGATTATATTTTGTAAATATAGATTGTATTTTGTACATATTTGTTGTTAATAAATATAATAAGCGTTTGATAGTTATATTCAACATTATATAGATTAAGGAGCTTGTTTTTGTCTTTTCATTTATATTTCTATTTTACGCAGTTCGGTTTTTTGTTTCTTTTAATAATTATTTTTTTTAGTAATGTAAATGTTGTTTCATAGGAGAACGGAAACGACGGACATAGCTCGTATAGTTAGTAAGCTGAAGTGGCAATGGGCGGGCCACATCACTCGAAGAGCCGATAACCGATGGGGAAGAAAGGTTCTCGAGTGACGACATCCTGGAAATAGAGGTAGAGCGTAGCGTTTATTCGCTCTATTAGCCAAATAACTTTATGTTGTGTAAAGTTGTGTTCCTGCGCGTGAGTAAGATTGCTAGAGCTCATAGGGGAGTGGGGAAAGGTCGATAACGCGTGAGCGATGCTTGGTGTGTTGCAAGCGTCTATATGGCTACGGTACCCGCTTACCATCAGACGGGCCGTATGATTGTTTATAGACTAATTGTATAAAAAAAAAAAAAAGCGCCGAGCGGGACGACCTCCCATAAGGTGGACGACCTGGTCAGAGTCGCTGGGCTCCACTGGATGCAAGCGGCCCAGAACCGTTAAAAGTGGAAATCAATGGGGGAGGTTTTTGTTCAGCAGTAGACATCCATGAGCTGATATGATGAAAAAAAATATAGCCAATAAAAATCACTACCTAGAGTACCTATTCAAATTAAATTTAAATAACCTTAAAAATTACATCATTCAATTTAGTGCCAGAACAAAAAAAACTGGACTAATTTTGTACAAAGTAAATTTACCTAGTAATAAAAAGTATGCATTCAAAAACAAGGTCAGTGAACTATTTCGGGCGGAGCACAGTCGAATGCTCGTTCGAGTCTCGCAAGCCCGTCCACGCTACGCGAATCGTGCTCGCAGTGCGCTCGTTCGTGGCTCGGCTCGTGCTCGCTTCGCGTAGCATGGACACACCATTAGACTTAAGAGAAATATATCTATTTCAAAAACAAAAATATATAGCGATATTAGCGATGCTATACAACATAGTTAAAAATTATTTATAACGTTATTTTGACTTTTGTTATTAGTTCCGATAATTAAATAAAATAAAAACCACACCAACCAAAAAATATCGATTTTTTATCCCAGTAACAAAAATAATAAATTATTATTTTCTAATCTATCAAAAGGCTCACTTAAATAATAGTTGTTAAAGCTTAATACTTATTAAGAGAAGTATTTTTATTTAGATATTTTGATAAGATAGGCTATATTTATTTATTTATTTATTTATTTAATTAGGACAACCAGTAGTTGTTACATTAAAAAAAACTTAAACTAACAAAAATAGGAAAAGAGATAAATGTACAACTTTTTAAGGAGTCACAACATTCAATTTTGGTAATAAAAATAAAAGTATTTCAAAAAGCTTCATATAAAGCAAATATAAACTAAAAAACAAGATAAAAGAAAAAGTAAATTAAAAAGTCCAAAAAATTGAAGTAATCACAGAAAACAGAGAACACAAAAAACATTATTATATATAATATAGCTGTGATATAGGTACCAGTGTAATAACAAGAAGCAATAAAATTAGCAGACGGCAATAATATTTTTAGTATCTAAAAGATAAAGAAGACGCACTTATATTAATCAACATAAAAAATAATGTAGGTTACAAAAAAGAACTAACCAGAATGTTGCACACCGTTAATTTCAAACGTTATCCGGTCCATAGCTGCGCGCGCGCAACTATAATGTTTCTAACAGACTGGCTATGTTAGGAATAATTCAAAAGAAGCTTTCAAAAATGTGAACATACGATGTGATATTTTGACCGATACCGCAACAGGTTGAAGGCGGGTAAAGTAAAGCAAAACGGCCAAGTGCATGTCGAACCGCACAGTAGTACTAGATGAAACAGGTTTTTTTTCATCAAAAACGTTTTTGTGAGATCATCATGACATTTTTAACATGCCGATTATTTATATTATGAGCTTTTCTGTTTGCTCATTACATTTTCATGGCTTAACTCCCAAAACGATTTAACGGAAATTGGCAGAGGCCAAAAACATACTACCTTTTATTTCGGAAACGAGAGCGTAACCGCAGGATCAGCTAGTTAAATATATTACATAATTAAATAACCTAAGTCGTACAAACAGCATTTTAATACTTTGGGTCGCGGTTAAAGAAATAACAATGACATCAATTGCTATAATGACGCGCGTGCCTCGCGAGAACTAACTTGTTAAAAAACAACGGATACCGCTCACAAATTTATCGCCCGTATTTTTCAAAGCAACTGTAAAAAATATTTTTATATGTAACAACTTATCTGGGTGATTATATTAATAGGAAATGTACTTCGTTTGTTTATTTTTATACTGCATTAATAAAATCTGGTAACATTCCTCACACAGCTATCTGGTGCCAAACTAAGTACCAGCTACAGATCAAGCTAAACATTTCCAATATAAGCTGATCTCTCATTGTACGGAAATCCTATACAATGCGAGATCAGCTTATACTGTATTGCTTGATGTGTAGCCGTGTGTACTAACTACTAAGGGAGCCAGATAACAACAAGATTCAGAACAAATAATACCGACTGTCACAAATGTCTTCTGTTCTATCTGGGAATTCTGGGAACCACCCATCCTGGGAAAACCTGGCAGGCAGTGAGTGGATCTGGAAAGTGGAAGACCGGAAGATGTGGCAGCTATTGGGAAAGACATATGTTTTTTTTCTATATTATAGATTTTCTTTTTTATTACGTCTATTGGATATTTTTTTAATGTCTCCATAAACTCGTCCTAACCTATGTTAAATTGACCTAATAACTAAGTAACCATTATGTGAATTCACTAAATTAATTAAGCATAACAATAATATGATACAGGTCGGTTAACTAAAGCTGGCACGTTTCAACACATTTACACCGTCTCTCTCGCGCAAAGTCAAGCTTATGAGTATGAAGGAGACAGTTATTGTTTTGCTTTTGCTACTGCTCATAAATATAGAGTGGTCTATTTTTGCATTCGTCCATTAGACTTGACTGATTGCAAATTTATGAGTACTGTGAACGTGCCAGCTTTCGTTAACCGACCTGTAATTATTAAAATAAATATCCTGGGACATTCCTAATATATATGGATTTTTAATTATTAAAATAGTAGCAAGTAGGTACCTATGTTTCTGTAATAATATCTTAAATAATTAAAGTTAGTTAAAACAAAAATGGAACTGGATTGGCCAAACTCTCCGAAGGGACCCCGACCATATACCCAAGCAGGCAATGGACTGGAATCTGCAGGGGAAGCGAAAGCGTGGCCGTCCCAAACAAACCTGGCGACGCACTGTGCTTGACGAAGCGTAGAAGACCGGGAAGTCTTGGAGTGAGATCAAGCGCGAAGCTCAAGACCGATCGGGATGGAGAGTTTCTGTGGACGCCCTCTACCCCATAAGGAACATAGTGTAATAAATATATTAATAGAAAGCGGTCATTACAATACGTAATGATGGTTCACTTGTGGGATATAGTTGTCGGCATACCACCCGGCGGTTTTAGCCGCTTCTCCTTCTTTACCCCTAAGGAATGATATTTCCAAAAATTCATTCTTATAGGCTATAAAAGTAACTAATGTATATATGTCGCAGTCGTAAGATAGTTATATGAAAGCTGTTAACTATCTTACTAGGAATATAGATATGATACGGACACTTTATTGTCAGATAATTATCTTACTAAATTAATGTAGTGAAATAATTATAAATAAATATTTTGTTTATTATGTTGATTAGTCTAGTAAGATGTCCGCGAAAACAAAGGCCTTATAGCCCGCAAATAAAAATTGACAGACAAATGCTAGTGCATTTCCTGTTAGGTACAATAAAACCTGTTTTATTGAAGACAAAATGGTTCATTAGTCAAAGATAGACTGAAATAATTATAGAAACTACAATCTGCTACACCACGTAGACCGTGACGTAGCTCAGTCTTAGAGGTATTGGAGGTATTTGTTGGAATGAGGTCTCAATTTGGATAGTAATTATTTTGATCGACATTTGACAGGCCTGCAAACCTGTTATTAATTTCGTTCGATTCCCATCTAGGACACAATGTTTAGGCACTTGTTTTCTTTTATTTACATAGACTGGCTCTTTGTTATATCTCATTACTTTTTTAACCGACTTCAAAAAAAGGAGGAGGTTCTCAATTCGGTTGTATGTTCTCCGTCATTTATTAACCGATTTGGAAAATTCTTTTTTTGTCTGGAAGGGTTCACTTCCCGTTTGGTCCCTTTTGTCATCAGATCAGGATTTGATTACTTCTTAGTGAACTTTGAAGTCGTTTTAAGTTTTTTGTAAAACAGTCCAATTATTTATATGGCTAAGTAATACAAATCGAAAATGTGTGCGTTTTAATTTTTTTTTGTTAAAATGAATAGAATAGAGCAGAACAAAATTATTTAATATCAAATTATTATGACACTGATAAAACTTTAATATTATTTAGTTTAGGTTTATTCCTCTTTTTTTTGTTGGATTTAACATCAGTGTTTATTTACGTATATGGAAATGGATATAAGAATTGTGGCCAGTAATCCCGTACAAAGGTTGATCGACAGCCATCTTGTCTAGGGGGGCAGGGCAGGGACATGTTTTTTTTTATACCACTAAGGTGGCAAACAGGCATACGGCCCGCCTGATCGTAAGCAGTTACCGTAGTCTATGGACGCTTGCAACACCAGGGACCCTGCCGACCCTGAAGAAATCTCTTCACACCCTTTTTGCAGAACCCCATGCTGTATCCCAAGGGAAAACCACGGCGGGGAGCTCTGATGATGAGATGGTATCTTGTACACTTTATCTAGTGTACAAACGTATCTGAGCCGTAAATCTAGGCAAAAATAAAATAAAAGTGTGAAACAAATTAAGTAAAAGCCTCCGAAAAACAGCGTTTTTGCACAAATTTTATTTATTTATTTATTTATTTAGGGCAACCAACAAAACATACACTTTCTTAAATTATCTTAATTATACCAATACATACATTCCAAGTGTTGCCTCAATTATAGGCTACCACAGCATGCAATTAATTATAGTGAACTTTACAAAAAAATAAATTAGTTACATGTATTATAAGATTATCTGATTTATCTGAACTTTGGCCATATATAATGTACATATAAATTGAAAAAGTAAAGAAAACATCTAGATACCAGGCTTGCAAATGTACTGGAGATTCTAAATAACAAACTTTTTTTTCACAAACTTGTAAGATTTTTTTCACAAGAAGGATACTCCTGGAACAAGTTTTATGATATGCGAAATCATGAATGACGACCTAGCGGTGCGACCGCGAGTGATCAGCGGAATTTACCGACTGATAACCGACGGCTCTGATGGTGTCTCTCTTTTTTCGCAGTCAAACATTACGTTGGATAAAAGTACAAGCTTTTAGGCTATGCTTGCGTTGAAGTTGCGTTGGCCATGAAGGGCCCCCTTAAAATATGACGTAACAATTAACAAAATACTATTAGTTACAATTAATTACACCCACATCATGTTAAATGTAGGGTCCTCAAACTTATCACTCGTAACTTAAAAGCTCACAAGCGTGGGGCGATCACGCACAATCAACAACTTTGTTGATTTAGGCGCTGTTCACTAACAAGTGTTTAATGGTTATCGATGACGCATTGAAGTTTGTTAACACTTAACTAGAGATTCACTAGTTTTAGATTTAATGCCAAGTATTTCACAAACTATTACGAGCAGTATAATATACTTACAACGTATTACTAATAAATAATAAAATAATAATAAATAAATAAATATCCTGGGACATTCCTCACACACGGTCATTCTGATCCCAAACTAAGCAGAGCTTGTACTATGGAAACCAGATAACTGATATATTACATATACTACTTTTTGTTTGTAAATACATACTTAATATACATAATTACACCCAGACTCAGGACATACAGACATGTTCATGCACACAAATGTATGTCCTGTGCGGGAATCGAACCCACGACCTGCGGCGCAATAGGTGGAATCTTTACCAGACGCTTAACCAACTGCGCCAACTGGCCCGTCTGATCCAAAAAGTGGTCAAAATTCACTTAAAAATTAACTTTAAAAATGTTTTCTGCACTCTTTAATATACCTTAACTATGCCAAATCTCGAACTCCTCCGAGGTTGCAAATGAATACAGATACCTTGAAATTTATAAGGTATTGCAGACGGGGACAAACCAATAACCTAAATGTTTGGTAGCTTTAGGTTATATCTGTTGGTTATCTACATTTAAGCTAGAATGTTATAACTAAGTTATACTTTCACGTAAAGAAAATATTTTTCTTCTTCTTATTTTTAAGTTTGGCAACCAAGCCCAAATTCGGGCTCGTTTCTGCCAGTCTCGAGTTATATTATAGTTTCCAGTCACAATAAATCACTTCACATTATTGTCCTCAGTCAGTTACCGTCCATAAAAGTCATGTTTTACTACAATGGTGGTCATTGTACTAAAACTCTTCGCGGACTTTTTGTGACAACTTGAAAAGTCACGATACACATAATTCATTTCATTTCACTTCACTGGTGCACACTGGTGCATAGATGATCTTTATTGGGTAAAATACCACCAAAAATACACAATAAAACTCAAAATACACTAATTTATGAAATTAAAAATGAAAACGCTACGTCACTCTGCAAGCTCCCGCCAAAAAGTCCGAAAATATTTTTCTCATATCATATCTCAAAATGTTCTTTATTTCTTTTAATTTTTGTCTTGTTACCAACGAACCTACAAAAACGAAAAAGTCTTTATTCATAAGGAGAATAATCATGAATAAAGGCTCGTCTTATTAAAACTTTATATAACAATCTACTATTGTTAACTGCAGCGCCTAATATGTACTCAGGACCGTTTTATTATTATTTTAGGACTATTATACATATTTATATAAGTACCTACTTCTGAAAAAAAAAGGTTTAAAAGACCCATTTAGCATCCTAAGGTCAGTTTTCATTAAACTTATTATTCATTCATTTACATTAATGAATAAGGTTTCTATCTATCTATTTTGGTAAAATGTATCTTATTTTGTAATTAAAATAAAGCTATTTTTTATCACCTACAACCGCCTTTTCTTTTGTCTCCAAAAATGATTAGTACATTCCAGTTATTCCAAAGAGCATAAACGTTGCCTGCAGTTATATAATTAAGTAATAGCATTGGCGCCTGAGTATCTCCTTGCGAGACGCCACAGGAATGCACTCTCAGATAACGCAGACGTTCGTTCGCAAAGAGGCTTATCCGAGCCTCTTAGGGGATTTATCTGGAGGCCTATTGCGACCTTAGAGTTGAGGGGGAAATTAATTCAAAACGATACGTAGCAGTTTTGTTATCTTCCATATCTGCTAAACTATCATACATTTTTTTTCTAATAATAATTGCCTGCAAAACATTATCAACTCTATGATAATGTTTGTAGGTATCTTACTTTATTTAGGTTGTTTCACTTACTAATTACCTCTTTTCTTCATTTGGTTGGCAAACAGGAATACGGACAATCTTATGGTCTCCATCACTCATACATAGACTTGTTTACAGCTAAAGTATTATGATCACTTGACTGATCTTGAAGTATAGACATACCTTTTTTCTCCCTGCCGATTTAAGCAACAAGTTCGTTGCTGACAGGGATGCGTAATATGCTGGCGGGTCAGACAAATTCAATGCAAGGAGAGCAAATACAAGATCATCTTTCTGTTTTGCAATATCAGCCAGAGAGACATTCGGTATATGCAACGTGGAGAGTAACGACCGACAGAAGTTACTATTGGCAGCTTTGACAGGCGAACAAAATGGTCGACTCCCAGAAACGATACATGCAAGACGATCGTCAATATACGCGTAACTCGCTTGTATTATTAGCGAGAGGCACTATAGTGTAACGTGGGTCTCAAGAAATGTCAAATATTGCTGAACGTACAGGTCGGTTAACGAAAGCTGGCACGTTCACAGTACTCATAAATTTGCAATCAGTCAAGTCTAATGGACGAATGCAAAAATAGACCACTCTATATTTATGAGCAGTAGCAAAAGCAAAACAATAACTGTCTCCTTCATACTCATAAGCTTGACTTTGCGCGAGAGAGACGGTGTAAATGTGTTGAAACGTGCCAGCTTTAGTTAACCGACCTGTACCTACCTACTGTTTGCGACCTATTCATCGCGGATGTTGTTGTAAAATTGTGCCATTCCTGATTAATCATGGCAGTCATACCTACGAATCGCTACCAATCACTTTTTTAGTACGAGTTTTGTTTTTAGAAACGTAGGTCCTCCTTTTTATCGCAAAAAAGGACTGCGCAACACGAGGCATAATCAATATTTTATTTATTAGGTTTTATTGTTGCATATTTTTTTTATTTGAATTTAATTAACCAAGGATCATAATAACTACTAACACAAAATATTAATAAGACTTCAAAATAATATTGACTAAAATTAATAGAATTTAAAATCTTTAGAGTTGGTGGCAGCCGCTAAAGCAATTTTTTCCACTGTAGAAGGTCCATCTGAAAAATAGAAAATATAAATTTGTTGTAAAACTGTGAAATGTTGAGATAATCTTTATAGTGGAAGAGTTATGTGGTATGCTCAGCAGCGCACTACCTATTCCTTACAGTAAGTTCGCCGATAGAATGCGTTTCTGACACATTACAAATTGGGGTAATCTCGGAAAGAGCGGAGCGCAAAGATCTTCCACAGAAAAAAGAAAAGTCTTCTCAGTTTAAATGTGTTCCGAACCGGTGGTAAATTCAATATATGCGCTTAAAAGTGCCTTACCCGGGCCTAAACTGAATAAATGGATTTTTGATTTTGATTTTGAATTAGTTAAAATCGTAAGTTTGGATGTAGGAGGAACTACTGGTCCGATTCTATCCCAAGTATTTTAGGCTACTTTTTATCCTGAGAACGCGGGTGAAACCGCGATCGTAAAGGGAACTGACTACTTATGATCCTTCTTGCATGAAATATATATGAGTAACTATAAAGCTTGCTCTAATTTAATTTACCTAATGCAAACCACTGAGTAGAATGAAATCCGCATTCTTGTCTGGCAGAGGCAATGGCTTCTCTTATAGCGAATGCGATGACAACAGACATGCACAGTGGTGGTTCTCCGGTACCTGGTGAACAAAACATAAAAGTATAGTTTAGAACGATTGAAATAAATATTGCTTGGAAAATCGTATTCTCCTGTATTCTTTTTATAATAAAAATATGAAATACTACTCACTAACTAATCATGAATTCTTCGAAACTACAAGGTCTACAAACTTATGGCATGTTCTTTTGTAAAAGAACTTTTTCTATGAAACTTTTTACTAGTACCTACGAATTTAATACAAATAAAGAAAACAAATTTGAATCATTATTACTCATAATAGATTTAGTAAAAACCACCATAATTATAATAAAATTTAAGAAAGACCTACCTTTAGCTCCAAGAATAGGTTCAGTGCTGTACGACTTCTTCCTAAAATACACTCTGAAGTCCTGCGGTATGTCCAGTGCTTGAGGAACATAATAGTTCCAGGTGCGGTCTGTCAGCTGTTCACCAGTATTTGGATCGTAGACCAGGCGTTCACATGTCCAGTACCCCATACCCATGATGAAGGCACCTTCAACCTTGAGATTTTACAAAAACGATTAAAAAATTTTAGTATTGGTAACATATTCAATAATAAATTAGATAATAAAATAAAGAGTTTTGATGAGAAGTTAATAGCTGTACTTAAATGCGAATAAAAATAACGCGGTCCTACTAACAAAATCAATATTTAATAGATCTGTGCCCACTAAATTGGGATAAAGTAAAGCTGATACAATTAATTAAATATAATGGTGAAATTACTTGACCAATATCAATTTCAGGGCTAACACTTTGTCCCACGTCCTCTAACAAATCAACCCTCAGTATTTCAGATTCTCCTGTCAATATATCAACTTCAACCTCTGCCACAGTGCAGCCGTAAATATTGTACTCCTGGACATCTTTTGCTCCTACATAACCATGAGTTTGCAAGTCTACATCTAAATCAAAAGCTGTTTTTATTAGTTCCTCCCATGTCGGATTATTCAATGTATTTCTAATAGGTTCTAGTCTTCTCAATAGCTCTTCACAACATTTTCGAACACCAATACATACGTTTTGTGATGTCAAACTTCCTCCAGATATAAAACAGTTTGGTGCTATTATAGTATTATTGCCTTTTACCTGTATCTTACCCATAGGTATTTTTAGGAAGTATGCACATATTTGTACTGCTTTTGTGTTTACCCCTTGGCCCATTTCTATACCACCGTGGGTAATAACGACAGTACCATCACCTTGGTATACAGACATGTTTACATCCAATGTAAAGACGCCTGTTGGGGTCCATCTGAGGAATACTATCCTTAGTCCACGTTTTTTCCATCGATTTTCTGTATTAAATTTTTTTACAGCTGCTCTTCTTTGGGTATATTCAGCGTTCTTTTTTATGGTTTCAGCCATTTCCCGTAGATCACGAAATTTGGATAGGTTCAAATTTGCTAGTCTAACTTCAAGTGGATCTAACGACATTTCACAGGAGATTTGTTCCATGATATTTTCTGCCATTGAAATATTTTCCAATGTTCCTGCATTTTTTTAAAAATAAAGTATATATAATAAATAATAATAATAAAGTATATATAGTTTTATGGAGAAGCAAATTAAAATCAGCATTTCATAACAAATTTGCGATATAGGTAGGTACGTATCCTCCCACTAGCATTTCAATTCTTGTTTCTGAATAAAGATTACTATTACTATTACTATTTCAAAACGGTCTTTATGTGTGACATAATACATTACAATTTGGAGCGATATCATGAAGGTTCACACTAGCAAGTAGCAACTGTCGAACTTGTCCAAGCA
This sequence comes from Achlya flavicornis, assembly GCA_947623365.1. NCBI lineage: Eukaryota > Metazoa > Arthropoda > Insecta > Lepidoptera > Drepanidae > Achlya > Achlya flavicornis. Next base: position 12,416,187 of record OX392482.1, read on the forward strand.
TAAAACGCAGGAATCTCAACAATTTAACAAAAGTTTCATACCCGGTGCTCTGCACCATGTATTTTTTGCGTTGTCAGTGACTACGTCGTAGCATTTATAGTTCCATCTAGAGTTATTGTAACAGTTGTAATATACGTCTGTGCCGAGGTAGGTGATCATCTCGTTAACTTGGTAACCATTATCTTCATATAAGTTATAGTTCATGTATTGGATCACTCCGGAGCTGTTTACGCCAAGCTAAAATTTAATGGAATAATTATGTTATTTAGATGACGTTCTGAGGTATTTTAAGGTGATCTGATACATCATTTAGAGGTTCTGTTTGTAATATTATATAAATTTAAATATAAATGGACAATCCGTATTCAGTCCAATTTTATTGGTTTAGTTAATAATAAACGTTGGTTAGAAGCGCTCGTGGTGGTGTAGCATGTTCTTAATCGATCGGCAAGTTAAGCTACCACCGTCGTGGTCGGTACCTGGATGGGTGACCGCCTAGTGGTATTTCAAATCGAGCGTTTCCGTGCTTCGGAAGGCACTTCCTATCACTTAATTGTGATAGTCGTTAAGCTAGTTGGAGGCCTTCTAGGCGGCTTGAAAACTCCAACAGTAGGTTAACCACTAGCGTACCTCTACCGATCCGCAGTGGGCACGCGTGGTGGAATATATGCCCATTCCCTTTCACCCTGATTTGTGAAAGGAGTCCTGTGCTCAGCAGTGAGACATTATAGGCTGATGATGATGATGAAACTTTGGTTCCGCATATATATGGGGAATGTAGATGGTTGGTCCGACTTGGTTGAACCATTTTAATATCGTGGTAGAAAGATTGAGTGAAGTGGGAACACTGCATGACCATAAGGTCAATAGCAAAGTTAATAAGTGTGTACGTATCGCATTTGGAGTGGAAAGTCTATCACAAGCTCTCGAGCTGTGCACACCTCAGTGCAGTAGCTATGTTACCCGTTCTTAAAGTGTCATTGTAAAATGTTTTTGAATTGATAAAATTATTATTATTGTGAACCTCAGTGCAGTAGCTATGATACCAGATCTTAAAGTGTTATTGTAAAATTTTATTGAAGTGGTAATATAATTTTGAAATTACAACAATAAACCTATGAGGCCCATGAGGAGTTTCTTGCGTCGCTTCTTCTCCTCATACGGGACTCTCCGAAGCGATAGTATAACGTTGTTTCATTGCTTGCGCCCATCGAATCCTGATACCACTGAACCCATATCATGGTGTTCGTATCGCTTGGATGTCGCTAAAGCCTACACTATTGTTTTTATTCATAAAAATACTATTTATTACAAGCTATAGTAAAGAATAAAACGAATACCTCAAAATCAGTAGAGCACGGAAACCTTTTCCCAATAGCTCTGGTATTAGTCGTCAACGATTGTATGAACCTGCATGGTCTATTCAGTTTTTGTACCACCAAACTGCAGGCTATTGCCAATTGGATACTTCGTGATATTTTGATGCCGTATGCTCCTCCAAGACGACGCACATAGACATCCACTCTAGGAAAAAAAAATACATTATTATATAGAAAAATATTTGTTATATTAAAAAAAAATATACAATATTGTGTTCAGGAAAATTCCTTCGAGGCTGCCGGCTACTGCCCCCATTGGCATTTCCTCTTTGGATGATCAAGCTACTGCGTGAGATGCTGCACCGCTGGTTTTCGGATACGGCCAAAAGAAAAAGGGGCTGCGGTTAATCGCGGCACATGATATTATTTTCTTTGCAAAACCGACTATGATTAATATAATGAAAATAGATAAATAATCAAACCTACCGATTCTCATCAATTTTTAATGCCCTCGATATCATCAACTGTGTAGCATTCATCCACTGTCCAGCTGTATGGACTTCTAAGCCTTCTTCTGTAGGTCTAGTTACGCAGACTAACGTCTCCATGGTATAATGATATTGGCCATAAATACAATTATCACCTTTTATAACTTTGACTATATCACTTCCCTTTTCAGTTGCATCTTGAGAAGTATACAATGTGATTCTATTAGGATCTTTCTTTGCAATTTTTATATCAAGTACAGGTTTTTTGAGGTTCATATATCTGACTTCAACCATTTTTGCTGCTCTGTCTGCTATTTGTTGGGTTTCAGCAACAATAATGCCTATTGGTTGGTTAATGTATTTGATAGAATTGCTGCATAATATTTCTTCATTGGATACGTAAAAAGTACTTCCACCTGGTGTAAAGGAATTTTCACCAGGTATGTCTTTTGCTGAGTAGAATGTTATTACACCTGGTTCTTCCTAAAATGAAAATTCGTTTTTTTCCAAATTATTATATTATTTTCAATGGTTAATTTAATAATGGACTTACTTATTGTGTTTGGCCGCAATCTCATAATGATAATGTGGCCAAAAGTGTGAACTCATACAACGTATAAGGCTGGTTCAATACTCGTGTAGAAGCTTGGTGACAATATATAGCAGGTAATTTCCTTAAAAGTGCTTTTCATGATTGAAGCTTTTTTTTTTTTTTTTTTTTATACCACTTAGGTGGCAAACAAGCATACGGCCCGCCTGATGGTAAGCGGTTACCGTAGCCTATGGACGCTTGCAACACCAGGGGTATCACGCGCGCGTTGCCGACCCTGCAGAAATCTCTTCACACCCCTTTTGAAGAACCCCATGCTGTACTCCATTGGGAAAACCACGGCGGGGAGCTCATTCCAAAGTCTGAGCATCCGCGGAAGGAAGCTCCTTTGAGCCCGCACAGTATGAAACAATTCAGGTTTCAATATGTGAGGATGGACTCCCCGTCGATGGCGAGACTTTAGACGTTTGTCTAAAAGACTCACATTTGTATTAGTGAAAATGTTCCGCATTGTCTGATTGATAATAAAAATGTTCATTCAAAGGCTAAGCTTAGAACATCGCGATGGACATAATAATATGAAACTTTAAGCTCGGAAATTATAATGAAATAGCATATAGCTTTAGTTTGGCAGCAATGCAATCTTGCTGCTGAGGGCACTAGTTATAAAAATCTCTCAGTATCTTAGATATCTTCAGTATCAGTATCGGCTATCATTTGGATACTAAATACCACATTCTCAATGTGCCGCATGTTATGAGTAGCCATATCGCTATGAGATGATAATAACAAGCAAATGCTTTGTCTACCAGAAAAGACAAAGCATTTTCTTTGTCTATTCTGATCTCTATAAATTTTTTGCCCATTTTCTAATTCCATGTTATAATTATAATAGTTGCTATTTTAAAATCTCTACTTACCAAAGCTTTACTTGGGTCAATGTTGACAATGTCTCCCAAGGGCACCGTGCTCAGGACAAATGCACCAAACACCTCATTGGGTAGTGCCGGCAAATCTTCGGTGAATTTAGCTTCTCCAGAACATTGAATCTTTAAAAAAATACGTTGAATAAAAAATTAAACCGATTTTAAAATTGTTTAGTTAAAAGTGTTAAAACATACAGTTCAGGAATATAATCTGACTGTAACATTGATGTTACTGTACTCACTGGACGATAGTAAAGTCAGAAATTTTCTGACCTTAAATGGAACAACCTACTAAATCAGTTTTAAATAAAGAATAACTATCGGTATCATTTACTGTTTGTTGTGTTGAGATATGACAAAAAAATTACATACAGGCTTGAAAAAACTAAATAGTCGATATGAAATCTTTCTGTTCTCTTTTTTTTTAAACTATTTAAAACGTATACTACTACGACTACATTTAGATTTTTTTTAGATTTTATATGTAATATGCGGTGTTGTGTGTCCTCAAAATAAACAATTTTTTTTCCTTTCTTTCTTTATTTGATACCTTTTTTATTTTATATAATAAGGAGATGATTTGGCAAAGGATTTGGATAGGAAAGCGATGACGAAGCGGAGGATGTATAAGCTCGCTCAGTTACCTACGCTACGTTACGCTCGGTTACCTATTCGCATTAGCCTTCAGAATAATTTGATTTATAGCCCGCCTCAGAATTAGTTAGACAGCCTTGTCCTTCGTTTACGAGTCAGACTATTCCGTTGCCTGCAGTCAAATGAACCTTTAAATATTTCATTTTGATCTTCTTCATTTCTCCTTATATTCTTTATTCCTTACCAAAGCTTCAATTTTAGGAATGGGCTGGTTCACTGGCCACATCGTAGGGTTAGTGTCAAATATCTGGCGAGCATTAGACACAGGTCGGGTCTCGTGGATCTTGGTAACAGCAGAGCGGTATCGAGGACCAATCACGTTAGCTGGACAGATTGATAGTAGACTCTGGAATTAAATTAAAATTCAAAAACATTTTTATTAGAGCCAGGGTTAATTATATTACTATCTATATTATACACTTATCCCATGTTAGTACAAATTCTATTATTTAGTAAATGAGCAATATTTGCAGGACTATATTACTAATATCATAAACAGCATCTTTTGTTCTATGACTTTTAATAATTCATCAGAGTTCCATATAAAAATAATTAAATTCAACACTCTCAACGATACCAAGTCTACACGTAGCAAAATACTGAGTGACAGTGCAAAGGAGGCAGGAGGAGGTATAACAAAATACAGACCTGAAATGTTTTAGATAGAAATATTGAAAGTTTGTTTTTGATCATTGTGGAACAAAAGTTGTTGTTATACATGTAAGTAATACAGTCTTGCAAGGTTGTTAGTGTTTTAACAAAAACTCTGTATACATATTTCTTGTTTTGTTTTGGGATCTCGAAAACGGCTAACGATTTCGATGATTTTTTTTAATGGGTTTTTGGGGATGACAATCACTTAGTTGTGATAGTCGTTAACTAGTTGGAGGCCTCCTAGGCTAGGTGAAAACTCCAACAGTAGGTTGACCACTGCGGCCACTGCGGATCGTTGGAGGTAGGCTACCACCAACGATCCGCAGTGGCCATGCGTAGAGGAGTATCCACCTATTTCCTTTCACCGTCATTTGTGAAAGGAGGCCTGTGCTCAGCAGTGGGAAATTATAGGCTGATGATGATGTTGATGACCTGGACCAAGTTCCTAAGTATGCGGTTATCGGCACGGTTAGCTATAACGCGTAAAATACAGTTGTCGCTAACGCGAATACGTGCGAGCATCACAGCAGCTCTCTTCCTTCTTCCGCCATTGAAGAAACACAGATGAAGAAAAATACTAGTAGATATTTTGTGAGTCAGGCCTTCATCTCCAACGTGTGTTATGAAGCTTCGCTTCAAAATCTTATCGTGGCGTTTGTCTTCAACAAGCAAAAGCACATTTCACATGTTTCATGTTGTGTACAGTCGCAGACTAAAAATGTTTACCACCTTATGGTCTATAATCGCTTGCACATTTCTGTTTCATAAGGTTGACCGAAAATAAAATTACTATTGATAGGTGTTGATTGTATTTCAAATGAAAAATAATTCAAAGAGTGTTATACTTACCTACTAAGAATCGAGTTATCTTGTAGGGCACTAGATATAGAGTTTACAAAATAAAAACTGCCCTTTTCTCACGGATTAAACTTGCCATTATTTTATTACCTTTGTATTTTTATTTGATAACAAACGTTTGACAAACGTCACAAAATATAAAAAATATATAATAAAAAATACATTTTATTAATTACATAACAAAAAGTCATTGACAGCCTTTGTGCAATGTTCGATACTAAAAAACATTTCACAATTTTAAAATGTAATATGTTTGTTTATATGAAATAATAGACATTATTGCGCGTGGTATGAGATGGAATCGAGTTTGAAAAGTGATAAACATTTTCAGACCGCGACTGTACATCAAACTGTTGAAAAATAATACTAACCTATACTATAATAGTAACCTATACGTAGTAAATCATTTATCTCTTTTCCATACAAGTTCTTTTTAGTATGTCTTGGTATGCGAAAAATTTCTCAGGTTATTAATAGTAAAATTCTTTATCACCTTATAAAACAATGCTACTGCTAGCTGCTTACGATACTCTACTGACGGTTCTGGAGGGTTATCAAGCACAACCAGTTTACTTTCCAATATCTTAACAGCTGACTGCAAACATTCATTCGTAAACGGCATTTTTCCAACCAAGAACCTCTCAGTTGATGTCGCCCTGGTGTAAGTGTTAGATAGTCCACTGTATACAATTCGGCATTGTTGTACTTTTCTGTCAGACTTGCTCAATTTGTAGAGGAACCCAGCATTTACGATAGCGTGGGCGTTTTGTGAGCGTGGCATAATCTGGAAGATACAAAAGTTGTAATTGGTTGCACTGGTTGTAGTTAAGAGAACTTGAAGGATTTGACTGTAGATAATATGAAATATTAACATAAAATGAAAAAAATTAACGCTGGAATTAAAATTGAAATGTATATATTTTAGGTATTTGATTTTTGTAAGCATAGAATAAGTGTATTATTAGTGATTTAATGGCGTTAGCAACATTACAGAGTAGACATACCAGGAGAGACAAGATAGTATAGATCAGGGCTTCCCAAACTTATTTTATCTGTGACGCCCTTTGGCAGTTACCATATTTTTGCAACGCCCTGGCCTTCTTGCGATACATTAACCCACTAATTCGCTTTAATTCAATTTCATTTTAGTTTTGATGCATGATTATTGTGATTATGTTTTACTCAATTTTATTATTACTACAATACAATTTTTTAATATTTCTAAAGCCTATAGTGGCACATTATGATATCATGTTTTATAGCCATCTGTGGATAGTGTAGTAGGCTACAATATTGTTATTTTAATTATGTATATTTTTATAGTTATATTTATATTGTTGCTGTTTTTTGCCCCTTAATAAATAAATAAATAAATAGTTGTAGTTCTAGTAATAATAATTTGTTAGAATAACAATTTGTTAGAAAAAATCACAATGCGCATGGCACTCACTCGACTTGGTCGCATCGACACAGACAGCCAACCAAACCTAGGTATTTAGATCGACTCACGACACCCCTGGATACTACCGCGGCGCCCAAGGGCGTCGCGACGTACAGTTTGGGAAGCCCTGGTATAGATGATTAAAAATGATGAGTAAAGCAGGACGATGATGATGATGATTACGTTTAGCAAAACATAGTATGGTTAACAAATACCTTATAAGTAACAATTTGACAGTCCTTGTTTAATGGTGGCAGTAATGCATTTAAAATGACATGGCCTCGCATGTCTAATTTCAGAAATTCTTCCATGGTCACTGTCTGAACTAAACCATGCGCGTTTACTGAAAAAATAAAGATCAGAACAGTCAATCCGCCATATTTATTCCGCCGTATTGATGATGGCGTTGTTAAACATTTTTCGTTAGATGTTTTAAACAAATTGGTATCGTGTGAACTATATCTAGCTGTGTATCTAGGCAAAAATAAAAAATAGTGTGAAACAAACTCAGTAAAAGCCTCCGAAAAACAGCGTTTTTGCACAAATTTTACCTGAACTTTGGCCATATATAATGTACCTATAAATTGAAAAAGTAAAGAAAACATCTAGATACCAGGCTTGAAAATGTATTGGAGATTCTAAATAACGTAACTTTTTTTTCACAAACTTGTAAGATTTTTTCACTCCTGGAACGAGTTTTATGATATGCGAAATCATGAATGAAGACCTAGCGGTGCGGCCGCGAGTAATCAGCAAAATTTACCAACTGATAACCGATGGCTCTGATGCTGTCTCTCTTTTTTCGCTGTCAAACATAGCGTTACGCCCCCCTTAAATAATCACTAACCCCCTTACTCATAAAACGTTATTTAACTAATATACTGTTTAAAGGGTCGCGTAAATAACTTCACTCTATTGTCATTGTCAAATAATGTGACATTATTTACGTGACCATTTAAACAGTATATTAGTTAAATAGCACTATATGCGTAAGGGGTAAGTAATTTGTGGCTTCCTTTGAAGAGTTTTTGGCTGTAATAGTAGCTCACTGCTCTGCATTCTTTAACGCAATTATTTATTGCGTAAACCTGCTCGAGCAATACGTGAAAAATAAAAATAAACGTTGTAAGTTTATGTTTTAACAAGGCTATTTTTTTAAACATTTTTAGTAAAAGACATACCAATAGTAAGTTGAGCACCAACAGTTTCAAATAGTAGAAATATATCGGATGGGAATTCATTATGCTGATGTTTTATCATCAGATTCCCTCCCATTGATCCTATCTGAAACAAAGTATAATTTGAATGACCATCTTCGTAGTACTTTCACAATAACTAATGATAATATTAGGCCTATTATTAAACTATAATGAATATACTTGTCTACATTTATATTAAAATAAGATCAACAATTATATAGCTAGATAGTGATCCCTTATATAGCTTAAACCTTTATTTGAAGAGAATATAGTATATACCCACAGTACAATGGCAAGATACTTTTTAGTTCCACTCAAGGAGATTTCCGCTTGTATTAAAGGTTAGAACATCGGTAATGTAATCCTGAATAATATTAAGCAGATATAAACAAACAACTTACGTTTCTCACAGGTATATGTGCTACTAGTAGCAGATGGTCATAAAATTGTTTCAGGTAACCAAAATATTCCTGCTGTGCCGCATTTTTAAAAACATCAAGAAGTTCTGTGAGGGTTAGTCCCGCACCAACTATCATGTTCTGGTCAAACATATAGCTTTTCAGCTGTTTTATTGAACTGATGTCAATTAAAACACGTGGGTAAGCATCTATTGGATATGCTCCTGAAAATAGTGACGATATTAGCATGATTGAATCTACATGACATAATTCTTCTTTATTAATAAGGTATAGTTGACGGGCCAGTTGGGGCAGTTGTTTAAGGTTCACCTTACGCGCCGCAGGTCGTGGGTTCGATTCCCACACAGGACATGCATTTGTGTGCATGAACATGTCTGTATGTCCTGAGTCTGGGTGTAATTATGTATATTAAGTATGTATTTACAAACAAAAAGTATGTATATGTATTATATCAGTTATCTGGTTTCCATAGTACAAGCTCTGCTTAGTTTGGGATCAGATGACCGTGTGTGAGGAATGTCCCAGGATATTTATTTATTAATAGTACAAACTAACAACATTCAACGGAATTATTTTTTCTGATCTATTGATTGACTGCTTATACAATTCTTAATTTTTTGCGTGATGAAAAGTAAATGGTTATATTAACTATTGATTTTGATTGCCAATGAGATTTTTTTGTAGGGGTGTGTTAAAACGACGTGTTGACTTAGTTCTAATGAAATTATTACAAGGCTTACCTTTAGCAGTATTGCCAAAAATCAGCATATAAGAGTCGTATCCATCTCTATTTAATATCTCAAATATATTATTAAGTTCTTGTACTCTATACCAACGTCGTCCATCTTTCAATTCTATTTCTATCGTTTTATATGGATTTACGTCTTCACTTGAAACAACACACCAATCATCTTCATCACAAGACTTCTTACTGCAATTCTTTCCAGTTTTCTTGCATATAGATAAGTCTTCTATATCTAAAATTTGTTTGGCTTTCGGAGCGTCCTTAGCAAATGTTTTAAATGCGTCTAATATTGGTCTGTAACCCGTGCATCTGCAGGTGTTGCTTGCGAAAGATCGTTCTATTTCCAACATGGTTGGTTCCTTTTTATTATGCAATAGACTGAAATCATAATAATATGTTTATGCTAAAATAACAATTGCTTATACTACAGTGTCTGATCAATGTGACCTCTGACTAAAAGATAAAATCTTTAGGATGAGGTCACATTGCATGTAATATACGTCCATGTACTAACCGTACATTAATAACATTAATCCGGTTTAATAATTAAAATAATTATTTAAAGAATTTTAACAATCCTTCCTAATATTATAGGTAAATGCAACTTTGTGTGAATCTTACCTTTTCACGACTAATCCCCTGAACCGATTGCATGACAGGTACGCAGATACTATAGTTAAGTATAGTACGGAAAGAAAGATAGGTTTCGTTTTAATCTCGGAATCATGCGTGAAACCGCAAGGAACATCTAGTAATAGGATAATAAGTTTGTGTTTTTTTTTATACCACTGAGGTTGCAAACAAGCATACGGCCCGCCTGATGGTAAGCAGTTACCGTAGCCTATGGATGCTTGTAATACCAGGGGTATCACTTGCCGACACTGAAGAAAACTCTTCACACCCTTTTTGAAGAACCCCATACGCTGCACTCCATTGGGAAAACTACGGCGGGTAGCTCATTCCACAGTCCGAGCGTCCGCGGCAAAAAACTCCTTTTAACCAGCACAGTTCGAAACAATTCTGGTTTCAATGTGTGTGTATGGATTCCTCGTCGAGACTGGCGATGGTGGTGATTAAATGATGTACCTGAACATAGCCATAATCCAGGAGGGAGTGCAATAACCACATTGTGTGCCATTATATTGAGCGAGAGTCTTCTGCAATACGTGGTAGCCCTTCCTTTTATCTCCCAAACCCTCGGTGGTTGTGATCTGCCAATCTTGACATGATGTGATTTGGACCATGCACTGAAAATAAATAGATAAAAAGAAGAAAGTAGAACATAATATAAAATATTTAATTAAAATATAATCAAAATCAAATTCCATGTCTGCAGTAAGGGATTCGATTGAATAGACATTATTTTTAACTTTCAAAGCTAATAGCAATTGGAATACGAAGAAATCTTTACAGATGGTTCACTTCCTGTGTTAATGATCGATGTCAAACTGTTGCCCTTGGGGATATGCTTCTAGGTCATCTCTTATAACCTCAGGAGGGACTTAGGGAGTGGGAGCGATGAGTGCTATCCTGAGACGTCTCTTTTCTACAGCAGAATTTAGAGAAGCTGCTGGATTATTGTATTGACAATAAGTTGGATCTGATTACTAGTAAATGCAACTGACTTTTACAAGAAATGGTAATCCATGAGGTACTTTTCAACTACAAATTCAATGATCAGATACTTTCTAGAAAATATATATATATACGTTTATCTCGACATTACCATAGATCATAAATTGTTATATGATAAACACACTGCATATAATAACGTTCCTTGAAGACATTGGAGTTGACATAAAAAATCTTTATTGTTCATTGGTCAGATATCACTTAAAATACGCATCTCAAATCCGGAATCCCCGTTATGATTACTATTGAAATCACTCAAATACGTAGTATTTATCTACTCTGAGCTCAAAGGAATTTTTTGCGTTTCATAAACCAACTTTAAATTTAAGATAAATTAATAACAAAGTTTATTTACAAAAAATATATACAAAATTCAATCTATATAGAAAATTTCCTCAAGCCTGCCACTGCTTGCGATTAACGACAAGGTTCCCAGAAGGCTGGCAGCGTTTCCTGTTTGGATAGCTAAGCGGACGCGTTGGCGGAAAAAGCTCCCCGCCCGCTGATCTCCGGAGGATAAATAAATAAATTATATCACTTGGAGAGTTGTAAGCATTATCATCTGCTTCCCTGCTCGAAACAAAGAGAAGCTGCTGATCTCATGTTTCCTCACAACATTGTGATCAGCAAACTAGATTTCCAAGCAGTCCTCTGTGCAGTCAAGTTCAAAACTCTAATTCGAGCACTCAATAGACGTAATCATTTGAATCTTTATTCTTCATCATACTCATCCGATTACCGCCAAATTTATTTTTTCTTAAGATTGTGCAAGAAATTTCAATCACCATTATACTGAGGGCGTTACTTTATTTACTGCAAGGCATAGTTTCTTCAAGAAGATGGTGTACAGGGTTTTTTGGGCAAAGTCGAGAATTAAGCCTTATATTAAACGTTTGTCGTTAACTATGCTTCTGTTCATAGTATACAAGATGAGTTAAGTTAAAATTAGGTTTCTTCACATTATTTTATTGTACTGTTGATTTATTCATATCAATAATGTTTTTGTCATTCAATACCTTTTAATTATTTTTCTTAACCCTTTGGTTGTTACGAGGGACGCATCCTAAAGCAACAATTGACGGCATTGTTGGTATTTTAGCCGCGAGCCAAAGTATCATGTTAGTTCTTGCATATTATACATTAGTCCACTGTTCTTTAATTTATTATATGGGGTGGATATGATAATACGACATTAAATGAAACCATGTAAAGTACTCATGTATACGATCAACTTTTACTATGGGACCAACTTCAAAATCGCAAAAAGAAATTACAGGTTTTCATACATTTTTGCCGAGGAGACGCACGGCTACAGATCAAGCTATACATTTCCAATATAAGCTGATACGTAAATCCTATGCAATGCGAGATCAGCTTAGACTGGAAAAGTATAGCTTGATGTGTATCCGTGTGTACCTTTTAAAAGTTGATCGTATGCATTAGTACTTTACGTGGGTGGTTTCATTTAATGTCGTATTGTCGTTTCTACCTCGTATAATGTTTTATGTTTTCTTAATAAAATAAAATTATTACCTACCGCGTTGACAGATATAACGGGACCACCAGCTTGTTTGACAACAGCGACGATGCAGGCGCCGCAGCCAGCCTCGCGACACATGTACTTGGTGCCGCGCAGCTCAGCGTAGTTTCGGAGGTAGTCCAACAGTGACACATCTGTTGTGACCTCACAGCCCACTGGAATCATATCAGTAAAGATATCAGCCATGATCTCGCCAGAGCTCCACGAGGAGGGGCTGTGCTGGAAGTGTGCCAAACATCACCTTTTATTAAGGTTAACCTTGGGACGTACTTCACTGCGTGAGTAAATATTTTCAACATATATGTCTTTACAAACACAACGTAATGTAGTTCGCGCCAGCTGGTGTAGACAACGAAGAGAGGGCAATGAATGACACGAGATAGAATGAGCTCGAACTGAATGATCTGATTTGATATTTTTATATACATAGGTAGTATAGCTACCTATACCTCCTACTCCTTGCATCGTACGCCTCATTGCTGAGGGACGTGACTTTGTGGGCTATCTTTTCACGGACTATTGCTCGCCATCTGGATTGATCTTCTGCTGTGTGGATAGCAGTACACACACTGGTTTCCAATGCAGCGCGTAGTTGGTTAGACCAACGCATCGGGCTTCGACCCGTCGGCCTCTTTCCCTCCACCATGCCAGTAATTCCAAAAGGAAATCCAAAGAACACATGGGATGTTTTAAAAAAGATTGCTGACATGCAAAATTCGCACTTGCCACCCACAGAACTTCTTAGTTTAACTAGAAATCCAATACTTTCCCTTAATACCGTTAATGAGTTCTTTGCTGGTGTGGGTAAGCGGCTAGCGGATAAAATTATAACTGCCAATCCTCACTCAATAAAATCTGCATGTTCTACAAATCAGTCGCAAAGTAATTCGCTTGTCCTACTGCCTGCAGATGAGATCGAGATTGAGACCCTGATTAGAAACTTGCGGCCTAATTGTGCAATTGGTTGGGACTGCATCTCGTCTAAAATTTTAAAAAGCTGCTGTCAGGTTCTTGTTCAACCCCTTACGCACATCTGTAATTTATCAATAATGACAGGGATTTTTCCAGCGGCTTTTAAAGTGGCATTGGTTCACCCTATACACAAATCGGGTCCAAGAAATGTTGTGAACAATTATAGACCAATTTCTATACTAACAGCGATGTCGAAGGTCTTAGAGAAGATAATAAACAATAGATTGAACAGTTTTCTGGAAAAATATAACCTTATCTCTAGCAATCAGTTTGGCTTCCGTGCTCGGGTGTCTACTGAGGACGCAGTCGACTGTTTGACTGGTAATGTCGTTGATAGCTTAGACTCGAAAACAAAATGTTTGGGTATTTTTCTTGATCTCTCAAAGGCCTTCGACACAGTTTCACATCCAATACTTCTTACCAAATTGGATAACATAGGTGTCAGAGGAAGTAATCTTTCCCTACTAGAAAGTTATTTACAAAATCGGACCCAGATGGTTAGTGTTAATAAGTGTCTCAGTGACAAACAAACCCTCTTTTATGGTGTGCCCCAAGGTAGTGTGCTGGGCCCTACTTTATTCAAAATTTATATAAACGAACTTTGTGACCTAAAAATTCCAAATTGCAAAATTGTGTCTTACGCTGATGACACTGCACTAATCATCAATGGTAACACCTGGACCGAAGCTAAACATCATGCTGAACATGCTTTACGGATTGTAATGCGTTGGTTGAATAGTAATCTGTTGACTCTAAATATAGAAAAGACAAAGTACCTAACTTTTTCATTAAGGAATTGTAATAAGCCGCAAGATGCATTTTTCATCACTGCTCATACTTGTGACCACCTTCCCAATTGTAATTGTTTGCATCTAACTAGATCTAGCACAGTGAAATATTTAGGAGTTATTTTGGACGACTCGATGAATTGGCATGCTCAAATAGGCAATGTTTGCTCTAGGGTGCGCAAACTGATCTTTGTGATGAAGAAACTTCGCTCTTCCGCTGATCGCGATATTTTATATATGGTTTACGAGTCTCTATGTAAGTCAATTATTTCATATTGCCTCCCAATATGGGGAGGAGCAGACAAGACTGCTATGATAAAACTAGAGAGAGCACAAAGAGCTGTCTTAAAAGTAATGCTATTCAAACATTTTCGATACTCGACTACGAAATTGTATGAAGAGTGTAAAGTGTTGTCGGTGAGGCAACTGTTTGTGCTCCTCACAGTTCTACGTCGTCACAATTCAGCTGTCCCTGTGCCTATAGACAATTGTTCGCGCCGGAGGAGAATCGCACCATGCCCGCGCGAGTACCATCGTACAGTCTTTGCTACTAGAAACTATAGGTATCTAAGCTCACATTTATATAACAAAGCTGATTCACTTCTACATATTGTGTCCTACGTTAAATTTGAGGTGAAAAACAAACTGAAAGATTGGCTTTCAAGCTTGGACTATAAGATGACTGAGGATTTACTCAGATGATGAAGACTCTGACATTCACATCACACCCACACACACTCACACACACACCCCCACACTCTACCCTTGCACACATCCACACGTTTCCTATTGTATTGTATTACAAAGCATTTTTGGCGCTAGTCCTTCACTTTGTATAGAGGTTCACTGACTCCCATAATACAGATTATTCTAGCTTGGGAGTCAGAAGACTCATAGACTTGTATAAATTTTAGCCGTAATTTTTGTGTTAATATGTACTATGCTTTTAATGTGTGGCAATAAATAAAATTATTATTATTATTATTATTATTAATTAGCAACTATACCGCCTATACTGTGTGGAGATTTCGAGATGGCATACTTTCGAAACCTATGTTGGATTAGTGATGCTGAACAACTATAGGACCACCACTGAATTCTCAAAAAATTTTTTTTACTTTTCGTACTTTATGATCTAGCAAGGTTGACATTTTGTAAGAAATATTAAAAAATATTTTTGAGAATTCACTATTTGTCCCATAGTAAAAGTTGTTCAGAGTGACTAAACCAACATAGGTTTCGAAAATATGCCATCTCGAAATCTCCACCTGTTATAATAATTGAACTGTTTTACAAAAAAAAATAACCGACTTAAAAGTACACTAAGAATTAATAAAATCCTGATCTGATAACAATGGGACCAAACGGGAAGTGTACCCTTCCAAATAACAAACATTTGAAAAAAAAACAGCCGAATTGAGAACCTCCTCCTTTTTTGAAGTCTGTTAAAATTTCAAAGAAAATGTTTATTATATAACTAATTATTTAGTATTGATATAAACTAAAAACCAGCAAAAACTGTTATCGTGTCATTAGCTCTATGACTTAGTAGAGAGCCCAAGTTACTTTTGTAAGGTTGCAAGTTTAGCTACCTTAAGGCGAAAAAAGTTATTATGTTAACTCAAACTTGTTACGTTTTTAAATATATTTTAGGTATTTTGGTATGTAAATAAAATTATGCAATCTAACTTATCGCAATATGGCAAATTTAAATGAATGTTCCTTTTTCCGGCACCGTTTTTTTTTTGTAAGTACCAGATAATAATTATTTAATAACCCGTTTTTAGGGTTCCGAGCCAAAAAAGTAAATAAGGAACCATTATGGTACCACTCTGTACAGAGAGAGAGTTAAACTACAAAAAATATTATTCATTTGTACATTCCGAAACAGGTTTTTGTTTTCATTTACCTCAGAGTATATAAATACTACGTACAACTTTTACGTTGCGTATTTTTTTACTTAAAATAAATAATTACAAATAAATACCATTCCGTCCTTATCACCAAAGTAAGAAGACCTAAAACTCTGAAATAATTACAAATGATAGGCATTGATGTAAATATTACAGGAAAAATAGAACGCAGTTTCTAGCTAGCACAGTTTTTTCGAAATCATCATATTCCTTCACAAACAATCTTAGTTATGCGAACAGGTTTTTTAGTACAGTAATTTAAACCAAGAAATATAGGTCCAAGGAAGGTCAGAAACATCGGTTCGTGAGTCAGACTCAGACTTGGCTGGATTTATTTACACTAACCCCCTTATTCATAAAACGTAATATAACTAATATACTGTTTAAAGGGTCAAGTAAATAACGTCACTCTATTGTCATTGTCAAATAATGTGTCATTATTTACGTGTATAATCAGTATATTAGTTAAATAGCGCTTTATGAGTAAGGTGGTTAGTGGCAGGCTAGTTACATAGTCGATACAATTATTATTAGATCTTACAAAAAAATTTATTATATATATATTAGAGTATTAAGCGAAGACGGATCTTGAATATTTGAAATTATAATAATCTTTGTTCTATAATGTCTTTTTGTAAGTTAAATAATAAGTCATAACTTAATCTTTTATTATTCATGTTAAAGTTATATTATTTAAGGAACAAATTAGGTGATAAAAAATCTAAAAAAATACGTACCAGTGCAAACAAACTAAGCAGAAAGAAATATTAATGTACAATGTGACCAATTTTAATAACATTTAAAAGACATTAAAAATTTATATTAAAAAAAAAAATGTAACCCTCAATTGGTTTTGATACCCAAATTGAATTTTTGCATTTTTTTTTAAATAATTAGTTAAATGTTATGTTATTAATAATGATATCTTGATAAGACATCATTTGTTGATCACAAATGATTAGGCCCATAAAAGGCCACAAGGGCCGGAATGAGAAAAAGCCATAAAAATAACAGACTGCAAAAAAGTTAGATATAAAACCTACAAACACTAAGATAAAAATGTACGTATAGAAAACAAAAATTAGATCCAAAAAAAAACTTACCAGAATGTTGTTCACCGTTAATTTGAAACTTAATTCGATTCTGATCCATGGTTGCGCGCAACTGTAACGTTTCTAACAGACTGCCTGTGTTTGCAGTTTTTATATCAATGATAAAAAGTTTATTCTTTATTTGTTTTATATTTAATATATGAGTGTTTATTTACTTATAGAAAGAAGTCTGAGTTTACTCAGCGTGTGACTAAATTGTCCTTGGCTCTGACCTATATTATTTGAATACACCAAAGTTTATGCCATACATATTTATCGTTCAGTTGTATTTATAGTCCCGGATGCCATGGAAGAAATTATGTAATTTGATGATGTAATAGGTATCAATATTTATATTAAAGCAGTAAATTATACACTTAATAGACTTTGCGTATTGAATAACAAACAAAATCAAGTATTTTTTTTTTTTCTTTCAGTCTGTATGATCGCGCATCGCCTGAGAATGTCTAGGCCACATTCAATAAAACTTCTTCTTCTCAGTCGGGCACTCTTGCCAGAGTGGTCATGGTTGCGAAAGATGGTGTACATGGAGGGTCTTCAACGCCAATGTTCTCCTTGACTAGGGTTACTGCTTTTGTAATGCTTCTCCACTTTTGGCGGTTCGTAGCGCTGCGAGTACACTGTACCATGGTAGATTGGGTTACAGTCTTGATAAGATCCGTCCAACGAATGGGTGATCGGCCACGAGATCGTTTGCCTTCAACCTGAGCCTGGACAACAAGTCTTTCCATCGAGTGTTCGTTTCTGGAGATGTGACCAAAGAACTTGAGAATTCGAAGCTGCATAGTCGACGAAAGCCTATCTGTTATTCGAAGCTCCTTGAGGATCGAGTTATTGGTACGAAAGGCCGTCCATGGAATTTTCAGGGGGCGTCTCCAACACCACATCTCCAGTGCGATTTTCCGGCGATCAATAAAACTTACTATGTTTTAAAAGGATTGGCTTAACAACGGATATAGTTTCATTTAAATATGAATGCTAAGCGAGTGAAGTCGCAAGGTAATATTTCTTACCAAAATAAAATTTTGTATATTTAAGCTACTCATAAAAATCTTCGTAACAATGAATTTCCCTTGAAAAGCAAATAAATAGAGTAAGGAGTAAATATCATTATAGTGATGTACGTCATTAGAAAGCACATCGTAATTAGATAATTAGATGATTGATTTCATCACTCGAAATTTAATGTTCTACATCAGGGTTTCTTACGGGTCCGTAGCATGTGTATCAGGGGTCCGCAGAAGGTCAGTCTGTAAACATATCAGGAAATGGTGTAGTAAACTCGACAAGACGCATTGTTGTTGTTGGGAGGCGAATTTAATTCAATAGAATTCAATACGTAATTACTGCGCACTGTCTTAACGGCCAATCGGCTCAGGGACTCAGGCGCAGGGCTGGACAAAATAAAAAGATGTTTGTTGATAGGGGTCCGTGGATTTGTTTAAATTGTGAAAGTGTATGCAAAACGTTCAAGAAACCTATATGTATGTGTTCAGAAGGCCAGCATTTGCAATAGACCTTATATATCATTTACTCGTTATATAACCCAAAATACAATAAAAAGTAATTTTTGTATTTATTAAAATGCTCTCAACGGCTTCTTCATTCCTTATGCGGAACAGAGGAGTCGAACTCTCTTCTGGTCTGTGTTTCCCGACACCTTCAACCTAGATGTCTTCAAGGCCAGAGTGAATAGGCATTTTCTGAGGAAGCGTGCTAAATCCTTGTAGTCCAAACGCAAGCCCATTCAACTTATAATTTTTTTAGAGGTTATTTAGGTGTAATAATATAGAAATAGATATTGTTCATATTAAAACTATAACATTTAAACCATTTATTCTACACACATAATAAAGCATACAATAGATAATAAATACATACACAATAACATATTTTTAAAATTAAATAGTAGGTACATTAAACTGTGTGTAGGTAGGTAGTCAGCTCAGTGTACGCTGTGCTTGGGGCATAGCACTGATTTTCAGCTGAATCCCGGTACTAATGTGCAACATATGATGTACGCGCAACGAATAAAACACAACGTTCACAGAAAAAAAACAACAGAGAAAAAAACAACATTAATATTTGTTTACAAAATATTTGATGTCAATTTCGTTGTTTTCTTTGTATGTACAAACGTATTAAGATTTTATCTTTAATATTATAATTATATATAAAGTTTCTTGCCTCAGATTGAGCATATTTGCCTTTCTAATCGCGACAGTTATTGTTACTTTACTTTTTTGTCTTTAGTTTATCTACATTATTTTTTATTTTTGTACTACTGAGATAGCAAACAAGCTCACAGCTTGTTTAAGAACCCCAGGTAGCACCCCATTATGTATGATTTGTAGTAATTTAATTTTTATATGATAATTGTACCCGCCCATCTAATTACTATTACCGCCTCTTTATTCCCTCGTCCACAAAGTATTACTGATAAAATTTTGAAGGAATGAAACTGCAGTTATATCATCAAATAATAGAAGTGGCGCCTGAGTACCTCCTTGCGAGAGGCCACAGGAATGCGCTCTGAGCCGACGGCCGAGGCCAATGACGTTCCTAAAGAGGCTTACCCGTGCCTCTTAGGGGATTAATCTTGAGGCCTATTGCAACCCCGAGGTGAGGGTGAAATGATTATAAACGATACGTCGCAGTGAAAACTATGATTTTGTTATTTATACATAGTTTTGTTATCTTTTGTTTATACGACTGGATAATTATTTTAGTAGACGAATGTATCTATCTTTATTTATTTAGATAGTTAATTACTATTTATCGAAGTAAGTGCGTCGCCGATGCTTAAGAAATCATTTCATACCTACTACCTTTTTAGAGAGTTTAATACCATTATTCCTATGGAAAACCCCCTAAAGAAAGCAAATTCCAGTTCTCAAGCCTAGGCGGAAGAATCATTCTAGTAAACTGCTGTAGACATCAAACTACGGGATGCAATACTAAATCGAATCTTACAAATTAAAACATTTTACTGAAACTACTTTTAAAAATCTAGTTCAAAGTTGATTTGGTGGTAAAATAGGCTACTCATATCACTGTAAAAACCAATACACACTGGAAAAACATTTGAATTTGCTCAGATCTGCTCTATACGCTACTCGTATAAAAATATTACAAAATTGAGGATGTTGGACATTCGCGCGGTAACTACCGTCGATGCAATTTACACGTCCATGCATTTCGTCGACTTCCCCACTGGGATCGTACGGGATTCCGCGCTTTAAAGCTGGGATTCGACAGCTATATGGTGACTGAATTACGTGCAATATTTCCGTACAGCGCTGAAACGGCTGAGAGGATTTAATCTCGGGATGATAGTTTTAATAAACGTTCGGCGTTAATTGCTGTTTGCGAGCTTAATTTTTGATTTAGGTATGGTGTAGTTTTAGGACTTTTTAACCGAATTCAAAAAAGGAGGAGGTTCTATGTTCGACTGTATGTATATTTTTTTTCTTTGTATGTTCACCGATTACTCCGAAACGGCTTATGCGATTTAAATCGTTTAAACTGTAATATGTCAAGATAAATACCGAGGTAATCCCATATAAATTTTATCGAGATCTGGCTATAGAAATTGAAGATATGATGGAAGTCCTCAACGGAAAACAGCGGAAACATCGCGATTGAAGCATTTTATTCAATATTGTCGAAATTGTATCAATGATATGCAGATCTTTGGTCAGTGACAAATCTTGAGAAAAACTCATTCTGCTTTGGTTCTGAAATGTTTTTTGAAAGAAAACCGCGTCGTCGAATGACGTCATTCTTTCACAGAATTGCACTGCTGACACTGTTTTGAAGTCAGCGAAATATTTTCTTATAGAACACGTCATGTTCTTTCGCAGACTTCAAAACAGTGTCAGATAAGAATTATTTCATACTTTTTAGTGTACTTTGAAGGCGGTTTAATTTAGTTAAAAAGTTTTTTGTATTAAGTATATTAGCTTCCATAGGAAGGGAAATTGCCATTGTTTCCAGCTTTACAATAATTTCATGGATATCTTTTGAGATATTTAATATTTTATCTTAAGATACGGCTATCGATCTCAAATTAAGCAGAGCTTGTTTTGTAGACACCAGATAACTGATATACTACCTACTAAGTTAAACATCGGAAAGGTAAACATGAATTTACGCCGTAGTCTGAAAGGACTATTTTGTTCCTAATTAGTGCCAGAGAGACGGCACTAGGCAAACCAAATTTCAGTTGGGATTTAAATATCTTCAGTGAAATGTACCGCACTACTAGTTAGTAGTAAAGTCAGCGTCGACATAATCTTATAAATTTAGCATCGTCTGACACGATTCGTGTCACATTACGCAATTCACAGTTGTCAGAGAGAACGTCAATCAATAGAAAGAAAAAAAAGAGAGAAATTTGTGGAAATTTATTTATTTTTTGCAAAATAAAAAGCTTAATTATAAAAAAGTTATTTCTAAAAATAGTTAATTAAAAATAGTGTAAAATAATTATTTTAAAATTAAAACTGCCACAAAACGGTCCACACTCAGCATAATGCTGGTTACTTATAAACCAGAGCTGGTCTTCTGTTTATATATTCCGTAAATTGGTATTCCGTTTTATAGATTTATTGTGAAAGGGAATAGTCCCACAAACTTATCTGGCCCAGTGGTAAAAGAGGAAATAACAACGCCATTTTAAAATTTCAATCGCCATTGGTCAAAGAGAATATAAACACTACGTTCATTGGTTGTTTGCTCCTTCAAATGCGATAACAGCGACTCTCTCGACCGGCCAGATAAGTTTGTGGGACTATACTAAAGTGACAATCTTCTTTAGACACTGACTGTACGTAGTAGTTCGTAACCACAGACATATATCTTATTGTGAATGGGTATGTTTATACAAATGTGTACAATGTGTGAAGATATGAAATATTATTGTGTTTAAATTTAAATATAAATTATTATTATTTCTTTTATGTGAATTACTAACATAACTTAATTTGGAATGCCTTTAAAAAAATGTTTTAGTAGTAGTTTTGGTTGTAATAATAAGGCATTGATTTAAAGAGGCAGTTGTAAATAGCGGTTTTGGTAAGTTAAAAATTATAAATGGCAAGTTTAATAACTAGTTCAGCAGTTAAAACTCAGCAGTAAAGTAAACAAAAATGAGTAATAAAAAATAATGAAATGGATCAGTGAATATATAATTGAGCAGGAAATAATTAAATGAGCGGTAAAAAATATTGAACGAGCGGTTACGGGTGGGCAGTAATTAATCGGAATTTGTCGGTAAGAAATCTCATTCTAAGCATTTCTATAAACAATGAGGTGGTAAAGTAGCTTTCGAGATATAGCGGTGTGACGGACGGACAGACAGACGGACTAAGTCGCACCATAAGGGTTCCTTTTTACAGTTTTGGTACGGAACCCTAAAACAGTACTTAAATAGTAATGAAAAAATAAATTACTTTTGCTTTGACTGAAGGAATTAAATAAAACAAATTGTATAATAATAATAGGAACTTTTATTCGTAATTCGAAACATACTTAAGTAATTAAAATGACATAGAATTTGCTTAGTAGCAGCTAAAATAAACTTATTGTATAATAAGAGCAGGTTTGGCTGTCACCGCTGGCTATGATCTGCCGAACTATTTATCGAACCGCTCATTCCATCATTTTTTACCGCTCATTCAGTTATTGGACTAATCAATTATTTTTAGAATTGACATTGTATGATAAAATAACCGACTAATTGATTTTTTATTACTGTCCATGTTTTACTGTCGCAATAATTAATCAACCGCCATTAAATTAAATAACTGCTCAACATGTTTTTCAACTGATCATAATAACATCTCGAATATTTAAATAACAGCTCAAAAAATTAGTTCCCTAATAATAATAATCAGATATATGTAATTGTATAACTATCCCAATTTAATTTTATAAATTCCATGTATTGTCTTTGTGTACACCTGTATTGGTAATTATGTCACAATAAATGAATTGAATTGAATATAAGAACAAGGTCGTAACCTACCTTAAGAAAAAAGGTCATGAATATATTCTTGTCTAGATAGCAAACAATAATATCCCCAACATAAAATACTTCAAACTAAGTAATTGCTCCAAAAGAGTTATAAATGTCAAGAGACATTCAACCCAACATTTTAGGAGAACATATTTTAAGATAAACCGTATCTTGGCGTACTCATATTATCTTCCATCATGCAAAAGTGCTAACATGCCTTAACGAGGCCTCCACTTAGCTATGTCTGTGCTAACGAGAGCCATTCAAGATCGGTGGACTGAGGCCGTTTGTCCTATTCGTGCGAGGGAATATAATTTGAGGCCTCTGCGTGAATATTATTTTCGGGTACTATTTTGCCGTGTTGTTATAGGGGAATTAGAGATTTTGGTACAATTAAGTCGTAGTTCTAACTAATAAACGATGAATGTCACTGAATTATACAGTGTACCTTCAATTTCATCTTCAAGCACCTTTAATATTGAAAACTAGCTGTCTGGCGCGGTTTCACCCGCGTTCCCGTGATAAAAAGTAGCCTATACAACTCGGGGATAATGTAACTTACTATTAGTGAAAGAATTTTTCGATTCCGACTGGTAGTACCAGAGATTAGCCCGTTTAAACAAACACACAAAAAACTCTTCCGCTTTATTATATTATTAGTATAGATAATAAACCCCTTATTCATAATGAAGTTATCAAACGTTGATTAGCTAAAATTCTGAAGTCTTTATCTGGCACGTGACATTTGGTGATCGAAAGAGTGAGACGGAGGACACTATTACAATGATTTAGTTAAAAAGCGATTATGAATAAGGGGGTAAATCTTTATTTTCAGGCTACTTGTGGCCCATAGATAAATACCTTACAACTAACATAAATATTTTAACAAAAAATGTTTTGTTTATATAAAACACTCAAGCCTATGTTAGTAAACACTACTGCACAATGTCTGTATATGATGGTGTGGCACTTGTCCGCGAAAGCGACAGAACACCACTCCCAAAAGTCCTTCCATGACGAGGTGCAGAATACCATGTTGGAAGTCGCACCACGAACGCCTTGATATTGACGTTGTAGCTCGTATACATACAAGTGTGTTTTAGCACCTGCCAAATTATTGTCGAGCATTAAATCCACCTGATGTTAAGCGGTTACTCTTGCCTATGGATATTTGCAAACACGGGGATTGCCAATGCGTCTCACGCTTTTTTTGAAGAATCTCATGTCGTGGAAATGAGGGAAACCTGTAATGGGGAGTTCATTTTACTTGGATATTTTTTGGATTTTTTGAGAGAGGTAGAGTATAGCGTTTATTCGCTCAAAGAGTAGCTCGATTGGGGAAGTACCTCCTCCACCTTACAGAATACCGCAGCCAAATAACTCTATGTTGTGTACAGTTGTGTTCCTGCGCGTGAGTAAACTCGCCAGAGCTCATAGGAGAGGGGGGAAAGGTTAGTAACGCGTGAGCAATGCTTTTTGTGTTGCAAGCGTCCATATGGCTAGGGGAACCGCTTACCATAAAGCGGGCTGTATGCTTGTTTAGCGACTTAGTTGTATAAAAAAAAAATGGGTAAAAAGTCACTGGCTTTAATTAGTTACCACTGTTACCAGTATCCTGGGAAATATCCATCAGAAATCCTCCTAGTACCCTACCGCCCCGGGGGTAGCGGCCAGGTTATGCCGGTCTCGTACCGGCTAAAACCCCACGGTGGTCGCCATCTGCACCGTAGAGAGGGGGGGCGATCTCTCGTGTTGAACGCGTACCTGCTCACCCCTCAACGCCCTGCGCTTAGATAGCTCGTCCCGGGTGACACCTCCCTCGAGCACCCTCGCTGTGCGATAGCACGATGAGTCGTGACCGAATCGACCCATCGGTTTCCTACTTGGAGTCGCTTCTGGGTGGGTTACACACAGCTATCTGATACCAAACTAAGCAGAGCCACAGAATTAATAATAGTACTAACGTATCAGAGCTTGTAATATGAAAAAACCAGACTACTGATATAATATTTTTTGTTTGTAAATACATACTTGCTATACATAATTACATCCAGACAAAGGACATGCAGACATATCCATTCACACAAATGCATGTCCTGGGTGGGAATCGAACCCACGACCTGTGGCATGATCGCAACCAATCATAATAACTGGCCACTCCTTTATTATTCACTCTGTGGCTATTGTTATAAAATAACAAAAATGAATATAACTATTAATCTTTTCCATATGCACAACACTAACATAATATTATAATATCCTACATGAAAAACGAATAACACAAGCCCCCGCCTTAATCTAATACGAATTAACCTTTATTAACATTAAACTCACCTTTCGTCATTCAAATTGACACGGTAATGAGCGCAAAATTATATTTTAATTAATCTCTTAAAGGGTAATTAATATTTTGGGAACGTCGCATCGCCTCCCTTAAATAGGTATGGGGGAACCCACTTCCAGATTGGT
Source organism: Achlya flavicornis (assembly GCA_947623365.1). Classification (NCBI taxonomy): domain Eukaryota; kingdom Metazoa; phylum Arthropoda; class Insecta; order Lepidoptera; family Drepanidae; genus Achlya; species Achlya flavicornis. The sequence goes on from OX392482.1 coordinate 12,441,885, forward strand.
TAGCGAAAGTGTCTTAAAAAGCTATCTTCATTGGTCGCTGATTACGTAATTTAAGGGTGGAAATTCTGATATAAAAAACAGATACTATTGTTCAAATTGAATTGCTTAATTTATAACAGAATTATTCACCAAGTATTAATAATTTAGAATAAATGATAACGCCGTTTATATTCAAACATAATTGTATAGCAAAAACATTTTTATGTAAAACGTTGCCAAGACATATGGCTCGCATTGTCAAAAAGTTATGAGATCTCATGTAGAGCCAAGCTTATAGCTACATGCTCTTACTCTACAAACCCTAACTTCACAAACTCTACACACCCTAGTCAAAATATGTGGCTTGGCCGTTTCACTACTACAAGAACTATTGTATAACAAATAAAACCGGCTAAGTGCGAGTCAGACTCGCGCACCGAGGGTTCCGTACAAACCTGTAGGTATATAAGTAAATGGTAGTATAGACCTGAGTATTTGATATTAATTTCAATTTATGACGTATTAAAAAAAACTACTTACTAGATCTCGTTCAAACCAATTTTCGGTGGAAGTTTGCATCGTAATGTACATCACATATTTTTTATAGATTTATCATTCTCTTATTTTAGAAGTTACAGGGGGGGGGGGGACACATTTTACCACTTTGGAAGTCTCTCGCGCAAACTATTCAGTTTAGAAAAAAATGATATTAGAAACCTCAATATCATTTTTGAAGACCTATCCATAGACACCCCACATTTATGGGTTTTATTACAAAAAAAAATGAGTTTCAGTTCTAAGAATGGGGGACCCCCAAAATTTATTGATTTTTTCTATTTTTGTGTGAAAATCTTAATGCGGTTCACAGAATACATCTACTTACCAAGTTTCAACATTATAGTATATTTTTTTTTTTATAAAACCCATACGCGTGTGTGTGTGTACCGTCTATGGATTGGCTTCAAAAATGATATTGAGGTTTCTAATAAAAAAAAAATCTAAACTGAATAGTTTGCGCGAGAGACACTTCCAAAGTGGTAAAATGTGTCCCCCTGTAACTTCTAAAATAATAGTTATAAAATAAGGGTTTGATGATCATCAGTGAGTCAGTCACGAAATCGGGGTTTTTTAGATATCAATAAAATCTAAAGTATAAGAGCTATGTTATTGAAACTTAATATGTTTAATAAGTTTACTATTGGCATCATGTCCCGAGGATTTTGTTTATGTGGTATAATCCAAACCCAAGTTATAAGGGTTCAAAAAAACGAAGAATCGAGAAAAGGTAGGTAGTGCCCTTGCGCTTCGCTTGGCTGTCTTGGTGGGGGGTACCTTTTTTTTTTTTTTTTTTATTAGCGTGGGGAAATCCTCATAGGATACCCGACCGCCCTGGGGGGGAGCGGCCAGGTTATGCCGGACTTTTACCGGCTAAAACCCCACGGTGGTCGCCACCTGCGCTATAGAGAGGGGGGCGGGCTCTCGTGTTGAACGCGTACCTGCTCACCCCTCCAAGCGCGGCGCTTTGATAGCTCGTCCCGGGGGAAGTCTGACACCTCCCCCCAGCACCCTCGCTGTGCTATCGCACGATGAGTCGAGACCACGTCGACCCATCGTCCTCCTTGGGGTCGCTTCTGGGCGCACAGAGCCCCCGCTCTGATTGCCCACAACCCCAAAGGCCCCGTTTAGTCGCCTTTTACGACAGGCAGGGGAACACCGTAGCTGTTATTCTAAGCCCGAGCTACAGGGCAGGGGGGCCGCTACGAGGCACGTTTGTGCCCCGGCGGCTTCGCCTCCGGGTGGGATCGGCCCTCTCCCGATCCCGCTCGGCAGCCTCCTTCTGGACCATTACAGTCTCACAGAAGGAGGCTACGGCCCTCCACGCCGTTGGCGGGGGGTACCTACTACCGTGCCCCTACATTTAAGCTACTTCTAGTCACACATACCCGCAAACTTTCCATACTTAAACTTATAAAAAAGCAAGGGAAGCTATCGAATCGAATGACTATCATATCCATGATGATATCTAGTGACGGGCCAGTAGGCGCAGTTGGTTAAGATTCCACCTATCGCGCCGTTCGTGGGTTCGATTCCCACACAGGACATGCATTTGTGTGCATGGATATTTCTGCATGTCCTGAGTCTGGGTGTAATTATGTATATTAAGTATATATCTACGAGCAAAAAGTAGTATATGTATTATATCAGTTATCTAGTTTCCATAGTATCAGCTCTGCTTAGTTTGGGATCAGGGGCTCTACCGCGTAACTTTGGTGGTAATCGTAACGAACACCATTCATGAATTTCATCCAATCAGGGCCCACGAAAGGTCATCGTCGCGTTGTAATGCGTGCGCGTCATTGGTTGAAATATCCTATAACTGTTTCAGCCATTTATTGTCCACCTCGATATATAATAAGAAAAGAACAGTATACGACTTTTCTAAAGAGTCTTGGGAGTAGATTTGTTCTAGGAGGTGACTTCAATGCTAAAAACACGTATTGGGGCTCCAGACTAACTACTACTAAGGGCAGAGAATTATTGGGCGCTATGAAAGACATAAAATATGACGTGGCATCTACTGGAATGCCCACATACTGGCCTACAGATCCCCATAAAATCCCAGACCTCATAGACTTTTTCATTATAAAAAATCTATCATCAAAATATATTAGAACAAAGCATAGCTATGATATGAACTCAGATCACTCTGCAATATATTTGGAAATAAGTGAGAATATTTTGTACAATAAAAGCGCTTTGACATTAGTGAATAAGTTTACAGATTGGGAGAGCTTTAAGATAGACTTAGATAACTATATAGATCTTAAGATTCCACTTAAGACACTGGATAACTTAAACAATGGAGTCCAAAGGTTCATAGAAGACATTAAAAAAGCAGCTTGGAAAAATACTCCACTCAGGGACAAGAGAACCAAAGGAAATACGTATCCTACCAAAATAATAGAACTCATAGCTGAAAAGAGAAGGCAAAGGAAAATCTGGCATCAATCTAGATGCCCTGAAGATAAAAGAAAGCTTAACAACTTAACAAAAAAAGTTAATAGACGAATACAGGCTTTTAACGATGATTCAACAAACAAACTCCTACAAAATCTGACTTGTGATCGCACCACAGATTACTCCCTGTGGAAGGCCACCAAGAATCTGAAAAAGCCTGTTATTCAAATTCCACCAATCAAAGATGGAAATGGGAAATGGGCACTAAATAACGAGCAAAAAGCTAAAAGGTTTGCAGAGCACCTAGAAACTATCTTTCAACCTAACGATGGTGAAACAAATAAAGTTCTTACTTTGGACAAACATACGATGTCAAATGATACTGAAGAAAATATAAAGCTAGTCACACCTAGAGAAGTTGCACAAGAAATTAAGAAACATATAAGCCCACGTAAATCTCCTGGCTATGATTTGATAACAGGAGAAATACTCCATAATCTAACAAAAAAAGGAATAGTCAAACTAACGACCCTTATTAATGCCTCATTAAGGTTAAAAAAAGTACCTGACTTATGGAAAGTTGCTGAAGTGATAATGATAGCAAAACCTGGAAAACCACCACATGAAGCTACATAATACAGGCCAATCTTTTTTTTTTTTTTTTTTTTTTTTTTTTTTTTTTTTTTTTTTTTTTTTTCTAATAGTTGCTCGGTTGAGCACCTAATGCCTATACTAGGTAAGCCTGTGACATAGGCATTAGGCCTCTCCCCTCCGCCAGGTGAGTACAAAAGTGCTGGGTTTTAATAATACAATATTAGCATCTAAGTGTTGTTTACAATTTAGTTACACTGTGATAAAGACACATAATTTAAATTAACATTGAAATTTTTAGATAAATGTGTATGTGCATGTGTGTGTTTGAGTGGGTATATATGTTGGGGTGTGTGTGTGCGTGTATGTGTGGTAAAAATTCAATTTTATGTTATGTTAAAACTTCTAGTAGGCATTCAGTAGTTTTATAATTTTGTGTAAGTAGCCAATCCCGAATAGTCCATTTACAGCGGGTCCGGGGTAACGGGTAGAAGTTGAGTATTCCATTTAATTTGTTATAAAGGAAAGGCGCCAGAAAACAGTAATGTCGCTGTGCAAATCGGGTGCGCAATTTAGGTGTTCTACATACTATGTCATTTCGTCTTGTTGTGTTATAGAAGTCAGGATCGAAAGTTATATTAGAGTGGTGTAGGATAATGATTCTATGAATAAATAGTTGGCGTACTGTCATGATTCTACATTCTTGATATAAGTCGTAGGTTGGATAAGAAAAGGGCTTACGAGTCATAACTTTCAAAACTGACCTTTGCGCTCTTTCCAGTAAAATAAGATTTGTTTTGCAAGCTCCTCCCCACGTGGAGATACAGTAGCTAAGTATCGATTGACAAAGAGCGAAATAAATTGTCTTTAGCAGTTTAGGATTTGCAACTGATCGAATGTTTTTAAATGTCCAAATCAATTTTCGCACTCTGCTAGTGAGTATAGTTAAATGTGGTAACCATGACAACTGTTCATCAAGCTCCACTCCCAAATACCTAACCTGTGTACATCTTTCTATATCTAAACAGCAGCAGTCTATTGTAGATGTGGGATTAAATTGGCATGAGTGAGCTTTAATTGCAAAATCTAGACTGGGTAGGTGAGTTTTTTTTATCGAAAATGGAAGAAATTTTGATTTGGCTATGTTAAGGGTTAGAAGGTTTTTATTAAGCCATTTAACAATTTTATGGAGTTCTATCTCAGCACAGGTGCGCACCTCGTCCCAAGTCTCTCCCTGAAAAACTAAGGCGGTGTCATCAGCAAAAGTGAAAATTTTACCATTAAGTGGGGTGTAGAGGCAGAGCTCGTTTATGTAGATTAGGAAAAGACTCGGCCCGAGGACACTACCCTGAGGTGTTCCATATGAGATATAGGTATCAGCACTAATGTGAGAATCAATCTTGACACATTGGCTTCTATTAGTTAGATAGTCTTTGAACAGTTTCAGAGAAGTTCCTCGTATACCCAAATTCTCCATTTTCTTCAAAAGAATAGGTATAGAGACAGTGTCAAAAGCCTTTGCCATATCCAGGAAAATGCCAACACATTTTCGCTTGGTGTCCAGGCTAGTGATAATAAAGTCAGTTAAGCTAGTAACTGCTTCCTCCGTAGACTTACCAGCGCGAAAGCCGAACTGCGAGTCAGATAGTAGGTGTTCTTTTTCCAAGTAATTAGTTAGTTAGTTAGTTAGTTAGTTAATCTCCCTGCTGCCTGTCATGTCAAAACTATTTGAGAAGCTGTTGCTCAAAAGAATGAAAGGTATTATTGAAAGTAAGGCTCTCATACCCGATCATCAATTTGGGTTTCGTGAAAAGCACTAAACAATAGATCAAGTGCACAGAATCATTAACATGATCGAACATGCTCTTGAAGAGAAAAAAGTTTGCTCTACTGTGTTCTTGGATGTGGCACAGGCTTTCGACAAGGTCTGGCATGAAGGTCTCATCTATAAGCTCAGAAAAAACCTACCAAAGCAGTTTGCTGATATCTTGGAATCCTATATTTCAAATAGAGTATTTAGAATAAGGCAAGAAGATGCCTACTCTGAACTGAAAGAAATAAGAGCTGGTGTACCACATGGTAGTGTATTGGGTCCGGTCCTGTATCTATTATACACCTGTGATATTCCTGAACTAGAACACAACACTATCGCTACCTTTGCTGACGATACTGCCATAATGGCTACAGGGAATAGCCACAAGGAAGCAGCTGATAAGGTTCAAACAGCTATTGATAAAGTTTATAACTGGACAAAAAAAATGGAGAATTAAACTTAATGAATCCAAATCTATTCACATAGACTTTAGCAATATGAAACACTAGTATTCTTCAGTCTATATTGATGGCAAACAAATCCCATATGAGAATACAGCTAAATATCTCGGCATGACGCTTGATGTAAAGTTACGCTGGAAAGCTCACGTCAAGAAGAAAATCGACGAATTACACCTACGGTATAAAAGAATGTATTGGCTGCTTGGAAAACACTCTAAACTGTCAACACACAATAAACTTGTATTATACAAACAAGTCCTTATGCCAGTATGAACTTATGGTATACAGCTATGGGGCTGCACCAAACAGAGTAATATTTTGATTATCCAACGTTTCCAGAACAAGGTACTGAGGGAAATAGTGAATGCCCCTTGGTACATCAGAAATGTCGACCTCCATCGGGACCTAAAAGTAGAGTTCGTACAGACAGTGATTAAAAAATATGCAGAAGCTCACCACAACCGGCTTCATCATCATGTGAACGTTGAGGTAATCCAGCTCCTCGATCACACAGATATAGTGAGACGACTCAAAAGAACTAAACCGTTTGAGTTAGTGTAGTGATAGTGAAAATAGTGTAACAAAGTACAAGTGCTACATATAAAGAACACAAGAACAAAGTGTCTTCCCCTTAATAGAGACAATAAGAAAAGTGTTAATGGACACATTCTTAGATATAGTCAATATAGAAGTTTATGTTAAATATAAATTACTTATTAGCCTAATATTAAGGCTAGATTGTAGTATGAATAGGGAACACTAAAGAAGGTGTAACTTAGGATAAAAAAAAAAAAAAAAAAAAAAAAAAAATTGTTGAAATAATTAATGGTGTTCGTTACGATTACCACCAAAGTTATGCGGTAGAGCCCCAGATGACCGTGTGTATATAATGTCCCAGGACATTTATTTATTTAAAAACATAAATACGTCATGACAATTTTCGATTGTGACCTACCCTCAAAGTTAGCCCTGGATCTCTAGATTCTGGTACACGAAAGCAGCTGCGTTTTAGAAAACCAACTAACGAACAAAATATATTGCCTTAAGGAAGTGTAAATTACTGTGAAAAGTTCAACGTAAATTTTCACAAATACTTGTTAAAGTTAAATCAGTAACCGAAGTTTAGCAAGAGCTACGGGGCGTAGGAACTAATTAGGAGTTAAGACTTAAGTAATTATGTAACGATTGCCAAGGAGCCAACATCTGGGATGGATGAGGTATGCACTATTGCTATATGAGTTGCAACTTCAAATTGAGTCGAATCAAGGTTTTTTTTTATACTACTGAGGTAGCAAACAAGCATATGGCCCGCCTGATGGTAAGCGGTTACCGAAACCTATGGAAGTTTGCAACACCAGGGGTTACATTCGCGTGCTGCCGACCCTGGAAAAAATTCTTCACACCCTTTGGTGGAAGTTGGGAACATTCCTTCTTGTCTTTATCTAGTTGGACCTTTTAAAAGGTCCCCCTATATTATGGAACAGTATTTTAATTTTTATTTATGTTTCTAAATACAAAATAAATAACTAAATAAGTTTTGTTAAAAATTTCAATTTTAATATAAGCTTTTTTTGGTGACTGTACTTTTTGTTGACTGTACATGCATTATCATCTAATATACTAATTTACACCAAATATAAAGTCAATTAGACCACTGGAAGTGAGAAATTCGATTTGCCAGATTCCACCCGAAAAAATATAGTTACAAGTTTTAAACACATTCTAGTTCGGAAATATGCTTTTGCTGAGAAGAGCCAGCAATATCTACCTGCCCTATTTCCAATCATTTGGGATTTGGGACACTCAGCGATAACTTTTTTTAAAATAAACTTACGTTACGTAAACTTAAAAAATCAGTGTTGTTCAATTTTAACAGTAAAATTAATTGAAGTTACCTATAGTACATTTTATTTGCCGTATCCCTATTGATTTGATTTTGAGGTAAAGAATCTTTTATAACGGGGTCCATCATTATACTGAAAATTTGTATCCTTAATTTTGAAATTTATTTTCAGAATTTAAGTGACTAAGATAGCTGAATCTTACCATATCCTTCAGCAGTATTAACGTTATCTACGCAGTGTTCGTACACTTCGTTTACAAACTAAGTTTAAACAAATCACCTACCTATTGGATTTACCTACTGACAAGGCGAACTTTTGAAACTATAGCAGATTTACAGTTTCTTATTTAATTAATGATAAGGAACATTTCGTCAGTCTCTTTGGCTATATTAATTGCATCGTACTAGGAAATATTTCGAAAATTAGATTGGTCTAAAAAAGGAGTACAAATCAATGGACGTTACCTAAACCATCTAAGATTCGCTGACGACATAGCCATACTAGCCGAAAGTTCTAGGGATCTGGAGGAACTGATGAGGTCGCTGGATAATGAAAGCTCAAAAATAGGGTTAGAAATGAACCCAAGTAAAACTAGAATAATGACCAACAGCCAAAAAAGACCTATTGTAATAAGAGGAAATAATATAGAATATGTCAACAGTTATATTTATCTGGGGAAGCAGCTACCATTCAACAAGTCTAGCAATGAAGAAGAAATAACACGTAGAATCAACATAACATGGAAAAAATACTGGTCACAGAAGGAAATTTTTAAAGGAAATTATAGTTTGCATTTAAAAAAGACAGTATTTGACACATGTCTATTACCATGTTTACTGTACGGCTGCCAGACTTGGGTTTATACCAATAAAGTCAATCAAAAAATTAAATGTACCCAAACAGCTATGGAAAGGAGCATGCTGAAGCTCAGGAAGATAGACAAAGTAAAGAATAAACATATCAGACAAAAAACAAAAATAACTGATGCTATCACACATGCACTCAAACTTAAATGGAGGTGGGCTGGACACATCGCACGTTACACTGACAATAGATGTACCATAGAAACCACACGATGGAAAGGTCCTCAGGGAAAGAGGAATGTTGGCAGACCTGTAAGACGGTGGGCTGACGATATTATCCAGGTGTCAGGAATCGACTGGACAAATACAGGCAAGGACAGGGATTTGTGGAAAAAGCTGGAGGAGGCCTTTACCCAAAAAGGGGTCCATATTTCAACATCAAAAAATAATAACATTTGAAATGTAAAAAATTTACTTAGAAATATGGAATTAAATGGCTTTTTTTTTTTTTTTTTATTTATTTTATTACTAGGAAATTATTTGATCTGTGGATTTGATATACAACTTTTTAGGGTTAATTTACTTTAATTTAAGTTATTCATGTTTATTTGTTTTATATATTATTATTTTATCCCGTTCCATTTTTTTACGCCTTAATCATAAGTATACTCTGTTATCGAAGAGCGAGATCTCCTAGCAAAAGTATTTCTATACTTAAAAGGAGATCTCAACTACGTTGATTACTGTATATGATAAAGATTTTGATAATAAAGCATTTGTATTTGTATTTTGTATTTGTATCCAAAGGGTGCTAACTAGACCCTATTACTAAGCCGCTGTCCGTCCGTCCATCCATCTATCTGTCAGTGGAATGTACTCAATAACCGTAATAGGTACAGTTGAAATTTTCACAACATAATATATATTTCTGTGCCGCTATAACAACAATTAATATAATATAACACAATCATTGTTACAAAATACTTTCAACTTTTTTTTTTTTGAGGATATTTGTGTGCGAGAAAATAGATAGCTCTATATATATATTACAGATAGATAGATAATGTCTATAGAAAAATATAATTATGAATAATGTATGATTAATTGAAGCGATGAAGTGCTCGTGGTGTAGCTAAGCTACCACCGTCGTTGTCGGTACATGGACCTGACCGCCTAGTGGTATTTCAAATCGAGCGTTTCCGTGCTTCGGAAGCCACGTAAAGCTGTTGGACCCGGTTATCACTTAATTGTGATAGTCGTTAAGCTAGTTGGATGCCTCCTAGGCGGCTTGAAAACTCCAACAGTAGGTTGACCACTAGCCTACTTCCACCGATCCGCAGTGGGCACGCGTGGTGGAGTATCTGCCCATTCCCTTTCACCCTGATTTGTAAAAGGAGGCCTGTGCTCAGCGGTGGGACATTATAGGCTGATGATGATGATGATGAATTGAAGCGATAATTTAATTGTGAAATGACAACATTAACCTGTTGGGCCCATGAGGAGGTTGTTGCGTCGCTTCTTCTCCTCATACGGGACTTTTTCCGAAGCGATCGTATAACGTTGTTTCAATGCAATTTTTTTTAGAATGCCTGATGTATTCTAAAATTATAACCGAAGAGTTTAAATTTTCCAAACAAAAGCTTAACTAGCTTATTTTGCACACATTATCAGGTTGGACAACACGGAAAAAATGACGGAAGCGTATTTTTCCGCGTCATTTATTCCATGAATAATTATGCTGAAAAGTGAGGTGTTTTGTTACTGAGGTCAGCTGAGATCGCTGTTTTATACCTGCCCCACAATTTTGTGGTACATAAAAGTGGTAATGTGATATGCTGACTTGCATTACTGGGAGCGCAAGCACTAAGTTTATGAGGGAAAATGTTTATACGGTGATATAAACCACGGGCAATATATCATGTACACAAGGGTGTGGTGGATATGCTGTGATCAAAATTCAGAATATACTTAGAAAATGTATATAAATTAGTTTTGTTTGTCGTTATAGAGAGGTAGGGCATATGGGGTTTTCCCGTCTGAAATTCGTAGCAGACCACCGATTTTTAGGGTTCTGTAGCCAAATGGCAAAAAGGGAGCCCTTATAAATTCGTCATGTCTGTCTGTCTGTCTGTCTGTCTGTCTATCCGTCCTTATGTCACAGCCACTTTTTTCCGAAACTATAAGAACTATACTGTTGAAACTTGGTAAGTATAGATGTATTCTGTGAACCGCATTAAGATTTTGACACAAAAATTTAAAAAAAAAAACAATACATTTTTGGGGTTCCCATACTTAGACTTGAAACTTTTTTTTTTTATTAAAACCCATACTTTTGGGGTGTCTATGGATAGGTCTTTAAAAATGATATTGAGGTTTCTTATATCATTTTTTTCTAAACTGAATAGTTTGCGCGAGAGACACTTCCAAAGTGGTGTAAAATGTAACTTCTAAAATAAGAGAATGATAAAACTAAAAAAAATATATGATGTGAGTACATTACGATGCAAACTTCCACCGAAAATTGGCTTGAACGAGATCTAGTAAGTAGTTTTTTTTTAATACGTCATAAATTGAAATTCATATCAAATACTCAGGTCTATACTACCATTTACTTATATACCTACAGGTTTGTACGGAACCCTCGGTGCGCGAGTCTGACCCGACTTGGCCGGTTTTTTTTGTTGATGTTACTCTATACAGATGATCGCAACCAAATAACAATACTTTAAAGTGTTGTAGTGATCCTGGATGACTAACGTCACCCAACCATGATACCCTACTCATATATAGATGTTGAAGAGTAGTTATATAGGCGCTGTGCCAGTATCGGATGGGAAAAATTACCAGCGCAGTGCTTCCTTATGGAGCTCTGTAACTCTACCATGAGTTTTCTACACTAACTTAATCTACACACGCTAGCGACTACGATTAATATTTTGTATAACGAGCACCGCCTCTAGTGGATACTTTTGTAAGCATTTCATACAAAGTGTTTCACCGTAGTCGCTAGACTGTAGATCACATGAGTGTAGAAAACTCATGGTAGAGGTACGGAGCTCCACGAGGAAGCACTGTGCTGGCAATTTTTCCCATCCGATGCTGGCACAGCGCCTATATACTCTTCAATATCTATATACGAGTAGGTATACATTCGTGTAAAGAAATCTTCGGATACTTTTTGCGCACGCGGAGGAATGACCGATGGTTTAATGAATTCATCTCGACAACTTTTAGGGCTACTAATATTAATAATAACGCAATTTTGTAGTTCTTTGCTATAAAATTAATAATTGGCCCATCTTCTTTTTTCATATCTCACTATTTTTATCATATTTTGTTTTACACTACACTACACTAGAATCAAACCAAAAGCGCTTTTAAGAACTTTTTTAGACATAGCCAGAACAAAACACGTAGTGTAATGCTTCTCTTTAAGGTTTCTTGTATGTATAGGGTTGGGTTTCTTCCCGGGAATAAACCCAACTTCGAGTAAATTTCCAATTTAGTGGGAAAGAACCCGGGAATTTTCCCATTGGGTGGGAAAATACTCAAATGGTCATATTTTAATACTTTAATAAAATAATAATAATTTATGATCTGAAGGATCTCATGACATTATAATTTGAATTTATTTGACATTGATAATTTAATATGTTGTGTTCTAATGTTTTAATAATATAGTTTGAAAAGTTGAATAGTAATAAATATGTAGAATAAGTTGCATGCTATATATAGTAGCAACACATGTATGCTCTATGAATTTTGTACCTGACATCTTTAATACCATGTGTTATGCAAATAAAAAAATTATCTTATCTTATCTTAGTAGATTTAGCGTATATAGCGAGAAATACCTTTACCAAATCGTTTGAATAACATTTAACATGATTTCTATTAGGGTCATACTCATATCATACAATAAAAAAACAATAAAAATTTTTTTTTGCGTTGTTTTTAAAAAAAGCTACGTTTTGGGGTGTAAGGTTTGTGGTGGACAGTCGGTGGACAGTCGGACAGACGGTCTCGTGCAGAAAGAGCACGTGCACATGTACGACGCTTATATAGCCCGTCCCGGGTCCCGAGGGAGGTGTTGCAAGCGTCCATAGGATACGGTAACCGCTTACCAACAGGCGGGCCGTATGCTTGTTTGCTACCTAGGTAGTATAAAAAAAATGTGTGATAACTTCCTCCAAGGTCCGCGTAGGTCCGCGCGTAGGTGATGTAGGTACATACAACAGCGAGTATGATTAAAATAACAATCAAAAGCATCAACAAATATGTTTTATGAGGAACATAAAGCCATTTGAGTATTTTCCCGCCGTTTGGGAATTTTCCCGTATTTTTCCATTCTTTTCCGTATTTTCCCGTATTTTTCTTTTCTTCCCAATATTTTTCTTTCCCTGCCCATCCCTGTGTATGTACCATCGCTTGGTTATGACTTTTTTTATTATTTTCATGTTAGAGGCTATACGTATGTTATATAGACGTATTCTGTGAAACATTAATTTGGCAAAATTTGCAAAACACTATAAAGGTTAAAATGATACAGCCCTATAATAGTACATTATGATACATGTGTGCAAATTAAGATAAGGGAGCCGATAGTGTAATAAATCTATGCACACGAGTGTCACTCATGGGACATTTTTCAACACACTTGCGAGGAAAAAAACAGACTTAAATTTTGCAATAATTGTCACTTTACGAGCGAGTCTGTTGAAAAACATTATACAGACCATATAAAAAATCAAGACGTGTCACCTTATAAGAAAGTGAAGCAAACAATTTCCTAAGTGTGCGTGAGTAAAATCAGTAATGGCCCAAGCAGGCACAAATGGTACTGAGCCTTATTGTCACTGTCAACGTCTCAATACGGAATGACAACCGATCGGCTTCCTATGGTCTATATGTGTGTGTGAGGCCATGTATTTACAAGAACGCCGGCTTCCTATTACTTGCATCACTTAAGAACACAGACCGTTCCGCCTTTAATTTTTACTTCGTCTGAGATACAGACGGACAGACGGCGTATTAGCTTAGTGATTCCCTTTGGGTAAAGAACCCTACAGAAACGATTACCAAAATTACAAGGACCTTATAAAATCAAATAAAGTTGATAGATATTTTATTTATACCTTTTTATCAGGGCCTAAATTTAATAAATGCTTTTTTTTAAATAACGTAATACAAATCGATTTCAAAAATAATAATTAGTGCTTTAGAATATTAGAAGGAATATTGCTTTGATGTGATTTCCGTAAGAGCTTTTTTTCATTATAAACCACCCTCTATGTGCTTTAAAGGTTGATGAAAATATAATGGGGGATATTTGAACGTTTAGATTCCTGTATACTGAAGTAATTTGATGATTATAATTCAATAATAGCTCGCTGAAATAAAAAAAAAAGTTTTGAATTTTTATCTACATTTTTCTTACTGGAATTAAAATGTAGTCTGTAGTTTTGTTTGTCCTCGCAAACTAACAGTTATATAATCAAACAACCCTTTCTCAAATAAAAATAAAGCAACTTTTCGATACAAAAGTTCAAACCGTTTAAAATAACTTGTATCGAACCACTGATGTCAATTGTCTTTTATCAAAGGATAAGATAGAAAAACAAGAAGCGTGTCAGGAGATGGTTTGTGTCCCGCCCGCATTTTGCGACCAATAGCAGCAGATTTTCCGGTGTATTGCATCTTTTTATTCATGAAGTGTGTGGTAAGGAGTATATTTTGAAGCCGTTTTATCGAGTGTTACGTGCTAGGAATACTAAAGCCCCGCTTGTACAGATATCATAAAATGTCTTTATAAATCGGCGACATATTTATTTTTAAAAACTCTATTTTTATATATTTTTATAGGCGCCTAATCGGCCGTAATTGTATGATTCGCGGACATGTGACCGTATTTGATGTATTTAAAAAATCGAACAATTAACCCAAAGAAGCGCAATGACGTTAATTTTGCTTGATATCTATTCCGCCAATTCCCCACCAGCGGCAATGCGCTGTGATTGGCTAAGTCAAGGACCCACTAAGATTTAGAGATGCGGGCGAAAATTGTATCGATATCGATAATTGTTGCACTATTATAAATGTAGGAGTATTCTAATAGCAGTCGTTTGTTATGATTTTTTACAAGTATTTCTACATTATCGAAACTAGTAAGTTTATTTATAATAATTGTTTGTATAGTACATAGACTTATAAAAAAATTAAGACGGTGGATCGCCTCATAAACGAGTGAAGCAACAAAAGGAGGCCGGTGTTCTTGTAAATACATGGCCTCACACACACATTATACAACATAGGAAGCCGATCAGTTGTCATTCCGCATAGAGACATTGACAGTGACAATAAGGCTCAGTATCACTTGTGCGTTGTGCCTACTTGGGCTAGTACTGATTTTACTCACGCAAGTCACGCACACATAGGAAATTTTCGGCTTCACTTTCTTATAAGGTGACACTTCGTCTTGATTGTTTTATGTGTCTATGGCATAGTAGATATATTTTGGTATAAATTCGGCAGTATGACGATAATGGCTCAAATTCAAATTCAAATTTCTTTATTTGCATAAAATATTGTTCATTATAGTAATGGTATGGTACATAATATTATGTTCAGCATATTTTGCCATAGAAAAGGCGTGCATATTAACACAAAACAAAGTGAAAACAGTTTAAAATAATGTTCAACATAATCAAAGTTATAAAATTTCAATATTCATAGGTTGGAATTTTCAATATAATAATGTCAATAAAATTACAATTTAATTTAATTAAATCCAAAAAAATATTTTAATCAAAAGCACGAAGTTGATATAAATACTCCTTGTATTGATATCAACTTCGATGCAAATCACACCTAAAATAACTATATACCCATTTTTAAGCCCGTTAGGCGATGAGTTGACAAAAAAAAACTGTCCCCGTTTTTCACCCCCTTAGGGGTACAATTTCGGAAAATCCTTTCTTATCGGATGCCTACGTCATTCAAAGAACACACCTGCCGAGTTTCAGGTCTCTACGATCAGCGGTATAGGCTGTGCGACGTAGATTGTCAGTTAGTCATTCAGGACAAAGCATTTTATATGTATAGATTACTTAAATACATCCGCGTGAAAAATATTGCAATTCCTTTTATCTTCGCTTTTATGTATTCCAGTATTAATACAATACTGTGAACTGAAACATTTTACCACGATGAAAACATCGTCGTAAAATGTTCAGAGAGTAAGAACTCTCTGAACAAAATAAGTTTGCTAATTATTCGCTAATATCGATAATATTTTCTTATCTAAGCCCAGCACTAGCGGGGGAGGCGCGATCATCGAAAGAAAAGGATGAAAATAGAAATATAATGGGTGAAAGTGAGATGGAGATAAATGACGTCAACGCATGCGTCCAGTATATCTTGACCTGTGATGAAAAATAAGTAAATTCATGTAATACATTATTACTTACCGAAGAAAAGTGATTCTGTTTGTTTTATTACTAGAATTTCGAGTGTTACTCTCACACCTGTTAAAGCTATGGGGTAAATTAGCTTTTGAGACTGTAAAAATAATAACGTACTCACTCAATAATATATTTTATCCAATAAAACAAACACTGCACTGCACAATATACTATATTATAACACGGAACTTTTTATTATAACACCTTCACTTAACATTTTTATATGAAACGTTACGTTCGACGGCAAAATGACGACTGAGCTTAAAATGGCGCTGCAGGCTCTTTTATAAGTACTATGACGGTAGCGTTTGAAAAATAAGTGCAGCGCCATCTTTGTTATTAATATTAGTCAAAACAATTATTATTTAATATAGAATTAGGTATTGATGACTTATACAATAAATTAAAATAAGTATCCAAAGCTAAATAATCATCTGTTGATGACAGTCGGCCATCCAAGTTATATAGTACGACCTCGTACGACTGGTTATATATTTAATTCAACTACTCAAAATAATGACAATTAATTGATAGTAGTTTCTATACACGGTTACAAACAAAAAATTGGGCTAGGCATGTTCTTACAGCTTGGCAAGAGAGTATAGAAAATAATGAAGGTGTCTCTGCAGTTTTGATACCTTGCTACAATGATATTATAATAGAAATAAGCTACCCTCATACTAAGCGGTGTTCAGTTATTGTTGAATTAGGAATTTGATAGATAATACGGAACGTATGGTACAGAAAGAGATAGCTATATGTAGGCCTAGAAAATTGTCTGAATTTGTCTGCAACAATTAGTGTGCGTTAGTGCGATATCTACATCTTTTTATTATAATATCATTGCCTTGCCATTAGTTTCTATCGAATTAACCAATATTTCTAAAACTTTTAAACTAAGGTTTGGAATGTCTGTTCTACATCACCACGCATTTAATGTAATACATCCAAGTTTGCTTTTGAAAAGCATAATTGCCGTGTCCATTGTCGGCTCTTCTCAGCAAAAGCCTATTTCATATATTATAAGTAGGTAAATAACCACTGAACTAATACAGCTGTGACTTGGTAAATAGATATTTATCTTGCCAAAATTAAATCAAGTAACACTATTAATTTAAATAAAACTATTTTAGGTAAGCATTAGCATGAAATCAAAAATGGGATGATAAAAATGGGATAGGTAATAAGGTACAAAATGAGAAACTAGTACTACTAGTAATACAATGTTGTCAGCATACCAAAAATTTGTTACATTTCTCAACTTTTTGCTAGACTGCAAATCTAACAATTATAAAGGGACCAGGAAAGTCCCATATACACTAAAACCTGAATAACTAGGATCCCAAGGGACTTGGAAATTTGTCTTACTCAAAGAGGTAGTCCCAGTGTCTCAGACATCCAGGCATAAATTAATATCTTTTACATTTACAGATACATAGATAGATAGATAGATAGATAGATAGCCTTTATTGCTGATAATTAACATTTACATTTCATTATTACTTAGGTATACATAATTAACAATTGATTTAATCTTTATTATAGGTATTTGCATGCACACTGTAAATAAACTATTTCAATTAATATCACGTGCTTTTTATTTATTGTATGACATCAGCTTGCCCTTCGACAAAGGCCTCCTCTAGAGACTTCCACTCTTTTCTCTCTTGTGTTAGTCGTCGCCAAATCGGTCCTGCCACTTCTTTTATATCATCCTCCCATCGTTTTCTTTGCCTTCCTTTATTTCGTTTTCCCTCTCGTGGGTACCATTCTGTTATATCTTTTGTCCATTTTCCTTTATTGTCGCGCAACATATGTCCAGTCCATCGCCATTAGGATCTCCTCATGTATTCAATTGTAGACATTTCAAAATAGCTGTGCATTTTCTTTAAAATATAGTCTTCGTAAAAGAGGTAAAACACACTCGCTGTCCCAATTATAGAAATAAAGATGACCATAAATACAAACGAACTAATCCCTTCCAGATATAGGTGTTTGTGTTGTCCCACAAACAAGAGGCAATTCAGTCCCAATGTGTCAGGACCACATAGCTGGGACTCATGTAGTCTCAGATATGGAGGTTTCTCACTTATCCAGGTACGACTCAATCAAGTTTTATCTTAATTGTGTATCCATTTGTCTATATTACAAATAAACTTAAGGACCATGGTAGTACAAAATTATAAGGATCCAGGTAGTAGAAAACTATGGGGACCGAGGTAGTCCGAAATTATGGGGACCGAGGTAGTCCAAAATTATGGGGACCGAGGTAGTCCAAAATTATGGGGACCGAGGTAGTCCATTTTTTTATTGGGGACCAAGGTAGTCCAAAATTATGAGGACACAGGTAGTCCATATTTTTTTTTTTTTTTTTTGGGACCAAGGTTGTCCAAAATTATTAGGACACTGGTAGTCAATAATTTTTTTTTTATTTTTTTTTTTAAAAGCCTGCAACAGAACTGAATCATGAATTATTTTCCTTTTCTGTGAAATCCCACTATATAGGCAGTCACAGATCATGACCCCTGAACCATCATGAGCCCTCTTCAGAGGAATCGTTGGGAGTCATCAAAATCAAATAGTAATTTATTCAGTTTAGCCAATTAAAAACCAGTATAACGATTCCACCTTCTCTAGAATTTGTCTACCGAGAAATGTTCAGTATCATCATGATTGACATTGAAATCTTACCAACGGACTTGCCACCATTCCCTACAGGACTTTATCCTAAATAGCTAAAAGCCCTCACTATAAAATAGTTTCTTATCTCTTCTTATCAACGAAATTAATAAGATCTGAGTCATTTAGAATTCTAACAGAATTTTAAACGTTCTCTATTCCGAAAGTTAGCCTGCGATAAGTTACAGTTTGGTTACAGTTGTGAGTACTGGCTCCCGTACTGTCGCTAGTTTATTTCTCTTAACCTTTTAAAATAATATTCGTAAAAGTTTTTCCACGTTAATTAACCCCATCAAGTGGTAGCAGAGCGTGATTATCAAAAATACAGCAACAACAAATAAATAGGTACGTAAAATGACTTCGATAATTATTGCAATTTAGAACTGCTAAGAAGTCAAACTATGACATATGGTGCCGATAAAAACATTATTGAGACATAGTAAGCGGCGAAAATGTTTGTTATCAGACGCGGATGCAGCGGCAAAATTGGCATTCATAAAAGAAGACGTGAAGGCAAGAGTTGAAATATTACTTCTCTTATCACCGTCAGGATTGAAACAAATAAAGATATGCAGGTCAGCCAAATCCGTCTATGACAAATTAAAAGCTATTTATCAAAGCACCGGATCCGGAAGAAAGGCAATAAAACAGCTAGTTCTCAAGCGATTGTCAAATGACGAAGATATTAGTGATCACATAAACAACTCAAAGAAAGAAAGGAAAAACATTTATTTTGACATACACACAACACCACAGAACTATACCTACATGGGTACGCAACAAAAGATAAAATAAAATTATAACATTTAAGACTCAGTGGAATTACATGAACATCGTTAATAAGCTCGCTGATATGGATATAAAAATACCCCCAGAACCGCTCAGTATTCAGGACAACTGCCTAAGTCTGACGTGATTTAAAATGAAAATTCTGGAAGAATACCAGACCAGGAATGGTAGCGATTAATCTGAAAACAGACGCATATCTCTTCAAGAAAAATAAAACCACTAAGCAAGGGTAGCAAATGAAGGGTAACACTACTGAGGCCTGTTGGGCAACAAGACGAGCGAAGCAAATGAGTAAACGAGCGGACATCAATATAAATAACTTCAACGTCTGCTTGAATACTGAAAATCCAAACATCAATGAAAATGTATGGTGTCTAAATAGTGGCTGTTCTTCTCATATGTGCGGTGATACGTCGGTATCCTGAAGTTGGTGTCAAACAAGAATAAAAGCAAAATTAAAGGTAAGGGAAAGGTCAGTAGGTTTACCACAGAAAAGACGGTACTTTAACGATACTTGTTTCTGAACTGATATGTCAGTCGACTCACTGCCTGTAGGCAAGATAACATGATATTACGGAATGGTGTCATGAACTTGGCCATACTAAAGAAGACCTGATCAGGACCACATACATTATACATGGCTACATATGACCTTATATACGGTCTGAACTGGAACGGCAAAACATGGAAGCCTGCATTAAAGGCAACCTGTCAAGATTACCTTTCACAAGACATGATGATCTCTACAGAACGCAAGTGCTGGAAATAATTCACAGTGGCGTCTGTGCACCTTTCGAATGTCAGACACAAGCAGGCTCACGATATTACGTCATATTTATGGACGGTTTTACCCGATACTGCCATGTCCAATGGCTGGTTGTCCTGTCTGGCACGGCTGCGTAAGCGGCCGTCAGCTTGACAGTGTGAAAGGCGGAGAGCGAGCGACGGTCAGCTCGATTGCGCGAGCAGTGCTCGGCACGGCCGCACGATTGGTGCCTAGCACGACCGCGTGAGCGGCGCCCAGCACGACCGCGCGAGTGGCGCTTAATACGGCTGCGCGGGCGGCACCCAGCGCGACTGCGCGAGCGGCACCCACTTTGGCTGCGCAGGCGGTGCTCGGCATGACTGTGCGGGTAGCGCCCAATAGGGCTGCGCGGGCGGCACCCAGCACGGCGTTTGACCTGGCAGTCAGTCCACCTGCCGGCTTCCGGTTGCAATCGTCGTAGGTTGAGCAGGATCGGCGATTGGTTGCCCCGTTCAAATTCATATTCAAAAGTATTTATTCAATTCGGCGATTGGTTGCCGTTCAAATTAAAATTCAATTCAAATGTATTTATTCAATTTGGCGATTGGTTGCCATTCAAATTTAATTCAAATTCATTCATATTAGGCCCAGGGAGCCAACTCTCACGCACTCGAATTCGTCACATGTTCGAAACAAAGTTCGAACTCGTACTTCATTCGAGCGAAAATCAAGCTAGGCTACTCTGACAATTTCGAAGCCGTCATTCCATACCTTTCGAGGGCCAGCGCTCGAACCGCTTCGACTGGTCGGGACCACTCGAAACGCATTTCGAATGCGAACCATCACACGTCTAATAGGCAAGCTGTCATTTGGAAACGTAATGACAGATAAACCCAATATTTGCTAAACCAATCTATAATTATTAAATAAAATTGATTAATTTATGAATTCCGGCTATAACAAGATAGGTACTTAAAAAACTATGTGAAACGATGTTTTAATATTTCATAGTCATTAAAATCTTTCCAGAATTTAATTTAAGACATAATGTTATCGCGTACGATAACAAAACGCATCGTGTAATTTGTATCTATCATATGGCTAACACTAATCCTAACCACCTCGAAGGCCAGTTCGACTAGTGCCGAGAACACAGGAATTGAAAAATTTACTCCGGCCCCCGAAACTTTACTGTCGAAATTGCACCCGCAATGCAAGTTCTCTCTGATCCTTATCAGAGTGCCTTCACTGAACCACCCAGTTTTTCCGTTGAATTCACTTAAACACAAAGTATTGATTGCATAGTAAACCGCTACCACAAGTTAGTTGTAGTAAGAAGGTAGATCACTTTCAACATACACCAATCAAGTGGTAGCACTTATTGCTTCCAAGTAAAGAATGCTATAACAGATGTAATAGGGAATTCCAAGACATTAATTGTAGTAAATCATCTTAGCAAATGTATAAGAATAATAAATACATAATAATATGTTTTTTTTTTTTTTTATGCGTCTAATGTCGTTCAGTAATAACATATTGTAATGAAACTGTGGCCCATAGGTTAAGCTTTTCAGAACTTCGTTAGATTATTAGGTATAATAAATAATATAATTAGGATGATGTAAGTATTATATAGACTCTTACATGTTGACATTAATTTGTCGAAAGAGAATCCCGACCATGCACCACTCCAAAAGAAAAAAAATTCCATGGAATAATAATAATAATAAAAAAATACACATAAGAACAAGAAAAAAAAAATATATATATACATAAAACACGTGATCTCAATTATTATTTAAAAATCACTTGTGTGGGTCTACGCGGTAGTCATCCCGCTTCTGAGATGTTAAAGCTATGGGGTAAATTAGCTTTTGAGACTGTAAAAATAATAACGTACTCACTCAATAATATATTTTATCCAATAAAACAAACACTGCACTGCACAATATACTATATTATACTTAACATTTTTATATGAAACGTTACGTTCGACGGCAAAATGACGACTGAGCTTAAAATGGCGCTGCAGGCTCTTTTATAAGTACTATGACGGTAGCGTTTGAAAAATAAGTGCAGCGCCATCTTTGTTATTAATATTAGTCAAAACAATTATTATTTAATATAGAATTAGGTATTGATGACTTATACAATAAATTAAAATAAGTATCCAAAGCTAAATAATCATCTGTTGATGACACACCACTTAATTGAACAGCAAGACATTGTGAAATATTGATAAAAAGTATATGTTTGATACGTGTGCACGGATCGAGTTTTTGGTCGATACTGTACAGGGGCGCTCATGAGCAGATTTAATTCAGTGACAAATCACTGACTAGTTGCGGAATCGGATTGCACTGTATTACTACTCTAAGGGATTGTTCCTCGATGATTTAAAACCATACCTTTCTATCTTGTCCTTATAAATAACAGTAGGTAATTTCTAGGTAATTAAAATAAAACCAATCAAGTGCGAGTTTGACTCGCTCACCGAGGATTCCGACCATAGATATCATTGGTTCCGATCTTCCTTGGATGCATATTTCTTGGTTTGGGCCATAACTGTTGTAAAAAACTGGATCGCATTACTTGTACGGCATATTTTTCATCATAAGTCAAAAACTACGACGCATCATAAAAGAAAATAAAAACCTGTTTTAGAATTTACAACCGAACGAACCCCTTTCATCTGATACCCCACATAAAATTGTAGCAAAACTGAATTCCACACCGAAGTTTTTATAATTAAATACAAACACACAAAAAAAGGAGAAATATTTATTAACAATCGTAAATATTACGACTGGTTCCAATTAAAACTTTTCCAGTTACTATGAAGTGGTACGTTTTTACGATTCAAGTATTGTAGTTTCATTTACTAGCGCCATCTATCATCTGTGTGACGAAAATAATCAAAAAATGAATTTTGTTTCTTCGCCACAGGAAATTAGAGTTGCGACCTCGTTTGTGTAATAAGTTGTGTTGCTGGAGAAAAGTTATTTGGGCTAAAAAACTTTTATTATTCGTAGGCTCTAAATAAATGATTTTTCAACACACATAAACAGACATTTATTGCACCATTTTTAGTATCTTAATGCAGCTTATTACACACTAGTGCTTTTTAATTTACATTACCGCACTGTTTTATGATAGGTATAATCCCGGTTACGATAAGTTTGTACCTAACTGCAAGTGATATGTGTGTAGACCAAGCATTCTTAATTTAAATGGGTAAAATAGTTTGACAGTACACAGCTGTCAAAAAAAAAAAACTTGCAAGCCATATTTGTTAACGTTCATTGTGTGGTTGATTATTATCAAAAAATCTAGTCAAAAAAATACAAGTCTGTTTTTTCCTCGCGAGTGTGTTGAAACACGTCGTATGACACGCGTGTGCATTGATCTTTACAATCTCGGCTCTCTAATCGAGCTTAATACCGCCTCGTCTGTAATTACCAACTTTGCACACATGTATCATAATGTACTATTATCTGCTTCGGAGTCAATCATCGGTTTTAACAAATACAATACACGCAAAATATTGCATTATAGTTAATTAGTCATAAACCTCATAACACCGTTATTTATTCACTGATTTAGAAAACTATTTCTTTGTCTGGAAGGGTACACTTCCCGTTTAGTCCCATTGTCATCAGATCAGGATTTGATTACTTTTTAGTGTACTTTAAAGTAGGTTTAAAGTTTTCAATTATGTTTATTTAATTAACAAAATTTTAAAATAATTCTAATCGTGCTTTTTTAAAATTTCTAGAGCCAATTTAGTATAGCCTATAAAAGCTGAAAACACTGAGCACGTCAACAGAATGTACAATCGGTCATCTTGTACTGCTGCCAGTAGGCCAATTTAGCAAATCAGTTTACCAACTTTTTGGTTCGTTTCAGATTTACGTGCCCTGTATTGTAAATAAGTTTAAAAAGGTAAATTAGGTACATATATTTCCTGAGTTATTGAAATTCAGTGAGTTGGTAGATGTATTAAAGAGTTGAATGGAGATTGAATAATGGGTTTTCAGACGAGAAAATATTGAACTAGATGCAATCTTAGAGTTAGAGCGACTGTCTAGAATTACTACTATAGTTTGAACGATTAAAATCATATCTCACCATTGAGCTATTATTACTTCATATAGAGAAGACGCCACACATCATAAGTATGTTCCGTTCAAGTGAGGCCATCGGGCTTCACTTATTGTTGCAGAACGATGAACGAATCGCGTAAGCGTCGTGAAAATCACGGTGTTATGAAAGTGCTACGTGTTTCTACTGTCTGCTTAGACGACTAATTATTGTTTCAGGGCTAAAGAGAACTTTAGTTTAAACTAACTAAAATGGGATTTAATCCTTTGCTTATAATAGCTTCTCTATAAGTAGTAATAATAGCTCAATGTATCTCACTATCTCATCTCATCTCACTAATATTAACAAAATCGTAATACTTTGTAAAAAGTTATGCGTGATCATACATAAAAAAAAAATACGCATCGACTTGCAAACATCCTCCGTTTTTTCGTCGGTAAAAAATATGAAATATTATAAATGTGAAATTTTGGATGTTTGTGAGTTTGGATGTTTGTTTCAATCATGCTTCAACATCTGAACGGATTTGGATGAAATTTGATACACATCATCTATCATTCCGTAATTTGGGTTATGTTAACAGTTAAGCTCATTCTCTTGGCAGCCGCACTGTAAGTAGTAGTATGTTTTACGGGACATTTGGCGTGTTTGGTGGAAAATAAACCCAGCTGAGTTTCTTGCCGGAGTCTTCTCAGTTTAAATGTATTTCGAACCGGTGGTAAATTCAACTGTATGCAACGTTCATAAGTGCCTTACCAGGGCCTAAACTGAATAAATGACTTTTTGATTTAGATTTTTTCACATTTATAATATTAGTTAGGATAACTAAGGATAAATCTAGTCTAACTTTGGATAACATTTGAATAACTTTATTCAACACAAAAGCGCAGTTATTCGGTATAAAATATTTTCATAAAGAGTTTTCTGTTCGGGCATAACGATTACACAAACGAAATCCCTAACGAAATCCAAGATAAAATGCTTATTCTATTCTTAGTGTTACATCAAAAAATGTTATAGACGAACTAGGCACTTTCCTTTTTTCTCAACAATAACATTCCTTACCTTAGACACGCGACAGGAAAATAGAAAAAGGCATTAAGGTATTTTCTTTAGCCGACCGACCTATAAAAAAATATAATAACATTTTGTACTCGTAAAAAATATTTGGAACAATTCTTTGAGTCTTTCTTTTTATAAGATAGATAAAATAATTTGGTATCGATAGATGTCTATCGACAATCGTCATCGATTACTGATGTCAAAGGAAGGTTATCGAATAGTTTTTGATTGGATGATACTCTCTGTAATTGCCATTGGTATATGCGGATATTTGGCAAAAAAATATTTGAAACTATACACAACAAAAAATTTAATTAATACTTACAACTGACTAGAAATGAAAAGCTATCCAATCAAAGATTTAGAGAATTATCCAATAGGCTCTGATCTGCCTTTGACTGAAAAGAGCCGGCAAGAAACTCAGGAAGGTTGCGTTTTTACTGTACTAAATATTTAAAGAAGTCTACAATGCATTGGCAATCAACCCTGGCGCCGTCCCGTCTGCCTGTTAGTCAACCATTTTACATTTAAAAAAACTTAATTTTAAACTCACAAAAAATGTATATATACGGTGGTTTAGTTACAACTTTTTGCTTGCGAATAAAAGTTATTTTAATCAAGTTATTTGCAGGTCACCCAAAAATTAAAGTTACCCTTCACCCTTGTCACCCTTGAACCCGAGTCAGCTGAAGGTAAATTACAAAAAAATATTCTAAAACTTTCATCCCAAAAAAGGCTGTCGCAAACATCAGGACATTCAAAGGTCTCTAAATAGTTGGAACACCTGACGACCCTTACAGTACGCATGCGTGGAAACTTGGGACAATCGCGTGTAAGGCACATTTCGAATATCAGTTGTGAGCCGCGTCTCGCCGGGCCGTGACCTCGCGACTGATAATTTCATCGATACATCGTAAAAACGCGCGAACACCCCTATTCCATCCGGAATATATCGAGCTATGTAAAGTGTTTGTATCGATACATTTGTGTGGAATTTGTGTTTTTGTGAGTTTCGTCTTATTTTCCGTGGCGTCGGTTTTGAGGTAAGTTTTTAAATAAGTATAGTATTAAAAAAAGACGTAAACATTTTAAATAATTTTATTGTATTTGTGTATACAAATACAATAAAATTATTTAAAATGTTTACGTTTTTTAAGTTAATTTTTAAGATACCTTTTTTAACATTATTCAACCGAGATTGATGTAAATTTTTTAAATTAAAACCAAAATAATAATAAACACTAAATCGCTATTTATTTTTCTCGCAGAAGATGATTCCGTCATAGGATTAAATTACCGAAAGTTTTACTAAATCTTAAATTTATATGAAATATCTAGAACGAAAAAAATACTCAGCACCGATCTACCAATTTGTAGATACATTAATAATTTAGTTTCTATAAAGCAGGTAATAAGCATAGAAAATAATAATCATAACTCCTAGATAACGAATTTATCCTAATTGATCGATCGAATCGATCAATTATGTCACTTGAACGTTATTTTTATATCAGATTATTCATTTTGGCAGGAGTGCATCGTGTCAGGAAATGTGTATCAAATAGAAAAAAAAGGACTGTTTTACACTGTAAAACAGTCAGTCCAGACAAAAAAGATAAAAACAACATAAAAAAAAAAAAAATAACATACAACCGAATTGAGAACCTCCTCCTTTTTTTGAAGTCGGTTAAAAATATACACATTTGCATAAACTAGGTAGTAACATTTTTGGAGTTTACTTACTAACCGAATGTTGAATTTATCTGTAGACTATCATATATCTATATCTATAGATATATCATACCTCTATGGGTTGATTTTTCCATCCTTCAAGGAATAAAATTGAATTTTTACAGTTTTTTTAAATAAAATCTGTCAAAAGATTTTTCCTTTAATAAAAGATATCTGCCAGTGGAAAAATCCCTAAACATATTTTATTATTGAATTCAATCATCAACATTTAATTCATCTTGAAGTCTCCGTACCGTCAGCTATATGTGTAAAATATTATCACATCAAATTTCAAGAAAATTCGTTCGGTACAGAGCAAAGTACATACAAATTGAATCAATAGTGCTGATTATGTTGTTTAAAACTAAACTAATTTAGTCTCACTATGTCTCTTTCTAACTTAGAACATAGGAAAAGTATGTAAGAAATATAGATCTGTCAAATTAATCCAATTGTTTGTTATCAGAGTAAATTTAGCCGACATCTTAATAGGTTACGTCTATTTACCCGCAAATGAAAACGGCAATGATTTATTTGACAGCTTCAAATATGTTCTATCCTTTTTCAATAATGTATGTCAGAAAGAGATTTGATGTGATTAAAATTAGTTTATTGCGATTTACAACGGAATTGGCACCGGAGGCGGTACTGAGACACTATATTTATTGGTTTACTAACGGTCAATAGCTCACTATTATAAATGATTTTGTCCACTCTTCCCATTATTACTTAATTAAGTCGCAATGTCTAGATGAAACTTGTCCCATATTAAAGAGATACCTTGCATTGAGTCTATAATACTAAACTTATCGTTGTCCCCACAAAACATTACGTCATCTAAAATGCGCGAGGCGAGCTAGTATTACAAAATTAATACCAATTCATTAACACTCATGCGATACATTTATTGCGATTAAATTCCGAATTGTGCTAAACCGATAATAATTTGCAATAATTTGATTCCATTTAACGGGTGAATTAACCACATAATATTTAATGTTGCTACTCGTTTGCTGTTTACAAATAATTTGTATCGTCAGCAAATTTCTAATTGGTAGATTGCACTATGTAAATTTGGTCTACGGTTTTATGCTATTACTAAAATATACTATTAATCTGCTTCTATTTATTTTAAATCGTTGTAATTAGGAAAACTTATGTGAATTTAGTGTTGGTATGTACATTTTTTTTGTCTGCGTCTGTGGTCTTCGTTCAATATGGACGGGCACAACAAACCAATGCAACGTCAAATAGTACGTCACTAGTTTATTTTTTTCAATGCGTTTAATTATCACCACCAATGACAACGACAACGCTGAAGCTGAATGGAGCTAGCTTGCGTTGAAGAAGTCTATTTTATCCGATATAGGATTTTAAAGAATAAACAACCCCCCCTTACTCATAAAGCGCTATTAAACTAATACACTGATTAAATGGTCACGTAAATAATGTCACATTATTTGACAATGACAATAGAGTGACGTTATTTACGTGACCATTTAAACAGCATATTAGTTAAATAACATTTTATGAGTAAGGGGGTAAATGTATAATACGTAGAAGATATTATGGACCGAGAGATAAATGGCGTTGCGCCGCATTATCCTGCATCGCGCATACAAGCCCACTACATCCTGCATCGCGCTTGCGAAGATTTCTCGGCAATCTGCATATATACAACTGTCCGACATGTACAGTTGGACCGCGGTCCCCAGGCACGATGACCCTGCCTGGCGGAAGATCTTCCTTTTCAATGGAGGTGTCATCCACCTTGCACCTTCATCATATCAGCCCATGGATGTCCACTGCTGAACATAGGCCTCCCCCATTGATTTCCACTTCGAACGGTTCTGGGCCGCTTGCATACAGCGGCGCCCAGCGACTCTGACCAGGTCGTCGGTCCACCTGGTGGGAGGTCGTCCCGCTCGGCGCTTTCCATTACGTGGTAGCCACACGAGAACCTTCCTTCCCCATCGGTTATCGGCTCTTCGAGCGATGTGGCCTGCCCATTGCCACTTCAGCTTACTAACTCTACGAGCTATGTCCGTCGTTTTTGTTCTCCTACGTACTCTCTTGTGTTCTCATACTTCTTATATTCATGTAAAATGCTCCACTTTCAGTAAGCCTTCATATTAGTATTTTTTGTCTCATGTCACCATGACCCTATTTCACAGCCGCAGATTTGATTGAAGCGCTTGTGGTGTATCATAATTAGCCGTTCTTAATTGATCAGCAAAGCTAAGCTACCTAGGTTAGGTCTGTACCTGGATGGGTGACCGCCTGGTGGTATTTCAAGTCGAACGTTTTCCGTGCTTCGGTAGGTACGAAAAGCCGTTGGTATCGGATATCATTTAGTTATGATAGTGCAACAGTAGGTTGACCACTACGCCCACTGCGGATCGGTAGAGGTAGGCCCCGCGGATCCGCAATGGGCATACTTTGTGGAGTATCTGCCCATTCTTTTTCACTCTTATTTCTGAAAGAAGGTTGTGCTCAGCAGTGGCACATTATAGGCTGATGATGATGAAGATTCAATGCTGAATGACGATAACATCGTATCTTGCATTTATGAAAATACTATAGCTGTCCCGTGTGGTTTCACCCGCGTTCCCAAGCGATCTTATGTATTCTCGGGGTAAAAAGTATCCTATGTGTTAATCCAGAGCATATTCTATCTGTGTGCCAAATTTCATCCAAATCCGTTCAGTAGTTTTTGCGTGAAAGAGTAACAAACATACATCCATACTCACAAACATTCGCATTTATAATATTAGTAGGATTTGAATTACTTACCAGCCCCTCCACCTACGATTGCATCGTAATAATGATCACATTATGGTGTAAGTTTACACATGATTACATTACACATTATGGTGCGTCCATGCTTGGCGAGCCGAGCACGAGCCGAGCCACGAACGAGCACACTGCGAGCACGATTCGCGTAGCGTGGACTGGCTTGCGAGTCTCGAACGAGCGCGATTGTCAGTTTTTTCACGAACAAAGGGATTCGCATCGTGCTCGTTGTAGGTTCATTCGTGTCTCGGCTCGTGCTCGATTCGCGTAGCATGGACGCAGCATTACACATGATTGATCACAGCCACGTTTTAAGTGAACAACGATAAGGCTGTGATGAAAGCTATTGTATTTAGCATTCTGTACCAAAAGGTGCCCAAAGAGACCCTGTTCAATGAAATTTCGGTCCCCCAATTCGGAAAAACTTCCCTCTGATGAAAAGAAACTTTTTTTTTAAATTTGCTATAAGATTTCAAATCAATAGCATTAGTAGTTACCGGAATAAACTGCTGTGACACACGGACAGATGGACGGAGTGACAACAAAGGTCCTCTTTGCCTTTTTGGTTCGGAAACCTAACAATTAATTAACCGACTAAATAAACTTTAATTTAATGTTATATCCTTCTACCCCCTTATTCATAATTAAGTTATCAAACGTTGATTAGCTAAAATTCCGAAGTCTTTATCTGACACGTGACATTTGATGATCGAAAGAGTGAGACGGGGCACACTATTACACTGATTTAGTTAAATGCTATTATGAATAAGGGGGCTAGTCTTTAACGGCCTTTGCTTTAAGTCCATTTTCAGGTGCTATCATATTTTAGCGCTTATTGTACTGAACCATTCGTGAACCAGTCCGACTCGCACTTGCTTTTATATTCCTCCGACTTTTTTCTGCGAGATCTGCAGACCACCTAAGCCCGGAAACCACGCACGCAATTGCATTTCAAATCCCAATTCTTGCGAAAATATACGTTAACACAATGTTTTTTTTATACAACTAAGATATCAAACAATCATACGGCCCGCCTGATGGTAAATTCAAAATCATTTATTCAAATAGACCTTCGCAGGCACTTATGAAAAGTCTAACTCTAATACTCTAATACCGGTTCGGAAGGTTGCATTTGCTGAGAAGAGCCGGCAATAAACTCAGCAATTACTCTTTTCAAAACAGGCTTAGATTAATTACATAATATGTAACTCCGTTGTTTACAATACCGCGCAAAAGTATTCCTCCCTAATTATGACGCCCGCTGCAAAAAATTTCACTTCCTCCCACTGCACGAAAGAAGACGCATAGCTGATATAGCTTACCTTCTTAATATAGCAAATGGTTCGATCGACTGTCCGGAGTTGCTCGGGCAATTGGGGTTACGCACCCCCAGCGCGTCTCTTAGAAATCTAAATCTTCTTCACGAGCCGTTTGCGCGTTGCAACTATAGGAAAAATGCCTACCTGATTAGGGCTAGCAGATCCTACAACATGCTATGTAAGGATATTGACATAGACCTTTTTAATACCCCAGCGTTAAAGCTAAAACAAATTATGAATGTCAAATATTTCCGTAGCTAAGTAGGTCCTACCTACCTACTATTTTTGTTGTATATCTTCTCATTTATATAAGTATAGTAATTTAAATTAAATTCTCAATCTCTCATATAGGTATTCTGTTGATTCTTCTGTTTTTCTTGTTACTAATTGTATAAATATATAATATATTACCTATGTGTGTACTTACTCATAATAACTGTGCTAGTCCGCTTCTCTACTGTAATTCTTAACTATTCTTTTAATATCTGTGAAAACTTTTAATTAGCCTTCCATTTATATCTATTAATGTGTTTGTATGTATACCTAGCTGTAAGTTTTCCTTTGAAATAAAAAAATAAAAATAAAAAATAAAAAAAAAATATTTACATTCTAATCGCACTGAAAACAATTGCGTGCCCCGGCGCGGCGGCAAAATTACAAAGAAGACTGAAAAAATATTTAATAAGTAAATAAATAGCAAACTTAAGTAGACCAGCCCCCACAAGCAGCACCTGTTCACAAGTATGACGCGTGTGGCAGCCATCGCCCTCCTCCCCATATTGGAGGGAAGTGAGCGACCCGTCACACGACGCCGCCGCAAGCAAAGGCCTTAAAGTGAGCATGACTTACTTAAGTCTGCCTTAGAAATAAAAAATAACTAAAGGGAAACACTAAACACACAATTTGTTATCACTGTGACTATTGACAAGCTTAGACTAAATATCACAAAGTAAGCGGTGCCCATGGACGCTTGCAACAACTGGGGTGTCACTAACGCGTTGCAAAAAATAAGAAGATATAAATTAATTATCCCTGATATTTTAATTGCTTTTTTTGCCTTTTTATATAGCAAGTAGAGATTATAAGCACGAACACTTGCAGGGCTTGATAGTAGTTACATTTCTTACTAAACAGTTAAAGCAGCAAGGATTACACTAGCTAATTAAAATGGTACAATAAAATGAATTATTACAGCGAAACAGCGCTACAGAAGAATTACGTTGGGTTTTTAATCATCCCGGCCGATAATCCGGCCGAAGGGCGAAGTAGGTAATGACAATTAAAATGTGCCGTTCCCGGGTAATATCGACCCGGTGGTCCGTCACCATGAAATATAACGTATAATATCGGACGCTTTATGCTTCAGGGAAGAGATTAAGGCTTTTAGATAAGAAAGGTTTATGGGGACAAGCTGTATTTATTATGTCAGTTTAAGATTTTATACTAAAGTTTTTCCGGCTTGCTCTCCATGCATGCCAAATAAAATTTTGTTGGTTGTGCTATTGAGGACGCAAGAGCTAACAAACAAACCCATTGTCACATTTATAATATTATTATTTTTATTTATTAATAATACTATTTGTACGTAGTATTTATATACTCTGAGACACTATTATAACAGGTGGAGATTTCGAAATGGCATATTTTCAAAAACTATGTTGGGTTAGTCGTGCTGAACAAATTTTACGATGGGAGCGAATTCTAAAAAAAAATAATATTTACTTTCCATAGTAAATGTGAACTTTGCTCGATCATAATTGTATGAAAAGTAAAAAAAAAAATAGTTTTACCTAATACGCAAAAAGTCCAAAAATTTCACACAACTGTCCCAAAAGACGACACAACTTTTTAAATATCCCTGAAGCGTGTGCGTGAACTCCCATCAGGATGATTTCCTGCCAGGAACGAGCAGGCAATTCGCATTCGAAACCGGAAAATGGGCTAAACCGCGGCTTCTGGCGGTTTGCTGCCTTTGATTCCAACAGAACGACATACTGTGACCCTAAATTACGGGTCTGTCCCTTTTCCAAACAAATTCTGAAAATGCTCAAGCAACACATATTTTTGTTTCAAAAGTTGGTTTTGGGGTTTATTCGTGTCGCCATATCGCTTAAAAAACGTTATTCAATGTTACAACAGTATTATTCTTTATTATACCGTATTTTAGAAATTCGGTTTGCTTATCGCTAGCAGAATTGATGCCTATACATTTTATATTATCTCATTTTATACCAAAACCGCTTTCGCAGGTTTTGTTTTGAAATTTCATTTAGTATTAGCACGGTACATACATCTATCAGTACTAGCTCTTCATACAAACGGCCGGAACGCGAGTCATACCTACGCGCCACGATTTCGGTTCGCACTCAGTTCGCAAACAGTCGCGAATGCGCTGCAGTGACGAACGAACGGTGTGATGGGTTTGTAAGCAGTATGCGTGCGATTTATATACCGCATATAGATATAATAATATGTACCGTGGTATTAGTGAGAAAAAATTACATGCGTCTGGAGAACAGGGAAAAACATGGAGCGGAAATCGGTATTACAATATAAATATATAGTGGTATATAATAAACAACAATTTGTGTTGGAATTATGTATATTTGTTTTACAACTGATATACGATCATGTAGTCAACCTAGAGAACAAATTTACATAAACTGACCCGAACTACTTACTTTTCTCGCTTTTCAAACCCGTATTAAATCGAAATATAACCAAACGGGCAGGAGTTTGCTATTTGGAAATAAAGAAATGTTCGTCATATTTATGTAGGGCTTGTCTGAGGGTATTGTTTGCATTCTCAAATGTTTTTATTGTAAAGAGTTGAATTTGAATACGGGAAAGTCAAAAATCGTTCGATTTATCTGGGCTTGTTGCTCTGTGAAACTATGGTTTGTTCAGTTACAACTGCTTATAAAGGTCTGACTGTATTCAAACTATAATTTTAATTAATCATTTTCGTTCAACAAGTAAATCTAATTAAATGTAGACAATGAAATGAAATAAATAACTAGCAAATAAACAGAAGCCTGAACATTACCAGCAACACACCCATTCTATACAGCAGAACAGCTACGATAATTATTTTATAATTTAATTGCTAGTTAATTTTTTATTTTATATCACTAAGTGGCAAACAAGCATACGGCCCGCCTGCTGGTAAGTGGTTACCGTAGCCGATGGACGCTTGCAACAACAGGGGTATCACTCGCGCGTTGCCGACCCTGCAGAAATCTCTTCACATCATTTTTGAAGAACCCCATGTTGTACTCCATTTGGAAAACCACGGCGGGGAGCTCATTCCACAGTCCGAGCGTCCGCGGAAGAAAACTCCTTTTAGCCCGCACAGTTCGCTACAATTTTGGTGTCAATGTGTGAGGATGGACTCCCCGTCGATGGCGAGAGTTGCGATGGTGGAAGGTAGCCGTAGGCATCAAGTCGAACAATTCCTTAGAACACTCTCCGTTGTACAAGCGGTAGATATTTTTGTTGTCGTATCATATTAAAGTGAGGTCATACTAAGAAGTTACTGTTGACGAGAATGTCTGTCCTTGCCGCACTTTATTTGTTTGTTGTTTATATGGGCTGTCAAAAGTGACCTATTGAGATGTCTCTAGATTTGTAAAGGTTGCGTCTAGTCTGTGGATTCAAGCGATCACGATTTCTTCACAACTTCCCCATTTCCTATCTTCAGCAGTTTTATGGTCTTAGGAATTGGCAGACTGGTGAATAATTTTATTTGGTGTTCATTGTGTGGGTGATAGATCGCATGGTATTATTCTCTGATCATTCTCGTCACCAAAAACGTCTACAAAGTTTCAGGACATTTATTATTCTAGCCTAAATAAATCAAAATAGTAAGGACTGCAAACAAAAGTGTTCGAAGATGTTTGCTCGGATTATTCTATTGAATCCAGTCTATTTAATAAAACTAAATGCTTCAAGAAATATTTATATAAATATTCCTTTTGTTTTTCATAATTTAAGCTTTAATGACACTTTTTCATTCGTTTAACTTTAGCTTTTTGTATTAGAATTAAGTTGGTTGAATGTATAAATAATAGTGTATCTAAGTTGGTCTAATAAATTATTATTTAATATCTTAAAAAATAGTTACATATATAATTTATATTTAAAAGAAACGTATTTATTTATAGGGTATTTAATAATCAATCTAGCTATTCTAGCACCATAGAATGCTGATGAAATTGAAGTTATAACACATCGATCTTTCTTCGACCCACGTAATTTTTTGTGTATATGAGGGTTTCCCCAATCGTTTTATTTAGGTTTTATCGTGAACAACAATTTACAAAAAAAAAAAAATGTTGGACGTAAATGTTGCCCAAATCAACGAATTCCTTTAATGTTGATGAAATTATCTCATGCTTAAAGCTTTTAGAGAAGGACGACATAGTACGGTAAATGACTTCGTTGCCCCTGTCAGTTGACTTGAAACCTCAAGAAGAAAATTTGTGATCAAGCTCTGTTGGATCATACTCGAAATAGTAATTATTGAGTAGAAATTACGTACTACTAGTAGTTCACTATACTACCTAATAAGAGCTAAGTATAATGCGTATTTACTGCATTAATGTGAGTACTGTTAGTTACCAGTACTGTTTGATTAGTAATCAAATGGAAGGTAATTCCCTCGCTACAAGGTTCCATCATTAGTTAATACATGAGTACCTACTAGATAACTAAGTATAATATGGTTTACATAGGTGTATATACCTACTATGTTATCGCAACTGTTTTTTTAATAAGGATCATTCACGTTTTTTTTTCAAGTTTTTTTCAATGCAGATTTGTAGCGGTATAAAATCCAATAAATTCTGTAAAAAACATATTAGAATCGGATCAAAAATGACGAAGATACAGCGATTTTAATGCAAGAATCTCAAAAACGCTCGCTCCCGCTTGTACATTAACGATGACGTCATAATTCGGCGACCGCGCAACTCTGGATATATTTTTAAACGACTTCGAAAAAAGGAGGTTCTCAATTCGGTTGTTTTTTTTTTTATGTTTCCTTATTATGTACCTCGTAACTCCGTCATTTATAACCGATTTGGAAAATTATTTTTTGTCTGGAAGGGTACACTTCCCGTTTAGTCCCATTGTATTCAGATCAGGATTTGAATACTTTTTAGTGTACTTTGAAGTCGGTTTAAGTTTTTTGTAAAACAGTCCAATTATGTCAGTCTTAAGTCACCTTTTCACGGCTTTCCCGTGCATACGGCCCGCCTTATGGTAGGCGGTTACCGTAGCCTATGGACGCTGGCAACACCAGGGTAGCGCGTTGCCGACGCTATGTATGTTTTAGTATTGTTTTGAGAGTTTAAAATAAATTGTAAATAGATGTGTTTACAGTAAATAAAAATATAAGCATGGACAGAAATATTATGCTCATTGAAAGATTGCATCATTGCTCAAAAAAGCCACAATATTTTAAGCGTTTACCGTAGCATATGGCTTATCTAGGCTTGAAACAAATTCTTAAAACAAATATATGTTGTTTCATTTTTAGGTTGCCGCAATCAAACAAGTCACTATACCAGAATCATAAAATTAATCCTTATTACTTTTCTTCTTTTTGCGAGATTTACCAATGCAACCTCAAAGTGAGACCAACATGAAAGCTATTAATTTATTTACCACACCCGATTTTTGTAAAGGTCTTTTATCCTGTCACGTGCCGTGATTAATTTTCTAAATAGTACTCCCAATTTAAATATGTACGCATTTCAATGGGGGTTGATTCAAAGCGGCACACTTCTAAAAGTCCAGTATAACTTATGGATTAGGTACGTAAGCGTCTTTCATCTTCTAATCGTGAAGTAGGCCATGCTTGAACCGAGGGGGAGCGTTCAATTCAGAGTTGTTTTTCGTTGAATAACTTGATGTTATGGGATTGAAAACAACATTAATGTGTTGGAAAATTGTTAGGTATATCATATTTTTTGCGTGGTAGGTGGAAAATCTGTTTCTGCAGATACCTAGTCAATGAGAGCCAGTTGATTTCTAGACCTCATGAAGGGCTGGCAAGACATTGACAACCCCTCCTCTAATTTTCGTGTCAGAAGGTTGGAAATAGGCAGGCGGCCCGCGTTGCACCTGTCTGAAAAGATAAACAAATAAAAGAGGAGGGGCCCAACAAATAGGGGGATTAAACTCAAAATATGAAAATTATAGAGCCTTATCGGAGTACTCCGATAGCTGCACTAGAGAGTCAGGGGCTCTACCGCGTAACTTTGGTGGTAATCGTAACGAACACCATTAATGAATTTCATCTTATCAGAGCCCACGAATGGTCATCGTCGCGTCATACCGCGTGCGCGTCATTGGATTAAATAATTGATGGTTTTCGTTACGATTACCACGAAAGTTACGCGGTAGAGCCCCAGTTCTTTCTCTGCGGTTACCATGCGGAGGGAAAATCCAAATCTATTTTGTCAATATTGATAAAATGTATCTTTGTACATTATGAAATGGCGAGTTAAAATCAATTTAATTCCTTTATATTTATTATCAGACTCAACATTTATCAAAAGCATGACAGTTTAATTAGTAAATGTCATGTATAACGAAAATTCGTGAATCAAGCTTCTTTTTTATTTTGACACAAAACGTGCAGTATCGATACCTATTACTTTATCATTTTGAGGTTTCCGAACTCAATGGGTGCCAACGGGATCCTATTATACCAATCCGTTCGTCTGTCTGTCAGTGGGCTGTATCTGAACCATAATAGGAGGACAGTTGAATTTTTCAGTGTCCATTTCGATTGCCGATTGTCAACAAAATATGAAAATTAAATTAAATTAAAGGCGTTCCTTGTATAGGGCTCCCTATACAAGATACGTTTTTAAGATTTTTTTGAAATTTCGCCTCGGATGCTCATATTATGGAATGAGCTCCCCGCCATGTTTTTCCAAATGGAGTACAGCATAGAGCTCTTTAAGAAGGGTGTGAAGCGATTTTTGCAGGGTCAGCAACGTGGGTAATACTCCTGTTGTTGCAAGCGTCCATAGACAATGGTAACTGCTTACCATCAGGAGGGTTTTGTGCTTGCTTGTTATCTAAGTAGTATAAAAAAAACCGGCCAAGTGCGAGTCCGACTCGCGCACCGAGGGTTCCGTACAAACCTGTAGATATATAAGTAAATGGTAGTATAGACCTGAGTATTTGATATGAATTTCAATTTATGACGTATTAAAAAAAAACTACTTACTAGATCTCGTTCAAACCAATTTTCGGTGGAAGTTTGCATCATATATTTGCAAAAATGATATTAGAAACCTCAATATCATTTTTGAAGACCTATCCATAAACACTTATGGGTTTTATTAAAAAAAAATGAGTTTCAGTTCTAAGTATGGGGAAGCCCCAAAATTTATTGTTTTTTTTCTATTTTTGTGTGGAAATCTTAATGCGGTTCACAGAATACATCTACTTACCAAGTTTCAACATTATAGTTCTTATAGTTTCAGAAAAAAGTGGCTGTGACATACGGACGGACAGACAGACAGACAGACAGACATGACGAATTTATAATGGTTCCGTTTTTTACCATTTGGCTACGGAACCCTAAAAAGGATAACCTATTCTAAGCCTAAAGAGACGCAGCTTCATGACATCAATAATGAGGCCAAATAAGGCGTTGCTCAAGTTCAGAACACAGAACACCATTTGTTTTTTCATATCCGTGGGGATAGTATATATAAATCCTGAATGCGTCATTTCTCTACATCGTAAACAAACACGTATTACAATAAAGTAAGGCAAATAATATACAGTCAGACCCGTATATTCCGACAGGAAACACAAAATATTTACTTATCTGTACTGAGATTTAGTTCGCTCGCATGGAAGCGATGTATCGTATCGTATCGATACTTGAATGTCAATCGAGAGATTGGAATCGATTTGGAAACGGGTATCTAGGTTGTGCTAAAAGGTTTTTCGATTATATGAATACTGGAATGGATTTCTATTTTAATGTTTGTTATCTGTGACAGGTATTATTTGCTCTGTGTGGTATATTTAGGGTCTCATCTTCATCACCGCATTTCGTAATTATGTTATTCTGGAGTACAGTTCGTGCCGTGAAAGTTACAAATTCTGTATTGATAATAGAGTGCGAGTACACAGAAAATATATCGTAATTTTTGTGTTACATAATGAAGATAAGTCTTACCTTTTAATGCTTACACGTTTTCCTTAAAACTCCATGATTTTAGGTACCTTATTACCAATTTTACAAACGAATAATAATGACTCAAAAAGAATCACGAAAATTAATCAGAAAAATATTTGGGTTTAATAAAGCTTCCTCGTTTTTGCTGTCGACTAACCCCCTTATTCATAATGGCTTTTTAACTAAATCAGTGTAATAGTGTCCTCCGTCTCACTCTTTCGATCACCAAATGTCACGTGTCAGATAAAGACGTCAGAATTTTAGCTAATCAACGTTTGATAACGCCATTATGAATAAGGGGGTAAACAGTTTGCAATAATAGTTTTAATAGACTGCTATTTTATACTGAACATTGTATTTATAGTTTGTTGAAATTCTTATACAGAAAATATTTTGTTCAAAATATATCGGATAAAGTTAAATTAATAATTGTAATTGAAACAGATAAGCTGATAGCACAGATTACAGAACAAAAGGCAGATAGAGCGCCAGTAGTAGAGGCAGTATTTGCTTTGTTTAAATAAAGTTAATTAAAAAGAAAGTGTTTTTCGTTAAATAAAGTTTGTTAAACAAAGCAAATACAAAATCAAAAGCGAATACCAGCTATGTGTTTTTCAATTTGTATTTACTTTTTGGCCTCACTCCCGTGTTCCGCGCGTTCCATCTGCTTTGTTCTTTAATCTGAGGCTGTATGCTTGTATCATTAGTTGTATGTAAAATTTGCAAGAATCAAATTAAAAAAAAAAACAAGTTCTTTTGAGAAATCAATGATTTTTATATAATAGTCAACCAAATTAATCACCAGACACTAGAACCAAGAGTCCTTGTCAAGTCGAATCAAAAGAGGCCAATTTCGATGGGGTTGCGTCGCTTTATTAGAGTTCCCATAGCCCCTTCCGGCTCCATCATCAGATCAGCTCCACGTCATAATTATATTGAATTGTTATTTGATTTACACAAAATTTCAGCACAATCGCAAGCCGGGAATTGGGTAAAATTTTACTTGCGAGATTTTATTACAGACAGATAGACACCAAGCTTTTTACAAGATTGGTGTCTAAAGTGAAAAGTATGAATTCATTTTTAATTGGTACCAAATAAATATCGTATCCAGAGTTAATAAATATTTCTAAAACCTTCCACGATGATACCAATTCCATGTTAATAATAATGTATTAATTCGATGTAAATAAAATGTTTTACAATTTCGTTCAGTAACAAATCAAATTAAATTTTAAATCGTCTAACTCACGATCGTTATTCCCTTCATCATCCCCATCCAATCGTGTAACCGAATTACAATGTAACCACATATGTGGCACAGTACGTTTTTGAACAGTAGGTAGATAGGGCAAGGTTTTTTTTGAATTTTAATTTTATGCTCAATTAAATCAAAATGCAATAATTTTCGGCGCACTTTAAGTAAACTTTTGTACCGTTAGCTATATAATAATGTATAATAAAAATTTCACCTCACCTTCACTTTAACTTTACATGACCATTTGATATATATATTTTTCTGTATGCTTGCATGTCATAACGCTACGCTACGAATACAGCAGACAGATAGTGGAAGGACAATTCGGGCATAATACAATGAATACATTTAGGCAGGTATGGACAATGTTAACACTAATTTAAAGGTTACGTAGGTTTGACCAAGGTTACGTAGGTAGGTATCTAGGTTGCCTGAAAGAAATCGCTTTAGCGATAAGTTCGCCTTAAATTGTTTGCACTTTTTATTTTATTTTGTTATTTTTTGTGTAAATAATAAAGAATTTTGTTGTTTTGTATTGTTACGGTTCGCAACTTCCATATTACTTATTTACATAACTATAAAAACAACATAAACATTATTTATCCATATCAATTTTCATTACTGTTCAACATCCTACTGCGACCTCCAATAACCAGGAGACTATATAGCGTGGGTAATGTGTACATATTAGTAAAGTATTTGTCAAGTAATTTAGCAGGAAGTGCCTGCACGGTGGTGAGTACGGCCCTTTCCCTTTCAACATGATATTATTCAGCTACGCGTCAGTAATATGATAGGGTAGCGTGTGTTTGGTAGCGGGGAGCGAGAAGTACCCTTGTACAATAAGGTTTTTTTTTTTTTATACCACTATGGTGGCAAACAAGCATATGGCCCGCCTGATGGTAAGCCGTTACCGTAGCCTATGGACGCTTGTAACACCAGGGGTATCATTCGCGCGTTGCCGACCCTGAAGAAATCTCTTCACGCCCTTTTTGAAGAACCCTATGCTGTACTCCATTAGGAAAATCACGGCGGGGAGCTCATTCCACAACCTGAGCGTCCGCGGAAGAAAGCTCCTTTGAGCCCGCA
This sequence comes from Achlya flavicornis, assembly GCA_947623365.1. NCBI lineage: Eukaryota > Metazoa > Arthropoda > Insecta > Lepidoptera > Drepanidae > Achlya > Achlya flavicornis. Next base: position 12,483,569 of record OX392482.1, read on the forward strand.
CAGTTCGAAACAATTCTGGTTTCAATGTGTGAGGATGGATTCCCCGTCGATGACGTGAGTTGCGATGGTGGAAGGTAGCCGTGGGCTACTGTAGTTAGCTGTACTGGGGGCGTATAATGAGCATACGATAATGTAATTGTTTCAGGCAGAAGGACTTGCTTTATTTGTCGGCATAATCGTCATTAACGTAACAAATTGTCACCGTGCGGCCATTCTTATCTCATATCTTGTTAAGATCGTGTGACAAAGAAATTATAGTTATTATAAACGAGAAGAAGCTATCTGGTATACAATTGTGGACTAATGCTAGGTTAATTATGTGTTCACTTATTACTGAATAAAATTGATAACGTCATTTTGTTGATTCTTAAGGGGGCCCTTCATGGCCAACGCAACTTCAACGCAAGCATAGCCTAAAGCTTGTACTTTCATCCAACGTAAAGATATTAGAACAGCCTGTGGAATTGATAGAAATAACGCAAGCCAAGGAACTAATGTTTTACTTGCTTACACGAACCCCTTTGATTTTGTTTTCCATCTATTTGCATAATGTTATTGAAGTGAAGATGGAGTAGCAAACATAACATGACATGTATTAATATCCGATGAATTTCTCAGAATTTGCTTGGATTTAACGCAGGAGTATTTTGCGTCATTTGAATTTATAGTTACCTACACAACACCTCTGTAAACTCTTCCTCTTTCTTTTTACTCTTTTTTCTTGTCACTTCCGTTGTGTCAGCCATATTGGAACTGAACGGTTTGGTGCAGGAAGATGGCAAGAGCTCTTGCTTGGCTCTTGGAGGGTGGGACGACCATTGGTGTGGGACGCTACATGCATCGAAACCTTGGCTCCGTCTCATCTTCCAGTTACCTCTGTCACGTCGGGTGCCGGTCTCAAGCGCCGCAAATATGCTACCCTTGGTGATGGGTACATATTTGCGGCTTTCGGGGTTGACCGTGGGGGCCAGATGCTCACCATTTGTTCAACGAGGTCTCACATCGTCTAGTTGAGACCTCACGTGACAAGAGAGCTGGCGTTTATCTAGGTCAACGAATAAGCATTGCCATTCAACGTGGCAATGCCGCCAGCCTTCTTGGTACTTTTGAACAGGGCAGCGATTTGGGTCATGTCTTCTATTTGTAATTTTTTATTTAGATTAAGTAGTTTCTTGTTTTTTACCAATAAAAATATCCATATTTATTTTACTTGAATACTGAACTTAGCTGTCTTTTTTAACAAATTTTCCTATAGATAATCAAGACAGTAAAACATTTTTGAGAATAATAAAAAAATAGAGCATATTATACCATACGTCAAAATGATTAACTTAAAACCATAGGTTTTAGTAACTATAAAATAAGGGGGTGGAGAAGTGAGAGTAATAGTATAAATATTAGTACCACATAATATGTATACTATATATTAGTCTCACTTCTCCACCCCCTAGCAAAGTGTAGTGAATGATAAAAATAAGATACTATAATTGGCCTGTTTTACAAAAAACTTAAACCGACTTCAAAGTACGCTAAGAAGTAATCCAGATAATGACAAAGGGACCAAACGGGAAGTGTACTCTTCCAGTCAAAACAAGAATTTTCCAAATCGGTTAATAAATGACGGAGTTATGAGGTAACAAACATAAAAAAAAAAAAAAAACATACAACCGAATTGAGAAGCTCCTCCTTTTTTTGAAGTCGGTTAAAAATATTCTCGTCTACAACAATATTTCCGTAAAATGACAAAAACAGTATTTTCCAATTAACAATCGCTTGAAGAGTAACCCCACCCTTACACCTTTGATCTTCCAGTAAGAGTATCTATTCCGGCTCTTTACCCTTGCTACTTTAACGCTCTTATACAGGCTCTTCACTAAATAGTATTTCTGCTGGACATAATATTTGCGCTAAAGGCGGAATCATTTGTATAATCAACAGGCTTTCCTGTAGTTGGGAAAAATATTCAGTCTGTTTACTGTTTTTTGATAAATGATCAGCAAAGAGGTAGTACTGATAGGAAAATTTCACCGAAGACTGTCCCGTCGTGCTGTGTCCCAATCACGAGGCTGTTAGGTAATTAAGGCACCGATCCCCTAGATAGAGTTCTAGATTTCTGCGTTCAGAGTTTTGAGTTTCGCGTTCAAGAAAGTGTATGACGTGTGATCGGTAGCGAATATTGCAGGACTCTAGACTGATTGCTGTGTGTACAATAGTGAATGCGGGACGCAGAACTCAAGAACTCTGTCCGTGGGATTGGCGCCTAAGTCTTATAAAAAACTAAATTGTAACTTAAGTACCATTTATTCTTCTAAAAAAATTGGTAAAATTTTGGAATGTGGGTTATTAATTAATGAGTTTGATTTGAAGTGTTTTAGATACTCACTTAATTTCTGATCATCATCATCATCATCAGCCTATAATGTCCCACTGCTAAGCACAGGCCTCCAATGAGGGTGAAAAATGAGACAAATAAGGGTGAAAGGGACTGGGCGATACTCCACCACGCGTGCCCACTGCAGATTAGTGGAGGTAGGCTAGTGGTCAACCTACTGTTGGAATTTTCCAAGCCGCCTAAGAGGCATCCAACTAGCTTAACGACTATCACAATTAAGTGATAACCGGGACCAACCGCTTTACGTGCCTTCCGAAGCACCAAAACGCTCGATTTGAAATACCACTCGAACGGCTAATCATGCTACACCAAGAGTGCTTCAATTTCATCTTTGACCTCTTAAGCTCAGAATCACAAAATAAATAACATTATTATTATATTTATCTCTTGAAAATAAATTATACGTAGTACATTGTCAGCATGAAATTGGATGCTTGAATAAAAGGAGCGAGAAAATACGCAGTATAAATGACGATACGAACAAATATTTGGGGGTAAACATAATTATGTAACTTTGAATTTATATTATTTGAAACAAAAATAAACATCTCGGTAAGAATAAGGCAGAGTTATGCCGATAATGCCGTTATGCTGTAAAGTTAATACTGTAATTCGAAAGATGTTCACACAACTTATTGAATATCTATACAAATAAATAATATTATATATATATTATTTTATATAATATTGAAGTGTCTGTTTATATTGCGAAACCAATGGAACTATTTTTAAAATTTCGTCTGTCTGTCTGTTTGTTTGTTCTGGCTAATCTCCGAACGGGTGGAACCGCGCGGTCAGCTAGTTGTAAATATAATTTCAACAACATTTTGTAGAGCAGATAATCAATCCAGCTAGGTCTCATTATTCTAATTTGGCGTAGGCTTTTTTAATCGTTGATGAAGCCAGATCTATTTTAGATCGCATTATCAAGTTAATTGGGTACAATTTGGAAGTAATTAAAAACTAAACTTTGTTCGCTGAATTTTGCTGTATTTCAAAGCAGGGATGGTGCTAAAAGTTTTTACAGACTGGCTTCAAATAATTTATTTGTTGTGTTTAATTTTAATTGTTTTATTTTTGCTTTTGGGTGTCGACGATTTCAAATGATAAAAGTATTATTTTAGAACTTTATCGCATATTACTTTTTTTTTTTTTGCTTATATGGATACACTTTTCGCTTCTTCATTCCTTATGCGAACAGCAAAGGAGTGGAACTCTCTTCCGGGATCTGTGTTTCAACATCATCGACATCTTCAACCTAATAAATGTCTTCGAGGTCAGAGTGAAAAGGCATTTTCTGGGTTAGCGTGCTCCATCCTCGCCTCATCATTGCTCCTCCTTTCCTTGCGTTATACTACATATATTTTTTAATACAACGAAGCCTGTGACTGGGCCTGATGGTAAGCGGTTACCGTAGCCATAAGCACGCTTGCAACACTCGGGGCATCACTCACGCGTTACCGCCCTTTCCCCTCCTCAATGAACTCTGGTAACCTTACTCATGCGCAGGAACAGTTATTTGGCTGCAGTATTCTGTAAGGTGGAGGTTCTTCCCCAGTCGAGCTGCTCTAAGAGCGAATAAACGCTGTGCTCTATCTCTCTTAATAAATAATAGCAATACACACACACATAATCACTTATCATGTTAAGATTGTGGTCAAACACAGGCTTATAAAAAGTAAAAAAAAAATTACTTGAAATGATTTTATAGCCAACCAAGTCTAATTTTCTGAAAGTTTAAATTTAACTGCACAAAATTAGGGACTGCTCCGGATAAAGTTAAACAGATTTGAACGCCAGTGCCATCGAAAACTAATTTTATTAATTGCCAAAATCTTGCTTCCAAAATAAGCGCTGGTTATCTAATATAACATTTTCAAAGTATTATTTTGATCTCGAGTATCGTAAAGTTTTACATAAGTATACTTTTGGCACTTACAGAGTCTGAAGACAAAGGTCTTCAATCAGTGCGTGTTACCAGTGATGACATAGATAGATAGATAGATAGATAGATAACACCACAAAAATAATAATAATACAAGAGCTTAAAAAAGAAAGTGCTACAATGGGCGGTTACATACCTACGGGACAGGGTCCGAAATGAGGACATTCGTAGGAGAACAAAAACGACGGACATAGATCGTAGAGTTAGTAAGCTGAAGTGGCAATGGGTAGGCCACATCGCTCGAAGAGCCTATATAACCGATGGGGAAGAAATGTTCTCGAGTGGCGACCACGTACTGGCAAGCGCCGAGCGGGACGACCTCCCACCAGGTGGACCGACGACCTGGTCAGAGCATGTGCTGGGCGCCGCTGGATGCAAGCGGCCCAGAACCGTTCGAAGTGGAAATCAATGGGGTAGGCCTATGTTCAGCAGTGGACATCCATGGGCTGATATGATGATGACTATGGTAGTTGTTAATATTTCAGAAAACTTTTAAAAACACTCTTAAACCAATAAAATTCCTAGACCGAAATCAAATCGCCTACAAATCAAAGTTATAATAACTACAGAAATGAGAGAAGGATGAGATTTAAAGGGCTCGCATCTCGCCCATGTAAAGAAATTCCAATTTCCCCTCATTTGCGTATGTGTGAAATGAAATCACAAACTCAAATGAATAAACTGAATTTGATAGAATATCAAACTTCCTACTTCCATCAGATACCTATGTTTTGTTGTTTGCGGGTAGAATCAAAGTCTTTGGGTACGATGCCGATGGGTGGGGTGTTACGAAACTCGATTCGAAATTTAATTTCATTGTAACAATCTTTTGTTATCTGTGTGGGTGCGGCATGATTTATATCGTTAACTTCAAAGAGAATCGAAAATTTCTTAAGATATTTAATATATCCAATTTATATATTTTATTTGTTTTCTCTTTTTCTTATGTAAATATTCTTTATTCTTCTTTATACTATTTCATCTGTAATTTTTTCAACTTATTTAGATTTAAGGTTTTATTAATTGTTATGGTATTTAATGTATATGTACAAAAATATATATCCAATTAGTTTTTGTTATAGGTCTGAATTTAAATCGGGAACAGAAACTTTTTGTAGGGAATAAGACTAAGTGTAGTATAACTTTTAGTAGGGAATACAATTTAATCGTTTACCTTATAGTCGTTCACTCATGATGTCAACCTACCCATGAGTATTTTACTGATGTTACAAATATCTCACTTTTATTGGGCTCTATAACAATATTTCATTTAATGTCCATTCCAAATATATGCCAATTCTCAAATATAGGGATATTAGTTTTTAGTGCAAAATGGCTTTCAGAAACCAAGAACACAGTTTTGGAATACTATATTCATATCGCTAAACAATATATGAAATTTTTTCTCGTCCTATAGAAGTTATGGAAGAATGTATTGTACTTAGGTAGGTATCAAGAGAGGGCTGGCAAGAGAGGGCTCAGCAAATGACTTTGTGGGTCCAGAACCATGTGTAGGCATTTCGACGTGTCTCGTAAAGGCCACATTTAGGGAGTTCGCAGATCACAGCCAACGAACACATTGGCTGTCTAACACCGGTCTACAACACTCCAAGAAATTCCTAGGCTCTACGTTTAAAGCCCGGGAATGCATTTGGAACATGAGTAGGGGGCAAATCCGCTACCTGCTTGGGGCCTTTACTGGGCACTTTGGAACCAACGACATGCTCATGAAGATGGGTCTAACCGCGACACCAATGTGCAGGTTGTGTGGGGAGCATACGGAACGCATGGAGCACCTTCTGTGTACATGCGATGCACTGGCTGGTAAGCGAATGAGTCTCCTAGGGATCGGATATCCAAAACCAGAAGACTACAGGCTCATATCTCCTAGCCTCGTTGTAAAACTCATGAAAAGAGTTTTCAACGAGACTGGGGAGGAGTAAGTTATCTAGGGGACCACAATAGATCCCAATGGGTCGAAGTGTCCGAGTTATTCCTCGGCCCCTGCACAAGATAAGATAAGATAAGATAGGTAGGTATCAAACTTGTCAATAATTGCACAATTGTTATACTCCAGCTCTTAATAGCCAGTTCGGCTATTAAGGGCTTCTATCTGCCTTTTCTAGAATTTTTGTGATTCCCACCTTTGGCCAAGTTAATATTTTGATAACCTATCCAGAGTCCACTAAAAGAGTAAGTAAAAGAATTGAGAAACTCAACTACATGGATGAGAGAGTATTTGAGATCTAAGAAGCCCAAATCTGTCAAAGTATATTAGTAATAATAAACATGAATTTATCAACTCCAGAGTAAATGTTGATGAACCAACCAGAGTTAAACTATTCCGGAGAATAATGTAATAAAATATAAATGAAACTTAAAATACTAAAAGCCGTTTCTTGTCAAATATAATTAGCAAGCCGAGAGAAGTTTCAACGAACTTTAAAACCGGAGTTATGGAATTTAAAACTACACGTTGCTCCAACTTGGCCAGGTGTGAATTACAAATTCATGGAATATTTTACATTGAATTTGTTTTAACAATATTAAAGTTACTTTTACGTACTGATGTTCAGTATAAATAAATGTAGTTCCTATTTAAAATTTATTTCTATCTCATTATCAGCATGTATTGTCTATGTGTATGTCCACTGTTGAACATATTATGCTCAATATATTCCACGATATTCAGTTCTTTACATCTACCTGATTTTTCTAGGGTTTCCAATGACACGGTAGGCGTGGGTGTAAAAGTACAAATTTCCCTTACTTCACTCACGTTAAAGAAAGAATTGATGGCATATGGCATTATTGGAAAAGGTAGGCAGCACAGCATACATAATTAAATTCCCGTCCATATTTTTTTATATATTAGCATCAGCTATGATATGGACTTGACATTATCAAGTTTCATTTTAAACATATTTTCTGCATTCTGGCCAATGGCTTTTCAATACAAGCGCTGTAGGGTTTCAGAGTACAGATCTGGATTATGTATATTCAAATTTTTTATTTCTTTTAAAAGCATATTATTTCTAGAAATGTTAATTAGATAAAATAAAGAGTGAAATAAAAAATATATAAGTACGTATTACACTAACTTCTGTAGGATGTATTTTTTTTACTGCTTACATTTATGAATATCTTCAATTTATTCTTTAAGTTATGAAATAGATTCAGAAATAAATTTGAAAACTCGATATAAATTATACTTAATTCTTAAAACCCAAACGTGGTGCCTTAATCTAGTTCAAATCTATAATTAAGTAAGAATCATCTGAAAATGTGATCAATATCTCTTTAATTAAGTGCGTTAATACGGTCGACGTTAACTGTCGGATTACCTTTATCCCTTTTTACTGCGGTAGTGTTAAAAGTAATCCCCTTTTATGATACATTGGCATTAACTTGATCTACTGATCGCTATCCTACTTTATAGGGACGTTATATTGTTATTATTTTAGGTTCAGTATATATATCTAAGTACTTTCAAGCTCGAGACGTAAAATGGGATTCTATGAACAAAGATTTTCCACTCCATTTAATCCAGTTCTTTAATGGTTAGAAGAAAAATAGTACTTACCTAAAGTATTATGGCCTATAACAATGTATGGAACATTGCTCTTTGGTAACTATGGAAATAAAATAAAAAAGTGGTACATTTGAAAAAGTATTTCGAAATAACCTCTTTAGTTTCATGTCACAATATCTTCAAAACGGCATATTTATTCAGGACAAATAATTGAGAAATAAACATAAAAAGGGATCCAATGTTACGCTTTACTTACTTTCGTGTTATGCTTCCGCGGTATTTGGGCATATTGGGCTTAAAGTTATTTGACCGAGGGACGTCCTCAATAGGTTTTTGTTCAAGGACTAGTCCGGATTAAAAAGGGTATAAATTCTGGTTATCCATAGGGCTCCTGAATTATGATCCATCGATATATTAATGTTATAATAACAATTTAGAGTATGCTCATATTAAGAATTACTAGATAATATATAGTCGTCAATGTAGACAATGTAAGACAACCTGTCTTATTACATACGATATTAGGATTTTTACACAAAATCATATTCAAGGCTATCGATCAATCATAATGTTAAATTTTGGATGTAGTAAAGTAGCTACATTATGTGTTATGTACATTTAAAATGGTAATTTGCTCACATGTGAATTTGATGTAATACACTGGTTAGCCCCATAGTCCTAATGCAATGGTTTCAACTCAACTCAACTCAACAAAGGGAGTCGCATCGCGAATTGTGCTCACAGTGTGCTCGTTCGAGGCTCGGCTCGTGCTCGATTCGCGTAGCATGGACGCACCATTAGATTTTAACTACCTATTTATGTGATAGTTTCTATTTTTATTTTTTTTGAAGTTATCAAAATAGCTTAAAGAAAGCATTACGTAATGACAATAATAATTTATATGAAAATTATAATATGAAGAGTAACTACTCTATAATCAGCACAAATATTTCCACAAGGTATTTACTTAACTGTAATTTACACTGTAGGCTAATAAATTGTATCGAGAAGTCTAGAAAACTTTGCCAAAGTTTTGTACAGGTGTAAATAAATATTTTGCAGAACTTGGTATACTCTACTCGCTCAGACTTTTTATGGTACTTAAATAAATTATAAAAATGAATAATATTTTATAATATTTAGTAAATTATATATGAAAACTTCCAAGTATTTTGAACAAACCTTTAAGAATTATTCTGTTAAGAAACTGTTAAGTTATTTATGTGACACTCTAGTTTAAATCTTAGTCTTTGAGAGCATTAGGTATGTAAATGTTTCCCAACTTAATTTCAGTGTACCTAGTAAGTAACAGACCTAAAGAAGATCCTAGAAAAGTAAAATAAGCGTAGTTAAGATCAACTCCATTCAGGTTTCACATACTTTCGGTGCAGCAAAATAAATCAACCTCGTTTGTCAGAAATGTTCGTATACCTCCTTTTCTCTCTTTTTCTCAGGAATGTGGCATGTTTTTTATTTTTGTGGTTTTTGTATTTTTTGTATGGATATTATTATTATATGTTTTCTTCTATCTACGTACATTTATAATAGTTAAGTTATCAGCTTAGAGATGCGATGGATAAGCAGACAGTCACTTTTAAAATTATTAAAAAGAATACAGTCTTAAAATCGATTAAGAAGTTTAGCCATGAAAATTTGATGAGTAGGCAGGTTCATTCATATTTTTTATCATAACCATACTGTAAAGTAAGAAGTGCAGTGTTTGTATAGTAGTATATTCTTCATATAATAGCTCAATATTCGTATACAGATCTCTGAACCAAACTTTTTTTCAAAAGAACAAAACCCTACAAACTTAAATGATCAAACTACTAGAACATTATAGAAAGTCGTTTTTGTTTCACTCTAATAAGTTTGCCAGCAGGAGAGGCTTTACTGCCTTAATTCCTATCTCTTGTACACAGTTCAGGCCATTCAACGTCCCAAAGTCCAACAAAATGTCCTTCAGTCCTATTTTGTTTGTCCCCATTGTCTGCTATGAGAAGGTTTTCCGAATTGAATACAACCTGGGTCTTTGTCTTCACACTATTGACCTCATTTTTCAAAGATGGCAGCTTAAGGTTCTATCATAGTCAAAAGTATGGGCTCATTATTTAGTACTGTATTGGTTATTGATAAAATTTGAGGTGTCTGTATTAAATCATTCGCAAATATACGTTAATTACTTTTGTGATATATCTGTTGTTGTTGGAATAATAGTGATAATAAAAAAAAACTTAAGTATCAATAAACTGACACAAATACAAATGAGTCATCCAAAAAAATTGAGATTTAAATTTTCTGTATCGAGAATGCAATCCATCTCTATGATTCAGTTATTGTCGTTTATTTTTAATTATTCCCTAAATGGACCGTTTATTTGGAAATAAAATTAAACTGAAATCTTATTTCTAGCTTTTCATCTCCATGCATGTTCATGTAATTGGCTATATAGCCAAAGGTGTAAGTACGGTACTAGGTTAGCCTACTGTAACACCTCTATCAACCATTGAAACCGCGGCCACTTGACTTCATAACCCTTTCGAGACACCTTCTAATTTGATTAAAATAGAGCGTCTCCTAACATCAAGTTCAGAGTTGGAACGTATGTGGCAGGTGTGCTCATCGAGCGGGCCGCTTTCACGGGCCAGTTGCCGCGACCCTTTGATTTTCCACTTCGTGCATCGCTTGAAATAGACCAGACACTGCGCTAGAGAGCAATGGTGATATCTGCCGTCTCGGTTGTAAAGATATGTGATGGATTATTTATGTTTTGAGCCTTTGTGACGGTAAGAAAATTGAGATTAATGGTTGCTTGATAAGTGATAATGTTATTTTCCTTTTTGTGATTAGTATTACTTCTTTCAGTTCCGACGGACAATCTTTAATCAATCTCATTATTGTTATTCGGATTTACATCAAATTGTTAAATATATGGATAGTATCTCTTTTCGTTCATGATTTATCGTTGAAATTTTGATCTAGTACGCGTATCTACTTCAGATTTATACAGCTTTATACCTAATAGGCTTATGAGAGATTTAAAAAAGCCTAGTGTACCTTGTTGCTTTTTTATCTCTCATAAGCCTATAAATTCTAGACAGATCTAGTCATACATTATTAAAATGATATTTGGCGAGTAATTCCCTGTTATCATTGTTTCGACCTTACTAGTATTAAATAAAAAGCCCAATTTACTATTTACACCAAAACACCTACAAATAAAGATAAACTTTTAGACGAAATTCTGTAGCTATATTAAAGTAAAGTTCACTGACTCCAGAGCATATTTTATGTTCAGTGAGCTAATTAGACGCTTATTACAAGCGTTGAAGCGCTGTAAGCCACTGTAATTACTGTCGTAAACATAGTTATGATTTAATTAATGTGACACGTCTATAAATTACTGTAATTTCGAATGAGAAGTTTCCTTTCTATCTGTAATATTTAACTGTCAGTGACAGAAGAGATATTTTTGAAAATAATTTTATTAAATTATAATAATGAACTCGTACAAACAACCGGTAGGTATAATTATCATTAGTTGATTGAAAATAAGTATATGAAAATCATCAATAAATATGCTCAATAAATCCTAATCCTAACTAATATTATAAATGCGAAAGTGAGTTTGTTTCTTTGTTACGCCTTCACGCCTCATCTACTCACAGGATCATCATGAAATTTGGCATGCAGATAGCATATGGTATGGAGAAGGACATAGGCTAGTTTTTATCCCGAGAAAGCAGGTGAACCGCGGGAGACAGCTAATCATAAATAATTGGATATTACTTGCTGAAGTGGAAGCCATTTTGAACTCAAACATGAAAGAAAAGCCAAGAAAACTTTGACTCAAACATGAAACAGCAAAAAAAAGGGTCTTTAACACGATCTTGACAGAGTAGGTATTGTACATTTGTACATATACATACATTGTAAATAATGGGTAAGTAACTACATAATATCTAAATAAATAAGCCATCTTAAAGTTTAAAGGCCGCAAAAACAAAGACAAAAAATTTATAGCTGTAGTGGGAGTAATTTGACAGAGTACAGCAGAAGACCGACAAGTTTGATAATAACTAAAATTAACAGACAATAAGCACAAGAATCCAAGAAAATCCTAAGCTAACTTCAATTCCAGACATTATTTAAGTTCAGTTTCTCAATTAAAGTTACTCGAACAAACAATGGCCATTTGAAATTGTTATATTTTAGATAATTTGTTTGCGTTTTATTGGGGATGAATTTTATTAGTCTTTATGATAGTTTGGAATTTCTGAGGGTCTTGGGAGAGTTAAGAACTTAAACAAATTTATTTGTAAATTTATGAAGCACTCCAGGTCAGGGCGGGCGCACTTGTCACGTGACCAGAAAAATATACCTACGCTTGCATGCGGCTCATTCATTGAGGTGTCACACACGTGTTCGACCTGACGCGCGACTTACGCTAACAGAAAGTAAAAAGTTCATCGCAAATTCTATCGAGTTTTTATTTTAGTATGGCACTCAAAAACCAAAAGATATTGTCAATATTAATTAAAAAAAGCGTAATAAAATACAAACAGTGTACTTATTATCAGTAATGTACTACATTACACTACACCTCAGTCAAGTGTATTCAACTACCAAAATATCAAAGGATTAAAGGAGAATGGCAGAAGTCCATAGAACGCTGGCATTAAACTTTTTTAATTTCTACAGAAATAAAAGTGGCGTGGTTTGATAGCGAATATTATGAGGTTCTATTAAAAAAAAAATTAAAAAAAAATACAATGGTATTAAAGAGAAATCTTAATTTTTGTAAAAGTGAGGTTAAGTGCATAAATGCTTTAACTTTAATCGGTTTTTTACCTCTATGACTATTTTAATGCATAAATATTTATTTTATGCATAACATATTGCCAATTATGCTTTGTAAAATGATGTTTTTATACTTGAAAAAGGATAACTAGGTACTTGTTGAAGTTTGTTTTGCTCAATGATGTTCTCGCTGATCATATAGGTTAAGTCTACTACACAGGAAAGTTACAAACTTACTTATCGACAATCTAAGCTTATAATATTATTAAGGATAAGTAGGTAATTAAGGATGACAGGATTATTGTAGCTACAATAAAAAATCAGTATTTAGTTAATCATAATATTTTCATGCTCATCATCATCATATTATATTAGTAAAATATCATCAAAGAAAGGTGCAGGGGGAGACAGGCTGTCTTGATGCCGTGCCCATGCCAAGTACCAGATGATTGACATGATATGAGCACAGCATCCTACTGTCCTACGTCTAACAATGCAATTGCAACAGTAGGTATTCCTTTATAGCTTCCCGGCCACTTAGAGAGCTGTCAATCAAAAAACAAACAAAGTATATTTTTCTTCCTTCATGTCTAGATTTAATTCTGCCCCGTAAAATACACTATATGATAGCCGGGGAAAATGTTAAGTTATCATTTTCAACGGTTACACTTACAAAATCAGCTCGTCCAACCAAATCCAAATTAGTACTTATTTCTGCCAATGTCAAGTTACATTATAGTTCCCAGTTATGTTTTACTACAATGGTGGTCATTGTACTAAAACTCCTCATGGACTTTTTGAGACATCTTGAACTAAACATATTCATAGGTTTTAGTGTTGCTAGTTTCTATTTCTAAACAAAATCGAAACATTTTAAGTTGAAAAAATAAAATATGTATTCCATTTCTTAGCTAGATCTCGTCGTCGTAAACTGTTTTTTATTTTTATTTTTATACACTAGCAATCAAAACATTATGTAAATCAATTTATTAATAATTTATTTTATATTTTTCAATGACAACACTATCATAATAAATATGACAAGGCAAAAAGCCTTGTATCCACGGCCTTAGAAACAAACACTGGTCCGGACTGTTACTAATCAAATCACATTACTAATTTTTAACGACATTTTATCCCCATTGTCAATAATAAAGTTAATCTGGCTATCAATATTATAAAATAAGCGCTTTTTAGGGTTCCGTAGCCAAATGGCAAAAAACGGAACCCTTATAGATTCGTCATGTCTGTCTGTCCGTGTATGTCACAGCCATTTATTTCCGAAACTATAAGAACTATAATGTTGAAACTTGGTAAGTAGATGTATTCTGTGAACCGCATTAAGATTTTTACACAAAAATAGAAAAAAAACAATAAATTTTGGGTGTTCCCCATACTTAGAACTGAAACTCAAATTTTTTTTTTCATCAAACCCATAAGTGTGGGGTGTCTATGGATAGGTCTTCAAAAATGATATTGAGGTTTCTAATATCATTTTTTTCTAAACTGAATAGTTTGCGCGAGAGACACTTCCAAAGTGGTAAAATGTGTGTCCCCCCCCCTGTAACTTCTAAAATAAGAGAATGATAAATCTATAAAAAATATATGATGTACATTACGGTGCAAACTTCCCCTGAAAATTGGTTTGAACGAGATCTAGTAAGTAGTTTTTTTTTAATAGGTCATAAATTGAAATTAATATCAAATACTCAGGTCTATACTACCATTTACTTATATACCTACAGGTTTGTACGGAACCCTCGGTGCGCGAGTCTGACTCGCACTTGGCCGGGTTTTTTTTTTAAATAGGTCCGAATTCTGTACCTTTCCATAATTTGTAATGCCAAAAAATGCCATCTCCTTTGTTTTCTCACGACACCTTACCCTATAGTAGAAGCGGCTATATCAAAGGGATAAATAATACAGACTCTCGCGGCGCAGACTTAGGGTGCATTTTGATTTAATACGAGCGCCGCCGCGCCGCAGTGATTATAACGAAGGTCGCATCGAATCGTGCGAAGTATTATGAACTTAACCGACCTTCTAACAAGGTTTAAACTCGCATGTTTGCTATCAGAAACTTATACTTCTGTACATTAGTACTATTATTTATTCTGTGTCGTGGTGTAGCTTGAGGAGCCGTTCTAAATTGATCGGAAAAGCTCCCGTGTGCACGGTATCCAAGTGGGTGACCGTCTATAGTGGTATTCCAACTCGAGCGTTTTCCATGCTTCGGAACGCAAATGAAGACACATAATTTGGAACATAATTCTCATACGTCTACAACAGTAGCTTAGTTTACCACCATCAATCCGCAGTGGACATGCGTGATGGAGTACCTGCTCATTCCCTGCTCAGCAGTGCGACATTATGGGTTGGTGATGATGATTTGTACTTTATAGCAAAGGATGTTAGTTTAAAGCGATGATAGGTCCATCGATAAAGCATATTGTTATATCTAAGCTGATAACTACAAAGGAATTCCGTACGCAAGACCTGACAAATAAAAAGAAACATCGTATAAAAGCATACAGTTACATGCAAATATCTAAAAACCTTGCAACTATAATAATGATTCGGCTCACGACATTTCTTTAATATAAGACCGTTATTTCGGTATATGGCTACATTGAAAACTCGTCTGGCATGTTGCCAGGTCCTCACGACCAATAATGTCGTGAGGGTTATGGTAACAGGCTAGAAAAAAGTTAATGAAATCGACCGAGTTGATATTCAGCCTTAATACAGTATAATATATTAATGATTTTATCGATAGTAGAATATGTATCGTAATATTTGGATATAAAATGTTGTGACGTCAAATGCTTTGACAAAAGCCGTGGATAAATCGCTTTGGCTTGAGCCTTTGGTGAAGAAAAATAGCATCGCCGAGCACACTGACATGTCCGCACATGCACTGAACCAATTTCTTCTAAGCTTACATCATCATCATCATCATATCAACCTCAGAACCTCTACTGCTGAACATAGGCCTCCCTCATTAACTTCCACATCGAACGGTTTTGGATCGCTTGCATCCAGCGGCGCCCAGCGACTCTGAACAGGTCGTCGATCCACCTGATGGAAGGTCGCAGACATTACACGACGAGATTATGCCCAAACAGAAGCCGCATCACATACCGGCAACCGGAATGGCAGAATATCTCTTTTGTTTACGTTTTATTTTTGGTATTTCACCAAAATCGCTCGTTCGTAGTGGAATAAATTCGACCTGACTACCCAAAACAAAGAAAACCCAGTTAAAATTGCAAGCCTGTATATTCACTGTATAAACAAGATATCTTGTGACCCTCAGGATTGTACCATTCATACCAAAGGGACCAAGTCCGGTATTAAGTATACATTAGGTTTATTTGCATATTTATTTATGTAGGCCGGGAGATTGTTTTCTTTCTATGGACTTTGCATAAAATTATTTTAATTTTATTTAATACCCCATATATGGTTTAATGTGGGCATTCTGGGAGAATTTAAATATTACCCGCAAGGAATTTCAAATGATCACTTTTTGCTGCTATAAAGGCTGGCTTGTTGTTTCCACTGCTACTTGAGTCAGTTCCGTTTTATCTTTGTGATATGATAGTAAAATCGGTACATTAAGAGCCAGTTTACGAGTAAGTGTGATGAAAAGAATATTATTTTACAATTAAGAAGACGAAGCATGTTTCATTCTTATCTTCATTTATTAAGATCTAGGTCGAATCGTTAGTCTTGACAGTGGGCAAGTTGCCTAAAAGTTGACAATATATCACTTACTGACCTAAATTACCTGCTATTAACGATCCTTCATAAACTTTTACTTTCAAACAAATATTTTCCTGTAAACAAAACGCCCAATCACGATTGTTAATCAGCAGTTTAACATGCAATAAATAACTTAACTAATTAATTAACTGTTGTGCAGTTATTAATCTTCAACGACAATGATCAACAGCGGCATTAGCAACTTAGCTAGTTAACATCTAGATGTATGTGCGGTTTGGCATACTTGTTACATAAATCATTTTATTAATATAACAGAAATTCAGCGCGCCGGATAAAACTGTTTTCGGTATTGTAGCACACCAATGCGCGGCAACGAGCTGTAGAAATGTTGTTTTTGATATCAGATTTTGCGTGACTGTTTATTTAAATTGTATCGAAAGGATAAATAAATTTATCTGTGTATTATTTAAAACTCTTTCAGTGGAAGCTTTACAGTGTGATCTTCTTTTCTTCTTGTAAATTAATATAAAATCGAACGTAGAAAAGTCTTTTTACGCACTGTTTACACACTGGTAGGTGCTTAGCCACAGCTTCAATAGAGGGTTATATCCAGCTAGGTGAATGGATGAAAGTAGTTACGTGCTTTCGTTTTTTGTTACCTTCACCCTAAACTCAAGATTAAAGTTGTATTCAATATTTGACGTCCTATGAGCTTTCGTCACAGTATCAAAACTAATTAAAGCATTTCAAAATGTATTATGACTGAAGTACACTACGACACCCTACGATGGCCATTTTGCTGTGAAGGTATCTCTCCTTGTCTGACTATGCGTGTCTCTTTCTGGCTCGTATATATGTGCTGCTAGGTTAATGTGAATATTATAACCGCGGCGGTTTTTTTAAAAAATAGCTGCGCTAGTATGCAACAAGAGTAATTAAATAAATTATTTAAAATGACAGCAAAGCAAAGCGCTTTTAGCGCTAGCCAGGTCAGCCATTGTCATTAGAATGCTTGCCAAACAATGGAGAGAGATTTATCCACGTTGCTATAAGAAATACTTGTAGCCTTTGCAAAGGATCAGAGGCATGATAATAATAGAGTAACGTTGTCGACTAATGAGAAGATACACTTTTGCTACTAAAATACAATTTTTTTGATGGTTTTGTTGAGTATAAAGATAAATAGAGGTAGATTAATTCTTAATTTTTTATGCTCTTGTGCAAATGCTTAGTGTAATGAGACGGTAAACGCTACAATATATTATGTGGGTCCATTTAGTAATATAGTAAAAACACCTATATATTTTGTAGTATTAGATACAGAGATTTCCTAATATTTATCATCAAGTGGCAAGACGCGATTGAGAGCTCAGTTACAAAAAAAACGTGAAGCACATTCATTATTGAATTTAAACAGGTTGTCTTAGAAGAAGTCAGGCAGAAAACTGGTGATAGGCCAATAATAGATTTAAAAAAATAAAAAAGTTATGTTATGTTATGTTAAATTAACGAATATAACCGTATGTAAGCTTATACCATGCAATGGGAGGACTGATAATGATGACGAACCTTTGAGTCAATCAAATATTCGAAACACAACTTAATTCATCCCTTGTGTAAAAGCGATGCGAACGTGGCAATGCAGCCAGCATTTTGGGCACGTTGCCTACTGGTAGCGGCTTGTTAGATTAAGTTTATTTTTAAGTTGTAGTTTTAGTTTTGTTATAGTTTTTAAGTTATTTTGTGTCTTCTTTTATCTTGAATAGATGAAAGTTAATGTATATATTATAAAATTATAAAAAAAAAAAAAAAAAAAACCGTATGGAAGCTTATACCATGCAATGGGAGGACTGATAATGATGACGAACCTTTGAGTCAATCAAATATTCGAAACACAACTTAATTCATCCCTTGTGTAAAAGCGATGCGAACTTGAAGGCAAAGGCGTTCATAACTTAAGTAGGTTTAATACTAGGGCTGTTTTGATATCGATGCGCTATCCGTCGAGACATTGGACTAGGATATGAAATTTCGGATCTGGATAAAGATGCGGATATGTGTAATATTATAGTGTTTTATAAACGACGAAATACATAAAAATAATCCAAACCTACTTTTAGGTCTAAGAAATATTATCTTTTTCAATTGTTGTTTGTCAATATGAAACAGATAGTAGCAACTAAATACTAGTGACTTAAGTCAACCCCTTTATATCTAAATGTTGTTATTAATTGGTCTCCGATGATTACTTTACTAAAATAAATCAAGAATATTTCAAAAATAATAAAAGAAAAATATCGATATATTTATAATCTAATTTAAACAGCCCTATCCTATCTAAATGTGGAAGAAGCAAGTTCTCAATCAGTTTTGAGTTTTGAGACGAGTTTGCACAGATGTAATTGTTACATTTCAGAACAATGGATAAAATTTGCGGTTGTCGACTTTAGCTGTGTCGTCGTGTAAATTAATTTGTTCGCAAATTTTATTACATTACATTTTAACCTTCATAAATGAACAACAACATCAATGCTTATTCAATCATCAACATTCACTGTTAAAACAGTTTAATTTATCCTTCTATACGATAATTGTATTCACGAATAGTTGGCGATATAATGTACACAAAATTATAATACGTATGGTTTTCATAGGAGCATACAGTTGAGACATTAGCATAGAATTCTCCCGTAGCTTTCCTTTCCCCATGGAAATACAGCATGGAGAGCTTCAAAATAAGAACAAGAAAGATAAAATAACTTAAAATCCGAACAAAAAACACAAGTTTCAAAGCATACAAAGAACAAAAAATCCAAAATAAAGTAACAAAAGAGATACCTACCTATCAGTTTTCACCTTATACACTGAATAGCAATACAAAAAAACCGGCCAAGTGCGAGTCAGACTCGCGCACCGAGGGTTCCGTACAAACCTGTAGGTATATAAGTACCACTCCAATTGACACGGTTCTGAGAAATTCAGTTACTAAAATTCTAAATTTAAAATTCGATGAAGCTTCATGGAGACAAGCAATACTACCCATTAACTTTGGTAGCCTGGGTATCCGAACCGCATCTAGTGTCGCACTTCCGGCCTTTCTGTCCTCCACTCACTCCACCCTGACACTCATCAGCAATATTCTAAATACTCCAGTAGCTGATGTTCGTGTCAGTGGTCAGGCGGAAGCAGCGGTTCTCTGGATATCAACGTTCCCAGGGCACACATCTCCATCAAATCCGGAGTCACAAAAAGAGTGGGATTCTCCGCTATTAACATCGTCGTTTGCTTGTCTCCTTCAACAATCTAATGATTCTGGGAAAGCTAGGTTACTGGCGGTATCATAAAAGGAATCCGGCCAGTGGTTGCACGCGCTCCCTTCTCACAAAATTGGTACCCTACTAGACGCGGCGGCGCTTCGCATAGCTGTATGTCTGCGTCTTGGCACTAAAATCTGCGAACCTCACTCCTGTCGCAACTGTGGTAATCACGTCGATGACCTAGGGCACCAAGGTCTGTCCTGTATAAAAAGCGCAGGCCGTATTTTCCGTCATGCCGCTCTAAATGATGCAGTCCGTCGGGCCCTTGCCTCAGCCACTGTTCCAGCGTCACTGGAACCGAGTGGTCTCTCAAGGGATGACGGGAAGAGACCAGACGGCGTGACGCTGGTGCCTTGGAGCATGGGCCGGGCCCTGGTGTGGGACGTTACCTGTGTGGACACATTGGCAGCGTCCCACATCTCAGGTACGCGCGTCAGGGCAGGAGCGGCAGCGGAAAGTGCGCAGACCCTCAAGCGTCGCAAATACTCTCGTCTTACTGACGAATATGTATTTGCGGCGCTTGCGGTGGAAACACTGGGCCCTTGGTCATCTGACACAAAATTATTTGTCCAAGACGTGGGCAAACGGTTAGTCTTGGCCTCTGGGGAACTGAGAGCTAGTGACTTTTTTGCCCAGAGGTTAAGCCTAACCATTCAGCGTGGAAACGCCGCCAGTGTCATGGGGACCATGGAGTATTTGGATGACCTTTTATTTTAGAAAATAAAACTAAGTTTTTCACTACAAATATGTTGAGTAGTAAATATATTTTAGAATATAGTAGAAATAAGAAGATAGTAGGATTTTAATGGCAGTAAATGTTAGTATAGACCTGAGTATTTGATATGGATTTCAATTTATGACGTAGTACTAGATCTCGTTCAAACCAATTTTCGGTGGAAGTTTTCACCGTAATGTACATCATATATTTTTTATAGATTTATCATTCTCTTATTTTAGAAGTTACAGGGGGGGGGACCACACATTTTACCACTTTGGAAGTGTCTATCGCGCAAACTATTCAGTTTAGAAAAAAATTATATTAGAAACCTCAATATCATTTTTGAAGACCTATCCATAGACACCCCACACTTATGGGTTTGATGAAAAAAAAATTTTTAGTTTCAGTTCTAAGTATGGGGAACCCCCAAAATTTATTGTTTTTTTTCTATTTTTGTGTGAAAATCTTAATGCGGTTCACAGAATACATCTACTTACCAACTTTCAACATTATAGTTCTTATAGTTTCGAAAATAAATGGCTGTGACATACGGACGGACAGACAGACAGACAGAGAGACAGACAGACAGACAGACATGACGAATCTATAAGGGTTCCGTTTTTTGCCATTTGGCTACGGAACCCTAAAAACTACTTACTAGATCTCGTTCAAACCAATTTTCGGTGGAAGTTTGCATGGTAATGTACATCATATATTTTTTTTAGTTTTATCATTCTCTTATTTTAGAAGTTACAGGGGGGGACACAAATTTTACCACTTTGGAAGTGTCTCGCGCAAACTATTCAGTGTAGAAAAAATGATATTAGAAACCTCAATATCATTTTTGAAGACCTATCCATAGACACCCCACACTTATGGGTGTGATGAAAAAAAAATATTGAGTTTCAGTTCAAAGTATGGGGAACCCCCAAAATTTATTGTTTTTTTTCTATTTTGGTGTGAAAATCTTAATGCGGTTCACAGAATACATCTACTTACCAAGTTTCAACATTATAGTTCTTATAGTTTCAGAAATAAATGGCTGTACATACGGACAGACAGACAGACAGACAGACATGACGAATCTATAAGGGTTCCGTTTTTTGCCATTTGGCTACGGAACCCTAAAAAACCAAATATGGTGCGTCCATGCTTGGTTCTTGGCGAACCGAGCACAAGCTGAGCCACGAGTGAACCTACAACAAGCACGATGCGAATCCCTTTGTTCGTGAAAAAACTGACAATCGCGCTCGTTCGACGCTCGCGAGCCCGTCCACGCTACACGAATCGTGCTCGCAGTGTGCTCGTTCGTGGCTCGGCTCGTGCTCGGTTCGTCAAGCATGGACGCACCATAAGATTGTTCAGACGATACAGTGAAATAAGTTTGAGATACAAGCCCTAAGTTCAGTTTAAATGGCGAAAAAACAACATAGGAGCTCATAACTATGAACTTTTCCACACGGGTGAAACCAAGAGCTAGTCTGCATTCATTATTCAAAATATCTGTATTTGTCTTCTAACGGCGTAAATTAATGAGAGTCGGGTATTCATATTTCCTCATTTCATTGCATATTTTGACATAATTATTATTCAGTACCTATTTATTATTATGGAAATATATCATGTTAAGTCAGTGGCTTATATTGCTCGTGACTGTAGTCTCGAGTCCAAAAGAATACGAAACCTGCAAAATCTGATTGGTTCAGATCTTATTAATTTGTTTTTATTATTAGCGAATCGTCTACAGTGGGTTGGTAGCGATGGGCGATTGTTCCAAAAAAGTAATCGATAGAATCGACAATTGTAAAACTGTACATTCGATTGTCGATTCATTCGTTCTAACGAATAAACAATCGAATAAAAATCGACCCTTCGAATAAAAATTGACGCACGCAACGAAGGTTGCAATAGTATGCATAATCGACGGGTGAGCGCGGGAGCGAATATATTCATTCATTCGGGCGGACGGACAAACAGAGCGCACGTCACAGACCACGCGCGGTGCCGCACGAAGCGTATTATGAACAATCGAAAGAAGTCAATTGTTATTCAAAAGATTCGAATAAATTGGACAATCGAATAATTCGATTGTTTTAGTAACAATCGCTACCTGTTCGCATTAAAAATCTTAATCTCGAATTTAACTAATCTATCTCTTTATTTAACATCTTTAAGTAAAATGCGAGCTCCACTGGAGTTACCTAATAAGCTTTGACTGTTAACAGGCGTTATTGAAGTTCACAACTCGGCAAGGATTGAAATTTACGGGTCAATGAAATTCGACAGTAAGTTTGTAAGCGCTTTGCTACAACGTTTTTGGGGCATGCGAACTACATGTCTCATATTATTAATTAAGTTTTACTATAACAAAGGATGTGATCCTTTTCTGTTTGATTTGAACCGCAAGCCTCACGTAAGCCTAAAATAATAAGTCCCAAGCTGCGATCAATGCGAAATTTTGTGTTTGTCTCTTTTCTACCAACACATTAGCTTGGATATCCAAAGAGGTAACGCTGCCAACTATGACTGCCAGTCTGCTGGAAACCTTATTGTTAATCGGCAGCAATGGCTCGACGAAATTTTCTATAATATAGATTGTATTGTTGTTATAAATTTTAATGAATATAATTCCATCTATTTTCTGTATATATAAAATGAAATTTTGCAAGTAAAACCGCCGGGAGGAAACTAGACGATCTTTTCTTTCATTATTTATTCAAATAGACCTTCGCAGGCACTTATGAAAAGTCTGACTCTAATACTCTAATACCGGTTCGGAAGGTTGCATTTGCTGAGAAGAGCCGGCAATAAACTCAGCAATTACTCTTTTCAAAACAAGCTAAGATTGATGATAAGATGAAGATGCTCGTCGGACCTCTTGGCAATCAATGCCGGAGTTCCTCAGGGATCAGTTCTCTCTGCAACCTTATTTCTGCTGCATATCAACGATCTGTTAAAACCCGGTATCTTTGGGTACGCAGACGACAGCACTGTTGCAGAGAGATACATTTCCAGCGCACGAGCCACTAGTGACGAGATCCAATTGTTTCGAGAGGCCATGGTTGAACGTTTGAACGTGACCTTACAGGCAGTCTCTGATTGGGGCAAAGCCAATCTGGTCACGTTTAACGCCTCCAAGACACAGGTATGTCTTTTCACCGCCAAACGGAGTCCTTACCATCAGGCTCCTACTTTCCAAAATATATCCTTGCCAATATGCGATCGGCTTGATCTCCTAGGCATAACATTAACAGCCAAAATAAACTTTGGCTGTTCTATTGAGTCGAAGGCAGAAACAGCTGCCAGAAAGCTGGGTATCCTCTCTAAGGTTAAGCGGTACTTCACGCCTGGGCAGTTGCTCCAACTTTATAAAGCACAAGTACAAGTACAAGCACAAGCACAAGCGGTCATGCATGGAGTACTGCTGCCATCTTTGGGATGGATCAGCTAAGTACCAGCTTGAGGCCCTCGACTCAATAGACCGCCGAGCCAGGAGACTCATTGGAGATGAGTCTTTAATTAAGGCGAAACTCACGAGCCTCGACCATCGAAGAAAGGTTGCTTGCTTATCGGTTTTCTACAGGATATATTTTGGAGAGTGTGCGCAGGAATTGTTCAACCTAATTCCACCATCCCCATTTTTACACCGAACCACAAGACGCCGGGAAAATTTTCACCCGTACGTTGTTGACATACCGAAAATACGGACACAGCGTTTTGCATCCTCATTTATAATGCGGACAGCAAGGGAGTGGAACTTGCTTCCGGCGTCTGTGTTTCCTGACGCCTACAATCTAGGAACTTTCAAGGCCAGAGTGAATAGGTTTCTTCTGGGTAAGCGTGTTTCATCTTAGGCTTCGTCATCGCTCCTTCTGGGCGGGTCAGTGGCCAAACGCAAGCCCATTTAATTTAAAAAAAAAAAAAAAAAAAAAAAAAAACATAATATTTACATTCTAATCGCACTGACAACAATTGCTTTCTTTCTTCTACTTATTAGGCAATTTGAGTGATTACTAACCAATCTAATTAATTAAACACGTAAATATGTACCCAAGACATCTATATCATTTCTTTTTAATTACTCTAGCATTAATTACTTATTTATCTTACATTCACATTACTCGCAAATAATGATATAATGAGAAAATGTATTAATATATCAAGTTAATAATAACGTTAGGGTGTTTGGGGTCGTTAGAGGGGGTGAGAGGGCGCGTTACTAAAATAAGAGTAAATTATACGAGAGAAAACAGACCTTAACATATTATTATGTCTAATTAAGTTTTGGGTTAGGATCACAGTGGGAATATGTAGCGTTTTATTCCATATATTATTAGGACTGATTTTTTAATCACTTGATCAAAGTCAGTCTTAGCCATTTATTTAATGTAGGCCACAGAAGGGCACTTATGAAGATCACATTTACTGAAGTTACCACCGTTTCGGTACTCGGCCCTCAACTGAGAAGAATCCGGTAAGAAACTTAGCAAGGTATTTTTTTTAAATGGTATAATTTCTGTAGCTACAATAGGTAAGCGTTTTTAAGGCCTTATCAGACCTCAAGCGCTCGAGCAGGACAGAGCGGGCCCAAGCGAATCGACACATTTTGTAGGTATTTTGGATTTGTGTTCAAATGAAGGAATATAAATATAAAAGAAAATCGTGGTGCGATCATTTATTATTATGACTATTATTATTGTACATTTTTCTTCTTAAAATACTGTTTATTATACCCATAAAACGCGATAAAAGCAAAAAAAAAGGTACATTTGAGATTTTTTATAAGGAGCTTATTTAAATCGTGTTTTGGAGCGCGTTGGAACTTATGAAACTTTGTCAACAGTCCTTTACGGGGTAGATACGACAATACGACATTAAATGAAATCACGTAAAGTACTCATCGCTCACGCGTTACCGACCTTTCCCCCCTCCCCTATGAGCTCTGGCGACCTTACTCACGCGCAGGAACAACTTTACACAACATAAAGTTATTTGGCTGCGGTATTCTGTATTCTTTACATGCTTTACATGCAACCGAATCAAAGAAACGCTTTTTTGCTAGTCCACGTACTCACAGCGCCTTAAACGTCCTTACCCGCTTACATTATGACCCCATCTCAAAAAGTTATATTACTATAATTAACGTTTTCTTCACTACATATGCTGCGTAATGTCGCTCGTTTGTAAATAACGTTATTTGGTTCATAAACAACTTTACTGCCTGCCGTTATTTGGGCACTCATAGAAATCTAAATAAACATTAATGTTTTATGCGACAGCCTTCGGCTGAAGCCGGTTTAGTATCCCTACGTAATTCAGGTCCAAATTGTAGAATAGTGAAAAAACTAATGCTTTTTATAATAGGAATTCCTGAGTAAAAAAAAAAAAGAAAGAATTCTTAAGATTTGTCACTGACCAAGGGTATACATAAAATGGGTAAATTTTCGACAATAGTGAATAAAATTCAAAAGCATAAGCCGTTTCTGAGTAATCAAAGAATATACATAAAAATCTACCTAGGTACTCTTTGAACGTAGAACCTCCTCCTTTTCTAACAGACTTCAAAAAGGAGGAGATTCTCAATTCAATTGTATGGATTGTATGTTTATTTTTGTTTGTTGCCTCTGATCTCCTTCGTTTATTAACCGATTTGGAAAATTATTTTTTTGTTTGGAGGGTGGTTTGGAGGGAGGTGGGAGGTTTGGAGGGCTTCCCGTTTGGTCCCATTGTCATCAGATTACTTTTTATTCTATTTTGAAGTCGGTTTAAGCTTTTTGTAAAACAGTTTTTATTTGAAGTTGGTTAAAAAGGATGTCGATTTTAAGACGATGATAGCTCAGTGGTAGTGACGTCGGATACCGAGATGATGGTCCCGGGTTCAAATCCTACAATGAGCTTGAGCTTTCGGTGAAGGAAAACATCGTGAGGAAACCATAGCACGGTGGTAGGGTACTTTGTAGTACCTGGCTGGCTACCACCCTCAAGTTGAAAATCTGTCTCCAAGCACCTACCGGTGTGTTCCGACAGCTTCACTTGAGAGCCAGTTCCTTCTAGGCTTTGTGTGCTTACCACCTTCGGCCACATCATCACTTAGCATGGTGAGATTGTGGTCAAACACACTCCAATACACAGAAAAAAAAGTCGTACACAAAAGTATTCTTGCGTAAGTACCTAATCTATTTTTAAACTAACTAATTTTAATAAAAGTGTAAATACACTCCTTCTATCTTTATTAATAAACATGTTTATTATTCAATACAGCCTACACTAAGTTACAGTTCTAACAAGCAAGTTCTAATTCTGTTTGGTCGTATAAGTTTTCATTATAACTTTTGGTCACTGTTTCGAGGTTTAAGACAGATTTTCTCGGGGCTATTCTCCAAATGCTGTAGTATAGAGATTTGTCTGAAACTTTGTTCTGTGTGATATATTTTTGGTAGTTGTAGAAGGGTCTGGTAGTGGACTGTAGGTAATTAGTATTAATAAGGCACTTGTACTCAAACTTCCCTTTATTGAGGGCACAAGAAAATGATACAAAAAGAGACCGAGAAAAACTGCGTACATATGGCACCACGGTTAGAAACAAAGTGCGAGAGTGGTGTTGCTAGTTGACGTCTGTCAAGATGACGTTACAATTTTTTTTAGTTGTAATTTAGTGTTGGGCACAATTCCCAATATATTGCCACCCAGAAAGTATTCAATAAACAATATGTAAACTTTGAACTAAAAAGTTAAATTTTTAAAGTTTATTAAAAAAAAAAACTTATACAAGGTTTTCAAAAAGTTACAAAAAGTACAGAATGAGCAAGAAGGTTCTTGTGTAGCTGAGAAGGCTCCTCCTACTCTACCGTAGTGTCCTTGGCATTCCTCCTTACCCGGCTGACGTTTCTGAGGCTGACTAGGCTGAGCATTTTCCAGCGCCAGTGCTCGGTGTTCGAGGAATTGCAGGAACGCCTCCATTGTATGATCCTCTTCAGTGTCCCTCTCGAGCTGAAAAGCTCGGGATGTGTACACATCTAATTTACGGGAGAGAATGCACAACATTATAGCATCCCAAGTTTTTACATTGGGTTCCAAGTTTGACGTGTTTATTTATTTTTTTCTTTTGCTATTCACTTTTATTTGTAACCGTGTTAGGAATGTCCCAGGATATTCATTATTATTAACTAAAGTAAAGTGATGACGGAGTGTATTATTTTCTGCATTTTATCTGCGTTCTAGAGATGTTGATTTACCCCCTTACTCATAAAACGTTATTTAACTAATATACTGATTAAAGGGTCACGTAAATAACGTCCCTCTGATGTCATTGTCAAATAATGTGACATTATTTACGTGACCATTTAATCAGTATATTAGTTAAATAGCGCTTTATGAGTAAGGGGGATTATGTTTTGTTCCTGTAGTATTATCTATGGACAAATCAGGCCCCCTAAAAAGGAAGCTAAGCAATATTGCTAACGCAATTCATTTTTTCGAATTTAAAGCAGATCTTATGCAATTCATCAATTCCAAGTCTTTTAATTAAGTTGCCCCCCAGTTAGTTACTTTATCTATCAGATATTTTAATGGCGTGTCTAAATAATTTTACTTCTTTCTTTCAATAGTGCGTCATTCCTTTTTTTCGCATTTACCATCATATTAAGTTGGATGTATCTATACTTATTATACTAATATAATAAAACGGATGAGTTTTTTTGTTTGTTTAAACGGGCTAATCTCTGGAACTACCAGTCGGATTCGAGAAAATATTTCACTTATAGGAAGCTACATTATCCCCGAGTATTACTTACTTTTTATCAAGGGAACGCGGGTGAAACCGCGCGAGACAGCTAGTTAATTATATTATTATTTACAATTGCGTACAGAACTCAGATGGAAATACTTTTTTATTCTTTTGGCGTAATATTAATTTATTTTCTTATTAGTTTGGCCTGTTCTCCTTCACTATGCATTATAATTTTAATGATAAAACTATAGGTATTTTATATTGTTGACCGTAATTCAACTTTATTATGCGAGGCATCCGGAAGGGTCTCATACTCTGCAAGGGTCTTGTGAAAGGGTATTTTCTTGAGTAGAATTATGCGACATCCCTTAATGATTCTAATTCTAAGGGGTCCAGTGATATTCCACTTGGCTTATGATAAATAATTTAGAAGGGATCTTAGCTTAAGGGTTGTAAATATGAGCACGGAATTTAAATTAAATTCTTCGATATTTTTAATATTATGTCCGGTTCGCGCGGAAGCGCTCGTGGTGTAGCATGATAAGCCGTTCTTAATCGTACCTGGATGGGTGACCGACTAGTGGTATTTCAAATCGAGCGTTTCCGTGCCTCGGAAGGCACGTAATGCCGTTGGTCCCGGTTATCACTTAATTGTGATAGTCGTTAGCTAGTTGGAGGCCTTCTAGGCGGGTTAAAACGAATTCTTTTAGAATTCTAATAGACACTAGATATTATGACCGAATTGAAATCTCTTTTTTACAGCTCGTAAACATACGTACATTATATATATATATATATATATATATATATACATTTGACGGGCCAGCTGGCGTGGTTGGTTAAGACTCTGGTTAAGATTCCACCTATCGCGCCGCATGTCGTGGGTTCGATTCCCCTACAGGACATGCATTTGTGTGCATGAACATGTCTGTATGTCCTGAGTCTGGGTGTAATTATGTATATTAAGTATGTATTTATAAACAAAAAGTAGTATCTAGTTATCTGGTTTCCATAGTACAAGCTCTGCTTAGTTTGGGATCAGATGACCGTGTGTGAGGAATGTCCCAGGATATTATTATTATACCTATCAAACATGAACACGAAAATGTATAAATAAGAAGTTCAGTAAATACATAGAATTAATAAAAAAAATGCCTCATCGCTTTTAAAATAAATTACACCTAAGACTGGAGGCCTCTTAATATTCTCTGTCAGACTACTATAAGTATGTATAATATGTCTCTTATACATCATGTCCTACATTTGTACAATGAGCTTCGGAAATTGTTTCGAAGTGCCTATACTTTGTGGAACTTTGTGAATCTTCGCAATACCACACTTTTGTTCCCGTGTAATCGATTGAAGATTGCTTTCATTCGATTCACTGATGTTCTACACGTTATTGCGATAGCCAAGGATTTATACAATCACTCTGTTTTATGTATTGGAGTTAGAATTGATGTTTTGCCTCAGTCAAATTATTTAAGGGTGAACAATCGAGGTCGACGGCCAAGCTTATGAGTATGAAGGAGACAGCTATTGTTTTGCTTTTTCTACTGCTCACACATATATCGAGTGGTATTTTTTTGCATTCGCCCAATAGAATTAACTAACTGATTAGTAAAATAATGTAATAAGACATAGTGTATCGTAAAATTGCATATACATAGAGATTTAACCGATCTGTAGATAACTACATAATCAAACAAATAAAATCAAATAAATAGTAGAATCAAACTAAGTATAAACTTAGTTTGATTCATTCTTAATCTGTATTTTTTGACTTAGATATTCCCGTCTGTCGAAATTAATAAAGACTATTTATTATTATTAAGGCTATTTGACGAATAATGAAAAAATGCCGAATATTGTCGAATATCGAATACAGTCGGCTAATCGCAACATCTCTAGATTACCTTTCACATCTTAGCAAAAAGTTTTTATCTTTATGGACACACATAATTTATGACCTTATTATCTAGGCTTACAATCTAAATTAACATGACAATATTATAACTAGTTTATTTACCGTAGAGTAGAAACCCTCTTTAAAATTATAATTACTAAAAGGCAGAAGTTAAAATACACAAGAGTAGGGTCCGGCGTCAAAACTTTAGGGTCTAAATCAAAGCTGGCGTCAGTGATCCCGTTTGTACTCAACCGAGCAGAATGCGAACTTCTCTTTTGCAAAGCTGGTTAAAAATCTAACTTAAAGTAGTTTTGTGTAATGCTTTTAGGTGATAAAGTTTGTTTATACAATTCATCGATATATTACTTAAATTTACTCAATTCGAGGAAGTATCTTTAAATAATAAAATTGTACAAACCGGTATGTTCCGTTTGTTCCCATATTTTTGTCACGGAATTATTATTGATGAATTTTGGATTATTACTATTGAAAAAATGGTACTGTTTCTGGAACGGTTTTCTTTTTAAAATTTTTTTTGGAGAGAGCTCCTTCGAGATTATGCTATCCTGGTACAATTTTTTCATAATACGTTTTTGGAGGTATTTAGAGAGAGATTAAATATAAGTAAAATGGAGAGTACAATATGTTTCATAATTAGTCAGTACCTAGGTAATATCAACAATATTTTGTTCAGCAACTGACAATTAACCTAAAATATTGATCACTGCTCAAAGCGGAATAGTTTTGATGCTCTAAAAATAGGTGCTCTAACGATAATACTTTCTACTTTTTATAATAAAACTATAAATTTTTATCGATACATTTTATTAAACTCCACAACTGCTGAATTTTGAAGAAAATAAAAATGCCATTAAAAAAAGTATATAGTTTTTTTCTAATTTCTTTTCCTGCTTCTACGTCACAATACGAATAAAATAATGTATGATAATCTTGGTCACAAGTTGCTAGAGTTACCCAAAATATTATTTTATATTGCTTTAAGTTTCACGAGGTGGAGCAGATCAAGCAGGGACCTATATAATATAGTACTTTTTGAAAAACATACTTCATATACATCCCTCCTCCTCCTTGCATCGTGTACCTCATTGCTGAGGGGCGTGACCTTTTTGGGTTATCTTTTCACGGACTATTGCACGCCATCTGGATCGATCTTCTGCTGTGTGGATAGCAGCACACACACTGGTAACCAATGCTGCGCGTATTTGATCAGACCAACGCATCGGGCTTCGACCCCTCGGCCTCTTTCCGTCCACCTTGCCAGTAATTAGCAACTTCTCCAGGTTGTCGTCTCTCTTTCTTGCAATGTGGCTTAACTTAATATACATATCACATAATATAAACAAAATTACTTACCAAAATCTAAAACAACATTGTAAACCGAGTCATACGCGGCGAGCAATGATATCTAACAAATTGTATTGTCTGAACCGCTGCGCCGGAAAATACGCCAGCGCTGAAACTTCACAGGTTTATGATACGTACCGTAGTACGACGTAGGTATAACGTAGATATGTACACGCCGCGTATCGTGTGCCCTCAGGTATGTTACAAAGGTTGAGTGTACAATGGACTTTGGCTTTAAGTATTATTTTTCCTAAGTTAGAAAACAAGCCTGGCAGCAAGCGGTTACCGTTGCCTTGAGAGGCTTGTGATTAGAGATATCGCGATGTTCAAAATCAAAATCAAAAAGCATTTATTCAGTTTAGGCTCTAATAAGGCACTTATGAACGTTAAGTTGTTCAATATTGTACATACAGTTGAATTTACCACCGGTTCGGAATACACTTAAACTGAGAAGACTCCAGCAAGAAACTCAGCAAGGCTTTTTTATTGCTGGCAGACTTTATTGCTGGCCCTTCTCAGCAAATGCAACCTTGCGAGCCGTTATTAGAGTATTACAGTCGGACTATCCATAAGTGCCTGCGAATATAAATTTGAAATAAATTATTATTTATTTGATAATAACTCACTCTAGAAGAGGTTTTCAAAAAGGAGTCTCTTGTTGTGCCGGCAGCAGAACCAGTGTCATTTAGAACTACACTACTGCGGCACAGTCTGCACACTGGCAGCACAGGCGCCTCTTCATGGAGCTCTTATGACCTTACTCATCTCAGGAACACAACACCATATTATCACATTTGCAACTTTAACTCATGCCAGCAATAAATTAGATCGACTATAATACATTCGTATTTTACTTCGTTATTCTTCGAAGTCGCTCGAATCGCTCGTTCGCATTATTCGAATCGCTCGTGGTGTAGCATAATTAGCCGTTCTTAATCGATCGGCAAAGTTAGGCTACCACTTTCATGGTCGGTACCTGGATGGGTGACCGCCTAGTGGTATTTCAGATCGAGCGTTTCCGTGCTTCGGAAGGCACGTAAAGCCGTTGGTCCCGGTCCCGGTTATCACTTAATTATGATTGTCGTTAAGCTAGTTGGAGGCCTACTAGGCGGCTTGAAAACTCCAACAGTAGGTTGACCACTAGCCTACCTCCACCGATCCGCAGTGGGCACGCGTGTTGGAGTATCTGCCCGTTCCCTTTCACCCTCATTTTGTGAAAGGAGGCCTGTACTCAGCAGAGGGACATTATAGGCTGAAAAAATTGCAATAAACGTGCAACTGCTTTTCCATAAAATAATAATTATTAATATTATTAATTATTAATCCTGGGGTAAAATTAATATGCCATCGTAAATAAACGTTTTCATTTGAATTAAATATTGTTCGTGTTATGTTACCAGCTTTAATCCGCTGTATAACACAGTGATTAATAAAATTAAAACAATTAGCTATCAACTCCATTATTAACTTCGGCGGGAATTAAATGTTCATTATTATATTAAATAGTTACAAATTTTGCACGATTATATGAACGGGATTGTGGAATGCGTTGGGATATATTCACTTTAAAATAAAATTATTTCGAGAAAGCCATATAATAAAATATGAAGCGAATTCAAAATAAAAAAAACATTATGTTTGTTTTTTTAAATTTTTGTTATAAATGATGAACTGACCAGGCTTAAAAAATACTTTAAAGGTACCTATTTTATTTAATTAAATCAGCAAACAGATATGGAGGCCTGATGCCGTCTCTGAACATCTGCAATAGCTGCCGGAAGTTCTGCGAGTATATCGCGGACAATGTAAATATGTTTTCACATATTTGCGGAACTTAGTAAACTCCTGGGGAAAACTTCTAAGGGTAGATGAAGGTGTCTCTATTTCGGGGAAATAAAGACATTCCCTAGTCGGGGATATTATAACATATTCCAGAAACTTATTGTATTAGTCCCCATGGGATCACTATCTTACTTTGTCCTAAAACCGATCTAAATTTAAGTGAATAAAATATAATTTTAAGACGCAAATATATTTACCTAAATGATAAGAATATAGAATATATTATTGTATCATCAAAATTATTTTTATTAGTCACGGTTCTATGGTTTACTTAAAAAAATAATCCATTTTAATGTAGACATTTATGTTGACAAAACTAAACATGACGATCAGAAAAGTTAGATTAAATTCTGATACAATGGCGTACTCCTTGCCGATGAAAAAGCATTTACACACAAGTTTCCAATGAAACCTGTAAATCGACGTTTTCGGGGATTGTTGCGAACTAATTGCGGCTGTGTCCGCTGGTACCCCGGCTGAATTCTCAATGAGGGTTGGCCAGTACGCGTATTACTTAACTTTGTTGCAAACAGGTATCGATAGAATACAACTAGTCGTCGATATTCAAGCGTAAAGCATAGAAGAAAATTATAGAGTTAAATTCAGAAGAGTTAGATTTCGATCACTGGACACTGAAAGAAAGAAAGAAAAGACATTTATTCAAATGTAACACAACACAATTACATACACATAGAAAGATAGACAAAAAAAAAAAAAAGCGGAACAGCACTGCGAGTTAAGCCTATGTTTACTGTGGTGTACTAATATGACAGCCATGTCTGTTGTCCAATACCGCACGATGGGGACTCCAAGTCCACTGACTACATCTGTGTTTATGATTATTTGCCAACTAAAACTTGTAAAATGATATTTCACGTGTTTAAAAATACATATATGATTATTATTTAAAATTGTAGGTACCTGTCACTCCACAATTTCATTATGTCATCGTATGCGCTATATGATTAAAGTGAGTTTTTCATATAAGGTTCTAGTTGCAATCTAGTGAGTGTATATGAATAGAAAGTCAGAATGTAAAAAGTAATCGCAAAATTACCAATTTTTTTTGTAAGCTTATGTTAAATTACAATTTAACTACGGAAAGTGACGATATGGTAGTTAGTAAGTAGCTGGCTCACACCATTTGGTGCTTGATTAGACCAATTTTAGAATATAGGCTGGTTACGATTGCAAAAGATCCATAATAGACCTGCAGTTTTAAAAGCACCTGTACTAAACGGTGGTCGTTCACATGAAATAAAAATGATATCGGCGTAACAACTACTCCTAATTGCCATACTTTAATTCGTGATTTGAATGTTAATTTTAAATGGTTTTTAACGAAAAAAACCTTTCTTTTTAATAAACTTTGTTTAAACAAAGCAAATACAAATTCAAAACCGAATACCAGCTATGTGTTTTTCTATTTGTATTTGCTTTTTTGGCCTCACTCCCGTGTTCCGCGCACTCTATCTGCCTTTTGTTTTGTAACCTTTTGTTCTGTAATATGTGGTTGTACAAATAACTTGGATCGTAGCGAAACGTAGCGTACTGTAATCAGTCTTTGTTCGCCATCATTGAACCACTTATCTTAGGTAGATAGTGGTGCGCAAAGGAAAAACATTGCGCTGTCTAGGTTTATTTGAAAACTACCCTTGATACGAAATAATACGTTTGAAAATACTAAAAAATCTTTACGCTGTAATGAGCGTAATAAAGATGTAATAGTTTACATTACCCTAGTATTCGTCTAGTTTTTAATAACGATTTATGTTCTTTTCCGTTGATGAATTCTATTATATTTCTAATAAACTGGAGGCGCGAACATCCATTATAATGTGGTGTAAGGGTTACAATAAGGTGTAAGTCAGTCTTGTAATACCCAGGTATTAAGATAGCCTCAGCCCCTTTTGTTTATATGACATTAGAAAGAGAAGGATATATTTTAAACCTAGGTATAACTATACTTGACTTACACCTAATTTATTAATAAGGGGGTCAAAGTTTAAAAATGTACTCATAGTAATATGAAAGTGCATGCAGGTAAAAACTCGTCTAAAACACATTTTCCACTGCACAACAAAATCTGAAATTGTAATCTCTATGTAATAAAGTTACTTTGTAATTAATAGTGTCGTGGTGGGGTCCTGGCGTCGTGTTGAAATTTGGCTGCACCATAATGTTGCAGATAATGGCTTTTATGTTAAGCTGAATGAAACAACACTTTCGGGGCTTGGCTGAGAGTTTATTTTTATTGAACAGGTTTAAAACCGGCAGATGTTCCATCTCATGGTATGTGTACCAGAGGAACTGTCAATATGTTTCAGACCTCGAAGAGCTCTTTTTATACCCCCTTTGAATCATATTGTAGCGCTGAGTGAAAAACATAATGTGGAGCTCATTTCACATCCCTATAGTCGGAATATCCGACTGAATCCGAGACGATGTTGAGTGAGCGGACCTGCCGAGTGGGTGGCAAAATGGCATACTTCGGAATAAACTTTAGGAAAATGTATGAAATGGGTCCTCTGTAGCCATAGATGAAAGAATCATGGCGATATACAAAAAATAAAGATTTTTACAGCCGTTGAAATGACGTTTTTATTGATCCTTGGTGCCTACGGAATAAGTTGTGGTGAGGCATTTAAAATATTTTTAGATCCACGGGATATAAATGCGACATTCTATGCCATGCCGGCGACCAAAACCGACCGGTGTTGTTGTTTTGTTTTGCGGGGTTTATAAACTGGTAATTTAATCTCAACATTGGAAGTGATTCATAGCTCTCTAAAATGTTTTATTTTTTTGTACAAATCAATGTATGGATCTCGCCGTGATTCTTTACGTAGATAATCCCATATTTAAGGGGGGGTCACATTTTGATGGGTGATTGACTGTATTTATAAAGCATTTTCCATGAATTGTGCAATCATTCTTATAAACAGCCATTAACATTATGCTTATAGTAATTTGTTTGCTTGTACAAAATAACTCTCTACGTCACGCGTCAGTCACTAAATTTAAGGGATCGATCCATTTTCATATTTACTGTAATTTTTCAAAAGTTTATAAATGTGCAATTTTGCGCCAACTCCTTAATAATTAGTTAAAGCCCACTTTGTCTCTATTCACACTATGATCAAACACCAAGTAGTGTGATAAAGTATTTGGGATTTAATGCACTGTTTAGCCATAATATGCATTTCCCTATGTTAACGACAAAA
Source organism: Achlya flavicornis (assembly GCA_947623365.1). Lineage (NCBI taxonomy): Eukaryota > Metazoa > Arthropoda > Insecta > Lepidoptera > Drepanidae > Achlya > Achlya flavicornis. The sequence continues at coordinate 12,520,068 of OX392482.1, forward strand.
TAATTCAAATTGTCTTTCAATTTTAGTACTCATTAAACCGTAACATCCTAACTTTTTCTACAAATCAAAATGAAAACATTCATGTCGCCGCAATAAGCCGTAAGTCTTCAAGTTTTCAAATTACATACGCTCGTAATCGTTCATACGAACCATCAGCCGTAGCGAGGGGATTTCAGTATTAAAATTTATTAATATTACCCTTCAGATGTGTGTAACTGAAAGATGCTCGACTCGTGGGTAGAATATCCTTATTTGATAAAAAATATATTTGTATTACTTTGAGCTATTTGATATAACGAAGATGAAAGTATAATTTTGATATGCAGATAAGCAATGACAAAAAAACTTTTAACAATAAAAACGGCTTTCAAAGTTTTACTAAAGTATAAAATAACGATAAGTATGTTTTTTTTTTTTTTTATACGACTAAGTCGGTGAACAAGCATAGCCCCGCCTGATGATAAGCGGTTACCATAGCCATATGGACGCTTGCAACACACGAAGCATCGCTCACGCGTTACCGACCTTTCCCCCTCCCCTATGAGCTCTGGCGACCTTACTCACGTACAGGAACACAACTTTACACAACATAGAGTTATTTGGCTGCGGTATTCTGTAAGGTGGAGGTACTTCCCCAGTCGAGCTGCTCTTTGAGCGAATAAACGCTATGCTCTACCTCTCTTAGAAGGCCACCTAGAAGGCCTGCAACTAGCTTAACTACTATCACAATTAAGTGATAACCGGGACCAACGGCTTAACGTGCCTTCCGAAGCACGGAAACGCTCGATTTGAAATACCACTAGGCGGTCACCCATTCAGGGACCGACCACGGCGGTGTTAGCTTAACTTGCCGATCGATTAAGAACTTCTTATCATGCTACACCACGAGCGCTTCTTATATACACTAGTATATAGTCGCTCTATTAACATTCTATCTCTATGGATACAACAATAAATAAGCTCTGCTCTTTAAAATTGCTGCTCCAAAAAAGTACCTACTACACCACTCCAATATAAACTAGGTAGGTACGCCATAAGTGAGAAAACGATCCTTCATAAGAGAGTGGATCGAAATGACGGTAGTAATGGCCTCAAACATAAGAGGTAGGGCCACTGGCGGTTATTGAATAATATTTTATTAGAAAACCCAGCAGAGAGTGACCATAAGTTCAAGGCTTATATTATAAGATCAATTCTGTTTTTACGTACTAGAATTTGTAGTGTCAGGCTTTCCGGGATGCTGGTAAATAAATTAGGTGTAACGCCAACAAATATGGCTTAAAAAATATTATGATAAACTTAAGTATTAAAATTTGAAAACAATATGTTTAACAGTGACTTATAGCCTGTTAAAAACAGTAGGGAGAACATTTATCACTTACACACCCTAGACATGCTTACAAGCGAACAAAGTGCGGCCGCCGAAGAGACAACTGTTAATATTGGCCAAAGCACAAAAACGGCTTATCCGATTACGATGAAAATTCCACAGGATGATTCAGTATTTTCTTAGGCATAGTTTAGTAAAAGTCTCATTATGATCAGATTAGCCGTTTTCGTGCTTTGGCCAATGTTAACAAGTGTCAGAAACGCATTTTCTCGGAAGCATCACACAGACACGCAGCGAGCGGTGAGGCTATTAGTGACAGTCAAAGCCATGTAGGCAGGCCATGTATATAGGCCCTAATAGGGCACTTATGAAGGTCAAAACTACTGATTTTACCACAGTTAGTCGATAGGCGGGGCAAAACTGTGAGTGCTATAACCACAGTAGATATATCTACTGTGCTATAACTGTCACGCTATTACGTTGCGGGCGACGAAGGTGGGTGACGTTAAATTTGCGAGGGGATGTGAGTGTCCGTTCTTCCCGTATTCTTTAACCAATGTGATATTACGGTGAGACACAAACTTAAAAAAAAACAAATTATTACCGTTTTACGATACGACCGCACTCAGAAATGAATAAATATAGTTGGAGATAGGTACTTTAATAAACTCTTATCTGTACGACATAAGAATCATAATGGGATTGGCAATATTTAATGGGACGAATAGTGGTGGAACAGTAAGAGTAGAATTGACTATATTCTATTATTTTATTTTCAAAATTTATTTCTATAGTCAGGCAGGTTGGGTGACGTTATAGGTGAGTGACCAAGAGCCTTCTTCTTCAGCCACAGAATTTTACGATAAACAAAAAAAAAAACACTTAACTTAGGTCTTAATCTATAGAGCTAAAATGGTCTCCCATTCAGCATAATGTCGCAGCACAAGGCTACGACGCTGGTTTTCAGTGGGTACCATATAGGGTATTGATACATGAAGAGATATTTTATACCCCTTTTTAGGGTTCCGTAGCCAAATGGCAAAAAACGGAACCCTTATAGATTCGTCATGTCTGTCTGTCCGTCTGTCTGTCTGTCTGTCTGTCCGTCCGTATGGCACAGCCATTTATTTCCAAAACTATAAGAACTATAATGTTGAAACTTGGTAAGTAGATGTATTCTGTGAACCGCATTAAGATTTTCACACAAAAATAGAAAAAAAACAATAAATTTTGGGGGTTCCCCATACTTAGAACTGAAACTCAAAAATTTTTTTTTCATCAAACCCATAAGTGTGGGGTGTCTATGGATAGGTCTTCAAAAATGATATTGAGGTTTCTAATATCATTTTTTTCTAAACTGAATAGTTTGCGCGAGAGACACTTCCAAAGTGGTAAAATGTGTGTCCCCCCCCCCCTGTAACTTCTAAAATAAGAGATTGATAAATCTATAAAAAATATATGATGTACATTACGGTGCAAACTTCCACCGAAAATTGGTTTGAACGAGATCTAGTAAGTAGTTTTTTCTTAATTCGTCATAAATTGAAATTAATATCAAATACTCAGGTCTATACTACCATTTACTTATATACCTACAGGTTTGTACGGAACCCTCGGTGCGTGAGTCTGACTCGCACTTGGCCGGTTTTTTACTAACCATTTTGCTGCAATGGAGAATTAGTATACATAGATAGATGATGCAATCCTTAGATGATAAGAAGTAATGTCGTTGGAAATCACCAGTTAATTTTTGGTGACATTTCATCTTACTTATCTTCCTACGTAGCCACGTTTATTACAACAGCCATTATACTGCACAATATAAGTCTCTCCTCTGCCAGTCCACTGGAACATTTAGAGCCTGGCGAGTTATCTCAAAGCTATTAACGAATATCCAGTAATTACTAGTAGAAAATTAAGTGTACCAAAAGAACCGGTTGGCATACTTAGTGCAGGAAATGTGGCACATCGATTATCGCGTTAGTGCAGGTTCAGTGATCGTGCGTCTAACAGCCTTTGAGCTCGCGGAATAAGCTACCCATTGAAAGTATCTATTGTGGTGGTTATTTATTAAGTTCGCTATAGGTTTATGGGAATTTGTAAGATAAATGACTGGAAGATTTCAGATAGATGGTAGAATTTGAAATTTTGCCTATAGGTATTCCAATCTTGTTTTGAAAAGATTTTGCTGTGTTTGCGGGATCTTCTCAGCAAATGCAACCTTCTGAACCGGTATTGGAGTATTAGAGTCACTTTTCATAAGTGCCTGCGAAGGTCTATTTGAATAATTGATTTTGTTTTTTTTTTTTAATTTTGAATTTTAGATCAAGATCATCTTTATTATATATATTAAAGCGACGATATCTCAGTGGTAATGAATGACGTCTGATACCGAAACGAAGGTCCCGGGTTCGAATCCTACAATGAGCTTGAGCTTTTGGTGAAGGAAGATTTTCAAAAGTATTTATTCAATGAAAGCTCAATCTCCATTGCTGCATTAAACCTGGGACCTTCGCTACCTCTCTTTGAAATAATTATTTTGTTTCAATGGAAAACAATATAGGAGCTCATCACGTAGAATTTTACAAACCGGTGAAACCAGAGAACAAAAGCTAGTCTGCATTCATTAATTCAAAACACGTGTATTTATCTTCGAAAGGCATAAATTAATGAGTCGGGTATCAAATATTTCCTCGTTTCATTTTATATTATGAATGGTACAATTATTTGCTGTGTATTAAATTATACATATTGCATGTGCTTTTTGTCGTATTTGTTATATATTGCTGAGTATTATACACAAGATCATGATTGCGTGAAATTATAGCTACCTATTTGGAAAGGAAATATACGAGATTATATAACATACGGAAAGATAATGTGACTGGGTGGGACAAATTACTTTTGTAACGAGGAATGGTCGGATTAGAAACGTATTTATCACAAAAAGTATGGATGGCAGTCAGAATGATTAAAAGCCTTATGCTGAAGTATTTAAGAGATATAATGAAGTGGACCACATCACCAAAAAACTTGATTCAATGACCAGCAGCCGCGTACCGCGTAACTTGATGAACTTTTTATTCACTGGCCTTCATAGAAGTACCATTACCTGGAGTTTTATAACGTTTAGAACTCATGCGGGTCATCGGATAAGTCAAAGGGTGGCTTTCTTAACTCGTTTGGTATTCACGTTTTCCATAAATAATAAAGAATTGCAGAAAAATTACAAAAACGCAATTAAAAAAAACTACTTTTTTATTTTTTTTTAATTAAATGGGCTTGCGTTTGGCCACTGACCCGCCCATAAGGGGCGATGACGAAGCCTAAGATGAAACACGCTTACCCAGAAGAAACCTATTCACTCTGGCCTTGAAAGTTCCTAGATTGTAGGCGTCAGGAAACACAGACGCCGGAAGCAAGTTCCACTCCCTTGCTGTCCGCATTATAAATGAGGATGCAAAACGCTGTGTCCGTATTTTCGGTATGTCAACAACGTACGGGTGAAAATTTTCCCGGCGTCTTGTGGTTCGGTGTAAAAATGGGGATGGTGGAATTAGGTTGAACAATTCCTGCGCACACTCTCCAAAATATATCCTGTAGAAAACCGATAAGCAAGCAACTTCAAAACACACTAAAAAGTATGAAATAACCTCTAATCTGAAACTGTCTTGAAGTCAGCGAAATATTTTCAATGGAATACAACGTGCTCTTTCGCTGACATCAAGACAGTGTCAAACAAAAGACAAAATGCATACACCTATTACATTTTGAATGTTTGTTTGAAGGCCCTAATAGATTACCATTCGAATATGCATGCAGTTCCAATAGTAATATTATTGGAACTGTATTACGTTTTTCACTACGTGTAGAATTGATAATCTCCTTTTTGAAGACGATCTAAAAAGGAAGACTATTTTAATGACGTTCATTAATATTCTGTAGCAGGTCTGTAGCCTGAAATTGTGGAATGTTCATTCCGAACAAAAGAAAGAGACCCGTGACATACGGACCGATATAAGAAAAGAGAGCCCTATTGCTTCCTTCCTTATGGGTTCGGAATCATAAAAATGAACACATATTAAAAATACAGGAATCTACTGCTAACAACTTACTTGATTATTTTTTGTCAACACACTGCGTCATTCCAGAACATGTTTAAACTTGCTTTGTTTCACACTAGTCACATTTCCAGGACTAGGGTTGCCAGGGGACTTTAATGTTACGCCGAATAAGACATTTAAAGAGCCAGACATTTTGTTAGTAGAGCCAATTTTTCTTAAACGTAGGGGCAGCCCTATGTAGAAATCCTACCGGGCCTTGACGAGTCAGTTGGCGTAGTTGGTAAGACTCTTGCCTATACGCTTCAGGTCTTGGGTTTGATTCCCACTCAGGACATGAATTTGTGTGCATGAAAATGTCTGTATATCCTGAGCCTGGATGTAATTATGTAATTTAAGTATATATTTACAAACAAAAATGTAAAAAGAAAGGAAAATGTATAAAGCTCTGCTTAGTTTGTGATGCATTTATTTTTTTATATTATCTATTCTGTCTGTGCTATAGGTTCATTTTCTGCAACTGTGGGACATTTTCTTCCCAAGCAAGCGGGCTCAACTCGTAAAAAAAGCGGTCAAGTGCGAGTCAGACTCACGCACCGATATTAATTTCAATTTATGACGTATTAAAAAAAACTACTTACTAGATCTCGTTCAAACCAATTTTCGGTGGAAGTTTGCACCGTAATGTACATCATATATTTTTTATAGATTTATCATTCTCTTATTTTAGAAGTTACAGGGGGGGGGACACACATTTTACCACTTTGGAAGTGTCTCTCGCGAAAAAAATGATATTAGAAACCTCAATATCATTTTTGAAGACCTATCCATAGACACCCCACACTTATGGGTTTGATGAAAAAAAAAATTTGAGTTTCAGTTCTAAGTATGGGGAACCCCCAAAATTTATTGTTTTTTTTCTATTTTTGTGTGAAAGTCTTAATGCGGTTCACAGAATACATCTACTTACCAAGTTTCAACATTATAGTTCTTATAGTTTCGGAAATAAATGGCTGTGACATACGGACAGACAGACAGACAGACAGACAGACAGACAGACAGACATGACGAATCTATAAGGGTTCCGTTTTTTGACATTTGGCTACGGAACCCTAAAAAGCCGGGCCGAGATTTTGTTCGGACAAAAAGCCTATCATGTCCGGCTAAATCCGGACGTGTGGTAGCCCTACCCGAGAGGTGTTAAATGACATGTCTCGACACGTTTGTTTTGTATAGTCGTAGTTAAGGGGATGCATGTTGGACTGAGTGAATGAAATAGCAGCTTCATTCAATGATACAACTTTACTTACTTATGAAGAAACTAGCTGCCCCCAGCAGTTTCACCAGAGTTCCCGGGATAAAAAGTAGCTTATGTCCTTCTCCATACCATAGGCTACCTGCATGACAAATTTCATGATGATCCGTTGAGTAGATGAGGCGTGAAAGCGTAACAATCAAACAAACCAACTGAAGAGTATTAGGGAATATGCTGGAATAGTCTGATAAAGGGAAGAGCAATGAGGACACAACTTAACAGTTTAAAGTACATTCGCAGACTGACTACCTACATCACATTATAATATATGTTAGTACCTAAAACTACCCGAATTTAAGAAATAAGGAAAGCGTGATAAAAATTCGCTTGGTTAAGATTTAATTAGTCAGTCAGAACGGTTTTTCCCTTCCTGACTCATCTTGCTTCTTAATTAGGAAAGGAGTAAGGAAATTGTAATCGCATTCAGAATGCTCAGTGAGCTCGAGACACTCGCGAATCTTGCGACGCGCAAAAAGAGCGGAGCGAAAAATAACATATTTTAGTTTAACTCATATGATATACAAATAATGCGAAACTTGGTATATAGACAGATCAACCAACATCATTCATACAAAAAATAACATTGACATTACCCATGCAAAATTACTTAAAACATTTCGAACTCTCGTACTTCGCTATGAAAAACATTCGAGCCAGAGTTTTTCGAAATAGCATACTTTCGTACTCACGTACTTCGCGCTAAAATACATTCGAATCAGAGTTTTTCGCAATAGCATACATTCGAAACAACGTTTTTCGAACTCACGAACATTCGCAGTACAGTCAATCGATGTTTCAAATTTCGAAGTTCTGAAATACAGTCAAACATGTGAATATAATGTAGTAGGTAAAACAAAATGGATAATGCATGGAATGTGAACCAACTAAAATCGTAAAATTACGCACATTCTATTCTCAAATATATGAAATGGAATGGTTCTAAAATATAAAAAAAAAAAAACTGGGTTACATTTATTTTTCAGCCTGCACTTTCTAATTTCTTTTTCTAATCCTGTTTTAGTATTGTAGTAATTATTCTATGGTGTATTGTTACCACAGACCTATAAGAACAAGATTGTTACGGTCTTTCTTCTTCTTAGTTTTAAGTTTGGCAACCAGATCCAAATTAGGAATTATTTGTGCCATTGTCGAGTTATATTATAATTTCCAGTCACATAAATCACTTTCAAATTTAGTCTTCACCGTCCATAAAAGTCATGTTTAACTACAATGGTGGTCATTGTACTAAAACTTCATGGACTTTTTGAGTCAACTTGAAAAGTCACGATACACCATTATTCATTTCATTTAACTTCACTGGTGCACATTGATTGATCTTAATTGGATAAAATACTACCGATAATATGCAATAAAACTCAAAATACACGAATTTATGAAAATAAAAACGAAAACACAACGTCACTCTGCAAGTTACCGCCAAAAAGTCCGTTTCGGGCTCTCAATTCAAAACAAACCCTATCGAGTTAAAAAGAAAAGTCGAGCTTAGCTGTTTCAGCCTACATTATCGAAGTTGTTGTATTTATAAAGACAAAAGCGTCCTAAATCGATGTTCCCTATCTGCCGTTTCCGCTTCATCGCGAACCACGTCACGTTGGGTAGTCGCTAGGCGCGCGGAAGATTTGCTATAATGATTCACACCGATAAAAAAAGTTGCTAGAAATGATAAATAAATTGTTAAATATTATAAAGAGGTAAAGTTTGTTTGTATGGATGTAGGAGGTACAGGTCGGTTAACTAAAGCTGGCACGTTTCAACACATTTACACCGTCTCTCTCGCGCAAAGTCAAGCTTATGAGTATGAAGGAGACAGTTATTGTTTTGCTTTTGCTACTGCTCATAAATATAGAGTGGTCTATTTTTGCATTCGTCCATTAGACTTGACTGATTGCAAATTTATGAGTACTGTGAACGTGCCAGCTTTCGTTAACCGACCTGTATGTATGTACACGTTTTTAATTATCCTTTTCAAAAAAATTACATATTTTTTTTTTTTTTTTTTTATTCGACTTAGTCGATAAACAAGCATACGGCCCGCCTGATGGTAAGCGGTTACCGTAGCCATATAGACGCTTGCAACACACGAAGCATCGCTCACGCGTTATCGACCTATCCCCCCTCCCCTATGAGCTCTGGCAACCTTACTCACGCGCAGGAACACAACTTTACACAACATAAAGTTATTTGGCTGCGGTATTCTGTAAAGTGGAGGTACTTCCCCAGTCGAGCTGCTCTTTGAGCGAATAAACGCTATGCTCTACCTCTCTAAAAATATATACATCTGCCAAACTGCATAGCAGTTTGTTGGCAGGTGAGCTCTCACATTCACTACATACTACGTAATCTACGGAACCACTGATCTGAAAATAAATAAATAAATAATTGTTTAGTGTTATTATAAAGATAAAATGCGTGTGTATTCCGAGCGCCTCTTTCGCCACCAAACTGTGTCGTGAAGTTTGGCGGAAAGTTATAATAAATAAAATAAAAACTGAAAATTATCAAACTAATTGGCTACAATAGTCCCGAGGTCTATATACTACTTTTTATCCCGATATCGCGAATGAAACCGCGGGGGAAAGCTAGTAATTTATAAAAATTCGATTATTCTTTATATTGTTTTTTTTATATAAGACGAAATTATAGGAAGCCTTAGTGTTCCTTGATTCAAGAGTAAGCGTTTAAAAATAGACTTTACTATAATTGAAATAAGGGTCATTTTTACATTGGCATGCCGGAGGGCCGACCAAACGCGTTAACAAAAGAAGTGTAATATTAAAATTTAAAATAAACCATATTTCAATTAAACTAAACTTTATTTTTAAACGCGTATCAAAATATTCTCTTGTCTCCGAGCCGGTCTGTGTGAACGGACCCTAAGAGTAGATACAGATTGGAACGCATAAAACGCTTGTGTTGTAGCTTGATTAGCCGTTCCGCAAAGTTAATCAGTCACCTGAAAGGGTAGAAACTGGATGAGTAACCGCCTAGTGGTTTTTCAACTCAAGCATTTTCCTTTCTCCGGGAAACGGTCCCGGTTATTGGTCAATAAGACCCTGTCCAGAAGGGGCGATTTCGCCGCGATTCTCTCGCGCATATTACGAGTCAAAGTATGGGGTCGCAGTTGTGGACTAGCAATGTATTCAAAGTCAAAGTCAAAGCCATTCAATTTAGGCCCTAATAGGGTACTTATGAGGTCAAAGCTACTGAAGTTACCACCAGTTCGTAAGTCGGCCTTCAACTGAGAAGAACAGGCAAGAAACTCAGCAAACATATTGGTGACCAGTACCTCGCCGTACGCACGTAATGCACACGTGGAGTACGGATTCCCGTTGCGTGGACCGACTTGAGAGCCTCGAACGAGCGTTTGGCTGTTTGGCTTGCGCTCGACTGCGCTCCGCCGATTGTCAGTTTTTTCACGAACACAGGGATTCGCATCGCGCTCATGATGTAGGCTCGTTGATGGCTCGTTCTATGTCCATATTTGACATCGCGAGTAACGAACGCATTCTATTCTTTCGTGGCTCGGCTCGTGCTTGCGTAGCATGGACTCACCATTAAGAGATATTCCTATTTTTGGATATTTTTGATATACAATCTTCCTTCTCTTCTCCGTGTATACAATAGAGAAGTAAATATTAAGAATGTATCAAATCACCAGCACTTAATGAGAAGTCTAGACTGTTTGTAAACTGCAGACATATAGACTTTAATGGCCTGAACGTATTGTTAGCAAGTGTCCAAACTACTATCGTAAAAGTGAATGCAGTCAACAACTTGATTGTCAAGATGCTACACTTTTAACGAAAAAGTTTCAATACTCACAATGGGTTTGGTAATTTAGCAGTGAAAGCGAAGTAAACAGGCATATTGATAGTAGAGAGCAACAGCTTGTTCTTTGTACTACGGTTGTAGCTGTTACCTAGTTTTTTTTTTGTTTAATATACAACTTAGTCGGCAAACAAGCATACGGCCCACCTGATGGTAAGCGGTTACCGTAGCCATATGGACGCTTGCAATATAAGAAGCATCGCTCGCGCGTTACCGACCTTTCCCCCCTCCCCTATGAGCTCTGGCGTCGTTACTCACGCGCAGGAACACCACTTTACACAACATAAAGTTATTTGGCTGCGGTATTCTGTAAGGTGGAGGTACTTCCCCAGTCGTGCTGCTCTTTGAGCAAATAAACGCTATGCTCTACCTCTCTCAAAATTCGTATTAGTACTTAGTTACGTTGCGACAACGACGATTTTAGAAATACAAAAATTTGTTTTAACTAGGTATAGACAAACTACATAATTCCGGAAGAAATTCTCTAATGATGGTAAAAAAAACAACAGGTTGCACTCCGGGAGTGCCAGCAGAAGTGAAAACTTGAATATTAACGTTTTTGTGCATTTTTGAAACTAGACATTTTTCAGATAGTGTTTTTATACAAGGGGTTTTCCAAATTTAACCCCTAGGGGGTGAAATAGGTGATAGCGAGTGAATTCTTTATTAACTTAAAATGGGAACAAAAATGGTACCTACCTTCCGGCTAGCTAGAGAATATTATAAGAATTTGAACATAACCCCAGTATAAATACAGTCTAAGTTGCAACTATTCTCCCTTTGTCTTACGAATTTTCGATCAGGTCACGTGACACCTGAGTTCACCTGACGCGAATTTAAAATTTTTTACCCATCCGAAAAAAAGTGCACAACGCCGCCAATGAAGTTTTCACTTCAAAAATACAAAAATAGTGTCCATATTTTATACTATTCAGAGATACTACTAGAAACCAAAAGATTTACGAGAAACGGTCTCAAATTAAAAATATCCAACCACTAAATCAAGAACTTACACTAAAATCTATATCTACGCTGTCCGGACGTCCATAAAAGTGAATTTATCGAGGTCTGTCACAGGTAATAAGAGTTATGCGCATTCGACAAACACGTGTAAGCGAAATACAGGCGGGCCCGGGGCGATCGTTTAGTGATGAATATTTTATTGCCCACGTTAGTTGCTTGTATGGAATCGGGAGGTCCTGAGGGACTCATGTTCGAATAAATTTTTCATTTGAGGAAATGGTTTATTCGTTGTTAGATTCGACCTGAGAGGGTTACACTCAGGGTTAGAATCATTTAGGCTTTCATTGTTTTTGATTTGAAAAGTAGTATTTTTATCCACAACAAAGAGTACGATAGGGCTGTCATCAATTAATTCTGCTTTATATTTTTAGACTGTGAAGACAGGGAAGACTGTGCAAGTAGCTACAGTAGCTTTAATATGACGACGATGATTTTAAAAAGAGATAGAGCCTTTGCTATTCTATCGTTTATTCGCTCAAAGAGTAGAAGTACCTCCACCTTACAGAATATCGCAGCCAAATAACTTTTTGTTGTGATTCTGTGCACGAGTAAGGTCGCCAGAGCTCATTGGGGAGGGGGAGGGTCGGTAACGCGTGAGTGATGCCTCGTCTGTTGCAAGCGTCCATATGTCTATTGTAACCTCTTACCATCAAGCGGGCCGCATGCTCGTGTACCGAATTCATCGTAGGTATAAAAAAATATAACGATGGAATGGATGAAGTTATCAGTTACTAAACTCAAAATTGTAGCGACATCTATCAGTAATACTGATCTCTTTTTCCGTGTGTAGAAAAAGTGATGGCGTGACGCCGCATTATCCTGCATCGCGCTTGCGAAGTTTTCTACGCAATCTGCATATATACAACTGTCCGACATATATAGTTGGACCGCGGTCCCCAGGTACCTTGACCCAGCCTGGCAGATAAATCTTCCCTTTTAAAATTGAGGTGTCATCCACCTTGCACCTCCATAGACCATTATGATAAAATTCGATTTATTTCAATAAATATCCACAGCTTAGTGCAATCTGGTCACATAAACATGCCTGAAAACTTTACAGGCGCAAAGTTTCACTGCTGTGGCAATCGTAAAATCTGGATACTAGTCCGAAGTTGAAAGCTCCTAAGTATGAATCTGGGAATTTAATCCCTAACATTGTGGATGCAGAGCATTTGCGTCTAAAGTTTTTAAAGAATTATTATTGAACACAAAATTTCGGAAATATCAATTTAGTGGATTATTTGTTCGTATAACCACTTACAAATACCCCCATTATTCTCATTTTTACCCGACTGACCCGGAAGGAGGGTTATGTTTTTCGAGTGTATGTATGTATGTATGTATGTATATATGTATGTATGTATGTATGTATGTATGTATGTATGTATGTATGTATGTATGTATGTATGTATGTATGTATGTATGTATGTATGTATGTATGTATGTCTATTTCTTTGGCACGCTCTGCAGCCTAAACGACTTGATGTATTTAAGAATATGAGGTGTCGTTAGATTCGTCTGAACTATGGGAGTGTCATAGGGTATATTATTTTTATATGGCGTCTACGGATAAGAAAAGAGGGGGGGTATTAAAAACAAAAATTACGTTATTATAACAATATGGGTATCAAATGAAAGCTTGTGAAAAGCCCATTCCATATATGTATATATTGTAATACTTTTGTGCTACCATATTGATGTAAACTGCAAAAAACTATGTTTAATGCAAGGACAGTAGGTATAGGTAGGTACTATGAGCGGTTACCGTACGTAACTCACAGAGTTGCGATGGTTGTTAGCGTTACTTTACCGTACCGCTCATTTACTTACTAATACTTACAAATCATTCTGTATGAAACTAAAAAGTCTGAAATAAATTAAATTATTAAAAGAAACAAAAAACCCGACTGCGTAAAACAAATATTAACTGAAAAGACAAAAACAAGCTTTTTAATCTATAGAATTTGGAATATAACTTGAATGTTATAAGGTATTGCAGTCGGGGATAAACAAATATTTAAAAAAAAACACATAGGTACTTAGGTTATAAGTTTGTCCCGACGACTGCAATACCTTATAACATTCAAGTTATATTCCAAATTCTATAGATTAAAAAGCTTGTTTTTGTCTTTTCAGTTAATATTTGTTTTACGCAGTCGGGTTTTTTGTTTCTTTTAATAATTTAATTTATTTATTATTACGGGCATTAAGGCGAGGTGGTTCTCAATTCGGTTGTATTTTTTTTTATGTTTGTTACCTCATTACTCCTTCATTTATGAACCGATTTGGAAAATCCATCAGATCGGGATTTGATTACTTCTTAGTGTACCTTGAAGTCAGTTTAAGATATTTGCAAAACAGTTCAATTATTAAGAAAAAGGTGATGCAAAACACGCAGGCCATACATAAAGATACTCCATCAAAAAACGATCTATGACCCAAGCTCATTACATGATGCAAATTCAAAATTGGAACATTTTAAGTCGTCCTTTTCCTTATTAGCACTGTGCTCACGCACTACGATGAAAAAGTTAATCTCAACTTTAGAACACCCGTCACCGTCAGATATGGGACAAGGAAGTAGATTTAATGAATCTCATCCCCCTCCTGACAAGTGGTACGAAGTACTTTTACTGTAAAAGCACCTTTACTCGCAACCGGCCAAGTGCGAGTCGGACTTGCACAATTTACCTTGCCCCTTAATTTTTATTTTTAACTAGCTGCCCGGCGCGACTTCGTTCGCGTGGTGCTACCCTACCCTGTGGTGCTACCCTACCTTACCCTACCCTACCCTGTGGTGCTACCCTAACCTACCCTACCCTTCCCTTCCCCCTTCACCCTTCCCCACACTACCCTACCCTACCCTACCGTCAAGCAGTTTTTTACAAACACTGAGCCAAACGCAAAGAGATTCCCTCCCGTAAGGCCCGTAGTGACGTGATTTTTCTGCTAATACTTATATTTTTTAACTCGTGATATCTTTTGAATGGAATGTCCGAATTGAATCATTTAAAAAGTTATATAAAGGAATTGAAGCAGTCTTGAATATGAAGTAATTTATTTTGATAAGGATTAATACCAAGATACAAATAGAGAGCCATTTCTAGCGGCGGCAATTCAATTAAATTTTTAAAAGAAAAAAACACTTATTGTGCCATAACTATAATAGTTAGACATATGGTATCGCGACACTTTTTGTAAATAATAATGTGTTCTGCAAAGTCGTAGTACATTATTTTATTCTATCATCAATTGTTTTCGCAGCGCACGCGATGTAATGAATATTTTAGGTAATTTTTTTACACCTTGGTTTACATTTTTGGAGTTTTAGTAAGGATCCCTAATTTTTTTGAAAATATAATATAGCCTATGTCACCCGGGGATAGTGTAGCTTCCCAACAGTGAAAGAATTTTTCAAATCGGTTCAGTACTTTCGGAGCCTATTCAATGCAAACAAACAAACAAACAAACAATCAAATCTTTCCTCTTTATAATATTAGTATAGATTTAGCTTAGAAATAGGGTCTCGTTAGGCACCATTCGGGTACGTGACCCTAAAAAGTAGGAAAAGACTATTTGGTTTGTGTGCAAAAGAAAAAAGATGGCAAACTACATGAGGCCTTTTTGAATTTGCTATAATTATGGTATTAAGCTGGATATCCCTGAAGCTGAACTATATGTAATAGCAGCTGCACTTGACATACAAGTTCCTTCTAGGGTTTTTGAGATTAGCCAAAATGTGCGTGATCACAAACACCAACCTTTCCTCGAAAAAAAAACCTATTGCTAAAATAATAGAGACCAATCTTGAAAGTACAAAGTAAGGTAAGTCAAGTCAGAGATCATAAAAACTGTGCCTTATTACCAGAGGTTTTCTTTCCACATGAGTGTGAAAACAAAGAGGTATCATTTGTAAATGTACAATCTCCTTGTATAGAGACGTAGGCAACTTGTAACAAGAACACGTAACGCGTGCTCCATAAATAAAGTGTTGTAAGTGGGGAATGTCGCGGAACTGGCGCGGAAACAATACCTTATAGGGTTGCCGCCGCGAAGTTTTGTCTGAAAGTAATCTTAAGCTTTTAATGAAGTTAAGACAATGTCGAATGTTTGAGGGTACGTGTGAGGTTTATTTATGCAAGTACATGTACTTAATGAATAAACTTTATAATTATATAATGTACGTCGTTACTCATTCCTAATTAAAATACTTACATAACTCGTATAACTCAATACAACAGCCGTTTCTATTTATATTTACCTGTTGAGTGAAAAATAGGTGCATATTATTCGAGATTTTTATTAACAATTTTTTTATGACCCTCTTCCGAAAACATTAATAAAATATTATTAGCCTACAAAAATTAATTATAATTAGTTAAGTGCCAGCCCTACGCCACCCCACGATAAAAGCGAAACGAGAGGAACCGTTTAAGTCTCCATTTATAACGCTACTCTTTAATTTGTGTATTCTTTTTACGGTATTATACTTTGAAGTTAAATGATTTAATGGTAGGGATGTGCCTCGGAGATTACGCAAGTAGGTCACAGAAATAGGGTCAAAGATTCAGTTCCCAGAAGGGACAGGGTGTCAATAAAATTAAAATGAGAACCTCATTGAAATAGATAGACCCTTTGACTCTCAAAGTATTTTGTCTAAATTCCTACAAAAGTTTGGAATGTTATCGGATATAAAATACTTGAAAGAATATCTCTTTTATCGGGGATTTATTGAGCTAGGTTTAGATTCCTCTTTATTGAGGATGAAAGATCGTGTCTTAACTCTGTTCGATATCTATACAGCTGATCTGTGAAATAAATAAAGCTTAGAGGTCATAAATGATGCAACGGATGTTGTAGGTTTCTTCTGTAATAAGACTATCTCTATCCTGAGCTAGTTTTCTGAAAAAATCTATTTAGTCCGTCATATACATTATCAAAAAATATTAGACACGTATTTTTTCTTTTGTCAATTAAACAAAGAAATACGAGGATATGGTTTGTTGAAGTTCCGCGTGACGTCACGGTGTGGTACACTTTTTAGTAACAAGTGACGTCAAGAGACTCCCGAACTTAGTCGCGCTTTATCTTCGTCAATTTTTAATGATTTGGTAAAGCAAAAAATACGTGTAATTAGAATTATTCTAATGCACCCAGGAAACATCCCCTTAGGCTAGGTATTTCCAAAATTCTATCGTCTGGATTCTTAGCTTTGTGTGCTTACGAACTTTGCCTAAATTAATCATTGTAAAAACTTATGATCTTGCCCCCAAAAACCATATCAGTTTACGTAAACATTTACCACCAACATGACGCTTACAAATCTGTGCGGATCCTGTAAACGTATCGTTCCCAATTTGTCATTTTGTAGGCTCATGAAATGAGGTTATCGTCCGTTATTGTTATAACCGAGCTACGGTTATAGACAAAGATTTATATAACAAAAACTTTACTGATTGATTTGGTGTTTGTGTAGGTAATATCATGGCAAACTGTTAGGAGCAATTTATTAAATGTGACATGTGACTCATTCCTATATATCCGGAAAATTTTGTATGTAGAGCCGGTACATTGAGGGAAAATCCAATTCCGCAACAAGGTTTTGCACTGATTTATAATAGTAACGAAAAATTACTGCATCGAAATGTTTAGTGGGTCCTTGACTTAACCAGTCAGAGCGCATTGAAGGTGTTGGGGAATTGTGAGAATAGAGTTCATACAAAAAGAACGTCATTAAACTTCTGTGGGTTAATTGTTCGATGGCTCATAGAACCTTATTTTTATGATCTTGGCTGCTTCTTTAATAAAAAGTGCTTGCTTTAATTAGTTTAACCATTTTTATGTGAACGAACTTGTAATTTGTGGAATAAATAAATATTTTTATTATTATTATAAAATAAATGAGCGATATCGAAACCAATCATGCAATGCTTGCTTAAAATAAATAAAACCTACCAAGTGCGAGTCGGAGTCGCAAACAGAGGGTTCCGTACGTTTTTTTTTTTATATTTGAGTTGATTGAATGAAAGGTAAATTGCGGTTTACGATTTATGACGTATTAAAAAAACTACTTACTAGATCTCGTTCAAACCAATTTTCGGTGGAAGTTTGCATGGTAATGTACATCATATATTTTTTTTAGTGTTATCATTCTCTTATTTTAGAAGTTACAGGGGGGGACACAAATTTTACCACTTTGGAAGTGTCTCTCGCGCAAACTATTCAGTGTAGAAAAAATGATATTAGAAACCTCAATATCATTTTTGAAGACCTATCCATAGATACCCCTTATGGGTTTGATGAAAAAAAATTTTGAGTTTCTGTTCTAAGTATGGGGAACCCCCAAAATTTATTGTTTTTTTTTTCTATTTTTGTATGAAAATCTTAATGCGGTTTACAGAATACATCTACTTACCAAGTTTCAACAGTATAGTTCTTATTTTTTCGAAAACAAGTGGTTGGGACATACGGACGGACAGAGAGAGTCTGACATGAAGAATCCATAAGGGTACCGTTTTTTGCCATTTGGCTACGGAACCCTAAAAAGCTTGTTCACTCTTACCTCGAATTATATAAATACTACGTACACTTACCGTGAAGGTGTCTAAATTATTCAGTAAATGTAACTGACACGCCTGACGTGTATTCAACTTTTTTGCTGCACATAAGCGGCATTGAGAACTTGACTCGTGTAAGGAGGTGCCTTAATTAGTTTCAAAACTAGAGAAAATATTCATCTTTGGCGATGCGTGCTTGAATCTATACACCGGGAAGCAATGATTACTAAAATAATGTCTGATGCATACCTACCCTTGCTGAGTTTCTTGCGTGAGTTTTTTTTTGAAGTTGAAGCCCAACTTCTGAATTGGTGGTAACTTCAGTAACTTTGACCTTCATAATAGCCCTACTAGGGCCTAAATTGGTTATGACTTTGACTTGACTTTGAATTATTATGCTTTGTTACTTCTGAGGTTCAAATGTAAAGTTTACTGAGGCTACAATGAAAAGTTTTCTTCTGGGCAAGCGTGTTCCATCTTAGGCTTTGGCATCTATAGGCGAGTCTGTGGCCATTTATTAAATAACAAAATAAACAAAATCAGTTTGCTAATTTATACGATTCAAACATTAATACTTACTTTTGATTAGTATATGGATTTCAAGCCCTCTTATATTACATAATTGGACTGTTTTACAAAAAACTTAAACCGACTTCAAAGTACACTAAAAAGTATTCAAATCCTGATTTGATGACAATGGGACCAAACGGGAAGTGTACCCTTCCAGACAAAAAAATAATTTTCGACGAATTGAGAACCTCCTCTTTTTTTTGAAGTCGGTTAAAAAGTAAAAAAAAATACAATAATGTACATAACTCTAATGTTATTTCGCATTTATAAAACATTTTTCTTTTGTCGTTGCGTGTACCGCGTATCGTATTGAACTCTTGTATTTTATCTCAGCACGCTCCAGCGAATTTAGAATTTATCACACGTTTAATGATGTGTATGAATATATTTTTAACATTATAACTCAAAAACACATCAACCTGTGAATTCGAAACGGTTACCGTCCGCCATACACACAGCACACAATAAACAAAATATAGACAAAAATAGAGCAGCCGGTTACCACGGACAGTGCTAGAAAAGTCCATAGAAACGCAAACAGTCACGCTGACGGAAAGTCTCTCTAGTCTAGGGCTAATTACCTATGTTGCGTTACGTTCCTTGTCCGATTCCAGCATACTACATTCATGGACGGTGACCTTTAGACAATTCGAATACACTTTCAAATATACGAATAAACGAATTAACTTGACTATTTTCAGTATCATTTTGATGTTTTCCTATCGTGATATTCGTTTGACAATGCCTTCAAAAAATCGAAACTTCTGGGAAAGTGATTTGAATTTCTGGGAAAGGAACGGCGTCTTTTGGACCGTGAATTATGAGCGATTTAGTATTGAGTGATATGTCAAGTAAATGGATCGTAATTTATAAGTGCTTATGAAAGCTTCATCATCATCATCAGCCCATAATGTCACAGAGCACAGACCTCCTTTCACAAATAAGGGTGAAAGGGAATGGGCAGATACTCCACCACGTGTGCCCACTGTGGATCGGTGTGGTCAACCTACTGTTGGAGTTTTCAAGCCGCCTAGAAAGCCTCCAACTAGCTTAACGACTATCACAATTAAGTGATAACCGGGACCGACAGCTTTACGTGCCTTCCGAAGCACGGAAACGCTCGATTTGAAATACCACAAGGCGGTTACCCATCCAGGTACCGACCACGACGGTGGTAGCTTAATTTTCCGATCGATTAAGAACGGCTTATGATGCTACACCACGAGCGCTATATATGAAAGCTTATATGACTGAAAATATTTCATTTTATATATTATGTAGGTATAGATAACACATTATTGCTACACCACATTTGATAGACCTTACAGTGATGAAATTTGATAATTGACTAACACGGCTATTACCCTCAATACTGTTATTTTCGATGATAATAGAAAAAAAACCTGGGATATTCCTCACATACGGCTAACTGGTCCCAAACTAAGCAGAGCTTGTACTATGGAAACCAAATTACTGATAAAATCACGTACGAATAAATACGTACTTAATATACATAATTACACCCAGGCTCAGGACATACAGACATGTTTATGCACACAAATGCAGGTCCTGTGTGGGATCTTTACAAGAGTCTTATCCAACCGGCCCGTTAATAATAATAATGCCAGTGAAGAAAACAGGCCCAAAAGGATATAGTAGTCGAATGAAAGGATAAAATATTGAAGCCAACTAAAATTTAAATACACAAATATCTTCAAAGATATTTCTGAACGCATTGGCAATCGAAAGGAAGGGAGAAAAGCGTTTATTCATTCAGTTTAGCTGTTTATCGAGATCGGTTTCAAGTTTGTGTTTACCATAATTTGTGGTTTATGTATGGGGAAACTAGATGGCGCTGTTTCGAAGACGATATGGCGATATGAAATGCTATATTGGCTTTGTGGTACCTAATTCAAATTCAAATTCAAAAGTATTTATTCAATTTAAGCCCTGATAAGGCACTTACGAACACACAACAACACAATGACTCTACACCGGTAGCCGAGCTACCGATAAGAAGGTATCAAACATGTATCAAAGCAATTTTATAACCTAAGTTTACTCGACATAATTTTCGATTGACTTCAACTAACAGTAGATATTGATGAAGTGGTTGGATGTGGTAACCATGCAAAGACTGAAGTGGCAGCCTAAATTCACCTCCTAGGGGGCCAATTCTCGCATCGTCAACGTCATTTGGGAAAAAAATGGCGGAGTTATGTCAAAATGTATATAAAAATAGTTTTTTTAAGATATCCGCTTTGTTTTAATCCTAACTAATATTATAAATGCGAAAGTGAGTTTGTTTGTTACGCCTTCACGCCTCAACTACTCAATGGATCATCATGAAATTTGGCATGCCTAATGCCTATGGCTCAGAGTATATAAATACTACGTACAACCTATGGTATGGAGAAGGACAGAGGCTATCTGCATCCCGGGAAAGCAGGTGAAACCGCGGGGGACAGCTAGTACCAAATAAAATGTCTTGTGCAAAATTATCAAGGGAAAAAGTTGCCTTGCCATACATGTCAGTACAGACAGAACATTTTAATTTGTATTCTTTTGGTTTTACTATCTCTATATCATATAATTTTGGAGCAGATAAAATAATTCAATTCGACAAACGTCTCACTAGCATATTATGATTCTCACTGTTAATTCCGAATTTGAAAACTTAATTAAAACTTTGTTTCCTACAAGTAATATTATGCATCTGTAAAATTGCATTTCAGTTACTTGAGTTTACTTAGCAAGATAGAAGAGAATTTGTTAAAGTTATTTAAAAGATTTCAACTTCGACTGTCTGAAAACAGGTTTTCAGGCAGTTGGAGTTTTAAAGAGTTACCAGGCAGGCGGTCCTCCTGGGGTCGAAATCTGCAATTTAAACTTTTTTTTAAACAATCTAACATGGTCTCATTACAGCTCTATTGGAATTGAGTCATCATAATAGTTTATCAGCTCATAATATCCCACTGCTGAGCATGGACCTCCTTGCACGAATGATGGTGAAGGGGAATGGGAAGATACTCCATCAGGCGTGCCCACTGCGGATTGGTGGAGGGCTAGTGGTCTACCTACTGTTGGAGTTTTCAAGCCACCAAGGCTTCTTACTAGCTTAACGACTATCACAATTAAGAGATAGCCGGGATTGAAATACCACTAGGCGATCACCCATCCGGATACCATCCACATCGGTGATTGCTTAACATAACCAATCGATTACGAACGGCTAATTAAGCTACACCACAAGCTAATAGTTTATTGGAACACAATTGTAATAGCACACTTGGGGCTTGATTTTAAGTGGCCCTCCATCGCCTAAGGTCAATAAATTAACAAAAATAAGATTGTGATAAAGCTAGTTTTCGTTAGGATTTAGCTTGTCCTTCTTTAAAAATAATACAAAGAAAAGGACTATTACTAAAGCTGCTGGGGCAGCTGCGGCCAGTGCGGAAAATTTGAAAATTCAAAATTCATAAAATACGCCAAAAAACTTTTGACCCCAGCTTCCCATAAGCCCCCAAACTCAGGTGAGTAGCTAGGAATAAATTTAAATGTGATACAATTAGGAACACAATAGTTCTCTATAGAGTCTACATGACTTTTTGAATTTATTAATTGATACAACTTATTTAATTCATTGGCTGCACCTTTAAAAGTTTTAGCATTATCACAAAAAATCTTATCTGGCATTCCTCTTCTGGATATAAATCTTTTGAGGCATGCTAAAAAAGCTTCAGTAGTGAGGTCACTAACTAGCTCCATATGTATTGCCTTGGTGGCAAAACACACGAACAGTGCAACATAGCCTTTGGTAATTAATGGGTTCCTTATTCTGGAAACCT
This sequence comes from Achlya flavicornis, assembly GCA_947623365.1. NCBI lineage: Eukaryota > Metazoa > Arthropoda > Insecta > Lepidoptera > Drepanidae > Achlya > Achlya flavicornis. Next base: position 12,542,621 of record OX392482.1, read on the forward strand.
TTACATTGAAAGGTCCACAGAAGTCTACACCTACTATATTGAACGGCCTGACAGCAGTGAGCCTTTCTTGTGGAAGGGAACCCATAAGCTGGGTTGCAGCTGCAGCTTTTAAACGAAAGCACTTGACGCATTTATTCACCACTTTTTTAACTTCGCGTATTGCACTAATAATCCAAAATCTCTCAGATAGGGAGCTTAATACTAATTTAGCACCTGCATGTAATAAGCGCAAGTGCTCTTTACGAATAACGATGCTTGTAAAATGACAAGACTTGGGTAATATGACTGGGTGCTTTTTATCATAAGATATATCTAGGGCGTTTTGAAGACGTCCGCCAACTCTTAGCACACCAGTATTATCCAAAAAAGGATGTAAATTTGACAAGCCTGACTTAATAGGCAAATTATTTTTAAGACAGTGTATTTCTTTTGAAAAATATTTTCTTTGAACAGAACAAATAATCACCAACATTGCATTATAGAGCTCTTGTGGCGTTAATGAATCTTTAATTTTATTATTTTTCTTAGAACAATTTTTAGTAAATCGCAATATGTAAGCAACTACTCTTTGCAGCTTGTTAATATCAGAAAATTTGCCTATTAAATCATATAAAAATGGCTGCTCTTCATTTGAGGCAGAAAGAGGTTCATTGACATTACAAATGTTAGTTATAAACTCTGTCTCAAATGGAGAAGGAATGGAGAATTCAACATTGTTTATTGAGTGATGAAAGTCTTTATTTGATAACTCCTCAGGACCGTGCCACCAGAGTTCATTTGATTTTAATTTATGAGGTTGACTTCCCCTTGACAGAATGTCAGCAGGATTATTAACTGTATTGACATACGACCATTGAAAGTCAACAGTTAAGTCTTTAATTTTATTTACTCTATTAGTTACATAGGAGTTTGATTTTAAATTTGCAGATTTAATCCATGCAAGTGTAATTTGAGAGTCACTATATAAATATACTGAATGAGTAGGAAAAGTTGACTTTAAAACAATATGAACTCTGTTTGCAATTTCAGAGAGAAGCAAAGCACTATTTAACTCCAGTTTAGGGATTGTTACAGTTTTGTTCAATGGGGCAACACGAGACTTTGAGCACAACAAGTTAACATATACTGTTCCATCAGAATTGACAATTCTTAGGTAAAGACAGCAGCCAAATGCTTTCATAGATGCATCAGCATATCCTACCAGCTCTACAGTAACCATTCTAGGAGAGCTTACACACCTTGGAACAGTAAGTGTACCCATTGAAGTCAACTGATCAAGGAATTTGTTCCATACAATGATTTGGTCTTGGGGTAATATTGTGTCCCAGTCTATTTTAATTGACCATAAAGTTTGCATAAAAAGTTTGGCCACAACTATAATAGGACCTACCGATCCCAATGGATCAAACATCTTGCCAATGAAACTCAGAATGGACCGTTTGGTCTTGAGATCATCATAGTTAATCATTGGACAAGTAAAAGTGAATTTGTCATTTAAAATATCACATTTTAAACCTAATGTTTTAACAATATTGTTTTTATTAATATCTAAGTTATCAAACTATTTTTGGTCATTGGGGAGATCATCTATATCCTGGGGTAAATTTGAACACCACTTGTGAAGAGTGAAGCTACCTTTTTTCATTAAAGCTATAAGTTCATTTTTAAGCTGTAACAAGTCTTGTGGCTCTTGAGCCCCACAGATCACGTCATCAATATAAGTGCTCAACAACATAGCTTGAGCAGCAAGAGGAAACTCATTTTTGTACCTATTTGCCAAATCTATTAGACAACGCGTAGCTAAAAAAGTGGATGCTTTTAAACCATAGGTTACAGTCTGCAGCTGTAAGCAGCGTATAGGCTTGCTAGGGTCATCACGCCATAGTATGTTTTGAAGACATGCTTGATTAGGGTTGATAGAAATACCACGAAACATTTTTTGAATATCACAGATGATAGTGTAAATGAATGTTCTCCAGAGAAGAAGAATGTGAAAGAGTTCGCTCTGAACTACAGGACCGTTCAACATGACCTCATTTAATGATACACCTGCTTTAGATTTCATGCTACCATCAAAGACCACCCGCAACTTAGTCGTCAAACTATCTTCATTAAGAACGGCATGGTGTGCTAGAAAATACACAGTACCATTTTGTACATCGTAATTACTTACGTCCACTTCTTTAGCATGCCCCAGTGCAATATACTCCTCAATGAATTTTTTATATTTTTCCAAGTATAATGGATTGCGTTTAAATCTTTTTTCTAATGTTAAAAATCTTTGAAGTGCCACTGAGAATGAGTCCCCAAGCTGCAACTCGTCCATTTTAGAACTTAAGGGCATATCCACACAAAACCTATCATTTTCAAGCTTGACAGATTGTTGAAAACATTTTTCAGACCTTTGAAATTCTTCAGAGCTCTTTATTGCAGGTTGAGGTACAGTCTCAGAAAGCCAAAATTGTTCCATTATACTTTCTAAAGTTTGACTATTGCCAATTGCCAAATTTGTGACCAAATTATCATTATTATTTAATTGTTTGGTAATGTTACCACCAATAGTGTAACCAAACAAAGTATTTTGCAGCAGCAAACCATTATGAATCCGGATTTGTCCTTCCAGCAAAATATTAAAATAAATGTCAGCACCCAAAAGCATAGATATTTCTTTGGGCTCATTGAAATTATCATCTGACAGCTGAATATCTTTTGGAATATTTAAATTTGAAATGTGGAAATAGTTTTAAGGCAAATCTGAAGTAATGGTATTTACTACATGACATTTTATTTGTAACTGTACATTATTCACTGGAGAATTTATTGACATATCAAAATATTTGCTGATTTGATTGTTATGGTTTCCTATACCAATAATATTTGTGTTTTGTTTTTTAAGTTTCAAACTCAATTTTTCTACCAGTGATGACACAATAAAAGAAGCTTGACTTCCAGAATCAAGTAGCGCTCTGACAAAAAGTTCAGAACCACGATAATCAATTAGTTTTACCTTGATAGTAGGTAATAATGTAGTACTTGCAAGAGTTGCTGAATTGCAAGAGTGCACTGATACAGGCTGCTGAGGGCTTGAATCACCATTTGTATGCATGAGAGTATTGTGCCCAGCTTTGCACACTTTGCAAGTAAAGGAAAACTTACACTTACCTATGTGTGATTTTAAGCACATAGTACATAACTTTTTAAGATTTATAAATTGTACACGATCTTCTATAGGAGCCGTTTTAAATTTTAGACATGCATATATAGGATGAGTCACACCCTCGCAATAGGCACAAGGGTTATTATTTTTAGCGGCAAAATTGCTCACTTTATATGGAGTACTCTTCATATAGTCAGAAGTACCGGTATCTTCGAGTGCTATAGCGCGTTTCTCTAAGAATGAAATAAACTCTTCCATCGTTGGAAGAGTATTCACATCCCTATCAAATTGATAGGCACGATTTGTATATAAATCTAATTTTTTTAGATAATACAGCTATTAAAATCATATTCCATTGATCGATGGGCTGTTTTAAATTTTTAAGTGCATACACTTGTTGTTGCACCTGTGAAATAAAAGACCTTATAGAGGCCGCTGTTCCCTTCTGTATCACTGACAATTGCAATAAAACATTAATGTGATTGAAAATTAATCTGGACTTGTTGTCATAGCGTCTTTTTAAAAGCTCAAGTGCTTCTGTATATGATTCGGTTACAAGAGGTAAATTAACAATAACCGATAATGCATCTTCCAATAAAAAACTTCTTAAATAAAACAACTTTTGTACATCTGAGAGTGCCTTATTGTTGTGTATGACCGCAGTAAATAACTCAATAAATGGAGTGTAAAATTCTCGAACAGAAGAGGGTAGGAAAATGGATTCTCGCTTACCGCTTCCAATCTTTCGAAAATACTGTAATCCTGTTTTGCTTACGTACAGATGTCCTTGCGATGCTTATTTTGCATAGAAATTATAGATTTCTAGCAAGATACACGGCGATCGGGGCGCTCGGACCAATATTACCGGCGCACAAAATATCACAGCAAATACTGCACTACTTTTACAGGCGTTGAAGGACCACTAAACTAGCATGTATAATAAAAATGCTAATTGAAATAATGAAAACTATATTAAATAATGATTTTACAGAAAATGCGATGTCGTTGATACAAAATTGAATAGGAAGAGAGCGAAAAATATTGCCAACATATAAAATGCAATAATTATGTTGCCAGCTCAATAACAAAACTTACAGCTAAATTTAATGTTTAATATTATTAAACAAAGGTGTAAGTTGAGTATTGTATTACCCAAGTATTAAGATAGTCTCAGCCCTTTTTGTTATATGACATTAGAAAGTGACTGATTTATTTAAATCCTAGGTTTTACTATACTTGACTTACACCTTATTTATTAATAAGACGGAACGTTATTTGACTAAGGAACGATTTTTCAATCGCTAGAAATTTAGAATAATCTATTTCTCTGATGAAACCACTCAAAAACTGGTCTGAGATCAAATTAACAGCTAAATACCGGTTATCCGGCCACAAAAAAGCCCTTAATCATTATAATTCCCTCACTTAAAATATCAAGATACAATGAAAATCCATCGATCCCAAGCACACTGTTGAATATTAAAGGTTTATCCTGAAAGACATAATTCAGAATTTCATGAATTATTTAACAATTCAAAGCACAAATAGAACAGCGGGGCTACCGCGTAAGTCAATGGTAATGAACTTCATACACTGGGCTTCATTGAACTCCCTTTATCAGGAGTTCTATAACATTATGAACTCAAGTGGGTCACCAAACGAGTCAAATGGATGCGTTTCTTGACTCGTTTCATATTCACGTGTTACATAAATATAATGGAACTAGCTCTCCCCCGCGTTCGTGGCATAAAAGTAGCCTATAACCCTCTGAGAGAATGTAGGTTCCTATTAATAAAAGATAAGATAAATATACTTTATTTGTACACCACAATATCAGTAGACGAAACATAACAATACAATAAAAAAACGTAATAAATAAAGTAACATTTTTTTTTTATCCTGATAAAGCGCTAATAACTGATAGTTCCAGTGATTAGCGCTTTAAAATAAACAATAATCTCTACAGCTTTATTATTAGTAAGTATAGATTGTAGGAAAACGAAGCCCATTTCAATGAACATAATTACCATTGACTTACGCTGTAGTCCTGCTGGCCGACGCGCGACGTCTGAAGACATTAAACAAACGGATCAATAGAACTCGTTCTGTTCGAATTACATTTCTAATCGTATGCCATCGGTAAACATTGAATAATGTAGTAATTTGATCTGAGTTTGATAGAAGGTTTTATTTTAAAAGGAATGGTAAAATAATTTAATACAATCCAATTCATAAAACCTTATTTAGAGTGTCTGTCATTTTCGTTGCTGCTTCCGATTATCAGATGGATTCAAAATATCGTCGGTAACACATCACTTTTGTCAGACGTGCTAGCCCAAAATAAGACTTTAAAGCATAAACACCAAACACAAGCAGAACACACAACACATAGGTGAGGGCTATTGTTCCTTAGTTGTATACAAACAAAGGGTCATCGCTCACTATGTCAGCACCGCTCCATCGCAGCAATGGCCCATCACCGCTTCAACTTAATCCAGAAACTAGCTGCCAGCGCGCCGACTGCTAGGTGGCAGCTTGCGGGCGGCGGGGGGCGCAGACCGGTGAAATTGGTGGCACTGCTTTCGCAAATTACCGCTTGCTGGCGTCACGCAGCAAGGGAGCGGACCGCTCGCTGGAAGCGTGTGGTCAGCAGGACTAGTGACTTGTAGCGGCATGCGCTCTTGCCGCGAGGCGTCAACTATTAAATCTAGTCATTGTAAAATGTACTTTAACGCATACGATTTAAAGGCCTCACTTGTAGCCGTGCTGTTATAGTGAGTGGTGACCCTAAGGCAACTGACTCCAACTCCCGCGTGAGTATACCCCGTGTTGCAAACATTCATAGGTAACTGCTTACTCGGCGGGTTGTATTCTTGTTTGTCGACTTCATATTAAAGAAGAGAGACAAAGAAACTGCAGGAATACACCAGATATAATGATTATGTGAACAAAGTTACTTGCTGAGAAAACCGCACTCCAGCAATAACATCCCGCGACCAACAGGTGCAAACAAAGTTGATAAATAAATCTTACCGTTGGTGATTTACGAGAAAAATTTCCTACGCTTTACAAGTGTTTGTTCCACGTGATAAACATAAATGTGTGGTCGACTGTAAATCTGTATACCTACTTTTTATTTGGTACCAGTTTCTTCTAGTATTTTTTGTTTTATAGTTTGATAAAAAAGTGCATGTAAAGTTTTTACATTCACTTTTTATTTGAATTCAACCGACTTCAAAAAAAGGAGGAGGTTCTCAATTCAGTTGTATTTTTTTTTCTGGAGGGGTCTTCCACTTCCCGTTTGGCCCCATTGTCATCAGATTACGATTTGAATACTTTGAAGTCGGTTTAAGTTTTTTTGTAAAACAGTCCAATTATTGGCATTGGACTTTTCTGAGGAAGCGTTTAATAAGTCTGAAGCTAAACGGAAGCTCAATTTATTAAAATAAAACCGGCCAAGTGCGAGTCTGAGTGTGACTTACTCGCCGAGGGTTCTGTTATAAAACGGGATAACTGTTGTAAAAATCGACCTGCATAATTAAGTTAGTTTGTGTTTATTTTTGTGATTTGGAAAAAAAACTGTGATAGTTGGAAACATCGTTTTTCTCCCTGTAATATTTACATCAATATCTATCAACTGTAATATTTCAGATTATATTGCGAACTTCGGAGATGAGGTGGAATGGTATTTTTTTAAAATATTTTTTATCATAAGTCATAAACTAAGAAATATAAAAGGAAATAAAAACCTGTCTTGGAATGTACAAATGAGGTCCTTTCATAATGATACCATACCCCATTGAAACTCGTAGTCCTGCTTTGAAATTTCTGTCCCCCATTTCAACCCCTTGTGTAAAGAAAATAAAAATATTTTTGTAACTTTTTAAAATGAAATATTAACGTTGGGTAAGTAATATTTAAAACTATTCTACCCAGTATTAGCGATTACTGATATATGAGCGGTTACCGCTGTGACAGACGGAGAGGACAGGCACACAGACAGACTAAAGGACCATAAGGGGTCCTTTTTAAAAACAGTTTCTATTTTTTAATTTAATTTAACCGGCTGTTTTTTTTTGCTAATAATGCTGTCGGCATTAAAATCATTTCTGAAAAAACACTGAGATTATTTATTTACGTAATATTTCTAGTTCACAGGTAAAAGTTGTGGAAGTTAAATTGGTATATTATTATGTGCCAATAAAATCTACATTATACTGGTCCTTATACCTACAGCACCCATTAAAATAGTTTCATATAAAAAATAAATCGATTTATAATCTACAACATTTTAAAGTTTTATATCAGTTGCAGACCTTAATGTTCTTGCTACACTCAAGCACAAAGTAGCGGATAATTACTTAAATCTGCGTTCAACACGTAATCCTTTAGAAAGGTCCGAGTTTTATAACTTTTTCGTTTTCAAACTCGTTTACTAACTATTGATTTTACTAGTTTTTAATGTATCTTGGAGACAAAAAGTTTTAGTCCATGTTTGATTGAAAGGATGTTTATCTAAATGTTAGGTTTCAGGTATGGTCTATTTTCCAGGAATGTTATGATCACAATTCTAGAATTCTGATTCTCTTTATACCACTAAGTTGGCAAGCACGTACGTCCTGGCTGATGGTAAGATACTACCATAGCGTGTTGCTGACCCTGGAAAATCTCTTCACACCCAATAGAGAAAAGTCGCTGAGCCGGTAGCGGGCAAGCAGTGTTATTTCAAAATTTATAATTACAACATAACTATCCATCTACCACCTATTTATATATTTTGGTCATGATCTAAATATTCAAGAGAGAAGTGCCCCATTGCACACAACGACCACGGCGGTCAAGGAGAACGCACGTAGAACTCTAGACAGCTTGTTGTAGGTTCGGCGTCGGAACGGAAAAGAAGGACACACGAAGACGGGGCGTCTGAAAGAGATATAGCTATACGATAGAAAGAGACGCGTTTGTTGGTAAGTTTTTCTATCTAAACACAGAGTGAACCTTCTATGCGGTATTACTATTTGTTATTCCGTGATACAACCAAGGAGGTGATCATACTGTCACTTTCCGTCAGGTGAGGAGAAAACGCGCTCGAAGACCTTTTAGCTCAAGAGTGTAAGTGTAAGGGATCGTATTCAAATAAAAGCCTATAAAATGAAATATGACATTAAAGCTGGCAAAGGTCGTTCAAAACAAGACGTTACATATCTAGACATAAAGCCTCTCTTGTAACACCTTAAACAAACGTAAAAAGTTTACGGCAATCACCAAGTATGGCTATTTAGAATTTACAAACAGTAATAGCCACGAATCCGTTGACATAGCCGGCCATAACAAATGTCAAGTGCTCAAAGCCGCTCGACATTCACAAGTACCTACTTTTCATGTCAGCCCTTCAGTTTCACTCAGCAAATTGACCTAAAATTATAGTACTTAAGTGTAATAAGCTGTTGAAAAATAAGTTTTAGTATCGGAATAAAGGGTTATTGTGAATTGTTATTTTCGTTTTTGAATTATAACCAATTCTCTTAATGTACTTTGTGTTATCGTCATCTTCTGCCTGCCCTATTCTCAATTATTTGGAGTGTGTTTAGTGTACGTATTGTTTGTACGTAGTATATTATTTACTCTGTGGTTTTGCGTACGCTTCTATCGTTGTTAGGCTTACTTTGTGTCTTCTTCTTCCTGTTTGCTTTATCCCATTATTTGGAGTCAGCTCTCCTCGTTCTGAACTTCTGATGCGCCAGAATGGTCTGTCCTGGGTTGTCTGCTCTATGAGTTGGACTCGTTCCAAGTCCCGGGTTACTGTAGACCACCATGTGGCTTGGGGGTCTTCCTCTTTTCCTGTTTGTGTTCGGTAGTGCCAGGGCCTGCCGAACCACGTGGTCTTCAGTAGAAATTCAAAATCAATTATTCAAATATACCTTCGCAAGCACTTATGAAAAGTCTGATTCTATTACCGGTTCGGAAGGTTGCATTTGCTGAGAAGAGCCGGCACGTCTCATCAGGTGGCCATACCAACGAAGCCTGATTTCTATTAGTTTTTCTGAGATGGTCTCAACTTTGTGTAGAAACAAGATCTTGAAGAGTACTAGTTGATGTTGAAGATATTAACGAATTAAAAAACTAGGTACAAGAATCTTAGATAGCATTCTAAAAGAATAAAAACCTGACGACGTGGTTCGGAAATGAAGTCCCAGTTATTCCATATACTTTATTTGGAATCGGCTTTTGGCACGGCAAGGGACTGCTCTTTTACGATTTTATATAGAAATGAGATAGCTTCAGTTTTACAATCAGTATTTCAGATCGAGCTCGGATATTGCAGTCACGTCTCATTTTAGAACGATGTAATGTGTTTCATTATCTTTTTTGGTATCTTTATTGCCCATATTGCAATAAATATTTGAAGAAAATTATATTACTCCAAATTTTTAGTTTTGATAGCTAGGATTTAAAGTCTCCAAAGACGTTATGGTAGTGGTAGAAAGCCAATTTGAAGTCAAAGCCATGTATTCAATTTTCAATTCGTTTGTATGTTTTTTTTTTTTTTTTATGTTTGTTACCTCATAACTCCGTCATTTATTAACCGATTTGGAAAATTCTTTTTTTGACTGGAAGGTTACACTTCCCGTTTGGTCCCATTGTCATTGGATCAGGATTTGATTACTTCTTAGTGTACTTTGAAGACGGTTTAAGATTTTTGTAGATCAGTCCAATTATTTTGGACAAACTGACTATGACTGGGTGGAAATTTCGAGATGGCATACTTTCGAAACCTATGTTTATTGCTGAACAACTTTTACTATGGGACCAACACTGAATTCTCAAATTTTTTTTTTACTTTTCTTACATTATGATCGAGCAAGGTTGACATTTTGTAAGAAAAGTTTAATATTTTTTTGAGAATTCTCTATTATTGGTCCCATAGTAAAAGTTGTTCAGCATGACTAACCCAACATAGGTTTCGAATGTATGCCATCTCGAAATGTTCACCTGGTATTGGCTATTTTTTCCAAATATCTTAGAATGTAATATACGGAAGTATATAAACATAACAAAAATAATTTAAATGATTACTAGATCATAAAAGTAGATTATCACCTTAGTACCCTTTCTTAATAATCTATTCACATTATCTAAACAGTTTGTATGAAAACTGTAGATTGCGTAATGTGACACGTTCCAAAGCGATCAGCTACTTACGACGTCGACTGCACATTGTAAACATATTTAATGATAAAATATCACAGCATATTAAATGACCATTATTCCGCCATGTTTGCCATAAACCAACCAACTATTTGAATCGACCAGAGCCATAAAACTGTTTAACACACAGATTTATCGCTCTTCAATGCGACACTTTTCAGAATTCAGCTTGCAATTCAATATCTTTGAAAATACAAAGACTTCCAAATATGATGTCGTTATACTAGCCTTTTGAGCTTTGAAATATGGATCCTTTCAATAATATTGTTGACATAATTGAAAACTGACAAAACACTTAAATCGATTCCAAAGTACACCAAGAAGTTATCAAATCCTGATCTGATGACAATGGGACCAAACGGGATGAGTACCATTCCAAACAAAAAAAAAAGTTTTTTTTCAAATCGGTTAATAAATTACGGAGTTACGGGGTAATAAAATAAAAAAAATAAAAAATACAATCGTATTGAGAACGGAGGAGGTTCTTTTTTGGAGGTTTTTTTGAAGTCGGTAAAAAAACAATGTCAAATTCTGCTTCAGAGTCTCAGATTTACATGAATCTACAGTTTTATACAAAACATATTACTACCTACCTCGCAACTCATCCCGGTTGTTTTATACGACAAAGTCGGTTTACAAGCTTACGGCTCCCCTGATGGTAAGCGGTACCCGTAGCCATACGGACGCTTGCAAAGCATGGGACATCACTCACGTGTTATCGACCCTTCCCTCCTCAATGAGCTCTGGCGACCTTACTCACGCGCAGGAACACTACATAAAATTATTCGGCTGCGGTATTCTGTAAGGTGTAGATACTTCCCCAGTCGAGCTGCTCTTTGAGCAAACAAAACCCTACGCTTTCCTCTCTTAAAATTCCTTTCTGAAATCTCATATTTCATCAATTATACTACTTATAAAAAACCGGCCAAGTGCGAGTCAGACTCGCGCACCGAGGGTTCCGTACAAACCTGTAGGTATATAAGTAAATGGTAGTATAGACCTGAGTATTTGATATTAATTTCAATTTATGACCTATTAAAAAAAACTACTAACTAGATCTCGTTCAAACCAATTTTCGGTGGAAGTTTGCACCGTAATGTACATCATATATTTTTTATAGATTTATCATTCTCTTATTTTAGAAGTTACAGGGGGGGGGACACACATTTTACCACTTTGGAAGTGTCTCTCGCGCAAACTATTCAGTTTAGAAAAAAATGATATTAGAAACCTCAATATCATTTTTGAAGACCTATCCATAGATACCCCACACTTATGGGTTTGATGAAAAAAAAAAATGAGTTTCAGTTCTAAGTATGGGGAACCCCCAAAATTTATTGTTTTTTTTCTATTTTTGTGTAAAAATCTTAATGCGGTTCACAGAATACATCTACTTACCAAGTTTCAACATTATAGTTCTTATAGTTTCGGAAATAAATGGCTGTGACATACACGGACAGACAGACAGACAGACATGACGAATCTATAAGGGTTCCGTTTTTTGCCATTTGGCTACGGAACCCTAAAAACCATCTATTACATTTTAACAGAAGGATCGTAATATCAAAATCATGCTATTTAGAAATTGTCAACATTAAATTCTTCATCAGAATCAAGACTTTGCCAGGAGCGTCTTAATACACGAACTAATCCATCACTGACGACGTTATTAAATGGAAGTAAAAAATGTGTTAATGGATTACTCGTAAACTTTCGAGCGGAGTTTATAACAAATATTAATTTAAGATGATTTCTTATACATGAGTTTATCCTGTTTTCCTATTAGTGGAATAGGAACTATAAATAAAATAAAATAAATATCCTGGGACATTTCTCACACACGGTCATCTGATCCCAAACTAAGCAGAGCTTGTATTATGGAAACCAGATAACTGATATAATACACGTCCCCGTAGCGCGAGAATTAACTAAGTCGAGTTAAGTAATTCTTTTTTTATTGTATAATATGAATCAGCTTTTCAAGCTCTTTATTTCTGTCTAACTCTCATTTTTGTAGGTGTCATAGTTTTTGAGTTATAAAATTCGAAAATTCACTAAGTTATGATTATGGACAATATCACGTAAAGAGAAAATTACCTAATTAAGTTAGTTATTTTAAATTTTAAATTAAATTACATAAATAGGAATTAAAATCAATTAATTAGTTTTTCCCTGATTTTTTTGTTGTATACCTTGCTCTCATAAATCACTAAACTGATTTAGTTAGTTTGGAAATCAGTAGTTCGGTTCAACATTTGGATGCGAAAATTAACTAACTTGGTTTGTTGATTTCTCTTTCTCAATTGAAATATAATTCATACAAAAACAAAAATGCGAAAATCCCTTACACAGTTTTAATTATTTTTATTCTAGTAAAATGGGTGACATTGCTTCTGTTTCAAATAGTAATGATATTATTTTAGTTAATATTTGTAAGAATTTGGTGTTGATTTAGTAGTTTAGGTATTTTTCAAGCGCGACTTGGTTACTTTATGTGTGCAGTGCGGCGTGAAGGCGGCAGTTAGTTACTTTCATTTTTCACGTATGTGTTGAAGTGTGCGTACGCGTTTCTTTTGCCACCACACGAATTAGTCATTTTATGAATACAGTCGATCCAAGTTTTTATTCAAATATAATAAATGGACTTGCGTTTGGCCACTGACTTACCCATAAAGGACGATTAAGATGCCTAAGATGGAGCACGCTTACCCAGAAGAAACCTATTCACTCTGACCTTGAAAGTCTCTAGATTTTAAGAGTCAGGAAACAAAGCCGGAAGCAAGTTCCACACCCTTGGTGTCTGCAATAAATGAGGATGCAAAACGTTACGTCTGTAGCTTTAGTATGTCAACAACGTACGGGTAAAAAAAATCCCGGCGTCTTGTTGTTCGGTGTAAAAAAGGGATGGTGGAATAAGATTGAATAAGTCCTGCGCACATTCTCCAAAATATATCCTCTAGCTAGACTCTAGAAATCTCTAGGCAAGCAACATTTCTTCGATAGTCAAGGCTCCGATGAGTCTCTTGACATGGCGATCTTTTAAATCAATGGTGTCAAGCTGGTGCTTAGCGGATCCATCACAGAGATGGCATCAGTACTCCATGTACGATCGTACTTTTGCTTGATAAAGTTGTAGCAAATTTTCAGGCATGAAGTACCAAAGGAAATTAGACAGAATACCCAGCATCCTAGCAGCTGTTTCTGCCTTTGACTCAATAGAATAGCTAAAGCTAAATTTGGCCGTAAAGGTCAAGCCGATCACTTAAAGGCAAGGATATATTTTGAATTGTAGAGGCTGTTTGAAAGGACTCCATTGGCGGTGTAAATTCTTGGTGGAGTTAAAAATTACTAGATTGGCTTTGCCCTAATTGGAGGCTGCCTATAAGGTCATATCCAAACGCTCTACCATGGCCTCTTGCAACAATTGGATCTTGTGCATCAGTGCTGTCGTACTCAAAAGATCGTTAATATGAAGCATAAATAAAGTTGCAGAGAGAACTGAACCCGGGATTGATTGCCAAAAGGTCCGACAGGCACCCGTCTATGTATAGACTGTTAACTCAGGAAATCGGAAATCCAGTCGCACAGGCCACCAGGAACTCCATATGAAGGAAGCTTACTTAGAGGGCTGGTGTGCCAGTATCTTTCGAAAGCCGTAAGTGATAAATCAAATCAAATCAAGCGAAGGATATTTATTTCAAATAGACCTTCGCAGGGACTTATGAATAATCTGACTCTAATACTCTTATACCGGTTCGGAAGGTTGCATTTGATGAGAAGAGCCGGGAATAAACTCAGCAATTACTCTTTTCAAAACAAGCTTAGATTCATAAAATAATATTTACATTCTAATCGCACTGACAACAATTGCGTGCCCCGGCGGAAAAACTACAAATTAGATTGTATCGATATTTAATAAGTAAATAGCAAACTTAAGTAGACCAGCCTCTTAAAGCAGCACCTGTTCAAGTTAAGTTGATGGAGCTTTAAAAGTCTAAGAGATAATACCTTGATAGCAAGCTTACAATAACAACAACAACTTAAGCTTTAAATTTAGGAGCTTTATAAAGAGCAACTAACAATATTTATAGGAAGATATTTGGCAGCTAATTGAAATGCTAGAAAAATGAGTGTATGATCAGCACTCACTATGATGGAGCTGATCGACCAGAACAAAAGAGGAATATGAAATGCATATTTTAATAAAAATGCGGCACGAGACTTAGGAATCTGACTAACTGCGGTCTATTTCTGAATACCATCTTTAAGGCTTACGCTTAGGCTTACCAGAGGTATCCGAGGCAAAAAGAAATATCTTTTGAATAACTGCTTATCTTCAGGCTGGTCATACACTTGTTTTACCACCTTGGTAGTATAAAAAACTATCTCAAAGGGGGTAATTCCCCAAGAGCTTCATCCATGGTACGAATTTTACCTTCAAGTAATGATTTTGTGGAGATGATTTCCGAGCCTGATGGCGTAGAAGAAGAATAGGACCCCTCTGCTAAAGTTTGATGGTATTTTTAGGCTTCCGCACATAAACGGTGCCAACGGGACCCTATTACTAGGCCTACGCTGTCTGTCGGCCGTTCCGTCCGTCGTCGTACCTTCAGTGGGCTATATCTCATGAACCATTATAGATAGACAATTAAATTTTTCACAGAATGTGTATTTCTATTGCCGCTTAAACAATAAATAATAAAAATGAAATAAAACTTCTAATTAAAGGGGGGCACCATACAAGATACGTCTTTACGGAACCCTATGTGTGCGAGTCCGACTTGCACTTGGCTGGTATTTTATATTTGATTAATTTTATGCATCAGGGTTTATTTAATTTATGTATTGATTGCTCAATTGTGGTATCGATTTGTTGATTTTACTATTTTCGTTAATTTATGTGATTATTAATGGAGATTTTTAAATATAGGTAACTGCAAAGGTATTTGCAAACGAAAAAGACTTTGTTTTATTTTAATTTCCTTTAAAATAATAAGTTATAATTAAATTACAGTAATGTGATACAAGTTAGGTAATATTCACCGAACGTAGCTTGTGTGTCTAATGGTAAGCTCTAGTTTACTTAACTCAAGTTAATTTCTTTAATATTAGCCTATTGCCGTGAGAAAAATCACTAACTCAGGTCGATGATTAACTAACTCGAAGTTATGGCAATAGATAAGTAGAGTAAAATTCATTAAATGTTTATTTTATTTATACCTAATTAAGTTACGGTTTTTTACCCACCATTTTTATATAGTCAAAAACTTTACAATATTTCCTTCAAAACGAGAAAAGAATTTTGAAAATCTGTAATACCTGTAAAAAGTTAGGGCCATTTCAATTTTCCAAACTTTCAAACGCGATTATCTCAAAACACACTTTTTAGACTTAGTTAATTCTCGCGCTACGGGGACGAATATACATACTTTTTGTTTGTAAATACATACTTCATTCATTTTACTGGAGTCTCATCGGTTATTTTGATATTAGCACCATCAGGGTTGATTTTTGTTGGACTTATTACGCGGCAGTGAGGGCCAGATCTCTGAAAGGCTTTTTTTGTTTACCACCTTTGGATAACCGCATGGTGGTCAAAGATAAGCGTAAAGATTCATAAGTTAAAGCCATTTATTCAATTTAGGCCCTAGTAGAGCACTTATGGAGGTCAAAGCTACTGAAGTTATCACCGATTCGGAAGTCGGTCTTCAACTGTGAAGCACAGGCAAGAAACTCAGCAAGGCTACATTCTATAAATATATTTTGGACAATCTAACTATATTAGCAATGACTATGGTTAAATAATTGGACCGTTTTACAAAAAACTTAAACTGACTTCAAAGTACAATAAGAAGTAAAAAAATCGTGATCTGGGACCAAACGGGAAGTGTATCCCTCCAGTCAAAAAAATAATTTTCTAAATCGGTTAATAAATGACGGAGTTATGAGGTAACAAACATAAAAAAAGCATACAATCGAATTGAGAACCTCTTCCTCTTTTTGAAGTCGGTTAATAAATAATTGGACTGTTTTACAAAAAACTTAAACCGACTTCAAAGTACACTAAGAAGTAATCAAATCCTGATCTGATGAAAATGGGACCAAACGGAAAGTATACCCTTCCAGTCAAAAAAAGAATTTTCCAAATCGGATAATAAATGACGGAGTTATGAGGTAAAAAAAAAAAAAAAAAAAAAAAAAAAAACATACAACCGAATTGAGAACCTCTTCCTCTTTTTGAAGTCGGTTGAAAAACATAATTTCAAACAGCGTCAACCTCAAAGCACAAGTTAATTGCAAACAAAACTCAATGCAAAATATAGACACTATCAAACGGTCATGTGTGAAACTGCCATGCAGCTTTGTAAACTGAGTCGGACAGATTAGGATGTGGACGACTGGCTTTATAAAATTAATACTCGAAATAGTAAAGTTCGCACCTATACGGGATGGAATGGATATACAGGTGTAAAGAGACGGGTCAGCAAGGCCACGTACCTTACGGGTTGATGCCAAAAACGAAGAACAGAAAGTACTTAACATACTCGGAATGTCGTTGAAACAGTTAACAGTGCGTATAAGGCAAAATAACATATCGTAGAATTGAAATTTACCCAAGTAAATAATATTTAAATGAAAAAATATTTTTATATGGGTATTTTCATTATATATGCAAGGGTTCAGTCAGAGCAAAAACATAATGGAATGAAAATTCCTCGATAGAAAAGAATCACAAATCTACCTCTAATAATAATGAATTTTCGTTTTCATTCGTTCATGATGTATCTAATTAAGACAAAAAATCGATATATAAATATCACTATCGTATGACCTAGGGCTGATACTAACGATTTTTTAAAATATTCTATACTTTACGAGTTATTTAGATTAGAAGCGCTTAGTTCATTTTTGTTCCGCGAAACACGCTATCTCCATCTCATGCCACGCGAATATTAGACATAAGTTTGTTTCATCTGACATTACCATATTTTTCTGGCTTTATACGCCCTCTTAATGTAAAGAAATTCCTCCTTGAAGAGATTTTAGTACTAAGTTCTGCGTAAGTAATAACATTATCGCGGTTCAGTTGAATATGTAATCTCACTAATCATCATCATCAGCCTATAATGTCTCACTGCTGAGCACAGGCCTCCTTTTACAAAACAGGGTGAAAGGGAATGGGCGGACAGATACTCCACCACGCGTGCCCACTGCGGATCGGAGGTAGGCTAGTGGTCAACCTACTGTTAGAGTTTTCAAGCCGCCTAGAAGGCCTCTAACTAGCTTAACGAATATCAAAATTATGTGATAACCGGGACCAACAGCTTTACGTGCCTTCCGAAGCACGGAAACGCTCGATTCGAAATACCACTAGGCGGTCACCCATCCAGGTACCAACCGCGACGGTGGTAGCTTAACTTGCCGATCGATTAAGAACGGCTTATCATGCTACATCACGAGCGCTTCAATCTAATCTCACCAATACCATATTCTATTTCGTCACTTTATTTTGTTTATAGGAAAATATAACTACATACATTCATTTAAATTCTATATATAGGTACAAGATAGGTACGTTCCATAAAAAAATCAAATGAAATACTTTTCTAAAACAAACGATGTCCATATTTCAGTCACGTAGGGTATGAAAGGCTCTAATTCCTACGGGTGACGTGTGACTGTGGCGTTGATGTGATGCCACGCGTGACCGCCACGCCACCTGTCAATGCGACACGGTAGAACATTGTGTACATTTTTCGTTGCGGATATTTAGGGAACATTAATTTTGAACTCTAATGTTTGAGTATGAAGCACTTCCATATTTTTGTTTGAAGAAGTTTTGTCGCCTACTCGATAGCCACCTAGGATTCGTCTATATTACCTATTGTTTGTTTTTTTTTTAAATTTGTATTTTTTATAATTTACTTAAACAAAGGTATTAATATAATTCTCACGTGTAAGTTGTTGTTTCCACGAAATTCGTGATCTTGGTTCGATAGCAAGAGCAATTCCTAACGGTGCGTCCATGCTACGCGTACCGAGCACACATGGAGCACGGATTCGCATAGCGTGGACAGATTAGCGAGTCTCGATCGAGCGTTCAGCTCGCGCTCGAATGCCGGCCTTGTAAGTGAAGACAATTGTTATGGTAGGTACTGCTGAACCGAGTCAAAAGGCCCAACTTGGTAGGAGTGATGTCACGGAAGTAGTGATTATTTTGATTACACAAGAAATATATAAGGTTAAAGTCAATGTCAAAGTAAAGGTTCAATTATAAGCAAAATAGTACCTATTACGTGTACAAAAGGTAGCAGGTAGTGTGATAGATTACACCGCGAGTAAACACTAGTTTTCAATCAATTCAATGTCTATTTACCAAACTTTTAAGCAGTTACTAGGACACTGCAACATTGGAAACTTAGTTAATCAGTGTCGGTACACTCGAGCCAGACACTGGACACTTATACCAAGTTGCACGTGGTACCAACAACAAAAACACGTGATACCATAGCGAAGGAAAAGTTTGTTCTTTGCTCAGTTGCGGATCTAGTGAACTTCTAAACTGGTTAATTAACGTTCTTGTTTTACGTTCTGGAATCTTATTTTTACTACTAGTTTTAGTTTTACTACTAGTTTACTAACTCATGTTACTAACTAATACTACTTACTACTCTAGTATAACGTCTACTACTATTCTATCTTGTGTAATCTCAGCTGATCTTTCGCCGTGGCGTCGTCCTAATTGGCGATTATCGTACGAGCAAACGATGCAGGTGAAATAATACCGTTTCCATTAATGTATTCTATAAATGATACATATTTGGTGAAGCGCCACAGCTTTATACAAATAAATTTTAATTCATTAAGAAAACAAGTAAATAGTGCAGCGCCCATTCAGTGAATTCGTTCCATAAGTTGCACATGATGTGCTCAGAGATGGCGTAATTACCGATTATTGAGATTCGTGAGTGACTGTATTGAACTGTTGTTCTCAATCACCTTTTTGTTTTCTGTGGACCCTTCCGTTCGGTCCATTGACATTTTACCTGTTTAACTACGATGAAGTGAACATTAATATAAAATTGCTTTATTTTTCCTTCTCATAAGATATTTGAGAGTTTTTGTTAAATTAATAGTGAAAGAACATTAAGTACTAAAGTGAGACTGGTGCATCAAGAAATCTTACCCTTCTGCTTGTGAATTCCGAAGATATATTCGGATGATGATTGCCGGCCGGCATCCACTCGTATTCCTTGTGGTCTTCAAAAACTGGATTATGACTTTACCCTGATAAGAGAGGATTCAAGGTTCGATGGAAAAGGTGAGTGGGCGATTTTTATAACTGCACAGTGGTGTTACTTGTTTTCTAGTCACTTCATCATAAATTTCATTATTACAAGGCAGCCATATTTTTAGGCCTGTGCTAAAGTATTTCCCGTACGCAAGTACACCGGTGATTTGGCTATTTACACGCCAAGATTCACCATATTTTGGTCCTTAGAGACGGATTATTCCAGTTAAAAAAGTGTTGAGTACCTATATCTATATATTTAAGAAGTACTTAGTATTCTAACTTTACATAAAACATTATGTTATTTACCTTCATATTGTTAGTAGGTACGTAAAATACATAAGAATTTATTTACCTTCAAAGTTTAATACAGTTTATGGCTTATCCAAAAATATTTCCAGCTTTGAGTCGAGGTCAAATGAACAATTCTTGGCAGAATCAGAAAGTATTGATGAGTTTCGTAAATCATTTGAACATATAATTGATCAAATTAATGATATTATATTGTCTTTAAATTCAGATGCAGTTCCTAATTATAGCGATTTGATCAGTTTCGACGACATGTACGGCAGAGTGAAACGAGTTAGAAATAAAATATTGGGTTCGAAAACTACCACCGACTCTGCCACAATAATAAGTTCAAACACCTCTAAAATCGTCAAGTTACCGCCGATTACGCTGCCCAGTTTTGACGGTCGAACGGAGAACTGGCCTATATTTTATGAATCTTTTAAGTCAAATATTCATGAGAACCCCCAGCTGTCTGACTCGCAACGTGTGCAATACTTAGTTGGTAAGCTTACTCATAGTGCACAGAAAGTTCTAGCAGGTGTCGTACCTACGGGTGACACATACAAGGTTATCTGGGATAGTTTAGTTAAGAGGTATCAAGACAAACGCTCTTTAGGTACGCATTATTTAAATAATATATTTGACTTGAAAAGTTGTCAAAACACGGCTAGTAGTCTCGACTCTTTTATCGAAAAGTATTCAGCTTCCATATCCGCATTGAAACAATTAGAGTTACCGGATTTAACCGACTTTATTTTAATGCACTGTGCACTAAAAAAGATTGACTCACAGACTATGCAAGCATTCGAGCTATCAGTTGTTAGTAAAGATATTCCATCATATCATGATTTGATAACGTTCGTTCAGAATCAAGTAAAAATATTAGAAAGATCGCATGCGAGTAATTCGAGTTCTTTGTCGAACTCGCGCGCGAAGTCTAATGCAAATAAAACGACATCGTTTCCCGTGCGATCTGATACTTTCATCGCAAATAATAATACGCCTACTAGTGTTATTCGGTGTTGTGTTTTGTGCAATAAGACAGATCATTTGCAGCTTGACGAATGCTTACAATTTAAAAAGATGAAATCGCCGAAAGTTAGATTCGACTTTATTAAATCTAAACAAGGTTGTGTTAATTGTCTGAGTGTTTCGCATACGGTTTCAGCGTGCCCAGGTCCCACCAATTGTGAATTGTGCAAGGATAAATGGCATCATAAACTTTTACATTTCGATCAAAATAAAAATAAAAATATAAATAAGAATAATAGGACGCATACTCAAACGTCACTATTATCGTACGATGGTTCGTACTTACCGCAATCGACGCCACGTGCTTGTGAATCTCGCGCCACCGCGGCATGCGCTTCGTGCGCGCCCGCTCCGCCGGTTTCCGCGTTGCACACCGAGCGTCCTCCCGTCGATGCTAATGTAGCTGGCCACCTCGACCCGCGCAGTGGCGCGAGCTTCTCAAGTTCGAACGCGCCGCATAATCTTGAGATGAACAGGACTGATTCCATGTTGTCTCATGAGCCTTCACGCTCTTTGAATGCGCATTCGAAGCCTAGCGCTATACTTTTAGCTACTGCACAAGTCTACGCGAGGGCAAATAATGTTAAAAATAAAATGTTAGTGCGTTGTTATTATTATTATTATTATTAATTCTGTAATCAGGGGTATTGGTCTGTCTTCTCGACCTATTTACGGATATGTCGATTTTGAAATTGAGTCGAGGGTTAGTCCACATGATAAATATAATTTACATGCTTTAGTTGTTGACTGTATAACTGATCAGTTACCCTCACATTTTATAGAAAAATGTGATATGTCATATTTGAATAATATATCGATGGCTGATCTTACATGGAATATTCCCGGAAGTATAGATATTGTGCTCGGTGCACAGTTGTTTCCCTATATTTATTTGGGTCATAAAATTGATTCAGGATCTCAAGCGCCACCTGCTTTGTTGACTTCGTTTGGTTACGTGTTAATGGGTGACTGCCCTGATAGTGTTTCAGCTTCATCTTCACAGCGTGTACCGTCGTACTCTGCTTTCGCTTTGCAGGATTTAAATTCGGCGCTACAAAAGTTCTGGGAGTTGGAGGAAATTCCATCAAAAAGATTTTTGAGTCCTGAGGAAACTGAATGTGAGAACTCCTTCGTCACTTCAGTGTCACGTGACGATATAGGTCGTTACTGTGTAGCCTTACCATTCTGTACTGATCCACAGAACTTGGGTAATTCTAGGAATACTGCTTACCGTCGTTTCATGTTATTAGAAAGAAAGTTTAAGAAGATGCCCGGGCTTCGGGAAAATTACAATACTGTTATTAATGAGTATATAGAAAAAGGCTATCTTTCCGAAGTAACTGATTTAGATGTTAATGGTGATGGCTATTAAATCCCACATCACGCGGTCGTTCGGAAGGATAAGCCTATGCCTCGTATCGTTTTGGATGCTAGTGCAAAGACCCATACTGGTTTGTCACTTAATGACATGCTGCATCCTGGGCCTAATTTACAGGCTGATTTATTTCTTTTATTATTAGACTTCAGACTGTTTTCTGTCGCGATGACGGCAGACATACAGCAAATGTATTTACAAGTTGGTGTTGTTGATGACCACCGTAAATATCTTAAAATATTATTTCGATTCCATGAAAGTGAAGAGATTCGTACTTTTCAGTTTACTCGTGTTCCTTTCGGTTTGAAATGTAGCCCTTTCTTAGCGATGAGGACGCTGCGCCAGTTGGCATCAGATAGTGCCGACCTACCGGCCGCTGCTCGGGTAGCTGAAACAAACTTTTACATGGATGATCTCGTCAATTCTGAATCTGAAGTGTCATCAGCTGTTCGTTTAGCTAATGAACTAATTTCTTTGTTCAAGTCAGGTTGCATGGATTTAATAAAATGGACGAGCAATTCATCCAAATTACTGGATAATCTTCCTGATTCACACCGAAACTCTATTGATTTCGATAAGAGCGACGATTCATGCTCGAACTCGAAAGTTTTAGGTCTGTCTTGGGATCCTGTTGAAGATCACTTCTTTTTTACGACTATCGACATACAAGAAAAATGCACGAAGAGAAACATCCTTTCAGTTGTAGCTCGTTTGTTTGATGTGCTTGGTTTGGTTGCACCGGTAATATTCTATGCAAAACTGCTCATCAAGGAGTTATGGCTTGCCAAAATAGGTTGGGATGATACTCCACCTGAGAGTATCATTCGTCGTTTCTCTGTTCTCGTGCAAGAATTTCCACTGCTTTCTACGTTACGAATTCCTCGTCATATGAGTGTAATTGGTACGGGAGAAGTGGTTATTGTCGGTTTCTGTGACGCTAGTTTAAATGGTTACGGTTGTGTGATATATTTACATACGACTGATGCTTCCGGGCACATATCAGTTAGATTGTTGTATGCTAAATCTAAGGTTTCGCCTACAAGAATTACAACCCTGGCTCGTTTAGAGTTGTGCGCCGCAGTTTTAATGTCCAAATTAATTAAGACTTTTCTGGACACTTATAATCGTGTTAATCTTTCTAAACGTAAACATTTGCTTGATAGTATTGTTCACTCTTATTGGAAGAAATGGCGTACTGAATATTTGCACACTTTGCAAGTCAGACAAAAGTGGCAAAACCACGATCGTCCAATTCAGATTGGCACTGTCGTACTAATTGGACAAGATGATACGCCACCATTGTCTTGGCCTTTGGGAGTAGTTATTGAAGTATTTCCTGGGTCTGACGGTATTGTTCGAGTCGCTACAGTTAAGACTAGACAAAGTACTTTAAAACGGCCTGTCGTTAAACTGTACCCGTTACCAAACCAGTAACTTAATTAAGCAGTTAATTTTCTAAGTTTAAGTAACCATATAGAGCTTAAGATTAGGGTTGGTAAAAATAATGTAGTCACTTTTTAGTAACTTTTTGGTAACATCTAGTAAAATTGTAGTAACATTCTAGAAACAATCTAGTAACATTGTAGTAACATTCTAGAAACAATCTGGTAACAATCTAGTAACATTGTAGTAACATTCTAGAAACAATCTAGTAACATTCTAGTAACATTCTAGTAACATTCTAGTAACATTTTAGTAACATTCTAGTAACATTCTAGTAACATTCCAGTAACATTTGGGTAACTTCCGTAAAATCATTAATATAGTGATTTAATTATTAGGAGGTACTCAATCAACACTGTTTTAACTATGAATTGGTCTGTGTTGAAAGTCTCACGACCTTTCAAAGCGGGGTGCATGGTGAAGCGCCACAGCTTTATACAAATAAATTTAAATTCATTAAGAAAACAAGTAAATAGTGCAGCGCCCATTCAGTGAATTCGTTCCATAAGTTGCACATGATGTGCTCAGAGATGGCGTAATTACCGATTATTGAGATTCGTGAGTGACTGTATTGAACTGTTGTTCTCAATCACCTTTTTGTTTTCTGTGGACCCTTCCGTTCGGTCCATTGACATTTTACCTGTTTAACTACGATGAAGTGAACATTAATATAAAATTGCTTTATTTTTCCTTCTCATAAGATATTTGAGAGTTTTTGTTAAATTAATAGTGAAAGAACATTAAATACTAAAGTGAGACTGGTGCATCAAGAAATCTTACCCTTCTGCTTGTGAATTCCGAAGATATATTCGGATGATGATTGCCGGCCGGCATCCACTCGTATTCCTTGTGGTCTTCAAAAACTGGATTATGACTTTACCCTGATAAGAGAGGATTCAAGGTTCGATGGAAAAGGTGAGTGGGCGATTTTTATAACTGCACAGTGGTGTTACTCGTTTTCTAGTCACTTCATCATAAATTTCATTATTACAAGGCAGCCATATTTTTAGGCCTGTGCTAAAGTATTTCCCGTACGCAAGTACACCGGTGATTTGGCTATTTACACGCCAAGATTCACCAATATTTATTCTATTCACAAGCATGTAGGCTTATCAAATCAGCTAACTGATATAGGCATCCGGACCATAAAATCATCAAATTGCTTCATATATTTTGTCCCTCACAACCTTCAAGAAATCGTCCCTCCAGTCCCCTGATTGATCGAAATTTCCGATATTGAATGATCACTTATCGGGGATTATTATTCCAATCTGTTATCAACCTTTGTCTATAGAGATTACAGCACATATTTCCTTGTGGAACGATGATCAATGATATTTCCTTATTAATTACTTTCGCCTAAATATAGATTATAGCGTGCAATAATAAATTGAATCAACCCTTATGATATATTAATTGTAGGATGTTGGTAATTAATTATTATAATCGCTTATAAGATTAATCTTAATGTGCGTCTGCGCTACGCGAGCCGAGCATACGCGTAGCACGAATTCGCGTAGAGTAGACGGACTTGGGAGCCTCGAACGAAAATTCGGTTCGCGCTTGACTGCCTGCCCACAGGGATTCGCTTCGCACTCGTGTTGTAGGCTCGACGTAGACACGGCTACACATCAAGCTATACCAGTATAAGCTGATCTCGCATTGTGTAGGATTAGCATTGTAGACAGCTTATATTGGATATGAATACCTTGATCTGTGGCCGTACATACGTCCACACTAGACATCGCCAGTGATGAACAAAGAACAGCTCGGCTCGTGCTCGGTTCGCGTAGCGTAGATCTTATAAACCACCGAAAAAACTGAAAAGCAAAAAATAATTTTGAATAAAACTTGAATTTTATAAGGTTTTGCAGTCGGGGACAAACCAATAAACTACGTAGATATGTATTTTTTTTTGTAATATTTGTTAAATGTAATGTTTTTCTTCGGGGACAAACCAATAACCTACGTAGATATGTATTTTTTTTTGTAATATTTGTTAAATGTAATGTTTGTCTAAAAAGGAAGCAAAGCAATATTGCTAACGCAATTATTTTTTTCGAATTTAAAGTTAGGGCTAGAGCCCTAGCTTTAAATATATAGCGGTAGACCGCGTAACTTTGGTGGTAATCGTAACGAACACCATTAATTATTTCATCCAATAATTCGCACGCGGTATTTCGCGACGATGACCATTCGTGGGCCCTGACCAAAGTTACGCGGTAGAGCCCCCGGTCCCATAGTAAAAGTTGATCGTATACATGGTTTCTTTACGTGGTTTAATTTAATGTCGTATTGTCGTAATAGCTTATGTTATTGGTTTGTCCCCGACTGCAAAACCTTATAAAATTCAAGTTATATTCAAAATTTTTTTTTGCTTTTCAGTTTTTTCGGTGGTTTATTTTTTTGTTAAAAAGTTTTTATTTTATATTTTTTTGTGGCTATACTCTACTAATTACTACATGCTTAATTTTTGATTTCTTTTAATGTAATACACAACTCAGCATTAAAATCTGTGAGTGAACAATAAACCATCCCTATTTTCCCACCCTTAGGGTAGGTATTTTTTATCCATATTTATATGGGACCACCTTTGAGGTATACCCTATCCAATAAAAAAAGAATTATCAAAATCGGACTACTCTGTCAAAAGATATGCGTGATCACACATAAAAAAAAATAAAAAAATATACGCGTTGACTTGTAAACCTCCTCCGTTTTTTCGTCGGTTAAAAAGTATATTGATAGAAAGAAATGAAAGATAGGTAGATATCTGCTAGCTATTGTTATAAATGTGAAAGATTTTCTGTATAATGTTGTTACTTAGTCCCAATTTTATTAAGGCTGAGTAACTTTTATACAAAGGATAAAATATTGACAGTTTGACAGATTTATCTATATTTTTAACCGACTTCAAAAAAAAGGAGGAGGTTCTCAATTCGGCTGTTTTTTTTTTTTTTATATGTTTGTTACCTCATAACTCCGTCATTTATTAACCGATTTGAAAAATTCTTTTTTTATCTGGAAGGGTACACTTCCCGTTTGGCCCCATTGTCATCAGAGATCAGGATTTGATTACTTCTTAGTGTACTTTGAAGTCGGTATAAGTTTTTTGTAAAACAATCCAATTACATAAAAAAATATCTCATAGCCATATTTAAACCGTAGATAAAGTGCTGTCCTTGGTGATATCTGACTTTGGTGCAGCAGTCGGAATACACCCATAGGTGCTTGGCGACAGATTTTCAACTTGAGGGTGGGAGCCAGCCAGGTGGGTACTACAAAGTAACCTACCACCGTGCTATGGTTTCCTCACGATGTTTTTTTTCAGCAAAAGCTTCAAACTCTTTGTGGGATTCAAACCTTCGGCCTTCGTCTCGGCATCCGACGTAATTACCACTGAGCTATCATCGCCTCATGAGATCAGGGTCAAAATATTAATCCTCAATCGCAAGATCAAGGATACATCAAATATAGAAAGCTGCAGTAAATGAATATTCACATAGCAGAATTAATCATGAAGATTCCTCTTTATACCTTATGAAAAGAAATGTTATTATAGGTATCTCAATTAGTTTGTCTGTAAGTAGGTCCATAGTAGGATTAATCTAGATCAGAATAGTATTCAATATCCTAAATCTAAGCAGGGATTTCCTATCATATCTTTACAGGATTAGTATGAGTAGGTATATAGAAAAATCTGATACTGAAAAGACGGTTGGATTCACTGGATTGCTTGCTAGTCAGGGTTTTTATTTACCCGTTACGGGTAGGGATCCCTAAAAGTAAGAAGGCTTCGAATCCTGCAATGAGCTTTCGGTGAAGGAAAACATCGTGAGGAAACCATAGCACGGTGGTAGGGTACTTTGCAGTACCCATCTGGCTGGCTACCACCCTCCAGTTGAAAATCTATCGGTGTGTTCTAACAGCTGCACTTGAGAGCCAGTTCCTTCTAGGCTTTATGTGATTACCACCTTCGGCCACATCATCACTTACCATGGTGAGAAAAACAAGGTAAAAAAAAAAAAAAACATTATGCGTCAAACTTAGGGCATGGAAACTTTTCACTTTTTTTTTTACTTTTATTTATTTCAAATACTCACTTGTACCTATTACAATATTTGAATGCCACATCAAGCCTTGAGTCAAACTGTTGAAATTACGCAGACATTAAATTGTGATATTATTTATGACCGACGTACCCTAATACCCACACAAGTAAATGATAAATGTAGAACATAATCAGTTACGTAAACGGAAGGTCAAAGGTTCGATACAAGGATAACTAATTATTCAAAAGCTTAGATTACATTTATTAATCAATGGACGACGGTCCAAAATTTTATGAATTGCCAAGATACGACGATTTCAAAACTAAGGATGGCCTATCCATAGTTTTGAAATCGTCGGAACATTTTGCAAAAAACTACTTTATACAAGTAAACACGTTGCATAGGCGTACGATGTAACCTTGTATGTGCGTACAATGCACACATGCAAGTAAATAATTGGACTGTTTTACAAAACACTTAAACTGACTTCAAAGTACACTAAGAAGTAATCAAATCCTGATCTGATAACAATGGGACCAAACGGAAAGTGTACCCTACCAGACAAAAAAATATGTTTCAAATCGGTTAATAAATGACGGAGTTATGAGCTGATAAACATTAAAAAAAACAGCCGAATTGTGAACCTCCTCCTTTTTTTGAAGTCGGTTTAAATAAACAATAAACGAACTGTTCCGCGGACCGCAGACGACTGAGTCCCGTTGGCCCTAAACTGGACATTTTAGGGCCAGCACTTTGGTTCCATTTCATCGCGCGGCCGGCCCGCTCCTAACGCCAGTAATATGTCAATGCTTAGATATTATTAAATTCCTCAAATGTACAGCTAGTATAGTTTTTGGAAAGGTCAAACGGTCTTTGCTTTTCAGTTGATTATTTGAATGCATTGAAACGAAGTGTGCGTACATAGTTCGAACGACATTATAACGAATGCCATTTTTTTTATCGATATTTTTACCGAGAACAAATGACAAGGAATCCATATCGACATGTTGTCTGACTACATCAACTAGTGTACGATATATCTGCGAATGCATCTATATGGAAACCCCTATTCTAATTCTATGGTTTGTGCTATTCCAAGGTGAGGTGCTTATCATTCCGGTAAAACATTAGATCCTCGGAAGCTTTAGGAATGTCAGACCGTCGCAAATACAATCTCAATATTATTCCCTGATTACCAATTATCCTTAACACACTGAACCACTCCACAATCACAACAACGAACTAGCGTAACTTCTCCGAATCTCTACCGAAACTTCACAACAACCCGAAACACGTGCAACAACAGACAATACGTGCAACCCGAACACGTAGCAGAGACAAGCGAAGCACGTAGCAAACACGGCCGGGAACATAATTAGACTGATATTAATGACGCGACACTAACCAGACTGTGGCCGACGTGACGTAATGTCGAGAGTTTCGTAGAGTCTCGTAGCATCGTGCTACGAATATCTACAAGTAAGCGGGATCTGCTAATAAAGGTATCGCTTTATTGACTTTGATGTGATAATTTATTAGATAAGGCTATGAATAAAGAAACGCTGCCGGCGTCTACCCCAGGCGTAGACGCCTTGCTTATTTCGGCAGCAGCGGCAGTAGATTTATTTTGTAAATAGATTTTTCAACACACTTGCTCGCAAAGTGACTCTTAAGGCAGCATTTAGTTTCATTGCTAGTGCTTTTAACTTTACTTTACCTTTCTTTATTTAAACGGGTAAAAAAGTTTGACAGCTTATGGCTGTCTAAAAAAACTGCGTGCCATAAATATTTGGTAACGTTTTCGTAACGTTAACGTTGAGTATTATCAAAAATCAACTCCAAAAACTGTTTATTCCAAAAAAAAAATTACGATTCGCGTGTGCATTGATCATTACACTCTTGGCTCCCTTAGCTTAATACCGCCTCGTCTGTAATGACCAACTTTGCACACATGTAACGTACTATTTATAATTTCTTTGAATATTTATGGATAGTTTGATTAGGCGATGACTTGATATTAATCTTTCGATATCCTAACTAATCCTATTAATATTATAAATGCGAAAGTGAGTTTGTTTATTTGTTTGTTAAGCCTCAACTAATCAACGGATCATCATGAAATTTGGCATTCAGGTAGCCTATATATAGTATGGAGAAGGACATAGGCTTTTTATCCCGGGAATGCGGGTGAAGCCGCGGGGGACAGCTAGTACTATATATTTTCCTTAAACCTTATTTTTAGAGGGTAGTAATCATTATAATAGGTACTTATAATTTTTTATTGCAAATAAAAATAAGAAAGTCCTCCTCACAATATTACGTGACAATTTGGAAAGTATCTCTCATTCCGTAAACATGTCAAGTGGAAGCACTTACACATGACAGGGCAGAACAATGAAGTTGTCTCGTTTTTTTTTTATTTCATACGATATTTGATGTTTTCCTTTATCAAAATTGTATATTCGAGGACATAAATATGTATACACCTTTTTTTTCACTGTATATATTAGGATATTAGGTTCTATTAACACGTATAGTAAGGGGCACGAGTCGTGAGCAAAGATTGACACATGCGCAGTAGTTAATTTTCGGTCTGTTTGGCGGAATGAAGCATGGAGGAGCGCCGAGCTGCATATGATTGGTCCGTCAGTTGATGCTCGTCGTCTATTGGATTCTCGCGTGTCATTTGGCTACTGTGATTTAGCCAAAAGTGTACATGCGCGAGCTTGCCCCCACTACTGCCTATCTGTGCTCACCATTCGTGCCTTGTACTGTACCACACTACAACCGCAACGTCATCAGAATCACACCACGTGGGCAGGCGCTATTTTTTATAGTTGAATTCAAACGGACCATATATTGCCGTCACTATCGACCACGTGTGTAATACCGACCACACTGCAGCGAAAATGTCGGAACCACAACCAACAGCGATACCGGGAACTAGCGGTACAAACATTTTAACATTTTGTAGGTACCACAACGTAACCGCATAAAGCAGCAGCGACACTATTCACAAGTAGCCTCAGCTTGACTTCATTTTGTCGCAATGCTATGGTGTGAATAGACGCTTACACAAATCATAATCATCATCATCATCAGCCTATAATGTCCCACTGCTGAGGACAGGCCTCCTTTCAGAAATCAGGGTGAAAGGGAATGGGCAGATACTCCACCACGCGTGCCCACTGCGGATCGGTGGAGGTAGGGTAGTGGTCAACCTACTGTTGGAGTTTTCAAGCCGAATCCTAATAGTAATAAGATATTCTGCCTGCATAATAGCACATAATTTCTATAAATAGTTTAAGAGAAAATTTCATTTATGTCCTCGAATGTCATATTGTTGGTTCCTGCGCTAGAGCTCATTGGGGAGAGGAGCAAGGTCGGTAACGTATGATGCCTCGTGTGTTATGCTGCAAGCGACCATATGCCTACGTTAACCGCTTACCATCAGGCGGCCCGTATGCTTGTTTACCGACAACGCCACATAAAAAAAAATTACTTAATCACACACTTTTTTCACGTGGTCACGTAACTCTTGTAAGAACAGTTCTCTTATTCTGGGATCTGGGATCAAAGTAAATTACAAAAGAATCTAACAAAGTCTTTTATACAAACCTAAAAAAATAGAAAACTATAACGTCTCATGCCAAGACTTCTAAAATTAGCCGCGCAAAATGTCTCCTACAAATTGCCTGAAGATAAATGAGTTAGCTAACTTCGGCCTACTCAGTTCCCAAATGCATAGCTTAATGGTGTGGTTCTTGATCATCTATCACGCCACTCGACGGTTGTCTACTCGTGATACGGTAGAGCTGGAGCTGGGAATCGATTATCGATAATCGATTCTTGATTGGAGCTTATTAATTGAATGAGGAGGTTAGTGCGGACATTATTAACTTATTTGGATCGCAGGTAAAATAATTGGACTGTTTTACAAAAAACTTAAACCGACTTCAAAGTACACTAAGAAGTTATCAAATCCTGATCTAATGACACTGGGACCAAACGGGAAGTGTACCCTTTCAGACAAAAAAAGAATTTTCCAAATCGGTTAATAAATGACGGAGTTATGAGGTAACAAATATAATAAAAAAAAAAACATACAACCGAATTGAGAACCTCCTCCTTTTCTTGAAGTCGGTTAAAAATAACACTGACATCAATTGAAGGACGCGCGTCGATTGCGAGTAGTCGCGAGAACCGACTGGTTAAATCTTTTACGAAATATTCTTACTTATTTCTTTTCACCTTTGGCTATCTTTGCTACAATTACCCAAGCCATAATAAGAATGGATACCAAAATCCACCATATCTTCACCCTATAGCCACCATATAGCCGAAGCGCTCGTGGTTTCGCATGATTAGCCGAAGTTTGTAAGGCGATGATAGCTCAGTGGTAGTGACGTCGGATACCGAGACGAAGGTCCCGGGTTCGAATCCTACAATGAGCTTGAGTTTTCGGTGAAGGAAACCATCGTGAGGAAACCATAGCACGATGGTAGGGTACTTTGTAGTACCCGTCTGGCTGGCTACCACCCTCAAGTTGAAAATCTGTCACCAAATCGGTATCGGTGTGTTCCGTCAGCTGCACTTGAGAGCCAGTTCCTTCTAGGCTTTGTTTGCTTACCACATTATCACTTACCATAGTGAGATTGTGGTCAAACACAGGCCTATACACAGTAAAAAAAAAAAAAGAAAAAAAAAAGTTAAGCTACCACCGTCGTGGTCGGTACTTGGATGGGTGACCGCCTAGTGGTATTTCAAATCGAGCGTTTCTGCTTCGGAAGGCACGTGTTGGTCCCGGTTATCACATAATTGCGATAGTCGTTAAGCTAATTGGATGCCTCCTAGGTGGCTTGAAAAATTCCAACAGTAGGTTGACCACTAGCCTACCTCCACCAATCCGCAGGGGGCATGTGTGGTGGAGTGTTGCCCAGTTCCTTTCACCCTCATTTGTAAAAGGAGGCCTGTTCTCATCAGTGGGACATTATAATGATGACAGCCAAAGCTTCAAGTTCTTGTAAATAATAAAAGCAACTACATAATTTGTTTTATTTATGTACAAAAATATTCTAGACATCGTTATAAAAATAATACTAGGTCAAGGTGTAATACATAAAAATTTACAAGATTTTTAATTTGTCTTTGAAATAAAGCTATCTATTTAAATCCAAGGTATTAATAAACTTTTTTATGAACTATTACAATCATAAATTAAAGCAGACAATGTTGCAGATCGTTTATATATCCACAAAGGGGCAGTTCATGTTAGTAATGATATCACGCCAGTATTAGGCGAGTGAACACAAATAAAATATCGTTAGACGAACAAAAGTGAACGGGCTTGGCGTCACGCCCTCCGAAATAATTTTGGTGACATCCATTGAGTTATTATTATTACGTATAGAGAAGCTATAAGCAAAGGTTATGTCCCATTATTAACCGGCGAAAAAACGGAGGAGGTTTACAAGTCGATGCGTATTTTTTTTTTTTTTTTTTTCATGTATGATCACGCATATCTTTTGACAGAGTAGTCCGATTTTGATAATTCTTTTTTTATTGGATAGGGTATTTTTAGAGTCAACTAAAGTTCTCTTTATCGTTTTAGCGCTATCTTAGCAGACAGTAGAAATACGTACCGCTATCAGAACGCTTTTAGGAGTATTTTCCTCGCAAACACCGTGATTTTCACGGCCATTACGCGTTTCATTAATCGTTTTAAGGAACAAGTGTGGCCGGATGACCTCATTTGATTGGTACATAGTTGTGATGTGTGGCGTCTTCTCTATACGTAGTAATAATAACTCAATGGTGACATCATGAATGATAGCTTTTTTATGTCTCTGGTGGGATACAGTCACCTTTTGGATCATATATTTTACCTCAATAGCCATATATGATGGTGCGTCCATGCTTGGCAAACCGAGCACGAGCCGAGCCACGAACGAGCACACTGCGAGCACGATTCGCGTAGCGTGGACGGGCTTGCGAGCCTCGAACGAGCGCGATTGTCAGTTTTTTCAAGTACAAAGGGATTCGCATCGTGCTCGTTGTAGGTTCGTTCGTGGCTCGGCTCGTGCTCGATTCGCGTAGCATGGACGCACCATGAGATTTCATAGACCACACGTTACTTCGGGTTACTCAATTTAAAATTTATTTAAAAAGTTCCCATGCAAAACAATTAAAAGTATCAACAAATTTATGAAAAATTTACTAAGAATAATTAATTCAACTTTTTTACATATTGATTTCCGCTGCAATAGCATTAGTGGATGCAATTTAATTTGCATTGAAATCATATATTATTCAACGCCAACACACCATAATAATCAGAATGCCCGTCAAGTGTAATTTTGAAATAAAAAGGAGGAAGTTTCGTAAAATCCCATGAATTTTAATATATTTTTCCATGCTGATAATGTCAAGGGAAATTTATTACAACTTAAAATCCCATCTGCGCAAGCTTTTTCAAATATAATAATGTTTCAAAACTCTGACCTATATTGGATATTCTAGCTAGACTTTATCTCAGAAACTCATGTTTCCATTTCGGTAATGTTTCAGCTAAAATTCGCTCTTACCCCTTTGGGCGTCATTCTATAGGAGATTGGTACTTTAGTAGGCAATATATCCAATATTTAGAAGGCTGATGCGAGAACTCATAAATTGTCCATGAAAGTGTACCCTCAGCGCGGAATCCATCAAATCCGGGAACGGCCGGCACATTAACATAATGCTGTTCATCGTCAAAAGTCTTTCTCGAAACCTAATTTACATAATAGGGAGCTATGGGAACCTATTGATTTTTCATGACGGCTCATTGGACCCGAAAGAAGTTAAATGAGCTACAAGCTTGTGAATTCATTAAAATTATGTTCAACTTCGTTAAGATATTCCGGAGTGGTTTTCTGATTATGACGAAAATAACTTAACTTTCACTTAATGACTACCAAATATTACGACAACATTAAAAGCTTAATCAATTTATGGAATTTTGGCTCTAGTAACCGTTATATTGATAATATTAGCGTTGGATAAATTTTGTAATA
Source organism: Achlya flavicornis (assembly GCA_947623365.1). NCBI lineage: Eukaryota > Metazoa > Arthropoda > Insecta > Lepidoptera > Drepanidae > Achlya > Achlya flavicornis. Next base: position 12,577,524 of record OX392482.1, read on the forward strand.
AAACTTGAAAGCAAGAAGCTACAATTAAGTCTTCATTAAATATTTTATAGCATCCAAAATCTTAACACTATTTGTCCGTGGCTAACCATAAAAAAGGCGATCATAATTAGTGCCTTAATGATAAACCGATAGGACGGAGCAATTAAAATACAGGCTGCAATTAAGGCACCAGACTAAAGGATGATTTATTATCTTCAGATAGCCCGATTCAAAGAGACTATGCTACGAAGGTTTTTCTCGAATCAATCATTTTAAATTGACTAGGAAGATTAGAAAAAAGGATAAACTGGCGGCTCGTGATTGGAATGCTCTTTAAGGAGTTTGGCTTTGTGATCCCGAATGGATTTGATTGATGATCTCAATTTATTGATGATTGGCAACGTTTGGGAATTCGACATCAACAATCAGATTGTTGAACTTAAAACTGGATTTCGATAGATAATGGTTTCGCTTGAAATATAATTATTAATAGCATTAATAGATGTTTTATACAATTATATAATAATTTTACTTATTTTAGCATTGAACTCGTCAATCCATTATAAATCGTGTGATCGTCATCTTGTGAATATAGTCTAAATTGTTCAACTTATGTATATTGAAAATGAAAAATTGCTTCTTTATTGTTTCAGTTACAAGAAAATGAAAACAAGAAAAGGATCAACATAGAAAACTCAAAGAAATGAAACACCAGCATGGTCAAAAAATCACATAGCATTGAATCAAACTTTAGCAAACTAATTGACATGAGCCGAGTGCCATACCAAAATCATACTTATATTAGTTCTACATACTTATACCCATCTAAAAGACCACCTGATGACGTTATCAAAGATAACTATACAACAGGAAAAGAAAGAGACGCTAATAAAGAAGAACATAGAAATAACACAAACGGTACTCACGGCGATTTTACTAAACTAGTTGAAGACTTCAGCGATTATTTCTATGGTAACACTACTCATGATATATTTAGTGACCACAATGGTACGTTAGACGTTTTAAATGACATCTACGAATACACAAACTGTAGTTTCAACGGTACATTAAATATATCTTGTTTTAATAGGCATAATGAGGAGCCGGTATATAATTTGTGGGCTTTGCTGTTGTTGATATTTCCATTTTTTACATTGTTCGGGAATGTTTTAGTGATAATGAGTGTTGTGCGGGAGCGGACGCTGCAAACTGTTACAAATTACTTTATCGTCAGTTTGGCTGTTGCTGATCTGCTGGTTGCTGTCGTGGTTATGCCGTTTGGAGTTTATTATTTGGTAAGTTGTACATGTTATTCATATCTTCTATAAGTATTATTGTTATTTTATTCAGTGTATATGTATATATATAGGTGCTAAACTGATTTGTAAAACTTGTTTGTCTGATATAAGTAATTCTACTAACTATAATTTCTCTTCGATAAAGTTATAAGGAATTCTTATTATAAGAATATTATTATAAGAAATTATAAGAGAGGTAGGGCATAACGGGCTGTCCCGTTCGAGGAGTAGCCCGACTGGGGAAGTACCTCCACCTTACAGAAGATCGCAGCCAAATAACGCTGCTTTAATGTGGTGTTGTGTTCCTGCGGTGAGTAAGGTCGCCAGAGCTCCATGAGGAGGCGCTGTGCTGGCAGTGTGGGGACCAGCGGTGTCGCACCGCCGTTGTGTTGTGCAGGCGCGGCATGTTGTTGCGGCGGTCAGGGAGACCCGGTGAAACAGCTGCCCGCTGGCTGCCCGCAGGTTGTAGGGGTCCTGAGCCCAGGGATTACTTAATCTCCGCCCTGGGAGGCTGACCCGCCGCCTCGCGCATAATCCATGGTATAGTTGGTCGTGCCGGAGGAGGAGACCGGAGTGGACCCGGCCGACTGTATCATGGGGGGACCGGGGGCCCTTCCGGCTGCCGCACCAACAAACCGCATCACCTGTCCACCACTCTCGGCGAATAACACTGCACTTTGTCTCTTTCGCTGCTGGCACAGCGATTCCTCTTAATCTCTCATCATTCTCTTTTTAATGCCACGGAAAAAGAAAAAAAGAAATAGTTCTTCAGCGGCCTCCCCGTCCACAATTTCTGTGGACTTTTGCAACATCAGGGGTCTTCACGCTAATATCAATGCAGTCCACCAACATCTTGAGACTGCACAGCCGACCCTGCTATTTCTAACGGAGACGCAAATATCCTGCCCTGATGATACATCGTATTTACACTACCCCGGGTACAAGCTGGAGCACAATTTTGTGCGCCGTGCCGGGGTATGTATGTACGTCAGGGAGGATATTTGCTGTCGCCGTCTCCGTGGCCTAGAAGACCGGGACCTGTCGATTTTGTGGGCGCGCGTAGATCACGGTGGCCACACCAAAGTTTACGCGTGCCTTTACAGGTCCCACAGCGGTGACGCGGACACAATCCGGTTATTTGAGCACCTGCAATTGACGACTGACAAAGTACTAGAGCAGTACCCCTCCGCGGAGTTAGTGATTTTAGGAGACTTCAACGCTCACCACGTTGAGTGGCTTGGTTCTCGGTCCACTGACTTCGCGGGGAGGACTGCTCACGACTTTGCCCTGGCCTATGGCTTCTCACAACTGGTTGTTTCTCCTACGAGAATCCCAGATATTGAGAGCCATACTAGTTCCTTACTGGACCTTCTGCTGACTACGCGACCGGAAAACTATGCAGTGACAGTGGATGCGCCACTTGGGTCATCGGACCACTGTCTCGTCCGGACGCAAGTGTCATGCGTCCGACATGATCCGCCCCGGCCTCCCGGAAGGCGACGTGTATGGCACTACAAGTCAGCAGATTGGGATGGATTGCGAGATTTCTACGCATCGTACCCGTGGAGACAGCTTTGCTTCGCATCAGATGATCCTGACACCTGTGCAGCTGCCGTCGCTGAGGCGATACTGGCGGGAATGGAATGTTATATCCCAAACCCGCTAGTGGCTGCAGGGGTGAAGAAGAGACCGTGGTTTAATCGGCCCTGCAAAGATGCTAGACATAATAAGCAAACTTTGTATGAGGCTTGGACCACGGCCCGAACTGATCAGGACCCTAACATCTCTGATGCGAAACGCAAATTTAACGCTGCCTCGAGGTTCAGTAAGCGAATGATCGCCAAGGCGAAGTTTGATTTCGTCGGCAGGTTTGGTGAGAGGCTGACTAGCCTTCCCTCTGGAAGTCGCGCTTTCTGGTCTCTTGCCAAAGCTGCCGAAGGAAACTTTTGCCAGTCGTCCTTGCCACCCCTCCGTAAGCCGGACGGAAACTTGGCCCATAGTGCAAAGGAGAAAGCTGATCTTTTGGGCTATCTCTTTGCCTCGAACTCGACTTTGGATGACGGGGGCGCCACACCGCCTACCATCCCGCAGTGTGTTAGCTTCATGCCGGAGATAAGCATTACCCAACGGGAGGTCCGGCGGGAACTGCTTTCTCTGGACATCCATAAGTCGAGTGGGCCAGACGGCATACCGGCAGTGGTGCTGAAGCGGTGTGCTCCTGAATTGTGTCCAGTATTGACGCGTCTTTTTGCACTTTCCTACACCAAAAAGGAAGTCCCGTCTTCGTGGAAGACTGCCCACGTGCACCCAGTGCCCAAAAAGGGCGACAGATCAGACCCGACGAATTACAGGCCTATCGCCATCACCTCCCTTCTCTCCAAAGTCATGGAGCGTGTGATCAACACGCAGCTTTTGAGATACCTGGAGGATCACGAGTTGTTGAGCGACCGACAATATGGCTTCCGCCACAGTCGCTCAGCTGGTGACCTCCTTGTGTATCTCACGCACCGTTGGTCACTCGCCATCGAGAGTCAAGGTGAGGCATTGGCAGTGAGCCTAGATGTGGCGAAGGCGTTCGATCGGGTCTGGCACAGGGGTCTTCTAACGAAGTTACCATCATACGGGCTTCCCGAGGGATTATGCAAATGGATTGCCAGCTTTCTGTCCAGCAGATGCATAAGAACCGTCGTCGACGGTAGCTGCTCCGATAGCATGGACATAAATGCTGGCGTTCCGCAAGGCTCTGTGCTGTCCCCAACACTGTTCCTACTGCATATCAATGATATGCTGTCTATTGACGGCATTCATTGCTATGCAGACGACAGTACAGGGGACACCCATTACACGGGCCGTGCAAATATCCCTCGTTCCGAGGTTGAGGAAAGCCGCGAACGGCTGGTGTCTGAAATCGAGAGTACACTGACTAGTGTCTCTGATTGGGGTCGACTAAACCTAGTCCATTTTAACCCCACTAAGACCCAAGCCTGAGCGTTCACCGCTAAGAAAACCCCATGGTCTGTGGCTCCACAATTCCAGAACACTTCCTTGAACTTCAGTCAAAGCATCGGGATCCTTGGCGTCGACATTTCCAGCGACGTGCTGTTCCGAAGTCACTTGGAAGACAAGGTGAAGCTGGCATCCAAAAAGCTTGGAGTGCTCAACAGAGCGAGGCAGTACTTCACATCAGGGCAAAGACTGCAACTTTACAAGTCGCAGGTCCGGCCGCATATGGAGTACTGTTGTCATCTATGGGCGGGAGCACCTGGATACCAGCTTGGGCCTTTAGACTCGGTTCAGCGACGTGCCATCAGAATTGTTGACGATCCCGAGCTCACAAGCGGTTTAGAGCCCCTCAGTCTGAGGAGAGACTTTGCCTCCTTATGTGTGTTCTACCGCTTGTACAACGGAGAGTGTTCTAAGGAATTGTTCGACTTGTTGCCCACGGCTACCTTCCACCATCGCAACTCACGCCATCGACGGGGAATCCATCCTCACACATTGAAACCAGAATTGTTTCGAACTGTGCGGGCTCAAAGGAGCTTTCTTCCGCGGACGCTCAGGTTGTGGAATGAGCTCCCCGCCGTGGTTTTCCCAATGGAGTACAGCATGGGGTTCTTCAAAAAGGGCGTGAAGAGATTTCTTCAGGGTCGGCAGCGCGCGAGTGATACCCCTGGTGTTGCAAGCGTCCATAGGCTACGGTAACTGCTTACCATCAGGCGGGCCGTATGCTTGTTTGCCACCTTAGTGGTATAAAAAAAAAAAAAAAAAAAAAAAAAAAAAACCATCCAAATGTTAATTATTGACCGTTAAAAACTTTTAAGCAACATCATAATTGCACCCACAGATTACAGAATAAGGCTCATGGAGCGCGCGGAACACGGGAGTGAGGCCAAAAAAGCAAATACAAATTGAAAAACACATACCTGTTATTCGCTTTTGAATTTGTATTTCCTTTGTTTAAAAAACTTAATATAACGAAAAACACTTTCTTTTTAATAAACTTTGTCTAAACATAGCAAATACAAATTCAAAAGCGATTTCCAGGTATGTGTCTTACAATTTGTATTTGCTTTTTTGGCCTCACTCTCGTGTTTCGCGCGCTCTATCTGCCTTATTCTGTAATCTGTGATTGCACCCTTCCTTCTTGCAAAGGCTATTCATAAACTTTGAAACATAATCTTAAAGGAAAGGCGTTAAATATACTGTTTTACTATAACACGACTCCAGATTCCGAACTACCAAGCCAGAATTTTGAATTCCAACGTGGCATAAACCAGAAGTTTGTCTCCAGACTAGGCTAGGAATTCCGTGCTACAAACACTAACTACTAAACAAAAGGCAGATTAACTTGAATTGAAAGTGTTTGCTCGACTAAACTGGATCGGTAAAATGTCGTCTGGCAGAGACAATTTAATTTAACTTGAAGGACAATGGCTCCCTCTTAAAGTGTTATTCAGAATTTTATTCTGCGTGAAGTGAAGGGTGATATTTTTTTCTGTTTTACTTTAACTCGATAGAAAAAGTTATACATGATTGTATGAACTGTATTTCGAAATTCGGAACATCGATTGACGTAAAAACGAAAAAACGTAGGTACATCTCAATGAAAAATATTCAAAATGGAGTTTTTTGCAATAGCATACTTTAACACTAACGTATTCGAACTTCTTCACTAGGTAGGTACCATAAACAGTATTTATGAATATAAATATAATGTAAAAATGGGCCACGTGCGAGTCGGACTCGCAAACGGAGTGTTCCGCACAATATTAACTAACTCGTTGTGCTATGAAACAGAAATACCAAAAAAAAGACGTTTGTCGTATGGGTGCCCCCTGTAATTTTTAATATTATTTCATTTTTATTATGTGTTATAGCGGCAATAGGAATACATATTCTCTGACAATTTCACCTGTCTAGCTATTACCGTTCATGAGATGCAGCTCACTGACAGATAAATGGACGGACGGACGCACAGCGGAGTCTTATGAATATGGTCCTGTTTGGCACCCTTTGGCTACGGAACCCTAAAAACAGCATCAAATCCTAAGCATTTTTTCGATGTAATGTTGCCCTAAAAAAAGGATTTCCCTAAAATAAGGCTTTGTTCAATAATGTGTAAAATGCTGATCTAAAAATAGCAAAAGGTAAAACGGTACGAGATAAATGATGCGAAATTTTTCATTTATGCACATCCTGTTACCTTAACATAACTTTCTTGGAAATTTACCAGAAAATGTAAATAATAACGATATAAATGAAGAATAAATTTATATTTTGGAAGTTTTCACAAGTTTTTCACAAACGGAGTGGAAAAAAATTTAAGCTTTAGATTTTCTCCATCCTATCTCATATAAATAAAAAAAATATATATATTAATATCGCCGTAAAGACTAAACAGGTTTGAATTGAATTAGTACCTAGGTACATAGATTGTACATGCCTTTGAACAAACATAGAATTTAGTTTTCCGGGAAAATATTAGATTTCTCAGGAATGTAGGTAAAATTAGACTAGAAGCTATTCATCTTCTCTTGAGAAACATCTATAACTCACATTTTATTACTTAATAAGATATTATAAAAACCTTCCAAGCGATCCGATATTGACAGGCCTGTCTTGTCCCAAAATACACAAACCTACAAAATCTTGTTAAACGCAACACGATTTGTCAGTATATCCGAACGTAATCCCTGCACGATATAGGCGACACACCGAAAATAAGACATAAACAATAATATTGTATATAATACACACTTTTACAACCATTCCAACGGTTGATCTGTTTTATGCCCACGTGCCCCAACATGCCCCAGATACAATGCCGTAAAACTTTTAGTGGCACACACACGAATTTCGCTCCCCCCATAAAATATTTGTAATAAAATTATATTTGCCGAAAAGATACTGGGCGGGGATGGAATTTTCGAGGATATTTTTTCGTATCGTAAATCTAAATTTACCCAGTGTTATTGCGGTGTAGTCCGATCTAATAGAATGTAATCTAAGGCACTTATTTTATGATCGTGGATGGTTTGCCGCTTTATTTAGATATTTCTGGTCATGTCAAATGTGATTTTTATGTCCGATTTTGGGGGTTAATGTCGCGATAAACATTTATGACAATGAAATACGTATTTTATTTTTTTGGTAGTTTGCTACTTTTATACTGTACGATTTAATATAATGAATAGATACAATATTACAGAATTTCACAGAATCAATTGCCATAACGCGAATCCTTCTTCAAAACTTTTATCGCAACTTTTTTTTTATTAACGTCTGAAAGTGGAAATAAAAACTCAAATAACCAAGTCTACTTAAGGGTTCAATTTGAGGTAATATCGCGGGCATCATAATGGCCTTTTAAGGGGCGTACACCCAATTTCCCATTTAAACAACTTAACGATTTTGCGATGACTCAAACTTCGCTTTCATAACGAAACGAACTTTTTGGTCCAGCTCCTATGCAAGCAATGTTTTTTTTTAAGTTTTGAAAATGTATTTTTTTAGAAGGTAATGTCTTAAACATAGTTTTTTTTAAATTAACTAATTTAGTTTATTCTGAAAACATACCTACAGTTATCAAATGTACAGTTTTACAAAGATATGTCTTAAAATTATAGACGTATACTGCCAGTTTCTGAAAGCATTGTCTATGACGTCCGAAGTTACAAAGACGGCAACAGTTTTGATTATAGATTAACTTTGATTTGTCTTTCAGAAACCGGCAGTTAAAGTGTCAAACAATTGTTTTAGTACATTATCAGAAATAAATATTTATTATATTTATAAAATATTTATTATATTTATAAAATATTTAATATTATACACAGACAGAAGGATGGCTTATCCTATGTGAGTAAATTACAATGAAAACAATAAATACAAGTTCATAGGTTTGTTAATTTATATCGAAATACTATATTTAGCCCAGGCAACCTCCACCCTGCAATAAACCAAAAAAAAGTTCCAAGACCAATTTAATATACATCAATAAATTTTTAAACTATTTAAAACCCCCCATAATTAAGAGAAATAAAGGCTACACTGTGGCTCTACCCCATCATAAACGTCTCGCGTAAATTATAATTATCATGAGATATACAAAGTTTTTGAGCCACCCACTTAAGTACACCCAAAGAGACATTAGTTGACTTTAAAGCTCTATCAGCTTTCACGAGAATTCCGATGGAAAAATTAACAATATTTTTTTGTGAAAAGAACTTTATTTCTAGCAATATAAGTTGAAAATTAACCCGTTGATTCTCGCGAGAGACGCGCTTCCTATAATAACAATTGATATCATTGTTATTTTTTAACCGCGATCCAAAGAATGTATGAACCTAACGAACCTATTTTTTTTTATACAACTATGTCGGTAAACAAGCATACGGCCCGCCTGATGGTAAGCGGTTGCCGTAGCCATATGGACGCTTATAACACAAGAAGCATCGCTCACGCGTTACCGACCAGGAACACAACTTTACACAATATAAAGTTACTTGGCTACGGTATTCTGTAAGGTGGAGGTACTTCCCCAGTCGAGCTGCTCTTTGAGCGAATAAACGCTACGCTCTACCTCTCTAATATAAACAACGACACGAAAACCTGACAAGAATTTCCAAGCCCCATTGACATTATTATCGGATAAATAACAAATAAAACTCAACTATTACTTTAACGTCATTTAACATGTCAACAATTTAATTTCGCCGTCGAAGCTCTCGCATTCGAATGTCCTACTTGCTTTTTTACACAATAAAGGGAAATTTATATGCGAGAATGAAGGCTTAATTTATTATTGGCGTTAACGATATTATCCCGTAGGGTTGAAGCTTCATTTGACATAAACAAACCGGATTCCGCGGTTGACCTCTGACACCCGGACAGGCATGCTTCACCGCAAACCAAATGCATAAATAGACACGCTGTATAAACAGGGTTGTCGTTTGGACGTTCGTTCTAAAAGTCAAAATCTTTATATGACAAAGTTTAAATATTTTATTTTACCACTTAAACTATATAAAAAATGTCAACACACTCTGTAAAGTGACATTTATTGCACCGTTTTTAGTATCTTATTGCAACTTATTACGCACTAGTGCTTTTTACTTTAAATTACCGCACAGTTTTATGAAAGGTATAATCCCGAATATGATAAGTTTGTACCTCACTGCAAGTGATATGTGTGTAGACCTAGCATTCTTAAGTGAAACGGGTAAAATAGACAGCTCACCGCTGTCAAAAAAAAATACTTGCGAGTCTTATTTGTTAACGTTCTCATTGTGAGGTTGATTATTATAAAAAATCTACTTAAAAAATTACAAGTCTGTTTTTTTCCTCGCGTGTGCATTGATTATTACACTCTCGGCTCACTTATCGCGTTCGCCTGCCGCGCTACCGCCTCGAGTGTTAATAACCAACTTTGCACACATGTATCATAATGTACTTTTAGTGTAGTAAATAAAAATAATAAATTATTTTACCCATAATTTTTCATAAAAGATACATTGAAAAAACGGTACGGTATAATATACTACTGACTTATTTGATAATAAACCTATCTAAAGAGCATAACTTATGAACAGTAAAAGCTTTTGTATGTATGTAGGTGTAATCTACTAATAGAAAGCTACACTTTACCCGAGTAATATCTAATAGATTATACGTGGGACATACTAAAAGATTATTGAAATGGTGCCTTGTAATACCTATTTTTTTTTAAAGCAATTTGAAAATGGAACTCTGGGAGTTATTTTTTTGCGTGATTGTCTTTTGTTTTTTAAAAGTGGCATTCTCTGTGTTATTAGAGAAAATATTAACTCGATACTTATTGTTTTTTTTTATTTCGCTTCAACTAGGGAGTTACCAGATTCAATTGGTTTATAGTGATGAAGCCCCATCTTGTAGCTCCGTGTATTTGTGATTCAAAGAATTTAATAGACGTGATCATCTCAATGACGATTTACGTGAAGGTACACCATAAAGCAACTGATCATTAGCCGTTTATAATATAGTCACAGCCGTGGTACACACAGACGTAGGCTGCTTGCTCTACCTAGCTGAATATATCTCATATGGACAGAATAGATCTTTTCTAAGATTTGTTAATAAACGTTTAAAAAAGTCGAAGCAATGGTTAGTGAATAAACAATGAATAACTGTACAAATCTCATAGGCCGTGTATGGAGACGCGTGCGGTTAAGTTCTAAATCTATATTCTTGTTTGTTTGCAAATTATCTGAACCATTTGACAGCCCTATATATTTCTACCCATCACATAATTTAAACTCTAGTCCCCAAACCCTAAATTCTAAATTCGAATACGCCGAGCTTCAATCAAATGCTATTTCATTATTAAAATCTGATTATCTGACGTTGGATTTAGCGACGTGTGGTAATTGCGGTAGAGTTCAATTTAGATTTTATGTAACCAGCAATTGGATTATTGTGGCACCAATTTGTTTTGTTAGGATGTACTTTAGGTAATTGATATTATTGTGGCTTAGTAACTATCTAGTTTCGGGAATTATTTTTGATGTTTGGTTTGTTCGTGGCCGTTATATTCAGACTACAATATATTATGATACATTTATCTAATACTATTATAATCTATATAAAACAAATACATATTTATTTATATTCTTATTATGTTTCTATGTTTATCACGGTGAATCATATACGTAGATATGCGTATATCTATATCTAAATGTCTTAGCCATAAATAAATAAATATCCTGGGACATCCCTCACACACGGTCATCTGATCCCAAACTAAGCAGAGCTTGTACTATGGAAACCAGATAACTGATATAATACATATACTACTTTTTGTTTGTAAATACATAATTAATATACATAATTACACCCAGACTCAGGACATACAGAGATGTTCATGCACACAAATGCATGTCCTGTCCGGGAATCGTACCCACGACCTGCGGCGCAATAGGTATTTACCAGAGTCTTAACCAACTGCACCACTTGGCCTGACCATGGAAGGTAATTTAATTGTTAAGCTTATAATTATACATTTTTTGTGAAATTAAACCAATGTGGAAAATATAAAATTAGCTCGAAAATAAAACAAATAAGTTGCACGGTACAAAAGTGTATATGTAATTAATGAAATAAAGAATCATGGCGAGCTCCATACATTGATTTGTACAAAAAAATAAAACATTTTAGAGGGTATTTAATCACTTCCAATGTTGAGATTACATTACCAGCAACATGTTAATATACATGAAATATTTTATAAACCCCGCAAAACATAACAACAACATAATGGTTTTGGTCGCAAATAGTCGCGATTCGCCGGCATGCCATAGAAATTCGCATTTTTATCCCGGGGTTCTAAAAATATTTTAAATGGCTCAAGTTGTTCCTTAGGCACCAAGGATCAATAATAACGTCATTACAAAGTCTCTAAAAATCTTTATTTTTTTGTACAAATCTCGCCATGATCCTTTAATAGTGAGTTTTTTATTCATTATTCTTTTTAACATGGGAAAATTAATAAAACTGTGGACATCAAATTCATTCAAAGACATTTATTCAATTTAGGCCCTTATGAAGGCCAAAGCTACTGAAGTCTCCACTCAACTGAGAAGAACCGGCAAGAAACTCAGTTCGAAACATAATCCTTGTTACCATCGAAATAGTGTTACCCTAGAATAAGAGCGACAGCTGTAAAAACGGCCGAAGAAATAAGACAACGGTGTAGCTATTTCAGTTTCAGTAGGTCCACGTTTGAACTAGGGTTTCGTTTTTCCCGGCCTTTTTCCATTCCCGGGACCCGGGAATGAAAAAAATGACTTCCCGGGAATTCCCGATTCCCGGGAAATTTTTAATAGTTGTTAGTTTTGTTATTTTAACGTATATAAAGTCAAGAAACCAGGTAATTTAATGAAATTAGGTATTTATTTGACTCAGAAGTAAATATTAGTACATTATGAGACGTTTGCAAAGTTGGTAATCACACACGAGACGGTAACTATTAAGCAAAGGAACCCGAGAGAGTAATAATCAATGCACACGCGTGTCATACGACGTTTTTCAACACAATTGTGAGGAAAAAACAAACTTGTATTTTTTTTACTAGATTTTTTGATAATAGTCAATGTGAATGTCAATAAATATGGCGCGCAAGTTCTTTTTTGACAGCAAAACTGTTTTAACCGTTTAAATTAAGAATGCTTCGTCTACGCTCATATCAAGAGCATTGAGTTACAAACTTAACATAATCGGGATTATACCTATCATAAAACTGTGCGGTAATGTAAATTAAAAAGCATCAGTGCGTCATAAGCTACATTATGATACTAAAAACGGTGCAATAAATGTCAAATTACGAGCATGTGTTGAAAAAAAAATTTACTAATTCACAAGGAACGAACTATGCTCGGAATTTCTCTACGAGACAGGGAAACGACGACATTCGTAGGAGAACAAAAATTACCGATATAGCTCTTAGTGATAGTAAGCTGATGTGATAGCAATGGGCAGGCCACATCGTTCGAAGACGACGCTCGACCGCGTACAGGAAAGTGCCGTTAGGGACGACCTCCCACCAGACGGATCGACGACCTGGTCAGAGTCGCTGGGCGCCCTTGGATGCAAGCGGCCCAAAATAGTTCGAAGTGGAAGTTTAGATCTTTGTTCAGCAGCGGACATCCTTAGGTTGATATGATGATGATGATGTGATTTTCTTGACTTTTGGTCGGTAAAAATAATAATACTTATTATTTTAAAAATTATGCATTTTCGGCAATACTGAAATTTTTCAATATAAAAACGCTGATAAGCTTTATCTCCAAAAATATATATTAAAAAAAATTATTAATGTAACTTTAATTTTCTTCAAAATTACGCGCATTCAGAGATTTTCTCTCAAATCGGCAGTTTAGAAACTACCCATAGTAAGCTTGTATGACCTGTAGTTTAATATGATTATTTTTAATTTTCTACTAACAACAAATATGTACAAAATACAATCTATATTTACAAAATACAAATATATAGAAAATTTCCTCAAGCCTGCTGCTGCTTCCGATTAACGGCAAGGTTCCCAGAAGGCTGGCAGCGTTACCTCTTTGGATAGCCAAGCTGACGCGTTGGCGGAAAAAGCTCCCCGCCCGCTGGTCTCTCAAATTTTCTACTTATGTTTGTGTGTGAGACACAAATAGGTTATTAAATTAAATTACGTATTTTACTTGACTTTTGATTTGAGAGAGGTAGATCATAGCGTTTATTCACCCAAACATGTTTTTATGTGTATTTTCGGAGAACTTGAAAATTTTCTAAGAAAAAACGTTATCTCCACAAATACACACTTCCTAAAGTTCCTTTCAGCGATTTCTCATAAGCTTGAAGTTCAGTTCGTTCGATTTCGATGGATATCGACATTTGTTTTGAGAACGTAGGCAACATCTTTGTGTTTCAAAGATTTTTCGTTAATTTTGACCAATATTTGCAGTGTTTAAGAGCATTCAATCTCATAAAGAAATTCCCGGGAATTCCCGGGAAATCGCAAAAAAAATCCCGACTTCGGGAACGACGTATTTCCCGGGAATTCCCGATTCCCGGGACCCGGGAACGAAACCCTAGTTTGAACGTAGAACTCAAATTCATTCATGAGTGACATAATTTTGTTTTATTGAGTTTCCAAGCGGCCACTTTCACGAGGTTGTACGTAACCCTTAATCAAGGCAGAAGATAATATATCGATGCTTGTTACACTATATCAAACTAAATAGAATCGCATAAGTCACAGTGAAACTTCAACCCACTCAAGTATAAGTGACGTAGGAATCCGTTATTGAGTACACACGAGTACGTTCACCAATCGGCTCGGTACCGAATACGGCAGTCCATTAACATGCCCTAATGAAATTATACGCCAAGGAGCGAATGATAAAGTGTTTGAACGGTAAGTACTTAAGTACCTTTCTGCTGGTATATGATGGGTTTTGGGTCGCAGTTTTACTTGATTTGAGTCGTTAATATGCGAGTGTTGCCTTTTTGTAATGGACCTGAGCAAAACGAATGAATAAGGCTGCTTTTCCACCAGAGATGTGCTACTACGTTGATATGGATGCGTTTGATATCCACCAATCATATTCATAAATTAGACATGCCATCGTGGAAGCTCGAGCTGCGCATCTTCCTCGCGCAGCTACTTTGTGGCGGCACATCTTCATAGCACATGTTACTCGCACAGCTACATAGCTTAGTATCAGTGGAAACGGTCACATAGTTTCACAGCTTAGCTATTATATCCTCGCAGCATAGCTGCATAGCACATCTCTGGTGGAAAAGCAGCCTTACACTAAGGAAAAACATAAAACTGGCCAAGTGCGAGTCCGACTCGCACACGCAGGGTTCCGTACAATATTAACTAACTCAACTTTACTACGAAAAAAAAAGAAGCCAAAAAAATGACGTTTCTTGTATGGGCGCCCCCCATATGAATTACATATTTTGTGAATATTTCAAGTGTTTACCTATTACGGTTCATGATATAAACAGTCCACTGACAGACAGACGGATGGACGGACAGTGGAGGCTTTTGAATAGGGTCCCTAAAAAAGCCACTTGCAAAATGCCAAAGTCATAAAGTTCTTTTTTCTCACTCGTTCATTAAAACATTAAATTATAATTTTTTAATAACATAATATGTGTTGATTTGGTGAATGAACATGCTCCCGAACATTACCACCTATCAGTAAGTGCGTGGGTACTTGCGAAATGTTATAATTTCTGATCGACACTTCCATTAATATATATATGTATATTCGCCAGCCCTGTGGTAGGGCTGGCGAATACTTAGGTCAAAGGCACTGGCAGCAACCTGGAACAGCTTTCCTTTCTATGAACGTCTGTTTCCCATTTTTATTTGAATTCATTTTATTTGTGTTCTCTTTTCCTTTTTTTCCTTTTACATACTTGTATTTGAATAACTTTATATCTCCTCATTTGTAAATATTTTCATCTTAATTTGTACGTATTTTTTGTTATTTTAAATAATATCATATACTTCTTGTAAATAATTATCATAGGATAAAACGCTAAAAAACATGGCTTTATCGTCCATCGCTTTCCACCATGTTTTGTCCTCGTCAGTATAACTAGCGTGATTAAGCTTCCTAATTTTATTATAACATTCGTGCACAGAATATCTGTAACTGAAATAATTAGATCCAAACACCAATTCAACTCCAAGGAGTCGAACTTCCAATTCCGACATTACTATACCGAACCCACTTATTTTCTTTTTCCAATTTTATTTCAAAGAAAAAATCATTCAAAGAGATACAATACCTTACGTACTGTTCCAGGAATCCACTCAAAGGGTTAAGCACAAAGAAACTAAATAACTCATGAAAATATGATATCAACCTACCTTTAGTAGCCACCTTTGATCCCTAAGGATAAAAGATAACTACAAAGGGAGGGATGCGTAAAGTGATAAGTTCCCCTTTACTTATTCGTAAAGGTTTACTTAGGTACAGTTGAAATTTAAACGGTTCAGTGCAACTATTTGGCCAGAGCGGACGGGCCAGTTGGCGCAGTTGGTTAAGAGTCTGGTAAAGATTCCACCTATTGCGCCGCAGGTCGTGGGTTCGATTCCCGCACAGGACATGCATTTGTGTGCATGAACATGTCTGTATGTCCTGAGTCTGGGTGTCATTATGTATATTAAGTATGTATTTACAAACAAAAAGTAGTATATGTATTATATCAGTTATCTGGTGTCCATAGTACAAGCTCTGCTTAGTTTGGGATCAGATGACCGTGGGTGAGGATGTCCCAGGATATTTATTTATTATTTATTTATTTAGGTTTAAATTAGAGAAATAATTTTCAATCCCATTATCAAACTGTGAATATAAAATACTGTCTTTACCAACTTGCTAAGAACAAAAAGCTTAAAATGGATCCCAAAAGTGTATGACTAGAAATACAAGAGATGGACGGCAGATCTCTGAGAGCAGTTCCACAGGTTATGAAGAAGTACTAACGGGAGTAAGGACTTTTGGAAATGACAAATTGAAGGCTAACTTTGACTCATATTGTCAGATAGTGAAATATTTTTACGTTGAACAGCTAAATTTCTAAAGTCTGTATCTGACACGTGACTTTTGGTGATCGAAAGAGTGAGACGGAGGACACTATTACACTGATTTAGGTAAAAAGCGATTATGAATAAGGAGCTTAGAATATAAATAAAAAGAATATTGTGAATGATACTCGAATGAAAGTTTACAAAGCAACATATAAATCTCCTGTGTCTTTCAAAGGAAAATGTATAAATATAACTTTGAGTGCTCTACATTCAACTATTTACAGAAAATGTAGTTGTTTCTTGTCTTAGTACAAGAAGTAACTTTCTACGAGAAAGTCTATTCATAAGACCAATTGATACTAAATCAATAGATAACCCCAAGAGAAATGTGTCTACGGTGGATGCCTCCTGCGACTCATGTCTGGGAGGATTTAACTCGCTACTTTATCCTTTAGATTACGATTACGTGTTTTATTGCTCTGTGCTTCTTTGCTTAAAGATATTGGAAAGTTAAGTGCCTTTTGTAACTCATTGGTGAACGTACATGCTTTCAATCTTGAATTAAATTTCATCGATTCCTCGGCTCCTTATGTCTTTGCTTTTCAGTGAAGGAATATATTCAGCTGGCTTATATTTATACTTGAGTGGTTTTAACTGTACTAGTGTCAGAGACGACTTTAAGCTACAGCGTCATTAAAATCATTACAAAAATAGTAAAAATCTTCAAGCCTTCTTGACAGTCGCGAAAATTGCAAGCGAATAAAAATACTATTTTATTTTCTGCACGTACAATGGAAAGTAATGAAACTGTCTCGTTAAGGCTTGAAGTATCATCCAATCGTGCAATGAGTACAATGTATAAATTATAAGTGCGTCATTAAAACATTTCATAATGATGAATTTCTGAATAGTTTTTTCATGCTGGTTATGTTTTTAGGATCCATGCAAGGAAATAGTCATACATAGAAAATATACACAGTCTTAATGAGGTTTCATCCTACTAACATTATTAAGTAAAAGCTTATTTGTTGGCTGGATGCGATGTTTATTGGCTGAACGGTTTTTTTTTATCCCGGCGAGAATGAGAACAAAAGTACTGGGCAAAAGCTTGTAAGCTATATTAGAACTGATTCTGAAAAAAGGAGGAGGTTCTCAATTCGGTTGTGTTTTTTTTAATGTTTGTTACTTCATAACTCCGTCATTTATTAACCGACTTGGTTTATTTTTGTTTGGAAGGGTACACTTCCCGTTTGGTCCCATTATCATCAGGTCAGGGTTTGGTTACTTTTTAGTTAATTTGAAGTCGGTTTAAGTTTATGTGAAACAGTTTTTTTTCTGAATAGGGCTCATATCATATCATCACAGTTCAAGTATCTAATTCAGAAACGAATCTAAAGATGCCATAGGGTTATATTATATAACCGGTGGAGATTTCGAGATGGCATATTTTCGAAACCTATTTTAGGTTAGTCATGCTGAACAACTTTTACTTTGGGACTAATGGTGAATTCTCAAAAAAAAAACATTTTTCTTACTAAATCTCACCTTGCTCGATTATAATGTATGAAAAGAAAAAAAAAAATTTGAGAATTCAGTGTTGGTCCAATAGTAAAAGTTGTTCAGCATGACTAATTTCAACATAGGTTTCGAAAATATGCCATCTCGAAATCCCCACCCAGTAGGTATATAATGTAACTTGTAGATTTGATACATGGAAAGTCCAGTGAGATTCGACAACCCATTTCTCGATATCCTCGTATTATATCAGGTACATAATATATATATTTAAATCTATATAAAGTAAAAGAAGAATCAAAAAAACTCCAACTGGCAAACTACGTCATAAAATAAACTGAAAATCCATTGATTGGACATCAAACTCAGACAGTATTTATGCTAGGAAGAGCATCACTATAAAAAAGCAATCCGTAAGCGAGTCTTCACATAATGTTTGTTTTACAGCTGCCAGTAAAGACTTGATGTTTGAACACCTTATTGACCTATTTGATTTTACTTCTACTTCCACTGATGAGATTTACTTAGGTGCTTTCAATTTTAATTTAAAGTCAGTTAAACGACGTGCCATCAGAATTGTCGACGATCCCGGGCTCACACGCGGTTTAGAGCCCCTCAGTCTGAGGAGAGACTTTGCCTCCTTATGTGTGTTCTACAGCTTGTACAACGGACGGTGTTCTGAAGAATTGTTTAAGATGATGCCCACGGCTACTTTCTACCATCGCAACTCTCGTCATCGACGGGGAGTCCATCCTTATATATTGAAACCTGAATTGTTTCGTACTGTGCGGGCTCATAGGAGCTTCCTTTCGCGGACGCTCAGACTGTGGAATGAGCTCCCCGCCGTGGTTTTCCCAATGGAGTACAACATGGGGTTCTTCAAAAGGGGTGTGAAGAGATTTTTGCAGGGTCGGCAACGCGCGCGTGATACCCCTGGCAACGTGATACCTGCTGCAAGCGTCCATAGGCTACGGTAACCGCTTACCATCAGGCGGGCCGTATGCTTGTTTGCCACCTAAGTGGTATAAAAAAGTTTAATTTGTATCATTCGAGCTCGTTGAAGGTTTCACACCCTTTCACCCCCATTCATCGCCTTGAAAACTACAACTACTACAAATACAAAAGCAAGTTTTCTGCAAGCAGTCAACATTGATGAGAAAGGTGAAAAGCTATACGCTAGGTAATCAGGAAAATGCTGTACCGCACATCACAGGAAATACCAGCATTAGCTGAGCCTTTTTTGGTATAGACACCAATACTGGCCGCGGATCGCCATAGGTGGAAACTTTTTTACCGACATGCGGTCGACTATACATTAAAATACCTACTAATCATAATTAAAATTAAGCATATAATTGACTGTAATTAATTTAAAGTCGTCAGCGAGCTATGGAAAGAGCTATGCTTGGAGTTTCTTTAAAGGATAGAATCCGCAACGAAGTCATCCAACAAAAAACCAAAGTGACAGACATAGCTCAACGAATTATCAAGCTGAAGTGGTAATGGGCCGATCACATCTGCCGCAGAACCGAAGGTCGATGGAGCAGACGAGTCTTAGAGTGTAGACCGCGTCTTGGCAAACGTAGTGTGGGGCGCGATGGACTGACGACCTCAAAAAAGTGGACGGACTGGGCTGGATGCGGGTGGCAAGAAACCGGAAGGAGTGGCGCGCTCTGGGAGAGGCCTATGTCCAGCAGTGGATTTAAGAAGATGGTGAAAGCTGACGATGATGATGATGATGACATAATCCTGGGACATTCCTCACACACGGTCATCTGATCCCAAACTAAGCAGAGCTTGTACTATGGAAACCAGATAACTGATATAATACATATACTACTTTTTGTTTGTAAATACATACTTAATATACATAATTAAACCCAGACTCAGGACATACAGACATGTTCATGCACCAAATGCATGTCCTGTGTGGGAATCGAACCCACGACCTGCGGCGCTATAGGTCCACGTCTTAACCAACTGCGCCAACTGGCCCGCCAAATAATTGACGACAAGTAAAACATAAACTTTCTGACATCGATTCTCCAATAAAATCCAGACTCTATGGGAAAGCTTTCGAAGATCCGTACGTAAAAATATCACTCATTTTTATTCACTTTATCCATAATCATAAACCGAAAACATTACACGCGTTATGTGAAAATATATTTCGTAAATTAGAATTCGTGGAATTCGTTGAAACGATGTATGTACGTTTTTTTTTCATTTACTCTCTATATAAAATTGATTTATTCGTTTTGTTCGTTTTATTACCCAAACCTTTGGGATACGGTATGGAACGATCGCTTTTGTGTTAATTTATTCTACAAGTGAATGGATCTTTTTTTATGTTTCGGATTTTGTAAAGTGGAAACACATTATTGCAAGTCGAATAAACAAAGAAAGATTGAACGCGTGTAAGTTAACTAATTTTAATCAATAAACATACCTATTTTATGAATATGAGTTGTATATATTTTTTTTTTTTTTATTTCATGTATTTAATGAATAAAGTCTGACTTTAACCCCTTTCGTATAAGTTTACTTTTGCAGAGAAGAGCCGACGATAAATTAAATTAATTTTAAACACACTTGCTCGTAAAGTGACATTTATTGCACCGTTTTTAGTATCTTAATGCAGCTTATTACGCACTAGTGCTTTTCACTTTACATTACCGCACAGTTTTATGATAAGTATAATACCGATTATGTTAAGTTTGTACCTCAATGTAATTGATATGTGTGTGTGATGAAGCATTCTTAATTTAAACGGGTAAAACAGTTTCGCAAAAAACCTCCGCGCTATATTTGTTAACGTTCTCATTGTGTAGTTGATTATTATCAAAAAATCGAGTCCAAGAAATACAAGTCTGTTTTTTCCTCGCAAGTGTGTTAAAAAATGTCATATGACACGCGTGTGCATTGATCATTAGACTCTCAGCTCTCTAATCGCTTAATACCACCTCGTCTGTAATTACCAACTTTGCACACATGTATCATAATGTAGTAGTAACACTTAACAATAAAAAAAACACTTGATTAAACAAACATACGTGTCGAATACAGAAACTCCTCCTTTTTTTGAACGTGGTTATAAAAGCGCCTATCTTTTTAACGTAATTTTTAGAAACAACTAAAGGTCTTTATACCTAGACAAGCTAACAATATTTCAAAATATATCATAACCATTAAATGCCCAAACTCCTAACGATACTGTCCATACAAAGCCCCTTCACAAGTGGTGCTAAACAATTTGCAATGCAAAACGGTTTACAAGCCCCAGACCTATACTCAGGATGGTCTATATGACGTCACGTAAACCAGTCAGGTTTCTAGGCTTTGTCTGACGTCTGCGATAAAGCGTATTGTACCGGTATCGTCGATAATAAACTTTTTCAACACACTCGCTCGTAAAGTGACATTTATTGCACCGTTTTTTGTATCTTAATGCAGCTTATTACGCACTAGTGCTTTATACTTTACATTACTACACAGTTTTATGATAGGTATAATCCTGATGATTGTAAGTTTGTACCTCACTGACCAAGCATTCTTAATTTAAGCGGGTAAAATAGTTTGACAGCTAATGAGTGAAAAAAAAAAACTTGCGCGCCTTATTTGTTGACGTTCTCATTGTGTGGTTGATTATTATCAAAAAATACAAGTCTGTTTTTTTCCTCGCAAGTGTGTTGAAAAACGCGTGACACGTGTGTGCATTGATTATTACATTCTCTCTCGCTCAATACCGCTTCGAGTGTTAATAACCAACTTTGTACACATGTATCATAATGTACTTATTAAAGGTACCTAGAGGGAATTGTTATAATGATTTTAGATTTGATGTAAGTCATCATATATTACTCTTTATTGTATATTTACCTCAAACCTTTTAAAGTGGATGCTCAGCTCAGCATGAGGCGGTTTTTTTTCTAGTTTTTAGTGATTTTCACCTTCGTAAAACGATATGGCTAAATATTTCAGTGATTATCAACCGTATTGCGTCGCGAGGAACGCGTGTCCTATACTAACAATTGATGTCATTGTTATTATTTTCAAAAACTTATTTCTATTACAGTTACAATGTATATTCTAGTTACAATGGGTGGTATTATGGCTAAGAAGCAATTTTTTCTAGTTAATTTGATAGAGGGGTCTTTAGTCATTATGTCCCACTCGCGAATGGCCCGCGGGCCATAGCGCCTATTCTATTTTATTTTCAAATTTTGCATTAGTCATTATGGCCCGCTGTCAAAACAAACAAAACACTATCCTATTTTTGGTACAGATGAGTGGAAAAGTGTTATGATAGAAATAATAAATAATTATTTCGCATGGAAAATGAAGAGGAACTGAGATGAGAATTTAATTAAACAATACGATTAAAACAAATGCAATAAATGATGGTAAAATAATAATTGAAGCTCAGATTGTGGAATGAGCTCCCCGCCGTGGTTTTCCCTATGGAGTTCGCATGGGGTTCTGCCAACGCCCGAGTGATACCCCTGGTGTTGCATGGGTCCATGGGCTACGGTAACTGCTTACCATAAGGCGGGCCGTATGCTTGTTTGCCACCTTAGTGGTATAAAAAAAAACAGAATATTGTTTTACTTAATAATAGGAAATGGCATAAAGAGAGTTCAAAAACGTCATACATCAGCCAATCAGGAAATGTTTAAATATGTAAACGACATGAAAATTGAATGCATCGAGTTTAAAATGGAGGAACAGCAGTACATTTGACCGGAAATAACTTCCGGCAATATGGAATGATACACACCTTTACACAATATCTTCAAGTTATTCAAATTGAATATATTTCGACGCCATATTTTATAAAGATACCGAGCTGGTGTGCCGAAATGATGGTGATATTTGATATCTTTTACAATATTTCGAGGAATGTTTGTAATAGAGCTCTTTGCGGAATTTGTTCATGTTGAATTGAGAAGAGTAAGTCTATTGAGGTTATCGAATACTTTTGTTTTGGTTCAGGTTACCAAAAAAATACTTTATAATATTTGTACGTAGTATTTGTATACGCGTTTGTAGAAGCGCTCGTGGTGTAGGAAGCGCTCGTGGTGTAGCATGATTAGCCGTTCTTAATCGATCGGCAAAGTTAAGCTACGTCTGTCTTGGTCGGTACCTGGATGGGTGACCGCCTAGTGGTATTTCAAATCGAGCGTTTCCGTGCTTCGGAAGGCACGTAAAGCCGTTGGTCCCGGTTATCACTTAATTGTGATAGTCGTTAAGCTAGTTGGATGCCTCCTAGGCGGCTTGAAAAATTCCAACAGTAGGTTGACCACTAGCCTACCTCCACCGATCCGCAGTGGGCACGCGTGGTGGAGTATCTGCCCATTCCCTTTCACCCTGATTTGTGAAGCAGTGCTCAGCAGTGGGACATTATAGGCTGATGATGATGATGATTTGTATACTCTGAGATAATATGTATTCAAGTAAGGCTACATTTTGGTATTCGAAACAACTGTAGGTATTTGTCTCGCCATCAAACTTAATAGTTTGCCGAGTAGTGTATGTTATAGTTATTTTTGTACGTATCATTTATGTTCAATAGAAAAAAAAACACATTACATGAGTTCGAAATCATGCTATTTCGATAACCCCTGTACAAATATATTAAACGTGAAGTACCTACGTTTGTTCGAATGTAGAATGTGTAGAGTCATTTATTAACTTTCATAAGTGCCTTATCAGGGCCTAAATTGAATAAATACTTTTGAATTTGAATTTGAATAATCAATATTACTTTTATGGCGATGATAGCTCAGTGGTAGTGACGTCGGATACCGAGACGAAGCTCCCGGGTTCGAATCTTGCAATGAGCTTTCGGTGAAGGAAAACTTCGCGAGGAAACCATTGCACGGTGGTAGGGTACTTTGTAGTACCCATCTGGCTGGCTACCACCCTCAAGTTGAAAACACATACACGGAACCACAAAAGCGGACTTATTGTAATTTTTCGAAAATAAATTCGGATTATCTCCGAAAATACACATTTTATTAATAAATTTCAATGTCACTTTTATTTTCTCTAAAACCTGCAGTTCAGAACCCACACATAGTAGCTACTAGAATCAAAAATCGGCCCATTGCGAAATGAGCTCGCACACGAAGGGTACCGTAAAGACATTTCTTGGCCTCTTACATTTTTTATTTGATTTCATTTTTATTATTTGTTGTTACAGGCAATAGAAATACACATTCTGAAATCAAATCAACTGCTTACCTTTTACGTTTCACGAGATACAGCCCACTGAAATAATTTTCTTTCATTCCCGGGTCCCGGGAACGGAAAAAGTTCGGGAAAAACAAAACCCTACCCGGGAAATAAGTTCTTCTCCTTTGCTAATCACCTAAAAATCAGAGAGCAGAGTCCCCTTACTCTGTCGCCAAAGTGATGTCCGTTTAAACGGTTGTCGAACACTTGCGGGTGAAAATATTTAAGCAAAAGATATCAAGAAGAAGATTTTCTAAAGTTATAATTCTTCTTGAAATCTATTGTTTAATACCCCTTTATACAAAAAACTATTGGGCTCGTCCGGGATTTGAACCCGGGACCTCTCGCACCCTAAGCGAAAATCATACCCCTAGACCAACGAGCCGATTGATACAGATAGCAAATTATCTGACAACAATTTTGTGAATGGAAACGTGTCTTTCGATGGTTGCTGATATCTCGGACCATTGCGACAAGTTTTTATGTTCGGAATAAAATCTTCTTACCAATTAATGTAGCTCGTAGTGATTACAGGAACCTAACACGTCTTTCAGTGTCCTATACTAGGGCCCACAACCGTCAAACTGGGTTAAATTTTTAACCATTTAACCCAAAGTTACATAACCCCGTGGTACGTCATTTTAACCCAACTATTGACACACTTCGGTTAAAATTACGTAGGGTTAAATTTAACCCAGGTTGAGCTAGAAAGTCAGTCAAAGCGTGATATAAAAACATGCATAGTTGAGTATTGTTATTCAATCAAACAGCATCCCATTTGTAAAAATGCATTTCGATCACTTACAAACAAGCCTTTAAATATAGTGCATGTGCAAAATAGTGTTGGGCTCGTCCGGGATTTGAACCCGGGACCTCTCGCACCCTAAGCGAAAATCATACCCCTAGACCAACGAGCCGATTGAACAATGTAATCAATTTTTAAAACTTAAAGATTTAGAAGTAGTATCAAACCTTTCACTTCTGCGTAACATGCAGAATATTAATTAATATCTGGTGTGTCGCGCGAGACAAGATCGGACTTTTGACTAAGGTGTATAGTTTGTGAAGTTGGGGCTTAATAGAGTTAAGGCGTCTAGAATTATAAGCTTGGCTCTACATGAGATCTGATAACTTTTTGACAGTGCGAGTCATGGTGAAATTTTACAAAATTTTTTTTGGCGAGATTTCATTTTCCTTTTCACGACATTCGTTTGCTTTAGTTTTGTTTCTTTACTACCTACCTCCTTACCTCCCTACCTTACAGAATACCGCAGCCAAATAACTTTATGTTGTGTAAAGTTGTGTTCCTGCGCGTTAGTAAGGTCGCCAGAGCTCATAGGGGAGGGGGGATAGGTCGGTAACGCGTGAGCGATGCTTCGTGTGTTGCAAGCGTCTATATGGCTACGGTAACCGCTTACCATCAGGCGGGCCTAATGCTTGTTTACCGATATAGTTGTATAAAAATAAAACAGAATTCGAATCTGTAAATTAATTAAATTGTAAGTATTGTATAATAGTGACTATCTTAAAACTATTGGAATAACATTAGATCTGATTAAGACTTATTCTGTCTTGTCTTTGGCAATATTCTGCGTTTACGACAAGTACACCACTGGATGAATCAATGAATCCTCCTGAACTGAACATTTACAAAGGAAAATATAAAATAGCTATATGCAAAGAATGGAAGAGACTAAGCCATAACGGGGTCGGGGGTTCAAAATTCAGACCAGGCTAACCTTAATATAGCGGCAGCCAATGTGGTGTTGAGTTCCAACGGTAATTTACCAGAGTTTCACGAGGAGGCGTGCTTCTAGCAGTGTGTGAGGACCAGTGCTGTTGAAACAAATTGTGTCCCTTCTGCTGCTGGAAGAGCGGCTCAATTACTCTTCAAACCCCTTCTGGGTGTGAAAAATTCTTTGTAGAGTCGGTGATTTCAAGTGTCTTTAGATGTCAGTAACCGCTTACCTTCAGGCGGGCTGATGTATTTTAGTCAGCCACCTTAATAGTAAAAAACCCAGCCAAGTGCGAGTCGGACTCGCACGAGGGTTCCGTACACTATTGACTAACTCAACATTGCTATGAAAAAAAAAAAAAAAAACGTTTCTTGAATCGGCGCCCCCTTTAATTTTTAATTATATTTCATTTTTATTATTTGTTTTTATAGCGGCAATAGAAATACATATTGTTTGAAAATTTCAGCTGTCTACTTATTACCGTTCATGAGATACAGCTCACTGACAGACATACGAACAGAAGGACGGACGGACAGCGGAATCTTATCTTATCTTATCTTATCTTGTGTAGTGACCGAGAAATAACTCGGCCACTTCGACCCATTGGGATCTATTGTGGTCCCCTAGATAACTTACTCCTCCCCAGTCTCGTTGAAAACTCTTTTCATGAGTTTTAGCACCCTTCGGGTACGGAACCCAAAAAAATTAGAATGAGATTTTCTATTTTAAATTGTTATACTACTCAGGTTTAGTTTTAAATATTAACCATCTTATTATTCAAAAACTCTACCTATTTGAAACATGTATGCTAAAACAGGCATTAATGTAGCTATTGATTATCTCACTTATCTTTTATAATTTATTGCTCCCTAACCACTATATTTAATCTATATGATTTATTTATACAGCTTATATCATTTTATGTATCAAAGGTAAATACATACATTTTATCTCAATGCTATCTGAATTCAGTAAACAGGCCAATAAAATACATTCTTCATTTGAATGTTACGATGAATCACATCAATTGAATAATCTTCATCATCATCAGCCTTTTACAGTCCACTGACATAGGCCCCTCCCAAACCGCGCCACTTGATATTCCTTGCCACCCGCATCCAGACCTGTCCGGTCACTTTATTAAGGTCTTTAGTTTAGGGTCGGCAACGCGCGAGTGATACCCCTGGTGTTGCAAGCGTCCATAGGCTACGGTTACTGCTTGCTTACCATCAGGCGGGCCGTACGCTTGTTTACCACCACAGTGGTATAAAAAAAAAAAAAAAAACAAAAAAAGTCGTCAGTCCATCGGGCTGGGGGGCATCCCACACTACACTTGCCAAGACGCGCGGTCTCTAAGAATAACTGCGAAGCTAATATCAACTTTGATCTAGACTGAATTCCTAACTGACCACATCTACCTATCTTCGTTTTGCGTTGCGTGTGTTTGACAAAAAAAAATATAAAGTCCTATTAAATTAGTGAATTTCCTCTTGAGGGATGAATGTATAGGTCATTAGTAATCAAAAAATAATATTAGCAAAATAATCCGTGGGAAAAAACAAAATTCCGTAATTGAACTTAATATCAGTACAAAGTATTAATTTAACCATTTATCTAAAAAAAACCCGGATTATTTTTCTAATATTATTTTTTGTTACATTCAAGAGAAAATTCACTAATTTATTAGGACCATGTTTGAAAGTTCGAATATACCACATTTTAGAATTAAAAAAAAAATATTTTGAAAAATAACATAGTTTGTTTTTCATAGATCCTGCAGGCATCATAATTTTATGTTACTTCTAAACACATTCCATAATCAAATTCTCTCGCAAAATAGTGTTGGGCTCGTCCGGGATTTGAACCCGGGACCTCTCGCACCCTAAGCGAAAATCATACCCCTAGACCAACGAGCCGATTATGTGTATAGCATAAAATATGTATAGCAATATACAATGTTGCTCGCTGGTGAAAGGTGACCTACATGCGTAGGCTACGCACGCGGCAGCGTAACTAAAACTTGTTATGATTGAGAAAGTAAGTTTGATTTTGGTGCTTAGTATTGTTTATATAACACATTTTTTTAATTGAACCGTTTTTGCGATAAAGTGAACTGGAATGTTTTAGATGTGTCAGCAATATCACGGCACTCGGCTATTAATGACATTATCCGCAGGGCTCTTGTTGTCGCTAACGTGCCTTCCGTACTGGAACCAGTCGGTATTGCGCGGGGCGATGGCAAGAGACCGGATGGTATGTCTTTGATCCCTTGGAGTGTCGGCTAGTCGCTGGTGTGGGATGCCACATGTGTTGATAAACTCGCGCCATCTCACTTACCGGCGACTTGTAAAACTGCAGGGGCAGCGGCGGCCAGAGCGGAAAATTCAAAATTCAAAAAATATGCATCGATTGGACCCAATTATATTTTTATGCCTTTTGCGGTCGAGACCTTGGGACCATGGGGGTCAGAAGATCACCGTTTCGCTCGCACCTTGTCTTCAAAATTGATCGAGACCTCCGGAGACCAGCGGGCGGGGAGCTTTTTCCGCCAACGCGTCAGCTTGGCTCTCCAAAGAGGAAACGCTGCCAGCCTTCTGGGAACCTTGCCGTTAATCGGAAGCAGCGGCAGGCTTGAGGAAATTTTCTATATATAGATTATATTTTGTAAATATAGATTGTATTTTGTACATATTTGTTGTCAGCAATTATTTTGTGTATGGTTATAAACAAAATCGTCCAACAATAGTGAAATAAAGATGATAACAATAACTGATTTTATTTTGTATTGCACTACTAGACTATTATTATATTATTCTCGCGGGGGACGCGCTTCCTATTATAACAATTGATGTCATTGTTATTTTTAAACCGCAAGCCAAGGTATTGTCACAAATATTTTAAAACCTAAATCATTTAACCTGGTTAAGTTAAAACCAGTATTATTTCGTTAATTACATATATTTTCATGTAAAAATCTTGGATATATTCTGACATATCTAAGCTGTGGAAGCGCTCGTGATGTAGCATGATTAGTCGTTGTTAGTCGATCGGCAAGCCGTCGTGGTCGGTACCTGGATGGGTGGCCTAGTGGTATTTGAAATCGAGCGTTCAACAGTAGGTTCACCACTAGCCTACCTCCACTGATCCGCAGTGGACACGCGTAGTTGAAAATCTGCCCATTCCCTTCCACTTTAATTTGTGAATGGGGGCATTATAGAATGATGATGACGATGATGATGACAACGGGTTTCCAAACACAAACAACATGGGTTTATTCAATGCCAGAGTATA
This sequence comes from Achlya flavicornis, assembly GCA_947623365.1. Classification (NCBI taxonomy): domain Eukaryota; kingdom Metazoa; phylum Arthropoda; class Insecta; order Lepidoptera; family Drepanidae; genus Achlya; species Achlya flavicornis. The sequence continues at coordinate 12,606,647 of OX392482.1, forward strand.
CAGGCATCTAATAGGAAAGCGCGGCCCACCCTAGACTACATCATGGCTTCTCATCATTTCCATCAGGTGGGATTCAAAATATCCTGGGACATTCCTCACACACGGTCATCTGATACCAAACTAAACAGAGCTTGTACTATGGAAACCAGATAACTGATATAAAACATAATACTACTTTTTGTTTGTAAATACATACTTAATATACATAATTACACCCAGACTCAGGACATACAGACATGTTCATGCACACAAATGCATGTCCTGTGCGGGAATCGAACCCACGACCTGCGGCGCATTAGGTGGAATCTTTACCAGAGTCCGCCAACTGGCCCGTCGAAATGCTAGATCTGTGTAGAAGTGGTAGAGTGTTAGAGATATTTAAAAAACATAAAAAGAGGCGCTGCAAAGCACGCTGGGCGTTTAGCTAATGTTTTGAGTAGCACCTTTTACGTATAATTATATCATTTAAAATAGCGTTTCCCATTAGCCGGGTCGCGACCCCGTACCGGGCCATCAAAATAAAATACCGGGTCGCAACATTCTTGCCTGTTGTGATGCTGGGTTTTCAACTCTAGTTTACCTTAAAAATAAATATTGAAACCAACTTGAAGTGGAACCAGACCTTAGGATAAAACTTTCGTCATTTTCCGCGAACTTGGATTCTTTGGTAAAAAATTAGCAGCAGCTCCATACTTCGCTCTAAAGTTTTGTGACTAAATAGCAAACCACCAGCCAGAATTTGGAACCAGCTTGGTTTAAAAGTATAAACTGGGTCTACAAGAGGCAGTGTGAAAATTACCGGGCCATGGAATAACAATATTTGGGAAACACTGTTAAAAAATTAATCACTGCGGAAATGTTGACACATGAAACTTAAAGGAGTTTTATGAAACACGTATTTTTTATTTTGATATATCTTAGTACAAAAAAATAAAGTTATCGGTAACGAAAGATGTCTACTTTGATACTGGTCGGATAAAAATATTTTCTTAAATGCTTGCTACCCTACCTTAAAGGTGGGGATTGCACGCGTTGACACCCGCTGCGTTATTTATGTTATTACGAATAGATAGTGTCCATATTTTGCTGATTTAAAGTCGGACTAAAATTTTTTTTTAACTAATAGTGCAATTTTGTTCTATTCCTGATACTGAACCAACAAAAAAATATCCGTACTTACTCCTTAAAATTATATCGTGTACAAATAGTCTGTTCTTGCCTAACTTCACATCAGAACGCGCGAACGTCGCGTCATAATAAGCAGAAGTGAAAGGTGCATACTACTTTTTATCTTTGTGTTTTAAATATTGATCACACTTTTCAATCGGCTCGTTGGTCTAGGGGTATGATTTTCGCTTAGGGTGCGAGAGGTCCCGGGTTCAAATCCCGGACGAGCCCAACACTATTTTGCAAATTAATGCAGTATGAATTAGTTATAAAATAACGCTTGTTACGTGGGCTTAGTGAAAGATACAATGCTACTTATTAGATTAGATGCTACTTATTGCGTTCTTATTAGAGTTCAGTTCTCGCAACCGAATGCAATGATTGCTAATTTTACTCGATAGATCATATTTTTTATATCACAGGGGCAAAATATAAAATTATGATTCACACATTGAGTCTTTTTTTATACAACAGTCGTTAAACAGGCATACGGCCCGCCTGATGGTAAGCAGCTACCGTAGCCGCGTAACCGACATTTCCCCCATCCCCAATGTTCTAACTAAAGTAAAAACTATTCTAAAGTTTCTAACATGCGCAGTTTTTTTGAATTCATCAAAACTCGTTTATAAACAAACTTAGTATGCGGTCCGGGTTGTAACAATATTTATAGTTATAGAAATATCCAAGGTCTCAGACTTAGATTCGCACTTGGCAGGTTTTATTTATTTAATTTATGGACGATTCTCTCTTCTCGCCATTGCAGATTACTGAAAAGTCTCTTTCAGTGAAAGCTGAAGTGGCGATAACGGAGAGCAAGGAGGAGGTTGCCCCCTAAAAAGGAAGCTAAGCAATATTGCAAACGCAATTCATTTTTTCGAATTAAAAGCAGATCTTATGTAATTCATCAATTCCAAATCTTTTAATGAATTGAATTGTATATAATGAGTAACTATTTTACCAAAAAATAGTGGGACGAGAATTCGAAAAAATTAATTGCGTAGCAATATTGCTTTAGCTTCCTTTTTAACCCCCCTTACCTGTCCAATACCAGGCGAATCAATTCATCAATGGAAAATTCTTGCACTACATGTTTTAATTTATAACTATCCATAAAAAGTTCAGTAATTACCCATATGAGTGTTTCGTTTTACGCATCACAGTTAAGTTTGGAAATAAAGTATTATGCGATACTTTATTTTAATACAAAAGTATAAAGTATACTTATCGAAAATAAAGTAATACTTTAGTATTAATATGGTTGGCAACCCTACTGATGGTAAGCGGTTATTGTTGCCATATGGACGTTTGCACACACGAGGCATCACCGACCCTTCCCCCTCCCCAATGAGCTCTGGCGACCTTACTCACGCGCAGGAACAAAACATAAAGTTATTTGGCTGCGGAATTCTGTAAGGTGGAGGTACTTCCACAGTCGAACTGCTCTTTGAGCGAATAAACGCTACGCTCTACCTACCTCTCTTGATGAAGTAGGCCCCCACAGCTAACTAAAACTGATAACTATAATGTTTATTACTTATCCATTTATTTATATGTTGTCATATTCTTATCTGATTGGTAGAGTTATAAAAGAATTACATTTATAAATTGACAAATTCAACGTATTAATATTATGTCGATTAATAATTTGTTGTAATTGTTAATCGGCTCGTTGGTCTAGGGGTATGATTTTCGCTTAGGGTGCGAGAGGTCCCGGGTTCAAATCCCGGACGAGCCCAAAACTTTTTTGTAATACAACCAGTCGGCAAACAAGGATACCAGCCGCCTGGTGGTAAGCGGTTACCGTAGCGCTATTGACGCTGGGGCAATAGCCACAGGTTCAACCAACAACTTAAAAACAGTGAGCAATTTGTCTAATGCCCGGTTTCTATAAACAAAAAAGAATCGTTTTGCTTACCAATGCTAGGTTTTTTATCGCAAAACTGGGCATATATCTAGATCATTTCTTAAGATAATTTTACTTGTGATACCTACTTCCATATGGGAGGGTCTGCTATGCAAAGCTTTGAGGTCTTTGCTTCATTATTAGTAAAGATATAAGAATCTTAATATTAACCAAAAACGGTCCGTAGATTATAGGAATCCGTTAGCAAAATAATCGAACATAATGCAATCCTGTGAATTTACCATTCACTTACACTGACGTAAACTTAGTGAAAGTTATCAACACATTAGCTTACATAATTTGGATAATTATCTAACCGGCTCGTTGGTCTAGGGGTATGATTTTCGCTTAGGGTGCGAGAGGTCCCGGGTTCAAATCCCGGACGAGCCCAATATTTTTTGATTGCAAATTGTTGGTTACGAGGCGCGACAATGAAACACCTTTTTTAACAAGGTTGATGTGTTGACGAGTAGCGGTAGCATACCGCTAATTTTCTTTTATTATAACTGTATATTTTTTTTATCAAGTAACCAAATTAGTCACTTTCCTATGCGTGCGTGGGCGGAACGATTAATATAAACTAATTAAGCACTCCCAGAATCCAGCGTTTATTTTTATCCTTACTATATATAATAGCGAGAGTGAGTTTGTGTGTTACGCCTTCATGCCTCAACTACTCAACGGATCATCATGAAATTTGACAAGCAGATGGCTACTTTTTATCCCGGGAACTCGGGTGAAACTGCGAGGTACAGATAGTTTATACATTACCGTATTTCCTGGCATACCAAGATTTATTAAAACAAAAAAAAAATTATGTACCTGCCAAATATTAATTTTAGATTATTTTTATACGACTAAGTCGGTAAGCATACGGCACGCCTGATGGTAAACGGTTACCGTAGCCATACGGACGCTTGCAGCATCGCTCACGCGTTACCGACCTTTCCCCCCTCCCCAATGAACTTTGGCAACCTTACTCACGCGCAAGAACATAACTTTACACAACAAAAGTTATTTGGCTGCGGTATTCTGTAAGGTGGAGGTACTTCCCCAGTCGAGCTGCTCTTGAGCGAATAAACGCTACGCTCTACCTCTCTGAATTTGATTTGCATTTAAATATCTGATCCCTAATTACAGTAATAAATAAGAAAAGTCACAATCCTCAAACAATAATGTCTACAAACGCTCTAAATTTGTTAGGTAATAATTACACACAATATAACAATTATTATTATCAAAAACAAATTAAATTTAATCATATTTGAAAAGCAAACAATTTCTAACCAAATGGCTGGACGTAATTCGTTAAACAGAATGTTTTTGATTGAAAAACTTGTAACCCCCACCCCTAAGGCCCTCATTAGGGGTGCCTCTTAATTAATTATTTATTGCCGGCCGCTTTGAAGTTGCCGTTGGATTTATGTTTTTAATTTTGTAACTGTTCGCTTTGAGGTAGGTAGTTTACGCTTTGTCTATTAGTGGAAATATTCATGTTATTTTTGGATTTTATTTATCTATATTAGCTGTATGTTTATTTTATAATGTACATAACAAACAGCTATTTAATAGTTATTTATGCAATTGTTGTATAATAAGGGGTATTAAAACACGAATGTGGGTTTATCACACGAAGCGAGCGAGTGTGATAATAGTATCACATGAGGGTTTTAATTCCTAATTATGTACAGTTGCATACAAGACTTTATCTACACCCATGATCATTTTTGTAAACAACAAAGTAATAAATTTCTGCAATTCTAATATCGAACCAAAATGGCGGCATACGACGTGAATTCGAATAACCTCAAAGTTTTTTTTATTATTACGGCGCTGTGATAGTGTAGGTAACGCTAGTGCATGAAAATGTTCTTTTTTAGAAATTCATAAGGATAACACGGAGAATGTGTCTGTTTGATGAGTAAAGAATGGCCCGAAAAAGCAAAAAAAAAAAAAAATACAGTTGTATAATGAAATTCAGTACAACATTATAATACTGTTTTGGGTGATATAATGGTTACTATGACAACCAGTGTTTTAATGTTGGCAATAAGCTAACTGTTTCAGGAACTGCTATAGAGGATTTATAGCATGGGTGTAGATAAAACCATTAAATACATTTCGTAGCTATTTATAAATAATTATTAATGGTACAGCGTTTTCCACATGCTTTACCACAAGCCTTTTAAAAGTACTACCATCCCCCGCGGATTCACCTGCGCTCCCAGGATAGAATACCTATAATACTCGAGTATAATGTAGCTTTCTATTAGTGAAAGAATTCTTCGAATCCGACTGGTAGTTCCAGAGATTAGCCCTTTTAAACAAACAAAAAAACTCTACCGATTTATTATATTAGTATAGGTACATATAATATAGTATACACTCGTTTTCTACAGAATGCTGTACCATAAGCATTATTAAAGTATTATTAGCATAACTATGTATTATTAAAAACTAGAGGGAATGAAAAAAAAACTATAATTAAGAGAAATCTGTCAATGACTGCAAATTACAAAGAAAATGAGTAGAAATTAATTAAAACAGAACAATTTATAATCACAAAAAAAAGTTTTAAACTATCATAATTTTCTGTGTCTTCTAAAATGTAGGTGTAGGCTACAAAATATTATATAGGTATCTTTAGAGGCAACCTCTGATTCGTTTTTTCTTCAAAAACGTTTAGTTCTGAAACAATATTTAAATTAAAGTTATTCAAACTTAAGTTGGGTGTAGGTGAAAGTATCAAAGAAATTTCTGTAAAAAATAAAAAAATATTTTTAGCTACGCTTTTAATGTAATGTATTTTTTCAGGTGTTCTTCAAACACAAACGATTATACAAAAAATATTTCTTGAGAAAGAATACATATTTAGCCTAAAAGTTATTTTATAACCAAACAAGGTATTTTTTCTTGGTCTGAGGCTTTTACGTATAAAAATATGTCTCTTTATGATCAAGATGAAAATATTTTAATGGCCTTACTTAAAACGTTATATACCTACAGAAAATACAGAAAAGTGATATAAAATTAAATATGTGACATGTTAAACAGTTGAATATTAAAATAAATTACTTTTTCAACACACTCGCTCGTAAATTGACATTTATTGCACCGTTTTAAGTATTAATGCAGCTTATTACGCACTTGTGCTTTTTACTTTACATTACCGAACAGTTTTATGATGGGTATAATCCCGATTATGATATGTTTGTACCTCACAAGGTATCACTTCACTTCACTTGCAGTGGCAAGTGATATGTGTGTAGACCAAGCATTCTTAATTTAAACGGGTAAAATAGTTTGACAGCTCTCCGCTGTCAAAAAAAAAAACCTGCGCGCCATATTTGCTGACGTTCTCATTGTGTTGATTTGATTATTATTGAAAAATCTACTTAAAAAAATACAAGTCTGTTTTTTCCTCGCCATTGTGTTGAAAAACGTCGTATGGCACGCGTGTGCATTGCTTATTACACTCTCGGCTCACGCGCTTAATACCGCCTCGAGTGTTAATAGCCAACTTTGCACACATGTATAATAATGTACTATTATTTAAAGTTAATAAAACAAAGGAAAGATTACACTCAACCGCTCATATAAGATACAAGATGTACCCGCGGTTTCACCCGCGTTCCCGGGATAAAAAGTAGCCTGTGTCCTTCTACATACCATAGGCTATCTGCATGCCAAATTTCATGATGATCCGTTGAGTAGTTGAGGCGTAAAAGCGTAACAAACAAACAAACTCACAATCGCATTTTAATATTAGTGAGCTCTAGCTAGAGAAGCCGATGATTAAAGTCTTATTTATGAAATACGTTATTCAGTTTTTACTTATCGGACAGATTAAACACCTACCTACAACGTATTCATAAATTCCGACAAATGTGCATATTCAGACACTCCGATTTTGGCTCGAGAGCCAAGCGCGAACTAATATCAACTTGAATGTGGCTTACAAGCGTTTTGTTACGCTACCTGCTGTTTGTGAAATTCAGCATCGTAAGCAGATGTTGAAATAGGATTATAGGAAAACAACAATGAAATTGCTGGCATGAGATCTTTTCAAAAACTTTACCTTGCACTTTAAAATTGCTAGATAAAAATTACTTATCCTGTTTTTTATTTTGATAATATTATTTTCTTTGTGCCATAGCTGTTCGAGTATCTATGAAAACTTTTGAAACTGTATAATTGACACCTAATATCAAACAGTTACGTACGATGTAAGTACCATATGCCTAGTGCCTAATTTAGGATATATTTAATGGATATCCTATTTATTTCAATTTCCTTCTTCTCTCTTCGAATTGAGAAATCAAACGTGCTTGTTCTCTAGCAGCTAAGGCCTTTCGGCGACTTGCACTTTAATAAATCAAAATGGTTTCAAAGGTTGAATTAGCTTGTGTTTAGTCCTGGTTGACGATGATGTCGCCGTAACCGGCGAGAAAATCTCGACCATCTTGAAGGCTGCCGCCGTTGACGTCGAGCCTTACTGGCCTGGTCGTTTCGCCAAGGCCTTGGAGGGCGTGAACATGCGTGATCTGATTACCAACATCGGATCTGGTGTGGATACCGCCGCCGCTTCCGTTGCTGCTGCGCCAGCCGCTGAGGCCGCTAAGGAAGAGAAAAAGGAGGAAGAACCTGAAGAGTCCGATGACGACATGGGCTTCCGTCTCTTCGACTAAAGAGCTTTATTTAAAGCTATGTTCCACATAGGCTCTGTGAAGCATAGCGTGAATTAAAAAACCGTTTAGAAAAACTTTATGTGAAAACTGAAACTCACACTGCAATTCTATACAATATCATCTCATCTGATCTCATCAACCTATAATGTCCCACTGCTGAGCACAGGGCTCGTTTCATAAATTAGAGTGAAAGGAAATGGGCAGATACACTGCGCGTGCTCACTGCGGATCGGTGGAGGTACGCGAGTGGTCAACCTACTGTTGGAGTTTTCAAGCTGCCTGGGAGGCCTCCAACTAGCGTAACGATTATCACAAATAAGACGTGCCTTTCGAAGCACGGAAACGCCCGATTTGAAATACCACTAGGCGGTCACCCATCCAGGTACCGACCACAACAGTGGTAGCTTAACTTTGAACGGCTTATCATGCTACACCAGTGCTTTACGAGCGCTGTCTATACAATTATAAATGCGGTTAAATAATACAGCCCATTTAAAAAGTCTATCAAAGTAAGAAAACAAAATGTAATTTAATTTATTAGTTCATTATGATGCCAGCTGAAAAAAGATTATAATTTATATTTATTTAAATGTATTTTCAAGTAAAAAGTTGAATTTATAAGTTCATATGAATACTTGGTTTTAAAGCATTTTTTTATAAATAAATACTATGTTAGACATATAATTCAATGATGTTAGACTATTTTCAATACAAAGAATAAAACTTATTGGACTATCTGATATCATAAATTGAAGAGTGCGTATAAAGCAAAATAACATATCTTAGAATTGAAATTTAACCAATTAAATAACATTTAAATAAAAAATATTTTTATATGGGTTTTTTCATTATATATGCAAGGGTTCACTCTGAGCAAAAACATAATGGAATGAAAATGTCTCGATAGGAAAAAATCACAAAGATACCTCTAATATTAATTAATTTTCGATTTTATTCGTTCATGGTCTAATTACAAAACTCGATAAATAATATCAGTAACGTATTACCTATGGCTGGTACTAACGATTTTTTAAAATATTCTGTACTTTACGAGTTATTTAGATTAGAAGCGCATAGTTCATTTTTGTTCCGCAAAACACGCTATCTCCGTCTCATCCCATGCGAATATTAGACATAAGCTTGTTTCATCTGCCATTCACATTATTATCTGGCTTTATGCGCGCTCTTAACCAATAGTGAATTGTACAATGCATTTTTTTATAAAAAACAAAGGCTGCTTATAGTCATACAGCACGCTCGACACCTCTTATTGCGAATAAGAACTGAAACGTTTTTGTGTCAAGAGACATCAGAATGTATGGAAAAAGTGACATTTAACAATTCAATTTTTTTCTTTAATTTTAGAGAGGTAGAGCATAGCGTTTATTCGCTCAAAGAGCAGCTCGACTGGGGAAGTACCTCCACCCTCCACCTTAAAGAATACCGCAGCCAAATAACTTTATGTTGTGTAAAGTTGTGTTCCTGCGCGTGAGTAAGGTCGCTACAGCTCATAGGGGAGGGGGGAAAGGTCGGTAACGCGTGAGCAATGCTTCTTGTGTTGCAAGCGTTCATATGGCTACGGTAACCGCTTACCATCAGGCGGGCCGTATGCTTGTTTATCGACTTAGTTGTATAAAAAAAAAAAAACAATTCTATTTAAGTTAATTTTCTATTACATTCAAACGTCATCCGGGACTTTGTATTTCGAATAGGAAGAAATATAATGCCGAATAAACATCCGAGAGACGACACAAAGTCTTAAGTGTATTTCTCCACAAAAATATAATTCATAGTGATAATAATAAATAGAGCCCAAAAATTCTCATTGAATTGAATTACTTACAACTATACATGATAAAATGTATGAATACGTTTGTTTTTCAGCAGTATCGTTTTATTATCGTTTCATTATCATACCCCGGCATAATAATTCTTGTTAATTATTTCTAAAAGCAACGAAGCACCCAAGTTCAGTGTTACCATAAAGGAAACTTCTTGCTATAAATCTGCCACTAGCACTTGATTACACGCCTGTACTTCAGTACGCGCAATTGGCGTTTTTTAGTGTACACCCACGCACTAAAGTCGTGATTTATACATTGTGTTATTTACTATTAACTTGTCCTTGACATTTTGAACTCGTGACCTTCGAAAATACCAAGAATATAAACTGTATAGAGTAGAATCCATTGGAAATGCCTTAGACTCTTTTCACTGGCGCCAGTTGTTCGTGACCCTTCCCAGTCTGGACTGGCTTTCAATTTTAGTTTAACTTTTCCTACTTTATACTTCTCTTTCTTCTTCTTTCTTTCTTTCTCTTTCTTCTTCTTTAGTTTAAACTGATTTTTATTACATGGTTAAAATACTAAGAAATATAGAGCTAAAATCAAGTGCAATAATAGTCTAAACACTTGTATGTAGATAAGGCCTTAGTATACACAAATTAACCTAATTACGACAGGGAGAAAAAAATGACTAAATCCACTCGCACTGGCAACATGTTCTAAAGATCATAAATAATAATATAGGCAGTCGAAATTACTACCACGAGCGAAAAAATAAATTCAAAAGTTATTCTGCCGTGTCACTAGCGGTTTTCGGTTAAAAAACGCCATAAAACTCAATTATGAGAAACGCTGACACACGAATGGCTTGCAAAGAGCAGTCCTGAAATTGGTAGTAACCAGAAAGTAAAAACCAGTTGATTTTTTCTGGGGATTTTTGAATGGTGTGTTTGGTATCACTCAAAAATAAAAAATGAAAAATTATTATTATAAAAATAGGTAAAGTTTGAAAGTTTTAACGTAGGGGGTGATCTCAGGGTCTAGGGATTCGATTCTGAAATTCCTTAAGCCAATAGAATGCTACATGTCTAGGTTTTCTATAGGTAACTTTTCATCCTACCTACTTTTAGAAACTGTGGAAAACGTTATACTTATTTTACATTAGAAATACAAACATTTACAAAATAATTATAATTATAGCCCCGAAATATAAAATATTTCTAGTAAATAATTATGATTTATGGTCGAAACAAATTCAATGTGCAATTGTGCAGAGTTTATAGTATATTATTAATTGTACTGCTGTTAATATTAAAGTCGGACACTAAATCTGGCACGCGAAGTAGGTGCTCTTGCATTATCTAGGTCTATCTTTATCTGTGGTCCGCACCAAGTTCGATGGTAAGCCGCACCGCGTTCGGCCGTATGCCGATGCCGCACCGAGCCTCCGAACCTTGTTATTATTATGAATACTGGGTCGATGGCTCGGGCCGCACTAGCTTCGGTCGTCTGTTGATGCTTTCAGGGTGTGTATTCTTGTTTACTAAACTTGCGATACCCTACTGTTAGCATTAACATTATATTATTTGAATATTATTAAATTTCATACCATTGAATATTGATTAATTGTAATTAATTGTCAGCATTATTTATTATGAAAGTGTAAAACGGTTTATTTTGATATTGTGTATTTGGATATCGAGGAATGGCAACACCAGAAAAGTATAATCGTAACAATGGCGGCCATTGGAGAAAGTGTTTTAATTCATTTTGTGGTAATTACCAAGTTTACCAACGGTGTAAATACAGATTTAGCTTGTTTAAGCCAACTTCTTTTCAGTAAATAAGGTATGGTTAATAAATCAGAAGAGGGATGGAGAAATCAGCTCACCAGTATGTATTTTTTTTATTTTCTATTTTGTGTATCTTGCTCGTGACGGATAATCAACTATGGCTAGTACGATGCCACTAACAAATATTTTTTGATATATCTTAAGTAAACAGTTGTTTATGTAAAATAGAATCATTCTACATTAAAGTTTGAGTTTCTTGCCGGGAGTCTTCTCATTAAGTGTATTACGAACCGGTGGTAAAATCAATTGTATTGTGTGCCTTATTAAGGCCTTTATTGAATAAACAATTTTTGAATTTTGAATTTTAAGAAAATAAAGTTATATCAACATTAACCTGTTAGCTCGCGAATTTATCAGTTGACAACTCCCTGGGCTCGCCGGGGTTCGCGAAATTACGTCAAATTAGCAAATTTGCGAAATGGCGCGCCGCCCCCGCGGTCATATAATCATAAATATCTACGTATTTACAGTATTAATCAAGAAACAGTAACTTATAGCGTCATTCTGAATACATTTTCTTATTGGAATTAGAATGAAGTATTACAAGATTCCAATAAGAAACCTGGAAAAAATGACAACTGTAAAAAAACGGCACTTCATAAACATTTCGAGTTTGCACTTCAAGACGAATAACTCTGTCCACATATTACACACCTTTATATCAACACGAATACACGTTCTATCTAATTAATACATTTGTTTTACTTGTCTCAAATAAGCATCAAAGAGAAATACGATGCTAATGTAAACAATCGCGAGCATAACGTAAACAAACCAATTTTTTTTTGTGTGCGTCTATTGTTCTCTTATTTTATGACTTTAGTGTCGGTGTTGCTGTTTTGTTCGTAAGATAATGTGTCAAACTCGACGAATGTTACAAGATTTAAATAATAATCGATGATAAAAATAAAAAACGAGGTAGATTAGTGTGTCGATATCTAAAAATAGACCTCCATTTTCAGGTCATCGTACACACACTTCGTAAATGAATTTCAAACCATTTTTGATTGTAACACCTTTTATGAGTCCCTAACTTTTATCTCTTAAATGTAATAACGAAATGTAATATAGATTATTCAAGTAACAATCACTAAAACCTTCTAAGTGAAACATGCTGCTATATGCGGTGATCACTAAAAACTCCTAAGTGAAACATGCTGCTATATGCGGTGATCACTAACAACTTGTAAGTGAAACATGCTGCTATATGCGGTGATCACTAAAAACTCGTAAGTGAAACATGCTGCTATATACGGTGATCACTAACAACTCGTAAGTGAAATATGCTGCTATATGCGGTGATCACTAACAACTCGTAAGTGAAACATGCTGCTAATCAAATCAAATCAAATCAAATCAAATCAAAATTCATTTATTCAATTTTGGCCCTTATAGGGCACTTGTGAAGGTTAACAAATGACTCTACACCGGTTCCAAATACAACTTGAACTGAGAAGACTCCGGCAAGAAACTCAGCAAGTGTTCTTTTTTTTTTTTTTTTTTTATTTTTTTAATGTGTACTTATAAATATTACAATTTACAAAATATATATAACAATAGCGTGCGAAGCGAACAATTCATTCAAATGCATTCTTGTCATCTACAAAATCAGAAACTTTATAGTACCCCTTCTTGCATAACTTCTGTTTTACTATCTTTTTGAATCTATGTATAGGTAGCTCTTGGATTTCTTTGGGTACTTTATTATAGAAACGTATACATTGCCCCTTGAAAGAGTTAAGGACTTTGCTGAGCCGAGTTAAAGGTACAGCAAGTTTGTACTTATTTCTAGTGTTCAAACTATGAGTGTCGCTATTCTTAGGTAAGTTATTTATGTTTTTCCTCACATGAATAAGATTTTCATATATGTACTGTGACGACACTGTCATTATATTAATAGATTTAAACTTGTCTCTCAAAGAATCTCTAGGCCTTATTTTATATATTGCGCGGATAGCCTTTTTCTGCAGTATAAAAATTCTATTGATTTCGGCACCACTACCCCAGAGGAGGATACCGTAAGACATCAAACTGTGAAAGTAACTGAAATAAACTAATTTTGCCGTAGATTCGTCAGTGAGAGCGCGAATTTTTCTCACTGCATAAGCTGCAGAACTAAGTCTATCCACCAATTTACAAATGTGAGGGCTCCATTGTAACTTATTATCTAAAGTGATACCTAAAAATACAGTTGTTTCAACAAGATCCAGTTTTTCGCCTTTAATTACAATATTTGTGTCCGAATGTCTCACATTGGGTAGACTGAATCTGATACATTTTGTTTTTTTCTCATTTAGCAATAAATTATTTATAGTAAACCAATCAACGACTACAGAAAGAGCATTGTTCACATCGTCAGAATTAAAATCATGTCTATTCACTTTGTAAAGAAGTGAAGTGTCATCAGCAAACAATACTATCTCATGTTTTTTTTCTACAAGAATGGTAAGTCGTTGATGTAAATGAGAAAAAGAAAAGGTCCAAGGATAGAACCTTGTGGTACACCCATAGTTACTGATGACCCAGGGGATACTTTACCATTAACATCAACCTTTTGAATTCTGTCACATAAGTAAGAAATCAAAAGATCTAGTGCAGTGTCTCTAACGCCGTAGTGATGTAATTTGCTGATCAGTATTTTATGATAGACACAATCAAAAGCCTTGGATAAGTCACAAAAAACACCAATGGTGTCTCGTGAATTTTCCCAGGCGTCAAAAATATGTTGAATAAGCTCAACACCAGCATCGGTTGTTGAGCGACCCCTAGTGAAACCAAATTGTTTACTGTGAAGCAGTCTATTACTATTGAAATGTACCATCAATTGATTAAGTATAATTTTCTCGAATACTTTACTGAATGTCGGTAATATGGAAATCGGTCTAAAATTTGTGGGGTCAGATGTACTACCGGTTTTAAATAAAGGCACTACTTTACTATGTTTCATAAGATCAGGAAACTCACCACAATCAATACATTTATTAAAAATAACAGCTAAATGAGGTGCAATACAATCAATTATAGAATTAATAAGTTTAACTGAAAGCCCCCATAGATCAACAGTGTTTTTCAAATTTAGAGATTTGAACGCTTTAATTATATCGCTAGAAGTAACAGTTGAGAATTTAAAGTCAACAGTACACTCTTTTACATTTTTCCTAAGTAAAGATACAGCGAGGGTGGGAGAAGAATTAAGAGACTTGGTAGTCGAAACTGGAATATTGGTGAAGAAAGTCTCAAAAGCGGCAGCAACATCTTGATCAGATTTTATTGATTTATCATTTATAATAAGTCGAAACTCATGATTACGTACTTTGAACTTTCCAGTTTCACTATTTATAATTTTCCAAGTCATCTTGATCTTATCATGACTATTTTTAATTTTATTTCTTATATGTATTGATTTAGCCGCAGCACAAACGCATTTAAATGTTTTTGAGTAATTCCTTACATAATTTAAAAAAACAAAATAATGATTATACTGTTTTTCCCTATATAATTCATACAATTTTCGCCTACTTATATAAATTCCCACCGTCGCCCAGTCATTGAAGACCGTATTAGATTTCCGATTAACAGTTTTTGAAGAAAAAATTGAATTATACTCATTTTTAGTTAAATTAAAAATTGAGTTATACAGTTCATTAACATTATTATTATCGTAAGGTACGTCTGGTAATTTATTGACAATGTTATTTCTAAATTTTTCAAGGCGACTTATACTCATAGGAAGACACTTAATATCTTTTTTTATCACTTTTTTTCTAGGCATATTAAATGAGACCAACTGACCACAGTGATCAGAACTTAATTTACTTATTATTGACTTTGTTACTGGCTCTAAGTTAGTAAAAATATTATCAATGCAAGTTGCTGAAGTGGCAGTGATTCTAGTCGGTTCTAAAAAAAGATTTACTAGATTGTAGCATAGAAAAAGTGATTTGAGTTTATTACCTATTGCGTTATCCTCCAACAAGTTTATATTAAAATCTCCACAGATTATTATATTTTTATTCACACTATTTAGTTTACACAAAGCTTCATCCATACATTTTTCAAACAATTTGAATACTGCAGTAGGGGGTCTGTATACGCTCATGACAATGAATTGCTCAAGCTCTACACATGCTATTTCTATAGTTCGCTCAATAGATAGGCTCTGAATATCTTTACGTTCCTTAAATTTCAAATTGTTATGAATTATTATTAGTGAGCCACCATGTATAGAATCTTTTCTATGGAATGAACTAGCAACCTGGTGCTTACTAAAGTTAAAAATGAACTGGTGGGCCTTTAGCCAATGTTCAGTGATACATAAAATGTCAATATTATCACAGTTCAGAAATAACTCCAGTTCTAATTCCTTGCCCTTAATTCCTTGTATATTCTGGTGTACCAGGTTAATATTACTTTTGTTATATTTATTATTATACATTTTATTACTGTTTATTTCTAATGATAATGGGCAGGATACATTTATAATTTCATAGTTAATATTCTTATGACTAATGCTAGAGGTTGCCTCTATTGTCACTTGTTCTAATTTAAATTACTACTAGTACTTGGAATAGCTTCCAATGAATCCAATCTATTTGGAATAGCTTCCAATGGTTGTAAATAGCTATGCTGCTCAATAGAAGCAGCCGTCCGAGTAGCCAAACAATTGGCTGAGTTAATATAATATGATAGCGATTCTGCTACTTGTCGTTTGTGGTATTTTGGAAGATAAAAATTATCTTCTGTTAAATAATAATAATAATTCAAATTACTTAAATAACTATTAATATCAATCAAGTGAAACTTATCACTATGACGACATGTCAAAGTGTGTAATGTCATATTTAAATTGTGTCTATAAATATTTTCAGTCTGTGGCAAACTTTGAAGAAACGGGAATGAAAACAAAACTATATTTTTTACATTTAATTGTGCAAGTGTACTAAAGTATTTTATTAGACTTTGTTTGTCTACATTTCCCCTTCTTCCTATAAATATTATCAATGTAGTATTATTATTAAATGTACTGCTACTAATTCTATCTAATATCTGACTATAAGAAGCACCGGGCATACACATATTAGTTATAGACTGGCCCAAGCAGTGACTAAGTAACATTCCCATATTTTTTCCTATTTCATCACTAAACATTACAATATTCTTTAAATTATTTAAATCCTGTTTGCATTCTGTAGGATTTGGTGTATTACATTTATTTATTGTAATATTTACCAAGGGAGTTGGACAATCTGTCCTGGAGGAGCTTGATGGAGATTTTAAACAATCATAATTATAATTGTTTACAAGGGAATCAAATCTATCAGAATTTCTTTTAGAAACCTCCACCAACTCATTCATGGCCAGAACGTAGGAGTTCATCTCTTTCTTACAAGTTTCATAATTAGTTGAGATAAACTTTAACCTATCATTTAAACCAATAATTTCAGTCTGGAGTTGCATTGTATCCGAGTTATATTTAAGGATGCCATTTTCGAAGTCATTTTCGAAGTTATGCTATATGCGGTGATCACTCAAACCTCCTAAGTGAAACATGCTGCTATATGCGGTGATCACTAAATACTCCTAAGTGAAACATGCTGCTATATGCGGTGATCACTAACAACTCGTAAGTGAAACATGCTGCTATATGCGGTGATCACTAAAAACTCCTAAGTGAAACATGCTGCTATATGCGGTGATCACTAAAAACTCGTAAGTGAAACATGCTGCTATATGCGGTGATCACTAAAAACTCATAAGTTAAACATGCTGCTATATGCGGTGATCACTAAAAACTCGTAAGTGAAACATGCTGTAATATGCGGTGATCACTAAAAACTCCTAAGTGAAACATGCTGCTATATGCGGTGATCACTAAAAACTCGTAAGTGAAACATGCTGCTATATGCGGTGATCACTAAAAACTCATAAGTTAAACATGCTGCTATATGCGGTGATCACTAAAAACTCGTAAGTGAAACATGCTGTAATATGCGGTGATCACTAAAAACTCCTAAGTGAAACATGCTGCTATATGCGGTGATCACTAACCTGTTAGCTCGCGAATTTATCAGTTGACAACTCCCTGGGCTCGCCGGGGTTCGCGGAATTACGTCAAATTAGCAAATTTGCGAAATGGCGCGCCGCCCCCGCGGTCATATAATCATAAATATCTACGTATTTACAGTATTAACCAAGAAACAGTAACTTATAGCGTCATTCTGAATACATTTTCTTATTGGAATCTTATTGGAATTAGAATGAAGTATTACAAGATTCCAATAAGAAACCTGGAAAAATGACAACTGTAAAAAAACGGCACTTCATAAACATTTCGAGTTTGCACTTCAAGACGAATAACTCTGTCCACATATTACACACCTTTATATCAACACGAATAAACGTTCTATCTAATTAATACATTTGTTTTACTTGTCTCAAATAAGCATCAAAGAGAAATACGATGCTAATGTAAACAATCGCGAGCATAACGTAAACAAACCAATTTTTTTTTGTGTGCGTCTATTGTTCTCTTATTTTATGACTTTAGGGTCGGTGTTGCTGTTTTGTTCGTAAGATAATGTGTCAAACTCGACGAATGTTACAAGATTTAAATAATAATCGGTGATAAAAATAAAAAACGAGGTAGATTAGTGTGTCGATATCTAAATATAGACCTCCATTTTCAGGACATCGTACACACACTTCGTAAATGAATTTCTAACCATTTTTGATTGTAACACCTTTTATGAGTCCCTAACTTTTATCTCTTAATGTTATAGGCATAAGGTTCAAAAAAATATTTGTTGATAAAAGCCGTTGCATTACGTGAATTTGAATCTCGCGCCGCGACTCAAAACAAAATGAAGTGTGATTAGTGATATTTAACGGATTGCCTGTAAAAGGTGGGTGATTTGTGTAGCTTATTAGTTTATCTAACCATATTAATAATGATTTATATAAATCCTGATGTGTGAAATAAAATTTTCTTGATTATAAACACGTGAGTACTTGCGTGTTTAGATTCAAAGAATTCTAGTAACACACATCAGTAATTATATAAATTATTACTAAAACTGTTAGATAAGCTAATATTCTATACAAATCACTCAACTTTTATAGGAAATACGTTAGTTTATCACACTTACACTTTAATTTTAGGCTAGCCTCGGAGCGAGAAAACGCATTCAGCCGTTTTCCACAAAAAATTGACGAAATTCCATTTTTTTTGTACTGGTAGTAACATAATGCGCCCTACAAACGGTTGCGCAATTTAATCCTCTTTATTCACATACCAAACACGTGAGCACTTGAGTACAATACCCAACGCTACGATGTTTACAAAAAAAAGCAATTAAGTGAAATTCGAGCCGCCATTAGCGAGGTCCGTACGGACCTTGGGCGAGCTAACTGCGGTCGAACTGTCAAGGTCCGTACGGACCTTGCGCGACATGACAGGCTAAAAACTCGTAAGTGAAACATGCTGCTATATGCGGTGATCACTAAAAACTCTTAAGTGAAACATGCTGCTATATGCGGTGATCACTAACAACTCGTAAGTGAAACATGCTGCTATATGCGGTGATCACTTCAAACTCCTAAATGAAACATGCTGCTATATGCGGTGATCACTAACAACTCTGAAACATGCTGCTATATACGGTGATCACTAACAACTTGTAAGTGAAATATGCTGCTATATGCGGTGATCACTAACAACTCGTAAGTGAAACATGCTGCTATATGCGGTGATCACTCAAACCTCCTAAGTGAAACATGTTGCTATATGCGGTGATCACTTCAAACTCCTAAATGAAACATGCTGCTATATGCGGTGATCACTCAAACCTCCTGTGAAACATGCCGCTGTATGCGGTGATCACTAAAAACTCAATATAGTCGAATCGACTCATGGCGAGTATGGCGACCTCTAAAATAGTATAAAATGATAAAACATGGTGATATCACATAATGCAAAAATTTATTAGACATACAGTATACGAATGGCCGAAACGGAACAGGGACATTCCGTTAAACAGGACGGCCGTCTGTTAGCATTAACATTATATTATTTGAATATTATTAAATTTCATACCATTGAATATTGATTAATTATAATTAATTGTCAGCATTATTTATTATGAAAGTGTAAAACGGTTTATTTTGATATTGTGTATTTGGATATCGAGGAATGGCAACACCAGAAAAGTATAATCGTAACAATGGCGGCCATTGGAGAAAGTGTTTTAATTCATTTTGTGGTAATTACCAAGTTTACCGACGGTGTAAATACAGATTTAGCTTGTTTAAGCCAACTTCTTTTCAGTAAATAAGGTATGGTTAATACTACGATGGCCATTTTGACAGCCCATAATTAAACCTGTGCCAAAAAGAGACACGTATCTAGTCAAGAAGTCAAAAATAAAGTTCATCCCAGTGGAATAAGAACAAAGATTTGGTGGGTGTACTGTATTAATAAGGTACTAAACCTAACTCTTCAGGATTAGTCCTTAGACTGTCTATCTTAACGATAAACAGAGACAATGTACTTTTCTAATGGCTATACAGTGAGACTACACATAAGGTGCAAAATGAAATAGACTCATAAATATCGTACTAAAATTTCATTTTCAACTTTTCAGCACTAAAGTAAAATAGGATTAAATGCAGAGTACTGAAAGTGCCCACTTCAGGGCTGAAGTGCGAAAGCAATTAATTTTTTTATTTCCTCTCACTCCGACGATCTCAACTTGTTTAATTTGCTATCGATACGGAGCGGAGTGAGCTCAGTCAGGTAGTCGTTACAAATACAGAGTAATGTGAAATGGTATTTGATTAACTTGACAGCGTTTTAAATTTATTGGAATTGTTTTAATTGGCAATGTGTATTTAAAGGCATAGCGTTATTTCGGTCAAAGAGCAGCTCGACTGGGGTGTAACTTCCCCAAATAAAAAATAATATTCTTCAACCTTATCGGTTTTCAATATTAGCATCGAAATGCTAATATTAAAAACCTTATCGCTAAGAAGCGATCTCTTATTGGGCGTCCATGCTACGCGAAGCGAGCGCGAGCCGAGCCTCGAACGAACAGGATTCGTTCGTTGTTGCTCGCGATTTCAAGCGTGGACATACTTAACGAGCCTACTACGAGCGCGATGCGAATCCCTGTGTGAATAAACTGATAATCGGGTGGAGCGCAGTCCAGCACGCTACGAATGTTCGCAGTGTGCTCCTTCGAGGCTGGGCTCGTGCTCGGTTCGCCAAGTACACCATTACAGAAAACCTTTGAATGCAGATTGATTTAGGTGACAATTTTATAATTAGGATTTATACAAACCTGATTAATTTATAATTTTGAGAGAGGTAGAGCATAGCGTTTATTCAGCTCGACTGGGGAAGTACCTCCACCTTACAGAATACCGCAGCCAAGTAACTTTATGATGTGTTCCTGCGCGTGAGTAAGGTCGCCAGAGCTCACTGGGGAGGGGGGAAAGGTCGATAACGCGTGAGCGATGCTTCTTGTGTTGCAAGTGTCCATATGGCTACGGTAACCGCTTACCATCAGGCGGGCCGTATGCTTGTTTGCAAACTTAGTTGTATAAAAAATAGGCTTACTTAAGGTTATCTAACATAACCAAACAAATACATTGTTTGTATGGCTCTCAATTCGTGGGTAAAAAACTCTAACACTATTCTTGTAAACTAAGCCAATTTTTTTCTGTGGATTATTGGTATTTGAACATTGGGAATTCTTCATAAATGGTGTAGAAACTAAGAATTAAATTGCAACCTCTATTTAAATATTACTCTGTATCAAAATATTTCAGAAGTTTCCTTTAGCGGGTAGGTAGCGCTCGTAAATTAAAACTTTTGCTATTTTAATATTGGGATTAAAATACCGGATAATTTCCCGCGAATCGTGATTTGTACATTTTACCCTTCGATTTTAATATCCCGGAGATATTCCCGGGATTTTATTATGTACAGTAATCTGTAATAATGAATAACATGACTGTTCCACGTAAAAATTCGCAGAATAGATTTATCTAAGCATTTATTTTGTGCTGAAATATCATGATATCTAACATTATATTATTTTACATCCCACAGATAAATGTAAATTGTTATGTAATTGTAATAAATAGTACATTATGATACATGTGCGCAAAGTTGGTTATTAACACTCGAGGCGGTATTAAGCGCGTGAGCCGCAGGCGTAGGTATGCGATAAGGGAGCCGAGAGTGTAATAATCAATGCACACGCGTGTCATACGACGTTTTTCAATACACTTGCGAGGAAAACAACAGACTTTTTTTAAGTAGATTTTTTCATAATAATCAACCACACAATGACATTTGAAAGCGATGAGCTGTCACTATTTTACGCGTTTAAATTAAGAATACTTTGTCTACCTACACACATATCACTTGCAGTGAGGTACAAACTTATCATAATCGGGATTATACCTATCATAAAATTGTGCGGTAATGTAAAGTAAAAAGCACTAGTGCGTAAAAAGCTGCATTATGATGCTAAAAACGGTACAATAAATGTCACTTTACGAGCGAGTGTTTTGAAAATAATATTATAAATGTAAAACTGTGTGGTTTACTCAATCGTCCTATCAATATATCTTCAGTATTTATACAATCGCTGAATCGCGCGAATTAGAATCGCTGATCGCTGATACTAAAATTATCGTGTGCGTTGCACGCTTGGCGCTATGGCGTTCTATTCCCATAATAGGATACACTTAAAACAAACCACGCAACTAAGGCAACTCAAGTAATCCTATACCAACATATACATAACCATGTAACCCATAACGCCCCAAACTATAACATGGCGTAACAAAGTTTCACCATAAGCGTCGCCATTATTATAATCATCGTGATGCCGACAGCATGTGTTGTGGAAAATTGAATCTCAGCTTACTTAAGTTGGGTGACACGCAGCAACTTGTAAACTTGTCTAAGTAAACTACACTGGGGTCAAAGAAAGTGGGTTAAGACTACTTGACTTAAATGAAAATTCACTCTCTCTACACAACATAACATCATCATCATCATCATCGGCCTATAATGTCCCACTGCTGAGCACAGGCCTCCTTTCACAAATTAGGGTGAAAGGGAATGGGTAGATACTCCACCACGCGTGCCCACTGCGGTTTGGTGGAGGTAGCCTAGTGGTCATCCTACTGTTGGAATTTTTCAAGCCGCCTAGGAGGCATCCAACTAGCTTAACGACTATCACAATTAAGTGATAACCGGGACCAACAGCTTTACGTGCCTTCCGAAGCACGGAAACGCTCGATATGAAATACCACTAGACGGTCACCCATCCAGGTACCGACCACGACAGACGTAGTTTAACTTTGCCGATCGATTAATAACGGCTAATCATGCTACACCACGAGCGCTTCAACATAACATAACATACATATACTTTTTTTGTACACCACATAAACAATACACAAAAAGAAGGAATAACAAATACAAGAGGAAGTGATACAAAACAGTCGGTCTTAACGCTTAAGCGATCTCTTCCAGACAATCTTTGGATCACAGGATATATAACAATATTTTCAGATGTAGTAAATAATAATAAATACATAATCTTAATACACAAAATAAATATAAATCCTAATACATAAATAACCATAATAATAAACTAATACATACTATTAAAATAGTATGTAATAAAATAAATAGTCATGATATGAAACAACAGAACTAGAAAAGTAAGAAAGACTGGACATGAGAAAGTATAAAGAGTATGATAATGTGAAATTACAAGAGATTCTACAAGTGTAATTCTGATAAAAAATAACGATTAAATCTGTGTTATCTTCGGTTTAATATAGCTGGATGCATGTTATCTACCTATTTATGAAAATATTCGCTCAAAGATCAGCGCGACTGTGAATATACCTCCTCCATTTTTCAGAATACCGCAGCCAAATCACAACCCCTTCCCAATGAGTGGCGACCTAACTTACGCGCAGTAATACAACTTTTTTTTATTTGGCTGCGATATTCTGTGCGGTGGAGGTACTACCCCAGTCGATCTCCGCTTTGAGCAAAATACGCTTTGCTTCGCTTAAAATTTATAAAAATTTAAGTGTATTTTTTGTGTCCGCGATTGTATTTAGTCAACCCGAATTTTCAATTTAATCCATCCAGAGAATTCTTGAAGTTTCTAACTAGGTTTAACGCTTTTATAACATTACACCATTATAAAAGAGAATGTGGTTTTTGTATTACAAAGTCTTCTTAGTTCAAACTCAAATTCAAACATTTATTGCATCACACTATATACACAAACGCAGTTTAATGTAGGTTGTGTGTACACACATGTGGCTTCATCTAGGCCATTGCAAAACAATACAATATAATTTAACACAATGAGACGCACCGCTACATTTATAGACTGAAAAAAAATCTTCTACGGAATAATCACATTTTTAATCAATATGTTTTTTTTTTTTTTTTTTTTTTTTTTTTTTATACCACTGTGGTGGCAAACAAGCATACGGCCCGCCTGATGGTAAGCAGTTACCGTAGCCTATGGACGCTTGCAACACCAGGGGTATCACTCGCGCGTTGCCGACCCTGAAGAAACCTTTTCACACCCTTTTTGAAGAACCCCATGCTGTACTCCATTGGGAAAACCACGGCGGGGAGCTCATTCCACAGCCCGAGCGTCCGCGGAAGAAAACTCCTTTTAGCCCGCACAGTTCGAAACAGTTCTGGTTTCAATGTGTGTGGATGGATTCCCCGTCGATGGCGAGAGTTGCGATGGTGGAAGGTAGCTTTGGGCATCAAGTCAAACAATTCCTTAGAACACTCTCCGTTATACAAGCGGTAGAACACACATAAGGAGGCAAAGTCTCTCCTCAGACTGAGGGGCTCTAAACCGCTTGTGAGCTCGGGATCGTCAACAATTCTGGCGGCACGTCGCTGGACCGAGTCTAAAGGCCCAAGCTGGTATCCCGGTGCTCCCGCCCATAGATGACAGCAGTACTCCATATGAGGCCGGACCTGCGACTTATAAAGTTGCAGCCTTTGCCCCGATGTGAAGTACTGCCTCGCTCTGTTGAGCACTCCAAGCTTTTTGGATGCCAGCTTAACCTTGTCTTCCAAATGACTTCGGAACAAAACTTCGCTAGAAATGTCGACGCCAAGGATCCCGATGCTTTGACTGATGTTCAAGGAAGTGTTCTGGAATTGTGGAGCCACAGACCATGGGGTTTTCTTAGCGGTGAACGCGCAGGCTTGGGTCTTAGTGGGGTTGAAATGGACTAGGTTTAGTCGACCCCAATCGGAGACACTACTTAGTGTACTCTCGATTTCAGACACCAGCCGTTCGCGGCTTTCCTCTACCTCGGAACGAGGGATATTTGCACGGCCCGTATAATGGGTGTCCCCTGTACTGTCGTCCGCATAGCAATGAATGCCGTCAATAGACAGCATATCATTGATATGCAGAAGGAACAGTGTTGGGGACAGCACAGAGCCTTGCGGGACGCCGGCATTTATGTCCATGCTATCGGAGCAGCTACCGTCGACGACGGCTCTTATGCATCTGCTGGACAGAAAGCTGGCGATCCATTTGCATAATCCCTCGGGAAGCCCGTATGCTGGTAACTTCGTGAGAAGACCCCTGTGCCAGACCCGATCGAACGCCTTCGCCACATCTAGGCTCACTGCCAATGCCTCACCTTGACTCTCAATGGCGAGTGACCAACGGTGCGTGAGATACACAAGGAGGTCACCAGCTGAGCGACTGTGGCGGAAGCCATATTGTCTGTCGCTCAACAACTCGTGATCCTCCAGGTATCTCAAAAGCTGCGTGTTGATCACACGCTCCATGACTTTAGAGAGAAGGGAGGTGATGGCGATAGGCCTGTAATTCGTCGGGTCTGATCTGTCGCCCTTTTTGGGCACTGGGTGCACGTGGGCAGTCTTCCACGAAGACGGGACTTCCTTTTTGGTGTAGGAAAGTGCGAAAAGACGCGTCAATACTGGACACAATTCAGGAGCACACCGCTTCAGCACCACTGCCGGTATGCCGTCTGGCCCACTCGACTTATGGATGTCCAGAGAAAGCAATTCCCGCCGGACCTCCCGTTGGGTAATGCTTATCTCCGGCATGGAGCTAGCACACTGCGGGATGGTAGGCGGTGTGGCGCCCCCGTCATCCAAAGTCGAGTTCGAGGCAAAGAGACTGCCTAAAAGATCCGCTTTCTCTTTTGCACTGTGGGCCAAGTTTCCGTCCGGCTTACGTAGTGGTGGCAAGGACGACTGACAAAAATTTCCTTCTGCAGCTTTGGCAAGAGACCAGAAAGCGCGACTCCCAGAGGGAAGGCTAGTTAGCCTCTCACCAATTCTGCCGACGAAATCGAACTTTGCCCTGGCAATCATTCGCTTACTGGATCTCGAGGCAGCGTTAAGTTTGCGTTTCGCAACAGAGATGTTAGGGTCCTGATTAGTTCGGGCCGTGGTCCAAGCCTCGTACAAAGTCTGCTTATTTCGTCTAGCTTCTTTGGAGCGCCGATTAAACCACGGTCGTTTCTTCACCCCTGCAGCCACTAACGGGTTTGGAATAAAGCACTCCATTCACGCCAGAATCGCCTCAGCGACGGCAACTGCACAGGTGTCAGGATCATCTGATGCGAAGCAAAGCTGCCTCCACGGGTACGATGCGTAGAATTCACGCAATCCATCCCAGTCTGCTGACTTATAGTGCCACACACGACGACGCCCGGGTGACCGGAGCGAAACGGGCCGCGAACAAGGCACCTGCGTCCGGACGAGACAGTGGTCCGATGAGCCAAGTGGCGCATCCACTGTCACTGCATAGTTGTCCGGTCGCGTAGTCAGCAGAAGGTCCAGTAAGGAACTAGTATGGCTCTCAATATCTGTATTTTAAGTTCTTCTCAAAATGAACATCTTTGACGGAATACCATAAAATTATCCCAAATATGGGATATGGTTGAAAATTTTGACTGCCATAATATTTGGGCCGGAGCTATGCATTTATAACTTAGAGCTTGGAAGTATTAATTTATGTCGAAATCTAGTATGGTCACGATTCGGTTGGTCAGCTTGTTTATTGGAAAAGAAAATTGGGTATTTTCTCAAAATTGCAGATCTCAAGAATGTATATTGATGTCAGAGTTAAAAGTTTAGTTTCGAATCATGGTCAAAGGAAAAGCCATTTATTCATTGTAGGCTCTAGTAGGGTACTTATGAAGGAGTTACCACCGGTTCGGAGGTCGTTTTGTGAAGTGGCCAATACCTCAATGTTGATCGATCTTGGTCCCCACATTGACCGTGTTCTTCAAAAGCTGTACAGGCAAAATGAGACTAATGCCTTTAGCCCATAAAAAATTCTAGGTGAACCATATCGTGTGGACGACAGTACTTTAGCTTCCTCTTCTTAGTCGTACAGTCCTGGCACAGTAGTGGTAGTTCATAGTAAGGGAACAATTTGTACATAATTTGATGGGGTCTGTCCATTTGTGGGTGGCAGCCGCGGGATCGTTGACCTGTTACAACGTACCAACGTTCCAATGAGTTTTCGTTGCAGATGATGTTGTGATGTATGTGAAAAAAATCACTTTGATATATCTTTATTACTGTTTTCATTAATCCAGACAGAAGCAAGAATCCCAATTTCCACAAATCTTCACGCGAAATCCACTTTCAAATCAAATAAAGTAACATCCGAAGAAAATTTTTGAATTCCCCTAAGGCGGAGAAATAAGAGTCTGGGTCAAACGTGCGTAGCTTTGAAGAATTCTTCGTATTATTTATAATACTGCATAATATAATATAGTCCCTGGAGGGTACCACATTCACTCAGAACCTTCCATTTGCTCTTCATACAGCCATCAATCAAATATACGCGCTAGACCCTTCGTGCCTCGAAGGAAATACTGTGTTACTGTGTACACATGGCAGCGCAGTTTCGTAATGTATTATTGTATAAAAAATAAAGATTATTATGTCAGTAGATTCATATCAGGGTTTGGAAATTAAAATATTATGTATTGAGTTTGTTTATTGGTTGGCAATTTAACAGAATAATTGTGTTTAGGATTAGCTTTAAGGTGATGATAGCTTAGTGGTAGTGGCGTCGGATACCGAGACGAAGGTCCCGGGTTCGAATCATACAATGAGCTTGAGCGATTGGTGAAGGAAAACATCGTCAGGAAACCGTACCACGATGGTAGGGTAATTTGTAGTACCCACCTGGCTAGCTATCACACTCAAGTTGAAAAATCTGTCGACACGCCGATAGGTGCTTGTCGACAGCTGCACTTGAGAACTAGTTCCTTCTAGGCTTTGTGTGCTTACCACCTTCGGC
Source organism: Achlya flavicornis (assembly GCA_947623365.1). Lineage (NCBI taxonomy): Eukaryota > Metazoa > Arthropoda > Insecta > Lepidoptera > Drepanidae > Achlya > Achlya flavicornis. The sequence continues at coordinate 12,634,412 of OX392482.1, forward strand.
CATATCGTCACTTACCATGGTGAGATTGTGATCAACCGCAGGCCTATTATACAATGTAAAAATGACCTAAGTTTTCTATGTAAAATTTCTATAGGATTATCATTATGAAAAGACGCTCTGTGGATCCACTCGTTTCTTTTCCCTAAGGAGATGAATTTTGAAAAACACTTCACAAATGTATTGCCCACACACATAAATCTAAATAGATAACGCAAGTCCCTCCATCCGTATTAAAACCAAGCGTGTAACTTATTTTGTACCTAGCATAATGACACAAGAATTATTTAGTTGAGTTGGCATTAGATTTTTGACGTGAAAATGAAGCTATCCTATTTGTCTAAACACATCCCTCGCTACACATCTCTGGTGGACATGCAGCTTTCTGCGAGTACCCTGTCCTCGCGAAATAGTTTCAAAAGAAGATCATTGCTCTCCCTTTTTACACAGATTTTGACACGCGAAGTACATACATTCGCGTCATCTATTTAGATGTATATGCCTACGTTATATAAGGAACCAGAGTAGCTTTTGTTAGACCCTATGATTTAAACTGTGCATGCATCCTTTGATCAGTCAGCTTCTCAACCGTTGGCTCGCGGATGCGACGCGGGACATCATCATCACCAGCCCATAATATCCCACTGCTGAGCACAGGCCTCCTTTCACAAATGAGGGTGAAAGGGAATGGGCAGTGTGGGGTTTGTAATCTAGGTTGCTAGTTATTTTTTGAAGGACCTTAGGTTTTTACTGCAGATTAAAATAAAAGAAAGAAATACCCAAAAACACTGCTCATGAGAAAATTGGTAGACTAAGTATGCCACCACTAACCTCTTTTACTTCAACCGCCCGTCCTAGACGTGCGCCAGTAGAGCTCGTTCTTGGTAAGTAGTCCAAAAATTCTTGATGTAGGTAAAGGTTCTGCAGTTGTAATTTCATACGATGAAATATTGTCCAAGAAACGTTCTTGGTGGTAAAACGACTCCTTTATACGCGGTATAGGAGACACGAGTGTTTCCAGATAGTTCGTCAAGCTAACTGCCTCCCAAGGCATCGGGGCGCGGCGATATTACACGTCACATCCCAGAACGAGGGTAGTTATAAAAAAAGTCAGAAGCAACATTATTAGTCTACCTTATATTTCCTAATAATGAGCAAAGTCTGAACATACCCCCCACCGAAATCAATATGATGATTTCAGATAAGAAACTAATTACCTTAGGAGTAGGATGAATTGCCTTAATAAGGCAAGACAAAATGAAATATAAGTATAAAAATAATTTAATGCTTAGGTATTGATTTTAAGTTAATTTTCTATGTATAAGTAAATTTTTTATTATATAAGTTTATGAATAAATTTTAATTGAAATAAGGCAAAGGACATAATTTGTTCACTGGTCGTTTATAAATGCCATTTCGCGTCCTCAGTGTTACAACGCGAATTAAATTATCAGGACCAGGGTGGAGACACTCCACTTTGCCTAGCGGCCATTGAAGTGGTCGACTTAGCTCTGATTTTATTAGTAGGTACCAAATCACCTATGTTTATGTTTGGTTGTGACTTGAACCATTTTGCTCTTTGTTGCAATGTGTGCAGGTAATCATCAGCCCATTTTTTCCAAAATACTTGTGTAATTTTTTGTAAAAACTGCCAACGTGACAGTCTACCTACGGACAAGTCTTCGAGACTGTACTCAGGGACAGCTAGTAAGCTTTGACCTATTAAAAAATGCCCTGCTGTTAATGCTTCAAGTTCATTTGGATTGTTTGATAAAGGGCAGAGCGGACGCGAGTTCAACACGGCTTCAATCTTACTAAAAACAGTTGTAAGTTCCTCAAAAGTTAATGTTTTATCACCTATCGCACGGTAAAGATGACGTTTGGCCGATTTTATGCCAGCTTCCCAGAGGCCACCCATGTTAGGAGCGCTTGGAGGGTTAAACTTCCAGTCAATCTGACGAGCGATACAGCCATCTGCGATCGACGCGCTGTTCTCAAAAAAATATTTGCTAACATCTTTTAAATGTTTCGCGGCAGCAACGAAGTTTGTTCCACAATCTGAATATAAACAAGAGCACAAACCGCGTCGGGCCACGAACCTATCCAATGTAGCGAGAAAACAATCTGAACTCAGGTCACTAAGTACCTCAATGTGGACCGCCTTAGTAGAGAAACACACAAAAAGACACATGTAGCATTTTCGAATTTTTGCGTTTCTCATTAAGCTATCTTTTATGTGAAACGGCCCACCAATGTCACAACCAACGTGGTTGAAAACTTTATTGGGCATCAGTCGCGGCGCAGGTAACGTACCCATGGGAGGCTGGGAGGCCGTGGGGCTACACTTGAAACAAACAATACATTTTGACAGGACGGACCGAATAATGCTACGAGCATTAATTAGCCAGTAGCGTCTGCACAAAATACCTTGTAAGGTTCGCGGTCCCACATGTAGGTACATTTTGTGAAAATGTTCAATTAATAAAATTGACACGTGACATTTTTTTGGCAAAAGAAAAGGATGCTTAGTATTATAGGGTAGGTTTGATTGAGAAAGCCTACCCCCCACCCTGAGGAACCCTTGACCATCGATAAAAGGTGCCAGTTTCCTTAAGGATGAAACGAATTTATTATTTTTTATGTCGTTAATTTCGTCTCTAAAATATTTTTGTTGTGTCAATTTAATTATTGTGTCCTGTGATGTATTCAACTCTTGAGTTGAAAGTGAACCGACTAAACGAGTTTGTTTAGTTCGTCTACAATTAGTTGTAAATCGCAGACACCACGCGACAACACGTTGCAACTTTCGATAAGACGAAATTTTTTTAAATGTCGTTTCAATGTCGTCATCATTGAGATCGATGTTTTGAGACGGAAATGAAAATGAATCTACATTTGATTTTAATTCCAAAACATCATTTTCATTAGTGACGTAAAACGAACTAATAGGCCACTGATGAACGTCATCTGATAGCCATTCTGGGCCGTGAAGCCAGCGTTCAGCATCAGCTACGAGCTGAGTGGGCATAGCGCCGCGGGAGCACACGTCGGCGGCGTTGTGCTCGCTTCTAACGTGGTACCAGCTGTTCGACGGTATTACATCGACTACCTGAGCGACGCGACTTGATACAAACGTTTTAAGTTTATAAGGTGACGTTTGTAACCACGCAAGTGCGACACTCGAGTCAGTCAGTGCAGTCACGTGACAATTAATATCACGTAGGTTTTGTTTAATGTATAAAACAAGCCTGGACAATAACACAGCGGCCATCAGTTCAAGCCTTGGAATGGAAAGGGGCTTAATTGGCGCGACTTTAGTTTTGCTCGCAATTAATCTCGTCTTTACATCACCATTCGAATTGACACTACGAATGTAGACACATGCCGCATAACCACGGGTTGATGCGTCACAGAATGCAATTAAATGAACATCCCTAAACTGTGTAATTAGCATGTGCCGTTCAATTTGAAGAGAAGAGAGACTCGAGAGCGAACCAATAAAGGTTGACCATTTGTCGCGTAAATCAGCTGGTAGCTGCTCATCCCACCCTAGGTTGAGCTTCCACAGATCCTGCATAATGCACTTTGCAAGAAATGTGCATGGAGATAGGAATCCAACTGGATCAAAAATGCTCGCAAGGAGCTTAAGTACCGACCTTTTTGTGTTAGTGTTGTCCTTCATGTTGTAGTCAAACGAAAAGCAGTCACCAGTGGGTGACCATTTTAACCCTAACACCTTGAGTGATGAGATATTATCTTCATCGAAGTTAATCTCGATGGCTTGACCAGATTCGACTCTGCTTAGTAACTCAGGGGAGTTACTAGCCCATTTACGCAAATCAAAACCACCTAAGTTTAACAGAGCTACGAGCTCATCCTGCAACGTGCAGGCTTCTGCAAGTTCTTGAGTAGACCATAGCAAGTCGTCGACAAAGAAACCGCTTACTAGTACGTCAGCGGCGCGCGGATATTGTTCGTGCTCATCGTGCGCAAGTTGATGCAGAGTGCGTACTGCAACAAACGGCGCGCTGCGTAAACCGTAAGTATTTGTCATTAATTCGTAAATTTTAATGGGTTCGGAGGGCGACTCTCTCCAAAGAATGTGTTGGTAACAGCGGTCAACGGGATCTATAAGTACCTGTCTATACATTTTTGCGATATCAGCTGTAAAACAAATATCATAAAGCCGAAAATTAAAAATTATTTTTAAAATATCGTGGTGTAATTTTTGTCCCGTTAAAAATGTATCATTTAATGAGAGGCCGTTACTCGTGACTGCTGAACCATCGAACACGACGCGCACGGGCGTAGTTGTGCTGGAGGTGCGTACCACACAATGATGCGGTATCAGGTACTTGCTAGGTTCTGTACTGGTGTAGGGTTGCATGTGTCCTAGTTGTTCGTATTCACGCATAAATTCAACATAGGCTACATGCAACTGAGGAGATTGAGCGAGACGTCGCTCCAGATGTTGGAACCTACGCATGGCTGAGTTGTAAGACTCGCCTAAGGTTGCGTGGTTCGGGTCGAGTAGGATGGGTGAAACGTACCTACCACTACTCGTGCGAAAATGTCGCACGGAATAAATATCTTCCGCGAGTTTGTCCTGTGGGCTAATAGGGTTGTCGCACGGCGGTTCTTCTATTTCCCAAAAGGATCTCAGTTGGTTGTTGATGGGATCACTATCAATGGTGTACGACACCAAATTGCATGACGATGCGCAGTTAGTGACGTCATCAACAGAAGCACACGGTACTTCTAACTTCCCACATAATACGTACCCGAATACACTACTAAGTGCAGTTGGTAATGAGGGATTAATATGGATTTTATTTCCATCAAAAATATCAGGAAAAATATCTCCAGCCAGAATAATATCGACTGGGGATTTTTTAAAGAAATATGGGTCAGCTAATAATAAGTTTTTATATTGAATTGAAACGCTTTCGGAAATTTCCATTGTAGGTAAATCTGAAGTTATTGTTGGTAACACAATCGCATCAATTTTAAATGTAGGATTATCGCAATGTCTTGGTTTAACTATGCACGAGGTCATTCCGTGTGTTTTTACATAATTTCCAGCTAAACCGAAAATATTAAAAGGACATTTTTTACGTGACAACCCTAACCGTTCCAAACAACTAAGAGTTATAAAATTCGATTGAGCGCCAGAGTCTATAAGTACACGGCACGGTTGCTCGGTACCGTAAGCATCGATAACATTCACAACAGCTGTGCCTAGTACCACCATATAGGTTTTATTATTGACCGCAGACGACTGAGATGTATTGTTGTGCATACCTACATGCGCATCAATATTCGCGCTATGAGCGGCCGCCGCCCGCGCCGGTGAACCTGGTTTTTTATCACAGTCTAAATGCAATAATGCATGGTGAAGTTTATTACACGTAAAACATTTAAATTCACTTTTGCAATCAATAGTTGAATGATTAGGCTTAAGACAATTATGGCACAATTTCAAATGGTCAGCACGGCTGACTCGCTGTTCTGGGTTCATTTCACGGAATTGAACACAACGAAATATCATATGGTTTTGTCCACAATGTACACACTTAATATTATTTGATTGCGTAGTTTGTGAATAAGCCTTACGTGTGTATTGCTCATACGATTTTTTGTTATTATTTGAGTTAATTTTGCTTGGAAATTTATTTTGATTAAATGAATTTGAATATGATTGCGAATGATCTAGAATTTTGATTTGATTTTGTACATGAGATATTAATTGTTCATAAGTAGGAACAGAATTTTGATTGACACTTTGCTCAAAAGATTTTCTAGTGTCAAGGTCAAGTGCCCTTAACGCAATGTGACAAAATACGTAACTGGATAAGTTTTCAATGTTTAATGCACTAATTGCCTTAAATGAGTGGTCAAAAGTCTCAATAAATAGGTTTAAATTGTTTGACGACTCCGATTTTAATGTAGGGAAATTAAGCATTGTATCCAAATAAGTACCTACAAGCATTCTATTGTCATGATATTTATCAAGTAGTGATTTCCACACAACTTCGTAGTTATTCGAAGTAATTGGCAATACTAAGCGCTGAACCTTTCGTACAAGATAAAAGATAATGAAATTTATCTATGTTCGAGATACTTTTCTGATTATGCACCAAAGAACAAAATGTTTCATAAAACGTAGTAAAGTTTTCTATATTGCCATCAAACGCGAATAATTCTAGTTTAGGTAATCGAGGCCTATTTTTAAAATCATCGGTATTGACATTTTGCTCCGCCATTTTGTGACAACTTAATTGCGACGCACATAATTTTACACGAAAGAATAAATCATCGAAACTTTTCAAGTCCTTATCAGAAAACTCGGTTTCAGGATTTAAATTAAGCTGTGATTCAAAGATATCCATGCATATTCCTTCATATTTTTCACGGATTGATTCAATGTCTGAGGCACGCAAAATGAACATTTCTTTACAGTCAGGTTGAGAATTTAGTTTTTTAGAAATATCAAATATATCTTGCATTTGAGAAAACAAACGTTGCTTTACTTGTATGTTTTTGTTAATATTTCTAATGGTCTCTAAATCCTTTTTGGAAGGTGCTTTTTCATCAGATTTAGTGGTAGCCATTTTGAATAAACTAGACAAAGAAACTTATAACAAAAATTATTACTTTATACAAATACAAGCACGGCTTGCAAAGAACAATGAAGGGAAATAAGTTTTATAAGATGGATCGTCGGCTCGAAAGACCAGAAAATGTGGGGTTTGTAATCTAGGTTGCTAGTTATTTTTTGAAGGACCTTAGGTTTTTACTGCAGATTAAAATAAAAGAAAGAAATACCCAAAAACACTGCTCATGAGAAAATTGGTAGACTAAGTATGCCACCACTAACCTCTTTTACTTCAACCGCCCGTCCTAGACGTGCGCCAGCAGAGCTCGTTCTTGGTAAGTAGTCCAAAAATTCTTGATGTAGGTAAAGGTTCTGCAGTTGTAATTTCATACGATGAAATATTGTCCAAGAAACGTTCTTGGTGGTAAAACGACTCCTTTATACGCGGTATAGGAGACACGAGTGTTTCCAGATAGTTCGTCAAGCTAACTGCCTCCCAAGGCATCGGGGCGCGGCGATATTACACGTCACATCCCAGAACGAGGGTAGTTATAAAAAAAGTCAGAAGCAACATTATTAGTCTACCTTATATTTCCTAATAATGAGCAAAGTCTGAACAGGCAGATACTCCACCACGCGTGCCCACTGCGGATCGGTGGTGTTAGGCTAGTGGTCAACATACTGTTGGAATTTTTCGCCTAGGAGGCATCCAACTAGCTTAAAGACTATCACAATTAAGTGATAACCGGGACCAACGGCTTTACGTGCCTTCCGAAGCACGGAAATGCTCGATTAGAAATTCCCCTAGGCGGTCACCCATCCAGGTACCGACCACGACAGAGGTAGCTTAATTTTGCCGATCGATTAGGAACGGCTAATCATGCTACACCATGAGCTAGTTACGAACATATTTAGTTAGAAACGTACGTGCTAGTTTACGGAATACAAACCAAATATATCGTTTACTTCAGATCTAAGAAAACAAAGTAAAACCATCCATCGATCTTTTAAAACTATAAATTGCGTGTACAAACAAACAGCTGTATAAGTAAAGTACAAGTTAACAAGAAAGTAAGCTAACACGAAGCGCACCTGTGATTAACGCTTGTATTATCGCTGGACGGACTCTTGTGCTGGCGTAGTGGTGTGCTTGCTATCGATAATTTTGTTATCGATTTTTATGAAAAATTATTTTTAGTTTTTAGTATGAATAGGCCTGTGTTTCCATAATCTTGCTAATGCCAGTGATGATGTGGCCGAAGGTGGCAAACAAACCATCACGAAGACTTAGGAGAGACTTACCTTCGCTTGTATAGGTTACTTAGATGCCATTAAGAGATTATCCACTAATATAAACCCATGTTTAATAAAAAATAGGATCAACTGCATGCGATGATAAACTCATTGAGTAGAAAAGGGGAGAAAGAAGGTGGTGAGAAAATATGAGAGGTATAATGCTATCAGATAAAAAATATATTATTATGTGCAGAGCGTACTTCATCATCATCATCATCATCAGCCTATAATGTACCACTGCTGGGCACAGGCCTCCTTTCACAAATGAGGGTGAAAGGGACTGGGCGATACTCCATCACGCGTGCCCACTGCGGATTGGTGGAGGTAGGCTAGTGGTCAACGTACTGTTGGAATTTTTCAAGCCGCCTAGGAGGTATCCACCTAGCTTAACGACTATCACAATTAAGTGATAACCGGGACCAACGGCTTTACGTGCCTTCCGAAGCACGGAAACGCTCGATTCGAAATACCACTAGGCGGTCACCCATCCAGGTACCGACCACGACAGACGTAGCCGATCGATTAAGAACGGCTAATCATGCTACACCACGAGCGCTTCCTAGCGTACTTACCTACTTGAAATTGTTAAATGGAACCCTCTCTTATCATTATTATCTTATATTTTTCTGGTCAAGTTTTAAATTATGTAAAGAACCATCTCAAACCTTGAGTAGTTACATTTATAAGCCTTACTTAAATGTCATGAATTTATGATGTGTCACCTGAAAATGACAAATAGCTAATACGAGACTCGACTCCCATAGGATGTGAAAGGCCTAAGCCTATCTTTTTATGTGCTTTTTTGTGTTAAACCTACTTTTTTGGCTGGAAACCAAATTTTAATCTTACTTTAATAACATAAATACAAGTATTATGTAATGTAATAAATTAAATTATTAAAATAACAAAAAACCCGACTGCGTACAACAAAAAATAACTGGAAAAAGATAAACAAGCTCTTTAATCTATAGAATTTTGAATGTTACATGAATTTTATAAGGTATTGCAGTCAGTATTCAGTGTTGGTCCCATGGTAAAAGTTGTTCAGCATGACTAACACAACATAGCCCAAGCAGTAAAGCATATTCTACATCAATAAACCAGCCCATTTAGAACCTAGAGTGCTTTTAGAGACTTACAAGATTGTCAAGAAAAGTTTTTATACTTATAAGAGTGATTTAAGAGATATTATACAGCACTAGCTGTATAAAATCCTTAGTAAAGGATCTGCGTCAGCTTAGGGATCTTAAACAGAATATCAAAACTCTACCATAAAGCGTTAAGAATTTTATGATACTTCAATCTGGTTTTATCGTTAATGCTGTATATAGGCTGTATATCCGCGTCAGCTTAGGGTTCTTAAACGGATATTATAACTCTATCATAGAGCGTTAAGTATTTTCTGACGCTTCAAGCTGTTTTTAGTATAATTTATAAATTTTAGCTTGATTATTTTGTTGGCGCGTGAATATTTTGACAGAAAACATATACTGGTTCAAAATAAATTAAACTCTAGATTTTATCCTTTACTTTATAATATAATGTATTAAATATTATGGCCCCGCATTCAGTATGGCTTTTATTTTTATTCTCTTATAATTCTCGTCAAAAACCTATTTAGAAACCTTATCTTTACAATATACTTATAAGATAATATTTGTAGTGTATAGGCTGCTCTGTACACCGAATAACAGCTCCAATAAAGCAACAAGCTGTATAAGATGGGCCCTTTTTGCACTTATAAGGACTTTATACAGTCTGTATATACAGCTTATAGCATAAAAACGATCCATAATATAGCCCGTATACAGCCTTTTGTGCTCTTTTGTGAAATCTCCACACAGTATACGGTATATAATAAATCAATCTAGCTATTCTACCACGCACCATATAATGCGTAAAATCATTTAATAAGTAATTTTTCATGGTTATTGAATTTGTCAAAAACAAATTTGTTTGTATGAGTGTCCCCAATCGACGTATACAGGTTTAATCGTAGTCCACCATTTGAAAAAAAAAAAAATGGCGCCTGATGGGTATTTATTTATTTATTTATTTATGGACAACCAACAAAACAAACACCAACACTTACAAATGGATACAATATCATAATATTGAAATGAATTTAGTGATGCCTTACTTACAGGTTGCCACTGCATGCAAATGTGGATTTATTTATTTTAAGCTATAATTAGCAATGAAATAATGTAAGTCGATCAATTAGAGAATTTAAATGTAATACTTATGTGAAGTTAATAATATTGAAACAATTCAAAGAAAATAAAGTTATGAGGAGGGAGAACAAGTATTTGTTAAGGTTATTGAATCTAAAATAGTTTTATGATTTCTTTTTTAAATTTGTTGTGACTGTCATGAAATATATCTATTGTTTTATTTTTACTTATCTTATTGTATTGTGTCTGGAGCCTATTAATGGTTGAGTTTTGTCCTAGATTGCTCTTAGCATGCTTTGATTTGAAAATTAAAGGTTTTTTACAACACCGTTTACAAGCCTATGCAAGAATAAATGATCGAGTAATTGTCTGCGGTCGTATAAACTATTCAATCTGAAATATTTTAAGCGATCCTTGTATGAAGGAAGTTTTTTAGCAAGCTGACTTTGGTAGCTCAAATGCCACAAGAACCGTTTTTGGACACTTTATTATGCCAGGCTTCGAACAAAAATCTTCTAACCCTTTTACTTACAATGCAAATCAATCCTAAAATAATATCGATATCTAGGTCCTACATGAACATCACTATGATTCGCAATCTAGCGTAACGTTCGACTATTACGGTGAGTAGAAGTGGCCAAGACAGCACATAATGAGGCCTTGGTGCTCTACAGTACAGTTCTGTAATGATGCTTCTATTAACAACTGAAGGAGTTTGGGTTTGCCATCGGCGCAGCCATTATCGTTTGTTGGTCTAGGTTGGGTTTCTCAAAGTGGGGTCCGCGAAGATTTACCTTAGGGCGGCTGACCAGCCCCCCTATATAAGTGCCACTTTCTGTAAGCCAGACTTTTTGCGAAAAGTTTATTTTGTATGGAAAATTACGTAAAAATAAAATTGTGCATGCAAAAAAACCGCATAAACCGACATCTATTTTATATTTACGAACATATTTTCTGCCTGCACTGCATTATTTTTATGAAGAACCTTTTCTGGGCAGGGCTGTCTGTTGCAGGCTTCTGAAAATTAATAATCCATGAAGGGACTTTAAGCAGATTTTAAAATCCCTGATCAAAAATTTACATTTATTTTCAAAGCTAATGATTTGGATTTAGTAAAATTCGATGACTCATCCAAAAGCATAACGACAAGAAGGTCCTAATACCTACTGGTCCATGGAAACTGTCAGAGTTATCAATACGTCTAAATAGCAAACGTAAGATGCAAAATAGGTATGAAATTTTTTTTGAAAAATATTTTCGAAATTAGAATATGGTTCAAAAATTGTATGATATTAATATTCATTAATTTCTTCTCCTAAGACGAAATTATGTTTCAATCCAACCGTTTAATTTATTCGGCTAGATTTAATCAAGGGTTCACTGTTTACCTTTTCTTGCTCTATTTATTTTATTATCTTTTATATCTCAACTTTTCTGTCAGTAAAAGAATCGACAGACAACAAACGCGTCGTAAAATAAAACTGTCAAACAGTAACGGATTCCACTGACAGTTTTATTGGCCATCGCAGTAAATAAAATTCCGCTCAAATCTCAATAAGAATCAGCCAAATGAGAGACAACTACTCATACAAGTTTGTCTACAGAGTTAAGATGGTGATACACATCACGTATATTTTTTTTTGTTTTTTATTAAAGACTAATAATTAATGTATGGTATTTTATAAATTATAGGTGCCATACCTAATAATGGTAGAACCACCGTTAAAATACTGGAATTAAATTAACTACTTTATTCTTATCCTCTCTTATGTTTATGTAAAAAGTGCTTCTGCCCCGCGGTTTTATCTGCGTTTCCAAGGAATCCAAAAGTTGCCCAGAATACCGTCCAATGTTTTATTCTAGGTTATGTGATTTTTAGAATTCATTAACTCCAAATCCAAGAAGCTATTACGATATCACTGAATAACAAAACCTTAAAGAGTTATTATTACCCTATTTTTTCTGATGTAGGTATTTTTATGATTTTTTTACATGATATTATATGCCAACTCGATCATAGCGTTACTTAAAATACCAAAACTATAATGATTATCCAGAATGAGGACTAAAATACATGATCAAATTTTCTTCAAACAAAATATTATCTCAATAAAGCCATCAAAACTAAAATCCCTCGATGTACCCCAAACTTTATATCAATAGTACGCATCGGATGCCTCTAACTAGGTCAATCTTACTGCTCCCGTTTTGATACCAAAACAACCTGCGTACGTGCCTGTCCCATTTCACCCTAGTCTCCCTCTAGTCTCCCGGACTGTCCCGCGGGATGAAGGATTCCTTGTTTACGACACAATAGAAACTATTGTTGTCTAATGTATTGTTTTGTATTGACACTCCATAATCGTGTTAAGTTTCTCATGAGGAAAAAGGTTTGGGTATACAACCTTAAAGAAAGGGGAGGTAGAAACTTCTGAGCAAGTGGGTTGTATCCATTTCATCATAACCCCTTTTTAGTGACTTATTTACCATGTGAGACAATGGGAAAATAGTTGCCCAGCTAACAAATATAGAACTATTATGAACCTTTATGAAAATTTAATGACTTAAGTTTAGGCGCCGATCCCAGAGAGAGTTTCTAGAGTTTCGAGTTCCGCGTTTTCTATAATCTATGCAGCGCCTTTGATCATTGCACAAAGAGAACTCGGCATTTCAGAGAACGCGAGTTCTGTCGGAGTTCCATTCTCTACGGCGCCGATTCCACAGTTCCGAGTTCCGCGTTCACTACTGTACACACAGCGAGCGAGCAGTCTACGAGTTCTAAAGGTAAATGGCAAGTTCTCTGCGTAATGGTCAAAAGCGCCGCATAGATTACAGTGAACGCGGAACTCAGAACTCTAAAACAGTACGTGGGTTCGGCGCCTGCTCGAGGAAACGTGATCTTTAGTAGGAAGCAATGATTGTATCGATAAACGATTCGATTAATTTATAAATTGATATAAATATCGGCACGACCAGCGTTATCAAGCCATTTATTGCACAACACACGCCGCGGGCCGGCAATTTATTGCTCCTGAGATACTGATAAGTAAAAGTTAAGATGTATGGCGGTCTCAATTACTTTCCGATCGCAAAATGATTAATATTATAATAAATTTCGACCGTATTAACAATCGGCTCGTTGGTCTAGGGGTATGATTTTCGCTTAGGGTGCGAGAGGTCCCGGGTTCAAATCCCGGACGAGCCCAATTAGTTTTTGAATTATGCAATGATTATTTTAATGCAATGGGAGTTTAATTAAACCCTTGGTTAATTAACAGCAACAGGAAATCCATGAACCGGTAATATTTTAATGATGGCGTTAATTGAATGCTATACACGTACCTACTTTTCCATCATCATCATCATCATTTTGAGTGAGTCTCATCGGACCCGGTGCCTCTGCCCCGTTAAGGGGGCCGATGGGAAAAAATGTGCCATCGGCCCCGGTACACGCACACACTGAAGCTACCGGGGCCGATGGCACTCTTTTTCCCATCTGCCCCGTCAACGGGGCTGATGGGAAAAATCACTGAAATCGATCAGAAAAAGAGTGCCATCGGCCCCGGTAGCTCCGGTGTCTGTGTTTAACGGGGCCGATATAGCACGACTTGCTTTAAGTCATATTCGGCAAAACAAAAAGCACGAACTGTTATGAGCCACATTCAGCATGATTTCATTTATTTGAGGACGGCTTTAATATTGGTCAATGCTATCAGCAGTTCAGACCGGTCCGGCAAGAAAAGCAACATTTTTTTGGACAAATTGCCTATACTTGTTTTACCAGTAGTACAGCACAGTTACCATTCATAGATTTTATACCAAAAATCATGTAAGTGAAACATTTTCCGTATGTAAAAAGTGATTCCATTATTTTCTTTTTAATTACAAGTTATTTTGTACATTAAATTGATTACCTATACGGGATGCATACGAAAATATGACAATAAATAAAACCACGTAAAGTACTCATAAATACGATTAACTTTTATTATGGGAGCAACTTCGAAATCGCAAAAAAAACATACATACACATCATACAAAAGGTACAAAAATGTTTTTTTTTTGCGATTTTTTTATACCATATTCAGCTCTCTTTGCGGCGTTTTGGTTCTCTAGGTTTACTAAAAATAACGCTGACAAATTTCAATGTTGGTAGTCTTTGGAATTTAAACTAGTAGGTACAAAACTCCCTAACTTACCTACCTTACTTAGGTACCCCGAGTGTAAAGAATTGACGTTAGTAAACGCTTTCTAACGCGTTTGCGTTTAAGACATTTCTGTATAGGAATTGGGACAGCGCTTCTAGCGGAATACTCATGGTACTAACTAACCTCAATTCTTTATACTCGGGGTACTGGCACCAGTTTAATTAAATTAAGAAAAAACATTCAAAGTGATAATTCCTCAGTCTTTTCTATACATTGATATTTTTCACCTGATATCACCTTTTTCACTTGATAGGACCCAAAGGATGGCAATGGGGCCTGTCCGTCTGTCTGTCTGTCAGTGGGCTGTATCTCATGAGCCCTATTAGGTAGACAGTTGAAAATTTTTATGTGCGAGTTTGACTCGCACTTGACTGTTTTTTTTTATTTCGTTAATTACAAAACGTATAACGGAAAGGGTATATCTACTAAATTACTAAAAAATATTAGTAATTTTCACTACAGCAATTAAAGTAATAAATAAATAACTATTAATGCTATTATTAAAAATGTTTGATTATTATCCGAAAGACTCTATAAAATATTCAGCTCAAATTAAATTACGATAATAACACGTTGCCTAATAAGATAATAATAATTAATTTTTAATTAACAGTCTTCAAAAAAAGGAGGAAGTTCTCAATTCGGTTGTTTTTTTTATGTTTGTTACCTCATAACTCCGTCATTTATTAAACGATTTGGAAAAATCTTTTTTTGTTTGTAAGGGTATAGGCCGTTTGGTCCCATTGTCATCAGATCAGGATTTGATTACTACTTAGTGTACTTTGAAGTCGGTTTAAGTTTTTTTTGTGTATCACTTTATTTCCATCAAATAAACATTCCAAAGTCATATAATCAGGCAAACAGCTTCAGGAGGGGAGAGGGGCTCCAGGATATTGTTTTTATATGCCACACTTCTACTCGGTACCGAGTGAGTAAACAAAATAAAATTAAACTGGAAAGAACGTTTGTATACGGGGCCGGGTGTTTTGTGGTAAGTAGCTAGGAGAATTCGTCCTTCTCTGTCTATAATGATAACCCTCGAAAGCTGAGATTGTGCCCTATTAGAAAATGTATAGTAATTCTAGGTCTAATGTTTTCAGAAATATTTGTAATTAAGACTTTTTTGAATGAATGTTTTTTACGGCATTTCCAAAATTTCAGATTTTTATTTTATCTGATAATAATCCTAACTAATATTACAAATGCTAAAGTGAGTTTGTTTGTTTGTTCGTTACGCCTTCACGCCTCAACTACCTAACGGACCATCATGAAATTTGGCATGCAGATAGCCTATGGTATGGAGAAGGACATAGGCTTTTTATCCGGGACCGCAGGTGAAACCGCGGGGGACAGCTAGTATAATAATAATAATCTCAGCTTTGTAGGGTTATCAAATCGATTTCCACATACGTTTGTGTGCCTGAGTCTGGGTGTAAACTTTTTGGCACAATTTGAGCGTAGTGGAGAATAGTTTGCGCAGGCGCAGGTACACTGGCGAGCAACATAAATGTACTCGTAGTTTATTTTAATTTATCCGGCTCCAGTCCCACACTACACCACTAAAGGGACCTAAAATTTGGCTTCTGTGTAGTTTACGTCTTGTGGCAAGAAGTTTGCCGGTTACTGTAATAAAATTAAAAGTTGCTTATAACGGCGGCGTTGCTTGCGGCAGCGTCGTGTGACAGGTTGCTCACTTCCCTCCAATATGGCGAGGAGGGCGATGGCTGCCAAACGCGTCATACTTGTGAACAGGTGCTGCTTGTGGGGGCTGGTCTGCTTAAGTTTGCTATTTATTTATTTACTTATTAAATATTTATTCAGTCTACTTTGTAATTTTTCCGTCGCGCCGGGGCACGCAATTGTTTTCAGTGCGATTAGAATGTAATGAATCTAAGCTTGTTTTGAAAAGCGTAATTGTTGAGTTTATTGCCGGCTCTTCTCAGCAAATGCAACCTTCCGAACCGGTATTAGAGTATTAGAGTCAGACTTTTCATAAGTTCCTGCGAAGGTCTATTTGAATAAATGATTTTGAATATTTGATTTTTTTGTTGAAATAACAGCTCTAGTTTCAATAGTACAAGCTCTGCTTAGTTTGGGATCAGATAGCCGAGTGTAAAGAATGTCCGAGAATACCTAGTAGTAATATATTTTTTTCAAACCGCGGCAGCTAAATACCACAACGCCGCCAGAGTTTGTGTGAGCATTGAATTGTTTTATCTAACCCTCCTCCGTATACCTATATACACATCCATATGTGTGTGCTGAAGGCTCGATCCCATGAAACTGTGAAAAAGCCCTTTTTACTACAAATGGGTTTCTGTTATTGTTCGATTAACGAGAAAAGTTTGCAAAAGTTTTTTTTTATTGGCGAACAACTTTTTTCACTAGATATAGGTACAGTGATAAATTTATTTGGATTGGTGAGAGGCGATAAAATAAATGATTTGCAATTAAATCTATTGTTCAAGAGACATATTATTTTAATGTAATTTTGAAGGTTAATTTGTTATTTTATGCATTAATGAAAATTGATTTCATTGAAGATTCCAAATAATTTTAACTGGTGCATAATCATCAAGTTTGAAAATCACTGGCTCAGAGCAAGGTTCGCTCTGTAGGCCAATGAAAACACGCTAAGCCACGGCCTGAACAAATATCACTTGTCCATCCAAAAATATACCATAGCTGTTTATTTATAGAATACATTATGTAAAGTTAGAGTTAAAAAAAATCGGTTGAATACGAAATAATACAGATTTAGTGAATCTTATTAATTTATCCATCGACATAGAGTCGTATTTCATCGCTTGTTCGAAATTTAATTTTCAACCAATAAACGCATTTAATCGGATTTCAGTTGTTTGATTTTGGAACTGGAGCCGTCAGCAGGCGCTCGCGTCCTCTGCTCACTCGCAGTAATGACGTCGCATTTCGTACTTATTAATTGTATTTGTTTACTTGGATAGAATATATTAAATGACGGATTCACTAGATGACAATAAACTTATGCACTGTGTGGATTTTCACGTTGGATACTATTTTAGGTATTCTTCTTACATTTAAAGTGGAATCAAATGGTGTACTCTATTTGTTCTCTTTAAAAATATATTTATCAGCTGTATAATGACATAAAATATGCGTAAAGGTATGAAGTGTTAAGTAAGGTTTTCCGTAAATACGATGAAATAACTCTATTAGTTCCTACGAAAAGCGTCACTAATGACATTGTCCTAATTCCAGTCATCGAGTTATTAATTATTATCCAGCGGCATTTGTCAACGTCAACCTCGGTCAATCACGCTTTCAACAACAAGTGTATCCAATTACGAGTCATCAATACGAATCATTCCGAATGTTTCCAATTTGCTAGATTGCTCCAAATTTGAATGTCGACGGTTCGAAGATAAATAGAACAAATTGTTTTGCAATTTCCATACAGATCTCTTGCGAAAGCATTCTGAAAGCTAGCACTTTTACTAATTTCAACTTTACGCATTCGTAATAGGGATACTCGATTAATGCCACTTTTAGTTACAGGGATGCAAATCTAAGTTTGTTGTGGTTGCAACTATTGACAAACTAATTATTTATTGTATTGGTCGAGGCGGTTCAGTGAATTATGGAGGCCACAGCCGAAGGATGTAAAAAAAATCAAAACTGAATTTATAATATTAATTTAATGTATAAAAAATTACATTAATGAACTATAATTAAAATGGAGTGTCTTCGGACGAAGTTGGTACCGAAGTGAAGATCCCTTCCGCGTCGCTTGGTCGGGCGGGCCGCTTGGCTTGATGCAGGTGCAACGTCGCGGCGTCAGCAATATAGATTCACATGGGAACCGCGTCGACTCAGCATTGCACAATATCGTCATCGATGATGTTAAGGCTATGTGTACATTGGCTTCACTTAAGGGTCTGTACACATTACACCTCCACCCATAGATCAGCAACTATTTTAGAATGTTCAATGAAAATGTTGCTGGATGCTGGTTTCTATCTTCAGATTTTTCTAAATTCTCCAATGGTATATCATTAGTGTTGTTGGATATCTTAATTTTCTTGAAGGTTTTATAACGTTGAATCAGTACGATGAATACAAGTATAGCTGCACTCAGTAATATGCCATAGATCGGGATTGTAGTATGGTATAATGTACTCGTAGGTAGTTGTTCTATTTGAAGCGGTGGCTGGGCCGATATTTTTTCTTGAAGGTTTCTTAGGTCATCCAACTTGATTGAGTTGAGGGAAATAGTAGGTTTGCTTGTAGTTTCCTGGTTGATATAATATGGAATTTTCATAATCTTCATCGGCTTGCCTTCTATACGGTTATTGATGTTAATAAGAGTGAATTCTTCGGTGCGTAGACGGCAGGTCTGTGGAATGGTTGCTAGATAACTGCCGCAGAGTATGTTGTATTCTTCTCGTTCGCAGGATAGCTGGACTTTCGTTGGTTGCGGGAAGACGACTATGTAATGTCTGTCATCAAATTTTTCCATAAGTTGTCTTGAAATTGATACAGTGGTTGTCTTGCAGGATTCGTTAGATTGTTGAAGAATTAATTTATGTATGCAGTTTGGTTGTGATCTAATTTGATGTTCCATGCCTTCCTCACATAAGTATGCGTTGCTCAACTTCGGGCATTCAGCCGCAATGTACACGTAATAATTCTCATTGGTTGCTATATAAGGATAGGGAGGTACTAGGATTTGATTTGATTTATTAGGTAATATGGATAATTTATAAAGATCATATGAATGTGGGGAAACGATTGGGAACCTAAAGACTATAACTAATTTATCCTTATTAAAGTATGTACCTGGCTTAATTACGTTATAATATTCTCTAATATCTACGTCCAATAACTGTTTCCTATCATAAATGGTACCTAACTTAAGTAACATACTATTTAATATTTCTACACTTAACATTGAATGGTGTGTGCTCGATGCACGCGTAAAGGCTAATATATCTTCTATTCTACGTAATTCACTTATTAAATCATCAATGTTTTCACTAACTATAACTAACAATTGGGTCAATTTTGCGTATTTCAATAAATTGTCTTGATACGATTTATTATCTTTAATAATGAAATATATCGTCTTATTAATTTTACTCTGATTATCCAATATATTCGATAAAATATTAGTATGATGTAACATCCAATCCTTACTTAAACTGATAAAACTGTTAAATTCAGATACTGTCTTATCTTGATTTTCTTTTAAAACTTTAATGGCATCTTCATATTTTACTGCATCTGTATAATCTAAGTTACCAGTTATACTTTTGATTACAGAACCCAAACCGTCTATTAGGCCTCTTTTACTTCTACTAGGCTCTAAGCCTCTTAAATGAGATGATGCTTTATCTAATTTAGTGGTAAGGTAGTTAATTTGGGTGTCATACAAAGGATATGTTTTGTCAGGTAGTTGAGTCTTGAGTTGTCTTAATTGGTCTTGTACTGTGTCAATCTTGTCTTTTATTTCATTCAATTCAATGTATTGTAGGAAGATATGGTGATGAGTCACTAACTGTACGGGTCCAAGTTTAAATGGTAGAAGTCCAGGTCCGTCATTAAAGCTTTCAAGTTTTATCTCTTGAGCTTGTACTAGGTGGGTGATCAGTATCAGGGTTAACCTGCAACAACATAGCACTTTTTGGTACTCGTTTTAATCGTGACTTAGCTACAGGGCCTCGTTTTCTAGATGTATAGGCTTTGTATAGGCAGATCGGCAAGAACTTTGTCATGAGTATATCGGGGAGCTAACTTCTGTCTACTAGCTGAGGGATTTCTGATAAAAACTTGTTGTTCAGGCTGTAACTCTACTTCAGGCTCACGGTCTCTATTTCTATTCTCAATTATGTTAGTACGATCAGTCAAAGTGAATTCATTTATAATGTCATATACTGTTTTCATCTGTTCTTTATGTGTCTGCATGTACTGTTGTAATAACTGTTCCGTCGGGTTAAAGTCTAGGGGATCACGTGGGTCATAGTGTCCTGTTATTATGTCATAGGGTCGACATTTAGTAAAGCTGTGGACAGAACTATTGTAAGCTAAAATGGCATATGACATTAAGTTAGTTACTGGTTCGTCTCGCTGTTGCAGACGTAAAATTCTAAGATGTTCCAATAATGTCGAATGAAAGCGTTCTATAATGCCATTATCGTTAGGTGCATGAGCTAAAGTTTTGTGATGGGTTATTTTATGAATTCGTGTGAACTCAGCGAACATTTGGTTCGTGAATTCAGTGCCTTGATCAGTAATAATTGTTAAAGGAAGACCATGGTGCGTGCAGAATGTTAGTAGTGCTTGAATAATACTTATTGCCGTGCCATCTCGCAATAGATAAGCTTGCCCGTACTTAGAGAATACATCTATAAATGTAAGGTACTTTTCATTCTGGGTAGTAAAAAGATCCATATGAATGATTTCAAAAGGCTTCGTAGCCGGGGGTACTACATTAAATTGTTGTCTAATGGGATGACGATCATACTTTGCCTGGCCGCATATTGTACATTCGTTAATGAATTTAGTTATTTGATCTTTCATTTTAGGCCAGTAATATTTCCGTGACAAACTAAGGTAACATTCATTGATTCCGCGATGATTTGATTTTCCGTCATGATAATGCCTAATTATTTCTTGTTGTCTGAGATACTCCTTCACATTTTCAAGTTCTTTTTTTACTAAAACCAAGTTCATAGAAGAATTCTTAAAGTATTGTTGTAAAATCGGTACTATCAAATACATGCTAAGTGATGGCGTAACTAATATACCAGTTTTAACTCTAGGGGAAACATATTCTTTAATTGCGTCAATTAAATCTTTTTCTAAATTGGATTTACATAACTGTACTGAAACACGGGTATGTGTATCAAAGGGTTTCGTCACTTTTGGTCGACCTTTGATGTCACCAACTATAGTCAAACATAATTGTCTATGAAATTTATTGAGAGGATCGTCAGTAATTGGTATTTCCAGAATAGGATGTTCACTGTCTGTATGTGCTGTGTCAGTGGACGATCTATGTAATGATGGGGCAGTATCAGTGGATGATCCGTCTAATGATGGTTGTCTTTCTGTGGGATTTACTACTAATGAGTCTGTCTCTTCAATATGTAACTCAATACGTGACAGAGCATCGGCGTTAGTGTTATATTTGCCTTTCTTATATATAACTGTATAGTCGTACTCACTTAGCTTAAGACGCCACCTAGTGAGTCGTGAGTTCGGCTCCTTAATGTTCATTATCCACTGTAACGGCTTGTGGTCTGTCAGAATTTTAAATTTACGTCCAAATAAGTAAGGTCGGAAATACTTGGTTGCCCATACTATGGCAAGCAATTCTTTCTCAATCGTGCTGTAATTGATTTCACTTTCATTCAATGTACGTGAAGCGTACGACACAGGCTTATCGGATCCGACAGTTCCTTGCGATAGAACTGCGCCTATTGCGAAATTGGATGCGTCTGTCGTCAGAATAAATTCTTTTGTAAAATCTGGATATCTTAAGATGGGGTCATTTGTCAAAAGCATTTTACATTTGTCAAAGCAATTTACGTATTCTGGGTCAAGAGTAATTTTTTTACCTTTCTTTAAACACATTGTCAGGGGTTTCGTGATGCGGGCAAAGTCAGGGATAAATTTACGGTAGTACCCAATGAGACCTAAGAATTGTTTAATTTCCTTTGGAGTCTTGGGTATTGGATATTTCTGTATGGCTGAAATCTTATCAGGGTTTGGCTTAATACCTTCTCTACTTATAATGTGCCCTAAATAAGCAGTTTCTAGTTTTAAAAATTCTGACTTGTCCATTTGTATTTTGAAGTTTGATTCCTTCAGTCTCTGAAATACTTTTCCTAAATTTACAATATGCTCTTGTAACGACGTACTAAATACGATTATATCATCGAGATATACTAAGCAGATAACGTTTTGTAGGCCTCTTAAGACATTATCCATCACCCTTTGAAAGGTAGATGGAGAATTCTTAAGTCCCATGGGCATTCGAAGAAATTCGAAGTGCCCGTGTTCCACATTAAACGCGGTCTTGGGTATATCGCTTGGCTCCATTTCAACTTGATAAAAACCACTAGCCAAGTCTAGGGTACTGAAATACTGACACTTCCCTAATTTATCAAGAACATCGGTTATGTTCGGAATAGGGTATTTATCATCGATAGTCTTTTCATTTAATTTACGGAAATCGACTACGATACGCCACTTTTGGCGACCTGAGGCATCTGCCTTTTTGGGGACAACCCAGATTGGAGAGCTCCAAGCTGAATCGGAAGGTCTTACTATACCCTGTTCCAACATTTTAGAGATTTGATCACTAACTTCCTGTCTGTGTACAAATGGATAACGGTAGCTTTTGGTGTAAATCGGTAGTTCATCGGTTGTCTTAATACTGTGTTTAATTCTGTTAGTGAATGTTAATGGTTCTCCATCAATATAAAATACTTCGGCGTAATTAGAACAAAGAGATAATAAATTTGCTCGTTCCTCATCATTTAAATGATCTGTACGGAGGCGGGAAAGTACTTCCTTAACACGCGTACTCGATTGTTCAGTGCCCGTGCACTCGATATTGAACAGAGTAGCACTGGCGGGACGGTCTAACGAAAATATAATATCATTCTGTGTAGGGTTCTCTAATTCAACAATACCTCGACTGTTACGTACTACGGTTATGCACTCGTGAATGTGACAATTGCACATAGCTTGTTCCTCTACAAGTACCTCACCGTCAGGTACATTGATAGGGATCCTAATTAACTTCGAACTATTGGCCGGAATGATGTCTTCATATAAATTAACGTTTCGGGAATTATACATTCTTATAGGATTCACTGCTAATTTAGTATTCAACGTTAAATCTTTAAAATTGATTTGAGCTTCCCATTTATGTAGTAAGTCTGTACCTATAAGTCCGTCAAAGTGATTATGGAAGTTATAAATAAGTAATGTCACATTGTCAGGGTCATTAAACTCAGGGAAACTGGGGACAGTTATCGAATAATCGTTTTGACTCGTTGCGTGCACGTTCGTAACCTCGAATGGATCATAGTTCAAAGGATAGTTAGAAAAATATTTCTCAACAGCTTCTGGACTGATAAATGATTGATTCGCGCCGGTATCAATTAAAATATTTAATGGTGGATTTGAAATACTAATATACGGTAACTGACGTTGGGTTTGAAGATTCAATTCTATTTTAACTTTTTTGAATTCTGAACTTTCTGAAAATCCTCACTAGTGGAAGGCTGGGGTTGATGTTCAACCTCAGTATTATAATTTTCAGGGTCCTGCAAATCATTATTAAAATCAGATTCGGGACACTCGTAATATTCGTTATACTCATTATATTGATCTGATTCGAAGCACTCAGGATAGTAATAGTTATTATAATAGTCATCATAATAATCAGTTTCATTAAAATTAACATCTTTGGCCTTAAAATAATTATTCGGCGGCGGATTGCCTGCTTTACGCCAATCATGACCAGATGGTGGTAAAGTCTTGGTGACGTAATGACTAACTCCGCTCATCGGCTTCGGGCCGGTATTGTATGGGGTTTGATTCCGAGGTTGTAACCGGAATATATTACTTTGCGGATTATAATTCGGTGGAAGAGACTTAAACATTTGCTGCGTACGGCTGGGCATTCTAAATAATGGGTTAAATCTAAATTGCGGCGGCGGCGGCGGCATGTGACGCTGCCAATTAGAGTGCTGTGCTATAGGAGGGAACACAAATGGTTTAGGTGCAGGTGCATGCATAGAAGGCATAGGCATAATTTTAGTATTAGTGGGCTGCTGTTGCTGCAATCTAGGAAAACTATCATTTCTATGTTGTAAGTAAATAACATTTAACTCCTCCTGAACAAATTCCAACGCTTTCTCTATACTAGCAGGACGCATGCATCTAATTCTAGAGCCTAATGGTTCCTTAAGGCCTCGTACAAATGCCTGCATAGTTAATTTCTTATATAAAGTACGTTTCGCCTCTACAGTTGTAGAAACTTCGTCATGTAACGTGACGTACGTCATGATAGTACTAAAAAGCGTTTGGCAACGTTCAAAAAATTCCTGGGGCGTACTAGACCCCTGGGTCTGCAATGCCAAGTCATTATACAGAGCAGTTTCATCTCGCTGGTCTGAAAAGTTGTTAATTAGTACATTCCTAATTCCTGTCCAATTCTCCGGAATGCCATTCGAATTGATGGTTCGAGCAGCTGATCCCGATACCTTGTTAAGTATTCCGTTTAATAGTGAACTATTGTCTAATTCAAATCGTTGATCATCCTTAACATATTTCGCGACTAACTGATCGCAAATGCGAATGAATCTAGTTAAGACGTTCGGGTTCCCGTCAAATTCGGGAACTAGGCGTAAGGCCTTGAATATGGTGTCCGGATTATGCTCGTAATTAATAGCCATGATATCAAAATCTAAATTCCTATTTGAGTCTACTAATAGATCCCGCTGAGACTGTCTGGGACTAGCCTTAGGGGAACCTAACCTTCGAGGGTGAAAAATCTTGAACACAATTAAATTAAATTTAAATAAAAATATAGGGATCACTAAGGACTAAAGGAGAGCAACACGAGAGAAAAATCTTGTGCAACTCACAGTTTCATTTTTGACTTTTTATCTTCAATGTTTGGAAGTCCTCCAGCGGTGTTCCTCAGGTTCTTCTTCGGATACTCGTCGATGGCTTGAAAACCAGTCAGCCACGCGGGGCTCGGCCCGATTTCGATGTCGGAAATCTTCGTATAGTTCGCGCCACGCACTGACTCGAGTATCCTACCGACTGCGCCAATTATGGAGGCCACAGCCGAAGGATGTAAAAAAAATCAAAACTGAATTTATAATATTAATTTAATGTATAAAAAATTACATTAATGAACTATAATTAAAATGGAGTGTCTTCGGACGAAGTTGGTACCGAAGTGAAGATCCCTTCCGCGTCGCTTGGTCGGGCGGGCCGCTTGGCTTGATGCAGGTGCAACGTCGCGGCGTCAGCAATATAGATTCACATGGGAACCGCGTCGACTCAGCATTGCACAATATCGTCATCGATGATGTTAAGGCTATGTGTACATTGGCTTCACTTAAGGGTCTGTACACATTACAAGTGTTTTGATTTTGTATTTATTTCAATATTTTTGTATTGAAACCGGTACAGTGTATATTGAATTCTATGTATCGGGACATAAAACATAAATTAAATGAAATTCTGAATTCTTACCTATGTATGGTTTAACAATCGCGCATACCTAATTAAGTACGTACTGTTGCACGATAGCATTGTAGGTACTCAATTTGAGAACAACAAACAAATGAATAATCCAATGTCAATCAACAAGAACAATTAAACAATTCAAATCAAGATCATTACAAATTCCAGTTTACGACCCCGATCTGTCTAGTAGGGGGTGTAACTGTCGCAATTTCAATTAAACGGGTTTTAATAGGTTGATTAGTCTACGTTAATACAGCTATGATGTACTTATAGCTACTGTAGCTGACATCATGATAGCTCAGTGGTATCTTGCCAAAGGCGCGCTACCAATTTCACCGGCGCTGCGCCGCCCGCGAGCTGCCACCTCATGGGCGGTGCGCTGGCAGCTAGTGGTTGGCTTGAGTTGAGGCGGTGCCGGGCCGTTGCTGCGATGGAGCGGTGCTGACATAGTGAGCGATGCGATGACCCTTAGACGGAGGACATTGTGAAGTACGTGCGCCAAAGAGTCAATAAGTAAACGCGCACCGAGGGTACAGCTGCAACGTCAACTTCATGGCGTTCGTGGTGTGGGAGACTTTTGGACGCACGGCGTGGTGTTCCGTCAAATCAAATTCAAGTTGTTCTGACAAGTGCAGAACGATCGCACTGTGACGTTGTGTTTTTTACTAACATACATAGTTTTAAGCTTTTATACTAACACAATCTGTTTTATTTTAATATCTATGTTAGTTTGTAATTTATGGACTAAGTAGACAGATAGATAGATAACACTTTGTTGTTACACCACATTTGATTTACAATATACAGCGGCCTTATCGACTAAAGGTGATCTCTAGTATCTCTACCAGGCAACCTTTAAAATAAACATTTTTAGGACAACAAAAAGATATTATTATTATAGGTGATTAAGGTAGTTTTTGATCATAGGCGAAATTTCGAATTTAGTCTCAAAATAACAAAAAAAAAGACATTTTTTACAAGACTAACCCTCTTATTAAATATGGTGTAACAGTCTTGTATCATGATAGCCTCATCCCTTTTTGTTTATATGACATTAGAAAGTGACGGATATATTTTAATCCTAGGTATTACTATACCTGACTTAAACCTTAGTATTTATTAATAAGGGGGTAAGAGTCTTGTAAAAAAAGTCTGCTAGCTGCTGCACTGCTAGCTCTACCATTAAAAATGTGCATGTAGGTTTCATTGACAAACAGACTCTGGTGCTCTGTGTCGAGAAACCTGACTACCTTGGTCTAGAATTCCATACTTCCTACACTAATTTCAATTCAACATGGCTTACCTCTAATAAGAATTTGTCTCGCTTGCGTGCTTTACTTAGCGTACCGTTGTGAACTCTAAAATGGATATTATGGGAGATCGATCTTGGATCCATTACCCACACCCCGCCGTGAGGGAGGGACTGGGTGCTGGAAACATACGGGAGAGTAATTCATGCTGGTATGCTACGTTTTATTTAGTTGGTAACTTTTTTTAACATATTTTTTTTAACTTTTACTTACAATCAGACCAAATCTCACCCAATTGAAACTGATCGCTCGAAAAAAGTACGAATTCTAACTTTTATCGAGTGTAAATCGCGATACGTTATTCTGTTAATGTCGAGACAGCCCCCCTCGAAATTTTACAGTTGAATAGGACTCGAACCGTAAGTTCGATTCGAAGGTTATTTCAAAAGACGCGATAATTTGGTCCCAGATGCTGTGTTTGATAGATTTACCGACTAACTGCCTAATTCCGAATGAAAGTCTGAATTCGAAAAATAGAGTATTTTTATTCAGTAGTACAACTCAACCGAGTAGAATGTATAACCTACTTTTATACTACATTTTTTGTCAGGGTTACAGCCAAATCTTCAAGAACAATTCAGTATCCCCTGGGAGGTTATATGAAGATCAAAGATAGTTAAGTTTCCACAATTAGAGATGATGATATTTAAAATTATTGAACCTAAATAGAGTCAGAAGAATAAGTAAGTAATAGTAATTCTTTAGGCACCGATCCCACAGCAAGCAAGGTCTAGTGTTCTGCGGTCAGAGTTGCCTTGACCGCCGCGATCGCTGGGATCGCGAAGTGCAGAACTCTGATCACAGAACTAGACCGCTGTGGGATCAGCGCCTACTCTTTATTCAATTCATTCTCCAAAATTGAACAACGTCCATTTGAAATTTTTACAAAAAAATGCTGCGTGCTGGAATGCAATAAAGTCTCTTATGTTTTCACATCTAGTGCCTCAGTATAATCGCAATAAGAATTCTTGTAAGCAGAGCCTTCAAATGACAAATTTCAATTGGAGACAGCATTTATTAGCAAACGAAGGGCATAAGGGCGCAATTTGTGTGTCAACTGCCAATGTTTGCTCGAAATTCGAAATACCAATCGAAAATCAACTTACGATAGCTTTTTCGTATCATTCTTATTGACACAGTATAGTAAAGTGTATGCTATTTACAGTAAAACAAACTGGGAGATACCGAATGCTTTATTATCTTCAAAGTCATATTAAACTGCCTTTTAAGATTTTGATTTTAGTGAATATTTTAATCATCAAAATATTTTTTTTATAACAATATACCTATTTTAGAAATAACAATTTTGTGTGCCCAAATATTATGTCATAATAATATATCTCAAGGAAAGGCACAGGCTTATACTAGGTCATTTCAAATAACTTTTGAATTGCAGCACAAGACATAAGTAACTACCGTAGACAGATTATCCAAAGATACAGGCATTCAAAACATCGACCAAAACCTGTGAATCGATCCACTAAAAGACTAATCAATATTTCAACGCGACATTCACAAGATTTAATACTTACAGTTATGCAAATTAAATTGCCACAGCTAAAGTAATAAAGTTTAATAGCTATGGTTAAATTATGCGAGTTGGTTTATAAGTACCTCACTGATTAAGCTCGCAGTATTTTACGTGTGACGACTGAGTTAGCGTACTGAGCATATTTTTACACTGTTATTTGCAAGACATGTTTTGAATTACAGAGAATTTCATCCGATACTGCTGACGTATATTATTTTGTATTGTGAAAGGATATTACGGTGAAAATTGAGAATGAAATGGAAATTCATAGCGTATGAAGATTTTCATATGTTTTGTTTTCTTTTAGGTAGATACTTATAATAGCTGTTAAAATGATAAGACTTTTTTGATGTAATTTATTGAGATATATGTATTTTTATCTAATCTTTATCAATTAATATAGTCTTAAATTTATTGGACAATGTTCAAAGATATGAAGAATCTATATACGCTGGTATATATAACAGGTGGAGATTTTGAGATGGTATATTTTCGAAACCTACAACACTGAATTATCTTTTTATTGAATATAATTTTTATCTTTTCTTACAAAATGTCAACCTTGCTGGATCATAATGTATGAAAAGTAAAAAAGAAAATTAAGACTTAAGTGTTGGTCCCATAGTAAAAGGTGTTATAACTAATCCAAAATAGGTTTCGAAAATATGCCATTTCGAAAAATCTCCACCCGTATAAAAATGAATTGATGTTCGTTAGACATGCTAAAATTCGAGAACGGCTAAACCGATTTGGCTAATTTTGGTTTTGAAATATTTGTGGAAGTCCAGAGAAGGTTTAAAGGGTAGGGTAGGGTAAGGCACCACGCGAATGAAGTCGCACCGGGCAGATATTACTGACATTTCTGCTGATATGAGAATTTCAACTGCGAGTGGCAACTGTTTTTTTTTTTTTTTTATTACATACCAGAAATAAATATTTGACTTGTAACACCGATATTCGTTCTTTATGGGTAATATTTACCCATGGCTTCGAAAACTGAAGTAGAATTTTTTTAATTATATAACAATTTTTAGGCTTAAAATAAAATTTTATACTAAATCTATTCATGATAATAATATTTTCATTATCAAAATTTAATCCAATAACCAATAGATTATAAAAATAAAAAGCTCCGATAAAGCCACGAATATTAAAAAAAATAAAATTAAAACATAAAAACGCACTTTATAAGCGCAATCGTACCGCTATAAAAATACACTTGAGGCCACGAAAACCGCTAAGAAGGATTTATACCATCGCATAAATCACGAAGAGCCTCGACATTGTAGACCTATGCCACGCGTCGTGACTTATCTGGCTCGCTTGAGCTTCAAGTGTGCCGATCTTGAGCTGAGCAAACGGGCCTGGCTCACTGCCAGCGTTTTATTGTTGCTTCTTTGTAGGATTATATTATTTGCATGAGCCTTTTCTTGTATGATTATTACTGTTTGATGTAGAATTAGGAGTAGTGTCATAAATGTTTATTAGGGAAGTTGCGGGGTAATGTAGTTATTTAATGTGTATGATTTTCATTTTTAGGAGACAGAAGTTTCAGTACTACTTTAAGGGGTGGAAGTACTCAGCAATAGAAACAAGTTTAGTTACCAAAAATTATATTACATGCAGTTTTTTTAATGATACAGATAAATTCCTTGAGTCTGCCGCTGCTACCGATTATTATCGGTAAGGTTCCCAGCAGGCATCGTTTCCTCTTTGGATAGCCAAAATAATGCGTAAATTTTTATGAAAAAAAAAAAAACAGGTAATTGTACAACGGGGTGCAAAATGGAAATTATGTAACTAAGTGGAAAATGGGCATAAATACTACTTGAACTTATTTTTTTACTTACTGGTCAACCGAAATATAAATAAAAAGTTTTTATCCAATATACTGAATAAAATCAAAACATTTTTGTTTACCTTTGAAATAAAGTTGCAAACAAGATGATTCAGCAGTCGTCATAATTTATAATATAGTTTAGCTTCCGGGTGCAACAACAACCTGTCATCTGTCATAGGTTGACGAAACAAGTCACTGGTTCATAAACTTATTTACTTGTCTATGTCCCTATGTCCCTTTGTCCCCCTATAAAGCCATTTTGCTACATTGAGTACAGTTTGCGATTTGATAGGATTAATGAAAGTAACTATAGTTGTTGTGGCTTAAGCATAGCTTTGTTTCCGAATTATAAATACAAACTTATATGAATTTTTATTTTTATACATAATTTTTATTTACAATTTTCCTCAAGTCTACCGTTGCTTCCGATTATAAAACGGCAAGGTTCCCAGAAGGCTGGCAGCGTTTCCTCTTTGGATAGCCAAGCTGACGCGTTGGCGGAAAAAGCTCCCCGCCCGCTGGTCTCCGGAGGTCTCGATCAATTTAGATGATAAGGTGCGAGCAAAACGGCGAGCTTCGGACCCCCACGGTCCCAAGGTCTCGACCGCAAAAGGCATAAAAATATAATTGGTTCCAACTAACAACTAACTAACTTGGGTATAAATTTTGTTGTTTTTTTATCAGAAATATTTTAATAGTAACGTCAAACCGTAATAAAATATTATTTTGTATTTATTGTGATAGCAACTTTAATCTGCGGTGATAGCTCGGTAGGAATCGAGAATTAAAATAGGATAAGTACCATTTTTTTTATGAAATTGTTAAAATAATGTTTTTATTTCGAAATAGGTATATTTTTATGTCTTGTTCCATGAAAGGTTTTTGTTGTACATTAATGTACAAGTACATACTCTAAATGGCTTTGTGCAATTTTCCAGTTGGATACAAATGCTTATTCCCTTTCATGTCTGTGCTCAAATAAACAAATTCAAAAGGGTCTTCCTTCACCGTTCTGTTTTGTTTTCTCTCATTTTCTATGTGCTATTTAATATTTTTTTGCTTTCCAACTTCACTTAGCTCAGAAAGATTTGGTATTTGGGTTTAGGGGCTATCCAAACATAAAATAATTATCCGTATTATAATTAACAAGTGTCCAAAGTTGAGAAACGACCGACTTTCACTAGCACTACTTTCAATCTCTTTAATATTTTCAGGATATAAAAAAAATGTGTTAATCCTTATTATTTTAGGTAATTGTTGAGTTTTTGTATAAAGCACCTGAATATTTCGCAACATCACAGTTAGTCCCACGGGATTTTTAATCTACTCATTCTGTCACACGAAGTGTCCCAAAATTTTCATTCCAACTGCATGCAATCTCTTATTTTATCTTAACTATATATATACGTCGATGTTTGTAACGTATGTGTATATACAATTGCAATTAAAGGCTGGTCAGGTTTATAACATAAAATAAATAAAAAGCTACTGCAAAGCACGCAGAGATATATCTAGTATTATCCTTTATATCCCCGCGGATTCACTCGCATTACCGGGATAGGAAGTAACCTACAATACTCGGGGATAATGGTAGCTTCCTATTACTGAAAGAATTGTTCGAATCTGACTGGTAGTTCTAGAGATTAGATCCAGAGTTTAAACAAACAAACTCTTCTCTTCAGCTTATTATAATTATCGTAAGATTATGTCGCTAAAGTTTTCGGATTAAACTCTGACAATCTAAATCCTCAATCGACAGTCTTTGTTTAGAATTTTGTAGCAAGATACAACATTTCTTTATTAGAAGCAACAAAGACAAAATACCAAAGTCGAATAAGGTTAATCATAAATTCTTTCCTTACTTTAGTTTGTTCAGAGTTGTGATATTTATATGGCTGCGTAGTCAAAGTTTGCGTTTGCAACGAGTTAGCGTGTTTACGAAGGAACTTTGCACATGTTTTTGTTTATTGCACGGGTATGGTGTTTCATGTTGTAGCTATGCATTATGAATGCTGGCTTTTCAACTTTCTTTTACCCCCTTACTCATAAAGCGCTATTTAACTAATATACTGTTTAAAGGGTCACGTAAATAACGTCACTCTATTGTCATTTTCAAATAAAGTGACATTATTTACGTGACCTTTAAAATCAGTAAAATAAGTAAGGGGGTTAGTCTGCAACTTTTGGTTATAAGTTAATTATTTGCGGAATATGTGGCTTATATGCTGAAAATAAAATTTTGTGGGGCCACGCCTGTATTATAACGAGAAGTCTCAAGATCGTCTTAATCGAAAATAAACTTAATATAATTGATTCAGGTTCCAAATCAAATTATTTAATCTGTACTCATTTGAATTAATTGCGCTTTGATTGACGTTCTAGTATTCTAGAACTAATTTTTTTTTAATGCCAGGAGGCTGGTTGTAGGCAGATGATCCACTTAATGGTATACTGCTACCGTTGCCGATGAACATTGCCTATGAGGGCTACCGTTTCTATGGCCACCAGTTGGCGCCACTGGCGACACTGGTTGGCCAATCGCTGTTGTAAAGTATTATTTGGCGTATCGGGGCCAATATAATTGATAATAACCAAATAAATAAAATATTAATTATTCCTCATTTGCACCGTCCAATAATTAACTGAAAAGAGAAAAACAAGCACTTTATAGAATTTTGAATATTAATTGAATTTTATATTGGTATAGCAGTCGGGGACAAACCAATAACTGATTGTATTTCATAACTTCGAAATTTGAAACATCGATCGACTGTACTGCGAATGTTCGTGAGTTCGAAAGTATGCTATTTAGAAACACTCTAGTTCGAATGTTATCCATCGCATGTTAGTTCGGTTCCTAAATAAAAAAACAAGAAAATAAATATTTTATACCCTAAATAAAGAAAGTTAATAAGCGAGATAACTGAGTACCTATATATTTTTTTGTAATATTCCCACCCTCTTTAATTATTCGTAGACGCCTAAAATAATATACCCTATGTCACTTCCACAGTTAAGACGAATTTAACGACACCTCATATGTTTAAATCCATCAAGCCATTTAGGCTGCAGAGTGTGCCCAAGAAATAGAGATACATACACTCGAAAACATAACCCTCCTTCCGGGACAGTCGGGTAAAAAGGAGAAAATACATTTCCGAAGGACAAAACTCACCTAAAACAGTGGTTGGTACCGATTCGCAGGTATTTCTGCTATAATTAGGGTTCTGTAGCCAAATGGCAAAAAACGGAACCCTTGTAGATTCGTCATGTCTGTCTGTCTGTCTGTCCGTCCGTATGTCACAGCCATTTATTTCCGAAACTATAAGAACTATAATGTTGAAACTTGGTAAGTAGATGTATTCTGTGAACCGCATTAAGATTTTTACACAAAAATAGAAAAAAAACAATACATTTTGGGGGTTCCCCATACTTAGAACTGAAACTCAAAAATGTTTTTTTCATCAAACCCATAAGTGTGTGGTGTCTATGGATAGGTCTTCAAAAATGATATTGAGGTTTCTAATATCATTTTTTTCTAAACTGAATAGTTTGCGCGAGATACACTTCCAAAGTGGTAAAATGTGTGTCCCCCCCTGTAACTTCTAAAATAAGAGAATGATAAATCTATAAAAAATATATGATGTACATTACGGTGCAAACTTCCACCGAAAATTGGTTTGAACGAGATCTAGTAAGTAGTTTTTTTTAATACGTCATAAATTGAAATTAATATCAAATACTCAGGTCTATACTACCATTTACTTATATACGTACAGGTTTGTACGGAACCCTCGGTGCGTGAGTCTGACTCGCACTTGGCCGGGTTTTTTAATCAGGAATGGCAGAATTTTACAAAGATCAATTAGTTTATATTATTATTAGTATTTTTAGAAAATCCGCGATAACCCAGCTCGCAAACAGTATACGTTTGACATTTGACATTTCTAGAGACCATACAGTAGCGCCTCTCGCGGATAATTAGCCCGCCTTCAATTAATAGTCTCAGAATTTTCCACTTGGCTCTATGTGTTTTCATCCAAGAAAAGTCGATCATAGCCTACGTTGGACCTATCTGTCCGTCCGTCCGTCCGTCCGTCCGTCCGTCCGTCCGTCCGTCCGTCCGTCCGTCCGTCCGTCCGTCCGTCCGTCTGTCTGTCTGTCTGTCTGTCTGATATATTATTTATTTTATCTTATATATATATTATAATATTGAAACGTGGTAAATAGATGTATTCTGTGAACCGCATGTGGCCGGTTTTTTTTAGGATACTATTTTAACCTAAACACACATATTGACTGCAATCTCATCAAGGTCAATAATATTGGCAGATAAAAATTAACTGGCTCTCAGGTGCACGTTTGACACACCTGCCTACTAGGCGTTTGATGGCATATTTTATCTACCTATTTTAGCTTGCGGTAACAAAATATCATGAACAGAGAAAGCTAATTTCATGAAAAAATTCAAGTACCTATTTTATCAAAAGTTATTTTTGTAAGCTAATGAATAAGGCATAGTAAAATACATTCAAACTGGTAATAAAAAACTCGAAGCGATAATAAGGTTTCCCTTTACGAGGTAAGTCTTAAAAATGAAATACCTATTTCTTGGCGATTTCACGGTTTTTTCGCCTCACACTTATGCTTAACCGCATTTTTATGGTGCGTATTATGCTTGCACGTTTGAAATTTTTCTTTATATTCATACGGTTTTTAGCTAACATACCTTATCGAGTAAATACTGTAAGGATTACATTATAAGAGTTAAAACTGTCTGTCTGCGAAGATATATTTTATGCTTTGATCCAGGTATCTTTTTTACTGTTCGGATAAGTTAATTAACTAAAGTTCTATCAAATATCATGTTTTTTTTTATACAACTTAGTCGGTAAACAAGCACACGGCTCATCTGATGGTAAGCGGTTACCGTAGCCATATGGACGATTGTAACACAAGATGCATCGCTCACGCGTTACGGACCTTTCCCCCCTCCCCTATGAGCTCTGGCGACCTTACTCACGCGCAGTACACAACTTTACACAACATAAAGTTATTTGGCTGCGGTATTCTGTAAGGTGGAGGTACTTCCCCAGTCGAGCTGCTCTTTGAGCGAATTAACGCTATGCTCTACCTCAATTAAAATGTAGTCTCCGATCAAAGATTGAGCTATATCTATATTGAGCTATATATAGGTCAGTTTAGCAAATACAGGATGAACTAAACTTACGTTATATGCAGAGAAAGAACCCTGCATATTAAAATTTGCTAATTCACTCAAAGGTACAAAAAACCTTTTTTGTTCCCAAGTACGTCAGAGGATTCGAATCTATTAACTGTAACACGTGACGTGACCTGTGACCTGAGGTGTGACATAAAATGCCCCTACCCAGCTACTTTTAAAAGCTAATAGCCAAACTTAACACTCTCATCCGGATTCATCGACGATATTTAAGCAAAATTATTAATTATGTCTATCTTTTTCTATAATTTTTCAATAAACATATAGATGTGTATAATTTAATCAGTGTTAGCGTAGATGGCGCCAAAATACAACAATACTTTTGCAAGATAATCATAAAAACCTACATCGCGCTATCGATGTTCTGCAAGCCAGGGTCGCCAGCCACGATGGCGTTGTCTGGCAACTTCAGTAACTTTGACCTTCAAAAGTACTTACTTATTCAATTTTGTACAATTTTAAATTTCAATTTTTTTTTGTTCAATTTTGTTTCAAATGTACATTTACAGGTGTTACAGTATCAGATG
Organism: Achlya flavicornis; assembly: GCA_947623365.1. Classification (NCBI taxonomy): domain Eukaryota; kingdom Metazoa; phylum Arthropoda; class Insecta; order Lepidoptera; family Drepanidae; genus Achlya; species Achlya flavicornis. The sequence continues at coordinate 12,670,388 of OX392482.1, forward strand.
AGGCCACAACATAGCCCTGAAGCGCTCGTGGTGTAGCATAATTAGCCGTTCTTAATCTATCGGCAAAGTTAAGCTACCACCGTCGTGGTCGGTACCTGGGTGGGTGACCGCCTAGTGGTATTTCAGATCGAGCGTTTCCGTGCTTCGGAAGGCACGTAAAGCCGTAGTCCCGGTTATCACTTAATGGTGATAGTCGTTAAGCTAGTTTGAGGATTCCGAGGCGACTTGAAAACTCCAACAGTAGGTTGACCACTAGCCTACCTCCACCGATCCGCAGTGCGCACGCGTGGTGGAGTATCTGCCCTTTCCCTTTCACCCTCATTTTTGAAATGAGGCCTGTACTCAGCAGTTGGACATTATAGGCTGATGATCATCATGATGATGATGAAAGCCCTGCAAGGGCATTGCAACATTGATAATTATCTTCAATGGAGAGATCCACCACTTCGCTTCTCCCGGTCTAAAGGCCCACTGACTGTCGAAAGATTAACCCTTTTCAATTATGGCTAAGCTTCTCCATCATTATAATCTAATTGATGGTAATTCATCAGTAACTTATAATTATAACCAAACTTATGGAAGTAATGAAGTTTACGGGATATAATTAGTGATGGATACATTATTAATATTAAATTAATTTAGCATGTAATTTCCCATGGAGTTTGCTAAGTTGGGCTTCAGTTTCAATGTTTCAGTATTTGTTGCTTTACTGTTAATGATTATAAAGTTACTGGGACGTATGTGAAAGTTAGTAAGGAAGCAAATCTGTTCAATTTATGAGGTAGAATTTAATTTAGGTTAAGCCCGAATGAGAATTCAATTAGATATTGAAGCAAATAAATTGTCTCTCAAATGTTGTAGGTATATTAGTTTCGTCCCTACCTAATAGATAAATAGATTCCCTGAAACAACATATAGAGTACCTACCAGGAACACATAAGATTCCTGGAAACGCAGATAAAGTTACATAGTTAAGATGTTGTTTTAACATGAATTATAAAAGTGAGACTGATGTATGTATGTATAATGGTGCGTCCACGCTACGCGAACTGATCAAGAGCCGAGCACACGTTTAGCCAGAGCTGCTCTTTGAGTGAGCAACACAGGGGTTGGCTCCTTCTATTCGGCTCTTCTATCATTCAGTCCTTTCATACCCATATCACGTATTATACGCCAATACAATGAGAACCTCACCAATAGAAATATTGATATTTTCAATACAACATTTTGTAAGTTCCGGAGACAATTAAATGATAGGTATTCTGTTTTAGTTTTTTATATTCTTAACGTACTTAATTATTAATAATAATAGTAATTGGCTACTTTCCTAAAAAAAGATATAAAGTCCGTTAAAGATCCGTGTGACGTCACATTTCATAAAAAAAAGTATAGAAATATGACGAATTAGAATTATATATTTTTTACCCAGGAAAGTACCCAATTGTTCTTCTAGCTAACATTACTTATATTTTATTTTATTTTTTAGTTACTAAGATGCATTTGGTTAGGCATACACATCGAACAATTAACCCAAAGAAGCGCCATGACGTTCATTTTGGTTGAAATATATTCCGCCAATTTCCCACCGCCGACAACGCGCTCTGATTGGCTAAGTCAAGCACGCATGCACTCTGATTGGCCCAGTCAAAAACACACGATGCAGTGATTGGTGCTTACTGTTCAAATTCAGTGATAAATCACTGACGAGTTTCGGAATTGTATTGTTCATTATTACTACTCTAAAGGGATCTTTCCTCGATGGGCATACATAAATGTTTTGGAATTGGAATACATTCCACTTCGATACTTCCTCTTTTAATTCTCTTATATTTTTTTTATTCTGTGTTGTGTGTTATAATAAACAAATAAAATAATTGTACATTATGATACAGTCATGTGTGCCACTCGAGGCGGTATTATATTAAGTAAGCCGAGAGTGTAATATAATAATCAATGCACACGCGTGTCATACGACGTTTTTCAACACACTTGCGAGGAAAAAAACAGACTTGTATTTTTTTATGTAGATTTTTTGATAATAATCAACCATACAATGAGAACGTCAACAAATAAGGCGCGCAAGTTTTTTTTTCTTTCAGCCATTAGCTGTCAAACTATTTTACCCGCTTAAATTAAGAATGCTTGGTCAGTGAGGTACAAACTTACAATCATCAGGATTATACCTATCATAAAACTGTGCGGTAATGTAAAGTAAAAAGCACTAGTGCGTAATAAGCTGCATTAGATACTAAAAACGGTGCAATAAATGTCACTTTACGAGCAAGTGTGTTGAAAATATTATTATCTTATCTTTCTTTACGTATTGAATATATATACAGAACAAAATAAAGAAAACACCTACCATCAGCGCATTTATCTACCCTTTAGGCCATAATAAACAATATTATTTTATATCCACTCAATTGAGATGTCAAAATTTTATATTTAATACGCCATAAAACGAATCGCGAGATGCAAAGCGTATAAAGATCTTAATAAGACTTTATTACCTCATAATTTTCATGATCCGTGCTATTCATTTAATTACTCGTATTTTAAGTTTATAGTCAGATGTTTTACGTAAATACGGTGCTAGCTTTTAAGGGTGTTTTATTATGTTAGTTTAGAAGTAATATAATGATATATCCCTTTAAAACTGAAAGTGCTGCCATTTCAACTTTGAAGATGCTCTCGAAAACGTACCTTTATGAGCTTACAAATATAAAGCAGAACAGATGTTTTTGCCTAAAGTGACGATGGTGACGATTCTGTTTTGTAAATAAACTAAACTAATTTTAGTCACTTGTCTTTCGTACAAATATTATTGAAAAGGGATAGAACATAATTATGTCAAACAGCTATCAAATTAGTCGTTGCCGCTATAATTTGCGGGTAAATAGATGTTACCTTTTGATGGCGACTAAATTTATGTTGAAAACAAGCATTTGGACTAATGTGACGGGGCAAAATTTCTTACATAATTTTCTTATTAACTTTGTTAGAAAGAGATGTGTTGAGGCTAAATTAGTTTAGTTTTAAACAAATTCCCATTCAGCGAGGCAAAGCTTATTTTTCTATTGCTATGGCAAGCGATTTGGGGCAAATTTTGACAGCTCATATGTAAATGTCAAAATGAGACAAACAGTGCGGAACGGACAGATGCCCTCTTGTCAAGTATAGCGTCTTACGATGTTAATTCACTTGCAAAATGAGCGTTTACGTCATTGAAACTGTACACCGTGAAAACTCACTGTAAGGAATAAGATCACGAAGTAATAATTCGTTCTTATTATGCGTCATCATCAACGACTTCTCCAACATTAGCTTAAAATATATCACCATTATTGCTGTAAGTAATGTAAACGCCATGGGGTAAAATAGGTTTCAAGAGAATAAAAATAATGATGTACTTACTTAGGAATATAATTTTGTCCAATTAAACAAACCCTGCACTGCACAATATAATATATCAGGACACTGTAAACGAACACTTGATATCTTTACAAGAAGTGTTTCGTTCGACGATAGGATAACAACTCACTAGTTGTAAGTGCGTTTTCACACGAGACGATAACGACACCGTAACCACACAGTAAAAAAACTGTGACGATTTAGCCGACCATACATTTCTATGTACCGTTTTCACACGCAACGATAACGACACAGCACTGCACGACACAGGAACGATAATTCGGCTATGTCGTTGGTTCGGCTAGATCGTGACGATTTTTTTACTGTGCGATTTAGCGGACCTTCGAATTGTATTGAAAAACGTCAGGACTTTCACACGGCGAACAGCACGATAACGATAACGACACTTCTTGTCACCTCGCTGTAACTGTCGTTACGGTGCGGTTATCGTTCCTCGTGTGAAAACGAACGACGACATGACCGTTTGCCAATTATCGTCGGTCGTTTATCGTCGCGACAAAAATGTGTCGTTATCGTCTCGTGTGAAAACGCACTAATTGTATTTTTTAACATGGATGCAAAGATGGCGCCTACCAACAACTTTTACTTTATCACCGGAAGTAGTGCGTAGTCAAACTATTAACCATATTAAAGTGGCGCTATCTTTACGTACTATACAAAATTATCTTAATAAATGTGATCACATTAAATAAATATTGCTAATTAAAGAATTATTGCTTACAGTAATTAGAGCACATCTTCTCTTTAAGTCTCCTGCAAACTTCCCAAAGATAACTTCTTCCGCAATTAAACCAATCCTTCTGTCCAAGCTCTAATAAAGGATATAAAAATAAACCAAGGGTAGGTACCTCCACAGAATATAAAATTTATTCTTTACAGGCGACTCGTATAAATAAATTGCAGCAATCCAATCAAGAGTTACCTTGGACTTTTAGTACAACTATTTGCTTTGGTTTTAATGCAATAAATTAAGATTACGCTTAGGCAATTTATTTCTACACATAAATAAATGTAGGATTAACGCCCTTAGCACACCGACGCGGCGTTACCGTTTGAGCGTAAACGGTGATATATCATGGGTCAGATTTAGATTGTAGTTAATGAGTGATCCTGGCTGTGAATGAGCATTTAATTATACATGTCTAATTAAGATAAGTAATATTAGGACACATTTATGGCGTACATTAAATTTGGATATTTTGTTTTACTGTTGTGGTATAGGCCCTTGTTTGACCACTATCTCACCATGATAAGTGATGATGTGGCTGGAGGTGGTAAGCACACAAAGCCTAGAAGGAACTGGCTCTCAAGTGCAACTGTGGGAACACACCGATAGGTGCTTGGCGACAGATTTTCAAATTGAGGATGGTAGCCAGCCAGATACTACTAAGTACACTAACAGCTGGTTTCCTCACGATGTTTTTCTTCACTGAAAGCTCAAGCTCATTGTAGGATTCGAACACGGGACCTTCGTCTCGGTATCCGACATCACTACCACTGCGCTATCTTCGCCTTAAGTATCCGTAATATTCAGCTAAGTACTTAATAATCCTTAACACTCTTGGGAATACGAATTTACTTCATGACTACTTCAAATCATTTAAATGGTTTGTATCTTCTGATTAAAATTTTACATAAATTCTCGGACGCTTAAAGTTTTAAGGATAAGCATCACATTAAAGAAATCTGAAATCCAATCTTAAACAGTTCCGCCGTATTTTCACGTGCACTCGTGTTCTACAGAAAAGAGCTAATATTTATTCATTTTAATTTCAGGTAAGCATCGTATTTATGCGTTTTCCTGGTAAGTTTATATGTTACATCTTTAGTTAAGTCTTCGTCTCCTACACCTGATTTACTAAAGTACTACTAATGAACTAAGAGTTCAAAACTTCAGACGCTTCATTGCAAACAGGCTCATGATACATTCTCATACCTAATCATGACGAGCACTTTTCATTGGAACTAAAATTATCTCGCACTGTGCGGTTTCAAAGGAGCTGTAAAACAGCAAATTTTCAGGTAGTAGAATGAGCTCTCAGCCTGTTTCCCAAGGGAGTTGCATGGGGTTCTTCAAGAAGGGTTGTCTGGAAGAAATCGCTTAAGCGATAAGGCCGCCTTTTTTGTATTCCTTCTTATTGTATTTTATTGTTATGTTTCGTCTGTTCTATGTGGTGTACAAATAAAGAATATTTATCTTTTATCTTTTATCTTAAGAGTCTGATGAGTTTATTGCAGGGTCAGCAGCACCTTACATTGTTACCTTAGCAGTAAAAAAAATAACATGAATTTATATGTCTACCATGCTCTGAGGAATATTTCAATACCATCACTGAAGTTTCATTTAAATTATGTGACTTGACTTTAAGAGGTGAAAATCTCCATCAATATTGGTACCATGAATGAAAGAAACAAAACATTCGTCAAGCAATTTTCAAGAATATGACACTACACAGAAAATTCTTTTTTCAGTGTCAGTTTTAGCTTTATTTCTCCAATCACGATTCCCAATGTTAGACGCACATGTAACACCGAATTTTCCCAAAGTAACGTCGTGATTCAATAAAGACGTATCGTAACCCTCATCTCCAAGCCTCCAGCGATCCCTTTCCCTCGCAAATCTGATAAATGTCCTACAATTATTGTGTTATGTCGACATCTTGAGATCGGTCCTGATTTGACAAGGTTACTTCTGGATTCCGATTCAGGTTTAGTTTTTTGTATTATTTTTTTGTTTCTATCGTGTCATGATGTATACAGTTATACACGTGTATAAATGTCGAATCCACGTGGATTCGAGAGTCTTTTTGGCTGGTTTATAATATTTTTCAAAATTCAAAATTCAAAATCATTTATTCAAATAGACCTTCGCAGGCACTTATGAAAAGTCTGACTCTAATACTCTTATACCGGTTCGGAAGGTTGCATTTGCTGAGAAGAGCCGGCAATACACTCAGCAATTACTCTTTTCAAAACAAGCTTAGATTCATTACATAATATTTACATTCTAATCGCACTGACAACAATTGCGTGCCCACGTATTCACGTCTAATGTAATAAAAACTACTAATGTAATGCTATTTTTATATTAAAAGTAGATACAAATATTATGCCATTAGAACTTAACGTTTTCAAAATATAATTATTATGGTCAGCAACAAAATCTTGGAGGGAAATTCCTTTCTTAATAAAAGGAGCATAAATGTGCTTTAAATCGAGATTTCTAATTTTATTAGTACAAAAAATCGTTTAACCAAAATTCATTGTCACTCAGTCCAATGAACGCCCATCAACCAAAAAAAAGCTGTGTATACACTTCCATATTCCAACTGCGGGACATTTCTCATTCCGCGTGACGGGGCGTAAATGTTCATGTCCTCGACGCTATCGTGTGGAACGAGCTTTATTCTAAAATGTTAGTTTTAAAACGGAAACTGCTAGGTGATATTAAGTGCATAAAGGTGGGAAATTATTTGAGATATCGTCTGGGGATCTCTTTATAGCATAGGATGTGAGGGTTGTTACGTAAATTAAGTCTTAATGAGGGTAAATAAGAGTGGAAATTGGCGTGAAGATTAATTTTATGTGAGTGGTTTATTTGATAGCCGATGACTGTGCCGGCAGAGGAATGGAGGAAGTGATGCGTCAATAGGCACTAAACCGCTAATACTGCCAGTAGGTACTGTGTCTCCTCATGGCGTTCTGGTGACCTTACTGACTGAGGAACAAACACCCTAGCCGGTACTGTAGCCTACAGAGGCAACTCCAGGGGCGCTACCAAACTTATCATCACACTCTTCTTGAGAAGGTCTGGTGTTGGGAATGAACAAAATCTTTTAGCTTTTTTTAATTTTGTCAATTTCAAACAAATTTTTATGCAGATTTTCACTGCTATCCTCGTCATCTCATCAAACACAAAACTCTGTAAATAAGCATAAAATAATAAAATCCTCAAATTGCCACCCTCAAATCGGTGGTAAATTATATCGAGTATCCGTTTAGTGGTGTGCCACCGCCGTAAACATCGATACTCGACGTTTTAACACCGAGGTAGCGGTGTGTACACGCCATAAATTCACGCTTGACGCAATGGGGGGCTATTAAATTTGAATTTGACGACGATTGGTAGTGCTTCGGTTAAATTAAACAGATTTATGATATTGAGACGATATAAATATGTTACGTGTTTGATTTATTTTAATGGCTTCATGTTAAAATAACACCAAACACCTTCTTTTGTTCCAAATTCTTTACGGCGCTATCCTTTTTTCTTTTTTTTTGTCTTCTGTCTATGGTGGCCAGTTCAATTTTCAAATAAACTCACTTTACAATGCCCGTATCTATGCTAAGAGGTTTCATACGAATTTTAACGTTCCAAATTCAAATCACATTATATCCCTTGGTATATTATTACCTTTTTTTATGAGGCGAACGCGATAAGGTAGCCGAGAGTGTAATGATCAAGATCATACGCGTGTCAAACGACGTTTTTCAATACACTTGCGAGCACAAAAATAGACTTGTATTTTTTGAAGTAGATTTTTTGATAATCATCAACCACACAAGGTTTTGTTTGACAGCGATACACTGTCAAACTGTTTTACCCGTTTAAATTAAGAAGGTTTCGTCTACACATATAATATATCAATTGCATTGAGTTAAAAACTTAACATAAACGGGATTATAGCTATCATAAAACTGTGCGGTAATGTAAAGTAAAAAGCACTAGTGCGTAATAAGTTGCATTATGATATCTACTAAACACTGTGCAATAGATGTCACTTTACGAGTGTGTTGAAAGTGTGTTGTTGTTGGACGGGCCAGTTGGCGCAGTTGGTTAAGAGTCTGGTCAAATATTCCACCTATTGCGCCGCAGGTCGTGGATTCGATTCCCGCACAGGACATGCATTTGTGTGCACATGTAATTATGTATATTAAGTATGTATTTACAAAAAAGTAGTATATGTATTATATCAGTTATCTGGTTTCCATAGTACAAACTCTGCTTAGTTTGGGATCAGATGACCGCGTGTGAGGAATGTCAAAAAAAAAAGTTATTTAATCATTCTTATACCCTTTTTATGACTTACAAAAATTCTATTATAATTATAGACTACATTGTTATTGCAAATCAATTTGCGGTGATTAAACTCAATGCGGAAACTGTGTAAATCTTTCACAGGCCTACGTTTCAAAGCTAATTGACTTATAATTTGTATTCTTACCTCATTCGGCCGACCCTACATGGCACTATACGCCACTTTATCTTCCTAAAATTTAGTAGAAGAAGTATGGTGGGTTGTTGCTTTTGCTTTTAATGGATTAATTGTGTTTTCTATATAGCTTTAGTTATGGGTAACCGTATCAGTGTCAGTCGAGGGTTATATATAGTAGGAAATGTCGATAACGTCGTTTGGCTTCGAGTAAACACTAGTGTCAGTAATAGGAATGATTCCTAGGTAAAACAATTACTCTTCTTCAGTCGGTCCCTCATTTCTAAGGATCGTGGTCACTGGAACCCCTTAAACTGACAAACTGCCTCCATCAATTCCGGTTCGAAGTAGCCCTCATCACTTGGTAGAATTTAGAAGAGGTGGCTTCTTTTCATTTGGTCCGAACATCGTGTTGGCGACCGGCCTCGTGTTCTCTTGTTCAAAAATTTAAAATTCAAAATCATTTATTCAAATAGACCTTCGCAGGCACTTATGAAAAGTCTGACTCTAATACTCTAATACCGGTTCGGAAGGTTGCATTTGCTGAGAAGAGCCGGCAATAAACTCAGCAATTACTCTTTTCAAAACAAGCTTAGATTCATTACATAATATTTACATTCTAATCGCACTGACAACAATTGCGTGCCCCGGCACGGCGGCAAAACTACAAAGAAGTAAATGGCAAACTTAAGCAGCTCATGATCTGTCATGCTACTTGAAAATGTCAACCGTGACGCTGACTAATGTGTAGCGATGACGTCCTACCACAAGGGGAGTCCTACAACTTCTTTATACACACACACACACACCTGATCAGTGACGTAACAAACGTGTAAAACAAAAGAAATTAATATTTGGATCCCTCCCTTATTTTCTAAAGTGTATATAATAGCACGGCAACACAGTATTAGAATTATGTTGGTTGGTAACAAGAATTATTACATGTTAAAAATACCTCTCAAACGTATAAAAGAAATATTTTCAGCATTTATCAATAGGAGTGGTTGGTAACGCTTCGGTACATTTTTTTCGCCTAATATTTTTTGAGGTTTTCCTTATTTGTTGAATAGATTTATTACTCGGAGATTAATTATATTCATCAAAAGCCGTTCCAAATTATGTTTTCCTTGACATTTGAAAATAACAGTAACTGTGTTATAAATAAGTCAATTACAAATTTATACGAAGTTAGAGTACTGAACATATTGAAAGAATCTTTTTCTTGAAATTAACTAAGAAAATACGCAAATCATATTTTCTTCACACAGCTTTTGCATCACCGTGCAATTTATGGAGAGTGAAGATTTCAGAAGCTGTTTAGTATTCTGAAAGCTCGTTCGCAGCCGGAACTGTCTCTTCACATAGAAAGCTTTCATATTTTCTATATGTAGGTACAATGTTCCATTTAGGCTGAGATTTATTCTCAGTTAAATATATTCTTTTCGTGATTTGTAGAACGTTTCTGCCTACTCATATTTCACTAAATGCTTATCCCAGTTTCAGCTAAAGTCAATTATAGAAATTGGTACCAAAAATATTTTTTCACCTTTCCTATTGTGTTTGGAAAGAAGTAGAAAATTAAATTTACTCTCTCTATCTCTCTTTGTCTAGCCTTGTCTGTCTCTTCTTAATCCATTAATGGATAATTGTCAAATACCAAATAGGTACTATCTCCACTTCGACGCACTTTTTGTGCGATGGAGTCTGCGGTACACAAAATGTCTGTGTGAAACCAAGGATTGTGCACTGGACTTTTTACGCGTCTTATGCGTTACTGCTTAGAATTGTATAGGTTATATTTTCACAGTCTATTAAGAGGAAATGCTGGTGGCGTTTGTTCCATACAAACGTAATCCTCAGCTTCCTCTCTGGATAATGACACTAGAGCAATGATTATTTTACCATGCAATCTGTAGGTACCACTTTATGTCCCTCGGTTGTGTTTTCTCCATAAAAATTATTATTATAAGAATTAGGAGCTTTCTAAAATCACAAAAACTTACCATTTTTAACGCCCTTATCAGACGTCCAGCGAAAAAATTAGACAAATAATATAAAACAACAAAGGAAAACCGACAGACATCCAAAGCCCTTCTTATTTTGAATCTTGAAAATTATTTTTAAGTCAATCCAGTTTTGGAGGAGAAAACCGGGGATTACGAAATAGCGATTACGTGTAATTTAAATAGGTATAATCAGTCCAAGCTGTAGTTGTCTCTGTCGCCCTCGGGCGGGATAGCTCGGGCACAGCGCGACAGCAATAGATATGTTAAAAACCTATTTTTTTAAATTCTTGCAGCCATCCTTCGCGGTGCGGTCTTTCGTCTGCGCTGCACCTTACAGCACCGCTCTGTTGAATATAATAAAACCGATAAAATAGTTGACGGCTCGCGGCAAGCATCAACTATTTCATCTCGTCATTATACAAACACGCATTTAGAGGGAAAGTTGTTGCTGAGTCGGAGCGGTGCTGTTAGGTATAGTGAGTGATGACCTTTACGCTTCACCCATAAAACTCGAATTCTAACGGTACCTACTCAGAAATAAAGAAGCTCATTCGTTAGCAATTTACTCGAAAAATTTTGATCATAAAGCGTGTACAAAAGCATGGCACGATGAATAAACATGACAAAGCGACAACAGCCGTGTCGACAACAGACTCCGAAACAAAGTGAATTTAATATGAGCATTGTTCTCTGTGACGACGTGTGAAATTAGCAGTGTGTTCGTGAATGATTTATCGGAAACTATGCTGTTTTTGAGACGAGTTTTTATGTTTTCTTCGGTTTTTTCTCAGTACTGGCTTTTTGTTGTTCAACAGTTTTGTTTTGTTTATAATGAAAGAAGGCCTCAATGACGATCACGATGATTACTATTTTTTAGTTCCTAACCCTCTTTCTCATAAAACGTTATTTAACTAATATACTGTTTAAATGGTCACGTAAATAACGTCACTCTACTGTCATTGTCAAATAATGTGACATTATTTAAGTGGCCATTTAAACAGTATATTAGTTAAATAGCGCTTTATGAGTAAGGGGGTTAGAAATTAGAAATATCGATGGTCTATTAAAGTTAGTAAGTTGTCAAATAATAATCTAATTTCAACTATTTATTAGAACCGATAATTATTTATAATCTGTTGCACGTTTTTTCCTAAACATCTGTAATATACACCTGTATAATACACCATGTTACTGGGTAATAAAGCTTAAATATTGATTTTAAATAAGAAAATGAAAAATTGACATCATATTTTACATATTTTATTACGGGCCAGTTGGCGCAGTTGGTTAATATTCACCTTACGCGCCGCAGGTCGTGGGTTCGATTCCCACACAGGACATGCATTTGTGTGCATGAACATGTCTGTATGTCCTGAGTCTGGGTGTAATTATGTATATTAAGTATGTATTTACAAAACAAAAAGTAGTATATGTATTATATCAGTTATCTGGTTTACATAGTACAAGGTCTGCTTAGTTTGGGATCGGATGACCGTGTGTGAGGAATGTCCCAGGATATTTATTTATTTATTATTTATATCAGCCTAAATGTGTCCACTGCTAAATACCTATAGGCCTCCCCCATTGACTTCCACATTGAACGGTTTTAGGCCGCATGAATCCCAATTGAAAATAATAAAAAAATTATGTAAAACCAAACAAACCATCTCAAGCGATCTTCTATCACTAACAGCGTTAGTCAGCAGATTAGTCAGTCTTTAGGTAAATCCCCCTCAGGATTTGCCTCAATCTCATAAAAATCGAGTTACCTAAAAAGGCATGCATTTATCTGTAGAAATACGCAGTCACTTGTCACTTGAAATGTATTTTGTTGGTGTTTTGTGCGGATTTGGCTACGAAAAGCACCCGGAAAAGCTTTAACGACATTGGCAATAGCGCCAAAAGACATCAAACTAATCGTATAAGCCGTAAGAAAACATTTCCTTCGGTTTTATATTAAAAGAAAACATTACCCAAAGGGAATGTCTAAGGTACGCATCACCAGTTGATAAAGACCCCTCTTGAGAACCAATAAGAAGGGAAATCGGAAGAACGCGATCCATTACAAGAGCTTTTGTTACAATGGCCATTTAACCTTGTATAAACGAACTAAAGTTTATTTTGGAGCCGGAATTTAAAACGAATAGGAATAAAAGAAAACTATAGGTAAGTTGTATTGTGAAGCGCTCGTGATGTAGCATGATAAGCCGTTCCTAATCGATCGGCAAGTTAAGCGACCACCGTCGTGGTCGGTACCTGGATGACCGTCTAGTGGTATTTCAAATCAAACGTTTCCGTGCTTCGGAAGGCACGTAAAGCCGTTGGTCCCGGTTATCAATTAATTGTGATAGTCGTTAAGTTACTTGGAGGCCTCCTGAGGCGGCTTGAAAACTCCAACAGCAATTTTCTAGCTGCATAACGGATTTAGGTCGAGATCTAAAAAATAAAAAAAACACTACTTTTAGAACTTATTTGAACCAATTGACTAGATCTAGTCTACAACTACAAATCCTAACTAATATTATAAATGCGAAAGTGAGTTTGTTTGTTTGCTACGCCTTCACGCCTCAACTACTCAACGGATCATCATGAAATTTGGCATGCAGGTAGCCTATAGTATGGAGAAGGACATAGGCTAATTTTTATACCGGGAACGCGGCTGGAACCGCGGGGGGCAGCTAGTATGAACATAATTTAGAAATTTCGATTCTTTCGAGTCTATTTCTGTTCTTATTTGTAAATCATTCCAATTATAAAGATAATTGGACTGTTTTACAAAAAACTTAAACCGACTTCAAAGTACCTACACGAAGAAGTAATCAAATCCTGATCTGATGACAATGGGACCAAACGGGAAGTGTACCCTTCCAGACAAAAAAGATTTTTCCAAATGGGTAAAAAAATGACATAAAGAAACAAACAACCGAATTGAGAACCTCCTCCTTTTTTTTTAAGTCGGTTAAAAACTTTGTCAGCTTAAACAAATTGTGAATTTCTTATGCTTTATACAAATTCCTTATACAAATGTCATGTCAATCTACGTTATTACATTTCTACGGTGGGGGTGGTTTACCTCCAGGCGGTTGTTTTTGCCTCCAGAGGGGTGTTTACATCTACAGACATTAACAAAATGAGACAACAAGTAATGACAATGCTCGAATTTAAACTCGAAATAACGGAATAAAAGTTTTCATCGGTTGGGAAGGAAAATAAATGTTTAGGATCTTTTTCTGAAGGAATTAGATATCTCATTATGGCTGGGCATTATATGGCGTTTCATTATTTAATTGTGGCTCAGGTGCTTCTTCTCTGTCGTTTCGCTCTTGGCAGAGCGGTCGTGGTCACGTTGAGGCGTCCACATCGGTGATAGAGGCGGACACGGCTCTCCGCACGATCTCCCGCCATCTTTCTCTGTTAGCAGACTGTCTGGTGCAGTCAGACACGCGGTTTCCCACTGCAGATTTTATTTGGTCAGACCAGCGCATATGTGACCTGCCGCGCGATCTGGTTCCCTCCACTTTTCCCTGTATGACCAGCCGTTCAATGGAGTCATTATCCCGCCTAGAAACATGCCCAAAGTACTGCAGTATGCGCGACTGTACTACGGCCGATAAACGCTGCGTGATGCCTAGCTCCTGGAGTATGGACACGTTGGTCCGAAACTCAGTCCACGATATCCCGAGCATCTTCCTCCAGCACCACATCTCTAGAGCATCTATCTTCCCCTTTTCCAACTCGCGCACCGTCCACGTCTCTGCCCCGTAAAGAAAAATGGGGAATACAAGTGTTCGCACGAGCCTGACTTTGGTGGCTTTGGTAATGTTGCGATTCCTCCACACTTTCCTCAACTTCTCCATCGCTGTTCTGGTTATGGCCATGCGTCGTTTTACTTCATCTACGCAACCGCCGTTGTTTGAGATTAAAGCCCCGAGGTATACGTAGGACTGGACCACGTCGCAGTTCGCAATCTGTGTCACTTCGGGTGAATTGTCATTGACGCGATCCACGATCATAATCTTGGTCTTAGATCGGTTTATCTTCAACCCAAACGTAAGGCTTACGCGCTCCATTCTGAGAAGTAAATCCTCCATAAGGGCAGCGTTACTCGCAAATAAGGTGGTGTCATCTGCGTACCGCAAGTTCGAAAGTTTGTACCCACCAATCACAACACCATCGGTACAGTCTTCGAGAGTGATTCGCATTATGAGCTCGGTGTAGATGTTAAAAAGTAATGGTGATATTATACATCCCTGTCGTACACCCGCACTTGGATGGAAACTATCTGAGAGGAGGTCATCTGTCCGCACTGAAGCTGTTCCCCCTTCGTAGAGCTCCTTGAGCAGGTGTACGAGGTGTTGTGGTGTGCCCATGTCCAGTAGTGTTTTCCACAACGTTGGCCATTTCACCGAGTCGAACGCTTTCGAGAAATCAACAAAGCATATGTATGTCGGCTTGTTGAATTCTCGAGCCTTTTCAATGATTTGACGAACGATGAGAATTTGTTCACGGGTCCCCTTTCCTTTCACAAATCCGGCTTGTTCTGGCGCAATTTCTCTGGACAAATATGCTTTCAGTCGCTCGTTTATGATATGTAGCATTATTTTGCTAGCGTGTGTTATCAGCGCAATAAGTCTAAAGTTGCTACACTTCTTCGTGGAACCCTTTTTATGAAGAGGAGTGAAGATTGTGTGAGCCCATTCAGCGGGCCACTTGCCTGAGAGCCATATCTTGTTGCAGATGATGTGGAAGATATGAACGCCACGCTCTCCCAATGCTCGTATGGATTCAATTGGGCTCAGGTGCTGCATTGGTGTAAATGTAAATGATCCGTTCTTTCGCCTGTTTGGTTACTATGCTCAAAAATCTGTCGCCAAACATTTATTAGCTGCAATATTCATTGGTTTTGGTCCAAGAATTATGCAGGTCCTTTTCAAAATTTATTTAGAAAAATTAGTATTTTCGGAGATATGGAATGAATAAAATCAAAAATTTCTTGCTTATTCGTCACAATATGAACAAAATTATATATGACAATCTTGCTCACAAGTTGTTAGAAGTTATACAAAATATTATTTTAAATATTAAAGAATTAGCTCTTAGCATTCTGACAATAAATTGTAACTCTGTATATAATAAAATACCCGATGCTATAAAACGTATGCGTAAACGCATACGTTTTATAGCAAAAAAAAAATGGAATTGACGAAATTATTGATTGAGAACTGTTATTTTTAAGTAATTAAAAGTAAAATAAAATAATAAATTACAAAATTGATGAGTTTGTAATTTAATAACGTGTAATTTTGGTTTTTTGTTTTAATTTTTATTATTATTTGTTAATTTATAAGTTGCTTTAATTTTCAGATATAGAATGAATATTAAAATCAAATTATAAGTTTTGTATGCCCGATAACATATAGCCCGTTAAATTTCCGAGTGAAGTCACATTTCTATACATTTTTTTAAGAAATGTGACGTCACGCGTAACTTTAACATGCTATCTCTTCACCGTTTTTTGTTTGATTAAGAAAAAAAAATACATGTCCTATATTTTTTGATAATGTAACTGACGGACTTATTAGAATTATATATTTTTTACCCAGGAAAGTACCCAGTTTTAAAAAGAAAACTTTGTATTTATTAGCTAAGTAGTAATGTATGAAATAGTTATGTGTAAATAAACCATCAATCAGAAAATATTTATAACAGCTCATCAATCAAAAGAAAAATATAATAAGTAGCACGTACACACGGCTACACATCAAGCTATACATTTCCTGTATAAGCTGATATAGCATTGTATAGGATTTCCGTACGATGTGAGGTCAGCTTATATTGGAAATGCATAGCTTGATCTGTAGCCGTGCGTACGTCCAAGTAAAAACTAAAACTTCTTTCTGTGCACTTAAAGCAGAAGCTTGGACGCAGAGCTGAACGGCTCGATTGTGACTAAATCGCAAGAAATGCCTTTCTGAATGGATGAGTGGGTTGATTGCACACCCCGTAGGGTTGCCACCTTGTTATTCTTTAAGTTTTTGAAGTGCTATTGGTAGACATATTTACCATTTGCCGCAAGGTGAACTGAAACATAAATAATTTTTTTTCAGGCAGGAATTTAAAAAAATGTTCGCCTACTTCAAACATTATAAACCTACTAATATACGTACAAATATTATAAAGGCGGAAAATATAGAACATTTCCTCTAGCCTACCGCTGCTATCGATTAACGGCAAGGTTCCCAGCAGCATTTTCTCTTTGGATAGCCAAGCTAATGTGTTGCCGGAGTAAGCTCCCAGCCGAAAAGCCGGCAGAGTAATATCATTATAGTGTCAACCCTAAACTGATCTTGAATAGACCTCGCGCCTCATGGTCTCACGGCGCGGGACTAGCGGCATTCACTCCAGCCTTTTGTTCAAATACCTTTTCAGTTTCTGAAGGAATCTTTATCTTTCAACGCCCACTGAAATTACTGCACGTGACATATTTTATTTTGGAGGTCAAGATTTATCCTTGTTTTAGTAAATTTGATTATTTTTGCAGTGACGCGTATGCCATGCCGAAAGGTCGTGCTTTGCTATTATCGCCTTTCTAAATTATTTAATTAGTTAATTTATTTTATCATTATTTAATTAATAGATTAACTTCTTGCTTTACGTAAATATTTATTTACTTAGGTCTAAGTAAGCAACTAAGTTATAAAAAAGACTGGCCAAGTTCGATTTGGACTCGCGCACTTGATTCCCTTGTGAGCGTCAAATTATGCGGCATAAACGGCCGTAACTTTTGATTTAGAACTTAGAACTTTCATTTTTCACTGCACCAAGGGATTGCAGACCTGAATATTCGATATTAATTTCAGCTTGTTGCGATAGAGAAAAAGGGTCTGAACAGACGGACAGACGGACAACAAACTGATCCTATAAGGGTTCCGTTTTTTTTTCTTCTTTCTGAGGTACGGAACAACTAATGAATTACCTAACAAAGAATTAAAAGCTAGATTTTTAAATGAAAACAACCAGAAACTCGAGTTTGAAGATGTGCAACGTTGCTCTTTAAGAGCCAATTTTGTCGCTTGACAATAATACATTCGCCAAAGTGCTAATTAAGCCAATTTAAATAAATAAGCAATAAGAAAGGTGGCACTTTTTATACGGGCGACCATTTTGAAAATAAAATGCTCTCGACTTAGAAAATACGAGAGAATTTACGAGCGTCCGCCATTAATTTATTTCTACGACAAATGAAGTACAATTTTGGGGTAATTCGTTTGTTTATTTGTTTATATTATTAAATCGTGAAAAAAATGTTTTGTGCAAAAGAACGGAAAACCTTTATTTTTGGAGACAATTTTGTGAAGAATATTCAAGTTTATTTTGTGTACTAGTAGAGTGTAGGTTTCCTAGGTGTTAAATCAAAAATGAGAGGGTCTTACGTGAGTTCAAAGATTTATTTTATTTATTTTCATAAGTACACAGCATTTTTTTTTTTTTTTTAATAATAATAATAATTTATTTCACCAAAAAAAAAAACGATATTACATTACATGAAGCCCTGTCGCCTGTGCTAGTTATATAATGACTGTGTTACAGGCGACAGTGTCTTCCCCTTTAAAACTAATAAACTAAATTTGTAATAACAATTATTGAATAATTCATTTAAAAACCAAAAAGAATGGTGCTAACAAAATAATTAAATAAAAGGATAAATTGTCACTAATGTGTTTGTGTATATGTGTGTGTGTTTGTGGGGGGTGTGTGTGTGTGTAATTAATCGGTCGTATAGAAAATTCATACATTTTTAAGTGTTTCATATTGAAAGAAGAAAGTTAGGTAAACATAACCTTTAACATTTAGCCTAAATAATACTCTATACTTACAATTTACAACAAACTGTCAGTATGTTCAAAAGTATCAACATAAAATAAAGGTTTAAATAATTTAAAGCTTTCTTCTTCATATACAAGAGGGTAAAGATATTCATTTTATTTTTCCTAACCTTAGTAATGTTTCTTGATATGAACTTAGTAATGTAATACATACCTATACTACATTGAGTACATATTTTTATGGGCATAGCCTACCTGTATATGCCTATAACCTCATATTATCAGCCAGCCTTCTGTTACAAAAAGTATAGATTTTAGACAAGCCGGCAATAAATTATTGATATGGTTATATATAATAACTAGCGAGCGACCCGCCCAGCTTAACATGGGTGCAATGTCGTAATGTGGTGTCAGTGGAGCGATTTGCCCGCCGCCCGCGCCCAACCATTATTCCAGTAATAATGTTTTACTGGAAAGAGTAAATTTTATCTAAATTAAATGCACGTCGTAAGTTACTTATTTTATTAGATAAGGATTAATATTATATAGGTCAAAATAACTTCGAAAGTATAACCCACAAAAAAAACTATCGCATATAAATGGTTACTTAATGTGTATTATGTTATCGCGGACTTTTTTTGTAGGTATTTTTAAGGAACACAATTCCGTAGTAGGTACGTCTTTTTGATATATCTCGTAAAGTTTGGTCAGCGTTAGTATGAAACCGCAAAAAATCTATTTGTTTACGAAACATTGACATTTTATAATATATATAAACCACCCCGAAGAAATTATCTAACTGATTGTGAAAACCGCATCAAAATTCGTTGCGTGGGTTAGGAGGAGTTAGCTGATAAACAGACAGACAGACAATTGCTGAAAGCGACTTCATTTTATAGTATGTAATGTAAAGGAAGAAAATGTACCGACTTTATACAGTTCGCCACCATATTGTTTACAACGGTACAGTGTGAAAAAAAATAGAATTACCCATATTATGAGTGAGATAAACTGATTTATCATTCCCCATTCATATTTATTCATTAACGGGTCACGTATCATCAAAATAATTATTTCAGTAGGTCAATCCCATCATGTAATAAAAATAGCTTGAATATCCAAAAATAGCCCGTATAATTACTACACTAAAGCACGCACAGCGTGTTCACAATGGGGTTGACAAATAAAGCATTTAAAAGAACCCTTATCACGCACCCCTGTCAGGTCCATAACGTACGGTGGATGAGACGCGTAATCGAATTAATTACGCTAAAGCTGCCCATTGAAGGTGCTACTATGTCGTGCGACTGGTATGGGATTATATGCGGTATTATATGCGGACAAAACGGGGACCGATTAATACTATCATTGTTTGATTTGAAAATTGAGCTGGGATCTAATTATCATAATTTCTGTGAGAACACTTCACTTTAGATGTGTTTGATCATACAGTTTATGTTTGCGTAAACAGTGGCAATTGTTTAAATTATTTGAACGCATGAAAATGTCACGTTTTTTATTGAAGATAATTTGCAAAAATTAAAAACGATTCAAATTCATGGGAAAACTGATCACAGAAAAATCTACACAATTCTAAGAATAAAACTGTTTTACGATTTGCATATATTACCTTATCTAGAAAACGTCACAGGCATAAAAGCGTTATATTGTTGCCGTGACGTCACGGTCGAATGAGTGGGGGATAACATGGCACTGATTTATAAATGAAAGAAATGTTATGTTTTTATAGAAATGACACAAATAAAAAATAACTTCTTTTTCCCCGTGTATTTACCTCTATTCTTTGAAACGGGTTTGATTAAATGATTAAGATACATTTTAGAAAGTGTTTGTCATTTTTATGACAATACATTCAACATCACTAAAATAAATTTTTTTTTTGTTCATTCTAGTATTTTGGATATTATCTCTCTATCACAGCGACAAGATATCTAATTTAGCTTGACTCATATTAGTAATTAAGAATAAAAATGCATTTATTGTCAAACCCATTACATATACAAAAACAAAAAAATAGCAAAATAATAAAATAAAAACATTTGTCTGACAAATGGTAGCAAACTCAGCATAATTCTAGTGTGCTCTGTCGTACACACAAGCGCTGATTTTTAATTGCGATTAAAGAAAATCTGTGGGAGCATGGGTAGACAGCTTTTCATTGGAATTTATTAACTGCACTACCAAACAAGTTTTGTAATGAAAGTTTAATATTCAGAGCCTGACGACACACTAAAAAAATAGTAAAAAATTTAAAGGCTATGTAAAAAAAAAATTGTGCTTCAATATTTTTATGGCAAAATGGCATATTCCGCAGTTTGCAGAGCTAAAAGATCAAATATCATTCTAGGTAGGTAGGTATATAATACTCGTATATGCAATACAGGTTTTTATCACGAATCATTACTGATAATGAAATCATTTCTACTACTTTCATATGAGATAAGTGTGACTATCTGATCCCAGGGGTTTCATCCGCATGCTTTTTTTTCTGCATTCTTTTTCTTACATATAATTAAGTAGCTTAGTTACACCGTCGAATCGTTCCAGCCTCAGATTACAGAACAAAAGGCAGATAGAGCGTGCGAAACACGGGAGTGAGGCCAAAAAAGCAAATAAAAATTGTAAAACACATAGTTACCTGGTATTCGATTTTGAATTTGTATTTGCTACGTTTGAACAAAGTTTATTAAAAAGAAAGTGGTTTTCGTTGAATAAAGTTTTTTTAAACAAAATAAATAAACAATAAAAATATAAACGGACATACTGTTCCGCGGACTGCAGACGACTGAGTCGCCTTGGTCCTAACATTAGCCCTTTTAAGGCGGGGTTCTCCCAAAACCGGAGTATTGGTTCTCATTTCATTAGTAAATAGCAGTGATTAAAATTTTGAAAAAAATATATGTTATTTTAGACTATATAAGCTTCCTATTTCGGCCTTTCGATACACGATTACGAGCACTTTGCTGCATCGAATTAAATCGCAAAGACAGGTCTAAATGGTCTAATGGTTCTCATTTCATTTAAATTATATAAGTTTTTGGGTAATGAAACTTATACCATAAAAAAGTACATGAAAAATGCATTATATGACGGCCCTCATATTTTGAATTATGTAAAATTCCATCCTCCTAAATCCAAAAATAAGGTTTTTTCAAACGCTGTTCGCGCTACAACTCCCTCGCCGTGTCCCTCAGTCCCGAGCGGAACGTGTTGGAGGTCGGACGTATGCCAGTTTTTTCTAGATATACTCCACCCCCTGAGTGACGACTCAGGGATAGTCAACATTTGCCTAGACAGTCGTATTTATAATATTATTCATAATGAAAATAAAATATTTAAATTTTTAGTATCAAGTTGTTCATTTGTCTTCATTTGATAACTAATTAAATTTCAATTGTTATCGAACATAAAATATGGCTTCATTACAAAAATCTAAAAAAATAAATTACTCTCTGATTCGTGAAGGTGATGAAGAATCGGAATCAGTAAACTCTTATTATAAACTGATATATATGTATAGGCTTATTCTTGTACACGTGCATGGTAGGCATTCATTATCATGAATTTTTCAGACGCAGACAAAGCTGTCCGTTGTCTCTTTTTAGGCGGTGATAGAATGTCTAAAAAACTAAAAACTCAACAATACACCGATAAATCGAAAAAAGAACATTCAATAACGACAACCTCCAGTATCTAAATGAACAAAAAAAAATGAAAATTAATTACCTTGTATTAAAAGACCCAAATGTTTAGAGCTTCTGCCTTATTGCCCAGTATTGCTTAGTATTATACAAAGAATTGCACAATCAGTTATATTTTATTCTTAGATCTCAAAACATGGCATATAAAATCTGAAAACTCTGTGCAATATTTAGTTTTACGTGTTTAGCATATGCGTACAATTTTAGCACGACATTTTAGTAGTTTTAGATTTTGCACGAAACAGAATATTTTATTTGGTCTAGCAACATGACCATTATACAAAAAGTGCCACAGTATAGAATTGTGACAGTATGACTATTCCATTTCATAAGTATTATCTAAATTATCTAAACTCTGTATATTACATATAATTTCCTAAAATCCCTTATTATACTAATATTATAAAGCGGAAGTTTGTTTTGTTTGTTTAAATATGGCCGCCCGCCGCTCCAAGATGGCGGATAAATTTTCTTTTCAATTTTGAATTTGTGAAATTTTGAAAAAGTGTCCGCCATGTTGAACTTTTTAGATAATGGTCCGATTGCTGTCAAAATCGATATTTGAGAGTCAGGGGGGTCACAAAACAAGAATCTTTTCTCAAAATTTTTAAAAGTGTCCGCCATTTTGAACTTTTTAGTTACTTGTCCGATTGCTCTCAAAATCGATATCTGAGAGACCGTGGGGCCACAAAACAAGAAACTTTTCTCAAAATTTTGAAAAAGTGTCCGCCTTGTTGAACTTTTTAGTTACTTGTCTGATTGCTCTCAAAATCGATATCTGAGAGACCTTGGGGTCACAAAACAAGAATCTTTTCTCAAAATTTTGAAAAAGTGTCCGCCATGTTGAACTTTTTAGTTACTTGTCCGATTGCTCTCAAAATCGATATCTGAGAGACCTTGGGGTCACAAAACAAGAATCTTTTATCAAAATTTTGAAAAAGTGTCCGCCATGTTGAACTTTTTAGATAATGGTCCGATTGCTGTCAAAATCGATATTTGAGAGTCCTGGGGGTCACAAAACAAGAATCTTTTCTCAAAATTTTGAAAAAGTATCCGCTATGTTGAACTTTTTAGTTACTGGTTCGATTGCTCTCAAAATCGATATCTGAGAGACCTTGGGGTCACAAAACAAGAATCTTTTCTCAAAATTTTGAAAAAGTGTCCGCCATGTTGAACTTTTGAGATAATTTTTAGTTACTTGTCCGATTGCTCCCAAAATCGATATCTGAGAGACTTTGGGGTCACAAAACAAGAATCTTTTCTCAAAATTTTGAAAAAGTGTCCGCCATTTTGAACTTTTTAGTTAATGGTCCGACTGCACTCAAAATCGATATCTGAGAGACCTTGGGGTCACAAAACAAGAATCTTTTATCAAAATTTTGAAAAAGTGTCCGCCATGTTGAACTTTTAGTTACTTGTCCCATGGACACTTCCTTGAAGTTTGGCAAATGTTTCATATTTTGTGATCCCAAGGTGTCTCAAATATTAATTTTGAGAGCAATCGGACCAGTAACTAAATAGTTCAATATGGCGGTTTATTTATTTTTGTTTAAAGATTCTTGTTTTGTGATCCCAAGGTATCTTACATATCATACGATCGAACCAGTATCTAAAAAGTTCAAAATGGCGTACACTTTTTCAACACAAAAGTTTCATGTTTTGTGAACCCAAGATCTCTCAAATATCAATTTTGAGAGTAATCGAACCAGTAACTAAATAGTATAGTAGTCTAAATAGTATAGTAGTTTCTTTTCCGTAAGTAGTATGGGTTATGATGGGGTATTATGTGCAAAATACTGATTTTTCTACCATTTAGATGAAGTGGATACATGGGTGTATGGGGTGGGGGGCGGGGGGCATATCAGATTTTTCTAGGTTCCCCGCACTTGTTTTGCCTTACACAGGATATGAGGACACACATCATACGTCGCGCTTTAGGCGGGAGGCGGGACTAGGGATTGCAAAATCCGGATTTTTTTCAAATCCGGATTCAAAGTTTATCATCACATATAAAGAAAGAAAGAAAGAAAAAAGATTTATTCTGGACAACACACAACATTACATTAAAGACTGTAGAAATTACAAAAAAACAAGAATTAAAAAAAAACAAACAGAACCAATTTAAAAACTACACCAAAATGCAATGTTGCGTGATGCCAGGGATAGGTCTCGAATTTGCTCATGTTAGTAAGAAAGACTAAACCGCGCGCTGGTTTTCACTCGAGGCCCACGTCCATGACAAATCCGGATTATCCGGATTTTTCGAATTTTTGTATTTTTTTGCAATCTTTTGTAATTTTAAATTGTACGCGTAGTTTATGCTTAATTATTAGTAGTTTGAAGAGAGGTGTTCTATTTTATTGTATTTCCATTGCTTGCTTTTGAATAAAAATTCAATTAAACTGCACGTAATATTTAAAAAAAATGGGCTTGTATTTGGCCACTGAGCCGTCCATAAAATAAAATAAAATAAATAAAATGCATTTATTCTCAGACAACAGGGTCCATAGATTGTTAGTAAATAGATACACAAATCTTAAGAGCTATAAAGGATAATGACGAAGCCTAAGGTGGAGCACGCTAACCCAAATTAAACCTATTCATTCTGGCCGTGAAAGTCCCTAGATTCTAAAAGTCAGGAAATACAGTCGCCGGAAGCAAGTTCCACACCCTTGCTTTACGCATTATAATTAAGAATGCAAAAGAAATTTTTTTTCCCTGTGTCTTGTGGTTCGGAGTAAAAATAGGGATTGTGGTGGGAATAAGGTTGAGCAATTCCTGCACACACTCTCAAAAATATATCCTGTAGAAAACCGATAGGGCAAACAACCTTTCTTCGATGGTCGAAGCTCGTGAGTTTCGTCATAATTAATCTCATATTCGATGAGTCTTCAGGCTCGGCGGTTTATTGAGTCGAGGGCGAGAGCCTGGTGGAAAGGACTCCGTTTGGTGGTGAAAAGACACACTTGCGTCTTGGTGGCATTAAAAGTGACCAGATGGCATTGCCCTAATCGGAGACTGCCTGTAAAGTTACGTTCAAACGCTCTACCATGGCCTCTCGCAACAATTGGATCTAGTCACTGGTGGCTCGCGCGCTGGAAATATGACAACGGTGCTATCGTCTACGTACCCAAAGATACCGGGCTTCACCAGATCGTTAATATGCAGCAGAAATAAGGTTGCAGAGAGAACTGAACTCTGTGGCATTGATTACGAAAAGGTCCGACGAACACCCGTCTATGACTACATGAATAGACCGTTCGCTCAGGAAATTGGAAATCCAAGCGCACAGACCACCAGAGATTTCATATCAAGTAAGCTTGCTTAGAAGGCTGGTGTGTCAGACCCTTTCAAAAGTAAAAAATTTCTGAGATCAGCCGATGTACAAAATGCTTTCGGCGGTAACCCGACTAAATATAACTATCAGTCTTGATATTACCACAGTCTATTAAACCATACAGTCGTCCGACGCCTTTGATCTAGTGAAAAATGCCGACAACGTCTAGACAGTATCGCGACGGCCAGGGTTGTCACAATTAAACAATATTTATAAAATTATTTATTTATTGCAGATAAAAATACAACATTGTTAGCATTATTATAATTTAAACAATATTATAATAACTACTCCATCATCAGACCCTGAAAACCATACATGGTCAAAGTTTATCTCACGACAATTCCAACAACCCCAAACATGGCTAGGATACGATGTTCGACTATTGAGCTCTAGTGCTTACCCTCCTACTCCATCATCAGACCCTGAAAACCATACATGGTCAAAGTTTATCTCACGACAATTCCAACAACCCCAAACACGGCTAGGATACGAAGTTCCACTATGGAGTTCCAGTGCTTACCCTCCTACTTCATCATCAGACCCTGAAACCATACATGGTCAAAGTTCATCTCACGACAATTCCAACAACCCCAAACACGGCTAGGATACGATGTTCCACTATGGAGTTCCAGTGCTTACCCTCCTACTCCATCAGCAGACCCTGAAAACCATACATGGTCAAAGTTCATCTCACGACGATTCCAACAACCCCAAACAGGGCTAGGATACGATGTTCCACTATGGAGTTCCAGTGCTTAACCTCCTACTCCATCATCAGACCTATTGAAAAAAAAAAAAAGATTTCCAAATACTCATGCCCTGTGCCTGTTACCTATACCTGTGTACCTATTAGATATTTTTTACCGTCCGCCATTCGGCCATTTTGTTGGCGTTATTAACAAGACACGACATGACAAATATAAAATTATTATTGTATGCACTCTACGATAACAAACCATGATTTATTTACCTTTCTTCTGTGTGTGGAAGCTGATGAAATCGCAGATCTTTATTTAAATAGGATGAAGACTTGCAGTCTCTCACAGCACACGTCGTTTGCACCATTTTAAATAAACAAATTAATATAAAATAATTACAGACACAAACACGCGTTAGCCCTGAATGCTGTTTACCGAGCTACTAACATCGTTTTGTTCGCAGGTCGGTAACGGCTTTCCCGCGTCTCGCCTCTCACACCCCGCACGATTGCCCTGTCTAGACGGCTTCGTCGAACGACTGTATGGTTTAATAGACTGTGATATTATGTTGTGCAAAGAGTTGTTTTTTCGCGCCGCGGGCGCATCGCCTCCATCTAACACTCACTGGCCGACTTAGACCGAGCTATTAGCTAGATGGACGAGCGGTAGCAGCTAGCCGCTTGTGAGCCGAGCGGTGTATAGATTTCAGAGTAATACTGTCCTACATCTACTAGATATTAAATGAAAATTTTTAGTTAATGTTGGTTCTCGCGTGGGACGCGCGTCCTATGTAGTTGCGCACCACTTGGTTCTCGCATGGGACGCGCGGCGCAAAGCGCCCTTGAGTTCGTTTATCACAGATTGCTTAGCGATCCTGCTCTCTCCTATAGATTTTTTGGTACCTATGGAAAGAGAGATAAATTATCTATGCTGTGGTATACGATATGTCTTGGGACTGGAACGCGACGTGTTGACATTACGAAGAATAAAAAAAGCAAATTACTTCGACATTTTCGTGAACACGAGTGCGAACCGTACGAAAGAAATTAAGTGTTTATATTGAAAATAGTGGTTTTCAGTGATTGAAGGTGAGTAATTTCATAATAATACTAAGCTTTCTATATAAATAAGTTACTATTTACGTCAATTTAGCAGTGTAAACATAAATTTTCTTGAAATCAAAACCGGTATGTAGCCGTTAGAAGGTACTTACGAAGATGTTTTGAGTTAGTTTACCGTCATAAAGTGAGTATTGTTGTGTGAAATGTTTGTTTTTGGATTATAAATTTCATTGTGACAATATTCCATCCATAATTATTGTAAAGTAATTCATTCCGATTTCATAATTTCGATATTTATTGAAGGCCAAGATTTTGACGTTTACAAAAAATGGCGCCAATACGCCATGTTGTGCAGAAATTTGCAATTTGATGTGGGTGTAGTCGATAAAACGTTATCGATATTTATCGATTTTATCGTAAATTTTCTGTATACAACTAAAATTGTTTTTTTTTGTTTTTTATAAAGATTTTTATTTCCCCCGACGCGCCTTGTACAAAACGTTCGTGTTTAAGCCAAAAGCGGCCACCGCGACTGATACACAGTGTCTGTGTATAAGGAAAATCGCCACATTGATCATTATTTGTTTACTAACTAATGAACCGATCGCGATAAAATTTGATAAGCACATTGGCCATGCTATGGAGAAAAATATAGGCTCCTTTTTTTCCCGGAAACGCGGGTGAAACCGACGAGGACAGCTAGTATATGAATAAATAAATAATAATTTTGTATTATTTATTATTACTAGC
The DNA here is from genome assembly GCA_947623365.1 of Achlya flavicornis. Lineage (NCBI taxonomy): Eukaryota > Metazoa > Arthropoda > Insecta > Lepidoptera > Drepanidae > Achlya > Achlya flavicornis. The sequence continues at coordinate 12,698,436 of OX392482.1, forward strand.
TGTCCCGTGTGGTTTCACCCGCATTCCCGGGATAAAAAGGAGTATGGTAAGTATAAAAAGGATGTTTTTCCATACCATAGCCTATGTGCATACCAAATTTTATCGCGATCGGTATATTAGTTTTTGAGTGATGCTTGGACAAACAAACAGACATATATACAGACAACCAGACAAAAATAATTTAAAGCAGCTGTTTTGGGGTCTGTATTACGTATATAATATATACCACTTACGTTTAAAAAAAAACATAATGTACAGTTAGCTTATTATTATCGTTTTAGATGTGGAATCCTAATCGCTCGTCCGCCGCTCCCAGTGAGTTCTATGATGTCTTGGAAGACGATGCAGACTCTGGGAGCGAGCTGGGCAGCGATTATGACGAGCTATCTCTCGGGGAGGATGAAGACGATTTTGAGGAGGTTCACGAGGGGGTGGATGCTCAAGACGAGGAGGTGGATGCTCCACCTCCTCGTGAAGCTCACGAGGATGTTCAGGAGGAGGTGGCAGCTCACGAGGAGGTGGAAGAGCAGGTTGTAAAGGACATTTATATTCTAGTTGCAGAACATTTATATTCTATTTGATAACTATATTTATATATAAATTTATATATAATAATTCCTGTATTTTTAGATGGATATCGAGTCTATGCTCATCCTTTCTATGGATGAAGGCGGCATGCTGCATAGACTGTAAGTTAAATACTTTATTGACAAAGAATATTGGTGAGTATTTATATTTATTAACAAAAATAATATTTCAGCGATAGTCCCCGACCATCACCGGATCGCGTGCCTGCGTCGTCGAGGACACCGTCTCCGCCACCCTACAGCCCGCTCACCAGCCCACGCAACAGCCCTCTTGCCAGCCCAAATGATAACCCTGGGCAGGACAGGTACCGATTATATCTATACTTATAAAGAGAGAGTGCGAATTTTGATTGTTTATGATCCACTGATCGGATTCCAAAAATTCATTCACTGATAGGAACTTGGTATCCTGGGTTAAATTTTACGCTGGGATTGATACTTTGATGAATGGACAGATTTATATGAAAGCACATGTACGCTTATATATATTTTTTTTATAATTATAGAAATGTGGTGCGTTTCTACTCCGATTGGCATGGAGAGACTGCTGACCAGGATGATGAAGACTGGAGTCCGAGGTACCTATTATTGATTTATGAACAAGTACTCTTCTTTTTTTTCTTAACCTGTATAAGCTTATAGCAACTACCTACTACAATAGACGTAACTGACTACAATTACAAGGCAAAAAATATTTAGTAAAAAAAAATTACAGGGCCAGTTCAGTCTCTCTTCGTGGCCGTAGCCGCGGTCAGCCGCGATCGCGCGGCACCCGTCCACGAGGTGCCAATCGGGGTAGAGGACGCCTGCCTGCGGTGCAACGCCCGGCTGGGAGAGGGCGCAGCGTACCAGCTGCGAGTGCGGTGGGTGCGGGTTTTGTGCGGCCAGATGGGTTGGTGGTGGAGGTGTGCCTGGATGACGCTGACGTTCCGCCAGCGCTGCGGCAGATGGTCCATGAGCTCGCACAGAGCCGTGCGAGGCAGACCAGGCGGCAGCAGTCTGTGCGAAGGCACGCGGAAGAGGAGGATGAAGAGGGCGACGAAAGCACCGTGGTATCGGAGCTATTCGGTGGGGATGAGTCGGCGCGTAATTTTCAGTGGTCGCCGATGGCCACTTTTGAGGGATCCAGGTGTCCTTTTGACCCTGGATTCGAAGTTGGCCCCACCCGAAGTTGCTCCGATGCCTACGGTGCTTTTCGGCAATTTTGGGACGACGAAATCCTTGAGCATATCGTGCGGGAAACCAATCGATATGCTCAAGGATTGAAGGAAAGTTCCGTGAGGTTTGCGAGGGACTGGTATGACACCAACGTCCACGAAATTTTAATATTGCTATCATTTTGGATGATGCTTGGCATCATTAGGATGCCAAGCATCAAATCTTGCTTTTCGTATTCCCCTCTTCTGAAAACTGACATTTTTAGGTCCCTTATGACGCAGTCGCGTTATTGGATATTAAATCGGGCGTTACATTTAGTAGACAATGGGACGCGAACCGCAGACTCGTCGAAGTTGTTTTGTCTTGGCCCCATACCAGAACATTTTAACCGTAAATTTAAAGAATGCTACAATCCGGGCCAAGACATTGCAATAGACGAGTCGCTTACGCTCTGGAAAGGTAAGTTAAGTTTCCGGCAGTACATAAAGACAAAGGCGGCACGTTTTGGTATCAAAACGTTTGAACTTTGTGAGTCGGCGACCGGATATTTATGGTCTTTTACCATTTATCAGGGTAAGGACACCACCAGCACATCGTCACTTCCGAAGAGCACGGAAGTAGTAGTGCGTCTTATAAGACCACTGCTAAATAAGGGTTACCGGTTGTTTATGGACAATTGGTTCAACTCTCCAATCCTTGCAAGGTTTCTCAAACGGAACAATACGGACTGCGTAGGTACGTTGCGAAAATCTCGCAAAGACGTGCCTTCACTTATTAAAGTCGCAAAAGTCCCAGAAGGAACCTTTGTAGCGCGTCATTCTGGTGATGTGGCCGTCATGGTGTACCAGGATAAAAAAACGGTATACACAATATCCACACATCACAACACTGGCGTTACTCATTTTGAGGGTAAGCCTGGTAAGCCGGCTCATTTCAAGCCTACTGTCATTGCCGATTACAATGCCAACATGGGGGGAGTAGATCGTAAGGATCAAATGTTGGAACCATACTTAATTGAGCGAAAGAGGTGCCAGAAATGGTATAAGAAACTGTTCAAAAGGTTTTTGAACATTTCTATTTTCAATAGCCATATAATCTATGAGAAATCATTTGAACGACATAGCCAGACCAAACAGTTGGCATACCGCTTGTCGTTGGTCGAGCAAATTATGCAACACCATTTGGCCCACGTGCCGCAACCTCGAATTGCCAGCACTGTTACAGTAAGGCCATCAGTTCTGCCTCCTTCGCGCTTGATCGGCAAGCATTTTATTGTACGTGGGGAGGTAGAACAAAGGACAACGGGAGCCGCCCGAATCTCTCAGAGTCGCCGCTATTGTGAGTGGTGTGCTCATGAGAAAAAAAGAAGCAGAACTGTTTGGGTCTGCGATACCTGTGAGGTACCGCTTTGTTTAGAGGGGTGCTTCAAAAAGTATCACACCTAAGGTGGACTTGTGTTCTGATGAGTGTGTGAGCTGATAAGTGGGGTGGCAAGGGGAGACCTATGTTCAGCTAGGAATGTCAATGGTGTTGCAGGTTTTTATGGGGGTAGGCCTATGATCAGCTGGGAATGATTATAACGGTTCAGTTATGGCAATCTATGGAGGAGACCTATGTTCAGCTGGGAATGATTATAACGGGGTAGGTATGGTAATCTATGGAGGAGACCTATGTTCAGTTGGGAATGATGATGGTGTATGTGAAGTGGATGTTCTAAGGGGAGACCTATGTTCAGCTGGCTATGATGATGGCGTAAGTGGAGTGGCAGTCCAGGGGAGACCTATGTTCAGCTGGCAGTGATTATGATTAAGCAAGATTGGAAATTTATGGAGGGAGGTATATGTTCAGCTGGCAGTGATGAATGACGATGTGGTGCGTAGGTTTGTTAGGAAAGGCCTGTTTTCAGCTGACAGTGATGATTGGTCGTCGTAATAAGCTCAAGCCGCAGGGGAGGCCTATATTCAGCAGAGGACATCGATTGCTGCCGGTTATTGTCTGCAGGAGAAAGCCTATATTCAGCAGTGGACACGCTCGCCCGATTCTTCGTTCCCACATATTTATTTATTATCTATTTATTTCATTTATTACCTATTTATTTTATTTATTACCTATTTATTTTATTTATTACCTATTTATTTTATTTATTACCTATTTATTTTATTTATTACCTGTTTATTTTATTTATTACCTATTTATTTTATCTATCACTATATAACACTTTCTTTCACTATACAACTTACCGTCTCTTCTTCATGGATGTTGGTGTCATACCAGTGTTAGGTAGTTTTCGTGTGAGGGCCTTGCTGAGTTTTTTGCCGGAGTGTTCTCAGTTTAAGTGTATACCGGTGGTAGCGTTCATAAGTGCCTTACGAGGTCTAAACTGAAAATATGACTTTTTCATTTTGTTCTTGCATGGTGAGTTCAAATAATGGTAAACCGGTGGTGAAATTCACCTGTATGTACCAATTTAAAGTGCCTTACCGGGGTCAAAACTGAATAAATGACTTTTTGATTTTGGTAATTTTTTGATACACTCATGTATAAAAGTAGCTGTGATTAATATCCTGAACCACTGGCAAATAATGTTTGATCATCCGTCGTCACAATAGAAACAGTAATGATAATTCAATTTCAATTGTATTTCACCTCGCAAAAACCTGAAAAGTGTAAATAGACTAGATGTTCAAGTTGTATTGTAATTCTCATTGTTTTTAAATTATATATGTGAACAAATCGAATAATAAAAAAAATATAGTTATAACTTTGTTTTTGGAAAAAAAAAGCCAATATAGTCAGATTGACCAAAAAACATTCAAAAAATGTAACCTTGCTGCTTATATAGACTTTGACTTTCAACCGTCTACCTATTGCCATTTTTAAAATCTAGTAAATACGCCAAAAAAAGACGTTTCTTGTATGGGTTTTAATTTTATTTCAGTTTTATTATTTATTGTTATAGCGGCAGAAGCATATTCTGTGAAAAGAAGCCAATATAGTCAGATTGTCCAAAAAACATTCAAAAAATGTAACCTTGCTGCTTATATAGACTTTGACTTTCAACCGTCTACCTATTGCCATTATTAAAATCTAGTAAATACGCCAAAAAAAGACGTTTCTTGTATGGGTTTTAATTTTATTTCAGTTTTATTATTTATTGTTATAGCGGCAGAAGCATATTCTGTGAAAATTTCAACTGTCTACCTATTATGGTTCATGAGATACAGCCCACTGACAGACAGATGGATGGACAGGATGGAGGCTTAGTAATAGGGTCCCGTTGGCACCCTTTGAGTACGGAACCCTAAAAACCAAAAATATTTTTGTAATTATCAATGTTGTGGAATAAATCTATAAAATATATTATACGTAACTATACGACTTATTATTTTCTAAAACCCTACCAAATAAAATTAAATAACTAGGTGAATTCGCATTGACTTTGTTGCTTTACAAATAACTTATAAGGAGCTAGTAAGAATCTTATAAGTTATTTGTAAAGCAACAAAGTCAATGAGAAACGTTTATACTGTTCGAAATAAGGAAGAAAAATTTATCGATATTTTGCCCAGTTATGCACATCACTAGTGCTACACCTGATATGTATGAGAATTTCACCGAAAATAAAATTCCTATTTCTCGTTATATTTATATGTAAAGTGGCTAAATGAGGTAATAAATTGTATTATTGAGGATTTCTAGAAACTTATTGCATTTATAATTTTACACTGGAAGCCTAAGATTCGACGTAATAAGACTTCAAATTGAGGAGTCAATTTTCGTCGTCGAGTCTTACATATTTGTATTTTTCTAATTGGAAATGAATGAAACACTAGCTTCTTTCTAATAAAAAGTAGAGAAGAATAATCAATTTATCTAATGACATATTGGTTTTATAGTAATTCTGATTTTATGTGGTAAATTTATACGAAATACGCCGATTTTTTTCAATCCACTGCAAGCTATTGACGCCGTAACTTCAGAACCAATTTATATATTATTTTTGTATGGGATAAAATAAAAACAACTATACATTTTCATTAATTCTTTATTCATTTTCTTGAAAACATTTGTTTCAGACCTAAATAGCAACAGATTTAGCAATACTTATTCGAAATACATAGGAAGGGTACCTTCTAAGGTCGTGACGATTTTTGAAGTAAGATTGTGGTCGATTCTTATAAGATTGTCACAAGTGATAATAAGATTCCAATAGGAAATTTATCTAAGATTCCACTGGTAGTTTTGTTTTTTAGAATAGATGTCTAGTTTTCGAGATATAAGCTAAAATCTCAAGGTCGGCGCGCGTACCCATTCCAAGGACCCGCACCTCGCGATTAAAGGACATTTTGACAGTTGGTTTTGGCGAGCCAACAGGATTATGACTAAAATTCGAAAAAACCGGATTTTATTATCAATATTCGGATTTATAATATCGAAGTATCCGGATTGCAATCCCTAGGCGGGACTATCCCGCTTTCAGGTTGTCTGCCCCACTGTCACCAGTGAGAGCAAAAATGTCCCGCTTTCGCAAACAGAACAAACGATAACATAATTAGCGGTAAGCGTCGAATGAGTTTTTTTTTCTGTTATGAATAAAATATATATAAGAGACAGATTGCAGCAAGTGTGGCAGTAGGTACTGAAACCCTTTTTGATTACCAACATTAACAAATCTTGTAATTAGCACCATTCCTACTTGAAAACTAGACCCGATATTTTGAAACTGATTTGTTCTGCCGACAAATTCGAAACATCACACGGACGTTAGAAGTCATGTCACTAAAGTTTAGTAACTTAGCTAATCATCATATCAGCCCATGGATGTCCACTGCTGAACTTAGCTAATATGTTTTGTATTACTTACGTAACCATACCGTATGGTTATGACAGCTATGACAGTCCCGCTTTCAGGCCCCGGTGAGGGAAAAATGTCTCGTTTTCAAAAACTTCGGTTTAGGTTATTTTCAATAGCTTAGGTGCCTAGATAGGTTCGGTTCGAAGAAGATTTTCCACTAATTAATAAAATATTTACAAAGACCAAACGCAGCATTGAAAGATTGAAAGTAATTTCAAACTAACAAATCATGTAAAGAAATAATGAGGTCCGTTCGTACTTTACTTTAAAACTAGACCCGAATTGACCCGTTATTTTGAAACTCATTTTTTCTGCATACAACCGCTTAGACGTTAGAATTCAGAAATCATGTCACTACGGCTAACGTATAATAAATAAGTACTTGTAGCGTGAAAATGAAGAAATAGTTCTTAATTTTCCAAAATAATCTAGTAAAATCACTTTTTTAAAATAATTCAGCAGGCTTCCCGCTCAACGTAAAAAAATATAAGGTCACGTTATGCATGAATGCAATTTGACCGGACACGCAGCGTTTTTTAAAAAGTTTACGCATATCATAATATTGTAAAGTACGAAATCCAGGTGGGGGCAGCTGAATATGGACAAGATAAATATTATGTCTAATGTTCATATTCCGCCAATACCTGTGATTGTTGGGAACACTATTCTCGAAGTTGTAGACGAGTATGTTTCCCTAGGAAAAATTGTCTAACTAGGAAGGTCCAACTTCGATAAAGAGGTCAATCGAAGAATCCAACTCGGCTTGGCAGCGTTCGGGAAGCTACGGCATATTTTCACGTCCAGAATACCTCAGAGTCTGAAGACAAAGGTCTTCAATCAGTGCGTGTTACCAGTTATGACACACGAAACAGACACGTGGTCTTTTACTGCTGGCCGCATAAATAATCTTAGAGTCTCTCAGCGAGCTATGGAACGAGCTATGCTCGGAATTTCTCTACGTGACAGAGTCCGAAACGAGGACAAAAATTACCGATATAGCTCGTGGAGTTAGCAAGCTGTAGTGGCAATGGGCAGGCCACATCGCTCGAAGAATAGATAACCGATGGGGAAGGAAGGTTCTTAAGTGGCGACCACGTAGTGGAAAGCGCCGAGCGGGACGACCTCCCACCAGGTGGACCGACGAGCTGATCAGAGTCACTGGGTGTCACTGCAAGCGGCCCAAAACCGTTCCAGGTGGAAGTTAATGGGGAAGACCTATGTTCAGCAGTGGACATCGTTAGGCTGATATGATGATGTGAAAGGGAACCAGTTTGAAAATTCATCCAGCCAATGAAAAGAGCAAGACCACCAGGTAAAAGTATTTCAAAAATATTTTACATAGGTTTTTTAAATATTTTAAATACTCATAACATTGCTATGCTATTGCTATCATATTACATTGTTTTGTTCCCAAAACCAACAATTACATTTATCATTGGTATAACCACAGACATTAATATCTAAATAGATACCGCCTGTCGCTCAATCTGTATGGAAACCAAGCGTGTAACTTTTTTACCACCTACTGTGACGTTACACAAACGTTTTAGTGATATGAATAACCCGTCCGCGCGAAACCGATTTACTCCGACTCGTCCGCCTATATACCGACTTATTAGGTTCTTTTTAGCAGAGTAAGTAGGTAAAATATACGTTTTTTTATATACTCAATCAATCTTAAGTCGACTAACTTAATCATCAGATCAGAGTAGTCAAGATCCGAAGAATCAAACGAGTCCCAAATCGATGGGTTTGCGTCGTTTTATCACAAGGTTCAAATTTAATTTTCAATATTTCTGTACCTGTACCTGTTCACTATAGCGTATGCTCCCGCTAACTTTGTGTGAAGTTAGCAGTGCCGGCTTATTTCAGGAACTATGTTCGAGGAACAAAAATATAAGTTTTAGTTAAAAAAATATTTTTAATTCAAGCTTTTTTTGGTGACTGTACATTTTGTTGATTGTACATGCATTGTCTTCTAATATACCAAATATCAAGTCAATCCGCCCACTGGAAGTAGGTGAAATTCGACTTGCAAGATTTGATTTGATTTGTATGAAGATACATACATACAAACATACATTGCAAGTTAGTAAAAAGATTGTAAAAAAAGGCCCACTAGGCGGTCACCCGTCTGGAACTCTGGATACCGTCCACACCGGTAATTACTTAACTTTGCTGATTGATGAAGAACGGCTAATCAAGCTACATCGCTTCAACAAATAAAATAAACAAATATTCCTACAGTCTTTCCATTCACAATATTATATTAGTATTGCAATAAAACCAAATCGATAATTAGAACCTTAATTATTATCTAAATACGTAAGTATCTACTGCTTTATTTTCTGTACTGTGGCAAAATAAAATCGGACGCCATAATGGAATTTCAAATGGTGCGCCGCGGTGAATTTTGCCACGAATAGCTGCATCGTGCGTAGATGAATACGTAGCGCGCTCAAATGGCGGGGTACGAGGTAGCGTAAAATACCTACAGCTCGTCGGAGAACCTCGCCTTAAGGGCCCGCGAGTTGGTGCCATTTTGTTGCGCGGTTGGCTGGTCCTTACGCCAGTAAATAAGTCAATGCATTCTAGCCATTTCAGAGATTCGCCCAAACAAACAGATAAACAGGCAAAATAATAAAAACAGTGGTTTTCTGATACAAGTATCGTGTATAGGTACTTTCATATTATTATGCATTTAGTATATTGCTGTTATGTTTACATTACAAGTCACTTCAAGTTTATTTATTAATAGTATATGATATATGATATGTGAAGTTTAGTTATATAAAAAAACACAATTAAGTATAATCTCGTTGCAAATACTAATTGGAAGACAGTTCTAAATAGATATTTATTTAAATTTCTATAGCGGCAGTCAACGCGTTAATTTACTGTCAGATGTACTAATTACGGAACCCTCGTCAGTGTCAGTTTAAGCATTTCAGGGTTACGTTAAACTATAATTTAAGTTTTAATGCATATTTTTTGTTTGATAATGGTGCCGATTTTGTTGTAAATCGCACTAAACTAAGTTTAGTCACATCACATCTCTTTCATGAGAACATTATGGAAAAAGGATAGAACATATTTAAAGCTGTCAAATTGGTCTTTGTCGTTTTCATTTGCGGGTATTTAGACGTAACCACGATAGATGGCGACTAAATTTATATTGAAAACAGGCATTGGACTAATCTGACAGGACTACATTTCTTACAGAACAGAATCAGGGCCATTGCCCCTGATTCTGTCGTTTACAACTTAAATAATTTTAGTCTCTTTCTAAGAACATAAGAAAAAGATGTAAAAAATTTAGTCCTGTTAAATTAGTCCAATGCTTGTTTTCAATATAAATTTAGCCGCCATCTATCTATGATAATTGTTAGGAATTCGTTTGGTACAGTTATTTTTTGAACACCTATGTTAGAAAAGATAATGGTAAAGCCGTATTTTGAAAATTATCGTTTTAATTTTATTGTTCCGATAAAAAATAAGGTCTAAAAGACCCGGATCGCCGCGGGGGTTAATTCAGGAGCAATCTGTAAGAAATTTCCATTTTCTCCGGTACCCGGTTAAAAATGGCATTATTTATAGCCCCTGGCAAGGATTTGCCTCGTTTTTAAGAGTTGCTTAAGAAAAGTAATTGGTGGTCACTTTTGTTCATTTCCTTTTCTTGTAAAATATAAATAATAATTGATGAAAGTTATTTTGTTAATTGTTTGTTTCAAGTTAAATTAAATTTTCGATGAAGTACCAAGTGCTTTGATGTTGATAGGTATACTTTTGTTGTACAGAAAAACCATAGATATCTAAATAAGGGAGATTGGGCGTGCCGCAAAGGATCATGGCGAGATTTGTACAAAAAAATAAAGATTTTTAGAGACGTTGGAATGACGTTATGATTGATCCTTGGTGCCTAAGGAACAACATGAGCCATTTAAAATATTTTTAGAACCCCGGGATAAAAATGCCAATTTCTATGGCATGCCGGCGAATCGCGACTATTCGCGACCAAAACCATTATGTTGTTGTTATGTTTTGCGGAGTATATAAAATATTTCATGTATGTGTATACATGTTGCTGGTAATGTAATCTCAACATTGGAAGTGATTCAATACCCTTTAAAATATTTTATTTTTTTGTACAAATCAATGTATGGAGCTCGCCATGATTCTTTACTATGCAGTCCACTATTGCCAAATGAACTTACTCACACAATGACCCAATAAATAAGAACAAAAGCACGCACACTTGGATATCTGCGCTCTTATTGGATATCACATTCAAAGAGGTCACTATACACCCGAACAGCATGAGCGGTGGCCGTACTGCGTGATAAATTGACGGCAACCAAATCGTCATACTCTTTATTCATAAAATGACATAATATAAAAAAAAACATCTTAAAAACGAAAGACCGTGATTTTTATTGACATTATTTCGTTATACTCATTTTTGAAATTGAATTTCTTTCGGTACCTACCTACTCTATAGCATAGGCTACTAGATATACTAGAAATTAATAGTGGATTAAAATACAAGCCTAATTAATTAATAAGACAGACGCATGTTATTAAATAATAGTACATTGTGTGCAAAGTTTGTTTTTAACACTCGAGGCGGTATTAAGCGATAAGTGAGCCGAGAGTTAATAATCAATGCACACGCCTGTCATATGACGTTTTTCAACACACTTGCGAGGAAGAAAACAGACATATGGCGCGCAAATTTTTTTTTTGACTTCGGTGAGCTGTCAAACTATTTGACCCGTTTCAATTAAGAATGCTTGGTCTACACACATATCACTTGCAGTGAGGTACAAACTTATCATAATCGGGATTATACCTGTCATAAACTGTGGAGTAATGTTAAGTAAAAAGCACTAGTGCGTGATAAGCTGCATTAAGATACTAAAATCGGTGCAATAAATGTCACTTTACGAGCGAGTGTGTTGAAAATTATTAATTGATTCGCGTGATATTGTTTTTTTTTTTTTTAAATGAAATGAAATTGTTTATTTCGCCAGAAATGTCGTAAAAAATAGATGTTATCATAAAATAGGGTCTACACATTTCGCTACAGAATAGCATGCAAAATTTGATTATAAATTTAAATTGAATCTAATAATTAATGGCACATAATATACTTAATATAGCAATACAATAAAATAATAATTAAATGAGATGTCCAAATTATATAAATTTCTACTATGTTTTGTCATATTTAAAATATTCTTCTAGCGTGTAAAAACATCTCTCAGTAAGCCACTTAAACAATTTGGCTTTAAATTTATTTACCGCTAGGCTTTTATAAACTTGTGGCAGCTTATTATAAATGTGAATGGCCATGGGATAGCAGTTCCTATGGTACAAATGGCTTTTTATTTTCGGGAGGATTAATTTGTCATGGAATCTAGTATTGGGTTTTAAGTCACCGTGCTTTTGAAACAGATGAGAATGCGTTTTTACGAACTTACAACATTCGAAAATGTATAAGCACGGTACACTTAAAAGTTTCAACCTTACAAAAAGTGGTCGGCATGAAGTTAAGGGTGGCACATCACAGAGAGCCCGAACACATTGTTTTTGAGCGATGAAGACTTTGTTAACATCAACTGAGTTTCCCCACAAAGTAATACCTATATAACGTAAGTATTGATTTGAGGTTTCCACGTGCAGCTACTATCTAACGTTATACCAAGGAAAGTGACTTCATCTCTTTCTTTGATGGTCTGACCATCATAGGAAACAATCAGTTTATTTTTACATTTTCTATTATAGAATTGGACAATGGAAGTTTTATCAACGTTAACCTTTAAATTATTATTTTTCAGCCAATCTATAATTGAGTCAACAGTTTCATTTATCTCGGCATTGTAGTTTTTAGTATCATTTTCGGTTATTACAACTGCAATATCATCTGCAAAAAGTGAATAGAAATGATTTGTGATATTAGGAAGATCATTGATGTATATAAGGAACAGCAGTGGACCTAATATACTACCTTGAGGGACTCCTATATTTATTTTATTAAGGTTTGACCGATACATAATTTCTTCTTTATTATGATTAATATTGGCTATAGCAGTGTATTGAGATCTATTTGTCAAATAGCTTTGGAGCCATTTTTGGGCCATGCCACGTATACCATATCTTTCACATTTTTTGAGAAGTGTGTTGTGATCAACAAAATCGAATGCCTTGCTCATATCAAAAAATATGGAGCAGGTAGATGTATTTTTATCCACATTTTCAAGAATTTTTGATATTAGTTTGAATCCAGCCAGTGTAGTTGATTTGCCTTTTTGGAATCCATTTTGTTCTGGTTTGAGAATCTTATATTTGTCTAAGAATTTAGTTATTCTCGTATGTATTAATTTCTCGAATATTTTAGATATAGTTGGGATCAAAGCAATGGGTCTATAATTATTTAATTCCGTTAGGTCCCCTTTTTTGTGTATAGGTTTTATAACTGCTGTTTTTAATTTTTCAGGGAATACACCGTGAGATATACTTTTATTTATAAGATGAGTTAGAATCGGTGTAATGTGCGTAGCACTATATTTTAAAATATTGGTTGGAATTTCATCGTATCCAACTGAAGGTGTATCATTTAGTGACTTTATTGTTTTGAAAATTTCATCATTACTTACAGGGTAAACGAAAATGCTTGCATTATTTAGCGGAATTTGGTATTTTAATTCAGATGTATGATTAATATTTTTATTTGTATTTGAAGTTATATTGATAAAGTAATTATTAAAAGTATTGACAATGTCATTAGAATCAGTTATTAGAGAGTCATTATATTTTATTTGAGTGATATATTTATTAACATTATATTTAGATTTATCATTTTGTTTAATTATAGACCATGATCCTTTACAAATGTTTTTCGATTCATGTATGTAGCGTTCATTTTTAAGCTTTTGTGCAGCAAATATGGTTCGGGTAATTGTTTGGAATAATTTCTATATTTTATTTTATTATAAGATGTTTTAGATTTGTAGTATTTGAAACGCAAAGATCTCTTCATTGCGCAGGATATTTTAAGACCTTTTGTAATCCACGTGGAAGAGTTCTTTCGTTTGTTCGTTAATTTGTGCTTGCATACAGGGAAACATAATTTAAAGAAGAGAGTGAAAAGGTCATGAAATATATCAAATGCAGTACTTGAGTCCTTCTCCAGATAAACCTCAGACCAAGATAGGTTCGCAAGACAATCAACAAATTTTTTAACGTTATCCTGTCCAAAGTCACGTTTGAATACGTACCATTCACTCAGTGGCTCAAATTTAGTACGGATAGGGATATTCAAACTCTGAGCAGTATTATGATCTGATAAACCAAGATGGTGGACTTGGCTTGTAGCGTCTGGGATATTACTAATAATTTGGTCTAGGCAAGCATTTGCGCGTGTAGGTTCATTAATATGTATTATAAAGTTATGGTTTAGTTTAATTCTTTGAAATTCTTGTAAGTACTTATTATCTTTGAATAAATCAATGTTGAAATCACCTGCTATAATAATTTTCATTTTTCGTCTACGTCTTAACTTTTCGAGTAAATTATCTAAATTTTGTAAAAATATATTTGGGTTTGAATTTGGTGTTCTGTAAATGCATATGATTATACATTTATATAATGGTATTTCTATTCCGCAACATTCGAATGAGCGTTCAACACAAAAGTCTTTTAAAAGAGGAATTTTTTTCACATCCATAAAATCCTTGCAGAGAATGCAGACCCCACCACGTCTTTGGCTTGGTCTGGAATAAGAGTCAATGAGATTAAAATTTTTGAGAGTTAAATTGGGTTCATCGCCCAATTTCAAGAACGTTTCACACAAGCAAATTATATCGGGGTTTATATTAGAAGAAACTAGATCACCTAAAGAAATTTGGAGAATATCTAATTTGCTTAAAATTCCCGCAATATTTTGATGAAGAATTGTTAGATTGCAGTCCCTAAAAAAATATTTGGATTGAGATCTTTTTCATTTAGCAAAGACTTAGTTGCGATGTTATTAATCGGTGATTGGTGTGTTGATAAAACAGGCGAAGATTTAAAAGAAATATTTGCGGTTTTGAAATAATCTAGGATAGTTTTTTGATAATATAATGTTTTGTTAGGAATGTGACCTCTCAGTTTTGCTTCATCATTAGTATGACGCGATGTTATGCATTTGCCATGTGTCACCCTATGTACAATACGACGTAATTTATTCAAATTTAGAAACTTTTCATCATAGTCTTGACAATCGATTGCATGGTTAAGTGCATTACATTATTATGGTAGCTGCTCCGACAGCATGGACATAAATGCCGGCGTCCCGCAAGGCTCTGTGCTGTCCCCAACACTGTTCCTACTGCATATCAATGATATGCTGTCTATTGACGGCGTTCATTGTTATGCAGACGACAGTACAGGGGACGCTTATTACAGGGGCCGTGCTAATATCCCTCGTTCCGAGGTGGAGGAAAGCCGCGAACGGCTGTTGTCTGAAATCGAGAGTACACTAACTAGTGTCTCCGATTGGGGCAGACTAAACCTAGTCCATTTCAACCCCACTAAGACTCAAGCCTGCGCGTTCACCGCTAAGAAAACCCCATTTGCTGTGGCTCCACAGTTCCAGAACACGTCCCTGAACATCAGCAAAAGCATCGGGATCCTTGGCGTCGACATTCCTAGCGACGTTTTGTTCCGAAGTCACTTAGAAGACAAGGTTAAGCTGGCATCCAAAAAGCTCGGAGTGCTCAACAGAGCGAGGCAGTACTTCACATCGGGGCAAAGACTGCAACTTTACAAGTCGCAAGTCCGGCCTCATATGGAGTACTGCTGTCATCTATGGGCGGGGGCACCTGGATACCAGCTTGATCCTTTAGACTCGGTTCAACGACGTGCCATCAGAATTGTCGACGATCCCGAGCTCACAAGCGGTTTAGAGCCCCTCAGTCTGAGGAGAAACTTTGCCTCCTTATGTGTGTTCTACCGCTTGTACAACGGACGGTGTTCTGAAGAATTGTTTAAGATGATGCCCACGGCTACTTTCTACCATCGCAACTCTCGCCATCGACGGGGAGTCCATCCTCACATATTGAAACCTGAATTGTTTCGTACTGTGCGGGCTCAAAGGATCTTCCTTCCGCGGACGCTCAGACTGTGGAATGAGCTCCCCGCCGTGGTTTTCCCAATGGAGTACAGCATGGGGTTCTTCAAAAGGGGTGTGAAGAGATTTCTGCAGGGTCGGCAACGCGCGCGTGATACCCCTGGTGTTGCAAGCGTCCATAGGCTACGGTAACCGCTTACCATCAGGCGGGCCGTATGCTTGTTTGCCACCGAAGTGGTATAAAAAAAAAAAAAAAAAAAAAAAAAATTACATGTTTTTTCCAATAAGTTTTGTGACATATCAGTGACGTTAATGAAGTGGCAATTTGGAAAATTGTTACATATACATTGTAAATTATTATTTAACATTTGTTCGTTTAAAAATTGATTATTAATTACGCTTATTATAAAGATTGAGTTCTTGTGAAAAGTTTTTAAGGTATAACACAACTCGGTCAGTATTTTCATTGGGTTAGAGTCGTTTTCACCGATGCATAAAACTATTTTGTCCTTCGTAGTTAGATCCACGGAGCAATTACAGCTCTTTAAAACCTCATCGCAGGTGGCGAAAGGTTTAGTGATGCTGGATATAGTGTAGTCTTCGTATTTAGTGTCTGTTCTTGCATATGATAGTTTTGACGCTAAGCCGCTGCATTGTTGGGTACTAAATATCATAATTGTTTTTCTATTGCCTAGTTTGGTTGAAATACCGTTATTTATCTTTTCTGTGGGCATGTTATTGTTAGGCTGGTTGATAGGTTGTTCATTTGTGGATTCGGGGATAGGCAATTGATCTTGAGATGTAGATGTTGTAGGTGTAGAGTAGGCCATATTCTCTCTGATGTTTTGAGGTAAAATTGTTGGTTGAGGGTTAGGTGATTGACTATCATTGCCAGCTGCTGTATATGAGTTATCAATCCCCATTGTAGCAAAATCAATTTTTGTTTGTTTGTTTGGGCATGTTTACCCGACATGATCACTAGAATCAGCTAGTCAAACCCACAATTATAATGGATGTCTAATTATAGGATTACAGCGGATAATCCATGTTCAAATTACACGGTTAATCCGTCATAATCCATTCGGTAGATGATCGTGTTGGTTCAATGAATTGAAGATGATTATAAAGGCGATGGCAGGGAAAACATGAACTGGAATTTTCCATAGAATATGATGGAATGTGTCTTAGAACTGACACTTTTCGTAATCTATCTTATGGTGCGTCCATTCTTGGCGAACCGAGCACGAGCCGAGACTCGAACGAGCACACTGCGAGCACAATTCGCGTAGCGTGGACGGGCTCGCGAGCCTCGAACAAGTGCGATTGTCAGTTTTTTCACGTACAAAGGGATTCGCATCGTGCTCGTTGTAGGCTCGTCGTAGGCTCGTTCGTGGCTCGGCTCGTGCTCGATTCGCGTAGCATGGACGCACCATTATATTTTGAGGTATGACTTATAGTCCCACAAACTTATCTGGCGCGTTGGCCAAAAGAGGAACTAACGACGCCAGTTTAAAATGTCAATCTGCCTGCCATTCGCCATTGGTTGTTTGCTCCACCAAATGCGATAACAGCGCCCCTCTCTCCGAATTATGCTGAGAAGAGCCGGCAATAAACTCGGCAATTACTCCTTCCAAAACAAGACAAGCATACGGCCCACCTGATGGTAAGCGGTTACCGTAGCCATATGGACGCTTGCAACACACGAAGCAACGCTAACGCGTTACCGACCCTTTCCCCCCTCCCCAATGAGCTCTAGCGACCTTACTCACGCGCAGGAACACAACTTTACACAACATAAAGTTATTTGGCTGCGGTATTCTGTAAGGTGGAGGTACTTCCCCAGTCGAGCTGCTCTTTGAGCGAATAAACGCTACGCTCTACCTCTCATAAATTAAAGCTTAGATTCATTTCATAACATAATAGTTATTTACATACTAATCGCACTGACAACAATTGCAGGCCACGTAATTCATATGGAACACCATGGAATTCTTCGAGAAGAATGAAAAGAGTTTTTTGGGTCAGCAACATGCGAGGTATACCGCTGGGTTTGCAAGATTATAGGTTACTGAAACCGTGGGCGGTATTCTTGTATGTTACCTTAGATAGGACAAGTTTACACTTAATGCGGGTAAACAACCTATGCCTAAACTACCCTCATAAGTACGTAAAGGGACTCATCGGACAGCGCTTGTCGACGATGCGATGAAACAAGTACAGTACCTACCCCATTGACTTATAATATAATTAGACCTACCCATATCGGCGTCCATTTTGAATAATGATGCGAGCGAACAATACCCGTGTCAATCTGACATGACAGTTACGTGCTATGTACCATTTGATTGGTATCTAGATCTTGGGCAGTTTTGTTTTACATGATACGTTTCCGCTTTTCACCCGTGTCAAAGGACTGGGAAAAAAACAATGACGTATTTTTTTATTTGATGCTATAGAATATTAGTACGCTGGTCTGAAAAACGTTTGTTCTAGCAAAGCATTAGCATAGCAAAGTCACCGTATATTATTACAAGTTTTTGCCTCCCGGTTCACCCGCGTTCCATAGGAATCTAATGATTTCCCGGGATAAAAAGTACCCAATATTTCCAAGTTATAATCTACAGTGCGGATTTCACGAGAAAGCCAAATCACTGAAACGGCTACGATGCCTAAGAAAATACTGGACCATCCTGTGAAAGTCCCATCGTAATAGGGTTAGCTATTTTCGAGAATACCTCAAATTACAGGTGTCAAAAATGTATTCTCTCGGCGGCAGCACTTTAGCAATCCTACAAAAAGTTCTGTCGTAAATGTAAACAGAGTTGTGGTCACATAATACTACGGTGTGCAGAGTATACTGATGAGCAGACAGACTAATTAACATGTTAAATTAGACATGATATAAAAAGGCTTGGAAATATTTGACAAAAAGAATATAGGGGACTCATTTAGGTCGCCTTAGGTTGAGGTCACAGGGTCGAGAAAGATGGAATATTTTTTTGTTCATGATTTATCGTTTCACTTCTCTGATAGTAACCTCGTTATTTTCACAGATTGTACAAAAGCTAGTATAGAATCTCAGTTATTGTTAAATTGAAAATAAAATATGAAATAAATTCAACTTTATATGTGACACGGAAAATTTAAAAAACATCATTCACGAAATGTTATGGAAAAAATACCGGCCAAGGGCGAGTTACACACGGAGGGTTCCGTAAAATATTAAATAACTCAAGATTGCTGTAAAAAAATAAAAGTTTCTTGTATGGGGGCCCCCATAAATTTTTTGCTTTTGGTTTTTTTTTTTAGCAGCAATAGAAATACATATTCTGTGGAAATTTCAGCCTCCTGCCTAGTCTACCTGTTACGGTTAATTACATACAGCCCACTGACAGACAGACGGACGGACGGACGGACAGCAGAGTCTTAGTAATAGGGTCACGTTGGGCAGAATGAATAACCCAACATAGGTTTTGAAAATATGCCATCTCGAAATCTCCACCTGTTATAACTTTGTATTCCGCTAGCTCTTATGGCACTATATCAAAGGCCTAATTAGAATTAGCGTCATAAAATTTTCGGTAACGATGTCTCTTTGCAAAGACCTCGCCGTGAAAAACCACAAGCTTCCGTATTTAAATAGGCCAAAAAAATGAAACACCTTTCATGTCTCGTACACACACAATAAAAAAAAAGTTTATAGGAATGTTTTTAGAAATACACGTTTTTTACGAAGTAAAATTTTAATAGAAACATGAGAAATATCAAAATGAATATTATTTCTTGTCAAAAATGTAGTACGAGTATCAGTTTACATTCTTCCATTGCTGGAGCTATGCTACCCTAACCGAGCACGAGCCGCGCCACGAACAAACAAGATTTGTCGTTGTTCGCGTAGCGTGGACGGACTTGCGAGCCTCGAACGAGCCGAACGCCCGATTGTCAGTTTTTTCTCGAACACAGGGATTCGCATCGCGCTCGCTGTAGACTCGTTGCAAAGACATCGCGAGCAAAGAACGAATTTGTGGCTTGGCAAAGCAAACAAACAGAATTATCATTTTGTCATATCATTATTTAATGAATCCTACTATATGTACCTATAATGAGATTAAACTCAAGTCCTAAGACGGCCATGAAATGAAATGAAATGAAATGAAATGAAATGAAATGAAATGAAATGAAATAAATGAAATGAAATAAATTTATTTACAAGAATATGGTAGTATTGTACATGTCTTGGAGTAGTAAGTTTTGCCTCATATTCTACCTATACGGTGTGTAAATTAAACTGGATGACTCAAGTGCCAAATGATGAATGCTGTTGGCAAACGTCCACAGATTCACACTAGAGATCGTGAGTTCTCTTTGTTCATATGTGTTAGATAAAGCCATGCATACCTATGTCGTGTATAAGTGCCTACCTAATGCGAATATATAAAATGGCTTTACAGCACAAGCTGAGCACGGTTGGATAGTACCACCACCAAGTTGAAAATTCGTCGACAAGCAACAGCCGGCAAGCAGATGACTTCTAGGCTTTGTAAAGGTAGACAGCATATTGGCAATCTCCCTGATATTCCTATTATCCATAAAAATCTGCTATTTTACATAAAATTTCAATCAGACACGATCCTTACACTCCATTGCTATTGAGCCAACGTGTTTTCTGAATTCGGTTGTAAACGCTTTTTATTTAAGCCTTATACTTTTTTTTTATTTAACAATGGTGCTGATTCTGTTGTTTACAACTAAACTAATATGAAAATGTAAGAAATGTAGTCCTGTCAAATTAGTTGTTTCCAAAATTTTATTGCACACATGCGGATTTACGCATAGACAAGTGGCTTCAGTTTGCTAATGGCAACATCCGTCTTTACTTAACTTCTTTACTTTTTGTATTTTGTACACAATTTAAAGAAATACTAAGGAAAGGTTTTAGAAAATTCTATGCCTACGAGTGTACAATTGGGAATTGTGGCGAAAAAGTAGTACCTAACCACACCTAACTAGTATATTCATCAACAACAAATCATAACGCTTTTGGACGCGTCACAACCATTGAGCTATTATTACTATAGAGAAGCTATCATAAGCAAAGGATATGTCCCATTTTTAACCGACTTCAAAAAAGGAGGAGGTTCTCAATTCGGTTGTAATTTTTTTTTTTTATGTTTGTTACCTCATAACTCCGTCGTTTATTAACCGATTTGGAAAATTCTTTTTTTGTCTGGAAGGTTACACTTCCCGTTTGGTCCCATTGTCATCAAATCAGGATTTGATTACGTCTTACTGTACTTTGAAGTCGGTTTAAGTTTTTTTTTTGTAAAACAGTCCAATTATTTTAGAGTCAACTAAATTTCACTCTAGCGCTGAAACAATAAAATTAGTCATCTAAGCAGTCAGTAGAAACAGGTAGCGCATCAGAACGCTTTTATTTTTCTCGCAAAAACTGTGATTTTCTCGGCGCTTACGCGATTCGTTAATCATTCTACGACAACAATTGTAACCAGATGGCCTCACTTGAACGGAACATAGCTGTGATGTGTGACGTCTTCTCTATACGTAGTAATAATAGCTCAATGTTCACAACACGTATTAGCAGAATCAACCTCATCTACCTGTAAAATAATAAATGAGTCTTGAAACAACCAACAGGTTGTCATGGCAACAGGTGGCTGAAACTGAAACAACTGAACCGATTCCACATTTACAAATATAGCCTGTTTAAATAAGGCACTTACAACGGAGTTTGTTTAAAAGCTTCAGTAAATAGTAACAGTGGTAAGCGAAGCGGAGAGTAAGTTTTGGAAGGCTACTTAGGGGTTTGGTCCAGTGCAAAGTTATACATTGTTTTTTTTTAATTTGTTCATGACCATGGATTAAAAGTCCTTCAGTCGCATACATTTTTTATTTATAATTATCACTTTCATGAAGTCCGCACATCAATTTTCACATATTTAGGGTCACCGATCACTATAACAGCACGGCTACGCCTCGGCATTTACCTTGCGATGCAAATGAAGCCTTGAAATCGTATGCGTTGAAGTAAATGTTACAATGACTAGATAAAATAGCTGACGCCTCGCGGCAAGCGCGCTTGCCGCTACAAGCCACTAGCCCTGCTGACCACACGCTTCCAGCGAGCGGTCTGCTCCCTTTCTGTGTGACGCCAGCAAGCGGTATCGTGCCAAAACCGCGCCACCAATTTTACCCGCGAGCTGCCCCACCTTGCAGGCGGCGCGCTGGCAGCTAGTGGTTGGATAGAGTTGAGGCGGTGCCGGGCCGTTGCTGCGATGGAGCGGTGCTGACATAGTGAGCTATGACCCTAAGTCCGCATTATCAGTCACCGTCCAGTGTCCAGTCATGTTATAGTAAAATGATGATCAGTTTACTAAAGCTTTTCTCGGACATTTTGAGATAACTTGTAAAGTCACGATACACATAATTCATTTCATTTCACTTCACTGGTGCATAATATGGATTGATCTTGACTGTTTGGCGATCCGCGCGGGCGAGGAAAACAATAGTAATCAATTGTTTTTTTTTTTTAAACGCAAGTCAAGGGATAAAATACCACCGATACTAATGCCGTAAAACCCAAAATACACGAATTTATGAAAATTAAAACGAAAACGCAATGTTACTCTGCAAGTTCCCGCCAAAAAGTCAACAACAACTGTAATGAAACAAAACACCGTCACAAAAACATCGATAACCTATAAAAATAATGAAAAGAGTTCGGATTTTAAAAACGATGTTTTTTCTCATGTTGCAGGTAAGCGGAAACAGCGGTATTAGGTAAATATTCAGCGCATACATCGTATTCCATCTGGAGGTACACATTCCCGGTCCCACGGGATTATCTGCGGGGCCCGGGATCCGGGATCTGGGATATGAATGTAAATGCGGGATTGTACATTGTGTGATGGAAGTTTCTAGCAGCTTGTCAATAATGTTTATTCAGTGTGGCATTATGATAACTTATATATATGCTACTTTTGTAGTTGGAGTTCCAATAAGTAACTTTGGTAAGTATAGTATGGATGGGTTTATAAATTGTTCTTCGTTAGTCACGTCAAATAATGCCTTTTAAAACTCGAGAAAAATAGATTTTTACTTACAAAAACGTGTGTCAAAATACGCAGATGGTCATTCACTAAAGAACAGACATTTTATCGAAGAACCAATGTAGTTATTTTTTGGTAGTTAAGTGGGTACATAGTTCATTGATTGAGCTATAGACAATGTAATTGTATAAAATAATATAGTTCATGGAAATTTATATAAAAAAACGTGCTTCAAAATTCTAAATGACATGTCGAGAAGTATACCTAAGGTAAAACCACAGGGTAAAACTTGAAATAACATTTCTAATTGCCAAGGTAGCATAACAGAGTTTCAGAGCGTTTTGGAAGAAATACTGCACTTGGATTGGATAATTTCCGTGATAACATTAACCTTTTGAACGATATTATCGATACCTATAAATGTGAAAGTAACTCTGTCTAAAGGATGTAAAAAATATTTTAATTTTGACATCTATTTGCCTTCTTCTCTGTACAAATATGACTACAGTTTCACCACGAAGAAAATGGTTTACTTGAGCGATACTTTCAAAATTAGAAAAAAATAGTTTAGGCGAACAGGTGGCGTGCTTGCGCGGAGAAAGACAGTTATCCTTCGCCACTGGCACATTGGCTTGTTCCTAAGACTGAAAATCACGCAGATTCGGTTTTGCCATTTTGTAATACTCGTCAATTATCTTCAAGGCCGATTAATTATCAGCTCCGGTCACGTAATCCCATCATCAGCCAATAATGTTCAACTGCTGATTACAGGCCTCCTTTCACAAATGATGCTGAAAGGGAATGGACAGATATTTCACCACGCGTGCCTACCAAGATTAGCGGAGGTAGGCTAGTGGTCAACCTGCTGTAGGAGTGTCAAGTCGCTTAGGAGGCCTCCATCTAGCATACCACTAGGCGGTCACCCATCCGGATACCGTCCACACCAGTGATTGCTTAACTTTACTGATCGTTTTAAATGGCTCATTATGCTATACCGCGAGCGCTTACAGTCACATCATCATCATCAGCCTATAATGTCCCACTGCTGAGCACAGGCTTCCTTTCACAAATCAGGGTGAAAGGGAATGGGCAGATACTCCACCACGCGTACCCACTGCGAATCGATGGAGGTAGGCTAGTGGTCAACCTACTGTTGGTGTTTTCAAGCCGCCTAGAAGGCCTCCAACTAGCTTAATGACTATCGCAATTAAGTGATAACCGGGACCAACGGCTTTACGTGCCTTTCGAAACACGAAAACGCTCGATTTGAAATACCACTAGGTGGTCACCCATCCAGGTACCGACCACGACGGTAGTAACGGTTTATCACGCTACACCACGAGTGCTTCAGTACAGTACAGTCACAATGCCAAGTTGAAATCGTAGGTAAGCAAGCCTACTCATAAATTAAATCTATGCTTGATATTTAACATTAACCTAATTTAATACATTTACATTTACCAAATACATTTTTACTGGTATAAAATGAACCCAAAACATTTACCACCATAAAGTTATTTTACAACGTGACATGGTCAAAACCGAGTCACTTCCGGTGGTCGTTCGGAACCACTTCCGTAACACTGGCTGAAAATGCGATAGTACAGTGCGCCGGAAATTGCGAGCGTACATGGTAAGCAACAAGTAATATTATGTTGGTGTTTCGTGTAATTGGTCACGCAAGTGTTTATTGCATGACCCAACACTTACTGTTTACGTTTGATTTAGTAGCTTAATAAGTTAAGCAGAGGTTACAGTTTACCTTTACCTTACAGATCTAATAAAAATGGTTTGCAACTATAAAATAAATAATAAATATCCTGGGACATTCCTCACACACGGTCATCTGATCCCAAACTTAGCAGAGCTTGTACTATGGAAATCAGATAATTTGTATAATACATATACTACTTTTTGTTTGTAAATACATACTTAATATACATAATTACACCCAGACTCAGGACATACAGACATATTCATGCACACAAATGCATGTGCTGTGTGGGAATTGAATCCACGACCAGCGGCGCGATAGGTCGAATCCTAACCAGAGTCTTATCGCGCCAGCTGGCCCGTCAAAACTATCAAGCTACTTGCACGCATCTTGCATGCGTAGTCCCAAAACTGTATCCAGGACTGTACAAAAAAGACGGAACACGTAAAAACTGGAATATACAATTCTCGGTGTTTTGAGATCAATCATTTTGATACGGTTGTCGTGCACGGCTTGAATGATCGTCCACACCACAGACATATATAATGGGTGTAGGTGGGTATATATACGTTTGAAGGGGGTAAGGGCTACATCAGGTACATACTCTCTATAAACAGTTCAGCTCAAAATAAATTACTCAAAAACTCATACCAAACAATCATGGCGAGCTCCATACAATGATTTGTACAAAAAAATAAAACATTTTAGAGGGTATTGAATCACTTCCAATGTTGAGATTACATTACCAGCAACATGTTAATATACATGAAATATTTTATATACTCCGCAAAACATAACAACAACATAATGGTTTTGGTCGCGAATAGTCGCGATTCGCCGGCATGCCATAGAAATTGGCATTTTTATCCCGGGGTTCTAAAAATATTTTAAATGGCTCAAGTTGTTCCTTAGGCGCCAAGGATCAACTATAACGTCATTCCAACGTCTCTAAAAATCTTTATTTTTTTGTACAAATCTCGCCATGATCCTTTTTGCTTCAATAAAATAGTGAATCTATATTTAGTAAGTAAATAAATGCAAGTAAATCAGTGATGGGTTTCAATCGCTTTTCAAACTAGTTGCGAATGTGTGGTTTAATTTAAGACAACATAGAATGAAACTGAAAAGTAACTCAAGTACAGAGGCCGGCAAACAAGTTGAGCCAAAGTCGACGTAGTGCGGGTAAGTTCGCGCATGTACACTCATGCTCGGCCAATAGCGTGGACGCGTGCCGACAGAATGCCCCCGCGCACCTCTCTTTCCACCAACGACACCTTAAAATCGTCTACTGCGCACTCAAGGTCATGGCTCAAGTTGTTTGCCGGCCACTGTACTGGGCCTTATCGATTTTTTAAAGCAGTGGTCATAGCGTTGAATATTACAATGAGCTTGAGCTTTCGGTGAAGGAAAACATCGTAAGGAAACCATAGCACGGCGGTAGGGTACTTTGTAGTACCCGCCTGGCTGGCTACCACCCTCAGACTTCCTGAGTTCCTTCTAGGCTTTGTATGCTTACCACCTTCGGCCACATCATCACTGCTATTGATAGTAAAGTTGTGAAGAAACCGTGGATAATGATGATGCCATTGATGCCTCAAGAAATATGACCTTATTTGTAACCGACTTCAAAAAAAGGAGGAGGTTCTCAATTCGTTTTTTTTTTTTAAATGTTTGTTACCTCATAACTCCTTCATTTATCAACAGATTAGGAAAATTATTTTTTTGTCTGGAAGGTTACACTTCCCGTTTGGTCCCATTGTCATCACATCAGGATTTGATTACTTCTTAGTGTATTTTGAAGTCGGTTTAAGTTTTTTTAAAACAGTCCAATTATTGTAATCTCTGCACATGTCTTAACAAAAAGTAAAATTATAGCACATAATACTTTCGTATTTGACGTCGAAGCCAGAATATTCCCGATTCCCAGCACACATGGGAAATGCCGGGAGCAGAAAGACTCGAGTCTCATCAGCTAAGTACAGTATCTATTTGAATTTCTAAATACTTACATCACAGCCTACATGTTGAGTTTATAAGGAGGAATTGAGCTTGTAGAATTCATATATTATTAGGATATTATGTAACTACCATAGTTTTTAGGATTCCGTACCCGATGGGTGCCAAACGAGACTCTATTACTAAGACTCCGCTGTCCGTCCGTCCGTCCGTCTGTCTGTCAGTGAGCTGTATCCCATGAACGGTAATAGCTAGACAGCGGAAATTTTCGGAGAATATGTATTTCTATTGCCGCTATATTACAACAAATAATATAAGTGAAATAAAATAAAAAATTAAAGGGGGGCGCCTATACAAGAATCGTTTTATTTGGCTTTTTTGTTTCATAGAAAAGTTGTGGTGGTTAATATTGTACGGAACCCTCCGTGTGTGAGTCTGACTCGCACTTGGCCGGTTTTATTTAATTTTCTAATTACATACAAAGTATAATATTTTAAGAGGACATTTCTATTGGGATATCAACATTGAGCTATTATTACTTACTTATTTATTTTATTATTATTAAAAAGAAGGATAAAGGTCCTATAAAATGTTATTATAAATAATAGACTAAAAACCTAACCAGGCTAACCTTCGATTTTGATGTTTAATTGTGTGTGTCATTAAGTACCACACTCACATATAATGGTGCGTCCATGCTACGCGAAGCCGAGGAACCGAGCACGAGCCGAGCCTCGAACGAACAGGATTCGTTCGTTGCTCGCGATTTCAAGCGTGGACGTACTTAACGAGCATTCAACGAGCCTACAACGAGCGCGATGCGAATCCCTGTGTTCGTGAAAAAACTGACAATCGGCGGAGCGCAGTCGAGCACGCTACGAATGCTCGTTCGGGGCTCGCAAGCTCGTCCACGCTACGTGAATCGTGCTCGCAGTGTGCTCGTTCGTGGCTCGGCTCGTGCTCGGTTCGCCAAGCATGGACGCACCATTATAATACTTACTGTCCCACTTTATGAAGTCGATGATTATCTTTCAATAGAATGTACCCTCTGCAACAGGTTCTATTTACAAATAATTTGTAGGGTACTTGCAAAATTTATATAAAGCAGTATTTCGTAAATTTAATTTTAGTTGAAGGTAGGCAATTGAAACATTTTCACTAGTCGAATGGTCATCGAGTTGTTTGACGTTGTGACTTTACAATTGATTAATATTTCTAAAATAATAAGCTAAAAGTACATACATTTATAACTAACATATATTTTTTATTTCAATTAATTTAAGTGTTAAAGTGGAAAAGAAATGGATTAAAATGAAAACTCCTATTGATGTAAGTACCAAGGTTTATTATTTATTCATATAAACTGTTTTGTTTATTATCGCTGGACATTTTTAAGACTCTTTTATTTTATTTTTGTCTAACTTAATTAATGAATATTTACGCAATAAGAATTGTTTCACAATGAGTAAAAAAATTAAGAGACATTTAGACAAAGTAGTATTTTTTTGTAATATTTTTGATGTTACCTGCAATAACTATTAATTTATCAACCTTTTATATACTCCTAGTTGTTTCAAAGAGAGAAAAAAATAAGTCTCTTGCTAAAACTGTACCTTTCACTCGGATTCCCAGGGTAAAATGCATTATGATTATGTCCGTGAATCAAATTGCCCCTCTGCATATTTTCATCGAATTTGTTACGATTGTTTCGCGATGAAAACATAATAAACGAGTCCTTTGCTTTGATAGTAAGGAAGGAAAAGGATCCTGTTCCTTTTTTAGGGTTCCGTAGCCAAATGGCAAAAAACAGAACCCTTATAGATTCGTCATGTCTGTCTGTCTGTCTGTCCATCCGTATGTCACAGCTACTTTTTTATGAAACTATAAGAACTATCTGTTGAAACTTGGTAATTAGATGTATTCTGTGAACCGCATTAAGATTTTCACACAAAAATAGAAAAAATCAAAAAAATTGGGGGTTCCCCATACTTAGAACTGAAACATTTTATTTTTTTAGTAAAACCCATAAGTGTCAGGTGTCTATGGATAGGTCTTTAAAAATGATATTGAGGTTTTTAATATATTTTTTTCTAAACTGAATAGTTTGCGCGAGAGACACTACCAAAGTGGTAAAATGTGTGTCCCCCCCCCCCCGTAACTTCTAAAATAAGAGAATGATGAAACTAAAAATATATATGATGTACATTACGATGCAAACTTCCACCAAAAATTGTTTTGAACGAGATCTAGTAAGTAGTTTTTTTTAATACGTCATAAATAGAAATTCATATCAAATACTCAGGTCTATACTACCATACAGGTTTTTACGGAACCCTCGGTGCGCGAGTCTGACTCGCACTTGGCCGGTTTTTTGTAGCTTGCTTTCATCGTGTATTCAATATGTTTCCCATGATAAAATACTTTAATTATACCCTTTGACCCTTGAGAACTCATAATCATATCGTTGCAGTTACTAAAACAGTAACTGAACTTTATGTTTAATGATTTAAAACTTTTTCATAAATTAAACATGTCATATCATAATTGATTGCAATAATACGTGTGATAATTGTCTTTGCTCGAAGCCCAAAGTCAGACATTGCGTGACAAGGTGTCAAAGTGTTTGCGGCTTACGAACGTGTGAACCGCTCCTAGCTATACACTGCGTGGCATATTAACTGGACGGTTTATTTATTTATAAAAAAATGTGTCAAAATCAAAAAAAACTATGTAAAAATATGTGATCATCATAAAGACTTCCTACCGCGGTTAATAAAATAACAATGACATAATTTGTTATTATAGGACGCGCGTCCCTTGCTAGAACCAACGGTTAATAAATATGAATGTTTATGGATGAGTCACGCTTTAATGGCTGACCGGATTTGGTTGAAATTTCACACATAGATAGATCATAATGAAATTAATTAGATATGAATTTAAGTCTGTTGTGAGAAAAAATAAAGTTTTCTTATCGCAAAATAAAACATAATGCTATTATAAATAAGTACCCGACTACACTACCAATTATATACAAAATCGTAGAACACACCTAGCTAAATTCACACATTCAATGCATTAACTTGTCCTCAACTGTACACAACCAAATTCACTGAGACCATAATGCGGTTGACTCTCGAACACGTTTTCGCTTTTTGCTAAGTCTCAGACATGTCGGTAAAGCCACCGGACTGTAGTAACATTTCTACTAAACTATACTGAGAGGAGTTTGAGTACTGAGTTTACTTCACTTCGTTGCAAATGTTCATTCCAGTTTGTTTGCTATAGGTTCTGTGTATTCGTATACAAATAGAAACTTATTTGGATAATTTTACAAAGACTGGAGATGAGTAAGATACTGTAAAAAAGAGGCGTCCTGTACATTGTCATTCCAGAATTTTCAATTTTTCGGGCAACTTTTATGTTAGTAAAACCCTTATTCGGAATCTTTATTCCGGATTAAATACAAATTGCCAAATCGGTCCAGCTGTTCTCAAGTGATGCGCTACCAATGGACTGTCTGTACCTATTAATTCTTAAATAAATATCCTGGGACACCAGATAATTGATATAATACATATACTACTTTTTTGTTCGTAAATACATACTTAATAAACATAATTACATCCAGACTCAGATATAGACATGTTCATGCACACAAATGCATGGCCTGTGTGGGAATCGAATCCACGACCTGCGGTGCCATAGGTGGAATCTTAGCCAACTGCGACAACCGGCCCGTCATATATTTATTGTGTTTTGATACGATCGTCAATATTATCTTATGCATACTCAAACTTTGTGTTTGCTTCAATAAATATTAAAAAGAAAAGAAAAGAAAGAGCGGCACAAAAAGACGACAACAATTACCGTCAAAAGCTGTTCTTTATCATAACAAGCACGCAGCTTATGGAGGCGTAGGCCATATCATACACCAATTATGTACCAAAATTAAATTTAAATAGGTCAACGACTCAATTAGTATAAGCAGATGCAAAGTGAGAACATAAAGTGTTCGACGGAATAAGATGAGATTTATTTATAATGAGGTGTTATTGGAGGTACATCCTGCTAAGTGTTATGATTTAGGGTCGATTTTTCCACCATCTGTTAACTTTATTCGTCGGATAAAAGATATCTGACCATGGAAAAGTCGGCCGTTAATAGTATGCTTTAATTTTTCGGAATTTTCTCTATATTACAAAGAAATGTAGAAATTAATAAATTTTTGGTTACTGGCTCTTTACCTAATCATCAATAATCTTCATTTGGTTTCAGGTTCATTGTATAGTCTGTGAGGTAATATTTTGTTGCGCAGACTGTCGTTGGAGGCACGAAAGAACTACCCATGATCTAAAATACGACTGCCCTATTTGTCGCGGCCATAGATATCTTTGTAAGCCTAATGAACTGAACCAAGACTTCATCGAACACCTAACAGA
Organism: Achlya flavicornis; assembly: GCA_947623365.1. Classification (NCBI taxonomy): domain Eukaryota; kingdom Metazoa; phylum Arthropoda; class Insecta; order Lepidoptera; family Drepanidae; genus Achlya; species Achlya flavicornis. The sequence goes on from OX392482.1 coordinate 12,729,327, forward strand.
AGAACATTTACCACTACAGTGCAAAAAGTGTAGTCAAATCTTTAGAACAATGGAAGAATTGATAAACATAAATACCTGCACTAGCATTTCTGAGCTGATCGATACAGAAACTAGTCAGCAAATGAAGATCGAAGATAAATTTAATTCGATATATGATAAAGTAAGCGATAAGAAAGAAATCAATAAAAGTGATGGTGAAAATTACGAAGGTATAATATCCGTTAATAAATTTAGTAAAACTGCTGTCATTACGCCAATAATGAGAAAGCATTTGGTTGATTATGAATTAAGTGACAGTGAAGACGATGTTAACGATAATGTAATGAGAACTCCTCATCCGAAATTGGCTCCAAAAACTCCTAAATTGAAAAGACAAAGAACAGTTTGTACCCCTCATGTAAAGAAGCTCCTTAGTATGATGAGACATAAATCAGTAGAAGAATATGAGGAAACAGCTGGTAACGAAGATAATTTTGATGGATCACCTATTCAAGGTAATATCTTATTTAATTATATTTTTTATAAGAACCTTGTTAAGTCCAACACAATTATTTGAAAAAAGTGTTTGAAATTCGAGTTTTTGTTTTATTGAATACGAATTATCTTGATATTGTAGTTGCAGAAACACAGAAAGAGATGACAACACCAACGTCTCACTTAACTCACATCATCAAGTCGGCACAAGCTGTGTCCACTAGCACCCCAACACACCCTGCTAATGGAGGCTGGTCATTATTCCAAGATCAAGGTACTGACTCTCCACTTTCTGAGATTGAGAACGCCGAAAGTCCAGTGCAGGGTACCACTTCTAATGAGGTTCGTGTAATACATTTTCATCTATTTTTGGCTTGCTAGTAATACCTTATAATAGTAAATAGTACCATCCATTCAAACAACTATTTTTAATCATAGTTCAATAAAAACTTGAGATATTATTTTTAAGTGAACCAAGTCGTATGTCATCAACTTTTAGTAGACACTGATAAGTTACTAATTATTTCAGTAATTAGGTTGTTTAAAACGTGCACGCTTATTCCAACTACGGAATCCTTCACTGTGCTGGGTCCGATAGGTACTTTAAACTGTATTTTTGAACAATATTTGCTTACAAAATTATTTAATATTTATCATTTTTATCACCATCATCAATCGGTTTTAATCCACCGGTGTTGGATATAGGCCTCTCCCGAGCACACACTTCTTCCAATTTCTTGCCAACCGCATACATCATTCCTATACATTAAAAGTACCATGATTATAAAATGCAACACTTTATATTATTTTCAGCCAGCAAAAGTAGATTCTGGTAACATTCTACCGAAGCTGAAAAGCATCATAGCAACAGGGAGTCGTCTCAAAATTGGTAGTCAAGATAGCTCCGAGAAACACGTCACCTTCCAAGATTCTGAGAATAACACTGAAGCTTCTATCAAAAGCAAAAGGGTTAAATTTGCCGAAGATACAATTTTCGAGCAGCAGCCAAAAGTCAATAGAGGTGTGTTATTCTTCGATTGTTATGAAATGGTTAATAAAAACAACAAAAAAATAAAGAAAAGAAAACACAAATTAGGTAAAGATGATTGAAACTTTTATTTGGTTTATGACATTTCTTAACATTTCAGTGTTTCGAAAACCAAAACGTATGCTCACACCGGGTCCACAAAAGGCCAGATTCTGCCATAATCCAACATTTCAAGCTCTTATCAATCGTTTTGAAAATCAAGGGATAATCATGGCCAGAACTCCTATTGTCAAGAGAGAGCAACCACAAGAGACCACACCACCTGTAGGTGACCATGGCAATATGCAAGCCAGAGCTATAAACTTCAAAGAAGAGAGTCCCATAATCGATCCAGAACACTATTCAAAAGAAACGAGTGAATTATACAAAACCTGCATAAACTCCCCAGAACCTGGTATCAATAATGCAATAACAGCCTTATCAGCAAACATTGCCGGTTCACTGCAAAGTTGTATCAGTTCTGTTTTGAAGACGAGCGAAGAAGAAACCGAGATACAGTTTAAATTCACGATAACTAAAAGGGTGGTTAGCGTTAAAAAGATTGTGGAAGATGGCGTTGGAATTGATGAGAAAATGAGTATTGTTGTAAGAGATGAGGGCTCGAATAAAGAGAATATTTGGTCGAGCGTTGCTAAGGCTGTAAAAAATGTATTCTGGGGAGAAGCTAATTTTAGTAAGTACCTTCTGTTTTCATTTTGATAATGCGAATGGCAATATGTCAGTTTTGGAAAGTCCATTTTGGCATCTAACAAATGCTACGAAAGCAATTTGATTGTGAAATTGATTTTTGTTCCGGTTCTATCAGACAAAGCAAATGAAAAATTCCTCCTATGTAAAAGTTATACTGTATGTTCCAAACTCCGCCGAGGAGTTGCTGCATGCTGTGAAAGTTTTATGTTTTTAGTTTTATTAACCGACTTCAAAAAAAGGAGGAGGTTCTCAATTCGGTTGTGTTTTTTTTTTTTTTTTTTTTTATGTCCCATTGTCATCAGATCAGGATTTGATTTGATTACTTCTTAGTGTACTTTGAAGTCGGTTTAAGTTTTTTGTAAAACAGTCCAATTATTAAGAAAAAAATCGAATTTTGATATTTTTGTATTCACTTCAACTTGGTCGATTTTGATGTGTCTATGATTGCCAATGTTATATTTTATTCCGACCTTAACAAAGCCCAGAAGGAAATTGTCCTCAAGAGCTACTGCTGGAAAAGACTGTTAAAGTACGCGATTATTCTATCACTTTTCAAACATTGGGGTTCAACGTCAGTACAACAGAGTAGTCATCGCTTCCTTAGTTTTGCAATTTCGTTCAATTCCTTAGACATGTAATGAGGGAATTTTTTAGATTACGCCCATATAATATGATCCTCATCATATTCTTCATTGTTTCTTTATGTCCCGTCTTTGTTTTTATTGCGAAATTGTTATTCGTATCGGAAATTGGTTTAGAAACTCATATTCTGAAAAATAACATGAACTTAATTAGGGTACGCAACGCATACGCACTCCAAAACTTAAGCCTTTATTAATTTTTACTTCCAGGTATTCAGAATATATTCTTCAGTTTATTTCTCCATTTAAAAGTAAATTGCATTACCTATCTCTGATAAAATAAACTCATTTCTAATCACTTAAAAAGTTAAACAGCAGACCTTTTTCTAAAACACGTTGAGCGACTTCTAATTTGAAAAAAGCCCTAAGGGAACATTAAAATTCATGTAATCTGGAACAATTCCAGGCAAAAGGGGGAATAGAATTGAAATTGTAAATTTTGCCGCAAAAAGGGGAGTTCTGTACCGTGTCAAGTGGCCAGCAATATTGCATTTTTCTATTCATGAAAAAGTCCGCTACAATCATTTTACTCTGTCGAGCGTGCTGGCGTTTTACTTTTTGTTCACTTTTCTTTTACGCTTAAGATATTAAATCTTTGCGAATTTATTGCGGTCCACTTCAGGCTCCCTGTTTGAACCAGTGAACTTGGTGGCAATATGGTATTTTTCATTTGAAAGTAATGTAATCACTTTCTACGCACTAAGGGATAGTAATTTTGAGAACTAGAAATTATATTTTGTTTACAATTTATTACTTTTTTCAACCTTTGGGTATGTTGTAATAATATTTTCGAATTATAAAATTGGCCCTTAGAATTTTTTATGGTTTATCCTGTATTTGCTATATATAAGGGCTTCCCAAACTTATTTCAACTGTGACGCCCTTGGGAAGTTGCCATATTTTTGCGACGCCCTAGCCTTTTTACTTACTAGTTGTATTTCTAGACGAATAATAATTTGTCAGAAAAACTCCAAACTATATTTTTAAAAAAGAAAAATCACTGGTCGCTCTCTCCCGTCCCGTAACAATGCGCATGGCGCTCACTCCAAGAGCATATGTTACTAAACTAGCTAGCTCACTAGACTCAGTCGCATCGACACAGACTGCCAGCCTATTTAGATCGCCTCACGACGCCCCTGGGATAATACCGCGGCGCCCCAGGGCGTCGCGACGCACAGTTTGGGAACCCCTGCTATATAGCATATATATTATATATTTTTTACTAACCTTACCCCTGTATACTATAGTTAATTCCTCAGCTTATGAGGACTTTTTTCGGCATTATCGTTAGCATTTATTTCAAATTGCCACATAATTGTTTATGCAAGTAATTTCTTATTCCAGCAACGACACCACACAGATCTATGGACTCCACTTCATCATCAGCTTCCAAGCGCAAAATTGAAGATATGTCAGATTCAGACCTAAGTCCTGTGAACCATAAACGTCATAAGTTCGAGGGTAGGATTCGAGGTAGACCACCATTGAGGAAGAATAAGACATTGGGAGTATCTAGATTGAGGACCTCGCAGTCTTCTGAGCTGCATTCTATGATTAAAGATGGATTGATGCCGGAAGATGCTATGAACCTTAGTTTTTAGTGCCGTTTATCGTTGGTTTTAGTTGAAGCTATGTTTATAAAATAAGGTATGGTGTTAAAATAGTTTTCAATATATTAGTATTATTGTTCATTTGAAGCGCTCGTGGTGTAGCTTGATAAGCCGTTCTTAATCGATTGGCAAAGTTAAGCGGTCCGTACCTGGATGGGAGTCCGCCTAGTGGTATTTCAAATCGAGCGTTTCCGTGCTTTGGAAAGCAAAGCAGTTGGTCCCGGTTATCACTTAATTGTGATAGTCGTTAAGCTAGTTGGAGACCTACTAGGCAGCTTGAAAACTCCAACAATAGGTTGACTAGCCTATCTCCACCGATCCGCAGGGGGCATGCGTGGTGGAGTATCTGCCCATTCCTTTTCATTCTAATTTGTGAGAGGAGGCATGTGCTCAGCAGTGGGACATTACAAATACAAATGAAATACCTTCTGCAATAGCCTACATCTTGGTTACATAGTTTTCCTTCGTCAGAAAAACGACTTAGACCCTCCGGTGCCTCTGCCCCATTATTAACAGAGATGAGAAAAGGAGTACCATCGGCCACGTTAAACGTGAAGTACCGGGGCCGATGGCAATTTTTTCCCAAAGGGAGTAAGTCAGAAAAATAGTGGTTGATCCGTATGTACCTTTTTTTCTTTGATTAGACTTGACCATAATCTCACCATGTCCGAAAGTGGTAAGCACACAAAACTTAGAAACCTAATGTTGTTGTTCTCAAGTGCAGCTCACAACATTATCCAGCCCTCATCAAAACTATTTCACTTGTAGGTGCTCGAATCCACTTCAAAAAGATGATCATAGAATTGAAAAAACTAATGTTAGTTACTTATAATATAGATTGTTTTTTTTTTGCAGGAGTTCATTTTAGAAGAGTTCAGAGCAAATAAAGGGTTACGGGATGCCAAGAAGACACTTATGAATATGCATGAAGCATTAAAAATAACATTAGCTGCCAAAAATGCATGTCTTTCGCAATATAATGGTGCGTCCATGCTACGCGAAGCGAGCACGAGCCGAGTCTCGATCGAACAGGATTCGTTCGTTGCTCCCGATTTCAAGCGTGGAGGTACTCAACGAGCCTTCAACGAGCCTACAACGAGCGCGATGCGAATCCCTGTGTTCGTGAAAAAACTGACAATCGGGCGGAGCGCAGTGGAGCACGCTACGAATGCTCGATCAAGGCTCGCAAGTCCGTCCTCGCTACGCGAATCGTGCTCGCAGTGTGCTCGTTCGTGGCTCGGCTCGTGGTCGGTTCGCCAAGCATGGACGCATCATAAGAGTTTTACTTTTCTAGATGATTGTTGTTTCTTAAAATTGTAATAATAAACATATTATAAATTGTAAATAAATAATTAGTTCTATTTTTGTGCTATAAGCATGTGGTTGAAGATCTTTCGAATGAATAAATATAGTAATTCTGCATTATGTATCTGTTTATTAAAATGTTTTCCTTCGATAAAAGGAAAGGTATTTTAAAACGTCGGATTCGATATCGGAAACGGATTCAAACATTTCCGAGGCTTAATTTAAGCAATTGCTATTTCAATTTAAGCAATTGCTATTTTAATTTAAGCAATTGCTATTTTAATTTAAGCAAATGCTATTTTAATTTCCTTAGAACAAATACAATGTACTAAATATAGTACATAATGGCTTAACTCGACGTTATGAATGACTTCGCACAATTTTTTGTTGTTCCAACAGGGTTTGAGTTACGTGAGGGAAATAAATACAAGCTTTGGCAACAAGCTTATTTATCGCTAAGAACTGCTGCAATCAAGGATGTCTAGGTATAACAAATCACACACGAATTCGTTGGTATATTTTATTAGGGTTACCGCAAATTCTAGGGTTTTCTAATTCTGGGACCTAGACGTGTAATTAACTATCAACGGTACATGCGTCACTACCATGGAGGGAGAATATTTTTAGAGTCAGCGTTAACAACATTATTACCTTGTGTGAAGCGTGGGCAGTTTGCATATAGATACTGTCATAGATATATTATATCGTATCATCATCATCATCAGCCTATAATGTCCCACTGCTGAGCACAGGCCTCCTTTCACAAATCAGGGTGAAAGGGAATGGGCAGATACTCCACCACGCGTGCCCACTGCGGATCGGTGGAGGTAGGCTAGTGGTCAACCTACTGTTGGAATTTTTCAAGCCGCCTAGGAGGCATCCAACTAGCTTAACGACTATCACAATTAAGTGATAACCGGGACCAACGGCTTTACGTGCCTTCCGAAGCATGGAAACGCTCGATTTGAAATACCACTAGGCGGTCACCCATCCAGGTACCGACCAAGACAGACGTATCTTAACTTTGCCGATCGATTAAGAACGGCTAATCATGCTACACCACGAGCGCTTCAATATCGCTATATATCGTATACTAGTGATTTATTGTCAGAAGAATATCATAAAGAGTCTGTCATTTGTTTTCGGTAAAAGTATCATATATCACTTGAAATAATTGGCCTGCTATACAAAAAACTTAAACCGACTTCAAAGTACACTAAGAAGAAATCAAATCCGGTCCTGATCTGATGACAATGGGACCAAGCGGGAAGTGTACCCTTCCAGACAAAAAAATAATTTTCCAAGTCGGTTAATAAATGACGGAGCTATGAGGTAACAAACTTTAAAAAAAACACCGAATTGAGAACCTCCTCCTTTTTTTGATGTCGGTTAAAAAACTCTCCTTCGGGTCAGGCTGGTAAAAGGCGAGAAATTGGCACTCATATAATTGTATTTAGTCGTTCAAACTAAAAAAAACCATTGACCTTGACGACTCATCCTATGTGAAATAGAGTATAATTGTTTTATTTTTCTGATTGGACTTTATGTATACTAGAAAAACTTATTCTTCAAGAACTTGTTTTATAAATTCGTATAGGTACACAGAATATGAAAACTATAATACAAATATAGATTGCTCTCTCTTTTGAATTTCATTACTCCTAATGTTATCTGAAATAATAGTGCTGTATTCCGAACACGCACGCTAAGGGTCAGAACTATGTCAAAGGGTTAAAAGAACCCGTATTAAAAAGTTCCTCCACTTGTATTAAGCCGTTGGCTCTGAATATACTTCACGAAGTTGAAAATCGCACCACAAACTTAACTCTCACGCTATGAATCTTATTACCGTGTATTAAAGTTCAATACTGCTTGTAATACGTGTGAGGAGAATACGGTAAAGTCAAACTACCCTTATCCTTTGGAATGTAATTGCTATTGAATACGAGATTTTTATAGTGATGTAGTGCGTTTGGGATATGTTTTTTTTTTTGTAGTTGAACTTGTTTTTTTAAGGCTTTTCACATGGGTTCAATTTGAATAATCTACATTTATTTGGAACGTTTATTTGTGTTTAAAATAGAATTTATGCGGGATAGTAAGTTAACTATGTCCCTCTCCATATTATAGGCTTTCTGTTGGTCTAGTTTCATCGCGATCGGTTCAGTGGTTTAGTCGCAGGATGAGTTATGCATTGATAAATTATTAGAAGAGATCCTTTCTATACATTTCAATCCTATTATAATGAAGAATATATTATATCATTTATAGCTAATATAGCATATATTACAATATTACATGGAAAAAAACATTTTACTGTTAGGTTAAATTGAATGGTAAAAAGAAATATATCGTCAGTAGTAAGTGACAACCCTAGTTGGCTATAAAGATTTTTGTGGAGTTAAATTACGTCACAGAAAGAAAAACCTACGACAACTTTCAATCAACTCACCACTTACTAAAATGGACTACTTCATTATTCCATCAAAAACCGTAAAAAACCACCAAAAGTTCGCTATCTTAAAGTACTAAAAAAACCGTCCGACCTTCTTATTCCGTCGATACGTAACCGACTTTGGGTGATTTAGTGCTGAGATAGTTGTCGCACGCGTAAAATTCGACTCATGGCCAAGTAAAAATCAAGCCTCGGCCAAGCTGAAGCCGTCTCTAGGCCAAGTGGGCGCTCGTAAAGTGATTCGCGGAATGGTTTCGCTGATTCGCGATTATTAGAAAGCTCATTGGTGTAAGGAAGATATATATTTTATTTATTGCTGCTGTAACTGTAGTTTTATTGTTTTCTGTAGCTCGTTTTATTGCTTGTTAAGAGCTTACTTTGAATATTTATAGTATTATAACATTATCTGTTTCATTATAGAAGTTACAATGTACGGTTTGTCGTAATTTGAGATAATTTCTGTATAATTAGGAAATCTGTATAAAAAGGAACAAGTATTGACTTACAGATTAATTGATTAAAAGTAGTTCGTAGAGTCTCTGGTCTGTTATTACAAAATTATTTTACAATTAACTAATAAGTGGTTTAAGTCAGTTTTAGTACTTAGTGTCGAAAATTATTATGAGTTTAGTAGATGACGCACATTGGCTCAATCTCAGTTATAATGGAATTGTATCCGAATACTCCGAATGTCATTATTAATTAAAATAGAAGAGTTGACCCCCGGTCATACAAACATGAAATTAGTTTGAAATTAAATTTTACCCTAAGGACCACGTAAATTATCTGGGTTAAAATTCTTCATTTCAACCCAACTGCGTTAAAAGCTGGGCTTGGTTTTATAACTTCGGGATAAATATTGCTCTAAGGGGCCTAATATTGGAAGTATGTTCGATATCAGTTCCAGAGTTTATAAACTTTATACCGCAAAATCAGTAAGTACATCTTCAGGTTTTGAATAAAAAAGCCAAGAAAAATCCTCTCGCAATAATCCTATTTACAGGTCTTTTCCCACGAAACTACAATTTCCCATTGTATCGAACCGTTTTTAGCAAATGACCATCCGGAGGAAAGTGGCTAACATCAATAACATCATTTATATTTTGTATTTATATCTCACGACTTTTTTATCGTATCATAATGTCGTGCCTACTCGTCGCCAGGCTCACCGGGGAGGGAGGAAGGGCCGGTAACGCGTGAGTGATGCTTCGTGTGTTGCAACCGTATGCTTATATGACAACTTATAAAAAAAATAGATACTCTTTTCTTATAGTATAGATTTAAATAGAAAGAAAATTATTTAAAATCAGAAATAACATCCCCTGAGTGAACTATGACCTAATAAAGATAAGTTGGCAACATCATTATAATCGTGTTTTTTACTTTTTATTTTTATTTTATTGTAGGTACTGTGTAATTTTTCTAATGTTTTTTTATGCGTCGAATGGCGTTCAGAAATAAAATATTTTTCTTTCTTTCTAATAAAATTAATGTTATGTTGAGTCATATGTTTGATTTTAAAACAGTTTTATAAGAAAGAAACGTAACTTTGTTACTTCTTCATCATTCTTTCATGTGCTGGTAAAATGAAAATAATATATGTAAATATACTGTATGTCCTGAGTCTGGGTGTATTTATGTATATTAAGTATGTATTTACAAACAAAAAGTAGTATATGTATTATATCAGTTATCTGGTTTCCATAGTACAAGCTCTGCTTAGTTTGGGATCAGATGACCGTGTGTGAGGAATGTCCCAGGATATTTATTTATTTATATTTATTTCGAAAAATACACACAACACTACAAAAAAAATATAAATATGAAACAAATAGCACATAAAAAAAAACAAAGTAGTGTTGTGTGATATCAAAATTGGTCAGCGACTCAGTATAACACTGTTATCCCGAAACCGGGTAACAGCACTGGTTTTCAGTCGCTGCCATTAGTGACATCACGCACGGACAGAACACAAAAGACATAACAGTTAATTTAACATAAAGAAAAAGACATAAGTGGGAAAACGCACGATAGAACAACAAAAAACATACAACCAGACAGACGACAATATACATATCATTATTTAAATTAACACAAAGAAAAATACTTTATTTGAATCAACATAAAGAGGAAAAATGTGAAGGTACACGCATGATAGAAAAAAGTTAATAGTAGGTACATAATAACACCCCAACATTAACATTTAGCCAAGCAGGCAGACTAGACCAACTATATGAACAACCAAATAACAAAATTACTTACATTCTTGTGATTACCTAAGGTTTATGATATGAATCTTGTATGCATGCCGAGAGAACATATACCTATAACTTTTGCAAATTCAAAAAATAGACTCAGTCGTTTACTCAATAATTTTATGTTGCCTAGGGCACAAATTGGTGGCGTGGCGGCAAATCCTTCCAGCAAGTTTCAAGTACTTCTTCTTCTTTAAAAAAATATATATTCATCCGAATTGAGAACCTCCTCCTTTTTTGAAGTCGGTTAAAAATCAAGAAGAACTGCCTTTACACAATATTTAAGATAGTAAATTGTAAGAGTAGTGTAGATTCAAACATCTATTCGTCCTACCTATCAAACCAATATTTAGTGAAAACCTAATGGTAAACTAAAATAATATCGCAGTCGTATCGTGTTCTTATAAACTGACACCCAAGCAGATTCACCTTCAGAGGAACAAACTAATAAAACCAGGGAAAGACACAAAAGATGGCGGACAATGGACGCGCGTAATGGCCCCCGGAAGTCGAGCCAGATTCCGGATGTTGTCACATATGACGTCACGTCCTTAGAGAATGGGCCAACTGTGTGACGTAGAGTATTTTTTATGAATAGTAGTAAAAATGAAATGAAGAATGAAGGTCAAGTATTATGAGGGCTTTCCCTCATAATACTTGACCTTCCCGCCTCATCAACCTTTGTTGATGAAGCGGGATAATACACTAGAAGATAGAACAAATCCAGATCTTCTTTTACATTTTAAGCGCTATTATTTATGTCTTTTCCAAGTGCTCATCGCACAGCTCGGCAAAGATAAGCAATCACCGGTGAGGACGGTATCTGGATGGGTGACCGCCTAAGTGGTATTTCAACTCGAGCGTATTCTGTGCAAAAAAAAATTCTAAATTCAAAATCATTTATTCAAATAGACCTTCGCAGGCACTTATGAAATGTCTGACTCTAATACTCTAATACCGGTTCGGTAGGTTGCATTTGCTGAGAAATGCCGGCAATAAACTCAGCAATTACTCTTTTCAAAACAAGCTTAGATTCATTACATAATATTTACATTCTAATCGCACTGAAAACAATTGCGTGCTTCTTTATTATAGTCGTTAAGCTATTTGGAAGCCTCTTAGGCGGCAACAGTATTGAATGCCAATCCAAAGTGGGCATGCGTGGTGGAATATCTGCTTTTTCCCATTCACCCTCTTTAGTGGAAGGATGCCCGCGCTCAGCAGCGGGACATTATGGGCTGATGATGATTCTGATTTATGGCAATCTGGTTGGTTCAGGTAGGTACTCCGTACCGTTTCTCTAGCCGCTTGATTACCTAAAGGGAACTTCCAAAGAGAACTTTGTAGTTCTATTTTATTAGGTGTAAAATAATAAAATTGGTTTTCCATCGGCTACGAAATATTTTACGAAGTCTCAATATTTATTGTTACAATGAAATAATACTTTGTTGTATTGTATATCATAAAATATTATTATAGTATTATAGAGGAATAAAGTGTTCGAGTAATACAAATAAAATAAAAATAATAATGCCTACGAGAGATGGTGACAATTCTTGACGCGTTGACACGATGTAACTTATTAATGGTATATTCGATGTAATGTATGTGTATTATGCCCATGTTTCTGCTTATCTCTTCAATAATATAATGGTCCGGAAGGCCTGCCGATGCAAACGTGCCCGACGCGCTGCACCACCGCGGCAGTTTCATCAAAATGAAATGCTATACACAAAATATAAAGAATAATGGGTTTCAGATGAATCAAAAGAAAAAAGATCTTTCAGACTTTTTATTGAATTATATGAATTACTTTGCAACGAATTATATCAAGCGTGCTGCCGTCACCCCCTACCATTTTATAGATATCAATACTAGACTAGTTCCTAATACTACAGATTATAATGCAATTTGGAACCTAATCGTGACAAAGCAAATAAAGTATGTACCGAAAACAAATTGCCTGTTTACAAATTTAAATTATTGTGGACGATCGACATCTGCAAAATGTTTCACAACCACAACAAAAAGGGCATCATCGCGATTTTTTGATAATAGTTGCCATCTCAATCGGTCGCGGGTCGCGAGGTGGTTGCTGGTACTGCATTCCTTTTTAGGTTTCGTAGTTTATAAAAAAAAAAATTGATTAAATAATTTGACAAACACTTAACATATTATATAGCTTTTTAATATGGGCATTTCATTATCCTTCCTAGACGATGAGTAAAATTCACAGAAAAAAGTTATTTATCAGTGAAACAACAGTATAAAAGAACTTAGTCGTATCTATTAAAAAAAACTTTTCCGATAAAAAATTGCGTGTGTAATTATGACATTTTATGGTCCACGTAGAATCTGAGTATGGTCTTTATAAATTTTATTTTATTTATTTGTTGGTATCCAAAATAAGAATATACTCAGTTTTGTATTATTCATCCTAATCCTTAATAATCCTAACTCATACTAAAATGCGAAAGTGAGTTTGTTTATTTGTTTTTACACCTTCACGCCTCAACTACTCAACGGATCATCATGAAATTTGGCATGCAGATAGCATTTATGGTATGGAGAAGGACATAGGCTACTTTTATCCCGGGAACGCGGGTGAAACCGCGGGGAACAGCTAGTAATATATAAATAAAAGCAAGCTTGGGAAGAAACATATTGTTCCTTTGTATGCTATTGTTTCGAAAATATACGATTGATTCCACATCATCACAATGCTGTATCAAATGTCTGCAAAATAAATGCTTCCAATCTCAAGCTTCCAATATTGTACTTTATGCTTTCATTTATTTTCACCCATATAGGAACTTTTTATTTTGATTCCATAGACATATAAAAAAATCAAGACGGACACCTTATAAGAAAGTGAAGCAAAAAATTTTCTACGTGTGCGTGAGTAAAATCAGTACTGGCCCAAGCAGGCACAAATGGTACTGAGCCTTATTGTCACTGTCAATGTCCTCAATGTGGAATGACAACCGATCGGCTTCCTATGGTCTATATGTGTGTGTGAGACCATGTATTTACAAGAACGCCGGCTTCCTATTACTTGCGTCACGACCGTTCCGTCTTTCATTTTTTTCTTGGTCTGAGGTTGATTCATTTATGCTGCTTTGGTATAACTATTTAGAATAATTATAATTATAAACACAGCGCATTTGCAAAAATTAAATTCTGAAGAAAATCAAATAACTATTAATACGGAGAGAAGGGACACACACCCCTCCGTGAATTTATCAACACGCACGAAATAATGTGAGTACTTACCCCTGATGCGAGATTACAAAATGTACTTCTTCTTTTTATGTTTATTGGTTGACAAACAGGCAGACGGTTCACCGCCGCCTATGGACATCTGCAATACTAGCGGTATTGCCGATGTTGCCAATTGATCTCGGCCAGGAAACGCGCCGGCTTTTGTATTGGAACCTTTAAGCCGATTCGCGACCCTGATAGCATTGCCCGCCCAATGACCCATGACCTTAGTGCTCGTGGGCCACTATCTACTAATTATAAAAAAACAGAATTATTACGTGGTGTAACGTAGTATAAATGGGTTTTCAATTGTTTATTTTTTATTGTAGCTTTCGATTATCATTCGATTTTTCAGTCGATCAATCGTTCTTTTTAATATAAAATTTATTGTGTTTACTTGGTTAATTGTCTATAGCCTTTTAATATTAGGGTTTATAGCCAATTAATCAATGTTTAGTTAAATGAACATTTCTTTAATTATTCCTTCTTTTTTATTGAAATACAGGAATAAAATATTGATTTTAAATCGATAAGGACTGATCGGATTGTCTGGTAATTATATCAGTTTCCTTTTTTGGAGTCCTTTGGGTGTACTAGAGTTGCCAACATTATGGATAAAGATTACATACTGACGTATTCTACAAATTTACTTAACCACCAAAAGCCTACCTATTTTCTACATTCTTATGCAAATATTCTGAAAGTGACTGAATAGTTCAACGATATGTACCTACCTCAATAAAATATCGTCAATTGAACCGATCTCAATAGAAATTTCAATTTCATTGCCCATATGAATGCGTGGATCTGACGTGATTCTCTTTGTACAAAGATTCGTATTGACATGCCTTCTTGTCCTGAATTTGATGGAACTTTTTTATGATGTAATATGATGAATATTAATGTAAGTATTGAGAAGCATTGGAAGCGCTCGTGGTGTAGCATGATTAGCCGTTCTAAATCGATCGGCAAAGTTAAGCTACGTTTGTCGTGGTCGGTACCTGGATGGGTGACCGTCTAGTGGTATTTCATATCGAGCGTTTCCGTGTCGGAAGGCACGTAAAGCCGTTGGTCCCGGTTATCACTTAATTGTGATAGTCGTTAAGCTAGTTGGATGCCTTCTAGGCGGCTTGAAAAATTTCAACAGTAGGTTGACCACTAGCCTACCTCCACCAATCCGTAGTGGGCACGCGTGGTGGAGTATCTGCCCATTCCCTTTCACCCTCATTTGTGAAAGGAGGCCAGTGAGAATGATGACGATGATGATGATGATTGAGAAGCATTTCAATAAATATTAATTTTAATTTGGAAATAGGTATAGGCCTAATTTTTAATATTTATGTGTAATTGACATTTTATTTTGAATTTTTGTAGTGTCTTTTAATATTGATTAATGTAAAGTTTAAATAAGTATTTTTGAAATTCTAATGTAATTAAAATTGTATTTAATTTATAATAATTTTGTGTATTTGCATGCTTTATAATAAGGCGGGATATATATTCGGACCGATTTTTAATTGTAAGAGAGTATCCCTGCGAATAAATTTATTTCATTTCATTTCAAATTTATTTCATTTTAAGTACTTTTGTTCTCTATGTTGTTTTTGTTTTTTGGTGTACAATAAAGTGTTATCTATCTATCTATCTATCTATCTATCTAAAGTTTAGGGTTTTATCTAACTTAGAGTTGGCTTTACAGATTGCAATTTTGTTATAGAGTCGTTTTTACAGACAGCCTCATTCATCGTCGTCGTCTCGGTTAAGGTAAAAGGGACTTTTAGGGGCCACTAGTGGCGACCATATTAGTGCGGACGTGTTTTTCAATATACTTTGTACAGCATCGGCGCATACCGAGCGTTTCAGTGGCCGCGTCAGAGCCACAAGCTGCGAGAGTCAAGCCACGCTCGCTTCTGTGGCCGCGCTTTAACGTTCGACTCGCGCGCACACACGGTCACAGTTGCTGGCTTCAATTGCACAATGAACAATGTATTCTAGCCGCAAGTGGCTGCCACTGGTGGTGGCGGCGTGTAGTGGTCTGTCCCCACTGGCGTAAATGTCGTTTGCTATGCAGATGACACGTTGGTGGTCGCCAGTGGGGATACCTTCGAGAGGACCAAAGAGCTCGCCGAGCTTGGGGTAGAAGTCGTCGTGGCCAAAATACGCGAGTTGGGTCTGGAGATAGCGCCTCATAAGACCGAGGCGCTATGGTTCCACAAACTGCCTAGGAGCAGGGAACCACCCGACTCGCGCGTCCATGTGGGTGGGTTGGAAGTTGGGGTGGGGCGGTACATGAAGTACTTGGGCCTCACCCTAGACAGTCGCTGGGGCTTCGAGGAGCATTTTGATCGCCTAGTCTGCATTAGTCTCTTGCATTCTTACACACACCCCAACAAACACGCACAGCATACACACACCCCCACATCATATCAAACCACCTTATTGACATTGTTTTGCAAACTTGGCGAATAAATGGTTACCTACAGGACAGGCTTAGCCTAGTGTAGGAGCCATGGCAATCAACCTTCATAATAAGCCAACAATCTCTCACACACACATACAAAGTACACTTCACATTTATTTTATTTCTTTGTTTAATATTTTGATAAATTTCGCATTGTTTTTCTTTTTATTTGAGTTCTTTTGTAATTGTATTGTTTTGTTGTGATGAGATTAATAAATATATTTCTATTTCTAAAAAAAAAAAAAAAAAAAATTTCTAAATGGTTTAAAGGCGTTAATTTTTTCGGAATCGAAGCTGTTAGGCGATTATCACACTGCCACGCATCATGCTGCATGTTGCGTGTCAACGCACCTATAACGCGCGTACTTGCGGGAGTGCAGTGCATCTGTGATATAGGCGCGTGATCTGAATGAACGCGCGTGGATGCATTTTCTATGTGTTGGACTGTGCGTGTTTTCTATATAAACGGGGCGAAATTGCCGCGATTCTCTCGCGCGAATGCAACCTTTCTCAGCAGTGGTAACACACACGACGCGCGAAGAGTCCGGCGCACAACCCTTTTTTTTCACACAGACTTTTTATGAGCCGCAGACTCCATCTCACAAAAAGCACGTCGTCTGCGCTGCCCGTTAGTCGTATAAAAATAAATAAGTAGGTAATAAAGAATTGTTTATTTTAAAGCACTTGGTGAATCTAATTTCAAATTCTAGTGACTCACAAACATTCATGCAATTCTCAAGTATGCTATAGCATACAAAGATATGAACACTAAATAAAATCATGAAATGCTATTCTACAATAGAACTTTACATAACGACTCTCCTCAAAAGCCACCAAGGAGAAATGCGAAAGCCTGGCATCGGTAATATCATGAACATACAAATATGTTCAGAACAGATATCGAACCACAGACATAAATCTAAATAGATACGCAAGTCCCTCTATCCGTATGAAAACCAAGCGTGTAACTTTTTTTGTACCTACCATAATGTCACAAGATTGATTTAGTTAGGCTGGCATTAGATTTTTAACGTGAAAATGAACCGATCCTATTAGTCAGGTAAACACATCCCTCGCCACACATCTCTGGTGGACATGCAGCCTTCTGCAAGTTCCTTGTCCGCGCGAAACAGTTTCCAAATAAGAATTGTTCTCCCTTTTTGCACAGATATTGACACGCGAAGTACACGCACTCGCTATTTAGATGTATATCTGCCGTATATCCTGAGGTCATATTCCATATATAAAAGTGGAGGATAAAACGTGCTGTTGAGAAAAGGCATGTATTTAACGCGGTGACAAATTAATCTGAATTTGGTATTTATAAAAAATGAAAGGAGGTACTAAAAATAATAGGTTGGCAGCTAAAGTGAAGGATCATTTTAAATAGAAAGCAGCAGCTAAATAAGCTTTGTTTTAATTTAAACTGGCATCGATATTCTTGTTTTGGTAACTGAATTTATTGTTAGGCGAAGACTTGATGGCGGATAAAAAGTAGAAAATAGGCTTTCTTAAATTATATAATGAGGTTGTATATAAAGTAAACTAAGATGAGAAGAAAATATGAACATGGTCATATAAAACATACTTTGTGCGACATTTTAAGAGCTCTAATTAAAGCAAATAGTGGCATGCAAAAAAAATAGTGTGTGTCTATAGATTTATTTCTTGACTTTTATTTTCAACACGCTTTTATTAGCTTCACCTGGAAACATGGAATTGCTTCACAGTCTATGGAATCTATTGGAATCGTCTGATGCATGATGATGCATTTCAGTTTTAGTTTTAATTTTAGTTTCAGTTTCAGTTTCAGTTTCAGTTTTAGTTTCAGTTTCAGTTTTAGTTTTAGTTTTAGTTCCAGTGCTTACCCTCCTACTCCATCATCAGACCCTGAAAACCTTACATGGTTAAAGTTCATCTCACGACAATTCCAACAAACCCAAACACGGCCAGGATACGATGATCCACTATGGAGTTCGAGTGCTTACCATCCGACTCCATCATCAGACCCTGAAATCTATATACAGTCAAAGTTCATCTCATGACAATTTCTCGAACACGGGTAGGATACGTTGCTCCACTATGGAGTTCCAGTGCCTACCCTCCTACTCCATCATCAGACCCTGAAAATCATACATGGTCAAAGTTCATGTCACGACAATTCTAACTACCCCAAACACGGCCAGGATACGATGATCAACTATGGAGTTCCAGTGCCAACCCTCCTACTCCATCATCAGACCCTGAAAACCATACAAAATCAAAGGTCACTGTTTTCGGTCCCGAAACCAGAAGACCCCGGTTCGAGTCCAGCTGTTTTTTTTTAAATTCGAATCTAAATATAATTTCCAAAAAAACCAGGTTCAACTCGGTCATCCAGATACTAATTATGATGCCACAAACAAAAATACTGAAACCCTAATTCTTAATTATAGTACCCATTTAAATTTTTACAGCTGCTTGCAAATCGCAGCCCGAAAGTGTATTTTTATATGGAAGCCTATAGTTGCCAATAATACAATGTTTGTTATCCCACTGTCAATATTAGTCGCCAAGTCATTATTTATAGTACCCCACCTATTATTTCTATGTGCCTGTTTAATATATTTGCTACCTTAAAGATGCTGCCACTATTTGGTTTTTATGATACCTTGCAATTTGTAGCCCATCTAATTTAATAGTTACCAAATTATTTAATCGCTGCCAAGTTATTTTTTTAGTAACCAATAGTTAGTCGCCCTTTAATTTGTTAGTCGCCTCGAAAATAATTAGCCTTGAGAAAATATGAATGAACAAGATTGTGATTGGATTGGTCGATGGGGATGTTGCTTTTTTTGCGATGTTAGGGTTGTTAATGAGTAGGTACTTCCCTAGACTCGATTTAAACATTGATAAGTTTACCGGGTGAAGTTGTTTTCTAAATTAATGGTACAGTCTATAAAACCATGCAGTCGTTCGACGAAGACGTCTAGACAGGGCAATCGTGCGGCGTGTGAGGGGCGAGACGCGGGAAAGCCGAGCCCGACCTGCCAACAAAACGATGTTAGTAGCTCGGGACACAGCATACTTTATCTGGCCGTCGTGATACTATCTAGACGTTGTCGGCATTTTCCACGAGATCAAAGGCGTCGGATGACTGTATGGTTAAAGTAAAAGTTGTTCAGCATGACTAATCTAACATAGGTTTTGAAAATATGCCATCTCGAAATCTCCACCCAGTATAGTTTGTAAACTTCTTTCGTGAATTGAATTTAATTCGAAAAAAGTGTAATGAATCAAATTAAAGTTGTATAACAATATTCATAAAGTGTATTCTTTTCACAGGTCAACGGATCGTGGGGTCTTCCAGCGTTCGTGTGTGACGTGTACATAGCCATGGACGTGACGTCATCAACGTCCAGCATATTCAATCTCGTCGCCATCTCTGTTGATAGGTGAGAATATTGTTCATGTAAATTTTATGGAATGTTGATTCGTTTGGAGTTTTCTGTCGCAAATATCGTATAATGATAGTCAAGTCCTATCTCTTTCTATAGCAAATCAAATAATTGGACTGTTTTACAAAAAACTTTAACCGACTTCAAAGTACAATAAGAAGTAATCAAATCCTGATCTGATGACAATGGGACCAAACGGGAAGTGTACCCTTCCAAACAAAAAAAGAATTTTCCAAATTGGTTAATAAATGACGGAGTTATGAGGTAACAAACATTAAAAAAAAATACAACCGAATTGAGAACCTGGCTCCTTTTTTTGAAGTCGGTTAAAAACAAAGACAAGAAAATTATATTTTATATTAGCTAGAAGAAAACATCCACAGTAATTTCTTATCTATTCTTTAATAATTGGACTGTTTTACAAAAAACTTAAACCGACTTCAAAGTACACTAAGAAGTAATCAAATCCTGATCTGATGACAATGGGACCAAACGGGAAGTGTACCCTTCCAGACAAAAAATAATTTTCCAAATTGTTTAATAAATGACGTAGTTATGAGGTAACAAATATAAAAAAAAAAAAAAAACAACTGAATTGAGAACCTCCTCCTTTTTTTGAAGTCGGTTAAAAACAAAGGCAAGAAAATTATATTTTATATTAGCTAGAAGAAAACATACACAGTAATTTCGTATCTATTCTTTAAAAAAAAACGCATCTAGATGGGTCCTTTTTGACAAAAAACAGTTTTTGAGCTCTTACGTCTTGCGTTAATTTGAAATCTCGTTTTCGACTGTCTAATATAGGTCTAGATTTTAGCTTGTATATGTTACTGTAAAAGCCCGATTATATTACCGGTAGATCCTAGGTTTTACAATTACAGCTTAGGATTTACCGACATGAGCTGGTAAATGAAAGTTTCGACGTTTGAGACGATTATTTGGGGTTTTACCTTTAGAGTTAGGTACGAGCTAGGTTTTACCAGTGATGCTTAGTAAATGTTGGTTTAAGGTATAAAACAATGAAATATGATTAAAAATTTGAAGATTACAGAAGAGTTCGGACTACTGACTCGGTAAATCCTAGGTTTTTGTCACCGCCTAGTGGTATTTCAAATCGAGCGTTTCCGTGCTTCGGAAGACGTTGGTCCCGGTTATCACTTAATTGTGATAATCGTTAAGCTAGTTGGAGGCCTAATAGGCGGCTTGGAAACTCTAACAGTAGGTTGACCACTAGCCTACCTCCACCGATCTGCAGTCGGCACGCGTGGTGGAGTATGTGCCCAGTCCCTTTCACCCTGATTTGTGAAGGGACGCCTGTGCTCAGCAGTGGGACATTATAGGCTGATGATGATGATGAAATCTAAGGTTTTTCAGATAAATCTTAGGATATACCTACAGATGTTCGAGCTTTTACAGTGACATATAGGTATATGGTAACAAAATGGAATAAAGGTCATTGTATCTAACCACACATTTAATTTTGTGTGACACTTGACACTAAGTGTCACACAAAATAATTCAGGATAAATTATTCCACTTAAATGTCTACACGGAAAATAAATCTTTTTATTAAGATGTTTGCAGCAGCACAATATATATTAATTAGTATGACCTGCATTCTGTGATGGAAACAGGGACTGGCTTAGCCTGCTTCCTGAAGCACGGAGAGGGTATTATTATTACAAACTGCAACTTCGGAACGGCGAATAATTTAAGTCAGTTTTGAGTATAAATAGCTTGGTTGGTTGTGTGTAAATTATAATGACATCAATCGTTTAAAGAGTATAGTTAAGAAGTATAGATATACAGAGGAAAAGAAGGCTTACCGCTTATTCATTAATAATATTATATAAATATATGTATGTGTTTTTTCTTACCTACGATGAAACATGTCACACAGTTGTATTTCTATATATTCAAAGATGCGACAGTGCACTTTTTGCATAAAAAAAGTATTTTTTAAACGACGATATTCAAAAAATTCGAAATCATTTATTCAAATAGACCTTCGCAGGCACTTATGAAAAGTCTGACTCTAATACCGGTTCGGAAGGTTGCATTTGCTGAGAAGAGCCGGCAATAAACTCAGCAATTACTCTTTTCAAAACAAGCTTAGATTCATTACATAATATTTACATTCTAATCGCACTGAAAACAATTGCGTGCCCCTGCGCGGCGGCAAAATTACAAAGAAGTATGTACAAAGAAGATATGTATTTTTTATTACAAGCTTTTATTTAGTTTTTTCACCTGTCCGGTGTGTGTAAAAGAATCTTGCTAGTTAAATTTGACCCACTTCCCATTGTCCGATTGAGCTAAGGTATACATTAGTATGCGACGGCGGCCTGCTTCCACTGCAGAGGGAGCGACCAGGATTCCGCATCGCACACGCTTGCGGTGTGCCCTGCGTGGGAACCTGAGCGGCGGATCCTGGTCCAAGAAATTGGACGGAATCTCTCCCTGCCAGCAGTCGTGTCGGCGATGCTGAGCGGGGATACAGCGTGGAGAGCAGTAGCCTCCTTCTGTGAGACCGTAATGGTCCAGAAGGAGGCTGCTGAGCGGGATCGGGAGAGGGCCGATCCCACCCGGAGGCGAAGCCGCCGGGCCACAAATGTGCCTCGTCGCGGCCCCCCTGCCCTGTAGCTCGGGCTTAGAATAACAGCTACGGTGTTCCCCTGCCTGTCGTAAAAGGCGATTAAACGGGGCCTTTGGGGTCGTGGGCAATCAGAGCGGGGGCTCCATGCGCCCAGAAGCGACCCCAAGGAGGACGATGAGTCGATGTGGTCACGACTCATCGTGCGATAGCACAGCGAGGGTGCTGGGGGGAGGTGTCACACTTCCCCCGGGACGAGCTATCTTAGCGCCGCGCTTGGAGGGGTGAGCAGGTACGCGTTCAACACGAGAGCCCGCCCCCCTCTCTATAGCGCAGATGGCGACCACCGTGGGGTTTTAGCCGGTACAAGTCCGGCATAACCTGGCCGCTACCCCCGAGGCGGTCGGGTATCCCATGAGGATTTCCCCAAGCAAAAAAAAAAAAAAAAAAGGTATACATTAGTATAATGAATGAAAATGCAAGTATAGATAACAAAAAGTACAATCACCATAAAAAACTTGTTTTAAAGATTTTACCAAAAACTTATTCGAAATTAAAATTAAATTTATTATATAGCCTTTTCATCTAAAATTTTTTTTAGGGTAAATCGATTCCCTGGTTCACCAAAAATAACCTTGTTTATCAGATTTCGTGGTCCCTATAAAAACCTTTATCTCATACAGGTACATTGCAGTCACCCAACCAATCAAATACGCGAAGCACAAGAACAACCGACGGGTCTGGTTCACCATAGTCCTGGTGTGGTTAATATCAGCAGCGATCGGAGCCCCCATAGTCCTGGGTCTCAACGACACCCCGGACAGGAACTTCGACGAGTGCTTGTTCAACAGCCAGAACTACGTAATCTACTCCTCATTGGGGTCTTTCTACATCCCCTGTATCATGATGATGTTCCTTTATTATAATATTTTTAAGGTAAGATAAAAGGTTGTGTTCTCAAAGGCTTTAATTCTTTTAAAAAAATTAAAGAGACTGATATATGATACACTAGATTCAGGAAGGTACTAGGGTAAAGTAAGTAAACGGTAGGTACTACCCTGCCACTGAGTAATGGTTTCCTCTCAATGTTTAAACCTCAAGCTCAAGCTGATTGTAGGATTCGAATCCACAAGGTTGGCAACAGCATTCGAGGTCTCTATTGCTGAGCTATGACCGCCTTTAACTTAACTGTATCTGTTTGGGTCTTTTTGAGGTGCAAGTTCGTAGCAGACTGCAAGCAGCAACAGCAGTAATACACAGAAACGAAAGAGAAAGAAGTAGTGTCACTGCGAAACGTCGCCTGCTACTGCTGCATGCAGTCGGCTACGAACTTGTACCTTTATAACAGCACACCGCTTAGATCTAAAAACTTATGCAACTAAAAATATATTTTCATCAAAATTGTTTTGAGGACACAACACAATTTTTATTAATCGTTTTTTGTTTTAAATCATACACACAGGCTTTAAGAAATCGTGCAAAGAAACAAAGAGCAGCTAAGAAACCTCCAGTATCGGGGGACCCTACAACCGGTGCGACGGCCGCAGTCGTGATAGAGAATGTGGCGCAGACGAGACGTCTGGCAGAGACTGCGCTGCATGATGACAGACCTACTAATACTGGGTCTGGTAGCAATGAAGATGACCATGAAGATAGGTATGTTCAATTTTTTACTTATCGAGCAGACTGCCTGTGTGAGTATTAGAAAGACTTCTCAAATGTACCTGTCTTTTTTTTTGTATTTTTTATACCACTGTGGTGGCAAACAAGCATACGGCCTGCCTGATGGTAAGCAGTTACCGTAGCCTATGGACACTTGCAACACCCGCGGGTTGCAGACCCTCAAGAAACCTCTTCACACCCTTTTTAAAGAACCCCATGCTGTACTCCATTGGGAAAACCACGGCGCGACCATTCCACAGTCCGAGCCTCCGCGGAGGAAAACTCCTTTTAGCCCGCACAGTTCGAAACAATTCTGGTTTCAATGTATGAGGATGCATTCCCCGTCGATGGCGAGAGTTGCGATGGTGGAAGGTAGCCATGGGCATCAAGTCGAACAATTCCTTAGAACACTCTCCGTTGTACAAGCGGTAGAACAAATATAAGGAGGCAAAGTCTCTCCTCATACTGAGGGGCTCTGAACCGCTTGTGAGCTCGGTGAACGGCTTGTGTAGAGACACAAGCCGTTCGTTCACCGAGCTCTAAATACGATTCTTGTACTAGTGACACTCTTGTTCTTTATTCAGAGCAGAGCATTGATCACTAGCTTTAGGGACTTACTGAGCGAGGCAGCACAAATCGGGATAATACAAGTTGTCATGAAGTTATTGGTAGGCAACTCTATGCAATTACTGACTTTCAATGAAATCCAAACTAAGTACTTGTTCATCTCTGAGCTCCACTTTCAGTTCTGCTTTGCATAAACAGAAATATTTTCGTTTTCATAACTTTATAATTTGCATTACTTTTTTAGTTTCGACAAGAGATCGGCAGACTTAGAAGCAGATGCCGATGACTGTCATGTCATACCGAACGACAAGTCGACTGAGTTCATGCTTGCAACAGTTGCTGAGGAGACCGCTAAGTAATTATTTTTTATTTGCTTTACCATTAAAATGTATTATTTTATTTATCATCACATGAGTCCACTGCTGAACATAGCTCTCCCCCATTGATTTCCACAACAAAGAGTTTTGGGTCACCTGTGTCCAGCTGCTCCCAGCTTACTATAAACATATAGGTTTGCGTTTGTCCACAATATTACTTAACTGGTGATTGATGATGTGGTAGATTGTGGTCAGCACATAACGTATAGAAGAAAACTGTATACAGATGTAGATGCTTGGCAATACCAGCTTGTAGGTGCTATAAACCACATCAGCATGTGAGGTAAAAAGAGAGAACTCTTACGCCGTTAAGTAGTTCAAATTTATAATTATCTGTGTTTCTTTACTGGACCATGTAAACTGCGTTCAAGTACTTGCATTCTCTAGCGCTATAACCTTAAATATCCTCTCACTGGGGCGGTCTTCGGAACGTGGGTATTTGGTTTATAGTTCATTAGTTGAGCTTGATGCTTTATAAATTATCTTGGACGCATTTTCCTTAACGGTATTAAAATTCTTACGTGAGTAAACCGAGGCTTGGTAAGTTTTTACCTAGTGCAAAACTGTACTGTACCCTGTTTAATTCATAATTTAATGATCATGTCCTTTAAATTCTGAAGAACAAAAGTTGAATACATTAAGATATTCAAATTAAATGCAGAATTATTTAAATATACTACAATAAATTTAGCTATTAGTTTATATATTACTAAGAATTATGCTATTATTATAGACACGTTTTAATTTATGGGTGTCGTTCTAAAAGATAATTTAGTACTTCGAAATAAGTTTGTTTAATAATAGCTGAAACGTGAATTGAAATATTATGAACTCATTTCTGATGGTGCGTCCATGCTACGCGAATCGAGCACGAGCCGAGCCACGAACGAACCTACAACGAGAACGATTCGAATCCCTTTGTTCGTGAAAAAACGGACAATCGCGCTCGTTCGAGGCTCGCAAGCCCGTCCACACTACGCGAATCATGCTCGTTCGTGGCTCGGCTCGTGCTCGGTTCGCCAAGCATAGACGCACCATTAGATATAATGGTAGATAAAACGACTGGTGAACTTAGTTATAAATAAATTAACTATGTAATATCAAATAGACTTTAACTGAATTTTGGAAAATTCTTATACATTTTAGTTACTTTAACAATGATGTGGATAATCCATTTGAAACTATGTAGGTACCTTCTAATAATCAAATTCTTATACATTTTAGTTACTTTAACAATGATGTGGATAATCCATTTGAAACTATGTAGGTACCTTCTAATAATCTTGTAGCTAATGTTTACTTCGCGTATGTTATATTCTTGCTTTGACAGAAATTTCATTCAATTAGGGCATTGCACTTGGATTGTCTAGACTTATATCGATAGCTCTGGGCGTATTTGGAATTATTTTATTATTTGATATCTGATAATATCTCATCTGACAATATTAATCTATACTGGGTGGAGATTTCGAGATGGCATATTTTCGAAACCTATGTTGGATTAGTCATGCTGAACAACTTTTACTATGGGACCAACACTAAATTCTCAATTTTTTTTAAACTTTTCTTATAACCTTGCTCTATCATAATGTATGAAAAGTAAAAAAAAGTAGGTTTCGAAAATATGCGATCTCGAAATCACCACCTGTTATTCACTTTCAGTTATGACTTTTTATCTCATCTATCTCTAAAAAAAATGACAGTGGGAAATATAGAAACGTAAGAAAGAAAAGTTATATTGTCGTCACTATTATTTTGATGTTTTCCTTTAAAATTTGCTGATTATTAAATAGTTAAATTTTATGAGGCTATGTTTTTTTAACAGCACCCCAAAGAAATTCGTCAAGCAGCCAATTCCAGATCCCAATGGGAATAATGACTCAGGGTATGCGCCTTCAAATTTAGAAGATACCATCAGAGAACACGTGTCGCCGCCAGGGTCTCCAGGACTGAAAGATGCCACGGTGTTGAAGAACATGGGTTGTGACGGGTCTAAGTGGAAGAAAAATGGGAAGACTGGAAAATTATCGACGGAATCTAGGTAAATTGATAATTTATTCATTAATTAATCAAATTTCTTGAATGAGACAAATAATACAAAATTACAATAATGAAATCACATTCTTCTGTTCCAGAAATGTATCACTAGCCCTTCATTTAGAGGATGATCTAGAAGCCAGCCAGTATGACCTTCGAGAAGGTTCATCCAAGAAAGAACGTAAAGCCAGTGCAGCGACAGCAAGATTTACAATCTACAAAGCAAACAAGGCAAGCAAGAAGAAACGCGAAAAATCATCAGCCAAAAAAGAGCGGAAAGCAACTAAAACTTTGGCTATAGTCCTAGGTAAGTTTTCACACAGGTGTTTGTTAGAAAATATTTGCGAGATGTTTTGCGAACTGCAAAACATTTTTTGTCTTTTAAACAGCAATTTGTTTAAAAACGTTTTTGAAAAACTTTATGATAAATGATATTAGCCCTAACATCAGCAAAAGCAAATATAATACAAAACAAAATATTCCACAGGTGTCTTCCTCTTCTGCTGGGCACCGTTTTTCACCTGCTCCGTCCTTGGTGCCATCTGCGACAAATTTGAGCTGAACTTCACTCCAGGAGTGACTACGTTCATCCTCACCACATGGCTGGGGTACATCAACTCGTTCCTGAACCCTGTTATTTACACCATCTTCAACCCTGAGTTCAGGAAGGCATTCAGGAAAATACTCCATTGTGGTACCTAGCCCGTGGACTATTTGGTCGTCTTTACGCAGTAGGTCTCAATACTTCGGTATTTCTGTTTGAAGAAGAAAGTTTTTTCCGCTTTTTCCATAAAAAATTTTTTATTTTCACAAAACTGTTGATATTCATAATTATTTTTTATATCTTGGATATATTAACAAAAAGTGTTATTATTCATTTCTTAAGACCCTGATGACAGAGAATGTATCGTGATGGCTCATGATGAGTCTTATCACTGTTTAACAAACTATAAATGTACATTCATTTTTTCCTCAAAATTTTACAAATCTTATGCGTCATTTGGGAACGATGAACAAAATTTAGAGTTTTTTTTAGCTTTAAATAGCCTTTTCTTATTATTATCATTATTATTATTTTTTACAAACTGTAAAAGCTACAACGAAATACTTATATTTTCTTCTTTAATCCTGAGATCTACGAGATGACCAAATTGTACAGAACTAAAAAAAGACATTTCATTGGATTTAAAATAAAAGTGATAACTCAATAATCGTTGTGTTAGCTGTGGAGTAATATCATATCAAAATTGTAATTAATAAATAATAATTTTTAATAAAAACCTTATTAGAATTAATTTTACTAAAAATCAAATGTAAAAAATATAATGCTTCGCTTTAGCTCCAAGTGTTAAATTAGTCGTCAATCAGTATTATAAAAACTATGCCAAAAATTATAGATAAATTATAAATTTTAATTTTTTAAGGTTGTGATTCTTTAATTAATTATTTATTATTTATTTTTTACTGTACAATAATAATGTAAAAGTTTTAGTAATAAATCGTAAATATATAAATGTATAGTAAATATCAGTATTCAAGACACCAAATTAAATGTAGAAAATATAATTATAATAAAAGTTTTCTAAGTACCTACAAACCTAATGCTTTAAACAATTATTTTATTTGATAATTGCTTTTTGTTTTTTAATTTTACCTTTTTCCGTCCACATACTTTCACCGGGTTGTTTTAAGTACCTACATTTTTAATTAGGATAGAATTATTAGATTAATTATTTAATATATAAAAAAATAAAAGTGCACTGCGAGATTTGATGAGGTAGAGATGTTATTATATGCCAAAAATAATAATTTCGATCATATCAACAATAAAATAATAATGTACATAAACTTATTAGCTGTATTATTTTAAACATAAGTAGATCCTATTGTATAAACACATTTAAACTATAATCTAAACTTGCAATCATAGATCTTCCAATTATACGTACAGTCGTTGCAAAGATTAATGAAAAAGATACATATATTAGTTTCAATACTACAATTATTATGTTGTGAAATTGATCTCATTTATTCTAGTCAAAATGTAAAAGCTTTAAAAAATATAAAAGCTGAAACACGAACAAAATATCTGTATCAAAATTTTATTAATTAATAGAATTATTATAGCGAAATACAATTAATTTTGTATTTGATTTATTTCACTTTTTTATAATCCTTTTTATTACGATCCTTTTTTTATTTATTGCTCAATTTTTGTGATATTGTTGCCAATTATTAAATGTTTTAAATGCATTCGCTCAAAAATGTAATTAAAGAATATCATTATGATTTTATTATAACTCGTCTAATTGTGCTCAATATAAATGTAAATATATAAAATATAATCTACTTCTAGGATAAGATACAAATATTCAATAACGAAACAATAAAATAAATGTCTGTATAATCACTATATTTATTTGTATAATAATTGTAAATAATATTTATAATAATAAAAATAACAGGGTTCCTGATCAGAAATCCATAAAGTGTAGATTGTAAAGGAAACCAAATCGTATTATTAGTATAATTCCAAATATATTATATTATTAATTAAACTATTAGCTATAATTAAAATAATAAAAAATATATAGATAATGTTAAAAATGTCGGGCTTAATAGAATGTTTTAGCACAAAAATATAGCGAATTAGTTGAAAAATCTCATTTTTAAACAAAAAAGTATTTTTATTTGATTATCTTTTTTAATATCTGCATTTTACAAGCCATATATTATGATACTTAAAATAAATAGTTCTATATATAACACTAATAAAAATACTATAGATATAAACTGTAAATATTGCAATAATAAACTGTTAGTGATTTTAACATTTATTATGTTTGTTATTGATTTTGAAGTTTTTAAGAATAACAGTTAGTAATAAAAATATTACAAAACTGTAAAAAAGCTATGTCCAAAACGATATAATTGTTAGAAGCGTGTAGTTTTTATTACTGACTGTGTAATACTTGATTATGATATTGTGTACGCTATGTTATCTACGTAAGGTAGTGTTTTAACTTTCTATGCAACATTGCGAACATGATTTAAAATATTCTGTTTTTACATAAACATTTTGTTTTATTTAACATACCTGAAATCCTAAAACCCATTAAGAGGCCGTATGCTAAATTTCGCCGATTTCGCTGATTTACGTGATATTACAGACGTGATTTTACTGTTAAAATACTGTATTTCTGTAAGTTTTAATGCACAACATGAAAGATCATTTTAATTATTATCCAGCAAATGAGCTACTTTTTTAATTTTATTATTTAATTTTGTTTACTCGTCCTCAAACTGGCGGCTGTTTTTGAATTTTTGCTGCAAGGGGTTTAGAATATCACATATTTACGAATTGTTTTGACATCTAAACGGTATGAAAAAATTACAGTATATTGTTATGAAATTCATCTATACGATAAATAGAGCACTTTATACTCTCTCTCTTTATTCACTTTGATATAATAATTTTGAGTAAAAAAATATTTTACTTAGTCAAATCTTAGAGAAAATGGGCGAAGAATTGCTTTTGATTTCAGCTACTTAAAACCCCTGTTCATTAAAATTATAACAACATAAATATACTTCAGTTTAATAAACAATCCATTTCCTGAAAAAAAAATAAGAAAGTTCCATAGTTATGCAATAAAAAATCTTTTAAAATATCCTAAATCTCGCATTAAATAAAACAATGAAAATAAAGAGGTAGCTCATTCATTAGATCACATTTTAAATGATATTTGTGATATTTACATGTACATTTGTGAGAGTGTGAATTAAAACTTGTATAAATACAGTATTTTAACTGTAAAATCACGATTGTTTAGTTCACGTAAATCAGCAAAATTTTGCATACGGCCTCTTAAGCTTGATCTTGAATCTTCTTGGTGATGGAAAACATCGTCAGAAAACTATATCACGGTGGTGGGGTACGACCAGGTCTTTTCTCTGTACGTAGTACCCTCCTGGCTGTCTACCGCTCTCTAGTTGAACATCTATCGACAAGCACCTAGCGGTGTGTTCTGGAAGTTGTACTTGAGGGCCACTTTCCTTCTAGACGTTGTTTAGGTCGGCGGAGCTGGA
This sequence comes from Achlya flavicornis, assembly GCA_947623365.1. NCBI lineage: Eukaryota > Metazoa > Arthropoda > Insecta > Lepidoptera > Drepanidae > Achlya > Achlya flavicornis. The sequence continues at coordinate 12,760,289 of OX392482.1, forward strand.
CAAATTTTAAGTCCCTGCGAATCTATTTTCATAAATAATTTTGAATGTTGAGCAGCTGGTGGAATACCGCGGAATACCTACCTGCATATCACTCTTATGACGATACAAGTCTGTAATACTTTCATCTAATCTATATGGAATCTGAAGATACCTTTCGTCTATGTATAGTCTTTGCAGTTATTCAGTGAATGAAAATCAGTTAAGCTGTTCCGAAGCTAAGTCTATCCAGTAAGATGTTTTTATCTAGTATGCTACTCCCCGCGATGTCACTCGCATTTATGGTGTTGGACTGCAATGTGCATACCAAATTCAAATAGTCCTCGCACAACTATAAAGACAGCAAGAATGAGTACCGATCAAAATAATTCTTAATTAAAGTTCCAACTACTTCTTAGAATATTTCCTTAGCAAACTTGACCTCTTTCGTATTTAATACCTTTGAACATTTCAACTGTACTGAACAGAGGCTTAATAATTCTGTTGCTCTCGATTCTCTTTCAAATAAGTTGAAAATGAACGGTATTTTCTTTGGGCAACATCATTTGTAGTTAATTTTCGGAGCAAGTTCGTTCTAGCTGTAAATTGAGAGTTGGGTGCGATTTCCGGACAGATGCTGTTGTTAATTTTTATTAGAAACTTAACTAACTTGCTGTCATCCTGCGATTTTACGCTACCCGCGTCTCAAGGATCTGTTTTTCCCACTTTTCCCGTATAAAAGTTTTGTTTTATTCCATAATGTGATTTCATCCAAATGTTTATACACAATTCAGATGGTTTCTTTGCTGATAAAAATCCGGCAATAAACTCAGCAATTACTCTTTTCTAAATAGACTTAGATTTATTACGATAGTTTATGCTTGTTTCTGTTATAGATAGGTTTTTTTTATTGTTTAAATAATTCTGCAACGCTACCGTGTGCTTAAATATATCTCTATGGGTAAAAAACGCAAACCATTTTTGGAAAATTAGTAACAAATACCAAATACATACACAAACTTCTACATTTATAGTAGGCTTAGCCCGGCATAGATATAATCTGTCCGAGAGACGGCGAAAATAGTTCAACGCATGTCATAACTTCTGGGATAATGAGCGTAAAGATAAAGGAATGATGACGGAGGAAATATCAGTCTCCACGTTCGTTTAATTTTGTCAAAGTTTCCTAAGGAATCCAAAACCAAGGAGAGAAGGTCACGGGCAAGTCGTCGTGACAAAAGTAAGTTTACAACTAAAGCTTCATTCCACCCCATCAACTATCAGAATGAACGTGTATAATACCTAACTGTTCTCAAGAAGATTGATGACCCTAATTTCTGGGCTAGATTGACTTTTTATCAGATAGATGTGTTCTTGACCCCGACCATTTTGGGGTTATTTACACTCTGTTAACATAGATAGATACGATCTTTGGATTTAAACATCCGACACGATTTAAGCGATTATATACAGTGCTGTATCGAGGGTATTCATGTAATTAAGCTTTGGGTTTCATTGAAGGAAAACATCGTGACAATATTGGCAAAATTCAGAAAATTATAAAATATAAAAAAAAAAACAATAGACTTTCGCAGGCACTTATAAAAATTCTGACTCTAATACTAGTTCGGAAGGTTCAATTTGCTGAGAAGAGCCGGCAATAAACTCAGCAATCACTCTTTTCAAACAAGCTTAGACTCATTGCATAATATTTAAGTTTAGATTCATTACATAATATTTACATTCTAATCACACTGACAACAATTGCGTACTCCAGCGCGGCGGTAAAACTACAAAGTACACTGAAAAAATTATCTTCTTCTGTATATAATCACCGTATTTTTGTGAAAACTTTTAGTTTATAATCTACCTAGCGAGATTATAAACTCCCCGATATATTGTGAACTGTATCATACTGCTTACAATATACCGTATTAATTTCCGATAGTTTATAATCTATCCATGACAAACCGTCCAACAAAGCGTAAAAAAGCGCAGGGAAAAATATACAACAGATACTGATACAGAGATAATTAATAGACTGACTGTACTAAAGTATGTGTCGTGAGCACGAGTATGTTCAATTGTTTTTCAACTCCGCGTTCATAGATTGAACGACTTAGGTACATAATTCATGCAAATTCACGTTTTTAATCGATACTTTTACCGGGAACAAATGATAAGCAACTCTTTTTTTTTTTTTCTCACAGTTTATCATTAGAGTACGAAATATAATGGTGCGTCCATGCTACGCGAATCGAGCACGAACAAACCTACAACGAGCACGATGCGAATCCGAATACGAATTGTCAGTCAATCGCGCTCGTTCGAGGCTCGCAAGCCCGTCCACGCTACGCGAATCGTGCTCGCAGTGTGCTCGTTCGAGGCTCGGCTCGTGCTCGGTTCGTCAAGCATGGACGCACCATTATGTATGCAAATTGCTCACGCTTCGCACAGGGTTTTTAACGCTATCACTCTTTTTAATATTCTTCATCTTTGCCAGAAACAGTTACAATTTGTTGTAAAGTTCATAATAAGAAGGTTCTATTCTTCATGTAAGAATGGCGTAAGCTCAACCCAAGGAAAGCCGCATTCAGAAGCTAATATTACCAACAACTATACCATTGTAGCCGTCACAAAGCTCTTCTATGAAGAGTGATTCTACTTTTCTATAGGCTGAGGCGCAAGTGATGGGAGGGCGCTGTGAAATGCACTTATAAAAAGCTAATTTGGGGTTATGTAATTTCATATCTGGGGCCAAGTCTGCTAAAATGTCATACTAACTTATTCAAATAGACCTTCGCAGGCACTTATGAAAAGTCTGACTCTAATACTCTAATACCGGTTCGAAAGGTTGCATTTGCTAAGTAGAGCCGGCGATAAACTCAGCAATTAATCTTTTCAAAACAAGCTTAGATTCATTACATAATATTTACATTCTAATCGCACTGACAACAATTGCGTGCCCGGCGCGGCGGCAAAATTACAAAGTAGACTGAATAAATATCTAATAAGTAAATAAATAGCAAACTTAAGCAGACCAGCCCCCACAAGCAGCACCTGTTCACAAGTATGACGCGTGTGGCAGCCATCGCCCTCCAGGAAGTGAGCGACCCGTCACACGACACCGCCGCAAGCAAAGGCCTCAAAGTGAGCATGACCTACTAGAGTAAGTAGGTATAGTATTGCAATTCCATTATCATTGAGCCGATGTGCGCAGTCTACTAAATTATAATGGTCTCATAATAAATGAAAAGAATTTTAGTACAAAAACTTTTAAAACTGACGACTATAAGATGATTGTGGCACGATTGTAGTTTCAGTGGAAAATATTCGGAAAGCTATTATGGTAATTATTACGCCATTATGACGCTATTGTGTTAGTAGAATAGCAAAACTGAACAATGTGTCAATTTGCCACACAATTGTAATAGCAGTCTTGAGCCCCCACTTAACTGGCTACCACCCTCAAGTTGAAAATCTGTCGCCAAGCACCTATCGGTGAGTTCCGACAGCTGCACTTGAGAGCCAGGTCTTGTGTGCTTACCACCTTCGGCCCCATCATCACTCACTATGGTAAGATTGCGGAAACACAGGCATCAAGGTACAAAATTAATAATAATAATAATAAATATCCTGGGACATTTCTCACACACGGTCATCTGATCCCAAACTAAGCAGAGCTTGTACTATGGAAACCAGACAACTGATATAATACATATACATACTTTTTTTGTTTGTAAATACATACTTAATATACATAATTACACCCAGACTCAGGACATACAGACATGTTCATGCACACAAATGCATGTCCTGTGTGGGAATCGAACCCACGACCTGCGGCGCGTAAGGTGAACCTTAACCAACTGCGCCAACTGGCCCGTCTGCCTGAGAAAGATTCTTTCAAAATAACATTCAAGGTAAACTTTTCGCCTTTCCTTGTCCAAATAACTACATAGACGATCTTGCAATAAGGTACTTTTTAGCTCGTGTTTTGTCGCTTGGGTAGTTAAAATAAATAGTAGAAAATCGCTTCCCGCTCAGCGAATATACCACATTAAAATCCGGATAATGGTCGAGTTGTCTCGAATCCTGAAGTCAATTCCCGGCATATTGTCCCGGGAGAAAGGACCGGGACTACATCTCCCGGGAATCATACTAAATGTAGTTTTACGAGAATTTTATTAGAAAACGTCTTCAAGTGGAATTTCAAGTCAGTTTCATTTATGTAACGACTTTGTATAATTATTAATTAAAGAAATAAAGCAAAAGAAATACATAAGTAATTCAAAATTCCAAAAATATGCATCGATTGGACCCAATTATATTTTTATGCCTTTTGCGGTCGAGTCCTTGGGACCTGTGCTTGGGACCATGGGGGTCAGAAGCTCGCCGTTTTGCTCGAACCTTGTCTTCAAAATTGATCGAGACCTCCGGAGACCAGCGGGCGGGGAGCTTTTTGCGCCAACGCGTCAGCTTGGCTATTTAAAGACGAAACGCTGCCAGCCTTCTGGGAACCTTGCCGTTAATCGGAAGCAGCGGCAGGCTTGAGGAAATTTTCTATTTATAGATTATATTTTGTAAATATAGATTGTATTTTGTACATATTTGTTGTCAATAAAAAAATATACGTCAAGTAATTAATTTAGGTTGCAATAAATATATAAATGATCGAATTTGGCAATTTAGGACCGTAGGAAATTTTGTTTACTGTCAATCATTAATTTTATAATGTAAATGTATGGTCGTGTTTGAGAGACTATTGCTCGGTAGCTGTTTCCTTAGAAATAATATAACTAGGTGGCCACATAAGTAGAATCTAAGCTCATACGAGGTTAATCTGGCGACTGAAATATCAGTCTAGTCCAAATTCAAACAATAAACACCACAATGCAGCGTTTATCTCTCTCAAAGAAGTGAGTAATTTCTCGATACGTTTTTCAGAATATCTCGTTTAAAACGCTTAATTCAGCCTTCATTGCTTCTTTTGTGCCAATAGTACTAACTTGAAATAACAGTGAGCCAGCAACGGAGCGAGTAATGGAAGAAACGTCCGAGCAATGGGATGAATGAACAGAAGTGCCAGTTTTAATGGAACAGAAGGTATAAAAGGTGTCGTTATATAAACTCTGAGTTAAATCGTTCCAAGAAAGAGTTGGTAAAGAATAAAATGTTTGCTTAAAATATTTTAGTAAATCTCATTTCTTATTTATTTTATTTTATGGCTTGTTATTAGGTACAGTATGAGGCACGAATAGTGAGCAATGATAGGCAGTAGTGGGGGCAAGCTCGCGCATGTACACTTTTGGCCAAATCACAGTTGCCAAATGACACGCAAGAATCCAATAGACGACGAGCATCGAATGACGAATCAATCGTGTGCAGCTCGGCGCTACCCCTGCTTCATTCCGCCAAACAGACCGAAAATTAACTACTGCGCAGGTGTCAATCTGTGCTCACGACTCGTGCCCCTTACTATAAACCATATATTATGGATTGGCTTGTGTTTGACAACAATGTCACAATGGCAATTGATGTAGTGGCCGAAGGTGGTAGGAACACATACCAAAATCAAAAGGGAAATAGCTCTCAACTACTCGTATAACTATATCTTGGAGAAAGATTTTCTCATGATGCTTTCTTTCACTGAAGATCAATCGAATTGTAGTCACAGCATGCAATATAACACAAAATCGCATCTCATTTACTCAATTCATCAATTTGAACGTTTACAATTAAATCTTTCGGGACTGTTCTAACCTATGAAAATAATTGGACTGTATTACAAATAACTTAAACCGACTTCAAAGTACACTAAGAAGTAATCAAATCATGATCTGATGACAATGGAACCAAACGGGAAGTGTACCCTTCCAGACGAAAAAAGAATTTTCCTAATCGGTTAATAAATGACGGAGTTATGAGGTAACAAACATAAAAAAAACATACAACCGAATTGAGAACCTCCTCCTTTTTTTAAAGTCGGTTAAAAATATATTTATTTTTGAATATATTTTTAATCTCATTTAAATTAATTGCATTATTAGGTTTCCAATGGCATAGGTACTATAAATTATGAAAGACTGTGTTTTTAAACGTCTTACTCTCAGGTAGACTCAGAGAGAAAAACAGACGCTAGGCAAAACTACAACCGCAGTAATTTTAATAATCTCTGACGATGACAATGCGCTTTTCTTTATTCAACAAAGAATTCTGTGAGAGAGGGGAGCCGGGTGGAAAATGGTTGATTTCAAGCCAGAAGAGAATTCTATTGAATAAGACCTTTCATTTTGCCGTATCTCAGCGAAATGCACCGGATAATTATATCAAAATATTATTTTAATTGGACTGTTTTTTAATTGCGAATATATCACTAACGACTTACAGGATATAATGTATATTTTTAGGCATTTTAGTATGGAAAACGGCAATTATATCAAAAGTGTTGTTTTAAAGAAACTACCAGGGGGCCTACCACAAGCTCTTAAAACAAGGTTAAAATAACCTTATTTGACTTTTGTCCCTCTTTGACATCCGGCGTCAAAACAAGACAAAACACAAATAAGGTTATTTTAACCTTGTTTTAAGAGCTTGTGGTAGGCCCCCTGGTCCTATCCTGTATATAATTTTATGCAGCCTGAGTAAATATACAAAGATTATTTTATTCTGATAAAACTTCCCGAGTTAATATTCCCTCAGAATATTTTAACTGGGAGTTCAGTTATCTCCATTACATATCCGTAGGGAACCATTCAGTTGTGTTCTTGTATAATTGTTCCGGAAGACTGGATGAAATACAAAGGGAAAAGCAGTTTTTTTGGAAATCGACAAAATTCGGCCACAAACAAACTTATATATGCGGTCCGGTTTTCCAAATCAGTTTTGTTGCATCACGGAGATATTAAAAAGGGTAAACAAAAGATTTTGAACCAAATAAATCACCAGATTGAAACGAAACAAGTAATAGGAACTGTACAATAACATCGTTCCTTCATTAGTAATAAATCTATGGCACTCGTTCAATAATTCCCAAAACAGTTAGTCAGTCCCAATAGCTATTCAACAAATCGCCGAGCCGATCTTCCGGGAATCTATTTAGTAGTGTTGGGACATTGGGACTGATATTGCCCGCACTTGGCCGTTCGGGCAAAACGGTCGGGAAATAGCCGTCCGGGCAGTTTCAAGTCGTTTTGATACTGTGTTTATTGGCTTTGTAGTCGTAGTGAGAAGGCTTTGCAAAACAGATCAAATATGAAATGTTAGTTCTATTTAAATTATATACCGTGATGATAACGATATTTCTTCATTTATATATAAACAATAAGTTGTAGTTAAATAGACATTTTTTGATGAGAATGTATGTTCAAAACTCATCTATTGAAATTGAAAATCATTTATTCAAATAGACTTTCGTAGGCACTTATGAAAAGTCTGGCTCTAATACTCTAATACCGGTTCGGAAGGTTGCATTTGCTGAGAAGAGCCTCAATAACCTCAGCAATTACTCTTTTCAAAACAAGTATAATATTTACATTCTAATCGGACTGGCAACAATTGAGTGCCCCGCGGCAAAAAAACTACAAAGCCCCCACGTAACGCACAAGTAGCCCCCACAAGCAACACCTGTTCACAAGTATGACGCATGTGGCAGCCAACGCCCCCCTCGCTGACCCGTCACACGACGCCGCTGCAAGCTACGACCTTAATGATAAGACTTTTATGAACATTAATAATGTCTACATGTACCGAAATGTCGTAAATCTATCGACAATATTACCCCAAGAAGCGTAATGACGTTTATTTTGTTTGAAATATATTCCGCCAATTCCTCATCACCAACAATGCGCTCTGATTGGTTAAGACAAGGACACACTAAGCATTCAGATGAAGTGATTGGTCGGTAATGTTATAAATCCTATGCAAAAACATTTACTAATAATTGGATGGGATTGAAAAAAAAAAACCTCGTAATTACTTCGCTAAAGGGATGTCCCCTCGATGCCATCTTTCAAATTTTGCATCTAATTATCTGCCGTATCAGAATATCATATCAGTAAATCGAATAGCGACAGACTAACAAAATCTTGCCCGATTTTCAATTTCACAGCCAGATTTGAAACATCCCTAAGCTTAATTCCACAAAAGGTCCCTTCAGTAATATCTTAATTGCCTCCAGTATCTCATTCATACATTTGTAACTGAATGTTCTTGAACTAAGGAGCTTGTTACCAGAATTCTGCTATTTTTGCTACAGATCTTTTATCTAATGGCTGATAAATGTGATGTTGCCAATCATTTTTAAATGTGGAGTGAATTTTAGAGGTATTGAATTTAGATTTTAAATTATAATTTAATTTAAACTCTTTCAAAGGAGAAAGCTGCCGATATACTTAAAACCTGGATTCTGCTAGACCATCTCACGTAATTTGTGGGTTTGTACTATGTTTCCATCGTAAGTGAAAATGTTGTGTTATGCACTTTGTATTACGTTTCTCCCTAGCTGTCTCTACCCTTCCATGCTTTTGTATACGTTCTTTGGTCACATTATTACTAACCATATTAAGATTATGGTCAAACAGCCTAGCCGTTGGTAAAAATAACATTCCTCAAGATGCTTCTTCGTCATCATATAACATCAGCTAACACTTCCAAATGAGCGTCAGAAGCCTTAGCGTAAAAACCAGCGGTAATCATTTCTTCTTAGTTTTGTAGTATGGCAACCAAAACCTTTTTAGCACTTAGTTTTGCCATTTTCAAGTTACATAATTAGTTCTTTTGTTATAAATTAATATAAATAGTGATTTTAAGTGAACTGAAAATGACTATGAATGTGAACATGAATATGAAGGTTTCAGTAAAATGGTGGCCGTTCCACTAAAACTTTTCATGGACTTTTTGAGACAACTTGTAGCACCTTATTACAAAACATGGTTTAAAGGAAAACCAGGTTTTAAAATAGCCTCGTCCCTTTTTATTATATGACGTTAGAAAGTGACCAAATGACAGTAAAACCTGGCTTTGCTTTAAACCATGTTTTGTAATAAGGGGGGTAAAGTTTAAGTCATTTCAGTTCACTGGTGCACATGGATTAATCTTTATTGGATAAAACACCGCCGATAGTATGCAATAAAACTCACATTACACGAATTACCGAACGTTACTCTGCAAGTTCCCGCCAAAAAGTCGAGATACTGCTCCTCAAAAATACCACAGAGCAAATTCTCTGCAAAAAATGAACGCAGAAAAATTACAAAACAAACAGCTCGCCCGTACAACAGATTATGTTAACTCCACACAGGTTTAAAAGCATTAAACCGTCGTATACAAAAGCAAATCCATTTACATGGCAACACAGGCCCGCTTAAAAAATGCAGAGTGTAATCTGCATCACAGATCAGTTTCGCTTTGCAACTGTCATTTTTCAACGCTAATTGCGTATTAAAGTTGGGACATTTTAATTTTGTCTCTGAGCTTATTTATTCAGTGACTGTGATGAATAGTAAAATGAATAAATAAATATAAATACACTGGGACATTCCTCACACAGTCATCTGATCCCAAACTAAGCAGAGCTTGTACTATGGAAACCAGATAACTGATATAATACTTATACTACTGTTTGTTTGTAAATACATTTATACCGAGAATCAGGGCATACAGATTTTTTATGTTCATTGACGGGCCAGTTGGCGCAGTTGGTTAAGACATGGAGTCCCTATAGCGCCGCAGGTCGTGGGTTCGATTCCCACACAGGACATACATTTGTGTGCATGAACATGTCTGTATGTCCTGAGTCTGGGTGTAATTATGTATATTAAGTATGTATTTACAAACAAAAAGTAGTATATGTATTATATCAGTTATCTGGTTTCCATAGTACAAGCTCTGCTTAGTTTGGGATCAGATGACCGTGTGTGAGGAATGTCCCAGGATATTTATTTATATTTATTTATTTATTATGTTCATGCACAAAAATACATGTCCTGTGTGGGAATCGAACCCACGCCAAACCCTGTGGCGCTATAGGTGGACGAAAATAGTGTTCGAATTGAGGTCTGTGCTTGCTAATTTCTTGTAAGTGTTCTGGACCAAAAAGGTAAATAGTCCGGCCGTGGCCGTCTGTCACAGGTCACAACGGTATATTTTAGCAATCGCTGATTTGAAATTTGAAATAGTTATAAATATTGCTTACCAACTAAAGAAGAAAAAAAAGAGTTTTACTGTAAAAGGGGCCAAAATGGGTAAATTTCAACGTGGGGCTACAAGTTAATATCGTATTAAAGAACTTTGTAGGGTCTCATTAGCTTTAAGAAGGGGATGACTGTAGGGACTCATAGCTTTATATTGCAGGGATAAAGCTATGAGTCCCTACAAACTTCACTTGTACATTTCAAAACTGGTTTTTATATTCTTTTATGCGTAGTTTTTGACTTTTGATGAAAAATTACAAAAAATACTTTTCACCCCATATCAAAGTTAAGAGTCAATCAAAAACCTGAAAAAAAAATGTTAAGGCCCATACCAAGAAACTATCTAAATACATACCGTCTAAAGTAGGTCGGAATCCTCGACACAGTTTTACTAATATAGTAATACCATAGAGAAAATAATATACTACGTCCAAAATACTGTACCCTCGATGCGTGAGTCAGACTAAGACTGACTGGCCGGTTTTTATTTTGTTGCTTATCAGTGGTGGCAGACTTGAAATTTGCCTAGCGGAAGCGTTCAACTAAGTATACTATAATATTCTTATAAATAAGTTTTCGGGCACCGGTTTTTAGAAAATTTATTTATTAAGTATTATTGGTATTCTCAAAAATAATGAATTCAATTCATTTGTATCAATTGTAACGTTTATGAGTACCATAATAACCCTATTATGGTACTCATAAACGAATAATACTTAATAAATAAATTTTCTAAAAACCGGTGCCCGAAAACTTATTTATAAGAATATTGACTGTACCGGTTCGGAATACAAGGAGAAGATTCAACTCAATAATCCTGTAAGATGTAAAAGCTTCTTCTTCTAAGAAATAAGAAAACTGTAAATCATTTCCAAACCTTATGTGTTAGTAAAACAAATATATTTGTGGACCCCCTGATGTGTGAATTGATGGAATTTAAGAAAGATGTTTCTGTAAACTATGAAGGGTGTCAAACGCAGTAGTAGTATCTATTTTCTGGGTCCATTAATATGAAAAACTTGCATGTTTCTCAAATTTTCCCATCAATTTGATCAAAAATGTTGTCAGAGTTTGATTAAGTATAAACATGAACATCTAATAGCTCAAAACAACAAAAAATTGCGGAATATAAATGCAAAAATAAAAATTGCGGGGGCGATTCGGGTACCTCTAAGGGTGCTCTCGAAATTTCATTTTCATTTTTTTTTGTTTTATACCACTTGGCACGCTACCAGTTGGCAAACAGGCATACGGCCCGCCTGGTGGTAAGCAGTTACCGTAGCCTATGGACGCTTGCAACACCTCGCGCGTTGCCGACCCTCATGAAATGTTCACACCCTTTTTGAAGAAGAACGCCATGCTGAACTCCATTGGGAAAACCACGGCGGGGAGCTCATTCCACAGTCCGAGCGTCCGTGGAAGAAAATTCCTTTCACAGTTCGAATCAATTCTGGATTCAATGTATGTTGATCTTTCTTTTCGTTGATCAATCTGGATGGACTCCCCGTCGATGGTGAGAGTTCATCCGTCATTTTCATTTTTGAATTTTGTATAGTTATTATCTCGCGAAACCCTCAGGTAAAGGCCTCCTCCAGTAATTTCCAGTTCTCCCTGTCTTTCGGATGTCGTCAGCCCAGCGTTTAAGCGGGCGACAGCTCTTTGGCATATTGATATTATTTTTTTCGTTTTATTCTGTTAATGACCAAGTTTGATAGCCGTAAGTAAGCGTTAGTTTGAAAGTAAAAGGCTCTTTATTTATCACGCGAGAAAGATGATCTCTACGATGTAAAGTCCAACTTAAGCATTTATATGCGTATAAAAATTAAAAAGTTAGATAAATAGCAATTTAGAAACAATCTGTAGAAATGCTTTAGAAACAATTGTGCAGTCGCGGAATGAAAAGGTTCGTCTGCTAGTCTTATATATAAAAACATATGTTTATTTTATGTTTTGATAAAATAGTTTATCAAAACATAAAATAAAAACAATGTTGTTGACAAGATAAATAGTCAAACAACTATGAACATTGATAACGAACAGTTAAATCATTATTTTCTCTAATTCATTGTATTCTATCTATTCACTTTCAAAAGGTAATAAGTGCTCGTTATACGTTGAATGAATCAAGTTGAAAACTGACGAACCTTTTCATTCCGACACTGTACTTCATTTAATGTATCAATAATTAATGCTTGACTAGTCTCAATCTTCAATTACCGCAATCGTATATACGACAGCTTTATTTATTAAATCAGTGAAAATTGGGACTTTTGGGGCTGTTCGGCTCGTTATCCAAATCTGAGCCACAACCGAGCTCTGCACAACCCTGAGAGTTACAATTATAATTTTAACAGAGAAATGAGAATTCCTCGTTTCGTGGCCAGAATATCGGATGCAAGACCTCTCGTCTCAGCGGAGTCTGCGATGAATGTTTAAAAGGTAATCTTGCATTGTATTACGCTCAATCTCAAAGGCAACCATTTGAGCCGGTCGTGGATTTTGATTAACATCATACTGCTGCGGTGTGGTATGTTGAATAAAATATGGTAGGTATGTATTTTTTATGAAATTAGCTCGTTCTCTGCGGATTTTCTTGCGTTCCTAAAAGATTAAATATTTCTCGGGATCAAATGTATGTTTTTTTTAATTCCGGGAATATTCTTCTTCTTCTTCTTATTTTTAATTTTGGCAACCAAGCCCATATTAGGGCTCATTTCTGCCAGTGTCGAGTTATATTATAGTTTCCAGTCACAATAAATCACTTCACATTATAGGCCTCAGTCAGTGTCCATAAAAGTCATGTTTTACTACAATCAAACTACAATGGTGGTCATTTTATGTCTATGGGTCATTGTACTAAAACTCTTCACGGACATTTTGAGACAACTTGAAAAGTCACGATACACATAAATCATTTCATTTCACTACACTGGTGTACATAGATGATTTTTATTGGGTAAAATAACACCAAAACTACACAATAAAACTCATAAAACACAAATTTATGAAAATAAAAATGAAAACGCTACGTCACTCTGCAAGTTCCCGCCAAAAAGTCCTCCGGGAATATTAGAATCAAAGAAAATCAGAGTTTAAGCGTGATCGAGTCACAAACATTTGCGTTCATAATATAAGTGATAATTATTATAAACTAAAGCGCCGAACTTACAGACGACGGTCTTGAGTTCTGCGGTCAGAGTTCTGCGTTAACTGTAACCTATGGGACACTTTTGATCATTGCACACAGTGACCTACAACGAGTTCCTTTTAATATCCCATATAACTCCAAGGTTATATGCTATACCTAAGTAAAAACAATACAAAAAGTCCTAGAACTTGTTCCAAAAATACATAGTTTCTAATGGTTCATCCATGCTACGCGAAGCGAGCACGAGCCGAGCTTCGAACGATGCTCGTGATTTCAAGCGTGGAGGTCAAGCGAGCCGACAAGGAGCGCGATGCGGATCCTTGTGTTCGTGGAAAAACCGACAATCGGGCGGATCGCAGTCGAGTACGCTACGAATGCTCGAGGCTCGCAAGCCCGTCCACCCACGCTACGCGAATCGTGCTCGCAATGTGCTCGTTCGTGGCTCGGCTCGTGCTCGGTTCGCCAAGCATGGACGCACCATAAGATAACATCAATCATAATTAAATTAGAATGCGGAAAATTCAAAATTCAAAAAATATGCATCGATTGGACCCAATTATATTTTTATGCCTTTTGCGGTCGAGACCTTGGGACCATGGGGGTCAGAAGCTCGCCGTTTTGCTCGCACCTTGTCTTCAAAATTGATCGAGACCTCCGGAGACCAGCGGGCGGGGAGCTTTTTCCGCCAACGCGTCAGCTTGGCTATCCAAAGAGGAAACGCTGCCAGCCTTCTGGGAACCTTTCGTCGTTAATCGGAAGCAGCGGCAGGCTTGAGGAAATTTTCTATATATAGATTATATTTTGTAAATATAGATTGTATTTTGTACATATTTGTTGTAAATAAAAGTTTATCACATGAATAAACTTTATGAAAGAGAAAAAAAAAAAAAAAAAAAAATATTAAATTAGTTAAAAAAACACCCGTATGACGAATCTTTATTTTGCCGATCATCAGCAAGGTTCCTAGCATGCTGGCAGCGTTCCCTTCATGAATGGCCGAGCAAATGCGTTAGCGGAAAAAGCTCCCCGCCCGTCGGTATCCTGCGGCCTTTATTAGTGAGACTAGTTTCTTTCCCGTGGATTTACACCAGTACCTAAAGTTTTCACGGTAGAAAATAATTTTATGACTCTTACCTTTTAGAAATATTTACCTTACCGTGTAAGTGCCTCGTCAAATTCTGTATTAGGATCACATCAAAACCTGTAAGATTATAATACTAAACTCTAGTGTTAACAAATTATTAATTAATTTTATTTACTCTATTTTAATTGGTCAATCAAATGGGTCAATGTGCGCTCGTGGCGTAGCATGATTAGCCGTTCTTAATCGATCGGCAAAGTAAAGCTACGTCTGTCGTGGTACTCGTGGTCGGTACCTGGATGGGTGACCGCCTAGTGGTATTTCAAATCGAGCGTTTCCGTGCTTCGGAAGGCACGTAAAGTCGTTGGTCCCGGTTATCACTTAATTGTGTTAAGCTAGTTGGATGCCTCCTAGACAGCTTGAAAAATTCCAACAGTAGGTTGACCACTAGCCTACCTCCACCAATCCAACATCAACCAAGTCGCCCAGTCCCTTTCACCCTCATTTGTGAAAGGCGGCCTGTTCTCAGCAGTGGGACATTATAGGCTGATGATGAATTGGTCAATTGGTAACTAAATACAAAATAAAAGGAAAAATAGAATCGCAATAATTTTATAATCCACATAATTATTATTTTGGTACATTTATTTATATATTTATTGTCTTTTTTTCAAACCACCTCAATTTCAAGTGCTGTCAGCACTTAACTTATTTCATAAACGAAATAAATTCATCCGGGCATCCCAGCAGGCTCGGTCGGTAAGGCGAGGATGGGCCATAAAACTTTACTGCCCAGTTTTTCTAAGATACGCGGTACATAAAACCGGGTATCTTTGAACTAAATACACTCCTCATGGAGTTATATAATCCTCTTAGGTAATAAGAAATTGACCGGTTTTTTGAAGATTGTGAACTAATTTCATTTAGACTTATGTAGTACTTTACGTCTGTTTTTAAGGTATCTTTCTTCTAAGTCATGATTTTTATGACCTACAAAATATGTATACTGTACACTTCGAACTTAATAAGTAAGCCTTACTAGAAAACTAAATAAAGGCTTTAATTTTGACCCTTTTTTTATACCACTAAGGTGGCAAACAAGCATACGGCCTGCCTGATGGTAAGCAGTTACCGTAGCCTATGGACGCTTGCAACACCAGGGGTATCACTCGCACGTTGCCGATCCTAAAACCCTTTTTATACGACTAACAAGCAGTTGGTCGGCCTGGTGGCAAGCGGTTACCGTAGCCATATGGACACTTGTGATGCAACACCAATACCCGGAGCATCACTCGTGCATTACCGACCTTTACCCTCCCTCGCCATTGAGATCTGGCGACCAAATCAGCAAATGCAACCTTCCGAACCGGTATCAGAGTATCAGAGTCAGACTTTTCATAGGTGCGAAGGTCTATTTGAACAAATGATTTTGAATTTTTAACCTTATTCACAAGCAGGGACAAGACATTGTTATTTAGCGGTATTTTGCAAGGTAGAGGTATGCTTATCGAGCTGGTCTTTGACCGAAAAAATGCTATGCTTATCTCTCTAAAAACCTTCTCGAAACAGTAAGGCATCTCCATTATTTTATTCTAATAACTATGTACAGCTGCAGTTTTTACATTTTAGCTTTTTATTTCTAGCGCTCTACATCCAAGCATATCACGCTTGTCCGACGCTTCTTAAGTGCTCATTACACCTTATATTTTCTTTTCATTAAGTTCACAATTTGTTTCATAGCTCTGAGCTTCGCCGGCGTTTTTATGAACTCGAATAAAATTCACCTTAATTAAAACACCTAATTGAGTTCCACGCTACCGCTGCCCGCTTCAGTTTTTATTTCCTTACGAAATGATGAGGAAACGAGTATATAAAAAAAAAAAAACGGATATTATAGGTTTTATTTATGAAATTTTAGTATTTTTATAATATATGGAAATCGTAAAAAATTTGTTTGTAGAGTTAGCATACTTAAGTGGTACTGAACACGGTACATCTGGAAGAGCCAAACCTGACAAAGACGAATGGCTCTTAAGTTATATGGCTCGGAAAATGCTAAGATGACATTCCTAGCATGAAACCTTTCTAAGCTAAGTGCTGATAAGACATTTAATAAAATGCCTAGCAAATCAGCCGCTTCACCAATATTAAAAATAAAGGGCTAACTCCGTATACATCTGTGCCTAAGTTACACAGTATCCAAATTTTAATACACTTTACATCACCGCAAATGTAATGCAAAATCCTACACAGGAATGCTAATAAACCCCTTATAAACTCGTGTTTCCATTTTCAAAATATAGCTACATACGGTCAACCACACAGCCTACGAAAACTTGCCAAAGTATTTCAGTCAATTTGCGACATTCTTCCGTTTACCTAAAAGCGTTAATAGCTTGCAGGTTATTAATATTAGTCCAGGCGGTACGGTGTACATAATATATACGGAATTTATTACGCTCCGGGATGAATATTCAGAGACGGTTCGGACCCCTGAGATGACGAAAGGGGTCACCTGGGGGCTTGCGATGGGAATTTATTTAGAAAGAGCAATGCAGTATATTTTTTAAGTAATAAAGAATTCTTGCTTTTTTTTTCATCCTAAACACAAAGAAGGTGAAATGTTTCCATAATAAAAACTGGCCAAGTGCGAGTCAGACTCGCGCACCGACGGTTCCGTACTAACTTGTAGGTATATAAGTAAATTGTAGTATAGACCTGAGTATTTGATATGAATTTCAAAGTATGACGTATTAAAAAAAAATCTACTTACTAGATCTCGTTCAAACCAATTTTCGGTGGAATTTTGCATCGTAATGTACATAATATGTTTTTTTTAGTTTTATCTTTCTCTTATTTTAGAAGTTAATGTTGTTCACAGAATACATCTACTTACCAAGTTTCAACATTATAGTTCTTATAGTTTCGGAAAAAAGTGGCTGTGACATACGAACGGACAGACAAACAGACAGACATGAAGAATCTATAAGGGTTCCGTTTTTGCCATTTGGCTACGGAACCCTAAAAAGTAATTTAAAAAAAATTTATCGTCTTCAAAATACACTAAAAAGTATGAAATTACTCTAATGTGACACTGATTTGAAGTCAGCGAAAGAGACGTATTCCATTGAAAATATTTCGCTGACCAAATTTTTTTAAATTACTTTTTATTTCGTAATTTTTCGTTTTTCTTAAATGCACTAGAATTTGACCAAGGTTTTGTGATGTTTTTCTTTTGACACCACACCCGTAGCTTGTATCAATACGCCAGGTGGTCACACATATTTGTCCATATCTTGAAAACTACTGAACCGATTTCTTGAAACTTGCACTGTTCCCTAAGTTGAAGTAAATGTAAACCAATAAAAAAAGAATGGTTAAAACCCAATTAATATCTTCGGAGATATGCGTGGACAAACATACATACACCCTCAGCATACACCTATGAAATTTTGTATATTTGTTTGGAAGCCCTAATAGATTATCATAATGTGAATTTATTGCAGTTCCAATAATATTACATACATACGTGTCGAATTGATAATAATAAACGCCGATTTTGTGGTCTAGAAACAAAATAAAAAGTTGCCGAGAATCAAAACTGTAGGAGAATGACTGAAGGCTTACCTACTTATATTTGGATGTATTCAGAACTAGCCTTTGAACCCCATAAACTCAAAAACAAATGAAAGGCTTTCAGTGTCAATGTGTTAATAGAATAAATGTTTTTTCTATCTTTCTTTTCTTTTTTATACAACAAACTCCTCATTTATAACTCCATTTTGAAGCCTATCTGGACATATGGTCTCCAATTGTGGGGAGTAGCCAGTAAAAGTAACATCACCTGCCTTCAAAGAGTGCAAAACAGTATACTGAGAGCCATTGTTAATGCGCCATGGTTTACTAAGAACGAAGATGTTCATGAATATCTGAACATGCCGACAGTTGCATCAGAGATACAGCGCTATAAAAAACAACATGCTGAGCGTCTGTCATCCCACCCAAACCCACTTGTTGCTGAGCTGCTGAATAAATCAAATATGGTCCAAAGGCTAAAAAGAGACCAAGTTATTTAAGCTTGAATTGTTGGCACTGGCCACCGTTCTTTACAAGTCAAAAATCACACACCGCATTCGCTTAAAGTCTGGCAACTGATTGCGAATTAAATTCAGAAAAAAAAAAAAAAAAAAAAAAAAAAAAACTTTCTTTTCATTTTTGTATAAATTTTCTGACATATGAAGATGATTGTTGAAGATATCAGAAATATCATGCCGCGTGGATAAACTATTCTGCTACCCGTGCAAAGCCGGGGCGGATCGCTAGTAATATATATAAAATTTATGTACTTTATTTCTCCCACAGTGAGCTGCAAATATAAGTAAAAACCGATGAAAATATAACAAATAATTACAAACTGCAAAATTGCCTTAGTTACCCGAAGCCTATATTTACTTCTCTAAAAAATAGAGCTATTATTACTAGTATAGAGAAGACGCCACACACACAACTATGTCCCGTTCAAGTGAGGCCACCGGCCACACTTGTTGTTGTAAAACGATGAACGAAACGCGTAAGCGCCGTGAAAATCACGGTGTTTGCGAGAAAAATACTCCTAAAAGCGTTCTGATAGCGCTACGTGTTTCTACTGTCTGCTTAGATGACTAATTATTGTTTCAGAGCTAAAGAGCTGGCGCTAAAAAAATTGGACATAACCTTTGCTTATGATAGCTTCTCTACATAGTAATAAACAGCTCAATGGTAATAAATACATAAATACTGTGCCATTGCTTCTTCTATTAATATTCGTCAGGAGTACCGAGGGTATGCAAAGCAGCACTCTGTAGGACCCCAGCTGTAAATGCCACTTCTATTTGCAATATATCTAGGTATATATCATTGTCTAAATTGCTTTGAAATCCCGACATTTTGAAATATCGCGTTGATATTTTTTTTTTATTTCTGTCACCTTGCTTTGTGATAGTGTGCCTGATAAAGGTCTAAATATATTCACAAGTCAAAGTCAAAGCCGATTTAGGCCCTAATACGATGACTTTGATCATTGACTTATGGTCAAAACTACAGAAGTTACCACCGGTTTGGTAATCAGGGACACTACACGGATTATAATAGACTGTTAATGAAATACCGAAAAACTCGATGATGGCTGAAGGTGGCAAGGATATAAAGACTAGAAAGGGGCCAGGTGGATCACATCGGTAGGTGATTCGCGACAGTTTTTCAATTTGAAGGTGGCAAATAGGCAGGTAGGTATTACCTACAAACCGATATGTTTCGATATTATGATACAAATTGTTTTCCTTACGAAGGGTTACCAGACAACAGTATAAATTGAATTGAATTTGAATCACCAGTATGGATGGTATCCAGATGGTTGACCGCCTAGTAGTATTTCATTTTTTTTTCACATTTGGTATAAAAAAAAAAAAAAAAATCAACTCGAGCTTCGGAAGGCACGTAAAGCCGTTGGTCCCGGTTATCACTTAACTAGCTGCCCGGCGCGACTTCGTTCGCGTGGTGCTACCCTACCCTGTGGTGATACCCCACCCTACCCTACCTTACCTTACGATACCCTACCCTATATGAATAATTTTCCCCGTTTTTGCAACATATTTCACTGATGCTTCGCTCCTATTAGTCGCAGCGTGATGTTATATTATAGCCTTCCCCGATAAATGGACTATCCAACACCAAAAGATTTTTCTTCTTTTTTTTTAATTCAAACCAGTAGTTCCTGAGATTAGCGCGTTCAAACAAACAAACTCTTCAGCTTTAAAATATTACTAGCTGTCTCGCGCGGTTTCACCCGCGTTCCCGTGATAAAAAGTATCTTATTATACTCGGGGATAATGTAGCTTCCTATTAGTGAAAGAATTTTCGAATCCGATCGGTAGTTCCAGTGATTAGCCCGTTTAAACAAAAAAACAAACAAACAAAAAACTCTTCCGCTTTATTATATTAGTATAGATTAGTATTAGTATTATTAGTATAGATTGTGATAGTCGTGAAGCTAGTTGGAGGCTTCTAGCCGGCGTGAAATCTCCAACAGTAGGCCTAACTCCACTAATCCGCAAAGAGCATGCGTGGTGGAGTATCTGCCCATTCCTTTTCACCCTCATTTATGAATGAAGGCCCGTACTCAACAGTGGGACATTATAGGCTGATGATGTTGGTGTTTACTGAATTGAGATAAATAAAGTGACCATGATTCAAAATAGGTATACACCGTATTTCTGTAACATTTTGTATAATATCTGGTTGATATTGCAGGATGGAATAACTCAAATATATGAGCACCGGCCCCGCTGCCCGCAATCTATTAGGGAATTACCTATTTGTGGTTCGCGATACTTTGTTGTATATATTATTTTTAAGGTTTTAAGATTGCAAAATATACGAGTATACGGTCCTTCAAAAATAAGTAAGGTGATTTTAAGGGATGGTCATAAGTATAAATGAACAAAGTATAAGACCAATATACATTATACCTACTAACTAGGTACCTAGGTTAAAGTGTAAATGATCCGACGAGGATGTACGGTCGCGGACTGAAAATGTTTATCGAATTAATTTCAAAGTCAATTCAATCTCATAGGTACTGCGCGCAATAAGGTCTAATATATCATATCAACAAACATTACATTTTAAAGTTGTGAAATGTTTTTAAGTATCAAACATAGCAAAAAGGCTGTCAATGACTTTTTGATTATGTAAACTCATTTAATCAAATGTTTTTTTTATTATCCTAATCCTAACCAATTTTGTTTACGCCTTCATGCCTCAACTACTTGACGGATCATCATGAAATTTGGCATGATGATAGCCTATGGTATGGAGAAGGACATAGGCTGTTTATCGCGATATATTGTGATATTTGTCATTCGAACTCAATACTTAGTTTAACACCTCTTTGAATTGTTTTTTCATGCCAAATACAATCCACGTCTATCTATAGTTATTTTACTTCCGGTCAACCTTATGAAACAGAAATGTGCAAGCGATTATAGAACGTAAGGTGGTAAACATTTCTAGTCCGCGACTGTACACCGCGGGCACAGCTGAATGAATACCTACAGATTTTTAATTAATTAATTTGATTACTGATTATGTTAGTTAATTGTTATTAAATATTAGTACTGATTCTAAGTTCATTTTCACAATTTTCAGATTTTCGCTTACCATAATGAGATTCTAGGCAAACACAGACCTTTATAGGATCTATATACAAAATTAAGTTTAAACGGGCCTAATACAATAAGTGACCAAAATACGCTTTACGAAAGCTTTAAATAAGCTTAACGAAGCAAATTTGTAGGATAATAGTCACGGAGTGATATTATAATTATTTAAATGAAACGATTACAGGTTAAACCGTAATATTCTGGAACTACCCAAAAATAAACCGGCAGCGTATTCATAACATTTCTAATCTTAAGAGGAAAAGATGGCTGCAAGAAATTTGGAAAATAACCCCCTTACTCATAAAGCGCTATTTAAGTAATATACTGTTTAAAGGGTCACCTAAATAACTTCACTCTATTGTCATTGTCAAATAATGTCACATTATTTACGTGACCATATAAACAATATATTAGTTAAATAGCGCTTTATGAGTAAGGGGGTAGGTTTTTACAGCTGTCGCGCTGTGCCCGAGCTATCCCGGCCGAGGGCGATAGAGACAACCAGAGCTTGGACTGACTATACCTATTTGAATTAGACGAAATCGCTATTTCGTAATCCCCGGTTTTCTCCTCAAAAACTGGATCGGTTAAAAAAAACAAGAATCATAATAAGAAGGAATTTGGCTGTCTGTCGGTTTTCCTTTGTTGTTTTATATTCGTCAAATTTGTTCGCAAGACGTCTGATAAGAGCGTTAAAAACGGTAAGTTTTTGTGATTTTAGGAGGCTCCTAATTCTTGTAATAACTATTTTATGGAGAAAACCACAACTTAGGGACATAAAGTGGTACCTACTGATTACATGGTAAAATACTCATTGCTCTTGTATCATTATCCAGAGAGGAAACTGAGGATTACGTTTGTATGAAACAAACGCCACCAGCATTTCCTCTTAAAGTTAACTAACGTTATCAAACCGAAACCTCGTTCTCAGTTAACACTGGGACATTATCGTTAATATTATGTCTCAAAAAACTGCAATGCGAACCAAATAGTGCTTTAACGTTGTATTTATAAAGTCCATTTCGATTTTACATCGTATTTGCCGTATTTGCAGAGAAATAGATGTTTTGTTGCATTGTTTCAAGAGCTACATTTGTATGTCGTAAAAAATACTGAAGTTTTATTTTTAGGTAGAACTGTGACAAATACGTGACGTATAAAATTCTGGTTGTTTTAACAGGAATTTCTTAAAGAGGAACTTAAGGGAGTTCGATGCGTGCTTTTGTGCGTGCGAGAGTTTGGGTCAGAGCCGGGCTAAATTTTAAACTTGCGCACGGATTTTACTGCGGGAAACATCGCCAGGAAATCTGCACGTCCAAAGTTAAGATTGTGAGTAAGTTTGAATGGGGTTAATCAACCCTCTTGTCTTGAGGGAGTCGTAAAGCGACTAAGGGTATAGACAAGGGATGTGTAAGTTTCACCTGAAAGTTTCACATCCATGCTAGCTGGTGGTGTTTTCATGACCGCTAATATACTATTATTTTTTATTTATTTTGTAAGTTTTGGGTCTTATGTGTATGACTAGGAATTTTTGTCTGCAAAACATTAAGAGAAATAATTGCCAATGACAAAAAAAAATTGTTCGGTACAATTAAATATTTTTTTCTTAAAGGTTCTTCTCAGTTTAAGGCCGACTTCCAAACCGGTGATAACTTCAGTAACTTAGCCCTACTAGGACCCAAATAGAATATAGAAATCTAGAGTATCAGACTTTTATAAGTACCTGTGAAGTTCTATTTGAATAAATGATTTTGAATAGCTTTGCTTAAAAAAAAATGACGCAGTAACCAGTTTTGAGGTAACCCTCATAACTCCGTCATTTATCAACCGGTTTGGAAAATTATTTTTTTGTGGAAGGGTACACTTCCCGTTTGGTCCCATTGTCATCAGATCAGGATTTTATTACTTCTTAGTGTACTTTGAAGTCGGTTTAAGTTTTTTGTAAAACAGTCCAATTATTAATATTACTAAGCAATGATTTTTCACAATGGGCTGTTTTATATATTTTTTAACAGACAGAAGTTCTCAGCCTTAGATTTAGAATATCATAGATGAATAGCTTTCACAATGATACCTTGTGCGAAGCGTGAGCAATTTCCATATAGATACATTCACAGATATATCGTACACTAGTCGATTTACAGTCAGACAAAATATGGATATAGATTCCTAGTCATTTGTTCTCGGTTAAAGTATCGATAAAAAACTAAAAATTTGCAATCATTATATGTACTTTAGTCGTTCAAACTATGTACAAGGCATTTGGACCGTACCGTTTTTCATGAACCGTACTCTAGTACAGTCGAACTCTGTCGCAGCTCTGGGATAATTGTCACCCTTACTTGTACGTAGTATTTATATACTCTGAGCCCTTACGCAGACAATGCGGCGAGCAATCACAAACAATATTAAATTTACATCAAATCTTAGGATTAGTTAAATCGAGAGATAGAGCAAAGCATTTTATAGCTCAGAGAGCAGCATAACTGAGGAAGTAAGTACCTTGATGTGTGAACAGGTGCTGCTTCACTGAAAAAAAAAATATTTAACGGTAACACAAAATTTTACTACCAATAACCTAAACAGAGTGACTTGCGAACTAAAAATTACCAGTAACAAAACTAGTTTTGGTTCATTACTAAATTATTTGATTAAATCTAAAAGATTAAATGTAACTAAAGTAAGTTTCAACATACATAACTAGTTTTGTAGAACTTTTTTTTCAGTGTGTGGGGGCTGGTCTCCTTAAGTTTGCTATTTATTTATTTACTTATTAAATATTTATTCCGTCTATTTTGTAATTTTGCCGCTGCTCCGGGGCACGCAATTGTTGTCAGTGCGATTAGAATGTAAATATTATGTAATGAATCTAAGCTTGTTTTGAAAAGAGCAATTGCTGAGTTTATTGCCTGCTCTTCTCAGCAAATTCAACCATCCGAACCGGTATTAAAGTATTAGGGTCAGACTTTTCATAAGTGCCTGCGAAGGTCTATTTGAATAAATGATTTTGAATTTGTTTTTTTTTAATTGAATTTGATTTTTTGTGTCTTCTGTATTCGGCTGTAAAATGTCGTGTTCCAAGGTGCGAGTGTCAGAGCTCATTGGGGAGGGGTGAAATATAGGTAAGTGATACCCGGACTGTTGCAAACAACCCTTGTGATTAGTTGTGATGCAACACCCGTGGCATCACAAGCGTCCAAGGGCTACAGTAATCGCTTACCTCCAGGCGGGCCGTATGCTTGTTTGCCGACTTTGTTGCAATTCATTGTGCGCTCCACATGACAAAAATTCTTTGTTAATATAGATGCCGCAGTGGACTAAAATTGTAAGGAAAAATAAAAACTTTTTAACAAAAAATAAACCACCGAAAAAACTGAAAAGCAAAAAATAATTTTGAATATAACTTGAATTTTATAAGGTTTTGCAGTCGGGGACAAACCAATAACTACCGTAACGTACCGTACCGTAGATATGTATTTTTTTGTAATATTTGTTAAATGTAATGTTTGTCTAAAAAGGAAGCTAAGCAATATTGCTAACGCAATTCATTTTTTCGAATTTAAAGCTAGGGCTCTACCGCGTAACTTTGGTGGTAATCGTAACGAACACCATTAATTATTTCATCCAATGATGCGCACGCGGTATGTCGCGACGATGACCATTCGTGGGCCCTGATTGGATGAAATTCATTAATGGTGTTCACCAAAGTTACGCGGTAGAGCCCCCGGTCCCATAGTAAAAGTTGATCGTATACATGAGTACTTTACGTGGTTTCATTTAATGTCGTATTGTCGTAATAGCTTATGTTATTGGTTTGTCCCCGACTGCAAAACCTTATAAAATTCAAGTTATATTCAAAATTATTTTTTGCTTTTCAGTTTTTTCGGTGGTTTATTTTTTGTTAAAAAGTTTTTATTTTATAATTTTTTGTGGCTATACTCTACTAATTACTACATGCTTAATATTTGATTTCTTTTGATGTAATACACAACTCAGCATTAAAATCTGTGTGTGAACAATAAATCATCCCTATTTTCCCATCTTTAGGGTAGGTATTTTTTATCCATATTTATATGGGACCACTTTCGAGGTATACCCTATCCAATAAAAAAAGAATTATCAAAATCGGACTACTCTGTCAAAAGTTATGCGTGATCATACATAAAAAAAAATAAAAAATAAAAAAAAAATATACGCGTCGACTTGTAAACCTCCTCCGTTTTTTCGTCGGTTAAAAATTACCAGGAAGAGACCTGGTTTCATGAAATGGTTAAGTCTCTGTAGATTAAAGCAAAGAGGAAGATACGGTTCATTCTTACATCGCTTGACTACTGGAACCAATTTATTCAGCATAATTAACTCGTAAGAAAGATAGCAGGACTAACTCTACTGCAGCGCGAGCAAGATAGCACTATTAAAATAAAAAATAAAAAATGAAATTATAAGTACAAACGTTTGATTATTAAATTATTTTTTTTGAGTTGCGGGACTGCGACGGCTGAGTGATACGCCTGGTGTTGCAAGCGTCCATAGGCAGCGGTAACCACTTACCATCAGGCGAACATACATACATAAAAGCAACGCGAAGCCACGTTGATCAAAAGGCTCTAAGGGACGAAGTTAGGTTAGGGTACTAGAAAAGTCACAATAAAAAAAAACCTTTTACCTTTGATTAAGCATACATCCAGATTGAGCGTCGAAGCTGTGCACGCGTCGAATAAAATAGCCCCTAACTGTAAGGGGCTAAATTAAATAAAAATCAATGAAATTGCAAAATAATGTTAAATATTTAAATTTCTCCCGATTTTAATATTTTATTTACTTCTATCATTATGAACGCCATTATGACAACCAGAATGAAGCAGAGGGAGTGTAAAACGTAGCTGTTACGCGCAGCAGCCTATAAAAGTTGGCCTGTTTTATATATTCGTGTAGTATGGCGACGTTCTTTCTAGATATATTTATTTCTATGCCTTTTCCCATACATTCTGTTATCAAAATTAATGTGAAAAGTTTCTTTTTTCTCAAACTGTAAATTCCGATAGCAATAACTCAAAAAGTTTGGGATAGCTTCAACCCTTAAGGTATGCTTAAGGTATAGTTTGCCCTTACCGACAACGATAAAAGAACCTTCCGACTATCAACTCGACAACTAACAACATCATAACTATTACTTGGCCGAGGGTTCATTATCAAGAGATTATCGACCTTAGATGTGAATAAATGGTTTCCCTGATAGAATGGAACCTTAAAACAATATGTAATAAGCAGTACATTATTCAGGCAACATCC
Source organism: Achlya flavicornis (assembly GCA_947623365.1). NCBI lineage: Eukaryota > Metazoa > Arthropoda > Insecta > Lepidoptera > Drepanidae > Achlya > Achlya flavicornis. Next base: position 12,787,178 of record OX392482.1, read on the forward strand.
ACCCTGTTTTAGGAGAAACAATTTTGTTAGTGCTGTTGTAGATGAGATAACTTTATAGCTAAAATATTGTTTTAATGATTTTTTTATACCATTAAGGTGGCAAACAAGCATACGGCCCGCCTGATGGTAAGCGGTTACCGTAGCGTATGGACGCTTGCAACGCAAGCGTTGCCGACCCTTAATTAAAGTGCGATTCAACAATATGTTTGTGTATTATAAAAGTATAGTACCTATATATTTTATTTATTAGACACATATAAAACAGACGATGACAATATATGCACACATAGTTCATCATCATCATCAGCCTATAATGTCCCACTGCTGAGCACAGGCCTGCACACAAATGACGGTGAAAGGGAATGGGCAGATACTACACCACGCATGCCCTCTGCGATCATCGGTGGAGGTATACCAGTGGTCAACCTACTATTGGAGTTTTCAAGCCGCCTAGTAGGCCTCAACTAGCTTAACGACTATCTCAACTAAGTGATAACCGGGATCAATGGCTTTACGTGCCTTCCGAAGTTAGGATAATGCTCGAGTTGAAAATACCATTAGACTTTTATTTTCAATCTTATAATTCGGAGTCTTCTCAGTTTAAGTGTATTCCGAACCGGTAAATTCAACTGTATGTACCAATTTAACTGTCGTAAGTGCCTTACCAGGGCCAGTAGACAAGATGGTTATCGACTATCTTCATCAAATAAATAAATATCCTGGGACATTCCTCACACACGGTCATCTGATCCCAAACTAAGCAGAGCTTGTACTATGGAAACCAGATAACTGATACTACTTTTTGTTTGTAAATACATACTTAATATACATAATTACACCCAGACTCAGGACATACAGACATGTTCATGCACACAAATGCATGTCCTGTGTGGGAATCGAACCCACGACCTGCGGCGTGATAGGTGGAATCTTAACACGAGTCTTAACCAACAACGCCAGCTGGCCGGTCAAAATAGTTAGTAAACGATCAACCTTTGTATGAGATTTTTTGATTTTGATTTTAATAGCACCATTCTCAGTTACACCTTCTGTGAGCTCCTAGCATAGAGTATTATACTTATAGTAATATGTGCTCCTAGGTTGTAGCTGTGTCATGTACGCCAGCACTAACGTTAGGTAGAGGAAATTTTACATATTTGCGGTGTAGGTGATCCCTCGGAAGGTAGCTAGGAATTCCTCTACGATATTCGTGCAAGAGCAATATTATGTGAAATATTTTGGGAACGTCTATCGCTTTTATATTTTATTTTAAATACACTAGTTTCTGCCCGCGGCTTTTCCCGAAGGATTCTATGTTTACCTAGGTTTTTAAAATATCCAGTTAACTCTATCATTTAAAAAAAAACATTCATATAAACAACCAGATAAAATATACACTCTAACTTCTACAACAGGTTGTTTTTTTTTTTTATGTCACTAAGATGGCAAACAAGCAAACGGCCCGCAGCCTATGGACGCTTGCAACACCAGGGGTAGCACTCGCGCGTTGCCGACCCTGAAGAAACCTCTTCACACCCTTCTTGAAGAAACCCATGCTGTACTCCATTGGGAAAACTACGGCGGGGAGCCCATTCCACGGTCTGAGTGTCCGCGGAAGAAAACTCCTTTGAGCCCGCACAGTTTGAAACAATTCTGGTTTCAATGTGTGAGGATGGACTCCCCGTCGATGGCAAGAGTTGCGATGGTGGAAGGTAGCCGTGGGCATCAAGTCGAACAATTCCTTGGAACACTCCCCGTTGTACAAGCGGTAGAATACACATAAGGAGGCAAAGTCTCTCCTCAGACTGAGAGGCTCTAAACCGTTCGTGAGCACAGTTTCAAATTTATTCAGTCCCTTTCAGCAATAGAATCAAACATAGTATTAATATCACACACAAGATTACACTTTTTGTATGAGAAAGTTATGTAAAAAGTACTTTTTACATTACTATTTTATATACCCTTACCCCCTTATTCATATTCGCTTTTTAACTAAATCAGTGTATTAGTGTCCACCGTCTCACTCTTTTGATCACCAAATGTCACGTGTCAGATAAAGACTTCAGAATTTTAGCTAATTAACGTTTGATAACTTCATTATGAATAAGGGGGTTATTGTTTATTGTACAGCATTTTCGTTCGTAAATTTCGTTCATATCGGTTCCTTACTATTCTTAAAATAAGTATGCATAACTTGTATTATGTTAATATTAGAAAATATAAAAGCGGAAACGTTTGAAAGAAACTGAATTTAAAGTTATAAAGTTTACAATGAAAATTCCGCTCGCAGAATTTCTTCAGTTTAGAATATCGCATATCAAGAAATATGTCGTTTAAATAAATTCTATTCAAAGAAATCTTTATTCGGAATATGAAAATTACATTCCATATCTAGAATTCTTGAAAAGTATATTATATATATATATATGCTAGCTGCCCGGCGCGACTTCGTTTGCGTGGTGCTACCCTACCCTGTGGTGCTACCCTACCCTATTCTACACTACCCTATCTAAACCACCCAGGGTGTCACCCAAACGCATACAAAAAAATCAACTGTACGTGTGTTTGTCACTGAACTCCTCCTAAACCGCTGGACCGATTGGAATGATGGCCCGGCAGATGGCGCTGCAGTCGGTATCTAGGTTATATTATCGACTGCAGCGCCATCTGCCGGGCTGATGTGTGAATCTAAACCATCGAGGGCGCCACCCAAACGCATACAATAAAAAACATTCAAATCGGTCCAGCCGTTTAGGAGGAGTTCAGTGACATACACACGTACAGTAGAATTTTATACATAAAAGATGTGGTAGATTATTCTACGTAAGTTACCACTTTGTAAATATGTTTACTCTGGCAAGATACTACAGTGACGCCCTGTTCGGATTGTCAAATTCTCTCGGCGCGCGGCGGTCGCACTGAGAAATAACATTTTAGTACACATGACTACAGATCAAGCTATACATTTCTAGTATTAGCTATTATTACCTATTATTTGAAGGTAAAGCCACAGACATACATCTAAATAGATTACGCAACTTCTTTCTACCTACCATACCATGTCACAAGAGCGCTCTAGTTAGGCTGCTGGCATTAGAGCTTTTTTTACTGTGTATAGGCCTGTGTTTGACCACAATCTCACTATGGTAAGTTATGATGTGGTCGAAGGTGATAAGCACACAAAGCCTAGAAGGAACTGGCTCTTAAGTGCAGCTGTCGGAACCCACCGATAGGTGCTTGGCGACATATTTTCAACTTGAGGGTACTACGAAGTACCCTACCACCGTGCTATGGTTTCCTCACGATGTTTTCCTTCACCGAAACCTCAAGCTCATTGTAGGATTCGAACCCGGGACCTTCGTCTCGGTATCCGACGTCACTGAGCTATCAACGCCTTAAAATTGAAGCGATCCTATTTGTCAGCTAATACATTCCTCGCTACACATCTCTGGTGCACATGCAGCCTTATGCGAGTTCCCTGTCCGCGCGAAACAGTTTCAAAAGAAGAGCATTGCTCTCCCTTTTGGCTCAGTTTTTGGCACGCGAAGCCCATACACCCGCGTCATCTATTAAAATTGATATCTGTGGGTAAAACTAATTCCAATAAACATTTCAGCAGCCATTCATACCTAAATAACATAAAACCTTAAGATATCTCCAAATACCAGTAAAGGAGCCAAACAGAAGACTCAAATACCCAGAGAGGCAGATAATTAAATTATAATAAAATAGGGCCCAACGCATATCACGCCCTTTGCATGTAACACTCTCAAGGGCTCACTTCCCAGTAATTTAGTTGGGCTCTTCGGACGGACCAACTTGTTTAGCCTCCCCTAAGGACATTTCTGAGGGTGTAATTGATAATGAAAGTAGAGGAAGATCTTTATTACTTTACGTAGACCGTCCTGAATGTGGTGCTAATTTTGTTTAGCTTAGGAACCTAATTCTTTGTAAGTAATTGTGTAATTTTATCTAAGTACTTGCCTAATGATTCTGGGTCAATAGGTACATATAAATAAAATTGAAGTGTCTGTTTGTAATGTCAAAATAACACCTTTTTACTAACCCCCTTACTCATAAAGCGCTATTTAACTAATATACTGTTTAAATGGTCACGTAAATAATGTCACATAATTTGACAATGACAATAGAGTGACGTTATTTACGTGACCCTTTAAACAGCATATTAGTTACATTTATAACATTTTATGAGTAAGGGGGTTAATGCATATGAAAGTAACTAAATAACCAAATAATCTCCGAAACGGCTGGACCGATTTTGACCTAACTATCACTGGCAGATAGCTGATGTTATGAGCAGTAACTTATGATACTTTTATTTTTGAAGTATTAGGGTTCCGCGCAATGATTAAACTGTAACGCAGGTTAAACCGCGGGGTCCAGATAGTCTTACCTAAACTCGATTTTATATTCACAGTCTTGAAATACAAGGTCGGAACACTGTGATTTTTATAAATTATATTTTAAAAGGCTTGCGTTTGATAATAATCTTACGATGTTAAATAATAATGTTACATGGGCTCTCAAAAATAAACGCTTTCATTTGAAAACAGACTACACAAAGCCGCAGTTGCACCACACCATTTAAGCGGCGCATACATTCGCAATTCTTTCCTATAAGGCAAAAGAGTTGGTGCTGCTAGGATCCGCGGAAAGAATAAATTACGCTCGAGTGGATGGGTAAAATGGCGTTCACAGCTGCCGCTGTCTCCAGAAAAATAACCGTAGGAAATATCAGCTAGTTATAGGTGTAGATAGATAGTTAGTTTAAGCTTGTAGTCTGTTAAATAAAACAGGGTTTAATGAACGGTCTTGAATGAGTACCTAATTCGTTTCAATTCAAAATACTCCTAAATTTAAGAACATTATCTGACGGGTATCAAAAAAGATTGTATATAGACATCTAGCACGTAAAGTTAATATCAGAAAATAAAATGGAAGACGTGAAACAGAAAAATGAGAAATAAACTATTGCATTTATAAAGTTAAATAAGTTAAAACTAAGTACTGTGTGGGTAAACAATGTATTTTATCTTTGTTTTTTCACATAAACCTTTGGAACATTCCAGAAAATAACGTAACAGAAGAAAAACCTAAAGAACTGGGTCTAAGTGGTATTCACTAAAAAATAAGCGTTCTTTTGATGTTAAAAATTCAATTAACCCCCAAAACTCTGTTATATCATCAAAGCTAAAGAAGTACTGAAAATATTTAGTACTTTTTATATAATCCGTCGCTTACTCCGGCTGGCCATGAAAGAAAATTTAATTATGAAATTAATTGGGCAGTACAATACATACACAATTTTTAGAGTTCCGTAGGTACCTCAAAGAGAACAATAGAACACTTATAGGATTTATTAATTGTTCGTAAGTCCATTTTAACGTCTTTCAAGCCTCTTTTTCTTAGGAACGGGTGAAATACTATGTTCCTTGATTTGTTAAATCTTCAAGATTTAAGTAAATGTTATCCAAAGTTTATTATGTCAACACACAGATTACAGAATAAGGCAGATGGAGCGCGCGGAACACGAAAGTAAAGCCAAAAAAGCAAATAGAAATTGAAAATCTGATACCTGGTATTCATTTTCCAGTTTGTATTTGCATTGTTTAACCACAGTTTATTCATAAAGACGTCCGTTGACTCACAGCACATGTAAAAGAAAAAAATGAAAATAAATAGATCGTATCTATTTGCTTGGGCCTTTAGACTCGGTCCAGCGACGTGCCGCCAGAATTGTTGACGATCCCGAGCTCACAAGCGGTTTAGAGCCCCTCAGTCTGAAGAGAGACTTTGCCTCCTTATGTGTGTTCTACCGCTTGTACAACGGAGAGTGTTCTAAGGAATTGTTTGACTTGATGCCCACGGCTACCTTCCACCATCGCAACTCTCGCCATCGACGGGGAATCCATCCACACACATTGAAACCAGAACTGTTTCGAACTGTGCGGGCTAAAAGGAGTTTTCTTCCGCGGACGGTCGGGCTGTGGAATGAGCTCCCCGCCGTGGTTTTCCCAATGGAGTACAGCATGGGGTTCTTCAAAAAGGGTGTGAAAAGGTTTCTTCAGGGTCTCCAACGCGCGAGTGATACCCCCGGTGTTGCAAGCGTCCATAGGCTACGGTAACTGCTTACCATCAGGCGGGCCGTATGCTTGTTTGCCACCACAGTGGTATAAAAAAAAAAAAAAAAAAAAACTATATTTGATAATAAACTTATTATTTTCAGAACCTTCTTTTTGATTTTACTGTGGATTTTTTGGCCGTAATCATTGTAAGTGGCTAGAAATAGGGAAACAGTAATTATTAGAGCAAATACCTAAAATAATCTTTAAATTAAGAACTTTGAGACACTAATAGACGCCATCACATGGATTTGATTATATTCTCACAAACTTATCTGGCCCGGTGGCCAAGAGGAACTAACGACGACGCCAGTTTGAAATATCAGTATGCCTGCTATTCGCCATTGGTTTTTTGCTCCACCAAATACGATATCAGTGCCTCTCTCACCGGGCCAGATAAGTTTGTGGGACTATACTCGGGTAATAACGTTTTGTGATGCACACAGCATCGCGTGAAGGTTTACAATTATCTTCGAATGAATCCGGTCTAGACAAGACATTAAAAGCTTATCGTTTACTTTGCCTGTAATTTTCAAGAAATCCAGAAAATAATTGGACTGTTTTACAAAAAACTTAAACCGACTTCAAACTACACTAAAAAGTAATCAAATCCTGATCTGACAATGGGACCAAACGGGAAGTGTACCCTACCAGACAAAAAAAGAATTTTATAAATCGGTTAATAAATGACGGAGTTATGAGGCATAAAAAAAAATAAAAAAAAAAAACATTGCCGAATTGAGAACCTCCTCCTTTTATTGAAGTCGGTTAAAAATAGTATTATTTCAGCAACCACTGATGCTACTGATTTGATTAAATAGGATATCATAAATGGAAAAAAAGGGCTTCATTTTTGCATTTCAAATCTTTTTCTATTTTTTTTATACAACTTAGTCGGTAAACAAGCATACGGCCCACCTGATGGTAAGCGGTTACCGTAGCCATATGGACGCTTGCAACACACGAAGCATCGCTCACGCGTAACCGACCTTTCCCCCCTCCCCTATGAGCTCTGGCGACCTTACTCACGCGCAGGAACACAACTTTACACAACATAAAGTCATTTGGCTGCGGTATTTTGTAAGGTGGAGGTACTTCCCCAGTCGAGCTGCTCTTTGAGCGAATAAAAGCTATGCTCTACCTCTCTCAAATCAGGATTGTATTTTCTTTTATGTTGCATAGTTTTTGATTTATCATGAAATATGTCAAAAATACCATTCCTGAAATCTCACTATCTCATCTCACTAATAATATAAATGCGAAAGTTTGGATGTGTGTACCTCAATCACGCTTCAACATCTGAATGGAGGCTCTACCGCGTAACTTTGGTGGTAATCGTAACGAACACTATTAATTATTTCATCCAATGACGTGTACGCGGTATGACGCGACGATGACCATTCGTGGGCCCTGATTGGATGAAATTCATTGAACTAGTATTAAACAATAAGTTGTTCGCCGCGGTTTCATTCCGCGGGTGGATTATTAGATTAGTAAGATGAGATTACAGTACAGATCATCGAAATAGTATTACCCTAGAATAAGGGTGACAGCTGTAAAAACGACCGAAGATATAAGACCACGGTGTCGCTATTTCAGTTTCAGCAGGTCCACGTTTGAACGTAGAACATTCATTCATGAGTGACATAATTTTGTTTTATTGAGTCTCCAAGCGGCCACTTTCACGATGTTGTCTTGTACGTAACCCACAGATCATGAAGCAATAATCCCTTGCTTCATGGTACAGATTGATCAAAATTTATTCATAAACTTTAGTTACGCAGTCTGTTTTTTTTCTACAGTTATGGTCTAACTAAACAAATAAATTATACGTCTAAGGAAGGTCGGAAGGTCGAAACTCTCGATGCGAGAGTCAGACACAGACTCTTACCCAGTTTTTTTTTTCATCATCTTCGGCTTATAATGTCCCACTGCTGAGCACAGGCCTCCTTTCACAAATGAGGGTGAAAGGGACTGGGCGACACTCCACCACGCGTGCCCACTACGGATTGGTGGAGGTAGGCTAGTGGTCAACCTACTGTTGTTTGATGTTTTTCCAGCCGCCTAGGAGGCATCCAACTAGCTATAAAGTGATAACCGAGACCAACGGCTTTATGTGCCTTCCGAAAAACGGAAACACTCGATTTGAAATACCACTAGGCGGTCACCCATCCAGGTAACGACCACGACAGACGTAGCTTTAATTTGCCGATCGACTAATCATGCAACACCACGAGCGCTTCCTTTTTTCCGTTTTTATTAGGGTTCCGTAGCCAAATGGCAAAAAACGGAACCCTTATAGATTCGTCATGTCTGTCTGTCTGTCTGTCTGTCTGTCTGTCTGTCTGTCTGTCTGTCTGTCTGTCTGTCTGTCCGTCCGTATGTCACAGCCATTTATTTCCGAAACTATAATGTTGAAACTTGGTAAGTAGATGTATTCTGTGAACCGCATTAAGATTTTCACACAAAAATAGAAAAAAAACAATAAATTTTGGGGGTTTCCCATACTTAGAACTGAAACTCAATTTTTTTTTTTCATCAAACCCATAAGTATCGTGTGTCTATGGATAGGTCTTCAAAAATGATATTGAGGTTTCTAATATCATTTTTTTCTAAACTGAATAGTTTGCGCGAGAGACACTTCCAAAGTGGTAAAATGTGTGTAACCTGTAACTTCTAAAATAAGAGAATGATAAATCTATAAAAAATATATGATGTACATTACGGTGCAAACTTCCACCAAAAATTGGGTTGAACGAGATCTAGTAAATAGTTTTTTTTTAATACGTCATAAATTGAAATTAATATCAAATACTAAGGTCTATACTACCATTTACTTATATACCTACAGGTTTGTACGGAACCCTCGGTGCGCGAGTCTGACTCGCACTTGGCCGGTTTTTTTAGTTAGGGTAAATAAACTTTCGGTTAAATTACAAAAATAAGTTAAATTTAACTTCTCTCGAATTTTCCTAGATTATAACTTTAGACTGAGCTAAAATTTCCATCCACAGTAGTGCTTGCTCACTCTCCGAAAGCACATGCCGCGATAATCTGCAGCAGCTGTTACCAGTCTACATTTAATTCAATTTCAAAAAGATGGTAAAGCGAAATATTTAATCTTTTACCTTCATTTTAATAACTTATGCACTACGGTTTTTTTTTTCGATTTTCGACAGCGGTAATTATAAAAACAAACCTCCAGTGGCCCAAGTCTGCTATTACAAATTATGTTCACATGAACTATCAGTGGTTTAAAAATTTACTGATTTGACACCTTTGGTCATCGATATAGAATTTAAATTTGATCGAAGGTTTTGGTAGGCTGATAGGGTTATTGGGGTGGGAAGGGTCGGTAACGCGTGAGTACGCGGCACTATGGTAACCGCTTATTAGGTGGGTCATTTGATTGTATACCGACATCGTAGTTAATTATAAAAAAAAGTCTACTAATTTGACGGGCCAGTTGGCGCGGTTGGCCGCAGGTCGTGGGTTCGATTCCGACACAGGACATGCATTTATGTGCATGAACATGTCTGTATGTCCTCGATCTGGGTGTAATTATGTATATGTATTATATCAGTTATCTGGTTTCCACAGTACAAGCCCTGCTTAGTTTGGGGTCATGTGTGAAGAATGTCCCAGGATATTATTATTATTGACTAACTGTCCGCTGCGGTTTCACCCGTGTTCCCGAGATAAAAAGTAACCTATGTCCTTCTCCATACCATAGGCTATCTGCATGCCAAATTTCATGATGATCCGTTGAGTTAAGAGGCGTGAAGGCGTAACAAACAAACTCACTTTCGCATTTATAATATTAGTTAGGATTACCAATATTTTGCCGATCTAAAAGCTAACTACTGATTCTAGGGTTCAACTGCCGGAACCTCGAGTAAACACTAAAATCCATAAGTAAATACTTTTTAACAGTACCGACCAACCAATCACTGCATCTTATTTTTTGGTACCCTTGACTTAGCCAATCAGAGCAAAGTTGGTGGAGACAAATTTCAAATGTATTGAACGTCATTTCGCTTCTTCGGGTCAATCCTTCGATGGCCGAAACACACCAGTATGGTAGGTATATAAGAGGACTCAAATTAAAGAGTTCTTAGCCTTGCCAGAACTGGCCCATCCTGGCAGAGCTACTTGTATTTCAATAACTATAGCACCTAGCGTAGATCAGTACGTGGATTACGTAACTTTAATGCAATGATACATAATAAAAAAAAATAAAAAAATGAAATTCAGATTGAAATTACCTCTGAATCGGTAGAAATATTACAAATCGGAAATGGTTCCATTTGTAATGAACTACTGTTTATACAGGGTGGGCCAGAAAGAATTGCGAATTTGAAAAAATGATTAAAAAAAAACTTAGTACAATTCACATATAAATTTTTATTTTTATAAAAATTTACATCTGGGAAATTCATTTCTTAAAAATAACGTCATCCAGGTGTGCACCATCCCGCTGCAAACATTCTTCGAATCTGAACCTCAAATTGGTAAAAACTCGCTGGCACATTGCACGGGGAATAGCTGCCATTTCTTCCTGGATATTGGTCTTCAACTGGTTAATCGTGGCTGGGTTATTGGAGTAGACTCTACTTTTTAGGTATCCCCACAAAAAAAAGTCCAGTGGCGTTAGATCCGGACTTCTAGGAGGCCATGCAATGTCACCTCGGCGCGATATCAGTTTCCCAGCAAACATCTCGTTTACGACCGCCAAAGAGGCATTAGCTGTATGGCATGTCGCGCCATCTTGTTGAAACCATGTCGCACGATTATAGGCTAGACTAAATTTCCGGGAACCGAGCTACTTAACCCCACCACCCGCGCAGTCCCCTCTCTAAAGCTTCAAACGCAAGAGTGTTTTTAAAATCGTACGCCTTTCTGGCCCACCCTGTATTTGCAATTATCAGAACGTAAAAAAGTTATCCGATATATTGAACCGATTTCAATTCGAATATGATTGAAATTTAGTTACGTAATCGCCCGGCTGTTTGCTCCCAGATTTTTTTGATTATTTGTCGCAATATATTTTGTCGGTTCCTGGCCTATAAGATTATAATTATGTTACATTTGAAATGTAAATTATGTAATGTAAATTGATTTTTTTTCTAATATTATCGACAAGCAAAGGTTTTTAATGTATTTCCAAGGGATCCTATTAAGGTGAGGTCTATTATGAATTCAAACTAGATGCGTAAATTTATTTCCCTCTTTGGACTTGACGATTGAGTGGGTTGACGGTTTCAAAGATTTAATCAAAAGCAAAGAAAAAAATTATAAGGAATATTTTCTCTTCGGGCTGGTCGACGTGGAAAGATAACCTGATATTATGGCATTGGTTCATCTCTCAGCTTCAATAACAAAATTCAAAATAATTTATCCAATAGACCTTCGCAGGCACTTATGAAAAGTCTGACTCTAATACTCTAATACTGGTTCGGAAGGTTGCATTTGCTGAGAAGAGCCGGCAATAAACTCAGCAATTACTCTTTTCAAAACAAGCTTAGATTCATTACATAATATTTACATTCTAATCGCACTGAAAACAATTGCGTGCCCCGGCACGGCGGCAAAATTACAAAGTAGACTGAATAAATATTTAATAAGTAAATAAATAGCAAACTATACAGACCTTTTTACCTTGTCTTGTTATCTTATCTTGTTTACCTTTTGTTATCTTATCTTGTTTAAGGTAAACAAGATAAGATAACAAGACAAGGTAAAAAGGTAAAGTACATGCTACATGCCTCTTACCAATCTTTTTTGACTCACATCAAAATTGTGTATGCGTCTCTTTCTCTGTCGCAGTGTTCATAAGGATTGTAATATTTCTTTTCCATGTTTCGTCGGTCTTATGAGCGTATCGAAAATTATCCTAAGCCAATATGTTTGTAGGTACCTACTATAATTTTAAAGCCAACCTGCCTACAAAGGGATGGCAAATAGGGGGTTGTTTTTTCCAAGACGGTAACGTTTCATTTTGTCCTCCATTACATAATTGTATTATTATTTAAATAAGATCATATTATTTGCATCAGAAAAGGTACAGTGTAAAATATAAGGTGGATCGAGTAATCCCAGTGTCTCGCTAGAATAACCTTGCGTTCCGGGAAAAACACTGTTGTGAAAAAGAGGCCAAGTTTCGCTGAAATAGGAATAAACATTAATAATTAAGATAAAAAATAAAACTTTATTTAATAAAGATTAAATTTATAAATTGTAATGATTATTTTTCACCAGATTAACTGACTGACTTATCAAAACACAGCTTAAACACAGGGTTGAAATTATGCATACAATGTTGGCTGCGAATGCCTAAGCAAGACTTATTAAAAATACCATACGTTATCTAGAAACCACGGGCTGGATCTAGTATTAGTCAAGAGAGGTAGAGCAAAGAGCAGCTCAACTGGGGGAGTACCTCCAGCCTCCACCTTAAAGAATATCGCAGCCAGATAACAATGTTCTGTTCCTGCGTGTGAGCTAGGTCACCAGAGCTCACTGGAGAGGGGACAGGGGTCGGTAACGCGTCAGTGATGCGTCCCTTGTGTCCCGTGGTGTTGACAAGCCGTCCATGGGGCTACGGTAACAGCTTAAAACCAAAAAGAAACGTATAAAAAAATACGTTCTTTCTTTCTGAAAAGTTAACATACTGTTCGTGACATTAAAATGAGACTGTTGCCTCTAAAACATTCTATAGCATTGGCGTACATTTTTTTTTTGTTGCCTATGGTAGAAAACATGCAGAATTTAGAAAGTTGTTTTATTAAAGATGAAATACACCAATAAGTGCTTAGTTATATGTTTTTAGTTTCTATACTTTACACACAATGCCGAATTATTTTTCACAAGCTTGGCTGGCACACTGCGGTGTACCTGGAGACAGTATTATGCGCAAAATTCATTAGGTTTAAGTAAAGTGGGCACTTTACTGTAGATACTATAGGCTTTTATCAACTTCACGCTGTGAGATCTTACCTTACCTTTTAGGGTCAGTTCACAACGTGACGCGACGAGAAGCGACGCGGCGCGCGACTCGTGATGTCTTGAAGCGCAGCGAGGCGTATTCGAATTTTCTCACAGAAATTCTACAATAAAAAATATTCTGTTTTATTCCAGGATTTGATCTATCTTATTGCCTAATCTCATCAAACTCCATTCAGCCATTTAACGGGAAAACTCAATTAATGGGCTTAGGAGCCCAGGTGAAACAGCGGGGCACAGCAAGTAATATACACCTGTATAATAATAGCCTAGAATTAACACTACTTCTGAAAAACAGTAAGGAAGGCTGAATTTAGAGGCAGTTCTAAAATTTCCTTCTATATTTTCTATGAAGCTATCATACTTCATTTTTGAACATAACACTAAACTAGAAATTTCTAGGTCACGTCTACGACATAAATGCACTAACTTGATATAAGCTTTTCGTTCAACCTTCTCTCTTACTCACACTACATTGTGCTATAGTAAGAGTGAGAGGATTACAGGCTTTCATTCATACAATGTAAATCCCGCTTAGCGTCAGATGCTACGTGCTACGACTATGAATGCTTCTATTCAATTCACTTAAGTTTATTTTCGAGTGAGGAATCAAATAAACCAACGGAATTGGCTCTGACGTTTTGACCTTGCTGTAATTCACAATTACCAGAGATGTTTGTAGCAATTTTTGTGTGTCTATCACAACGTTTCAGAGTTATAGTCACGTCAAAAAACAACTGTAGAGATTGTGAGGACGTCATATTGCATCAGCCACCGTGACGGTACATTACATGTTTCCATACTGCTTGACGGTAGGGTGGTGCCAGTGTCTTGATGTAGACGTAATTGGGCACAGGTATTGGGTCGCAAGAGCTGATAACCGATGGGGAAGAAAGGTTCTCGAGTGGCGACCACGTACTGGAAAGCGCCGAGCGGGATGACCTCCCACCAGGTGGACCGACGACCTGCTCAGAGTCGCTGGGCGCCGCTGGATGCAAGCGGCCCATAACTGTTCGAAGTGGAAATCAATGGAGGAGGCCTATGTTCAGTGGTGGACATCCGTGAGCTGATATGATGATGATGATTGGGTCGTACATCTAAACTGCTGGTAGGTATTAGTTAGAGATGTCCCCGGTTGAGAGCTTCCTCGCCGATTTGTCTGTGTAAGGATGATAAGGCCCCCTAAAAAGAAAGCTAAGCAATATTGCTAACGCAATTCATTTTTTTCGAATTTAAACCAGGCCCCCTAAAAAGGAAGCTAAGCAATATTGCTACCGCAATAAATTTTTTCGAATTTAAAGCAGATCTTATGCAATTCATCAATTCCAAATCTTTTAATGAATTGAATTGTATATAATGAGTAACTATTTTACCAAAAAATATTGGAATCACTTAGGATCTGCCGAGAATTCGAAGAAATGAATTGCGTAGCAATATTGCTTTAGCTTCTTTTTTAGCCCCCCAGATCTTATGCAATTCATCAATTCCAAATCTTTTAATGAATTGAATTGTATATAATGAGTAACTATTTTACCAAAAAATATTGGAATCACTTAGGATCTGCCGAGAATTCGAAGAAATGAATTGCGTAGCAATATTGCTTTAGCTTCCTTTTTAGTCCCCCAGATCTTATGCAATTCATCAATTCAAAATCTTTTAATGAATTGAATTGTATATAATGAGTAACTATTTTACCAAAAAATATTGGAATCACTTAGGATCTGCCGAGAATTCGAAGAAATGAATTGCGTAGCAATATTGCTTTAGCTTCCTTTTTAGCCCCCCAGATCTTATGCAATTCATCAATTCCAAATCTTTTAATGAATTGAATTGTATATAATGAGTAACTATTTTACCAAAAAATATTGGAATCACTTAGGATCTGCCGAGAATTCGAAGAAATGAATTGCGTAGCATATTGCTTTAGCTTCCTTTTTAGCCCCCCAGATCTTATGCAATTCATCAATTCCAAATCTTTTAATGAATTGAATTGTATATAATGAGTAACTATTTTACCAAAAAATATTGGAATCACTTAGGATCTGCCGAGAATTCGAAGAAATGAATTGCATAGCAATATTGCTTTAGCTTCCTTTTTAGGCGGCCTATACTTAGTATGGAGGTTTTTTGTATACTTTACGAAACACTTCAATAAAACTGTCCATATGGACAGGTAATTTTGTAAATGCGTGTCTACGGAAACCAAACCATTTTCAAACAATCCATCCATCTCTTTTTCGGCCTTCCTCATCCCGTATATCCATCCACTTTCATATTCGCCATTAAAAACCCCACAGTACATTAATTTAAAGGCCCTAATCCACTACACACATTTGTAACCAAGCCAGAAAGAGTTGAAATCCAGGTTTAGCCTACATTTTAATGAGCGTGTACATAAACCTTGTCTAATTAAGTAACTGATGTCTTAACGAACTTTATCCTCATAAAAACAGCGTAACATAAATTAAACGTTGATGTTGGCGCTATATAAACTGTGAACTTTTTATTTTCATCTAGTTTTTTTTTATAAGAATAAAAAATCAAGCTATCAGACGTTAAATTAAGTAGATTATTAAGGTGGCCGAATATGGTAAGCACACAAAGCCTTGAAGGAACATAGGAGTTTGGTGATTTTTAACTTTAGGGTAGCCAGCTGGGTGGGTACTACAAAGTACCCCACCGTACTACGGTTTTCTTTCACCGAAAACTCAAGCTCATTTTAAGATTCGAACACGAAACCTTCGTTTCGGCATTCAACATCACTACTACTGAGCTATCATCGCTTTAAAAAGAAAAATAAGTGCATTGGAACATTTGGAACTAAGAAAAGATAAAAATAATAATTCTGGTCCAAATGTTATCTTAACACGGAATTGACAAATTATCATTTCAGTTATAGATATATCCGCAACCGATTACTTATTATGTTTATTCGTTAGTTTGAACCCTCAATATAAATACTTTGATTATGTTTAAGTATAAAAAATGAAATTGCAAATCAACATTTAACTAGGGAAAATCCTGAGGGAAAATCATAAAAAATCATAAGTACCTCATAAAGAAAATGCTTATTTCAAAATTTTCTGAAGTTCCTATTCTACAGAGAATCACTTTGCATTTATATAAGGGGTAACAAAGCGGGTAACGAGCCTTTAGTCGCGCCCAATTTGGGGTAAATAAAGAGTAAAAGCTGGGGTAAAGCTAGCAAAGCGGGGTAAAAATCTACACTCGTTTGCTGTTTAGTCACGCCGCTGAAATTTCAGTTTAGTTGAAAACTACATTTGGAAAGGACTAAACGAGTTTAAAGTTTAAGTTGCGTGAAATTGTTCGGCTTTTACGTTACGAGTCCATAATATTAAAATGTTCAAGATCTTGTTATTTTGCGTCCATGCTACGCGAAGCAAGCACGAACCGATTCGTTCGTTGCTCGCGATTTCAAGCGTGGACGTACCTTCAACGAGCCCACAACTAGCATAGCGCGATGCGAAAACTGACAATCGGGCGGAGCTCAGTCGAGCACGCTACGAATGCTCGAGGCTCGGAAGCCCGTCCACGCTACTCGAATCGAGCTCGCAGTGTGCTCGTTCGTGGCTCGGCTCGTGCTCGGTTCGCCAAGCATGGACGCAGCATAACATATTCATGGTGTTTTTATTTCTTCAAAAAGCCATATCTGCATTTGAGAGCCAGTTCTTTCTAGGCGTTGTGTGCTAACCAACATCGGCATCATCACTTATAATGGTGAGATAGCGAAATATAGGCCTATAAACAGTAAAACAAAGATTCAAATTCTGTTCAAGGATGTCCATTGCTAACCATAGGTCTCCCCTGTATTTATTTCCACACCGAACAGTTTTGAGCCGCTTTCATCGAGCGGCGCCGGACTCTGACCCTCCTGGGTGGGAAGTAGTCCCGCCTGGCGTATTCCCATTCCTACGTGGTCGCTATACGAGAACCTTTCTTCTCCATTCGGTTTTCGGGTCTTCAAGCAATGTAACCTGCCCAGTGCCGGAGCACGCAATTGTTTTCAGTGCGATTAGAATGTAAATATTATGTAATGAATCTAAGCCTGTTTTGAAAAGAGTAATTGCTGAGTTTATTGCCGGCTCTTCTCAGCAAATGCAACCTTCCGAACCGGTATTAGAGTATTAGAGTCAGACTTTTCATAAGTGCCTGCGAAGGTCTATTTGAATAAATGATTTTGAATTTTGAATTTGAATTGCCACTTCAGCTTACTGACTCTACGAGCTCTTCTTCGCTTTTGTTATTTAACTTTATATTGTGTAAAGTTGTGTTCCTGCGCGTGAGTAAGGTCGCCAGTGCTCATAGGGGAGGTTGGAAAGGTCGGTAACGCGTGAGCGATGCTTCGTGTGTTGCAAGCGTCCATATGGCTACGGGAACTGCTTACCATCAGACGGTCCGTATGCTTGATGACCGACACAGTAGTATAAAACAAACACGAATTTACTCGTTTCGTATCAAAAAGGTATTTTTACTTTGTATAGGCCTGTGTTTGACCGCAATCTTACACAAAATCTACAAGGAACTGGCTCTCAAGTGCAGCTGTCGGAACACACTGATAGGTGCTTGGCGAAGGATTTTCAGCTTAAGGGTGGTAGCCAGCCAGCTGCCCAGCCAAAGTACCCTACCACCGTGCTATGGTTTCCTCACGATGTTTTCCTTCACCAAAAGCTCAAGCTCATTATAGATTAATTTGAACCTAGGACCTTTGTCTCGGCATCCGACGTCACTACCACTGAGCTATCATGCCCTAATCATCGCCTTTATTACAATGAATAAGCCTGTTTTACCAAGTTCTCATCATCATCAGTGATGATAGCTGAAGTATGGCATTGCATAATGGCACAATGATCAATGGCATCCTAACTTTATATTATACAGGCGAAAGTGAGTTTGTTTGTTACGGATCACTTTTTATCCCGGGAATGCGGGTGAAACCTCGGGGGACAGCTTGTGTTATATAAAATGGACTGTAATATAAAAAAAAACACGAAAGTTTCAAGTTACAACCATTAAACTACTTAAGTTCGTTATCTTTGAACTGTACTAACCGATGCTCTGAAATGTTTTAAAAAAAGAAAAAAGCGGAGATACTTACTGAAGTAAAAAGGAAACGACAGTGTTCGGTAGTTTCGAGTGCTTTAGTGATGCGATGCTTTTTCAACATTTCAAACATTTCTAGTTTCTTACATTTTCTTTTACTAGAATGTTCATTTTAAGTGTCTTTTACTTTAGGACTAGTTGTCGCCCCACGGTTTCACCCGCGTGCTCCGGGGATTTAATAAATTTAATTGATTTTTCACATCGAATACCCAATTTTACCAACCTCGGATAGCATTTATCTACCCTGAAATGACATAATTTTGTATTGTATTTTAGTTAAATGGGCAGCTTTAAAAAAATATATATTTTACTGTAACTAGATCTAAAGCAGTTTTCTAGAATTCACCGTTAACTTATATCATATTTAAAATATCATAAGATATATCCTTAGGAATATTTTTATCAGTTTATTAATACCTAAAGATGACTTTATTTTATAGGAACATATTCACAAAAATCTTTTAGGTTTTACCCCATCTATCGGAAGCTCAATGGACTTTCATGACGCCTCTAGCCCGTAGAGTTTCACAGAGGTTCGTAGTTTTAGTTGTACCTGAAAAAGGTTTTGGATTCTGTAACCTGCCGCCATGGTTTTGGTTTTCTTGTCAGCTCACTTGATGGCACTGAAAGTTTAGAAGTTTAAAAGGGTAGTTTTTAATAGATATCGGATCTATAACATTATCGTTGCATTTTTATTATAATAAATGCGAAATGTATGTACAAGAAATGTGTAGTAGATTACAGAACAAAAGGCAGATATAGCGCGCGGAACACGGAAGTGAGGCCAAAAAAGCATTATTTCACAAATTACAAGGAGACATTTTATTAAATAAATTATTAATAATATAAAACAGACCTAAGCACACAGGATGAAAAACCACCTACCATTAAAAATTACCGTTCAGAGTATTGAAATAAAGTTGAAAATGATGATAACCCCCATGAAGATGTAAGGGGCTATAAAAGCTTCCGAGATAGCTCCGCACTTATTATAGGAGACTTGTGTTGAACCAAAATTTCACCATGGTAAGTAATGATTTGACCAAGAGTCCTAGGCAGCTTGAAACAACAGTACTTACTTGACTACAACAGTAGGGTGACCACTAGCCTACCTCCACCGATACGTTTCCCTTCCACCTTTCATTTGTGTGCAAGAGGCCTGTGCTCAGCAGTGGGACATTATAGGCTGATGATGTTGATGATGATGATGTATATTTATTTTTGTATGTCACCGTATTTTTGTGAAAACCGTTAGTTTATAATCTACCTAGCGAGATAATAAACTCCCCGATATATTGTGATATAACTACTAATGTATTCATTTTCGATAGATTTCGATATCGATATTGTATTCGGCACACACGGTTAAAAAAACACATAACTTCTAATCAAATAGAACCTAATCTAACCAACAAGCCTAACTGCCGACTTAAACCACATTATAGTTTAATGAGGCATCACATTGCCATGCGTAGTTCTGAATGCACTATTCCTGGGGACATAAATTAGGAATGGTCATCATACCTGAAATGGAACTAGGTGCAGGATAATGTCGAAAGACGTTATTTCTCTAAGATCCCGGGAATTTGGTTAAGATCCGGTAGATGTGATTGAAACTTCAAATTATATAAATACTTGTTTTCAGGAAAAGTAATAACGATAAATGTCTACATACACTTTGATTATAGCACAAGGTACTGCCAACTTAGTTTATCATTTTTTTCCTAATCCAGAGAGATACTATTCCAATAAATAAAATCTAAATTCTCGCTATTATTTAACTTATAACATTATTCATTTTACGGGATCTTAGAAAAATTTCCGGGATCTTATCCAAATAACGCTTTTTGCGAGTACCCTACGACGCAAACATATCCAGTTAGCTGCTAACTATTATAAACGTCACGCTTGTTACGTTCAGGTATTGCTTTGAATGTTACAACGTTGGATCCTACTTCACCTGGACACCATTCAAGTGGTGCTACATTTCAACAATGTGTTTTATCCTTTATCATTATTAAATTAATTTCCACCAACTTTTTTTTTATACGACTATGTCGGTAAACAAGCATACGGCCCTGATGGTAAACAGTTACTGTAGCCATACAGACGCTTGTACAACAACAAGCATCGCTCTCCTTTCTCACTCCTATACATAAACTTATATGGCTGTGGTATTCTGTAAGGTGGAGGTACTTCCCCAGTCGAGCTGCTCTTTGAGCGAATAAACACTATGCTCTAACTCTCTAAAAACTATTAATTTGTATTGGGTGGCACATAAGAACCAACTGCATCCACGTCTTCCAAATTAAAAGCTATTCAGTAAAGGCCCTAGGAAACTCAGCTGCATCATTCCTGATAATGGTCTCTAAATACTGAAGCTTGACGAGTTAACGTTATTAAATTACGCGTTATTAAATTAAATTACGCACATCACAGCAAGAAGGGGGGAGCGCCGAGTGCTCGTCGTCTATTGGATTCTTGCGTGTCATTTGGCTACTGTGATTTGGCCAAAAGTGTTCATGCGCGAACTTGCCCCCACTTCTGCCTATTTGTGCTCACCATTCGTGCCTCATACTGTACTACAAAGTGTCATGCCACTGTGCCATGGTTTCCATAAATTATAGGTCACTAAAACTGTACCTACTCTCTAAATAAGAACAGGCAAAGACTGCTACACAAAGAAGCGACACTCACACCCACCGCAAATATCTCTCGCAACTTCTCCTACGTTTGCCTAGAAAATATTACCTTTGTGGCGTCCCTCATCAGTATGCAGGAAGGTGTCACGTAGTAGTAGTAGGTAACTAAATGAATTGGCTTGTATGGTATGTCCGGGGACTATTAGCATCTCATTGGAATAGTCAACACAATTATACCTAGGTATTATTACCTAACGTATTCAACAGGATCTCAAACCCAGTCTATTCAAGAGACCTACAAAGGATGTTGGACAATGGAATAATTATTTTGTATTGTATAAACATGATCATTAGATTTTTCTTGTATGTCTCGACTTTGAATACGATACTTTCTTTATCAAAGGTTTTCTTCTAGAAGGTCAATGCTCAAGTCAAGTTTTGAGTTGAGATTAAAACTATTGACTATGGAACCTGCACCAACGTTATTAGGTTTTTTTTAATGTTTGTTACCTCATAACTCCGTCTCATCAGATCAGGATCTGATTACTTCTTAGTGTACTTTGAAGTCTGTTTAAGTTTTTTTGTAAAACAGTTCAATTATTGTAAAACAGTTGTCAATTATTCATTCTACGAAGTCGGTAAACAAGCGTACGGCCAGCCTGTCCCAACTGTTTGTAAATAAAAAGATGTTTAATTTAATGTTTGGTAGGTTCAAACACATTCATAATAGTTATTGTTAATTCATATTGTTTATTTAATTAGTATGTTTTTTTTACAACAAATATGTACATATTATTGTTTTATTTTACATCGGTTTTGAAACATTGCTCTCAAAAAACAAAGTTTTTTTTTTCTATGAAGACTACTACTACACTTGTTTCTATGAACTTATATATTTTTTTTTATTAAATGGGCTTGCATTTGGCCACTAACCCGCCCATAAGGGGCGATGACGAAGCCTAAGATGAAACACGCTTACCCAGAAGAAACCTATTCACTCTGGCCTTGAAAGTTCCTAGATTGTAAGCGTCAGGAAACACAGACGCCGGAAGCAAGTTCCACTCACTTGCTTTCCGCATTATAAATGAGGATGCAATACGCTGTGTCCATATCTTCGGTATGTCAACAACGTACGGGTGAACATTTTCCTGGCGTCTTGTGGTTCGGTGTAAAAATGGGGATGGTGGAATTAGGTTGAACAATTCCTGCGCACACTCTCCAAAATATATCCTGTAGAAAACCGATAAGCAAGCAACCTTTCTTCGATGGTCGAGGCTCGTGATTTAACAATACTCGAGTGTAAAGTACAGTGTATAAACATTACATTACATGCACCCATTACGTTATTTGTTACATGATATAAAAAAAAGGATAAATTAAATATCTTTAGTTACCCTTTCACGAATCAGCGTCTGAACTGATCGTGATGAAATTTGGCATACAAATAACCTATGGTATGGCTTTCCATGTCCTTTTAGACATAAGCTATAATTACCTATAAGGAAAAAAGGAAAAGCACAAAAAAAGGGAAAACCTTAAGGGAAAAGCGAGTAAAACCTCAACAAATAAGGCAACAAAAGCTAAATAAGAAACGCCTAGAATTAAATTCATTGACCTGATACTTATTTTCGTTAGTAGATAATTACAACCATCAATGTGAGTGCCTACTGTTAGTTTGTTCAATAGCTTAATAGCATTATTGCGTGTGCTGGTTAAACTCCCTCGCAAAAGCAAATTGCCTACGCCAGGGGAAATATTTCAGCCTTATCTTGTAGGTTTAGGAGGTACTTCATTTATTTTTAAAATGTTGGTATACTTTGTTTATACCTTTTGCAGTCGTGACCTTGGGACCATGGGGGTCCGAAGCCGTTTTGCTCGCACCTTGTCATCAAAATTGATCGAGACCTACGGAAACCAGCGAGCTTTTTCCGCCAATGCGTCAGCTTAGCGGAAAGAAAAAACGCCAAAGAAGAGACGCTGCCAGTCTTCTGGGAACCTTGCCGTTAATCGGTAGCAGCGGCAGCAGGAAATTTTCTATATATAGATTGTATTTTTTACATATTTGTTGTAAATTAATGTTTTTTGTTTATACCTATGGACCTATGCCTATGGACGCTTGCAACACCAGGGGTATCACGCGCGCGTTGCCGACCCTGCAGAAATCTCTACACACCCCTTTTGAAGAACCCCATGCTGTACTCTATTAGGAAAACCACGGCGGGGAGCTCATTCCACAGTCTGAGCGTCCGCGGAAGGAAGCTCCTTTGAGCCCGCACAGTACGAAACAATTCAGGTTTCAATATGTGAGGATGGACCCCCCGTCGATGGCGAGAGTTGCGATAGTAGAAAGTAGCCGTAGACATCATCGTTGTACAAGCGGTAGAACACACAAAAGGAGGCAAAGTCTCTCCTCAGACTGAGGGGCTCTAGACCGCTTGTGAGCTCGGGATCGTCGACAATTCTGATGGCACGTCGTTGAATCGAGTCTAAAGGATCAAGCTGGTATCCAGGTGCCCCCGCCCATAGATGACAGCAGTACTCCATATGAGGCCGGACTTGCGACTTGTAAAGTTGCAGCCTTTGCCCTGATGTGAAGTACTGCCTCGCTCTGTTGAGCACTCCGAGCTTTTTGGATGCCAGCTTAACCTTGTCTTCTAAGTGACTTCGGAACAAAACGTCGCTAGAAATGTCTTGAGTTTACAAAACAATCAAAGTTGGTTTTATTTCCTATTGGTATAGTGGATGTGTATGTATAACACATGATAATTTGTAATGTTATGTCTTTTTTACAACGAGCTCTGGTGACCTTACGTCTTTGGTAAGATTCTGTACGGTGGAGGTACTTTCTCAGTTGAGCTGATCTTTGAGCGAATGAACGCTACGCTCTACCTCTCTGATGAGATTTTGCGAAGAACATACTTATATGTTCGATTTAGTTCGTCTACGAAAACTCCAGCAAGAAACTAAGCAAGGATTTTGTTTTTAGCAATGTAAAATAAATAAGTATCCTGGTACAGTTGGCAACAGAAATAATTGACAGAAAACACTAAATCTATCCATAATATGGAACGATAAAGTAAATGAGGAAAATCATCATCATCATCATCAGCCTATAATGTCCCACTGCTGAGCACAGGCCACCTCTCACAAATGAGGGTGAAAGGGACTGGGCGATACTCCACCACGCGTGCCCACTGAGGATTGGTGGAGGCAGGCTTGTGGGCAACCTACTGTTGGAATTTTTCAAGCCGCCTAGGAGGCATCCAAATAGCTTAACGACTATCACAATTAAGTGATAACCGCGACCAACGGCTTTACGTGCCTTCCGAAGCACGGAAACGCTCGATTTGAAATACAACTAGGCGATCACCCTTCCAGGTACCGACCACGACAGACGTAGCTTAAATTTTGCCGATCGATTAAGCACGGCTAATCATGCTACACCACGAGCGCTTCAATGAGGAAAATACCTATACGAAACCCTAAATACTGAAAATTTGGATCTGTTCTGCAACTTATGTTGCTGACCGTACGTACATAACATACACGGGCATCTGATCCCCAAATACCCTTGTACCTTAAGGTAGTAAATCACAATAACAATCGCGTGCACTTAAAAAAAACTGACCAAAATATGACGGCCATAAACTGTGCCTCGTCACCTTGGAGTGACCATGGACGATGTAACTAACTCTGGTAAATCACGCGAAAACGATGTTTCTAATTAAATTATTAAGGTTTGTTTTGATATAGATGTGCGTGGTTGAAACTATAGTCAATTGATATAAAAAGTCGAGCGATAAATTGTTCACATATTAAATTAATTAATGAAAAGAAAAAAAAAAGAAAAAAGAAAGAATTAACAGAGGTAGAGCATAGCGTTTATTCGCTCAAAGAGCAGCTCGACTGGGGAAGTACCTCCACCTTACAGTATACCGCAGCCAAATAACTTTATATTGTGTAAAGTTGTGTTCCTGCGCGTGAGTAAGGTCGCCAGAGCTGATAGGGGAGGAGGATATGTCGGTAACGCGTGAGCGATGCTTCGTGTGCTGCAAGCGTCCATATGGCTACAGTAACCGCTTACCATCAGGTGGGCCGTATGCTTGTTTACCGACTAAGTTGTATAAAAAAAAAAAATATATATCTATACTAATATTATAAAGAGGAAAGATTTGATTGTTTGTTTGTTTGTTTGTTTGCATTGAATAGGCTCCGAAAGTACTGAACCGATTTGAAAAATTCTTTCACTGTTGGGAAGCTACACTATCCCCGGGTGACATAGGCTATATTATATTTTCAAAAAAATTAGGGATCCTTACTAAATCTCCAATAATGTAACCCAAGGTGTAAAAAAATTACATAAAATATTCATTACATCGCGTGCGCTGCGAAAACTATTGATGATAGAATAAAAAAATGTACTACGACTTTGCAGAACACATTATTATTTACAAAAAGTATCGCGATACCATATGTCTAACTATTATAGTTATGCCACAATAAGGGTTTTTCTATTTTAAAATTTTAATTGAAATGCCGCCGCTAGAAATGTCTCTCTATTTGTATCTTGGTATTAATCCTTATCAAAATAAATTACTTCATATCCAAGACTGCTTCAAAACCTTTATATAACTTTTTGAATTATTCAATTCAGACATTCCATTCAAAAGATATCACGAGTTTAAAAATATAAGTATTAGCAGAAAAATCACGTCACGGGTACGGGCCGTACGGCAGGGAGTCAATCTCTTTGCGTGTGGCTCAGTGTTTGTAATAAACGGCTTGACGGTAGGGTAGGGTAGGGGAAGGGTAGGGTAGGGAAGGGGGAAGGGGGAAGGGGGAAGGGGGAAGGGCAGGGTAGGGTAGGGTAGGGTAGGGTAGGGTAGGGTAGGGTAGGGTAGGGTAGGGTAGGGTAGGGTAGGGTAGGGTAGGGTAGGGTTCGGGTATCCTAGGAGGATTTCCCCACGTAAATAAAAAAAAAAAAAAAAAAAAAGGGTAGGGTAGGGTAGGGTAGGGTAGGGTAGGGCAGGGCAGGGCAGGGCAGGGCAGGGCAGGGCAGGGCAGGGCAGGGCAGGGCAGGGCAGGGCAGGGCAGGGCAGGGCAGGGCACAACAGGGTAGGGTAAGATAGGGTAGGGTAGCACCACAGGGTAGGGTAGCACCACGCGAACGAAGTCGCGCCGGGCAGCTAGTTATCTAATATATTTCGTGCATTGGTCTGTAACAAGGGCAAAAAGGGCCAAAAATTTAGGATATTGTTTTTTATTTACTAAATTGTAGCGTGACACAATTTATTTAGCACAGACTATCTACTATCTAGCCTTGGGCAAGCCTGTATTCTAGGCAGCGGCCTCCCTACCTAAAGTCATGAAAGTTTATAACACATTTTGGAACTATAATTATATTAATTGATCGATATAACGTATGTAACTTAAAGCGCTCGTGCTACATGATAAGGCGTTCTTAATCGATCTGCAAGTTAAGCTACCACCGTCGTGGTCGGTACCTGGATGGGTGACCGCCTAGTGGTATTTTAATACGAGCGTTTCCGTGCTTCGGAAGGCACGTAAAGCCGTTGGTCCCGGTTATCACTTAATTGTGATAGTCGTTAAGCTTCTAGACGGCTTGAAAACTCCAACAGTAGGTTGACCACTAGCCTACCTCCACCGATCCGCAGTGGGCACGCGTGGTGAAGTATCTGCCCATTCCCTTTCACCCTGATTTGTGAAAGAAGGCCTGTGCTTAGCTGTGGGACATTATAGGCTGATGATGATGATAACTTATGTCTGATCACAATCTCAATATGGTTAGAGATTATCCATATGTGATAATCACACAAAGCCTAGAAAAGAATTGGTACACAAATTCAGAGCAGCATTAGAGATGCCAATACCATGCTGGATTATGTGTGCTTGTATAGAGATAGAATATTATTAGTGAAGCGTAAACAATTTACCTTGTGCGAAATGTAAGCAGTTTGCACATAGATACATTCATAGATAGTGACTTACGAGTCCCCTGTCTCAGGTTCATGAAGTAGTTTGTTAAAGTCAAAAGAATTCGTGTCGCGGCTGCGTTGTTCGGTGCAATCCGATCGAACACCGTTTTGCTGATCCAACAACTAATATAGCGAGACCGCACCACGTTTGCATTTTCCGGTCAGCAACATGGTGGCTTTCATTAGCTTCTCCGTCAATCATATAATTAGACGAAATAAACATTATTAAAGTGTAAATAAAAATAAGTGGCTTGACCGTTTCACTACTACAAGAACTATTGTATAACAAAAAAGTTATTAACAGTGAATAAATATTTCCCTTACTCCCATGGGACGGTAACGAAACGGCCAAGCCACATTTTGACTACGGTGTGTAGAGTTTGTAAAGTTAGGTTTTGTATAGTAAGGGCATGTAGAGAAAGCTTGGCTCTACATGAGATCTGATAACTTTTTGACAGTGCGAGCCATTGTCTTGGCAACATTTGACATAAAAATGTTTTTGGTGGGATTACTCTTTTCAAAACAAGCTTAGACTCATTACATTATATTACATTCTAATCGCACTGACAGCAATTGCCCAGCGCGGCGGCAAATATCTCTATGGCTTCTACCGTGTTACACATTAGGTGCAGCATAGACGACGGACTTTTTGTGCGACGAAGGAGTTTGCGGCACACAAAAAGTCTGTGTGAAAACAATGGGTTACTGCTTAGAATTGTACAGGTTCTATTTTCACATACAGACTCAAAAGTTCGGCGCGTTACGGTCTGTCGTCTGCGCTGCACCTTAATAAAATTATGCTTGGAACTAACTTATAGACAATACACAGCCTAAGCCGGTAGACGGTGTAAAGTCATTTTGTTAACGTTGATAAATGACTTCATTATCATCAGTTTACTTATTAAATATTTATTCAGTCTACTTTGTAATTTTGTCGCCGCGCCGGGGCACGCAATTGTTTTCAGTGCGATTAGAATTTAAATATTATGTAATGAATCTAAGCTTGTTTTGAAAAGGGTAATTGGTGAGTTTATTGCCGGCTCTTCTCAGCAAATGCAACCTTCCGAACCGGTATTAGAGTATTAGAGTCAGACTTTTCATAAGTGCCTGCGAAGGTCTATTTGAATAAATGATTTTGAATTTTGGGCGATACTCCACCACGCGTGCCCACTGCGGATCGGTGGAGGGAGGAAAGAAAGGATTTTCCTAAATTCAACCTCTTAAAAGGTAAACATAGGGGATTGTTTTAAGAACCCGCGGGAAATAAAGCTAGCATTTATCATAAATCATGTAATGACGTCACATACTTACCTATTCACTTCAACGTCAAAATAACTATAATAGTTAATGTCAGTTCAACATGCAAGGTCTTGCTTAGCTGACATAACTATTATTGAACTTTTTAGCTTTTCCACTTTTTAGTTTACCGTAGTTGAATTTTTCATAAATTGTTCATCAAATAACCCAACGTCTCAATAAACTAGCAAGTATATCTATTTACCAAACGTTATTCCTAGGTGAATTTTTTTTTTTTTTTTTTTAAGTTTATGTATGTTCCGTATGTCGCGACCGGTCCAAATTGCTTGAGAAGGTAGACCGTTCTAATTCTCTAAAGACATGATGTCTCGTAAGTTTCTCTAAATTTTTACCATTTTCCGTACTTCCAAATAGGATGCGAATATAAGGTAACCCTATCGTAACTTTTATATATCATATATAACTTTTTATAGGTATCATAACTTTATCGATATGCCAAAAATCATTAGTACCACAATTGATGGTAATAGTATTGTTTGTATGTATTTGGGCATTTTTTTTTATACAACTTAGTCGGTAAACAAGCATACGGCCCACCTGATGGTAAACGGTTACCGTAGCCATATGGACGCTTGCAACACAAGAAGCATCGCTCACGCGTTACCGTCCTTTCCCCCCTCCCCTATGAGCTCTGGCGACCTTACTCACGCGCAGGAACACAACTTTACACAACGTAAAGTTATTTGGCTGCGGTATTCTGTAAGGTGGAGGCACTTCCCCAGTCGAGATGCTTAAAGCAAAAGCTTATACTGTTGTTAGCTCTGTCATTGATACATTTCATATTTTTTTACAAGAAATAAGAAATAATCTCATTATTTAATGGTCAGACCATCTTGGTACTTTAAATGGTAAAGAGTGACGACGACGGTAACTTTATAGCGTCGTGCATTATAATTTATGGTGTATGAAACGCTTATAAAATTCAAATAACGCTACCCATGTCAGCGGACTGCGGTTCAATTCCCATGAGAAATTATCACGAATCTGACTTGAATAAGGGTTGATTTAGCTAAGCTTGTAATATTTGAGTAAAACATAGCTTTAGTGATTTTTATGCTTGATTTTAGTGGCTATATGAGCTGTTTCTCGATTCCGTTTATGGAAATTCAATCGAATCGACAATATTCCATAATAATTACCGAACGTGCTCGCAAAATTTCATGAGAATTGGTTGAATAATGCGACGTAGAGGAAAATAGCCGGACAGATATACTAAAGCATTTTGCCCAAGTTAAAACGGAGACGAAGAAGATTCATCAAGTTAAAAATAAATATATTACCATAGAAATAAATATGCCTAGAAAGAACGTTGCCATACTACACGAATATATAAAACAGGCTGCTGCGCGTAACAGCTACGCTTTACGCTCCCTCTGCGTCATTGTCATAGTGACGTTCATAATGATAATAGTTGTTGAAATATTCCAATTAAAATCGGGAGAAAGTTAAATATTGAACATTATTTTGTATTTTTATTAATTTTTATTTGATTTAGCCTCTAACAGTTAGAGGCTATTTTTATCGACGCGTGCACAGCTGCAACACTCTATCTGGATGTATCCTTAATCAAAGTATATTACCTAGTAAAGCTAGTAAATTTTAGGTGCGTTCCCTTCAAGTAATATGTAAGTGATTTTATTTCATTTCATAGACTTACTCTAAATGATTAAAAAGGTAACTAAATAAATAAATAGATCAATTTAAATGAAGCTCATCGGTTATTCACAATCAGTATCGTGTCCTCTTTATATTGTTATTTATGGTCGAAAAACGAGAGATAACAAACACGAAATTCCATTTAACGAATCCCCAAAAGCATAACAATAAACATTTCAACATAAAATTAATATGACAGTGCAAAATGTGTTTTATTCATTGAGCCTAAAATACACTTAAGAATGGAATCTTTTACATATGAAAAATAATATATCTTACTATATTCGCAGTACGTAGGTACATAATTACAAAATCATGTAGAGCAGTCGGAGTCTTCTCACCGGTGGTAAATTCAACTGTATGTACCAAAACGTTCATAAGTGCCTTACCAGGGCCTAAACTGAATAAATGACTTTTTGATTTTTTGATTTTATTTTGAGCATTTTTATTTATATTTTGTGAAGATGTTCTCATATTGGTGGTGGACGGGCTGGTTTGCGCGGCTGGTTAAGATTCCAGCTATCGCGCAGCAGGTCGTGGATTCGATTCCCACACATAACATGCATTTGTGTGCATAAACATGTCTGGTTGTAAATTATGAATATGTTAAAAGGTTCCCAGCAGGAGCTGGCAACGTTATCTCCTTGGATGCGATGGCGACAAAAGCTCTTCGCCCTCCAGCTCCCGTCTCTCGAGGCCTCGATGAGTGTTGACGATAAAATATGACCGAAGCGGCGATATTTCCATTATTCGGTCGACTGGCTGTCTCAAAGCACTCAAATCTATCACCTTTGGGTCCTATATACCGACTCATCCGGTTTTTGATCTCGGATATAACTGAAGTATGATTTAAACAAAAAATTGATGAGAATCTGAATAGAATTGCAATAACAGGTTAAGAATGAAAATAATACATTTATTCACGACAGCACAAAATTACATTAAACTTCACTTATAAGGACACGTGCACAAAAAATAGGAACAATAATCTAATATCGCACTAAGATACGGTAGGTAGGTACTTTCCGACAGAGGTAGCCCGCAAGAAAGGTACTACAAAGTACCCTTACACTGTGCTATGTTATGCTTGAACTGAAGGTAACTTCAGTAGCTTTGAACTTCATGAGTGCTAAATGACTTTGACTTTAACTACCTTGCCCAACAGCTTAATGGCCAGAACTCGGCAAAAGTATATAATATTACAGCTCAAATTACATTAATCCTTATAACTGACCCATCGATCGAGGTGTGAACATTAACCCCCTTATTAATAAATAAGTTGTAAGTCAAGTATAGTAATACCTAGGTTTTAAATATATCCGTCACTTTCTAATGTCATATAAACTAAAAGAGCTGGGGCTATCTAATACCTGGGTGTTACCACAGAATATTTAATAGTACTACGTACAGAAAACCCACTTCGAAAACGACATTTAAACAAAAATCGACTCTTGGAACGACAGAATAAAGCGCAATCCAGTTCGCGCAGCGCTGCGCGCCTAAAATTATATTCACCTACAACTTCCCTCTCTTTCTATCGTATAACTCTATCCTGTATGACGCGGCACGTGTTACGGTAGGGTTGTCTAATGACGTATTATGAATCTTCAATATTTCCTTATCGTATATGTATGTCCTATTACTATTCTCTGTGTTTATTTTATTTCTATGCTATTCTCCTTTCGTGAACAATGACATTTAAAATATCCTAGCTAACTAGTATTAGATCAGAAAGTTATTTTAAAATGTCTACATACTTTAATCTAAGTTGTTAGACCTATACGTACTTTATATACTGAATGTGTATTCTGTCTACGAAGCTGAATACAACTATTTTGGGGAAGGGTTTTAGCATCGAGGAACAATCCCTTAGAGTTGTAATACCGAGTAATCCGATTCCGAAACTAGTCAGTGATTTGTCACTGATTTTGAACAGTAAAGACCAATCACTGCATCGTGTGTTCTTGACTTGTCCAATCAGAGCGCATGTGTCCTTGACTTAGCCAATCAGAGCGCATTGTCGATGGTGGGAAATTGGCGGAATAGATTGCAAGAAAAATGGACGTCATTACGCTTCTTTGGGTTAATTGTTCGTTGGGTTTTAGTAACATACATGCTTATCAAATCTGGAATGACTGACGACGCGACAAGAAACGGCACGATTACCTAGTCCAGTAGCCGTCAGCCGAAATTCACAATATTTGTTCTTAATAATCTTCATGTTGATTAAAGAAGTTTGTTATATAAAAATTAATAAAGAATTAACCAAAAAAAGGATATATTGAGTTACTTACCTACATAACAATAAGAATTGTTAGTTTTTTCTGAATATTGTTCTACTGATTTTTGAAATAGTGGTATGTTAAATCTTAGTTATTCTAAGAGTTGTAAGGTAGAATTACTGTATATTTAAAGAGGGAACTCTTTCTATTCTGGAACTACTAACAGTTTCTAAAAAAAAAATCGTCAAAATCGGTTCATAAACGACGAAGTTATCCGCGAACACACATAAAAATAATTAGACTGTTTTACAAAAAACTTAAACCGACTTCAAAGTACACTAAGAAGTAATCAAATCCTGATCTGATGACAATGGGACCAAACGGGAAGTGTACCCTTCCAGACAAAAAAAATATTTCCAAATCGGTTTATAAACGACGGAGTTACTTATGAGGTAACAAACATAAAAAAAAAAAAAACATACAACCGAATTGAGAACCTCCTCCTTTTTTTGAAGTCGGTTAAAAAATATACGGTCGAATTGAGAAACCTCCTCCTTTTTTTGAAGTGGGTTAAAAATCATTCACATGAGTTTTCGAGGTCTAAGAGGCCCGTTTATACAAGAGGGTCTCTTCTGGTCGCTCTATCTTTGTCTCTTTTTAACACACTGGTATGTTATCAAAACGGGCCTATTATTATAATAAGGACTTTAGGACAATACAATGAAACAACAACAAAATATCTAGAACTATAAAAACAACGATATCTACACAAGATAGTGTTAAAAAAAGAACAGTAAACACTTTATATAGGTAGTACGTAGGTATTTATACCCACACGCGTCTTGCGCTGCGTGCGCGTTGCAACCGACTAGCTTTGTTCCGGAAGTCCGCGTGCGCGCGATCGTACCTAAACATGGGAGTGGGACAGGCCTGGTGTTACAAAACTGACTAAAACCTTATTTATTAACAAGGGGGTAAAAGTCTCGATAAGAAAATTACAATCTTAAATACCTTGAAAATCAAGAAATTAACAAACACATCCAACACAATATTAAATATACGATTTTTTCCTAAATATAGTTCAAATCATAAGAAAGTTAATTACCTATCGCTTTAGTTTTTTGAATAAGCGATTCAGTTCTTCATAATCTAAAAAAAGTTAAGCCCTTAAGTTCATGGTGGGCTTCGAACCTCGTCATTCCATTTGACGACAAATCAGTATTGATACGTATCCATAAATTCAATCCCCATTCACTTCTCCAAGATAATTCCTTTGCATTTCATTGGCGGATTAGGAGACTAATTAGTCTTTTGTGTAAATCCTTACAAAATGGCACCATAAGAAATCATTTCAATGGTCGTCATGGGACTCTAGCAGGGGTTCCAGAGGGTGAGTTATGGGGTTGGGAACTGGGGCAAGGCCGCTGTCGTAAAGTGTGATCTGATATCATATATTTTATCTTTAAGACAATTTTATTAGGATAGATATATTTAGGGTTACGCCTGGCCAGTTTGTTAATAGGGGCCAGTGGGATGATCGAAATGGTTTTATTTCACAAGCTTTTTATTAACTTGCAATGTATGTATGTTGGGGCAAGTCTTGCAAGGCGAATTTCGCCCATATCCAGTGGTCGGATTGTCTTGATATTTGGTATACATTAGTATATTGGAAGACAATGCAAATACAGTCAACAAAAAGTACAGTCACCAAGCTTTATATTAAAAATGATTTTTTTGACAAAAACTTATAACAAAACTAGTGCTTCGCTACGTATAAAGTGAAATAATAAAAATGTGATAAATGAAGAACCGCTCGACCGATTTTGTGCAAACTTCACATAAACCATCTACTAAATAGTCCGAACAAAGCCTAAACATTTGGTTCGGATAGGTGAGCCCGTTCTTGAGTTATAAAATTACAACGAAAAGTGGCATTGATTTTTATATATATAGATATTTTTTATAAACGTCTGTTAAAATAAGAACAATATAATAGCCTAATTATAGCTTCTTAAGTAACTGAGATTACAGAGCTAGATTAAAAAAAAATGCAATTCATTCGACTGACTTATCTATACATATAAAATGCTTTGTCCTGAATGACTGACGGATCAACGCACAGCCTAAACCGCTGATCGTAGAGACCTGAAACTTGGAGGGTGTGTTCTTTGTATGACGTAGGCATCCGATAAGAAAGGATTTTCCGAAATTCTACCCCTAAGGGGGTGAAAAACGGGGGCAAAGTTTGTATGGAACAACGTGATTCCTTGGTCCGATCTACTTAAAATTTTGCATAAACATTCTTTAACAGAATTGATGGAAGACATGTTTCGTATTTTATTGAAAATCATCTCCTAACGGGGTCAAAAAGGGGTAGAAAGTTATTTTTGGGGTGATTTGCATCGAAGTTGATATCAATACTCCTTAGTACTTTTGATTTAATGAACATTTTTTATTTTGACACATGTTTGAAATCTCAATCCGATTTTCACAGATTACAGAATAAGGCAGATGGAGCGAACGGAACACGGGAGTGAGGCCAAAAACAAATTGAAAAACACATACCTGGTATTCGCTTTTGAATTTGTATTTGCTTTGTTTAAAAAACTTTATTTAACGAAAAACACTTACTTTTAAATAAATTAGCACACAGCAGATTTTAAACATAGCAAATACAAATTCAAAAGCGAATACCAGGTATGTGTTTTTCGATTTGTACCTAATAGCTTTTTTTGGCCTCACTCCCGTGTTTCGCGCGCTCTATCTGCCTTTTGTTCTGGATACTGAAATGCTCTTTAAATTTGGAATGTCACATATAAAAGAATATTTAAATCGGATTAGAATTCGAAATTTGTTTGGAAGTTCATTTTCTCGGACTTTTTGGCGGGAACTCTCTATTTCATTAGAATATTTTGAGTGTAGTTAATTTAATTTCTTTCTCATTTGTTGTTATAATAATTAAATAAGCTTCTTTGAGTTCGATTTTTTTATGAAGGTATAATATAGGTTTTTAGTTTTAATTGTAAAAATAATTGTTTTTGTTTTGTTTGTTGTGTCTAATAATCAGTGGCGTGCATTGTTTTTCGAAGGAGAAAATTCAAACCGTACGCGGGTGAAACCGCGGGGGTCTGCTAGTTACAAATAAAATTAACAATGGAAATCATATACCTTGTACAGTCTATTAAATTAAAACCTATAAAAATAGAATATAAAAACACTCAATGAAATGCTCTCTTTTTTCAGTTACAGAGAGCTGTGTACTCCGCACGTTTCACGCTTGGACGGGCTGTACATTTCATAGTTGAATAAATTTACGGAATCCTTTGCTGTGAATAAATAATTTGACCACGAAGTTTTTTAAAAAGGATTCCTATATGGATATTTGTTTGAAGTCAAATTATATGGAAAGTCTCTCTCTCTCTCTCTCAATAGTGGTTCCCTCATCGTGGTCATGGGCTCTGGATTAGAATTCAAAAATGAAATTGAGCTTTTGGTAAACAGCATAAACCTTAGTATAAGTGGACGAGTAGGTAGTTCCCTGCTGGCGGGCGGAATCTATTAATATTTTAAAGAGATCACATTTATAGGATTGAATGTATGAGGTTATCTCCGGAACTACTTATCTGATTTTGAAAAATTTATTCAAATCGGTCCAGCCGTTTAGGAGGAGTTCGGTGACAAACACACGTACAGTTGTTTGTTTTTGTATGCGTTTGGGTGACGCCCTGGTTGGTTTAGATATATAGGGTAGGGTAGGGTAGGGTAGGTAGGCACCACGCGAACGAAGTCGCGCCGGGCAGGTAGTTATAATATAAATTAATAAAAAAACAGATTGAGAAACTCTGCTGTGGCCAGCGTTCTGCAAAAAAATATTTAAGTAAATGCTAGCTGAACTCCCATTGGTCCACTTGACTTCGACACTCGATTACTTCACCAAATAACATTACCTGATACTGAAGTTTTAAACTTGAAGCGACTAGATTCCGACTTGTAGAGAAACTCGTAGTAACGACTCCAGTAGAATGACCATAAAAGACTGACTTTCAATTAGTTGGACGGACATTCTCGCTTTAAACACTCGAGTACTTAAATGTTGTTACAAAGCGTATAATTTGGAACATGCGCTGAATACTGTAATTTGTTACTTGGCTTTGTTCATTTAGTGTTCCTTTTTATATGAACTCAATTAATTAATTGAAAATTTAATTAATTGAGTTCACAATTTTCAATTAATTTAATTAATTGAAAATTTAATTAATTCGCAACACATCATTTCACCAAAATTTCGCTAATTGGTGCAATTATGTGCTGCAAATTTTTATTTATTTGTGAATTAATTATTAAAATGGTTGATAACGAAATGAAAATGTTTGCATTACAATGAGAATAGCTCTTATGTACATAGATGCTATAATTATACATTGTCATACCTTTTTAATCATAAATGAGAAAATCATAAATTAACACATAATTTATCGGGAATCTTTAAAAGCTTCGCGATAAATTAAATGCATTATGTACCTATAACAATACACTTCACAAATTAATGAAGTATTCAGTTTCATACAAAAATTAAAACTGCTTACGTCATCTGCTTCAAACGAAGCGAACTCTAAAGATTATATTTACAAGCATTTTAACAGAAGAAAATAAACTAAGAATTGCCGATCTCAGCGAAAGAATGAAAGGATTTTTTCATCTTGCTCAGCGCTGAATGAAAGGGAAGTTGACGCTGTAAAGCTGAAGTGTGGGAACATACGCGGGTTTATTGTGTTAGGTGATGCTGTAACTTGAGCAGTAAGTTTTCACTTTCAATAGGTGGGATATGGTGGGATTGTATGTAATAAGTGACACTTGTGAGCCAATCCTTTGTAGACATTGTGTGCTCATATTTTTATTTTTCTTAAATCTCAAACGATATTAATGCAAACTGAGCACGGCTCGGCTCGTGCTCAGTTGAGTGCGCAGTCGAGCGCGAGCCGAACGCTCGTTCGAGGCTCCCAAAGTCCGTCTACGCTACGAATTCGTGTTCTGCGTGTTCGCTCGGCTCGTATATATCTGTAAGCATACAGCCCGCCTGTTGGAAAGCCTTGGGCCCCCAAGGGAGCTAACATGAAACATTTGATATACCTATTTTATTTCAATAGGCTGACAAGACTGATTCAGTCTTATTTTTGATGATAGTAAGCGGTTACCGTAGCCTATGGACGCTTGCAACACCAAGGATATCACGCGTGCGTTGCTGTCACTGCAAAATCTCTTCACACCCCTTTCGAAGAACCCCATGCTTGTACTCCATTGGGAAAACCACGGAAGTCTACTGTGTCTAGTTTTAGCCGTCGTGACATGCAAATATGGTCAGTAAGATCAGAATGTATAGTTATTTAATTAATTTAACTCTGATTTGAAAAGATTAATTGCTGTGTTTATTGCCGGCTCTTCTGATCTCTATCAGGTGGTTCGTCTACCGAAAAAAAAACAAAAACGGGGATTCACAAGTTAAGTAAACACCCCTGGGAGTCCATCTGGACCACTTTGGGATTCACTGGTTTAAGCCGACACGCTTGCAATTCTGCCACATATGTTTCAGTTCAACTTTGTTAACATTTATACAACACGGTTTACAACCATGGTCGTTACAAACTTACAAACTTATTTGTATTCTTTAATATAAACGACAAAGTAATCTGTAACTTTTGATATTGCTGGCTCAACAACGCTCACAAACTTGGCAACACTGTAACGAATATTCATTTATTGCGTTGTTTTTTATGATTAAAATGAAATGTTTTCTGAGTTGTGTTGATAAATAAAGGTTATAAAACCAGGCAAGTGTGTGTCGGACTAGGTACGGTTTGTAGGTTCCGTAGAATGTGGGTACAAACTAGAAAAAAAAATACAATGTTAATTTTATTGATTGTGTAATATATTATGGTACCAATGTTAGGTAAAGTAGGCAATAAACAAAAGTTTTACAAGAAACTCAAATAGCGGTCTGCTGAAAATTCAGGAAAAATTAATATAGTTTGTATTTGTGTTAAAATTTTTACAAAAAATATATAAAAAATAATCTACAATTATTGCCTCTTCTGCTGATAAACGGCAAGTGTTCAAATATAAAAAAAAAAACTGAAAACTTTAAAAATGAAAATACTTTAACTTTTAGTTTCCTCCTCCGGAAACTTTTCTCGATTGACAGTCTTTTGTAGCCTAGTAGTAGATAAGAGTAATTAAAGTAGTAAATAAAAAAAAAAACTATGTATAATGCATAATTTTTTTATGAAGCTGAAGAGCCATGGACTATGGTCGGTCACGTCTCCCGACTGTTGAAGAAAAATCGGTCAATAATATACAAAAAACTGAAATAAATATTTGGTTTAATTTTGATACATTTACTGAAAACATTGATAAAGAATAATTAATTTGTTTTGTTTATAATATGGATACTAGGCTGGTTGGGTATTGATAGTTGGGAGATCGAACAGTTACGAAAGACTAACTGCCAGTTTCTGAAAGACAAATCAAAATTAATCTCTTCTTGAAAGTATATAAATAGGCAGTAAGAGTCCTGCAGACTGCCAGCACAGCGCTTCCTCATGGAGTTCTGCTGACTTTAGTAGGAGCACACCACATTAAAATGATGTTATTTGGCTGCAATCTGCGGTTCTGTAAAGTGGAGACTAATTTACATACATGAAGGTATAAAAAAATCAGGACGTAGTGTCGCCCTATAAACGAATGAAGCACCAAAAGGAAGCCGGCGTTCTTGTAAATACATGGCCTCACAAACACATAATATACACCATAGGAAGCCGACCGGTTGTCATTTCACATTGAGACGTTGACAGTGACAATAAGGCTCAGTATCATTTGTGCCTGCTTGTGCCAGAACTCATTTTAGTCACGCATACGTAGGAAATTTTCGGCTTCACTTCATTTTCGCTTGACACTCCGTTTTGATTTTTTTATACCTCTATGTTTACATAAAATCATAAATTTTTCATATCTGCTCATCAAAACAAGTGTGTATAAACAGTTGCCTTATCTGCAAAGCGCCTTAGTTTACTAAAGGTAGGCAACTTAGTCGCTAATAAGACGTTGTTACAGTATTGTTTGAACTTTGACTAGTTAGTTTAGCGTTGTCGGTTGTTACGTCACAAATTCATTAGTACGAGCTATTCAAACGAGGATATTGTTGCTTTAGTAATCGTACTTTTTCTAAAGAGAGGTAGCATAGAGTTATGTCGCTCGAAGAGCAGCTCGGCTGGGTAGTCGAAGTACAGAATACCGCAGCCAATGACTTAATGTTGTGTCCCTGAGTGTGAGTAAGGCCAGAGCTCACCGCCGAGGGTGAAAGGTCGGTAAAGCGTGAGTGATGCCTCGTGTGTTGCAAGCGTCCAGGGCTGCAGTAACCGCTTACCACCAGGTGAGCGGTATGCTTTATTTTTAGGCTTGTGGTTGAGCAGAATCTCATCATTGTGATGATGTTGCCGAAGCTGGTAAGCACTCTATAGTACACAAAGATTAGAAACGAACTGTCAGGTGCCCGTCAGGTGCATCTGCCGCTATGTAACTCGAGGGAGGTAGCCAAGCAGGGGCTCTACCGCGTAACTTTGGTGGTAATCATAACGAACACCATTAATTATTTCAACCAATGACGCGCACGCGTTACGACTCTGGCCCCTGATTGGATGAAATTCATAAATGGTGTCGTTACGATTACCACCAAAGTTACGCGGTGGAGCCCCAGGTGGGTACTGCAAAGTACCCTTCCACCGTGCTATGGTTTCCTTACAATGTTTCTTCGCACAGAGCTCAAGGTCATTGTTGGATTCGACCCTCGGTATTTGACGTGAACAGGGGCCCAAGTCTGCTATTTCAATTGTGTTCCAATGAACTTTCAGTGGTGTCAAAATTGTGACATTTTACAGTTATGGTAGTCTACTTACTAACAGAATGTGTCATTATGGCACAATGTTGACACCACTGAAAGATCATTGGAACACAATTGAAATAGCAGACTGGGCCCCAATTGAGCTATAATCAACAAAAAAAATCAAATAACTTTTAATAGTTGACCTAATTATGCTATTATTAGGTATGGTAAACTTAAACCTACCACAATGCCTTCTCCCCTGAGTGACGAAAGGCCAGAAAAAAAAACAAAATCCGGGTCAAAATAAAAACGTCCACAACTCAACCGATTTGTCCTCGGAGTGACAGAAATACGCATAAATCTCCAACGGGGGACTGTTCAGGGTTGTCAGCGATAGAATTGCTTATTTGTTATTTTGCTTTAGTTTACAGCAAGGTCAACGCAAACTAGAACATTTATATGTAAAATTGTGGCCAAGTCTCGTAAATGTTTACCGTAAAACTACTTTGAGAGAAAGTGTATACAAAACTAGATATATCGTTTTCCTGGGATAAAAAGTATCATAATGTGTTTGAGAGA
Source organism: Achlya flavicornis (assembly GCA_947623365.1). Taxonomy (NCBI): domain Eukaryota; kingdom Metazoa; phylum Arthropoda; class Insecta; order Lepidoptera; family Drepanidae; genus Achlya; species Achlya flavicornis. The sequence continues at coordinate 12,827,732 of OX392482.1, forward strand.
GGTAGAGCATAGCGTTTATTAGCTCAAAGAGCAGCACGATTGGGGAAGTTCCTCCACCTTACAGAATACCGCAGCCCAATAACTTTATGTTGTGTAAAGTTGTGTTCCTGCGTGTGAGTAAGGTCGCCAGAACTCATAGGGGCGGGGGGAAAGGTCGGTAACGCGTGAGCGATGCTTCGTGTGTTGCAAGCGTCCATACTTTTCTTATATAGTGCTGTAAACTTGTAAACTTATAATAATATCTGTGAAAACTTATAATTAGCCTTCTTTTTGTTTTATGTGTATCTATACTTTATGTACCTAGCTGTTAGTTTTCCTTTGATCTTAAAATAAAAAAATAAATTTAAAAAAATGGCTACGCTAACCGCTTACCATCAGGCTAAAACAGAATGATATTCTATGTGTGTGCCAAATTAAATCCAAATGCATTCAGTAGTTTTTGCGTGAAGAGTAACAAACATATTCACAAATCACATCCTCACATCCATAAAAACGTTTACGTTTTTTTTTTTTTTTTTTATTATGTATAGGCCTGTGTTTGACCACAATCTCACCATGGTAAGTGATGATGTGGCCGAAGGTGGTGCACACACAAAGCCTAGAAGGAACTGGCTCTCAAGTGCAGTTGTCGGAACACACCGATAGGTGCTTGGCGACAGATTTTCAACTTGAGGGTACTACAAAGTACCCTACCACCGTGCTATGGTTTCCTCACGATGTTTTCCTTCACCGAAAGCTCAAGCTCATTGTAGGATTCGAACCCGGGACCTTCGTCTCGGTATCCGACGTCACTACCACTGAGCTATCATCGCCTTAAAATATTACTAGCTTTCCCCGGCGGCTTCACCCGCGTTTCCGGGATAAAAATTAGCTTGTAATACTCGGGAAGAATGTAGCTTCCTATTGGTTAAAGAATTTTTAGAATCCGACTGGTAGTTCCTGAGATTAGCCCGTTTAAACAAACAAAAAAACTCTTCCGCTTTATTACGTAAATAAATTTAGTAAAGATAAGTAGGTAGGTAACCTAAGATAGGATATTAGGATAGGATACAATTCTTACCAGTATAAATGCGACTATAACTCTGTTTGTAACACTTTCACTAGTAAACCTCAATACCGATTGCAATCAAATTTGGTACGTAGATAGCTTATTTTTTTTTATTTTTTTTCTATTTATTTTGGCAACAAACAGTCAATATACAAGAAATATTAAATATTTGATACAAAAGTTTCTTTTAGTATAGACCAACAGTGCCGACAAGTATTTATATAATTTTAAAAACAATTTTATAAGCTGAGTTACGAATACATGGTAGGAATAAAATTTTGAAAAGGAGTAAGAAAAAAAAGAACTGTAACATATTTATAAATTAAATAGTAACCTATCTAATATAAAGCATTAGTTAAAATTGCCTAATTCACACACTAATTTCTTTTTTAAAGAACTAATTGATAAATGAGAAAGATCAAAGCTGGTAAATTCTAAATTGTATATGTTAGTGGAACGAAAAGTAAAAGATGAATTTCGTGTATAATTTTTATGTAATTTCGGTGGAACAAAAAGTGGAGTGGAGGTGAACGTGAGGAGCGCACTGGAAGACGAGCACGAGCTACGAAAGATATCCTAGAAAGGAGCGTGGGAGAATCAATTAGATTATTTAAAATTTTATAGAGGAAAACAATGTCATACATCTTACGTCTATTGGAAAGTGAAAGTAACTTGTATCTTCTTAAGGAATTGGTATAAGAATCATCAGTACAACAGCTGCGAAAGTTAAGGGATTTCAGAAATTTCTTTTGAATTTTTTCGATTCTATTGATATGTATTTGATAGCTGGGACTCCATACAGTACTACAAAAATCTAGAATTGAACGAACAAACGCAAAATAAAGGATCTTTAGAGTAATAATTTTATTGAAAGGTTTGCTTATTCTGAGAATAAATCCTAATCTACTGAATGCTTTGCTCAATATATGATCGATGTGAAGATTAAAAGATAGTTTGGAATCCATAATTATACCCAAATCTCTAATGCTAGTAACTCTTTTAAGAGTTGTCCCATGTAAATTATAATCGAAATAAATGGGTTTTATTTTGCGCGTATAAGAGACAACGTTACATTTATCAATGTTTAGAAACAGTTGATTAGTAGCACAGTAATTACAAAATGCATTTAAATCTTCCTGTAGTTTGTCACAATCATCTATAGACTTAATAATTGTAAATAGCTTAGTATCGTCGGCGTAAAGAAGGTAATTAGTATTTTTAAGTTTATGTCCCAAGTCGTTTATGTATAATGAAAATAATAATGGACCCAAATGGGATCCTTGTGGATATGGGCTTATGTTATGGATGTATAAATACTTATTTAAATTATGTAATCTTTTTATGCTTTTTGCAGTCGTGACCATGGGACTATAGGGGTCCGAAGATCGCCGTTTTGCTCGTACTTTGTCATCTAAATTGATCGAGGCCTCCGGAGACCAGCGGACGGGAAAATTTTGCCGTCAACGCATCAGCTTGGCTATCCAAAGAGGAAACGCTGCCAGCCTGCTGGGAACTTTGCGTTGATCGGAAGCAGCGGCAGACTTGAGGTAATTTTCTGTAAATGGATTGTAATTTTTTTTAATTGTGTGGTTGATTATTATCTAAAAATCTACTTAAAAAATACAAGTCTATTTTTTTTCATCGCAAGTGTGTTGAAACATGGGTACCTATGACACGCGTGTGCATTGATTATTACACTCTCGGCTCACGCTTAATAGCGCATTGAGTGTTAATAACCAACTTTGCACACATGTATCATAATGTACTATTATACTACAAAAAATACTTCTATATAAATTGTCAAAAAGTACAAATCGAGCTATCTGCGTCTTAAATATATAAAGTTCTTAATTTACACCAAAATTATCACACAAACTAGGCTATGGCTCAGAGTATATAAATACTACGAACAAGCTATGGCCTTAACTTAGTAGACAACAGGAAAACCAGTTATTTATTTTATTTTCAATTAAATGCATTATAGGACTAAGCTGTCAACTATATAGCGTGTGAGAAAATATGAAACAATTTTCAATATTATTATATGTTGTTTTTTTTATATATCGGCCCGCCTGATGGTAAGCAGTTACCGTAGCCTATGGACGCTTGCAACACCAGGGGTATCACTCGCGCGTTACCCTGAAGAAGGGTAACATTATTCTTCCCTTTTTGAAGAACCCCATGCTGTAATCAGTGGCGTGCATTGGTTTTCGGACTAGGTAGGCAAAAGAAATCATGGCCATACACGCCTAAATATGCCTCCTAGATAGATTATGTTTTTTGACCCGATTCGTAAAATTGTTTAGGTCAGCGTATCATTCCACACACATTTGGTATGATTCATTAGCAAACAAAATACATAATAACAGAATAATAGATTCGAATAACAGCACATAATATTCTGTGTTAAAATGTCTAAGATTTTTACCTTAGATTTAAATCCATGAATGTTTTGGAGTTGGTCTACAGCAAGTACAAGCAACAAACGAAAACTGACTAAAGGAATAATTTATCGACACATTTTGCATCTTCACCACAAAATTTCTTCATTTCACACACAATACACTTCATAGATACACTTAGCAAAATCACAATAACAACAACATTGCATACAATGCCAGCCAAACCATAAACAAACCAACACAAATAAATTGCGAAGTTATATTTGAGTTGCTCTAATGTTGGTAAAGTAGTTGTAACTGTAGTCTTTTTAATTTGGATGGGTTACTTTACTTACAACAGAGAAGGTAAGGTTACTTTTGGTCCATAAATCGCGAATGTCAAATGTCAGTATGCTACGCATAGCAAAAGCGTGATTTATGCTTTCATCGTATTATCTTAAAGAAGTGTGTGTGTGTGTATGAATGTGCCGAAATCGTTTTAGTGTGCGTGAATGGCCGTGAATTTGAGAGGCGAACTCGCGAGTGCCTGCGCGGCAAAGTTTGAAATTTCGTATTGAATGTTAGGTTAGAATTTTTATTTAAAGTGATTATGTAGTTTAATTGAATCAAAATATTATTGAATTGAATCTTATGAGGTAGGCATTGCTTATTTGCCTATATGGAATGCACGCCACTGGCTGTAATTGCATTGCGAAAACCACGGCGGGGAGCTCATTCCATAGTCCGAGCGTCCGCGGAAGAAAACTCCTTTTAGCCCGCACAGTTCGAAACAATTCTGATTTCAAAGTGTGTGGATGGATACCCGTCGGTAGATGGTGTGAGTTGGGATGGTGGAAGGTAGCCGTGGGCATCAAGTCAAACATTCTTGAAGTCTTCATTTGTGACCTCTTACGCCTCAGTGGAACAACCAATCGTCAAGATAGGTATGCGGGTAGTCATAACATAGGATAGGTACTTGCTGCGTCTCCATTGAAGCGGGTGAGACTGCGGAGCGGAACGAGGGAGTAATTCGGAGCGGAGTTGGGGACTGTGTCTGTCCATTGATGCATGAGCGAGGTAGTGCGGCGCGTGCGGAGCAGAGTTACCCCGCTGCTGGTTTCTCCACTTCCCCACTCGGCTTTCCCGCTCCACTTCCCCGCTCCGCTTCCTTGCTCCGTTTCCCGATTTTGTATGAATTTTTAAACTGGTTCGCAAATCCCTGATCACTGAAGCGGAGCGGAGATATTGGCATAACTCCGCCCCTCTTCTCTCCGCTTCAGTGAACAGACAGCCTTATTATCCCGAGAAAATATTGAATCCTTATTGAATCCCTAGGGAACGCGAGAGAAACCGCGGTAAGAAAACTAGTATTGCGTATTCCTATTCAATTCTCTTCTAGAGGTGTCGCTCTTTTATGTTACACTTTGTATAACATTGCTACATTGGTTTTATAACTACTGTATAACTAAGATAAAATTATGTCATAAATAAGATGATAAATTAAACAACTTTAATCTAATTCTCGCGTTACAATGTTACAATTCTAACAATGTAAAACGGATGACAATGACATCTTTGATGTCTTATGGTGCGTCCATGCTACGCGAAGCGAGCACGAGCCGAGCAACGAACGAATCCTATTAGTTATTCGTTCGTTGCTCGCGATATCAAGCATGGACGTACTTAAAGAGGCTTCACCGAGCCTACAACGAGCGCGATGTGAATCCCTGTGTTCGTGAAAAAACTGACAATCGGGCGGAGCGCAGTCGATCACTTTACGAATGCTCGTTCGAGGCTCGCAAGCCCGTCCACGCTACGTATCGTGCTCCCAGTATGCTCGTTCGTGGCTCGGCTCGTACTCGGATCGCCAAGCATGGACGCACCATTCTATATTATAATAGTCTCTGAGTCTATGGGCACAGTCTAATAACCATATGGGTGAGATTATAATTTATAAATCAAAAATAATATTGATGCGTATTCATAACGTAGATCCATAAGAAACGTTAGTTATATATTCACCCCCTTACTCATAAAACGTTATTTAACTAATATACTGTTTAAAGGGTCACGTAAATAAAGTCACTCTATTGTCATTGTCAAATAATGTGACATTATTTTCGTGACCATTTAAACAGTATATTAGTTAAATAGCGCTTTATGAGTAAGGGGGTCAGTGAATAACATTTATATGATAAAATGACGTGTTTTCTTAGACTATGGACGATAATAAATAATATTTGGACATATTTTTTTCTTTTTTTATACCACAGGTGGCAAACAAGCATATGGCCCGCCTGATGGTAAGCAGTTACCGTAGCCTATGGACGCTTGCAACACTAGGGGTATCAGTCGCGCGTTGCCGACCTCTTCACACCCTTTTTGAAGAACCCCATGCTATACTTCATTGGGAAAACCACGGCGGGGAGCTCATTCCACAGTCCGAGCATCCGCGGAAGAAAACTCCTTTTAGCCCGCACAGTTCGAAACAATTCTGGTTTCAATGTGTGTAGATGGCGAGTCAATGGCGAGAGTTGCGATGGTGGAAGGAAAGTTTCGGAAATAAATGGCTGTGACATACACGGACAGACAGACAGACAGACAGACAGACAGACAGACAGACAGACAGACAGACAGACAGACATGACGAATCTATAAGGGTTCCGTTTTTTGCCATTTGGCTACGGAACCCTAAAAAGAACTAAAATTAAAAAAGCACACCAACCACCACACATATGATATAAAACACACTTGTAAGGAAGAGTTCTACATATTTTGATATTAAAACTGAGAGACAACAATTTGGGAGACAGGGAAGTGGTGATATGAAACCAAGGAACTTACCCCAGCTGGGTTCTAGTATGTTAATTCTTTATGTTATAAGTGCACTGGTAATGTCACATTGTAAACACGGCTATACATCAAGTATTTGTACTACAAGTGATGCCCCGAGTGTTTCAAACGTCCATATGGCTACGGTAACCGCTTATTTCAGGCTGTCCCGTACGCATTAACCGACTTCGTAGTATAAAAAAGATATTATACATAGTATACGTTTAAGTTTTTATGCCAATGTCAATCCTTCGTACTCTTGTGATTAGGTGACCTTATTTACCTTTGCTACTATAGGTATAGTACCTTATCTGGTTGGAATTTCTTGAAATGAGCGCGCATTAATTTACTTACTAATTAGTTATGTACTACACTTAATGATATTCTCTTGGTATTTTTTTTTATTAATACAAATAATTTAGATCTTGCAACAAAGCAATTACAAATTCAAAAGCCAATTACCTATGTGTTTTTCAATTTGTATATGCTTTTTCGGCCTCACTCCCGTGTTCCGCGCGCTCTATCTGCCTTATTCTTTAATCTGTGGAAATAACGTTGAAATTGACGGCACAACTATTACCATGATATTAGCAATATCTCAGGTAATACCAACTTTCTATATCTACATAGATAGTTGTTAGGTAACTAAGCGAAGCGTCAAGACGACTTAGACTTTGTTAAGGAGGTATATGTATTATGGTATGCGTTATCTATCAGATAAGACATTTAATCAAACCAAACGAGCTATCATCAATCTTTTTAGACATAGATTTAGAATACATAGTTAGACTACTCCCTTAGCTCTGTAATTACTAGAAAACCTAGATAATGATATAGATTATTATATGTAAAGATAAGAAGCGCTCGTGGTGTAGCATGATTAGCCGTTCTTAATCGATCGGCAAAGTTAAGCTACGTCTGTCGTGGTCGGTACCTGGATGGGTGACCGTCTATGTGGTATTTCATATCGAGCGTTTCCGTGCTTCGGAAGGCACGTAAAGCCGTTGGTCCCGGTTATCACTTAATTGTGATAGTCGTTAAGCTAGTTGGATGCCTTCTAGGCGGCATGAAAAATTCCAACAGTAGGTTGACCACTAGCCTTCCTCCACCAATCCGCAGTGGGCACGCGTGGTGGAGTATATCTGCCCATTCCCTTTCACCCTCATTTGTGAAAGGAGGCCTGTGCTCAGCAGTGGGACATTATAGGCTGATGATGATGATGTAAAGATAAGGGTGGTCCACTTTTTTTTGGACTCCCCGTAAATTTTTAACATGTGTCCATAGTAATAACACATTGTATAATTTCAGTGGCTAGCTTTAACTAAAAAGCTTTGTGAAAAAAGCTTCAACTAGATTTTTTGTTACAAGCCTATCTCATGTGTTAAATTAATCCAATCTACTTTTTTGCATATTTTATACAATAGTTATAAAAACTGGCCAAGTACGAGTCGGAGTACGACACGGAGGGTTCCGTACAATAATAATATAACCTTACTCAAATTGACTGTGAAATTACTAGTAGGCGCAAAATCTAATAGTACCAAATTTTACCTTAATTTTCAACTTTTTTTTTATTTTTCGGATTTTCCCTTTACTTGTGTTGTAAAACAATTTTGAAAAAGACTTGCATTTTGTAAAATTTCGTGATTCTAGGTCAACGGCAACTACCATATAGGTTTTCGACCCAAAACCTATAGGGTAATTCCGGTTGACCTAGAATTGTCAATTTTGGTTAAAAGCAAGGTCTTACAGCACCAAACACTAGCTCTTAAACTTAAGTTATACGGAATTCGCGGAGTGGCTCTCGATCTTGTGGTTTCCTATCTTTCAGGGCGCCAACAAAAAGTAGGAATCAATGGTAGTGTGTCATCGGGCTCCTTAGTCAAATTAGGCGTACCTCAAGGCTCGATTTTAGGCCCATTTCTGTTTCTAGTTTATATAAATGACCTACCTTATATGGTGAAAGAACTATCAGATGTCGTTTTGTTTGCAGATGATACGTCTCTGATATTTAAAGTAGATAGAAAAGACAAAGATCTTTTAAAAGTTAACTACGCTCTGAAGACTGTGTCTCAATGGTTTGCTGCCAACAATCTTATGTTAAACTCAAAAAAAACAAAATGTATAAGATTTTCATTACCAAATGTACCAAAAGTTGATACCAGTGTTATTGTGGATGGTAATAAACTTAATGTAGTAGATAAGACTGTTTTTCTTGGTCTGACTATAGACTGTAGATTGCAGTGGGGTGCTCACCTGGAAGCCTTAGGTGGTAAACTGAGCTCCGCTGCGTTTGCAGTCAGCAAAATAAGGCAACTGACGGACATTAATACAGCCAGATTAATTTATTTTGCATATTTTCATAGTCTTATGTCTTACGGCCTTTTGCTGTGGGGCTCTGCCGCAGACTTGGAATCAATTTTTGTATTACAAAAAAGGGCAATTCGCGCCATCTACTGTTTGGGTTCTCGCGAATCTCTACGAAATGTATTTCCGGATATTAATATATTAACTTTGCCCTCTCAGTACATTTTTGAAAATATTATGTATGTCCGCAAGAACATTAATTTGTTTCCAGTCAATAGTGACTATCATGATAGAAACACTAGAAACAAAGACAAAATAACTGTACCTAGATTTAGATTAGCTAAAGTAAATAAGTCCTTTCTTGGGAATTGTATCCAATTTTACAATAAAATTCCTCATAGCGTGACCAGTATGTCCTTTTTTAAATTTAAGGAACATATTAAAAAGCGGCTGTTGAGTAGGGCTTATTATAAAGTGTCTCATTATATTGACGACAAGGATGTATGGAAGTAGCTTCTCTCTGCACTTGCCTCACTGAGCAGCTAGTTCAAGGTCCATTTTAATTCAAAGTATGCTATTATTATTATAAGTTATGTTTTTAGGTTACAGATTATATTACTTATTGTAATTAAATTAATACAATTCAATGTTCTTCATTTATTTATTTTGATATAAATGCATCGATATATTATGTATGTCTGTCTAATTGTTATATTTTTATTTTGTGATATTTAGTCTAAACTTGTCAATAGTCACAGTGATAACAAATTGTGTGTTTAGTGTTTCCCTTTAGTAATTTTTTATTTTTAAGGCAGACTTAAGTAAGTCATGCTCACTTTAAGGCCTTTGCTTGCGGCGGCGTCGTGTGACGGGTCGCTCACTTCCCTCCAATATGGCGAGGAGGGCGATGGCTGCCACACGCGTCATACTTGTGAACAGGTGCTGCTTGTGGGGGCTGGTCTGCTTAAGTTTGCTATTGATTTACTTATTAAATATTTATTCAGTCTATCTTGTAATTTTGCCGCCGCGCCGGGGCACGCAATTGTTTTCAGTGCGATTAGAATGTAAATATTATGTAATGAATCTAAGCCTGTTTTGAAAAGAGTAATTGCTGAGTTTATTGCCGGCTCTTCTCAGCAAATGCAACCTTCCGAACCGGTATTAGAGTATTAGAGTCAGACTTTTCATAAGTGCCTGCGAAGGTCTATTTGAATAAATGATTTTGAATTTTGAATTTTGAATTTTGAATTTTTGAAGCGTGTAACTTTTTTTGTACCTACCATAATGTCACAAGATTGATTTAGTTAGGCTGGCATTAGATTTTTAACGTGAAAATGAAGCGATCCTATTAGTCAGGTAAACACATCCCTCGCCACACATCTCTGGTGGACATACAGCCTTCTGCAAGTTCCTTGTCCGCGCGAAACAGTTTCCAAATAAGAATTGTTCTCCCTTTTTGCACAGATTTTGACATGCGAAGTACACACACTCGCTATTTAGATGTATATCTGTGTATCGAACCGTATATCCTGAGGTCATATTCCATATATAAAAGTGGAGGATAAAACGTGCTGTTCAGAAAATATGAATAAACAAGATTGTGATTGGATTGGTCGATGGGGATGTTGCTTTTTTGCGATTTTAGGTTTGTTAAGGAGTAGGTACTTCCCTAGACTCAATTTAAACATTGATAAGTTTTCAGAGTCAAGTTGTTTTCTAAAGTAATGGTACAGTCTATAAAACCATGCAGTCGTTCGACGTTTAGACAGTGCAATCGTGCTGCGCGTGAGGGGCGAGACGCGGGAAAGCCGAGCCCGACCTGCCAGCAAAACGATGTTAGTGGCTCGAGACACAGCATACTTTATCTGGCCGTCGTGATACTATCTAGACGTTGTCGGCATTTTCCACGAGATCAAAGGCGTCGGACGACTGTATGGTTTTATAGACTGTGGTAATGGTGTTATGGCGATGATAGCTCTAATCAGTACGTCGAGTATCGACACAAAGGTTGAATCCTACAATGAGCTTAAGCTTTCGGTTTAGCAAAACATCGTGAAAAACCATAGCACGGTGGTAGGGTACTTTGTAGAACCCGCATGGCTGGGTACTACCCTCAAGTTGGACTACCTACCGGGGGGTTTCAACAGCTGCACTTGATAGCCAGTTTCGTTGTATGTTTCTAACGTTCTCGTACATAAGACGTATATAGTTTGTTAACTTATTTTTTTAAATTTAATTTCATTCGAAAAAAGTGTCATGAATCAAATTAAAGTTTTATAACAATATTCATAAAGTGTATTCTTTTCTGCAGGTCAACGGATCGTGGGGTCTTCCAGCGTTCGTGTGTGACGTGTACATAGCCATGGACGTGACGTCATCAACGTCCAGCATATTCAATCTCGTCGCCATCTCTGTTGATAGGTGAGAATATTAATCATGTTAATTTTATGGAATGTTGATTCGTTTGGAGTTTTCTGTCGCGAATATCGTATAATGATAGTCTCTTTCTATAGCTAAACAAATAATTGGACTGTTTTACAAAAAACTTAAACCGACTTCAAAGTACACTAAGAAGTAATCAAATCCTGATCTGATGACAATGGGACCAAACGGGAAGTGTACGCTTCCAGACAAAAAAGAATTTTCCAAATTGTTTAATAAATGACGGAGTTATGGAGGTAACAAACATAAAAAAAAAAAAAAAAACAACCGAATTGAGACCTCCTCCTTTTTTTGAAGTCGGTTAAAAACAAAGACAAGAAAATTATATTTTATATTAGCTAGAAGAAAACATCCACAGTAATTTCGTATCTATTCTTTAAAAAAAACGCATCTAGATGGGTCTTTTTTGACAAAAAACAGTTTTTGAGCTCTTACGTCTTACGTTAATTTGAAATCTCGTTTTCGACTGTCTAATATAGGTCTAGATTTTAGCTTGTATATGTTACTGTAAAAGCCCGATTATATTACCGGTAGATCCTAGGTTTTACGATTACCGACATGAGCTGGTAAATGAAAGTTTCGACGTTTGAGACGATTATTTGGGGTTTTACCTTTAGAGTTAGGTACAAGCTAGGTTTTACCAGTGATGCTTAGTAAATGTTGGTTTAAGGTATAAAACAATGAAATATGATTAAAAATTTGAAGATTACAGAAGAGTTCGGACTACTATATTATTAAGACTCGGTAAATCCTAGGTTTTTGTCACCGCCTAGTGGTATTTCAAATCGAGCGTTTCCGTGCTTCGGAAGACGTTGGTCCCGGTTATCACTTAATTGTGATAATCGTTAAGCTAGTTGGAGGCCTAATAGGCGGCTTGGAAACTCTAACAGTAGGTTGACCCACTAGCCTACCTCCACCGATCTGCAGTCGGCACGCGTGGTGGAGTATGTGCCCAGTCCCTTTCACCCTGATTTGTGAAGGGACGCCTGTGCTCAGCAGTGGGACATTATAGGCTGATGATGATGATGAAATCTAAGGTTTTACAGATAAATCTTAGGATATACCTACAGATGTTCGAGCAACATGGTAACAAAATTCTATTGATTTTTATTCGTGGATAATAAATTAAATTCACATTAATAATATCACGTTGGTACCTGAATAAAAGTCATTGTGTCAAATAAATAACTTAGTAAGTGTCACACAAAATAATGCATAATAAATTATTCCACTTAAATGTCTACACGGAAAATAAATCTTTTTATTAAGATGTTTGCAGCAGCACAATATATATTAATTAGTGTGACCTGCATTCTGTGATGGAAACAGGGACTGGCTTAGCCTGCTTCCTGAAGCACGGAGAGGGTATTATTATTACAAACTGCAACTTCGGAACGGCGAATAATTTAAGTCAGTTTTGAGTATAAATAACTTGGTTGGTTGTGTGTAAATTATAATGAAAATCAATCATTTAAAGAGTAGTTAAGAAGAACAGAAAAAGAAGGCTTACCGCTTATTCACTAAATAATATAATATAAATATATGTATGTTTTTATTCTTACCTACGATGAAACATGTCACACAGTTGTATTTCTATATTTTCAAAGATGCGACACTTTTTGCATAAAAAAAGTATTTTTTAAACGACGATATGTATTTTTTATTACAAGCTTTTATTTAGTATTTTCACCTGTCCGGTGTGTGTAATCGAATCTTGCTAGTTAAATTTGACCCACTTTCCAGTGTCCGATTGAGCTAAGGTATACATTAGTATATTAAATGAAAATGCAAGTATAGATAACAAAAAGTACAATCACCATAAAAAAAACTTATATTAAAAATGATATTTTTAACAAAAACTTATTCCTAATTAAAACGTTTCATCTAAAAACATTGTTAGGATAAATCGATTCTCTGGTACACCAGAAATAACCTTGTTTATCAGATTTCGTGGTCCCTAATCTGTAAATTCTAAAAACCTTTATCTTATACAGGTACATTGCAGTCACCCAACCAATCAAATACGCGAAGCACAAGAACAATCGACGGGTCTGGTTCACCATAGTCCTGGTGTGGTTAATATCAGCAGCGATCGGAGCCCCCATAGTCCTGGGTCTCAACGACACTCCGGACAGGAACTTCGACGAGTGCTTGTTCAACAGCCAGAACTACGTCATCTACTCCTCATTGGGGTCTTTCTACATCCCCTGTATCATGATGATGTTCCTTTATTATAATATTTTTAAGGTAAGATAAAAGGTTGAGTCCTCAAAGGCTTTAATTCTTTAAAAAAATTCAAAGAGACTGAAAAATGATTCACTAGATTCAGGAAGGTACCAGGGTAAAGTAAGTAAACGGTGGGTGCTACCCTACCACTGAGTAATGGTTTCCTCCCAATGTTTGAACCTCAAGCTCAAGCTCATTGTAGGATTCGAATCCACAAGGTCGGCAACAGCATTCGAGGTCTCTATTGCTGAGCTATCACAGCCTTTAACTTAACTGTATCAGTTTGGGTCTTTTTGAAGTGCAAGTTCATAGCAGACTGCAAGCAGCAACAGCAGTTGACGTGTCACAGCGATTACTGATTTCTATGTATTACCTCAGAGTAAATAAATACTACGTACAAGTATTACTATGAAATAGCTTCCGTTGACACGTCGCCTCCATAGTAATACATAGAAACGAAAGAGAAAGAATTAGTGTCACTGCGAAACTTCGCCTGCTACTGCTGCATGCAGTCGGCTACGAACTTGTACCTTTATAACAGCACACCGCTTACATCTAAAAACTTATGCAACTAAAAATATATTTTCATCAAAATCGTTTTGAGGACACAATTTTTATTAATCGTTTTTTGTTTTAAATCATACACGCAGGCTTTAAGAAATCGTGCAAAGAAACAAAGAGCAGCCAAGAAACCTCCAGTATCGGGGGATCCTACAACCGGTGCGACGGCCGCAGTGGTGATAGAGAATGTGGCGCAGACGAGACGACTGGCGGAGACTGCGCTGCATGATGACAGACCTACTAATACTGGGTCTGGTAGCAATGAAGATGACCATGAAGATAGGTATGTTCACTTTTTAGCTTATCGAGCAGACTACCTGTGTGAGTATTAGAACGACTTCTCAAATGTAACTGTCTTTTTTTTTTTTTATACCACTGTGGTGGCAAACAAGCATACGGCCCGCCTGATGGTAAGCAGTTACCGTAGCCTATGGACACTTGCAACACCCGCGGGTTGCAGACCCTGAAGAAACCTCTTCACACCCTTTATGAAGAACCCCATGAACTCCATTGGGAAAACCACGGCGCGCCCATTCCACAGTCCGAGCGTCCGCGGAAGAAAACTCCTTTTAGCCCGCACAGTTCGAAACAATTCTGGTTTCAATGTGTGTGGATGGATATCCCGTCGATGGCGAGAGTTGCGATGGTGGAAGGTAGCCGTGGGCATCAAGTCGAACAATTATTATTCCTTAGAACACTCTCCGTTGTACAAGCGGTAGAACAAACATAAGGAGGCAAAGTCTCTCCTCAGACTGAGGGGCTCTGAAACGCTTGTGAGCTCGGTGAATGGCTTGTGTCTCTTGTCACTAGTACAAGAATCATATTCAGAGCAGAGCAATGATCACTAGCTTTAGGGACTTACTGAGCGAGGCAGCGCAAATCAGGATTATACGTACTTACAAGTTGTCATGAAGTTATTGGTAGGCAACTCTATGCAATTACTGACTTTCAATGAAATCCAAACTAAGTATTTGTTCATCTCTGAGCTCCACTTTCAGTTCTGCTTTGCATAAACAGAAATATTTTCGTTATCATAACTTTATAATTTGCATTCTTTTTTAGTTTCGACAAGAGATCGGCAGACTTAGAAGCAGATGCCGATGACTGTCATGTCATACCGAACGACAAGTCGACTGAGTTCATGCTTGCAACAGTTGCTGAGGAGACCGCTAAGTAATTATTATTCATTTGCTTTACCATTTAAATGTATTATTTTATTCATATCCACTGCTGAACATAGCTCTCCCCCATTGATTTCCACAAAAAACAGTTTTGGGTCACCTGTGTCCAGCTGCTCCCAGCTTACTATAAACATATAGGTTTGCGTTTGTCCACAATCTTACTTAACTGGTGATTGATGATGTGGTCGATGGTGGTAAGCACATAACGTATAGAAGAAAACTGTATACAGATATATATGCTTGGCAATACCAGCTTGTAGGTGCTATAAACCACATCAGCATGGGAGGTAAAAAGAGAGAACTCTTACGCCGTTAAGTAGTTCAAATTTATAATTATCTGTGTTTCTTTACTGGACCATGTAAACTGCGTTCAAGTACTTGCATTAGGCATGGCATAAATCACAAGTAGCAGGTGATAAAGAATATGATTCTGTTTTCATATGTCACATCTGCTACCGTCCATGACATAGCCTGTTACATGTTATAAAGAATATTTAAGAATATAAATAAAATGTATGCGACTGAAGGACTTTGTATCCATGGTCATGAACAAATTAAAAAAAAATTTTTTTTTATCATTGATTAGCTTTTAAGAGTATTCAAAAATAAACCTAAATCAAGTGACATAAAGTGTTAACTTCTTTAGCATGTTATGTAGCAGGAAAGAAAAATATTTTTTTGCTACGAAAGTATATATAATTTGCATCAGTGATAATTTGACACTTGCGTGCGATACTCGCACATGATTTTGTGAAAAATACCGTCGATCAGCATCGATGACGTAGGTTACAAATCATTGCAAATCTTAAATCGCTAGTGAAATCATGCTATAAAAAATAATAATATCATCAAATGAGAATTCCTTTAAAGTAGCAATAATTTCCATGCCTAACTTGCATTCTCTAGCGCTATAACCTTAAATATCCTCTCACTGGGGCGGTCTTCGGAACGTGGGTATTTGGTTTATAGTTCATTAATTGAGCTTGATACTTTATAAATTATCTTGGACGCATTTTCCTTAACGGTATTAAAATTCTTACGTGACTAAACCGAGGCTTGGTAAGTTTTTACCTAGTGCAAAACGGTACTGTACCCTGTTTAATTCATAATTCAATGAACATGTCCTTTAAATTCTGAAGTACAAAAGTTGAACACATTAAGATATTCAAATTAAATGAAGAATTATTTAAATATACTACAATAAATTTAGCTATTAGTTTATATATTACTACAAATTATGCTAGCATTATAGACACGTTTTAATTTATGGGTGTCGTGCTAAAAGATAATTTAGTACTTCGAAATAAGTTTGTTTAATAATAGCTGAAACGTGAATTGAAATATTATGAACTCATTTCTGATGGTGCGTCCATGCTACGCGAATCGAGCACGAGCCGAGCCACGAACGAACCTACAACGAGAACGATTCGAATCCCTTTGGTCGTGAAAAATCTGACAATCGCGCTCGTTCGAGGCTCGCAAGCCCGTCCACGCTACGTGAATCATGCTCGCAGTGTACTCGTTCGTGGCTCGGCTCGAGCTCGGTTTGCCAAGCATGGACGCACCATTAGATATAATGGTAG
The DNA here is from genome assembly GCA_947623365.1 of Achlya flavicornis. Classification (NCBI taxonomy): domain Eukaryota; kingdom Metazoa; phylum Arthropoda; class Insecta; order Lepidoptera; family Drepanidae; genus Achlya; species Achlya flavicornis. The sequence continues at coordinate 12,844,293 of OX392482.1, forward strand.
AGAAAACGACTGGTGAACTTAGTTATAAATAAATTAACTATGTAATATCAAATAGACTTTAACTGAATTTTGGAAAATTCTTATACATTTTAGTTACTTTAACAATGATGTGGATAATCCATTTGAAACTAAGTAGGTACCTTCTAATAATCTTTTAGCTAATGTTTACTTCGCGTATTTTATTATATTATATTCTTGCTTTGACAGAAATTTCATTAAATTGGGGCATTGCACTTGGATTGTCTAGACTTATATCGATAGCTCTGGGCGTATTTGGAATTATTTTATTATTTGATATCTGATAATATCTCATCTGACAATATTAATCTATACCGGGTGGAGATTACGAGATGGCATATTTTTGAAACCTATGTTGCATTAGTCATGCTGAACAACTTTTACTATGGGACCAACAATGAATTCTCATTTTTTTTTTTACTTTTCATACATTATATATAAAATGAAATAAAACAAAATTATGATAGAGCAAGGTTGACATTTTGTAGGAAAAGTTAAAGAAAAAATTGAGAATTCACTATTGGTCCCATAGAAAAAGTTGTTCAGAATGACTAACACAACGTAGGTTTCGAAAATCTGCCATCTCGAAATCTCCACCTGTTATTCATTTTCTGTTATGACTTTTTATCTCATCTATCTCTAAAAATGTTGGACAGTGGGAAAGATAGAAACGAAAGAAAGTAAACTTATTTTTTTGTCATTATTATGTGACTTCTGGAGTGGTAGAAGACCAATGAAAATTTTGATGTTTTCCTTTAAAATTTGCTGATTATTAAATAGTTTAATTTTATGAGGCTATGTTTTTTTAACAGCACTCCAAAGAAATTCGTCAAGCAGCCAATTCCAGATCCCAATGGGAATAATGACTCAGGGTATGCGCCTTCAAATTTAGAAGATACCATCAGAGAACACGTGTCGCCGCCAGGGTCTCCAGGACTGAAAGATGCCACGGTGTTGAAGAACATGGGTTGTGACGGGTCTAAGTGGAAGAAAAATGGGAAGACTGGAAAATTATCGACGGAATCTAGGTAAATTATCAATTTACCTAGATTCCGTCGATAATTTTCCAATTAATTAATCAAATTTCTTGAATGAGACAGATAATACAAAATTACAATAATGAAATCACATTCTTCTATTCCAGAAATGTATCACTAGCCCTTCATTTAGAGGATGATCTAGAAGCCAGCCAGTATGACCTTCGAGAAGGTTCATCCAAGAAAGAACGTAAAGCCAGTGCAGCGACAGCAAGATTTACAATCTACAAAGCAAACAAGGCAAGCAAGAAGAAACGCGAAAAATCATCAGCCAAAAAAGAGCGGAAAGCAACTAAAACTTTGGCTATAGTCCTAGGTAAGTTTTCACACAGGTGTTTGTTAGAAATCATTTGCGAGAAGTTTTGCGAACTGCAAAACATTTTTTGTCTTTTAAACAGCAATTTGTTTAAAAACGTTTTTGAAAAACTTTATGATAAATGATATAAGCCCTAACATCAAAAGCAAATATAATACAAAACAAAATATTCCACAGGTGTCTTCCTCTTCTGCTGGGCACCGTTTTTCACCTGCTCCGTCCTTGGTGCCATCTGCGACAAATTTGAGCTGAACTTCACTCCAGGAGTGACTACGTTCATCCTCACCACATGGCTGGGGTACATCAACTCGTTCCTGAACCCTGTTATTTACACCATCTTCAACCCTGAGTTCAGGAAGGCATTCAGGAAAATACTCCATTGTGGTACCTAGCCCGTGGACTATTTGGTCGTCTTTACGCAGTAGGTCTCAATACTTCGGTATTTCTGTTTGAAGAAGAAAGTTTTTTCCGCTTTACCTATATATATTTTTTTTATATTTGCACAAAACTGTTGATATTCATAATTATTTTTTATATCTTGGATATAATAACAAAAAGTGTTATTTTTCATTTCCTAAGACCCCGATGACAGAGAATGTATCGTGATGGCTCATGATGAGTCTTATCACTGTTTAACAAACTATAAATTTACATTCATTTTTTCCTCAAAATTTTACAAATCTTATGGGTCATTTGGGAACGATGAACAAAATTTTGAGTTTTTTTTAGCTTCAAATAGCCTTTTCTTATCTCCATTATTATTATTTTTTACAAACTGTAAAAGCTACAACGAAATACTTATATTTTCTTCTTTAATCCTGAGATCTACGAGACGACCAAATTGTACAGAACAAAAAAAAAGACATTTCATTGGATTTATAATAAAAGTGATAACTCAATAATCGTTGTGTTTTAGCTGTGGAGTAATATCATATCAAAATTGTAATTAATAAATAATAATTTTTAATAAAAACCTTATTAGAATTAATGTTACTAAAAATCAAATGTAAAAAATATAATGCTTCGCTTTAGCTCCAAGTGTTAAATTAGTCGTCAATCAGTATTATAAAAACTATGCCAAAAATTATAGATAAATTATAAATTTTAATTTTTTAAGGTTGTGATTCTTTAATTAGTTATTTATTATTTATTTTTTACTGTACAATAATAATGTAAAAGTTTTAGTAATAAATCGTAAATATATAAATGTATAGTAAATATCAGTATTCAAGACACCAAATTAAATGTAGAAAATATAATTATAATAAAAGTTTTCTAAGTACCTACAAACCTAATGCTTTAAACAATTATTTTATTTGATAATTGCTTTTTCTTTTTTAATTTTCCCTTTTTCCGTCCACATACTTTCACCGGGTTGTTTTAAGTACCTACATTTTTAATTAGGATAGAATTATTAGATTAATTATTTAATATATAAAAAAATAAAAGTGCACTGCGAGATTTGATGAGGTAGAAATGTTATTATATGCCAAAAATAATAATTTCGATCATATCAAAAATAAAATAATAATGTACATAAACTTATTAGCCGTATTATTTTAAACATAAGTAGATCCTATTGTATAAACACATTTAAACTATAATCTAAACTTGCAATCATAGATCTTCCAATTATACGTACAGTCGTTGCAAAGATTAATGAAAAAGATACATATATTAGTTTCAATACTACAATTATTATGTTGTGAAATTGATCTCATTTATTCTAGTCAAAATGTAAAAGCTTTAAAAAATATAAAAGCTGAAACACGAACAAAATATCTGTATCAAAATTGTATTAATTAATAGAATTATTATAGCGAAATACAATTAATTTTGTATTTGATTTATTTCACTTTTTTATAATCCTTTTTATTACGATCCTTTTTTTATTTATTGCTCAATTTTTGTGATATTATTGCCAATTATTAAATGTTTTAAATGCATTCGCTCAAAATGTAATTAAAGAATATCATTATGATTTTATTATTACTCGTCTAATTGTGCTCAATATAAATGTAAATATATAAAATATAATCTACTTCTAGGATAAGATACAAATATTCAATAACGAAACAATAAAATAAATGTCTGTATAATCACTATATTTATTTGTATAATAATTGTAAATAATATTTATAATAATAAAAATAACAGGGTTCCTGATCAGAAATCCATAAAGTGTAGATTGTAAAGGAAACCAAATCGTATTATTAGTATAATTCCAAATATATTATATTATTAATTAAACTATTAGCTATAATTAAAATAATAAAAAATATATAGATAATGTTAAAAATGTCGGGCTTAATAGAATGTTTTAGCACAAAAATATAGCGAATTAGTTGAAAAATCTCATTTTTAAACAAAAAAGTATTATTATTTGATTATCTTTTTTAATATCTGCATTTTACAAGCCATATATTATGATACCTAAAATAAAATAGTTCTATTTAATAACACTAATAAAAATACTATAGATATAAACTGTAAATATTGCAATAATAAACTGTTAGTGATTTTAACATTTATTATGTTTGTTATTGATTTTGAAGTGTTTAAGAATAACAGTTAGTAATAAAAATGTTACAAAACTGTAAAAAAGCTATGTCCAAAACGATATAATTGTTAGAATCGTGTAGTTTTTATTACTGACTGTGTAATACTTGATTATGATATTGTGTACGCTATGTTATCTACGTAAGGTAGTGTTTTAACTTTCTATGCAACATTGCGAACATGATTTAAAATATTCTGTTTTTACATAAACATTTTGTTTTATTTAACATACCTGGAAATCCTAGAACCCATTAAGAGGCCGTTTTCACTGATTTACGTGATTTTACAGACGTGATTTTACGGTTAAAATACTGTATTTCTGTAAGTTTTAATGCACAAAATGAAAGATCATTTAAATTATTATCCAACATATGAGCTACTTTTTTAATTTTATTATTTAATTTTGTTTAATCGACATCAAACTGGCGCTGGAGGTTTGTTTTTGAATTTTTGCTATAATGGATTTAGAATATCACATATTTACGTATGGTTTTGACGTCTAAACGGTATGAAAAAATTACAAAATCATCTATAAAATAATTGGAGCACTGTTTACCACTTTAATATAATAATATTGAGTAAAAAAATATTTTACTCAGTCAAATTTTAGAGAAAACGGGTGAAGAATTGCTTTTGATTTCAGCTACTTAGAACTCCCGTTCATTAAAATTATAACAACATAAATAAACTTCAGTTAATAAACAATCCATTTCCTGAAAAAAAAAAAGTTCAATAGTTTGGCAATAAAAAATCTTTTAAAGTAACCTAAATCTCGCATAAAATAAAATAATAAAAATAAAAATAAAGAGGTAGCTCATTCATTCGATCATAATTAAAATGATATTTAAGATTGTGAATTAAAACTTGTATACATACCTACAGCCCAGAGTACATAAATACTGCCTACAGTATTTTAACTGTAAAACCACGATTGTTAAATCACGTAAATCGGCAAACTCAGCAAATGTTCTGGAAGTTGTACTTAAGAGCCACTTTCCTTCTAGGCGTTGTTTACGTTGGAAGCTATAATCTAAGCGATGGAAGTCAGGTTTTTAGAATTAGAGTCAGTCTAATTTATAAGTCCCTGCGATGGTCTATTTTCATAAATAATTTTGAATGTTGAGCAGCTGGTGGAATACCACGGAATACCTACCTGCATATCACTCTTATGACGACACAAGTCTGTAATACTTTCATCTAATCTATATGGAATCTGAAGATACCTTTCGTCTTTGCAGTTATTCAGTGAATGAAAATCAGTTAAGCTGTTCCGAAGCTAAGTCTATCCAGAATAAGATGTTTTTATCTAGTATGCTACTCCCCGCGATTTCACTCGCATTTATGGTGTTGGACTGCAATGTGCATACCAAATTCAAATAGTCCTCGCACAATTATAAAGACAGCAAGAATGAGTACCGATCAAAATAATTCTTAAAGTTCCAACTGCTTCTTAGAACATTTACTTAGCAAACTTGACCTCTTTCGTATCTAAATACCTTTGAACATTTCAACTGTAGTGAACAGAGGCTTAATAATTCTGTTGCTCTCGATTCTCTTTCAAATAAGTTGAAAATGAACGGTATTTTCTTTGGGCAACATCATTTGTAGTTAATTTTCGGAGCAAGTTCGTTCTAGCTGTAAATTGAGAGTTGGGTGCGATTTCCGGACAGATGCTGTTGTTAATTTTTATTAGAAACTTAACTAACTTGCTGTCATCCTGCGATTTTACGCTACCCGCGTCTCAAGGATCTGTTTTTCCGACTTTTCCCGTATAAAAGTTTTGTTTTATTCCATAATGTGATTTCATCCAAATGTTTATACACAATTCAGATGGTTTCTTTGCTGATAAAAATCCGGCAATAAACTCAGCAATTACTCTTTTCTAAATAGACTTAGATTTATTACGATAGTTTATGCTTGTTTCTGTTATAGATAGGTTTTTTTTATTGTTTAAATAATTCTGCAACGCTACCGTGTGCTTAAATATATCTCTATGGGTAAAAAACGCAAACCATTTTTGGAAAATTAGTAACAAATACCAAAACATACACAAACTTCTACATTTATAGTAGGCTTAGCCCGGCATAGATATAATCTGTCCAAGAGACGCCGAAAATAGTTCAACGCATGTCATAACTTCTGGGATAATGAGCGTAAAGATAAAGGAATGATGACGGACGAAATATCAGTCTCTACGTTCGTTTAATTTTGTCAAAGTTTCCTAAGGAATCCAAAACCAAGGAGAGAAGGTCACGGGCAAATCGTCGTGACAAAAGTAAGTTTACAACTAAAGCTTCATTCCACCCCATCAACTATCACAATGAACGTGTATAATACCTAACTGTTCTCAAGAAGATTGATGACCCTAATTTCTGGGCTAGATTGACTTTTTATCAGATAGATGTGTTCTTGACCCCGACCATTTTGGGGTTATTTACACTCTGTTAACATAGATAGATACGATATTTGGATTTAAACATCCGACACGATTTAAGCGATTATATACAGTGCTGTATCGAGGGTATTCATGTAATTAAGCTTTGGGTTTCATTGAAGGAAAACATCGTGACACTATTGGCAAAATTCAGAAAATTATAAAATATAAAAAAAAAACAATAGACCTTCGCAGGCACTTATAAAAATTCTGACTCTAATACTAGTTCGGAAGGTTCAATTTGCTGAGAAGAGCCAGCAATAAACTCAGCAATTACTCTTTTCAAACAAGCTTAGACTCATTACATAATATTTAAGTTTAGATTCATTACATAATATTTACATTCTAATCGCACTGACAACAATTACGTAATCCAGCGCGGCGGTAAAACTACAAAGTACACTGAATAAATATTAAATAAGTAAATAGCAAACTCAAGCAGATCAGCCCCCACAAGCAGCACTTGTTCACGAGTATGACGCGTGTATGAAGCCATCGCCCTCTTCTATAAATTATCTTCTTCTGTATATAATCACCGTTTTTTTGTGAAAACCTTTAGTTTATAATCTACCTAGCGAAATTATAAACTCCTCGATATATTGTTTTTTAATTAATCTTGATAAAACAAAATACATGCAATTTTTTTTACCACAACAGAGGAAAATTAATTTAAATGTCAATTACAATCATCGGGCTTTGTTGAACATGTCAATGAAATAAAGTTTTTGGGTCTCAATTTGGATTGCCATGTTAACTGGAAAAGTCATGTCAATTATTTATGTAAAAAACTCAGTCGCTTTGTCTACGCTCTTAGAAGACTGACTCAAGTCTCATCACAGACAACTGCATTAACTGCATATCATGGTTTTGTAGCATCCAACTTGAGGTACGGATTACAGTGGGGCAACTCGGTCAAAAAAAGTGCGTAAGAGCGATGTTTGGTGCCAATCAAAGAGAAAGCTGTAAGCCTCTTTTTCAAAAGTTGAGGATAATGTCATTTTACTCGCTCTACATATACGAAGCCTGTTTATTTGTAAAAAATCATCCAGACTATTTTAATACTATAGAAAATAAGCGCCCACGAAAAAACCGCTGGAAAATGTTAGTAATACCACACCACAAATCCAAAACTACTTTTTTTGACAAATCAATATATGTAATGGCGACAAAGCTCTATAATAAACTACCAGAGTCATTGAAAAACTTAAAAATTACGCTCTTCAAGCATAGGTTAAGCGAGATCCTCATAAATAAATGTTATTAAGTATACCATTGATGAGTATTTTAAAGACGATTTTAGATAAACATCCTTATTATTGTTATGTGTTATACCTATTTTTTGTGTAGATACAATGTTATTTGACATGTTATTATTTTTATTATGTGTGACTGGCTTAACCTTATAATCTGACTTCATATAATTCTTATGCTATTTTTTTTAAATGAAATTATTTAAATGTATCTAATAATAGGATAATTAATTGATTGACTTTTTTGTATTAATACTTCATTAGAAAATGTTTTCAATAATTGCACGCCTAATATAGGTATATTACAGTGGAACTCCTACATGTTAACATCGATTATATATTGTACCTGTAGTAACGCAATAAATATTTTGATTTGATTTGATTTGTGAACTGTATCATACTGCTTACAATATAACGTATTAATTTCCGATAGTTTATAATCTATCCATGACAAACCGTCCAACAAAGCGTAAAAAAGCGCAGGGAAAAATATACAACAGATACTGATACAGAGATAATAATTAATAGAGTGACTGTACTAAAGTATGTATCGTGAGCACGAGTATGTTCAACGGTGTTTCAACTCCGCGTTCATAAATTGAACGACTAGATAGGTACATAATTCATGCCAATTCACGTTTTTAATCGATACTTTTACCGGGAACAAATGATAAGCAACTCTTTTTTTTTTTCTGACAGTTAATCATTAGAGTTCGAAATATAATGGTGCGTACGAGCACGATGCGAATCACTTTGTTCGTGAAAAATCTGACAATCGCGCTCGTTCGAGGCTCGCAAGCCCATCCACGCTACGCGAATCGTGCTCGCAGTGTGCTCGTTCGAGGCTCGGCTCGTGCTCGGTTCGCCAAGCATGGACGCACCATTATGTATGCAAATTGCTCACGCTTCGCACAGGGTTGTTAACGCCATCACTCTTTTTAATATTCTTCATCTTTGCCAGAAACAGTTACAATTTGTTATAAAGTTCATAATAAGAAGGTTCTTTTCTTCATGTAAGAATGGCGTAAGCTCAACCCAAGGAAAGCCGCAGTCAGAAGCTAATATTACCAACAACTATACCATTGTAGCCGTCACAAAGCTCTTCTATGAAGAGTGATTCTACTTTTCTATAGGCTGAGGCGCAAGTGATGGGAGGGCGCTGTGAAATGCACTTATAAAAAGCTAATTTGGGGTTATGTTATATCTGGGGCCAAGTCTGCTAAAATGTCATACTAACTTATTCAAATAGACCTTCGCAGGCACTTATGAAAAGTCTGACTCTAATACTCTAATACCGGTTCGGAAGGTTGCATTTGCTGAGTAGAGCCGGCGATAAACTCAGCAATTAATCTTTTCAAAACAAGCTTAGATTAATTACATAATATTTACATTCTTATAGCACTGACAACAATTGCGTGCCTGGCGCGGCGGCAAAATTATGAAGTAGACTGAATAAATATTTAATAAGTAAATAAATAGCAAACTTAAGCAGACCAGCCCCCACAAGCAGCACCTGTTCACAAGTATGACGCGTGTGGCAGCCATCGCCCTCCAGGAATTGAGCGACCCGTCACACGACACCGCCGCAAGCAAAGGCCTCAAAGTGAGCATGACCTACTAGAGTAAGTAGGTATAGTATTGCAGTAGAATAGCAAAACTGAACAATGTGTCAATTTTGCCACACAATTGTAATAGCAGTCTTGAGCCCCTACTTAGCTGGCTACCACCCTCAAGTTGAAAATCTGTCACCAAGCACCTATCGGTGAGTTCCGACAGCTGCACTTGAGAGCCAGGTCTTGTGTGCTTACCACCTTCGGCCCCATCATCACTCACTATGGTAAGATTGCGGAAACACAGGCATATAAACATTAATAAAAAATAAAAAAAACAATTCTTCAAGGTACAAAATTCTGCCTGAGAAAGATTCTTTCAAAGCAACATTCAAGGTAAACTTTTCGCCTTTCCTTGTTCAAATAACTGCATAGACGATCTTGCAATAAGGTACTTTTTAGCTTGTGTTTTTTCGCTTGGGTAGTTAAAATAAATAGTAGAAAATCGCTTCCCGCTCAGCGAATATACCACATTAAAATCCGGATAATGGTCGAGTTGTCTCGAATCCTGAAGTCAATTCCCGGCATATTGTCCCGGGAGAAAGGACCGGGACTACATCTCCCGGGAATCATACTAAATGTAGTTTTAAGAGAATTTTATTAGAAAACGTCTTCAAGTGGAATTTCAAGTCAGTTTCATTTATGTAACGACTTTGTATAATTATTTTAAAGAAATAAAGCAAAAGAAATACATAAGTAATTCAAAATTCAAAAAATATGCATCGATTGGACCCAATTATATATTTATGCCTTTTGCGGTCGTGTCCTTGGGACCATGGGGGTCAGAAGCTCGCCGTTTTGCTCGAACCTTGTCTTCAAAATTGATCGAGACCTCCGGAGACCAACGGGTGGGGAGCTTTTTCCGCCAACGCGTCAGCTTGGCTATTTAAAGAGGAAACGCTGCCAGCCTTCTGGGAACCTTGCCGTTAATCGGAAGCAGCGGCAGGCTTGAGGAAATTTTCTATATATAGATTATATTTTGTAAATATAGATTGTATTTTGTACATATTTGTTGTAAATAAAAAAATATACGTCATAAGTAATTAATTTAGGTTGCAATAAATATATAAATGATCGAATTTGGCAATTTAGGACCGTAGGATTTTTTTTTTACTGTCAACCATTAATTTTAAAATGTAAATGTATGGTCGTATTTGAGAGACTATTGCTCGGTAGCTGTTTCCTTAGAAATAATATAACTAGGTGGCCACATAAGTAGAATCTAAGCTCATACGAGGTTAATCTGGCGACTGAAATATCAGTCTAGTCCAAATTCAAACAATAAACACCACAATGCAGCGTTTATCTCTCTCAAAGAAGTGAGTAATTTCTCGATACGTTTTTCAGAATATCTCGTTTAAAACGCTTAATTCAGCCTTCATTGCTTCTTTTGTGCCAATAGTACTAACTTGAAATAACAGTGAGCCAGCAACGGAGCGAGTAATGGAAGAAACGTCCGAGCAATGGGATGAATGAACAGAAGTGCCAGTTTTAATGGAACAGAAGGTATAAAAGGTGTCGTTATATAAACTCTGAGTTAAATCGTTCCAAGAAAGAGTTGGTAAAGAATAAAATGTTTGCTTAAAATATTTTAGTAAATCTCATTTCTTATTTATTTTATTTTATGGCTTGTTATTAGGTACAGTATGAGGCACGAATGGTGAGCACAGATAGGCAGTAGTGGGGGCAAGCTCGCGCATGTACACTTTTGGCCAAATCACAGTTGCCAAAAGACACGCAAGAATCCAATAGACGACGAGCATCGAATGACGAATCAATCGTGTGCAGCTCGGCGCTCCCCCTTGCTTCATTCCGCCAAACAGACTGAAAATTAACTTACTGCGCAGGTGTCAATCTGTGCTCACGACTCGTGCCCCTTACTATAAACCATATAGTATGGATTGGCTTGTGTTTGACAACAATGTCACAATGGCAATTGATGAAGTGGCCGAAGGTGGTAGGAACACATACCAAAATCAAAAGGGAAATAGCTGTCAACTACTCGTATGACTATAGCTTGAAGACAGATTTTCTCATGATGCTTTCTTTCACTGAAGATCAATAGAATTGTAGTCACAGCATGCAATATAACACAAAATCTTATCTCATTTACTCAATTCATCAATTTGAACGTTTACAATTAAATGTTTCGGGACTGTTCTAACCTATGAAAATATATTTATTTTTGAATATATTTTTAATCTAATTTAAATTAATTGCATTATTAGGTTTCCAATGGCATAGGTAAATTATGAAAGACTGTTTTAAACGTCGCCGTACTCTCAGGTAGACTCAGAGAGACAAACAGACGCTAGGCAAACTACAACCGTAGTAATTTTAATAATCTCTGACGATGACAATGCGCTTTTCTTTATTCAACAAAGAATTCTGTGAGAGAGGGGAGCCGGCTGGAAAATGGTTGATTTCAAGCCAGAAGAGAATTCTATTGAATAAGACCTTTCATTTTGTCGTATCTCAGCGAAATGCACCGGATAATTATATCAAAATATTATTTTAAATGGACCGTTTTTTAATTGCGAATATATCACTAACGACTTACAGGATATAATGTATATTTTTAGGCATTTTAGTATGGAAAACGGCAATTATATCAAAAGTGTTGTTTTAAAGAAACTACAACTGTCCTATCCTGTATATAATTTTATGCAGCCTGAGTAAATATACAAAGATTATTTTATTCTGATAAAACTTCCCGAGTTAATATTCCCTCAGAATATTTTAACTGGGTGTTCAGTTATCTCCATTACATATCCGTAGGGAACCATTCAGTTGTGTTCTTGTATAATTGTTCCGGAAGACTGGATGAAATACAAAGGGAAAAGCAGTTTTTTTGGAAATCGTCAAAATTCGGCCACAAACAAACTTATATATGCGGTCCGGTTTTCCAAATCAGTTTTATTGCATCACGGAGATATTAAAAAGGGTAAACAAAAGATTTTGAACCAAATAAATCACCAGATTGAAACGAAACAAGTAATAGGAACTGTACAATAACATCGTTCCTTCATTAGTAATAAATCTATGGCACTCGTTCAATAATTCCCAAAACAGTTAGTCAGTCCCAATAGCTATTCAACAAATCGCCGAGCCGATCTTCCGGGAATCTATTTAGTAGTGTTGGGACATTGGGACTGATATTGCCCGCACTTGGCCGTTTGGGCAAAACAGTGGGGAAATAGCCGTCCGGGCGGTTTCAAGTCGTTTTGATACTGTATTTATTGGCTTTCTAGTCGTAGTGAGAAGGCTTTGCAAAACAGATCAAATATGAAATGTTAGTTCTATTTAAATTATATACCGTGATGATAACGATATTTCTTCATTTATATATAAACAATAAGTTGTAGTTAAATAGACATTTTTTGATGAGAATGTATGTTCAAAACTCATCTATTGAAATTGAAAATCATTTATTCAAATAGACTTTCGTAGGCACTTATGAAAAGTCTGGCTCTAATACTCTAATACCGGTTCGGAAGGTTGCATTTGCTGAGAAGAGCCAGCAATAACCTCAGCAATTACTCTTTTCAAAACAAGTATAATATTTACATTCTAATTGGACTGGCAACAATTGAGTGCCCCGCGGCAAAAAAACTACAAAGCCCCCACGTCGTAGTCCCCACAAGCAACACCTGTTCACAAGTATGACGCATGTGGCAGCCAACGCCCCCCTCGCTGACCCGTCACACGCCGCTGCAAGCTACGACCTTAATGATAAGGCTTTTATGAACATTAATAATGTCTACATGTACCGAAATGTCGTAAATCTATCGAAAATATTACCCCAAGAAGCGTAAAGACGTTCATTTTGTTTGAAATCTATTCTGCCAATTCCTCATCACCAACAATGCGCTCCGATTGGTTAAGACAAGGACACACTAAGCATTTAGATGAAGTGATTGGTCGGTAATGTTATAAATCAGTGCAAAAACATTTACTAATAATTGGATGGGATTGAAAAAAAAAACGGTATTACTTCGCTAAAGGGATGTCTCCTCGATGCAATCTTTTAAATTTTGCATCTCTAATTATCTGCTGTATCAAAATATCATATCAGTAAATCGAATAGCGACAGACTAACAAAAACTTGCCCGATTTTCAATTTCACAGCAAGATTTGAAACATCCCTAAGCTTAATTCCACAAAAGGTCCCTTCAGTAATATCTTAATTGCCTCCAGTATCTCATTCATACATTTGTAACTGAATGTTCTTGAACTAAGGAGCTTGTTCCCAGAATTCTGCTATTTTTGCTACAAGTTCTTTTATCTAATGACTGATAAATGTGATGTTGCCAATCATTTTTAAATGTGGAGTGAATTTTAGAGGTATTGAATTTAGATTTTAAATTATAATGTAATTTAAACTCTTTTAAAGGAGAAAGCTGCCGATATACTTAAAACCTGGATTCTGCTAGACCATCTCACGTAATTTGTGGGTTTGTACTATGTTTCCATCGTAAGTGAAAATGTTGTGTTATGCACTTTGTATTACTTTCCTCGCTAGCTGTCTCTACCCTTCCATGCTTTATGCGTATACGTTTTTTGGTCACATTATTACTAACCATATTAAGATTATGGTCAAACAGCCTAGCCGTTGGTAAAAATAACATACCTCAAGATGCTGCTTCGTCATCGTGTAACTTCAGCTAACACTTCCAAATGAGCGTCAGAACCCTTAGCGTAAAAACCAGAGGTAATCATTTCTTCTTAGTTTTGTAGTATGGCAACCAAATCCTTTTAAGGACTTAGTTTTGCCATTGTTAAGTTATACTATTATTAGTTCTTTTGTAATAAATTAATATAAGATATATTTAGTGATTTTAAGTGAACTGAAAATGACTATGAATGTGAACATGAATATGAAGGTTTCATTAAAATGGTGGCCCTTCCACTAAAACTTCATGGACTTTTTGAGACAACTTGTAAAGTTTAAGTCATTTCAGTTCACTGGTGCACATGGATTAATCTCTATTGGATAAAACACCGCCGATAATATGCAATAAAACTCACATTACACGAATTACTGAACGTTACTCTGCAAGTTCCCGCCAAAAAGTCGAGAAGTATCTCGTCAAAAATACCACAGAGCAAATTCAAACAGCTCGCCCGTACAACAGATTATGTTAACTCCACACAGGTTTAAACCGTCGTATACAAAAGCAAATCCATTTACATGGCAACACAGGCCCGCTTAAAAAATGCAGAGTGTAATCTGCATCACAGATCAGTTTCGCTTTGCAACTGTCATTTTTCAACGCTAATTGCGTATTAAAGTTGGGACGTTTTAATTTTGTCTCTGAGCTTATTTATTCAGTGACTGTGATGAATAGTTAAATGAATAAATAAATATAAAAACAAAAAGTAGTATATGTATTATATCAGTTATTTGGTTTCCATAGTACAAGCTCTGCTTAGTTTGGGATCAGATGTCCCAGGATATTTATTTATATTTATTTATTTATTATGTTCATGCACAAAAATACATGTCCTGTGTGGGAATCGAACCGAAGCCAAACCCTGCGGCGCTATAGATGGACGAAAATAGTGTTTGAATTGAGGTCTGTGTTTGCTAATTTCTTGTAAGTGTTCTGAAGCAAAAAGGTAAAAAGTCCGTCCGTGTCCGTCTGTCACAGCGGAATATTTTAGCAATCGCTGATTTGAAATTTGAAATAGTTATAACTTTGATTAAGGATACATCCAGATAGTCGCAGCTGTGCACGCGTCGATAAAAATAGGCCCTAACTGTTAGAGGCTAAATCAAATAAAAATGCAAAATAATGATCAATATTTAAATTTCTCCCGATTTTAATTGGAATATTTTAACAACTACTATCATTATGACAAGCAGAATGACGCAGAGGGAGCGTAAAACGTAGCTGTTACGCGCAGCAGCCTATAAAAGTTGGCCTGTTTTGTATATTCGTGTAGTATGGCGACGTTCTTTCTAGGTATATTTATTTCTATGAGTTATAAATATTGCTTACCAACTAAAGAAGAAAAAATAAAGTTTTACTGCAAAAGGGGCCAAAATGGGGAAATTTCAAGTGAATATCGTATTAAAGAACTTTGTAGGGTCTCATTAGCTTTAAGAGGGGTATGACTGTAGGGACTCATAGCTTTATATTGCAGCTATGAGTCCCTACAAACTTCACTTGTACATTTCAAAACTGGTTTTTATATTCTTTTATGCGTAGTTTATGACTTATGATTAAAAATTACAAAAAAATACTTTTCACCCCCAATCAAAGTTAAGGGTCGATCAAAAACCTGAAAAAATACCAAGAAACTATACGTCTAAAGTAGGTCGGAATCCTCGACACAGTTTTACTAATATAGTAATACCATAGAGAAAATAATATACTACGTCCAAAATAATGTACCCTCGATGCGTGAGTCAGACTAAGACTCCTGGCCGGTTTTTATTTTGTTGCTTATCAGTTGGTGGCAGACTTGAAATTTGCCTAGCGGAAGAGTTCAACTAAGTATACTATAAATAAATAATAATAAATAAATAAATATCCTGGGACATTTCTCACACACGGTCATCTGATCCCAAACTAAGCAGAGCTTTTACTATGGAAACCAGAAAACTGATATAATACATATACTACTTTTTGTTTGTAAATACATACTTAATATACATAATTACACCCAGACTCAGGACATACAGACATGTTCATGCACACAAATGCATGTCCTGTGTGGGAATCGAACCCACGACCTGCGGCGCAATAGGTGGAATCTTGACCAGAGTCTTAGCCAACTGCGCCAACAGGCCCGTCAATATTCTTACTATAATATTGTAACTATAATATTCTTATAAATAAGTTTTCGGGCACCGGTTTTTAGAAAATTTATTTATTTAGTATTATTGGTATTCTCAAAAATAATTAATTCAATTCATACCCTATTATGGTACTCATAAACGTTACAATTGACTGTACCGGTTCGGAATACATGGAGAAGATTCAACTCAATAATCCTGTAAGATGTAAAAGCTTCTTCTTCTAAGAAATAAGAAAACTGTAAATCATTTCCAAACCTTATGTGTTAGTAAAACAAATATATTTGTGGACCCCCTGATGTGTGAATTGATGGAATTTAAGAAAGATGTTTCTGTAAACTATGAAGGGTGTCAAACGCAGTAGTAGTACCTATTTTCTGGGTCCATTAATATGAAAAACTTGCATGTTTCTCAAATTTTCCCATCAATTTGATCAAAAATTTCGTCAGAGTTTGATTATAAACATGAACATCTAATAGCTCAAAACAACAAAAAATTGCGGAATATAAATGCAAAAATAAAAATTGCGAGGGCGATTCGGGTACCTCTAAGGGTGCTCTCGAAATTTCATTTTCATTTTTTTTTGTTTTATACCACTTGGCACGCTACCAGTTGGCAAACAGGCATACGGCCCGCCTGGTGGTAAGCAGTTACCGTAGCCTATGGACGCTTGCAACACCTCGCGCGTTGCCGACCCTCATGAAATGTTCACACCCTTTTCGAAGAAGAACGCCATGCTGAACTCCATTGGGAAAACCACGGCGGGGAGCTCATTTCACAGTCCGAGCGTCCGTGGAAGAAAATTCCTTTCACAGTTCGAATCAATTCTGGATTCAATGTGTGTTGATCTTTCTTTTCGTTGATCAATCTGGATGGACTCCCCGTCGATGGTGAGAGTTTATCCGTCATTTTCATTTTTGAATTTTGTATAGTTATTATCTCGCGAAACCCTCAGGTAAAGGCCTCCTCCAGTAATTTCCAGTTCTCCCTGTCTTTCGGATGTCGTCAGCCCAGCGTTTAAGCGGGCGACAGCCCGCTTAAACGCTGGGCTGACGACAGCTCTTTGGCATATTGATATTATTTTTTTCGTTTTATTCTGTTAATGACCAAGTTTGATAGCCGTAAGTAAGCGTTAGTTTGAAAGTAAAAGGCTCTTTATTTATCACGCGAGAAAGATGATCTCTACGATGTAAAGTCCAACTTAAGCATTCATATGCGTATAAAAATTAAAGAGTTAGATAAATAGCAATTTAGAAACAATCTGTAGAAATGCTTTAGAAACAATTGTGCAGTCGCGGAATGAAAAGGTTCGTCATCTTATATATAAAAACATATGTTTATTTTATGTTTTGATAAAATAGTTTATCAAAACATAAAATAAAAACAATGTTGTTGACAAGATAAACAGTCAAACAACTATGAACATTGATAACGAACAGTTAAATCATTATTTTCTCTAATTCATTGTATTCTATCTATTCACTTTCAAAAGGTAATAAGTGCTCGTTATACGTTGAATGAATCAAGTTGAAAACTGACGAACCTTTTCATTCCGACACTGTACTTCATTTAATGTATCAATAATTAATGCTTGACTAGTCTCAATCTTCAATTACCGCAATCGTATATACGACAGCTTTATTTATTAAATCAGTGAAAATTGGGACTTTTGGTACTGTTCGGCTCGTTATCCAAATCTGAGCCACAACCGAACTCTGTACAACCCTGAGAGGAACAATTATAATTTTAACAGAGAAATGAGAATTCCTCGTTTCGTGGCCAGAATATCGGATGCAAGACCTCTCGTCTCAGCGGAGTCTGCGATGAATGTTTAAAAGGTAATCTTGCATTGTATTACGCTCAATCTCAAAGGCAACCATTTGAGCCGGTCGTGGATTTTGATTAACATCATACTGCGGTGTGGTATGTTGAATAAAATATGGTAGGTATGTATTTTTTATGAAATTAGTTCGTTCTCTGCGGCTTTTCTTGCGTTCCTAAAAGATTAAATATTTCCCGGGATCAAATGTATGTTTTTTTTAATTCCGGGAATATTCTTCTTCTTCTTCTTATTTTTAATTTTGGCAACCAAGCCCAAATTAGGGCTCATTTCTGCCAGTGTCGAGTTATATTATAGTTTCCAGTCACAATAAATCACTTCACATTATAGGCCTCAGTCAGTGTCCATAAAAGTCATGTTTTACTACAATCAAACTACAATAGTGGTCATTTTATGTCTATGGGTCATTGTACTAAAACTCTTCACGGACATTTTGAGACAACTTGAAAAGTCACGATACACATAAATCATTTCATTTCACTACACTGGTGTACATAGATGATTTTTATTGGGTAAAATAACACCAAAACTACACAATAAAACTCAAAAAACACAAATTTAAGAAAAAAAAAATGAAAACGCTACGTCACTCTGCAAGTTCCCGCCAAAATGTCCTCCGGGAATATTAGAATCAAAGAAAATCAGAGTTTAAGCGTGATCGAGTCACAAACATTTGCGTTCATAATATAAGTGATAATTATTATAAACTAAAGCGCCGAACTTACAGACGACGGTCTTGAGTTCTGCGGTCAGAGTTCTGCGTTCACTGTAACCTATGGGACAATTTTGATCATTGCACACAGTGACCTACAACGAGTTCCTTTTAATATCCCATATAACTCTAAGGTTATATGCTATACCTAAGTAAAAACAATACAAAAAGTCCTAGAACTTGTTCCAAAAATACATAGTTTCTAATGGTTCATCCATGCTACGCGAAGCGAGCACGAGCCGAGCTTCGAACGATGCTCGTGATTTCAAGCGTGGAGGTCAAGCGAGCCGACAAGGAGCGCGATGCGGATCCTTGTGTTCGTGGAAAAACCGACAATCGGGCGGATCGCAGTCGAGCACGCTACGAATGCTCGTTCGAGGCTCGCAAGCCCGTCCACCCACGCTACGCGAATCGTGCTCGCAATGTGCTCGTTCGTGGCTCGGCTCGTGCTCGGTTCGCCAAGCATGGACGCACCATAAGATAACATCAATCATAATTAAATTAGTTAAAAAACACCCGTATGACGAATCATTATTTTGCCGATCCTCAGCAAGGTTCCTAGCATGCTGGCAGCGTTCCCTTCATGAATGGCCGAGCAAATGCGTTAGCGGAAAAAGCTCCCCGCCCGTCGGTCTCCTGCGGCCTTTATTAGTGAGACTAGTTTCTTTCCCGTGGATTTACATCAGTACCTAAAGTTTTCACGGTAGAAAATAATTTTATGACTCTTACCTTTTAGAAATATTTACCTTGGTGTGTAAGTGCCTCGTCAAATTCTGTATTAGGATCACATCAAAACCTGTAAGATTATAATACTAAACTCTAGTGTTAACAAATTATTAATTAATTTTATTTACTCTATTTTAATTAGTCAATCAAATGGGTCAATGTGCGCTCGTGGCGTAGCATGATTAGCCGTTCTTAATCGATCGGCAAAGTAAAGCTACGTCTGTCGTGGTCGGTACCTGGATGGGTGGGTGACCGCCTAGTGGTATTTCAAATCGAGCGTTTCCGTGCTTCGGAAGGCACGTAAAGTCGTTGGTCCCGGTTATCACTTAATTGTGTTAAGCTAGTTGGATGCCTCCTAGGCAGCTTGAAAAATTCCAACAGTAGGTTGACCACTAGCCTACCTCCACCAATCCAACCTCAACCAAGTCGCCCAGAACCTTTCACCCTCATTTGTGAAAGGAGGCCTGTTCTCAGCAGTGGGACATTATAGGCTGATGATGAATTGGTCAATTGGTAACTAAATACAAAATAAAAGGAAAAATAGAGTCGCAATAATTTTATAATCCACATAATTATTATTTTGGTACATTTATTTATATATTTATTGTTTTTTTTTCAAACCACCTCTATTTCAAGTGCTGTTGTCAGCACTTAACTTATTTCATAAACGAAATAAATTCATCCGGGCATCCCAGCAGGCTCGGTCGGTAAGGCGAGGATGGGCCATAAAACTTTACTGCCCAGTTTTTCTAAGATACGCGGTACATAAAACCGGGTATCTTTGAACTAAATACACTCCTCATGGAGTTATATAATCCTCTTAGGTAATAAGAAATTGACCGGTTTTTTGAAGATTGTGAACTAATTTCATTTAGACTTATGTAGTACTTTCTTCTTTCTTCTAGGTCATGATTTTTATGACCTACAAAATATGTATACTGTACACTTCGAACTTAATAAGTAAGCCTTACTAGAAAACTAAATAAAGGCTTTAATTTATACCACTAAGGTGGCAAACAAGCATATGGCCTCCCTGATGGTAAGCAGTTACCGTAGCCTATGGACGCTTGCAACACCAGGGGTATCACTCGCACGTTGCCGATCCTAAAACCCTTTTTATACGACTAACAAGCAGTTGGTCGGCCTGGTGGCAAGCGGTTACCGTAGCCATATGGACACTTGTAATGCAACACCAATACCCGGAGCATCACTCGTGCATTACCGACCTTTACCCTCCCTCGCCATTGAGATCTGGCGACCAAATCAGCAAATGCAACCTTCCGAACCGGTATCAGAGTATCAGAGTCAGACTTTTCATAAGTGCGAAGGTCTATTTGAACAAATGATTTTGAATTTTTAACCTTATTCACAAGCAGGGACAAGACATTGTTATTTAGCGGTATTTTGCAAGGTAGAGGTATGCTTATCGAGCTGGTCTTTGACCGAAAAAATGCTATGCTTATCTCTCTAAAAACCTTCTCGAAACAGTAAGGCATCTCCATTATTTTATTCTAATAACTATGTACAGCTGCAGTTTTTACATTTTAGCTTTTTATTTCTAGCGCTCTACATCCAAGCATATCACGCTTGTCCGACGCTTCTTAAGTGCTCATTACACCTTATATTTTCTTTTCATTAAGTTCACAATTTGTTTCATAGCTCTGAGCTTCGCCGGCGTTTTTATGAACTCGAATAAAATTCACCTTAATTAAAACACCTAATTGAGTTCCACGCTACCGCTGCCCGCTTCAGTTTTTATTTCCTTACGAAAAGATGAGGAAACGCGTCTATAAAAAAACAAAATGTAGTTCCGGTTTTTATAGGTTTTATATGACATAAATAATAATTAGGAAAAATTGAGTTTGTAGAGTTAGCATACTTAAGTGGTACTGAACACGATACATCTGGAAGAGCCAAACCTGACAAAGACGAATGGCCCTTGACTTATATGGATCGGAAAATGCTAAGATGACATTCCAAGCATTTTCTTTCTAAGCTAAGTGCTGATAAGACATTTAATAAAATGCCTAGCAAATCAACCGCTTCACAAATATTAAAAATAAAGGGCTAACTCCATATACATTTGTGCCTAAGTTATACAGTATCCAAATTTTAATACACTTTACATCACCGCAAATGTAATGCAAATCCTACACAGGAATGCTAATAAACCCCTTATAAACTCGTGTTTCCATTTTCAAAACGTAGCTACATACGGTCAACCACACAGCCTACGAAAACTTGCCAAAGTATTTCAGTCAATTTGCGACATTCTTCCGTTTACCTAAAAGCGTTAATAGCTTGCAGGTTATTAATATTAGTCCAGGCGGTACGGTGTACATAATATATACGGAATTTATTACGCTCCGGGATGAATATTCAGAGACGGTTCGGACCCCTGAGATGACGAAAGGGGTCACCTGGGGGCTTGCGATGGGAATTTATTTAGAAAGAGCAATGCAGTATATTTTTTAAGTAATAAAGAATTCTTGCTTTTTTTTTCATCTTAAACACAGAGAAGGTGAAATGTTTCATTTTTTCGATGCCGACTGGTAGTTCCAGTGATTAGCCCGTTTAAACAAACAAACGAACAAAAAAACTCTTCCGCTTTATTATAGTAGTATAGATTAATATTAGTATAGATTGTGATAGTCGTTAAGCTAATTAGAGGCTGATGATCACAGAGAAAAGAAATATAATCTCTTTTCCGTGCTGATGATGTTGGTGTTTACTGAATTGAGATAAATACAGTAGTAGTGACCATGATTCAAAATAGGTATACCGGTGTAAATACGGTTATTTCTGTAACATTTTGTATAATATCTGGTTGATATTACAGGATGGAATAACTCAAATATCTGAGCACCGGCCTCGCCGCTCGCAATCTATTAGGGAATTACCTAGATGTGGTTGGCGATACTTTGTTGTATATTATTATCTTTAAGGTTTTAAGAGTGCAAAATATACGAGTATACGGTCCTTCAAAAATAATTAGTAAATGATCCGACGAGGGTGTACGTACAGTCGCGGACTGAAAATGTTTATAGAATTAATTTCAAACTCAAACGTCTAATTAATTTCAAAATTAATTTCTTAATTTCAAAAGGTACCGCGCGCAATAAGGTCTAATATGTCATATCAACAAACATTACATTTTAAAATTGTGAAATATTTTTAAGTATCAAACATAGCAAAAAGGCTGTCAATGACTTTTTGATTATGTAAACTCATTTAATCAAATGTTTTTTTTATTATCCTAATCCTAACCAATTTTGTTTACGCCTTCATGCCTCAACTACTTGACGGATCATCATGAAATTTGGCATGCTGATAGCCTATGGTATGGAGAAGGACATAGGCTGTTTATCGCGATATATTGTGATATTTGTCATTCGAACTCAATACTTAGTTTAACACCTCTTTGAATTGTTTTTTCATGCCAAATACAATCCACGTCTATCTATAGTTATTTTACTTCCGGTCAACCTTATGAAACAGAAATGTGCAAGCGATTATAGAACGTAAGGTGGTAAACATTTCTAGTCCGCGACTATACACCGCGGGCACAGCTGAATACCTACAGATTTTTAATTAATTAATTTGATTACTGATTATTTTAGTTAATTGTTTAAATATTTGTACTGATTCTATGTTCATTTTCAGTTTTCAGATTTTCGCTTACCATAATGAGATTCTAGGCAAACACAGACCTTTATAGGGTATACTACAAAATTAAGTTTAAACGGGCCTAATACAATAAGTGACCAAAATACGCTTTACGAAAGCTTTAAATAAGCTTAACGAAGCTTTGTAGGATAATAGTCACGGAGTGATATTATAATTATTTTAATGAAACGTTTACAGGTTAAACCGTAATATTCTGGAACTACCCAAAAATAAACCGGCAGCGTATTCATAACAGTTCTAATCTTAAGGGGAAAAGATGGCTGCAAGAAATTTGGAAAATAACCCCCTTACTCATAAAGCGCTATTTAAGTAATATACTGTTTAAAGGGTCACCTAAATAACTTCACCCTATTGTCATTGTCAAATAATGTCACATTATTTACGTGACCATATAAACAATATATTAGTTAAATGGCGAAAGCGCTATTTAACTACCCTTACTCATAAAGATGAGTAAGGGGGTAGGTTTTTACAGCTGTCGCGCTGTGCCCGAGCTATCCCACCCGAGTGCGATAGAGACAACTACAGCTTGGACTGACTATACCTACTTAAATTAGACGAAATCGCTATTTCATAATCCCCGGTTTTCTCCTCAAAAACTGGATCGGTTAAAAAAAACAAGAATCATAATAAGAAGGGCTTTGGCTGTCTGTCGGTTTTCCTTTGTTGTTTTATATTCGTCAAATTTGTTCGCAGGACGTCTGATAAGAGCGTTAAAAACGGTAAGTTTTTGTGATTTTAGGAGGCTTCTAATTCTTATAGTAATTATTTTATGGAGGGATGATAGGATATACAGTGGTACCTACAGATTACATGGTAAAATAATCATTGCTCTTGTATCATTATCCAGAGAGGAAACTGAGGATTACGTTTGTATGGAACAAACGCCACCAGCATTTCCTCTTAAAGTTAACTAACGTTATCAAACCGAAACCTCGTTCTCAGTTAACACTGGGACATTATCGTTAATATTATGTCTCAAAAAACTGCAATGCGAACCAAATAGTGCTTTAACGTTGTATTTATAAAGTCCATTTCGATTTTACATCGTATTTGCCGTATTTGCAGAGAAATAGATGTTTTGTTGCATTGTTTCAAGAGCTACATTTGTATGTCGTAAAAAATACTGAAGTTTTATTTTTAGGTAGAAATGTGACAAATACGTGACGTATAAAATTCTGGTTGTTTTAACAGGAATTTCTTAAAGAGGAACTTAAGGGAGTTAGATGCGTGCTTTTGTGCGTGCGAGAGTTTGGGTCAGAGCCGGGCTAAATTTTAAACTTGCGCACGGATTTTACTGCGGGAAACATCGCCAGGAAATCTGCACGTCCAAAGTTAAGATTGTGAGTAAGTTTGAATGGGGTTAATCAACCCTCTTGTCTTGAGGGAGTCGTAAAGCGACTAAAGGTATAGACATGGGATGTGTAAGTTTCACCTGAAAGTTTCACATCCATGCTAGCTGGTGGTGTTTTCATGACCGCTTATATACTATTATTTTTTATTTATTTTGTAAGTTTTGGGTCTTATGTGTATGACTAGGAATTTTTGTCTGCAAAACATTAAGAGAAATAATTGCCAATGACAAAAAAAAATTGTTCGGTACAATTAAATATTTTTTTCTTAAAGGTTCTTCTCAGTTTAAGGCCGACTTCCAAACCGGTGATAACTTCAGTAACTTAGTACTACTGGGGCCCAAATAGAATATAGAAATCTAGAGTATCAGACTTTTATAAGTACCTGTGAAATTCTATTTGAATAGCTTTGCTTAAAAAAAAATTACGCAGTTTTGAGGTAGCCCTCATAACTCCGTCATTTATAAACCGGTTTGGAAAATTATTTTTTTGTGGAAGGGTACACTTCCCGTTTGGTCCCATTGTCATCAGATCAGGATTTGATTACTTCTTAGTGTACTTTGAAGTAGGTTTAAGTTTTTTGTAAAACAATCCAATTATTAATATTACTAAGCAATGATTTTTCACAATGGGCTGTTTTATATATTTTTTAACAGACAGAAGGTCTCAGCCATAGAGTTAGAATATCATAGATGAATAGCTTTCACAATGATACCTTGCGTGAAGTGAGAGCAGTTTCCATATAGATACATTCACAGATATATTTAATATAATAATATTTATTTATTTCTCTCACAAAAAGGTTGTTAAGTATACATGCAGTTATAACATAATAGTGCCAAAGGCTAATCAACTAGCTTTGCGAGAGATTGTGCCTGCTTTAGGTTTTAAAAAAAAAACCTGTATTACAGGTCACCAGGATATATCGTACACTAGTTGATTTACAGTCAGACAAAATATCGATATAAATTCCTAGTCAATAATTGTTCTCGGTTAAAGAAAGATAAAACTAATTTGCATTCATTATATTATGTACTTTAGTCGTTCAAACTATGTACAAGGCATTTGGACCGTACCGTTTTTCACGAACCGTACTCTAGTACAGTCGACCTCTTGTTCGACTGTACTGGAGTACGAATAATTGTCACCCTTACGCAGACAATGCGGCGAGCAATCACAAACAATATTAAATTTACACCAAATCTTAGGATAGCAAAGCATTTTATAGCTCAAAGAGCAGCACAACTGGGGAAGTAAATTATCTACACACCTTAACGATGTGTGAACAGGTGCTGCTTGTGGGGATTGGTCTGCTTAAGTTTGCTATTTATTTATTTACTTATTAAATATTTATTCAGTCTATTTTGTAATTTTGCCGCCGCGCACACAATTGTTGTCAGTGCGATTAGAATGTAAATATTATGTAATGAATCTAAGCTTGTTTTGAAAAGAGCAATTGCTGAGTTTATTGCTGGCTCTTCTCAGCAAATTCAACCATCCGAACCGGTATTAGAGTATTAGGGTCAGACTTTTCCTAAGTGCCTGCGAAGGTGTATTTGAATAAATGATTTTGATTTTGATTTTGATTTTTTCTTTAATTGTATTTGTATTTTTGTGTCTTCTGCATTCGGCTGTAAAATGTCGTGTTCCAAGCTGCGAGTGTCAGAGCTCATTGGGGAGGGGTGAAATATAGGTAAGTGATACCCGGACTGTTGCAAACAACCCTTGTGATTAGTTGTGATGCAACACCCGTGGCATCACAAGCGTCCAAGGGCTACAGTAATCGCTTACCTCCAGGCGGGCCGTATGCTTGTTTGCCGACTTAGTCGCAATTAATTGTGCGCTCCACATGACAAAAATTCTTTGTTAATATAGATGCCGCAGTGGACTAAAATTGTAAGGAAAAATTACCAGGAAGAGACCTGGTTTCATGAAATGGTTAAGTCTCTGTAGATTAAAGCAAAGAGGAAGATACGGTTCATTCTTACATCGCTTGACTACTGGAACCAATTTATTCAGCATAATTAACTCGTAAGAAAGATAGCAGGACTAACTCTACTGCAGCGCGAGCAAGATAGCACTATTAAAATAAAAATTAAAAAATGAAATTATAAGTACAAACGTTTGATTATTAAATTATTTTTTTTGAGTTGCAGGACTGCAACGGCTGAGTGATACGCCTGGTGTTGCAAGCGTCCATAGGCAGCGATAACAACTTACCATCAGGCGAATATACATACATATATAAAAGCAACGCGAAGCCACGTTGATCAAAAGGCTCTATGGGACGAAGTTAGGTTAGGGTACTAGAAACGTCACAATAAGACGAATTTAGACGGGCCAGTTGGCGCAGTTGGTTAAGACTCTGGTAAAGATTCCACCTATTGCGCTGCAGGTCGTGGGTTCGATTCCCGCACAGGACATGCATTTGTGTGCATGAACATGTCTGCATGTCCTGAGTCTGGGTATAATTATTTTATTTTTTTTATTTTTATTTTTATTATTTAAGGACAACCAGCAAGGCGTTAACACTAACACATTTACATTTACAATATCAAAATTTTTACATAAGTGCTCCCTCAGTTATTGGCTGCCACGACATTCAAATGTGGACAACTTAAACATATTAAAATAGTAAATATCTATATAATAATATTGATATATATATATACAATACAATACAATACAATACAATACAATACAATACAATACAATACAATACAATACAATACAATACAATACAATACAATACAATACAATACAATACAATACAATATATATATATTGTATGCATTTTATATTACTTATTTAAGATTAAAACAAATCAGACATATTATGCTAAAAAAGGAGGTAGTGCGAGAAAAGACGACGTAATTGAGTTTAAATAGTTACATTGTAAGTACCTACTTATTATCTTTTGCATTTTGAATTGAATTTGTCGTTAGTTATGTCAAAGCAGATTTTTTAAATTTGGGAAGAGGATGGCCAATATCAATACTTGTGTTTTTTAAAAATAAGCTCAGGTTTTTTTGTATCCGGTTTAATGATTTATGCTGACCCAGGTTACTTTTGGATGATTTTGTCTTAAATATTTCGAAGGTTCTAATTCGTGGGAGTCTTCTAGGAGCATGAATGTTGATATTTTCTAAGAGATCAGGACTATCTATGGCACCATTAAACAGCTTGTGAACAAATAACAAATCCAATAACTGCCTGCGTTTCTGAAGTTCATACATTTTATAATGAGTTAGGCGATCATCGTAGGTTGGCAGTTTCTTTGAAAGATTGTCTTGAAAAGAGAGATGCCACAGAAACCTTTTTTGTACCCCTTCTATGCGTTTAGTGTACACATCGTACTGAGGCGACCAGATAGGACTACAATATTCGAGGGTAGATCTTACAAGTGAATTATAAAGGGCTATTTTAGGAGCTGAGTTCTTGAAGTGCTTGCAGTTTCTTAATATAAATCCTAACATTTTTAGTGATTTTTTTACCATCTTGTCAATGTGTACATTAAATCTTAGTTTTTTGTCTATAAACACTCCAAGGTCTCGCATTTCAGAAACCTCTTGAAGGACATTAGAATCTATCAAGTAGTTCCTTGGAATACTTTTCTTGCTTCTTGTGAGTGTTATATAACAGCATTTTTCTGTGTTTAGTTCCATTTTGTTTTCTTTACACCAGTCACTAAGCCTATTAAGATCTTCTTGCACTAGCGCTGTGTCGTAAAGTGAATTTACCGGTTTTGTTAATTTAAGGTCATCAGCAAAAAGATAAACTTTTGTGTGTTTAAATATAGAAACTACATCGTTGATGAATATGCTAAAAAGCAAGGGTGCTGTCTGTGAACCTTGAGGTACCCCAGAGGTGGTCAAAAATAGGTCAGATGAGTATCCGTTTAAAACTACCTTAGCCTTCCTATTATAGAGATACGATGTGAACCATTTAAGAAGATAGCCAGTGATGCCACATTGTGAGAGTTTATTCAAGAGGATGCTATGGTCGACTTTATCAAAGGCTTTCCGGAAGTCGGTATATATCGCATCCATGGAGATGTTCGCATCTACAGAGTCAGAAAGTTCATTCACAAAAGATAAGAGATTAGATGTTGTAGACCTCGCCTTCATAAAGCCATGTTGATGAGGGGTAATGAGATGTTTAACTTTCCAAGATAGTAAAGGGTAGAGGAGTGATTCAAATATTTTTGAAAACACGGGAAGTAATGAAATAGGCCTATAATTTGTTACCAATGATATGTCGCCAGATTTAAGTATAGGTACAATTTTAGCTTCTTTCCATATATTAGGAAAAGTTCCCGTGTGCAGAGATTTATTAAATATTAGGGTGAGGGGATATGATAATGTTTTGGAGCAGTTTCCTATAAATAATGGGGGTATTTCATCAGAGCCTGCGCCCTTTGATTTGTCTAGGCTTCTTAGTGCTTTTAAGACCTGATCGAAATCGAGTGTGACTGTACTTGCAGTGCTAAGAAAATTGTCTTGAATGTTGACTTTACGTTCTGCATTCTGATCAATGGAGCTAGGATTGTAAACAGACGAAAAGAACGAAGCAAAGAGGTTAGTTATATCTGCACCATTTTTACCGATGGCATTGTCAAGGTACATTGTTGATGGATAGAAACAACCTCGACTTTTTTTGTGTTTAATGTAAGACCAGAAATTTTTTGGATTGGATGTGATCGAGTCTTCAATATTGGTTATATATTTCTTGTAGCATTGATTAGTTAGGTATAAGCATCTGTCCTTTAAAATTGTGTAAGTATACTTGTCTAGAGGGTTACCATATTTATTAAATCGTGTACGGTATTTGTGTTTCTCCTTTAGTACCCTTATAAGGTCTTTTGAGAACCAATGAGGTTGTTTCTCGCGCTTATTTTTTGTAAAAGGAACATGTTTTACAATAATTTCTCTGAGTATATTGTAGAAGGTAGCCGTCATTTCATTGACATCATAACAATGTTGGAATTTATCATCCCAGTTTATTAGGTTGAGATCTTTATTAATATTTTCATAATTAGCTTTATAGAAGTTATGTTTCAGGGCATTATTTTTATCTAAGAACGTAACATTTTTAGAAAATGGTATTTTGAATTCTAGGGGGGGATGGTAGGGATCTATAACACTAATAGCATCCGTGCATTCAGACAGGTTTTCGATAGATATGTTGGACAGAACTAGGTCGAGAGTTTTGTTAGTGCTGTTTTTTACATGGTTAAACTGATTAAGTTCATTTAAAGCTATGAAGTCTAAAAGTGCGTTGGGTAGTATACTACAAGAAGTACTATTTCCCTTTAAATGATGCTTATTCATTAAGTTCCAAGATATACAGCTTTGATTAAAGTCCCCAACTATCAGAATATTGTCGTGTGTTGTTATTGTGTGGCTGGCGGTATCTAGAAAATGTTCTAGTATAGATTTTTGAATAGGTGGCGGGAGGTAGACACCACATAAATATAATTTTTCTGATTTATTGTTACTCAACTTAATGTCTATTGACACCCATAGGTCTTCGCATTTACTTTCAAAAGCCATCATTCTACAGGAACTCAAGTGTTTAGCTACGGCAATCAGAACACCACCCCCCGATTTGTGATTATGAAATCCACTTGATTCTCGATCGCGCCTATAAACATTGTAACTATCATTGAATAATTCCGAGTTATATATACTGTGGTTAAGCCATGTCTCGCATAGAATAATTACATCATAG
This sequence comes from Achlya flavicornis, assembly GCA_947623365.1. NCBI lineage: Eukaryota > Metazoa > Arthropoda > Insecta > Lepidoptera > Drepanidae > Achlya > Achlya flavicornis. Next base: position 12,874,366 of record OX392482.1, read on the forward strand.
TCGCAACATATTACTTTACTAAATACTTCATTCGTCTTTGTTCGCAGGCCTCTTACATTCTGGTAGTATATATTTAGATAATTTTTGTTTATATACGGGAATTTTAAAAATACACGGCAATATAAATGACATGCAATTTTATAAAAAACATATTTTATTAAGTTAAAAACCTAAACCAAACTACACAATTTTATTGAGAGTATCTAAGTTTCGTATGTATACAAATTCGGACGACTCTGATTTCCGCATAAATACTCTTCCACCACGGACCCACACAAACTTGTAGTTACATTCCTTCGCTCGAACTCGGGCCGCTGCGTGGATTGCTTTATTTTCTGGGGAAAGATTTTCTACGACGTATATGGCATTATGTTTGTCATCTCCAAATCCTAGATGGTTGGTACTCAGCTTATCGTTCTGGTGGGTTTTGTTGAATTGCAAGGTAGCGGCTAACAGTTTATCCCGTACTCGTGGGTTACAGAATTTCACCAAAATTGATCTCGGGCGGGAATTGTTGGAATTAGCCTTAGCAATTCGAGTATAATGAAATATTTCACTATCATTAACAGGGCACTTCACTGTGTTGCATAATTGTTTGACTATGTTGAGGATATTTTCTGATATTTTTTCCGGAACACATTGGATTTCCAAGTTCGCGGCACGGGATAATTGATCAGAGTATACAAGTCGACCCTCTAGCATGTTGAGCTGCTTGCGAATCGATTCATTTTCGTTACTTAGTTTTTGTATGTCTGATTTATATGCAGCCGATTCTTTTCGCAGTGTTTCAAACTCTTCGTTAAAAAACTCAAATGAGCGCTTCAAGTCATTAACATCGCTTTTAATTTCATTTAACTGCTTATTGAGGCTTCCATTTAATTCTGACATGTATTCACTCATGACATTCTTTAGCTCTTCACGGATTAAAGTGCGTAGATCTTCACTTGGGGGACTATTTGGAGAACACTGCGGTGATTGCGAAGCGTACCTCTTCCTTCCAGCGGCGGCATTATTGTCGTCCAGACTACCTGGGGAGGAGTCGCTGGCCGTTGTTGTCCCCAAGTTATTGTTATTACCTTTAGGACGCTTGCAGTTACAATTAGAACACACCCAATGTTTACCAGCAAACGGAGATTTGTTGGCACATAGGTTATGATAGTGTTTTTTACAACGTGTGCACTGAATTGAATCATTAGTACCGATTGTGGTTTGGCAAACTTCGCACTTTAGCATTATATGGTGCACTGATTTGTATAAAAGGGATAAAAAATATGATGCTGTCTTTTATCGCGGCGGGGGAGAAGTGGAGGTGTCCCGCTAGTAGAAATCGGCAAAACGGCGCAAGCAATATATTTTAGTATGTTTTTGTCTTTGTCATACCTGTTGCGCAGCTCAAATATTTTTGCACTGATTTAATAACATGCACGGGTAAATATGACTACACTGAGTGATTATAGGAACTAGTATCCCGTATTGGTAGATACGTAAATTTTGCGAGCAACGATATGCACGTCCACTTTCAATAATTATCAGAAGAAATCTGCTAATTATGTATATTAAGTATGTATTTACAAACAAAAAGTAGTATATGTATTATATCAGTTATCTGGTTTCCATAGTAGAAGCTCTGCTTAGTTTGGGATCAGATGACCGTGTGTGAGGAATGTCCCAGGATATTTATTTTTTATTTTTATTTTAAAAAAAAACCTTTTACCTTTAATTAAGCATACATCCAGATTGAGCGTCGAAGCTGTGCACGCGTCGAATAAAATAGCCCCTAACTGTAAGGGGCTAAATGAAATAAAAATAAATGAAATTGCAAAATAATGTTTAATATTATCTATAAGATATAATGTATAAGATTTTCATTACCAAATGTACCAAAAGTTGATACCAGTGTTATTGTGGATGGTAATAAACTTAATGTAGTAGATAAGACTGTTTTTCTTGGTCTGACTATAGACTGTAGATTGCAGTGGGGTACTCACCTGGAAGCCTTAGGTGGTAAACTGAGCTCCGCTGCGTTTGCAGTCAGCAAAATAAGGCAACTGACGGACATTAATACAGCCAGATTAATTTATTTTGCATATTTTCATAGTCTTATGTCTTACGGCCTTTTGCTGTGGGGCTCTGCCGCAGACTTGGAATCAATTTTTGTATTACAAAAAAGGGCAATTCGCGCCATCTACTGTTTGGGTTCTCGCGAGTCTCTACGAAATATATTTCCGGATATTAATATACTAACTTTGCCCTCTCAGTACATTTTTGAAAATATTATGTATGTCCGCAAGAACATTAATTTGTTTCCAGTCAATAGTGACTATCATGATAGAAACACTAGAAACAAAGACAAAATAACTGTACCTAGATTTAGATTAGCTAAAGTAAATAAGTCCTTTCTTGGGAATTGTATTAAATTTTACAATAAAATTCCTCATAGCGTGACCAGTATGTCCTTTTTAGGGTTCCGTAGCCAAATGGCAAAAAACGGAACCCTTATAGATTCGTCATGTCTGTCTGTCTGTCTGTCTGTCTGTCTGTCTGTCTGTCTGTCTGTCTGTCTGTCCGTGTATGTCACAGCCATTTATTTCCGAAACTATAAGAACTATAATGTTGAAACTTGGTAAGTAGATGTATTCTGTGAACCGCATTAAGATTTTTACACAAAAATAGAAAAAAAACAATAAATTTTGGGGGTTCCCCATACTTAGAACTGAAACTCAAATTTTTTTTTTTCATCAAACCCAGAAGTGTGGGGTGTCTATGGATAGGTCTTCAAAAATGATATTGAGGTTTCTAATATCATTTTTTTCTAAACTGAATAGTTTGCGCGAGAGACACTTCCAAAGTGGTAAAATGTGTGTCCCCCCCCCTGTAACTTCTAAAATAAGAGAATGATAAATCTATAAAAAATATATAATGTACATTACGGTGCAAACTTCCACTGAAAATTGGTTTGAACGAGATCTAGTAAGTAGTTTTTTTTTAATAGGTCATAAATTGAAATTAATATCAAATACTCAGGTCTATACTACCATTTACTTATATACCTACAGGTTTGTACGGAACCCTCGGTGCGCGAGTCTGACTCGCACTTGGCCGGTTTTTAAATTTAAGGAACATATCAAAAAGCGGCTGTTGAGTAGGGCTTATTATAAAGTGTCTCATTATATTGACGACAAGGATGTATGGAAGTAGCTTCTCTCTGCACCTGCCTCACTGAGCAGATAGTTCAAGGTCCATTTTAATTCAAAGTATGCTATTATTATTATAAGTTATATTTTTAGGTTACAGATTATATTACCTATTGTAATTAAATTAATTCAATTGGGTTATTGAAAAAAAAAAAAAACATTTTTTTATTATGTATTTTAAAACTTTATTAGAACAATTTTGAAAGTCAATTCAAAAAAACCAAAATATATTTATTATCAATTTATTATAAATTATTTAAAATGGACCAAATTTGAAAAATAGTCACGTGACTCAAAACGGGTCGGCTGGCCGGGCGCCCTGCTTGAAACGTCACAATGTTAAAGTAACTCTACGTGAGTACACGGTCGAACGGTTTCTACTATACAGTTGGTTAAGATTCCATCTATCGCACCGCAGCTCGCAGGTCGTGGGTTCGATTCCCACACAGGACGTACATTTGTGTGCATGAACATGTCTGTATGTCCCAAGTCTGGGTGTAATTATGTATGTTAAGTATGTATTTACAAACAAAAAGTTGTATGTATTTGTATTATATCAGTTATCTGTTTCCACATTACAAGCTCTGCTTAATTTGGGATTGACATGGCCGTTGGTAAGCACACAAAGCCTACAAGGAACTGGCTCTCAAGTACAGCTGTCGGAACACACCGACAGGTGCTTGGTGGTAGCCAGCCAGATGGGTATTGGGTATTACAAATTACTCTCCCACCTAGCTAAGATTTCCTCACGTTGTTTTCCTTCACCGAAAGCTCAAGCTCATTGTAGAATTCGAACCCGGGACCTTCGTCTCGGTGTCCGACGTCATTACCACTGAGCTATCATCGACTTAAGATCATAAAAGTTTCCCATAAATTGGGAAAATTGATGCGGTTAGCAATTTTTATTATAGATCACATACAATATTAAAAGTGAAATGTTATGAGTCACTATCCATTTTGAGAGAAATTGGAAAAACAACTAAATAGATGAAAATGGTGGCAATAAAAAAAATGATGAAGGGAAATTAAATTTTAATAAAACATGGCGTCTTCCCGGCCAGCAAAGATTACGTGATTATTTGCTCAGTAGTCCCTAAAGTGGTGGCATTAAAATTTCATGCTTTGGTGAATTGGACTATCCTACTATCCATCTGAAGCGCTCGTGGCTTAGCATGATTAGCCGTTCTTAATCGATCGGCAAAGTTAAGCTACGTTTGTCGTGGTCGGTACCTGGATGGGTGACCGCCTAGTGGTATTTCAAATCGAGCGTTTCCGTGTTTCGGAAGGCACGTAAAGTCGTTGGTCCCGGTTATCACTTAATTGTGATAGTCGTTAAGCTAGTTGGATGCCTCCTAGGCGGCTTGAAAAATTCCAACAGTAGGTTGACCACTAGCCTACCTCCACCAATCCGCAGTGGGCACGCGTGGTGGAGTATCGCCCAGTCCCTTTCACCCTCATTTGTGAAAGGAGGCCTGTTCTCAGCAGTGGGACATTATAAGTGGGACATTATATATGATGATGATGATGACTATCCATCTGATTAGAGGCACGTTGCCCTATGTTTCTATGGTTTCAACTTTTAGACATTTTGTAGCAAATTTAAAAACATTTTTTTGGGAGTTATTTGTGAATTATTTGTACACGATGGTACGAAATAAAGACGGTAATCTTTAAAATTTACTTTCTGTGATAAATTTATAAATATATTGACGATAATAACAAGATTTAATTGATGAAAACGTAAAAAACTGTATCAATTGTATGTAATGATGAGTAACAATTAACATTGTGACGTCACGCGCCCTCATCGGGGTAGTTCGGTATATGTCGGTTCGTTTTCGGTACACAGTTCAAAAAAATATTTTCAATTGGTTATAACTTTTTAATTACAACGAAAAAAATAAAACTAAAAATAGTTTTGTATAATAACTTATATATGATCTTTCGATTTATGACAAAAAAAAAATCACTTCAAATTCCCAATTCAATGTTCTTCATTTATTTAGTTTGATATAAATGCATCGATTTATTATGTCTGTCTAATTGTTATATTTTTTTATTTTGTGATATTTAGTCTAAGCTTGTCAATAGTCACAGTGATAACAAATTGTGTGTTTAGTGTTTCCCTTTATTTATTTTTTATTTCTAAGGCAGACTTAAGTAAGTCATGCTCACTTTAAGGCCTTTGCTTGCGGCGGCGTCGTGTGACGGGTCGCTCACTTCCCTCCAATATGGCGAGGAGGGCGATGGCTGCCACACGCGTCATACTTGTGAACAGGTGCTGCTTGTGGGGGCTGGTCTGCTTAAGTTTGCTATTTATTTACTTATTAAATATTTTTTCAGTCTACTTTGTAATTTAGCCGCCGCGCCGGGGCACGCAATTGTTTTCAGTGCGATTAGAATGTAAATATTATGTAATTAATCTAAGCCTGTTTTGAAAAGAGTAATTGCTGAGTTTATTGCCGGCACTTCTCAGCAAATGCAACCTTCCGAACCGGTATTAGAGTATTAGAGTCAGACTTTTCATAAGTGCCTGCGAAGGTCTATTTGAATAAATGATTTTGAATTTTGAATTTTATTTAAATTTCTCCCGATTTTAATATTTCATTTACTTCTATCATTATGAACGCCACTATGACAACCAGAATGAAGCAGAGGGAGTGTAAAACGTAGCTGTTACGATAGCAGCAGCCTATAAAAGTTGGCCTGTTTTATATATTCGTGTAGTATGGCGACGTTTTTTCTAGGTATATTTATTTCTATGCCTTTTCCCATACATTCTGTTATCAAAATTAATGTGAAAAGTTTCTTTTTTTTTTTCAAACTGTAATTTCCGATAGCAATAACTCAAAAAGTTTGGGATAGCTTCAACCCTTAAGGTATGCTTAAGGTATAGTTTGCCCTTACCGACAACGATAAAAGAACCTTTCGACTATCAACTCGACAACTAACATCATAACTATTACTTGGCCGAGGGTTCATTATCAAGAGATTATGGACCTTAGATGTGAATAAATGGTTTCCTTGATAGAATGGAACCTTAAAACAATATGTAATAAGCAGTACATTATTCAGGCAACATACACCCTGTTTAAGGTACCTGGAAGATAGGTATGGCGTTTAATGCTATTTTCAGAAACAATTTTGTTAGTGCTGTTGTAGATGAGATAACTTTATAGCTAAAATATTGTGTTAATGAAATTAAAGTGCGATTCGAAAATATGTTTGTGGATTATAAATGTTTTTATTTTATGTCAACAGGTTGACAAGCAGGCAGACGGGCCACCTGATGGACATTTGCAATACCAGGGGGAAAGCCAATGTGTTGTCGACCTTGTAGAGCTCTTTTTTCGCCTTTTTTGAAGAACCCCATATCGTAGCGCTGAGGGAATACCGTAATGGGGAGCTCATTCCACATCGTAATGGACCGCAGTAAGAACGTATAGTACATATTTTATTTACTAAACACATAAAACAGACGATGACAATATATGTACACACATTTATCATCAGCCTATAATGTCCCACTGATGAGCACAGGCCTGCACACAAATGACGGTGAAAGGGAATGGGCAGATACTACACCACGCATGCCCTCTGCGGATCGGTGGAGGTATACCAGTGGTCAACCTACTATTGGAGGTTTCAAGCCGCCTAGTAGGCCTCAACTAGCTTAACGACTATCTCAACTAAGTGATAACCGGGATCAATGGCTTTACGTGCCTTCCGAAGTTAGGAAAATGCTCGAGTTGAAAATACCATTAGGCTTTTATTTTCAATCTTATAATTCGGAGTCTTCTCAGTTTAAGTGTATTCCGAACCGGTAAATTCAACTGTATGTACCAATTTAACTGTCGTAAGTGCCTTACCAGGGCCAGTAGACAAGATGGTTATCGACTATCTTCATCAAATAAATAAATATCCTGGGACATTCCTCACACACGGTCATCTGATCCCAAACTAAGCAGAGCTTGTACTATGGAAACCAGATAACTGATACTACTTTTTGTTTGTAAATACATACTTAATATACATAATTACACCCAGACTCAGGACATACAGACATGTTCATGCACACAAATGCATGTCCTGTGTGGGAATCGAACCCACGACCTGCGGCGTGATAGGTGGAATCTTAACACGAGTCTTAACCAACAACGCCAGCTGGCCGGTCAAAATCGTTAGTAAACGATCAACCTTTGTATGAGATTTTTTGATTTTGATTTTAATAGCACCATTCTCAGTTACACCTTCTGTGAGCTCCTAGCATAGAGTATTATACTTATAGTAATATGTGCTCCTAGGTTGTAGCTGTGTCATGTACGCCAGCACTAACGTTAGGTAGAGGAAATTTTACATATTTGCGGTGTAGGTGATCCCTCGGAAGGTAGCTAGGAATTCCTCTACGATATTCGTGCAAGAGCAATATTATGTGAAATATTTTGGGAACGTCTATCGCTTTTATATTTTATTTTAAATACACTAGTTTCTGCCCGCGGCTTTTCCCGAAGGATTCTATGTTTACCTAGGTTTTTAAAATATCCAGTTAACTCTATCATTTAAAAAAAAACATTCATATAAACAACCAGATAAAATATACACTCTAACTTCTACAACAGGTTGTTTTTTTTTTTTATGTCATTAAGATGGCAAACAAGCAAACGGCCCGCAGCCTATGGACGCTTGCAACACCAGGGGTAGCACTCGCGCGTTGCCGACCCTGAAGAAACCTCTTCACACCCTTCTTGAAGAAACCCATGCTGTACTCCATTGGGAAAACTACGGCGGGGAGCCCATTCCACGGTCTGAGTGTCCGCGGAAGAAAACTCCTTTGAGCCCGCACAGTTTGAAACAATTCTGGTTTCAATGTGTGAGGATGGACTCCCCGTCGATGGCAAGAGTTGCGATGGTGGAAGGTAGCCGTGGGCATCAAGTCGAACAATTCCTTGGAACACTCCCCGTTGTACAAGCGGTAGAATACACATAAGGAGGCAAAGTCTCTCCTCAGACTGAGAGGCTCTAAACCGTTCGTGAGCACAGTTTCAAATTTATTCAGTCCCTTTCAGCAATAGAATCAAACATAGTATTAATATCACACACAAGATTACACTTTTTGTATGAGAAAGTTATGTAAAAAGTACTTTTTACATTACTATTTTATATACCCTTACCCCCTTATTCATATTCGCTTTTTAACTAAATCAGTGTATTAGTGTCCACCGTCTCACTCTTTTGATCACCAAATGTCACGTGTCAGATAAAGACTTCAGAATTTTAGCTAATTAACGTTTGATAACTTCATTATGAATAAGGGGGTTATTGTTTATTGTACAGCATTTTCGTTCGTAAATTTCGTTCATATCGGTTCCTTACTATTCTTAAAATAAGTATGCATAACTTGTATTATGTTAATATTAGAAAATATAAAAGCGGAAACGTTTGAAAGAAACTGAATTTAAAGTTATAAAGTTTACAATGAAAATTCCGCTCGCAGAATTTCTTCAGTTTAGAATATCGCATATCAAGAAATATGTCGTTTAAATAAATTCTATTCAAAGAAATCTTTATTCGGAATATGAAAATTACATTCCATATCTAGAATTCTTGAAAAGTATATTATATATATATATATGCTAGCTGCCCGGCGCGACTTCGTTTGCGTGGTGCTACCCTACCCTGTGGTGCTACCCTACCCTATTCTACCCTACCCTATCTAAACCACCCAGGGTGTCACCCAAACGCATACAAAAAAATCAACTGTACGTGTGTTTGTCACTGAACTCCTCCTAAACCGCTGGACCGATTGGAATGATGGCCCGGCAGATGGCGCTGCAGTCGGTATCTAGGTTATATTATCGACTGCAGCGCCATCTGCCGGGCTGATGTGTGAATCTAAACCATCGAGGGCGCCACCCAAACGCATACAATAAAAAACATTCAAATCGGTCCAGCCGTTTAGGAGGAGTTCAGTGACATACACACGTACAGTAGAATTTTATACATAAAAGATGTGGTAGATTATTCTACGTAAGTTACCACTTTGTAAATATGTTTACTCTGGCAAGATACTACAGTGACGCCCTGTTCGGATTGTCAAATTCTCTCGGCGCGCGGCGGTCGCACTGAGAAATAACATTTTAGTACACATGACTACAGATCAAGCTATACATTTCTAGTATTAGCTATTATTACCTATTATTTGAAGGTAAAGCCACAGACATACATCTAAATAGATTACGCAACTTCTTTCTACCTACCATACCATGTCACAAGAGCGCTCTAGTTAGGCTGCTGGCATTAGAGCTTTTTTTACTGTGTATAGGCCTGTGTTTGACCACAATCTCACTATGGTAAGTTATGATGTGGTCGAAGGTGATAAGCACACAAAGCCTAGAAGGAACTGGCTCTTAAGTGCAGCTGTCGGAACCCACCGATAGGTGCTTGGCGACATATTTTCAACTTGAGGGTACTACGAAGTACCCTACCACCGTGCTATGGTTTCCTCACGATGTTTTCCTTCACCGAAACCTCAAGCTCATTGTAGGATTCGAACCCGGGACCTTCGTCTCGGTATCCGACGTCACTGAGCTATCAACGCCTTAAAATTGAAGCGATCCTATTTGTCAGCTAATACATTCCTCGCTACACATCTCTGGTGCACATGCAGCCTTATGCGAGTTCCCTGTCCGCGCGAAACAGTTTCAAAAGAAGAGCATTGCTCTCCCTTTTGGCTCAGTTTTTGGCACGCGAAGCCCATACACCCGCGTCATCTATTAAAATTGATATCTGTGGGTAAAACTAATTCCAATAAACATTTCAGCAGCCATTCATACCTAAATAACATAAAACCTTAAGATATCTCCAAATACCAGTAAAGGAGCCAAACAGAAGACTCAAATACCCAGAGAGGCAGATAATTAAATTATAATAAAATAGGGCCCAACGCATATCACGCCCTTTGCATGTAACACTCTCAAGGGCTCACTTCCCAGTAATTTAGTTGGGCTCTTCGGACGGACCAACTTGTTTAGCCTCCCCTAAGGACATTTCTGAGGGTGTAATTGATAATGAAAGTAGAGGAAGATCTTTATTACTTTACGTAGACCGTCCTGAATGTGGTGCTAATTTTGTTTAGCTTAGGAACCTAATTCTTTGTAAGTAATTGTGTAATTTTATCTAAGTACTTGCCTAATGATTCTGGGTCAATAGGTACATATAAATAAAATTGAAGTGTCTGTTTGTAATGTCAAAATAACACCTTTTTACTAACCCCCTTACTCATAAAGCGCTATTTAACTAATATACTGTTTAAATGGTCACGTAAATAATGTCACATAATTTGACAATGACAATAGAGTGACGTTATTTACGTGACCCTTTAAACAGCATATTAGTTACATTTATAACATTTTATGAGTAAGGGGGTTAATGCATATGAAAGTAACTAAATAACCAAATAATCTCCGAAACGGCTGGACCGATTTTGACCTAACTATCACTGGCAGATAGCTGATGTTATGAGCAGTAACTTATGATACTTTTATTTTTGAAGTATTAGGGTTCCGCGCAATGATTAAACTGTAACGCAGGTTAAACCGCGGGGTCCAGATAGTCTTACCTAAACTCGATTTTATATTCACAGTCTTGAAATACAAGGTCGGAACACTGTGATTTTTATAAATTATATTTTAAAAGGCTTGCGTTTGATAATAATCTTACGATGTTAAATAATAATGTTACATGGGCTCTCAAAAATAAACGCTTTCATTTGAAAACAGACTACACAAAGCCGCAGTTGCACCACACCATTTAAGCGGCGCATACATTCGCAATTCTTTCCTATAAGGCAAAAGAGTTGGTGCTGCTAGGATCCGCGGAAAGAATAAATTACGCTCGAGTGGATGGGTAAAATGGCGTTCACAGCTGCCGCTGTCTCCAGAAAAATAACCGTAGGAAATATCAGCTAGTTATAGGTGTAGATAGATAGTTAGTTTAAGCTTGTAGTCTGTTAAATAAAACAGGGTTTAATGAACGGTCTTGAATGAGTACCTAATTCGTTTCAATTCAAAATACTCCTAAATTTAAGAACATTATCTGACGGGTATCAAAAAAGATTGTATATAGACATCTAGCACGTAAAGTTAATATCAGAAAATAAAATGGAAGACGTGAAACAGAAAAATGAGAAATAAACTATTGCATTTATAAAGTTAAATAAGTTAAAACTAAGTACTGTGTGGGTAAACAATGTATTTTATCTTTGTTTTTTCACATAAACCTTTGGAACATTCCAGAAAATAACGTAACAGAAGAAAAACCTAAAGAACTGGGTCTAAGTGGTATTCACTAAAAAATAAGCGTTCTTTTGATGTTAAAAATTCAATTAACCCCCAAAACTCTGTTATATCATCAAAGCTAAAGAAGTACTGAAAATATTTAGTACTTTTTATATAATCCGTCGCTTACTCCGGCTGGCCATGAAAGAAAATTTAATTATGAAATTAATTGGGCAGTACAATACATACACAATTTTTAGAGTTCCGTAGGTACCTCAAAGAGAACAATAGAACACTTATAGGATTTATTAATTGTTCGTAAGTCCATTTTAACGTCTTTCAAGCCTCTTTTTCTTAGGAACGGGTGAAATACTATGTTCCTTGATTTGTTAAATCTTCAAGATTTAAGTAAATGTTATCCAAAGTTTATTATGTCAACACACAGATTACAGAATAAGGCAGATGGAGCGCGCGGAACACGAAAGTAAAGCCAAAAAAGCAAATAGAAATTGAAAATCTGATACCTGGTATTCATTTTCCAGTTTGTATTTGCATTGTTTAACCACAGTTTATTCATAAAGACGTCCGTTGACTCACAGCACATGTAAAAGAAAAAAATGAAAATAAATAGATCGTATCTATTTGCTTGGGCCTTTAGACTCGGTCCAGCGACGTGCCGCCAGAATTGTTGACGATCCCGAGCTCACAAGCGGTTTAGAGCCCCTCAGTCTGAAGAGAGACTTTGCCTCCTTATGTGTGTTCTACCGCTTGTACAACGGAGAGTGTTCTAAGGAATTGTTTGACTTGATGCCCACGGCTACCTTCCACCATCGCAACTCTCGCCATCGACGGGGAATCCATCCACACACATTGAAACCAGAACTGTTTCGAACTGTGCGGGCTAAAAGGAGTTTTCTTCCGCGGACGGTCGGGCTGTGGAATGAGCTCCCCGCCGTGGTTTTCCCAATGGAGTACAGCATGGGGTTCTTCAAAAAGGGTGTGAAAAGGTTTCTTCAGGGTCTCCAACGCGCGAGTGATACCCCCGGTGTTGCAAGCGTCCATAGGCTACGGTAACTGCTTACCATCAGGCGGGCCGTATGCTTGTTTGCCACCACAGTGGTATAAAAAAAAAAAAAAAAAAAAACTATATTTGATAATAAACTTATTATTTTCAGAACCTTCTTTTTGATTTTACTGTGGATTTTTTGGCCGTAATCATTGTAAGTGGCTAGAAATAGGGAAACAGTAATTATTAGAGCAAATACCTAAAATAATCTTTAAATTAAGAACTTTGAGACACTAATAGACGCCATCACATGGATTTGATTATATTCTCACAAACTTATCTGGCCCGGTGGCCAAGAGGAACTAACGACGACGCCAGTTTGAAATATCAGTATGCCTGCTATTCGCCATTGGTTTTTTGCTCCACCAAATACGATATCAGTGCCTCTCTCACCGGGCCAGATAAGTTTGTGGGACTATACTCGGGTAATAACGTTTTGTGATGCACACAGCATCGCGTGAAGGTTTACAATTATCTTCGAATGAATCCGGTCTAGACAAGACATTAAAAGCTTATCGTTTACTTTGCCTGTAATTTTCAAGAAATCCAGAAAATAATTGGACTGTTTTACAAAAAACTTAAACCGACTTCAAACTACACTAAAAAGTAATCAAATCCTGATCTGACAATGGGACCAAACGGGAAGTGTACCCTACCAGACAAAAAAAGAATTTTATAAATCGGTTAATAAATGACGGAGTTATGAGGCATAAAAAAAAATAAAAAAAAAAACATTGCCGAATTGAGAACCTCCTCCTTTTATTGAAGTCGGTTAAAAATAGTATTATTTCAGCAACCACTGATGCTACTGATTTGATTAAATAGGATATCATAAATGGAAAAAAAGGGCTTCATTTTTGCATTTCAAATCTTTTTCTATTTTTTTTATACAACTTAGTCGGTAAACAAGCATACGGCCCACCTGATGGTAAGCGGTTACCGTAGCCATATGGACGCTTGCAACACACGAAGCATCGCTCACGCGTAACCGACCTTTCCCCCCTCCCCTATGAGCTCTGGCGACCTTACTCACGCGCAGGAACACAACTTTACACAACATAAAGTCATTTGGCTGCGGTATTCTGTAAGGTGGAGGTACTTCCCCAGTCGAGCTGCTCTTTGAGCGAATAAAAGCTATGCTCTACCTCTCTCAAATCAGGATTGTATTTTCTTTTATGTTGCATAGTTTTTGATTTATCATGAAATATGTCAAAAATACCATTCCTGAAATCTCACTATCTCATCTCACTAATAATATAAATGCGAAAGTTTGGATGTGTGTACCTCAATCACGCTTCAACATCTGAATGGAGGCTCTACCGCGTAACTTTGGTGGTAATCGTAACGAACACTATTAATTATTTCATCCAATGACGTGTACGCGGTATGACGCGACGATGACCATTCGTGGGCCCTGATTGGATGAAATTCATTGAACTAGTATTAAACAATAAGTTGTTCGCCGCGGTTTCATTCCGCGGGTGGATTATTAGATTAGTAAGATGAGATTACAGTACAGATCATCGAAATAGTATTACCCTAGAATAAGGGTGACAGCTGTAAAAACGACCGAAGATATAAGACCACGGTGTCGCTATTTCAGTTTCAGCAGGTCCACGTTTGAACGTAGAACATTCATTCATGAGTGACATAATTTTGTTTTATTGAGTCTCCAAGCGGCCACTTTCACGATGTTGTCTTGTACGTAACCCACAGATCATGAAGCAATAATCCCTTGCTTCATGGTACAGATTGATCAAAATTTATTCATAAACTTTAGTTACGCAGTCTGTTTTTTTTCTACAGTTATGGTCTAACTAAACAAATAAATTATACGTCTAAGGAAGGTCGGAAGGTCGAAACTCTCGATGCGAGAGTCAGACACAGACTCTTACCCAGTTTTTTTTTTCATCATCTTCGGCTTATAATGTCCCACTGCTGAGCACAGGCCTCCTTTCACAAATGAGGGTGAAAGGGACTGGGCGACACTCCACCACGCGTGCCCACTACGGATTGGTGGAGGTAGGCTAGTGGTCAACCTACTGTTGTTAGATGTTTTTCCAGCCGCCTAGGAGGCATCCAACTAGCTATAAAGTGATAACCGAGACCAACGGCTGTTCCGTTTTTCGGAAGGCACATAAGTGCCTTCCGAAAAACGGAAACACTCGATTTGAAATACCACTAGGCGGTCACCCATCCAGGTAACGACCACGACAGACGTAGCTTTAATTTGCCGATCGACTAATCATGCAACACCACGAGCGCTTCCTTTTTTCCGTTTTTATTAGGGTTCCGTAGCCAAATGGCAAAAAACGGAACCCTTATAGATTCGTCATGTCTGTCTGTCTGTCTGTCTGTCTGTCTGTCTGTCTGTCTGTCTGTCTGTCTGTCTGTCTGTCTGTCTGTCTGTCCGTCCGTATGTCACAGCCATTTATTTCCGAAACTATAATGTTGAAACTTGGTAAGTAGATGTATTCTGTGAACCGCATTAAGATTTTCACACAAAAATAGAAAAAAAACAATAAATTTTGGGGGTTTCCCATACTTAGAACTGAAACTCAATTTTTTTTTTTCATCAAACCCATAAGTATCGTGTGTCTATGGATAGGTCTTCAAAAATGATATTGAGGTTTCTAATATCATTTTTTTCTAAACTGAATAGTTTGCGCGAGAGACACTTCCAAAGTGGTAAAATGTGTGTAACCTGTAACTTCTAAAATAAGAGAATGATAAATCTATAAAAAATATATGATGTACATTACGGTGCAAACTTCCACCAAAAATTGGGTTGAACGAGATCTAGTAAATAGTTTTTTTTTAATACGTCATAAATTGAAATTAATATCAAATACTAAGGTCTATACTACCATTTACTTATATACCTACAGGTTTGTACGGAACCCTCGGTGCGCGAGTCTGACTCGCACTTGGCCGGTTTTTTTAGTTAGGGTAAATAAACTTTCGGTTAAATTACAAAAATAAGTTAAATTTAACTTCTCTCGAATTTTCCTAGATTATAACTTTAGACTGAGCTAAAATTTCCATCCACAGTAGTGCTTGCTCACTCTCCGAAAGCACATGCCGCGATAATCTGCAGCAGCTGTTACCAGTCTACATTTAATTCAATTTCAAAAAGATGGTAAAGCGAAATATTTAATCTTTTACCTTCATTTTAATAACTTATGCACTACGGTTTTTTTTTTCGATTTTCGACAGAGGTAATTATAAAAACAAACCTCCAGTGGCCCAAGTCTGCTATTACAAATTATGTTCACATGAACTATCAGTGGTTTAAAAATTTACTGATTTGACACCTTTGGTCATCGATATAGAATTTAAATTTGATCGAAGGTTTTGGTAGGCTGATAGGGTTATTGGGGTGGGAAGGGTCGGTAACGCGTGAGTACGCGGCACTATGGTAACCGCTTATTAGGTGGGTCATTTGATTGTATACCGACATCGTAGTTAATTATAAAAAAAGTCTACTAATTTGACGGGCCAGTTGGCGCGGTTGGCCGCAGGTCGTGGGTTCGATTCCGACACAGGACATGCATTTATGTGCATGAACATGTCTGTATGTCCTCGATCTGGGTGTAATTATGTATATGTATTATATCAGTTATCTGGTTTCCACAGTACAAGCCCTGCTTAGTTTGGGGTCATGTGTGAAGAATGTCCCAGGATATTATTATTATTAACTAACTGTCCGCTGCGGTTTCACCCGCGTTCCCGAGATAAAAAGTAACCTATGTCCTTCTCCATACCATAGGCTATCTGCATGCCAAATTTCATGATGATCCGTTGAGTTAAGAGGCGTGAAGGCGTAACAAACAAACTCACTTTCGCATTTATAATATTAGTTAGGATTACCAATATTTTGCCGATCTAAAAGCTAACTACTGATTCTAGGGTTCAACTGCCGGAACCTCGAGTAAACACTAAAATCCATAAGTAAATACTTTTTAACAGTACCGACCAACCAATAACTGCATCTTATTTTTTGGTGTATCCTTGACTTAGCCAATCAGAGCAAAGTTGGTGGAGACAAATTTCAAATGAATTGAACGTCATTTCGCTTCTTCGGGTCAATCCTTCGATGGCCGAAACACGCCAGTATGGTAGGTATATAAGAGGACTCAAATTAAAGAGTTCTTAGCCTTGCCAGATCTGGCCCATCCTGGCAGAGCTACTTGTATTTCAAGAACTAGAGCACCTAGCGTAGATCAGTACGTGGATTACGTAACTTTATTGCAATAAAATTCAGATTGAAATTACCTCTGAATCGGTAGAAATATTACAAATCGGAAATGGTTCCATTTGTAATGAACTACTGTTTATATTTGCAATTATCAGAACGTAAAAAAGTTATCAGAAAACTGATATATTGAACCGATTTCAATTCGAAAATGATTGAAATTTAGTTACGTAATCGCCCGGCTGTTTGCTCCCAGATTTTTTTGATTATTTGTCGCAATATATTTTGTCGGTTCCTGGCCTATAAGATTATAATTATGTTACATTTGAAATGTAAATGATGTAATGTAAATTGAATTTTTTTCTAATATTAGCGACATGCAAAGGTTTTTAATGTATTTCCAAGGGATCCTATTAAGGTGAGGTCTATTATGAATTCAAACTAGATGCGTAAATTTATTTCCCTCTTTGGACTTGACGATTGAGTGGGTTGACGGTTTCAAAGATTTAATCAAAAGCAAAGAAAAAAATTATAAAGAATATTTTCTCTTCGGGCTGGTCGACGTGGAAAGATAACCTGATATTATGGCATTGGTTCATCTCTCAGCTTCAATAACAAAATTCAAAATCATTTATTCAAATAGACCTTCGCAGGCACTTATGAAAAGTCTGACTCTATTACTCTAATACCAGTTCGGAAGGTTGCATTTGCTGAGAAGAGCCAATTAATAATAATTAATAATAAACTCAGCAATTACTCTTTTCAAAACAAGCTTAGATTCATTACATAATATTTACATTCTAATCGTACTGAAAACAATTGCGTGCCCCGGCGCGACGGCGAAATTACAAAGTAGACTGAATAAATATTTAATAAGTAAATAAATAGCAAACTTAAGCAGACCTTTTTACCTTGTCTTGTTATCTTATCTTGTTAACCTTAAACAAGATAAGATAACTTGACAGATAAGATAACAAGAAAAGGTATAAAGGTAAAGTACATGCTACATGCCTCTTACCAGTCTTTTTGGACTCACATCAAAATTGTGTATGCGTCTCTTTCTCTGTCGCAGTGTTCATAAGGATTGTAAAATTTCTTTTCCATGTTTCGTCGGTCTTATTAGCGTAGCGAAAATTATCGTAAGCCTATATATGTTTGTAGGTATCTACTATAAGTTTAAACCATACCTGCCTACAATGGAAGGGATGGCAAATAGGGGGTTGGTTTTTCCAAGACCGTAACGTTTCATTTTGTCCTCCATTACATAATTGTATTATTATTTAAATAAGATCATATTATTTGCATCAGAAAAGGTACAGTGTAAAATATAAGGTGGATCGAGTAATCCCAGTGTCTCGCTAGAATAACCTTGCGATCCGGGAAAAACACTGTTTGGAAAAAGAGGCCAAGTTTCGCTGAAATAGGAATAAACATTAATAATTAAGATAAAAAATAAAACTTTATTTAATAAAGATTAAATTTATAGATTGTAATGATTATTTTTCACCAGATTAACTGACTGACTTATCAAAACACAGCTTAAACACAGGGATGAAATTATGCATACAATGTTCGCTGCGAATGCCTAAGCAAGACTTATTAAAAATACCATATATATATTAGTCAAGAGAGGTAGAGCAAAGAGCAGGTCAACTGGGGGAGTACCTCCAGCCTCCACCTTAAAGAATATCGCAGCCAGATAACAATGTTCTGTTCCTGCGTGTGAGTTAGGTAACCAGAGCTCACTGGAGAGGGGACAAGGGTCGGTAACGCGTCAGTGATGCGTCCCTTGTGTCCCGTGGTGTTGACAAGCCGTCCATGGGTCTACGGTAACAGCTTAACACCAAAAGATATAAATAAATACGTTCTTTCATTCTCAAAAGGTAACATACTGTTCGTGTCATTAAAATGAGACTATTACCTCTTTTTGTTGCCTATGGAAGAAAACATACAGAATTTAGAAAGTAGTTTTATTAAAGATGCTGAAATAAACCAATAAGTGTTTAGTATGTTTTTAGTTTCTATACTTTACGAACAATGCCGAATTATTTTTCACAAGCTTGGCTGGCACACTACAGTGTACCTGGAGACAGTATTATGCGCAAAATTCATTAGGTTTAAGTAAAGTGGGCACTTTACTGTAGATACTATAGGCTTTTATCAACTTCACGCTGTGAGATCTTACCTTACCTTTTAGGGTCAGTTCACAACGTGACGCGACGAGAAGCGACGCGGCGCGCGACTCGTGATGTCTTGAAGCGCAGCGAGGCGTATTCGAATTTTCTCACAGAAATTCTACGATAAAAAATATTCTGTTTTATTCCAGGATTTGATCTATCTTATTGCCTAATCTCATCAAACTCCATTCAGCCATTTAACGGGAAAACTCAATTAATGGGCTTAGGAGCCCAGGTGAAACAGCGGGGCACAGCAAGTAATATACACCTGTATAATAATAGCCTAGAATTAACACTACTTCTGAAAAACAGTCAGGAAGGCTGAATTTAGAGGCAGTTCTAAAATTTCCTTCTATATTTTCTATGAAGCTATCATACTTCATTTTTGAACATAACACTAAACTAGAAATTTCTAGGTCACGTCTACGTCATAAATGCACTAACTTGATATAAGCTTTACGTTCAACCTTCTCTCTTACTCACACTACATTGTGCTATAGTAAGAGTGAGAGGATTACAGGCTTTCATTCATACAATGTAAATCCCGCTTAGCGTCAGATGCTACGTGCTACGACTATGAATGCTTCTATTCAATTCACTTAAGTTTATTTTCGAGTGAGGAATCAAATAAACCAACGGAATTGGCTCTGACGTTTTGACCTTGCTGTAATTCACAATTACCAGAGATGTTTGTAGCAATTTTTGTGTGTCTATCACAACGTTTCAGAATTATAGTCACGTCAAAAAACAACTGTAGAGATTGTGAGGACGTCATATTGCATCAGCCACCGTGACGGTACATTACATGTTTCCATACTGCTTGACGGTAGGGTGGTGCCAGTGTCTTGGCGTAGACGTAATTGGGCACAGGTATTGGGTCGCAAGAGCTGATAACCGATGGGGAAGAAAGGTTCTCGAGTGGCGACCACGTACTGGAAAGCGCCGAGCGGGATGACCTCCCACCAGGTGGACCGACGACCTAGTCAGTCGCTGGGCGCCGCTGGATGCAAGCGGCCCATAACTGTTCGAAGTGGAAATCAATGGAGGAGGCCTATGTTCAGTGGTGGACATCCGTGAGCTGATATGATGATGATGATTGGGTCGTACCTCTAAACTGCTGGTAGGTATTAGTTAGAGATGTCCCCGGTTGAGAGCTTCCTCGCTGATTTGTCTGTGTAAGGATGATAAGGCCCCCTAAAAAGGAAGCTAAGCAATATTGCTAACGCAATTATTTTTTTCGAATTTAAAGCAGATCTTATGCAATTCATCAATTCCAAATCTTTTAATGAATTGAATTGTATATAATGAGTAACTATTTTACCAAAAATATTGGAATCACTTAGGATCTGCCGAGAATTCGAAGAAATGAATTGCATAGCAATATTGCTTTAGCTTCCTTTTTAGGCGGCCTATACTTAGTATGGAGGTTTTTTGTATACTTCAATAAAACTGTCCATATGGACAGGTAATTTTGTAAATGCGTGTCTACGGAAACCAAACCATTTTCAAACAATCCATCCATCTCTTTTTCGGCCTTCCTCATCCCGTATATCCATCCACTTTCATATTCGCCATTAAAAACCCCATCAGTACATACTCATTAATTTAAAGGCCCTAATCCACTACACACATTTGTAACCAAGCCAGAAAGAGTTGGAATCCAGGTTTAGCCTACATTTTAATGAGCGTGTACATAAACCTTGTCTAATTAAGTAACTGATGTCTTAACGAACTTTATCCTCATAAAAACAGCGTAACATAAATTAAACGTTGATGTTGGCGCTATATAAACTGTGAACTTTTTAATTTCATTTAGTTTTTTATTATAAGAATAAAAGTCAAGCTATCAGACGTTAAATTAAGTAGATTATTAAGGTGGCCGAATATGGTAAGCACACAAAGCCTTGAAGGAACATAGGTGTTTGGTGATTTTTAACTTTAGGGTAGCCAGCTGGGTGGGTACTACAAAGTACCCCACCGTACTACGGTTTTCTGTCACCGAAAACTCAAGCTCATTTTAAGATTCGAACATGAGACCTTCGTTTCGCCATTCAAAATCACTACTACTGAGCTATCATCGCTTTAAAAAGAAGAATGAAGAAATTAATGTGCATTGGGACATTTGGAACTAAGAAAAGATATAAATAATAATTTTGGTCCAATTGTTCTCTTAACACGGAATTGACAAATTATCATTTCAGTTATAGATATATCCGAAACCGCTCAGATTTATGTTCTGTAATCTGTGCGAAACCGATTAATTATTATGTTTCTTCGTTAGTTTGAACCATCAAAAAAAATACTTTGATTATGTTTAAGTATAAAAAATGAAATTGCAAATCAACATTTGAAACGATTTGAAAGAAAATGCTTATTTCATAATTTTCTGAAGTTCCTATTCTACAGAGAATCACTTTGCATTTATATAAGGGGTAACAAAGCGGGTAACGAGCCTTTAGTCGCGCCCAATTTGGGGTAAATAAAGAGTAAAAGCTGGGGTAAAGCTAGCAAAGCGGGGTAAAAATCTACACTCGTTTGCTGTTTAGTCACGCCGCTGAAATTTCAGTTTAGTTGAAAACTACATTTGGAAAGGACTAAACGAGTTTAAAGTTTAAGTTGCGTGAAATTGTTTGGCTTTTACGTTACGAGTCCATAATATTAAAATGTTCAAGATCTTGTTATTTTGCGTCCATGCTACGCGAAGCAAGCACGAACCGATTCGTTCGTTGCTCGCGATTTCGAGCGTGGACGTACCTTCAACGAGCCCACAACTAGCATAGCGCGATGCGAATCCCTGGGTTCGTGAAAAAACTGACAATCGGGCGGAGCTCAGTCGAGCACGCTACGAATGCTCGAGGCTCGCAAGCCCGTCCACGCTACTCGAATCGAGCTCGCAGTGTGCTCGTTCGTGGCTCGGCTCCTGCTCGGTTCGCCAAGCATGGACGCAGCATAACCTATTCATGGCGTTTTTCTTTCTTCAAAAAGCTATCATATCTGTATTTGAGAGCCAGTTCTTTTTAGGCTTTGTGTGCTAACCAACAACGGCATCATCACTTATAATGGTGAGATAGTGAAATATACGCCTATAAACAGTAAAACAAACATTCAAAT
The DNA here is from genome assembly GCA_947623365.1 of Achlya flavicornis. Taxonomy (NCBI): domain Eukaryota; kingdom Metazoa; phylum Arthropoda; class Insecta; order Lepidoptera; family Drepanidae; genus Achlya; species Achlya flavicornis. The sequence goes on from OX392482.1 coordinate 12,896,385, forward strand.
TCTGTTCAAGGATGTCCACTGCTGAACACAGGCCTCCCCTGTATTTATTTTCACACCGAACAGTTTTGAGCCGCTTTCATCGAGCGGCGCCGGACTCTGACCCTCCTGGGTGGGAAGTAGTCCCGCCTGGCGTATTCCCATTCCTACGTGGTCGCTATACGAGAACCTTTCTTCTCCATTCGGTTTTCGGGTCTTCAAGCGATGTAACCTGCCCAGTGCCGGAGCACGCAATTGTTTTCAGTGCGATTAGAATGTAAATATTATGTAATGAATCTAAGCCTGTTTTGAAAAGAGTAATTGCTGAGTTTATTGCCGGCTCTTCTCAGCAAATGCAACCTTCCGAACCGGTATTAGAGTATTAGAGTCAGACTTTTCATAAGTGCCTGCGAAGGTCTATTTGAATAAATGATTTTGAATTTTGAATTTGAATTGCCACTTCAGCTTACTGACTCTACGAGCTCTTCTTCGCTTTTGTTATTTCACTTTATGTTGTGTAAAGTTGTGTTCCTGCGCGTGAGTAAGGTCGCCAGTGCTCATAGGGGAGGTTGGAAAGGTCGGTAACGCGTGAGCGATGCTTCGTGTGTTGCAAGCGTCCATATGGCTACGGGAACTGCTTACCATTAGACGGGCCGTATGCTTGTAGACCGACTTAGTAGTATAAAACAAACACGAATTTACTCGTTTCGTATCAAAAAGGTATTTTTACTGCGTATAGGCCTGTGTTTGACCGCAATCTCACCATGGTAAGTGATGATGTGGCCGAAGGTGGTAAGTACACAAAATCTACAAGGAACTGACTCTCAAGTGCAGCTGTCGGAATACACCGATTTTCAGCTTAAGGGTGGTAGCCAGCCAGCTGGCCAGCCAAAGTACCCTACCACCGTGCTATGGTTTCGTCACGATGTTTTCCTTTACCAAAAGCTCAAGCTCATTGTAGATTCATTTGAACCCGGGACCTTCGTCTCGGCATCCGACGTCACTACCACTGAGCTATCAAGCCCTAATCATCGCCTTTATTACAATGAATAAGCCTGTTTAACCAAGTTCTCATCATCATCAGTGATGATAGCTGAAGTATGGCATTGCATAATGGCACAATGATCAATGGCATCCTAACTTTATATTATAAATTGCGAAAGTGAGTTTGTTTGTTACGCCTTCACGCCTCAACTACTCAACGGATCACTTTTTATGCCGGGAATGCGGGTGAAACCTCGGGGGACAGCTTGTGTTATATAAAATGGACTGTAATATAAAAAAAAACACGAAAGTTTCAAGTTACAACCATTAAACTACTTAAGTTCGTTATCTTTGAACTGTACTAACCGATGCTCTGAAATGTTCTAAAAAAAGAAAAAAGCGGAGATACTTACTGAAGTAAAAAGGAAACGACAGTGTTCGGTAGTTTCGAGTGCTTTAGTGATGCGATGCTTTTTCAACATTTCAAAGACATTTCTAGTTTCTTACATTTTCTTTTACTAGAATGTTCATTTTAAGTTTCTTTTACTTTAGGACTAGTTGTCGCCCCACGGTTTCACCCGCGTACCCCGGGGATTTAATAAATTTAATTGATTTTTTACATCGAATACCCAATTTTACCAACCTCGGATAGCATTTATCTAAAAAATGACATAATTTGTATGATATTTTAGTTAAATGGGCAGCTTCAAATAAAAAAAAAACTGTAACTAGATCTAAAGCAGTTTTCTAGAATTTACCGTTAACTTATATCATATATAAAATATCATAAGATATATCCTTAGGAATATCTTTATCATTTTATTAATACCTAAAGATGACTTTATTTTATAGGAACATATTCACAAAAATCTTTTAGGTTTTACCCCATCTATCGGAAGCTCAATGGACTTTCATGACGCCTCTCTAGCCCGTAGACTTTCACAGAGGTTCGTAGTTTTAGTTGTACCTGAAAAAGGTTTTGGATTCTGTAACCTGCCGCCATGGTTTGGTTTTCTTGTCAGCTCACTTGATGGCACTGAAAGTTTAGAAGTTTAAAAGGGTAGTTTTTAATAGATATCGGATCTATAACATTATCGTTGCATTTTTATTATAATAAATGTGAAATGTATGTACAAGAAATGTGTAGTAGATTACAGAACAAAAGGCAGATATAGCGCGCGGAACACGGGAGTGAGGCCAAAAAAGCATTATTTCACAAATTACAAGGAGACATTTTATTAAATAAACTAGCCTACCTGCACCGATACGTTTCCCTTCCACCTTTCATTTGTGTGCAAGAGGCCTGTGCTCAGCAGTGGGACATTATAGGCTGATGATGTTGATGATGATGATGTATATTTATTTTTGTATGTCACCGTATTTTTGTGAAAACCGTTAGTTTATAATCTACCTAGCGAGATAATAAACTCCCCGATATATTGTGATATAACTACTAACGTATTCATTTTCGATAGATTTCGATATCGATATTGTATTTGGCACACACGGTTAAAAAAACACATAACTTCTAATCAAATAGAACCTAATCTAACCAACAAGCCTAACTGCCGACTTAAACCACATTATAGTTTAATGAGGCATCACATTGCCATGCGTAGTTCTGAATGCACTATTCCTGGGGACATAAATTAGGAATGGTCATCATACCTGAAATGGAACTAGTTGCAGGATAATGTCGAAAGACGTTATTTCTCTAAGATCCCGGGAATTTGGTTAAGATCCGGTAGATGTGATTCAAACTTCAAATTATATAAATACTTGTTTTCAGGAAAAGTAATAACGATAAATGTCTACATACACTTTGATTATAGCACAAGGTACTGCCAACTTAGTTTATCATTTTTTTCCTAATCCAGAGAGATACTATTCCAATAAATAAAATCTAAATTCTCGCTATTATTTAACTTATAACATTATTCATTTTACGGGATCTTAGACAAATTTCCGGGATCTTATCCAAATAACGCGTTTTGCGAGTACCCTACGACGTAAACATATCCAGTTAGCTGCTAACTATTATAAACGTCACGCTTGTTACGTTCAGGTATTGCTTTGAATGTTACAACGTTGGATCCTACTTCACCTGGACACCATTCAAGTGGTGCTACATTTCAGCAATGTATTTTATCATTTTAATCATTATTAAATTAATTTTCACCAACCTTTTTTTTATACGACTGCGTCGGTAAACAAGAATACGGCTCTGATGGTAAACAGTTACTGTAGCCATACAGACGCTTGTACAACAACAAGCATCGCTCTCCATTCTCACTCCTATGAGCTCTGGCGACCTTACTCACGTGCAGGAATACAACTTTACACAAGATAAACTTATATGGATGTGGTATTCTGTAAGGTGGAGGTACTTCCCCAGTCGAGCTGCTCTTTGAGCGAATAAACACTATGCTCTAACTCTCTAAAAACTATTATTTTGTGTAGGGTGGCACCTTAGCACCGACTGCATCCACGTCTTCCAAATTAAAAGCTATTCAGTAAAGGCCCTAGGAAACTCAGCTGCATCACTCCTGATAATGGTCTCTAAATACTGAAGCTTGACGAGTTAACGTTAACGTAGCATCTGCGGGAATATCCAACATGAGTACGTAGTCACCGAGACAGGTATAGTAAGGGGCACGGGTGGTGAGCACAGATAGACACCTGCCAGCGCAGTAGTTAAATTTTCGGTCTGTTTGGCGGAATGAAGAAGGGGGGAGCGCCGAGTGCTCAGCGTCTATTGGATTCTTGCGTGTCATTTGGCTACTGTGATTTGGCAAAAAGTGTTCATTCGCGAACTTGCCCCCACTTCTGCCTATTTGTGCTCACCATTCGTGCCTCATACTGTACTACAAAGTGTCATGCCACTGTGCCATGGTTTCCATAAATTATAGGTCACTAAAACTGTACCTACTCTCTAAATAAGAACAGGCGAAGACTGCTACACAAAGAAGCGACACTCATACCCACCGCAAATATCTCTCGCAACTTCTCCTACGTTTGCCTAGAAAATATTACCTTTCCGGCGTCCCTCATTAGTATGCAGGAAAGTGTCACGTAGTAGTAGTAGGTAACTAAATGAATTGGCTTGTATGGTATGTCCGGGGACTATTAGCATCTCATTGGGATAGTCAACACAATTATACCTAGGTATTATTGCCTAACGTATTCAACAGGATCAGAAACCCAGTCTATTCAAGAGACCTACACTACAAAGGATGTTGGACAATGGCATAATTATTTTGTATTGTAGAAACATGATCATTAGATTTTTGACTATGGAACCTGCACCAATTTTATTAGGTTTTTTTTTATGTTTGTTACCTCATAACTCCGTCTCATCAGATCAGGATCTGATTACTTCTTAGTGTACTTTGAAGTCTGTTTAAGTTTTTTTGTAAAACAGTTCAATTATTGTAAAACAGTTGTCAATTATTCATTCTACGAAGTCGGTAAACAAGCGGACGGCCAGCCTGTCCCAACTGTTTGTAAATAAAAAGATGTTTAATTAAATTTTTGGTAGGTTCAAACACTTTCATAATAGTTATTGTTAATTCATATTGTTTATTTAATTAGTATGTTTTTTTTACAACAAATATGTACATATTATTGTTTTATTTTATATCGGTTTTGAAACATTGCTCTCAAAAAACAAAGTTTTTTTTTTTTATGAAGACTACGACTAGACTTGTTTCTATGAACTTAAATTTTTTTTTATTAAATGGGCTTGCATTTGGCCACTGACCCGCCCATAAGCCTAACATGAAACACGCTTACCCAGAAGAAACCTATTCACTCTGGCCTTGAAAGTTCCTAGATTGTAAGCGTCAGGAAACACAGACGCCGGAAGCAAGTTCCACTCACTTGCTTTCCGCATTATAAATGTGGATGCAAAACGCTGTGTCCATATCTTCGGTATGTCAACAACGTACAGGTGAAAATTTTCCTGGCGTCTTGTGGTTCGGTGTAAAAATGGGGATGGTGGAATTAGGTTGAACGATTCCTGCGCACACTCTCCAAAATATATCCTGTAGAAAACCGATAAGCAAGCAACCTTTCTTCGATGGTCGAGGCTCGTGATTTAACAATACTCGAGTGTAAAGTACAGTGTATAAACATTACATTACATGCACCCATTACGTTATTTGTTACATGATATAAACAAAAGGATAAATTAAATATCTTTAGTTACCCTTTCACGAATCAGCGTCTGAACTGATCGTGATGAAATTTGGCATACAAATAACCTATGGTATGGCTATCCATGTCCTTTTAGACATAAGTTATAATTACCTATAAGGAAAAAAGGAAAAGCACAAAGAAAGGGAAAACCTTAAGGGAAAAGCGAGTAAAACCTCAACAAATAAGGCAACAAAAGCTAAATAAGAAACGCCTAGAATTAAATTCATTGACCTGATACTTATTTTCGTTAGTAGATAATTACAACCATCAATGTGAGTGCCTACTGTTAGTTTTTTCAATAGCTTAATAGCATTATTGCGTGTGCTGGTTAAACTCCCTCGCAAAAGCAAATTGCCTACGCCAGGGGAAATATTTCAGCCTTATCTTGTAGGTTTAGGAGGTACTTCATTTATTTTTAAAATGTTGGTATACTTTGTTTATACCTTTTGCAGTCGTGACCTTGGGACCATGGGGGTCCGAAGCCGTTTTGCTCGCACCTTGTCATCAAAATTGATCGAGACCTACGGAAACCAGCGAGCTTTTTCCGCCAATGCGTCAGCTTAGCGGAAAGAAAAAACGCCAAAGAAGAGACGCTGCCAGTCTTCTGGGAACCTTGCCGTTAATCGGTAGCAGCGGCAGCAGGAAATTTTCTATATATAGATTGTATTTTTTACATATTTGTTGTAAATTAATGTTTTTTGTTTATACCTATGGACCTATGCCTATGGACGCTTGCAACACCAGGGGTATCACGCGCGCGTTGCCGACCCTGCAGAAATCTCTACACACCCCTTTTGAAGAACCCCATGCTGTACTCTATTAGGAAAACCACGGCGGGGAGCTCATTCCACAGTCTGAGCGTCCGCGGAAGGAAGCTCCTTTGAGCCCGCACAGTACGAAACAATTCAGGTTTCAATATGTGAGGATGGACCCCCCGTCGATGGCGAGAGTTGCGATAGTAGAAAGTAGCCGTAGACATCATCGTTGTACAAGCGGTAGAACACACAAAAGGAGGCAAAGTCTCTCCTCAGACTGAGGGGCTCTAGACCGCTTGTGAGCTCGGGATCGTCGACAATTCTGATGGCACGTCGTTGAACCGAGTCTAAAGGATCAAGCTGGTATCCAGGTGCCCCCGCCCATAGATGACAGCAGTACTCCATATGAGGCCGGACTTGCGACTTGTAAAGTTGCAGCCTTTGCCCTGATGTGAAGTACTGCCTCGCTCTGTTGAGCACTCCGAGCTTTTTGGATGCCAGCTTAACCTTGTCTTCTAAGTGACTTCGGAACAAAACGTCGCTAGAAATGTCTTGAGTTTACAAAACAATCAAAGTTGGTTTTATTTCCTATTGGTATAGTGGATGTGTATGTATAACACATGATAATTTGTAATGTTATGTCTTTTTTACAACGAGCTCTGGTGACCTTACGTCTTTGGTAAGATTCTGTACGGTGGAGGTACTTTCTCAGTTGAGCTGATCTTTGAGCGAATGAACGCTACGCTCTACCTCTCTGATGAGATTTTGCGAAGAACATACTTATATGTTCGATTTAGTTCGTCTACGAAAACTCCAGCAAGAAACTAAGCAAGGATTTTGTTTTTAGCAATGTAAAATAAATAAGTATCCTGGTACAGTTGGCAACAGAAATAATTGACAGAAAACACTAAATCTATCCATAATATGGAACGATAAAGTAAATGAGGAAAATCATCATCATCATCATCAGCCTATAATGTCCCACTGCTGAGCACAGGCCACCTCTCACAAATGAGGGTGAAAGGGACTGGGCGATACTCCACCACGCGTGCCCACTGAGGATTGGTGGAGGCAGGCTTGTGGGCAACCTACTGTTGGAATTTTTCAAGCCGCCTAGGAGGCATCCAAATAGCTTAACGACTATCACAATTAAGTGATAACCGCGACCAACGGCTTTACGTGCCTTCCGAAGCACGGAAACGCTCGATTTGAAATACAACTAGGCGATCACCCTTCCAGGTACCGACCACGACAGACGTAGCTTAAATTTTGCCGATCGATTAAGCACGGCTAATCATGCTACACCACGAGCGCTTCAATGAGGAAAATACCTATACGAAACCCTAAATACTGAAAATTTGGATCTGTTCTGCAACTTATGTTGCTGACCGTACGTACATAACATACACGGGCATCTGATCCCCAAATACCCTTGTACCTTAAGGTAGTAAATCACAATAACAATCGCGTGCACTTAAAAAAAACTGACCAAAATATGACGGCCATAAACTGTGCCTCGTCACCTTGGAGTGACCATGGACGATGTAACTAACTCTGGTAAATCACGCGAAAACGATGTTTCTAATTAAATTATTAAGGTTTGTTTTGATATAGATGTGCGTGGTTGAAACTATAGTCAATTGATATAAAAAGTCGAGCGATAAATTGTTCACATATTAAATTAATTAATGAAAAGAAAAAAAAAAGAAAAAAGAAAGAATTAACAGAGGTAGAGCATAGCGTTTATTCGCTCAAAGAGCAGCTCGACTGGGGAAGTACCTCCACCTTACAGTATACCGCAGCCAAATAACTTTATATTGTGTAAAGTTGTGTTCCTGCGCGTGAGTAAGGTCGCCAGAGCTGATAGGGGAGGGGGATATGTCGGTAACGCGTGAGCGATGCTTCGTGTGCTGCAAGCGTCCATATGGCTACAGTAACCGCTTACCATCAGGTGGGCCGTATGCTTGTTTACCGACTAAGTTGTATAAAAAAAAAAAATATATATCTATACTAATATTATAAAGAGGAAAGATTTGATTGTTTGTTTGTTTGTTTGTTTGCATTGAATAGGCTCCGAAAGTACTGAACCGATTTGAAAAATTCTTTCACTGTTGGGAAGCTACACTATCCCCGGGTGACATAGGCTATATTATATTTTCAAAAAAATTAGGGATCCTTACTAAATCTCCAATAATGTAACCCAAGGTGTAAAAAAATTACATAAAATATTCATTACATCGCGTGCGCTGCGAAAACTATTGATGATAGAATAAAAAAATGTACTACGACTTTGCAGAACACATTATTATTTACAAAAAGTATCGCGATACCATATGTCTAACTATTATAGTTATGCCACAATAAGGGTTTTTCTATTTTAAAATTTTAATTGAAATGCCGCCGCTAGAAATGTCTCTCTATTTGTATCTTGGTATTAATCCTTATCAAAATAAATTACTTCATATCCAAGACTGCTTCAAAACCTTTATATAACTTTTTGAATTATTCAATTCGGACATTCCATTCAAAAGATATCACGAGTTTAAAAATATAAGTATTAGCAGAAAAATCACGTCACGGGTACGGGCCGTACGGCAGGGAGTCAATCTCTTTGCGTGTGGCTCAGTGTTTGTAATAAACGGCTTGACGGTAGGGTAGGGTAGGGAAGGGGGAAGGGGGAAGGGGGAAGGGGGAAGGGGGAAGGGGGAAGGGCAGGGTAGGGTAGGGTAGGGTAGGGTAGGGTAGGGTAGGGTAGGGTAGGGTAGGGTAGGGTAGGGTAGGGTAGGGTAGGGTAGGGTAGGGTAGGGTAGGGTAGGGTAGGGTAGGGCAGGGCAGGGCAGGGCAGGGCAGGGCAGGGCACAACAGGGTAGGGTAAGATAGGGTAGGGTAGCACCACAGGGTAGGGTAGCACCACGCGAACGAAGTCGCGCCGGGCAGCTAGTTATCTAATATATTTCGTGCATTGGTCTGTAACAAGGGCAAAAAGGGCCAAAAATTTAGGATATTGTTTTTTATTTACTAAATTGTAGCGTGACACAATTTATTTAGCACAGACTATCTACTATCTAGCCTTGGGCAAGCCTGTATTCTAGGCAGCGGCCTCCCTACCTAAAGTCATGAAAGTTTATAACACATTTTGGAACTATAATTATATTAATTGATCGATATAACGTATGTAACTTAAAGCGCTCGTGCTACATGATAAGGCGTTCTTAATCGATCTGCAAGTTAAGCTACCACCTTCGTGGTCGGTACCTGGATGGGTGACCGCCTAGTGGTATTTTAATACGAGCGTTTCCGTGCTTCGGAAGGCACGTAAAGCCGTTGGTCCCGGTTATCACTTAATTGTGATAGTCGTTAAGCTTCTAGACGGCTTGAAAACTCCAACAGTAGGTTGACCACTAGCCTACCTCCACCGATCCGTAGTGGGCACGCGTGGTGAAGTATCTGCCCATTCCCTTTCACCCTGATTTGTGAAAGAAGGCCTGTGCTTAGCTGTGGGACATTATAGGCTGATGATGATGATAACTTATGTCTGATCACAATCTCAATATGGTTAGAGATTATCCATATGTGATAATCACACAAAGCCTAGAAAAGAATTGGTACACAAATTCAGAGCAGCATTAGAGATGCCAATACCATGCTGGATTATGTGTGCTTGTATAGAGATAGAATATTATTAGTGAAGCGTAAACAATTTACCTTGTGCGAAATGTAAGCAGTTTGCACATAGATACATTCATAGATAGTGACTTACGAGTCCCCTGTCTCAGGTTCATGAAGTAGTTTGTTAAAGTCAAAAGAATTCGTGTCGCGGCTGCGTTGTTCGGTGCAATCCGATCGAACACCGTTTTGCTGATCCAACAACTAATATAGCGAGCCCGCACCACGTTTGCATTTTCCGGTCAGCAACATGGTGGCTTTCATTAGCTTCTCCGTCAATCATATAATTAGACGAAATAAACATTATTAAAGTGTAAATAAAAATAAGTGGCTTGACCGTTTCACTACTACAAGAACTATTGTATAACAAAAAAGTTATTAACAGTGAATAAATATTTCCCTTACTCCCATGGGACGGTAACGAAACGGCCAAGCCACATTTTGACTACGGTGTGTAGAGTTTGTAAAGTTAGGTTTTGTATAGTAAGGGCATGTAGAGAGAGCTTGGCTCTACATGAGATCTGATAACTTTTTGACAGTGCGAGCCATTGTCTTGGCAACATTTGACATAAAAATGTTTTTGGTGGGATTACTCTTTTCAAAACAAGCTTAGACTCATTACATTATATTACATTCTAATCGCACTGACAGCAATTGCCCAGCGCGGCGGCAATTATCTCTATGGCTTCTACCGTGTTACACATTAGGTGCAGCATAGACGACGGACTTTTTGTGCGACGAAGGAGTTTGCGGCACACAAAAAGTCTGTGTGAAAACAATGGGTTACTGCTTAGAATTGTACAGGTTCTATTTTCACATACAGACTCAAAAGTTCGGCGCGTTACGGTCTGTCGTCTGCGCTGCACCTTAATAAAATTATGCTTGGAACTAACTTATAGACAATACACAGCCTAAGCCGGTAGACGGTGTAAAGTCATTTTGTTAACGTTGATAAATGACTTCATTATCATCAGTTTACTTATTAAATATTTATTCAGTCTACTTTGTAATTTTGTCGCCGCGCCGGGGCACGCAATTGTTTTCAGTGCGATTAGAATTTAAATATTATGTAATGAATCTAAGCTTTGACGAAAAAGGTATTGAAAAGGTATTGAAAAGGGTAATTGGTGAGTTTATTGCCGGCTCTTCTCAGCAAATGCAACCTTCCGAACCGGTATTAGAGTATTAGAGTCAGACTTTTCATAAGTGCCTGCGAAGGTCTATTTGAATAAATGATTTTGAATTTTGGGCGATACTCCACCACGCGTGCCCACTGCGGATCGGTGGAGGGAGGAAAGAAAGGATTTTCCTAAATTCAACCTCTTAAAAGGTAAACATAGGGGATTGTTTTAAGAACCCGCGGGAAATAAAGCTAGCATTTATCATATCAAATCAAATCAAATCAAAATTCTTTATTTGTGGTCACAGGTTGTTTAAATGATAACTTAAATAGGTCTTATAAATAGTTCCACTGTGACTTGCCTATATAGGCGTACAAAATAAATAAATAACACAAAATTAAAAAATACAAGTAATGGGCAATAATAACAATGATCAAATTAAAAATTATTTGAAACAAAATATCAACATTAAATGTCAAAATTAAAAAATTAAAAAGGGTGCGGTCAAAAACAATACTATAGATCTTAAATTACAATATAAAAAAAACACAAGTCAATAAAGGATAACAAAATTCACCAATAGAACAAAATTAAATATCTATGTCACAGTGATTTTGCCAATTACCTAATTCATAGCGGTCCGTCCGAGCAAAAACAGAATATACCTAAACACAACATGATGTCATAGTGTGATGGTGTCATTTAAGAACTCATTCACGTTATAGTAAGCCTTACCAACAAGAAAGCCATGAAGTTGCTTTTTAAAAATGTTGATGCTTTCATTGCGCAAAGCGACCGGTATTTTATTGTATATAATTGGTGCCATACAGAAAAAACTCTTGTGCATTAGAGTTGTTTTTGAAGGTAACAGACATAAATCATCCCGGTGGCGGGAACTATTACGATGACCATACAGGTGTTGATTGCATTTAACGAAAACAGCACATTCAAATATATATATACTTGGATAGGTTAGAAGCTTGAGTGACTTGAAATGTGGCTTACAAGTATCTGTTTGCCGTAACTGGAGCATAGCCCTGACACATTTCTTTTGGGATCTAAATACTAATTCCTTATCAGTTGAGTTGCCCCAGAATATGATGCCATATCTGATGATAGAAGCCACATAACCGTGATATGCTGTGAGCAATGTGGATCGATTGACAATTGGTCTAAGCTTGCTTAAAGCATATGAAAATTTACTAAGCTTTTTACATACGGATTCAACGTGCGGTTTCCATGTAATTTTTTTGTCTATATAAATGCCTAAAAACTTGGTAACATCTGTTTCACTTATTTGCTTGTTCGCAAAATGTATGTTCAGATTATGTAACTTATTAGATCGTTGATAAAAATTCATGAGTTTAGTTTTATCTAAATTAATTCTAAGATTATTACTTATTAACCATTTTATTATCAATCCTAATGTCTTATTTATATCATTTTCAAAAGTTGTCAAATCGTCACCTAAAAATAGTACCGTGCTGTCGTCTGCAAATAAGGTCATGTGATGATTCGTTACTTTTGGGAAATCATTTATGTATATCAGAAAAAGTAATGGACCTAATATACTGCCCTGAGGTACACCATATTGAGTGTATCGTAAATCAGAGGTGTAATTGGTTACGGTTTTAGTTTTTCGACATATTCTACTGATTTGAGTCACTTGCTGTCTTCCAGTTAGATATGATTTAATTAATTTATGTACATTTCCTCTGACCCCGCAAGCATACAATTTACGTAGTAGAGTTCTATGATCTACACGATCGAAAGCTTTGGTCATATCCATGTATAACGCTACTGCCGGTACTCTATTATCAATTCTCATCATTATTTTGCATAGAAAGTCATATACAGCCATATTAATTGATTTATTTTTCCTAAAACCCATCTGTTGATCTGCTAATATGCTATTAGATTCAAAAAAGTTATTGAGGCAACTGTATATAACTTTTTCGAAGATTTTTGAGAAAATAGGAATCAGCGCTATAGGCCTATAGCAGTTCATGTCCTCTTTATCTCCTTTCTTAAATATTGGCTTAATTATCGTGGTTTTAAGCTTTTCTGGAAAAATGCCATGATCTATACACATATTAACTACAAAGGATATTACCGGAGCAATAATATGTGCTACCCGTTTCACGATTTTCGTTGAGATATTATCATATCCGACGCTGCTTGTATTTTTTAATGAATTTATAATGTTAACTATATCATTTGGATTAACTGAGTTCATGAACACTGAATTACATTGGTTATGTATGTTTTGAGTTATATCAAGTTTACTACCAGTATCAACGTCATTGCTTATGTGGTCAATAAAAAAATTGTTAAACAGAGTTGCAATTTCTACAGGATTATAAATAACGTGATCTTTATCTTTCAGCTTGAGTATCTCCTCTTTGGGATAGTTAAACTTTGTTTCATTTATAATTCTCCAGGTAGCTTTTGATTTGTTTTCTGAGGTGTTGATTATATGATTATTTTGTGCCTTTTTTGTTAGCTTTATAACGGTTTTAAGTCTTCTAGCATATTGCGTAAGTATTTCTTTATTTTCAGAATTCCGGGTTTTTCTATATTTCCAAAGAGATATTCTTTTACGCTTACAGCACGCTTTAATTCCGCGGGAGATCCATTTTGGGCGTCTGTTACATGATATTTTCAGCCTTATAATAGGAAAACATAAATTATAAAAAAGGTCAAAGATTTCAAAGAAAGAGTTAAAAGCATTGTTGGGCTCATTCGTTTTATATGTATTGTCAAAACTAAGTTGCAGCAAACATTCTATGAACTTTTGTACATTTTCATCTGAGTAGTCACGCTTGAGAACATACCAATACTGCAGAGTACACGTTTTTTTGGCGGGGCACCTCAATAATTGCGCTGTATGGTCGGATAATGCTAGCTCTATAACTTCAGCCTTGCACCCACGAATATTAAAAAGAATATTGTCGATACAAGTGCCACTGGCCAGACGAGTTGGTACCTTAACGGCAAACCTAATATTATAACTACGACATATATCTTCAAAGTTTAATGATTGCCTAGTTTCTTTGAGCATGTTAATATTAAAGTCGCCACATATGATGATTTTTTTATTATTTAATTTTAAAAAAATATGATTTAATTGAAAGAAAAATGTGTCAAAAGCTTGAGAATTATTATTAGGAATTCGGTATATACAAATAATATAAATTTTATGGTCTGTTAATTCAATAGCAGAACACTCTACAATATTCGACACGGATAGGTTAGCAATTTCGGAGACGGGTCTGAATTTATGTCTGTTATTTACCAAAATACACGAACCGCCATTTCGTTTGTGTCTTGCAAAACATGATGCTAGTCTAAAGTTTGGCACATAAATGAGGTTAACATCATCTTGAGACATATTGTGTTCCGTGATACATAGAATATCGATTGGTCTACCCTTGTCACCAAGGTCATCAATACTTAAGGTCAGTAGGTCATTTTTATTGATGAGCCCGTTTATATTTTGATGTAAAATGTATATAAAGTTATGTACGAAAAAAATCATGGTTCGAGTCAGAATCAGAATCAACGTGATCATTGCTTGGTACATATGGTTCTAAGCCGGTTTGGGTACTTTTATTTTCTAAAATACCGTTACAAAATACATCAACTGGCTCCAAGTCTGCCTGTGTACTTTTACTTACAGTTTTAGGGCTATTAAAATGTTCGTTGCTTTTAGCTAAACAAAGATATTCGTTATATTTACACATATCAATCCTATAACTCAAATGAAGGATTTCTTTCAGTAAGGAACGGCTCAAATTTAATTTAAAGTCACGTTTAGATGGAATCAAAATGGAGTAGTTCATATCCATAAAAATTGCATTATTAAAACCTTTACAAATGAATTTCAGTTGATAGTTAAGCTTATTTTCATTGAGAATATTGTTGTAAGGTATTTCACTAACAATAACATTAGTATGACGAGTCGAATTAAGCCAAAGATTAAGGGATAACTGCAATTCAAATGGATTTCTATCATTTGTACCACCTATCAATATTACGTAGTCGTTATCTGTTAATTTAGATATTTCTCTCTTGGATGATTCTATAACATCACACAGTTTTGCTCCAGATTTCGATGTACATGTCACCTGGTATTTGGCTCCTAATAAATCTTGTAGTATTTTACAGATACCTCGTCCTTGTTGGTCCGCAATTATAATGACTTGTCTTTTTGCTGATTGACGGTTACTATAATAGCTCGGATTAACTTCCTGTCTTTCTACATCATCACGATTATCTAGTAGAATTTTCGTGCACACATCTGCATTGACCGTACAGGTAACGCCATCTATCGGGATTTCTGTTAAGCTAGCAAACTTATTTTGGCTATTAATAGTGCTCTCTATATGGCGGTAATGAAGATGATTATCTTGCAAGCTGTATTTCTTGATTGGTGTTTCCTTCGAGGTGTCATGGAGATTTGAGCACACACTTTTGTCAAGATGGAGAGGTGATATTCTTGGTAATCGCATTCTTATATTTAACATTTTCCTTCGCATAGGTGTTGAGACGTGTTTATTTTGTAAAGAAGTGTGGTCAGTAGCAAGCTTTTTAAGAATATCAATTTTTTTGTCTTGATCTTGCACTGTTATCTTAAGTTCATTGTTTTCAAGTATTAGATTTTCTATTTCTTGGTCAGCACTGTCTAGTTTCCGTTTCAAAATATCTAATTCATTCCTTAATTCCTCGTTAGCCATAGTTTCACTATTTTGTGTCGCACTATGAAGGCTTAATATTGTTGAATCAAGTAATGTAGAATTTATTATATCATGCGACATTACTGATAAATCTAAATCTGATCTCGATCGTTGAATTTTCTTACGCATCGTTATGTTGTCCATGTTTATAAATATTAAAAAAACTCTATCACGCTCTTTTCTGAGATTCGAACCCGAGCCTCTCGGATCGTAAGTTAGTTGCGTTAACGCTGAGCTAAGATACTCGTAACTATATTTGCGAAAGTTGGTTTTGCTTTCTGGGATCAAAAATGATCAACCAGCTGATTCATCAGCTGATTATGACAGTTTGAGGAGGTAGACAAATGCTGGAACTTAAATACACCCTCACTTATTTAAATGTTAATGTTCTTATATCACTTTTATTCGTTATTCTTAGTTTATATGTTTGCACTTTAATAGATATTGCTTAATTTTTAATCATACCAATTTTACACATTTGTTCTTTATAATTCTAATTAGTTATCACTTGAAATTGAGTTTTTATTAAGGTTTGTTTGGAAGCACTTTACACTTTAATTATCTTTTTCAGTTTTACGTATTTTATCTAGATAACACTGTCACGTACTTATTAGAGTATTATTCACATAAGTTAGGCGTTTATATTTCGGTAAATAGATTATACTAATTTTAAAAGTTGATCGTATACGGAGCTAATGTTTACTCGGACGGCAGCGCCATCTCTCCTTTTCCATAAATCATGTAATGACGTCACATACTTACCTATTCACTTCAACGTCAAAATAACTATAATAGTTAATGTCAGTTCAACATGCAAGGTCTTGCTTAGCTGACATAACTATTATTGAACTTTTTAGCTTTTCCACTTTTTAGTTTACCGTAGTTGAATTTTTCATAAATTGTTCATCAAATAACCCAACGTCTCAATAAACTAGCAAGTATATCTATTTACCAAACGTTATTCCTAGGTGAATTTTATTTTTTTTTTTTTTAAGTTTATGTATGTTCCGTATGTCGCGACCGGTCCAAATTGCTTGAGAAGGTAGACCGTTCTAATTCTCTAAAGACATGATGTCTCGTAAGTTTCTCTAAATTTTTACCATTTTCCGTACTTCCAAATAGGATGCGAATATAAGGTAACCCTATCGTAACTTTTATATATCATATATAACTTTTTATAGGTATCATAACTTTATCGATATGCCAAAAATCATTAGTACCACAATTGATGGTAATAGTATTGTTTGTATGTATTTGGGCATTTTTTTTTATACAACTTAGTCGGTAAACAAGCATACGGCCCACCTGATGGTAAACGGTTACCGTAGCCATATGGACGCTTGCAACACAAGAAGCATCGCTCACGCGTTACCGTCCTTTCCCCCCTCCCCTATGAGCTCTGGCGACCTTACTCACGCGCAGGAACACAACTTTACACAACGTAAAGTTATTTGGCTGCGGTATTCTGTAAGGTGGAGGCACTTCCCCAGTCGAGATGCTTAAAGCAAAAGCTTATACTGTTGTTAGCTCTGTCATTGATACATTTCATATTTTTTTACAAGAAATAAGAAATAATCTCATTATTTAATGGTCAGACCATCTTGGTACTTTAAATGGTAAAGAGTGACGACGACGGTAACTTTATAGCGTCGTGCATTATAATTTATGGTGTATGAAACGCTTATAAAATTCAAATAACGCTACCCATGTCAGCGGACTGCGGTTCAATTCCCATGAGAAATTATCACGAATCTGACTTGAATAAGGGTTGATTTAGCTAAGCTTGTAATATTTGAGTAAAACATAGCTTTAGTGATTTTTATGCTTGATTTTAGTGGCTATATGAGCTGTTTCTCGATTCAGTTTATGGAAATTCAATCGAATCGACAA
Organism: Achlya flavicornis; assembly: GCA_947623365.1. Lineage (NCBI taxonomy): Eukaryota > Metazoa > Arthropoda > Insecta > Lepidoptera > Drepanidae > Achlya > Achlya flavicornis. Next base: position 12,913,710 of record OX392482.1, read on the forward strand.
TATTCCATAATAATTACCGAACGTGCTCGCAAAATTTCATGAGAATTGGTTGAATAATGCGACGTAGAGGAAAATAGCCGGACAGATATACTAAAGCATTTTGCCCAAGTTAAAACGGAGACGAAGAAGATTCATCAAGTTAAAAATAAATATATTACCATAGAAATAAATATGCCTAGAAAGAACGTTGCCATACTACACGAATATATAAAACAGGCTGCTGCGCGTAACAGCTACGCTTTACGCTCCCTCTGCGTCATTGTCATAGTGACGTTCATAATGATAATAGTTGTTGAAATATTCCAATTAAAATCGGGAGAAAGTTAAATATTGAACATTATTTTGTATTTTTATTAATTTTTATTTGATTTAGCCTCTAACAGTTAGAGGCTATTTTTATCGACGCGTGCACAGCTGCAACACTCTATCTGGATGTATCCTTAATCAAAGTATATTACCTAGTAAAGCTAGTAAATTTTAGGTGCGTTCCCTTCAAGTAATATGTAAGTGATTTTATTTCATTTCATAGACTTACTCTAAATGATTAAAAAGGTAACTAAATAAATAAATAGATCAATTTAAATGAAGCTCATCGGTTATTCACAATCAGTATCGTGTCCTCTTTATATTGTTATTTATGGTCGAAAAACGAGAGATAACAAACACGAAATTCCATTTAACGAATCCCCAAAAGCATAACAATAAACATTTCAACATAAAATTAATATGACAGTGCAAAATGTGTTTTATTCATTGAGCCTAAAATACACTTAAGAATGGAATCTTTTACATATGAAAAATAATATATCTTACTATATTCGCAGTACGTAGGTACATAATTACAAAATCATGTAGAGCAGTCGGAGTCTTCTCACCGGTGGTAAATTCAACTGTATGTACCAAAACGTTCATAAGTGCCTTACCAGGGCCTAAACTGAATAAATGACTTTTTGATTTTTTGATTTTATTTTGAGCATTTTTATTTATATTTTGTGAAGATGTTCTCATATTGGTGGTGGACGGGCTGGTTTGCGCGGCTGGTTAAGATTCCAGCTATCGCGCAGCAGGTCGTGGATTCGATTCCCACACATAACATGCATTTGTGTGCATAAACATGTCTGGTTGTAAATTATGAATATGTTAAAAGGTTCCCAGCAGGAGCTGGCAACGTTATCTCCTTGGATGCGATGGCGACAAAAGCTCTTCGCCCTCCAGCTCCCGTCTCTCGAGGCCTCGATGAGTGTTGACGATAAAATATGACCGAAGCGGCGATATTTCCATTATTCGGTCGACTGGCTGTCTCAAAGCACTCAAATCTATCACCTTTGGGTCCTATATACCGACTCATCCGGTTTTTGATCTCGGATTTAACTGAAGTATGATTTAAACAAAAAAATTATGAGAATCTGCATAGAATTGCAATGACAGGTTAAGAATGAAAATAATACATTTATTCACGACGACACAAAATTACATTAAACTTCACTTATAAGGACACGTGCACAAAAAATAGGAACAATAATCTAATATCGCACTAAGACACGGTAGGTAGGTACTTTCCGACAGAGGTAGCCCGCAAGAAAGGTACTACAAAGGATTCATTCCGTTTACGTCGCGCGTAGCTCTACGTCGCGTCCGTCTACGGTGATTCCGCCTACGTCGAGTCTTGCGACGGTGCGTCTGCTCGCTTATGACGTCATAGTGTACAGTAAGCCTACGAAACATCGTTTTTTTTCAGTTTTATTCAAGAAAGTACACTGTGCTATGTTATGCTTGAACTGAAGGTAACTTCAGTAGCTTTGAACTTCATGAGTGCTAAATGACTTTGACTTTAACTTCCTTGCCCAACAGCTTAATGGCCAGAACTCGGCAAAAGTATATAATATTACAGCTCAAATTACATTAATCCTTATAACTGACCCATCGATCGAGGTGTAAACATTAACCCCCTTATTAATAAATAAGTTGTAAGTCAAGTATAGTAATACCTAGGTTTTAAATATATCCGTCACTTTCTAATGTCATATAACAAAAAGAGCTGGGCTATTTAATACCTGGGTATTACAAAACTGACTAAAACCTTATTTATTAACAAGGGGGTAAAAGTCTCGATAAGAAAATTACAATCTTACCTTGAAAATCAAGAAATTAACAAATTCAAATTCAAATTCAAAATCATTTATTCAAATAGACCTTCGCAGACACTTATGAAAAGTCTGACTCTAATACTCTAATACCGGTTCGGAAGGTTGCATTTGCTGAGAAGAGCCGGCAATAAACTCAGCAATTACTCTTTTCAAAACAGGCTTAGTTTCATTACATAATATTTACATTCTAATCGCACTGAAAACAATTGCGTGCCCCGGCGCGGCGGCAAAATTACAAAGTTACAAACACATCCAACACAATATTAAATATACGTTTTTTTCCTAAATATAGTTCAAATCATAAGAAAGTTAATTACCTATCGCTTTAGTTTTTAGGGTTCCGTAGCCAAATGGCAAAAAACGGAACCCTTATAGATTCGTCATGTCTGTCTGTCCGTGTATGTCACAGCCATTTATTTCCGAAACTATAAGAACTATAATGTTGAAACTTGGTAAGTAGATGTATTCTGTGAACCGCATTAAGATTTTTACACAAAAATAGAAAAAAAACAATAAATTTTGGGGGTTCCCCATACTTAGAACTGAAACTCAATTTTTTTTTTTTCATCAAACCCATAAGTGTGGGGTGTCTATGGATAGGTCTTCAAAAATGATATTGAGGTTTCTAATATCATTTTTTTCTAAACTGAATAGTTTGCGCGAGAGACACTTCCAAAGTGGTAAAATGTGTGTCCCCCCCCCCTGTAACTTCTAAAATAAGAGAATGATAAATCTATAAAAAATATATGATGTACATTACGGTGCAAACTTCCACTGAAAATTGGTTTGAACGAGATCTAGTAAGTAGTTTTTTTTTAATAGGTCATAAATTGAAATTAATATCAAATACTCAGGTCTATACTACCATTTACTTATATACCTACAGGTTTGTACGGAACCCTCGGTGCGCGAGTCTGACTCGCACTTGGCCGGTTTTTGAATAAGCGATTCAGTTCTTCATAATCTAAAAAAAGTTAAGCCCTTAAGTTCATGGTGGGCTTCGAACCTCGTCATTGCATTTGACGACAAATCAGTATTGATACGTATCCATAAATTCAATCCCCATTCACTTCTCCAAGATAATTCCTTTGCATTTCATTGGCGGTTAAGGAGACTAATTAGTCTTTTGTGTAAATCCTTACAAAATGGCACCATAAGAAATCATTTCAATGGTCGTCATGGGACTCTAGCAGGGGTTCCAGAGGGTAAGTTATGGGGTTGGGAACTGGGGCAAGGCCGCTGTCGTAAAGTGTGATCCGATATCATATATTTTTATCTTTAAGACAATTTTATTAGGATAGATATATTTAGGGTTACGCCTGGCAGTTTGTTAATAGGGGCCAGTGGGATGATCGAAATGGTTTTATTTTACAAGTTTTTTATTAACTTGCAATGTAAGTATGTATGTTGGGGCAAGTCTTGCAAGGCGAATTTCGCCCATTTCCAGTGGTCGGATTGTCTTGATATTTGGTATAAATTAGAATATTGGAAGACAATGCAAATACAGTCAACAAAAAGTAGAGTCACCAAATAACATAATGGGACTGTTTTACAAAAAACTTAAACCGAATTCAAAGTACACTAAGAAGTAATCAAATCCTGATCTGATAACAATGGGACCAAACGGGAAGTGTACCCTTCCAGTCGAAAAAAGAATTTACCAAATCGGTTAATAAATGACGGAGTTATGAGGTAACAAACATAAAAAAACATACAACCGAATTGAGAACCTCCTCCTTTTTTTGAAGTCGGTTAATAAAAACTAGCGGCCCGGTACGTGCTTCGCTACGTATAAAGTGAAATAATAAAAATGTGATAAATGAAGAACCGCTCGACCGATTTTGTGCAAACTTCACATAAACCATCTACTAAATAGTCCGAACAAAGCCTAAACATTTGGTTCGGATAGGTGAGCCCGTTCTTGAGTTATAAAATTACAACGAAAAGTGGCATTGATTTTTATATATATAGATATTTTTTATAAACGTCTGTTAAAATAAGAACAATATAATGGCCTAATTATAGCATCTTAAGTAACTGAGTTTTAAAGATTACAGAGCCAGATTAAAAAAAATGCAATTCATTCGACGTATTACAATTAAAGGTTACAAATAAAATTAACAATGGAAATCATACCTTGTATGTACCGTCTATTAACTTAAAACCTATAAAACTAGAATATAAAAACACTCAATGAAATGCTCTCTATTTTCAGTTACAGAGAGCTGTGTACTGCGCACGTTTCACGCTTGGACGGGCTTTACATTTCATAGTTGAATAAATTTACGGAATCCTTTGCTGTGAATAAATAATTTGACCACAAAGTTTTTTAAAAAGGATTCCTATATGGATATTTGTGAAGTCAATTATATGGAAAGTCTCTCTCACTCTCTTCAATAGTGGTTCCCTCATCGTGGTCTTGGGCTCTGGATTAGAATGGATGGATGGATTAGAATTCAAAAATGAAATTGAGCTTTTGGTAAACAGCATAAACCTTAGTATAAGTGGACGAGTAGGTAGTTCCCTGCTGGCGGGCGGAATCTATTAATATTTTAAAGAGATCACATTTATAGGATTGAATGTATGAGGTTATCTCCGGAACTACTTATCTGATTTTGAAAAATTTATTCAAATCGGTCCAGCCGTTTAGGAGGAGTTCGGTGACAAACACACGTACAAACCCCTTATCAATCTACTGAGATTTTCTATAGTGGCCACCTTCACCAACCGCTAGGTCATAAAAGACGGCACACTAGTCCTGGCAACCCCTTACGAAGCGTCAGAGACCCTCTGCGGTAGGTCACGCCGCCAGAGTACTCGCCCCTGGTACTCGTGAGAAAATGTGAGTCGCACCGTGATTGCTCACTACCATTTGTCCAGAATGGTACCGGAGCTGTTAAAAGTCGCTCACCACGCGCACCCCACTAGCTGCGTCTGTGCCAGTACTTACGCAAGCGCAAGCACTAGCACAAACACACCCTAGGGTGCTTGCGGATTCAATCCCCGCTGGGGACGCCAGAGAAGCTGACTTCCATTTCTCCATGAATGGTACCGGAGCTGTCATGCGCGCTCACTTCCCAATACGAATCCACGTATCTACCCAATGCCTACAGCTGGGTTGCCGGAAAACTAATCCAACGGGTAGCCCTCTACTTTCTATCCAGGAAAGTGCCGGAGATGCAGTTCACTCACAGGAGCTCATCTGCTTAAGGATTACTCACTAACCCCGCGTCTGAAAATACAAACACTCGTTGCGCGCGAGGAATGACGCTCGGTCACACATACCGAACAGACAACATGCCACCATCTGCAACTAACCACATAGACCACCGCGAGACCAACACCAACGTCAGGTACCGCCTTAATAAAGGCGGTGGCCTACCTGACCCCGCGTACCCTGATCCAAACAGCCGGACCCGTAGTTCCAGCTGCGAGCCCCATCTACCCGGGTACCTGTAGATAGGGAAAACACACGTACAGTTGATTTTTTTTGTATGCGTTTGGGTGACGCCCTGGTTGGTTTAGATATATAGGGTAGGGTAGGGTAGGGTAGGTAGGCACCACGCGAACGAAGTCGCGCCGGGCAGGTAGTTATAATATAAATTAATAAAAAAACAGATTGAGAAACTCTGCTGTGGCCAGCGTTCTGCAAAAAAATATTTAAGTAAATGCTAGCTGAACTCCCATTGGTCCACTTGACTTCGACACTCGATTACTTCACCAAATAACATTACCTGATACAGAAGTTTTAAACTTGAAGCGACTAGATTACGACTTGTAGAGAAACTCGTAGTAACGACTCCAGTAGAATGACCATAAAAGACTGACTTTCAATTAGTTGGACGGACATTCTCGCTTTAAACACTCGAGTACTTAAATGTTGTTACAAAGCGTATAATTTGGAACATGCGCTGAATACTGTAATTTGTTACTTGGCTTTGTTCATTTAGTGTTCCTTTTTATGTGAACTCAATTAATTAATTGAAAATTTAATTAATTGAGTTCACAATTTTCAATTAATTTAATTAATTGAAAAATGGTAAAGCGAGGTTTCCTATATTTTGTTTGCATAACAATGAGAATAGCTCTTATGTACATAGATGCCATAATTATACATTCTCATTCTTTTTTTTAATCATAAATGAGAAAATCATAAATTAACACATAATTTATCGCGAAGCTTTTAGCTTCGCGATAAATTAAATGCATTATCTATATATATAAAATGCTTTGTCCTGAATGACTGACTTACAATCAACGCACAGCCTAAACCGCTGATCGTAGAGACCTGAAACTTGGAGGGTGTGTTCTTTGTATGACGTAGGCATCAGATAAGAAAGGATTTTCCGAAATTATACCCCTAAGGGGGTGAAAAACGGGGGCAAAGTTTGTATGGGACAACGTGATTCCTTGGTCCGATCTACTTCAAATTTTGCATAAACATTCCGTAACAGAATTGATGGAAGATGTGTTTCGTATTTTATTGAAAATCATCACCTGACGGGGTCAAAAAGGGGTAGAAAGTTATTTTAGGGGTGATTTGCATCGAAGTTGATATCAATACTCCTTGGTATTTTTGATTTAAATTACATTTTTTATTTTGACACATGTTTGAAATCTCAATCCGATTTTCACAGATTACAGAATAAGGCAGATGGAGCGAACGGAACACGGGAGTGAGGCCAATAAAGCAAATACAAATTGAAAAACACATACCTGGTATTCACTTTTGATTTTGTATTTGCTTTGTTTAAAAAACTTTATTTAACTAAAAACACTTTCTTTTAAATTTATTTATTTATTTTTATTAGGGACAGCAACAGCCTCAAACAAAATGAATAACATTGTTGTACTTAAAAATGTTAGGCCAATTACAGCTATCCACATCTTAATATATAAAATGATAAACTGATTGTTGATATATCAGCGCACAGCCCAAACCGCTGGACCTAGAGATTTGAAATTTTGCACACAGATACCTTATACAGTGGAGACATCCACTAAGGAAGGATTTATGGAAATTCCACCCTTAAGAGGGTAAAATAGGGGATGACAGTTTGTATGCAAGTCCGTCAGTTTTGAAGTTAGGATCTTCAAATTTTGTGTTTAGGCTGACGATTGAAAATTAATGTATAGTTATCTCAGCATTTGTGATAATTCCATCCCCGAAGGGAGGAAAAGGGGGATGAAGTTGGGTATGCAAGGCCTTCAATGTCAAAGTAAACTTCATGAAATGTATTATTATACGGTGTAGGCATCCACTATGGAAGGATTTTCGGAAATTCCACCCCTAAGGGGGTAAAATAGGGGATGAAAGTTTGTATGCAAGTCCGTCAGTTTTGAAGTTAGGATCTTCAAATTTTGTGTTTAGGCTTACGATTGAAAATTAATGTATAGTTATCTCAGCGTTTGTGATAATTCCACCACCGAAGGGAGGAAACGGGGGATGAAGTTGTTAATGCAAGTCCTTCAATTTGAAAGTAAACTTCACTAAATGTATTATTATACGGTGTAGGCATCCACTAAGGAAGGATTTTTGGAAATTCCGCCCCTAAGGGGGTAAAATAAGGGATGAAAGTTTGTATGCAAGTCCGTCAATTTTGAAGTTAGGATCTTCAAATTTTGTATTTAGGCTGACGATTGAAAATAAATGTATAGTTATCTCAGCGATTTTGATAATTCCACCACCGAAGGGAGGAAAAGGGGGATGAAGTTGTGTATGCAAGTCCTTCAATTTGGAAGTAAACTTCACTAAATGTATTATTATACGGTGTAGGCATCCACTAAGGAAGGTTTTTTTGGAAATTCCACCCCTAAGGGGGTAAAATAAGGGATGAAAGTTTGTACGCAAGTCCGTCAGTTTTGAAGTTAGGATCTTCAAATTTTGTATTTACGCTGACGATTGAAAATTAATGTAAAGTTATCTCAGCATTTATGATAATTCCACCCCCGAAAGGGGAAAAAGGGGAATGAAGTTGCCTTCAATTTCACGTTAAACTTCACTAAATTTATTATTATACAGTGTAGGTATCGAGTAAAGAAGATTTTTGGAAATTCCACCCCTAAGGGGGTAAAATAGGCCATGAAATTTTGTATGGAAGTCCGTCAGTTTTGAAGATAGGATCTTCAAATTTTGTGTTTAGGCTGACGATTGAAAATTAAAGTAAAGTTGTCACAGCGTTTGTGATAAATCCACCCCCGAAGAGGGAAAAGGGGGATTAAGTTGTATACGAAAATCTTTCATTTCCATAGTAAACATCACTAAATTTATAATTATAAAGTGTAGGTATCCACTAACGAAGGATTTTTCAATATTACACCCCTATGGGGGTAAAATAGGGGATGCGAGTTTGTATGAAAATCCATCAGTTTGGAAGTTAGGACCTTCAAATTTTGTGTTTAGGTTGATGATTGAAAATTAATTTATATGTGCCTCAGCGTTTTCGATAATTCCGACCCCGAAGGGGTAAAAAAGGGATGAAGTTGTGTATGGAAGTATACTAAATTTATTATATAAGCTTGGAATATAATTAAAATTTGGAAACTAACGCAAAGAATATCGGTGTTGTTGGAATTTGATCCATTAATGAGTGAACAGGGGGATTAAATTTTGTATTTAAGCTGTTCATTCACATAATTTTGTATTCAAGTAAAATAATGTACACGTGTATCATGTTATTAAGAAGCCTACTGCCGCCCATCTATCTGTCTGTCTGCCACGAGAAAAATTCTCAGCTGTCTGGTTGAGGAACTTTTGGATAGATCTCCGCCCGTGTCGATCCGTCTGTCTGTCTGTCTTCTACGGGTAATTTTTAAATTATTATTATTATTTAAATTTAATACTAAGGTGTCAAACAAGCATACGGCCGGCCTGATGGTAAGCGGTCACCGTATGTATCACTCGTGCGTTGCCGACCATACAGAAATATCTTCACACCCTGGCGCCATGGCGGGGAGCTCATTCCACAGCCTGAGTTTACGCGCTAGAAAACTCCTTTGAAACCGCACAGTAGAAACCATTTCGGTTCCAATATGATGAGTATGGACTCCCCGTCGATGGCGAGAGTTGCGATGATAGAAGGTAGCCCGTGAGCATCAAGTCAAACAATTCTTCAGAGAACTGTCCGTTGTACAAGCGGTACACACATATGGAGGCAAATTCTCTCCTCAGACTGACAGATAGACAGAAACATCTCAGCTGTCTGGAAATTATTGAGGAACTTGTGGATATAGGTGTATTCGTCTGTCTGTCCGTGTGCCATGAGCAAATATCTCAGCTGTCATGAAATGGTTGAGGAATTTGTGGATAGGTCTCATGGCGTAATTTTAGATAAATAATCCCGATCTCGACACCTCCCAAAAAAAACATATTTCTTCTTCAGCTAATCGGACAGTGTATGTATGCATATTTCTGCCGGTAGATTTTCAGATCTTCTTCTTCAAATCGGGCAGGACTGTTTCAGTTTTATGTGGCATGTTCGCATGTAAGCTCTCAATCTTCCTGAACTTTTGTCAAATATCACACGTAGTGGCGGGCTATAGCCATGAACAAAGCTCTATATTGTTACAATGATTCATATCTAGAAAAAAGAAATAATCTACGCGGACGAAGTCGCGGGCTAAAGCTAGTGTACCTATAAAACTACACTTCACAAATTAATGAAGTACACAGTTTCATACAAAAATTAAAACTGCTTACGTCATCTGCTTCAAACGAAGCGAACTCTAAAGATTATATTTACAAGCATTTTATCAGAAGAAAAGAAACTAAGAGTTGCCGATCTCAGCGAAAGAATCAAAGGATTTTTTCATCTTGCTCAGCGCTGAATAAAAGGGAAGTTGACGCTTTAAAGCTGAAGTGTGGGAACATACGCAGGTTTATTGTGTTAGGTGATGCTGTAACTTGAGCAGTAAGTTTTCACTTTCAATAGGTGGGATATGGTGGGATTGTATGTAATAAGTGACACTTGTGAGCCAATCCTTTGTAGACATTGTGTGCTCATTTTTTTTTTTTTTGCTTAAATCTCAAACGATATTAATGCAAACTGAGCACGAGCCGCCGGCTCGGCTCGTGCTCAGTTGAGTGCGCAGTCGAGCGCGAGCCGAACGCTCGTTCGAGGCTCCCAAAGTCCGTCTACGCTACGAATTCGTGTTCTGCGTGTTCGCTCGGCTCGTATATATCTGTAAGCATACAGCCCGCCTGTTGGAAAGCCTTGGGCCCCCAAGGGAGCTAACATGAAACATTTTATATACCTATTTTATTTCAATAGGCTGACAAGACTGATTCAGTCTTATTTTTGATGATAGTAAGCGGTTACCGTAGCCTATGGACGCTTGCAACACCAAGAATATCACGCGTGCGTTGCCGTCACTGCAAAATCTCTTCACACCCCTTTTGAAGAACTTTTGTTGCTTTTACTCCATTGGGAAAACCACGGAAGTTTATTTTGTCTAGTATCTAGTTTTAGCCACCGTGACACTAAAATAGTGTCAGTAAGATCAGAATGTATAGTTATTTAATGAAATTAACCTTGATTTGAAAAGATTAATTGCTGTGTTTAATGCCGGCTCTTCTCAGCAAATGCAACCTTCCGAACCGGTATTAGAGTATTAGAGACAGACTTTTCGTTAGTGCCTGCGAAGATCGAAGGAAAAGAATAAATTATTGTGAAGGTAGACGAACCACCTGTAGTAAGTGGTCACTGCTGCCAATGGCCGACCTTGATGAGCTTTTTTTCGAAGAACCGTTCGCTAAGCATATCGTAGCGCTTGAGGCAACATGGTAATGGAGAGCTCATTCCACATCCTAAAATGGTCCGTGAAAAAAAAGGGGATTCACAAGTTAAGTAAAGACCCCTGGGGGTACGTCTGGACCACTTTGGGATTCACTGGTTTAAGCCGACACGCTTGCAATTCTGCCACATATGTTTCAGTTCAACTTTGTTAACATTTATACAACACGGTTTACAACCATGGTCGTTACAAACTTACAAACTTATTTGTATTCTTTAATATAAACGACAAAGTAATCTGTAACTTTTGATATTGCTGGCTCAACAACGCTCTCAAACTTGGCAACACTGTAACGAATATTCATTTATTGCGTTGTTTTTTATGATTAAAATGAGATGTTTTCTGAGTTGTGTTGATAAATAAAGGTTATAAAACCAGGCAAGTGTGTGTCGGACTAGGTACGGTTTGTAGGTTCCGTAGAATGTGGGTACAAACTAGAAAAAAAAATACAATGTTAATTTTATTGATTGTGTAATATATTATGGTACCAATGTTAGGTAAAGTAGGCAATAAACAAAAGTTTTACAAGAAACTCAAATAGCGGTCTGCTGAAAATTCAGGAAAAATTAATATAGTTTGTATTTGTGTTAAAATTTTTACAAAAAATATATAAAAAATAATCTACAATTATTGCCTCTTCTGCTGATAAACGGCAAGTGTTCAAATATAAAAAAAAAAACTGAAAACTTTAAAAATGAAAATACTTTAACTTTTAGTTTCCTCCTCCGGAAACTTTTCTCGATTGACAGTCTTTTGTAGCCTAGTAGTAGATAAGAGTAATTAAAGTAGTAAATAAAAAAAAAAACTATGTATAATGCATAATTTTTTTATGAAGCTGAAGAGCCATGGACTATGGTCGGTCACGTCTCCCGACTGTTGAAGAAAAATCGGTCAATAATATACAAAAAACTGAAATAAATATTTGGTTTAATTTTGATACATTTACTGAAAACATTGATAAAGAATAATTAATTTGTTTTGTTTATAATATGGATACTAGGCTGGTTGGGTATTGATAGTTGGGAGATCGAACAGTTACGAAAGACTAACTGCCAGTTTCTGAAAGACAAATCAAAATTAATCTCTTCTTGAAAGTATATAAATAGGCAGTAAGAGTCCTGCAGACTGCCAGCACAGCGCTTCCTCATGGAGTTCTGCCGACTTTAGTAGGAGCACACCACATTAAAATGATGTTATTTGGCTGCAATCTGCGGTTCTGTAAAGTGGAGACTAATTTACATACATGAAGGTATAAAAAAATCAGGACGTAGTGTCGCCCTATAAACGAATGAAGCACCAAAAGGAAGCCGGCGTTCTTGTAAATACATGGCCTCACAAACACATAATATACACCATAGGAAGCCGATCGGTTGTCATTTCACATTGAGACGTTGACAGTGACAATAAGGCTCAGTATCATTTGTGCCTGCTTGTGCCAGAACTCATTTTAGTCACGCATACGTAGGAAATTTTCGGCTTCACTTCATTTTCGCTTGACACTCCGTTTTGATTTTTTTATACCTCTATGTTTACATAAAATCATAAATTTTTCATATCTGCTCATCAAAACAAGTGTGTATAAACAGTTGCCTTATCTGCAAAGCGCCTTAGTTTACTAAAGGTAGGCAACTTAGTCGCTAATAAGACGTTGTTACAGTATTGTTTGAACTTTGACTAGTTAGTTTAGCGTTGTCGGTTGTTACGTCACAAATTCATTAGTACGAGCTATTCAAACGAGGATATTGTTGCTTTAGTAATCGTACTTTTTCTAAAGAGAAGTAGCATAGAGTTATGTCGCTCGAAGAGCAGCTCGGCTGGGTAGTCGAAGTACCTCCACCTTACAGAATACCGCAGCCAATGACTTAATGTTGTGTCCCTGAGTGTGAGTAAGGCCACCGCCGAGGGTGAAAGGTCGGTAAAGCGTGAGTGATGCCTCGTGTGTTGCAAGCGTCCAGGGCTGAGCAGAATCTCATCATTGTGATGATGTTGCCGAAGCTGGTAAGCACTCTATAGTACACAAAGATTTGATACGAACTGTCAGGTGCCCGTCAGGTGCATCTGCCGCTATGTAACTCGAGGGAGGTAGCCAAGCAGGGGCTCTACCGCGTAACTTTGGTGGTAATCATAACGAACACCATTAATTTAAACCAATGACACAATGACGCACGCGTTACGACGCGACGATGACCGTTCCCTGGCCCCTGATTGCATGAAATTCATTAATGGTGTCGTGTCGTTATGGTAGAGCCCCAGGTGGGTACTGCAAAGTACCCTTCCACCGTGCTATGGTTTCCTTACAATGTTTCTTCGCACAGAGCTCAAGGTCATTGTTGGATTCGACCCTCGGTATTTGACGTGAACAGGGGCCCAAGTCTGCTATTTCAATTGTGTTCCAATGAACTTTCAGTGGTGTCAAAATTGTCACATTTTACAGTTTTGGTAGTCTACTTACTAACAGAATAGTGTCATTATGGCACAATGTTGACACCACTGAAAGATCATTGGAACACAATTGAAATAGCAGACTGGGCCCCAGTTGAGCTATAATCAACAAAAAAAATCAAATAACTTTTAATAGTTGACCTAATTATGCTATTATTAGGTATGGTTAACTTAAACCTACCACAATGCCTTCTCCCCTGAGTGACGAAAGGCCAGAAAAAAATAACAAAATCCGGGTCAAAATAAAAACGTCCACAACTCAACCGATTTGTCCTCGGAGTGTCAGAAATACGCATAAATCTCCAACGGGGGACTGTTCAGGGTTGTCAGCGATAGAATTGCTTATTTGTTATTTTGCTTTAGTTTACAGCAAGGTCAACGCAAACTAGAACATTTGTATGTAAAATTGTGGCCAAGTCTCGTAAATGTTTACCCGTAAAACTACTTTGAGAGAAAGTGTATACAAAACTAGATATATCGTTTTCCTGGGATAAAAAGTATCATAATGTGTTTGAGAGAGGTAGAGCATAGCGTTTATTAGCTCAAAGAGCAGCACGATTGGGGAAGTAGGTACTTCCACCACAGAATACCGCAGCCAAGTTACTTTATGTTGTGTAAAGTTGTGTTCCTGCGCGTGAGTAAGGTCGCCAGAGCTCATAGGGGAGGGGGGAAAGGTCGGTAACGCGTGAGCGATGCTTCTCGTGTTGCAAGCGTCCATATGGCTACGGTAACCGCTTACCATCAGGCGGGCCGTATGCTTGTTTACCGACTTAGCTTTATAAAAAAAAAAACATTATTCTATGTGTGTGCCAAATTAAATCCAAATGCATTCAGTAGTTTTTGCGTGAAGAGTAACAAACATATTGACAAATCACATCCTCACATGCATAAAAACGTTTACGTTTATAATATTACTAGCTGTCTCGCGCGGTTTCACCCGCCTTCCCGTGATAAAAAGTACGGGAGTAAGTAAAATGTAGGGGGATAATGTAGCTTCCTATTAGTGAAAGAATTTTTCGAATCCGACTGGTAGTTCCAGTGATTAGCCCGTTTAAACAAACAAACAAACTCTTCCGCTTTATTATATCATTATATTATAGTATAGATTAGTATAGATAAGTAGGATAGTAACCTAGGATAGGATAGTAGGATAGGATACAATTCTAACCAGTATAAATGCGATTATAACTCTGTTTGTAATACTTTCACTAGTAAACCTCAATATCGATTGCAATGAATTTGGTACGTAGATAGCTTATGTTATGGATGTATAAATACCTATTTAAATATGTAATCCTTTTATGCCTTTTGCAGTCGTGACCATGGAACCGTGGGGGTCCGAAGATCGCCGTTTTGCTCGTACTTTGTCATCTAAATTGATCGAGGCCTCCGGAGACCAGCGGACGGGAAAATTTTGCCGTCAACACATCAGCTTGGCTATCCAAAGAGGAAACGCTGCCAGCCTGCTGGGAACTTTGCGTTGATCGGAAGCAGCGGCAGACTTGAGGCAATTTTCTATACATGGTTTATATTTTTTTTTAATTGTGTGGTTGATTATTATCAAAAAATCTACTTAAAAAAATACAAGTAAATTTTTTTTCATCGCAAGTGTGTTGAAACATTGGTACCTATGACACGCGTGTGCATTGATTATTACACTCTCGGCTCATTGAGTGTAACCAACTTTGCACACATGTATCATAATGTACTATTATACTGCAAAAAATACTTCTATATAAATTGTCAAAAAGTACAAATCGAGCTATCTGCGTCTTAATATATAAAATTCATAATTTACACCATAATTATCACACAAACTAGGCTATGGCTCAGAGTATATAAATACTACGTACAAGCTACGGCTTTAACTTAGTAGACAACAGGAAAACCAGTTATTTATTTTATTTTCAATTAAATGCATTATAGGACTAAGCTGTCAACTATATAGCGTGTGAGAAAATATGAAACAATTTTCAATATTATTATATGTTGTTTTTTTTACTACCATTGAGGTGGCAAACAAGCATACGGCCCGCCCGATGGTAAGCAGTTACCGTAGCCTATGGACGCTTGCAACACCAGGGGTATCACTCGCGCGTTACTCTGAAGAAGGGTAACATTATTCTTCCCACCCTTTTTGAAGAACCCCATGCTGTAATTGCATTGCGAAAACCACGGCGGGGAGCTCATTCCATAGTCCGAGCGTCCGCGGAAGAAAACTCCTTTTAGCCCGCACAGTTCGAAACAATTCTGATTTCAATGTGTGTGGATGGATACCCGTCGGTAGATGGTGTGAGTTGCGATGGTGGAAGGTAGCCGTGGGCATCAAGTCAAACATTCTTGAAGTCTTCATTTGTGACCTCTTACGCCTCAGTGGAACAACCAATCGTCAAGATAGGTATGCGGGTAGTCATAACATAGGATAGGTACTTGCTGCGTCTCCATTGAAGCGGGTGAGACTGCGGAGCGGAACGAGGGAGTAATTCGGAGTGGAGTTGGGGACTGTGTCTGTCCATTGATGCATGAGCGAGGTAGTGCGGGGCGTGCGGAGCAGAGTTACCCCGCTGCTGGTTTCTCCACTTCCCCACTCGGCTTTCCCGCTCCACTTCCCCGCTCCGCTTCCTTGCTCCGTTTCCCGATTTTGTATGAATTTTTAAACTAGTTCGCAAATCCCAGATCTGATCAGATCTGAAGACTAGTTCACGGAGATATTGGCATAACTCCGCTCCTCTTCTCTCCGCTTCAGTGAACAGACAGCCTTATTATCCCGAGAAAATATTGAATCCTTATTGAATCCCTAGGGAACGCGAGAGAAACCGCGGTAAGAAAAGTAGTATTGCGTATTCCTATTCAATTCTCTTCTAGAGGTGATTCTACTCGATATACAAGCGTAATAAAAAAATTGTCGCTCTTTTATGTTACACTTTGTATAACATTGCTACATTGGTTTTATAACTACTGTATAACTAAGATAAAATCATGTCATAAATAAGATGACAAATTAAACAACTTTAATCTAATTCTCGCGTTACAATGATACAAAATTGTAACAATGTAAAACGGATGACAATGACATCTTTGATGTCTTATGGTGCGTCCATGCTACGCGAAGCGAGCACGAGCCGAGCCACGAACGAATAGAATTCGTTCGTTGCTCGCTATATCAAGCATGGACGTACTTAACGAGCCTTCAACGAGCCTACAACGAGCGCGATGTGAATCCCTGCGTTCGTGAAAAAAACATACAATCGGGCGGAGCGCAGTCGAATTACACTTTACGAATGCTCGTTCGAGGCTCGCAAGCCCGTCCACGCTACGTATCGTGCTCCCAGTATGCTCGTTCGTGGCTCGGCTCGTACTTGGATCGCCAAGCATGGACGCACCATTCTATATTATAATAGTCTCTGAGTCTATGGGTGAGATTATAACATCGAACAACTAACCCAAAGAAGCGCAATGACGTTCATTTTGCTTGCAATCGATTCCGCCAATTTCCCCCCATCGACAATGCGCCCTGATTGGCTAATTCAAGGACACATGCGCTCTGATTGGTCAAGAATACAAGATGATTGGTCTTTACTGTTCAAAATCAGTGAAAAATCGTTGACAAGTTTCGGAATCGGATTGCTCGGTATTACTTCTCTAAGGGATTGTTCCTCGATGGATTATAATTTATAAATCAAAAACATTATTGATGCGTATTCATAACGTAGGTCCATAAGAAACGTTAGTTATATATTCACCCCCTTACTCATAAAACGTTATTTAACTAATATACTGTTTAAAGGGTCACGTAAATAAAGTCACTCTATTGTCATTGTCAAATAATGTGACATTATTTTCGTGACCATTTAAACAGTACATTAGTTAAATAGCGCTTTATGAGTAAGGGGGTCAGTGAATAACATTTATATGATAAAATGACGTGTTTTCTTAGACTATGGACGATAATAAATAATATTTGGACATATTTTTTTCTTTTTTTATACCACAGGTGGCAAACAAGCATATGGCCCGCCTGATGGTAAGCAGTTACCGTAGCCTATGGACGCTTGCAACACTAGGGGTATCAGTCGCGCGTTGCCGACCTCTTCACACCCTTTTTGAAGAACCCCATGCTGTACTTCATTGGGAAAACCACGGCGGGGAGCTCATTCCACAGTCCGAGCATCCGCGGAAGAAAACTCCTTTTAGCCCGCACAGTTCGAAACAATTCTGGTTTCAATGTGTGTAGATGGCGAGTCAATGGCGAGAGTTGCGATGGTGGAAGGTAGCCGTGGGCATCAAGTCGAATAATTCCTTAGAACACTCTCCGTTGTACAAGCCGTAGAACACACATAAGGAGGCAAAGTCTCTCCTCAGACTGAGGGGCTCTAAACCGCTTGTGAGCTCGGGATCGTCAAAAATTCTGGTGGCACGTCGCTGGACCGAGTCTAAATGCCCAAGCTGATATCCAGGTGCTCCCGCCCATAGATGACAGCAGTACTCCATATGAGGTCGGACCTGGGACTTATAAAGTTGCAGCCTTTGCCCCAATGTGAAGTACTGCCTCGCTCTATTGAGCACTCCAAGCTTTTTGGATGCCAGCTTAACCTTGTCTTCCAAATGACTTCGGAACAAAACGTCGCTAGAAATATCGACGCCAAAGATCCCGATGCTTTGACTGATGTTCAAGGAAGTGTTCTGGAATTGTGGAGCCACAGACCATGGGTTTTTCTTAGCGGTGAACGCACAGGCTTGGGTCTTGGTGGGGTTGAAATGGACTAGGTTTAGTCGACCCCAATCGGAGACACAAGTTAGTGTACTCTCGATTTCAGACACCAGCCGTTTTTTAAAAATAAATAAAAGTTACCAGTGTAGTACAAATATTTTATGTATAGCCGTGTGTACAATGTGACAGTACCAGTGCACTTATAACATAAATAACTGTAACAATGAAAATATGATATAAAACACTTGTAAGGAAGAGTTCTAAATATTTTGATATTAAAACTGAGAGACAACAATTTGGGATACAGGGAAGTGGTGATATGAAACCAAGGAACTTACCCCAGCTGGGTTCTAGTATGTTAATTCTTTATGTTATAGTGCACTGGTAATGTCACATTGTAAACACGGCTATACATCAAGTATTTGTACTACAAGTGATGCCCCGAGTGTTTCAAGCGTCCATATGGCTACGGTAACCGCTTATTTCAGGCTGTCCCGTACGCATTAACCGACTTCGTAGTATAAAAAAAATATTATACATAGTATACGTTTAAGTTTTTATGCCAATGTCAATCCTTCGTACTCTTGTGATTAGGTGACCTTATTTACCTTTGCTACTATACGGTATAGTACCTTATCTGGTTGGAATTTCTTGAAATGAGCGCGCATTAATTAACTTACTAATTAGTTATATACTACACTTAATGATATTCTCGTGTTTTTTTTTTTATTCAGACAAATAATTTAGATCTTGCAACAAAGCAAATACAAATTCAAAAGCCAAGTACCTATGTGTTTTTCAATTTGTATATGCTTTTTTGGCCTCACTCCAGTGTTCCGCGCGCTCTATCTGCCTTATTCTTTAATCTGTGGAAATAACGTTAAAATTGACGGCACAAATATTACCATGATATTAGCAATATCTCAGGTAATACCGACTTTCTATGACATCTACATAGATAGTTGTTAGGTAACTAAGCGAAGCGTCAAGACGACTTAGACTTTGTTAAGGAGGTATATGTATTATGGTATGCGTTATCTATCAGATAAGACATTTAATCAAACCAAACGAGCTATCATCAATCTTTTTAGACATAGATTGAATACATAGTTAGACTACTCCCTTAGCTCTGTAATTACTAGAAAACCTAGATAATGGTATAGATTATTATATGTAAAGATGAGGGTGGTCTACTTTTTTTTGGACTCCCCGTAAATTTTTAACATGTATCCATAGTAATAACACACTTAATTTAACATTGTATAATTTCAGTGGCTAGCTTTAACTATAAAGCTTTGTGAAAAAAGCTTCAACTAGATTTTTTTTTACAAGCCTTTCTCATGTGTTAAATTAATCCAATCTACTTTTTTGCATATTTTATACACTTGGTATACTTTGAAATCTAAAAATACTGCCATATACAATAGTTATAAAAACTAGCCAAGTACGAGTCGGAGTACGACACGGAGGGTTCCGTACAATAATAATAATAATATAACCTTACTCAAATTGACTGTGAAATTACTAGTAGGCGCAAAATCTAAAAGTACAAAATTTTACATTAATTTTCAACTTTTTTTTTATTTTTCGGATTTTCCCTTTAATTGTGTTGTAAGACAATTTTGAAAAAGACTTGCATTTTGTAAAATTTCGTGATTCTAGGTCAACGGCAACTACCATATAGGTTTTCGACCCAAAACCTATAGGGTAATTCCGGTTGATCTAGAATGGTCAATTTTGGGTAAAAGAAAGGTCTTACAGCACAAGTAAAGAGAAAATTCAGAAAAAAAAAATGTTAGGTAAATTTTGGTACTTACAAGTTTTCGCGAAAATCTAAATTTGCCCATATATTTTTATCGTGTTGACTCAGGACCTTGATTTTTATACACTTCAGCATCGGGTATATTTTTCAACTTGCTAGGTCCACCCGTTCCTGAGAAAATCGGTGGTGACACACGGGCGGACATACGGACAAAAGAGTTATAAGACTTAGAGACTTATAAGGTTTCTTTTTTTTTTACCGCAGTGAGTCGCAGTGTCGTGCGTGATTTTGGAATGGCTTGACGTGTGTTTGTGACGGCTTTGAATAAAATGAGTCAGAGCCGCCGTGAATCCACAACACGCTACTACGCGCGTGAGTGCGAAAACCCCGCACGATAATGCAGATCTGCACTCCCGCAAGTACGCGCGTAGGTGCGTTGACACGCAACATGCAGCGTGATGCGTGGCAAGATGGGCCGTGAACTTTCATGGCTTCCTTGTCGTCATAATACATAATATATTACTATTATTAAATACCCACTCTTTACGATTAAAATAGAAAGAAAGAAAGAGAAAAGATCTATTCAGGACAACACACAACATTACATTAATGATAGTACAATATATAAAAATAAAATTAAATAATCGGACTGTTTTACAAAAAACTTAAACCGACTTCAAAGTACAATAAGTAGTAATCAAATCCTGATCTGATGACAATGGGACCAAACGGGAAGTGTACCCTTCCAGACAAAAAAGAATTTTCCAAATCGGTTAATAAATGACGGAGTTATGAGGTAACAAACATAAAAAAAAAAAAAAACAATCGAATTGAGAACCTCCTCCTTTTTTTAAGTCGGTTAAAAACAGAACAAAATATAAAAACTAAACAAAAATGTAATGTTGCGTGATGCTAAGAATAGGTCTCGACTCAGCAAATCGTTCTGAGCCAAAGTAAATGCAAATTAGCTGAATGGATTCGTCACACATAGGAAACGATAAGTATTTGACTTCAGTAAGGTTAAAAACATGCTTCACACATAGCCTAGCTATTGCAGCTACTGATTGTATAAATGTTGCTGAACAGGTTTTTAAATATGTACATATAATAAATTAATTGTGGCATTAGTAAAGTGAGGATGAAGAAGACAGGTGTGTATGTTGTGAGCCAAGGAAATAGTGATTTAGCTACTAAAAAAGAAGTGGACGATGTGGATTTGGATGACGCACTGGATTTTGCTGGTAAGTAAGGTGTCAATCTAAAAAACAATTACATTGTAAAACTTTGATCAAAGATATGAGATATAATGTCACGGTTGAAGTATATTTTTGTTAATTGAAAATAATACCAATCCTAACTTCCCTCGCTAGAAAATCTCTGAGTTGCCTAAATTAGGAATTTTCTCAAAAATAGTTTGGAAGCAATGTGACGCAAAAACAAATAATATAATCATGAAGGTTATATATCCAGACTCACAGTCGGTTGCACAAAGATCACCATTAAAACTTAATTACTTAATGAGACATTAACGCTAATGAATCAGTCAGTTTAAAGATGTTGCACAAAACCACATTAGGCATAATTAAAGGTTCATTAGCTAAACACGTCAAAAAGTATGTTCTCAGTTACAATCGCAATAAAATGGCAACATTGAACGAATGGAATGAATGATTTCTCTATATTGATATTTCTGACCATTGATTATGTAAATGTATAGATTATTTAAATGTATCTAAGCATTAAATGCGGTGAACAAAATGGACACTTAATTGTTGGTGGCTAAAATCTTTTCCCGTGCACAATGTCAGTTGAGTTGTCATTGAATACGTTTCTGTCGTTTGTGCGACAATATTGTATTGTTTGAAATTACGTTTTGTTGGTTAGTGTGTAGAAATTACTTTTAGTAAGCACGTGAAAGGTTCTACCCCTTTTTAATGCTCATATAAATTGCAAATAAGTAAATCAATCAGATAAAATAGAATTTAATAAATTTATGAATATACCACTTGATGGATATTGATCAATCTAACACTAAATAATCAATGTTTCTGACATCTTTTCTGTCACATTTCCTTTTGACGTTTAAGTTAATGAACCTTAAATAGGCTGAAGTAGTTTTGTGCAACAACTTTAAACTAATTAACTCATTAGCTTTAATGTCTACATTTCGTAAAGAAGCTATAATGTTGATCTTTCTGCAACCCAGTGATGTCCGACAATGATGAAAGATTTTATAGACGCATATTAAACACTTATTTATCTTTTTTAACCATTTTTTTTAAGCTAAAATGTGTTTAATGGGGGCTTCTTGACCTATTAATTTAATCTAAAGAACTGTCATTTTAATGGAACTTTAGTTACTAATGTCGCTTTGTGCAACATAAAACTACGTAAATGACGTTTTAAAGGATCGTTTGACACTTCATTAGTTAAAATTAATGTAGGCTTTAAATATTACTCAAATTACTGTTTGTGCAACAGTTTAATGGAAGATTAGTGATTAATGCCGACTTTAAAATTTAAAGAACGTTTCTGCAACTGACTGTCAATTTTCTTTGCTAAAAATACCGCTCAATACTCGCGTATTGGGAACAATTTTTGTGAACTGTACTCGCGTATTGGTTCGGTACAATAAACTATTATAATACAAATACATAAAGACAATTCTTTATAAGCAAATTGTCCCCGTTTGAGAGTATGCTCGCCTAAGGTTAGCACTTTACGCTCCACGTAAGGGTGCTAAGGCAAAATTTTGGGCCGGCATCACATGTTCAATTGAAAAAAAAAATTGAGAAAGTTGCTTCAAAACCATCGGTGCTCAAAAGGGAATAATTTCAAATTAAATTTTTGTTCCCATTTGAGCACCGAAACGATACCCGCCGGAAAGAATTCTCTTACTGTTGGTGAAACTGCATATATAAGAGAATTGAGCCCACATACAGACATACAGAAATAGTTATTTAGAGATGCTTAATATTTTGATTTTTCAATGTAGTAGCGTTTTATATAGAAAAATCCATAAAAAAAACGATTGCTCAGTCTCGAAAAAGGTTTCAAACAAAGTTTTACCTTACAAAAAAAAATATACGCGTCGAGTTTGCAACTCCTCCGTTTTTTATTCGGTTAAAAACTACACAAAAAGATAATATATAATAAACACGATACAATTTGGATACATACAATATTTGTTCAAGGTCACGCGAGGCATGCATGCTGGCTATAAATTATAATTATGAATCAGTAGCCAGTAGGTAATAATAAATTAGACGAACTCAAAACTAGTTATAGTATCGTATCCTATTAAATCCGTACAGAACTACTCCTAAACGGCTGGACCGATTTGTATGTTTTTTTTTGTATACGTTTGGGTGGCGCCCTGGATGGTTTAGATTCACAAATCAGCCCGGCAGATGGCGCTGCACTCGGTATCTAGGTTATATTATCGTCATAGTTGTGAACAGGTGCTGCTTGTGGGGGCTGGTCTGCTTAAGTTTGCTATTTATTTACTTATTAAATATTTATTCAGTTAACTTTGTAATTTTGCCGCCGCACCGGGGCACACGATTGTTGTCAGCGCGATTAGAATGTAAATACCTATTATGTAATGAATCTAATCTTGTTTTGAAAAGAGTAATTGCCGAGTTTATTGTCGGCTCTTCTCAACAAATGCAACCTTCCGAACCGCAGGCACTTATGAAGAGTCAAACTTTTCATAAGTGCCTGCGAAAGTCTATTTGAATATGTTTTTTTTTTTTTTATAAATGCGTAAGTGTGTTTGTTTCTTTGTTTTTAGGGTTGGATTGCTGTCGCAATCTTATTGCAATGAAATTTCAAAGTGGTCCTATACATTTAAATGGGGCGTCATATAAAATAACTTCTTTTGTACATCCCAAAACAGGTTTATTTTCGCTTATGTTTCGTAGTTTTGGAATTTATATAAAAAAATTCAAAAAAATACCATCCCCCTTTGCTCCAAAATTTACAAAGCAAATCTGAAATAATTTCAGTAGATAAGACATTGATGATGATGATGATTAGCACTGTCTCAGCCAGTACAACGACCGACCCATGTCCTATACAACCATTCAAGCATCAACCACCATGTAACTAACTTAGTTTATAATGACTGGTACCTGAATAGTTGTATCGGAGTAACCATGGATAAACCGAGGAGTGCGTGGTATATAGGAGTGACACGCTCTGGGATGGGAGAGGACGGCCAGCCAACCGCAGCCAGCTGACCACAATCGACCGACTGTTCAGCCTATAGCCAATATTGGAAAATAGGAAGACGGGTATCATAGAGAGGGATGAGCGTTGGTGTATGTTGTCTTCTTTCTTCACTCTTTGGTATTTAGTTCCTGGGTTGAGTTTGGTTATTTCTTTGTTGTTCATTTGATTAACTTCCTCCATGCTGGACCTCGATTTCGGAGAGCATAGCTTCTGTGGTTGAGAGGCTCCGTGTCGCTTTCAGCTTCGGTATGTGCTTGTGTGGAAGCGCTGGTGTAGAATGATAAGCCGTTCTTAATCGATCGGCAAGTTAAGCTACTACCGTTGTGGTCGACACCTGGATGGGTGACCGCCTAGTGGAATTTCAAATCGACGTTGGTCGCGGTTATCATTTAATTGTGATGGTCGTTAATTTAGTTGGAGGCCTTCTAGGCGGCTTGAAAACTCCAACAGTAGGTTGACCACTAGCCTGCCCATTCCCTTTCACCTTGATTTGTGTAAGGAGGCCTGTGCTCAGCAGTTTGATATTATAGGCTGATGATGATGATGTGCTTGTGTATTTCATGTTCTTTGTTATTATTCTCGATTCAATTTAGTTTCCTCAGACACACCATTCGGTTTCGTTCTTGGTGTACTGTGTAAAGAATGGGACTATAGTAGTTCAGATGTGTGCTTAGAAACATAAGTATCATAGTTAATGGGATGAGAAACATCCAGGATAACATATATTTTTGTGTTTCCAAGTATTTTGGATTTCATATCGCTTTCCATCATGCTGGGTAAATGGATTTCCGTAATGTTAATCTGGTCGCAGATTATTTTTCCTAGTTAAGTTAATTTTGAGCCCTATTGTTTTCATCGTGCATGTCACAGATTACAGAATAAGGCAGATGGAGCGCGCGGAACACGGGAGCGAGGCCAAAAAAGCAAATACAAATTGAAAAACACGTACCTGGTATTCGCTTTTGAATGTGTATTTGCTTTGTTTAACAAACTTTATGTAACAAAAAACACTCCTTTATTAAGAAACTGTAGTTAAACAATGCAAACACAAACTGGAAAACGAATACCAGGTATCAGATTTTCAATTTGTATTTGCTTTTCTGGCCCCACTTTCGCGCTCCGCGCGCTCCATCTGAATTACTCTGTAATCTGTGGTGCATGTGATATATATTATTTATAGCATAGTTTTGACATGCTTGTTGATACTGTGATGACGTCGTCGTCCATGAATATTGTATTCATAACAAATTACTATAATGGTCGTTAGATCCTTTCGTTGTGGATTAAATGCAGGTCTCGTCTCTCTTGGTTGGTTAAGATTTCACCTATCACGCCGCAGGTCGTTGGTTCGATTCCCATCTGCATCGATGAAGAACACGCATTGTTGTGCATGACAATGTTTGTATGTCCTGCGTCTGGGTGCAATTATGTATTTTCTAGTATGTATCTACAAACAAAACAGTAGTAGGTATATGTAGTATACCAGTTGTCTGGTTTCTATAGCACAAGCGAATGTCCCAGGATACTTATTTATTGCATTTCTTCTTCCAGTGTTGTCAGTGTTGCCTCTATTCTCCGTGGCTTAAATAAAGTTTAAGTATTTCTTCGTCCATGTATTTTACACTTCGTACTTCAGGATTGTAGTGAGGCATGGCGAAGGTATAAGTAGTTCCGTTTCCTTTTTCCAGCGGATACATACTTTTTTGTCGTTCTGTGTTTGGCATAGAATTTGTTTGTCCTTATGTAATGTTAATGTATTGTATCTTTAAGTACTGAGACATCAATCGTCGACGTGATGCTTCTTCAGTGTCAGGAGCTAGAGTAGATTGTTGAAATGCCGCTGATTTTTCCTGGTTCCTGATTGATGCAGTTTGATTGATTCAGTTGAAAGAGCGTATGGTGCTTTCGGTCCATGCCGGCTTATTCTTGTGGTTTGCTATTTCTTCTGGGAGGTCGATAATGATGATTTGAATAGTTTATTATAGATTTTTGCAGTGCAGTTTCGTTTGCTCCGCATTACCTTCGCAATATCCTTTCTTAAATTCCAAGTACCTAGATATCCTAATGAGCTTTCATTTCGCCTTTCCTCCACGTGTTTGCCTTTATGAATTGTGGTTTGTATAAATTTGAAGTAAGTAGTGTCCTCCCATTGTCAAGCTTCTCACGTTTGAATGTTGGAATTAATTCTTTGTTATGGGACGCCCGTCGTGCCCTTTTCCGGATATCATCAAATTTCCCATGAGTTTTATGCCTTGAAAGCGAATATATTTTGTGAATTATTATAGTCTAATGGAGTTGCTCAATTATTAAAGTAACACATGCATTTTCGCTTTTCTTATGCTTATTGGATTTTTGTTTCTTTAATGAGTTTAATAGGATTGATTTACCACCATTCTTATTTACGGTCAGTGAATTGATACGTGTTACATATTCTTCTTTGGTACATGATTGATGGGGTTGGTGAAAATGTAGAATATATTAATTAGATTGAGATGATTTGTTTCCGGTTTGCCAGAACCTTTTGAAGCTTATGCGTTTGAGTGCCGTATCTTACTCCTTCCGTATGACGTTATCCGGATTGGCTTTGCATTTATTTCAGTACTGCGGCGTGGGTCTCTAGTAATGTTTTTCCTGCGCATTGAGATCGCTGAGATTAAAACTTTTTTTATTTTATTTTTATTGTTGCTTGATGCTACTGCATACTTCTATAAATGTCTTGGCGCTGACGTGGAGGTTTCATTGGGTATATGTACCTTCTTTTAAAGAGATGTTTGTTCTTTGCACTTGTTGGGCCTAGGTTAATAGTGACCCGCGCTGGTCACCATTAAAGTGTGGTTATTCCAATAAGAACCGTGAATCCGCGGTGTTACAACCTTCATATAAGAGTACTGCCCTTGTCGTAGCCTTTTTTTCAGGTATACTATGTTGCTTTACATTCCATGTTTGTTATTCTTATTGATACGTACAGAGGTTGCGCTTTTGTTCAAAGTACTGTGGCTAATGTCGTCGGGGCAGTTTATAGTTGTACTAATTACTGTATGTTGAACTTTATTTTGAACTTTGCATATCCTGATTTTGTATGGCAATCTGCTCGGTGTCGTCCGATGCTCCATCTTGCATTCGGGTGGTAGCCATCACGCTAGCAGCTTGCACTTGCCTGTGGGAGAGAGCTTATAGGCTAAACTGAAATAAAACTGAGCGATTAAACCTCTTTAGTGAATCTAACATGCTATGGTTCGGCAGGTATGAATTATATTATAGAGTAACTTGTACAGTATTGGTAGCATACTTTAAGAATCGCACTGATACCACAGCAGCCCCTTTGACCTTTTTTTTTGTTTCAGCGGTTTGGAATTTTTACGACAATCTTGAGAGTTTTTTGTTTGCCGCCGCGATTGAGAAGTACTAAGTATTCTTTTGTTTGATGGTAGTTTTTTTATGGTGTTCGGGACCTATTTTTTTGTGTTACAGAAAGTTAAGTTATTAGTTGACAACTGGATGGACACCAGATGTGAGAGCCTAAGCGATTCGCCAGGGATCATTTGTGTCGTAAATAGATACCTATTCAAGGTTTTGGTTGGATAGGGGTAATTTTTTTGTGGGGTCTGGTTTAATACTTATGTGTTTTTGTCGTAGTTTTAAGTCGAATGTTTTCCTTCATCGAAGCGTCCATTCTAGTTATTTGATAAGAGATGTAAGCGGAATAAGCTCTGATTTGAAAGCTATGCTAAAATGAACCGACGCATCAATTTAAAATCATAATATCACCCCTGCGTCTGTAACGTCAGACCTATGATGTTATACGATGTGGGGACAGACGAACTTTTCTAAAACTAATTGTACATACAAAAATATAAGGAAAGCTGAAACCGTCCATCCTTCAGCTGATTAAATTTCCTTAAACCTCCAGGTGTTGTTTTTGTACGATTTGTTCGGATTAATAGAATGATCACATTTGACATAGGTACGTTTATGGCACATAGAATTAGATGTGGATGCTAACCATTGTCAAAACAGTGAGAGCAGACTGCATGCCACTGGGCTATAACTAATAAGGTCTCTGGCAGTTGTTAATGATTTATGTTCGTTGCATCGACTTATATATTACTGACGTATTGAAATCATTGGTTCGTTGCTGATAGATTCTTTATCTTCCGGGTTTGTATCCATCAATTAACTACACGCCATCTCTTCTCTGGAGCTTTACACCAGTAAGACAAGCAAGCTTGGTCAATGAATCCTTGTTTATGTCGTCTTGATTTATGTGTGTTACAGAAAGAGGATAAGCCCCCAGGTCGAGACACACAAATGATTAGAGCCTCCAACACCTGACAATAGGTGGATTATTATTTTTACAGTAAATGTAGGCACTTATATAATATGAAATACTAAATTCCCAAACTAGGCAACCTGTTCATTTTGGGAATTAGTTATATGCGACGTTCGTCGAGTGTTTTTTCGTAGTTGAGTGATAACAGATGTGAGCGGAGCAGTTTCTAGTATAGAACACCACGCCCGGATAAAGCATATATTTTCAGAAAATTATTTACATAAACAAGCAAATATTTTCTAAAACTAGTGGATAAAAACTGCGTGGAACGGAAAGTACTCTCCAGCCAGATCCTACCAGACGCAACCTATTAGGTATACACGGCTCTCAGGTAGGCGGCCAATTCAGGAATAATTTAATAAGTCAGAGGGCTGACACGCCAAGGCCTACGGTTGGCGTAAGCCGTTTCGTTCGCCCAATAGGCCCAAAGGCAACCAGCTCCCAAGGAGAGCCACCGGCACGCCTCGGCAGCTACCCGCAGGCAGGCCTTCAACCCGATGGTCGCAGTCAGAGCCGAACGCTTTAGCTTATATATATACTAACTAGCTGTCCCCCGAGGACCGCGCTCCCGGGACAAAACGCAGCCCCTCCCGACATCACAGGCCACTTCAGACCATCACACGCGCCAATTCCACGCCGATCAGACGAGCAGTCAAGGGCGCGAAAACACAACAAACAAACAGAGAAACTTGGACTCGCATTCATGATATGTACTGATTAGTAAGAAGTAAAGATGATATAGTGATAAGTTATATGTACTAATAGCCGAGGTAAACGCGATGGTTCTAATATTGATCACGTAGTAGATCTGCCGTCACCTCAGGTGCATTATGTATTATAATAATAAATAAGGAACAATCTCACCGAGTTTGCTTCACTGCTAGGTAACTTTCACGCACGCACACTCTAATACACGACCGATACGCGCACGTGTTCTTTTTTTTTTCTGAACTGAACGCAAAAAAGGTTCGCATTCGGGGCGGAAGGTTGGCACATGTGTCTCGGGACACAACCACTCTCGACGACGACCCCAGCCAAACTCCCAAAATTTACAAAGCAAATCTGAAATAATTTCAGTAGATAAGACATTAAAGGAAAAATAGAACGATGGTTCTATTTTCTCTAGTTCAAGAACAGTTTTTTGAAATCATAAAAATACCTTGACTAACAAAAGATAAATGGTCCGGTTTTTCCCACAGTTATGGCCGACACCAAAAAAGGAGGTGCCCAAGTCAGACTCAGACTCTTGGTCGGTTTGGACACTTTTTATCCCAGGAATACATTAAAAAACTTGAGAACCCCTGTGGAAACGCCGGGCAAAAACTAGTCCTTTTTTATACAACTAAGTCGGTAAACAACGCTCACGCGTTACCGACGTTTCCCCCTCCCCAATGAGCTCTGGCGACCTTACTGACGCGCAGGAACACAACTTTACACAGCATAAAGTTATGGCTGCGATATTCTGTAAGGTACTTCCCCAGTCGAGTTGCTCTTTGAGCGAATAAACGCCACGCTCTACCTCTCTCAAATAGTACTTTATAAATACTTATTATAAAATCCATGACATTATGAATTGAATTACCTCTTCTCTTCAGGGCATCTACAATCCCTGTAGGGTCATAAACATTAATAATGATAGGATCATCTAATTGGAGTAAAATTTATTTGCTCTGGTGTAGTAATTTCATATTTGAACAAAATAATTTTACGAAATTCGTTATACTATGATACTTTTAGATCCTTCCCAAGGGTTGAATTAAAGCTTTGATTTCACATTTTGCGCAAAATTCGTGGACACACTGACTTTTTTCCAGGTCATGGACGCTACAATTACCTGCAACTCCTCGCAACCTGCTTAACTCATCAAGCAGCTATATTGGACATGCTGGGATTCAGCATCATAGTTCCGGTTGCTAGCTGTGACCTGCAGTTGAATCTACAGCAAATTGGACTGCTGGCTTCTGTGCCATTTGCAGGTATATCTGCACTATTCTTACAATGTTAATATTAAGCTATTTACTATAAATCTCTATTTTGTTTTTTAGTATTCACTTGCTTTTGACTCTAATATCACCATCATCGTCATCATCATCATAGCAATAATAGCAACAACTTTACCGAAAAACTAAGTGAAGTCTTTACCAAAAATTTGGCTGATCGGCCGCCTTTTCTTTCCGATACACACAGAGTCGATATTCATTTATACTTTATAATACTGTTCTTTTTTAATTAAATATTATAATTTTCTTTCTTTCTTTTCTTTCAAAGATGCAGGATCCTTATTTGCATTTGCACCTTTATTGTTGTCTGTAGGTGCATTAGTACTACATACATGTTAGTACCTACTGAGCGGAGTTTTAAGTTCTATCCAACCATGTATTTACGCTGCAGATGTTAATCAGCTTTAGCGTTAGCATTTAAGATACAGATCTACATATCAAAAGATTGAAAATAGCTTTTAGAGCCGTGTGCAGTTAAATAGGTGACGAAACAGAGGCTATGAACCAAAGTCTATACCACTCAGAGAGCTACTTTACCACGAGGCAATAAGGCCAGTAAATATTCTACTGATTCCTAAACAAGAGTATCAAAACATTACTATGCTAATTGCTGAGATTGTCTGCTATTCCAGGTTTCATATTTGCTCTACCCTGGGGTTATTATGCTGATACACGAGGGAGACGCAGAGCTCTGCTTATTTCAACTTCGTTTGGCTTCGTATTCTCTGCACTTAGCAGTTTTTCTACCAGCTTCATTATGATGCTGGTGTTGAAGTTTTTAGCGAGTTCTTTGTGAGTAATCAGTTATAATTTTAGTAGTTTTAGCTAGCCTTCTTTGAAGATCATTATTAATAAACCATCACACAAACACACCCCCTCCTTCACACAAACATACCCCGCCATACACACAAATACAACATTTTCAACAATTTGATCCATGTTTGTTAGTACTATGCAGCGTCAGACACGTTTTTTGTAATTTATTCATTGTATGTTTTTAATACATTGACCGAATCCTGTCTTGCCTAGCTTGGGTGTCAGTGGTCAACGTTTGTGCAAAAAATACATACATGACTCTCTTGTGTGCATTAATATTGTATAGCTGTTTATATATGTGTGTTTCTTATAAATAAATTATTATTATTATTATTTATTATAATCTCTTGTTTTATTTTTTAGTTCATCGGCATCCATTACGCTGACAATGACTTATTTGGGAGAGTGCACGAGGATCGCAAATCGAAACAAATACTTGATAATCATGAGTTGTTTCAGTATGGCTGCAGATTTTGTGTGTTTTGGTAAGAAAACATAGCCATAGCCATAGTAAGAGATGATGTGGCCGAAGGTGGAAAGCACACGAAGCCTAGCAGGAACTGGCTCTCACGTGTAACTGTTGGAACACACCGATAGGTGCTTGGCGAGAGATTTTCAACTTGAGGGTGGTAGCCAGCCAGATGGGTACTACAAAGTACCCTACCACCGTGCTATTGTTTCCTCACGATGTTTTCCTTCACAAATAGCTCAAGCTTATTGTAGGATTCGAAACCGGGACCTTCGTCTCTACCACTGAGTTATATTGTCATATTAATCTTTATTTAATTCGACCTTCTTATTCACACTATTATAGGTAAATACTATTTAATCCTCTATTCTGATTATCACCCTGAGAACAGTGCTGCTTAGGCTGCTGCCGTAGTTCGCTATTTACTTATTAAATATCGATTCAGTCTAATTTGTAGTTTTGCCGCTGGGGCATTTAAATGTTGTTGTCAGTACGATTTGAGTGTCAATGTTGTGTAATGAAACTAAGCTTGTTTTGAAAAGAGTAATTGCTGAGTTTATTGCCGGCTCTTCTCAGCAAATGCAACCTTCCGAACGTTATTGGCGGATTAGAGTCAGACTATTCATATGTAGGTGCTTGCGATTTTTTTTTAAATAAATGATTTGATTTTGATTATATCGATGTTTTTTTTCTAATATTTTAAAATTTTATAAGTTTATAGAGCATTGTTATTTAAGTTGAGTCGTGAAAACTTTTTATTGAATCGTAAATAAGATTACAACCTCTTATGGTGCGTCCATGCTACGCGAACCGAGCACGAGCCGAGCCACGAACGAACAGGATTCGTTCGTTGCTCGCGATGTCAAGTGTGGACGTACAACGAGCAAACGAGCTTACAACGAGCATAGAACGAGCATACAACGCGCCTTCAACGAGCGCGATGCGAATCCCTGTGTTCGTGAAAAAACTGTCAATCGGCCGGAGCGCAGTCGAGCGCGAGACGAATGCTCGTTCGAGGCTCGCAAGTCCGTCATCGCTACGCGAACAAGGAAATAATCCTATTCGTTCGAGGCTCAGCTTGTGCTCGCTTCGCGTAGCATGGACGCACCATAACATTATTTTGTATCTCTCTGATACATTTACTTACATACATTTACGGTCCCATAAAAATATTGGTTTTGATAACAGGCACTTTTATGTCCCTTGGGCCTTGTAATGTACATCCCTTACGTCTAACCTTGTATAGTCATGGGATTAAATATTCAATAGTACTATCGTAGTCGATACCTGGATGGTTGACCGTCTAGTGGTATTTCAAATCGAGCGTTTCCGTGCTTCGGAAGGCAAGTAAAGCCGTTGGTCCCGGTTAACACTTAATTGTGATAGTCGTTAAGCTAGTTGGATGCCTCCTAGGCTGCTTGAAAAATTCCAACAGTAGGTTGGCCACTAGCCTACCTCCACCGATCCGCAGTGGGCACGCGTGGTGGAGTATCTACCCATTCCCTTTCACCCTGATTTGTGAAAGGAGGCCTGTGCTCAGCAGTGGGACATTATAGGCTGATGATGATGATGATGACTATCGTAGTTATGGGTTTGCATCTTTATAAAACAGACTTCAGTACAAAAGTTGAACCTAAATAGCTTTTTTGTATTACAGCTCTAGCATATGCCATTCTTTACCTGGACTTCAACATACCTGTACCCTGGTTGATAAGTTACAGACCTTGGAGGCTATACTCTCAAGTTCTGTCCATGTTTCTTGGAACTGGTGCTCTAATGATGTTTTTCTTCCATGAAAGCCCTAAGTTTTTGGCTAATAAAGGAGAAACTGATAAAGCTTTGGATATTTTGAAGATGACTTATGTGATTAATGGCGGTAAGAAGGACGATTTTCCTGTGAGGTGAATATTATATTATTATTATTTTTTTTTTATTGAGACCAACAGCTTTCTATTAATTAAATATCTAAAACTATAAACATAAAAATACTGCCAATAATAGGTCTCCATTCAAACCAAATTAAAACTAATTTCTTATAGATAACTTAGACTAAGAAGTGACAATCACAAAGATAAAAGCAAAACAAAAAAAAAACAGAAAAGCAAATAAAACATTTTTATATGTAGGTACGTTGATACCGACATATCAGAAACAAGGACTATAATAAATTGTTCATATCTATTTATAAATCGCAAAGCCTCTCTGTCTATTTTTAGTTAATACTAAACGGCCTAATGATAAGCGGTTACCGTAACCTATAGATAGATAGACAGCACCAAGGGTATCACTCGTGTGTTGCTGAACCTCTAGAAATCTCCAAAAACCCATACAATGCCTGTAGGATGGAGTTTAAATATAGTTTTATAATCAATTTCAGATCTGTAAAGGGACCAGTGGCTGACGCTGATAAACCGACCTCATTTTGGGATTCAGTTGTGAAACAAACAGTACCGATATTTAAGCCACCGATGCTGTGGAGGACTATACAGCTTTTTTATTTATTGGCTATTTGCTGCAGCACGTAAGAATACATACCTACTAATAAGTCACCATTTTAAAACTGAGAAAGTTAAATTTAATTTATTATTTAGTCTTTCACTAGCAAAGCAAAACAAAAGGTAGGTACCAAAAGTATAAGTGAATCTGAGGTCACGGGAGTGCCCCACGCCAAGACGAGCCAAGCGAAACGCAACCTTTCTTCTTCTTCTTCTTGAAGCGCTTCGTTGTTTTTTTGAACCCTCATAACTTGGGCTTAGATTACAGCAGATAAACAAAATTCTCGGGATATGATTTCAATAGTGAACTTATTAAACATATTACCCCTTATTAATAAATAAGGTTTACGTCAAGTATAGTAATACCTAGGATTAAAATATATCCGTCACTTTCTAATTTCATACAAACAAAAAGGGATGAGGCTATCTTAATACCTGGGTGTTACAAGACTGACTTATACTTATTTATTAATAAGGGGGATTAAGTTTCAATAAAATAGCTCTTATACTTTAAATTTTATTGATATCTAAAAACCCCGATTTCGTCACTGACTCACTGATGATCATCAAAACTCTTAGGGTACTTCCTGAAGTCCTAGAAAGCTGTAATTTGGTATGTAAGCTTGTATTAGTACACAAACAACAAAAAAGTCTACAACTTGGAACTTTTACCCTAAAAAAGAAATTACAAACGATTTTTTTTTATCCTAAGTATCACCTTCTTTAAGTGTTCCCTATTCATACTACAATCTAGCCTTAATATTAGGCTAATAAGTAATTTATATTTAACATACATTCTATATTGACTACAAACTATTGTCATGATCAACTTACAAAAAGAAGTGAAATCCCACCAAAAACATTTTTATGTAAAGTATTGCCAAGACGAGACCATATGGCTCGCACTATCAAAAAGTTATCAGATCTCATGTAGATTCAAGCTTATAACTCTATAAGCCCTAACTTCACAAACTCTACACACCGTAGTCAAAATATGTGGCTTGGCCGTTCCGCTACTACAAGAACTATTGTATTACAGAAAAACAACAATTTAGCACCTTACGCCCATGTGACGGTAGCGACTTTCTCAATTATACTATAATTATAGCTAACTAAGTAATTCAAGTTTAACCTACAGATCATGTATGAATTAATTAATAACGATAATTTTAATGAATTCACCACAATTGTTTCAGAAATAATGTGTTTTTTATGTGGTTCCCAACGATGGTAAATACGTTTTTGAGTTCTACGGACATGAACAATTCAAATAGCAGTTTTTGTCAGAATATTGTGGGAAACATATCGACTTTGACTACGGTAATTTGCATTGCTAAATTATATATAAATCATCAGAAAATAACATCTTAAGAGGAATAGAAAAATGGAACAAACGTATTACTATGATATTTTCGTACCCTAGGAACACCAAAAGAAACCGGGGAAGACAGTTCTGGAGATGATATTTCCGGACTAGAGTAGCGATAAACAGAAGAGTATGGAATGAAATGGAGAAGGCCTCTGCCAAAGTTGGGTAAACAGACCAAACTGCCGATGTCGGATGTCTACATAATTACATACAGACATGTTCATGCACACAAATGCATGTCCTGTGTGGGAATCGGAACCACGATCTGTGTCGCGTTAGGTGGAATCTTAACCAACTAAGCCGACTGGCCCGTCAATTATTATACACGTATGTGAAGAATCATCATCATCATATCAGCCTATGGATGTCCACTGCTGAATATAGGCCTCCCCCATTGACTTCAACTTTGAACGGTTCTGGGCCGCTTGCATCCAGCGGCGCCCAACGACTGTGACCAGGTCGTCGGTCCACCGCAGTGGGAGGTCGTCCCGCTCGGCGCGCACCAGTACCTACGTGGTCGCCACTCGAGATCCTTTCTTCCCCAGCGTTTATCGGCTCTTCGGAATATGTGAAGAATACCCCAGGATATTTATTTATTCCTCTTTATTTCCAGGACACATGTAATGATACCTTATCTACCAGCACGCTACAGTTTGGACTAGTATTCAGCGTCATAATCACGTTCACCAACCTAGCCACATCGTTCATGGCTTCATATCGCAAACTCGTGATGATAATCACATTGGTCGTATCAGGGATCAGTGGAATATTACTAGAGTTTATAAGGAACCAAATTGTTGATATGATTCTTTATATGTTTCTACTGATGACTGGTACATGTATAGGACATGCTTTGTCTTATTACGTTGATGTATACCCGACGTCTTATAGGTAAGTTCTAATTTATGCTGAGTAGAAGGGCACATTTTGCCATATTTGCAGTTTCTATCTTCTTTGTTGGGTACTTTCCTGGGTAAAAAATATATAATTCTAATTAGTCCTTCAGTTAGATTATCAAAAAATATTGGACACGAATATTTTTTTTCGTCAATCAAACAAAAAATTTTGAAGATATAGCCCGTTAAAGTTCTGCGTGACGTCACATTTCTATAAAAAAAATTATTAAATGAGACGTCACGCGGAACTTTTCGTCCAATATTTTTTGATAATCGGACGAACTAAAAATCATTTTTTAGGAAAGTAGCCAATTGTATTGACGGCTCTTCTCAGCAAATTCTACCTTCCGAACTGGTATTAGTGTCAGACTTGATTAATAAAATAAGTGCCTAAGTTAATTTTGTACTTTAAATTGGACTTTTTAGTAGTGCCATAAATTAGCATGTAGATGTTATTACTGCCGTTCCATGGCATTTGCACTCAATTCTGATATGAAGCTAATTAACGATGGATAGTCCCATCAAAAATATATACAAATCGATTGAAAAAGAAACAAAAACTTTATCTTCATTTATGCCTTCTCAGCTGTATTAAAAAAAAGCTTTTTAGTATGTTTGTAAAACAAACCCCATTGTTTTTTTTAATTTTATGGGGGATGTTAGGGTGGATATGTTACACTCCATCTGTCTACAAATATGGAGTACGGGAGAGTGACCTACACATTGGTCAAATTCTTTACACGCATATTGCAAGATATTTCCTTTAAGCGACTCAATTTCACTTATATAATACCGATAAATAAATTGACAAAAAAGTGACAGACAACGTGACTTTGAGATTTTACTCCTATCTAGCTAAAGGTTTACTTCAAAGATCTTCTCAAGGGATTAGTCAAAGGAATCGAGATTGATTTTATAAGTGAATGTCAAATTCGAGGTAACTCGCGACTTACAAGAGATTTGTACAACATTTTGTTTATGAAGTATTTGACGATTTATTATTTTGAAACCTACGACTCAAAGGTAGTATCACAGTACACGTGTCTTATGACAGGTATTCTCTATTCTATTATATCGCCACGGTCATTAAATTTATTTTTTTTCATTTTGGATCCCTTTGTGAGGAGAGAATTTCAAATTTTAAATTATTCATTCAAATAGTAGGCACTTATGAAAAGTCTAAAACCGGTTCGGAGGGTTGCATTTGCTGAGAAGTTCCTTTAAATAATTACTTCTCCATAAGATAGTGGGAAAATAATATTGAATAGGTATTCCAATAGAAAATTCTCGAGGCATCCTCACCGGCATTGAATTGGCACTGTATTTCGTATCATTTAAAAGATAGAAAAGTAACCATTTTGAAACTTCAATTGAATTTACTTTGCCGTTTTTCGTATTCACAAAAAATCTTAATTGGTATGGACAATTGGATAGTGAAAATTTGTTAATTTTTCTATGAAGATTGAAATGATTTTTTAAATCCATCAAATGGCAAACATTAACCTTTCTACATTTAAAATGATAACACTGCAAGCTGGCTCATTTAGTCTTGAAACGATATCAAAATAGTGCAAAAAACTAATATTAAATTACAGAAATCTTT
Organism: Achlya flavicornis; assembly: GCA_947623365.1. Lineage (NCBI taxonomy): Eukaryota > Metazoa > Arthropoda > Insecta > Lepidoptera > Drepanidae > Achlya > Achlya flavicornis. Next base: position 12,951,776 of record OX392482.1, read on the forward strand.
GCTGAAAACACCTTTTTTGTATGAAATTTCGAGCTTGGCACTAATTCAATAGCGGTGGGTGTGATAAATCACATTGTGCACATAGTCCATTATGATGATAGCATATATTCCTCAAAAGAAAGGTAGTCTTTAATGTCAATCTTATTTTCAGGGGTCTTGGAACAAGTCTGGGCATGCTATTGACGAGAATGGTCTGCCTTGGCGGTGTCAACCTGGTTGGAGCAACTATTGTTGACCACTGTGACCTCACGTTCATTGGATGGTCCGTTTTCATCCTTAGTAAGTCCTTTGTGTCCAGATATACCATCTTAAGACTTTGGAAGAGCATTTCTTATCTCAGATTCTCAGACTTCAAATTTAAAGAAATTATTTGCAAATAGCTCTTCTCTAATCACTCTTATCAAATATTCTTGATTTTGAAGGTTTTAGTTGTCTAATTATATAAGTTTCGTGTGTTATGTGTATTTTTTTAGAAGTATTCAATTGAATTAAAGCTTTTGTTACAGGTGGTGTAGTTGTAGCGTTATTCTTACCAGCTGATAGAAGATTAGGTAAATAAATATTTAAAATTAACTGATGCCTTTTAATTCCCCTTATTTTTTAAACCAATACTAAGGCGACGACAGACGACATCTAGCTCAACGAACTGGGCCTAACAGCTTCATATACCTTCCGAAGCACGGAAAACGCTCGAGTTGAAATAGGTACCACTAGGCGGTCATGCACCCGGATACCGTACCGTCCTCATCTTTGCCAATGCCGATTGATTAAGAACGACTAATCAAGCTACACCAGGAGCGCTCCATCTTCGTAAGCCTAAGTTGTGATAAAAATCTCAACAGGCGTCAAATATTCAAAGATAAAACCGATTACATGCAACGTGTAGTAATAAAATGCCCATCACAAGCCGCATAGGGTAACGACGAATAACATTAGGTTAGTTTAGTGCTGTTTGGTGTATAGAGTCGGTACCTACTTAACACTTAATGGGACACGTTGGTTTATTGTGTTTACCGCAACCGATAGACTTGATATAGTTAGTTTTATGAGTTTAGGTATAACTTAATTAATGTGTTTCGGATTGTAAAGTTAGGTGTCATGTAAACCCTTTGTAGGGTTTATCATTATACTGAACTATTTTTACTATAGGACCATCTCTGGGGATTCCTCAAAAAAGTGAAGGCTTGGATCACAGACTACGTCGGAAATATTCTCGCTAACAGAAAACTGTGTCTATGGAGTCGGCCACCTCTCACGCACACATTAGTTGGGTATTCCGCGGGAAACTAGACTCTGTCGCCGTTTGCACAGAGCCGATTACCCGCGATCAACTAATGTGTGAATGTGTACGTGCCGGTTTGTATGTACAGCGTGGTGGCCGACTTGAGTGACACAGTCTTTTGTTAGCGAAAATATATCCGACTTATTAAAAAGGGCTTGGATTTAAAAAAAAACGTCGGAAGCTTTATTTAGTTCCGTGTATATCATTGACCTTCGAATACAATTAACATCCAACAGGCCTACTTCTCCAACATTACTAAAAAGGACAGAAAATATACTAAGTTCTACGTAGTTACCTACTAGAGGAAAACAATTCAAATAATAGTAAACCCTTCTAACCCCAAAATGCTTACCCAAAATCACGTCAAAGCGTAACCTTTTGGAGATTTTACGATTATTTCGTATGCCAGAGGGTTATATCTGGTTATATTACTTGTGAAAAATTATGAAATGTAGAAAGGCAGTAGGTAAGTAGACTATTAAATTAGAACAAGGAAAACATATTTGTATAAATACCTGAGACGCGATGTAAAATGGGATAAGCAATAATAATATCAGAAAGTCTATTACGGAATACTATCGCCAGTTATAGGTCGCCACAGCCTATGGGGAGGGGAGAAGGTTCGGTTACTCGTGAGTGATGCCTCGTGCGTTGCAAGCGTGCATATGGAGGCCATATGCTTGTTTACCGACTTCATAGTATAAAAAAGAACTTACAGGTAGACCTTTAATTTCAGATATTTTGTCTTATATGACTAGCTTTCTACCTCGCAGATTCTGATAGTCAGTCTTAATATATCACGTAGAAAAGAAAACATTCTAACTAGGTACCTAAATCTATTAAGAAAAATGAGACATGATTCAAGAACTCAAGAAGTCTGAAGAATAATGATACTTTTTACAAACGTCATAAAGTACACAATCATTAAGAACCACTCTGTTATTGTCTGTGTTATCAAAACGCATTTTTCTTTCGCGTCTCGCTCCCGTTCTATATTTTCCTGTTCCCCGTCTACTATGTAACCGTCCCCCGTCTACTTTGCGCTAAATTATTATACTTTACATACAAATACGCTTCCAGCGTATTTTAGTTGTTTATTTTCACCATATTTGCCGCAGACTTGCCCATTTTGTGCGAAAGGTGTTTTGTGTAGGGTATCGTAGGTTATTTGCATATCTGCTTGCAAATTGTTATTTATTCCACTCATAATTTTTGAAGGACAGGATATTGTTTGTGTACCGTTGAATAGTATACATGTTTCTGAGTATTTTTGAATGTTTTATGATGAAAATTCAACAGTTTGCGTGATAGAAATAAAAATGATAAATGCATACTAATTTTATCTCCTTTGTAGAGTTGAATGGAGTAGATACATTGAGTACAAAATAATAAAACAGTGCCAAAAATATGACATTCCAACAATTGAAAAAAATATACATTAATTTAAAAACATAAAATAATCTGTATAGAACAGAAATAATTGAACTGTTTTACAAAAAACTTAAACCGACTTCAAAGTACACTAAGAAGTAATCAAATCCTGATCTGATGACAATGGGACCAAATGCGAAGTGTACCCTTCCAAACAAAAAAGATTTTTCCAAATCGTTTAATAAATGACGGAGTTATGAGGTAACAAACATAAAAACTACTACCGCAATAATTTACAACCGTTTGCTAAAATCGATGCTGGAATCGAATAACATCGTGACATTTAAAAGGAATTTGTATGATTTTTTGACATCTAGGAGTTATTATACAATTAATGAATATCTTACCGAATAATACCTAATTTAATAGTTTTTTTTTTTTTTTTGTGTATAATGAGTTTGTTAATGTATAATGATCTTATTAAATTGTATAATGTTAATAATTAATAATATTAGTAAAACTACTACAATTGCATGTTCGATGTGGACGAGACTGTTGAGACTCATGAAATGTATTTTTTTATAACACCATTATTATGTACAGTTTATGCTGATTCTGAAAAAAAAAAACAACCGATTTTTTTTTTTTTTTTTTATACCACTTAGGTGGCAAACAAGCATACGGCCCGCCTGATGGTAAGCGGTTACCGTAGCCTATGGACGCTTGCAACACCAGGGGTATCACGCGCGCGTTGCCGACCCTGCAGAAATCTCTTCACACCCCTTTTGAAGAACCCCATGCTGTACTCCATTGGGAAAACCACGGCGGGGAGCTCATTGAGGAGCGACTTGTAAAGTTGCAGCCTTTGTGATCCTCCTCCTTCTTGAAGTCGGTTAACAAAATAGTTTTCCTTCTAGTGTATATTTAGTATAAATTATAGTAACTCTATCTAACTAGATATGTAAGTTTTTTTTACACCTTATAAGGTTTTTACTTACGTCAAGTTTGTAAATTCAAAAAGTGTCTATATAAAAGTCTACGAGAATAGTCGTGTTTTGTAAATTTATTTACACATGCACGTCACGTATTCAGGGATAGGTACGTGAAAATAGTAAGCAACTTTTCAATGGGCACAGTATAGAGAAAAACAGTACTTAAAATGTTTGCTGTAACTGGGTATAATTCAGTACGAGCATAGTACTTTGTAGTGATAGAAAATAATGAAAAGAAATATTTTTTGTTATTTCTTAATAAGGAACGTCGTATACTATCTAACTAATATTTTACTAACTTACGTTATTGACTTTTCCTAAGCATACTTTACATGTAAAAAAAACGAAATTAACAAAATATATTAAAGTTAAATAAAAATGTTAAATCTGAACAAATATTGAAAAAACCATAAGGGACCCAGACCTTTCGCGTTGCAATCAATGTTATTCTTGTGTTACTGTATGTTATTAAACTGTGTTGCCTACATGTCACATAAATTCTTCACACATGCGCTGCATTTGAGAGCTCAGAAGATGTAGATGTAGATTTGGTGCCTCCATATTTCTTCGCTCACGAGTTTCACTTCTACCAGACGCTGAAAATGAATGGAAATATTATAAGAAAAAGATATGAAGACCGAGGTTAAAGAACTGGAGGTAAACTCAAAGGTAATTTAGGATATACGGTAAAATAAATAAACGTGTAACGGTTTTCTGTAACTAGCGATAGAATCTATCCATGTGACAAACCAATCAAATTAATTAGTAGGTCATCATTTTGACAGACATCCACAAAAACTTTCTCATTTATGTATAGACGGGCGGGATATTTACACAAGCTATTCGCCGCAGTTCCACTCGAATTCTTGGGATAAAAAGTGTTTATATCCCAGGCAAATCTATCCCTGTGGAAGAGAGACAACATTTTTTTCGCTCAAAGAGCAGCTCCACTCGAGTGTATGTAAATATTATCTTGTTTTGAAAAGAGTAATTGCTGAGTTTATTGCCGGCTCTTCTCAGCAAATGCAACCTTCGAATCGGTATTAGAGTCAGACTTTTCATAAGTGCGAAGATCTATTTGATTATATGATTTTGAATTGAATTTTGAAATTTTGAAGTGCTGTAACTGCGGCGGGCTGTATTGTATCCTACTATGTCAAACATTCATCAACGGCAGTTTTTATATATATAAAATGCATTCTTGGCGAGCCCACGTATGATTTCAATGGAAATAAAGAAGAAAAGAAGACGAATGGTACAGAGAACCGAGTCAGATAAGCGGTTGTATTCCGCTGGGCCCAATCGCAGTCTGGCCAGACAGTGGCGATTTTCGACAGATAAATAAATAAATAAATAATAAATATCCTGGGACGTTCCTCACACACGGTCATCTGATCCCAAACTAAGCAGAGCTTGTACTATGGAAACCAGATATCTGATATAATACATATACTACTTTTTGATTGTAAATACATACTTAATATACATAATTACACCCAAACTCAGGACATACAGACATGTTCATGCACACAAATGCATGTCCTGTGCGGGAATCGAACCCACGACCTACGGCGCAATAGGTTGAATCTTTACCAGACTCTTAACCAACTGCGCCAACTGGCCCGTCGATAGGTTTGACGTCGCACGTCGAAGAAATATAATATTATCTTTTTAAGATGGCAGTTGACTCCCTGCAATCTTATTAGATTACTTTAGCAACCAATATAGTATGCAAACACGTCGAAAATTGAATTCTTCCACTCATATTGAATACGTGTTCATATAAATTATGCGAGAGCACGTGTGTGAAATAAAGCGTCCAACGTGAAGACAGAAAACATTTAAGGTGAGTTATAATGCTACGGAGTTATTAAGAATTGCCTTATTATAAACGAGCGTGATTGTATAATTTGTCTAGAGCCAGAGATAGTGATTTATTGATAAGTTTTAAATAAAAAAAGATTGTTAATGCTTTTTTTTTATACAACTAAGTCGGTAAACAAGCATCCGGCCCGCCTGATGGTAAACGGTTACCGTAGCCATATGGACGCTTGCAACACACGAAGCATCGCTCACGCGTTACCGATATATCCCCCCTCCCCTATGAGCTCTGTCGACCTTACTCACTCGCAGGAACACAACTTTACACAACATAAAGTTATTTGGTTGCGGTATTCTGTAAGGTGAAGGTACTTCCCCAGTCGAGCTGCTCTTTGAACGAATAAATGCTATGCTAGGTAGAGCATAGCGTTTATTCGACTTCTTAACAAAACTGTTACTGCATGTTCGGGAAGTGAACTAAAATGAAAGTTTTTTTTATTCAACTAAGGTAGCAAACAAGCATACGGCCCGCCAGTTTGTCGAAAAAATATATATAGTTTGGGATGTAATATACAAAAATGTATGACGAGCGACCAAATATTGTATCTCAAGATGTAATTTATATTATATTCTATCCCATAGTGAAAAGCCGGCTTTATTGTATGTGTAGTGAAATGCATGAAGCATGAAATGGAAATCTGGGAGGCCACCACCGTTATGAATCCTAACTAATATTATAAATGCGAAAGTGAGTTTGTTTGTTTATTTGTTTGTTTGTTTGTTACCCCTTCACGCCTCAACTACTCAACAGATCAACATGAAATTTGGCATGCAGATAGCCTATGGTATGGAAAAGGACATAGGCTACTTTTTTATCCCGGGAACGCGGGTGAAACCGCGGGGGACAGCTAGTGTGAAATATTTTCTACTGAATGCTTTCCACTTATGAAGAAAAGTGAATATTATATTTCAAATTGCTTTCCTGTTGATTTTTATGTTTGTGGAATTTACGTGTATTAATTAATGTATGTATGTATATAAATATAAAATAAGCTAAATAATTAAAGTGATCATTTTATATAATATGCCCAACACTGAAGTAATAATATTATAGTTACTTTTTCAATAGTTGTAAGTCAGTTGAAATTTCCAAAAACGAAATTAAGATTTCGCAAACTAAAGACATTTTAAGAGGAAAGGATGGCTGCAATAAATTTAAAAATATGTTTTTAACATATTTATTGTTGTCGCGCTGTGTCCGAGTTATCCCGCCCGAGGGCGATAGAGACAACTACAGCTTCGACCGATTATACCCATTTAAATTAGACGAAATCGCTATTTCGTAATCCTCTGTTTACTCCTCCAAAACTGTATCGATAAAAAAAAAAAACAAGAATCATAATTAGAAGGGCTTTGGCTATGTCTGTCGGCTTTTCTTTGTTTATTTTATATTCGTCAAATTTGTTCGCTGGACGTCTGATAAGGGCGTTAAAAATGGTAAGTTTCTGTGATTTTAGAAGGCTCCCAATTCTTATAATAATTAATTTATGGAGAAAAATACAACCGAGGGACATACAGTGGTACCTACAGATTGCATGGTAGAATAATCATCGCTCTAGTGTCCTTATCCAGAGAGGAAACTGAGGATTACGTTTATATGGAACAAACGCCACCAGCATTTCCTCTTAACTTGTTTTTCTTTATAATCTTAAGGTTTATGTCAATTACTCACCTCAGAAGGCCGTACGGGGATCAAAACTTCTGGTTCTTAATTACTTGCTGCAAACGACTTCCCGGTTCTTTGACCATTAATTTTAACAGCCTCCCCTTAAGTTAAGTTACTTTCGCCATTTTGGCCTCAAACTCCACAGATTTCCATACTTAGTATTAATATAGATAAACAACGGAACGTAAAAGTAAACATTGTTTTTCATTACATTTCTAATAAAGTTTCAAAAAGAAATTATTTATCTTGAGGGGTCGTTATAATGTTAATTTTACATTCATTTCCAAATGTTCACTTTTTAAGCCAAAAAATAATAATAAATTTCTTAATAAAATGTATGCGAAATGTTTTTTTCAATTTCTCACACCCTAACCTAACTTGGTGACATAGAGCTTTTTGATCCTTGTCCGAGACAGGATCGAATAAGCTAATAAAAATATTTTTCTAAAATCCGCGTTTCCTCGCTGACTGTACCTTTTTTCAAAAATCTGTAAGATCCAATTGTAATTAATCAAATTAAAGGACTTCAGACCATATTCGCGTGGCTTCAGCCCTTATGGTAGCTGCCCTTACTGACCCGTCTAAAATTTCCACCCTGTATACCACAGAGAAAAGAAATGTATTCTCTTTTCCGTGCTGTATACTGAGGATACTAGACAAATAACCACACGGCTACGTACGAGTCATTTAATCTCAAATTAAGCAGAGCTTATACCTACAGTGGAAAACAGATGAAAGAAAGAAAAAAAAAACCCAATGCAAACATTAATGAAAGAAAAATCAAAAGAGAAAAAATAATGAAAACATCGATATATTATCTTCTGTCTAGATTAAGGGTTACGTACAAGACAACATCGTGAAAGTGGCCGCTTGGAAACTCAATAAAACAAAATTATGTCACTCATGAATGAATGTTCTACGTTCAAACGTGGACCTACTGAAACTGAAATAGCGTCACCGTGGTCTTATTTCTTCGGCCGTTTTTTACAGCTGTAACCCTTATTCTAGGGTAATACTATTTCGATGAATGAAAATAAAAAAATACAATCCTGGGTGTGATCTAAACTCACAACCTGTTGACTAACAGGGTATATTACCAACCATGCCTACCTAACAATAAAACTTACAGCATTATCCTTCTTGATACCTTCAGCAAATCTTATTCAATATTATTACACTTTATGCAGTTTACGACTACACTTCATTTTTCAAAATAAGCCATCACTTACTAGCGTGCAACAATACTCTGAAAATTGAAAAGTAGTTCTACAATGAAATTCACGGAAAATTTTCACTGGAACCACGTACACCTTTACTCTGTATATATAACAAAGTTTGCATGTCTGAGTATTCACTTTATAAAAAGTACTTTGTGGAGTTTGATCACATTCGGCTTGTTAGGCGTGAGACACGTTTCTAGGAGCAAATGCTAACTTTTAATGGTATTTGTCGTTTAGAAGTTAAATTAAACCATAAGACACTTGCATTCAGTTAAGAATATCAGTATTTAAGCGGTGCAAGACTTAGGTATCTAGGACATTTCAATTAGGTAGGTAACTTAATGTTACCTACTCGTAAGCTTTATTGAATTTCAAAGTTAACGCCATTTATTCAATGCCCTAATAGAGCCCTTAGAAAGCCAAAGTTATTGAAGTATTTTTATTTTATATTTCATCGAAGTTTGTATGAAATAGTTCACATTTAAAACAAATGAGTTCTAAACCAATGTTATGAAAATCTTTTATTAACTGTTCAAAATCAAAATCAAAAAGTCATTTATTCAGTTTAGGCCCTTATGAACGTTGCATACAGTTGAATTTACTACCGGTTCGAAATACACTTAAGCTGAGAAGACTCCGGCAAGACACTCCTACTTCCAAATCATATAAGTCGGTGGTCACAATCTCAGGGTCCTATCATCGAGATACCAGACGTTGAATTTAGATTTGAGACGTTTTATGATTGGATGATTGGCTAATAAAGATGCCCACCCCGAGAGTTTATTATTTATCGAAGTTGAAGCCACGACATACGACTAAGCTAAGAAGCATTTTTCTCAGATCCATTATCTAATGGGAATCCTCATAAAATCTAAAAGAAGTCGGAGGCAAAGCTAGTTGGGAATAAATAAGTGAATTTTATAGCACTCGTTTCAAAATGGAGTTGAATACTTCGAGTTTTCACCAACTTTTCCCTATTTTAAAGTTCGGTACGGTGAAGGTTAAAATTTCTTATTTGTTCAGCCCATAGATTTAGTATACTATAGATTGGCCATGCGAAATAGGAAGAGTATAGTATACGCATATGGTAAAGTGAGATTAAAAGACTAACATAATGTACGCACATCATATTATTTATTTCTAACAAAGAACATTACAAATTGATCTCAACGTAAATGTAGTCGCTATCAAAATAAAGAATAGATATACTGTAAATCAAGTGACATAGTCTAATTTGCCATTTTTAAACATTTTCTTTCCCTTTTCGTTAATATTGAAAAACAAAAAATATAAAGTTTAGAGCATGAATTGCAATAGAATCAGTACCATTGCCGTAAGCTGTGTGTCAGTATGGTGTCAGTGAAAGCGAAGTGAATCCCACTTGTTTTTGCACAATCTCATATTTTATTGAATTTTCGTGTTTGTTGAATTGATTTATTACGGAAGCCCGGATGTTACTCAACAAACCAAATACCGCAGCCAAATAACTTTATGTTGTGTAAAGTTGTGTTCCTGCGCGTGAGTAAGGTCGCCAGAGCTTATTAGGGAGGGGAGAAAGGTCGGTAACGCGTGAGCGATGCTTCGTGTGTTGCAAGCGTCCATATGGCTACGGTAGCCGCTTACCATCAGGCGGGCCGTATGCTTGTTAACCGATATAATCATATTAAAAAAAAAACAAAAAAACAAGGAATGAAAACTCACTCAGGCATACTGGTTTATTTTATTCTTTGTCTCGCAAATGTTACTACATTGCCAATCTATATATTCCAGTCATATACTTATCATTATAAGTAATAGTTTAGAAACCTTCATTGCATGGAAGACTGCAATAGGTATTAATTGCATATTAAGTTTTATTATTTACTTGCCCACGATTTTACCGGAATCTTATTATTTCAAGACAAAAAGTATCCTTTTTTTTCCTGGTTTTTGATCTATTTCCGTGTCAAGTTTCATCCAAATATCTAGCCGTATTTACGTGATTAAGTCACAAATGTCTACGAGTAAAGATCAAAAATTTCACATTCATAATATTGGGATGGATACAATTATTCACAAAGACTGATTGCGATACTAAAATATTTATATATAAAATTCTACTGTACGTGTGTATGTCACTGAATTCCTCCTAAACAAACGGCTGGACCGATTTGAAAATCTAAGTTATATTATCGACTGCAGCGCCATCTGCCGGCCTGATTTGTGAATCTCAACCATCCAGGGCGCTTAGGAGGATTTCAGTGACATACACACGTACAGTAGAATTAACTCCCTGGATGGTTTAGTTAGATAGGGTAGGGTAGCACCACGCGAACGAAGACGCGCCAGGCAGCTAGTATTATTATAATTATTAAGAATACTGTTCATTTTCGGTAGAACAACGCCCTTTAGAACCAAAATTACATAAAACAATAACCACTATAGTAACATCAAGAGAAAACTGAAGTCAAGGCTGTAAATAGACGAAACAGTAATTTATTAATTGTAATAGTATTGTACGTATAACGACTTATCTCCACATCAGTACTTAATCTTGTTTAGTCTTGACAGCTTTACTACATTGCGAAGCGAGAATAACACAATAATATACTATTAGTAATTTCCCAAGATAACCAGCTACCAGAAGCCAAATCATGAAGTTTCGAACGTGATCCATTAGTTCTAGAGCATACATTAAACGTCGTATATAGTTTATGTGCACGCGTGACTCTGAGTTAATGTGGAGTGTACACGGTTAGACCAGAGTAACGAAAAAGATAATTTATTCCGCTTGTTTTTAGAGTGTAATTACATTGAGCGCGATGAGTATATTGCTGGTTGAATTTCAATTATGTTTTGTATGTATGGTTTTAACTAAATGTTTGTGACGCAATAAGGACGGGAAATAGGTAGGTACAAAAGAGAACTTTGCTGCATATGTTGCTAAATACCGAGAAATTCATGTCATTCATGAGAAATGTGTCATTTCTATACAAAGTTCAGCCGAACCAACTACGCCAAATACAGGTTCTTTATTCGTAGTCCTAACCTATATAATAATAAACTTGACGAAATTGACATGTTCCACGAAAAGCTCAACTCATTTAAGGCCAAAGCAACACAAATATTATACAAATTATAAGTTTTGTTTCTTTTATATTATATAAAGTTTTTAAGTGTACACCAGCTCATTTAGGTCTTTTTGTGTATTTTAGTATTAATTTTCATTTGAATTGTGACCGTTTGCTTTCTGAATAAATAAAATAAAATAAATAAATTCAATGTGGATGCATGCGCGGGCATAAGCGAGATAGAGAGACGGAGTATTTAGCCAAAGTGGACGGGCCAGCTGGCGCGGTTGGTTAAGACTCTGGTCAAGAATCCACCAATAGCGCCGCTGGTCGTGGATTCGATTCCCACACAGGACATGCATTTGTGTGCATGAACATATCTGTATGTCCTGAGTCTGGGTGTAATTATATATATTAAGTATGTATTTATAAACAACAAGTAGTATTTGTATTATATCAGTTATCTGGTTTCTATAGTACAAGCTCTGCTTAGTTTGGGATCAGATGACCGTGTTAAAAAAAGGGACTACATATTTGCCGTAGCTGGAAATTTCATACAAAATAAAACTGTAATATAAGCTATTTGCACTGCATTTGATATTGTTTCAAAGCTAAAAGAGGCAATACTATCGTATATGAAGATTTGGCTTACAAAGAATTCGACCACGTCATCACCAGTTGCCATGATGAAATTATTAAACATGAAAAGAAATTGCAAATGGCATGGAAAAGGACATACCATAAGAAAATAATTAGGCTTAGAGCAAAAACAGTGAGGATGGTTGTAACAAAATAGATTACAAAATATAATACATTACTCAACGTATGACAAAAAATATACAATAAGGAGACGAGGAAAATTAGGAAACTTTTTGCCATTTACCTACAATATATTATAGGGTTGCGAGTTACAGAATTTATCATTTTTACACAAGCTTTGACGCTCATAACGCAAGCTAAAGTTACACATGTACACTAACTCTTAAGAAGAAATGCTGGTTGCGTTTGTTCCATACAAACGTAATCCTCAGTTTCCTCTCTGGATAAGGACACTAGAGCGATGATTATTCTACCATGCAATCTGTAGGTACCACTGTATGTCCCTCGGTTGTGTTTTTTTCCATAAATTAATTATTATAAGAATTAGGAGCCTTCTAAAATCACAACAACTTACCATTTTTAACGCCCTTATCAGACGTCCAGCAAACTTTGATGAATAAAAAACAAAGCCCTTATTATTATGATTCTTGTTATTTTTTTAATCGAACCAATTTCGGAGTTAAAGGCAATAGATAATGTTAAAATCCTTTTTTCCAAATTTCTTGCAGCCATCCTTTCCTCTTAATACCCGCAATCGGTTATTATTATGATTATTCATACAATTGTCACTTAGCCAGGGCGTATTCAAGTGCAGAGAGAAGCTACTACAACAATATATTCTTGTCTTCCACGTAGCTACCATGTAGGCTTTGTCAATTAACCTGTGCTTTATGAAATCCTTGAATTTATTATAAGACATTTAAGCTACTTCAAGTGGGATTTTATTATAGAATCGAACGCAATTTCCGAGAAAAGACTTATTAACTTTAGATAATCTGAATCTAGGTGTCACAATTTTATCTTTATTTCTTTTATTGAAGTTATGGTGGCTACTATTAATTTCAAATAAATTTAAGTTTTTACGAACAAACATAATATTTTCATAGATGTACTGTGATGGTAACGTAAGATTTTTAAAATCCTTCGTTGTAATAGATGAAATAGATGAGAATGATAAAACCATATTTTTAAATGCGTTCCCCGTCCGCAGAATTGAAGAATCGCAATTAGATCAACCGTGAATTCCCTTGAAAAGCTTTCAGCTCGTACTTCTGAGTGCTAAATTCCTTTGTGGCGAAGAGGGTTCGGGATTACTCCACTATTGTGCCGTGTTGAAAGGTCAACGAATTCAGGTGGAGATTATGAAATGATTCAGTCACTATCTCGTGATTTTTCAACTATGAAATCGCGTGAAAGGGATATTATTTTAATATTTATTATTATTGGTGAGGGCTAGGTATTAGTTTTATTTTAATTACTTTGTTAATATTAGCAAATTAATAAATGCATCGAAAATTTATATTAAAAAAAAATGTTTGTCATTTAGTTATTAGGTATTGTACGGTGGTTATAGGTGTAATTTCAGCCCCAAGTTTTTTTTTGAATATCATTGTTATCCCTTGAAAAATACTTACCTACCATCTCCCTTCCTCTATCCAAAAACCAACGTTGCCGTTAGTTCATAAGGTATCTTTTTGATCTCACGAAACCTCGTTTTCTTTAAAAACTTTTTTAATAGAATTTAATATTAGACTAACTTAATAATGACGTACGACCATAAGTAAATAACCCTAATAATTTCACAGACCCTTACAATTTTATTAAACCCTAGCGTCGGCTAATTCTAAAAGGTAGCTGTAGCTGTAGCTGTAGCTGAAAATTTTCTTGAACAAAGCAAGTTGTCCGCCTTATTGTTTGTTTATAAGAGCAAACACCTTTGGGGCGAAGTGACTCGCGACCTCAGGCTTGTTATAATATTTAAATAATTAAATGCCACTGAGTCACCAGGGTTTTGAATACGTGAGAATGAGCGTTTCTTCATTGGGGCGACACGACACGGCACCGGCCACATGCCGTCCACGACAACAGTGGATGCATAATTCTATGATATTCCCTGATGATATCCCTCCAATATGGCGAGGAGGGCGATGGCTGCCACACGCGTCATACTTGTGAACAGGTGCTGCTTGTGGGGGCTGGTCTGCTTAAGTTTGCTATTTATTTACTTATTAAATATTTATTCAGTCTACTTTGTAATTTTGCCGCCGTGCCGGGGCACGCAATTGTTTTCAGTGCGATTAGAATGTAAATATTATGTAATGAATCTAAGCTTGTTTTGAAAAGAGTAATGCTGAGTTTATTGCCGGCTCTTCTCAGCAAATGCAACCTTCCGAACCGGTATTAGAGTATTAGAGTCAGACTTTTCATAAGTGCCTGCGAAGGTATATTTGAATAAATGAGTTTAAATTTTGAATATTGTACTGCACGCTGTCTCACTGGGCCGGCACGGCAACGACATGTCGTCGGCAGCAAGTCTCCCACTGGTGTCGTGGCGGCTCTTTATGCATGTGTTGTGTACACACGCAAGCTTCCATGTTGGTGTGCGAATGGACGCGCTGCACGCGCCCCCGCGGCTCTCATTATTACTGCGTCGTGTTGTGTCGTGTCGTTCCAATGAAGAACGTAGCTGCCGGAGTCGCCCTACGACATATCGCCGCTGGCAACGGCATGTCGTGTCGTTTCGCCCCAATGAAGAAGCGCCCCTGAGTTTCTTATATTTCGTTCGGTCATGGATAATATGGAAGTGGCTATTCACTAGTAAAAAAAAATTAATACCTGATAAAATATGATATTCCAATAAATAAATAAAAGACTCGACACTAGACCAAGAGTTGTTAATATTTTAAATACTTATATCAATATTGAAAGATATATTTGAAATCCAAATATTTTATATTTATTGTGGCATGAGTCTTTTATTATAAAATTGCAATTTTAAAAAGTACTATGTAATATTTATTCAAGAATTAATTTACTCTAATGCATGAACATGGTGACTGAAAATATAATAGTACAATAGTAAAACGACACGTATGCAACACATTTCCATTAAACTTAGCTTGCATTGTGTTGTCGCATGCAGAAACACTGAAAAGTCTAGAGTTTAATCACTATAATGGTTTCACTGTAAAATATGACTTTTTTTATCAAAACAAGATAGTAGTAAAAAAAGTAATGGTACTATATTATATTTTCAGAAGAGTTAAAAGAGAATACTAGGGGTATTTTTGGGAAAATAGGAAAATAAATGCATATTTCAAGTGGAACCGAGAGTTTATAATGAAAAACAAATGAATATCAAAATGTAACTGAAATCTTCTTTATTTCAAAAAATATTTTACGGTTTTGGAACATTTAGCTATTATAGAGAAAACGCCACACATCCCAACTATGTTCCATTCAAGTGAAAATCACGGTGTTTGCGAGAAAAATACTCCTAAAAGCATTCTGATAGCGCTGAGTGTCTCTACTGTCTGCTTAAACGACTAATTATTATTTCAGCGCTATTGAGAACTTTAGTTGACACAAAAAAAATGTCACATAACCATCTTATGATAGCTTCTCTATCGTAGTAATAATAGCTCCAATCCTTCAATAATAATTTTATAATAGTGCGTCTACACTACGCGAACCGAGCACGAGCTGAGGCGCTCTTCGTTAATCGCTCGCGATTTCAGCGTGGACGAACAACGAGGCATACAACACGAGCGCGATACGAATCCCTGTCTTCAAAAAACTGACAATTGGCAGAGCGCAGTAGAGCGCGAGCCGAACGCTCGTTCGAGGCTCGCAAGTCCGCTCATCATCATCAGCCTATAATGTCCCACTGCTGAGCACAGACTTCCTTTCACAAATCAGGGTGAATGGGAATGGGCAGATACTCCACCACGCGTACCCACTGCGGATCGGTGGAGTTAGGCTAGTGGTCAACCTACTGTTGGAGTTGTCAAGCCGCCTAGAAGGCCTCCAACTAGCTTAACGAATATCACAATTAAGTGATAATCGGGAACAACGGCTTTACGTGCCTTCCGAAGCACGGAAACGCTCGATTTGAAATACCACTAGGCGGTCACCCATCCAGGTACCGACCACGACGGTAGTAGTTTAACTTGCCGATCGATTAAGAACGGCTTATGCTACACCACGAGTGCTTTTCTTTTTTTGTCAACTCCGCTAACGCTACGTGAATTCGTGCTCCACGTGTGCTCGGCTCGCGTAGCGTAGACCCCCATTAGGTACGAAGACTTAGCCAAGGATAGAGCATGCTTGTTCAGAACAAGTTTTTCATGAATATATTTGGTTAAATTATGTTTATTATAATATATTGCCCGAAATAAAAGAGCGAAATATTTTGTGTATTGTAACATGTCTTTGCCTGTTGCGAAGACCTCCTCGGTCTTGGCAACGCGTGAGTTATTTATGCCCCGGTGTTGCCAGTAATAGGATACGGTAACCGCTTACCATCAGGCGGGCTGTAACGCCTGTTTACCATGTATACAAAATTTCAGAAGATTCACTACAGTCATGTGGCATAGTTATAAATTTTTTTCTTCCTACCCTTCATATAACTTCGTATTATATATCTTGTTGGGTATAAATAAAATCAAAGGATTTAGTAGAATGTTGGTGATTCTTTCACAAAGACTAACACACGAATAGATCTAGTATTTGCATATTGAATGGGTAAGTATCATTGTTATTAACAGAAGTGGCGCCCTCTATCTGCTCAGTACTTAGCCGCATCAATTCGAATTGCTGATGAGATGAAATGATTAATTCACGCGATTGTTGCGATTGAAAGCGTAATGTTATTCATGCATTTAGCTCTGATCTTTGAGTGACAAAACTGAGATTATATGTTAAAAACTTTGGTTAACAAAGTGCTTATTTTACGATGGCTATATACACCTACTATATTTCAAGAAAATTATTACCTATTATAAAATTATAATAAGCGAATTTGTTAGGTAGTACTAAACATAGAAATAGAATGGCAGCTCACACAGAGATTCGACGCGAAGGTACACATTTCAGCGAGTGAACGTTGCGAAAGTATTCGAATCATCTCACATAAATGTGTACCTTTTCGTTTAGCTACTATTTTACGCGTCTCGGTGTAAACTGACCCTCAATTGCACAAGTAGAGCAGAGTGTAGGCTTTATTTAATTACGTCTTTATAATCAAATTAAAATGGCGTACGAGAAATGCAGCCATAAACGCTAAATGTCATATGTTGACATTTAGATTAATTCGCGGAATCATGTAAGATTTAATTAAGGTAATACAATTTAAAACGAGATTTTATATGAATAAAAGTACAGTCGAAAATATAAATAGCTTTAAACGTTCTGGTTGGAAATACGTTGATGGCACAGGGGTAAAAGCACCCTTTCCAAAATTATAAAGAATAATGATATGTATGTTCAACAAATACCTACTTTCATTTAGTAAGATTTACCAGAGTCACAGATTAGGTAATACTACAGTTAGTTACTAAAGGACTTCGGTAGGAAAAAGTCTCATTGATATGTTTTAAATTATTTAAAATGCTAGGTGTTAAATTTCAAATAATTTGAAGTCTACAGTCTAGCCTGCGAGAGTTGGAGTTTTAATCTCCCTTATTGTTAATCGAGTCCTGATATCTATTGCTTAACTTTCAAAGTAACGTTGGTATACAATCTTCAAATTAGTTTCAAAATGGCTGTCATACTTGTCAACAGGTGCTGCTTGTGGGGGCTGGTCTGCTTAAGTTTGCTATTTATTTACTTATTAAATATTTATTCAGTCTACTTGTAATTTTGCCGCCGCGCCGGGGCATATGCAATTGTTTTCAGTGCGATTAGAATGTAAATATTATGTAATGAATCCAAGCTTGTTTTGAAAAGAGTAATTGCTGAGTTTATTGCCGGCTCTTCTCAGCAAATGAATTTTTGAATACAATCTTCAAATTAGTTTTACATCGATAAGTTTACTACTTCATATTTTTGATAATGTTGTTATTTTCTTTTAACGTTAAGCTAGAATATTTAAGGCCTTTTTCACACGATTGTACATTTAACGTATACAAAAGTAGCATCTTTCCACGTGTTTTTCTCTGAGCTTTGAATCAGTGGGTGCTATAATTGTCAGGCAAATATCGAATTACGCGATTTTATGATGTATAGTCGTATACCGTGAACCGTAATTTATTTAATAATATTTGTTTTATGTTGTATATTATGTTACGTAACTTCCATGTTTTATCTTCTAAATTTTTTTTTGTGTAGCTTTCATATATTTGTTATTTCTGTATTTTAAATTCTATGTTATGATATATCTATTTTTCTTCCTATCGTATTGTAAACCAATGCTTTATAATGTTTATAAACGTAAATTATTTTTTTGGCACTCGTTGTCTATATTCTGTGTAATATGCTTATGTAAAAAAATATTAAAAAAAAAATAAAAGATTCTTATATTTCCGCGTGCTAACAAAATATGGCTTCGGAAAATATAAGTACAATAACAGCACCTCTCTCACCGGGCTAGATAAGTTTGTGGGACTGTATGAAAATCGGAAAACCGAGTGCGAGCTGCCGTCACTCTATCTACTATAGAGTTATACAGTGTTGACACATACGCTACTCTATACGACAACACTCGTTTCAACTTATGTGTCCCAGCCAGTCCCGGGTGCATATTTACCGTAACACCCGTTACAAATATGTGTGTATGTAGTGTGTTTTTGTTTTCAACAACTCAACATAAGGTGAATAAGCACCCGAATACTATACCTAGTTACAACACAAAACCCCAAATAATTCAGAATGCCATCAAAATCTTTGTCGGTATCATGAACACGCATCGAAATCCGATTTATCCTATTTCACGTTAGAGGCTTTTCCACAAACTGATTGGAAACCTCATCGCCTATATGATTCGAAACCTTACAACCTTCCACTTTAGCTTTGGAGTCATTAATTGCTTCCGTGTAAATGTAGATTTTGAAGATATCACATCAAGGATGCAGCAAGAAGTTTATATCAGAATGTAATCGATACTAGGGTGGTATCTATAGATTATTTTGTGCAGTGGAATGTTTTGAGATTTTTAAAGGTGAGTTCACAATTCAGGAGTTCAGGGTCAGCAACGCGCGAGTGATAACCCTGGTGTTGCAAGTGTCCATAGGCTACGGTTACCATCAGGCGGGCCGTAAGCTTGTTTGCCACCTTAGTGGTATAAAAAAAAAAAAATTTTAGTAGTAATAACCTAATGGTACGACCAAGCTACGCGAACCGAGCACGAGCCGAGGCACGAACGAACAGGATTCGTTCGTTGTTCGCGTAGCGTGGACGGACTTGCGAGCCTCGAACGAACGTTTGGGTCCCGCTCGACTGCGCTCCGCCCGATTGTTAGTTTTTTCACGAACACATGCATTTGCATCGCGCTCGTTGTAACGTCCCTTGAAGTCGCGAGCAGCGAACGAATTCTTTTTTTTTTTTTTTTTTTAATTTATTTTAATTTTCTAAATTCACACGTTTCACATTAAATTTCTGCCAAACTGTAAAACAGTTTGTCGGCAGTTGTTCCAACTTTACAATTTCAGTGTGTGTATACTGTCTGTTCTATCTGTTCGTTCGTGGCTCGGCTCGTGGTCGATTCGCTTAGCATGGACGCACCATGATGTTATTATGTGGGGGTTTTTAGGCAATGACTCCATGTTTATATTACAAGAAAAACCTCTGGTATATAAAATGCCTTTGATATAAAAAAAAAAAATATGTTATCA
The DNA here is from genome assembly GCA_947623365.1 of Achlya flavicornis. Taxonomy (NCBI): domain Eukaryota; kingdom Metazoa; phylum Arthropoda; class Insecta; order Lepidoptera; family Drepanidae; genus Achlya; species Achlya flavicornis. Next base: position 12,971,667 of record OX392482.1, read on the forward strand.
GTGAAAAAAAAATATGTTCATGACACATTCATTTCAACAGAAATTAGTTTTTAGAAATTATGCTTGATTATTAAATGTATTTTTTTCACAAAAATGTTATAAAAATTTTAAAAAAACTACTAAAAATGATAGTAGGTAAATCTGTATCGCAGCGTACCTACCTACTTTCCCTCCACTCAGCATGAATTCAGCAAGTAAGTAATTTCCTCCAAATGGCAAATATACAGCAAAGGGAAAAAAAGAAATCGTCCAATTGGCAAGGGCGGCTGAGGTCAAGGTCCCTTTTATAAATTGTTTAGTGGAGTCATAAAAGGATAAGTAAAGACGTGAGGATGTTCTTAAAATATTTTTCTAGCGGAGATTTTTCCTTCTTTCTAATAGTGTTGAAGTAACCTAATAATATTAGGGGTTGCCGATTTTTACAAAAAAAATAAAATTAGTTTTATTTTTTATTTTAACGTATTTAATTAATCAAAATAATTATAATAATATTTTTTTAAATATTAGGTTTAGTTTAGAGAATTATAAAATGTATGTGATTGACCAGACATGCTGTTAGCAACCTCTAGAAGTCTAGAAACTATTTATCAAACATTAAGATTACTATCAATACATTACTGCCAAATCTCAAACCATGAAGGTTCTATGTCAATTCGAAGTACCTATTACAACAAAACGGCAATTTCATACTTTAACCCCTATTAAAATAAATTAAATGAATTAATACTTAAATTGTGAAACAGTCTTAATAAATACCTAATAAAAAAATAATGAAAAGAAAAATAAAAACAGTTTATTTTTAATCCATCACTACACATCCCTGGTAATATGAGCCAAGCCAAGTCTCTGTTCTTTGGAACCTCGGTACGTGCCCCATTCAACGGCGCTCTCAGGAGTGGTCACTTAAATTCTTCCTCCGGTGAGAGCCTTCAGCGATCACCAAATAGTAGTCCGCGTTAGGTGTAGCTCAGACAGACTATCCATGCCGCACTTTTTAGTATGTGAAAACATAACTTTTACAATTCTAAGCAGTAACCGCACATGACGCGCAAAAAGTCATGGTTTTCCCGAAGGAGGTTTTTTTTTTTTTCCCAGCATGGGGTTCTTCAATATGAAAAGATGTTTTTTTTATACGACTAAGTCGGTAAACTAGCATACTGCCCGCCTGATGGTAAGCGGTTACCGTACATATAGACGCTTGCAACACACGAAGCATCGCTCACGCGTTACCGACCTTTCCCCCCTTCCCTATGAGCTCTGGCGACCTTACTCACGCGCAGGAACACAACTTTACACAACATAAAGTTATTTGGCTGCGGTATTATGTAAGGTGGAGGTACTTCCCCAGTCGAGCTGCTCTTTGAGCGAATAAACGCTATGCTCTACCTCTCTTAAAACTTTGCAGTATTAAAAAAATATTTAAAAACCGAAAGTAATTAATGTAAAGTGTATCCAGTGACCCAGTCTCGTTAAAGCCACAGTGTAACAAACATAACAATCATTGTTGCAGTACCGCAATGCTCGTTACACAAATAATTACGTAAACCACGACCTGTCCCAAACATTTTGAACAGGCTGTGTGGTCACACGACACGGTTATAGGTTAACCATATTTTTTAGCAGAAAAGATATATTATCCTAGTAATATAATGGTCAGTCCATGCTACGCGAATCGAGCTCGAGCCGAGACACGAACGAACCTACAACGAGCACGATGCGTATCCCTTTGTTCGTGAAAAAACTGTCAATCGCGCTCGTTCGAGGCTCGCAACGTCCACGCTACGCGAATCGTGCTCGCAGTGTGCTCGTTCGTGGCTCAGTTCGTGCTTGGTTCGCCAAGCATGGACGCACCATAACAAATGCGAAATCGAAATTGTATGTTTGTTTGTTTTAAGGCGATGACAGCTCAGTGACGTCGGATGCCGAGACGAAGGTCCCAGGTTCGAATCCTATGAGCTTGAGCTTTCGGTGAAGGAAAACATCGTGAGGAAACCACAGCATGGTGGTAGGGTACTTTGTAGTATCAACCCTCAAGTTGAAAATCTGTTCGGACAGCTGCACTTGAGAGCCAGTTCCTTCTACGGCCACATCATCACTTACCATGATAAGATTGCGGTCAAACACTGGCCTATACACAGTATAAATGCATGCAAACCATAGACCATAACGACTCACTATACTTGCATCATCCAGGTAGGTACCTATATGTATATCTGAGGAACGACCCTGCATTACTTACTTTCAGCGACGCCTCGTTCCTCATAACTCCATGGAAAGTTCTAGAATTACGACCACGGAGATTGCCGAGTAAAACCGAAGTTAAAATATAACTTTTAATAAAGCTCGTATGGTTGGCAAGCACTAAGCCACGCCATTGTTGTAGCCATTAGACTGATATGAGCTCCCGTGCACCTAGCTCTTTGTTACGTTTTGTAGTAGGTAATACAGTACTTTAATGCATTTAAGCAGCTATAATAAAATGTGGTAAATTAAAATAACTACTTTGTTTACCAACAGACGTTAGCAGACATATAGCAGACGTTAAAATATTTGTGCCAATAAAATAATAATTGGACTGTTTTACAAAAAACTTAAACCGACTTCAAAGTACACTAAGAAGTTATCAAATCCTGATCTGATGACAATGGGACCAAACGGGAAGTGTACCCTTCCAGACAAAAAAATAACTTTCAAAATCGGTTAATAAATGACGGAGATATGAGGTAACAAACATAAAAAAAAAAAACATACAACCGAATTGAGAACCTCCTCCTTTTTTTGAAGTCGGTTAAAAATAAAATACTTCCCATGGTAAGGCGCCAATCCCACAGAAAGAGTTCTAGAGTTAAATGCCAACAATAATTTCTATGTTTTCTATTAGGCAATAATGCATTAACAAAAATATGAAAGATTATTATTAAATAATATATATATTTAGAAAAAAAGTATCGCACTAAATTTAATTAGTATCCCGTACCAATAAGTGTAATTATATACAAACAGCAAGAAAAGTGTTTACATTCTTTATCTCGTCTCATTGGCCTTACTTTAGTTTCATTAGTTGCCTCCTTGCCGCTTATGGGCCAGAATGCCCATTAGGGTGGGTCATTTTTATTTTTTTAATTTTTTTTAATTGTAATAGTGATAAAAGAGTGCTAAATATAGTATAAATTATATTATGTGCAAAATACTATAAGTTTCTAATTTGATTAACTGCCTCCGGATTAACTTTAACGTTTCTAAATATTTCATTTATAGGGGTAATTTCAAAAACCAATCACAATTATTGAATTTGAGATTTTTAATACGTTTTTCATGTTATTTACATGGAAATATAGTCGATTTCTTAAAACAAATCAAAAATGTAATTATTTTATTATTTATGAAATAAAGTAGGGGGTCGGGAAGCATCATTTTTTACGCGCTATATAGTGACGCTACGGCTAATTGAGTAAAAAGTTGTGTTACGCTTGTTGTTACCATGTAACGTACTTGAATACTCATTAAAGTGTCCTTTGTTTGATGAAATAAGTTATATTAAAGACAATATGCTACCAACTTACGAAGAAATTATAAAGTATAACGAGTGGAAGCGGTGGCAGGTCAAATTCAAAAAAAATACGGACACGGAACCAAATTTCTGGAAATTGCGAATGTTGACACGACTAGAGTCGAAGGATTATGGACAAAAGCATATTTTCCTATTGTCTAACACACAAGGGTGATACAAAAGTCAAAGTCGTATTATTTACGTGTAAAAATCTTCTAAAATCACACCCCAAAATAACAGAAAAAAATAGAGAAAATAAATATAGAGTTCCGGCTTGATAGCATTTTTTGTTTGATATTTCTTCTTGCAAGTGTAAGGACTTAAGTGGGTGTATCTAGAGATCGAAAAGTAGCCTACCAAGGAGTACTTTTTCTTAATTGATCAATGTCCCACAAGAAACATAAGGAAATAGGGAACGTCGATATCGCTACTACGAATCAAGTTAGAAAAACCTTAAATAGGAAACTTAAAAAAAATAGCCTGACTTAAATATCAGGAAGAACGCATCATAAATAAGACATTGGCTCCTTCCACTCTCCTTTCTACTTCCTACGACTCCAATGAGTCTGATTGACAAATAATTATCTCAAGCTTGATGCAACTCCTCCGCAAAAGAAGTTCGCCGTTAGCATGCATTTTTTACGCTTGCAAAAACTTGTGACAGATACTAGAGTATCAGACAGGGCAGGGATGCAACCTTTTCAATAATTTTGCAAGTTACAGACTATTCCAAGTTCCCAACCTAAACCTAGACGTTTCTTTTTACGTCGATCTGGCGCCTTTATGACGTCATAATGTCGCTATTGTGTTAGTAGACAAAACTGTAAAACGTCACAATTTTGACACCACTGAAAGTTCATTGGAACACAATTGAAATAGCAGACTTGGTCCCCTGATTGATTGGTAGTTAAATGTCACCAAACCTCCTGTACTCAAGAGTACAAGTAGTAGTAGAAGAAGAGTATTGGAGATTTGCAATTATTTCTTGCACAAAGAGGTTAGGATGAGTTGCCTCTATTGCGCCTACCATATCATACGTAAGCAGGAAGGAGGGGGCCGTAAAGTCTGTGACTGAAGCATCAAATACCTGTGCAGCAAATCTGCAAGAAAAGCTTCATTAAGGCTCAGATAGAATCTCGCAAAGATATGCCAAAACTTAACAACAAGAAGGATTTTGTAGGTAATTGAAAATAATATTAAATATTATTTTTACTGGATTTTGAGTATTAATTTTTCATTAATAATCAAATATGCCTTTTTAACTTGCGTTTAATTATAAAATATCATATTATAAGTATTATTTTTTAGTTCATAATGAGATTAGAACAAAAGCTTTTTTGCTTAATTTTCCAAAATTTCGAATTCAATCCGGAGGCAGAAGATAATATATAAGCTTTACTATTTTTTGCATATGAATTAAAGACGTGCTAAGACACCCTTTTATCGCTATTACATATTTAAATTAACCACTTTTTTTTTCTTCATACATTCGTGGTCCACCCTAATGCCCATTGTCCTTTTTGCGTTGTGTCACTCAGTAAATAAGACAGTATAGCTCAGACATTTCACCTCAACTGCCAGCTTTAGAGAATGGAACTCCGACAGACCTTGCGTTCTCTTGAACGCCGAGATCTCTGTGTGCAATGATCTATGGCGCCCGCCGCCGCGCGTAGATAACAGTGAACACCGAACTCAGAACTCAGAACTCTGAACTCGGAACTCTAGAAATCTCTCTGTGGCATCGGCGCCTAACTAGTTGATATTTTTTTTATAAAGCTATCAAGAAGATTGGGAGAGGTAGAGCATAGCGTTTATTCGCTCAAAGAGCAGCTCGACCGCGGAAGAACCTCCACCTTACAGAATACCACAGTCAAATAACTTTATGTTCTGTAAAGTTGTGTTCCTGCGCGTGAGTAAGGTCGCCAGAGCTCATAGGAGAGGGGGGAAGGTCGGTAACGCGTGAGCAATGCTTCTTGTGTTGCAAGCGTCCATATGGCTACGGTAACCGCTTACCATCAGGCGGGCCGTATGCTTGTTTGCCGACTTAGTCGTATAAAAAAATAAAAATAACTGACTAAATAAAAATACTGAAAATGACTGAAATGTGGGTGAAATATGTATCATGTTTCACACCCTTGCATAATAAACTCAAGGTCTATCAGTATGTCTGATCACTAGTGTGTTTGTACGTACATAATGTTTTCATAGTTACCAAGTAGATACCATTAATAGCTGCGGTATTCTGTAAGGTGGAGGTACTCCCCAGTCGAGTTGCTCTTTGAGCGAATAAACACTGCTCTACCTCTCTTAAAACCAGTCTGTTACCAAAACCTAGGAGAGTGTACAAAGAAAAACTTAACTGCTTTGGAAGGTAAATCATGCGAGAGAGGGAGACATAAGTTTTAACGAGAAGCACTTGGAAGTCGATTTAGGAGAACGGCTTTTAAGTTATAAGAATAAAGCGGTTTTAACTGTGTGGCAAATACCAATGTAGAAGAACTGAGGGCCGATGAAGCAGACGAGATTTCAGCCTGTATCAGAATCAAGTATAGATTGTGTTAATCGAAAATTAACTTTATATCCAGTGTCCAAGTTTCAAATTCAATCTCAAAACCTGTTTTTTTTTTAACTGACAAGAAGATGCCCCAACCCTAACACCCTTACGTGGACAAATCGGCGAGCAAGCTCTCAAACGGGGTTATGATTAGGTAACTACGCCTGAGGGTGCCCCAGTTGGGGCCGTAAAAACTTGAGGTTTCATTGGCGATCTATAAATACGGACCATGAGACCGCGTGTTAGTAGGCAAAGTGTGTTTTTAATTTGCTTTTTTGGGGAATCTGCTTATTACGGTTCATAAGATACATACAGACAGACGGACGGACAGCAGCTGCCAAGTAAAAGGGTGCCATTGATACCCTTTGGATACGTCCGTGTCATCCTAATAATTGGACTGTTTTACAAAAGACTTAAACCGACTTCAAAGTACACGAAGAAGTAATCAAATCCTGATCTGATGACAATGGGACCAAACGGGAAGTGTACCCTTCCATCAAAAAAAGAATTTTCCAAATCGGTTCATGACGGAGTTATGAGGTAACAAACATAAAAAAAACACAACCGAATTGAGAACCTCCTCCTTTTTTTGAAGTCGGTTAAAAAGCAAGCAAACAAGCTTAAGTATAAAGTCGTATAAAACAAAGGAGACTACTATGCAATTCACTACCATCTTTATGAACTGATAAATATCAGCAAAATTGAATCTTATGACTTAACCCATAAAACAGCAAGTGATTCCCGAAGACAAACGCCACTTGTTTGGAATTTATACACCATAGACAAGCAAAACTCATTGTGGTCTCAGTGTACACGCATTGGGTTAGTATTCACAGATCAATCTGTAGCACGAGTACCTGTGCAATTTAATTGGTCAACTGTATCTATTTTATATTCCTCTATATCCAAAGGTTTCTTAAAGAGACAGCTTTATTTCTCATCAGCCTATTAGCTGCTGAGCACAGGCCTCCTTTCACAAATCAGGGTGAAAGTGAATGGGCAGATACTCCACCACGCGTGCCCACTGCGGATCGGTGGAGGTAGGCTAGTGGTCAACCTACTGTTGGTGTTTTCAAGCCGCCTAGAATGCCTCTAACTAGCTTAACGAATATCACAATTAAGTGATAACCGGGACCAACGGCTTTACGTGCCTTCCGAAGCACGGAAACGCTCGATTTGAAATATCACTAGGCGGTCACCCATGACGCTTTATTGATCAATTACACTCAAATGGCTCTTATAAAAGTGTTTTAAAATAAGTTTTCCCAACAAATTTATATATCGTATTTTACAACAAAGTCAAAGCCACCTGAAGGTAAGAGTTACCGTAGTCATATGGTCGCTTGCCATACACGATATGATTGACACGCGCTACCGACATTTCTCCCTCTCCCCGACGAATTCTGGCGGCCTTACACACGCACAGTCGCTTGATTCTCGTAACAAAACGTAATAAAACGTAAAAACATAGTTTAATCTTCGAAGTCGCTACGATATCGTTGAAGTTTTGTTACGAAAATCGAGCCACAGGAACACAACATAAAGCTATTTAGCTGCGGTAGGTACTCTGTAAGTTACTTGCCTAGTCGAGTTTGCTCTTTGAACGAGTAAACGCTACGCTTCTCTCTTCCATACTTTTCCGAACAGAAAATATCCTTTGTATTTCATTTAGGGTATGATTTTTGAAATAAACATCTATTTTGCTAGTAGCTCCCTCTTTCCCAAAATGTTGTAGTAGTAGAAGCTTGTCAATCGAAGCCAATCTTGCACGAATTCAATATATTTCAACCTTTTTAGAGTTTATCAACGTCAATTTCGAGATAATATTGGCAGTTGTTCTTGGTTCACTGTGTGTTTATTATTCCGATGTGATGTGACTTTGACAAGGGTAATATGGTAATATTTATCCTTTCATTTATCAATCCGATTGAAGATTCGTTGGGATATCCAGATGCTTTGATTAAACTTAGTTAAGTATACAATGTATAGAGGTATGCTGTATGCTTTCTTACCTTATCAGTGCGAAGCAAGTACGAGTCGGAGTCCTAGAAGGAGGGTTCCGTATTAATATTAAAACTTTTTGGACTGAAATCATCAGCATACGCAACAAAATTTTCATTTTACACTAAGTAGTAATGACATTACTTATTTTATTTGTTACTAAACGGAAATATAAGAAGCAAATTAAAGATTTTTATGTAAAGATATTTTAATAAAAAAGTAATTTAAAATTCTTTTATCGACTTCAATATACGTTCAAAGTGTATGAAATGACTCTAATCTGACACAGATTTGAAGTCAGGGAAAGTGCACGACGTATTCCATTGAAAATATTTCGCTGACTTCAAATCAGTGTCTAATTAGAGTTATTTCATACATTTGAGTGTATTTTGAAGTCCTTTTTTTTTTTTTTTACTTTTTTATTTAAAATACTAGCTGTCTCCCGCGGTTTTACCCGAGTTACCGAGATAAAAAGCAGCCTATGTCCCTCTCCATACCATAGGCTATCTGCATGCCAAATTTCATGATGATCCGTTGAGTACTTGAAGCGTGAAGACGTAACAAACAAACTAATTCACTTTCGCATTTATAATATTAGGATTAGGATTAGATGTATGTACATAAAGTGTAAAAAGCAACTTTATTAAAATATTAATTGAGAATAATTTCCAAACGCACTTGTGCGCCTGTGCGCTTCACAGTTTCGGCGCCCGCCTCCAGTCAGTCTCGATACCTTCGACGCGGTAGGGTGCCCGCCCTGTCCCGCCCGCCCTACGATCGCTCGCGAAACTTCATGTTCAGTGCTAAGTTTACGTGCAAGTTAAGTGTGTGTTGTGAATGCTGTGTATGGATGAGGTATGTACTATTATAATAAGTTAGATTAATTAATTTCTTAATAATTATGGTGGAATTTTAAATGTATATGCTGAAAAGTTTCAACGGTGTTTTTAAAGTTATATTTCTTGTGTTTTAAGGTTTGTGTGTTGTTACTTTTTTTCAGGTTTAGCGATTCATTTAAAATAATAAATGTGTGTTTAATTAAATTGTATTCAAGGATATAATATATAGTAACTTAACGTTTACTGACTACATTAAATAATATAACTTTGACCTATTGTAGTATCTAAAATAAAACAGGGAAAAATAAGAATTTTTTGTTCAATCGGTGAATGGCAACCAACTTAAAACTTTACGTTTTATTTATATAAAAAAAAACATTATTCGATAACTTTTCTAATTGATGTACCTATGTTCTAATCAAAAAATATAGCAGACTCCGTAAAAAACAATAAGTACAATAAACCACACAATATCAAAATTACATAAATTTTATGACATAGCAAATGAAACACTATTAACCAACCACAAAAGGCACATTTTACGATTATACGTTTCCAATTTACTTAACTTGCCCTCCATGAATTTTATATGTATTATTTTCTCCAACCGACATGAAAAAGGGCACGCAATGCTATGGGACAGACAAATAACATTCCGAACCTTCTATTGTTGTATTACAGAATCCTTATATTGCCATTTTTCCAATATATATCCAGTGTAATGTCTTTCAAATGCCTTAAAGGCAGGTAGTCGGTATTCTTCGCGGTATTTATATAATGGTACTTATTTGTTAGGTTTTAGTAAGAATGAGAATTGTTTGAATTGGTGAATAGGATGTTAAAGAAAATAAAAACATTCTGTATAGCCCAGTGTATTTGTGTATTTTTTCTTTTGTAGTTTTTATATGCAATTGCATTTTTTTAATTAATTAACTTTATTGTGTAAAATACAAAAAGTTCAAAATTGACTTTTAAAGTCGACCCACCGCCGCATACATAATCAGGCTTTCATGATTACTTCAACTTTTCTTTTATTAATTCCTTAAATTTTCATAATGCTAATTAGATGGTTTTATGAGCTAACTCATTAAATTAATGAGATCGTCATTGTGATTACAAATTTACCCCCTTATTCATAATCGCTTTATAACTAAATCTGTATTAATAGAATCCTCCGTCTAACTCTTTTGATCACCATACTTCACGAGTCAGATAAAGACACTATGTTGACTTACAAGTACAAGTACTTTGACTTAAAACCTTTAATAATTTTTTTATCAGGGTTAGTTTTCAACACTATTCTTGCGATAATTAGTTTTTAGTCCAATTTTCAGCAAAAAATAACTAATAACGGAATTATTCTGTAGAAATTCAAAGGTTTATTCCAGTGTCCAGAGGTACCGAATCATTCCCATGTATGTTAAGCAACTTTGTAGCTCTCGAGTTACGTATGATTTTCATGATTTTAACCGAACTCTGGCAATTACATAATATTAAAAGTGACTTGAATAGTTGAGATTCAAACGTCTTTTCTACACTTTTTATACTTCTTGGTTGGTAAGCAAGCTTACTGCCTGCATGGTTGGAGAAAGCGGTATCATCGCAGAATAGAGAACCTCTAAGAGTTCTCTACATTTGAACTTCCACTTGTCACTACCTCTAAGGCTGAGCATTCACCAGAGATGTGCTAAACTGCGTTGCAAGGAATGTGTTATTTTAAGCATCAATAGAATAACTTCATTTACCTAGCCTCGCTCCGCGCCGCTCTGGTGGATGTGGGCTTAGCGGAGGTTTCTGTACATAGAAACAAGCGAGAAATGCGTGCGAGGGATGTAAGCGAGGAATGTGTGTCAATAGATGGTGTTTGGTAGAGGTCATATCCGAAAAGAGTCCGCTACCCATCCTCGCATCGCTCCTTTGTACATTACATTCCTGGCACATCTCTGATGGGAGGGGTCACATCGTTTCACAGCTTCGCTACGCATCCTCGCACCGTTCCGCTACCTCGCACAGCTTTAGTGGATGCTCAGCCTTAAGCCGTGTACAGAAAGAAAGCTGACAGCCTACCAGGACTTATAGGAACCGGTCCACGCAGGTAACCGGTGCAGGCATTTATATGAACAAGCGCGGATAAGCGCCGAATGTCGCCGACAATCTTCGACACGCGCCGGTCAGCACTTGCGCCGCCGCGTCCGATGAGTACGACATTTCGCTCGCTCTACTTCAATCTGCCTTTATGTAACTGTTACCAGAATGGACTGGCGCCGATTTCTTTCTGTATACGGCCTTAGGATACCCAGAATATCTAGTTTTATTTATTCGAGCTTTAAAAAAGACATAACATTGGTTCGTATCCACGCTAAGTTATATATTCCCACCCTATTTGCAATCTATGTATCAATATTGGTAGCATATCATTTTTCATTAGCCGGACAAAGGCCTAATAACCAGAGATCATCAATCACCCGGGGTCATGTTTGCCTTCACTCGATATGATGGCCAAGCAATCGGTAGTCCTACGGTGTAACTTTTAACCAGCGACAGTTGAGCAATTTTAGTACAATTTACCAACACAAAGATAATACAAAACAATACATCGTGATTTTTCAAGGGAGTTCAGCATGGGCTTTTTCATGGTGTGAAGAGATTTTTGCAGGGTGTCAACGCCTGAATGCGCAAAGTAGTGAGTACCTAGTGCTGCAAACGTCTATAGACTATCATATATTCGTATATTAACATCGCACCCCCGTTGTAAATAACCAATTTTTTTTACTAAAATTAAATATGAGACCAGTTGGCAATCGTATAAATTATTACATGTCATTATCATCATCATCAGCCTTTAATGTCTCACTGCTGAGTACAGGCCTCCTTTCACAAATGAGGGTGAAAGGGAATGGGCAGATTCTCCACCACGCGTGCCCACTGCGGATTGGTGGAGGTAGGCTAGTAGTCAACCTGCTCTTGGAGATTTAAAGCCCGTGATTGAAAGCCAAAGTAAGATTTGGAAAATGAAATTTACATTAATGAAAGTAGGTATACATTTCAGAAAAAATAACGCCTCATAACGAACCCATTGAACCTAGATTTGCTTACTGTCAAATCCTTTGGCTTTTTATAAATTCGATCCAATTTTGCGAGACACACAAAACGAGAGCCACAAAAGAAAACCTTTGCCTTTCACATGACATTGTTTTTCAACCGGCGATTGTAATCGTATAAAATTTGAGTATATAAAAGCTATCGCATCCGGATGAATGGTTTACATTCGTTTACATTCACTCGAATATTTACATCATTGGGAGTTATTTACTTGAGGACAAAGTTTTGTTTTACCTTTTATGAAGTCAAGGATGATAGCTCAGTGTGTGATAGCTCAGTGTAATAGCTCAATAAGAGTGACGTCATGGCAATGATATAAGACTACAGTAAATTCAAGCTTTCTTTGAAGGAAAAATTCTTTACGAAACCAAATCACAATGTTTTGGTACTTTGTAGATGCAGGTTGGGTAGCACTCTAAGGTCTCTATAGAACGAGATCAAGTCTCAAGGTTAGATCGTGTTAATCGAAAATAACCCTAATATCATTGGTGCAGGTTCCAAATTCCAATAGTTTTAATCTCGGATCAATGCTCAAAATTTACATTCTAGAATACGGATCTCAAGCACAAAGCACCGGTGCATCCTGGCTGTCCGTAATCCGGTCTCAATCTAGACTTTGTAATCACCATAGAGTAAGAATATTAATAGAGATAGCGTAAACCACATCACCTTGTGGGAAGCGAGAGCCAGTTTGCAAATAGATGCATTCATAGATATATCGTACACAGTGATTTACTAACAGATGAACAATAACTTTGCTTTGTAATTTTTCTCGGTAAAGTATTGATAAAAAACGAGAAATTGGTATTCGTATTTAGTCGTTCAAAGTATGAATTCGCAGTTCATTTTAAGGCGTTGCACAATGGTCGCACATTCCCGTGCTTACATAGTCTAGTACAGTCACTCTATTAATTATATCTCTATGGTAATCACTGACATCGGCCATCATCATCATCAGCCTATAATGTCCCGCTGCTGAGCACAGGCCTCCATTCACAAATGAGGGTGAAAGGGACTGGGCGATACTCCTCCACACGTGCCCACTACGGATTGGTGAAGGTAGGCTAGTGGTCAACCTACTATTGGAATTTTTCAAGCCGCCTAGGAGGCATCCAACTAGCTTAATGACTATCACCGGGACTAATGGCTTTACGTGCCTTCCGAAGCACGGAAACGCTTGATTTGAAATACCACTAGACGGTCACTAATCCAGGTACCGACCACGACAGACGTAGCTTAACTTTGCCGATCGATTAAGAACGGCTAATCATGCTACACCACGAGCGTACCTTAGTACCTTATTTTTTTTAATTCGCGCGTGGAACGCGATGCTCCTCGTAATTGGTCGGATCAACTTTGATGTTCAGAGAACAAATAAAGAGGCCTAAAAGCCTCTAATCAAAATACGTCCCTTTATGTACCTAGCATTAATTGATGTGGCTATATTATGATAGAGAATATCATTATAAGCTGCTTAGAATTTTAATAAAAAACAGTTCATTTTAATATAATAAATACTTCGTCTTCAATAGACAAAAAAGTGTGAAATAATAGAGAAAGAACAAATATATTGTCTTAAATCTGATTAGCTTACAATCGACTGCTTTTGTACCAAACAGACAGACAAGAAAACGAGCTAATAAAAACAACTCACTTCGTAAAATATGACAGCCAAAAATGACTCTATTTTAAAAATCCAATTAAGAACTTGTCTCGTTTTCAACGCTAGTATAATTGGTATTAGCCTAGGTATAGCTAGATTGAGTTTCACCAATCAACTAGCTTGTTCGATGATTGGCTGAAGCGTCGGAATGCCCTAAAATTGAGTCAACTTTAACGATGAACAAAGAGAATTTTTGAAACGAAAGGAAACTCTAGTCATTTAATTTTACTAGTTCCGCACCGATCGGAAGTTTAAATGTGTCTATGTAGTGTAACGTTTTAATTAAAAATATATTAGAGATTGATGTTGAACAATTATGATATTCAAAATTCAAAATCTTTTAATCAAATACACCTTCGCAGGTACTTATGAAAAGTCTGACTATAATACCGGTTCGGGACGTTGCATTTGCTGAGAAGAGCCGGTAATAAACTCAGTAATTGCTGAGTTTATTACCGGCTCTTTTCAAACAGCCCGATAGGCAAATGTTTTAGAAGTATATGCGCATTCGCAATATAATTGAATACTGTTAACACAGATGATATACGCTTTCAAAATAAAGTCGTACTAAATAAATACAAATAGATCTAGACTAGGGTTTATTGTGACCAATTGAAATTAACTTTTTCAGGGCATTTCGATATATTTCAGCAAACATTTTTTTTACTAAATAATTTTTGCATGTCGTGCTTTTTTTTTATACTACTAAGTCAATTGCTTTTGGTGAAGGCAACAAATGTCACACTCGAACTATTGAACTATTAAAATATCTCGCCTGCCATTTGCACCTTACATCCCTTGATTAACATTCTGCTAATAATATAGTAATTATGAAATTATCATTTTCCTTTCACCACTGCTATCAAAAGACTTCAAAGATATTAAAAATTGTATACAGTACTTAAGTTAAAACATTTAACAAAGTTATAATGAGTAACGGAGGGCCTCCTCTGCCCCTAAAGAATAATAACTTGCCAAATAACCAACTACGAAGGTTTCTTTCCTGAACTTTACTTTGTTTTTGTTTTTTTGAGTAAAATTTATAAACATTTAAGTGGTATTTTTAGGGTTCCTTACCCAAACGATGCCAAACGGGACCATAGTACTCCGCCGTCTCTCCGCTGTCAGTGAACTGTATCTGATGAACCGCAATAGGTAGAAAGCTGACATTTTCACAGATTTTCTATTGCCGCTAAAACCATACAAGAAAAGTCTTTGTTTGGCGTTTTTAGGGTTTCATACCTCAAAAAGTCCCCATCTGTCTGTCTGGCAAGACCCTTTTTCTCAGGGACGCGTGGAGGTATGAAGCTGAAATTCATACCAAATACTCAGGTCTTCGTCAGGACCCTTGGAGCTGTGAAAAATTAAACTTCTAAGCCAACGCAATCAAAAGATACAGCCGTTTGTCCTACAAATTTTCGACACTCGCAAGGGAATCAAAACCTATATATCCCGTGAACTCAGAATCTTGAAATTTTGTATGAAGCAACGTCATATACTTAGCAGAGATAAAGGTCAAATTGCGAAAAGCATACATTTTTAGTTACATCATAATTTTATAATAAACATAATTTTAATAATTTATACCTACAGGTTTGTACGGAACCCTAGGTGCGCGAGTCCGACTCGAACTTGGCCGGTATTTTCATAGCTGAGTTAGTAAATACTGTACGGAACCCTCGGTGTGCGAGTCCGACACGCACATGGCCGGTTTTTAAAATGTTTTAGAATCGAGCTGTATTTGAGAATGTAAAATTTAAGCATTTTTTTACTAACAAGCGAAATATCACATGATAGCCTATAGGCTAATAGCTAATAAGCTAGCATACTTTGTAGTTCCTACCTACCTACCCGCCTCCCCCGACCCTTGTGGTAGGTAGGTAGGTGGATTTTCAAATTGTTTTGATAATCTATCACCAAGCTATCTAGGCCTAGGTTATACATAAAATCTAGAATAATGACGTTCTTAGCTCAGCTTTTATTGTGTCTACGGAAAGGCCTAGGTAATTGATTACAGCAATCTCTCAGAAAACCATAAAAACATCTTTTTTATGGTATTCATACCTTTTAATAAAGTGGATTAGTCATGCTGAACAACTTTTACACCCGTTCCCCAGATAAAAAGTAGCCTATATCCTTCTCCATACCATAGGCTATCTGCATGCCAAATTTCATGATGATCCGATGAGTAGTTGAGGGGTGATAAACAAACAATCTCACTTTCGCATTTATATATATTAGTTATAATGTTATAATTATAAGTGTAAAGTCGCCAGAGCTCATTGGGGGGAAGGATCCGGGAGTTGCAAGCGTCCATACTCCATATGGAAACGGTTACCATCAGGCGAGCCGTATGATTGTTTACGGACTCGGTCGTATAAAAAAACATACAATACCTAAGCCCTCTCCACTCAAGTCATTTCGATTGTGAAAACAATAAACATGTATTCATCCCTTTCAACATAATGGCAAAAGAAACATTTTCAACAAAACAATACCAGCCAACGCATTCAAAAATAACCAATATCCCGCAGGTCACGATCGGTTGGTTTTACCACTAACGTACCGGTATGCTTCGGTTATACAGTGCCGGTACTTTCGAACACTGTTTCCATCGTTTCCATTGTTCTGGATTGCAAGTGACGTAGGGTAGTCTTGGAGTCAGCAAGGTTTTTTTTTTAGTCAAAGGCATTTATTCACTTTAGTAATTTTCTTAGAAAGGCACTTGAGAAGCTCTTATTACTTTGCCCCTTACTCGTAAAACGTTATTTAACTAATATACTGTTTAAAGGTTCACATAAATAACGTCACTCTATTGTCATTGTCAAATAATGTGACATTATTTACGTGACCATTTAATCAGTATATTAGTTAAATAGCGCTTTGTGAGTAAGGGGGTTTGTGTTTTATTGTTTTAAGTAGGTACCTATAATTTTTTTTTAGATTGCATATACACTAGATTTTAATGATTTTTCATTTTTTTTTCCATTTTTTTTTGCTGTTTTTATTTCTATTTTCCAGACCGTGACATCACTAAAGAGTAATCAGTAACTCTATACAGCCCTGTTTGACGACACAGACATTATTTTGTTTTGTTATAAATTTTTTGGATTGTGTTTTGTGTCATCTTCAACCGCAACAACGGTGAAGCAGATTAACAACACCAATTACACTTGCAAACGCAATGCAAGGCTGATGGGGGAGGTAATCCTGTGTAAAAAGTTCATCACACGAGTCCCCGAATTGTAGGATTTAGAGGATTATACATACATGCCTCTGAATGTTCGTCAGCGAATGCAATTTTGTCTTTATAATCATTTACGAGGGAAGTTTCTAAATGGCAGAGGGCAACAATATGGCGAATTTGTTTTTTTTTAAATATTGTTGATAAATTATGAACAATTAAATGTATTGAATATTAGTTACACATACTCAAAAATACGCCTAGTGGTATTTTAAATCGAGCGTTTCCGTGCTTCGGAAGGCACGTAAAGCCGTTGGTCCCGGTTATCACTTAATTGTGATAGTCGTTAAGCTAGTTGGATGCCTCCTAGGCGGCTTGAAAAATTCCAACAGTAGGTTGACCACTAGCCTACCTCCACCAATCCGCAGTGGGCACGCGTGGTGGAGTATCTGCCCATTCCCTTTCACCCTCATTTGTGAAAGGAGGCCTGTGCTCAGCAGTGGGACATTATAGGCTGATGATGATGATGATGATGATACTCAAAAATCACTAATATAGGCATCAAACATAAAAAATAATTTAAAAGTTATTAAAAAGAAACGTAGAAAATTTCAGGTTTTAATTCCAAGTATACCGCTCATACTTTTTTACGGTCTTCAAAGTAGGGGTTTAGTACAAAAAACTAAACACGATAGTTCGTCGCAAAATGCACGTTAATTTACCTACCTATATTGATTTTTAATCATTTCAATACAGTATTTTGGAATCGTTATACGTTAAGAAATTAATTAATACTATAGGATTATCTGAAATGAGAGATTATGAAAATAAATCTCATGAGACTCTCAGACTAAACTCCAATATCAATGTAAGTACATCACCTGTACTGTACCGCTCCAAGCTACGAAAGATATTCCAATTACAAATAATTACGTTTATTCAAATGTTTCCGATAATGTATACTGTATTGGGTGATTGTATGGTTGGCCCTATCGAGGTTATAATGCTTTCAGATTTTAAAGAGTTTCATTTTAAAGGGATATTACAGTGCTAGTGATTAAATTTTAAATGAAAATTAAGCCCAATAGTGAAATGAAATTTCCGCTTCTGACAGCTAAGTCATCCCACTATAAGATTAAATCTTTGATGAAAGATAAAACACAAAATTAACTAAATTCACCAAATAGGTCAAAGAGCCAGACAAGTCCTGAGTAAATAGGTTTTTCTCTGGGCTTTATTTGGAGCACATTGAGAAAATGTAGGGAACCATAAATATCAGTGATGTTATAACTAATATACTCAAGATCAGGGGCTAATAGGCCATTAAAACAAAAATATAAATAAAACGCCACTCAAGAAACAGAGATTCTGTTTCACGAGTGAAGTAACTGAAGTGAAAAATATGACACAACGTGACTCGTGTAATGAGACAAGTACTTACGATATTTCAGACATAACACTTAGAAAATAGGGTTCTGATTCTGACAAACAATGTAAAATAAATGGCTGAATAAATCATGAGCTAAAAATTAGATTCGAAAACAACCTCAAATGCTTGAGACGCACTTGGGGCTTATCAAAGCCAGTAATCTAAGTGATTGTCAAATAATATTTGTAGACAAGAGCAAAGAATAAGAGAATGATAATAGCAAAATAAAATCTGAATCAGAATTATAATAATGAACATGAAGATGGCGAGGAGGGCGATGGCTGCCACACGCGTCAGACTTGTGAACAGGTGCTGCTTGTGGAGGCTGGTCTGCTTAAGTTTGCTATTTATTTACTTATTAAATATTTATTCAGTCTACTTTGTAATTTTGCCGCCGCGCCGGGGCACGCAATTGTTGTCAGTGCGATTAGAATTTAAATATTATTTAATGAATCTAAGCTTGTTTTGAAAAGAGTAATTGCCGAGTTTATTGCCGGCTCTTCTCATCAAATGCAACCTTCCGAACCGGTATTAGAGTTTAAATAAGTGCCTGCGAAGGTCTATTTGAATATGTGATTTTGAATTTGAAGGTATAAAAAATGGTGATCTTTTAGAAGTAGACAATACTAAATAATGATATAAAAGCACAGTATTGATGAATGAATCATAGCGAAGCTAAAAGAAAACTAAGCTGACTAATTTCCTTATTTTATTAATTAAGAAAGCCATCTTCATTTGTTAACATGTTGTCAGCCATTTTATCATCTCTGTTCTAATTCGTAATTAACCTTGCTTCGTAGCCCCGTCCACGTAAAAAGCAACTTGTTTCACTTAGCATATCTCACTGCTGAGGTTGTTTTTGCCACAGCCCAATAACTACATAGCTTCTATCCTGTATCTAGGAACCTTTTAAGTCTGTGGTCTACAGTTATAAACGGACTAACAGATAAACAAACAGAGAGACGTACCTAGCGTTTTTAAAGTTATAATAATAAGGGCGAAGTACAACTCTCATTATTTCTAAAGCATTAAACTCAAAACACGCTCATATTTTACGTCGCCACACACCATTGTTGGAATAAAATCTATAGCTCATTCCTGAAGATTTATTTACAACTTAATGACCTACTACCCAAGATTCATTATGCGGTAGCTGTAATCGAGCGTACGTCTTTTCATTTTCATTATCTTGAAAAGTAAAGGCGAATTCACATTCATCAGGTTCTTGAAAGTTTTCGGAAGTTTTCGGGCGTTCTCTTGGATTTGAATAGGTACCTGCATAAGCAAAAGAACTTGGACTCATCATATAAATGGGTTTGCTATTAATTTTGGTCCAGAGACGAGTATATGTAAAAAATTTGAATTCAGATTATTTCATGATCTACATTTTTTGATACTTACCTGAAGTCAATGTCAAAGTCAAAGCCATTTATTCAATTTAGGCCCCCGAAGGCACTTATGAAGGTCACATTTACCGAAGTTACTACCGGTTCGGAACTCAGCCTTCAACTGAGAAGAAACCGGCAAGAAAAGCAAGATTAAGAATCAGCAAGGCTATATTTTTTTTTAAATTTTTGTACAATATGTTTGGCTTTTTTTCCAAATATTTAACATAAAAAAAGAAAACACAAGAAGATATTTTATATTTGCGACAACGATATCCAACATTTCTTCTGACCTTTTTATATCATGATTTGAAACTACTTTTTGTTTACAACTTAGCCATTCAACGTGGCAATGCATTTGTATTCAATTAAAGTGTTTAATTAAATTCGTTAGTGTGTTTGAACGCAATCCCAAAGATTCACAAAAAAACCAGCAAAATAGCTGACCTTCGTAATTTATCGCCAAACTGATGCAGTTTTTCAACGCTCTTTCAGGTTCCTTATAGAAAAATATTTTTTTAAACAAACTATTTTTTATTGTACGTAATCGACGAAAGATGAACCAAACGAGCCCAAACTCGATGGGGTTTCATTGATTTATAACAGAGTTCCCATGGCCACCTTCTGGCTCCATCATCAGATTAGCTACATGTCATAATAATAATGCATTGTTATCCGATTTACCTATGCACGCAAAATTTCAGCTCAAACGGAAACCGAGAAGACAGACAGACACCGGGACATGTTAACCTAAACAAAAGCTTGTAAAAATAGAAGTATTTATTTTGACGGGCCCGTTGGCGCAGTTGGTTAAGCCGTGGAGTCTTAACCTATAGCGCCGCAGGTCGTGGGTTCGATTCCCACACAGGACATGCATTTATGTGCTTGAACATGTCTGTATGTCCTGAGTCTGGGTGTAATTATGTATATTAAGTATGTATTTACAAACAAAAAGTAGTATATGTATTATATCAGTTATCTGGTTTCCATAGTACAAGCTCTGCTTAGTTTGGGATCAGATGACCGTGTGTGAGAAATGTCCCGGGAAAAAAACAAAACAAACAAATCTATTGTAGAAATTACGCCAGACAATCATTCGCATCCCCTGTCCGTATAAGATGTTAACCTCTTGTACCAACCTTCACATAATAAAACCTCATATACAGTAATAAAATCTCTGTTAACGAATACAACTATAAGTCTTTCTATAACTATTTTCACTGCGGGCCAGCCACAAATGAGCAGAAATTCTTTCATAAGGCTTCATTCTCATTCCGGGACTTCCTTCCCTGTACTTATTCCCGGTTCCGGGTCATGGGGTAAAAAACCTTTTGCAACAAAATGCTTCTTAGTTATTACGTATCTTGGCGATGCCATTACATGAACTATTTTTCAGAACTTGAATTTCAGCTAAATGGAGTATTAATAAATAAATGGTCTGCTTAAGTTTGCTTATTAAATATTTATTCAGTCTACTTTGTATTTTTGCCGTCACGCCGGGGCACGCAATTGTTTTCAGTGCGATTAGAATGTAAATATTATGTAATGAATCTAAGCTTGTTTTGAAAAGAGTCATTGCTGAGTTTATTGCCGGCTCTTCTCAGCAAATGCAACCTTCCGAAACGGTATTAGAGTATTAGAGTCAGACTTTTCATAAGTGCCTGCGAAGGTATATTTGAATAAATGATTTTGAATTTGAAATATCCTGGGGTGATCTTATAATTTAGAATTTTCAACGTTACTTGCTTACCTAGATTAAAAGCTTTTATATACTTTAATTACCATCCTACTAATATTATAAGTGAAAGTTTGTGAGTATGTATGTATGTTTGTTACTCTTTCACGAAAAAACTACTGAACGTATTTGGATCAACGAGCCTACAACGAGCGCGATGCGAATCCCTGTGTTCGTGAAAAATCTGACTATCGGGCGGAGCGCAGTCGAGTACGCTACGAATGCTCGTTCTAGGCTCATAAGCCCGTCCTACGCGAATTGTGCTCGCAGTACTGTAAGCATGGACGCAACATTACGTTACAAATCTATTTAACAACCTTAATTTAATAAATCTAATCAGTGTAATCAGAGGGCCTTGACGAATTTAAATAATTTTACATCAACTTTCCTCGTTAAAATATAAACGTTTAATTTTGAAGATTCCGCTTTCATGACGCTTCAAACGGCTTATTTATTATTTTGATATTAAGCAAGAATCTTATACATGGATAAGATTCTTGATTTTAAGATAACAGAAATATCTTTGTCGTGAAATATATTTTAATGGTTAGGTAGTTAATCTCCAATTCAGAATGTACCTTATGACCAGTAAGTACAACAAAGTTAAAAAAACAGAAGTTTTTTTTACGAAACGATACTACTTGTTTTATCAAATTTATATGGCGACTAGCCAGCATTCATCAAAATACCAGCAACATCAGCATCAGTAAAAGCTTTGAAATTAATAAATAAGCTTCTCACATAAAAACTTGTACACCAGACGTGTACACCAAGAGCAGAGTGCAAAGTTTGATGAGCATAAACAGTTGAAAGCACTCATGTGTCCAAATGTGATGGCTAAATAATACTTGTCAGGGAAAGTTCTCGGGACACATTAATTAATTAATGGCAAGCACATCATGTACAGGAATTTCAAAACTTCGGGCGCTGGTTGATGTATCTGAATATGTTCTTAGGTTAGATCGTAGAGCCTTTGATACTTCTCGATGCAGAAGTTTGACGGCAGCCTGTCACATTGTAATAAGAAGGTAATGGAGTGGAGGTTTAACAGGGAATAATTTTCGTCTATTATTCATCATCATCATCATCAGCCTATTCACAAATAAGGGTGAAAGGGACTGGGCGATACTCCACCACGCGTGCCCACTGCGGATTAGTGGAGTTAGGCTTGTGGTCAACCTACTGTTGGAATTTGTCAAGCCGCCTAGGATGCATCCAACTAGCTAAACGACTAAGTGATAACCGGGAACAACGGCGTTACATGCCTTCCGAAGCACGGAAACGCTCGATTTGAAATACCACTAGACGGTCACCCATCCGATCGACTAAGCATGCTTCACCACGAGCGCTTCTACGTCTTCTGCGTCTACTATTAGTGAAACTGAAATTGAAGAGGGTATTGTTTTGTTAAGAGGTTGTATTGAGTATCTTCTAACCTCCAGCCATTATACTATGGATTAAAAATGCTAATTATCGTCTTGTTTGCATTATAATAATGCCTTCGCGGAAATACTCCAGTTATATGTGTTTAGGGAATGTTTGGCTGCTACCATTGGTCTGGCTGCTTGGAAAACGTATTGAAATAGTTCTTTGAGTATCATAATAAAAATCAGCTCGCAGAACATTTCATGCCTGGTACTTAAAAATTGGCCCACGGGACACGTTAGCTGGTATTCATACGTTTGAAGTACGTACTAACACTACTCAATTGTGTTATTGTTTTTATTTTTGTTCTTTATAAGCTTCCGTTTTTGTTGTTTTTATTTTATTTTGCATTTTGTTTCAATGTTTGTGATGTGTGTGTGCCAAATAAAGCTTTGTCTATTGTCTATTGTCAATATATTTTGTCCGTTAGAAAATAATTAATGTCAGGTGAGTCTGGGATCTCGGTCTATAAGCTTGTAAGCCTCTTAGCAAATTCGAAATGAATTATTTGCCTCATAATGGACAATGACTATAATTTTACTCTCCCAAAGACAATCTAGACTTGTTAAGATCTCCAATGGGATGCCATTAATACGAATTGGTAGCGAATAAATTAAGTTAATCGATATTGGACTTTATCTAGAGAAAATAAGATTGAATCATTGCTAGCAAAATGTTATTAATGGATGGAGGATATCAAAAGATTTGTCTGGCAGTTGGCTTACTCCGGAAACCATTTCTAAATGGAAAATAATCTCGCCTCAGGGTCTTGAACCTATAACACTATTCTTGGAAAAATGTTTGGTAAAGATCATTAAGTATTATTAAATGGAAATTCTGAGGTGTTAAAATATTCACTGTTTTTGTGTTAGTTCTACTTAGAGAAGATTACTTGAGAAATCAGAACGATTGCGATGGTAGCGTCTTTTTCAAATAAAAAACATAGAAATGGACACCGTAAAGTTCGTTCTATGATACAGCAGATACATTCTAATTTAGCAGATTATTTAGTATTCTAATGGTTATATTAAAAATGCTTCATAAAAATATTAATACTTTTCGTTACAGTAAATGTTCGTTATGCCTAGTAAATAATATATATACTGTAATTTGTGAATTTAATTTTTCTTTAAATGCCTTTTCGTGTCTTGCCGGAGTCTTCTCAGTTTAAGTGTGTTCCGTACCTACATATTCAAATGTAAGTAGTACATAACGTTCATACCTAAGTGCTTTACCAGGGTCTAAACTGATAATGTTACTTTTTGAATCCTAATCTATCTATATATATAAAAATGAATTGCTGTTCGTTAGTCTCGCTAAAACTCGAGAACGACTGGACCGATTTGGCTAATTTTGGTTTAGAAATATTTGTGGAAGTCCAGGGAAGGTTTAAAAGTAGGGTAGGGTAGGGTAGGATAGGGCATCACGTGAACGAGGTCGCGCCGGGCAGCTTGTTGAGTATAAAAACCCCCAAGTGCAAACTTATTCGATGTAAATATACATAATACCGTTACAAGCGATTTTAAAGTTGGTTCTTTGGAAAACATTACAGGTACATGAAGATGTCTGTATTTCCTGGGTGTAAATTATGTATAACAATTATGAATTAAGAAGAAATGCGAGGTTGGACCCACGAACTGTAAAAATTAACAAGGCACCGTTTACGTGCAAGTTTATATTAATTATAATGACAAGTTTAGAAGATCAAGATGTTGATCAACCTAATTCCACCATCCCCATTTTTACACCGAACCACAAGACGCCGGGAAAATTTTCACCCGTACGTTGTTGACATACCGAAATTACGGACACAGCGTTTTGCATCCTCATTTATAATGCGGACAGCAAGGGAGTGGAACTTGCATCCGGCGTCTGTGTTTCCTACAATCTAGGAACTTTCAAGGCCAGAGTGAATAGGTTTCTTCTGGGTAAGCGTGTTTCATCGTAGGCTTCGTCATCGCCCCTTATGGGCGGGTCAGTGGCCAAACGCAAGCCCATTTAATTTAAAACTGAGTCGCTAAAAGCTGGGAATCAAAAGTTATAAATGATTTTAATTGCTGGGTATTTGAACCAATAAATAAATAATAATAATACTCATACTACTGTTATCTTTATAACTATCGATAATATTGAGATTCAATGGTACTTACTATCAATACAGTGGATAGGGCCATTGATATACATAATTGATACTATTTATTAAGGTCACGGTAGTATCGATAGCCTATCGCTATTTTTATTTGTTCAAATGTCAATTCATTATGTCCATCGTACGTATTCAACGGTATTTTTTTTGGATTTAGTGGATTATGGACGACCCGGCTTTACCTGTTTGTACCGACTATGTGGCATAGCAACTTAGATGCCTTTGGCAGCGACTGAAAAACAGTGATGTAGCTCGGTGCCTGTACTGGGCTTACAGTTTACAGCTTAGTCGCTGTCCATTTCTGTTGTCACACCACACAATTATTATGTTATTTTTATCATATTTTCTTTTTGCTCTCTGTACTGTTTTATGTTCGTGTAATTGTGTTGTGTGCTATTGCAGAATAAATGTATTTTCTTTCTCTTCTTCTTTCATTTACCTATGGATAACGTTTTGCAAGTTGCAAGTGCCATGGATTTTAACAGCTAAAAATGTTAATTGGCAATTTATGTTATATCTTCTACCTCTCATATCTTTTATCTTTTTTTTTTATACAACTTATTCGTTAAACAAGCATACGGCCCACCTGATGGTAAGCGGTTACCGTAGCCATATGGACGCTTGCAACACAAGAAGCATCGCCCACGCGTTACCAACCTTTCCCCCCTACCCTATGAGCTCTGGCGAACTTACTCACGCGCAGGAACACAACTTTACACAACATAAATTTATTTGGCTACGGTATTCTGTAAGGTGGAGGTACTTCCCCAGTCGAGCTGCTCTTTGAGCGAATCTTAAGCTTATCTCCCAACTTTTATAACATACATATATATATATATATATATATATATATATATATTTGCTTTTTAGTTACTTTTATAATGCTCTTCAATTATTAATAAGTTTCCAGAATGAACGTTACCCCTTATCAATGGGTCCCAAGTAATCTTGTCATTCTTCTTTACACTGGTTTCCATAGTACGATCTCCGCTTAGTTTGGGATCAAAAAGCCTGTGTGAAGAATATCCCAAGATATTTGTTCCAGTATTTATTTAATGTGAAAAACGTTCGAGGTTATTACCAATTTGCATGTTTTCAATCACTCACAATCACATTCGATTACAAGCCGTCCTACACGAATGAGAACGTTTAAATTGATATCCATCCCCTTTGTACAAACAATTTTGCGTGGAAATGAGATCCAGGCATTACATAAATCTAGGCAAATGTGTGTATAACTTCGTATAATTGAATGTTCACATCAATTCTATCTGAAAAGGAATCCTACGGAAACAGATAATTTATTTGAAGGAGCTTCTCAGATACCTATGTTTTATTTGCGTTCCGCCTAGCGGATATACCCACCATCCCCTATTTTACCCCCGAAGATAAACGTACGTTCATAGTTCGTATGTGTAAGTGTGACGGCCAGCCTGCATTTTTGATACGAGCTGGCGGTGTGGTGTCAAAGAGAAAACATCTCAAAACCTTGGTCAAATTCTAGTGCATGTAATGGTGCTTGGCGAACCGAGCGCGAGCCCACTGCGAGCATGATTCGCGTAGCGTGGACGGGCGGGCTTGCGAGCCTCGAACAAGTGCGATTGTCAGTTTGTTCACGAACAAAGGGATTCGCATCGTGCTCGTCGTAGGCTCGTTGTAGGTTTGTTCGTGGCTTCGTTCGTGCTCGATTCGCGTAGCATGGATGCACCATAAGAAAAACCAAACATTACGAAATAAACGTATATTTATCATCATTTAAAAGATTCTTTCTCTCGAGAATACGAGGGAAATCGCAATACGAAAGCTATTTGAATAATATAATTGAAAGATGACTCTCAAATTATCACAAAAATATTCTAAGAGTGAGAGATTTAGAAGCCCGTCCCGGATTAGTTCAAGCAACAAGTATTTCACTTGTCAAACAAGTTTGTAGGGCAAGTATGTGTTCGCCACATAACTGAGTCTGGATATAGCGTGTTTGAGCCATTTCATCTCTAAGTCTTAGTATGGTTCAAATATTTCTAGATTAAGTTAGTTTCGGCTAATGAATTTAATGTTTTTACTCATCGTAAAAGGATATTTTCAACTTTGGATTAATGATAAAGAAATGTTATGGTGAATTTGTACTATTGGAGACGGCTGGTAATTTACATTATTAAGTACTTACTTGACAATTGTTTTTATACTTTAATTTCGTTATTACATAAGAACGTTATGCAAAATATTATTATACACGATGAATTTTTAATCGTTTTTTCGGTAGAACAAACATTGTTCAGACCATGGTCTACTAACATTCTAAAAAATCAAATAAAAAAAACGTCAGTGGTTTTTGAAAAAACACAAAATAGAAAAAAAACAAAACGTCTGGAGTCACACCTGCTACAAAACTGGCGTGCCGCCGCCACAACTACTTCGAAGTGCAAGCGCAGTGTCTGAGTTGTAAGGAGTAACGATAATCCCGAATTTTAACTTTATTTTATGTTTTTTCAAAAACCTATGACGTGTTGTTTTTCATTTGATGTTATAGAATGTTAGTAGACCATGGTCTGAACAACGTTTGTTCTAGCGAAAAAACTATTAAAAAGTCACCGTGTACATAAGAACTATCGCAGTCTAATCCCTCCTTAATCCTTTCACTCGATAAAATCGACCAACATCACGATAATCTATAGCTTTCTCGTTCCTTCTGCTTGACAATGGAAAGGAGTGAATGCGACAAAACATAATATTGTCACTACTAATGTTACGAATAGTTTGGCAGTATGTGATTGTAATAGGATTAACTATTAAATATATCTGTGAACTCAATTGGACATAAATAATGCCGTGTTTAGTAGACATAAATAAAACAACTTTTAGAAGTATATGCGGATAAGTTTCCGTAACAAAAACCTAGGAAAGTTAGTAAAATTAAGTTAGCAATGGAATGGTTTAGTTATAGTAAGTAAGTTTGTATTGATATGTGTTCTCAACTTGAAGGAGAACTTTTGATAGTCGCAGAGAAAAGCACTTGAAACGAACTAGTGGACAAATGAAATGAACATGGTTGTTTATGATTTTTAACCGACTTTGTTCGAAAGGGGTTTATTCCGAAATGGTCCCATATTTTCATATAGATCTGATGATGAGTTTCGGAGACAGACAACGGAAATCTTTAAAAAATGACAGCAAATCAACCGCGATTGCTGCTTTCGCATAAATATGCATTGTTTGTGCAGGCCTTTACGCGTGAAAGTATTTAACTAGTAGTATGAAACTAAAAATTCTAAAATAAATTAACTTTTTAACAAAAAACTAAACCTTCAAAGTACACTAAAAAGTAAGAAATAACTCTTATCTGACACTGTTTTGAAGTGAGCGAAATCGCATGACGTGTTCTGTAGAAAATATTTCGCTGACTTCAAAACAGTGTCAGATAAGAGTTATTTCTTACTTTTTAGTGTACTTTGAAGGCGGTTTAGTTTTTTGTTATACACAACGTGTAAAAGAGCTAGATGCTAAACCGTTAAACGGTTTGTTCAGAATCGATTCAGTAGGCGATTCTGAACAAACCGTTCTACGATTAAGCATCCAAATCTGTTACACGTTTTATATTACAGGCACTGCTCCCATGGAGGAGCGGTGCGGGAGGGGTGTGTTTTACGTCAAATTACAAAACAGAACTAATAATTGGACTGTTAAAAAACTTAAACCGACTTCAAAGTACACTAAGAAGTAATCAAATCCTGAGCTGATAACAATGGGACCAAACGGGAAATGTACCCTTCCAGACAAAAAAAGAATTTTCCAAATCGGTTAATAAATTACCGAGTTATGAGGTAACAAACTTAAAAAAAAATTACAATCGAATTGAGAACCTCCTCCTTTTTTTGAAGTCGTTTAAAATGTATCATGTGTGTAACAAGACAGTTCTGACATGTCACACCACCTCACATCGCAGTTTTTCGCTATGCCTGTAGGTTTATTTACCGTAGCTCTAACCTTTATCCACCCTAGATTCAGTCTAGTGAAACGACAAAGGACTAAATTTAGAACCTAAAAAGTGGAAATTGATGTGAATTTTCGAAATTATCTGTAATTTTGTGGCATCCCTGATTTTCTCATTTCCAATTGAGTACCACCGATTTACCACAAACGAATGGTCCCACAGATGTCGAAAATTGTTCGTATAGTTTTAAGACATAATAATATACATATTGGAAAAAAAAAACGGATCAATGTAGACTATCCTTTAATTTTTGGGTTAAGTATTGGTATCGGCATTTACAGATTACGAAAAAACGGCGATTTTGGAAAAAAAAAAACCTATTAGCTTAATCGATCTTGTCTATGACATGAAATAAAAGGCACTATGGCACTATGTTAGGTTAGGGTCCAGTTAGGGCATAGAAACGTCACAAACAAAACAGATTTCTCATACATTTTGTTAGGAAAATTAATGTGAAGTGTATTTTATTTTTTCAAATTCTTTTCCATTTTATAATTTTTTGCTTTCTACACTCCACCATATAAACATTACCTAAGCCAAATCTGACACTTCTCCGTGCGCGTAATAAGCTAAAAAAGGGATCCAAAGTTTCTGCTTCACGTAATAATATACATAGATACCTATATAACTCAAGCTTCTACCTTTGCTTCTACCCGACCCGATAGTCGGTAGTATAGGTATCCTGCAGGCTAGTTGATTGAATAATAAATGCAAATTTCAGGCTTTCGAGCATGAATATTACTGAACAAAATAATTCAAGGTTTTCATTTTCAAGTTAACAAAAGGTATTTTCAGGTTATAAATAGCATTATTTAGATCACCTGACTGGCTTCAACCTTCAAGTTGAAAATTTGCCACCCTTTTATCACCTTTCATACAGTATATTTTTTAATCGAATGGCTTTTGTGTGACGCAATCGCACCCTTCATACATATACATCTAAATAGATTACGCAAGTCCCTACATCCGTATGAAAACCAAGCGTGTAAATTTTTAGGGTTCCGTAGCCAAATGGCAAAAAAACGGAACTCCTATGGATTCGAGTCTGTCTGTCCGTCCGTATGTCACAGCCACTTTTTTCCGAAACTATAAGAACTATACGGTTGTAATTGGTAAGTAGATGTATTCTGTGAACCGCATTAAGATTTTCACACAAAAATAGATAAAAAAAAACTAAAAAAAATGGGGTTTCCCAATACTTAGAACTGAAGTCACAAAATTTTTTTCATCAAATCCTTACGTGTCTATGGATAGGTCTTCAAAAATGATATTGAGGTTTCTAATTTTTTTTTTATCAGAACTGAATAGTTTGCGTTATCTATTTAGTTTTATATCTGTGATCGCACCATAGTCGCGATGTGGCCGAAAGTAGTATTAGGCACAATAAGTAAGTCTTAATGCATTTTTACATGTTCTTATTATTACGTCCATGATATCTTTGATGCAACTTTATTTATTCATATTTTCTATTAATTTTCATTTTTTTTTATCAATTTCAGTTTTTAGTAGAACTAAGAACTGATGATTTTATATAAGGTAGTTTTATATAAGGATTTTAGGCAAGGAGACCCGATCTCTCCGAAACTGTTTAATTCGATTCTAGAATTTGCAATCCATATTTCTCCCATTGTATTTGTCTCAAATACAATGGGAGAAATATGGAATAAATATAAATGGTCAACTATTATCTAATTTACGATTCGCAGACGACATTGCGCTTTTTGAATCATCGCCTCTACGAATGCAAGAACTGGTAACAGAACTGAACAATGTATGCACATCAGTAGGGCTTACAATGAATAAAACTAAAACAAAAATTATGTCAAATGACAAAGAACATTTTAACATAAAGATCGAAAATGAGCCCATAGAGCGAATCGAAAATTATATCTACCTTGGAAGACTGTTCTCATTTAAAGACTGCTTGTCAGAAGAAATAGATCGAAGAATAGCAAATGCTTGGAAACGCTTCTGGCAACTTAAATATATATTTAAAAATAAAAAAATATCAACAAAATCAAAAGTTAGAATATTCAACTGCTGTATAATCCCTATATTCACTTATGGTGCACAAACATGGGCATTAACCGACACCTTAGCAAAAAAATTGAAAGTTGCCCAAAGAAAGATGGAAAGGATAATACTTAGGAAGAGACTAATACACAAGATATCCAACTATAAGCTACGACACAAGAGCCACATGAGAGACGTTGTCCAAGTCGCAAAAAAACTGAAATGGGAATGGGCAGGACACTTAATTAGATGTACGGATAACCGATGGACCCAAATATGCACTACCTGGTGTCCAAGATACCTGAAAAGAGCGAAGGGACGACCTAAGATAAGATGGCGGGACGAACTGGAAAATAGTGCAGGAAAGACCTGGAATAGACTTGTCAAGGACAAAAAAAATTGGAATAGGATGGGGGAGGCCTTTGCCCAACAATGGGATGATTTGTAATGCCTAAAGTATTAAATTTGAAGCATGTTATTATTATTATTAGTACAAACTATATGTATTGCAAGGCTTAAATAAATAAATAAATAAATAGTATATTATTACTACGGTACTAGAAATCCTTATGAAGCGCTCGTGGTGTAGCATGATTAGCCGTTCTTTATCGATCGGCAAAGTTACTATGTCTGTCGTGGTCGGTACCTGGATGGGTGACCGTCTAATGGTATTTCATATCGAGCGTTTCCGTGCGTAAAGCCGTTGGTCCCGGATATCACTTAATTGTGATAGTCATTAAACTAGTTGGGTGCATCCTAGGCGGCTTGAAAATCTCCAACAGTAGGTTGACCACTAGCCTAACTCCACCAATCCGCAGTGGGCACGCGTGGTGGAGTGTCTGCAAATTCCCTTTCACCCTCATTTGTGAAAGGAGGCCTGTGCTCAGCAGTGGGACATTATAGGCTGATAGTACTAGTACTAGAAACTCTATGCATTGCTTCTATGTATCTTCTTAGTTCTAGGAACCCTACGAACAAGTTGCAACGCAAGTTACAAAGTTATTTTGCAGCCAGTGTACAAGTTGAAGTTATTTCTACGTCGAGATATTCTCTTCGGTGTAAGATAGTTTAAATTGCTTGTTAGAGCGATTGTAACGTATTATTTCGACTGAAATTGCTAAGAAAGCTTTTGTTACGCTGCGGTTTATACGGTGCTACAATAATTTGTTTATTTCGGGAATTAAATATTTAAACAATTGTTCCCTGTGGCTAAAACGTAGTGTTATTCGCTCAAACGAAATTGTACCACGAACCTAATTTTTCTGGGGCCCAAGTCTGCTATTACAATTGTGTTTCAATGAACTACCAGTGGTGTCAAAATTGTCGCATTTTACAGTTTTGGTAGTTTACTAACACAATAGCGTCATAATGGCGCCATAATAGCTTTCCGAAGATTTCCACTGAAACTAGAATCGTGCCACAATGATGTCCAACATGTACAGTTGAGCCGTGTCCCCAGACACGATAACCCAACCTGGCGCAAGATCTTCCCTGTTAGATCCCACTTCCCTCCAATATGGCGAGGAGGGCGATGGCTGCCACACGCGTCATACTTGTGAACAGGTGCTGCTTGTGAGGGCTGGGCCAGTAGATAAGATGGTTATCGACAATCGTCATCGTTAGTAAACAGATTGACATAATAGATTGTTAAAAATCACGTGACATTTCGATTTGAAATGTCAATCCATGGTCAATCCCATAAAAAAGTTGATTGTTGGCAACCATCTTGTCTAGGGGGGCTGGTCTGCTTAAGTTTGCTATTTACTTATTAAATATCGATTTTTTTATACCACTAAGGTGGCAAACAAGCATATGGCCCGCCTGATGATAAGCAGTTACCGTAGCCTATGGACGCTTGCAACACTAGAGGTATCACTCGCGCGTTGCCAACCCTGAAGTTCACACCCTTTTTGTTTTTTTTTTTTGTTTTTCTGCCGCGTTGGGGCATGCATTTATTGTTGTCAGTGCGATTTAAATATTATGATTGCAATGTAAATATTATGTAGGTAATTAGTCTAAGCTTGTTTGAAAAGAGTAATTGCTGAGTTCATTGCCGACTCTTCTCAGCAAATGCAACCTTCCGAACCGGTAGAGTATTAGAGTCAGACTTTTCACAAGTGCCTGCGAAGGTCTATTATAAAAAATGATTTTGAATTCTGAATTAGATTTCTTTTTAAAATGTTTCTCTCCATAACTTTCAAAATGATGTCATTAATACAAAAAATTAAGAAGAAAAGTTGTCAACAAAGCTAGTCTATGTTCCGCCTGGTATAGACCCAACCTTAATCCCTATAACAGCATCAGGGGCCTACCACAAGCTCTTAAAACAAGGTTAAAATAACCTTATTTGTCTTTTGTCCCTCTTTGACATCCGGCGTCAAAACAAGACAAAACACAAATAAGGTTATTTTAACCTTGTTTTAAGAGCTTGTGGTAGGCCCCCAGGCACATTTATCGCAGCGTTTGATAAGATTCAATTAATGCCGCAAATAAATTGCCTTCAGCTAAGATGGAGAACGTATCTTTGTTTTGTAAGGTTATTAAGCTTATTTAGACTTTGGCATGACTGTGATTTATTTGTCTTAGATGTTCGAGTATTTTATTAATTTATATGTTAACTAATTAGTCTAGCTAGAATATTTTGAACGTAACTTGCTTAAGATTATATTTAAGAAAGTTATAAGAGATCTAATACCGCGTGAGCACGTTCAATCTTAATGTTTAGCTATAGAATTAAAATGCCGTGGCCGATAGTCAACTACAAAAAGCAAAGACTAATTTTATAGACAAATAAAAACAATGGAGATGCCGTCAACATGATTAAAAAGAACATGAATTATAACGTCGTAATGTTGCGTCCATGCTTGGCGAACCGAGCACGAGCCGAGATACGAACGAGCACACTGCGAGCAGGATTCGCGTAGCGTGGATGGGCTTGCGAGCCTCGAACGAGCGCGATGTTCTGTTTTTTCACGAACAAAGGGTTTCGCATCGTTGTAGGCTCGTTGTAGGTTTGTTCGTAGCTCGGCTCGTGCTCGATTCGGGTAGCATGGACGCACCATAAGACTTCAACAGAACTAAATAAACAGGAATTTCTAACATATCAAAAGACTTGTCTTACTCAATAAGACGATGACAGCATTCAGCACCTAACTTTCTTAAAGCCGAAGTCAAATTTTGTACAGTTTTTTTTTTACAAAGTAAAGCTTTTGTCTCGCCAAGCAAGCTCCATTTATTATCTCCTTCGTATCGTATTCCTTTAGAGTTCAGACAATATTTTAAAAGTTTTGTATCGACGGTGTTTCTAAAACTTTTGTTATGGAGCATGAAACTGCAGTAGTGCGCTTTCGAGGTGAAATGTGGGACCTACTTAACAAAAGCAATAGCTTACCTTGAACTTTTCGGTTCCTGATTCAGCTGAAATTTTGCATGCATATGTAAATTGGATAACAATGCAATATTATTATAACATGGAGCTGATCTGATGACTGGAATCTGGAAGGTGGTCATGGGAATCCTGTAATAAAACGACTCGTTCGTCGACGTATCGTTTCGTCTTGACAAGGACTTTGGTCTGATAATTAAGTTGGTCGACTATTATATAAAAAAGCTTGTTTAAAAAAAAACTATTCTTGTTTAAATGTTTCCTTTATTTGTTCATTGAGATTTTGCTTCTTACCAAATTCCATGCTTCTAAGTCAACAGGAAGTACCCAAATATGTATCATTCTTAAATGGCCCTAACTCTTGATTGCTTAAAATTGCTTAAAGAAACATAGACTTTGATTAATGCTAAATTCAACTTGTTACCTTTACCTGTTCGTGAGAAACGGACAGACGGAGGGACGGACAACAAAATTATACAATAGTACCGCCGTTTTTACTTTGCCGGACCGTATGGACCCGAAAATGGTTTTTCGGGTAAATAAGGTGGTCCTTATTTATACAAAGGCGATATAAAATACATTTATAGCACAGATATTGACAATGTCCCAAAGTTTTTATACAAGGGTTAACCAATGTTGGTATTGGAACTACATCAAAGGGCTTCTATATTTGGCAAACACTCACAAACGATTGTATGACTCCCATTCAGTCAGTAGTGGTAGGAGAGCAGGCACCTATAGATCAAAACAGATGAATGGACCGGGCATTCCTCCAGGAATTAAGGCAGGCTTGAAATCTACAGGTCGTTGTTTTGGTCAGCAACGAGCGACTCAGGGTTTATAGCACAAATGATCATCATCATCAGCCTATAATGTCCCACTGCTGAGCACAGGCCTCCTTTCACAAACGAGGGTGAAAGGGAATGGGCAGATACTCCACCACGCATGCCCACTGCGGATTAGTGGAGGTAGGCTAGTGGTCAACCTACTGTTGGAATTTTTCAAGCCGCCTAGGAGGCATCCAACTAGCTTAACGACTATCACAATTAAGTGATAACCGGGACCAACGGCTTTACGTACCTTCCGAAGCACGGAAACGCTCGATTTGAAATACCACTAGGCGGTCACCCATCCAGGTACCGACCACGATAGACGTAGCTTAACTTAGGCCTCTATCTTTATATATAAAATTCTACTGTACGTGTGTATGTACTGAACTCCTCCTAAACGGCTGCCGTTTATAGGAGTTCAGTGACAAAAACAAGTAAAGTTGATTTTTTTTCCATGCGTTTGGGTGACACCCTGGATGCTTTAGATAGGGTAGGGTAGCACCACGCGAACGAAGTCGCGCCGGGCAGCTAGTAGAACTATAAAATAAAGAACAATACCAATTAATTACGAAATGTAATAGATATTGGAGTATTTCTTGTAAAAGCCCTAATAAGCTTTTCGGAGAATATAAGAGGCGGGTCATAGCAAAAGCGAATGGTTGACCTTGAATCGTTCGTGAAACGTTTACTATTTGAGGCTAGATAAGTGGCAATGGATACTATATGGTATGCCTAATCTTTTGTTAATCATTCTATATTGTATTTCTATAAACAAAAGAGAAAAATAATTTTACAATATTAAAATTAGAACATAAGAACTACTCACCTCACTCGCTTCGCTCACTCGTGCACCTCGGTGTGTAATCAATCACTTACGTCACAGATATTCAATACTTAGAGACTAACCCCCTTACTATTAAAGCGCTATTTAACTAATATGCTGATTTAATAATCACGTAAATAGTGTCCCATTTTTATCAAGCATGACTTGGAATCGATACATTTCGATATAAATTCGAATTGCCCAATATCCAAGCGAATAAACTGGCTTTTTCACAAGCAGAAATATAGGCAGGTATATTCCTCGCTCGTATAGAAAGGGTTTTCAAATAAAAGATACAGATATATAACTCTAATAGCACTTGTAGCTAGATAGTCATGGGCCATAAAATAAGATTTTCTGTTCGACCAGCACTTACCGTATGAATTGATGCAATTTAATCCCATTCTTTAGTAGAAATACGCTCTATTTTCTCCTTTATTTATGACGATGTCTGCCCTCTCTCGAGTGTACCCTTTAAGTAAAGATAATACATTTAAAACACTTACTATGGAGCATTTTAGGAGCCACAAGTTTGCTTAGAGGTGACTAAAAGCCTCCTTGTGGTTCAATGAATAAATTATATCATTTGTCCAACGTTTCAGAATATTTATGAGAAATCCTAGTTATCTACCTATGTTTTGTTTCAATATTTATTCGTTGTTGCTCCGCAGTCTTAAATATTTAATTGGGCTTATAAAAATAAAAGTGTTTTTTCTATGCATAGATATGGTTTTTCTAAACTTCTTCCCCCTTATTAATAAATAAGGCGTGAGTCAGTCTTGTAACACCCAGGGGGCCTACCACAAGCTCTTAAAACAAGGTTAAAATAACCTTATTTGTCTTTTGTCCCTTTTTGACATCCAACGTCAAAACAAGACAAAACACAAATAAGGTTATTTTAACCTTGTTTTAAGAGCTTGTGGTAGGCCCCCAGGTATTAAGATAGCCCCAGCCCTTTTTGTTTATATGACATTAGAAAGTGACGGATATATTTTAAACCTAGGTATTACCACAGTCTAATAACCATACAGTCGTCCGACGCCTTTGATCTTGTGAAAAATGCCGACAACGTCTAGACAGTATCGCGACGGCCAGGGTTGTGATTTATTTATTTATTTATTTATAAGGTACACCAACAACGTACATACACAACATTTTAGATGGAACATAAATAAAGTTACAAAAACTAGTACATACATCAATTACAGGTATACACAACATTTAAAGGGAATTATACATTAAGGGTAAGATAATCAATCAACCAAAACATGAAAAAACACAAACATGAAATAAAACAGAAAAAAAAGAACAGAAATTAAATTAGAAATAACACAAATCAAATGAAATTAAAATACACCCTGAGAAGGATGCCGAACCTTACGCTTAAATGAGCAAAAACTATCAAAAAAGATATCCAAATGCAGATTTGGATAATTCCTGCACAAATCATTATAGGACCTACAGATGCGAGGAGTAGGTGCATTGCGACCAACATTAGTCTTACACATGGATGAGTGGAACAATGCTTTATGTAAGAAACGTGAATTTGGCCGAGGTACGTGCAAACCAATAGAAGCTAGAATATCTGGGCATTGAATTTTATTGTGAAGCAATTTATAAAGGAATGATAAATCAAACATACGCCGACGGTTACAGAGATTTTCAATTTTGAAGTAATTTAGGCGGTCTTCATATGATACACGACTGCTTATGCCAGGTGCCGAAAAAGCCAAATATTTCGTAAAAACGCGATTAATTCGTTCAATGCGATCTATATGAATAGAGTAGGACGGATTCCATATAACAGAGGCAAACTCGAGAATACTACGCACGAGAGAGTTATACAATATAATTTTAGATTCGGATCGTTTGAATTCTTTTGTCGTACGCCTGAGAAAGCCTAACATTCTTGCAGATTTATTAATAATATGATCATAGTGCGCTCTGAAACTTAATTTGGAATCCACTATTACACCTACGTCTCTTACCTCGTCTACCTCTCGTAGCCGTTCACCGTTAATGGAGTAAGATGAAAGATGGGGTTTCCTTTTTTTAGTTATTTTAATATAAAGACATTTATCAACATTTAATACCATACCATTAATTT
The DNA here is from genome assembly GCA_947623365.1 of Achlya flavicornis. Lineage (NCBI taxonomy): Eukaryota > Metazoa > Arthropoda > Insecta > Lepidoptera > Drepanidae > Achlya > Achlya flavicornis. The sequence continues at coordinate 13,009,829 of OX392482.1, forward strand.
GACACCAGGTATAAATAGAGTCAAGATCCTGTTGCAGTTCAATTTCATCAGTACGCGAATAAACTCTTTTGAAAATCTTCATGTCATCAGCATACAACAGACAGTTACTATGCTTTATATGATTTTCTATATCGTTAACAAATAACACAAATAATATAGGACCGAGGTGAGAGCCTTGAGGTACACCTGAGGACGCGATGTATTCATCAGATACATGACCTCTGACGACGACATGTTGTGGCCGGTTATCTAGGTATGAATTAAACCACTGTAACATACTGCCATTCACTCCATACGATTGCTCTAGTTTTCTCAGTAAAATCTGTTGATTAACCTTATCGAAGGCGCTGGAAAAGTCGGTATACACTGAATCTACTTGACCACCCTCATCCAAAGCCTTAGCTAAAAAGCCCACGTAATCAAATAGATTAGTAACCACAGATTTTCCAACACAAAATCCATGTTGTTTAACAGTAACCGAGCTCTTTGTATAATTTGTTAAAACTGGGCAAATCAATGATTCAAATAATTTTGAGAATAATGACAATATGGATATGGGTCTATAATTTTTCGTGTCATCAATATCACCCTTCTTGTATATAGGAAGAATTCGAGCTTTTTTCCATTTATGAGGGAAAATTCCTGTATCTAAAGATTTATTAAAGATAACTGTTAAAGGATAACACAATGATTTAGAACACCTTTTGATAAACAAAGGAGGAAGCCCGTCTGGACCTGGACCTTTGTTAATGTCAATTGAATTTAACTTGCTAAATACTTGCCTTTCAGATAAACGAATGAAGCTTAAAGCAGAGAAACATTGATTGGTTGTATTTGTAGTAGTATGACAATTCTGATTAATTTTTCTGTCTGCATAAATTGAACTGAATTGTCTGGCAAATAGATTCGCAATTTCAAGATCATTTGTGGCTATTGTGTTATTGTATTTAATTTGAAATGGTATGGTATTTGGCGAAGCACGTTTGTCTTTTACAAACTTCCAGAAAGATTTAGTATTATTTCTAATATTTAATTCAACGTTATTTATATAATTAGTGTAATTAGAATGCGCTAGTTTATTACAACGTTCCCGTAGGATGCCAAATTCATATAAGTCTCGGGGATTTTTAAATCTACGATATCTATGCCTAAGTTTATCTTTTTCTTTCAATAGCTTTATCAATTTTTTGTCGAACCATGGAGGATATGAGCTTTTCTTAAATGACTTGTGCAAAGGAACATTACCGGTGATGGCTTCATTTATTACGACATAAAGAACAGCAACCATATCATCAACATCAGTGCATTCATCAAATCTTTTAGACCAGTCAACGTTCTGTAGATAAGTGTTTATATTATTGTATTCAGCCCTGTAAAAGTTATAATCACACCGTGATTTTAATTGAGCATTAGGTTGATCTTTGATATTCATAAATATTTCCAATTGAGGGTGAAGAGAATCAAGTTTAGAGAGAAGGTTGCCTGGTTTTACTACTGTTAAATTGGGTATACTGGAAAGAACTAAGTCTAGAATTTTATTACTACAATTCGGTACATTATTATACTGTTGTAGACATGACAATGACATGAAATCCACCAAAGCATAGCCAAAGGCGTTACAATGGTTCGTAGGCGTTAATAGGGAGTCCTGATTAATCCAGGATATAAAACTCATGTTAAAATCTCCTAAAATCAAAATATCATCAAAGTTAGCCGTCGCTTCACTGGCATGATCAAAAAAACTTTTAACTACATCAAAGTTCAATGGAGGTGGCAGATAAACGACACATATACCAATATTTTTTTTAACATTACCCGTATTAACTTGTAATTGTATCCACATATCTTCATTACGAGTCTCGAGATTGAGAAGTCTTGAAGTCTTGTAACATGTCTTGATAGCTATCATAACTCCTCCCCCTCTGATCTTAGTGGTGCTGGATCGGTCTTTGCGATAGACTGTATATCTCGTATCGATAAATTCACCGTTACTTATATCTGGAGTCAACCATGTTTCCGAAAATACAATGGCATCATAATTATTTTGTAAAATGTTGACATACACATCATTTGTCTTAGTTTTCATTCCTCTTACATTTTGATAGTAAATGTTGAATTTTAATAAAATATGACAGATACTCGTTCCGTACAATTAATTATTCTAGTAGGCTTAGCGAGTCTACAGCGCTAATTTGTTTAGCCTTAGATGTTTCGTCTTTACGGATGTAGATTTTACCATTGCGTACCCACACAAACTTGTAGCCCAAAGCTTTAGCTTTCTGGCGTGTGGCTGCGTGAAGAGCTTTCCGTTCAGGTGATAGGTGTTCTGATATATAAACAGGGACCTGTTCTCCTCCAATACCAATAACGTGAGTATTTAGTTTATCCTTAGGGTGTTCTTTATTATATGTAGCAACGGCAGCGAGAACATTGTCACGACAGCGGTTGCTTCGCATTTTGATCACGGTGGTTCGCGGATAAGAGTTACTTGGATTCATTTTGGCCACTCTAAAACATGAAAGGATATCATAATCTTCAAGTGAAAGTTGGACCACTTTTCCAATCTGAACAACCGTTTTCGCTAAGTCCTCATTTTTGAATTCCGGTAAGCCATGAATTTCAAGGTTTTGATCACGAGAATGCTGTTCAAGGTTGGAAATTCTAGAGTACATGTCTTTAACAGTATTTTCCAATTTCAAGTTCCGGTCTAAAAGGTCTTTTACATCTGTATCTCTCTTCTCAATTATCAATTTCATCTCTTCATATTTCTTATTTGCAAAATCCATTGCTTCAGTAAGCGAATTTAATTCATCACGAAAAGGTTTAAGTTCTTTGGTAAGAGACTCGCGAAGAATAGATGGCAATACCAAATTTATTGCTGCTTTTATTTCCGTATGAATAAAGTCCTTAAGATTGCAGTCCAAGGATAACGGTGTTTGCGAAGGGAAATCTAATTTGTCAGCCGCTTCAGACCTGGTTGCACGCACGGGTGTTTCAGAGTTAACCCCGCCTTTCCGAATGTTAGCTTTACACGAGGGACACTTCCATGCAGATTTAGACTCCCTCGAAAGCTTCTTGAAATTTTCCTTGCTCATATTTACACATATCGAGTGGTAAACATGGGAACATTGGTTACAAGAAATGCTATCATTAGCCGCAACAGACTTATGGCAGCCCCCACAAAGATTCATGTTGAATTGGAAATCTCACACAAGGTCAGCAACAAAGGCCCGGAATAGGATAAACCCGCAGTTCACCTAAGTTGCACACTAATAACGGCCCCGTAAGTGAGACGCTAGCAGTTCATCTAAGTTGCACACTAATAAATGCCCTTTTCATTTGATGTTCTAAAATTATAAATGAATTTGGGGGTAGCAAAATATTGCTTTCCAAACACTACTCGATTTTTTCCACATTTATTGTCACAATTCACAACTTTTTCGTAAGAATTACTGATTAAACTGTATCCTGGTTACTTCACGATAGATTTAATAATGGCACAATACTATATTACACAAGATAAACTGTTATATCGATTAAATTTCGCTGAGAGTGCAACAACACGTCACAGTTGTACCGATTACCCACACAGTATAACACAACACGGTTGTCACAAGTAAACAATATTTACAAAATTATTTATTTATTGCAGAAAACATTGTTAGCATTATTATATTTTAAACAATATTATAATAACTACTCCATCATCAGACCCTGAAAACCATACATGGTCAAAGTTCATCTCACGACAATTCCAACAACCCCAAAACATGGCTAGAATACGATGTTCGACTATGGAGTTCTAGTGCTTACCCTCCTACTTCATCATCAGACCCTGAAAACCATACATAGTCAAAGTTCATCTCACGACAATTCCAACAACCCCAAACATGGCTAGAATACGATGTTCGACTATGGAGTTCTAGTGCTTACCCTTCTACTCCATCATCAGACCCTGAAAACCATACATGGTCAAAGTTCATCTCACGACATCGAACAATTAACCCAAAGAAGCGCAATGACGTTCATTTTGGTTGAAATATATTCCGCCAATTTCCCACCGCCGACAACGCGCTCTGATAGGCTAAGTCAAGCACGCATGCACTCTGATTGGCCAAGTCAAAAACACACGATTCAGTGATTGGTGCTTACTGTTCAAATTCAGTGACAAATCACTGACGAGTTTCGGAATTTGATTGTTCATTATTACTACTCTAAAGGGATCTTTCCTCGATGTCTCACGACAATTCCAACAATCCCAAACACGGCTAGGATACGAAGTTCCACTATGGAGTTCCAGTGCTTACCCTCCTACATCATCATCAGACCCTGAAATCATACATGGTCAAAGTTCATCTCACAACAATTCCAACAACCCCAAACACGGCTAGGATACGATGTTCCACTATGGAGTTCCAGTGCTTACCCTCCTACTCCATCATCAGACCCTGAAATCATACATGGTCAAAGTTCATCTCACGACCATTCCAGCAACCCCAAACACGGCTAGGATACGAAGTTCCGCTATGGAGTTCCAGTGCTTACCCTCCTACTCCATCATCAGAACTATTGAAAAAAAAAAAAAGATTTCCAAACACTCATGCCTGTGCCTGTTACCTATACCTGTGTACCTATTAGATATTTTTTACCGTCCGCCATTCGGACATTTTTTTGGCGTTATTAACTTGACACGACATGACAAATATAAAATTATTATTGTATGCACTCCACGATAACAAACCATTATTTACCTTTCTTCTGTGTGTGGACGCTGATGAAAACGCAGACTTTTATTTAAATAGGATGAAGACTTGCAGTCTCTCACAGCACACGTCGTTCGCACCATTTTAAATAAACAAATTAATATAAAATAATTACAGACACAAACACGCGTTAGCCCTGAATTCTGTTTACCGAGCTACTAACATCGTTTTGTTCGCAGGTCGGTAACGGCTTTCCCGCGTCTCGTCCCTCACACCCCGCACGATTGCCCTGTCTAGACGGCTTCGTCGACCGACTGTATGGTTTAATAGACTGTGGTATTACTATACTTGACTTACACCTTATTTATTAATAAGGGGGCTTGTGTTTGATAATAATCTCATAATAGTTAATGATGTAGTTTCAGAAGGTAGTAAGTACATAAAGCCTGCAAGGGAATACGCTGTCATGTGCAGCTACTGTAAAACACCAGTAAACCTAGTTTAGATTGGCGATATACTTTCAACAGAAGAACGGGAGCCAGCCAGGCGCCATAATGTAGCCTACTTTATGGTTTCACGATGTTTAATTTAGAGAAAGCTCAAGGTCATTATTTATTGATGGGCCAGAAGGCGCGGTTGATTATATCGCGCCGCAGGTCGTGGGTTCGATTACCACACTGGACGTGCATGAACTTTAGCTGTATTTCCTGCCTAAGTATGGGAGTAATTATCTATTTTAATTATGTATTTACTACAAACAAAAAGTAGTTTATGTATCAGCGGTCTGGTTTCCATAGTACAAGCTCTGCTTAGTTGTTTCATATGAATATCTGATCCCGATAGCCATATGAGACAAATTTCCCAGAATAGTTATTGATGATAGGATTAACTTTTTTTTGTGACTTATCCAAGGCTTTTGATTGTGTCCATCATAAAATACTGATCAGCAAATTACATCACTACGGCGTTAGAGACACTGCACTAGATCTTTTGATTTCTTACTTATGTGACAGAATTCAAAAGGTTGATGTTAATGGTAAAGTATCCCCTGGGTCATCAGTAACTATGGGTGTACCACAAGGTTCTATCCTTGGACCTTTTCTTTTTCTCATTTACATCAACGACTTACCATATCTTGTAGAAAAAAAACATGAGATAGTATTGTTTGCTGATGACACTTCACTTCTTTACAAAGTGAATAGACATGATTTTAATTCTGACGATGTGAACAATGCTCTTTCTGTAGTCGTTGATTGGTTTACTATAAATAATTTATTGCTAAATGAGAAAAAAACAAAATGTATCAGATTCAGTCTACCCAATGTGAGACATTCGGACACAAATATTGTAATTAAAGGCGAAAAACTGGATCTTGTTGAAACAACTGTATTTTTAGGTATCACTTTAGATAATAAGTTACAATGGAGCCCTCACATTTGTAAATTGGTGGATAGACTTAGTTCTGCAGCTTATGCAGTGAGAAAAATTCGCGCTCTCACTGACGAATCTACGGCAAAATTAGTTTATTTCAGTTACTTTCACAGTTTGATGTCTTACGGTATCCTCCTCTGGGGTAGTGGTGCCGAAATCAATAGAATTTTTATACTGCAGAAAAAGGCTATCCGCGCAATATATAAAATAAGGCCTAGAGATTCTTTGAGAGACAAGTTTAAATCTATTAATATAATGACAGTGTCGTCACAGTACATATATGAAAATCTTATTCATGTGACGAAAAACATAAATAACTTACCTAAGAATAGCGACACTCATAGTTTGAACACTAGAAATAAGCACAAACTTGCTGTACCTTTAACTCGGCTCAGCAAAGTCCTTAACTCTTTCAAGGGGCAATGTATACGTTTCTATAATAAAGTACCCAAAGAAATCCAAGAGCTACCTATACATAGATTCAAAAAGATAGTAAAACAGAAGTTATGCAAGAAGGGGTACTATAAAGTTTCTGATTTTGTAGATGACAAGAATGCATTTGAATGAATTGTTCGCTTCGCACGCTATTGTTATATATATTTTGTAAATTGTAATATTTATAAGTACACATTAAAAAAAAAAAGAACACTTGCTGAGTTTCTTGCCGGAGTCTTCTCAGTTCAAGTTGTATTTGGAACCGGTGTAGAGTCATTTGTTAACCTTCACAAGTGCCCTATAAGGGCCAAAATTGAATAAATGAATTTTGATTTGATTTGATTTGAACTAAATTGTCATCAATATAAAAATGATAATTATAATAATGAAAATCACCTGCAGAAGTCTTTATTTTCAAAGTACCCCATATAAACTACTAGCTGTCCCCCGCGGTGTCATCCACGTACTTGGGATAAAAATGTTGCCTATATTCCTCTCCGTACTATCTATCTGCTTGCAAATTTCATCGCGATCGGTTCAGAGTTTTAGTCATGAAAAGGTAACAAACAGACAGAGTTCTGTTCCGTTCCGTTCCGTTCCGTTCCGTTCCGTGCCATTCCGTTCCGTTCCGTTCCGTTCGGTTCCGTTCCATTCTATTTGATTCAGCAAAATCAAATCGAAAAACGAATTTCCTTCGAAACTATCAATCCCTCAGCAGATTTAAAGAAAACCGGTTTCCTCGCTGAATAAAGTATAGGTATTGTCCCCGTCCGCGTCAAAAGCACAAAAAGCCTTTGTAAAATGAACACAGACGGCTGAAGCGCTGAAAATATCACTTTGAGACCGTATCAAAGCTTCCTATGTAGTGACAAGCTCAACTGAAAGCACAAGCTCTAAAATCTTCTTGTAATAGTAATTTTTCAATATATTTTTGTATTTGTTGTTGGAAACGTAACTTGTAAGATTTCCATAATACTTCTTCAGAAAATTAGATTTTTGAAATCCCATAAAATAATGAAAATCAGCATTTTCTTTTTTTAGACAACCTGCACAATTTTTTAAATAAAATAACATGTTTTGTACAAAAAAATGTTTTAAAACGACGTTTCTTTATGATTATACCGTCGAGTTCAAATAAAATAGGTATCTAGGGATGGGCGATTGTTACTAAAAACAATCGAATTATTCTATTGTCCAATTTATTCGAATTATTCGAATAACTATCGACTTCTTCCGATTGTTCATAATACGCTTCGTGCGGTACCGCGCGTGGCCTGTGCCGTGCGCTGACTGTCCGTTCGCCGAATGAATGAATCTATTCGCTCGCGCGCTCACCTGTCGATTGTGCATACTATTGCATCCTGCGTTGCGTGTGACAATTTTCATTCGAAAGGTCGATTGTTATTCGATTGTTTATTCGTTAAAACGAATGAATCGACAATCGAATGTACAGTTTTACAATTGTCGATTCTTTCTATTACTTTTTTTGGAACAATCGCCCATCGCTGTATACACGGCTACACATCAAACTATACTTTTCCCACGTCACGAGCCCCCACTCACGAACTTAGTCGCGCTTTATCATTGTAAATTTTTATTGATTTGGCAAAGCAAAAAATACGTGTCCAACATTATTTTATATAGTCTAACTGACGAACAAACTAAAAAATAAATAAATATCCTGGGACATTCCTCACACACGGTCATCTGATCCCAAACTAAGCAAAGCTTGTACTATGGAAACCAGATAACTGATATAATACATATACTACTTTTTGTTTGTAAATACATACTTAATATACATAACTAGCTGACCGGCGCGACTTCGTTCGCGTGGTGCCTACCATTATCACTTAGGGGCTTCTTAGGGGTATGAAAAATTTATAGTAGCCGATTCTCAGACCTACTGAATATGCATATAAAATTTAGTAAAAATCAGTAAAGCCATTTCGGAGGAGTAAGGTAACTAACATTGTGACACGAGAATTTTATATATAAGAAGATAACAATTGTTATTTTTTTACCCAGGAAACATTCCTTTCATTGGGATTTTGATTCAATTTCACTAGAAAAATACGGGAACATTCTGATCTCCATCAAATAGGAGCCATTTACTTTAAACAACATGAAACTGAAAACAAAACACCACATTACACCCAAATTACACCCAACAAGCTAACAAGCGGGAAAATAATTAACTTTTGATGGATCGTTGTTGTTCCTCATTCTCACATATCGTTGTACTACGTACAAGACTAGTTCAGCAAGATTTATGTCCTGGATGTCAAACATTGTAGATGAGCTTTGAGACGTCCGAAAGTATGACAAGAAACCCGAAATGTATGTACAGTAGCGGAATGAAAAGGTTCGTCAACCTCAACTTGATTCATTCAACGTATCACGAGCACATATTACCTTTTGAAACTGAATATACTGAATTAGAGAAAATAATGATTTAACTGTTCGTTATCAAATTTCAAAATTATTCAGATCAAAGTTGTTTACCTTCTTGTTGGTTTAACCTGCTATTGTTATTAATGTAAATTTAAAATTGAAAACATGACAATGTCATCATTGAAAAAAAATATACTTAAATTTTTATTCCGCAAAAGCCATAAATTAACTTATAACAGGCGGAGATTTCGAGATGGCATATATTCGAAACCTATGTTGGGTTAGTCATGCTGAACAACTTTTACTATGGGACCAACACTGAATTCTCAAAATATTTTTTTTACTTTCCATATTAAATGTCAACCTTGCTCGATCATAATGTAAGTAAAACATTTTTTTGAGAATTCAGTGTTGGTCCCATAGTAAAAGTTGTTCAGCATGACTAACCCAACATAGGTTTCGAATATATGCCATCTCGAAATCTCCAACCATTATATAAGAGTAAGTTACCTGAAATAATAATAAATTTAACAAATGTATTTTGTTGTTACGTCGGCCATCTTGTAGTTACGACCTCGTATATCTGACTAAAGCCCGCTTCACATGATTGAATATCCCGAAAAGGTATCTCATTAATTTTCATCGACTTTACATAGCGCATATCTAGGACATCCAATTTCTTAATATTTCTGAAGGAAGGGCTTACACGCAAACATTCAGTTTAACGTCTTCGCTGAAGGAATTTCCGACACAGTGTTGGTTAAATGAAGACATTTTAGTGCAGAAACTTTGATTATGAGGTTTTTATATAACAAGGATTTGTTTTTTATATTGGGCTATTAAAATACGGGCATGGCTTACTCCAGAAATTATTTTTCTTGACATCCCTCTTCTGTTTTAGATCCCCATGAGTTTTCTGTCATGTTAGTTTAAAAAATCTGTTCAAAAGTAGAAGCCATTTATGATGAACCGATTCGTATGTCGGTTTTCAACCTAGTAGAACCGGTAAGAAACTGGGTAAGGTTACAATTTTCAAATATTTTGTGGACAATCGGTGTAGATTTACTGTTTTTTTTTCTCTCCCGGCCTGTGTGGTGGTTCGCAATATTACTGGCCAAAATAAATTCTTCAGGAAGATAAGTTCTGAAAATAAATTCAATTCAAATAAAAAAATCGTTTTTTTTTTTATATATTTAATATTTAATTTGATTACGATAGTCCCAAAAATTGTAAATACACTAATATTTCATATATAATAATAAAAAATACCTACACAAGTACACATAAGCTATTCTTTATTTTAGGGCTACATCAATATTTCGCTTTCTAAAAGGGGTCCGTGGCCAAAAAAGTTTGAGCACCGCTGCTCTAACTAATCCTTTGCCTTTTAAATAATGTTGATGCATTTTCCATGAGCCTAAATATTTAAACCAGAATGGTTTCGTACTGTGCGGTCTCAAAGGAGCTTCCTTCCGCAGACGCTCAGTCTGTACAATATCAGTTCCTCGCCGTGGTTTTCCAAAGGGAGTACAGCATGGGGTTCTTCAAAAAGGGTGTGAAGAGATATTTTCAGGGTGGGAAACGCGCGAGTGATACCCCTAATGTCGAAAGCGTCAATAGGCTACGGTGACCGCTTACCATCAGGTGGGCCGTATGCTTGTTCGCTACATAGACCGGGAGATAGTGGCACAAATTTCCTGGTAATTTGTACCAGTATGGCAATCCTTCAGGTGTCTAATTACGTTTCCAAATGGCCGCCATACCACTGCAAGGTGCGATTAACGCCCATGCGATTGGGCCGCCCGCGCCGGTACCAGCGCTATGACCATCATTTTCCTTTTCGTCATTACCTAATTAGACCCCTGAAGGGTCGCCATACTGGTACAAATGACCAGGAAATTTGTGCCAGTATCTCCCGGTCTAACAGTAGTATAAAAAAAAATGAGAAAACATGTATAATATGATTGTGTCGACGTTTGTTACTCAATCAAACCCTAATGGCTCAACGTAATCTGACACACAGATTTAATAACCTTGGAATAAAACATAGAATATTTTTTATCGCTGGATTTATAATAGATCCTCGGGAACACGGATGAAACCCTACATTTATATTTTTAAACACATGTTGTGTCATTTTACCAAAACGAAGCACACATGCTATCATCCAAATTGCAGCATTCTAATTTATAATATAATTAATTTTAATGCTGCCATTTAATTAAATGAGGATGTTAAATTATCTTTTCACAGATGTGTTTAAATACAAAATGCTGAGTGTTAAAATATCGTTTATCTTTTTAATTTAATTCATTTAAATGAATACTTCAAATTATGTTTAATGTTTGTACACGTAATTATAAATGTAAAAGCCCACTAATCTATTTTTTTTAAACTGAACTTTTTAAATGATAATTAAATGAGTTGTTTGTTTTGTTTTTTTTTATTATCGTTATAATGACCAACCAAGTAAATCATCCTTCTTCGACCTGCCGCCAACATCCTTACATGGTTACGTAACTAAATATCAATCATTTTCGAATTGAAATCGGTTCAATATAGCGGTTTTCTGATAACTATTTTACGTTCTGATAACTGCAAATACAAACAGTGGTTCATTATAAATGGAACCATTTCCGATTTTGTAATATTTCTACCGATTCAGAGGTTATTTCAATCAGAATTTCATTGCAATAATCACATAATCCACGTTCTAATCCCATGGCTAAGCAGAGCTTATAATGTGTAAATCGGAATCAAACCCACGACTTGTTCTTAACAATGTTATCACATATTCATGACCGTACATCAAAGTTGTCGTACATGCCAGGCATATCAATGGCATATTCTGAGCCGAGTAACAAGCTTCCCTTCAGCGATGGAATCTAGGCCACAGTCCATTAGGCTCTCTCTGAATTAATGGGCCAATCTGCCTATGGAACACTCGGACATCCAGATTTCTGCTAAAAGCTTCAAACAAGCTGCTGATTTTAATAATGGCAGTAGGTAGACGCTTGAAATGTTCACAGTGCTATACAAACAAAAATTAATTTATTGTATGGTGGTACGGAACCCTTCATTTGCTAGTCTGACTCGCACTTGGCCGGATTTTTAACTGGTGACCACAATCTAAAACAGTCGGGTAATTAAAAGATAAACTATATCTAAACGATATTAGCTCAGTGGTAGTGACGTGTAACGGAAAGGGTATCATCATCATCAGCCTATAATGTCCCACAGCTGAGCACAGGCCTCCTTTCACAAATCAGAGTGAAAGGGAATGAGCAGAAACTACACCACGCGTGCCCACTGCGGATCGGTGGAGGTAGGCTAGTGGTCAACCTACTGTTGGAGTCTTTCAAGCCTAGAAGGCCTCCAACTAGCTTAACGACTATCACAATTAAGTGCTTTACAACGGCTTTAAGTGCCTTCCGAAGCACGGAAACGCTCGATTTGTAATACCACTAGGCGGTCACCCATCCAGGTACCGACCACGACGGTAGTAGCTTAACTTGCCGATCGATTAAGAAAGGGTATCACTTATGTCCATTAAAGTAATCCATTTTTTTAAAACAATTGCAGAGAAATATTTTTGAATCCCGAATTGAATATTGGTATTGTAACGAAAACGCGAGTGAAATCTTTGTAGCTATAGTAAGGGGCACGAGTAGTCAGCACAGATTGACAGCTGCGCAGTAATTTTTCGGTCTGTTTGGCGGAATGAAGAACTGGGGAGCGCCAAGCTGCACACGATTACCTACCACCTATCCAAAGATTCGTCAGTCGATGCTCGTCGTCCATTGGATTCTTGCGTGTCATTTGACTACTGTGGTTTGGCCAAAAGTGTACATGCGCGAGTTTGCCCCCACTACTGCCTATCTGTGCTCACCATTCGTGCCTCATACTGACGGGCCCGTTGGCGCAGTTGGTTAAGACGTGGAGTCTCAACCTATAGCGCCGCAGGTCGTGGGTTCGATTCCCACACAGGACATGCATTTGTGTGCATGAACATGTCTGTATGTCCTGAGTCTGGGTGTAATTATGTATATTAAGTATGTATTTACAAACAAAAAGTAGTATATGTATTATATCAGTCATCTGGTTTCCATAGCACAAGCTTTGCTTAGTTTGGGATCAGATGACCGTGTGTGAGGAATGTCCCAGGATATTATAGTTATTATACTGCACAGATTGTAACCATAAACCTTTTTTTCTTGGTCTGAGATGGTAACGTAAAAAAATACTATTATTTACCTTTTTTAACATCTCTATTCCGACCACTATCATGCATATTTTTATCTATATAGAATAATGCACTAACAACGTTTGCAAATACCTAACACGGTACGACATACCTTTTAGTATTAAAATTCAATTAAAACGGGCATGAATTTCAGAACGACGTAACCGCAACTTAGTGCTGAAGCTGACCTATTTTGTGAATTAATATTTAATTATAAATTACTTATTGGTTGTTAATTAATGGAACTAGAGGTCGCTCATGGGTCGAATTGGATATTTTTTTTTAATCACAAATCATAATTATAACTTGACGCTGGCAAAAATAGGTCCGTAATAAGTAGTACCATTATTATTAGATAGCTTCTAGAAAGAACGTCGCCATACTACACGAATATATAAAACAGGCCAACTTTTATACGCTGCTGCGCGTAACAGCTACGTTTTACGCTCACTCTGCGTCATTCTGGTTGTCATAGTGACGTTCATAATGATAGCAGTTATTAAATAATCCAATAATAAATATAATAATAATAATAATAATATAAATATTCCAATTAAAATCGGGAGAAATTTAAATATTACCTAAACATTATTTTGCAATTTTATTTATTTTTATTTGATTTAGCTCCTAACAATTATGGGCCAATTACACCTAGACTCAGGACATGCAGGCAAGTTCATGCACACAAATGCGTGTCCTGTGCGGGAATCGAATCCACGACCTGCGGCGCAATAGGTGGAATCTTTACCAGAGTCTTAACCAACTGCGCCAACTGGCCCGTCAAATATAGTAACAATATACCTACCTATTTTAGTCCGATTGTCTAAAAAAATATATTTAAAAATGTAACCTTGCTGAGTTTCTTGCCTGTTCTTCTCAGTTGAAGGCCGACTTACGAACTGGTGATAACTTCGGTCCGGCCTCATATGGAGTACTGCTGTCATCGTTGGGCGGGAGCACCTGGATACCAGCTTGGGCCTTTAGACTCGGTCCAGCGACGTGCCACCAGAATTGTTGACGATCCCGAGCTCACAAGCGGTTTAGAGCCCCTCAGTCTGAGGAGAGACTTTGCCTCCTTATGTGTGTTCTACCGCTTGTACAACGGAGAGTGTTCTAAGGAATTGTTTGACTTGATGCCCACGGCTACTTTCCACCATCGTAACTCTCGCCATCGACGCATTTGCAGACGATACGGCTTTACTTTTCCATGCAGATACTTGGGAGAAAGTATTTACAAACGCCCAGCGTGGCTTTAATATAGTTACAAAGTGGTTGCAACTAAACAAACTTACCCTGAACACCTCTAAAACAAAGTATATACCTTTCTCAATAAAAACATATAAGACTGACAATCATAGCAATCTAACACTAACTGCGCATAGTAACTTTTGTTCTCAATCGACATCTTGCACATGTCCTCATCTCGATAGAACTAACAATATCAAGTATTTAGGCATCCAAATCGACAGTTCACTTAGCTTCCAACCTCATATAGATTTACTTGCTACGAGAATACGCAAAATGATTTATATTTTCAAAAACCTACGAGAAGTTGCTGACGTTAAGATTTTAAACTCGGTATATTTTGCGTTGGTTCAGTCACTTTTAGCTTACTGCATAACATCATGGGGTGGCGCATCTAAAACCACGCTACTCAAATTGGAGAGAGCCCAAAGAGCAGTACTTAAAGTTAGTCGTCATCTTCCTTTCAGATTCCCTACTAATGAGTTACATAAAAAATGTGAAATACTAACGGTTCGACAACTCTTTATCCTGAACGTAATCGCACGAAAACACTCTGAAATTGAATATAACCCTGCTCTTTTCGAAAACATTAGGCGTTACTACATGGTTTGTCCAACCACTAATTTTAACACCTCTTTCGCCCACAAGTTTTTCTGCTTCTTAGGAAGTTACCTTTACAATAAAGTAAATAAAAACCTATCTATCTATCAACGTACAAGATTTCAAGTCAAAGAGATACTTCGCAAATGGCTACTTGAATTGGATTATGATTCCACTGAAAATCTTATGATAGTGCATATGTAAATAAGTCATATGTTCATAAGCCTTATCCGTATTCGCGTTGTCATACTCTGAGTCATTCAAGGCCTTATAGTCATAATCCTCACGGTTCCTTGCAATTGGCAGTCGGGTTTCACACTTAGGTGCCTGATTGCTACATTGATCCCAAGATATTATTGTTTTTTATCGTAGGGCAAGTCTTCCGACCGAGTTCTTTCTAGGTTCCTGCTAACTTGTAGGTAGGTACACTCGTCAATCTCACATTATAATAGTATATTTCGTCGAACATCTTTACATCGTATATCCTTTTATATATCTCTTTGCCTCCTCAACTACCATATAACATAATTTCAATTTACCAAATTATTTTACTTTAACGATTATTATTCATCAGAAAAATCTAATAAAAAAAATATTCTATTCTGATACAATACTTTAATATATTTATCATAATCAAAGATTACTTTGGTTGTTTGCTGGCTAACTTCGTGTCTCTGCTGACTTATAGTTTTGGGTATTGTCTAAAACAGAGTGTACACCAGGTCCAAGATGTGGGGACCTGGAGACCTGTAAAACAGGTTGTCAAACCTTAGTACGGCCTTTCACACTCGGTGTGGCTGTCTCGTGAGACACACGTGTTGTTTCGATCGCCACGCGCTAATATATAATATTATCTTCGATAAACATTCCAGAGTTTTAATTGTGTGTGTGAACCTACTTACGTTCTCCGTGCAATGGTGCGCGTGCAAGCGATAGTGCACCTTATTTACTAATGGAGGAGGACATAATTCAGGAAGAAGATGTGGTAACTAGTATTCTTACAGATTATAGTAATGTCGAGACGGAGACTTGTTTACAAGAATTTCCCACTCAATCTGAGGGAATAATATTTGGTGAATCGAGCTCTAGACCGACGAAAAGAGTACGTGAGATGGATAACGAAGAAATATGGATAACAGTAGGAAGAAATGGGAAGCGGTTAATACAGAAAGTTGATATTTACATTAATAGTTCTGAAAAAATGCCTAAACAGTTTGCACTTGCAAAATTATTGAAATCATACAACATTGAAAATGTTAGCCGGGTGAAATATATTAATCCATTTAAAGTTTTCATACAATTTGACGGTGCAGAGAGTGCTGAGAAACTGATCGATTGCCAACCATTGCAAGACTTAGGATGGAGATGTCAAAAACCATTAGAGGTAATTACCTCTTATGGTGTTATTAAGGACGTGGAATTAGACTTGAGCGAAAAAGAGATGCTGGATGTAATTTCAAGCACATTTGATGTGATTGCTGTGAAACGTTTGAAGCGTAGAAATAAGGATGGTACTGGATGGGAAGATAGTGAATCAGTACGTTTAGGTTTTAAAGGACCTTCTTTACCACCTTCAGTATATATTTATGGCATGAAAATTACTGTAGATCCGTATGTATTCCCAGTCACTCAGTGCTCGAGGTGCTGGAAATTTGGACATTCCATACGTGTTTGCCCCGCAAAGAAAGTTGTGTGCCCCAAATGTGGAAAAAGTCATGCTAATTGTGAAACCACAGAGTTTAAGTGTATCAACTGTACTGGCAACCACTTCACACTGGATAGATCTTGTCCAGCGTATAAAAAAGAAAAACGTTTACGGGATTTGATGGCAGAGTTCAACTGCTCTTATAGAAAGGCTATGCAAATATATGTTCCCCCAGAATCCCCTTCAACCCGCATAGAACAAATACCCCCAGCTTTGACCTCCAACTCGTTTGAACAGCCCAAATCCGTGTTAGTTAATTCACAACAAAACCCTAACGAGGAAACGTATGCAAAAAAGACAGTGCCGCGTCCGCATCATGAAAATGCTCACAGCAATCTAGAAACTTCGGTACCTTCACAATCATGCACAATGGATGGTTCTCAACCTACACAAGAAAATTCTAAGAAGAAGAGAAGTAAGAAAAGGAAACGGAGTGAAAATGAAATAGTCAATTGGTCTATGTCTACAGAGTCAGAAACTGAGATGAATGATATACCAGATGTATCGGAAAGTGACCATCGTGGGAAAAAAGAGAAGAAAGAAAAGAGAGAGAAGTGGGGATCTGCTTTGGGTTTTAGACAGTTGCTGTCTAAATTATTCAAAGTATTTTCTAATTCACAAGAAGACTTATTGAGCAAAATAATTCAAGGTGTTTCATTATTTATTGAATGGTTGATATCGGTTGTGAGACAGTTCATCTGGGATTTGCCTTTTAAAAGTATGTTTGGTACATAATCTTGTCTCATAATTATGGGTTTTAATTGTAAAATCAACATTCTACAGTGGAACTCACAAAGTATCATGCCTAAACGTATAGAATTTGAACAGTTGTTGAATAGTGAAAACATTCATATAGCTGTTGTAAGTGAAACGTGGTTAAATTGTGACATTAATTTTAGAATTAGCGGTTACAACATTTTCCGCCAAGACCGTCAAGATTCGTATGGTGGGGTCGCGGTTTTTGTTCACAAATCAGTGAAATCCCAATTAATTTCTGTTCAATTTTCTAATCCTGGAATTGAAGTAATTTGCGTTAAGGTTTTTAATTGTCAATATATTGACTATATAATGTCTATCTATTGCCCACCGACCATACAAACTTCTCAAAGTGAATGGGATGAAATTTTCTCCTTTAAAAATAATAAATCTCTGATACTCGGTGATTTTAATGGGCATCACCCGAGCTGGTCCTACAAGACTGATCTGAGAGGTAATAATATTTTTGATTCCTTGATTGATAATAATTGTGTGACATTAAATGATGGCAAATCTACTCGCGTCAAATATGTAAATGGGGTCTTACAGGAGTCTTCTCCTGATATTTCTGTGGCTACATCTGATATAGCGCTGCATTTTGACTGGAAGGTTACTAACGAATCGCTTGGTAGTGATCACATGATTATTAAGATTAGTATCTCTTATTATAATAATAATCCCCAATTTATTAAGAAAAGGAATTACAAAAAAGCGGACTGGGAAGGATACAGTAACTTTATTGATTTAAAACTTTCTAATTATGAGTTAATTTATGATGACCCGCAAAAAAGTTATGATTTGTTCTTTAGCACGGTTAATGATGCTGCTGATGCTCACATTCCTTTTTATAAAGTAAGTCATGATCCCTGTCAACATTTTTCTCCCAAACCTTATTGGAATATCGAGTTATCTAAAGCGGTTGCGGAAAGACGACTAGCTCTTACTATATTTAGGAAGAACCCTACTCCTGATAATTTAATCAAGCTGAAAGACAAAGTCAGGAATGCACAACTACTCATAAGAAAAGCTAAATACAAATCTTTCTCTGATTTTTGCTCTTCGATTGATGAGTCAACGTCTGTTCGTGAGATGTGGCGTAGTATGAGGTGGCAGAAGGGTTATGGGGTATCTAGTAGCTACGTTAATGAATCGATGGCAAATAAGCTTTTACATAATTTAACTCCAGACTTCGTTTGCCCAAAAGATCCTATTTTTTCATCTCGTAATATTAAAATTGAATCAAAATTTTTGTTATGTGAATTGAATAGATGTATTAAATCAAAAGATACTTCCCCTGGGGTTGACAATGTTTCCTATTCAATGATAAAACATTTGCCTGATAATGCATTTACTATTCTCCTGAATATTTTTAATCTATTTTATACTCTCAGTTTCGTACCCTACCAATGGCGTGAAATCAGTATCATACCAATTCCGAAGCCAGGCCGTGACCCTTCATCTGTATCAGCCTTGCGTCCCATTTCCCTGATCTCTTGCTTTTGCAAGATTTTCCATACTATGTTGACAAATAGGTTGGAGTGGTTAGTGGAGCATGGAAACTTTTTCCATGAAGAAACTACAGGATTTAGGAAATCTAAATCTTGCCTTGACAATCTTAGCAATTTGGTAACTAGAATACAGGTTGGTTTCTCGAAAGATCAAATTACTCTTGGTTGCTTTATAGATCTTGAAAACGCCTACAATAATGTAGATATCACAGCCTTGCTTTATAATTTAGATCGACTGGGTGCTGGGGCGAAAATTTGCAAATACTTGTGGACATTCTTAAGGGAACGATATTTGAAGGTTCAAGTTGATGGTGTAGATCTAGTCAGATGTACACGCCGTGGGATAGCCCAAGGAGATCCGCTTTCTCCTTTATTATTTAATATTGCGACAATTCATATTTGTAAAGAAATTTCTAATGTAGTAATCACACAGTATGCTGACGATTTTACTTTATATATAACTGGTAAAAATATTAATGAAACGTCTGATGAATTGCAATTAGCCTTAAATAAAATAAATAGTATGTTTCTCAATTTAGGTCTAGAAATTTCACCTGCTAAAACGAAAGTTTGTATATTCAAAAAAGGAATCAATAGACAACCAATAACACTAAATGTAAATGATAATTCATTAGAAGTAGTAGATACTGTGAAATACTTGGGGGTGTGGTTGGATCGTTCTTTGAAATGGAATAGACATATTGGTGAGTTAATAGATAAAATTTCAAAATATTTGAATATTTTTAAAGTTTTAGCCGGCTCTGGTTGGGGAGTTCATCCTAAGCATTTAAGGAACCTTTATATTGCCATTATTAGAAGCAGACTGGATTACGGAAGCTTTTTATATAACAATTGTTCCCAAAGAAATTTAAATAAATTAGATAAAATACAAAACCAATCGTTGAGAGTGATTGGAGGTTTTATTAAGACTACTCCAATACATGCAATGGAAAGTGAACTATGTCTCCCTCCATTGCATGTACGAAGAGCTTATTTAGGTGGTAAATTTATATTGAAAGCTAAATCTCGAGAAAATAATACTACTATTAATTTGATTAATGAATTAATAAAATATAGGGACAATAGATATTGGCAAAACAAAAAAAAACCTTTATTGTTAACCTCATACGAAAATGTTGCTGATATTCGTGTTCATTCCAGTCCGCAATTAGAAATGTTTGCTAGGAATACTTGGGTAAGTAGTTTGGATTTGAGTAGTATAGTTTGTCTAAATATCCCAAATATTTGGAAATCAAAGCGACATTATAATAATTTAAGCTTAAATATGATATGCAGTGATTTTATTAACCGTCAATATGGTCAGTTTTATAAAATATTTACTGACGGATCCAAAGACAGAGATGGAACTGGTGCAGCCTTTTTTGACCCACAATGTAATCTAACTTTAAAATTTAAAATAGATTCAGATGTATGTATTATGGAGGCGGAACTCGTCGCCATTTGTGAAGCACTTTCATATGTTGGTTCATTACACCAAGACAATATAGTCATATTTACTGATTCGAGGAGTGCACTTCAGCATGTTGCTCGTTGTACCTCGGGTTCCCGAGGTACACCGATAGCCTACACTGTTCTCGATGCAATTTTAGTGTTGACATCCGGCTCCAAGTCTGTTAAATTGCAATGGATACCTTCACACTGTGGTATTGAATTTAATGAACAAGTTGATGTTTTAGCAAGGCAAGCGATAACTGATGGCATAGATTATAACATTCTTCCATATTATACGGATTGTATTTGTTTTATTAAAAAACAATGTTATAAATTATGGAAGGAATACTTTGACTTGCGTTGCAGAGAAAAAGGTATCTGGTACAGAACTGTACAGCCACACCCCCCCAGAATTCCATGGATCGATAATCACAAATTATCCAGAAAAGATGCAGTAGGAATCATGAGGCTCCGTTCTGGACATATTCCGTCAAGAAAGTTTGCATTTCTCATGGGAAAAGTCCCGTCACCGAATTGTGATCTCTGCGGTGTACCTGAGGACTTAATGCATGTCTTGATGGAGTGTGTTCACAATGGTGCCTTTCGCACAGCCAATTGTACAAATATTTTAAAAGACTTCGCTGACTGTAACATTATATTGGCAAACCCTCTTTCCGACGAGACAAAATTACTGTTGAAATTATACTATATTTTTTCATCCTCGGATCAGTCTATAGGTACCTAATTAAGTAAATAACATCCCAAATGATTTTGTTTTGAAATATATTCCAATATATAATTGGTCTTGATCGGCTTCGTGTTGGAATATATTTCAAAATTAGTTATTAACTAAGTGTAGTTAGTAGGTTTATTATATTGTAGATACTTTGTGTATAATTTACCAGAGCGACATTATCAAATTTTGATAAAGCTCTTTAATAAAGATAAAAAAAAAAAAAAAAAAAAAAAAACCTTAGTACGGGCTCCAGTCTCCACAATACATTGTAAGTGCTATAGTGTTTTATGACATGTATTTTTTCTTTATGTATTTGTGGAGATAAATAAAGCTTATTATTATTATTATTCTCTTTATTTTTCTGATTCCTTAGAATTTTTTTTTTATAACATTAATGTATAAAATCAAAAATATTATAAAAAAACCTAATCCTATATATAAATATGATTATTTTTTTTACAATATTTCTATATATAATATATATAGAAATATTGTATATTTTATATTATTATTATTATTATATCGACGGGGAATCCATCCACACACATTGAAACCAGAACTGTTTCGAACTATGCGGGCTAAAAGGAGTTTTCTTCCGCGGACGCTCGGACTGTGGAATGAGCTCCCCGCCGTGGTTTTCCCAATGGAGTACAGCATGGGGTTCTTCAAAAAGGGTGTGAAAAGGTTTCTTCAGGGTTGGCAACGCGCGAGTGATACCCCTGGTGTTGCAAGCGTCCATAGGCTACGGTAACTGCTTACCATCAGGCGGGCCGTATGCTTGTTTGCCACCTCAGTGGTATAAAAAAAAAAACGGAATTGCCTGCAAAGTGACCATTTTCAGCTATTTTGTAATTCAATTCATAATCATTGACTTTACGGGGTTGATACGACAATACGACGATAAACATTTAAGTTGTCATAGCAACAAACATTGTTGTCAAACGCAACTAGCTAAATAATTCTCCCGAACTACACACAACTGTAGATTATAGCATCATACCAACACAAGCCACACGAGAGGGGCCGGGCGTTGCCGTGTCGTGGCTCACGGCCCCTCGCCCGACCAGCACCTCGTCCCCCTCTCCTCCGTTGGAGGCCGATTGGCATTACGCGTCCGCGTTCAGTCAGACAGCACGTGTCAGTTTTATCTAAATTTGCATCATGGTGAACTATTGTGCAATACCCGGCTGCTCATCTTCTAGTAAAACGAAGACACATAAGTTTTTCAGGCTTCCTATGGCGGAAAACAGGTAATTATTTGTTTATTTTATGTTCTTGTTTATGTTAAATGATGTTGCGTGCGATGTCTGTCTTATTTTAGCGATAAAGACAGCACAATATCATATCAGTATTGTAGGTATACATTATTACCAGATTTAACAAGTACCAACCACAGATTACAGAATAAGGCAGATGGAGCACGCGGAACACCAAAGTGAAGCCAAAAGAGCAAATACAAATTGAAAATCTGATAGCTGGTATTCGTTTTCCAGTTTGTATTTGCATTGTTTAACCACAGTTAAACACAACAAAGAAATGTTTTTTGTTACATAAAGTTTGTTAAACAAAGCAAATACACATTCAAAAGCGAATACCAGGTACGTGTTTTTCAATTTGTATTTGCTTTTTTGGCCTCACTCCCATGTTCCGCGCGCTCCATCTGCCTTATTCTGTAGTCTGTGGTACCAACTATCAAAAATATTATCAATGCAATACATATATTCTCCATTTGGATCACTTAGGTACCATGCTGTCTCACACTTCACACTATCATAAGTTTGTCGTTTAAAATGCCAAAGCAAAATGAACGTTTCCACTTTGTAATAAGGTTTATAAATTAAATAAATGGTTAATTGTATAATGATACAACTGCACTTTATTCTCTAGCAATAAGGTTTATTTTTCTCTGACATTGGTAAACTTCAAAAATACATTATTTTAATGTAGGTACTTATTTGTATCAAAAATATGTGGAATTATGGTGGATTTATTGTTTTGATTGATGATAATAGTTGTACGTAGTATTTAAATATACTCTGAGATTTCAGTTTCGGTTAAGAAGCGCCATCTAGCAAATTGCAGAGTATACCAATTTACTAATTTTATTAATCAACCAAATCATTAAATAGATAATGTTTATGTGTTTGAGTATTATTATTATGCACTATATTTTGTATAACTGGTGTTTTACTTGTCTGTATTTCAACATCACTTGACTTATCACTTACCTATTGAGCCTCTAGTGGCACATTGTAGCTAATTTCATAATATAGTGTAGAAGACTGCAATATTTTATTACATTCATAAGATTTTTACATGTAAGCCTTTAAATTTTAGCTGTTTATTGTCCATTAATAAATAAAATAAAATACTTACACTCGTATTTATCACAGCGCCATCTATCCAACAAATATTGAGAGTGTTCCTGCGTGTGAGTAAGGTCGCTAATTCGGTCTAGGCACAAAGTTAGTAATATACTAGGTCTAGATGAGTAGCTGGCGATAATGTTAAAGCTGGATTATCACAGAAAACTCTAAAAATAAATTACTCTCTCTCTGTACGTCTGTCTGTCTGTCTGCCACCAGGCTGTATCTCATGATCGTTAGACAGTTGAAATTTTCACAGATGATGTATTTCTGTTGCCGCTATAACAAAAAATACTATAAAAATACAAAAAAAAAATACAGAATAAAAAAATATTTAACGGGCCCCCATACAATTTATTTATTTACTTATTATTATAATTTTACGGAACCCTCCATGTGCGAGTCCGACTCGTACTTGGCCACCACCTGAACGAAGTCGCGCCGGGTAGCTTAGTAGTGAAGCCCTTCATAAAGATTTATTAGTATTATTATGTAACCGTGTCAAAACTATATTACAAGCAGAGCTTATTGTAACCACAGTTTGTTTTTCAATAACGTAATGTATTTCATCAACATAAGTTTAAATCTGTGGTTACATTATTTTATACAAATAAACTTTATTTCAAAGCAATAATAAACATTCTTCTATGACATTTATAAACGTGATGAAGCTGGTAAGCAAGCATTAAGGCCCACCTGATGGTAAACGGTTCCCGTATCCATATGGACGCTTGCAATACACGGGGCATCACTCACGGGTTACCGACTACCCCCTCCCCAATTAGCACTGCTGACGTTACTCATGCGCGGGAACAACACAAAGTTATTTGGCTGCGGTATTCTATAAGGAGGTACTAGTACTACCCCAGTCTATCTGCTCTTTGAGTGAATAAACGCTACACTCTACCTCTTTTGTAAAAAACAGAATTGATGTCATTGTTCCTTTTTCAGGCGCATCGACTGGATTCGTGTGATGGGACGAGAAGACCTATACAATAAAATAAATTTGCCAAACAGTGCGAAAATACTCTCTCATTACCGCGTATGTGATCTACATTTCCTAAAATCAGATATAACTTCAAAGAAGTTGAAATGCAATGCTATACCAATTCTATTGTTACCACAGACTGACACCTGTAACAGTAATACAAAATACACACAAACATATGGGGAATTTACAGAAGAAATTTTTACTCAAGAAGTTTCTACACAAACTGAGCCGTTGGATATAAAACCATATTTGCCATATGTTAACAATATTGAAACTTCTCCGAGCACAGAACCCGATAATCAGCCATCTCCGGTAGTTTATAAACAAGAGCTAGATGAAGAACAAATAGATTACCCTGCCGTGGATAATCATGACATGTCTCTCGATTTTCCTAGTACCTCACAAATAAAGACTGACCCTGAGGATATCAACCCTCTTGTTCTGCCCAGTTCGCCACAGTCAAATTCTAGTCAAACGGAACCTTTGCTAAATATACCAACAGATGCCGATAGCCAACTATCTTTAATATTTTGTAAAGAAGAGCCGGAAGAAGAAGACGACGTACATAACCCTTCTGTGGACGATCATTTCACGTCTCTTGAATTGCCTAGTACCTCCCACATCGACGATCTAACTGAATCATTGGGTATAAAGCCTAATCTGACACAGTCAATTGAAACGCAAACGGAACATTCACCAACTATAGAAGCTGATAACCTAACTTGTTCATGCAAACTTCGAGAGCTAGATAAAAATAACCATACAGCAGATGACGAAACTACTTCCCTTGATTCAACTAGTTTCTCCCAGATAAACCCTGTAAAAATAGGAAGTCGGGGGCCAAAATCAAAAAAACGAAAACTATCTGAGGAAACCGATTTTAGCTTTTTAACCCCCGAATTACAAAAGATCGTTTGTATGCAAAAACGACTCAAACAAAATAATAAATCGAATAGATATGATCACGAATTCAAAATGTTTGCCTTAGATATATATTTTGCTAGCCCAATAGCTTACAAAATCGTATCTAAAGCATTATGTTTGCCAAGTGACAGAACTTTGCAGAGAATGAATATAAAAATGGGTTCTAAACTCAGTGGTAACATGGTAAAATGTCTAGAGCTAAAAGTTCGAAAGCTATCTGAATGTGAAAAATATTGTGTCCTTTGTGTAGATGAAATTTCACTAAGAAAAACTTATCAAGATAATAATAAAGCTAACAATGTAAAACTTACGGATGTAACACTAGCTGCAGATCAAGCTTCGTCAGCTATTGTTGTAATGGCGAGAGGATTGTTTTCAAACTGGAAGCAGCCGTTGGCATACTCATTTTTAACCCAAACTGAGAAATTACGATGTTGGTTTGAAGAGATCATTGCACAGATAATTGAAATCGGATTTAATGTTGTCGTACTTACATCAACTCAAGGCAAAACGTTTGGAAATCTGGCAAGTATGTTCAATGTGTCAATTGAAAAACCATATTTTAACAACGGTGATAGATGCATATATTTCATGAATGATGTCCCGCATTTGATCAGATCTTTACGAAATACTCTAATGGAGTATGATTTTACATTTCACGATACTAATGGTTCGGAATTAACAGCAACCTGGGAGGATATTAAGACAGTATATGACGTGGACAAAGATAAGACTTACCGTATGGCCAACGTATTGACGGAAGCGCATATTAAACCAGATGACTTACAAAAAACTAAGACTGAATATGCAACCCAAGTCTTTAGTTTGTCGGTTGCTGCTGCCATCAGCTGCTGTATTGAATCAGGCCATCTTACTAGCGGAAGCTTAGGAACACTAAAGGTTGTTAAACTGTTCAATGATACTTTTTTTGTTTTGAACTCCTATTTGGCCAAAAATGCGTTCGCATTTCAAGATTATCAAGTGAATACACTGACAGCAGCTTCGAATATGTTAAAAAATATGCGTATTGTAACTAAAAATAACAAGGAAGATGTAACAAACATGATTGAATTCATCGATGGTTTTCAAATAAGCATTCAGTCAGTTCTTGGTCTTGCAATGAAGATGAGAAGCAGAGGTTTTAATTTATTATTTACTTCAAGATTGAACCAGGAGCCCCTAGAAAATTTCTTTAATACCATAAGGCAGCGAAAAGCAGAGTTTTCTGATCCAACAGCAATACAATTTGTCAATATATTTAAGAAAATGTTTTTCACAAATATTATTAGACATTCTGAACCGAGTGATTGTTCTGATGACTTAGATAATGCATTGGTAAGTGCAGAAGAGGCAGACAACTCAGTATTTGATGATTAAGATATATTCCTGGCATCACGCAGCAAATGGTGCGTCCATGCTACTCGAACAGAGCACGAGCCGAAGCACGAACGAGCAGAATTAGTTCGTTGCTCGCGATGTCAAGTGTGGACGTTACAACGAGCGTGTTAGATTATTACTAAAAGCGATATATGGTTGAAACATTATTCTATGATTTTTTTAGTTCCTAAGACAATTTGCTTGAAAATTATCAGTGATGTTTTTAATCTATGGTGCTGTATTGTACGTTTTTATCCTGTGGTCCCAACCATCAGACCAACAGAAGGTCTTCAAATATCATGTTTCCGGTTTTAAATAAATAAAGGAATGATGTTTAGATTCTTACTATTCCTGTGACATAAATCTATGTGATTTTTAAAGTATAAGCAATATTATATAAGATTTGTTTAACTGTCTTTCTTTGAAATTACTTTTAGTGTAAATAAAGTAAAGTTGAAAACATTGTTGAAATATTAAGATATTATCACCATAAATCATGATTTGATTTATAATGCTTATTTACTGTTTTAGTTTACTTATTTACTGTATCCCAAGATTACTTTGTTATATTTTTAACTTGTGTCATATACTTGCCAATGGCGTTACCGTACTTTGCTGTGAGGGTAGTTTGCCTATAAAAAGCCGTGTAGTTCCGAGCTCAGATCACTTCTTTAATCAACTGTTGTACGGAGCAGACCTTGTGTCTATGGCCGTAGGAATTAAGTTGATTATCAACTGTTATACGGAGCAGATATCCTCTGAGTGTCCTTGGCCGTAAGAATTACGTTGGGAAAAGTATCAACTGTTATGCGGAGCAGATATCTCTCACAGAGTGTCTATGGCCGTAAGAATCAAGTTGAGAAAAGTACTAACTGTTGTACGGAGCGGATCTCTCTCAGGGTGTCTTATCGCCGTAAGAATCAAGTTGAGAAAAGTAATAATACCAGTCTGCTATGTCCATAAGAATTCGGCTGAAAGTAATCTTTGTAATAGCTATAAAAAGTGTACTACCTAGTTGTTACTCTGTGATAAGGTGTTGATGTTGTAACCACAAATACAGATAAGTATATTTGATGTTCTCAACTGTAAAGATTGATTATTTTAATAATTTGTGTTCTGTGTATTTATGTTGTATACTGAGAATAACTCTGGTATGTATATTTGATGTTATCAACTGTAACGATTGATCATTGTTCTGTGTATTTCTGTTATATATGAGAATAACTCTGAATGTATAGTGGCCATATAAAATACCTTGATCTTCTCAATAGGTCGGCCATCCGAACCGGTGGTAGATTAGAGTAAATAGTAGAGTAGTAGTTAAGGCCATAGATATAATGTTTGAATAAATATATTCTCAAGTCTGGCCTAAATGATTATTTTATTATTCTTACCTACACCCATGCCCAAATATGCTATGTAATTCGATTAGAATAGCCATCCTAAAGTTTGAATGACATAATCTGATTCTTAGTCTTTTATTGAGAATTATATTAGCATACAAAAGGAGTAAAATCTGTTAAGCGCGATACGAATCCCTGTGCTTGTGAAAAAACTGACAATCGGGTGGAGCGAGCCGAACGCTCGTTCGAGGCTCGCAAGTCCGTCCACGCTACGCGAACAACAAAATCGTCAAGTCGCTTGGTAACGGTTCGCGTAACATGGACGCGCCATAACATTTTTGTTTGGTTTTTCAGTGTTGCCAGGAATAAATGTAGGTACTTCTTTCGTATTCCTTTCTTTATATGTACCGATAAAAAATTGAGCTCGATAAATAAATGTAATCCTTATAGGTAAATCGGCTTTCATTTCATAATAATATATCTTGACATAAATTCTGCTACAGGTTGTGGCTTCGATTCCCATTCAAAACAAACATGAATTGAACATGCCCGCTTGTTCTGGATTTGAGTGTAATATCACAGTCTAATAAATATTATCTGTTATATTAGATAACCACTAAAAGCTCTCCTTGGTTTGGGTTCAGATATGAAGAAACTCCTAGACTAAAAATTACCATGAATAGGCTAGTTAGGCGACTGAAAAATAACATATAGTCCGTCATTTACATTATTAAAAAAATATTATGGTGTGTCCATGCTACGCGAACCGAGCACGAGACGAGCCTCGAACGAACAGGATTCTTTCGTTGCTCGCAATTTCAAGCGTGGACATACTTAACGAGCCTTCAACGAGCGCGATGCGAATACCTATGTTCGTGAAAAATTTGACAATCGGGCGGAGCGCAGTCGAGCACGCTCGTCCACGCTACGCGAATCGTGCTCGTTCGTGGCTCGACTAGTGCTCGGTTCGCCAAGAGAAAAAATATGTGTCTTATGGTGCGTCCATCCATAAGACTACATTAAGAGAGGCAGAGCATAGCGTTTATTCGCTCAAAGAGCAGCTCGACTGGGGAAGTACCTCCACCTTACAGAATACCGCAGCCAAATAACTTTATGTTGTGTAATGTTGTGTTCCTGCTGCGCGTTGGTAAGGTTGCCAGAGCTCATAGGGGAGGGGGATAGGTCGATAACGTGAGCAATACTTCGTGTGTTGCAAGCATCTATATGGCTATGGTAACCGCTTACCATCAGGCGGGCCGTATGCTTGTTTATCGACTAAGTTGTATAAAAAAAAAGTGTCTTATTTTTTCTTTACAAAAAACTACGAAGATATCTTGCGTTGAAGTTCCGCGTACCGTCACGTTAAGGCGCCGTGTGTTCATAGATTAGCAAAAATGCGTTTCTTTGATTCGGTTTTACGTAAAGAAAATGCAATAGTTCTAGTTCGGAAAAAATATATGTGAAAGTTGACAATATTTCCTAAGGTCCAGCGAGCTCCAAAACACGATTGCAATAATTTTACTAGATAGCAAAAAATCGTAAAGTTACTCCTTTTTATTACTTTTATTGCGTTTTATGGCTATAATAATCAGAATTTTCAGAAGAAAATTATACTAAAATAATAGTCATAATATGATCTATCGCCCTACGTTTTGTTTTTTTTATTTTATTTCTTTACTTTTACACAAATCCAAAATACCTATAAAATTCATCGTCTCGCGGTCAGCGGTGGCCCACTCAGTCGCGCTGGAGCGCTTGTGGAGGTCGGACCTATGCCAGATTTCTCGCCGAGCGGTTGAACTTGCTTTCATAACACTTCGATACACCATTTTTGTGCGTATTGATAGTAATCATTATAGATATTTGATTTTTTATTGCCGCGTTTCGTCCGAGAGTTAAAACATTCGTAGAAAAAAGTCGTAACTAAAATATAAATGTTTTATAGTACTTATAAATTATTATAAGTAGGTAATATTATTATTTATTTATAATTTGATCTTTCTTTTCAATTGAAACATGAAAATATTCAAATGACAAGGTACAATCACTTTTGTTATTTATCAAATTGGGGATCCGTCAAAAAAATTATGACCAATTAGGGTTCCGTGGGAACCGCTTTATTGTATAGCTATATAGTTAAATTGTGTGTGATTCAATATAGGCAATAAGATAAATAAGAAGAGAAAACAACTTTTTAATTAAATTATGTTGTAAAAAGTGTTGTGTGAAAAATAAAAATAATATTATGATTTATCAAAGATTAGAGTAGGTGCTTTTAAAATAATAAAAAAAGCTTTTAGGTTACGTACTACCAGTGCGCGATAAATTGAGACTCGAGTCACAGTCACAGTCGCGCTGTAGCGCACGTGTTGTAGACTTGTAGTACACACGGCTACATATCAAGCGATACATTTCCAGTATAGGCTGATCTCGCATTGTATAGGAATTCCGTACAATAAGAGTTCAGCTTATATTGGAAATATATAGCTTGATCTGTAGCCACGCGTACAAAACGAGCGCTATCGGGGAAGTACAGGGGAAGCGGGCAGATGAACGTGGGCCTCAACGCGAACGGGTAGTACCTACGTTTTATTATAAATGTTATCAGAAAATTAGTAACTCACATTCATTTCTTTGTATCAATTCTTTTTTTTTTGTATTTTTTTTTATTCTGGAATTGGAAAAATACCGAAAATTCGTTCTATGTATTACTTCCGTGTAGTTTTCTAATTTCCTTTATTTTACAAAAATACCGCTAGGAATTATATTTTTGTGACTTGAAAATAAATCAGAACTGCACATATCTATCTAGATATGTGCAGTTTATAAGGAATATTTGCAATGAAAATTCCGATAAAATTAATTCGGAAATCAATATCGGAATTGAAAACCTTCTGATATTACATGCCCTAAAGTATATACACTTCTTTGTGCCTTTATAATTTTTGAAAATAATAATATTAGGATAATTGAAAACCTTCCGATATTACATGCCCTCATAGATATGAGGGCATGTAATATCGGAAGGTTTTCAATTCCTATATTGATTTCCGATATTGAATTTCAATATCGGAATTAGATATTTCTATTATAAATTGCACATAAGCCTTATAAAATGCACATAATCTATCTATACTAATATTATACAGTGGAAGAGTTTTTATTGTTTTGTTAAACTGGCTAATCTATGGAATTACCGGTCGGATTATTTTTTTATTTCACTTATAGGAAGCTACATTATCCCCGAGTATTATAGGCTACTTTTGATCGCGGGAACGCGGGTGTAACCTCGGGGGGCAACTAGTTCGTTATAAAGTTGGATTGAAAATATTATCTGCTCAGTCTAGCACGATTGTCAGAGTAGTCGTGGTAGCAATAATAGATACTGTGCATGGTGAGTCTTCAACGCCAATGTTCTTCTTGACGAGGGTTACAGCTTTCGCAATGCTTTTCCATTTGATGATTCTCCTGAGCTGTCTTTCTCCCGATGAGTCTCCTGGCTCGGCGGTCTATTGAGTCGAGGGCCTCAAGCTGGTACTTAGCTGATCCATTCCAAAGATGGCAGCAGTACTCCATGCATGACCGGACTTGTGCTTTTTAAAGTTGGAGCAACTGCCCAGGCGTGAAGTACCGCTTAACCTTAGAGAGGATACCCAGCTTTCTGGAGTCTTCAACGCCAATGTTCTTCTTGACGAGGGTTACAGCTTTCGCAATGCTTTTCCATTTGATGATTCTCCTGAGCTGTCTTTCTCCCGATGAGTCTCCTGGCTCGGCGGTCTATTGAGTCGAGGGCCTCAAGCTGGTACTTAGCTGATCCATCCCAAAGATGGCGGCAGTACTCCATGCATGGCCGGACTTGTGCTTTATAAAGTTGGAGCAACTGCCCAGGCGTGAGGTACCGCTTAACCTTAGAGAGGATACCCAGCTTTCTGGCAGCTGTTTCTGCCTTCGACTCAATAGAACAGCCAAAGTTTATTTTGGCTGTTAATGTTATGCCTAGGAGATCAAGCCGATCGCATATTGGCAAGGATATATTTTGGAAAGTAGGAGCCTGATGGTAAGGACTCCGTTTGGCAGTGAAAAGACACGCCTGTGTCTTGGAGGCGTTAAACGTGACCAGATTGGCTCTGCCCCAATCAGAGACTGCCTGTAAGGTCACGTTCAAACGCTCAACCATGGCCTCTCGAAACAATTGGATCTCGTCACTAGTGGCTCGTGCGCTGGAAATGTATCTCTCTGCAACAGTGCTGTCGTCTGGGTACCCAAAGGTACCGGGTTTTAACAGATCGTTGATATGCAGCAGAAATAAGTTTGCAGAGAGAACTGATCCCTGAGGAACTCCGGCATTGATTGCCAAGAGGTCCGACGAGCACCCGTCTATGACCACTCGTATAGACCGTTCACTCAGGAAATCGGAAATCCAAGCGCACAGGCCATCAGGATTTCCATATGAAGGAAGCTTGCTTAGAAGGCTGGTGTGCCAGACCCTATCGAAAGCCTTAGAAATATCGAGGGAAACGGCAATTGCTTCCCCGTGTCTCTCAATGGCTTCTCTTCAAAGATGTGTGGCATATACAAGAAGATCCCCAGTAGACCGTTTTTGGCGGAAACTATACTGTCGGTCGCTGAGGAGTTCGTTATCTTCAAGGTATGCCAGGAGCCTCCGATTCAATACACGCTCCATAGTCTTGCAGAGTATGGAGGTGATCGCAATCGGTCGATAGTTTGTAGGATCGGCACGGCTGCCCTTCTTAGGCACAGGTTGCACGTTATCAAGCTTCCAGACTTTCGGAATATAACCCATTCGAAGTGAGAGGCGAAACAGGCGTGTCAAGACAGGAGACAATTCGGGCGCACAATTGCGCAGGACAATGGCTGGAATGCCGTCGGGACCACTGGCTTTATTCACGTCTAGAGCGCGTAGTACCTTTACAACCTCCTTTTGTCGGATACGGATGTCCGGCATTTGGCAGTTGCAAGTAGGTAGTGGGGGTGGTGTTTGTAAACCAGCGTCTAGACATGAATTCTCCGCGAATAGAGAGGCGAACAAATTGGCCTTATCACAGCAGTGTAAGCTAGTGATCCATCAGGCTTCAGCAATGGCGGCAGCGACGGGCGGCAGAAATTGGTCGCGACCGATTTGGCAAGGGACCAGAAAGCTTTACTCCCAGAGGGGTAACATGATAGCTTTTTTCCGATCCGGCCAACATGGTTGAAACGCGCCTTCTTCGGTGCCTTTTCGCAGGAGGCTTTTTAGGTTAATTTCAATTTTTTTCTTAATATTTACAAAATATAGGGATAAGTAAAGATATACATCTGTAATTTCTTGATGATTATAACAAGTTTATTGAATAAAGGTGTTTTATTTTAAAACTCAATTCCGTAACTAATTCTGAAATTGGTTCCGGAATGAACGCATAGTCCAATATTGAATTTCACAACCGGGGTTTAAAACCATTGCAATATTGTTGAGATACATATCTAATAGTTCGTGTTTTATTTTAAAACTCAATTCTGTAACTAATTCTGAAATTGGTTCCGGAATGAACGCATAGTCCAATATTGAATTTCACAACCGGGGTTTAAAACCATTGCAATATTGTTGAGATACATATCTAATAGTTCACATTATCCGGAATCCCGGACTAATTTTCATGTACTAAAAGTGGAAGATATTTTTTGTTTGTTTGTTAAAACGGGCCAATAACTAGAACTACCAGTCGGATTCGAAAAACTCTCACTAATAGGAAGCTACATTATCCCCGAGTATTATAGGCTACTTTTTATCCTGGAACAGCTATTTTTCACATATTTCAATTCCGTATCGTAATTCCGATATCCATAAATTATTATTATAATTAATAATTTATCTATTAGTCTATACGAGTGGTCATAGACGGGTGCTCGTCGGACCTCTTGGCAATCAATGCCGGAGTTCCTCAGGGATCAGTTCTCTCTGCAACCTTATTTCTGCTGCATATCAACGATCTGTTAAAACCCGGTATCTTTGGGTACGCAGACGACAGCACTGTTGCAGAGAGATACATTTCCAGCGCACGAGCCACTAGTGACGAGATCCAATTGTTTCGAGAGGCCATGGTTGAACGTTTGAACGTGACCTTACAGGCAGTCTCTGATTGGGGCAAAGCCAATCTGGTCACGTTTAACGCCTCCAAGACACAGGCATGTCTTTTCACCGCCAAACGGAGTCCTTACCATCAGGCTCCTACTTTCCAAAATATATCCTTGCCAATATGCGATCGGCTTGATCTCCTAGGCATAACATTAACAGCCAAAATAAACTTTGGCTGTTCTATTGAGTCGAAGGCAGAAACAGCTGCCAGAAAGCTGGGTATCCTCTCTAAGGTTAAGCGGTACTTCACGCCTGGGCAGTTGCTCCAACTTTATAAAGCACAAGTCCGGTCATGCATGGAGTACTGCTGCCATCTTTGGGATGGATCAGCTAAGTACCAGCTTGAGGCCCTCGACTCAATAGACCGCCGAGCCAGGAGACTCATTGGAGATGAGTCTTTAATTAAGGCGAAACTCACGAGCCTCGACCATCGAAGAAAGGTTGCTTGCTTATCGGTTTTCTACAGGATATATTTTGGAGAGTGTGCGCAGGAATTGTTCAACCTAATTCCACCATCCCCATTTTTACACCGAACCACAAGACGCCGGGAAAATTTTCACCCGTACGTTGTTGACATACCGAAAATACGGACACAGCGTTTTGCATCCTCATTTATAATGCGGACAGCAAGGGAGTGGAACTTGCTTCCGGCGTCTGTGTTTCCTGACGCCTACAATCTAGGAACTTTCAAGGCCAGAGTGAATAGGTTTCTTCTGGGTAAGCGTGTTTCATCTTAGGCTTCGTCATCGCCCCTTCTGGGCGGGTCAGTGGCCAAACGCAAGCCCATTTAATTTAAAAAAAAAAAAAAAAAAAAAAAAATCATATAGGTATTTAGCTTTTCCGGACTTATATTAAATATTAAACACGGAACCATGGCTCCAACCCCTCATATCTATATATCGGCAATAGTTTTGCTAGTTTTTTCTGTTCTTATTCCAAATCATCTAGAAACGAAAAACCGTTCACAAGGTGCTAATTCCGAAACTAGTTCTCTGGTATCGGAAGTCATTTCCGGAATTGAAAACTTTCCGATATTGCATGCCCTATTTCGAACAACATAAATGTCATTTTATGACTTTGTTGTGCAAACGAATATTATGTACCTATTTTGCAATTATTTATGTAAGTAGATTTTTGCATTGCGAAGTGATACTATTTTATACTAAGTACCTACTTATTTTATTCAAACCTAGACACAAGACATAAAATGTATGACCTTTCTTATAAATAAGACACAAGTATCGTTCTTATAATGCGTAATAGGACTATAAGTATTTAGACAATCAAAAGCATAAATTGAAATTTCCGGAATCTATAACAACCAGAATAAGGATTCCGACAGAATACGGACGCCGGCGGACTGCGCGGGTAGTACGCGGGGCGCCCCGAATTGAGCGCCGTCTTCACCGCTGCTTCACCCCCTCAAATGTGCGAAAAGTGTCTTCGCACAGCGCCTTAAGGTGCAGTTTTTACTCAAAACTGACGTCACGAGCCATAATTAGTTTTTTTTTTTACCCAGAAATAATCCCTATTGTTTTAATATTTAACATTTTTGCAACAACAGCATCCTTTCAACAACAATAATCTGTTGGAAATTAAATTTTCTCATTTCCAAACAGGTAACAAATCAATTAAGTTGGAGTTGTTCCCTTCCAAAAGTGTTTTCACCTAAAGTTTCTGAAGCAGTAAGCTTCAGACTAATTGATTTTATAAATTTCATTTAACGCTGTGAGTTAAAAACATACTTACCAACTCCAAGGTAATAGGAATACTCGAATTTATTTATTTACTAGCTGTCCCCCGCGGTTTCACCTGCGTTCCCGAGATAAAAAGTAGCCTATGTCCTTATAAATACCATAGGCTATCTGCATGCCAAATTTCATGATGATCCATTGAGTAGTTGAGGCGTGAAGGTGAAACATACAAACAAACAAACTCAGTTTCGCATTTATAATATTTTTTTGGATTAGTGTACACACGGCTACCGATCAAGCTATACACTTCTAGTATAAGCTGACCTCCCATAGTACGGAAATCCTATACAATGCGAGATCAGCTTATACTGGAAATGTATAGCTTGATCTGTAGCCGTGTGTACAAAACAGATTACAGGCATTTAAAAATCTTATATCTAAGTAACCATGGGGCCATTCCTTCTTTCGATACTGACACGATTCTATTACTAACAACTCCACTGCCAATGTGCGTATCTGTCTATTAAACTCATACCCCCTTATTAATAAATAAGGTGTAAGTCAAGTATAGTAATACCTAGGTTTTAAATATATCCGTCACTTTCTAATGTCATATAAACAAAAAAACCGGCCAAGTGCGAGTCAGACTCGCGCACCGAGGGTTCCGTACAAACCTGTAGGTATATAAGTAAATGGTAGTATAGACCTGAGTATTTGATATTAATTTCAATTTATGACCTATTAAAAAAAAACTACTTACTAGATCTCGTTCAAACCAATTTTCAGTGGAAGTTTGCACCGTAATGTACATCATATATTTTTTATAGATTTATCATTCTCTTATTTTAGAAGTTACAGGGGGGGGGACACACATTTTACCACTTTGGAAGTGTCTCTCGCGCAAACTATTCAGTTTAGAAAAAAATTATATTAGAAACCTCAATATCATTTTTGAAGACCTATCCATAGACACCCCACACTTATGGGTTTGATGAAAAAAAAAATTTGAGTTTCAGTTCTAAGTATGGGGAACCCCCAAAATTTATTGTTTTTTTTCTATTTTTGTGTAAAAATCTTAATGCGGTTCACAGAATACATCTACTTACCAAGTTTCAACATTATAGTTCTTATAGTTTCGGAAATAAATGGCTGTGACATACACGGACAGACAGACAGACAGACAGACAGACAGACAGACAGACAGACAGACAGACATGACGAATCTATAAGGGTTCCGTTTTTTGCCATTTGGCTACGGAACCCTAAAAAGGGATGGGGCTATCTTTATACCTGGGGGTTACAAGACTGTCTTACACCTTATTTATTAATAAGGGGGTTAGTGATTTTTGACGCAATTTTTAATTACTGGATACTATTATATCCCGTGAAAACTTTAGCCCCCTTACTCACAAAGCGCTATTTAACTAATATACTGATTAAAGGGTCACGTAAATAATGTCACATTATTTGACAATGACAATAGAGTGACGTTATTTACGTGACCCTTTAAACAGTATATTAGTTAAATAACGTTTTATGAGTAAGTAGGTAGATCCTCGGGCACACGGGTGAAAACGCGGACGGTAACTAGTTAACCATAATTAGATTCATAGTCACCAGAAATACAATACGTACTTTGAAGAAAATTCACAGTCGCACGGGATAGACTGATGAATATTTAAAGTTAATATTTAAATTAAATCGAATAATCAATTCCATTTCCCCACCCCTAGCCTCTGAAGACTTAGATAAGTGTTTAATTCAATTCCAAGAATTCCGTTAGTGATCGTGAATTATTTAATGGATATTGGATGTACCTACTATAAAATAGCCTAGATTTATATTATCATAGTAGCTTTCCGCCTTTACCAATTTAGGGGTTCATTTTGAAAAGGGATACCTACTTATCCTAAATCTTGAATATAGTACTTATTCTGTGAAAATTTTAACTGTCTAAAAACGTTGAACGTTTGATAAATTTTGTTCAGTGGAACAGTCAAAGCGTTAATCCTAAAGCAGCAAGTTTTGATGCACTACTAAGGCAAGAGCATATACATATAGCTATAGTTAGCGAAACTTGGTTAAACTCTAATATCAGTTTGAATATCAGTGGCTATAATATCTTCAGGAAAGACCGTATCGATTCGTATGGAGGTGTTGCAATTATTATTCACAAGTCAATAAAAACTCAAATGTTTCCAATAAATTTGAGCAATTCGGGTATAGAAGTTATTTGTATTAAATTATTAAATTGTAAAAATTTAGAGTATATTGTATCTGTATATTGCCCTTCATCTGTACGGACAACTTTATTAGATTGGGATAATCTTTTCTCATTTTTGTCAAAAAAAACAATAATCGCAGGAGACTTTAATGGCCACCATACTAACTGGTCTTACAAAATAGATCAAAGGGGTACATATATTTTAGACTCGTCATTAGAAAATGGATATATATCCCTCAATAATGGTGAATCAACCAGAGTTAAACTTGTTAATGGTGTATTACAGAGGTCATCGCCGGATATAACTTTTACATCATCTGATATTGCTATCAATTTTCATTGGAAAATAACCAATGAGAACTTGGGTAGTGATCACCTTATAATTAAATTTACAATGAATTTTCGGAATCAAAACATAGACATAATCAAGAAAAGAAATTTTAAAAAAGCGGATTGGCTAGGTTATCGTCAAACATTAAATCAACCATTTACTGGTTTTGAAAATATGAACATTCAATCTCGATATGATTATTTACATGAGCAAATTACTTTGTCAGCTGATAAACACATTCCTTTACTAAAAATTTGCGCTAGTCCATTGAACAATTTTAAACCCAAAGAATATTGGAATGCATCATTATCTAGAGCGGTGGCTGAACGTAGGTTAGCGTTAAAAATATTCAGGCGAAACCCAACACCTGATAATCTTACAAAATTAGAAACGAAAATCGCAGAAGCACAAAATTTAATAATAAGAGCCAAGAGACACAGCTGGAACTCTTTTTGCAATAAGATGAATGAATGTACATCAGTTTCTGATATGTGGCGTAGAATGCGTTGGATTAAAGGATACCGTCAATCTACTTTTAACCCGCCTGATGAAAAACTAAAGGAACTGCTACACTCACTTACACCAGACTATACTGTAAATATGACACCCAAATTTGAATCCCGTAATGAATTATTAGAATCAAAATTTACACTGCAAGAACTTCATAATTGCTTAAAGAAAAGAGACACCGCTCCGGGCAATGATGGTATTACTTACTCAATGTTATTCGAACTCCCTTATGTGGCTAAGATTTTTTTATTAAATTTATATAATGATATATTCATAACTGGCGTTATTCCAAATCATTGGCGATCAATATTAATTATTGCAATTCCCAAAACTACCAATGATACCTATTCCGAACCTAAACTTCGGCCAATTTCTCTTATATCTTGTCTGTGCAAAGTTTTTCATAATATGATAGGAAAAAGGTTAGAATGGTTCATGGAGAAAAACCTAACGTTTTCCAGCTACACATCTGGATTTAGAAGAGGTCAGTCGTGTCTAGATTGTCTTTCAAGGCTGGTAACATACATTCAATTAGGCTTTACTAAAAATATATCAACGGTTGCTTGCTTCCTTGATATAGAAAATGCCTATAATAACGTTTTGATAGAAAAGGTAGCTGGAACGCTAGACGAACTTGGTGTTGGTGCGAAGGTGTGTAACTATCTCTGGTCATTCTTGAGTGAAAGATATTTAATGGTTAAAAATAGCAACGATAGGTATTCTGACAATGTAAGGAGATCAAGTCGTGGATTAGCTCAAGGTGATCCAATTTCTCCTCTCCTTTTTAATATTACTACATATAAGATCATTCAACAGATTAGGCGTGTAATTATTTCCCAATATGCTGATGATTTTGTGTTCTATATCAGTGATAAGAATTTAAACTATTGTACGGATGAATTACAAAAAGCTCTCAATGCAATGGTTATCATGCTTGATAATATTGGTCTGACATTGTCTGTAAATAAAACTAAGGTCTGTCTTTTTAGTAGAGGTCGTAAAAGAAAACAAATAAATTTAAAAATTGAAAATAAACCAGTTGTGTTAGTAGATTCTGTTAAACATTTAGGTTTGTGGCTTGACCGATCGCTATTATGGGGTAAACATATAAACGAAATTTCTGAAAAAACTTCGAAGTTCTTAAATTTGTTTAAAGTTCTAGCAGGAGCATCATGGGGAATCCATCCTAAGCATTTGAGAACTCTATATATTACATTAATAAGAAGCAGGATTGACTATGGATGTTTTCTGTATGACAGCAGCGCTAAGTCACACCTCTACAAATTAGAAAAATTACAAAATCAGGCATTAAGAGTTATTGGTGGATTTATCAAAAGTTCACCAATTCATGTCATGGAAAGTGAAATTTGTTTGCCTCCATTAGGAATAAGAAGATTGTATCTTGGTTATAAATTTAGTATTCGAAGTATGTCGTGGTCGGATAATGTAACAATCAATTTAATAAACGACCTTAATTCTCTTAGACACGTCAGGTATTGGCAAAATAAAAAAAAACCTCTTCTTATAACAGTTTATGAAGAATCAAAACTATGTAATGTGCATTCTTCAAATCCTTTAGTAATGTTTACAATGGACGTATGGGTTACACGCATTATTATGAAACAAGTAATTCAATGTAATTTAGAGTGTATTAAAGGATCAAAAAGTAGTGAAGGAATGTTGTTAAAATTTAATGTTATTAAGGAATTGCAAGAAAAATACTTTAATTGGTATAAGTTTTTCACGGACGGGTCTAAGAAATTTAATGGTTGTGGTGCTGCTTATTTTGATTTGAATGGAGGAACTTCAGGCCTATTTAAAATCCATGGCGATATCTCGATAATGACAGCGGAACTCATTGCGATCTCAAAAGCACTTAATCGTATAAAATCGAGAGATAGTATTCAAAACTATGTCATTTTCACCGATAGCAAAAGTGCTTTGCAACATCTGGCTCGATGCGCCTCTGGGCACAGAGGTGTACCGGTAGCTTATGATATACTAAAGCAAATACATGAATTAAATTGTATTTTGAGATTGCAGTGGGTTCCAGCACATATAGGTTTAAGAGGAAACGATGAGGCAGACAGATTGGCCAAATTAGCCATTACAGAAGGTGTAGAAGTCTTTATTGCTCCATTTTACACAGAAGTATTAAATAAATTCAAAAACATTTGCTACATTAATTTTAAAGAATATTTTGATGAAAGAAGTAAGGAAAAGGGCATTTGGTACAAAACCATCCAGTGTGAGCCTCCTCGTTTCCCATGGTTTGCTGTAATTAGAATATCGAGATCATATGTTGTTATGGCCCATAGGTTACGTTCCGGACACTTTCCATCAAGAAAGTTTGGATATCTCATGAAAAAGGTTGACTCACCAAATTGTGACGTTTGTGGCAAGATTGATGATGTCCAACACTTGTTGATGGAATGTGAAAAGAATCAAAGAGAGAGGGAGCTACTGTTGAGCGAGTTCAACATAAATAAATATGATGTCGGCAAGTTTATTAAAATTTTATCAGAGCCTCAATCAGAAAGTGCAAAATATTTATTTGATATGGTTAGTGCAGCAGTAGCTCCATCTTCTCAGTAGTTATAAGTTAGTCATAAGAGTGAGCTATATTGATTTTGCTGTGTAATAGGTTAGTTTAGGGTACGATGAGGCTGACATACCCTTGTAGGGCAAAAGCCTCTAAAAAAAAATAGATAAAAAAAAAAAACTGTCTACCTATTTTGGTTCATGAGATATAGCCCACTGACAGACAGACGAACGGACCGACAGCGAAGGCTTATTAACGGGGTACGGAACTCTAAACAGCATACTTTGGATAAAATATAAGCTACTTACTTTGAAAAAACATATTAATGTTAGGTAGAACCCCGGGGCGATACTTTATGTAATAATAATATTTATTATCTACCAACGTTGTAAAAAACAAAGAAAACAAGGTAAATAATCCAATTTGCATATCCTTGAAAACGCTGAGGATCTAAATTATGGACAAACAATTTAGGCAAAGCAAATGCCAAAGGTTTGCACACAGAATAATGCAATTTAATTTTGCCTCGATACGAATCTCCGCCTTCTGCGCATTTGCGGTTGAATTACACTCAAATCACTTAATTTTATTTAATTTGAAAATACAGGGTTAACAAGGCCTTCATTTGATGACACATACTGGGGCTATAGAACTGGTTATAGGCCTTAAGAGCCTCCGAAACAAGCGGCCTAAAACCGTAATTTATGGAGGACCCCATGTCAAATAGTCAACGTTTATAGGGAGATTATGTATGTCGCAAGTCGCAATCTTTTGGTTGAGTACGCTTTCAGCTTCGCTCAAGAACTTGGACCAAACGGATGCCCTGTCAAAAGCTATGCGATGAGAAACTAGGACAAATTACCAACCTCAAACAGTTCTGCTGCTTAGCTGTTATGGGGTCATCGGCTGTTTCTCTCCAGCACACACGGAGTAAGGCTTTTCAACGTTAAGAAGTATTCGAAAAACAGCAGCAACAAGGAGCTAAATGAACCATTACTTGAAGGATTAATGGGGACAGCTAGAAGCAATAAGACCCATTCATTCATTCATCATTATCAAAGATCTGAAACACTGATCAGGTATTTTACTTGCTGCTTTCACATTCTTTTGGATTACTAAGGCGCCGATCCCACAGGGAGAGTTCTAGAGTTCTGCGTTCAGAGCTCTGCGTTTTGTGTTAACTGTAATCTATGCGGCGTCTAAAAAAAGTGTATGACGTGTGATCGGTATCGAATATTACAGAACTCTTAGACACCTTGCTGTGTGCACAAAGTGAATACGGAACGCAGATCTCTAGGACTCTCTATATGGGATCGGTGCCTAAAAGTTACCAAACTAAAATCCGTCCACGATTTCAATTGTTGTTTGTTTACTTAATTCAAATAAGTATTTCACTATCACTAAGTTCATCATCATCATCAGCCCATAATGCCCCATTGCTGAGCACAGGCCTCCTTTACAAATGAGGGTGAAAGGGAATGGGCAATACTCCACCACGCGTGCCCATTGCGGTAGGCTAGTGCCTACCTCCACCACAACTCCAAGTGGTCCTCCTAGTGGTCAACCTACTGTTGGAGTTTTTCAAGCCGCCTAGGATGCATAGCTAGTTGGAGCTTAACGACTATCACAATTAAGTGATAACCGGGACCAACGGCTTTACGTGCCTTCCGAAGCTCGGAATCGCTCGATTTGAAATACCACTAGGCGGTCACCCATCCAGGTACCGACCACGAC
Organism: Achlya flavicornis; assembly: GCA_947623365.1. Lineage (NCBI taxonomy): Eukaryota > Metazoa > Arthropoda > Insecta > Lepidoptera > Drepanidae > Achlya > Achlya flavicornis. The sequence continues at coordinate 13,053,206 of OX392482.1, forward strand.
AGACCTAGCTTAACTTTTCCGATCGATTAAGAACGGCTAATCATGCTACACCACGAGCGCTTCACTACGTTATTAACTACAAATCCACACGAATCATATTTATTAAAGAGTGTGTTTGTGTCTAAAGTTTAACTTGTACCGCACTCCACAAGTTACCCAACCCTTCCGGTGCTGCAGGGAAGTGGGCAATTATGGTGTTTGTAACAACATGCTCGAGGGCTCTGGGCTAAACAATAAGGGTTTCCTTCACCTTCAGTTAATGGGTTGAGATTTTTCTCCCTATGCTTGAAATGTGGGACGTAAGAGCAGTTTTCAGTTGTGGAATACTTTCTCAGTGTATAACGTCGGATTGGATTGATTTACAGTAAATAAATAAACAGTTTATGAAGTTTAGTGAAGTCTGTTTATGACGGGCCAGTTGGCGCAGTTGGTTCCACCTATTGCGCCGCAGGTCGTGGGTTCGAATCCCGCACAGGACATGCATTTGTGTGCATGAACATGTCTGTATGTCCTGAGTCTGGGTGTAATTATGTATATTCCGTATTTATTCACAACAAAAAAAAGTATATGTATTATATCAGTTATCTGGTTTCCATAGTACAAGCTCTGCTTAGTTTGGGATCAGATGACCGTGTGTGAGGAATGTCCTGATATATCGGGATATTTATTTATTTATTTAGTTACCACTTCTTTTCTGTTCACATAAAAACGAGGAATAAAAGCGCTGTGTCCGGATTTGTCGAAAGCATTCTTAATTTAAACGGGTAAAAGAGTATGAAAGCGCATAGCTGTCAAAAAAAAACTTGCGCACCATATGTATTTGTTAACGTTGTCACTGTGTGGTTGATTTTATTTATTATAAAAAATCTACTTCAAGAAATACAAATCTGCTTTTTTCTTCACAAGTGTGAATAATGTGGTATGAATGTGAGACATTCGGACACAAATATTGTAATTAAAGGCGAAAAACTGGATCTTGTTGAAACAACTGTATTTTTAGGTATCACTTTAGATAATAAGTTACAATGGAGCCCTCACATTTGTAAATTGGTGGATAGACTTAGTTCTGCAGCTTATGCAGTGAGAAAAATTCGCGCTCTCACTGACGAATCTACGGCAAAATTAGTTTATTTCAGTTACTTTCACAGTTTGATGTCTTACGGTATCCTCCTCTGGGGTAGTGTGCCGAAATCAATAGAATTTTTATACTGCAGAAAAAGGCTATCCGCGCAATATATAAAATAAGGCCTAGAGATTCTTTGAGAGACAAGTTTAAATCTATTAATATAATGACAGTGTCGTCACAGTACATATATGAAAATCTTATTCATGTGAGGAAAAACATAAATAACTTACCTAAGAATAGCGACACTCATAGTTTGAACACTAGAAATAAGCACAAACTTGCTGTACCTTTAACTCGGCTCAGCAAAGTCCTTAACTCTTTCAAGGGGCAATGTATACGTTTCTATAATAAAGTACCCAAAGAAATCCAAGAGCTACCTATACATAGATTCAAAAAGATAGTAAAACAGAAGTTATGCAAGAAGGGGTACTATAAAGTTTCTGATTTTGTAGATGACAAGAATGCATTTGAATGAATTGTTCGCTTCGCACGCTATTGTTATATATATTTTGTAAATTGTAATATTTATAAGTACACATAAAAAAAAAGAACACTTGCTGAGTTTCTTGCCGGAGTCTTCTCAGTTCAAGTTGTATTTGGAACTTTCACAAGTGCCCTATAAGGGCCTAATATGAATAAATGAATTTTGATTTTGATTTTGAAAGGCGTGTGCATTGATCATTAAACTCTCGTAATAACCTACGAATAAAAAACTTTTATATGTAGGTAATAACCAACTTTGCATACATGTATCATAATGTACTATTATGTCGCATTGTATCAGCGCTTTCCATGAAAAATGTTACAAACCCTCATACAAAAGAAATGGTAGGTATTTATTGAAGTGCCTAAATTCAAATGTTCTGAAATAATAAATACGAGCCTGAACCCTTCCCAACCAGACTCGCACTGGCCCGGGTTTTTATTCTAAAACGTAGTAAAAGGTAACAGATTTGAATTAAGTCAACTCAATTTAAAAGGAAAAAATACAGAATTATGCAAAATTCCCTTCGTTGTTCTTGCCATGATTTATTCGAATGTTTTTCGGCTGGTTTTAAATCTTTCTCTTATATAATTATTATAGGATTAATTCTAGCATCTCGACTTAACTTTAGACATAAAATACCTATTTGTTTCGTATCTCGAAAAATGGTTTTACCCTATAAACCAAATGTTTTGTGACTTTTCTGTCGCTCGATTGTTGTTGATTGAAGCGCTCGTGGTGTATTATTATAAGCCGTTCTTAAGCGATCGGCAAGTTAAGCTACCACCGTCGTGGTCAGTACCTGGATGGGTGACCGCCTAGTGGTATTTCAAATCGAGCGTTTCCGTGCTTCGGAAGGCACGCAAAGCCGTTGGTCCACGCTATCACTTAATTGTCCTATAATAATAAGTCCTATATAATATGTAATTACTTTTTAACCGACTTCCTTAACCTTAAAAAGGAGGAGGTTCTCAATTCGGTTGTATGTTTTTTGCTTTTTTTTTTTATTATGTTTGTTACCTCATAACTCCGTGATTTATTAACCGATTTGGAAAATTCTTTTTTTGTCTGGAAGGGTACACTTCCCGTTTGGTCCCATTGTCATCAGATCAGGATTTGATTACGTCTTAGTGTACTTTGAAGTCGGTTTAAGTTTTTTGTAAAACAGTCCAATTATCTTAGTTTTAAATATTGTAAACGGGAGAGAATAAATAAAATTTTATCACTTAATTGTGATAGTCGTTAAGCTAGTTGGAGGCCTTCTAGGCGGCTTGAAAACTCCAACAGTAGGTTGACCACTAGCCTACCTCCACAATCCACAGTGGGCACGCGTGGTAGAGTATCTGCCCATTACCTTCCACCCTGATTTGAGAAAGGAGGCCTGTGCTCAGCAGTGGGACATTATAGGTTGATGGTGAATCGCTGGATAAACTTCGGATAATCTTTTCTATCAGTCGCTTATTATTGGAAATAAGTAAGTTATTACTAAGTATTAATACAAAGCAAAATATAGCCTATAACTTTCACGATATCTTGTGATTAATATCCACAAATGAAAACCCGAACCACTTACAGAGTGCAATCAAAAATTCATTATTACCGATAATAATTCTCGTTTATTGCTCAATTTAGCAAATGCACCTGGCGTTGTTACTATTGGCATGAAAAATCTTTATTTTTGTCAATTTCAAACTTTATTGCCTTTATGTGGATACAAGATGACAAATACAAGTACAATTTGAACCCTTGTTAGGGCACGCAAACTAAATAAAATAATGTAATTATTTTAAACATATAAATCTAAAATTATTTCATAAATATATCTATGACCAAAATTGAATTGCATTTAATCAACTCATTTCCAAAATTATTTTTATCGTTACCTCATCAGCCTATAATGTCTCACAGCTGAGCACAGGCCTCCTTTCACAAATTATGGTGAAAGGGAATGGCCATTTTTTTACCCGACTGACCCGGAAGGACGGTTATGTTTTTCGAGTGTATGTATGTATGTGTGTCTATTTCTTTGGCACGCTCTGCAGTAAAACGGCTTGATGGATTTAAGCATATGAGTAAGAATATAACTGTGGGAGTGTCATAGGGTATATTATTTTTATATGGCGTCTACGGATAAAAAAAGAGGGGGGGTATTAAAAACAAAAATTACGTTATTGTAACAATATGGGTATCAAATGAAAGCCCTTTCCATATATGTATTACCTCATTTCTGCGAAAAAATTGACCAAATAATCCATCTGCAAATACAAAAAATTTTCAACATTCAGTTAAATGACCGGCAATTTTTACAAGCTACCCTCCCAATTCGTCATGGCGGCCTCGGAATCAGACAAATTTCCAGCATAGTTCTTCCAGCTTTTCTATCTTCAATCCACAGTACTCTACCTCTCATAGGTAAAATCCTCACACCGTCACTTCGTGATTTTGAAGTAGCGTACTTGTGCGAAACGGAAGCCGCCTGGCAATTGGCCTGCCCGGGTGAATCACCGCCTACCAATAAATCCATCCAAAGGATTTGGGATGATCCTCTTTGTCGCCAGGTTTCAGACTGGCTTTTAAACTCCGCGACAACGAGGGCAGAAAAAGCTCGGCTATTAGCATTATCCCAACCCGAATCTGGATTTTGGTTACATGCCTATCCTTCGAGTCACTGCGCAACCCTATTAGATAATAACTCATTCAGGTTGGCTGTCGGCCTTCGTCTTGGCGCGGACGTTGTTGTACCCCACCGCTGCCCCTGTGGAGTCGAGGTGGACCGTTTAGGCCACCACGGCCTCTCCTGCACAAAGAGTGCCGGCCGCTTATCCCGCCACGCCTGCCTTAATGATGTGATCCGTCGGGCCCTTGTCAGCATAAACGTGCCAGCCGTTTTGAAACCTCCCGGCCTGGCTCGTGACGACGGCAAGAGACCCGATGGATTGACGCTCATTCCGTGGCAGATGGGACGGCCACTTATCTGGGACGCCACTTGTGTGGATACGCTGGCTCCGTCCCATTTAGCCTCAACGTCCTTGAGGGCGGGTGGGGCGGCAATAGCGGCAGAAGCCGCGAAGCGCCGCAAATATGCTGGCCTGTCAAATAGTCACATCTTTGCGGCCTTCGCGGTAGAAACTCTCGGGCCGTGGTGCTCGGATGCTCATAGGCTTTATAAAACTATACAGAAAAAAATTGTTGAGAATACGGCTGACCACAGGGCTGGCTACTTCCTCGGTCAACGGATAGGAATTGCTATCCAACGAGGAAATGTGGCCAGCCTTATGGGAACCTTTCCCAAAGGCCAAAGTGACCTTGGGGATTGTATATATTAGTTAAGTAGGTAAGTAAGTAGTTTTAAATCTATCTATATTAATTAATGAAGAAACTATATTATTTTATAAGGTAGAATTCGCAATACATACATGTATATATTGTAATACTTTTAGGCTACCGTTTTGACGTCAACTGCAAAAAAAATTTTTAATGCAAGGACAGTAGGTATAGGTAGGTACTATGAGCGGTTACCGTGCGTAACTCACAGAGTTGGGATGGTTGTTAGCGTTACTTTACCGTACCGCTCATTTACTTAATAATACTTACAACTCATTCTGTATAAAACTAAAAAGTCTGAAATAAATAAATAAAATAAGTGAAAAAATATATAAACAGATTTTCTCCCCAGCAACATTGATTCCCAGTGAATTCCATTCATAAAATTCGATTGAGTGTTATTAACCGGCTGAAACACTGAAAAGCTTTCCATTTTAGGGAGCCGGCGACAAATTACTAGTTCTTCGAGTAAATTACGCTTTTTTCGTAAGATTTTGTTCAAAGGAATAAAAGTAGGAGATGAAGTGATAGAATGATTCAATATTATCACCAGTAACTTCGATATTTTAAATACCTATATTAAAGCTTTCTAGAGATATAAATCTCTGATCATGAAGCATCAGCTTATGAATTTAAAAATCTATAGGCCAGTCAAATTAGATCCATAAAAAGCTGGAAATAGTTTTAATAACTACCTTAATTTGGTCCTTAATGCGTGTAATCCTTTTTTGCGCAATCCGAGGTGTGCATAACTTTTGGGAGCCTTTTGTTTGTTTGTTTTCTACGCCTTCACGCCTCAACTACTCAACGGATCATCATGAATGTTGGCATACGGATAGCCTATCGTATGGAGAAGGACGCTAGGCTACTTTTTATCTCGGGAATGCGGGTGAAACCGCGGGGGACAGCTAGTTTATAATAATTGCGCTATATATTTAATTTTCATATTATTCATAGTTCATTTCATATTCACTAAAAGCGAGCGAAAATAATTCATAGACACGAAATATGAAGCTGCACCTTGTTGTGGAATTAATTATATTATTATACTGCACGATACTGGAATATACGTTATTATTATATTGTGATAAAAAACAATCGTTATTTTTGGTATATCGAGGCTTAACAAGGTTAAAACCTTGTTAATTTCCACCGTAAACGGTGGAAATTCTTTGTATAAAATACAAAACAAAAACTAATGGAATCGTTTGTACTGAGTTTTTTTTTTGCGGCAAACAAGCTCTGGCTCACTTACTCACGCGCAGGAACACAACATTAATTTATTTGTCTGTGGTATTCTGTAAGGTGTAGGTACTTCCCCCGTCGAGCTGCTCTTTGAGCGAAATAAACGCTATGCTCTACCTATTCTCAGCAAAAAGAAATTACGTAAACAAAAGCCATTAAAAAGAAAAGCAAACTTTGTTCAAATTGTCACAAACGTAACACAAGAATTGCTTTTGTATATGATGGTAAATACCAACCTTTGTGAACAAAGGACTACGACTAACTAATGCTGGGGCACAAAGACACAAAGCTATGTGGGCACAGTGCCTTGAAAATCTAGATTATATTTCACAGATATTTGCAAATTGAATTGTACAGCATCGTAAACAATATAAACATAGGTGTATAATTGAAACCAGAACTGTTTCGAACTGTGCGGGCTAAAAGGAGTTTTCTTCCGCGGACTCTCGGACTGTCGAATGAGCTCCCCGCCGTGGTTTTCCCAATGGAGTACAGCATGGAGTTCTTCAAAAAGGGTGTGAAGAGGTTTCTTCAGGGTCGGCAGCGCGAGTGATACCTCTGGTGTTGCAAGCGTCCATAGGCTACGGTAACTGCTTGCCATCAGGCGTCCGTTGTTTGCCACATCAGAGGAATAAAAAAAAAACTGGTAAAGCTCATTACACAATATCTTGCAAAAATAAGATGCGCAAATAATACAATAACAGGTGGAGATTTCGAGCTGGCATATATTTGAAACCTATATTGGGTTAGTCATGCTGAACAACTTTTACTATGGGACCAATAGTGAATTCTTAAAAAAAAAAAAAACCTGTCTTACAAAATGTCAACCTTGCTCGATCATAATATGAAAGAGAATTCAGTGTTGGTCCCATAGTAAAAGTTGTTCAGAAGGACTAATCCAACATAGGTTTCGAAAATATGCCATCTCGAAGTCTCCACCCAGTATATTGCTGCTGATACGTTTGCGTAAGTCCTTTTCATTATACACAATATTGAAGCTTTAATTAACAATACATGTTTCATGTAAGATTAATTAGTTAACAGAATATATGAAAATTAATAGAATTTAAGTCTGCATTGTAATATTTGCACAAAGCTAACAGCGCTTGCTTTTATCTACATGTCTAGTACACATTATTGAAGTACTGGTAAAGTGAATACACGGTATAATGTACGCAATCTGGCGAACTAAGCTGACAGCAAAGGCTCCAATGTTTTGGATGATAATAATTATAGAACGTGTAACGGAAAAGGTAAGTAGGTATATCCATTATGTACACGACTTCTTTGGTAGGCGCAAATATCTCGTAAGAGAAAATGTTATATCAACCCGTCGGTTCTCGCGAGGGACGCGCGTCCTATTATAACAATTGATGTCACGTAAACTCACGTGTCACGAAATCTCTCATTGAAATTCGTACCTTTTTGTATAGTAAATAAAGTTCTGTATTGTACCTAACGTTATCTTAAGAAGTGCGCGCCGCGTCTCGGTTTGAGCCGACGGGCGGTAAGCCACTTGTTTTGCGGAACCGCGCACTGCCACAAACCGGGCGGCGCGGCGGGCGGTGGTTTCCGTAGTCATGCTACGTCGTAGGCATTCAGTCTGCGGGGTAAATATACCTCTATCTCTCTGTCTCTATCTTTAACTACGCAATCACGTGAGAAGTCCGCTGTCCAAAGTGTGTTTTGTCTTACAGAATAATATAGCATCAGTGTTAACTACGACTTCATGATTATATTTATGAAGAAAACTATCTGCTGTATGGATTTTAGGATTAAGCCTAATGCATAACATTTATTAAGCTGTGTCTGATAGTACCTTCAAAGATAGAAGAATTGCCAGTCCTACCCTATTCTACTATTCTAATTAATATGATCAATGTGAATGTGAGATTGTTTGTTTAGTTGTTTCTTAGGCTTTCACGCCTTAACTGCTCAACCGAAGTTTTTGACGCGGATAGTATGGAGAAGGATATATGTTACTTTTTGTCCCAGAAACGCGGGTGAAACCGCGGGGGACAGCTAGTATAATATATAATATAGTAATAGTAATATTATAAAAGTGATAGTTTTTATGGATATACAGTAGTACCCAACTGATATGGCTTACCGATGTACCTGCGCAGAAGATACATTTTCAATACGCGGGAAATGCTATTGGTCGGTAGCTGTGTGCGGAGGGGCGTTGCGATGTTTGTACCACTTCCAAGCAAAAACTACCAAAGGGGTTTGGGTGAAATTTGGCACCAGGATACAATATGTTCTGGATAAACACATGGGCACTTTTTATCTCGAGAAAGTAACAGGGACAAGAAAAGAAAATAAATCTTGTTAATAACATTCATTATCTATACTAATAATAAATCGGAAGAGTTTGTTTCTTTGAACGCGCAAATCTCAGGAACTACTGGTTCGAATTGAAAAATTATTTTTGTGTTGGATAGTCCATTTATCGAGGAAGGCTTTAGGCTATATAACATCACGCTGCCACTAATAGGAACGAAGCATCAGTGAAAATTGTTGCAAAAACGGTAGGGTAAGGTAGGGTAGGGTAGGGTGGGGTATCACCACAGGGTAGGGTAGCACCACGCGAACGAAGTCGCGCCGGGCAGCTAGTTTTATGATAAAGGCAACAAAAGATATATATGCAAAAGCCACCAGAAAGAGTCTAATTTGCATTAAAATAATTTGAATCCAAGAACCTTTCCAACTTTGTAAAATGCACTTCTTTCCGTCCGACCCCCATAATCCGCTTTTCTTACGGCGAAGGGGATTATCCACGAATATTATTTCAAGTGCCAGTTAATAAAAACTTGAGAGGCTGTATAATTTAAGTTAACAAAGGCCGGGGCGGTCTCAAGTTTTAAATAATGTCCGGTAATATATTTCGTTGAGGAAACATCTGGACGTGACTTTGTACGGTTAGTTTGGGTTTACATTCTTGTTACATTTGTCCAGTCCTAGAACAATTATAGTTAGATTGTGTCAAAAGCGTTTTAATTGAAATTAGTTACAGAAGTTACTGAAACTGTGTCTGTATTTTAAAGTTTATGAGGGAATATAAATTCATGGGTATGTAGAGCAAATATTTCTGTCTGTCCCGGGGCTCTATCGCGTAACTTTGGTGGTAATCGGAACGATTCCATCCAATCAGGGCCCACGAATGGTCATCGTCGCGTCATACCGCGTGCGCGTCTTTGGATGAAATAATTAATGGTTTTCGTTACGATTACCACCAAAGTTACGCGGTAGAGCCCCAGTTCCTTCTTTACCATAAGGGCACACGAGGCCCAGGCCCAGGGCCCCTGCACTCACGGGGATTTGCTGATATGTTCGCTTAAACTACATATATTTTTTTCTACTTCAGGTAGATAGTAAGAATTATATTCAACAATTAACAATTTTTACCTGAATAAAAGCAGCAGAAAAATGTTTTTTGTCATTCACTTTTTTACTTTCCAACGGGGCCCCAAATTCTTTTGTACCAATGGGCCCCGACATGGCATGGCTTAAGACGGCCCTGTATCTGTCTGTTTAGATCGATAAAAACGGAAAATGGCCATTCATTATTATGTATGTCGTTCAAACTATGAACGCGCAGTTCGTTTCAAGCACAGGTATCAAGTTTCAAGGCAGCGTTGCACATACTCACGGCACATACTCTAGTACAGTCACTCTACAAATGTTCTATCTATATGCAGTTCAAGCTATCTCTCAGCCAATTTTCATAAAACTTTATTTGTTCGTTTAGCCGGGGTATGTAACTGTGTGGAACCTGTTTATGTAGGATTTCAAACAAACTTTAACGGGAATTCAATAAATACAGCAGACATTCAAACTAAATTGGGAACTTAATTTTATAAATCACTACTTAAATCTTCATATATAAGAATTATGGTGGAATATATCCACGTTCTCTATCCAAAACAAACATCAAGATTATTTGTAACAATAAGTTGAAGCAAAACAAATAGAAACAATAATAAAACCAGGCAAGTGCGTGTCGGGCCTCGCTATATAAAGTGCGCTCTTACGTCCATGCTACGTGAAGCGAGCACGAGTCGGGCCTCGAACGAACAGGATTCGTTCGTTTCCGAGCCTACGACGAGCGCGATGCGAATCCCTGTGTTCGTGAAAAAACTGACAATCGGGCGGAGCGCAGTCGAGCACGCTACGGATGCTCGTTCGAGGCTCGCAAGCCCGTCCACGCTATGCGAATGGTGCTCGCAGTGTGCTCGTTCGTGGCTCGGCTCGTGCTCCGTTCGCCAAGCATGGACGCACCATTACATATGACAATATAAATAACATAACGAATCGGTGATATTAGAAATTTATTCAAAATTTGGTCTAAAACTGAAAACACGTTTCTTTATTTTTGGAGATAAAATTTATAAAAAATTCATTCGTACAGTCGAGGACATAAATATGTATACACTTAGTAAAATTCAACAACGGTTTCCTCTTAAACTATTGAAATTATGAGATATTATAAAGGCAGAATCTTCTAACATATACTATTATGATTTGTGTAATAGTTTAACACTTAAATGTTAAACATGCGAGAAAATTGCTTTTGAATTTCAAAAAGTGTATACATATTTATTTAGTCCTTGACTGTACCCTATAAATTATAGACAACTAGCTGTCCCCAGCGGTTTCACCCGCGTTCCCGGGCTAAAAAGTATGTCCTTCTCCATACCATAGGCTATCTGCATGCCAAATTTCATGAAGATCCGTTGAGTAGTTGAGGCGTGAAGGCGTAACAAACAAACTCACTTTCGCATTTATAATGATAGTTAGGATTAGGATGATACTCCACATGCCTGGGTAAAGCATACCTGGTGAACTTCTACACATTATATTCTAAGTTCTGACACACACGAGCTCAAAACCCGTGAGATAAAGACAGAAAGCAGCAGACTGATAGCAACAAAACCCGCTTTGCGCTTTAGACACGGAATGCCAAAAGCTCGCCACTAGCTCGCCAATTCTTTCACGAGTAGTCTAGTAACGGCTACTTCTGTCATGGACGCCATAATATAAAGGGCGAGTACTATCAGCTGTTGTCAAGGAGACAATGGAGTAAGATAGGATTTGAGCCTTAAACAGAGTGTCGTTAAGAGGAAATGCTGGTGGCGTTTGTTTCATACAAACGTATTCCTCAGTTTGTTTGTTTGTCACGCTTTTACGCCTCAATCGCTGAACCGATTGCAATGAAATTTGGCATACATATAATATAATCTATGGTATGGAGAAGGATATAAGCTTTTTCCCGGGAACGCGATGAAACCACAGGGGATAATTCGTTTAGAAATAAATCAATTACGCCGATATTATGGAACGGCTGTAGATGTTATTCGGCACATCAATAGTTTTCCGCAAATTCAGAATTCAAATAGACCTTCGGAGGCACTTATGAAAAGTCTGACTCTAATACCGGTTCGGAAGGCTGCATTTGCTGAGAAGAGCCGGCAATAAACTCAGCAATTACTCTTTTCAAAACAAGCTTAGATTCATTACATAATATTTACATTCTAATTGCACTGAAAACAATTGCGTGCCCCGGCGCGGCGGAAAAATTACAAAGTAGACTGAATAAATATTTGATAAGTAAATAAATAGTAAACTTAAGCAGATCAGCCCACTAGCAGCACCTGTCGGGCAAATCGGTGGGTCTTTTCACTAATATTAAGACGCTGTACGCAGGAGCCGTTATTCTTAGGCCAAAGATAATCATACAAAAACATTAAAATGTGTGTTTAGGTAGGGAGATTCCCATCTCACTCAGACCTACTTGTTGCTATTCCGAACTGTTTCGGCAGGCGGCAGCGTATTTCCTACAGATGACATAATATGTACTGTCTTACCATTTGCTACTATTGACACATAGTGCTCTGGTACCTATAGAATCTATATTAGAACGATACGGCTGTTCGCACTAGGCTATGCGCAATTCACGGGACATATAGGCACGCGGGACTCCTTACTCTGTGACCGCGATCGTGTCCCGATAACTGCCTTAATTCAAATGTTGAAAAAAGAACTATCAGATTCAGTAGACTCACTCAATTAGCATCATCATCATCATCATATCAGCCCATTGATGTCCACTGCTGAACATAGGCCTCCCCCATTGATTTCCACTTTGAACGGTTCTGGGCCGCTTGCATCCAGCGGCGCCCAGCGACTCTGACCAGGTCGTCGGTCCTACTGGTGAGAGGTCGTCCCGCTCGGCGCGCACAAGTACGTGGTCGGCACTCGAGAACCTTTATTCTCCATCGGTTATCGGCTCTTCGAGCGATGTGGCCTGCCCATTGCCACTTCAGCTTACTAACTCTACGAGCTATGTCCGTCGTTTTTGTTCTCCTACGAATGTGCTCATTTCGGAGAATCACGTAGAGGAATTCCGAGCATAGCTCGTTCCATAGCTCGCTGAGTGACTCTTAGCTTATTTATGCGGCCAGCAGTTAACATAACGTACCATTTCTCTACATACAATTCAATACGTCCTCGACCAATTTACCGTGTGTAGCACTCTCCAACTAAACCAAGGTGACCTTGGTCGTTCGACCACTCAGTAACATAAACAAGAGTGAAAGACGTAGTCGTTTCACGTACATAGTGCATAATGCATTTGGAGATGCAACAGCAAAGTTAATTTGTCTAAGAGAAGCAAAATAAACAGCTACGAGCGTTGGTAACAGCCCTCTCATTCTAGCTAACAATGACAGTGGCTCTCAAACTGTGAAACTAAAAGATTTTATTTTAACCTCGGACATGAGTGTAATGGTAGATTGTTGGTGGCTTAAATGCAGCAGATTTTTATATGGGACTTTTAGCTGCTTTTGCCAGAATAAAAACGTGTTTAACATATTTATTATTAAGTTCAGACATATTTATCATAAGGTTTAAATAGCTTTTTTATTTTATTTTATTCTGACAACCTACATACATTAAGTTTAATGTTTTAACACAGATACATCTTATATTATATCCAACCTGGAATACAAAGGAGATACCTAGAGATGTTACTTCAGGAGCTCGACTGCAGCAGGTAAGAAATAGAAAGAACTGAATTAGTTGCTTTTACCTGAGGGCCAACCACCATCTTTTGAAAAAATATTATTATAACCTTACTTGCGTTACGTCCTTCTTTGACACCCGACGTCATAACAGGACAAAACACAAGTAAGAATGCAAGTAAGGTTATAATAATATTGTTTTAAGAGATAAATAAATAAATAATAAATATTCTGGGACATTGCTCACACACGGTCATATGATCCCAAACTAAGCAGAGCTTGTACTATGGAAACCAGATAACTGATGTAATACATATACTACTTTTTGTTTGTAAATACATACCTAATATACATAATTACACCAGACTCAGGAGATACAGACATATTCATGCACACAAATGCATGTCCTGTGTGGGAATCGAACCCACGACCAGCGGCGCGATAAGTGGAATCTTGACCCGAGTCTTAACCAACCGCGCCAGCTGGCCCGTCAAATGATGTCGATGGTGGTTGCCCCCAGAATTGAAGCGAATTGAAACCTTCATAACGCAAAAACGTTTGAGAGCCACTGCCTGCCGGCCCGGCAGTTAGTTTAATTAGAGTGCAAACGGACACCGAAAATGTGGATGCCATCGCGTTTACATAGTAATTGTCCACTTGACACCTCACAGCCTCATTACGAGCATAGAAATAAATATACCCAGAAAGAACGTCGCCATACTACACTAATATACAAAACAGGCCAACTTTTATAGGCTGCTGCGCGTAACAGCTACGTTTTACGCTCCCACTGCGTCATTCTGCTTGTCATAAGGACGTTCATAATGATAGTAGTTGTTAAAATATCCCAATTAAAATCGGGAGATATTTAAATATTGATCATTATTTTGCATTTTTATTTATTTTTATTTGATTTAGCCCCTAACAGTTAGAGCTGAACAGCTGAACAGCTGCTACACTCTATCTGGATGTATCCTTAATCAAAGTTACGAGCATAATTTTGTAGAGTTCTTCTAACTACCTTCTCTAATCAATACTTTGAACAAAAAAGCAAACTTTAAGAGGAAATGCTGATGATGTTTGTTCCATACAACGTAATCCTCAGTTTCCTCTCTGGATAATGACACTAGAGCAATGAATATTTTACCATGCAATATATTATATAGGTACCACTGTATGTCCCTCGGTTGTGTTTTTCTCCATAAATTAATTTTATTATTATAAGATTTAGGAGCCTTCTAAAATCACAACAACTTACCATTTCTAACGCCCTTATCAGACGTCCAGCGAATAAATTTGACGAATATAAAAAATAAAGGAAAACCGAAAGACTTAGCCAAATACCTTCTTATTATGATTATTGTTTTTTTTTTATTGATCTAGTTTGAGATTTTGTGGGAGGAAACCGGGATAAGGAAATAGCGATATCATCTAATTTAAATAGGTATAATCAGTCCAAGCTGTAGTTGTCTCTATCGCCCTCGGGCGGGATAGCCCGGGCACAGCGCGACAGCAATAGGTATGATAAAAACCTATTTTTCAAATTTCTTGCAACCATCCTTTCCTCTTAAAGAATATTGCCAAATCAATTATAATATTCACGTCACATCATAATCAGATTAGCCGTTTCTGTGATTTGGCCAATACACATTCTCTCGGCGGCTGCACTGTCAATACACATTACAGTTCCGAGTCAAATTCAAATCATTTTTTTCAAATAGAACTTCGCAAGCACTAATAAATAGCCTGACTCTAATACCGGTTGCATTTGCTGAGAAGAGCCGGCAAATAACTCAGCAATTACTATTTTCAAAACAATCTTGGATTGATTACATCATATTTACATTATAATGTTCTCAGTCTTCAGTCTTTCAGGAGTAATAAAAATGAATAAGTCTTCTCCGAATCCAGACCATAATAAAGCAAGAAGGAAAACGCAATATGCTATGCATCAGCCCTGATACTAGGAATATTTTAGCCCCAATCTGTAATGAAACCAGGGGCTTTACCGCGTAACTTTGGTAATCGTAACGAACTTCATCCAATCAGGGCCCACGAATCGTATCGACGTGTCATACCGCGTGAGCGTCATTGGATGAAATAATTAATGGTGTTCGTTACGATTACCACCAAAGTTACGCAGTAGAGCCCCAGCACTTGCTGGGAGCAAATACGGAGTTCATGTATTTCTAGGAAAGAAATTAACAGCCAAAATCGATTGATGTGTTAGCAAGGAAAACGCTTTGAACGTAAAAGATGTTTTATTATGGTTATTTCAATTCATAATCTGCTACCTTTGAGGTTTGATTGGTACAAAAAATCAAATTCAAATGATTTTAATGAAATTCTTAAATTGTTGGAAATACCTAATTTTATCTATATTATTACAGAAGTTAAGTTCGTAAGTTAAGTTGTAGAAGGTAATCTCCGGAACTAAAGACCCGATTTTGAAAATTAATTCACTTATTAAGCTACAGTTACTAAGTAGCACAAGCTGGGAGAGGACGCTGACTCCTGAATCCAGTATGCACTGGTTTTGGAGTAAGAGGCTTCAGATTATTTATTGTTTTTTTTTTTTTTTTATTCAGTTTTCGCCCTAGTAAGGCACTTATGTTCCAATAACTTATATCAATCTCAATAACTTATTCTTATTACATTATCCCCAAAATTTACCTACAGGGGTACTTTAATCCTGGGAAAACGGATGAAATCGGGGCAACTAGCAGGTATTGAAAATAAATAAGGTAGAGACTAGCAAAATAGGTATTGTATTTTAATGTAAGAATAATAACATCTTTGCGATATGGTTATGACTTGAATGCCGTTCGTGACGAAAGTCTTATGGTCCGTCCATGCTACGCGAAGCGAGCACGAGCCGAGCCTCGAACGAACAGGATTCGTTCGTTGCTCGCGATTTCAAGCGTGGACGTACTTAACGAGCCTTCAACGAGCCTACAAAGAGCGCGATACGAATCCCTGTGTTCCGAGCCTCGCAAGCCCGTCCACGCTACGCGAATCGTGCTCGCAGTGTGCTCGTTCGTGGCTCGACTCTTGCTCGGTTCGCCAAGCATGGTCGCACCATTACACCCGGTTTGTGAATTGAGAATTCAAAGTTGAAAGCGTCTCAAACTCTACTTAAGTATAACTTAAATTTTTCATTTCTGAATTAAGTTTGAATAAAGATTGAGTATGCTTAAAATTTGAGATTTTGGATTCAAAATTCAAAATTCAAATTCAAAAATCATTTATTCAAATAGACCTTCGCAGGCACTTATGAAAAGTCTGACTCTAATACTCTAATACCGGTTCGGAAGGTTGCATTTGCTGAGAAGAGCCGGCAATAAACTCAGCAATTACTCTTTTCAAAACAAGCTTAGATTCATTACATAATATTTACATTCTAATCGCACTGAAAACAATTGCGTGCCCCGGCGCGGCGGCAAAATTACAAAGAAGACTGAATAAATATTTAATAAGTAAATAAATAGCAAACTTAAGCTGACCAGCCCCCACAAGCAGCACCGGATCTTACGTTCGAATAGAATGAGCTTGAGCATTTGTTGAAGAAGTACTTTTTAGTACTCAGCTGGATGTATAAGTACAGGTTGAATATCAGTAGCCTAGCATCTAAAGTGATGTTCCACCCTGTTGCTTTGTAGGCTTCGTAAAATACGGGAACATTGGCAATCCCCTGGTCATGTACATACGCGACGGCAGCCATATACCATCAGCGAAGCTACCGCGTATCTTTGGTGACGTTAATCAACACCATTAATTAATTTCATCCAAAAGTCCACCAATGTTCTTCACCGTACCGTGTACCACAGATACACGTGGTAGCCCGCCTGCTTGATTGTCAGTGTTTATGACATAAAATACGGTAAAGTTACCTTTGAAGTTCTTTAATGTCCCTTACATTAACGAAAACACAAACGACCGTATATTTTTAATGCCAAAAGGGTATATATATATAGACCGTTATCTCCTAAGCCTCCTACTATTATATTCTGTATTCAAGAGGATTTTTTACAAAGAGTTTATAGCTACACTTTTTATACTGATAATCTCTTAAGTATAATAGATCCTACCAAAACATTTACAAGTAAAATATTGCCAAGACGAGACCATATGGCTCGCACTGTCAAAAAGTTATCAGATCTCATGTAGAGCCAAGCTTATAACTCTACACGCCGTAACTCTACAAGCCCTTCCTACCTTCACAAACTCAACACCTTAGTAAAAATATGTGGGTTGGCCGTTTTGCTACCGTCACATGGGCGTAAGGTGAAAAATGTATACACTGTTAATTACTTTTAATACAATAGTTCTTGTAGTAGCGAAACGGCCAATAAGCCACATATTTTGACTACGGTTTGTAGAGTTGGTGAAGTTAGGGCTTGTAGAGTTAGGGCGCGTATAAGCTTGGTCCTACATGAGATCTGATAACTTATTTATTTATACATTTATTGCCGGCTCTTCTTAGCAAAAGCAACCTTCCGAACCGTGCATTAGAGTATTAGAGTATGACTATTCATAAGTGCCTGTGAAGGCCTATTTGAATGAATAAATTATTTCATTTCATTTCATTTCATTTCAACTTTTTGACAGTGCGAGACCTCTCGTCTTGGCAACATTTTACATGTAAATGTTTTTGGTGGGATTTTAATCCTTTTTTAGGGTTCCGTAGCCAAATGGCAAAAAACGGAACCCTTATAGATTCGTCATGTCTGTCTGTCTGTCTGTCTGTCTGTCTGTCTGTCCGTGTATGTCACAGCCATTTATTTCCGAAACTATAAGAACTATAATGTTGAAACTTGGTAAGTAGATGTATTCTGTGAACCGCATTAAGATTTTTACACAAAAATAGAAAAAAAACAATAAATTTTGGGGGTTCCCCATACTTAGAACTGAAACTCATTTTTTTTTTTTCATCAAACCCATAAGTGTGGGGTGTCTATGGATAGGTCTTCAAAAATGATATTGAGGTTTCTAATATCATTTTTTTCTAAACTGAATAGTTTGCGCGAGAGACACTTCCAAAGTGGTAAAATGTGTGTCCCCCCCCCCTGTAACTTCTAAAATAAGAGAATGATAAATCTATAAAAAATATATGATGTACATTACGGTGCAAACTTCCACTGAAAATTGGTTTGAACGAGATCTAGTAAGTAGTTTTTTTTTAATAGGTCATAAATTGAAATTAATATCAAATACTCAGGTCTATACTACCATTTACTTATATACCTACAGGTTTGTACGGAACCCTCGGTGCGCGAGTCTGACTCGCACTTGGCCGGTTTTTTTAGTTGCTTTAGTTGCTTATGAAATTTTTTTTTATTTTGTAATTATTATTTTTTGAGTAAAATTTCAAGTGTTAGACTTTTTTGTTGTTTGTGTACAAATACAAGCTTACATACCACAGCTTTCTATAACTTCAGGAAGTACCCTAAGATTTTTGATGATCATCAGTGACGAAATCGGGATTTTATAGATATCAATAAAATCTAAAGTATAAGAGCTATGTTATTGAAACTTAATATGTTTAATAAATTCACTATTGATATCATATCCCGAGAATTTTGTTTATCTGGTGAAACCCAACAAACCCAAGTTATGAGGGTTCAAAATAATTACGAAGCGCTTCGAGAAAAGGTAGGTAGTGCCTCAGAGTAGATAAATACTACGTACAAGTAGTGCCCTTGCGCTTCGCTTGGTTCGTCTTGGCGGGAGGCACTCCCGTGCCCTCAGATTTATTATTTTTGCTTTATTGTGAAGTTCTTCACTTCATATAATGTTTGTTTCTTTTTGAGAATAGATAACATTTTTCAATAAGCTTTGAGAACTAACCATATTTATTTATTTTATTTTATAAATGATACAAAATCCACAGCACTTTACAATATTAAAAATATACTGATATAATATTATAAATAAATAAAAATAAAAAAGCTGTGTTCATAAATAAGACGTTATGGCTGGGTGGATAAACCAGGAGAGCCACAGTACCTTGACCAGTATGAATTTCCCACAGTATCTTGGGTCTCCTAGATAACATTAAAATAGATTTACTTTGTAAGCTTAAGTTATTCTGTGGTGTGTTTCAAAGGAACTTCATAATATCATACTTTACTTATTATGGGCAGCCGCTGTGAGAATGCGTTTCTGACAGTTTGGTCATATGAAATGAAAAACTACTGTATATTGTGAAAAATAACATATATGATTGGATTTTCTTAAAACATTAGTACACTGCATGTTATAGAGATTGAAATAAATAGGTGATGCTATATTCAAACGAGCAAGGAACTGGGAGAAAAATATCGCAAATGCACCTATATACATACAAGTCAAGGAGCTACAACATGGGGTGCTTCAAAAGGTGCGTAAAAAGAGGAAGAACACATCAGCAATCAATTGGTATGTAAATGTCCATAGATAGCGGGTGAAACGTTGCTTATAACCTGCTGACATTTTACGTGTTTTCAATTTTTTTATTATCATACAGAGATTATTAGTAAAAATTCCACTCGGCCCAACCCGTAACCAACCCCCGACAGAGCGTTCCACGTAGTTGTATGACTACCCCCTATCTACCGCTAAGAAAATGGTAATGAACTAAATTTCAATATTATAATAATATCCTGGGAAGTTCTTCATACACGACCTGATCCCAAACAAAGTAGAGTAGACTAAACTATGGAAACCAGATAAATGATTGCATAATTACTTAAATACCTCAGGCCTAACACAGTAATTAAAATACAATACATAAAAATATAATAGAATTGTTGAAAATCGAAGCCTAGATACTTATGTTATTTCTATGCTTAATTCAATGAATTTCATTGAAGTCTTGCTCAACGCGCACTGTAGTTATCAGTTTCTGTTTTCCACTTTATCAGTGTTGCAAGCGTTCTTGCATCCTTATATACAATAAAGAATATAAAGCATTAACATTTAGTCACGAATACCATTTGCTTTATAAATAAATCAATTCTCTACAGGACACAACTATCTTACTCGTGTGCACAGAGTTGCAGGTTTTGCATTCCAAAGTGGAATTTTAATATTTGTAACATAAATCTTGGGCACTGTTCGAGAGCGCAGCTGGGTCCGGGACTCCGTATCGAATATACTAGGAAAGTGTGTTCAGCTATATCTTTACTTGAGTCAATTATGTAATAAGAGCTCCAAAGTGGCACCGGTAAAAAATATTTTGTAACAAAAAAACTGCCTTCAATTTAGGTTATGCTAAAAAGTAAAAATAACTATGAGGGAACTTTTAATCTGACACAGTTTTGATGACAGCGAAAGAATAGCACTTGTTTAATAGAAAATATAATAAAAAATATCATTTTGGCTGTGTTTGACCGCTATCTCCTATCTCACCATGGTGAGATGATGTGGTCGAAGGCGGTAAGCACACAACGCCTAGAAGGAACTGGCTCTCGAGTGCAGCTGTCGGAACACACCGATAGGTGCTTGGCGACAGATTTTCAACTTGAGAGTTGTAGCCAGCCAAATGGGTAATATAAAGTACCCTTCCACCGTGTTATGGTGGTCCGTTCTTTCACAGAAAGCTCAAGCTCATTATAGGATTCGAACCCGGGACCTTTGTCTCGTTATCCGACGTCACTACCACCGAGCTATATTGCCTCAAAATTCAGTAAATTAAATATAATTCTTACATTTTTCCGTTGAGGAATTCCATCATTTCTTTAAAGTCCATTTCCGAGACATACACGCTTGACCATGGAAACTCCACTAAACCTGAGTATGAAATCAATTCTAAATATGCTTTCAACATCAGATGGTAGATAGAGCAGATAAAAAAGAGGTACAGCATAGCGTGGATTCGCTCAAAGAGCAGCTCGGCTGAGGAAGTATGACCACCTTGCATAAAACCGCAGCCAAATAACTCTGTTGTGTTATGATTAGTGTGTGTGAATGTGACTTAGTTTTTTTTTTTTTTTTATTAAATGGGCTTGCGTTTGGCCACTGACCAATTCCTGCGCACACTCTCCAAAATATATCCTGTAGAAAACCGATAAGCAAGCAACCTTTCTTCGATGGTCGAGGCTCGAGAGTTTCGCCACTCATCTCCGATGAGTTTCCTGGCTCGGCGGTCTATTGAGTCGAGGGCCTCAAGCTGGTACTTAGCTGATCCATCCCAAAGGTGGCAGCAGTACTCCATGCAACAAAGCAATTTCACTCATCCATTATCACTTCATTATCACACGGCTAATAAAGACTCATTCGACGTGGCATCTCTAATTACAATTTTGCCGAAATTTCCTAAAGCGGCTTAAATAACCCCAATTAATACCCGAAAAGGCAATTAACCAACAATTAACTTTACGTCTCTCGTACGGTGTAGGTAGGTATATAATGTTATTTTGATTTGTATGACAAAAGGCTACAAGCAGGCTGTACCTATATCAGGTGGCCAAGTCTGCTATTTGAACTTCACAGGATCCGATTACAACTACATTGTATTTTTTTTTTTATACCACTAAGGCGGCGAACAAGCATACGGCCCGCCTGATGGTAAGCAGTTACCGTAGTCTATGGACGCTTGCAACACCAGGGGTATGACTCGCGCGTTGCCGACCCAGAAGAAATCTCTTCACGCACTTTTTGAAGAACACTATGCTTTGGGAAAACCACGGTGGGCTCATTCCACAGTCCGAGCGTCCGCGGAAGAAAACTCCTTTTAGCCCGTACAGTTCGAAACAAATCTGGTTTCAATGTGTGAGGATGGACTCCCCGTCGATGGCGAGAGTTGCGATGGTAGAAGGTAGCCGTGGGCATCAAGTCGAACAATTCCTTAGAACACTCTCCGTTGTACATGCGGTAGAACACACAATGTCATCAAGGCAATGTGGTGTTGTCTTCTAAATTTATAATGGGTTTCGACCAAAGAAATTGTATGTACAGTCGAGGACGTAAATATGTATACACTTAGTATAATTCAACAAAGGTTTCCTCTTAAACTGCTGATTGAAATTATGAGATATTATAAATGCAGAATCTTCTAACATATACTATTATGATTTGTGTAATAGTTTAACACTTAAATGTTAAACATGCGAGAAAATTGCTTTTGAATTACAAAAAGTGTATACATATTTATGTCCTCGACTGTACAAGAAAAACAAAGCTAGGTATAAGAATAAACGAAAATTAATGCTAGGGATTTGTATGAGAAAATTGTGATAAATGTTTAAATTGTGATAAAATATAGTCATAGACATATAAAAAAATCAACCTTCAAGAAAGTGAAGCCGAAAATTTCTTACGTGTGCATGAGTAAAATCAGTACTGGCCCAAGCAGGCACAAAAGGAACTGAGCCTTATTGTCACTGTCTCAATACGGAATGACAACCGATCGGCTTCCTATGGCGTATGGCGTAATTATGTGTCTGTGAGGCCATGTATTTACAAGAACGCCGGCTTCCTATTACTTGCGAACACAGACCTTTCCGTCTTTAATTTTTTCTTGGTCTGAGAATATAGTTTTAAACATCCCAATGAAAAAATACGTATTTAGCTGTGAAACGTATAATTATGTGTGCTATTTCATACTATTCACATCACATTTGCTCACAGAACAGGTGACAATTGGTTATTTATTCTGTGCAATGGTGCCGATTCTGTTGTAAATCCCACTAAACTAATTTTAGTCACATCACATCTTTTTCTTACCAACATTATTGGAAAAGGATAGAATATATTTAAAGCTGTCAAATTAATCTTTGCCGTCTTATTTTACGTTTAGGCGTAACCGCGATAGATGGCGACTTTTATATTGAAAACAAGCATTGGACTAATTTGATAGGACTAAATTTCTTACATCCTTTTCTTATGTTCTTTGTTAGAAAGAGACAGAGTATGATTAAAATTAGTTTAGTTGTAAACCACAGAATCAGTGCCAATGTGTCTCTTACCTACATTACTAATTATTATAACCTCCAAATAGAAATTCTGTTGCAACTACTGGAGTATTCTAGCAGTTGCTCTGTAAGGCTTTGTGCGGTTACCACATTTAGCCAATTATCTTTGCCACACCATTTCTGTTTATATAAAAACAGACTACGTCGGACATATTCTCGCTAACAAAGACTGTGTCTATGGAGTCGGCCACCTCTCACGCACACATTAGTTGGCTATTCCGCGGGAAACTAAACTCTGTCGCCGTTTACACAGACCCGCGCTCAACTAATGTGTGAATGTGTGCGTGCCGGCTTAAACGTACAGCGTGGTGGCCGACTTGAGTGACACAGTTTTGTTAGGGAGAATATATCCGACTTTTTTTAACATCTTTGATATAAAAAGAATGGCTGTTTGTATGTACTATACTATCTATCAAGGTGACTTTATAATCGTTTAAACAAACGTTGTTCAGACCATGGTCTACTAACCTTCCATAACATTAAATGAAAAAAATTACGCCATTGATTTTTGAAAAAATCACAAAATTATGTTCAAAAAGTTGGGATTATCGTTACTCCTTATAACCCAGACACCGCGCTTATACTTCAAAGTAGTTGTGGCACGGCGGCACGCCAGTTTTGTAGCAGGTGTGGGAAACCGCGGCTACCAGACTTTTGAAATTTTTCTATTTTGTGTTTTTTTCAAAAACCAATAACGTTATTTTATTGATGTTATTGAGTGTTAGTAGACCATGGTCTGAACAACGTTTATTCTAGCGAAAAGACGATAAAAAGTCACCGTATAGATACTCATGTTATAAAGACGGGCCAGTTGGCGCAGTTCGTTAAGGTTCACCTTACGCGCCGCAGGTCGTGGGTTCGATTCCCACACAGGACATGCATTTGTGTGCATGAACATGTCTGTATGTCCTGAGTCTGGGTGTAATTATGTATATTAAGTATGTATTTACAAACAAAAAGTATGTATATGTATTATATCAGTTATCTGGTTTCCATAGTACAAGCTCTGCTTAGTTTGGAATCAGATGACCGTGTGTGAGGAATGTCCCAGGATATTTATTTATTTTATTATTATTATTAAAGATTTTAACTTTGTTTATTTGAATGTAGAAAGCATTATCTGGAACCACTAATATGAATCTACATTGTGCTCGAGTGGTACAAGTCACTGTCATCTGCGGAACGCTGGTGAACCCGCGGGGGACAGCTACTGTATATAAACTAAAACAATATTATTTCACAGAATTAACTCTGCTTATTTATGAAATCCCTAAATAATGGTATTTAATAAACTTGAAGAGATTTCAGCTATGAAATATGTGACAGCTGAAAACTTTTGAATCTGCTGATTAAAGTACCGTAAAGGGTTCATTATTAACCCTTCAGGGTAATATCCGTTGTAAAAACAACTTTAAGGAGAAAATATCAAAGCCCAATTTAGATAAATGAAAGAGATAAGTTGCGGCAAAGATGGTTATGAAAAGAAATATGATGTCTTTTATGTTCAAAGATTTGACGTTGCGAATTATGTAGAAAATTTCGAGCCATAACAAATAAATTATAACATTAGTACTTATTGGATAATTAGCAATAAATAAAGCACATTTTTTATTTGGTTATTAATATCTTTTATTGGACCCTAAAAAAATTGCTTTCATGCTTTTATTTTGGGATCAGACGAGCCGTGTGAACAACGTGCGTTCATGCTACGCGAAGCGAGCACGAGCCGAGCCACGAACGAACAGGATTCGTTCGTTGTTCGCGTAACGTGGACGGACTTGCGAGACTCGAACGAACATTCGTCTCGCGCTCGACTGCGTTCCACCCGATTGACAGTTTTTTCACGAACACAGGGATTCGCATCGCGCTCGTTGTAGGCTCGTTGTTTCGTCCACACTTGACATCGCGAGCAACGAAGTATTTCCAGCTTTTTTTTTTATTAATTTAAAGACCTTCTGTCTCATGCAAAATAAAGGAAAAACCCATGAATTGTAAGTACCCTAATAACAAAAAAACCCTAGTAAAATACGTGTAAATTGTGTACGACTCCGGTCCTAACTATGCCCTTGGAACCAGACGAACATACATTAACCACAGACCCATCATCATAAAGGGAGTTGCTTGTCGTAGTACACATTAAACTATACTTACAGTAAGTATCGTATTATCTAGTCGTCTGGGGTATAAATCAAATCTAAGAAACGCATTTTGACGTTTAAAAAAATGACAAAATAATGTTTTTATCTGCTTAATACATATTATTTTACTTTTTATACGAAGAAGTCGACATATAAGAGTACGATCCGCCTGATGGTAAGCGGTTACCGTAGCCATATGGACGCTTGCAACACACGAGGCATCACTCACGCATTACCCACCCTTGCCCCCTCCCCAATGAGCTCTGGCGACCTTACTCACGCGCAGGAACACAACATAAAGTTATCTGGCTGCGGTATTCTGTAAGGTGGAGGTACTTCCCCAGTCGAGCTGCTCTTTGAGCGAATAAACGCTATGAAAAAAAGAAAAGAAAGAAAAAAAGATTTAATTGACAGCACATGAAATATAACAAAAAAAATAAACACAAAATAACAACAAATGTAAAAATAAGATTAAAAAACTAGAGATACAACAATGCTGCATTAAAATAGGGTAGATCCCCATTAACAAAAGGAAAAAAAATAAAAATTAAAAAATACATTTGTCGCTGTAAATTCGGATGGTGTGCTGTCAAAAAGGAGACAGCTCAGCATATGCTGCTGAAATCAACAGCGCTGATTTTCAGCTGACTCCTCTAGTGACCACGGACGAAGAGTACAGTAAATAAGGAAAAAATAAACTCGTGAAGTAAGATAAATAGATAAAATGAAATACTCATATAAAATTGTAATACATAAAATAATAAGCTAATGATAAATTACTATACCTACATAATAATGTAATATTATACCTACAGCAATGTGTTTCAAAAAAGATAAATTATATGAAATAGTGATCCAAAAGGCTGCAAGAAGCTGCAACATTCTTAACTACTACCTTACGAATGGTTAAACTACCCATCGATGGGTGAAGGTAAGAGTTGAAGTAATTTTTTTATTAACTCAAAAAATTGTAATTATAATACCCACCCATCACGATAAAATTATCCAGACACAAGCTTAAGATACCGATAATTGTCTTTTGAACAAAAAAATCCTATACTTAACCCTAAAATTACCTACGCTTTTCAGGTCACGCAATGGTGGAGGAAGATTGTTCCAGCACTTAGTAGCGCGGTATCTGAAGCTACCATGGAATGCAGCCAAGCAGTGTCGTGGGGTTAGCAGTAGATAAGAGGAAGCCCTCGTCGCATGACTGTTATGGTCACGAGCCCAGCTAAGTTTTTTATATAGATAATAAGGTTTTCCAGTTCTTATTGTGCCAAATAAAAGGGTTGCCAAGTGTAATTCCCTTCTGGAGCTCATCTTCAACATGTTGTGTTTGTTAAAAAATGGTGTGACATGAGTTCGAGGTGGGATTTCAAAGCAGAACCGAGCACATGCGTTTTGCACCCTTTGGATAAGGTTTTCTGTCCTTTTAAGTAATCGCGGGCCATATACTGCATCTACATAGTTGAATTTAGATAGGATAAGTGTATCTACCAATCGAATACGCAGGTCAACGCATAGAAAATTGCGTATTTTATACAATATTTTTAGTCTATAAAAGCAGTTCTTAACTATGTCCGATATGTGGTGTTCAAATCGCAAATGCTCGTCAAATATTAAACCTAAATTTCGTGCCTCTGTGACTCTTTCTATAGGTTCTCCATTAATGTGCACAAGAGGGTTTGCACGATTTATTTTATCAATTTGTGATTTTGTACCTAATATCAATAATTTAGTCTTTTTAGCATTTAGTAACAAGCAATTTCGATGTGCCCAGTCGTAAACATTATTCAAGTCCTCGTTTAATTTTTGGATAGCCACCTGTGTACTATCAGGTTTGAAAGAGATATACATTTGTAAATCGTCAGCATATATATGGTATTTACAATGTTTTATTGCATTAATTATATTAGAGCTATATATAATAAATAATAGGGGGCCCAAAATCGACCCTTGTGGAACGCCTCTAGTAACTGGTAAACCCTCGGATGTAAGTGTAGTGCCATCTTCTTTACGGATTTCAACATACTGCGAACGATTACTCAGATAAGAGTGAAACCACTGCGTAGCCTCAGGTTGAAAACCGTAGTAATTTAGCTTTGATAATAAAAGTGGAATATTAAGAGAATCAAAAGCGCGCGAAAAGTCTAAGAGGATTAGAATAGATCCCATGCCCTGATCCTGGGCAGCTAATATATTATCAGTTACGTCCAACAAGGCAGTAGTAGTACCGCGTCCCTTTCTGAAACCAGATTGAGCATCAGGCAAGATATTGTTATTTTCTAAAAATTCTCTTAACTGGCAACAAACTACCTTTTCAAGAACTTTAGAAAGGCATGGTAGTATGCTAATGGGACGAAGTTCTTTGATTTCCTCTGGGTTAGGGGTTTTAGGTATAGGACGAACTATTGCTGTTTTCCAAAGTGTAGGAAAAGTGGAAGTTGTGATGGATTTATTTATAATAGATGTAAGCGTATCAAGGCTATGTGGTAGTGTTAACATAATCATATCTAGTGATATTCCATCACAGCCTATCGCGTTGGACTTAAGTTCTTTAATATGTTTTAAAATTTCAGAAGGCGTTACCGGAGTAATAGAGAACTGAGCTGATCCATGCCTATGATACTCAAAGTACGATATATCCGATAAGCTGGCACGTTCATTACCGGGAATAGAAAGGAAATGATGATTGGTAGCATCAGGTATATAAAACTGTGGCGGAAGTTCGTTTGGTTTCGATGGCATTACCTTTGATTTAAGATTCTTCCACAATTTCTTAGAATCATTTGTAAAGCAGTTAATGTGCTGCCTAAAGAAAGCACTTTTTTCGTTAAACAGAGCGATATTAACTTGCCTTTTTAAGTCTTTATAATATATTTTGTGAGTATCCAATTTAGTGTTGCGATACTTTTTAAGGGCTTCGTCCCGCAAACGCATCATTAGTTTAACGTTATCTGTAATCCACGGGCAAGGTAGTTCCTTAATTACAGTAGACTTACAAGGTGCATGCAGATCAAATAAAATTGTTATAACTTGGTTAAAAGTTCTCAACATATTGTCAACATCTTCAATAGCACTTACCGAATGCCAATCAATATGTTTTAGGTTCTCATTAAATAAATCAATAAAAATATCTTTGAGTGGTCTATAAGTAATGGTTTTAGGCAGAATTTTTTGTTTTTTAATATTAAATTCGCACGTAATAAATGCATGACCTATTAAAGAACCCGATGAGTCAACAGTCAAGCGTCGTTCTCGAGCACTTGAGCAAATAACGTCAATTAAAGTTTGACTACTATCCGTAAAGTGCGTAGGTTCCTTAACTAACTGTTTCAGTCCTGTACAAGTTAGAAAAGTATTAAAATGTCTATGACTGTCGTTTGTATTGTTAAGCAGATTAACATTAAAATTCTATGCTCTACCTCTTTTATACATAATAATAATATGGACGAACTTAATTGTAAAGAAATAAGGACTACTTTTCTTTGTATTTTTAAACGTTAAAATGTATTTCTTAGATTTGATGGACTGTAGCCACGTGGTAAAGTCGTGGGTTTGAATCCTATGCTGAAAATGAGATTTCAGTGAGTCATCATCATCACCATGAAAAAAAAAGTGAACGATCAACCGGGGTGTGTTGTGTTCCAACAGCTGCACTTGAGAGCCAGTTCCTTCTAAGCTTTGTCTGCTTGCCACATTCGGCCACGTGATCACTGACCATTAAATTGTGGTTAAACACGCAGTTAAAAAAACAACACATTGCACTAAAAACAATCCCACCAAAAACATTTTTATGTAAAATATTGCCAAGACATATGGCTCGCACTGTCAAAAAGTTTTCAGATCTCATGTAGAGCCAAGTTTATAACTCTACATGCCCTTACTCTACAAGCCCTAAACTCTACACACCGTAGTCAAAATATGTGGCTTGGCCGTTTCGCTACCATCACATGGGAGTAAGGTGAAAAATGTATTCACTGTGCATTACTTTTTTAGTAGTGAAACGGCCATGCGCTTCGCTTGGCTGTCTTGGCGGGGGGCACTCCCGTACCCCCAGATTTACACAGTAAATTACATTATTAATTACAGCAAGTAAGCTAACATCGCTCCAAAGCTTAATAATTCAATAATAGCTTACTCATTTATTCTTCAATCTTTACAGTATAATTCCATTTATAAATTCACAAAGTAACTTAGTAATATTTTACTCCCGGATATTTCTATAATAATGATAAATTTCAAAACTTTTCCGACATGAAATAAAAAGGCAATGGATGTACAAGTTAATGACATCGTTACCGCTATTTTGACGACATCTTGGCAACCCTTTTGGTGATATTTTCTTCTCTGCTCTCTCAAACTATTGTATTTTCAGGGTTCCGTACAAAAAGGTAAAAAATAATCCTTATGTTGCGAAACCGTCCGTCTGTCCTGTCTGTGTTTTTTGAAGTCGGTTAAAAAGGAGGAGGTTCTCAATTCGGTTGTATGTTTTTTTTTTCATTTATGAACCGATTTGAAAAATTCTTTTTTTGTCTGGAAGGTACACTTTCCGTTTGGTCTCATTGTCATCAGATCAGGATTTTATTACTTCTTAGTGTACTTTGAAGTCGGTTTAAGTTTTTTGTAAAAGAGTCCAATTATTTAACCGCAAGACAAGGGATTAAACGGGCTAATCAATACGCGCAATATTAGTCGTTATAATCAGTTGACAACGTTCTTGAAAAATTATTGTGTATCGACCAAAGAAGTCTCAATTTTTTTTTAAAGACAATATTTTGAAGTTCTATTGGTATCTATCGTATAACGTGTGTGTAACTTACTATTATTATACTTCGAGGGTGGCATACGGCCCGCCTGATGGTAAGCGGTTAACGTAAATAGACGCTTACAACATCAGGGGTACCACTCGCATCACCGACGTTTAAAAATCTCTTCACATCTAAGGCACTAAGAAAGGAATTCCCGAAGCTGGACCACTAACGGATAAAATTATGATATTGGGAACCCAAGGGTCAGAAAGTACTTAAATAATTAAACTTTCGGTAAGTAAGTACCTAGATAATATTGAATAAGTACCAAAGTACCACTTAATTTAGTTCCAATACTCTTGAAAACTTAAATGAAGGAACATTTAAGACACGGAAAGTTTCAAGTGTAAACTCAAGTACAGCGATAACGTCTCAAAAAATATATATAGGTACTTACTTTTTTTGAGTAACTCTTTCTCCGGAACCCTTATAAGTTTGACCAGTCCGTATATCACAGCCTTTATTTCTTTTTTTTTCTTTTTGGAAGACCGCTGTAAACTTCGCTGTACAAATGCGTTGAATTGTAAACATATCGGTCAATTTAATACAATATTTTTTGCATTCTTACAAATGTTCGATCCTATGTCGATGTGCTACCTCTCTACTAGCACAGTAAAGCCATTGTTTTCGAGAAAAACTAACAATTAACTAATAACAAAAAACTAATAATTTTATTCATATTCGAATATGACTATTGTCTCCCTCTTCCACATGAATCATTGTCTTCTTCTTCTTATTTTTAAGATTGGCAACCAAGCCCAAATTAGGGCTAATTTCTGCCAGTGTCGAGTTATATTATAGTTTCCAGTCACAATAAAACACTCACAAATAATGTCATGTATTACTATAATGGTGGTCAATGTACTCACAATTATTGTACTAAAACTCTTCACGGACTATTTGAGACAACTTGAAAATTCATGATACACGTACCTAATTAATTTCATTTCATTTCACTGGTGCACATGGATTGATCTTTATGGGACAAAATACACGAATTTATGAAAATAAAAATGAAAACGCAACGTTGCTCTGCAAGTTCCCGCCAAAAAGTTCTGAAACATTGTCAATTACATCACTAGTAACAAACTTCAAAAAGGTTGGATGTACCAAATAGGACGAAGTGGTATTTCACACCACTCGCTCCAGCAGCTGCAGCATTACAAAGCGTAAGTTTGTCCGCATGGAGTACTGCTATCTGATGTCAGTATTTCTGACAAACTACCACTTGCCAGGTTAACTTACTCGCGTTGTTGACGATCCCGAACTCATAAGCGGTTTAGAACCTCAAAAAGAAGATATTTTTACTCTCATCAGATTTCTACCACAGAACCGCTCGCCGGCGATGGTAACTTCAACCTCATATTTCTGGAGCTTCCTCGATCGCACAAAGATTCCGCCAGACGTATCTATATTGGCAATGCTCTTGGTATTCATCATCATCAGCCTATAATGTCCCATTGCTGAGCACAGGCCTCCTTTCACAAATGAGGGTGAGGAAGGAATGGGCAGATACTCCACCACGCGTGCCCACTGCGGATTGGTTGAGGTAGGCTAGTGGTCAACCTACTGTTGGAATTTTTCAAACCGCCTAGGAGGCATCCAACTAGCTTAACAACTATCACAATTAAGTGATAACCGGGACCAACGGCTTTACGTGCCTTCCGAAGCACGGAAACGCTCGATATGAAATACCACTAGACGGTCACCCATCCAGGTACCGACCACGACAGACGTAGCTTAACTTTGCCGATCGATTAAGAACTGCTAATCATGCTACACCACGAGCGCTTGGTATTACAATTATGTAATAAATTAACTAACCTCATTGCAGTTTTTTCTTTATACATACGCCACTATAGATAAGTACCTATATCTCCAGAGAGCTGTAAATTCGAAACCTATTTCGGCGCAAATCTTTATGAAACTGGTTCTTTGAATTAAAAAAGAGGCTGACGATAAACAAAAGAGATAATCGGCGAGATGACGTCACCAAAAGAAAAATATCTCGGTACAAAAATGTTTGCAGATATAATCTTGACAGAGATGTTTCGAGAACTTTCTAGAGTAATTTACTTGTTTCAGGTCTAGGATATGAAAATGGATTTATGGAGAATTTAAACTTATTTATGGTAACTAGGTTCTGTCCCGCGGTTTGCCCGCGTTCCTAAGGAATCTAATGTTTTCTTGTACCCAATAAAGTTTTATTTCAGGATTTGATATAAATTTCAACTAAATCTATTTAGTCATTACTGGGGTCCTAGCTGCCAAGGTACGTAAGGTAGGTAAGGACGTCAAGGTAGAAATCTTGAAAACTGTTTCAAGATTTTTTTTTCCAAGAACTTGACGTCGAAAACATAAAAATAGGTCAAGTGCTGTCGGACAAAGGTTCCGTAAGACGTTCTTCTTTTAATTTTTATTATTTTTTGTTATAGTGGTAATAGAAATACTTATTCTGTGAAAATTTCAACTGTAAGAGCAACTCGAAGTACCTTCCACCTTACAGAATACCGCAGCCAAAATAACTTTATGTTGTGTTCCTGCGCGCTCATTGGGGAGAAGGAAGGGTCGGTAACGGTAACGCGTGAGTGATGCCTCGTGTGTTGCAAGCGTCCATATGGCTGCGGTAACCGCTTACCATCATGCGGGCCTTACGCTTATTTACAGACTTCGTCGTATAAAAAAGACAAGTTTTTTTTTACAAAAAAACCTCGAGCCTGTCACTGCCAATCAAGGATCCCAGCAGGCTGACAGCGTTACTTCTTTGGAATGGCAAGAAAAAATCTTATAATAAAGTTCAATAAAGTTTTTAAATTTTTACTTATTTAGACATTTATAAATCAACCGTGAAATAGAAAAATCAAATAGGAATAAATCACAATTAATTCATATCAAAATCCCCTTGAAATGAAACAATAGTGACTCGTCGACTTTGAAAGCCATGGGGTATGAAGATTAATGATGCGACACCATATAGATCATTCATGAAACGAATACAGGATGGATACTTCCGGATCCTGGTGTCTCATTTCGAAACTTTAGTTGTTTTGTATTACTGGCATACATACAAGCAATTACTAATATTAACAAAAACTGACTTTAGATTTTTTTTATTTATTTATTTATTATTAAAAGAATACAAAAAACTTAAAGGTAAGGTGTGACATAAACCATTTTTGGTTTTTCCGCACACCATATCGGTTCGTCGGTTGGTGATTGACAGCTGTTACATTAGTCAACAAACCCAAGTCAAACTGTAAACTAAGTTAGTATGTTCATTATAGCTAATTACATTCAATGCACAGTCTGACCCGGACATAACACATATAGAACAAATTGAACAATGTTACAAACAGATTTAGTACTACCCACCTGCATCGTGGCATTTTTTATTTAAAATGTAGGTAGATATCTCATTGAGGTGGTGGTACAGCTAGCGGTGAGTCTAAACAATCAATCATTATACAGAATGTTTTCTATGAAGCAATCCTCCTTAGGCTGTTTTAAGTTTGCATTATTTATTTTTAAATATTTATTTGATCCAGAAAGAAGTTTTTTAGTTTATATTTTATGTTTTGATGCGTTAGTTCATGTTTCAAAATAGGTGGTAACTTATTAATTAGATTAGGTATCAAATTGATATGGCGAAATTTTCCATAGAAGTTACTATATTTCGGAATTGCAAGCTTAGGGTGATTGCGACGTGATCTTTTATTTTGTGTAGAATTATCATCTTTAGTTTGAATGGTTTCATTAAAATAATTTTCAATTAAAAGGGTGTAATCAACCTTTTCCTGAATTGGGATGAGTTTGCAAAAACGGAACAGGTCATGATAATTATTTTTGTATTTATTTTTTATTTTAAGCGGTACAATGGCCTTTAATATCCGTAGTTGGAGCTGGTAAATGGTGCTCAAATGAGTTCTGAACGTGCGGCCATAACTACTTAGCCCATACGATATTATTGATTCACCTAGAGATTTATACAGACTTAATAGAATATCATAAGGAATTTTATTTTTTATTATCACGAACTTTGCCAGTATGGCACGCAATTTATTACAGACGTACCTAATGTGTTCCGTCCACTTCATCCTATCATCTATGATAAGACCAAGATATGTATGCTTATTGACAACTTCAATGGAAGCACATTGACATCTTGACGTTGTATTTGTGTGAAGACATATATGATTGTGTGCAATAAGATTCAGTTTTTGTGCTTTCCTAATGTGACTGGAAGCTATGTATAACATTTTTGTTTTATCAGCATTTAGTACAAGACCTGAGTCATGAGACCATTTGGTCAACAAGGTAAAATCTGATTGCAAATGTTTTAGAGCTTTGGACAAATCATTATCGGCAGATAGAAGACACGTATCGTCTGCAAATTGATATATCTCGCAGTTTTTAATTGTGTTTACTAGGTTGTTAACATACGTTATATAGTGTAAGGGACCGAGCACCGAACCTTGTGCTGTTCCCTTATCGACACAAACTGTATCACTTAACTGGTCTCTGAATTTAACACAATACGTTCTATTAGTTAGGTAGTCTTTGCACCATTTAAGGACATTTCCTCGGACTCCACAGTCTTCTAATCTATTCAGCAATAGGTTGTGTCTGAGCGTATCAAAAGCTTTACTGTAATCGATGAATACTACTAGGACATGTTTTTTATTATTAAGGTGATTATAAACAACATCAGAGAATGATGAAAGTAATTGTGTAGTACTTTTGTGTGGTTGAAAACCGTACTGTTTATCAGTCAGTATATGATTGTCACTATAGAACTTATATATTTGTTTAGCTATATATTTCTCAATAATTTTGTCTATGGTGGGCAGAATTGTAATCGGCCTATAATTTTCATATATTTGTCTGTTTCCTTTTTTGTATACTGGTCTAACGATTCCTGCTTTTAACTCATTAGGGTATTTTCCTTCTAGTATACTAGTATTTATTAATTTTGCTATAGCTAATGTAATATTTCGACTAATTGACTTAATATCTAATGCTCTAATACCATCTGACCCTGGCGCTTTTTCACTGCTGAGAGACATAATAATTTTATGAATTATATCCGGGGTGGCTTTTTCAAACCGTAATGTTACGTTTGCTGGCTTTTGGTACGTGTTTTCATTTAGAAGTAGCTTACAACATCTTGGTACAATTTTATTGACACTATCTTTAAATGTAGCTGAAAAACTATTAGCAATAGTTGCGGGTGTTATATTTTTTTTTTCAAATGCTTTCATTATTATATTATCTATAGATTCTTTAACTTTACCTGTTATTTTATTTAACATATCCCACAGTTTTTTAGGATCATTTTTATGTTTAGCTATTTCTGTTTTCGTTTTTTTATTTTTAGTTTGAACAATTAACTTATTAGCATAGTTTCTGCATTTATTGTATTCCAACTTTAATATTGCATTGCTGGTATCATTTTTCCACATATTAAATAGATCATCTTTTATATTGCATGCTTTAATAATTTTTTTATTCACCCAGTAATTGCTTACACGTTTAGAATTTAATTTTACATTTGATTTTAATTTGCGATTTGGTATAGCAGTCATGCATATTATCTTTAATGCTTCTATAAATTTCGTCAGGATAGATCATTTCAGAAGTGGGCTGCCAGTCGATATTATTTATTAAAACTCTAAGTTTGTTGAAGTCATACGAGTTTCTATAAATAGGAGCACCCTGTTGCTCTCCTTGTGTTTGTGGTGGCGCTCGGCTAACGCATGCGACTACGACTGCTCGGTGGTCCGCCAGTACAGTCCCTAGTGCCGCGGTGTACACTTCTTGTGTGTAGGATCTTGCATATATGTGATCAATACATGATTTTCTCAATTTATTATTAGCTATCACTATTCGAGTATATTCGGAGATCCCACACTCAAGTCCCAGGCCATATAGCATGTTGTTGTATTTATTTATTATAGGGGAATGTGCTTTTAAATCAATATTAATATCGCCTAGCAGAACCAAATCGTAGTTAGCGGCTAGTTCAAGCACAGTTTTGAGTTCATCGATAAATAAGTGTTTGCTTGTGCTAGGAGGACGGTATACGGCACACAGAAATACGGAGTACTTTGAATTTGTAGTTATTTTACCCAACATACATTCGAAATGCAGTGTTTTAATTTTAGTTTTAATAAATTCGTGTTTTTTACTTATATAAATTACTATACCGCCGCCTTTACGCGCCTTCCGAAGTTCTGTGTACATATCGTATCCGTCTAATGCATACAGTGAACTGATTGAATCTGAAATATTTGCTTCCGTAACTATAATAACGTCTATGGTTCTGTTACATGTACCAACGCATTGTTCAAGCATGGAGAAGTTTTTTATTAGGGATCTTATATTGACATGCATACAATTTATAGTTATGTTTTGACATGAAATCTTTTCTATGAAGTTTTGGATATTGGAACAATCAGAAAATTCTAAAATATTATCTTGAATTATATCCATAGAATTTAGGTAAGTTATCGAAAGAAAAAAAAAACACAGGGAATTATATTATGAGTGTACCTACAATTTTAGTTTCATCACATCTTCAAGGGTTCTTATTATCTGAGGCTTGTCATTTTGTCCTTCCTTGCGAACTCTGATTACACCTCTTTTGCACCAGATATATTTATAGGTATCCTTTAGCTCCTGCTTGGTATTCCATAGTAGCTGTTTATTATAGGGTGTGAGTGCTTCCCGTATGTATATAACTTGGAATTTAGATACATTTGATGCATTTTGGATAATATCTGTAGCAAATAACTTGTTATCTTGAACCTTTGCAGCAGCTATCCACTTCATTTGTATGGTTTCATTTTTCATTTGGATTTGAATCATTCCAGGCTGTTCCTTTCTACTCGGCATTCTTTTTGCAACTTCAATTTCTCCAATAGGCAGATTTAATTTTAAAGCAATTTTATCAACAATTGAGCTAACATTCTCATCCTCTTGAAAAGGCACATTAGATATTTCTATCTGTTTGAGTAATTTTTGCTGTTCACTCTCTTGCACAAGCTGTTCCAAAGCCGCTACTCTGAGTTCAAGGTTTTTGTTTCTGTTAGTTAGGTCATTATTCTTTCTTTTTAGTTCTTGAATTGATTCCTTAAAGGCTGCAATGCTTTCCATCACCTCATCCAGCTTTTCACTCTGAAACTGCATGGAATCAGTAATTCCTCTGATTTCTTTATGAATTGACATTTCTACTTCCTTAGAGATTTCACTTAGGAGTTTTTTAAAGTCAATGTTGGCTGACATCTTATCTTCATCGTCCTCGTCATCATCTGAAGGTATAATAATTGAACGACGTTTAGGAGATTCCTGATGGCAGTCCAAACATATCCATTCAAGATTTTCCGCAACACGAAGAGCAGTTAGCTGCTTATTAGAAAGCCCGGAGCACACAGTAGTGCAGTGGA
Source organism: Achlya flavicornis (assembly GCA_947623365.1). NCBI lineage: Eukaryota > Metazoa > Arthropoda > Insecta > Lepidoptera > Drepanidae > Achlya > Achlya flavicornis. The sequence continues at coordinate 13,090,754 of OX392482.1, forward strand.
CAATTTTTTCACATGTGCTACATTCAAGTCTAGGACTTTTTTTTACGATATTTTTATTACACTTATCACATTTACTCATTTTAGATGTTCGTGAGGGTACTTCAATAGAATTTTGTGGAACGTGTTGCTCGTTACAACCACCGACAACGAAATGACACTTAAAATAAAAACATGGTATACTATATTTCAATATTTATTTTTCACATCAGCTAGGATTCGTCATGCAAAATGTTTAAGAATGAAAGAAAAGCATTTATTTCGAAATACACACAACATTACAGAATTATATATTGTGTGATGTCGAAACATAATTAAACAATGGAACTAAAAAATATAAGTTTTTTTATCCATAGTTGTCATTTTTTGTTTGTAAATACATACTTAATATACATAATTACAAAAGATATGAAAAAAGTGTCCATCCTGTATAAAGGGGGATCCTTATTACCCCATAGCCATGTCACGGCGTATGAATGGCCCACAGATTACAGAATAATTCAGATGGAGAGCGCAGAACACGAAAGTGAAGCCAAAAAAGCAAATACAAATTGAAAATCTGATACCTGGTATTCGTTTACCAGTTTTTATTTGCATTGTTTAACCACAGTTTCTTAATAAAGGAGTGTTTTTTGTTACATAAAGTTTGTTAAACAAAGCAAATACACATTCAAAAGCGAATACCAGGTACGTGTTTTTCAATTTGTATTTGCTTTTTTGGCCTCACTCCCGTGTTCCGCTCGCTCCATCTTCCTTATTCTGTAATCTGTGGAATGGCCTTTAAGTATTCAAATGGCTTTTCATAATATGACAGCTGATAAATTACTGGAAAATATTACTTTGAAGGAAATGTATTGTACAGATATCACAAAGGTGTGATCACAATATTAATGGATTCTTGTGATATTCATGATTTCATTTTTTATAGGTTCCGCCCGTGATTTATCTGTGTAATCGAGGGATCTGATATTTATCCGAGATAAAAATTATCCTACGTGCTGATCTAGTGTTTTTCATGTGCCTGCTGAGTCACAGACATCCAAAGTTTTGCATATAGGGTGACTGGTAATTAGTAAACGATACTTAGACACATGATTGTACTCATGATAACAAACAACTCTTCCAGAGAAACATTAGGGATAAATAAATAAATTAAATAAAAGCTGATGGTGTATTCTTATCCTTGTTACTAAATATTATGTGCTAAGTTAATAACATAAACATAACATAAATATACTTTATTTGTACACCACATAAACAATACACAAAAAGAAGGAATAACAAATATGAGAGGAAGTGATACAAAGCAGGCGGTCTTATCGCCCTTTGGGTCACAGGATAGGTATATAACAATATTTTCAGGTGCACATAATAATACACTTGAATAAATACATAATAAATCCTAATACACAAAATAAATATAAATCCTAATACATAAATAACCAAAATAATAAACTAATACATACTATTAAAATTATATGTAATAAAATAAATAGTCATGATATGAAACAACAGAAAAGAAAGACTGGACATGAGAAAGTTAAAGTTAATTTAAAAAAGAGTTTCTTTGTGAAAGTTGTTTGTTATCATGAGTACAATCATGTGTCTAAGTATCGTTTACTAATTACCAGTCACATATATACAGCGCAATCAAAAAAGAATCCTTGCTAAAACTGAAACACTGTCTATATTATAATTATTTTATTGTCACGGCCAACTTTTCGAACCTTTGAATAATGTTCTCTCATTATATATGTATTCATTTTCTCCTGTAAAATTTAAGCGTAAAATAATGAATTCCTGTCTTCTACCTTCCTTGACATACGCTTGCCAAACATGGAAATTTACTTATAAGATTAAAAACAAAATAAGGACAAGTCAGCGTGGTATGGAGAGAAGTATGATGAAAATAAGAAAATTACAAAAAATACCACATACAGAAATACGTGAGAGGACTGATGTGTTAGATGCTCTAAGCTACGCACAGAAACTAAAATGGAGGTGGGCAGGCCATGTAGCCAGAACAACAGACGACAGATGGACTTTACGGACCACAGTGTGGCCAGGACCGGCAGGCTATAGGAAAAGAGGCAGACCGTTTGCACGATGGTCAGACGATATTACCCACCTAGCAGGCCGAGATTGGTTAAGAGTAGCAAAAGATAGAGACACATGGCACTCTCTGGAGGAGGCCTTTACCTGATTGGGGTTCTTGCAGTATATCAGTATACCTATGTGATACAACATAATATGACATATGTATATTTTTTATTATGGCAATAATATAAATTCTATATAATAAATAATTAATACTGATAATTTTAATTTTAATATGAATATGAATTTTATGTAATAATGCAAAGAAATAAAAGGCTTTTTTTATTTTATTTTATTTTATTCATTCTCCGGTTGCTAGGATGACTCATCAATATAATAAGATCTCGACCTCCTCGGAAGAAGTAGATATATTCTCCAATACTTTGGAGAAATATTCGTACTGAACTAAATGGTGTGTAAACGTAAAAACCTAGCCGAGTAATTGTATATTTTATATTACTGATAATAATATAAAACTATAATTAATGTTGATTAGAATGTGAAGTGTATTCTTTGTTAGATATCCAAATTAAATAAATAAATGTAATCTTTCTAGGACTAATATCTATATCTGTATAATTTCAGTGAGATATCGAACACCGAAAAACAGATATGTATTATCTGAAATTCTAGTTTTACGAAGGATAGTAGAGCCTAATGGAAGACGCGTACATAATTATCCCTACCCCAAATAATTGGTAATGGAGAAGTCAAATAATGACGTAATACTTTTGTCATTGAATGTACATGTTTGCATCACGAGTCAATTCCGCACGTGAACTGACGAATAAAGGCTGACATCGAAGGTTCGTTATTTCATTTAAAAAATTCAATTTTGTTACAAAAAATATATTCGGGCAATACCATTTTTAATCAACCTATATATGATTACTTCTGAAATATAAACTGGAAAGAATTAAATGTGACAGTAAAATCCATTTTTATTTTGAACGTGTTTTCCTGGTAAAAATTGTTTTAGTGACGAACCAGTTGGCGTGTTTGGATACTTTGGCTCGCGTTTAAAAAAAACGGCCAAGTGCGAGTCGGACTCGCGCACCGAGGGTTCCGTACAGACCTGTAGGTATATAAGTAATAGTTCAAGGCAGAGTCAATTAGACCTAAGTATTTGATATGAATTTCATCTTGATAACTTCTGAGTTCACGGGAAGTTCCCTGTAGGTTTTCATTCCCTTGCGAGTGTCGAGTAGCATAAATGGCTGTATCTTTTGATTGTGTTGGCTTAGAAGTTTAATTTTTTCACAGCTCCAAAGGACAGTAGACCCGAGTATTTGATATGAATTTCAGCTTGTTACCTCCACGCGTTACTGAGAAAAAGGATCTTGATAGACAGACTGACGGACAACAAAGTGATCCTATAAGGGTTTCTTTTTTTCCTTTTGAGGTACTGAACCCTAATAACAATGACATCAATTGTTATTATCGGATAACGGCTTATTATAATCTGTTACGGTTTCTTACGATTTTATATGTATAGATAGATAGTAAACACATCTTATGGTGCGTCCATGCTTGGCGAACCGAGCACGAGCCGAGCCACGAACGAAACAGCAACGAGCCTACAACGAGCACGATGAGAATCCCTTTGTTCGTGAAAAAACTGACAATCGTGCTCGTTCGAGTCTCGCAAGCCCGTCCACGCTACGCGAATCGTGCTCGCAGTGTGCTTTTTCGTGGCTCGGCTCGTGCTCGATTCGCGTAGCATGGACGCACCATTACAGTATCACAGAAACGAGATATGGAACAGATAAATAGCCAGTAGCATCAATCAATACTAAAATACTTCGGTGTAAATGTGAACGTTCACTAAAAGCCTTCAATATAGACATAACAATGTACAGAGCCGTTTCAGCGGATGGAAACATGACCAGTCTCGCTTCTGTTGTAACTGGATACACAACTTTTTGTTCGCTGTAATATCTGCTGTCTGCACCGATGGCAAAGAAAATACCATTGTTTTGTGGTAGTTGCATTTGAGGGTTGCCTTCTAATGGATGGTTCTTGGCGTACACGTTTCGTTAATCTTCGAGCCATACTTTCTTTTCTGTGCGAACGAAGATTCACGACGCGCCTTATTAGTTGGGTACTACTGTACCTAATCTAACTTCCTTGTATAGTAAAACAATTAAATAAGCTTTAATAATTAACTTAACGCACTTCAGTCATGGTATAATGCTTAGCCATCGGCAAATCCATCGTCGTGGTTGGTTCCTGGATGGGTGACCGCCTAGGGGCATTTCAAATCGAGCGCTTCCGTGCTTCGGAAGGCACGTAAAGCCGTTGGTCTCGGTTATCACTTAATTTTGATATTCGTTAAGCTAGTTGGAGGCCTCCTAGGCGGCTTGAAAACTCCAACAGTAAGTTGACCACTAGCCTACCTCCTCCGATCCGCAGTGGGCATGCGTGGTGGAGTATCTGCCCATTCCCTTTCACACTAATTTATGAAAGGAGGCCTGTGCTCAGCAGTGGGACATTAAAGGCTGATGATGATGATGACTATAAAAAAATATTTAAATCAAAACAACTCCGCATGCGCGATATATCGCCTTTGATTCGTTTATCACAGACGGCTTAGCTGTCCTGCTCCCTCCAATAGAAGTTATGGTATGTGCCAAAATAACGATAAATTATCTATACACTATACCACTCTACAATATACAAACTTAGTGACTTGAACTAATGTCAACTGTCAAATATCAATGTCATGTCAAAACCCCACAGTTATGACTTGGTTATGACCTTGGTTATGACATTAACTATTTAAATATCTATGAATGCAGTTAACATTTTTTTTTTAATTAAAATAATGTCTTCTTTCAGTATAATGTTCCATCTACAATATTTAAGGTACTTTCCCTCCATGTGGCATAAACGTGGGATGCCCTGTATATAAAATGCGCGCAACACGCGAGAACCCACACAAAAAATTATCCATGAAACTTCTTGATGAAAAAAAATTCACAGAACTTTTTGCTGACCCTACATATCAGTAATGGCCACCTACGCGTGTAAATGCAACTGGAAAGCGTAATTTGAAAACATTTTTGCTTTGTGAATGCTTTAGCGTTGTTGCTGCGAGGGTGAATCCATAAAATATTAAACCCTTTGAACTTTCGGATATTGAACTTTATTGTTTCGTTATTTGACTTGAGATTTGTCTACCTAACGTTCTTTTGATTCAAACACCAGGTAACTGTGTTGTAAAATGTTAAATGTATTCATTTAAATACAGCGGACGTGGATTGATTAACTGATTAAATGTTGGTTCTTTCGGGTTATCGTTTTACATTTTTTCTTGTTTAATAATTTTCAAATCTAAACATTTCACACAAAACCAAATGTTGCTGTTTCTTTCTAGTTCTTCCCAGTTGAATGCTGATTCAAAATGATGGTAACTTAAATACTTCGACCCCCATTACGCACCCTCCAGTGCCTCAACTGAATAACAAGTGGCTTTTGCTGCCACTTAGATAAATGGTTTTTAAAGAATCATGGCGAGATCCATACATTGATTTGTACAAAAAATAAAACATTTTAGAGAGTTTTGAATCACTTACAATGTTGAGATTACATTAACTAATAAATAAATTAATTAATTACCAGCAACATAATAATATACTTGAAATATTTTATAAACCCCGCAAAACATAACAACAACATAATGGTTTTGGTCGCGACTCGCCGGCATGGCATAGAATGTCGCATTTTTATCCCGGTGATCTAAAATTATTTTAAATGCCTCAAGTTATTCCTTAGGCACCAAGGACCAATAATAACGTCATGTCAATATCTCTAAAAATCTTAATTTTTTTATTTATTAATTTTTGTACAAATCTGTATAAATACAATATATTTTAACCCCCTGACTCATAAAGCGCTATTTAACTAATATACTGATTAAATAGTCACGTAAATAATGTCACATTATTTGACGATGACAATAGAGTGACGTTACTTATGTGACTAAACAGTATATTAGTTAAATAACGTTTTATGAGTAAGGGGGTAAGAGGTAGAACATAGCGCTTATTCTCTCAAAGAATACCGCAGCCACATAACTTTTTGTTGTGTTCCTGCGCGTGAGTGAGGTCGCCAGAGCTCACTGGGGAGGGGGAAAGGTCGGTAACGCGTGAATGATGCCTCGTGTGTTGGGTCCATATGGGTACGGTAACCGCTTACCATAGGTCGGGCCGTAAGCTTGTTTACCGACTTGATAGTAAAAATTGGGCTTTCATTGAGTGGAAACATTGTGTAAACCATAGTAGGGCATGGGGAACATTATAGTTCATATGGAATATCTGTACCCAAGCACCTACAGGTGTTTTCCAGCACCTCACAGCCAGTCCTTCTAAACTCTTTCCTACTTATTTCCATATGTTTTTCTGTGGATTAAGGCGCCGATCCAACTCTGAGTGGTCTAGAATTCTGCGGTCATAGTTCTGCTTGCGTTCTGCTTGACCGCCGCGGTCGCTGTGTGCAATGATGAAAAGCACCGCATTGATTACAGTGGTGAGTGAACGTGGAACGCAGAACTCTAACCGCAAAACTCTAGACCGCTCGCTGTAGGATCATCGCCTAAGTATGTGACTCTTTAAGCTTAATAAATGCACAAATCATCACAATTTACACATTACACAGTAATATGCGAGTAATTAGTTTATAATGGACGCTGCTAGGATCTCACGACGCGTCAAATTAGCAGGATTCAGCCTTGACTGAATAAAATATGGGCTTCCCGCACCAGTATTATTAAACCAAGAGATATACTAAGATAGTTTTACAAGTTACTAAGTAAATAGTAATAGTTGCTCGTTGTTTGGTATATTTAACTGAAAGCTTCCAAAAAACGCCAGGTTTAATAGTTTTTTTCAACCACCTCTCTTGCTACACCTGTAGATACACTTTTTTTCTAATTTTTCAAAGATCTTTACGAATACATTACACAACATTGGTCGTGGCCACCCACATGATTATTTTTATCTCAGACTTGGCGAGATTTGTACAAAAACATAAATATTTTTAGAGTCGTTGAAATGACGTTATTATTGATGGTGCCTAAGGTATAACTTGAGGCATTTAAAATATTTTTAGATCCCCGGGATAAAAATGCGACATTCTATGCCATGCCGGCGAATCACGACCAAAATCATTATGTTGTTGTTATGTTTTGCAGGGTTAATAAAAAAAACAAGTATATTAATAGGTATGTTGCTGGTAATTTTAATCTCACCATTGGAAGTGATTCAAAGCTCTCTAAAATGATTAATTTTTTTATACAAACCAATGTATGGATCTCGCCATGATTCTTTATTTATTTTATTCTGTTTCTCACCATGGTCTAGTGATGATGTGGCCGAAGGTGGTAAGCACACAAAGTTTACAAGGAACTGGCTCTACCGGTAGCTGCTTGGCGACAGGTTTTCAACATCAGGGTTGTAGCCAGCCAGGCGGGTACTGCAAAGTACCCACTCCCTTTGCACACATTTAGCATGTATCATAATGCACGAGTACCTATATTCAAACGCTTTTAATGCACAAAAGCAACGTAACAGCAAAACGCCGTCTCATCCGAGTACTGAAGAGAAGAAATCCCATTCGCAAATACATTCGTATCTCAACGTAGTGTAGGCAAATCAGATTCACCGCCGCACTTGGATGTAGGTTGAGGACGATTGCACTATAAGGTTACTTATAAAGCGCGCTCAAGACGTACAGTCATTTGAACTGCGCAGATCAAGCGTTGCGTCTGTAGCACAAAACTGACAGCTGATAGGAACAAGGGATGTCCAGTTATAACTGACAATTAAAAATGTACGTCCGGAGCCCGCTTTACACCCAAGTAGGGTTTCAGTTATAGCAGGGAGAAATAAGCACCATGGTAATAGTTACTCTAGTTCCAAAGGCAACTTCGACGTTACTAAAAACGATCACATCTATCTTTTGTTTCATTGAATTGATGGCCGCGCATAATGCCCCATGATATTCATTTTTTTATGCATATTCTATTCCTGATCTTAAAATACACTGGACAGCAAATAAACCGGGCCACCCGCTCTTTTGTAGCTCTAATCCGATTTTCTCAAAAAGTATACATCTTACAACTATCAAAGTTATACCTAAAGAAAGTTCGTTTCATGATGATTAAAATGAATATAAATGTAATCTAAAGCATCGTCAACTCACATTGTTATCATGCCACAAACACAATGCCTAACGATTTGCACTATTTTCTCTAGAGTTCGAGCTAAGCTTTTTTTTTTTACAGTGATATCTCTGATAATTTCTTTAGTTTTTGTCCATCGTTTGCTCAGGCGCGTGTATTTTTGCTGTTTTTTACGGCCAATGATGGATACGACTCCTCAGGAAGAAGCTCAAGCTGTAGCACTACTTCAAGCAGTTGTTGGGCAACGTGAGATCGCTCGAAGTCTTCGAATCAGCAGATATTCAGTGCAACGAGTTTACATACGATACTTAGAGACTGGAGCAATCGACCGCCGTCCAGGTACGGGCAGACCTAGGGCTACATCAGCAACAGATGATCGTTATATCCAACTTACTAATCTGCGAAATCACTGCCTGAACGCAGTTCAAGTCCAACAAAGTCTGCGTGACGAACGCCAAGTGGTCATAAGTTCAGATACCGTCAGCAGGAGACTTGCTGAAAGGAACCTGACTCCAAAAAGAGCTGCAACAGGCCCAGGATTCACGGTAGCCCACCGTCGGTCACGACTTGAATTTGCTTGAGAGCATAGGAATTTGAGGTTAGAGCATTGGGGTAATTTACTCTGCCCTGATGTGACCAGGGTGAGTCTACATGGAAGCAATCGACGTCAGAGAGTATATCGTCACCCTGGAGAACGTTGTTCTAAGTGTTTATCGAGTAAACTGTTGCTTATGGAGGAGAATTGATAATGGTCTGGGGCGGCATCTCGTTAAACGCACATACAGCGTTAGTTTTCATCAAACCGATGGGCCGTACACGTGGATTGACTTCTCATGGATACATCACTGAAATCCTCGCGGACCATATGGTACCTTACGTAGGATATATCGGGCAGGATATGCAGTTGATGCATGATAATGTACGGCCTCATGTTGCTCATGTGGTGACCCAGTATCTACGCGACGTCGGCATTCATACGATGGACTGGTCAGCTCAAAGTCCGGACTTGAATCCGATAGAACACTTATGAGATGAGCTGAAACGTCGAGTTCGAGCCCGGGTACCTGTTCCAACAAGGCTTTCAGAGCTGTGAATCGCAAATGAAGAGGAGTGGAATGGAATTCCCCAAGATTTCATCGTCAGGCTCGTGAGGTCTTTGAATACGAAGATGCTAGCAGTTTCCCGAGCAAGGGGAAGGAACACTGAATACTGTCCAAAAACATTTTTTTAATTTTTTCTTTATTTTTCAGCCAAATTTTGTTTTTCCTTTGGTTATTACGAACGATTAACACGACTGGAAAACAACTCTTCTTTGTAAAATCCTTAATAAACATTTAATAAATTGATTAAGCCTAATGTGTTTCCATTCATTTTGTTCATCATTTTTTTTTTTTTTTTTTTTTTTTTTATTCTTTATTTAGTCGGGCTTTGTCGCTTAGCGATAATGTCGCCCCGTTTTGACAGCAATTTGCAAATCACTTTCTTAAACCTATCTTAGCTAACAAATATAACTTTTTTGATTGGTCCGACATTGGTGCATGCAACAAACTGTTGCACGCACCAATGTCGCACCCCTTTTGGAAGCCAAACAAAGATACTCTAGCACGTTCATTCCGTACACATTCCATCAGTATATGTGTAACGTCTTCAATGACACCACAATCATCGCAATTAGGGGATGAAGCTCTGTTCATAAGGTACAAAAACTTATTTGTCGGAATGTGTCCGGAGCGAAGGCGCAGAGATAAAACTAAATTTTCTCTATTTAACAAATTCTGATCGATCCATGGAACAATCAAAATATCAGGCTGGATAGTTTTATACCAGATTCCCTTTTCTTGCGACCTTTTATCAAAGTATTCCTTCCAAAGATCCAGACATTGTTTTCTAACAACTTTTATGTAGTCGGTATATAAAGGTGTAATAGACATGGGAATACCATCAATCGCCGCCTGTTTAGCCAATAAATCCACTCTCTCGTTGTCTCTTATATTTATATGGGATGGGATCCATTGTAAGATTAAAGTTTTTGAGCTCTGCTGAAATCTAAAAATTGACTCTAATATGGAGTAGGCTATCGGTATGCCTCGTAAAGACGAGGTGCACCGAGCCAAATGTTGAAGTGCACTCCTTGAATCAGTAAGAATAACAAACTTATCATACTGTATGGATTCAATATAGGATAAGGCTTCAGCTATAGCAATAAGCTCTAAATGCATAATTGATATATCAGAATCAATCCCCAAAGCCACTGAACTTTCCTGTTGTGGATCCCAAAAAGCCGCTCCCCTACCCTCCATATCCCTGGATCCATCAGTAAACACTTTATAGAAGTCGGTATAATTAGATTCTATGTACTGATTACACATGACTATTAAATCAGAACTATTATATTGACGTTTAGGTTTTATCACGGAAGCAATATTATCTTTTATTACACGTAAAATGTCGACGTTACTTGTCCAGGTATCTAATAGAAACATTTCAAGTTGTTTATTTGAATGTATAGGGAAGGACTGAAGGGAGTTATGTACTACAACTAACAAGGGTATTTTTTTCGCCAACCAATAACTAGACTGATTAAACGTGGAGAGTTCATCAAGTTGCGTAATCAATTTATTACTATGAAATGATTTAGATTTTAGCCAGAATTTACCCCCCAAATATCTTCTGCGAACATGCATAGGCGGAAGGCCCAACTCATTCTCCATCACATGAATGGGTGTACTTTTTATAAAGCCACCAATGATACGCAGAGCTTGGTTCTGTATTTTGTCAAGCTTTGTTAAATTGGATTTGCAACTGTTATCGAAAAGGAAGCTGGCATAATCCATCCTACTGCGAATTATCGAAATATACAGCCGTCTTAAATGTCTTGGGTGAACACCCCAGGAAGACCCAGATACAACTTTTAAAACATTAATGAATCTAAGAATCTTTTGTGAAATTTCTTTTATATGCTTGCCCCATCTAAGAGATTGATCTAACCATAATCCTAAATATTTTACATTGCTGACTAGCTCTATTGAGCAATGATTGATCTTTAGATCTACGGTCTTCCTGGAGGTACCTTTCCTAAAAATACATACTTTGGTCTTTGATGGTGAAATTTCAAGACCTATATAAGATAACATTGAATATAATGAATCTAGTGCCAACTGTAACTCCATTACCGCATTACCAATATCATGACTTGAAATATATAGTACAAAATCGTCAGCATATTGAGAAATGTCAACATTTTGTATAGAATTGCAAATATTAAATGTGGCTATATTAAATAACAAAGGCGACAAAGGATCACCCTGCGCCAAACCTCTACTAGTACTTCTGCAGAGAAGGGACCCATCGGCTGATATATTTAGATATCTCTCATTTAGAAATCTCCAAAGATATACGCACATTTTAGACCCTACCCCTAAACGATCAAGAGTTATTAGAAGACCCGTTATATCTACATTATTATAAGCATTGGAAATATCAATAAAACAACCTATAGTAATATAGTTTTTAACAAATCCCAATTGAATTTTTGTAATTAATCGACTCAGACTATCAAGACAAGAACGAGACTTCCGAAATCCAACAGTGTCCTCTGAAAAAAGACATCTTTACTCTAAGTACCATTCTAACCGCTTATTTAAAATAGAATGGAAGATCTTACATAAGCAAGACATAAGTGAAATAGGGCGTAAATTGGAAAAATTAGAACCCGACTTAGGTATAGGAACAATACGAATATGACGCCATTGTAAAGGGATAAAACCAAATGAGAAGAAATGATTAAAAAGCTCAAGTAAAATTGATTTACCATTCTCAGGAAGGTGATTTATCATAGAAAATGATATATCATCACAACCCGGCGAAGTATCTGTCTTTTTGGAAGAATTTTGTATTTCTTGAATATTTATTTCTGAATCTAATATGGAGACATGTGAATAGAAGTTAGGTTGAGGAGGACAAACGAAATCAGGCGTCAGGTCCCGTAATAATTTTTCAGCACTTTCTTTCGGAATGTGTTGACGATTGGATTTGCAACCTTTTATCCACTTCATATTACGCCACATTTGACTAGCGGAAGTAGTTTCGTCTATAGATGTGCAAAAATGTTGCCAAGATTTACATTTTGCCTCACGTATAAGTCTTTGAGAGTTGCGAATTCTCTCTTGCAAGTAGTCATAATTGGTTGGAGATGGATTACGCCGGAAATTTGCTAATGCAAGTCGCCGTTCCGCTACTGATTTGGACAATGAGGCGTTCCAGTATGGTTTGGGGCTAAACTTAGTTGCGATATTAGAAAATTTTATTAGAGGTACATGGGTGTTAGCAGCTTCTTGTAAAATATTTTCAAAATCGTTATAAGACTGCTGAAGATTATTTGAAAAAGAATAATTGGAGAAGGCATTTTCCGCGTACAACTTATAAGAATCCCAATCAGCTTTTTTGAAATTCCTTTTTTTAACAGATTCTCCACTGAGAGTTGAAGCAATATTTAATTTTATGATTAGATGATCACTTCCCAATGATTCATTCATAACTTTCCAAGTTAGTTTGAGGGCTAGATCTGTAGAAATGAAAGAAATATCAGGGGAAGACTGTTGGAGACTACCATTGGCTATACGGATTCGAGTTGGACTGCCATCATTTAATGAAATGTAATTATTTTCCAACATAGCATCAAATAACTGCGATCCTCGTCGATCGATTTTATAGGACCAGTTTGAATGATGACCGTTAAAATCGCCCAGAATTAATGTTTTATTATTACATTGAGAAAATACAAAGTCCCAATCTCTTTGCAAAGTATGCACCGACGACGGGCAATACACGGCAATTATATTCTCAATATGCTGACAGTTAAACACTTTTACACGAATCAACTCGATCCCAGAATTACAGTTAATTATATCGCATTCTTGAGTCTTTATAGATTTATGTGTCAAAACAGCTACCCCACCATAACCGTCATGTCTATCCTTTCTAAATGTATTATAACCGGTTATTTTAAAGTTACTGTCAGGTTCCAACCATGTTTCACTTAATACTATAACATGAATTTTTTCTTGTGTAAGCAGTTGTTCAAAAGAAGTAAGCTTTGGTCTGATACTTTGAGAGTTCCATTGCATAATATTTAAACTAAAACTAGCCATTAGGATTAAATAATTGTTTTGCCACATTCACAAAAGACCAGTCAGATGTATAAGGACTCAATAACATTAATACCCAATCTAAACAAATTTTAGTTATACTAATAAATTTCTCACCAATCGATCTTTTATCAACAATTATATTTTTAATTTTTATGAGTAACTGTATGAATGAATATGATTTTTCTTGATCGTTTGTGTTCTCCTTGTCATTATTACTATCATTATTATCCGAGTTTACAGGTTCTGCCATCAAATCCGAATCCCAGGTCGATTTATGAGTCTTTGAATGTGTTGCGGCAGATTTCCGACTTTGGGTGTTAGTTGACTTATAAGATACTTTTTTCGAGGATAAAATAGGCGACTTTGCCTTTTCTGAATAGGCATGTTCATTATTTTCAGGTACATGATCTAGGGTGCATTCCTCATTATTTTTTACAGCTTTCTGATTATCTTCTACGATATAACCAGGGCTAGATAACGTAGTACGACGATCGTCAGTAGGAGATTGGGCAACATAGGTCGTTAAGGCTTTTCTGTAGGTGCAATTAAACTCCGACATCAACTCACGAATCTTTTTTTCTTTTAAATAAGCAGGGCAAGTTTTATCTAATGCCATATGGTGCATTGAGCAATTAACACATTTAAATGTATTAGTTGTACAATTAGAGTGATTACCGCTACATTTTGGGCAAACGTCCTTCTTTAATGGGCATAGTTTAACTATATGGCCAAATCTCCAGCACCTAGAACATTGAGTAACCGGAAACACAAATGGATCTACTTTAATTCTCATACCATATATGTAGATAAACGGGGGAAGAGATGAGCCTTCGAAACACAGACGCAAAGATTCACTTTCAATCCAGCCACTGTTTTTCTCGGTTGGCGTCGGTTCTCTAATCCTACGGTTCAGCCTCTTAGCGTTAGCAATCTTAACATCACACGACACATTTTTTAGAAAATCACTAATGTCAAGGTCTATTTCAATATCCTTAACAATGCCATATGATACTCCGACTTCAGATGTTTTTTGTAGTCTCCACCCTAATTCTTTGATCGCCCTGCTTACAATAAATTTCTCAGCATAAATTTCACCATCAAAACTAACAAGAATTTTATATGGATTCACATATTTTACCCTAGAAACACCAGTTATATTATTTGTCTTAAATAATCGAGCCAAGGCAAATTGTTTGGGTAATATGGCTGAATGAGTCACGGAAATCTGAATTTTATCCTCCGACTGATAAGATATATCGTATTGCCTTTCCTCGCGAACTTGTCTCTTACCAGGTCTCGTTATCTCAGTCCAACTATCTGGGGAATCGTTCTCTCTAATTCTTTTCCTATTTTCAATATTATTTCCCTCCATATTTCTGTTTTGTAATTGTGTTAAGTCCTCTGTGCATCTGTTCCCATCTTGTTGTGTAATTTCCTCCGATTCTAATGCATCTGTTTCACTCCTCACGTCATAAATCACCGCATTAATAATTTCGTTATCGATTTCCATAGTTATAAACACTACATATTACACCTAGCGCAAAAAGGTCGACCCGACGACGTGCGCTGTGATTCTTATCGCTGATCGTAGATCAAAAGGTATAAATATAGCTATATATAACCAACTGCACCGCACACGACCGATTCACTCGAAGCGCAGGCGACCTATGTTGTTCATCATGAAACACACTTTCTTTAGGTATAACTTTGTAAGTTGTAAGTTTTATACTTTTTGAGAAAATTGGATTAAAGCTCCAAGGTAGCGGGTGGCCCGGTTTATTTGCTGTCCAGTGTATTTTATTGATTTGTACATATACAAAATTTTATTAAAATTTCCATAAGTGTTATGGAGCTGACGAATGTCAAAAATATAAATTGTAATAGTATAGTAGGATAGGATAAAAAAATAGGAGAGGATTGTATTGCCAGAATCTCGGTGACTAGGTTTCGAAAAAGCCACTAATAAATCCGAATATCTACCTAATATCTTTGGTCCGGGTATGGAAACTGTATAAGGATTCGAAATATGATAGCACAAAGTAAACAATCTATTTTCATTTGTTCCTCCGCTTGTATATATCTGCTTATTTACATGCTGTTAAAGTCAATGAAAACTCAGTTTACAGCCGACCTGAAGTACGTGTGAAGTTGCAAACGTAATAATAGTCTGCCGGGAACTCCACCTCGACTCAACTGGCTGCTCAATGGGACAGCTTGACAAAGTTTGATTCGGTCTTTATTTCGGGACATGCATCTTTCACACATTTGCAACGAGTGTTTGAGTATGCTATATTATATTCGACGAAGTTCATTGACTCTGACTATGTGTATTGAGGCCTGTGAGATCAAAACTCATCAAGTCTCAAGAATAGATCGTCTCAATCGAAAATAAACCAAATATCATTGGTGCAGGTAAGGTGCAGGTTCCAAATTCAATTGTTTTAATCTTGACTCAAAACTTGACTTTAGCATATGTCGAAGGTCTAGATTATGGCGGCTAACACACTGCCACGCATCACGCAGCATGTTGCGTGTCAACAAACAAAAATTAACGCGCGTGAATGCATTTTCTGTGTGTTGGACTGTGCGTGTTTTCTATACAAACGGAGATACTTACAAGCAACGTTAAAACACGCATTCCACGACGGGCCAGTTGGCGCAGTTGGTTAAGACTCTGGTAAAGATTCCACCTATTGCGCCGCAGGTCGTGGGTTCGATTCCCGCACAAGACATGCATTTGTGTGCATGAACATGTCTGTATGTCCTGCTGAGTCTGAGTGTAATTATGTATATTAAGTATGTATTTACAAACAAAAAGTAGTATATGTATTAAATCAGATATCTGGTTTCCATAGTACAAGCTCTGCTTAGTTTGAGATCAGTTGACCGGGTGTGAGGAATGTCCCAGGATATTTATTTATTTATTTATTATTCACTACGCTACGCTGCGTGGTGCGTGGCAGTGTGTTAACCGCCTAAGGGTCGGTTAACGAAAGCTGGCACGTTCACAGTACTCACCCACATGCAATTTTTTGATACAGTGTGTTTTATGACATTATTGCTTCTAATTAGTCAGTTAATTCTAATGGTCGAATGCTAAAACGATCACTCTATATTTATGAGAAGTAACAAAAGCAAAACAATAACTGTCTTTTAAATACCGAGCGAGACGGACAGACTTTTCATGATTCGCATGCAGTGCGAAGTCACGCCGCGCGCTTATTCACAGACGCTACACAAGCGCAACGTGTAAATGTGTTGTACCTGTACCTGGCCTGTACGGACCTTAGTATTACAGTGGTATTAGACTAGGGTTCCGTAAATAGTTTACAAACTACAAGTAACCAAAGTCTTTTTTAAAAATTTTAATTAAGAGAAACCTAACGCAAATTAAAAACTCTTCATACTTTAATAATTCGACATTCATTTATAGGAATTTAAAGATCAGTGGTAGCGACGTCGAATGCCGTGACGAAGGTGCCGGGTTCGAATCCTACGATGAACTTGAGCTGTCGGTGAAGGAATACATCGTGAGGAAACCATAGAATGGTGATAGTACATTGGTGCCGATTCTGTTGTAAATCGCACTAACCAAATTTTAGTCACATCACATATCGTTCTTACGTTTTTTTTTTTTGAAAAAGTATACTTAGAACTAATTTGAAGCTGTCAAATTAGGCTTTGCCGTCTTCATTTGCGGGTATTTAGACGAAACCGCGATAGATGGCGACTAAATTTATATTGAAAACAAGCATTGGTCTCATTTGACAGGACTAAATTTCTTACATCCTTTTCTTAAGTTCTTTGTTAGAAAGAGACATAGTAAGACTAAAATTCATCATCATTTCAGCCTATTGCAGTCCACTGCTGGACGTAAGCCTCCCCCAGGGTTCGCCACATGGCCCGATCTCCCGTTTTCGCCATCCAGTCACCACCAGCCACTTTTTTCAGGTCGTCGGTCCATCTGGCCGGAGGGCGTCCTACACTACGCTTGCCGAGTCGTGGTCTCCACTCGAGAACCCGTCTACTCCACCGATCATCGGTTCTGCGACAGATGTGACCAGCCCACTGCCACTTCAGTCTGCTACACTTCTGTACTACGTCAGTGACTTTGGTTTTTTGTCGGATAATCTCGTTCCGGACTTTGTCCCTTAACGAGATTCCGAGCATACCCCTTTCCATAGCTCGCTGTGTGACGTGTAGTCGGTGGGCTAGTTTCACTGTCAGGTTCCACGTCTCGGCTCCGTATGTCATGACCGGCAGGACGCACTGATTGAATACCTTGGTCTTCAGGCATTGTGGCAAGGGTGACTCGAAGATGTGACGCAGCTTTCCAAATGCTGCCCAGCCAAGCTGCACTCTTCTGGTGATTTCACTCTCAAAGTTGTCTCTACCCAGCTGTAGCTTTTGTCCTAGGTAGACGTACTCCTGGACAACTTCAATAGGTACACCTTCGACGGAAACGGGCACAGGGACGATGTGCTCGTTGAACATGACCTTAGTCTTGTCCAAGTTCATCCCTAGCCCAACGCGTCTCGAGGCAGCATTAAGACCGGACAGCATTTCCTGCAGGTCTTGCAGCGATTCTGCCATTATAACTATGTCGTCAGCAAAGCGGAGGTGTGTGAGATATTCACCATTGACATTGATGCCCATTCCATTCCACCGCAGGGTCTTGAAGACATCCTCCAGAGCATTGGTGAAGAGTTTCGGGGAAATAACGTCACCCTGTCTTACACCTCTGAGCAACTGGATGGGTCTTGTTTGGTGGTTCTGCACTTGGACGGACATAGTCGCCATTTGGGAGAGACTTCTCAGCACCTCCACGTACCGCCAGTCGACTTGGCATCGCTGCAAAGACTCCAGAACGGCCCAGGTTTCGATGGAGTCGAAGGCCTTCTCGTAGTCCACAAACGCCATACACAGCGGTTGGTTATACTCCTCGGACTTCTGTATAACCTGCCGAACAGTATGGATGTGGTCCACGGTGCTATAGCCTTTACGAAACCCAGCCTGTTCCGGTGGCTGAAAGGCGTCAAATCTTGATGCCAGACGATTCGTGACGACTCTCGAGAACAGCTTATAGACGTGGCTCAGAAGCGTGATCGGCCTATAGTTTTTAAGGAGCGTTTTGTCTCCTTTCTTGAAAAACAATGCCACTACACCTCTGCTCCACGCCTTCGGGGTAGTCCCATTGATTATTACAGAGTTGAAGAGCCTCTTCAACTCCCCAAGAACAGGTTTACCCCCAGCCTTGAGGAGCTCAGAGGCTACTCCATTTTCACCGGGAGCCTTCCCATTACTAAGCTGTTTGAGAGCCGCCTCGATTTCGTCGACATCTACGTCTGGGAGATCTTCAGTGAAGTGGCGGGTAAGTGGGCCTCTAGGGTCTCTCGCGTCAGGTGTAGACTTCTGTGCATGCGAAGCATACAGATGTCCGTAGAAGTCCTCAATTTCAGCCAATATCCCCGGGACTGATGTGACGGTTTCACCATTCGAGGTAGCTAACTTTGTCAGATGACTCCTCCCCAGTGTCTTGGTAAAGACCTTCGACCCCCGATTTCGCTCGATCGCCTCATGTACTAGGCGAGTGTTCCAGCTGCGAAGGTCGCGTCTCACCAAGCTCCTGATTTTCTTGTGGTGTGACTGGGGATCTGACAAAGTTTCCTCTGGTGTCTCACGTCTAAATCGCATCAAATCCAGGGTCTCGCTAGAAAGTTTGGACTTCCTCGTATCACCCCAATTAAGCCGTCCAGATCCTCGTCAACATTTGCCGGGGTCTCCAGTGCGGCGAATCTATTTCTCAATTCCAGTTGGAATGCATCATGTCCAGCTTGGGGCACATTTGGACGAAGAGCAGACCTCACCATGCGAGTACGTTCGAGCTTAAAATTGATATTTAGGGTGCCTCGCACAAGCCGGTGATCGCTACCGGTATTAAACCTGCTGATCACTGAGACATCCCTAAATATATGCTTCTTGTCGGCTATGATGAAGTCAATTTCGTTCTTCGTCACACCGTCGGGGCTCTTCCAGGTCCACTTCCGTTGGGGCTTTTTCTGATAAAAGGTGTTCATACAGAACAGCCCCTGCATGCTAAGGAAGTTGACCAGCATTTGGCCCCTACGGTTTCTGCGCCCATAGCTATGCTGTCCCAAACAAGATTCACCGCATTCTTTTCCCACTTTGGCGTTGAAGTCCCCCATGACAACGGTATAATGGGTTTTGGTGGTACGATTCATGGCCTTTGACACATCGTCGTAAACGGCCTCCACCTCCTCATCTGAGCTGCTCGACGTCGGCGCATATACCTGTATGACCTTGAGAGAGTATCTCTCGGTCAGTTTCAGTACAAGGTATGCTACCCGTGCCGAGACGCTGCAGATCTCCATCACGTTGTCACGGAGGGCTTTGTTGACGAGGAATCCCACGCCACCCTGAGATTGTTGGCTCCCTTCCCTAAAGTAGAATAGATGGCCCGACTCAAGGGTTATCGTGTCCTCCCCCTCTCTACGAACTTCCGATAACCCGAGAACATGCCATCGTATCTTCTCTAATTCTACTTCAAGGATCTGGAGGCTTTCATCCAGCCGTAGACTGCGTCCGTTGTATGTAGCCAGGGTCAATTGTTGGCAGCCGTCCGTAGCCCGGGGATTCCTAGCACCCCCTACCCTACCGTAACCAAGGCCGCTGCCGTGACCTGGAATAGTAGGGCGGCCGGGAACTGGGGGCCGTTTCTTTTTGTGTGTATCCATAGGGGGTATTGCCCGTAGTCACCACGCTGGGCAGGCGGGTTGGTGACCGCAGTGTATTTATGTGGACTGTGTTGTCTACACAAGAGGCGCTGCTGCCCACCTCTCGGATGGTCCCTTAATCGCCTTCTACGATACCCACGGGAAGAAATGGGGTGGTGCTATTCTACTCCGCCGGCACCACACGGCCGAAGACTAAAATTTGTTTAGTTGTAAACAACAGAGTCAGCACCATTGTATTAGCCACCTGGAAGATCGCTGATGTAGTATTGACACCTTTCGGATAGATTTACCCTTTTCCATTACACCATAGTAATAATATAATACGTACAAGTAACACGTAGGTATAGACAGATATAATTTAGGATACTTGTTATCCCAGAAGAATATAAAATCCTTTGGGGTATCCAAAGGATTGGGGACCCCCGTAAAACCGCAAGGCTGCTAGGAACGTAATAAATAATACTTAAAAGATTTCTGTCAGTTCAAAAATCAGTAGTAGAGGACTGAGAGTGTAACAGACTGGGGTTTTTTTGTTTGAATAGAACCCTAAAAATAAGGACTATTGACACTTTTTAAACTAGCAAAAATACTTTTTTTTTTGGCATCAAAAGCCAATTTACATGAATGTACAAACTTAAATGGTTAAAAAGGCTATGCCTGCCTTTTTCTGAATGCTAGCAACATTCAGCTATTGACTCAGCTTAGTGTTGCCATGTCAAACACAAACAATAAAGTTAGTGGGTTTCCAGTCGGTAAATGTTTTATCCGTGTGTCTAATGCTTACGCTTTGTTCATTTTATCTCTTTTAATGGAACAATAC
The DNA here is from genome assembly GCA_947623365.1 of Achlya flavicornis. Lineage (NCBI taxonomy): Eukaryota > Metazoa > Arthropoda > Insecta > Lepidoptera > Drepanidae > Achlya > Achlya flavicornis. The sequence continues at coordinate 13,111,754 of OX392482.1, forward strand.
AGTGTTTTTTAAAAAGTAAACAAAGCTTTGATTTATATGTATAGAATATTGAAGATGTATAGAACGTTGATGCTGAACTAGCTTTTAGCAACACATTTTTCCTGTGTTCCCCTTTTTTACCCCCTTAATGGATGAAATGTGAAAAATCTTGAACGAGCCAGAGAGCCATGCTCGTGCAGGGGTTTCTTTGAAGGAAAAAATCCGCAAAGAAGTCTTCCGACAAAGAACCAAAATAACTGACATAGCGCAAGCTGTGAGTGCATCTTTATCAGTAATTTTCTCCTTATAACGCATAGAAAAAGTAAGATACCTAAGTATAATACCTATATACAATACAAAAATTTAAATCGACTTCAAAATACACTAAAAAGTATGAAATAACTCTAATCTGAAACTGATTTGAAGTCAGCGAAATATTTTCAATGGAATACGTCTTGCTCTTAGAAACCATAGCATGGTGGTAGGGTTAATTATAGTACTCCTGCTTAACGTCATGTTAAATCTCAAGTATCTACCCAATGCACTTGAGAGCCAGTAGTTAAAGACGTTTCGACTTCTACCTTATTTTGGAAAACTAAATAAATACAAATATATATATATGCTGTTTTTACCTCGTACCATCTAATAAAGTTCTATGATCAGTTCCCATATTACAGGATATCCTACAGGGTTGATTTTAATTAAACATAGGTACTTAGCTATGTCTGAGTTCTAGCAACTGAGTTGAAGCGCTCGTGGTGTAGCATGATTAGCCGTTCTTAATCGATCGGCAAAGTTAAGCTACGTCTGTCTTGGTCGGTACCTGGATGGGTGACCGCCTAGTGGTATTTCAAATCGAGCGTTTCCGTGCTTCGGAAGGCACGTAAAGCCGTTGGTCCCGGTTATCACTTAATTATGATAGTCGTTAAGCTAGTTGGATGCCTCCTAGGCGGCTTGAAAAATTCCAACAGTAGGTTGACCACTAGCCTACCTCCACCGATCCGCAGTGGGCACGCGTGGTGGAGTATCTGCCCATTCCCTTTCACCCTGATTTGTGAAAGGAGGCCTGTGCTCAGCAGTGGGACATTATAGGCTGATGATGATGATGATGATGATGATGATGAGTTCTAGCAAAATTTATGCCTTACGTAATATAGGATAATTTATTATGTGAAAGTGCCTACCCAACAATAGTGTCAAACTAGTCGTACACTATAAATAAATACTCTACGACAAAAACAGATTTAATTAGATGATGAAAGATATATACAAATACAATCTATATGATCTTAGCAAATTTATAGTTAAAAAATAAAATCATTGATTTAATAGTGATTTAAAAAGGTCTTTTTAAGTTAATGATATTCTTATTTCCATAATAAATAATCTTCATGTACTTAGGCGAGAATTAAACCGTGGCGTGTAAATAATACGTTTATCCGACCTAAATTAAAGACCCGCCCGACTGAAAAAAATAACTAAATTGATGGTATCATTCGTATCTAAAAGCATCAAATATATTGAAACGGTAAGCACATTATTAGGATAATGCACTGTAGTGCTCTGACCTCTGACCTTCAGGATAATCTAGAAGTCAGGGTCAGGGGTGAAGCAAAATACAATCGAAAAAATCCAAGCTATTTATTTGCAAGAATCTAATTTCAAATGTCGACAAATGAATATTGAAGAATAATTTAGTTTTCGATTTCAATATCTGAATCCAGACATACTCAAAGTGTGCTCCGAGGTGCATAGGGCAAAGCCTCTGTGAGGGCGCCGCGATATTACTGGCCGAAATAAAGTTAATAAATAATACGTACTTCAAGAAGACAAGTTCAGAAAATAAATTCAATTAAACAATTTACAGCGAGGAAATGCTGCCGGCATCTTCGGAACAATGCCGAGGGGGCCTAATTTTATAAATTTATTTTAAACTCTTTTGTAATTTGAACTAATAGTACCTAAATAGTCAGTGAAATAAATAATACATATTAAACAAATAATTCTAAATAGTTAATTTGACTATAGTCAATAATTTTATTGACTTTAATCAAATGTAAAAAAATATTAATAATAATAAATACCTACTGCCACAGATTACCAGATGGAGCGCGCGGAACACGGGAGTGAGGCCAAAAAAGCAAATACAAATTGAAAAACACGTACCTGATATTCGCTTTTGAATGTGTATTTGCTTTATTTAACAAACTTTATGTAGCAAAAAACACTCCTTTATTAAGAAACTGTGGTTAAAAAATGCAAATACAAACTGGAAAACGAATACCAGGTATCACATTTTCAATTTGTATTTGCTTTTTTGGCTTCACTTTCGTGTTCCGCGCGCTCCATCTGACGTGCCTACTGCCTACACAAAAACTATTCTTCTTTCTAATTTTCATTTTCTTTTAGGGCTCTATAAAATATTTCGCTTTCTTAAAGGGGTCGGCAAAAAGTTTAAGAACCACTGTTTTAATCTATAAGTTCTGATAGTTTAGAAATAAAAAAAAGTAGTAAAAAAATTTAAGGTAAAATTCATGCTTATATACGTAATTTTAAATTAAATTTAGAAGCGCTCGTGGTGTAGCATGATTAGCCGTTCTTAATCGAACGGCAAAGTTAAGCTACGTCTGTCTTGGTCGGTACCTGGATGGGTGACCGCCTAGTGGTATTTCAAATCGAGCGTTTCCGTGCTTCGGAAGGCACGTAAAGCCGTTGGTCCCGGTTATCACTTAATTGTGATAGTCGTTAAGCTTGTTGGATGCCTCCTAGGCGGCTTGAAAAACTCCAACAGTAGGTTGGCCACTAGCCTACCTCCATCGATCCGCAGTGGGCACGCGTGGTGGAGTATCTGCCCATTCCCTTTCACCCTGATTTGTGAAAGGAGGCCTGTGCTCAGCAGTGGGACATTATAGGCTGATGATGATGATGATGATACGTAATTTAATTATGTAAGTACACTAAATATTTGAAAAGATTTGTGAAACTAACATAAATATTTCTTTGCAAGTTACAAAGGACTTAAAAAGAGATGTAATTATTAGGTCGCGTGAATGCATCGTGAATACATACGTGAATCATGCTACAATACATTTGAATAAATAAATAACGTTTTTTTAAACTTCATAACTTTATCATTATATATTTTAAAGAGAAATTAATGAGTGTCCATGAGTACTCTTAACGAGATAATAATAAAATACTTGAATATTAAACATTATCTTTTTTACTTTGACCAAAATAAAAATCGAATCCGTGACCGGCAGTACAGTCATTCATAAAAATCAGGAATAAAAATAGCTTTACGATAAAAATTTAAAACAATCGCTAGAAACACTCTTATTTTACACACAGTTTAGAATGCTATAAAGCAGCCATTTAACGGTTATTGGTCTTAACTTAACCATAAAACGCTGGTACCTCGAACCGAACGACTAGAAGTGGGACATTAAATCTCTTCGCCAGGGGCGACTTGATTAACCGCAAACAATATTATTATCTTAATTGTATAATTATAACAATTAAATAAAATGTATTTTTGTTGATTTAAAAGCTACAGAGTGTCTAAGCGAAATTATTTGAATGAAATGGGAATTATTCCCTAATAATAATCCTAATCCTAATATTATAAATGCGAAAGTGATTTTGTTGTTTGTTTGTTTGTTACGCCTTCATGCCTCAACTACTCAACGGATCATCATGAAATTTGGCTATGGTATGGAGAAAGACATAGGCTATCATATTTTTATCCCGGGAACGCGGATGAAACCGCGGGGGACAGCTAGCATAAACCTAAGCATTATACTGAGTCGGGACCTATATATTCTTGGCATTAGTTATACATCACTAATGAATTTTTCATTGTTTTTTCTGTCTCATATTTTATATTGTTTCTATAATGTAATGTTGTGTGTTGTCACGAATTAAACATATTTTCTTTCTTTCTATTCCATAATCTTCACGTTGGTAGACCATTATTATCGAGATAAATTCAAAATGTTGGTAGTTATTCTTAAATTGCACTAAAATAGGCTTACAGTTTTGTTATCTGATTAATAGAATGACAAGGCCGAGATTCACCTTCCAATGTCAACCAACTCTTAGTCTGTAATGCTTAGAAGTGGCTCTCTTGTGCAGCTGGCGTTTGGCATTGGCCGTTATGCGTTTGGCTGTGTGATAACATATATATGTGCAACATGAGAGGAGAGATATAGGCAACACATTGGCAATCCCCCTGTTATTGCAAATGTCTATAGGCGACGGTGACCATTTTCCATTGGGAGGCCCGTCTGCCTGTTTGTCAACCTCTTGACATAAAAGAAAGAAAATTGTGTTGAAGAACTGTTACCAGTAGTCGTAGCCAGCCAGGTTGCTACTATAGTACCATCGAGCTATTTTCGATAAATACATTACAGAGAAACAATTACTTTCCAACGATCTTATTATGAAAATCAGTTCTCCCCTCTGTTTAACCTTTTAAATTGTGTAAACAATAATTTGGTGAACTCTTTTCCTCGAAAGCCCGTTTCCTTACCAACAGTAACCCTTTGTTTGGCGACTGACAGGATGTCAGACTTTTCTGGCAAAAACTCTGAGAGCCTGTGAATAATGTTCACATAATGCGGACAGGTTAAGTGGGGAAGTGTGTTTGTTTTTATCCCGCTTGAGTGACATAGGGACATTAGCCGAATAATGAACTTATAATTTGTTTTTGAACTTTTTGTTTAATTATAATGTATTGTTCAGTTTTTTGGCTTTATTTAAGTGGTATATATTGTTCACTATCGAAGTAGATATGTACCCCAGAAAAAATAATGAGAGCCTTGCCTAGGCTATCTAAAAGTCCACTTTAGCCATCTCCAGATATTGCTCACTATCTGGTAGATAGTCTGACTGCTCTCTAATAAAAAAATGCAATATTTGAAGAATTTTTTGATTATAAATTAATTGCGTTTTGCCAGAGACCCATAATAATATAACGAAACCTCAGATGCAGCACCCTTACCAAGAAGAAACCTATTCACTCTGGCCTTGAAGAGTCAGGAAACAGACGCCAGAAGCAAGTTCCACTCCCTTGCTGCCCGCATTATAAATGAGGATGCAAAACGCTGTATCAGTACTTTCGATATGTCAATAACGTACGGGTGAATATTTTCCCAGTGTCTTGACGTTCCACCTAGGTAAAAATGGGGATGCAATGGTGGAATAATATGAATTTTAGAAGCTTAATAAAATTATAGTTAATTTTAAATAGTTTTAGGCGTTACTAAGCGAAGCCCTTATGAAGATAAAAGCTACTCAAGCTAGCACTGGTTAACATGTGCTATTAACATGCATAAATAAGCTCAGAGTCACTCAGCGAGCCATGGAACGAGCTATGCTCGGAATTTACGTGACGGGTTGCGAAATGAGGACATTCGTAGGAGAACGAAAACGAGGGACATAGCTCGTAGAATTCGTAAGCTGAAGTGGCAATAACCAGGCCACATCGTTCGAAGAGCAGATAACCGATGGGGAAGAAAGGTTCTCGAGTGGCGACCACGTACGGGCAAGCGCCCAGCGGGACGACCTCCCACCAGGTGGACAAACGTGTATAATGCCTGATGATATGCCTCAATAATTTGTCTATAGGATCGTTTTTCAATCGTTCATTTGACATTATAATAGTAAAAAACTAAGTTTAATCGTCGAAGTCGCTACGACATCGTTGAAGTTTTGTTGCGAATGATGCAATGAAATGCTGGATGCAAGCGGCCCAGAACCGTTCGAAGTGGGAGGCCTATGTTCAGCAGTGGACATGGGCTGATATGGTGATGATGTGCTATTGACTGATTAGTAATTCGAGTTAGTAATTCGTTTCGTTTGAGTAGCTACGTGTACGAAGGGCCTTATCCTTAGCTACAAGTAATAAAACATAAAAGCATACCTTTACAAGATTAAATCCCGCTTCCCAGTGTAAGGTAGATAAAAGAGGTAGCGGACTGCATTGCATTACCGCCTGACCACCTGCTCTGCCGACATTCATTGAATTATTAATATCTGGAATCTAGACTTTCATTTCCATTATAATTAAATTGCATGCATTGTGAAGGTAACAACGTTTAAGTGTTATTAAGTATTTCTGAACATTTTTTTTTTTTTATACGACTAAGTCGGTAAACAAGCATACGGCCCACCTGATGGTAAGCGGTTACCGTAGCCATATGGACGCTTGCAACACACGAAGCATCGCTCACGCGTTACCGACCTTTCCCCCCTCCCCAATGAGCTCTGGCGACCTTACTCACGCGCAGGAACACAACTTTACACAACATAAAGTTATTTGGCTGCGGTATTCTGTAAGGTGGAGTTACTTCCCCAGTCGAGCTGCTCTTTGAGCGAATAAACGCTATGCTCTACCTCTCTTAAAACATGTTTAATTAATATGTACATTGTTCATATAACATTGTAATCTAGAAACGTTGAGCTATTATTACTACGTATAGAGAAGACGCCACACGTCACAACTATGTTCCGTTCAAGTGAGGCCCGGTCACACTTGTTCTTGTAGAACGATGGTCGAAACGCGTAAGCGCCGCCCGTGAAAATCACGGTGTTTGCGAGAAAAATACTCCTAAAAGCGTTCTGATAGCGGTACGTGTTTCTACTGTCTGCTTAGAAGCTAATTATTTTTCAGCGCTAAAGAAAATTTTAGTTGACTCTTAAAAAATGGACATAGCCTTTGCTTATGAAAGGTTCTCTATATACAGTAACTAGCTTTAGCCCGCGACTTCGTCCGCGTAGTTTTTTTTTCTAGATATGATTCATTGTAACAATATAGAGGTTTATTCATGGCTATTGCCCGCCACTACGTGTGATATTTGACATACGTTCAGGTAGATTGAGAGCTGATTGCGAGCATGCCACATACAACTGAAACAGTCCTGTCGCAAATAAACTCTAGCAAATATCAGAGTTTTTCCGTGATTTATTAATAGCCATCGCGAAACAAACCTTGATAAGGAACTGTACACTTTTAAATTAAACGAAGGCTTTGGGATCAATGGTATACGCGGCACGAAGACTGTTTCTCATCTAGCAGGACCAGTTAATATTTTGGCCTCAATAACATTGCGGCGGAGAGCTGTTACTTGAAGTCTAATTCCACAGCACAATTTTGGAGGCCGTATATTTCTAATCATTATGACAGGAGCACCTACATATGGATTACCCGGCAGATTAAGATCTAGTTTAAAAATTGAACAGGATAATTTACCGACTCATCCATATCGACCATGGTGGCAAATGAATGAAACCTTCAAATGAATAAATCAACATTTCATTTATCGCAGCGGGTTGGTCATTTTTAGGAGTCATAATGGCTCTCTCGCGCATAACCACTCTATCGGTTTGTGTTCATTGTAACATCAGTATACATTTTATTTATACCTAAGTTGGTATTTGTATCAACCCATCTATTTGTGGAAAGTTTACGTTCCCGATTTGAAGAAGAAGATCTGAAAATGTACCGTCAGGAATATGCACCGTGTATGTATGGGAAGGTGAAATATGTTTTTTTTTGGGAGGTGTCGAGATCGGGATTATTTATCTAAAATTGCGCTATGAGACCTATTTCCTCAACCATTTCATGACAGCTGAGATATTTACTTATGGCACACAGACAGACAGACAGACGAATACACAGGACCTATATCCACAAGTTTCTCAATTATTTACAGATAGCTGAGATGTTTCTGTCTGTCTGTCAGTCTGAGGAGAGACTGCCTCCTTATGTGTGTATCGCTTGTACAACGGACAGTTCTCTGAAGAATTGTTTGATCTGATTCCCACGGGCTACCTTCTACCATCGCAACTTTCGCCATCGACGGGGAGTCCATACTCATATATTTGAACCGAAATGGTTTCTACTGTGCGATTTCAAAGGAGTTTTCTACCGCGTACACTCAGGCTGTGGAATGAGCTCCCCGCCGTGGCTTTCCCAAAGGAGTATAGCCAGGGGGTCTTAAAAAAGGGTGTGAAGATATTTCTGTAGGGTCGGCAACGCACGAGTGATACCTACGGTGACCGCTTACCATCAGGCGGGCCGTATGCTTGTGTGACACCTTAGTATTAAATTTAAATATGAAATTATAATTTAAAAATTGCCCGTAGCAGCCTAACAGATCGACGGGCGGAGATCTATCCAAAAGTTCCTCAAACAGACAGCTGAGAAATTTTCTCGTGGAAGACAGACAGATAGATGGCGGCAGTAGGCTTCTTAATAACATGATACACGTGTACATTATTTTTACTTCAATACAAAATTGTGTGAATGAACAACTTCAATACAAAATTACATCCCCCTTTACACCCCTTAAGAGTTCCGCAACCTTCCGAACCGGTATTAGAGTATTAGAGTCAGACTTTTCATAAGTGCCTGCGAAGGTCTATTTGAATAAATGATTTTGAATTTTTGAGTTCAAATTCCAACAACACCGATATTCGTTGCGTTAGTTTCCAACTATAAGCTTAAATAATAAATTTAGTATAATTCCATACACAACTTCATCCCCTTTTTTACCCCTTCGGGGTCGGAATTATCGAAAACGCTGAGGCATATATAAATTAATTTTCAATCATCAGCCTAAACACAAAATTTGAAGGTCCTAACTTCGAAACTGATGGACTTTCATACAAACTTGCATCCCCTATTTTACCCCCATAGGGGTATAATACTAAAAAATCCTTCTTTAGTGGATGCCTACACTGTATAAGGTATCTTTGTGCAAAATTTCAAATCTCTAGGTCCAGCGATTTGGGCTATGCGTTGATATATTGCATACAAACTTTCATCCCTTATTTTACTCTGTTAGGGGTGGAATTTTTAAAAATCCTACTTTTGTGGATGCCTACACTGTATAATAATATTTTTAGTGAAGTTTACTTTCAAATTGAAGGACTTGCTTACACCACTTCATCCCCCTTTTCCTCCCTTCGGTGGTGGAATTATCACAAACGCTGAGATAACTTTACATTAATTTTCAATCGTCAGCGTATACACAAAATTTGAAGATCCTAAGTTCAAAACTGACGGACATGCATACAAACTTTCATCCCCTATTTTACCCTCTCAGGAGTGGAATTTCCAAAAATCCTACCTTACTGGATACCTATACTGTTTAATAATAAATTTTGTGAAGTTTATCGTGAAATTGAAGGCCTTGCATACCCAACTTCATCCCCCTTTTTCCACCTTCGGGGGTGGAATTATCATAAACGCTGAGATAACTTTAAATTAGTTTTTAATCGTCAGCCTATACACAAAATTTGAAAATCCTAAGATCAAAACTGACGGACTTGCATACAAACTTTCATCCCCTATTTTACCCTCTTAGGGGTGGAATTTCTAAAAACCCTTCCTTACTGGATACATATACAGTATTATAATAAATTTAGTGAAGTTTACTTTCAAATTGAAGGCCTTGCATACCCAACTTCATCCACCTTTTTCCACCTTCGGGAGTGGAATTATCATAAACGCTGAGATAACTTTACATTAATTTTCAATCGTCAGCCTATACACAAAATTTGAAGATCCTAACTTCAAAACTGAGGGACTTGCATACAAACTTTCATCCCCTATTTTACCCCCTTAGGGGTGGAATTTCCAAAAATCCTTCCTTTGAGGATGCCTACACTGTATAAGGTATCTTTGTGCAAAATTTCAAATCTCTAGGTCCAGCGATTTGGGCTATGCGTTGATATATCGCATACAAACTTTCATCCCTTATTTTACCCTGTTAGGGGTGGAATTTTTAAAAATCCTTCTTTTGTGGATGCCTACACTGTATTATAATATATTTAGTGAAGTTTACTTTCAAATTGAAGGACTTGCATACACCACTTCATCCCCCTTTTCCTCCCTTCGGTGGTGGAATTATCACAAACGCTGAGATAACTATACATTAATTTTCAATCGTCAGCCTAAACACAAAATTTGAAGATCCTAACTTCAAAACTGACAGACTTGCATACAAACTTTCATCCCTTATTTTACTCCCTTAGGGGTGGAATTTCCAAAAATCCTTCCATAGTGGATGCCTACACCGTATAATAATACATTTCATGAAGTTTTCTTTGAAATTAAAGGCCTTGCATACCCAACTTCATCCCCCTTTTCCTCCCTTCGGGGGTGGAATTATCACAAACGCTGAGATAACTATACATTAATTTTCAATCGTCAGCCTAAACACAAAATTTGAAGATCCTAACTTCAAAACTGACGGACTTGCATACAAACTGTCATCCCCTATTTTACCCTCTTAGGGGTGGAATTTCCAAAAATCCTTCCTTAGTGGATGCCTCCACTGTATAAGGTATCTGTGTGCAAAATTTCAAATCTCTAGGTCCAGCGGTTTGGGCTGTGCGTTGATATATCAACAATCAGTTTATCATTTTATATATTAAGATAAGATGATAGCTCAATGTCTAGAAATAGATTTTATTTTTTACTTATCATGGCTCTACATAATTGGAATGTTTTACAAAAAACTTAAACCGACTTCAAAGTACACTAAGAAGTAATCAAATCCTCATCTGATGACAATGGGACCAAACGGGAAGAGTACCCTTCCAGAAAAAAAAAATCCAAATCGGTTCATAAATGACGGAGTTATGAGGTAACAAACATAAAAAAAAAAACATACAACCGAATTGTGAACCTCCTCCTTTTTTTGAAGTCGGTTAAAAAATGGTGTGTAAACGATTTACCGGGTAGGCGACGCCCTCTCAGAGGCACATATAGCAAATATGCCTCTTTCCAAGCTGATTTACCTAACCTAGATTAAATGTAGGTACGCAAAGAATTATTGCTGCCAAATTGTCTGATATATGAGGTACATTATTTTTGTAATAAGTAAGCGCTAGCAACTATAAGCGCGACAGGCCGTACGGGCTGTCGCGCTTTTATCCGGTTGCCGTAGCTACTTGGGAGGAAGTCTGTATTTATACCAAAGAATTTGTATAGCGAAGTCTATGGTTTATTGTTGGTAAGGTAACGTTAAACCATGCCGCTGATTCCTGTGTAGTTTGGCTCGGATCGGCTTCCACCATCTCTTTCGATTCATTGTTATTCACATGTGTGGGCGGTCTTCCACGTGGTTCTTCAAATCAAAGTTTCCATCACGAAAGCGTTTAAGGCATCGTCCTAATTGGCGATGAAATACGAGATTAAATACACAAAACGCTTTAGAGTGTCCTAATTGAAGCTCGCAAGTCATGGCGCGAGCACAGGAACATCAGCGCGATCGTGCGACGAAATCGGACGACGCCTAAACCAAAATCGCACGGTGCGTTCATTAGCAGTCCCCTCTCCAAACGCAACATTGATATTGCGAGCTGTTCCTGCCGCGTTAGTTCTGCGGCGGAACTCGTATTCATAAATCACTCGAATTTTCGACGTATCCCTCAAACTAAAGACCCATAATTCAATGTATCCCTCTTTCTTTTCTATGCTGAATAAAAAAACAACTGAAAGTCGATAATCGAATGTTGCACATTTTTTAAAAGAAGAACTTCATAGGTTCCATGTGTAAAAAGTTTCACTCAAAAATCTGAAAACATGAAGGTTCTATGTCAATTTGAAGTACTTCTTACAATAAAACGGCAATTACATACTCTAACCCCTATTATTATTACAAAATTTACTCGATCTGTGCGCTTAGTACCAAAGAGGTCTTGTACTTTTTTTATGTTATAGTATAACCTTTCCGTTACACGCTGTATATACATACTTACTACCGGTTTAGAAACATGCGTATTGCACATACGAGCTATTCGCTCCGCAATTCTATGGCTTTCTCACAGGCATTACGGGATCCTTTCCAAGGGTAAGTTTTACCCTAAAGCGTGTATTCGTGCATTCCTTGCCTCTTTGACTCGGGGTGTGCTCTATGTAGAAACTATTATTTATTCTGATTTATGGTCACTGACGTCAACCCTTAGATGCTTCTAGATGTATCTAATTTATTGTTTCAGTTTTTAATAACAATATCATAGAGTCTAAAATTATATTAACGATTCTACGATACAAATAGGCAGCAAAAGTCATAGCTAGTTTTCTCAGCAACTAATTCTCGGACTTAAAGTTAAATCCAGTTGTAGATATTGTTTGACCGCATCTATCTTAGGAAAAAATACTTTCTTTTAAGTGTAATTTTCACACCGCTCTGGTCCACTGCCAGCACGGCTCTGGCGACCTTATCTTCTGTAATGGTGCGTCCATGCTACGCGAAGCGAGCACGAGCCGAGCCTCGAACGAACAGGATTCGTTCGTTGCTCGCGATTTCAAGCGTAGACATCAACGAGCCTACAGCGAGCGCCATGCAAATACATGTGTTCGTGAAAAAACTGACAATCGGGCGGAGCGCAGTCGAGCACGCTACGAATGCTCGTTCGAGGCTCGCAAGCCCGTCCACGCCACGCGAATCGTGCTCGCAGTGTGCTCGTTCGTGGCTCGGCTCGTGCTCGGCTCGCCAAGCATGGACGCACCATAAGGTGTTGATATACTCCTCAAGTCGGAGTTCTCCTAATTTAGATCCCGTTATTTATTGACCAACTTCTCTATCCCAGTTATATTTTAAATCATTTAAACTTCATATTATCCTATAGAAGCGTCAATCATAGTTGTTAACCCAGTTAAGTGACAGTGTTAGAATCTGAACTTAGTTCATTTATTGTATCAAACAGTTTGGATGTAGGTTAAGTGAGATAGCCGATGTCATTGCGACTCTATTCTTCTAGCTAGGGTTGTCGCTGTTTAATTTATTGGTTATTTCGTTTTGAATAGGCACACGTCGAAATAATTATATGTCGAAATAATGTGAAAATACACCCTAAAGTTACGCAAAAAAATACAATGATTCTATAGCCATTTTAGGATTCCGTAACCAAAGGGTGCCAACGGGACTCTACCTATTACTAAGACTCCGCTGTCTATCCAGCCGTCCGTCCGTCTGTCTGTCAGTGGGCTGTATCTCATGAAACGTAACAGGTAGACAGTTGAAATTTTCGTAGTGTATATTTCAATCCTAACTAATATTATAAATGCGAAAGTGAGTTTGTTTGTTACGTCTTCACGCATCAACTACTCAACGGATCATAGTGAAATTTGGCATGCAGATAGCCTATGGTATGGAGAAGGACATAGGCTACATTTTATAGGGTGAAACCGCGGGCGACAGCTAGTATAATATATATGTCGGTACAGGAGGCCGAGAATGATCTGTATCCGACATCTTTGATAATATCAAGGGATATTCCAATAAGATATAACACAATTACAGTTACAATTAAGTTTTAATTGTCTTTCACAATAGTTTCTTTACACTATAAACGTCTTTACACTATAGTCACATTCAATGTCTTTCAATTATTCACTGGACGTATACAGAATACAATATTAAACTATATGGACACTATCAAAACGTGAGACAGTTCCTCGGCACGCGACTACCGCACACTCGTACTATTATCCCGAGTATCGATGATGGAACACTTCCCTCCAATATGGCGAGGAGGGCGATGGCTGCCACACGCGTCATACTTGTGAACAGGTGCTGCTTGTGGGGGCTGGTCTACTTAAGTTTGCTATTTATTTACTAATTAAATTTTTATTCAGTCTACTTTGTAATTTTGCCGCCGCGCCGGGGCACGCAATTGTTTTCAGTGCGATTAGTATGTAAATATTATCTCTGTATTCGCGTAGCGTGGACGGGCTTGCGAGCCTCGAACGAGCGCGATTGTCAGTTTGTTCACGAACAAAGGGATTCGCATCGTGCTCGCAGTGTGCTCGTTCGTGGCTCGGCTCGTGCTCGATTCGCGTAGCATGGACGCACCATAAGCTCGTGTACACAATCTCACCATAATAATAAATGCTATGGTTTCTACACATTGTAGGATTCGAACCGGAGACCTCTACGAACCTCGACGTCACTACCGCTGAGGATCGCCCACACACACACCCACACACCCCAACACGGCTTGTAACTAAATAGGATTTATAAGCATGTAAAATCTAAGCTAATATACCTAACTTGTCAAGACAGACCCCAATAAGTATAACAAAAGTTACATTTAGTGCGTTTTCACACGAGACGATAACGACACATTTTTGTCGCGACGATAAACGACCGACGATAATTGGCAAACGGTCATGTCGTCGTTCGTTTTCACACGAGGAACGATAACCGCACCGTAACGACAGTTACAGCGAGGTGACAAGAAGTGTCGTTATCGTTATCGTGCTGTTCGCCGTGTGAAAGTCCTGACGTTTTTCAATACATTTCGAAGGTCCGCTAAATCGCACAGTAAAAAAATCGTCACGATCTAGCCGTACCAACGACATAGCCGAATTATCGTTCCTGTGTCGTGCAGTGCTGTGTCGTTATCGTTGCGTGTGAAAACGGTACATAGAAATTTATGGTCGGCTAAATCGTCACAGTTTTTTTACTGTGTGGTTACGGTGTCGTTATCGTCTCGTGTGAAAACGCACTTACAGTATTTTTCCCTGTGGGAAATATGTGGGAACCACCAGCATTGCGCTTTTCTCTGTATTCAAGTATAAATTGAAAGCAACGCTCTTGCTTCGAAATAGGACACGGGGGCGTAAAGTATGGCTATGAATAAAAATACATTGTGAGCCGAGAGTAGTCTTTGTTCGCCACTTTTCTTGTGATTTCAGACTGAGGTAAAAACTGCTATGAGTGTTCTCGACATATCGTACCCCACCTCCTTCAAGTTGCAAATCTGTCACACAACTACCTGTGTGTGTTTCGGCGCCTGAACTTGACAGACAGCTCCTTCCAGGATTTCTGTGCTTACCTCCATTGGCCTCAATTATCAAGTACCTTTACATAGTACATAAATAAATTATTAAATGAAACAAAATACCCAACTGCGTAAAACAACAAATAACTGAAAAGAGATAAAAAAGCTCTTTAATCTATAGAATTTTGAATACAGTGCACTCTAAAGATAATAGCTGTACCTCGCGGTTTCACCCGTGTTCCCGACGTCGTATGTTTTTCCGGGATAAAAAGTATCTTATGTGTTAGTCCAAAACCATCTAGGTATCTGTGTGCCAAACATCCAAATCCATTGAGTAGTTTTACACAAGTATACTATATGCCTCCAATTCGAAATTTTTAACAATCTATTGTTTTTTACGCATTATATTCCCATCGGATACAAAACAAGTGTGTACAGGCCTTTACGCGGACGATTGTCACAGTAATAGTCGAAACGAAACAAACCCGTCTCACTCACATAAAACATTGAACGGGCCGCATCAAGTCGTAAGTAAACAAGTCGAAACATTAGGGGGCCTCACTGTTAGCGGGACTGCTGTAGTCACTTTGAAACTTTGTTTTCTTCTTGTTTTTTTTTATTTGATTGGATTTTCGTTGACAATGTATTTCGTTTCATTTTTAAATATAACTTTTTGGTTTGAATTTTTATAAGCGAATTATAAAGGTATCAGAATGTACAATACAAAACCCAGTTAATTATTTAGTATACATTAGTTAGCATTAAAGAATATAATTATTTTTATTAACTAATTGCTCGGATACAGTAAAAAATAAAGCTTTCATAACGCTTTTACAAAAAATACTTCTAAGTTTATAGGATAATCAATTTTCCTCCCGCGGTTCTATCATATGAAAGTAGGAATTATGTTCTTTCCCATGCAATGGCTACTTATCTGTCAAATTTTATCACTAACGGTTGTGCGGTTGATACACCAACACACCAAGATGCGAGTATACACCTAACTCTGCCTACTGTATTTCTCATCATTATTTTATCTATTGTAAATAAAATAATATGATACCGCTCACACTGTAACCCCACACAGTAAAAGTGCTATAACTTGTTCCATTACATTTGATTATGATTCGTGTCGACTCAGAGTTATGACTCATAATAGAGGTAACATAAAATATTTACCTCGAATTTAAATACATTTAAAAATTTATAGCATTGTTTATTTTAACTAGGGTTACCACCGTCATTTTACGAGATTTACCCGAGTTTTTAACGGCTTTATCCCATTTTCTTTTTATTTGTCTCGAATAAAAAAATAAGTTCAATATGGCTCAATTAAAGTTTTTTTTTCGAAAACATTGTCAAAGTAATTCGTACTTTATTGAAATGAAAAGTAAAATCATACAATGGCTTTCAGAAGCAGTTGACGCTATCTATGTATCATTTTCTCACATCAGATTTATCACGACACACACTTAATCACTTGTCACACAAGACGTTTCATTTTATTGCCATTTAATGTAAACTATTGTTTTTGTTTTCAGATTCAAGGTTCCGATCCGAAAAATAATCCAACAGAATAAATACGAGTATTTGTTTCATCCTGTTTATTGGTAATAAAAGAAATAATCTTTGATAAACGTTTCCTAGGAGCGTTCCATCAATTTTTATAGCAATTCGGATCAATTTTACCTAAACAGATTTGTTTTTCTGCCAAATGTCACTTTTGTCTATGTACACAATGTTTGGCTTAATATAATCAAATATCAATTATAAAAACTACCTATTTGAAAATTATATGTTATTTTTTAATGTTTGAAGTATTTTAATTGCTGATTCATGTTATTTTAATGCCGTAAATATGGGGGGAATAATATAAAGAACATACTGGACATTCCATTATATTTTTATCCTTTGACACAAAAACTGATTTGAATCTCACTAAGTGTTGGTGGTAACCCTGGGTTAGTACAGTTTTTGTAGGTTTAAAAAACACAAAACAAATTAAATAGAAACAGCTTATTTCTACCCAAATTCCAACTTTATTTGTGTTTTACAAACCGCCAGTAGAGTTAATTGTAACGTGCCTTCAGGGTATCATGTGAGTAAATGAAATTTACATCATTTGGACTGAATTTCCAAAATTTGCTTGAAAAATAAAATACCTTTGGTCCTCAAATTATTTTCATCCCGTGAAAAGCATGCCTGTACCACTCGCGCATTATGTAGCTTCCTATTGATGATGATGATGATGATGATTAGCACTACTCTCAGCCAGTACAACGACCGACCCATGTCCTATACAACCATTCAAGCATCAACCACCATGTATCTAACTTAGTTTATATTACTGGTACCTGAATAGTTGTATCGGAGTAAGGAGTAACCATGGATCGAGGAAATAACCCTTTAGAGTAGTAATACTGAACAATCAAATTCCGAAACTAGTCAGTGATTTGTCACTGAATTTGAACATTAAGAGGATAGGATGGCTGCAAGAAATTTGAAAAATAGGTATTTAACATATCTATTGCTGTCGCGCTGTGCCCGAACTATCCCGCCCGAGGGCGATAGAGACAACTACAGCTTGGACCGATTATACCTGTTTAAATTAGACGAAATCGCTTTTTCGTTATCCCCGGGTTTCTCCTACAAAACTGTAACGATTAAAAAAAAAAACAAGTATCATAATAAGACGGACTATGGCTATGTCTGTCGGTTTTCCTTTGTTTTTTTATATTCGTCAAATTTTTTCGCTGGACGTCTGATAAGAGCGTTTAAAAATGGTAAGTTTTTGTGATTTAAGAAGGCTCCTAATTCTTATAATAATTAATTTACGGAGAAAAACACAACCGAGGGACATACAGTGGTAGGTACCTACAGATTGCATGGTAAAATAATCATTGCTCTAAGTCTAGTGTCATTATCTAGAGAGGAAACTGAGGATTACGTTTGTATGGAACAAACGCCACCAGCATATCCTCTTAAGGACCACTCGCTGCATCGTGTATTTTTGACTTAGCCAATCAGAGCGCATTGTCGGCGGTGGGAAAATGGTCGAATATATTTCAACCTAAATGAATGTCATTGCGCTTCTTTGGGTTAATTGTTCGATGCCATGGATAAACCGAGGAGCAAGATATCTGGAAATGTATTTCCAGTAAATCCTATATCCTTTTTTCGAGATACATTCTTGCCAAGAAAATTAAATATAAAAATTCCTTGAAACACGAGTAAATATAATATATAAAAGGGTTTATCACACAAACAGCTGGGTGACCTACTGACCTGACGTACACAATAACTGTTACCTCTTGTTTATTACGAGATTTTTCTTTCACCCTTCTTTTTAGATTGAGGTACCCACGAGATGTACGATTATTATGTAACTTGCAACTGGATGTATATTTTTACGATTTCATTGTGTCTTTTACCGTCTCTTTTCGGTTTATCACCTACGTGCTTTGTTTGTATTTATTTAGGGTCTTTGTAATACAGACTGTTCTTTTGTATTCGAGTTATATTAAAAGAGGTTTATAATGTCCATTAAATAGAACTACATTTTACACAAAATATTACAAATAAAATTACAATTATTTCGATGTTCAAATTGATAAAATTATTTTATGTAAAAAAAGTATATTTATACAAAGGTGGAATTATTATATATTCTTATAATTATCATAATTGTATTAAATTTTTTTTACTATTTGTTGTATTACGATAGAGAAAGTTCTTGTTTTTTTAAGACTATGATTTTAGATGTCTTCTAAAAAACAGAGTGGCGAGCGCAGATGTCTCTTTAATTTTGAGCTTTAATTTTAACCAGCTGCCAAAAAAATTCAGCTCTATGTCAGAGAGACAAATGGCGTAGGCTTAGTAAAGAAACTGATGAATGAATGAATGAATGAATGATTTATTTCGCTCGAATTGTGGTACATACAAGGTCATAATAATAAATAATAAACGTACTCACTCTTCACCAGCAAGTGGTATGCAAAATTGATTAATACAATGTCAAAATTCAATACAATCCTAACTATATCCTAACTATTATAAATTTGAAAGTAAGTTTGTTTGTTTGTTTATTTTTTTGTTACGCCTCAACTACCCTCAACGGATCATGATGAAATTTGGCATGCAGATAGCCAATGGTATGGAGAAGGGCATATGCTACTTTTTATCCCGAGAACGTGGGTATAAATAATATTAAATTGAGTGTAAATAAATTAAATAAATGTTGATTTATCAGACATTTTCAGAGAGGTAGAGCATAGCGTTTATTCGCTCAAAGAGCAGCTCGACTGGGGAAGTACCTCCACCTTACAGAACATCGCAGCCAAATAACTTTATGTTGTGTAAAGTTGTGTTCCTGCGCGTGAGTAAGGTCGCCAGAGCTCATAGGGGAGGGGGGAAAGGTCGGTAACGCGTGAGCGATGCTTCCTGTGTTATAAGCGTCCATATGGCTACGGTAACCGCTTACCATCAGGCGGGCCGTACGCTTGTTTACCGACTTAGTCGTATAAAAAAAAAAAAAAAAAAAAAAAACATCTGTCAGATACCTGTGAACCATTTAAAAAAGCATCAACCTTTATTAAAACATCGATTATAAAAAAAAAGTCCTGGTACATTCTTCACACTCGCCTAGATACATGATCCCAAACTAAGCAGAGCTTGTACTATTGAAACGAGATAACTGATATACTACATTACATAATAACAACAACCAGTAGCAATCGCAAGCTTAATAATAAAGCCACTCACCCTCCGGTGAGTAATCGGGATTATTCCACGCACAATCCTCACACGAGAGTTATGGCTACACTTGTTCCTTCGTGAAAAACAACGTTACAGAATCAACGAGCGATGACCTGCTAATGTAGTAGCATGGAATAATATCGTGGTGGCTGGAAATAATAATGGACGTGAGGGCTGTGTGGTGTTTGTTTACGCCGTCTATGAGGTGATTAATAACTTGATATGATGTAAGAGGTCTTTTGTAGGTTGTAAAAGGGTATAAAATAGTGTGTGAAACATGATCCGTATTAATCACTGGAATAGCAGTTCCTGGAATCCACTTTTTTCATGTTATAGTAAACCCTACAATGAGCTTGTTTTTTTTTTAAGAGAATCGGGCTGTCAAACCCAGCCAATAGAACACACCGTTATAGATAGATTTTCAACTTAAGAGGATATGCTGATGGCGTTTGTTCCATACAAACGTAATCCTCAGTTTCCTCTCTGGATAATGACACTAGAGTAATGATTATTTTACCATGCAATCTGTAGGTACCACTGTATGTCCCTCGGTTGTATTTTTCTCCATAAATTAATAATTATAAGAATTAGTAGCCTTCTAAAATCACAAAAACTTTTAACGCTCTTATCAGACGTCCAGCGAACAAATTTGACGAATATAAAAAAACAAAGGAAAACCGACAGAAATAGCCAAAGCCCTTATTATTATGATTCTTGAAAAAAAAATTTTAATCGTTCCAGTTTTGGAGGAGAAAACCTGGGATTACGAAATAGCAATTTCGTCTAATTTAAATAGGTATAATCAGTCCAAGCTGTAGTTGTCTCTATCGCCCTCGGGCGGGATAGCTCGGGCACAGCGCGACAGAAATAGATATGTTAAAAACCTATTTTTCAAATTTCTTGCAGCCATCCTATCCTCTTATAGACTGCCAGATGGGTACTATAAACCCAGGGTTACCTCACTACTTTTTCCTTTAGCGAAACCATTATTTGAAACTGTGATTTAAACCCATGACGGAATTCGACCACCGTTATGCCACGTTATGCATCGCTATAGATAATGGGTGTAAAAGATATTTTTTAGAAGATACTACACAAATCTTCACTTACATTTATTTAAAGTTCTGACATACGTAAAGTGAAAGCTGGTACTACTGTCTCGATAAACCGTTTCCTAACTATATTTTACGGTTGTTTAAACTTTACTCAGACATTGAGATATTTATGACTACTGGAGCTACCTTATTCAAGCGCTCGCATGATAAAAAGTTTTTATTGCGTTTTAAGATTAAGTAATATTTTTAGTTTGAAAAAAAAAAGAACTAAAGGAAATATTTTTTAAACTAAGAACGTTTAGATATACATATACAGGGTGGAAATTTTAGACGGGTCAGTATGGGCAGCTACCTTAGGGTTGAAGGCACGCGAATATGGTTTTAAGTGACTGTCTTTTAATTTTTAATTAATTACAATCGGCTTTTACAGATTTTTGAAAAAAGGTACAGTCAGCGAGAAAACGGCGATTCTTGAAAAATATTTTTATTAGCTTATTCGATCCTGTCCGACAAGAATCAAAAAGCTGACACCCAGTTATGTTAGGATACAAGAAATGACAGAAATTGAAAAAACTTTTCGCATACATTTTGTTAAGTAAAAGTTGGAAAAAGTTAGAAAAGTTAAGAAAAGTTGCCTAGTTGGAAAAAGAAGGGATCTTCAATTTTAGGTCAGGAAAGAAACGATTCTATTAATTACGAAATTTATAGAATATCTAAGTACGGTGTAATAAAACGGCTACATTTCTTGCCTATTTTCACTCGGAACAATGAGTGAGGGACACTTCAATATTTCATTTTGAACGGTTTTTCCAATACTAATAAAAAAAATGTAATAAAAGCAAGAAATGGATGGGACGCTACGATTGCATCGGTGAAATCAATTCCACCTCTTCGAATTTCCCTTTTGTAATTTTCTTTTAATATAATATTTTTCAGGAATATCATTGCGATGGCAAAATAGTTTTTCAATAAGGTACAGGCGAGGACATAAATAGACTAAAAAAAACTATAAATAAACATAAGTGAAACAACTTTAAAAATTACCTTTCCGCCGCACGGTTTTACCTTACCCATGATCCCTTAATTTACCCACTATAAGTTAAATTTCGGGAAATCCTCTCTTATTTCAACCCTAGGGTAGCAAGAGGAATATTTCCCATGAATTTCAAATCTCTGAGTCAACCAGCGCAGACCATGCGAAGTCCGTCACTCAGTGCTAGAAAGATACTCTGGAAATTCTGTATTAACTTGGAATAAGAAGGACCGTTTAAAAATTACAATGAAAGCCGTGGCATATTACAGTATTATTAAGAAGGCTGCTTTTCCACCAGAGATGTGCTATGCAGCTATGCTGCGAGGATGTAATAGCTAAGCTGTGAAACTATGTGACCGTTTCCACTGATACTAAGCTATGTAGCGATGCGAGTAAGATGTGCTATGAAGATGCGCCGCCGCAAAGTAGCTGCGCAAGGAAGGCGCAGATCGAGATATGCCATGCATAACTTATTGCTTCTACGACGGCATGTCTACTTTCAGAGACAAACGCGGGCCTATTGTAGGTACTCTGCTCTACACATAGCCACACGCATAGCACGCATCCATAGCACGCATCCATAGCACGCATACTTACATAGCACGCATCCTTCCATATAACAAACATATCTTACTTGAATCCGTTTCCACCAGTGCCAAGCTATGAGCACCTATGAATATTACTGGTGGATATCAAACGCATCCATAGCAACGTAGCATAGTACATCTCTGGTGGAAAAGCAGCTTTATAGGAGTAAATTAGTATCCTGGGACATTGTTCACACACGGTCATCTGATGCCAAACTAAACAGAGCCTGTTCTATGTAAACTAAATATCTGATACATCAGTAAAGTAAATATTTACTTACTAGCTGTCGCCCGTAATGTTACAGAAGCCTGTGACCTTTTATTTTTATATAACTTAGGTGGAAAACCAGCATACGGCGCACCTGATGGTAAACGGTCACCGTAGCTTATAGATGCTTGGAGGTATAGGATAACACTCGCGCGTTGCCGTCCCTCCAAAAATCTCTTAAAGAACCCCATGCTTGGGAAAAACACGGTGGGGATCTCTTTATACAACCAGAGACCGCCAGTAAAAAGCTCCTTTGAAATCACCCAAGCGAGACCATTTTTAAGAAGTAACCTGACTGGAAGAGCTAAATTTATTATAATAATAAATGTGTGATACAAAATTTTCATTCAGACTCAAAACAGATATTTAACCTGGTTGGGAATCGAACCCACGACCCGTGGCATAGCTGTCACTGTATAGCCTCCATGCTAACCAGCATGTACTAGCCTGAAATCCAGTATTTACGACTATCGCATGACTTTAATGTACCGCAACGGAATTTCTCTAAAATACAGGCATCATAAAGAGATAATAAAATCACAGTGCACACAGACTACAGTAGTTTAACATTAACCTACATACAGTAAAGTGTAGAGCAGTACTCACTCTAATGGTGCACCATGTTAATGTAATGGTTAATATTCTATGAATAATATTATCTTAAATTTGGCACAAGTAGGAGGGTAAACGTTTTGAATTATTTATCAAGTGGGATTGGATTAATTAAACTTCAACTATCATTGTCTATAGTTGTGATATTATAAGGAAGATATAGTGGCTCCGTAGAAAACGTACATGTTGTGGCATACCTTCAGGCGGGCTGTATGCTAAATAATATAATAAATAATCATAAATCAAGTATAGCTTGATCTGTAGCCGTGTGTACAAACAGCATTTTTTTTGCTACGAATCCTGTAGCATGCTACGAAATCAATACGAATTTGTAAGATTTTAAGATTATTTTTTATTACTGCAAAAGTGTTTCACATTATCACTTAGTTATATTATTATTTTAGATGACTGACTTATTTTGAATAAGCTATCGTTTCTTCTTTAAGATCATGCTACGAACGAACAGTGTGAAATATAGATTTTAATTGAAAATGAAGATCAATAACGTTACTCCTTGCAACTATAGTTATAAATAAATAAATATCCTGGGACATTCCTCACACACGGTCATCTGATCCCAAACTAAGCAGAGCTTGTACTATGGAAATCAGATAACTGTTTTTTTTTTTTTTTTATTTTTTTTTTTTTATTTTTTTTTTTTTATTTTTTTTTTTTTTATTTTTTTTTTATACCACTAAGGTGGCAAACAATCATACGGCCCGCCTAATGGTAAGCGGTTACCGCAGCCTATGGACGCTTGCAACACCAGGGGTATCACTCGCGCGTTGCCGACCCTGAAGAAATCTCTTCACGCCCTTTTTGAAGAACCCCATGCTGTACTCCATTGGGAAAACCACGGCGGGGAGCTCATTCCACAGTCCGAGCGTCCGCGGAAGAAAACTCCTTTTAGCCCGTACAGTTCGAAACAAATCTGGTTTCAATGTGTGAGGATGGACTCCCCGTCGATGGCGAGAGTTGCGATGGTAGAAGGTAGCCGTGGGCATCAAGTCGAACAATTCCTTAGAACACTCTCCGTTGTACAAGCGGTAGAACACACATAAGGAGGCAAAGTCTCTCCTCAGACTGAGGGGCTCTAAATCGCTTGTGAGCTCGAGATCGTCAACAATTCTTACGGCACGTCGCTGAACCGAGTCTAAAGGCCCAAGCTGGTATCCAGGTGCTCCCGCCCATAGATGACAGCAGTACTCCATATGAGGCCGGACCTGCGACTTATAAAGTTGCAGTCTTTGCCCCGCTGTGAAGTACTGCCTCGCTCTGTTGAGCACTCCAAGCTTTTTGGATGCCAGCTTAACCTTGTCTTCTAAGTGACTTCGGAACAAAACGTCGCTAGAAATGTCGACGCCAAGGATCCCGATGCTTTGGCTGATGTTCAAGGAGGTGTTCTGGAATTGTGGAGCCACAGACCATGGGGTTTTCTTAGCGGTGAACGCGCAGGCTTGGGTCTTGGTGGGGTTGAAATGGACTAGGTTTAGTCGACCCCAATCGGAGACACTAGTTAGTGTACTCTCGATTTCAGACACCAGCCGTTCGCGGCTTTCTTCCACCTCGGAACGAGGGATATTTGCACGGCCCGTGTAATAAGCGTCCCCTGTACTGTCGTCCGCATAACAATGAATGCCGTCAATAGACAGCATATCATTGATATGCAGAAGGAACAGTGTTGGGGACAGCACAGAGCCTTGCGGGACGCCGGCATTTATGTCCATGCTATCGGAGCAGCTACCGTCGACGACGGCTCTTATGCATCTGCTGGACAGAAAGCTGGCGACCCATTTGCATAACCCCTCGGGAAGCCCGTATGCTGGTAACTTCGTGAGAAGACCCCTGTGCCAGACCCGATCGAACGCCTTCGCCACATCTAGGCTCACTGCCAATGCCTCACCTTGACTCTCGATGGCGAGTGACCAACGATGCGTGAGATACACAAGGAGGTCACCAGCTGAGCGACTGTGGCGGAAGCCATATTGGCGGTCGCTCAACAACTCGTGATCCTCCAGGTATCTCAAAAGCTGCGTGTTGATCACACGCTCCATGACTTTGGAGAGAAGGGAGGTGATGGCGATAGGCCTGTAATTCGTCGGGTCTGATCTGTCGCCCTTTTTGGGCACTGGGTGCACGTGGGCAGTCTTCCACGAAGACGGGACTTCCTTTTTGGTGTAGGAAAGTGCGAAAAGTCGCGTCAATACTGGACACAATTCAGGAGCACACCGTTTCAGCACCACTGCCGGTATGCCGTCTGGCCCACTCGACTTATGGATGTCCAGAGAAAGCAATTCCCGCCGGACCTCCCGTTGGGTGATGTTTATCTCCGGCATGGAGCTGGCACACCGCGGAATCGTAGGCGGTGTGGCGCCCCCGTCATCCAAAGTCGAGTTCGAGGCAAAGAGAGAGCCTAAGATATCCGCTTTCTCCTTAGCACAATGGGCCAAGTTTCCGTCCGGCTTACGTAGTGGTGGCAAGGACGACTGGCAAAAGTTCCCTTCAGCAGCTTTGGCAAGAGACCAAAAAGCGCGACTCCCAGAGGGAAGGCTACTCAGTTTCTCACCAACTCTGCCGACGAAATCGAACTTAGCCCTGGCAATCATTCGCTTACTGGATCTCGAGGCGGCATTAAATTTGCGTTTCGCATCAGAGATGTTAGGGTCCTTATTAGTTCGGGCCGTGGTCCAAGCCTCATACAAAGTCTGCTTATAATGTCTAGCTTCTTTGCAGGGCCGATTAAACCACGGTCGTTTCTTCACCCCTGCAGCCACTAGCGGGTTTGGAATATAACATTCCATTCCCGCCAGTATCGCCTCAGCGACAGCAACTGCGCAGGTGTCAGGATCATCTGATGCGAAGCAAAGCCGCTTCCACGGGTACGATGCGTAGTATTCACGCAATCCATCCCAGTCTGCTGACTTATAATGCCACACGCGACGACGCCCGGTTGACCGGAGCGAAACTGGCCGCGCGCAATGCACCTGCGTCCGGACGAGACAGTGGTCCGATGAGCCGAGTGGCGCATCCACTGTCACTGTATAGCTGTCCGGTCGCGTTGTCAGCAGAAGGTCCAGTAAGGAGCTAGTATGGCTCTCAATATCTGGGATTCTCGTAGGAGAAAGAACCAGTTGTGAGAAGCCATAGGCCAGGGTAAAGTCGTGAGCAGTCTTCCCCGCGAAGTCGGTGGACCGAGAACCAAGCCACTCAACATGGTGAGCGTTAAAGTCTCCTAGAACCACCAACTCCGCAGAAGGATACTGCTCAAGTACTATGTCAGTCGTCAATTGCAGGTGCTCAAATAACCGGATTGTGTCCGCGTCACCGCTGTGGGACCTGTAAAGGCACGCGTAAATTCGGGTGTGACCGCCGTGGTCTACGCGCGCCCACAAAACTGACAGGTCCCGGTCTTCAAGGCCATGAAGACGTCGACAGCAAATATCCTCCCTGACGTACATACATACCCCGGCACGGCGCACAAAGTTGTGCTCCAACTTGTACCCGGGGTAATGAAGATACGATGTATCATCAGGGGAGGATATTTGCGTCTCAGTAAGGAATAGCAGGGTCGGCTGTGCAGTCTCAAGGTGTTGGTGGACTGCACTGAGGTTAGAGTGAAGGCCCCTGATGTTACAGAAGTCCACAGAGAATGTGGACGGGGCGGCCGCTGGCAAACTTCTTTTCCTTTTATGTTTTCTGGCCATTTTTGAGAGATGAAGAGAAGGGTTGAGAGAAATTGCTGTGCTGGCAGCGGAAGGGGCAAAGCGCAGTGTCAATTTCACCGGGGTGCAGTACAGGTGATGTGGTTTGCTGGTGCGGCAGACGGAAGGGCCCCCGGTCCCCCCCTGACACAGTCGGCCGAGTCCACTCCGGTCTCCTCCTCCGGCACGACCAACTGCACCAGGGATTATGCGCGAGGCGGCGGGTCAGCCTCCCAGGGCGGAGATTAAGTGATCCCTGGGTTCGGGACCCCAACAACCTGCGGGCAGCCAGCGGGCAGCTGTTTCACCGGGTCTCCCTGACCACCGCAACAACATGCCACGCCTGCACAGTCCTACGGCAGTTCTACACTGCTGGTCCCCACACACTGCCAGCACAGCGCCTTCTCATAGAGCTCTGGCGACCTTACTCACCGCAGGAACACAACACCACAATAAAATGATGTTATTTGGCTGCGATCTTCTGTAAGGTGGAGGTACTTCCCCAGTTGGGCTGCTCCGAATTTCGAACGGGAAATTATGCCCGTTTGCCCTACCTCTCTTAAAATATCTGATATAATACATATACTACTTTTTGTTTGTAAATACATACTTAATATACATAATTACACCCAGACTCAGGACATACAGACATGTTCATGCACACAAATGGATGTCCTGTGTGGGAATCGAACCCACGACTTGCGACGCTATAGGTTAAGACTCCACGTCTTAACCAACTGCGCCAACGGGCCCGTTATAGATTATTATATTTTTCATGTAACATCTCTTCATATAATACGCGTATTATTTTGTGACAAATAAATACATTTCTATACTGTTATTATTACTAACTGTAAATTTTCTGTGAAGCAAATAAAACATTAAAAAAACCTTTATATGCAACTCTACGTAGGTTTACGACTACTGCTTCCTTGTATTAATTTCGTCTAAACTTAAAAAAAATAGACTAAAATTACATCAAGTTTTTTATATTATAAATTTATCCATTCTAGATATCTCACTCCCACCCACCACAGTTCCACAGATACACTCACGAAATTAATATTAAAAGCAGTCTCTAGCATTTCATTAACTGTTTAATTAACATTCTAGCGGGAATTATTGGCAATAAGTGACTTAATGAGATCGCGTTGAGCTAACAGAGGGAGAAATGCTATTTCATAAGGATCTGTGACCCTTGAGTCTAATTAATGCTGTGCTTCATTATAATTGTTTTCTTTTTAACTTTTATTAAGATTTTTGTGTTTTCAGGGGTATGGCTTAGCGTTTTCGGGGTATTTTTATCTGTATACAACTAAGTCGGTAAACAAGCATACGGCCCGCCTGATGGTAAGCGGTTACCATAGCCATATGGACGCTTGTAACACAAGAAGCATCGTTCACGCGTTACCGACCTTTCCCCCCTCCCCTATGAGCTCTGGCGACCTTACTCACGCGCAGGAACATAACTTTACACAACATAAAGATATTTGGCTGCGGTATTCTGTAAGGTGGAGGTACTTCCCCAGTCGAGCTGCTCTTTGAGCGAATAAACGCTACGCTCTACCTCTTTCAATATATAAT
This sequence comes from Achlya flavicornis, assembly GCA_947623365.1. Lineage (NCBI taxonomy): Eukaryota > Metazoa > Arthropoda > Insecta > Lepidoptera > Drepanidae > Achlya > Achlya flavicornis. Next base: position 13,140,130 of record OX392482.1, read on the forward strand.
TAATAACTAAGTAATAATTTAGTAAAATAAGGTAAGGTTTATTTAGTATAGGGCAACAAGAAATCAAAAATATTAGGTATGTTCAAAATACTTATTTATGGTAAAGTCACAGACATAAATCTAAATAGATACCGCAAGTAGGTACCTTCATCCGTATGAAAACCAAGCGTGTCACTTTTTTGGTACCTACCATGATGTCACAACAATTTAGTTTAGCTGGCATTAGAGCTGTAACTTGTAAATGAAGCGATCCTATTTGTCTGCTAAATACAACCCTTGCTACATATTTCTGGTTGACATGCAGCCTTATGCGAGTTCCCTGTCCGCGCAAAACAGTTTCACAAGAAGATTGCTCTCCCTTTTTCTACAGCTTAGGATGCGCGAAGTTCATCGCGTCATAGTTTTACACAACATAATACCACAGTCTATAAAACCACACGGTCGTCCGACACCTTTGATCTCGTGGAAAATGCCGACAACGCGCAACGTCTAGACAGTATCACGACGACCATATAAAGTATGCTGTGTCCCGAACTACTAACATCGTTTTGTTCGCAGGTCGGGCTCGGCTTTCCCGTGTCTCGCCCCTCACACCCCGCACACGATTGCCCTGTCTAGACGTCTTCGTCGTACTACTGTATGGTTTTATAGACTGTGGTAATACTGTGCTCGCGTCATCTATTTAGATCTATATCTGTGGGTAGAATTTTTATTTGTAGACTCATGTCAGGGGGTGACGAATAGCCAGGACCCATTGTATATGTGCATATGCACAAAACAATAATGATATGCTTTACTACCTTAACGAACAGTCGTATATCTAAATTGATATTCGAAAATTTCGGAGAATGTACGAAAACCCATATACGCCCTGCTTACGGGCTTGATCTCGGTATTCTCGTAAATGAAATACCTGCAATAAGCTTGCGCTTTCGGCGAAGAAAGCATTTTAAGAAAACAATAGAGCTGTAGAAGGCTGTTATATGATACCCAGCTGGCTTCCTTTCTCAAGTTGAAAACTATCGCCAAGCACCTACCGGTGTACCTATTCCGAGTGTTCTACACAGCTGCACTCTAGTGCCAGTTCATTGCTTTGTGAGCTTATATTATTATCACGTTTAACTACATTGACACACGTTAAACTTACCACCATGTTGAAATTGTTGTCAAACTTATGGGCTTATGCCCATCCATAGAAATAATATTTAAGTCATCATCATCAGCCTATAATGCTGAGCACAGGCCTCCTTTCACAAATCAGGGTGAAAGAGAATGGGCAGATACTCCACCACGCGTGCCCACTGCGGATCGGTGGAGGTAGGCTAGTGGTCAACCTACTGTTGGAGTTTTCAGCAGCCTAGAAGACCTCGAACTAGCTTAAAGACTATCTCAATTAAGTGATAAATTAAAAAATTCAAAATCATTTATTCAAATAGACCTTCGCAGGCACTTATGAAAAGTCTGACTCTAATACTCTAATACCGGTTCGGAAGGTTGCATTTGCTGAGAAGATTAATTAAGAAGATTATTTTGATAACCGAGACCAACAGCTTTACGTGCCTTCCGAACCACGGAAACGCTCGATTTGAAATACCAACAGGCGGTCACCCATCCAGGTATCAACCACGACAGTAGTAGCTTAACTTGCCGATCAATTAAGGACGGCTTATCATGCTACATCACGAGCGCTTCCATAATATCATTGCAATGCGAAATATATAAAGTTTAACATCACTTATCAAGCAAGCTGCTACAATCAAACCTAAATAAATAACGTTTCGATAATTCAATCATTTTCCATACAGACTGCTGACTAATTTCATTCTCAATCATTTCCAAACAGTTGACCAATGATCCGTTAAACAACATTCAATGCCACACTATGTTCAATCATTCACACAGCTAGACAAGCCAAGCAATTGCCAGTACAGCCAAGACAACAAGTAACTGGCACAAATTTAATTTAAAAAGAAGCGAGCTTGGAAAGAAAAGGATTATTTATGTTAACTGCCCTAATATAATTAGACTGCGTCTGAGGTAGCGAGATCTTTTTTTTTCTCTATTATTATGTAATTTATAGCGCTTAGGTATTTGTGGAAATTACTAACATAATTTGGCGTAAATATACGAGTAAAGTGATGGTTCAAAACTCTAGATATTTTTATATAATTTTTAAAATAATCCCACAGTGTCTAGAGTTTTGCGATCCACGTTCACTGTAATCTATGCAGCGCTTTTGATCATTGCACACAGCGACCGCGGCGGTCAAGGAGAAAGCACGTAGAACTCTGACCGCACGACTCTAGATCGCGCTGTGGGATCGGTGCCTGAAGATAATTCATTCTTAAATAGGTTTAAAACCATATATTTGTCCCTAAATGAGTTAGTCAATAACATCGTATGATTTATGCAAAGGTCTGAAACACATTATCATCAAGGTGGACCGTCTGCTTGTCTGTCAGCCTTCTGGGATATAAAAAGCAACATGACTTACTTCCAATTTTATTAATAAACTATTCTTTTAAATATAAATATTTTAGAAGACCACCACCTTACAGAATACCGCAGCCAAATATCTTTATGTTGTGTAAAGTTGTGTTCCTGCGCGTGAGGAAGGTTGCCAGAGCTCATAGGGGAGGGGGGATAGGTCGATAACGCGTGAGCGATGCTTCGAGTGTTGCAAGCGTCTATATGGCTACGGTAACCGCTTACCATCAGGCGGGCCGTATGCTTCTGTTTATCGACTAAGTTGTATAAAAAAAAAAAAAAACAATTATTATTTTTCTATAAAATAAAAATACTGATGCAACTTTTCAACGCACCAGTACGAATTCCTATTCCTAACCTCCATTAGGCCCCGGTCCTGCGACGCCTAATTCAATTATATTCAACACGAGTCCTCCTACTTCTTGTTTAGTTTACGGTCGTATATTTGTACGTATCCTCTTTAATTAAACTAAGAGTGCATTGACATTTAGTTCCATATAGAACGTCAATCAAAATATAAGTTTGACAAATTAATTTGAATCCTGGGATCAATGATAAAAGGTTTATTTTTGATTAGCCACATATATTTTGAGACTTGAAAGACCACATGAATTTTATAATATGGGCCTTAGACATTGACAATGGCGACGTTATCAGTGACCCTGAATATGATGACAAAGTGGTGGATATTGTTGGAAGTGAGGTGTTGGACAGTGGAAATCCCAAAATGGTTTGTCATTAATTTTATTCTTGATCTTACATAAATTATACGGCAGCTTATTTCAGTGTAAGATTTTTTTTTATCGTAGTTCCGCTGATTACCTACTACATCCAAACTTACAAACTTTAGCCCTTTAAAATATTAGTTTTTCTTAACTCTAAGTTGGCAAACAAGCATACGGCCCGCCTGATGGTAAGCAGTTACCGTAGCCTATGGACGCTTCCAATACCAGGGGTATCACTCGCGCGTTGTTGACTATGAAGAAATCTCTTCACCCCCTTTTTGAAAGTTTTTGCTGTACTCATGTACCCATGTTGTATTTCGTGTGTCTAAATAAATTTATTGTTATTCTTACTCCATTAGTGTAGATAAAGATATCCTATTATTTCTGTCTATGTACTAAGTTTCATCCTCGACTCAACTAAGTTTCATTTCAACTCGACTGGGGAAGTACCTTCACATTACAGAATACCGCAGCCAAATAACAAGCTTGTGTTCCTCAGTGTGAGGTCGCCAGAGCTCATTGGGGAGGAGGGAAGGGTCGGTAACGCGTGAGTGATGCCTCGTGTGTTGCAAGCGTTCCTTATGATGCAACCCATTAGTGGCATTAGAAGCGCCCATAATCTCTACTATATTTACTATTGTAAAGCTGAAGAGTTTGTTTGTTTGAACGCGTTAATCTCAGGAACTACTGGTTCGAATTTAAAAAATCTTTTTGTGTTGGATTTTCCATTTATCGAGGAAGGCTTTAGGATATATAACATCACGCTGCGACTAATAGGAGCGAAGCATCAGTGAAAATTTATTTATTCATACAGGGTAGGGTAGGGTAGGGTGGGGTATCACCACAGGGTAGGATAGCCCCACGCGAACGAAGCCACGCCGGGCAGCTAGTAGGGATATAAAACCACCATAGTGCTATAAACAAACATACATTTTATGGATAATGCTCTCAATTCATCTGTACCTATATATTTTTATGGATGATCGGACATAACTCCTACAAATATGAACCGACATGAATGATTTTCTTGAGAGACTTTTCCCGAGATGGTCCCATATAAATTTTATTACGATCTGACCCTGGAAGTTTAAGATATGATGGAATTCCCTAATGGAAAAGAACACGAACACATACAAAAACAACCGACTCCTAAAATGGAATTAACAAAAACATTGTTATTCGCAGAATACAGAAGCGTGGTCAGGGAGATGGCAAAATGGTTACATTTGACCGACTGTGCAGGCACCGAGTATTATTATTTGAGCTGTAAATAAATTGATTATTAAGTATTTTGTGTCAATTCTGATACCACAAATCATTAGCATATGTACAAAAATAAGTAAGCAGATTTTTTAACTTCTTCTGGAGTCGGTTTTATTTTTATGTAGGCCCACATCAAGGTTCCTCCTAAATAAATTCCCCTTTAAGCACCAAGGTATTCCTATTTGAGCATCAACCAATATCTTAGCTTGGTGCTCAATTAGAGAGTGAAATTTTTTTTAATAATTTTTTCCTTGTTATTAAAATATCACTCATCATTCGCATGTTTCCTACTACTGCATACCTACATTTGTATTGTAATAGCTTTTCCAACCATGTTAAAAAAATCGAATGGAAAAAATACAAATCTTATTTGGGAAATAACATAACGTGACCGATTTCATCGGAAAGAATATGACCCTCTATAATCTATATATATAAAATGCTTTGTCCTGAATGACTGACTGACAATCAACGCACAGCCTAAACCGCTGATCGTAGAGACCTGAAACTTGGAGGGTCTGTTCTTTGTATGACGTAGGCATCAGATAAGAAAGGATTTTCCGAAATTCTACCCCTAAGGGGGTGAAAAACGGGGGCAAAGTTTGTATGGGACAACGTGATTCCTTGGTCCGATCTACTTCAAATTTTGCATAAACCTTCCTTAACAGAATTGATGCAAGACGAGTTTCGTATTTTATTGAAAATCATCGCCTAACGGGGTCAAAAAGGGGAAGAAAGTTATTTTAGGGGTGATTTTCATCGAAGTTGATATCAAAACTCCTTAGTACTTTTGATTTAAATAACATTTTTTATTTTGACACATGTTTGAAATCCCAATCCGATTTTCACAGATTACAGAATAAGGCAGATGGAGCGAACGGAACACGGGAGCGAGGCCAAAAAAAGCAAATATAAAATTGAAAAACACATACCTACCTGGTATTCTTTATTGAATTTGTATTTGCTTTGTTTAAAAAACTTTATTTAACGGAAAACACTTTCTTTTAAATAAATTAGCATACAGCAGATTTAAACATAGCAAATACAAATTCAAAAGCGAATACCAGGTATGTGTTTTTCAATTTGTACCTAATTGCTTTTTTTGGCCCGTGTTTCGCGCGCTCAATCTGCCTTTTGTTCTGGAAACTGAAATGCTCTTTAAAATTGGAATGTCAAATATAAAAGAATATTAAATCGGATTAGAATTCGAAATTTGTTTGGAAGTTCATTTTCTCGGAGTTTTTGGCGGGAACTAGCAGAGTGACGTTGCGTTTAAATTTTTATATACATAAATTCGTGTATTTTGAGTTTTATTGCATATTATCGGTGGTATTTTATCCAATAAAGATCAATCCAGTGAAGTGAAATGAAATGAATTATGTGTATCGTGTCTTTTCAAAAGTCCGTGAAGAGTTTTAGTACATGACCACCACTGTAGGTATAACATGACTTTTATGGACGGTGACTGACTGCATGAGTTGAGAACTATGTGAAAGTGATTTATTGTGACTAGAACTTATATAATATAACTGGAAATTGGCAAAATACACACCCGTGTGACGCCAAAAAAAAAGTACATTTTCTCTATTTCATTAGAATATTTTGAGTGTAGTTAATTTAATTTCTTTCTCATTTGTTGTTATAATAATTAAATAAGATTTGAGTTCGTTTTTTTGTGTAGGTATAATATAGGTTTTAGTCTTTGATTAAGGATACATCCAGATAGAGAGTCGCAGATGTGCACGCGTCGTTAAAAATACGCTCTAACTGTTAGGGGCTAAATCAAATAAAAATGCAAAATAATGATCAATATTTAAATTTCTCACGATTTTAATTGGAATATTTTAACAACTACTATCATTATGAACGTCATTATGACAAGCAGAATGACGCAGAGGGAGCGTAAAACGTAGCTGTAACGCGCAGCAGCCTATAAAAGTTGGCCTGTTTTGTATATTAGTGTAGTATGGCGACGTTCTTTCTAGGTATATTTATTTCTATGGTTTTAGTTTTAATTTGTAAAAATATCTGTGTTTGATTTGTTGTGTCTAATAATCAGTGGCGTGCATTGGTTTTCGAAGCGGAAAATTGAAACCGTACGCGGGTGAAACCGCGGGGGTCTGCTAGTATACTATAAAATAAAAATAATACAGAATAAGCCATGTGCTAGAACCAATATTTTATTACAGACATATATGTCATTTTCCTTATTCAAACAATAAATCATAAATTATAAATAACCAGTAGCAATAACATTATCAGTGAAGTCGTTTTTATTACATTACAATTAACATCTCAGTGAACCAAATCGTTCAATGTTTTGACTGCAGTCTTGAAAATCGGTGCTTGATTTTTCTTTTTTGCAAGTACGACGAAAAGCCCAGTAATAACTACAACCTGGTATGAATTAATAGAAAAAAATATTATGACAATACTTTCAGATGCGTCAAATAGTGGATTAATTGTCACCAAAGTCGCAATGAATAATTGCAAGCTACTTACAACAAGCAATAGTAACGAGACGATACAAATTCTGACAACATCCTTTAGGGTTTGACTTTTCTTTCTACTTATTTTTATAGCTATATACAAAATTCTAGAGAATAGCACTATACTGATAACATGCATACATAACTTGAAAATAGTGTATGCATATAGTAAAATACGATATCCAAGTCCAATTATCTCAAAATGATAAGTTACTAAAATAAAAGAAAACCCGAACACAATCGCTTGGAGCCAAACAGTCACCCACAGAAGTGAAAAACTTAACTTACTTAAATTGAACACTTGAACCACTTTATCGTAGACATTTTTTATGAACACGAACATCCAGCCGTTCATCGCTGCATCAAATGCTGTATATGTTGACCAGAACATTACGAGAGACACCATATCACCGTATAAGAGGTAACTTATATGTATGGTATACAAGTATACGGAGCAGGCTAGTCTGGCAATAGAGAGTTGGCAAAGAATCTTCTCGTCCAATCCCCTACTCTTCGGAATCAGCGCGAAGAATGAGAACTGCAGTATCAGGCACAGAGTGGACATAATTAGTCCACACAGCCAAATAATACTACACACGTGTAGAGTATTATCGTATTTCATTATAACACTTGTTTATGCCACTTCTTAATAACAACTAAGTAATATAATGAAACATAGTTCTTGATACCTAGTCATAATATTTTCCATATCGTGACGTTTTTCATGCGAGTCACAGAATTATGACGTACTAGCTTACCGTCTCGTGGTTTCGCGTGCTATCTACTCTTGTAATTGTATTTTGAAAAACGCTTATGGTGCGTCCATGCAACGCGAAGCGAGCATGAGCCGAGCCACGAAAGAACAGAATTCGTTCGTTGCTCGCGATGTCAGGTGCAACGAGCCTACGAGCGCAATGCGAATCCCTGTGTTCGTGATAAAACTGAAAATCGGGCGGAGCGTAGTCGAACGCGAGACAAACGCTCGCTCGAGGTACAATAGTAATCTGTGTTCGAGGCTCGGAAGTCTGTCCACGCTACGCGAACAACGAACGAATCCTGTTCGCAGTGGCGTAGCTAGGTAACCAAAGGCCTTGGGGCAAAAAATAAAATAGGGCCCATGTAGGGCCCCAACTAAACTATTTAAAATATTCATATCAAGCCATTTCGTTTTTACACCTGGAGCAAGACTACACTCACACATTAAAAAAAGACATCGTAGCATGTTCCGCCATCTTGTCTGTCATGATAATCCGTATGAAGGGTCAGCAACTGTTTGTTTTTATGCGAAATATTAGGCGCCGACTCCACAGAGAGAGTTCTAGAGTTCCGCGTTCAGAGTTCTGCGCTACGCCACTGCCTGTTCGTTAAGTAAGGTGCGCTACTCTTTGAGCGAATAAACATTATGTTCTACCTCTCGTTTTTTCTACCGGCTAATACGAAGCCTCGTTCCTACAATGGGAAAGGACTCGCGCACCGAAGGTTCCGTAGATACACAAAATATGTGATATAACTACAAATTAACTTTATTTACATTTTACACTATACTTGGCCCGAGCTTTTTGCCATTCCTGATTCAAAATCGACGGCAGACACACTATTGGTTCTGATGATTGAGTTTGCGAGGATCAGGATATGAGACATACGGTCTCATCTTTTGATTGTGTTTACTTAGAAGCTTGAATTTTACACCTATAAGGGACCGTAGACACACTACTATACTGGGTCGAGATGGCATATTTTCGAAACCTTTGTTGGGTTAGTCATGCTGAACAACTTTTACAATGGGACCAATACTTTGACGGGCCAGTTGGCGCAGTTGGTTAAGACGTGGAGTCTTAACCTATAGTGCCGCAGGTCGTGGGTTCGATTCCCACACAGGACATGCATTTGTGTGCATGAACATGTCTGTATGTCCTGAGTCTGGGTGTAATTATGTATATTAAGTATGTATTTACAAACAAAAAGTAGTATATGTATTATATCAGTTATCTGGTTTCCATAGTACAAGCTTTGCTTAGTTTGGGATCAGATGACCGTGTGTGAGGAATGTCCCAGGATATTAGGATATTAATACTGAACTCTCAAAAAAAAAAAATTACGTAACATTATGATCGAGCAAGGTTGACTATGAGAAGTAATTTAATTTTTGAGATGTCACTATTGGTCCCGTAGTAAAAGTTGTTCACCATGAGTAACCCAACATAGGTTTCAAATATATACCATCTAGAAATATCTACAGTATAGTATTCCACATGAAATTCAACTTCATTCCTCCACCCGTTCTTCAGAAAAAGTGTCTCAACAACAAAACGATTGTGTAAGGCACTTTTAAGGCCCGTTTTCCTTGCCAGGTAGGGAACCTAAAAAAGGAAATTCAGCGTCAATCTAATTTACTTGTTTAATTCAACCAGTCTGAACTCACTTTGTGTTTATAACATAAAACGCTGCTTGTAAAACTTTATAGCCATCTTTTGTAACTCCAAACCTGTCCGCGGTTATCCCAGGGGCACCCTTTGGTCAGTACGAGCCCGGGGCGGCCAGGGCTAATTATTTATTCATTGTTTACCCACTGGAGGGTTGATACACGTATGTAATTACCTTTGTTTAAGCAAAGTTAATAATCTATTGAGATGAGTCGCTTTGTAAATGAATTTAGTGTTATGAGAAAGCGTTGGCTTAAATAAGATAATCTTAGTATCATCTATCCAAACTATTAGTTTTTTTTTATACAACTAGTAAGTCGGTAAACAAGCATATGGCCCGGTTAACATAGGCATATGGATGCTTACAACACACGAGGCATCACTCACGCGTTACCGACCCTTCCCCCCTCCCCAATGGGCTGGTGACCTTACTCACGCGCAGTAACACAACGTTGCTTTTCGGCTGCAGTTTTCTGTAAGGAGGTACATCCGCAGTTGAGCTGCTCTTCGAGCGAATACCCTATGCTCTACCACTCTTGTTCTTATTATTTTACATAACAAATTGCACTACAAACTATTATTAACCTTTGCATGAACATGTCTGCATGTCCCTGAGTCTTGGTATAATAGCATGGTATATCAGTTACCTGGCTTCAAAAGTACAAGCTCTGCTTCGTTTGGGATCAGGCCCCCTTAAAAAATGAAGCTAAGCAATATTGCTAACACAATTCATTTTTTCGAATTTAAAGCAGATCTTATGCAATTCATGAATTCCAAATCTTATAATGAATTGAATTGAATATAATGAGTAACTATTTTACCAAAAAATATTGGAATCAATTAGGATCTGCCAAGAATTCGAAAAAATGAATTGTGTAGCAATATTGCTTTAGCTTCCTTTTTAGCCCCCCAGATAGCCGTGTGTGAATTTCCCAGGATATTTATTTCCCTTGTAAATATCGTACAAGTTCTCTAGTTTCATATCACAAAAAACACAGGATATTCACGCTTCAAATTCCCCGTAACTCAAATTTCACCGTAATCTGAGAAAACCCGCAATATTCAGAACAATTTTTCATCTTGTTGAAACTTAATAGGACAAGGTATCAGATTGATGTGCCGTCGGGAACAGTAGAACCTACCATTATGTGCCCTTGTAATTGGATTTCACTCCATTATGAGCCTTAAACGATGTTTGTGCTCATATTATTGTACTGGAGATTTCTCTGTGAGACGGAAAAATAAGTATTATTTGGTGATAATTTAAAATTATGATTAATAACTTAAATTTGGTGGTGTTCCTGCTGTGTAAGGTTGCAATCAATGAATGATAACATAACAAAATACTAACTTTTTGGTGACTACAAAGGATGCACATACCATTTATGCGCATTTTGTTTTTTAAATAATTAAGATCCATCCAGAAATGACGAAGTTATTAATGTTTTAAAAACGGTTTAATTAAAACGTGCGCTCCGGCTCCTGGCTTTCAGTCTGTTTGTTACCACATAGTCAGGGTCTGCCAGGGTAAGCGGTAACCATAGCCTATCAACTCTTGCCATTAGTTGCAAGTTTGCAACACTAGGGGTCTCACGCGTGCCTACCCTGAAAAAATTACTTCACCCCCAAAAGGGGGATAAGTAATTTGAAGCAGGTTTGACGAAGCATTAGACGTTCGAAACCTTTGGATTAAATTTCGCTCCGGTAATTCTTTTTTTTGCGATTTCAATGCGATTTAATAAAACGCAATTTTGTTACAGGTGACTGGGCGCTCAAAATGAACAAAATACGTGAGCATATAAGCGGAGATCAGATGTATATCCGGATCTCCCCATCCAATCAACTCAAACCCGTGCGCAAAGGGCGGAGGGCATAAATTTGAATAATGAATCGCGAACCAGAAAACACCCAGCGTGCTCTGATGGACATACCGAAAAATATGTGCTCAAACCAATGTCAAAACGCAACGAAAACCAACGCGTTTCCATTACGGCCGCCGGATAACCAATCTTACATGATCGACGAACAACAAATCAACGACACGGAATTCAATTTAAAAATGATTCTCGAACTGAATGATACGTTCAGTGAACTTTACAATGGAACTTTTGAAAATTGTACTTTAGGAAATGGAACGTGCAGTGATATGCAGTATAATTATTGGGCGTTATCGCTGCTAGTGTTTCCATTATTAACGTTATTCGGTAATGTGTTGGTTATAATGAGTGTCGCGAGGGAACGGAGTTTGCAGACTGCAACGAACTATTTCATAGTTAGTTTGGCGGTCGCCGACTTGCTGGTGGCGGTGGTTGTCATGCCGTTCGGAGTTTATTATTTGGTAAGTAGAGTTTAGTATCATATTATAACTTTAAACGATGATAAAGTGTATGGTTGAGAGCTTTCCAGAGGTCCCTCGTGATTTAAAAAGCCACAAACCTATACCATCCTCGTTTAAACAGAGAAACAGTAGGTATATTTTGTCTTCAAATGTGGCAAAAGTATGGAGAGGTTAAGAGAAAATGTTCAGTTAAATTCTTTATACTTACTCTCCTTTTTAGTAATGTAAAACAGTGCGTCCATGATATGCGAACCGAACACGAGCCAAGCCACGAATGAACAGAATTCGTCATTGCTCGCGTTTCAAGTGTGAGCCTACAACGAGCGCGATGCGAATCTGTGTTCGTGAAAAAACGCGGAGCGCAGTCGAGCGCGAGACGAATGCTCGTTCGAGCCTCGCAAGTTTGTCCACGTTACGCGAACAACGAACGAATCCTGTTCATTCGTGGTTCAGCTCGTACTCACTTCGCGTAGCATTGGACGCACCATTAGATTCAGATAAAACTAAATGCCCATAAGTTTATGGTGAACAGTTAAAAAATCGCAATCAATTCCTTTCAAACGCCAAAAATAAGTTTAGTTGAATTGGACAATGCTTTTCATATCTAAATCATAGTTACACTATTTTAAATTTTAATAATTTTAGGTATAGTTATTATTCCAACTTTTACCCAGGCCATCAAAACGTTTACAGGTGTGGGAATTAATCTTGAATTGACGTATATCCACCTTGAAGTTATTATGAATGGTGACAGATCAACATTAATTTGGGCTGTCCTGTTGGTTAATCCCTCTTCAATGCTCATTGTCTCCTGGTATCTTCACATTGCAGACCATACGCGTCGGTTAACAACAGTACCTACATTACTATTATTATTATATTAGTTATGTTATGTATAGTATTGTTTGTCCGAAAAAATCTAGAGGCTTTCGTCATGTTTTTAGATATAATATTTTAAGAGTCTTCTCAGCAAATGCAACCTTCCGAACCGGTATTAGAGTATTAGAGTCAGACTTTTCATAAGTGCCTGCGAAGGTCTATTTGAATAAATGATTTTGATTTTTGAATTTTGAAGAGAGGTAGACCAGCGTTTATTCGTTCAAAGAGCAGCTCGACTGGCGAAGTACCTCTACCTTACAGAATACCGCAGCCAAATAACTCGATGTTGTATTCCTACGCGTGAGTCAGGTCGTTGTTTTGAGTTAAGTTTTGAGAGAGGTAGAGCATAGCGTTTATTCGCTCAAAGAGCAGCTCGACTGGGGAAGTACCTCCACCTTACAGAGTACCGCAGCCAAATAATTTTATGTTGTGTAAAGTTGTGTTCCTGCGCGTGAGTAAGGTCGCCAGAGCTCATAGGGAGGGGGGGAAAATCGGTAACGCGTGAGCGATGCTTCTTGTGTTGCAAGCGACAAAAGCGTATGGCTACGGTAACCGCTAACCTTCAGGCGGGTCGTATGCTTGTCAAACTACGTTGACGTATAGTATTTTCTTGATACATACAAAGTCTATATAAATAAAAATCAATTGCCACAAGTTTATAAGAGCATTACCACAGAATAAATAATATGGCATTACATGAGAACGGCTGGACCGATTTGGAGAATTCATTTTGCGGGTTCCGGCTTTACGTGCCTTCCGAAGCACGGAAACACTCGATTTGAAATACCACTAGGCGGTCACCCATCCAGGTATCCACTTGCCGATCGATTAAGAACGGCTTATCATGCTACACCACGAGCTCTTCCAAATAAGACATACAAGTAAGACATATAAATAAAAGTAATAATTCTACTAATCCTACAATACAAATGCAAATGTTTGTGTGTTGCTACATCATGACTGAACGAATTCACATGAAACTAACCACATAAATAGATCCCAACCTGGAATTTTACATCGGTAAAAAAAACCCGTAAAACCTTATTTATGCTTTAACCTTGCTTATGCTAACAGAAGCGAAAGCTTATTTGACACAATCATGTCGTACTAGACTAACTGATTTTGGCTTATATTTGCAAGCAGATATTAATAATTTTATTAAGATAAAAAGTACGCCGGGATAACTCATATTTGGAATAAACATACCAAAATCGAAATCAAAAAGTTATCTGATTAAAACCTTTTCAGAGAGTGACAAGGTAATTCGTTCATTTATTCGCGAAATCCTCATTTCAAAGTCATTTGAATATGTAAATGTAGGTTTTAGTGTATTTTGCAACAATTAATTACCAAAATTATATTCTAAAGCGTTTATCTTTCACACGTATAACAGTTATTAAATATAATGATGTCATTACTTGTGTAACGAGCTCTTAACTGTTCTAACCATAGAGTAACAATATTAATAGAATGACACGCAGTGTGGACTTTTTGGCGGGAACTTGCAGAGTGACGTAGCATTTTCATTTTTATTTTCATAAATTTGTGTAATTTGAGTTTTATTGTGTATTTTTGGTGGTATTTTACCCAATAAAGATCATCGATGTGCACCAGTGAAGGGAAATGAAATGAATTATGTGTATCGTGACTTTTCAAGTTGTCTCAAAATGTCCGTGAAGAGTTTTAGTACAATGACCACCATTGTAGTAAAACATGACTTTTATGGACGGTGACTGACTGAGGACTATAATGTGACGTGATTTATTGTGACTGGAAACTATAATATAACTCGACACTGGCAGAAATGAGCCCTAATTTGGGCTTGGTTGCCAAAATTAAAAATAAGAAGAAGAAGACACGCAGTGTTAACAACTTTACCCTTGTGCGAAACTTAAGTTTTTGAATATAGATGCATTCATAGATATATCGTACATTTGTTCTCGGAAAGGTATCGATAAAAACGAGAAATTGCTATTAATTTATGTACCTCTTTAATCGTTCAAACTATGAACGCGTAATTATTTGTAAGGCTGCGTTGCATTTACCCGCTCACGGCACATACTCTCAGTACCGTCCATAAAGAAAAATCCCTATAGACTAGTAATACTGAACAATCAAATACCGCAACTAGTCAGTCATTTGTCACTGATTTTAAACAGTAAGGATCAATCACTGCATCGCATGTTTTTGACATGGCCAATCAGAGTGCATGTGTCTTTGACTTAGGCAATTAGTGCGCATTGTCGGCGGTGGGAAATTGGCGGAATATATTTCAAACTAAAATGAACGTCATTGCGCTTAATTGCGGGTTAATTGTTCGATGGTACCGTCGTCGCTTGCTCTATTAATATTCAATATCTATGGTTCTAACAGTTGATTGATATTATCTGCTGAAATAATAGGCTTGATTTCATGCACTTCATCTATATATATAAAAATCAATGCCACTTTTCGTTGTAATTTTATAACTCAAGAACGGGCTCACCTATCCAAGCCAAATGTTTAGGCTTTGTTCGGACTATTTAGTAGATGGTTTATGTGAAGTTTGCACAAAATCGGTCGAGCGGTTCTTCATTTATCACATTTTTATTATTTCACTTTATACGTAGCGAAGCACGTACCGGGCCGCTAGTTGTAGTATATTATTGAATCTATGCCCCATGCCCCATATAATTATGTATGTATCTAAAATCAATCAACGCAATATGACGCTTCTTCCATTTAGCGGTTTTTTTGTATCCATCATACCGATATCCTCTAAAGATAACCCATCCATCTCTTTTTCGGTCTTCCTCTTCCCGTTTATCCATCCACTTTCATCTTCATAACCACGACTTTCATTCTTCCCCATAACATGTCCATGCCACGATAAGCAGTTCCCTCTCTAGTTCTCAGTCACTGGCGCTACTTCTAATCTTCCCCTTATGTACATTCCTTATCTTATCCATTCCACAAATCCATCTCAACATGCTCATCTCATCTGCATGATATCGTCTTCACTTCTACTTCATCATCATCATCATCGGCCTATAATGTCCCACTGCTGAGCACAGGCCTCCTTTCACAAATGAGGGTGAAAGGGACTGGGCGATACTCCACCACACGTGCCCACTGCGGATTGGTGGAGGTAGGCTAGTGGTCAACCTACTGTTGGAATTTTTCAAGCCGCCTAGGAGGCATCCAACTAGCTTAACGACTATCAAAATTAAGTGATAACCGGGACCAACGGCCTTAAGTGCCTTCCGAAGCACGGAAACGCTCGATTTTAAATACCACTAGGCGGTCACCCATCCAGGTACCGACCACGACAGACGTAGCTTAACTTTGCCGATCGATTAGGAACGACTAATCATGCTACACCACGAGCGCTTCTACTTAGCGGAGGCTAATTTCAAGAGTTTCGTATATAGAAAATTCCAGAGAAAAGTTACCTAATGTCTGAAATGCACGCAAATCCTGGGCGTTTCGCTAGTAATTACGCAACAGATGGGTAAAACATTTTGAATTAGTAATGTACCCTCATTTAACTAAGATAATCATACGACACGTTTCCCTAACTTTGCACATTCGTCACTGAAGTGTGCTTACGGGATAGGGTCACCAAGTTATACGTGTAAAGGAAATGTCCTGAAAATTTTCACCAATTTAAAAAAATTGTGTAAAATCTCTTTTTAAGTGGCGATGCATGATAATGGTGCTGATTCTGTTGTTCACAGTTAAACTAATTTAGTCTCGCTATATCTCTTTCTAACAAAGAACATAAGAAAAGGATGGTAACAAATTTAGTCCTGTCAAATTAGTCCAATTTCTTGTTTTCGACGTAAATTCGTCACCATTAATTTGGTTACGTCTATTTACCCGCAAATAAAAAGGGCAAAGACTATGACAGCTTTAAATATGTGTAAAGAAGTTATATTTTGATCAAAGCAGCGTTGTGTCGGGGGCCGCTATGTATGTAAATAAAATAAAAGTAGGAAGCTACGCTGTCTACAACAACATTAGCGGCCCCTAACCGACGACGACGCTTTGATCAAAATATTACTACTTACTCGGATTAAAGCTACTTATATTATTCAAATATCATTTCAACTTTTTAAAGATTATTTTTTGTGTTGGGAGGTTTTTTTTTTTTTACCTTTTTGGTCTTGAAGCCGCAAAATGGAAAAAAGAACCTGTATTTTCAAACTAGGAAGGTCTGATTGAATAAGGATTGATAATTGGTAATTAATCTTCTCTCCCTCTCATCCATCTAATCTAATGGTCTATAGCCAGAAAATAAATTGTATGGTCACCCTACAAGGGTTGCCCACAGAACATCTGGTGGTAAATTTTACGTACAATTTAAAACTTTCAGGCATGTAAGTGGACACAATGTGTTTGTCTTTCGATCCTTTACGTTTTAAATTGCGTAATTATTGTTTATATTGTAGGAAAAGGGTGCCATGTTGTTTAGGAAGGTTCATATGTAGGTAGGTAGGTAGGTACTATATAGTTATGTCAATTATATTTACTTTGCTCACCTAAACATATTTGCCGGCTTATATTTGCTGCCATCCCTCATTATAAAATTGTTGTAAAGCTCGTGATATTATATACCTAACTAGCAGACCCCCCGCGGTATCACCCGCGTACCTACGGTTTGAATTTTCTCCTTCGAAAACCAATGCACGCCACTGATTATTAGACCCAAAAAATCAAACACAGATATTTTTACAATTAAAACTAAAAACCTGTATTATACCTACACTAAAAAATAGAACTCAAAGAATCTTATTTAATTATTATAACAACAAATGAGAAAGAAATTAAATTAACTACAATCAAAATATTCATTCTAATGAAATAGAGAAAATGAACTTTTTTTTTTCACTGGCGTCATGCGGGTGTGTGTATTTTGGCAATTTCCAGTTATATTATATAAGTTCTAGTCACAATAAATTTCACATAGTCCTCATGCAGTCAGTCACCGTCCATAAAAGTCATGTTATACTACAGTGGTAGTCATGTACTAAAACTCTTCACGGACTTTTGAAAAGACACGATACACATAATTCATTTCATTTCACGTCACTGGTGCACATGGATTGATCTTTATTGGATAAAATACCACCGATAATATGCAATAAAACTCAAAATACACGAATTTATGAAAATAAAAATGAAAACGCAACGTCACTCTGCAAGTTCCCGCCAAAAACCCAAGAAAATGAATTTCCAAACAAATTTCGAATTCTAATCCGATTAAAATATTCTTTTATATTTGACATTCCAATTTTAAAGAGCATTTCAGTTACCAGAACAAAAGGCAGATAGAGCGCGCGAAACACGGGAGTGAGGCCGAAAAAAAAGCAATTAGGTATAAATTGAAAAACACATACCAGGGGGGCGATTACGTAACTAAATTTCAATAATTTTCGAATTGAAATCGGTTCAATATAGCGGTTTTCTGATAACTTTTTTACGTTCTGATAACAAATACAAACAGTGGTTCAATAGAAATGGAAACATTTCCGATTTTGTTATATTTCTACCGATTCAGAGGTTATTTCAATCAGAATTTCATAAAGTTACGTAATCCACGTACTGGTATTCGCTTTTGAATTTGTATTTGCTATGTTTAAAAGCTGCTGTGTGCTAATTTATTAAAAAGAAAGTATTTTTCGTTAAATAAAGTTTTTTAAACAAAGCAAATACAAATTCAAAAGCGTACACCAGGTAGGTGTTTTTCAATTTGTATTTGCTTTTTTGGCCTCACTCCCGTGTTCCGTTCGCTCCATCTGCCTTATTCTGTAATCTGTGAAAATCAGATTGAGATTTCAAACATGTGTCAAAATAAAAAATGAAATTTAAATCAAAAGTACTAAGGAGTATTGATATCAACTGCGATATAAATCACCCCTAAAATAACTTTCTACCCCTTTTTGACCCCGTTAGGAGATGAGTTTCAATAAAATATGAAACACGTCTTCCATCTATTCTGTTAAAGAATGTTTTTGCAAAATTTGAAGTAGATCGGACCAAGGAATCACGTTGTCCCATACAAACTTTGCCCCCGTTTTTCACCCCCTTAGGGGTAGAATTTCGGAAAATCCTTTCTTATCTGATGCCTACGTCACACAAAGAACACACCCTCCAAGTTTCAGGTCTCTACGATCAGCGGTTTAGGCTGTGCTTTGATTGTCAGTCAGTCATTCAGGACAAAGCATTTTATATGTATAGATTATAAATACTTATACCATTAGATTATAAAAACATGGTACTAAATTGCTCTTCGACTTTTGACATTGACTGTACCTACCTTACTCAAAGTGTGCTTCGTGGAGCCCTAGGGCTCCGCAATTGTGCTTTTAATAATATTTTGTTACCAGTTAAACCAATAAGAGTAGGGCAGTTGACGCTGTAAAATTGTGACGTCACTTGCTAGTTTTTTTTACACACGGTCATCTGATCCCAAACTAAGCTGAGCTTGTACTAATGGAAACCAGATAACTGATATATACATACTACTACTTTTCAAATCAAATCAAATCAAATCATTTATTTTGTTTTGTTTCGTTTGTAAATAAATACTTAAATATACATAATTGCACCCAGACGCAAAACATACAGACATGTTCATGCACACAAATGCATGTACTGTGTGGGAATCGAACCCACCACCTGCGGCGCGATAGGTGAAATCCTAACCAACTGCACTAACTGGCCCGTCAAAATTCTTGTATTTCATACAAACCTCCACATAAACAATCGTTTCTGATATTTAATTAAAAGTTGCTGATTTGAAATGTCGTCAAATACCCTATCCTACTTACTTACGTATTAATATTAATAATTGGACTGTTTTACAAAAAACTTAAACCGACTACAAAGTACACTAAGAAGTAATCAAATCCTGATCTGATAACAATGGGATCAAACGGGAAGTGTACTCTTCCAGACAATTTTTTTTTCCAAATCGGTTAATAAATGACGGAGTTATGAGGTAACAAATATAAAAGAAAAAAATACAACAGAGTTGACAACCTCATCCTTTTTTTGAAGTCGGTAAAAAATGCAAAAGTTTGTATGTATTTTTGTAACTCAATTTCGCTCTATTGACTAAACGGATTTGAATGAAATTTGGGAATCATATAACTTTCTCAAATAAACTCCAGAAAATGCAAACCCTACTTTAACATTAATAGCACTTGTAAACACGTACGATTGTTACGAGACGTTAAACGGATTTACGATCTAACTACTATAAATTGAATACATTACATTGATGGCTTTTAAAACTGTCCAGCTGTGCATATAAACGAAATAATTGGAAATTTATGCAAATTAGAGCACTACATAAACGAACAATTAAAGTCTTATTATAAATTCACTGGCGTAAATTGGAACATGGTAAATGTGGTGTGTGGGTCCGAAATGAGGACATTCGTAGGAGAACAAAAATGACGGACATAGCTCGTAGAGTTAGTAAGCTGAAGTGGCAATGGGCTGGCCACATCGCTCGAAGAGCCGATAACCGATGGGGAGGAAGGTTCTCGAGTGGCGACCACGTACTGGTGCGCGCCGAGCGGGACGACCTTCCACTGCGGTGGACCGACGACCTGCTCAGAGTCGCTGGGCTGGATGCAAGCGGCCCAGAACCGTTCGAAGTGGAAATCAATGGGGGAGGCCTATGTTCAGCAGTGGACATCCATGGGCTGATATGATGAAATGTGGTAATGTCACTTTTTAAAATAATATTGCCATATTGTATTGTAATAGAGTTCACTACGAGTGAGTGACTCATGAATCACTGATGAGTTGAGTATATTCAGCTCACTTGCACAAAGTGAATGTGAAAATACCTAATATAAATAATATTTAGATTTTCTACTAATGGCAACAGTGGTAGATTTATTTATAGTATTATTAAATAAGCAGTTAATTAAATTTACAAAGTTTATGAATGCGTCAGTGCCTCGAGGATTGGTTTGGGAAGGTTTTGTTGGTATATCGATTAAAAAAAAAATCGTGAAATTAGTAATCAAAATGACTGACTGATTGATGAATCCTTTTGTCACAACACTATTAGTTTCATCAAAAACTGGTATTTAAAACTATTAAATTTAGTCCAGTGAATTAATTATACATTGATGCGAATTAGAGCAGTAAGTAATACAAGTAAAACAAGACAACCCCCTTATTTTGAGAGAGGTAGAGCATAGCGTTTATTCGCTCAAACAGCAGCTCGAATTGGCAAATAGGTACACTCCACCTTACAGAATACCGCAGCCAAATAACTTTATGTCGTGTAAAGTTGTGTTCCTGCGCGTGAGTAAGGTCACCAGAGCTCATATAGGGGACGGGGGAAAGGTTGGAAAGGTTCTTGTTTTGCACTCGTCCATATGGCTGCGGTAACCGCTTACCACGGAAAATATTTCTTTTCTCTGTGCCGCTTACCATCAGGCGGGCCGTACGTATACTTGTTTACCGACATAATCGTATAAAAAAACCGTTTATAGGAAGTAAACATATACGTCTCTTTCTAATGTCATATAGCAGAAAGAAGCCGGACTATCTTAAAACCTGAGTTTTACAAGTCTTTCTTTTATAATAAGACTATAATTCTAATATTTACTAAAAGACTAAAGATAAACTTACGCCCGATTTTTCAGTACGTAGAGAAACCTTGGAGCTATTCCTGTGATAAGTCTAAACAAAAAACCGGCCAAGTGCGAGTCAGACTCGCGCACCGAGGGTTCCGTACAAACCTTTAGGTATATAAGTAAATGGTAGTATAGACCTGAGTATTTGATATGAATTTCAATTTATGACGTATTAAAAAAAACTACTTACTAGATCTCGTTCAAACCAATTTTCGGTGGAAGTTTGCATCGTAATGTACATCATATATTTTTTATAGATTTATAATTTTTTATTTTAGAAGTTACAGGGGGGGGGACACACATTTTACCACTTTGGAAGTGTCTCTCGCGCAAACTATTCAGTTTAGAAAAAAATTATATTAGAAACCTCAATATCATTTTTGAAGACCTATACTATAAGACCCCACACTTATGGGTTTTATAAAGTATGGGGAACCCCCAAAATTTATAGTTTTTTTTCTATTTTTGCGTGAAAATCTTAATGCGGTTCACAGAATACATCTACTTACAAAGTTTCAACATTATAGTTCTTATAGATTCGGAAAAAAGTGGCTGTGACATACGGACGGACAGACAGACAGACAGACGGTCAGACATGACGAGTTCCGTTTTTTGCCATTTGGCTACGGAACCCTAAAAACTGTTATATTTTCAAGTTAACAGCCAGATACTTATTTCAAATTGAAAAATCGGCCCTAATGTTATGTTGGAGTCGTAGCCAAGACTTCGTTTTAGATTGAATCCCTAAGAAGCGAAAGCAAAATACTTTTGGAAAAAATCATTTCCTCCCAGTTTCAAAAGTTATTTCACAGGTAGTACGAATTGTATCGAATAACTACGAGTAATCCCGTAATGGCTCTAACTAACGGGAAACAGTCACAAGAAGCTCGCAACTTCAAATCTCTGAAGATGTCAGATAAAGGGATTCAAAGTTGAACTTTAAAGCACTCTGAGAGGGTAATGAACAATTAAGCTTTAAGTTAATTAAGTGCTTGATGAAAGCTTATTTTACAACTTAATGTATTTTACAAATTATGGTCCACGTAATGCGTGTAAACAGACGTAATTATGTTTAAATGTATTTCTCATGTCAGTGAATACGGCCCGCCTGATGGTAAGCGGTTACCGTAGCCATATGGACGCTTGCAACACACGAAGCATCGCTCATGCGTTAGCGACCTTTCCCCCCTCCCCAATGAGCTCTGGCGACCTTACTCACGCGCAGGAACACAACTTTACACAACATAGAGTTATTTGGCTGCGGTATTCTGTAAGGTGGAGGTACTTCCCCAGTCTAGCTGCTCGTTGAGCGAATAAACACTATGCTCTACCTCTCTCAATAAACACTATGCTCTACCTCTCTCAAGGAGCCTTCTAAAATCACCAATACTTACTATTTTTATTATTAACACCCATATCAAACGTCCAGCTAAAGGAAAACCGACAGACATAGCCAAAGCTCTTCTTATTATGATTCTTGTTTTTTTTTTAAATTGATCCACTTTTGGAGGAGAAATCCAGGGATTACGAAATAGCGATTTCGTCTAATTTAAATAGGTATAATCGGTCCAAGCTGTATTTGTCTCTATCGCCCTCGGGCGGGAATAGTTCGGGCACAGCGCGACAGCAATAGATATGTTAAAAACCTATTTTCCAAATTTCTTGCAGCCATCCTTTCCTCTTAAAGTTCACGAAATTACTCGTGAAAAGAACAAACATTCGTCTGTATGTTTGTAAAGTAAATCTGTCTAGATTTACTTTCGGATTAATAATATTAGTATGTTCCTTTATTATTTACTAGCTGTCCCCAGCGGTTTCACCCGCGTTTCCGGGATAAAAAGTTGCTTATACTATTACTCATGAATTTGGCTATAATATACAGAAAGAATTTTCAGAATCTGACTGGTAGTTCCAGAGATTTGCCCGTTTAAACAAACATAAAAACTGTTCCATTTTATTTTATTAGTATAGATAGATTTTCAATTGATTTTGGTATCGTATTAAATCATTTCTCGCGGGATAAACCAGCCTGAATTCTTCTCCAAGCGAGGTTTCAAAGATAAAACACATCGGTCCATCTTTAAATACAATGGGATCCAGGGAACCCGCGCCTCGGGTCAAGCATAACAAAGTGATTTTTCATTCTCAACCACACGATTTATCAATTGGCAGATCAGCCCCAGTAGAGTGAGGGCGGTGTGCGTCAGCTGCCCTGAAAGTTTATGTATCCGAGGACGATTTGAAGAGAAGTTTTATCTCCCCCGGTTTGTTTGATTTGTGTTACGTATGTGAGAACTGCTGAATTGATTTTGGCAATGAGGAGTTTTCTTATGGTGCGTCCATGCTTGGCGAACCGAGCACGAGCCGAGCCACGAACGAGCACACTGCGAGCACGATTCGCGTAGCGTGGACGAACGAGCGCGATTGTCAGTTTTTTCACGAACAAAGGATTCGCATCGTGCTCGTTGTAGGTTCGTTCGTGGCTCGGCTCGTGCTCGATTCGCGTAGCATGGACGCACCAATATGATACCTCTAAGCTCAAAATCTGTTGATAATTCGAATCAATTTGAACTTTAAGTGCACAATTTGACCGGTATTTTGACCATAGAGGTATCATAAGAAATTCCTCATTGTAGATTTGTTGTATTTTGCTTCGTATTGCGGTTCATTCTTGTTACTTTCTGGCGCCTCGAAAGGTTGTTATGATAAGCTATTTAACTGTACCATTTGAATGTAGATACAAATTTAAAAAAAATATGTTTTGAATGTCTATAATTAGGTACCTACATTTCAAACTAGATTTTCCCTGCGGTTTCACCCGCGTACGTTTTTTTTTCTTGCGCGGAACCATTATATTTTTTTGATATAAAAGTAGTCTAAGTTACTCCTTATAACATCAGCTATCTGCCAGCAAAAGTCCCGTCAAAATCGGTCCTGCGTTTCGGTAATTAGGCGGAACAGACAGACAAAAAAACATATTTTGCAATAAGTACTGTAAATACATTCATATGCATTAATTAAAAAGATTTTATTTATATATTACAAACAGACACTGTATAGTTATTTATTTTCAACAAATATGTACAAATTACAATTTATATTATAGGAAATTTCCTCAAGCCTGCCGCTGATTCCGATTAACGGCAAGGTTCCCAGAAGGCTGGCAGCGTTTCATCTTTGGATAGCCAAGACGATCCCTTGGGGGAAAAAGCTCCCCACCCACTGGTCTTGAACAGACACTTCAATTGTATTTATTGTCATTTAAACCTGGTTCTGCTGGCGGTCTCGACGGTTTTACACCACAGCATTACAAAGATCTTGTCTGTGGTGCCGCCGGAGACGCTGGTACCAAATTATTACCGAAATTAACCTCTCTTATAAATTTAATGTTGGCAGGAAAGGTGCCAAGCCCATTCACTGAGATCATTTATGGGGCCAACCTTTGCGCGCTGTCCAAAAAAGATGGCGGAGTAAGACCCATCGCTGTGGGTAATACTATCCGTCGTATGGCCTCCAAAATTTGTTGTCGTCACATTCTCCCGAAACTTTCGGAAATATTTCAGCCCATTCAACTCGGTTTTGGCTCAAAGGGAGGTTGTGAGGCAGCTGTTCATGTGGCTCGGACCTTTCTATTAAATAACGGAGGTGAAGTCCTGCTTAAAGTTGACATAAAAAATGCATTTAACTCTGTCGATAGGGGCGCTTTATTGACCCAAATTCGGGATATCTGCCCTGACATATATCCTTACCTTTGGCAATGCTATGGGCACCCATCAAAACTTTTTTTCAGAGAACACCCACTTATTTCCGCCATGGGTTGTCAACAGGGCGACCCTCTCGGTCCAGCTATCTTCAGTTTGGCCATCCATTCAATTATTTCTGGGTTACAATCTAAATTTAATGTATGGTATCTAGACGACGGTACGCTGGGGGGTGATGCGGCTTCCGTTCTCAGTGATTTTAAAACATTGACAGAAAATTTTAAAACGATTGGCCTAGAATTTAATAGCTCCAAATGTGAGCTCCTTATTTCAGATTCTTTCCCAGAATCTGAAAAACCAGAATTAATTCAAAATTTTAATGTTTTGGCTCCCAATATTAAGTTACTGTCAAGGGAGTCACTTCATCTTCTCGGAGCCCCCGTCTTAGATGAATCCATACCTAGTTTCTTTGAGAAAAAGATTCAAAATTTTAATGACTCTTCAAATAGACTTTATGAAATGAATGCCCATTATGCATTTTTTATTGTTCGACTCTGCCTTTTCGTGCCTAAGTTTACCTATTTGCTCCGCAGTACGCACTTATTTAAATTCGTTCACATATACTACATACATATATAGATATACATATATAGATACTTTGGATAGTATGATCAAAACGTCTCTTTCCAAAATTCTAAATTGCAGTTTTTGTGAAAACAAAGTGTGGTCTCAGGCCACCCTACCCGTGTGTTATGGTGGCCTAGGAGTGCGGGAAATTTCAAGCATATCAGTACCGGCTTTTCTATCCTCGGTATACAGTGTGGGCAGCCTCGTCAGATCTGTTTTGGACCCTTCTATTGGATCTGTTGAGGTTTCTTACCTGTCCGATGCTAGAGACGCCTGGCAGGCAGCTTGTCCAGGCACAAATATTCCGAGCTTGAGTCACTCTCAGAGAGCGTGGGACAAGCCTCTTTGTGAAAAAACTTGGCAAAATTTATTTTCAAACTTTTCAATAGATACAGACCGCGCGCGCTTGTTAGCCGTCTCTCAGAGTGACTCAGGTCACTGGCTACAAGCTATTCCATCCACAAATACCGGGACAATGTTAGACCGTATAACATTAAGTCTGTGTATTTGCCTCATCGCTGCCGCTGCGGAGACCTCGTCAATGAGCTCGGCCACCATGGACTTTCGTGCTCCCTAAGTGCTGGTCGAATATCACGGCACTCGGCTATTAATGACATT
Organism: Achlya flavicornis; assembly: GCA_947623365.1. Classification (NCBI taxonomy): domain Eukaryota; kingdom Metazoa; phylum Arthropoda; class Insecta; order Lepidoptera; family Drepanidae; genus Achlya; species Achlya flavicornis. The sequence continues at coordinate 13,166,322 of OX392482.1, forward strand.
ATCCGCAGGGCTCTTGTTGTCGCTAACGTGCCTTCCGTACTGGAACCAGTCGGTATTGCGCGGGGCGATGGCAAGAGACCGGATGGTATGTCTTTGATCCCTTGGAGTGTCGGCAAGTCGCTGGTGTGGGATGCCACATGTGTCGATACACTCGCGCCATCTCACTTACCGGCGACTTGTAAAGCTGCAGGGGCAGCGGCGGCCAGTGCGGAAAATTCAAAATTCAAAAAATATGCATCGATTGGACCCAATTATACCACCTTGTCGCACCTTGTCTTCAAAATTGATCGAGACCTCCGGAGACCAGCGGGCGGGGAGCTTTTTCCGCCAACGCGTCAGCTTGGCTATCCAAAGAGGAAACGCTGCCAGCCTTCTGGGAACCTTGCCGTTAATCGGAAGCAGCGGCAGGCTTGAGGAAATTTTCTATATATAGATTATATTTTGTAAATATAGATTGTATTTTGTACATATTTGTTGTAAATAAATAAGTTGAAGATTAATTTATTTGTATATATATATGTTCTTGTTACATTTATCATATTTCAAATCAATTCTGAGTCACAAAGAGTATCTGATATAGGTTCGATGTGTCAAATGGCGTGGAGGTCCGACCTGATTGACCACAGGTCATTGGTTCTATTCCCACCTAGAACAAACATTTCAGTGCTCAGACCTCTAATGACCGCGTCTGAAGAAAGCCGAAGGATTCCATTTCAACACTACAAAAACAAATGTTTTTCACACATATCAGTACCATTAATCGCGTCACCTCATCAACGTGGGGCACTTTACGATCCCCACGTACCGCGAAATTGTAAATTGAAATGTGCCCCACATCCCGCCAAATCGGATGCAAAGCGTTTTCCAATGACTGGCTATTATTCACCGAGCACGTTTATTTACGGAGGCTCGTCCGACTAACATGTGGTGGAATGGATGTGTGCGTGTTGGGAAGTGGATGGGAAGTACGTGGTAAAGAAGCCTGAGGAATATTCATTAGTGCATATTGCTACTTCAAATATTGTTCAACATTTCAATAATCTAAATCTTAGTTGGATTTGATAATAATAACTAACCTTTTTCTGTCTACCTAGGGTTTTTGTCTGAAATAAAGTCAAAGCCAATTATTCAATCAAAGCTAAGTAGCTTTGATTGAATATTTATTAATTGTGGTTGAAATTTACCACCGGAATTTTATTAAAGCTAGCGTCCATCCTACGGAAGAATCTAACGATCGAGACTGAGGCGAATCAAAATGCATCATACACCATCACATCAATAAAAAATAACAGGCGCGAGTGCTATTCACCTCGAAAAGAGTGAGCTCCGCTTATGTCGTTGTTTTTGGTAAATCCTTTCTTAGGTTACAAAAGGAAGTAGTGAGTTCAAACTATGAACAAGCCAGTTCGTTGCACATACCCGTGTCCACGGCACATACTCTAGTACCGTCGCTCTATAAATATATTATAGTTAATATATTATACATAGGTGGCCGTGTTGTTCCAACATATTTGAGCACTTTCTTCTAAGTCATTTAATTTCTATATTTATGTATTTGTAGTCACAATGACTCGCATTATATATTCTATCTATTCAATATTTGTATTATTATTTATATATGTCACTATTTTATGTTTCAATATATATTTATAATTAATTGTTTTATTTCAATTATGTATGTACTTATTTCACACCACACATTTATTTATTTATGTCAGTCTCACCCCGTGAGCGTGATAGATTTAATGGGCCGATCATCATTAAGAAAGTGCTGATCATCTCATTTAAAAAGATTATAAATATCGACTAAAAATAAATAAATTAATATATCATCTGAATATATCGATGTGCTAAATTTTAATCCTGAGTTGCCAAGTTGTCTAAACTGTTTCTAGTTATGTAATTACTATTTACTTAAAGTTCCACATTATAGAATGAAGAAACATCGGAATTAAAGTAGGGTAGGTATTAATAAATAAATCACAAGACCACAATTTTGAACTGATTTTACTCCCTTTAAATTCTAGTATAGATAATGGACAATAAGTATCAGATTACGTGATTCAAACGTTAGGATGGTTATTCTAATAGAATTATATAGCATATTTCAAAATCAGGTATACTTAACTATATCAGAGTACTTTATATTAGGTCGGAATAATAAATAATCATTTAGGCCAGACTTTAGAAAGTATTTATTCAAACATATCCATGGCCACAACTATGAATTTACTCTCAAATCTACTTCCGGTTCGGATGGCCGACCATATTGAGAAGATACCGGTAAGAAACTCAATATTAAGGTCTTATGTATGGCCACTACACATAAAGAGTTATTCTCAGTATATAACAGAAATACACAGAACACACATTATAAAATTATCAATAAAATTGTTACAGTTGACAATATCAAATATACTTATCTTTATATCGACGGGCAGTATCACGATTATAATAAGCAACCACTTCCAAAATACACAAGACTGAACTGAGCCCAGACCTTCCCGCTTATTTTATATTTTACAAGTGCACTTCAAGAATACAGACGGAAGTATCAACCAATCACAGAGACGGAAGTCTCAATACACCATAACCGGATACATTTTATCAGGAAGTGTCACTAATCTCATAATAACAAATTTAGTAAACCATTATCACAAAATTACAACATTCGTTGTTAATTATTGGAATAATTACTATCGAATTTAGGTATGATTAATAATATGATTTATCAAAGCCATTACATTGTTCAATTAAAATATCAATCGGAAGTCTATTGAAATCTCCTTACATTACAATAAAATGTTTATCAACAATTAAATTATCGCAGTAGTAATTTGATGACTTTGTAATTATTCCAATCCAATTATCATCAACATTACAATTTAAAATAACATTAAGTTACACCGGAAGTTTAATTTAATTATTGCACCGGAAGTTTAAATAATAATCAAACCTTCAGTTCAATAGTGTTGCCATTGCAAATAATAAATTTATCAAAAACTTATTTCAATAGTGTTGCCACTGCAAATAATACATTTTTGAAGTACTTATTTAACTCAAATATTTGACTCGGATTTAACCAAATATCTAACACGGCCAGACTGACATGTACTTCGTTCTCGAAGTACCAACAGTACAACAACATTTATTTACGACACCTGCTGTATTTCTGGCATCTAGGCACAACCACAAGGTAAACCACAGGTACAGCCACAGGCTTAAGCATAGCCAGAAGTACAGCAAAGCTAAGATTTAATTACAGACGACCCCCAGTATAACAGCGAGTAAAGTCACAAGTAAGGCCATTGTTACAATCATAGATATACAATATTTCTAATTACAATTTATCTTCATTTTCGAAGTACTAACCGTACAACAAAACATTTATCCATGATAAAAGGAAAATCAGAGATATAGCCATAGGTACAACAAAGCCAAGTTCCATTTACAGACATAACCACAGGTATAGCAGCGAGTACAGTCACAGGTATGGCCTTTGACACAATGATAGAAATAAAATATTATAAAATATAAATTATGTAAACATATGATAAAACTGTAAAACCAGTAGGTCTCTCCATTGAAATATATTTACCAAAAACTGATTGAACGATGAAGGAAGACTATCAGACTAAAATTGAATACAAATCCTTAAAACTACTGAATACATGTACATAGTTTTTACAGATTAATTAAATTCAGCTTGGCACCTCATCGAAATCGGCTGACGGTAAAAAGTTAATGAAATTCAATGAAATCTGCGTGAGCGAACCTCGGGCAAAAACAAATAAATCATAATTACTTAGTTCAAGCCATAACCAAAGTAAAGAGAAGTGTATCACATTTGATGCACAAGGGACAGGCCAGAACAATTTAAAATATATCAACAGTCCGTGAACACATTGTCTATCCACAATTACATACAAAAATACATTTCAAAATACATCTTATATCACCTCAGTATCCCAAAAAATTACCATGAATTAATAAAATTATATATTTGATTGAATCAATGAAATATTTTTCATTGTAACATAAGAGAAGGGAATTGATTTTAGCACAATAATAATTAGAATAATTATGTCAGAATTTCTACTTGTTCGACAAAAATTATAAACATTATTCATTAATTCAATCAATAAATCATTGATGCCGTGAATGACCCTTGATTAATTAATTAATCACCACAACACACTATCCCAATCTATATGAAATCTAGCATTTGGCACCAAGATTATATCATTGTACATAAATAAAATAATAGCTACAAATGTGGTAATACATGTGCTGTTGATGTACCTTTTCATAAATAAATTGTATCCTATGGATATTTTCAAATAATTTTGCATATTTATGAATATGTCTAATCTATCAAATACTCTAGTAACATCTTAAAATACGAATCTGAAATACATTTTGATTTTATTTTATGTAGGTACTTACGTAAAATAATTTACAACCGCTCGGTCACACTGACAATTGCAAAGAATCTCTCGAAGCAATTTTTATATTCAGAGCTGTTACAAACAGAATATCAGCATAATAAGTGTTATAAATATTAATAGAACATAGACAAATATAGATACAATTATTTTAATGCTTAATGTAGACATTTTATAAATATGACTATATCGGGTAATGTGATAGGTCCCACCACGGGCTGCCTCCGGGTGTGTAGACATTTTCACCAACCGATTATGTCGCAGCTTTTTTTTTTTTTCTTGTAACCAATTGCCTCGCAATACCAACCCCATTCACCCGCTGCCGGTGAGAAAAGTCAGTAGCAAACAATCAGTCGACCAGCGACATACAATTACCAATTGCCTCGCAATACCAACCCCATTCGCTCGCTGCCGGCGAGAAAAGTCAGTAGCAAGCAATCAGTAGACCAGCGACATACAATTACCAATTGCCTCGCAATACCAACCCCATTCACCCGCTGCCGGCGAGAAAAGTCAGTAGCAAGCAATCAGTAGACCAGCGTTTTCTTTTTTTTTGTTTCTTTCTTTTCTTTTAATATTCTTTTTTTTTTTTTTTTATATCTCCTGATATATAAATAATATTTATTTAATATATGTAAAGTAATATTTTCCAAAATACATGATCATTTCATATATACGAACAGACTTTTTTTTTTTTATAAGCAATAATATAATTCTTACATTTCTTAATACCCCTTAGAGCAAAGCTATCGCTCAGGAGAAAGGACAAAATTTCCTTCCAAAGGATCCCTTACAACTGGCATTTAATTTCTCGTAATGCCGATGGTCTCGACTAACATACCAAATCACCTACCTACTATAAAAAAACTATTATTACGAAAAATATTATTACGATGCGAAGTTTGCCATCAAACCGAGATCTCAATTGTATTGCCAAAAATGAAAACAACGCCGCACAATAGAAACAGTTATCCAATGGCCATAAAAATTTACAATAAGCTCCCATAGGACCAAATAAAAAAGTGTACCCTCATATTTATTTAAAAGCAAATTAAAGAAATTACTTGTTCAACAATGCTTCTATTCCTATCTCCTATCTTATTGACATACCGAATATAATTTTAATTATTGGCAATTATCTGAAATGTTGGAATTAACCTAACAGATTTTTGGATAGATTCATTAATCGATTTTTGGACCAGATATAATTCGCTCGGCCTACCTGAAGTTATATTTCAAACTAAATTTGAAGTGTGTCAGTTACCGTAGACATTTATCGCTCTACTAGATTATTACTTATATACCTACCACCATCTAGAATAAAAATACTCAATTGAGTTTCGTATTACATGGCATTAAAAATTTACAACAAGTTACCTCCAGACATCAAACCGAAACAAAATTAACCTATTTAATAAAATAGTTAAGTTTTTAATTAATAACTGTTTTTATACGATTGAAGAATATTTTAATAATTAGTCAAATATTTATGCTATGTAATGATATTAATTTAAGACAAGAAATCGATTGCTTTAAAATTGTATAAAACCTAGGGATCATTATATGACATGATTAAGCTTTATTTAGTTAAATGTTTTACTTCTGTAATTTATTATGATATGACTAGAAATACTATTTATTTAAAAACTGTTTAAATTTGAGTATGAACAATCTTAAGGGTCTCCGTGGCAATCAAAAGATTGCTGAATTATATAATTCTCTAAACAAAGACAACTTCATTTGAACCAAAATGTGTACCACTGTCGGTAACTAAAGAAGGGGACTATATGACTAATGAAAGGGAAACATTAATATTTTCAGGTATAACTGGTACTAATTCCTCAAAATATCGTTTCTGTATTACTTTTTTTTTGAGACAATCTTTACTAGCATAAAAATAAAAAGCCCTTGCAAGGCCTTACCAGACCAAATAACCAGCTTCATCATCTGCTGCTCCTATCGTCGATGGGTCTTCTTTCAGACAGGATGTAGAATAATTTTTCAAGAGTAATCCAACGGCTTATCGTCAGTCAAACAAAACTCGCACGATTTCTGGAAAAAACAAGTACAACATTTTAGTTTAAGGGCACAGATTTTGCGTATCCCACTTCTGATGATAGATTTAATGGGCCGATCATCATTAAGAAAGTGCTGATCATCTCATTTAAAAAGATTATAAATATCGACTAAAAATAAATAAATTAATATATCATCTGAATATATCGATGTGCTAAATTTTAATCCTGAGTTGCCAAGTTGTCTAAACTGTTTCTAGTTATGTAATTACTATTTACTTAAAGTTCCACATTATAGAATGAAGAAACATCGGAATTAAAGTAGGGTAGGTATTAATAAATAAATCACAAGACCACAATTTTGAACTGATTTTACTCCCTTTAAATTCTAGTATAGATAATGGACAATAAGTATCAGATTACGTGATTCAAACGTTAGGATGGTTATTCTAATAGAATTATATAGCATATTTCAAAATCAGGTATACTTAACTATATCAGAGTACTTTATATTAGGTCGGAATAATAAATAATCATTTAGGCCAGACTTTAGAAAGTATTTATTCAAACATATCCATGGCCACAACTATGAATTTACTCTCAAATCTACTTCCGGTTCGGATGGCCGACCATATTGAGAAGATACCGGTAAGAAACTCAATATTAAGGTCTTATGTATGGCCACTACACATAAAGAGTTATTCTCAGTATATAACAGAAATACACAGAACACACATTATAAAATTATCAATAAAATTGTTACAGTTGACAATATCAAATATACTTATCTTTATATCGACGGGCAGTATCACGATTATAATAAGCAACCACTTCCAAAATACACAAGACTGAACTGAGCCCAGACCTTCCCGCTTATTTTATATTTTACAAGTGCACTTCAAGAATACAGACGGAAGTATCAACCAATCACAGAGACGGAAGTCTCAATACACCATAACCGGATACATTTTATCAGGAAGTGTCACTAATCTCATAATAACAAATTTAGTAAACCATTATCACAAAATTACAACATTCGTTGTTAATTATTGGAATAATTACTATCGAATTTAGGTATGATTAATAATATGATTTATCAAAGCCATTACATTGTTCAATTAAAATATCAATCGGAAGTCTATTGAAATCTCCTTACATTACAATAAAATGTTTATCAACAATTAAATTATCGCAGTAGTAATTTGATGACTTTGTAATTATTCCAATCCAATTATCATCAACATTACAATTTAAAATAACATTAAGTTACACCGGAAGTTTAATTTAATTATTGCACCGGAAGTTTAAATAATAATCAAACCTTCAGTTCAATAGTGTTGCCATTGCAAATAATAAATTTATCAAAAACTTATTTCAATAGTGTTGCCACTGCAAATAATACATTTTTGAAGTACTTATTTAACTCAAATATTTGACTCGGATTTAACCAAATATCTAACAAGCGCATCTCGACTTTTTCAAGGGGCTCCACTGAAAATCAGTGCTGATGGTAGTACTTGCCACAGCATATGCTGAGTTGGAGTCCTTTTTGGCATCACACCACAAATATAAATTTACATTTATTATTTTCATGTATGGCATATTATAAATAAGAATTGTGTTGTTATTGTTTTTATTTATTGTTCTTTATAAGCTTCCGTTTTTGTTGTTTTCATTTTATTTTGTGTTTTGTTTCAATGTTTGTGTTGTGTGTGTGCCAAATAAAGATTTGTCTATTGTCTATTATATCTATGGGAATAACAAAGACAAAGTTAAGTATAAATATACCCCCATACTCATAAAGCGCTATTTAACTAATATACTGTTTAAAGCATATTAGTTACATAATGCTTTATGAGTAAGGAGAATAATGTCAAAACTTTCATAAAGTAACAGATGTAGTACCTATGGATATCAAAATCGGTTGCGACCTCAAATCTCTGAGTTTGTTGCAAGTTTTCTAAATTCCATTGATCTTCATGCTTGCTCAGAATCAATTCAATAACCACAAAATAGCCTTAAATAATATGCCTACTACATTCTGTGGTGTAGACCAACTTAATTACAACGATTTAGCCCAAATTATTCGACCTAATTGATGCAAGTTCATTATAGTTACTTAGAAAGCCTGTGTTCGGTGAAAGTTCTGAAACCATTTCGGTCAGCTGTGAACTAAACTCGATATTTACTAATTTATTACGAGTGGCATGCAATTTTGAAAAAAATAACCATAGCGTATTCTTTCTTAAAAAATCAATATCTCACAAAAATCATCAACTACACTTTGTAAAAAAAACTGATATTTTCTATAGCACTCCATTAACACTTAAGGTCATCGCACACTATATCAGCACCGCTCGATCGCAGCAACGGCCCGGCACCGCCTCAACTCAATACTACCACTAGCTGCCAGCTAGCTGCTGCTCGCGGGCGGCGCGGCGCCGGTGAAATTGGTGGCGCGGCTTTGGCAAGATACCACTTGCTGGCGACACGCAGCAAGGGAGCGAACCGCTCGCTGGAAGCGTGTGGTCTGCAGGACTAGTGGCTTGTAGCGGCAAGCGCGCTTGCCGCGATGCGTCTATTCTATTTTATCTAGTCATTGTAAAATTTACTTTAACGCACACGATTTAGAGGCCGCATTTGCATGGCAATGTAAATGCTGAGGCTTAGCCCTGCTGTTATAGTGAGCGGTGACCCTGAGGCTTGCAGATAAGACTCGCGTCTGTAACTACTTACGAAAATATCTAATAGTTCCAGTCAACAAATTAAATTGATACGTATCTTATGTTTGCGTGTGAAACCAATGGTATCAATTGTCACATAATTATTTGTTACCCAATAATATATCATAACTACAATTAGAGAAGACTTAATTTTAAATTAAGACATCACGGATGAAATAACAATAAACAATGCAAAGGACAACATTATAAATAAACAACATTTAAGTAACTCACTGGATTTAGATCTGAGTGAATAATGTATTATTAGAGACGAAGATTACTGAGAGGAGATAAATTATGAATGAAAAAGGAATTACAAACATTGTGTAAAGGAAAGGAGAGGCGAGAATTAAATATTCAAAATAGATGTTACAATCTCACCATCTAATTTCTCTCTTATATACTGGGTGGAGATTTCGAGATGGCATATTTTCGAAACCTATGTCGAGTTAGTAATGCTGAATAACTTTTACTATGGGACCAACACTACGTTAGTATTATTATTTATTCTGTGCCAACACAGAATTCTCAAAAAAAAATATTTACTCTTCATTACATTATGATAGAGCAAGGGTGACATTTACTATGAGAAGTAAAAAAAAAATCGAGGATTAACTATTGGTCCTATAGTAAAAGGAGTTTCAGCATGATTTCGAAAATATGCCATCTTGAAATCTCCACCTGTTATAATCTCACTCTCACTATACTATGAATGTGAAAGTTTGGATGTTTGCCCCTCAATCACGCTTCAACAACTAAACGGATTTGGATGAAATTTGGTGACTTTACGTGCCTGACGAAACACGGAAAAGCTTTTCAAATTCAAATTCAAATTCAAAATCTTTATTTGCAATACAGGTACATATAAAAGGTGGTACAAGTTAAAAGGTAGGTATCACTGTATTCGCCATGTGTGGCGTGCAAGTTGTCGCTGCCGACAATAAAATTAGTACACTAAATATAAATTAATTATGAGAAGAACAATTCAATACAAAAAATACTATTAATACAATTACAATGAAATAAGATTAACAACAACAAAAAAACAAAAAATATAATGTCAGAAAAATGTTTCACCCTCTGTGAGGTAGCTCGGTTAGAAATACCACTAGACGGTCACCCATCCAGGTACCAACGACGGTGGTAGCTTAACTTTGCCGATGGACTAATCATGCTACACCACGAGCGCTACGAACCAGTATTACAGTCAGAATATAAATAAGTGCCTCCGAAGGACTATTTGAAAAAATAACTTACATTTCTTATTTGGCGATCGTAAATGTAAATAATGCCTGTTTGCCTTCTAATTATTTTACCCAAAGGTTGTCTGAAGGAGATCTATTTATCCTAGTCTACACTGTTTTATCATTATTAGTTTAATTTAGTGAAAATAATTAACGCACGTTTTTAATTTTATTTCATATTTCGTTTGATGTCTCTGACCATCGCTTTTTTGACATAAACTAGGTGTATCATTTATCAAATAACCAAAGCAAAACTGTTTGAAATCCGATGGCCGCGTGTGGCAAAAATGGCTCAGGTTGTTTATTTTTATTTAGGCTTTGTAACTTACATTACGTTATCATGTAAGCTAGCTGTCGCCCGCGGTTTCACCTGCGTTCCCGGGATAAAAAGCCTATGTCCTTCTCCATACCATAGGCTATCTGCATGCCAAATTTCATGATGATCCGTTGAGTAGTTGAAGCGTGAAGGCGTAACAAACAAACTTACTTTCGCATTTATAATATTAGTTAGGATTTAAAAGTTTTTGCAATACCGCGACGTTTGGGGTCCTGGACGTTAGTACTATTATTTATTCTGTGGCCTGGTGGTCTATGACAGGATTTTCTGGCTCAGACACCAGTTCTTCACAATTCAGTTTTCGTGTGTTTTTATTGTCTGTAAATTTTGTAATGTTTTGTGAGGGAAATAAATTAGGTAGGTATATTGTTATTATTAATATCTACACTAATATTATAAAGAGGTAGAGTTTGTAAGTTGGATGTAGGAGTTTATCTCCGGAACTACTGAAAATTATTACACTAATAGAGCTAATAGGAAGCTATCCCTGAGTGTTATAAGCTACTTTTATCCCGGGAATGTGGGTAAAACCGGAGGTATAGCTAGTATAATATATATCTTACAGGCTACGTAGATTGGATAGGAGTACGTACACATGGACTTCCATTCAACTGTCCTTTATCCATTATGTTTACCGAAACATAGTTTGAATACTAAGTAGTTTTCTAACAACTGGAAAACTATTCAAATTCCTCGAATGTGTACGTAATTTTGAAGTTTATATTTATGTCCTATCGATATATGTTGCTGATTTGAGCTTCTTATAGTGCAATTCGCGTAGAAAGAATAAAAAACAAAGAACTAAAAAGTAAAAAAAAAAGATGGTCGAAATTTTTCATATTTCTACAAGGTAAGTATATTCTAAATTCAAAAGATTTGGGACTAAAAAGTAAATAAAAAAAATTTAAAAAAAAATACGCATCGATTGGACCCAATTATATTTTTATGCCTTTTGCGGTCGAGACCTTGGGACCGTGGGGGTCCAAAACACGCCGTTTTGCTCGCACCTTATCATCTACATTGATCGAGACCTCCGGAGACCAGCGGGCGCTTTTTCCGCCAACGCGTCAGCTTGGCTATCCAAAGAGGAATGACACCACTGAAAGTTCATTGGAACACAATTGAAATAGCAGACTTGGCCCTGGAGATCTCTTTTAGTGATAAGGCCGCCAATTGTAACACTTTATTACTTTTAAGTTTTGTTTGTAAAAAAAAAAAAATGATGTAACAATAAAGATCTATCTAAACACAGACTTGGACCCCAGGTCAAAAAATTGTTTCGTCTGTTACCTATATAATCATGTCATTATGGCTTCAAAGTGGTCCGAAATAAAATAGACTCGGCAATTTACTGTACTAATGAACCAGTAATCATTCAATGTCTCAAATAATAAAAGCCAAAAAATAATTTTGTATTCAAAAGAAAAAAGTATTTTAAACAATTCTTTCTTATCTTATTTCAGAATCAAATTAACTTTTGTTTAATGTTAGGCACCAGAATATTTATAGTCCCTAACAAACCCTAAGTAAATAAAGGACTCCGCGACCTTCCAGCACTTTTTCGCTCTTATTTAAATATCTAGACATCGCTGGAATCTTTTTCTTAATTTAATTTTCGTTTAACCAAAATCACACTAGTAAATCATGAGGCCAAAGTTGTTTATCACTTTTACACGGCTTAGTACTTAGTAAGTTTCAAATAAATAAATATCCTGGGACATTCCTCACACACGGCTATCTCATCCCAACCTAAGCAGAGCTTGTACTATGTAAACCAGACAACTGATATAATACTTATATACCTATATTAATTTTTATTTATAAATACATACTAATTTTATACCCAGACTCAGGACATACAGACATGTTCATGCACACAAATACATGTCCTGTGTGGGAATCGAAACCACGACCTACGCCACGATAGGTGGAATCTTAACCAACCGCGAAAAGACTAGCCCTTCGTGACCAACAACTGACAAATGACCATGTGTTAACTCCTAAGTAACGACTTTATTTTTGTTTGTAGTAGAAACGTTAAGAGAACATAATGTTTATTCGCTCAAAGAGCAACTCGATTGGGGAAGCAAAGCACCTCCGCCTTACAGAATACCGCAGCCAAATAACTTTATGTTGTGTTCCTGCGCGTGAGTATGGTCGCCAGAGCTTATTGGGGAGGGGGAAAAGTTCGGCAAAGCGTGAGTGCTGCCTCGTGTGTTGCAAGCGTCCATATCTACGGTAACCGCTTATCATCATCAGGCGGCCCGTATTGGGAGTCCATCCTCACATATTAAAACCAGAATTGTTTCGAACTATGCGGGCTTAAAGGAGTTTTCTTCCGCGGACGCTCAGATTGTGGAATGAGGTCCCCGCCGGTGTTTTCCTATTGGAGTACAGCATAGGGTTCTTCAAAAAGGGTGTGAAGTGATTTCTTCAGGGTCGGCAACGCGCGAGTGTGTTGGTGTTGCAAGCGTTCATAGGCTACGGTAACTGCTTACCATCAGGCGGGCCGTATGCTTGTTTGCCACCTTAGTGGTATAAAAAAAATGCTCTTCCACCTCTTTCATTATCGGACTCTTTCACATTTATTATACCTAAGTTGCATGTGTTCCATTATGTAAATTGCAATAAATGTCTATATGATTCCAGTTCAATGGCGTGTGGGGTCTACCAGCGGTGGTCTGCGACTGCTACATCGCGATGGATGTCACTTGCTCCACATCCAGTATATTCAACCTAGTCGCCATTTCTGTAGACAGGTAATGTATACCATATATCTATAACAACTTGAGCCTTCTGTCTGGCACACTAAGCACCATTCGAGCGAACCTTAACTTCAACTACGCCCTATATAACGCCAGGTGCCTGAACACCGGAAAGTGCTTGGTGACAGATTTTAGCTTTACGATGCTATGCCAGGTGAGTACCGTAAAATTGTGCTGTGTGCAAGTTGTGACAAGTGGAGCCACGCGGTTACGGCAATACTGCTAGACGTACTGCTGAGTTGCGGACTACGATAAATTGGTGGGGGGGCTGGTAGGTCTGTAAAAAGAACTAGATCAAAACAGATCGAGTCTCAAGAATAGATCGTGTTAATCCAAAATAAACTTAATATCATTGCTAAAGGTTCCAGATTCAAATGTTTTAATCTCGACTCAATACTTGACGAGCATTGATCGAAGTTCAAGAATACGGACCATAGTCAAGAGCGTAGACAGGATTGTATATGGGGGGGGCAGACAAAGAAAATCCTGGTATAAGAAGCGTCGCAAGCTATGAAGCTCGTCAAAATTACAGTTTACCAGCGAACGACCACTCTTCTAAGGGGGGTCAACTACCCCTCCCTGCCCGTACCTCGCTACGCCCATGACCATAGTGTCTTTTTTACGTAGTTATAGTGGATATTCTTTACTTATACATAGCGAGCCTAAGCTATACATAGATAAAAAAAAGAAAGATTTTCGGATTTTGTTTTGTATAACAGCTCTCTGATGCCAAATAAATATCATCTTGAGTTCTTTATCTATAAGCCCATAAGGCCCATCTATTTCCAAGCTTCCGTAGCTAGCTGCTCCCCTGCCAACCTGTAGATGTGGATATTACTTGCACATATCACAGTTTTTGGCCCTCGTCCCAACAAAAAAGCCTAGAGTTTTGGCAAACAGCCACCATGCTATAGGGTCGTCGGGCTATTCGTGATTAGGTAAAATCTTGATCACTATTACAGTGCAATATTGGTTTTTCTCTGGCATTGTTGGTCTTCAAACTGAAATAGGTAAATTTTGACCGAAACTGATTTGTTTGTAATGTAAGTGTTTTTCTATATGTTTGAAAAAAATTACCTCATCTTTTCTTCTTTTGTTTGGAAGGGTACACTTTTTTTATACCACTAAGGTGGCAAACAAGCATACGGCCCGCCTGATGGTAAGCGGTTACCGTAGCCTATGGACCTGCAACACCAGGGGTACCACTCGCGCGTTGCCGAATCTGGAACACTTCCCGTTTGGTCCCATATTGTCATCAGGTCAGGATTTGATTACTTTTTAGTGTACTTTGAAGTCAGTTTAAGTTTTCTTGCAAAACAGTTTTCGATTATCGGTCAAAAATTCAAAATTTTTGAGCGCTTATAGTTTTAAGATATTAATTAATTAACAGTGTTTCCATTTCATTGAGATATCCAAAGAAACATACGACTACTTCATTTTGTATGAAACTAACTCCCAGCTGACCTTTAAAACCCAAATTAGACCCGAGATAGTGTCACCACTTATTTTTTGCCCCTAATTAAGCGAAAATGTCAAGTTAATCCACAAGCACACATACATCCAGTTTATCACCGGATGCAGACATGTGACGGGTATGTGAAGTTCAATTCACATTATTGGTTGGGCATTCACGGTCACCTTTCTATCACATACAGGGTCAAACGATGGAGCCCCAGATGGAGGGAGGATAGCTAATTTAATTCTTTATAAAGTGTTCTATACTGCACTCATAGTTTTCTTTAATCTTATTTTTACTTGGGAATCTAACTAATAAAACTTTTATAGCCCAAACTAGAAGTCTACTCTCATCGGCATCATAATACATTAGTACATTATTTTGTATTATTTAGTACATTATCTAGCGCTGTAATGTTTTTCAGATTTTTCAGAACTACAGTTTTATCTTTAGGTTATGGGAATACGTAAGCCATGTAAAATGGTCACTTTAGATTTCGTAAAATAAAACGTTTTTTTTTTTATAGTACAGTCGAGGACATAAATATGTATACACTTAGTAAAATTCAACAACGGTTTCCTCTTAAACTACTGATTGAAATTAAGAGATAATATAAAGGTAGAATCTTCTAACATATACTATTATGATTTGTGTAATAGTTTAACACTTAAATGTTAAACATGCGAGAAAATTGCTTTTGAATTTCAAAAAGTGTATATATATTTATTTCCTCGACTGTACCTATAATTTTAAAGATCTATTCATTACTGAGTGGCTAAATGAAAATGAAATATTTTTTAGATTTCAGATTAAGTATCAAATAAATCGGTCGGTTTTCTGTTTGCTTTTAATTATTTTCTCATCCACTCTGCGAACGCATGTATACATCCATAAAAAGTAAATCCGTAATTGGCAGTATGTAACAACTGTATGACTTATTTCATAATGTAAAGTGCTGTGGATTTTGTATCATTTATAAAATAAATATCTGCTAGAAATGAGTAAATTTACAACAAATATGTAAAAATTACATTCTACATATAGAAAATTTCCAGTCTGCCGCTGCTTCCGATTGACGGCAATTTCCAGCAGGCTGGCAGCGTTTCCTCTTTGGATAGCCAAGCTGATGCGGGCAGAAAAAGCCCTCCGCCCGCTGGTCCCCGGAGGCTTCGATCATATTGATGACAAAATGGCGAGCTTCGGACCATAACACTATAAACTATATGAGGTTATGAACAAACTAAGTATGTGAGCCAGATTATAGATAGTTTAGCAAAATGACTGTGACAAATGAACGGACCGACAGACATGACGAATCTAATATTGATTGTAAGAACCTTAAAAAACAATTTAATTTGGAACTTAAAAATAGAATTGGCGTTTTATTTTCGACCGACAGGAACTTTTCAACAAATTTTCAACCAATACTAACCGACGTAGTATAAATGGACTCTTAAGCCCTCGTCGTCAGGGGACAGGCAGTTCACACGAAGCCAGATTTCCGTCGCCGATAAAATGGAGCCGTCACTGGCTAGACTATCATCCCGTCCCTTCCGGGGTAGGCAGGGGACTGATTTATCCCACTAGATCAACAAACGTTAAATCAACTTTTCGCATTATGAAAATGTGTTTCCATTCCATTTATTTCTATACACGTTGGAGATTTCGAGATGGCATATTTCCGAAACCTATGTTGGGTTAGTCATGCTGAATAACTTTTACTATGGGACCAATAGTGGATTCTCATTTTTTTTAACTGTTCTTACAAAATGTCAACCTTCATCATCATCATCATCAGCCTATAATGTCCCACTGCTGAGAACAGTCCTCCTTTCACAAATGAGGGTTAAAGGGACTGGGCGATACTCCACCACGCGTGCCCACTGCGGATTGGTGGAGGTAGGCTAGTGGCCAACCTACTGTTGGAATTTTTCAAGCCGCCTAGGAGGCATCCAACTAACTTAACGACTATCACAATTAAGTGATAACCGGGACCAACGATTTTACGTGCCTTCCGAAGCACGGAAACGCTCGATTTGAAATACCACTAGGCGGTCACCCATCTAGGTACCGACCACGACAGACGTAGCTTAACTTTGCCGATCGATTAAGAACGGCTAATCATGCTACACCACGAGCGCTTCTCCGATAACCTTACTCGATCATAATGTATGAAAAGTTTTTTTTTGACAATTCGTTGTTGGTCCCATAGTAAAAGTTGTTCAGCATGACTAATCCAACATAGGTTTCGAAAATATGCCATCTCGAAATCTCCACTCTATAGTTATATCAGTTGTCTGGTTTCCATAGTACATGCTCTGTTTCCCAGGCTTCTTTCTGACCTCCGGTGTCCCAGTTTACATTATATTTTGAATTTTTATCGGTTTTTAGGGTTCCGTAGCCAAATGGCAAAAAACGGAACCCTTATAGATTCGTCATGTCTGTCTGTCCGTGTATGTCACAGCCATTTATTTCCGAAACTATAAGAACTATAATGTTGAAACTTGGTAAGTAGATGTATTCTGTGAACCGCATTAAGATTTTTACACAAAAATAGAAAAAAAACAATAAATTTTGGGGGTTCCCCATACTTAGAACTGAAACTCAAATTTTTTTTTTTCATCAAACCCATAAGTGTGGGGTGTCTATGGATAGGTCTTCAAAAATGATATTGAGGTTTCTAATATCATTTTTTTCTAAACTGAATAGTTTGCGCGAGAGACACTTCCAAAGTGGTAAAATGTGTGTCCCCCCCCCTGTAACTTCTAAAATAAGAGAATGATAAATCTATAAAAAATATATGATGTACATTACGGTGCAAACTTCCACTGAAAATTGGTTTGAACGAGATCTAGTAAGTAGTTTCTTTTAATAGGTCATAAATTGAAATTAATATCAAATACTCAGGTCTATACTACCATTTACTTATATACCTACAGGTTTGTACGGAACCCTCGGTGCGCGAGTCTGACTCGCACTTGGCCGGTTTTTTAGATACATTTATTTTAGGCTCCTATAAGACGTTATTTTATGTATCGCAATAAGTTTATTTGTATCATTAATTTTGCATTCAAAAAGTTACAGAACTACACAATTTGGCTGCTTTTTATTGACAAGGTACCAACGCATGATTTTAAATAGTTTGAAAAGCATAATCTTTACGTGTACTGTCATGTCGTGTCATCTTTATCCTTACGAGTAATGCGCGAAACAAAAAACATTGAAAGACGTTTTAAAATTGACGATTTTACTTTCAACGCAAGAAATATTCATTCAAATTGAATTCAATCTTCTGTGCTCTAAAATTCATTTTATCTAAATGCATTTTCTTTTATTATACAATAAAATGTAGACTCTAAAGACCGTTTTCATGACATACCTAAGTACAGACTGTAAAATAAAAGCAGGTGAACTTACAAGTAATCGAGCGAAGATGCAAAGGGTCACAGGTACAGCACCGCTCCACTGATCCGTGAACGATCGCACTCAGGATCAATAACGCCTCATTTACTGCTCCTCATAACACAGTACCTACTTACGATACTTGCTTTCACCTCTCGGTTTCATCGTTCTTGAGGGGATTAAACTTGCTAATCGTCAAGCACCTGCTCTCAGTCATTTGTGGTCAGCGAAATATGTACATTCGGCTCTTCTATCCATCATATCAGTATCCACTTCTTTCTTACCCATATCATCTTTCAAACCAATCAAACAATCCATCTCTCTTTTCCTCTTCCCGTTTATATTCATAACTCTTTTAGACAGGTGACTTTCATTCTTCCTCATAACATGTCAGCGGTATAATTTTTTTTAAATCTGGAAAATGTCTAACGATTTCGATAAAGCTATATGGTCGTTTTTGGGGGCGAAAAATCGATCTAACCTGGTCTTATGTGTGGGAAAACCATAGAAAACGTATTTTTCCAAGGTTTGACGTTTCACGCATATGGTAACATCTGTAATTTCACTAAGCGATAGCCCAGTGGTCAAAGCGATCCATCTTTAAGGTTTCAATCCCCGATCCCGTCACATCTTTTTGTATTTTTTAACCTTTTCTGTACACCGAACAAAGCTCGGTCAACCAGGTACTTAAGCATGCATTAGCATGGCAGTTGACATTCAGACAGATGACGAACAATATTTTATATATTTCTCTTTGTAAACCCAGTGAAACATGAAAACCTTTTCAGAAACGATTTGTGCAGTTCGTTTGAGCTGAAATTCAGATATAAAATGATTAATTACCCGAGCTGCATTAGAATATAAATTTTAATATCTGAGCTAGACAGAAACGTTGCAGATGAGTTATTGAATAGAAATTGAGACGGTTTGGTTATAAGGAGACTTGACCTATTTAACCTTTTCTGCATAGGTACTCAATGTTTCGTACAGGTTTCCAGGACATCTAATCCTATTTTATAGCTATACGTTTATTTGGCAGTTACGTTGAATGAAGCGTTACAGTAACTTGGTCTATATGTATATGGAACTGACTAGATACGAACCTCAAGATGACAGTCTTTTCTTAACACTTACCGGTGGGTCTGAGCATTATTTTTCATACCTCTAAGACATCAAACATCCTTACGGTCCGCCTGATGGTAAGCAGTTACCGTAGCCTATGGACGCTTGCAACACCAGGGGTATCACTCGCGCGTTGCCGACCCTGCAGAAATCTCTTCACACCCTTTTTTAAGAACCCCATGCTGTTATTAACCATGTGGTGGTGGTATAGCTCTTACAATCTTGCAGGACTAGTTTACCAACATAATAAAAACAATCTTTTGTTATTTGACTTTTTACTAAACATAATTGCCAAAAACAAACTTTTAAGATTTCATTGTTCTAACACATTAACTATTTAGTTATATTTAAGGAAAGGTTCTACAGAAAACAAGATCGATAAGGTTAACTTTTAGGCGATGATAGCTCAGGGGTAGTGTCGTCGAATACCGTGACGAAAGTCGTCGATTCGAATCCTGCAATGAACGAAAATATGAAACCAAGCAAGATGCAGGACACTTTGTAGTACCCACCTGGTGACTGGTGTATTCCAACAGCTGCACTAGAGAGCCAGTACACTTCTAGGCTTAGTATGCTTACCACCTTCGGCCACATTGACCACCAACCATGACGAGATTGCCCACCCTTTATAATCTTCTTTATACCAACAGATACATAGCAGTAACACAGCCAATCAAATACGCGAAACACAAAAGCAACGCTCGAGTGTGGACTATGATTGGTGTAGCCTGGCTGGTGTCCGGTGCTATCGGCTCCCCCATAGTCTTGGGGCTCAACAATACCCCAGACAGGAGCCCTGACCAGTGCCTCTTCAACAACACTGATTACGTCATCTACTCATCACTGGGGTCCTTCTACATCCCCTGCATTATCATGATGTTTTTGTACTATAATATATTTAAGGTAAGCTTTTTGTCTTTTAATTTCATGATGTTTATCATCAGGCTAACAATCAGTACGATCGGTATTAATTGATGCTCAACTTGTCTGCTAAAGTAAAGCCAACGAGACGAGATGAAATAAAGAAACAACATGACCTTTACTGAGTTACATTACGACAGCGAGCGATTATTATCTCTGATATTATCTCTCGCACGCAATATTGGCGTCAGTTGGTCGACAACGGCTGTCGTTGTGTGATTCATTGTACAGGAAAGAAGATGGTAAATGGACATTTGGTCCACACTTTTTGTGAAAAAGTTCATTCCTGTTTGGATGAAAGATAGATTATAAATAGATTATTGTGTGATCAATACGACTGATTCGGACTCTTCTGACGAATCATCTTCCTCTAGTAAATAAGTTATATGTGTGTAGGTAGATGAAGCATTATTAATTTAAAACGCATAAAACAGTTTGACGGCGCATCTCTGTCAAGAAATAAACCTGCGCGCCAAATTTGTTAACGTTCTCATTGTTGGTTGATGATTATTAAAAAGTGTGTTGCAAAACGTCGTAGACAGGTGTGTGCATTGATCATAATGCAGGTACTAGTATCTCGTCTCGTTGGCCTTCCTTTAGATTGCATAATTATGAATCCGAACCGAACTTGATGGCGGCTGTGAAGTGCGCTGCGAGCCGGCTTTGCGCAGTACAGTCACGTACAGTCATCTTGAATGTACCGCATACCTTCGTTTTCGCTACTGCGAAAAATTGCGGTTTGCATTTACCGGCATTTCTCAACAAATGCAACCTTCCGAACCAATCAATTCATTCACAATTCAAGTGATTGCCAAGATACTTTCGAATAAAATATCGTTTAATTTTTTGATATATAATAGCTAAATAAAACACAATCAAAATAAATCGTTTATTTATAAGGACGACCATCAAAACTCAAGGAAAACAAACCATAACAATGGTTGTTGTGGTCACAAGCTTGTTATTTCAATGATAGGTTGTTAAAACATGGTTTAAACATGGTTTAAAGACAAAGAATAACATGTCGATATTCTAATGAAAACATCTATCAAGTAGGTATGTCTAAAATATTATGGTACGCATAGAGTTACAATATTATACAGTGATTTATGGCCAATTCCTATAATTTACGGACCGTTATCGATTAAAATTAAGACTCTTATATCTTTACTAATAATGAAGCAAAGACCTCAAAGCTTTGCATAGCAGACCCTCCCATATGGAAGTAGGTATCACAGGTAAAATTAGCTTACGAAATTATCTATACGCCCAGTTTGGCAATAAAAAATCCTACCATTGGTAAGCAAGCACAGTACGGATATTTTTTTTTGGTGGTTCAGTATCAGTAATAGAACATAATTATTTCCACCATTAGTTCAAAAAAAATGTTTCTTTGTCCGTCTTTAAATCAGCAAAATATGGACCCTATCTATTCGTAATATCATAAAAAACGCAGCGGGTGTCAACGAGTGTACCTTTGAGGTAGGGTAGCAAGCATTTAAGAAAATATTTTTTATCCGACCAGTATCAAAGTAGACATCTTTCGTTACCGATAAATTTATTTTTTTGTACTAAGATATATCGAAATAAAAAATACGTGTTTCATAAAACTCCTTTAAGTTTCATGTGTCAAAATTACCGCAGTGATTAAATTTTTATCCTATAGATGTATAATCCATATATGTTGTACACCAGTTGATTTACAGTCAGATAGAATTTCAATACAAAACGAGATATTGGCATTCATTATTATGTATAGTCGTTCAAACTACGTACGCGCACATTGCTTCAAGACATTTTGCCCGTTATCTAGTATAGTCGCTCTATTAATTTTCTTACTCTATGGTACGTAGGTTAACTTTTACTGTCACCATAGAGATCGGCTGTCACCTTAAATAGTCACGAATCGCTGACACCAGCCTTATTTACCTCGTCAAACCTTTTGTAACGGTTCCTTCTCTAGTAAAAGTGATTGTCTACCGACGAGGGTCCTCCAGGGTAGTTAATATTCCTTTCATTCCAAATCGGACCTTATTTTATAGTTCAGTGGTTAGAAACATTATTCCGAATGAGGGAATGACACAAAAGACATGGGTCTTGATATGAGACAGACTAAAATTTATATGACCTATCTAGTTTTATTTTATGAACCGTTTTCAACTAAACATAAGGTCTACTTAGGTTGCTTTGCAACAAGACTAAAGCAGAGAGGTGATATAGCCCATAGACCGTTTCAAAAGGTGTGAAGGTTAAGAAAAGTTTGCTCTTTGACATCGCTTAAATTGACACTTTTTTTGAAGTCCGTGAAAAATTTTCTATGGAACACGTCGTACCTGCCCTTTAACTGAATTCAAGGCAGTGTAGAGTTATTTCATACTTTGTTGCTACCAAAGAATTTAAAACGTCCAGAAGGATAGTCGCCTCTATGGGAACATGAAATAAACAAGCCAGAATTGACAGTATTTGACAGCCGTGCGCAGTACGAACTGAGAGCGATTTGCCCAGGGAGCCCCTCAAGCGGAGTGAAATTAAATGTCATACTTTAGTAAGGTGGATTATCCATCTGGGTAGAGGCACGATGCCCTATGAAAATCTTTGGTTGCTACCTAATTTGAAGGAGGTTTAATTTTTTAACCACATAATATAGGTACACGCATAAGGGTCATTTTTATTTAGATTTTTTTTTTAAGAATAGTAATAATATTGTACTCAAACTACTATACAAAATATTACCTAAACAACTATTGACAGTACGGTCCGTCGCTAAGGACGATATGATAGTGACAAACAAACATGTCCTTTACTTGTTAAAGCCCCGGGGCCCTGATAAATGACGTCACATGTGAGGACAGCTTGTGAATAAACCGACCGAAACTTAACGTCGTCATGATGCCCTGACGTGTAAGCAGGTCACGTAGCACATGGCCTGTATTGGCAATAGAGACTTCAGGATCGTGGCAGCGAGGAACGATGGATTTGCATAGAGATGTATGGATATTGCAAATAAGGGAGATAGTTCATAAGTTTTAAAGTGATCCGTGTCTATTGTCTACGTCACGGTTTCTCAAAGTGGGTACGCGTGTCCCTAGGGGCTGGTATGTGAATCGTTATCTACACGATACGGCAAGATTAGTGTTACAGAATAAAATTGAGACAATTGCGAAAAAAAACAAGTACACTTCGTCTTTTTCTTCTCATTATATTATTCATATCACAATCCTTTATTTTTCAAAATTCTCTTTCACACAATTTTTTCAGTCTTCTTTAAATAGAGATTCGTGGAGCTATAAGTTTGAAAGCCCCTGCTCTATGTGAAAAAAACAAGAGTGACGTGTTAACTTTATATCGATTGTCTGTCAGTCTGCCTTTACTTTGTTTTTATAAAATATCATGTCATGCTTCCCTAAATGCGAGGTAATAAATACCTTACATAAAGCTACGAACTACAAGAATATACCCTAACCCCCTTATTCATAATCGCATTTTAACTTTTTTTTTTTTTTTTTTTTAAATTAAATGGGCTTGCGTTTGGCCACTGACCCGCCCAGAAGGGGCGATGACGAAGCCTAAGATGAAACACGCTTACCCAGAAGAAACCTATTCACTCTGGCCTTGAAAGTTCCTAGATTGTAGGCGTCAGGAAACACAGACGCCGGAAGCAAGTTCCACTCCCTTGCTGTCCGCATTATAAATGAGGATGCAAAACGCTGTGTCCGTATTTTCGGTATGTCAACAACGTACGGGTGAAAATTTTCCCGGCGTCTTGTGGTTCGGTGTAAAAATGGGGATGGTGGAATTAGGTTGAACAATTCCTGCGCACACTCTCCAAAATATATCCTGTAGAAAACCGATAAGCAAGCAACCTTTCTTCGATGGTCGAGGCTCGTGAGTTTCGCCTTAATTAAAGACTCATCTCCAATGAGTCTCCTGGCTCGGCGGTCTATTGAGTCGAGGGCCTCAAGCTGGTACTTAGCTGATCCATCCCAAAGATGGCAGCAGTACTCCATGCATGACCGGACTTGTGCTTTATAAAGTTGGAGCAACTGCCCAGGCGTGAAGTACCGCTTAACCTTAGAGAGGATACCCAGCTTTCTGGCAGCTGTTTCTGCCTTCGACTCAATAGAACAGCCAAAGTTTATTTTGGCTGTTAATGTTATGCCTAGGAGATCAAGCCGATCGCATATTGGCAAGGATATATTTTGGAAAGTAGGAGCCTGATGGTAAGGACTCCGTTTGGCGGTGAAAAGACATGCCTGTGTCTTGGAGGCGTTAAACGTGACCAGATTGGCTTTGCCCCAATCAGAGACTGCCTGTAAGGTCACGTTCAAACGTTCAACCATGGCCTCTCGAAACAATTGGATCTCGTCACTAGTGGCTCGTGCGCTGGAAATGTATCTCTCTGCAACAGTGCTGTCGTCTGCGTACCCAAAGATACCGGGTTTTAACAGATCGTTGATATGCAGCAGAAATAAGGTTGCAGAGAGAACTGATCCCTGAGGAACTCCGGCATTGATTGCCAAGAGGTCCGACGAGCACCCGTCTATGACCACTCGTATAGACCGTTCACTCAGGAAATCGGAAATCCAAGCGCACAGGCCATCAGGAATTCCATATGAAGGAAGCTTGCTTAGAAGGCTGGTGTGCCAGACCCTATCGAAAGCCTTAGAAATATTGAGGGAAACGGCAATTGCTTCCCCGTGTCTCTCAATGGCTTCGCTCCAAAGATGTGTGGCATACACAAGAAGATCCCCAGTAGACCGTTTTTGGCGGAAACCGTACTGTCGGTCGCTGAGGAGTTCGTTATCTTCAAGGTATGCCAGGAGCCTCCGATTCAATACACGCTCCATTGTCTTGCAGAGTATGGAGGTGATCGCAATCGGTCGATAGTTTGTAGGATCGGCACGGCTGCCCTTCTTAGGCACAGGTTGCACGTTAGCAAGCTTCCAGACTTTCGGAACATGACCCATTCGAAGTGAGAGGCGAAACAGGCGTGTCAAGACAGGAGACAATTCGGGCGCACAATTGCGCAGGACAATGGCTGGAATGCCGTCGGGACCACTGGCTTTATTCACGTCTAGAGCGCGTAGTACCTTTACAACCTCCTTTTGCCGGATACGGATGTCCGGCATTTGGCAGTTGCAAGTGGGTAGTGGGGATGGTGTTTGTAAACCAGCGTCTAGACATGAATTCTCCGCGAATAGAGAGGCAAACAAATTGGCCTTCTCTACAGCAGTGTAGGCTAGTGATCCATCAGGCTTCAGCAATGGCGGCAGCGACGGGCGGCAGAAATTGGTCTCGACCGATTTGGCAAGGGACCAGAAAGCTTTACTCCCAGAGGGGTAAGATGATAGCTTTTTTCCGATCCGGCCAACATGGTCGAAACGCGCCTTCTTCTGTGCCTTTTTGCAGGACTTGGCAGCGATGTTAAAGGCTTTTTTCTTCAAGCCCGTGTCAGGAGCTTTGCGAGTGCGAGAATCCGCCCAGATTCGGTAAGCTGACTGTTTTCGTGCCTCAGCAGAGGCACAATCAGCATTGTACCACTTGGGGGTTTCGCTATTGAGTGATATGTCGGAGAATGGGATATAATATTCCATTGCTCGACATATCACATCTGATATGGCACTCGCACAGCTGGACGGGTCATCCGAAGTAAAGCAAGTTCGCCGCCAAGGATAAGATGCAAGAAAAGAACGCATCTCATCCCAATCTGCTGACTTGTATCGCCAAACTCGCCTGGTGCCTTTAGGGCAAGGGTCAGGCGGAGAGTAGGACGACACAGCTTTCACCAGACAGTGGTCGGAGGTTCCCAATGGGGCATTCACCGAAACTGAGTACCTGTCAGGATCTGTTGTCAGCAGAAGGTCCAAGCAATTGGCTGTGTGATCAGCGACATCCGGCACGCGCGTGGCTTCGCGAACGAGCTGGGAGAGATTTAGCGTAAGTGCTAGTTTCAACGCCTCTCTCCCAGCAAGGTCGGTCTCCCGGTATGGGTACAACCACTCACGATGGTGAGCGTTAAAGTCCCCCAGGAGGACCAGCTGCGCGGTCGGATATTTTCTTTGGATCACGTCCGCCGTTTCGCCGAGGTATTGAAAGAGCCCGATCATCTGCTGGTCACTGCTGTGCGATCGGTAGACACAGGCATAGAGAATTTGCTCTATACCAGTGCCCACCAATATCCACAGGACAGAAAAACCCGGTTTTTCAAGGCCACGGAGACGCCGACAGCAGATGTCATCGCGAGCATACACGCAGACCCCAGCGCGTGGTTTGAAGTTGTGCTCCAGGGTATACCCTGGGTAATTACTAACTAAATCAATGTAATAGTGTCCTCCGTCCCACTCTTTCGATCACCAAATGTCACGTGTCAGATCAAGACTTCAGAATTTTAGCTAATCAACGTTTGATAACTTTATTATGAATAAGGGGGTAAGACTACAACTCCTTCAACTCTTACGTACAATTATTGGACCTATCAACTAATAAAACAACTTGATCCAATCCCCACAACTATGTTCATTTCCCAGGCGATCCGCCAAAGAGCAAAGAAACAGAGAATTGCGAAGAAGACATCATCAGCCATCGGGTCAGCAGTATCCAGCGGGACCGCTGCGGTTGTGATAGAGAACGTAGCGCAAACGCAGCGTTTCGACAACGGTTTACAGGACGACAAACCGACCAATACTGCGTCGGGGAGCAATGAAGACGAGGATGATGAGAAGTAAGTGAGTTTATTTGATCATGAGCTTCATCACCATCATCACCAATGGTATGGGTAGATAAGCCAACCAAGCGTGCCCACTGCGGATCGGTGGTGGTAGGCTAGTGGTCAAACCTACTGTTGGAGTTTTCGAGCCTATTGTCGGCCTCCAACTAGCTTAGACCGGGACCAACGGCTTTACGTGCCTTCCCAAGCATAGAAACGTTCGATTTTAAATACCACGACGTGACTACGACCCACGACGGTGGAACGGCTAATCATGCTACACCACGAGCACATCAACTATCATGACCTTAAATTGATTTATTAGGTCTCAGCTAGAAATAAGGTAGTCTAACCAGATGCGCTGACAATAATAAAGTAGAAATCACTTTGTGATAGGCTTCTGACGTGTATGATGATAACAATTCATAACTCTTGCTTTGGTTCGCGGGCAATTCTTCCTAACCAAGGGTGAACCGAACTTATTTAACGGGAGTTGAAACAATTCGCCCAAAAGAATGCCAACAACGTGCAAAATATATGTGTGCCATCGTGGAGTCAGAATGCTAAAGTGAATTACGTTATCAAAATATTGTCTGACAGATCCGAGATGGGTGCATATGCTGAAGAGCTGGTGAATACGAGATCAGCGAGGTTCATGCTGGCGGCAGTGGTCGAGGAGACTGGCTTGTAAGCACATTTTACGAATCCTTTCTGTATATTCCTCGATTCTACCTAGATTCAAATGAACTTGTCTTTTATAAATATATTTTTCAATTCTAAAACAAGCTTTACATAAAATGGCACTTTTTCAAAACTAAGGATGGGCCCACCGGAACATTTTGCAAAAAACTTCTTCATACAAGTAGACAGTACCGCTATTTGTTTAAAATCAATCGACAAACGAAGTGCCGCGTTGCATAGGTGTACGATGTAACCTTGTATGTGCGTACAATGCACACATACAAGAAAAAAATAAACAATAAACGAATGAACTGTTCCGCGAACCACAGACGACTGAGTAGCGTTGGCCCTAAACTGACTTTTTAGGGCCAACGCGTTGGTGCCATTTCGTCGCCTGGTTGGCCCGGTCCTTACGCTAGTAATATATTAAGTCAATGTATAAAATACAGCCAGCAATACACATTAAGTATATTCCCAATTTTTGTAATATTAGAAATAAATTGGTTGTTTATCTCAAACAAACACCAAATACAGTCAAAGTTTATATACTGAAAACTGAAATCGACTTTATAAAGACTGTTCATTTATGTACATTCCTTAGAGATGTATAAATTACTTTGAAATAGCGGTTTTCAAAGTTGCCAACCCAAATTATAAGCCGAAAACTTTTGGCACGACATTTCTTGGAAAAGTTTCACAAAGGGCCAAAGGTTAAAGTATGTAGACGTTGTTTGATATGCATGCCAATCGAGTTCGAGTTCTATTTGTGAAAACTTAGATTACAGTATTGCGATACAGTCTTTCAAATTTTTGGTTTCAAAAGCGGCGTCGGGCGTATTTGGTGTTGCAAGCGTTTATGAGCTGTAACCGCTCACCTGATGGGCCATATGGTTTATTTGCTACCCAAATGGCATACAAAAATTACTATAATCTTTGTTTTAGTAGACACTAACCCCCTTATTCATAATCGCTTTTTAACTAAATCAGTTTAATAGTGTCTTCCGTCTCACTCTTTCGATCACCAAATGTCACGTGTCAGATAAAGACTTCAGAATTTTAGCTAATCAACGTTTGATAACTTTATTTTGAATAAGGGGGTAAGTATTTGACTGATTTTACTTTGATTGATCTGAGGTCAATGATACATAAGACTAAATCCTTCGACCACAGAGCAAAGAAACGACTATGCAACCATTTAAAGATATGCTTTGAGAGAAGTAGAGCATAGCGTTTATTCGCTCAAAGAGCAGCCCGACTGGAGACGTACCTCCACCTTACAGAATACCGCAGCCAAATAACTTTATGTTGTGTAAAGTTGTGTTCCTGCGCGTGAGTAAGGTCGCTCATAGGGGAGGGGGGAATGGTAGGTAACGCGTGAGCGATGCTTCTTGTTTTGCAAGCGTACATATGGCTACGGTAACCGCTTACCATCAGGTGGGCCGTATGCTTGTTTACCGACTAAATAGTATAAAAAGAAAAAAAAAGTCCTCCAATTCGCACCGGGCCTGCAAATTCTATTCATAAGGAGACCTATTCATAATGGTAATAATATCTTTCCACAGGATCATGGCCAACCTAGCATCACCGATACCCATGATGGATCCAAACACGAACAATGACTCAGGGTACGCGCCTTCGAACCTCGACGGGGAAACGAAGGAGCACTCACCACCAGCGTCACCGAAGGATGATAAAAAGGGTCCTGATGATAAGAGCGAAGTGCCGAAGAAACCTGAGTTGAAGTAAGTATAAAGCTAGTGAAAGGCACACGAAGACTAGGAAAGAACGATAGACGATGATAGCTCAGGGGTACGAGCCGAAGTTAAGAAGGTCGTATGTTCGCATCCTACACGGGCCAGCTGGCGCGGTTGGTTAAGACTCTGGTTAAGATTCTACCTATCGCGCCACAGGTCGTGGGTTCGATTCCCACATAGGACATGCATTTGTGTGCATGAACATGTCTGTATGTCCTTAGGCTGGGTGTAATTATGTATATTAAGTATGTATATACAAACGAAAAGTAAGTGGTATAAAAAAAAAAGTATATGTATTATATCAGTTATCTGGTTTCCATAGTACAAGCTCTGCTTAGTTTGGGATCAGATGACCGTGTGTGAGGAATGTCTCAGGATATTTATTTATTTACAATGAGCTTGAACGAGCTTGGTGGTACGGTACTTTATAGTACCCGCCTGGCTGGCTACCATCTTCAAGTTAAATAGAGGCCATTCAAGGTTAAAGTAAGCAGCGCAGAACCCCCTCGTCCTTGTCAGCAAAAGCAAGCAAAGCTTTAACTCCGCCCTCCTATATGCTACACTTGGACGACACTATATGAAATGCACGATGTAGATGAAATGCTAAATTACTTTTATAGCATGCTTACCAGTATTTTAGATATTTGTGTACCCAGGAAAAAGCCAAGGATTGTTAATTCTATGTACAGTTATCCTAAATGGTACACGAGTGATATTATTAATGGTATTAAAACAAAAGCTCGGCTTCACAAGCGGTATAAAGAAACAAAACTCTGTTGTGATTACCGTGAATTTGCTAGGTGCAGGACGTGGGTTAAAAATGCAATAGATGTTGCACATATTCATCACAGGGATAACATTCAGAGTCAGTTCGCTAAAGATCCGAAGGCATTCTGGCAATACATGCGAACGAAAAGAGGGACAGTTAATAGGCAGTTCATTGTAAAAGATAATCGTAATCTATCGGATGACGAGTGCGCTACACAGTTCGCACAATACTTTGAATCTGTTTATAGTAGCGAACCACCACGATTAGACGCGCGGGCAGCGGAGCGGGCGGCATGCAGCGTGACAAGTGAGTGCGTACACTTGGAAACTCTAAGCTTGAGTGAAGTAAGAGAAGCACTGGCGCGCCTCAAGCCCAAACAATCGGCAGGCCCGGATGGTATACCAGCGTTTCTTTTCAAGGACTGTGGTAGGGTACTGGCTGAACCTCTTTATTATATATTTAATAACTGCTTGAAATATAATATTTTCCCAGATCAATGGAAAATTACTCGAGTTATTCCAGTACCTAAGGGGAGTGCAGGGCCAAATATTATTGATTACAGGCCAGTGGCTGTGCTTTCTACTCCGGCTAAGGTATTTGAGTCTGCGATCCAGCGCGCGTTGTATGCACAGGTGAAGGGGCAGCTCTCGGACGCACAGCACGGGTTCCGACCAGCGCGCGGCACTGCCACCAATCTACTCAACTTTATGGTTCAGGCCGTGCCAGCGGTGGATTCTGGAGTTCAGTTGGATGTAGCTTACTTTGATTTCAGAAAAGCTTTTGATACCGTTGATAATGACGTGTTGTTGACAAAGTTGGCAAAAGTTGGATGTACACCGAAACTTCTGGATTTTTTTGTGAGTTATATGAGAGGCCGAAAGCAGTACGTAGATTACAATGGATGCGAGTCAGAACCATATTTCACTAGATCAGGCGTAAGCCAGGGCAGTAACCTGGGGCCTCTGGAATTTATCATAATGATAAATGACTTGCCGGAGGTCATCAGGCATGCCTCGTGCTTATTATTTGCAGATGATCTCAAGGTACTGATCAAGATTAGAAATATGACAGATTGTGAGCACCTTCAGGAGGACATACGGAGATTAGTAGATTGGAGCCGCGAGAATAAACTCCACTTTAATGTATCCAAGTGCTCGGTGATGACCTTCACCCGTGCTCGTACACCACTCTTGTATGAGTACCAGATCGACACAGCGGCAATGCAGCGGGTGACACAGGTACGGGACTTGGGTGTTTGTTTCACTCCTGATTTATGGTTTAGGGAACATATTACTAAGGTTTGTAAAAAGGCGTACAGAAACCTGGGGTTTGTGTTGAGGCAGACTAGGAACTTCACCAACATGACTGCAGTAAGAGTACTATATGATGCGCTAGTCAGGAGTCATCTGGAACATAGTGCAGCCATATGGGCTCCTCACGAAGAAAAGTATAGGCTCATGTTGGAGAGAGTGCAGAATAAGTTCACGAGGCACCTCTACCTGAGACTGTATGGAGTATACCCCTTTTATCCCTTAATGTACCCTACGCTATTTGTATTAGGCATGGTGGGGTACAATGAATTAAGAGTGAGACGAGAATGTACTCTTGCCACGTATCTAGTTAAACTGATGCGTGGTATAGAACATAATCCGGAGGTCCTACAACGCTTGAGCTTCTGTGTGCCGGACCGCTACGTTTGGAGGCGACACCGCCCGCCGCTATTGGCCGTGCCAGCTGCTAGAACCAACTTGCTTGCAAATACGCCTGTCACTCGCGCTATTACAACAATAAATAAAGCGAATAACATTATTGATGTATTTTCATGCAGTTTGAGGGAGTTCGCAATGGTACTATTATATATAATATGTTATTCTTAAATTTTAATTATTTTTGTATTTTGTTAAAATGTTAGTCTAAATATTTATTTTATGTACTATATGTATTATAATTTATAATTGTAGATTTATAATTTTATATTATATATTGTTATTGTTAGATGTAAGGCAACACTATCGCATTGGGATTACTGTAATGATAGATGTTTCGTAGTAAATAAATAAATAAATAAATAAATAAATAAATGCTTAAGTAAATATTGTTTTTTTTTTTATTTGTTCTGATTTCTTGATTGTTATTCATGAGCAGAAGTTATCAAGTCTAGGAATAAGGATTTTATATACTAGAAAGAAAGTTCAAATTAGAATGTACACAAAGAATCATGGCGAGATTTGTACAAAAAAAAATTAAAGATGTTAGAATGACGTTATAATAGATCCTTGGTGCCTATGGAATAACTAAGCCATTTAAAATATTTTTAGAATCCGAATTTCTAGAAATTTCTATGACATTCCGGTGAATTTGACTATTCGCGACCAAAACCGTTATGTTGTTGTTATGTTTAGCGGAGTTTATAAAATATTTTGTTGCTGGTAATGTAATCTCAACATTGGAAGTGATTCAAAACACTTTTATTTTTTTATTTTTTGTACAAATCTATGTATGTATCTCGTCATGATTCTTTGGAGACAAACCTGAAAAACTTGAAAGTCAAACCTCACTACGCACCTGCCACTGTTCCAACTACTGCACAAAAAAAGCACATTTTACGTCCATCATAAGCTTATTATAATTGTGGTTAACTTCAGGCCTATACCGAGTAGAAGTCAGTAGATAAAGTTAATTATTATGTATTTAAAACATAAACATGTAAATTGTGGTTTTCATGCTGACGCTACCGTAGTCAGTTAATTGCGTGGGCTAGTTTGATAATCCAAACGTCAGACAGACCTAAAAAGGAATTAGGTTCTAGATTTTGTGAACAATATTTGGCCATATCGTAATAAACTGAAGAGATTGCGGTGAAACTAAAAATAAAGCCTATTTGATTAAAAATGACCTAGCCAACTCCAGGCGCTTTGTGGGCATTTACGAAGGTAGTAGTCAGTGATATGTAACCAAGTAATATATAAGTCAATGGTAGTAGTGTAGTTACCACACCACCGGTTCCGAAGTTAGGCGGTCATCACACTGCCACGCATCACGCTGCATGTTGCGTGTCAACGCACCTACGCGCGTACTTGCGGGAGTGCAGATCTGCATTATCGTGCTGGTTTTTTACGCTCTCACGCGCGTAGGTAGTTACGTTTTGTGGATTCACGGCGGCTCTGACTGTGGCTGTTCGCTGTGGTGATAGTGCAGGGCAGAGCCCATCCAAACTGACGCACGGCACTTCGGACTCAGTGTGCCATATCTTGCGTCTCGCCCCGCAACCACGCGCGTGTGAGCATGTTTATCCGCTTGTAGGCGCGTGATCTGAATGAACGCGCGTGGATGCATTTTCTGGTGAGGACTGTGCGTGTTTTCTATACAACACGCATTTCACGCGCTACGCTGCGTGGTGCTTGGCAGTGTGTTAACCGCCTTAGTCCCGACAAAACTATGCATGGTAATTTTTTTAGAAGATCACTATTAATTTTTTTCCACCATTCCCAATTTTACACGGAAAAGACGCTGAGAATAATTTCACCCGTACGTTGTTGACATACCAAAAATATAGACAGCGTTTTGTATCCTCATTTATAATGGGGACAGGTAAGCGGACAGCAGAGGAGTGGAACTCTTTCGGCGTCTGTTTTTCCTGAATCATAGAATCTAGGGACTTTCAAGGCCTGTGTGAATAGGTTTCTTTTGGGTAAGCGTGATCTATCTTTGTCATCGTCCTTTATGGACGGCTCCGTGGTCAAACGCAAGCTATTTAATTAAAAATAAAATCCAATGTTTTACAATTTCAAAACATAAGACTCACAATGTGAAGATGTACACATCTTCGGCATCAAAGCATCAACTGTTGTAGTTATGCAGACAGACACGCATTTATTACATCAGTAAGGAACGATAATAAGAGTAACTTTTAATTCTAACATGAATATGCAATCCTTAATACCAAAATATTAAAATTCCGCAATCCCCAATGCTTTCAAAGATGATCCATACGCCCAAACAAAGGCATTGTATGATCGGATAGGGTTTTGATGAACCGTTCAGAATACCATTAATTTATAGTAGGGTTATCTGTACCTAACAGATTCTCAACATAACGAAGGCTGTTTTGCTGCTTTAGTTTACGAAATTAATATTCAATGATCAGTAACTTACTAATAACAGAGTAGTAAATAACTGGTGCTGATTTTAAAGTTTACAACGAAACTAAATTAGTATGTCTCTTTCTAACAAAGAACATAAGAATAGGGTGTAATTCGGTGGTGAGGAAATGGCGGAGATTCCAAGCAAAATGAACATGCCCTATAGATTGTAGAAGTTCCGTTTAAATACGGCTCATCAAAAACATTCTCTGTGCAAAGTTTCTAAAGTTGCATGTCGGTAGGTCGGTAGTTTCCACGGTAGTTTCAAGGATTATAAATGAGGCCAGACAAACAACGCCACACAACGCTTGGGTTCTTTAGTGTTTATAACAGAGTGTGAAATTTTTATGTCCTAAACTGAGAACTCGGACTTTGACTGCCGATATGTTTCTGTAAATACAGGCAGTCTCATTCTGTTCAGTGCGAAAGAAAGAGACTGCATTACCATAATTACGTTGGTTTGTCTTGAGTGGGGGTCGAATGACAGAACCGAAACCACGAACTTTGGCTTGGTAGTCAGGATATCAAACCTCAATGTATAGAATAGAATAAATAGAATAGAAAAGTTTTATTCAGCTCAGAACATAACAGATAACTAAGTCTTAATCTATGGAGCTGAAACGTTATTTCGAATTATAAAACAAATGAAAGCATGCAAAATTAACACTTGCCATCATTCATGGTTTACCAATTTCTGATACCCCAGAAAGAAGCTCAGCCGCCTCAGCAACAGCTCATTAATATCGACTCCTCGGAGAAGGTTCAGGAGTGCAGCATCAGCAGCAAGGTTCACCATCTTCAGGGCGAATAGAGCAGGGAAACTGCGGGCAAAGTCCTTCGCCAAGAAAGAGAAGAAGGCTACGCAGACCTTGGCTATTGTTTTAGGTAAGGAAGAATAAGGTTTTAGGGGTGCAATGAATACCAGACCATGGAAGAATATGGGGACCCAAGCATTTGAATAAGAAAAAAGTCAGTTTTCTGCAATTATTTTATATTTTTATAATGGTTAAAATTAAAAACGGATTTAGTATCCGATTAATATTTAAACTAGAATCACAACTAGAATTTTGAAGGTAATTCTTACTATCTACCGAAAATAGGAAAAACATTCCCGAACAACACAGGCCCCGATAGGACGATATATTCACTTACACCACAAGCGAATATATCGGCCTTTCGGAGCCCCCGTGAGTGTAGGGGCCCTGAGCCCGGGCCCCGTGTGCCCTGCTTCGCTGTTAGTTGTTAAGAGTCCTGGTGTGCGAAGACTCTTACTCACAATGTAACAAACGCCGTTACCTTATTTTATCACAGGAGTATTCCTCTTCTGCTGGGCTCCATTCTTCACCTGCTCAGTCTTGGACGCGATCTGCTCCAAATTCGGGCTCTCCCACTCTCCAGGAGTGACTACCTTCATCCTCACCACGTGGTTGGGGTACATCAACTCGTTCCTGAACCCCGTTATTTACACCATCTTCAACCCTGAGTTCAGGAAGGCTTTCAGGAAAATACTTCACTGTGGCACCTAGCCCACAGATTATTATATCGTTTACGAATAAAGTGAACTGTAAAAAAAGACTGGTAACATGAGTGAATGGTTCTAGAAAGATTATGTTGTAAAATTTTCTTTCCATTTTTTGTGATAAAGGCTGTGGTTTTTTTAACTAAGGAGGTACTTATGTTGTTATTCATTTAAAAAAAATGCTGATCTTATTTTACTTCTACCAAATGTTTTCTGTAATTTATAGTTATTACTCTCAAGACTCCTTGTAAAAAATACTAAGTTTAACAATTAATTAATTAAGGCGCTGCGCAAACGAAAGCAACTAATTGTGTTTAAGTACCTAGAAACATTTTTTTACCGACACGGGACAGCAACCGGCAGCTATCAGTTTTTTTTTATAAAATTATTTTTCAGTGCCTAAAATTTTAACAACTCAAACAAATCCGATGAAAAATAAGTTAATAAAAAACGAAACTCATATAGATAATTTAATATGGCTAATTACAATGCTCAATTGATATCTATAAGATATTTTACTGGAAAGAAGTATGTTAGAAAGAGAAATACTGTATAAATGAACTATTGTTAACTATTTTCCTTATGGTTGTGAATAATTCCTGTTTATTAGAATTTCTATGTAAGCAATAAGAACTGGTATAATATATGAGTTTGTACATTATGTGTTTGGAAAACTATTGTATATAATTTTTAAGTCAATAGACAACTTTTTAATAAACGGATAAACTATGCCTAATAAGTCGGTACGAAATCGAATTTCAAACAAGTCACGTACCAATTTAGTCTTTAAAAAAATACATTCAAACGCACGTATATGTATAAAGTTTAATTATACAACTTTATTTTTAAAAAAAATTTATAACAGTTACAAGAATTCAGATTTCAATTTTGCGTTTTTGATTCTTATCCATTTACAGATTACCTATAATGATCAACATTTACTTAAACATATTATTTCATATTTACAAATTTATATTTTTTTTTTTTGGTTGCTTGACTGAGCAACTTTTACTAGGCCAAATTCTGTCATCGCCAAAAAACCCCTTCTCTCTGTTTCAAAAATATGACATCTTAATTGTATTCACCCTGTATCATAATCCCTTGTGCAACCTAGTCAATGTTTAAAATGCTTATTTTAAATGTAATTTACAAAATAAATATAAATAGGTAAATTAATGTAAATTTAATGCCAAAGATTTTAATGTAAAAATTAATTAACTCATTTTATTGGTATGATAATGTAGTCAATTGTAAATAAAGTTGTGTAAATGTTAGAAATTGTTGTAAGATTGATGTTGAATTAAATGGAATATTTATTGTGAAGTTGTTTTCATTATTTTCGTGCTATAAGAGTGGTTTACCACCAGAGTTTCTTAGCAAGGCATGCAGGGCCGTCTCAGGCCATGCCGGGGCCTCTGGCCATACAAGAAATTATTTGTCTAGGCTTACCTGCGTAATAAAATGTCAATGAACTTCATTAGACAGATCTTATTTTTTTGGGTTCCGTACCCTAAGGGTGCCAAACGGGACCAAATTACTAAGCCTCCTCTGTCCGGCCGTCATTCCAGCCGTCCGTCCGGCTGTCTGTCAGCGGGCTGTATCTTATGAACCGTTATAGGTAGACAGCTGATTTTTCACAGAATGTATTTCTGTTGCAGTTAAAATAACAAATAATTAAAATGAAATAAAATTAAAGGGTTTGCATGCAATGTTGAGTTAGTTAATATTGTACGGAACCCTCCGTGGGGAGTCCGACTCGTACTTGGCCAGTTTTCTACAATTCTATCATACAGGGTGATTGGAAGATGGGTGCAAAGCTGTAAGGCGATGATAGTATAGATCATTTAGACCCTTTTTAGCCATGGTTGTCTAAGACGAAGTGTGAAATTTTTTTTTTACCACTGTAACTAAAAACTGATGACACACATGTTTAGTACATGTTTGTTTGAATTGCTTACAGATTATTTTAAATAAATAATATGAAAAAGAATTCACACATCATCCAAACTGGCTATAATTATCAATTAACGGATAAGTTTCGGAGTTTTCAAATTCAAATTCAAATTCAAAATTATATATTTGTTAAAATAGGTCAATGAAGATGTTACAATGTCTAAGGAAGTCTCACTATTTTATGCCTTTATCAAGCGTACAAATTTTCATGTTTAGCACAATAATACCTATAACATACATTAATTACAATAAGGTACAGCAGATACATAAATTCATTAAATTATCATTAAAATTAATTAGTTACAATAAGGTACGATTCCCAGCAGATAAACAAATTTATCAATTAATTAAATTTATCATTAAAATAGAGCATAAATAATTTGAGCCAAAAACAAGAAAAGATTGGTAAAAAAAAAAATTCACACTTCGTCTTAGACAACCATGGCTAAAAAGGGTCTAAATGATCTATACTATCATCGCCTTACAGCTTTGCACCCATCTTCCCATCACCCTATATGTATGGAACATGTGAATATCAAACGAGTTAAGATGCCACCTATTGACTCGTCCTCCTCGGTAAGGTGAGGTCTGTCTAAATGTTATAAAACTCTAGATAATGGGGTTGCCATGAACCCCAGTCGATTGACTTACCTACTAGTGGCCCCGCCCCGCCGGTTGAGAGCTCATCGACTTTATCTGAGGCCAACACGTTCGAGTCCGTTACAAAAAACACATTGTCATCGCAGTTTCATCCGTATTTTCTACATATAAAGTAGTCTATGCTATGTTATTCTTCGGCCTATCTATATGCAAAAATCACTCAGATACGTTCCTGCGTTAAAAAGGAGAAACCTACAAATACACTTTCAATCTAACTTCACTTTATCTGTGTAAGTATTTATTTATTCCATAAATAACGAGAAAACAGACACAAGAATTGACAAGAACTCGTTAAGGCTCGTGGTCTGAAAAAATCTATTAAGTCCGTCATTAACATTATCAAAAAAAAATAGATACGATTTTTTTCTTTTGTCAATCAAATAAATAATGTCGAAGATATGGTGCGTTGAAGTTCCTCGTGACGTCACGCCATGGTAAACTTTTTACAAGTGACGTCGCGAGCCTGTCCCGAACTTTGACGCGCTTTATCTTTGTATTTTTTTATTTATTTGATAAAGCAAAAAATACGTGTCCTATATTTTTTGATAATGTAACTGACGGATTAATTCGATGTTCTTTAGCCTACCTACAACCCTATCATAACTACACATGTCTATACCGTTGTGTTTGTAATAATTAAGTTACCTACTTATTCTGGTAGTAAACTTGCCAGCGAAGTTTCCATGAGCAAGTTATTCGATCATCCCTGTGTCTGATAGGTTTGTGGCATTAATTAGGTAGTATATCTGCGGGAATATCGCCATCTGTGGCAGATATAGGTATCCAGTAATTAAATTCAGTAGGTACCTACGTGGATTACGTACCTAAATACTCGAAACATGTTTGAAACAACCGATCTTATGGTGCGTCCATGCTACGCGAATCGAGCACGAACCGAGCCTACAACGAGCACGATGCGAATCCCTTTATTCGTGAAAAAACTGATAATCGCGCTCGTTCGAGGCTGGCAAGCCCGTCCACCCACGCTACGCGAATCGTGCTCGCAGTGTGCTCGTTCGAGGCTCGGCTCGTGCTCGGTTCGCCAATCATGGACGCACCATAACCACAGAATATTTAATAGTCTATGTCCAAAATGGTTCCACTATTGATATTTACATTATCTGTGTGGCAAATTGCGTCCACATACGCGTGATTGAGCCACAAACATCTAAACATTCACATTAAAAATGCGAAAGTGAGTTTGTTTGTTTGTTTATTACGCCTTGACTCCTCAACTACTCAACGGATCATCATGAAATTTGGCAGATAGCCTATTGTATTGTGAAGGACATAATACTGCTTTTTATCCCAGGAACGCGGGTGATACCGCGGGGGACAGCTAGTTACAATATTAGGTTAATTCTCTACAAGTAGGTATATTATATTAGATTGCAGCTCACTGTCAACAATGGACGGGGAATTCCCCTTGGCCATTGAGTAAGTAAATAGGTACTTTAGGACAAGGATTGATTAAACTAAACTAATGATTAGATCGCGTTCTTTCGGAAAAAAAACAAATCAGTTACTTACTTAGGTACCTAAATAAAATTAGCAACTACTTAGAATAAGCTGATATCAGACTCGAAGGACCTGACTCAAGGCGTCTCGGAAACAAAAGTTTTAGTTTATTCGGAATACGAAGAGAACCGCATGCCTGTCGGCATTTTATTATACCCTACTAGTTCCCTGCGGTTTCACCCATGTTCTCGAGGTGTCATGGGTTCGAATCCTACAATGAGCTTGAGTTTTCAGTGTAGGAAAATATCGTGAGGAAACTATAACACGACGATATTAACATCACAGCACACTAGGTACCTATAACTTACTTCTTATTTGCTACCTACAGAACCTTGCCCCGAACGTGGTTTAGCAAAAATTTGTAAAAAATCTTTACCTATTTACCATTTGCGCTTTGCCGCAATCAGGTAGAAAGAAGGCCCCCCAACAAACATCGATACAGGGCCCGTTTAGGGCAAACTACCCCAACGGCCACCTATCTTCAATTAGTAAATCACTCCTAATTTTTGAGCCAATTCCTCTTGGGTTCGTGTGCTTACCACCTGCGCCTACTACGATCATGGTGACAATTTCTCAGTCAAATAAAAAAGTGAGACTTATTGCTTTTTAATGCTATGTTATGCACTAGTTCTATTTGAAGAGAAGCATTCCTATAAATTCCCATAATAAACTTACTCTTGAAATACGTAGGTACCTACTTACTTAACTGCACTTAAAGGAACCACTACTGCCATCTATGCATCAGTACTTAAATCTTTATACTCGTCTGAGCTGCTGCTTAGTACTTTATCACCCGTCACCTTTATGTTTACAATCATAAATTCATCAGAATTATGTTATCTTCAATCCACATTGGTAAATAAGTAATAAATTGTGTTATTCGAATTGTTTTAGCAACAAAGAATGATAATGTTATTGTTTGTTGCCATGACCTTGCTGACTTCGGTTCGTAATAAGTTTTCTATTCATCGAGAGATGGCGCTACAAGCAGGAAAAACAACAATTGTGTCACGCCCAAATATAACTAACTGATGCATGGTTGCGCTTAATTGTGAAATAAAAACACCTTCCCATCATTCATCTATATCTTTTCAATTCATCATTACGAATAAACAGTTTTATTTGCGACTTTTTCTTTACAAAAATAACGCAACAGGAAAATGACGTTTGTTATGTTTCAAGTCATTTTCAAATACGACAGTCATAGTGTTTTTCTCGCTCGCGCGCCCTAACCATGTCAATGTGCAAGTGAGATAAAGATAGAGATCGAGCTGCGCTTGAAGTAAACCAGTCTTTCGTATCAGCTGACAACCAAAGCAAAACAGTCGGTGCGCGACCATCTTGTCAAAACTCGGAGTCGGTGACAACAAATAAATATTGTAAAATGTCCTAAATCGCTCGTAATGACATAACGTTTATATTGTATTTAATAAAGTATTGTGCATATTTGATGTTGGTGTTGTTTTCGGAGCGGTTACTATACATTTTGCTCAATATTTCGGGTTTGTGTTGCGTCAAATGACGTCATGTATAATATACACGTATCGCGTCTGACGAGTTTGTAAGTATTTTCTTTTATTTCTGTGTTAATTTTATATATAATAAGCTTTTAACGTGTACATTTCCATTGCTAATGATTGAGTGTTTCATTCATCATTCGTTGTGAAACGCTTGGTGGCACGTAGTTGACCATACGTGTTTGCCGTGTTATGTACAATACAAGTTGGTAGTTGGTTTTCGATGCCCTTGAAAATTATGCAGCAAAAATGAAGTGGTTGCCAGGCCGATGGTCTGGGTCTGTTGTGGCAGCAGAAGCACTTTCCGTTCCATTCATGATGTGGCCCCTGAGGTCGCGGAAACCTTCATAATTCGCATGGCAACCGAGCCGCGCACTTGACTAAAAATGGAACGCTCTCGACTCATAGAAAGTATTGTTCCATCTCATACCAAAACGTATGGACTGTGTATGTGTTGGATGTGCTAATAAAATGTGTGTATGAAAATGGCGGTCCTGTCGCGTTGATGTGTTCATGATGTGTTCGCAATATTTTTTTTAAATGCCGTTCCTACGCCAACTTTCGAGTGCCGCAGCGCAAGCATGCGATCGTTCGACACAGATACATAAAATTTAATTACGAACTTGTAATGTTATCCGTATATTTTCGTGTGCATCCATAGATTCGCATCATCACGATATTATATTAATTAGGAGGTAGGTACCTACCTACCTACTTTGTCAGTGGGTGGAACTGCGGCTGTACCTATAGGTATTATATATTTCTCTGTGGTAACTATTAGGTAGGTACCTACCTACTAGGTAGGCATACCTACTTACATCAACTGTATACAACTTAGGGTATTCTGTCTCAACCTACCTACCTGTGTTCGTCATATTATTTATTAATGGGTGATTCCCCCACACAATTGTGATTTTTACCCGGCTATGGAATAGAAATTCTCATCATAATACCTACGCTACGACATCATATTGTAATCTGGATATTATATTCATAAATATGAGTTTATTAAACACATGTGCAAAGCAAATAATAGACGTGAACGTTATGCGGCGATGGTACCTACCTACTTACCACTTACTAAGTGATTATGACTAGGTGACTTCATTAACTTCATTTGTAATAAAACTATCGACAAGGATT
Organism: Achlya flavicornis; assembly: GCA_947623365.1. Lineage (NCBI taxonomy): Eukaryota > Metazoa > Arthropoda > Insecta > Lepidoptera > Drepanidae > Achlya > Achlya flavicornis. The sequence goes on from OX392482.1 coordinate 13,209,114, forward strand.
GACTTTTTTATTGTTTATTGATCGCCACGTGCTGTCAGTCTGAACAAGACCTAATTTTTATAACATCTACTAGGGTTGCCAGTTCTGTATTTTGCAGGCCATTGAAAAATTTCGATACCTAGTAAGGCCGGACTTTATGACAATCCTTCCCAAACATAATAAAGAACAGCCTTTGCTACACTTTGAAGAATACCTACGCGATATTAGATTCGTTTTCCGCGACTGCGGGGGAATGCCCTTCTTATTTGAGCTGACTACGTCACAAAGCCAGATTCCCACTAATATTGAACCGGCTGTACTGTAACCGCTGTTCACTTAGCTTTTGACATTAGGCGATTCTGCATCGACGGATGTGGTGGCTGGCATCCTAAGGCATCCGAACTGCTCGTCTAAACCCGACAACACCCCGCTTAAATATTGAATTGAAATGACCTTGAAAGATGATGACAATCTGAGGGTTGCCACACGTACAATGAAATAAAATTAATTTACACTTTACCATTATTATTTAATTACGTTTTAATTCGATTATTACTTTCTATAACAAATTCGATTTTGGTCTTTAATAAAATTATATCTAGGATTTAATAATAACCAAAAAATTATTAATAATGCTGCATATCAAAATATTTCTGCTATATTAAAAACAACACTTAACTACAGTGTTCTTCTCTACTATTCTTTCATCTGTGGTTCTTCAGTATTTACTTTCTGTGGTAGGTATTGCCCAATAATTGGGCAATACCGCCCAATTATTTTTCCTGCTCATAGGTATCAAGCCTACACTTTTATGTGCTATTATTTTTGTACACCAACTCACATAGGTACTAGATTTTAGTATGTTTACAGTAATTCATTATTCATGATGAATATGTAGATTTTCTGTTTCCAATTGAATGCTTCATTGAAATTATCTTTTAATGTGAACGTGACGGTATTTTCTTTTAGATAATGAGTTATTAACATATTATTTAAGTGTATGAAACTTGCTTCTGGTTTTTTAATTTCCTGACTCCTGCAACTTGCCTTTTTAGGCAAGCGTGCTTAATCTTCGAGCCCGGCATTGTATTTTATGTCTGGATAGAATTTGAAAATTCCTACTAAATGAAATAGTAATTCCTGATACTCATACCTCACATAACCTGTTTTCTTATCAGATTATTAGAATGACAAACCTAAATACCCTATAATAATTATAGTAGCATTTATAAATTTATAGCTGGAAGCTATTGTTCAAACAGAATAGATAAAAAATCTGACCTTTATTTGCGTTATTAGGTTATGAACAGGAATCAATTATTTTTATTTGTCCATCGCGGCATCCATTTGACTTTTCACCTCACCTTTATAATACATATCCTACAGTGATCATACTCTTTATTTCATTATAGAAATATCTACTGCTGAAAGAACATACAGGTCTCCGTCGTAGTAAATCCAACAGCTTTGAACAGATGCTGCTTTTCGTTTGTTGTCTGCTTAAGTTTCTTATTTACCCGCTTATTAAATAGTCTTAGCTTGTTTTGAAAAGGGTAATTGCTGAGTTTATGCCAGCTTCGCAGCAAAAGCCTGTTATTAGAGTCGAATTATTCATAAGAAGGCCTTTATGAAAAATAAAAAAATATATCCATTACCTTCCACATTCAGCCATTTTCTTACTTCCTAGATTTATTAGAATTCTCGAGTCTCAGTTGTTCATGTCATTGGTCTGTTGCACCTACAGCGTATAAATAGCCGGATATATTCGTAACAGAAGTTACAAATACAATACTTAGGTTTTAATTAATTTGTTTACGCTTTCGATCGTTTTGTAACTAGTGCAGGGGAGATTAACCTCCAATAAATATGTATGTTCTCTGTTTCTAAGTGATTAGTTCACGTCTCATTAGGCATTCCAATGTTGACTACCAAACCTTGATGAAAAAAAAAACGCGTTTGACAATCTTCTTGTTAGTAAAAACCATTACACTAAATTAATAATCCTACCAGTCTCATGCCTTTTAAACTCAGGACAGTGCCCATACTTATAACATGTTCGCCAAATGTGTATACTTTCAATTCAAAGCTTTATGTTATTCCAATATGACATGTTATAGTAGGACGCGCTACGAAAAGAGACGAAACGCCTTTTATCAATGTTGTAAAGTAGGTTATAATGATCATTTAATTGATTTATCGTCGGCGACAGTATGCGCTGGTTCACACGTCTGGAATTTTTATATAATGTTTTCTGTCAGGTTTCGATGGTTCGATTTCGATGTATTGATTTTAACTCGACGAATGAGTTAAGAGCCTATCGTGAACCTAGAGAGTTTGCATACACAAATATGTATATCTAAGTTAGGTATTTGTTCCGGTCCACATAGGAAGTGCCAGCCAGCCCTGCCTTATACTTTGGGCCCCCGCTAAATACAGTCCACTAAACCGCTCTCGCACAACCACAAACCTGTATCGAAAATATTTACTGATCAAGCAAGAATATCGACGGGTGCAAAGTAAAAAGAGTTATATACAAAACAGTTACTTTACAGGAGACCGCATAATAGTAAAAAGTGCTCCCATTTAGTTAATTTTTAACCAAATTTGTTGAAATTCTCATCACTACATTATTATTTATTAACGTATCTACATGTATATTTAATTTCATCTAATTATGTTTATTTTACGAGATATTGCAGTTGTCTGCATCTACATTGTACTTTAAAATATGGCAACTATGTTAACTACCACTTGGTCGTTTCTACGTGGGAATTAAAAAAATTGGATTTAATGAGGTATATATTAAATATTTTTTAGCAAATACTAAAAATGTAACCTTAACTAATATTAAAATTAGTTCTTGACTATGATTAAACCTAACTACATCAAGTTCAGAACATAATTGTGCAGATGTATTTTTCTACGTCTTCACGTTTGTCCAAGGAACAAGATTTAGAAGGAGGTCAAATGAAATATTGACTAAGGAATTATTAATTTATTATAGAAAATAGTAATCATATCATGACATTTTCTGAATAAAAGACTTACGTACTCAATATTTATGAGGTAAACAGGTTCTATGTTTGAGAAATAAACAAAAAAAAAAACTTCTTGTAAAACAATTAAATTAAATCTAGTAAAGTTATAAAGTCTTGATACTTAAAAATAATTAACTTTAGACTAATAATCAACACAAATTTAAATATTATAGTCGTTTAAATGACCTACTTATAATCGCATCGTAATAATAAGTATTCTGTATTTTAACAAAACTATCTTACTCTAAAGTATCTTCTCCAATAAAAAGAATTGGTACATCTTTAAAAACAAAAATATTTTCAAAACTAAATTCGAACATTATAAAAAAAATGATACAATATTTTTAAATTTAGGAAACAAAATATAATTAAAGTCTTTATAATTTTTAATTATAATTGGATTAATTATTCAGTCTCATTCCCGTCGGTATTGGAACTATGTTAAAAATTTTTATAATACCTAGGAGGTATCAGATTTTGCTGACATAGGTTTAATAAGTCTTTGAATTTACTTGGCACTTGTAATTATGATTATACAATAATCATTGTAAGGCCACGGCGAGAACGAGTACCTATTTCTTTTTTGAATCAAATCACCTATAAAAATCCATTGCTTTTCGTGATCACAGAGGTCCCAAAAACGATCAAAGATGCGTTTTCCATATTCAGGAGATATCTTTGAACTGCAGTTAAATTTGCGTCTTTTTCTACCGTTTAACGAGGAAGGTGTAGAACATTCACTTGATGCCTCCAATGCCGAAGAGGCATCACTGGTGTTGATAATTGGAGATTGACAGTTTGAAAGTGATATACTTGATAGCCTGCCTGAGTTTAGTGAATAGGTATTTTGATTTAGCTCTAATAATGGACGTGGTGGACTTTTAGTAAATGAATTGTATTCTGAGGGTGTTGGTGAGATTTTCTTTTACTATCCCCATGATCCCAGCGAAAGTGAACAGGTGTGACCGATCTAGAATGTGATGAAGAAAATGGCGACTTATCTTGCGAAGTAAACTGATACCCATTTGTCTTCATCGCGGACACATCAAGTTCCTGTATAAGATCTTCAATAATTAAATCGGCCAACACAGAGTTATTCTCAAAAAATCCATTACTTATGTTCTGTAGGCTTTCGTCTTCTTTAAAAAATCACCCATTTTGGACTTTTTGAACATGAAAATAAACAATATTAGTAGAAATAAAAATGTTAGTCAATTAATTCAGCTAACAATAAAGAAAATAAAATAGTTAGAACCAACTTCCAAAAAAAATATTGCTTATTTACTTATGTAAATTGAGACATCTACATTATAATCTCAAAGTAGAAAAAGTTATATGGCAGTTGGTCGTTTATGCGTTGTATCGTATTAAAAAATGATCAATGATAACCTATTCATAATTACAACAACTAAACAAGGCTTAAATTAAAAAAAATAAACACAATATTATTAATAATTAAAAATACGTACTTACCAGGACTAGTACCGCGGTTGTTACATGTAAGTTTTAAAATTTCTTCTAGGTTCTTAATAGCACATTTTCGTCTCGTTTTGCCCAAATTCACTAACCATTTATGTCTTTCCATATACATTATGAAGCACTCCAATTATTAATTATTATGACAAACAAACATAACACTTAAAACAAACATAAACACATTAAAAGCGAAAAAAATAATAATAATTGCCTGCGCCTGCGTAAATACGACCAACGGCAGTTAAACGCATCTACATCGTGCCATTTTACAAAACAGGAGTAGTTGTCCTCTTTTACGTGACAAAAGTACAAAAAATAATGCGATATGTTTATTTTTCTTTTTGCCATGTTGTAGAACATGATATTTTTAGTAGGTTACTGCAATAATCAGAAAATCGGAAAATTGCAGTTAACCCTTTTTACTTTGCACCCGTCGATATGATCTTCACGTATCTTCTCTTCTAACTATTTACATTTAACTCAGTAAATTTCTTACATTGCACACAAAATACCATACATTTCCAGCCCAAAAGAAAACAATCTCTATCGTGTCTTGACTCTTGATGCAATCTTTGAAGCCTGCCTCCTTGACATTGCAACCACTTAGCTTATTTCTCGATCGATAATATGATTACCATCGCCCTATTTCACAACGAACTTTAATAAATAGCCTTAAAAAGTAATAATTTTATCACTAAAGTACGATAAACATGTAGCTTATCGCTGCTACTTTCTGTCTCATTAAGAGAGATAAGGACAAAAGCAGTTAATTCCATTAATAACCTGTTTGCCTTAGGTTATTGTCTTGATGGTTCATATTTATTTCCTATCTATTTCTCTTTTTCATTTCCTTTAAATCCCTGATTAAAAAACGTATTGCAATTTGCAATGTGAGAAATTCCAAACATTTTTGTACTGGCAATGACTTGGTAATTTTATCTGAATGATAAATTGATGAGGCGTTATCTATTTCAGTACATTGCTAAGTCTTGTACTTTCTGACTCACCTTGCTACGTCACTAAAGTCCACTGCGTCTTGTAGTCATTTTTACTAGTTTGCGACACTAAACAAAATAATCTTGGCAGTATGCCTCAATATCCGGTTTTCCGCTTTCGTAAACCGCAACCTATTAAAAGACAAACTCTCCTTGAATCCCATTTTCTTTTGAGATTATGTCAGGATATTGTAATCAGTTCTGAAAAAATATAGACACAAATTGCATCACGCTTACCCAGAAAAAGCCTATTCACTCTGGCCTTGAATACATCTAGGTTGTAGGTGTCGGGAAACACAGATCCCGGAAGAGAGTTCCACTCCTTTGCTGTTCGTATAAGAAACGATGAAGCGAAGCGTTGAGTGCGGGTACGCGGGATGTCGACAACGTATGGGTGGAAATTCTCCCGGCGTCTTGTGTTTCGGTGGAGAAATGGGGATGGAGGAATTAGATTGAACAATACTGTAGCACACTCTCCAAAATATATCCTATAGAAGAATTGCTAATTTAATCATCTTTTTAGCGTACCTCTCCAATTCTCCATAGCCTTGCTAGTAAAAGTATTAATTATCTGTTCTATAAATAAGCCCACTAAGTGACTTTATATTTGGTAATAAGTTTTATTCCGTAACTGAATCAACAAACAACCAAGCGTGTTACGCCTCTTAATTGCGAGCAAATTTCGAAAGTGAAAATCGTCAGGTCATTTGAAATTTTATGGAGTTGATCCAAAACGAAATGTGTTTGGCCGTTTATTTACAATTAACGACATTGGACGTCACGCTCCGTATACAGACAATGAACATTTACAACATTCATTACACGAGCATCTCTCTTTCCCTCATCATTATTATTGATTTATTAAGTTGTTTCGTGCACTCGATGCTAATTGCTCATCAAATACACCTGAACATTCATTACCTTGGGCAATTAGGGATACATGTAACATTCCGTTTATATATTATTTCCCTGATACTAGTGAAAGGTTTCGACCCAAAGCAGACTTGTTACATTTTGCATTGCGTTGCGATCAGCTCACTTGGAGATCGTCGAAAGTGTCTACGGCAAGCTGACTGAAATTCGTTTGATATACAAAATGCTTTGATCTCGGATTGCGTGAAATTGTGATGGCATACACATGCCAAGTCATGCGATCGCACGTGAGATTCCGAGTTGCTAAGTAATCGGCAATTGGTTATGCAGAAACGGTGACGTGATTATTACGTACGCCATGTTGCATGTGGCAGCCCTAATAACAATTATCTCAAAATAATTATAAATTCTACTTAATTAATATTAATTTTAATTTACTATACTATATTAGAGCTATTCATGTTATCTAATGATAAATTAATTGCTCGTGTCATTTAGATTTACTGTCCGCACATAAATAATGCATACGGCGCAAACGTCTTTACTCTATGAATCTTCCCTTCTCATAACTTGCTCTAACGTGTCCAAAATCCAGTTATACAATAAAAAATAAAAACAAAGACTAATTTCGCTGTTATATTGAAGAATTCGTATAATTCCGGATCTGCAATCAAATATCCCCTTCGTATGTACCCAGCCTTAGACATAACCCAACGAAATTGAAAAGGCGTTTTCTTCAACATGAAATATTATGTAAATGTAATGTTGTCAATGACTTTGTCATTTCGCACGGAGGCGTATTGTTTCGGATGAAAAACGTCATCGGGACTGTCCATCATCGGATACATATATATAAGTCGGTTATAATAGCAAAAATTGCAGCGTGGGTTTTATAGTGATGTAGGTAGGTATGTGTCTGTTAGTTTAATTTGGCGGATATGCTATGCCGCCCGCCATTTCAGTATTGCCTGACTAAAAAAAATTATGTGGGTATGAAGACCACTTGATCGCCATAACATACGATTCTGTACACTTGAATGGTTCTGATGGTAGGATTCATGGAACAAAATAAACTTTTGGTCCGTGGTAGGATTGCATTAGGTACTGGAATCGGTCCGTTTTCAATACAAATGTTGCCATGTACAGGGCGAAGCAGTACCTACGTAAAAAAACAAGCTGAGTTTTCTTTGTAACATAACTACCTACCTAGTATCCTACCGTAAATCTATCTTACACAGAGAAAAGAAATAAAATCTATTTGGGAAAAATATCCGAAACTTTCGTATACTAAAACTAACACAAAACATTCCTAATAGTCGATAATTATAGAATCTCTCGCTACACCCACTAATCTATTGCAAGGAGTTGTTATACAAATATGTACCTTAATACAGAGCGTTGAAGTTGAAAATTGTCATAAAAGAAAGTCGTTCTGCCAAATAAATTATTAGCTCATTTATTCATAAACAACAGCAACCAAACACACTTTGTTGTTTGCTTATATATTTCGCACTATCTTGTTCATGAACGTTCGACATTTAAATACTTATGTTTTTTTTTCACATAGGCTCCAGTTTTTTTTTGATTTTTTTGAGTAGGTACAAAAGTTGGAGTATCTCGAATATAAATAAAGGGTTATTCTGTACCATTTTGCCAAAACTCTTTAATTAATATTGATTAATTAAAATAATTAATAATGCCTTGAAAAATCAGGTCTTATGTCCTAGGCTCAAAAACCTAAATATACCGGAATTTGATTTTATTATCTTAGATTACCTTAGCCCGCAGGTTGGTGTATAAGCTTTCATGGAACCTATACATAAATCAATAATCCCAGACAGTCCTAGTTCTAAACCTAAAACTACTATGGGTTCCGTTAAATGTCAAACATTAGTAGACCTAGATCGTAGTAGAAAATAGGAGGAAGTGGATTTATATTTAATCACGAAGACTCGGTTTGTATGATGACTGATGGCGTTTGTTCCATACAAACGTAATCCTCAGTTTCCTCTCTGAATAATGACACTAGAGCAATGATTATTTTACCATGAAATCTGTAGGTACCATTGGATATCGCTCGGTTGTGTTTATATCCATAAATTAATTATTATAAGATTTAGGAGCCTTCTAAAATCATAAAAACTTACCATTTTGAACGCGCTTATCAGACGTCCAGCGAACAAATTTGAAGAATATAAAATAACAAAGGAAAACCGACAAGCATAACCAAAGCCGTGATTTGAGATGATTCTTGTTTTTTTTTTATCGATCCAGTTTTGCAGGAGAAAACCGGGGATTACGAAATAGCGATTTCGTATAATTTAAATAGGTATAATCGGTCCAAGCTGTAGTTGTCTCTATCGCCCTCGGGCGGGATAGCTCGGGCACAACGCGACAGCAATAGATACGTTAAAAACCTATTTTTCAAATTTCTTGCAGCCATCCTATCCTCTTAAAACAGCCCCGTAATAGCTGAACAGATTTGAATAAAATTTGACACATAGTGGAATAAATATAGGATAAGTATGCTTCTGAGTCTGACGCAAACTAGTAGTTACTAAGAATCGTGACCTATTTTATAGACTCCTTAATTTAACGGTGAAATTCAACGCGCTGGTTAAGTGCGGGTGTAATGTGACGGGACCTGTCATATTAGCATTTGAACTGAACAAAATAAATGTTGCAAGGTATTATTATAAGAATTCTATCTATCATCTCTTCGGTTTGTCTGTGGACAATAAGATCCAAATCGTGAGGGCTCTTGTCTGTTGAAATCTGACTTCCGAACAGGTGATAAATTGAGTAGATTCAACCTTCATAACAGTCTAGGGCCTAAACTGAATAAATAACTGAATTTCATGCGTCTTCAATTTGCACCAGGACCACAAATGATGGGTTCTGTAATAATAGTAGCCAATTAAATTAGCGTCGCTGTTACTTTCCTTCATTGTCGCCGATATTTCCGAATCCACGTTAACGTTATCAACGCAGCGCAGGCGCAGGAAACTATAGCTCACACCCTCAAACCGCATACTGATTACTGACTATCGAATACGCACACTGTTTGTAAAACATATTTTTTACTATATATGGTGGTCGCTACAACTAACTACATATTTGAATAATGAAATTTTATTTTCATCATCATTCCAAACGTCCTCTATGATTTATTTAGCTTCAAGGTTGCAGAAATAGCGAATAAGTTAAAGAGTCCAGAATGAGATGGTACGGTCATGTTCTTAAACGAACAGACGACCATGTCGTGAAAAAGTGCCTTTCCATAGCTACAAAGAAGAGGGGAAGAGGAAGACCTCAAACTACATGAATGACAAGGGTCCAAAAGGACATGAGGGAAATGGGACTTGTGGGAAGATGACGCACAAGACCGAAATAAATAGCGTCACATGATTGGGAAAGCCGACCCCGCGTAACGGGAAAAGGCGAGGCCAAAGAAGAAGATTCCAAATATCCTCTACGAAATATCTCTACTAAAAGTTTCCCAAGCCTTAAATTTCGGTCGAAATCCATTTATCTGTTTTGCTATAGTCATCGGTTCAACTAGCAGAAGCAGTCTCAGTCCTGACGCGGTCATCATTCAAGAAATCATCTACTGTACCTTACTTTCATCGTCTCTGTAACAGATATTGACCTGGCCTGCCTTCTTTTTTTTCTGTATCCTTCTCTCAAGTGTCGTTGAATTAATTTTCATTTATTCCTCAAATCAGAAGGTGAAATTACTGGCTTCAAACCATATATATTACGCCATGATAGTTTATGTAACTATTTGAATCGAATTCCATGTGTTAAATTAAGTTTCGAGTTTCGTGATCGGTTCGCGTAGCGTTGACGCACCATTAGACCTTCACTGCAAAATTCGCTAAGATGCTTCCACCTTGACCTTGGAGAAGCGTCTTGCGTTTTGACAAGTGACCTTATTTCAAAGAAGTATGAGGAAATTATGCTAAGTAACCTTCATTGTGTCATCCATTATAATAAAGGAAATATCCTTTCAGAAGTATGTAATTCAGCTCTCTTTGTCTTTGTTTTTTTCCCCGGTATGGAGTTTTTCTCAAGAATTGAAGCTTGTTATAGTTAAATTATTACCTGGACAAAGTTCTGCTTAATCAGTTGACTTGCAGTTCTTAGAATTCAATTAATATATAGGACATCTTTTCCTTAAATCAACATTTTTGACTTTAAATTTGAAAAGCCATTCAGCTCCTGTTCTTCCTCGTTAATTTCCGAATGCATTTTGATTATACTGATACAAATAATGACATTAACGTATAGATAACCTCAATAGTTATACAACAACGGTTACATGCTAGCGGTTGTAATATATATCGCTGGGTTTTCACTTACTGGTAGCGTTATGAATCAATAAGTGGATAATTGACTGCCGGCATGCCATTGGCCGTCAGGTGGACGGACAGTACACTGTTTATATCCCTCGACTTGAAACTGGAATTGTGTGACAATTTTGTTTTGTCGCATATTTTACATACTAGAAATTTTCGGATTGGCTATTGAATAGAATTCAAGCTCTATGTTGGCCCTGGAGCTAGTTAAAATTAGTCCTTATTGACATTCTATTTTTATGGATCTCACCATAGTAAGTGATGATGTGGCCAAAGATGGTAAACCCTCAAACCCTAATAGGGGCTCTAAATTGCAGCTGTTGGAATTCATTCGCATGTTTATATCCACTTTTGTAGTTAAGCTACGTATTTCTCATTTCATATTTAAATGATACCTTGTGAACCAGGTCATACAGCTCCCTTGGGACAACTTGTCAACATGTGGGCACGGATTCTCCATCCTCATACTCTTTGGATTACCTGGTTTTGAAACATTCGACCGATTAAGAGATAAGAAAGATAATTATAGTAATTTATTATCTGCTCTAACTCTTATTTTTGTACCTACCAGTATAAAAATAAGCAATCTCTGCGAAACAATTTCACTTCAAGAAAATTTCAATGACCCAGATAACCGGCTCAAAGTAAATCAATAATTTAGATATACTAGAAACTTAGCTATATATTATTTACAGCCAGAGGAAGTTAAGCTTAGGAAAAGATATGTAGCTCATGTGGACACAGAGGAATTTCTCAGGATTCGAACAATGTGATCATCAACGAATCGAACATAATGGATGTTTGGTTAGATGCAAAGTAATTGAAGATATTCACTTTTTTTACATATAGGATATGGGCTTGCGTTTGGCCACTGATGTGTCCATAAAGTACGATGACGAAGACGAAATTGGAGACTCTTGCCAAGTACCTTTAATGTCTTTTGATTGTAGAAGTAAGGAAACAAAGATACTTCTATTATTCAATAGAAGTCAAATGGTTTATTCAAATTGAAGTCTATTGAAGTACCTACCTAGTTGTGCTTTTCATAATTTTTGTTGAAATATTCCTACATAATACTGCATTAAAAGCCTTGAACAATAACGCCATCTCTCAACCAGGCAGGGCTGCCTCGTGCTAAAATAAACTTTTTATCCTTGCCATTTCCTCATCTCTTCAGTACCGGTAATCGCATCAACAAGGAGTAATAAATCGGATTCGTCATTTCGGCACTATTCACGGACGGAAGGTTAAAATTACCGGTTATAGATTGACGGTAAAATATTGCGAGCCGGATTTAGAATATTTTTTATATATATTTTCCTGACAAAATTTGACAATTTTAGTATTAATGTCAAATCTTGACGTTGAAATTTCGTAACAGATGTCTATGTCCTGTCTGACATTACTGTTTATATTACTTACATAAGAAAGGGACAGCAACACAGGTCCTTATTTTCTTATTGAAATAAGTAGTTTCATATCCAACTGAAGCAACATGATGCGTGGATATCTTCTTTTCCCATGGTCACGGTTATTCTTGTCATTATTTTTTTCCGAAAATAGCTAACTAATCATCCAGATATCAAAAGAATGTTAGCAATTCTAACATAACTGACATAACCTAAATTCTTCTCGCAGCGAAGTGAGTCGAAAGCTCTGTCAAACAAGTGCGCATGCGAGCGGGCCCGCTGCGCGCGAGTTTTCACTTTCACGGGCCGATGCCCCTCTGACAACCTCGGCACACTTCGGCTTTGGGTCAAGGTCGGACCACTCAGGAATTTTACGACAAATGGAACGTGACCTTTTGAATTGAGATGGGAAGAGAGATTAATGAGTATAGGATATATTATTATGATGAGAAAATGATTCGTGAATAAGGTGCAATTGTTGCAGAAAGACCCAAATTGCGCATTTTATATTCATTCTTCGAAGTGATATTTTTTTTATATCTATTACATTAACTGTAATATGCGTTCCGATTTATACAAGAAATGGGTTTTCTGCATCATCTGCATACATTACAACTCGCCCCATCAAAAAGTATCCAATCTTTAAGAAAAAGCCTCGTTCTTGTTCCACAACATAATCTTGATCGGATCCAGGGCACAGATTACAAAATAGTTACTACGTAATCCAGGGTTCCAATTCTCGCACTTCCGAAATTGATGTCGCAACATGGCGAATAAATGCCAGAATGTATTTTAGATAAGATTATATTTTTTTTGGTTTGAGATTTTAGATGAGATAATTTTAGATAAACTTTCGACCAAATGTCTAATGCGAAATCGATGTCGAACACGCAAGAATCGAGGCCCTTTATTGTCCCGTCATGGGCGACGTCGCCTTACCTACCACCACCTTACCACTTTGTCATTTGGTTTTATTATCAATAGAAAAAAAAGGTTCTACAAAACTAGTTATGTATATTGACGTTTTGTTGTCGGGAAACTAACTTTAGTTACATTTAATCGTATATCTCTTTGATTTAATCAAATAATTTTGTAAAGAGCCAAAATTAGTTTTGTTACTGGTAAGTTTTAGTTCGCAAGTCACTCTGTTTAGGTTATTGGTAGCCAAATTTTGTGTTACAGTTAAATACATATTGTTTTTTAGTGTTGTTGAAATACGGCTTTGATTTGACCAGCAATATTATTGACTATCTGTCACAGAATCACTGCGAATGGAACATTTAAGCCTAATTAACACAAATTCTCCGAGACATTATCGTTTTCAACACGAGCGCTTGTTGAATCATTCATGTATTAACCCGATTTAGTTGAGATGTTTGGAATTTTTTGTTTTTATTTATGACGCCGAAGTTTTAAAGCATTTGTAAGTTTGGCAGCTGTTATAGAGGGATAAGAAATTAGGGTTTGAGAAATGAACTGGCGTGAAAAAGTTAAAATCCTACTAGGTACATAAGTTTCAATTTAAAATCTAAAGAGGTGTGTTTTCGTTGGTAGTTTGCATCGTAATATACATCATATATTTTTTATAGATTTATCATTCTCTTATTTTAGAAGTTACAGGGGGGGGGACACACATTTTACCACTTTGGAAGTGTCTCTCGCGCAAACTATTCAGTTTAGAAAAAAATTATATTAGAAACCTCAATATCATTTTTGAAGACCTATCCATAGACACCCCACACTTATGGGTTTGATGAAAAAAATTTTTTTGAGTTTCAGTTCTAAGTATGGAGAACCCCCAAAATTTATTGTTTTTTTTCTATTTTTGTGTGAAAATCTTAATGCGGTTCACAGAATACATCTACTTACCAAGTTTCAACATTATAGTTCTTATAGTTTCGGAAATAAATGGCTGTGACATACGGACAGACAGACAGACAGACAGACAGACATGACGAATCTATAAGGGTTCCGTTTTTTGCCATTTGGCTACGGAACCCTAAAAATTACATTCCGCTCCGAGGTTTCCCTCGCGATTTTATATTTAACACCCTTGGAGATGGACTGGCATAAGGTGGAAGACAAAAAAAGAGCCAATGGGGTAGAGCCTAGCGTTTATTCGCTCTAAGAGCAGCTCGACTGGGGAAGTACCTCCACCTTACAGAATACCGCAGCCACATAACTTTATGTTGTGTAAAGTTGTGTTCCTGCGCGTGAGTAAGGTCGCCAGTGCTCATCGGGAAGGGGGAAAGGTCGGTAACGCGTGAGCGATGCCCCATGTGTTGCAAGCGTTCATATGGCTACGGTAACCGCTTACCAACAGGCCGTACGCTTGTTTACCGACATAAAAAACTACAATGGATGGATAAGATTCTATTGTGGAGCCGACATTTTGTTGGTTTGCCATGATATTGGGCTGATCTGCAGCGCAGGTGTAGGGAAAATTCTTCTATGACAAATAAAACTAACAAAACAAATCCATTGCGACAATATGAATCGATCATCGACCCTTCTTATCACTTATCACGTGGGGAAATATTGCCTGCACTTGGCAAAGAAAGCGAGACTTATCGTGTTATAGATAACGGCGATATGGTGATATGCAAGCCACCATGGAGAAATTATTATCCGCATATATCTGGTTTGGGAGGCCCCTTAATATAAAAGATGGTTTAAAGCAAATGTTTCGAACTGTGCGGGCTCAAAGGAGCTTTCTTCCGCGGACGCTCAGATTGTGGAATGAGCTCCCCGCCGTGGTTTTCTCAATGGAGTACAGCATGGGGTTCTTCAAAAAGGGCGTGAAGAGATTTCTTCAGGGTCGGCAACGCGCGAGTGATACCCCTGGTGTTGCAAGCGTCGATAGGCTACGGTAACTGCTTACCATTAGGCGGGCCGTATGCTTGTTTGCCACCTTAGTGGTATAAAAAAGTCTGAATATCCGTCACTTTCTTGCGTCATACAAATAAGGAGCCGGGACCATAGAGCGCATGTACGGGCCGTGAGCACGGGTACGGGCAAAATGCCTTGAAACGCAGTGCGAATGACTAAAATAAATATAATAAATGCCAATTTCTCGTTTTTATCGATACTTTTACCGATAACAAATGACAAGAATTCATATCGACATTTTCTCCTACTGTAAATCTAGTGTACCGATATATCTGTGAATGCATCTATACCAATGGAAACTGCTCACGTTTCACACAAGGTCCGGGAGCGGGACTATCTTAGAACCTGGGTTGTATACATTTCCAGTATAAGCTGATCTCGCATTGCCGGCTCTTCTCCAAATGCAACCTTCCTAACCAGTATTAAAGTAGGTATTGGAGTAAGACTATTCATCATAAGTGCCTGCGAATTATTTGCGCACATACCTACGTACCTAACTCCGGAAAATATAACGAATTTGATGTATTTATTTTTCATATCCAGCAGTAAAAACGTTAGTCACCAGGATTCGTGCACTGATTTGTTCATTACTCAAAATTTAGATAACCATATATACTTATTGGTAACAATAAATATATATTTACCATATATATTTATTGTTACCAACTACCTACCATTTAGTAGGTATCAGGCATGATCATCATCATCTGCCTGCCCTGTTCCCAATCAATTGGGGTCGGCGCAATATGTACGCTTCTTCCATTCATCTCTTCTATTCGTCATACTAGTATCCACTCCTTTCTTACCCATATCATCTTTCACACAATCCATCCATCTCTTTTTTGGTCTTCCTCTTCCCGTATATCCATCCACTTTCATATTCATAACTTTTTTAGTGACGTGGCTTTCATTTCTCCTCATAACATGTCCATACCATGATAAACGGTTCCCTCTCAACTTTTCAGTCACTGGCGCTACTTTCAGGCTTCCCCTTATGTACTCATTTCTTATCATATCCATTCTTGTCACTCCACACATCCATCTCAACATCCTCATCTCAGCTGCATGCAATCGTCTTTCATCCGTCCTCTTTACTGCCCAGCATTCCGAACCATACATTAGGACAGGTCTTATCACGGACTTATAGGTATCAGGCAAGATACCTATATGTAATATTGCTTTTGAATAAATAAGTTGTCAACGAATTAGCCCGATAGTCTGCAAGTCATGTTCTGTGACTTATTCATTTAGACAGACCCTCTAACATAAAAATAAAACTATAAATAGACGGCAAAAATGTTACAATACACAACATTATTGTTATCAACACTTTACGATAACGCGAACGCAAATAAAACAACTTTTATGGAAGCCATTAATAAATATAACTCCATCTAGCGGGCATTTAAATAATTTGTGATTTGAATCTATGAGCCTGGCAAATTCCACGCGCATTTTGCTAAACCACAGAATAAGTAATAGTAATGTCGTATAGAATGCTCACTGCCTAACAGCAACAGATTTAGCTTAGCTACTCTTGTTGAGCCACAGAATAAATAATAGTACAAGTAGGGAGTGGCAAAAGCGTCAAAGCTTAGTTAGCAATACCTCAGGCAATACGAACAAAGCCTTTTTTGAAAAATAAAAACTAGTTGATTCACAAATATCCTATCACACACACATCCATAGAAAGGTCATTATCATGAGAAGCGTTTTTGTGATCCGAGGCTCAATCAGGAGTCGATACTGTTCTTCTGCTGCATAATCGGCAACTAGGAAACTCCAAAAATATAATTGTCAAATTGATAAGTATGAAAAGAGGTCCTAACATTTATGGGAAGGGAAGGGCCAGTAATACAACTGGCTGATAAATTAATATGAGTAAGAAAGGCGTGAATGCTCTTATGACGGATAAGAGAGCGGAGTGGAAGAAGAGTACATCTTGCGCCGAACCCAAGTGATTGGTAACAGTGCAGAAATGACGATGACAATCCGTCATATCATCCCTTCCACAAACCATACATCTCTATCTTCTTCTTACGTAAGTGATGGTAACATGTTTTGTCCTCTTCTTTCTCAGATAGTGAACAATGCACGAGCAGGAGGGCGAGAGTGAGCCGGCGCACCACGCGCGGCGCCCGATGAACGCCTTCCTCATCTTCTGCAAACGACACAGGAGTGTAGTGCGCGACAAGTATCCTAACCTTGAGAACAGGTATGTAAATGTCTAATGTCTTATGTTTCTGCTGCCGGAACAGCTCCTTTTTCAATCCTCTTTTGGGTGGGAAAAGATTTATACAAGGCAACGCGTGAGTTAGTGTTGCCAGCGTCTTTTAGCTTCGGTAACCGTTAAGAGGAAATGCTGGTGGCGTTTGTTCCATACAAACGTAATCCTCAGTTTCCTCTCTGGATAATGACACTAGAGCAATGATTATTTTACCATGTAATCTATAGGTACCACTGTATGTCCCTCGGTTGTGTTTTTCTCCATAAATAAAATTAATTATTATAAGAATTAGGGAGCCTTCACAAAAACTTACCATTTTAACGCCCTTATCAGACGTCCAGCGAACAAATTTGACGAATATAAAACAACAAAGGAAAACCGACAGACATAGCCAAAGCCCTTCTTATTATGATTTTTTTGAAGTTTTGGAGGAGAAAACCGGGGATTACGAAATAGCGATTTCGTCTAATTTAAACATCGAACAATTAATTAATTTAAATAGGTATAATCGGTCCAAGCTGCAAAGCTGCTCGGGCGGGATAGCTCGGCTCGGGCACAGCGCGACAGCACTAATGCTAAAAACCTATTTTCCAAATTGTTTGCAGCCACCCTTTCCTCTTAACTATTAGGTGGGAAGTATGCTTGTTTAGTAGTTTAAATAAACTATTTCTATCTAGGAATAGAGACATTGAATTAAGCGTAATAATTCAATGAATAGAGATGTTTTTTTGTTTATGGGGGTGCAAGGTGGATGACACCTCCATTTAAAAGGGAAGATCTTTCGCCAGCCTGGGTCATCGTGCCTGGGGACCGCGGTCCAACTGTACATGTCAGACAGTTAATATATCGTTGAACGAACTTCGTCAGCGCGATGCAGAATGTTGACAACAATTTGTGACCGAAGGTTTTAAGTACACAACCCTTGAAGAGAAGCTTCTTTTATGCTCACAAACTTGCTGTACCTTCAACTCGGCTCAGCAAAGTCCTTAACTCTTTAAAGGGCCAATGTATACGTTTCTATAATAAAGTACCCAAAGAAAGCCAAAAGCTACCTATACATCGATTCAAAAAGATAGTAAAGCATTAGTTATGCAAGAAAGGGTAAAGTTTCCGATTTTGTAGATGACAAGAATACATTTGAATGAATTGTTCGCTTCGCAGGCTATATAATATTTTGTAAATTTTAATACTTATAAGTACACGTTTAAAAAAAAAAGACTTGCTGAGTTTCTTGCCGGAGTCTTCTTGTAGAGTCATTGTAATATTAATGTATCGGGTCTATTCGCGATAACTTATTATTAATATTACAATGAATTTAGTTCGCGAAAGCTTAAAAAGTACGGTGTAGAGTCATTTGTTAACGTTCATAAGTGCCTAATCAGGGCCTAAATGGAATAAATGCCTTTTGAATTTGAATATGGCATTATTTATCCATCGTGGTCCCTATGTCCCTCTCCATGCCATAGGTTATCTGTGTGCCAAATTTCATCGCAATCAGTTCAAAAGTAACAAATAACAGGAAGAGTGAACTTTCGAATACATAAGTTTAGTGTGATTAACCTCATTATTAATATTGATTACCTAACTAAACCATACCTATGTTCATAATACGCAAGTATACGATTATGTAGGTACGCAAAATTCAGTGTATTACCTAAGTCTAGACCTCACCCTATCCATTAGGCTGTCAATAGTACCTGTTACGTAATATCTATTGTTATAAAGTGCTTTGGGACATATCTAGTGCAAAAAATATGTATTAAATTACCCACAATGAATTTGGAGTTTCGGTGCCAAAAATCCTAACTAATATTAAAAATGCGAAAGTGACTTAGGCGTCGTCCTAATGGGCGACGATCGTACGATCAAACGATGCGATTTCGTCGCACGATCGCGCTGATGTTCCTGTGCTCGCGCGATGACTTGCGAGCTTCAATTAGGAAACTCTAAAGCGTTTTGTGTATTTAATCTCGTCGTGCGACGAAATCGCATCGTTTGCTCGTACGATCATCGCCAATTAGGACGACGCCTTTGTTTGTTTGTTACGCCTTCACGCCTCAACTACTCAACGGATCCTCATGAAATTTGGCATGCAGATAGTCTATGTTATGGAGAAGGACGTAGGCTTTTTATCCCGGGAAAGCGGGTGAAAACGCGGGGACAGCTAGTAATATTACAATCTAGAGACTAATTCTTACAATCTACTTTTTAAGACATTAACCCATTGAGTGAAAATTGTTTGTTTACAGATCTATAACAAAAATTCTCGGAGAATGGTGGGCCAACTTGGACAAAGAAGAGAAAGCTTGCTATACAGGTCTTGCTAAGCAGGTATGTGTATTACCGACATTTTTTACTTAATAACATTGAGGAGAAAATTGTTTTCGAACAAGTGCCGCCACATTTTATTTTAATATCCTACAAAAATTTTGGCCGCTTGTCATAAAAGTTTAATAAATCATAACTGTTCCTTCCAGTACAAAGACGCGTTCTTCAGCGCCAACCCTGACTTCAAGTGGTACAAGTTACCCGCCCCCCCACTCCGCACGCTCTCTTCCCGCCCTCGGGAAACCAGCGAGAAACCAACCGAGTCTAATGACGAACAACAACAAGTCGAGCTAGAAAAAACCAACAACAACTCCACTAAAGTAGACTTCAACAAAAAACTTCACGATGAATACGAACCGGAGCCGAAACCTCTGTCCATGTTCACTCCTGGAAAATTAGCCGACGAAGCCCAAATGGGAGGCCTCAGCAGCCTCCTGGCCACTAAGACTGAAACGCAAACTCCGAACCCCTACTACTCACCCCACTGCTTTAAATTTAACGCGATCTCAACCCCAAACGATTACAGATCTCATAATTTATTAGAAGCGAAAGGCCTCTCCAGGGAAGATAGTATACGAGAGCTCCAAAATGCACTCTCCGAGACTACCAGGGTGTTCGAAGACTTAGACGAAGAGAAGGAAAGGATATACCGCTCGTACGGTACGCCTAACGAACAACTCACCAACCAAGATGTGATAGACCAAATAGTCGATAAGAGATATTCTAGCGATGAGTACGGAGGCCCGAGGAACTGGTCGGACGATGAAAAGAATATGAGATCTGGAAGGTCGTGCAAGGGGAAGCGGTACCAGGAGTTCATGGCCGTGGGAGGACTGATAGTGAATAAGAGGCAGAAGAGAGACTACGCGGATAAAATGCCAGAGGACTACAGCGCGACCTGTAGTTGGGATCTAGGCAGCTCGCGCAGCGAAGAATCCGCGCTCACCGACGATTCGAAACAAAGCCACGCCCAAATCGAGACATCGGCCGAAAGCGAACACAAACTCGACACAACTGACGCGCCCGAACCAGACAATAATGCAAACAAAACGTTCAAGGCTGCCGACTTCGATTTAGACGCTAAAATTAGAGCCCTGCCCTCCCTTAGCCTAGAGAAATTCCAACAGAAAAAACGCGATAACAAACGCAAGAAGAAAACTATCAATCTGAAACCGAAAGCGTTAGAATCTTCGCACATAGTCAACTCAGTTCCTAGGTCGTACTATGACGACAGGCGGGACATGGCCGAGACTTGGCGGGAGACTGTCATAGGCAGTCAGAAGCGAAAACCGAGGAAAGTAAGTATAACGAGACTCGAGATAAATAGCTTGGTATCGACTTTGGATGTGAACCGGGCGCATAAAATTAGCCCGGACATAAAGATTGCTACTGAAGCCCCGTGCACTGTCGTTCATAATATGGAGATTTGCAAACAACCCCAGCACAGTCATGTGGATTTGCTGGCGCTGGCAACATTGGCAGAAGTGGCATCGAACACATCCAAGCTAGAAGACTCGTCGATAATAGAACACATGACGGCCAAAGCGAGCGATGGTAACGCTTCCAAGGTATAAAATACCAACACAATTTAGCCTTAAAAGATGATATTCCAAATATTATTTACTTTGTAATCAGATAATATTTATATATAAATCTACTTTTACATTGTACGCATAAAGATTAATATTATTGTACACGTTTAATTGTAGTTTTTATAAACTAGGGTATAGAGTTATTTATATAAATATAGATAGAGAAATATATGTATACTGAGTTTGAGTCGAGTCGTGGAGGCAACTACATACAGCTTCGTTAGGTATAGGGAAGATATATGGGTGATAGATACATATAAATATTAAATCACACGAATAACAACAAGGCATAATGTATTTTACTTATTTAAGGAGAAATACAAATAATTTAACTATTTAAATCCCCAAATAAATGTGTGAAATGTATCGTGATTCGTCGGGCCATTCATCACAATGTTAAAAGCATAGAGTTAGGATATTGATAGAGTGACTGTATTAGAGTATGTGCCTTGAGCACGGGTATGCCTTGAAACGAACAGCGTGTTCAGTTTGAATGACTAATTAGGTACGTATAGTGAATGCCAATTTCTCGTTTTTTGGGTTCCGTACCCAAGGGTAAAACGGGACCCTATTACCAAGACTCCGCTGTCCGTCCATCTGTATGTCTGGCCGTCTGTCACCAGGCTGTATGTCATGAACAGTGATAGTTAGACAGTTGAAATTTTCACAGATACTCAAAAACAGACTAAAATAAATATTTTAAGAGGCAAACGTGATTTCCTTGCCGTTTTTATAAATAATGGTACGGAGCCCTTCGTGCGTGAGTCTGACTCGCACTTGGTCGGTTTTTTTTTGTTTGACCGAGAACAAATAACAAGAGAAATAATATTGTCATATTTTCTGTCAGTAAATCATCAATCAATTGTTAACAGAAACACTCTATCAATATTCTTACTCTATGGTTAAAAGTAACTTTCAAATGCCAAACATAAGTCATGTTAAGTATATTTGTAAACCTCATTATGTGTAATGTTAGGTTTAACTACATCGCCTTAATAATTTAGATATTTAAAACGAAACTAACAACACCACATGCATAGACTGCGTTGCATTTTTAAGGTGATTTTTTTGTTTTAGTTTATTTTTTCGTTAGTGACAGTGCATATCGTGCAATCATTATATTTTTATAAACGAGTAATTGTAGTTACTCTTTTTTTATATGTAGGTACGAATTTATCACAAAACAAATTATATAAATTATAAACTTGTGAAAGTATTTCATAAAAATACTTTCCAATTAAAAAGGCTTTTTTTAGCTGCCATAGATATATTATGAATATAATATGTTAATAATAATATATCTATGAATTAAGCGTTATTATGCTGCTATTTATTTATTCTTGAAACTGATTGGTTTAATAAGGCTTTATAGTCAAAACCGTTTGTAACGACTTCGAAGGGCCAATCGCGGTTACAGTCGTTATAACCAACAACCTTTGATTAAGGATACATCCAGATAGTGTCGCAGCTGTGCACGCGTCGATAAAAATAGGCCCTAACTGTTAGAGGCTAAATCATCAATAAATAATGATCAATATTTAAATTTCTCCCGATTTTAATTGGAATATTTTAACAACTACTATCATTATGAACGTCATTATGACAAGCAGAATGACGCAGAGGGAGCGTAAAACGTAGCTGTTACGCGCAGCAGCCTATACAAGTTGGCCTGTTTTATATATTCGTGTAGTATGGCGACGTGTTTTCTAGGTATATTTATTTCTATGCCAACAACTATTTACAGTAAACAAAAATGACGGGACCTCAATATTTCGTCTTAATATCCGGTACGTCGTTTTAAGCGATGTAGTTATAAACGATTTTGACTGTAGTACTTTGAAATACTGTACTTAGGTGTCAAAAGCTAAAGTTTAAATTGTGTTTTCGAAATTCACACATTTGCATTATCGATATCACGTACCGTATAAATTATGACACAGTAAAATAATTTGATCCGCTACCTACCTTGAAAAATGTTATAGGTTTGAAGATTCTCAGTCAATTTGTGAGAGTACTCTCAGTTTCTGTTTATAGGTACTTAGTGCAGATAGAAATACTGTAAGTAATGAAGAGGGGTGTTTCAAAATACTTTTGGCTTTTTTCCAGCATTAAAATTAAATATATGTATATAACGCAATTTAACACGCAATTATAGTTGTCTATCATTATTTCGCAAAAATAAATGTTTGCTACTTGACGTTTTAAATAACACAAGAAAAAGCATAAAAAATTACATCATTGTGATTTGTCGATTAGATAATTTTAAAATTATTATTGTCCCTATTAGGTACCTGAAGTTTATCGAAAATATTCATGAATTTCACGAAAAGTGTAAAATACGTTCGTTTTATTAGGTGTTTTTAACAATTTTTAAGTTACACAATAAATTATCGCGTAGGTGTTTATTATTTTTTATTTCAGAACAGTGTTTCTCAAATTTTGTTCTTGTTTATTTTTGTGATGGATTATTGTAAGGGGTTTCTGTGATTTTTTTTATAAATCGCCGATGTGAATGGTCGCTGGTTAGGTATTTTCGTTGCTGGTCTAGTCTAGAGTAAGGTTTATAAAACATTCAAGTACTAAATTCGAAAAGTGCACTTATATTTTTTAAAGTAACAAAACGATGACAAGCCATAATGTGACATGCTCATCCAAAGACCAAATATATTTAGACTATAGAAGCTAGGCTGTAGATATTGTATATGTAATTATATATAAGTGATATATAATATATTATGTATAGTATATAACAACAGGTCAATATTGTGGCATTCCAAAAATGTCGAAAATTTTAGAGTTTTAATGCTATTTGTTATTATAAATTGTTGCATTTTTTGTTTTACACTTTTTTTTTAAACGTCACGTAGCTTTTAAATTCACATATTGTTGATTTTTTTATGTAAAGTTTAATTCGTTGTTACGTTTTCTTGATGAGCTGTGAGCTTTTGACGGTTCCTAATCGAGATTTTATTGATGAGCTTTATTGGGCTTTACTGAAACCACGACATGAATTGCAGATTGTCTTACGAGAAATATAATAAATCTATATTTTGCCTTGTCGGAAATATAGCCTTATTTTATATTTGAAACTAGAATTAAGGCAAGTTAAGAGGGGGCCAGTATGCGAACGACATCTGCCTAAATTAGCAAATGAATTAATTTCGATGTGGGGCTAACATGATGATCGATGATAAATAGGATACATTGTATCGTTTCAAACTACCTAATTATAGTTAGGAGACGTACTCAACAGTTAAACGCTGAAAATACTATGTTAGTCTTCATTGAAGAAATAACATAAATTGAGGTAAAATTGAAAAATGGTTGAACTAAGAACCTGAAAGATCCGTTTATAAAAATAAATATGGTGCTGGAAGATCTGTATTAATTATTTTAAGGATCGTCCATTGCTAATAACATATATTATTAGTTTTTTTCTAGCAGTGGATGGTTATAGTCAAAGTAGGTATTGTGTAAAGGAATTATCGTTAATTTTAAAGTGGTCGCGATCACTTTGTTCTGCATTATTTTATGTAGTAAAATATTGATTTTGAACAAATACGGTACATATTAGTAGTTCAAATTGACTGCGACATAATATTGTATCGGTATAGGGGACATTTTTGATGTTGTTTGAGAAACACTGGTCTTTTCTATTGATAAGTTAGGGCATAATAGTAAGTCGGCACCCAAAGTGTTTACCTGTTTGGTTCCAAAGTATAATTGTTGAATGTTTTGTTACGTGCGAGCGCGGTTCAGTCTATATCCTTTTATTGTAGTAAATAAAGTTTATTCATATTAACAGTTTATTTGTTTTATTCTACCTCCTTAACCAGTTAAACCTTCAAATTCCAATTTATTGTATATTATTAAAGATGGAAATAAATAAAAGTGATATAAGACCTACTGAACAAACGGAAAGGTATTTGTACATACTACTTTTGTTTGTATGTACTAAACAAAGACTTAGTATAGCTAGGTAGGTACTTAATTACACTCAGACCCAGAGACAGAGTAGATAATATATAATGCTAAATCTTGACTGCCTCATCTGGGCCTTTTTTGCCTCCCATATATTTAGTTGGTTAAATTATAATGTCTTTTCGGCATGTAACTCAACTTTGGTATGAAAAAGTTTCTAGTGCCTATGTTTAATTTTAACCCTTTAATTTTATTTCATTTTTATTACTTGTTATTATAACGGCAATAGAAATACATATTCTGTGAAAATTTCATCTGTTTACCTATTACGGTTCATTACATACAGCCGATTGAAAGACGGACATAGGAGGCTTATTAATAGGGTCCCGTTTGATACCCTTTGGCTTAGAGTATCCAATATATACCCTTTGGGTACCTACGTAACCCTAAAAATGGGCAAATTAAATCCTCTTTGTAATAGTACCCATAATAGTCACGGATAATAGTACATACCATAGAGTAAATAATATACTATTATGACTTGATTATGACTATTATACGGGACTTTTTGGCGGGAACTTGCGGAGTGACGTAGCATTTTCATTTTTATTTTCATAAATTTGTGTATTTTGAGTTTTATTGTGTATTTCTGGTGGTATTTTACCCAATAAAGCTCATCCATGTGCACCAGTGAAGTGAAATGAAATGAATTATGTGTATCGTGACTTTTCAAGTTGTCTCAAAATGTCCGTGAAGAGTTTTAGTACAATGACCACCATTGTAGTAAAACATGACTTTTATGGACGGTGACTGACTGAGGACTATAATGTGAAGTGATTTATTGTGACTGGAAACTATAATATAACTCGACACTGGCAGAAATGAGCCCTAATTTGGGCTTGGTTGCCAAAATTAAAAATAAGAAGAAGAAGACTATTATACGTACAAATACAAATAGTACCTACGTGGAATGGAATAAAAAAAAGATGAAAATTTAATATTTTGCCTGGCAACATTAAAAATAT
The DNA here is from genome assembly GCA_947623365.1 of Achlya flavicornis. Classification (NCBI taxonomy): domain Eukaryota; kingdom Metazoa; phylum Arthropoda; class Insecta; order Lepidoptera; family Drepanidae; genus Achlya; species Achlya flavicornis. The sequence goes on from OX392482.1 coordinate 13,235,224, forward strand.
GTCAGTCAATCAAATGTCAATTGTGTCAAATTAGGCATTTGCAATCGGTCGGCGATTTTTTATAAAATCCGTTGAATACATACCTACATAATATATTTGCAAAGTAAATAAAAGTAATACAGTACTTTTCCCAAATCCATTTTTGGTGAAAACAAATTCAAATCCTGTGCGCGAGTAGCAACATAATTTGTTTCAAATCTGGATGAAGATACAATGATTGCCGCGTCTGAGCCTTTGGTATGTTTTCATTTATGTTTAGACTTTTAGCTTGAAAATTATAATAAACTAGCTGTCTCGCGCGGTTTCACCGTGGTAAAAAGTAGCTTCCCAACAGTGAAAGAATTTTACAAATCGGTTCTGTAGTTTCGGTGCCTATTCAATGCAAACAAACAAACAATCAAATCTTTCCTCTTTATAAAATTAGTATAGACTACGGTAGGATAAATTTTGATTAAGTACTGTGTTTGTCACATAACCATAATTTTTAAATATTATTCTATTATAATCTTTTGTTAGAATCCTTTTAAATAATAAGAAGTGTACACAACTTAAATAACTTTATTAAAATGATGATATGCAAGCACCTTAAAGGTTTATTATTAGCATTAGACGGGCCAGTTGGCGCAGTTGGTTAAGGTTCACCTTACGCGCCGCAGGTCGTGGGTTCGATTCCCACACAGGACATGCATTTGTGTGCATGAACATGTCTGTATGTCCTGAGTCTGGGTGTAATTATGTATATTAAGTATGTATTTACAAACAAAAAGTATGTATATGTAATTATATCAGTTATCTGGTTTCCATAGTACAAGCTCTGCTTAGTTTGGGATCAGATGACCGTGTGTGAGGAATGTCCCAGGATATTTATTTCAACTTAAAATGTTTCGATTTACAACAACAAGGATATTTATTTATTTATTTATTTATTTATTACCGGTACTTATCCAGAATCCAGGTTTTAATATTAATTTCCAGGAGTTTGTGCCTCACGGTAGGACCGTGCTAGCAAAACACCCAGGTCAGATCTATGGCAAAGGCCTGAACACTTCAGTTTCGGAGAACTCCCTCCTGTATAAGCTCACAAACTTTGCTATAAAGGATGAGAGCTTACTTGAGGCTAAGGAAACTGAGGGGCAGGAGTGGTGGACCCTTAAAGAGGTCTACTATAGGAGTAATGATGGTAAGTAAGAAATTACTGTGGAATTTGTATTAAAAGTTATTCAGCATCATCAGCCTATAATGTGCCACTGCTGAGCACAGGCCTCCTTTCACAAATGAGGGGGAAAGGGAATGGGCAAATACTCCACCACACATGCCCACTGTGGATTGGTGTTTTAGTGTTCAACCTACTGTTGTAGTTTTCAAGCTGCCTAGGAGGCATCCAACTAGCTTATCAGCTGTCACAATTAACTGATAACTTGGTTAGTGGCTTTACATGCCTTCCAAAGCATGGAAATGCTCAATTTGAAACACCACTAGGCGGCCACCCATCCAGGTACCAACCACGATGGTGGTAGCTTAAACTTTGTCAATCGAATAAGAATGGCTAATCATGCTACACCACAAGCGTGAAAGTGATCATGTCATATTGTTGTTCATCTACCCTCTTAATCTACGTTATTATGGCCTTAGCGTGGTGTTATTTGTCTCTATTTAATTTTTATGAAGCATAGGCTTGCTTGCTCTCAGCATGGCAAGTCATGACATGGCCTCTCATATGCAAGCCCAGGAATACACCGATAAGGGTTTGAGTACAGATTTTCAACTTTTCAGATATTGATGATGAACCCCAAGCCAAAGACTCCAAGAATGACTACTCAGAATCGTTCCGTCCTCCGAGCCGCCTCAAAAACGACTTCAACATCTCTATCAAATCTGAACTGTTAAGCGGTGCTAAGAAGATGGACACGGAGTGTGGAACCTCTGCCGGCACATCTAGAGGTGGTAGTGCTAACAGCTCTAGCAATATGTCAAAGAAGTTCAATTTGAATTCTGCCTCTAATAGAAGTCCTAAAAAGAAGCCATTGAATCCAAAAACTGACTGCTCGTATGAAGAAGAGCTGTATGTCAAAGGTTGTACTGCTGTTTGGTCTAAAGGTAAGGGAACATGATTTTTTATATCCATTTTAATTTATATTAATATTATTCATATTATATTCTATCTGTGTGCCATATTTCATCCAAATCCGTTAAGTAGTTTTTGCATAAAAGAGTAACAAATATCCTCACATTCACATATCCATAACAACCTTCACATTTATAATGTTACTAGCTGCCCGGCGCGACTTAGTTAGCGTGGTGCTACCCTACCCTGTGGTGCTACCCTACCCTACACCACCTTACCCTACCCCACCCCACCCTACCCTACCCTACCTTACCCTATCTAAGCCATCCAGGGCGTCACCGAAACGCACCGAAACGCGTGTGTCTATGTATATGTATGCCTATATGTAAACGGTAGAGGAGCAGAGTTTATTGATTCACTTTTATCGCAGGCCGTGTTCAGTACGAACTTACGTCTGTGGCTCAATCATGCATGAATGGATTTGGATAAAATTAGCCAAATGTAATTCAAATGATTCCTATTATTACAGGCCTTATATCCACACCAGCAACAAAACTATCAGGGGCAGAACAAAGAGAGACCATTGCGTGCTACACCATAGAGAATACCATCAAACACGCCGTCTTCTGTAACTTCCTCGTCAACATTAATAACACCATGTTGATCGATGCACTTAACTCACAAATAGGCGACGTCAAGAAGAACATAAAGATTGAAGACACCACAGAACATGTAAAGACAACAATCATGCCATCAGTCTTGCTCATAGACAGCAAATGCATGAGAGTATTCGCTGTTGACGGCAGAGAGTATGTAGCAAGTATCCCGTTCCAAGTTAAGAAGGTCTGGCCGATGAAATATGGAGTCCTGTTAGAAAAGAATGCAACACCATTAATGCAAAACTCTATGCTGCCATCTTCGTTCTTAAAGTTTAATGATTCGAACAATAGTACGTTTTCGAAATCGAAAACTAATATTCCTTTCAATATGAGTGCAAAGTTGCGCGCTGAATCTATATCTGCATACGATCAAGACGTGCCGTTACCAACGTGTTTTTCTTTGACAAATCCATTAGATGAAGTTATACCGATATTAATCAAATCACCATCGCAAGGATTGCAGTATTATAATGACGGAGATGTCCAGATTATATTCGTGAATACAAACCCTAGTATAATACTACTCTATGATTGGAAATTAGGCACCCATTCTTTATGGAGAATACGTAATGCAACCAGAGACGAATGCTTATCTATGTGTCCGAATATAAACTCAACTACAGTCTTAAGCCAATCTTGCGACTACATTGGCAGTCCGATGCACAGTAATAAGAATTTAACCAGTGTCTTAGGCAGTCCTTTCCAATCGAGACGGGGTTTGAATACTCCAAATATGTCCAGGTCAAGGCAGAATAGTCCGATGGCCAATATATTTCACCAACAAGGTTTGTCACCTCACACGTCCATAGGCCAAGCTTCTTCTGCTTCAATGTTGGCGAATACATTGGCCCAAAATCCGCCAGCATTGCCGTTATACCCTGATATATGTTTGGACCACATTTGGACGGATAGCCATGCTATTCGCAGGGACACTATCGAAAGTCCGAATGATTTTAAAACTTTCTTGCATACAGATTTAGTAGGGCATGATTATTTGTGCTTTATGGTCAAAGTGAGTGGTGTAAGTAGATTGCAGATCATGAGGTTGCAGAAGTCACATTCTCATAGGCATTCTTCGAAGACTAATTTGATAGTTGGTTCCGTGTCCACGGTATTGGCGAAGGATGCAGTGGTTTTAGAGCATTTGAAGATGATTGCGTTGATAGATGAGTCCGGAAATATTATCTTGCAGTCTGGAAATAATTTTGTTGGAAAGGTTGGTATTTATTTAATTGTTCAAATTATTTGATGATGTGTCTTTTATTGCAGATCTTTATTTTTGATTTTACTGTTTTAATAACACTATTTGTCGGCATAACATTATATTAAATGCAATTTCTTGTCATAAAAACGAAAATCATGACTCCTGAGGTCCCAAGATTTAAATTATAATTCACGTCTTGGCTTGACGTTCGTTACACATTATTTCATCTTCAGGTCCATGTAGGCGGAGTCCTAGCCCGTTTAATAGACTCTCCATACACAAAACGGTCAACGTTTCAATCTCCGTTTCCTCGCCGAAGTAGCCTGTTACCCACTAGATGTGAGACATCCACTTTCGACGACTCCGCCCTGCACTTGCTGTCTCCCGTGCCGCATACATCCGCCTCTAGGATTGAGAATAAAGAGAGCTTAGGTAAGTACTTAGGCTAGCATTCGAGCTATAACATGAAAATGTAGCGATCCTGTTTGTCAGCGAAACAAATCCCTCGCTACACACCTTTGGTGGACATGCCGCCTTATGCGAGTTCCCTGTCCACGCGTAACAGTTTCAAAAGAAAATCATTTTTTCCACAGATTTTGACAAGCGAAGTACATACACTCACGTTATCTATTTAGATTTATATCTGTGGTGATGATAGTTCAGTGGTAGTGACGTCGGATGCCGAGACGGAGGTCTCGGGTTCGAAACCAACAATGAGCTTGATGTTTCGGTGAAGGAAAACATCGTGAGGAAACCATAGCACGGTGGTAGGGTACTTTGTAGTACCCACGTGGATGTTGAAGTCAAGTTGAAAATCTGTCGCCAAGCACCTATCGGTGTGTTACGACAGCTGCACTTGAGAGCCAGTTCCTTCTAGGCTTTGAGATTGCGGTCAAACAGGCCTATACACAGTAAAAAAGAAATGGCTTTGACGTTGACCATCTGTCTGGCTACCACCCGCATGCAGAAAATTTGTTACCAAGCACCTACCGGGGTTTTCTGGTAGGTATGGTGTCCATATGCAACCGTAGCAACTTACCATCAGGAAGACCGTCCGCCCACTTGTTACCCTTCTGACATAAAGATGACAGTCCCAGACTGACAAAACGAAGAGAACTCCACTATCCCCAGGTCTTTGCGGTGTATGTGACGCAGCAGGATCTCGGTTGACGCTGCAGTTCTCATCGGGAGCGATGTATAGAATCTCTCTGCCGGATCTGGCTGGGTCGGCGCTAGTCACTCGATGCTACACCGCGCTCAGAGCTATCCTGCCTAAAGATATTACTATGCAGGTATTATGCTTCGGAAGACACGTAAAGCCGTTGGTCCCGGTTATCACTTAATTCTGATAGTCGTTAAGTTAGTTGGAGGCTTTCTAGGCTACTTGAAAACTCCAACAGTAAGTTGACCACTAGCCTACCTCCACAGTGGGCACGCGTGGTGGAGTATCTGCCCATTCCCTTTCACCCTCATTTGTGAAAGGAGGCCTGTACTCAGCAGTGGGACATTATAGGCTGATGATGATGATGATTGTGCTTTGCCTGTAGATTATCATTTAGGTATTGAATTTGAAACCTGCACCAATGATATTAGGTTTATTTTTGATTAAATATAAAATATCCTGGGACATTCCTCACACACGGTCATCTGATCCCAAACTAAGCAGAGCTTGTACTATGGAAACCAGATAACTGATATAATACATATACTACTTTTTGTTTGTAAAAACATACTTAATATACATAATTACACCCAGACTCAGGACATACAGACATGTTCATGCACATAAATGCATGTCCTGTGTGGGAATCGAACCCACGACCTGCGGCGCAATAGGTGGAATCTTTACCAGCGCCAACTGGCCCGCCTATATGCTGATGATGATGATGATGATTGTGCTTTGCCTGCACATTATCATTTAGGTCCTTATTTTACGTCGATCAATGCTCAAGTCAAGTTTTGGGTCGAGATTAAAACAATTGCATTTGAAACCATCAAAAGATATTAGGTTTATTTTCGATTAACGCTATACAGCCTTGGATTTTTTATGGATCGGACTTTTAGACGGTCATCTGGTCTCAAACTAAGCAGAGCTTGTACTATGGAAACCAGATAACTGGTATACATATTATACCAGTTGTAAATCCAAATTTATATTGTTGAGGTGGCCAGAGATAACAAACTCACATTTATAGTTATAATTAGGATAGAATTGGAATGAGACATTATTCATGTCTAAAAATGTATACCAAATAAATAATGTTGTCTCTAATTTACAGGTTATTATAAAATGGTATGGCGTCCGCAACGCACCAGGAACCCAAGACTTGACTCCCGACCAAGAATGGACGATGTTTTCCAACCTACTCCTAACCCTCATTGGGTACGACCTAGAGAAACTCTCTCAGACCAAACAAAACGACGACCAAATCGACCACACAGAGGTCGCCACCAAAAAACAAAGGACCTCTAGTGATGGGACACACGACGATTGGGAATACCTTCTAAACTCTAAACTTCACAAAGCGATAGGCACGTCACTATCGTCCATGCTTCACTTACCAATGCCGACGGCAGAAGGGAGACAACGGCACACGAAACAACCAAACAATATTGACTTGGACAAACCGAGTCAGTTTAACTCCAACGCATTATTATTCCCATACACAATCCAAATATTGTACTCTTTACACTTAGTTTACGAAGAAATCAAGCTAAATACGCTTTTATGCAGCGATCTGAAACCGCTATCGATATTTTTGTATCAGATATCAAAAGATTTGAAGCTTGAAAATTATATGAATCACTATTGGTTGGATTTTCCGACGGATTTCAATTTGGAGTTGGAAGGTGATTCTCAAATGTCGGACGAGATTTTAAACAAGTTGTCTGAACCGTCGTACTTTAGTAAGGACCCGCCTAATGTGTTCAGTTATTTGAATTCTGTGCTGAAAGATGTGGATGTCGGTTACTACCCGTATTTGGCTGATGTTAATAATACTTCGAGGGATCTTATTGAGGTGAGTTATCATTTTAATTTTGTACACTTTCATGCGATATCTTTAGATAACATCGAATACCGAGACGAACATATTAAACCTACTTAACCAATACAGTGTTATAAAAAATATTCCCCAACAGGTACTAACAATAATAGGGTGCGGTCGTTGCGCTGGCGTACAAACAATCACTTGTCGGGACACGATGGGGGCCAGCAGTACTCCCAGGAGTAGGAGAGACCCCGCGCAACACTCCTCGCCTCATTGCCAAGCTGTCATGACTGTGTGTGAGAGAGGTATGTACAAACAATCACTTGTCGGGACACGATGGGGGCCAGCAGTACTCCCAGGAGTAGGAGATACCCCGCGCAGCACTCCTCGCCTCATTGCCAAGCTGTCATGACTGTGTGTGAGAGAGGTATGTACAAACAATCACTTGTCGGGACACGATGGGGGCCAGCAGTACTCCCAGGAGTAGGAGAGACCCCGCGCAACACTCCTCGCCTCATTGCCAAGCTGTCATGACTGTGTGTGAGAGAGGTATGTACAAACAATCACTTGTCGGGACACGATGGGGGCCAGCAGTACTCCCAGGAGTAGGAGAGACCCCGCGCAACACTCCTCGCCTCATTGCCAAGCTGTCATGACTGTGTGTGAGAGAGGTATGTACAAACAATCACTTGTCGGGACACGATGGGGGCCAGCAGTACTCCCAGGAGTAGGAGAGACCCCGCGCAACACTCCTCGCCTCATTGCCAAGCTGTCATGACTGTGTGTGAGAGAGGTATGTACAAACAATCACTTGTCGGGACACGATGGGGGCCAGCAGTACTCCCAGGAGTAGGAGAGACCCCGCGCAACACTCCTCGCCTCATTGCCAAGCTGTTATGACTGTGTGTGAGAGAGGTATGTACAAACAATCACTTGTCGGGACACGATGGGGGCCAGCAGTACTCCCAGGAGTAGGAGAGACCCCGCGCAACACTCCTCGCCTCATTGCCAAGCTGTCATGACTGTGTGTGAGAGTGGTATGTACAAACAATCACTTGTCGGGACACGATGGGGGCCAGCAGTACTCCCAGGAGTAGGAGAGACCCCGCGCAACACTCCTCGCCTCATTGCCAAGCTGTCATGACTGTGTGTGAGAGAGGTATGTACAAACAATCACTTGTCGGGACACGATGGGGGCCAGCAGTACTCCCAGGAGTAGGAGAGACCCCGCGCAACACTCCTCGCCTCATTGCCAAGCTGTCATGACTGTGTGTGAGAGAGGTATGTACAAACAATCACTTGTCGGGACACGATGGGGGCCAGCAGTACTCCCAGGAGTAGGAGAGACCCCGCGCAACACTCCTCGCCTCATTGCCAAGCTGTCATGACTGTGTGTGAGAGAGGTATGTACAAACAATCACTTGTCGGGACACGATGGGGGCCAGCAGTACTCCCAGGAGTAGGAGAGACCCCGCGCAACACTCCTCGCCTCATTGCCAAGCTGTCATGACTGTGTGTGAGAGAGGTATGTACAAACAATCACTTATCGGGACACGATGGGGGCCAGCAGTACTCCCAGGAGTAGGAGAGACCCCGCGCAGCACTCCTCGCCTCATTGCCAAGCTGTCATGACTGTGTGTGAGAGAGGTATGTACAAACAATCACTTGTCGGGACACGATGGGGGCCAGCAGTACTCCCAGGTACTTGAGAAAGGTTGCCAGAGCTCTTCGGGGAGGAGGGAAGGGTCCGTAACGCATGAGTGAAGCCACGTGTAATGCAAGTGTCCATATGGTTGCAGTAACCGCTTACCATCAGGAGAGCCGTAAGTACTAAGCCTTATTTACTGAATACATCCTACTTAACATATCCTATCCTACTAATATTATAAATGCGAAAGTTTGTGAGTATGAAACTACTGAACGGATTTGGATGAAATTTGGCATACAGATAGAATATGTTCTGGATTAACACATAGGATACTTTTTATCCCGGGAAAAAATGCGATCCCTCGGAAATGCGAGTGAAACCGCGCGGGGCTGCTATTCGTCTATAAAAAAAAACATTTGCATGCTTTCTAAATTAATGTCATATCTTGTCTTCAGGAATGACCCCTCGCGATGTGGACAACCTTCCTCCGGCAATAGGCCTTCTTCTCCTCACTATATTCAGCCGCTGCAAGGCTGAGCCGCCTTCGGACTGGCCTATCGAGGCCTATAACCTCATCATGAGAGAGGACTTGGCTCTACAGGCTGAGATAGCCGAGACAATCAAGTCTACCAAGGAGTACATGGAATGTGAGTTAAATATTTGCCGTTTATATTTCTTAATTGTCATATCTTCGTAATTGTTTGTTTCATCGAGACACAATCCCTTGGAGTAGTAATACCGAGCAATCCGATTCCGTAACTAGTCAGTGATTTTTCACTGATTTTGAATAGTAAGGACCAATCACTGCATTGTGTGTTCTTGACTTGGCCAATCGGAGGCCATGAGTCCTTGTCTTAGCCAATCAGACCGCATTGTCGATGAAATTGGCGGAATAGATGGCAAGCAAAATCAACGTCATTACGCTTCTTTGGTAACTCAAATAAGCGTACAGTACCGATGTACCTGCGCAGAAGATACGTTTTCAAAGCGCGGGAAATGCTATTGGTCGGCAGCTGCCGCCATGTGTGCGACTTGCGAGTGAGACGGAACTAACAGCTGCACTGTATTATGAACCTTATAGTAGTCATCTAAGGTTGATTGTAAGTTTAAGCATTCTTTCGTAAATCTTCGGGGCCATACTTTCTTTGCACGAACGAAGATTCACGACGCGCCTTATCAACTAGAATCAATAACATAAAACAACCGTAGATTGTTTTGATCTTAGAATAAAACGACATCTTCTGTCCCTCTCACACAGCCTTAGCATTAGAAGTGCTGGAGAAAGAGACGGCATACTCCATGAACAGCAACCCAGGGTTGGACGAGCCAGCGAAGAGTAAGAACGATGATAGCGATACAACAACTGGAATGGAACATCTCAACACTAAGCTATTGAGCTTGCTTTACCCAAGGGATCGTAGGTAAGTTTGGTTTTAAATTCAGCTCCGTGGTTTAAACCCATGTTCTTGAGGGATCTGAAAAGAAAAGACAGTATTTGGATTTGAACGGGTACGGAACCCTAATCCGTCTGTCTGTCAGTGGGCTGTATGAACAATAATAGGTAGACAGCTGAAATTTTCAGAGAATTTTTTAATTTCTATTGCCATTATAACAACAAATATTATTAAAAATTAAGGTGGGAACGTCTTTTTTTTGGTATTTTGTTTTCATAGCACAATGATTTAGTTAATATTGTATGGAACACTCCGTTTGCGAGTCCGATTACCACTTGACCGGTTTTTGAACAATGTGTAGGGTTTGTAGGGTTAGGGCTTCTAGAGTTAGGGATTTGAACAGTGAAAGCGTAATGACCTTGTGAGTTTTGGCACCAATTTTACATGATTTTTTTGATTATAGGATGACAGAAGTATTCAATCTCCTCCAATCATCAATCCCAGTGACGATCAACCTGACGCAAAGACCTGAAGTGTCCGACCACGACTTCATTGAGGAGCAGGAGAAGCAGCTGTTCGCCATCAGCACCAGAACCATGGCATTACCTGTTGGGAGGTAAGTGGCTTTTAGTTGGAGTACTTAGATGAAATTATATCAAAATTTCGATTATTTAAAATTATCCTTACGTTGAAGCGCTCGTGGTGTAGCATGATTAGCCGTTCTTAATCGATCGGCAAAGTTAAGCTACGTCTGTCGTGGTCGGTACCTGGATGGGTTACCGCCTAGTGGTATTTTAAATCGAGTGTTTCCGTGCTTCGGAAAGCATGTAAAGCCGTTGGTCCCGGTTATAACTTAATTGGCTACTTGACAGATTTCGGAAACATATTTTGAAATTTACATACGTGTATTTTATACCTCTTACAATTATCTTTTTATCAAAAAAATATTATTTACAAGGAAAAAAAAAATTTTTTTAACATTTCATTTGAAATTCGCGCAAAAACACCCGGTCACGTGAAATTTGTCAGGTGTGACGTCACGTCTCTATAAACAAAACTAGAGGTGTGTAACTAAACAAAAATACGCGAGCTGTATAACAGCTCACGGCTCAGGTGTGTGAGCCGGTTCAATGACTCAGCTCGCAGATCAGCTCAATTTGTACCTATAGTACACGATAAGCGCGCACGCTCGTTATTTAGATTAGAAGCGCTTAGTTAATTTTTGTTCCGCGAAACACACTATCGCCGTCTCATGCCACGGTAATATTAGACATAAGTTTGTTAACCGACTTCAAAAAAAGGACGAGGTTCTCAATTCAGTTGTATTTTTCTTTTTTTAACCGACTTCAAAAAAAGGAGGAGGTTCTCTATTCGGTTGTATTTTTCTTTTTTTTATGTTTGTTACCTCGTAACTCTGTCATTTATTAACCGAATTGGAAAATTCTTTTTTTATCTGGAAGGGTACACTTCCCGTTTGGTCCCATTGTCATCAGATCAGAATTTTATTACTTCTTAGTGTACTTTGAAGTCGGTTTATGTTTTTTAACCGACTTCAAAAAAAAGGAGGAGGTTCTAAATTATTTTTTTATGTTTGTTAGTTCATTTTTTTTTTTTTTATACAACTATGTCGGTTAACAAGCATACGGCCCGCCTGATGGTAAGCGGTTACCGTATCCATATGGACGCTTGCAACACAAGAAGTATCGCTCACGCGTTACCGACCTTTCCCCCGTCCCCTATGAGCTCTGGCGACCTTACTCACGCGCAGGAACACAACTTTACACAACATAAAGTTATTTGGCTGCGGTATTCTGTAAGGTGGAGGTACTTCCCCAGTCGAGCTGCTCTTTGAGCGAATAAACGCTACGCTCTACCTCTCTCAAAGTCATTTATTAACCGATTTGGAAAATTCTTTTTTTATCTGGAAGGGTACACTTCCCGTTTGGTCCCATTATCATTAGATCAGGATTTGATTACTTCTTAGTGTACTTTGAAGTCGGTTAAAGTTTTTTGTAAAACAGTCCAATTATTTCATATGCCATTCGCATTATTTTCTGTCTTTATGCGCGCTCTTAAGAGTGTACCGGGACGTTTGTCGGTACAGGGGCATGGTGACCCTCCGCACGGTGGCGTGCGGCGCGACCGAGGCGCTGCGGCTGCCGCGCGTGTGTGTGTCCGGGCGCGCCCCCCCGCCGCGCGCCGCCGCCATCGCCCTCCCCGCCACCGACGCGCAGGGCCTGGTGTGGCCCACCTTCCACAACGGGGTCGCCGCGGGACTCGCGCTGGTGCCCATCACCGGCTCCACCATACACTCCAGCTGGGTCTTATATAATAAACCGAGGGTCAGTCGGTACACACAACTACTCTACCTTGAGTATATAGGGCCGCCATCTCCCTCCCCGCCACCGACGCGCAGGGCCTGGTGTGGCCCACCTTCCACAACGGGGTCGCCGCGGGACTCGCGCTGGTGCCCATCACCGGCTCCACCATACACTCCAGCTGGGTCTTATATAATAAACCGAGGGTCAGTCGGTACACACAACTACTCTACCTTGAGTATATAGGGCCGCCATCTCCCTCCCCGCCACCGACGCGCAGGGCCTGGTGTGGCCCACCTTCCATAATCATCCGCGTACTGTTACCTCCGGTGAGGACGGTACCTGGATGGGTAACCGCCTATTGGTATTGTTTTCCATGCTTCGGAAACCGTTTGTCCCGGTTACCGCTTAATTGTGATAGTTGTTAGCGTTGTGGAGTATCTGCTTATTCCCTTTCACCCTCATTCGTGAAAGGAGACTGTGCTCAGCAATGAGACATTATAGGCTGATGATGATGTTACCAACACAGGGTGCAACAGAAATGTCAACAGAACACGCCGGTTTCCTGATGGCCCTGGGTCTGAACGGCCACCTCCGGGACATGCCATTCCTGAACATATACGATTACCTGGTGAAGAGCCAGGAGATGACCAGCATTGGGCTACTGCTGGGGATCGCCGCTACTTATCGAGGTACGTTGAAAGATTAAGGTTTTAGTTGGATTTGTGTTTATTTATTAACCAAGATTTCATTAGGGAGTTTTCATCTCAATTTGTTAAATGTTGAGACATTTATAGTCATCAATCCCGCTTATACAGAAACAACGCTTCACTTCTTCATTCTTTATGCGAAGAGCAGAGGAGTGGAACTTTCGGCGGAAGTCCACGTTTCTTTTTTTTTTTTTAATTTATTGGGTCAACAAACAGTTTACACAACATCTTTATACTTAAAGTATATATACTAACAATAGTTGTAATAGGGATGTTGACTGTAATCAAATAAAAATAAAAGGTTGATGTGAAATGGTAGTTTATATAATAGAAATCTTAAAAAAAATATTATCTTTCCTTATTTTTACTGGATATATTTAATATTTATTAAACAAAATCTATAAAAATCATTCGTTAGTCACGTGACGACGAACGCCAATCAGAGCGCATGACGTCACTCGTTTCCAAACACAATAAAGTTCCCTAGCTCTGCCAACAAGTATTCGTCGTTTCGATAAATTAATACCTAATTTCTGCGAAATTTCTAGGAAATCAGTTTGTTAAAAGGACACTAAAGAAGTTTTTCAAGATGGAAAGTGGATTTATAAAGGCAAACAGTTCGAATTTGCCGAGAATTGACTGTTTTACAGTGGCCAATTTCTTTGCAACAAACAGTGACTTTCGCTCTGCTGAATTTAGAAATGTGAAGACCTTGTAAGTAATGCACCAAGAATTGTTATTTCTATTGTTATTGTTATGTAATAGTAATCGTAAACTCTAAAGATTTAACCGAATAATTACCAAGAAATTAGATAATAATTTTATGGTTATGTTCCGTCTGTTTTCCCCTTGGACGTTTTCCCTAAAAAGTTGTTGTATTACATATAATATTTCATTTTTAGATCCACCAGGCAGTCTTACGGAGACGATGCTGTGGGCTACGTCCAATTTCATCGTGATGCAAATTTGTGCAAAGTGCAATATTTGCCCAGAACATAAAGTTCGGAGTAAACCATAATCTGCTACTATGGTTGTGGATGAAGAAAATTGTGTAATTGTGAGTGCTGAATGTCATGACTGTGCTGCTTCTCAATGAAACTGTAAACATGCTGTGGCGTTCATCATGTGGGTGCATCGCAGGAGTGAGGAAGATTGTGACGAATTTTTACTGAAAGCCGGATTGTCAATTGACGAAAATTCCTTAGTAGAAATTGATAAACTGACAAGAGATCAGTCTCAAAACAAGTTATGGTTTGAGTTGCGATATGGGCGGATTATTGCATCTAAAGCTCATGATGTTAGTAAATGCAAAACCCCAGATGGCAGTTTAATAGCACAAATTATGGTAGGTAAATTACCTGATACCTCTGCAATGAAACGTGGACGGAAGACAGAAAAATGTGGCCTATTAATAAGTAAAGAGTACTTTATGATTGCTGGGTCACCATGTCATGGGATTGGTGATGAATTTGTAATTGAAATTAAGTGCCCTACGCATGCTGATGTTTATAAGAACTATGTGTACTTTTGTGTACCAGACAGTAAGTTTGAAAATACTGAGGGTAATTTGTGTATACTGAATATATAAATAATGTGCTTGTTAATCTATCAGATTTTTGGAAAAAAAATATTTACTCATTATTATATAGGTAAAAGTGTAAAATAATTAAAACAGTTTTATTTTCAATTGCTTTGTGATTTTATTTAAAAACACTTTATTTATGGTGCATAATTAAGGGTATCATATGCCAGGATGCATGAACCTTTCTCTAAAGTATTTAGAAAGTTTAAATTTTCTACTACACAAACATCACTAGTTCTCCCCCTCCGTAACCTCTTGAGATATAGTTAATCAAACCATCTGGCATGCTGGATATGAGGTATTTTATAGTATTCGCGTTTTTATAATCTGACCATGTTAAAGCTTGATGTAGCATTTGAGGGCTTTTGGATTTCACTTCTTCATTTAGGTGGTTCCTGAAGAGGCCTTCATTTGTTCAGATGACATTATCGTTGAAGAGGAGTTTGAGTGTGTTAAGGATGGTGTGAATAACGATACATCACTATCAGAATAATCATCTTTATTGAAGCATAACTTTCTAGACGACTTAGAATGACCAGATGTGGATGCCACTTCGAGTTTTAATGGACGTAGAAATAGATGTAGTAAGATTTTTTCCTTGGTGATATTGCAATGTTTCTATATTTTAGTATTATCAGTCTGTGTGCTTTTACTTCGATATTTATGATGTATGTATACTTGTATTGATTTATCTGTTGTTATTATTTTATGTACTGGTTGAGGTAGGCATATATCTGAAAATAAAAGGTCCTGTTTTATTTTATGGTTATATAATAAATATTCCTAATTATACACAGGATATTAAGTACTAGCAGCACACCCTGACTTTATATGAGTTGACCAATATAGGCTATTTATTAATATAATATTATGTATATTAAGTATGTACCTATTTAAAAACAAAAAGTAGTATATCAGTTATCTGGTTTCCATAGTACAAGCTTAGTACAATCTCTGCTTAGTTTGGGATCAGATGACCGTGTGTGAGGAATATCACAGGATATTATTATTATTATTACATATTAACAAATTCCACTGTCTAAATACATTGTAGCTAGACATACATGGGGGTGGCCTATATCTGGCAGTAGACTAGTTTTAGCTGAATGATACATACCTGAACTTGGACCTGGTTGAACCTCAGGTGTGGGAATACTTTGTGTAGTCTGTGCTTGTTCTAGTTCTCTTTCATATGCCAATATTGTTTACAATCTTTGTCTTTTGTGTGGCAATGACCGAGTTGTTTTCACATCTGTCCGTCTTTTTTGGTCTGGTTGTCACACAAATTTCGTTGGAAAATGCCCTGCTTTTATTAGAATCTGAGATATCAAGCCCATGACATGATATTCAGTATAGTTCTCCATATCATTCGGCAACTAAAATAAAACGAGTACAAAACGTTAACTTTGTTTACATTATTTATAACCTCAGAAAAAAATTCACTGTTTTCTATAAAAACTTGATATATAATAATAAGATAAATAATCAAGCAGTATGAGTAGACACTTACATCAAAATGATCTTCACAAATACATTTTAGATTGTGTAGCCAGAAGTGCCGGATCCCTGCGAGCAAGCTGAAGCCACCTTTTTCTGACATTTTCCGGACGCTGAACGTGTACAAATAACTTTTCAGGTGTTTTTATTGTAGTACTTTTACAGTGAGGCACCACACAACACTTACAAAACTTAGAATCCATTTTTAAGCAAAAAAAAATGATCACAAGCATGTATCACCATAACAGTTCAGCGATGTTTAGGAACGAGTGACGTCATGACGTGTAAAGTGACAAGTAGTTGCGTTTTGGAGCGAAATTTAAATTGCAATTTAAAATATAAGATTTTTATATATTAGATGCATTAAAAAAATATATAAGTGTTATTTTGGGCTACATTAGGTACTAATAAACGTTTTAAAATACATTCCTAAAAATAGTCAACATCCCTATTGTGAAACATTGATTGACCGATAAAAAAAACTAGAATCATAATAAGGAGGGCTTTACCTATGTCTTTCGGTTTTTCTTTGTTGTAGGAAGTTTCTTTTCGCGCAAACGCAACGAAATGTACTTTGTCAAGGGTACTGAGCTTATAAGGGAGTGGGGAAGGTTCGGTAACGCATAAGTGATGTCTCGTGTGTTGTAAGCGTCCATATGGCTACGATAACCGCTTACCATGAGGCGGGCCGTATGCTTGTTTACCGACTTCGGAATAATAAAAAAGTTAATAACTATTTACAGTTAAAGAGGAAATCACCAGCAAAATAAAATCGTACACAGTTCGAATCGAGCACCATCCAAACTCTCTTGCCAGCTGTTTAATGGACACACCAGGTCTAAGGCGCCTGCGACGGAAAATTCCGCAGGATTTAATATAACTTAACCATAGGAACTTCCTCCTTTGAATTTTTATGCAGTTGTGACAAGGGTCACATACTGTGCAAGTCAACTCATCGATATGCCACAAATATTACTAAATGTCCCTAGATTCGACAGATCGTAATAAATAAAGGAGATAAAAAATAAAAAAAATAAAAAAAAAAACACTATTTTATTTCGTCATTTTAAGTTTTTCTCAAATGCACTAGAATTTGACCAAGTTTTTGAGAAGTTTTTCCTTTGACACGACACCCGTAGCTCGGATCAATAAATAAAATAAAATAAATAAATATCCTGGGACATTCCTCACACACGGTCATCTGATCCCATACTAAGCAGAGCTTGTACTATAGAAACCAGATAACTGATATAATACATATACTACTTTTTGTTTGTAAATACATACTTAATATACATAATTACACCCAGACTCAGGACATACAGACATGTTCATGCACACAAATGCATGTCCTGTGTGGGAATCGAACCCACGACCTACGGCGCGTAAGGTGAATATTAACCAACTGCGCCAACTGGCCCAATAAGCCAGGCCGTCACACATATTTGTCCATATCTTGAAAACTACTGAACCGATTGCGATTAAACTTGCACGGGAACAGTGGAAGTAAATGTAAACCAATAAAAAAATGGTTACAATCCGATTAATATCTTCGGAGATATGCGTGGACAAACATACATAGATACAAACATACATACATAGAAAAATACATGCATACACATAGGTGTATGCATGTATTTGTATAATATATTATTTATAATATATTTTTTTGGAAGCCCTAATAGATTATCATATGTGAATATATTGCAGTTCCAATAATATTACATACATACGTGTCGAATTGATAATCTCCTTTTTAGGGTTCCGTAGCCAAATGGCAAAAAACGGAACCCTTATAGATTCGTCATGTCTGTCTGTCTGTCTGTCTGTCTGTCCGTCCGTATGTCACAGCCATTTATTTCCGAAACTATAAGAACTATAATGTTGAAACTTGGTAAGTAGATATATTCTGTGAACCGCATTAAGATTTTCACACAAAAATAGAAAAAAAACAATAAATTTTGGGGGTTCCCCATACATAGAACTGAAACTCATTTTTTTTTTTTAATAAAACCCATAAGTGTGGGGTCTATGGATAGGTCTTCAAAAATGATATCGAGGTTTCTAATATCATTTTTTTCTAAACTGAATAGTTTGCGCGAGACACACTTTCAATGTGGTAAAATGTGTGTCCCCCCCCTGTAACTTCTAAAATAAGAGAATGATAAATCTATAAAAAATATATGATGTACATTACGATGCAAACTACCAACGAAAATTGGTTTGAACGAGATCTAGTAAGTAGTTTTTTTTAATACGTCATAAATTGAAATCCATATCAAATACTCAGGTCTATACTACCATTTACTTATATACCTACAGGTTTGTACGGAACCCTCGGTGCGCGTGTCTGACTCGCACTTGGCCGGTTTTTTTGAAGTCGATTTAAATGCCACAAATATGTATAACATTTCTAGTGAATTGACAAAGGATTTCCATTGAGCACAGGCACAATGGACGGGCAAGCGACTCGCATGATGAGCATCCACCTGGAGCCGCTGCTGCCGCCCACGTCGGTGGAACTGGACCTGCAGCAGAGCATCCTGGTGGCGGCGCTGCTGGGCGTGGGGCTGCTCTACCAGGGCACCGCGCACGCGCACTACACGCATGTGCTGCTCAACGAGATCGGTCACTATCACCAGCTTTTTATTACAAATGTCTAAGGCAGCGGCTCTCAAACTTTTTTGGCGATCGACCCTTTTTTGAAAGCGAAATATTTATAAGATATATATATATAGTTTATGTGTACGATAGTACCATAGTTAGTCATGCTGAATAACTTTTACTATGGGACCAATAGCGAATTCTCTTTTTATTTTTATTTTCCATAGTAAATGTCAACCTTGCTCGATCAAAATATATGAAAAGTAAAAAAAAAAAAATGAGAATTCAGTGTTGGTCCCATATTAAAAGTTGTTTCGAAAAGGTAGGTTGACCACTAGCCTACCTCCACCGATCCGCAGTGGTCACGCGTGGTGGAGTATCTGCCCATTCCCTTTCACCCTGGTTTGTGTGCAGGAGGCCTGTGCTCAGCAGCGGGTCATTATAGGCTGTTGATGATGTTGAAGCTATATGAGTGAATGTCCCCCCAGGCAAGCCCCCCGGGCCGGAGATGGAGAACTGCGTGGAGCGCGAGGGGTACGCGCTGGCGGCCGGGCTCGCGCTCGGCATGGTGTGCGCGGGGGCGGGGGCGGGGGCGGGGACAGGGGCGGGGGCGGCGCTACCCGCCAACCTGCCGCACACGCTGCGGACGTACATGCTCGGAGGGGACAAGCATCCGCTTAATGGTAAGTGTCTTTTTCAGTGACAGAAGGTGAAAGTTCGATGAACGTTGTTATATGCAGGCATGCCTTGGTCGAAACTGTCGTGACCAAAAAGACAAGTATGGAGCATTTTTTGCAAAAAAAAAACGAAGAAATCTTCGAGATTCGATTCCCGTAATGAACGAACCATTTACACACCTACAAGTTTGTAGGGAAACCTCGGTGCGAGAGTCCGGCTCGCACTTGGCCGGGTTTTTTTTTCTCAATCTAAAACTGCAGTCCTAATAAAACCTAGTTTCAATTAATTAATGATACTTTTAAATATCAATTTGCTGATCATGCATATGCATGAGGATGAGAGCGGAAAAGAGCATTGTGATATCAAACTAAAGAAGTGTTTTCAGCAACTTTGTCTTCTTTATTGTTGACTAGCTGTCCCCCGCAGTTTCACCCGCGTTGCCGGGATAAAAAGTAGCTTATGTCCTTCTCCATACCATAGGCTATCTGTATGCAAAATTTCATGATGATCCGTTGAGTAGTTGAGGCGTGAAGGCGTAACAAACAAACAAACTTACTTTCGCATTTATAATATCGGATTGAATTTGCACACAAATGCATGTCCTGTGTGGGAATCGAACCCACCACCAGCGGCGCGATAGGTGGAATCTTAACCAGAGTATTAACCAACCGCGCCAGCTGGCCCGTCAAACGATCTTCCTCTCTTTTTGGTAGCTTCCCAGAAAGAGAAGTACAAGCAAGGTTCGTTCGCGGTCCGCGAGGGCGCGACGGTGAACCTGGACGTGACGTCACCGGGCGCCACGGTCGCGCTCGGCCTCACGTACATGAAGTCCAACAACCGGGCGCTCGCCGCCTGGCTGCGCCCGCCGCACACCGCCTACCAGCTGGACTTCGTCAGGCCTGACCTGCTCATGCTCAGGATCATTGCTAGAGGTTCGTGCTGTTCCGTCTTTACCATACGGGTACACGGGGCCCCACACTCTGGGGGGCCCCGAAATTCGCTTACACGACACAATGTTTTCTTTCTATCTAGATCAGTTTTTAATTTTAACCAGAATATAAATATAAAATCATAGCAGTTTTTTTTTACTGTGTATAGTGATGATGTGGTTGAAGGTGGTAAGCACACAAAGCCTAGAAGGAACTGGCTCTCAAGTGCAGCTGTCGTAACACACCGATAGATGCTTGGCGACAGATTTTCAATTTGAGGGTGGTAGCCAGCCAGATGGGTATTACAAAGTACCCTACCACCGTGCTATGGTTTCCTCACGATGTTTTCCTTCACCGAAAGCTCAAGCTCATGACGTCACTACCACTCAACTATCATCGCCTTATTGTTTTAATTTTCGACGTATTGTTCAGGTTTGGTGCTATGGGACAGTATAGAAGCAAGTGAGGAATGGATAGAAGACCAAGTACCAGCTACAATAAAACCTTACTGCTTCGTCAAACCTACAGAGGAAAACATAGACTACGAAGCCATGAAGTAAGTAACTAGTTTAAAAGAGGTAGAGCGTAGCGTTTATTCGCTCAAAGAGCAGCTCGACTGGGGAAGTACCTCCACCTTACAGAATACCGCAGCCAAATAACTTTATGTTGTGTAAAGTTGTGTTCCTGCGCGTGAGTAAGGTCGCCAGACCACATTGGGGAGGGGGGAAAGGTCGGTAACGCGTGAGCGATGCTTCTTGTGTTTCAAGCGTCCATATGGCTACAGCAACCGCTTACCATCAGGCGGGCCGTATGCTTGTTTACCGACTCAGTCGTATAAAAAAAAACTTTTAAATACGTCCCTTCCCCACGACACCACACATGCACCCATGATACCACAGTATGGTACTAACTCGCAAATAAAATACATGATCTTAGACCCTAGTCCTCTTTTCCGTTCCCACAGGTACAGTAGTACCTATGTGGCTCGGCGGGTCTCGCCAAATATCGCGTAATTTTTTTCCGCAAGAAACAGTGTAAAATTGCGAGAATACTGTGTTCGAATTTTTGTAGCTCCCTTTTAGGTATTCTACTGTTCGACATTTTCAATGTGATTCTAGACTACGTCAAAAAAAAAATTGTATTGTTTTTTTAATAAATCCAACGTAAACAAGCACTGAATAACGTATTTACGCAAATAATGCGCATAGGTCGAGCCAAATCTCACGACATCTTATCGGGGGGAGCTGAAAAATCGCCTCACGTAATGTATGGACGCCCCCTCACAATGATGACTATTGTAAAGGAATAATGTTGTCTATGGTCCGTAGTCAGGCGTACTGCAACATAATAGCGGGCGCGTGTTTCGCGGTGGGTCTGCGGTTCGCGGGGTCGGGGTGCTTGGAGGCGCGCGACGGCGTGCTGCACCACGCGCGCGTGCTGCTGGCGCTGGCCGGCCAGAGCCTGGCCGAGCTGGCCGGCCGCTCCACGCTCGAGGCCTGCCTCTCCGTCTGCCTGCTCGCCGCCGGCATGGTGAGCATACACCACACCACACCACCTACAATACAATACATGCCCGATCCAAAGAATTTAAAACGTCCAGAAGGATAGTCGCCTCTATGGCAACATGAAATAAACAAGCCAGAATTGACAGTATTTGACAGCCGTGCGCAGTACGAACTGAGAGCGATTTGCTCAGGGAGCCCCTCAAGCGGAGTGAAATTAAATGTCATGCTTTAGTAAGGCGGATTATCCATCTGGGTAGAGGCACGATGCCCTATGAAAATCTTTGGCCCGATCTTATACATCGTTTTAAGTTCAACCAAAACCAAAGGGGTTCTTCAAAAAGGGCGTGAAGAGGTTTCTTCAGGGTCGGCAACGCGCGAGTGATACCTCCGGTGTTGCAAGCGTCCATAGGCTACGGTAACTGCTTACCATTAGGCGGGCCGTATGCTTGTTTGCCACATCAGTGATATAAAAAAAAAAAATGTGGAATGCGAACGGGTGGAGATATCGAAATGGCGTATTTTCGAAACCTATGTTGGGTTATGGCCGGTTTCAATAATTTACGGACCATTATTGGTTAAGATTTATTAAAATTAAGACTCTTATATCTTTACTAATAATGATAGTCCAGTAGAATTAGCTCAAAATTAAGCAACATTTTACATTAATTGTGGTACGAATGATTTTCGTTATATCGATAGAGTTATGTATGGATATGATTACCTTAAATTCGCAACCGATTTGGAAGTACGGAACATGGTGAAAATTGAGAAAAACTTTGATATTGAATAATTCCTAAACAAAAATTGTGGTACTAGTTGCGAGAATACCATGTCTTTAGAGAACCATTACCTACCTTCTCAAGAAATTTGGACTGGTTGCGACATACGGAACATACCTAAACTTAAAAAAGTGATTTTTCGCCTTTATCTCCTAGGCAAAATTTGTGGTACTAGTTGCGAACTCATTGGTAACTTGTATTATTAGCCTATTACACTTAGTTTTAAGTTTGCAGCCGGTTGCGATCTACGGAACCCTAAGAAAATACTTTTTGCTAAATTCTACTTCTAGCAAAATTAGCGTAGTCTGTATTATTGCTTATATCATATTTGTAGGTCGACTTCTACCTACTTTGTGATCGCAACCGAAGAGAACATTACGGAACATAGTTTATTTTGCAAGTAAAATGTGCGCGTATTCGCGTGTTACGAGGGGAATGCGGAAGGTGCGGGAGGCAGGACTAGCGTTGAGGAATCTACAAAAATTCCTGCGTCTATCGAAATCTGTCATCTTTTTTGCACTGCTAAGTAAGAAAGTTCTTTATTTTTATAGGTATCAATGTAAAAAATATCGAAAAGATACAATATTGACGTATCCTACGAAAAGGGGCGTAACTGCAAAACAGCTATAAATCGGGAGGTTTGTAAAAAAGAAAACATATAGTTAATATTAGTTAGTATCCAATTATGTACACGCATCAAAAAAGTTTGTGATAACTAGCAAAAGCTGAAATATTTTTAAAATTTAACTTTATCAAGAAAAAGTGTTTACCTTATATCTTTTTTTTTATAGAAATACACTGTTTGAAATTATTTTTTCATAATATCGAATTTCGAAGTATCGGGATTGCAATCCCTACCTGTGACCGTAAAATATAATAATGGAAAGTCTAACCACCAACTTAGACTTGTTTGTTTTTCTAAGAAGCGGAAGTACTTCATTTGATCAGGGCAGTGGGAGCTCGTCTAGGTGATCGCCTTTTTGAGGAAGACCGTGTAACGCTTAAGGAATTTTGTCGAAAATTCACACGAGCTGCTTCACAGAGGTGGCAGAATTCTCACCGTATCCTTGATACATTCAGGAAGCATTACGGAAATTGGCTTCAGGCTAATGTTGATTGGCCAAGTTGTGTGCCAAATAATTTTGTCTTCCAAGAATCGAATGAAGAGAGAAATAGTGCACATTTAATGTCAACCGTCGACATCGTCTATTGGTACAATGACAAAAATACCTCGAAAAGCATTCAAAGATCTGGGCAGCAAACAGAAGAAGAGAAGGTCTGACGAACATAAATTCGAAGATCCAATTGAATTGGCCAATTCAGCTGCATTACTTTTAAGAGAAGATGGTCGTGAGGATACTGCATTCGTAATCGAATATATGCTGAAAAATCCAGCTGCAGCTGCAAAAATTAAGGAAATGCTTGATAAACCAATTAAATCTTTATTTACACCACAAAAAGCACTAGGGTTGCTCCTTTCACTAAAACTGTCTAAGTGGCAATACATCACATTGCGAGAGACAGCCATTAGGGAAGGTGCTAAAGATATTTACCCGTCTTACTACAAAGTTTAACAAGCCAAATTGCAATGCTATCCTCCGAAACAATCAGTGACAGTAACGGATTCATCAGCTAGGATAACACTTCAAGCATTACTAGATATCACGGTGAAAAGGATCCTTGAAAGTTTTTCTGGCAATGTAGAAAATAAGGATCTGAAACTAATATCCAAGTGGGGATTTGATGGTGCTTCCAACCAAAGCCGATATAAACAAAAAATGGAAGGGGGACAAGATGATTTAAGTATATTTATGACCTCCTTGGTGCCACTCAAGCTGACTGCTGGAGACGAAAGTTTATGGATGAATCCTAAGCCATGCTCAGCCTTATATTGTCGTCCAGTGCAGTTCACTTTTGTAAAAGAGAACGAAGAAGTGGTCATCAGTTGCAAAAGGCAAATGGATGACGATATTAAGGATCATATCCCCACTAAGTGCAATAATAATAAGGTGAGTCATCAACTTATGATGACAATGATCGATGCTAAAATTTGTACGTATCTTTCGGAAGCTAGATCAAATGCATCATGCTACTTGTGCTTAGCCAAACCTACAGAAATGAACCGTGACAGACGCCTTGATTTTTGTAAATACATTTTTTATCATTTATTTTTACTTTTTACCCAGGATTTACACAAAATATTTTATTTATACTCTTCAAAATATGGCAGCATTAAAGATCTATGACATTTGGCAATATGAACACCTGAAAATTAAATAACGACATTTATGTCACTTTGACGAGATGATTACAAGATCAAGGCGAAAAGGAACAGCGGGACGCATATACGCACGTCCACCACCCTCGCCCGCCTCAGCCAGCTCCTCGCCATCTTCGTCGGGCGATAATTTTGCTACCGCGCCCGACACTAGCGAGTCGAGCGACGAGCGCGGGCCGTCGCCCCCGCCGCCGCGACCACCGCTGCCGGCACGCTTGGGGCCTGCGGGATATCCTGTCAACCGTCAATGATATGCTGTCTATTGACGGCATTCATTGCTATGCAGACGACAGTACAGGGGACACTCATTACACGGGCCGTGCAAATATCCCTCGTTCCGAGGTTGAGGAAAGCCGTGAACGGCTGGTGTCTGAAATCGAGAGTACACTAACTAGTGTCTCCGATTGGGGTCGACTAAACCTAGTCCATTTCAATCCCACCAAGACTCAAGCCTGCGCGTTCACCGCTAAGAAAACCCCATTTGCTGTGGCTCCACAGTTCCAGAACACGTCCCTGAACATCAGCAAAAGCATCGGGATCCTTGGCGTCGACATTTCTAGCGACGTTTTGTTCCGAAGTCACTTAGAAGGCAAGGTTAAGCTGGCATCCAAAAAGCTCGGAGTGCTCAACAGAGCGAGGCAGTACTTCACATCGGGGCAAAGGCTGCAACTTTACAAGTCGCAAGTCCGGCCTCATATGGAGTACTGCTGTCATCTATGGGCGGGGGCACCTGGATACCAGCTTGATCCTTTAGACTCGGTTCAACGACGTGCCATAAGAATTGTCGACGATCCCGAGCTCACAAGCGGTTTAGAGCCCCTCAGTCTGAGGAGAGACTTTGCCTCCTTATGTGTGTTCTACCGCTTGTATAACGGATGGTGTTCTGAAGAATTGTTTAAGATGATGCCCACGGCTACTGTCTACCATCGCAACTCTCGCCATCGACGGGGAGTCCATCCTCACATATTGAAACCTGAATTGTTTCGTACTGTGCGGGCTCAAAGGAGCTTCCTTCCGCGGACGCTCAGACTGTGGAATGAGCTCCCGCCGTGGTTTTCCCAATGGAGTACAGCATGGGGTTCTTCAAAAGGGATGTGAAGAGATTTCTGCAGGGTCAGCAACGCGCGTGATACCCCTGGTGTTGCAAGCGTCCAGAGGCTACGGTAACCGCTTACCATCAGGCGGGCCGTATGCTTGTTTGCCACCTAAGAGGTATATAAAAAAAAAAGTTTACTCTTAAAATTAAGCTTAAAGCTATCAATTTGTTTGAGCGTAAACTGAAATCCACTATACATTATCCGAAAAATCTGAAAATTCCGGATAATAATGTTGCTCAAGTCCGGATATTAAAAACGCCATATATACGGATAATTCGGATATCCGGATTGCAAGCCCTACATAGGATACCAACCAACACACATAATTGGAAACTAATGTTTTTTCTTAATATAACCTGAAAATTTGCTGTTTTGCAGCTACGGCCTTATTTGTAGGATACGACGATATTGTATTTTTTCGATATTTTTTACATTGATACCTATAAAAATAAAGAACTTTCTTACTTAGCAGTGCAAAAAAGATGACAGATTTCGATAGACGCAGGAATTTTTGTAGATTCCTCAACGCTAGTCCTGCCTCCCGCACCTTCCGCATTCCCCTCGTAACACATTTTACTTGCAAAATAAACTATGTTCCGTAATGTTCTCTTCGGTTGCGATCACAAAGTAGGTAGAAGTCGACCTACAAATATGATATAAGCAATAATACAGACTACGCTAATTTTGCTAGAAGTAGAATTTAGCAAAAAGTATTTTCTTAAGCTTCCGTAGATCGCAACCGGCTGCAAACTTAAAACTAAGTGTAATAGGCTAATACAAGTTACCAATGAGTTCGCAACTAGTACCACAAATTTTGCCTAAGAGATAAAGGCGAAAAATCACTTTTTTAAGTTTAGGTATGTTCCATATGTCGCAACCAGTCCAAATTTCTTGAGAAGGTAGGTAATGGTTCTCTAAAGACATGGTATTCTCGCAACTAGTACCACAATTTTTGTTTAGGAATTATTCAATATCAAAGTTTTTCTCAATTTTCACCATGTTCCGTACTTCCAAATCGGTTGCGAATTTAAGGTAATCATATCCATACATAACTCTATCGATATACCGAAAATCATTCGTACCACAATTAATGTAAATTGATTATCTAATTCTACTGCACTATGAAGCAAATACCTCAAAGCTTTGCATAGCAAACCCTCCCGTATGGAAGTAGCTATCTCAGGTAAAATTAGTTTACGAAATTATCTATATGCCCGGTTTGGCAATAAAAAAAACCTACCATTGGTAAGCAAAACGATTCGTTTTTGTTTATTGAAACAGGGCATAAGTCGTTCTGATCAACTTTTACTATGGCACAAACACTGAAATCAAAAAAAAAATTTTTTTATCATATTTTATGATCGGGCAAGATTGCTCGTTAGTATCGAAAGTAATGGTTTTTGTTTTTTTGAGAATTCAATGTTGGTCCCATAGTAAAAGTTGCTCAGCATGACCAACTCAACCTAGGTTTTAAAAATATGCCATCTCGAAATCTCAACCCAGTATAATAATTTCCAGTCACAATAAATCACCTTCACATATAGTTCTCATTCAGTCATCATAAAAGTAATGTTTTACTACAACGGTGGTCATTGTACTAAAACTCTTCACGAACTTTTTGAGACATTAAAAAGTCTTAAAAAGTCACTATACACATAATTCATTTCACTTCACTGGTGGAAATGGATTGATCTTTATTGGATAAAATACTACCGATAATATGCAATAAAACTCAAAATACACGAATTTATGAAAATAAAAACGAAAACGCTACGATACTCTGCAAAGTTCCTGCCGAAAATTCCCTTAGCCTAATCGATCAGCAAAGTTAAGAGTCAGTTCACACCGAGACCTTTATAAAACAACAATAGGGAGAAAAAAAAATGAGCTTCCCGCCGTGGTTTTCCCAATGGAGTACAGCATGGGGTTCTTCAAAAGGGGCGTGAAGAGATTTCTGCAGGGTCGGCAACGCGCGCGTGATACCCCTGGTATTGCAGCGTCCATAGGCTACGGTAACCGCTTACCATCAGGCGGGCCGTATGCTTTTTTTCCACCTAAGTGGTATAAAAAAAAATCTTATACGTCTCGACGGCGCGAGTCATTTACCACGAATTCTGTTACCGAAATGTGCCCTTTTTGTGTAGTAAATATTGTTCGATATTATATAGCTATCTTTAACTTACCGTGTCGCTTCGCGTCTTGGTGTGAACTAATACTAAGATACTAATAATGAGGCCGGTATCTGGATGGGTGACCGCCAAGTGGGATTTCAAATCGAGCGTTTTCCTTATGTAGGCACGTAAAGCCTTTGCACATACGGGTGTTTGAATGATTTACGCAGCCAAAATTATAGTAAAATTGGTTTTAAATGATATAAGTATATAAAAAAACCTACAACGCCGGCCTGTGCTGAGCAGTGGGACGTTATATGTTAATGATTATGATATGAATTGTAAAGAAATGTGTGATGTGTATAGATAATGTGCGGCCGCGGCGACATATCAGTGCTTCGCATGTGCCGGCGGCTGCGCGCGCGCGTGCCGGCCGCGCCCTCCCCCGCGCCGCCCCGCCCCCGCGCGCCGCCCCTCACGCACGGGGGACAGGTACATGTACACCCGACACTAATACTAATGTAGCGACATATCGGTGCTGCGCGTGTGCCGGCCGCGCCCTCCCCCGCGCCGCCCCGCCCCCGCGCGCCGCCCCTCACGCACGGGGGACAGGTACATGTACACCCGACACTAATACTAATGTAGCGACATATCGGTGCTGCGCGTGTGCCGGCCGCGCCCTCCCCCGCGCCGCCCCGCCCCCGCGCGCCGCCCCTCACGCACGGGGGACAGGTACATGTACACCCGACACTAATACTAATGTAGCGACATATCGGTGCTGCGCGTGTGCCGGCCGCGCCCTCCCCCGCGCCGCCCCGCCCCCGCGCGCCGCCCCTCACGCACGGGGGACAGGTACATGTACACCCGACACTAATACTAATGTAGCGACATATCGGTGCTGCGCGTGTGCCGGCCGCGCCCTCCCCCGCGCCGCCCCGCCCCCGCGCGCCGCCCCTCACGCACGGGGGACAGGTACATGTACACCCGACACTAATACTAATGTAGCGACATATCGGTGCTGCGCGTGTGCCGGCCGCGCCCTCCCCCGCGCCGCCCCGCCCCCGCGCGCCGCCCCTCACGCACGGGGGACAGGTACATGTACACCCGACACTAATACTAATGTAGCGACATATCGGTGCTGCGCGTGTGCCGGCCGCGCCCTCCCCCGCGCCGCCCCGCCCCCGCGCGCCGCCCCTCACGCACGGGGGACAGGTACATGTACACCCGACACTAATACTAATGTAGCGACATATCGGTGCTGCGCGTGTGCCGGCCGCGCCCTCCCCCGCGCCGCCCCGCCCCCGCGCGCCGCCCCTCACGCACGGGGGACAGGTACATGTACACCCGACACTAATACTAATGTAGCGACATATCGGTGCTGCGCGTGTGCCGGCCGCGCCCTCCCCCGCGCCGCCCCGCCCCCGCGCGCCGCCCCTCACGCACGGGGGACAGGTACATGTACACCCGACACTAATACTAATGTAGCGACATATCGGTGCTGCGCGTGTGCCGGCCGCGCCCTCCCCCGCGCCGCCCCTCACGCACGGGGGACAGGTACATGTACACCCGACACTAATACTAATGTAGCGACATATCGGTGCTGCGCGTGTGCCGGCCGCGCCCTCCCCCGCGCCGCCCCGCCCCCGCGCGCCGCCCCTCACGCACGGGGGACAGGTACATGTACACCCGACACTAATACTAATGTAGCGACATATCGGTGCTGCGCGTGTGCCGGCCGCGCCCTCCCCCGCGCCGCCCCTCACGCACGGGGGACAGGTACATGTACACCCGACACTAATACTAATGTAGCGACATATCGGTGCTGCGCGTGTGCCGGCCGCGCCCTCCCCCGCGCCGCCCCGCCCCCGCGCGCCGCCCCTCACGCACGGGGGACAGGTACATGTACACCCGACACTAATACTAATGTAGCGACATATCGGTGCTGCGCGTGTGCCGGCCGCGCCCTCCCCCGCGCCGCCCCTCACGCACGGGGGACAGGTACATGTACACCCGACACTAATACTAATGTAGCGACATATCGGTGCTGCGCGTGTGCCGGCCGCGCCCTCCCCCGCGCCGCCCCTCACGCACGGGGGACAGGTACATGTACACCCGACACTAATACTAATGTAGCGACATATCGGTGCTGCGCGTGTGCCGGCCGCGCCCTCCCCCGCGCCGCCCCGCCCCCGCGCGCCGCCCCTCACGCACGGGGGACAGGTACATGTACACCCGACACTAATACTAATGTAGCGACATATCGGTGCTGCGCGTGTGCCGGCCGCGCCCTCCCCCGCGCCGCCCCGCCCCCGCGCGCCGCCCCTCACGCACGGGGGACAGGTACATGTACACCCGACACTAATACTAATGTAGCGACATATCGGTGCTGCGCGTGTGCCGGCCGCGCCCTCCCCCGCGCCGCCCCGCCCCCGCGCGCCGCCCCTCACGCACGGGGGACAGGTACATGTACACCCGACACTAATACTAATGTAGCGACATATCGGTGCTGCGCGTGTGCCGGCCGCGCCCTCCCCCGCGCCGCCCCGCCCCCGCGCGCCGCCCCTCACGCACGGGGGACAGGTACATGTACACCCGACACTAATACTAATGTAGCGACATATCGGTGCTGCGCGTGTGCCGGCCGCGCCCTCCCCCGCGCCGCCCCGCCCCCGCGCGCCGCCCCTCACGCACGGGGGACAGGTACATGTACACCCGACACTAATACTAATGTAGCGACATATCGGTGCTGCGCGTGTGCCGGCCGCGCCCTCCCCCGCGCCGCCCCGCCCCCGCGCGCCGCCCCTCACGCACGGGGGACAGGTACATGTACACCCGACACTAATACTAATGTAGCGACATATCGGTGCTGCGCGTGTGCCGGCCGCGCCCTCCCCCGCGCCGCCCCGCCCCCGCGCGCCGCCCCTCACGCACGGGGGACAGGTACATGTACACCCGACACTAATACTAATGTAGCGACATATCGGTGCTGCGCGTGTGCCGGCCGCGCCCTCCCCCGCGCCGCCCCGCCCCCGCGCGCCGCCCCTCACGCACGGGGGACAGGTACATGTACACCCGACACTAATACTAATGTAGCGACATATCGGTGCTGCGCGTGTGCCGGCCGCGCCCTCCCCCGCGCCGCCCCGCCCCCGCGCGCCGCCCCTCACGCACGGGGGACAGGTACATGTACACCCGACACTAATACTAATGTAGCGACATATCGGTGCTGCGCGTGTGCCGGCCGCGCCCTCCCCCGCGCCGCCCCTCACGCACGGGGGACAGGTACATGTACACTCGACACTAATACTAATATAGTTACACTGAGATAGTTCACAATGCAGAATGATAGATGGCGTGACGCCAGAACAACCTGCATCGCGCTTACGAAGTTTTCGTGGCGATCTGCATTCGCGTGTCCAGCATGTACAAGTCGACCGCGGCGTTTGCTCGCCACGATAACCCAGGCTGACGGAAGATCCTTTTTAAACAGAGGTGGCATCCAACCCCAACCCCTACCAACCTCCCCCCCCCCCACGCCAAATAAATATGCGGCTTCAATGTCTCTGTGACGTCAGCCGAAACTAAAATATGCATTTAGTAAACAAATAAGCATTCCACGACCTAAAAGTAACACACGCACGTACGTGCGCACACACAAACACACCCCTATTCATATACACACACCCCAAACACGCAATTTATATTATTAATAAGTATAATAGGATAGTAAAATAAGTAAGAGAGGCCTTGACGTTTCAGATGGCAGTCCACTTAACAATAGGCCTGCTATTCCTCGGGGGAGGTCGGGCCACGTTAAGCACGACCCCCACATCAATCGCTGCTCTAATGGCCGCATTCTTCCCCAAGTTCCCCACACATAGTGAAGATAATAGGTTTGTATTACGATTATACTTATTTTTTTCTTTTTTATTGTTAATTATTTGGTAAAAAAAAGCCAAACATAGTCAGATTGTCCAAAAAATATTTAAAAAATGTTACTAAGTTTCTTGCCCGGTTCTTCTCAGTTGAGGGCCGAGTTCCGACCCGGTGGTAACTTCAGAAAATGTGAACTTTATAAGTGCCCTTCTGGGGCCCAAATTGAATAAATGGCTTCGAATTTGGCTTTGACTCTTTAAGAATTAATGAACAGGTGCTGCTTGTGGGGGCTGATCTGCTTATATTTGCTATTTATTACGGTATTAGGCCTGCAAAGGTATATTTTAATAAATGATTTTGAATTAAATATCGAATCAGTCTACTTTGTAGTTTAGCCGCCGCGCGGTTAGAATGTAAATGTTATGTAATGAGTCTAAGCTGGTTTTGAAAAGAGTAATTGCTGAGTTTATTGCCGGCACTTCTCAGCAAATGCAACCTTCCGAAACGGTATTAGGCCTGCGAAGGTCTATTTGAATAAATGATTTTGTAATTGAATTTTTGTGACTTAATATTTGAAATAATCATTATTTAAATAGGACTTCAAGCATTAGTGAATTCGACTTTAATACAGGTTCAGACGGTTTCTTTTGCTGCAATTCGTTTTCATGCGAGCACAAAGAGTGTAAAATCTATTATACACATTGTTTCAGGTATCATTTGCAAGCGTTTCGTCATCTATACGTACTGGCGGTGGAACCGAGGTTGCTTCTACCGCGGGATCTTAACACGGGGAAGCTATGTTACGCACATATACAGGTACTTATACATGGTACAGGCACAGTCTAAAAAAACCATACAGTAGTACGACGCCTTTGATCTCGTGGAAAATGCCGGCAACATCTAGACAGTATCGCGACGGCCATATAAAGTATGTTGTGTCCCGAACTACTAACATCGCTTTGTTCGCAGTTCGGGCTCGGCTATCAAGCGTCTCGCCCCTCACACCCCGCACGATTACCCTGTCTAGAAGTCTTCGTCGGACGACTGTATGGTTTTATAGACTATGGTACAGGTATACACATATTTTTTTTACTTATTTATTTATTAATCAAATAAAATAGCTTATTTTAAAATTATTAAATAGCTATTTTAGCTGGAATTTTCTTTACTGTACCCCGAGTGTAAAGAATTGACGGTAACACATGCTGACTAATGCGTATATTAGTAATAGTGTGGGAGAAATTAGTACCATGAGTATTCCGCTAGAGGCGCTGTGCCAATTCCTATAGATACGTGTCGTTAACTCCAACGCATTAGTAAGCTTTTACTAACGTCTATTCTTTACACTCGGTATAATTGTGTCTGTGCTCTGTATCTCATGAACCGTAATAGGTAGACAGTTGAAATTTTCACATAATGCGTATTTCTTTCTATTGCCGCTATTACAACAAATACAAGTAACGATAAATAAAATAAAAAAATAATGGGGACCCCATATAAGATATGTCTTTACGGAACCCTACGTGTGGGAGTCCGATTCCAAGTGCTCCGTGTGCGAATCAGATTGGTGATTGGTGGTTTTATTTTCTATATATTTTCGCATTCCCAAGATTTACAACAACAAGACAATTATTAGAAGTACCTTACAATATAAAATAATTATTAATTAAATATGTTTATTTTCACTACGTAAAACTACTTGCTCATAGATGGCGTTCTTATCTTATCTTGTGCAGGGGCCGAGAAATAACTTGGACACTTCGACCCATTGGGATCTATTGTGGCCCCCTAGATAACTTACTCCTCCCCAGTCTCGTTGAAAACTCTTTTCATGAGTTTTACAACGAGGCTAGGAGATATGAGCCTATAGTCTTCTGGTTTTGGATATCCGATCCCTAGGAGACTCATTCGCTTACCAGCCAGTGCATCGCATGTGCACAGAAGGTGCTCCATGCGTTCCGTATGCTCCCCACACAACCTGCACATGGGTGTCGCGGTTAGACCCATCTTCATGAGCATGTCGTTGGTTCCAAACAGTGGCGTGCATTCCATATAGGCAAATAAGCAATGCCTACCTCATAAGATTCAATTCAATAATATTTTGATTCAATTAAACTACATAATCACTTTAAATAAAAATTCTAACCTAACATTCAATACGAAATTTCAAACTTTGCCGCGCAGGCACTCGCGAGTTCGCCTCTCAAATTCACGGCAATTCACGCACACTAAAACGATTTCGGCATATTCATACACACACACACACTTCTTTAAGATAATACGACGAAAGCATAAATCACGCTTTTGCTATGCGTAGCATACTGACATTTGACATTCGCGATTTATGGACCAAAAGTAACCTTACCTACTCTGTTGTAAGTAAAGTAACCCATCCAAATTAAAAAGACTACAGTTACAACTACTTTACCAACATTAGAGCAACTCAAATATAACTTCGCAATTTATTTGTGTTGGTTTGTTTATGGTTTGGCTGGCATTGTATGCAATGTTGTTGTTATTAACTTATTTTGATTTTGCGAAGTGTATCTATGAAGTGTATTGTGTTTGTGTGTGAAATGAAGAAATTTTGTGGTGAAGATGCAAAATGTGTCGATAAATTATCCCTTAGGCAGTTTTCGTTTGTTGAAAATAGTAGGTAACTTGCTGTAGACCAACTCCAAAACATTCATGGATTTAAAACAAAGGTAAAAATCTTAGACAATTTAACACATAATATTATGTTTATTAAACACCTGGCTATCTGGGTGCTGTTATTCGAATCTATTATTCTGTTATTATGTATTTTGTTTGCTAATGAATCATACCAAATGTGTGTGGAATGATACGCTGACCTAAACAATTTTACGAATCGGGTCAAAAAACATAATCTATCTAAGAGGCATATTTAGGCGTGTATGGCCATGATTTCTTCTGCCTACCTAGTCCGAAAACCAATGCACGCCACTGGTTCCAAAGTGCCCAGTAGATGGCGTTACACACGTACAATTTCCCCTGTGTTGGCGCTGTGTGATATTTACCTCGTTCTGTGTCTCTTCGTTTTCACACCAGCATAAAAATATTATTTTAAACGTATCAAATTTTATTTTCTCAGGTAATCGACCTAGACGGAGCAATGAAGGAGATGAAAGCTCCTTGTATCATCCCGGAACTGAATACACTGCGCGAAGTGAAGATCAAAGACCCGCGGTACTGGCCCATCACATTCCAGAGGGATAGGAACTGGGATCAACTTAAGTATGTTGTCTCTTTCTTTCTTTTTTCATACGACCAAGTATGCCAAGCATGCGGCCGCCTGGTGTTAAGCGGTTTCCATAGCCCTATGAACGCATGCTACATCCGAGTCACCGACCTAAAATATAAGTATGTAATACAACAATAGGCAAATCTTCTATATAATATATAAAATTCAAAGTCCTGACTGACTGACTGATATATCAGCGTACAGCCTAAAACACTGGTCCTAGAGACATGAAATTTAGAGGGTATATTTTTTTGTGAGTAGGTATCCACTAGGAAAGGGATTTTCGAAATTTCATCCCTAAGGCGGTAAAATAGGGTATGAAAGTTTGTATGAAAGTCCGTCAAGTTACGAAGTTAGGATCTTAAAATTTTTTTTTATACGTGTCTCAGCGTTTTTAATAATTCCACCCTCGAAGCGGGATGAAATTGTTTTGTTTTGTTTTATTGTTGTAGAAAAATATATAATTTGTTTCCTGTAGGCCACGCAGGCGAAGCCGCGAGCAGAAGCTAGTGTCTATATATAATTATACGGACAAAGCGTTTTGCATCCTCATTTATAATGCGGACAGCAAGGGAGGGAACTTGCTCCCGGCGTCTGTTTCCTGACTCGTACAATCTAGGGACTTTCAAGGGCAGAGTGAATAGATTTCTTCTGGGTAAGCGTGCAACATCTTAGGCTTCGTCATCGCCCTTTATGGACGGGACAGTGACCAAACGCAAGCCCATTTATAATAATTAATAATTGAAAACTGTTTTACAAAAAACTTAAACCGACTTCAAAGTACACTAAGAAGTAATCAAATCCTGATCTGATGACAATGGAACCAAACGGAAAGGGTACACCCCTTCCAAACAAAAAAATAATTTTCCAAATCGGCTAATAAATGACGGAGTTATGAGGTAATTTGTTACCTCATAAGTACGTCATTTATTAAATAATTCCTCCTCCGTCATAAAAAAACAACTGAATTGAGAAACTCTTCCTTTTTTTGAAGTTGGTTAAAAATAAGCATAATCTAATGATGACATGTAACATTTAATTGACTTCCTTATTATAATTCCAGAACATTCCTAGAATACACATGGTGCATAGACATAAAGCAGCGCGCCGGTAGTCTCTCGTACTTGGACGACCCTCAAGGGTTCCTCACAATATTGGCCCAATGTTTGACCCTCGACAAGGCCAACATTTGGTCAGTCACCCCAGAAAACATAGAACTATTCACAAACGACGATAAAATACGCAATTTCGTCAAACATTACCTGTCTAAAGACGCAAATGTTGGTACGAAGATTTGTGCCGACTGTTTGGTGATTTGCAAGAAAAGGAAGGGGATTAAGAATGAGCCGTTTATGAGGAATCACTGTCAATGTAGGAGGTATAGTAAGGAGGAGCAGGAACATGTGCAGGCGTTGAGTATGGTCACTTATGAGTGTGTTGTCAAGGATATTTTATGCGTTTTGCCTATATGGACGACATTTTTGAAGGTGAGTGCTTCTTTTTTATATCTGGCCAAGCTTCTAGACGTACGGTTTTATTTGCGCTGAACCATTTTGAGTAGTCTAAGTTACTCCTTATAACATTAGCTATCTGCCAGTGAAAGTCCTATCAAAATTTGTCTAGCCGTTTCGGAGATTAGCTGGAACAAACAGACAAAAATTTATAAAATTGCTTTTTTTGTTTAAGTATCGTAGACACTTTCATTGACATTACAAACAGACACTTCAATTTTATTTATTTGTATAGATTTAGACTTTGACTTTCACTGTTTCAAAAAGAATAATGGCGAGATCCATACATTGATTTTTACAAAAATAAAATAGAGTGTCGAATCACTTCCAATGTTGAGATTACATTACCAGCAACATATAATATATACTTGAAGTATTTTATAAACTCCGCAAAACATAACAACAACATAATGGTTTTGGTCGCGACTCGCCGGCATGGCATAGAATGTCGCATTTTATCCCGAGGAGCTAAAAATATTTTAATTGCCTCAAATTATTCCTTAGGCACCAAGATTAATAACGTAATTTCAACGTCTCTAAAAATCTTTATTTTTTTGTACAAATCTCGCCATGAAAATTTCATCAAATTATTAACACAATACAAAAAAAAAAAAAAAATAGAAAGTGCAAACAATTAAGGCGGCCTTATCGCTGAAGCGATTTCTTCCAGGCAACCTAGGGCAATAGGATATATATAAGATAGGTGGAGCAGTAAATATACTATATATACATAAAAATACCTACATAAATAAAGTTCAAAAACCTAATACTTAAATTAAAATATTTAGATAAACTAATATTTGTAGTTGCTAAAGCTAAATAAAATGTAACAATAAATCATTTGTTATCATAACTGTTTTTAGAAGAAAGTACTGTCTTAGTTATATTAAACTACTTCTCTTACATTACAGATAATAAAAACAATGAAAAACGATCCATCCTCATACCACACATGGCAAATAAAATTACTATTGTCGCAAATAGACAACTACAACAAGCAAACCATGGCCGAAATGAAAGTCGACGGACAAGAAGCACAAAACGAAACGTTCATATCGAGTGAATTCACATTATCAATCAAACAGAAAGTTTCAAACATATTCGACAGCTGGGAATTAAAAATAACACCATATTTGAGAAAATATCTAGGTCTACCGAGCAGTAGAAAAATCAGTACGTGCGATGACGACATAAAAAAGATTCTAAGCTCGTTCGTAGTGTATCACGATATAGTTAAAAATGTGTTGCGAAGTGTAGATACTGATGATGATCTGTCAGTGTTGTCGAGTGTCGATAATATTGGTGTCGATGGTGTGAGTAAGATACTGTCGCTGGTGAGATGATTCAGGTGCATGAGGCGCGGCTACGTGACGCGGTCGCGCTGCGCCTGCGCCGGCGACTGTGTGCACGACTGGTGCGACCACTGAACTGTCGGTATCGGCTTATCGATATGAGGACCTCACTAATATTAACTATTGAAAATACTCTGCTTGAGTGATATTATTTTATAGTAAGTAGTTCAGGGGGACAAGTCTGCTATTACAATTGTCAAATCAAAATGCTTTATTTGTGAGTTACAGTTAATAGGTCTATAAATAGTTCCACTGTGACTTGCCGAAATAGGCGTACAAAATATATCACACAAAACGTGACATTTAGTTTTGGTAGTAGTAACATAATGTCGTCATAATGACTCCATGATAACAGACTTGGTCTCCAGGTTTTTTTTTTACCAGACTTCGGTAAAGCTGAAAATGTTTTCAGCACTTTAATAAAACGCATGAATGTCGAAGATAAATTCGCTTAATAAAATAAAGAACAGTGATAGTAATAACTTTAAAAACTTGTTTAATATTATCAGAAAGTAAAATAATATAATACGTACAAATATTAATCAGATGTTCATACATAAAGTGTGTACCTTCTAGTGTAAGTAAAAAAAAAGATTATTACTTAAATATAAGAAGGCTAGACAACGCGAATCTTTGGCATAGAAATGTATAATAATATATTGTGCCCGTTTGAAGACTGTAAATAAATCCAATCGTTTTAAACCAGTTTTTCTCAGTAGTTAATTGAACTTTCAGATAAATCCACAATATTTTCACTTTTCCAATAAATAAAAAAAAAACCGGCCAAGTGCGAGTCAGACTCGCGCACCGAGGGTTCCGTACAAACCTGTAGGTATATAAGTAAATGGTAGTATAGACCTGAGTATTTGATATTAATTTCAATTTATGACGTATTAAAAAAAAACTACTTACTAGATCTCGTTCAAACCAATTTTCGGTGGAAGTTTCCACCGTAATGTACATCATATATTTTTTATAGATTTATCATTCTCTTATTTTAGAAGTTACAGGGGGGGGGACACACATTTTACCACTTTGGAAGTGTCTCTCGCGCAAACTATTCAGTTTAGAAAAAAATGATATTAGAAACCTCAATATCATTTTTGAAGACCTATCCATAGACACCCCACACTTATGGGTTTGATGAAAAAAAAAAATTTGGGTTTCAGTTTTAAGTATGGGGACCCCCAAAATTTTTTGTTTTTTTTTATTTTTGTGTGAAAATCTTAATGCGGTTCACAGAATACATCTACTTACCAAGTTTCAACATTATAGTTCTTATAGTTTCGGAAATAAATGGCTGTGACATACGGACGGACAGACAGACAGACAGACAGACAGACAGACAGACATAACGAATCTATAAGGGTTCCGTTTTTTGCCATTTGGCTACGGAACCCTAAAAATGTATTACGCTTAAGGTCAAATAAAATAAAATAAATAAATAAAATCCGTTTATTTCAGGCCTAATTACACCCATATTTATGCAGTTACATAGAACACTTTAATTTAAAAATTATACATTTAAAAATTATCGACGGCTGCCATGTCAAAGAATAATTTACCTTATTTCGTCACTATAAGGTTGATCTGCGAAATCTAGGGTTTATATTTAAAATAAATTCATATTGTAAAGCAATAAGAACTATTCTTTGAAATTTTATGCGTGAGATTTGTTGCACTGTAAGTAGGATTATTAAACTAAACTGAGAGTAGCGTTCATTTCCGGTTCGTAATTTGTCGTATACATCCGCCAACCGTCCACCAATCAGAGTAATTTCCGGTCCTTTCCCGTTTACCCCTTCCACCGATACTAGCGCCACCGAGGTGTGTTGAGTTTGTTACTCGATTTTGAATTCATTGGCGTTTTATTTCCCGCCTGAGGCGGTCATAGCGTGCCACGTACGTGCTCGGAGACCGACTCACTGGTAACTAGTTGTATACAATATAGTGATAGTGATTAATATCACTCTAAAATTATCGGTGAGATAATAATTGCTTTGGTAAGTCATTTTATTATATGAAATATAAACCTTTCTTGAAGGTTAGTTTTTTATAACGGTATTACCGTTCGAAAGAAAATTTCTTTATTTAATTTTGCAGTGGCGTGTAGCACGCCATCTTGGATTACAACGTAACTTTGAATATCATGTTCGCTTTCTTAGTTTTTTGTGCTTTAATATTTCAATAAAGGTTAATAAAACCATATAAAGCATATATTTTATAGTGTTTGCTTCCGTACTGTAGAATATTTAAATATTTTAATACCACGTGGCAACGTAACTACGTGGTTTGTGTGTTTTAGATATGGAAGCTAATAAACCGTCTACCAGTGCAGCAGGGACAGAGGAGGGATGTCGAGTTTTATCGGGAAGGTCAACTGGCAAGGTCAAGGGCAGGAAAAGGAAACAATCGAGCTCTAGTGATGCTTCATCAACAGATTCCAGCTCATCCTCCGATGACAGCCATAAGCTTCAACAAAAGCGTAAACGTAAGAAATCAATACGTCACGATCATAAGTTGGATCATTTAATTTCTATTGTGAACCAACTTCAAAATCAAGTTGCATCCACATCCAGGGATAACATTAGCCCTGACAATCATGATAATTGCCATCATGATTATATTGATTCCAATGTTAGCGGGGACCTTTTTGACAATGAAGAGCCTAAATCTTCAACACCAAATAGGACTGAACAACTTGACTTTAAGCTTCTTGTTAGTACTAAGGTTAAGGAACCTACTGTTCCTCAAACTTCGGATGAAATGCTTCAGCAATTAATAGAATTGCAGAAACTACAGCATCCGGATTGGGTTAACGTACGTTATGCTGACGTTCAGAAACTTTGCGTACACACGCCCGGTTTCATCAATCTCGAACCGAATGAAGAAGTGAAGCGTTATGATACTTCTAAATCTAATGCTAATATGGAAAAAGCTTTTGCCAGCATTACTTTCGCCCTTTTAAAACAGCGCGAGGCACTTCAAACTGAGATGCGAAATTTTTTACTATGGGCACAATGTCAAGATTCATTGAACTTTACAGATATTCACTCAAAGATTAACGAGATTTTTTCAGCTGGTGAATACTGCAAAGCTTCGAGTGACACTGTTCAACTCGTGTGTGGTCACAGAGCTGAACTAATTCAGCATAGGAGAGAGGGTATCCTTGCATCTGTAAAAGACCCTTACCATAAAAGCGCCTTTCGTAAGGTTCCTCCTTCATGCTCAACTCTTTTCGATCCAGAGAAGTTCAGCTCCATTTTAGAAAAAGCGGGTGGTGTTAAGAAAGTTTTCTGGTCAAAAGAAAAGGATCGCTACTCTGCACCGCAGAACGATCCTGGAACATCAACCCAACAACATACGCAGCCCCCGGCTCATAATAAAACTAAGAAATCGTTCTTTCCAAGTAAAAACAATTTTCAAACCCACCAGAGGAGGACAGGCCAAAATAACTCAAACTCTTCCCGAGGTAGGGGAGGTAAGTACACTGCTGCAGGTCGTGGCGAATCCTCTCACAAAGGACATAGATCACACTCTCCTTTATTCCGCCGGGATAAGAGAGATCAGTCCAAAAGAAATTGACTCACCGAGTCGACCATTTCGTGCCGGGCAATTGCGCCTATTTTACAAAAACTGGGAATGCATTGGGGCACCGCCTCACATTCTAAAAATGATACGTGGATATCGAATCCCATTCAAGTCGAAGCCGCCTCTATACGTACCAAATCTGCAACATCACACACCTTATTCAGTAACGACCACTGTTGTAATCAACAACATGTTGGATCAAGGTGTACTAGAAACGGCGGACAGCAGTCCCAGTTTTGTCTCGACGATTTTTCTACGGCCAAAAGTCGACGGCACGTCAAGGCCGATTTTCAATTTAAAGAACCTGAACAAATTCGTCCACGCGGACAAATTCAAACTAATAAACGTACAACGTGTACCAGACTTCCTTCAGGGCTCGGATTGGATGGCCAAAATTGATTGCCACCAAGCCTATTTTCACGTGCCAATTCTAAATTGCCACCGAAGGTTTCTTCGGTTAGTTTATGCGAACAAGGTACTTCAAATGACCTGCTTGCCCTTCGGGCTCAGTTCGGCACCAAGAGCTTTTGCGTGCATAACAAATTGGGTTGCCCAATACTTGAGGAGCAAAGGCATTCGGATTCTTGTGTATCTCGACGATTTTTGTCTCGCAAACCAAAATGCCGCCAGTCTGCGCAAACATGTCCAAATCACACTGGATCTACTGAAATTCCTAGGTTGGACAATAAATATAGAGAAGTCTATTCTCGAACCACGAAAGGTCATGGAATTCCTAGGCGTCGTCTGGGACCCATGGAAAAACCGAAAGTTTCTTCCGGAAAGACTGTCCTCGAGGTTAGAAACTCAAGTTATTGCCTTACAAACAAAAGGAAGAGCCTCCTTGATAGATCTGCAGAGAATTATAGGTACAATGAACTTTGCCAGTTTTGTTGTAAAAAGAGGCCGCTTACAGTTCCGTGCGCTGCAGTCATTGGCCAAC
Source organism: Achlya flavicornis (assembly GCA_947623365.1). Lineage (NCBI taxonomy): Eukaryota > Metazoa > Arthropoda > Insecta > Lepidoptera > Drepanidae > Achlya > Achlya flavicornis. The sequence continues at coordinate 13,277,804 of OX392482.1, forward strand.
AGGGCTCTGAAACTACAATCGGGGAGGCAAATACCCTTGTCGGCAATAGCAATGACGGAACTATTCTGGTGGCAACAAAACTGCAGAAAAGATTCGCAGCTTCATCAACCACACCCGACACATTGCTTGACCACAGACGCCAGCGATGTAGGCTGGGGTGCCAAATTAGACAACCAAAGTCTAGAAGGAACGTGGAGTGTCAAACAACAGAACCTTCATTGCAACCACAAGGAAATGTTGGCTATTTTAAACGTATTACAAGATCAAGCTCCACACCTGAGTTCGGAATCGCTTACAATACAATGCGACAACAGGACCGTAGTGTCATATCTCCGGAACGAGGGTGGTACCAGGTCGGCGTCGTTAACAGAACTGACCAGACAGGTTTATTCGGTACTAGACCGATTTCATATTCAAATTCACGTTTACCACATCCCGGGAAACTACAACGGTCACGCAGACAGTCTGTCTCGCCAGAAGTGTGCACCAGAATGGCATTTACTACCACAACTGACTCGCGTAGTGTTCGACAAGTGGGGATGGCCAGTCATCGATCTTTTTGCTTCTCACCAAGCCCACGTGGTAGATACCTACTGCACGCTCGACATGAGCGACAGAAAAGCAACCCAACACGATGCATTGAGCACGACTTGGAATTTCCCATTAGCTTGGGTGTTTCCACCACCGCATCTAATACCAAGAGTCCTAGCTCATCTGAACAAAGCCGTAGGTACATACCTTGTAGTAGTACCCCGTTGGGAGAAGGTTTACTGGAGACCAGACTTGAAGAACCGAGCACTAGCTCCACCGTTCACAATCAAGAACCTAGCGAAAGTTCTGGTGGATATGTCCACAGGTTTCCCACCTCCCAAAGTTCACCAAATGAGTCTGGAGATTTGGAAATGTGGGGGTGGAATAGGCACTTAGAAAGTTGGACAAACGATCAAAAGGCTTTGTTGTTGTCAAGTTGGCGGAAATCGACTATCAAAACTTACAACCCCGCCTGGACCAGATGGTCTACATGGGCAAGAAATGCAAGCATTGATATATTCAATCCAAACGGATCCGATTTAGCCAGATTTCTCATTGATCTCCACCAAAAGGAAGGCCTTTCACACAGCACAATTTTGGTACATAAGTCCGTAGTTGCTACCTTTGCAAATATTGACAACAGAGAAAATTTGAGTTCCCACTGCTTAGTAAAGCAGGCGTTAAAGTCGATCGCATTAGCTAAAGAAAAACCATCTAAACCACCTATCTGGGATACTGAAGTATTAATACACTTTTTAAAAGACAAATCCTCGGAATCGACTAATCTTTTTGAGATTTCTAAACGCACGGCGACTATTCTTCTTCTGTGCTCTGGAAGGCGTGTACATGACCTGACACTATTAAAGGTCTCACCAGATTATTGCACATTGGGCGAGGACTTTATAGTTTTCCGACCAGAATTTGGATCGAAAACTGATTCACACAAACGTAGGCAATCCAACTGGAAGTTTACTGTAAACACTGAAAATAAATCTCTGTGCCCAGTACACTGGATAAAGCTCTTAATTAATTCAAATTCAAGTAGAAGACAAGCGTCAAAATCTGACAAATTATTTGTTACTATAACGGGAGCTCCGCGACCCGCTTCACAAACCATTATTGCAGGATGGATTAAAAAGCTTCTCCACGAGGCAGGAATCACAGCTACTGCAGGCAGTCTTAGATCAGCGGTGGCATCAAAAAATTGGGTCGAGAACTTTCAATTAGATGATATCCTGGCAAGAGGTAATTGGAAGTCAGCAGATACGTTTAAGAAGTATTATTGCCGGGAAATCCAAATCAGTCCAGCAAATACCTCTTCAATTGTTTCTTTATTCACTCCAACTGATGATTGATCTTTAATTATTATATTTCATTAAAAATATAATCATAACATACATTTTCTGATTATGTGATTGTTATGATACTTTTATGAGTATAAATATATTGTGTGTGTATGTAACTACCTGGTCTTTTCATTCGAAGATTACCCATTCTTAAATACTTAACTTTACATTTACATCACATTGGCTGTTTATCCCTAGCGCCACCAGGCGAAAACAAACACGTCTCTCAATTATATTAGGCTTCGAATAACGGTACAGTACGGTTTAATAACAACGTTTTACCTACCAATAAAACGTTTATTAAACATACTTACCTTATTCGAAGCCTAAATTTTTTTAAACCACCTGGTGACATTGAGTCAATGAATTCAAAATCGAGTAACAAACTCAACACACCTCGGTGGCGCTAGTATCGGTGGAAGGGGTAAACGGGAAAGGACCGGAAATTACTCTGATTGGTGGACGGTTGGCGGATGTATACGACAAATTACGAACCGGAAATGAACGCTACTCTCAATTATATTAGGCTTCGAATAAGGTAAGTATGTTTAATAAACGTTTTATTGGTAGGTAAAACGTTGTTATTATTCAAAAACTGATGTACTTACATGTTTATTTGTAATTGATTATGCCATTACATTCTATATTAAGTAAAATTGTATTATTCTTTCACGCAGCTGAGTAGTATTTTCATACTTTGGTACCCCTACCATAAGTTTGTTACGGTCACGGTAGTGTTGTGACAAAAGGTGTCGTGAATCAAAAATCTTTTTTTTTTTATCATTTATTAACACATAAATAGAATTTCTATTAATATTTATAGTAATTATTGAAGAGTTATGTTCCCGTTAACTTTGTGCGTATCACATGTCATGGAATACCGTGATTCCAATACTGACCACTAGAGGCGCTGCTTGAATCTTCATACTAAATTTTCAACATATCGATAGAATCGATTTGTTACCGTAACTAACTCATAGTATTTTAATCGATCCATGAGCTGAACTACACAAGCTGAGCTCGCGGTGTGGCTTGCGCATTATTGCTTGTACTATGTATATAGTAAACACGTGTTCAATGGACACTATTGATTTATTTTGTCTTCGTAGATAATATTGTATGTCTTAATGAATACACGAAATATTTTTTACAGTTTCTTGTTTATTCTTTACCTATTCCTGTATCAATTCAATTATATTAGTCTTCAATGTCTAGGTAAGTAATGAGATTGTCTCAGAAAACTTTACGAGGGTTTTCGATATTAAAATCTTAGTAACCAAATAAATATCTATTCTAAAGAGTTAGAGAAAGCTGAACTGTTTGTCTGTAAACGCACTAATATCATCAACTAACGCACTAATATCATCAACTACCAATCCGATTTGAAAAAACTCCTTTTGCGTTTAATACTTAGTCCATTTACTTTGGAAGGTTAATGCTATAACTTGAGACGGTACACCGACGGTATGTTAATATTATAAATATTTGTAATACACGTGCCAAAATCTCACTTATAATTTGTAGCAACGTGTTCACATCGCCGAGTCCTACAAACTGGACGCGTCGGTTTGATCAGGGCTTTAGCTGAGATTTTGATAAAGATTATTTATTTTATTTGTGTGATATGATGACCTTAATGACCGATTATATTTGTCTGTATTCTTACAACTAAGATAACAAATTAGAAGTACAGCCTGACGCTTATTATATGCTGGCCATTTTGGTTCCAATGTATGAGAAATAGTGAAGATTGACTCCCCGCCGATGCTGAGAGGTTCTATAATAAAATGGAGCCGTGGGAATCAAGTTAAAAGTTTCTTAACCCTGCGAGATCAACTGTGTATTGATACTATATCGATATCAATTAAGTAGGCAAGCTCAACAAATATCTTACTGATATTATTTGTGATTAACAACATACAATGTTAATCCAACTGATTACAGTTGTATATATAACTAAACTAGCTGTTCCCCGCGGTTTCACCCACGTTTCCGGGATGAAAAGTAGCCTATGTCCTTCTCCATACCACAGGCTATCTGCTTACCAAATTTCATGATGATCCGTACAGTAGTTGAGGCGTGAAAGCGAACAAACAGACTCACTTTCGCATTTATAATATTAGGATAAAACAACACAGATATGAACATACAGAATGTAGAGGTATCTGTGGATTTTCATCCGCTTTCTATCAGGTAAACCGCAAGACCGCATGGTTATTTGCCCCCTTACTCATATAAAAAATAGGTATATAAAAATCCGTGTTCGTGAAAAATTTAAATTATTGAAAATGCCTACCTAGGTACAAAATATCAAAGTAGGTATTTGAAGCACTAACGCATAATCATAACAACAAGTGGATGCAAGATCCAAGCTCACTAAGTAGCTCATGTAGGTACCTACTGACTGATGTTCATGAATATAATATCTTGAGGTTCTCCCATCATCGTTAAGTTAATAGTCGCTGCGGGCACAGCGAAAAATAAAGGTGACAATTATATCCGAATAGGTTCTGCCAAATCAGATACAGCAGACACTCGCAACGTAATCTTTATTTTGTCGATCGCTCGTGAATTGTCTTACTAATTAGCTTGTAATCTGTATACTAAAATTACATTCCTATATAAATATGTGTAAATATGATGATAGACAAAGAAGCGTCTGTCTTTTGATTCATGATTACCTAGCCGAGATTTAGAGACCGTATTATAAGTCAACGTCACGTCTCTTTCTTACAAACGTAATTGAAAAAGGATAGAAAATATTTCAAGCTGTCAAATTAGTCTTTGCCGTCATCATTCGTGGGTATTTAGATGTAATCGCGATAGATGGCGACTTTTACATTGAAAACAAGAATTTTACAGAACTAAACTTACTTCCTTTTCTTATGTTCTTTGTTAGAAAGAGAAATAGTGAGACTAAATTAGTTTAGTTGTAAACAACTGAATCGTCACCACTAGGTATTCATCATCATCATCATCATATCAGCCTAAGGATGTCCACTGCTGAACATAGGCCTCTCCCATTAACTTCCACTTGGAGCGGTTTTGGGCCGCTTGCATCCAACGGAGCCCAGCGACTCTGACCAAGTCATCGGTCCACCTGGTGGGTGGTCGTCCCACACGGCGCTTTCCAGTACGTGGTCGCCACTCGAGAACCTTCCTTCCCCATCGGTTATCGGTTCGCCGAGCGATGTGGCCTGCCCATTGCCACTTCAGCTTACTAACTCTCACTTGCCCGTGTGGCTCCCGGCATAGAATAGGGCCAACCCTTCCAATCCTAAGGGTGTCGTAAAAGGCGACTAAGGGAATACACCAGGGGACGGGCAGCAGCGTCCATCTGTGATACATCATCACTACTGCGATCACCAACCCGCCTGCCAAGCGTGGTGATTATGGCAAACCCTCACTAGGTATTGTTCGCTCGAAATTATTTGGAATACTGGCGCCCCCTATAGCCACTTGGCGCCTAGAGCGATCGCTTCTCTCGCTCTACCAGCCCCTAGGGCAGGCGCTGAAACTGGCGCTCATTGTCCATTGTGGAGCAAACCTAAATGATTTTACAAGTATAATTAATTACACGCAATTGTGTATCAATCAACCTGACTCTGCTATCATCAATAATTATAATCGTTAACAAAAAAAATATATCAAAAAACACGATAAGGTCTAAGATAATTGCTTCTTACTTATATAAGTGTGATCAGAAACAATTAATGATTTAATTAGTAAGGGAGATACTCAAAATGGCCATCAAATCGGGAATTCTGCTACTAACACTCCTTGTTGGGTGCCTAGGTAAGTTAGGCTCTTTGTGTATCTATCAGAATAGAAGTTACTTATAATATAATGTTGTAATTCGGATCACATAGTACTTAACTGTTGCCGTGTTGTACCCAACTGATATGGCTTACCGATGTACCTGCGCAGAAGATACATTTTCAAAGCGTGGGAAATGCTTTATATTGGTCGGCAGTTGCTGCCATGAGTGTGGAGAGGCGTGACTTGTGAGTGAGACGGAACTAACAGTTGCAGTGTATTATGAACCTTATAGTATTGATCTAAGGTTGATTGTTAGCTTTAAGCATTCTTTCCTTAATCTTCGGCCCATACTTTCTTTTCTGTGCGAACGAAGATTCACGACGCGCCTTATCAGTTGGGTACTACTGTAAAAATAATGTGTCAGAATCAAATGAACGCAGCTTCATTTTTTTATACGATGAAGAAGGCAAACAAGCATAAGGCCGGCATGGTGGTAAGCATAGAGTTAGAACTTTATGGTGTTAAGCGTTTACCGTAGCCATATGGACGTTTGTGACACACGGGCTACCGACCCGCGACCTTACTCACGCGTTATTTAGCTGCTTGTTGAGTTGAGTGAGAAAAAACGGAACGGAACGAAAATCAGATTCTTAAAATGTTTCTTGTACCTATTTATTTATTTATTTATTTATTTATATCTATCATAAGTAAATATTCATTGATAAATCTGTAATAATTAATATTAATCCTAATCAAGCCGGATGTTGACCAAAGTCACACAAAGTATTATCACAGTCTATAAAACCCATATAAAACCATACAGTCGTTCGACGTCTAGACAGGGCAATCGTGCGGGGTGTGAGGGGCTAGACGCGGGAAAGCCGAGCCCGACCTGCGAACAAAACGATGTTAGTAGCTCGGGACACAGTATACTTTATATGACCGCCGCGATACTGTATAGACGTTGTCGGCATTTTCCACCAGATCAGCAAAGGCGTCGGACGACTGTATGGTTTTATAGTCTGTGCCTCTGTGGTATTATATTTACAGCAATCCCGAAGCCCGAAGATGACATGTCGTTATTCTTCGACAAGGTGGACCCCTCGGCGCGCATCATTGGCGGTACAGAGGCGTTCGCCGGCAGCCATCCTCACATGGTGGCCATGTCCAGTGGATCCTTGGTCAGGAGCTTCCTCTGTGGCGGTTCCTTGGTCACCACCCGCACTGTGCTCACTGCTGCGCATTGTATTGCTGCTGTGTTCAGCTGGGGATCTCTTACTAGGTGAAAAACTGGTGATTGGTTTAGGCCCAGAACACACACACCAACTGCAACGAAACTCCTTTCAGACTGTAGTTCGTAATTAGGCCACCCATAAAATTTGATCTTTACAGACTGTTTAGAATAGAGTAGAATAGAATAACTTTTTATTTGACAGTAAAACAATCAACTATACTAATACATATGTGGTATTTATGAATAGGTACCAAAAAAATTAACAGCAGGGATACGTTTGCTTGTGTAATTTCCAACTTGTTTGTGATTCAGCTTATCGAAATACAATAATTTAGCTTTACTTATTATGAAATAGGCAAACAGAATAAATAACTTCTTCAACAGACAAAATCTCTTATAAAACTGAAGAGTTAGGCGTATGGACATTGAATGAATGCCTGTCACATTTTCAACCAAACAATTAATCACATTATTCTTAATATTACAAACAGCCAGTACTAAAAGACTGTGGCCAGTAAGTACATGAAATACAAAAAAAACAAATAAATAGGTGGCGCGCAAGTCGCCACACATACTTAAACTAAATAAATAATCAATTATACCTACTGCCAAGATTGTATCGATCGATGCTGCATCTCGTCGAATCGCTATTATATCTGAGCGGTTTTCAAATAAAATGACCGTTACGCAGGCGGAATACCTTATTTTTATAATAAACAATTTGCATTCAAACAATCGGAATCGGGTAGTATGTTTAATAATTTATCTTATTTTATATAATATATGTAGGGGGATAAGAATTAAACCAATAAAAAATGGTTTTTTGTGTAAGTGAGCTGGAAATTTAAATCCATTTAGTAACATTTTCGTTCTTAATTTTGGTTAAATAAAAATATTATTTTTCGCATTTCTTTAATTGCCTTTATTCAATATAACATCATTCTACTTAAAAATAAAACATAAAATGGAATTTTCCTAGCCGTTTGCGAGTTTTTTCCCTAGAAAGCTCCATTACATAACTTTTGGAAAATTGTGACCCCGGAAAATATCTTTTTGCGCAATATCTGTTCGACATTTGATAATCTAATCTATTGAAGAAATATAAAGTTACAAATATAACATTAAATAGACTGCTTAAAACGTATTAGGTTACTGTATTTTTTAAGATAATCTAAAAAAAGTAATCTGCTTACCGTGAGACAATTACGTTAATGGAACTAAGCGTTACGTATAGGAACTCCTTAGGGCGCGTTTAATATGACAAAATTAAATGTCAAATCTAACTACTAAGTTTTAATAGTCTTTATTAAGTCTAATCTTCTACTTAATAGTCTTTACATTATAATAATAGAACCTACTAGTCTTCACTGATCTTTTTCACGCATTTTTAGCTCTTTCTAACTGCTGTTTGCTGTAAGTGGCATATTTTTCTAGTTTTTTTAGGTTTTCTCTAAACCTTTTTACCCACTCACCTTACGACGTAGGGTATCCGAGAAATTGAAAAAAAAACATGACCGTAAGCAAAAAACCAGTTAAAAAGCAGTTGGAAGCAAAAAAAAATTACAGGATACGCAACTTTTTAGAGAAGTTGGAATAGATCCTTGGGCCCTAAAGAATAAATCTCGAAATTACTAATATGTAATTTTAAAACCCCGCCCGGCATTAAATAATAACATTCTAAATTATAATAATTCTGAAAATCATTTGAAATAACATTTAATTTCTATACGTGTCATACTAATCAAGACAATAAGATAGGCATTTCAAAATTAATTATTTTTTATTAGTACGGGATTTTGAAAATATTTTAAATATCCAGTTTTTTATTAGGCACCAAAGATCTAGCATAAAGACATACTAACTTACCATTTTTTTTTTTACACAACAATGTATTCGACGCCGTGATTGTTTAAAAATAATGCAAGCATACATGCAGGCACTAACTAGTCAAATTCAAAGCTACACATAGCCTTATAATTCCATTGCGTAACAATTTACGATCCGTATATACATAACGTTACATAATGGTCGTTACGAATTACTGGCAAGGGCTAATCAAACCAACATTTTTATTACTTATACATTCAATAATAACTTATACTGTACAATTAATCAATATTTGATTATTATAAAACAAATATAGAAGCATATAATGATAATAAAACCATTCAGACCCGCGAAAATACGTGTTGCTCAGGTGGAATTATTTTTTATACACCTCACCTCGAGAACATAAAGTAACGAACAGCGTCTAGAAATGAATAGATTTCTCGAATATTCTTTGACGTTTACATTAAGAATGTTGCAAGAAGTCTAAAAATATAGTAATATGGTATGTTTTTATTTCACAAGTACCAGTAATCCACGTTACTTAGCCGGAATTTCCGCCACCCGTGATTTTAGAGGACAAGAATTAAAGTGATTTATTTAGTTTATTTTCTTCTATGAAGTGTTAAATTATATGTTTACTTGTACCTTTAAGTATTTATCTTTGCAATAATTGGCAAAATTTACACATTAAATGGAATTCTGTGGTAGTAATCGTTAGTTTTAGTTGGCCGGGTATAGGGTGGACATGGTAAAATCAGGTGTTTTATCCTAGTTTAATTCTATTTTATTTAAATATTTGCCAAGATTGCGCATTTTGTAATCTTTAAACATAATCACAATTAGTTATTCTAATAAATATTACTTAAATAACAAATAAAAAGTTTATATTTGGCGAGTTATTTATTGTTGAAGTTAGTGGACAACGTACTTTTACGACGGTCATTTTTTTTGAAAAACGCTCATCTGCTACTTTTGTATTTTCTAGCACGCTCCGTGTCACAGTCGGCACAAATCGCTGGAACAGTGGTGGCACCGCCTACAGCCTCTCTCGTAATGTCACCCACCCCAACTACGTATCATCCACTATCAAGAATGACATTGGTCTCCTCATCACCTCCATCAACGTCGCGCTGGGTCCTCTCGTCAACGTGATTCCTCTGAGTTACGATTATGCGCAAGCTGGTCTTCCTGTGAGAGTCGCTGGGTGGGGCAGGACTGCTGTAAGTATTAAAAAAAAGTCTTGATATGTCTGCTGAAAGTTCAAACACAAATTGATGTTACAGTGCGCGAATTGGCAAATTGTATTTATAATGAAAAATATTTCCAGATCATTAGGCAGTTGTCCCACCGCCGTCGAGTAAACGAGTAATTATCGGCTATTTTCTAGTTCAAGAAACGTACACACGGCTACAGATCAAGCTATACATTTCTAGTATAAGCTGACCTCCCAGTGTACGGAAATCCTATACATTGCGAGATCAGCTTATACTGGAAATGTATAGCTTGATCTGGAGCCGTGTGTACAATAGATATAACATTCCGTGTAAACAAAAGATATGCATATTTAATAGTTGATCGCTGACTTGCACACTGCCGGCGGGGAGTCATTCCACTAGTTTGTCACTGAGCGACAAGAGCTATCAAAGATAATTCTCGCTCAGGCTCGCTTGGCGGTCAGAATTCACGCCGAGGGACCAACTAGCAGTCATTTTCTGCCGCCGCGAGCGAGTGGCGCAAGTAATCGCCCGTTGCACTCGCACATTCGCTTACAGCCCAGCGACAAAACTATCGGACCTACTCACTCGCTTCCCGCTGCTAGCCAACTCGTTTCTAGTTGCTAGTTTACAAGCGGTCGGTCGGACAAGTGCCTTAAGCAGTTTTATGCTTTGTGTAGAGCTCGTAAGGCTGATATATGAATGAAATCCCGTAGTAGTAGTAAAATGATTCCAGACCGGCGGCGCCCTGTCGGCCACGCTGCGCGAGCTGGACACGTGGGTGTACAGCGAGCAGAGCTGCGTGCAGCGCGTGCCGATGGTGGCCGCGCAAGTGAACATGCGCCCGCCACCCGTCGAGCCACACATCGAGATCTGCACTTTCCGCGCTGCCAACTTTGCTACTTGCAACGTGAGTTTCATTTTGAGTGCTTCTGGCAGGATCATGATTATAATGCGCTTTTAATAGATGCCTCTGAATGAACTGAATTTCATACAGAAGGTCAACTTTTTGCTCGATCATAATGCATGAAAAGAAAAAAATAACATTCAGAATTCTTTGTTCGTCCCATAGTAAAAGTTGTTCAGCATGGCTAACCCAACATAGGTTTCGAAAATATGCCATCTCGAAAAGTACTTAAAGAGAAGATTTTCCGCCACCGTCATCGTCTGGGGACCGCGGTCCAACTGTACATGTTGGACAGTTGTATAAGTTATATGTAGGACTGTAGGTACTCGAAGGAAGCGCTCGTGGTAGCCGTTCTTAATCAATCGGCATAGTTAAGCTACCACCGGTATGGCCGGTTGCTGGCTTTGTGACCACCTAGTGGTATTTCTCTCTCAACTCAACTCGAGCGTTTTCCGTGCTTCGGAAGCCGTTGGTCCCGGCTATTACTTGATTTTTATAGTCGTTAAGCTAGTTAGATACCTCCTAATGGACTTGAAAACTCCAACAGTAGGTTGACCACTAGCCTACCTCCACCATCCGCAGTGGGCACGCGTGGTGAACTATCTAGTCCACCACGCTATCTGTCCATTCCTTTTCACCCTAATTTGTGAAAGGCCTGTGCTCAGGAGTGGAACATTTTAGACTGATGATGATGATATGTAGGTACTCGTAGGTACAGAGAATGTGGAATGAAACTTCCTTAGCGCAATGAAGGATCTTGTGGCGCAATTTATTTGTCAACGTGTGCTGATTTGTGTAACAGCTGTATCCACGAAAAGCTTTCTTCATACTTTATTAATTTGACTGAAGTGGAGTGGTAATACTTTTATTAAATAAAAAAAAAAAAAACCTGGGACATTCCTCACACACGGTCATCTGATCCCAAACTAAGCAGAGCTTGTACTATGGAAAACTAATAACTGATATAATACATAACTTTTTTTTTGGTAAATACATACTTAATATACATAATTACACCCAGACTCGGGACATACAGACATGTTCATGCACACAAATGCATGTCCTGTGTGGGAATCGAGCCCACGACCAGCGGCGCGATAGGTGGAATCTTGACCAGAGTTTTAACCAACCACGCCAGCTGGCCCGTCATTAATCTCTTAACTTCCCATCTAAGTTAATGTAACATTGTTTATAACAGGGTGACTCTGGCAGCGCTCTGTCCCGCAGAGACAACCGACATCAGGTCGGCGTCGTGTCGTGGGGCATCCCCTGCGGCCGCGGCGCTCCCGACATGTTTGTCAGGGTCAGCGCTTACAGAATCTGGCTGCAGTCCAACATTGTTTAAGTTTAATAAAGTTTTTTGATATCAGATCTTGGTTATTAATGATCTTTACATTTATGTGTGGAGGAAGAAGCTAGCCGTCAATAATTCATCTCTATTGCTTGCTCTTTAGGGTTCTGCTTATGAACGCTTCTGTTTCTGTTTGATATTTATAACTTCGGATAAATGTGTCTGTGGAACGACCTTTTTGGGCCATAACCTTTGATGGTAGAGTATTATGTAGTACCAGCCTAGCTGGCTACCACTCTCTTCTTGAAATGCCGCATATATCATACCATGTTGAATCTATAATAAAACATAAGTCTATCTATTGAAAAGTAAAAATAACCTATCCGAAAAATACTTAACTCAATTTTTCTCTCCAGATTGAGTTCAATGTGCGTGGCATTTGATAGTATTCAAACAGATTTCGCGACCGAAAGTCTTTCTTTGGGTCATATCTCCTATTTGTTATACCGACCGAATCACAATGTTGTTAGAGTAACATATAATAATAATAATAATAAATGGAGTTTGGTGTAGATAAGTGTGCGGTTATGCATGTACAGCGGGGGAAAGTCGTAAATTCAACGAATTTACAGCTTTCTGAGACAATGTCTCTCAGATCACTCTCCGAAGCAGAAACCTATAAGTACCTTGGTATGTCACAGTCGTTGGGTATTGTGGACGGGGACATAAGCGGGCTGTGAAGGAGCGCTTCTTCTGTCGCCTGACAAAAGTACTGAACAGTCTTTTGTCAGGTGGTAACAAGGTGCGCGCCTTCAACGCCTGGGTGATGCCCCTGCTCACGTACTCCTTTGGCATACTAAGGTGGACTCAAACTGAGCTGGACGCCCTGGATAGGAGGGTCCGTCTCCTGCTCACAACACATCGCATGCTACACCCGCGCTCGTCTGTTATGAGACTGTACATCCCGCGTAAGTGTGGAGGCCGCGGCTTTTTAAACGCCAAGAATCTCCACAACCACGAGGTGTACAGTCTTAGGAAGTATTTCCTTGACAACGAGTGCGGGATGCATCGCGATGTGGTGGCAGTAGACAGGGGCCTCACCCCGTTATCCTTGGCAAACGAGAACTGGCGCAGACCAAAGGTGCTAAGCACCGAGGACCGCAAGGACGTATGGAAGAGTAAGGAGCTACACGGGCGGTTCTACAGGGCCCTAACAGGGCCCGATGTAGATCTGCTCGCGTCGGTGAACTGGCTACGCTTCGGTGACCTCTTTGGGGAAACCGAAGGTTTTGTCTGTGCAATTGCGGACGAAGTTATCAAGACGAATAACTACCGGAAATATATCCTGAGGGACGGTACGGTCGACATCTGTCGAGCATGCCGCCGTCCCGGAGAGTCACTCAGGCATATTATCTCCGGTTGTTCTCATCTTGCTAACGGCGAGTACTTGCACAGACATAACCTAGTAGCCAGAATCATTCACCAGCAACTTGCTCTTCAATACGGCCTTGTAGAGTCCGAAATACCGTACTATAAGTACGCACCTGCGCCAGTTCTCGAAAATTGTCGTGCCACGCTCTATTGGGATCGATCTGTCATCACGGACAGGACTATTGTAGCCAATAAGCCTGATATCGTGCTGACAGATCGATTGAAGCGCCGGGCAGTGCTCGTCGACATCACCATCCCCCATGACGAGAACCTCGTGAAGGCCGAGAAGGACAAGCTCAGCAAGTACCTTGACTTGGCTCACGAGGTAACCGCCATGTGGGATGTTGATTCGACGATCATTGTTCCTATAGTTGTTTCGGCGAACGGTCTCATAGCGAAGAGTCTCGACCAACACCTTGAGAGTCTCTCGCTAGATGGCTGGGTCAAGGGTCAGATACAGAAAGCGGTACTTCTGGACACGGCACGCATCGTCAGGAGGTTCCTCTCTCTGCGGCCCTAACCACCGGTAGCTTGGGACCTACCCCGCTACCGGCGGGACTCTAGAATTAGGTTTTTTATAACATTTTTAGATTTTGTAAAAAAAATAATCTTATATACATAGGATTAGGTTTTTTATAATATTTTTGAATTTTATTTTTATTGATGTTATAAAAAAATAATTTTAAGAAGAAAAATAAATAAAGTGAATAATAATAATAAATAAAAATATTCAACGATTACGATTTTGATAAAGAATACATTAACGACAACGATTTTGACTAAGAATACATTTACGGCAACGATTTTGACTACGAATACGGCTACGTTACTCAATTATAAGACACTTCATGCTGTCTACTTTTAGGGACGTCCATCGCCCACTTTGCAGCCACTTATCAATGTGTGTGTCTACTGATAGACATCTATCCGTAAACAAAACACGTGCAACTGTATATCTTATCTTACACTTGTTTGTAATTATTAATTAGTTCATGATCTAATCTAAGTGGTATATGTAATTTCAAACAAAATACGTTTGTTAATTTGTTTGTCAACATTATTTTAAAACCTTATATATTTGAATAAGATTTATTGATTGTAATAAGAATATGTAGTTAGGATGGTATGTGATTCATTTTTTTTTTATATATTTAGTAAATAATATTGTAGCCAAAGGGTAAAGCTTATAAAATGTACTGTACTATCTATAAGTGAACTGTCTGTAAAGAAAAGCTGTCGTAACTCATCAAAATGTGCTTAATATGATCACCTTGAGGGCGATAGCCAGGGGGTTCTACGGCGACTTACTTACATCAAGGCATTTTGACGTCCTACCATTGAACTTTCAATAGCAGAATATTTTAACATGGCAAAGCCGTTGAAGTATTTTGTTAAAACATTCAATCAACGTGTTGTAATTCTAACTACTTCACAGTTATCTTAGTATCTATCGACGTTATTTCTTTAAATTACAACATTAGATCACTTGCAATTTGTATTAGTGTGACAATGTTCGTCAAAATAGTTATTTTCTCAACTCTTGTTCTTGGGTGCATAGGTGAGTTGTCTTATTTTATTTTTAATTAAATGTTTAAACCGTTAAATTGCATTAAAATAAGTATATTCATTATATTGTATAATTGCTAATGTTCTGATTAAATAAATAATAATTACTGCTATTCTTATCGTGGAATATTTTAATAAAATATTTCAGACACTGTTTAAAATATTAGGTCTTTATTGGTCTCGTAACTCGTAAATTGGTATTTTGTGATAATTTCATGCTGTTCCGTTTGCTCTAGTCTAGGGGCGCCATTGCCGCTCACATGTTCACCATATTTTGGTCTCAATATTATTTAATCACCAGGGAAAACCAACTGTAGGTAGGACGTCCAATAAGGCTCCGGTAATAATTATATCAGATACCATAATCAAAATCAAATAGTCATTTATTCAGTTTAGGCCCTGGTAAGGCACTTATGAACGTTAAATTGGTACATACAGTTGAATTTACCACCGGTTCGGACACTCCTCATAATAGACCAACTCATAATAATTGTTCCGAGTCTGTGTGTAATATAGATAGCTCACTTTATAAAATAGAAGAAGAATTTGAATTGAATGACATAAAATTGTGAAACAAACAAAATTAGATAATGACAATAACTATGACTCCTTACATCACAAAGAAAAAAATACAACTAAATTAATTAACTGTACAATGGATAGTCTTATAGCCATCTACTAGTTGCGCCCTGCGGTTTCACCCGCGTGCCTGAAGGGTTTATTGCTTTCCCGGAAAGTATTCTATGTGTTAATCCAGAACATATTCTATTTGTGTGCCTTTCATCCAAATCTGTTGAGTTATTGAAGCGTGATTGAGGTACAAACATCCAAACGCACAAAAATGCAAACTTTCGCATTTATAATATTATTGAGATGAGATGAGATGAGAGAGAGAGCAGTATCGGATTACTTATTCCACTTATGGCATACCTAAAAGTTATGATGTGATCGGAAATTTTAACCACATATAGCCAAATTACACTTTTTTAAATGCAAAGCGAATTCCATTTTAATTTTTGCTCAGTTTGAAAGTCATCAGTTTCCAGTTAAAATTTTCTTGCAGCCCTCCCTAAACCTGACGTCCGCAAGTCAAATTTCTTCGAGCATGTGGATAAATCATCCCGCATCGTAGGTGGCACCCCAGCAGCTGCGGGTAGCCACCCTCACATGGTAGCGCTGACCACCGGCTACATAATGCCGAGCTTCTTCTGCGGTGCATCCCTCATCAGTACGAGGACTGTGCTCACTGCAGGACATTGCGTTGAGGCGGTTTTCGATTATGAAGAGAGCATTTTGGCAAAGTAATTATAAAGTTCAAAATAAAATAAAAATAGCAAATAATACCACATCAGCCATAACGTAAATTGTTTGATTTGTGGTCTGTAAATTTACACTACAATTTGTTTTAATTTTAATCCGTCTCCCATAGATCCCTACGTGGCAGGGTTGGCTCAAACCTATGGATAATTGGTGGCAATTCAATAAAGTTCTCAAACCACATTACCAATCCTAACTACGACTCGGACCTCATCAAGAATGACCTGGGTCTTCTCATCACCACTTCCGAAGTCAAGCTCTCATCGGTGATCAACCCCGTGCCACTGAGTTACGAGACTGTTCCCGCAGATGTGGATGTTAAGGTTGCTGGCTGGGGTATTACTTCTGTAAGTTTAATATACATTTTGAAATAGTCAATCTCATCTCAAAGCCACTTATTGAGGGAGTTTCTTGGTTCTCTGTCTTTGGGAAAATATAAATCTTTTCTTTATCTTCTATGTACATGTTAAAAGTATCAAAAGCAAGTAAAATATTATCGTCTAAGAGATAGTGGTTGGCTTGGCCACAATACAAGCAATCACACACGGCCACGGCCCGTGTGTCAAATGTCCAAGGAAAAATAGTCATCTCAATCTAAGCATTACGGAGGCACGCTCCTATTCTAACACATTTGAAATTGATTTGTGAAACTCTCACTTGAAATATAGGTAATAAGTAGATATTTCGGCAACTTACGTACGATCAGGGTAATCTAATAATTGGACTGTTTTACAAAAAACTTAAACCGACTTCAAAGTACACTAAGAAAGAAGTATCAAATATGACAATGGGACCAAACGGGAAGTGTACCCTTCCAGACAAAAAAAGAATTTTCCAAATCGGTTAATAAATGACGGAGTTATGAGGTAACAAACATAAAAATAAAAATACAACCGAATTGAGAACCTCCTCCTTTTTTTGAAGTCGGTTAAATAGTATCATAACTAGTTCTTATAAAAAAAGATGTGACAGAAAATATTTGGAATTATATACATAAGCGCTTAGTTATTAAAATAATGAATTGAAGTGTTTTTGAACTCTGGAGCCATTCAAAAACGTATCCAGGTTGGACTGGACGTGGAGCAGAAACCAAAGGTAGCACTTTGGGAGAGGCCTATGTGAAACAGTCAGAATCCATTACTAATGATGATTGTTATACTTAACACTTAAGCAGTGCTTATGGAATAATTATGATTTTCTCAGAAGTGGCACTCTAAAAGTAAGATTATTCTCGACATTTCCCAAGACATGTAAGTGGTTGATTATCAATAAACAATTTAAATGATTATATGTAGGTCGAATGAAGTGTTTTGAATGTCAATGTTTTAATGAGCTACCTGATGTAGACTGATGATATTACAATGGTGTTAAAGTCACCTCAATCGTTGGCCATGCAGTATGCAGTACTCACAACACTATTTCAATCAGCTTGAGCTTTCGATGTTGAAAAGCATCGTGAGGAAACCAAAGCACGATGGTAGGTTCTTACCACCTGAGGGGTGTCACACTTTTGCTAAAATCTGTCACCAAACACTGCCCGTGGGTTCCGGTAGCTTGACTTCGTAGCCAGTTCCCACTAAGCTGTAAGAGTTTATCTTTGCCCATATAGTTTTTTAAAAAGCTATCACCAAATAAGTAGCACAATGATTTTTTTAATTTTCAGAATGGAGGCGCACTATCTTACATACTACTAGAGCTTGCGTTATCGACTATCGATGGTAAGGAGTGCAGCTCTTTGATAGAGCAAGTTACTGCCGAAAACAACGTTCTTGCTCCACCTGTGGACCCTGAGGTTGAGATCTGCACATTGCATTCTGTTGGACATGGAGTTTGTAATGTAAGTTACATTTGGTATTTAACTAGATCTGGTAGAACTGCGCTGATAACTGCCTTAAAGTCATAATAGGTAACTTCCGAACCGGTGTTGAGTCAGACAATCCAATATTAATTTCTCAAAACAAAAGGTTTACTTGTGGCAAATTTAATTTTTGTCATGATACTGAATGAGAATATCTTGCCTGTTCTTCTCAGTTGAAGGCCGACTTACGAACTGGTGGTAACCTCAGTAGTTTTGACCTTCATAAATGCTCTACTGGGGCCTAAATTGAATAAATGGCTTTGACTTTAAATAAGTAAAAAGAAGAAAAAACTAAAAATAAAAAATTTGAGGATTCTGGTCGTCTTGATCACATCATGAGAATGAATAAGTGTCTTGTAAGAATACATGTCTATCCTCAGTTTGCATATTTTCTATGATTTTCTTTATTTGCGTTTTGAAATTCAACCCTAATATTAAAAAGTATTTTTTTTGGTGGTGTCAAGGATAATCTAACTTTATCTTATTTCTATTTCAAGGGTGATTCTGGTAGTGCTCTAGTCGAAGTGTCTAGTGGCAAACAAGTCGGCATCGTGTCGTGGGGATTCCCCTGCGCGCTCGGCGTTCCGGATATGTTCACCAGAGTCAGCGGCTTCCAATCTTGGCTGAACGAGAGCATTGTGGCATAGGCCTAAGTTTTATTTGTTAACTATAGGTACAGGTAGAATTTTTCAAATGTATTTTTTTATCGAAACTGGGTTCGTCACGCTTTTATTAGTGGACCACATCTAACCGAGATTATTAATCATGATACTTTACCTATGTTTAGAAATAATGGCATCTGAAAATTTCAACCTTGTATCATTGGATCAGCAGTACCAACTTGAATGACTGTAGAAAATATAATTTTTAATAATTCAAAAGGTTTTATTTAATGGAATTCAGAAAAAATAAAAAGCTATTCCAATAATGTTTGTTCTTTATTTACAAGCTTGTATTTAGTTTCACCTGTCCAGTGTCTGTAATCGAATCTTGCAAGTTAAATTTGACCCACTTTTCAGTGTCCGATTGAACTGAAAATTAGTATATTGGATGACAATGCAAGTTTGATTATTGTGATTATGTTATTATTAAATTTTATTATTTCAACAATACAATTTTTAAATATTTCTAAAGCCTCTACTGGCACATTATAATATCATGTTTTATAGCCATCTGTGGATAGTGTAGTAGGCTACAATATTGTTATTTCAATTATGTATATGTTTATAGTTATATTTATATTGTAGCTGCTTATTTGTCCCATAATAAATAAATAAATAAATAGAAGTACAAACAACAAAAAAAAGACATCATAAAAAGCTTCTATTCATTTTTTTTTCCAAAGTTCAATGAAAAGTTGTTCGGTATGACTAATCCAACATAGGTTTCGAAAATATGTCATCTAGAAATCTCCACCCAGTATAGATAACTTAGTCATAACAATATACCTACATCTTTATAAAGATTCGAGTTATAAATATCTTAGTATGTAATATGCTCGTTCCAGAGCTTGTTTAAGAATTCTAAGAAGAATGTATTGATTTATTTTATCTTCTAGTAATACAATCATAGCTACGAATATATCTACCAATAATGTTTTGACTACGCTTGCATCAACGGCAATGCTATTATTAACTATAAATACATCTACGGCCATGATTTTGACTAAGAATACATTTACGGCTACGATTTTGACTAAGAATACCGAAAGGTCAGAACATTATAAAAAACCGAACAAATTCGACTTGGAATCGTCCACTGAGAATTCCGTACAATAATAATACCACCTCAATTGTCTTTACTGCCTCTAAGCAACAAAAGCACAAAAATGGTAGCGCCTGACAAAGACTTACGAGCAAAATCGCATTCACACTATCATAGTAATATACAGGACAAAAGTAAGTACATATTTTGAAAATATGGCCATAATATTTTTATATCATTTCATTCAATAAGCATCAGCTCGAAATCTGGCAAGCGAAATTAACTCGCGAGGCTGCACTCCGTGGAAGGGCTTGGATATTCATACTTACATAAAAAGTAATTAAAAATATTCATAAAACATAATGTCCACAATACGGAACCATAAAATAGAAAAAAAAGAAACGAATTTTAAATAAAATACTACTACGAAGAAGTACCCAATAAATCGTAAGGGAGCAAAATCCATGCCAGATAGCCTATAGTATGGAGAAGGATTTAGGCTACTTTTTATTCATGGAACGCGGGTGAACAGGTGCTGCTTGTGGGGGCTGGTCTGCTTAAGTTTGCTATTTATTTACTTATCAAATATTTATTCAGTCTACTTTGTAATTTTGCCGCCGCGCCGGGGCACGCAATTGTTTTCACTGCGATTAGAATGTAAATATTATGTAATGAATCTAAGCTTGTTTTGAAAAGAGTAATTGCTGAGTTTATTGCCGGCTCTTCTCAGCAAATGCAACCTTCCGAACCGGTAACTTTTCATAAGTGCCTGCGAAGGTCTATTTGAATAAATGATTTTGAATTGAATTGAATTGAAAAACCGTGCTGGACAACTAATTTAGAAATTATTTTATAATTCCTAACAAATTTTCCGATTTCTGTTATTCCTATCTACAAGTAGGTACGCCTATGTAACGCTAAGTCACAGTTTTACCATAAGAGATGGTAATACCACAGTGTAATACTGTGGCCAAGGTAACGAAGATAATGATGTTGTTTCAACTTACAGTACAAAAGTTTGTGGTAAGTTTTATATTCCATAACACGTTTCTAATGGTGCGTCCATGCTACGCGAAGCATAAGCCGAGACAAGAACGAACAGGATTCGTTCGTTGTTCGCGTATCGTGGACGTCGTGGACGGACTAGCAAGCCTCGAACGAGTTGTCAGTTTTTTCACGAATACATCGTGCTCGTTGTAGGTTCGTTCGTGGCTCGGCTTGTACTCGGTTCGCGTAGCATGGACGCACCATAACAGCTTGTCATCAGGCATGGAGGAGTCTGGACTCCGATCTTATCCCAAACATTAGCTTTTTACGACACAAGCACCATTAATCATTAATTTGCGAAAATAATAGGAATTAGACCATCTTTCAAAACTCTATATTCTGTAGTTTTAATAGACATTTTAGGAAACCTTTTTGTTTTTACATTTTAATTTGACATGAGACTTGAATGGTTCATTGATTTTGTATTTGTTTATTGTTATTATTTACCTTAATTATTGTTTTTAATTTGAATTTATCTTAATAATTTATTTAACTATTTAGCATTTGTTAAAGTTAGTCTCTATCCATTAGAACTAAGTCATAAAAATATTTAATATTTGCACACCGAAGCTCGGTAGAGTAAGCTTGGAACTCCATAATTGTACCATCACTATTTTGTCACCCTTATTCTAGCAAATAAATTAATTACATTTCATTTCTACGTTTTAACTTTTAAAGACTGTTAAGAGGAAAGGATGGCTGAAAAATAAGTTTTCAACATATTTATTGCTGTCGCGCTGTGCCCGAGCTATCCCGCCTGAGGGTGATGGAGAGAACTACGGCTTGGACCGATTACCTATATAAATTAGAAGAAATCGCTATTTCGTAATCCCCGGTAATCTCCTCCAAAATTGGATCGAAAAAAAAACAAGAATCATAATAAGAAGGGCATTGGCTATGTCTGTCGGTTTTCCTTTGTTTTTTATATTCGTCAAATTTGTTCGCTGGACGTCTGATGAAGGCGTTAAAAATGGTAAGTTTTTGTGATTTTAGAAGTCTCCTAATTCTTATAATTATTAATTTATGGAGGAAAACACAACCGAGGGACATACAGTGGTACCTATATATTGCATGGTAAAATAATCATTGCTCTAGTGTCATTATCCAGTGAGGAAACTGAGGATTACGTTTTTATGGAACAAACGCCACCAGCATTTCCTCTTAACTACATCGATGTTATCGTCTTTGTTTCTACTACTTATCATTTATAAAAACATAATAACAATGATTAATAATGGCTAATAAGATTAATAGATTAATGATAATCTTAACCTTGGAGTTCCTTCACCACCTTCCATACACCTTTGATGAACTTACAACAAAGGCAATTTTTATATCTCTTTTCAATCCCCTGCCACCTAATCCCGTTTTACTTTTTTGTTTATACTACCTAGGCAGCAAATAAGCATACGGCCCGCCTGATTGTAAGCATTTACCGTAGCCTCTGGACGCTTGCAACAACAGGGTTGTCACTCGCGCGTTGTCGACCCTGCAGGAATTTCTTCACACCCTTTTTGAAGAACCCCATGCATTACTTTTTGGTCTTTTGCCAATATTTTATCTGACCATCGAACCAGTGGTAATTTCTTCTTTCTCTCTTTAAACCACCACTCTGTCATCGCTCTAGTCCAGTGTTTCCCAATTAGTGGTACGCGTAGCCCTGGAGGTACACGAAGTTGCATCAAGAGGTACGCGCGGCAATCTCTTGATTAAGATAGACTAGAGAAAGAGTTATTTCCCAGAAATATCACCGCATCGGAACTGGGTAAACAACCCCTTTGCGAACCATTCCACCGACCACCTACCCATCTCTGATCAAGAGGAGTTAATAGACATCTCATGCAACAGCAGAGTCAAGAGTTGTTTTGGGTAATTTATGGGCTGATCTAAAAGACATTTATCGTGTCAGCGAAGCAGCAATTAAATATTTACTGCCATTTTGTACGACGTTCCTTTGCGACAGCGGTTTTTCGGCCATGACAAACTTAAAAACTAAACATCGTCACAGCTTCAACTTGAAGATGACTTGCGTGAGACTGAAGCTGACCAATAGTACGGAGGATATAGTAATATGTGCCAAAAGCAACCAGATGTTTGAGAGTTATGCAAAAAAAACGTGCAAATTTGTGACATTAGACAAATTTTCACCGCCATTAGAATGTATTTTGATGGTAATAAATGTCAAAAAAACTGATTTCATTTTTTATTTATCATTTCTGCAATTAGGGGAAGGTTGTGAGTTTGAGGTCTTTTTTGAAGTGGTACGCAGGAAAAAATGCTCTAGTCCATCTTCCGATCTTCCACCTCGCTAAGTCCTAGTTTATTCCCACTCGGGCTGTAAACATTGGGACTTCATTCAAATTCAAAAATCATTTATTCAAATAGACCTTCGCAGGCACTTATGAAAAGTCAGACTAATACTCCAATACCGGTTCGGAAGGTTGCATTTGCTGAGAAAAGCCGGCAATAAACTCAACAATTTATCACAGCATTGATTAGAAGACTTCTTTCAGCAAATCTTTCCCTAAGTAAAGAATCGTACAGTTTAAAACAAAAGTTAACGGCAATTATAATAAATGGAAACGCATATTAGCAATAAGTGCATCGAACAAAAACAGAGATTATGTTAATAATGAAAACTTTTATGACCTTTCCGGCTTCCAGTAATCAGGCAAGATACAAATAATACATTTATGATTTTATTGTTTCTCTTTCATATAAATAGGATAAACATAAATATAATATTGGATAAACATTTTAGTGCTGATCCATCTTACTTTAATAAATTCCGATATGTTGTTAAAAGTTTTTGCTATTCTCGTAACTGTGGTTGGATATGAATCAAGAGGTTTGTTTTATTAAGTTCTTCTTTTTAAACTGTGTGATGATAAGTGATGATGTGGCCGAAGGTGCTAAGCACACAAAGCCTAGAAGGAACTGGCTCTCAAGTGCAGCTGTCCGAACACACCGTTAGTGCTTGGTGACAGATTCAACTTGAGAGTACCCTACCACCGCGCTATGGTTTCCTCGCGATATTTTCCTTCACCAGAAGCTCAAGCTTGAGGATTTGAAGCCCTGAGTTACCATTGCCATAAACTATGTCAGTAGTTTAGTTTTATAGAGCTTGGTCTAATAAAAGCATCTTTGTTTTATCCAATAAACGTTATTATTATTATTATTTAATTAATTCACCTAATTCAATTCATTTCAGGAGTCCCCCTGGAAAGCCCAGGTGATAATCTCGAAAAGTTCTTCGCGCCTCGTATTATAGGGGGCATACAAGCCCATGAAAACTATCCTCACATGGTTGCCTTAGTCGTAGCCTCTGACGTCTTGGCATTAGTAATTTGTGGAGCTACCATTATCTCTCCGTCGTTTATCGTATCTGCAGCGCATTGCATTCATGCGTATTCGGATTCAGATGGCAATTTTTTGTAGTAAGTACTATTATTTAAATAATACCTTCCAGTAATTTTAATGAACTTGAGTAACCTATCAATATCAATATATTATCATTATTAACCACGGTTATTAACTATAGAATAATTTAAGTAAATTATTAAAAGAAACAAAAAAACCGAATGCGTAAAACAAATAATAACTGAAAAGAGATAAATAAGTTTTTGTTAAACAATTTACAAAAACAGTTTAGGCTGCAGAGCGTACCAAAGAAATAGACATACAAACATACATACATACACTCGAAAAACATAACCCTCATTTCGGCTCAGTCGGGTAAAATCTCGTTCAGTAGAAACCTTACCAAAGTCTTATAGAATCTAGTAATTTCCACCCTGCACACAGAAAAACTGTCAAAATCTATTCAAGATGATGATGATAAATTAAAGCTCGTCCTTTGTCATTACTTTACAGCGACTTTATAGGAGTAGTCGGTACGAACGACTGGACCTCTGGAGGAGTCGCTGTTCACTTCGAACATGTCCACATGCATCCGGAGTGGGACTTCCCGACCCTCAAGAACGATGTCGTAGTATTGAAAACGACGGAAAAGTTGACGTTTAATGAACGAATAAATATGATTCCTTTGAGCATTGATCATTTAGAAGGATATGAGGACAGCTATATTACTGGATGGGGATATATTCGGGTAAGTTATAAATTAGGTATCGTGCTTCGGAAGGCATGTAGAGCCGTTGGTCCCAGCTATCAAATTGTGATAGTCGTTAAGCTAGTTGGGCCTCCTAGGTGGCCTGAAAACTCCAACAGTAGGTTGAACACTACACTAGCCTATAGGTACCTCCACCAATCTGCAGTTGGCATGCGTGGTAGAGTAGCTGGTTATTCTATATCACTAATTTGTGAAAGGCGGCCTGTGCTCAGCAGTGGGACATTATGGGAAGAGGATGTTAAAGTATGTGGTTATGAAAAGTCCACTTACACAAAGATAAGTGACGCCGAAGAACTGTGAATGTTTGAAGGACTATCTCCTCTTTATGTTGGTCTTTGTCATCCGATGTTCTTGAACATCAGTTGACTGAATTATCGCGCCATGCTCGCAGTACTATATGAGTCTAATCACAATGGCCTTAAAGTACTTTTGAGTACCTACACGCCTTTCAGTATACCTTCAAAATGAATGATGCTATACTAGAGAACTATACTCTTGCAGGCTTTCTCATAACGTCCCGACTGTAGTGGCCCAAGTCTACTCTCACAAGGAGGCCAGGAGGCACATAATAATTCCCAATCTGACAATTTCAGCCGGGGCTTTTGCACGTCATACCCAACATTCTACACCTTCTGAATACAACCACAATAAGTTCAAACGATTGCACCATTAAGATGAAGGAATTTACTGCAGCAACAGGATGGAGCTCTACAGAGTACGATCCTAAATTGGAGATTTGCACTTTGCATTCTGTTAATAATGGTAACTGCTATGTAAGTTCACAAAGTTATCTATCTATGTATTAATCTATCTATTTACAGAAATTCCTGAACGTTGCATAGATGGCCAAATCCTGATGTATAAAAAAATACTATAGAGTATATAGCAGAAGAAGAAGCGCTGGAGCATGATAAGACGTTCTTAATCGATCGGCAATTTAAGCTACCACCGTCGTGGTCGGTACCTGGATGGGTGGCCGCCTAGTAGTATTTCAAATCGAGCGTTTCCGTGCTTCGGAAGTCACGTAAAGCCTTTGGTCCCGGTTATCACTTAATTGTGATAGTCGTTAAGCTAGTTGGAGGCCTTCTAGGCGGCTTGAAAACTCCAACAGTAGGTTGACCACTAGCCTACCTCCACCGATTCGCAGTGGGCACGCGTGGTGGAGTATCTGCCATTCCCTTTCACCCTGATTTGTGAAAGGAGGCCTGTGCTCAGCAGTGAGACATTATGGGCTGATGATGATGATAGAGTATACAAAGGAGTCTCGGGACCATTTTGATAAGAACTAAAACGTAGTAGTAGGCTGAAGGAAAATACGTGTCGGGAATGGACCTGATAGATTTTGAACAAAAAAAACTATTATTGTCTATTAGTGTCACTTAAAATGATAAGGATCAAATTCTGCGAAGTATAATGTTAAAAGGCAAAATAAACTGGACTTATTTTAATATTAATTTTCCAGGGTGATTCCGGTAGTCCTCTCGTTTCTAGGAAGTCGAATCGGCTGATCGGCATCGTGTCTTGGGCGAGGCCTTGCGCTCTCGGGGCTCCCGATGTTTACGTAAGAGTCAGTGCATACATCGATTTTATTAATAATGTTATGAATAAATGAAGCTGTTGTCTTACTGTGGCAGCATCTTTAATCAGCCACAGATAATAGACGTTAATCAGTATTTATTGTGTGAAAGAAGATATTAGTAAGAAAAGAGTGAATGCCGATATGACGGCAGAAGGTCCGAATCGAAGAAGTGTACTATAGCGCCGACACAAATAATTGGGAACAGGGATACCCTTGAGCAAATAAAGGATACACTGCCCTGCCGTGGTTGCTGGGAAGGTGTCTTCGTGAATCGAATTCGAGAAGTTTCAAATTGAGCTGACCACCAGGAGTTCGACTCCATAGAATTCTCTTCTCCTCTAGGATGAAGTAGTGATCCCAAGTGGAACTTAAATATCGGTTCTAACGTTTGAATTCAAATCATCTATTTTACTAAGGTGGCAGATAAGCATATGGTCCGCCAGATGGTAAGCATGATTCAGTTTGTAAGTTATATAATGAGTGATAGTTACTTTACTTTGTATTGCTTTAGATATGTCAAACGTAACAATGTGTATATTATATTAATTGTATTATTAAAATTACAAGAAATTCATGATTCAATGACTTTTTTTATTATTATCATAGTAGTTTTCGCCCCGCGGTTTCGACCACGTTCCCAGGGATCTAAGTCAAAGTCAAAGCCATTTATTCGATGTAGGCCCTTAATAGGGCACTTATGAAGGTCAGAGCTACTGAAGTTAGTTACCACCAGTTCGTAAGTCGGCCTTTAAGTGAGAAGAAAAGGCAAGAAACTCAGCAAGGTTACATTTTAAAATATTTTTTGGACAATCTGACTGCAAAGATTTTCATAGGGCATCGTGCCTTGTCTGACTGTATTGGCATTTTTTTTGTAAAGTATATGTTGTTGTTTTACAAAATAAAAAAAGTAAAAAACTTTTGCATTCCCGGAATAAAAAGTCATTATGACTATGACATAATGTTATTCCAGGTTATGATCAATGTAGTATTTGAAACACCCATGATTTTTAATGGTACGTCCATTGAATTATTCAATGGGTTCGTCCATGCTACGCGAATCGAGCACGAGCCGAGCCACGAACGAACCTACAACGAGCAAGATGCGAATCCCTTTGTTCGTGCTCGCAGTGTGCTCGTTCGTGACTCGGGTCGTGCTCGGTTCGCCAACCATGGACCATCCATGGACGCACTATATGTCAGGTTTTTTTACGAACAAAAGGATTCGCATCGTGCTCGTTGTAGGTTCGTTCGAGGCTCGGCTCGTGCTCGGTTCGCCAAGCATGGACGCACCATAAGATGTATATTTTGGAAGTGTTGACACGTCGCCATTCAAACTGATGGCGAGACAGGGGGAGGCGCGGTGTCCGGGGACGTGAGGTAAAATATACATGTAATGTATTGGTCAATACAAATCAAAATAAAATGTACCTACAAGTTCCCATAGGTATAGTTTAAAATACCGATGACAATACAATCATTTGGTACCATCGAGCTGATCTGATGATGGATCCGGCAGTTAGGCACTGGAACTCCAAAGCGGAATAGAATAATAGAATAGAATAAAAAAATGCTGTATGCTTTCACTTTGGCCAACAATTTATTTATGCTGAATGCTATGCTACTTTTGCTTTTATATGGAAACAACTCCAAAACGGAAAAAATATACATTTTAATCGATTAAGGATATTTTCTTACTATACTATTGATAAAGGTTTTTGACCAGTCGTCAAAGGTCAAGATACTCGTAGCGCGTTACACACAAAAGCGCTCGAGGTGTAGCATGATTAGCAGTTCTTAATCAATGGCAATGTGAAGCTACCACCGGCGGGGCACTTACCTGGATGGATGACCGCCTAGTGGTATTTTCAGTTGGAGCGTTTTCCGTGCTTAGGAAGTCACGTAAAGCCGTTGGTATCGGTTATCACTTAGTTGTGATAGTCGTTAAGCTAGTTGGAGGCCTACTAGGCGGCTTGAAAACTCTAACAGTAGGTTGCCTATATACCTCCACCGATCCGCAGTGGACATGCGTGGTGGGGTATTTGCTAGTTTTATTATTAATATTATTTTGCATTTGTGAAAGGAGACCTGTGCTCAGCAATAGAGCATTATAGGCTAATGATGATAATAATACACCCCAGATATCCCCGCTTGAGATTAGGTACAGTTCTACTTAACAATTTGGATACAGTATGAGGCACGAATGGTGAGCACAGATAGGCAGTAGTGGGGGCAAGCTCGCGCATGTACACTTTTGGCCAAATTACACGCAAGAATTGGGTGCGAAACAATCGTGTGCAGCTCGGCGCTCTTCATTCCGCACATTGAATTGTTTCAATTTGTTTTGTGCTCACCACTCGTGCCCCTTACTATATGAAGATGTAAAATAGCTGACAAAACGTCGTGGAACGTTTTAAAAGACCTACGGCTAGCTCTCCGCCCTCGGTGACACTCGCAATTCCTCTTTTACCATTTTAGGGGTTGATTTTTTAAGAACCCTTGCTTAGTGGATCCCTACGTTATTCAAGAAACTTTTGTGCAACAATAAAAAATTCTAGAACGTGGGATTTAAGCTGTGGGCATCTCCGTAGGAAAGTCAGTTTCTTCTTATATGTGTAGAATATTATCTATCTATACATATAATAAAACTGTAGAAAAGTCGTGTCTGTACATTGAATATATTTACCAAAAACTGATTGGGGGTGATGTAGAATGACTAACACAATACATAAATACCATTTAAAAAAAAATGTCTGTCTGTCTGTCTTTCTGTCTGTCTGTTTGTCTGTTTGAACAGGATAATCTTCGAATCCACTGAACGGATTTGCATGCTGTTTCCACAGAGTGATTGAGCGTTGCTTGGCGCTTCAACTAGGCTTTGTTTCATCAAAATCGGCTCACGGGAAAAAAAGATATCTCAATATATTTATTTACAGGCCGTCTCACGGCACAGACACAGAGGGAGAGAACTACTAGATGGCGTTGTCTTTTTCCTGAATCGCACTATGGTTTCGTTCTCACAATTTTATGACAGGATTGTGAAAAATAGAGAATTAAAGAGTTCAACAATTAGACGGACAACCAAAATTATTCCTTGTTTTATTATATTTCTTACATCAATCAATTTGAATCATAAACAAAATAGAAAAAGGAGTTTTCAACATCCTCCGGGCGAGGAGAAGTCACGAAACCAGCAACTGCTAGAACTAGAGCATCTCAAAGTTGGAGACGCTCTGGTGCCCGCACTAGTCGACCACTGCGCGTTGTTGTAAACGAATCACTCGTGGCAGTATACTCCAGACCCAATGGTCGCAGGCGTTGGAACGGTCGGATTCTTGTACCGGATGCTGTTCTTACTTTGGCTACCCTATTTATTTTATCTTTTCCGGGGTAGACTTCCAAAATAATTCCAATCGGCCAATCGACTCGTTTCGCATCGGTTTCAATAAGAACTATGTCTCCAATTTTTAGAATACCATCTTTTTTATATGATTTTGCATGACGCTGAATCAATAGCGACAAATATTCATCTTTAAATCGTTGACGCAGACATTCTCGCAGTGTTTGCAGGTATTTGGCCCTCATTTGTAAATTATTGGAATCAATAATATCAATATCGGTTACGTCTACTGACTGCAAAGGCTGCAAAAAAGTGCTTGGGGACAACGGAGTAAGGGTTTCATTGTCGGAAACATAAGTGAGCGGTCTTGCATTTATTATCGACTCTATATCGCACAAAACAGTACTAAGTTCTTCTTTATTTAAACAGACTCTCCCAAGTACTTTACGTAACAGTTCCTTTGTAGTTCGAACCATACGTTTCCACCATCCTCCCCACCAGGCAGAAGGAGGGATGAATTTCAACTTTTTTTTTTTTTTTTTGACAATTGCCGCGATCCTTAGGACGGTTCATTAAATGATGATTGATCGTTGCCGCCAATAAAAATGGACTACATGTCAAACCAAATACTACTCTACAGTATTGATAAGTAATCAATTCGTTCATTGTCTCATCTTTCCACCACAGGAACTTCAAAAATGTTCTATCTTCATGTGATAATGAAATCTGTAAAAAGGCTTTACAAATGTCAGCTGTCACTCCAATAGCGAACATTCTGAACTGTATTAAAAGTTTCGGAATCAGTTCTAAAAAATTTTCGCCTTTCTCTAAGCATGCATTAATAGAATTTCCGTTTTTGTCACGAGCTGATGCATCAAACACTGGTCTTATTTTGGTGGTTAAACTAGATGTCTTAATCACAGCGTGATGTGGTAAGTAGTGACCTTCGTCTTTATTATCATCAGATACTTGTTCAATAATACCAAGTTCTAACCACTCTTCAAAAACCTTTGAGTATGCCGCTCTATTATTCGATAGCGTCAAGTGCTTAGAAGTTGATAATAGGCGCTTACGTGCTAGTTCGTAATTAGTCTGTAATTCAGGGTGGTTCTCCTTCCATGGTAAAGCAACTTCGTATCGTCCATCAGCGTTCACCTTGATGTTTTGTTCGAACTTCAAAAGTACTTCATCACTCGATGTATCGCCGGGCTTATCTGTAATGCCAGTAGACTCTAGTTTCCATAATTCTGATATATCGAGATCAATCAAAGTCGTCAGCACGTTGCTCGCTGTGGTACATAACTTCGGTCCTGTCACGGTCGCCACAATGTGAAAAATAGAGAATTAAAGAATTAAACAATTAGACGGACAACCAAAATTATTCCTTGTTTTATTATATTTTTTACATCAATCAATTTGAATCATAAACAAAATAGAAAAAGGAGTTTTCAACAAGGATCAATGATTTTGATATTAATTTTTTGGTTGATGAGAGCCATCAGCGCTCTCCCGTTTGACCATTTAGTTTTGTTCATTACAAAAAAAAGCTACAATTAAGTACAGCTACATCGACGAACTTATGAAAAAGGCTTACCTAAGTAAAAATCGAACCTGTAAAACTTCACGATGTGTTCTCATTTAAAGCTCTTTGCCTACATATGGCATAGCTCTGGGCGAGTAACTATTCCCACTGTACCACCCTCGCGGGAACTCTCCCGTGATAAAAGGCATCCTATTTTTAACCGACTCAAAAAAGAAGGAGGAAACTGTAAGTTGGACGCGTATGTTCTTTTTTCATGTATGTTCATCGATTTCTCAAAAACGACCATGAACAATTCAGATATGATGAAATTGCTTGACAGACTAAGTGGGAAATAGAAAACAACAGAACACAAATAAAAAAAAAAGAGACCAGCAGTTCACAAAGAGAATATAGCTGATATAATTTGCTGCCAGTTGGTAGTGTGCCCAAACTTTGCAGGCGGCGGCAACTTTGTATGGTGATGCTTATCTTCTAGCTGGAGTATTCGTCAGCCCTTTGGCTATAGGAACCGTCAATCAGACGCCTCGATATGTCGCGAATATACTAATAATAAAAAAAATACAATGAGCTCCAGGACATTAATGTCAGATGGACCTCTTATCATCGTTACGCTTCAAGCCACTCGATACACGAATAGCCGACACGAGACCTCTGGCAAGAGCCCTATGAATGATGTCATTAAAGTCAGAGTGGAGCGGAATCCTGCCTGTGCTTTTTACGCACCATAGTATGTATGGTGGCCAGCCTGATCGACAAAAGTACCATACTGGTAGCCATAGGCATATATAGGGCAAATAAATAGTTACACTTACGACGAAGACAGGACAAATAAAAAACTTGCTGTACGTCTGATGGCAAGCAGTTAACGTTGCCTATTGACGCTTGCAACACCAGGGGTATCACTCACGCTTTACCGAATCTCTCTCTACACCCTTCTTGAAAAAGTGTTTGAAGGTTGAGAGGAGTCGCTGTGCCGGCAGCGGTAGGTATTATTTGGTGCCTACTACATACTGGTCCCCTACACCCAGCTCTGGCGACCTTACTTACCGCAGGAAAACAACTGCGATGTAAGGGGGAGGAACCTCCCTGCTCGGGCTGCTCCAAATTAGTAACGAGAGAACCTGCTTGCAGCCAGAGTCCAATTTCTCTTTCAAGTGGTTACGTTTCGGGAAATCCTTTCTTAACGTGTAGCCTATACCTACTCTATCGGCATCTACTTTGCCACTAATTTTTAGTATAGTGCTTGGGATATCGTTATTAGTGACTGGTATTTCGTTTTTATTTGGGTTCCGAACTAAAAAGCTAATAATGAAACCCTTATGGTGCCAGTTAGTCTGTCTGTTCGACTGTTACAGCGGTAGGTATATTTCAACAACCAGTAATGCTGTTGATTTAAAATTTGGAATAGTTTTAAATATTGCATACCCAACCTTATTGCAAATATATATTTTTTTACTTTTACGGTTGTAAAGGTGAACAAATCTTATAGTCTACGCGAGCGAAGCCGCGGGCAAAAAGCTAGTATTAGGTACTTGTATTGAAATAATTGTGCCGTGTGCGAGGCGCTTAATCTGTTATATTTTTTTATCAATTCCTATTGTTTATAAGTAATCTTAATCAATGTTTTTTTTTATAATTTCATTTCAATACTACTTTATCGGGTAATAATTTTACAATAAACTCATTTTGTTATTCAAAACAATTAAAAAGGTCAAAAGGTTTGTTCATTCAACTTCCCACTCCCACTCCCACCTAATCCTAGATCTATTATTAGCACAAGAAGTTTATATATAATGAGAACTTTATTATTTCCTTTATCATTACTACTACAACTTGAGTAAAAATTAAAATGGCGGCTTGTATTTTATTTGCTATTTTATTAGGTGTATTTGGAAGATTAACTAGTGGTAAGGAATATTTATCATCTATAGTCGTGATTAGTTCTACAGATTATGAAAAAAAAACAGGTGTAGTAAATAGCTCAGAAATTATACGTCAAATACCGTGTCGAAAGTCGTAAGTTCGAATCTTACAATAAGTTTTTTTCGGTGAAGGAAAACATCACGAGGAAACCATATCACAGAAGTAAGGTACCTGTTTTTGGTACCTGCCAGACTGGCTTCCATCCTCAAGTTAGATCTACTGGTATTTTCCAACAGCTATACTTGAGAGCCAGTTCCTTTCCAAGCTTTGTGTGCTTACCACCTTCGGCCACATCAGCTCTCGATTTATTTTCCAGGAAGTCCATTAGAATATCAACCAGAGATTGAAGAATCATATATAGCACAAGGTGCACACGTACCCAGAGGTACGTGTGCACCTTGTGCTATATATACACACAACAAAGCACACTGCCACTTTGGCAATTGGCGGCCATGTGCTGTTGTTTGTTTGTGGTGCATCCGTCATCAGTCCCATGTACGTGTTGACTGCTGGTCATTGTATTGAACCCCTCCTTGGTTGGAACAGGAAGGTGCTACCGTGAGTAAAGGCTTTGTAACTTATAAATCCGACATATTCAATTTCCCAAATATGTTTCAGATATTCCACATTAGAATTTATCATCGTTTAGCTCGCAGAATCAGTAAGCTAGAGGCAATGGGCCATCACTCGAAGAACCGATAACCAATGGGAAAAAGGGGTATCGCGTGGTAGCACTTACCAGGTTTTAAGAGAGGCATAACGGGACCCTTACAGAAGATCGCGGCCAAATTGGTATCGTTAATATAATGTGTACTGTTCGAGCGGTGAGTATGGTCGCCAGAGCTCCAAGAGGAAGCGCAGTACTGGCAGTTTATGGGAACCAATGGTACCAAACGACTCTGTGTGAAGGGTGGTGTTGCAAGCGTCTATAGGCTACGGTCACCGTTTACCATGAGTTGCAGGCCGTATGCTTGTTTAAAAATGATTATGGTAACTTCTTCATATCAGCCCATGGATGTCCATTACTGAACATAGGCCTCCCCCATTGATTTCCACTTCGAACGGTTCTGGGCCGCTTGCATCCAGCGGCGCCCAGCGACTCTGACCAGGTCGTCGGTCCACTTGGTGGGAGGTCGTCCCGCTCGGCGCTTTCCAGTACGCGGTCGCCACTCGAGAACCTTCCTTCCCCATCGGTTATCGGCTCTTCGAGCGATGTGGCCTGCCCATTGCCACTTCAGCTTACTAACTCTACGAGCTATGTCCGGCATTTTTTTTTTTACCTAGTTACCACCCCTTGGGGGTGGGTAACTTCTTATGTATGGTAAATTACGACCTGTTTATCGCAGGAATTCAAGAAAAAATGTCATGTGGAAATCTATCGATTTATGTTGAGATGTGGGGTTGAATATTAAAATTATGCATACAATAATATTTTACTGTTTTGTTTCCAGAACATCCCTTGTAATTATTGGCACTGATGAATGGAACGAAGGAGGTGTTCGGCTCCAACCAGTGGACCACCACCTCCACCCAGAATTTGACTATGTTTTCCTTAAGAGAGACATTGGACTGGTCAGGGTGTTCGATCAAATATCACCAAGTGCCAAAGTTCAAATTATTGCAATAAGCAATCATTGGGTTGATGGTGGAAAAGCCACTTTTACCACCGGATATGATCATACTGAGGTAAATAATGTCAACTAACCTAGTACATAATATAAGCTCCTCACGGTTAAAGAACTCTTGACTGAATTTACCATGGACTTTTATTTTTGGGAATTAAATCCCTGGTCGGAAAAATAGCCTGTAAAAATATCATGTTTTCAGGTATCCCAAAGGCAGCAGATAGTTGATATGACATCGCTAACTCCGGAACAGTGCGTCGATGGTGTGTTCGCTGCCGGCGGGGATAAGGCACCTCCGGTTGACTCTCGCATCGAAATATGTGCGAGGACTGTATGTAATGAGACTACCCTCTGCAGGGTAAGTAGCATATGCCTCATCATCATGAAGTAATCAGCCATAGTCCGCCATCGGAGTACGGACTTAATTTTCCATCAGTTAAATCTCTATGACTTTTTCCTTCGCCGTACTATCTTCTAGATCTTGGCTTTGTGTTGGTCGGTCCTCTGTCAAACAGTCAGTTTTAGGAGATAGAAGATTATAAAGAAGATAGACGTATAAAATATACCTTCTTGTGATTCAAGCAAAGTAAGGTTATCAAATCCAAAAACCGGCCAAGTGCGAGTCGGTCTCGCACACTGAGGGTTCCGTACAATAATAATAATAGTAACTAACTCATCGTAGCTATGAAATGAAAAGTAGGTGCACCAGAAAAAACACGCCAAAAAATCTTGATTTTTATAATTTGTTGTTATAGTGTTAATAGATATACGCATTCTGTGAACATTTCAACGGTCTACCCATTATCGTTCATGAGTTACAGGCCAGCCCACTCACAGACAGACAGACGGACGAACGGACGAAAAGCGGAGGTATTAGTAATAGAGTCCTGTTTTGTGAAAGTGAAAGACGGGATGCATATCTTTAAGACCCATAATCTTGTCTTCCAGGGTGATGGCGGCAGTGGCCTGGTGTTGCTGAAGAGCTACGAGCTGATAGGCGTGCGGTCTTGGGGGTTCCTTTGTGAATATTGTGCTCCTACCATGTTTACTCGTTTAAGCAGCTTTAAGGACTTCTTACTGAAGTATTTGTAATCACGTTGTTTATATTTTGTTGTAAGTAAATAAAAAAAGTGAGAGAAAGGTACATACATATTTTGTTTGATTTTATTTATATTTAATGATATAAGAGAGTTTATATTCTGTATTAGGGCGCTAACACACTGGGACGCCATGGCAACGTCGCTGGCTAAGTAGCCATGGCAACGTCGCTGGCTAAGTAGCCATGGCAACGTCGCTGGCTAAGTAGCCATGGCAACGTCGCTGGCTAAGTAGCCATGGCTAACTTGACCCTCACGGTTTCACCCGCGTACGGTTTTAATATATGCGAGGAACCCTAATAATTTTTCTAAAATTATAGTTGCCTAAGTTACTCCTAATAACATCAGCGATCGGCCAGTGAAAGTCCCGTCAAAAAGCGGTCCAGAGATTAGCCCCCGAACTTGCACGAACATATAAAACTTTTAAGAATTGATTTTTCGGTATTTGTCTACCAACTATAATTTCATTATGCATTCAGTAAAAATGACAAACCCAATGACCTTGCCAACGAGCTCACATTACTCTTATTCAAGATTTGGAGGCACGGTGACAAAATTAAAAGGGCCTTCCCAATGGAGAATACCTCCAATGAGAGCAACCTCTTAACGCATAGTAGGTAGTGATAGTAGTCTCAAGATTGATCACAGATATTAGCACAGAAAAAAAATATTAGAAAAAGCTGTTTTTTATATATCAAACAGACACTTCAATTTATATTTATTTGTATAGACTTGTGATCGCCCCGCGGTTTCACCAGATTTCTCGATCTAATGTTTTCCCAGGTTATGATATTCCTGTGTTTGGCACACTGGAATAACAAATAACATCACGATTGGTAGTAGGACCTTTGAGGACAACGAACAAACTCACTTTCGCAGTTTGGTAAGACATGCATGAGTAGATAAGGAATCTACGTGGAACGCCATCTACCTATGAAAAGTCGCATACTCAACAGTGTATCTACTCAACAGTAGATGGCAGTATTTGTAATAATTGAAACTTGTTTTGAGTTTTCTCTGTCTACGACTGTTTTACAAAAAACTTAAACCGACTTCAAAGTACACTAAAAAGTAATCAAATCCTGACCTGATGAGAACACTTGGAACAAATGGTACACTTGGAAGTGTACCATTCCAAACAAAAAAAGAATTTTCCAAATCAGTTAATAAATCTAGACGGAGCTATCAGGTCCAGATAGTCAAACTTATTGGCGGCTGTGATATTAGGCGCGGAACGCTGCGCAGAGCAGTAGCGAAAACGAAGGTAGGTATGCGGTACATAGATACATTCGAGTGGACTGAACCTGCGCAAAGCCGGCTCGCAGCGCACTTCACAGCCGCTACTAAGTTTAGTTCTGATAATTGTATTCTATGGTTCTGATTCTAACAAACATAAAAAAAACATACAACCGAATTGAGCTAACGTAACTAATAAACTTACAGGTAAAATTGATCTCCAGAGCCATACAATTAAATCGTTTTTTATATTATACTTTTACGAAACTCTCGAGCCATTCGGGCCCAACACTGATTCATCGTTATAAAAAGTTATGCGAGATCACACATAAAAAAAAATATACGCATCGACTTATAAACCTCCTCCGTTTTGTGGTCGGTTAAAAACCACCAGCTGTCCCGCACAGTTTCAGGAAAAAAAAGTTGCCTATAATACTCGGGGATAATGTAAGTGAAACAATTTTTCAAATCCGACTGGTAGATTATCCAGAGATTAGCACGTTTAAACAAACAAAAAAACTTCCGCTTTATTAATAGTTGTTAATAGTATAGATTTGATTTGATTCAGAACGAAATGTCAAACGTCAAATGACCTCAAAATTTCTAATATTATGGCAGTATGTACATGTCAAATAATCTTTATATCGTTGTGATAAGGTTTAATATCCTACAGCATTTATGAATCAACAAGTTTAACGTGTTGAAAATTCAAACTTCAATTCAAATACAAAATAGTTTTCTATCTTTTCTTGATTTTCTCGTATTGAATTGTTCGAATTTCAAATTCAAACAAAAGTTAGTTAAAAATTCAATTTCAACTTTTCAATTCATGAAACAGATGAGTGTACGTGTGCTTTGTTGAATTTTATCGAAATAAAGTGGGTGGTGGCACTAAAATAATAAAAACCGAGGGTAGTTCATAAACTTTGAGCGACAATGATTTCAATCATACCTCCACATAGATATTTATTTCATTTACCGTCTTCGTTGCAGCACGTGGTAAGTCAAATTTTTCTTCGTAATAAATAACACTAAAATTGTAATTTTACCTACATTTACCATAATATAGAAATCATCATGTGTTTTCATGGAAATTGCAGGTTTAAAATAATAAAATGGATCAGGGTACCGCCACGAACGACAACGATGAGCTGTATCCTTTCCTACTTATACCAAGAAAGTGCACAGCTCTCGAAACTAACTGCAACACGTCTGAAAACGTATTTATCGACGTGAACATCACTTCGCTAGACACTGAAGGTAACGAAACGTGTATTTATTCCGGATTTTGTAACATTAAGCTGATAGACAATTACAATATTGATATAAATGATGATCAGAATGAAACCATCTATGAGAATGATTTACCAGTGATCTTATCGGAGAGCAACCAGATAACGTATCCACCGTATAACCAGTCTCAGGTGTGGATAGACCCGGCGAGAAGTCCTTATGTGTACAACAACTACAACATTATGAATCCCTCAGAACATTATTCGGTATACCACCAAACTGGTCCTGGGCATATAACAGTTGAACAACACAATACGTACATAACACAGAATGTTTACAATAATAATGAGACCATACAATACTCGGTTGCTGAGGAAATGGAACCAAAAAAGTACCGTAAAACACATGAGACTCAAAATACGGAGATGAATTATAATTTGTATGAAGAAGATGAGTTTGAATGCGGAGTATTTCTGTCTCAGTTGCCTGAGGAAATAATGAATGAGAAGGAAAATAAGGCTAGAGAGGAAAGGAAGTATATAGGGCTGCAGAGTGAAAATGGTGCATTGAAACAGCTCATGTCTTCGGATATTCAGCCCGTGTCAAAGCAACGTAGGACTATATTGTTTTTAGGTCATAATTCTCAGTCCGGGCAAACAATTCAGAATATTTTAGTGAACGATCCTATGTTGGAGTGCTCAGGCAATGGTGAATTTGAAAATGAAGTTACTATTGGTAAGTCAATCAATCTATACTAGATAATATAATATAATAAAGCAAAAGAGTTTTTTTGTTTCATTGTTCGTTTGTGTAAACAAGCTAATCTCTGGAACTAGGCAGTATTTCGAAAAATGATTTTTCTAATTGGACGCAACTTTTGTTTTTATAACTTAGTTGGCAAACAAGCATACGGCCCGCCTGATGGTAAGCAGTTACCGTAGCCTATGGACGCTTGCAACACCACGGGTATCACTCGCGCGATTCCGACCCTAAAATATAAATAAAAATAATACATTATCCCCTGTTATAGACTATAATCCTGGAAACGTAGGTGAAATCGCGGCAGACAGCTAGTGTTTGATAAAACGATTTTGCCCTTACCATGAAAACATCTTTCAAAAGTCTTATCATTGTCCGTAGATTGCCTATAAAATCAAATTGACTAAATAAAAAAAAATACCCAAGGGACACTTTGTTTTTGAATGCTTTAAGCACCAAATACTTAATAGTACAAGTTTATAAGGTAAGTAGGTAACCAACTATGCAATGATCATAATCTATATATAGATGCTTCTGGGTCTCTTAACACTCTTCTTGAAGAACCCCATGCCTGTGCTCATGCTGTAGGTACTCCAGTGTGTTTGTCTATTTTGAAAAAGAATGTCAAAGCAAAAATAATCTTATTACGTCAAAATAAGGTTTATCTGTTAAATCTATGGTTATTTAAATAATAATATAGATGAATGAAAAATGATGGACTATTTTTCTTTGTATTTATAAACATCAACATTTATTTCTTAGATTTAATTGACTGTAGATCTTATTATGTTCTTATATTAATATTTTTCTTTTTTATTGTAGATGAATCAAACTCGCCTCCAAATCCACACCAGAAGAAATACCAATGTGACAAATGCAAACAAATATTTGACCAAATCACTGCATTTAAACAACACATGGTTGCCAACCATAGGTTGGTTGTATTTGACCACAATTCCAAAACAGAGCTCAAATACATGTGCACAGAATGTGGAAAGACCTTAAAAAACCAGGAAAAGTTTGAAGTCCACTGCATGGGCCACGGTGATCCAGACTTAGAATGCAACAAGTGCCACAAAGTGTTCGCTTCAAAATTTACCTTACGCGCTCACCGTAAGATTCATACTCGCAAATACGTTTGCCATATCTGTTACAAGACTTATGGGACCACTGATGATTTGAAGAGACATATGGAGAAGACGCATTATTACTTTTCATGTCCGTCATGCTCTTATGTGGCGAAGAAATTTTCTGATTTGTCGCGACACCAAGAGGTACATTTAAAAAGTGAAGCTACTAATTCCTTAGATTATAATGGCAGTGAGACTGATATCATCACACCGTCTCCTGAAGGTCACGACTTGCAGTCAGAAAATGGTACGGAATGTAATGATGTGGTGGTGACACAATATGACCAGGTCAGTGATGCTGACTCCGTGATAGCTAAAGTAATGTCTAATAAGATATTTCTACTCCATGCCAAGAAGGTCACTAAGAGACATAGAAGACAAAATAAGGTATGCTTTACCATTTAAGTTTATTTTCTATCTTAATTTTATAAACAAGTCTCTTACACTAATCCAAAATAAGCGATGACCTTAATCGAAGATTTTTTATCATACCTAAAAGCTAAATATACCTACACACATTACTAAATTCCGTGAGCTTCAAAAAGCCAAGCTTATATACAAGTGAGACAAAGAGAGATACCGTCTACCTCACCAGGAATAAGGTTCAAAATATTAAAACACAGTTATTATACTTATTATTATGATTTCAGGCATGTGACGTCTGTTTGAAAAAATTCGAACGCATCAGCGATCTTAAACGTCATCTAATAGAGCATATAATCAAAAGCACCCTATCAAAAACACCAGTGAGCCACGACGGAACCCTTTCCATAGAATGCGAGGTATGTCACAACGAAGTATTCTTCAGAATCGACCGCTACAAGGCCCATTTACGCGAACACGCCAAACTAACCCTCTACAAATGCACATTCTGTGACAAATCGTTCAGTGATTCCAGTAACTTTTCTAAACACAAAAAAATTCACGGCACTACATTCTTCCAATGCGATCTGTGCCAAAGGAAATTCAACTCTAAAAAAACGCTAACACAGCACATTGAATACCATAACAATAATTCGCCGATCAAATGTCACTACTGTGATAAGATTTTTTATTTCGAATCTATGTTGAATAAGCATATGAGATGTACTCATAAGAAGGAACTCATGTCTAAGTTTAGATGTAAGTTCTGTCTCAGTTATTTTAGAGCTTTGAAAGATAAGTGGGATCACGAATGGTCGGTTCATAACGTTAGGAAGATGATTGTCGATTGTCGAATTTGTGGAGCAAAATTTAGGAAATATTCAGAACTAAAACGCCATTGTCTTGATCTGCATAAGCTTGATATTCCACCAGCTAAGAATCTGTTGAAGGCAAAACAGTAGCAGGACCTACTTGTTGATTTCATTGATTGTTCAAGACTATTTTTGTTAATTTATGGTCCTGATTTTAAATTAAAAAAATATTAATATATTATGCAAGGCTGATAACGATTAGGAATATATATTATTTACTTAATAAGAACAGTGCCATCTAGCGAAAAATTTTATAACTTTTTTAGGCGTAGACTGATCGTATGTTCAAATGTTCCTTGTGACTAGTTACGGCAAAGGTTTACGGCGCTGTAAGTTTTATATTATTTTGGACATTATGTTGTTGAGTCAAAGTTCAAAATAGTATACATATTTATTTATGTATTTAAAATCGTGTATAGTAGAAATATTAAATCAGTAAAGGAAAATATTGATTATTTACAAAAAAAATATTTACTTACGTCAACAAAATCATCTAACTTAAGTTTAAAGAAAAATTTATTATACCTAAAGGTTAATACTAATGCATTACCTGAACCTACTTAAAAAAGAGATTAATTAAATTAGTGTAAATTTCAGACAGTTTAAAAATCCTAGACTGAGGAATTAAGACTGTTTTTACTATCTATGGTACAGTCAGCAACGTAAGTAGCTGAACAGATTAAAATTTACAAAACTAATCTAAACAAAACTAATCCATGATGTAAAACTTAATAGTGTGTGTAGGTTTCTGTACACACATTTATAAAACACTTGTTTAATTTTTTTTTCCTTATTATGGATAGTTAGTGTACAGGTGTTTTGTAAATTCGAATCTGTTCAGCTAATTATGTTGCTGACTGTACTAAATTATGAATTAGGTAAATAAGAATCAGAGTGTTAAATCAATCTTAAGGGCCAATACATGTGAATCTCAAACTTTATTTGTTGTTTTTTTTTTACTATGTATTTAGTTTTAATTTTTTGTTATACAGACAAAGTTTATATTTATACATTATTTTCCTTTTGAATATTATTTGGTGGTGGTATAGTTTATTAAGTACATTTCAGCGATTATTTAGTAGTGATAAAAAAAAATTGTAACATGGATCTCTTTATCTTAGTTTACTTAATTAGAACTCTAATTTATAGGTAACAAAGACTGTTTTTATTTAATATGTTGTTAATTGTTCCAAGAAAGCCATCATTTCAGTATTTATTATGTTGTAGATTTAATATTCAAAGTACTTTGATACCAGTTGTTTATTAAAGTTTGTTGATTTTTTAATCTGTTTGGTTTTATTTATAAACAAATATCACATGTTAACAAAAGTTCGTTATTATTTGTTGAAATTAAAACTGAATTTTAAATACGAGTAGATTGTGATAGTTTGGTGCTTTTTCCTCATCCAAAAACCTACCTACAGTATTATTAGCCATATCTATTGGGGAAATACCTACCATTGTTAAATAAGTTTGCTAGCTGTGAATAATCCATCGAATACTGTACTCATGTAGGTTTACTATCATGATATGCTACATAATCGCAAATAAACATCAAAATATTTTATAATTGAAAAAAAATATAATATCATAAATTTTTCTCTCACTCTGGAACAACGTTTATGGCAATAACAAATACGTTGCGCGTTTGTTGCAGATTTTTTTCGATTAGTGTAGTACATATCGCGCAATGGTCGCGAGGATGTGAGATATCTGTGAGTTTATAGATGATGTGTGTACAAGTGGTATTCTCGCGCATGACCTTGGTCGGGCGCGCACGCGCGTCGCGGCGAGTGGCCCGGCCCTCGCACATTGGTCGGATTTCCATCCACCTTTTGATTTCAGTCCGCGACAACGCGCCTTTGGAGTAGCGTCTCCCTTCGCGACACGCGAAAAAAACGCGGGCGCGACACTTCATATACAAGTTATTACCAATACATGACTAAAAATATAAGTTATTGACCATTATAACGTGGACTGATTGTGTTTCCGTGCCGTGGCAGGCGTGTCGACGTTTTTATAAGGTTAGTTATTAAATGGCAATAATCTTATAAACCATCACGTTTCGACAATTCAATGCGCTGTTAATAGGTTGGATCCATACAGGGTTTGTTTTGTCTGTCTGTTTGTTGATATATAGGTATGTGGTGTGTGGATCGTTAGTTTTTATTGCTCAATGGTATCTGTACGAGTGGGCTCCGGTGGGCTCGCCTATGATGTTACATTAAAATACTATTGAAACTGAAGGATTTCTTTGTCTAAACACACCTCTATTTTGTCTGCTGCACGTTTGTGTTTGTGAATGAAGATAGCATTCCTCTGAAGACTGTGATTATACTGCACGATTGATTTTCAAAATCATCGATTTTCCAATTTTTTTGATAATTTCAAACCCCTTTCTAGTCAGCTATTCAAAGAAATTCAAAATTCTGCATAAAAAATAAACATTAAACAATCTAAATTCACGATTCATAAACATTGCTAGTAGGTTCCTATTAAATAGGTATACCTACTTATTTAC
Organism: Achlya flavicornis; assembly: GCA_947623365.1. NCBI lineage: Eukaryota > Metazoa > Arthropoda > Insecta > Lepidoptera > Drepanidae > Achlya > Achlya flavicornis. The sequence goes on from OX392482.1 coordinate 13,322,186, forward strand.
AAAACGAATACCTACCTATATTTGGATAACGCTATGAATTAAATCTGAAATGTTCTGTTACAAATACCTACCTAGTTACAATTTCATAAGTAGGTAGGTAGGTACATTGTCATATAACTTACATAGGTAGTAAGCATCTCTATAGGTAGGTACCTACTTACTTACCTATAGCAACAACATGTGATGCATAAATATATCCTCAATACCTACCTATTATGAAACGGCAAAAAGTGTACCGGTTTTACAATAATAGTTTATAGGTACCTACCTAATATTGCAATTACAATGTCTGCCAAACTTGTATCAGTAGCCCCACTTGGCTCCTCTTTTACTGACTAGAAGATTAGTCGCTATCTAGGTACCTACCTACCTACCTATAATATCTATATATCTTTCTATTGGAAGGAACTAAATAAGTACCTACCTAATTATTTCGCAAACTGAAATCCTTTGAAAAGATTTCTTTGCATGTAATTTAGACCCTAGTTACTTTATAAAACGAGAAGCTAATAATGTTATTATTAGTTCTGAAGCCAGACAATTACTATTTAATAATTGCTTTAAGTAGGTATCCCCATTGTATTGTGATATTAATTATAGAATAGATACAGACAGTGGCAGGACTACAATCAACAGTTATATTTAATGGACGTACGGATCTCTCTAGCTAGAGAATAGAGTAAATTTCTTCCACTTTTAAATTGAAAACTAGCATCTCGTCAGTATAGCTTCCTCCACTCCGTTCCGTTATTTCCTGCACCTCCTATATTATTCCCTGTAACTTATCCTTGGTGTTCCCTTTAGTAGCTTTTCCTGTAGCTTCTCTTGGCGACTTTAATAAGTATGTCGTTGTTTTTTGTATTAGATGGCCAAAATTCAAAATCATTTATTCAAATAGACCTTCGCAGGCACTTATGAAAAGTCTGACTCTAATACTCTAATACCGGTTCGGAAGGTTGCATTTGCTGAGAAGAGCCGGCAATAAACTCAGCAATTACTCTTTTCAAAACAGGCTTAGATTAATTACATAATATTTACATTCTAATCGCACTGAAAACAATTGCGTGCCCCGGCGCGGCGGCAAAATTACAAAGTAGACTGAAAAAATATTTAATAAGTAAATAAATAGCAAACTTAAGCAGACCAGCCCCCACAAGCAGCACCTGTTCACAAACATCCTTCTTTTTAGAAGGAGAGTTAACTCATGTTCTATAAAAAAATATAGCCTGGCTCATTTATAATGATCTGGAGATCATCGCAGGATCTAAAGCACTACTCCTAGAACCATGAAATATAGACGATAGCTGCTTAGGTATACAACTGTAACAATATTATGTCGTGTTGGATAATTATTGCTAATAAAACCAATTCCAAATCCTGTTAGCACATGTGCCAAATTGTGGCCAGGAACATACGTAATAAATGTTTATCTCTCGCAACTGTTTCCCTAAACACAGCTAAAATATTATCAAAACAAACTAAAGTCAGATATTGAACAACGTACAGTCCACTTTGTTGATACAAATGTAAGTGATAAGATCTAGATAACTGTGTTATTGTTGTGAGGTACCTTGATCTATAAGGATTAAGTTATACATATTTTATGTATAACTTTATTTATATAGAAAACTAGGTCTCCATCTCACGGTTTTACCCACTCTCTATTTTACCTCTTGAAAAATCCTTAGATCCTTAGGGTATTTGAAAAACAATACATATTTCATTTCAACCAATCTAAATGTTACGAACTCTACGCGTAGTCAAAGACTACGACGTGGTCTGAGTGACAGTGCAAGGTGTACGACAAAAAATTAAAATTCATTTTAAAAATAAATAATTAAATTAAGATAAAAAAGAAATTAAGGCGGGTTCCCATACAGCAAGCGTGTTTTTTTTGTTACGGAAACATTCGTGAGCGAGTCCGACTCGCACTCAGCCGGTTTTTTTGCAAATTTTGTGCCGGTTTTTTTTTGCAAATGTTTCTCACCGCAGCGGACAGTCAGAACAAGTATTTTTATATGTACAGATATTTTTTTAATAAATCATGATATTTTTCCTCAAACCGTGGAAAACATAATCTGGTTTTCCTCCATAATTAACTGGTTCAATATTAATCCTATATCACTATTTATTTTGCTCGGACTATGAATCCTAGTTACTAAATCTTTTTCATAATCCATGCAATACCTACTATGTAAAGTGCTTCTTATCACATCCAACGTAAGTTATCTGTGTAATAAAAAGTTTTTGTTGTTACGGTCTTTGTAATAGCCGGCACAATTGGACCAGTGTCAAAAATTCATTCACCGTTTGAAATTTCGGTTCTCCATACGATTATAACGTATACACAATTACGCTGCGATGCCAATGCAAATGAGAAAACAAAACAATATGTCATTGATTAACTGTACTATTCTGGTAATAGAATGACAATTTTCAGATACAGAATCTTCGTTTCAAATTTCAATAAGATTACGTGACAAAATTAAATAATCGAGAAGCTGTCACACTAACGGATATAAAATAACTTGGGATTTCCACTGAGACTAGAATTTATAAGGAATTTTCAGTTTATTACGTTTTACAGAACATAAACTTTACATTACTATTTTTAAAAAGGTGCTGACAGTAAAGTTTGAGAAACCTTGTCCCATGGTGTTAATAAAAAAAAAAAGCCTTTTATTCCTTACATTATTTACAGTACTATCTAATTCTAATAAGTTTGGTTAGTTATCTTAAAAATTTGTTGTTATTTTTAGTTAGGTTTTTTTTTTATGTAAGAACCCCTGATTGGGTGAAGGCCCATTTGTCGCGGTCTTGTGCTATTTAGGCCCAGTTTGGGCCGGCTGTATTTTTATTTCGTCTTCCCAGCGTGTCAATGGTCTCCCTCTGCTTCTTTTGTCTAGTGGGCCATTCCACTGTGTTATTTGGTCCATCTCTGGACCTATACTACGAAAAACGATACACGATAGTCCGATCATCGTTGTCAATCAATTAGCCAATAGAATTGCACAAAATTTACGTCTCGTCAGTTTTGCAGCAATTCTATTGGTTAATATTTGACAACTATGATCGGACTATCGTATATCGTTTTTGGTGGTAGACCCTCTGGTCTGTTAGCCCCGCTACATCATGACCTGCCCATTTCCACTTTAACTTTTGCGCGTAGCTCAAGGCATTAGTTGCTTTCGTTATAGTTCTTATTCTTGTGTCTTCTTTATCTAATTTCCTTAACTTGTACTACGCTCTAGTCCTCGCTGGCAGATATTAATTTTGTTCTTTGCTTTGGCTTTAAATTTCCACGTCTGGCATCCGTATGTCAAACATGGTAGTAGGCTAGTTCATGATCCTCGTTTTCACCGTTATCGGCATGTTGCTTTTAAAGATTTCTTTTAGACTCCAGTATTTGTTCCATGTTTGTTGTATCCTTCTCTTTATTTCTATCTCATTGTTTTATCTACCTATCGAAACTGATTGTCTGTCCCAAGTAGACGTAATTATCTGTTTATTTTAGGGCGTTGCCATTAACTCCTATTGGTATTTTGTGACTATTTGTCATTGTCATAGTTTTAGCGATATTCATTTCCAGTACTACCTTGGTAGGTACTGGCTTGGTGTAAGGATTCGACCATAAACTGCAGCTGTGTTAATATAGCACGTAAATTAAAATCGAAAATCTAATATAGAATAATTTACCATTATCCAACGCCTTGCCCTTTCCCGTTGAATTAGCATAATTTATTCACTGATAAACATACACTCAGTACATTATTATGCACATGCATCAATGAGCTAGTTGCATACGGACACGGACATAAATCTAAATAGATAACGCAAGACCCTCCATCCGTATTAAAACCAAGTGACTTTTCACGCGGCATGTTCGATAAAGCATAGCATTATCCATTCCAAAATCTGCTACATTGACTGATAAAGACATTTATTATGTGACTATAAACAGAAGAAATAAACTACAAAATAAGGACGGAAATGTAAAAATTATCCGACCGAATTTTCGGTGGAACGTAGGCAGGGTTGGGCGTCTGACGTCAGTAATACAAAACATAATGAAAGAATAGGTAGGTCATGTTTGTCGTAATTCACTACCCTTAGGACTAGGTACATAAGTATAAATAAAAACTTCTCTACCGCCGCGCCGTAAACAATCTGACATGAAATGTTCATCAAATAGAAAAGAACTAAAGCATAATATACTTATACAATGCATAATAATGTAAGACTTCATTAAGAAGACGAAAAAATCACTAAATTAGCTAACATTACCATTGCTGATAGATATCCCTGTGGCTGATGGATGGACAGGCATCATCCTAGGTTCAATTATAAACATTAGCAGCAGTTGGCATCCTTGAGCTATGGAACCTGACGCCTGGACGCCCTAATATAATACCCCTGCTACGCGCTCCGTCTGGAATGCGCAGTTCAAAACTACAAAAAACTAAAAAACCGGCCAAGTACGAGTCGGACTCGCAAACGGAGGGTTCCGTACAATAATAATAATAATGTTTCCTTAGGTACTCTAATTTACTGTGAAATGAATAGTAGACGCAACAAAAAAACCACCAAAAGAAGACGTTCTCTTTAATTTTAAATTGTATTTCATTTTTATTATTAGCTGTTATTTATAGCGGCGATCGAAATACATATTCTGTGAAAATTTCAAGTGTCTACCTATTACGGTTCATAAGATACAGCCCACTGACAGACAGACGGACGGACAGCGGAGTCTTATGAATAGGGTCCCGTTTAGCACCCTTTGGGTACGGATCCCTAAAAAAGACAGAACACTGTACGTACAGTGGCCACACGTACAAAGAAGCATCAAGATTGTCATGCGCAGATTGATTTGCACAGTTTTACTTGAAAAATTGCAAAAATGCTATCGACGTATCAATGAGTTTTTGAGGCTCATATTCACATGAAACAAAAAATCTGTGATGTGTTTTTTTTAATAATTCGCAACTTATAAATAGTTGACTCTAATACCGGTTTAAATGTATCTCACAAAAGTCTAGTAATCAAAATGTGATGCAAAATTCTCATTTGAATGTTCCATTACATATTTTACATGATACGTAGGCGGAAATAAATCCGCTCTAACCGGATACACAGTGATTGCGTATCAACATAATTTATTTGGCTTCGTATGTAATTTTCGGTTATACAAAATTACATGTTTTTCATGCCTGAAAAATAATAACCACATTATTGCTTGTAATTTATTTTATGCACTCGATGAAATGAAATGAAATTTATTTCTTAAAAGTTGTAGGTAAACTCCTTACGCTAAAACAAAAATACAAAAAGCAAAATACAATGTTTAGGCTACTGCAACGTCACGACTGTGGCAAACCCTTCCCTAAGGTGCCTGACCTTAGGGAAGTTACTCTTGACTCATTTAATTGTAATCTTTTTTAATAAACTAAGTACCTACCTATTCCACAAGTGTGCACACAAAACGCACAGCGGAGGCTTAGTAGGTAATAGGGTTCCTTTGGTACCTACCCTTTGGGTACGGAACCCTAAATAGACCGCTGCGAAAGAAACACTATTTTAGATGGTTTCTATTATTATCGGACAAAAACATAATTTAAGGAAAGAATAGTCGAGTTCCTCATCTAAATAAAAACTTCAACGTACATAATTGAACTGTTTTGCAAAAAAAACTTAAACCGACTTCAAAGTACACTAAAAAGTAATGAAATCCTGATCTGATGACAATCGGACCAAACCGGAATTGCACCCTTCCAAACAAAAAAAGAATTTTCCAAATCGGTTACTGCTCATTTTTTGAGGTCGATTAAAAACAATTACTTTAATTTGAATTGAACAGAAGAATTACAATTTAAAAAACGTTTTTCGCAAATTAAATGACGCTCATTTAAAAGGGAATACGTATTCAATCCGATTTGAGTTAATTGCTACTTAATTAATTACCCTGATTGAAATACCGAATTGATTTTGATTTTCCTTTTTACATTGAAGGCTTGGTTTTACGATGACTGGTGGGACGTGCTAGGTAAGTAATTTTCTTTGCTTTTCTTTCTTCTCTCTCATCAGTAGCGACCACGGAGGTTCGGTCCTCCGTGGTAGTGTGACCTACCATTATCCCCAGTCTTTTTAGGGTTCCGTAGTCAAGTGGCAAAAACTTATGAATTCGCCATGTCTGTCTGTCCGTCCGTATGTCACAGCCACTTTTTTCCGAAACTATAAGAACTATACTTTTGAAACTTGGTAAGTAGATGTATTCTGTGAACCGCATTAAGATTTTCACACAAAAATAGAAGAAAAACAAAAAAAATGGGGTTCCCCATACTTAGAACTGAAACTCAAAATATTTTTTTTAATAAACTCCATACGTGTGGTGTGTCTATGGATAGGTCTTCAAAAATGATATTGAGGTTTCTAATATATTTTTTTTCTAAACTGAATAGTTTGCGCGAGAGACACTTCCAAAGTGGTAAATTATGTGTGTCCCCCTGTAACTTCTAAAATAAGAGAATGATAAAACTAAAAAATTTAATAAATCATAAGTCATAAATTGAAATTCATATCAAATACTCAGGTCTATACCATTTACTTATATACCTACAGGTTTGTACGGAACCCTCGGTGCGCGAGTCTAACTCGAACTTGGCCGGTTTTTATTTACTAAGATCTTCACAGTTTTTTTCGGAGTTCGCAAGGTACCTAGTTAGTACCTCATCTTTTAATACTATATTGCGCCGCACTTTAATTCTCAAACTGAATTCTACTAATAACAAACGATGTGATGTGAACTCTTTTATCTATGCTCACCTTTTATCGCATATTCTGTGACCCGTATCGACTCTTAGGGTGATTGTGAATAAACTAAATGACTACTGACCCAAGAAAACAATTTAATGTACCGTAATATTGTGTTGGGAACACTCGCTTATTTATAGCACCCTCTATTGCCTATAAAATGATTCGCATGATGGAGTTAGGGTGATTGCCTTTATGATCATTAGTACCTACAGCGGATGATCCCATTGAAGATGGTGGTAGATCATCAGTCATCATCATGCAGTTATAATCTAACTAATCAGATAATGTTAAACGGAGAATTTAATTTCTGCATTGCGTTGACATTGCAGCGTTTGCAGCCAGACAGAAGGTGTTGCAAGAACGCCCTTTTACTACTATGTAGATACTAGCCATATCTACTAGATATACAGCTCAACATAGTCTAGCGAAAGGTATAGTGTTTTTCTTTTCTTCTTCGATGTTATGCATCAATAGAATCGAAATCTTTTATTTAGTTTCTCCTTGGGCCTACCAGAAGCTCTTAAAACATTAACATTAAATATTATTATAACCTTATTTGTCTTTTGTCCTTCTTTGTCATCCGGCGTCAAAACAAGACAAGTGGTCATAATAATATTGTTGGTTGGCTATCCCGGTGTCTGTAATCTAATGTTCCGATTGAAATTTTATATGCATAGGTATGTAAATCGGATAACAATGCAATATTATTATGACATATGGTGATCTGATGATAAAACGACGCAACCCCAACGAGTTTGGGGTCTTTTGATTCGTCTTGACAAGGACTCTGGTTCTAGGGTCTGATGATTAACAGTCGACTATTATATATAAAAAAAAAGATTTTTTATTATTTTTAAACTAAGAATTATCTCTAACCTTTTTACGAAAACCCGGTACTCCGCCACCAAGTTAAAAAGTTTATTACAACCGACTGGTTATTGCTATTGGTTATTGTTGGCTTGTTACCTAGACTTGAGTATTAGTAACAGTAGCATAATGTGCATCATCATCATCATCATCATATCAGCCTAGGGATGTCCACTGCTGAACATAGGCCTCCCCTATTAACTTCCACTTCGAACGGTTTTGGGCCGCTTGCATCCAGCGGTGCCCTGCGATCTTGACCAGATCGTCGGTCCACCTGGTTGGAGGTCGTCCCGCTCGGCGCTTTCCAGTACGTGGTCGCCACTCGAGAACCTGCACTCCCATAATGTGCATATTAACTAGTTATTTCGCCAGTTGGTAAGTGGAAAATAAACATGTAAAGCAAATTGAGCGAGCTCCCACGCCCGCCTCTGGCTTGCACAATACAAATAATAAACTTAAGTAAACACATACCGTCCTATGGCAAACTTCACTGAGGTTCAACTTAAACATTGACCTCAGCTTAAATTATTCAATGCATGTTTATTGTGGTCCAAATGGAAACCTAACTGCTTACTGTAGCTTGATATGGACCGTAGTACTTACATTAAGTACTGAGCAAGACCTAATAGACTCGTGACGTCATTATGGCTATCGTACAAGGAATTTCAAAGCATTTTAGCAATGTGCCAACATGGATTTAAAGCGATGAAGCTTGGGGTGAAGGAAAAGTTCGTGAGGAAACCATGCAAAGCAAGATGGTAGGGTACTTTGTAGTGGTAGTACCCTCCTGGTTTCCACCGTCAAGTTTGAATTCTGTCACTAATAATGTTGGCGGAAGCTGAAAATGCATCTTTAGCCACACCATCACCAACCATGGACAGCGTGTGGACACAAGAGTGTTCATAGAAAAGAGAAACGTAACTAATACAATTTAAAGTTCAGAGTCGACGCATACAGTAGTCCCAGCTACCGAGTAGCAAATGGAAGCTTGAAGTGACTACCAAATTTTTATGACTGTACCACCGAGCATAGCTATATGACAGTGTAGTAAATAGCTCATCAAAATAATGCACCCTCCCTCTCTAACGGCCGCATTGAATATATTTCGCTTGTGTCGTCTCATGTGTCTCATTACTTCCCACTTTGTCTTTGTTGATGATGTGGCCCAAGTAAGTCGTAAGACCTGTGGTGTCAACTTGCCGATAAATACGAGTAGTAAAGTCATTCAGGTTGGTTTTCCTACACAGAAAGTTCGACTTCTTGTAGGTACGGCTCGAAAGAGGTCACAACTTAAGATATCTCTGTTTGTTATCTAAGTAGGCATCTATTACTACCAAGAAGTTACACACAACGTCGTTTACGAGTTTATTAAGTCCAGCATTTGCTTATTGTACAAAAGATGCTTTCCAGCTAAATGCATCAGCAAGGGATTTCGAAACTCATGAGGGGGTGAAACTATAGTAATATAAATAAAAATATTTATTGATTTATTGTTTCGGTCCATTGCTACACTTATCATCAGTTACATCCTACAGGTAGGTTCCCTTTTAAGCTCATGATTAGATTGAAAGACAATAGTTGCCCATGGCAGGACTAGGAGTCAACATTTAAAGCATTACTCAGCAGCATATGTCCGGATCCCTGAACCAAAGGAACAATTTCTGTGACGGGTTAAAACCCCTGCAGTGAGAACCTTAATCTCAGGCCTAAAATATGCAATCAACTCGTACAATAGGTCCACAAAAGTACCACTTTAGCGCATTCCGTAATGGTATTGTCAAGAATGGCCCGGTGTCCGCCTGACCCACATTGGGCACAGATAAATTAGGGTTTATGACCGCTTCATGACCGCTGACGCTAGGTTTTGTGGGAAGAAGATTTTTGTTGCGTAAGTATTTTTTTATTCAGTCTGTAGTAGAAACATAGCACTGTACTCATATGGAGTACTGCTGTTATCTATGGGTGGGAGCACATGGATACCAGCTTGGGCCTTTAGACTCGGTTCAGCGACGTGCCATCAGACACGTTGACGATCCCGAGCTCACAAGCGGTTTAGAGCCCCTTAGTATGAGGAGACACTTTGCCTCCTTATGCGTGTTCTACCGCTTGTACAACGGAGAGTGTTCTAAAGAATTGTTCGACTTGATGCCCACGGCTACCTTCCACCATCGCGGAGTCCATCCTCACCTCACACATTGAAACCAGAATTGTTTCGAACTGTGCGGGCTTAAAGGAGTTTTATTCTGCGGACGCTCGGACTGTGGAATAAGCTTCCCGCCGTGGTTTTCCCATTGGAGTACAGCATGGGGTTCTTCAAAAAGGGTGTGAAGAGATTTCTTCAGGGTCCGCAACGCGCGAGTGATATCCCTGGTGTTGCAAACGTCCATAGGCTACGGTGACTGCTTACCATCAGGCGGGCAGTATGCTTGTTTGCCACCTTAGTGGTAAAAAAAAAAATGTTAAACATGTTGCTCCGCGGTTTTTAACCGCGTTCCCGAGAGATCAAACAATAATATTATTAGGTACCTTACTTGTCTTCCGTCCTTCTTTGATGTCCGATGTTTTCTAACAACTTTCCTCTTACTCTCGTCAGAGTGGCCGTGGTTACAATAGATGGTGTACGTGGTGTGTCTTCAACGCCAAGTTTTCCTGACTAGGACTTTCGCAATACTTCTCCATTTTTGGCGGTTCGTAGCGTTGCGAGTACACTCTGTACCATGGTAGATTGGGTTACCGTCTTGATACCAACGAGTGGGTGATCGGCCACGTGATCTTTTGCCTTAAACCTGACCCTAGACAACAAGTTTCTCCATCGAGGGCACCATCCCGCCGCGCACCCCGCTCCTCTTAACAGGCGTTATCAAAATTTTATTTTTCATTGGAAATTGTTTGTCGTATTTGGGATTTTGGTGCCTAGAGCAACCGCTCTCGTTTCATCTTAGGGCCGGCGCTGCCTGAGTAAGTACATAGACATTGGTTACATTATCACAATACATGGTAAAGTCTTAACGAATCTGAATGTCTGATACCTCGACAAATCACACCATAGGATATTTTATCACCCCTCTTGCGAGCGAAACCGCAAAAGTACATATTAAAACAGTAGTTTCCGACGGATCAATCAATATGTACATACATAAATAGGTAAAGTGCTTCTTCGTGCCTGGAATCCTACGGTTTCCAACAACCTATAAATTTGATATAGTAATTTAAAATAGCATGTTAAAAAATAAACAATGATGCAAACGAGATCAGATCCCTTGGATAACTTCCGGGCAACCAAGGTTGCTGAATGATTTATAACTCATTATGAACTTTCAGCGATGTGCCCAATAAATTTTCACGGCGTTGGCTTCAACCTGGGTGCGGATGATCGGCAGACTTGTAAAAACGAAAAATTTGTTATAACTCCAAATCTTTTTGGCATACATGACGTTTTGACTTGAGGAATTGGAGCCTATGCCTTGGGTGGGTGTCTGTTATACTAGTACTAGCTGTTCCCCGCGGTTTCACCCGCGTTCCCGGGATAAAAAGTAGCCTATGTCCTTTTCCATACCATAGGCTATCTGCATGCCAAATTTCATGATAATCCGTTGATACAATCCTCTGTGCCGTTGAGTAGTTGAGGCGTGAAGGCGTAACAAACTCACTTTCGAATTTATAATATTAGTTAGGATAGTGCGGCTGCCGAGAGAATGCGTTTCTGTATTGGTCTAATCTCAGAAACGCATTATCTGTAAGCTAGGAAATAAGCATACAGCCCGCCTGGTGGCAAGCGGTTACCGCACCTACACGTTTATGACACCAAGGGGTATCTCTCGCGCGTTTCCCAACCTATGTTTTTACAATTAAATCTACCTTTTAAGATCATTTTAGTTGGCTTACGTAACATAAATGAATAATGAGGACAGTCCTTGGATGCAGCGCGTCTTAAAAGAGACATCTTATGTAATAAATCTTAGAGTATATTTTGTTTTAAAAGAGTTATTGCCGATTTTATTGCCGGCTCGTCCCAGTAAAAACAACACAACCGTGCGGCGTGCGTTTGACAAGGAACGCCGTATTTGAATAAATATAATTAAAAGTACATGGTACTTATATACCCACTTATTCATTTTTTGTCAGTTGTACTAGTTTTTTTTTTATACCACTTAGGTGGCAAACAAGCATACAGCCCGCCTAATGGTAAGCGGTTACCGTAGCCTATGGAAGCTTGTAACACCAGGGGTATCACGCGCGCGTTGCCGACCCTGCAGAAATCTCTTCACACACCTTTTGAAGAACCCCATGCTGTACTCCATTGGGAAAACCACGGCGGGGAGCTCATTCCACAGTCTGAGCGTCCGCGGAAGGAAGCTCCTTTGAGCCCGCACAGTACGAATCAATTCAGGTTTCAATATGTGAGGATGGACTCCCCGTCGTTGGGGAGAGTTGTGATGGTAGAAGGTAGCCGTGGGCATCATCTTAAACAATTCTTCAGAACACCGTCCGTTGTACAAGCGGTAGAACACACATAAGGAGGCAAAGTCTCTCCTCAGACTGAGGGGCTCAAAACGTCTTGTGAGCTCGGGATCGTCGACAATTCTGATGGCACGTCGTTGAACCGAGACTAAAGGATCAAGCTGGTATCCAGGTGCCCCCGCCCATAGATTACAGCAGTACTCAATATGAGGCCGGACATGCGACTTGTAAAGTTGCAGCCTTTGTCCCGATGTGAAGTACCGCCTCGCTCTGTTGAGCACTCCGAGCTTTTTGGATGCCAGCTTAACCTTGTCTTCTAAGTGACTTCGGAACAAAACGTCGCTAGAAATGTCGATGACGCCAAGGATCCCGATGCTTTTGCTGATGTTCCGGGACGTGTTCTGGAACTGTGGATTGATTTGACTTGATTATTCTTGACTGTAATAATTTCTTCATCTATTTAAAAAATTGCCAAATACAATGTGAGCATCACTTGAAAAAGGCTACAACCGATTTGGCCGATTTTTTTTTTTGTGTTCGTAGTTGTCAGGGCAAGGTTTCTATGAAGGAAATATTGTTGGAAAATCATCCCGAAGCGGTGACGCTGGGCACGAATTCTTTATAATATACCTATATTATTAAATATACATAGGTACCTATGTATATTTAATAATATGAGTGTGTACTAATGTTTTTGCTACAAATCAGGAATACGTTATTCGATTGAAGACCTTGTAAATGTTTATTTGCTATTTCCCGTGTTATTTGCACGTCGTCGTTACCTTCAAGAATATAATAACGTGACGATACATTCTCTACCATCTGTATGAAATAATAAAATCCCTTTTGCGTTGACTAAGTTACTCTCTAATGTAAAAAGTAATACATGTATCGAAATATAAATTTTCTCGTATTTGAAATGAACATCCTCTTTGTGAAAAAAGATAAAAAGTAAATTAAAAGTCACACGCGTTCGCAAAGCCTTACGATTGTGATTTTCTTTGATCCCGCTTTTATACTTACTTATGCAAAAATTCTAATGAAAGAATTGACGCCATATATTTTATAGGCAATAAGATATTTGGTTTCAATGCTTTCATGCTTTCATATAGATTAGTACGAAATAACTTTGGAGACGAATTTAGGGATCCGTAGTTATCGTAGGAACACTAGGAACACATTTCTTATTCAATTCAAAACTATCTAAAACCAGCAGCACGCGACGATTGGCATTTTGAGCTGTCTCCTAAAAATCATGACGACTTGTTGACTCTATAGACAATACTTCGCTGACTTCAAAACAGTGTCAGATAATAGTTTCACACTTTTTAGTGTACTTTGAAGGCGTTTTTTTTGTAAAAAGGTTGATTTATTTTTCAATTTTGAGTTTCATATGCGTTTTTAATACCTCTCAAGATTTGCCACTCACCGAGGATGTGCAAATTATTGATAAATTGTCGACAATATAGAATAAAGTGCATCAATCGCGATGTTTATGCTCTTTTCCGTTGAGGAATTCCATCATATCTTCAAAGTACATGGACAGATCATGAAAAAAAAATTTGGGACCACCTCGGGATCTACCTTGATATAATAGTAAACGGTGAACATACATTAAAAAATACGCGTCGAACATACAAGCGCAAATACAGTTATTGGTTACGTTGCGATGAAAAATATTAAAAATCCAACTAATATTATAAATGCGAAAGTTTGTGAGTATGGATGTATGTTTGTTACTCTTTAACGCAAAAGCTATTGAACTGATTTGAATGAAATTTGGAACACACATAGTTTATAACCTGGATTAACACGTAGGGTACTTTTTATCCCGGGAAAGCAATATCTCCCACGGGTACGCGGGTGAGACCGCGGGGCGCAACTAGTATCTTAATAATTGACTTGTCGCCAAGATGAAAAATGGATTACTTGAACAGAACTTTCTAAATTATAAGAATTAGTTTTGGCCGTCGTCGGGTGGCGTTCTTGCTCAAGGCTTTTGGCGTGATCTTAAGTCTACTCTTGTTGACTCAGGAAATGGACTTTCAAAAGGGCCATAGGTAATAGCTTTGCTACTTTATAATCTTGGTTGTAACTCGTGACAATATGGTACGCATCAGACTGCCACGCGCCATATGTCCTTCTTAAAATAATTGGACTGTTTTACAAATAATTGGACTGTTTTACAAAAAAACTTAAACCGACTTCAAAGTATACTAAGAAGTAATCAAATCCTGATCTCATGACAATGGGACCAAACGGGAAGTGTACCCTTCCAGACAAAAAAAGAATTTTCCAAATCGGTTAATAAATGACGGAGTTATGAGGTAACAAACATTAAAAAAAACATACAACCGAATTGAGAACCTCCTCCTTTTTTTTAAGTCGGTTAAAAACTTAAACCGACTTCAAAGTACACTAAGAAGTAATCAAATCCTGATCTGATGACAATGGGACCAAACGGGAAGTGTACCCTTCCAGATAAAAGAAGAATTTTCCAATTCGGTTAATAAATGACGGAATTATGACGGAGTTATGAGGTAACAAACATAAAAAACAAAAAAAACAAAAAAACAAACGAATTGAGAACCTACTCCTTTTTTTTTAAGTCGGTTAAAAAAAACTAGTTTCAAAAACTCAGTTTTGGTGATGTTAAACAAATTGAGCAGGAATGTTTTTATAACTCGACTCGATTGTCCTTGATTGTCGAGTAGGTACGCTGCAATGCCGATGGATAGTAACCGCACCATGAAATTCTGATTTCGGAGAACGAATCTATTGTTCCGTGAATAATTTCCTATCAATAGCTTCACCAATACTCTGCCAATTCATTCATAATATATACAAACGCGTGAATAATCATGTTTACATTTTATAAAGTTAATGCACTGTCACCATCAATAAGAGAAACGAATGAGGGCTGGCTGTGGAGTGAGCTCCCCGCCAAAATCTTCAACTCTTTTGTTGCTTTTCAGTGATGTCGCGTATTCCAAACCTCTTTTTCTTAATTTTACTGTCACTTTTCTGTATTTTTTTTATACCACTAAGGTGGCAAACAAGCATACGGCCCGCCTGATGGTAAGCAGTTACCGTAGCCTATGGATGCTTGCAGCACTAGGTGTATCACTCGCGCGTTGCCGACCCTGAAGAAATCTCTACACGCCCTTTTTGAAGAACTCCTTGCTGTACACCATTGGGAAAACCACGGCGGGGAGCTCAATTCGCAATCTGAGCGTCCGCGGAAGAAAGCTCCTTTAAGCCCGCACAGTTCGAAACAATTCTGGTTTCAATGTGTGAGGATGGACTCCCCGTCGATGGCGAGAGTTGCGACGGTGGAAGGTAGCCGTGGGCAACAAGTCAATTCCTTAGAACACTCTCCGGTGTATATTTTTTGTATACAGCTTAGGTAGCAAACAAGCATTCGTCCCGCCTGGTGAAAAGCGGTTACCGTAGCCTATGGACGCTTGGAACACCAGGCGTATACCTCGCGCGTTGACGACCCTTCAGAAATCTCTTCACAACCTTTTTGAAGAACCCCATGCTATAGTAATTTTGCTATAAAGTAGGTTTAGCCCGTAACTTCATCCAAATGGACTCAAGACTATTTGTGAACAATCGGCTTCATCTGCGAGGCATCTGCAATGGGCACTCAATCATACCTTGACATGGGAGCTCACGGATGTTCTTGTTTGTCAAAATGTGGTTTAAATTGTTATATCTCCGGCTTGCGTTATCATAAAGAGGTACGAAAGGAGTGTAGAGTGAGTGGAGAATACTGGTATGACGGATAGAAGAGCCGAATGGAGGCAATGTACATATTGTGCCGACCCCAAGTGGATCTCAGGGAGATTTAAACTTTATTGATGATTTGATGATGAATGTACATTGTACGGTCACATACAGTTATATAATAGTAGGTATACAAGATAAAAAAAAATAGTATCTTTAATGTACAGGCACACTTCTTTTACACTTTTATAATAGAGAAGATCAAAAATCTTGCGGCATCGTAAAAATGTGGTAAAACCGTACCTCGCACTGCACTCGTTTAAACCTGGTGTTTGGATTTCCAAGCCTGGTGTAAATACACCAACTATGTAGCAGTGATTCATAGCTCACGTTATAATTACATGCTGCTGGTACATTGTGAAATTGGTAATTTAAACAAGTGTCTGTATTTTTATGTTTAATTTTAATGATCGATAAAATGTAGATTTATGTTTTTTTCTAATTTTATTTTTTATTTACGAAATAAGTTTCTTTGATCCACGGATATGACGTGTATTTAGTGTTTATTTCATGTATGCTATATTTACGTGTGTAGTGTTTAAAACCTTGCTAATATGATGTCTCAATTGTTTGTTTAGCTCAATACTTATTTTTTTCTATTACTTACTCCAGTAATAGGTGCGCTGGTTAAAGGCTCGAAAATAAACCTCATGTCATAGATCCAGGATTAAAATTCATTTGTTTCAACCTCGACTCAAAATTTTAATTAAGATTTGATCAAATAGAATAAAAACTTTTTTAATAAAAAAAAGCCTAAAGAACAGCAACAATTCTTTTAATTTTATTTAAAATTTACTGTTATAATGTGTATCGCGAAGAAAATACCAACCCCCAACTGTTTTAACATTTTATGGGTAAATTATGAACATTCATAAATCATAGATTCTATTCCTACCATTAATTCTATAGCAAATTTATAAAATCCAACATAAAATTCACGCAAACAACTTCAAAACCACAAGACGTTTATGAAATGTCTCCCAACAAAGAAAATGTAAGCGATCAGCTTGTAAAATAACGCTCATTTGCCATTCTGAATACAAAAGGCAATTCCGGGTCATCTTTCCTGCTTTGTTATTCTCTCCCCGACCTGTCCTCGATTATAAGGTAATTTACTAAAGGACCGTGATCGGTTATATGGTTAAAATAATGACAGTACGGTTGTTTCGCAATTTTTTGTTTTATTGGACCAATTTTTGTCAGATCAATTATTTCGACATTAGATTCATATTTAATTGGATACTAGCTGTCTATCGCGGTTTCACCCGTGTTTCCAGGATAAAGATAAGCTTATAAAACTCGGGGATAATGCAGCTTCATATATTAGCGAAATAATTTTCAGAAGTAGTTACGGAGATTACTCCTACCACCAAACTTACAAACTTTACCTCTTTATAATATTTGTGAAGATGATGAGAATGTAGATTTCGGTAAAATACATTTAACTGAAATCACGATTTCTTTTTCTTCACGAAAGCCCAAGCTCATAGTGGAATTCCAATCCACAACTTACCGATCATCTATCATCGTATCTTAATTTCTTTACGGAAAGAATTACATAAACATGCGTTGAATATTATCGGCGATACCCACAAGGCGCCTTATCATAAGTAATTAACAGTTTTTCTAGACATTAATCATAATGTCTGATAATGAAACATGTTCGTAACACACATTAGTCATGGCGGGTAGCTTCGCGACCTTGTCACGGCATGCGTTATCGGTTATTGTCTTATTTTGTTACGATTATAATTAACTTGCACTATATTTACCACATCGCTTTATGGATGAACCTACGATCTGGTCGGAGTCCCTCGGAGCTGCTGGATGCAAGCGGCCCAAAACTATCCATTGTGTGTACGGTAGGTGTACGGCGGAAACCTTCAGCAGTGGACATCCTTATGCTCAATATTATAAATAACAAGAAGAGAAATATAAGGTTTGGCTGAACTGGCAGAGTCAGCATGCATGAAAATGGGCTGGCTATATCTTTAGTAGAACCGATAATTGATGTGATGTCGAGTGATGATCGGCGGAATACCGTCATGCGAATAACGAAGGCTTCTTGAATAAATCCAATCTTTATGGAATGTTTAAGACGAAGAGGAATAGAGATCAGGGGGCCTACCACAAGCTCTTAAAACAAGGTTAAAATAACCTTATTTGACTTTTGTCCCTCTTTGACATCCGGCGTCAAAACAAGACAAAACACAAATAAGATTATTTTAACCTTGTTTTAAGAGCTTGTGGTAGGCCCCCTGATCCTTTGCATCTGGAAACATCCGTAAAAAATATGTTTCGTTCATAAACAGGCCATAGCTGCCACCGTTTCGTATGAAAATTCAGCAAATTGGCCATCCCGCTTGGTATAGCTATACCAAGAGGGATGGCCAATTTGCTGAATTTTATGAAGCCTATAAAGGAGTAACTATCGGAATACCCAGAAAGATTTCGAACATTACAGTTATAAGATTACATACCCCATGGGCCCATACCCAGAACATTATCTTCTTATTCACTATACCACATGTAACAAACGTTGGCCGTAATTCATTTCCAACATCCAAAACTCAAATATTGGTGAAGTAGAGCATATCCATGAAATATGTAATCCTTACAGTGAATAGACAGATGTCGGCAAGGGCTGCCAGCAAATGACGAGGTGTTTGCGTTTCAAACCGCTGAGTGACATTTCAATACAAATTACCGTCATTTTACACAGTTTGCAGAGCGAGCGCTTTGGGCAAGTTTCTTAGATACTTTGAAGGAATGATAAACCATTAGTTTAAGCAAACAGAACTTGCAGTTTACTGAGCAAGTTTTCCGTTTATTATGATCAGATTTTAGCTTCATGCTGGGTACGTAAAAGATCCTCGTCCTCTCATAGTGCCTGCCTGGTATTCTCCGTTGAAAATCCCTCGCATGCACCTACTGGTATGTTCCAATATCTTCTGGGATTTGTGTTCTTACAATCTTTGGCCACATCATCACCTACAATGGTTGTAGTCAAGCATACGACTATCAATATTAAAAAAATACACCCAGCGCTGAACATTAAGTAAGTAATTATTTCACTTTAATCCAGGCGATGGGCATGTCAAGAAAATAAAACTCAATTTCAACATAAATAGAATGTAAATTAGGTTGTTCAAAAGAAAACTGCCTCTATCGACTTGCGTTCATAAATTTTTCGCACGAGGGGAGAACTGGGCTTGGATGAGGTACCTACTTGGATACCTTTGAACATGTCTCGAAGGATCTTTGATCAATAAGCTTGGATTTTAAGCTTTCCTATCTACATGTATCTTTATATTCAGTTATCCGTAAAATACAATCATCAATATCAGACAGATTGGTAAACTTAATTGGCTACCGATGGAAAACGATGACGTATCAACACAATTGGCGAAATTCAGAGAATGGCCTTCAACTACCAATTGAAGGCCGAGTTCCGAACCGGTGGTAACTTCGGTGGTGATCTTCATAAGTGCCCTTCTGGGGCCTAATATAGAAAGCAAACCAGCCCCCACAAGCAGCCGGGTACTGCTTCACAAGTATGACGCGTGTGGCAGCCATCGTCCTCTTCCCCATATTGGAGGGAAGTGGGCAACACATCACACGTCGCCGCAAGAATCCCACAATGAGACTATCCAAAAAAAAAAAACTGTGCTATGATGTAGATGAGGATAAACAATAGAAACCCCATTCCACCTTACAAAAAAAGTATTTTTAATTTTCGACGGTAAAATAAATGCAGTGCTTCCATCTAATAAAATATAATAAATCTCATTAGGGTCCTGGCCTTCAGGCCTCGTAAGTCGGCGTCAAGGCGTGGCCTATAATCGCATTACGAGGCCCGGCGGGCTTCTTCTAATATCATTGTTCAAATGAGGTTTCATGGCTGCTTAATACTTGGAGACGAGTTAGTCTTGTTGTATAATTTCAAATGAGGGAAGACTAAATAGACGCAGAAGCGACACGCTTATTAAGTTATGAACATTCGGGACGTGATAGCTCATCTTATTAAATTCATTTGCACATACAAGATAACCATATTAATTTATTTACTGTCTTCAAGTAGACGGAAGTTTTTATCAAAGATTATGGCGAATAGAATGGCCATTGGATTATAATATTTTGGCTGGGGTTTGGCCGAAGGTGGTACACAAAGATGAACCTAGAGAAACTGGCTTTCAAGTATAGCTGCTGTAAGATATCGGTAGTTGCTTGAAAGAGTTCTATCCTAAAGGTGATGGCTAGCCAGACGGACTTTAAAATACCCTATCAGCGTGCTATGATTTCATCACGATGTTTTCTTGCATTAAAGCTCAAGTTCATTACAGGATTGGACCCACTCATGGCATTTAACGTCATTACCACTGAGCATCGAGGAACGTTTAGAGTAGATACCGAGCAATCCCAATTCCGCAACTAGTCAGTGCTTTTGCACTGATTTTAATTAGGACCAATCACTGCATCTATATGTTTAGTGTGTCCTTGACTTAGCCAGTCAGAGAGCATTGTAGTGGTGGTGAAGTGAGAGTGGTGGAATAGATTGCAAACAAAAAGAACGTCGTTGCGCTTCTTAATTGTTCGATGCCACTGAGGTATTATGTCAAAAATCTATATATATAAAATTCTAAGTCCTGACTGACTGATTGACTCCCTGACTGACTGACTGACTGATATATCAATGCACAGCCTAAACCGTTGGTTCTAGAGACATCCAATTTTGAGGGAATTTTCTTTGTGAAGAGTAGGTATCAACTAAGAAAACTATCGAAATTCCACCCCTAAGGGGGTAAAATAGGGGATGAAAGTTTGTATTAGTTTCGAAGATAGGGTGTCCAAATTTTGTGTTTGGGCTGAATATTGAAAATTATTTTTTACGTGTCTCATGGTTTTTAAAGATTCCACCCTCGAAGCGGGATGAAGTTCTTTTGTTTTCTTTTATTGTTGTAGAAAAATATGTCATTTGTTTCCTGTAAACAACGCGGGCGAAGCCGCGAGCAGAAGCTAGTATAGAAATATATGACAATGGATGTCTTAACTTGTATGAAGTGTAGAAACCTAATGGTGCGTCCATGCTACGAGAATCGAGCACGAGCCGAGCCACGAACGAACATTCAACGAGCCTACAACTAGCACTATGCGAATCCCTTTGTTCATGAAAAAACTGTCAATCGCGCTCGTTCGAGGCTCGCAAGCCCGTCCACGCTACGCGAATCGTGCTCGCAGTGTGCTCGTTCGTGGCTGGGCTCGTGCTCGGTTCGCCAAGCATGGACGCAAAAATTAGAAACAGAGAAAGTAATAGTCGAACGACATAAATGGCTATCTAAAGAGCAATAACAATAATATATCGAACTAATAAGTTCTTGTCACAGGCTTGGCATTAGTAATATGTACCTACTTAATTTCGTCAAGTATCGATAGCTGTTAGGGATAATAAATGTTTGGAGTGACCTTCGTTCTTTGTCAAGCTGGCGGATTTTCTGCATTATTATCTATTTAATCTATTGATGACATCATTGCGGTTTGTTAAGATGTAATGTATCAATTTCTCACGCTTGTCGATCGTCGTATATGTTATAAGTATTGTTTATTCTTCAATGTAACAATGCTTGATCGCAATTACCATATATTAACAGTATACCAATAATTAAACTAATATAGTAAACTTTGATTTCTATAGCCAAGTAAATAGGTCTCAAATTCCATCTCGTGATCAACAGTTAACTTTTCGAACTGTACCTACGGGTTATGTAAGAGGGACAATACATAAATATGAATGGTAAAATCGCAATGGGAATTAGAAATTTGTTTCACCAAGCACGTGTCACCCTTCGTGAGGTAGAACGCGTATCGCCTCGTGACCGTGCGCCTCTGTGAGGATTCACTTCAATAGGTAGTTATGTAAAATGGCCAGTACTTTATAATCTCTATTCTTGTTATGGATAATCCTTTTTGCTTTGGATATTCATGCGAGCCGTATGCTTCGGACTGAACGGTCTTTTGTGTACTCAATTGTGGTATTTTGAAGTCCAATTAGACATATTTTCTGAGTTAGACTATTTCTAATGTTGTGTATTGCACGTGACAAGTCTTGGTCCTATACCGGACCGCCTCGGGGGAACGGCCAGGTCATGTCGGACTTGTACCGGCTAAAACCCCACGGTGGTCGCCATCTGCGCTGTAGAGGGGGGCGGGCTCTCATGTTGAACGCGTACCTGCTTACCCCTCCACGCGCGGCGCTTAGATAGCTCATCCCGGGTGAAGTGTGATAGCGGGAGCTATATAGGGGGGACCCAGCACCCTCGCTGTGCTATCGCACGATGAGTCGTGAGTCGTGCGTGACCACATCGACCCATCGTCCTCCTTGGGGTCGCTTCTGAGCGCACAGAGACACAAGGCTTCCTCCTAGAATTACAATTACGTTTTTAATCCAAGGTGCGTTGGACATCTGCGGGGCTCTGCTTTATTTGTTACAAACACAGAACTCAAACCTTGTAACTATCTTCTTTTTTCTCAACAAACGCGTAACAAATAGAAGGCCCTGAAACTCCAATGAAACCAGATCCATTAAAACGTTTGTCCGCTCCCCGCTGCATTGCGATATCCGTCCGCGTCGAAGACACTCAAAGTTGCTCGAAGATAGTCCAACTTGGTGTAAGTTTCCATTGTAGCCGCTGCTGGCACTTAGTGCTTCGTAACTTAGTTAACAGCGGCCTTTGGTTCTTGCTACTTAATGTTGTAAGGTTAGAATATGTGGGTACTTAGTTACTACGAGCTGTGTTAGGGGTATGGTGTAACCTCTTCAGTTCAGATCGGAGTGTATGAAGGGGTGAAAATTCACAAAATCATTTATTCAAATAGACCTTCGCAGGCACTTATGAAAAGTCTGACTCTAATACTCTAATACCGGTTCGGAAGGTTGCATTTGCTGAGAAGAGCCGGCAATAAACTCAGCAATTACTCTTTTCAAAACAAGCTTAAATTCATTACATAGGTAATATTTACATTCTAAACGCACTGACAACAATTGCGGCAAAACTACAAAGTAGACTGAATCTATATTTAAGACCTGGGAGCCAATTCTCATTCACTCGAATTCATCACTCGTTCGTAATAAAGTTCGAACTCGTACTTTATTCGAGTGAAAATCAAGTTAGGCTATTCTGACAATTTCGAAGCCGCCATTTTTTCTTATTTTTCGAGGGCTAGCGCTCGAACTGCTTCGACTGGTCGGGACCATTCGAAACGTATTTCGAATGCGAACTATCATACACCAAACAGTTAGGCTGTCATTTCGAAACGTAATGACAGATAAATCTAAGAATTTCCGTTACGCACAGTCAATGCTATTTATTATTAAATTATAATTATTTAATAAAATTGATTAATTTATGAATTCCGGATATATCAAGATATATAAAGTGTAAAACGTTGTTTTAAATATGTCATAGTCATTCATATCTTTTTGAAATTTAATTTAAGATACGTACGTACGAATACGTTAACAAAACGCAATTATCAAGTGAAACGAAACGCATCTTGCAATTTGTATGTATCATAATGGCAACATTTATTCCTTACACTCGAAATTATTTCGAAGGTTAGTTCGATTAGTGCCGAGAATACAGGAATCGAAAAATTGACTCCGCCCCTCGAAATTTTACGGTCGAAATTGCACTCGTATTGCAAGTTCGATTCGAAGGCTAGTTCGTGGGAAGTGAGAATTGGGTCCCAGCCCCCATAGAATGTTCCTAGGCTAGAAAAGATTCAGAAGATTGCGTTCGCTGAGAGAGGCAAAACACTTTTCAAAACAAACTTAGAATCGTCTTACTGACAATAACAATGCGTTGCTGAGTTTCTTGTCGGAGTCTTCTCAGCTTTGTATTCCGAACCGGTAGTAGATTCAACTGTACGTTCAAAGCATATATTCACAAGAAAGATTTCATCAGCAATTGTCATTGTATCTACAATCGTTTAGATCCTCAATCACCACTGATTTCTCCGTCGAGATTGTATAAGGAACCCTAAGTCCTTGTCATAAGATAGTATCTACAAACCATTTGCTATCTGGTATCATGTAACAAACAGGCTGGGCTCGCAGGATGCGCAATTATTTTGTGCGCATTGCTTTGATCTCCGTGACCCCTCTAACACACGATAGTCGATAACCTCCATGTTGCCAGGACAGGTATTACTTACAATTGTTGGGTATAGTAGTCTGTTAGTGAAGGACATTCAACTGTAGATACTTTGGAAATGCCCTGTTTAGACGTGCGGGTTGTAGTAATGTTAGGAATTTTGTTTGTTTTTGATCTTGTATACAGCAGTTAAGGAGAGATGATGAGACTTTTAATTGCTAATTAATTCAGGTTCCCTGAACTTAGTTGTCTACCAAAACGTTAAACATTATATAAATGTACCATCTTAATAACTTCAGGGGCCCAAGTCTGCTATTTCAATTGTGTTCCAATGAACTTTCAGTGGTGTCAAGGTGTCAACATTGTACAGTTTTGCAGTTTTTTTATAGCACAATTTTGACACCACTGAAAGTTCATTGGAACACAATTGAAATAGCAGACTCGGGCCCCTGGTTGAAAAAGAAAACAATTTTACAGAAGGAAAATGCATTTATTCTTCAAAAAGGTACAGCAAAACAATGATTAAAAATAGATGCTTATAAATATAAAAAAAGAGATCACCATATGCTACTTTTTATCCCGGGAACGCAAGTATTTATGCCGGGCGGAAGGTATTCCCAATATCGCACAATTTCTTCATCATCATCTTTTTTCTAAGTCCACTGCTGGACACAGGCCTCTCCCAGAGCACGCTGATTTCTTGAGATCGTCAGTCCATTGGGCTTGGGGGCGCCCCACAAATCTTTTGCCAAGACGCGGTCTCTTCCTAAGATTCGTCTGCTCCATCGATCGTCTGTGACCGGCCCATTGCCACTTCAGATTGCTAATTCGTTGAGCTATGACGGTTACTTTGGTTCTTTATCGGATGACCTCGTTGTGGATTTAATCCTTCAAAGAAACCCCGAGCGTAGCTCTTTCCATAGCTCGCTGTGACTCAATTTTTTTGGATCAGTATGTGTCTGTGAGTACGTCTCGGCTCCGTAGGTCATGACAGGCAGGACGCACTGGTTGTACCTAGCTTGCAACAAGCATATTGTTTATAGCCCGCCTACGGAATGCTTAAACAACAGTTTAAAAGCAGGGTTGGTACCTGGTAAAAAGCTTTTAAAGCGTTCACAAATTGAATCAGGTTTTTATAAAAGGTTGCACGCACTGATGATAAAATTAAATGGCTACCTAGCTTTATACAGAATGATAAGTAAATTCAATTTGTGTATTTTTGATTAAACTGGATGGAAACTTTATTCTATGAGATGTAATTTTTTCGAAATCTATGTCAGGCTTTTTATAAGTATTTCCGATATTTCCTGCACGTGAGTAAGGTCGCCAGAGCTCATTGGGGAGGGGGGAAAGGTCGGTAACGCGTGAGCGATGCTTCGTGTGTTGCAAGCGTCCATATGGCTACGGTAACCGCTTACCATCAGGCGGGCCGTATGCTTGTTTACCGATTTAGTCGTATAAAAAAAAAAAAATCATTAGGATACCTACCATTGCTGAAATCGCATTAATTTTAAATACTTATCACCTTTTGGTCCAATCCTATAGTCTCGTAAGTGTTATATTTCAAAATGTAAAATGAGTATCGTTGAAATTATATTAGAGGCTAAAATAGCTTATCTTGTATTGCTCCCATATTATTAAAACATGATCGGTAATTAAAACTTATTTTTTTAAACACATTATTTTCTTTATTACGCTACAAACAAAAGCCGGGTGACAACCCTGTGATCTTTTCAGTGAGGTCACGCCCTCGCCTCCGGGTCAGGGACCCGAGATAAGGCGGCTCGCTAACGATCCAAGAAAGATGCCTAGATCGCCGCACTAATTGGCTGATATCGAGGCTATGGAGACGGGAGACAGCTTTACTTACTGGACTGGATGTGAAGGAAAATATAAACGACATTTTGTCACGGAATCCAGCAAGAACTACATTGGATTAAATCTATGTGCAAAAGCAACAATTGACAGTTAGCTGCGAAAGTCAAACTGCTCTTTGTGTAAACGCTACCTATGCTTATAAACATGCACAGCTCAAGCCGCAGCGTTCAGAAATTGAATGGAAATTTCATATACAGAGGATCCAATAACGTTTTTTTTTATTCCACCCCTAAAAGCGTTAAAATAGAGGATTATTTTACTGCTCAAGAACAGCCAAAGGGTTTTTCTATGTTATAACATTCTCAGTTTTTTTTTTCCAAATAAATAATGTAATAATCTTATCCTTTGTCCCCAGGCTGTCGTCAAGGATGGTTGCTTGCTGAAGAGCTTCTGAGTCAGGGTGCGGTGCTAATACAGACCTTACACCATGACAAAAAAGTTCGAATTCAACTGGCAAATCCCCGTACCGGAACCGCTCCTGCAGGTGAGAAACTGAACGGATTTGGATGTATTTTTGTACATAGAACCCCCAATTCAATCGGCCTATAATATATCCCGTTGAAAACGGCACCCTAAAAAGTCTTGACGGGTTTCCATAGACTTAAGATAAAGGAGTTCCGACTCTTGAAATAACGTAGGTATATTTGTACCAGCCGAGGTATGAACACGTTGTAAATCAAAGCTGATCGCCGATGTTTACTGAGGGCACCGTCGCTCCCGCCCGCAGTACGGCCGCAGTCACTATGATAGCGAGTCGATAAAATAATACGAAATTATGATTAACGCTAGGCACATGGAAGCTTTCTTCGGCCGGCTTAACTATTGGTCATCAAAAATATGTACGTACGTGTACATAGGTACCTATTTTATTTTAGGCCTCCCATAGGTCTTTGGATTTGAACTGACCTTCAAATAAAGAAAATCACTCGCACACAAGCTGTCCAAAGCGGAGCCGTATAAGGCCTATCCTCCCCTTAACCCGTAGCGAGCAATTTTCTAATTTACATTCCTCAGCAACTATTTAAGCCGAGGATTAAGGCTCGTTGAAGTTGCCCTTGAGCAATTTGCTTGCAGAGCACCTTATGCACTCTTCTCTCTCGTCCGGCAACCCTGTAACGTTATACAGTTACCTACCTACCAACGTCTTCCCATGATACATATTACACGGTTATCTCAACGTCGTTTCACTCAAATTCGACCATGAAATACTTCCATCGCGCCCATAGAAGTTTCACTTCAAAACGTTATGGCACTTACACGCTCCGCTCAAGAACCCGCTATAAGTAGCACTTCATCTCGCAGCATCCACTGCCGCGTGCCCCTATTCTGAAGCAGTCGTTCGGAACGACTTGATAATCTTTGTCTTGCCATCTGACGAATAACCAATGTTCGCCCGAGCGTATTGTTTACGATTTGTAAACAATTAGCATGTGTGAATTATTGACACTGTGGTGAACACAGAGAAAAGAAATATAATAGAGACGCTATGCTAGCGGAGCCCGCGCGCCACACATGACATCAAATGGGCATATATCAACCAAAACACGCGTCAACGCTTCGTAGTATCCGCCATACTTAGCAGAGGTGCGTAGCTCCGCGAAAAATATTAATTATGTCGTGATGCGCTATTATTTCCTGTAGGAAACGAAGTGAGGAGTCGGAGTGTAACTCAAGGAGGGATTTTCTTTCATCCATGAGTCTAGAAACCTTTATTTAATTGTGATATTTATAAAAATGTATTCGAGATTATGATAATTTTAGGTGTAAGCGATAAACTCTGATACTACTGCAAAATTATACATTGAAGGCAATGTACTCACTTTATTTGTACGCAAGGTAGCGAGCGCAACTCCGCACGTAATGTATTGCGTTCTTTCACATTCGTCGTGAGTCGTGACCTGTCGTGACCCCAAAACACGTGCATCGATAGTTTTGTTCGATCAATATCGATAAAATACATCTTTTTATCACTGATTTGATTAAGGCAATAGTTGAAAGTTATATCAATATCCGCATTCATCTGTTAAAATTAAGCTTTCAAAACGAGAATCTCGAAACAAATAAATTTTATTTCAAGGGCAATAAACCATGTAAAAATAACTTTTTTTTAATTTACTTCATCATGTTACACGTTTTTTTTACAATTCAGTATTCTTTGCACAATTATTCTTATCGAACGTGAATTTTCTTCCGGAATTTCTAAAAATATATCGACGAAATTAAAATATCGATAATTTTATTGATATTTTATCGATAACTTTCGCTGCATTAAGCGAATAGCAATAAGTGTTGCTACTCGACGCCAGTCGACGCAGCTATTACGCAATTATCAACATTATGTCTAATACGTTTGAGTTCAAAATTGCGTTCCATGAAAATAAGGCCATCTAGTGCCGAGTGGCAGAACTTTTTAGTCGATTGAATCTAGTTAGTTTGTAGATTACAAAACGACGTAAATACATTGTACGCTATTGAAAAATAAATTTTATATTAACGTAAAAAGGTATATTTTCATATGTATGACCTGTGTGATTAAAGCTATTTTTGAGTAAAATAGAAACGACCAATCAAAAGGATTGTTTATTTGTAGTACAATATATGATTTAACATTTATTTGTATGAGTTTGGCGACGCTGGTTCCGATACAAATTCTAACGCATCGCCCTTCCAGTGTATTCTCTTTTCCGTGGTGGTGAACGTGGCCTCCTTATTCTGTTAGAAAATTTGAATGAGTTTTAGCTGAGAATTAAATGTATTTTTGAGATATACGGCCTTATGAAAATCTTGCTGATTATTGTCATGTCACATTGTGGGAATGTTTTAGTTAAGTAGGTAGGTCGTGGGTCTTTCAGATCCCAGCTCATGTTCATTTGTTATCTTTGCTCTTGTATTCTGTAATATAAGACTAGATTCTGCTCGCGGCTTCGCCCGCGTGGAATCAAATGACATATTTTTCTACAACAATAAAAGGAAACAAAACAAAACAACTTCATCCGCTTCGAGGGTGGAATTATTAAAAACGATGAGACACGTATAAATTAATTTTCAATCTTTAGCCTAAACACAAAATTTGAAGACTCTATCTTCGAAACTGACGGACTTTCATACAAACTTTCAATCTCTATTTTACCCCCTTAGGGTTGGAATTTCGAAAAACCCTTTCTTTAGTGGATACCTACTCTTCACCAAGAATATACCCTCTAAGTTTTATGCCTCTAGGACCAGCGGCTGTGCGTTGATATATCAGTCAGTCAGTCAATCAATCAATCAATCCATCAGTCAGACTTTGAATTTTATATATATAGATTTGAAACTGATAAAGTTCCCAAAGCGGCAAACTCTAATATTCTTATAATACTCTTTTCCCAAATACACTCTAATATCCACACTTTTTAAAGCTACAAAGGAAAATGGAAAAATTAGAAAAATCCCTGTTATTTCTCGACCTATATTGATAATTCAAACTAGCGTTTTATTCGTATCTTTGACAAAAATAAAGTGACTGTAAAAGTGTTATGAACTGAACTGGACTCCACATTTTAATTACATAGTAATACATCAAGAAAAATGTTGCTTCTCGGAACGGACAGTATAATACATCAGTGTTCTTTATCACACCAGCCCAGGGGTTGGATTATTTACTCCTCTTATTGGATTCTAGCTCCTTTTAACTGAATAAAATGGAGCCCCGTGACTTTTCCTTTTTAGGGTTCCGTAGCCAAATGGCAAAAAACGGAACCCTTATAGATTCGTCATGTCTGTCTGTCTGTCTGTCTGTCCGTCCGTATGTCACAGCCACTTATTTCCGAATCTATAAGAACTATAATGTTGAAACTTGGTAAGTAGATGTATTCTGTGAACCGCATTAAGATTTTCACACAAAAATAGAAAAAAAACAATAAATTTTGGGGGTCCCCCAAACTTAGACCTGAAACTCTTTTTTTTTTTTTTATAAAACCCATAAGTGTGGGGTGTCTATGGATAGGTCTTTAAAAATGATATTGAGGTTTCTAATATAATTTTTTTCTAAACTGAATAGTTTGCGCGAGAGAATCTTCCAAAGTGGTAAAATGTGTGTCCCCCCCCTGTAACTTCTAAAATAAGATAATGATAAATCTATAAAAAATATATAATATACATTACGATGCAAACTTCCACCTAAAATTGGTTTGAACGAGATCTAGTTTTTTTTTTTTTTAATACGTCATAAATTGAAATTCATATCAAATACTCAGGTCTATACTACCATTCACTTATATACCTACAGGTTTGTACGGAACCCTCGGTGCGCGAGTCTGACTCGCACTTGGCCGGTTTTTATTTTAATGAAGTATAGTCAACCAACTAGGTTAACTGAGAGTGTAGTTCATCATAAGATATTTTATATTTTGCACAGAATACGTAAAAAGTAATCGGTTGGCTGGAATCCACCTGGAGGGTTGAAAATTGTTCGTCAAGCACTACCGGTAGGTTACGACCTAACTATTTACTCTAATTTCTGTGGTATGACCATAACCAACCAATCACACCATGGTGATGATTTAGGCAAAGATGGCCACACAAAGCTACAACGGAACTGGCTCGCAAGTGTCTAAACTGAGGACCTCTCCGAAAAACTATACTTAAACGATATTCGATCATCGTTGTTGTTATTAACTAAGAATTACAGTAAAACTGACGAGACGTCATCATCATCCCCACTGCTGAGAATAGGCCTCCTTTCACAAATGAGGGTGAAAGGGAATGAGCAGATACTCCACCACTCATGCTCACTGGATTGGTGGAGGTGTTCTAGTGGTCAATGGTGTTGGGGTTTGAAGCCGCCTATACAGGAGGCCTCCAACTAGCTTAACGAGTATCACAACTATGTGATACCGGGACCAACAGCCTTCCTTTACATGCCTTCCGAAGTACGGAAAAAGTTCGAGTTAAAAATTCCACTTGCCGGTCACCGATCCAGGTACCGGCCTCACCGATTGTAGCTTAATATTTCCGATTGAGTTAGTCAAAACGCACTGTAGGTGCTTAACTTGAGGATTTTCACCACATCTAAAGCCCAATTGTCAACAAAAACTTTAATCTTAATGTGGGCTAGTAAGTCGATGAAGTTTTAAGCCTGTAGCGACATCTATCAGACATCAGTTACAATTCGAAGTTCATACGCAGGAAGATAGATGGCATCACACACATCCTGCATCGCGCTTATGAAGTTTATTCGGCGATCACCTTATACAGGGAGTCCTGTTAATAATGGTCTATATAAAAACCCTTGAAAGCTGAGATTATGTCATATGAGAAAAAGAAAATTATATCCAATAAAAGTCTTATGGTTTTAGAAATATATAAGAAAATCATTATGATAGAACTGGGGCCCAAGTATGCTATTATAATTGTGTTCCAATGAACTTTCAGTGGTGTCAAAATTGTGACATTTTATAGTTTTGGTAGTCTACTAACACAATACATCATTATTGCATCATAATGGATTCGCTATGGCGTCATTATGGTGCCATTACACGCCATTATGACGCTATTGTATAATTACACTAGCAAATCTGTAAAATGTCACAATTTTGACACCACTGAAAGTTCATTGGAACACAATTGTAATGGCAGACTTTGGCCCCTGCGGAATATACCGGTAGCGCGTGACGACAAATTTTCTTGAGGGTGGTAGCCAGCCAAACTAGTACCTACTGCGAAGTACCTTACCACCTAGGTAGGTATATAGTACCTCTGTGGTTTTTGTACTATTATGTACCTATTCTACAAGCCGACAAATAAAATTAATAAAGAAATATTTATTCATGGCTTCTAACAAATAAATTGAAAAAAATAATTACAGTCAATACAATATTAAAAGGTAATTAGTATTCGTAGTGTACATGGTTGTTTGTATCGATGGGATCAAAGGCCATAAGCGATGTGGCTGATCGCAGTTGGGTAATGTGACGGGTATAATTCGGTTTAGAATTCAACTAGGTATTTTAATTTTCTAGTGTAGATAGGTAGATTCTATACATATAAATAAAATTGAAGTGTCTGTTTGTAATGTAAAAATAACAGCTTTTTAATTTATGCATATGAAAGTATATACGGAACAATAAAAAAAAAAATTACAAATAAAATATACTAGCTAACCCGTGCGGTTTCACCCGCTTACGTTTTTTTTCACGGCCTCAACAATAGTATTGTAACCGGCACGAATCGTGAGAACACTTTTGTACATAAAGTTTAAAAGTTCTTAAAGTTAAGTTATTAAAGTTTATGTTGTTAAAATGTAAATTAAATAAGTTCATGTGTTCATATAAATATATTTCAATAAATTAATTTTAATGCTTGAACTCTAAAAACATTTAAAATGTATTTTTAAAAGTGTGCTCACGACTCGTGCCGCTTACTATACTTCACAGGAATAATCTTAATGACCACGTCTTAAAGTTTTCACGATGTACAGAATGGTACGGAAGCTACACGCGAATTTTGTTCACTCACACTCGATATTCGTATAGCTTCATTTCACTTTTTTTTACTGTGTATAGGATAGGCCTGTATTTGACTAATCATGGTATCTCACCATGGTAAGAGATGTTGTGGCCGAAGGTGGTAAGCACACAAAGCCCACAAGGAACTGGCTCTCAAGTACAGCTGTCGGAACACACCGATAGGTGCTTGGCGACAGAATTCAACTTGAGGATGGTAGCCAGCCAGGTACCCTACCACCGTGCTATGGTATTTTCCTCACGATGTTTTCCTTCACCGAAAGCTCAAGCTCATTGTAGGATTCGAACCTGGCGCTATCATCTTGCCTTAACATTTTCTAGAATGTTCTACGTTTTATATGGCAATTGGTAACTTGAACGTTTTTTCCAGGGCGCCGTGTTCGACAGATGGACAGAAGAGAAGGACAATACTGAATTTGAACAGAACTGCACCTTCAAGGTCGACGAGTATGGCTTCTTTATATATTGGAAGAGTGACGGAAAGGTGAGCAAGCAATTAATTAAAATCCTCTAGATTGTGTCATTTGAAAACCAATCCTACGTGTTAGGTCGAGGATGTAAGTTTAATTGTTGCAGTCGACTCCAGACTTGTCTGAGAGTTTTATTAACATTACATAGTGGGAACCTAAGGAGAGGTAAACTGGAAGAGAAAGGTAGTAATTGCTATTTAAACAAAAATGAAGTGTGATAGGATTATTCGTTTTTGTGTTTATAATAAAAAAAAATATAAAAGTTTCATCTATTATGTATTTTGGGAAAGTTTCATACAAAAACAAAATATTACGATAAAAAATACGTCTTTTCCTTCTACACTGTACTATAAAAAAGCCACAGCATGCAGAGTGGCTAAAGAAATCTAAATATCTCCTAAACTACACAAGTTAGATTCATTACGTAAAAAACTTGAAAACAGTATTAAATTACACATTAAAACCTTATTACATAGTGGTGCTGATTCTTTTGTTTACAACTAAACTAATTTAAACTCACTATATCTCTTTCTAACAAAGAACATAAGAAATGTATGTAAAAAATTTGGTCCTGTCAAATTAGTCCAATGTTTATTTTCAATATAAATTTAGTCGCCATCTACCGCGGTTACGCCTAAATTAAATACCCGCAAATTAAGACGGCAAACGCTAATTTGACAGCTTTTAATATGTTCTCAGTTTTTTTCAATAATGTTTGTAAGAAAGAGATGTGATGTGACTAAAATTAGTTTAGTGCGATTTACAACAGAATTGGCATCAATCTCCTGTTTGAAGTCATGGATAGAGAAAAAAAATAAGTCACGTTTCATACCTACTTTATATTCAGGCATTGAATTAATAATTAAATGTATTAAGGTGTTCTCTATTTTGTTTGAGAGCACGTGGACGCTATTCGAAATATTCTAGGATTTTTTTGTACAAATGGCCCTATTTTCTTTTTCCTACATTAACACATATGTTTTAATGCGTTATTAAAGACATTTGAATGTTGCTTTTTCCTTTTAATTTCAAGAAGCAATCTTGCGTGGTTTCGGTAATATTACTACTGAGCTAAACTTTGCAACTGATTGTTGTCATTTTAAATAGTTATTGTTATTATTTTCTGTGTGTCTAATTAATATATTTTTATCTTCTGAAATCGCGTATCTATACTACCCATAAACACACGTTAGTAGTAATAACGCAGTTACTTAATGTAAGCAACCAAAACAACCGTATCAAAATAGATTCTATTAAAAAAACAAACTCGAGAATCATAGAGACGTAAACATTCAAAACTAATATGATATGCAAATAGCAATCACATGTGATACTGGATATAACTGTGTTTTTAGTAGCCAGGGTGGATTTCCCAAAAGGCACCACTCGGATTCATACATAAATTATACCGTGTTATGAAACACGCTGAAATAGCTTGCTATTGTGATTGCAAAGTCATTTTACATTTCGTGGATCCTGAGACGTTCTTCAGACACGGCTGTCTGATCCCGAACTAAGTATTTGTAGTATGGAAATCAGAATACTGACACAGAAAGCTGCAACCAATTGTTATTCTTTAAATAAAATGAGCTTGCGTTTGGCTTTTATCACGCTAGGATAAATTATGTCGAACCCAGGCGGTTTTACGATTGCCCAGAAAAGAAGAAAGGTGTCAGAATAAGGATGTTCATCCGTAATTTTTCAAATGATAAAAGAAAATACGTATCTAATATTATTTTCATAAAATACGCGACGGACTAAATATTTTTTTTCTGGAAACTAGCCTATTATAGGTGTCGGGACCACAGTCGCAAGATTATTTTGCTTTGCTGTTTGCATGATGGATGAAGAAGCAAAACTAGCGATGTTGACAACGTACTGAAGGGGAAGTCTGCTAAAATGTCATACTGACACGATACTATTGCAATTATCATTGAGCCGATGTGCGCAGTCTACTAATCCATAATGGTCTCATAAAGAACTAAAAGAGTAAGAGAACTAAACTAGTTTCAGTTGAAAATCGTCGGAAAGCTATTAGGGCGCCATTATAACGCTTTGTATTAGTAGACTACCAAAACTGTAAAATGTGTCAATTTCGACAACACTGACAGTTGTAATAGCAGACTTGGGCCCCAGGAGGAAATTCACTCAGTGCCTTGTGGTTTGGTAAAGTGATGGTGGAATCAAATCGAACATTTCCGAACACGCTCCCTAAAATACATTCTGTAGAAGACCGAAAGACTATATTGCAAAATACACTAGCAAGAACTGTAATTACTTAGGGTTGAAGGATTCGTCCATTAATGTATCCACAGAGAATGTATCACTCAAGTGAGGTGTGGCAGTGATCTACAGTCGTTACTGAAGACTTCACTTAGCTTATGGCCTAGTTGCATACAATGCAGTATTATTTGTTCACCGTTTGCCATTACGAGGGAAAAAGGAGACAACAGATAATAAATAAATAAATATCCTGAGACATTCCTCACACACGGTCTTCTGATCCCGAACTAAATGAGCTTTCGGTGAAGGAAAACATCATGAGGAAAACATAGCACGGTGGTAGGGTACTTGTTATGTACCCACCTGGCTGGCTACCAAAGTTGAAAATCTGTCGCCAAGCACCTATCGGGGTGTTCCGACAGCTGCACTTGAGAGCCAGTTCCTTCTAGGCTTTGTGTGCTTACCACCTTCGGCCAAATCATCACTCACCATGGTGAGATTGCAGTCAAACACAAGCCTATAAAGTATAAACAGTAAAAATGGACCGTATGCTTGTTTGCCACATAAGTGGTATAAAAAAAAATGCATTGCATACAGTATAGTAAGGGGTACGAGTCGTGAGCACAGATTGACACCTGCGCAGTCGCTAATTTTTCGGTCTGTTTGGCGGAATAAAGCAGGGGGGAGCGCCGAGCTGCACACGATTGGTTCGTCAGTCGATGCTCGTCGTCTATTGGATACTCGAGAGTCATTTGGCTACTGTGATTTGGCCAAAAGTGTGCATGCGCGAGCTTGCCCCCACTACTGCCTATCTGTGCTCACCGCTCGTGCCTTATACTGTAGCTACCTATAAACAATGTTGACTTTTGTTTAGAATATTAGTTTTGACCATGCATTTTCCTCATTCGTGCAATTTAATATGTACCAAATAATAAATGCAAGTAACTCTTTAACACATTAGTATAATAGTTCCAATTTTATTGCAATACTGGTTTCTGCAACACCAATTCGGCTTATCTATGACAAACAAACAAACATTGCGTCACATGATTATTAAGTAATTTAACTTTACGTCAGAATATTATGCGCCATCATCGGGCGACACGACACGACATGTCGTTGCCGTGCCGGCCCAGTGAGACAGCGTGCAGTGCAGTACAATCTGTTATTTAAAAATAATGCATCCACTGATGTCGTGGACGGCATGTGGCCGTGTCGTGTCGTGTCGCCCCAATGAAGAAACGCTCATCGAATAACATACCATTTGCTATTTGACGAAAATATGAAATAATTCTACTATGATACTTTTTTCCCGGGAAAGTTTTCGTATGTCAAAATTAAGGTGTAAGAATCACATGTTAGTCAATATAAAATGTTAAAGCGAACAGGTGGTTACGACTACATACTATATAACGCGAGAGAGCGTTGATGGCGTCATGAATACGTGAAAGCCAACTCGTCAAAAAGAAGTGCTCATTTTTAGCGACCCATTTGTTTTTAGGGCACTGCTGAGGGACGTGTGCAAGAACGGCTACTGTTGTTCGTGAGTTGGTAGGCACCTTGATATAGGTACTCGTAGTATTATAAGAGCAGTCATCTCACCATACTTTTCATACAAAAGCTCTGTACTTATGATGGCGTTTTTAAACACTTTTCGTTAGATGTTTTAAACAAATTGGTATCTTGTGAACTATATCTAGCAGTATAACTAGGCGAAAATAAAAATAAAAACCGGCCAAGTGCGAGTCAGACTCACGCACCGAGGGTTCCGTACAAACCTGTAGGTATATAAGTAAATGGTAGTATAGACCTGAGTATTTGATATTAATTTCAATTTATGACGTATTAAAAAAAAACTACTTACTAGATCTCGTTGAAACCAATTTTCGGTGGAAGTTTGCACCGTAATGTACATCATATATTTTTATCATTCTCTTATTTTAGAAGTTACAGGGGGGGGGGGGGCACACATTTTACCACTTTGGAAGTGTCTCTCGCGCAAACTATTCAGTTTAGAAAAAAATGATATTAGAAACCTCAATATCATTTTTGAAGACCTATCCATAGACACCCCACACTTATGGGTTTGATGAAAAAAAATATTTTGAGTTTCAGTTCTAAGTATGGGGAACCCCCAAAATTTATTGTTTTTTTTCTATTTTTGTGTGAAAATCTTAATGCGGTTCACAGAATACATCTACTTACCAAGTTTCAACATTATAGTTCTTATAGTTTCGGAAATAAATGGCTGTGACATACGGACAGACAGACAGACAGACAGACATGACGAATCTATAAGGGTTCCGTTTTTTGCCATTTGGCTACGGAACCCTAAAAAAGTGTGAAACAAATTCAGTAAAAGCCTCCGAAAAACAGCGGTTTTGCACAAATTTTACCTGAACTTTGGCCATATCTAATGTAAAAGTAAAGAAAACAGCTTTAAACAATGCTTGCAAATGTATTGGGGATTCTAAATAACTTTTTTTTTTTTCACAAACTTGTAAGATTACATCACAGGAAGTATGGGCCTGGAACAAGTTTTATGATATGCGAAATCATGAATGACGACCTAGCGAAACGCGAGTGATCAGCGGAATTTACCAACTGATAACCGATAGCTCTGATGGTGTCCCTCTTTTTTCGCAGTCAAACATTACGTTGGATGAAAGTACAAGCTTTTAGGCTACGCTTACGCTGAAGTTGCGTTGGCCATGAAGGGCCCCCATGGCTGATCATTTCTTTTTTCATATGGACCCGTGTTTATGGACAAGTATACTTTTCCGCCATTATCCAACATTGTTTTATTCCATAAAAAACAATCAATAAAAGCTTAAACAAACCATCTAAATTAAGGCTTAACTGTTTTTACTGCCTGTAAAATGTTATGGTGCTTGAAAAAAAAACTGAAAACGTTGTAAAAAAAACTCAAATGGGTTGTAAAATCTAATTTTATTTGAGCTATTATTCTCTTTATTCGTTTGTAAAGTGCAATACATTCGGCGGTGCCGATGACTTGTCAAAACAATCGGATTTGTGTGTCTCTTTCGTTCGTTTGATGACAGAGTAAGATGAAAGACTTGTCGAACGGCCTCGATAGTGTTGTCTCAAATAGTCGATGATTCAATTAAATAAAAGATAGTCGTCTAGCTAGGGGTCAATAAAATTCTACAGCTATTAGTGAAGTCTGAAGAACTACGAGGATTAAATTGGTTTATAAGAGAAATGATCAAAAGACAAATTAATACAGCGATGATTTTTCAGTAGTAGTAAAATAGAATGCTGTGACAAAATGAGCTTGAGCTTTCGGTGATGAAAAATTATTTTGCGAAAAACAAAGCAAGTGGTAAGACAATTCGTAGGCCTAGCCGAGTACATGGTGGGTACCGTTGTGATCTGGAAGTTGCACTGCGTTACCAGTTTCGGCGCCTTTTAGAGGTCAGCAACACATTGGCAATTCTTGTGAGATCACTGTGAGACCCTGATGTTAATGGGTGACGGTAGAATCTCCATTCAACAATATTTTGAAATAATTTATGAGTCAAAAATATTACGAGAACTGATTAAATATTTCATAATAATAAGGAAAGTAAAACTGTTGTGACGCAATACATTGATGGTTATAAAAACATAACAACGATTTTGTTATCAGTGACCAATAAAATGAATGGTTTATTTATTGTATACCATCAATAAACAATACGATTCGTCGCTCGTAACAAAACAATCCAGCCTCCCTAGACAAGATGGTTGTCGACAATGGTCATCGTTAGTAAACGATCAACCTCCTTCTCGTACAAAGGTTGATCGTTTACTAACGATGACGATTGGCGACAACCATCTTGTCTAGGCACCCTGATCAATATCTTGGTGAATACGACTTTCGAACGACCGACAGTCTACTTTTTATTTGTTCGCCAAGAAGCTTCTATGAGAGCGAGCACACGACTTATAGACATTTGCAATACCAGCGGATTGCCAATGTATTGCCGAACTTTACAAAGCTAAGAAGGCAATTCGTTCTCCAGTAAAACTGCTGTAACACACGTCAATGTATCATAACTGCATCGGTTTAAAAACAACACCCATTTGCAATAAAAAAAACCCATCAACAACTACATCGATAAACAGTCTATCGACAATCACCCAACACTATTCCCGATGTTGATTTATCGTTACATTCCGATGGCTTTACAGTTCTTGTTTCAGTAGTCAGGTGATATAGACATGAGGTATTTGTAAGCGCCATACACATGATGTAAACTGTTCACGCTGTTTAGTGGGAGTTAGAATACACGCGATCTGTTGAATAAATAGTCGTACATTCAATGACTCAGATGGGTTATGGCTTTTGTACTATTCGTGGTGTTTTCATCCATGTCAGATGATCAAATTAACATTTGTGTATTCAATATATCTTAAGATTTGTTACTGAATAAGGTTATGCTTTGACTAGCTTTGAGAGAGGTAGAGCGTAACGTTTATTCGCTCTAAGAGCAGCTCGACTGGGGAAGTACCTCCACCTTAAAGAATACCGCAGCCAAATAACTTTGTCGTGTTTCTGCGCGTGAGTGAGGTCGCTAGATCTCATCGGGGTGGGAGCTCGTATGTTGCAAGCGTCCATATGGCTACGGTAAACGTTTACCATCAGGCGGACCGTACGCTCATTTACCGACTTCATTGCTCTTTTCTTTTGAGTTTAGATTCTGCTACGCAATAATGCTTGCTTAGATAGAAATAATAAATGTGTCATTTTACAGGTCTGTTTGTTCTCCATCTGAGCTTAAATATATATTTAAGTAGTTTATCAGTTATCTGGTTTTATAGTACAAACTTTGATTTGCTTAGGATCAGATGGCCGCGGGCCATGAGAGCCCGTGTGAAGAACGTCCGTATTATACTTATAAAATTTTTGTTACTTAAAATATCAACCACAAAATGTGTATCCTCTCCGATAACCAGTGACCTTTTTACCATGACAATGTACCCGTATGTAAAGTAGAAAGGTAGAATAAGAATAAAAGCGGTCCCTTCACATCTCCGGAAGCGCGGAGGAAGGCTTTTCAGGAAACGTTTCAGGTGCCGCCCGCCGGAACTCCTATTGTCGTATGGGATCTGTTGCTTACCATATTTTCTATTGTACCTATAGGCGTGAGGTGTTATAGTCTTTTGTATTGGAATGTGTTGATTATTTCTTTTTAATATGAGAGAATGATTGTTGATTTTTAATGTTTATATCGCGTTGTTTACATTTATTTTATGATATTTTTTAATAAACAATAAATTGACTCAGAAATAGGTCTGAATAAAAGTATAAAATAACTATCTCTTCAATTAACAAATTGCCTCGTAATATTGAGCGAAATCTTAGTTACCGTCTTATGCCACCCGTACGTCGAGTATGAAAACATTAATAAATTAGGAACTGTATTCTAAAATTCATACTATTAGGGGCTACGTCGAAGACTTTGACGCTAGACGCTTTGACATAGTTAGTCGTAGCTAGTCAGCCTGAACTTCAAAGACGATATAATACATACATAAGCGCGCCTCGTCAACGCGCGAATGTTTACGCGCGTTGACGAGGCAATAAACTCAGCAATTACTCTTTTAATTAAGTGATAACCCCGGTTATCACTTTACGTGCTTTCCGAAGAACGGAAACGCTCGATTTTAAATACCACTAGGCGGTCACCCATCCAGGTACCGACCACGACAGACGAAGCTTAACTTTGCCGATCGATTTGACTGCCCGCGCACTAGGCAGCCAGGCTGCGGCAGCCGAAATATTGATAGAAATTCGTGGCTGCCTAGTGCTAAGCCTGGCCACCGCAGCCTGGCTGTCTAGTGCGCGGGCAGTCTAAGAACTGCTAATCATGCTACACCACGAGCGTTTCACTACTGAGGCGAGGCGACTGTTGGCGAGGTACTAGTCACCAATACCACCCAATTGACCCAATACATTGCGTCCACATGATTCGTGCGATTTTAAAATACGCGCGTAAATCGCGTGAAATCCCATACTTTGACTCGAGTCGTAATACGCGCGAGAGAAATGCGGCGAAATTGGACAGGGTCTCACCATCCGGGCCGTATGCCTGATTGCTACCTAAATAGTAAAAAAATGCAGGATTATGCTGAGCTGGTAGCCAATTTGTCAACATACAAATGTTACTTGTTATTTATATAGATTTTATCTTCATTTCTTGCTTTCGCATCGATTCACCGTTGAGTATCCAACTTATTCAGTGATTTTTCTGAAAAACTTGTCCGATCCAAAAATAATCCTATATCTGTGTGCCTCATCTAAATCAATTCATCTATTGCGTGATTTCACAAACATCTAAGCCTATAGATTTATAATTTGAGTGAGACTTAAAAAAAAAGAACTTAACTAATAATGTAACTTTAGAAAACCGCATCACCCAGGTACTCCTACACCGTCCTCGACAGCCAGTGAGTCTCGAGCCCACTGTCCAGGCATGTTCGACATGCGACCTACTTCCAGACAGGTCTCAATTGAACAACGAGATCATATCGCACCCGTCAAACGCATTCACGTTGCAGATAAATGGAATATTATTTTGTTCTACTTCGCCTGGAGCTTCGAGCCATTATTGAATTAAAAGTTACTTAAGAGTTGTGCCACAGCGTTCCTTGGAAAATTTTGTTACTATTGTCAAAGTAGTTGTGGTGTCGCTGTGTCTGGGAATGTGAGTTTGTTATCTCGGAAGTTTTCAGGTGTTATACTGAGGATTCTTCTCATGAACTAGTACGTTTGTTAGCATTTTCCATTGACTTATATATTACTAGCGTAAGGACCGGGCCAACCGCGCGACAAAATGACACCAACGCGGTGGCTCTAAAATGTTCAGTTTAGGGCCAACGCGACTCAGTCGTCTGCGGTCCGCGGAACAGCTCGCTCGTCCATTGCTTATCTCTCTCCCGCATGTGTGCATTGTACGCACATACAAAGTTACATCGTACACCTATGCAACGCGGCACTACGTAGTTCGATCGATTTTAAACAAATGGCGGTACTTGTATGAAGAAGTTTTTTGCAAAATGTTCCGGTGGGCCTATTTGATTTTTGAAATCATTGGCATTTACCCAAAGAAACGCAATGGCGTTCATTTTGTTTGAAATCTATTCCGCCAATTCTCCAACACTGATAATGCGCACTGATTGGCTAAGTTAAGGACACACTAAAAATTTTGATGCAATGATTGGTCCTTACTTTTCAAAAAAGTGTAGCACTGGCAGCACTGGTTTACTTACGCAGAATTGGATTACTCGATATTTAAGCGACGATGAGGATTGTTCAGGTAATTTATGGGGTGTTAATGTGGAGTGTTCCTGTGGTGAGTAAGGACGCCAGACCTTTATGAGGAGGCACAGAGTCTGCTCTCATCTCAACCTCTCTTCAACCCCCTTTTTGGGTGTCAAGAGATTTTTCCAGGGTCAGCAACACAGTGATGCCACTGGTGTTGCAACTGTTGCAGGCGTCTATAGGCTACAGTAAACGCTTACCATCAGGGTCATCGCTCACTATGTCAGCTAGTGGTTGGATTGAGTTGAGGCGGTGCCGGGGCGTTACTGCGATGGATCGGTGCTGACATAGTGAGCGAAGACCCTAATAGCATAAAAGAAACATAAATCTCAAACAAAAAGCATACCTACTAACCTAATATGAATACACCTCATATTCATAAACTCCAGTTTAATGACTACATCATCTTTGCATATCTCTGGTCATTATAAAAGCCGCAATATACGGCCCTCAATGGCCCTCTGAGCTCTCGACCTTGCCTCTAACGAGCTGCTGTAAGTTGGA
Source organism: Achlya flavicornis (assembly GCA_947623365.1). NCBI lineage: Eukaryota > Metazoa > Arthropoda > Insecta > Lepidoptera > Drepanidae > Achlya > Achlya flavicornis. The sequence continues at coordinate 13,365,168 of OX392482.1, forward strand.
CCTTATACTGTAAGTGTAAAGTGTCATTTCGTTTGATGAGGTGGTGGAACAAGCGCTGGAGTATGTTAGGTAGTCATGGCACAGATTAAAGACGTAAGTCATGGTTAGATTGAGGTTTCATTTTCTGGAACATTAATGTATTTTTGTTAAGAAGACGCAAAAGTTTGTGAGGATTTTGTTACTTGTCACGCAAAAACTTTTTTTTTTATACAACTTAATCTGTAAACAATCATACGGCCTACCTGATGGTAAGCGGTTACCGTAGCCATATGGACGCTTGCAACACAAGAAACATCGCTCACGCGTTACCGACCTTTCCCCCCTCCCCTATGAGCTCTGGTGACCTTACTCACGCGCAAGAACACAACTTTACACAACATAAACTTATTTGGCTGCGGTATTCTGTAAGGTGGAGGTACTTCCCAAGTCGACCTGCTCTTTGAGCGAATAAACGCTTTGCTCTACCTCTCTCAAAAACTAACTAACTAACTACTGAACGGATTGGAATGTTTGGTTTCAGAAAGGCATTCTTTCGGCGGCCGCACTGTAATATACTTCTCATCCCGTGTAAATTAATAAGGATATTAATTATTTAATATGACGTCTGGTCGAAGCAACACGTGACCAAAGTGCTGGTTTTTATTTTGGGCAAAGATTAAGCATTGCCATACAACGTGGCAATGCAGCCATAATTTTGGGCATGTTGCCTACTGGTAGCGGCTTGTTAGATTTGTTATAGTTTTTAAGTTATTTTGTGTCTTCTTTTAAATCTTGAATATTAATAAACAAAAATTTATATTAACGTTAATGGCTATAGCTTTGATGTTACCACTGGACTCTCACAATAGCTATATTTGGCCTGCATTTGTCACAACCCCACGCTGCCTTTACAACCCACATAAACAACCCACCTCTGAAGAAACGTGCATATTCCAATTTCCGTTATAAAATGGAACGTGTCTCTAAAGGGACAAAGCAGGTAATTTCCAGTAAGCCATATTACATCCTAGGGCTCTGCTGATATCCAGTTCAATTTCCTTTACGGTAAGGAACTACCTACCGTGTGGAAAGGAAAGCGGGATTTATTTATTAGTATTTACCTATACTAGGTGTAGCGAAGAGGGTGTATAGGGTAAGCCCCAGTTTTGGCCAGTGCCCCGGTTGTGGCCACTTGCAATTTTGAAAGTCAATAAATAAGGCGTTGAGACCTGACTCGTTTATTGTCTATAGTAAGTCTATCTTCTATCTTCTATATATATAAAAATGAATTGCTGTTCGTTAGTCTCGCTAAAACTCGAGAATGGCTGGACCGATTTGGCTAATTTTGTGTTTGAACTATTCGTGGAAGTCCGGGGAAGGTTTAAATGAAGGGAAGGGTAGGGTATTACGCGAAAGAAGTCGCGCCGGGCAGCTAGTAGTAAATAAAATCTTTGACGATGATAGCTTTTGACGGGCAATTGTAGTGGCGCAGTAAGTAAGTGTATAGTAACTTTTTTGAGACACTGTAAATGCAAAAATAATATAATAATTTTCGAGAAATCCTTGATAATTAATCGATATATTATATCATGTAAAAATTTTTATTACTTGCGTTGATTTTAATTGAAACATACTAAATGAATGTCTAGGAATTTGATTTTGAATGTTATTTTGACAGTCATACTCGTACGTAGTATTTATATACTCTGAGGTCATACCAAATTGCATCAATGTATAACAGATGTATGTCCCGGGTGGGAATCGAATCTAAGACCTGCAGCGTGATGGTAACTAACTTAGTGCTAACTTTTTCGGGAGAAATAGATTTTAATCTCTCATGTTTGAGATTAATCATCAATATAGTTGTAAAGTGTTGAGTATTGAAGAGTTTAATTAAACTATTAACTTAATTTATCAAACAACTTAATTAACTTGTTTGATAAATAAAGTTTGTCTTCTGAGTTAAGTTTGGTTTAAAGTATGAAAGCTCACGACCATTCCAAATCCACAATAACAAACCATTTTGCGACGGAGGAAACGAAATTGTGGTCTTCCTATAGTATTTCTAAGATATAATACTGAACGTCTCTGTTTGTCTGCCCGTTAGTTCCCTTATAACTTGAAAACGTGAAGATAGCTAATTTGTAGTGACGTCTGATGCCGAGAAGAAGGTCCCGGGTTCGAATCCTACAACGAGCTTGATCTTTCGTTGAAGGAAAACATCGTGAGGAAACCATAGCACGGTGTTAGAGTACTTTGTAGTACCCACTTGACTGGCTACCACCCTCAAGTTGAAAATCTGTAGCCAAGCACCTATCGGTGTGTTCCAAGAGCTGCACTTGAGAGCCAGTTCCTTCTAGGCTTTGTGTGCTTACCACCTTCGGCCACATCATCACTTACCATTGTGAGATTGCGATCAAACACAGGCAAAAACAAATGTTGTAGAATTTTGATACGGTTTGTTTCCTAGAGAAAACAAGCACACCGACCTGGGGCTCTACCGCGTAACTTTGGTGGTAATCGTAACGAACACCACCAATAACGCGCACGCGGTATGACTCGACGATGACCTTTCGTGGGCCCTGATTGGATGAAATTCATTAATGGTGTTCGTTACGATTACCACCAAAGTTACGCGGTAGAGCCCCGGATGGTAAGCAATTACCGTACCGTATTGACGCTTGCAACCCGAGGGTATCAATTGCCCTTAGCCGCCCCTGCAAGAACCACTTCACGCTCTTCGTGAAAAGCCCACAATGTACCCCCGTACCAAATTACACTGAAAAAATAACTGGGGACGATTAGGTCCAGAGAATTCTGAAAAAAAAGAATTTAAAACGTCCAGAAGGATAGTCGCCTCTATGGGAACATGAAATAAACAAGCCAGAATTGACAGTATTTGACAGCCGTGCGCAGTACGAACTGAGAGCGATTTGCTCAGGGAGCCCCTCAAGCGGAGTGAAATTAAATGTCATGCTTTAGTAAGGCGGATTATCCATCTGGGTAGAGGCACGATGCCCTATGAAAATCTTTGGTCCAGATATGTTTAGAATACTCTCCATCAATATGTAACAAGTGTTCGTCATTTGTTTCAGGACGGTGACGTCATCGAGCTGTGCCAAGTCAGTGACGTGAGGTCTGGCGGCGTGCCAAAGGTAATCTCGGTCTGGTTTATACCATCGTAAAATCATTTTTATAACAAATCGTGCACAATGTGTACGCAGCAATTACTCAAGTTGGTTATGCGGGAAGCAGTGAAAAAGTATTTATGCGCCGCAGACGAAAAAAAATAAGCATGTACTGATGTGTGCAGATGGACCTTATTACAAAGCGACAAGGTTCATTTACATAATCATCATTTATTTTAACTATAGTAGGTATTATCATCAACCATAGCTTAAACATCACCATTGTGTATTATTTTTACCAGTGTTTGGTAAAAATAGTATTTGTATGCCAAGATAAGAACTTTTAGTGACCGACCATTGCCTGGCAGCAAAAAAAACATGAAGAATAACTTTTTCGCTATCCGAATAAGTACAATTCTTTTTGCTAGGCTAGACGGTCGTTTTGTCCGTGTTTTTAGAATGTTTATTCAACATAATAACAATTCTTTTGACTAGACAGACCATTTGTAAGAACTTTTTTACTATTTCCAAAAGAATGTAATTTATACACTATAATAAAATAGTAAGGAAAAGTATGCGGCATGTAGGTATTAAAGGACCCTAGCCCTAGATTAAAAATGTTTGTTTGTTCAAGGATCACTAAAAACCAATGGATCGATTGCAATGAAATTTGGCATGCAGAAACGGCTACATTTTGTCCTTGGAATGCGGATGAAACCACGCGGCATAGCTAGTTCCCAAATAAAATATTATCAAAAGATAGTGTACACGTTACGCCAAACGCTAGCCGCGATGAGGTCACGCTGTTTTCAACATGGCCGCAAAATAAATATTTAACCTGAAATGTGTTTGCAAGCGTATTACGGGAATGGGAGAGGATTACGGTAGTCTCTTATATCACAATAATTTTCGATAAATATTCACTAAAAAACACTGTCACTTGATAACGTGTCGCCAGAATTTACGGTATCTTGTATCTGCTTTGATTCCAATGACCTATAGTAATTTAAAAGGTCCCACACACTCTAACAATTAAACAAGATTTAGTACAGTGACAGTTCACTGAATTGTTCATACGACACAATATGATACAGGTTGTGTTTATTACCGGTTTGCTTTCGACGTAAGACTTACGATATCGAAACCGAAAGTGCTTATTCACGCCATGAATGACTCAGGTATTCCCACAGATATAAATATAAATAGATGACGTTCGTGGTGTATGTACTTCACGTGCCAAAAGGGAGAGCAATGTTCTTCTTTTGAAACTGCTTCGCGCGGACAGGGAACTCGCATAAGCCTGCATGTCCACCAGAGATGTGAAGCGAGGGATGTGTTTAGCTGACAAATAGGATCGCTTCATTTTCACGTTATTGCTCTAATGTCATCCTAACTAAAGCGCTCTTATGACATGGTAGGTAGAAAAAAAGTGGCACGCTGGTTTTCATACGGATGGAGGGACTTGCGTTATCTATTTAGATGTATGTCTGTCGACTGAGTACTATATGGTAAACAAAATAATTTATTATATTACTAATGAATTGAGAAATAAAGCACTGCACTTTTAAATGATTTTACTCTTATATACAGAAGGAGAGAGGTAGAGCATAGCGTTTATTCGCTCAAAGAGCACCTCGACTGGGGAAGTACCTCCACCTTACAGAATACCGCAGCCAAATAACTTTATGTTGTGTAAAGTTGTGTTCCTGCGCGTGAGTAAGGTTGCCAGAGCTCATAGGAGAGGGGGGATAGGTCGATAACGCGTGAGCGATGCTTCGTGTGTTGCAAGCGTCTATATGGCTACGGTAACCGCTTACCATCAGGCGGGCCGTATGCTTGTTTATCGACTAAGTTGTATAAAAAAAAAAAAAAAACTGACTGACATATCGACGATCAGCTGAAACCGCAGGGTCTAGATATTTAGTTACTAGAAATTATGAACTTAGAAAGAGGTTTTCAAAAGACTACCCCTAAGAGGGTAAAATAGGCGATTACAGGTAATTTTATCTATTGCTATCGAATCAAGAAACACGATTATGTAAATTCCGCTGCCTTCCATCGTATATTTACAAAACTCTACATCTCACAGGATTCAAAACTAAGCTCCAATCTGCTGAACAAACATGGAGATACCCTGGAAGACAAGTCCCTGACGATCTGCAGCGGGACTGACTACATCAATATAAACTACCAGCATGTTGTATGTCCTGACGCTGCTACGGCTAAGGTCAGTGTTTCGGGCATTTTCGGAACATAAATTAGAACATCCTGTGGTTGTAATCTGGTTCGCATATTTATGAGGGTAGTTTGAGATAAAGGAGGTTTGTATTTTACGTGCCTTCATTCCATTCCCATTTCACTTCCATTGTTGGATGACCAGATTAAAATTAAATTCTGGTAAATACAAGCTTAGATTAGAAGGAAAGGATAGGCCGAAAATACATAAAATGAAATAAAATTCATTTTAATCGACCAATGTTTTATTGTATGGTTTTTCCCATAGTAAAAGTTGGTCATGATAACGGGTTCTTGTATGCCCCTTCGGCCTAGTACACTTTATTCTGTCAAACCTTGTAATGCTAAAGAAAAAACTATAAATACTGCAAGTAGGTACCTATTTTGACTCACATACCAAATACTTAGATATAAATCTAGATCAATATTGTAAAAATCACTGACTATCTATTTTTATCACTAAAATAATCTTTAGAGGAAACCAGGGCCCAAAATACCGCGTATTTATAATTTCCCTTTGATGTTTTCTTATCGATAAGATACGATTAATCGCAATATTTTTAACCGACTTCAAAAAAAGGAGGAGGTTCTCAATTCGGTTGTATTTTTTTATGTTTGTTACCTCATAACTCCGTCATTTATTAACCCGTTACACTTCCTGTTTGGTCCCATTGTCAACAAATCAGGATTTGAATACTTTTTAGTGTACTTTGAAGTCGGTTTAAGTTTTGTGTAAAACAGTCCAATTATTTACCAGTAGAATACTCCTGAGTCAGTACAAGATACTGGATAATACTGACTTTAGTTAGCTGGATGAGCTCTGGAACTGTATGAAGAATATATGGTACTAAAAACTAACTGGAACTAGACTTTAAACTTTTTTTAAAGTTTTAAATATAGAAGTATAAATAGGAATTTAAAAAAAAAGATTTTTGCAATCTTTCGCAAATCAGGATCTTTTTATATCTGGTCTTATTATTATTTAATCGGTAATCCATGTTCCATAATTATAGGGAGTTTTTATTATTCATCGCAAAGCGGGTAATTGAATCGAATATTCCTTTGAATAAAAAATCAAAAGAAATTAAAGTACAAAGTAATTTGAAAGTAGCAACAATTATAATCAAAAAAGAATAACTATGGTAAGAATAGTGAAAATTTACAGTGTTTCAATAAGACATATCGGTAGGAATACTCGAAATTCGGCATCTGATCCAATGGAGAGATGATAATGTTATTAATTACTCATTATCAGACCTTAATGAGATAGTGGTCTATACTTAACTTATCTAATTTAAAATAATGATTCATAGATATTACAATGTAATCCATTAGGTATGGTTGCAAGAACTCAGAAGGATCACTCATAACGTCAAAGCCAACAACGTGTGTCCTATGACCTGTCTAAAGAAACAGTAAGTCAGCCAATGCTTGGCCAAGCATGGTCAATGTTTCGCGGTGTATTTGATCAAACATTCGTCATCGATAATGACAAATGTTTGTGGCGCTTTCGTCTCTTGTGAACTTTTCTAATTTTAAAAATCTCTGAGAAAAACAATTGAATAATGCATCATTTTATACAGGTTGCTTCTCTTTTTAAGGCATGTTAATGAACCCCAATTTGCTCAAAGCAAAATGAAAAGTCCACAAGTGATTTTGCACGTACAAATGCATGTTTATTTGTTTAATTTGCTTTCTGCTGAAGGTATGGAAGGAGTCGCTCCGGGAGATCACTCACAATAGCAAAATCAACAACGTCTGTGTTAGAACGAACCTTATGAAACAGTACGTAGAGTACCATTTTATATGCTACGTTTTAGTTTATGTTTTGTTAATTGAGTTTGCTTAGATTTCGTACTCTTTAGACTCACAAACCTTGCAGAGGGTTAGAAATAACAATTAATTTTATCATTGTTGATGTCAATTATTCATTTTAGGTAGCAATATAGTAATTTTGGAAATCAAAAGCAAAATCATGCTAAATAATTCAAATCTCAAATGGGCGTAACTACCGGGCCAACCGCGCGACGAAATGGCACCAACGCGCTGGCCCTAAAAAGTTCAGTTTAGGGCCAACGCGACTCAGTCGTATGCGGTCCGCGGAACATTTCGTTCGTTCATTGTTTATTTTTTCTTGTATGTGTATATTGTACGCACATACAAGGTTACATCGTACACCTATGCAACGCGGCACTTCGTAGTTGATCGATTTTAAACAAATAGCGGTACTGTTTACTTGTATGAAGAAGTTTTTTGCAAAATGTTCCAGTGGACCTATCCTTAGTTTTGAAATCATTGGTCCTTCCTTCCTGATTGGATTATGACATTTCTGTGTAGGAATTAAAACAGCGCCTCTAGCGGAATACTTATGGAACAAATGCGATAGTAATCGACTACGTAGGCTACAAATCACGTTGCAGCAAGTAATCAAATACCCATAATTTTCCCCATTGTACCCATATGTAGTAATTAATTAACCTATTGTTACAAAGAAAGAAGGGAAAGTCAAACAAATAAATCACAAGGAATCTCACTGCGCAATTGCTTACCCCGAGGGTAGTCGTTAATTAATTGGAAATCGATCAATAAATTGCTCTCAAGTTTGTTTGTTTACTTAACGTTGACTTGTGCTTGTGCTATAAGTGAAGAAGTAACTTCGATATTACTTTTCCAATCCAATCACTTCGTGATTGAGATTTTTGTCCTTGGATTGTGTTGGATTGGTCCAAAAACGGAGATAAGGTCCTTTTGATAGTAGTTAGCACACGCGCGGTATATTTTTTTTTGCGACAGGAGCGTAATGCCAAATGTGAAAATCTATATCGAGCGAATAATAAATGTTTAATGGCGCCTTTTGATAAGAGCGGGGCTGCGCTCGTGGTGTAGCATGATTAACCGTTCTTAATCGATCGGCAATTTAAGCTACCACCTTCGTGGTCGGTACTTGGATGGGTGACCGCCTAGTGGTAATTCAAATCGAGCGTTTCCGTGCTTCGGAAGGCACGTAAAGCCGTTGGTCCCGGTTATCACTTAATTGTGATAGTCGTTAAGCTAGTTGGAGGCCTTCTAGGCGGCTTGAAAACTCCAAAAGTAAGTTGACCACTAGCTTTCCTCCACCGATCCGCAGTGGGCACGCGTGGTGGAGTATCTGCCCATTCCCTGTCACCGTGATTTGTGAAAGGAGGCCTGTGCTCAGCAGTGGGACATTATAGGCTGGTGATGATGATGTGGCTGCGCTGCCGACTGGGCAGTCGACCCTTCGACCAAAGGGCGCCAAAAGACAATACCCTACCCTGAGCAAGGGCTCGGGCCGGCGCTGGGTTTCCGTCATAAAAAGCAGCATGCCTTCCCCATAGGTTGTCTGCGTACCAAATTTGATCACGATCGGTTATGATTATTGAATACAAATTATACTTAATCACTTACCGGGTAATTCCTAGAGTGCTACAAAGTTATCTTTTTATTTCATCTTGTGGAATACCCCACTTAAATAAGGATTACTTTAATCACTCAAATAAGGACACCTTTAATCACCTTAATCACTTACCAGGAATTCCTAGTGTTAAAAAGTTCTATTCGTATTTCAACTTGTGGTACACCCCACTAAAATAAGGACAACTTTGTCTATAGTGCGATGTGTGAATGATATTCGATGGTGTTACCGCCCGTACTAGAACGAATGTATAGTGCGGTTAGGTAGTTCATTACACAGACAGCATTTTATTTTCTTTATTTCTACCGACATACCTATGGCGTTTGATAGTTCGCTCTTTGTCGCAAACCGCCTCAGGTTCGACAATGGACCTCTAATTATCTTTCCCTACTTTACTATTATGTTTAATATAAAAGGTATATCTAGGTCAACACCAAACCCACGTGAATTCTTTTCAACTTATTTTCGCCAAAACCAAAAGGCTTTTGGTACTTTGTCGTTGACGTCATCATTGCGATCAATTGGATCTAAAACAATGGCCCCAAATAAAAGGTGCGGAGATTTAGATGAAATAATCCATTTAAATCCAGATTTGCTTTTGATCTTGTGAATAAATAGAGAGTTCTTTAGAATGATTGATAGCTTTCGATTGAAGCTATTTTTAGTGATCGATCCGTACCCAAAGGGACCAATGGGCAACGGCTTTACATGCCTTCCGAAGCACAGAAAACGCTCGACTTGAAATACCACTGGGCGGTCACCCATCCTGATACTGTCCACACCGGTGGTTGCTTAAGAGGAAAGGATGGCTGCAAGAAAATTGAAAAATAGGTTTTTAACATATTGATGTCGTGCTGTTCCCGAGCTATCCCGCCCTAGGGCGATAGAGACGACTACAGCTTGGACCGTTTATACCTATTTTAAATTAGACGAAATCGCTATTTCGTAATCCCCGGTTTTCTTCTCCAAAACTGGATCGATTTAAAAAAACGAATCATATTAAGGAGGGCTTTATGTTGGCTATGTCTGTCGGTTTTCCTTTGTTGTTTTATATTGGTCAAATTTGTTCGCTGGACGTCTGATAAGGGCGTTAAAAATGGTAAGTTTTTGTGATTTTAGAAGGCTCCTAATTCTTATAATAATTAATTTATGGAGAAAAACACAACCGAGGGACATACAGTGGTACCTACAGATTGCATGGTAGAATAATCATTGCTCTACTGTCATTATCCAGAGAGGAAACTGAGGATTACGTTTGTATGGAACAAATGAAGCTATACCACGAGCGATCCCTCAATGCTATATTCTACGTGCTAAATTAAACGAAGCCTATATTCTTATTTAGGTTATTTGTTGTTCCGCTAAATGCTTGAAACCATAAGAAATATTACCAATCTATTCCGCTTTTCAGAGTATCCATTCAAGTTCACACAATTCTGTATTCTATACGTTTGTTAACACAGTCCTTAATGCATGGTACAGATGACAATGGATTGTGGTGACAAGGTACATAATATGATATCTCTGGGAAGGTACGTGTTGTACATGAAAGCGAAGTTTCAAATATCCTATCTAATATCCTACCGGAATCCGGAATGGCTCACTTCAGATAGACTAGTAATGTTAGGACACTGCGTGGCGTTATTTTTGTAGCGGGAACGCAAGCTGATTAATTTATACTAATATCAGTGGAACAGTTTTTATGTTTGTTTAAACGGGCTATTCTCTGGAACTACCAGTTGGAATCGAAAAATTCTTTCCCTAATAGGACGGCCTATGATTATCTAATTATGTAGTGATCGTTTTGGAACCCCTGAGGTCTTTTGTTTATCGTTTAATTACCTATTGTTAAATACTTTTTTTATGTAACCAAAATTTATAACGAATGTTGTGACTCCTTAAAAAGTTGTACATTTATTTCATTTTCTATTTAAGCTGGTTTTAACATTTTTTTAATGTAACAACTACTGGGTTTCCTAATGAAATAAATAAATAAACAATAATTCTTCCGTCCTGCAAAAGGATTTCTCTCAGAAAAGCGCGCGTCAGTGTGCTTACTTATTCTCCCAGCGGTAGACGTCACATGCTGTCGTGCATCTCAGTAAAAGTAAAATCAATTTCATAACTACAGGATGTCCCAGTTTAAAGTTTTGAAGACTTCTTCAGTAGTTTGGGAAGTGGTACCCCACTGTGCTGTGGCGGATTGGACAGGGGCCAAATTGCTCCGGAACCCCGGAGTTATCTAGGTCTGAGTAATTATTTGTAAAAAAAACTGGCACTTTTAATTTAAAAACTGTTGATTGCGGTTAAAATAAAAGAAGATAAATTGAGAGCTCATATTTGAAATTAAATACATATGTACATTGTACATTGCAGCGCTCATGGTGTAGCATGATTAACCGTTCTTAATCGATCGGCAAAGTTAAGCTAAGTCTGTCGTGGTCGGTACCTGGATGGGTGAACGCCTAGTGGTATTTCAAATCGAGCGTTTCCGTGCTTCGGAAGGAACGTAAAGCCGTTGGTCCTGGTTATCACTTAATTGATAGTCGTTAAGCTAGTTGGATGACTCCTAGGCGGATTGAAAAATTGTAACAGTAGGCTGACTCTACCTCCACCAATCAGCAGTGGGCACGCGTGGTGCAGTATCGCCCAGTCCCTTTCACCCTCATTTGTGAAAGGAGGCCTGTGCTCAGCAGTGGGAGCTGATGATGATGATGATGATGACATTGTACATTATGATACTGATACCGCCATGACGTAGTTAATAGGCTTTAGTGTAACCCATAGGCGTACCGCAATAGGTTGTAGCTGAGCCTTGCAACACCAGGGGCTCGAGACTCGCGTGCTGCCGAACCTAGCAAAAATCTGTTCACCATCCTACTTGAAGAACTCCATGATTTATCCCTTGGTACCACCACGGCAGGGAGCTCATTCCACAACTGGAGCATACGCGGTAGAAATCTCCATAGACACCGTGCGAGACCATTTTGGTTGCAATATGTGGTGATGGTATTTGTAATTATAAATAATTATTACATAGCAAAAATTACAGAGTATATGTCAACTATGGAAGCAAAGCCGAATGCTCGCCGCACAAGTTTGTGTTGAAGTCAACACACGTAATCCTCCTCAAAGAAAACTTCTTAAGTATTTCCTGTCAACTTCACTGCCAATTTAAAAAGTTAATCTGAGTAGGTACGGAAGCGATCTCTAGATTTCTGCTCTATAAAATAGACTCTATGTTAGAGTGAATAAGAACGTTTTGCTTTAGAAGTAGATGAAATTATTATGCTATCATAAAGAATCTAAAAACAGTAGGTTCTAAAGTTAGTTTCACAAAGTTGCTACGAGCTACGAGATGTGCTACGTCGTAGCACCGTAGACGGACAAAAAGTTATAACCAATAGAGTTAGAATATTAATAGAGATACTGTACTAGAGTACGGTCTGTGAGCACGGGTACGGGCAAAATGAATTGAAACTAATTGCGCGTACATAGTGTTACGAGCTGGGGATCAGGATAAATAATGGTACACGAATTTACCAAAACACTGGGTACACTTTTATTAAAACACTCACAAATTAATTAGTTCACTAGCACTTAACTGTATTTCACTTCGATGTTTACTCACTGTTTCGCTAAACCACTCGCTCCAACTCTCCTGTGCATTGTCCCGTATTTATACTTCTTAAACGGCATCCGGAACATTCGACAATTTACGCGAGTATTCTACATGCCTACAGTGTTATCGGGAATCGATCCTGAAGCAGGTATCTATTCGGCGATAGATGGCGTTGCTTTAGATGTTTACTCCTATCATACAATGAATGCCAATTTCTAGTTTTTTATCGATTATTAAATCGTGAACAAATGACATTATCATATTATTATCGACATTTTGTCCGACTGTAAATCAACTAGTGTGCGATATATCTGTGAATGCATCTATATGGAAACTGCTCACGCTTTGCACAAGGTAACGTTACCACTCTATACTATTCTAACTCTATGATAATAACAGTATCCTCTCTCGGGTAATTGCATTTTTGTCTTTACTCGTGATTTAATTATAGATAACAAAAGCTTTTATAAATATTTGAGTCGGGAAATGAGATTAGTGAAGGGTTACTGCGTTTTAATCTAGTCACACAAATTAGAGAGACGTGACAGGAAATAAGTTTTTTATACAGTTACAGTAAAAAACGAACCTACGACCTACCTGATGGTAAGCGGTTACCGTAGCCTATTTTCATTTCATTTTCACCTATCCTCAATTGTTTACTACGTAATCGGTAAACAAGCGGTCCGCCTGATGGTAAGCGGTTACCGTATTATTATTTGGCCTACTAATATTTTCTTATTATTATCCACATTTACTAACCTACCAAAAACAATTCCACACGAAACAACGACACAACAGTATTGACAACACGCAAAAATGTAATTTGCAGACATCTTCGTCTTAAAATTTGACCATAACGTACCATCAGACTGAGTGCCTTTTATGTTATTAGGTAATATTGTTACGATCCATTTAGAAAATTAACTAGCACCTGTATACTTCGTATATGTAACTGTGACACAGTAGAAAGAATACAGTAGTTCAAGTCGGTATTGATATTGGAATTTACGCTGCAGTTTATGTCGTTGGTAACTCAAACTTATGCTACACTAATATTGGTCAGTACGTATCAATAAATTCAAGACTCGGGGAAAAATTAGGTATGTTGTAGAGATTTTGAGACGGTTTATGCCATGGCATTGTGAGAGCCAGTGCCAGAGGGAAGGATGACTTTTTGCAATTTGTTACTCTGTTAACAATGACTAGTTTTTACAATAGCATTTATTATCTCTGATTATCCCTTTCAAATCAGAAAATATTACACATTATTCACGATTATGGTCAAACACTAGCTAGGCTAAACAAAGTAAAAAGAAATACGTCGCGCTTTGTACATGGATGAAAAAAAAAACTTTCTAGTGACGTGTCTAGTGAGTTGGAATACTGCACATTATTTTACTATGTCACGTGAACAAATTGAGTGAAATTGCGATTTAATAATGTCATACAGCTTGTCCCGCGATTTTCAGCTTTGACAACACTTAAGTGCTAACCGAAGTAAGTAACTTATGAAGATAGACAGTTACTTAATGCTGTGTTTATTTAATACAAAGTGCTTAACTAATATTGTAATGATTATGTATACGCTTTCGTACTAATGCTTGGGCTGCATGAAATATTGGGAGTATAGAAATAATACTTGTGTTTTCTCTCTATCTTCTTTTTTAAAACTACCTAATAGGTGCGTGTGTGCTGTATCAAAAAAGCAGTTCTGTACTTACACCTGAGTTTGCAATGATAACGTAATTGCTACTCGCTAGCGACTAAGGTGAACTTTTTGTATGAAATATACGAAAAGATCCACTAGAGGCGCTGCTCCAATCGCAATACAAAACATTCACCGTAGTCACTATAGGTACATATTTTTTAGATTGCAAATTGATTTATTGGCATGAAATGTAGCATGAAAAGTACGTTTCAGCCTACGAATAAATAAAAGTACATTTTTGCTATGTTATATGGCATGTACAAAATATGAATTAGTTATAAAAAAATAGAATTAATAAAATTATTCAGAAATTCATTTCATTACATTAATATTTGATACAAGAATGTCAGAACTTAAATATAAAAAATACATACAATACATGCACAATAAAAGTCTTAGTTACCATAGAAAACTCATGGTAAGGGGTCACTCTTGGGCATGACTGATAAGTGAGGCACCTTAAAGCCTCTCGCAGACGGCCGCAGCTTGCGGTTGTAGCCGCGGTAACAATCAGTGTTAGCTTATGGATTAGGAAGTTAGTTAAACAAGCCAGGGCCTGACAGTACCGCGACTGTCTGCGAGATGCTTACTCAAAGACCACCTGCTAATCACATCGCCTTTCCAGTTGGATGCGTCTCTGCTTCCTCACGGACCCTCGAGGAAAAGTTCCCGTCAAGGTAGTCGCCAGAACCTTCGCTTCAGGAAAGACTGAGAAGTTGGTCTACCAGTGTCTGTCAGAACTGGGTCTACCATCAGGGAAGAATGATGCCATGGACCGAGAAGCGTTCACGTTCGACAAGTTCTACGCGTTGTATCACAAGATATGTCCGAGGAATGATATTGAGGAGTTGTTTAGATCTATGTAAGTTTTTTCTCTATAAATGCCAAAGAGTTTGTATATGTTTCATCGAACAATTAACCCACAAAAACGCAATGACGTAAATTTTTGTTTAATCTGTTCCCTATCATCGACAATGCGATCTGATTGGCTAAGTGAAGGACACAGTAAACATTTAGATGCAGTAATTGGTCCTTACTATTCAAAATCAGTGCAAAATCACTGATTGGTTGCGTAATTAAATTGCTCTGTATTATCACTCTAAAGGGATATTTCCTCGCATGTTTTTATGTATTAAGTACGTTCGAATTTTTGTTTACAGTCGATCACGTTACGGATCACCAGTTATTACACTTTTATGAATCATTATATTTTGAAGCAATACTTGGATCTAGGTCCTGACTTCGTGAGATCGAATCCGACAATGAGCTTGAGAAAACCATAGCACTTCAGAGCCTTACCTTACCCTTACCTTCTAGGCTTAGTATAGGTCGGTAAGACACTGGTAATCCCCTGGCATTGCTAATGTTCACAGGCAAACGGTAAAACACCACATAATAAACCTTGTGTTCCAGTACCCAAGGAAAATCAGACCGCATAAACCTGGATCAATTCGTGAACTTCATGAATGAGAAACAACGAGACCCAAGACTCAACGAGATCCTGTACCCTTTGTATGATGAGAAGAGAGCTGCTGAAATCATCACCACTTATGAGCAGAATGAGGAGGCCAAGAATGCTAGTACGTATTTTCATTATTGTCTGGGTTTTATTTTTAGAAAAAGTAGGGGATGATTTGGTTTAGAAGCATTGGCTTATCTGGGGATTATCCCCAGGGGGCCGGCGTCCAGCTGAACTTACTTAATAAATGAGAGATCATAAAAGTAAATCCAAAGTGTCGCTTTTGCCAACGGTTGTATCTGTATAAAAAGCGAGTATAACTCGTTCAATACTGTATATTTTTTTTAAACGACTAAGTCTTTAAAAAGCATACGGCCCGCCTGATGGTAAGCGGTTACCGTAGCCATGTGGACGCTTGCAACACATGAAGCATCGCTCACGCGTTACCGACCTTCCCCAATGAACTCTGGCGACCTTACTCACGCGCAGGAACACAACTTTACACAACATAAAGATATTTGGCTGTGGTATTCTGTAAGCTGGAGGTACTTCCCCAGTCGAGCTGCTCTTTGAGCAAATAAACGCTACGCTCTACCTCTCTGATCATCCAAGATTCGATCTCGATTATTCAAGGGCAGGCAAAGAAGTTTCTTGGGTGGGCATTGCCGCTCGTCGAATACGTTGGTTACCTTTAAGATCTGCCCCCCAAAGGTAACCAACGTAAGGTAGACCAGAAAACCAGGTCATTCCTTAAAATTGTCATTACTAACTCAAAACTTTGTCCCTAGAATGCTTAACAAAAGACGGTCTGATCCGCTACCTGATGTCGGACGAGAACGCGCCGGTGTTCCTCGACCGGCTGGACTTCTATATGGACATGGACCAGCCCCTAGCTCATTACTACATCAACTCCTCGCACAACACCTACTTGTCGGGGAGGCAGTTCGGTGGCAAGAGTTCCGTGGAGATGTACCGACAGGTTCTACTGGCTGGGTGCAGGTGATTTAATAAACTACCTTGGAATAAAATTTAGAATCCATTTTAAGGGTACCTGAAGGGTGCCAAACGGGCCTGTCTTTCCATCCGTCCGTCCGTCTGTCTGTCAGTGGGCTGTATCTCATGAAGGGTAATAGGTAGACAGCTGAAATTTTCAGAGAACGTGAAGTCGGTTAAAGTTTTTTGTAACAGTTTTCAATTATCATGTGCGAAGTTAAAATCTGTACCTAAACACCGCGCTCAATAATTGTAGATGCGTAGAACTGGACTGCTGGGACGGTAAAGGCGAAGACGAAGAGCCAATCATCACTCACGGCATGGCGATGTGCACCGACATCTTGTTCAAAGACGTCATCTACGCATTAAGAGACACTGCCTTCGTGACGTCAGACTACCCAGTGATCCTCTCGTTTGAGAACCACTGCTGCAAGGCCCAGCAGTACAAGCTGGCCAAGTACTGTGATGAGATCCTAGGGGATTTGCTGCTGAAGGAACCTTTGGCGGAACACCCGGTAAGTTGACTACTGACCATTACGTTTTGGCATAGATTTTAGTTGAGAAATAGTTCTTGCATCATTAAATGAAATGAAATGAACATGTGAAAAATTGGCTTTCGACCCGAGATTTCACCCTTGTTCCGATCGAATGTTTTTTGATATTATAATACATCCAAATCCGTTCTACCGTTGCGGAGTTGTAGATAACAAGCACACACCCTCGCACGTATTACTGAGCAACTTTTACTAATTTTTACTTTTTTTTAATTTTTCTCACAAAATGTCAATCTTGCTCGATCATATCATAATGTTTGAGAAGTGTAAAATATTTTTTGAGAATTCAGTGTTGGTCCCATAGTAAACGTTGTTCAGCTTGACTAACCCAACATAGGTTTCGAAAATATGCCATCTCGAAATATCCACCTGTTAGATCTTAATCAGAAGAAATAAGGTTCATTTTTATATTTCCAGTTGGAACCAGGTCAACCACTTCCCCCACCGTCGTTACTCAAACGCAAGATCATGATAAAGAACAAGCGGCTCAAGCCTGAAGTCGAGAAGCAAGAGTTGGAGCTGTTCCGTCAGGGACAGTTCGTCATTGAGGATGAGGAGAAGGAAGACGCCTCTGCTGTCGCCATCTTGGATAAGAAGGTGGGTACCATTAAATTCTTGTTTTTGTGTTTATTTGTTTCATACAGCTCGCGAAATTCACGGTTTTTGCAAAATGCTGTTTGGAGCATAAGGAAATTTTTATTTTATTTTATTTGGTATGGAGGAACCGTTTCGTTTGATAAACGATGAGCTCTGTGATTGTGATGAATAATGCCGTGGCGAAGATGATGAAAAAAATTCCAAAACGACCTTGAGTTTTCAGATAAAAACATCGTGAGGAAACCATAGCAGAGCTTTGTTGGCCTGGATTTTGTAGCATGCACCAAGTAGCACTTAAAAGTCAGTTTTTTCTTACGCTTGAAGAACCCCATGCTGAAGTCCCTTGGGAAAACCAGGGCGGGGAGCTCATTCCAGTCTGAGCGTGAGGAAGCTCCTTTGAGACCGCACAGTACAAAAGCATTTCGGTTTCATTGTGTGAGGATGGACTCCCCCTCAATGGCGAGAGTTGCGATGGTAGAAGGTAGCCGTGGGCATCAAGTCAAACAATTCTACAGAACATTGTCCGTTGTACATGCGGTGGAACACACATAAGGAGGCAAAGTCTCTTCTTAGACAGAGGGGCTCTAAGCCGCTTGTGAGCTCGCAAACGTCAACAATTCTAATGACACGTTACTGAACCGAGTCTAAAGGCCCAAGCTGGTATCCAGGTGCCCCCGCCCATAGATGACAGCAGTACTCCATATGAGGCTGGACTTGCGACTTATAAAGTTGCAGCCTTTGCCCCGATGTGAAGTACTGTCTCAGTCTATTGAGCCCTCCGAGTTTTTGGATGCCAGCTTAACCTTTTCCTCCAAGTAACTTCGGGAATAAAATGTCGCAGGAAATGTCAACGTAAAAGATCCCGATGCTTTTACTGATATTCAGGGAAGTGATCTGGAATTGTGGAGCCAAAGCAAATGGGGTTTTCTTAGCGGTGAAAGCGCAGGCTTGTGTCTGAGTGTGGTTAAGATGGACCCCAATCGGAGACCCTAGTTAGTGTACACTCGAGTTCAGACATAAGCCGTACGCGGCTTAACTCCACCTCGGAACGAGGAATATTTGCACGACCCGTGTAATGAGCATCCCCTGTACTGTGGTGCGCATAGCACAGAGCTTTGCGCGACGCCGGCATTTATGTCCATGCTGTCGGAGCAGCTACCGTCAACGACGGCTCTTATGCATTTGCTGGATAGAAAGCTAGCGACCACTTGCATAAACTCTCGGGAAGCTTGTAGGCTGGTAACTTCGTTAAACGACCCAGGTGCCAGACTCGATCGAACGCCTTCGACACATCTAGGCTCACTGCCAACGCCAAGTGTTTTTCTAATCTCTTTCTTAGCATTAAATAACCACATCTATCACCTGCCACATCATCAATAAAAACAATGCAAAGATTGAGTAAGACACATCAGTTTTACATCATTATGGTTCACATAAGGCGATGATAGCTCAGTGGTTCGAATCCTACACTGAGCTTGAGATTTCGGTGAAGGAAACATCGTGAGGAAACCATAGCACGGTGGTAGGGTACTTTGTAGTACCCGTCTGGTTGGCTACCACCCTCAAGTTGAAAATCTGTCGCCAAGCACTTTTTTTTTTTTTTTTTTTTTTACAGTGTATAGGCTTGTGTTTGACCACAATCTCACCATGGTAAGTGATGATGTGGTCGAAGGTGGTAAGCACACAAAGCCTAGAAGGAACTGGCTCTCAAGTGCAGCTGTCGGAACACACCGATAGGTGCTTGGCGACAGATTTTCAACTTGAGGGTGGTAGCCAGCCAGACGGGTACTACAAAGTACCCTACCACCGTGCTATGGTTTCCTCACGATGTTTTCCTTCACCGAAACCTTCACCTATCGGTGTGTTCCGTCAGCTGCACTTGAGAGCCAGTTCCTTCTAGGCTTTGTGTGCTTACCACCTTCGACCACATCATCACTTACCATAGTGAGATTGTGGTCAAACACAGGCCTATACACAGTAAAAAAAAAAAAAAAACATTTGACAAACAATTAGTTTGAATCATGGTACCTGTTCCAGCCCGAAGAGATAGTGGCGGAGGCAGCGGTGGCGGGCGAGGAGGCGCCGCCGCCGGTCGCGTACACCGGCTCCACCACCAACGTGCACCCCTGGCTCTCCTCCATGGTCAACTACGCGCAGCCCATCAAGTTCCAGGGCTTCGAGGAGGCCGACAGTCTGTATACTATACTATACTATACTATACTACTACTACTACTATTTGACGGCCAGTTGGCGCAGTTGGTTAAGGTTCACCTTACGCGCCGCAGGTCGTGGGTTCGATTCCCACACAGGACATGCATTTGTGTGCATGAACATGTCTGTATGTCCTGAGTCTGGGTGTAATTATGTATATTAAGTATGTATTTACAAACAAAAAAAAGTATGTATATGTATTATATCAGTTATCTGGTTTCCATAGTACAAGCTCTGCTTAGTATGGGATCAGATGACCGTGTGTGAGAAATGTCCCAGGATATTTATTTATTTATTATTTACTATAGCCTACCATTCACACTACACACTACATATCCTCGCTTAGGTAACAAATGGCCATGTGACGTTTTATACTTCATTGGATAGATTTTGAAGGCGCACGTCGAATGGTGTTACCACAGTTTTACAATAGAGAGTAATACTGTGATATAAATAAATAAATAAATATCCTGGGACATTCCTCACACACGGTCATCTGATCCCAAACTAAGCAAAGCTTGTACTATGGAAACCAGATAACTGATATAATACATATACTACTTTTTGTTTGTAAATACATACTTAATATACACCCAGACTCAGGACATACAGACATGTTCATGCACATATTACTAATATTTTAACATATGACGTCATATTTGAATCTAATCTAAACCTATTTATCTATTCAGTTAACATCTGAAGTATTTCAATGGAAATAATCAGTTTTTTGTCTCTCCTGATAACTTGTCATATTTAACTTGCGCGATATTGTATTGTTATATAAGCGACGATATTATACATTGCAAGATAATAAAAAGCTTGTAAAATATTGATACAATAATCCTTATACGTATTTCAGAAAAGAACATATACCACAACATGTCCTCATTCGCGGAGACGACCGGCATGAACTACCTCAAGCAGCAGGCCATAGACTTCGTCAACTACAACAAGAGGCAGATGTCCAGGATATACCCTAAGGGCACCAGAGCTGATTCCTCCAACTACATGCCACAGGTAAGCTACTTGAAGCTGGTACAACCTTATACCAGTTTATATGGTACTTATCCATGAAATAAAAATGGCTGTTTGACAGAATTTATAACAGGTGGAGATTTCGAGATGGCATATATTCGAAACCTATATTGGGTTAGTCATACTGAATACTTTTACTATGAGACCAATAGTGAATTCACAAAAAAAAAATCTTTTCTTACAAAATGCCAACCTTGTTCTCATAATGTATGAAAAGTTAAAAAAAAACGAGAATTGAGTGTTGGTCCCATAGTAAAAGCAGTACTAATCCAACATAGGTTTCTAAAATATGCCATCTCGAAATCTCCACCACTGGGTGGAGATTTCGAGATGGCAGTTAATAGATAAGTTAGTAATTATTGGCAGTTTATTAGATTCTCCATACTGATGGAGAATCTAATAAACTGCCAATAATTATCCTGACGATAAGCAATTTTTTTTTTTTCAAATTCAAATTCATTTATTCATTAACAACTTACGTTATGTCTGAATGTTAAACAATATTAAAAACAAATAAAATAATAATATAAAAAAAAAACAATTACACATAGGCAGAACCAATAATATAACTTCAAATCAAATAAAATTCAATTAAAAAAAGAAAAAGCACATGTCAATTTAAACACAAAAAAAAAATACAAATACATTTAGTTTACATGTCAACGAAAATCCATAAAAATAAAAAAACATTGTCACATAAAATCTTCGAAAGAATAGCAACACTTTTCCTATGCAGCTATTGGTCATTTGATTTCACATCAAACACGTGGATGATGCAACTAAGAAAGATAGAGTAGAAATCCCCAAGAAGGTTAAGCTTGGTTACCTCCTTCGGCGGCATCATTACTGACCATGGTGAAATTGTGGCCATCATAATCCCATAAGTAGAAGAAGTAAAACATGTTATGACTCGAAAAATTATGAGATTAAACTCGAAAATGACTCCTAGCGGTCAGTAGCAGTTCTTTATTGTTTTAATTCAATGGGCTTGCTTGTGGCGACTGACCCGCCCATAAGGGATGATGACGAAGCTTTATATGGAACAGAACTTTATATGGACCCAGAAGAAACCTATTCACTCTGGCCTTAAAACTCCGTAGATTGTAAGCGCCAGGAAACACAGACGCCGGAATCAATTTCCACTCCCTTGCTGTCCGTATTATAAATGAGTATGCAAAACGCTGTGTCCGTATTTTCGGTATGTCAACAATGTACGGGTGAAATGTTTTCCGGGGTGTCTTGTGGTACGGTGTAAAAGTGGGGATGGTAGATATTTTACAGAATCTCAATTCTTTTCTTTTGACTTTCCTAGGTGTTCTGGAACGCGGGTTGCCAAATGGTGTCCCTGAACTTCCAAACATCCGATCTGCCGATGCAGCTGAACCAGGGCAAGTTCGAGTACAACGGCAACTGTGGCTACCTGCTGAAGCCAGACTTCATGAGAAGAGCTGATCGCAGTTTTGATCCCTTCGCAGACGCGCCGGTAGATGGCGTCATTGCTGCTCAGTGTTCTGTGCAGGTTAGTACGTTAATATTAGTCGACAATTTAGGTGCTCTTGCGCTATCAAGAGTTAGTAACCTGTCTTCATAATGATATGAACCCACTTGAAGTGACTAAAATGTCTTTTATAAAGTAGAGGTTTTTTAAGTCAGTACAGTAAGAAAGCGACATCTATCAGCCATCTATCAGTAACACTGATGTAGTTCACACACGGAAAGATGGCGTGGCGCCACATTATCCTGCATCGCGCCTACAAAGCCACTTCATCCTGCATCGCGCTTACGAAGTTTTCTCGAGAATCTGCATATATACAACTGTCCGACATGTACAGTTGGACCGCGGTCCCCAGGCACGATGTCCCAACCTGGCGGAAGATCTTCCCTTTTAGTTAGAGGGTGTCAACACCTTACACCTCCATAGGCCTGTCTGATGGTAAGCTGTTGTTACCATAGCCATATGGACGCCTGCAGCACGACCCATGTGCTGCAGGCGTCACTCACACGTTATCGACCTAACCCCCTTCCCCCAGTGAGCTCTGGCGACCTTACTCGCTCGCAGGAACACAACATTAAATTAAAGTTATTTGGCTTCGGTATTCTGTAAGGTGCAGGTACTTACTTCCCCAGTCGAGCTGCTCTTTGAGCGAATTAACGCTACTCTCTACTTCTATTTCGAAGCTCCTACTATAAGTGGCTCATTATAGGGAAGACAAGATAATGGATGTTAGTAGCTTCTCTAACATCCCCCGGGCTAAGTGACACAATTGTATGAATAAGCATATGTATAAAAAGTGTTTCAAAATCTGTAATATTAAAAGATCCACAAAAAAATGCTTTGCTCGATTTTCTTGCCAGAGTCTTCTCAGATTTAAGTGTATTGCGAACCGAAGTGTATACCTACTGGCGGTTTACTAAACTGTAAACAGTGCCATACCAGAGTTACCGAGGCCTAAATGAATAAATTACTTTTTCATTTTGAGATCATTTATATTGGCAGCCGAGATTATAGCAACCATTTTGAAATGAAAATACATGTTTGTCCCTATAAAATCAAACTTCATATCCTAGATTGCATACCCAGTACCCAATTCAGACAAGCTAAGAGAAAATATGCTCGTTTAAAACTGCTCATTTATTTCTCAAAAATTTGAGATATCCACAGAAGAACTTCGAATGCATCATTGGTCTTGTACTCAATATTATTACTTCTACCTATCATCATCAGCCTATAATGTCCCACTGTTGAGCACAGGCCTCCTTTCACAAATCAGGGTGAAAGGGAATGGGCAGATACTCCACCACGCGTGCCCACTGCGGATTGGTGGAGGTAGGCTAGTGGTCAACCTACTGTTGGAATTTTTCAAGCCGCCTACGAGGCATCCAACTAGCTTAATGACTATCACAATTAGGTGATAACCGGGACCAACGGCTTTACGTGCCTTCCGAAGCACTTCGGAAATGTTTGGTGAAGTGAAAGATATTTATCAAAAATCATCATCTAACTACACTGTACACAATCATTTGACATAGTAATATATGCTTCAGAGAGACTCAAAATCTCTATATGCTGTTCTAAAATCCCTTTTTCCCCTCAGGTAATAGCAGGTCAGTTCTTATCAGACAAGAAGATCGGTACATACGTAGAGGTGGACATGTACGGTCTCCCTTCAGACACGATCCGGAAGGAGTTCCGGACGCGGATGGTGCCCGCTAACGGACTTAATCCGGTCTATAATGAAGAGCCTTTCTTGTTCCGGAAGGTGAGTTAAATCGGTGAAACGACTAGATTTGAAAGTCCCTTATATTACCCGCACGTAAGATCCGCGTATACTATGAGATATTCCCGTAATAAAACATTTTGTTTCAAATAGCTTTAATAGGTACTCGATACCTCAGAGTAGATAAATACTACGTACAAGTACAATCGATACTGTTCTTGCCGGAGCCAATTTAACGTTCATAAGTGCCTTATACATTCTCTAAGCTATAATCATAATCATAATTTATTTGCTAATATGTGTACATGTGGTTCTTAAAAATAATACAGAGTGGTCACATAAGCCGTCATATAGGCATGCAAAAATTTACAAAATACAAATTTAATAATAATATCCTACAATTAACCTGAATAAATTACTTTTTGATTTTATACTAAACTAGCAGTCCCCTGCAGGTTCACCCGCGTACCAGGGTAAAAAGTAGCATAAAGAGTTTTCCAATCTTTCACTTTTTTTAGTACCTATCGATATATCTTTGGATCAGATTTTTCTTACGTTTTAAATATGTTTATCCTAAAAAAGTAAGTGTATTCCAAAATCCAATAATCTAGAGTTTTTCAAAGTGTATCTTCCCTCGCACGCTTGGTTGGACCAAAATGGGAAATATGTAACGAACGCGGCACTGCAACGAACCTTTTACGATTCTTTTCTGTCACCCTACGACTGGTCTTGTAATTCCGCGATAAACACAAAATGTGATCATCAATACCCTCAGGTGGTCCTCCCAGACCTGGCAGTCCTGAGGCTCGGAGTATACGACGAGAACGGCAAGCTCCTGGGTCAGCGGATCCTGCCACTCGACGGGCTCCAAGCTGGATATCGCCACATATCGCTCAGGACTGAAGCCAACTTCCCCATGTCACTGCCTATGCTGTTCTGTAATATTGAGCTCAAGATCTACGTGCCTGATGGATTTGAAGGTATGCCTCTTGGGAATAGCACAATAATAATTTGAATGATCAAATTAAAGCGGCATGTAAAATATTGCAAGGTAGAATTGACGCCCCGGAACTGCATGATCAGCTATGTCGACTTTTTGTACCTGACAACTATAGATGTAGCAGGAAACATATATTTTTTAGTGTGCCATCTTTTCTCACAGTCGCGCGGGCAAACTCGCCTATCCCGCGTACGCTCTCCGCGCTTAACGCTCTCTTGGATGCCAGTCCAGATTGTGACTTGTTTGCGGATGAATGGAAGAAGATTTTGTCGGCGTGTTTGGTGTTCTGTGAGAAGAATGTATGAAAGTTGTGTCTTTGATTAGTTGTAAGTGGCCTGCGGCCGTTTATAACAAATTAAAAAATAAATATATAAAACAATCAGTTTACAATTCTATACAGACAGGGGGAGGGTTCATCGGTGCATTTTTAAACAAGGAGGAATAGGCCTCTTAACGAATATTTCTGCATGAAATTAATTTTTCAAATTCACTAATAGACTGACATGAATTCATCAAATATTACTTTGTATAGGCCTGTGTTTGACCACAATCTCACCATGGTAAGTGATGATGTGGCCGAAGGTGGTAAGCACACAAAGCCTAGATGGAACTGGCTCTCAAGTGCAGCTGTCGGAACACACCGATAGGTGCTTGGCGACAGATTTTCAACTTGACGGTGGTAGCCAGCCAGATGGTGTATAAAATGAATTTCAAAAAAAAAGAAAATTTCGAATTCTATTCAGCAAGTTATAGTCGCTGTAGTGGCTTTTTAATCCCCCTGGGCTTTGGTATGAATTTTTATTTTACCCACGACGGAACTCAGAAGGTTTAAGGTGAAGTTTTTAGAACGAATGTTCCCTTTTATCTGCAAAACGGTTTGACCGATTTAGATACGGTTTTCGTTAAAAGGTTTCGCAGTGGTCGGCGTGAGTTCTTAGGTGTTATGGTGCTAACTCGCCAGAGGGCTCTGCAATAAAAAAAAATCTTCTTGCTTCATGTATATGAACTGTTGAGGGTCTGATGATAGAGCAGAAGAACATCGTTGGATACTCTGTGGAGATACGTATCTGGTTAACTATGTTTGAGCTTTTTTATTAATAAAAAGAACTTATTTAAATAAAATATTAAGTTTACATCCGTCGTGGGTTTTTTCAAGCCAATAAGCATACGGCCGGCTTATAGTAAGCGTTTCCCGTAGCATATAGATGCTTGTAGCACCAGAGGTATCACTCGTTCGTGCGATGCAGCCCCGGAAAAATCTCTCCCCTTATGGTAAAATTAAGACAGATCAACTAACTTCCATTGTTACAGAGTATGAGTAGTTTTTTCATACATATAAGAACAGGCAAGGATCATCCAACCATACAGCCTTCATATGTATATTAAAATTACTTTGTATTTTCTTATAAATGAATATGATTGTATGTTAGTGAACTGAAAATGAATATGAAGGGCAGGTTTCAGTAAAATAGTGGCAGTTCTACTAAAACTTTTCCTGGACTTTTTGAGACGACTTGAACTTGTTGCAGACTTCATGGCAGCGCTGTCAGATCCTCGCGCGTTCATGGGAGCTGCTAAAGAAAGGACCGACAACATGAAGCAGATGGGCATCGAGGAAAGTGGGCCGGAGAAGAAGGTGCAGATCGACGAGAAGAAAGAAGGTAACCACGCCCTAGGGGCCTCATACATCATCATAGATTTTTTAGTCGATGCGCAGGGTAAATACTTTCACGCCATTTCGGGTGACGACAACGGGGGTCGTTATTGTCCATTCTTTATTTACTGTGTATATGGTTTGACCACAATATCACAATGGTAAGTGATGATGTGGCCGAAGGTGGTGAGCAGTCAAACCCTAGAAGGAACTGGTTCTCAAGTGCACCTGTCGAAACACTCCGGTAGGTGCTTTCCACTTGAGAATGATAGTCAGCAATACGGGAACTGTAAAGAACCGTAAGTATGGTTTCCTTACGATGTTTTCCTTCACTGAAGACTTAAGTTTCGTCGCCTTTTATTGGGGATTAGTGGGTTTATTTCGTGTGGAATTTGTACTATTGGCAATTAGTACCGGCCAGTTATTATAATTGTGTTGTTGATATGTTGTGGACGTAACGAAAAGGGAAGTTCTTTCACCAAAGGAAAGGTTTAATACCCGGAAACTACAGACCAACGTTTGTTGTTTTAAACTCGTATAGAGCTATATAGGTTTGAATTGTTGCTTGCTTCCCGTCCATTGACGCACTTACCTAATTCTTTTCGCCGATTCAACTCACAACATGTAGCGCTGTTTTACGTGTATCAATTAAGTCGTAACAGGGATATTCTATATTTAGGAAATTGTCTATATGTAGTTACATATTTAGGAGATCTTCTTTTTTTTTTTTTTATTATGTATAGGCCTGTGTTTGACCACAATCTCACCATGATAAGTGATGATGTGGCCGAAGGTGGTGCACACACAAAGCCTAGAAGGAACTGGCTCTCAAGTGCAGCTGTCGGAACCCACCGATAGGTGCTTGGCGACGGAACTTCAACTTGAGGGTTGTATCCAGCCAGATGGGTACTACAAAGTACCCTACCACCGTGCTATGGTTTCCTCACGATGTTTTCCTTCACCGAAAGCTCAAGCTCATTGTAGGATTCGAACCACCTTCGTCTCGGTATCCGACGTCACTACCACTGAGCTATCATCGCCTTAAATGACGCTTCTTTATATTATTTAGACTAGTCTTATGTCACATTTACGAAAATTTTTGAACCAAGGGTTTGATTGGTTTGTGAGGAGATAGAAAATAGAGAAAAATAGGCAGACTATCGTGACGATATGTACTTATGTGAATAAAAAGAGGAATCATCTTAGGAACTTGTCCAAACAACTTTATTGGGCAATCCATTGCATAGAAATTCATGCGAATTTCATCGAGTGTCCGAAACAAAGTCGCGCCAATAAAACTTTTTATAGCTAGTCCATACTCAATTCCTGGTTTAATTTCAAACGTACGAGCTACTTTATAATATGAAGCAACGATCTTGTTTTTGATATAAAATGATATTTCCTAGAAACAGTCAAGAAGAAAACCTTCAAAACGGATCTAAAAGTGAAACGCAATAATCTCACATAACATAACCCTGTTTCCCAAACACTCGGTGTTAATTTTAAGCCAGTGTTTACGTTACCAGTACACTCGGATGGAAATAGACGGATTCATAATTTCCGCCGAGTATTTACACTAAATACGTAAAACGACTGAGTTGCGCGGGCGCGCGTTGTATGACAGGAGATATATTTTCGGAGCCATCCTTCTTAATATATGGATGTGATGGGTTAACTTTTAGCGGGAACTTTAAGCCGTTTTTTTTTGTATTCTACTTAGGTGGCAAAGAAGCATACGGGTCGGCTAAGGGTAGGCGGTTACTGTAGCCTATAGATGATTGTAACACCAGGGTTGTCATTCGTGCGTGACCAACCCTTCTTCAAAATGGATTTGATTATAATTTGAGAGGGGTCGCTGTAAGACTCGTGTCATTTGGTACTGCACCGCTCTGGTGCTCTGCCAGAACAACGCATCCTCATGGAGCTCTGTATCCAGAATTATTGTGTTCTATCTAGTTTTAAGCAAGTTATCCCTCGTGTCAAAAGTTACACCTCATTGGAACATTTGGACCAAATATAACCTTCTAATTCGTTTTTTTGTTAATAAATAACTCATTAATTACTATAGGTACCAATTCAAGATTAATTACCTAAATACTTTCCTACTGGTGGGAGTGATGACTATGATTATATTATAAACCTTATGTTTTAAATAGTGAGGTTTTTTTTCGACTGTTTGCAATAAAATCAACCACTTGCGTTCTTGGAGTCATCCAATTCAAAGTGCCTGTTTGAATATAATCATTGCATTTTCTCTAAAGTGCTCGTGGTGTAGCATGATTAGCCGTTCTTAATCGATCGGCAAAGTTAAGCTACGTCTGTCGTGGTCGTTACCTGGATTGGTGACCGCCTAGTGGTATTTCAAATCGAGCGTTTCCGTGCTTCGGAAGGCACGTAAAGACGTTGGTCCCGGTTATCACTTAATAGTGATAGTCCTAAACCTAGTTGGATGCCTCCTAGGCGGCTTGAATAATTCCAACAGTAGGTTGGCCACTAGCCTACCTCCACCGATCCGCAGTGGGCACGCGTGGTGGAGTATCTGCCCATTCCCTTTCACACTGATTTGTGAAAGGAGGCCTGTGCTTAGCAGTGGGACGTTATAGACTGATGATGATGATGATGATTTTCTCTAAATAATAAGAACATTACACCACAAGTATAGATTCCCAATCAAGTATGTGTAGGCGTTCACAAAATAATCGCCTATCGCTTGTAACTCGCACCGCACACTAATCATTCGTGCACTCTTTCGTCTACATGTCTATCTGTAGGTACATAACTTGTGCGCGCGCGCATAGTACAATCCTGCGTCTAACCGCCGACGCCGACAAGTAAATCAGAGTTATAAAAACGATATTGATATTTTCAATAAACAAATATTACTGATGGAGGAGTCTTCAGTGTTCGATAGACTTTCTTTAGGTAAAGTTTTATTTTTGAGTGTTGTGATATGTTGAAACGTCGGAATAACATCAAGGTTTACATTAGAAGTAATGTTGTATTTATAATTAATAACTGTGACTTTATATGGGATCATATAAAGACTCGTGAACATAAGTAGTATTAAGATTCGACTAACATCTACTTTCCTAACCAGCACTATCTTCATTACTCCATACAAAAACGAATGGTCCTAGGTCAGTTGCTTCAAACGTCCTAAAAAACCTAGAAACAATAAATTTTTGTAGTAACTGTATCCATAAAACAATCTGATGATTTAAGCCAGCCATAGAACAACTTCCTTGGCTTCTAATCTAACCAGTTTCCAAATAGGTAGCTGACGTATCACAGTCACAAAACAAATATTAAAACTATTGCCGATTTTATCAACCCTAATAATAAAAGAAAAGACCAATATTGAATACCTCGCGTGATTATAATCCGTCATCATTCTCCCAGAACCACCTCTAGTGTTCGAACCGATCACAGTGGAGTCCCTCCGCCAGGAGAAGGGCTTCGTGAAGACCGGCAGGAAGCAGCAGAAGGAGCTGGAGGCTATGAGGAAGCGCCACGCCAAGGAGAAGATGACCCTGCAGAAACAACAATGCGGCGCGTTGGAGAAAATGATTAAGGGGAAAAAGTAAGCACTTTTTAATTCCTGTTGGACCCTAGTAATCAAACCACATCACAGTGATTTTGAGAAAATCACGCCTATATGAGTATATCTCTTGGTTCGACTAACTGAAGGTTATTATTGTGATTGCCAATTTGTGATCCTCGGTCCATAGTTGGGTTGTCTGTGTATTCATTTAGGATGTTCTAATAATTTTAATAAAGATGTGTTATCGTTTACTCAAAGAAAGTAAAAAACTCTGCGTTTATCGATGATTCCGAGCTCACAAGTGGTTTAAAGCCCCTTATTCTGAGGAGAGGCTTTAAATTCTCATGTGTGTTGTACATCGAGGAACAATCCCTTAGAGTAGTAATACCGAGCAATCCGATTCCGAAACTAGTCAGTGATTTGTCACTGATTCTGAACAGTAAAGACCAATCATTACATCGTGTGTTCTTGACTTGGCCAATCAGAGCGCATGTGACCTTGTCTTAGCCAATCAGAGCGCATTGTCGATGGTGGCAAATGGGCGGAATAGATTGCAAGCAAAATCAACGTCATTACGCTTCTTTGGGTTAATTGTTCGATGGTGTTCTACAATCGACAATGTTCTGAGGAATTGTTTGACATGCTGTCCACTGCTAGCTTCTACCATCGCAACTCTCGCCATCGACGGGGAGTCCATCCTCACACCTTGGAACGTAAATGGTCTCGCACTGTGTGGTTTCAAAGTAGTTTCCGACCGCAGATGTTCAGGTAGTGAAATAAGCTCCTCGCCGTAGTGTCCCTTAAGGAGAACAGTTTAGGGTTCTTCGAAAAGATATTATTAGCCTCTGGTGTTGCAACGTGTTTGTGTTGTGTTTAATAAAAGAGAAGAGAGTACTTACTGTACAAAGGGCGGTCTTATCGCTAAGAAGCGATCTCTTCCAGACTACCTTAAAAGGTAGTATTTTTATTGACAACTAATGTTATAACGAAATCTTCCAGCAAAGAGCAACTGAGCACCGACGCATCATTCCGCAAGCTGGTGAACGAGCAGTCGAGCCAGTGGAGCGAGCTGGTGGGCAAGCACCGGCTCGAGGAGTGGACCAGCGCGCGCAGCCGCCTGCACGAGCAGCGGGACCTGCTCAACAAGATGATGGAGCAGACGCAGCTGGCGCAGATGAAGCAGCTCGAGGGGAAACACGAGAGGTAAGGATACTGGAGCGAGCTGCACCGGCTCGAGGAGTGGACCAGCGCGCGCAGCCGCCTGCACGAGCAGCGGGACCTGCTCAACAAGATGATGGAGCAGACGCAGCTGGCGCAGATGAAGCAGCTCGAGGGGAAACACGAGAGGTAAGGATACTGGAGCGAGCTGCACCGGCTCGAGGAGTGGACCAGCGCGCGCAGCTGCCTACACGAGCAGCGGGACCTGCTCAACAAGATGATGGAGCAGACGCAGCTGGCGCAGATGAAGCAGCTCGAGGGGAAACACGAGAGGTCAGGATACTGGAGCGAGCTGCACCGGCTCGACGAGTGGACCAGCGCGCGCAGCTGCCTGCACGATTGTTGCATGTGGTATACGAAGACAGCGAGTAAGGCTAGCAAAAAACTCACTTTCAGTATAGTTTTCTTACCATCACCTAACATTATAAATACCCTGTATCTCTCACAGATTCCAAAAAATCCAGACATGTCATGAAAATTTACGTAAAAACGTAAATTTTCGATGGTTTTTTACGAACTGATCCAGTTATGAACATCCATTCTTAAACGGATTTTAACTTGGATTGCCAGGGAACTAAAAGAGATGAACGCCCGACAAACCAAGATCAGCTTGGAGACGAGCAAGGAGGTGGCCAACGACAAGACCCTCAAGACCAAGCAGGAGAAGGACCGCCGTCTGCGGGAGAAGAAGCAGAACAACACCAAGAAGTTCATGGACGAACGCAAGGTAACCACTCATATCTTTTTATACTACTGAATCGGCTAACAAAATAGCTGTAATATTTAGTTCTACTTCCCCAGTCGAGCTGCTCTTTGAGCGAAGAAACGCTATGCTCTACCTCACCCGGATTGCTCTTTGATAGTTAGTAATAATTATATAACACTAGCTGTCCCCCGCGGTTTCACCCGCGTTCCCGGGATAAAAAGTAGCCTATGTCCTTCTCCATACCATAGGCTATCTGCATGGCAAATTTCATGATGATCCGTTGCGTAGTTGAGGCGTGAAGGCGTAACAAACTCACTTTCGCATTTATAATATTAGTTAGGATTTCACATAACTAGCTTATGTAGGAGCTTTGTTCATCTATTTGTCTGCTTGGTTCACTTTTTATCCTCATAACACAGGCCTGAGAACGAGATCAAAACACATCAAGTCTCAAGAATAGATCGTGTTAATCGAAAATAAACCTAATATAATTGGTGCAGGTTCCAAATTCAATTGTTTTCTCTAAAAATTAATTTGGGCGTTGATTGACGTTCTGAAAACGGACCGCGATTTTAAACAATTAGCTACTTGCCAATAGATGGCACTACACAATAACTATTTCTAGTTGACGATAGATGTCGTTGCAAGTTACTTATGTCTCCGAGATGTTCCGTTCACCCATTTCGGCTTGAACAAACATTTTCACACTATCGCTTGGGGTTCTTCAAGAAAGAAGCGTTTGAATAAATTGTTGGCAACGCGCGAGTGGTACCTCTGCTGTAGCAATCGTCTATAGGCTTCGGGAACCGCTTTCCATTAGACAGGACGGCATGTAGAATGAAAAAAATCTACACAATCAAAATTTGTTACATAAAATGTGCGAATCTGGAACTTTAATGTGGAAAAAAGTATGGATAATATTTTTTTTGTTATATTTCCAGACTCAAACGATCAAACAGAACCGTGAGAAGGAGAAGTTGAAGGTGACTCATGACAAACAGATGGAAGAACTCTCCAAGGATGTCGACAATGTAAGCAGTCTTCTAACTTTTTTCAACCCTAGTACCTAGTTACCTTGTAGGACTTAAAGGACGGTTTCAGGGCACTTCGCAGTAGGCCTGGTTCGCCTGGCTTTACCTTTAACCTTTAATTAGTTGAAAATCTACCCTTTACTTGAAAATATACCCTTTGGTTGAAAATCTACCCATTCGTTGAAAATCTTTTTTTTTATATACTACTTAGGTAGCAAACAAGCATACGGCCAGCCTGATGGTAAGCGGTTACCGCAGCCTATGGACGCTTGCATCACCAGGGGTGTTACTCGCGCGTTGCCGACCCTGCGGAACTACCTTTTTTTTGAACATATGTCACTTCACAACCAAAGTACTCCGTCAGGATGGAAGCGAATTGTTTGGAGAAAAATTGTTCATTTTATTTTCAACTAGAGTAATAATAATAAATAATTAAGTAATTACTTTCCGCGAATTCCATCCGAGTCGACTTCGACTGTAAGTCGCCAACCGTTTTTGGTCTCACATCGAAGTTCGGCATCAACTATCTAATTTAAAAAAATATCATACTTAAATCCCTTCTTCCTTCTTCCAGCTGATCGAAATGTACAAGATGGAGGAATCCGAGTACGACATGGCGAGTAAAACGGAGTTCTTTGCATGAAAGTATCCCGACATAGCTCCGTTGTTCGAGCAAATGACTTGAAGTGTGAGTGGTTAAGTGATCTCCAAAGTTAATTAGATTAGCTTATATACATACATACCTATAAGGTAAGGTCTAGATCTAGATTTTCGGCATATACTGTGGACATAAGAATTTATATTTGTAATATAAGAATGTCAAAGGAAAATAAAACTTATTGCTTTACAATAAAGTCCATTTGTATCATAATACAATTATCCATTCATTTAATAAATAAACGTTATTGTTAAATAAAAATGTTCATTTTCTTTGGCATTCTTAAATGTCAAAAAGTAAAAGTTGTTATTTGTAAAATTGGGAATGTGAAATTCTATACAATCAAAAAAGGTGCAGCCGAAATATGAAACGATATATATGTATTTACCAAAAAAAAACGGTAATATTGTTACCTATCCTACCCATCGTTTTTAATGTTACTTCTAAGAATATGTCGAAAATATATATCAGACAGTATAATATAATAAGTAATAGAATAATATTAAATTATTCTCGTTTGTAAGAAAACGTTTTATTCAAAGTAATGTTACCAAAACACTTTATGAAGTGTTTAATTGACTTGATCTGTTGGAAAATCTTCCAAAAATACTGTTAAGTAATCTTATAGGTGTTGAAATAAATTAATAGTTATGTAAATTCTATGTAATGACATAATTATGGTATAGAAATGTCATCAGGGCATCAGAACGAGGTAGAAAAAAGCCTCCGTTTATGTCGCCCATTTGTATGGATTGGAGACATAATTTTTAAGAAAAATAAGATCAAATAATAATGTATTGCATATATGCCTCCTTATTTTAAAGTCTAGTTTTTTGGGTAAAATTTAGCGCCAAAAATAATTTTAAAATTCAGTTAAAAATATTATGGTGCGTCCATGCTACGCGAATCGAGCACGAGCCGAGTCACGAACGAGCCTACAACGAGCCTTCAACGAGCACGACACGAATCCCTTTGTACGTGAAAAAACTGTCAATCGCGCTCGTTCGAGGCTCGCGAGCCCGTCCACGCTACGCGAATCGTGCTCGCAGTGCGCTCGTTCGAGGCTCGGCTCGTGCTCGGTTCGCCAAGCATGGGCGCACCATTAGACATGCCGAATAATACGGCAGCTGAATTTTAAAAATCGAATTCGGTATCGTATCGAAATATTGGAACGACAAAATTATCGAGGAAATTTTTAAAGTGATTTTTCGGCCTTCGGAGTTTTAATATGGTAATATTTAGATAATACGTAGCAATGGGTATTTCTATTGTTTGAACTACGGGTAAACGTTTATGGTCCGTTTATAGAATGTCAATAAAAAAAACAAATGAAAAATTGAATTTGGAGCCTGGCCCTATAACATAAGGTTAATTTTCAAATAACACAATCATTTGATTCTCGTTCTAGGTTCTACAGGCTCTTAGCCTGTAGGCTTTTGACTTTGAAGTTGAAAATTGTATTGTGTAATAATTATAAAATTATCGTAAATTAATGATAGAACTCTGGGAGAGTTATTAATTTAAAGAGTCTTATTATATTACAATTTCTTACTTTCTATAAAGTTAGTTTTTCTAATCTGATCTATTTCCATGACTTGACCATAAATTACTTTATGACTTATGTATACCAGTGTAAGTTTTAAATTCGAATAGCAAATAGTTAAAAAAATTTATTGTTGGTAAGGGATCAAATGTATTTCTTTTTTAATTCTAAGTACAACGCCTGTCATTTTAAATGTAT
This sequence comes from Achlya flavicornis, assembly GCA_947623365.1. Lineage (NCBI taxonomy): Eukaryota > Metazoa > Arthropoda > Insecta > Lepidoptera > Drepanidae > Achlya > Achlya flavicornis. The sequence continues at coordinate 13,400,892 of OX392482.1, forward strand.
TATGACAATGTTTTTTTACAATAAAAAAAAATATGTTTTTTATTTCTAATAATATTAAAACTTTTAGCTACTGAAAGTTAGCTAAACTAGTACAGTACTTTACAAAATATCAAAGTAATAATTAATTTCAAAAAATCACTTATACAGAGTATGCATACTTACATGACTTGACGAAATTAAGCTATATTATATTAGATATATTATATATATAGCTACTTCTACACCCGTGTTTAAATTTAATGATAATTTATCATTCCATTCAATTTTATACTTATATCATACACATCTTGATGTTAGTGGACCAAGCATCCTATTATTTCTAGCTCTTATATAAATACAGAATATAAATAACCAAAGAGTTAATCTTACATTGTGAATGTAAACTAAATATGCTTAGACTAAGGTCGGATGATTTTAAATCAATCGTATCAACTCTTTTGGTGTCAATAAATATAGAAAACTAAAAATATTAACTAAAATTATATTATTTTTAAATATATTAGAAGTGTTTAGTAAAAAAATATTGGAATTATCTCAATTTATATAATATTAAATAATAATATTTAATATATAGATGATACGTCATACTGTTATTAGAGACAAACGGCATGTTAAGTGTGACATATTAAATAACAGACCTTTAGATAATTAATGTAGGTGCCTAAGTACTTTAAATTAATGTTACATTCTAGTCAATTTCATTCAAATATTATATTTTTATTTATTTAAATGTTGCAGGCTATGTGTGGCCACAGTATTAGTATACTTTAGTGTATAACGCCTTTACTACAGAAAGTTAGTTATAATTATATAATCTTAGTCTAAGAATAACTAAGGTGTTAGGTTAAAAATTATTAGTGAGAGTAAATCATAAGTGTTCCATAATGTTTATTAATGTATTTCAAAGAAATATTTACATTTATTGAAATTGGAATGTTGGTGGATAGGTATTGCACATTATTGCATATTAAAATTATTAACGTAACTTATCTATGTATCATTTAATACAACACTAATCAATTTCAAAATTGTATTGTTACCACCTTTCAAGTAAATAATGGTGGCCTGATTTTTAGGATAATCCTACCGCCAATTTGACACACATACCTATAACAATTATAAGTGTTGGAGTAGTATGAAATCTCTACCAAATATTGGTATTGGTATAGGCTGATTACTGATATAATTGACGCAAATACTGAATCGTAATTTAAACATTTAACTTAGTTTTTCTGATTGTGATAAGTAGTATGAAAATTGTTATTAAAGAATTTGGCCTATAAGAAACCATTGAGAAATTTAACATTAGCTTTTCCTTACCAAATTGTAGTCCTACATTTGTGAGTGACTTGATGAGTATACAATCAAAATTTCTGTTTTATTATAATTTTTCACTAGCACTGTTAGCAATTTGAATAAAGCACTTTTTGAAAGAAAAAATATTAAAATTTTAAATGGCACTTCATGTATTTCGGAAATTTATAAATTGCATACAGTTTGATTGAGAGTTTAGTATAAGGTGATGTAAAGCATATATTCTAAACTCATTAATATTGAATATATTTTAGACACATTTCTCTTTATACAATGAAATTTGGTGGCATATTTCAACTGTACGAAAATAAACCAAATTTCATGATTTTGCTAATAACTATATAGTGAAACACAATGTATCCAACAATTTGTTTATTGTTTAAAGTACAATAACTAAATTATAACATTTTAATGATAAATTATTTGTATTATTTCAGACCTATTCTATGTGTTAATAAAAATTATTGATAAACCTAACGAGACTTCATACTTCTGATCTTTTTCCTTTCCTTATATAGGCTCTCTTGCTGAACTGGAATAAAAAAACCATATTAGAGTGGATTCAATGTGAGGTATATCAGTTGGTTGTATGGGATATGGGACACAATTTACAATGTGGCATATGACCTTTAATTGACCAAAACTGCACCAGAAATTGAGTCAAACAAGTCAAATACTTCCTCCTATTAACCAGGTACCAGAGTTTTTTTGTGAGTGTTTGTATTTATCTGACCAGCATACTGCCCTTCTAAGACAGCCGTAACTACAAATAATGAAGTTACATTTGTCTTAGTTAGGGGGCAGCATAATTAATTACATTTATTTAGTTTGCAAAAGTTACAGCTAATAGACTACCACTATCCATCAGGCCGGCTCAGGTAAGAACTGTTTCCCGTGTTAACAATACACAGTAACATAACTTGGTTTATTTGTTTAAAGAGGAGCAGCTTAATAGCTGATGTCTATGTTGCAGCCAAATAGCTCAATTAGCCATTCAATTAATAGCCTAGCCTTTTTACTAAATGGCGCCGTTCAACCGGCAGCTTGAGGACTTTCAGCTATTCAATCAAACAGCTAGGCAAAGTACTTGGATTGATAATGTTTAACTACTTGCCTAGCCTAATCATTTAAATAAACGTTTTATTTACCTATTGTGTGAATGGCCTAAGCATCAGCCTGCCAGTTCATTAAATGTTGTAATTAGATGCTTAGGCTGAATAACATTCAGGCTGCTAAGCTAGGCTGTTAATTGAATGGCTAATTAAGCTAGCTCAAATATAGGTATCTGAGACTATATCTGACTTGGCCCATTTTAAACTATTTGAAGTAGATATAGATGTATGGGACATGCCCATTTCTGTTTGGAATCACATTGTTTGATAAATATTTTGTATAGGATAGGGTAAGAGACAAAAACGTCAATCATGGACAAGTCCGCTGTTCGCCTGCTCCCCATTTTATATTATTAGTGAGAAGTTTGAGGTTATCAATGAATACTTACGGTATGGATCATACCAAATAAATTCCAATTTATCAGCCAAGCGTTCCCGTATCCTTGACACCTTGTGACCAGACACTACACTCTCCATCAACACCATAATAAATCTATATGCAAGAAAATATAAATTAACCAAAATATACTTGTTATAAAATTACGAAATGCGTGTGTACAAACTTACTTGCTCTTAGCTTTTTTAAATAATACATTAGTGAGGAACATTTTGATGGTTTTAATTTAGAGCAAACCAACTCCCGCAACCCAGAGTTATTTAAATTTTGATCGATTCCGAATTTCCGATTCCCGAACTCGAATGGCTAATGGATTGAATTGAAATAAACGATAGACCATTGAATTATTACACATATAGTACGTTCGAATTGGAGTGATGTCGTTTTTAACAGTTTCAAAATGGGCATTATTGTTTATGCGTTCGAATTGGAAAATTTCAACAATTTTGCAACTTTTGCCACAAACGATATTTCCCAAATCGAACGATTAGATACAAAAATGACATTTCCATGCTGATCGCCTGCTTGTCACTTGTCTCAACCTACCTTTTCCTTCAGTTAATCATTAAACAAAGTTAATCTAACAAATTATTCTCTTGCCTGTTAGTATTTCTATAAAATTTTACAATAAAATTTAGAATTTTCGCTTCCCGCATGAATTTTCCTAAACTTATCTGTCAGATTCAAAGATGTCAAAATATGATCACAAACGACCCTGCCTCGGAGGTGGGTCAAAATTTGCAGTTCACGATGTCGTTTTTAACTGTTTCCAAGCAAAACGAACGGTGAACGAAAACAGTTCAAAACGCCAATTTCGCCCACAACTTTCCAAATCGAACGCCAGTTGTGATTGTTTTTGGCAGTTTTGACTGTTACTTTTGCTACCATACCCCAATTCGAACGCACCTATATAGTGCGTTCGAATTGGAGTCATGTCGTTTTTAACAGTTTCAAAATGGGCATTTTTGTTCGGGCGTTCGAATTGGTAAATTTCAACAATTTTGCAACTTTTGCCACAAACGATATTTCCCAAATCGAACGATTAGATACAAAAATGACATTTCCATGCTGATCGCCTGCTTGTCACTTGTCTCAACCTACCTTTTTCCTTCAGTTAATCATTAAACAAAGTTAATTTAACAAATTATTCTCTTACCTGTTAGTATTTCTATAAAATTTTATAATAAAAATTAGAATTTTCGCTTCCCGTATGCATTTTCCGAAACTTATCTGTCAGATTCAAAGATGTCAAAATATGATCACAAACGACCCTGCCTCGGAGGTGGGTCAAAATTTGCAGTTCACGATGTCGTTTTTAACTGTTTCCACGCAAAACGAACGGTGAACGAAAACTGTTCAAAACGCCAATTTCGCCCACAACTTTCCAAATCGAACGCCAGTTGTGATCGTTTTTGGCATTTTGGACTGTTATTTTTGCTACCATACCCCAATTCGAACGCACCTATAGAAGCAAAGTACACGCGCGAAAAACAATCCATTCAATTGGAGCCATAATGGCTCCAAATGACCGCCGCGCTGTCAGTGTACTGAGTGACGTTTTAGTGAGTGCAGCTCTGAGAAAAATAATAAATATGACGGTTTGTGTAGTAAAATTGTGTCATAATTCATGAGGGAAGAAAGATAAGAATTCTGATGTAACATTCCACAGGCAAGCCACTAATTTTATTGTGTAATTCATCTAAAATAACAAAATTCAAAAATAAAAATACTTCACTCACATTTCGAGCAAAGTGTTGCCAGCTGTTTTTTGTGCGAATTTTCGTTGTTTTACGTAATTGATACTGATTTTGTTATTAATAAAGTAATTGAGTCCGATAAGTTGTTTCTTTTACTTATAGCTATTATAACCGACTAGCTGTCCCCCGCGGTTTCACCTGCGTTCTTGGGATAAGTAATTTATAATACTTGGGATAATGTAGCTTCATATTAGTGAAATAATTTCGAATCAGACTGGTAGAAAAAGATAATATAGCTAGGAAAATATTGTCAAAGCGGCAGTGGTTCCGGAAACAAATTCAAATAACAGGCTTTTAAAATTTCAATTTTGTCAATGAAAATTAAATACCTAGATAGGTACTACTTAATCTTCTTTTTCTATACAACCTATCATATCTGAAACCTATCATTACCAAGGAAAGCTACAAATTGTACGATCGTTCATAGCATCTTCATATTGCATATTCATCATCATCATCATCAGCCTATATTGTCCCACTGTTGAGCACAGGCCTCCTTTCACAAATCAGGGTGAAAGGGAATGGGCAGATAATCCACCACGCGTGCCCACTGCGGGTCGGTGGAGGTAGGCTAGTGGTCAACCTACTGTTGGAATTTTTCAAGCCGCCTAGGAGGCATCCAACTAGATTAACGACTATCACAATTAAGTGATAACCGGGACCAACGGCTTTATCTGCCTTCCGAAGCACGGAAACGCTCGATTTGAAATACCACTAGGCGGTCACCCATCCAGGTACCGACCAAGACAGACGTAGCTTAACTTTGCCGATCGATTAAGAACGGCTAATCAATACTGCATATTATCTTGGTTTATTATGTTAAAATACCCGAAATAAGTACTATGAAACAACTAGTAATAAATAAATAACAGGCCTGTGTCTATAATAAATTATCTAAGACGCAGAACTTTTTAAATTATTTTTATGAATACTTACTTCCAATTTCACTAGTAGGCGAAATCGGAAGGTTAATTTTACCGAAAAATTTCGTTTAGCTTGCAACATTACTCGTGCGCTTGTGTGCGTGTCAGCGAGTGTAATTATATGGTACTCACGCATACATTGGTTGTCAAGTGGCTTACGTGTCGCGAGGATTTTTGTTCGATACTTCGCTTCTAAGCGTAATAATTCAATGCGATAGACATTCAAATAGGTACCACTTGTAGTGCGTTCGAATTGGAGTGATGTCGTTTTTAACAGTTTCAAAATGGGCATTTTTGTTTAAGCGTTCGAATTGGAAAATTTCAACAATTTTGCAACTTTTGCCACAAACGATATGTCCCAAATCGAACGATTAGATACAAAAATGACATTTGCATGCTCATCGCCTGCTTGTCACTTGTCTCAAACTACCTTTTTCCTTCGGTTAATCATTAAACAAAGTTAATCTAACAAATTATTCTCTTGCCTGTTAGTATTTCTATAAAATTTTACAATAAAAATTAGAATTTTCGCTTCCCGTATGAATTTTCCGAAACTTATCTGTCAGATTCAAAGATGTCAAAATATAATCACAAACGACCCTGCCTCGGAGGTGGGTCAAAATTTGCAGTTCACGATGTCGTTTTTAACTGTTTCCAAGCAAAACGAACGGTGAACGATAACAGTTCAAAACGCCAATTTCGCCCACAACTTTCCAAATCGAACGCCAGTTGTGATCGTTTTTGGCATTTTGGACTGTTATTTTTGCTACCATACCCCAATTCGAACGCACCTTTGATAACAAATGGATTTGTTTGACAGTCTAAGTCAGTCTGACAGTGATAGCACAGATAGTTGAGTAGTAGTTTTTCATCCATAATAGGATAGGCAAGGGTCAATATACTATACAGCCTCTTCATATGTGTAATTTTATTTATAATATCACTTTCATATAGTCTGCACAACTTTCACATAGTCCGCATCATCAGCCACCGTCCAAAGTCATGTTTTAGTAAAATGTTGGTCATTGTACTAAAACTTTTCACGAACTCTTTGAGACAACTTGAAAAGTCACGATACACATAATTCATTTCATTTGACTTCACTGGTGCACGAAGATGCTCGTAAAGAAAAGAGACAGAGCCTAATATTTTTTGTCCCTCATTAAATATCGCGTTTTTCAAGGTCAGCAGTTCATTTGCTAAACAAAGATTGAAGTTTAATACGCGTGTGAAAAAGATTGCTGAAGAAATTTTAATTAAATTAATTTATTATTTCGAAATATAAGATCTATTTGTGCTCAAATCATTGAGGATTGGCCTAGCTAATAATGCAAAATGGTACGATGCAGTGTTCAAGGTTGCAAAAGCGACAGTGAAATGAAAATTGCCGGATCGTCTTGTCATTCGTAAGTAGCTAAATATTTTGATTTATTTGAGTTATTTTGTCAAACTTTTGCATTAGTATGGCTTACAAACCGGTTCACTGTACATTTTAATGTTTCAAGATAAAATTTGTGCCGCAGTATGTATTTATTAGCAATTTGGACATCTTGGTCCGCGCAATAAATAAATTATTCTAATACATTTATATTCATTACATTTGTACTGTGTTAATTTATACTATCTAGGATACATATTATTAGATTTTATGTGTTAATTACAATACCTTTTTACACTACATATTACTATTGTTATTATTTTGATTTATAGTATATTATACTTATGGGCTATTAAATATTTAAAAAAAATGAAATGTATAGGTTGATGTGTTGTCGTGTGTACCTCGATTTTCCGTACCTCACAGCGACATGCTGAGCAATATTATTATACCTTTCTCTTTCTACGTTGTATATGAATTTTCTCTTTAGTGTGTGTACGTAAAATAGAAAACGTCCAGCGGTCTATACCTTTCTCTATCTATGCTTCTGGCTGCTGCACAGTGCTGCCACGGTGTGGCAGTCTGTGGCTCTCAGAATAAGTACTAAAACCTGTGACTAAAACCAAGGATATTATATATACTTCGCAACTAAAAATTCCTTGACTAAAACTTTAGTTAGGTATTATTCTGAGGTGGTTCTAAAGAAATTAATATTCAAAAAAGTCAGTAGAGGTAAGGAGAACACATACAAATGTGTCCCTTACTTACATTACAAGTCGATAAATTGGTAACGCTACAGTAGCAACAGGGTATGAAAATGAAGGCTACATTCCGAATTAAATAATATCGCTCACAGTGCTCACAGCTTAGAGAATCCAATATATACTCACAGCAATATTTTGCGTACCGAGTTAGATATCACGATAATGAATGACAGCTGAGAACTGTCAACAATTCGGAACGCCCGTTATCGCGGTCACAGTATTCAAAACAGAAAATTTGAGAATTTAATTAAAATCTGAATTAACAATGCGCTAAAACTCCTTATATCTTTTATTAGTTGACTCGCAAAAGGAATATCCGCATTTTTTATTTTTTTTTCTCTCATAAAATCATAAAAAGTATCTTTGCCATATGGAAAACCAAAAATCTTATTAGATTTTTGCCGAAAACACAATAACTAACCGTCTCTTTTTGACAGTGCTCACGGTGATATCAGTTTAGGGCATGGTCGGTGTGAGCGCAAGATGGCGCATGTCATGACGTCATCTATGACGTTTCACGGGACATCGTGATGGCGCTCAAACTAATATGGAACGGGTTTAAGCACGCTCAAATCGATTTCAGCGATTATATCATTAATTCGGAATGCAGCCTAGAAGTGCGTTGAGCGCAATGTTGCTAGATATACTGTAATTACAGTGGATTTACCGTATATTCACAATATCTACTGTTTTAAGTCTGCGGAAAAATCTGCTTTATCTCGCAACGCTGCACTCTGCAAACTTCACTACGTCAACAACGGCCAAGAACCTTATAAAGAAAGCTTCTTGACAACGGCTAAAATAATTTTATACTCTATTGCTACCCTAGCGCGTTATTTATTGCTTGGCGCTGGACACTTTAAAAAAAAAAGAACGTCAATTGTTCTCCTTAAAAACGTCAATTGTTTACCTCTACCTTACCCTACATTATTTAACGATAAAAGTTTAAAAATAAATTGCCATATTGATGGTTTACTGTAGTTAACCAACTCTATAAAACTCTATGGAAAGAAAACGTCTCATTGAAGATACCAGCGTCAACTTTTGACCATAAACAAATGATCACAATTTTGATTATGCAACGAAAATAATCGTAGGTAGAACATGGAAAAAATATTTTGCATAAAATATTTTCACTTTTCACTCGACAACTCTCCCATAGATACACATAGCATTTTATATTTGAGTATTTTTTGTTCCTTGTTATTTATGTTACTATTACGCGTGTAATAAATAAAAATATTTTGTTTGCTCCACCAAATGCGATAATAGCGACTCTCTCACCGGGCCAGATAACTTTGTGGGACTCACTAACCAAGTAGAAATACTACTACTGGTGGGACTGTAGTATGGTGACACTATTTCTAGGTAGGTACATCTATTTCAATGCGTACCTTCGTGGTCAAATGGCCAACGTACTTTGGCAGAGTGGCTCGCCTGTGTTTGTTTATTTATATTCGTATTCATTTAAAAAGTCATTTTCAAATATATAATAATATGTAACATAACTAGACAATATAAAAAGACAAATAATTCCAACTCTAAAGTATGAGAAGAGTCGCTCGGCGGAGTCGAAAGAATCGTGGTAGGTAGCTCAGTCGGCTCGATTCGACGCACGGCATGCAGTGAGTAGTGAGCGTGGGCGCGTATCGTGGACTATAGGTGCAAATTGAGCTGATCTGCGAGCTGAGTCATTGAAGAGGCTCACACACCTGGAGCCGTGAGCTGTTATGCAGCTCGGTGTTTTTTTTGAGTTACACACCTCTAGTATCTACCATAGGTACAAAATAACATAGAAGGTACTTAATTAATATTAATGTTATATAATTTATGTTATTATATATTAATACTTTTACCATCTCCCGTTCTAAATACTCTAAGAGCCTACCCTTTTTATGGCCTTTGATTTACCCGAATTCCTAATATTGAGTTGGCAGCACTAATGGTGATTTACGGCATGGATTTACGGTTTTTATCATAGACAAAGTAAAAATATGCCACGCAAACATTTATTTTCAAAATTTATTTATTTGACAGTAACCAAATATCGAAACACGTGCGGAATTATTTTAACATTTTCTAAAAGTGGCGATATTACGTTAAGTTTTCTTATTTGAAATGTAAATTGTCCTATCAATTATTATTTGCAATTCGCCTGCCTAACAAAAGGGCAAATGAATCCTGGTAACATTCCAAAAACAAACTTGTTCGTGTGATGATGATGAACTTGTGGACCGGCGTCGCTGGCGTTTTCGTGTGACTTGAACTTTTTGTGTTCTTTGTTCGTTTTACATTTCACAAATGAAATAATCCACTGCCATTAGTGTGAGTTTTATTAGCATTTTGTTTTCCGTAGTGTAGTTATACAATAAAAGAACAATGATAAATAACGAAATGGAGAATGGCGGCGGCGACGCCAATATCACTACCAATGTGTCACCGACCAAACTCATGGTCAATTATATACCGGAGCTGATGACGCGGGACATGATGTATGCCTTGTTCTCTGCAATGGGCAAGATCGAGAGCTGCAAGCTCATCGCAAACAGAGGTTACGGTTTTGTAGAATACGAGAAACACGAGGACGCAGAGAAGGCGCGCGCCGCGTTCAACGGCCTCCTCATGCAGGGCAAAACTCTCAAAGTGTCATTCGCGCTCCTCAACCCCGAGAACAAGGTCAGCCACAAGCCCGACACCGAATCCAACCTATACATAAGCAATCTACCTCCAGACATGACGTTAGAGCGTCTAAATAGTTTATTCAGTCAATTCGGTAGTATAACGAACAGTCGCGTGTCGCAAGGCATCGGTTTCGTGTGCTACGACAACCGGCCGCAGGCGGAGGAGGCTATCAAACTCATGAACGGGCAGACGCCGATCCCGGGAGCGGGCGCCATAGTGGTGAAGTTTGCCAACAAGCCGAACGCGAACAAGAATGCTCCGCGGCCCACCCCGCGGGTCGGGGTAGGCGCCGCGCCGCTGGCGTACAACGGGGCCGCGGCCGTGTTCAATGGGACCGCGCCCGCCGCTTTCAATGGGACCAATTTAAGCGCCGCATTTGGTGCAAGGCCCGCCGCCTTCGCGCCCGGGTTCCCGCAGGCCTCGCCTCCGCCGCTGCTGCCTTCGCCCGGCAAGGCGCTGCCCTTCATCAACAAGGGGCAGCAGCGCTTCAACCCCATGGCGGCCTCCAACCACTCGCCGCTGCCGCTGCTGGGCGCGCCGGCCAGCCCCGTGCCGCTGCTCGGCGCGCCGCCCGCCCCGCATCAGACCACAGTGTATGTATACAACATCGGTGAGGACACCGAAGAACTGGCTCTATGGCAACTCTTTGGCCCGTATGGTGCCATTGATTCAATTAAAGTTATAAAGGATCCGGAAACAAAGAAAAATAAAGGTTTCGCATTTGTCAACATGAGGGAGTATGATGAGGCCGCTATGGCTATCCAAGCGCTCAACGGATATACGCTCAATGGACAGGTTCTATCGGTTAGCTTTAAGACTCAGAAGAGAAATATTTAATTTGTGAACGGACGTTATGAACGCCGTATCCTATGTGATCGTTCCCGGGCCGAAAGCTTAAGAAAGAATTTTTCATTCCAATCTCAAAATATTTTTGTAGTCGAGAAGCGAGATCCTCTATGTGCATTTCAGATTAGTCGCATAAGTATTTTTGTAAGATTTAAATAGTTTTATATTCGCGAGAGCGCGACATGACTATCTGTGAGTTTAGTTGGCTTGACAGTATCGTATATGTGTACCCACTTTTATCGTATGATATGGTATTATATTATTGTACTATGTATGGACCTGTCGCACTATGTATATCTGACCGCGGCGGAGGCCCGGGCACGCAGGGCCTCGCTCAAGTGCCTCGGCGCCCGCCTTAACCCTCCAGGTATTTTATTTTGTGTAAAACAAACCATTGTATGTTTTTAATCTTTAATAAATTTCATGTTTAAATAGAGTTTATTGTATATTTTCTCTATTTTTTTTTCTATATACAACTTAATCCCCCGCCCTGTCGTGTCCTTATTTACTTACATAATTATACATAATAATACGTAATATAATTTATTTGTGGCAGTAGTTTTTTTTAACATGTACATAATTATATTTGTGTGTATCGTGTTGGCGGCAGGTCAGCTGTGTTATTCCGCTTCATTATTGCATGTTGTGTAGTCAAACAGCAAAAATACCTTTTTATTTGTTTATGCTACCTCAAGTTTATGGCCCCCGTTATTGTTTTATCCCGTCAGTAGTTACTTATCCATTTATTATTTTTGGCAAGTCAGGCCTACTAATTTCGAAAATCTCGCAATTTAAAACTTATTTATCGTTTGGTGTCCGTCACCATGCAATGAGCTTTAATCTTATACGTTTTAGGGCTTTGAATCACTCCATTAACTAAGTGTAGGTGTAACTAATGCTAGTGTACGCGTGCCCCAGCTGTAGTTGACGAGGATTGCAATTATCTCGGACCATAGGAAGCCGATAAGATAATGGAATACCTACCGTAATGTGGTCATAAAGGCGCTATTCTAAAGTATTAGAACATGAGACTGCCACAAATTAGTGTAAAGCACTAACTAGGTGCCTATCCCTCCGTGCCTACAACCTGAGCAATTATACCAAACAACGGTTTTAAAAGTGAAAGTAGAAAGTAAGTATTACGCCGTGACATCTAGATGGTGAGTAATATGTTATTATTCTTTAAAAAATTAACGCATAATTGTCGGTTAACATTGTCTAAAAAAATATCTAGTCTTGTATTTTTTACACTGTTTATTCGGTATTCTGACAGAATATAAAATGGAACTGTCGAACAGAGATTACAGAATAAAAGGCAGATGGAGCGTGGGGAGCACGATAGTGAAGCAAAAAAAGCAAATACAAATTCAAAAAAGTTTTTCAATTTGTATTTGCTTTGTTTAACAAACTTTATTTAACAAAAAACACTTATTAATGAACTGTGGTTAAACAAAGCAAATGCAACTGGAAAACGATTACCTGGTATCTGATTTTGAATTTGTATTTGCTTTTTTGGCTTCACTTTTTGTTCCGCGCGCTCCATCTTCCTTTTATTATGTAATCTGTGCTGTCGAACATAAATTTCTGTTATCAGATTTTAGTAGGGTGTAGTAATCCATAGTTATAACTTTATGTTTCATGCCATTTCGTGTAGCGATAAAACGTAACAAGAAAAAAAGTATAGAAGTGTAGGCATGTAGTAACACTAATATTATAATTATACGAGGTATGTATAAATATGTATGTGTGCTTTGATAACTCGGTCCATTGCACTGATAAATATAGCCGGCTAAATCCTACGACAGAGTAGTTTAGTTTGGTAAAATTGATTTATTTATTGTAACATGTAAACTTCCAAGCAGTAATTTTTTCTAAAGACATCTATACAATTTAAACATACATTTTCACTGTATACATATGTATTCATACAAAATACCTACGTATTTATATATAATTTAGTCGAATCAATAACCAAGAAAAGTCTCTACCAATAATAACATTATTAACAAGGATACCATACAATACATGTCTGACGAATTCAACTGACAATCCCCCAGACAAAATGCTTAGCCAGACGTGGCTGTCCTTCTCAAGGGCAATATCTATAAATATTTATGTATGTACTTTGAATACGTCGACCTTTCCCATCTTGCCTGACTGTTGCTAGTCTAGCTTCTGAGTTTTAGAGGAAAATTGGCGCCATTCTGGCGGCTACATTTTAAACAATATTTCAGTAAGCTTTATGTACTTAATTAAAATTAAGTGCTGAAACCTTGGTCAGTTCGAGATTGCAATGAAAATTGTAATCGATTTTTCCTTAATTCTCACGCTACACGATGCAAGAATTTACGATATGCAGTTAATTTCTATAATGATAGATCAATATTGATATGTATTTTATTGGATAGCTCACTTCAAACAATGTTGGGTCAATTTTAGTCCGCGATAAAAAGTTATTTTCTTAAAAAAAAAAAACTGTATCCATCCCCATTTTCGTATGTATGTGACATCCAAGCAACATCGATCGCTCCCGAGTCGTCCCAAAAAGTAATAAGAGAACTAATATAATTTAGTACGTAGGTACGTCGCGGTTCGCGGCGTCCATTTTTCCATTACTTTTAACTCTTAATCTAACGCAAATGAGTTGATGACCTCACATTAGTCACAACCTCCATAAATAAAGCATTTTTTGTTAAACCTCCCAATCTCTTGGTATTGCATGTAGAACTTTCAACATTTACCGTGTATTTCTAGGTTTAATGTGCGCAACACAGGTGGTATTATAATGACTCGTCTGCACTCAGACTGGTTCTTTTTTTTGTTACCTTATCGTCGGGCGACTAATGTTTGAACCGGCTCGATATGTAAAATATTTCGGTAATTCGTGAAGATTGTACTTCGGGACTTGTATTATTTAGTATAATGATCAAAAAACTAACTTTGACCGTTCGGTTCACATTGAACTGGCAATAAATACTAATAAATGTAGTCTATCAGTTAACTCATTGGCTCGCGGTTAGAAATATAACAATGACATCAAATGTAATCAATAGGACGCGAGTCCCTCGCGAGAACCGACGGGTGGATGTCAAAATTTTATACAGTATAGTTAAAAAATTAACGAAACTCAACATCAAGAAACGGAGACTTAGGAATAATATTGGTGACATCGTTTTTTAAGACTTAAGATAGCCAAAGTTCTATAATCATTAGCAGAACAAGAGATCAAACGTTCACGCCTTTGAGCGAATGACACGATTTACTTGGGAATAATCATAATTCCTCCTAAAACCAAACCAATTTCTTCGGCTAATGATCTATAGGCATTTACAGCGCGTATATGTAATAAAATCACGACCATATAGCCCCATTTACATAACATTCCCACATGCTACGGTATTGCTCCGTTTTCCTAACTGTGATTGAGTTCCTCCATTTCTCGAGCCAAAGCCAAATTTCGTCACGCATCAAGCCTACACATTCTGTGAAGGTTAAATGATTTTACATTAAGCCTATTATTTATTCTTTATTTACCAAAATGTTTGAGAAGAACATTAGAGCGGCCAACTAAAACAAATAAGAAATAAATCACGTTAAAAATTATGTTTTAATAACGCATGCGCATTCTAATAATCCTATTACTGGTATACAAATCCGATTAATAAATGAACCAATAAGTTGTATGTTGGTAGCAGAGAATCGATCCAATTTGTCTGAGTTTCCTCCATTAACTTGTTATATGGGATGGCGGCTTCCTTCCATCCGAAATTAACGACTATACAAAAAGTATAACAAGTAACATCAAATGAATCACGTTTGGGACAGAAATAGTTGTTAGAACAATCTGATTTACAGTAGGTACTACCAGGTTTAATTTAGAATACAACTTGTTTGTACCTAAACTGAATGTTTTGGCCAAACGCATGTACGATTCCAGTCTAGATTTTAAGGGGTGTTATATTGAACCAAAATTAGATTACAGTACCGATAGAAAACCACCGTTGGGCAAAGATGCTTGATACAAATTATTTTTTTCATCCAACTTAATCAGCTTGTTTTAATAACTCAATTAGATTTAAGTGGTTTAAGAAATCTTCTAGAAAAAGGACAGCTATAATGGCTCAGAAAAATCCTCAAAGGTCAAGGTTTGCGTCGCGAGCTACGAAATTATTTACGCCACGTGTGACTTGTGAGCCAATCTCGCGATGAGGAATCAAGATATAAGATGCGAAAAACAATAAAAACTAGTTTGAGTTCATGTTTAAAACGTAGGATAAAAATAAAATTTTCTCATTGATATGCAAAAGCTGAAAATGTAAGCGAGAACACACGGCGCGATTGGTATAATGAAATGTAATTTTAATATTTGTTTAGGTGTACGATCTTTTGTATCCTCGGCTACAAAAGAAAAGGCATTTTTGGATGTTACCTAGCCAGCGTTGGGAGTAAATGTTTTGGTAACGACATTATTCGGAGATTCGGTGGTTAGACGTTGGATGATCTAATTTTATTGGGACGTTGTTCAACTCCACACCAATTTGAGCAATTTATTGCCTCGATTCTCTTAAATACTTCCTAAGATAATTAACGAATTTTGAAAGTAGTCTTGTACTTTTCTCAAATTCACATGAAAATTGTGAAATAAGTGAAAGGAGGAAAAGTTTTCGATGAACCGTTCAAAGAGATGTTGATGGACATATGCAGTATTTTGTTTACCGGCCATTGGCCAAATTCATTAATAAGAGTATAATTTAATTGGCTCAGTGCCATCTTAAAACCTGCTTGTTTTCTTACGACGGCAGCTATGTCGATGAGAGATCAAAATGATCTGTATAAGGATTAAAATTCATTCACATTTCTCGGAACCGGCATAGATGACTTCCAGATTTGTTAATGATCTTAGAATATATTCACCAACATCTGAAAAATATATTCAGTCCAGTGATACACCAAAATTCGCCCAAGTTTTACAGTGTCGTAAAATCTGTAACATTAAGATTTTTGACTGCCTCGTAACTTTTGCAGATTTTGCACATTGACGTGAACTATTATAAAATATTATTACTTCCTAATGACTGAGATAAACATGAGTTACGCATTCAACGTCCATCGAGGCCGCGATCGACAAGTTTGCGCAGCTGATTATGTGATTGGGAAACTAATTTCAAATACAATGTATTCTACAAGACGCTTGGCAACCTAATAATATGACTACCCATAAACTTTGACATATAAAACACAGCTTAATTAAGTCTGCGGTTTTTTTCGAGAGCATGAAGCCTATCTTGAATTTGATTCAAATGAACTTGTATTAAGGTCTACACTATAATATTACTGATGAGGTAGATCTTGAGAAAGAGGAATGCATTTTTTTGCGATGCCAAAAAATGTGCTGCGCACACGTTTTTTTAGGGCGGTTTGGTTACTTCGTGCTTAGTTTGCAGTCTCCATAGAGTTTGCTGCCTTGCTAGTTGGGGACATTATAGAACCTAAGCTTTATTGATGAAAACTGGCATAAGTGTACACCCGAGAACCAGTTTGTTTCTTTTGGCAACAGAATTTGACAGTAAGATGAGAAATATGCAGATTGAAGACCTTGATTAAACTTGACTTGAGTTTAGTTTCTTTATTTTGTTTTACGCCTTTATATATCGTAAGTATGTAAGTATTGCTTCATTATAAATATTGGTAAATATAATTATTGTATCTTCTTATATCTATTAGGTATATCTTTCGTGTATGTAATCACGGAAAATGGTAAGCGCTTTGTCATTTCCACCATAATCTAACGCACGCTATGGACGGCTTATAGCTGTTTTATTTATTATTTAGCAATTTAGAATAGTATTCTCGTCTATCTTCCTAGAGTTGATACTAAGGTTTATCAGACATAAACCTTGTCAGTCCAGACTTATATGAGTTAGGTACCTTCCATGTATTTTGATTATAATATACAATTTTTGAGAATAAAATTTAATATAAGGAAATTCGAACGTAATTTGGAAGCATAATGGTACATTAGAAGTTTTCAAAATTCGTAGAAAACGTTGCATTTATTAAACTATTCCACTAGTCATTTAGACTCAAAATATAGAAATAAGACAAAAATAGAGATTAGATGAGCAGAGACATTTAATTGTGATATTCTGGTTATTCCCAGTACATAGATGTAAGCGCATCGGTTCTGAACCTAAATTTTAAAACGTACTTTATGATCACAGGGTGAATTTGATATACAATCTTTTTTACAGCATTTTTCACGGAGTATTTTGTATCCTGTGTATTTAAGGTGAAAATAGAACATAGTTCGGACTTTCTCTTATAGTTTATAAGAATTACATGTGACCGTTTGGTAAAGTATGGCATAAAATACGTCCATCAAATTTTACTTAATTAACTTGACATGTTTACACAATTACAAGTTTGATGGGATTAAAAGAAGAATAAGACAAATTAATGAAACGACATGTTTGCTGTAGCTAGATTTGCTAGTATTGAAAGAATGACGCAATAGCTTGAAATACCTAAAACGTGGTCCTTTTGTAATGATACGTTATTGCAAATATGTATTGAGCTTAGCTCAAAATATTGAAGGCTGTTAGACCTTATCTGGCATTGATGCGTTTAATGAATTAGTCGCAGCCTCTCTTGTCCACCACCTATTTTATATTTTGTAAATAGATAGTTGTTAAGAGCACAGTTTTTAATTATATTTTTACATGGCACTGAGTATTTAAGTTATGCAGTATTGAATAAATCGTTTTTTTATTTAACTGTTGTTTTCTTTAAGACTTGACTTGTGGAAATGAGAGCGATAAAGAGTTTAATTAAATTAATTTAATTGCCGTTGATACAAGAATCTCGTGTACTTTTCGGATATCCTCCAATTATTAAGGATGTCTATTTGGTGGAAAGTTGACTATAAGTAGGACAGAATCATCGAGGGACATGTCAAATCTCATGAGACTTGCCTCAATTACTGGCAATGCAATGAGTCATGGGAAAGTTTGTCGCCACCGAGTATTGCCGCTTGGGGCGAAAATACTACTACATACATGTTTTTTTTGTTCGAAATATGGTTTCTCAGCTCAAGCCTGTGGCTGCACCACAATCTGATTCAGTGGTAAGTATCTGATGTTCCAGAGGTAAGCTCATTAACAAAAAAAACTAAATCTAAAGTTCAGCTGAAATTATAAGAGAAATGAACATGCTTTGACCTCAAATTTATCCCATAGGATGTGAAGGGATAAGATAATTTAGCTTTCTTCGACTCAGCCTGATATCCAACTTTTTTAAATAGGTAAGAATGTTTTTAAATCGCATCCTGGGAATCTAACACACGAGTTTTGGCGTGACAAGTATCGGTGGCCCATTAAATGTCAGTCGGAGAGCCTTTCGTCCATTTAGGATTGAATATCTATAAAGCATTAATGTATTTAGTATCATTTGGTCTGCTAATAATGCCCATTGAATCAAAATTACTACTGAAGAACGACATGGGAGAATATCGATCCACATTTCTAAAGTCCATGACGCAAATAAACCTTTCTAAAACTTTTAGGCAGAGGGCGCTATGTGTGTGTCAAAATAAACTCGTCATTCCCAAAGAATGTAGCGTAGCGAAATCCTAAGTCTATGGCATTACCACACGACGAACCATATTTAGATATTATCGAGAAAATAACAATTTTATTTACAGGCAGATTGCAGTCCGTTTTGTAACAAACATTAGGCGCCCTCTATGTAAAAGTAATGGACAGTTATTCCCCATTGCTCCCAAGGCAATTACATTGTGGTCCGTATTCGACAAGGCCATTCCATTCTGCTTCGTCGACCACCTCATTCTAAATCCTTCCTTCAGTTATATTTTTTTTAAACTTACTTTTTTACCATAGTCTGGTGGTAAGCACAAAAGCCTAACCTAAGATGGAACTGGCTCTAATTGCAACTCGTCACTCGGGTAGGTTCTTGGCGAAAGATTTTCAACTTGGAAGGTAGCCAGTTAGAAGATTAAAGCACCATACCACCGGGATATGGATTCTTCACGATGATTTCCTTCACCAAATGCTAGGGTTCGAATTTAATTCCGCCGCCAGCAAGTCCATGAGTTGAGTGCATATGCGACTGAACATGAAAGCCTCTTGAGTCAACATATTTTTTTTAATTAGCTATTAACACGTAGGGGGTAATGTGGAATAAAAATACATAATGAAAAGCTTACTCTATATTTTTTATTTGTCGATTTCAACGTACACACGTAAGGCATCCTCCCACCTCATGTTATTTATTGGCACACAAAACCTTTACATTCGACTACATAACGCTTTACTGAGCATAATATCACCTCGGAACTTTTATGGAATGTATTGAAACAGTGGAATGCCCAAATGGTATTAATTTTACAATTACAATCGTAGTTAATTCGCCAGTCGTTCGTCAACTATTCGATAATACTCGAATACTAGCCAGATTTAAATTAAATAAAATAAAACAGGACTAGATATTTTTTTTAACGTCGTGAATCTCAATATTTACATCGGATGTGTAACGTTCATACAAAATTTGTGACTTTATTATTGAAACTTACCCCCTTACTCATAATGCGCTTTTTAACTAATATACTGATTAAATGGTCACGTAAATAATATCACATTATTTGACAATGACAATAGTGACGTTATTTACGTGACCCTTTAAACAGTATATTAGTTAAAAAACGTTTTATGACTAAAGGGGTTAATATTCGAGAGATTCTTAAATAATTTGGTTGTGTTTTGGTTAATACTAATATAAAAATTGGAAAATAAAATAGACAATGTAAAACAATGGTAGAATGATCAAACATGCATAAATAAAACCAAACAACCATACACATCATTATCCGAATAATCAATACTGTCTAGAAATACTGTTACAACCCACGACGATTTATCTCAAATAACATAAAATATAAAATAGGAAAAAATAATGGACGCAAAATAATTTCACATATTGCACGAAATAAATAAAATCATAAATAGAGTACCGACAACTTTTGGGGAGTAGTTCAAAGTATATATTACTGGCCGTCAATAAAATAAATTATATACAGGGTGCGCAACTGTAGCTTTACGAGTTTTGAAATATTTCTTGAATTATTATCATGATCAGATAAAAAATTTGAAGTGAAGAAATATCGAACTAAACGTTTCGTACAATAACTGCCACTAAAGCCGGCTTTTAACTATGGGATATAATGTAATATATATTACATCTTGAGATATAATATTTTATCGCTCGTCATACATTTTGTACGAGACCATTCACACTGCGCTATAATATACATTACATCCCAAACTATAAATATTTTTTCGAGCGATATTTGAAGTATATTTTACCTCACGTCCCCGCACACCGCGCCTCCCCCTGCCTCGCCCGTAGTTTGAATGGAGACGTGTCAACACATACAAAATATATATCTTACAGTGTGAACGGCAAACGCGGGATGTAATATACAGCTCAAGATGTAGTTTATATTATATCCCATAGTGAAAAGCCGGCTTGTCAGAACACGTAGTTTGACTAGTGCAGTTGACGCTTTATTTAAAGAGATACCAACCAGAGATATAAATCGTCTCATCTTTAGTGGCACAAATTGCACGCTGTAGTCATCACACCCCCATCACAATAAAACGTATATTTGAACCACCTGTATATAGTTTTACTCACATTTCCATGGCAAAATCTCAATGAACTGTCCTTGCAAACTTTAGGCACTGGATTCGGGCTACATTAATATCAAAGCTAATTTCATTATAATTAATATTCGAATTTCCGATATACATCTTAATTTTAACTTTTAAGCTAATTTTATTATATATAATGATAAATTTCAAGCGCTCCCGAATATATAGGCCCACGTTTGAATATATAAATAAACAATAGATACGCACATCAGTGCAAGCTTAGTTTAAACCAGTGTTTTACGTAAACAAGCTATAATATAATTTTTTTCATATGGATATGCAATATTTATAGTTGCAATACTCCGACTAGTAAGTATTTTAACTAATTTAACACATTACCTCACTGTGGGATACAAAACCTGCACACTACACTTCACCTACATCTAAAATCTTTACCGATATTTTAAGTAAAAAATATCAAACATATTTTTGTACAATTGCATACAACTCCACTCGATTTATGCATAATACATTCGTTTGTTTCAAAATATACACGCGGATAATTAGTTAGAATAATTTTTCGTTTCAAAATAAACATCTTAAAAATACATTTGTACTATTTATAATTTAAATCAACAAAATATAAATGCCGGATCGAGTTTAAAAATAACTTCTACAATGTTTTGTTATATTTACAATTTGTACAAGTGTTATCTTTGTAATGTGCCTATATGTTACTCTTTTTTTTTCTATAAATTATATGATAACTTAATTAGAAAGCCTATTTCACACTAAACATGGCAAAATGTGACCTAAATGTTATGATATGAATTAAAAAAATTGGGATAAGAATATTCGAAAACTGTCACTTGAAAAGTACGGTTTGCATGCATTAATTTAAACTGTTTTTTTTTCAGTTATCACGTCTCAATATGGCGGAAAATAATTGCTATTCTTATTTTGATCACATAGTACCCAAGAGTTCCAGTCATTTTAAAACTATCTTACTAGATTATTTTCAGATTGAGAGCTGCCTGGCCATTGATAATGCCTTGTATAGTGTAAATGCAACTTCAAAACATATATCAACATTACACAATGACGTCATTAATCACATTTTTACTTTTTTTTTACTTTTAGACAAGAGTAGCGTGACTAGCCACACATTATAGGCACTGTATTGTCTGTTATAGCTAAGTATCGATATAGAAACGTTAATATATCGATAGATTAATATCTCACACGAATATCATACAAAATGTACAACGCGTAATTCTAAATAATGAACACAATTCGCGTCTTTCACATATATTAGCTTACTGCAGGTCTCAACATTAGATACAAAGAATTCGTAGGTGAAAACGAATATACTGCAACGAATCATAATATCAGTTCGGACCTATCAATTCTACTGTTAAATATAATTATCCGGTCGTAAACGCAATTTCATAAATACATTACAATTAAATGCACGACATCAACAACCTAATTGGGAATGTTACATCAAACCGTACACTGGAGATAATAAAAAGCCAAGCGTTCCACGCACTACCCGCAAGCGCTATGTACAGTTCGCTTATATCACAGAGCATATAAAGTGAAAACAAAGACTGAATACTCGTCCCCCATCAATTGTGAATATCGCATAATATTGACTCTATACAACAGCACTGTGTCGACAGTACTAAATGATAATCTTATCAATTAGATGTTGAAAAGTAGCCCTGTATCTACAGGGCTACTTTTCAACATCTATCCAAATTTTCAAGCGTTAATGTACTCATTATTATGAACATCTTTTACTACGATATATATGGTATATAATAAATCAAGCTAGCTATTCTAGCGCCATATAATGACTACAAGAATTTAATAAGGAATTAACGGACTTCAAAAAATAGGAGGAGGTTCTCAATTCGGTTGTTTATCTCATAGCTCCGTCATTTATTAACCGATTTGGAAAATTCGTTTTTTGTTTGGCAGGGTACACTTCCCGTTTGTTCCCATTGTCATCAGATCAGGATTTGATTACTTCTTAGTGTACTTTGAATTGGGTTTAAGTTTTTTGTAAAACTTGCAAATAACTCTGTAACGTGACGTAGGACATGTTCGTATGAGTCTCAATCGATGTATATAGGTCTCAGCCTGCGCCACCATTTTCAAAAGATAAAATGGCGCCTGATGAGTATGCCAGGCGCCGAACTAAAATCTTCTTATGAGATAAAGTTTTTTTTTTGATATTTCTAAGTTGGTCTCATAGTAAAAGTTGTACACATTGATGAGTATAATTACACCTAAAAATATGGCTAGAGGTTGAAAAGTAACCCTGTATATGTCACCTATTAGTAAAACGGCGCCGCCCACTGACACGATTGAATATTATGGAATCTGTTGAGCAAGATGTCTTTAGGAGGTATTTTTTTTTTCATGCTCTGTGTCTCTTATAATCAAACAAGGTAGTCGTGGAACTTCTTCAGCCTTCGCTACGTGTTGCGAGAAGGTCTCCGCTCAGGGTTAAGTACCTCCATAGTTTCAGGACTGAACCGCACGCGGGACTGGGACCCGCTCGAAGCATCCCTGGCTGAAACGTAAGAACTGTCCGTCTCACTCGTTAAACTCTCAGGAGGGGTCGGATTAGTCGGAGTACCCCCTCCGGAACTACCCCCAGACGCACTAGATTTCTTATTATATCTCTTCAAGCTCGATCTCAATTTCGATGGCCCCATCTCCAAGCCCAAATTAGCCGGTCTCTCGACATCTTTCTCCTGTGAATCTTGACGGTAGAAATCTCTAGGTAACGAGTAATCGTTTGATTTTCTAGGGTACTCGGTTTTCGGCCGGTAGTCCTCCCGCCTTTCCTTGTTAAACTTCTCCGTTCTAAATGTTCTCGATGGGGAAAACTCCTCGGGATGCGAATTGGATGCTGAGGAATTCGATGGTGTTGTTCTATGCGTCAAAAACTGAGTGGACGTCCTGTAATCGGGCGTCGGTTCCCGGTACTCATACGAGCACTCGTCATACCCGTAATACGGTGGATGTTTCACGACATAATCAGCTGTTCTATCGTAAACGTAGGGTTCCGCTCTGTAATAATAGTCTCTATCTTGTGAGGGTGAAGGTTGAAAGTTCTCCCTGTAGTTGTGGTATAGATCGGCTAGATGGTCCGATGTGGATGACGAGGTTCGTCTCGGAGAGGGCGTGGGTTGTGTGGAGGTGTAGTTAGTTCCGAGGCCTGAGGTTCCGGATAGAGGTTGAGCGGAGTGCCCGTAGCCTGATGATGAGGATGGGTGCGCGTAGTGGGTGGGCGAGTCTGTGAAGCGGATTGGCTTCTGCTCTTCCGCTTGGAGACTTGATATCTGGAATTGGTCAGATTTAATATTTATTTATTTATTATAGCACACAACACATAATACAATCAATTTATGGCAGTTACAAACAAGTAGAGGTATTGAACTGGAATATATCCCAATTGTATGCCTAAATGCATTTAAAAAAATACGCAAGTGATGTTCGCTAGAAGGTAGGTAAGTATTACGCTTAAATATATCTATGGTTTACAATAAAACAAATATTATAAAAAACACAACTAAAACAGAATATTTTTTAATTGCCTCCGGAACTGACGACATAATGTTGCATTGAAAATATCGATGTCTCTATTAGTTACGAGGATCTCATTGTATTGGCGACACATTATGAGGCATAAAAGATTAGGTGAATCTAAAACAGAATTTACTATTTTAAAAAGTAGGTTGATTCTAATATAATTACTTTTTGTGGGCGACGTTGAGGATTAATCAGGTAATTTTGGGATGATAAATTAAGATTTCCCGTTAACGTAGCAAAACTCGTGTAATTTCAAAGTAAGAAGTAAAGTAATGATATGTAGGTATCTAGTCATGACGTTGGCATAAAATAATATTAGCGCCTGATCAAATACGTAAGCAAAGGCTCTTAAAGCTAAATATTATAATAAAGATGGGCTGCAACATGCCCCCGGCCGTTGAAAGCTTGTCTTTCAACAGTCTTCAATAAGTGGACAAATTCTTGAAAAATCTCGTCGGATTATTCCCGTGGCTGTTCTGATATCGGCAACTCTGCATATTTGATCCTTGCCAGGGTGAAGAGCTATTATTCTTCCCATCCTCCATTTCAACGGCGGCAGGTTGTCCTCCTTAATAACGACGAGTGTGTTGAGTTTTAAGGAGTCCTTATTGTCGTGCCATTTTACTCTCTGCTGGAGCTCGGAAACATATTCTTTAGTCCACCTCTCCCAAAAGTGCTGTCGAAGCTGCTCAATTCGATGATGCCTGGAGAGGTGAGATGTGGAGTGTTCACGGAAGTCCTTAACTGGAAGAGAAGTAAGTGGTCTTCCGATTAAGAAGTGACCCGGAGTGAGAGGAAGAAGATCTTCAACGTCCGATGATAAAGGAGTAAGTGGCCGTGAATTCAAAATAGCCTCAATTTGTATGAGGGTTGAGTTAAGCTCTTCGTAAGTTAAGTGACAATTGCCCAACACTCTAGTTAAATGATGTTTGGTCGACTTAACACCCGCCTCCCAAAGACCACCAAAGTGCGGAGCGTAAGCAGGTATAAAGTGGAACTTAATTCCGTCATTCGCCACGCTTTCAGATATGGAGTCACAACTGCTCTTTAAAAATTTTGAAATTTCATTATAGGCGCCTACAAATGATGTTCCATTGTCAGAATAAATATTGAGAGGTTTTCCTCTTCGAGACATGAACCTACGTAAAGCTTGAATGTAATTATTACTAGTCAAATCGCCTACTAATTCTATATGTAATGCTTTCGTCGTGAAACATACAAAGATAACAATGTAAACTTTTACCAATCTACATCCTCGACCTTGACGACTGACTGAAGTAATAGGGCCTGCGTAATCAACGCCTACGTTCTGGAAAGGGTAGTCTGCTGGTGAGAGTCTGCTCGATGGCAGGTGACCCATTTGAGGGAGGACAGTCTGTCCTTTCAGACGCTGGCAGCGAACGCATTGCCGATAACAAGCTCTAGCTAAGTTGCGGCCGCCTAATGGCCAAAATGTCTCACGTATAGTGGCTAGCAATAGCTGTGGACCAGCATGCATTAACTTCAAATGCTCATATTTAAATAAAAGTTTAGCAAAATGATGAGTGGACTGTAAAACAATTGGATGTTTCTTATCAAATGAATATTCTGAGTTATCTAATCTACCACCAACTCGCATGATTTTATTTATATCTAAAAATACATTTAATTTTAAGAGTCTATTTTTATGTGGTAATTTTCTATCAGTTAGTAATAAATTGTATTCAGGAAAGGATTCCTTTTGCGACTGAATAATAATAAAGTTTAATGAATAGTTTAATTCGTCTGTAGTAAAATGCGAGGTGATCACAGAGCGTTTTTTACATAAATTAATGAAACGAAATACGTAACAAATAGTACGCTGCAACCTCTTTAAGTTTGAAAAACCTGTTTTAACTCATTAAGAGCTGGTAACATTCGAATCATATCGGCCCATGCTTTGCTGACTTCAGTTGACAACTGCTCCTTCCAGGTCAACTTATCGAGCCAAAACTTTTGAAGCAGCATCTTCATGCGTATAACACATGGTGCCAATAAACCTAAGGGATCGAAAATCCTAGCAATAACCCCTAGCATTTCACGCTTTGTGTTTTCTATCTTCTCAGGAATCATTATTGGAAAGCATAGATTATCTGTTTGCGTTTGCCAGCTCAATCCTAGAATTTTATTCAGGACGTCACCTTCCATATTTAAATCGAAGGGAGTCTGATCGGGCCGTTCCGAAATTAAGGTGGGCTCGTTAGACTTCCATTTCCGCAAATGCATTAAAGCGGAAGCAAGAGCATCAGTTACGCTATGGCGCAACATATGAACCTCCTCGATTTGGTCTCCACCTGTCAAAAGATCATCAACATAGAAGTCGTGAATGATGACATCCGCGACTTTTTGATCATTACACTCAAGACCAACCTGTTTGAGACATCTAGTGGCGAGGAAAGGAGCACTAGCAGTACCATACGTAACTGTGTTTAAGTTGTAAACCTTAATCGGATTAGAAACATTATCACGCCAGATAATTTTCTGTAGATGTCTGTCTGATGGATGTACTAATATCTGTCGGTACATCTTCTCGACATCTGCGGAAAGTACATATTTGTACAACCTAAATCTAAGAAGAATAGATGTTAAATCATCTTGAACGGTAGGCCCTACCATCTGGATTTGATTGAAAGATACGCCAGAGGTGGTAGGTGCACTAGCATTAAATACTACACGTAATTTTGTAGTTGAACTACTCTCACGTATCACGCCATGGTGAGGTAAAAAGTATGACCTAAAATTTCCATCGATATGACACTCAGACATGTGACCTAATGAAATGTACTCCGACATGAAATCTTTATACATTTTATCGAGTGGAGGTTGATTCTGATTTCGACGCTCTAATGATAGAAAACATCGCTTGGCGCGATTATATGAATCACCCAAATTATCTATGGATTCCTTTAATGGTATCCTTACACAAAATCGGCCATCCTCCAAGCGTGAGGTATTTTTTATAAAGTGTTCTTCGCATAACTTTTCTTCAGCTGAGTAGATAGAAGATTGACAAGAAAGCTCTTCAATCTGCCAAAAACGCGTTAATTGATTTTGTATATTATCTACATCAACTTTATTTAAATTTGAAAAGTTCATTTAATATTATTATGAAAAGATTGTGAATACACTGTATGGCCGCCGTTTACTGGACCACAAACCAGCCAGCCAAGCCTGGTTTGATGAAGTGTTGGTTTTTGATCACCTAATACAATCATTTCTGATCCTAATAAATTCCAAAATACGTCAGCTCCTATAATCATATCAATGGGTGCTGGCGTGTTAAAATAGGGATCTGCTAAATGTAAATTAGACGGAATATTTAAATGTACCTGTCTAGCGGGAACATTATCTGTTATCGTAGGTAGCACGAAACATACAACATTATCCGAATAAGAATCATACAAGGACTCAATATGCACTCGGCACATTTTTTGTACGGACGTAATTGAATTATTAATTCCCTGTATAAACCTATCTATCTTAATAGTAGGTAAGTTTAACGTTTTAAATAATTTCTCCGTCATTAGACACGACGTACTTCCAGAATCAAGCAATGCGCGTGCGATGTGTTCCTTATTATTAACATCGTAGCACCTAATTAGTGCAGTCGACAACAGGATCTCGCCTGAGCCACACGATTGTGAAGGCGCGTTAACGCTAGCTGAGAATGCTTGAGTGTTATCAGTAGATGTGGTTGTGCCGGTGCAGGCGGCGGATGACGTCATCGCCTGATCGACCCGTTCATTATTGTTGCTTGTCGCGCTCGATGTTTTATTTACATTCGGTTTATAATCGGAGTTGTGAATAAGTGTGTGATGTTTACGCTTACATATTTTACAACCAGATTGTTTGCATCGATTAGCATAGTGACCACGACGAAAGCAATTGAAACACACCTTATAACTAGCAAGTGATGTCATTCTCTCGTTCAGACTTAATGCTAAGAATTGTGGGCAAGTGTTAAGGTTATGATCACCGTTACACTTCGGACAATTATGAGAGGGTGAATTCGTTTTATCCAATGAAACCAAAGACTTAAGTTTGGAACCCTGCTTACATGAACTGTTTAAATGATTATTAATTGTGGTAGACTGACGAGATAGTTCCAATGTTTCAATCAGATCAGCATGATTACGCATAAAATCCATGAATTGGACAAAAGAAACAGTGCTACCTTTATCAAAGTGTCCTTTACACTCCTCCCACTCACGGAAAGTTTTTGTGTCTAATTTATGACTAATTATATAAATTAATAGTGTATCCCAGCTGTGAACAGGTTCACCTAATGTACTTAATGCTCGAATATTTTTATTTACTTGATCTATCATACGTTTTAATAATAGTGAGGACTCTTTTGTAATCGGTTCGAGATTGAATATCGCTGTAACGTGATTTTGTATAAGTAGACGTTTATTATCGAACCTCTCACATAAGAGTTGCCATGCCAAGCTGTAATTTTTGGATGAAAACTCAATTGATTGTATAACAACAGCAGCCGACCCGTCCAAGGACGATCTCAAATAATGAAACTTGTTGATTTCGTCAATATCGTCATTGTCATGAATGAGACTGGTAAAGGTGTCGCGAAACTCGAGCCAGTTATCATATGAGCCAGAGAATTTAGGCAAATTAATAGTAGGTAATTTGACTAGTTGACGTTTAGAACTACTGTGATTAGATTTACTGTGATTAGAACTACTGTGATTAGATTTGTTGTCATCTTGATTAAATGTATTGATCATATCCTTACCCTTAGCTAAGAAACTAAAGAATCGTGATTCGAAATTGGTTCTTTCAAGTGTCTCGGTTTCTGAATTGTCAGAAAGGCATTCTAATTGTAATTGAAGATCATGAAATTCATCGTATAAGCTCTCTATTTTGTCAATGCGCAGTTGTAACTCCATTACCTGACAAGCAGTTGGTTCAGTTTTGAAAGATGTTAGATAACTTCCAAATGTTGTTAATCTCCCTTTACAACTGCTACGTTTGCTCTTTAGTTCCTTGTAATCGGTCATTATGAGAAA
Source organism: Achlya flavicornis (assembly GCA_947623365.1). Lineage (NCBI taxonomy): Eukaryota > Metazoa > Arthropoda > Insecta > Lepidoptera > Drepanidae > Achlya > Achlya flavicornis. The sequence continues at coordinate 13,430,378 of OX392482.1, forward strand.
CGAGTGCCGTAGACCTGGAAATTTACAATAATAAATTGACTAATGTGTATATAATATAGGTTAAGTATTGATCTGAGCTTTTAATTTTACAAATATTCGTTTAAGTTTTAATGTACATAGGTAGATAGTAGTTTATAATAATTTGCGTTAGTTATTTAGATAAAATAGGTACAATACTAGTTAAGATTGGCAATGTATATATAATTTGAAAGAAATAATCTTAACTGTATAATTTAAAAGGTAATTAGTACTTGATAATTTTACTGATTGAATCTATCTACACAAAGATGAATATACGTATCTTTATAGGCAGGATTTTAATAAAATACAATGCAAATTGATAATGGTTAAATTAAATCTTAATACAATAGATAACTAAGGTAACTTTACTGTTACTGTACTGTAGTAATTAAGCACGGCTAACTATTGTACTTTATGATAATAATTTATATAATTTAACCTAATACAATGTATATAATACCTATTATATTATGTAGATAGCTTTTTAACCTTTAATTACAGTAAAATATAGTAATTTAAGTTGTACTAACCTTCATGTAACCTTTGTAAGTACCTAAGGATTTACATTACCTGAAATGTTACATACAGAATGTTGGGTGCAATATAATAAATGATTAATTATACACTTTATTTTAATTGATAATCACTCTAAAGTCCATGAGCCACTTTCCTTATATACCGGTGATTTCAAATCTGCACTCCATGTACTCATATGTACCACTCCTTGATGTAACAATTTTTCCTCTAATTGTGTCTGTAATTAATTCCACTTGCGCTGGTAATTTTTAATGAATATATTATCCTGCTTGCAAGGACCATGTGGGCGACGTTGAGGATTAATCAGGTAATTTTGGGATGATAAATTAAGATTTCCCGTTAACGTAGCAAAACTCGTGTAATTTCAAAGTAAGAAGTAAAGTAATGATATGTAGGTATCTAGTCATGACGTTGGCATAAAATAATATTAGCGCCTGATCAAATACGTAAGCAAAGGCTCTTAAAGCTAAATATTATAATAAAGATGGGCTGCAACACTTTTACATGGAAGTATTCCAACAGCTCTCTGTAGGAAATTAGTTTACGACCCATGCCGCATATGTAACTGACCATGTTCAGACATCGTTTCTGAACGCGTTCAATATTATAAGTGGTAACCTTTGTGCATGTATGTATGCAATTTTTGAAAAGTAAAATGGACTAGTTGAGGCTCGTGCCATAGGTAACATATAACGTAGGTATATTACTTACTCACTATAGATGGGTTTTGAACATTCGACCCCTAAGCGGATGGAATAGGATGATCCTATTTCATAAAAATACTTTAAATGATGAAACACGTGTCTTGTTTTCAATGAAGGAGGTGAAATGGGAAACCACGGGCGGAAAGATAGTATAATAATATTTAAATGAATAGCACTACTAACAGGAGATCCAGTGATAGCGTTGAGCGGTGCACGAAGATGTCTGGTGGGGCCGTGGTAGGTGTTGTGGAACCCAAACCCTTCGTACACAGACGAACTGAGAGGCTCAGGTTCTACCTCCGTTCTGGAATAATAACAACAACATGTTTATTTCTTCTTCAATCAGGAAAAATACTACAAAGTCGTTGATGTCAATGAGAAAACGAAAAGGACCAACGATGGAACCTTGTGGGACTCCTTTAGTTACTGATAATTAGATAAAACTTTACCATCAACATCAAAGTTCTGAATTCGATAACACCATTACGAATTCAAAAGACTGAGTATAATGTATCTAATGACGTAGTGGTGTAAGTTCCTGATCAATTAACCCATGATGGACACAATCAAAAGCCTTCGATATGTCAAAAAAATAGTATCTCGAGTATTCTCCAAGGCGTCAAAACATTTCGAACAAGCGGAACACCAGCGTCGGGTATTGATAACCCTAATAGAACCAAATTGTTTACTTTCACTCGTTTTTGACACTCACTCTTACAATCACAATCTCATACACAAACACTCACACGCACACACACATGTTCTATTCAAACACTCATAGCTATCTTTACTAACAATATTAACACTTATTTCTGCCTGTAATGTATGTATCAATTTCCGTAATTTAACTACTACTGCAATTCTTTTAAATGAGCAACATATTACTGAATTGTATAATTATCCTAGTAAGTGGAGACCTGGTGACCTGAAATACAGGTATTTTGCCTAGTTTAGGCACCAGTCACCCACAGTATATAGTTTGCCTAAATATGTATGAATGAAATGTGTACTACTAATCAAATATTGTGGTGATAAATAAAAAATCTTATTATTATTTCATTTTAAGGATAAGGAAGCAATAAGACTCACCTATGAGGCTGCAGCGTCGGATGTAGGGGGCTAACGTTAGACACTCTGACGTCATATCCGGCGGCGACACCACCTAACAGCGCCGCCATATTGTACAAAACTAGTTCTATTATACTAGGCTTTTTGTATTTGTAACCTAAAAACAAAATTGTTCCGATTTAAGCAAGATATGTATGTATATGTACAATGACACCCTTTTTATCTATGAAAAGGCTTGTAATTGATTGGAATCTTACAATCGTAAGTGATGATTCGATGTGGTAAGCCAACATAACCTAAAATAGAAAGTTCGACGGGCCCGTTGGCGCAGTTGGTTAAGACGGATGGAGTCTTAACCTATAGCGCCGCAGGTCGTGGGTTCGATTCCCACACAGGACATGCATTTGTGTGGATGAACATGTCTGTATGTCCTGAGTCTGGGTGTAATTATGTATATTAAGTATGTATTTACAAACAAAAAGTAGTATATGTATTATATCAGTTATCTGGTTTCCAAAGTACAAGCTCTGCTTAGTTTGGGATCAGACGACCGTGTGTGAGCAATGTCCCAGGATATTTACTTAAGTGCAGATTTTTTGCTTGATAGCAGCTTTCAAGGTGGATACTAAAAAGTAACTCCGTTGGCTAAAAAGACCTGTGTTTAACCGCAATCTTACCATGGTAAGTGATGAATTAGCCGAAGGTGTTAAGGATACAAAGCCTAGAACTAACTTGATCTCAAGTGCAGCTGTCGGAACACACAGACAGGCACTGATCCACTGCTTGGCGATAGATTTTAAACTCAAGGGTAGTACCCACCCAGACGGGTACTACAAAGTAACTTACCACCGTGATATGGTTTATAATTATGGTCAAACCGATGTCACTACCACTGACTTAAAATAAATAACTAACTTAAATAATAAATATCCTTGGGCATTCCTCACACACGGTCATCTGATCCCAAACAAAGCAAAGCTTGTACTATGGAAACCAGATAACTGATATAATACATATACTACTTTTTGTTTGTAAATACATACTTAATGTACATAATTACACCCAGACTCAGGACATACAGACGTGTTCATGCACACAAATGCATGTCCTGTGTGGGAATCGAACCCACGACCTGCGGCGCAATAGGTGGAATCTTTACCAACTGCGCCAACTGGCCCGTCACTTAAAACTTCTTCGCCTTCACTGACCATCATTTCCTCTGACTTAGCGCTGACATTTGGAATAAAATCTTCGTTTTATAAATGACTAGCTGCCCGGCGCGACTTCGTTCGCGTGGTGCTACCCTACCCTACCCTACCCTACTCTACCCTACCCTACCCTACGCTACCCTACCCTACCCCACCCTACCCTACGCTACGCTACCCTACCCTACCCTACTTTCTTTGCTTTAAACCTCACGGAGCCCGAGACCTTTCCAACGAATGCAAAACCGTGGAAATCGGTTCGTGCGTTCTGGAGTTATAGCGTCAGGATGGAAAACCCGACTTATTTTTATATAGTAGATTACTTACCTTCAGTACTATATAAGGTGGGCATAGGTATGCTGTACCTCGAGGAAGAGCTTAAAGGGAACTCCGGTCCCCATTCATCAGGACTGAAGTCTGTGTAAGGAAGAAAACAACCTATGTGAATAGAAAACATAGGATAATTAGTGTATATGTGTGCGTGCACCTAATCTTAAGGGGACTTGCAGTTTCTGTGGGTTCCAAGGAGTTGAAGACGAGGTATCTATCCTTGCCGGACTGTGTTTGACTCTTTTTGGCATACGGTTGAAAATGGGCTGTCAAAAATTGATTCAGCTACTGCCTGAAATGACATTCCATACCCTAAGGATCGCCATAGTATGATTACTAATACTTTAGGTAAGTACTTGGTTCTCATAGAAACTATAAGTCCAAAAAAATATATTAAAACATATTATGTAATCAATAAACGGGAAATAAGTTATAAGCAGATCTGACACAGTACATCTTAATGTTTATAATATTTACAATGTAGAATATATTGTTTGTATGTATTGTTGTATGAACAAACGTATACATGCATTTTTCAAGTCTACACATGCCAAACAGTTCATTCTCAACTTAAAAAAGCAAAACAAAATGGTGATTAATAAAATCTATATACTTACATGGTGCAAATAATAACTTGGTAGGCACTTTAAACTTTATAAAATTGTCCAATATATTTTGTTAAAAATGTTAACGATATTTTTTACTTTTTAACCTTTCCCGAATTAATAGCCAGAGTGATAATAAGCTGAAGCGATTCTCTTTTTAATTCCACCTTCACCATACAGTTTTTAATCTATACTCTTTAGGTCACTCTATGGCTCATTTAATATTCTAATTAAAAAGTTAAGGGGTATTGTTAGTATCTAATTGATTAGTATTCCCATGTTAAAAAAATACACCAGTATCGATTTTATGGAAAAGGTTTATTTGATATATAAAAAAGGATCTATATAATCTATGAAAGAACCAGATCACCGGAGAGGTTTTTCTGTATATTTTTTTTAACAAATCGATTTGAGAGCGACTCGAGATTATTTTTGAGAAGGACGTGCGCTCTTTTTTTATACAACATCATTCACATGTGAGCCTCTAGTAATGTAATTATCGTAATACTAATCCACCACCTCTGCAGGAACATTGTTATTGCCAGCTAACAGCGGGATTGTCGTGTTTTTGTACTATACAAAACTGTTTTAACTACGTTAAACACGTTTTGGAAGCTTACGTGACGCTATTCAATACAGCAAGTACACAATATTATTCCAATTAATTAATTAGATGTAAGAAGTTTCAATCCTGATTTTTTATTATGTAACAACCAAATGATTTTTTTTCTCTGTGGCATCCCTAATTATGTGACATTTATTATGGTGTTGCCACACGTAGACTTCCAAACACGAGTTGTTATTAGATAGATCTGTCATTGTAAACATTTGAAAGCGTGCCATAATGACATGGTGAAGAAAAAAAAAAACAAGCGAAGATTATACAAACTAACAAATAGGTAAGTACAACAAATACATATATAATATCACTTAAAACGTACGGTATATAGCATATACTATGAACTGCTAAGCATGCATAGCGTTTATCTTCAACTAGACAAACAAAAACCTGGCTGAAAGCAAACAAATGCTTACAATTTACAAAACGAGAAAATAAATCGTCAAATGTCAAAAAAAAACGGGTTACTAAAAATAATAATTACGTTACAAATAATAACTCTACCATAACTACTTATTACAATAACACGCACAGTTTTCCTGAGTATCACACGACATTACATATTTTTTTTTTACAAATCAATTCCATTTATAATCTACAACACGATAATACCTATCTTAACTAAAAATGTTCTCTGCCACGTTATATAAAACAAATGCATAATAAAAGTTTTTTTTGTGACATGGAAATATTTAAACACGCTCTGGAGATGGCAACATTATGTCAAAATTGGGCGTGATTCAGCAATCGTTTATATTTATGATGACTTTTTAGACATTGATAATATTGGAACGTTTTTAAAAATCTTAAATGCATTATAGAGATCAGTCTGCCCCCTTTACGTGTGACGTAATTTATTGATGGCCCCTTAGTAATTTTAGAAAAAGTTGCTAATTGCTAATTAACAGGATGTTTAAAAAAACATTGCAGTTGCTTGATTGCTCAATCACGCACGATTTCAAAGTATTTTTATTTAAATTAATAATGTTCATACTCACAAGGATATAGCAAGTTGTCCTGGGACGTTCCTTTTATCGCAGCAAGATAAGAAAACAAAATGGCCGACGTTAGACAATAATTTAACTATGAATCACAAAATAATTTACACACATTCTCATTATTCCGTCAGATTTACAATAAACAAATCACATTGATGAAAAACAGCAATGTATTTTTGATATTTTTTTATTTTTTTCTTGCACGTTTCGTATGACCTCTGTGACTTGTCTATTGTCAATTTTAATACAATTTGGCAAGAACCTAAACATTTTTTCGTCAGTCGAATGCAGAATTTACATCATAAGGAGTCTTTTTTTATTTAAAATTCCTAATATTTTTACTAATAATAATTAAATTACTTATAATGTCCATCGTATTCTTACTAGACATTGATGTAAATGCTATTATTGATGAATGTTATCTATGAATGTTAAATCCTGTAAAAATTCGCTTATATTTCAACGTACCTTACCTGATACTATGAGCTAATGGTGCCGATTCTGTTGTAAATCGCACTAAACAAATTTTAGTCACATCTCATCTCTTTCTTACGAACATTATTGAAAAAGGATAGAACATATTTAAATCTGTCAAATTAAACTTTGCAGTCTTATATTGCGCGTGAGACGTAACCGTGATAGATAGCGACTAAAATTTATATTGAGAACATCCTTTTCTTATGTTCTTTGTTAAAAAGAGACATAGTGAGATTAAAAATAGTTTAGATGTAAACAACAGAATCAGGGGCACTGTCAAAAATGGTTATGAATTGAATTATAAATAATATAATACATACATAATCTGACTCCTGAGTTTATATAATTCGTGAAAGGATAGGACAACACTCATAGCTAACGATGGATGTAGTTTCAAAACTGCATACACTATCGTTTGTTTATAGTAAAAAACTGTATTTTTTACTCTTTTATCGCAAAAGCCCTTATTACATCACTATACAATCTTTTTAATCATGGTAAAAAGTAAGAGTGATTTGAGACGAGTCAGTAAAATGAATAGACAGACACTGGTTTACAATTACGCTTAACTAAAAATAAGTCTTTTAAAATTCATTATACAACTAAAACTTAAATCTATCAAACCCTTGGAACTTTAAACTCATAAGCAGCGTATTTACAGATAAACATAAGAGATTTAGCCAATTCGCTCTTCGGATCGAACGGTTCCGTATAAAATAATATTACCATTTACGTGTGAACACATTGTATACAAAATATTCTGATGGATAATGTAAAATAATCTTAAAAAATATTCGAAAATTCGTATTATTTAGCAGTTTGGGATAAAATTTTGCTTTTTTTTTAAAACAAGTTCAAAATACAAATGCACGTCAGAAGGAATGTTATGTTAGTATAAAGTGATATGTATCGATATGGCAACACTTTTGTACATTGTCCGCAGATTATGAAACTGGGGATAATTTATTGGGTAATTCTGAACCTATGAACATTTAATTTTAGGACTGTTGATGAGTCACAATTTATCAAAATTGATAGTTCTGTAAAATTAGAGACATACTCACTAATATAAATGAAAGATTAACGATATTGTATGAAATGCAAAGGATACATAACTATTAAAATGTTCCCACTAGAGGCGCACTAGCACATGCAGTAATTAAAACAATATGCCTCGATCTTTAAATTGCTTTATCATATTTTGTTTTCCTTTATCGATGTGGGCATCTGTTAGCGGCGCCATCTAGGAAACGTTTTGCGAATTATTTCTGTTTGGTTATACGAACCTGTAAATTCTTTGACTAATAAGATGCTACAGTATCCCCGAGTGTTATAGGCAACTTTTTTTTTTTAGAGCGCAGGCGAAACCGCAGGGTCCAGCTAGTAAATACATAAACTAAAATTGTGACTCATCAAACAAAACAAAATCCTACCCCAAACTGTCGTCGCGCAATAGCTCGGTCGTTTCGGAGGTCAAGTTGCCAGCCACCGCCAGCAACCCAGCGAGGCTGTTCGACCTGATACTCTTGAGGAAGGACCGCTTAACCTCCCCGTGGCTGCCCTTCCTACGGCCGCGGTCCACCTGGGTCACGTGGGCGAGGTGGGTGACATCGAACACCGTGTCGTACTGGCGGGGTAGATCCGCTGTGGAGGTGAACATGGGGCATAGGAACCTATTGCGGCGGGGTTCGGTGTTCTCGTAGAGGAGGTCGTCGGAGCTTCCGCTGCGTTTTCTGGCGAGGTCCGGCTTGGGGGCGCGTACTTGCGACTTGGAGGTGCGCGGTTTAAGGGCTAGGTTACCTGGGGGCCGGGTGGTGGTGGTGGTGGTGGTGGCGGCGGCGGCGGGGGGCAGGTCGGGCGCGGAGAGGCTGAAGCGCGGGGGGCGCGGGCGCGGCGCGGGGCCCAGCGGCAGCTGCGTGCGGGACCGCTGGTGCACCGTCGAGGGGCCCCACGTCTTGCCCTTCACGCCGTCCGCTGGCACTGTAATATGTTATATACATATAGCGAGAGATAACGGTTGGAATTACTGTTTCTTGTTGGAAATAAGATCAGGCACCGGTTTGCAGCCGACCAAAGGGCAATAATTTCAATAAGTGTATATATATTTATGTCCTCAGCTGTACATGGTTCTGACTCGCGACGAGCTGCTTCACGCTGGACTCGTCTCCTACAGTAGTACATGTAGTGTCGTGTTGTGTCGTGTCGTGTCGTGTTGTCACGTACGTGCTATAGCCCTGATGATGGCGGGCGAGCCGGGCGGGGTGTCCTTGGCGAGCGCGACGAGCTGCTTCACGCTGGACTCGTCTCCTACAGTAGTAAATGTAGTGTCGTGTTGTGTCGTGTCGTGTTGTCACGTACGTGCTATAGCCCTGATGATGGCGGGCGAGCCGGGCGGGGTGTCCTTGGCGAGCGCGACGAGCTGCTTCACGCTGGACTCGTCTCCTACAGTAGTAAATGTAGTGTCGTGTTGTGTCGTGTCGTGTTGTCACGTACGTGCTATAGCCCTGATGATGGCGGGCGAGCCGGGCGAGGTGTCCTTGGCGAGCGCGACGAGCTGCTTCACGCTGGACTCGTCTCCTACAGTAGTACATGTAGTGTCGTGTTGTGTCGTGTCGTGTTGTCACGTACATGCTATAGCCCTGATGATGGCGGGCGAGCCGGGCGGGGTGTCCTTGGCGAGCGCGACGAGCTGCTTCACGCTGGACTCGTCTCCTACAGTAAAACATGTAGTGTCGTGTTGTGTCGTGTCGTGTTGTCACGTACGTGCTATAGCCCTGATGATGGCGGGCGAGCCGGGCGGGGTGTCGTTGGCGAGCGCGACGAGCTGCTTCACGCTGGACTCGTCTCCTACAGTAGTAAATGTAGTGTCGTGTTGTGTCGTGTCGTGTTGTCACGTACGTGCTATAGCCCTGATGATGGCGGGCGAGCCGGGCGGGGTGTCCTTGGCGAGCGCGACGAGCTGCTTCACGCTGGACTCGTCTCCTACAGTAGTACATGTAGTGTCGTGTTGTGTCGTGTCGTGTCGTGTTGTCACGTACGTGCTATAGCCCTGATGATGGCGGGCGAGCCGGGCGGGGTGTCCTTGGCGAGCGCGACGAGCTGCTTCACGCTGGACTCGTCTCCTACAGTAGTACATGTAGTGTCGTGTTGTGTCGTGTCGTGTCGTGTTGTCACGTACGTGCTATAGCCCTGATGACGGCGGGCGAGCCGGGCGGGGTGTCCTTGGCGAGCGCGACGAGCTGCTTCACGCTGGACTCGTCTCCTACAGTAGTACATGTAGTGTCGTGTTGTGTCGTGTCGTGTCGTGTTGTCACGTACGTGCTATAGCCCTGATGATGGCGGGCGAGCCGGGCGAGGTGTCCTTGGCGAGCGCGACGAGCTGCTTCACGCTGGACTCGTCTCCTACAGTAGTACATGTAGTGTCGTGTTGTGTCGTGTCGTGTCGTGTTGTCACGTACGTGCTATAGCCCTGATGATGGCGGGCGAGCCGGGCGGGGTGTCCTTGGCGAGCGCGACGAGCTGCTTCACGCTGGACTCGTCTCCTACAGTAGTACATGTAGTGTCGTGTTGTGTCGTGTCGTGTCGTGTTGTCACGTACGTGCTATAGCCCTGATGATGGCGGGCGAGCCGGGCGGGGTGTCCTTGGCGAGCGCGACGAGCTGCTTCACGCTGGACTCGTCTCCTACAGTAGTAAATGTAGTGTCGTGTTGTGTCGTGTCGTGTTGTCACGTACGTGCTATAGCCCTGATGATGGCGGGCGAGCCGGGCGAGGTGTCCTTGGCGAGCGCGACGAGCTGCTTCACGCTGGACTCGTCTCCTACAGTAGTACATGTAGTGTCGTGTTGTGTCGTGTCGTGTTGTCACGTACATGCTATAGCCCTGATGATGGCGGGCGAGCCGGGCGGGGTGTCCTTGGCGAGCGCGACGAGCTGCTTCACGCTGGACTCGTCTCCTACAGTAAAACATGTAGTGTCGTGTTGTGTCGTGTCGTGTTGTCACGTACGTGCTATAGCCCTGATGATGGCGGGCGAGCCGGGCGGGGTGTCGTTGGCGAGCGCGACGAGCTGCTTCACGCTGGACTCGTCTCCTACAGTAGTAAATGTAGTGTCGTGTTGTGTCGTGTCGTGTCGTGTTGTCACGTACGTGCTATAGCCCTGATGATGGCGGGCGAGCCGGGCGGGGTGTCCTTGGCGAGCGCGACGAGCTGCTTCACGCTGGACTCGTCTCCTACAGTAGTACATGTAGTGTCGTGTTGTGTCGTGTCGTGTCGTGTTGTCACGTACGTGCTATAGCCCTGATGATGGCGGGCGAGCCGGGCGGGGTGTCCTTGGCGAGCGCGACGAGCTGCTACACGCTGGACTCGTCTCCTACAGTAGTACATGTAGTGTCGTGTTGTGTCGTGTCGTGTCGTGTTGTCACGTACGTGCTATAGCCCTGATGACGGCGGGCGAGCCGGGCGGGGTGTCCTTGGCGAGCGCGACGAGCTGCTTCACGCTGGACTCGTCTCCTACAGTAGTACATGTAGTGTCGTGTTGTGTCGTGTCGTGTCGTGTTGTCACGTACGTGCTATAGCCCTGATGATGGCGGGCGAGCCGGGCGAGGTGTCCTTGGCGAGCGCGACGAGCTGCTTCACGCTGGACTCGTCTCCTACAGTAGTACATGTAGTGTCGTGTTGTGTCGTGTCGTGTCGTGTTGTCACGTACGTGCTATAGCCCTGATGATGGCGGGCGAGCCGGGCGGGGTGTCCTTGGCGAGCGCGACGAGCTGCTTCACGCTGGACTCGTCTCCTACAGTAGTACATGTAGTGTCGTGTTGTGTCGTGTCGTGTCGTGTTGTCACGTACGTGCTATAGCCCTGATGATGGCGGGCGAGCCGGGCGGGGTGTCCTTGGCGAGCGCGACGAGCTGCTTCACGCTGGACTCGTCTCCTACAGTAGTACATGTAGTGTCGTGTTGTGTCGTGTCGTGTTGTCACGTACGTGCTATAGCCCTGATGATGGCGGGCGAGCCGGGCGAGGTGTCCTTGGCGAGCGCGACGAGCTGCTTCACGCTGGACTCGTCTCCTACAGTAGTACATGTAGTGTCGTGTGGTGTTGTGTCGTGTCGTGTTGTCACGTACGTGCTATAGCCCTGATGATGGCGGGCGAGCCGGGCGGGGTGTCCTTGGCGAGCGCGACGAGCTGCTTCACGCTGGACTCGTCTCCTACAGTAGTACATGTAGTGTCGTGTGGTGTTGTGTCGTGTCGTGTTGTCACGTACGTGCTATAGCCCTGATGATGGCGGGCGAGCCGGGCGGGGTGTCCTTGGCGAGCGCGACGAGCTGCTTCACGCTGGACTCGTCTCCTACAGTAGTACATGTAGTGTCGTGTTGTGTCGTGTCGTGTCGTGTTGTCACGTACGTGCTATAGCCCTGATGATGGCGGGCGAGCCGGGCGGGGTGTCCTTGGCGAGCGCGACGAGCTGCTTCACGCTGGACTCGTCTCCTACAGTAGTACATGTAGTGTCGTGTTGTGTCGTGTCGTGTCGTGTTGTCACGTACGTGCTATAGCCCTGATGATGGCGGGCGAGCCGGGCGAGGTGTCCTTGGCGAGCGCGACGAGCTGCTTCACGCTGGACTCGTCTCCTACAGTAGTACATGTAGTGTCGTGTGGTTTTGTGTCGTGTCGTGTTGTCACGTACGTGCTATAGCCCTGATGATGGCGGGCGAGCCGGGCGGGGTGTCCTTGGCGAGCGCGACGAGCTGCTTCACGCTGGACTCGTCTCCTACAGTAGTACATGTAGTGTCGTGTGGTGTTGTGTCGTGTCGTGTTGTCACGTACGTGCTATAGCCCTGATGATGGCGGGCGAGCCGGGCGGGGTGTCCTTGGCGAGCGCGACGAGCTGCTTCACGCTGGACTCGTCTCCTACAGTAGTACATGTAGTGTCGTGTGGTGTTGTGTCGTGTCGTGTTGTCACGTACGTGCTATAGCCCTGATGATGGCGGGCGAGCCGGGCGGGGTGTCCTTGGCGAGCGCGACGAGCTGCTTCACGCTGGACTCGTCTCCTACAGTAGTACATGTAGTGTCGTGTGGTGTTGTGTCGTGTCGTGTTGTCACGTACGTGCTATAGCCCTGATGATGGCGGGCGAGCCGGGCGGGGTGTCCTTGGCGAGCGCGACGAGCTGCTTCACGCTGGACTCGTCTCCTACAGTAGTACATGTAGTGTCGTGTTGTGTCGTGTCGTGTCGTGTCGTCACGTACGTGCTATAGCCCTGATGATGGCGGGCGAGCCGGGCGGGGTGTCCTTGGCGAGCGCGACGAGCTGCTTCACGCTGGACTCGTCTCCTCCCTCCGAGGGTCGAACCGTCAGCGTGTGCCTGAAGTCCTGCGGCGACGAGATCGTGTCCTTCTTCAACAACTTTATCTTGCTGAATTTGCCTGAAAGTTTTGTGAAATTTAATATTTTTATACCAGGGATGACTATTTGAAAAGTAGTCAGTCTGGATTTAATTTCAGAATTTAAATTCATTTTTAACCGACTGACCCGGAAGGAGATCTTTATTATGAAGCAGTAGCTGTTCCAATAATGTTTCCGGTATATAAAGCAGGTTTTGACGGGTACTTTTCCCTACCAATTGCTGGCAACACAAACGAATCTACCTACCCGACCACATCATACTAAAACGTTTTTTTTCTTATATATACAACGTGTAACAGATTAAGTTGCTAAACCGTTAAACTGGTTGTTCAGAATCGTTTTCTGAATCGATTTAATTAACTTTTAATATAGATATTTAAAGTTACAAAATCGATTCAGTAGGCGATTTTGAACAAAACCGTTCAGAATCGCCTACTGAATCGATTTTGTATATGAATTAGTTCACCCCCATAACACTGCAGATAAATTACAATTTCTTTCTATACCATAGTACATTATTCATGTGCTAAATTACATCTCAATGTTTAGGAATGAAATGGTAAAAAAATACAACCAAATTGAGAACCTCCTCCTTTTTTTGAAGTCGGTTAAAAAGACAGACAAAGTTACATTCGCATTTATAATATTATTATGGTATACCTTTACGTTTGTTAGGCTGCGGCGGATGATTGTGGGACATGTTGCTGGCGAAGATCAGGATGTGCAGTTCTCTTGCCACCAGGTCTATCTCGCGCATCTCCAGCTCTCGCTCCTTCTGCGCGAGGTTCTGTTCCAGCAGCCGCTGCTGCAGCTGAGCGCGGGTCAGTTCCTCCTCGCGGCACCGTAACTCCTGCAATACAGATGATCATCAGATTAGCTTTGAATAGTCCAGATAAATGTCACACGTAAAGGGGGGAGTCGACGAAGTGTGACATTGTGTGACAAAGGGAGGGAGAGGTCCTAAAGTTTTAAAAATAATTTCGTTTCTAACGGTGATTGAATATGATGACATGATATTTACAAGATATTTAACAGCCAATTCAATCAAACAAATTAAAAAAAAAGTTCTATACAACATCTAAAATTAAATAATTTAAGCACACGTAACAGCTTGTTTTTCATTAAAAGTATACCGCGCCGATTCCACAGCGAGCGGTCTAGACTTCTACGTGCGTTCTCCTCGACCGCCGCGGTCGCTGTGTGCAATGATCAAAAGCGCCGCATAGATTACAGTGAACGCGGAACGCAAAAGTCTGACCGCTCGCTGAGGGATCAGCGCCTAAGGGTCCGTTCACACAGACCGGCTCGGAGAGAAGAGCATATTTTGATACGCGTTTAAAAATAGAGTTTAGGATCATTTCCTATCCAGATCATTAGACGGTTCTCCAGCATTCAATGTAAAAAATAAACCTTATTTCAATGACTCTAAACTCTATTTCTAAACGCGTATCAAAATATGCTCTTCTCTCCGAGCCGGTCTGTGTGAACGGACCCAAAGGTATGAAGTAAGACGACAAAAACAAAACGCCATCAAAGAAGATCAAACAACACTAACCTCCTCGATCGTTTTGCATTCCTATTTGTTAGCATTACATGTGAGAAACATAGTTTATTAGTTACGATAATAATGATCCGGCAATACTCTATCAATAAATATACTGAATAGATAAAATCCACCAAAATTAAGAATTTAATAGATAGGTATATATTGTTAGAAAAGCTATATGTATAAAACCGAAATACTACTCAATAATCACAAAAAATGGAAATTAGGCAAGAAGGATTTTTTCAAAAGTCAAAGGTAACGTTTGCATGCAACTTTTTGTGGAAAGGAATACGAAACTCGGGTTACATATTGTTCAGAGTACAACTAAAAGGTATTCGAAGATTATTGTTCGGAGCCTGGCATACTCATCAGGCACCATTATGTTCTTTATTTCAAATGGCGGCGCACGAATTTATTTCCATTGGGGACACTTATAAAAACTTTTTTTTTTATACAACTAAGTCGGTAACCAAGCATACGGCCAACCGCCTGATGGTAAGCGGTTAGCCATATGGACGCTTGCAACACACGAAGCATCGCTCACGCGTTACCGACCCTTCCCTCCCACTCCTATGAGCTCTGGCGGCCTTACACACGCGCAGGAACACAACTTTACGCAACATAAAGTTATTTGGCTGCGGTATTCTGTAAGGTGGAGGTACTTCCACAGTCGAGCTGCTCTTTGAGCGAATAAACGCTATGCTCTACCTCTCTAACAATTACTTGGATGTCTCGTCTATGTCCTAAACTGTCGCTACGTTACAGAGTTATTTGAAAAAAGATCGATGTTTGACAACTTCAATAACCACGAAAAATTACTTATTAAATGTTTGTACGCATTCTATGCTACTATAATACTAGAATCGATGAATGTAGGTTTTATCGTGCGCCGACATTTGCAAAATAACAAAATTGTAGCAGAAAATTAGGACCTATGCCAAAATCTTCGAAGTCATTTGCATCCAAGTTGTTCCCCCTTGTTATGTTTTCATGACCAAACAGATTTTGATGAATTTTGGCAGAAGGGTAGGTAACGGGAGACATTATCACAGGGATGCAGGTAGAATTCCTAATATTATAAATGCGAAAGTGAGTTTGTTTGTTACGCCTTCACGCCTCAACTACTCAACGGACCATCATGAAATTTGGCATGCAGATAGCCTATGGTATGGAGAAGGACATAGGCTACTTTTTATCCCGGGAACGCGGGTAAAACCGCGGGGGACAGCTAGTCTAGTAATAAATAATAATCTTTAACATTATTAAGTGCTGACTCAGAGTTTGTCTGTTTGATTATGTTATAGTAAATCTATCACAAGCAGTGAACAAAACAAACAACTACAAAGTAACTACTGTTGTCAGTGATACAATTTACAAATACAAGTAAATCTAAACAACATTTATTCTATAAACTTGCGTTTATTTGAAGTATAATTAGCTTTATTTACAAAGATGTATGGATAATGTTTGGAACAACTATGTCAATCAGTAATGGTGTTGTAGAAAAAATTGAATATATATTTTTTCCCCAGAAAACCCCTATTGATGTGTATGTATGTAATTTTGTTTAAATAATTTTAAATATTTTGAGTTTTTTTTTAATTACACTTAGTTTTCTTTTCAGTGTACTTAATTGAAAACTGTTTTACAGAAAACTTAAACCGACTTCAAAGTATTCTTAAAGTAATCAAACCCTGATCTGATGACAATGGGACCAAAAGGGAAGTGTACCCTTCCAAACAAAAAAGATTTTTTCAATATCGGTTCAAAAATTACGGAGTACTAGTACTGAGGTAACATTGTTTTTTTTTATGTTTGTTAAATCTGTATCAGATCAGGATTTGATTACTTCTTAGTCTGAAGTCGATAAAGTTTATTGTAAAACAGTTCAATTATTTTGAAATCGGTTCATAGAGAAATTTTTCTTTTTTTATTCTCTTAATGTACAACCAAGCTTTCGGCCCACCTGATAGTAAGCGGTTTCCGTAGCCTATAGACGCTTGCAATACCAAGTTCATTTGCCTTAAAACCCTCATTTTCCCTGCAGATTGACATCATCCTCCCAAACATACCATACAGTAGCATGTTGATCATCCATCTCCCTCTAACAGCACATACCTTCTCCTTCCTCCTGAGGTCTCGCAACACCTCCTCGATCTCGACCCGCCAGCCGTCCTGCATGGTGTGGAAGGACTCGTGCGGCGCGCGCGTGAACTCCGACTGTCTGATGCGCTCCAACTGGTCCAGGATCTCGGGGAATGACGGCCGCTCGCGAGGATTCGACCGCCAGCACGCTGGTGGAACATATTTAATAAATAAAGAATAATAATCGTTCAAAGCGCTCGTGGTGTAGCATGATTAGCCGTTCTTAATCGATAGGCAAAGTTAAGCTACGGTATCTGGATGGGTGACCACCTAGTGTTACTTCAAATCGAGCGTTTCCGTGCTTCGGAAGGCACGTAAAGCTGTTGGTCCCAGTTATCACTTAGTTGTGATATTCGTTAAGCTAGTTGGAGGCCTACTAGGCGGCTTGAAAACTCCTACAGTAGGTTGACCACTAGCCTACCTCCACCGATCCGCAGTGGGCACGCGTGGTGGAGTATCTGCCCATTCCCGCCCACTCTAATTTGTAAAAGGAGGACTGTGCTCAGCAGTGGGACATTACAGGCTGATGATCATGAATCGTTCAAAGAGCAGCTCGACTGGGGAAGTACCTCCACCTTACAGAAACCGCAGCCAAATAACTTTATTATGTGTTACTGCGCGTGAGTAAGGTCGCCAGGGCTCATTGGGGAGGGGGAAGGGTCGGTAACGCGTGAGTGATGCCTCGTGTGTTGCAAGCGTTCATATGGCAACGGTACGGTGCCTTAAGCCTTGTTTGCCGACGTCGTTGTTTAAAAAAAAAACCTGGAACATTCCTCGCACACGGCCATGCTATAGGAACCAGTTTGTAAAATATCCTGGGACATGCTTCACATACGGCAACTTGATCCCAAACTAAGTAGCATTCCTGATTATTCATAGCCCACCTCATAGACCCTGAGTCATCAATTAAGTGTCACAATATTATTGATATTCTTATCTCATTGGGACATTATCATAGCGACAAATACACAAATAAAGCAACTAAATTTATATCCTTAAACGAATTCAAGCAAGTGTTTTCGATGGCAGTTTATAAGTCATGTTATGTGATCATTAGATAAAACAGCTCGTTTGTGCGTCCGGGTGATAATCTTTGAGTATATTTTAAAATTTGTATAATGTAGACCAGATATAATAATCCTTTAAGACACATGGCTGCATCCCTCATGTCTATACCACGACCCTTTACCCTGGACCACCAATGGCCCGACGGAGACAAAGAAAGTTAGGAGGCGAGCCTGATCTACAGAGGATAGACGTTGCTTGATACGGAGCTCATGGAGTATGGACTTTGTACGGAATTCTGTCCATGATATTCCAAGCATTCTTCTCCAGCACAACATTTCTCCAGCCCACGCCTCATGGAGAACACAAGTGCTCTGACGAGGCTGGTTTTGGTAGCTTTGGTTATGTTCCGGTTCTTCCATATTTTTCCAAGTTCATCATCACATACCACATGTACATGTACCACAGAGATAATCCTTAACCTAAACGATTATCAACTGACCTTCCATAAGGACCCGCCAGGACTCGGGACACGTGCTGGGTATCGGCAGCGTGAGCTTGTTGACGGCGACTCCGTACGCGACGGCCAGCGCGTCGATGCCCTTATACGGCGTCTCCCCCGTGAGCAGTTCCCATAGAAGCACGCCGTACGACCACACGTCTGATGCGTGGGAGAATGTTGAGTGTTTTATCACCTGGAAAATGAAAACATTTACCCTCTTATTTATCTATATATATATAAAAATGAATCCCTATTTCCCTTGGTCACGCCATCACGCGTGAATGGCTGGGCCGATTTCGCTAATTCTCTTTATGTTGTGTTTGTTATTGTCAGGAGAAGGTTCTTATGAAAGAAAAAATTAAGAAAGTTGTGAGGGTAGGGGTAGGGGTAGGGTAAGGTAGGGTAGGGTTGGGTAGGGTAGGGTTGGGTAGGGTAGGGTAGTGTAGGGTAGGGTAGGGTAGAGTAGGGTAGGGTAAGATAGGGTTGGGGTGGTGGTAGGGTAGGGTAGGTTAGGGTATAGGTTAGTAGGACACCACGCGAACGAAGTCGTGCCGGGCAACTAGTATACTTATATAAAAATGAATTGCTGTTCGTTAGTCTCGCTAAAACTCGAGAACGGCTGGGCCGATTTGGCCAATTTTGGTTTATTTTTTACAGCGATTCGCTGTCAAACTGTTTTACCCGTTTAAATTAAGAATGCTTTGTCTACACACATATCACTTGCAGTGATGTTCAAACTTAACATAATAGGGATTATACCTGTCATAAAACTGTGCGGTAATGTAAAGTAAAATCACCAGTGCTTAATAAGCTGCACTAAGATACTAAAAACGGTGCAATAAAATGTCACTATACGAGCAAGTGTGTTGAAAAAATATCTTACTAGCACGCGTATGCTGCTGAACATAAGCCTCCATGATAGATTTCCACACCGAAAGGTTTGAACCGCTCGCATATAGAAACCTATTCAGCCAAATAAATAATAATAGTGACAAACCTACACTCACATAATTGGGGGTCAATCAAAGCCCACGCTACGTAAACCTACTTGAACGTATTATGTTGTATCAATAATGGACATATCGATTGCTTTGAATCGATACTTTGATTCGATTCGGATTGCGAGTAGACATTAACGGCTTGTGAATAATTTAAATGTTTTATTCCATGATTACGATGGATTCTGGTAACTAATAAATAAAGACTTGGACCCGTAGTGGTCGAAATTCGACCGTATATTTTTCGGTGGTGGATTCATTATGATCAATGTAGATTCCAACATGAATTTATTGAACCAGACATGTCTTTTAATCTGTATTCACGGAGTATTCTCACGAAACGATTCCTTCACCAGCCGGTTGAAAAACGTGCCAACATGAACTGGGTAGAAGCGTCACTTTATTGGATATTTTTCATTCAAAAGCAGCTACTTTACAAATTGCATTCAAATAGAGTAGTATCGATCTGGAAGCGCGTTCTACGACGTAGCCAATGCAAATTAAGTCTAGCTAGTATAACTTAAAGAACTGTATCATTAAAGCTAGATACCTCCTACGAACCCTGTACGGAGGCGATGAATCTAGGTTCAGATAATCATAACCTAACAGATCGAAATCTATGCCCACACGCTGTGGCTGTGGCAAAGACAGGCGGCCTTGAACCAAAATCTGTATATTAGCATTATTGAATTAATTGTTTGTGCATTACAAATTAGTGTACATTAATTATCTATGGGCAAAAAGTTAGGGCACATTGTCGGTATCCAACATCAAGTTTTCGCAAAAGAAAGAAGTACAAGACATCTAGAAGTATAATGGTGGATTCCCACGGTGCGCAACTTGATGGACACACGCTCAAGCGAATTTACACCGTATTGCTAATCAGATAAAGACTGAAAGAGTAGGCCTTGGATCTGACAACCATTGATCTTCTATTTGATTATTACTTATTCCGTTAGCATAATATATCACTCTTTTTTAGCCATACGTTCGACCAAGTTGACAGCCGACCTTTAAGTCGATTATGTAAGACCTGTGAGAGGCTCTGGAACTTGCCATTTACTATGGAGTTCCAAGGCACGTAAAGCCGTTTGTCTCCGTTATCACTTAATTTTGATACTGGTTAAGCTAGTTGGAGGCCTTCTAGGCGGCTTGAAAACTCCAACAGTAGGTTGACCACAAGCCTACCGAGCACCAATCCGCAGTGGGCACGCGTGGTGGAGTATCTGCACATTCCCTTTCACCCTCATTTGTGAAAGGAGGCCTGTGCTCAGCAGTGGGACATCATAGGCTGATGATGATGGAGTTTCAATGGAGGCCTGTAGAGGCCCTTCTTAGATTCTTTGATCGCTTGGCTGATGATGTTAACTTACTTCAGGCGGCATCCAAGCGTAAGTACCCGCGGCTGACATTCTGGTGGTCTTGTACACTTCCCTCGCGAGGCCGAAGTCGGTGATCTTGAGCGTCTTGTCCTCCAGGGTGTCGTCAGATAGAATAGTCTCGCTGAGTAGAACTGGAAATAGGAAAAAGAGAATTTTAACTCTTGGAAAACGTTGACGCTTTTGGACATGAGATTTTGACCAAAAATTCCTTAAGGAAAACGTGTAAGATTTACCCTCGGATTCTAAAAGCCTGGTCTTAGAATCCTTTCTGTTTAAACTTATAAATATCACCAATGACGCATAAAACTATTTTGAATAGTTTTGATCTAGATTATCTAAACTTTGATTGGGCTTTCGGAAGCTGGCGGTTTAAATGTTCAGTTTTTATTAAATTGGGCTCGAGCTTGGATTCTAACCCGCTCATAAAGGAAGACCGATGAGTTCGCCTGCCCCGAAAACGCCTATTCAGTCTGGCCTTGAAAGTCCCTAAATAGGAGACGAAACAGAGACCCGATGCCCGAAGATTTACGTCATGTCATATACGTACTAGGTACCTCAAGGTAAATACTTAAATATACTCAAAAGCTTAACTAATATTGGATCAAAGGTAAAAGAGAATATTCAATCACTATCACTACCACATAATCGATAAATAACGATTTGTCACATAAACGAGACGTAATATTAATTTATCGATTTATCTGCAAATCAAAGTAAAATCTATCCTTTAACGATTCGATAACTTAAGCAATCGAATAATCTAAAGCTTCTAAAGCTTCGATTGAACTAATTATAGATTTACTTGAGAGCGAGACAAAGATAAACATCACAATTGACATTATGATACGAATGAAAGTAGATCATAAGTTGAAATAAAGGAGCCATTATCGCCATTAATTTAGCTGATTTCGGCAGCTCTGGCTTGCAAAAATAAACAAAAAATCATAACATCATTAATACTTAATCCATCTTAACAGAATTTCAACATGTTCAGTTTCGGAGTCGGCATAAGAAACAAATTATAAAGTACCTGACACTAATTTAAATTTAATTCGCAGGTCGCATGCGCGTGGGCAGATCTAGACTTGCAGTAAATACAAGGATGATCAATGAGGTCATTTAACCAAACCCGAACCGCCTAATGATCATTTCACAAATTTATGTAATGACATAATCAATTTATTAGGTTCAGGCAATGAAAGCTCGTGGGCAGGCCACATCGCTCGAAGAACCGTTAACCGATGTGGAAGGAAGGTTCTGGAGTGGCGACCACGTACTGGAAAGCGCCGTGTGGCACGACCTCCCACCAGGTGGACCGACGACCTGGTCAGAGTCGTTGGGCTCCGTTGGATACAAGCGGCCCAAACCCGTTCCAAGTGGAAGTTAATGGGAGAGGCCTATGTTCAGCAGTGGACATCCTTAGGCTGATATGATGATGATGAATTATATAAAGCTCGGCATTAGCGATGAATGCACAGGCGGAGCCAATGAGATTTGGAACTTGAGTTTTTGGAGAAAAGAATTCTTAAGTAGAAAATCAGTCACCAATTGTTGTGTTGTAATCCAGTTACCCTCTCCACGTCACCTCTAACCAAGGTAATATTATGGACAAGCAAATAATAATAATAATAATATGTTCAAGTTATCAACCTGACTTATGGTATAAAGAAACAATAACGAAATTTAAATCTATCAGCTTCTTAGATATAACTGGCGGTAAAAACGAAGTAGAAGAATTTCCAAAGATAATAAAATAGGTAACCATAGTTTCAGATCGCAACAATTTTGCGGATGGTCTAAACTCCGAATTGCTCCCAATGGCACGGAGATATGAATATGTTAATCCATCAAGCTATCGGGCACTTGCGTACCCTTTTAGACAATGGATCTGTTCCGTCGCCCGCTCGGCTAATATTCACTCTCCACGATCAATGTTCACATAGTTAGAAATCGATTTTGTTATCCAGGTCACCTCCAGTTTTAGAAGCATAATGTCGAAAACAAAAGGGGCATAGAAGCAGTAAATTTCACTAAATAGGGTGCAAATGTTAATATATTTAAGGCCAACATGAGCAAAAGGGAAGGCATATTGTTGTTTCACTTTACAAAAGATAGCTCCGTTATTACTAATCAATCCATTTGCTAGATACAACAAATTAATGAAGCTTATACAACGTAACCAAATTGAAAATATAGAACGGCCTTCTGAAAACCCGTAACGTATTTCCCATCTCATATTGTAAGATTACGTGACCAGCGTACATAAACAGTTTAACAGACTGTCCAGCTACAAAACGACACGGCAGTTCGTTCATTGAAAACTATAAGGTCGACCCCCGGCACATGTGGCCACATTAACTTTGTATGTAGGTTAATTTATTACGACCTATATTGGGTTTCTTAAAAGGGAATTCCTGGATCGAAAATTCTTGTGAAATCTCTTTTGATACTTCCATTTGTATGTATATGTTCCAAATAAAATTACATTATCATCAACAGACTCAGAAAATGTCATGTCGCTAACATACAATTTGCGATGATACGATCAATAAAATATGAATTATTACAATACACGCCTTCTTGCATCTCCACCGCCTTCGACATTCAATGAATATTAATTTATATTCTGCATCACAACTTATTGCGCAGTCTTTGTTATAATTGCTTGCTTTCTCTCGGAAATTGTAATCAGTGCATCTTGCGATTCGAACAAAATCTGCTATTTGATATACAAACATTGATGATTTGTTTGTCACTATTATAGATTCAAAGGATAGAGCGGAAAGATGAGATGGGATGTGGTAAAGTTTTTTAAGGTTTATTCAATTATTTACAAATTACGAACAGAATCACAATATCAAAACAACAGTATTAAGTCAAAACTATCTAGGAACTTTCAAAGCCAGAGTGAATAGGTTTCTTCTGGGTAAGCGTATTTCATCTTAGACTTCGTTATCGCCCCTTATAAACGCCAAACGCAAGCCCATTTAATTAAATTAAAACTAAACTTTTAACTGTTTGGCGATCCGCGCGGGCGTGGAAAACAATAGAAATCAATTGTTATTTTTAACCGCAAGTCAAGGAATTAAACTTTAGCTCCCCTTTATCGATTCGGCTCATTTTCGAGGCGTTGAACATCCAACACCTCGTCCCATCCAAAACGGGTCCGCGACGTGCCGTCATCGATTCATACGTCGATCATTAAGCGCAAAGACACGTCGCCTGTCACTGTCACCCGTCGGGCTGACATGACAGCCGATTGTGATACGCGCCATGAGTTATATGGCGTCGATGTGATCGACAATTTGTTAAGTGTCTCTGATTGTTCTTGTACGAGAAGAGAAATTGATATAAGTTAATTAACTAAAAATAGCCGCCTGGTATTTACCATTAGGCGGGCCGCATGCTAAAAAATTTTTGGTTCTATTGCCCTGTGCTTTGCATAGGGTCGATACGTCTATAGTCGCTGTCTTTTCGCAAAAACTTCACCGTGTTGGTGATCTGAGTACCAATAAACATATTTTAGACCGATACATGATAAATAATCCCAGAATGTTTATTTATTTAAAGTAAAGATAGTGCCGAGAAAAACAAACAATCCCTCACTATGTCATGCGTCAACACAAAATCCCACGAATCAATTTCACCAAATTGTCACAATCCGCGCTAAAGGCGGTGCGCGCGCGACTCGCACGCGCGTCATGAATAATTCAGGCGGATGAGTGCCCGGGAAATAAAGGAACAGGATATAGATCCGGTTCCTCTAGCTTTGGCGGCAGAAAGTGTCATAGTTAAATATTACTTTGGTCAATCATAGAAGGATTATCTTTATGATTTTAAAGAGAATAAAATTGTTACAAAGCGGTCCTTCGAGCCAGTTCATTTGGTCCTTCAAGCCGGTTAAAGAATGTTGAATCTCTATATGGCTCATTACGTAATTTAAATACAAGGATTTTTAGAAAGATCTGAAGATAGACTGGATGAACGAACACAGAACATAGAAAATTGAGTCCCCGTTAAGAATCATGTTTAGAGAGAAGTCATGTATAAAAAAAAATTGGCACTAATAATCCTTTGACTCGGAACTGGCTATTGACTTACAATTATTTCATCATTTCCTTCTCTATACTACGATTCCTTCATATGACTATAATAAAACACCGAAATAGGGGTATAAATCAATCAACTTAACCCGGATGAAGGTTAAAAAACAAACGAATCAATTATAGCACCGAGAAACGACCAGCATCTTAGCCACTCGGATCATTAGCATAGAAATCCAATATAACTCACATGTCTAAATTGGGCTATGTATTTTTTATACTGTAATAATACATATTATCGATTTGAAGGCACGTGGATATCGGCATCTTTCTGAATACTAAATGTTCTTGTTCGCTGGACGTGAATATATTAAGGAAGTTGATGAATAAATAAAGAATCTCTGACAAGTTGCGAAGGAAGTTCAGGGTATATTGGGATAGTTCTAATCGAATTAAGGTTTGTTTGTTGGATCTACATCTAAGTCAGATAATACAGTCTGAGCATCCATTTCTAGATAAGGTCAAAATTCTTCATCGTGATGGAGTGGTTTTACAACAGACCTAACAATTATTGGACGGAATAAAATATCCATTGTTATTCGATTTCGTTGGTTAGGCTATTGTGTTAAAATTACTCGTTTAGAAATATTTCTAGGAATTGTCGTGTTGGATAAATTGTATGCAAATTACGCGTGTATTTGAATTATGAAAATTGGTAAAACCCACGTAACGTTTTCCTAGCTCACAATTATCTAATTTGTTATTACTATTTACTGATATCCGGCCACAACTTGATTTGCTAATAAACTTTTTTATGCTGTAAAACTGGCTATGATCTAAGTTTTAAAATAGTGTATTTAATTAAATAAATTATTATTGTTCTGCAAAGCCATACAATATCATGTTTTCTTTCCCATAAATCCAATAGAGCATAACATCTACACGTGCCTAAGATTTATTTATATTGTAAAGAAAACGTGCAAGCTATAATACTATAATAGCAAAAGATTATGGAAAATACCATCAGTGCCAGTGATCCTTCGAGCCAGATCATTTGGTCCTTCAAGCCAGCTTAAGAAGAATAGCACTGAAGTTCTAGCTCAAAACTAAAGAATATTACCAAACAACAGATAAGTAAGCAAGCCAACAAAATAAAGTGTGCTACAATATATTTCTTACGAGAAAATGTTACCACGATAGTATAATGTTATTGGGATCGGGTGTAAATGGACACTTGTAAAGGGAATAGAATGGGGGAGTGTGCCCGTTTGCGGGTACATTGTTATCTTCTTTATGTACCCAGAGGAAATTTTATGCGTCAAAAGGGCAGATTATATGGTAAGTGTGGTTCTGTAACAGTAATATTGTTGTTTGTGGTGAATTTGAATGGAAATGTTGTAGGAAAGAGCAGTTTGTGTCTTTATACGGGGATAAAGTTTAGCGCACACTTTCAAAATAGTCATACATTTTTACGTCTACTTATAAGTATAACTGTCACTATCAATGGCTCTGAAAAGATAGAGATGGCTATAGTTTTAATATCCAATAAAAAAATTGTAAGAGGTAAGATTTCGTGCTAGACTACTATCAGTGAAACTTAGATTTGTCCTTTTCTAGAATATTTACGAATCGATTAGACGATCGATACGCAAGCAAAGCTTTTAAATGTAGCGACATTATTTACCATTAAAGCTTTAAATAAAAGTTCGTGATTCTAAAAATAACAAGAGGCCATAAAAACGTCGACAAAGGAAAGTGATTTTCCAAGTAAGCTCTCATATTCCCGCCAACCCATTCCGTAAGTATTTCACAAAAACTTGCGAGCCGCTGTCGTAAAGGTTTGGCAGGGTTTCCTAAAAATTCATTCAGGGAAAGTTATCAACAGTGAGTGCCGTCTGGGAGGCGGGTCTTTGGCAATACTCCCGCAAAATATTCAAAGCTTTAAGCCGTAAATATGTTTAAGTAACACCAATCTTTTTGTACCATTATTATGAGGGATTCAGTACAGAGGACTGAGCCACTCCGAGCTAAATGCTTCTATATCAGGATCTTCATGTGAATTGGACAGATGTCGAGTTTCCCCAATATTTTAATACGTAGTTCACTTTCACGATCAAAGTAAGTCTTCACCCTCAAGACTAATCGATCCAAACGACGCATATTGGCGTGTACCTAATGTAAACTGATGTGTTATGAAACAGTGGCTCGATTCTCGTAAAAAAACTTCAACGATGTCGTAGCGACATCAACGATTAAACTGTGTTTTATTTACTATTATAATGTCAAATGAACGATTGAAAAACGATCATATAGACAAATTATTGAGGTATAACCACCTTACTCATAAAACATTATTTAACTAATATACTGTTTAAAAGGTCTCGTAAATAATGTCACATTATTTGACAATTACAATAGAGTGACTTTATTTACGTGACCATCATCATAATACTTATGAATGATTTACACAGAATATTTTACTAAACACAATTTAAATAGTTGATGTCGCTACGGCATCGTTGAAATTTTGTTACGAGAATCGAGCCACAGTACAGTAGAACTCTTTTAGCATTACCTAGGTTTTATTGCAGTCTACTGCGGCAGACTTTTACGTGCCAAGTACGTACATTCGTGTTGGTCTGGCACGTTAATATTTCAGCTTGTTCCTGAATAAACGTGAATATGTTAGATATTTTCAGTGTATGCGTGTGGCTACGTATTATGTTAGCCGAGGCAGACTTTATCTGATATTATTTTTAACCGACTTCAAAAAAAGGAGAAGTTTCTCAATTGGGTTGTATTTTTTTTAATGTTTATTACCTCATAACTGCGTAATTTATTAACCGATTTGGAAAATATTTTTTATGTTTGGAAGGGTACACTTCCCGTTTGGTCCCATTGTCATCTGATCAGGATTTGATTACTTCTTAGTGAACTTTGAAATCGGTTTAAGTTTTTTGTAAAACAGTTCAATTATCAAAGATACTTTTAAAGAATTGCGTAGGTTTACATGTTCAGTAGTTTTCTTGATTTTCATAAGTTATGAATTTGTAAGCTCATCTAGAGGTAATCTCATCTTTTAAATAATCTGCCATATAATAAAAAAAAAACTATTAAATTTTTGATGGTTTATTTTAAATGTCGGGTTTCATTAATGCATTACTCGCTAAGAGAGCATCAAGATTCCTGTTAAATTCTTAATAGGAGGACAGAGCAACGATGCCTGTGAAAATATTTCGTCTAAGGCTAGGGGGGAGAATTCCTTGTGAACTCTACCTATCCGGAAAAAAAGAAATCTTCCAAGTAGAAAACGAATTGTACCTTGGCGTTATTCCAATCAAAAATGTTTAAATAGTTAAGACTACTTCTATATACGCAAACATTTGTGGCTAGCGAATCCCATAAAGCAATGTCAATAGGGCATCAATCTGTGATAATTACCCCTGTTA
This sequence comes from Achlya flavicornis, assembly GCA_947623365.1. Classification (NCBI taxonomy): domain Eukaryota; kingdom Metazoa; phylum Arthropoda; class Insecta; order Lepidoptera; family Drepanidae; genus Achlya; species Achlya flavicornis. The sequence goes on from OX392482.1 coordinate 13,458,407, forward strand.
AGACCACATCAACAAAGGAAATTATGTTGTAATTACGGTGTTAAGCTGGCTCACTTCATACAAAACTAAGTTTATTCTTAATTTGTTTATGAGGACATAAAAATTAATGAAAAGGCTGTAAACACTATCTAATAGCTAGAATCTAGACCTATGGAAAGATTCCCGATAGTTTAAAAATTACAGGGGCTCAATAACCTGCACTTTTTGATCAAAAAGGATGCATCTAGGGCTGTTTTATCAAGTACAACTATAACATTTCTGTAGATTTTGGCTTGTCGGGGGTTTAGGAATAGTAATGAATTTCTTCTTTTTTTTTTTTATACCACTATGGTGGCAAACAAGCATACGGCCCGCCTGATGGTAAGTAGCAGTTACCGTAGCCTATGGACGCTTGCAACACCAGGGGTATCACTCGCGCGTTGCCGACCCTGAAGAAATCTCTTCATGCCCTTTTTGAAGAACCCCATGCTGTACTCCATTGGGAAAACCACGGCGGGGAGCTCATTCCATAACCTGAGCGTCCGCGGAAGAAAGCTCCTTTGAGCCCGCACAGTTCGAAACAATTCTGGTTTCAATATGTGAGGATGGAAAGGCCCAAGCTGGTATCCAGGTGCTCCCGCCCATAGATGACAACAGTACTCCATATGACATATATCATATACGGTTATATCTTCATAATCTATCCAGTAATAAAATAAAATATAGGCTACGTATGGGCTACGTAATCAAAAATAAATATCACCATCTCACCTAGCCGCCTGCGTGTTTACTCGCGACTGATTGAGACAACGGCAACAATAAATAAAAAACGCATGCGGCCTGACGGTAATGTTCTCTCAATGTTTACAAAGTCGAGTGTAGACTAAACAATGTTACTTTCCACTTAGCACACACAATATTTTGTTTCCTTAATGCGTTTGTTCGTGTTTTTTTCACTATAGTCTTAGTCAGGAATGAAAGCATGATTAAGCCTATCCAGGATAGAATGACCTAATGTGTTTGACCGCAAGCCCAAGCTTTAGAATAGTATCAATTTATAACGAAATTCCCGAATGTATAAAAAATGAAAATAATAATATGCTATTTAATAAAAATCTGAAATCATTTCTAATCCAAAAGTGATACTACTCCGTAGAAGAGTTCAGAACAGATAAATTTTAAGAGATTTTTTGCTAGGATGACTCAATCTCGTTATACAGACAGACTTATTAGTTTAGAGTTAATAATGTAAAAATATTGTAATAATATAATGTAATAATAACGTTATAATAATTTGATAATAGTGTAATAATAATGTAATATACAAACCATTTAATTTAGACTAATTACTAATAAACGTTGCAATGTCCTTGCAGGGCTCATGTGTGAACTAATTTAAATGAATAAATAAGGATTAGAACACGGGACCATCGTCTCGGCATCCGACGTCACTACCACTGAGCTATCATTGCTGTAGGTTAAGAACAAGTTTAGAAGAGTTTGTTTGAACTTCCATTCTATAAAACGGGAGCAAAAAGGCACATTTAAATAGCTGGAAGGAAATGCTATCACAAAAATGGATGAAATCGGTAAAGTCGTTCTCAAAATATGGCGTGAGCAAGAGAAATGGGATTCATTTATACCCGTCGGTACCCGGAAGGAGGGTTATGTTTTTATATAAATATATGGATAATAATCGTCTATCTATAGTTCTCTTTATAGTACACCGACCTACACACTTGAGTCGTATTAGACTCTAGGATTTTCATCATTTCAGGGGAACGCAGGCACTTAAGAGTAAAAAAATAATGAAAAAGTTTCACTTTTTCCTCGCGTGCCTCGTATAATTAACGAGCACTATGAGACAAGGGGCCCGGTATTGTTAAAAATGTATGCGAGCGACGAGAGGATTCCGTCGCCAATTCTCTACCGTGTGGGGGAGGCAAGTGCCTGGCATTTTCAAAAAGTCTACAGTCTCTTTTTGTCTTTTGTTTCTTTTTTAATGAAGGGAAGGTTTTTAGCTTAGAATTATTTTATTTTATTGTCTCGATACGTCACATGTATGTTATAAAGTTTTTAAATGTTTATCTTTTGTACGATTTTACTATAGTTTAGCTAAGTGCCATTTCTCCGATCAAAGATGTACAACATTATATTTCTGTGTTACTGAACTAATTGGAAATAAAACCTCACGCGAGATGTTCTTTGGCGGGCCGGTTTTAAAGCTTTGACGTTGACATTAAATTCAGGTAATCTTTGATAGAAGTTCCGAATGCTGACAGGTAGACAAGCAATACTGAAGAGGGAGGACCCGATTTTGTTTCATAACTAGGACGTGACACGTAGTAAGTACTATCAACCCATACCTTGTGCAAACAGCCCTGCCCACCACAGAGCTACGTCTCCGTTCAACCTTCATATAAAAACTGAACTACTACACTGAAAAAAAGGTTCTACAAAACTAGTTAAAACTTAAGTTACATTTAATCTTATATCTCTTAGATTTAATCAAACAATTTAGTAATGAACCAAAACTAGTTTTGTTACTGGACATTTTTAGTTCGCAAGTCACTCTGTTTATTTTATTGGTAGTAAAATTTTGTGTTACTGTTAAATAATTTTTTTTTTCAGTGTACGCGATACGTGTGACGTAGTAATATCAGTCCAAACCTTGCGTAAACAGCCCTGCCCTTCTCAGCGCTGAACTGCGCCTTTTTTCAACTTTACAGTTAACTCTTTTACTACGCTGTTGCCATAGCAACATATGACACGATCAATCCGTAAAGAATAAACAATTTATTAATCAAAACGAGCTAGCTGTTGCGCCGGCGCCTGTAGTCCGCCCACTCACGCGCCGACTAGTATCCTACTATGCGCAATGAAGACGTTTTGCGCTGATATTTTATGTGATTACAGTAAAGCTTTTATGTAGTAATGATGATTAGGGAAACTAGCTTTGGGTAGCGGCGTGGGATTTGATTTTCGCGATATGCTTTAATTGTTGCCCGAGGGTTTTGCAGGTTATCTAAACAAAGAATTTTGGTTTATTGGCAGACTGGCCAAGAGTAGTGCTCGTGGTGTAGCATGATAAGCCGTTCTTAATCGATCGGCAAGTTAAGCTACTACCGTCGTGGTCGGTACTTAGATGGGTGACCGCCTAGTGGTATTTCAAATCGAGCGCTTCCGTGCTTCGGAAGGCACGTAAAGCCGTATATCCCGGTTATCACTTAATTTTGATACTCGTTGAGCTAGTTGGAGGCCTTCTAGGCGGCTTGAAAACTCCAACAGTAGGTTGACCACTAGCCTACGTCCACCGATCTGCAGTGGGCACGCGTGGTCAAGTATCTGCCCATTCCCTTTCACCCTGATTTGTGAAAGGACGCCTGTGCTCAGCAGTGGGACATTATAGGCTGATGATGATGGTCAAGAGTCGCCAAGAGAATTGACAAACAAATAAGAGAACCCCGTGAGAAAATCCGCTGGCAAAATGTTTATTCCTGTGGTTAATTCGGTAACCAACGTGGGTTGTTATTGAATCATATAAAGTGGTAAACTGGCGCCAATGGTGACAGATAGCCACGACCGCCCAGTCTGATGTCACTTAATATTATAATCATTGGACATTTACACAATTAACTAACGGTTATATTCGCGTATCGAGAATATTTAAACTTTTTATTTAAAATTAACATAGCGTATTTTAAAAGCGTGTTAATATTTTAAATAAACTGCCGATTTATTTGCGAGATTCTTGGTTATCCTTTGACTTGTTTTCCAGTTGCATTTGTGTTTTGCATTTTATTCCTCAGAATGAGAATCAATTTCACTGAAAAAAAGTTTCTACAAAACTAGTTATGTATGTTGAAGTTTTGTTGTCTGGAAACTAACTTTAGTTACATTTAATCTTATATCTCTTAGATTTAATCAAACAATTTAGTAATGAACCAAAACTAGTTTTGTTACTGGTAATTTTCAGTTCGCAAGTCACTCTGTTTAGGTTATTGGTAGTAAAATTTTGTGTTACTGTTAAATATTTTTTTTTTTGTGTTATTGAATTTGTGTGGTGAACCCACCTGGCGCATACCATAAGCGAGTTTCGACAGTTGCGTTCGAAAGCTAGGTTCTATCAAATCTTAATATATAAAATGATAAACTGATTGTTGATATATCAGCGCACAGCCCAAACCGCTGGACCTAGAGATTTGAAATTTTGCACACAGATACCTTATACAGTGGAGGCATCCACTAAGGAAGGATTTTTGGAAATTCCACCCTTAAGAGGGTAAAATAGGGGATGACAGTTTGTATGCAAGTCCGTCAGTTTTGAAGTTAGGACCTTCTAATTTTGTGTTTAGGCTGACGATTGAAAATTAATGTATAGTTATCTCAGCATTTGTGATAATTCCACCCCCGAAGGGAGGAAAAGGGGGATGAAGTTGGGTATGCAAGGCCTTCAATTTCAAAGTAAACTTCATGAAATGTATTATTATACGGTGTAGGCATCCACTATGGAAGGATTTTCGGAAATTCCACCCCTAAGGGGGTAAAATAAGGGATGAAAGTTTGTATGCAAGTCCGTCAGTTTTGAAGTTAGGATCTTCAAATTTTGTGTTTAGGCTGACGATTGAAAATTAATGTATAGTTATCTCAGCGTTTGTGATAATTCCACCACCGAAGGGAGGAAAAGGGGGATGAAGTGGTTTATGCAAGTCCTTCAATTTCAAAGTAAACTTCACTAAATATATTATTATATAGTGTAGGCATTCACAAAAGAAGGATTTTTAAAAATTCCACCCCTAACAGGGTAAAATAAGGGATGAAAGTTTGTAAGCAATATATCAACGCATAGCCCAAATCGCTGGACCTAGAGATTTGAAATTTTGCACAAAGATACCTTATACAGTGTAGGCATCCACTAAGGAAGGATTTTCGGAAATTCTACCCCTAAGGGGGTAAAATAGGGGATGAAAGTTTGTATGCAAGTCCGTCAGTTTTGAAGTTAGGATCTTCAAATTTTGTGTTTAGGCTTACGATTGAAAATTAATGTATAGTTATCTCAGCGTTTGTGATAATTCCACCACCGAAGGGAGGAAAAGGGGGATGAAGTTGTTAATGCAAGTCCTTCAATTTGAAAGTAAACTTCACTAAATGTATTATTATACGGTGTAGGCATCCACTAAGGAAGGATTTTTGGAAATTCCGCCCCTAAGGGGGTTAAATAAGGGATGAAAGTTTGTATGCAAGTCCGTCAATTTTGAAGTTAGGATCTTCAAATTTTGTGTTTAGGCTGACGATTGAAAATTAAAGTAAAGTTGTCACAGCGTTTGTGATAATTCCACCCCCGAAGAGGGAAAAGGGGGATTAAGTTGTATACGAAAATCTTTCATTTCCATAGTAAACATCACTAAATTTATAATTATAATGTGTAGGTATCCACTAACGAAGGATTTTTCAATATTACACCCCTATGGGGGTAAAATAGGGGATGCGAGTTTGTATGAAAGTCCATCAGTTTGGAAGTTAGGACCTTCAAATTTTGTGTTTAGGTTGATGATTGAAAATTAATTTATATGTGCCTCAGCGTTTTCGATAATTCCGACCCCGAAGGGGTAAAAAAGGGATGAAGTTGTGTATGGAAGTATACTAAATTTATTATATAAGCTTGGAATATAATTAAAATTTGGAAACTAACGCAAAGAATTGTGTTGTTGGAATTTGATCCATTAATGAGTGAACAGGGGGATTAAATTTTGTATTTAAGCTGTTCATTCACATAATTTTGTATTCAAGTCTTCATTCATCTTCGCCCGTGTCGATCCGTCTGTCTGTCTGTCTTCTACGGGTAATTTTTAATTTATTATTATTATTTAAATTTAATACTAAGGTGTCAAACAAGCATACGGCCGGCCTGATGGTAAGCGGTCACCGTATGTATCACTCGTGCGTTGCCGACCATACAGAAATATCTTCACACCCTGGCGCCATGGCGGGGAGCTCATTCCACAGCCTGAGTTTACGCGCTAGAAAACTCCTTTGAAACCGCACAGTAGAAACCATTTCGGTTCCAATATATGAGTATGGACTCCCCGTCGATGGCGAGAGTTGCGATGGTAGAAGGTAGCCCGTGGGCATCAAGTCAAACAATTCTTCAGAGAACTGTCCGTTGTACAAGCGGTACACACATAAGGAGGCAAATTCTCTCCTCAGACTGACAGACAGACAGAAACATCTCAGCTGTCAGGAAATTATTGAGGAACTTGTGGATATAGGTGTATTCGTCTGTCTGTCCGTGTGCCATGAGCAAATATCTCAGCTGTCATGAAATGGTTGAGGAATTTGTGGATAGGTCTCATGGCGTAATTTTAGATAAATAATCCCTATCTCGACACCTCCCAAAAAAAACATATTTCTTCTTCAGCTAATCGGACAGTGTATGTATGCATATTTCTGCCGGTAGATTTTCAGATCTTCTTCTTCAAATCGGGCAGGACTGTTTCAGTTTTATGTCGCATGTTCGCATGTAAGCTCTCAATCTTCCTGAACTTTTGTCAAATATCACACGTAGTGGCGGGCTATAGCCATGAACAAAGCTCTATATTGTTACAATGATTCATATCTAGAAAAAAGAAATAATCTACGCGGACGAAGTCGCGGGCTAAAGCTAGTAGGGTATATCATCACTGATCACGGCCGATATGGTCATAAGCTACCACTGCAGCATCTAAGGTGCAATGCCTTTTTAGCCTCACACATCATCTATCTTGACCAATGCGCGTAAGTGTAATATTACTTTTGAAAACATCCTAAAATGAGGTTTGTCTTTCTAGTTTAAAATAATTACCTACACTTATTACCTCAATGTACCTTTTTCTGGATTATGCAGGTACTTTTGCAGGTGCTGATATTCCAATGAGAATTGAATTCATTCCTTTGGCTTTTACTCTCTCCTTCCCTCGTAATGCATCATTTCAAAGCCATTTAGTTTATAAGCCCTAGGTCCCTAACTTCCAACTAAGAATAACCGGCAGTAAATATCTGCAAGTTTACTTTTATTAACTGGTGTCCTAGCTTTCCTGCGCGGTTCCACCCGTGTTCCAGGGATAAAAAGTATAGCTTCTGTCCTTCTCCATAACATACCAAAGGCTATCTGCATGCCAAATTTCGGTTAGGATTTTTTTCCAAGATAGTTAACAAATTCCAAAAAGTTATTCTTAAACACAAAAATTTACAAACTACCTACTAAAGATTGAAAACTTATGAAGCCACCGTATGTTACGTTGAGAGGGAGCCGTTTATCGTGGTATGGACAATGGACATGTTATGAGGAGAAATGAAAGCCACGACACTAAGAGAGTTATGAATATGAAAGTGGATGGATATACGGGAAGAGGAAGACCGAAAAAGAGATGGATGGATTGTGTGGAAGATGACATGTGTAAGAAAGGAGTGGATGCTGGTATGACGGATAGAAGAGACGACTGGAAGAAGTGTACATATTGCATCGACCCCAAATGATTGGGAACGGGGCGGCAGATGATGACAACTTATGACCGCAATAAGACAAACATAGAAGCAACGTTGAAACGAGATAGAGAGATATACCCATCATGTTATTTTTCTAGGAAACACTTACGGCTATCTAAATACATTAGACATACAGTTGACAATATCCATTAATGACCGATAAAGTACGTAGGTACGCAGAGATAGCGTTTTTACGACGCGGTCGGTCCTAATCGGCCGTCATCGGCGTCCCTAAAACCGTGAACTATGTCTACAAAAACTATGTCTAAAAAAGCGTAAACAATTCTTAATACAGGTTCTATAATGTAAATATATAGGTACTGTGGGTATTAAATGTTTGCAATTTGGTTTATAAGTATACTAGACCATATCCGTGAATCCACTCGCATGGTTATATCTTTCTGACTTAGTCTGCGGAGCTTCATTCAGACGAGTTATATGAGAGCATATTTCGCTCAAACAGCAGCCTGACTTGGGAAGTACCTCCACCTTACAGAATACCGCAGCCAAATAACATTATGTGGTAGTCCTGCGCGTGAGTACTGTAGTTAGAGTTCACCAGAGAGGGTCGGTAACGCGTGAGTGATGCCTCGTGTGTTGCAAGGTTACGGTAACCGCTTCCCACCAGGCGGGCTATTATAAAGTCACAGCGAAATTTTAACCTGAAACGTTCCCCTATGAGCCAAAGCCACATCAAAATACATCTAGTGGTTCTCCAGTATAAGCATACCTGCTTGCAGACACAGAGAAATGTTGCGTGTGCGCATGTGTTAAGTGCGAATGAGATAGAAAATGTGAATAAGCAATTTAATGGACTTTGAACTCATTCCTTCATGCTCTATGACATACAGTCTATGCAATAATATTAATTAACAAAACAAATATAAATTCAGCAAAATATATTTTAATTAATTATTTTGTTGAGTTATGGCCAACACAATGCAATGATAATAAAATAATAGATGAATCATCATTACTATTATACGGATACGTCGCCAAACCTAGGCAACAATTCGCAGTCTTTACTCGATAGATACAATATTATTAATCAATACATAAAACTGAAATTAAAAATACACAATGTAACGTTTCGTCTTCGCGAGATTACCCGCATTCCCGATTGACGTATTGTTTTCCCGGAATAAAAGTCCAAAACTTATTCTACCAAAATTTCACCCAAAAAAGCTGTTGATGCGTGATTGAGGCACAAACATCAATATCCAAACTTACACATTTATAATAGGGATGCAACGAATACGAATACTAATATTCCTATTCGTCGAAAATTGGGTTGTTACGAATATTCGTATTCGCCGAATATTATTCCGACTATTCGTGTAGATATAGTATTTACATTTCATAAATTCGTCGAGTGAAATGTGAAACGGAACGCAACGCGTTGATGTTCATCGTTTCTCTATGGTGAATTCCCCATATCGTATCCTTGAATATTAGCATAACCCAGTTAATTGACGTCTATTTTCAACGGCGGGTACATAAGGACAGGTTGACGCCGAAAAACTTGCAAATGCTTCTGTCGTTGATTTTAATCATAAGGGTAAAAGATATTTTTAAACCAACATTGTTTAGTCTTCGTATTCTAAGAATATTAATTTCATATTCGTATTCTCTAGAGTACTATTCGTTGCTATTTATTATACGAGTGAGATTAATGCGATGCGATGAGACTAGTTTCCGATCCGCGGTTTACCCGCCTTCTGTCTGACGTATATAGAAAGTCTCTATATTTCTACCAGAATACATTATACCAAATTATCGAAATTCGTTCAGCTACAGATCGTGATTTGCATTCATAATAATATTAAAATTATACCAAAAGATCAGGTTAATAATATAACTCTAAGTTTAGAACCTAATATAGTGAATTAGTGTTTTTAATGTGTACTATATTAATCAGGATCGCCTACGCAGTATCACAGAATCTAATCGACCGCGAATCGAAAATTGTAGTATGTCTGGATTTAATTAAAATCCATTAAGTACAGGAAATAGCGAGAATTAAGATGTATCTATCTATACATATGATAGAATTGTAAAACAAGCGTGTCTATACATTTACCCCCTTACTCATAAAGCGCTATTTAACTAATATACTATATAATATAACGTTTTATGAGTAAGGGGGTTAATATATATTGGGGATGATGTACATAAAGTGTAATAATTCAAAATGGCCATTTTTATTGCGTGTGTCAGTTTTGTCAACTAAATTAAGCTTTGCTTGGGGTTACATATTATAGCTTTTATATACACCCAGGCTATAAATCCTCTATAAAAGTTCCTGAAACAGCTTATTGCCAACATTAAAACAACCAGTGTCATAGTAACCATTATATCCATAACATCCAAAAGAGTGTTATAATGTTGTACTGAATTTCATTATGCAACTCCTTTTTGCTTTTTCGATCTATTGCTTACTCATCAAACAGCCACATTCTCCATGGTATCCTTATGAATTTCAAAAAAGAACATTTTCATGCGCGCGCGTTTCTCTACCACAGCGCCGTAATAAAAAAAACTTATAGGTTATTCGAATTCACGTCGTATCCCGCCATTTTGATTCGATGTTAGAATTGCAAAAAATTATCACTTTGTTGTTTACGAAAATGATCATGGATGTAGTCTATAAAGTCTTGTATGCGTACATAAACATTCATTGTATAATAAGGGGTATTAAAACCATCATGTGATACTATTATCACTTCGTATAACCCACATTCGTGTTTGAATACCCCTTGGCCCCTAGACAAGATGGTTGTCGATCATCGTCATCGTTAGCAAACGATCAATCTTTGTATGGGAGTGACATAAGAGATTGTTAAAAATCACATGATATTTCGATTTGAAATGTCAATCCCATACAAACGTAGATCGTTTATTAACGATGAATATTGTCGACAACCATCTTGTCTAGGGGGGCTTATTATACAACAGTTGCATAAATAACTATTATTTATCGAAATAATAGTTATAATCGCTCGTGTTAAACGCTATACACATATTTAATTATTTTTATTATTAAATAAAAATCTACCCATTTCAGGGCATTATAGTCATATACGCCCGTTATAACTCTCCCACTCATTAAAATTCCTTACAAATTGTCCTTCCACAAAAATAGACACACGTGTGCAAAAAATGCTTAAGTGCACTCGAGGTGGCTACTTAGTTCAAAGAAACATAACAAGAAAACCTCGAGGGCAGTGCACTTTGCACAAGGCTCTACGTCTATCTAATGTTGAGCTAATAATATTTATCGCAAGCTTATGTCGACAAGTTAATTCAAAGACTTTAAGTGTGACGGAAATCTTAAAATATGTGGCGTTTTGGATTGTTAGAGAAGTTAATTAATGGAGCGGTTGGGCTTTCAAGAATCAGCTAATAACAGCCAGTTCATAATTATAGAACATGTTCAAAGTAACATTTCAACAGAGCTGGACTCCTCGAGAGGCACAGGGGCCTATAATCGCATTACTCAATACCTCATCAGACTCTAATTAAGACCTCCGTAAATATCACGCGATAAATCATCGATCTGCAACAATCAACTTGCAGCGCGGGCGCAGCATCGATTACACCTTATACAGTTTCTTATCTCAATTTGAGGTATCTCGCAATAAATCTCGCTTTACGTACATAAAACCAAAAGGGTAAAGGTCTGCTGAATACGCATATCGTTATTTAGAAAGCTGTTATTATGTGTTGTTTAATTCCATTGGTAGTCGACATTATATCAGAACACCATAAAGATATGTTCAACAAATTACGCATGACCCAATCGGGAATCTCCATTCAAGTGTAAGCTTAACTGTCACAATGTCAATAAAAGTATAATTTCAATACAAATAAATACTTTAAAGGCAGAACCGGCTAATTTACCTACCGCTGAGTGAAACTACTATTATCAATGCGTTCTTTACAAGACGAGACGGCCAAGTGTCGCGGCTCCCACATACCATAAGGGGCACTCGAAATGTTTCGTCAGGTTTCGTTACTAGAGACGTAAACAACATCCTCCGTCAATTGAATAACAACTTTATGTAGAAATATTAGAGTATATTCTCTTTTGTGGGGTAAACATGCATGACGAAATAACGTGCATTCCGAACGGTCCCGACTCCTGAGGTTCGTGAAAATGTTGAGGATTGTCTACTAATTAGTGGGGCAAGGTTTTGGTGTTGCTCAAGAGAGGTACGTTTGAGTAGATCTTAAAAGTTTAATTGAACCCCATTTAGTAAGATAACGTCTGGATTTGAAAATATGTTGCGGCCGTCATTCTGCTCCGGAAATTCCAGCAAAAGCGTATTTATGTAAATAACTAGGGTATTAGGAATTTAACTTAATTTAATGCTGATTCATCAAACTCACTCATTCGTTCAGATTAAGCACTTACGAATTATAAAACTGACTCTACTACCAAGACTCCGACTAGAAACTCAGCAAGGCATTTTTTTCTGGGTCTATCGTTTCAATATAATAATTATCATAAATATTATCACTGCAAAACAGCCTAGAGTAACGCTATTTCATCACATTCATGAACAGATCTTACATAACCTCCAGAAGAATCCATGGGGCTTACCTGAAACAAAAAGCACATCATTAGTCAATATACAAACACTTATTTTCTGATGAATTATTTGAATTCATTACTAGTTCTTCTCTAGATCTAAAGACCTGAGAGCTTGAGAAATCTTACATAGCTTTTTCTAATACAGACACAAAGTAACAGATACTTCTTCCTCTCTCCAGAAGTTCTCATTTATCTCATTACTTTGGAAAATTAACTCATCTTGTACAAGAACTTATCGTACCATCTGTACTCTTGCAAGCGTGTTTATTATTTCTAGATTTATTTTATTAGATTAGTAGATCGAAACAAAAGCCAAACACTACATTCTCCGCATGCGGAATTTTGTATGGGTAGTGTGCTGCCACGTGCCATCCTTGGCCTGTAATTTTGTATACATGTAAACTTTCAGCTATCAGTCACGCTGACAGACAGTGACTCTTGTTTAGTGGAGCTGATCATCCCAGAAATAAGCCATTATTTACAGGTACTGTCAAAAATGATACAATTGACGTCACACTATTGTAATGTCATTTATAAAGGAAAATGTAACAATATTTAACGGCCTCCAAGATAACCGGCACCTTATGGCGGTTATCTAGATTAACTTTACTGAAGTGCACTTGAAAATTATTTCCTTGTTTTCACACGAGGGGAAATTTTGCCGGAAGGTCAGGCCTTCAGTTTTCTCTGTACATTGGCGGTGCATAATATGTGCAATATACTGCCATTGTCAGGGCGAATTCTAGACATAAACAAATAACAATGGAGTTATTGAACGTTTGCGTTTTGACGGCCAATCTAGTGAACCGCAATTGCTTAAATAGGTTGATATGATATGACTTCAGACAAGGATGTTATATCACAACATAAAAAGACTAGTCCTGATTGTCTGACAGATCTATTAACGCACAGCTTAAGCTGGGTCTTGAATTTTCAAATTTTGCACCAAGTTTCCATATTTAACGAAGGTTAAAGGAAGGATTTCAATATTACCCAAAGGGGGTAAAAAAGGGGATCACGGGGGCGGTAATCTACATCAGCTAAATTCATCGAGAATTAAATATCCCCAGTTAAAGGTGCGAGTTAATTTCGCATTGGTATGTCTGTTCATATTTCACGCCTTTACCACTGAACCGTTAACGATAAAATTTGGCACGCAGATAGCCCATAGCACCCATGGTATGCAGAGGGCAAAGGTTACTTTTTAAAGTGTGAAACCGCGAGGCAGTCTAGTTGTTCATAATTCGACAGTGCCGTCCGCGTGACATTTTGGCACGGCACGGCATGAGAGGTGAGGTGATGCCAGCCGCGACTGTACCGGCCCGAGGTAGGCACGAGTCGCCAAGGTTACGCTATAGCGCACTCCGGCCGGTTGCTGGCATGCTCCTTCACGTCACGTTTAACTTTTTTTTACTGTTTTTGACAACAGTCTTTCACCATGGTAAGTGAAGGAAACCATCTCCCAAGTCAAGCTGGTGGAATGGAACAAACCAATAAGTTCTTGGCGACAAAAGAGAGGTAGAGCATAGCGTTTATTCGCTCAACGAGCAGCTCGACTGGGGAAGTACCTCCACCTTACAGAATACCGCAGCCAAATAACTTTATGTTGTGTAAAGTTGTGTTCCTGCGCGTGAGTAAGGTTTCCAGAGCTCATAGGGGAGGGATAGGTCGATAACGCGTGAGCGATGCCTCGTGTGTTGCAAGCGCCTATATGGCTACGGTAACCGCTTACCATCAGGCGGGCCGTATACTTGTTTATCGAAAAAAAAAAAAAAAAAAAACATCATGAGAGTGGAAAGCTATGAGATTTCCTCCACCGAAAGCTCAAGCATACTGTAGGAATCCACGACCTTCGCCATGGCATTTCAGGAATTGAGGACACAACCCAGTGGTTGTGTCCTCAATTCCTGAAATGATGATAGGTCAGTACCTATCATCACCTGAGAGATTCACTCGAGAGCTTCAAGGTTCGAGTTCTCAACCGTTGATTATTCCAAATTGTTACTCCAATTTTGACATGAGAGTAGGTTACCATCATAATAAGACTCGTGGTCCTCCATACATTCAATGCCAACGTTTTATGAAGATGATAAAATCATATCTATAAAAGTTACGGTAAAAGATCTTGGAGATGAAGGTACATCTCTCTCGTTTTATAGCCGGTTTTGTAAGATCGTGCATAATAAAAAACACATTATAGTTGTATAAGGATACTGTATTATGTATTAGTAAAAAAAACATTACGAGTGCGGGAAGACACTTCTGTTAAACGAAAACAAAATTAACTTTAAAATAATACAAAAAGAGCACATATAAGAGTAACAAAGAAGTACTTAAGAAACGTACTTAATAAGACTCTAACGTGCTCTAACCTTCTTATTTCAATGGGTTATGAAACGTTAATTGAATAGTTAAAATTGCAAAGACTATCTGACACGTGTCGATAGCGAAGCGATTGAAGACTGATAGATCTAGCTAGCTAGAGTATTCTTGAGTAGGTACTACCTTAGGAGTGGCACAGAGCTTGTTAACTATAGATGGATACGAACCCCCTGCGAATTTACCCGTGTTCACGAGAGATCTTGTTTTCCCGGGATAAAAAGTATCCTACTCAGGGGCATAGCTACCGCCGTATCAATGATACGGGGACCCCAGTCTACAGGGGCCCGAACATGTGTATGCAAAAAAGTCGCGGCAGTCAAAGGCCCCCAGCTTTTTATACAGGGACCGTCTAGCTAGGGCAATCTACGCCACTGTACTCAGGTTATGAATCTATGGGCAAAGTTTCATCCAAATCCGCCTAGCCTAGCCTAGTGAGATTTATCCGGGAACGCGAGCAAGTGGGTAACTTTATTCCGGTTGAGAGCTAGCTCGCCGACTTGTCCGGGTAAGGGTACTAAGGCCAAATTTTGGGCCGGTACTTTCATGTCACTTAAAAAAAAAAAAAGTGGGTAACACTAAAAAGTGTGTAAAGGGTGGTGTAAAGACGTAGAATGGTGTAAATGGAAATTCTAATTCAAAAAGCATTCATTCAATTTAGGCCCTGATAAGGCACTTATGAAAGTTAACAAATGACTCTACACCGGTTCCAAATATAACTTGAACTGAGAAGACTCCTAAAAAATATTGCGGCACGTTAAATTGACACTTACGTTTCCCTTTTATAAAAAAAACAGCAAACACTGATGTAACAAGCATGCAATTGAAATTCACGTAAACAGCTGATAACAGTTCGCTAATAAAACCTATTTTGTACAGTTTCGGAAGACGAGGGCGCTGACCCAAAACTGTGTCACGAAATTAAAAGTCACCGTGACTTAGTGATTACCTGACAAGTATAAAAATACCTTTTTTTAGTTATCGTTATATCTAATGGCAAATCTATTTAGCTACTAGAACATGCATATTTAACATCAGCTGTTTCTCAAATACTCTGGATAACAAAGACGACGTTTTTGTTGTTTTTGTTCTACTTATTATCATATACCTACTAGCTATGCCCTGCGGTTACAACCGTGATAAAACTTCCTCAAGAAACGGGATATCTAACGCCACAGATTACAGAATAAGGCAGATGGAGCGCGCGGAACACGAAAGTGAAGCCAAAAAAGCAAATACAAATTGAAAATCTGATACCTGGTATTCGTTTTCCAGTTTGTATTTGCATTGTTTAACCACAGTTTATTAATAAAGAAGTGTTCATTGTTACATAAAGTTTGTAAAACAATGTAAATACACATTCAAAAGCGAATACCAGGTACATGTTTTTCAATTTGTATTTGCTTTTTTGGCTTCACTTTCGTGTTCCGCGCGCTCTATCTGCCTTATTCTGTAATCTGTGTCTAACGCTAAGTCTTTCAAAACGGACTAGTAGTTCATTAGCGCGTTTAAACAAACAAACAAAAAAACTCTTCCGCTTTATTATATTATTAGTATAGATATATACAGGGTATTTACTTACATACAATATTATCATGTACATAGCAAATAGCCAGCAATTCTGATAACAATCTTGTCACCAAATGTAAGTAAGAAAGTTGCCAAAATTTTACGAAAAATTATGTGTCTGCGACATAATAAAGAACGCTTTCTATTCTTAATGCCGATGTCGCCTCAGTAAACTTTATGATATACATACATCATATCGACCCACGGTACTTGACTTTGACCGGTCTTTCTACAGGGCTGACTTGAAGGGTTCTTCAAATATTCAAGACGATCGACGATGCTAAGTATACTCAACAGAGCATGTACTTCATATGTCTTGAAGAAAAGTAACACAGGCCGAGTTCCTCAAAGGAACCATAGAAATAGACTCAGTTCTTTGAAAAACAATAAAATAATTAGCGAAACCTATAAATTGATTTGTATAAAAGATCTAGTAACTTTCTAAATAAAACCTATTGACAGTGGTGCTGATTCTGTTGTTTACAACTAAACTAATTTTTATCTCACTTATGTCTCTTTCTAACAAAGAACATAAGAAAAGGATGTAAGAAATTTAGTCCTGACAAATTAAAAACAAGCATTGGATTGCTTGTTTTCAACATACATTTAGTCGCCATCTATCGCTGTTACGTCTAAATACTTGCAAATTAAAACGGTATACACTAATTTGACAGCTTTAAATATGTTCTATCCTTTTTCAATAATGTTTGTAAGAAAGAGATGTGATGTGACTAAAATTAGTTTAGTGCGATTTACAACAGAATCGGCACCATTTTACTGAGACACTAAAATGTGTTGTTTTTATTAACAGGTGCAGCTGCTTGTGGGGGCTAGTTCTGCTTAAGTTTATTATTTTAATTTTGTTGTCAGTGAGATAAGAATGTATGTCATTAATGAATTTAAGCTTTTTTTGAAAATAGTGGCTGAGATAATTGCCGACTATTCTCAGCAAATGCAACCTTCCGAACCTGTATTAGAGTCAGACTTTTCATAAATGCCTCCGAAGTTCTACTTGAATAAATTATATTGCATTTGAATTACCGTGACATGATTATTTCTCTAGTTATTTTCAATTTATAAGTGAATATTATATTTACATGTAATAATTCTTAAAAATGTAAAAAAATAACCTAATAAAAATATTTAATAATTAGTTTAGGTACATTATGTTGTTGCTTCGATAATAACATTATTCCATAACATAATTCTGATTAGGCATAAAATTGCGTAGGTATTATTATTAAATGGCCGATAATTGCACAATTTTATTGCAATCTGCACGATTTCCCTGCACGATACAAACGTTCATATTACACTATATTTTGACAATAAAACAGGTTATGTGTGAAGTTGAACTGGTTTATTTAATGATTACTTGTTATTCTTTGGTCATTCCTATATTTATTACAATACTAGCTGGCCCGGCTAGTATTGTAATGTAAGTAATGTAGCTCGCTTACCCTACCCTACCTTTAGTTATTATGTTCTTCGGGGCGGAGACAAAACCAACACAACAAAAATCATGAAAATCGGTACAGCCGTTCTAGAGTTATAAGTGTTCGAACAAACCCGACTTTATTTTAGAGTATATATACTAGCTTTCCGCCCGCGGTTTTACCCCCTACCCTATAAAAAGTATCCTATGTCCGTCTCCTGGTTCTAAGCTACCTACCCAACAATTTTCAGCCAAATCGGTTCAGCCGTTCTTCAGTTATAAATAGTGTACTAACACGACTCTCTTTTATATAAAACTAGCTTTCTGCCCGCGGTTTCACCCGCGCCCCCTTCTTTGCCCCTTTACCTACTCTACCCTACCATACCCAACGCTACCCTTCCCAACGCTACCCTATAAAAACTATCCTATGTCAGTGTCCCGGGTTCTAAGCTACCTCCCTACCGATTTTAATATATAAGTCAGTCAGTCAGTCAGGACTCTGAATTTTATATATATGGAGAGATTATGATAGGGATCAACAAATTGGCCATTTCAAACGCATAAATGAAGCTAATAACTATAATTTACTTTTCGAACTCTATGTCAAATATCAATCGCAAAATCAAGGAGATTGAAGATTGAATATTGTTCACGGGCGGATAGGACATACCGGCTTAGATAAAACTTGCATTCGACGATAGCTTCTTGCTTCATTCTAACATGAGCGACTCCTAGTCACAGACAGGGCGATGGCTGCCACACGCGTCATACTTGTGAACAGGTGCTGCTTGTGGGGGCTGGTCTGCTTAAGTTTGCTATTTATTTACTTATTAAATATTTATTCAGTCTACTTTGTAATTTTACCGCCGCGCCGGGGCACGCAATTGTTTTCAGTGCGATTAGAATGTAAATATTATGTAATGAATCTAAGCCTGTTTTGAAAAGAGTAATTGCTGAGTTTATTGCCGGCTCTTCTCAGCAAATGCAACCTTCCGAACCGGTATTAGAGTCAGAATTTTCATAAGTGCCTGCGAAGGTCTATTTGAATAAATGATTTTGAATTTGAAAGACGTAAGACGTAAGACGTAAGACGTAAAAAAACAGAAGAAGAAATAATGGTAAATTTATTTTGCACATTTCTGATTTTCTCTTTGTCCGCAGTCCCCAGGTTCAATCATTCAGTTTTATCGAAAGTTTTCTTCGAAAGTGACTCACTGACTCCAAGATTGTAAGACTACTCTTCCCGATGACTCACTAATGGGAAGTCGTTTGGCCGAATGTTAGTACCAATTGTATCAGATTCGGGTATGCTTGCGGTCATTTATTAGGCATAGTTTTATTTTTAGCGACACGAGACTGGATTTAATTTATTATTTAGTCGCTTCACGGGTTTGCCCCCCATATAACTCTAATTATGTATGTTTCGGTATAGTAATAAATCTATACTAATATAAAGCGGAAGTTTTCTTTGCTTGTTTGTTCGTATAAATCTCTGTAACTACCAGTCGGATTCGAAAAATTCTTTCACTAATAGGTAGCTACATTATCCCCGAGTATTATAGGCTTTTATGCCGGAAACGCGGGTGAAACCGCGGAGGAAAGCTAGTCATTGAATATAATGCAGTCTCTTATTTGATAATCAGCTGCTATTTTTTTGTGGTTACATATTTTTTTTGGCAATTTGTTGTGGTTGGAGATGTACACAGTCACGACACGGGTCGTGGGTTCGTTTCCCACCCAAGAGGCCAAGACTGACATTTTTGTACGAGCAAAATGTCTGTTAGTTCCGACTTCTGAGGCTGGGTGTAATTATCTATAACTACAAGTAGGTATATATATTTAACAGTAGTAATTAAGTACTTGTTCACTGGTTTATCATTACCTGTAGTGAAGAATACCCAGGATATTATTATTATATTACCTACCTACAGTTTTCAATGACTAATATTACCTATCTTTCAATTGGAAAGCAATTTATTTTTATATTGGAAAGTGGCAGAATCTAGACCATACGATCTAAATTAAACGTTAACGGTCTAACAATTAAGTGGATAATTGATCAATAGCAATCGATTTGACAGGGTCAATAACACATTGTGGGCGAATGATTTCATAATTAGTTTAAGGACCTGCGCCTACCGCGTATCTTTGGTGGTAATTGAAGAATCGTCAGTGTATCGTTATATAAGGTGGTTAACGGTACCATAGATTGTCCTTTTTTCATCATCATCATCATATCAGCCTAAGGATGTCCACTGCTGAACATAGGCCTCTCCCATTAACTTCCACTTGGAACGGTTTTGGGCCGCTTGCATCCAACGGAGACAGCGACTCTGACCAAGTCATCGGTCCACCTGGTGGGAGGTCGTCCCACACGGCGCTTTCCAATACGTGGTCGCCACTCGAGAACCTTCCTTCCCCATTGGTTATCGGTTCGCCGAGCGATGTGGCCTGCCCATTGCCACTTCAGCTTACTAACTCTACGAGCTATATCGGTAACTTTTGTTCTCCTACGAATGTCCTCGTTTCGGACCCTATCCCTGTCATTGTCCTTTTTTAGTAGAATCAATTAACTTGAGGGTCCCCTTCAAGTTACCTCGTCCTGGTGAATATACTCTATTCCTGGTAAAATGTTCTAAAACTAACCTAGGTTAGCATGCTACTTTAAGTCGACTTCAAAGTCATAATAACATCATGTATCGGATTAACCATAACATTGAAATCTTCTCAAACAACCTTCTCAAACTTTGAGAGAGGTAGAGCATAGCGTTTATTCGCTCAAAGAGCAGGTCGACTGGGGTAGTACCTCCACCTTACAGAATACCGCAGCCAAATAACTTTATGTTGTGTAAAGTTGTGTTACTGCGCGTGAGTAAGGTCGCCAGAGCTCATAGGGGAGGGGGGAAAGGTCGGTGACGCGTGAGCGATGCTTCGTATGTTGCACGCGTCGATATGGCTACGGTAACCGCTTACCATCAGGCGGGCTGTATGCTTGTTTATCGACTAATCGTATAGAAAAAAAAAAACAAAGCACATACATTTAAACATGCGGTTTTAGCTTCCTTTCGACCTTCTTCTCAAAATATCACAAACTACAAAACTGTAACCAGAAAAAACATTAATTTTCACCTCCTGAACATTATGTCGCCCCAGCCCTATCTATATACCTATAGTCTGTCCGGGTTTTACCCACAATCGGTCATTTTGCATAATGCCATCAGTATGCTCAGCACGAGGAAGTGTTGATAAGCCGTCGAATAACTGTCAATGTCAATAGCGCATCATTAGTTATAAAGATAGCCATTATATCGCTTCAATAGCACCTAATCAGGGCCGCATTGTTTTACTGTTAACTTGTAGAGCGATCGTTAAATCAGGATGTAATTTAATATTAAGGTCACTCGCTTATTGCTTTAAAGCTCAGCCTTTTACCAGGTCAGGAGACCTCGTATTATTGGAGCACCGGCTTGAACGAATCACGGGGAGGCATACTGCTAAACGGATGAAGATATAGGCCTGTGTTATATCATCATCATCATCGCCTATAATGTCCCACTGCTGAGAACAGGCCTCCTTTCACAAATTTGGATGAAAGGGACTGGGCGATACTCCACCACGCGTGCCCACTGCGGATTGGTGGAGGTAGGCTAGTGGTCAACCTACTGTTGGAATTTCAAGCCGCCTAGGAGGCATCTCAACTAGCTTAACGACTATCACAATTAAGTGATAACCGGGACCAACGACTTTACGTGCCTTCCGAAGCACGGAAACGCTCGATTTGAAATACCACTAGGCGGTTACCCATCCAGGTACCGACCACGACAGACGTAGCTTAACTTTGCCGATCGATTAAGAACGGCTAATCATGCTACGCCACGAGCGCTTCATATAGCTGTGTTATATACATCATGTTAATTGTTACATTGGTACGGGTTGCAAATTCATGTTTTAATGTCGACCCGAAACTGGAGCATTGATACTTTTGTACCATAAGATTGGACCATAAGAGTCGATTATTTACGTAGTATTCTTTTGCTTTTAGTGGCAACTGGTTCCTGTAGATTTCGGGGTCCAACTATACAAGAAGGCCCATCCGTTATCGCCATATCGTCAGGCGATGTTCAAGTTCTGAAAACAAGCCAAACATAGTCAGATTGTCCAAAAAGTATTTAAAAAATATAACCGTGCGGATTTCTTACCGGATTCTTCTTGTGTGAGTGTGGCCGGATGGCCTCACTTGTACGGAGCATAATTGTGATGTGTGGCGTCGCTTTTCCTTTTAATATTTTAATTTTTAAAACGGTTTTTTTAACCCCTAATGCCAAATTACAACTATTTCCAAATATCAAAGATAATACGAGACAGTCAGTTATTGCACAATCTATTCTGATTCACCTACGTATTCAACACCATCAGCAATTCTCGTGATCAACGCACAATAACCATTTCGGCTCAGATTTCATTCAACACTACAACCACAACTCAGTATATTGAAGTCGAAGCACGTGCATCCGAACACGAGGCGACGTTACGGCTATTGGGACATTTCTTGGAACCTCACAACCGATTGTAGAACAACAGTTTTGCTGGACAAGTGTCATTGTACAATGAGCCACGAATAGGTGGAAAACAAATGATATTGTGATGGCGGGGTCAATGTAGGCCCCTGTCTGAAAAGGTACATAATAAGTATAACTCAGTAGTTATTATGGCAATATTAATTATTCGTTAAGAATACATAGTAAACTTATTTTACACAGACCAAACTTGCATCACCAACACCTCGGTCAAATTAGCCAATAGCTCTTAAACGGTGAAAAAAAGTACATTTAAAACTACTTAAGTTACTTAATATCCTCTTATTTATCTGTATAACGAGACGTTTTACGTAGGTGCTCGTTTAAATTGGTGTTATTTATGTTTGTCCATTGTCGTTAACTATGGCCCAAACAACTTAATGATATTGTTTCGAAAATCCAGTCAATGCCAGGATTTTCGGCCTAATGGAATGGCACACAAGGCATTGAGGCACATTGAGGTAGCAAACTCTGCCCTCATGCTACGATATTATGCTGAGTGAGAGGTCTATGTTTGGTGCATTTTTTTCTACTCTATTTGTTCTGAACTTTTATGTCATAAGAAATTATGCTCTCTTATTGGCATAAAACAAAAAACTGTAAAAGAACATGGGTATAGCCAGTCATTGGCTTAAATAATATTAAACAAACACCTATTGTCCTTCAACGACGGAAGGATCAAGTCTCCAAAGTCCATTAAAAACATAAATACACACTTCAGTACAGTAGGGCCGTGGGAAACCACGACTATTCTCAGTACTGTGTAGAGTTTTCTCGGTAAATCTACGTCACTACGCCTTGCCTTTAGATTGTTGAATGATACTAGTTAGGTACCTAGTTGATGATAATTAATAAAATCGAACTCTCAATGTCATTATATTGACCTATTAATCACAATCAACTCATGGTTACATCTGTCTGATTGTTCTAATGTGGGATAACCTGGATCACAAGGACCTGGAACCCATGAGATTGTTAAATGTTGTCCGATTTTCTTGCTGGTTCTCCCAGTTGAAGGCTGTTTCCGGAACTTCAGTAGCATTGGCCTTCGTAACAGCTCTCCTAGGACCTGAACTGTTCATGTATTTTCCATTGCAGGCCTGTATTACAAGAGGTAGAGAGTTATTCTATACTGTGTATAAAAAGAAAATTAGGTACGTTGTAGTTCCGTCTGGCACAAAATGACACATGTAGAAACGTGTGCCACAAAAAGCTGTCACTCGTCACAATGTAATCCTGATAACAAATATTACGGTTCATTCGCATTCATTTTAAATTGTGTCCGTTTCCCCCCGTTTTTGGATACTCCGCGCATGTTACAAAAACACGGCTGACAGTGACATGTGTCAACGGCGTCGCGTGCGCATACGCATACAACGTGTCGAATGCCAGCACTGTTTAATATTTAACGCTTTAATCGATTCTGAATGGCAATAACGGGCAAGGCAGCATATTGTTGATTCTCGGAAGGTTATTTGATCTGGTGTTTAAATTATAACTAAAACGAAGATGGAAAATGGTAATTTTGATCGCCCGCCAAATATGAGTTTAGAAGTACCTATTTAATGGAGGTAGTTATAATGCAATATGGAGACAAATATAATGCAAACAAATGTAAGTTCAGGTCTATTAGCATCCATAAACTGTAACGTTTTATTTAGTAGCATACAAAATCACCGCATTGCAGCTACTAGCTGAGGAGAAAAAAAAAACATTACTTCACTAAGCCTATAGACGAAACAGCTGAATATTTAATGGGATTGAACCTCGAACCCCATCGACTACAAAGAAATATTTCATTTATTGACAGAATACCAATGTGACACATTATTGTTTTAGTATGTGGAAAGCAACTTCTATCCTTGCCAACTTTGTGCAGGTTCATCACTTTTAACAGACTAAAAAGAAAGAGTTATATGCGTACTATTCTCCTTATTTTATGTGTCTCGCAAACGGCTTAGTAACCAATTTGGTTTAATCTGTCAATTAAAGTAGCTTTCATCTAGACTTCAAAGTT
The DNA here is from genome assembly GCA_947623365.1 of Achlya flavicornis. Lineage (NCBI taxonomy): Eukaryota > Metazoa > Arthropoda > Insecta > Lepidoptera > Drepanidae > Achlya > Achlya flavicornis. The sequence continues at coordinate 13,482,481 of OX392482.1, forward strand.
CTACCAAATCACACACTCCAGCATAGTTATTTTATACTTTTTAGTGCAGAGCTACTTTGGACTCAGGTGTAAATATATCTTTTTGTAAATAGTTAAATTTATCAAATATTGTAGGTTTATCAATTGATAGCCACAGCTAACAAGCAAAGTACGTAACTTAGTAACCGAACTAAGCTTTCTCTTATGCGACTGTTAGAGGATCTTAAGCTGAATAGCAGCATTATTCACACGGAATATTGATTTAAGTTATTTTTAACATTCTCTAGGTTATCCCACGACCTAAGAGACGTGGTGGAAACACTGAAAGCGAATATCATAAGAGGATGATGATGAGAAAAGATATTAGTACTATACCTTGTCGAGCCGGTTGGCGTTGAGGTATAGATATACGGGTCTTGGGTTCGATTCCCGTCTAGGGCAAATATTTATGTGCATGTTTTTTTTTATGAGTCTTGTTGTATGAAGGTAATGTAGTTTATCAGTGTCCTGGTTTCCATAGTACAAGCTCTGCTTAGTTTGGAATCAGATGGCAGTGTGTGTAGAATGTCCAAGGAATAAGCCCTAATCAAGAAGGTAGGGCAAATATTTCAGAGGTGACAGTAGTTAGAAGTGTGGTTTTACAATGCCAATTTAATTATTAAATAATTACTAACCTAGCCAACATCTGCGATGATGGAATTTTTAATTACATAAATACTTATTTATCAAACAATCTTTAATCAGAGGGCTTGATCCCTTCATTAATGTGAGTTCGTATTAATTATAATGATGATTAACGACGATAACACCGCATCGATGATTCGATAACATTTGTGGAATATTTTCGACCCTCAAATGCAATCCCGAGGGTAATAAGGTTGAGTATAGAGTTATTACGCTCAAAGAGTAGCTCGATTGATTAAGTAGGTACCTTCACCTTACAGAATACCGCAGCCAAATAACTTTATGTTGTGTTCCTGCGCGGGAGTAAGGTCGCCAGAGCTCATTGGGATTGGGAAGGGTCGGTAATGTGTGAGTGATGCCTCGAGTGTTGCAAGCGTTCATATGGCTACGGCAACCGCTTCTCACGAGGTAGGCAGGCCATACGTTTGTTTGCCGACTTAGTAGCAAAAAAAACCGGGCAAGTGCGAGTCGGACACGCACGAAGGGTTCCGTAAAGATGTTTCTTGTATGGGGCCCCTTTAATTTTTATTATTTGTTGTTATAGCGGCAATAGAAATACACATTCGGTGAACATTTTAACTGTCTATCTTTTAATTACGGTTCATGAGATACAGCCCACAGACAGACAAATGGACGGCAAACGGACAGCGGAGGCTTAGTAATAGCACAGTCTATAAAACCATACAGTCGATCAACGCTTTGTATCTAGTGAAAATTGCGGAATGAGCTCCCCGGCGTGGTTTTCCCAATGGTGTACCGCATGGGGTTCTTCAAAAAGGGTACAGTGTGAATAGATTTCTTCAGGGGCGGCAACGCGCGAGTAACACCCCTGGTGTTGCAAGCGTCCATAGGCTACGGTAACTGATTACCATCAGGCGGGCCGTCGTAGGCTTGATTGCTAAGTAATATAAAAAAAAATGGCAGAACTTCCAGTCTAAGTATGGAAATAAAATGGGTGCAATTAAAGACTAATAAAGATAGGCAAGCATAAAAAGTAGAAATGTAACAAACAATATTCACACGGGAAAAACGAAAGTTGTTCAAACATCCAGTTTATATCCGTCAAACGGAATTCGCAGACGTATATGGTTATTTAGCCGAGATGCGATCTTTAGAGGTTGATGAACTTCGGCTTTAGAGGACGTTGCCGCGAGCCAGATCTATACAAAACGAAGTAAACTCTTATTTTGGATACCTATCAACTATTTTACGTAAACACCATCCAATATAGTATAGCTAGAAAGTTAAAAAGAACCCATTTTGATGCAATTGTTCCAAAGATAAATATAAAAAAAAATATGGATTTTGATTTGCGGAAGAGTTTTAGGAAAAAAACGGAATTTCTCATTATTAAAAGAGGTAGATTTTTTTAAAAATGATATCTTCATCTGTCATGTTATTAAATAAAACAGACTACGTCGTAAAAATAAATGTCTAGTAAACTATCGCCGTCACACTTAGGCATCAACGATTCCCTCGCGACTGATTGAGATAGCAATAATAATAAAATAAAAAACGCAAGCGGATGGTTTGTCGGTAATGTTATCGTAGGATACGAAGTCAGCGGCAAGTCAAATGTTTCACATAAAACACTATCGCTTGATTTAAATGATTTATTTCCTCATAAATGGAAATTAATTTACATTTAATTAGAGCTAACTATGAATTTCATGGTATTTGTTGTTTTCCTGTTTGCGTTTATCAATGGGATTATTCCAAGGTTCAATGATTGAACGACGTGAAGCAAACAAATAAACTTGTTTAATATTGTAAGTAGGTAGGTACCTATTCACAATTTATTTATTTACGCAATCACTGCATATGCGGACCGTACCCAATCCGATTGCTCTTCAATTACGGAGTATAAAAAGTATCAATATACCCTTTAACAGAATTCTTTTGAGTTTAAAAATGAAGAAAAAAGCGGTTAATGATCCGTCGTGGATCGCGGACGAGACATTTGTAATTTTAACGCAAAAATCGGTGGCAATTACCGAATGCACTCGCGTTAAAAAATTGAAGGAAAGAGATTAAGCGATGTGAACATAAAAAATTGCTACATGAATGCTACTTATGTATCTGCGAACTTGGAGCTTTATGATTCCTCTGGGAATTTAGTAACAAATATTTTGTTGTTGGGTATTCTGAGCCAAGGAGCTTGAAATTTCGACCCGTCTGCCCGTTCCTTATGTAATACCTATTCTGTTCATCAGCTCATCTCTTTACTGCACGAACCTAAAAGGTCAGGTGTCGAAGTTTTCAAAACGTCACGCACGATTCTTGATCGACGTCGCCGCATCCCAAAATGGGCATCGCAAATTACTGTTAATTTAAGAAAAATACCCTCTGAGGTTCGTTTCGGATTACGTTATTAAGATTTTGAATAAAAAAATACGAAAGGTGAATACAGAGATAATATTGTGCGTAACAAAAATGAATATACAATTAATTTATAGACTTGTTACATCGTTGGTATCAAAACGGAATTTCAAATATGAGCAGAAATTCAAAATTGAAATCCTTCAAACGGTAAAATTGGCAAATTGGGGGAAATCTGCGTTAACATTTAAACTGGTCCAATTATCGAGGAAATATACGTCAAGATGACAGGAAGCTTTCAGCTGATTGGTTAGCGTGGAAGGGTTAGCGCCCCATTAGTCGGGGCCTCGGGGGCCGAAGCCGACGAGCGCTGGGGTTGGGGTCAAAAGGATTGGGGTGTCGCAACTTCTACTACGTTACCGCATCGCTTCGTTTCGCCATTGTTCCGCTGTTTCTTTGTAAATATGCTTTCTTCTTGTTTGTAAAACTAAGTATGTATATCTTGCCCATACCATTATCAAGTTGACTGCAGTTTAGTGCAGTGTCTACTATGATCAATGTGGGCAAAATCTATAACCTCAATGATTTTACACAAAATACAATAAAGGACGAATTGAATTTACAATATTATCAGCTCTATAACATCATCGTTCTCGACTGATTTTATTTTTATTTGAATACGTAGGTATGATAAAAAAAACTGTCAGGATACATACATACATCGGTACTACCAAAAAATGAATATGGCAAAATAATTTCCGGTATTGCTTGATGTGAAATGGCAATAATATTTTGTGCGTGACGCATTCATAGGGCCATATTATTTGATTACTATTATTTATTATTTGCCATCGCCCATCGGAGATTTACAGGTGTAAGTAGCCCTGTTATCGCTATAAATTTACACCCGAATTTTGTTCGGTTGTTTTATTGCATTATGTCATAGCTATTTTATGGTTAAGTACCTTGTATATATATTGTACATTCAATACCTGTAGTTATAGATAATATAGATAGTGCTGTGTTGCGCACAATACGAAAACTGCGTACCTACCAGCTTAACACTTGCTCAAGTAAACAAAAAGGGGGTCACGCACCCTAGAACAGATTGAAGTCATGGCCCACTTTAGGTGTATTAAAGAGAAATGTGGTACACATAACAATATACCTAGGTGCGATGAAAACTAGCTTACTATTTACCCCCTTATTCATAATCGCTTTTTAACTAAGTCAGTGTAATAGCACAGTAGATATATCAAACAGTAAAGTGACTCGACCCTTTTCTTGATTATAATTGCCTACAGCAGCACGGTACGTGAACACGCGAAAGGGCTGCCCACCTACAGTATTTTAATTTCATCTACCTACTTGTCTAGTTTTGTGATTTTATATAATTATATTTTTTATTTGATAAAATTATTTTTTTTTGTGAATGAAATAGGAAGTGTTCAATAAAATGCAAGAAACAGATGAGTAATATATATTTTATCATGACCCCATTACCTACAGCACGGAGATACTCGAATACTCTATACTCTAAATCGAAATAACAATTTTTTTGGTCACCCATCCGATGTCGAACCGTTGCAAACGTTACTTAATATCAACCATTACATCGCGTGTGCGTTACCTACAGCAATCAAAACCTCTAACTACCTACTGCAAAATCTTACTTAAAAAGTAAATTATTATGTAAATCTTACTAGGTACAGGTACCTACCATTTATTACTCTCACAATCATTTCATAATAATATTTCGTCTAATTCAATAAATATATGTAAATAGCTAAGTACATACATAAGTAGTAAGTAGAAAGCCTAGCCTAGGAACTACCTACTAGTTTTTTTTAACCTGACCGTAGGTAGTCACTTTTTTCACCCAAGCCAGCCATCCACTTATTTATTTATGAATCCACGTAGGTATTATGTTTTTGACGAAGTTAAGCAACCAAAAACAGCACAATATAGTCTACTATAATTTCTCTTTGTCATATTAAGTAATTGTACTTACTTGTAATTATTTTAATTATTTCAATGAATATTTGTCATAAATCGCACGCTTACTGCTTACAAACCCATCACACCGTTCGTTCGTCACTGCAGCGCATTCGCGACTGTTTGCGAACTGAAAGCGAACCGAAATCGTGGCGCGTAGGTATGACTCGCGATCCGGCCGTTTGTATGAAGAGCTAGTACTGATAGATATATCTACTGTGGTAATAGTGTCCTCCGTCTCACTCTTTCGATCACCAAATGTCACGTGTCAGATAAAGACTTCAGAATTTTAGCTAATCAACGTTTGATAACTTTATTATGAATAAGGGGGTTAGACTTTTTTTTCATACGACTCCCGTTTTACTACAGGCAATTTTTTATTCGCAATTATTCAAAATAATGGTAATGTGCGGGCTACGAATAAAAAACTATTTTTTATAGTAGTATTATACGAGTTTTTTATTCGTAGTGTGCGGGTTCATTGAAGTTGTGATACGTGATCAATACGCAACTGCGACGCGAAGCTCGTTGGGGATAATCATCGTAATATATTATGAAGGGATTGCCATACAACGGGGTATATCTATGATCACATTATATCAATGTACCATGTTGTAAATGACGTACCTGTATATAGATTTTATACAGGATTCCGAAAATAAAATTATTTACATAATTAATTTAAATAATAGGTCGTGGGTTAGATTCACACACAGGACATACATTTGTGTGCATGAACATGTCTGTATGTCCTGAGTCTGGGTGTAATTATGTATGTTATGGGTGTAATTATGTGGTTTTCCCAATGGAGTACAGCATGGGGTTCTTCAAAAAGGGTGTGAAGAGATTTTTTCAGGGTCGGCAACGCACGAGTGATACCCCTGGTGTTGCAAGCGTCCATAGGCTACGGTAACTGCTTACCATCAGGCGGGCCGTATGCTTGTTTGCCACCTTAGTGGTATAAAAAATAAACAAAACAATGTTAAGTATGTATTTACAAACAAAAAATAGCAGGTTATTATATCAGTTATCTGGTTTCCATAGTTCAAGCTCTGCTTAGTTTGGGTTAAGATGACCGTGTGCGAGGAATGTCCCAGTAAAACTACAGTTACAATTTATTTAAGGAACATAACATTGTTGTTCTCAATGTCCTTGCCACTAGCGTGTCTGTTTAATTAATTGATCGGCAAAAGCAAAAATTAACACTTTCCAATCAACAAGTAAGTGCTATGTCATTTCTGATCATAATGTGGGCGATGCAATACAACAAAACATGTGTGGGCTGAACAATCTGTTGTTGTTGCATAAGGGTCATTTGAGTTTTGGAAATGGGATGTAAGCCTGGCCTAAAGATTGCCATGTGCCAGCATTAATCACGATATTCTTTGGGGAATGTAGATAGAATTACATTTTTTTTTGTACCACTAAGGTGGTAAACAAGTTTACGGCTCGCCTGATGGTAAGCAGTTACCGAAGCCTATGGAAGCTTGCAACACCAGAGGTATCACTCGCGCGTTGCCGACCCTGAAGAAATCTCTTCACTCCCTTTTTGAAGAACCCCATGCTGTACTCCATTGGGAAAACCACGGCGGGGAGCTCATTCCACAGTCCGAGCGTGCGCGGAAGATCGGGATCATCAAGAATTCTGACGGCATGTTACATATTCAATTATTGGCTTATAATAATAACATAGATTATGACTCATTTTTTAATACATAGAGCTCCCGAAGTATTAAAATCTTTCAAGAGCTCAAGCTTATCCCTGATGATTGTATTGAAAAGGCTAATTGGACAAGTTTTAATTGATTTATTTCCAACTATAAATTAAATTGACGATGTAAATTTTTGAGGTTGCCTGAAAGATAGCAGTTTAGCAATAAATACAACAATATAATCTGTTATTTCTGGCTGTACTAAACAACATTGCATAAAAATCCCTATAGAGTAGTGATAGCGAGCAGCCCAATTCCACAACTAGTAAGAGTTTCTGCACTGATTAAAATTGTTGCATATAAATGCTTAGTGAGTCCTTGACTTAGTCAATCAGTGGTTACTGTCTTTGTTTGCCTATTATAGATATTACTGAAAATTTGGATTTTATGTCTTTCTATATTATGTTTGTCTAGGATAAAAGTCTCCTATTATGTCATTCCAAGGCATGGTCTATCTATGTAGGTACCGAGTTCATTAAACCATACATACAGCTGTTATAGTGTGACAAATCTAAGAAATACTTATTCACATTTCATCATGTCAAAGCAAAAATAACCTTATTGCTTCAAAATAAGGTTTATCTGTTAAATCTATGTTTATTTATATAATAATACAGTTAAACCTTATAGTTCAGAAATAAGTACTACTTTTCTTTGTATAAGGCAAACGAATGCATTGAATATTAAATTAAAAGGACAACATACTCATTTCCTCATAATCAAACTTAATATTATTATTTTACTGTGACTTGGGGGGCTATTACTTAGCTCTGATGTTATCAGTTTCAATTTTAACTTAGTCTGGCAATTTCCTTATTATCTTTTTACGTTCTGGTAGCTGCACACACCACAACTTCTTCAAATGTAACAATTTTCAAAGAAGTTGAAATGAAACGGATACAATTTCAACTGATTGCAACAGAGTTACGTAATCAAGCAAAGCAAAGTCAATGAAAAAGTATTGATATCCAGACTAGGATTTCGTGATCATAGAAGTGACGGCACCACATCCATCATTGATAACAAGGACTAGGTACATCTCACAAATAAAGCTACACCTGGCTGCCTCCTTGCTTAATCAGAAAGGCTGAAATTGTCATGAAATAGGTACTACATGCCAAGATTGTCCCTAAAAAAGGTCATACAGGTTATTTATCAAAATCAGAGCAAACAATCCAAGAAGTTAAGAGAAGTGTTTAGATATATCTAGGATTAGTAGCCACAGTCCCACAGATAACAGGTAGCAGCCGTCTATTATGTGCATGAAAAAGAAAGAAAGAAGAGAGAAAGAAAAACATTTTATTCTTGCGCGCCATTGACCCAGACATTAAATAACATAATTAAAATAAAAAACAAAAAAGATACACTAGTAATACACACTCTTACATACACACAAAAGCAGTCTTCAATTCCAAAATGTCTGCTCCAAAATACCTTTGGCAATATACTTTAATGTTTACATAGATAAGTTATCCACAAAATTGTAAAACACCATCTGTAGCCTTATCAACAACTGGAATGTTATTTTCCTATGATAACAATATAAGTAGGATTTGACCTTAGGGCACAGATTATTTAGGCATTTAAGCTCATAATTGTGGTTTGGGGGTCACAACATTACTGTTTTAATGTCAATTAATTAGCTGTAGGCATAATTACTGATAATATGTCAAACAGAAAGAATATTGTTTTCATGCCATTTATTTTTGTAACAAAACAAGCAAACATAAACATGATACCTAATAAGGCATATAATAAATTGGGTTCCTAAGAAGTCAATTACAAAGAGTTTGTAATTGATTGATTTGATTCTGACCTGAATGGTGGATGACAAAGACCTTTGTGCCTGTTGGCCAGCTCTCTTGACACCGTTAAGGCATTTCATCCAATGATGTGGTACCATTAAGAGCATTTTCAAAGCCAGGACCTTTGTCTCGGCATCCAACGTCAATACCATCATCTTACCGGGCCTTGTGGGTTTGAGGAAATTCATTAAACATCTTCATCACTTATAACAATTACCACCAGACATACCACGGGTTCATATGATTCACAAAGTTGTAAATACCACATAAATGGCTATAATTTTGAAATCATTATTTAGAATAAAATATTATGATAGTCTTGACATATTCCTACCAATATTGTACATAGATATAAATGTTTGCATGTGTATGTATGTTTGATACCACTCAGCTCTGTAAACGCTATAGCTTTTCATGAATTTTGTTTTATATAGTTACTTTCAAGTCCTGGAATGGTAATCCCAGAAACATGGTTAAGCTGTGGGAAAAGTTTATACAAATAATGGTTTTGAGGTCAATGGTAGAAGGTTTTCATTGAAAAGAGAAGTAATGGTACAACAGCATACTTCAGCTCAGCATTTCAAATTTCTCTCTTCACACGCATACAATTTCAATCTTTAGAATGTTCATACCGATTAATTATCAAACTAAACTATTATCTGATAGAAACTCAGTAGTCAGGCGTCTCATTCCAAGCACTTCGCAAATAAAAAGTTCCTTGCCCAGCTAAAGACTCCAAGTTAATAACTTAGTCCTCAATCAAGGGTTTTCTATTATTATTATTCTGGAAAAGTATGGTAGTATTGAATGGAACTTACCATTAGAGCTTTTGAGGTCCCGATGTATGAGCGACATGGGCGCACCAACGTGCAGGTAGGCCATGCCCTGCGCCACCTGGATCGCCCAGTCCACCAGGATGCTGGGCCGGATCTTGCGCCCAGAAAGCACCCGGTTCAGTGGCCCGCCGCGCGCATATTCCATCACTAAACATAGGTTGGGCTCCTCCAGGCACACACCCTTCAACGACACTATATTCTCGTGCTGCAGCACCCAGAACAGGCGCGCCTCCTGCAGCACGCTCTCTTTGATCACATCGATGTCCTCGTTCGCGTCTTGGCGCGCCGCCTTCACCGCCACCACCTCATCGTTCCAATACCCGCGGTACACTTTGCCGAAGCCGCCGACGCCTATCACCTCTTCCAGCTTCAGCTCGGAGAAGGACACGCACGGGGGCTCCACGGCGAGCGGGTCCTCCTCGGTCACGTACACCGCGGGGAATATGCCGACGCGGTCGCCGATCTTGCCCGTCCACCAGCCCTCGTCCCCCGATATGTTGGCGTCTTTAGACAGCACCTCGACGATCTCCCCGCGGCGCAGGGACAACTCGTCTTCTCCTTGCGCCGTGTAGTCGTAAACGGCGGTAAAGAGAGCGTACGGCGGGCGCTCGTCGTCGGCCGCCATGGCCGCGCGGCCGGCCGCAGGCCGCGGCGGCATCACCCCGGCCGCGCCACCATCGCGCCTCTCCTCCTCTCTCACGCGCTCCGACACTGCTGCAGCCGCCACCCACCACCGCACATAACGCTACACACGACAAAACAACGCGTTTGGTTATGATTACCGTATTATTCCGCCATCTTTGTTTCATACATCGATCATGGCGGTGTTGTATGCGAGTGTACACCGAGGAATAAACACTTGTTAACGAGAGCACGCGCGGCGATACTTTTCGAGGTGATTCGAGGAACGTCTTCGCTGCGATAAAGTTAATTATTTTCCATTCATCTATCACGATAATTGATAGACGGTCGAAATGACAACCATACCGTAGCGAAGTCAGTGACAAACTGACATATGGTGTTGCAAGGTGGAAAATCTATTCGTATTTGTTGCCACTCAGTAAAGAAAGAATGCCATTCACTTTATAGAAGAAAACATTGTATTTAATTATAATTTATATTATATTATAAACGTTACACCTTAGTTTTTATGTTTTATTGAATGCCGTTTTTATTTCTTATTAAAATAACTTTTCATTATAAATTATAACATACATATTCGCATTATCACTTTTTTTACACAGATGGCACTAAGTGTACTGAATAGAAGACAGCTGAGCTATTTGGTACGAGACATGTAGCGTCATCTAGCGTTTTATTTCATACGGGATAGTATAGACAGTTAGTGTAATTCCTAGAACAATCCCAAATCTTAATTAATTAATTTCCAAAAAATATTTAGTAGTTATGGACAAGTATTGTTTGCAATAAAAATTAAAATGACGTATTCCTTCACATGATGTTAATAACTATTTCGACCACAATCGTAAGAGGTCCCATGGTGTAATGGTTAGCACTCTGGACTTTGAATCCAGCGATCCGAGTTCAAATCTCGGTGGGACCTTCCGACAAATCTTTTGACTTTATTACTATTTATTTTAGTTTTTGAAAAGTAATAGAATACACCTTATTCGTTTCGCTTAAAACAGTACGGAAAATACTTGAATAATAATTTTGTGTGAACCAAAGAAAAATAAAGCGATAGTCTGTGGCCTGTGGGAGTCTGACTGAAGGGATGCTGGGTAGGGAGCATTATTGATCGCGCGAAAATGGGATGGTCGTATCCATTCGCGGCGACCACCCAGCCCGCGGACGTGGGACCGCTTTTCAACCTCAAAAACACGCATATACGCCTTCAACACTAGACTAATGAACCAAAAATGCACATTAAAGTCCCCGTTTACGCGCTCGCGGACTAATAATCACAAGAATATGTGATAAACAGCAAAATATAGTGAGAAAACGACCGTGCCAACCCCAAACACCATAAACGTGACATGTAATAGTGAAATCGGCGAAAAATTCCATAATTACCCCTAAAATACGCTTAGACACAATTTAACATTAACAAAATTATTTCAAATTGTGATAATTATACTTATGTTTAGCTGGTGTTGGTTTAATTTTGTGTGAAAACGTTAATAATGGCCGATTTGTTATCCCCCGGTTGACTCAATAATGTGTAAATATAAAAAAATGAATAATACTTTCAAGCGTGATTTTAATCTGAAATGGTGCTGGCGTAAACGCTGGCCGAAAATTATAAAAAATATCAGTAACTCGTGTATAGAGGAGCTAATGGGCTCGCTTTCATAGCCATTTCTTGTGTTGTGACTAAAAAAAATATAAGTTAAAAATAATCATAATGAATTCGTTCAACGCGCCCACAACGCAAATAAACGCTGTTGACAAAATGACGACTGTAAAATGTAAATCTGTTGATTTAGAGGGATATGTTATAATAGTGGTGCAAACTAAGGATAACAAGGTGAAACTTTATGGTGAGTCATCTGTTTTTTATTGATATCAATTCATTCATACATTATAATTCTTTATACCTACTACCAAGAAGAGTCATTGATGATTAGCTACGGAATTTAAAGACCACTAATAGATACTCTGCCTTTATTTAACAATCTTACATTGAACTAAATTTACTGTTCATTTTATATATATAGATACCACAGACATAAATCTAAATAGATAACGCAAATCCCTCCCGTATGAAAACCAAACGTGCCACTTTTTTTGTACCTAGCATAATGTCACAAGATTGATTTAGTTAGGCTGGCATTAGATTTTTAACGTGAAAATGAAGCTATTTCAGTTCATTCTATTTGTCAGCTAATCATATCCCTCGCTACACAGCTCTGGTAAATATGTAGCTTTATGCGAGTTCCCTGTCCGCGCGAAACAGTATCAAAAGAACATTGTGCCCCATTTTTGCACAGATTTTGACACGTGGAGTGCATATACTCGCTTCATCTATTTAAATGTATATCTGTGATAGATACGCTGTTAAAAGATTGTGCCTGAGCATTTAAATTGAGCAATAGATTGTCCTTAAAAATCCTTATAATGGAATGCTACTAAAAAGGAGCGTCTTAAATACTTACAGAACTTATCCCATACATTCGAACTGTCAAATGTCGATCTAAGTGGCTTTCGGCCAATAGTCAGAAATCCAAAATAAATACTCAATATTTCCCGCTAATTTCTGCTTGTACATTGACGTTAATTATGTACATGCAGTTGCAAATGTTGGTGATGATAATTATGGAATCTCTTTTCTTCTTTCATTACGTTAGTGTTTGAAGAAATGCTGCACGAGAACTCCAGTGTATCAATTATCTCAATTTACAAAGCTAGGCCAAAAAGATCTCCGAAACTTCGATATTTTTGCACTATTGATCCTTCATTTTACAATTGTGTTGTAATTTTATTTTCTGAAATAAAAGACCATCATCTTGACAGCTACGGAGAAGTTGAGGCATCTTCCAAATCCTACTGATAGTGAGAAGTTGCGTATATACCTGTGTTTGACAACAATCTCACCAGGGTATGTGATGATGTGGTCTTAGATGGAGAGCGAGCACGTAAAACCTGGAAGGGAATTGGCTCTCAAGTGCAGGTGCCGACCGACACCGATATATAGTTACATAGTGACAGGTTTCATTTGAGGGTGGTAGACAACCAGGCTGGTGCTACAAAGTACCATACCACCGTTGCTATGGTTTCATCACGATGTTTTCCTTCAACGACAGCTAGAGCTCGTTGTGGGATGGCATTCGAAACCAATGAGCTATCATCGCCTAGTAGCGAAATGACGTTCGTTTTCTTTGAAATCTACCCCACCGCTGACTATGCGCTCTGATTGGCTAAGTCAAGGACACACTCAATATTTTGATGCAGTAAGTGGTCAGGGGGGCTAAAAAGGAAGCTAAAGCAATATTGATACGCATTTTTTTTTTTTTTTTATACAACTTAGTCTATACACAAGCATACGGCCCGCCTGATGGTAAGAGGTTACCGTAGCCATATAGACGCTTGTATCACACGAAGCATCGCTCACGCGTTATCGACCTATCCCCCCTCCCCTATGAGCTCTGGCAACCTTACTCACGCGCAGGAACACAACTTTACACAACGTAAAGTTATTTGGCTGCGGTATTCTGTATGGTGGAGGTACTTCACCAGTCGAGCTGCTCTTTGAGCGAATAAACGCTATGCTCTACCTCTCATTTTTTCGAATTGTCGGCAGATCCTAAGTGATTCCAATGTTTTGATAAAATAGTTACTCATTATACTGGGTGGAGATTTTGAGATGCCATATTTTCGGAACCTATGTTGGGTTATTCTTGCTGAACAACTTTTACTATGGGACCAACAGACTTGGACCTTGACTTAGCCAATCAGAGCGCATTGGAAACATGGCGCATTTCCCAAATGGATCCCTAAATAGACAAATGATTTTCACACAACAGCAATATTTTTTAAGACCTTTGCCATTACAACTCACACCATGGTATAGATGAGAAAAAAAACATCGCCCTTGAGTAGCGGAGGAAAAAACATTTTTTTTAATGATTTTATTTTATCTCTTGTTGTCGTGAATAAAATGTATACCCATGCCAAATGACAGCTTTGTCTTTGAAGTAAGCCACGCACAGACAGACGGACGGACATAGCGAAACCATTACTGTTCCTTGTTGACTACAGAACCCTAACCAGTCGTAAAGTACTATCATTGTGTTCCGACAGTTGCATGTGGGAGCTAGTTCTTTTCTAGGCTGGGTGTGCTCACCACTTTCGGTTACATTAACTTACCATACCTACCTTGCCCTATACCCTTCTCAAGCCATCTCACCTATGATCAGCAGAGCTCACGAGAATCATCAGCTACTGAAATAACCATACCTTATTTATCCAGGGTCACCATCAGCTGGGAACTGGGACAACTTGGAGCTGGCAGACGAGATCATGGACGTGAACGAGACGAGGCTCGAGGATATGTCCAGAACTGAGGTGCTGGGGCATATACACGAGGTAAGCTGCAGCAGGGATGACAGGTTGAGGGTTTACAATTCTGGTGAAAAGGCTACTGATAGAGTTTTGGCTAAATTGTAGGTAAAAAACAAGGCACGTGCATTTCGGAATACGTACACTTTTTTTATTGAAGGTGATGGCCCAAAACATAATAGCCATCATCTTGATCAATCTTGATCATCCTTACGCGGAAAAGTCAGCGAGCATGCAAGCTCTCAACCGGAGAGTCGGCGAGCAAGCTCTCAAACGGAAAACGTACGTACACTGCACGTCCGTATGTTTAAAAATTGGGAAGATACAAAGCGCATATATTTTTCTTTTTACATTTTAGACGTCGTATACCGTATTTTTTTTTTTATAAACAGCTTAATATCACTATTTTACTAGGATTCAAATTCATTTATTGGCATATTGGCATACATGCCAATAAATTAATTTCTAGTAAACATGGCTAGACAAGAGATGTCCTCTAGGAAGGGAAACTAAGGGTTCCTTGTTTTGAGAACCCTAAAAAAGATGAAAGCTATAATGCATCAGCATCCATCTGTATATTTCCAGTAAAATAATACATAAATAATACTATGTATAGTAGAGGTAGAACTTTTATCTAATAATACTATATAGGTAGGTGAGGTTAAGACCTGCACACGTTTGACATCAAGTATTTTTTTTATTTGTTACAGTGTATTTCCTCGTGCGTCATTAAACTGAGGGTGAAGAGGCGAAGCGAAACCAAGTTATGTAAGTATTTCAAATGTATCTATTAACGTGGTATCCCAAGGGAGTATAGTACAGCATGGGGTTCTTCAGAAAGAGCGTAAAGACATTTTTGAACTGGCTAATTTTACTCTATTTACTAATTACTAAGTAATGGAAGCGCTCGTAGTATAGCATTATTAGCTGTTCTTAATATATTGGCAAAGTTAAGCTACCGACGCGACGTCGTGTTCGGTACCTGGATGGGTGACCGCCTAGTGGTATTTCAAATCGAGCGTTTCCGTGCTTCGGAAGGCACGTGAAGCCATTGCTCCCGGTTATCACGGGAAACGGTTATCACGGTTCGTTAAGCTAGTTGGAGGTATTCTAGGCGGCTTGAAAACTCCAACAGTACCTCCTCCGATCCGCAGTGCCACACGCGTTGTGGAGTATCTGCCCATTCCGTAACACCCTAAATTGCGAAAGGAGGCTTGTGCTCAGCAGTGGGACATTATAGGCTGATGATGATGAATAACGTCACAACACAGTACCTAGTGCTTATAGTAGGTACCTATATAGGCCTGTGTTTGACCACAATCTCACCATGGTAAGTGATGATGTGGCCGAAGGTGGTACGCACACAAAGCCTAGAAGGAACTGGCTCTCAAGTGCAGCTGTCGGAACACACCGATAGGTGCTTGGCGACAGATTTTCAACTTGAGGGTGGTAGCCAGCCAGATGGGTACTACAAAGTACCCTACCACCGTGCTATGGTTTCCTCACGATGTTTTCCTTCACCGAAAGCTCAAGCTCATTGTAGGATTCGAACCCGGGACCTTCGTCTCGGTATCCGACGTCAAAAAAAATTGACGCTAGTAAACGACACTTCTCTATAGGAATTTGCACAGCGCCTCTAGCGGATGACCGGAATACTCTTGGTACCAATTTCTCCCATAGAAAGGATCATGGCGAGATTTGTACAAAAAAATAAGAGACGTTGGAATGACGATATAATTTATCCTTGGTGCCTAAGGAACAACTTGAGCCATTTAAAATATTTTTAGAACCCCGGGATAAAAATGCGAATTTCTATGGCAAGCCGGCGAATCGCGACTATTTGCGACCAAAACCATTATGTTGTTGTTATGTTTTGCGGGGTTTATAAAATATTTCATGTATATTAACATGTTGCTGGTAATGTAATCTCAACATTGGAAGAGATTAAATACCCTCTAAAAAATTTTAGTTTTTGTACAAATCAATGTATGGAGCTCGCCATGATTCTTTATAGTTAACGCCTTTCTTTACACTCGGGGTACAGGCCTCCCCCTATATAGTGTTTGTATGACCTCGGGGTATTTACCTACTGTATTGAACAGTGAACACATTAATTGTTTTATTTCCTCGGTTGAATTTAAAATTACCTGCAGGGCTATTTTAAAACGATGGATTCGACATCGGAATCGGATTAAAAAAAGAAACGAGTCGAATTTCAGCAATTGCTATTTTATTATCCGGAAACTTTTCGGTGAATCGAATTGATATTTCCGTAAAGAAACATCAAAAATATTCTAATTCGGAATTTAAAAAAGCAATTGCGGGATATCGCCTCGGTAGTTTTTGAATCCGTTTATCTGATACTTGGTTTTTCGCAGTTCTAAAACCGTAAGGGGCAAACTTAAAAACTGCGTACTTTAATGTCCTGCAAACACCTTTCCTCGTGTGATACCGCGAGGCACTGCGAGCGCAGGATAAACATAACAACATAACCTTCAAGAGGTACCTATAAACAGAGTACCTATAGTATCTGATGGAAAACTTCGGCTCGTGTCCAGCGCCGTTAGTAAGTTAGTGTCTTGGAGCGAAATCAAGTTTCAAGTCTGTCCGAAACGGGGAAAAGAGCAATTTTAGTGACTTGAACTCTCCTCGTTTCCTGACGTAAAATAGTTCTTGGATTCTTTTGCTACTCTCTGTAGAGATGTGCTTTGATTGCCAATGGGTTAGAAGTACCTATATTGCGAATTCCTCATTACCTTAGTTATTCATAAAGTTGGCCAAACATGAAGGCGACATTACTGCAACTGAGCTATCGACGCCTATAATATACCTGCTACATGCTTTGGATACCTGATTATTTTTCCACGAGGAATACGTAGCTAGCAAACATCGCTTTATTACCGTCAAAATTTTATTTCTTGATTTAGCAATTGCCCGGTGATTTTTATTTCTAATGCAGCATCAACGTTCGGTCTCCAGAAAATATGAGTGAAATGATGTTAATCCTTTTCCAAATTTTATAAATACTTCATAAACTTGCTCTTTATGCGACACAATCAAAATGTCCTGAAAACCTTTGTGCTTACAGTTAACTATGAGCAAATATCAGGCCTGGATTTGTTTTGATTCATAACTTCAATTTCCAGTGTAATTTTGAAACTTTATGCTGCTAGCATATATTTTTTCTTTTTTACAAAACATTTCAGTTCCATAAAAATTGAGGTAACTTGGTCCCAAGTTCCCCCGTTTGATACATTTAAAATAAGCTAAGCTATGAAATGGACGGGTTCAAATAAAGAATATTATAGCTACTGACTGTCTCAGCCATTTCCCGTTCAAAATCCTTATTAGAAAGCGAAACTATAAGTACTCATTTATTCCGTACCATGTTAACACGATTGTACCGCTTTGCCGTAATACCATTACTGAAGTCGCAATGGCTTGGCTTCCACGTCCCACCAACTTAGAACTCCAAGAAACACCTCATTTAGCACGTATTACTGTTCATTAAAGTTTAAATTATAACACCACTTTTATAAACCAACAGCAAATAAATTTCAGCACGTTGCTCTGTGCGCTCGTAAAATATCTAATGTAAGTTATTGCGATAAGGTTGTAAAGTCGTTGAGCAATACTCGAGATGGTACTCTGTGGTATTAAGTGGCAAGTGCATTGGTGCACGTTCGTGGTTTTGAGCGCGCCCGCAACATTTTCGCTTGGACAGTACAGCCTTTGAGGTTATATGTATTGAGGGTTGCCATATTCACTTTCTTTTGCAAAGTTTCAGGTAGCGCCTATAACTAATTTGAAAACAATTTTTATTAATTTTCTGATTTGTATTTCTAACAAGAATCTGGTAAGACGCTCAGTAATAAAAAAAACAAAATAATTCTCCACTTTGGAGAAGTGGAGAATTATTTTGTTTATCTTGCCTCCGAATTTTAGCGCTGAATTCAGAGTTTTAAAAGGCTGTATCTAATGTAATCTAATAAATAACCATTTGGATTGCAAATGTAGAAAATTTTCAAACATTTTGATCGCATTGAAAAAGTGTAAGAAAATTCAATAACGAGTGGAAAATACCATGAGAGCCTTCATCGATTGCTTGTTTCAATTACACTTTAAGGATTTCAGATATTTGTAAACTGATTGGTTAGGAAGTGCAATCTGCCAATGAAGACCTAGATCGGTCTCATTGTACAGAATGATAAATGATAGTGTTTGGCACATTACCAGACACCGGTGTCGCTCGAACAACATAGGACGCCTTAGTTACGTATACATCTGCTGCCTACAGTTTAAAGTAGCCTTTAAATACTATCCGACCGGGCGTCTGAAAGTGTGTATAGGGTCATTAATTTGCGAGTGGACTGCATGCGGTTGGCTTTATAAAAAAACAAACATAAAAAAGTAGGTAATCATAAAATTACGAGGAAATTAAAAGTAGCACACGGCAACACCATCCGTGTAAAACCTAACTTAGAGTGAGAGAGAGGGAAAACTGGTTTGCGAGTCGCGGCGAACCTTCGTACTTGTTGGACTGTTTTCATTTATACTTCAAATATTATTTAACAACATTTACCTGTGTTTTGCACTACGAAAGTGATGTTTATACAACAAAGGACACTTCCAACGTTCGTTTAAATGTTGTAGCCTGTATAAAAGTGTAGTTTTGTGTGTAGAAAGTGATAGGTCAGTGCGTTCTTTCTGGCAGCTCAGAGGTTAGTGAACTTGGCCCGTTTGAGACAAGGCTTTTGCCCTTTTCCAATGTCTGGACTTGCTCTGGACCTCGATTGTATGATCTGTGGGACTAGAGGAGACAATCACCGGTTTTTTTTGTGTATTACCGGTTTTTCTATTTCCAACCTCGTCGAAATGAGTTACGTGTTCGATTTTCTCGGAAAATGGTGAATAGTGTAATAAAATTTAATTGCATAATAAAATTGCAATATATATTATTCTAAATCCTATGCACGTTTCCTACATCAAAAGTAAATAAGCTGTTTTTTTTTATTAATTTTATTTTAATCGTTTTCATTCTATATTTAAACACTAAAAACATTTTTTTACGAAGACTAGCTATTGTACCTGTTCAGCTTTCATTTATAGGCTAAAGTCACGTTAAATACAGCCACAGAAACCGCGGCATCCTAGGTACGAATATTATTAAAAAAAACGACTGCAAAAAACTGGACAACCTTGGTTGAAGATTCCTGCTCGTGAACACGTCATAACACACATTATTATTTTACATTTGAAATATACCATTGAATTGATCCTATCTTTGTTACTATACATATTTATGTACATAGCTATATGCTAAGCCCACGATTTTCTTACGTGATATGTGTAAATATTTTGATCCTTTTCACTAAACGTTCTGACATCGACAAGCAGATAAATTGTTTAATCAAGTGGTTAGAAAACTATGGGTGTGTGTCAAATTACGTGAATTTTTATTAATTTCATCAACGCAATTCCTCCAATAACCAAACTTCTCCATATGATATGTAAATCAGATGTTTTTGACATTTGGAATCTTATACTTTAACAAGTTGAGGCACTACCTGAACTGACAGTCCAATTTTATCAAGAACTGTTGTGTATAGCAAAGACTTTCAATCTTCTCTGCTGTTGGTCATAGAATATATTTTAGATACCTTTCAACCGATACTTATAACAAAACGCGCAAACCCACATGAAATTCGACAGTCGTTTTTCCTCATACAACTGTCCAACCATAGAGACATAGAGTTATCAACATTTTGCTTTATTAAGTTTGAGAGATGACTAATGCAGTCCTCAACCATTGACCTGCTAAGATTTTCAAACGGGATGGGTATGAAAAGCCATTCAAGAAAATCTGTAAACAATCATACACAGTTAACAATATGCATATGAACAAAGTTTCATCTGGCGCGTCGAAATTCTTTCACGTACATGGAGATTTACCGTCGAATTGTTATGTAAAAACAAAGCGTCTAAAATTGTACAGTTACGTGTAAAATTGCTGCGAATAATGACAATAGCATGCAGTTTAGCGTGATTAAAACATTTCACCGTTACGTCACACGTAATGACTCAGACATCTGCGCAGGCGACGCGAACGCAACCTATAAGTAACTGTTATTTTAGCCGGCATAGCTTAAAACCACAGGATTTATATAGGGTGATGGGAAGATGGGTGCAAAGCTGTAAGGCGATGATAGTATAGATCATTTAGACCCTTTTTAGTCATGGTTGTCTAAGACGAAGTGTGAAAATTTTTTTTTACCAATCTTTTCTGGTTTTTGGCTCAAAACTCCGAAACTTATCCGTTAATTGATAATTATAGCCAGTTTGGATGATGTGTGAATTCTTTTTCATATTATTTATTTAAAATAATCTGTAAGCAATCCAAACAAACATGTACTAAACATGTGTGTCATCAGTTTTTAGTTACAGTAAAGATTGGTAAAAAAAAAAAAATCACACTTCGTCTTAGACAACCATGGCTAAAAAGGGTCTAAATGATCTATACTATCATCGCCTTACAGCTTTGCACCCATCTTCCAATCACCCTGTATAATATACTAGAACATAGTATGAAAAAGCGATGTCAAGGAGCTTAAATAGTTTTGACCAGAAGATATGGAAGAATGTCATGAACTGTGAGATTTTCAAAAAGTATGTTCTACTGAGTAAGTAGAGAAGAAGAGTGTCACTTTATTTGATTGGGCTTCATCCATAATTGGTTCTTTGTATTTTTGTGGCCCTGTCCTGTCCTGTGTGGTTGTCCCATTCAATCCTTAGTGGTATAAGAAAAAAAAAAGAAAACAATAATTTAATATTTTACCGGTTTTCGAAAACCATATTTTATTTTTAATGGTTTTCGAAAACCGGTAAAATATTGATTTATTGGATTGAATGGGACAACACTAATCAGTGCAATCAAAAAAGTAATTTAGAACGTGTCTCGTCACTGGTCGGTCACTCTACTCGACTAACGTGATTTACCAGTACATTATAATACCTATTCATGAAGCAACTTAATTGAAAATGTAGTTATGACGGGTTATAAAATTGCGATATTGAAAGCCTGTTCGTGACCTCCATAAAATGGCGTCCTAAAACATCATCAGAAAAGGGACAGTCGTTAGAGCAATCAAAAAGGCTTCGATAGTTTATCAAATAGGATAGAACCGTTCTAAAAATCCAGTCAATGGATTCCTTCTAAAGATGAACCTTAGAACTTTTGCTACAAATCCAGCTACTCTATCAGACATTTATTTTGTAACTATTAGATAAATACTTTCCAATAACAATTCTTGCATCACATCTCGTGGAATCCCAAGATTCGTGCCTAGTGCTAGACAATATTGCAACGGTTGCACATAGCATGTGAAATATACGATTGAATACGATAGCATCGTACGTGCTTTCTCTATATAATGCCGCATCGGTTTATCGCAAAGTAGTCGGATAACTTCTTTAAGAACTATGTAGTGTTAGTATATTGTGATTTAAAAGAATGTTTGAAGAAGTAGGGATACCATTTGAATTGGTCCTTGATGCTTATGCCATATCTTTGTGAGAATATGAAAGTCAAAGCGATAGTAACTCAGGTAGAGTCAACGAATACAGTGGCCAAAGTCGTGCCTATAAGTTCCAATCCTGCAGCTTGAGATTTCGATAAAGGGAAATATGGTAAGGAAACCATATCTCGTTGGTAGGGTACTTTGTAGTACCCACATGCTACCACCCTAATGTTGAAAATCTGTCGCTGTTGTGTTACGGCAAATGGACTAGAGAGACAGTTCCCCTAGTTTATGTGACCACCTCTGACTTCATCATCAGTTAAAATTCCAGTAAAAATTTACCTCGTAGTTTTGCCGCTGGGACACGCAGTTGTCCGTGAGATCAGAATGGAAATGTTATGTAATGAATCTAAGTTCGTTTTGAGAGTAATTGCTGAGTTTATTGCCGGGTCTTCTCAGCAAATGCAACCTTCCGAATTAGAGTATTACAGTCAGAACATTCATAAGTGTCTATTTAAATAAATAATTTTGAAAATTTATTAGTCGAACCTAAATCACTTAATCATAATTTCCCCAATCATCGTCAATAAAAAATACAGTTACATTTATCATTTTACCTTCAGCCCATATTTCTGCTCTCAATTACCACCAATTATCCGATGGATGTGAACCTGTGATTGATTGATGGTTTGACAGCGTAGCAATCGTTTCACAAACTCGTTAATTTACTAATTACAGTTAAATTACCCATCTTGTTCAGATTTGTAAGTCTGATAACGTCTAATTGATTTTCAATTTATTTCAGTATTTTGCAATGAGTTTTATCGCAATACGTAGAACCTATTCATGATTATAGATTTGGGATCTTCTTATTTCTTCTAATTTCTTTTACCCATTTTCACCAACAAATGCTTAACTTTTCAAATAAAAATCCCATTTTCTTAACTGAAAATGGGCATTAAAGCAAAACTACAAATGTAACATGACAATGCGTTAGGAGTTTCATAAGTTTGACATTAGTTAGTGCAATGAAAATGGGTATGATGATAGCATTAGTTAAACAATCGTATAACTTGCTTAAATCATATGACATTTACTAAAATATTTAAACAAAAAGCTTGACCATACAACATCAGCAATCTGTCCACACATCGGCTTGGCAACCGCACAATTCGCTTTCCAAGCGCAGGACGGCCGGCAGGATATGATTACTATTCTCCCTCCGTCCCTCCGAGGATTCAACAAGCGTCCAAATATTTCAACACTTGACAATGAATAGATATGACGTTGTAATACCAAACTTTGGTAATGAGATGACATTGGTTTCGTTATTGTTGGGTTGGGACCATTTGATCCAAATTCGAATTATAAAGTTGTTATTTTAAATAAAGGCCCTAATAAGGCACTCACAAACGTTATGGTGCGTTCATGCTACGCGAAGCGAGCACGAGCCGAGCCTCAAACGAACGGGGTTCATTCGTTGCTCGCGATTTCGAGCGTGGACGTACTTAACGAGCCTACAACGAGCGCGATGCGAATCCCTGTGTTCGTGAAAAAACTGACAATCGGGCGGAGCGCAGTCGAGCACGCTACAAATGCTCGTTCGAGGCTCGCCTCGCAAGCCCGTCCACGCTACGCGAATCGTGCTCGTTCGTGGCTCAGCTCGTGCTCGGTTCGCTAAGCATGGACGCACCATTACAATTGATTCTACCACCGGTTCGTAATACACATAAACTGAGAAGACTTGGGATTTCTTACAACAACTTGCTACCCCGCCCGGTAGTTTCAATTGTGATCTCCTATTTTACAACCCCAAGGGTAGAATTTTGAGAATCCTCCTTCGTGGATGTTACAAAACTGCTGAAAGACTGTGAATTTGGCAAACACTGTTTATTAAATGAATTCATAATGTCCCAAATCGTATCAACTATGTTCCACGATTCTGGTTAGAAGGGATGCATAGATCCACCAACAACTATTGATTGAATCATGAAGCTATTTTATTTGCGATCTTTTTTTTAAATCAACCTACTACATATTACGGATGGGCGTATCCCACCGAGCTTTCTATTTGAGAACTCGTTCATAGTCTCAGAATTGTGCTTCAGATGACCGGGCCATTGCCATTTCTGGTAGCGTATCCTATGTCCGCCTGCATAGCATTCTGGGTCGAATTTCCTCATTCTGACGAGCCCGGTAGAATCTAGATGACTTCGCTATAGATTAGAATTAGCTATGCATAAAACGTAGCTTGTAAATGAGAGAGAAGTAATGATTCTGGGTGGTCAAGTTTGATATGAAGGCATAGAAGATTATGATTTTGTAAGCGCGTTCACAGATGCAACTTTGTGTTGCGTTTGAAATTGAAGCAAAGATGGAAACAATACGCCTTATCTTATACAACGTTATTCTTAGCCGAATGTTTTATTGGATCCGTTTGGGTACAAGTATGAACCCATAGGTATCGATTCTACTGATGATACCAAACTTATCTCGGGTTAGTTACTATAACATGATGTTGAACATCTAAATACATCCGGCATTTATGGCATTAGCTCATCCAGTCATAGTGCCAGCAAGTCAGAAGTCAGAACAAACACTTCAAAAGAACATAGATAAAATGTAATAAGTACCGTTTCTACGGAACGTTTATTTGAACTGGAATGTGTAAGTGTATGAAAACTGGTTCTGTAGTTAGCAGAGCACTAAGTGATCAAGATCTCAACTGCCTACAATCCAATGTGAACTTTGTACTCCACGTTATAAGTCAGATTTTAATGTAAAGTCGCATGATATGGTTCTGATGTCAAGATATGAAATATCATCATTAGAGGTAGAAGGTTGACGTAATGTGTGCTTTAAGTGTGAGGTTTACAGTTGACTTTTATTTAAGCAGTAAACAGGCGTGGGAAGAATGATTTGAGGACTTTCAGGTAATCGAGAAAGGATAAGTGTTTCTATTTTATTGAATTGAAAGCTAAAGAAAAGACGAAGAACGAAAAGGTATTATCCGATGGAAATCTTCAAAATAAAGAGTAATTTTCAAACACCGTAACATTTCAATTGAGAAGCATTTGCCAAGTACAAGGCAATTTGTTAGATGAGCTTCGAAATCACGAACAAAGTCGAGCTCGTTAAAAATAAATTCAACATTAACCTAAATAACAGAGACAATGTTGCATGCAGCAAACAGTCAGAGAGCCAAGTCAACCAATCCTGCAGCCATTTACTCTCAGAAGTTAAACAATTAAACTTGGTAACTCGAGGAAAACTGTTAAATAAATGATAAGCATTGCTAATGAACTGGCAGATATTTGCTCACGTGTAGCCTCGATCCAGCAAGTGATTGAGTTTTGAAGGTCAGACCGTGCCTTAAGATTTATGTTGTCTTGCCACACGAATAAAACTTAATGAGAGGAGCAGCTTTATGTATTCAATCATATGGCTGTCCAACTGAAGGCTTTAAGTCCTAAGTTGCTTGTGGGCTGGCTGCATCAGGTTATAATTAATCGAGCTACTCAATAGGTTATGACGAATAAAAGGGATAGAGTCGTATCCCACTCTGTGCTTTTCTGTTCGTGTCCGTTACAATGGGATGGAAAGAATCTCCCCTCTGCAAGTGTGATGACAATTACAAGCAACAGGCCAAACTGATAATTTGAATTTACTACTTAATGTTCAAATAAAATGTAAATTTGTAAAACATGTCTGTGTATTATTTAAAAGTAGATCAGGATATACAGTTTTTACAAGCGTGTAATTTTGATCTTTACTCTAAAGAAAGCATTTCTGGAAGCCCAAACAGGCCCCAGAATAGTACCCGGAGGCAATATTAATAAAACAAATTCAAAAAGAATTATTAACCACTTCGGGGTCGTTTCTCACAATTTTTCATCCTCACCGTCCATTTTATAGGAATATTTCCTTGTGATGCGTCGCATAATAATAGGCACGAGCTACCCATGGGAACCATAGCTTGTTTACCCGGATGATGAATAAGTTATATTTCCGCACCCGGAATTCTTTTGGGTGTAATGGAAAATGAGAATTATTTTGGGCTCCGACGTATGTACTAACGTTACTGCGTAATATTGTTATTTGCTTCTACGAGGACGTATCAAAGATGCATATGCCTCTTTATGAGATCAAGCAAGGGGAAAAACCTTGCGTTAGCGTC
Organism: Achlya flavicornis; assembly: GCA_947623365.1. Taxonomy (NCBI): domain Eukaryota; kingdom Metazoa; phylum Arthropoda; class Insecta; order Lepidoptera; family Drepanidae; genus Achlya; species Achlya flavicornis. The sequence continues at coordinate 13,508,524 of OX392482.1, forward strand.
AAAAGAGCTCTTCAAGGTCGGAACAAAGACCTCTCTGTCTGGTCTGGTGGCGAAGATTAGTTGTTGGGCCTTTAGCTGACTTACAATTTTTTTAAATAAGACATCCAAAAGCCTAAACATATTTATGAAACTACACCTTATCGTTATAAACATTAAGTTCACAACGGTTCAGTCGGACGTTCCTACTGCGAACCAATAGGATGTGGAATGAGCTCCTCATTACGGTTTTCCCTCAGCGCTAAGATATGGGGTTTATCAAAAGGGGCGTAAAAAGAGCTCTTCAAGGTCGGGAACACATCGGCAATCGCCCTGGTATTGCAAATGTTCATAGGCGGCGGTGACCACTTACCATCAGGTGGACCGTCTACCTGCTTGTCAGCCTTTTGACATAAAAAAAAATAGTTCTTCAGTTATATCTAGTCAAGATATAAAACTCAAACAAAAGTCCCCTTCCTAACCCTGGCCAAATCCTGACCAAGCTTGTCATAGGGGCCATTTTATTACAAGATTATTGCGAAACTTAGATTTATCTTACATTATTTTCTAAGTTCAAAGAATGTTTCTAGCTTTCCGCATCCGACATTCTTCTACTACACTCGTCTTGGAGAACAGGTTTTTTCTTTGATTAAGATCAGTTATTTTTGGTTTACTTTGGGGGAGAACCAAGAAGGAATTCCACCCATTGCTAATACATTTCTGATCATATCTGCACGGTTTCCTCATGGTTTCATCCGCGTTCTTGGGATAAATAAGTTTTAGTAATAAAAGATTGCAAAAAAATACAAAAATCCGGATAATTCGGATTTATGATGATAAACTTTGAAACCGGATTTGAAAAAAATCCGGATTTTGCAATCCCTTCTTAGGACACAGTTACTTTCGTTACATATGGAGATTCTTTATTATTAGTAGTCTTCATTCATGAGTCTTCACTGTTCAATCCAGAGACAACTAATTCGTGGAGGCGTCACAATAGCAGGGTAGGTTGCACAACACCATGCGTCATGGCGCTCATGGCTGGAATGTTGGCGCGTTGATTGAATATTAATATATTATTATGTTATGGATTCGATACATTCGCAGTATCTTCGTTGTTTGAATAACACACGTCACGTGCTTCTAGAACCTATGAGTTCCGCTTCGACTTCAACGTACCATCATTGTTCAACCTAATTCCACCATCCCCATTTTTACACCGAACCACAACCCAAGCAGCACGCAAGCATATTCTACATCAATAAACCAGCCCATTTAGAACTTAGAGTTCTTTTAGAGACTTACAAGAGTGTAAAGAACAGTTTTAATACTTATAAGAGTGATTTATGAGATATTATACAGCTCTAGCTGTATAAAATTCTTAGTAAGGGATCCGCGTCAGCTTAGGGTTCTTAAACAGAATAACAAAGCTCTACTATACAGCGTTAAGAATTTTATAACACTCCAAGCTGGTTTTATCGTTATAGCTGTATATAGGCTGTATAAAGGGATCCGCGTCAGCTTAGGGTTCTGAAACAGATATTATAACTCTATAATACAGCGTTAAGTGTTTTCTGACACTTCAAACTGGTTTTATCGTCAAAGCTGTATACAGGCTGTATTAAGCATGTGTTCACTTACTTAATACAGCAATAAACGTTCATAACTTACTTAGTACAGCTACTAAGACTTATAACACACTCCAAGTATCGTCTAGGCTGTATAGCAAATTGTCGACATTTTTACATTTACAATAACAACATTTAAATTACAATTAAAGGAATATTTGATAATAACTATAGCCGTATCATGGTTATCAGCTTGAATAATGATCTTGTATACTCATATCTATTATTTATAAATATATTTTTATTCTGACCTTAAAAACAAACACTTATTTACCGTATTTAGTATAATTTCTTTATTTTGGCTTGATTATTTTGTTGGCGCGTGAATATTTTGACGGAAATCATACACAGGTTCACAATAAATTAAAATTTGCACATTGAATTCATCAATAAACAGCATTAGATATCCATGTCCAAGATTTTATCCTTTTCATCTCAGCTTTTCATTTATTAAATATTATGTCGCCATTCAATATGGCATCGTAAATCGTTTTATTTATTTTATTCTGACATAATTCTCTTCGACAACCTATTTAGAACTCTTATTCTTACAAGATACTTATAAGAGGATATCCGTAGAGTATAGGCTGCTCTATACACCTAATAACAGCTCGAATACAGCTTTTATACTTGTCTTTTGTTTATACAGCATCTATACAGCTCCAATAACGAAATAAGCTGTGTAATGTGGGCCCTTTTTACACTTATAAGGCCTGTATAAGCGCTTATACAGCCTTTTTACAGGCTGAATATTCAGCTTTTAGTATAAGAACGAACTTTAATACAGCCTTTAAACAGCTTGTTATGCTACTTGGGAAGACGCCGGGAAAATTTCACCCGTACGTTGTTGACATACCGAAAATACGGACACAGCGTTTTGCATCCTCATTTATAATGCGGACAGCAAGGGAGTGGAACTTGCTTCCGGCGTCTGTGTTTCCTGACGCCTACAATCTAGGAACTTTCAAGGCCAGAGTGAATAGGTTTCTTCTGGGTAAGTGTGTTTCATCTTAGGCTTCGCCATCGCTACTTATGGGCGGGTCAGTGGCCAAACGCAAGAGCATTTAATTAAAAAAAAAAAAATATAACGACTAGATTTTCTCCTCGCGGTATTGCTGCGATCCCCTATTTTGCCCCCTTAGAAAATACCTGTTATAAAAGGAACCGGTGCAAAATTTCAAGCCCCAGCAGTTTAGGCAGTATGTTGTTGATCAGACAGTAAGATCTTTTTATACGTACCTATAGATATATGTACTCGCACCGGATCCCTATACAAATGCCAGCCAATAGCTCAATGAAAGAGTCTTTACCAGATCATAGACCTTCCATCGTAACAAACCTTACACCACGCGGACGATAAGTTGGCAGTTTGGTGATTGCAGTTTCCGGCACATGAGAAGTTCCTAAACTAAGGTGAAGCTAAGAAGTTAAATAAGACAAGAGGGTGTCTCTCTTTGCCGCACTATGTTTGTCTTATTTTGGCATTTTATGTACTTATAATATGGGCTGTCGAAATGGCTCTAGTTCTGTTCCTCTTAGCTTAACCACTCTCGACCACATCCTCTTTACTGCACCCAGAGAAAGTCCCGACTTATTTCTTTGCTTCATGAAAAATAAATACATAAATATCAAACAAGGTCTCAGTACAATCGAAATAGATCTATATATAACCAGACATTTTAATTGCGTATATGAGATGTCACATGTGGGTATCGACTTCTCTCTTTTTAATAATGGATTACAGATTTATGAGATAGGTAGGGCCCACATATATACACCTAAATAGATGTACTTCGCGTGTCAAAATTTGTGCAAAAAGGCGATGGTCAAGGCTAGAGGTAGATGATGGCGATGGAAATTTGGTCAAGAGGCAATGCACTTCATTTCAAACTGTTTCTCGCGGACAGGGAACTCGCAGAAGGCTGCATGTCCAACAGAGATGTGTGGCGAGGGATGTGTTTAGCTGACGAATAGGATCACTTCATTTTCAAGTTAAAAATCTAATGCCAACCAAACTAAATCAATCTTGTGACATCATGGTAGGTATAAAAAAAAAGTGACACGCTTGGTTTTCATAAGGATGGAGGAACTAGCGTTATCTATTTAGATGTATGTCTGTGGTAGGGCCTAAAGGTGCTCTCGTTCCAAATTCCGAGCAACTCGACTGGGAAACCCATCTCAACCTTAAGGACAACAGATGATATTTTTTTACGAAGTATCAATAGCAGACAGAACCTCCAGTGATATAACCTTTATAACCACAGCACTTATAACCCTATGCTCTTGTCGGCAGTATCAGACATCGGGCACAACATAATCCAGGATGCGTTCCTCATCGCAGTCGAGGAGCAGGCGCGGCAGCGGCTGCAGCGGCTGTCGGCGCTTAAGCGGATCACGCCAGTTGACATGTCCAAGCTGTCTGTAGAGGTGAGAGCTTTTTACATCATCTTTATTGTGTGGCCTTCCCGTTTTCAGGTCATGCATGTCTGATAGCATAACATTACTTCCCACCAAAAATCTGTAGTTTTGGCTCAAAACATTTTTGTTGCTAATAGATTTCCTAACTGCAACGTCATATGAGAAAGGATCAACTTTTATAAATTTCTTCCATGTAGACTTTTGTGCATATTTGCCGTCGTACAAACTGGGTTTTACATTTTCATCCTACTTACTTTAAGCATTGCACTAAAACATTGTATTGTTCCATAAGAACAGTGGCCAACAAAATTATACCCAAAAAAACCAATCGCACAAAATTCTCAAATTACTACTGAAAATGAATCGTACTCGTTTCTAACATGAAGTTATTTTCGTAATAAATCTGCGTGGATTCGCAATTAGCCGCGCCCTACCGCGCTCGGTGCAAAGCCTCAGTTGCCGGGGCGTCAATGCAGCCACTCCATCGCGCTGGGTTCCAACTTACTTCAGGGTTCAGGCACCTTCAGTGTAGTGAGGTGCAGGTTAGAGGAGTAAGCGAGGGATAAAAGCCTCTATCACGCTATGAAGTTTTCCACTTCATGGCTACTAAACAAGAGCAAAATTGCTTTAATTAATTATGTGTCCGCTTCTCTTGTTTGGGTGTTTGTTGTTTGTTTGCCCCCCTCCGTACTAGATCTATGTTCTATCTCTGTAGCTCAGAATACCTACATAAATCCGTCTTTTAAGGATATTTTTTATACCACTAAGGTGGCAAACAACCATACGGCCTACCTGGTAGCCTATGTACGCTTGCAACACCAGGGATAGGTATCACTGTGTAGAAATCTCTTCACACCCTTTTTGAAGAACCCCATGGGAAAACCACGGTGGTTATATTTAAACTAAAGTCAGTAATATTCAGTAATTATTGCTATTATTCTACGATAACATCGTTAGGTATACCACGGAAACTTTACTGAGTTTTCGTTAGAAAACTGGGTACTTTAACCAATCCTAAATTATCACTAGGAAGTACCTATATATTGGTTGAAGTTTATTTCCTCACAATCAGTATAATGTTTTATGTAAGCCATAAATAGTATGTTTCACTTACTTGCTTAACTTTTACTTAAAAATAAGGTAGTGTTGCTCCCATATTTCATCTTTAATATCAGAGAATTGTTCTGCTGAAAAGTTTGTAACATAAAATAAATGATCACCTGTAAATTACACCGCACACCAGATTGTTTGCCGGCCGAGTTCAGTACGGACGATTCGTTACTTTCATTCGTCGCTCGAGTGCTCTTGATTCCGCCCCCTGTTGTCCCGCAGTCCCGCACGTCCCGCACGTCCCACTCGTCCCACTCGTCCCGCACGTCCCGCACGTCCCGCTCGTCCCGCTCGTCCCGACCGTCCCGACTCCCGGTACATTTCGCATCGTCTGAGTATCACTTCACATAGAAGGGGCGAAAAAAGATTGTTTAATTATCTATTGGGTACTATCTATTAAGCTCTATTATGTGTTTTATTAGCGCTCGCGGTGTAATCGATCAGCAAGTTAAGCTACAACCGTCGAGGTCTGTACCTGGATGGGTGACCGCTTAGTGGTATTTCAAATCGAGCGTTTCCGTGCTTCGGAAGGCACGTAAAGCCGTTGGTCCCGGTTATGACTTAACTTTACTTGAAATCTCTCAGTGGGTTGACGAATAGGCCTACCCCACCGATCCGCAGTGGGCACGCGTGATGGAGTATCTGCCCATTCCCTTTCACCCTGATTTGTGAAAGGAGGCCTGTGTTCAGCAGTGGGACATTATAGGCTGATGATGATGATGATGTGTTATGTATGGAGCTCGTTAGTTAATACATCAATTATCATCAATAGCACTTTCTTATCCACTTTTGGACATGTGTAGACCTCTTCAAGAACAAGACACAGCTTCCGTTACCATACCTTGATTACAACTTGTATTTTATTAGAAGCTAGACAGTATTCTGCAGATTTGCTCGCGTTTGAAAGGGATATAATTGTTTGTAAGTTATAAGTATCCTTTATCCGATGCTTCAATTCATCATGCAAATAGAAACAAGCATTATAAAATGTACGATAAGAGCTGAATCAGGTTATCAGTTTCAGATATTTTATTTGTTCTAAATTGACGGAAAATAAGGTAAGGAAAAAGAACATCTGAAAAAGTTTACAGATACCATTGATTTAGGTCTGAATTTATAGATCGTTAAACAAAAACGTAATTCAAGTTTTCAGTAGAAACTGAAACAATTGAATTCTAACATTATTTATTTTTGTTTATCAAACAAAATCTATGAATGTGTTTTGAACCACGATTAAAAAAAAGAGCTTAAGAGAGACGTACTTATAAATAGAGTCTATATTCGAGAACAAATCCAATCGGACGAAGAATTACTACCAAATACAATATCGCAAAATCATATTTCAAAATTAATTTCACCAAACTCGTTTCGCCTCGCAATTATCACAGCAAGGGTCCTAATACTCGTATCCTTTCACATTTTTTTATCGTATTCGCAGTCGCACTCAAGTGGCTTTTTTGTGTAAGAACTAATTGGGATTACGACACCGCTCGCACTGATGTATATTGTCGTTCATTTAACATTTTCTGAATAAAAAGCCAAAACCCATCTGTTACGCATATTTAGTGATTCTTTGGGAATTTTGTTTCGTAAGTGGGCGCCAATGCCACGGAAAAGAGAATATATATATATATTATATTTCTTTTCTCTGTGGCCAATGCCTAATACATGCTACAAGTTGTAAAAAGTTTTTTATTTAAAACTCTTGTTTCGCCCTGAGCATATTCAGGGATATGATCTTCTTTATTAGGTTTCATCTCAATCCATCAATCCACTACATTCTGAGTCATGATCGAGTAAGAGTTTTAGTTTTAATAGTTATTTAAATCTCTTTTTAACAGGCTTCAAAAACAGGAGAAGATTCTCAATTCGTTGTTTTTTTATTTTTTACGTTTGTTACCTCATAACTCCGTCATTTATTAACCGATTTGGAAAATTCTTTTTTTGTTTGGAAGGGTACACTTCCCGTTTGGTCCCATTGTCATCAGATCAGGATTTGATTACTTCTTAGTGTACTTTGAAGTCGGTTTAAGTTTTTTGTAAAACAATTCAATTATTTTCAACCATCCCCGGCAGCGTAATAACCGAAATTCTTCTTGTTCCAGTTAAATCGAAGGAAACGAACCCAACCTGAGAACAGGCAAGAGCTGAACGGGTACATAGCCAACTCCACCGTATATGTCACATCCATAAACGAAAATGGAGCCATAGAGAGCAAGCCAACTATTTCATCACCCAAATCCCAGCCTAAATCTCTACAGGCCAAACCAGCTCCAGTTATAGCAAATGGTATACAAGAAAAGAAGGAACCAGTAGAAATAAAAGAAGAACCCGAAAAACACGAGAAGGATTCGAGTGAGAAAAGTATTAAAGTGGAAAGTGAAAGTGAAGTGACAAGTGATAAGGATAGTAAAAGTGACGCATACAGTGTTGCCAGAGAGCATTTGAATAACGGTAGGAGTGAGAAACTGTTGGGTGAACAGCCGGACCATAGGATCCGGGCTACTGCCATCGTTGAGAACAATAAATTGGGACCAGGGGAAAATCGGTAAGTTTTTTTTTTTTTGTATTGAAGATTGGAAACTCTGTGATTTTATTCCAGGAGTCTACAAATCTGCAATTATTTCTTCTGAAGTTCTTTCTTGTGAGTGCATTTTATCAAACCATAAGTAAGACCTACACGTGTCTCATCTAAATAATGGCCAATAAAGGAATATCATTAAATCTATTATGCATTAAAGTTTAATCAATTATGACTTTAAATGACTTCATTTACATTATTTTATACCAGGAATTTCTTATCTTATCCGGTTTGTATTATCTAATATCATGTCGTGCTTGTACGAGATATTAGATATTTTTATAAACATAAAAACTAAAATTTTCGTATTACTTGTACGTAGTATTTATCTACTCTGAGGTATTACTAAGGTAGCAGACAAGCAAACGGACGTCCTGGTTGAAGTTACCTATAGATAGACGCTTTCAACACCAGGGCAGAGGAATCGTTTGTTATTACTATTTATAATTTTATTAACGACGTGTTCTTCGCAGTTCCTGCATGAGTTCTATCCATAGCCATAATTTCCCGAGAACAGATAATAAATCTTCCTTACAAGACTTTCTCGAAGTTTGAAAATCTCCGAGACTAAGCCGCTAACAACCTTAAAATCTGATCGCTATGTTACATAATAAAAACTATTAATTTAATATTTATGATTATTAGTCACAGTCGAGGTGACCTTGCAGTGGCTTAGAGGCAATCACCCGTCTCATTGACCTTAGAAAGTGAAGTAGGAAGCCATATCAGTACCCAAGGTTTCAAAGTACAGTTACTTGATCGACAAGGATTCTTCTCCAGTCTTTAAATATTAAGGACCCGCGATGTCCTATTTTACTCACATTGGGATTCAATTTCGAAAAAACTTTCTTAGTGGACGTGTGCAAAATTTTAAGTCAGTTTCTTCTTTTTTAATAGACCAGCTCTCCGCCCTGCACATTCATCCGCGATCCTGTCTTACCCCCTAGGGGCAGGATTTCGATATTTCAATGGACTATAACCAGTGGTTTAGACTCTGCATTTATATCTTATTTATCAAATTCATTTTATTTAAAACCTTTTTACGGTTCCTTACCGAAAGCGTTCCAACGGGATGACTCCGCTGTCCGTCCGTCATCAGTCTTTTTTTAGGAAGAGTTATGACTAGGCCGAGGATATAGCACGCTTACCCAGAAAATTCCTATTCACTCTGTCCTTGAAGACATCTTATCTTAGGTTATAATAGGAGTCGGAAAAAACCCTGGAAGAGAGTTCTCTATGGCAGTGGGCTATATCACATGAAAGGAGTTGACACAGTTCTTTTGCCGCTTTAACAATAAATAATCAATACCATCATCCATCAATACAAGAAACCGTACTCGGACAAGGCCGGATTTTTTGATGATGATTTCATCGCTCATTTTAAACCATGGGAATTCCAAGTAACGTTTATTGCGTCTCAAAAACGATTGCGAACAATTATAAACAATACGGAATGTTTTAAGACTTCACTAGTCGATCAATGTAAATGACGTTTAATATGAAACGGGTGTTCTCTGCTGCTGCAACAGCACAGAATAGAACCTAGGTAGGAAAAGACGAGTCCACCGAACGATTTCCTGAAATTCAACTCCTATACAGGTTGGAGATTTCGAGATGGCATACGCGGAAAAATCCTTTTAGACTAGTAAAACCGACAACAATCTTACAACCTTTTTGTTATACGTTTTCTGCAAGTTTATTACATAGGAACCGGAGTGGTAGAATCAATTGTAGCGTTCGTAAGTGCCTTATTTGAATAAACGATGTTTTAATTCATTATATTTGTTTTGTCATTTATCAATCTTTTGATAGCAAAAGTAGGATAATGCAATCTACTTTATTCAAGGCATATTGCACGATCAGCTAGAAAATCCCACTGCACCATCTCAAACTGGCTCAAATCATCTCGATAAGTCCATAATTCATTCTTCAACAGTAAACACATAGATTACAAACTAGAATTATCTCAGATACGATCGAGAGCGTCAATTTGCGCAGACGCAGAAATCATTGCACATCTATGTTGTTAACTGTATAGTGCCGGAGGTAATAACCAATGATGTTTTACAAGTAGACATGTCATAGATGAATATTATTGTAGTACTAAATATTGATTTCATTATAGCTACATGTGCATGACATTTCGCAGTATTTAAACATGAACAGAAACCACAATAGCCATCTATATATATCCCACGAGCACATTTAAAATACTTGGCTGAACTGATAAACGCAGTCTAAGCCTTGGGAGATAAAAACTTGAAATTTTGCACACAAGTTCCTTATAACGTCGGCATAACTAAGGAATGGTTTTTAAAACTCAACCCCTGAGGGAGTAAATAGGGGCGCTATAAACAAAGTAAAAAGTAAAAGTAACGTTTTTTTTTTATACAACTAAGGTGGCAAACAAGCATACGGCCCGCCTGATGGTAAGCAGTTACCATATCCTATGGATGCTTGCAACACCAGGGTAACACTCGCGCGTTGCCGACCCTGAAGAAATCTCTTTACACCCTTTTTGAAGAACCCCATGCTGTACTCTATTGGGAAGACCACGGCGCTCATTCCAAAATCTGAGCGTCGGCGGAACAAAAGTTGCTTGAAAGATACGTGACTAAGCGAATGCCGGGCAATTGCCATGTTTTAACATTATCAATATAGAGCGCAGACTACGCATCTACACCTATAACATCTTAGCTAAAAGCTATATAATTTTCCTGTTCTTTGAATGACAGTGGTTGCTAACGGATAGCGGCAATTATCAATATGTATGGCCTTTATCTGGGTAGTTATGCAGAACATTTGACATGATACTGTCTACATGACTCTAAGGCATGATAAGTAAATGAGAAGTAACTTGAAATAATCAGTGTTCACTTCCCTTTCCTTAAAGATTGAGGAGTGAGGATCGTGTCCCTGCAGTAAGTAGGACTTCGTGCTTATTTCTTAGTCAATCTTTATCGTGTTGATAAACATTAGAGAAAATAGAGAAAAAACCGGCCCAATGCGAGTTCCTTAAAGACGTTTCTTGTATAGGGGGCCACTTTAATTTTTAATATTATTACATTTTTATTATTGGTGATAAGCCCATATCACGTTTTGGTTAGTCAAAAAATCCTTTCTTTTTGACTGTCTTCCAAATAAGTAGGTTCTCAGTTTACTTGTATTCAAGTAAAGGTATTTCTAGGAAAAGACAGCTTTATAGTCAGTCTTTCTATCTGTAAATTGATTCTTTCAAACATGCATTTATTTTTATATCCTCTGAGAATATCAAACGATTGTTTTATATAAGCGTTTTATATTCTTATAAACAAAGTGAATATTTTCAAAATCGGTGTCCAAACGCACCAGAGAGTAAAGTCATTCGTAATTTTAAAGTTTTACGAGGTTTTTTGTTCTCGTTGTTTTTTAACCGAAACCAAAAAAAGGAGGAGGTTCTCAATTCGGTTGTATGTTTTTTTTTTTTTTTTTTATGTTTGTTACCTCATAACTCCGTCATTTATGAACTTATTTGGAAAATTCTTTTTTTGTCTGGAAGGGTACACTTCCCGTTTGGTCCCATTGTCATCAGATCGGGATTTGATTACTTCTTAGTGTACTTTGAAGTCGGTTTAAGTTTTTTGTAAAACAGTCCAATTATTATAAACCTTGTGATGCATGACATACGGCAGCTAATAGCTATCGTCGATATACCCCATCGGCATGACCTTACCCTTGCTTTCAATACGAGACGCGAAGTAATAATATCGCTGTAACGGCCACAGATTCCAACAAGCCACTAGCATTACCGGTAGATCAGTCAGTGCCTGTTCGACACTTGCCAGTGACACTTGCCTTCAGTGTATAAAAAAATAAAATCAACAAGTGCATTGTCGTCTATTCGAGAACACGGGGTAGTGTTACCTGTGGCTCCCCCCACCTGTCATGCGCCCGCGCATGCGACACCCGTTCTTTCGTCTCTCTCGCACGAAGCACCTCGGGTGGCGTCCATCCCGCTTGATATTTAGAATTTTTCAAACCTACCTGTCCGCTTAACGTGTTGTTTGTGAGATAATTCGAATATTTGTGGTGTAATTGATACTGAGTGCTAGTGATATGTGAAGTGATTGACTGTTCAACGAGAGGATGCATTATAAGCAACTTTTTAAAAGGTAACAACTTTTTTATCTGTAATTAAAATCTCGCGATTAACTTTTTACCCTTTTCTACATGACTGACTTCGTTTTGTTTACCTGCGTCGCCTGCCTATGTTTCTTTTTCTGTATGTATATTTTCCCTTTTTCTTGATATGAGACCAATATAGTTTCATATCTCACATAGTCTTCTTAATTTATTTAAGTAAACAGAACTCGCGCAATTTTATGAAATTAAATAGTATCGTGACCGGCTCCAGTTTGCACAGGTGTACCTGCGTTGCGTTGGTTATTATTGCGTATATAGCAGTTAACACACTCTTAACTATGTGATTCCATTAAATAGTAATTTGTGACGATTGTCATGTCCCAGTTCCAATGGTTGTTCTCTGAACAATGATTGTTTTAAAACGTCATTATATTTACTGTTGCCGCCGGCGCGTCATTGCAGTTTTCTGATTGTGTTTCTCGGTAAGAAAGTCGAGGTATCGTTTAATTGTTTTTGTTTTATGCAGCTACAATCTACAATTTTTCTACACTTATTATACGCAGATCTATCACGGATCGTTTTATATTAGAAATCACGTAATTGTCTATGATAGTGAATGTTATTTTCCTAAATTGTCGCTTCAAATTCTTTGGTTGTTGAGATTTTAAAATCGACTTTTTAGATTTGTTTACATGCTTAGTTAGTTAACTACACATGAAGCAAAGGAATCAGATATATTCCTACATCCCTTATTCAAAGTCATCATCATATATCCAGTGCCCTAACGGGTCAGAATTCTTATAATAATACCACGTCATGCGCAACACATCATCATCATCATCATCAGCCTATAATGTCCCACTGCTGAGCACAGGCCTCCTTTCACAAATGAGGGTGAAAGGGACAGGGCGATACTCCACCACGCGTGCCCACTGCGGATTGGTGGAGGTAGGCTAGTGGTCAACCTACTGTTGGAATTTTTCAAGCCGCCTAGGTGGCATCCAACTAGCTTAACGACTATCACAATCAAGTGATAACCGGGACCAACGGCTTTACGTCCCTTCCGAAGCACGGAAACGCTCGATTTGAAATACCACTAGGCGGTCACCCATCCAGGTACCGACCACGACAGACGTAGCTTAACTTTGCCGATCGATTAAGAACGGCTAATGCGCAACACATTAAGAATGAATTAAATAAGACTCCACGGTATTCCCTAACTATCCTTGGAGCTATAAAGGCCTGTGTCTACTTAGTATTTTTTTAAACTTTCCCAAGGTACGGCCGTGCATTAAGGGTTACACACGATGCCTCCAGGCAGTACAACTCGTTATAATTCTTTATTATCAGTGAGGCATGCTCGATGCTCGTGTATTCTCCGCTTAGTAGCTAATGTTACCTTTAGTCGATGGTTCAAATGATGAGATTTAAGTAATTCTGAAGATACAGATACTAAGGTCAATACTGTAAGATTTAGTATTGCAAAATCAATAAGTTCTTTATGGGTTTTGTAACTAGGAAGAGGAAACAGTTTCTTTAGAAGTGATTCGGACGTATTGGATAACTTTGGGTTTTCATAAAAAGTAAAATACAATCTATTGTTTACAGCAATCTGTAGGTAAGAACACACATTTTACGAGTTAGCTAACTTAGTGTTTGGCCAACATTTGCATGTTGGTAGCACAGAAAGTAAATCAATGTTGAAAATTGTGTTGTTTATTTGATTTTTTTACTGTGAATGTGAATTTGATCAACTGCGTCATTGCCCATATTGATACCAATTTATATTTTTTTAAAAGCGTCGAGCTCAAATTACACAACTGTAATCTGAGGCATTACTTGTTTACTATTACTGACATCATTAACCCTTGTTATAAGTTCACCTAACTCATTAAGTGAAATAATATATTGATTGGTCCATTTGGCGCAGTTCACCTTACGCGCCGCAGGTCTTGGGTTCGATTCCCACACAGGACATGCATTTGTGTGCATGAACATGTCTGTATGTCCTGAGTCTGGGTGTAAGTATGTATATTAAGTATGTATTTACAAACAAAAAGTATGTATATGTATTATATCAGTTATCTGGTTTCCATAGTACAAGCTCTGCTTAGTTTGGGATCAGATGACCGTGTGTGAGGAATGTCCCAGGATATTTTTTATTTATTTATTCTTTTGAAAGTTACAAGGGTGTTTTTTTAGAACCTATAAGAGATCTGAGAAATGTTCCTCAAGCTCTTTATCTGATGAAGTAGTTAAACATTTACTAGAGGGATTCCCAAATTGGGTTACGTGGAACCTAGGGGTTCCGTAGAATAGTCATCAGGGTTCCGGCAAAATTATTTATTATTAGCTATTAAATAATACCACGCGGTTACAAATATTATTTTGAAATAGCGCTAAAATGTTCTCATATAAATTTCAGTGTTGATTTGTAATCATTTGATATGGGGTTCCATTAAATTAAAGGTATTTGGTTGGTGTTCCGCTATCTTTAAAGTTTAGGAACCCCTGGACTAGACATTCACATAGATAGAGATTCCCCTGTAAAATCCGTTTGCCAAAGAGTTCTGCAAGGTCGTCAATACTTTGGCAAGGGCGGCAATGGCCGCTTTCCATGAAATCGATCATCAGTCTGATTGTCAGCCATCATATAAAACGGAGACAATCTCATGTGTGATTTACCCAACGTGGGAAATAGTTAAATGTATTACCTCTCAACGGCTTTCGATCAATCAACAATCAAGCATGGTACTTCTTGGAAATTGAAAACAATTGACTATTCCCAGGATAAGTCATATTACAAGTCATATTACAAGTCAATGTCGAATTTAATATTCCGGTCAAGTGTCTGATTGGGGTTCGGTATACAAATAAATCGTAAGGTTAGTAAACCCATGTAAAGTATAATTAGAAAATGCCCATCTTCTAATTCTTACTTAGATGTACTTGTAAAAAAAATGTAAGGATGTGTCCATCTTTGATTTATTGTCTTGTCTTTCTTACAACTGAAGACGAAGGACATATTCTTAATAAGTAGAATTTAAGATTAACTCAGTTGTTTTAAAATAATGTATCCGTTTAAAATGTTTTTCATTTTTACAATTTATGTTTCAACATCTACAGAACCAGCATTATTCAAATCAGCTTCGTACTTAGCAAATTTAATAATAGGAAAGTTGCACTCGACCGTGCTCTACGGTTGGTTTCTATTTTATATGATAAACTAGCTGTCTCGCGCGGTTTCACCCGCGTTTCCGTGATAAAAAGTAGCCTATGTCACCCGGGGATAGTGTAGCTTCCCAACAGTGAAAGAATTTTTCAAATCGGTTCAGTACTTTCGGAGCCTATTCAATGCAAACAAACAAACAAACAATCAAATCTTTCCTCTTTATAATATTAGTATATAAGTATAGATTAGTAAGTAAGTATGTACGACATTGTACGCTTGTACAACGGACAGTGTTCTGAAGAATTGTTTAAGATGATGCCCACGGCTACCTTCCACCATCGCAACTCTCGCCATCGACGGGGAGTCCATCCTCATTGAAACCAGAATTGTTTCGAACTGCGCGGGCTCAAAGGAGCTTCCTTCCGCGTACGCTCAGATTGTGGAATGAGCTCGGGATGCCGAGGTTTTCCCAATGGAGTACAGCATGGGGTTCTTCAAAAAGGGTGTGAAGAGATTTCTGCAGGGTCGGCAACGCGCGAGTGACGCTCCTGGTGTTGCAAGCGTCCATAGGCTACGATAACCGCTTACCATCAGGCGGGCCGTATGCTTGTTTGATACCTAAGTAGTATAAAAAAAATGTGTATTTGAAATGAAAATAATTGCTCGTCGGTGTAAGATCAACATTTCTTATTTAGAATTCACCTTTTTCACCCCTATTGTATCATTGACTAGCTGTTCCCCGCAGTTTCACCCGCGTTCCTGGAATGCCTATAGCATTTGGGGATAACGTAGCTTCTTATTAGTGAAAGAATTTTCAGAATCGGAGCATTCGTTCCGGAGATTACTTCCTACAACCAAACACAAACTTTACCTCTTTTTAGGGTTCCGTAGCCAAATGGCAAAAAACGGAACCCTTATAGATTCGTTATGTCTGTCTGTCTGTCTGTCTGTCTGTCCGTGTATGTCACAGCCATTTATTTCCGAAACTATAAGAACTATAATGTTGAAACTTGGTAAGTAGATGTATTCTGTGAACCGCATTAAGATTTTTACACAAAAATAGAAACAAAAACAATAAATTTTGAGGGTTCCCCATACTTAGAACTGAAACTCAAATTTTTTTTTGAGTAACTTGTGAAACCCCCCCCCCCCCCTGTAACTTCTAAAATAAGAGAATGATAAATCTATAAAAAATATATGATGTACATTACGGTGCAAACTTCCACCGAAAATTGGTTTGAACGAGATCTAGTAAGTAGTTTTTTTTTAATAGGTCATAAATTAAAATTAATATCAAATACTCAGGTCTATACTACCATTTACTTATATACCTACAGGTTTGTACGGAACCCTCGGTGCGCGAGTCTGACTCACACTTGGCCGGTTTTTTTATTTTATACGACGAAATTAGTAAACAATCTGCTACGTTTATTTTTCCAAATCCAGTTTAATTCTCCAAAGCATTTAGAGGGATGAGGGATAACTCCTAGAATGTTCAGTAAGTATCTTATCGTAAAAATTCCGGTATACTTCAAAGAAAATATGTTCCTAATCATAAATCTTAAATATTTATTCACCGTTAATCGGTTTAAAGCTGAGATAAGGACAGTTTCTAAAGTGCAGTTTACTTAACTGACATAAAAAGATTAACTCGAGTGCTTCGGGTTGACGACGTTTAAAATGAAACTATGGGTTTTTTTCACATATCTTTAAATATGCTAACACTTAGCGAGTAAGTTTTTTTTATCTTAGCTATCTATCTGTTTTTAATAATCTTGCATTTTAAAGTTAAGTTGACAATTTAGTGGTTGAAATATTTTGCTATTCGGTTGAAAAAAAAGATCACATAAGTACTTAAGTTATAAATTATAATCAACATATTTCGGTGCACCAATTTTGGAATACTTAACACATAATTTAATTCCAAATAATAAATAAAATATCCTTGTACACGGCTATCTGATCGTAAAATCCAAATGATAACTTTCTACCCGTTCCATATTAGATTCTTTTAAACTTTTTTTTTATTTCACTAAGTTGGCAAACAAGCATACGGCCCGCCTGATGGTAAGTCACCGTAGCCTATAGACGCTTGCAACACCAGGGGTATCACTCGCGCGTTGTGGACCCCGAAGAAATCTCTTCACACCCTTTTTGAAGAACCCCATGCTGTACTCCATTGGGAAAAACACGGCGGGGAGCTCATTCCACAGTCCGAGCGTCCGCGGAAGAAAACTTTTAGCCCGCACAGTTCGAAACAAATCTGGTTTCAATGTGTGAGGATGGACTCCCCGTAATAAGATGGAACCAAGTATTACGGAATCAAATACAATTCAGTTACGACTTACGACAGTTGACGACAACTAAACTAAACTTAACTTAATAAAACTGGGATCCGAATCCAGTATCCATAATCCGAAACTGTATCCGAATATTAACACGATATCACGGGAATCTTGAACAACGACGGAATACTCAATACCTCCATTGTCTTCCACACTCGTCACATAACGCAATAACCGCCTGTCGCAGACGTGCGATAATAAACTCTAAGTTTATGAAGGCAGGTTTCATTTTCACTCGGTGGTTGTGTCGACGTGCCACCGCGAGTTCTGAAGATGGGCGAGTCTGAAGAAACTGTCATCGCGTCGGTCTGAGGGCCTGAGACAATGCCGGTTTTGATACAAATTTCCTTTGTGGAAACGGTTGTTATGAATGGTATTATAAGTCTGGATATAATACTGCGGATATTATTGTTTCAAGTACACCAGTGGAAATTGCAAAAATTGTTGCTGTTGCTGTTGCTGGCACATTGAAGTAATTTGTAACGTTTTGTGATATGATTTGGAGGTTATTTTTACTTCTTTAATGTGTATCTTTCTCGTGGTATTTAAAATATTGCTTCTCTAATCGAAGACAGGCTCCAAATAATAAAAATAATATATTTCTACTATTCCGAAAGCCAGATACGGCAAAGAGCAATTTGTACGGTATTGTCACCTTTAACTATCAAATAATGTAAAGTCGTCAGCTTTCGCCGCTGAAGCGTAAGTCACGAAGTCCAGACGAGTAAAAAAGATTAAATAAGAATTTATGGTATTTTTGTGATGACTACGCCTACGGTTATTACGGCGCCCCGGCCCCGTGAGACTTTCAAGTTGTCTATAGATCCCATTTTTGTCTGAACCTGTTTCAACTTCCCTTCGAGCTTACCACGTATTCCATACTTTTTACCTCTTACCATTGAATACCAAGTATTGCAAGTTCTGTTTTTACCAGTATTACTGTACTGTACTTATATGCCGTCATGTCGAAGAATCACCCTTATGAATTTAATTTTTTTTCACACACTTGCTGTTTAAGTGACATTTATTGCACCGTTTTTAGTATCCTAATCCAGATTTTTACTCACTTTTACTTTACATTACCGCACAGTTGTATGATAGGTATATAATTCCGATTATGTACTTTTTTGTCGAATTTGAAAGAATAAACTCCTTACAACTCCGCCTACGACATTCACATCTAGAATTCTTGAGTAAACAATTCAAATTTTTCTTTCAATTTTAAATGCGTTAAGTTTATAACGGTCAAGCTTGGGTCTAAAATTATAATCAGCAATCAAATTATTTGTGAATTTATTGATTTGTGCGGTGTTCTGAAACAACATATAACCGAAATCAGATTTATTTACGTACAAGAAGACATTGTAATAAAACAACATAACATTCAAAAAGCCTACCTCAATTCCGAGGATCGTTCGTTACGTCACCGGCTACGAACGTTTACCTGCATTTTTTTGGGAATCCACAGATTACTGAGGTATGCGGACACTTTGTGAGGCTTTTTTGTGAATGGAACTCCTTTGTTGATATTCTGGGATCGACGATTCTGCACGCGGAGAATCGTTGCGTGGGAATTCAGAATTCGCATTAACCAGGTAGTAATTTCAACTTTGTATTGTTTTTTTCTACAAGGAAGAGTTTTTTTTATATGTTTACGGAATTAAGAGATACAAAAATAAAAAGATTCATAATCAAATAGCTTCCATACTGTAGTTTGTATCACAATCCCACAGTGACCGGTCTAAAGTTCTGCGATCATGCGTTCCGCTATGGTAAAACTGTGGTTCCGCGTTCATTGTAATCTATGCGGTGCTTTAGACCATTGCATGTGCACACAATGACCGCGGCGGTCAAGGAGAATGCACGCAGAACTCTAGACCGCTCACTGTGGGATCGGCGCCTAAAGCATGATCTACTTGTGTGGCAAAATTAATTTAAATTCACGTAGCCATCAAGGCGTGAGACAATTAAAAAAGTTAATGAGAACTTACAAATACCCGAGCAGTATGCACAAGCTGTCAAATATTCCAAACAGACTAAGGCCAAAATTAAATTCTCAACTTGGAAGGACATAAAAAACTCCAGCGCAAGAATAATGAGCAAACGCCACAAGAAACTTTCAATATAAGCTGGTCTCATAAATAACGTACGTCAGTTGGTAAACTGTTATTAGAGGGCAGAGTTCTTAAGTATTCTTAACATTCCTCGCAGGAGGTGGATTAGGGGCGTTCACACGATAAGCAAAGCCTCTTATCGGTCGAGTTTGGCTTTAGATAGTTTTGTTATTAGTCACTCAGGTTAAGTAGCTGTTTGGCAATATTTTGTGTCGGAGGGATCTGGCTAGTTCACTCTGTTGCTTTAAATATAGAGTGATCTATCGATCGATGTATACTATATTCTAGTCATTTGTAAGTTTAGCTTCACCAGTATCGATTGCCGTGGGTTTAGTACCAGCGGTTGTTGTTAAAACTCAATCTATATCTATACTAATATAATAAAGCGGAAGAGTTTCTTGTTTGTAACAAACAAACAAGAAACTCTTCCGCTTAAACTCTGGAACTACCAGTCGGATTCGAAACATTCTTTCACTAATAGGAAGCGACATTATCCCCGAGTATTATATACTACTTTTTATCACGGGAACGTGGGTGAAACCGCGCGAGACAGCTAGTCAGATATATGTCCATGTCGCAAAAAGTCTAATTGATAAAATCGTCTAAAGCTTTGAAAGACCAAATCGCAAAATGTTTATATCGCAGTAATTTCTTAATTGTCGTATTTCTTCGGCTGAACTGAAAATCAGTTTTACGGCATTTAGGGCAGATGACAGAGAAACCTATAACAAAAAATTTGAGTTGAAATTTCCAAACCTGAATCAACCAGCCTGAATCTTGCATATTAAACGAGAAAATGTCCGAGAATTTGCAATCGTTCAATTCATTTGCAAGAAAACTGTTTAAATATTCAACACGACATCGTAAAAGGCGCACAATAATGATAATTTTCTTACTTTGCAATTGCAGAGACTGGTACATAATAAAATAAACGGTTATGCTAATACGGGCATTTATCTTGTAATATCGGCGTGTTTGGAGAAGAGAACTGCATCGTTGCATGTTGTCCAACTACATGAAACCCTGTTTCATATATGTATAATATCATAATTGAAGCGCTCGTGGTGTAGCATGATTAGCCGTTATTAATCGATTGGCAAAGTTAAGCTACGTCTGTCGTGGTCGGTACCTGGATGGGTGACCACCTAGTGGTATTTCAAATCAAGCGTTGCGGTGAATGATGCATTGCAGTGTAAATGCCTTTTTTGAGTTTGTTAATAAAACAACTTTAGATATTGCTGAACATGGCACGATAAGACACAAATTCAATTAAATACCAATTCATAGTGGAGGCAATGATGAGCCTTTGGTAAAGGAAAACATCATTAAGAAACCATAGCACGATGTATTAAAAGCCTGGCTAGCCACCTCAACTTGAAAAATCTGTCTGTTTTTTTTTTATACAAACAAGTCGGCAAACAAGCATACGGCCCGCCCGATGGCAAGCGGTTACCGCAGCCATATGGACGCTTGCAACACACGAAGCATCGCTCACACGTTACCGATCTTTCCCCCCTCCCCTATGAGCTCTGGCGACCTTACTCACGCGCAGGAACACAAATTTACACAACATAAAGTTATTTGGCTGCGGTATTCTGTAAGGTGGAGGTACTTCCCCAGTCGAGCTGCTCTTTGAGCGAATAAACGCTATGCTCTACCTCTCTTAAAAGTATAGTATGTACGTAGTAGTATGTAGTATGTACGTAGTAGTATGTAGTATGTACGTAAGTATATTACGATTAAAGGGCGTCGGCAGCCGTCAGCCCAACAAGTTGATGTGAATGACAAAAGTGTTAATTGGTTAGGTGTTAGGTACAGTCAAGAGCACATGAAGCTACGGCGATTATAATAAGAACGGTACAAATGTCAAGCAAATCAAATAAGTGGATTTAGGACTTTGGTTACTTTGCATTAGGCTTCTTTTTTAATTTCTTAGGGGTCAGCTACCCCTCCTTGCCCCCCGTTGTGTCTATCAGAGCCATTATTGTTATCAAGGCTGGTAATTTTGGAAAAATGCTATACTCTGTAAAGAGAAACCAAGTCATATAATACTTCTGCTGTAAACAATGATCCAAACCACTTTATTCTACATCATTATATAACACTCACTACATATACAGCTACGTTACAAAGCTATTCATATAATGTATTAGCTTAATCTTTGGCTAGCTATTGGCTATTGGCACGTTTGCACTCATTGTTTTCCTTTTATCCCTTGGGTATCCGAGTTACTGTATTATTTTCTTATAACTGTCTATCATCAAAGTATTTTGCTTTTACTATTATTGCTTTTTCTATTACCAACTATCTAATGAGTGTTAAACATGTGCCTAAGTTGATTGACTATTCGATATTTACACAAATATTTACAATCTATTATATAGAAAATTTCCTCAAGTCTACCGCTGCTTTCGTATAACGGCAGCGTTTCCTCTCTGGGTAGCCATAGTGCGATGGTGGAAAAAGCTCCCCGCCCGCTGGTCTCCGGAGATCTCGATCAATTTCGATGACAAAGTGCGAAAAGGCGAGTTTCGGACCCCCGGTTTCGGTCCCATGGTCTCCACGGTAAAAGGCATAAAAATTAAATTTGGTCCAATCGATGCGCATTTTTAGAATTTTGTATTTTCCGCACTGGCCGCAGCACTGTGACTAAGTTATTTTGTGACCTTCCCTGAGTATGACTTCTCAAAAATCTTCGAAGAGATGGTTTTGTATCTGGCAATAATTCTTTGTTACAATTGTCAGTAATCAATTATGCAAGAATTGAAGGAAATTTTCATTTGTCTTAGATATAGAGAGACATGGTAAAGTGATTATACAAAATGCAGAGAAGCAAAATCTTACATTTGTTTCCTGATTCATCAAGATCTTCAAGGCTATATTGAATCCTCTGATTAACTCCATCTTCATCATTGCTCCTTCCAAACTGATTTAAACCACTCAAAGCATTAGACATATTGTTGTTTTCACATTACATTATCTTTAATTCTAACTTCAGATATCAGTTACGCATACATCGTGAGAATCACGGCAGAATCTCTACTTACCCATCAGCACTGCGTGTATTGGGTATCAAGACACCTGACTCCTGAATACTTCCTCATGCTCAACTACATACCTACATACAATATAGGTCCCTATAGCTATAGTATATTAGGTTACAGTCACACGACATGTGCTGTTATTCGATGCGCAGTCTGGCGTTGATTAGCTTTGATAATGTTTGGTTCTGGAATGCGATGTGGAATGTTTGAAAAGTTATACTGGTTCGATATATTTTCTATAGGTTTTATATAAGTCCAATGTAGTTATAGTCCTTTAAGTGTTTCAAGAAGATTATGATAACCAAAATCATGAGGTAATAAAAGGGACAGTTAAGTTAAAAATAGAAACTGGAAACCTAAGAAAGAAAAATATTTTTCTATGGGCAGGCTTCTGTTTAGAAGTAGACAGAGTAGAACCTAAGTATGCCTGATATTATGATGAGAACGATGCTTTGAAAATTACATAAGACTATACACTAGATAAAGACGAATCAAGAGATTGAAATTACCGAAAACACTAATAAATAGCAAGATAATTAAATAATACATTATATTCAGCAACGATTGCGTTATAATTATGAACACAAATGTAAAAGCGAAACTAGCTGGATATATTATAATTCCTCTCGAGTGTGTCGAAACAATGGCTGTAACAGTGGACTGATGGCAACGTTAGAAAGTGCGCGAATTCATTCAACCAACATTCACTATTCCAATGCATTTGTTTCTTTTGACATAGGAATTGATGATTCTAATAGAAACATGACATGAAGACATCTCACATATAGTGGCTTCTGTTTGCAAGACAGTCAAGTAAATAAATAGGGCAGTATAGGGCTTTCTAAGGTACTAGGATTGTCATAAAGGAGAATTTTTCCGGTTGGTTTTGATGATAGACAGTCAGTATAGTAGTTTTCTTTTTGTTTTTAGCCATTAAAGTTGGCAAATCGTTAAAATATATGCTGTATTACGTACGTGCTAACGAAGGTACATTTGATATATCATGTTTTGTTACTCATAAAGTTATTTATTTATTTTTATAAGGGACAGCAACAGCCTCAAACAAAGTGAATTAAATTGTTGTACTTAAAAATGTAAGGCCAATTACAGCTATCCACATACTAAAATATAAATATTACAAAATTTTATAATATTATTAAGCAATTCGATCGTTAAACTGCAGTCAAAATAGCATAACTAATGTTTTGTCTGCTTGGACATAATAATCGTCAATTATTTATGCTCTTAGAAGGATAAAAATTAACCAAGCATTATCTCTTGGCAGTTTACGTCAAAGAAAATCTACATTATGAATAATGGTAGCATTGTCTTTGATATTCTAGTATTTGTACTGGACGCTACAGTTGGTTATAATAAATTACACTTTGTTTACACTACCGACTGTTAAACAAATGGCTGAGAGACAAATATTATGACTTAGAACGGCTTGTATAATTGTACTATACATTTGAATGGCCACCCATAAAGAAACATTAGTATAATTACTCATGGGATATGAGTGACTTATTGTTAGACTTTCATTTTCGAGACTTGAGCTTGGGTCAATCCATATTATTAAAGAATATTGATCGTTAATGTAGGTCCAGTAACATAATAATGTTTGTACCCTTTCTATGAAGTGCAACTCTTTGATTTTCGCTATATCTGTTGTCAAATTTAACTTTTCATGTTATAAATAAATGTAAGTTGTTATTGTATCGGTATCTAATTACTAAGTGAAAATCAAACGCAGAATGTTGACATTAGATACTCATTGGCAGTAATACATCTCGCTATCTCCCTCACACATCTCAGGAACTTTGGAATGATAATAAATAACGTTGCATCGTACAGTAAAAAAACGCTGAAACCGATGAATGTTAGTGGATCAGAGTCCATGTTGACTAACAAATGCAATGCAAGCATTCTTCTTGCAATAGGAGTGTGCGGTACAAAGGTTCTGTTTGTGTTTTCGCTGGTGGGTTGCAACTATGCAAAACATGATCGCGTACACTAACATACTGAATACTAGCTGTTCTCGGTTGTTTTACTCGAGTTCCCGGTTTCCAGGACTTAAAATAATCTCATGGGTCCAAACTACTCTATTTTTCATCAAAACTTACATTGTAATTTTCGTATTTTTATGTAAAAAGTTTTCATCTAATAGTGACATCACATTTTCACCCATTGTTTATCTTGGACTTTGATATATAATTACTTCATCTTTCAATTCTTTGATAAAGTAATTACTTCTTATTTTATTACTCTTCTTCATCTATTACTTCAATCATGATGTCTTGTTTCTTGGAAATAATAATAACCAAAGGATCAATTAAATTAAAAAGATAATTGTGTTACTTATATAAGGCTTTAATTTCTTTAAAAACTGAGGACAATACAACCGAAATGTCGAAGCTGATATGTTTTTTTTTTTTTTACTGTTAATATGCCTGTGTTTGACCACAATCTCACTATGGTAAGTGATGATGTGGTCGAAGGTGAAGCACACAAAGCCTTGAAGGAACTGGCTCTCAAGTGCAGCTGTCGGAACACACCAATAGGTGCTTGGCGACAGATTTTCAACTTGTGGGTGGTAGCCAGCCAGACGGGTACTACAAAGTACCCTACCACCGTGCTATGGTTTCCTCACGATGTTTTCCTTCACCGAAAGCTCAAGCTCATTGTAGGATTCGAACCCGGGACCTTCGTCTCGGTATCCGACGTCACTATCACTGAGCTATCATCGCCTTAGAATTATTATGAAAAAATATATATATCAAAAATTTAACAATTAATTCGGTTCGGTCTGACAAAGATTAAGTTGCCAAATAGCAAACAGCTGCACCTAGATGAATCATTAACAATAATTTCTAACTAACTTACAGTACCTATACTGTGTCAATGAAATGCTTTGAATGAAGCCCAGCAGCACCTGAACTGCATTTACTTGAGCAATTGATAAGGTTCTTCACATGCTGACGTTATGGGCTTCCTAAGAGAGATGAAAATCGCAAGTTATTTAGTTTCAGTAGAAGCTCGCATTCCTAATCTCCAACCTCTATTGGCGCCAGTATAAAGTAGGCTATAAGAAGAACTGCTATCCCAACAAGCAATTTCTCACAAAGTTTTTGTATGTACGAGTACTGATCAATTGAATTGACATTGTTCACGATGATGGTATCTTCCCACGCGGCCTCACCCGAATGGAACCCAACAAAACAGTCGGGGCGTGCCAATAATTGGTAACGCAGGACGATTCTATTCAAATTTCAATGCTCCAACAAACCGAACCGGTTTCTGTGCACTCGCCAAACTAGTTGTGTACATAAAAGAGAAATGTAGGCGCGTATCTGAACGCAATTTGAATATTCTATTTGCATGGGATGCTGAATTTGAAGAGGTTCTGATAGTGGCGGAGATAGGCGTCATTACCGAGGATTAAGTCAATCTTATAGTATGTGATTAGTTTGTTGCGATTCTTTTTCTTTTAGTAGCTTTAGAGTCAGTACTTATAAATAAATACTAGTTAATGAGACTATGTGACTTTGTCTATGATTAAAAGCTATTGAGTAAAATATGATTTATTGACCACCTTCCTTCCTTGTTAACTAATGCTCGGTTCCAATAAATAAAAACGTTTTGCTTCCCAATGGTAGCATTTTTTATTGCCAAACTGGGCATATAAATAGATTCGTAAGCTAATTTTACCTGTGATAGCTACTTCCATATGGGAGCGTCTACTAAACAAACCATATGAGGTCTTTGCGTCATTATTGGTAAAGATACATGAGTTATTATTTTAAACAATACCGGTCCATACATTATAGGAATCGGCAGTAAACAAATTTGAGTTTTGTTACCGCCATTAATTATATTCATTCATTCATTTATTTGATTACTATTTAAACAACGGTGACAAGGTCTTATTCAAAGATTTTCTATAAGAATTTCATTAACATTATCTAATTTAATACCTCTTCTCACAATTACTTCTCAATTGTTATCATGGAACTTGGTCAATCAGGTGTCAAGCGAAAATTCTCAGGGCAAGACCCTGTCTCGTGACAGCAACTGCCGGCAATAAAGCTGGCTTTCCACACTTTCTACAGTTCAGGCAGTTAGCTGCATTGTGCCATTGCACTTGTATTATGGAGACGAGATAACGGCGTATCTATGACGTGTAAGGAACTACTTGTATAAGATTTAGCTGAGAAAGTAATGTACGGGTCACTTTCAAATGTTGTGTCATCAGTTAGTATTTTTTTTTTAACATCATCCAGTTTTTTGTTTTCTTACTCACCCCTGAGACGAGTGTTATCAAAGCCAAGGATGCTACACGCTTGCTTAGAAAATGCCTGTTTACATTTGCCTTGAATAAGTTATCCACGAAGAGATTTAGAGATGTCGACAGTGCTTTTGGTATATTGCATGTATATACAGGCTTATGAACTCTCATTTGACGTGTGTGCATTATGTTACCGCAATATTTTGCTCATTTCGATATTACATCTTTTATTTCAAAAAAATTATGTCTTTAAGGTAATAAATAATATCAATTAAACTAAAACTTCCTTATGGTTACATGCATGTTCTTTCTTTTTATTTCCTAAGTCTGTGACCTAATGTATTACCTCACCTATTAGTTTCTTTCATAGTTGAAAGCCGTATCAAATTTGCACAATTATTTTCACCCACCGAATGAATGGCTATGACTCAACATTTCGAGATAGCTTAGAAACTTGTGAGAGTAGGTTGGTACTTCTTAGCGCCCTTCGAGTGTCGTGGGAATCAATTCAATACTTATTGTTTCCATCTCACGATTGCATTTTTATTTCTCTCCCTAAAAGAGACTATCCATTCTACTAATGTTTATTAGCATTTCTTCATCCAATGGCGTAGCTTAGTTAGCAATGTTATCTCTTATAATCTCTATTGCTACAACATTATCGTTTCCTATCGTCATTATTTAATTAAAAATTCTTTGGTTCATTGTTTTCTTTAATAGAACACCAGGATGAAAATCATTACAATCAATTACATAATTTCCGAATCACGTTCCGGTAATAAAGTAATCTAGATTGATGGTATAATGTAAATTACGTAACAATAAAGCTGTTTTATATCTCTAAGCTGCACGGAGCATGTTCAGAGCACCGAGTCGGTAATTAACTAAGTCGTTACACAAAATAGCAGGAGACTATGCCACTAGTTTGGTTTGGATAAGGTGGGGTAACAGTCACAGCATACAACTCTTGCCGGTCAATTTGTAACGTTAGTGTTGGCTTGTCTTGCTAAGAATTATCATAATCTTGTGATTGTAATCTTGCTAGTACTTTCTGAGAAATAGCATTAAAGAAACTTGATAGTATTTGGGCAAAATAAAAAGGAAAAGTGAAATTAAAATGACGTTACTTTAACCTGGTGCATAAGGCGATTAAAATATTTCTAGAGCCCCGGAATCAATATTAAATATTCTATCTACTGTGAAGGACAGCTGAAACGTGACCAAAGAGACGTATATGAAATAGTTCACTTATCACATGTTGCTTGTGTGTAATCCCATTGGAAGAAATTAAAAACCCTCTAAAACTTTCATCTTACCCAGGATATTTATTTATTTATTGATCAAGGAATATAAAACTAGTGTTTAGACTGTTAATAAACGAGTGGCATCTAGTACATAGGCCACTAAAAACTGGCCCCCTTTTAATATAAAACTACTGGAAATGGTAGTTAAGTTGGAAGCATTTGCTTGTGAAAGATATATAGATGGTTGTATTGTTATAATTCTGGCTCCCATCATCGTAGTGAGACAAAATGCATAAAATTGAATTTAATTGAAATCGGTCCAGTAGTTTGCGGGTGGGATTCTCGAACAAACAAACAAATCCAAAAATCGGTGTTTTTAGTCGAGGACACTTATTTGTAAGCATCTTCAATGTACAGACACACTACTGATGTAGTTTCCTATTAAAACCAGTATCAAAGAGAAGTTGCCTCTCAACTCGCTATCAAAGAGGCCTCTCGCCATATGACCCTTAAGGAGCGCACCGGGAGCGGGCCTCTAATGAGGGGATCATTTGTCATTGAGGCCAGTTAGTTAGTGCTTACAGGGACCACTATAGTGTTGTACTTGTGCATTTTGTGTTTTGGTAAGTGCAAGGTTAATAACAGAAGCGAGTTTATGGACTTATAAGTACTAGATTCTAAATACGTTCAGCCTTACAGCCACCATTACAGCAAAAATGAGTTCCAAATATACCTACACACACACTTATATCAGTTTAAGTAGGGTTATCTGAATCTGTGGCAGACTTTTACTACCAGGAATTCAATTTCTGTACAATTATTATATTAAACAGTGGAACTCAGTTTGGAAGAAGGTTCGTTTCATACATAATGTCTTCTACCCGAATTTTCGACACATATGTTGCAAAATTAACTCAAATGGATTCTGAAATCGGAGCATATGTTTTGAGGATTCACTAATACCATCGCGAATTCCGAATTTATTTCTAGGCATCTAACGATTAACCCAAAGCAGGGCAATGAAGGAAGCGCTCGTGGTGTAGCATGATTAGCCGTTCTTAATCGATCGGCAAAGTTAAGCTACGTCTGTCTTGGTCGGTACCTGGATGGGTGACCGCCTAGTGGTATTTCAAATCGAGCGTTTCCGTGCTTCGGAAGGCACGTAAAGCCGTTGGTCCCGGTTATCACTTAATTGTGATAGTCGTTAAGCTGGTTGGATGCCTCCTAGGCGGCTTGAAAAACTCCAACAGTAGGTTGGCCACTAGCCTACCTCCACCGATCCGCAGTGGGCACGCGTGGTGGAGTATCTGCCCATTCCCTTTCACCCTGATTTGTGAAAGGAGGCCTGTGCTCAGCAGTGGGACATTATAGGCTGATGATGATGAGGGCAATGAAGCGCTCGTGGTGTAGCATGATTAGTCGATCGGCAAAGTTAAGATACCACCGTCGTGGTCCGTACCTGGATGGGTGACCGTCTAGTGGTATTTCAGGCGGCTCGAAAACTTCCAACAGTAGGTTGACCACTAGCCTACCTCCATCGATCCGCAGTGGGCACGCGTGGTGGAGTATGTGCCCATTCCCTTTCACCCTGATTTGTGAAAGGAGGCCTTTGCTCAGCAGTGGGACATTATAGGCTGATGATGATGAAGAGGGCAAAGACTTTATACTTACCTGAAGTCCATGAAAGCTGAAATATGGTATGGCTTATACAAAAACAACAAAAAAAATATGTTGTCATAAGCAACATACAAAACGAAGTGAAATCCCACCAACCACATATTTTGACTAAGGTGTAAAGTTTGTGAAGTTAGGGCTTGTAGAGTAACGTCGTGTAGAGTTATAAGCTTGGCTCTACATGAGATCTGATAACTTTTTGACTGTGCGAACCATATGGTCTCGTCTTGGTAACATTTTACTCTATCTATCGATCTAGGTTTCTAAATATTTCAAAGAACTAACGAGTAGTTAACATTTAAATTTCACTGTGTTTAAGACTGGGTATGTTAATGAGTCATGACAGTCGGATACTACGTAAATGCAAGATAATTCAATACATTATTAGTATCATGTTGCAGTTTATTATCTATTTCATATCGCAATTTATTCCGCAATTTGGTTTATTTTAAGTGTTATCAATTTATGACTGGGGTATAATAACCTTCACATGAAATTTTAGGGAGTTATCTTAACCTTAATCAATTTATCTATACTAATATTATAAAGAGGATTTGATTGTTTGTTTGCGTTTAAGACTCTGAAACTACTGAACCGACACAATCTATATTATATTTTCCAAAAAAATTGGGATCCTTACTAAAACTCCAATAATGTAAGCCAAGGTGTAAAAAAAAAATCGGTAGGTCTGAGAATAGGACTTAATATAAAATATTTTTCATACCCGTAGGGTAGGGTAGGGTAGCACCACAGGGTAGGGTAGCACTACGCGAACGAAGTCGCGCCGGGCAGCTAGTTATCTTATATTTTAAGAGAGGTAGTGCATAATGTTTATTCGCTCAAAGAGCAGCTCGACTGGGGAAGTAACCTTACAGAATACCACAGCCAAATAACTTTATGTTGTATTGTGTTCCTGTCCTACGCGTATAATCCATATGTCCATACGGCTACGGTAACCGCTTACCATCAGGCGGGCTCTATGCTCATTTAAAGACTTCTTAGCATAAAAAAAAAACGCTCCGTGTTCCCGAAGGATTTTAAGTTTTCCATTCCAAAACAAAACAAAACAAAAAAAAAATGAAAAAAAATTACAGAACAAAACCTTTTGTTTTTTAATCTGTGTTCCAAATAATCTATTCGTGTACCACATCATGATTGGTTAGGTACACACCATACTTAATTTTAAAGTTAAATAAAATCAATAGCAAATAGCACATCATGTCCTACAATTTAAATCCAAGTAAATCACATTACGGCTTGTACGTCACAGCTCAACCGGGCGGACTATTGGCGCGTTTTGTTTATCAACCTGCGTTATCTGTGGTGAAACAATTAGTCAGCTCATGACATACCTGACAGACGTGTTCCACGTTCAAAAATTCGATGGAATACGAACCACCCATTATTTTGTTCTGTATTTAAAAATATTTTTGTGTGTTTATAGTGCAAGTGTTCTTTTTTTAAGCGTGTTAAGTTTTTATTCGCTTTTATGATTAATCGAGTGTTTTGTAATTTATTTGCTGAGAAGGATGACGGGTTTGTTTTTTTTTTCGTTTTTATTTTGAGTTCATTTCATGGCTTCGTCTAAGTATTTAGGATCCAATTAGTTGCTAATTTAATTGTATAATGAGAATCTGTTTACACAGCTTAGTTGGCCAAGGGTAACATACCTTGTTTCAAAAACAAATAAGACTTTATTTGGTTTTAAAATACTTCCAACCTCCATGCTTCCATAATAAACTCTTTGGTTATCAACCTGTTTTCTCTAGACATCCATGGTTTTATTTTTATAGGATTTTAATGCCTGTGACGACAGTCACAATCTAGTTGAGGAATCCGGGAGAACTGCTTACCACTCGTAAGAGGTTGCAACTCAAAAGGGCAAAGCAATTTCAAATATATTTGTTGATGCGAACAAAACTTTTGCTTGGAGTTAATTCCAAGAAATCTATTACAAGTTAGAATTTTAATGTCTTTTTTGTGCGTCTACAACTCCACGAGTGTTTTTTGTTACGTTCCAAATTAACTTAAATGTTACCTTCACAATATTAACACTAAATTCATTGTTGCCATTATTTTAAAAATAAAATTGAAGGTCGAGTTTAGTAGTATAGTATCATTACACGCGATACCTATAAAATATGCGATCAGCTGATTGTGAAAGACAAGGATGGGTGCTTCATTCTGTTTCTTTTCAGCGTAGGTGCGCGCGGATGTCGCGTCACGCTGGATAACTCGTTTCCGGTCGAACTTGAATTAGGTACTCGTTTTGTGTGTTTTTAGTAACTTACCTGTCATTCAGTCACTTTGTACAATCGAGTGTAAAAATATTTATTTTTAATCTTTGTTTGTTTTAAATGACGAATCTGCAATAGGATATTTATTACAGGTGACTGTACGGGGGAGGTTGTAATCAGTTTAACCCCGTACGCTTATCAAAAGTTACGATCAAGTTTTTGTGCTTTGCTGTTCAAGATTTTGGTAATAAAGCAATTGGCTCGAAAAAATAACGTACCATAGAAAGGTGATGAATATGGGTTAATGGATGAAATTCTCAGCGCAACATTTTGATCCATATTTCGATGGGACCCTGCTTATAAGGCGGTGATAGGTCAGTGGTAGTGACATCGGATACCGAGATGAAGGTCCGGGTTTGAATCCTACCATGAGCTTGAGATTTCGGTGAAGGAAAACATCGTGAGGAAACCATAGCACGGTGGTAGGGTACTTTGGTGTAGTACAAGTTGACAATCCGTCGCCAAGCACGTATCGGTGTGTTCCGACCACGGAAAAGAGAAAGAGTTCCGACAGCTGCACTTGAGAGCCATTCCTTCAAGACTTTGTGTGCTTACCACATTCGGCCACATCACTTACCATGTTGAGATTGTGGTCAAAACCAGGCCATTACACGGTAAAAAAAACCCTGCATAATTAAATAAATAAATAAATAAAAAATAAAAAAGCCTTTATTTCCATATCCTTATTTTACAATATATAATTTTTTTAATTAGTTTCATTAATACGTTAGTAAATGTTGTTTAGTAACTAGTTGTTACTATGGTTAGTTTTCTGCTTTTGGATATGGATCCCTCTTTGGGTGAAGGCCTCCTCCAAATTCTTCCAAGACTCTCTATTACCGCCTTGGATTACCCAATTTCTGCCGGCATTTTCTACTATGTCATCAGCCCACCGTCTATTTGGCCTGCCAATTTTTCTTTTCCCTATTGGTCCTTTCCACCGTGTTGTTTGTATAGTCCACCTGTTGTCCTTTAAGCGCGCGATATGACCAGCCCATTGCCATTTGAGTTTAAGGGCTTGTGTGAGCGCATCAGTTATTTTAGTTTTTTGTCTTATTATTTCGTTTCTTATTTTGTGTATTTTCTTTATTTTTAGCATACTTCTCTCCATTGCTCTTTGTGTTGTTCTAATCTTTTGTTTAACTTTATTAGTGAAGATCCACCCTGCATAATTAGGAACATTTAAATATGAGGTTCTTAGGACTTTGCCTTGCGTATATAGGAATAGGTGAATGTATGTGGCCTGATCAGAGATAGATGAATGCCATAGCGGTGTCCAAATAAATTTAAATGTATATGTGATAAATTTAAACCATTTTGAAATTATCTTTAGTATACAAAGAAACCGTTTCGAATAAAAAGAAGGGTTTTTGCGCACATCTGTTTTCAAAAACTGTTCTAAAATGGCGGAAAACCCAATTGCGTTGCGCACCTAAATTGGGCGTATAAAAGCGCCCCAATACGGGTAGGATATTGGCAACTTTTCTACCATTCTAGGGTGATTTTAAGTGAATATGAAAAGGGAAATCCGCACCGTTTCCCGGACCTATCGAGCTATACCGTGCTTATCATGTAAATTTATCGTTTTCGGTAAAAACCAGTTCCTTTTCGCCCATGAGCCTCAATGTGCGGGCCTAAAGTGTCGCACAAAATTGCTAAGGTAGTGTTTTCCTTCAATTTGCTAAATGATTACGAATGCTTTGTTTCTGTATAAGCCGGTTTATTTAATTACATTTTGCCGGCTAAAAGACGTAGCTTATGTGGGTTAGGTACTTGATAATGAGTTTAATTTAAATTAATGTTATTCATTTTATTTCAAGCAATGGTAAACGGTGTTACATGTTACAAAGGTTTTTTTTATATTGTGTATAGGCCTGTGTTTGACCACAATCTCACCATTGTAAGTGATGATGTGGCCGAAGGTGGAACACAAAGCCTAGAAGGAACTGGCCCTCAAGTGCAGCTGTCGGAACACACCGATAGGTGCTTAGCGACAGATTTCCAACATGAGGATGGTAGCCAGCCAGATGGGTAGTACATAGTACCCTACCACCGTGCTATGGTTTCCTCACCATGTTTCCTTCACTGAAAGCGGTATCTGACATCACTACCACTAAGCTATCATCGCCTTAAAACCAAAAATTGATGGTTTTACCAAAAGACACATTTCTGTCGTACCGCTCCACAGTAACAAGTCCAAAAACTAACAATGACATCGGCAACCCTTACATCAATCTGTTACATCAACAAGACCATCATTAGACCACTGCTGCTCAGTGAAAGCAAAGCCAAAGCAATTGGTGATGCGTTACCCATGCGGGTGATTATGTCAGTTATCAGCACGCGACACATGAGGTGAAAATGTCCATTAACACATCCGTGGTAATGTTGCGACAGATGCAATTGCATACGCACTGGTGGATCTTGGTCTATTCGTCTGACTGAATCGTATAATCATAGGTATTTCTTCATTTATTTCCCTACTTCTTTGAAACGAGCCAGTCTATCACTAGCAAGAAAGAGATAAATAATAACGTTAAGTCATTAAGGCCCAGATAATTCAGCTCAGAGACAACACACTCGACTTAACACCTGTGTCCTAGTTATAGGGTTACAAGAGTCAGATGACGGAAAGGGACCGTGTCTGACTGTGACAGAGCTGAGATGTGTAAAAAAATTGGCGTAAATAGCAAGACCTCAATGAAACCTGAAAGGGCGTGAAGAGATTTCTTCAGGGTCGGCAACGCGCGAGTGATACCACTTAGTGGTATAAACAAAAAACATTAGCCTATACTGTCCCACTGCTGGGCAAAGGACTCCCTTTCCTTTTTCCATACTTCTCGGTCGGCTTGAACGCTGACTCTCATAGTCTGAAATTATTTTATATGATTGTATACTTCGTGGCTCGTGCGGGTTTTTCTCCAACGAGTAAATGGCGAATCAATTATATCATAGTTTATGAAATGTCAGTAAACTAAGATTTTCATTTCTATCTGAAAGTTTCTTATCATCTGAGTCATGGACATTCAGTCCTGCCTCCTGCAGCACTTATTAAACTTGCAATACAAACACTTCCATAATATTTCTACTTCCAGCCATGTAATGACTGTTTTTTTTTCTGTGTGTTTCTGATAGCATTGGATTATAGATTAATGTATGATTTAGGTAGATGTGTTTCGTAACCATATTTTCATAGGTTTGCATCAATAAAGCACTTCTGTCCTATGAAATTACTTTCAAACTAACCAATCAATAGAGACAGGAGGTTGGTCATCCCAGTGTGCTGTAGTGGCACATGATGCATACCGCTTCTTTGTCCTTCACGTCATAATGCTTTAGTTAGACCGCATGGGCGTTATTTGTGACATTGTCATATCACTTTTTCCACGTTCTACACTTTCATTGTTATCCAGTGTCTCCAATCAGCTAGTGGCATGTTTTATAAGATAAGTTATTCAATACCACCAAAAGAAACAACGCACGTACCCGATGAATTCATCAAAAACTTATTTTGAGCTGTGGAATTGATTGACCCCACCGATTTCATGGTTTCACCGTGAAATGTTATAGGTCCGTTTTTACTTGGTTCAGTGACTTCTTCAAATCGAATTATATCTCAATTTGGTGAATCTTTAAATAAATGACATAATATAGCCTCACCAGTACTCATAAAAGATTTTGCCATAGCTGCATTTCGTACAGATATTAAACTCAGAGATTTTTTATTTTCTCCTTCCTCGTAGTAACTTAATCGAACTGCTTTAGTTAATTCCTGTATAATTTGTCTCAGCTACACCAGACCATGCTCAACATCCGTTTCACACAATAGCATGTGATTAAACAATATTACAAAACAATGGTACATCCCACGGTGCGATAGTAATCCCAAATCTAATAACAATATCGAACATTCCTGAGCCGCTCCACGCGTGGGTGTTTTAATAATATGTGTCCGACGGTTCTGAACCAGGCGTGCTGGGAAAGCTAATTTGCGATGCTCACTTCGAACTTATTGGATCGGTTAAAATTGAACGGACTTAATAATTTGTTCTCTTTTTGAGGAAAGTTAATGTGTCAAAAATAAAGTCAGTCGCTTGAAGCGGTAATTTCAAAATCAAATTCGTGCGAAGTCAGGGCGGGGACAACTAGATTAATAATAAACCATTGAATGCTACAATTGAATGTTGAGGCTTCTTCAAAAAGGATATAAGTTACAGAAGACCATTCATTGCAAACATGGCCCTGGCAAGATTTGTGTACATATTGTCAACTTTTTCAACTAAAGTACAATTTGGAATTTAGAACGTGCAGTTTTTACCATCGTCTTACGCCATTGCAAGTTGCATGATAATAATCAGGAATCGTTTATAATTGTAATGCTCAGTGTTTCTAGAAGTGTATTAAAGTGATGGAAAAACCGTTCGCATCATTCATAATTGCTTTTCAGATTCAAACACCACCTTTTTTTGATTGAATTAATTTCACGTTGATTGCAAAGCAATTAAACGCAGAAGCAGTGGATCTTTAACAGTTTTGATAAACGCTATTTTGCAATGTGGACATGATATAATAATACTTGCAAAGTCCTCGCCTTGCTTATATTTCTTTCATTTAATTCACATTTCACGCATTCGCTGTAAGTCCTTGTAACTTTACACTTTCTTCTAAAGTTATTTCAAGGTCAAACCATTTCAGTCGTTCTAGAAGATTATTAAAAATTATAAAGTTTCTCATACTACTTTACGAGATTTCGTATACACTATTCACTTTAACGTAACGTAGCTTTAATGATTTTTAAATAGGGCGCAATCTTTTATTTCACTCACAACTTTTGCTTCTATTCCCACGGATTAAGGTCTACATTCTCGTCGTTGTCCTTGGGAAGCACCCTTCTCGATTCTAGTCACGTTTGCTGAACTCCCGCGTACCCTCGATGCGGTAATAATAAATACTCCAATAATAGTATCAATATATTTTGCCTCTTGACGGTAATCATACATAGCTTGCCGTAGCTTTTGTAGTTAAGCCTATCTGAGTATTTGAAGGGTTTAAGGGCTTTATGTTAATATCTATATCGTTAATAGCTGGTTGAAGCGCTCGTGGTGTAGCATGATTAGCCGTTCTTAATCGATCGGCAAAGTTAAGCTACGTCTGTCTTGGTCGGTACCTGGATGGGTGACCCCCTAGTGGTATTTCAAATCGAACGTTTCCGTGCTTCGGAAGGCACGTAAAGCCGTTGGTCCCGGTTATCACTTAATTGTGATAGTCGTTAAGCTAGTTGGATGCCTCATAGGCGGCTTGAAAAATTTCAACAGTAGGTTGGCCACTAGCCTACCTCCACCGATCCGCAGTGGGCACGCGTGGTGGAGTATCTGCCCATCCCCTTTCACCCTGATTTGTGAAAGGAGGCCTGTGCTCAGCAGTGGGACATTATAGGCTGATGATGATGAATAGCTGAGACTTTTGTTAATTTCTTCGCATCTCTCTCAATTCATTGGGATATCGGTTATTGAAGGTACTTAATATTATTATTGTAGGCCAGTTTATTTCCTCACGATACTGTTGCTTCTTAAATATTTTGTTTTTGTGTGTTGAAGTAACTTTAATTGGCGTAACTCCAACATTTAGTATTACTTTTACTTGTTGCACCAACGAAAAAGATGTAAGCAACTTATTTAGCAATAAATTCCAGCGAGTTACAAAATATTTGTAGTACTTGCTTACCAGTATTGTTAACTTGGTTAACTGCAAATTATTATAACAGTTCTTGTTCTTCAAATTGAAATATTAGAAAAGAGCGTAAAACCGAATATTCCTCTCTGACACCAAAGTGCCACTGTTGGGTATTTTATGTGATCCCAAGATTTCGAAACCACTGTCTCTTTGGTCATTAACACTATTATGGTAAATACTGAAACACCACTCACGCTTAACAGTTCAATTGGATGGGAAATATTAAAGACACTCCTAAATTTTAAGTGGCATTTCAGTATTTGATCGTTAGAGAGTTGCCAGTTACCAATAATACTCCAATGAACAAATAACCGTTGGTTATCTGTTCCAAAACACCAACTGAGACACAATCTATACTATAGTGAATAGACACTGTATAAGCAAAGATACCCTTTGTATAGCTCGTCGAGTGCCGGACATGGCCCGACAAGCCTAGTGTCTGTAAACATATAATATTGCTGAATGACGTGCGGTAACAGGTATTGTCGACTGGAGTGAAAGACTTGGTTCAGGAAGCTTATCTTATGCTTGGATAGTGGTAGTGGTGGTTAGTTGAATCACTGCACATGTAACTCTTGTTGTTAGAGACATTTTAGGTGGATTTGATACGCTTAATAGAAGGAAATAAAGTATGGGTTAGCATTTCATCTATATATATAAAATTCAAAGTCCTGACTGACTGATTGACTGATATATCAACGCACAGCTCAAACCACTGGTCGTAAAGACATAAATTTGTAGCGTATATTCTTTGTGAAGAGTAGGTATCCACTACGAAAGGGTTTTTCGAAATTCCACCTCTAAGGGGGTAAAATAGGGTTGGATGAAAGTTCGTATGCAAGTCCGTCAGTTTCGAAGTTAGATCTTCAAATGTTTAGGCTGAAGATTGAAAATTAATTTATACGTGTCTCAGCGATTTTAATAATTCCACCCTCGAAGCGGGATGACGTTGTTTTGTTTTATTGTTGTAGAAAAATATGTCATTTGTTTCCTGTAGGCAACGCGGGCGAAGCCGCGAGCAGAAGCTAGTTTCTTAGGGAATTTCCTTCTGAAATTCAATCAGTTCTGAGTCATGAACTATACAGAATAAAAGATTCTATACAGAATAAGATAAAATCGAAGTAAAGAAATACTTCGAAATTAATCAATATAAAGAAATACTCACCCTTTAGATAATAGCAGTATTTATATACTCTGAGATAATTGTAAAGATGACTATTAAAGTACAAAATGAAAGATCTAACGCTGCACAGTGTAGCGAAGCGGAAAACTGTCAACATATCCACTATAAAGCCAGCAGACGTATAAAATGGGTCACCCGACACAATGGGGCTTCTTTGCCCGCACCTGCCGATGGACAGGTACCATTGTAATGCCCTATTCATAGTCCCCTGTTTCCTGCACTGTAAACATACAGGTGTATAAATACTTCAGTGGTTATGAATGTAGTTAGATAACGTGAAA
Source organism: Achlya flavicornis (assembly GCA_947623365.1). Lineage (NCBI taxonomy): Eukaryota > Metazoa > Arthropoda > Insecta > Lepidoptera > Drepanidae > Achlya > Achlya flavicornis. Next base: position 13,547,731 of record OX392482.1, read on the forward strand.
AGCGATATTACATACAGTTTCAGTAGGTAAGTCTTTCGTGGTATGGGACCATGATAATAAGACAGAGTTTAGAATTAAAAGAGGCCGATTGGAGAACTACTAGGAACCCACTATTAATATGAGATAATAGTACATTGTGATACATGTGTACAAAGTTGGTCATTACAGACGAGACTGTATTAACCGATAAGGAAGCCGAGAGTGTAATGATCAATGCATACGCGTGTCTTAAGACGTTTTTCAACACACTTGCGAGGATAGAAACAGACTTATATTTTTTTTAGTAGACTTATTGATAATCATAAATCACACAAAGAGAATGTTATCAAATATGGCGCACAGTTTTTTAATATACAGCGATTTTACCCTTTTATATTAAAAATGCTTCGTCTACACACATATCACTTACAGTGAGGAACAAATTTAACATAATCGGGATTATATTTATCATAAAACTGTGTAAAGAAAAAACCACTAGTGCGTAATAAACTGCATTAAGATACTAACAACTGTAATAAATGTCACTTTACGAGGTTTTCTGTAGTAAAATACACTTATTCTGTGTTATTATTTGACTGCAGACAACTAACCAATTAAATATATTCAGCCTTTTGACATGTTTGAAATAAACTTCCAAACAAACATAGCTATTACTTATCCTCTAACCTCTTTACAGTAAAAAGAACATTAATCATAACACGGACACCGTAAATAAGCAACGGTTCATACCGGCGACCGCACAGAGAAAAGAAATATAAATAGAGACGCTATGCTAGCGGAGCCCGCGCGCCACACATGACATCAAATGGGCATATATCAGCCAAAACACGCGTCAACGCTTCGTAGTATCCGCCATACATTGCAAAGGTGCGTAGCTCCGCGAAAAATATTAATTATGTCGTGATGCGCTATTATTTCCTGTAGGAAACGAAGTGAGGAGTCGGAGTGTAACTCAAGGAGGGATTTCCTTTCATCGATGAGTCTACAAACCTTTATTTAATTGTGATATTTATAAAAATGTATTCGAGATTATGATAATTTTAGGTGTAAACGATAAACTCTGATACTACTGCAAAATTATACATTGAAGGCAATGTATTCACTTTATTTGTACGCAAGGTAGCGAGCGCAACTCCGCACGTAATGTATTGCGTTCTTTCACATTCGTCGTGAGTCGTGACCTGTCGTGACCCCAAAACACGTGCATCGATAGTTTTGTTCGATCAATATCGATAAAATTCATCTTTTTATCACTGATTTGATTAAGGCAATAGTTGAAAGTTATATCAATATCCGCATTCATCTGTTAAAATTAAGCTTTCAAAACGAGAATTTCGAAACATATAAATTTTATTTCAAGTGCAATAAACCGTGTAAAAATAACTTTTTTTTAATTTACTTCATCATGTTAAACGTTTTTTTTTACAGTTCAGTATTCTTAGCACAATTATTCTTATCGAACGTGAATTTTCTTACGGAATTTCTAAAAATAATTAAATTTAATATCGATGAAATTAAAATATCGATAATTTTATTGATATTTTATCGATAACTTTCGCTGCATTAAGCGAATAGCAATAAGTGTTGCTACTCGACGCCAGTCGACGTAGCTATTACGCAATTATCAACATTATGTCTAATGCGTTTAAGTTCAAAATTGCGTTCCATGAAAATAACGCCATCTAGTGCCGAGTGGCAGAACTTTTTCGTCAATTGAATCTAGTTAGTTTGTAGATTACAAAACGACGTAAATACTTTGTACGCTATTGAAAAATAAATTTTATGTTAACGTAAAAAGGTATATTTTCATATGTATGACCTGTGTGATTAAAGCTATTTTTGAGTAAAATAGAAACGACCAATCAAAAGGATTGTTTATTTGTAGTACAATATATGATATAACATTTATTTGTGTGAGTTTGGCGACGCTGGTTCCGATACAAATTCTAACGCATCGCCCTTCCAGTGTATTCTCTTTTCCGTGGGCGACCGCAAATGTATAGATCATCGATGATTTCATTCGATTGTTCCAACCGATGAACCATCTATCTAACAATGGTTTGAAAAACCGTTTACTGGTCCACAACGTAATTGCTGATACGTTTATATAGGGATGTTTTAGTTTTCATTGTCAATATGGCCCTGATTCTGTTGTTTACAATTAAACTAATTTTAGTCTCAATATATCTCTTTCTAACAAAGAACATAAGAAAAGGATGTAAGAAAAGTCCTTTCAAATGAGTCCAATGCATGTTTTCAATATAAATTTAGTCGCCATCTATCGCGGTTACATCTAAATACCCGCAAATGAAGGCGGCAGACTAATTTAACAGCTTTAAATGTTTTAAAGAAGAGATGTGATGTGACTCAAATTAGTTCTGTGCGATTTACAACAGAATCGGCACCAATATTGTTCTAGTTTTCCTGTCGCCTGCAAATAGAGAGCAATGCGTCAAAAGTTGATTTATCAATGAGAAAAGAATTATCCCAAATCTACCAGCTATATAAATTAAGATTCTTCATAGGTGATCAAACGGCGTCGTCCTAATTGGCGACGATCGTACGATCAAACGATGCGATTTTCTCGCACGATCGCGCTGATGTTCCTGTGCTCGCGCGATGACTTGCGAGCTTCAATTAGGACACTCTAAAGCGTTTTGTGTTCTCGTCATGCGACGAAATTGCATCGTTTGCTCGTACGATCATCACCAATAAGGACGACGCCTAAGACTCTCTATCTCACTAAGCCAATAATTTGACCATCCATGTCTTTGCCTTTTAATGCCACGCATGATATTCGAGTGCTTTCCTTGTGTATCAATGTTGATACCGTCTTCCGTGTCCTTAGGCATTAGCATATGAATGGCCATCCGACACTCGGCTTAGGATAATTGCATTGGACCCTGAGCTCCTGATCCACAGGATCTAGACGGATACGATCCCCATCCTTTTGGGTTAGCGCGGAAGAATCTCAGAAAGTGGAAACGTGGGATTGTTTATGCAAAGGATGATTTAAATAAAATAATAAATAAATAAAATCTGTTTATTTCAGGCATTGTTCGACCCATATTACTACAGTTACATAGATAACAAAAAAAAACTAAAATTATAAATTTAAATATTACACACTTATCCACGGCTGCCGTTCAGTCACTTCTTATTTCCATCCAAATGGATTGAAATCCAGTGTCGCGTTATAGGGTTCTGTACGTAGTCAGAGACAGCCCTCAGTATACTAGAATATAATAGAATATATGTATAGTGCATGTGATTGTTAAGTAATAATGTAAATAATGGTATATGTACGTACAAAACCAACAAAACTGTGAAAGAGTGCACGCCTACAAACTGCAATAGTAGTTTGGCGATTATTAAAATTAAGAAAACATGTAATGTTTTGATGGAAATAAAATTAAAAAAAAAACATTGTTGGAGAGATTTAGTTTCGGCTCTCTCGTACTTTTTCAGTTGGACTAAAAGTATTTTTCCTTCTCCCATAGACTATAAATATTTAATATCCCGATGGTTTACAAGATAAGGCGGAATATGGATCCATTTTTACGATTATGGTTAGATCCCTACAGCCACTTAAATCAATATCCGCAAATAGTCCCGCTGACTCATGGCCACACTAGTCGGGATTTTATTTTATGTGCGCCTCTGAAATTGGGAATATTGCTCTTTGAGACGTATGGTACAAGGCATGAAATACGGCTTCGAGAATCTATAAGAAAATATCTGCTTTAATTCTTACAGGTCGGTTAACTAAAGCTGGCACGTTTCAACACATTTACACCGTCTCTCTCGCGCAAAGTCAAGCTTATGAGTATGAAGGAGACAGTTATTGTTTTGCTTTTGCTACTGCTCATAAATATAGAGTGGTCTATTTTTGCATTCGTCCATTAGACTTGACTGATTGCAAATTTATGAGTACTGTGAACGTGCCAGCTTTCGTTAACCGACCTGTACGTAGTCTTATACCTTGTAAAATATGATGATGATTGAGTCATATGAAAATTAACCTTATGGCTTTAGCATAAGGTTTATTTATCTGTATCATCATAAAATCAACCACAGATTAAACAGATGAACCTTATTGTAAAACTATAAGGTTAATTTTCATATGACTCAAGCAACTGTCGCAGAGATCTATCTTTTACAAGGTATAGTTGTTATTGAATTAACCTCCTCTAACAAATAGTCTTTTGCTTAAAATTAGTCCAAAATGTTTATTTGAATTACTTCAAATATCTTTTTCATCGTTGTTATCAGGTTAATTAAAATTATGATTAAATTTTAATCTTTAGTACGTACAAATACCTACTTAATTTTGGTAAAGATAAAATGTAAATCTGACAGATTAACTGCCAGTTTCTGAAAGCCTAATCAAAAATAACCAATTGTTGAAACTATACCTGTCATTGTCAATGGCTTCTGAAATGACAAAGACGGCAACAGTTTGATTATAGATTAATATTGATTAGGCTTTCAGAAACTGGCTTTTTCTTAAGCACCTACTTCTACCTAGGTACTCTTACTAGGGTTCCAGAAAAATTATAATTTCCAAATTGTGTTTTATCCTGTGACTTCCCACACACTGCGGGTCGTGCGTTTTATTCCCGGGCACAATTCTCAGAGATGGCATTGGGCAGGCAATAAAACCAAGAACTAAGCACTCCGCAGCCAGGATTAGCCCAAATAATCATTCGCGCTGTTTGACAATATTCGCGTTGGGTTATATAGGCCCGACCTCGACTCCCGCCTGATTATGGGAAGAAATTACTTTTTTAGGGATCCTTTTTTCTAACTTGACACTGCTTGAAACTTATTCTGACATGTATTTTGGTGTTGAAATTACTGCTGATATGGAGGATTTTATGTACTGGTCCCACATATGTAGAGAAAGATTGATGATGTCAATGCAAAGATAATCTTCGACCTTACGACTTACGACGCATTTTCTTTCTTTAAACGAAATGGCTATAATTTTACGGTATTTCGACATTTATAGGAAGTACTGATCGGTGCTGGAGAACTGCTCCCAATGCTTCTAATTACCCTATCTATAAAAGCATTTCTATTTCTATTTCTATGTTTTTGTGTCGTGGAAAGAGAATTGACTTTGGCAAACCTATTCAGTGCAAAGCACTCCCGTTGTAGCATGATAAGCCGTTCTTAATCGATCGGCAAGTTAAGCTACCACCGTCGTGGTCGGTACCTGCATGTGTGACCGCCTAGTGGTATTTCAAATCGAGCGTTCCCGTGCTTCGGAAGGCACGTAAAGCCGTTGGTCCCAGTTATCACTTAATTGTGATGGTCGTTAAGCTAGTTAGAGGCCTTCTAGGCGGCTTGACAACTCCAACAGTAGGTTGACCACTAGCCTACCACCACCGATCCGCAGTGGGCACGCGTGGTGGAGTATCTGCCCATTCCCTTGCACCCTGATTTGTGAAAGGAGGCCCGTGCTCAGCAGTGGGACATTATAGGCTGATGATGATGATGATGACTCCAGTTGGATTGCGGATAAGACTCACATCTTATAACTACATATTATGATAAAAAAGCAACTTCGATCTCTGAAAATGTTCGTGTACCATAAGCTGGGGAAGATTGCTATATAGGTCTAACGTAACAACGATTATGGATAACGGTAATATAATATCTCTTGCCGTTCATAAAAAGCATCGATATTGTCACGAACACCGAACGCAACGTCGATTTTAAACCTATTTTAGTTTTTATGCATTTTGATATTCTTTATATTTTATTGCATTTGAAATGGAATGGTGTTTTTAGCTTTCACGAATTCTATAATTTTATATAATATATAGTCAAAGCATAGCAAGCTAAAATCGTATCTATTATTCTAAAATTCACGGCCTTGCTATCTTACTACCCTACTCTACCATAACAAATGTAAACACCTTTGTTTAAGGATACATCCAGATTAAGCGCCGAAGCTAAGCACGCGTCGAGAAAAATAGCCCCTAACTGTTAAAGGCTAAATCAAAATAAAATTAATAAAATTGCAAAATAATGTTTCATATTTAAATTTCTTCCGATTTTAATTGGAATATGCTATCAAAAACTGCTATCGTTATGAACGTCACTATGACAAGCAGAATGACGCAGTTTTATATATTCGTGTAGTATGGCGACGTTCTTTCTAGGTATATTTATTTCTATGGTAAACACATTTATGGTCATTGAGGCATATTCATTTCCAGATATCTTAATTTATAGTCTTAATTCATAAAGACTGAAAGAATTAATCAAATGAGGCAAATAAGTGTTTTCATTTTGTATGGAGATACAACTCGTGCCGTAGGTTTGTGCCATAACTGTAATTTGCATGAGTAGAACTCAAACGGTTCGACGTATACAATAACGTCACGCGATTTATAATAGCTGTATCTAAGTCATTTATACAGTTATATAGAAAAATATTCAGAACTTATGAACATTAATTACTACAGTCCACTTTACCCGGTTAAGAATATAGTCCCAGCAAGAAACTTAGCAGGACATTTTCTTTCCTTTCTTTTGAATTGTAGTAGGTATTAATAAGTAAGCTACGGTGTTCCCCTGCCTGTCGTAAAAGGCGACTAAACGGGGACCTTCGGAGTCGTGGGCAATCGGGGTGGGGACCCTGAATGCCCTGAAGCGGCCCCGAGGAGGACGATGAGTCGTTGTGGTCACGACTCATCGTGCGATAGCACCGCGAGGGTGCTGGGGGGAGGTATCACACTTCCCCCGGGACGGGCTATCACAGCGCCGCGCGTGGAGGGGCGAGCAGGTACGCGATCTGCACGAGAGCCCGCCCCCCTCTGTAGCGCAGGTGGCGACCACCGTTGGGTTTTAGCCGGTAAAAGTCCGGCATAACCTGGCCGCTCCCACCCAGGGCGGTCGGGTATCCTATGAGGATTTCCCCACGCTAATAAAAAAAAAAAAAGAAGGTATTTATAAGTAAAGGGCAATCAAAGTTGATTTGATAAACGATTGCAGGTCTCATCTATCACGTACAATATGATACACGATTCCCGTACAGACAACAACAAAAGTCCGTTACATAAAGTGTGGGTTACGTGTGCGTGACGTCACGCCCTGATGACCACCTGTAGGTCTTAGCTGGGGTCTTGGGGAATTAATGTGTTTCTTTCAAGATATACTGTGCTTATTATTATATAAACACTTATTGAATATTAAAGTCGATTTCCTGTCGAGGAGCTAGGGACTTTGCAGTATTCGCCTGAATGGCTAACCAAATTTTCAACTTGTGGCCCACAAGAAAATTGAAAATTTGTCCCAAGCACTTTACATCGACTTACCTACAAACCCTTATCAATCTACTGAGATTTTCTATAGTGGCCACCTTGCCCACCGTTAGGTATAAAAGACGGCACACTATTCCTGGCAACCCCTTACGAGGCGTCAGAGACCCTCTGCGGTAGGTCACGCCGCCAGAGTACTCGCCCCTGGTACTCGTGAGAAAATGTGAGTCGCACCGTGATCGTTCACTACCATTTTTCCAGAATGGTACCGGAGCTGTTAAAAGTCGCTCACCACGCGCACCCCACTAGCTGCGTCTGTGCCAGTACTTACGCAAGCGCAAGCACTAGCACAAACACACCCTAGGGTGCTTGCGGATTCAATCCCCGCTGGGGACGCCAGAGAAGCTGACTTCCATTTCTCCATGAATGGTACCGGAGCTGTCATGCGCGCTCACTTCCCAATACGAATCCACGTATATATATACCCAATGCCTACAGCTGGGTTGCCGGAAAACTAATCCAACGGGTAGCCTATCCAGGAAAGTGCCGGAGATGCAGTTCACTCATAGGAGCTCACCTGCTTAAGGATTACTCACGAACCCCGCGTCTGAAAATTCAAACACTCATTGCGCGCGAGGAATGACGCTCGGTCACACATTACCGAACAGACAACATGCCACCCTCTGCAACTAACCACATAGGCCACCGCGAGACCAACACCAACGTCAGGTACCGCCTTAATAAGGGCCTACCTGACCCCGCGTACCCTGATCCAAACAGCCGGACCCGTAGTTCCAGCTGCGAGCCCCATCTACCCGGGTACCTGTAGATAGGGACGACTTACCTACAATAAATTTTTATCCAAACTGCCTTCTATGACAAGCTTCCACCAGAATTATCAATTAACCCTGAAATTTCACATGTTCCAGGCCCCGCCGACGGTCAGGCTCCAGCATCGTAGTCCTGGGAGCTGAGGAGGAGAAGCGACACCCGCCGGATGACGACAAAGACATGCTCACCATGCTCTCGCTCTCTTCTGACACCGGTGAGTTGGATATTGGTTTTTATTCTTGATGACATATAGTTGATTATGTGTTATGCTTTGGAAACATCAATGGGGTTTCCATGTTTCATAATATTTTTCAATTTGCTAGGAATATTTTGAATTTGCTGGTGTGGTTCCCACGGCACGCACACGCCCGTTTAACAAATTTACACTATTGTTAACAGCAGGATCTTAAAACATGCAAATGCCTTTTGATTTTTATTATGAGTGTAAATTCACTTTTGAATGGTGAGCAATTCTAAGCCTGTAATAATGTGTTTTATAGTCCTTCAGTTCTTCTACTCTTCTGCTGAGTGATGATTTATGTATGGAAATCATATCTGCAAAAAATCATTGGGCCGTATCAGTGCTTTAAAATTACTCTTGTTCAATACCTAGTAAATCATTATTAATTTCTTGCAACCACCACTTAAAATAGATAATGAATATCCAGTCGCAGTGATTTATGACGTCACAGCAAGGAATGTAACTAGAGCACCCATTACGGAACCGGTACATGAAATGCAAAATTTGCTAGACAAATTCTAACTTAACCCAATCTGGCTGTCTGATTCTGACAATAAATAATCAAAGTAGTTTTTGCGGCTAAAACGACCTCTGTGAAACAATAGAACAAAACACTAGGAAGAGGGATCTAAAATATTCCACAAATTAAATCAATTTAATACTGAAAGCGGTTTGAATTAACAAAATCTTGTGGGAACGCTAAGATTGTAAATTCAAATGTATGTAGACTAATAAGAGTTCTGACAAACAGTTCTCAGAACATTGTTTGTAATAACATAAATAGAGGACAACAAAATATGAGCAAGTTGCACAAACTAAAGGCATTTCCTAAACTATTGACTTCCTAAACAAATCACTATCAACAAAGGCTATTTCACGGGTCATTCGTCCAGCCATTTGCGCTAATTGCTTGATAACCAGCTCACCCGGTTATGAGCACGTTATGCCCGGGTCATTTGTTCTCCGGCAAACGTTTGCGGCTCTTAATTTGTTCCGACGTGTAAACAGGCAATTTATAAAAACGTATATCGTTGGTCATGTTAGGGAAATGTGGTATTCGATCTTTCGTTTTCTTCTTCGAAATAGAGATTCACAAAATATGTGTCCATCTCTTGCTACAGTCATTTTATACTGTAAGAGTAATACTTTTAATAATATTTAGAGCACTTACCTACCATTTCTCTTTCTCTTATTGGTTAAGATATGTCTACTACTCGCTACAAGTAATTAAGCTAATTCGTAAATTTTATTTAATTCTAGGTCCCCACCGCGAGATGGCGGTGGACGTTCCGGACAGTTTCATCGCCAGAAACAAAACGCCCCCTCGCTACCCTCCACCACGCCCCCCGCAGGTACGCCTCCGCCCCTCCAGGGACGAGGAGCCGCTCCTCTCCTCCGGCGGTTCGAGCACCAGCTTCGGCAGCAAACAGAGCACAGTCCTCCAAACCACCATAGATATATCCGGCCCTAGCTCAGACGGCTCCGGAAGCTTCAAGAACCACAGCACCATGGAGCTGCTCTCACTTCCACAAAGTTCCGATGGTTCAGCTACCAGTTTCGGCAGTAAGAAGAGTAAAGGATCGTCTGAAACAGCCAAATGTGGAGATTTGAACTCGGAGCGTTCCTCGGTGATGAGCGATCACAAAATCCAACTTCTCATATCTAACGGGGAAGACTCTTTGCTTGACTGCAGGGAAGGAGTGATGTACTCTGCGAGAACTGACTCTGTGCTAATCAGGGAGGCAGTGTACGCGTCGTACAAGCTGCCTCCGGGGTTCGACACGACGCCGGTGCTCCTGGGGCGGGAGGTGGCGGTCGATGTGCCGGAGACATTCGTTCAGATTGTGAAGACCACCCCTAAGTACCCCGGTACCGTGGACAGAAAAAGCGTGGTGTTTCAGGTAATGGGCACGTCTTGCTACGCATGGAACTCATCAGGGTTGAGGGTTGTCATTTCATTCGTCACATTAATCGGATACTGAGTCAACTTGATTTGAGAGAGGAATATGATTTTATACTGGCATCATTATTGATTTAAAAGACTAGATACACTGTCTTAAACTGAGATGACTCCGTATTGCCAGGGTGCTGAGGTTGAGGGTGCTATTAACATGTAATTAATTTCATTTAGATCATTGATAGGTACTAACATAATTTGGGAAACGAGGGTAAGTAACATAAAGTGCATATTATTTGATATTTGAACCGATTCAAATTAACAATGGTAATATTTTTGCAAAAAAAATTACTCAACACAAATCAAAAGTGGAAATCACACTGCTTGAGGTTGTGCTAAACATTTATGTCTACATTTGACTTAGATCACCGAGCCAAATATGATGCAGGCCATGCGATCTGCAAATCTGCTTGAATAGTGTTTGAGTAACAACTTAGAACGTCAAAATGTTGTGTCAAAATCGTGATCCTTTTCATCTATTCCACATTGATTATTTCCAATATTTTGTTTTCATAAATACGAGAACGTATGATATTTCGTTCCCTAAAAATTACATGGAGCTGGTACCAGAGTAGTTTAACTACTGGTTCTTTTAGTTAGATTCCTGGAATTAGTTTCTTGTAAAGAGGCTGAACATTTAATCTGCTGAGCAAAAATATTGATTCGCATTTCATGCTATAATGTTGCTGATTCTGTTATTTACAACTAAACTAATTTAGTCTCACTCTATCTCTTTCTAACAAATGACATAAGAAAAGGATGTAAGAATTTAGTACTGTCAAATTAGTGCAATTGATTGTTATCAACAGAAATTTAGTCTTTGAATTGGTAACTTCTTTTTACCCGCAATTATAATAGCAAAATCTAATTTGACAGCTTTAAATATGTTCTATCCTTTTTCAATAATATCTGTTAGAAAGAGATGTGATGTGATTAAAATAAGTTTTTTTTTATACCACTAAGGTGGCAAACAAGCATACGGCCCGCCTGATGGTAAGCGGTTACCGTAGCCTATGGACACTTGCAACACCAGGGGTAACTCGCGCGTTGCCGACCCTGCAGAAATCTCTACACACCCTTTTTGAAGAACCCCATGCTGTACTCCATTGGGAAAACCACGGCAGGGAGCTCATTCCACAGTCTGAGCGTCCGCGGAATGAAGCTCCGTTGAGCCCGCACAGTTTTGTGCGAATCTGCACCAATATCTTACCCACCGTCAATTTTTCATTGAAAGTACACAAGTAGGTTTATACCTACTTGTGTAAAAAATTCGAAAAAGTCTTAGCGCTAATTATTTTGTCGTATAATTTATTTTTCATTTTTTCACATCGTATCATATTCAATATAAATTAGGTAAGCTACAGGTGTTTGGTTAATAAGAGATATAACTTTATTCATGGAAAAATCATTATCATTATTAATCCATTAACGATCATCATTCATCATAATGATCATAGTTCACGCTTACTGCACTAAACGCTGTTCTGTCTACGGTGCCGATATATTTAATGACACATCCTAATTGATTGTGTTCTAATGAGAATTTGGATTTTTAAAGCTTTAGCCTCGATTTGTAATGCTATACAAATATAATTGTTACTTCTTAAAGAATATTTACTTTCTTTAACATTGGCTGTGTCTGAAATGGGTTTGCTTTTATAGACGAAAAAAGGCGATTTATTTAGTGTAGGCCTTGGGGTATCTTTTTAATATTTTATATCTGTTTGGACCATTATTTTACTAATATTCTCTTCTCCCTCGTAATTATCTACAGAAAACTTGGTTATCTTTTGTATCCAAATTTCATGCCTTAATAAATTATACCACATGATTCTTGGACGTATTCATATCTCAGTCCTGACTTAATTCTTCCTGCCTATTTGATATATCTTCTTCATGTGTACATCGATGGGATGTAAGCCAATGAGTCTGTATCTGTATCTCTTTTATTCCCATGGTTGCAGCTACAGTTCCATGAGTGCTTCCATAACCCCTTTATTTCCTCATAGTATTTTCTTTTCGTTCCATTTTATTTATTGTTTAGCGGCTCAATATTATTTATGTATTAAAACGAGTTTTTCTTAAGTACATTAGCTAGAACCTGTTTTTTAGGTCCTCATTTTGTAACTGCTATAAAATTGTGTATGTTATGTATTTAATATTCTTCTTTTTCAGGTTCATTAATTATAAGTTTATTTATACATAATATAATAACAGTATAATACGAAATGTGCATGCTGTATCTTGGTTCTGTGTGACATTATTATTATCAACTATAGGTATGTGTCTTGAAATATATTGGGATTATATAAATGGGGATATTGCATGTATGATAAATGATTTAAGATCGAGAACAATTACACCTTTGTCTCTACTGCAATTCAATACGTCTTCATTTTTGAATTCAAGTAAGATTAGACGATCTATATTTTCCAATTGCTTAAAACATATTATCCAACTAACGGATATTTTAATAAACTGAATTGCTTCTGTGATCCTTATTATAACATGTATACAACTTAATGATGTTGCTTGTAATGCTCTCGATCTTGAAATTTCAAAATATGTAGCCAACAAGAATACTAACTGCCGGTCAGACACGTCAATTAAGTGTAATGATTCGTTATCTCTAGACCTGTCCCTTTCTATAGCTATACAATTAACAAAGAAAGAGATACTTTAATCCGTCATTAAATTGTAATTGACGTCTGAGTACCGCAGTTAGTCACTTATATGTACTATTTTAACTTTGGTGTATTAAATGAGTTTCTCGATGAGCGAATACAGGTTTACATGATTTTCATTGGAGTAAGACAAGACACTTTTGTTAAAATCCAATCTTTACTTATAATATCGCCCATCGATGAAAACTCAATTACTAATACTTATTTAGATTAAGATAGTTGTTAATTATTATGTTGGGAATTTCTTTTTAATAGACATTAAGCTAATTTGGTATTTAGTCTTTAAATTTTATGTGTTAGCTAATAAGCATTATTGAATTTAAAATTGTGTTGAGTTCAGTTGCACTTGATAGCCAGTTCCTTCTAGGCTTTGTGTGCTTACCACCTTCGGCCACATCATCACTTACCATGGTGAGATTGTGGTTAAACACAGGCCTATACAGTAAACATAAAATGTTTTTACTATAAGTCGCAGAATATATTACTAAAATCTCAGAGTATATAAATACTACGTACAACTAAAATATAGAAGTTGCATCGATGACTATCAAAATTTAACTAAAATATCCACGCAATCCCAATCCCAGATATTGCCAGGTTTGGCTAGTACCCAAGAAATTTAGTAACGCACAGATCTCCCTTATCGCCTAAATTGAAGCTTTTATTAGAGTGGATTCTATTGTTTACAAACAAAATCAATTAAGTATCCAATCATCTAATTTTGGCTGTTCCTCTTGAATTATTACCATATGATTAAAAGGTCGTAGTTTAATGCTTGGGATAAAAATATACCAGCTTGTAAGCAAATAAAATTAACTGGTCACCACAAAACGTGTAAATCTTGTGTACCGCCTCTAGATGAAGCCTAAAGACTCTTGCTATATTAGACCAAACGGACCAATAAGAATTCCCCAACTGCCTATGTACTCCTTAACTTTTGGGGTGATTTCGGTAACTAAAGCAACTCTATAATTTCGTTAATCTGTGATAGCAATGACAAAACTGACTATTTATTATTTCCTAAATATCATATATTTTTATATCGTGTTCTTACTATCTTCACCAATAACGTTTTAAGACCAATCACGTTTTTAAACGTCGATGTAACTTCTATATTTGCTGATTATCGCTTGGTTAGAGTATAGTCATCCAGTTTCTTCCATTTATTGTTGATAATCTGACTGACCACTCGATTTGTAAAGAGTTCACTGCCGATTTGCCGAGACATTTTCGAGGTGATCTTAATAAATAAGTGAATGCGGGACAAGCTTGCCTAGAAAATGACCAAACGGAGACTCATTTCAATTTTGATCTGAGCATGAGTTTTTAATGTTTTAGGACAATTCAGTATAAATAGGAACCAAATTCTGCAAAAAGAAATTGATTTCCATGAACACCTTCAAAACTTACACTCAAGCTACTTAATATATTCGAAGGATCCTAAGTTAAGAGTCAGTTAACCTTGGCGAGGATGCTCCTTGAAATCTTACGCTTGGAACTATCCACGAGATATCTAAGTATCCCCATTGGGGGCTAGGGCATTTCATCACTAAGGGACAACTGTTGCAGGGCACCTTTCGCCAGAGATTTTGCCGGGCTATACAATTTCATAAAATAACTGCACAATATGATAGTGCTGACGCTCGGCAACATCAAAAGGCATCTCTGACGATTCGCACCCTGGAACATTGTATCCAAGTGAATAAAAGGCTGTTGAAAATGTTAGCTGAGCAAGCCCTTATTAGGTGCTAATAGTACAATTCCCCATCCAGCAGATGAACGGGACAGCGAAGACCGCCGCCCCGGCAGTCCCGCCGCGGGAGGCGGCCCGGGACGCCCCGCCGCGCCCTCCAGCACACGACAACGTCACTAAAGAGCAGATGGAGTCTATTAGGAAATACCAGGTTAGTGGACATTTTGAAAGCAATCTAAAAAGACTCAACGTCTTACCTACCGTAAAACGGGATGACATTGATTTGTTTTGGACTCACACAAAACAAAAGTACGGTGTGAGGTCACCTTAGCTTTTGCTGCAGTGTGAAGGTTTAAGAGGTTTATGTCTTATGACTACGCATGTGATAGAAGATCTCATGATATGGGCATTGAAGAACCGTATTTAGCGTATAACTATTTATTTAGTGCTCTAGGCTCGGGGTACGATGCGAATAAATTAGAAAATGTAGGTTTATGTAATGTTGAATGATCATTATAAGATTTTGTTTCTATGTATAGCGACGTGATGTACCAATTTATCAAAATTCAGATTTAAATTAGAAAAAGGATCAATAGAAAATTACTAATGGCATATAAATTGCCAAAAACTGATCTTAAATCTAATACTAAAATCGTAGAAAGTTGTGTACTTGCATATCTAGAATTTAAGTATGTAAGTAAGCGGTAACAAATGCGTGTAAATTGCACTGTGTCCTGATACGAACATGAGTTAGTGCTAACTACTGCTAACGTAATAAAGTTCAGCTTTATAACTAGAAGGTCTTCAGTTATCTTATTACATACTTCTATTTATGTACCAACTCGTTTTATTTAACTACTATGGTTTTTCTTACAATTATAATGTATGTATGTGTACAGTGCCCTACTGGTTGACGCTAGCGAAGGGTCTCCGTTTCAGCTTGGACAAAAATGCTCTCGTATGTCGTCTTTCCGGCTGTTCTCCTCTACAGATCGCATTTCTGAACCGATTCTCGTGTTTATTGAGCAGGTTTGGTAATTATATAGAATTCCATATAATTACCGAGACTCGCGAGGTCTACAGTTCACAGAGCCACAACTTAATAAGCATGCTACAACGGAATGCTAGTTAGGAAATTGGATACTGGAAAGAAATTCAAAATTCAAAATCATTTATTCAAATAGACCTTCGCAGGCACTTATGAAAAGTCTGACTCTAATACTCTAATACCGGTTCGGAAGGTTGCATTTGCTGAGAAGAGCCGGCAATAAACTCAGCAATTACTCTTTTCAAAACAACATAATATTTACATTCTAATCGCACTGAAAACAATTGCGTGCCCCGGCGCGGCGGCAAAATTACAAAGTAGACTGAAAAAATATTTAATAAGTAAATAAATAGCAAACTTAAGCAGACCAGCCCCCACAAGCAGCACCTGATGATGAACGTTCTCTCATCAAATGTTTTTTTTAAATGAATAGTATTAGATAATATCAGTAGCTGTTATGATGTAATCTTGATGTGGTTTTGCATTATTTCTATATTTATAGAAAATAAATTTATTTTATACTCATATCACAGAGTAATTGCAAATTAGGTAGGTGTTTTTTTTGAAGAACGATGTTTATTTTGATAGTAAAAAATACAATCTATATTTACAAAATATAATCTATATATAGAAAATTTCCTCAAGCCTGCCGCTGCTTCCGATTAACGGCAAGGTTCCCAGAAGGCTGGCAGCGTTTCCTCTTTGGATAGCCAAGCTGACGCGTTGGCGGAAAAAGCTCCCCGCCCGCTGGTCTCCGGAGGTCTCGATCAATTTTGAAGACAAGGTGCGAGCAAAACGGCGAGCTTCTGACCCCCATGGTCCCAAGGTCTCGACCGCAAAAGGCATAAAAATATAATTGGGTCCAATCGATGCATATTTTTTGAATTTTGAATTTTCCGCACTGGCCGCCGCTGCCCCTGCAGCTTTACAAGTAGCCGGTAAATGAGATGGCGCGAGTGTATCGACACATGTGGCATCCCACACCAGCGACTTGCCGACACTCCAAGGGATCAAAGACATACCATCCGGTCTCTTGCCATCGCCCCGCGCAATACCGACTGGTTCCAGTACGGAAGGCACGTTAGCGACAACAAGAGCCCTGCGGATAATGTCATTAATAGCCGAGTGCCGTGATATTCGACCAGCACTTAGGGAGCACGAAAGTCCATGGTGGCCGAGCTCATTGACGAGGTCTCCGCAGCGGCAGCGATGAGGCTGATTGGTCCTGCAACCAAGACGAAGACAAATACACAGACTTAATGTTATACGGTCTAACATTGTCCCGGTATTTGTGGATGGAATAGCTTGTAGCCAGTGACCTGAGTCACTCTGAGAGACGGCTAACAAGCGCGCGCGGTCTGTATCTATCGAAAAGTTTGAAAATAAATTTTGCCAAGTTTTTTCACAAAGAGGCTTGTCCCACGCTCTCTGAGAGTGACTCAAGGTTGGAATATTTGTGCCTGGACAAGCTGCCTGCCAGGCGTCTCTAGCATCGGACAGGTAAGAAACCTCAACAGATCCAATAGAAGGGTCCAAAACAGATCTGACAAGGCTGCCCACACTGTATACCGAGGATAGAAACGCCGGTACTGATATGCTTGAAATTTTCCGCACTCCTAGGCCACCATAACACACGGGTAGGGTGGCCTGAGACCACACTTTGTTTTCACAAAAACTGCAATTTAGAATTTTGGAAAGAGACGTTTTGATCATATTATCCAAAGTATCTAATATGTGAACGAATTTAAATAAGTGCGTACTGCGGAGTAAATAGGTAAACTTAGGCACGAAAAGGCAGAGTCGAACAATAAAAAATGCATAATGGGCATTTATTTCATAAAGTCTATTTGAAGAGTCATTAAAATTTTGAATCTTTTTCTCAAAGAAACTAGGTATGGATTCATCTAAGACTGGGGCTCCGAGAAGATGAAGCGACTCCTTTGACAGTAACTTAATATTGGGAGCCAAAACATTAAAATTTTGAATTAATTCTGGTTTTTCAGATTCTGGGTAAGAATCTAAAATAAGGAGCTCACATTTGGAGCTATTGAATTCTAGGCCAATCTTTTTAAAATTTTCTGTCAATGTTTTAAAATCACTGAGAACGGAAGCCGCATCACCCCCCAGCGTACCGTCGTCTAGATACCATACATTAAATTTAGATTGTAACCCAGAAATAATTGAATGGATGGCCAAACTGAAGATAGCTGGACCGAGAGGGTCGCCCTGTTGACAACCCATGGCGGAAATAAGTGGGTGTTCTCTGAAAAAAAGTTTTGATGGATGCCCATAGCATTGCCAAAGGTAAGGATATACGTCAGGGCAGATATCCCGAATTTGGGTCAATAAAGCGCCCCTATCGACAGAGTTAAATGCATTTTTTATGTCAACTTTAAGCAGCACTTCACCTCCTTTATTTAATAGAAAGGTCCGAGCCGCATGAACAGCTGCCTCACAACCTCCCTTTGAGCCAAAACCGAGTTGAATGGGCTGAAATATTTCCGAAAGTTTCGGGAGAATGTGACGACAACAAATTTTGGAGGCCATACGACGGATAGTATTACCCACAGCGATGGGTCTTACTCCGCCATCTTTTTTGGATAGCGCGCAAAGGTTGGCCCCATAAATGATCTCAGTGAATGGGCTTGGCACCTTTCCTGCCAACATTAAATTTATAAGAGAGGTTAATTTCGATAATAATTTGGTACCAGCGTCTCCGGCGGCACCACAGACAAGATCTTTGTAATGCTGTGGTGTAAAACCGTCGAGACCGCCAGCAGAACCAGGTTTAAATGACATAATGACGCTCAAGAGATCTTGGGCGTTACAATTTAGAACAGATTGGTCTAAAGATGGGGGATCTGGGAGGTATATATTTGAAAGCGGAGATGGATGTTTAGATTCTAAAGCAGACAGGGTTTCAGGTGTGTCTGAAGCGACAACATCGCTAGAAAAGAGCAGATGTGCTGCCCCCTTGAAATCGCCATCATTTGCTTTTGATTCTATTTTTCTTATAGTGTTTGCCTGATTATGCTTTTTTTGAATTTTGGGAAAATTTGGAATAATGGTATTAATTGAGTCTAATAATGAGCAGTTATTTTTAATTTTTTGGGTGAGAGAAATCTCATTTTTTTGGTGACTAGGGACATGCAGCACTCTGTATGCAAATGTGAGCAGGTCTTCCCAAGCTCTTAGTGAATTTATACTAAGAATTTTGTCTATACATACACATAAAGCTGTAGCCACGCAGATACGTGCTCCGCGTGGGATTCGCTTTAATAACGGAACATTATTCTTTAGCGAACAAATTTGTTGCCAAAACGGGAGGTTAGTAGAGGAAGAATTTGGAGCCGAAATATATAAGTCTGAATTTGTGGAGCTGGTTTGATTGATTAGGTTCGGATTAGGTTTGTGCACCTTTCCGACATGAATTTTTAAACCGCGGTTGCCACGAAAATAACGAGGTTCCGAACACTGCTCACATTTTAATAAGTTTTCTCGCGATGCGTCACTGACCTGGCTACATGGTTGTGCGTCCGAACTGGTACCAGGGCCAATACGTATGCCCAAAGGGAGCATATAGCTTTTACACAAACACAAAAACTATACAATCCTACGATCTTCGGATGGTGAAGACTGCCCAGAGCCGAGCAGGAAGGGATGCAGCGCTGGAGGCGGCAGATCACCTCCCGGCTGGATATGGGCAGCGCTCGCCGGCCACAGATCTGAAACAAAACGAATTATATTAATATTAAATTATTTAAATTATTATCCTGAAAAAATTTTGAAACGTCAAGGTTGACGCTGTTTTTGTTTAGAACCACTATAATCATAATATTCTATGTAAACAATTCTGCAACAGTCAAAAAGGGACCAAAAACTATTTTATTTTGTAGCGTATTTAAAAAAACCGGCCAAGTGCGAGTCAGACACGCGCACCGAGGGTTCCGTACAAACCTATAGGTATATAAGTAAATGGTAGTATAGACCTGAGTATTTGATATGAATTTCAATTTATGACGTATTAAAAAAAAACTACTTACTAGATCTCGTTCAAACCAATTTTCGTTGGTAGTTTGCATCGTAATGTACATCATATATTTTTTATAGATTTATCATTCTCTTATTTTAGAAGTTACAGGGGGGGACACACATTTTACCACTTTGGAAGTGTCTCTCGCTCAAACTATTCAGTTTAGAAAAAAATGATATTAGAAACCTCAACATCATTTTTGAAGACCTATCCATAGACACCCCACACTTATGGGTTTGATGAAAAAAAAAAAATTTGAGTTTCAGTTCTAAGTATGGGGAACCCCCAAAATTTAATGTTTTTTTTCTATTTTTGTGTGAAAATCTTAATTGCGTTCACAGAATACATCTACTTACCAAGTTTCAACATTATAGTTCTTATAGTTTCGGAAATAAATGGCTGTGACATACGGACGGACAGACAGACAGACAGACAGACAGACAGACAGACAGACAGACAGACAGACAGACAGACATGACGAATCTATAAGGGTTCCGTTTTTTGCCATTTGGCTACGGAACCCTAAAAACAGATTTTATGATGTGATTCATGTATTTATTGCTGATAATGTTATCCAAAGTTCCAAACATTATATCAGCAATATATGATAATAAGTGGCGACCACGTACTGGAAAGCGCCGAGCGGGACGACCTCCCACCAGGTGGACCGATGACCTGGTCAGAGTCGCTGGGCGCCGTTGGATGCAAGCGGCCCAGAACCGTTCGAAGGGGAAATCAATGGCCTTTGTTCAGCAGTGGACATCCATGGGCTGATATGATGATGATGATGATGATATGATAATAAGTTGAGAGGGAACCGTTTATCATGGTACCTATGGACATGTTATGAGAAGAAATGAAAGCCACGTCACTAAAACAGTTATGAATATGAAAGTGGATGGATATACGGGAAGAGGAAGACCGAAAAAGAGATGGATGGATTGTGTGAAAGATGACATGGGTAAGAAAGGAGTGGATGCTGGTATGACGGATAGAAGAGACGATTGGAAGAAGCGTACATATTGCGCCGACCACGAAAGATTGGGAACAGGGCAGGCAGATGATGATGAATGCTATCCAACCATTATAAGACTTTTAAAATAAAACTATTTTATGTATAGTTTCGATACGTTTGGCTATTTATAATGTTTTTCCCGGGACGTTTGGCGCCATCTAGTTTGAAAACAATTATAATGTAATTATTTGAACTTTGCACTCTTTTTTTCAACAAAATACAGTTAGGTAATTAAAATACATTGTCCGTAAAGGTATTAAAGTACAATATAGATTCATGTGTTGGATGGACCGTTATCCTTTGTTCGCAAATCGCTTTGTTCACCATTTGTTGATTTTTGTTGAATACTGCTGCACTTTGGCGGTTCAGGTAATGTGCTGTCATGTGTTACGAATTATTTATTAATTTTAGCTACTTTTTAAGTAAATCATACAAAAAGTAGTTATCCGAGCTTGAGGACCATTTTATCATACACATTGGGCAATTTGAACATTTTTTAATGTTAATCAAAGAAAGAAAAAAAAATCCTAAATATATTTCTTTCATTCATATCTATGTAAAACCTATTACCTACGTATAGAATGCTTTTTAAAAACAAAGAAATGGATAATGAAACTAAATGATTGAGGTTATAAAGAATACTTGTCATTTTAGTAGCGGTTTAATCTACCAGTTCACAAACAGGTATCATCATCTGCCTGCCCTGTGCCCAATCAATTGGGGTCGGCGCAATATGTACGCTTCTTCCATTCATCTCTTCTATCCGTCATACTAGTATCCACTCCTTTCTTACCCATATCATCTTTCACACAATCCATCCATCTCTTTTTCGGTCTTCCTCTTCGCGTATATCCATCCACTTTCATATTCAACTTTTTTAGTGACGTGGCTCTCATTTCTCCTCATAACATGTCCATACCATGATAAACGGTTCCCTCTCAACTTTTCAGTCACTACTTTCAGGCGCTACTTTCAGGTTTCCCCTTATGTACTCATTTCTTATCTTATCCATTCTTGTCACTCCACACATCCATCTCAACATCCTCATCTCAGCTGCATGCAATCGTCTTTCATCCGTCCTCTTTACTGCCCAGCATTCCGAACCATCCATTAGGACAGGTCTTATCACGGACTTATAGATTTTCCCCTTCAGCTTTAAAGGCATCCGTGGAAAACAGGTATACAGGTAGGTATTAGGTAAAAGACAGAAAAAAATATAGTAACACTGTCGTTGGAGCCTTGCGGGATCGATTGCAGATCGTACACAGCCCACCCACCACCACTATTCTGACACCCAATTTTTTATTCTATATTTTATGAATCACAGAATTAAATTTTAAAGTTGAATAATAGTAATAGCTACTAATAATAATAATAGCTTACCTAATAGTTCTTCGGACCTACCATCACCAAACCCACGAAAACAAACACGTAGTGAGTACACATTACATGATGTTTATAACAATTTGAGCTCACCTCACATTTGGTAATGTATTTTAGACGAGTATTCAGCACACTTGTATACCGTTTGTTGTGATAAACTATCGGTCACCAGCTCAAACTGTTTGTAAACTCATTTTAACTTGGGCTGAGATTATAGGTAGGATCTATGAAAGAGATATATCAGATACATGCTTCTGAAATAGTAATAATAATAAAATAATAAAAATGTATTTATTTCTCCCACAATAAGTTACAACAATAATACATAGCTACATTAAGACATAAATATACTTAGATTGCGGGAGACTGGTGCCTTAACTAGGCAGGGCCTGTATTTCAGGACACCAGGTCTCCGACCCACGGTTTATGTAAACAATTTATTAAATCTCAAGCAACTAAACAAAAACAAGATAGGTATATGGGATAACATGACAATTTGTAAATTTTAATTTTTTTATTTTTTATAAATATTGATTATAAAAACAAAAAGAGGAACCACTGTGCAAGGAGTTAGTGTATATGAGGTGTGTTTTTAAAAGTGTGTATGGGTATTGATGTGTAAGTAAGAGTATGTGATGTGCGTATGGGGTGAGTGAGAGTGAATTTATGTGTTGTTGTTGCTTGTGTGATTACCTTGTTTTAAATTTTATTTTAGTACGACCAGTAGATTTTCAGTATCAATGTAGTTCAGCCTCTGTAGCCAATCCTTTAAAACTTGCAGACATTTTGTTTTATTTAAGCCATATATAGATATCTCTCTATTAATTTTATTATAGAGGTAGCAGCCTAGAAAGCAAATAGTATCTAAGTCAGACAATGCATTGCCTGTAAAGGCATATTTGAATAAAGAAGCATTTCATTTTTATACTCGATACTAAGCCTGTGTGTTGGTCACTAGTGTATTTTGCTTTGGCCACTTACGTATTCTACTTTGGATAAGCGAATTCACTGTCGTAGAATTTGACAGTGCATGATTATTATGCTTACGTAAGAAAAACTATGAACTAAATAAGTAGGTACGCCGCATATAGGCCGCGTATGAAAGAAAGATAATTTAAATTTATTGCCGGCTCTTCTCAGCAAAAGCACTTCCGAACCTCGCATTAGACTCTAATGCTACTCTAATACTCTAATGATTAGAGTATTAGAGTTTGACTATTCATTGGTGCCTGTGAAGGCGTATTTGAATGAATAAATTATTTCATTTCAAAACTAAACACAAATCTCTAAAATAGATTATGTAGATAGAATATTAACCTTATGACACAACTCCATGACTTAAATTCAAATAATTCACTCTTCACATATTTTGATATAAACTATAGACTAGAATCAGTAGAAAGCAAAATATGTAAACAAAGCCATAGTTTTAGCATTGACAAAGCACTGTGTTGACATTTCAACTGTTTACACTGTACCTACAATATGTACATCAATATTGCAAGCGCCGTGTGGTGTAGTGTAGGTATGATGCCCTATGACCTTTACTCAATGTTCAATTGTTGCTTCTAGTTACTGAATACCGAGGACTAATCATTATTACGGCATATAAACAATAGGGTGGTTTAAACTATCGCTTAGTCAAATTCTATATTTAAGATTTTCCATCTCTCCTTTATTAGGTACCCCTTTATGAAGAATATTGATTCTGCCATGGCTGATATAAAACGGAAAATCACAAGTTATTTGAGTGTAGAATCGGCTCCCCCTAGTTGCTATGCAACGTCTTGTTTTGTACTAAAACTACTTTTGTACGAAATACCTGTTTGTTTAATTATATATTTTTTCATCTTTGTAATCAGTACTGTATTTGTCTATTTATAATTCTTAGCTTGCTAATCTTGTTGGGGTGCATCGGCTCACTGGTAGAAGAATTGTATTGTATATATCGGCGGACAATCGCCGTTTGTATTGAAAACACCGTTATTCATATTAACTGTATCTATTTATGATACAGGTACTGTAAATAATTAAATTAGAACACACACACACACATAAAATATATCAACAATATAGCAAATATAACAATTAAATATTAAAACGTTTGTACTTTAGGGTCAATTCACACCGAGACGCGACGCGGCAAGCTCAGATAGCAATAGAATATCAAACTTTATTTACTACAAAAAAAGATGCACATTTCAGTTAGAAAATTCGAGACAAGTGGCTCGCGCCGCCGCCGCGAGGCGTATCCGGATTCCTTCTGAAATGGTTACTTTTTTATAATCTATTTTAATTTAAAAAAAAGTGCGCGCCCGCCGCATCTCGTCGCGTCACGTCTCGGTGTGAGCCGACCCTAACTCACGATTGTTACTCCTTCACGTCTGAACACAGAATGAATCCACAAGCTCGGCTCACCATTGCTTTTATACGCATGGAATCTACCCTCAACGAACAAAACACTTTTATTTTGAATAAAATGATCGACTTCCGGTTGATTTAAAATCATAGAGTGAGCTGTCAATTAAAATACTGAATTGTTTGTAAAAATTGAATAATGATGATAAAATATGAAAACATTAATGTTCTTAGATTAATTAATTTGATATAATCTGAAATAAATCTGGAAATCAAAATCATTTAAACAACAAAATTATAATAAACATATTCTTGACCCATTTGAATTATAATAGCATTAAATAAGTCGGTATTATTTATACCGAAACGATGAACAGATTTGTTTGGCGCCGATATATATTTCTACTTTGAATACGCTATTTTAATATTAGAAACTCCGAGAGGTGGAGACCCGGTGACCTGTAACACAGGTTTATACAACCTACCACAGGCACCAGTGATCCACAACCAAAATCTATCTGTTTAGCGAAGAGATGCAATAATATTTTTAAAATGTCTGTATTTTGGTGTGTGGTGACAAATAAAGATTATTATTATTATTATTATCATCATCAGCCTATAATGTTCCAAGGATGAGCACAGGCCTCCTTTCAAACATGAGGGTGAAAGGGAAAGGGCAGATACTCCACCACGCGTGCCCACTGCGGACCGGTGGAGGTAGGCTAGTGGTCAACCTACTGTTGGAGTTTTCAAGCCGTCTAGAAGGCCTCCAACTAGCTTAACGACTATCACAATTAAGTGATAACCGGGATCAATGGCCTTACGTGCTTTCTGAAGCACGGAAACGCTCGATAAGAAATACCACTAGGCGGTCACCCATCCAGGTATCGACCACGACAGTGGTAGCTTAACTTTGCCGATCGATTAAGAACGGCTTATCATGCTAGCTATACCACGAGCGAGTTTAGAATAAAGCAACCAAATGATTAAATAAAGCTATAGTGAAAATAAAACGATTAGGTATGCAACGTCATTTTACAAGATTCCGTCAAATCTCATTAATCTCTTGATCTCGATGCAAGCTCTGTCACAGCACAGATAAGTGAGTCACTTGGCTATAGCAGTTTAGGGGAAAAATAATACCAAAGAGGAAACTCCGCCAGCCGTCTGGGCACCTTGCCGTTCATCGGAAGCAGCGGCAGACTTGAGGAAATTTTCTATATATAGATTATATTTTGTACATATTTGTTGTAAATACAACAGGAGAATTATAATATTACGGCAACTTTCTGGAGTAGGTTTAACTCTATGCTAAGGATAGCCAATGAGATAAGAGTTTAAAACTATCAAATCAAAATTCTATAATTAATTATTTTTTTAGAGATATTTTTAATCGTCAATGGAACATCATCAGTAAAGTGACATCATTATAAAAATAATAGGATGTAAACTGTTACGGCTTTCAGCATTCTGAACTCGATAACAATATTAATGGTGCATATCTATAATAACCAATTCATTGTGTAAGTCATACGTCTGACTTCTGGTAATGTATTGATAGTAAAGTCCTTGAAGCGCTCGATCGGCAAAGTTAAACTACCACCCCGTCGTGGTCGGTACTTGGATGGGTGACCGCCTAGTGGTGTTTCAAATCGAGCGTTTCCTTGCTTCGGAAGGCACGTCAAGCCGTTGGTCCCGGTTATCACTTATTTGTGATAGTCGTTAGCTAGTTGGAGGCCTACTAGGCGGCTTGAAAACTCCAGCAGTAGGTTGACCACTAGCCTACCTCCACCGATCCGCAGTGGGCACGCGTGGTGGAGTATCTGCCCTTTCCCTTTCACACTGAATTTTGAAAGGAGGCCTGTGCTCAACTTTGGGACATTATAGGCTGATGATGATAATGATGATGATGAGGATGATTGATAGTAATATATCGTAATATTATGGTAGAGTCGATCTGAACTTAGTTTTAAAGATTCTCCTTGATGGTTTGAAATTACTCGTACTGAAGTGTTTGTAAATCAAAGCGATCATACAATTTGATATCTGTGAATGATGAATTGTGGTGAAACATGGCGAAAAATGTAATGTTGCGATAAGGTTACATAATATAAGTACATAAATGCCACAGAGAAAGAAAATATTACGAGATAATTAAAAATAAAATATACCTACAAGAAAAACGAACGATTGAAAAATAAAAACTGTTTTTGAAATGAACTGTTTAAAAAAACAGGACGTGACCACGGAACGCGGGATTGAGAAAAAAAACGGGATCACTGCTCGCGACTCTAGTAATTAGTAAATAAACAGAAATGTGCTCGAATACGACACAACAAACAGGTTACACCGAATCTATGTCGTTATGAAATAAAATTCCAACTCACGTGCAATAATAAGCGTTTTATAGTTGGATGTGGCATTTAACTTTCTCTTTTGGTTCGTTCCCAAATATCTTTCGATTATTGAATTAAAGGTGTGGTTCTTTTTTTCCGATAATTCGAAAGAAATAGTTCCCTATTAATGGATTTTTTTGGTCTAGTCTGGAATATGCCTTATAGTAGAATAAATCAAAAGGTGTATTCAGCTGTTCTCTGGCGTAAAAATATTAGGTAAAGCTGCACTGTTAAGTAAATAGCTAGTGGCGATAAACTCTGGTTGTTTGTTAGCTCCCAAAGCCTGCTATTAAATACCAGTAGTGAGGGACCCAGTCAGTTTCCCGCACTCTCCTTAACTGCCCAATTAGTTCCTGGATCCGTCCTTGACTAAGCTCATGTCACGTTGTTTATTGTAACACATTCAATATTCCAATCAGGAATTACGACCTGCTTCATTATTGGGTTTGATTATGGCTAAATTAGAACAGGTGACTTGGCGTTAATTAGTTTGCTAATTTAATGCCGCTGGTACACTGTCAGGTTACAAATTAACGATGTATAGTATACTGGAGATTAGGTTAACATACTAATTTAGTGTAGACTTTCAAATTGAAACCAAGAAGGCCTTGTTACAAGATGCCCGGCTTCAAATTTTAAAGTCCCCTGAAATACATTATTATAACCGAACCGGTGGTAATTTCAGTAAATGTGACCTTCATAAGTGCCCTTCTGGGGCCTAAATTGAATAAATAATAATTATATATCGTGGGACATTCCTCACACGGTCATCTGATCCCAAACTAGCAGAGCTTGTACTATGGAAACCAGATAACTGATATAATACATATACTACTTTTTATTTGTATATACATACTTAATATACATAATTACACCCACACTCAGGACATACAGACATGTTCATGCACACAAATGCATGTCCTGTTTGGGAATCGAACCCACGACCTGCGGCGCGATAGGTGGAATCTTAACCAGAGTTTTAACAAAGCGCCAGCTGGCCCGTCGAAATCGCTTTGACTTTGACTTTAACACTTTACAAACAACATAGTATACCATAAATCGTAGACTTATTTACATTATACAAACTTTCTGTATTGGAAATACATTATCTATATACTTTGTCAGTTTTAAATTTATGGTCAGACTAGCTTTCCACTCTGGATATCTCTCCTACGTATGTACAACGTTTCAAATCTCCGGGTCCACCAGAACTGTTTTTAGATATAGTGAAAACACTAAATAAGCCATTTCCTCCTTTTGATTAATGAAAAGCAGTATTAAAAGTCATTTTATTTTTACGTTCGACAATCGTCATTTTTATTGTCTGCTTTACGGTATGCAATTACTCTTACCAATTCGGGAGTTTCGTCGCAATCAACCACTTTTTATGATTATTGTGGTTTTCATAAATTTGTTTAAGACTGCCGAAGGCTGTTTGTACTCAAAATGGATTTCTATTCTTCTTTTAGGAAGTATAACGTGAACATACATCACATTTCGGCAAAAGTGACTCGTTTTAATTCGAGTATTTTATACCTGCCTGTTAACAACAAATTGAAGTCTAAAGAGAGGACAGGTGAAAAACCGCATATGCAGTTGTAAATCCTTATGACGATTAGAGTAAATCTATAGATAGACCTATATAAAACAAAGTCAGCCGGGCTATTGCGTATCTTTGGTGGTAATCGTAACGAACACCATTAACTATTTCATCCAATGACTCGCACGCGGTACGACGCGACCATGACCATTCGTGGGCCCTGATTGGATGAAATTCATTAATGGCGTTCGTTATGATTACCACCAAAGTTACGCGGTAGAGCCCCGGTTTATAATTCAAGATTGGCTGGACAGACTTTCACTATCTTTAATTTGTCTCCGTCCGAATTATGAAATAACTATAAAAACGTCGGAAAAATTCACTAAAATATATTGTGAAGAAAATTAATTTTCCCATACATTTTGTATGGAACGGCTTGTTTGGTGATATCTCGACTGCGGATTGAGTGGTTTCGGAGAACCCCGAGTGTTATAGGCTACTTTTTATACCGGAGCTAATGAAACAGATTTTTTTGTACTATTCTTTAATTCTCACAAAAAATAACTCAATTTGTCACCTGCATTGAGCACAGTCGATGAAAAGAACTTTTCTTAAACTAGGTTATGGTTGTAATCGCTCTAGGGCCGGCCGGCCTGTCAGGCGGGCTACAGGCACCAAAGAGGCAGTATGCCGCGTGCCTTTGCCGCGATTCCACGCGCCTAAACGCTCTACATCGCTGGCAGTATTTGCCTCCAAAATTTGACAGTCGTTTTTTTTTAAGTGTGTGTTGTGTTTCTTTTACGTAAATAGCGAATGGTTTATCTAAAGTGCCAGCATTTAATTGTGCAGTTTTGTACAAATATTTGCGTACAAATTCGTGACTGTTTGTTTGTTCGTTTTGTTATTGTTTAATATTCGTTAGTACATTTACATATATGAGTTATTAGTAGTTATTAATCTTGGTTGACTAGTGTATAGGTAAATTAAGTTTCCTCGTTTGAATGAATCTTTTAGTTGTAATTTATTATTATTTTGAGAGAAACAACATATTTTATACAAAGTGCAATATAAAAGTAGGCGAGGTCGGCAATACATAACTTGACAATATGTATTCATTACTTTTGAAAAACTATACAGGCACATTAAAGGCTGAATCTATTTCGATCAAGAGTCACCAATAACTTAATTCCTAGCTTTAAGAATCCCACGGGATTTTAAAACACGGGATCGACGCACTGAAAGTCACGGACGTCTCTACTTATCGTATATTTTATACATCATCATCATCATCAGCCTATAATGTCCCACTGCTGAGCACAGGCCTCCTTTCACAAATGAGGGTGAAAGGGAATGGGCAGATACTCCACCACGCGTGCCCACTGCGGATCGGTGGAGGTAGGCTAGTGTTTAATTTTTCAAGCCGCCTAGGTGGCATCCAACTAGCTTAACGCTTAGCGATTAAGTGACAAACGACTTTACGTGCCTTCCGAAACACGGAAACGCTCGATTTGAAATACCACTAGACGGTCACCCATCCAGGTACCGACCACGACATAAGTAGCTTAACTTTGCCGATCGATTAAGAACGGCTAATCATGCTACACCACGAGCGCTTCTATTTTATATTTACAGACCCCTAATCCCAACTTCATGTTACCGACTTCAAAGATATGTAATTAAATTTTCTTAGAAATATTTTTAATGTTTGCCTTCGAAGAAATACTTGATGAACATTTTTCTGCCTCTTGCGTACCTATTAGTGTTGAAATTAAGTATACATAATTTAATTTAAACGTTAAACCAGACATTGTTTGTCCTGAATCTGGGGGAATGGGAGTGCCCTCCGCCAAGACGAGCCAAGCGAAGCGCCAAGGCACCAACTACGTCGCGCGAAGTGGAAGCGCTTCGTCGTTTTTTTGAACCCTCATAACTTGGGTTAGGATTATACCAGATAAACAAAATTTTCGGGATATGTTGTCAATAATGAACTTATTAAACATATTAAGTTTCAATATCATAGCTCTTCTACTATCAAAAAGTTATCAGATCCAAGCTTGTAACTCTACAATCCCTAACTTGACAAATTCTATACACCGTAGTCAAAATATGTGGATTGGCCGTTTCGCTACCACAAGAACTATTGTATTACAAAAAAGTAAATAAATTTTTCACCTTACGGCCATGTGACGGTAGCGAAACGGCCAAGCCACATATTTTGACTACGGTGTGTAGAGTTTATGAAGTTGGCTTGTAGAGTTATAAGCTTGGCTCTACATGAGATCTGATAACTTTGCCAGCCATATGGCCTCGTCTTGGCCACATTTTACATGAAAATGTTTTCGGTGGGATAAATGATTTTCAGATATATTTATTCAGTTACTTTAGTTATTAACCGTGTCGGAAAACAATTGTTTTCGCGATTAGTCATCATTGTACGTTTTTCGTGTTGGTAACCTACCTATGTGTATGAAACGAACAATACTGTACACGAATACATTTTATGGGTATTCAGGTAGATATTCGGCGTCATATTTTAAAGACCAAAATAAAAATAGCATGTCTAGACCGTGATATATTAATATGGCGGCAATTTTCAGTTATTGAAACGTAGGGGACATTTCGGAAAAACGATTTATAAAATGTCTTAGGGGAATTGATTGAAGAATCAACAATGTTGCTAACCTTTTGTAATCTTTTGTTGTTTTCTTGTGGTATTAACCACGTCGTCCTAATTGGCGACGATCGTACGATCAAACGATGCGATTTCGTCGCACGATCGCGCTGATGTTCCTGTGCTCGCGCGATTACTTGCGAGCTTCAATTAGGACACTCTAAAGTGTTTTGTGTATACCCATACCGTATCTAATATACGTTAATCTCGTCGTGCGACGAAATCGCATCGTTTGCTCGTACGATCATCGCCAATTGGGACGACGCCTTGAGTTGATGATGTCGCTGAAGGAGCACACAAAGCCTAAACGGGAACTGGCTCTCAAGTGCAGGCGGAACACACCGTTAGGTTCTTGGAGATAGATTTTCAACTTGAGGAACCAGTCAGGCGGGTTCTTCTAGGGTACTTTACCCAGTTCCTTGCAATCTATGTCCATTGTACTGTACCTACTTGTATACTATAGTATACGACTCATGTTTATGCTAATGTGCTCGTAAATATAACCCCAAACGCACACGCAACACACACTCGCCCCTTTATTTACGTTTCACTGATTGATTCACCGATTTACATAGAAACTTGGCTTGAAAGCCTATTCATTACATTCCAGATACGGTATGGGCTATTCCCGAATTAGTAAACTGGGTTATTCATTAACTAGCGATAGACTTGGGTTCTCTTGTCATATACAATACTAGTTGTATCCTATGTCCGACTGTGAGTTTCAAGATAGGCCTTGAAAACTTACCGACACAGACAGATTGACAAACAAGCATACATTTGGCCTGGGGTTAAGCGGTTACCCGTAGCATATGGGCGGCATCACTCAAGCATTACCGACTCTTCCCGCCTCCGCAATGGGCGTTGGCAACCTTACTGACGCGCAGGAATACAACCGTTATTTGGCTGCGGTATTCTGTAAAATGGAGGTTCTTCCTGGGTCGAGCTGCGACTAAACGCTAGTTATGTTTTCGTTCACTTTCGCAATAAAGAAATTAATAAACAAGACGTCCTACTGAAACTGTTCAGTTGTCCTCAGTCCTGGATAACTCAAGGCCAAGAAGGCTATATAAAGGTATAGGACCAGCGGAATGGAACCCGTACATTACTGAACACCCCTTTGCCAAATTCGAGCTGTCCAGGTTTATTTTAGTCTGCGACCCTTGTCAATGTTATCCTACCCCAATGTAGATATAGATACTCCCATTTCGCCACGATATTTCTGGGGGCAAATAAAATAATAATACATAATTAATTTGGTACCCTTTTCATTCTTTAAAGTAATTGTTTAAACAATTATTAATGAGTTATGGTAATTTGATGAAATCAGCATAATTAAGAATAGGCCGGGCTATTGCGTATCTTTGGTGGTAATCGTAACGAACACCAATAATTATTTTATCCAATGACGCGCACGCGGTATGACGCGACGATGACCATTCGTGGGCCCTGATTGGATGAAGTTCATTAATGGTGTTCGTTACGATTACCACCAAAGTTACGCGGTAGAGCCCCTGATTATGCTTTTTCTCAGCTATAAATTGTACCTATTGATACTTGTAATAGATTGATAGAGTCAGGGCCGTTTTCATTAGTCGATCTACCTTTCGTTTTCGTATGGTGCTATTTGATTACAGATATTCTGTCCCCGCAAGCTTCGACTAATCTAACCATTCTACTAAAACAGTTGACTGGGATATCAAAAAAGACTTATGATAAAATGCCTGAGGTGAAACCTCTTTTGAATGCAATCGGAACAATCTGCTTGAGATGACGTCAAAAGAAAGGGACAAAAGACTCCAAAGATATAATCATCCCAAAAATTTGGCATAGTATTGTTACACAAAGCATTAATAACAAATTATTCAATTAATTTACAACGCAAATAAGTTGATTAGCTTTTATATCCTTCTATTACAAAAGTTCCTCAGAAATAACATTAATGTCGCAAACTTAAACGAATTTACATTCTTACTTAATTACTTTTTGTTATCTGTTTAAGTATTCCTATGAATCATTGTTGAATTCTTAGCTATAATACAAGTTAGCCCCTGATGTCTCGCGGTTTGATATGCTTTCGCTAGAACAATATTGTCATCTTGGAGTCCATGGATTTCTTGCATTTTCTTTGCCGGTAATTTGTTTCTACGGTTGCAGTTCACAATTTCCATTCGAGAGTTTGTCATCTCAATATTCTACGAAATCTTGAATCTATTCCATGAGCTAATTATCTTCTGAAATCCGAATTAGGAAATTTTACCTAAAATTTTCAATTTAACATTGTTACGGTTTAAGTGATCATTTACATCCCTGCCTTTTGGCCCTGCTAGTACGCGATCTCTGTTTTTGATTCTCATTTATAGGTATTTTATCTGATTAAAAACCTTATATTTTAGAATATAATCCAAAAATATAACAATGAAATCAACCGTTATAATAGGACGCGCGTCCCTCGCGAGAACTAGTGGTCACATCGAATACTTTCGCAACTATTCCTCTTCCATCAGTGGCTTGTGATGTCTAATGAAGCTTTATCTAATGTTCACTGACCTGAAGATACTCTCAGCACCATAGTTGTTAGAGAAATTGGATTATTCTCCTAATCGTTGTGGCTATCAGATTTATTGCTTGCATAGGGCCTCAGCAAGATCCGAGCCGGCCCGGTCGAGTGCGGCAGCCTCGAGGCTAACTGTTCATTTACACAGAGGATTAGTCAGGCATATGGAAATGCAAACATTGACTGACATTGCATACTGAAGTAACGTAACGTAACCAAAATACAAAGGCTAAAATGATCCAGAAGTATTCTACTTTAGAACTGCAATGGAGGCTATTTTCATTTAAGTTTGGCATGTTATTATCAAATCTATGATCCGTCTTGACTTTACTTTCTATGTTGAAATTGATAAAATTTTCTTGATATACAAATATTCAATTCTTATTCAATACGGATTGGGAGCTAGGTCAAATATTATTTTTACAATGTCCACAATCTATCAGGGAATAAATAAAGTATTTCATGCAAAAACAATAAATGAATTACACGCTCGTATGTCAAGCAAGTCTCTTGGGTTTCGTACAAAGTCACATTCTATTGAATTAGCTATTGCGTTCGTTTCCACGAAATAAATTATCTTTTGTTGTTATATTGGAGGTACTTATTGTAAATTCTTTGGACCAGTTGATATTTATTTATTGCAATTTTGTTATTCTACTGTCAAGTTGAAACATTTCACAGACTTAAGGAATCCTACAAAATTACATCTACCTTCATCATGCCATCAGCCCATAGTAAGCACGAATGTAACGCGTTCTACACAGAGTAGAAACCTTGTACGTACTCAATCACTAATATCTCAAGATTCACCATAATAAAATTAATAATGTCTATTAAAAATTACGCTTAAATCCTGATGTTTGACGCCATAGTGTCCACAGATTTTATACGAATCAGCTAAGTGATACTGTTTTCTGAAAATATACCAACCAATTTGCTTTACCGTGTGTACATTTTTAATGTCACGTTTTTTGTGAGAAAGTTGTGTAACTCACATGTAAACACTTTGGACAGACTTTAAGGACTGCTCTTCCGTTTTCTGGTCTATAATTATTTCGAAGTTTTCTTGATTCAGATGTTAGATATTCTTTTGTATTAGACATGTGTTTTGATTATTTAACTCTGTTTAAAGATGGGTAGAATCTTTAACTACTTGTAAATTACTAATGGGAATTAAATAAATCATATTGTAGTTTTAGTAAATAATTAGAATCTTAATTTTAGCTTGCAAATTTTACAGAACTTACTTTATAACTTTTGTAAACAGATGGTTACTGGTAGGGTAGGTTGGGCCGACTGCATTAATCCGAAGTTACGCAACCGACAGATGTCCTCATTCCTTGGACAGCAATATCTGTAGCCTCAATGCCGGTCGTGTGGCCTACACTTGGAGACAGAGCGGGTAAGGCTCTATCACACATTCGTTTCTTCAAAACATTGTCAATATCGCTTGTTTTATCGTCATTGATCGCAGAAATATCCCCTTTATACTCAGGTTGAACCGTCTGGTATATTAAATGGTGTGTGTTTGGTTTTATCTACCCATTCAGCTTCATCTCATCACGTCTTTCACTTCACTGCCTCTTGTATTATTCCCCATTTAATTTCTTTTACCACATTGTGCAAATAATGAAACCATAAATCGCCGCACCTCGCACATTGCGCCATTCGGCAATACGTATAAGGGTCTAGAGAAACCTCTTAACGCGACCGTTGACAGTCGGCAAAGCCTTGAATGTTCACTTTAATACATGCCATGTTGACATTTTAGAGTCTAGTTTCATCACTGTTCCTCCATTAATAACGAGGGAAAGGTTTCTAGCTTCTAGGGGTGTTACTTACGCTTCTATAGCTAGCTTTTGTAGAGATTCTTAACTAAGCTGGGTTTTCTAATTATCATCATCTTCGTACCATTATCTCACTAGTTTTTCTTCTCGTATTCCTCCCGGTTTTTATACTATTCATACTCTACTCGGTCTTAATCAACTCTTACGTTACGTACTTGTACTTTGTACGACTCGCCTACCTGGCTATCATCCCCAAGATCAATGAAAATCTGCCAAAGTACTTATCATTGTGCTGAGGCAGTGACAATTGAAAGCCAGTCTTCATTGCTTTGTATAAATCGGCAACTTATCGGGAATCCCCCAGGTACTATTTTCTGACATAAATAGAACTTCAAAATACAAGTTTTAGTTTTCCATTTTGTATCACATCTTCTTTTAATAATGTAAGTGTCGGTATGTACCAAATTTTTTGGCTTTTAAGTAACTTTTCGAACAAACTTAATATCCTTATACTCACCTGTTTCAAAGGTTGTCAAAATTTGAAGGTAGAATATGAACTGACATCATCCGTAATTATTTATTTCTGTCACCGCGTCGTATTTGAAATTACGTTGTAGACAGTAGTAATACACCTTTTTGCGGAGTTTTTTTTAGCAAAGGGCAAAGTTCCTGCTATAAATGCGTATAACGGCTGGATATTGTGCATGCAGGTACATATTTTTAATTGCAATTTGCCACAGCGTAGTATCTCTTATAAACTTTAGCTCTATATAAGTTGTTTAATATGGTTAATGGTATCATGTTTTACTTTATTTTAGAATTCCTCTCAGAATAACAGAGGCGAGCTTTGAAGTCTCTATATTGTGTAGCTTACACACTAGACTAGTCTGGAGTAAGCCCCACAAACGACTCGGTCCCACTATACATTGCTTCACAACTTTGTACGAATTTCTCTTTTTAAACCATG
This sequence comes from Achlya flavicornis, assembly GCA_947623365.1. Taxonomy (NCBI): domain Eukaryota; kingdom Metazoa; phylum Arthropoda; class Insecta; order Lepidoptera; family Drepanidae; genus Achlya; species Achlya flavicornis. The sequence goes on from OX392482.1 coordinate 13,584,163, forward strand.
TTTCAGCTCTTTCAACAAATTCTAGCGTACGTGTGCTTTATATTCTTCTGGTATTTTTATTTAATTTGCTCTAGGTATATTGATTTCTTAATCTACAACCAACAATTTGAGCTCATAAACCTCTCGTTCATCTAATATTACTGTTGTGTTATGTGTTTCCCCCGATAGTTTCCTATTAATTGCTTCTCAAATTATGGTAACAGTTAGCTGACGTCATCTTCAAAAACCAACGTAATTAAGTTTGTGTTATGAAAATCGCCTACTAATTAGCAGGCATAGACAAACAATAACAATTTTCGTCGGCGTCGATATTGTGTAATGCCTTGTTGGAATTTCCAGTATTTGATGTAACAAAATATATTCAGCTGTTACAATAATTTGCTTGATTTTGTTATATTGACTTTATTAAAATATTTTCGAGAAATTATATGATTTACATGGAAAAATATATGGTACGCCCTTCCAAGGTTTGTTCTACACGCTATTTATTAACACCGAGTACAAAAAAGCGTTTGCTTTAAAGCACTTAAAAATGAAAACCAAAAAGTCGACTGAAAATATACGAGCGATGTTTTGACCCGATAAAACGAAGTGCGTCACAAAGTGGAATTAAACAATTCCCGGACGATGTGGGAATCTGTGGGATGATATGGCTAGCCATGTCACCCACGTACGTTGTTAATATGTATTAGCTGCGAACTTGTTCTGACAAAGAAAGTATTGGTAGTAAATCAAACTACTAGCACAGTCCTTCGTTCTAGCATTCATGAGCTTGTTTTTGAGAATCAACTCGTGCGACAAGTGATCATTTTGCTCCAAGAATATTTCTCATGTTGAGTTAATGTCTGGTTGTAGCTCAGCCTCCCGGAAATTTCCCACTTAATATCTGGCGGAGTTATGAGGATTTTATCTAACATGGCGTAACTACCGTCATTTAGTGACAGAAGCCAAGACTGGGCTCAAAGTGCTCTTCTTTTATCACACGCGAATAATAAACCTTTTAATTTGATGCATAAGCACCTACTTTTTGTTACGGCCTGAGTTTTTTATACCACTAAAATATAAAATGAAAGCTGCCTGAAAAGAATGCTTTAGGCATTCAATTAACCTTTTCTGCAAAACTAAATTCGATATTCAGATTACTTTGTTCATTCTCATTGTGTAATAAATGGACTGGTCAACGTATAGGAAAACTCAATAAAGAATGTAGCTAGATGATGTTGTGTTGATGAAAGCTCCATTTTGTTTTCATCTTCAAATCGTTTATCATTTGAATATGATATGACAAACAATGCCAACCAATTTAACTGGTTAGTTGAATTGTGTCTCAACTTTCTTTATTAAAAGATCTCAGTGGTAAACACGAACACGTATTATAGACATCCACTATTTATCGTTCGTATCTTAAAAAAAGGGAAGCCATAGCGAGAAACAACGTTTGTCGTTCCAAAAGGATGGTATCACCCGCTTTACCGCTCCAAAGGGACATACAACTATATCCTTTATACATTTCAGGTCCTTGGAAATTTTCCTTTAGGTTTTTTCACGGGCCCACTTTTCCGTAGAGTGGGTGATATTAAATTCTTTCTGTCACACCTTTATCTGAGACTCCGGATTATGTTTTTGTATTTTCACCTTCCCAACACCCTTCTACCAGCATCAAGTATTGAGCTCCTAATTTACCTACTTAGGTTATTATGTCTCTTGGTTTCTACATTGGTAGCATACCCAATTGAACAAAATGGAACGCAAATGAGTGCAAAATCTAGGAAACATTACGGATTTTTAACTTTTTAAAACTTTTTATAAAATTTGCATAGAGTTCTTTAGGATATGAAAATGGTAAAATATATTAGGTCAATCGTTCCGTCAGCTGAATATATATAACCGGTTCAGAATAAAAGTTATGTAGCTGGATTCAAGTACACGTGGCACTGGGTAGATATTGTATATGCTAAGCACGTGGTATGTGATAGTGTCACTAACTTAGCTTCCTATCTGGAATCCTGCTATCCTGCTCTCCGCCGATCCTGGAATTTAGATGCTGGGTGGAATTAAAAAATCGTAACATGTATCGTAGAATAATTGCCTATGACAAAGGCGATTGTAGATGAGTACACTTTCTCCCTTCGGTTCTCCCTTTCACATTTGCTATAAGGTATATGTGAATACAAATTTACATAAGATTCGCTTTCTGGCTCTATCAACAAACATTTTTGTCTTTATTGCTCGTAATTTTGGGTTAATTACCAACTTTAAACTCCATGCGTACTTATGTCTTGTCTTTATATTCTATAACCTGAGCTGTGATTTATCTTATTCTTGTATTATACGTTCCCGCAAATATTTTGCCCCGACTTAAATCTCTCAACAAAATAATAAGATTTTCTCGGAAACAGTTTCCAAACTTGCCAAGTTTCTACACGAGCGTAGAGCCAGACGATTGTATCATTCGATTCGTCTCGCCGAATTAAACTGTACAGCGAGTTAACGTGTCGCCTTGTCATTACCAAATGCCTGCTTTTCCGGTTTGTGAGTGTGACAGCCCTAGCAAGGTGCGCGTGCGTCGCGCGTATTAATGGCGTAGGGTCACCACAAATGTCTTGATTGTCTAAACAACTGAAACATTGATAGTTGATCTATGAAATTTACATTTGATATGAAATCAATTATGGTAATAAAAAAAAACACGAAGAAAGGGCTTATGAGAGCCAAACGAGATAGAACCAGTAAGATTTTATATACCTCGTATGATAATACATTTAAACGCATTCCCCCTTATTACAAAACATGGTTTAAAGTAAAGCCAGGTTTTACTGTCATTTGGTCACTTTCTAACGTCATATAATAAAAAGGGACGAGGCTATTTTAAAACCTGGTTTTCCTTTAAACCATGTTTTGTAATAAGGTGCATTAAGTACTTTACTAAAGCCTAATGGATTCGGAGGACGATTAAACTCCATACTTTTAACTGCCTTATTTTTTGTTAAAGTCCTTCTCAAGCATGACTCACCGTTTATAATTCAATGCGTGCTGCGTGTACACACTATAAAATGATATACACAACATTGATTATATCGCTTGTTTTAATTATCGAAAGATGTACTCACATCTTTGGTTTTGGGTACTGTATTGTATACCACTAAGTTAGCAAATAAGCTTACGGCCCGCCTGATGGCAAGCGAAGCGCAAGGAAAAAAAATAAGGGGCCTGAAATTGAATGTCTTTCAATGTTTAGTAGTAACTTTGTTCGTATCTCTATTATTCTTTAACGCTTAAACTGGGCTGTTAAAGTATGTAATAAATGACAAACTTTATAAACCAAATCCATAGTAAAGGTACCTGGTTTCTAAATTTTTTTTGTTTTCTAAAAGCATCAACCATCAATTATTGCCACGATTATTTTTGTAAAAATCCTTTTTAGCGACTTTAACTTTAGCTTTTTCATTGTGCAACAGGTACCAGTGCAAAAACTGGCACCATTCAATAACTCTACCATTCAACATCATATCAGTATCGTAGTATTTATCTACTCTGAGTCAGTATTCATAAATAACAGGAAACCGGAAGTACGTGACTACTGCATTGTCACCATAGCGACGGGCTCTCAACACCGTCACAAACCGGACACTATCAATGCACACCCCATATCTTGCCATCTCTTTTTACTATTCTATAAACATTGAAGTGAAAGAGGGATGGATCGCGATCGAAGTGCATTGGGAATGCAGTCAGGTGTATTTTTTATAGATTTGCGGTTAATGGTTGGTTGGACTGAAGTTTTATCGGTTTTATCCTAGGACTTACTTTAGGAATGGACTTTGATGATTCTAAGCAATTAGCAATCTACGAAGCATAATGAGCTCCTCAATAAACAATTAAAAATGTCTGTGGAAAATGCCGCTAAAAGCATTTGCAATTGAAATGCTTCCAGAATGGCTCTTAATAAGTTTCCAAATGGATAATCATCCGATGCGGATCATACAATATTTATGTTGTTTATCCCTGAGGTTTATCCTCCATTTATTATTTATTGGATCCGGATACAGATGCGGAAATCCACCGAGATTAATTAGTTTTTATGAGACAGGTTGGGCTTTTTTGATAGACTTGTGCTTGAACACAGTCTCACCATGGTAAAGATGTGGCTAAAGATGATAAGCAAGTAGCCTAGAAAGAAAGAAAGACAAGATATGATAGACAATTAAGAGCTATGAGATGCCAAAAAGTCATCTGCTCGTCTTATGCTGTAGCGTGAGAAATCGGACCCCTGGTTTTTGGATAGGGTAACAAGGGAAGGAGTTTCTAGAAGAGACATGGCTTAATGGATGCTGCCAGAGCTCACAGGTGCTTAATGATTTGCTATAGTTTCCTATGTTTTCCTTCACCTACTTTTGCTTCGTCCTTTGAAGACAATCAGTGAGTTATTATCGCCTTGAATATTCTTGTTACCTTGCTATTAAAGTTAAAATACATGCTGTGTTCAGAACAAATTAGTTTAAAACTGCCCGGACGTAAAGGGCGACGAGTGTACACGTTGAAAGCCCACGACAATCTTATTAGCTTAGTCAGGAACCATTTCCCCTCGTTGATGGAATTATGTGAGTTCTAAAAATAGGACTAGTAAAAGTAGCTATTTGATATGCCCACCGTGAGAATAGCTTTGTGGGTATTTTCTATTTTAGATGTAGAGTAGATTTTCTGGTATTAGAAACTCATTTCAAGGCCCTTCAATAACTGAAACTGTAAAAATAAATCTGTGTTTCAAAATTAAATTTATTACATTTGGGTCGATTTGTATGAAATTTTCCAAAAATATATGACGAAAGTAGAAATCCTGTTGTTAGATATTATTTAAATTCACAGAATTGTTGATTTTGAAACGAAAAACGAATGTTTTTGTATCAAAAGAATTTTACTCAAAAAGAATATTTTTCACCTCAAGGAAATTTGAACCTGAATTGATAGCAGAAAAAAAAGTTATGCGTAACAATACCCGTCGACTTGTAAACCTACTCCGTTTTTTTAGCGGTTAAAAAATAAGATTCTGCTAATAATTTACGTGCATTAAATTGGACCCTTGTGGAATAAAATTACAATTATAAAACTTGTAAGAGGCAGATGGCAGGACCCGCAACATAAACGTAAATACGCATTAGATACGCGGGCAAATTCGGCAAATTTACGATTGTAATAAACCACATACCTTCTACGTACAGCGGTCTTACATAAGGGATTCAATGCGGTGTTCCTTAATTTAGTACACGTACATTATTAAAAACACCCTGTAAATATATCCAGACAAGGACAGGTAGAAATAGTCTTTTCATTCTAGGGACTCCTGAATGAGTTCAATTATAATTTTGCAATGCAGGTAGGAGAGCCAGTTAGAGAGTTGTGTTTCCATCAGACCCACTGTTCGATATTTGTCATACATATTGAAAATTGTGACCATTTGGAGTCAATACTCTTGATCAGACAAGTCATCTCTGCCAACTAAGGAGCTATTGTCACTACATGGCGATAGAGATGGAGTAAGTAGTCAAGAAGTCAAGAAGTATATAATTCTTGATAGTAGCAGTAGTAATTTTTTTATCCATGAAAAGATAGACAAGGGTCATTCAACCAAACAGCCTTTTCATTATGTATTCCGACTCCATTTCCATTTGATTTTATATAAATGGAATGAATTTAAAAAATGTGAAATATGATTTGTGAGTGAAATGAAAATTATTATGAATGAATATGCAGGTGTTTCAGTACAGTCTTTGGTACAGGGGTGCCCCATTATACTAAAACTTTTCACGGACTTTTTGAAACAACTTGACAAGACACGATACACGTAGTTCCACATATGGCGATATACTTATTGGTAGACCTTGATGAAATTAATTAAACAATGTTGCCAGCGAAACATCTGGTCGCAAAAAAATATAATTCTTATTGACATCACCTGTAACTTGCATTAAAAGGTCAGAAGTTTAAGAAGACTGAGTACCTAGCAACTTAAAAAGTAGACCGATCATTTCATGTCAAGGTGTTGCATCAAGGCTAAGGTTGGCTTTACACGAGTCATGAACTGCTGCGGTTACATTTCATAATTATGATCATCTTACTCGCCATATTTTGCTTCTTTCCTTTTTATTTCGATCACCTGTCAAACCTTCATTAATTGAATACCAGAGTTTTACATAACCTGTGGTATACCTACGAAGGTCATAAAATGTTCTTTCAAAATCGTGATCCCCTCATCAACCATAATAAGCCTGGGACTTTTACGGTCTTATTACAAAACGTGGACTAAATTTCGTACCTGGATTAAACATGGTAATAAACCATGTACTAAAATATTTCGTATTACAAAACGTAGATTATCTCAAATTCGTGGATTAATTATGGTACTAAAGATAAACCAACAGCACCCCTAGTTTGTCTTTGGACTATCGCACGACAGAGGACTAAAGTCACTAACAAACGTCAAATTGCACAGTGAGGTTAAGTTTTATTGTTTTCTGATTACAAGAAGAATGGATGATATTGATTTAATTTATTGATCTAGAGGATATGGACGATTTAGATTTATTACGGGTGCCCCGGCGACCTTTAAGACTTCGTTATTGGCTGAACCCTTTTGTTGAGTTGTGTGACGAAGAATTTCGATATAAATACACGTTCACGAAGCGTTTCGGCTTAAAAATAGTGGACCTGGTAAAAGCTGAAATATCCCAGGATCCCCGAGGATGCCGAATACCCCCTGAAATTCAAGTGGCTTGCCCATAACGGAGCTGGGCTCGCATTGCTCGCAATGAAGTAAGTGCCTTATAAACCTTGTCTAATAATAGCAAAACAATATGCAATATAACTTTCTAATGTATTATTATTGTTTTACTCATAGATTCAAGACAACACAGCCGATTTGCACGGTGTGTCTCAGCCAGTTGTCAGCCAAATATATGTAAGAAAGTAGCAGGAACCATTGCACAGATGTCACACAGGTTCATCACGCATCAAAAAGATATATGCTGATGGGGGCAGTTATATATTAACAGAAAAGGATATCCATCTATAAATGTGCAGGTATATAATTTGAAATTTCAACTTTCTTGAATCATTTTGTAATGTGAAATAAAACAAGCATTTGTTTTTAGGTGGTCTGTGATGCTGATCTCAGAATAATGGATGTAGTAACCAGGTGGCATGGCAGTGTATGTACATGATTCCAGAATATTCCGGGAATGTAGACTGAAACAGTGATTTGCAAATAAAAGTAGCGGCTGGTGCTTTCTCTGGAATATTACTGGGTGACAGTGGCTATCCTTGCATCACATATTTATTTACACCAGTTCTGAACCCTACAACACCTGCAGAAGAAAGGTATAACCAGTCTCACATGCGTACAAGGAACACAGTGAAGAGATGTTACGGGTTATGGAAACAATGTTTCCGCTGCCTACTAAGAGGCATGTGTTGTGATATTTAAAGTGCCAAAAAAACTATAGTAGCATGTGCAGTTCTTCATAATATAGCTATTGACATGAGAGAGGAGATATTTTCTGGTTAAAATGATAGCAGCCTGACACCATCCGCTAGAGAAACATTTTCACAATCAAGAGTTGAAAACACAGTTCATGGAAGGCAGTTCATTGAAACTTATATTCATTGATTATATTTATTTATTTATAAAGTTTAGTTACAGTACTTAGCACTTTTATTATTTTCAATTTTGAAATTTATATACTAATATAATTTCTAACATTCTCACATTATGTTTTGTAAAATTAAGACATTTCATTGATTATTATTTATTACTGTTGTGGTTGACCTGAAAAAAAAAGAGATATTAGTTTATTTTTATGAAAGCTGCTCTTGTTTTGCATAGGTTTATTTAATTTGGTTTGAATTTGTTTTACTAACATTTTATTCATTAGTGTGTTTCTTGCTTTCTATTTCTAATAAATCTTTTTCTAAATCCAGTTTTTTCATTCTTGATTCTGCAATTATATTATAAGAATGTTCAATCTCCAACTTTTGTAAAGTCTCCTATGTTTTATCCATACCATAGGCTGTCTGCATGCCAAATTTCATCGAGATTGGTTCATTACTTTTTGAGAGATGCTTGAACAAACAAACATCATTTTTAAAAGCAAGCTGTCCCCTGCGGTTTCACCCTGAGATTCCATACATAATTATAAACATGAAAGTAACTTGTGTCTGACTGCTGGACAGGTATAGAGAGGGACATGGGCTACTTTTTACCCTAGGACCAGGAGAAACCATGGGGACTAGTAATTATATGTACTTACATGTGTTGAGAACCTTTTTTAGTTTTCTTTGATCGAATTCTATATCAATTTGTTCTGGCCTGCTTGTCACTAAGAATATAATATATTTTGATAATATATCCTAGAATGGTTGAAATTAGAGTTATCATAAAGAATGTTATGTGTATCGCACAGTTTTAACATCAAAACAAACTTTCTCTTCGGCGCTCCAATTTTCACCCCTTCCTTTCTTCTGATCATCTATTGTAGAGTTTTTATTATAATATAAGCACTTTTTATTTAACTTTTTGTTGCTTAATGTTAGTAGTAGCAGTTTCGTATTTATAATACGCGCGAGAACTTCATTTATTCCGTTACGCGCAAGAGTTGTTGCTAATATGTAATATTCACGGGTAATATTACATTATTATACGTGAAAACAACGCCAAAAACAAAATTATAGTTGATAATTTAGTTGCACCAGCAAAATCTTTTCAAAAATCAATATTTGAATTTATATCTTAATAGTATATACTATTTTAAATTTTAATAATTTATAGAATTAATCAGCTATGTAGATAAATGGAACGGTGCGAACGAATGATGTCAGATTCAATGAATGTTTTCTATAGATAATCTGTGGATATTAATTAATCATGGACTAGCTTGTGGTACTAACACATCCTCCGTTAGTCTGCGATTTGTAATAAGCTCGAATTTTAGTCATAGGACCAACGTTAGTACCGTAACAATCCAAGACTTGTAAGTTATGGTTTAAACCAGGATGAAGATCGTTTTTTGTAATAAGACCGTTAATGATTAATTACAATAATATCTTGCAAACTGATCTCCTCATCCTATTATTTTAAGACTGTAGTTTTCATATTTGGGGCATATAGGTACCTAACTTATGTAATCCAGACTTTTACTATGACATTATCGACATTTAAATCTAGCCGTAAACTTCGCGAGAGGTTGTTATCATTTGAGCAGTTAAAAAATCAAGCATTAATTTATCTGTAGTTTCTGCTACGTGTTTAGTCCGCCTAATTTTGTATGAACATCTGGTGACAACCTAGATACGGTGTTAACCATCTGTCAGAGATCACCTGCATGCAGGTGGTCATATTGATACCCGGGCAGTGTTGCTAGTCTAAAAATAAGCTATTATAATGTATTAGCGCCCATAAATAACTTCGCAAGCAATGTTTTACGTTATTTTGCGATACAAGTAGGTATCTCTTCTCGTATAATTGATGTAACGCGAAGACTTGAATTTGTGTCAAGGGCACTAGAACAAAACATGATAAAAATAGATAAGGTAATTTATTTTGCTCCAGATTCTCCCAACCATACAAAATATAAAAAAAACGAATTTAAAAATGGAAGCACAAACAATAGCACCGTAACTCACGTCCATCATAAAATACCTAAACACGTTATCGTCATCACAATAACATCGCGCGTAACAATATCTGCCGTGACAAACTCGAGATAGCCAGCCTCTGATAACAGGCCAGTCCTCGCAAACTTTTCCGATAGCATGCACGACTGTAAACGAATTTACGAAAAAAGAGCGTAACTCGAAAAAGATCCTTTTACGATAACCAAGTTTTACCGGCAAAAAGTGATGTTCAAACTATGTGATCGTTTTTGAGTTCTTTTTTCGAAATGGCGAAAGTGTTGCAAACTTTAAACGTTTATTTGTTGGACACATCTAAATGTTGTATGACGGTTGATAGATTGAAACACTTTTGTTTGTGTCGGAGATTCGAAGGAGAAACAGAGGTACCTAATATGATAAAATATTTCATCTGTTATGTTTTCAATTTAAAACACATTTGTCAGTACTCTGCATTGTGTCTGTTTGTACAATTACTATGAATAATATGTTGCTGATATTCTTACGTCCTCGCTCAGAATATTTTTCCTAGTCATGAATGAAGTTTCATTCAAAATGTTGCAAGGTTTTGAATAAATCTTATTGATTTTTATTATCGTATTCTAAACAATGCAGTTGTCGTTTTATCAAGATACTTTATACCTCAATAAGTGACGAAAATATAAATTTGTTGATGTCACTTTTATAGGCAGTTAAAACGAGATGCTGTGAGTTAAATTTCACAGATTATTTTATCTGTGCTATAAAATATTGGCGCCGAGTTTTTGGTATTCGAAATATAAATAGCGAATGAATAAGTTTACATAAACGATACAAAGTTGAATTCATATATTCTCTCGAATAAAATAAATTCCATATAATTTAATCCACATTTCAATACAAGAAATCCAACAAAGGTAATTAATAAGACATTATTATACAGTTCAACATCAAATCGTTATCCACTAAGCCTTGATATTAAACATATTATAAATAGCTTTAGAAGATAACAAATACGCACTCTAACAGAATCATTAGGATGTATATATCTATCTCTCTTTATAATTACACTGTTCTATTATCTAGTCTCTGATTTTAATAATCAATAAATGATATGATATATAGAGTAGAAGATAGGCCTTCCTCAATATGTGTGTGCTATAAGGCCTACAAGCATTCCATATCCTTTCAATTTCCGTTTACTGTCTCTTGTCTGGTATCCTAAGGTCTATTCAGACAGCCGGTATTTGGCTTCGCTCCGGGTGGCTGAACATTATTTTAATGAACTTTTCGTGCTTAAAAAGGAAAGACGCGATAGTAACAGTGCGTGAGACAAAAAAAAATAAAAAAAAAATTTAAGGCGATGATAGCTCAGTGGTAGTGACGTCGGATACCGAGACAAAGGTCCCGGGTTCGAATCCTACAATGAGCTTGAGCTTTCGGTGAAGGAAAACATCGTGAGGAAACCATAGCACGGTGGTAGGGTACTTAGGGTACCCTCAAGTTGAAAATCTGTCGCCAAGCACCTATCCGTGTGTTCCGTCAGCTGCACTTGAGAGCCAGTTCCTTCTAGGCTTTGTGTGCTTACCACCTTCGACCACATCATCACTTACCATAGTGAGATTGTGGTCAAACACAGGCCTATACACAGTAAAAAAAAAAAATTTACATACTATTACAGAGCTGTCGTCTTGTAAGTAGTAACCCTGGCCTAGTTTCCGATCTAATAATCTACAACTGTATCATCCTCTTGTTTGAATCTAAGCTGGCAACTGAGTAAGAGTTATGTGGACTGTATCTTCTTCTAATGATTGAACATAAACATTCAACGGCAGCGTATACCATAATAACAGGTGGAGATTTCGAGATGGCATATTTTCGAAATCTATGTTCGGTTAGTCATGCTGAACAACTTTTATTACGGGAACAACGCAGATATTTTCAAAAAGAAAAAAAAAACCTCCCAGTATATTTGGCCATTAGCGTCAGTGTCTCAAAGAAGCATGGTTATCTATCTATCGATCTCTTCCAGCTATGCTTAAAACTTCTCTTTTAGCCTTAGTCAACGCCATTATTTGCCACAGCTTTCTTTTTATTATATTTAGATTGTGCTCTACAATATGCGAAAAACTGTATAGGATTATATCGCGTTATGACATGATATTTTATTGTTTCCTATCTACATATATCCCACACGTATAAGTCGTTTAAATCTTCATACGTACTTCAAGTTAATCACATAGTTATGTTATAATACAATAACATTGATTTCCATTGCAAAACACACCGACATTGTCGCAAATGTGTCATTGTGTCTGTCGATCGTTGTTTCATGTCTTTCTTTTGTTTAATTCACACGTATCGACGTATTGTTCCTGCATTAATAATGTTAATGAAATTACCATTTGCTGCCAATCGTAGAATAAAGGTAAATCTATTTGTATCACCACAAATGTGGGAATTTGGGATTATGTCGTAAATAGAATGGATGCGAAAAAAGGGTGCAAAGAGACTTTATAGAAAACAGTTACCTATGGTACTTATCAGAAGGACTACAGAATAAATAAATGTGTCTTAACTCCGAATACCTACTGATTTTTATGTTGTTAAACCTATTTTATACCATAAATATCTTCTCTGCAAAATCTTTGCATGAATCAATTTCAATTACTTTTTGTCACGTTCTTTGAATAACCTTTGGATCAATTTCTTTAGAAGATAATCTCGCTTGGCAATTTAATTGTAGCTATGATTTAAGTTATATTGGGATCGTTATCACTTTTGCCTATTTGTCGACTCATCATCCATATTTGCTAGAATTATGTTTCTATAGTTGGAACTATGTTATTTACATCTGAATCTTCCGACTTCCGTAAACTGCCGATAGGTAAGGTTCTGCAATTTCCGTATACCTCCACAAGTCTATGCTATATGATGCGCTTTTGGATTCCAATTTATGAATCGTCTAGATTCTAAGATTGTCCATTTCTTTTCATAAACAAACAGATTTGTTACGAGGTGGGAAATTTGAATTTTAACGAGATTTTCTTTTTTTTTACATTCGTAGAACAATATGGATACATATTTCAGTGATTCGCGACCATAGTAGTTCATTTAGCATATTGTAGAATTGATACTTTACTACTAGTTTAAGATTAACTATTTTTGTACATTTCCCAAAATAGTAAGTTTTACGGTTTTTAGAGAAACCTTGAGAAATATTCAAATATGGCTCATATTATACAAAAAACATTCATAACACAAAAAAAAAATCGAAACAATTCAAACCCGCCTCGCAACTTTACCCTTAAGTATTTCTTATAAATCTCTTAATTTGTACAGCAAGTACCTATAATCCGATTAACAATTTTTCGGGCCATCTAAATATGATTAACTTAAGTTTACAATAAATATTCAGCTCAATAATGCAGTTTCAGATTCGAATACTGCTAGTTGGAACAAAGCAAATACATGCTTTATTTGTATATGTCTATTGAAATCATATTCAATGCAATCAAAATGTTTGCTGAGCTCTGGTATACGAAGCTTAAAATGTTAATTTGTAGAATCGCTATTATTTCATTCGTTAGAATAAATGAGATTGGTAGCTTTGAATTGTTTGAGATAATCACTAAAGGCAATAATAGTTCGAGTTTTATCTTCATTGAAGTAGTTATTTAATGTATCCTTTAATAATAATAATAATAATAATTTATTTTGCAGGAAATGTGGTATAACAATACGGTCTTAATTATATCTAGTACATGGTTCTCACCTTTCACCAGAAACTGGCATGCAAAATTTAATTCATATACAATTAACACGGTATGCCCGCACTTATAAATTCAAAATTTAAAATTAAAAGTGACAAATTGAGTAAACTCCTTTTTTTTAGGTCAGCTAGAAACTTTATAAATAACACGTACCTATTTTAAAATTTTGCTAATTATCACATTATATTGTATCAAATTAGGTATGTCAATCAAATAATAATTATTAATTACATAAAAATAATACAATTCATTTCTTAAAATTATTTAAATATTCTTCTACCGAATAGAAACATTGTTGGACCAGCCATTTCTTCAGTTTGCCCTTAAAAAAAATTGAGGGTACATTTTTAAGGTCCTCTGGGAGCTTATTATACATTTTAATAGCCATTGGATAACTGTTTCTGTTGTACAGCGTAGTTTTCATTTTAGGCAATATAAGTTTATTAGGATACCTCGAACTAAAATTACATGCGCTTGTCATTTTCTTAAACAAAAGTGGATGCGATTTTACAAAATTGCATATTTCGAGAATGTATAAGGAAGGGACTGTGAGTAAATTATACTTTTGAAAAAGAGGTCGGCAAGATGTAAGACTGTCAACATCACAAAACGCACGTACACATTGTTTTTGAGCCAAGAAGGCTTTCTTTATGTGATAAGAGTTACCCCACAAAACAATACCATACCTGAGCAACGAACATACGTAACCATGATAAGCCTTGATTGCAGTATCAACACTGGAAATTTTTGCAAGCTTCCATAAGGCATACACAAATGAATTCAACTTTTTACAAATACTATTAATGTGATCAGACCATGAGCATCTATCATCCAGGAGAATGCCAAGAAATGTGGTCTGAGTAGACTCTTCAATTAATTGATCTTCAAAATGTATGTTTAAGCTATGCTTTTTACCATTTTTATTTAAAAATTGTATATATTTTGTTTTGCTTATGTTTACCTTCAAGTTATTTTGTCGTAGCCATAAAATTATAGCCCGAACTGTATTATTTATATGATCATTATAAGTTCTGGTATCATGACATGGAATAATAACGGATATGTCATCTGCAAATAGGGTACAGTCATAAGAAATAATATCTGGTAGATCATTTATATATATTAGGAAAAGTAAAGGTCCTAATATACTTCCTTGAGGTACTCCTACGCTATTTGTTTCAACTGTAGATTTGTAAAGTTTTTCAGTAAAACTTGAGTCAAGCTTTGATATTTGTACAAATTGATGTCTTTCATGTAAATAAGATTTAAGCCATTCATTTGCAATCCCTCTTATTCCGTATGCTTCACACTTCCGTAAGAGTAGAGTATGGGAAACAAAATCAAAAGCCCTACTCATATCAAAGAATATTGTGGTAACAGGTTTCCGATTATCGATGTTTTCAATAATTTTATTGACCAGAGTGAATGCTGCCAGTGTTGTTGATTTTCCTTTTTGGAAACCATTCTGCTCAACTTTAAGGATATTAAATTTTATCAAGAAATTAATTAATCGATTATACATAGCCTTTTCAATTATTTTAGATAAAACAGGTATAAGAGAAATGGGCCTATAGTTACCCATATCATTTAAATCACCTTTTTTGTATACTGGCTTTACTACAGAAAGTTTCAGAGCTATAGGAAATATACCGCTAGAAAATGAGAGGTTTATTAAGTAGCTTAATATTGGTGCAATTTCTTTTTTGCATGATTTCAATATTTTTGTTTCAATATTATCATAGCCAGTTGAATTAGTCATCTTAATAATAATAATAATAATAATAAAATTCTTTATTTGCAGGCAGAGGTACCCATAATGGTGCTTACTACTTAAAGCAGTAAATGTAAAATTAAAGCTAAAACACAATACACAATAGTGTTGAGGTCAATAGACTTACTTAGTAAAACTACACAATAGTGTAAAGGTCAATAGACATGTATAAATAAAACAGTAATTTAAAAATAGCAATAAAAACACGTTTAAAATCGACTATTTTCGGTTCTCATCCATATGAAGAGAAAGCCAATGTCTGAAGATTGGACTATTAAAATCGTGACACACAGCCCTCAGGATCGCATTCTGTGATCTCTGCAGTCTACCCCAAAATGACGCCACTCGCGTTCTAATTACGGCAAAGAAGTCAGGCACCCCCATCTCAGCGAACATACCAGACGCGCTGCAGTACCGCGGCTGACGCATGAGTATGCGAAAACAATCATTGTATTGCACCCTCATGGTACTATATACTTTTCGACGGTATTTAACCCAGAGTTGGCAGGTGTAGAAGCATTGACAAAAAGCATTGAAGAGTGTCAATTTTACCTCTTTGCTACACCTGCCAAACCTTCGCGCCAGCATGTTGCACCGTACAGAAAGTGCCCTCCTCTCACGTTCGATATCAGCGTCATCGTTCAGATTATCCGTAATAATATGACCAAGGTATTTGAACCGCTGCACCATCCTCACCACTGCTCCATTCAGCCGTAACACGGGAATATTCTCCGGACCCTTCCCTGCCCTAAATACCATCGCTTCGGTTTTATTTACATTATATTTCAGCCCATGTGCAGCTGCATAGTGCTCACAGACCGAAAGCAACCTACTTAATCCCTTGATCGAGGGGCTGAGGAGAACCATGTCATCGGCATAACTTAGGTTGTTTACACATAGTCCACCTATGTGACAGCCTATGCGAGTCCCCCGCAGCTCCTCGATCAGCCCATTCACGTAAATGTTGAAAAGGTCCGGAGATGTCAATCCACCTTGACGAACACCACATTCTAACTTATAGCTGCTAGAAAAAGCGTCGCCCCATTTAACTGTATTAGTTTGGCCCTCGTACCAAGCCCTCAACAGATCAACCACCTCCCCTGAAACACCTGAATCGCGCAGTTTTTTCCAAAGAATTGAATAATTCACTAGATCAAACGCACGACTCAGGTCGAGAAAACAAGCATACACTGATGTTTTGTGTTCCACGTAGTAGTTAACTGTATGTTTTAAACTTATAATGGCAGTATCTGTCGAAAGGCCAGGACGGAAGCCAAACTGTGCATCATCAATGCTAACATTCCTTAGCAGCTCAGGCTGGATCAGCCGCTCAAACACCTTACCCAATATTGTACCCAGAGATATAGGGCGGTAGTTAGCTGCAGAGCCACGATCACCAGTCTTGTTCTTTATTATCGGTACGACTATTGTCTTAGTAAGGTCTGGCGGAACAAACGAGTATTGAAGGCATAAGTTAAACAAACCTATTATTTTAATAACTTCATAATCATCAGTAGGTAATAGAAATATACTTGAATCTACTGCTTTTATGTTCAACTTGTCTACTAAGTTTTTAACATTAACACTATTACAATTCTTATTATCATTATTTGTCAAGTCAATATAATATTTATTAAATTTATTTGCTATGTCAATCGGATCAGTAATTACTTCATTATTACATATTAATTGGTTTATACTGGATTTTTCATAATATTTTGAATTACAACAGTTATCATTAATTAATTTCCATGTCGCTTTGCAGATGTTATCAGATTTGGCAATAAGTCTCGAGTTAGTTAGTTTTTGTGCATGATTTATACATTTTTTTAAAAGTTTAGTGTACTGTAAGTATTTCATTTTTGATGCAACATTCACAGTTTTATAATAATTAAAGCGTAGCTTTCTCTTAGTGACTGTAGATTTTTTTATACCCTTTGTAATCCATCGTGAGTGGTAAGTTTTATTATTAATTTTTATCTTCTGTATTGGAAAGCAAAGATCATAGAACAATTTGAGCGTATCGTGGAAAGCGTTAAAAGCACTGTTTATATCAAGGTTAGATAAAACATTAAGCCACGAAAGACTAGATAAACATTCACGAAATTTGTCTATGTATTCACTATTAAACATTCTTTTGTATCGAAACCAAGTAACAACTGGATGAGTTTTATTATTAATAGGAAAGGTTATAGACTGTGCCGTATTATGGTCTGACAGACCCAAATTATGAATGTCACTTGTGGCATCCGAGATATTACTTATAATATGATCCAAGCACGCATTTTTCCTCGTCGGTACAGCAATGTGTAACTTAAATTTATGACTTGACACAATTCTAATTAATTCGATTGATGCATTAGTTTCTTTAAGAGTATCAATATTAAGATCGCCAGCTAGAATAATTTTACGTCTAGTTTTATGCTTCAGTTTATTCATTAGGGATTCAAGTTTTTCAAAGAAAATATTTAGATTAGACCTTGGGGTTCTATAGATACAAATAATAATACATTTATATGCTGGAATATCGATTCCACAGCACTCAAATGTGGTTTCCTCTGACATTTCCTTTATGTATTTAAGCTCATGTGAGATTATAGTTTTTCGGCACAAGATACACACACCCCCCCTTTTTTGTTTACTTCTAGAGAAACTTGCGCCAAATTTAAATCCATCAATATTTATATTGCTTTCACTGCCAGACCTAATAAAAGTTTCACTAAAGCACATGATGTCAATGTTTATTTTATTTTCAGTAAGTTCTTGGACAGTTATATCAATGATTTCTCTCTTACTGACGATACCAGCAATATTTTGATGAAAAATGGTCAAAGAATTATTGGACTCATTAGTCTCGAAAAAAAATATCAGCTTTATTGTCTGACTGCATTTTCTGTATAAGCTTAGGCATCTTGGGGAAGTAATCTAGAATTGTTCTTTTTATCGGTTTTTGGCTTTCAGTGGCTTGAGTATTAACTTTTTTGTTTTTGATGTTCAGTCTATTGAAATAGTAAGGTATTGTCCCTTTCTTATACATTGACGATTCACATTTATTTGATTTTAATTTAGTCGCATGTCCCTTACGAATAGTATTAGATTTAAAATTTAAATATTTAGACTCGTAGTCTTTAGTATCAATTAAGTAATTGATTTTCTTGCATATATCTTCTTGGTTTTCAATGAAGAAGCAATTATTGAATTTATTGCACATTAATTTAATATTATAATTAAGCATTTTTTCATTAAGATATGGATTTTGAATTACATCTAAAACAATTATAGTGGTATCTCTAAATTTCTTTAATAAATTATATAGTTCAGAAATTACTATTGTTGGATTTCTATCATTTTCACCTATACACAGTACTAACTTGTCATTTTTATTTAACTTTAGGTCCTGGCATCCTGCTAAGACTTCATCCGTTAGGGCATTAGGTTTAGTCATTCCGGTTGTGCTATAATGTATATAATTTGTGTTCTTTCTTGAGTCCACAAGCATCGCAGCCAAACCTGTACACCGTTGAGAACCGAAAATGTAAATTTTTGGTTTAGAATTGTACTCTTTATTGATCTGTTCATTATTCTCGTTTGGATTAGTTTGTGTAGATATATCATTTTTTTGTGTTTGTGTGGATATCTCCACCCTTTCAGAAAAAGCAGATTCGTTAAAATCTAAATTTCTTGTGCCTAATATACTTTTCCTTCTTAATGTCCCTTTGTTTTTTGTCGAGCTAGATATTTTCAATAAATTCTCAATTTTGTATTCACATTTGGTTATTGTTTTTTCAAGACTTTTTTTTTCTAGTATAAGATTGTCTATTTCATTATGTGCAATCTCTAGTTTTTGTTTCAAATCAATTATTGTATCCTTGAGTTCATGTATTTCATCAAAGTCTCTTGTTGATAAATCAGGTAAGCTTCGCACAATGTCGGTTGATAACAATGAGTCTTCACTCACCATCCGAGGTAATGATTCATATGATTTATTAGGATTCATATTTTTTTTCCGAAAAGTTATATTGGAGTTATCCATTCAGATTCAAAATAGAAACTGTGTAGTGGTATTCACCGGGGCTCGAACCGTCGACCTTAGACGCGTTATGTACTCACGCCGTGATGTACTATACACCTGAGCTACGGCAACCGTTAACTTATGCGGCGAAAATAATAATCAGTATTCCCTTGTGGCTTGAATTATCTCGCTCTGACAAACTTGTTGCTATAGGTAATGACAACAAACTTGTGTGTCTTGCTCGCCTCACACGTTTTTTTACTTCATCAAAATTAATTTTGACATTTCTTTCAGTCAGTCAGGTTTATGAACTTCGAGCACAGACTATACGTGACGTAGTTTACGCCCTACGTTTGTTTTTTTGAGAAAGCGTGTGATTAAATTATAATATACTTTAGCAATATAATTGTTATAACAAACAAGAACTAAAATTAATACGAAGCACAGTATAAATTACGCTAATCACGCTAATGCTAAAGATGTATTTAGATAATCTTTAGATAATATCAGTGGTAATGAATCCTGCAAACACAAAACTATCTATAGTTATAATAAACGTATTAACTCATGCGATAATCTGAACCATATTCTCTTTTGCCAATTTAATTTCAGTAGCTTGAGCTATGCGTGAAAGTAGGACAGACAGACAAATATGGTTCAAAATATGTAGGTTTAGGATAGATTTGGCAGTCGTGAACACTAAAGTATCTTATGCTATCTGCAAGGAATCAATTTCTGTTTCGATTAAGGCAATGAAGACGGTACACTATTTCATGTATCGTGGAACTTTATGTAGACCATATGGAATGTTTCAATTGATTCCAATAGGTACATGGAGATACAATATCTTGTATCACGATAAGGCGATCGACATTCTTGATTATTTGTTATCATGCTCTCGTAAGTTGTGATAAGGACATTTTTCTACAATCTATTGTATTGAGTTAAACCATATCATTGTATTTGCAGGCGTCGTTGTAGTAAGCCCAAGTTCTAAGAGCTTGTCTGTCTGTCTCGCTTGTAACAGAGAATTTAACACGAAATATTTTTCGTACCCTAATTGGCAAAGAGGGTATTAATTTTCTCCACTTTTAAATTAGGGTTGTTTGTAGACAGTTGCTTTTCTCGGGACTTTCCGGAAATTGGAGCAAGATAAAGTGGTCCAAACGACACCGGACGTTCTTGAAGGCGTTAGTTTCTTATAAATCATTAAACACATAAGACTAGTTACTAGTCTTTTTTAGAAAATACATGTAAAAGAAAGTTAATATGAAACAAACTTTGAATAAATAATGTAGGTAGGTCTGAAATACCTGAAAGTTAACGCTTCAATAATAAATTACATTGAAATACTCTCAGGTAGAGGTATTCTGGTTTCTTTCAAGTCAAAAGTTAGACTCTTATATAATAAAGGTTATCTGAGAAAAAATTGATTGTTTGCTTCACAAGTTTTCGCTGATGGGTTTTTATTTTAGCAAAATGTTTTAGCGGAAGCTGTTGATTTTGATCAATATGTGCTGACTAAATATATTTTTGTTATGTCAAAATGGAAATTTATTATACATTTTATAAGCCAGCTTATTTACATTGGTATTTAATCCGTTGACGTTATAATACATTGGTAAACATAATATTATTCCGAAATAGATAAAACTTATAATAATTTTATTATTTATAGACCCGTTTGTCCAACGAGAGAAGGTTTCTAATAAAATTGTCAACCATAAGAAAAGTGCAGCGAAATAGTTGATTTATGACGATTTACAGTTTGACTTGGGTTTGTTGACTAATGTAACAGCTGTCAATCACCAACCGACGAACCGATATGGTGTGCGGAAAAACCAAAAATGGTTTATGTCACACCTTACCTTTAAGTTTTTTGTATTCTTTTAATAATAAATAAATAAATAAAAAATAATAATATAGAGATTAATAATATTGATTTTTTTGTAACAAATTAAACTTTTGTCTCATTTCATCTCTTTCTAACTAAACACATAAAAGGATCATCATCAATCTGGACTACTGTCCCGTAAATGCCAAATGCGTATACTAATTTGACAGCTTTGAACATTTTCTATCATTTTTCAATAATCTTTTTAGGAAAACGATTATTGATAATGCAATAATGTAATATTGTTCTAGTAAAAGAATACTGACCATGGGACATAACTATTCATACACCATTTTAAACAAAAATGTGTCGTTACGGATGTATTCTTAAATCTAGTAAATATAATCCGACATTTTACTTTTACCGGTATATCAGATGACTTCATTTCAAAACATCGACCTTGTCTCTATCGTAACATTCAAACTGCATTGTACTCTTACTAAAATGTCTATGAAATAGTGAGAAAATCTCAATATGTCGAAGTAAGTGTCCCAAAACTTCCTAAGTTATTGATGAGGTAAGCCGGCTATTGATGATACTAACTATTGCTAGAGTAAGGCCACATTATTACCTTGTAAGGCCCAGTTAAGAAGAAATATTTGACATCATTGTGTCTCCCTTTGCTCCACTGTTTGTCCCTTTTTGGCTGGCAAAAATGACATATTATCAATGATAAAAGAAAAAAACATCTTAAAAATAAAAATAAGCTATATGTAGGTACTCACATCAATAAGCAGTAACAATAAGAATAAATCCAAGGCCTGTGTGCATGTAGTGTACATTCATTGGCCTGCAGGTTAGATACAGTGTGATGGTGTGACTGTCACGCCATAGCTAGGTCTCGGATTCGATCCCCATTCATGACAAATATTTGTGTGTATGCGATGTTGGTACATTACAAGTCTAGATGGAAAATATCTGTGTTTGTTTATATTTACAAGAGATATAATTATATAAACTGTCTGGTTTCCATAATACAAACTCTAGTTAGTTATGGATCAGATGGCCTTGTGTGATATTCGTCACAGAATATTTATTGCTCGTATTATTAACCATTTCCTTTTTATTTCAAAATACCATGTTGTAACCGTTGTAACTTATAAACCTGCATTGCTTAATTTTTCATAATGATTAAATATTATACCGGAACGGTTTGGTGACGTTATTACGAGGAGTATCGGTGCATGGTGTTGCCGCGATTAATAAATTAATTATGTATGCATGATATTCATCTGGCAGTAGGTTGCAACACTCGACATGAAAAACTTTCCGTTTAATGCTATGGTTTAATGTTACCATTGACCTGCTACACGGTTTGGAGGGGCCGGATGAAAATTCTGATGGAATTGTATATTTAAATAAAATAGTAAAGTTTTTTTACCCCCTTAGGGGTGAAATTTCAAGTTTTTTTTTTTGTTTTTTACTGTGTTTAGGCCTTTGTTTGACAACAATCTCACCATGGTAAGTGATGATGTGGCCGAAGGTGGTGAGCACACAAAGCCTAGAAGGATTTGGCTCTCAAGTGTAGCTGTCGGAACACACCGCTAGAAGCTTGGCGACAGATTTTCAAGTTGAGGGTGGTAGGCAGCCAGATGGGTACTATAAAGTATCCTACCACCGTGCTATGGTTTCCTCACAATGTTTACCTTGACCGAAAGCTCAAGCTCATTGTAGGATTCGAACCCGGGACCTTCGTCTTGGTATCCGACGTCACCACTGAACTATCATCGCTTTAAAAAGTTAATTTAACCTTTCTTAGTGCACATACCTGATAGAAGGAGCTGCAAACTTTCTTCTAGTTAGCTAGACGCACCGGTTTACGCTATGTGTTGTTGAAGTCAGTCGGTTTTATTTAGTTTTTATCTAAAAAGTATTTATTAATAAACCATTTGTTATTAACGTAAACATATTTTTTTATAGTGAAAGTTAACAAATTAAGTGCAGTGTTTATAAACTGTAAATATTTTTGAATTGGGATGGCATTCGGCATTCCTAAGTGTTGTTGGATAAACCGTTAGCCATCCGCAGTGGTACACACGATCTATAGATCGTGATCCATAGATCATGGTGTCGTCATCGCCGCGCGCGCAGGCTCGCTCGCAACATGACGTCGACCCAGAAAGAATAAAAGCTTACTCCGTGAGTACTTGTTGTTTTGGTTTGCGTAACACTCGGGTACATTACGATAATTTTTATATAGATACTAGTTATGTAATTGAGTACTTTGTAAATGCTATCTCTTCTTTGGATAGTGGGTGTTTGTATGAATTTAGTGTCAAGCCAGTAGGTGTAAAAACTTTGTTTTGATGGCATAAATACCATTGCCAAATCTACCACGGCCGTACAATCTTGTAACTTAGAAAAGATTATGATTGTAGTGATTTATATGAAAATGTAAACATGACCCCGACGTGATTTGAACACGCAACCTTCTGATCTGGAGTCAGACGCGCTACCGTTGCGCCACGGAGTCGATGATACATTTTACATAAATAACCATCTATCACATCTAGATTTTCTGAAAATTCTATCACTTATGGAAAGCTACATTGTCCCCATGTGCTAAAGGCTACTTTTCGCCCCGGGAACACGGGTGAAACCTCGGGGGACAACTAGTCTCAAAGCTAGAATCTTGAAAAAGGAATATTGAGGATATTTAAATACCTATGACCTATGGAACGTCCATCAATAGTCAAACATAACTGAATGCCCCGAGGGTTGACATGGACTGTAATAGAAAAAGGTAACAAAATTACTTGTATACCTACTTGTCATTTTAGGGTTACGTGTTACGTAAGTAGTTCCTTTGCTACCACGGGTATGGAATTTTTAACCGACTTCAAAAAAAGGAGGAGGTTCTCAATTCGGTTTGTATGTTTTTTTTTTTGTTACTCATATCTCGATATTAACCGATTTGGAAAATTCCTTTTTTTGTTTGGAAGCGTACTCTTCCCGTTTGGTCCCATTGTCATCAGGTCAGGATTTGATTACTTTTTAGGCTACTTTGAAGTCGGTTAAGTTTTATGAAAAACCAGTATTTTTGTTTCTGACCTTTTAAACTTTAACCCCCTTATTAATAAATAAGTAAGTGGTGTAAGTCAGTCTCGTAACACCCAGGTATTAAGATAGACCCATCGCTTTTAGTTTATATGACATTAGAAAGTGACGGATATATTTAAAACCTAGGTATTACTATACTTGACTTACAACTTATTTATTAATAAGGGGGATAAGGGTCCACACGAGCGATATCGCTCGGCGATTAACGCTGAAAATACCTGTCAAATCGTGAAATTTCATTCTTCACACGCAGCTGTCATAAGTATATTAACTACGTATAGTGTAACAAACCCAGGGTTTGAACTTGTGACCTTTTTTGTAGCTTGTGATTTATAGAACCTTCCAATTTCAAAACAGTTTAATTTTCCATTTAGGCTGCCATGGGAACCTCTGTTGGTATAAAAGTAACTGTAACAAATTATATAGACCAATTATAGGTGTTCGGCGGCCGTTGTACAAGTTATTGGAGTATTGCGTGGACTGTGAGAGTTGAGGCTATAGAACCAGCCGGTATGTTGTTTTAATACATGTGTCCAATTTGACTTATAGCCTTCTTGTTATTCCTGGTTTCTCTACGGTAACCAGTTCCTTGTTTCAGGATTTACTTTTGCCAGTGTAGAGTTGTCTAAGTTCTAGTAATTTTAAATCATTACACAGTCAAGTCAACTAACTAACTACTTAAATGCTTTAATCGTCATCATCAGCCTATAATGTCACACTGCTGAGCACAGGCCTCCTTTCACTAATGAGGGTGAGAGGGACTGGGCGATAATCCATCACGCCCACTGCTGATTGGTGGAGGTAGGCTAGTGGTCAACCTGCTGTTGGAATTTTTCAAGCCGCCTATGAGGCATCCAACTAGCTTAACGACTATCAAAATTAAGTGATAACCGGGACCAACGGCTTTACGTGCCTTCCGAAGCACGGAAACGCTCGATTTGAAATACCGATAGGCGGTCACTCATCCAGGTACCGACCACGGCAGACGTAGCTTAACTTTGCCGATCGTTTAAGAACGGCTAATCATGCTACACCACGAGAACTTCAATACAAGATGCTTTAATGCAAGATCTTATTTATAAAGACTTCCATCTGCACACATCTTCAGCTTAGCTTCATTACCAAAATGCACTTTCAAGTAAATACTTTAAATTGTAAAATTGAATGCCGTTTGTGTAGCTTCATGGGAGCGGCCCGTAATGTCGCGTTCTAATTCTAACGTTGCGAAACAATCATGTAATCGTTGTCTAACAGAGTTCCTATCAGATGCCGTAACTTAGGTTTAACAACGTTGTTTGATGAGTGGTAAAACTTTTTTTTTTTTTTATACCACTTAGGTGGCAAAAAAGCCTACGGCCCGCCTGATGGTAAGCGGTTACCGTAGCCTATGGACGCTTGCAACACCAGGGGTATCACGCGCGCGTTGCCGACCCTGCAGAAATCTCTTCACACCCCTTTTGAAGAACCCCATGCTGTACTCCATTGGGAAAACCACGGCGGGGAGCTCATTCCACAGTCTGAGCGTCCGCGGAAGGAAGCTCCTTTGAGCCCGTACAATACGAAACAATTCAGGTTTCAATATGTGAGGATGGACTCCCCGTCGATGTCGAGAGTTGCGATGGTAGAAAGTAGTCGTGGGCATCATCTTAAACAATTCTTCAGAACACCGTCCGTTGTACAAGCGGTAGAACACACATAAGGAGGCAAAGTCTCTCCTCAGACTGAGGGACTCTAAACCGCTTGTGACTAAGGAACTAGTGAGAAAAGAAAATAATCACCAACTGAGATTTTAGTGCCTACCATTATACTACCGAGAAAAGGATCACTGTAGGGAAACGAGAATGTATATTTTCAAATAAGTATCACGGTGAAATTGTCGTCAACATAAATAAAAGCTTTGCAATGGAAGACGGTCTTCAACAGTGCGGCCGCCGAGAGGATTCGTTTCTGACACTTGTTAACATTGACCAAATCACGGAAACGATCCGATTATGATGGGTCTTTCACTAAGCTATGCCTGAGAAAATACTGAAGCTACCTGTGAAAGTACTCTCGGAATAGGATTAGACGTTTCCGAGAAAAGCCCAATATTAATTGGCGTCAAATACGCATTCTCTCGGCAGTCACACTGTACAGATTTTGAAGAATGATTCTTTAATTGGGTGGGACCAACTCTGAAATCGTTTATTCCTCGGCTGGATCATAAATTTTCGATTAGTCGAGTCAGTATAGTTGATTTGTAAACACCAGATCCAAGTGCCAGGTTCAAAACTGAATTTATAAAGAAATCCTGCTATGATTTTTGCATAAATAATACATAAATGATAACTGTTATGTAACCTCTTACCTCAAATATGCAGATATTGGCTAACGTAGTAGTCTACAGCTACATAACCGGAACATTGTGGGGCCAAACGTTATGGCTAACTTTAAATTCAATCCGTTCTTCTAGAGTAATACTGGAATTAGACTCGGTTCAACGACGTGCCGAGCTCACAAGCGGTTTAGAGCCCCTCAGTCTGAGCTCTGTGGTCTGAGGAAAGACTTTGCCTCCTTATGTGTGTTCTACCGCTGTAGTATAACGATCAGTGTTCTGTAGAATTGTTTTAGCTGATGCCCACGGCTACCTTCCACCATGGCAACTCTCGCCATCGACGGGGAGATCATTTGTGGGTACTGTGCGGGCTCAAAGGAGCTTCCTTTCGCGGACGCTCAGACCGTGGAATGAGCTCCCCGCCGTGGTTTTCCCAATAGAGTAAAGCATGGGGTTCTTCAAAAGGGGTGTGAAGAGATTTCTGCAGGGTCGGCAACGCGCGCGTGATACCTCTGGTGTTGCAAGCGTTCATAGACTACGGTAACCGCTTACCATCTAAGTGGTATAAAAAAATACATATTGGCATTGCAAGCAAGATGCAAAAAAGCTCGGCACTGTTATTGATGAGCAATTGTCACAATAAACGACTAATATTCTAATATAAGTCGTCCGACGAAGACGTCTAGATAGGACAATCGTGCGGGGTGTGAGGGGCGAGACGCGGGAAAACCGAGCCCGAACTGCGAACAAAACGATGTTAGTAGTTCGGGACACGACATTATAGTATAAGTTTTTTTCATTTTCTACGAGATCAATGGTGTCGGACGACTGTATGGTTTTATAGACTGTGCTTTTAGTAGCAATTAGAATTGTCGTAGTCGTTTTAATAAATTGGACAGAACACAATGATGAAACTTGATCTCCTATTGATGTTTCCTGTGAGAGACATATTCATGTTATTTTAACCTAAAAATAACTTCCCTATAAAGCAATCTAGTTGAAAAAATATAACATCCAATATCGTATCCATATATATTAATAGGTACCTACGTGACGTGGGCACTTGTACATTTATATGAAAAGTTGTTGATCAGTAAAAATGGATGACGTCAATACACCGTCCGACTTAGGGTTGGCGGTGTTAATATACAGGCTAGATTTTATACAAGGTGGCAAACATACGGCCCACTTGACGGTAAGCAATTACTGTTGCCTATAGACGCTTGCAACACCAGAGGTATCACTGGCGCTTTACTGACGCTCCTTTCACTCAAAGACGTTGAATATGAGATAAGAACAGCACAGCGCATCCTCATGGAGCCCTGGTGATCTTGCTCACAGCGGGAACACACCAAATTAGAGTAACGTTATTTGGCTGCGATCTTCTGTGAGATGGTTCCCTGAGAGGCTGGTCCGAATTTTGAATAGAACGAACTGTTAAACCTCTCTGTATTTCCAATTGAATAGGTACAGAATTATGCTTTATATAGCTCTTGTGGCCTACTTGAGAATGCAAGATTAGGATTACGATTGTGTTGCGAGGGGAGTTCGATTTCAGGCCCGTATTGTGGAAGAATACATTATCATATTTTTTTTATAAGTCTAAGTCGGTAAACAAGCATACGGCCCGCCTGATGGTAAGCGGTTACCGTAGCCATATGGACGCTTGCAACACACGAAGCATCGCTCACGCGTTACCGACCTTTCCCCCCTCCCCAATGATCTCTGGCGACCTTACTCATGCTCAGGAACACAACTTTACACAACTGGAGGGACTTCCCCAGTCTAGCTGCTCTTTGAGCGAATAAACGCTATGCTCTAAGATACCTCTCTTAAAATCAATCAATCAATAATCTCGTATGAGGATGTGGAGGACTATGTTCCAGTTCTTCTAGGCTCAAAATCAAAGCAGATATACTAGGTCGAAAAAACCAATAGCCCTACCACCTACTACTGAATTGAACTCCCAAGACTCATGCGTCAGAAAACTAAGAAAATAGGATCACAAGACCCTTTGCCTATTCCCTATTCGCTCGTAAAGCTGCCTTTCAAATTATTAATCTCGTAAGGTCATTAAACCTACTGTTACCGCCCCTGTCGACAACCCTGGCTCATAAGCAAGGGTATAAAAATGTCGTGATATCAAGCCGGGCCGTTTAGCGGGAAATGCACTGGAATATTCCGGATCAGCGCACTGGTACCCGAGTCATGGGGTCGCCGGACCAAATACATGGAATTGTTATTGCAACTTGGAAAACCTACTATGATTATTGTGAAAAGACCGTAGTGGACATTTTGAGCATTTTAGTTGATGTAGAAGCCATTTCTTTGCTAGGCTAAAGTGCACCTATCGCCTTGGCCGTCAGTTCTTTCCTGTATTTTTTGGGTCTTCCACATTAGGCCACAAAATCTTGATTATATTGTTCACATAGTTGAGTCATTCCGGTGCTTGAAAAGATCTATTTTTCCTGATCCGTCTCTCTCTACCTCAGACTAAATTTTACTTCATGACGATGATCCTATTTCTTGCAATTGTTTTTGTTAATAGCTCATCTCCGTCGTACAAAGCACACCTCTATATCAAAACCCTGCGCATTGATTCATTATACGCTATATTGTGAATTATTACAGTAATTAGTTCGCTGGATGTGATGCGTTCAGTGATAGGACCTAGCTCTTGGTATACAATATTTTGTATATTGATGCTTATAACCTTAGATGTCTTGAAGGCTAGATTGAATAGGCATTTTCATTCTAGGGCCAGTCGATGGCCAAACCCTAAACGACGGGGAGCCCATCCTCCACACATGGAAACCAGAATTATTTCGGCTCAAAGGATCTTCCTTCAGCAGAAGCTCAGACAGTGGAATGAGCTCCCCGCCGTGGTTTTCCCAATGAAGTAAAGCATAGGGTTCTTCAAAAAGGGTGTAAAGAGATACCACCAGGCGGGGCTGCTTGTTTGCCACCGTAGTGGTAAAAAAACCAGTAAAAAAAGTCTATCGTCTGCTCTTTAGTGGCCTTTTACGAAATCGATGTGAAAACTATTTATGGATTTTCGATAGATATCCTTGTGGGGTATCGGATAATTTTACAAAGAGCATTTCGGATTCAAACAAGGGAATAATTCCCGAAATTGGGGTTCGCAATATCATTACAGGCTTCACGTGTTAGGTGATCGGATTACACCACATCACAGGCAGGCATTTAAGCTCTTCCAAAGACGAAACCTTTAGGTATTGAACCTACGCAAAAGCGTTATTGCATACCAACCATTTTATGTTAAAAATTCAATTTAATCCCTAAATTCCTCAAGAGGTATTGAGAATTTATCGGGTTTTGACCGTGTTATATAAAAAGAGCTTTGATATTCCTCATGCACTTTACTGTATAACCATCAGTTAACCTTAAAAGATTAAATTCTCCTGATAAATAATGGAACTAGCTAATGACCAGCATATTTGAAATGGAAGTTCCTCTATTAGGCTCGCTTAAAACTTCCAGACTGCTTTAGACAAGTTGTGAATGCCGCATTACCCCAAATATTTTGTCCGGACAGGACTAATTTGGGTGTTCATCGAGTGGGCTTTGGGCATACGTATAAAAATTAAAATTTTCTATAATTACTATTTTTTTAAATGCGAATGTGAGTTTATTTATTTATTTGTTTGTTACGCTTTCACGCCTTAACTTACTCAACGATCATCATGAAGTGAATGAATTTTTTTATCCCCAGAAGGTTGGTGAAACCGCGGCGGACAGCTAGTTTCATATACATATCTATGTTAGTAATTAACTCTGGAAAATCGGAAATAACAAAACTAAAATATCTAACAATCTCATCTCGTTATTGTCTTATTTTTCTTGTTAACGAGGTACAAGGGTACATTTCCAGCTATTTACTGAACAATAACATCGTAGAGAACAACAGGATGTTATCGAAGCCGTGTAAACTGCCTTTTCTAGTAAAGAAAACATCGTAGAAATGGCATTTATTTATCAGTAACTGCATTATTATACACATTGCGCTATTTGCCTAAAGAAATTCGTCAGGTGTTATTTTATTGGGGCCACCTCGTAAATACTTAAGTGCGGCCCTGGATTTCATAGCATTACTCTCAGTCTGGTGGCTGCAATTTTCCTTATTGCCTATTACTGCGCTGATCAAATAATATAAACTGAATTTTAGAATAGAAATTGTTTTTATTTTTTCTTGTACGTCCGTGATTTCTCTAGTTGATGTAAGTTTGAGAATATTTTTTTGTTAGCCTGGCCTAGATATTGTTAACTTTAGTATCTCCATAGACAAGTCACAACAATGATAATTCAAATTTATTAAGCAAAATACTCGTGACACTCCAAATCCATATATGGGATGTTTTGACTTCCAAAACAAAGCTTTAGCATACAATGCATAGCATACGATGGTCGCATAATTTCGTCCGCTTTTGTTTGCCGATGCTGTGACGTCAGTCGTTGCTATGGATACACAGTGTATGATAACAGAGATTAGGTAGCCAAGCATAGCATTGATTAGCAGCTTAGCAGCAAAATATTTTCCTTGGAAAACACCAGTTTAATACAGTCGAAGCAGATTTTATTATTCTTTGCGAATATAATGAAAGCTTGTTAAATCTTACATTCTATAAGATTTTAATCATTATCAGAATCAGTGAGATAAAAAAGTATCTATTTTCAGAAATATCGACTACACCAGACACCTACTAAGTTTTTAACATGATTTTCTCTGATTGTCCATCGTTTCGATAATGATGGATCATTACTTGAACAACTTCGTAGGAACAATCTTGAGCTATCCATTAGCCATCAAAATGCTTCTAATATAATAAATGTTTGTGTGAATGTACACAGTACGAATTAACAAAATTCTTTGATTTCGGTTAATTATAAGACACTAAAGTCTTTCATAAATCATTAAATCCCATGTTTCTTTTCACAGGAACAGCTACGACAACGCAAAGAGGTGGAAGAGCGGATCGCAGCGCAAAATGAGTTCCTCCGCACTTCACTACGAGGTTCCAACAAGCTCCAAGCCTTGGAGTCCAATCCTCCTTCGTCAGGGACCGCGTTTGTCAACGATGCCTACGATGATGATGTTAGTGATGACTCTACGCAGCTGTATGCTGTTGTTGGTGAGCACTTTTTTATCTTATGTTAGCCAGATTAGATTGTGGCAGTGATATTTGCTGGTAATGACATTTATAATTTTACTGTTTTACCGGATGGCACAAGATTTTAGCTTACCTTTTTTATAATGAGTTCGAGGTATCTTTTAGGTAATTTTTAGAGATACTTGAACTCCAGTATAGAGTAACGGCAATCGTGGATGAAGAATAATTAATAGAAGAATGTTGTAAAACAGTCGCGTCAAAAATAGTGGTATGCCAAAATGCCAACGCATATTTCAAAATATACTCCCAAATTTTAATCCAACTGCCCTGCAGGCATAGATATATAGCCCTATGAGATTAGTATTCGAAACAGAAAATTAAACCTAGTTTAACGATTTTTAACCTTATCGTCTTCCATTCTCACAGGGCTGGTCAAATAAGATTACCTAAACATGTTTGGAATATTAATAAACCTTATATGAAGTTTATGGGAGCTTAAAATGCAAACTACTAGCACAGAGCACAGGTGATGCGATCACGTTACTTCCACTTCACATGCCAATAGTTCGAGGCCCTCGCTCGGTTTTATATTAGGTGTTAACTGGGACGCCCCGGATGGATAGATTACCAGCTAAAATTGTTATAATATACTGACACAACCCTTTGATGTTAATAAAATGTGCTCGTGTATTTGAAGCACAATTGACATGTTTATATTTAAAGCATTTTTTCCGGCAATATAATTTAATATCACGATCATTTGGAATAGCCAGGAATAGCTTTATACTTTTCTAGCCTGATGAACTGGTAAATTTATTAAGAAGGACAAGAGCTCTACAGTAACAATAACTATGCCTATATTGACTTGACCTTTAAAATAGATTCCAAGTGAGTCGTACGTACCTCACTGGATAGTAGTTTAGCGAGACGACAAATCCGTCGATCTTGCTAGATTTAATCTTTGGCAAACTCGTTTCCATGTAATTTCCGATCGTTCGATCAATCGGACACTTTTGAAATTGATCATGCAATTCTATAACTATATTTAAAAATATTTTACCTCTCACAGATTACCAAGAAGTATGTGCAGCTCTCACAAGAGTGCAAAAAGCTTTGGGAGCGAGTGGAGAATCCGCGTTGGCAGCAAGAGTGGCAGGAGCTGCGGGAGCCCTCATCTGTCCTGCGTTAAGAACTGCCTTAGCTACAAGGACCGCAGTATTAACAGCAGTTAGGCATAAACGACCAGGACTATCGCCTCCACACACTCATCGAGCTACGGACAGGTTGAAAGACGTGAGTTGCTTACATAATTTTTAAGGGTTTTTGACTCATTGAGTAGTCTTGTTTGTGATTCCTCGGAAATAAGGATATTCGTTGTGGTTATTTAAACGTGGCTGTAATTTTTGATGATCGTATGATCTACTCTGACGCAAGTTTCGCAAGTAGATGCTAATGTAGTTCAATTAAAAATAACTATCACATTTGCGGACTGCGACTTATTATTATAGTCATCCATTATTTTATGACTAAGTTAGGGTAAAATTATATTCCTCCAAAGAGATTAAAAGAAAATTTAAATTTTGTCATCACACAGTGCATGGATGTACTAGGCGCGCAGACGGCATCAGGAGGCGAATCGTCAGCGATAGCGGCAGAGCTGCTATCAATACTAGGTGGTTTAGAGCTGGAGAGCCTCATCCAAGCTCACGATCAAGCAGCAGCGTTGTTAGACCCAACATGTTTCAATAGAGGGAAGAGGCATAAGGTTAGTAATTTGTAGATGAACATTTTGCTCACTTAGAAATGTACGATCAGTTATCTCAGTCTTAAAATCTCTTGAAAATGGCCGATTTATATAGACTGCGCAACTTACATCTCACCCATTGTAAGAACTTTTTAGATCACACTTCGCCACAAGTCCATTTTCGCTAATAGTCGGTCATTTCTCGCAGATCACCTACAAAAACGTTCGAATAATGTAGCCGCTTTGTCACCGACTGTATCAATCTAAACTTTCCTATTCCGTAACGGAGGGTAGTTTTTCACTTGGAATAATTTCATTAATGGTAATGTTGTATTT
The DNA here is from genome assembly GCA_947623365.1 of Achlya flavicornis. Taxonomy (NCBI): domain Eukaryota; kingdom Metazoa; phylum Arthropoda; class Insecta; order Lepidoptera; family Drepanidae; genus Achlya; species Achlya flavicornis. The sequence goes on from OX392482.1 coordinate 13,617,838, forward strand.
GCATATTTCAGAGTGGCAACAACTACAATCACAAAGATAACGATAAAGGTTTAACGGCGCATTCCCCGGACGATCCGAGTGAACACATCAAAATTATTAAAATAGAAAAGACTAACGAACCGCTTGGTAAGTCCATTGAAATAAAAGTGATCATTAATCAATTTCACGTCATTAAGACTAGACGGAAGCTCATATGCATATTGAAAGTGATGTTAGGCAGTTAGATGACGTAAGTGATGATCTTTATAGATTGAACTGCTATATAGATACATCGATTCTTGTTTCATTTCTAAAATTGTTTTAACCGACTTCAAAAAAAGGAGGAGGTTCTCAATTCGGTTGTATATTTTTTTTTGTTACCGTCATAACTCCGTCCAGATTATAGAATAATTCAGATGGAGCGCGCGGAACACGAAAGTGAAGCCAAAAAAGCAAATACAAATTGAAAATCTGATACCTGGTATTCGTTTTCCAGTTTGTATTTGCATTGTTTAACCACAGTTTCTTAATAAAGGAGTGTTTTTCACTACATAAAGTTTGTTAAACAAAGCAAATACACATTCAAAAGCGAATACCAGGTACGTGTTTTTCAATTTGTATTTGCTTTTTTGGCCTCACTCCCTTGTTCCGCGCGCTCCATCTGCCTTATTCTGTAATCTGTGAACTCCGTCATTTATCAACCGATTTGGAAAATTCTTTTTTTGTCTGGAAGGGTACACTTCCCGTTTGGTCCCATTGTCATCAGATCAGGATTTGATTACTTCTTAGTGTACTTTGAAGTCGGTTTAAGTTTTTTGTAAAACATTCCTATTAGGTATTGTATCACAAATCACAGTATCAGTAAAGGATTTATTTTATTTGGGTGATGAGTAGCAATATTCAAATAATGAGTTGAATGGAAAATACATGCATATTCCTTAGAGTTATGGCAGATGATAAATAAATATTACGAAATTCATTACAATAATCAAATTATATGTAAGTGAAGACAAATAGCCTCTAATAGCGGTTGGAATGTTGCTTTTATTGAGCTGGCAATAGACTTATGAAAGGCTAGTCTCATAACAAAACTTTACGCATAAGATTTTCATTCCATATCACTAATAATAATCGCGTGCTGAGCGACCCATTATTTTCCAAACAATATTATAAAAAATGTAAACAAAGGCATGTCTTCCATTATAACTGAAGTCAGATGACTTGCAGATGAAACAATTCACAATAAGTGAATGCATTATTTATATTGTATAAGACCGCTCATAGGAAATATGTGTTTTATGTTGATGATTTGTTAACAGGTGCTACAGTGAGGAATGAGGGCGAGGCTGTTATTATAGGGAGGATAGTGAGGGGAGGGGCCGCGGAGAAGTCTGGCCTGTTGCACGAAGGTGATGAGGTAAGCGGTGATCAAGGTGGCATTTTTGACCTTGATTTTATTAAATATAACCATTTTGTGATTGACTAAGTATATTGATGATTTCTAAGGTTTATGTCTGATTCAATAAATAATGTAGTGCTTTATTGAGTAGAACTTGTAGCGATGCGACCTCTCCTATTTCAATTATTGCTTCTGGTCACAAATAATATTTCCAACATATTATTCTAATTTATAAATGTTCAAATTTTCAAACAATCAAATATTTATTGAATAAAAAGAAATAAAAATTACCAGTGTAGTTCAAATAGTACAGGTCGGTTAACGAAAGCTGGCACGTTCACAGTACTCATAAATTTGCAATCAGTCAAGTCTAATGGACGAATGCAAAAATAGACCACTCTATATTTATGAGCAGTAGCACAAGCAAAACAATAACTGTCTCCTTCATACTCATAAGCTTGACTTTGCGCGAGAGAGACGGTGTAAATGTGTTGAAACGTGCCAGCTTTAGTTAACCGACCTGTACAATGTGACAAACTTACTTATTCATTAACAACTTTTACAATGAGATCAGTTGTGAAATTGCAAACAAAATATACATTTCGATCTAGCGAGTTTGATGATTTTTTGTATGTAGTTAGATTCTATTTCGCGATTTTAATGTTGGTCCCATACTTAAAGTTATTGATGAGTAGGTACTACCATACGATGAAGGAAGTGCTTCGGTGAATAAAAAAATAACTCTGTATAAGGCAACTATCGAAAGAAATTCTATCTCTAGGCAGCTTAGTTACAAGATCAAGTTGATGATTATGAGTAGATATTGAGTAATCTTTTGTATTTTTTCTTATTTTGGGAATTTCTTAATTGATAAATCGGTCATCATCTGCCTGCCCTGTTCCCAATCAATTGGGGTCGGCGCAATATGTACGCTTCTTCCATTCATCTCTTCTATCCGTCATACTAGTATCCACTCCTTTCTTACCCATATCATCTTTCACACAATCCATCCATCTCTTTTTCGGTCTTCCTCTTCCCGTATATCCATCCACTTTCATATTCATAACTTTTTTAGTGACGTGGCTTTCATTTCTCCTCATAACATGTCCATACCATGATAAACGGTTCCCTCTTAACTTTTCAGTCACTGGCGCTACTTTCAGTCTTTAATTGATAAATCGGTGTGTAATGTATTTCACTCGGTCAGTGGCGGATTCAGGATTTCGATTTGAGGGGGGCTGAGGGCTTGACCAAACTAAGGTTAGACTTTATGAAGATTTGTCAGAGTTAGATCCGGATGCTTTTGGGGGAGGGGGAGGCTCAAGAGAGCCTTTTAGTCCCCCGCCTGTATCTGTTACTGCACTCGGCTATTCATGTTTGCGTATTTGGCATATGTTCGCCATGTGTAGACAAATTAATGAATATAACGCGTCACATCACATTAACGAAAAGGTTTGGTAATGGCGGCTTGTTCTTGTATTGACAGTTTGTAACACAGATATAAATGTAATAGAGGAACACTCCCTTAGAGTAGTAATACCGAGCAATCCGATTCCGAAGTAGTCAGTGATTTTGAACAGTAATCAGCGTGTGTTCCTGACTTGCTAATCAGAGCCCATGTGTTCTTGTCTTAACCAATCAGAGCGCATTGTCGGCGGTAGCAAATTGACGGAATAGATTGCAAGCAAAATCAACGTTATTACGCTTCTTTGGGTTAATTGTTCGATGATACATGTACTTCGTGTGCCAAAAGGGTACATACACGCAGGATGGAGGGACTTGCATTATCTATTTAGTTCTTTGCCTGTAGAGATATAAATCTAAATATCTGTGTTAGAAACTGTCAATTACAAGTGTAAGCTGCCATAATCAATTTTTGTTGAATGTAACGCGTTATGCCTATGTTGTGTTGTCGTCTAGCTGCTGGAGGTGAACGGCGTGGGTATGCGCGGCAAGTCTGTGCACGAGGTGTGCCAGGTGCTGGGCGCGCTGTCGGGCACGCTGTCCGTGGTGGCGCGCGCGGGGGGCGCGGCGGCCGCGCTCGCGCACGCGCAGCCCGCCGCGCACCGCGTGCTGCACGTGCGCGCGCACTTCGACTACGACCCCGAGGATGACGTCTACATACCCTGTCGAGAGCTAGGTCAGTCAACACTACATCGAACTTACCTATATCATCGGGCATCGGGAATATGACCTCGTGCTTATAGGGTATTTTTTGTAACGACCCTCTTTATTTTAAATTTTTATCCTAGCCATATGTACGCTAGCAACACGACGTATCACTCACGCGTTACCAAACTTTCCCCCCTCCCCGATGAGTTCTGGCGACCTTACTCTCGCGCAGGAACAAAACATAAAGTTATTTGACTGCGGTATTCTGTAAGGTCGGTAATTTGCAAGAAATCCTTAGTACACATCATCAATTTTTTCATTCAATACAAAGGTATGCAACCAATATCTGAAATATATAATCTGAATATCTGAAGCTTTAAGTCAACTTATATAGATTCTTTGAGTCTCAAGGGTCCAATTCTTTCTTAACTATTATAGTTTACAGAATAATAATACCTTCAATATTGTTCCAGGCATTAGTTTCCAAAAAGGCGACGTGTTACATGTGATCAGCCGCGAGGACCCCAACTGGTGGCAAGCGTTCCGCGAAGGGGAGGAGGACCAGACCCTAGCTGGACTTATACCTAGTCAGGCTTTCCAACATCAGTAAGTCATTCACTTTACTAGATTTTAAATGTAACTTTATGAGGGCTATTTTCAAAATTGAACTTTATCATATCCACATTGATAGTATTTATTTATTTATTTTTAAGAGATCGAACAGCATTACAGTGTATATTATAGTTACAAAATAATTGAGTTTATTATAACAGCTAAAATAGATCTCCTCAATTAAGCATACAAATGAGTAAAAACAAGAAAAAAGAGAAGAATATAGTAAGCATATATATTTATTTATTTATCACTTACTCATAAAAACGCCACCAATACACTTTTTAAATGGTCTTGGTGGCGTTTTTATGAGTAAGTGGTAAATAAATAAATAGAAAATATTAAAATAAATGTCTAACCATGATTTTGCTATCGGATCTCATCTTTTCAGTTCTTTTTCAATTATTCTAAATTCAACAATCTTCAGTATATTAACATATGTCTCCTTTTAAATGTAAGCTAACAAATGTGTGTGATTGCAGAAGGGAGTCGATGAAGCTGACGCTGGCGGGCGAGGCGGCGGCGCGCGACAAGCCGCGCAAGGGCGGCACGCTGCTGTGCGCCAAGAAGCCGCCGCGCAAGAAGAAGGGCAAGAAGGCCACCAGCGAGGCGGGCTACCCGCTCTACTCCACCTCCGGAGCTGATGGTGAGCTCACACATTTTGACACTCAAGATCAAAAAGTCATTTTAGGCCCTGGTAGGGCACGTATGTACGTTAAATTGGTGCATACAGTTGAATTTACCACCGGTTCGGAATACACTTAAACTGAGAAGACTCCGGCAAGAAAATCAGCAAGGCTCTAATAAGATTGTCAATATAGGTAAACCATACAAATAGATATACCTAGAAAGAGCGTCGCCATACTACACGAATATATGTATATAAAACAGGCCATCTTTTTTAGGCTGGTACAAGTAACGGCTACGTTTTACTCTCGCTCTGCATCATTCTGCAAGACATTATGTACAGTGCAACCGTGTATTATTATACTAACATCAGCATTTTACGCGCCATTCACAAATCCATCAATCAATTAAATCAGTTCACGTTTCGACCTATACCGCGGCGGGCGCGAAATCACTATCATAGCATCAGCATAGCATAGCATAGCAATCTTATTCTCAATTTTAAATAAACAGTTTTCTATCATATTTTACCTCTTTTAATGTCTACAAGGTGTACCGCGTACATCTTTTTGGTCCTTCGAGCCGAATCAAATTTTATTTATTTGCACGTTCAAAATTTATTTATTTTAGCATTATTATTTACTTTAATTTGATTTAGCCCCTAACAGTTCTGTTAGGGATTTTTTTTAAGCGTGAACAGCTTTGACGCTCGATCTGAATATATTTAATGTATGGTTTAAGACTCGGCCAACAGATATTTTACGTGACATTTACCTTTGACTTGTCCCGAGGTTGCAAAAAGCGTCAAAGTTTAGAATCTTTTATGTTTTTAAATGACTCTAAAGGAAGATAGCTGATATTTTTTCCTCTTATTTTTTTACTAAATACCTACAGTTGTCTTTGTTCTAGAATACGAACAAGAAGAGATCCTAACATACGAAGAGGTAGCGTTATATTACCCGCGAGCGTCCCACAAACGGCCCATAGTCCTCATCGGGCCCCCAAACATCGGTCGACATGAGCTCAGGCAGAGGCTCATGGAAGATAGCTCTAGATTTGCAGCTGCTGTACCTCGTAAGTATTCAATTAAATATATATATAAGAAGAATATAGGATGACGTCTAATTCATTGAATAAACTGAGCAAATATGGATTCATAAATAAGATATCACTAAAGATAAGATTAATACAAGTAATTATTTGTTCAGATACATCGCGACCCCGCAAAGACCACGAAGTACCAGGCCAGGACTACCACTTCATATCACGTACGCAGTTCGAAGCCGATATACTAAACAGGAAGTTTGTGGAACACGGGGAGTACGAGAAGGCTTATTACGGTTAGTATTTAACTATAGTATTGTGTTTGACCACAATACGTGATAATTTGCACTCAAAGCCCAGAAAATGCCTGCTAATGCAGCTGCTGCCTATTCTATTTAATATTGAGTCATAATGAGTATTGTTTAAAATGTTTATTATAACAATGAGCAAAATGCTTAGATAGAGGATATAACAGGAAAACTCGGTGTGCATTCAAATTACATCATACAAATATATCTTGGGACATTCCTCACACACGGTCATCTGATCCCAAACTAAGCAGAGGTTGTACTATGGAAACCAGATAACTGATATAATACATATACTACTTTTTGTTTGTAAATAAATACTTAATATACATAGTTACACCCAGACCCAGGACATATAGACATGTGCATGCACAAACTGCATCTTCTATGTGGGAGCAGAACCCACGACCTGCGGCGCCTTAGATAGAATCTTAACCAACCGCACCAATTGGCTCGTCATCATAATACTCCATTTCAATTCCATAAAGAGCAATCAATTTATCTAAATATATCCGCCTTTTGAATATATATTTTTTACTCCAGGTACATCATTAGAAGCGATACGAGAAGTAGTTAACTCAGGGAAGATCTGTGTGCTGAACCTTCATCCACAGTCGCTGAAGATCCTTCGCAACTCGGATCTGAAGCCCTATACAGTGTTCGTGGCACCGCCTAGCCTTGAGAAACTTAGGCAGAAGAAGATTAGGAACGGGGAAGCTTTCAAGGCAAGTATTTTTATACAGATGATGAATGATCGAAACAGTCGACAATAGAAAATACTTGACTTTATTAAAGTATATTAACAAATTCCTATTAAGTTATTATTCAATGTTTATTTGAGTACAGGTGCTTTTAATGAATGAGTTTACATTGTACCGTGAATTTAGCCCATTACCTTGTTGATGTTAGTAATAGAATTGAATTTTATATGCATTAAAGTTTACTGTCATCTACTTCATTTGTATATTTAGATGACATGATAATCATTTCTGATAGTTTTCATAACCGTGTCGTTTCTTTTTACAGGAGGAAGAATTGAAAGAAATAATAGCTACGGCGAGAGATATGGAACTACGATGGGGCCACTTGTTCGATATGATTATCATTAATAACGACACACAACGTGCCTACCAACAGCTTCTTAACGAAATAAATAGTCTCGAGAGGGAGCCGCAGTGGGTCCCGGCTCACTGGCTCAAGCATACCTAGCGAGAACCTACCGACGTTGCATGCAACGCAACTGAAAGACTGAATCGAGTCGATGACGACAAACAAAACAATCAATGTAACGTGAACATATGTGAAGATTGCGACGTAATAAACACGAGAGTAGAACATATGAAAGACCACAGAACGTTCAAACTGATACTAATGCTTGATATTATAACGCAAATGGTTTTACATTTGCTTTTCTACTTCCTGAACGTTTGCGAAAGGAAATACATAAGTGTGGGGAGGAATTTGCGAAATGTTCTATGTAGAGATATAGTCGAACGTAGCGAAAGAAATGCGAATTCAAATTCTGTTTTAGATGAGAATATAGAATTTAGAAATGTGTTCCCGAATTCTTGTTTAGTTAACGATGGTGAATATTTGAAACAAATTGAAAATAAAAGGTTTCTAAGGTAAGATTTTAAATGTTTTCCTTACGTGTAACTTTAAAAAAATGCGTTTTGAAGAGCGCTTAGTGTTTTGTAAGTCAGATTACCTGACAGTTATACCTCATTTGATTGTAACGCCACCTGACAATAAGTCCAGGCGTCTAGTTGATTTTTAAATCGATCGATTCAAAGAAACATCACTTTAGTTTATAGGAATGATTGTTTTCGAATATTGTAAATGCGGTGCAAATACTTATGAAAAAGGAGGGACGGTGTTATGTAATCATGATGAGAGAAGTTAAATAATATTTATTGATTTTTACTTTAAAAGAGATAGTAGACCACGACAATCGTACGTTTGTATCTGTGTAAGGGTAGGCTCATTTTACATTAAACTGGCAATAATGAAACCATTATCATCTAAGATTTTACATTTAACCTTTGATTTGTAAAAAAATATTAGTAACCATATTATTTGTATGACATTATAATGATATCCACTGCTTTATTTGTGAATATTACATCAGTAGTGTTCCTACTTACCAACTGAAAGGATATTTATTATATTTCATCGAGTATTTTATTTTTTATTTTGAAACAGCTACATTTTTGTGTATTCTAGTATTACATTTTAATTCAAATCCATCAGTTTTGATATTTTGACCTACGAGAGATTTCTTGTGGAATCATTAAGTTTTAGTACGCACGTTCGTACGAGAGACACAATTTGGGTATTATTATCATATTTAGTTTTATCCGAATGTAAGTTCTTCTACAGCTGTTATCTATTGAACTGAATTTTTTGTTGGTACAGATAGGATCCAATATTTTCCTTGAGTTTGAAAGATCATCATTTAAATTATACTGTATCTGCTGACAACCCACGAGGCTGTGTTTATAGCTTTCAATTGTTTCAATATGCACTCTTATTACTATAAATTTGCCAAATCTAAAGACTGCTCGCTGAGGTTTGTAGAACCTGTCAATAAATATTGTATCTTGTACGCAAGCGTTAAAATATGTAGATATTTCAGCATTTATTAAAAAAACATTTTATCAAACGTTTATAAATTGATCCTTTTGTCGTCTAGGTATTGCCAGTTAAAATACCTTTCAAAAATATAATTAAATACCTACCAAATAAACATGAAATTTAAAATAGGCATGTTAAAAACGTTATTGAAATTTTATAACAAATAATGCGAAGGAATTTATAGTTTGCAATCGAATAAAATAGATAGTTAATAAATTAAAATTCAATGAATAAAACAATAAAATATTTCTCTATTGCCAAATTTATACGGTATGTAGTCAAAACAAATAGAACTTTTTGAAAAATTTCTCCAGTAGTTCGTGTCGAATTCTCTCTAAGGAAAATGAATCGATGGTAGCAAATTAATAGTACCTAACAATCAATCAAGTTACTAAAACACTGCTATGGTAGTGAGTAGAAAGCAATAATTTATATCCATATAATCAAATTTACTACTGTACAACGACATATCCGATTTTTATAGTATACCTATTTCAATAAAAATATTTTCGGATAATTCGATATTAATTCAGTTTTTACCCGTTTAAATGTAACACATAATAATTATGTAACTAATAATTATGGTTATAGGTCGCAAAACATAAGGTTTTATTGAATCGAAATACCCATATTCATGTACCAAGAGTATTTTGTAATCAGGCAACATTTATATAACGGTAATTTCAGATTCAAATCGGCCGGCTTATACGAAGCCCTACTTCATTCTAAATAACGTAGCCAAGAGTTGTCCGGTTACAAATACGAAAGTTTATAAAATGAAAACAATACAATTGATATGAACACAATATTCTAAATATCCAAAAGACAAATTAAAATTAGTTCCATTAACTATTTGTATCTATGTAGATAGACTTGTGCATTCCAAATAATTTTGTGCCAAATACATAATGGCCACGATAAACAGTTTGGTCAATATTCTTTTTTTATAATATTAATCACAATTTTTGAATATATTATTTTATATTGTATGTTTGTATTGTAGTACGTTATACCATTACCATTTTCATGTTGTGTGTACTGATTTTGAGATATCGTGTCATAAAGTTTTGAATTTGAGTCGTGAAAGTATTTCATTAGTTATGTAAGTTATTATGTATTTGAATTATAAATCTGTGGAGGTGTGCCTGTGGAGGTGCTAAAATTTGTAAAATATAATTTGTTTTATCATATTCTATGTGTTTTTAAGTTATTGTTGTATTGATTATGTGCATGTATTATATTTGAATGGATTATTAAATGTAAAATTGTTATGGCTGTATCATTAATAGTTTATTTTCAAGTATTATACGTGCACATCTTCGATAAATAATGTGGATTTGTCGAGATTTTCACAGTATTGATATTATCTAATTTATAAATAGTCCTGTATATAATTTATTAACAATTGAATAAATGATAAAAAAATATTATAAATAACATGTTAATAGAGAACAATTTAATGTAAATATAATAGAGTACCTATTAAATTTAATATCAGATAAAAATGTTTCTTTTATTTAAAAGCTTGGTTTGAGTCCGACTAAATATACCTATATCACATAGTTAATAATATACTAAGTACAACCTATAGTCATGTTTTGGATTGGTCTAAAATTCAAAATTCAAAATCATTTATTCAAATAGACCTTCAGAGGCACTTATGAAAAGTCTGACTCTAATACCGGTTCGGAAGGTTGCATTCGCTGAGAAGAGCCGGCAATAAACTCAGCAATTACTCTTTTCAAAACAAGCTTAGATTCATTACATAATATTTACATTCTAATCGCACTGAAAACAATTGCGTGGCCCGGCGCGGCGGCAAAATTACAAAGTAGACTGAATAAATATTTAATAAGTAAATAAATAGCAAACTTAAGCAGACCAGCCCCCACAAGCAGCACCTGTTCACAAGTATGACGCGTGTGGCAGCCATCGCCCTCCTCGCCATATTGGAGGGAAGTGAGCGACCCGTCACACGACGCCGCCGCAAGCAAAGGCCTGACTTACTTAAGTCTGCCTTAGAAATAAAAAATAATTAAAGGGAAACACTAAACACACAATTTGTTATCACTGTGACTATTGACAAGTTTAGACTAAATATCACTAAGTCACTCGTGAGTACCTAATGAATACCCACGGACCAAAGAGCCACTAACTACCCCGGACTATGGACGTTGCTTGGGTGGGTATCGACTCAGAGTAGATAAATACTACGTACAAGTATCGATATAGAATTTACACTGGGTGACTATACGACTTTATTGATGATGGTAAATACTTATGTTTATTACATACAGTGAGCAGTTTGTATATAGATGAATATATCAAACACCACTAGTGTTTTACTGTCAGAAAAAATTACGATATGAGTTCCTTGTCATGTATTTGTTCTAGGTAAAAGTATCGAAACATACATTCGAAAAACATAACCCTCCTTCCGGGTCAGTCGGGTAAAAACGAGGGCATTCATTGTTTAGTCGTTCAACAAACTATGAACGTGCAGTTCGTTTTATGGGAGCGTTGCACATACCCGTGCGTGCACACGTCACAGCAAAAACTCTAGTACAGTCGCTGTATTAATATTCTATCATTGTTTTATTATTTATTACATCGAACAATTGGCTAATTCAAGGACACATGCGCTCTGATTGGCAACACAAGATGCAGTGATTGGTCTTTACTGTTCAAAATCAGTGAGAAATCACTGACTATTTTCGGAATCGGATGGCTCGGTACTACTCAAAGGGGATTGTTCCTCGATGATTTATTATGACGTTAAATAGCGTAAAAGTTAACATATCACCTCAGAGTATATAAATACTAGATATCACTGAATAAATATTGCTTGACAATCATTAAAAATGCAAAAAGCCAACGGCACGTGGTGTTCCCAGGCGGTCACCCATCCAAGTACTGACCACGCCCGACGTTGCTTAACTTCGGTGATCGGACGAGAACCGGTGTTTTCAACGTGGTATGGACGTTGGCGACAGAGCTATTCAATTTTATGATCAAAATCCGTATAATGACGTCATAAGTACATGGATGGAAGCTTTTAATTGATAGTAATCTTGATCTTTCCATAAAAATCAATTAAATTTACCAATATTTTTATCGACAAGAATTGTCTGTCTTGTGACATAAGTAAATTCGTCTTCTTCTGTTCGGCGGGCTATCATATCACGTATTTTTTTGTGGTACGATGAGACGGACAACCATAAATTCATTAATGGTGTAGTTAATGGTTCACTATTAATCCTGGGTGAATTAAGTGTACCTACTAAAATTTTACGTTTGACAATAGACTGAATTCACAGTTAGGTATAGTGCCACAAGCCAGATCCGGATCTATGGGGGTGCAAACCGGGGCACATGACTCGGGCGGCAGTTTCAGGAGGCGCCAACATTATAATATTTAGTTTATTAATTTAAAAAAACTGGTTTCTTAAAGCGCCTAGCATCCAGCGCACCTTGTTCTATCTACTATTCATTTGATTTAAAGACGCCCAGTTGGTTTTTGAACTTAATTTTATCATGATTTTATCACTTTTTCACACAACTTATATCAAAAGATAGCAAGAGGGTGCCACTATTAAGTTTCTGTCCCTGTTCGAAAAAATCGTAGATCCGGGGCTGCCACAAGCTTATCTGGCCCGGTGAGAGAATCCCTGTTATCGCATTTGGTGTAGCAAACAACCAATGAACGTAGTGTTTATATTCTCTTTGATCAATGTCGATTGACTTTTCGAAATGGCGTCGTTAGTTCCTCTTTTGACCACCGGGTCAGATAAATAAAATGTAGGACTTTACTCTGAGGAGTTCTCCCAAGTGCAGGTGAATAAATTAGGTTGGTATTTGAGTCTTTCAGTCTTAATGTTTTTATAAAAATAATGATGTGGATACATAGGTAACTAGTGGAAAAAAGGAGTATGAAGTTAAAGGATATTAGTTTGTCTTTTATATGGAATATTATTAGAACACGAAAAATATATAATTCGGAATAAAACCGTAAGCCCACGTTCGCACGAACGATTTTTAGGTATAGATTTAGAATTTTCTACTACCGTACAATATCGTACCGGTCATCCGGTGTGTAGTAACTGAACGCACCCCAGCTGTGAATAGGTTCTAAAGACAGATAGAATTTTTTTGTTATGGTAACACCATGATTGACGTTGACATATTTTTGACCACTTGACAAGTTGACATTGACGTTAATGACGTTTCAATCAGTCTTCCTGTAAAGAAAGGAGCGAAATCGAATTATCTTCGAAAACAAATCCAAATTGATCAGAGTCAGTTCGAATTCCGTGTATAGTTACATTATTAAAGAGTCGGGCACAATGCCGTCGATGAAGGTTGAAGGTGACAGTGATGGAGATGGTGATATGTCGGGGGGAGACACTGAAAGATCAGGAGGCTCCTCCAGAGGTCCAGATAGGGATTCCAGCGCCGAAGAAGCCGATGAACCTGACTCCGATGACTCCTCGGAGATGGACGAGAGTGAATGTGAGAGAAGGCGGAATGATTGCCTCGACAACTTATGTACGTATACAATTTTGAGGTTATGTTTACAAAACACAAAAGTATTGAATGAAAACAAACTTAATTTTATCTTTGATTATGATGTTTTTCTGCATTTGTGTGATAGTAGTTTGTTAATATTAATAATATTGAGGTATGGTGGTTAAATTATTCAAATATTTAAACCATGTAGTCTATATTCAAAGTCAATTATTTTTTATTCTGAATTATAAATTATCATATTAGATATTGGTAGTAGTGTAGTAATATCTAATTTCTTAGTAGTAGTAAATATTTAATGTATAACTTCTCAAAAAGTACTAAAATCATAGAAATTAATTAAAGTAGGTCAAGAAAATTCATATCACATTTTTTTTTATTACATTTATTCGACACTACATATAAATAAAATAATCATTCCAAAAGATGACTTACATATCATACAATATCATGCAAAAAGTTTATCATATTCACATAATTTTCCAGCTAACTTAGAGCGTCAGTTCTCCGTACTCCGGGAACAGCTGTACTGTGAGAGAGTGAAGCAAGTTGACCACCAGCTTGCCGAAGTGAGGGGTGGCCGTTCGCAGGAGTACCTTGGACCTTTGCGGAGACTGCAGGAGAACATGAGAATCAGGTATACAGTTTGGTGGTGGTGGTGGTTTGTAATTCAATTACTAAACATAAAAAGATGGGCCCTTTAGCCAGAATGATGATGATTAGTTAAGAATACTTTATTTGCTAGAGACATGGCAAACATAAAGGTGTTGTCTCAACAAGAAATAATTTAAAATTTACATTTTATATTGGAATACCTATGTTAAAATTATTACTTACAACTATATTGTTGGACAACTTAAAATCATTAATAAAATCCAATTTAAATTATAAGGAATGTTGATAGGTGAAAATAAAGAAAAATTACAAGATTGAATTAAAACTAATAAAAATTATTTTATAAAGCAAGCAAGTCAACAATTACAAAAATAAAATAAAAAAATTATATTATATTATATTATCTATAATTAGTTTAACTAATTAATAACGTATTATTCTGTTACAGGATTGAGGTAGCAGGCATACTGAAGAATATGAGAATAGAGAATATCAAGCACAAGTATGAGGCCGAGGAGCAGGCGGCGCACCAGCATTTCAAGGTAGGACTTTTATTATAAGCACCAGCAAAAATCAAATAATAAAGAGCATTGATTCATAATTACATGCCTGAACAAAAATGAACTTTCAACATGTTATATAGATTTTAAAATAAATAAAAACAGAAGATTAATAAATTAAATTGCTTGGTATATTTATAACTAAAGGATGAAATGGTAAGAGATAAATGCATATAATTAATTATTTTTCAATAATCTTGGCAAAATGTTTTATTTTCGAAGCATATAAATGAACATTCTCAGATATTGATGCTCTAGATAATAAATAAATGTTTTTTAATAATTCTGTTTTAATGTAACTTAAAGGGATATTGGATATTTTATTAACATAATTTTCATCTAATCGATATAGATAAAAACAGGGCAAATTAATATCGACGATTCTTTTTTCAAGTATTCTAACAATATTTACAAAAATTGTCTTTATATGTGTGTATTTTAGTTAGTTTCTCTTATTGTTTACTTTTAAGTCGTCGGGATCGTATCATCTGCAGTCAAGGTAAGTGAATTTGTTTCTTTTCATTATTATTTGTTTTTTATTTTAAAGATTTTCGACCAAAAATATTATGCGGTATAAATAAGTTTGCATATAAAAAACCTAGATGTCGCTAGTAGTAGCGAAATAACTTTGAAATAAATAAACGTTTGCCAATCATCGTCACTAGATGGCACTACTAGTAATTTTTACACGTAATCTTTTTCGACAGAAATGTGTTGTAATTACATAATTAAGCTTTTTAACACTAATATTATACGGTTTTAAAACAATTTCTAACCTATGAAGTAGTTTTCAACAATTTAACAGGCTTTAATTCTTGAATTTTTGTATATTTTAAGAATTTGCCCGTAGTACATTAAACAAGTCTATACCTATGTACCTACCTACTATAAAATACCTAACTGTATGTTTTTTCACGTGGTATTGTTCGCTTTTATCGCTCGACCTGAATAGCCTGTGTACGCTATTTATATACGATTTCTTTGTATTTCATCAAAATTGGTTCTAAAGCTCTGGAGGCCCTTATGGTTTTTTGTTCGCATATTTATGGTAGGCGAAACATACTTTCATACTATAATAAAAAATATAGCTATATCGATCGATGTTGTCAGATTTCGGATACAGTTATACTCTTCACAATGTATGGGTTATTTCTGATTTTAGCTTTATTCAATAGGCTGTTGCTCGCGGCTTTGCACGTATGGTGTCGTTTTATTAATAGTAAAAATACCATATTAGAAATTCTTATAAAAAATTATTGAAATTTCTAAAAATCCTTTCTTACCGGATGCTGTCATCATAAAATAAACCTACCTGTATTCCAAATTTCAGCTTTCTAGACTTACCTAAGTGGTAAATTTTCCTCAGGAAGTACAGGATTTGGTTCTTCATGAGATTTTTGCATGGTCGGTAACTACGGCAGGAATAGGTTACCATCAGACCGGCCGTATGCTTGTTTGCCAACTTTGTGGTATAAAAAAAACTAATCATTTTAATACGTATATATGTAGTATAATATCAGTTATCTGACTTATCTGGTTTCCATAGTACAAGCTCTGCTTAGTTTGGGATCAGACAGCTGTATGAATATTATTTATACTGACGTAAAATAACACGTTAACAATATGTAATTTATTACATAACAACATTGAATTTTTATTACTACGTATAGAGAAGCAAAAGATGTGTCAATTTTTGTAGAGTCAACTAAAGTTCTCTTCAGCGCTGAAACAATATTTAGTCGCATAAGCAGACAGTAGAAACACGTAGCGCTATCAGATCGCTTATAACGAGTATTTTTCTCGCAAACACTGATTTTCACGGCGCTTACGCATTTTGTTCATCGTTCTAGTTCTACATAAAGTGTGGCCCGATGGCCTCACTTGAACGAACCATAGTTGTGATGTGTGGCGTTTTCTCTATAAGTACGTAAGTAATAATAGGTCAATACATAGCAACAACTTTAAATGAGGAACTACGGAACGTGAGAATTTTTTCACATGACATAGGTAAGGTGCGTCGTACTTGTGTTAACGTGATTAGTATCGCTGAAAACTAGACTTGGAGGCTAAAAAGAAAGCTAATGCAATGTATACCTTTTTTACAAAAAGGTATTGGAATTTCGTAAGATCTGCCGGGAACTTGAAAAATCTATTGCATACGCAATATTGCTTGAGAGCCCCTTTTAGCCCCTCTTATCTAGGGAGATTATTCACATTTATCTGTCTGTACCCAGGGGGCATTATCTTATAATAAACCCATAAATGTATAGTTGGTTAAAATGTCATCTTCTCGCTCTATCATATTGAGTTGAGAGGAGAGAGAAAAAAACACCACATACGAAAAAATTTAATCACAAAATCTACCTCTACTCTCTACGTCGCTAACAAACAAACAAAAATGCGATGAGAAGGTCGAGGATACGTCGTAAATATGTTCCTACCACAGATTACAGAATACTCAGATGTAATGTATGGGACAAGCACTGTGAGGCTCGTATTTAGCTATGTGTGCGTGAGAGCACTGTAGGAACACGTGTGACAGTGTGCGTTTAGGGATGCCAGGCTGCATTTAGGGCTGCCAGGCTGCGTGTAGGGCTGCCAGGATAATGAAGAAAAAACTCCCACGTTTTTTATTGGATAGTTATTATCAACTTAAATTCTGAAAAGGCTTGTGATTTGAGAGTCAATAAAAATATGACCAAATTACCAGCATTATACTAATAATCCATGTTAAAAAATAAAGAATTTGCCAAGTTCAATTAAGAAAAAAAAGAATTGAACACAGAGATGTCATCATTTATTAAAATAGAAATAGGTAACATACATTATAGTGGATTTCAAATAGCATGACTTCGGTGACACATGGTATTTTATTAGATTTCTCAATGGTTAATGTTCATTTCGATATAATAAAGGAATACTATACTATGATAGAGCGAGGTTTCATGAAATATTGAGAGTACTATTTCAGAGTAAGCAAATGGAATTTCACAAGATATTGGTAAAAAGTCCTTGACCTTGACGACTCATCCTATCTGAAATTGAGTTTAACAGCCTTTATTCTGCACTAACTTCTTAAAATATTGCCTTTTGTCACCTATAACTCTAGCATTCGTTTCTAATTTTGCTATATAATGAAATCTTATATTAATATATATTATTCTATTACTATTTTTATTAAGCTCAATAAAATGTATGTATGTTTAATAATATGATATTTTATATTTTACTAGCTGACCTGACAAACGTTTTTCTGCCATATCGGGTCGACTTCGTTTGCGTGGTACCCTAACCTACTCTACTCCACTATTACGGTTTTTTTTTTAAATATTTTTTATCATAATTCGAATACATAATTTCGGCACCTTATACAAAAAAACATGTTTCATATTCAATATGTTTGAGTAAGCAATATTTAAAACTTATCTTCAATACCAAAATCATTAGTGGTTGCTGAAATATAACGCTGTGATAGACGGACAGACGGACGGAGTCACCAAATAAGGATTCATTTTTATTTTTTCGGTTCTATTCGGAAGCATTCAAAAAATGGCGTTTGGAATCAGGGTCACCATCAATTACCTATAAATTCTAATATTCTGCCCGTTCACATAAACTATAAGCGCCATTTATTATTTCATATGGTACCAATAAATTTCTCTTGCCTATTTATTTTTGTTAAATCGATCGATCGAAACAAGGCCCCATAATACCACGACTTCAAGGAAAATACTTTCGATGTAACCTAGCAACACCAACTAATTTTTGTTGAGGTTTTGTGTTCCTAGTGATCAGTGACAAATACACGAAAAAATAATACAAATAAGTGAAAATATCTATAATTACCTATGAAACGACATTCCGTCTTCCTTTATTTGTTTTTGGGAACAATTTTTACAATATTTCAAAATGCAGGACGGCATAATTTTTAAGAACAATTTTGCCACTAGTGACGTACTTACAATACGAAGCCTTGTTTCGTACTGACTCAAGTTTGTATTTACTTTTGAATCTGTATTTGGTGTGTTGGCCTCACGCCCGTGTTCCGCGCGCTCGATCTGAAGTATTCTGTAATCTGTGGTTCCTACTGAGAAATTCCACGTTTACGAATGTTACGTCGGAAAATTTTAGTGAGTAGGCACAGGTTACAGAATACTAAGATTCTGTAATCTGTGTGAGTAGGTACCAAAAGTGGTACGATTTCCGAATTCCCATACATACATACATAGAATATACATGTAATTCTTATAGCTTTTCGCTTAGCGTTTTTATCCGCGATCCCATCATTTAAATACATAGAGGGGGAAAGCCTTTTCTTAGTGGATGCCTAATGCTTACGTTAAAGGAACATGTATGCATAACTTCAAGTTTCGGGACGATGGTTTAAGTTGTGCATGCATCTTCCATTTCAGTTTCATACACGTTCCCAGGATAAAAAGTAGCCTATGTCCTTCTCCATACCATATATAGGCTATTTGCGTGCCTTTAATTATGTTTGGATGAGTAGTTAAGGGGGCCCTTCATGGCCAACGCAACTTCAACGCAAGCGTAGCCTAAAAGCTTGTACTTTCATCCAACGTAATGTTTGACTGCGAAAAAAGAGAGACACCATAAGAGCCATCGGTTATCAGTTGGTAAATTCCGCTGATCACTCGCGGCCGCTTCGCTAGGTCGTCATTCATGATTTCGCATATCATAAAACTTGTTCCAGGCCCATACTTCCTGTGATGTAATCTTACAAGTTTGTGAAAAAAAAGTTAGTTATTTAGAATCACCAATACATTTGCAAGCATTGTTTAGAGCTGTTTTCTTTACTTTTACAATTTATAGGTACATTAGATATGGCCAAAGTTCAGGTAAAATTTGTGCAAAACCGCTGTTTTTCGGAAGCTTTTACTGAATTTGTTTCACACTTTTTTTATTTTCGCCTAGTTATACTGCTAGATATAGTTCACAAGATACCAATTTGTTTAAAACATCTAACGAAAGATGTTTAAAAACGCCATCATAAGTACAGAGCATTTGTATGAAAAGTATGGTGAGCTGAGTGCTCTTAATGCGTGAAAGCGTAACAAACAAAAAACTCACATTCGCATTTATAATATTAGTTAGGGTATATCAGTTAGGGTTAGGTTAGGAGGTTAGGATATAGAAGGAGAAAGAAGATTTACAAATTATAAGTCATACTCGTAGATGCAGAATATCTTTTTCGATCGTAGAGGATTTTCGTAGCACGGTTTGGTTACGAATTTGGCCAGGGACGTATTAGTTTCGACTTTGGTTACACTACTGGTTCAGATCAGACAGAGTCAGCTTTCAACTGAGAAGAATCGGCAAGAATCTCAGCAAGGTAAATTTTTTTTAAATATATTTTTTAGACAATCTGACTATATTGGACACGTTTTTTTTCAAATGTCTAACAATACCGAGAAAAAAAAAACGTGTTTCGGGGTTGGAAACTAACGTACAGTTTAGTACTTTGTGGTTTTAGGATAAAAATTATAATTAGATAAATATATAGTATTTTCCAAAAAAAAATATTTAATACCTGATAGGTAATTTTGAAAGAATATTGCAAGAACTTAGGCTAAAATTCTAGCTGGTATCATCATCAGCCTATAATGTCCCACTGCTGAGCACAGGCCTCCATTCACAAAGGACTGGGCGATACTCCACCACGCGTGCACACTGCGGATTGGTGGAGCTAGGCTAGTAGTCAACCTGCTGTTGGAGTTTTTCAAGCCGCCTAGGAAGCATCCAACTAGCTTAACGACTATCACAATTAAGTGATAACCGGGACCAACGGCTTTACGGGCCGTCCGCAGCACGGAAACGCTCGATTTGAAATACCACTAGGCGGTCACCCATCCAGGTACCGACCACGACAGACGTAGCTTAACTTCGCCGATCGATTAAGAACGGCTAATCATGCTACACCACCAGCGCTTCAAAGCTGGTATACTTCGTACGTATTATTCTCCGTTTTCTACTCTTTTTCTGCTATTACTCTTCTTTATCCTTAGAAAAAGATCCCAAGCATGTGGTATTACAGAAGTACTTCCATAGGTACCATAGGTTCCATAGGTTCCAATCAATGCATTGGTATGGCCTTGACGCGTAGATACCTACCATGGTGTAGTTAGAAAATACCAAAATGTAGTTTACTTGACTGTGTAAGCAAGGGTTCCCAGCAGGCTGGCAGCATTTCCTCTTTGCATAACCAAGCTGATGCGTTGGCGAAAAAGGCTCCTCGTCAGCTGATCTCCAGATTCCTCGATCAATTTTGATGACGATCGGCGATCTTCGGACCTTCACGGTCCCTTTGTCCCGCAAAAGGCAAAAAGAGTTAATTTAGTCCAAACGATGCGTATTTTTTTGAATTTGATGTGATTCCAATATGTGTCCGAATTTTATTTTCATTTTGACGTCACTTCGACTACTCTAAAGTGCATAAATTTTGACCCCGACGTGATTTGAACACGCAACCTTCTGATCTGGAGTCAGACGCGCTACCGTTGCGCCACGGAGTCGGTGATGAGAGCTCCCAAATTACTAATATTTTACGGAGAGATTACAATTTTCAGCCAATAATAACAATTTCATGTTATCATTTAATTCCGATAGATAAACAACGATTCGTTTTAAATAAAGTTATTTGCGTGTCTGTTTAACCTGTTTTTTTTATTAATACCTTCTTGGTATTTTTATTCAGGCCAGGCTTTGTACGGCTACCGTTGTTGCTCTTTCTGAAAGATTTAAAAATAATTATAATAGTTTTTTTTTATTCAATGGCGTCACACGGCTTGTGTATTTTGCCAATTTCCAGTTATAGTATAAGTTCTAGTCACAATAAATCACTTTCACACAGTCCTCAGTCACCGTCCATAAAAGTCATGTTTTACTACAATGGTGGTCATGTACTAGTAATACTCTTCACGGACTTTTTGAGACAACTTGAAAAGACACGATGCACATATTTCAATTCACTTCACTGGTGCACATGGATTGATCTTTTGGATAAAATACCACCGATTATATGCAATAAAACTCAAAATACACGAATTAATGAAAATAAAAATGTAAACGCAACGTCACGCTGCAAGTTCCCGCCAAAAAGTCCTCAATTATAATAGTTGTTTATCGGACGATTGTTTTTTGCGACTTTAAACCGATCGTGAAAGATCTTCAAATACATCGGAACTTTCCTCCTGGAACAATACATCTATTAGGTATACCAGGCCGTCACACCCTCACCACACAAAAATTTCCCCAATTTCAGAGTCCCAATTTTTTGCGAATATTTTTTTTGAATTAATGCAATCATTAATTTTGATTCAAAAAGCTTTTCAACGAATCAAGCAATAGCACCTTGTTATTCTTGTGGATCTTGTATGTCAAGATAAACAGAGGCAGGTCGAAATGTGAGATATCAGCACATTAATAGACCGACGGACGATGAAACCCTGCGTATTATGTTTGTGAGTATCCCTATATTATCAGTTTGTTTGTTGTGTCTGCGCAGGTTTTTCTGCAAATAAGTTCGTCATTCCGAAGAGTCGTAAATGTCTATTTGAAGAACCATCGCATTTTTATTACATTTAAAGTTCTTGTTTTTAAACGATAATTTAGTAAATTTCCTTTTCTTCCTTGGCATATTTATTATATTAGCTGAATTAATTTAAAAGTTTATTTTAACTATCATATCATCCAAATAAAATATACAATTTGATTTGTAGCCGCATCTATTTTATACATGAAGCTGCTAATTAATTATTTATAAGATTAATTGGTGCTAATTTGATATAGATAACGACTTATTAGCACGTTATCTGTCATTTTGGGGAGTACATCACCGACTCCGTGGCGCAACGGTAGCGCGTCTGACTCCAGATCAGAAGGTTGCGTGTTCAAATCACGTCGGGGTCAAAAGACACAGTTTCGGTTATTTTTATGCTGAAATATATACCTTTTATTGGTAATCTGGCAACAAGTTATTTTTATCAAAATAACTGATAATCAGAATTGAGATTACAGGTATTTACGAGATAGAATAATACATGCTACTTCAAACGTCTATTCTGCTATTCTATTATATTATAAACTAGTTTTCGGTTTCACGGTTTCACCCGAGTTTGACTTTTGAAAATAATGCCTACGATAAATGAAATCTGTGTGCAAAATTATAAGTTCGAGAACTTGATGAACTTTCTGTCTGTCAATCAGTCAGTCGCTTCTTTTATAATATAGGTTACGTATTATATCAAAAAAGAGAGAAGTAAAGAAGATATATAAAAAATACCTTTTTTTTTCGTGGGGAAATCCTCATTGGATACCCGACCGCCCCGGGGGTAGCGGCCAGGTTTTGCCGAACTTGTACCGGCTAAAACCCCGCGGTGGTCGCCATCTGCGCTGTAGAGCGGGACGGGCTCTCGTTTTGAACACGTACCTGCTCACCCCTCGACGCGCGGTGCTAAGATAGCTCGTCCCGGGGGAGTGTGCAGCACCCTCGCTGTGCTATCGCACGATGATCACAACCCCAAAGGCCCCGTTTAGTTGACTTTTACGACAGCCAGGGAACACCATAGCTATTATTCTAAGCCCCAGCTACAGGGCAGGAGGGCCGCCACGAGGCACGTCTGCGCCTCAAAAAATTCAAATTCAAAATTCAAAATCATTTATTCAAATAGACCTTCGCAGGCACTTATGAAAAGTCTGACTCTAATACTCTAATACCGGTTCGGAAGGTTGCATTTGCTGAGAAGAGCCGGCAATAAACTCAGCAATTACTCTTTTCAAAACAGGCTTAGATTCATTACATAATATTTACATTCTAATCGCACTGAAAACAATTGCGTGCCCCGGCGCGGCGGCAAAATTACAAAGTAGACTGAATAAATATTTAATAAGTAAATAAATAGCAAACTTAAGCAGACCAGCCCCCACAAGCAGCACCTGTTCACAAGTATGACGCGTGTGGCAGCCATCGCCCTCCTCGCCATATTGGAGGGAAGTGAGCGACCCGGCAGCGTTGTCTCCGAGCGGGATCGGCCGTCTCCCGATCCCGCTCAGCATCAGATAAAATATACCTTCATTGATACAAGCAACTACCGTTTTACCAATATAGACTCACAGGCATTGAATTTGGCCAAAGCTCGAAAGAAGATCGGCGAGGTTGACCCACGAAATGTAAAAATTAACAAGGCACCGTTTACGTACAATTTTACAAGATCTTTACATAAAAAAATATATAGTCGCTGAAAGCTGAGAATCAAAAGTTATAAATGATTTTTATTTACGCAACGAGCATGCCATGCCGTCAAACAAATTTGATGGACCAGTTGGCGCGGAAGGTTTAGATTCCACTGATCGCGCTGCAGGTCGTGAGTTCGATTCCCACACAGGACTTGCATTTGTGTGCATGAACATGTCTGTATGTCCTGAGTCTGGGTGTAATTATGTATCTTAAGTATGTATTTACAAACAAAAAGTAGTATATAGTATATCAGTTATCTGGTTTCCATAGTACAAGCTCTGCTTAGTTTGGGATCAGATGACCGAGTGTGAGGAATGTCTCAGGATATTTATTTATTTATCGATAGTAGGGACTATCGATTATGTATAACATTAGTATGTAAAGTCAACATTTTAACCACTGGCAATGTAGTGTCAATTTGGCAACCCGATGACCTTCGTATGACGTAGTACGCCCAGAAAAGACATCAACGCATTACGAACTCCATTTTTTTACTATTTGTATGTTATTTTGTCACAAGAAATATTCTCATGAAGTGCTGAAAATTATACCATGCAGCTGCCGTTGATGCGTCATTGTAACCTTCAAACAAACAAACAATTTTGCATGACAATATTTGTAAGTCCTATAGGAAGTAGGCTAATAGTTCTTTAATTTAAACACAAATCTAATTAATCTGTCAGTTACATTATCAAAAAATATAAGAACCGTATTTTTTGCTTTACCGATCAATAAAAATTGACTAAGATGATATAGTATTAACCATACCTTATTTACTGAAAAGAAAGTCGGCTTAAACAAGATAAATCTCTATTTACACCGTTGGTAAACTTGGTAATTACAACAAAATGAATTAAAAATACTTTTTCCAATCGCCGCCGTTGTTACAATATCCTTTTCTGGTGTTGCCATTCCTCGATATTAAAATCAACCCTATCAAAATAAACTGTTTTACAATTTCAGAATAAATAATACTAATAACTAATTATAATTAATCAATATTCAATGGTTTGAAATTAAATAATATTAAAATAATATAATGTTAATGCTAACAATAGGAGATCCCAGTGCCGCCAGACCTTTCTTATTTGTGTATTACAGTCGTGTAAAAGTAGTAAGGAAAGTCCAAATGAGGACTGACGGCGGTATTGATTTTCCACGGAACTTATTTGTAAGGCTTCAGGCTCGCTCGCTGAATTACATAATAGGTAGTTTACCTGTTATACTGTATCTATTATTATGTTTTTATACATGCTTATGTAAATGTGTGATAGCGCCTTACTTATTTCATGTCACTAACGATTCAGTCTCATCCTTTAAACACTCCGTGGATCGATAATAAACTGTTGAATAGACAGGATATTGTCACTGCTCTTAGGCTTCGTTCGGGACATATAATCCAATAAGTTTAGCTTCCTAATGGGAAGGGAGCCGTCTCCAAACTGTTTGTTATGTGGTCGGTTGGATGACGTTTACCATATATTGATGGAGTGTGTTCGGGCGAGGCTTTGGGAGTTGCTCTTGGTCCAACACTAATGCAAACTGGAGGATGTAAAAGTGTTTTGGCTTTACCGTTTTTGGATAAAGCCAGAAACTTTACAAAATTGTGGATATTAATCGTAGCTCTAGATCTGATCCCGATACTACTTAAAGTAACTTAAATTATAAGTACTTTTTGATTTTGTTATTTCATAGGGTGGCATAATCGTCTATACGATTAAACCCTTAAATAAAGATTTTTTTTTATTATAAATGAAGAAGTTTGGATCTATAGAAAGCTACATTCTCCCTGATGCTTTATGCTACTTACCGCGGGAGGACTTTGTTATATCTTTTTTCTTTTAATTTCCGTACCTATCTTTCACCAAAGATAATATTTAGCCTAGAACCTAGTTTTTCGGGTTATTAAACTCCTCCAAACTATAAATTCATATCGGACTAATAGTTTCTGAGATAAGCGCTATCAAACATCAAACTTCATCTTTAGATTCATTATTTTCATACGAAAAGAATATATGATAATGACAAACTTCTTTTCAGTGTTTCAACTAAAACCTGATTTGGTTCGATTATTAGACAGGGCTAGGTTCAAGTTTCCTTGTTTTATGATTGTTCATCTTTGTGCCCAAGCGACAAGACCATGGTGGGACTTGAATATTTTTGCTGTAAAGTGTAGTTTACTTTTTCATTGAAAATGTTGACACTATTTACTTATTGAAAGAGGGACGGCTTATGCAATAGCAAGTCATAAGTCAAGTAAAAAAACCGGCCAAGTGTGAGTCGGGCTCGCGCAGCGAGGGTTCCGTACAGACTTGTAGGTATGTTCGTTCTTCACGGGAATCGAGTCGATTTTTTCCGATTATGTTTTTTATGTGATGTAACTGCAAATTTACTGTTTTCGGATTTCATCCTTTACTTGTCTTACATGGCCTTGCTTCTAGCCAAATTTCTTGATTCTAGGTCAACGGAAAGTACTTACCCTATAGGTTTTCATTCCCTTGCGATCGTCAAAATATGCGGCATATAAACGGCTCCAAGAGATTGCAGACTGAGATTGAGATTGAATATTTGATATTAATTTCTGAGCTAAATTATAGTAATTATACATATCAAACCCTATTGCCTCTGAACAATACGAAACAAACGATTGTTATTTGTGACAAAATTGGTAAAAATTTCGGCCCGATCCTTAATAATGAATTAAAAGAAAAGGTTATTAATAAATGTTATCCCGGTGCTCCTTATACATACTTAATTGACAATATTCGGTCACATGAACTTAAGGTGCTATATTGGAAAAAAATGATATCTTTGTGTCCCTGTATCTTAATTAATACAAGGGTTGGGGTTCTGAGTTTTTATTATATGATTTTTGAGATCTTAATTGAGTTTGCCAATGAAGGAAAACACGTTTGATAGAAATTTTCTCGATAAAGTTTAATTCCAAAGTAGCCTCTAAATAAAAATCTTTTTTACTGTAACTCCGTCAAGCAGGCGAATTTTACAGTGAAATTTAATGCAAAAAATTGGTAATTCATTCTTCTTATGATGTGAAGAACAGATTTTCTATACATTACATGGTTATTTTATAAACAATTTATATTTGGTTTGGTACTTACGTCGTTTATTAAAAGCTGCCGCTTGCCTGGGCGAGTACCTGAGAGCACTATAGTCATCTCTTTTTGGCACATACGAAATTACGGTGAACGTATTTATTACTACTCTTGCATCGCTAGGATTATTCGGCCGTAGCCTTTGTCGACGACGGACCTATGCTAGTTGTCGCGACCGGCTCTCGTAGTTTTAAACATAAAATATTTTCGTAGCATATTCTTTATTGTCTTTAAAGATAGTATTATAGTTTGTAATATCGTATTAATTTAAGTTTAGTGTGATAATCTAGTTCAATAGTGCTTGTAAATATAAAGTTAGTTGTGTAGTTTTGTTTTTATTAATTTTATAGTATTTTTTTAGTGTTAAAGTTGATTTAATTATAATTTCACGACATGGGTAATATAATAAAGACCAGGAAAATCAGCATTGGGAGCAGCATTTTAGCAATTATTTATTACAGTTACATAATTATCAGTTTATCGATAGATTTAAAACGAACTTATAACCCTTCTAAGTAAAGTTTACTGCTGATATTGTATGGTCTGCATTCCTCGTACCAACCAACTTGAATTAGACGGGCTACATCCAAGGGCATTGTACTCAACACACACACATAGATATCTCGCTCCCGCCCGCCATCGTCACACAAACTGCTATCCGTCCGAGTGCGAGTTACAGACCATAAAAGCTATGATAACAACTAATTTGTTATAATATTTACGGATTCTTATTCTATTACTTTATATTACATTTTATTACCAAATACCTATAACATGATTTGATTATTATAATTATTTCTTATGGTGTACTTAGGACAACTATCTCTTTTTATGCCTAATAATGAAGAATGTTCACTAATTTAGATTTTTAGGTCTCCTTATTTTCTATAGAAAATAAAAAATACGTGTGAAAGAATTATTTCGATACGTCAATTAGTTTCCGAGATATGGAATTTTAAAATGAGCGCGCGACGCTGGATTCCACCGGCCCGTACTCGATGCGTGTGACGTCATGTTCCAACGCTCGCTCAGTCAATCGCGCTCACAGAACAAATACCCTGACGGGGTCGCGCTCTTCCGTACGTTTCCCTAGATGATTATGACTTTTTTGGTTTTTACCCGACTGACCCGAAAGGAGGGTTATGTTTTTCGAGTGTATGTATGTATGTCTATTTCTTTGGCACGCTCTGCAGCCTAAATTGGTTGATGGATTTAAGCATATTAGGTGCCGTTAGATTCGTCTTGACTGTGGGAGTGTCATAGGGTATATTATTTTTATATGGCGTCTACGGATAAAAAAAGAGGGGGGATATTCAAAACAAATATTTCGTTATTATAACAATATGGGTATCAAATGAAAGCTTGTGAACAGCCTATTCCATATATGTATACATTGTAATACTTTTGTGCTACCATTTTGACGTAAATTACAAAAAAACATGTTTAATGCAAGGACAGTAGGTATTGGTACCATGAGCGGTTACCGTACGTAACTCACAGAGTTGCGATGGTTGTTAGCGTTACTTTACCGTACCGCTCATTTACTTACTAATACAGCTAATACTTACAACTCATTCTGTATAAAACTAAAAAGTCTGAAATAAATTAAATTATTAAAAGAAACAAAACACAGAACACATGATTTTCTAGTATTTATATTTGAAATTTAATTAAAAGAAACAAATAACCCGACTGCGTGCGCTTGTTTTTCTCTTTTCAGTTAATTTTTGTTTTACGCAGTCGGGTTATTTGTTTCTTTTAATTAAATTTCCAATATAAATACTAGAAAATCATGTGTTGTGCCAAAATGTAATAATACAACCACCAGTCCAACGGAAAAGTTGATTTTATAATCGTTCCAATGAATGTCCAAATGTGAGAGAAATGGGTAAAAACTGTGAAGGGGTTGGATCTATTTAGAGACGAAAGCAAAGTTTATTGCTGTGAAGATAGTTTTGACGTAAGAATACTGACAGTCTATCTACTATGTACCTAACCACTTTTGTAGTGTGCAGTTATTTGATACCCCAGCGCAGCCGCGGTTTCACCCGCATGTAGCGTTTTAATTATTTTGCGCGAAACCCCTTATAAATTATCTGAAGTAAAAGAATCTTAAGTTATTCCTTATAACATCCGCTATCTACCAGTGAATGTCTCGTCTATATCGGTCCAGCCGTTTTGGAAATCAGCCGGAACAAACTAGTGTTTCACCCGCTTACAAATTGATATTTTGATATTACATATTCAATTTTATTTATTTGGATAAATAAAGTAGATTGTGTTCCTGCGCGTGAGTAAGGTAGCCAAAGCTCATTGGGGAGGGGGGAAAGGTCGGTAACGCATGAGCAATGCTACATGTGTTGCAACTATCCATTTGGCTACGGTAACCGCTTACCGTCAGGTGGGCCGTACGTATGCTTGTTTACCGACTTAGTCGTATAAAAAAAGATAAGACATAGAAAAGGTTAAGTACATCTATTCAACTCGCTACATTTGCAATATATCAATTTATTTAGTTAAATTTACTAAGAAGAGTATAAATAGGTATAGACAAACATAATTAATTTATTGTCTATAACATGAAACTTAAAAGGTAAATAAGTACCTACTTGCGTTGCAGCTATAAAATAATTATTTTAGGTATATTAGGCAGACAAGAGTAAGTATTTGCATTCTTTCTTCTTGCTTTTCGGCGGCAATGGAATAGCTATTCGTCGATAAATAATAAAACTTTTAAAATATATATATGTGATTTGGACATCTTATTTAATTATGTTGTTTTATTATATTACATTGATTATTAGATTCAATTTAAAATAGTTTTACATGCTATTCTGTAGCGAAATGTGTAGACCTTATTTTAAGATTCCACCTAAATTGTACGACATTTTCTGGCGAAGTAAACAATTTCATTTCATTTCAACCAAAAGTCCATTTATTTTATGTAGATTTTACAGTTGCCCTTTTTCATATCCAAAATACTTTCCACTAATAGCGCAAGATACCTACGTACCACCGCTAGCGGCTAATATGAGTGAACGGAGCGTTGGAACATGACGTCACCTCGCGGTCACGTGACCGTTAGCGGGCCTCGATATTTAGGGGAATTTTAAATGTCTGTAAAATCATAACTACTTGGTTTTTTTGAACGAAACAAAAACTAATGTATTTGTATACGTAATTGCTCTACTGATACAAATTTTCAAGCGCTTTTGCATACCTATTAACATTAACATTCCTCAATTTTGTAGATGCTATAAATGAAATAAAATATTTATGATTCACAGGGAACAATCTCCACAAAAATAATCCGTAGTGAAAAGATCATGGTAGAACCCATAGAATAATTTTTGGCATCCTTGGTATCGCCCGCACCGCAGCCAGCCTATGATGTCGCAGATAATGTACCACCAAAAGCATCGCATTTTTTTTTGCGATTTCATATTTGGTACCGTAGTAAAAGTTGACCGTATACAGGAGTACTTTACGTGGTTTCATTTAATTTCGTATTGTCGTATCCACCCCGTATACCCTTTTCATTACCCGCAGCATATATACTTCATCATCATCATCATGATCAGCCTATAATGTCCCACTGCTGAGCACAGGCCTCCTTTCACAAATGAGAGTGAAAGGGAATGGGCAGATACTCCACCACGCGTGCCCACTGCGGATTGGTGGAGGTAGGCTAGTGGTCAACCTACTGTTGGAATTTTTCAA
Source organism: Achlya flavicornis (assembly GCA_947623365.1). Lineage (NCBI taxonomy): Eukaryota > Metazoa > Arthropoda > Insecta > Lepidoptera > Drepanidae > Achlya > Achlya flavicornis. The sequence goes on from OX392482.1 coordinate 13,648,338, forward strand.
GCCGCCTAGTAGGCATCCAACTAGCTTAACGACTATCACAATTAAGTGATAACCGAGACCAACGGCTTTACGTGCCTTCCGAAGCACGGAAACGCTCGATATGAAATACCACTAGACGGTCACCCATCCAGGTACCGACCACGACAGACGTAGCTTAACTTTGCCGATCGATTAAGAACGGCTAATCATGCTACACCACGAGCGCTTCCTTATATATACTGATATATACTTACACAGTATAAACTCGTATTTACGTACAAATATGAGTAATTACTATAGCTTTTGGTTAAAAATCGTTTATAACAAGTGTAATAAAAAAATAAACTTTTACTGCTCTCCTATAAAATATACTCTGTAATTTAAACGATGGCGGTTCGGCTTTCGTGTTTCTGCCGGCGTCGCCCGAGTCCGGCCGAACGTATCTAGCGGTGGCGGGATTTTTTAAAACTTTGATAGTTCTCTAGGGGCGGTGCCCCCCGCGCGGCCGGCTAGGCCACGCCTTTCAAGGAACGATTTATTTCCACGGTGTCATCTTAACAAGGATACAACGGTAATGGTAATTTATGGAGATGGTTTGTCCGTGCGGAAAAAAGATATAATTAATAGTTTTAACAAGTTGCTTAACTTGCACAGCCAATATAAATGTAAATTTGTATTATGTGCCTTACCTTACTCCAACCTGTTGTCTCAGGAACAGAATAGGCATATATATGACTTAAATATCACACTGTATAATTTAATTCACCGTCATTGCGACGCTACGTATTTTTTTGACATTAATAATTTTGTATTTAATTTTAAGCTGACAGAAGATACCATGTATCTGCCAATTAAGTGTAAGAGACACATCGCTACATTGTTAGCCCGCAATATACACATATATGACCAAGCTACAAGTAGCTTAGTTGGGACTACTGACACGGGTGTTATTAGCGATAACGAGGTGTCTGGGGAGGGTTTTTAGATATTATGACAAAGGCTCAGGTCAATAATTTAAATATTGTGCATCAGAACATTCAGGGCCTAGCTGGCAAAGAATTGGAAAATGAATTATTTCTTGAGTACAATAATGTTAATATTTTTTGTGTAACTGAACATTGGTTGAAGAATCATGAGTTAATGCTCAATACTCCTAATTATAAACTGTTAAGTGCGTTCGTTAGAAAATCAGCTATACATGGAGGTAGTTTAATTTTAGTTTCAAATAATATTAAATGTAAAAATCGCAAAGACATTGTAGATTTATCTATCGAGCGCACTGTTGAGTTGTCCTGCGTAGAGCTTGAGCGCTATATTATAATTTGTGTGTACCGTCCCCCTTTAGGTGACTATAATTTGTTTGAATTAGTTTTAGAAGATGCTCTTAAGAAAGCTCAAACATGTAATAAAAGTATAATAGTATGTGGCGACTTTAATGTTAATTTGTTAGTAGATTCACCTACAACACTTAGATTTATTAATTTATTCAAATCATTTAATCTTAATAATTTATTCTATGAACCAACTAGAGTGACAGAAACTTCTGCAACGTGCCTGGACAATGTATTCTGCTGCTGTGATGTACTCGAAAAATCTATTGTCACTGAGTTGACTTCGGATCATTGTGGTCAGAAAGTAGTACTTTTTAATGAAACTAATGTTAAACCGCATAAGATAACTTGTAGGCCCATAACATTAAATCGTATGGTCCGTTTTAAAGATAGGGTTAGTAACAATATTGCCTCTGTTGACATGGCACAGGACGAACCAGATAGTCTTTACAGTAATCTCTTTAAATTTATAAAAACAGAATTTGATAAGGCTTTTAAACCCAGAACCTTTAGTGAAAATTATAAAATTAAGTTTAACGACTGGGCAACATCCGGTATTTACATAAGTAGAGCTAAGTTGTATGAGCTGTATGGCATGAAAAAATTCAATCAAAATATCGATTTTCTTGAGTATGTCAAAAATTATTCCAAAATTTTTAAGAAAGCCTGTACTTCTGCTAAGTCCATATATTTAAAAAATAAAATTAGTCAATCAAACAATAAAGTCAAAACTACTTGGAACATTATCAACTCTGAAAGGGGAAAATACCAGAACAGTAATAAGCGTATTGAGTTAAATATTGATAATAACATTATTTCTGACGATAGTCAAATTGCACATGCTTTTAATTTATTTTTTACTAATATACCGGTAGACACAACTTGCTCCTTGAATTCGTCACCGATAGATGCTGAATTGTTATTAAAATCCAATGTGCCTGAGTGCTGTGAATTATTTAAGTTTAGGCACGTTACACCTTACGACATAGTCAAAACATTTAAAACCTTGAAAGTTAAACGCACTGGGAACTTATGGGATGTATCCGTAACTGTTTTGCAGGGTATCATTGATGACATTGCTCCGCATTTAGCTTTAGTATTTAACAAATGCGTTGATTTCGGCCAATTTCCAGATTTAATGAAATATAGCAAAGTTATACCTTTGTTCAAGGCGGGAGATCCCAGTGATCCTTCCAATTATAGACCAGTTTCCATTTTGCCAGCCTTGAGCAAAGTATTTGAAAAGATTATTTTAACGCAATTGCTCGCTCACTTTAATTTGAATAAACTATTACATAGTGAGCAGTATGGGTTTACAAAGGGTCGTTCAACTATTGATGCCGGGGTAGCACTTTTAAGAAATATTTTTAACGCTTGGGAGAAATCACAGAATGTTATTGGAGTATTCTGTGATCTATCTAAAGCCTTTGATTGTGTTGATCACCGGACACTCATACGTAAACTAAATTATTATGGGGTTAGGGGCGCAGCACTTGATCTGATGAAGTCGTATCTCGGGGATAGAATTCAAAGTGTTGATGTCAATCGTATTAAATCATCTGGTTCTCCTGTGCTTATGGGGGTGCCGCAGGGCTCTATTTTAGGTCCTTTTCTATTTTTAATTTATATTAATGATCTTCCTTTTTATGTCAAAAATACCTGTGGAATTGTACTGTTTGCTGACGATACCTCACTGATTTTTAGTGTTGATAGACTGAAATCTAATTTTGACGATGTAAACGGTGCATTATCTCGGGTATTAAACTGGTTTACTGTAAATAATCTAGTTTTAAATGCAAAGAAAACTAAATGTATTAAATTTGCACTACCTAATGTTAAAAAAGTAGGCTGTAATTTAATGATAAATAATGAACCTTTAGGTCTTGTTGAATCATCAGTATTCTTAGGGATTACTTTAGACTCGAAACTTCAATGGGGCAACCAAATATCATGTCTTTCGGGAAAGCTCAGTTCAGCTGCTTATGCAGTTCGAAAAATTAGACAGCTAACAGACGTAGACACAGCTCGATTAGTTTATTTTAGTTATTTCCATAGTGTTATGTCTTATGGCATTTTACTTTGGGGTAAAGCTGCTGATATAGAAACCATTTTTATTTTGCAAAAAAAAGCAGTGCGAGCTATTTATAATATGAGTTCTCGAGCTTCCCTCAGAGATAAGTTTAAACATATAGGTATCCTCACAGTAGCATCGCAGTATATTTATGCAAATATATTATTTGTACATCAGAATATTAATATTTTTGTAAAAAAAAGTGACGTGCACTCTTTTAATACTAGAAATAAGCATAAACTTGTGACCTCTGCTTATAGACTCCAAAAAGTGCAAGGTTCATTTTTAGGACTGAGTATACAATTTTATAATAAAATCCCTAATAAAATTTTGAATTTACCGTCACATAAGTTTAAGGAATGTATTAAGGCCGCTTTAGTACAGAAGGCTTACTACAATATTACCGAATATTTAAATGATAAAAATGCTTGGGTGTAGCGCTCGCTCTACAGGAAACATCTGATGTAATAAATTTAAGTTTGATTTTGAAAAGAGTAATTGCTGAGTTTATTGCCGGCTCTTCTTAGCAAAAGCAACCTTCCGAACCGTGCATTAGAGTATTAGAGTTTGACTATTCATAAGTGCCTGTGAAGGCCTATTTGAATGAATAAATTATTTCATTTCATTTCAGCTTGTCAGACGGACAGACGGGCAGACGGGCAACAAAGTGATTCTATAAGGGTTCCGTTTTTTATAAAGTCCGGATGTCTAAAAATAAAAAAAATCAGCCCCTAACTCACAGCAGGTTGCTTTAGCTGAGAAGAGCTGACACTAAACTCAGCAAGTCAATGCCTACAGTTTTGATGAAACATGTAGCTCAGCAGATCTAATTTATGTATACCTGTTTCGGGAAATAAATTATTTATTTTCTGTACGTACTTATTAAAACCAATTATCCATGTGTAGACTAGATAGCAGACTTGGCTTGCCTTGCCAATTCTCTTCGACGCTCGGATACGTGTCTTGTAACACCATACCACGACTCGTCTCAGTTCTAACCAGTGTCGGTTTATCTGCACAAAATCAGCTTTCAGCGTGTAGGTCAAAATTGTAGTCATACTAAACTTGGCTGTTGACATTGGTCTCAATTAGAACATGACCAACATGTAAACATTAGCACTTTCCTTGTATCAATATGTCTACTCGCGTTGGTTGACTCAACAAACATTATTGCACGCTATTTTGTATCGTTGTTGTAGAAACTTATAATTGGCCAAGTTTGCTATTTTAAATCAAAAGTGTCATTCTGGCATGACCCCTTTACAAATATCCATTGAGCCATTGGGCGTTGTCTTCTAAATGGTTTTCCTGTGCCGGTTTTAGCACTGCCGGCGCCCTGGGCGAAATTTCTTCGGCGCCCCCTATCTGCTATTCAAACAGACCTTATATAACCGGCCAAGTGCGAGTTTGGGTTTGACTCGCGCACCGAAGGTTCCATACTAACTCTATGGTTCCGGCCTTCCTTCGACCAATGTTATGACTCCGATCAAAACTCTGACTCGAAATTGGAATTCGTGATGGCGGTCTAGCCAGGAAATACCACACTTAAGATAATGACTATATTTTTAATTTCATTAAAGATCGCAACATAGGTAAGTACTAGAATAGTATCCAAATGTTATTATACAATTTCGAATGTATTTATCACATTAACTTTATAACCTAACCGCGTTGAACCGATGTTTTTCAAAACTTGACCTGATAGAAACATATATGTCTCAAGAACTGGAGCACCTATATTTTAATATCAGATTTTACGCCTTCGGCGCCCACTCATGCCTGGCCCCCTGTGCGTTCGCAGCACTTCGCCCTACCCTAAAACCGGCACTGTGCTTTCGATTCTATTGAATTAGTAGACTACCAAAACTATCGGTAAATTTTTACACCACTGTTAGATTTCTGGAACACAATTGTAATAGCAGATTGGGAAATCATCATCATCAGCCTATAATGTCCCACTGCTGAGAACAGGCCTCCTTTCACAAATCAGGGAGAAAGGGAATGGGCAGATACTCCACCACGCGTGCCCACTACGGATCGGTGGAGGTAAGCTAGTGGTCAACCTACTGTTGGAGTTTTCAAGCCGCCTAGAAGGCCTCGAACTAGCTTAACGACTAACACGATTAAGTGATAACCGGGACCAACGGCTTTACGTGCCTTCCGAAGCATGGAAACGCTCGATTTGAAATACCACTTGGCAGTCACCCATCCAGGTACCGACCACGACGGTGGTAGCTTAACTTGCCGATCGATTAAGAACGGCTTATCATGATGGGGAGTCCATCCTCACACATTGAAACCAGAATTTCGAACTGTGTGGGCTCAAAGGAGTTTTCTTCCGCGGACGCTGAGACTGTGGAATGAGCTCGTGCCGTGGTTTTCCCAATGGAGAACAGCATGGGGCTCTTCAAGAAGGGTGTGAAGAGGTTTCTTCAGGGTCGGCAACGCGCGAGAGATACCTCTGGTGTTGCAAGCGTCCATAGGCTACGGTAACTGCTTACCATCAGCCGGGCCATATGCTTGTTTGCCACCTTAGTGGTATAAAAAAAAAAGATGGCCCAACTTCTACTCGATCAAGAGTTTTTGTGGCTTAAGCTCAGCAGGCAGAGTTCTGTATGATGAACCTAACTAAAATTTCGAAAAGATGCCATCTCTAAAGTATATTTAATAACAGTTCTTTATCAAAGTGGCTAAATTAGTTACATCTATATTTAGGTGTATAAAACCCAAAGTTTAAGCCACATGAATTCGAGTCTTGTCTTTTATCTCGGTTATGAAGATTGTCATTGTAATTAGTGAAGTATTTCATGAGGTTAAACAAATTGCGTTCGTTGACGATGATTCACAAGGACTCGGTACAATGAAATGACTAAGATAATGTAGGCACTTGAAAGCTTGATGCGCAGTTTGAAATTACCTTAGGGGAGAAATATCCTTGAGGTGCTCATGTGAATAAGGGGAAGTTAAGTCTGGGGTGCTTTGTTGTGACGCAGTTACCAATATGTACTTATGAAGAATTAATCCTGGGACATCTATTACTACAGTATTAAATACAGCTTTTTTTTTTAAACGCATCCGTGATTGATTCTGAAAATATATATAAATCCTATTTGAATAGAAAATGGCTGCGCGTCCCATGCGACAGAAATGCAGCGTACTCTCAATCCTATTTACTGGGCTCATATTAGACTTTGGTACAACCAGCATAAAGGTCGCCAGAGCTCATTGAGGAGGGGGAAGGATCGGTAACGCGTGAGTGATGCCCCGTGTGGTTCAAGCGTCCATATGGCTACGGGAACAGCTTACCATCAGGCGGCCGTACGTTTGTTTACCTACAACGTATACAAAAAAAGAGGTGCGTCGCATCGCCGCGTACGTTAAGAGGAAAGGATGGCTGCATGAAATTTGGAAAATAGGTTTTTAACATATCTGCTGTCGCGCTGTGGCCAAGCTATCCCGCCCGAGGGCAATAGAGACAACTACAGCTTGAACCGATTATACCTATTTAAATTAGACGAAATCGCTATTTGGTAATCCCCGTTTTCTACTCCAAAACAAGATCGATTTAAAAAAATACCAAGAATCATAATAAGAAGGGCTTTGGCTATGTCTGTCGGTTTTCCTTTGTTGTTTTATATTCGTCTTTGTTCTCTGGACGTCTGATAAGGGCGTTAAAAATGGTAAGTTTTTGTGATTTTAGAAGGCTCCTAATTTTTCTAATAAGTAATTAATTTCTGGAGAAAAACAACCGAGGGACAAACAGTGGTACCTACAGATTGCATGGTAGAATAATCATTGCTCTAGTGTCATTATCCACAGTGGAAACTGAGGATTACGTTTGTATGGAACAAACGCCACCAGCATTTCCTCTTAAATTTATTTAATTTTACCACATACTGACTCCATTTAGGTTGTAATGTTGTCTCGCGGTAAATCTTGTTGTCACGACGAGACCCCATCTCTTGATATTATGCGTATGATGCTACGCTCCATCTCTGCGTTTGCCGGGCACACAACACAACAAACAACGGTTTGCTAGGTACACAAGCAGCGGTACGTATGTACCTATATGGGATCAGACTGTAGTTTGATAGTCTCGAAATTCTTCGCCGTAAAAGAATTTCAAGACTACTCCTGTTTATATTTTTCACCATGCGTTTCGGGCTGGACGCCGAGAAAATTTCCACCTTTACATTGTTGACGTATCAAACATACTGACGCGTTTTGCTTCCTTATTTGTAATGCGGACAGCTAAGGACTTCCGGAGTATTTTCCCGACTACTATACTTATAAGGGGCTATTACGGCCAGACTGAATAGGCTCCTTCTGGGCAAGCGTGATCCATCTTCGATTGTCGATTGACCTCTAACACAAGCCTAATAACAAACTTTTTTAGTAGACTAAGTTCAAAGTCTTTATTTGTATAATGCGGTACAGTGTTGGTTGGTAAAAAAATATTATTAAAAAAATAGAGTCCCTGCCAATTTCGCTGTGCTTGTGCATCGGCTTATTATTCGATCATTTATTTACAATAAGGTGTTTTCTTATGATACCTCTATGCCCAAAATACCTGTCAAACGGTTAATAATTCGAACCTATTTGAACTTTCAAACCATAAACTGAAAAAATCGATATTAGGTAAACATTTCAAATAAAATATTTAATATTCTTACGTGCATATTTTTTTGAGTTTTCTGAGCGTGGATATCTTTTTTTAAAGTACTTATTCAGTATACAGGGCGTCCCACGGCTATGCCACATGGAGGGAAAATACCTTAAATATTGTAGATGGAAAAATACATAATTTTATTTTAATAAACAATTTAAACTGCATTCATAGATTTTTAAATAATTACATGGTTACATTTGATAAATTGATTAATTTTGTCTTAAAAATGTAAAAAATCATGGTCTTCCTTTTATTTCTGAGACATGTTTTTTGCCTTATTTCTATTGAGTTGTCAACTTGAGTTAAATTGAGGTGTAATGAAAAGGGTTTGTACATCCGAAAGAGGTCAAGACTATAGCAGGTACAGACTGAAGAGTTTCAGCTTCAAAATGATTGACTCAGTTATTAACTAAGTGTAGTTAGTAGGTTTATTGTGTTGTAGTTACTTTGTGTATAATTTACCAGAGCGACATTATCAAATTTTGATAAAGCTCTTTAATAAAGATAATAAAAAAAAAAAAAAGTTTGCTTGTAAGTTTATTGAATTAAAATACCTAATAACGATCATGTTAGCGTTAAATGAGGGTCATTATCAGTTTGCTTCACTAGAAAATATTAATCTACGGAACCCTAAAAAGTGTAGTACTGTAACGGATGTCATATACCCTTTCCGTCACACGATGTATAACAAACTACCTTATAGAATTGTCGAATTACTCAAGTATAAATCGTTTCATATTTTACTAAGTATTATTACTCTGTAGATTTAAGACAGGCACAATGAGCGTAGTTTCAAATAGCCAAACCTATTTTGGTATCTGAGGGGAGTTTGGGCGGGAGGCACCCCTATCGGTATGCGCAGTTTTTTGTTTTCAGTGCACCCTCTCTAGACAGATGTTTTATTGGTACGTTCTACACTACCTACCTATTGATTGTGAATTGTCTACTGGAATATATGTTGGGGATATTATTTTTACAATGCCTTTTCCGTGCTAGGCAACGTTTATGTGGTTTTAGGTATCTTTTTAATTGTATCGTCTCTCGCCGTAAACTGGCGATATCTTTCATTCGTGAAAGTTTTTTTCGTGTATACACAGAAAATGTAAATATATCTACGAAATTGTTATTTTTTTTTTTTATTTAACTATTTTAATTTGTGTTATGTATTTTTATTTGTTAGGTGCTCCTAACTAATATTACAAATGCGAAAGTGAGTTTGTTTGTTTGTTACGCCTTCACGCCTCAACAACTCAACGGATCATAGTGAAATTTGGCATGCAGATAGCCTATGGACATGAGGACATGGGCTACTTTTTATCCCGGGAACACGGGTGAAACAGCTAGTTTTTTTTTATAAAATAGAGAGTCCTGGCTTATCGACGAATTCAATAAACTGTAAGTTTTAATGTAATACTCAAGTTTTCCTTATCCGTTTATCTCCATACACAACACTAAACAAATAATTCCTAGTCGTTAAGCAAGTCTTAATTAAACCTTAATGGAGGCTTTAAATCTATTTATAATGAGCTTGTTGGGGCTGTCCAACCTCTGTCAGAGCTAAAACAAAGGAAAAAAGATTTAAAATAAATCCAGGACAGGTACTAATGGTGTGAAATTAAGTATAATTTAAAGATAAAAGAAAGATTTATTGACAGCACGAATTAAACAGAAAACATAAGAGCAAGGAACATAGAATATGATTTAAAACTATTGAATACATACAACATAAAACAATACAGTTACCTACAGTAAACTACTCTACCATACTTCATAAACTTTATATATAAATGCGAAAGTTCAACAATCACATACAATACAAATACATACGTTGTGAGATAATGCGTGATACAATGTATAGTGAACAATGCGCTGCGTGTCATCGACACTAAAGCCATTCATGAAGCCGTGACGTCACGTCCGGCTGCGCGGGCGCACTGGCGGCGCACGGGCGACGCGTCGCGTCCGCCATCTTTGATACGTGTTGTATTTTATGGATATTTTAATGGAAATTAAGTAAATATACCAAATATGTCGTAGTTATTTATGACTTTTCTATGATAGATGCGTACAGAGTATTACGTAAGAGTAAATTACATACGGCCAAACGTGTCGCTAGAATTTTTGACGATCCCGAACTCACAAACGGTTTAGAGCCCCTCAGTCTGACGAGAGACTTTGCCTCCTTATGTGTGTTCTATTCTACCGCTGCGCTAGTACAACGGACAGTGTTCCAAGGAATTTTTCGGCTTGATGGCCACGGCTACCTTCCACCATCGCAACTCTCGCCATCGACGGGGAGGCCATCCTCACAAATTGAAGCCAGAATTGTTTTGAACTGTGCGGGCTCAAAGGAGTTTTCTTCCGCTGACGCTCAGACTGTGGTTAGAGCTCCCCGCTTGGTTTTCCCAATGGAGAACCCCCTTCAGGGGTCGGCAACGCGTGAGTGGTACCCCTGGTGTTGCAAGCGTCTATAGGCTACGGTAACTGCTTACCATCAGGCGGGCCGTATGCTTGTTTGCCACCTCAGTGGTATAAAAAAAACAAAATATAAACAACTTTTCAGTGACATAACAAAGACAATTAGAATGTTGAATTGAATTTTTAACCTTTTATAACTACAGCAAGATTAATTTTGGAGAACGGATGATTTGATTTCTATTTTCATAGGATATTCTATTTATAATTCACGCATGAACTTTCACTCCATTGTAAGGGGAGAATTAAGGAAGGCTTTTAATCAGGTCGTATAATAGGTACACATGATAAAGATTCCTATCAATCAGAACAATTTATCTATCGATCTATGTTTTTGTATCAAAAAATGTTTCCAAGAGATAATCATTATCATCATTTATTTGGTAACTAATTGCGCCCCGCGGTTTTACCCGCGTACCCGAGGGATATCCTACCTTACTGTTAAGCTTTCTTAAATTTTCTACGCAACTATTTTTTTTCCGTAAGAACCTTCTCCAGATTATTAGAAAACTTTAAAAAAAGATGGATGAAATGGGTAAAGTCTTTCTCAAGTTAAAGCGTGACCAAGGGAAATAGGGATTCATTTTTATATGTAGAGAATATATGTACACACGGCTACAGATCAAGCTATACATTTCTAGTATAAGCTGACCTCCCATTGTACTGAAATCGTATACAATGCGAGATCAGCTTATACTGGAAATGTATAGCTTGATCGATAGCCGTGTGTACATGTGGAGGTTAAAAATAATATAGAGTGTTCACATAAGCCTGCTGCTTTAAGAGAGGTAGTGCATAGCGTTTATTCGCTCAAAGAGCAGCTCGACTGGGGAAGTACCTCCACCTTACAGAATACCGCTTTATGGTGTGTAAAGTTGTGTTCCTGCGCGTGAGTAAGGTCGCCAGGGCTCATTGGGGAGGGGGGAAAGGTCGGTAACGCGTGAGCGACGCTTTTTGTGTTGCAAGCGTCCATATGGCTACGGTAACCGCTTACCATCAGGTGGGCCGTATGCTTGTTTACCGACTAAGTTGTATAAAAAAAAAAAAAAAAACCTTCATATCTTAATATATAAAATGATAAACTGATTGTTGATATATCAGCGCACAGCCCAAACCGCTGGACCTAGAGATTTGAAATTTTGCACACAGATACCTTATACAGTGGAGGCATCCACTAAGGAAGGATTTTTGGAAATTCCACCCTTAAGAGGGTAAAATAGGGGATGACAGTTTGTATGCAAGTCCGTCAGTTTTGAAGTTAGGATCTTCAAATTTTGCGTTTAGGCTGACGATTGAAAATTAATGTATAGTTATCTCAGCATTTGTGATAATTCCACCCCCGAAGGGAGGAAAAGGGGGATGAAGTCGGGTATGCAAGTCCTTCAATTTCAAAGTAAACTTCATGAAATGTATTATTATATGGTTTAGGCATCCACTATGGAAGGATTTTCGGAAATTCCACCCCTAAGGGGGTAAAATAAGGGATGAAAGTTTGTATGCAAGTCCGTCAGTTTTGAAGTTAGGATCTTAAAATTTTGTGTTTAGGCTGACGATTGAAAATTAATGTTTAGTTATCTCAGCGTTTGTGATAATTCCACCACCGAAGGGAGGAAAAGGGGGATGAAGTGGTTTATGCAAGTCCTTCAATTTCAAAGTAAACTTCACTAAATATATTATTATATAGTGTAGGCATCCACAAAAGAAGGATTTTTAAAAATTCCGCCCCTAACAGGGTAAAATAAGGGATGAAAGTTTGTAAGCAATATATCAACGCATAGCCCAAATCGCTGGACCTAGAGATTTGAAATTTTGCACAAAGATACCTTATACAGTGTAGGCATCCACTAAGGAAGGATTTTCGGAAATTCTACCCCTAAGGGGGTAAAATAGGGGATGGAAGTTTGTATGCAAGTCCGTCAGTTTTGAAGTTAGGATCTTCAAATTTTGTGTTTAGGCTTACGATTGAAAATTAATGTATAGTTATCTCAGCGTTTGTGATAATTCCACCACCGAAGGGAGGAAAGGGGGGATGAAGTTGTTAATTCAAGTCCTTCAATTTCAAAGTAAACTTCATGAAATGTATTATTATACGGTGTAGGCATCCACTAAGGAAGGATTTTTGGAAATTCCGCCCCTAAGTGGGTAAAATAAGGGATGAAAGTTTGTATGCAAGTCCGTCAGTTTTGAAGTTAGGATCTTCAAATTTTGTATTTAGGCTGACGATTGAAAATCAATGTATAGTTATCTCAGCGATTGTGATAATTCCACCACCGAAGGGAGGAAAAGGGGAATGAAGTTGTGTATGCAAGTCCTTCAATTTGAAAGTAAACTTCACTAAATGTATTATTATACGGTGTAGGCATCCACTAAGGAAAGTTTTTTTGGAAATTCCACCCCTAAGGGGGTAAAATAAGGGATGAAAGTTTGTACGCAAGTCCGTCAGTTTTGAAGTTAGGATCTTCAAATTTTGTATTTACGCTGACGATTGAAAATTAATGTAAAGTTATCTCAGCATTTATGATAATTCCACCCCCGAAAGGGGAAAAAGGGGAATGAAGTTGCCTTCAATTTCACGATAAACTTCACTAAATTTATTATTATACAGTGTAGGTATCCAGTAAAGAAGATTTTTGGAAATTCCACCCCTAAGGGGGTAAAATAGGCCATGAAATTTTGTATGGAAGTCCGTCAGTTTTTAAGATAAGATCTTCAAATTTTGTATTTAGGCTGACGATTGAAAATTAAAGTAAAGTTGTCACAGCGTTTGTGATAATTCCACCCCCGAAGAGGGAAAAGGGGGATTAAGTTGTAAACGAAAATCTTTCATTTCCATAGTAAACATAACTAAATTTATAATTATAAAGTGTAGGTATCCACTAACGAAGGATTTTTCAATATTACACCCCTATGGGGGTAAAATAGGGGATGCGAGTTTGTATGAAAGTCCATCAGTTTGGAAGTTAGGACCTTCAAATTTTGTGTTTAGGTTGATGATTGAAAATTAATTTATATGTGCCTCAGCGTTTTCGATAATTCCGACCCCGAAGGGGTAAAAAAGGGATGAAGTTGTGTATGGAAGTATACTAAATTTATTATATAAGCTTGGAATATAATTCAAATTTGGAAACTAACGCAAAGAATATCGGTGTTGTTGGAATTTGATCCATTAATGAGTGAACAGGGGGATTAAATTTTGTATTTAAGCTGTTCATTCACATAATTTTGTATTCAAGTAAAATAATGTACACGTGTATCATGTTATTAAGAAGCCTACTGCCGCCCATCTATCTGTCTGTCTGTATTTAATACTAAGGTGTCAAACAAGCATACGGCCGGCCTGATGGTAAGCGGTCACCGTATGTATCACTCGTGCGTTGCAGACCATACAGAAATATCTTCACACCCTGGCGCCATGGCGGGGAGCTCATTCCACAGCCTGAGTTTACGCGCTAGAAAACTCCTTTGAAACCGCACAATAGAAACCATTTCGGTTCCAATATATGAGTATGGACTCCCCGTCGATGGCGAGAGTTGCGATGGTAGAAGGTAGCCCGTGGGCATCAAGTCAAACAATTCTTCAGAGAACTGTCCGTTGTACAAGCGGTACACACATAAGGAGGCAAATTCTCTCCTCAGACTGACAGACAGACAGAAACATCTCAGCTGTCTGGAAATTATTGAGGAACTTGTGGATATAGGTGTATTCGTCTGTCTGTCCGTGTGCCATGAGCAAATATCTCAGATGTCATGAAATGGTTGAGGAATTTGTGGATAGGTCTCATGGCGTAATTTTAGATAAATAATCCCGATCTCGACACCTCCCAAAAAAAACATATTTCTTCTTCAGCTAATCGGACAGTGTATGTATGCATATTTCTGCCGGTAGATTTTCAGATCTTCTTCTTCAAATCGGGCAGGACTGTTTCAGTTCTATGTGGCATGTTCGCATGTAAGCTGTCAATCTTCCTGAACTTTTGTCAAATATCACACGTAGTGGCGGGCTATAGCCATGAACAAAGCTCTATATTGTTACAATGATTCATGTCTAGAAAAAATAAATAATCTACGCGGACGAAGTCGCGGGCTAAAGCTAGTAGGCATATAATATTCTCGAGAATTATAATAATCTTACATGTTAATTGGATAAAATAAATCGCTAATTCCTATTTTTCTTGCAAAGTGCAAAGTATTCAGCAATGGAATAAATATTATTGAACAGAAGCCATTTTGGAATCTGAACTTGAAACTTACTTTAGAGGCAATGTTATGTGTCACAGAATATTTAATAGTACTACGTATATGTGTTCTGGAAGTCTATTCAAAATGTTAGCATTTTGCGTAGCAGCTCCCATGTAGAAATACTGTGGAGGCTTTGCGCGCCAAGACCAATCAATTGGCGAATCTTAAAAACATGTATTTTCTAAGATTTCCTAAATAAATAGGTGGGACTGCCCCATTTAAGACTACTGAGATTTTTTATAGTGGCTACCTTTACCGACCCTAAGGTATAAAAGACGGCACACTATACCTGGCAACCCTTTACGAAACGTCAGGGACGCTCTGCAGTAGGTCACACCGCCAGAGTATCATAAGGTATACTAAGGGTTGTTTGGCTTTGAGGCTGAATTAGAACAGGTGAGGTGCCTAAAGACCCTAAATATAAGCTCAAGTTCTGGCAATGGGTGTTAACACGCTTAAATTTTATCCGCGAGAGGCGCTAGTGTAGCGCGAGGTCTCTAGAAATATCAAATGTTACTGAACGTGTACTGTTTGCGAGCTATTCATCGCGGATTTTCACAAATTTTTCATGATTGTTGTAAACTTAAGCCATTCCTGATGGCAGATATACCTGCGAATCGCTACCGCAGTTTTAGGTGAGTTTTGTCTTTCAGAAACGAATCCTTTATTTTTCGGAACAACACGGGACTGCGGTACTGACTGCATAATCAATATTTTATTTATGTTGTTATTTTCAATTACATTGGCCCGATTTGTACTTAGTATTTATATACTCTGAGGCCCGATCGATTCAAAGTACGATCGGATCGGAGTGTCTAACAATTGATAATTTCGGTGCCCTCACCACCGACTCCGTGGCGCAACGGTAGCGCGTCTGACTCCAGATCAGAAGGTTGCGTGTTCAAATCACGTCGGGGTCAGCAATATTAATTTTATGACCCAGTCTTTTTTGGATAATATTGGTATGAACCGAGATATTTTTGGATTTTTATACGATTCTATTTTCATAGTGATTAAAATAGCTTGAAATCTGGGAATAAAGAAAGTGTAATCTTGTTTCCTGTTCTGTTAGGTAAATTATTTCGCGATGTTCCATTACATACCCTCAGATTTGGAAATTACTACGCCCGCCCGCCCTAACGAGTCGGGCAATAGGCTTGCAAGCTATATTCCGCTCAACGTAGGATGGTGCGTGGAAATGCAAGGTTTTTAACCCATATCTTGTTAAATTTCACTCGAATACTCTGATCATCATCATCATCATCAGCCTATAATGTCCCACTGCTGAGCACAGGCCTCCTGCACACAAATGAGGATAAAAGGGAATGGGCAGATACTCCACCACGCGTGCCCACTGCGGCGAGGTAGAGGTAGGCTAGTGGTCAACCTACTGTTGGAGTTTTCAAGCCGCCTAGTAGGCGGTAGCTAGTGATAATCGGGACCAACGGCTTTACGTGCCTTCCGAAGCACGGAAACGTTCGATTTGAAATACCACTAGGCGGTCACCCACCGACCCCGTCCAGGTACCTACCGACCACGACGGTGGTAGCTTAACTTGCCAATCGATTAAGAACGGCTTATCATGCTACACCACGAGCGCTTCAGTGTATACTCTGATATTCCACACAAAATATTTCATTATCCTTCATTTTATTAAGGTATCCCTTCATCCGTATAGTATAGGTCTAGTTTTATCATTCTAAGGGTCACCCCTCACTATAACAGCATGGTTACGGATCGGCATTTACCTTGCCATGCTAGTGAGGCCTTTAAATCGAATGCATAAAGTATGTTTTACAATGACTAGATAAAATAGATGACGCCTTGCAGCAAGCGCGCTTGCCGCTGCAAGCCACTGGTCCTGCTGACCACACGCTTCCAGCGAGCGGTTCGCTCCCTTGCTGCGTGACGCCAGCACGTGGTATCTTGCCAAAGCCACCCTACCAATTTCACCGGCGCCCCAAGCCGCCCGCGAGCTACCACCTCGCAGGGGCGGGCGCGCTGGCAGCTAGTGGTTGGATTGAGTTGAGGCGGCGCCGGGCCGTTTGCTTTTTACGTGACATTTCAAGCGTGTGAAAATAATTTTGTTTTTGGTTTCGTAGCACTTTAATCAAATTTTGAAAATTATCACAGAAATGTTAAAAGGGAAGTAGGATCAGCCCAAGAAACCCGTCCAATACTTTTTTTCTATTTTGCTTGTATTTCGATATTCCTCGGCCATCATTTATTAGCGTGTGCAAACTTTTACGTAGAGATTACTTCTAACGTAAAGGAATTTATGATCACTTTATCATTGGCAATCAGAAGATATTTAAAATCACTCAAAATAATGTTAACGTTAACAAATAACAATATGATAACCGTTACTTAACGATAATTTCAATGTGATTACTACTAACGTTAACAACGGACGTAATTAACGTAAGTACGGTAACCAAAATGTTTGCAATCAGTTTCTGTGGAAATTTGTCAAGAAAACATGCCCAAGTCGCGGACTAAGTTCCCAACTTTACGGAATTAGTTCCAAAATTCAACGTTCTCTTTACTGTTACTTAAATTAGTTTCTCTCTATTTACTTTACAACAAACAAATTGGAATAATTTGATTCAGAAGTCGTAGTTCTGGCGACGACTACCTCCCAGAATGTATAAACCAACTGGATACCAGAATAGTTCTAAGATGCGACTAGCTTTCTGCCCTTTAGGGGTTGTCTTTCCCTCTGCAAGGAGGGAAACTGCTGCCTTACTCCTTTGCAAAATTTCATGCTTCATGACTTCTAGGCGTATAGTGCGTCGAGAAGCGAGCTCGAGCCGAGCCTCGAACGAACAGGATTCGTTCGTTGCTCGCGATTTCAAGCACGAGCCTACAACGAACGCGATGCGAATCCCTGTGTTCATGAAAAAACTGACAATCGGGCGGAGCGCAGACGAGCACGCTACGAATGCTCGTTCGAGGCTCGCAAGCCCGTCCACCCTACGCGAATCGGTCTCGCAGTGTGCTCGGTCGTGGCTCGGCTCGTGCTCAGTTCGCCAAGCATGGACGCATCATTAGATCATTAATGTCAGTCAATGTTAGACTTTTAATTTTATTAATAGATAGAAGACTTTATTACTTACTTGAGGGTACACTCAAGTTCTCGCAAACTTAGCAGAGTTTAGTTTGGTGCACTTGAGAACCAGTTCTCTTCCTGGCTTCGTATGCTTACCACCTTCTACTACAATCATCGCTTGCCATATTGAGAGAGTAACAAAATGTTACTGGGTCCGGGTGTCCATCCCAAGTAGCATAACAAGCTGTTTAAAGGCTGTATTAAAGTTCGTTCTTATACTAAAAGCTGAATATTCAGGCTGTAAAAAGGCTGTATAAGCGCTTATACAGGCCTTATAAGTGTAAAAAGGGCCCACATTACACAGCTTATTTCGTTATTGGAGCTGTATAGAGGCTGTATAAACAAAAGACAAGTATAAAAGCTGTATTAGAGCTGTTATTAGGTGTATAAAGCAGCCTATACTCTACGGATATCCTCTTATAAGTATCTTGTAAGAATAAGAGTTCTAAATAGGTTGTCGAAGAGAATTATGTGAGAATAAAATAAATAAAACTATTTACGATGCCATATTGAATGGCGACATAATATTTAATAAATGGAAAGGATAAAATCTTGGACATGGATATCTAATGCTGTTTATTGATGAATTCAATGTGTAAATTTTAATTTATTGTGAACCTGTGTATGTTTTCCGTCAAAATATTCACGCGCCAACAAAGTAATCAAGCCAAAATAAAGAAATTATACTAAATACAGTAAATAAGTGTTTGTTTTTAAGGTTAGAATAAAAATATATTTATAAATAATAGATATGAGTATACAAGATCATTATTCAAGCTGATAACCATGATACGGCTATTGTTATTATCAAATATTTCTTTAATTGTAATTTAAATGTTGTTATTGTAAATGTAAAAATGTCGACAATTTGCTATACAGCCTAGACGATATTTGGAGTGTGTTATAGTCTTAGTAGCTGTACTAAGTCAGTTATGAACGTTTATTGCTGTATTAAGTAAGTGAACACATGCTTAATACAGCCTGTATACAGCTTGAACGATAAAACCAGTTTGAAGTGTCAGAAAACACTTAACGCTGTATTATAGAGTTATAATATCTGTTTCAGAACCCTAAGCTGACGCGGATCCCTTTATACAGCCTATATACAGCTTTAACGATAAAACCAGCTTGGAGTGTTATAAAATTCTTAACGCTGTATAGTAGAGTTTTGATATTCTGTTTAAGAACCCTAAGCTGACGCGGATCCCTTACTAAGAATTTTATACAGCTGGAGCTGTATAATATCTCATAAATCACTCTTATAAGTATTAAAACTGTTCTTTACACTCTTGTAAGTCTCTAAAAGAACTCTAAGTTCTTAATGGGCTGGTTTATTGATGTAGAATATGCTTGCGTGCTACTTGGGATACTACCTTCGGTTTTGTGGTTTTAGAGTAGTAATACTAATGGTAGTAATACTAAAAAGCAAGAAAACATGGTTGTTTTTGTTTGTTGGTTTGTATTTGTACTGCGAGTGTATGCCACCGCAGTTCAAATTAAAAGGCATCGCACTCTGTGGATTTTGAACTGGCTAAAGTCACGTACAGTTCATAATTTCGGTAGCTTACGCCAACTGCATAGAACGCAAAGGCTTTGCGTGGCTATACTACACCTAGTTAATTATGTTAACTAAGTTACTGAATTCTCAATTCCATCATATTTTATCATTCTGCGAGTCAGGTTGGTCTATTTTGCATATTGACGAAAAACAGCATCTTGTAATAATATTCGCCTTAAACTTTATAGCGGCCCTTTTTATGCCCACTGCAGAGTATTACCTTTCACAATTGAGGGTGAAAGGGAATGGACAGATACTCCACCACGCGTGTCCATTCTCTATGATCCGCGTTCCACGTTGCCTAGACAATTCCACTTCAGACAATTGTTCTGGCAAATAATATTATTGCTCTAGCTTACGAGCGAGGCCTTTTCATAGGGACATAAGGTCGTAGCAAAACAAACTCTAGGTTATATTTGGTAGGACATGAATTCCTATAATTGTCCGAACGTATTTAAATCATTCCAATTTTTTTGAACCTTAAATTTACTATGTGTAGTCCTATTTCCTACTTAATTGCGGCACATAGCGGTCCTTGATGAAGAGTTGCTTATTTATATACGCAATCTAATTTGGCCGGATGGAGCTTATTTTTTTAGGAACTAAGTATTGTAAAAAAGTGGGCAATGTGGGCGATAACGAAAGCTATATTCTTAGATAGCGCGTATTGTAGCCATGTATGTCGTATATGTCTGACAGGGTCCGACATGAGGACATTCGTAGGAGAACAAAAGCGACGGACATAGCTCGTAGAGTTAGTAAGCTAAAGTGGCAATGGGCAGGCCACATCGCTCGAAGAGCCGATAACCGATGGCAGAAAGGTTCTCGAGTGGCGACCACGTACTAGAAAACGCTAGCGGGACGACCTGCCACCAGGTGGACCGACGACCTGGCCAGAGGCCCGCTGGATGCAAGCGGCCCAGAACCGTTCGAAGTGAAAATCAATGGGGGATGTTCAGCAGTGGACATCCATGGGCTGATATGATGATGATGATGATGATGTAACATTATTTTAAGGATACAAATAAAGTACAAAAAACAAACAAAAAAATACCTTTAGATACTAATTAAATTATTATTTAATCCAATTTGATATTGATCGTCGATATAGCTAGGTTAGCCATTTTCAAACAATTGTTTTGCACTACAGCTCTCGGCTTTAAGGAAGTGACGTACCTTGCTACCATTGTTTATATTTAGGTCGCTTGGTTACTCATCACCTGGTTTGTCTTAATAGTTTTATTTACATTTTACATGATTTGTAGTTTTATTGCATTCCACATTTTGCTATATTCATCGTCTTTCTTAGATCTGTTTTTCATTATAGAACTCCCTCTGTGCAGCTCTATTTAGTTCTCACATTCTTTTAAATGACCATTTCATTTATGAAGAACTTTACATAATTACATTTGCCATGGAACAGTCTTCAATCTTAGGTACAGGAAAAGAAAGGGTATCCACCATAAGGCTATGAAATGAGAAATGCGAGGTTTCACGGACGCAAACGCCCATTTCACAATCGAATTTTCTCTGTATTCATTGCTGCCGCATGAACTCAAAATCTATGGCCCCGGAGGCGTCTTTTGTTTTGAGACCCATTTCCTGCCGTTTTGATATTTATGGCGTTTGCAATACGGTGTAAATTCATTTATGAAATGCGCAAGTGCGTCGGCGAAACACAGCACGGGGCAATTGTTATGAAAAATACAAAATTAATCAATATGAAAGTTTTTTTTTAAATCTACCTAACATGAATTATATCTAATATCATATTTCATCTAACCGACTACATTATACATACAATTAGTTATGAGGTCACATTATCAACAGTGACTGAACCCTTGGGGCAATTAATCGCGAGCACTAACAACATCCCCCCTCCTCCCCCCATTAAATTAGTTAGAAACGGTAACGCGGCCCGAAATAGGTTCAATAACCTGAGGTCATCGACTACGTCCAGAATTAACGCGGCATTTTCAGATATGCTACTTTCTTTGTCAGCTATAAAAACATCTATTTTAATATTATTTTAGTACAAGGAGGGTTTCAACGAGAGGTTTTAGTTTTTTTTTCTTAACAATAATAAATTACATGTATTTTTAAAAGCTACAAAATTCAAAATTCGAAATCATTTATTCAAATAGACCTTCGCAGGCACTTATGAAAAGTCTGACTCTAATACTCTAATACCGGTTCGGAAGGTTGCATTTGCTGAGAAGACTGCTACCTGCTGGTTAGTTAGTTATCAGTTGTTTACTGAAGACAGAATAATAAAGTCTGCCAGTTTTCAATCTCCAGTTATTCTGTGTAATTTATAAAATCATCTATGATTCTTATCCATCTTCGCTCGACCCGCAATTTGACTTTGATTTAAGCACATTGTGACCACGATATGTACTATTTTCCGCCTAAGGCTGCTTTTCCACCAGAGATGTGCTATGCAGCTATGCTGCGAGGATGTAATAGCTAAGCTGTGAAACTATGTGTCCATTTCCACTGATACTAAGTACTGATACTATGTAGCTGTGCGAGTAAGATGTGCTATGAAGATGCGCCGCCGCAAAGTAGCTGCGTGAGGAGGATGCACAGCTCGAGCTATGCGATGTATCGCTCACGCATCCATAGCACGCATCCTTCCATATATATAAAAAAAAAAGTTGAATCCGTTTCCACCAGTGCTAAGCTATGTGCACCTATGAATATGATTGGTGGATATCAAATGCATCCACAGCAACGTAGCATAGCACATCTCTGGTGGAAAAGTAGCCTTAGGGTGGTAGACAGCCATACGGGTACCACACAGTAACACCACAGTATGCTATGCATTTTTCTTCGGCGGGTGCTTTGAATGTATTGCCACCACTGAACGGTGCTTGGTTTAATAAGTATTCTTAAACGATAGTTAACTACAATTCTTTAATCATTACATACAAATAAATAAAATTTAAGTGTGTTTGTAATGTCAAAATAACAGCTTTTTTTACTAAATGCATATGAAAGTATATACGGTACTTATACTATTAAAAAATGTGTCCGGCTTGTTCCGGCTAATCTCCGAAACGGTTGGACCAATTTCGATGGGACTTTCACTGGCAGTTAGCTGATTTATAAGGAGTACCTTCGGCTGGAAAACAATTAGTTCGGCGCAAAGAACCGTACGCACGTGAAAATGCAAGGATCTGTTGTAGTAGCTAAGAGTGTGGTCGATTAATAGCCTTTGCATGAAAAAAAAAAAGAATTCCCTTCATTCAAAGTCAAAGCCATTTATTCAATTTAGGCCCCAGAAGGGCACTTTATGAAGGTCACATTTACTGAAGTTACCACCGGTTCGGAACTCAGCCTTCAACTGAGAAGAATCCGCAAGAAACTCAGCAAGGTTACATTGCCGTATCATTTAAGAAATATGACATTTGAGGAAAATAAAGAAGTGGGTTAATGCTTTCGCGAAAAGCATTAACCCACTTCTTTATTTTCCTCGAATACGAATATTTTTTTAAGAGAAGTAGAGCATAGTGTTTATTCGCTCAAAGAGCAGAACCTTACAGAATACCGCAGCCAAATAACTTTATGTTGTGTAAAGTTGTGTTCCTGTGCGTAAGTAAGGTCGCCAGAGCTCATAGGGGAGGGGGGAAAGGTCGGTAACGCGTGAGCGATGCTTCTTGTGTTGCAAGCGTCCATATGGCTACGGTAACCGCTTACCGTCAAGCGGGCCGTATGCTTGTTTACCGACTAAGCTGTAAAAATTAAATAAAAATATAGTTAACTACTAATTAGTTAATAATAACTTATTAACTTATTAGTTAATAGTTAATGACGAGCCCGTTGGCGCAGTTGGTAGCTATAGCGCCGCAGGTCGTGGGTTCGATTCCCACACAGGACATACATTTGTGTGCATGAACATGTCTGTATGTCCTGAGTCTGGGTGTAATTATGTATATTAAGTATGTATTTACAAACAAAAAGTAGTATATGTATTATATCAGTTATCTGGTTACCATAGTACAAGCTCTGCTTAGTTTGGGATCAGATGACCGTGTGTGAGGAATGTCCCAGGATATTTATTTTATTTTTATTTTATTTTTAACTGCGCGTTCGTATAGCACCAGGGTGTAGAGTTCAGAAACCCTTTGTTGATTTCCAATAGCAAGTTGTAAACACTATGTTGAATTCACTATATCAGGCATTTTACTGTGTCTCAATAGGAAGGAATTGTTTTCATTTAAATATATGAATTTATCACAAAATATGCATCAGTTAGGTTTACAGTATTGCCAATATTGAATGCTAGCTTACTATATCGACTTAGTCGGCAAACAAGCATACGGCCCACGTGATGGTGAGCAGTTACCGCAGCCATATGGACGCTTGCAACACACGAGGCATCACTCACGCGTTACCGACCCTTCCCGCCTCCCCAATGAGCTCGACCTTACTCACGCGCAGGAACACAACATAAAGTTATTTGGCTGCGGTATTCTGTAAGTTGGAGGTACTTCCCCAGTCGAGCTGCTCTTTGAGCGAATAAACGATACGCTCTACCTCTCTTATCCCTTATCTCTTCCCTATTTTACCCGGATATTCGGAAAAATCAAGCTATAGCAATTCAATCATACGTTAGGTACTTGTAAAATCATTTGTTAACTCTAATGATACCTTTTTTTTTTTTTATTAGCGTGGGGAACTCCTCATAGGATACCCGACCGCCCTGGGGGGGAGCGGCCAGGTTATGCCGGACTTTTACCGGCTTAAACCCCACGGTGGTCGCCACCTGCGCTATAGAGAGGGGGGGCGGGCTCTTGTAGGTTGAACGCGTACCTGCTCACCCCTCCAAGCGCGTTGCTTAGATAACTCGTCCCGGGGGAAGTCTGACACCTCCCCCAGTACCCTCGCTGTGCTATCGCACGATGAGTCGTGACCACATCGACCCATCGTCCTCCTTGGGGTCGCTTCTGGGCGCACAGAACCCCCGCTCTGATTGCCCACGACCCTAAAGGCCCCGTTTAGTCGCCTTTTACGACAGGCAGGGGATCACCGTAGCTGTTATTCTAAGCCCGAGCTACAGGGCAGGGGGGCCGCGACGAGGCACGTATGTGCCCCGGCGGCTTCGCCTCCGGGTGGGATCGGCCCTCTCCCGATCCCGCTCAGCAGCCTCCTTCTGGACCATTACAGTCTCTCTCTCTTGTGATACCTACCTACCCACATAAGGCGAGCCTTGTCGTCAGTCGTGGGTATCAAAAACAAATATGTGGCGATGAAAAAGTTGGACTTCGTTAGCGTAAGAAAGTTCAAAAGGTCCCTACCTCAGCATAAAGCTGCACTACTCATAAAGCAGTGCAAAGCTGGTACTCTGGCAGAGCTTTTATTAGACAACAACATAACACACATAAACAAAAAAACATACATAACATCGATAAAGGTTGCAAAATTCATAATAATAATAATATAATAATAATTCGTTTATTTCAGGCTACTAGGGCCCATAGATATATACCTTACCAGCTAACCTAAATATTATAATCATAGCTTTATATTCATGATGATAGGTTTATGTTTCATCATCAGACCCCGGGCGTGAAGAGATCCTTGCAGGGTCGGCAACGCGCGAAAAAACCTCTGGTCCCCCCTGGTGTTGCAATCGTCTAAAGGCTACGATACCTAACCGCTTACCATTAGACGGACCGTATGCTTGTTTCCCACCATAATTTCAAATTCGAATGTTTGTATCGATATTTAGCCGAACGGATTAGGACGTTTCGCATATAGATAGATCATACCGTACAGATACATTTTATCGTACAAAACAGTAGATGCCTTGGGAAACGGAGTTAACCCGCAGGGAGGTAGTTAGTTTCGAATCTTATAATGCAAACAAAGATGCAGATTCG
Organism: Achlya flavicornis; assembly: GCA_947623365.1. NCBI lineage: Eukaryota > Metazoa > Arthropoda > Insecta > Lepidoptera > Drepanidae > Achlya > Achlya flavicornis. Next base: position 13,673,654 of record OX392482.1, read on the forward strand.
AGTGAATCGCTTGCGTCATCTTTATAACGAGAATGGTGATACGATGATGAAAGATTCATATGGCTATCAATTTGCTTCATGCCTTTTGTTTTTATGTTTGTTTCGATTTGTGAATCATCAGTGGTAAGATACAGACGCATTATACCTTTGGTCTATATCCTTACAATAAAATTACCCGTTGTGTGTAATTCTAAATGTCGACCATCCGTGAGATTCCAAGAGTGGGATTCCTTTCTTAAAAGCTTTAGTTTCCATATACCAAGCTCTACTTGTGTTGCAATAGCTGATAGGAACTTATTCCTTGTTTATTCTATTCATCATCATCAGCTTTCCCACTGGTGAGCACTGGCCTCCTGCACACAAATGTGGGTGAAATGAAATAGGCTAGTGGTCAACTTACTGTTTTTCAAGGAGGCCTCCAACTATCTTACAGACTATCACATAAGTGATAACCGGGACCAACAGCTTTACGTGGCTTCCGCAGCAAGCGGAAACGCTCGATTTGAAATACCACTAGGCGGTCACCCATCAAGGTACCAGCCACACCGGTGCGCGGTGGTAGCTTAACTTTGCCGATTGATTAAGAACGGCTAATCAGGCTACATAAACATTCGTTTATTCCATTAGTTTATCTTTTGTAATAGAAAAACGATTACCTAAAGTTAATATGGTTTTATCATACATACAACCATAGTTTTCGTATTCGTACCTTACGTTATTCGCAAGTATTATCTAATATGTAAGCATAGACAATTTTCAATTGTTATTATCATTGCTTTCAATTTGTACCGTTAAAGTATCTAATTTAGCTATAATTACCTTTATTGGAAGCTATTGCTTTAGTAACTGCGTCTCTTGACTTCTTTCTGTGGACTCTTTTTCATCTTTTCATGTAATGTCATAATGATGTGGTTTGCATAAACTATTCATCGATTAACTACAAATTGTTAAATAATTAATAAATATTTCAACGTTCATAACACGTCCAAGGTTTCATACAAGGCATTAAATTAATAAAATATTTTATGTTAAACAATATATTGCCCTGTTTCTTTACCGTAGTCGGATTATGAAAATGACGCCCATCAAGGCCTCCCGGAAGTCATATAATATCATTTAAACGCCATTTTATTGGAAGGTAAAGCAATAGGTATACATAAAGCATGATACGCTTAATAAATTGGATATAAATGTGACTGTGGAGGACCAAGAAGGAAGGAAAATCATAAAAATCGCAACAAACTATGTGTAGACGCTACAGAATTGGGCAATTCCCAGTCATCATGAATTCCCATTTTGGCGTCCGACGTTTTACATATCCGAAGCTCCCCGAACTAATAATTAATATCACGAATACAACCGAAGTCCGAAGCCAACCTTCTGTAGCACATTATATACAGTTAGGTCATAAAATATTATCTACTCATATCACACACGGGCCGTGGCAAAAATAAACTTTTCAACATACATATATATAATATGATTTTAATATAATACCTGAACAGAATTAGTTGGGCAACCTACCCGAGGTATAAAAATAACTACAGCGCAGCTCGCTCTGACATTATACGGGTTTGTAACCTTGCAAGACTGCCAAGTTACTCGACAGATGGCGCTACTTGTGCCGAAAAGTTCATTACGCCTCATACATTTCAGGTTATGTCCAAAAGCGTATATTAATCACATTTTCTGTTATATAACTGTTATTTAATGTATTCGATGTATGGTTTAACTAATTATCTACTGATTTGAAACGTTTTCTTGTAATTTCTAATGAATTAATTGTGTTTATAAGCAAAGCAGTTTCACGTTCCGTTATCTAATCTTTTATAGCATATAGATAATTTATTATGTATTCAATTATTCAATGTTCTAATGCGTAAATTATTTGTTATGTCATATTTGCTTTAGTTTGTAGCATTACTGCTGATGGTTCATTTTGTTTATATTCATGGTTAGTATTATCTTATATGGTGCGACTCGACTGTAATCAAAACGAATATGTACCTACTACTTTATTGAATATGTCCTAATTAAATGTAATCTATTTTTAATCTTATGTGAGTTGATTGGTATAAATATCCAGTGAATCACCTTCGTAGACATCGTTTACCGTAGAACGTCGCGAATATATAAAATGTGAACGTAATCCTTAAGCATTCGTTACACCGGCACAAGGCACGGCTCATAAATTAAAAAGGCTCCCAAATAACAACATCGGGTCACATCGACAAAAGGAACAACAAAATGGCGGACGCGAATAAGCCGCGTAGCATTTCTGAAAGCGTCTACGCGGCCGCCCCGTCTCGCTCCGACGTGGCAGCTACGAGAGCGCGAGAGCGAGACGGGTGCAGTACCCCGTGGGGCCTCGAGTCAAGGTGACGTACCCTCGCCGGATGCACACACACATGGACAAAAGTGCGCTCGCGCATGCGAGGTTGTTCCAATTGCGAATTTAGTTGATTTTATTACTTTTGTTATGAATCGACGAATGTTTACTGAAACTGAAGTTAGATGGAGTTCCTTTGTTGTTTTTCATTGTCTTTCGTATGTTGGTATTAAAGTATGCTCAGGTTTATTAGCATAATAATGAAGACGCTTAGGTATACGGTGCTTTCTGAATTCTAATGTTGAAACTTTCGATTCGACGTACCTACCTAGCTGGTATGCACTGGCTTTCGTTCGATGTTAAATTCGTAGTCGTTTGGACCAACTAGATGTCCTAGATTCTTTGTTAGCTTAGCAGTTTAAAGGCGAACTACAACTTACATTTATATAACTACTTGTTATCTGAACAGCTCTTTTGGACCTTATTATAATCTGTGTTTATATTACGTCGCAGCCGCTGTGTTAGTTCGTCTCGTCATATCATTATATCTATTTTGTCGTCGTTTACGTGTCTTAATATTCAAAAGGAACATAGTCATTTCCTATTATTGGTAGATTCTAAATTCAAGATGATACTTTATTTATTCCGCCTCTATTTAAAGAATCCTGATGTTTTTTTAAGAAGGTCCAATCAATTTTCCTAAATATAGCACTGTGCATGCAACTGTTAAAATAGATTATTAACTATAATTATATAATCCATTGTCCACAACAACTTTACTGGCTACCATCCAATTGATAATCTGTCGCCAGAACCCACTGGTGTGTTCAGACAGCTGCACTTCTGAGCTTACATTCTAGACATTATTAAGTCGACAGCCGTTCAGCATCTTCACTGGTAATTTCCATAGACGACTACCACTTAGTAATTGGAGCCTTCTGACTACTGTAAGACTTGATATGCTGTGGTAGGACTAGTCTAGAGCATACGTAGGCATAAACTCAGGTAGGCAGAGTTTCACTTCGTCGAATTTCATCAACACAACTTTCTCCCTAGGATAGCGTTACTAAGCATTCAGCTGCGCTCCTTTGTCCTCTTTGTGCAAAAGCAGGTATAAGAATGATGAACAATGTGTAAAATTATTTATCGTTTGCACTTTGCGTCTCTTTCTATCCTGCTGTGGTGTGCAGGAGTCTTGGTTCCCTTATTTTGATTTGATTTTTGTGGTACCGACCGAGTTATACGTAAATTAGACGTTATCAGTATTGTTGTAATTCAAAGTTGAATTTAATACGAAATTTGAGGGGTTGGAGATTTATGTAAAAACACAAACAATATAAATAAATATACCCCCTTAGTCATAAAGCGCTATTTAACTAATATACTGTTTAAATGGTCACGTAAATAATGTCACATTATTTGACAATGACAATAGTGTGACGTTATTTACGTGACCCTTTAAACAGTATATTAGTTAAATAACGGTTTATGAGTAAGGGGGATAATCGTTTAGTCTACACTGTTCACGTCCATCGTGAAATGTTATAACACGAGAACAAAGCCAGTCAAAGAAATGGTAAAGTTACATTCAGGAGGTCGTAGGACAAAGCTATTATCCGATCAAGATCCTGAAGTACTCCTAAGTAAATAGGAGTTGGTGGTATCATCGATTATACGGTTTATACTGTTCAGGGTAAAAGGGTTACCTAGGATTAAAATCCTGTATGCTAATCCAGGAAATAATAATCTTTTAATAATGTTTCCTTCAATTACGTCAGTTAATCCGGTTTGACAGATTAACTGCCGCCTACATTCGATCTATCCTTGGTTTTCCGATTGTAAATTGATATTTTGACACTATTTATATGAAACGCAGTCCAATCGCAAAATAAAGGGTAGATCGAATATAGAAAGCGGCAGTAAGTGACAAACATCCACAATCCACACAAAGTTTCCAACTGTATATTTTTAGTAGAAAGTGTAATAAACAAGTATTAAGAGGCCGCATGCTAAATTTCGCCGATTTCGCTGATTTACGTGATTTTACGGTTAAAATACTGTATTTATATACGTTTTAATGCACAACATGAAATATCATTTTAATTATTATCTAATAAATGAGCTACATTTTAAATTTTATTATTTAATTTTGCTTAATCGACTTCAAACTGGCGGCTGTTTTTGAATTTTTGCCATAAGAGGTTTAGAATATCACATATTTACGAATCGTTTTGACGTCTAAACGGTATGAAAAAAACCGGCCAAGTGCGAGTCAGACTCGCGCACCGAGGGTTCCGTACAAACATGTAGGTATATAAGTAAATGGTAGTATAGACCTGAGTATTTTATATGAATTTCAATTTATGACGTATTAAAAAATAAACTACTTACTAGATCTCGTTCAAACCAATTTTCGGTGGAAGTTTGCATCGTAATGTACATCATATTTTTTTTTTAGTTTTATGATGCTCTTATTTTAGAAGTTACAGGGGGGGGACTCACATTTTACCACTTTGGAAGTGTCTCTCGCGCAAACTATTCAGTTTAGAAAAAAAAGATATTAGAAACCTCAATATAATTTTTGAAAACCTATCCATAGACACACCAAACTTATGGGTTTTATAAAAAAAAAATGACTTTCAATTCTAAGTATTGGGAACCCCCAAAATTTATTGTTTTTTTTTCTATTTTTGTGTGTAAATCTTAATGCGATTCACAGAATACATCTACTTACCAGGTTTCAACATTATAGTTCTTATAGTTTCGGAAAAAAGTTTTTGCCGTTTTTTGCCATTTGGCTACGGAACCCTAAAAATTACAGTATATTGTTATGAAATTCATATATACTATAAATGGAGCACTTTTTACCACTTTAATTTAATAATGATGAGTAAAAAAATATTTAACTTATTCAAATTTTAGAGAAAATGGGCGAAGAATTGCTTTTGATTTCGGCTACTTAGAACTCCCGTTCCCGATTGTTAAATCACGTAAATCAGCAAAATTTAGATACGGCCTCTTAAGTTCCAATTTTTCTCTTTCGCTACAATATAAAAAATTCCTTGAATTGGCTTTGTCGTCGCCCGCGCCAGTCACCGCTCACGAATCACTGCAATCATTGCTAATCATCTAAATGGTGCATAATAAATCGGTTCAAATTGACTCCTATAACAATTAGGGGAGCGGCATAACGTTTTACTGTCGTAGTAGATTTAACTTGTATGTTATTTAAAGCTATGAGTTAGAATTTAGAATTTTAAATTATATTACAGTATGCTGCAGAAATCTGTACACAATAGATTTAAAACCCTGCCTCTTAAACTAGGGTAACCTGTATCTTAAGAGACAGTGTTCGGCTATAAGGTTTCTTAACTAGATTTAAAGAACGAGTGGATTGTGTCAATCTACCATCGAAATTTAGGATTAAAAGAACCAAAATTAAATTAAATTTAGAATAAAAGAAGTAAATTAAAGTAAGAAGTAAGTTCTGTGATAGTGACGTTGATTTCCGTGGTTGTAAGTTCTAATCCTGCAATGAGCATCCTTCGGTGATAGAAAACATCGTGTGGCAACCATAGAACGATGGCAGGGTAGCTTTAGTACCCGCCTGGCCTATCCTCATGTTGAAAATCTGTTCTTCCGGGTGTTGCAACCGGGAATCGACTGATATTGTAGTTCCTACATACAATCTTGGTAATCAGATGGTAAGCACAACATAAGAAGCATGGAAGATTTGAGGGTGGATTGGTATTCGGGTACTATTAAGTATACTACCCCGGTCCTATGGTTTCCAAAACCAGCTCATAGGATTCAATACCACGAATTTCGTCATGGCAACTTTGCGGTGAACTATGGAAAACGACTTGAAATAACATCTTTCGGTTACCTAATTCATTTCTTTCGTTTTTCGTCAGCAGCCTAAAAAATTACGTGCTACGTTGCCGTTGACGTAGGTAAGCCAGGTAGGTACAATAAATAAATGGAGCAGATCCTACACTTTTGCGTTTTCGTGATTTCTAGCACTCCGCGCTCGGAAAAATATTTTTCAATCAATCGGAATCATCTCAATCAGAATTCGTTCTTTCGATTCATAATCCTACAATCCTACTAATACTATAAATACGAAGTTTGTAAGTTTATGTATGGAATATGGATGGATGTTTGTTACTCTTTCACGCGGAAAGTACTGAACGGATTTGGATAAAATTTGTGAAACCCTAAGAATTAAGTAAGATTCCTCAGAATGATATATATATTAAAATTCCACACAATGAGATATTTATTTTTTCTATGTGAGCTTACCCCAAGCTGTGTCAGATTCTTATTAAGTAAATAGACTGTCCGTATGTCATAGAAATCGTCTACATCCCTACTGTTGTCTTTTGATATCGTACGTATGTTTAACATGTCATGTCTTTCCAATAGCACTCTATTTTCATGTGACTCAAAATTACTGCACTTATTTTGCTGCATTCGCAGTTCCCAAAGGTTTCCTCGAGTAAAGATTTAAGGAACTGCATATTGACCATCTCAGTGTTATTCAGAGAGAAAATAACCATGCGAACAAAGCCGCGGGCAAGCAAGCTCTCTAACAAACTACAAGTCTGATAAATGATCTGGAATTTTATTTTATCCGTTTGTTTGCCTTACCTTCATTATTTGCGTCTTCTAGTACTTTTTCTGCTTCATTAAATTGTTATTTCGTGGAAATTAATTGGACTTCGGATTTCTAGGAGTTCAGGGTATCTTGTTACATAAGATATCTTGAGTTATCATTATTTTTCTCAGTTAAGATAATAAGGGTAATAGGATTTCCACGAATTTTTTCGTTCGGTATTATTTACCCTAACATTATGTAATTAAAGGCTAAAATACCTTAAACAAACTACTACGTAATTATTATGTTTGCGACCATTTTTAGGGTTCCGTAGCCAAATGGCAAAAAACGGAACCCTTATAGATTCGTCATGTCTGTCTGTCTGTCTGTCTGTCTGTCTGTCCGTGTATGTCACAGCCATTTATTTCCGAAACTATAAGAACTATAATGTTGAAACTTGGTAAGTAGATGTATTCTGTGAACCGCATTAAGATTTTTACACAAAAATAGAAAAAAAACAATAAATTTTGGGGGTTCCCCATACTTAGAACTGAAACTCTAATTTTTTTTTTTCATCAAACCCATAAGTGTGGGGTGTCTATGGATAGGTCTTCAAAAATGATATTGAGGTTTCTAATATTATTTTTTTCTAAACTGAATAGTTTGCGCGAGAGACACTTCCAAAGTGGTAAAATGTGTGTGTCCCCCCCTGTAACTTCTAAAATAAGAGAATGATAAATCTATAAAAAATATATGATGTACATTACGGTGCAAACTTCCACTGAAAATTGGTTTGAACGAGATCTAGTAAGTAGTTTTTTTTTAATAGGTCATAAATTGAAATTAATATCAAATACTCAGGTCTATACTACCATTTACTTATATACCTACAGGTTTGTACGGAACCCTCGGTGCGCGAGTCTGACTCGCACTTGGCCGGTTTTTGTTTGAACCACATGATGCCTTCACGTGCCGTAAATTACGCTTTATCTGATCACGTATTTACCGACCATCTTCCTGCTATTGTCAAATAATGAGAAGTTTTCTATCTGACCATTTAAACGGGCGGTAGTCTGGCTCTAAGCATCGTGCTTACGTTGAAGTTATATGCAACATATGTCGCAATCATTACTCATATAAATATCCTTATTATCCGGTTTAAAGGCCTCTAAGGGCCGAATTGGAGCGCGTAAGGGGGTATCAGTCATCTGAAGACACTACTAACACTTTCAAGTATTTTCAACAAAACAAACACCACTTATTTGTATGTGAAGTGATTATTTATACCCATAGAGTTGCAAAGGCTACGTTAACCGCTTACCACCAGACAGGCTGTTTACTGTCGTATCGTAGTAGTAAAAAAAAACAGATAAGAATAAATAATTGGACTGTTTTACAAAAAACTTAAACCGACTTCAAAGTACACTAAGAAGTAATCAAATCCTGATCTGATGACAATGGGACCAAACGGGAAGTGTACCCTTCCAGACAAAATAGAATTTTCCAAATCGATTCATAAATGACGGAGTTATGAGGTAACAAACATAAAAAAAAAAAAAAAAACATACAACCGAATTGAGAACCTCCTCCTTTTTTTGAAGTCGGTTAAAAAGAACTAGCTATAGCTACCTCCTAGACACAATGATCCTTATGGTAAACCAAATTAAACTTCTACATTTTCAGTGCCTCCAGTAATCAATTAGAAATCAATCAAATTTTGTACCTAATCAATTAGAGAGATGAATTCGTTCTACTACTTTCAACTACTACTACTACTACTCAGACATTAAACTTTTTGACGGGCCAGCTGGCGCGATTTGTTAAGACTGGTCAAGATTCCTCCTACCGCGACATACATTTGTGTGCATGACCATGTCTGTATGTCCTGAGTGTGGGTGTAATTATGTTTATTAAGTATGTATTTAAAACAAACAGTAGTATCTGTATTATATCAGTTATCTGTTTTCCATAGTACAAGCTCTGCTTAGTTTGGGATCAGATGACCGTGTGTGAGGTATGTCCCGGGATATTTATTAAACTTTCATACGAGATCGTAAACTTGTCTAGAATATAAAGACGCTTGTAGACGGTGCGACATTAAATGTAGCTGTTTAATGATTCATGGTAGATATTTGTTACGAAACAGGCTCTTATACAAATGATTATGTAAATAGTCTATAATATACCTATATACCTCGCAGTTTTGCCCGGGATCGCCCCCGAAATAGAGGACGTCCTTAAGATGAAATTTCCAAAAATCCTTCTTCAAGCATAGTTAAGCCTACATAATAGATGTGATAGACACTTTTTCTCTCTCACAAACAACATAAAGGATATACTAAATTAATTGCTGTCAAAATAGGGGATTCCTAGGGATGATTCATAAGTAAAAAAAAACTTATCAGTCCATCCGTTGTTAGATTATGAAAAAAATTTTGACAGGTATTTTTTTCTCTACCAAAATCATTAAAAATTGACAAAGATAAAGCGAGTCAAAGTTCGGGAGTGGGGGCTTGTGACGTTACTTTAGAGTAAAAAAGTGTACTCTAACGTGACGTCACGCGGAACTTCAACACACGATATCTTCGTATTCTTTTGTTTAATTGACAAAAGAAAAAATACGTGTCTAATATTTTTTGATAATGTAAAAGACGGATAAATAGATTTTTTTATCATCTAACCCATTGCTTGGTTTCGTAAATGCCATGACAATTGGTCACTTTAGGACGCTTTAAATATGGTCTATAGTTTTTCAATAATGTTTTCAAGAAAGAGATGCCAGCTGGCGTTTCACCTATCGCGCCCCAGGTCTTGGGCTCGATTCCCACACAGGACATGCATTTGTGTGCATGAACATGTCTGTATGTTCCTGTGTCTGGGTGTATGTTAAGTATGTATTTTTACAAACAAAATTGGTTTAGTTAGATTTGCTATAGAGTCAACTCCAGTATATACCCGGTTTTAAAATAGTATCTGACGCTTAGAAACGTGTGAACGGAGCATGAAGGAATTGTACAAGTAAGTGCAGTCTGCGCAGACGCACTCGATGATTTATAACAATGCGTTGTGCCCGGCCACTCGCTAGTCGCTACGACAACATTTGCGTTTAGAATTTGCAATCAAGTTTAATATAATGCTATGGATTTGTATAATTTAATTAAAACGTAATTGGGTTCTTAATTTTTATAAGCTGGATTTTATTTAATTACTGAAATTCATGTGCAAGTCGAACTGAGCACTGACCTGTGACAATATTATGCCTCCAACTACATCTATACTAATAATATAATAAAGCGGAAGAGTTTTTTTGTTTGTTTAAACGGGCTAATCACTGGAACTACCAGTCGGATTCGAAAAATTATTTCACTAATAGGAAGCTACATTATCCCCGAGTATTATAGGCTACTTTTTATCACGGGAACGCGGGTGAAACCGCGCGAGACAGCTAGTGTTGATACAAATATGAGATTGGACAAATTGACAGACACAAGGCTGTAAAATAATCACGCAGTCAATTTAATTATCAGAATTTTATTTTCAATATTTATTTGTTAGATCATCTTATTTCCACGTTTTTAGTTCAGACCAAGAAAAAAGAAAGAAAGATAACGACGCCAGTTTGAAATGTCAATCTTCCTGCCATTCGCCATTGGTTGTTTGCTTCACCAAATGGGATAACAGCGCCTCTCTCACCGGGCCAGATAAGTTTGTAGGACTAGTTGTGCATACTAGAGAATAGAATAATGTTGCCAGTTTCGGCCACCCGAGTCCCAATTAAGGGTGTTACCAAGCCCAATGACCTTGACGATTTGACCTCTAAACGAGTATTCTGTGCTACTCACCGCTGGGCGGCATTTGAAATGCCGCCTAACGTTGAGTAGCGATACTACAATCAACTCGATTACAGAAAAGGTAACGGCGCAGATGTGTCGTATCGTTTTTATAACTTTGCCTATTTCCATTATTTATAACTAAAAATGTTGATTGCTAGGTCCTCAGGAACAGAATTTATAGTTTACAAAATACATAAATCTGTTTAATTTTACTCACCTGCTATATGATACATACCTATCAAGGTTCTGATGATGATCAGGTTAATACATACTGGATGTCAGTAATAGAAATAGCTAAGATGTTATGGTTTTCAATAGTTATCTAATATCACATGTGTTTTACTACACGATAAATCCCCAGGGTATGATGATGAACAGGTCAATAATAACGAGATATCAGTAATAGAAATGGCTAAGATGTTCTAGATTTTCAATAGTTGACTAATATTACATGTGTTTTACTACAAGCTGAAACTTAAGGGTCTTATGATGATCAGAAAAATACATACTGGATCTTAGTAACAGAAATGGTCGGCAACGCGCGCGTGATACCCCTGGTGTTGCAAGCGTCCATAGGCTAACCATAGTCCATAGGGTAACCGCTTACCATCAGACGGGCCGTATGCTTGTTTGCCACCTAAGTGGTATAAAAAAAAAAGTTGTTCCAGTTTTCACTATTAGTGATTATAATTAATAGGTACAGTCGAAGACAAAAATATGTATACAACCATCTGAGCAATGATGACACTGGATATGACACAAACATTCATTGATATATTATGTAGTATCGCTGCACACATGATTAAATATTTACGTTCTGTGATGTCTTTAGAACAGGTCATGACGTCATTTGCGTGTCATTTGTTTCTTAAATTTCACTTTTAATTTAAATATACTCTTCAATCTCAGTCGTCAGATTCAATCAAGGGTCACTTCTAGGGAATGCAAACCGGTTTCACCGAAAATCGAAAAACCGGTTATTCGGTACGGTTTTGACCAAACAAAAAAACCGGTTTTACATAGCACCAAAACCGGTTTTTCGATTATTTTCGGTTTTTCTTTCAATGTTTGGAAAAACGAATGTAGGAAGATTTGCCGCCGTTTTGTAAACTGAGTGCAATGCAGCGAGTATTTTGTGATGAACTGAAGTGTGTTGATGTGTATTGTGTTGAGCTGATAAGAAAATAACTTATAATAATGATTATTTTTATGATAGATATAAAATACTTTTTTTTACAATACCTAAGCATCAAACAAGCGTACGGCCCGCCTAATGATAACCAGTTACCGTAGCCTATGGACGCTTGCAACATAACGGTTATCACTCGCACATTGCCAACCCTCAAACTTTTTGAAGCGGGGAGCTCATTCCACAGCCTGAGCGTTCGCGATAGGAAGCTTCTTTGAAACCACACTGTACGAGACCATTTTGGTTCCAATGTGTGAGGATGGACTCTCCATCGGTGACTTCGATGGAAGAAGGTGACTGGGCATCAGGTCAAACAATTCTTCAGAACACTGTCCGTTGGAAAAGCGGTAGAACACACATAAGAAGGCAGTCTCTCCTCAGACTAAGGCGCTTTAAAACACTTGTGAGCTCGGGATCGTCGACAATTATAACAGCACGTCGCTGAACTGAGTCTTAATACCAAAGCTGGTATCCAGGTGCCCACAGAAGACAGCAACAATTCATTTGGGCCGGACTTGCGACTTATATAGTTGCCGTCTTTGTCTCGATAAGAAGTACTACTTCGCTCTATTAATCACACCGAGTTTTTTGGATACCTTGTAGATGATTTTGGAACAGAACGTCGCTACAAATATTAACGCGAAGGATCCCAATGCTTTTCGTGATGTTGAGGGACATGTTCTAGAAATGAGGAGCCACAGAAAATAGACTTTTCGCAACGCTGAATGCGCAGGCTTTATTTATTTATTTATTTATGAGCGTCCCCTGTAATTTTATCTGCATAGCAATGAATGCTAGCAATAGAGAGTATATCATTAATATGCTGGAGGAACAGTGTTGGGGATAATCCAGAGCCTTGCGGGACGCCAGCATTAATGTCATGCTATCGGAGCAACTACTGTCTACGAAGGCCAAACAGCAAGCTGACTGATTGGTGTTATTTTTTACCCATCTGCACGACAACAATTGATCTAAGTAAAGCATTCCTATTATAATAATCACGTTTTTATTTACACGCAAGTTGCTGTGCCGTTACAATATGATATGTTCATAATATTACGTGTGAAATTAATATTATAACGTACGAAACATAAAAATAAAAAAAAAAATACAAATATATACTCATTTCTGGACATAATTATATATTTTTTAATGATATTTATGAACTTAATGTTTATTTTTAATTATTTTTCCATTAAAATGTATATCATTCGTTCATTATTTTTATTTGATGGTAACACCCATCAGTTCAATTTAGGAGCTGTCAAAATCAAAATTAATCCTGGCATTTCTAAATTTAAATTTAGTTCGATGTGACAACAGAATAGCGTTTAGAAAATCCTTAACTAAAATATGTAAAATTTTAATTTAGTTTAGTTTAGTCTAATGCACAACAGAATCGGCACCATTGTCCAACAGTGTATACTTATTTTTGAACTTTTGTGTGTTCCCATATCTATGATGATGTGAACGGCGAATTTTTATGAGGTTTGGTGGTGTATAGTTATTTTTGTCCTCGACTGTACATGGGTATAGAATACCCCTTTATCAGTAACTCATCATATAGGCGGAGGTAGGTAAGTCCTAGGGACGTACCTATGTATAGGTATAGGTATTAACGTAGATCATATCTTAATATATAAAATGATAAACTGATTGTTGATATATCAACGCACAGCCCAAACCGCTGGACCTAGAGATTTGAAATTTTGCACACAGATACCTTATACCTTATATTTTTGTCGTACCCTCCTAGTCTATAAGGAAGGATTTTTGGAAATTCCACCCCTAAGCGGGTAAAATAGGGGTTGAAAGTTTGTATGCAAGTCCGTCCGTTTTGAATTTTCAAAAAAAAACAAAAATTTGTTTTGTGATCCTAAAGCCTCCCAAATCTCAATTTTGAGAGCAATCGGACCACTAACTAATTAGTTCAAAATGGTGGACATTACTTTGAATTTTGAGAAAAGTTTTATGTTTTGTGGTCCCTAGGGCCTTTCAAATCTCAATTTTGAGAGCAATCGGACCAGTAACGAAATAGTTCAAAATGGCGGACACTTTTTTCAATTTTGAGCAAAGATTCAGGTTATATGATCCAAGAGTCTCCCAAATATCAGTTTTGAGAGCAATCGGACCAATAACTAAATAGCAAATTTCAATATGGCGGCCCCTTTTTTCAATTTTGAGAAAAGATTCATGGTTTATGTTGCAAAGGCGCTCTAATATCAATTTTGAGAGCAATCGGACCAATAACTTAATAGTTCAATATGGCGGACACTATTTTAAAATGTGAATATTTTGCAATTCCAATTATATTACATACACGCGTGTCGAATAACCTCCATTTTTATTTTAATAATAACTGAATTAAATAAAAATGTAATTAAAAAAATGTGCATGGTACGCACATACAAGGTTACATGAGTTTAGGGACTGCAAAACCGTGTCAAAATGAAAACCGGTTTTTTTTCCGGTTATTGAGACGTAAAACCGGTTAACCGGTTTTAAAACCGGTTCTTTAATGTTCGCTCGGTTTTTTTTCACGTTATTTCTATAGCTCAAATTATAGATAATAACCGTGCCTAAGATAAAATAATCGAAAACTGAGGAATTATAGTCAGTTAAAGTTAATGAAGTGAGTATAAAAGTGCCTTGTTCCCAATCATTTGGGCTCGGCGCTATATGTATGCTTTTTCCATTCGTCTCTTCTATCCGTTATACCAACATTCACTCCTTTCTTACCAATATCATCTTTCACACAATCCATCCATCTCTTTTTCATCAAATTGATGGATATAATAGTTTATTTAACTCTGTAGATTCATCTTCATCAGAGACTCGTTTATATAGACTACACGGTTCCTTTCTGTAGTGTTTGTATCTATACAGTAGATATAATACACTGTCTCATGTACACCAGTAGAGGGGGTAGCTGTCAACCGGCCAGTCTGACATTAGACGCGCCGGGTCGGACGTGCGCTTGCGCTCGGACCTGGTGTAGTGGTGAGCCAGTGTTACGGAGTAACTAGTCACTAATCTGTGCAGTGAGTGGTCAGTGGTGTCAGTGCGTGGACGCTACACTTTCCTTTTGATTTTATTTAAATTAAATATTTTCGTAGCAAATATTTAGTGATTAATCAACCTAAGCACTATATTAATAGGATTTTTATAATTAAAATTACATTTAAATTACGATACAATATTTGACAAGTTGTCCGTAGTGTTGCCACAGAGAGAAAAAAACATATTTATAAGTAATTTTCTTAATCATTATTATAAGTTATTTTCTTACCAGCTCAACACAATACACATCAACACACTTCATTTCATCACAAAAATACTCCCTGCATTGCACTCAGTTTACAAAACGGCGGCAAATCTTCCTTTATTAGTTTTTCCAAACATTGAAAGAAAAACCGAATATAATCGAAAAACCGGTTTTGGTGCTATGTAAAACCGGTTTTTTGTTTGGTAAAAACCGTACCGAATAACCGATTTTTCGATTTTCGGTGAAACCGGTTTGCATTCCCTACATGAGTTACATCGTACGCCTATGCATCGCGGCACTACGTAGTTCAATCGATTTTAAACAGATGGCGGTACTGTTTACTTGTATGAAGAAGTTTTTTGCAAAATGTTCCGGTGACCGCATCCATGATTATATAAATCACTGGGTATTAGAGTCAGACTATTCATAAGTACCTGCGAAGGTCTATTTGAAATAAATGATTTTGATTTGATTTACTACCATGACTTTTTATTTCAATAGAAAAAACCACGAAAGAAAAGACACGTAAAAAATATCAATGGATCAAAACCATCACACACGCGACCGAGCGCTCCCGCGTGTGCGTGAACGTGTCAAATACCTAATTCAGCCCGTTTCGATTTTGAGTACGGCCTCTTAAATAAAAATGTAATAAAAAAAATGTACATGGTACGCACATACCACAAACATAGAAGGTTACATGAGTTACATCGTACGCCTATGCATCGCGGCAACACGTAGTTCAATCGAATTTAAACAGATGGCGGAACAAAATGTTCCGGTGACCGCATCCATGGTTATATAAATCACTGGGTATTAGAGTCAGACTATTCATAAGTATTAAAGGCGATGATAGCTCAGTGGTAGTGACGTCGGATACCGAGACGAAGGTCCCGGGTTCGAATCCTACAATGAGCTTGAGCTTTTGGTGAAGGAAAACATCATGAGGAAACCATAGCACGGTGGTAGGGTACTTTGTAGTACCCGTCTGGCTGGCTACCACCCTCAAGTTGAAAATCTGTCGCCAAGCACCTATCGGTGTGTTCCGTCAGCTGCACTTGAGAGCCAGTTCCTTCTAGGCTTTGTGTGCTTACCACCTTCGACCACATCATCACTTACCATAGTGAGATTGTGGTCAAACACAGGCCTATACACTGTAAAAAAAAAAAAAAAATAATAAGTACCTGTGAAGGTCTATATGAAATAAATGATTTTGATTTGATTTACTACCATGACTTTTTATTTCAATAGAAAAAACCACGAAAGAAAAGACACGTAAATCAATGGATCAAAACCATCTGATCGCCGTACTGACCATCAATGATTCCGGACTCACGCACACACGCGACCGAGCGCTCCCGCGTGTGCGTGAACGTGTCAAATACCTAATTCAGCCCGTTTTGATTTTGAAGACGGCCTCTTAACACCGAATTTATAAAAGTAAACCTTTCATTTCAATCGGACGTCAGCGATTCAGTGGTTGAAAAATAAATTGAAAATTTTGTAACGGAAAGACGTACATACAATCATTGCATGATAAATAAAAGCTTGTTATAAAAAGAATAAAGGAAACCGATATCTTGCTCTAAATTCTACATAACTATTTATACCTAACACATTTCTGATTAGTCTATGACGACTATTCATGTTCTAAAAAATATTATTTTTACTTATAACTACATTACATATATTTAGAAGCTAAAAATTATGCTCAAAATTGTATTTAAGTTATTATCAGAAGAAATCGATTTAAAAATCATTCATAAATTTAAATATTTAGTTATTTTGTCGTATAAAATTTTCGTGCGAGGTCCACTCGTGACAGCAGCCATCAAGGCACTGACGAGTCTCGGCTCCAGGCGTCCGCGGGTGGGATTTGGTGGGGAGCGAGTGATTTATGCTTCGCGATTTAGTTTTTTAATTATTATTTGAAAATGATTCACGAAATTTGAAAATTAATCAATACAAGTTGTTATAAAATGCATTACCTTTTTATTGGTGTAAGATTCGCATAAATCTGTTGAGCCGTTATGTCAGCAATTTACAATTTAGGTTAAAATTATACCTGTAAGGATATGTGTTTTTACAAAATTTGAAGATATTTACAAAAAATGTAATCAATACAACTTGTGCGTGATGAACAAATGTACAACATATATTTTTTCCAGGACAAATGAATGGATAGATTCGTCAACAAAATACGTTTAGTCCAGCGTATTTTAGAGGTTTGACCATTGTTACAGCCTTAACACAATGAAATGAATAAATTCTATTAAAATAATAATGCAGGAACAATGATTTTAGACTTTCGCCGGTATTTATTAAAATACCCAAAAATCCAGTTCTGCATTTTGTTCACGTAACTGAATTCAGATTTAGATCATTTATATATTTTTTAATTCTTCTAGGAAATTAAAATGTCATGCTTATTCTCGGCGTTTATTGGTTTCATGTATCCAAATTCAGTCATAGTCTTTGAAATACATATTTGAAAGAAATCATTTATCTTTTGTTAAAAAATAAAGTTGGCAGTAGGTCGTTCAAATTGTTGTAAACTCAAATCTTCCCTACATATTTTTAAGGCAATTGAAACGCTCCTGCTCTGTAGCTGCATTTGTTGCATGACCATCAAAGGTTAAATATAACACATCAACTTCCACATCGAAACATTTGCTTCGACACATTTTGATTAAATTTGCTTTTTGTTCTCCGGTACGACTATTGGTTAAAACATAGCCTAGTGGAATTTCCGAACGCTGGGCTGCCACCACAAAAGCTGGAGAATCTGCTGCTGAATCAGAAGTGTTACCGGTGCCCATATCTACTACGTCTTGGTATGTTTTACCGTCCGATATCTTTTGTTGCCTCAGAGCCATCTCATCAAATATAAAGGCATGAAATTGTCGATATTCGCTTGCTTCAGCTTTTTGTTTCACAACTGTAAAGACTTCCTCTGTGAAACCAGGTTCACCTTTTATATCAGGGTACCATTTCAGTGTTATGGTGCGGTAGAGTAGATATGACTGAATAGTTTTCTGAATCGTATGGTTTCGGTGAAAAGAATTTAATAGTAATGCCTTTTGATTGCTGGAGAACATTTAAACATTTTATTTCCTTATTTATTTTTATAAATCTGCTGCCATTATATTTACATCCAGATAATTGGAAACGTCGGCGTCAATATACTGTTTTTCTTTTAAATCCTTTATAGTATTCTTCAAGGATGTATTTCTCTTTTTCAACCGTCTTACCCTTTGATTAAGTGTTTTGATTTTTTGTGTTTGCATTCGTAAACGCATTTTATACCTTCTGACTTGTTGTCTTAGTTTCCTTTTCTTCGGAGAGTCAAATATTGACTCAAGCTCTGAATCACTATTTTCTAGCTCAGGAGTTTCACGTTCTCTTGGCATCGAGAGATCTTCCATGTATTCGGCTGATGTATGACCATATAGATTACTCACGTCGTCGCTTATCGCTATCTCGTTGTTAGATTGCTGCGACAATGTCTGAAAACGTTATAAATTTAATATCTAGATTTTATAAAGAAAACAAAATAAAGAGTTTTTATGTGATATGGTCAACCTCTATTTTCGAGTCTGATGTGGACTGTTCAGCACCATGATCAGACTCTTCCATTTCTTCACATGTCGCGGGATTCATTACCTGTCACACAATAAGTCATACATAAATAATTGACCTGTTTTACAAAAAACTTAAACCGACTTTAAAGTACACTAAGAAGTAATCAAATACTGATCTGAAGACAATGGAACCAAACGAGAAGTGTACCTACCTACCCTTTCGAATAAATAAATAATTTTCCAAATCAGTTAATAAATGACGGAATTATGAGGTAACAAACAAAACAAAAACAAAAAAAAATACAACCTAATTGAGTGAGAACCTCCTCTTTTTTTGAAGTCGGTTAAAATCAAAACTTCCATAATTTACAGTCATTAAAAAAATGCATTTGATTGACCGACCAACCTTTTTCGGTGCTGCATTCTTTTTGATACGGCGAAGCCCACATTTGGTGAAATATATATCACATTCTTCAAAATGTGAAGAACAAATAACACTATACTTTGAGGGCAACCAATCTTCTTCATTCCTGCTTTCTCTTATAGCCTTACACCAACTTTCTTTCCACATTATTTCAGTCGGGAACCTAAAATATAGTAAAATAACATCGATATATTATCTTCTGCCTAGATTAAAGAATACGTACAAGACAACATCGTGAAAGTGGCCGCTTGGAAACTCAATAAAACGAAATTATGTCACTCATGAATTTATGTTCTACGTTCAAACGTGGACCTACTGAAACTGAAGTAGCGACACCGTTGTCTTATTTCTTCGGCCGTTTTTACAGCTTTTGTCACCCTTATTCTAGGGTAACACTATTTCGATGTAAAATAAAGAAATTAAAATTTGTCTAAAAGTTTATGTGAAACTAAGTTACACGAATATATACACATAGTTACTATCTACTACTACTACCATCCTACGGTTGTCTGGAAGACGTCGCTTCTTAGCGATAAGACCACCTATTGTACTTACAGTAATTTTTTAATTTAAGTTTTTATTTTTATACTTTGTTAAATACTTTTTGTACAATAAAGAGTTATCTATCTATCTATCTATAGTTTTGCGTCAACACGCATGCGCGACTGTGCAACAAATACCTACGCGTCTGCAACCGCGTGTACATATATAAAAAACGGCATGAGAAAGAATCACCCGTTATTAAGATACAGGGCCTCAAACACGGACAGATATACACACGTTAGCGTAAAACCTATAATACCACTAGTCGATTAAAAACGAATCAATAATTTCATTAAACAGTTACTTATAATATCACCGCATTATTCAATGATTATACGCCTCGATTTCATTATTAATATTACAGTAGGTACCCTATTTTTGGGGTAAATAATATTTTGACATTCATGCCACACTGACACCATGACATAGAGGTTTATTATTTTAAAATTATGGTTATCTATTTAAAATACGCAAATATTTAAATACTTACTTGTGAAAAGTAATCCCGCAAGGCTTCTTTTGACAACATGAATTGTTTTTGCACCATTTAATAACACATGACGGCATATTTAGACTTTTTGCTGGATTGACGTGCGCTCTCGCTTATTGGCGACGGCAGACTGGTAAGCGGGCGGCTCGCTATGACCGAACCGGCTTCCTATTACTTGCGTCACTTTTTGCTGGATTGACGTGCGCTCTCACTTATTTACTTGCGTCACCTAGGAACAGAACTGACAGAACATTCGCCTTATTTTTTTGATTTAGGTTTTTAGTTAGGTGTTTACGCAATCGGGTTTTATCCTAGCTTGGTTTAAAACAGTTTTCAAGGGAAAAAGCTCTCAGTTCAGCTGTTGGAATACAGCGGCTGCCATACTAAACGTCTGATTTTCAGGCTCATATAAAAATTAAATAAAGGCTGAATTTATCTTGTAGCCTGAATTCTATATATACCCAAAGCCAACCGGACATGCAACGTAATTTTTAGTATTCACAATTTTTAACAGACTTAAAAAAAAGGAGGTTATTTTATGTTTGTTACCTCATTACTCCGTCATTTATTAACCGATTTGGAAAATTCCACCTGTCGGTCCACCTGTTGGGAGGTCATCCTGCTCGGCGCTTTCCAGTACGTGGTTGCCACTCGAGAACCCTTCTTCCCCAGCGAGCTATGGAACGAGCTATGCTCTGAATTTCTCTACGGGACAAGGTCCGAAATGAGGACATTCGTAGCACAATGAAAACGAAGGATAGCTCGTAGAGTTAGTATGCTGAAGTGGCAATGGGCGGGCCACATCGCTCTAAAAACGATAACCGCTGGGGAAACAAAATTTTTTCTCTTTTTCTTTCATGTGCTGGACCCTGAACACAAGGGTGTACCTAGTTAGGCGGGAACTAAAAAATACCTACCTACCATGATTTCCTTTCCATTTAATTGTTTTCTTTCACTTCGTATGCCCTTACACAAGGTAAAGGACAATGAAAAAGAAAATTAGGAAATAGTGAAAAACCGCCGAAAAAACTGTAATGCAAAAAATTATATACCTTTTAAATATATATAACTTGAATTTTATAAGGTTTTGCAATCGGGGACAAATCAATAACCTACGTAGGTATGTACTTTTTGTAATATTTGTTTATCCCCGACTGCCAAACCTTATAAAATTCAAGTTATATTCAAAATTCTATATATTTATAAAAGATTTATTATTTTTTGCTTTTCAGTTTTTTCGCCGGTTTCATTTTTTGTTAAAAAGGTTTTATTTTATCATTTTTGTGGCTATAAACTATCAATTACTACATGCTTAATTTTTGATTCCCTACTTTTAATGTAATACACAACTCAGCATTAAAATCTGTGAGTGAACAATAAATCACCCCTATTTTCCCACCTTTAGGGTAGGTATATGGGACCAACGCCGAGTTATCCTATCCAATGAAAAAACAATTATCAAAATCGGCCTACTCTGTAAAAAGTTATGCGTGATCATACATAAAAAAAATATATATATACGCGTCGACTTGTAAACCTCCTCCTTTTTTTCGTCGGTTAAAAATGCAAATACAAAATGATGGCGGGTAACTGCGTCTCTAATAACAACTCCATTGTGAAAGTTTTGGCACACGAGACGTGATAATCTATTGGTTAAATTGGAAACAAGAGTGTTATCTACAATTAAGCCCTTCTTACGGCTTAATGGACAAAGTATTGTCAATGAAAACGGTACATCAAAGCTTAACCTACGCTTTGTTTCGGTGACTAAGTACTTATGTTGTACAGTATCTACAGTACCATTTGAGATTGAAGTGGAGTGGGTGTCCTATCTCGCAAACTCAATTGCGAAATTGCTTTCATGTCGACCGAGCTATGTTACGAATTAATACTAGCGATGAAGTGATACTTAGACCATTAAATAATAAACTTATAACTTCGGCCATAGAGCTCATTATTGCTCAATTCAATAGGTAGTTAGGATTGGAATACAACGTCCTAAACAATAGTGTTTGATACTAGGTCAACGAGTTCATCAATTCCAATCTTTTATTTCCACCAATGGATAAACAAATAAGTAGATACTTATATACTAGCTGCCCCGGCGCGACTTCGTTCGCGTGGTGCTACCCTACCCTGTAGTGCTACCCTATCCTACCCTACCCTGCAGCGCCATCTGCCGGGCTGATTTGTGAATCTAAACCATCCAGGGCGCCACCCAAACGCATACAAAAAAATTCATTCAAATCGGTCCAGCCGTTTAGGAGGAATTCAGTGACATACACACGTACAGTAGAATTTTATATATAAAGATAAGATAAACAACATTATTATCAGTAGATACTTTACTCTAGCTGTAACTCAACAGTACGATTTCTAAGAAAACAACGCGGGAGAAAGCGCACTTTCCACCCTCCCCGGCTCAGTGCGTGCGCGCAGATCACAACCGATTCATTATCGATTTTCATCCACTACCGACGACGACGCCACGCATTTGTCTTCGAAAACCGGACATTTTCACATGAGAGCCGTTTTATCATAGTCGGTGACGTCACGCCAATCAACAAAGGCACACGGGCAGCGATCGCGAGGCGCTTGCGATTGCGACGTTGCCGTGCCGGGCAGGAATGCGGCCGCAACGTTGCCAAGCCGCCTCTCGATATGTCGCCCGATAAAACCCGAGTGCATTGGGCGGACGCGGACAACCGAACGATACATAACTCCACATATTGGCCGTTCCATATTTTGAAACTATTCGTAATTTGAATTTTTATGTTTTGTTTTTATTTATTCGCTGAATATGTGGCCAATGCCGCCCAATGCACCGTTGCATAGAGGCTAGTTCTATTTTTAGCTTGGACGAAAGGCAGCGTGAACAATTTAGAACGCTGAGTCACGTTTTGCATTGCACGTGCAAAAAGTACATAAGAATGCTCCGCATTCGCTGTAATATTAGTTTTTAGGGAAAATTTATAAGGAAAATCGTAGTACATATTCATATTCTATTTGAATTTTGTATTAACATGTTCTTTTCCCTAAGCTAGTATGTAAATTGGCACCTATGTCATCTTGTGAAGGAAATATTATATTTGTAGCTTATGTACTTACCAAAGTCCAAACTTATTCCTATTTCTTTATGAAACTAAAAAATCGCTTATGAAAATTACACGATATGTTTCTTTATTACCTTCAATTCGAGTAAATAAAGGCCGTACATATAATTAAAAGAAGAATTAGCATAAATTGTTTGTGTAAAATTAATTATACAGGCGGTTTACAAACAATAAACATGCCATATTGAATTTTTATATTTTGAATTGAGAACGCCGCATCACTCCACGCTGTGTTACGAAGCGAAGCTACAGATGGCATCACTTAACTCATTTTATTTGATAAAGTTGTGATCCGTCACACGATTCTGTTGGCAGGTTACGTGGAACTCTCTCAATTTAACAATTAAAATAATATCAATAAATACTTTGTGTGACTCCATAGTTTAATTATCATGTTATCGTTTTATGAATTTCAGTATAACGAGTAGAATAGGTTACATAATATATTTTTTGATTTATTTTTCCATATCTGCTTCGATCTTCTAAGGTTTTGTATTGAGTAAAGAAAAAAAAAGAGAGAGTGGTCTCCTTTTTTATCAGCCTGTTGTATTGCGCTTATTTCTATTCTAATTTTGGTCTCTGTTGATGCCTATGATGCCGATGCTGAACACAGGCCTCCATTCAGAAATGAGGGTGAAATGGGTAAATACTCCACCACGCATTCCCACTGCGGATCGTTGAAGGTAGGCTAGTGGTCAACCTACTGTTTTTTTTGTCTTTGTACTTACCTAAAAAATATAAATGGAAGTAATATAGGTATTTAGCTTCAGACGAAACACGAAATAATTCCCAAGACACTAGTTTGTGGGGAAATTAAGTTTCAAGCTTAAGTTATGTTAGTGAAAGTCGTAATAGTGCCTCTTGACTTTGAGATTTCAAACACTTCAATGTTATCAAACGGAATCAAAAGATAACTCTTCACTAAACACTTATTTTTAAATAGCTATCCCCCGCGGTTTCACTCGCGTTCCCAGGAAAAAAAGGAGCCTATTTCCTTTTCCAGGCTATCTGCGTGTCAAATTTCAACGAGATCGTTCAGTGGTTTAGGCTTCAAAAAGTAACAGATATAAAAATAAAGAGTAACTTTCGCATTTATAATACTACTAGCTGTTTTCCGCGTTTCACTCACAATCCCGGAATATATCCCAATCCCTATAACATCCGGGGATAATGTAGCATACTATTGTGAAAGATTTTTTTGAATCGGTTCAGTAGTTCCGGAGATTACCTTTTACAAACAAACACGTCATCATATCAACTTAAGAATATCCAATCCACTGCTGAACCTATGTTAGGACTAGGCCTCCCCATTGACTTTCACAACGAACGGTTTTGGCCCCAGCGACTTAACCAGCCCCCTTAGACAAGATGGTTGTTGACAGTCGGTATCGTTAGTAAACGATCAATCTTTATATGGGATTGACATAAGAGATTATTCAAAATCACGTGATATTTCGATTTGAAATGTCAATCCCATACAAAGGTTGATCGTTTACTAACGATAATCATTGTCGACAACCATCTTGTCTTCTGGCCCTGGTGACCTGGTCGTCGGTCCACCGGCGCACCGTGTGCGATGACCTCCCCATCCCGCACGGCGCGCACCAGTAGGTGGTCGCCACTTGAGAACCGTCCTTATCGATTATCGGTTCTTCGAGGGATGTAGCCTGCAGTAAAAGACCACGTCTCTGTTTCGTATGTCATCTCTACACGCACTGATCAAAGACCTTTCTCTTCTGAATCTGCGAACAAACCTTACCTCTTGATAATATAAGTATAGATGTTATACACCCTAAGCATATATGTCACATATCTTTCGGTTTCCAAAAATTATAAGTTAAAATACGTTTAAGCAAGTAACGTCATCGTTTTCATTACCATGTTTTCTTTCATTTGACACGACTTTCGTATGAATTTCTAATTGTAGTGTTATTTGTATCTAAGTTTGCATTATTATGAAAATATGTTATACCAAACGTATATAAAAAGTTAACTTGCTAAGGTTCTTACCTTTTCCATTCAGATGATGAGTGATCTGAAGTTAGAACCGGCTTTAACATGATCCCTCCAAGGGCCTGAATAGAATGGCTTTTATTAATATGCTTATTGTTAAAACATTCTTTAAGAATGGATAGAATAGGGGATGAAATAAACAGTGTCTTGTTAACTGGAACTTTACTTGTCTTCTGTCCTTTTTTGCCGTCGAATGTCAAAGTAGGACAAGTAAGGTTTTCATATTATTATTTTAACAGATGGTGGTTTCTCCTCTGGGGTCAGAATAAGTAAGATTTTTCTAAGGGAGACTTCAAAACTTAATCTTTTATCACTTGCCGTTTTGTTCACGGTTACTTAGCCAACTAGCTTGGTTTATTTTAGACTAGTTGATCGTTTTAGGAAACACTAGTAAAGCGACAATCGGCTTGGCCTGGTTCCAATCAAATGGTTGGTTCCAATGGTGGTTGGCAAACTTTGCGTTTTGTATGAATTTTCATGCTTGAAGTTAAAAGTCTTTTCTCGAACATTGCATTGGTCTATAATAAAATATCACTTGAAGTACCTAACTAAAATGTCTTATAATAAATTCAATGATTATGTAACACAGAGTTTAATTGCACTTGGATCCAAAACGTCGTAACTAGGATACATGTTCGGTGGGTGACGAATAACCAGCTAGGTAAGACTCAGTTTTGGGGGGTGTACCCCACCATATTAATTATGTGCTCGGGTACCTAAATAAACAGTTATATATCTAAATATTATTCGAAATATCACATAGGCAGAGGGGGTGCGCACCCCGCCTGTGTCCTGCCCCGACAATTTTATGAATAAGTAGGTAGGTATTCTTGCAACAATAATTGGACTGTTTTACAAAAATCTTAAACCGACATCAAAGTACACTAAGAAGTTATCAAATCCTGATATGATGACAATGGGACCAAACAGGAAGTGTAGGAGTGTAAGAAAAAAAAAAAAAAGATACAACCGAATTGAGAACCTCCTCCTTTTTTGAAGTCGGTTAAATATAGTTAATAATGTAAATAAATGCAATAGAAAGATCCACGAAAAAATCATAGCAGAGTTTCTTGTCGGAGTATTCTCAGTTAAAAATTAAATTATTAAAAGAAACAAAAAACCCGACTGCGTAAAACAAAAATTAACTGAAAAGAGAAAAACAAGCTCTGGAATATTACTTAAATGTTATAAGGTATTGCAGTCGGGGACAAACCAATAACCTAGGTATGTGTTTTTTTTGTAATATTTGTTTATCCCCGACTGCAATACCTTATAACATTCAAGTAATATTCCAGAGCTTGTTTTTCTCTTTTCAGTTAATTTTTGTTTTACGCAGTCGGGTTTTTTGTTTCTTTTAATAATTTAATTTATTTCAGACTTTTTAGTTCTATACAGAATGAGTTGTAAGTATTAGTAAGTAAATGAGTGGTACGGTTAAGTAACGCTAACAACCATCGCAACTCTGTTGAGTTACGTACGGTACCGCTCATAGTACCTACTGTCCTTGCATTAAACATGCTTTTTTGCAGTTTACGTCAAAACGGTAGCACAAAAGTATTGCAATATATACATATATGGAATGGGCTATTCACAAGCTTTCATTTGATATCCATATTGTTATAATAACGAAATTTTTGTTTTTAATACCCCCCCTTTTTTCTTTTCCGTAGATGCCATATAAAAATAATATACCCTATGACACTCCCACAGTTCAGACGAATCTAACGACACCTCATATGCTTAAATCCATCAAGCCGTTTAGGCTGCAGAGCGTGCCAAAGAAATAGACATACATACATACATACATACACTCGAAAAACATAACCCTCCTTCCGGGTCAGTCGGGTAAAAAATATCCTTGCTGAGTTTCTTGTCGGGAGTCTTCCCAATTTAAGTGTATTACGAACCGGTGGTGTGCCGGTGGTAAAATCAATGGTAACGTTCGTAAGTGCCATATTACAGTCTATATTGAATAAACAATTTTTGAATTTTGAAGTGTATTCCGATCTTGTTATAGATGCAATTGTAACGTGTGTAAGAGAGGTAGAGCATAGCGTTTATTCGCTCAAAGAGCAGCTCGACTGGAGAAGTACCTCCACCTTACATAATACCGCAGCCAAATAACTTTATGTTGTGTAAAATTGTGTTCCTGCGCGTGAGTAAGGTCGCCAGAGCTCATAGGGGAGGGGGGAAAGGTCGGTAACGCGTGAGCGATGCTTCGTGTGTTGCAAGCGTCCATATGGCTACGGTAACCGCTTACCATCAGGTGGGCCGTATGCTTGTTTACCGACTAAGTTGTATACAAAAAAAAACGTTCATAAGTGCCTTAACAAGGCCATATCTGTTTAAACAAGTTTTGATTTAATTATTCGATTGTTCCGATTTAATTAAAACATCATCAACATCATTAGCTTATCCTATAATGTCACACTCCGTGGTCACACTCCTGAGCACAGGCCTCCTTGCCAAATTAGGGTGAACGGAATTAGGCAGATACTCCACCACGCGTGCCACTGCGGATCGGTGGAGGTAGGCTAGTGGTCAACCTACTGTTGGAGTTTTCAAGCCGCCTTGTAGGCCTCCAACTAGCTTAACGACTATCACAATTAAATGATAACCGGGACCAACGGCTTTACGTGCCTTCCGAAGCATGGAAACGCTTGATTTGAAATACCACTAGGCGGTTATACCATTCCAGATATGGCTAATCCGATACGATTAAGAACGAAGAATGTAATCAAGATTTCACTACGAGCGCTTCATTTTTCAATCAAAACATCTATAAAATAACTTTTTAACAAAAAAAAAACCGCCTTCAAAGTACACTAAAAAGTAAGAAATAACTCTTATCTGACACTGTTTTGAAGTGAGCGAAATCGCATGACGTGTTCTGTAGAAAATATTTCGCTGACTTCAAAACAGTGTCAGATAAGAGTTATTTCTTACTTTTTAGTGTACTTTGAAGGCGGTTTTTTTTTTGTTAAAAAGTTATTTTATTTTTGAATTTTTAGTTTCATATATACTTAAATACTTTCGCGTGTAAAGGCCTTCGTAAACAATGCATATTTAAGCGATAGCAGCAATTGCGGTAGATTTGCTGTCATTTTTTAAGAGTTCCGTTGTCTGTCTCCGAAACTCATCATCAGATCTATATGAAATTTATATGGGACCATTTCGGAATAAACCCCTTTCGAACAAAAAAAGAATTTTGAAAATCCGTCTACATATGACGGAGTTATGCCCGAACATACATAAAAAAAAAAAAAAAAAAAAAAAATATAAACATCCGAATTGAGAACCTCCTCCTTTTTTGAAGTCGGTTAAAAAACAAAAACTAGTTATAAAATTACGATAACTAACAGTCTGATCACGTGACCACATCGGGGCGTCTTGAAGTCTTCTAATGTTTACGTAAGGTCCTCAACCTTGGACTTTCATTATCTTTATCTCTCTCACTACTTACGTACGAGACGAGACGTGACGAGTCGACCACGGAATGACAACGCGCACTTTGTCCTTGTTTCGCTCGATCAATCATTACACCATTAATGTACATTTCAGGGCTTGAAATATTACAAACAGGTTTTCCTATGGGTAAGATAATACGTAAAAGCTAGCATGTTAAGAGGAAAGGATGGCTGCAAGAAATTTAATAAATAGGTTTTTAACATGTGCATGACGGCTATAGAGACAACTACAAATTGGGCCGATTATACCTATTTCAATTAGAAGAAATCGCTATTTCGTAATCCCCGGTTTTCTCCTCAAAAACTGGATAGATTAAAAACAAAAAAAACAAGAATCATAATAGGAAGGGCTTTGGCTATGTCTGTCTGTTTTCCTTTGTTGTTTTATATTCGTCAAATTGGGTCGATGGACGTCTGATAAGGGCGTTAAAAATTGTAAGTTTTTGTGATTTTAGAAGGCTCCTAATGCTTATAATTATTAATTTATGGAGAAAAACACAACCGAGGGACATACATACAGTGGTACCTACAGATTGCATGGTAGAATAATCATTGATCTAGTGTCATTATCCAGAGAGGAAACTGAGGATTACGTTTGTATGGAACAAACACCACTAGCATTTCCTCTTAAGTAAATACTCCTACTAACATACTTAATATTCTAAATGCGAGTAATCCTGTCAATTTATTTTGTAACATCGATATACCGGGTGGAGATTTCGAGTTGGGATATTTTCGAAACCTATGTTGTGTTATTTATGCTGAACAGCTTTTACTATGGGACCTATTATGTATGTATGAAAACCTCAGATCGCGATGTTTGGCATGAAGTTAGCCCATAGCTACTTTTTATCCCGGGAAAGCGGGGAAACCGATATAATTATATTTACCCCATCATGGGGTAAGCGTAGAAGGCGTCCGTTATTACCCAACACAACCATATCGACAGTAATACTTCTCGCAGACCAGCATCTTAACATAGAATGATCATCATCATCATGATCATTAGCCTATAATGCCCGCCGAGCACAGGCCTCCTTTCACAAATGAGGGTGAAAGAGACTGGGCGATACTCCACCACGCGTGCCCACTGCGGATCGGTGGAGGTAGGCTAGTGGTCAACCTACTGTTGGAATTTTTCAAGCCGCCTAGGATGCCTCCTAGGGATGGGATGGGATCAACGGCTTTACGTGCCTTACGAAGAAAGAAAAAAGAAAGAAAGAAAAGACATTTATTCAAATGTAACCCAACACAATTACATACACATAGAAAGATAGACAAAAAAATAATAAAAAATAAGCAGAGATTTAAAAAAAAATATAAATAATTGTGTTGTGTGACATCAGAAATGGACAGCGACTCAGTTATACACTATAAGCCCAGTACAGGTACCGGGCTACAGCACTGATTTTCAGTCGCTGCCAAAGGTGACGCCACGAACACCGTAATTAAAATAAAATAGAAACATTTAAACATAATTGAACATTTAAACTAATTTACAAACTAAAGTGTACGGCCCAATACCAAATAATACAAAGCACGGAAACGCTCGATTTGAAATACCAGAAAATACCACTAGGCGGTCACCCATCCAGGTACCGACCACGACAGACGTAGCTTAAATTTGCCGATCGATTAAGAACGGATAAACATGCTACACCACGAGCGCTCATACAATGATCATCAAACCACTGATTTCAGCTTTGGATTTGATACAAATAATGTGTAAGATCAAACATTTGGCCCGTTCGACAGTGAAAGCCGATACCCGTTCGCTCCGATAACGCGAACACATAAAGACACGGCGTTATCACCGCTCTTATCACCGCCATATTGCCACAAAGTTGACCGCAGTGTCTGTCTGTACATTGTAGCTTTTGCACCAGCATGTTTTATAGATATACTTCATTCCAACGCATTAGTCATGAGCACAGTCTACGATCCTGAACTAAGCAGCTTAGAACCCTTTAGTCTGAGGAAAGACTTTGCCTCCTATGTGTTCTAAGGCTTGTACGACAGTGTTCTGAGTTTTTTTTTGGTTTGATCCCCACGGCTACCTTTCACCATCGACGGGGAGCTCATAAGAATGAACTCGCTAAAACATTGGCACTAAAATGGTCTCGCATTGTACGGTTTCGAAGGAGCTTCCTACGGCGGACTCTCAGAAATATTGAAGAGATTTTTGCAATGTCAGCAACTCGTGGTACCTACATGCTATGGTTACCGCTTAGCTTACCAGTGGAATAAGAACCCTTAGTAGGTACTAAATAATCAAAAGTCTTTTTAAGAATCGCTATCACCTATTCTTTGCTAGAGACGGGATTAGGACAGTGTTAGTGTTAGGGCAGTGGACAGCATGGGGTTCTTCAAAAAGTGCGTGAAAACATTTCTTCAGGGTCGGCAACGCGCGATTGATACACCTAGTTTTGCAAGCGTCCATAGGCTACGGTAACTGCTTACCATCAGGCGTGCCGTATGCTTGTTTGCGACCTTGACATAAAAAAAAAAAATTATCGTGGTAAATGATGATGTGTCCGAATGTTAATCATTTAATTTATGACAATTTGATGGATCTGTGGTCATAAACTGTCATTAATAATTAAGGGTATTGCGTCTAAAGTAAACAGTGTAACCTTACATCTGGCGGAAGATGTCTCCTTTTAACTGGAGGTCAAAATCAAATCAAATAAGTTTTTGTTAAAAAAAACAATCTTTTTGTTAGTGACAGTACTTGAATTGTCATCCAATATACTAATGTATACCAAATTTCAAGTCGATCTGACCACTGGATGTGGGTGAAATTCGACTTGCAAGATTCCACCCGAACGAACAAACATACATATCGTCCCCGTAGCGCGAGAATTAACTAAGTCGAGTTAAGTAATTCTTTTTTTATTGTAAAATATGAATCAGCTTTTCAAGCTCTTTATTTCTGTCTAACTCTCATTTTTGTAGGTGTCATAGTTTTTGAGTTATAAAATTCGAAAATTCACTAAGTTATGATTATGGACAATATCACGTAAAGAGAAAATTACCTAATTAAGTTAGTTATTTTACATTTCAAATTAAATTACATAAATAGGAATTAAAATCAATTAATTAGTTTTTCCCTGACTTTTTTGTTGTATACCTTGCTCTCATAAATCACTAAACAGATTTAGATAGTTTGGAAATCAGTAGTTCGGTTCAACATTTGGATGCGAAAATTAACTAACTTGGTTTGTTGATTTCTCTTTCTCAATTGAAATATAATTCATACAAAAACAAAAATGCGAAAATCCCTTACACAGTTTTAATTATTTTTATTCTAGTAAAATGGGTGACATTGCTTCTGTTTCAAATAGTAATGATATTATTTTAGTTAATATTTGTAAGAATTTGGTGTTTATTTAGTAGTTTAGGTATTTTTCACGCGCGACTTGGTTACTTTATGTGTGCAGTGCGGCGTGAAGGCGGCAGTTGGTGACTTTCATTTTTCACGTATGTGTTGAAGTGTGCGTACGCGTTTCTTTTGCCGCCACACGAATTAGTCATTTTATGAATACAGTCGAGCCAAGTTTTTATTCAAATATAATAAATGGACTTGCGTTTGGCCACTGACTTACCCATAAAGGACGATTAAGATGCCTAAGATGGAGCACGCTTACCCAGAAGAAATCTATTCACTCTGACTTTGAAAGTCTCTAGATTTTAAGAGTCAGGAAACAAAGCCGGAAGCAAGTTCCACACCCTTGGTGTCTGCAATAAATGAGGATGCAAAACGTTACGTCTGTAGCTTTAGTATGTCAACAACGTACGGGTAAAAAAAAACCCGGCGTCTTGTTGTTCGGTGTAAAAAAGGGATGGTGGAATAAGATTTAATAATTCCTGCGCACATTCTCCAAAATATATCCCCTAGCTAGAATCTCTAGAAATCTCTAGGCAAGCAACATTTCTTCGATAGTCAAGGCTCCGATGAGTCTCTTGACATGGCGATCTTTTAAATCAATGGTGTCAAGCTGGTGCTTAGCGGATCCATCACTGAGATGGCATCAGTACTCCATGTACGATCGTACTTTTGCTTGATAAAGTTGTAGCAAATTTTCAGGCATAAAGTACCAAAGGAAATTAGACAGAATACCCAGCATCCTAGCAGCTGTTTCTGCCTTTGAATCAATAGAATAGCTAAAGCTAAATTTGGCCGTAAAGGTCTAGCCGATCACTTAAAGGCAAGGATATATTTTGAATTGTAGAGGCTGTTTGAAAGGACTCCATTGGCGGTGTAAATTCTTGGTGGAGTTAAAAATTACCAGATTGGCTTTGCCCTAATTGGAGGCTGCCTATAAGGTCATATCCAAACGCTCTACCATGGCCTCTTGCAACAATTGGATCTTGTGCATCAGTGCTGTCGTACTCAACAGATCGTTAATCTGAAGCATAAATAAAGTTGCAGAGAGAACTGAACCCGGGATCGATTGCCAAAAGGTCCGACAGGCACCCGTCTATCTATAGACTGTTAACTCAGGAAATCGGAAATCCAATCGCACAGGCCACCAGGAACTCCATATGAAGGAAGCTTACTTAGAGGGCTGGTGTGCCAGTATCTTTCGAAAGCCTTAAGTGATAAATCAAATCAAATCAAGCGAAGGATATTTATTTCAAATAGACCTTCGCAGGGACTTATGAATAATCTGACTCTAATACTCTTATACCGGTTCGGAAGGTTGCATTTGATGAGAAGAGCCGGGAATAAACTC
Organism: Achlya flavicornis; assembly: GCA_947623365.1. Lineage (NCBI taxonomy): Eukaryota > Metazoa > Arthropoda > Insecta > Lepidoptera > Drepanidae > Achlya > Achlya flavicornis. Next base: position 13,707,234 of record OX392482.1, read on the forward strand.
AGCAATTACTCTTTTTAAAACAAGCTTAGATTCATAAAATAATATTTACATTCTAATCGCACTGACAACAATTGCGTGCCCCGGCGGAAAAACTACAAATTAGATTGTATCGATATTTAATAAGTAAATAGCAAACTTAAGTAGACCAGCCTCTAAAAGCAGCACCTGTTTAAGTTAAGTTGATGGAGCTTTAAAAATCTAAGAGATAATACCTTGATAGCAAGCTTACAATAACAACAACAACTTAAGCTTTAAATTTAGGAGCTTTATAAAGAGCAACTAACAATATTTATAGGAAGATATTTGGCAGCTAATTGAAATGCAAGAAAAATGAGTGTATGATCAGCACTCACTATGATGGAGCTGATCGACCAGAACAAAAGAGGAATATGAAATGCATATTTTAATAAAAATGCGGCACGAGACTTAGGAATCTGACTAACTGCGGTCTATTTCTGATCACGTAACATAATCAACGATTTTTTACAAACTATACCATCTTTAAGGCTTACGCTTAGGCTTACCAGAGGTATCCGAGGCAAAAAGAAAGATCTTTTGAATAACTGCTTATCTTCAGGCTGGTCATACACTTGTTTGCCACCTTGGTAGTATAAAAAACTATCTCAAAGGGGGTAATTCCCCAAGAGCTTCATCCATGGTACGAATTTTACCTTCATGTAATGATTTTGTGGAGATGATTTCAGAGCCTGATGGCGAGGAAGAAGAATAGGACCCCTCTGCTAAAGTTTGATGGTCTTTTTAGGCTTCCGCACATAAACGGTGCCAACGGGACCCTATTACTAGGCCTACGCTGTCTGTCGGCCGTTCCGTCCGTCGTCGTACCTTCAGTGGGCTATATCTCATGAACCATGATAGATAGACAATAAATTTTTTCACAGAATGTGTATTTCTATTGCCTCTTAAACAATAAATAATAAAAATGAAATAAAACTTCAAATTAAAGGGGGGCACCATAGAAGATACTTCTTTACGGAACCCTATGTGTGCGAGTCCGACTTGCACTTGGCTGGTATTTTATATTTCATTAATTTTATGCATCAGGGTTTGTCTAATTTATGTATTGATTGTTCAATTGTGGTATCGATTTGTTGATTTTACTATTTTCGTTCATTTATGTGATTATTAATGGAGATTTTTAAATATAGGTAACTGCAAAGGTATTTGCAAACGAAAAAGACTTTGTTTTATTTTAATTTCCTTTAAAATAATAAGTTTTAATTAAATTACAGTAATGTGATACAAGTTAGGTAATATTCACCGAACGTAGCTTGTGTGTCTAATGATAAGCTCTAGTTTACTTAACTCAAGTTAATTTCTTTAATATTAGCCTAATGCCGTGAGAAAAATCACTAACTCAGGTCGATGATTAACTAACTCGAAGTTATGGCAATAGATAAGTAGAGTATAATTCATTAAATGTTTATTTTATTTATACCTAATTAAGTTACCGTTTTTTACCCACCATTTTTATTTAGTCAAAAACTTTACAATATTTCCTTCAAAACGAGAAAAGAATTTCGAAAATCTGTAATACCTGTAAAAAGTTAGGGCCATTTCAATTTTCCAAACTTTCAAACGCGATTATCTCAAAACACACTTTTTAGACTTAGTTAATTCTCGCGCTACGGGGACGATATAACATACCTGTTCTTAGATCTGTTTTTAGAGAGGTAGAGCATAGCGTTTATTCGCTCAAAGAGCAGCTCAACTGGGGAAGTACCTCCACCTTACAGAATACCGCAGCCAAATAACTTGTTGTGTAATGTTGTGTTCCTGCGCGTGAGTAAGGTCGCCAGAGCTCATAGGGGAGGGGGGAAAGGTCGGTAACGCGTGAGCGATGCTTCGTGTGTTGCAAGCGTCCATATGGCTACGGTAACCGCTTACCATCAGGCGGGCCGTATGCTTGTTTAGCGATTTAGTTGTATAAAAAAAAAAAAAATCCTTGCAATTTAAATAAAAGCTTGTAAAAAGTCATTTATGCAGTTTAGGGTTTAGGTGAGTTATGAACGGTAAATTGGTGTCATCGATACAATATTTTTGAATGTTTTCTTTTCTTTTCTTGCTGCCTTTTTTCTGATGTGAAATAAAGCTATGTCTACATATTATATTCCCAATTCTATCAAATAACACGCGAAATGATACTTCGCGGTTGCTAATATTCTATTGAAATGGATACTCGTTAAGGATAAACGACTGGCTGGATTTCAGGAATGAGGGAAACATTGTGTAAACGAACATTTCTTAGAAATTGAAGGGGCCGGACAGGTAGGAAGGATTACTAGGGAGCAGAGCTACGGAGTTACCCCCCGGGCTATGGCCTTGGATAGACGTACATACGTTCTTATTGTCATAGCTAACATACACTTACCGGCATTGAATTTGGCCCAAGCTCGTTTCATACAAAAGTGCAGGTTTCGGCAAAGATTCTCTCCTCTTTTTGCACTGCTTTTGGTATCGTTTCAAAGCTAAAAAGCTAGCTTGCAGACGATGTTGTCAAAAAAAACTACAGGTCCATATTCATCATCATCAGCCTATAATGTCCCACTGCTGAGCACAGGCCTCCTTTCACAAATCAGGGTGAAAGGGAATTGGCAGATACTCCACCACGCGTGCCCACTGCGGATGGGTGGAGGTAGGCTAGTGGTCAACCTACTGTTGGAGTGTTCAAGCCGCCTAGAAGGCCTCCAACTAGCTTAACGACTAGCACAATTAAGTGATAACCGGGGCCAACGGCTTAACGTGCCGTCCGAAACACGGAAACACATTAGTGGTATAAAAAAAAAAAAAACACTCGATTTGAAATACCACTAGGCGGTCACCCATCCAGGTACCGACCACGACGGCTTAACTTGCCGATCGATTAAGAACGGCTTATCATACTACACCACGAGCGCTTCAATAGCAGGTCCATATTATTGACAATAGGTAAATACTATTCAATCATTTTAATTCATCCAGTCGTATCTTATTTATTCTAACATATACTAGTATCTAGACTTACAAACGCACACTGATAACTTTATCTTAATTATAATTATTTTGATGTACTTTCTCATATAAGTCAAATGTAATTTCTTTTGAGATATACATAGGATACTTTTTATAGGGTAGGGTAGGTAAGGGGGTAAAGAAGGGGGCGCGGGTGAAACCTGAAGCTAGTGTACTAATGTATACCAAATATCAAGTCAATACGACCGCTGGAAGTGGGTGAAGTCGGTGAAATTCGACTTGCAAGATTCCATCCGAACATACCTACATACATTGCAGGTTAAATAAAAGCTTGTAAAATAAAGCTTTTTCCATATAAAACGTCAATTTCAGTAAGCATCTTATATTACTTACTATTCCGCCCTCGCTTTTAACCACTATCCCCTATGTTTATTTATTCAGGGTTGAATTTCGAATTAAGGCACTGTCCCACTGCTGCACATGCTGTGTACGTGTACGTGCTGGGCAAAGTTGCCTGCGTGGGCCCGTGGTATATCTATTTACGTAGCCACTGAAGCACTAACATTTACATTCGTGGATAACCACGGCCATGCTGGCCTATACGTGCATAGCCTATAATAACCGTGTGCCGCCTGTATGGTGTATGGTGAAGCGCTCGTGGTGTAGCATGATTAGCCGTTCTTAATCGATCGGCAAAGTTAAGCTAAGTCTGTCGTGGTCGGTACCTGGATGGGTGACCGCCTAGTGGTATTTCAAATCGAGCGTTTCCGTGCTTCGGAAGGCACGTGACGTCGTTGGTCCCGGTTATCACTTAATTGTGATAGTCGTTAAGCTAGTTGGATGCCTCCTAGGCGGCTTGAAAAAATCCAACAGTAGGTTGACCACTAGCCTACCTCCACCGATCCGCAGTGGGCACGCGTGGTGGAGTATCGCCCAGTCCCTTTCACCCTCATTTGTGAAAGGAGGCCTGTTCTCAGCAGTGGGACATTATAGGCTGATGATGATGATGATGATGATGCGTGTATGGCGTCCGCAGAGTAGGCGACATATCCGAGCCCCGGGCAGGCCACGCGTGTAGCAATGACGTCACTCACTACGTAGCGTATTCGTGGGCTGCAGTCGATGATATCGCATACATTTTCTCGGAAATATAGTTTCCAACTAAGGTACGGAAATTCTGCCTAAAATGGGATTCTAGCTCATTGTAGTATTCAACAAAATCAGCTGGAGGTACATGTAGTCCACCAAAATAATCACGCAGGTAATATAATGCACGTTCGCCATATTAAAAAAAAAAACTGGGACGTTCCTCACACACAGTAAGAATTACTTTGTCTGGTTCTTCAGTATATCTTGTCTCATCTTGTGTAGGGGCCCAGAAATAACTCGGACACTTCGACCCATTGGGATCTTTTGTGGTCCCTTAGATAACTTACTCCTCCCCAGTCTCGTTGAAACCTCTTTTCATGAGTTTAACAACGAGGCTAGTAGATATGAGCCTATAGTCTTCTGGTTTTGGATATCCGACCCCTAGGTGACTCATTCGCTTACCAGCCAGTGCATCGCATGTGCACAGAAGGTGCTCCATCCGTTCCGTATGCTCCCCACACAACCTGCACATGGGTGTCGCGGTTAGACCCATCTTCATGAGCATGTTGTTGGTTCCAAAATGCCCCCTGCTCATATTCCAAATGCATTCCCGGGCTTTGAACGTAGAGCCTAGAAATTTCTTGGATTGTTGTAGACCGGTGTTAGACAGCCAATGTGTTCTTCAGTATAACTTTATGCATACTTAATTAACGATAAACAGTTGTGGTTTTCAACGCAACGCCGCAGTACACAACCACAAATATAGAAGAAGCTATTCTGCTCAGGAATATCAAAATTTGATGAAGAGATTTCTGTGGTTGGACGGGTTACCACACCATTGCCTGTAAATATGGATTCATTTTGTGAAAATCACTATATTGTGTGATAACACGTTATCGAAACGTCAGCACAATTGGCCTGAAGACTGAAAAATTATGACTCCCGAACTTTGATGCGCTTTATCTTTGTAAATTTGACAAAAAAATTGCCATACTCTGCCAAAAAAAATTGACGGTCATTATTCAGCCTGCGCGTACACAAGTAAAATTCATTGAACCCCGACTCTTTTTTTAAATCACTATAAACCTGTTTTTTTTTCTCTACTTTTATCTGCGATCAGTCTAGGACTTGATGATGATGAGATGTGTTGGGCGTCTATGTCCTGTGGGAAGACCTTTCTTCCCTTCACTTTAAATCCAGTTCAACTATGTGGTTTGAATCTCTTTGGATGGTTTATTATCCTTCTACCGCTAGGGGATTTGGATGGGTAGGGTAGTGAGTCTTTGTTTATAGTTAGTCGAGTATTGTTTTATCTCGTCGCTAACTGTGTTAAATTTAAGTTCTTGGTGCAGTTTGCAGTGTCTTAGAAACCAAGGGGAGTTGGACAGGTTTCTCAATGGCCATGTTGGACTTGCATGCCGATCCCCGAGCGTGGGACGAAGAAACGAGGATTTATTGTTGCAGAAAATGCATCAATGAATTTGATTTTAGTTGTGACATCTTTGCCAGTATTTTTCTGCCTCACTTTAAGACAACTTAACAAATCTTGCGCTTTAAGCAACTTTTGCTGTATTTCGATATCTCGGTGTCGCTTGTTTTATGGTTATGGGGAAAGTTTTTCCATTGTATCTATAAACTCAAAAGTGTGGGTTCGAATCACCTGTTTAGGTGTAAGTTTCTATTGCTGATACAGAGTTTATTTATTTTATTTTCTTAGGGAAACTAACAGCTAGGTTCTTAATTAACAAAGTTATAATTACATAGATATTGAAAGCTAATTAAAAGTTTCCACAGATATAAAAATAAGTAGCAAAAAGAAAGTAGACAGGGGGAGGCACACACTAAAGTGAACTGAATGAGTGAACATCGTCATTCGAAATAAAATCTACTAGACGATCTGAACACTATGCACTGAAAAAAGCAACACAAATTTATTATTTATATTTATAAGTTCGAAGCACATAGGACAGAGGTCATCCATCAAAAAATAAAACATTTAGCAATCGCTGAAGGCGATGTGGTGATGAATTAAAAATATCGATGTCAATATTACTTCTCAAATTATTGAACCTGCTGCTTGATCTTGTAATAAATTCATTCTGCCTGTAATTGCAATTAGTAAACGGAACATATACAGGAATAGTTACTATGGACTGTGCTGATGACTTGTGTTGCAAGTGGCACTTTTTGTTTTTGTAAATTGTTTGATGCTATATGAGAATTTGTTATTTTAGGAGCAAAACGGAAGTCTTTTTGTTTGTCTAACTGATAGATTTCGTCCCAACTAGCAGTTTTACTACTAAACTCAAATTGGACTTCATGAAATTATTCCTAATGGCGTCTACGGACGACACGATTTGGCATCCGATACGTAGGGCCGATTGGTCGTGCCGATCTCTCTTGACATACAAACTTTACGTCAACTTGCCTCCAATTTCACACCAATTTGTCGGGCCCCTCCCAATCGGCCTTAAAAATACCCATTAAAAAACCCATTGCAAACAATTGCTTAACGGTATTTTCTATCCATTTCTCCAGTGTTGTTTCTTGTCTCTACTTGTTTCAAGTTACGTACTACCTCTCAACATTATGGTAAAGGTATAGCTAGCTGCATAATGAACTTGAATATCGACTTTTTAAGCTCATTTCATCCATACAAGAATTCCCTTTCAAATTTCGATAACTATTTGATGGCCTGAGACAAAACTGCCCAGATATAGTCACAAATTTTCAAAGGTATGGCCAAAGTAGCCAAAATACGTTTAGAGGGTAAAAGTAAAATTTAGTCAAGTTAAAAACTTGACATGGTCTTTTTACATCTTACATCTATAGTGAGACTAAATTAATAATAATATAAACAAAGAAAAGACAAAGTTAGTTATCTATGAAAAAATCTGCGGAAATCCGAAAGGAAAACTAGAATTGCGTACACCAATTTGCTCGCGTACACAAGGCGGGAAAATTGCCCTAGGCGGGGTCGGTGTAATGATACTAGCTTGGTGTGGCAATTGAGTGACGACATGTGTGTGTAGTCATGTTTGTCTCGTCTGCTGGTCAAGGCCGCTGTCTGGATGGCACACTGAAAAATATACTCAGTTTATAGCTATACAGGTGATATTTTCTAGTCAGTCTTAGAGAAAAATGCTGAAAGGAACCATGAGCTGAATTTTAAAGGAAATAAAAGTGCCATCAAAACTTATAAAAATGTTTATTTTCGGAGATACGGATTTTTTTTTCAAACTTTACACAGGATGATAGATTTTATTTTAACTTGCTGATGCATCACATATTGTTGTTGATTTATCTCCAACCCTTTTTAAAGCTATTAAATAAAAAGAGATGGAGATACTTTCGATAGTCCAGGATATTATTATAAAAAAAATATGTCGTCTCTCAGTACGATCTTTTATACTCCATCATTCATGCCTTCTCATGTTTGCTGCCTATCTCTTGCTTTGATAACCAATCGACTATCTTTGTCGTGGAAGGAATCTGAAGGGTATATGTTTGATGAATCTAGAATTAGCATTGTAAGAGTGTTTTTCAACATTGTCTACTTGGTTGATATAAGGCTTATTTCTTACAAAATTCTTACTTAAATGGCATTCTATGCAAATGCATTCAAGGAGTACAGCATGGGGTTCTTCAGAATGGGTGTGAGTTTTTTGCTGTATCGCTAACGCGCGCGGATACCCTTGGTGTTGCAAGCGTCCATAGGCTACGGTAACCACTTACCATCACGCGGGCCGTATGCTTGTATACTACCTTAATAGTATAAAAAAAACGTAAAGCCCTTTGATTTAAGTAATAATATTTTTCTGAAATCGTAGTGGTTATTCTTTCTCCCACGGTTATCCCGCGTTCCCTGACTAAAAAGTACCCAAATTTGTCCATACCATAAGCTACCTGAGTAGCAAATTTTATCATAATTCATTGTGCCGTTGATGCGTCAAGTCATGCTCACTATTTAAAACATTTATGATTTACTATTTGAACCAAATATCTGATGGATGATCATTTCTTTAGTAACCTAGCATCACTATTTTGCCTTTAATCATCATCATATCAGCCTATAGACGTCGACTGCTGAACAAAGGCCTCCCCCATTGACTTCCTGACTTCGAATGGTTTTGGGCCGCTTGCATCCAGGATCGCCCAGCGACTGTGACCAGTTCGTCAGTCCACCTGGTGGGATGTCGTCCCGCTTGGCGCTTTCCAGTACGTGGTCGCCACTTGAGAACCTTTCTTCCCCAGCGGTTATCGGCTCTTCGAGCGATGTGGACACTTCAGCTTGCTAAATCTACGAGCTATGTCCGTCGTTTTTGCCTTTAATCACTTATGTGACGTATGTAAGGTTTAAACATTGATATTAGACCATTTGGACCTGCAAAATACATAGATATACCGACAATTACAATAGATGGCGTACCTACACGCACTCCTACAATACAATCGCACACGTGACCTTACGCCCTCTACACTACACATACAACTATGTACACCGTATGTACGAGCATTATGTAAATACTGTACGTGCTATATTTAAATGTGCTACGACTCTTTGTTTTGCCTTTTTCCTATTGCTTTGTTTTGAATAGTAATTATTATTATAATTTTAGTACTGTAGCTTTAAAGTTTGTAAACATCAATCTGTGGTGCCAAGATTTAGCGTAAAGTGTAGACGGGACCCTATTACCACAGTCTATAGAACCATACAGTCGTCCGACGCCTTTGATCTCGTGGAAAATGCCGACAAGGTCTAGACAGTATCGCGTAGGCGGCGGCCATATAAAGTATGCTGTGTCCTGAGCTACTAAAATCGTTTTGTTCGCAGGTCGGGCTGCGTCTTGCCCATCCACCCCGCACGATTGCCCTGTCTAGACGTCTTCGTCGAACGACTGTATGGTTTTATAGACTGTGCTATTACTATAGTAACCTCCGCTGTCCGTCCGTCTGTCTGTCAGTGAGCTGTATCTCATGAACCGTAATAGGTAGATAGTTGTTCTTTTTACAGAATGCGTATTTCTATAACAGCCAGGGCCGGCGCGATTGAAATGGAAAACAGTTATATTTTCACCAGTGATCTGAAATTCGGGTGAATTAAAAACCTTCACCACATCAAGGCTCACTGCCAAATACTACCAATGCCATACCTTGACTCTCAATGGCCAGTGAACAACGGGAATGAGATACACATGGATGTTACCCGGACTCACCCGCCGAACGACTGTGGCAGAAGTTTTATTGTCGGTCGCTCAAAAAATCGTGATCTTCTAGGTATCTCAAGATTTGCATGTTAATCACTCGCTCAATCACTTTGGAGAGAAGGTAGGTGATGGCGATTGGCCTATGATTCGCAGGTCTGATCTGTCGCCCTTTCTGCGCACTCGCTGGGTGTACGTGGGCAGTCTTCCACAAAGATGGGACTACCATTTTGGTATAGGAGAGCGTGAAAAGACGCAGTAGTAGGTACATATGACACAATTCAGGTTTCGATTACATTAAAGAGCATGATTTCATGAAACAGATCAGGGGCCCAAGTCTGCTATTTCAATTGTGTTCCAATGATCTTTCAGTGGTGTCATAATTGTGCCATAATGACACATCTCTTAGTAAGTAGACCTCCAAAACTGTAAAAGTCACAATTTTGATACCACTGAAAGTTCATTGGAACACAATTGAAATAGCAGACTTGGCCCCCTGATTGCAGTTTGGCGCGCGCGGTGCTCGGCGCCCCCTAATAAGACCCTGCGCCCGTGTGCGCCGCAGACCCTGCACTATAGGTAAAGTCAGTCCTGATAACAGCAGATAAAGAGAGCCCATACAAGAAGTGTATTTACGAAACTACCTCTCGCACTTGGCAGGTTTGATAAAATTTTGATGTCAAAATATGCGTGCCTAATACATATTGCCTATAAAAGTATTGACGATATTAATTCTGACCGAATCGGCCCGGTTTGCACGAAGGCTTGCATGGAGTTCGATTCCTACAAAGTGCAAACATTTGTGTGCAAAAACATGTCTTTATAACCAAATAAATATCCTGGGACTTATTGCTCATACACAGCTGTCTGATCCCAAACTAAGCAGACCGTCGCGCGTCGTGCTTGTAGTTTGGGCACAGAATAAATTAATAGTAGGTACTAACGTACAGACTGTGCACTCCTTTGATCTTGAGGGAATGCCGATAGTATTTGCGTACATTCTAAATCACATCTTACCGCCAGGCTTACTAGAGCGCAGTTCCTTTGTGCTTAGAATTTGTAGTAAACATGATCGGTCGAGCGTCAGGGTTGTCAAGCAAAGTAAAATTAAATACCAATAAAATTATTTTGTTTTTATTAAGACAAAATTGAACTGAACATTAATTGTATTTACATCTGTTTTACTTTGATGTACTGTTGTATATATTTTTTTCCATCTCTACAGTACCTACCTATTGTTGATTTTTTAGTGTGGCGAAAATTCGAAATCGTACAAATAATTTTAACTAATTAAGATTTTTTGTCCTTCAAAATTATTTAAAAATGTGGTTTGAAACCGCTTGATGTAGTTCGTAAAGTTTTCAGGGGGAACTTTTAGGCTTCCGTAAACCGATGAGTTCTTTTTAAATGCTTTAGTTTGAGCGAACATACTGGTATCATTTAAGTGCGGGGTATTTTTTTTATATGTAGTAAATACGGGACAAGAAACCGCTTAACATCATCCGCGCGCCGCGCACGGGTCCCACCATCACCGGGCGGCCGGCGACGCAGTCGCGACCCGCCATCGGACCACTCGCTTTATCGGCGACAGACGACTCTTTTTTGTAAATTTTTCACCACCCTATTTTATACAGTCTGCTATTTAATTTCATACGTCCACCGGACTCTAACAGATACCTTTGTAAACATTTAAACAAAAAATATCCTGAGATGTATATGACAGCATTTTCTGTAGGGAGGTCAAACCGATAGTCAACAACGCCGTCTAAGGAGGCCTCGGGTGTGCCTGAAGACTTTCCAATTGATTCGGTTGCTTTGATACGCATATTTTCTCCTTTAAATAATAAATCTCCTTGACAATTACTGGATGCAGAGTTTTTTGACATTTGATACAGAAATAATTTAAAAAAATCTGTTGACGAATGGCCGCGAAATTTTTTTTCTAGTGGGTCCTGGTTAAGCCTTCTAGTAAATACAAACTTAAATCCTTAAATTTTTTAATCTGTATTAAGCATTTTGATCACCTGAATAGTAATTTCAAAGTTTTTATACTGTTTGTGTTGTTAACGCCAGTTTTCGGTTTATAGCAGTAATTTTTCTGAACATGTTTTGTGCAGTGTCCAAAACCTCCATTTAATCTTCGTTTAATGTTAACGCTCGTTGATATTTATTATTACATTTAACAGTTTTTGAATTAAGGACGTCAAATAAATCTGTAGTTGCCCTAGCTTCTTCTGGCAAACATTTGGCATGGATGAATGTATTAAGCCCACCATACACTTTGACTAAAAATCTGTGCGGAATATGTTAAACCATAAGTTTTGTTCTTTTTGATGAGAATATGAATATTTTATATGCTGCCATGAAATTTTGTTTTCGTGTTTCTTAAGCATTTGAGCATGTGCGGTAGCTGTTATGCAGCTCGCGTATTTTTGATGAGTTACACACCTCTAGTTAAATTTGACGTCACAAACAAACCATAGATGCTCAAACCCGGCCGCCCGCGTTTCGTTTCTTGTAATCCACAGATAAAAAAACTCACTTTTTATTTCCCAAAATAAAATTATTATTATGCAAAAAACATATTGTGTAATTATTGTTAACCTATTAGCTATCATATCTAACATATTTCATATTTTTCATTATAACTGTCAAGTAGCCAATTAACAAAAAATCCTCGCAGCACAATAACGTAAGCATTTGAAGCTACTTCGTTCGTTACATTTCCATTAATATTATGAAGCCCTATTATCTCATCGTATTTTATGTCGTAATATAAATGTCTATTTAAAACCATTTTATCTACACATACTGTGCAATATTTAGCTACGTCTGGTAAAGTGTTTAGTTTTGTTGCAATCGGATTTAGAACTCTGTCATCTAGATCGGGTCGAATATTTAACTTAAATCTGTATAAGGTGCTCTCACTCGGTAGTTTTAATACTGATTTTAAGCTTCGGTAACATTGCGGGCTGGAAAAATGATAGATTAAGAGCTAAAAATTTAAATTCCGGATCATATCAATTTTCCTAGTAATGGTTTCTCATTCTGGTACTGGTTTCTTCCATTGTATGAGTTTATTAAATCTTTCAGTAAGTTCTTCAGTATCATGCATGACCAGGCGGAGTTGTTAAAGTGAGTTTTTGGCTTCTGTTTCTTTTTTTATTTTATCAAATTCATGTTCTTGCCTTCTTCTTTTCTTTTCAGACGTCTGTAACTTACTACGCAGCTCCCTTTTCCTTGGCGTACCGAATGAAAGAGCTTGGGTCGTTTGTGCTTCTTGTTCTTTCTCTGTTTTGATTGTTTGTGTATTAATGTCATTCGTAGAAGCGTTTCTAATTTTAGCTACATATAACATGTTTATGTATGAATCCTTGGTTTGCGTAGATACTTCAGAATTTGTACACGGTTCAGTTTCACATTTTGATGTGCTCGGCTGGGGTTTGTTCGGAAGAAATTTAGTGGGTACTGCGCCTGGGAGTATTTTACGTGTAACTATTTCAGACATCACTGAACTTTCGAAATGTATAGAGCACACTCTGTAACTGCCGTGCTTTAAATCAGTTTTATTTAATAATTCGGATCTTCCAATTTCTTTTAACCATATATTCCTTCTGAAAGTTAAAACAAAAATCAATGACAAAACGTGTAAAAGACATTACCACAGATTACAGAACAAAAGAAACACAAAAGAAACAAAATTGAAAAACACATAGCTGGTATTCGCTTTTGAATTTATTTAACGAAAAACACTTTCTTTTGAATAAACTTTGTTTAAAAAAAGCAAATTCATATTTAAAAGCGAATACCAGCTATGTGTTTTTCAATTTTGTTTTCCAATGTGATTTTCAATTTGTATTTGCTTTTTTGGCCTCACTACCGTGTTCCGCAATGGTCACGTAAATAATGTCACATTATTTGACAATGACAATAGAGTGACGTTATTTACGTGACCCCTTAAACAGTATATTAGTTAAATAACGTTTTATGAGTAAGGGGGTAACTAACTAAACATACCTAGGTACATAATTAGGTAACCGATTGAAACGCCGTTTACATCATTTTAAATAAACCAAATAATAAATATTCTATCACCTTTCAGAATCTTGCGGTAATTTAAAGAACGATAACTTTGAACTCTTCTTTTTGTTGCTACAACCGTCCACGCAACAATAATAATGATAATTACTGGTATTCTCCATTATAACGAAGTGGTACTGTTATGTGACGAAGTGCAGTGACTAGCGCGTAGCATGTGCTCGCAGGCACGCGGCGGCCCCGACTAGTCGAGCTCGGCTCGATCGATGCGAGCTGTTGTAGGTGTACTTATCGCGCGCGGTAGGCATAGGCAAGTGTTAGAGGCCAGTAGCCCGATTCTCGTAACAAAACGCCAACAACTTCCATAAGATGCTTTTCATTATCTCGTAAGCCCCTATTTTTTTTCTTTTTTTTTATACCACTAAGTTGGCAAACAAGCATACGGCCCGCCTGATGGTAAGCAGTTACCGTAGCCTATGGACGCTTGCAACACCAGGGGTATCACTCGCGCGTTGCCGACCCTGAAGAAATCTCTTCACACCCTTTTTGAAGAACCCCATGCTGTACTCCATTGGGAAAACCACGGCGGGGAGCACATTCCACAGTCCGAGCTTCCGCAGAAGAAAACTCGTTTTAGCCCCCGCACAGTTCAAAACAATTCTGGTTTCAATGTGTGACGATGGACCCGTCGATGGCGAGCGTTGCGATGGTGAAAGGTAGCCGTGGGCATCATGTCGAACAATTGGCTACTTGACTGTTATAATGAAAAAATATGAAATATGTTACATATGATAGCTAATAGGTTAACAATAATTACACAATATGTTTTTTGCATAATAATAATTTTTTAATATTTTATTTTAGGAAATAAAAAGTGAGTTTTTTTATCTGTGGATTACAAGAACCGAAACGCGGGCGGCCGGGATTGAGCATCTATGGTTTGTTTGTGAGGTTTGTGACGTCAAATTTAACTAGAGGTGTGAAACTCATCAAAAATACGCGAGCTGCATAACAGCTCACGGCTCAGCTGATCTGCGAGCTGAGTCATTGAACCGGCTCACACACCTGAGCCGTGAGCTGTTATGCAGCTCGCGTATTTTTGTTTAGTTACACACCTCTAGTTTTGTTTATAGTGACGTGACGTCACACCTGACAAATGTCACGTGACCGGGTGTTTTTGCGCGAATTTCAAATGAAATGTTAAAAAATATTTTTTTTTTGCTTGTAAATAACATTTTTTTGATAAAAAGATAATTGTAAGAGGTATAAAATACACGTATGTAAATTTTAAAATATGTTTCCGAAAACTGTCAAGTAGCCAATTCTTTAGAACACTGCCCGTTGTACAAGCAGTAGAACACACATAAGGAGGCAAAGTCTACTCAGACTGAGGGGCTCTAAACAACTTGTGAGCTCGGGATCGTCAATCAATTATAATATTAGTGTAGATACTTACGTAAAAGTTAACGTACTTACGTCGTCAATCATCATCCAGCCTGCAGGTCCAAAGCTAAATATAGGACTCCGCCATGTTTTCCACGATGATCCTGTAGGTCTAGACAAGAGCTAAACACTAATTCGAGATTATGTGTGCAGCAGTCACGTGACTTGTATTTAATTTATGCCATTTTACATACTAAATACCGCAAACAGTCACGCACTTGGCTCTTGACCTACTGGGGCCTTATCATCAAGTCATAGATATTCAATTTTATCTAAACTAAAATTGTGTTTTAAATATTTCTCACTTTTTACAAACATTCCGAATTATTTTGATAACAAAACACTAACGATTAATTACAGTTTGAGTTGAATCTCAATAAATGTTTTGAGTCGCTTGCAGTGACGTAACTTCAATAGTACTATAAATATCTTGCAGGTACATGCGCTTGCACATTCACTACTTGGTCTGTGACATTTGTTTGTGTAGCGACCGGCGACCCGGGCGGACGTGTCACGGTACATTTAGCTCTCAATGTAACTAAAGCTTTTCTTTGCCCTTTGATTTCACTTTTTTGTTTAGATATGCTTATTGCTAATGTTGTATTAATTTAAATAGCTATTGCCATGTGCTTCTAGTTTTAATTGAGAATATTTTTGAGTTATAAAGAACGCTTTTAGATCTAGCTCTTTGTCTACTCAGTTTGCATATAGATGCATTCATAAATATATTGTAGGCTAGTGACACCTAGTGATTTACTGTCAGAAAAAAACCGGCCAAGTGCGAGTCAGACTCACGCACCGAGGGTTCCGTACAAACTTGTAGGTATATAAGTAAATGGTATAGACCTGAGTATTTGATATGAATTTCAATATATGACGTATAAAAAAAAAACTACTTACTATATCTCGTTCAAACCAATTTTCAATGGAAGTTTGCATCGTAATGTACATCATATATTTTTTATAGATTTATCATTCTCTTATTTTAGAAGTTACAGGGGGGGAGACACACATTATACCACTTTGGAAGTGTCTCTCGCGCAAACTATTCAGTTTAGAAAAAAATAATATTAGAAACCTCAATATCATTTTTGAAAACCTATCCACGGACACTCCACACTTATGGGTTTTATTAAAAAAATAATGAGTTTCAGTTCTAAGTATGGGGAACCCCCAAAATTTTTTTTTTCTATTTTTGTGTGAAAATCTTAATGCGGTTCACAGAATATCTACTTACCAAGTTTCAACATTATAGTTCTTATAGTTTCGGAAAAAAGTGGCTGTGACATACGGACGGACAGACAGACAGACATGACGAATCTATAATGGTCCCGTTTTTTGCCATTTGGATACGGAACCCTAAAAATGACGATATGAGTTCCTTGTCATTTGTTCTCGGTAAAAGTATCGATACAAAACGAGAAGTTGCTTTCATTATATGTTTTATTTATTTTTTATTTATTTATTTTTTTTTTTTTTTTTTTCTCACACACGGTCATCTGATCCCAAACTAAGCAGAGCTTGTACTATGGAAACCAGATAACTGATATAATACCTATACTACTTTTTGTTTGTAAATACATACTTAATATACATAATTACACCCAGACTCAGGACATACAGACATGTTCATGCACACAAATGCATGTCCTGTATGGGAATCGAACCCACGACCTGCGGCGCGTAAGGTGAACCTTAACCAACTGCGCCAGCTGGCCCGTCAAATGTATGTAATGTATTTAGTCGTTGAAACTATGAACGCGCAGTTCGTTTCAAAGCAGCGTTGCACATATTGTTCACATACTCTAGTCGACTGTACTCTATTAATACTCTATCTCTATCATTAGATCCCTCTGAAACTGCGGTAAAAAAGCAAACCTAGCATATATACGCTAACTACAGAGGCCGGCAAACAACTTGAGCCAAAGTCGACGTAGTGCGGGTAAGTTCGCGCATGTACACTCATGCTCGGCCAATAGCGTGGACGCGTGCCGACAGAATGCCCCCGCGCACCTCTCTTTCCACCAACGACACCTTAAAATCGTCTACTGCGCACTCAAGGTCATGGCTCAAGTTGTTTGCCGGCCACTGTATCAAACCTAAAAAAATAGACACAATTCTTATAAAATTCTTATTATTTAATTATTAAAAGTATTCAAAGACAGTTTTTAAATATCAGCAATCATAAAAAATTAAAAGGAATTAGGATCTTCTTCAATTTCAAACTTGATGACATCCTCAATTTCCATTACTTCAGTCTTAATATCTATTGTCTCAATATCATTTGAGCTTGTTGGTAGAATACTTTCTACTGCTTGAACTGTTCTATCAATTGTAGGACTAGTTATTTGATGAGTTTTAGATTTAGCCGACTTTTTTGTAGATGAAGAAGGTTTACTATGATCAGGTTCTATCCTGTTACCAATCGGCTGGCTGATATATTGTCTAAGAACACTAGGTTCAGGTTGCGTCGGGGGCCGTGACACGAGCATCCCGTCGATTTCGTACATCATCTTCATACGCTCCTCCTCAGGATATCTCCGCAATTTCGTCGCCAGTAATTTTCCATATATATCGCAGTCGTCGTCTTTTTTCTCTTGAGCCAGTTTTTTATTTAATGCTGAAATGGAATCCTGTAGAGTCATCTCTGCTTCTGAATCTGGTGTGTTTAGTCGGCGGCGTTTGGGATTAGTTGCTTCATTGGTAATTGGATCTGTAGGTTCATTGTCTATGTTTGGCTCGACTTTGATCATCATTATAGGTAGATTGTTACTATCATCTTGAATTTGTGGTGGTGTTGGATCCTGTAACAAATTAATGTAACTTATGGCGTCTGAATAAATTGGATTTTGAAAACCTGTAGGTAATTAAAAATCTAATATAGAATTTGTACACGCCCGAAAATTATAGTTAAGTAATAATAAAACCACGAATTACTAATAAAATTTTATTTGACCTGTTTCGAAATAAATAAAATAATAGGTTTTTAGGCAATCGAAGAGACATTTTGCGATGTATTCACGGTAAGATTTACGTGAAACAAATCTAAACAACACTGTGTGTGTGGGATGTTTTGATTATCAAATATTCTTGGGATAACAAGTGGAGAGAAACGAAACTTCTGGAAAAGATAATAACGTTAGTAATCAAAGTAAGCTACAGCAAAACTAAGTGAGCTTGGACTGCCATATTCCGCTGAACGCATATGGAGTCACGGCAGACAGTTTTACCAGACCTAAACAAAATAACTCTTACAAGCTCCTCTTAGTAACGTCTTACCAACGTCAGCATTCCAAACTCAAACTCGTCTTCCCAACGTCAGCATTCCAAACTCAAACACGTCTTCCCAACGTCAGCATTCCAAACTCAAACACGTCTTCCCAACGTCAGCATTCCAAACTCAAACTCGCTTCCCGACGTCAGCATTCCAAACTCAAAATTATTTATTCAGATTAGGCTCTGGTAGGTAAGGAACAGCGTCAATTACTTCTCCATGTAAACAAAAGAGATAGTAACTGAACGCGCGTGTCTCATTTTATACCTACAACGTTGTTGTGTGTACGAATTCAATTGGTACCAAAATAAACAAAAATTTGCAATGGTATACAAATAATAGTAGCAGACAAATTGGAAAACTTTGTCATAGGGCCAACGTCAAAAAAATCGGTGTTCCATACATTGAGGTAGAGTACGTTTTGTATGAAACAAATGTTTTTTTTTCTTGATTTCCAAGTTGGAGCTAGATTTAAAGTAAATAAATAAAAACCTTTTTAAGATTGTTCATTATATTTATATTATAATTTGAAGAATGTATTGATTCAGGATATTTATGTTCCCCAAATTCCATATTTCTTTGTGATTTTGCTAAACATTGGCGAGCAAGCTTTATGCTGAAAACAAAAAAACAATATTTTCAGTTCAGTCAGATGTAAAGAAGTGGTTCTAATTCAGCTTACAAGATTTGACCAAAATAAACATACATTGCAAGTTAAATAAAAGCTTTAAAATTCAAACCGTGCGCGGGTGAAACAGCGGTGTTCAGCTAGTATAAAATAAATACTTACCTTTTCCGCACACAAGTACCAAGGACGATTATTTGTGTGTCTTCTGCACGGCGATATATTTCTTTCTGAGCGGCTGCTGCCTGCCTAGCGACACAGAGGTGTAGCTATCTCTAGATATAGTGTCTCATCTACGCAGAGGTACGCTCACCACGGCGCACGGGCGCTGACTGACTCAAATCGATCAGTCAGCAACTCAGCGCCCCAGAGGACCGTCCGTATTCTAGAATGTCAATGGTCAAGTCAAGTTTGAGTCGAGATTAAAACAATTGAATATGAAACCTTAACCATTATTAGGTTTAACTTCAACACGATCTATTCTTTGATCTAAATATTTTTGAGGTTTGTTTAATATTTAATTTGCTGTTTTTTAATACGTTTAAAAATTGAATATTCCTATTTATCTCCTGGATATTATTGTGATCTTTTAATAGACTTGGGGCCTGTTTTCGTTGTTTTACGGGAGGGTACGGAATACTATTTTCACTGTATAAAAATCATCTTATTTAAAAAAAGCTTATCATTAAGTACCCATAAAATTTGGCTCTTATTCAAATTTGGATTAAATGGTGAGAACCGGAAAACAACGATTATGAAAATATTTTGACACTGTCCATATACCTATGCGTCAATAAGACTGTAGATTTATCACTTGAATGTCGCGGTTGCTGGAATTATATTTGTTATGCATATGTGTGTAGGTAGTTATAGCACGAGCGTCCCAACCGCGAGCCAACGACGGTTAAAAGATCAAAATTCACATACATTCGCTGATAAAATTTGATCTATCGAATATTCTGTTTGTGTTGATATTTCCATTGTTTGTGACGCTATTTCACATGTTTCTGTTTCACCGCAGCTTGATGTGATTGGTTGAGATGGCAGTAGTTTTGTCGGCAATGCATCAGATCGTAGTAATGGCTTAAATATCATAGAAGATTTATCGAAATGTAGGCAGCACACAAAGTGACTTTTTGGGTTCTTGTTAGGGCTTGCTAAGTCGGGTCTGCCAATCAATTCTGTCCATTTGAAGCGTCTGTAAAGTTAAAAATAGAACAGATATACACACAGATAGGTACCTAGAGAGATTCGTATAATCTATTAAGTATAATCTAGGTATCTACCACGGAATAAAACGTAACAGATACTGCACTTCCTTGAGCAAAGATCGCTATTTTGAGCTCAATTGCGGTTATGCTAAAATTCATATTGCTTCTCTCGCTACCGGCGACTCGGCTAGATCAAACGCACCCGCGCACACACCACGCACTCGAACACGGCACGTGGAATGTTATTCAAGGTTATAATCTATGTATGTGCCAAGATTCATCTAAATCAGTTCAGCCGTGACGGAACTGAATGGTAACAAAAACACACATATACAAACTTTCGCATATAATATTTTGTATAATGATAGTAAGATTATAATTATTATTTTACTATATTAAAAATGAAATATGTTTGAATTAATGTACCTAATGTTGAACATATTTATTCCTTTTCTGAAATCTGTTACTAAACTTTATATGTAGTTGTCAATATTCTAAATCTTGTGTGGGTGTAAAATTAAATAATTTATCTCCGCAATTTAAATAAAATAATTACCTTTCTTCGTCGACCGGCAATTTAAAAGTACTCAAGTTTGTATTATTTGTCCTTTGACTTTTACACCCGTCCACGGCACAATAATTACGAGACATTTTTATGCATAAAATGAAACAGAGAATTGTAAATAAATAGGTAAAGAACTTATAACAGTGCGCCGTGCGTACAAGTGGTCGCTATGGCTCGCGGCACCCCTCTGCTACTTGTACACCGTAGTATACATCGTGCGGTAGGCAGGCACTTATCGAGCGTCCTTGAGCGAGTTAATGGTTCTCCTTCACTCGCGCACTGCATACCGATATCGACCGGCAAATTATCTGACATCAAATATATTTTATATATAATGGTGCGTCCATGCCACGCGAATCGAGCACGAGCCGAGCCACGAACGAACCTACAACGAGCACGATGCGAATCCCTTTGTTCGTGAAAAGACTGACAACCCGCTCGTTCGAGGCTCGCAAGCCCGTCAACGCTACACGAATCGTACTCGCAGTGTGCTCGTTCGTGGCTCGGCTCGTGCTCGGTTCGCCAAGCATGGACGCACCATAAGATCATTGCTGTGATTGTATTTCTTAAGTTCTATAGAATTAGCTGATAGTATTTTATGGGGTCAATATAAAAATAAACATAATAAATAAATAATAATTTACCCCTTTTTTGTAACTAATTTATAGTATATAAATGTGGGGTAAACATGGGCAAAAAACATTTACTATTGTGGTGAAAATGTGGTCCGTATCTCTTCGTTTCTTCTTTCGGCAAAGTTTGCGTTTGTATTTTGAATTTTTCACCCGTCCACTGCACAATAATGACGTGATGGTCACATTTTCATAAACGAACAAACGCAATGTAGGGAAAATATAATAATGCCGTGCGTACAAGCGCGTACAAGCCTGAGCTCTCCTTGTGGCGGTGAAGGAACTTCATTGATCACTTGACCTTGAGAAACCGTGATTATCACCCCTTCCGCCGTACCCCTCTTACTCTAAATTTAGTCAAAATACAGGCACACCGGTCCTCTGTCCGGAAAGCCTCGTGGCGGATGGTGCACTGATTTGGTTTAATTCGCGTTCGCTCAGTTTTACAGTTCTTATTTTAAAATAATTATGTTAATTTGCTTAATAAATAAGGTAAATAAGATATATAGATATAATCATTTTACTCTTTGTTAGGATTCAGATGTGGTCTCATAGTAAAAGTTGATCATATTTAATAACATTAACCCCTGAAAAGGCTAGAAGTATACTAAGCTCTGAAATTGACTTTGAAAGTGAATTTAAGAAAACCCCTGTATAATTGATAGAAACAAATAGTTATACTAGGTATTCAGACGGTGAAATTTCTGAAATATTAGTAATTAATCATTTCAATAGCAATTCCTGGTAACCAATTATATTGTATGTAGGGATGCGCGTCCTATATAAGAGCCAAAATACTTTGTTATTGCAAAATGTGGTCGATTTAGAGTTACTTTTTACAAACAAAATATGCCCTTATTCTATTTTTGTCCAGTTTTGTCATAAAATAACAGTATAAAACTCTGCGAGTGTCTATTCTACATGCTGTGCAACCTTATATGTAGAATATTAATTTACAAACCAGTCTTAAAGCTGTAGTGGTCTTGTAAGGTAGAAGTCTCGGTACAGTTTCCTGGCTTGTAATACTTTTAAATGTAACTAATATTAATTTACAAACCAGTCTTAAAGCTGTAGTGGTCTTGTAAGGTAGAAGTCTCGGTACAGTTTCCTGGCTTGCAATTCTTTTAAATGTAACTAATATTAATTTACAAACCAGTCTTAATGCTGTAGTGGTCTTGTAAGGTAGAAGTCTCGGTACAGTTTCCTGGCTTGCAATACTTTTAAATGTAACTGTCTTTACGTCAGAATCCTTGAAATGTACAGAACAAATGTGTAACCTTTTCTTATGATTTTTATCCACTAAATCTTTTCTACCGATTGCAATCAACCAATTTGAGCGTCTGAAAAAAGAACGTAATGGTTATTTTGACAGTTTAATTTATACTACTGGTCAAAAATGTCGTCGTATATTTTTTTTTTAATCTACTTTTCGGTTTCGGTTTTCCTTCCTGACGCTATAACTACAGAACGCACGAACCGATTTCCACGGTTTTGCATTCGTTCGAAAGGTCTCGGGCTCCGTGAGGTTTAAAGCAAAGAAAGTAGGGTAGGGTAGGGTAGGGTAGGGTAGGGTAGGGTAGGGTAGGGTAGGGTAGGGTAGGGTAGCGTAGCGTAGCGTAGGGTAGAGTAGGGTAGGGTAGGGTGGGGTAGGGTAGGGTAGAGTAGGGTAAGGTGGGGTAGGGTAGGGTAGGGTAGCACCATAGAGTAGGGTAGCACCACGCGAACGAAGTCGCGCCGGACAGCTAGTTGATATTAAAAATGTTTGCTTAGTTAGTTCTATTTGCGTTCTATGGCGCGCAAGAATAAAATATTTTTCATTTCATTTCAATTTTGTAAGTCTTACTATTATATAAAAAAAAGTATAAACGTCCGTGTTTTTAGGTTTTATTTTTACCACTTGTTTTACCCTCTTAATGAACGCAAAATGTATGGGAAATTAGATATGCAATAGGGATGAAAAAAATATTAGACACGTATTTTTTGCTATATGAAATCAAAAAAAAATGAAAAAGTTAAATCGCGCCAAAGTTCGGGCTTCTGACGTCGCTTGTTTGTGAAAAGCGTACCATGGCGTGACGTCACGCGGAACTTCAACACCATATCTTCGCTGGTATCTTCGTCATTTTTTGTTTGATCGACAAAAGAAAAAATATATTTTTTGATAATGTTAACGACGCGACGGACTAAATATAAATTTTCAAGACACCAGTCTATTACGCACACAATCGACAGACATTAATTTATTTTAGAGACCAGTGGGTCGATTCACGAAAGAAAATTCGACGGTGTGGTATTCCGTACCTCAAAAGCCAAAAAAAGGAACCCTTATAGGATCACTTTGTTGTCCGTCTGTCAAGACCCTTTTCTCAGGAGCGCGTGGACAAGCTGAAATTTATATCAAAAACTCAATATGCAATCTCTTGGAGCAGTGAAAAAATCAAACTTCTACGCAATCAAATGATACGGCCGTTCATCGAATCAAAAAATCAAATCGACCTAATCAAACCTTATAGGGTATTTCCCGTTAAACTAAAATCATGAAAGGTGAGAAGCAAGGCCATGTAGCACAAGTAAAAGAAGAAATCCGAAAACCGTAAATTTATAGTTAAGTACCTAAAAAAAACATGGGAAAAAATCTTCGAGGCTCGATTGCCGTTATGAACGACCTAAGTATTTACATAAAATACACGTCAAGTCTGTACGGAACCCTCTTCGCGTGAGTCCGACTCGCACTTGGCCGGTTTTTTTTTAATTATTATAATGTCAAATGAACGATTGTAAAACGATCCAATGGATAAATCGTTGAGGTGGTACACTTTTGGGAGTTTATCATACAAAACAGTTCACGTAACACAATTTAAATAGTTTATGTCGCTACGACAGTTTTGTTACCTACGTGAATCGAGCCACTGACCTTGTGTGAGCCAACTAAATGACCTTGTGTCTTATACACTACATGGGTGTATAGCTCACTTCGGCCGCGGGTCGCAATGTTTTAAGTTTAACCGTTATGACGTAATAGGTGTACCTGTTTAAAAAATTGATTTCTTACCTATCATCAGTGGGAACTGTAAAGTATATTAGGTCGTCGGTTTTACTTGAATTCTTGCAACCATATGCTATGCAGAAGCGGTCTTCTTTCTTTCTTGTACATTTGCTCATATTATTAACTGTGCTCAACTTGTTTCGCGTACTATGAGAGGCAGCAGACTACCGACTAAATAGGCAGGCGGGGCGCGGGCCTCGCGTTGCGGCGTTCTCTTTCTAACACACCACCCTTCTTTTCTTGCCAATTTTTTTTTTAAATTTAGTAATCTATAGTTGCAATGTAGGTACAATGCCTGCATGACTGACTCATCAACGCAGGGCTCAAACCGGTGGGGTTATTCGGTCGGCATTGATTTTTATTATATGATAAATCTTATTCTTTGGGTTAAATCTTAGCACGATTACTTACCTAAATAAATAATAATGTTTCTCAATATTAGTTTTTCAAATCTAGTCCTTTTAGGGGGTGTTTATTTGTTTAAGCTTATATGGAAGAAACCTACTCCGGGGTCCGATTAATTTGAAACTCGGTAATAATACTTTGGATAGAAAATAAAGAAACACGTGTTTTTGCGTTTCTTGAAAATCGGCCCCAAATGGGATAAAAGGGGGTAATTATGTTTTAAGTGGAGGACTTCACTGTGTGTCTAGATTAAGTTAATTGAGACACAAATACTTACTTATATGCATATCCTTGGTCAGTGACAAATATTGAGGGATATTGTAAACGCAAATGTTTTTTTTTAATTAAAAACATTTTACAAAAAAAATACAGTCTTCAAGAGTTTGCTCCTAAAAGGGCTCGACCGCATGCCGCACCGCGAAAATTCGCCGCGCGATAGGCTATGGCTATAAGTCAGCCATTCTATTAGGGACTTTTGATTTGACTATAAAGTAGTAGGTTGGTTGGTAGTATATACCTATCAAATCATATAGTTTTGAAAAAGCAAATACATACTTACATCATTTTATTCAAAAGCATTCAAAAAACTGTAAACTCGACGGAGCCGTTTTTACACTACAGCAATAATTGTGTTACTGTATGTATGCAGCTGTAGCTGTTTATATCCCCCCATCGAATAATTAACCCAAGAAGCGTAATGACGTTGATTTTGCTTGCAATCTATTCCGCCAATTTGCCACCATCGACAATGCACTCTGATTGGCTAAGACAAGGACACGTGCGCTCTGATTGGCCAAGTCAAGAACTCACGACGCAGTGATTGGTCCTTACTGTTCAAAATCAGTGACAAATCACTGACTAGTTTCGGAATCGGATTGCGCGGTATTACTACTCTAAGGGATTGTTCCTCGATGATATCCCCCACAGGCAATGCGGTAAGCGTATGTATATAGGTAGGTACCTACTTTATGGGTAGGTAGGTATAGGTACCAAGCGAGGCGAGCGCGCGATTTTTCTATCGACACACGATTCCTCGGTGAAGTTGTTTATTGAAATATAAATGGGTACTAGGTACTTAACTAGTTGGGTCTGGTTTCCTCAATCAACATGTCTCCGCGGTATTTCTCGTACCTACCTAATTCTATTTAAAA
Source organism: Achlya flavicornis (assembly GCA_947623365.1). NCBI lineage: Eukaryota > Metazoa > Arthropoda > Insecta > Lepidoptera > Drepanidae > Achlya > Achlya flavicornis. Next base: position 13,732,887 of record OX392482.1, read on the forward strand.
AATATAAATAGGCCATGCTAAGAAAAAAATCATATTTGACAAGATGTCTCTCCTTGCCGCACTAGGTAGTGTTTGTCTCTTTGACACGTGGATGTATTAACCATACCTTATTTACTGAAAAGAAGTTGGCTTAAACAAGCTAAATCTGTATTTACACCGTTGGTAAACTTGGTAATTACCACAAAATTAATTAAAACACTTTCTCCAATGGCCGCCATTGTTACGATTATACTTTTCTGGTGTTGCCATTCCTCGATATTCAAATACACAATATCAAAATAAACCGTTTTACACTTTCATAATAAATAATGCTGACAATTAATTATAATTAATCAATATTCAATGGTATGAAATTTAATAATATTCAAATAATATAATGTTAATGCTAACAGATGTATAATGGGATGTCAAACGTGACATATTAGGAAGGCCCTAGTGTACGCATAATATCAACATATCAATAAAATGACGTCGCAGGTAACACTGAATAATAGTACATTATGAATTTATGATACATGTGTGCAAAGTCGGAGTGCACACAGTTAGTGTCTGTGTCTGTGTGTGTTAGTGTCTGCTGACAGTGAGTGGAGCCGAGAGTTTAATAATCAATGCACACGCGTGTCATACGACGTTTTTCAACACACTTGCGAGGAAAAAAACAGACTTGTAATTTTTGTAGATTTTTTGATAATAATCAACCACACAGAACGTTAACAAATATGGCGCGCAATATTTTTTTTGACAACATTGAGCTGTCTAACTATAATTACCCATTTAAATTAAGAATGCTTGGTCTACAGTTCTACACACGTATCACTTGAAGTTAGGTACAGTCGAGGTCAAAGATATGTTTACATTTGAAGTTACAGGTCGGTTAACTAAAGCTGGCACGTTTCAACACATTTACACCGTCTCTCTCGCGCAAAGTCAAGCTTATGAGTATGAAGGAGACAGTTATTGTTTTGCTTTTGCTACTGCTCATAAATATAGAGTGGTCTATTTTTGCATTCGTCCATTAGACTTGACTGATTGCAAATTTATGAGTACTGTGAACGTGCCAGCTTTCGTTAACCGACCTGTACAAAAATATGTATCCATTTAAATACCTAACCTTATAATGCTATACATAAGGTTAGGTATTTAAATGGATACATATTTTTGTAACTCCAAATGTAAATATATCTTTGACCTCGACTGTACAAACTTATCATAATCGGGATTATACCCATCATAAAACTGTGCGGTAATGTAAAGTAAAAAGCACTAGTGCGCAATAAGCTGCATCGTGGTATCATGCCATAACAACAAGAACATACAGCATTAGGTTCTTCTCTAAGGGTGTCAACAGAGGTATTACTTTACCTTGAGGAACAGCGCGCTTCTCGCCAATTGAGCAATGCATGTGTTTCTCATACAGTCTCGTACCTACAATAAAAAAAAGTGTTAACTACGACTCCACTTACCATTTCGATGAGGCTTTCATACGTTTCTAAATTTGGCATCAAAAACCTTTCCATCGTCTCGTAAGCGAACCAAGTCGGTTTGTACCGGTCATCACCAGTCTCCCCAGCTCGGAGAGATGCTCTCTTGCGCCGCAACTGCTGTCTAAACGTCGCCATCAATGAATTCTTCTTCGTCTTCAACTCATCCACTGGTATCCCCATGTGACTGCTTATCCTTTCCCATGCCTTCGGAACTTTCTTTTGTTTGTCTTTATAATCTTTATTCTTGTTCCAAATTATACTTTCATTCTCATAATGTTTGAGGAATTTGAAAATTTTATCGCTGCTCCAATCCATTATAGACGCGCAGTGTGTGACTGCCGGGCGAACGTACTGGCGGGCGCGAGTGAGCGGCCGGTTGCGGTGAAGCGAGCCGAGGGGGTACGGCGCGTGCACGAACCGAGCGAGCGAGACGGCACGACGGCGCGAGGCGGTGGCTGCGGAGACGGTGCGGTCGGTCGGTCGGTCGGTCGGTGGCCTCGCTCGACAGGCGTGCGTCACGTATTATTTCCGGAGTTTCGCGCCGCGTGACAATTCAGAAACGATAATACATATCAGTAGATATAAAATACTCCCATTATAATGTAAATTGATCATTTCGTTAATTAAAAAACTTGTTTTTTATTTTTTACTAAACTTACAATACATAACAATAGGCAGTATTCTGCCCGAAAGTTTTGCAGTATGTGTACCTACCATAAAACGGAAAAATTGGCGTTTCGCAGACATCTTTCGCGGGATACATCCTCTAAGCACAGAGGATTGTACTCTAATCTAAGGTTCTAGAAATGAGACGTCCCCCAAGCATAACATACCGATATTACAGTTTGTAATATCAATGTGGTAAAACTGTGCCGATATTATATAGGTATAATCTCAGATTACAGAACAAGGCAGATGGAGCGCGCGGTGTTCCGCGCGATCTATCTGCCTTTTTTTCTGTAATCTGTGGGTATAATAATGGAAAAGAACAATAACAAAAAATTTAATAGCCTTTATTATTTAATTAGGTACCTATAACAAGACAGATAGATAGACAGAAGAAAAAAAATATTAATAGTCAACCAACTTAACCAACCAACAATAGTGAACAGACTGTCTTCCGAACCGGTATTAGAGTATTAGAGTCAGACTTTTCATAAGTGCCTGCGTAGGTCTATTTGAATAAATGATTTTGAATTTTGAAAAAGAAAAGAAAAAAGTTTCATGTCATAACAATATTGCATTGTCAACGAATTGACATACGCATGCAAAATTTCAACTCAATCGGAAATCGGGAAGTGGGTCAAAATGAACTTGCAAGATTTGATTACAAACACCGGGACACGTGAAAGTACCTAAATAAAAGTTTGTAAAAATGATAGCTTCACCTGTTCCTGTAACCCTAGTAAGCCACCCTAATGACCTAGCCAACGAGCTCACTCAAGTGACATACTCCAAACGCCTTAAGCGCCATGAAATCCAAGACTTGGAAGCACGGTGGTAAAATTAAAAGGGGCTTCCCACTGGGGAATTCCCCTTAAATGAGGGCAACCTCTTAACACATCTGCTTATCGTCTCAAGACTAATAGCAGATTAGCACAGAAAAAAACCTGTTCCTGCCTATCGGCAAACAATGCCCGATTGTACTAGGTACTACTACTACTGCCCTGTAGCTGGGGCTTAGAATAACAGCTACGGTGTTACCCTGCTTGTCGTAAAAAGCGACTAAACGGGGCCTTTGGGGTCGTGGGCAATCAGGGCGGGGGCTCTGTGCGCCCATAAGCGACCCCAAGGACGACAATGGGTCGATGTGGTCACGACTCATCGTGCGATAGCACAGCGAGGGTGCTGGGGGGAGGTATCACACTTCCCCCGGGACGAGCTAAGATAGATAACACGCCGCGCGTAGAGGGGTGAACAGGTACGCGTTCAACACGAGAGCCCGCCAGCCTCTACAACGCAGATAGCGACCTCCGTAGGGTTGTAGCCGGTACAAGTCCGGCATAACCTGGCCGCTACACCCGGGGTGGACGGGTATCCTAGGAGGATTTAACCACGAAAAAAAATAATACTTACAAATATATAATTGTCTTGTAGTTGTAATTTTAGTGATGGTGAAATTGTCGTCAAAGCGTTACCTCCTAACTATTCCAAAAAGTATCCTACCACCTTGCTTTGGTTTTCTTACCATGGTTTCCTTCAAACTCATTATAGGATTCGAACCAATGACCTTCGCCATGGCTTTCATCGTTACCATTGAGGTAATTTAACTAGTTATGTCTCTTCTGTGCTGTTACTAAGATTGGGTGTTTTTGTCGACTTACCAAATCAATCGAAAGATATCGATTGCCCGAATTCTGTATTGGAGGATGTTTATAGGCTGCGTCAAATACCATCTGAAAACCACCATACCATCTCAATAAAAATCATAAGTAAAAATATATGTATATTTTTTTAAATTAAATTTTTTTCTCACTGTGCATATTGGAACTGCATCCTTCCTCAGCATTCGATTCCCTTGAAATGATTTGTAGTACATATCTTGTTCACCAAAGTGTATAGAACATATCTTAGAGAATACCGTCTCGTTCCATTCGGGTTCTCTTCTCTCCCAACGAACCGCTTCTCTCCATTTTTCACGTTGTCTCTTATTTTGCGGAAACCTATAAAATATATAAAATATCAAATTCATACATTGCAAAATAGGACAAATATAAAGTAAATAAAGGAAGATTATAGTTGACAATACTTACTTGTGAAATGTTATTCCTTTAGCCTTAGTGTGGTATGTAGTGTTATTTATGCACCATTTTACGACACACGAAGGCATTTTAAAATAAAATATAATAACCCGACATGCACTACCAACGTATGAAAACGGACTGATGTAAAATGTATGTCGCTGGCGGGCCAAGACGCGCGCGGCTCAGTTTAGCCCCCGCCCACCGCAGCTTAGTTTCGCCTGCGTCGGTAAAGCAGGCTATAGGACAATGAACTGCCGCCGTCGCCGATCTAATTATAAATAAACTAGCAGACCCCCCGCGGTTTCATCCGCGTACGGTTTGAATTTTCTCCTTCGAAAACCAATGCACGCCACTGATTATTAGACACAATAAATCAAACACAGATAATTTTACAATTAAAACTAAAAACCTATATTATATCTACACAAAAAAATCGAACTCAAAGAATCTTATTTAATTATTATAACAACAAATGAGAAAGAAATTAACTCATTGGCTCACGGTTAAAATATAACAATGACATCAATTGTTATAATAGGACGCGCGTCTCTCGCGGGAACCGACGGGTTAAATTAACTACAATCAAAATATTGTAATGAAATTGAGAACATGAACTTTTTTTTTTCATTGGCGTCTCACGGGGTGTGTATTTTGCCAATTTCCAGTTATATTAGGTATATAGGTTCTAGTTACAATAAATTTAAGCACTTTCACAAAGTCCTCATGCAGTCAGTCACCGTCCAAAACTCAAAATACACGAATTTATGAAAATAAAAATGAAAACGCAACGTCACTCTGCAAGTTCCCGCCAAAAAGTCCGAGAAAATAAACTTCCAAACAAATTTCGAATCCTAATTCGATTTAAATATTCTTTAATATTTGACATTCCAATTTTAAAGAGCATTTCAGTTTCCAGAACAAAAGGCAGATAGAGCGCGCGAAACACGGGAGTGAGGCCAAAAAAAACAATTAGGTACAAATTGAAAAACATATACCTGGTATTCGCTTTTGAATTTGTATTTGCTATGGTTAAAAGCTGATGTGTGCTAATTTATTAAAAAGAAAGTGTTTTCGTTAAATAAAGATTTTTAAACAAATCAAATACAAATTCAAAAGCGAATACCAGTACGTGGATTACGTAACTTTATTGCAATGAAATTCCGATTGAAATAACCTCTGAATCCGTAGAAATATTACAAAATCGGAAATGGTTCCATTTCTAATGAACCACTGTTTGTATTTGCGGTTGTCAGAACAGATATCAGACTATCAGAAAACCGCTATATTGAACCGATTTCAATTCGAAAATGATTGAAACTTAGTTACGTAATCGCCCCCCCCCCCTCCGTATGTGTTTTTCAATTTGTATTTGCTTTTTGGCCTCACTCTCGTGTTCCGTTCGCTCCATCTATCTTATTCTGTAATCTGTGAAAATCGGATTGAGATTTCAAACATGTGTCAAAATAAAAAATGTTATTTAAATCAAAAGTACTAAGGAGTATTGATATCAACTTCGATGCAAAAATACCCCTAAAATAATTTTCTACCCCTTTTTGACCCCGTTAAGCGATGACTTTCAATAAAATATGAAACACCACTTCCATCAATTATGTTAAAGAATGTTTATGCAAAATTTGAAGTAGATCGGACCAAGGAATCTCGTAGTCCCATACAAACTTTGCCCCCGTTTTTCACCCCCTTAGGGGTAGTATTTCGGAAAATCCTTTCTTATCTAATGCCTACGTGATACAAAGAACACACCCTCCAAGTTTCAGCTCTCTACGATCAGCGGTTTAGGCTGTGCGTTGATTGTCAGTCAGTCATTCAGGACAAAGCATTTTATATATGGTTCAGGCTCACAAAAATTGTACTTTATCCATATTTTTTATGTGCCCAATTCTGAGTTAAGAAAAAAACAATTGGGGAGTTCTTAATAAATTAATCTTTTGTTTTCCATGTTGGCTATTATTAACTTGTTAATATTAGGCTTTTGAAATAGTGAATATTATGAATTTAACCAAAAACGAACCGTTACAATAAATTACTTTTTCCAGTTTTATACAAAAATAAAATGTGTCCACCCCATATCGAGTTCATTATTTTTTAAATTTCATCCTTTATGTACTTTTTATCGTGCTAATGAGGTAATATGTAAAATTTATGGAGTTAAAAATACTATTTCAATGGAAGATATTAATAAAACTGGCAATAATTTAAAAAATATGATGTGAAAAACAAATATGCCCATTACATTTCACGTGTGTTACAATCAATTTGTTACGTAGTAGTTTTCTTATGATAAGAACTAGCAACACATGATATTTATTTTTTGTGATGGCAACATTACTTATTTCAATATGAAATGTCAGTGTGTTGTCAGACATCTTGGTTTTCGTGGAAGAGGCAATGCTCTGTGTGGGTTACTTTTCGTCCTTTAATTTTTGTTGTTTTTCGGAAGCAATTTCGCATGGTAAGTAGTAAAATATATTTGTTACAGGTTAGGGTAGTGGAAGAGGACATTAATATGATCAAATAATGCAGTTTAATACCAATGTGCATTGCATTTTAAAGATGCTATATGACTTTTAGGTTATGTTTCTCACGTGTGTTTGTTCACGTGTGTTACGTGTGTTACGAAATTGTGTGACGTAACACACGGGAAATGTGTAAAGCTTAGTTCACATTGTAAAGTCATTAAGATATCCACTGCTGGACAATGGCGTCCCCGAGATTTCCAATACACGCGGTCCTGAGTCTGATGCATCCAATATGTAATATTATCTAAAATTAATTTTATTTTGATATCAACAGTTGTTTTTTTTTCAGATGCCACTAACGCCGGCTGAAAGACAAAAACTGTATCGGGAAAGGCTGAAAGAAAAAAATCTGGAAAAGTTCATATTACAGAAAAGAAAAAATGCTGAGAGAACAAAACAAAATAGAAAGAAAATAACAGAATTTACTCCATCAGAGCAGGATAATATAAGAAAGCAGTGGAGAGATAGAAAGAAGAAAACTAAACAAGAACAGAAGTCTGAAGTAGTGCCTTCAGCGGAACATGCACAAGTTTTAAAACAGAAGAGGAATAATACTAGAAGAGGGATTTATAAGCTAAAGACGGAAAACAAAAAAATAAAAGAGGAAGTTAGAAAATATAAACGACGCTTAAAAAACATGAGGCAAAAATTAAACAGATGTGTACAAAAAAACAATGAATTACTAAATATTATCAACGAGAAAAACAAATTAATTCGTAGTATTGAAGAAAATGTAAACTCAAGTCCAAAAATATCTATTAATAAAGACGATGTCGAAAAAATGACTCCTTCTTCAAAAACGAATGCTTACATTGATCAACATTTACCAAATATACGCCCTGAAGAAAAGGAAAGAGTGAAAAAAACACTGCTTGAACATCACGTTATTGTAGAAAGTATAAAGGAAAGTTACAAAAATAAAAACGTTCAAGAAAAACGATTGATGAAAAATGTTTTCAGTAAAAGTGACATTATAGAAAGATACAACATGAAGACTAAAGTCGCTACTTATTTAGGCTTAAAAGGAAAAATTCGACATCATACGCGACAGAGCAATAAAAGCCGCTTAATAGAGGCCCACTTGAGAGACTTTTATGAGAGGGACGATGTCAGTAGAATGACGGCAGGCAAAAATGAAGTAAAAACACAAAAGAAACAAAAAAAACAGCGAAGGTATTTGCTTGGAACTCTGCGTAAACTACACCAAAAATACAGACAAGAAGGCGGAAATTTTTCATTCGCTACATTTAAAAGATACAGGCCCTTTTATATATTGCCACCAAAAGCAGAGAAGCGAGATACATGTGCTTGCAAAAGACACGAAAATTTACAAATGAAAGCCACAGTACTCGAGGCAACTGGATTAATAGGAACAAAAGATCTTGAAGAATTATTGGGCATGGTTGTTTGTGATTTAAGATCTAAAAAATGTTCTTACGGAGAGTGTGAGTTGTGTAAACATAAGCTTATCAACTTTACTATGGGTGACAAAAATCTAAATGACAGCATTTCATGGTACGAATGGGTTTTAAAATCTCATGAATACACACCAAAAAGAAATAGCGATGTGACGAAGACTACGAAGAAAATTGACAAGGAAAAAAAGACTGGTACGTTGCAAACACTCTTGAACGCGTTTCGAAAAGAATTGCAGGATTTCAAAACCCATTCCTACAATATCATCCATCAGTACAAAGAATATCGCCGGTGCACGAAAAATCTGGATGACCACACCATAGCATTGCACATCGACTTTTCGGAAAACTATTCTTGTAAATTAAGCACTGAAATACAGGCAATGCATTTTGATGGATCAAGACAACAAATTAGTCTTCACACTGGTATGTTATATACTAAAAACGGTAATCAATCCTTCGCATCTCTGTCCCCAAACAAGGAGCATGGACCAGACGCCATTTGGGCTCATCTGTTGCCAGTGCTAAAATTGATCAAACAGAAACTACCTAAAGTAAATGGAATTCATTTTCATTCAGATGGCCCTACTGTTCAGTATCGGCAAAAAAAAAACTTTTACTATTTCTCAAAACTAACAAAGGAACTCGGGTTTCCATATTCAACATGGAACTTTTTCGAAGCCTCTCATGGCAAAGGAGCCGCTGATGGCGTGGGAGGAGCTATTAAACGTACATTAGATTCACTTGTCGCTTATGGTTCGGATATTCCTGACGCTAAAACAGCTTACGAATTGCTCCAGGCGTCTGAAACAGAAATACAACTATTTTATGTTCCCGATGATGCCATACTCAACGAATCAGTAGAACTAGTACCAGTACAAAATACGATGAAAATACATCAAATCATTAACAACGTTGACTCAGCCAACTCTATTTTTTACCGTTATCTAAGCTGTTTTTGCCAAAAGAGTAAACCAGGTTTTTGCGACTGTCTTAATGTGAGATCTGCGGACTTACTAAAACCCATAATAGTGAAGAAGGAAAAATCAATTGCACCTGCAAAAAAGATAACAGTATTATCAGATATTAAAAATACTGAGGAAAATAAGCCTTACTTTGATTTAACTCAATATGGCCCATTCAATATTAAAGAAGTGGACCCAAAAACAAACATAGCTGCCACAACCTCGAAAGAAAATACTCTGCCTTTTATTGATAAAATTGATACAAAGAAGAACAATCCTAAGAAAAGAAAACTTATAGACATAAACCCTAGAAATAAGAAATTTAAAACAAAACATGAGAGCAGTACAGACGAAGAATATTCTTTGCATGATTCTTCCGATGAGTATCACATTACAGATGACGAGTCAAATTATGAAACAGATTTAGACACTAGAAATGAAGCGACAGGAATAAGTCTTATTCTGAATGAAAATGAGGGAATAATAGAAACTAACTCGGCTGGAGAAACGGTCATGACTACGGTTCAGCATAATGAGATAAAAGACTTTGGCAATTCAATAAATCAGGAAATGACATCGGAAATTCATTCAAATATATGGAGGCTATGTTTCAAAGACACTGTACTTGTCAGATACTACCAAAGGGGCGCATGGAAGTACTACATAGGATTTATAGAAGATATTCGTGCTGAAGAAGGGAAAAGTTATTTTACCATACGATTCTTAAAAACCGTAAAAAAACCGACTCTAAAATTTGTTGCTCAAAAAATAAAAGATGAAGATACTGTCACTGAGGATTTGATTGTAAAACGGATTGAAATTAAACAAAACACGGAACGACCAAAAGAATACTTTTTAGCTGTTACTAGCGACGAGATTTATTTTGAGTAGGAAAAATTAATACCTATGTGCAAAAACAAGTACACAAAAAAAAATAAAAAAAAATAAAAAAAATAAAATAAAATAAAAATAAAATAAAAAAAAATACTCAAAAAAAAGCTGTGATTAAAAACATGTGATCGAAAACTATCCAAAAAGAAACAAATTAAAAATTCAGATCTCATTATGCGATTAATTAGTATCTAAGATGTAATAATTGCGCTATACCTTAGTGAAGCTTTTGATTTTATTTAATTAATAAATATGACTACTACCTACTGGAGTAGGAAAAATTAATACCTATGTGCAACAACAAGTACAAAAAAAAAAAAAAAAAAAAAAAAAAAATGCTGTGATTAAAAACATGTGATCGAAAACTATCCAAAAAGAAACAAATTAAAAATTCAGATCTCATTATGCGATTAATTAGTATCTAAGATGTAATAATTGCGCTATACCTTAGTGAAGCTTTTGATTTTATTTAATTAATAAATATGACTACTACCTACTTAGTTTTTAATTTAATTAACATGTGAACTAGCCTTAAAAATATTTCCAGTGTGTTACATATTTCCAGTGTGTTATCGTGTGTTACAAGTTCCCGTGTGTAATGGTACATTTTTTGTGAGCCTGAACCATATATAGATTACAGAATAAAGACATAGGTATATATTATTATGTAATTTATGTATAGTAGATTACCTACAGTACTATTTTTTTTACAAACTTTTATTTTGTTGATGTCTCTATTGGAATCTTGGAAGTTAAATTTGACCCACTTCCCAGTATCCGATTGAGCTGAAATTTAGCACATACGTTTGGTTCTCGTGACAATTCGTGATGAATGACCTAAATGCCGCCATTTTTAATGCAACATGGCGGCCGCTGAAAAATTATACAATTTCCACATTCTTTTCATTTGATCCAAATCTATCTCTTTCATTTGATATGGATATCAAATGAAAGAGCTTGATGAGCGAAACACAATAAGTAAAGTGACGTCATAGTTTATCCAAAATGGCGGCTGCCCTAAAGTGGCGCTTTATCGTTTCCACAGTAACCCCTACGATATGGGGGTCAAATGAAAGAGCTTGATGAGCGAAACATAGTAAGTAATGTGACGTCATTAAAATCCAATATGGCGGACGTCATAAAATGGTGCTTTATCATTTCCACAGTAATTCTTATGATATAGGTATAGAATGAAAAGGCTAGATGAGCGGAACACAATAAGTGACGCCATTCTAAATCGAATAATGGCGTAAGTCGCCAAATGGCGATTTATAATTTTCATAGCCTTATGGGTATCAAATGAAAGGGCTTGAAAAGCGAAATAGGTACAAAAACTAGAACGAACGATCGCAATCTCATACGAAAAACAAAGTAAGGGGGGGGAGGTATGAAGTCCTATTAATAAAATATTATGTAAGTTAGATATAAATTACTAAACTAGTTATAAATTTTACAACCATAAACCTACTGAAAAGTTTTTTTTTAAAATATGGTTTTATTGGTTTTTTTATAAAATAAAATATACTAAAAAGTTAAAATTAGTTTTATTCCAATTGGAAATAAGCCGTTTTATACTTCTGAAAATGTAAACGATAATGTGGCGTTTGTGTTGTTGTACGTTATGTAATCAGTCGAATAAATAAATAGATTTGTACAAGTGACGTGTCCATAGCTTCGTAGCAAAAGCAACAGGCAAGTGGTGCGAGTGAGTCGGATAGAACAGCAGTTGGTATAAACACACAAAATATTAACAAATTCCATCTTACCAAATCTTACCTACCTACTGTATCTAATTATCAGTAGGGAATTATAGGCATTGTGATGGTAGATGTTTTATATTTTTGAAAAATTCTAGCCAATTCATGTACTGTTATACGTACAAAAAATGGATGATGAGTCAATGAATTGTTGGATTTTAACTTATTACGTTCGCCAGCAATTGAAACTGTTTAATAAAGCCACCTTTTTTTACCTCTATAGCTCGAAAAGCGCTTTGTTCTATGAAAGCAATGACCAATAATCTATTTTGCCAACTCAATGATAAAAGTTTTTTTGAATTTAGAACCTCAGATTACAAAACAAAAGGGAGCGCGCGGAACCCGGGAGTGTTTGAATTGTAAGCACAAAAAGCTACTCGTTGGGTTCAGTTACATCATCGCTTACCAACGGTAGAGTTTCAAAACATTGCCTGCAAAGGTGTCAACAAAGTATCCACGCTTCAAGCTCATTGTAGGATCCGTACCCATGACCTTCGCCACGACTTCCGTCGTTACCACTGAGCTAATTTAAACAGCAGGACTACCGCGTTAGTAAATCTTAACGAACTTCATTAAATGGTCTTCCATTTTCTCTTCTAAGTCTATAAGTCTAGGTGAATATGAAATGAGTTCAGAAAGCCATCCGGTAATCCATTGACTCGCCCGGTGAATTTTATTCACACTTCTGTGGTCACTGTGGTGTTACTAAAAGTATTTTTTGTTGACTTACCGAGTTGTTTGATTTGTATCGATGGCTCGAATTCTGTATTGGAGGATGTTTATATACTGTGGAAAATACCATCTGGAAAAAAAAAAGTTTTTTAAACATTGTTGTATGAAGATAATATTTTACATGTAAAATGTTTATAATTTATCTCACTGTGCATATTGGAACAGTATCCCTCCGCAGCATTCGATTCCCTTTGAATGATTTGTAGATATCTTGTTCACCGAAATGTATAGAACATATCTTGGAGAATGGCGTCTCTTTCCATTCGGGTTCTCCTCTCTCCAAACGAACTGCTTGTCTCCATTTTTCACGTTGGCTCGTATTCTGCGGAAACCTAGAAACATACTTACATTGTTTAATTCATTAGGATAGGTAATTAAAAAAAAGACTATAGTTGAACTTACGAGTGAAAAGTTATTCCTGTAGCCTTATGGTGGATTGTAGTGTTATTTATGCACCATTTTACGACACATGAAGGCATTTTAAAATAACACAACATGCACTACCAAAGTTTGTAAACGGACTAATGTAAGTATGGCGCTCTGGCCGGCCAAGACGCGCGCGGCTCAGTTTAGTCCCGCCCACCGCAGCTTAGTTTGGCCCGCGTCGGTGAAGCAGGCCATAGGACAATGAACTGCTGCCAATCTTATTTAGGGACAGTTAAAAAACGTAATAAATAAATTACAGCACACATAGAGATGTGTCATTTGTTAGTAGATTACCTACTATTATTACCTTTATATTATTTGTTTTAATTTATTACAAAAACAATCGCTTATTCATAAAATAAGAATAGGCTAGATTCCTGAAAAAAACTATTTAGTCCGCCAATTACATTATCGAAAAGTAATAGACACGTATTTTGTCTATTGTCAATTAAACAAAAAAATACGAACAGATATGGTGTGTTGAAGTAGGTATTTATTCTATGTTGAAATCCAGTTGTGACCAATATCAGCCCGCCACTTGATAAAATCGTCATGTTTTCAAAAATCCCTTGAAATGTTTCCATCCATTGTTTACAACGGCTGCCCTTTCGTCTGGTCTTACCGATTGAGGCCTCAAATCAGAATCATCATTCGAACTCATAATTTTTCGTAAGAAAAATTTTTAAAAAACGTTTCCATCAAGAGTCTTTTTTATATAAGTACCTATAACAACTTTTTATTGTGCGATCGTCGTGCTGGCCAGTACGATTATGTTATCATTTTAATTTTTAATTTGGTACTACGGATAGAAAATAAAGAAACAACTGTTTCTGGGTTTCTGGAAAATCGACCTCTAACGGGGCAAAAATGTGTACTTTTGTTTTAAGGGCAAGATTTTATTGCGTATCGATATACTCAATAGTTTGTTTGTATACTGTATTAGTTCCTTTTATAGTCTATACGAATGGATTTTTGGAAATAACATTCCGAAGGGGGTAAACAAGGGGCTGCGCTGCGGGTGAAACCGCGGGCAGAAAGCTATTTTTTAATATTACATTACGAAAACACAATTAATTAAGCGTTTTTTTTAATTGAAGTATGAATACGCAAAAACAAACATTACTTTCGAATATTCACGTATGTTAAAAAAGTCCCATTTTCCCACGTTGTTAGGGGCCGTCCATTCATTATGTGAGGCAATTTTGGCGATAACCGACCCCTCCCCCACCCCAATAAATAGGTAGTCATTTATCTGGACGAGTGATTACCAGATAATTAATTCTCATTAGATTTTCAAAAATTACCTTTAACATTTATTTTATTTTCGAATTTACATCCAGCAATTTATTTTATTATGTGACAAATTTACAAAGTATTTGAAAAATTATTGAAAACATAAATTATTATACGACTATTTAACGATGCTACTTTGGCGTTTGTGCTTTTCTTGGGATAAATAAATAGATTTGTACAGGTGATGCGCTCGTAGCTTCGTAGCAAAAGCCGAGCCAGTGGTGCGAGGGCGACGGATACAACATCAGCCTGTATGTTGTTGCATGTTACTGCATATGTGTATAGAATGACGAACCCAATTTAGGAAATGTATAAAATAAATTGTCGAAGGTTATTTAAAACAAATATCTCCTAGGAAATGTACATATTATGAAGGATGCTAGGAAATGTGTAACATTAAAACGATATTTTTTATTGTCCACAATGAATCTAGCCTAACCTAACAACAATCAAAATAACAGATAAAAATCTTATACTAGCACATATCCGTAAAGACCTGTTATTGGCTTCCTAACAACTATTTACTTTAAATTTGTTATTGTACAGTCGAGGACATAAATATGTATACAATTAGTAAAATTCAACAACAGTTTCCTCTTAAACAACTGATAAACTACTGAAAATAATTGTAATTATGAGATATTATAAAGGCAGAATCTTCTAACATATACTATTATGATTTGTGTAATAGCTTAACACTTAAATGTTAAACATGCGAGAAAATCGCTTTTGAATTTCAAAAAGTGTATACATATTTATGTCCTCGACGGTACAGCTGTTGGTCTTCCTACAATAAATAAATAAATAACCGATCTGGTTGTAAAGACAAACACAAGAAAATAGTAAAGATCGTTATCACGGTGATACATAAGTCGTAAAAATAACATGCAGGTTATTTTTAAACAAAAAATGGGGCCGTGTGTTGTCGATTTTTTGCATAGAGGAATACTATTGAATATTCTGTGGAGGAAAAATCCCTTAGAGTAGTAATACCGAGCAATCCGATTCACCAACAAGCCAGTGATTTGTCACTGATTTTAAACAGTAAGGACCAATCACTGCATCGTGTGTTCTTGACTTGGCCAATCAGAGCGCGTGTGTCCTCGACTTAGCCAATCAGAGCGCATTGTCGGCGGTGGGAAATTGGCGGAATATAATAAAAGCAAAATGAACGTCATTGCGCTTCTTTGGGTTTATCGTTCGATGATTTTATAATGTTGATGGCAAAGTAAAGAAATAAGGTAATGTTTCAGGAGTAAGGCAGCTGCACTTGAGAGTCAGTTGCCTTCTAAGATGTGGCAAACACATTGGCAGTCTCCCTGGTACAGTCCAGGACATAAACACTTTGTGAAATTCAAAAGCCATTTTCTCGTAGGAGTTGTCGGCGCTTAAATTGGCCAGCCTCGTTAGACTATTTATATGTTTATTTTTAAACAGATATGTTTCAAAATAAATAACCATAGAATAATGACGGGCCAGCTGGCGCGGTTGGTTAAAACTCTGGTCAAGGTTCCACCTATCGCGTCGCTGGTCGTGGGGTCGATTCCCGCACAGGACATGCATTTGTGTGCATGAACATGTCTGTATGTCCTGAGTCTGGGTGTAATTATGTATATTAAGTATGTATTTACAAACAAAAAGTAGTATATGTATTATATCAGTCATCTGGTTTGCATAGTACAAGCTCTGCTTAGTTTGGGATCAGATGACCGTGTGTGAGGATGTCCCAGGATATTTATTTATTTAATGATAAGTCATATCACGGTGCAATAATATTAGGTATATTTACGATCACGATTTTACACGATCTTGTTCTCTCGCTCACCTTTTACGGTACGTTTTTCCTTTTTGAAATACGGCGAGGTTATTCTTGCTGAAAATAATTTTTCGTCTCAGTTGTCGTAAGAAATGCGGTGGGGTTGTTCTTGCTGAGAATATTTTTTCCTCTCAGCTCGTAAGTGATTTGAAATATACAAAATATGCACACATTAGTCTTATTAAAACCTTTTTGGTTATGAACCACAGACACGTTGGAGATACTACGTAATTATTATTATTGTATTTTTCTTTATATTATACACACACACATATAATCATTGTTATTTTTAAACAACTTCAAAAAAAAGAGGAGGTTCTCAATTCGGTAGTTTTTTTTTTTTTTTATGTTTGTTACCTCATAACTCCGTCATTTATCAACCGATTTGGAAAATTCTTTTTTTGTCTGGAATGGTACACTTCCCGTTTGGTCCCATTGACATCAGATCAGGATTTGATTACTTCTTAGTGTACTTTGAAGTCGGTTTAAGTTTTTTGTAAAACAGTCCAATTATCTATATGTTAAATTAATAGTACATGTGTGCAAATTTGATTATTAATAATTATTATGTTAATAATATCTATATAGTTATACCTAAGTGGTATAAAAAAATAATATTAATAAATCAATGGACACGATTGTCATACGACATTTTTCAACACACTTGCGATGAAAAAGACAGACTTTTCGAGCGAGTGTGTTGAAAATAATATTATTTTCTATATCTATTCTATTGTCTTCAGTCCGGTTGTGCGTGATGTCACTAATGGCATCGACTGAAAACCAGTGCTGTTACCCATTTTCGGAATCACTCACTGTCTGCATATCTATTCTAATTTAGTAAAGCTCAAACTTTTTTGTAGTTTGCTTAAACGCTCATCTCTGGTACTGCCAGTCGGAATCGAAAAATTCTTTTCACAGCGTCGCGGCGTCGGTATGTTCTGACATCCAGTTCTTTGTTAGTTTTCGTTGTCTCGTTCGATTTAGGTTTTGTGATATAGGGAATAATACAATCACGTTGAATTCGTAAGAAACGTAATAACTCAATTTTAGAGAAGGAAATCTAAACCACTAAGCCCCTCACTTACTTACCTATATAATATATACGTGACCAATATATACTATATATTGGTAATTATATATTATATAAATAACGTTACCTTAAAGCCCATCACAGACGTAGCTATAGGTAATATATATTAATATAAATCATAGCAAGGCATATTACTATATATTTTCAATACTAATCTTTGAGTGACCGCACAAGCAGCTATAATATATATTTCTGTTACTTCACCAACTTGTACTGTAATATATATTATAGCTACGTCTGTGATGGGCTTAATTCCACTATCAATCAATATGACATTATTAACGACACCATTCGATAAATAGCGTTTCATGAGTTAGGCGTATAAAGAGTATACAGCCAATAACTATTTAATTCGTTATTTGATAAGTAACTTTAAAACACAGTCACGGAAGCTTATATTTAACTCCACATGAGACTACATGTTTGCATTTATAGTGTGTAAGCGGCTTGAGAAAACGTGACGTTCTCGTTTCCACCGCTAGATGTCTACCGTAAGGGCAACTTCAAGGGTTGCAGTTATTATTATACAAAGTTGTTTGGAATGACGTCAGATGGAGCCGAGTACTTGCCAATTATGATAGACTTTTCGGAGATTACGAATGATCGTAATAATTTCGAATCGAATGAAAATTTTGTTGTTTTTTTTTTTCAAGTATCAACAGACAGTGTACACTCTAAAAATTATTAAAAATATCAATAAAGAATTTAATAAGAAGTAATTTATACATATAAAAGTATCTATTTGTCCGATAGTTGTCCGATAGCAATAGGTAGGTACTAATATATAGATAATGTATGTATAGAAAGCACTTTCAATGATTATTTGTTCGTCTAGCATCGAACATTCCTTCTCTGACCTTTTATTGTGACTTATCAGCACAATATATACCTACTCCTTATATAACGCGCATAAACACGACATTAATAAGTAGAAAGTTGGTCATTTAACAAGCAAATACCTACGTAATATGGCATACCGCCCATAAAGATCACATAAGAATATAGTTAAATAAAAAACCGGCCAAGTGCGAGTCAGACTCGCGCACCGAGGGTTCCGTACAAACCTGTAGGTATATAAGTAAATGGTAGTATAGACCTGAGTATTTGATATTAATTTCAATTTATGACCTATTAAAAAAAAACTACTTACTAGATCTCGTTCAAACCAATTTTCAGTGGAAGTTTGCACCGTAATGTACATCATATATTTTTTATAGATTTATCATTCTCTTATTTTAGAAGTTACAGGGGGGGGGACACACATTTTACCACTTTGGAAGTGTCTCTCGCGCAAACTATTCAGTTTAGAAAAAAATGATATTAGAAACCTCAATATCATTTTTGAAGACCTATCCATAGACACCCCACACTTATGGGTTTGATGAAAAAAAAAAATTTGAGTTTCAGTTCTAAGTATGGGGAACCCCAAAATTTATTGTTTTTTTTCTATTTTTGTGTAAAAATCTTAATGCGGTTCACAGAATACATCTACTTACCAAGTTTCAACATTATAGTTCTTATAGTTTCGGAAATAAATGGCTGTGACATACACGGACAGACAGACAGACAGACAGACAGACAGACATGACGAATCTATAAGGGTTCCGTTTTTTGCCATTTGGCTACGGAACCCTAAAAACCGAAGGCTCGCCTTGATGTTCTGCCAAGGAGCGTTTTATTTTTGTAGCGAAAGTGTGCGCACGCGAGGAAAAGAGCCGTTAGCCGAGCGCGCGCGGAAACTGCCGACCGCGCCCGACCACGTGCCTTTGCGACTACAAATCCACGAATGTGTTTTAATCGATTCGAACAAATTAGATAGGTTCACTTAATTTAAAACTTCATTTTTTTTCATATCTTTATAAACATTGCATCAAAATATAGTTAGAAATTTTACTTTGTAATGATATTTCTATCTTGATTTTGGATATTTCACAGTGTGCACATGGTGATTTTTGTCCTAGCCGGTATATTTACATGATCGCGCGGAAGACAGCTAACCCCTCTGCAGACGGGAGCACGTTTTTTTTTCTTTTATTATTAACTTGGTGCTTCGCGTCCCGTCCTATGTCCGTACCAAGAAACGTATGTATGTATGTGTGTGTGTAGATTAACACTTTAGAGACGATTTATATTGTTTGATAGTTAAATATATAACTTAGGCATTGAATTGTATTATTATAGGATTACAAGATGGGTACCAACTCGTACCTATATGTCTTGAAATACCTTATAGTTAAACCACGGTAAACGTATATAACTTTATTTGTATTTCTGTCAGTATTCTATATACCTAGTTAACGTATTTATGTAACATAGGAGAGATCGGTAAAACGTTGATTCTGTAATGTTTATTCGAATTGTAGAATTCAAAGTGTGAAAAATGACTTCTTAAACACATCCTTTAAAGTTTTTTCACTAATTAATGTCTCGATGTGTGATCACATTATCTTGTAAGCGGTTACCGTAGCCTATGGACGCTTGCAATATCAGGGGTATCACTCGCGCGTTGCCGACCCTGCAGAAATCTCTTCAGACCCTTTTTGAAGAACCCCATGCTGTACTCCATTGGGAAAACCACGGCGGGGAGCTCATTCCACAGTCCGAGCGTCCGCGGAAGAAAACTCCTTTTAGCCAGCACAGTTCGAAATAATTCTGAATAGTGCCCCAATTAGAGGCGACGACTGCATGCAATAAAAAAAGGACAAACATCAGAACCAACTATATCTTTATAATGAGAAAACTAATAAGAATTAATTATTATATGAATCTCTTCGTAAACAAATCTTCAGTAAATCGAACAATAGGGATATTAGTAACCCATTGTATGTTCTGGAATATTGTTACATAATTTGGAGTTCACATACAAGCTATAGTCAGTAGAGTATATGTATCTTACATTACTAAAAACATCAGAATTATCGCTCGCAACGAATGAATGAATGAATACGTTGACTTCAACTTCAGGGATCATGTAGCTTTGACAAAGTACAGCCAGTTAAATACAGACAGGAGATTCTTCGATGTTATTTCGCTTCGTTTTCAATACATACTATGAGACCCACATAACATCTTTTTTCCACCGATTCTCTGAAGAAACTGCATCATCAACGAACTTTCCTTGCTGAAAACCAATCTATCTCATTGACATGGCTAAATGATTCTACGTAGTTAATTAATTAATGATATAGGACCATAAAATTCGGCGAAGTTTATGACTGTCTAATGCATTTAGCAAATTAGGGTTACCAGACGACAGCAATTTTCCCGACATGTCAGGAAAACAGAAAAAATCGATCCTTGCACTAAAAGCTTGTTCGCTGATCACCGCGCCGAAATGCTTCCGCGTGGAAAATATTAGTAGGTACTTAGGTACAGTAAAATGACAGGAATTTTGATTAATAATCAGGGATTTTGTCAGAAAATCTTAATTTTGGATGTGATAACCCTACGTCAAATTGAAGAGTTGTCCAATGTTTAACAATGATTGAATGCTTATTTTAATATCACGAGAATTGGTTGCTTAATTCATATCTAAATCACTAAAACTTCCGCAAAAGAAGCAACCATGTATGTTTCATTCATATTATGCACAAAGCTTTCTTGTTCTGTAAAACCATACATTATGTTGATGAATTAAATAATTACTCTATATTATTTCATGGGAAATCACAAAACAGAAACAGCTAGAAATTAAATATATATACCTACTATTGAACAATCTAATTAAACCATAGATAGAGTTTAAAGTGTAGACTTAAGCATCGACTTCCACTAGCGAGTAATTAGCATTCCTGTCTCGTGCGCGTGAGAGCGGACCGATTTCATTTTATGAAAACACTCGACTCTATGCGCAGACGCAGCGCGCGTCACTGCCAGGGTGGGGGGCGCAGGCAACGATAGATGGCGTTAGAGTGGCTGATTATCCAGGGCATTGACGTAGATTGTTGATCTCGAGTCTGGCAGCCATCGTCACTATCTCAAAACCTGGGGTTGTATAAAAGCTACTGAAGCGATATTGATTAATGGACTTCAATTTTCGACTTCGCAGCCGATCTTATGCAATTCATCAAATCTATTAAGAGCACTCAGCTCACCATACTTTTCATACAAAAGCTCTGTACTTATGATGGCGTTTTTAAACACTTTTCGTTAGATGTTTTAAACAAATTGGTATCTTGTGAACTATATCTAGCAGTATAACTAGGCGAAAATAAAAAAAAGTGTGAAACAAATTCAGTAAAAGCCTCCGAAAAACAGCGGTTTTGCACAAATTTTACCTGAACTTTGGCCATATCTAATGTACCTATAAATTGAAAAAGTAAAGAAAACAGCTCTAAACAATGCTTGCAAATGTATTGGAGATTCTAAATAACTAACTTTTTTTTCACAAACTTGTAAGATTACATCACAGGAAGTATGGGCCTGGAACAAGTTTTATGATATGCGAAATCATGAATGACGACCTAGCGAAGCGGCCGCGAGTGATCAGCGGAATTTACCAACTGATAACCGATGGCTCTGATGGTGTCTCTCTTTTTTCGCAGTCAAACATTACGTTGGATGAAAGTACAAGCTTTTAGGCTACGCTTGCGTTGAAGTTGCGTTGGCCATGAAGGGCCCCCTTAACATCGCTTACCGAGATGGGATTGCACACGAAAGTTAAGTTAATAGTGAATGAGTTTGTTATGATGTCACGTACGACTTAATGACTAAACCAATATTCATGAATTTAAGAGATACATTATCTACATCGAAGCGCTCGTGGTGTAGCATGATTAGCCGTTCTTAACCGATCGGCAAAGTTAAGCTACGTTTGTCGTGGTACCTGGATGGGTGACCGTCTAGTGGTATTTCATATCGAGCGTTTCCGTGCTTCGAAGGCGCGTAAAGCCGTTGCTCCTGGTTATCACTTAATTGTGATAGTCGTTAAGCTAGTTGGATGCCTCCTAGGCGGCTTGAAAAATTCCAACAGTAGGTTGACCACTAGCCTACCTCCTCCGATCCGCAGTGGGCACGCGTGGTGGAGTATCTGCCCATTCCCTTTCACCCTCATTTGTGAAAGGAGGCTTGTGCTCAGCAGTGGGACATTATAGGCTGATGATGATGATGATGTGAGAAACTGACTGACTGACTTATCAAAGCGCAGGATCAAAAGAAATTGCCCAAGTTGTGATGTACTCACAACGTAGGAAACTAAGGAAGGATTTTTCAACATTGACCCGTAAGGGGAGGTAGAAGAGGGGATGGAAGAAACCGCTTAGTGGAAGCTAGTCGAACGTAACACATACACAATGATATTATCTTACTCAATGACCTTCTGAACCTGCAGAACTCTTGCGCAACACTTTGAAACTACAATCATGTTGAAATAATAAGACATCACAAATATGTTTACTATTTCATAAATCTTTTTAACAACATAGTATGGAGTTGAATATCTCAAAAATTAACGTTTTTATTTTTATACTACTAAGGTACACAACTTAAGGTCGGATTCGAATTTCATTTAATACCAATGTAACTACACCTGAAATATTTTACTCTTTTAATTTATTCCTCGTATAGCTTCGTGTTTTGTTACTCGAGAGTATTTTCGAGAGAGGCAGAGCATAGCATTTATTCGCTCAAAAAGCAGGTGCACCATACATAATTGGACTGTTTTACAAAAAACTTAAACCGACTTCAAAGTACACTAAGAAGTAATCAAATCCTGATGTGATGACAATGGGACCAAACGGGAAGTGTAACCTTCCAGACAAAAAAAGAATTATCGTAAATGACGGAGTACAAACTTATTGAGAACCTCCTCCTTTTTTTGAAGTCAGTTAAAAATACCGCAGCCAAATAACTTTATGTTGTATTCCTACGCGTCAATAAGGTCGCCAAAGCTCATTGGGGACCGCTTACCATCACGCGGGCCGTATAGTTGTTACCGACGTCGTCGTATAAAACAGAGTAAAGGAATGAATATGAAAACCAGCTCAACTCAAATCACTTATTAGTTCTTAAGAACGAAGTAAAATCTTACGTCAACTTTATTTAGCTGGATTATAATTGTGAACCTTATTTGGCAAGATTGTCAACCGAATAGCTGTTGCAGTCGCCATTAAAATACTCCCGGATAACATGTTAACTCCATGCATTCTGGTTGTATATCGAAGTACTCTCAAGTATTCTTGGAAAGATAACTTAGTAAAACGCATAGTTCAATAACTATATAATAAATTAATTAGGAAGCAAACAAGCATAAGGCTTGTGTGATGGTAAGCGGTGACCGTAGCCTTTAGACGCTTGCAACACCAAGGTTATTTATTACTGCCGCGTTGCTGACCCTGCAAAAATCTCTTCTAACCCTCGAAGAACCCCATCCTGTACTCCCTTGAGAAAACCACTAAGAGCTAAACGATTGCTAAACTATTTGGGTAATTAACTAATTTCCATTAGCTTATACTTCAAACATTCATTAAGTATCCCTTCATATCGTCTTTTACGAATTCCTAAAATTCAATTTAAACATGAATACACCGGCAATACTTGGAAAATACATATTTACGCCCTGACTCAGGGGAAAAATACGTTTTGTTAACCTTAATATTAGGCCACATTCTTAATGGAATAATCGAGCTGAAGAATTTTTGTTTTACCCGCGAAAAAGTGGGGCTTATATCCCTTTAGGGTGGTCCCCGCCTACGTAATATAGCCTATGTGCAAAAAGGTTTTAGACCCAGCTGTCTGATCAGTCGATCAGTAAGATTCTCCTCATATAAGGTTATAATAGCTCTCCCCCGCAACATCGTCCGCGTGGGCTCTAAGTCTATTGACGCTCAAAACTTAATCCCTTTTTACAAGGTTTTATTTTACTTTCAGTTTCCCGTTGTGTAATGAATTTTGCAAGTTAAATTTGACCCACTTTCCGGTTTCCGATTGAGCTGAATTTTAGCACGAATATGCAAATCGCGTGACAATGCAATATAATGATGACGTGGTGCTGATCTGATGATGGAGCTGGAAGGTGGCCATAGGAACACAGTAATAAAACCACATAACCCCATCGAGTTTGAGCTCGTTTGATTCGTCTTGATGAGTACTTTGTCGCAAGTACAGTCACTCAAATAAAGCTTGTATTAAAAATTTCATTTTTAACAAAGAACTTGTTACAAGCTTTTATTTAGTTTCACCTTGTGTCTGTGTGTCTGTAATCAAATCTTGCAAGTTAAATTTGACCAACTTCCCGGTTTCCAATTGAGCTGAAAGCTGAAAGTATAGACTTTTGAAGTATCTGATAACTGTTTTTTACTGTGTATTTGACCACAATTTCACCATGGTAAGTGATGATGTGGCCGAAGGTGGTCTACAAAGCCTACCAGAAACTGGCTCTCAAGTGCAGCTGTCGGAACACACACGTAGACGCTTGGCGACACATTTTAAACATCTACATAATAAAAAATAATTGCTGTTCGTTCATCATCATCAGCCTATAATGTCCAACTGCTGAGCCTGTCCTCCTTTCACAAATCAGGATGAAAGGGAATGGGCAGATACTCCACCACGCGTGCTCACTGCGGATCGGTTTAGGTAGGCTAAGTGGTCAAGCTACTGTTGGAGTTTTCGAGCCGCCTAGAAAGCCTCCAACTAGCTTAACGACTATCACATTTAAGTGATAACCGGGACCAACGGCTTTACGTGTGTTCCGAAGCACGGAAACGCTCGATTTGAAATACTACTAGGCGGTCATCCATCCAGGTACCGACCACGACGGTGGTAGCTTAACTTTGCTGATCGATTAAGAACGGCTAATCATGCTACACCACGAGCGCTTAAAATATATTCTAAAGTATAGTATGATGTATTTTAGTCTGTTCCTCTACATTTCCTCCATACAATTTATTTATCTTTATCTGGATTCATATTATCTTTTGTTTTACATAGCGATGCTATTAACAAAGATCACAGACTAAAAATAAAATATAAACAAAGATAGATACTGTCTGAAGAGAGAATGCGCCAAGAAATTTAATAAAACTGCGTAATATGTAAATGTCATACTGTATAAAGACAGAGAGACTGAACATAACAAAAATACGCAGAAGGCCTTTTATCCTCTATTAGTATTATTTTTTAATTATATGGGCTTGCGTTTGGCCACTGACTCATAAGGGACGAAGATGAAGATTAACACAAGATGAACACGACTACCCATAAGGATTATAACTATAAGACCTATTCACTCTAGACTTGAAAGTCCCTAGATTGTATGAGTCAGAAAACACAGACGCCTCGGAAGCAAGTTCCAGTTGCTGTCCGCATTATAAATGAGGATGCAAAACGCGTACGTCCGTATTTTCGGTATGTCAACAACGTACGGGTGAAAATTTACCTAGCGTCTTGTGGTTCGGTGTAAGAATTTGTATGGTGGAACAATTCCTGCGCATACTCTCCAAAATATACCCTGTAGAAAACCGATATTAAAGCAAACTTCTTCGATGGTCGAGCCTCGTGAGATATAATCCAAAAGAAGCTATTAATAATAATAATTTAGGAAACATCTCCAGATACGTTTTACCGCGATCCTTTTGGCCATCCGTCTAATTATAATTATAATCCGCTTTTCCTAAATGAATTTTCTCGAAGCGTGGGAGCACCGACAAGTGACGCGGTGTGGCGTCACTCCCACCACCCACAGATGCTCTCGTTTATATTTAATATTACATAATGCCCAGACTCATTTACTGTCCTATAACTATTTTTAATATGTGAACATTTGCGACAAATTGTCTCTCCGCCGATTTTATTAATGAGACATTTTGTCACACTATATATCTTGAAGCGCTCGTGGTGTAGCATAATTAGCCTTTCTTAATCGATCGGCAAAGTTAAGCTACCACCTTCGTGGTCGGTACCTAGATGGGTGACCGCCTAGTGGTATTTCAGATCGATCGTTTCCGTGCTTCGGAAGGCACGTAAAGCGGTTGGTCCTGGAGGGCTCCTAGGCGGCTTGAAAACTCCAACAGTAGGTTGACCACTAGCCTACCTCCACCGATCCGCAGTGGTGTATCTGCCCATTCCCTTTCACCCTCATATGTGAAAGGAGGCCTGTACTCAGCAGTGGGATATCATAGGCTGATGATGATGATGATGATATATCTTCCCAGACTAAGCTGCAGCAGAGCTTGCGTAATGGAAATGAGGCCACTGCACTGATATACGAATCAAAAAAGTTACAATCACGGTATCAGCACAAGTCGGATATATACAGTTACGAATTCCGTGTTTAGTAGGTTGCACCGTTGCTCGTTGCATTCACTACACAAGTCCGACTGGCCATAACGATGGCGAGTCTTTCAAATATACTTTGAATCCGTTATAAACTAACTGTCCATCCAAAACAGAGATGCAAGCTTGACAATGAGGTATTTTACTGACAAATCAAAATTAAGTGCAAAATATAACCGAATTAATTTTGGATGTGTGTCATGTTTTTCACCATATTCCAAATGCAAAGTCTAATCAAACAATAGAAGATTGATTCAATAAATTAACCTGATTGAAAAGCAATAAGATGTCTTCCTACCCAAAGGGTGCCAACGTAGGGTTGCCATCTTTAAAATCTGGCAACCAGTTCAAGAAGCGTGAACGCCCCGTATTTTGTAACATGGAACCTGGACATTTTAACAGTGTTTTTTTTAATTACTCAGTAAAATAAAAAATAGTTTTGATTCATGTGACTTGAAAACTTTTAAAGCCGGACAAAAAATGAAACTCCGCCCGGACGCTCTCCGGACGCCCTCTAAACTTGGACAAATCCGGGGAAACCCGAACGGATGGCAACCCTATGCAAACGGGACCCTATTACCTACTAAGCCTCCGCTATCCGTGCATCTGTCTGTCAGTGGGCTGTATTGTATCTCATGTACAGTAATATATAGGTAGACATTTTCACAGAAGGTGTATTTCTATTGCCGCTACAAAAACAAATAATAAAAATAAAACCGGCCAAGTGCGAGTCAGACTCGCGCACCGAGGGTTCCGTACAAACCTGTAGGTATATAAGTAAATGGTAGTATAGACCTGAGTATTTGATATTAATTTCAATTTATGACGTATTAAAAAAAACTACTTACTAGATCTCGTTCAAACCAATTTTCGGTGGAAGTTTGCATCGTAATGTACATCATATATTTTTTATAGATTTATCATTTCTTATTTTAGAAGTTACAGGGGGGGGACACACATTTTACCTCTTTGGAAGTGTCTCTCGCGCAAACTATTCAGTTAAGAAAAAAATGATATTAGAAACTTCAATATCATTTTTGACACATAGACACCACACACTTATGGGTTTTTTTATGTTTGTTACCTCATAACTCCGCCATTTATTAACCGATTTGGAAAATTCTTTTTTTGACTGGAAGGGTAAACTTCCCGTTTGGTCATCAGGTCAGGATTTGATTACTTCTTAGTGTACTTTGAAGTCGGTTTAAGTTTTTTGTAAAACAGTCCAATTATTACTAAAGTTGCTTTAAACCTTCTTCTGTAATATATAGGGATATAATCTATAAGCAATGGATTTTCAACATGAGGGTTGACAGCCTGCCAGGGGGGTACTACAACCTACCACCAACTGACTTTTCTTATCGAATTCTAGACTCATCATTAGGTATTGCTTAAACAAAACTTTAGTAGTCTCTGTGTCCTTCAAAATTACCCTTCATACCTCTATAAAATTCTACTTTTCAAATTAATTTTCCAAATCAAACATAAACAAACCTTAAAGAGACCTGTTAGCTTTTTAATTGATTTCCAGACAGATTGAAGGCTCAGGGTAAACAATAGCGATCCCGGGAGCAGCCTCCGCCTAGGCTAGGTACCTACCTGCCAGTGGCGTAGCTAGGTAACCAAAGGCCCTGGGGCAATAAATAAACTAGGCCCCAACAAAACTACTTTTTTTTTATATCAATCCATCTCGATTTTACACCTGGAGCAAGACTACACTCACACATTAAAAAGAGACATCCGCCATCTTGTCTGTCATGATATTCCGTATGAAGGGTCAAACACTGTTTGTTTTTATGCGAAATATTAGGCGCCGATCCCACGGAGAGAGTTCTAGAGTTCCGCGTTCAGAGTTCTGCGTTTCTGTTTTTTTCAAATAACTCTGTTTATAGTTTGTAAGTCAGAGTCCGAGGGGCCCCCTGAGCTTGGGGCCCCGGGGCACTGCCCCGTCTAGCCCTTGGTAGCTACGCCACTGCGACCTGCTGACCCAATTACCCAAGTTCAGCCCAGGTAGCCTGTAGGAATGTATGACGTTAATTTGTAATTTACCTGCTACTTAGGCAATTTTGAAGTCCAGCAACACATTAGCAATACCAGGAAAATTGCTTATGTAGGGTAGATAGTCTGGGTTAATATGAGGTACTTTTTACGCCGGGAAGTCCCTATAAGTTTCCCGTGGAGCGCAAGCAATATAATAGTGTCACATGGGAGTTGAAAAGATTTCAACGACTGTTTTCTTAGCTGTGTATACATAGATTGTAAGCACAGAATTGTTATAACTTATTTTTTAAGGTAAGAATGTGCACAGGGCAGGGTACATATCCTAAGTATAAATCTTCGGGGTCGTGGTGAGCCTCAGGTGTTACAATAGCTTGCGCTAGGCACACGCAGTACCCTTATAACCTTTGCTCTATTCGTAAGTTCACGTTTTCATTAGAAAACTTCAGCTGCTGTGTCAACCGCAGCTTAACCTGCGTCTTTAAGGAATCAATCGTGATAAAACTATACCATATATACCTGCCCGCCTGTCTGGTTCATCATCATCAGCCGATAATGTCCCACTGCTGAGCATGGGCCTCCTTAAACAAATGAGGTTGAAGGAAAATGGGCAGATACTCCACCACGCCACTACAAATCGGTGGAGGTAGGCTAGTTGTCAACTCACTGCTGGAGTTTCAAGCCGCCTAATAGGCCTCCAACTGGCTTAACGACTATCACAATTAAGTGATAGCGTGGTATTAATGAGCATGCCTTATCTAACCTATAATGTATGTAGTCTAAATATGTTACATACTCATGCACGCGTAAAGGATAAAGCGTATCCTGTTATTTCTTCACTGACTCAATAAAAGATGACTCAACGAGGAAGTTTGCTTTTATATAGCTTATCGAAACTTGACAATAGGCTTTAGTGAACACTTCACGTCTGCCTGTAAGAAAAAAGTTCTAAGCTAATTCAACTACTTATCCTGGGACAGTCTTATCACACGGCTATCGGCCCCCGATTCTCTCATCTTCGACATTATCGTCGCATAGATATTTACGCGGATATCTTAAAAAATCTATACGTTTTGACAGAAAACCGCCATGTTTATTGGCAAAAGTCTATTCGACATCGATGTCGAAAAAGCGAGAATGGGTTAGTTCCTTGAAAAAAACTATTTAGACTAGTAGTAGTATACACGCACGCAGTAGGCACGCAATTGTTTTCAGTGCGATTAGAATGTAAATATTATGTAATGAATCTAAGCCTGTTTTGAAAAGAGTAATTGCTGAGTTTATTGCCGGCTCTTCTCAGCAAATGCAACCTTCCGCACCGGTATTAGAGTATTAGAGTAAGACTTTTCATAAGTGCCTGCGAAGGTCTATTTGAATAAATGATTTTGAATTTATAATATTAGACACGTATTTTTTCTTTTGTCAATTAAACATAAGAATACGAGGATATAGTTTGTTGAAGTTCCGCGTGACGTCACTTATAAGTAACATGTGACGTCACGAGCCCCCACTCCCGAACTTAGTCGCGCTTTATCTTCGTCAATTGTTAATGATTTGGTAACGTGTCCAATATGTTTTGATAATCTAACTGACGGACTAATTGAGGCCCTCGACTCCGAGACCGCCGAGCCAGGAGACTCATCGGAGATGAGTCTTTAATTAAGGCGAAACTCACGAGCCTCGACCATCGAAGAAAGGTTGCTTGCTTATCGGTTTTCTACAGGATATATTTTGGAGAGTGTGCGCATGAATTGTTCAACCTAATTCCACCATCCCCATTTTTACACCGAACCACAAGACGCCGGGAAAATTTTCACCCGTACGTTGTTGACATACCGAAAATACGGACACAGCGTTTTGCATCCTCATTTATAATGCGGACAGCAAGGGAGTGGAACTTGCTTCCGGCGTCTGTGTTTCCTGACGCCTACAATCTAGGCCAGCAACTTTCAAGGCCAGAGTGAATAGGTTTCTTCTGGGTAAGCGTGTTTCATCTTAGGCTTCGTCATCGCCCCTTATGGGCGGGTCAGTGGCCAAACGCAAGCCCATTTAATTAAAAAAAAAAAAAAAAATATTTTGTTACCCAGGAAACATCCCTGACTTATCTCAAACTAAGTTTGTACTTTGGATACTGTGATATACTATATTTTCCCACACATTATAATTAATAAAAGTATAATCATTGAACCGAAAGCACACTATAAATAAGTTATAGCTAGGTACGTACGCGAGTGTCCACATATTTACTATTCATACTCACTGCACACCTTGACACAGTCTATAAATGCTGCTAACGAGCCCTTTTCTCCCTTTTTTCCTTTCAATATGAGTTATTTTCGCGATAAGTAGCAGAAACGTACCGAACCAGGTTTTGGTTATTTATTTAACTAAAAATCAATTTTAGTTAAATATTTACATAAATATTTAATTTGTAGGTATATTACATAATATATTCAGTTATATGGTTGCCATACTACAATGGTGCTGATTTTGTTGTTTACAACTAAATCAATTTAGTCTCATGTAGAGATGTGATGTGACTAAAATTAGTTTAGTGCGATTTACAACAGAATTGGCACGAATAGTCTATCTGCTTAGTCTAGGATCAGAATCTTATTAATAACCAGTTTCTGATGTAGTGAAGGTCATAGTAGAAGGTAGAAGGTTCCGAAGAAGATCGTGAAAAATCTATATCACGGTGGTAGGGAACTTAGTAGTACCAGCCTGGCTGGCTACCACCCTCAAGGTTAAAATAAGTCGCCATGCACCTATTGATGTGATCCGGGCAGCGCACTTGCGAGCCAGGCTTTGGGTACATCATCACTTAAGGGATGAGAAAATTGTGATCAAACAGAAGAGTTTCACATATAATTACGCTGTAACTTGGAGTTTCACTACAGTTTTGCATTACCATCATTTATAAACAAACTCGACGCAAATAGCTGTTACCAAGTATTACAGCCCACGCTTCGTTTTCTTACCATAACTGCTCTTTATTTATTACTCGTTGCGCCGCGCGGTTTCATCCAAGTATCCGAGGTAAAAAAACCGTAAGAACCTTCTCCGGAGTATTAGAAAAATAAAAAAAGATGGATGAAATCGGTATAGTCGTTCTTAAGTTATGGCGTGACTAAGGGAAATAGACATTCATTTTTATATACTGGGTGGAGATTTCGAGATGGCATATTTTTGAAACCTATGTTGCGTTAGTCATGATGAACAACTTTTATTATGGGACCAACACTGAATTCTCATTTTTTTTTTTACTTTTCTTACGTTATGATCGAGCAAGGTTTAAATTTACTATGGAAGTGATTTTTTTTTTTGAGAATTCACTTTTCCCATAGTTAAAGTTCCCATATATAGTTAAAGTTGTTCAGCATGACTAACCCAACATAGGTTTCGAAAATATGCCATCTCGAAATCTCCACCTGTCATAGAGATTAATATTGGCATTTAAGCCATTTAATTCAACATGGCTAACCAATAATGATAGCATTAGACCTTAAGAACTCTTTGAAAGTAAAAATAAATAATCCACTTGCTAAATATATGACCTTGCTTCCGGCGTCTGTGTTTCCTGACGCTTAAAATCTAGGAACATTCAAGGCCAGAGCGAATAGGTTTCTTCTGGGTAAGCGTGTTTCATCTTAGGCTTCGTCATCGCCCCTTATGGGCGGGTCAGTGGCCAAAGGCAAGACCATTTAATTAAAAAAAAAAAACTCATCTATACTACACTGACGAGCAATATAAAATAGCCACTAGCATTATGAAAAATTTTCGAAACCACGTAAGGTGCTTTTTAAAGTAAAAAGGAACATTCAAATGTATTTAATAACGTATTAAAAAAACACAGAATTCAAACAACAAAGAAAGGAATTTAATGTGTTAAAGTAAATAAAAGAAAATAGGGTCAAAAAGACAATTGGGTTTACGACAAAATAATATTGAATGATTAAAATACCCCAAAAATGTTAATTGTTAATGCACAGTTTTTACGTTTTACTAAAATATTGTTTAAACACCTCATATATCATCATTTTTTTTTGTTTTTTTTGTTTTCACATTCAAAATGACTACACCGTCTGCAAGCTGGCTCTTTCAGCTTTGAAACGATATCAAGTTCAGTGCAAAAAGATAATATTAAAGTAGAGTAAAGAGAGGTAGAGCATAGCGTTTATTCGCTCAAAGAGCAGCTCGACTGGGGAATAACCTCCACCCACCTTACAGAATACCGCAGCCAAATAACTTTATGTTGTGTAAAGTTGTGTTCCTGCGCGTGAGTAAGGTCGCCAAAGCTCATTGGGGAGGGGGAAAGGTCGGTAACGCGTGAACGATGCTTCGTGTGTTGCAAGCGTCCAAATGGCTACGGGAACCGCTTGCCATCAGGTGGGCCGTATGCTTGTTGTCGTATAAAAAAAAAAAAGAAAATCCTTGCACCTCTCATCTCTCATCAAAACACCTCTTTTGTATGAACATTCTAGCTGGCCTGTGAGATAAGTACATAGCTCATATTTTTGTTTCGGTACCTGAGGACTCAGTTTCTAATAGCCAATCATTAGCCAACAGGGGGCCAAGTCTGCTAAAATGTCATACTGACACGATACTATTGCAATTCCATTATCATTGAGCCGATGTGCGCAGTCTCATCATCATCAGCCTATAATGTCTCACTGCTGAGCACAGGCCTCCTTTCACAAACCAGGGTGAAATGGAATGGGCAGATACTCCACCACGCGTGCCCACTGCGGATCGGTGGAGGTAGGCTAGTGGTCAACCTACTGTTGGAGTTTTCAAGCCGCCTAGAAGGCCTCCAACTAGCTTAACGACTACCACAATTAAGTGATAACCGGGACCAACGGCTTTACGTGCCTTCCGAAGCACGGAAACGCTCGATTTGAAATACCACTAGGCGGTCAACCATCCAGGTACCGACCACGA
Organism: Achlya flavicornis; assembly: GCA_947623365.1. NCBI lineage: Eukaryota > Metazoa > Arthropoda > Insecta > Lepidoptera > Drepanidae > Achlya > Achlya flavicornis. Next base: position 13,766,252 of record OX392482.1, read on the forward strand.
CAGACGTAGCTTAACTTTGCCGATCGATTAAGAACGGCTAATCATGCTATACCACTAGCGCTTCTTGCGCAGAACTTAAGAACGGCTGAATCGATTTGACTGATAATTGGTGGGGAGGTAGGTTGGAGCAGAGACGGACATAGGATACTTTTTATAGGGTAGGGTATTGTAGGGTAGGTAGGACAGTTAAGGGGGTAAAGAAGGGGTCGCGGGTGAAACCGCGCGCGGAAAGCTAGTTGAGATTAAAATTAATGCGGCCATCTAGGGGATTAAACTTTTATACTACACCATTTTACACCTATCCATAGCTATTTCCTTCAATTGAAAAACAAGCTCATATCATCCCATATATCCACCCTATGTACTAGATCAGGAAACTTACATACTAATTATAAACCCATAAACCAATATATCCAACAATGGGTTTGTTTTCGTGAGGAAACTATAGCCCGGTGGTAGGCTACCCTCAAGTTAAAAAGCCCGGTTTTCTAGACTTACCCCCTTACTCATAAAGAGCTATTTAACTAATATACTGTTTAAATGGTCACGTAAATAACGTCACATTATTTGACAATGACAATAGAGTGACGTTATTTACGTGACCCTTTAAACAGTATATTAGTTAAATAACGTAAGGAGGTTAGTGTTTTCCCATTCCTACTACTACTTTGCCTATTCAATGTATTTCACAGAAAAAAAGAAAACTCTTCCTTCCTTCCTTTCCTTCGGAAAAGTCCTTAGATAGGACCCTAACACTAACAGTTCAGAAGATTATTGATACAAAGTGAGAGAAAAGTAATACAGTTAATATATAGAGTGTACCTAACGATCGATCGTTCCAATGCGCATGTCAGTGACGCGCGATGCGGACGATTGACGTACATAGCCTCCGTACATAGGCTACACCCTATGTAATGCTTGTAGGTCATCACTTGTACGGATTATTTATTGAGTTCTAGATTTTATTCGCTCAGCCTTAGGGTCTGTTTTAAAATGACCTAATTTAACGTAGTGAATAGATTATTTTTGTTAGATGAAAGATTTATAAGCTGATTTTATTGTTTTGTTCTAATACGGTTTTGTACTTAAGTTTAAGTGTATAATGTTGAAATTTAAGTGAACTTGAGCAGGTTTCGTGCCTTTATGAGATTGAAATCTTTATTGTAGCTACGGAGGCAAAGTTTTATTGTTTTTTGAGCCTTTTTAAAGTATACATGCAATGTTAGTGTTACTGTTAATATGATAGCTACTATCCTGCAAGGTTTGTTAGGTGAACATTAGTGCTGATTCTGTTGTTTACAACTAAACTTAATTTAATATTATTTTATTACTATAATTATTTACTTAATTTACTATATCTCTATCTAACAAAAAACATAAGAAAATAATGAAAGAAATTTAGTCCTGTAAAATTAGTCAAAAGCTTGTTTTCCACATAATTCGCGATTCGGCGATCTAATAACTTTTTGAAAATGCGACCCATATGGTCTCGTCTTGGCAACATTTTACATGAAAATGTTTTTGATGGGTCTAATATACCTAACACATTAGTTAGATTATGTAGAGGAATATATTGAGCATACCATTACACGAATTTCAACTCTATCTACTTGCGATAAAGATACATTTAACGTTTCGTACATTAAAAAAGAATAATGTAACGGTTCATTTCATTATGAGGAACGTATAAAAAACATTAACGATACGGTATTTTATGGTATTTTTTTGATCGATCATTGACCTCGTAGCTCTTTCGTAGCAGTCTCGTAGCTACGGTGCTACGAACCCGAATATATAAAAATTATAGAAATTTACTTTTGTGTTTACTGAATATATTATCTGAAATTTGTTTTTGTGTCAAAATAATCGTTTATTCTAACAATTTTGTTTGAAATATTTTTTTTTATTTAATTCATTATTGTTACAAAAACATAAAGTATATGATATATAGATTTAATTAAGTAAAATTAGTAATTGCTAAAAAATATATTTCGTAGCACTTTCGTAGCATCCAAGGTCATCCTTAATTCAAAAATATTTTAATAAACAATTGCTAAATCTATATTTTTATGTAATTGTTGTGACATTCAATAACATCAATTGAGTAGAAGATAATAATAATAATATATGTATTAATGCTTATTATACAAATACTACGACGCAATATTATAGAAAAAAAGTACAATCTGTTTCAATACAATAGAGTACATTACATATACAGGACAATATTGATGATGAAAATATAACTAAGGACATAGTATTGAGTAATAACTAAGTACACGAAGTACTCCTATTTTACAAGCTTTTATTTAGTTTCCCCTGTCCGGTGTCTGTAATCGAATCTTGCGAGTTAAATTTGACCCACTTCCCAGCGTCCGATTGAGCTGAAATTTGGTATATATTAGTATATTGGATGACAATGCAAGTACAGACAACAAAAAGTACAGTCACCATAAAAAGCTTGTATTAAAATAGTTTTTTTTTAAACTTCTTTCATATCTTGTTTTAACGTAAATATTATTTTTGCTATGAAATCGCTCTGACCAAATCTCACTACGGTATGTAAGTGATGATGGTGATAAGCGCGCCCAACCTCAAACATATAAATCTTTTTTTTTTATATACGACTAAGTCGGTAAACAAGCATACGGCCCGCCTGATGGTAAGCGGTTACCGTAGCCTTGTGGACGCTTGCAACACAAGAAGCATCGCTCACGCGTTACCGACCTATCCCCCCTCCCCTATGAGCTCTGGCAACCTTACTCACGCGCAGGAACACAACTTTACACAACATAAAGCTATTTGGCTGCGGTATTCTGTAAGGTGGAGGTACTTCCCCAGTCGAGCTGCTCTTTGAGCGAATAAACGCTATGCTCTACCTCTCTTGAAATGTTCCCAGTATCAATTGAAATTGGTTATGATGTATTGACATTCGTTTCTCAGAAGCTGTGTCCATATTTCTCTTCAATAAACTGATGTATAGCGATCGGATATTTTGTAAATTTTTACCTGTTTTCGTATATTTTACCAAAAATGTTGTTCACTAAAGCCGGCTTTTCACTATGGGATACAATATAAATTACATCTTGAGCTGTATAACATCCCGCGTTTGCCGTTCACACTGTAAGATGTATATTTTGGAAGTGTTGACACGTCGCCAATCAAACTGAGGGCGAGGCAGGGGGAGGCGCGGTGTCCGGGGACGTGAGGTAAAATATACTTCAAATATCGCTCGAAAAAATATTTATTGTTTGGGATGTAATGTATATTATAGCGCAGTGTGAACGGTCTCACACAAAATATATGACGAGCGATACAATATTATATCTCAAGATGTAATATATATTACATTATATCCTATAGTGAAAAGCCGGCTTAACTCTCCTAACTACGATTTTGTCTGAAAGACAGATTTAGGTCTGAAAATACATAAGTTTTGACGATAAGCAAATCTATGTTGACCCATATTTAGTAGAGAAACATTTTCATAGGATCTGTCCTGTCTGTTTATACATTTCGAAATCGAACCGCACGTAGGTTTATTTATCACAAAGGCCGACTGGAAGTTTCCATCATGAATATCACATTTTATACGTACAGGCAGCAATACAATACAATGTTTTATATACAATATGTACTTTGTACGATAGTGGTGCTATTTCTGTTGCAAAGGGAATGCAAACCGGTTTCACCGAAAATCGAAAAACCGGTTATTCGGTACGGTTTTGACCCTCCAAAAAAACCGGTTTTACATAGCACCAAAACCGGTTTTTCGATTTTTTTCGGTTTTTCTTTCAATGTTTGGAAAAACTAATAAAGGAAGATTTGTTGCGTTTTGTAAATTGAGTTCAATGCAGGGGGTATTTTTGTGATGAACTGAAGTGTGTTGATGTGTATTGTGACGAGCTGGTAAGAAAATAACTTATAATAATGATTGTTTTTATGATAGATATAAAATATGTATTTTTTTTTTGACAATAATTAGTCATCTAACAAACGTACGGCCCGCCTAATGATAACCAGTTACCGTAGCCTATGGCTGCTTGCAACATAACGGTTATCACTCGCACGTTGCCAACACTCAAACTTTTTGAAACGGGGAGCTCATTCCTCAGCCTGAGCGTTCGCGATAGGAAGCTTCTTTGAAACCACACCGTACGAGACCATTTTGGTTCCAATGTGTGAGGATGGACTCCCCATCGGTGACTACTATAGTAGAAGTTGACGGCATCAATCAGGTCAAACAATTCTTCAGAACACTGTCCGTTAGAAAAGCGGTAGAACACACATAAGAAGGCAGTCTCTCCTCAGTCTAAGGGGTTTTAAAACACTTGTGAGCTCGGGATCGTCGACAATTATAACAGCACGTCGCTAAACTGAGTCTTAATACCAAAGCTGGTATCCAGGTGCCCACAGAAGACAGCAATACTCCATTTCGGCTGGACTTGCGACTTATATAGTTGCAGTCTTTGTCTCGATAAGAAGTACTACTTCGCTCTATTAATCACACCGAGTTTTTTTGGATAGAGAGTAGATGATTTTGGAACAGAACGTCGCTACAAATATTAACGCGAAGGATCCCAATGCTTTTCGTGATGTCGAGGGACATGTTCTAGAAATGAGGAGCCACAGAAAATAGACTTTTCGCAACGGTGAATGCGCAGGCTTGCGTGTGACTTAGACAAGTCCTTCGCGCCTTTCCTCCAATATAGAACGAGGGATATTTGCACGGCTCGTGTAATGAGCGTCCCCTGTAATTTCATCTGCATAGCAATGAACGCTAGCAAGACAGTATATCATTAATATGCTGGAGCAGCAGCGTTGGGGATAATCCAGAGCCTTGCGGGACGCCAGCATTAATGTCATGCTATCGGAGCAACTACTGTCAACGAAGGCTCCTAAGTATGCCAAACAGCAAGCTGACTGATTGGTGTTATTTTTTACCTATCTGCACGACAACAATTTATCTAAGTAAAACATTCGTATAATAATAATCACGTTTTTGTGTACACGCAAGTTGCTGTGCCGCTACAATGACATGTTCATAATATTACGTGTGAAATTAATATTATAACGTACGAAACATAATTCAATAAATGTACATAAAGTCATCATATCTCATAGCAATTAAATACCAAGCAAACGTGATATGTTTCAATGATATCATTCGTTTAAAATAAAATCAAAAGGAAAGGAACCGTGTAGTCTATATAAACGAGTATCTGATGAAGATGAATCTACAGAGTTAAATAAACTATTATTTCCATCAATTTGATGAAAAAGAGATGGATGGATTGTGTGAAAGATGATATTGGTAAGAAAGTAGTGAATGTTGGTATAACTGATAGAAGAGACGAATGGAAAAAGCGTACATATAGCGCCGACCCCAAATGATTGGGAACAAGGCACTTTTATACTCACTTCATTAACTTTAACTGACTATAATTCCTCAGTTTGCGAAATTTTTATCTTAGGCACAGTTATTATCTATAATTTGAGCTATAGAAATAACGTGAAAAAAAACAGACCGAACATTTAAAAAACCGGTTTTAAAACCGGTTAACCGGTTTTACCTCTCAATAACCGAAAAAAAAACCGGTTTTCATTTTGCCACGGTTTTGCATTCCCTAGTTGCAACTCTCACTAACCTAATTTTAACCACATCACGTCTCTTTCTTACAAACATTGTTGAATAAGGATAGAAAATATTTAAAGTCAAATTGGTTATATCAATGACATTTACGGGTAAAGTCGTGACCAGATTTGATAGCGACATAATAACGCTGAAAACAAGCATTCTATCCTTTTCTTACGTTTTTTATTAGAAAGAGATATAGCTAGACTAAATTAGTTGTAATGTTTTGATAATTCCAAACAGGAAAAGTAAATCAAAAGTAATATTAAGTATGTAAATGGTGCAGTAGTCAATAAATGTAATAGGTACGTATATATACGTCACAATAAGATTTAGCCGGTAATCCGATAACGATAAAGCTGTTATCAGTTATCATCTGTGTGATGATAAGGGTACGATGAAATGCGCAGTTGTGAAGGACGCGTGTCAAACTTTTACATCTATGTTAAAAGACTTGTTCTGACTGACTCTGATAAAGCAATGCACAGATTAAACCGCTAAAGTTAAAATCTTTAACACACAAGTTCTTTACAATATATCCGCGCGGTTTCACCCGTGTTCCCGGGATAATAAGTAGCTGCTATGTCCTTCTCACAGGCTATCTGCGTCCCTTTCGTCGTGATACAAACTCCAACCCGCTGATGAATCCGTGGGCGGAAAACTAGTCCTAGCTAATATGCGAATGTGAGTTTGTTTGTTTGTTACGCTTTCACGCCTTACCTACTTAACTGATCATCATGAAATTTGGCAGATGGCCCATGCTATGGACAATATGGACATCGCTGTTAACGTAAAATCTCATCGATAACACGTTGAACCTCAGTCTTAAGCTTCGGAATAGTTTGCGACTTGCTCGACAAAACCCCATAAAAAAGTTGCACAGCGTAATATCACAGTCCAATTAACATCGGCATGTATGGAGATGGCGTTACGAGTTTTCACAATATTTAAAGTGAGTTTTATGAAAAATAAGAAATTGACTGATTGACAGATACACATATAATTTTGGAACCACCTTTTCTATCATAATTACTAAGCCGTGTGAATTTATCTGGATAAAATGTATCACAGACTACATTCACAAAAAAAACGGTAAAATACACTATACAAACGAAAAAGACAAAGACATGAAGATGTATTTCCATCCCACGACGCAATCGCGTTTAAATCCCCATGAGTCATACTTGTATCCTCATATCGGTGAACCTTCGGAATAATTCAATGTAACACGCCCACTCAGGGTGACTCATGAATCAGTGTTTCTCGGTACAGACATATTACTTTTTTAAATGTCAGCGTATTTGATTTTTCTTAGTATGTGGAAGATTAATCATAATAAACTAACTAAGCTCAAGTTAGCTTCAACAAGTCTTCGTCTCACTGTCCATGCGCTTGGGTTACCTCCTCCGAGGCGTCGAAACTGATTTGTGACTTCAGTTCCTGTGAGAAAGCGATTACGAAGCATGGTGTTCACCAAGTATCGATCTTCTCGAGCTGTGGTACACCTGGTTCTGCCTGTTTCTGGTTTGCGTAGGTAAGAGCCAGTTTCTTCGTAACGTCAGAGAACTCTTTGTACTGTTGACAGCGACACACCGACAGCCCTGGCTGTATCGCGCTGACTCCGGCCGGTTTCCAGCATTGTGACAATTCTGGTGCATTTTTCAGGTGTAAGCACCATAATAACAGCTTGAATAATAAATATTGAACACTATCAATATGCCCCCTTACTCATAAAGCGCTATTTAACTAATATAGGTTACTGATTAAATGGTCACGTAAATAACGTCATATTATTTGACAATGACAATAGAGTGACGTTATTTACGTGACTCTTTAAACAGTATATTAGTTAAATAACGTTTTATGAGTAAGGGGGTACGTTTATATACCCACTTAAATAACAGATTTGAAACAAAATCAAATCTTCGAAAGTCTCCCATTTTCAAATTTGATTTTTTAATGACATAACTTTACAATAACTAAGAAGTAACTACCTACTAAACTACTACTACTAACGAGTAAAATATTAAACACAATTTATTTCAATTCTTAGTTTCCGAGATTTATAGGTTTCTTTAAGTGACCCCGTATTCATTGCTCTCGAGTGTAGTTAGGTTATTAGTAACAAAATAGGCGCTATAATCAGAAAAATAACTCAGTGCTTGCTCGCTTTTGCAGCTTAAAGATCCTTATTAATGACTAGCTGTCCCCGATTTTTCAGCCGTGTCTCCGGGTTAAAAAATATCCTATATTTATCTCATTGGTTCAGGCTTTCGCTTGCCCGTCTGGCAATTTTCATGAAAATCGATTCGGTAGTTTACCCAAGGAAACGCAACGGACAGGTTTATAAATGAAATGTCTGTAGGATCTGAATTAATGATAGTAAACATCCAGAAATCTTTACATTTTTAAACAAAAGCACTGTACAATATTTCTATTTAATCCATAAGCAGAAAAAAAACATGTACAGAAAATCGGTTTTGGTCTATTCATAAGATAAAACAATGTTAATATCTAGCCGTAGAAACAGTTTTGGCAATTGTGTTACTCAATTTTTAAGCTTGAAATGTATAAACATAGCCGTTTCTTTCTTTAATAAATAAAATAAAAGGAAGTATCCTAAATAAGTGCATGTTTGGGTCTTGTCTTGTTCCCATACAAAAGTATGGCAGTATAAAGGAAAGAAATGACGCGTGGAAGTCACATTTAAGATTTTATTTAATTCTAATGTGTAATGGCATCGATATTTCAAATATAAATCCAAGCATCGCAAACAACCAACGAATCAAATGATACTTTATACACTGACATCGATTTTACCAAACGATAGACTATGTGGCCTGAAAATGGGACGTAGGTAACTTACTCTACCTATGGGGCGAAAAGCCTAGTCAACCTACTCTTTAAAGTCATACATAATGCAGGTATATTGAATTTGGACTCCCATTTACAAAACCACTATTAAACTATAAGCAATTAACTAATTATTTCGAAAAATGCATTGAAATATGAAATGCCAAAATCATAGAATGAGAAACGTTGAAAACGCTGCACTCCCAGATTTCTGTAATCTGTGGTTGCACTTTGCAGTAACAGAAAAAAAACGAAAAGTATAAAAAAATCAAAACCAAAATTCTTTATTTGTCAGGTCAAATAATGATTAAACATTTTCTAATGGTGCGTGTATGTTACGCGAACCAAACACGAGCCGAGCCACGAACAGAATTCGTTTGTTGCTCGCGATTCTCTCTTTTTAACCGACTTAAAAAAAAGGAGGAGGTTCTCAATTCGGATGTTTTTTTTTAATTTATTTTTTATGTTTGTTACCTCATAACTTCGTCATTTATGAACCGATTTGGAAAATTCTTTTTTTGTCTGGTAGGGTACACTTCCCGTTTGGTCCCATTGTCATCAGATTAGGATTTTATTACTTCTTCGTGTACTTTGAAGTCGGTTTAGTTTTTTGTAAAACAGTCCAATTATTTAGTGGTATTTTGACGTTTGTAAGTATAATGTTGAGTTAAATTACGAAACGTAATGCCATAGATATCAAATAACAAATTGCCCACAGTTTGGTGGTAGCTTGTAATTTGACTACTCACGCTATTCGTCACGCCTCGGCGATGTTGTATACCTACTCGTTGTTCTAATTGTATACTCGTATACTAAAAGGCAGACACATATACTAGCCCTACAAATATTATTAATACGAAGGTTTGTGTCTGTGTGTGGTTTTAACCACTTAGCTCCGTAATGTATTTGTAATTTTGGATGAAACCCCGGATAAACATAAGCTCCCTCAACAACAATCTATTTTATATATCAATCTTTATGTGCTTTCTTTGATGTCCTGTAATTGACAGTGGCGTGCATTCCATATAGGCAAATAAGCAATGCCTACCTCATAAGATTCAATTCAATAATATTTTGATTCAATTAAACTACATAATCACTTTAAATAAAAATTCTAACCTAACATTCAATACGAAATTTCTTGGAAATTTCAAACTTTGCCGCGCAGGCACTCGCGAGTTCGCCTCTCAAATTCACGGCAATTCACTAAAACACACTAAAACGATTTCGGCATATTCATACACACACACACACTTCTTTAAGATAATACGACGAAAGCATAAATCACGCTTTTGCTATGCGTAGCATACTGACATTTGACATTCGCGATTTATGGACCAAAAGTAACCTTACCTTCTCTGTTGTAAGTAAAGTAACCCATCCAAATTAAAAAGACTACAGTTACAACTACTTTACCAACATTAGAGCAACTCAAATATAACTTCGCAATTTATTTGTGTTGGTTTTTTTATGGTTTGGCTGGCATTGTATGCAATGTTGTTGTTATTTACTTATTGTGATTTTGCGAAGTGTATCTATGAAGTGTATTGTGTGTGAAATGAAGAAATTTTGTGGTGAAGATGCAAAATGTGTCGATAAATTATTCCTTTAGTCAGTTTTCGTTTGTTGCTTGTACTTGCTGTAGACCAACTCCAAAACATTCATGGATTTAAAACAAAGGTAAAAATCTTAGACATTTTAACACAGAATATTATTTTTATTAAACACCTGGCTATCTGGGTGCTGTTATTCGAATCTATTATTCTGTTATTATGTATTTTGTTTGCTAATGAATCATACCAAATGTGTGTGGAATGATACGCTGACCTAAACAATTTTACGAATCGGGTCAAAAAACATAATCTATCTAGGAGGCATATTTAGGCGTGTATGGCCATGATTTCTTCTGCCTACCTAGTCCGAAAACCAATGCACGCCACTGGTAATTGAAGCAGCACTACGTGTATAAACGCCACTGTGATTGTTTTGAATGTGAAGTGGAGTAAATAAATAAATAAACAACACGGGTAAACCCGGAGAGCAATTCCGTCTTTACCATAAAGGAACACGGGGCCCCCACACTCGATGGCCCCGAAAGGCCGATATATTTGCTTACACTACACAATGTTTTTTCTATTTTAGGTAGATAGTAAGAATTACCTTCAACCACTTCAACATTCTAAATGGCTTTGACTTTTGATTCTAAATTAAAATGTTAATCGGACGCTAAAGCATAAGAATAAAAATATAAAATCGTAGCAGATTTTTTTTTATTGTTATTCACTTTCCAACGGAGCCCCAAATTCTTATGTGCGGCAGCTAGTTACTTCTTTTTTATTAACGTTGAAGTCGGTAAACAAGCATACGGCCCGCCTGATGGTAAGCGGTTACCGTAGCCATTATGGACGCTTGCAACACACGAGGCATCACTCACACGTTAACGATCCTTCCCCCCTCCCCAATGAGCTCTGGCGACCTTACTCATGCACAGGTACACAACATGAAGTCAAAGTTCCTTCAACCATTAATGAACCATTACGTGGTCTCGATGAGATCGTTGTTCTATGTTAAGCACATTATGTATACAGTATGTTGGTAACTATAATTGCGCAGGAATTGTTCAACCTAATTCCACTATCCCCATTTTTACACCGAACCACAAGACGCCGGGAAAATTTTCACCCGTACGTTGTTGACATACCGAAAATACGGACACAGCGTTTTGCATCCTCATTTATAATGCGGACAGCAAGGGAGTGGAACTTGCTTCCGGCGTCTGTGTTTCCTGACGCCTACAATCTAGGAACTTTCAAGGCCAGAGTGAATAGGTTTCTTCTGGGTAAGCGTGTTTCATCTTAGGCTTCGTCATCCCCTTATGGGCGGGTCAGTGGCCAAACGCAAGCCCATTTAATTTAAAAAAAAAAAAAATGAAATCATTGTTTAAAAATTTTCTCGGTACAATTTTACTGATGAGAAATAAAAGGCTATTTTATTTTATTTTATTACGTGGTCTCGTAATAAACATCCGCGGAAACGTACACTCTTTTAATTAATGCTTTTAGTGGTACACTGATTTGAAGGTACGCCCTATTATGAAAATCCTTCACCAAACACGTCCCGATGTGTGCCGACAGCTGCACTTGACAGCTGGTTACTTTCTAGGCATCGAGATTCAATGTCGACGCAAGCTTGGCAATTTAAAAAAACACTGTCGCTGAAGTGCCCCAATTTCTTTATTGATGCGGCATCATCCAAAAGAACAATTTATTATTTATTTATTTACATTGAAAACAAGCATTGGACTAATTTGACAGGACTAAATTTGTTACATCCTTTTCTTATATTATTTGTTAGAAAGAGATATGGTGAGACTAAATTAGTTCAGTTGTGAACAACAGAATCAGCACCATTGACTTATAATTACATGCAACATTAATAATGTACATTAACATGTATTAAGCTCATGCAAAATGTACATAATTGAACAAAGGTTAATTCACAAGATGGGTACGCCACGCGCGGCCTCAAGCGTTTCCCGGAAATGGCGTCGGCGGCGGCGGCCATCTTGTGTACTGCGCCCGCGCCGATGACGCGCGCATCGCTGAGTAATGTGGTAATCAATTAGTTGATAAACTTGGGCGACGTTCTAAACTTCGCTTTGAAGTGTTTGGCGTTAAGACATGGCTAAGTTGTTTTCTTTTATTCTTATATGATTTATTAACTTGATTTAAATTTCCCATTGGTTTAGGTTGTTCAAACTCTGTACTCGTCATTTCTTAGTCTTTTTCATTCGACTAAGTACCTATAGGTCTCCCATAGAGATATGCTAGGCTATCATAATAATAAAGATATGAAGAACAAACATATAAATATTGTTTATAGGGCTCTTACTACCATAACCTTCCAACACTTTGTAAGCCTTCTGTCTGTATCATACATTTTAAACACAGCATCTTGATTTTCGCATTAAATATCCCACAACCTCAATGGCAGATGTGTTCGCAACTACATACTCCTAACTAACTGCACCTATTCAAATTGAAGTTATTGTCCCCAGCTATCTTACCTGTGACGCACCCCAAGTCCCGAGGAGATCTGTAATGTCAATAAGCCCCTTTACAACATATTTTTTATCGTTAGGGTACCGTGAACTAATATTGAAGCGATTTTGAAATTATATTTTATTTGTTACACTACTTAGTCTGTTTTTCTTTTACACGTTTGGATCTGACCCTTCCATAAAAGATGATGACGAAGCCCGAGATGAAGCTTGTCCAGAAGAACCTATTCAATCTAGCCTTGAACGTCCTCCCTAGATTGTAAGACTCAGGAAATCTGGAAGCAAGTTCCTCTTCCTTGCATGTTTTTTATTTTTATGAGGGGTAACAATAAAGAAATTTCTATCTACGTAGGCCAATATCTTAGTTACATTAATCCTTTGACTGTTTGGCGATCCGCGCGGACGAGGAAAACAATAGAAATTAATTGTTATTTCTTAAACGCAAGTGAAGGGAAGGTAATTTGTAAAGAAAAATATATATTTGTACGGGAAGTAAACATAAAATTGTATCAGATTAGAGGAGGGAGGACTTATAGAGTATTTTTTTAAATATTGCTTTCAAAGAATCGATAAATTACAATACCATTCAACAATACATTACGAAAGATCAGCTACCAAATCTTAGCAACACTATTTTTTCTTTATAGTTTTGTTAATTATTGTAAATACACATAAAATAAACACTTAAAACATGTACCACAAATATACATAAATACGTACGTATATGTAAATTTTAACAGAGCTAAATAAAGCTACTGGTTGCACGCCCGTTGCTTGTGAACAATTTCAATTGCAATTAAACCTGCCTTAATCGCTACGTACATTGGAAATTCCATGAATAATGGACCAGCAGTTCCTAAATTATAGTCAAATGAATACAAATGCACAACCTTTAGTTTAAATAGTAGGTTATAGATTAAATTGACGAAAAAACTTGTGTTTTAATTTTTTCAATTTATTTAGTGTTTGGCTGAACTAAGAATTTAAATGAGAAAATGACATATCAATACCGGTTCAAAGGTTTTTGTTTTGAACACAGGTTTCTTAGGAAATAGGTGTTTCCCACCCCATAGGCGTAAAATAGGGCAGAATTGGTAAAAAGTTGATATTGAGATATCAACGAACGCAGAGTTTCAACCACTGGTTATAGAACGATGAAATTTGGAGTGTAGCTTCTTTTTACAGCTTATTTAAGGTGTAAGAAATATTCTTAGGTAGGTATTTTATCCAAAAAATACTGTGAGTGAAGTAGCTAAGAACATGTTAATTTTTTTTTTAAATGACCTAAACCTACATACTTCTAAAAATAGACAGATTTAAATCATATGGTGCGTCCATGCTTGGCGAACCGAGCACGAGCCGAGCCACGAGCGAGCACACTGCGAGCCTACAACGAGCACGATGCGAATCCCTTTGTTTGTGAAAAAACTGACAATCGCGCCCGTCCACGCTACGCGAATCGTGCTCGCAGTGTGCTCGTTCGAGGCTCGGCTCGTGCTCGGTTCGCCAAGCATGGACGCACCAATACATGCAACATTTCATTAAAAAAACAATTTCTATAAAAAATAAACGTCTTCATATTTATATACTGTACCATAAACAATTTCGCTTGAATAATTCACTAAAAACAAGCATCGACTAACAAGCAAGAACGCAGACAGAACCCTCAATAAACTAAGCACGTTCTCGCTCGAATATCGTTTTTTTTCTTGAGACCCAGGTATATTCATCCATCACCGGACGGACCGGTTCAGACGAAAATTACTGCTGTTGAGAATGTTAAACTTACTTTATGATTGTTTGAACGCAATATATTTGCTAGCGTGTATGGTATTTGTAATAGATTTTAGTGATTTTAGTAGTGTGCCGGAATTATAGTATGCTTTTCCCGGGATACAAAGAATGGTGTGTTTTATTCTAGGGTTTGATCAATCTGCCTGCGCAATTTCATCTAGATCCGTTCAGTAATTGAGTAACAAATATACCCAAAAATGTTGGCATTTATAATATTAATTAGCTTCTGCCCGCGGCTTTGCCCGCGTGGCCTACAGGAAACAAAAGACATATTTTTCTTCAAAAACAAACATAAGCGCTCTCACTCCCATCTCAATTGAATTTACAAACTAACATAATCCCAAACAAAGCAATAATTACGATGTTATCCGTAAAACTAAACTAATCTCTGGCTGTGCGTTGATATATGAGTCAGTGAGTTCCCATACCTAACTTCATCCCGCTTTTCATCCCTTAGGGGTGGAATTTCGAAAAACCCTTTCTTAGTGGATACCTATTCTTCACAAAGACTACACCCTCCAAATTCTCCAAGTCTCTAGGACCAGCGGTTTAGGCTGTGCGTTTGAGAGAGTTAGAGCACAGCGTTTATTCGCTCAAAGAGCAGCTCGACTGGGGAAGTACCTCCACCTTACAGAATACCGCAGCCAAATAAGTTTATGTTGTGTAAAGTTGTGTTCCTGCGCGTGAGTAAGGTTGCCAGAGCTCATAGGGGAGGTGGGACGCGTGAGCGATGCATCGTGTGTTGCAAGCGTCCATAGCTGCGGTAAACGCTTACCATCAGGCGGGCCGTAAGCTTGTTTACCGAATTAGTCTTATAAAAAAAATATATATATCAGTCAGTCAGTCACGCACGACTTTGAATTTTATATATATAGTTAGGATTAATTATTAGCCTTAGTTTTTTTTTATATGTAAGTTATGAAGGGAAAATTTACTGAAGTTACCTACCACTAGTTCTTTATCTGATAGGAAATAAACAAGTTTTTGTTAAACATTTCGTTTTTATTTTGCATTGTCATCCAATACATATGTATACAAAACTTAAGCTCAATCGGACACTGGGAAGTGGGTCAAAAACTTGCAAGATTCGATTACAGACACCGGACAGGAAGCTTGTAATAAACACGTTTCTTCTTGGTTTTAAGTTTTTCAACCATATCCTTTTTATTAGGATTTTTTTTTCCCTCTTTTGAGTTATTTATATTTTAAGTTCTAGTCACAATAAATCATTTTCACATAGTCAGTAGTGTCAGTCACCGTACATAAAAGTATAATGTTTCAGTAAAATGGTGGACATTGAAATAAAACTTTTCACGGACCTTTTGAGACAACTTGAAAATTTACGATAAATGTATGAATTAATTTCATTTCAGTTCACTGGTGCACATGGATTGATTAATTGGATAAAACACCGCCGATAATACGCAATAAAACTCATTTTTTTATACTACTAAGTCTGTAAACAAGCATACGGCCCGCCTGATGGTAAGCGGTTACCGTAGCCATATGGACGCTTGCAACACACGAAGCATCGCTCACGCGTTACCGACCTTTCCCTCCTCCCCTATGAGGTCTGGCGACATTACTCACGCGCAGGAACACAACTTTACACAAAAACATAAAGTTATTTGGCTGCGGTATTCTGTAAGGTGGAGGTACTTCCCCAGTCGAGCTGCTCTTTGAGCGAATAAACGCTACGCTCTACCTCTCTCAAATATTCGAATTTTTGAAAATATAACTCAATCGCAACGTTCGCAAAAAGTCATAAACACCCTAATAGACTCTATTTAACTAATTTAATCAACAAGTACGAGTAATTATCTAAATAACGTCACAATCTCCGATTGACAATGACATGGAGGTCATTAATTGGTATTTTATTTACTCGATATGTGTATGTAATTTCTAACCTGAAGTAGATACCTCGGGAACGCAGGTAAAACGTTATTGCAGGATAAAAATTAATAGGTATGTTTTAACACAATATCAAAAACAAAGTATATAATGGTATACATATTTGCCGATTTGTTAATAGTTTGATGGTTCCGCGTGGGCGCGGACAGAGCACAGCTAGGCCTTCTATAATTTGCAATTATTGAGCGAATTACCCTGCGGGACATTCGGAAGTGGGCCATAATGACTAAAGACCCTCTATTCTGTAAATGAATATTTTTAAATATTTTTTTTAAATAAAATCGTATTATTTCATGTAATGAATAGTTATTATTATATTGATATATTAACGTGTCTAAATTCCTCTCCATCGTAAGGTTGTCTGCAAGAGATCGCAACTTAGCGATAAGACCGCCTATTGTATTTACAGTAATTTTTAATTCAATTTTAAGCATTTATTTTTATTTTTTGTTAAATACCCATGGATTGATTATGTGTTTTTTTTTCCTGATATTTGAGTAATTTGTTATTGTATAATCTTTATTTTACCATGTTACCGCTTCGGTGAGCTTAACACAATGACATATGTAAAAACTATGAAATAAAAGTATTGAACAATGATCAGGACCTTTCCTTGTTACCAGAACAACGCCATTGAACCCCGATGGATATCAACCCCTGAAACACGACACAACTAACATAAATCTCTCAATTGTCAACAGAGCGAGAAATGGCTGGCACACGAGAACCTAAAAGAAGAAATACTAGAAAAGATCCGCAAGCTGGAAGAGGAGCGGCACACGGTGGACCTCTGGTCTTTCGGGTCCGAATGGGGAAGACGCCGCAGGAGACGGCAGGTAACAGTTTCACCACCTTACGTGGTGTACATGCTGCCTGATGCTGATATCATGGAAGACTGGAGACTCGTCAAGAAGCTGCTGGAGAGAGCTGATTAGATAAGGTTAGTTTGGTTTAGAAAGAAGATATTTTGTAAAATGATAGGGATTCGGTAACGCCCATATGGTTTTAAGAAATAAACACAACGAATTTACTCCGTATTGCTAGCTGTATAAAAGTCAATGTTTTATACAGACAGATTCACAAGTAAAATCATTTATTCAGTTTAGGCACTTAGGGCCTTTAGGGCTACTTCTGAAGACCAAATCTACTGGACTTACTATCGATTCGGAAGTCTGTTTCCAACTAGGAATAACCGGCAAGAAATTCAGCAAGGTTAGCTTATATGTTCTGAATATTTTTTGGACATCATCATCATCATCAGCAGCCTATAATCTCCCACTGCTGAGCACAGGCCTCCTTTCACAAATGAGGGTGAAAGGGACTGGGCGATACTCCACCACGCATGCCCACTGCGGATTGGTGGAGGTAGGCTAGTGGTCAACCTACTGTTGGAATTTTTCAAGCCGCCTATGAGGCATCCAACTAGCTAACGACTATCACAATTAAGTGATAACCGGGACCAACGGCTTTACGTGCATTCCGAAGCACGGAAACGCTCGATTTGAAATACCACTAGGCGGTCACCCATCCAGGTACCGACCACGACAGACGTAGCTTAACTTTGCCGATCGATTAAGAACGGATATTCATGCTAACCCCGAGCGCTTCATTATTTTTTCATTAATTTTTTGGACAATCTGACTATATTGACTTGTTTTTTCTTCAAATCTTTTATCCCTGTAGCTATGAGAGGTTGGAGACCCAATAGGGGTCCTATACAAATTCGATGATGAGTAAAGTTGTTTAATTCTTAAAAACACGGGCGTTACATAAATATATTAGAATAAATCATTGTTGATTTTTACGAATTTTCTATTGGAATTAACTTTGTAAAAAATCTGGTAGGAAATACAAGGCTAGTTTTATTATCTGTGAGGATTTATTGAAGGATTTGTATCTTAAATCAAGACTGGTGCACCCTTCAGAGAGTTCAATGCGATCCACTCCGATATACTTAATGTGCAAGCCGTTAGACGAACGGCGTCCATCGACAGGATAGCACGGCAGAGGACTTTTTCAAATTATATTGTAATACCGAGCATCGATTTTCATTGATATCGTAAAGAAGACTTGAGCAAACCGGAGTCTCCGGATGATCCTTCAGCGATATATAAGTATCAAAATATGCAGTTTAGGCCCTAGAAACTAGACATTTCGCATTGTGGATAATAAGTCTAGGTATATTGGATATTTTAATAATTTCGGCGTGCCGTCCTTTCGATGAGCGTCAGCCATTTTGATCACATACACTTTCTAACATCAGTGTATGATAAAGGGTCCAGAGTTCACATATAGAGCTGTACGGAGAAGACATATAGACACATATAGAGCTGTACGATGATGATTCCATGAATACAGAAAAAGCAGAAATAGAATTTTGGGTTTCATTCATTCTATTATTTCTCAGACTTTTTGCTCGTGTGCGTTACTGCTTAGAATTGTATAGGTTCTATTTTCACAGACTAAAAAGTGCGCACGGATAGTCTTTCGTCAGCGCTGCACCAGAATTTGACTTCTCTATCTGCTAATTGCAGAACTTCTCGTATAATTAATAATTAAAGCAGCACGTATGTATGCGCAGTGGCTCCATATGTATGTTTGTACTTTTGTGTAGTTATTAACCATGTTTCGGAGTATTAATATATTTAATGTCAAAGCTTAGACCCTAGAGATGACCTTAGACCTTAGAAACTACTGAAGTTATTCAATGACCTCTGTTCTATATGCATTGATATGTGGATTCTCGTCTTTTATGATATTTAGTTTTAAAAATCTGTAAGATCGCCTAAAGCTCACTTTTAACAAATCGTGGTGTAATGTTAAAGATATGTGTCAAAAACAAACTTGATTCCTTATTTATTATTAGTTTAGTTATTTCAATTTATAATGGGAATATGCACGTGTTTTATTTAGTACTTATACATTAATTTTTAATAGTATTTGTTGCTTCGAAAAGGTCATCATGGTATATAGGTAGATATATTTTGTATAAGTAAAATTATACGGTACTTTAATTATGAACACTTGATGATGCATTTCTATGATAACAATAGTTGAAAATAGTGAAATCATTTAAAACTTTCTTAATTATTATAGTTATTGTCTTATTAAAGTTATAAAAACACATGCATATTCTACTTAGGTCTCGGTTTTTGTAAAACGTGTTAATTTAATATTATAATTATTAAAAAATCGAGACTGTTTCGTTAATTTCTATGTTTAACAATTTTCCAGCACACGAGCGACATTTTAGTTGCTTGATTTTGTCAATGATCGCTGCGCCGATCTAAACCGTCGCACGCGTCGATTGGAAATAATGATCAAATCAATCACAATAACAAAACAGTTTTGTTGATGTAGTGTCGATTGTGTGCTGAATCACTAAATATTATTCTGACCACAGACATAAATATAAATAGATAACGCAAGTCCCTCCATCCGTATGAAAACCAAGCGTGTCACATTTTTGTACCTACCATAATGTCACAAGATTGAAGCGATGCTATTTGTTAGCTAAACACATGTCTCGCTACACATCTCTGGTGGAACTTCTGCGAGTTCCCTGTCCGCGCGGAACAGTTTCAAAAGAAGAGCATTGCTCTCCCTCTTTGCACAGATTTTGACAAACGAAGTACATACACTCGCGTCATCTATTTAGATGTATATCTGTGATTCTGATCTACTCGGTTGTCATTCCGATTGGCAGGAACGTTTTTTTTACAATGTTATTTAATGTATACTACTGAAGGTTGTAAATATATATAAGGTGACCCACAGATTACAGAATAAGGCAGATGGAGCGCGCGGAACACGAAAGTGAAGCCAAAAAAGCAAATACAAATTGAATATCTGGTATTCGTTTTCCAGTTTGTATTTGCATTGTTTAAGCACAGTTCATTAATAAAGAAGAGTTTTTTGTTACATAAAGTTTGTTAAACAAAGCAAATACACATTCAAAAGCGAATACCAGGTACGTGTTTTTCAATTTGTATTTGCTTTTTTGGCCTCACTCCCGTGTTCCGCGCGCTCCATCTGCCTTATTCTGTAATCTGTGAGGTGACCCTATCACCGTGCTATGGTGTCCTCACGATTTTTTCTTTCACCGAAAGCTCAACCTCACAGTTCAATTCGAACCCGCGATGTCACGGCATTCGGTACCACGAGCTATCATCGCCTTATTTAATTAATTCAGACGCAGTCTTGTACAGATCGACTGTCTCATTCCGAAATGTGACGCCATTCGGTTCGGTAGACTATAACTATCCTAATCCGAATCGGGGACGAAACCGAGCAGCTCAGAATAACCTCATTATCTTTGGTTTTAATTTACTTTGTATAATACAGAATTGTTTGTAGACAAATCAAAAACAGTTTATAGGTGTATTTCATGCATATTTTAACCGCTGAAATTTTGTCAACACAATGTTTGTTTGTTTCCCTCTTTACACGTTTATTGCAAAGACTCGGCCATATCATTGATTAAGTATGTCATACGACATCGAAATAGTATTACCCTAGAATAAGGGTGATAGCTATAAAAACGGCCGAAGATATAAGACCACGGTGTCGCTATTTCAGTTTCAGTAGGTCCACGTTTGAACGTAGAACATTCATTCATGAGTGACATAATTTTGTTTTATTGAGTTTCCAAGCGGCCATTTTCACGATGTTGTCTTGTACGTAACCCTTAATCTAGACAGAAGAAAATATATCGATGTCATATGACGTCAGATAGAATGAAAAAATGACACATTTGACAGACGTTGATGTCATAGGCCATTATTGTATGAGTACCATGGTTGTATGTGTGAAGTAACTCTAATTACAATATGTACAAGTATGTGCT
Organism: Achlya flavicornis; assembly: GCA_947623365.1. Classification (NCBI taxonomy): domain Eukaryota; kingdom Metazoa; phylum Arthropoda; class Insecta; order Lepidoptera; family Drepanidae; genus Achlya; species Achlya flavicornis. Next base: position 13,787,354 of record OX392482.1, read on the forward strand.
ATAGTTTTAAGACAAGAAGAGCTAATTGTAAAAATAATTTTACATTTGATTGGAAAATAAAAACTGAAAATAATTAATGACTTTTGTTTTGTATTTACACAAGCAATCCCAATGCAAACTCAGTAGTACCTACGTACTCAATCTCAGGTAATTGATCAGAATTTAAATTCATCTAAATATATACAACTTATGTAATTTTTGTATTTATCACGTATTGATTTACTTTAACTGGAAACTATAATATAACTTGACAATGGCATAAATAAGTCCCAATTTAAACTAAGAAGAAATCTGCGTACTTTTTTCACACATAGCTTGAAAAAATGTGCTTATTTATATTTAAGGTTTGTTGAAAAGGAAATAAAATATCATTATAAATGCTAATGAAACTACTTCGTTTCAATAGAAAAAAAATAACATGTAAATTTTTTTTTTTTTTGTACACGACCCGAGTATAACTTGATTTACTTAATTGGCCTTCCTCGTCCGATGTCCTGTTATTTTAACTGATCACAAATATGGTTAAGTATTAATTCATATTTTACGATAGCTATTATAATTTATGCCCTTACATTTGATTCGAAAATTAAGACAAATCTATCGATTACTTGTGATAAATTAACAAACAAATTCTTCTACGAGCAGATTTTATAGACAAAGCCATTGTAGGGCATTTGTTACGTTCAAAGAAAACTACAGAAATTACCAAAAGTCAAAATCCAGCAGTGTGTTTTTTACCATGTATTTGATAGATAATCACTATTTCTTCTATGATTTACGAATTATCTTTCGTTTGACCACGCAGTCTCACCGTGGTCAGTGATTATGTGGCCAAGTGTGGCAGTACAAAACGTTGAAGAAACGGACTCTCAAATGACCTTATCGAAACACTATGTAGATGCTTGGCGAAAATTTTCAACTTGATTGGTAGCCAGCCAGGTGGGTACCACAAAGTACCCTTCCCCTGGGTACCCTCACGATGTTTTCTATAACCGAAAGCTCTAGCACTATGTAGGATTTGAACCCACTACAATTGGGCCATGCTAAGAAGTCATATTTGACAAGAGGGTGTCTCTCCTTGCCGCACTATGTTTGATTCTTTTTGACACATGGATATATATAGGGCTGTCAAAACTGACCTTTTAGGAAGGTCATTAGACGTCAATACCACTTGACTAATTATTATAAGCAGAAAGAATGAACAAAAGTAAAATAATCCAAATAAGTTCATAATAATAGCATTTAATCGTGAAAACTTTAGAAGATGAGATCATAGCTTCTAGGCATTTGGTACTTCTTTCAAAATGAAACTCCCACTCTTCTTTGTTTTTCTTCTGATATCTCTAAGTTGGCGAGGTGGTGATATTCCTGTTGGCAAGTAGCCTGCTGCCGAATGAAGAGCTCTTTTCACGCCATTCGAAGAACAGGCTTATCGTAACACTGCGGGAACACCGTAATAGGCAGCTCTTCCCTCATCCTAATGGTGCGTCCATGCTACGCGAAGCGAGCACGAGCCGAGCCTCGAAAGAACAGGCTTCGTTCGTTGCTCGCAATTTCAAGCGTGGGCGTACTTAACAAGCCTACAACGAGGGCGATGCGAATCCCTGTGTTCGTGAAAAAACTGACAATCGGGCGGAGCGCAGTCGAGCACGCTACGAATGCTCGTTCGAGGCCCGCACCGTCCACGCTACGCGGATCGTGCCCGCAGTGTGCTCGTTCGTGGTTCGGCCCGTGCTCTGTTCGCCAAGCATGGACGCACCATAATAGTCCACAATACAATCGTTCGAGTGATTTATTGAAATCCCAAAGTCAAACCCATTTATTCAATTTAGGCCCTAATAGTGCACTTATGAAGGTCATAGCTACTGAAGTTACCGCCGTTTCGTAAGTCGGCCTTCAACTGAGAAGAACAGGCAAGAAACTCAGCAATGTCACATTGTTTAAATATTATTATAATCTGATGATGAATTGTATAATTTTAGTGATTCTATCAAACAATATAGAATATTGGATGTGCTGTGAATTCGGAAAATTTGTTCATAAATATTGTTTCAGTGGCCTTTTTTTACCCCCAGGTTGAACAGTTCTTTAGAAAAGAAATGTCGCTGCTGTTCAGGTAGGTGGTAGAACATGTAGAGTGAGTCTATTTATGTATTTTAATTCTGAGCTAGGTCTAGGTCGTATTTTAAAGTCATCAACTGAAACCACTTGATGACTTTAAAATACGAATATAACATAAGAATACAACAGCGAGCTGTAATAACAGCTCTATACTCTCTTATAACTACACACATCAAAAGTATCCTAAGAGATCAAATTTTTAACTATAAATAAAATATGAATTTTTACCAAAGCTATAGATTAATAATTTATAAAAATAAGTATGAGCATAGCTTGTTCCGGGTAATATGTACTTGATGAACTTGAAAATTACAATTGACGCTGTTTATAACATGAACCTTAATCTTATGTTCATTTAAGTACTAGCTGAGGCCTGCGGTTTCACTTTAAATAAATGAAGGATAGTACATTTATTACATACAATAAAATAGTACAATACACTCACCACACTAACGTAAGCTAATGGACTAACTTACTAGATACGCAAAAATAGTTTTAGAATCATACTAGGTAGTTTCTGAGATAAGCACGTACACACTTGGTAGTAACACACTACCACAGATTACTATATACAATCCTCTGTGACACTACACACATACAATTCCAGATATAACTGCTATAAAATAAACTAACACAGTTCTACTTAAAAAAAGAACAAGCACGCAATAACCATTCACATTCCCCCACAAAGTATAATATTAGTTCCCATTTAGCTTACACATCAAGTGAAGAGTCGCCTATCTGTCCTAATTTAGTCCTGCGCGACCTTACGAGGTCACCCCCTGACCCCACTACATGACCTTGCCTGATTAGGTACTTACTTAAAATATATAAAAGCTTAAGTACTCACTCACATTCCGCTTGTACTAGAGTTTACGTGATGAGTTATAGGTTCCTCCTTATTATAGTCTTTTTCAAGTAGGATGAGTTAAATTAGGTTGAATTCCAAAAAAATAAGTTTAATAACTAGTGAAACCCGACTACTGAAACATCACGCTCAAACAAGAAAATATTCTCATCTAAAATTGTTACGAACAAACTATTCAATATTTATCGTCTAATAAATAAACAACTTACACGTAATATATTTGTTCAGAGAATAGCTGTGGTCATATGCCACTTTGTCCTAAAGCTTAATCTTACTTATGTTAGAATGTATTGTTTGGTTAGGGTATGGTTTCTACCACAGAGAAAAGAGTGTATTCTCTTTTCCGTGGTTTCTACACACTACATCTATTTTATCAAAGTTAGGTATTGGTATAATAATGCAAACAGCCTATGCATGTTTTTTGATTATAGCTTCTAAGATATATTTGTATACTGTGTAGAAATATATTATTTATTGGAGCTTCCTTCCGCGGATGCTCAGATTGTGGAATGAGCTCCCCGCCGTGGTTTTCCCAATGGAGTACAGCATGGGGTTCTTCAAAAAGGCTTTGAAGAGATTAATGCAGGGTCGGCAACGCGCGAGTAACACCCCTGGTGTTGCAAGCGTCCATAGGCTGCGGTAACCGCTTACCATCAGGCGGGCCGTATGCTTGTTTGCAACCTAAGTAATATAAAAAAAAACAAGTAAGGTCATTTTGTAATAGAAAAGCCATTTTCTAAGGAACAAATGCTTGTTTTCACCAACTCGTTAAGTGATGACTAACGCTTAGAAGACAACAGATTACCATAGAAAGTTGACGTTTTGTTGAAAGCTTTGAAATGAACAAACATTCTGGATTCATTGAATTCGGAAATATTATTTAATTTAGCAGTAAACTCGGGACAGGTATGCTTCTTACTGCAGTTATAAATTAACTATCTGGAGATATGAACTAAAGAATTTTCGATAGGCGAGTCGAGCCGATAGTCTGTTTCACCATTTAAAGCCTGATGGTGCTACGGGGCGGGAGGGATCTCTGAGTTTGCGTCTTTTCAAAAAATCATTATCTTATTGAAGTACCTCAGAAACATCTTCTTCACAGTTGATATTTGGACAACATATTTGAAAGAAATAATTTGGAAATAGCTCTCTGGAATTGAATTGCTGCAGGGTCTCTCTCGACAGTTAGCGCCATGTTGTCTCACGATGCCAAATCAACTTTTCTGTCTTGACTGAGATGTCTTTTGAATACGTAATTAAATTCTTCCTCCTTCAAATAATTGCATAGCCTACTTTTCTGTAATCTGTGGCATAGCATTATTGGTTTGTTATTTGTAAATGTTTTGATTCTGTTACTATGATAGACACCATTTTTAATCAATGGCTTTCAATTGCGTAAATGTTGTTATGCCATATTTTAATATATCTAGTTGGTATTTTTTAAACGAAAGAGCTTTTTGAAAATTGGTAGATTTTACTGAACTTGAAATTAAGACGTGTTATTAATTTTCTCTACGAATTCGGCTGATGCTCTTGCTTCTTCATGTAGACTCTTTTGAAATATAAGGACGTTTAATGCGGCATAGACGGAGTTACTAAATACCTGTGCGGCATAATTTGTCTGAATGTTCAAAGCTTCGGCTATTTTTGGAACAGGCTTTAAATTTTTATGTTTCTGTTTTTTTTTTTTTTTTTCCATTTATTTGGGTTCACAAACAGTAACACAGGATATTACAAAGCAATTTTACATAAATACAATATTAAATGTGTTACCAACTACAAGAACCACATATAAAATAAAAGAGTAGGTACGAGGACGGACGAGGCCCCACAATACAATAATGATAACCGCGTTTTTTTTTTTTTTTTTTTTTACTTACTTACAGACAGAAACGCCTGTTAAGGCGAGGTTCTCCGACGAGCTGTAGGTATTTTACGCTACCTCGTACCCCGCCATTTGAGCGCGCTACGTATTCATCTACGCACAATGCAGCTATTCGCGCCAAAATTCACCGCGGCGCACCATTTCAAATTCCATTATGGCGTCCGATTTTATTTTGCCACAGTACAGAAAATAAAGCAGTAGATACTTACGAAATTAGATAAAAATTAAGGTTCTAGGTATCGATTTGGTTTTATTGCAATACTAATATTATATTGTGAATGGAAAGACTGTAGGAATATTTGTTTGTTTATTTTATTTGTTGAAGCGATGTAGCTTGATTAGCCGTTCTTCATCAACCTACCTACTTCTTTCACTTTCACCTACTTCCAGTGGTCGGTTTGACTTGATATTTGGTATATTAGAAGACAATGCATGTACAATCAACAAAATATACAGTCACCAAAAAAAGCTTGAATTAAAAATATTTTTTTAACTAAAACTTATATTTTTGTTCCTCGAACATAGTTCCTGAAATAAGCCGGCACTGCTAACTTCACACAAAGTTAGCGGGACCATACGCTATAGAGAACAGGTACTCGTAGAAATCTTGAAAGTTAAATTTGAACCTTGTGATAAAACGACGCAAACCCATCGATTTGGGACTCTTTTGATTCTTCGGATCTTGACTACTCTGATCTGATGATTAAGTTAGTCGACTTAAGACTGATTAAGTATATAAAAAAAAGGTATCTTTTTTCTACTTACTCTGCTAAAAAGAACCTAATAAGTTGGTATATAGGCGCACGAGTCGGAGTAAATCGGTTTCGCGTGGCCGGTTATTCATATCACTAAAACGCTTGTGTAACGTCACAGTAGGTGGTAAAAAAGTTACACGCTTGGTTTCCATAAAGATTGAGCGACAGGCGGTATCTATTTAGATATTAATGTCTGTGGTTATACCAATTATAAATTTAAATGTTGGTTTTGGGAACAAAACAAATATGTATAATGTGTACAAAACAAATGTGTACAAATGTGTGTAATATGATTAAAAATTAGTTAATATACATAGCAATGTTATGTCCATTTCTGATGTCACACAACACAATTATTTATATTTTTTTATATCTCTGTTTTTTTTTTGTCTATCTTTCTTTGTGTATGTAATTGTGTTGTATTACATTTGAATAAATGTCTTTTCTTTCTTTTCTTTCTATTTAAAAAACCTATTTAAAATATTTTTGAAATACTTTTTGAAAAGTAAAAATACTTTAAATCAAATAAATTAAAATGTTCCTGTGACAAACAATATCTACATATGAACTTTTTCTGATTTCGCCTGGTGGTCTTGCTCTTTTCATTGGCTGGATGAATTTTCAAACTGGTTCCCTTTCACATCATCATATCAGCCTAACGATGTCCACTGCAGAACATAGGCCTTCCTCATTAACTTCCACCTGGAACGGTTTTGGGCCGCTTGCATCCAGTGACACCCAGCGACTCTGATCAGCTCGTCGGTCCACCTGGTGGGAGGTCGGCGCTTTCCAGTACATGGTCGCCATTTAAGAACCTTCCTTCCCCATCGGTTATCTATTCTTCGAGCGATGTGGCCTGCCCATTGCCACTTCAGCCTGCTAACACCACGAGCTATATCAGTAATTTTTGTCATCGTTTCGAACTCTGTCACGTAGAGAAATTCCGAGCTTAGCTCGTTCCATAGCTCGCTGAGAGACTGAGATTATTTATGCGGCCAGCAGTAAAAGACCACGTGTCTGTTTCGTGTGTCATAACTGGTAACACGCACTGATTGAAGACCTTTGTCAGACTCTGAGGTATTCTGGACGTGAAGATATGCCGTAGCTTCCCGAACGCTGCCAAGCCGAGTTGGATTCTTCGATTGACCTCTTTATCGAAGTTGGACCTTGGACCTTCCTAGTTAGACAATTTGTCCTAGGTCCAACAATCACCGGTATTGGCGGAATATGAACATTAGACATAATATTTATCTTGTCCATATTCAGCTGCCCCCACCTGTATTTCGTACTTTACAATATTATGATATGCGTAAACTTTTTAAAAAACGCTGCGTGTCCGGTCAAATTGCATTCATGCATAACGTTACCATATATTTTTTTTCGTTGAGCGGGAAGCCTGCTGAATAATTTTAAAAAAGTGATTTTACTAGATTATTTTGGAAAATTAAGAACTATTTCTTCATTTTCACGTTATAAGTACTTATTTATTATATGTTAGCCTTAGTGACATGATTTCTGAATTCTAACGTCTAAGCGGTTGTATGCAGAACAAATGAGTTTCAAAATAACGGGTCAATTCGGGTCTAGTTTTAAAGTAAAGTACGAACGGACCTCATTATTTCTTTACATGATTTGTTAGTTTGATAATCAAAATTTCTTTCAATCTTTCAATGCTGCGTTTGGTCTTTTTGTAAATATTTTATTAATTAGTGGAAAATCTTCTTCGAACCGAACCTATCTAGGCACCTAAGCTATTGAAAATAACTTAAACGTAAATTTTTGAAAACGAGACATTTTTCCCTCACCGGGGCCTGAAAGCGGGACTGTCCCGCCCAAAGCGGGATGTATGGTTACGTAAATAATACAAAACATATTAGCTAAGTTCAGCAGTGGACATCCATGGGCTGATATGATGATTAACTAAGTTACTAAACTTTAGTTACATGTGACTTCTAACGTGTGATGTTTCGAATTTGTCGGCAGAAAATATCAGTTTCAAAATATCGGGTCTAGTTTTCAAGTAGGAATGGTGCTCATTACAAGATTTATTAATGTTGGTAATCAAAAAGGGTTTCAGTACCTACTGCCACACTTGCTGCGATTTGTCTCTTGTATATATTTTATTCATAACAGAAAAAAAAACTCATTCGACGCGTACCGCAAATTAAGTTATCGTTTGATCTGTTTGCGAAAGCGGGACATTTTTGCTCTCACTGGTGACAGTGGGGCAGACAACCTGAAAGCGGGATAGTCCCGCCTAGGGATTGCAATCCGGATACTTCGAAATTCGAAAATAACTGAAAAATCCGGATTTTAGGGGCCTATTATAAATCCGAATATTGATAATAAAATCCAGTTTTTTCGAATTTTAGTCATAATTGATAATAGTTGATGTTTAACTAAAAATTTTCATTTAATATCTAGTAGATTTAGGTCAGTATTACTCTGAAATCTTTCCACCGCTCGGCTCACAAGCGGCTAGCTGCTACCGCTCGTCCATCTAGCTAATATCTCGGTCTAAGTCGGCCAGTGAGTCTTAGATGGAGGCGATGCCGATCTGACACACCAGCCTTCTAAGCAAGCTTACTTGATATGAAATCTCTGGTGGTCTGTGCGCTTGGATTTCCAATTTCCTGAGCGAACGGTCTATTCATGTAGTCATAGACGGGCGTTCGTCGGACCTTTTCGTAATCAATGCCACAGAGTTCAGTTCTCTCTGCAACCTTATTTCTGCTGCATATTAACGATCTGGTGAAGCCCGGTATCTTTGGGTACGTAGACGATAGCACCGTTGTCATATTTCCAGCGCGCGAGCCACCAGTGACTAAATCCAATTGTTGCGAGAAGCCATGGTAGAGCGTTTGAACGTAACTTTACAGGCAGTCTCCGATTAGGGCAATGCCAATCTGGTCACTTTTAATGCCACCAAGACGCAGGTTTGTCTTTTAACCACCAAACGGAGTCCTTTCCACCAGGCTCTCGCCCTCGACTCAATAAACCACCGAGCCAGAAGACTCATCGAATCATCATCATCTGCCTGCCCTGTTCCCAATCAATTGGGGTCGGCGCAATATGTACGCTTCTTTCATTCATCTCTTCTATCCGTCATACTAGTATCCACTCCTTTCTTACCCATATCATCTTTCACACAATCCATCCATCTCTTTTTCGGTCTTCCTCTTCCCGTATATCCATCCACTTTCATATTCATAACTTTTTTAGTGACGTGGCTTTCATTTCTCCTCATAACATGTCCATACCATGATAAACGGTTCCCTCTCAACTTTTCAGTCACTGGCGCTACTTTCAGGCTTCCCCTTATGTACTCATTTCTTATCTTATCCATTCTTGTCACTCCACACATCCATCTCAACATCCTCATCTCAGCTGCATGCAATCGTCTTTTATCCATCCTCTTTACTGCCCAGCATTCCGAACCATACATTAGGACAGGTCTTATCACGGACTTATAGATTTTCCCCTTCAGCTTTAAAGGCATCCGTGGATCACATGTTGTTCCTGTTACCTGTCGCCATTTCATCCAACCTGAGCTGATTCTCTGCTTTATATCACGGTCAATATTACCATCGCTTTGCATTTGTGATCCAAGGTACCGAAAGTCGGAGCAGACTGGTACTGACACTCCATCAAGCAAAATAGGTATGAACGTGGAGAGACCGCCGAAATCGCAGAACATGTGCTCAGTTTTGGTTCTGCTAATTTTCAAGCCAACACTCTCCAACCCTTGCTGCCATTTGACCAGCCTGCTCTGGACCTCAAATCCATTTTCACCGACGAGAACAATGTCATCGGTAAATAGCATACACCAGGGTGCCTCCTCCTGCAGGTGCGACGTCAAAGCATCCATTACAAGCAGGAAGAGATAATGACTCATAGCCGACCCTTGGTGTAAGCCGACAGCCACACTGAACTTCTCGGTAGACCCAGCCGCAGACCGGACATATGTACTGCACCTGCTGTACATCGCTTGGATCAGCTGCAGGTATTTCCCAGGCAAACCTTTCTCTTTCAAAGCCCACCACAAAACCTCCCGGGGAACTCGATCATATGCCTTCTCAAGATCGACAAACACCATGTGCAGGTTTTTATGTGCTCGTTTGTATTTTTCACACAAAGTACGGAGTGCAAATATGGCATCTGTCGTTCCTCGACCAGGCATAAACCCGAATTGATTTTGGGTGATCTCACTTTCTTCTCTCAATCGACTTTCTATCACTTTCTCCCATACTTTCATACTATGTGACATGAGCTTTATTATTACGTCACTGTGTGCGAACTGATGATTGCACGTGACCATCTGTATACTCTTTAGTCGCCTCTTACGACTCCCTAGAGACGAGTTGGGGTGGTAGTATTCGCTGCCGCTACCGCACATCTATGAGAATATGAGACTAATTATGACGAAACTCACGAGCCTCGACCATCGAAGAAAGGTTGTTTGCCTTATCGGTTTTCTACAGGATATATTTTTGAGAGTGTGTGCAGGAATTGCTCAACCTTATTCCCACCACAATCCCTATTTTTACTCCGAACCACAAGACACAGGGAAAACATTTCTTTTGCATCCTCAATTATAATGCGTACAGCAAGGGAGTTGAACTTGCTTCCGGCGACTGTATTTCCTGACTTTTAGAATCTAGGGACTTTCACGGCCAGAATGAATAGGTTTCATTTGGGTTAGCGTGCTCCACCTTAGGCTCCGTCATTATCCTTTATGGACGGCTCAGTGGCCAAATACAAGCCAATTTTTTTAATATTACGTGCAGTTTAATTGAATTTTTATTCAAAAGCAAGCAATGGAAGTACAATAAAATAGAACACCTCTCTTCAAACTACTAATAATTAAGCATAAACTACGCGTACAATTTAAAATTACAAAAGATTGCAAAAAAATACAAAAATTCGAATAATCCGGACAATCCGGATTTGTCATGGACGTGGGCCTCGACCGAAGACCAGCGCGAGGGTTAGTCTTTCTTACTAACCTGAGCATATTGCTGAGTCGAGACCTATTCCTGGCATCACGCAATATTGCATTTTTGTGTAGTTATTAAATTGGTTCTGTTTGTTTTTTTTAATTCTTGTTTTTTTGTAATTTCTACAGTATTTAATGTAATGTTGTGTGTTGTCCAGAATAAATCTTTTTTCTTTCTTTCTTTCTTTATTACCATTATATACCATTATCTAAAAAGTTCAAAATGGCAGACACTTTTTCAACATTTTGAGAAAAGATTCTTGTTTTGTGACCCCAAGGTCTCTCAGATATCGATTTTGAGAGCAATCGGACCATTATCTAAAAAGTTCAACATGGCAGACACTTTTTCTAAATTTTGATAAAAGATTATTGTTTTGTGACCCCAAGGTCTATCAGATATCGATTTTGAGCGCAATCGGACCAGTAACTAAAAAGTTCAACATGACGGACACTTTTTCAAAATTTTGAGAAAAGATTCTTGTTTTGTGAACCCAAGGTCTCTCAGTTATCGATTTTGAAAGCAATCGGACAAGTAACTAAAAAGTTCAACATGGCGGACACTTTTTAATAATTTTGATAAAAGTTTCTTGTTTTGTGACCCCCAGGTCTCTCATATATCGATTTTGAGAGCAATCGGACCATTATCTAAAAAGTTCAACATGGCGGACACTTTTTCAAAATTTTGAGAAAAGATTCTTGTTTTGTGACCCCCAGGTCTCTCAGATATCGATTTTGAGAGCAATCGGACAAGTAACTAAAAAGTTCAACATGGCGGATACTTTTTCAAAATTTTGAAAAAAGATTCTTGTTTTGTGACCCCCAGGACTCTCAAATATCGATTTTGACAGCAATCGGACCATTATCTAAAAAGTTCAACATGGCGGACACTTTTTCAAAATTTTGATAAAAGATTCTTGTTTTGTGACCCCAAGGTCTCTCAGATATCGATTTTGAGCGCAATCGGACCATTATCTAAAAAGTTCAACATGGCGGACACATATTCAAAATTTTGAGAAAAGATTCTTGTTTTGTGACCCCAAGGTCTCTCAGATATCGATTTTGAGAGCAATGGGACCATTATCTAAAAAGTTCAAAATGGCGGACACTTTTTCAAAATTTTGAGAAAAGATTCTTGTTTTGTGACCCCCAGGTCTCTCAGATATCGATTTTGAGAGAAATCGGACCAGTAACTAAAAAGTTCAACATGGCGGATACTTTTTCAAAATTTTGATAAAAGATTCTTGTTTTGTGACCCCAAGGTCTCTCAGATATCGATTTTGAGCGCAATCGGACCATTATCTAAAAAGTTCAACATGGCGGACACTAATTCAAAATTTTGAGAAAAGATTCTTGTTTTGTGACCCCAAGGTCTCTCAGATATCGATTTTGAGAGCAATGGGACCATTATCTAAAAAGTTCAAAATGGCGGACACTTTTTCAAAATTTTGAGAAAAGATTCTTGTTTTGTGACCCCCAGGTCTCTCAGATATCGATTTTGAGAGCAATCGGACCAGTAACTAAAAAGTTCAACATGGCGGATACTTTTTCAAAATTTTGAGAAAAGATTCTTGTTTTGTGACCCCCAGGACTCTCAAATATCGATTTTGACAGCAATCGGACCATTATCTAAAAAGTTCAACATGGCGGACACTTTTTCAAAATTTTGATAAAAGATTCTTGTTTTGTGACCCCAAGGTCTCTCATATATCGATTTTGAGCGCAGTCGGACCATTATCTAAAAAGTTCAACATGGCGGATACTAATTAAAAATTTTGAGAAAAGATTCTTGTTTTGTGACCCCCAGGACTCTCACATATCGATTTTGACAGCAATCGGACCATTATCTAAAAAGTTCAACATGGCGGACACTTTTTCAAAATTTTGAGAAAAGATTCTTGTTTTGTGACCCCAAGGTCTCTCAGATATCGATTTTGAGAGCAATCGGACCATTATCTAAAAAGTTCAAAATGGCGGACACTTTTTCAAAATTTTGAAAAAAGATTCTTGTTTTGTGAACCCAAGGTCTCTCAGATATCGATTTTGAAAGCAATCGGACAAGTAACTAAAAAGTTCAACATGGCAGACACTTTTTCAAAATTTTGAGAAAAGATTCTTGTTTTGTGACCCCAAGGTCTCTCAGATATCGATTTTGAGCGCAATCGGACCATTATCTAAAAAGTTCAACATGGCGGACACTAATTCAAAATTTTGAGAAAAGATTCTTGTTTTGTGACCCCAAGGTCTCTCAGATATCGATTTTGAGAGCAATGGGACCATTATCTAAAAAGTTCAAAATGGCGGACACTTTTTCAAAATTTTGAGAAAAGATTCTTGTTTTGTGACCCCCAGGTCTCTCAGATATCGATTTTGAGAGCAATCGGACCAGTAACTAAAAAGTTCAACATGGCGGATACTTTTTCAAAATTTTGAGAAAAGATTCTTGTTTTGTGACCCCCAGGACTCTCAAATATCGATTTTGACAGCAATCGGACCATTATCTAAAAAGTTCAACATGGCGGACACTTTTTCAAAATTTTGATAAAAGATTCTTGTTTTGTGACCCCAAGGTCTCTCATATATCGATTTTGAGCGCAATCGGACCATTATCTAAAAAGTTCAACATGGCGGATACTAATTAAAAATTTTGAGAAAAGATTCTTGTTTTGTGACCCCCAGGACTCTCACATATCGATTTTGACAGCAATCGGACCATTATCTAAAAAGTTCAACATGGCGGACACTTTTTCAAAATTTTGAGAAAAGATTCTTGTTTTGTGACCCCAAGGTCTCTCAGATATCGATTTTGAGAGCAATCGGACCATTATCTAAAAAGTTCAAAATGGCGGACACTTTTTCAAAATTTGAGAAAAGATTCTTGTTTTGTGAACCCAAGGTCTCTCAGATATCGATTTTGAAAGCAATCGGACAAGTAAATAAAAAGTTCAACATGGCAGACACTTTTTCAAAATTTTGAGAAAAGATTCTTGTTTTGTGACCCCCAGGACTCTCAAATATCGATTTTGACAGCAATCGGACCATTATCTGAAAAGTTCAACATGGCGGACACTTTTACAAAATTTCACAAATTCAAAATTGAAAAGAAAATGTATCCGCCATCTTGGAGCGGCGGGCCGCCATATTTTAACAAACAAAACAAACTTCCGCTTTATAATATAAGTATAATAAGGGATTTTAGGAAATTATATGTAATATACAGAGTTTAGATAATTTAGATAATACTTATGAAATGGAATAGTCTTACTGTCACAATTCTATACTGTGGCACTTTTTGTATTATGATCATGTTGCTAGACCAAATAAAATATTCTGTTTCGTGCAAAATCTAAAAGTACTAAAATGTCGTGCTAAAATTGTACGCATATGCTAAACACGTAAAACTAAATATTGCACAGAGTTTTCAGATTTTAAATGCCATATTTTGAGATCTAATAATAAAATATAACTGATTGTGCAATTCTTTGTATAATACTAAGCAATACTGGGCAATAAGGCAGAAGCTCTAAACATTTGGGTCTTTTAATACAAGGTAATTAATTTAAATTTTTTTTTTGTTCATTTAGATACTGGCGGTTGTCGTCATTGAATGTTCTTTTTTCGATTTATCGGTGTATTGTTGAGTTTTTAGTTTTTTAGACATTCTATCACTGCCTAAAAAGAGACAACGGACAGCTTTGACTGCGTCTGAAAAATTCATGATAATGAATGCCTACCATGCACGTGTACAAGAATAAGCCTATATGTATATATCAGTTTATAATAAGAGTTTACTGATTCCGATTCTTCATCACCTTCACGAATCAGAGAGTAATTTATTTTTTTAGATTTTTGTAATGAAGCCATATTTTATGTTCGATAACAATTGAAATGTAATAAGTAATCAAATGAAGACAAATGAACAACTTGATACAAAAAAATAAATATTTTATTTTCATTATGAATAATATTATAAATACGACTGTCTAGGCAAATGTTGACTATCCCTGAGTCGTCACACAGGGGGTGGTGTATATCTAGAAAAAACTGGCATACGTCCGACCTCCAACACGTTCCGCTCGGGACTGAGGGACACGGCGAGGCAGTTGTAGCGCGAACAGCGTTTGAAAAAACCTTATTTTTGGAATTAGGAGGATGGAATTTTACATAATTCAAAATATGAGGGCCGAAATATAATCCATTTTTCATGTACTTTTTTATGGTATAAGTTTCATTACCCAAAAACTTATATAATTCAAATGAAATGAGAACCATTAGACCATTTAGACCTGTCTTTGCGATTTAATTCGATGCAGCAAAGTGCTCGTAATCGTGTATCGAAAGGCCGAAATAGGAAGCTTATATAGTGTAAAATAACATATATTTTTTTCAAAATTTTAATCACTGCTATTTACTAATGAAATGAGAACCAATACTCCGTTTTTGGGAGAACCCCGCCTTAAGCAGTAATTATATGTATTTCTTGTAACCTTTGTTAACATCTTATGGTGTACAATAAAGAGTTATCTAATTATATATAAACCATCAGCGCCAAAAGCAGACGATGATCACTACTGTAAGTTTTGAATATAACGCATCAATATGTTCCAAGTAATCTTTTTGGCTTCATACACAAAATTTTTAGCAAGTTGTTTGGATTCTAATACACTTGATTACACATTTAATAAAAAAGTGTCTTGTCCCTCGTAATGTTTTTGACCTGTTTAGCATACTTGTCAAAGTTTGATCCTTGATCGGACCCAATGCCTTATCTCTGGCTATCCCTGTATTTGACAGTTTCAAAAAAACTTCATCCAACCAGAGATCCAATATTTCATAATATTTTGGGGAACGAGTAAGCTATAGGTTGCTTCCAGTTGACTATATTGCCTCGGAGCATAATCACACAGGCATGAGAAGCTATTCCAGACGTCACTTCACCATTAATATTATGAAGACCAATCATTTGATCTCTTTTAGTGCCATAATGTAAATATCGTTTGATAACCATTTCATCTAAACACAGAGTGCAATACCTCGCTTTTTTGGGCATAGATTTCAATTTCGCTGATAAAAACCCTAAGGTACAATCCTCGATCACAGCTGGAATAATCAATTTGAATCTATGAAGTGTACCTTCACTCGGAAGCGATAAAAATATCTTGAAACTTCTGTATGTGTGCGCCGCACACTGTTTCGAACTAGAAGATTCGCAGCAAATAATTTAAACTCTGGGTCGTTACGGTTCCCTTTGCACCTATTTCTTAAAAAGTTCTGCCACTTCATCCTCAGCTTAGAAAGAAAACCGCTCAAACGATTGAGATTCTTTTGTATTGAACTTATTTTTTAATCTTACCTATAAATTTTTATTATTACTTAATATTGAATTATTCTTTTTTTATGTTTGAATCCTTCGAATCCTTATTAAGTTTTCTTTTTCTAGACGTGTTAGACGTCAGGGCTTCTGTGTCTTCAGTTTGTACGGACTCAGATTCAATGTCTTCTTTTTTAACGATAAAGGCTGACATTATGTATTCGGTTTGTGTAGAACTTTCTTTTGTTTTTGTTTCATTGCCGGAGTTGGATGTGATTAGTTTAGGCGGGAGTAATTTTGTAGGTAATGCATTAGGTTTTAATATTGGTTTATATTTAATCACAGATGGGTCAAAATGTAGTGAACACACAATATGCGAGTTTCTTTTCGTTTCTGCTCGTGCTAAGTCCGGTCTGCCAATCAATTTTATCCAAGTTTTGCGACTGAAAAGGAAAAACAAAATCAGATCTCAATGAAAAGGTTATTTAATAAGTTTAGGCCCTGGTAAGGCACTTATGAACGTTAAGCCTTCGTTCGCACTGGCGTTTAAAAAAAACATTGAGCTCGACGTTTTTTACTAGAATGTATGAAAACTCCCGACGTAAATAGTAGAAGTCATACGCTTCCATTCCAACAACCCCAAACATGGCTAGGATACGTTGTTCCTCTATGGAGTTCCAGTGACTACCCTCCTAATCCATCATCAGACCCTGAAAACCATATATGTTTAAAGTTAATCTCATGCACGACAATTCCAACTACCCCAAACAAGGCTAGGATACGTTGCTCCGCAATGGATATCCATTTCCTGCCCTCCTAACCCATCATCAGAACCTGAAAACCATATATGGTCAAAGTCATTCAAGAAGATTCCAACAACCCCAAACACTGCTAACAAACCTACGTTATTCCGCTATGGAGTTCCAGTGCCCACGCACCGTTGCCAATACGCGCGCAGCGCATCGCCCGCACACCATTGTCAAACTACGCCTGCCAGCCGCCAACTCAGATCCCGATGACAAATTAGTGTTGTCCTGAAAAATCTTTATTCTTTTTCTTACTTTCATCTGATTCTGCAACCAGGCAGCGAGCTGGCCACCGTTGCTGCCCCTACATCTGCGCTGCCCGGGCACAGATTACTATAACAATATCTCTGTGGCCGGACCCGGGGTTTTTTTAAACGGGAAGCGTTTAAAAAACGATAGTAAAACAAATGAGTTACCTACTCACATTTCTTCATCAGCAGGTAAATTGAAAAAAAATATGTTTTTATCTCTTCTCTTGCTGGATCTACATCCATCAACTGCACATAAGCACACATAAGTTACCAGCTATATCAAAATAAATTTAAAGTAGTAAGCGTTAAACTTATTACTTATTAAATGCATATGAAAACGCCACGCCAAGCGGCTGTCGACAACCAAACCGTCGCGGCGCGGCGGCGTAATTAGCGCGCGCGAGGAGGTAGGTACATGGAGTGAAAGATGCTACTTTGTACTACAACGCGACTGTGACGTCACCGCGCTCAGGGTAGCACAAGATAAAAAAAAACAAATAAATTCAAATTTCATTAACGTTTATTCAATATAGGCACTAATAAGGCACGAACGTTTCAATTATTGATTCTACCACTGGCACCGGTTCGTAACTGAACTTGAACTGAGAAGACTTCCGGCAAGAAAGTCGGCAAGGAACATTGTTTTAATATACTCAAAATACTTTTCACTATATTTATAGGAAATTATGTTTAAATAGCATGTGAAGAGAACAATGCGTTCTTGTCTTCTACAAAATCGGAGCCTTTATTGTACCTTAGAGTATATAAATATACTAAACTATGACCATGGTAAGAATGGTTGTATACATGTTTCAATTATTAAAAGAAACAAAAAACCCGACTGCGTAAAACAAAAATTAACTAAAAAGAGAAAAACAAGCTCTTTAATCTATATAATTTGGAATATAACTTGAATTTTATAAGGTATTTTGCAGTCGGGGACAAACCAATAACCTAAATATGTGTTGTGTTTTTTTTATAATATTTGTTTATCCCCGACTGCAATACCTTATAAAATTCAAGTTATATTCCAAATTATATAGATTAAAGAGCTTGCTTTTCTCTTTTTAGTTAATTTTTGTTTTACGCAGTCGGGTTTTTTGTTTCTTTTAATAATTTAATTTATTTCAGACTTTTTAGTTTTATACAGAATGAAGTGTAAGTATTATTAAGTAAATGAGCGGTACGGTAAAGTAACGCTAACAACCATCGCAACTCTGTGAGTTACGTACGGTAACGGTAACCGCTCATAGTACCTACTGTCCTTGCATTAAACATGGTTTTTTGCAGTTTACGTCATAATGGTAGCACAAAAGTATTACAATATATACATATATGGAAAGGGCTGTTCACAAGCTTTCATTTGATACCCATATTATTACAATAACGTAATTTTTGTTTTTAATACCCCCCCTCTTTTTTATCCGTAGACGCCATATAAAAATAATATACCCTATGACACTCCCACAGTTCAGACGAATCTAAAGACACCTCATATGCTTAAATCCATCAAGCCGTTTAGGCTGCAGAGCGTGCCAAAGAAATAGACATACATACATACATACATATATACACTCGAAAAACATAACCCTCCTTCCGGGTCAGTCGGGTAAAAAGATACAAACACCGCCGTGGTTTTCCCAATGGAGTACAGCATGGGGTTCTTCAAAAGGGGTGTGAAGAGATTTCTGCAGGGTCGGCAACGCGCGCGTGATACCCCTGGTGTAGCAAGCGTCCATAGGCTACGGTAACCGCTTACCATCAGGCGGGCCGTATGCTTGTTTGCCACCTAAGTGGTATAAAAAAAAAAAAAAAGACAGTGCGGCAAGGAGAGACACCCTATTGTCAAATACAAAAGTGACCAATTAGGAAGGCTCTATTACAAGTACTCTATCACCGTACAGTACGTATGTACTTTACATTTTATTTAAGCAACTAAGGAAGTAGACAAGCCTACGATTCGCCTGATCGTAATCGGTTACCTTAGACTATGGATGCTTGTAATGCGAGGGATATCACTCGCATGTTGCATACCCTACTTGTAAAAGGCATTTCCAGAGGAGGAGTAACGTAGCTACACCGCTGGATCCCTCACTGCCAGCACAGCGCCTCCTCATGCAGCTCTGGCGCCCTTACTTACCGGAGGAATACAACACCACATCAAAATAACTTTATTTCTATTTGGGAGGTCCGTCTTTTCAGGGTAAGCCGACTCGGTTGTGTCGGTCTAATCATTCAGATGACTATTTTAGCCCGTAAAGGGACTAATAGTACTTACTACTACATACCACATTTGGCTGCGATATTCTGTGAGTCGAAGATACTTCTCTAGTGCTGCTCTACCTCTTATAAGCCTATTATTATATTAGTACTCATTGAGAAACAATTGTTTATAAATACTGTTTCAGAAAAAACATCTACGTGTTTCTGAAACAAATTAATATGTTTCAGAAACAAATTAATGACAATGTAAGTGTTTATGAAACAAATTAATATGTTTCAGAAACATATGAAACTGCTGCGGTAAAAACTTCGTGTTTCTAGCATGTTTCTGTCTCCCCGATGGAATTTGAGAGCACCGAAACAAATCAGTTTCGCAACAGCTGTATACAAATGTGGACGTGTTTTCAGTTCTTTATAGACATGGCGGTAGTGTGGGATGACAATAGCATTTTTAAATTAATAGAATTATTTCAAACGAACGACATATTTGAAACAACTGAAATGTGGACGGCCAAGACCCCGAAACATTGTTTCTTTAAACATCTACGTGTTGTTACAGAAACTTTGTATCTGAAACATGTTTCAAAGGGTTTATATATTTTGGAAAAAACAATAGATGATCTGAATGGCCGATAAAACAGCGGGTAGCTTGTATAGTGATGCAACTATGTGAGTTATACATAAACTGCTCGAAAGCAGTATATAGGTTACCCGATAACGTCTTACTAAATACACTCTAACATCATTGTAGTAAATATCATGCTGCAATTTATAATAGTGTTTACCTAGTTACTGACGCGGCCATTTTGAAATGTTAATATTTATAAACATTGATAGATATATATACTTACTTTAGATAATCTTTTCTGAGTTATTTTTTTCGCAACTGAAGTAGGAATTAAAATAATTGTATCAAATGGACCTTCTTATACGCTTAGGTATAGGTAGACTTCAATTCTGGAAGTTCTATTTCGCAGAGATGAACCGGGATGAACAATGTCTTGCATTTAAAAAAATACTCACAACAGTTTAATTATAAACAACAAACCAACAATATCGAAGGGCCAGTTGGCGCGGTTGGATTCCACCCATCGCGCCGCAGGTAATGGGTTCGATTCCAACATAGGATATTACATTTGTGTGCATGAACAGAACATGTCTGTATGTCCTGAGTCTGGGTGTAATTATGTATATTAAGTATGTATTTACAAACAAAAAGTATTATATGTAGTATATCAGTTATCTGGTTTCCATAGTACAAGCTCTGCTTAGTTTGGTATCAGATGAACGTGTATGAGGAATGTCCCAGGATATTTATTTATTTAATATACTTTGGTTACTATAGCGTTCCAGTTATTTTAGAATTTTCGATCCGTGGCCCACGGGGCTACCGCGCAATTCAATCCTTCACTTCCTTTTCTACTTCGTCTTCCTTTTTAATCGACTTCAGAAAAGGAGATTATCAATTCGACACGTATGTATAATATTATTGGAACTGCATTATATACACATATGATAACCTATTTAGGGCTTCCATCCAAACAAAATACAAAATTTTGGAGGTTTATGTATGTTTTTCCACGCATTTCTCAGAAACTACCATTATTTTTAATCGGCTTACATTTACTTCAACTTAGGGAACAGTGCAAATTTCGTCAAAATCGATTCAGTAGTTCAAGATATGGACTATGTGACGGCCTGGCTTATTGATACGAGCTACGGTTGTGGTGTCAAAGGGAAAACATCTCAAAACCTTTGTTAAATTCTCGTGCATGTGAGAGAGACTAAAAATTACTATAAACTAAACTACTATTCTATTATATTTACGGAACATGTTAATACCAAACGCGTTAAGAAGGCCTACCATTGACCCGCTTGAGGTCTAACTTTTATAAAACTCCGGATAAGGGGATTTCAATGAAGACCAGTTAAATGAAGTTCGCGGTAGTCTCGCCAGTTTGAAGATTAGAGTTGATAACTTACAGCTAATTGATGACTTACAGGACCTGTGGCTTGAAGAAACCTGCAATTGAAGAAGTCACATTTAAAAGCTTGTGGAGACGACAATCCGCACTAGTGGACCTGCATGACGAGTCTTAATATCAGTGTTACTTTCAGATACTACTCCGGGGGGCCTTTGCCCCTCTAGAGTAGCCTTACAGCCCCCCCGGGGCGTTTGGAACAGATTGCCATGCCACTCACTCACTTTCGCGCGTCTACTTCAGACTTAGGTAGGTATATTCGCGACGAATATCCCTACAATTTGGCAAATTATTTAAACCTGGTACCATTTTAGAGCGATGAACGATGAACAGAATACTAAATAAAACAAGAAACAAAATGTTACCTGAAACTTCGATGCATTATTATGATGTTTAGCATTGAGGGACCAGAGACTCCAAAAGAAGAATTTGTAAAAGTTGTGATGATTTGTACGCAAGAAAAAAGCCACGAAGAATAAGATTTTTATAAAGAATATTTATTCTTCGTGGCTTTTTACAATGCTACTTTGTCAATTTTGTTTCAGCTTATAGCATCTTTTATTCATTAAAATATTAATAATAATTGTAATTGATTTTAATAAGGTATTACTTTGTTTCCTTTATGTACTCCGCCCACCCAGATCCCTTAAGCATCCCTGGAGAATTTTGCCTAAAAGAAACTCTGCTTAACATCCTCGTTGCTAGGGACCCCAGCAGATCACATATACATCAGTATATGGTGTAAACTGAGGAGATGCGACGTTCTCCTCGCCGTGTTGTCACTGCCATTTGACTGCTGAACCGTAAGTAGCTTTGACAATCTGCCGCCAAGCTGAGTCGCTGAGTTTCTTGCCGGAGTCTTCACTCACAGTGTATTTCGAGCCGGTCAACTGTAACACTCATAAGTGCCTAAAAAGGGCCTAAACTGAATTAAACATTACCTGTTTGATTTTAATTGATTTGAATCAGCTAAGGTGTGTTCTGGCCGTTGCACTTGAGAGCCAGATCCGTTCTAGGCTTTTTATTGATTGCTTATGTCACATTAATCCCTTGACTTGCGGTTAAAAAATAACAATTGATTTTTATTGTTTTCATCGCCCGCGCGGGTCTCCAAACAGTCAAAGGAGCAATGCTTGGGTCGCAGGTTGTCAACTTGGACATTATAGTGTACAATGACAACCTGCGACTGTTGTATAGGCCTGTGTTTGACCACAAAATTCACCATGGTCGGGATGATATGGCTGAAGGTGGTAAGCACACAAAGTCTAGAAGGAACTGGCTCTCTTGTGCAGCTGTCGGAACACACCGATAGGTGCCATGAGAGTTACCCAGGTACCCTAGACCACCGTGCTAGGTATTTTCACGATATCTTCCGCCACCGAAAGCTCAAGCTCATTGTAGGTGTCAACCCTACACTACAACTATCGCCTTTCACAATTTTATATTAATAGTCTGCCCGTCTGCAGTGTGTCCCGTGCGGTTTCATACGCGTTCATTCCGGAGGAATAAATAGCTTTCCCGGGTGCAAAAGAAAAAAACTGTGTGCCAAATTTCATCCAAATCCAATCACATCCATACAAACTTTCGCATTTATAATATTACTAGCGGTTCCCCGCGGTTTCACCCGCGTTCCCGAGATAAAAAGTAGCCCGTCTCCTCTATACTGCGTGCTAAATTTCATCACGATCGGTTCAGTGGTTTAGGCTCGAAAGAGTAATACACAGACGGACAGATAACATTCGCATTTATTATATTAGTACGGACGGATATATGTATGGTTCTATTTCCTGTTGATGTTAATTGATAAATGTTGACACATTTGAACTGAGTTGTCAAAGTGGATAAGGTGCAGCACGCAGACTTTTTGTGCGACTCACAAAAAGTCTGTGTGAAATCAAAGGGTTGTGCGCCGGACTTTTTGCTTGTCGTGTGCGTTTACTGTTTAGAATTGTATAGGTTCTATTTTCACAGACTAAAAAGTTTGGCGTGGTGCGGTCTGTCGTCTACGCTGCACCTAATGATAAATGTATTGTAACAATTTTTGACCGTCAACGAGTATGTGTAAAGTAGATGCAACTGGACACAAAAAATGTTTGCGTCTGCGCAGGGAGTGGCTGATTTCATACTGGTTCTATAGAAATCAAATATTCATTGGTAGCTTGATCCGACACAAGACACAAAAGTGTCCACGTTTGCGCTCCTAACTTAACGGATCTTAATAACTTAATATTATAAATACGAAAGTGAGTTAGTTTGTTTGTTTGTTACGCCTTAACTAATCAACGGATCATCATGAAATTTGGCATGTAGATAGCCTAGATATGGAGAAGGACATAGGCTACTTTTATGCCGGGAACGCAGGTAAAACCGCGGGGGACAGCTAGTATTAAATAATGTATGCCACTAATAGCCTCCCAGTAAAATAGCTGGGACAGACTAATGGTGACACTTTGGGTACCTTGGTTACCTACGGAATCCTATAGGTAATAGGAATATAGAGGATATAGTAATAGCATATATTTATTTGTATAATTCTTGAATGACTTACCACTGTTACAGAAATGGGCAAGAGTGGAAACTATTTCCCGTAGAATGCCTGCTTGAAGGATTTCAGGTCGTGTCTAAAAGTAAGATAATTGGACTGTTTTACAAAAAAACTTAAACCGACTTCAAAGTACACTAAGAAGTAATCAAATCCTGATCTGATGACAATGGGACCAAACGGGAAGTGTACCCTTCCAGACAAAAAAAGTATTTTCCAAATATGTTGATAAATGAAGGAGTTATGAGGTAACAAACATAAATAAAAAAAAAAACATACAAACGAACTGAAACCTCCTCCTTATTTGAAGTCGGTTAAAAACACATATGTTGACATGTTTCCATCAATGATACCAAAGCTGTACTGTAATCTCAGATTACTTGTGCTGTAGTTACATCGATGTTCGCAAAGTTATAGAAAGTATCCCCTTGCCCCTTATTACAAAATACAACTATGTTTAGTAAAACCAGTCGCACCGTCTTCTTCTAACGTCATATAACAAAAAGAGACGAGGCTATTAAACCTATCAAGATGTCTACATTACAAGTGAAATAGTTATTAGAAATGGACAGAAGGCCAACATTTTCAAAATGACAGAACCTACGCTGGCTTTTAATAGTATTATTTTAAGTTTATAGTAGGTAAGTACATAAACAAATAACAGATACGTAGGCAACGTAGTTTTTATAAATTCAATCCCTAAGCTACCACCTGTCGCGGGTGAAACCGGGACGCAAAGCTATTCCATAATGAACACAATAATAGACACATTTAATACATATAAAATGCTTTGTCCTGAATGACTGAACGAATCAACGCACAGCCTAAACAGCTGATCGTAGAGTTTCAACTTGGAGGGTGTGTTCTTTATATGACGTAGGCATCCGATAAGAAGGGATGTTCCAAAATTGTACCCCTAAGGGGGTGAAAAACGGGGGCAAAGTGATTCCTTGGTCCACTCTACTTCAAAGTTTGCATAAACATACTTTAACAGAATTGATCGAAAACGTGTTTCGTATTTTATTGAAACTCCTCGCCTAACGGGGTTAAAAGGGGGTAGAAAGTTATTTTAGGGGTGATTTGC
The DNA here is from genome assembly GCA_947623365.1 of Achlya flavicornis. Classification (NCBI taxonomy): domain Eukaryota; kingdom Metazoa; phylum Arthropoda; class Insecta; order Lepidoptera; family Drepanidae; genus Achlya; species Achlya flavicornis. Next base: position 13,812,175 of record OX392482.1, read on the forward strand.
ATCGAAGTTGATATCAATACTAGGCTATCTGCATGCCAAATTTTATGATGATTCGTTGAGTAGTTGAGGCTTGAAGGTTTAACAAACAAACTCACTGTCGCATTTATAATATTAGTTAGGATAGGATTAAGATCTGTAGGAAAGTATATAAGTAGGACTGTAGGATAGTAGGATTTAGAAAACGTGGTTGAAACCGAAGTAGAGAACTAGCTAGATGTATCTTTATTTTTAGTTCTATTACCAGACACACAGTAGTTACCCTGAAGGTTATCAATCAAAACTAAAGTCAATAGCCATTTTCTGAACAACATAAGGCAAATTTAAAATTCAGTTTATCCAAAATATAGGTATGTGATGAGAGTAAACTTTAATTAAACAAACGCTTACATTTCCTAGCGAGCTTTGTTTTCAACAAAATTGGACATTTGTAATGACACGAGGACACGACGTCACACGTGATTTAAGGTAATTAACATTTTACTCGGAAGCGATTATTGTGACCAGAATTATAATTTGTTTAATCATTAATTAGTAAGATATTTAAAAATACGACGTAGTCGTTAAACAAGCTTACGGCCCGCATAATGGTAAGCGGTTACCGTAGCCGAATATATGCCGAATGATGCTGGCAACACCACTCACGCGTTACCGACCTGCGCCCATGACCCAATGAGCTCTGCCAACGTTACTCACGCGCAGGGACCTGGCGGAATTGTGTAAATTATACACACCAGCCCCCCTAGACAAGATGGTTGTCGACAATCGTCATCGTTAGTAAACGATCAACCTTTGTATGGAATTGACATAGAGATTGTTAAAAATCACGTGATATTTCGATTTGAAATGTCAATCCCATACGTTTGATGAACGTTTACTGTCGATGACTATTGTCGATAACCATCTTGTCTACTGACCCTGGCGCCATTCAAACAAGAAGTGAACATAAACTTATTTGGCTGCGGTATTCTGTAAGGTGGAGGTATTTCTCCAGTCGAGCTGCTCTTTGAGCGAATAAACGTTACGTTCTAAATCACTGGATAAAAAATCTAAATCATCGGCTATTTTTTCTTTTGATTATGAAAAATGCAAGGCACCAGAGACCATCTGCGTAAGTATTGCCACTAAAGCATACACTCTGGTACTCAAATGGAAAGTACCATATGTTTTCTCACTTCTATTTATCCAGAATAGTACTGGAGCTGATATAGTTGCTCACCACATGAGATCTGTGAAGTGTTACCGGATTCAATCCCCGCCGAGGAAGTCGGAAAAGCGAACTGCCATTAATCCTGATTGGTGCCGGAGCTCGTCATCTCTAAAGAGGGGCAATTGAATGTCAAAGCTACTGAATCTACCAATCCAAATTGAAGAACACATACCTAGGCTGGTATTAGCTTTTGAATTTGTATTTACTTTTTTGGCCTCACTCCCGTGTTGCGCGCGCTCTATCTCTTGCGCGTTAAAAAGTGTAACGTTTTGGACCCATTATATAAGCATGATCTTTATTTAGAATAACATCGACTTATGAACCGATTTTGAAGTATTTGATTGATCTTTATGTAATGCTGGTCGACATACGAAATCTAAGCTGTAAAAAAGTCAAAAAATACTGCATATGCGGTTTTTTTTTTAATACAAACAACCATCGATGTGTTGATTGATAGACTCAGCCTGTCCATTCCCGTCCCATTAACTGGGCCTTAATGGTACAACTTTTTCAGCCGCCCCAAATTGGTCGTAGGTCGTAACTCATAAAAGTCTGCGCTCCCTTCTAGGGAGAATCTAACGCGTAAGGGTGTAGAATCCATATGAGTCTTACCTTCCTTATAAACCTTCTAGTTCATTACAACAAAAATTCTTCTATGGATAAGCAAATGAGGATGTTACGACCTTTTAAATAATTTAAAAGGGTTTGTTGCGAACGAGCTTGGACTATCCGCGAGAGGCCCTAATAGAAGTCGGTAGCGTCAGTCTCTAGAAATATCTAATTTTGCTGAATGTACCTATACTGTTTGTGAATTTTCGCGGATTTTCACGAATTATTCATCATTGCTGTAAAATTGTGCCTTTCCTGGGCGATCATAGCTCAGGGCCAGTAGACAAGATGGTTGTCGACAATCGTCATCGTTAATAAACGATAAACCTTTGTATGGGATTGACCTATTCAAATCGAAAAATCACGTGATTTTTAACAATCTCTTATGTCACTCCGATACAAAGATTGATCGTTTGCTAACGATCACGATGATCGACAACCATCTTGTCTAGGGGCCCTGTGGTAGTTACGTCGCGTCGAGACAAAGATCCCGGGTTCGATCCTAAATGAGCTTGAGCTTTCGGTGAAGGAAAGCATCGTAAGGAAACCATAGCACGGTGGTAGGGTACTTTGCAGTACCCACCTGGCTGGCTACCACCCTCAAGTTGAAAATCGATCGCCAAGCACCTATCGGTGTGAACCGACAGTTGCACTTAAGAGCAAGTTCCTTCTAGGCTTTGTGTGCGTACCACCTTCGGCCACATCATCACTTAACACATCACACAATAAAAAAAAAATACATAACCTGCGAATCGCTAACAACCACTGTTTTAGGCAAGTTTTCTTTTGGAAACATATTTACACACTTGCTCTTAAAGTGACATTTATTGCACCGTATTGTTATATATGCAGCCGTACTATTAGTGATTTTTTACTTAACATTACCGCACAATTTTAATAAGGTATAATCCCGATTATGTTAAGTTTGTACCTCACTGCTAGTGATATGTGTGTAGACGAAGCATTCTTAATCCAAACGTGTAAAACAGTTTAACAGCGGATCGCTGTCAAAAAAAAAACCTGCGGGCCATATTTCTTAACATTCTCATTTTGTGGTAAAAATCTACTTCAAAAAATACGTCCCTTTTTTCGTAGCAAGTAATAGCGTCAGCGACTGCCAAGCGATACGAACACCATGTTTAAAGTTCTGTGGTATCAGGATTCAGTGGGCGTAGTGCAGGCAATGAAACAACGTAATACTATCGCTTCGGAAAGTCCCGTATGAGGAGAAGAAGCGACGCAACAAACTCGCTCATGGGCCCCGATAGGTTTACTGTTATAATATTACAATTAATTACATATTCACTTCACTTCACAATCTTAGACTTAAATAAATTATAATACATTACAGAACCGGGTAAAACAACGATCGCACTGAGCTGTGGTATATCTCGAGAGCTTGATAAAAACTAACCCTTACAAATACAAATACCCACACTTTTATAAGCTACTATGGTCAGTGTTGCCACATCACTCAATCCTTCTACCATAATAATATGATCCAGCCAATATGAATAATTATCTAATAAATATCTAACATTCGGCCTTTCCTGACTTCAAGTTTGTCCTCAAACTTCGTGTAAACAAATAAAGTTATCAATATCTTACATAAAATAATACAGATAAACATACACCACTTTACTCAGATGGACCCATCAACATCTACTACTCTTTTCTCAGATTGATCCATCAACATCGGTTCACCTATCCCTAGAGCTTTTTATTGTATATGTACATACGACAGTGTATACAGGCAGTTATCAACTCCAACCAAAATCAATAATCAAATCTTATCTTATCTATCCCATCTATCTATATCTATTCCTTTATTTTTGGCATAAAGTGTAATTTAACATTCCACGAGGTGTAAGTAGCAGATTGCGTACGACATGCAAAAACATTTGTTATTTAACATTTTGGATTAACAGCATTAAAATATGAACTAGACACGATTAAATATTAAAATAACTCTGTATATCCTTTCCTTTTCTTATCTTCATATTATTATTATTATTTATATAATTGACCAAAATTACATGATAGGTACATGGTTTTACATTACCGCCTGACGAAAACCTGAAAGGCTTGTGTCTGGTGAGAGTTCATTATACATATTGACTATTATTATAGCTTATATTGCGGGACTTACGCTACAGATACACAACAACATTCATCCCCTTCCATTCCCATATGAATTAGACAAGATTATAATTAAAATATATAATACAGTTTAAAATCCAAATTTCTATTTATCGTTATCTCTATCCTTATCTAATGTTTTTTTTTTAAACTTTCCTCAACTTTCCTAATAATTTCTAATCTTTCCTAATATTTTCTAATCTTTCCCTATATTTTCTAATATTTCCTAATATTTTCGAATCTTTCCATATAATTTATAATCTATCCAAATATTTTAGAAATTTCTTAATCTATTCTAATCTTTTCTAATATTTTCGAATCTTTCCTAATATTTTCGAATCTTTCCATAAATTTTCTAATTTATACTAATCTTCTCAAATCTTTTCTAATCTTTTCTAATCTTTTCTAATCTTTTCTAATCTTTTCTAATCTTTTCTAATCTTTTCTAATCTTTTCTAATCTTTTCTAATCTTTTCTAATCTTTTCTAATCTTTTCTAATCTTTTCTAATCTTTTCTAATCTTTTCTAATCTTTTCTAATATTTTCTAATCTTTTCTAATCTTTTCTAATCTTTTCTAATCTTTTCTAATCTTTTCTAATCTTTTCTAATCTTTTTCAATCTTTTCTTATCTTTTCTAATCTTTTCTAATCTTTTCTAATCTTCTCTAATCTTTTCTAAACTTTTCTAATCTTTTCATATCTTTTCTATTCTCTCTTTTTATTCAGATGGCTATATCAACATCTATTCATTATATTCAGATGGCTATATCAACATCTATTAATATTATTCAGATGGCTCTATCAACACCTATTAATTTTATTCAGATGGCTCTATCAACACCTATTAATTTTATTCAGATGGCTCTATCAACATCTATTAATTTTATTCAGATGGTTCTATCAACATCTATTAATTGTATCTAGATTGCTATATCAACATCTACCCTCTCTTATTTTTCTTTGTAATTGCTACTAGTCTTACTAACTATTTTCATATAAGAAGTATCTCTTCAAATATTCATTTACGCTCTTGATTAACTACGCTTATTTTTTTATTACGCTATTTCTTAAAACTGCATATCTATCATCAAAGTCCAGTCATCAAGACTGCATATCTGACATCAAGACTGCTCGTCTGTCATCAAGACTGAACGTTTTTCGACAAGACTGCACGTATGTTATCAAGTTTCTATTTCTGACAATATTTTATTGAAGAAAACTGCATGTCTGTTATCAAGACCGCATGTTTGTCATTAAGACTGCACATCTGACATCAATACTGCACGTCTGTCATAAAGACTGCATATCTTTCGTCAAGACTGCACGTCTATTATCAAGACTTTTCAACACAAGATTTTATTGAAGAACTTATTTGCATTTTTGTTGAAGGGTTTATAAATAAATGAATGGACATCTGCTTTTTTATCATAATTTAAACCTGTATCTTATCGAACCTAACTAGGATAAATTCTGTACTTTGGTACCTACATATTTTAATTTTTCTCTCTCTCTCTCAATATTATTTCATCTCCATCATAAATGAATGGACATCTGCTTATTTTTTATCATAATTGAACCTGCATCTTATCGAACCTAACTAGGATAAATTCTATACTTTGGTAACTACATCTTTTACCTCTTCTCTCTCAATATTATTTCATCTTATCAGTGTCCTTACAAGTGTTTTATATATTTTTATAGCTACATGTTTTTTTTTTTTTTATAAACTACTATTCCTTATGTTGCTGCTGTTAAAGCGGAAAGCTAAAGCCTACGTCGTAAAAAAACATCTCAACTTCCAAATCTAATTTTCTTAGCCATATTTTTCACGCAAATCATCCATCTCTTTTTCTACTTCTATTTACTACTATCTACTTTCACATTCATACCTCTTTTAGTCTCAATACCACGATAACAATGTGATCCGAGTTCGACCAACAATCCAACTCTCCGATACGGCCTCACGGTGAATCACAAGTCCAATCTCATTCTGGTGTGAAAATCTCTACCTGAAACCAAAGAAGTTCAGCACAGTAATAGATAATTTCACTCGGCCATTTCTGCCTACATTTGCGAGCCAATTTTGCTATTAATCGATTTAGTTTGAACATTTGCTAACGCTTACTCATATTAACCAAAGATTTAGAGTTAATAACTACTTATCAACTTTATGAAGGGAAAATCACATCAATTCAAACAAACTAAAGTAAACCCAGGAAAGAAGTAAAGTTAGTGAAACCCATATGATATTACTAAGATCAAGAATCATAACAGCTCCACCAAACACACTTTGCTACACACACACTACCCTAAGGGAGAAAGCCTCAGCATTATTGTTTTAACTTCTACAAAACAAAATTCATACCGACATGGTATTTAAGTATATTATAATGTTGTAGCTTTTTTAATAAACATTTTATGAACTTTTTTTTTTTTACATAATTATTAATTTGACAGAAACTTGAATGGTTTATTGAATTTGTAATGATTTATTATTGTTATTATTTAGCTTAATTATTATTGTTAATTTGAATTAATCATATGTAACATTTGTTAAAATGTAGTCTTATCCATTTGAGCTGTCTTAATGTAACAATTAATTTTAATATTTGCACACTGAAGCTCGGTAGAGTAAGCTTGGAACTCCATATTTTTTGCCATCAATATTTTTGTCACTCTTATTCTCGCAAATAAATTAATTTCATTTCAAAAGTACACCACTCGAAAGCTTTTGCTTACAGAGTAATTTACTACTCGGGCGCCAACGCTTATTTTTAAAGTGCTACGTCTACTAATCTTCTAAAACGTAAACGTCAAAAAAACGAAGCTGAACTCTACATTGAACTCTACATTTAAACTCTACATTGAACTCTACATTGAACTCTACATTGAACTCTACATTTAAACTCTACATTGAACTCTACATTGAACTCTACATTGAACTCTACATTGAACTCTACATTGAACTCTACATTGAACTCTACATTGAACTCTACATTGAACTCTACATTGAACTCTACATTGAACTCTTCATTGAACTCTTCATTGAACTCTACATTTAACTCTACATTGAACTCTACATTGAACTCTACATTGAACTAACATGAAATCTAACTTGATCACTAACTTGAACTTGTACTTGTACTTGAACTCGTACTTGAACTCGTACTTGATCTCGTACTTGAACTCTAACTTGAACTCTAACTTGAACTCTAACTTGATCTCTAACTTGATCTCTAACTTGATCTCTAACTTGATCTCTAACTTGATCTCTAACTTGATCTCTAACTTGAACTCTAACTTGAACTCTAACTTGATCTCTAACTTGAACTCTAACTTGATCTCTAACATGAACTCGTACTTGAAATCTTACTGGAACTCCTTGAACTCTTAATTGCACTCTAATTTGCACTTGAAAGCAAAAGCGAAATTCTAAAATTAACTCTGACTTGAATTCTGTCTCGAACTCTGACTTGAACTCTGACTTGAACTCTAACTTGAACTCTGACTTGAACTCAGACCTGAACCAACTTTAACTCTGAATTGAACTCTAAATTGAACTCGAACTCTAAAGTTAATTCTAAAATGAACTGTAAATTGAACTCCTAATAGAACTGTAAGTTGAACCCTTAATTGACTCTAAATTAACTGTAAAATTAACCCTTATTTCAACTCTAAATTGAACTCCGAATCTCTAAATTGAACCCTTAATTGTTCTCTAAATTGAACTCCGAATCTCTAAATTGAACCTTTAGTTGTTCTCTAAATTGAACTACGAATCTCTAAATTGAACCCTTAATTGTACTCTAAATTGAACTGTAAGTTGTATCCTTAATTGAACTCTAAAGTGAATTCTAAATTGAACTGTAAATTGAACCCTTAATTTTCTAAATCTACATTATAAATGATACTAGTCTTTAGAACCTTGAATTAAATTAGGAATAGTAATACTAGGACCGCTTCATACACACAGAAGAAGGTTGTTTTTCACCCCAAATAACAGTTTTTTTTTTTACTGAACTATTAACATTAGAACTTATAAATCATTTTTTTTTGTAGTAAATTAAGTAAATTCTTGTGAATTTAAAATAAATATCACTAAATAAATTAAGCACACTTTAGATTTTTAGTTGTTTTTGAGATTCTTTTTGGCAAACCTTTACTAGCAAGTTCTAAATAAAATTATTCAAAAGAATCATGCTATTCTGAAAAAAGCTTTTAAATGGCTTATGTTTAACTATCTGTCCTATTATTTTTGTATAAGCTGTAAGTTTCTCTTAAAATCCATAATATTTACTGAAAAATTAACAGTGTTATTTTTGTTAACTTGAAATCTGATTCTCGGGAGAAACCTGTTGATCAGGAACTTTAGCCCATACGTTTGTCTAATATGCTACCTATACATAACCCATTACATAACCGTTACGTATTCAATTTAAAAGGATTATTAACATTTACACACTCAAATACAATTTACCATTAACTTCATACCACTTTTGCAACTTCAGCTTAACCCAGCACGACCCTCATAACTGAACACCACTTATTCAAAGTTAATTAATTAAATATATATTTTTTTTTGTTATCCGGTTTGTAGTACATTGTCTTTTGAACGACCTATAGATATGTATATAACCATAACTATGTCAATAGATCTGAGGAAATCCCGTTCAACAAAATATATTTATTAATAAAGCAACCGGCAAAATGAGGAGAATCACCAACTTAGATAGCTAGTAATAATAAATTTATCGCACAATTAGTTAATAGTACTTACTTCATATTTAAAACTAAATTTTTACAAAGTGTCGGTCTGTCTTCCTTCCTTCCTTTCTATGTTAATAATTTTATATTATATTGAATTGTTACACCCTTATTATACGGCCATATGAATAGCATAAATACCCAACTTACCTATACATATTACAATAAATAATTGAGGATTGATTTTACATTTTTACACTTATACTTTTAACCCATAAAATCTAGCTAACTTGACTATATTTTCAACAATAATTAAATTATTTAATCGTTCCCCAGATACTTTCGCAGTATATTAGCAATCAATATGAAATCGACTCACCAGATAGTGTTAAAGCAATTTGTATACACCACAATTCAGGCACCACTACATGTACATCAGATAGCCACTCGCATGGCACACCCGGCGCCAACTTGTGTCACTGGCCGCTACCAGCATGAACTATACTGCAAGCGTGCCACCCGCGCCGCCATTTGTCTATTATTCCGACTAGCACGCGCATGTCACAAACTCGCACAAATACACTTATTTTAGGTAAAAATAACTTGATTAAACTTTGTTCTTTAGTTCTTTACTTGTTCGAAGTTCTCAAGAACGTGGTCTTTTCAAACTATGTGGAAACAACCCAAGTACGGTTTACATTGCCTCTCTTTATCCCAATTTCTGATAATAGCGTCAGCGACTGCCAAGCGATACGAACACCATGTTTAAAGTTCTGTGGTATCAGGATTCAGTGGGCGTAGTGCAGGCAATGAAACAACGTAATACTATCGCTTCGGAAAGTCCCGTATGAGGAGAAGAAGCGACGCAACAAACTCGCTCATGGGCCCCGATAGGTTTACTGTTATAATATTACAATTAATTACATATTCACTTCACTTCACAATCTTAGACTTAAATAAATTATAATACATTACAGAACCGGGTAAAACAACGATCGCACTGAGCTGTGGTATATCTCGAGAGCTTGATAAAAACTAACCCTTACAAATACAAATACCCACACTTTTATAAGCTACTATGGTCAGTGTTGCCACATCACTCAATCCTTCTACCATAATAATATGATCCAGCCAATATGAATAATTATCTAATAAATATCTAACACAAGTGTGTTGAAAAACGTCGTATGATACGCATGTGCATAGATCATTCCACTCTCGGCTCAATCTGTTGCTCAATACCACATCAATACCGCCTCGTGTGTAATGACCAACTTTGCACACATTTTGAGGGTCGGCAACGCGCGAATTATACCCCTGGTGTTGCGGGCGTCCATAGGCTACGGTAACTGCTTACCATCAGACGGGCCGTATGCTTGATGGCCACCTATTTGTTATTAAAAACATGTCCCTATCACAATGCTACTATTATGAAAAGTAGCTTACAGGTCTCGGGGTCAACGTAGTTTATTAGTGAAAGAATCGGATCAGTGTTTTCGGAGATTACCACCTACATACAAACTTACAAACATTACCTCTTTATAATATTATTCATATATTTATAGCCTAGACTATTATTTACATAGTGCTCCTAAACTAGGTCTAGATAATTACGAAACGCACTAAACCCTATATACCCTAAAAAGGCCCCACTTTATGTACCTAGGGTTACTGAGTACGTAACTATCTAATCTTACTAAATATAGGTAGGTAATATACCTATGTCTAACTTTTAATGATTTAACTGGTCACCTATAAAAATATCATAGATAATATAATAATATTCTGTCCCCCGGCGGTTTCAACCGCGTTCCCGGGAGAAAAAGTACCCTATATATACGGGGATAATGTAGCTTCGTAGGTACCTATTAGGGAAAGAATTTTTCGATTCCGACTGGTAGTTCCAGAGATTAACGCATTTAAACGAACAAACAAAAATACTCTTCTGCCTTAGTTAGCTGTATAATATTTGCTGACTAAACAAAGTAGATAGGTACCTATAATAACTTCAGATCTTACAATGCCTAATGCCCTTTTTTTTATTATACACTAACTCTCCCCCTCGGTTTCACCCGCGTTCCCGGGATAAAATAATATAGCTTTCTATTAGGTGAAAAAAAAAAACGAATCCGACTGGTACCAGAGATTAGCGCGCTTAAACAAACAATCAAACTCTTCAGCTTTATTAAATTATTATATGTATAGATAGATAGACAGATCCAACCTTGTCATATAAATACAGCTACATTATCCCTAAAAGATATCAGTCAAGAAAGAAAGCGTTCAAGCGTTACGTAAGTTAGGTATCTAGCTATTAAGTTCATTTTTATAAAAATGGAAGTAAATCAACAAAAATAGGGATATTTGTCACCCCCACATAGCTATTTTTATTGATTAGTATGCATTTATAATGGCTACATATAACACGTGTCTCGCTGAAAGCGTCCGACCTTGAAATTCATTACCTACACTATATACTGTACTACCTATATAGTTCATACTTTAACATATATATACGTAGGTATAACGTCTTACGTAACACTAACGTAAAGTACAAACATCGATTCCTGATTAACTAGCACGCCCATAAATGATAACTTTAAATAAAGTTTACGAGATAATAAACAAATGCACAGTTTCATAATAACATCGTAACAAAAAGTAACCTAAAAGTAATTAAGGATTTTGTGCATCGATTTCACCGTGATAATCGTTCCGGAGTGAGTGCTAAACGCGTATGAAACATAGAAAAAGTTAAGTTTTGTTATGTTTTAACAAAGACGAGTGGATTCGTGTCGAAAATATATATCTTGGAGAGGCCCAGCGAGTCGGGCGGCGGATGTTATATATGTACGTAGATAAAACCTTCCGCCGTAGCGAGCGCCCCTGGCGGCGGCTCAACGAAACAAACTTCATGCCGCGTACAACCCTCCGCACAGGTTTTGAACGGTCCGATCACATTATTATTATATTGAATTATTTATTTTGCATGGGAAGTTCGAGTTGTACGTTTTTTGTTTGTTATAATCTAAAACTGTTGAATATTGACTTATTCAAGTATCTTTGGGGTTTTTTGACTAATGGTAACTTGATATTTAGATAAATTGATGTTTATACGATGCAAGGTTTTCGGATTCGATAATTAACAGGGATTGGATCGGTTTGACATAATGATTATTTTTAGGTTTTTGTTTGGATTCGTGTTCGGGTATACTTTTAGATAACGAAGATTTACCCCCTTATTCATAATGAAGTTATCAAACGTTGATTAGCTAAAATTCTGAAGTCTTTATCTGACACGTGACATTTGGTGATCGAAAGAGTGAGACGGAGGACACTATTACACTGATTTAGTTAAAAAGCGATTATTAATAAGGGGGTTAACCTTTACAGTATAGGTAGTATTTGTTATGAAAATAGTAATCACCGAGTTTATTGCGGATTCTCTGCAGAAGAAACCTTCCTATTTTTTTAAAATAAAATTCATATTTTATTACGGACTAGGTGTCCCCTAAAGTTTCAAACGCGTTAACGGTATGAAAAGCTGTAGGTACGGTATAAAATAATACTCGGGAATAATGTAGCTTCCTATTAGTTATGGTTCAAGAGATTAGCCCGTTTAAAATAACAAACAAAAAAACTCGTCCGCTTTATCATATTATATCTGTATTAAATACAAAAAGATAGGTTATGATACCTTTAATAGATTCCCTTTCTATCGCATAGCTCTATCTCTTTTGGAAGAAGGCCTCTCATTTGATCGGTATGGGACGGCTCCGGTACATGGCGCGCGTTCATTGGTATATTTTCGTACCTAAACTGCGGAATCAACCAGGCTAGCTTGACCTGGTATAGGTTAAAAAACACAATTATGTCTCAGACTAAAGCGTTTTATTGGGCATTATTTTATTAACGTTGAGAAAACAATAATAAAAAAACAAATTAATTTGAGATCTCTAATATTTTTGGAATAAAATTATATTAAAACTACATATTTTTAAACAAATAAGCTAGAATTCTTAAATTCCTATGATTTTTTTCTTAATTTATACGATTTTTATATACCATATTGATGGTCATATTGGTCGTATTGATTGTCATAAAAATATTTGCATTAAATGGCCACAAATTATCACTAACCGGTTGACTACTATTATTATTCAAGATAAAATCAAAAATATTTTCATTCATGTTATAAAATAAGATTTTTTTGTGGGTTATTGGTAAATAAAACTAAATTAATACTAAATATTCATTTTATTCAATCAACTACCTATAACAATTTTTCTAGAATCCTTTAGAAAATGCCCATTCCTGCAATTGAGTAACAAAATCTCCTTTAACTTCTATTAATCGTGCAACTTCGTGGACTCTAGTTTCTACATATCTTTTATTTTTAACTTTTAAATAATCCTTTATTTCATCGTTCAATAACCATATATCCCCTTCAATTCTTCTTATTTTTGATATTTTTCGTTGACCTCTGAATGTTATATCCAAATATATGGGCAATTGAGAGTTTTTAGTTCTTGCAATAAAATATGGAAGATTTTTTGCTTCTTCTTTGGGTGGTACCCAGCCAGAGGGATAGCTTTCTTTTGGTGTGACTTTTGGTATTGTCTCGAAGGGGAGAAGTCGCTCGACGTATTTCCATTCTGGAGGATTTTTTACTATTTCGTAATCATACTGTTCTTTAATTTTACGCACAAACGGAGAATGTGCGTAGTTTGAGTATTGCCTGGTTACTAATGTCTGAAACAAAAAAAAATGTACACATATTAAATTACACGTGGAATTACTTATATGTATTACCAAATAAAACAAGAGTTGGGTCTAATATTTTTCAATTTTTTGGTGAATTTTATTTAAAAAAATATTATGGATTTTTTATATAAAATCTTTATTTTCATTTATTACGTATTTTTATTTTTATTTAAACTATGAATTTGCTTTTATTTATTAATTGCCAATTCATCATCCAAACAAATATTTTTCCAAATAAATCGATTACATTTTAAATAAACATAATTTACAAATCATCAATGTCATTCTGAAAAATAAAATGTTAATGCATGAATGCAAGAGAAACCTGTTGGGAGGGGTGTACACCCATAGTTCTGTCACATGTCGCGGTCAAAGCGACATTACAGCACGACGCGAGTGAAAATATAATAAAATAATTACCGATTGTGATCCCTGGATGTATCTTGTACCAGAATCAGTCGAGTTGTTCAGGATTTGTCCAGGTTTTCCAGCAAAAAGTCGCGCAAACGCGCACCGTGAACGCAGCACCGTCGCCATTTTGAATAGCGAATAGAGCGAATTGCTACAAGAGAAATAAGAACTATATTATTCGTTTCGAAGGAAACATTATGGCGGACGCCTGCAGACATTTGGGCTTTTCAAAAATCGTTTTCTAAGTTTGAACGCGTGTTTATATTGAACTTTTTCGCATATTATGGTGCGTTGTGTATCTAATTAACTGTTTATTGTGGTTTTTGGAGTTTCCATTGGATAAATTGTGAGTATTTTGTGTGGACATAGCGGAGCTGCGCCACGGCTAGGGAAATGATATGGTGCTTTCGTACGGCCGACGCACACGCACTCGCTCAGCTGTAGGTGGCGTTAGGTGTCACTCCATCTCACACTACCAAAACATCAAGTTTTTCATGAGTTTTCCGGCGCGATTTTCTATGCAACCATCGATGTAAACAATTATATTGTACCTTACGACTCTCGACTACTGTTTTGTGAGAACAAATAAACTCATTTAGACGTCGTACTGTCCAAGTTATTGTTGAAATATTGCGCGAACTTGTTGATTACCGCGCACTCGCTTTTGTTTACGATCATTTTTAGATGAGATTTTTAAATGAATTAAAGTAGAATTTGCTGAGAATGGTAACGTATTACGTTAATTCAATAACTAAAGTTATATTTTATGGAAAAATAATAGACTTTAGTCTTGTAATTTGGGAGTAATGTACCTAATTGTTTCCCAAGTGGATTTTTATTACCACGTTGCAAATTATTGTGTTTTAATGTTGTTAAACGCGTCTTTGTTACGTTTCAGGTCCAAATGGCCTGTAATATTGGCGTATTATGGCTCAAAGTCGTCAAAATACAAAGGTCAAGGAGTCACTAAGGGTCAAAAGTGCCAGTTTATTGAGTAAAGACGACAGCGGTTGTGATACCTGCCCTGAGGAGCCGGAGACAGACTGCCAACATCCAGACACAGACACTGAGAACCAGGTGTCAGAGGGAACTAAGCAGAAAACACCCGGCAAAGCTCGGGGAGTGTCATTGATCAAGCTAAGATCAAATAATAAATCCAAACAAGACATTCATCCCTTACCTGATGTCGGAGGAACGGGAACCTCTCCCACAACACATTCCAACATGAAAACTAAACAAGCCAAGGATGAACAAGACAAAAGTCTCGATGAAGAAACCATTGTAGAACCCAAGACCCGTGCCCGCAAGAAAGCCTCGGATGTCAATGATGATGACAAGAAATCCAGCCAAGATGAACCTAAAACATCCAAAGACAACAAGAAAACTATAAATAAACCTAAAGCAATAGTTAAGAAAAGACCTCTTGGTATCAGGAAGACCCTGAGAGGAAAGAAATCCGCACCAGTCAAGGAAAAAGTTAAAAATGTCATAAAGCAGAAAGTCACTCGAGGGAGAAAGGCAGTGCGAAGAACTGAACCTATAAATTCTCAAGATAAGGAAACCGTCCCACTGATACCGGCCTCTGAAATCAAGAAGGAGCCTGTTGATGATACATCACCTTCCAGATCGTGTAGCCCCAGAACAGCTGGCAGGAGACAGAGACTTAGTTCTGATATGATCATGATGAAGTCTATGCTTGGGGATTCACCGAGCAGCCTGGTGCTTGGGCCACGTACCAGCCCTTATTCCATGCGTTCCGAAAGAAGTAATAGCCCTTCACTGTTTGATGGCAAGAACCTTCGGAGCGGTAAACCTAGGAAAGTCAAGAGTAACCTGCTGAATGAAGTTGTGAAGAAGGAGCAGAAGAAGAGACGTAGACTACTTTCTGATTCCAAGAATTCTGACACAGCTGAAGGTTCAGAGGATTGCAAGAAACTGAAGAGAGGGCGCTCCTGTTCCCGTGATGGCAGTGAGATCTCAAAATGCTCAGATAACACTGAATCAGACTTGAGTGAAACACTCAATGACACAGATAGCAAGGAGCTCAACAAAAAATTTTATAAATCTAAGACTGACCTAGATGTAGATATTGAAAATAATGTACAGATCTCGACTATTGAAAAAGTGCCTTCTCTAAATGTTGACTCCAAGCTACCTGAATCAAAACCGGATGCTGAAACTAGTTGTATCATAAATGAAAAGAAAAAGAGTAAACTGAGCTTAAAAAGAAGTACTTCATTAGACTCTGACAACAATAATAGTAATAGGATAAAGTTAGAGAATTTAAATTCATCAGACATAGAAGACAAATTATTGTTGAAGACTGAAAACAATACGCTTTTAGAAGCTCGTAGTAGTATATTGACTAGTATGTCGAAGACATTCAATTCGAAGGAGGTGTCGAAGAATATGAGGAAAGCTAGACGGGGTAGGAAAGCGGCGGCAGCGGGGAGGCCCGCGTCTACCACTACAAGTTCGCCTCCGCCTCCTGCGGTTCCTGCGGCGACCTCTCCTCCCGCTGCCGTCGTCGCCGCCCCCGCCCTCGACCCCGCCCCCACCCTCGCCCCAGCCGCTACTTCCACCCCAGCGGCTAAAAACTGTATAACAAGCACTATAACCAATGACTCTGCCGATGAAAAAATTGAAACCCTCGAGACATTATCCAAGGAGATTGATGATCTCATTAATAATTTAGACCAAAATATTGACCATGACCATGCTATGGCCGCTGGAACAAATTTAATCACAGAAACTTCCCCTGATATGCAGACTAAATCAGTTTCTAAGTTTTATAGCTTAGCTAAACCTCTTAATAATGGAGCGAGCAATACCAATGTTGCTCCTGATACGCCCGTTAAAGATAGAAGTGACATAATATCAATAACTAGCGAAATTACGCCGTCGAAAAACGAAGATAGTGAAAACATTAGGCTTCATTATGAGGAAGATTCAGTTGAAAAAGCAGATGGAGTTAAGCATGAAATAACATACAAATGTAGCACTGTAGCTAGCATTGATAAGCTCATGGATAGACTGAAGGAATTTGAAGAATTGGACAAGAGAAGACAAAGACAGGAGTCTGAGTCGAAATCAAATGATAGCAGCAAAGGCATGATGGTTACAAATGATGTTGTATTGATTACAAAATCTGGAGCTGATATCAAACCATTAAAAGACATCCAGTCAGTTCGCTCTCCTGAAAAAACGTTTGAAAAGGAAAATGTGCTGAGTTGTTTTGAAAATAACTCTGCAATATCAATAGTCAAGAGAGATCATGTAAGAAAATCAATTGATATTGACCTACCTAATTCTGTAACCTTGATAAAGAGGAATAGTTTTAGTTCTAGAAAAGAATCAACAAGCTCAAATCATTCAAAGGACTCTGATGCTATTAGTATATTTGAGAAGTCTCTGGGCAAAGATGTGACATTGACTGAAATAAGGAAATCCGTAGATAAATCTGCATCTAGCAATCAGGTAGACTTGCATCCGTTTGCGACGTTACATCCTAATAACCCCACGCAGAGTTTAGGTGGCGTCGTATTGGATTCCAGTCAGATATCCATAACACCTCGAGTGATGAGCGAATCTAAGCTAAATAACAACGACGTGCAGAAAGTAACCAAGCGGAAATCGCGAGAATCTTTGTCACAGAAGTCTTCTGAATTGACTAATGAAGAGGAAAAGATGGCCACATTGGAAAAGATTAAATCACCCTCTCATCAAACGATGTCGCCGGCTATTTCGATTACTCCGACACCGGTTGCCGTTAAAACTCCCGAGATGAATCCCCCGACTGTTGCGATAAAATCTCCAGAGATTACCTCAACACCAGTAGCCGTAAAATCTCCTGAAGCTGCAATGATTGAAACGGAAGCTTTGCCACCTCCAACAGAGAATGTAAAATCTATTCCGGAAGACATACCGGTCGCGACAGAAATACCGCAAGTCGACAGTGCCAAGATAACTGAGCCTGAAACAAAAGTTGATGTCCCAGAAGTAGAAAATACTATAATAAATGAAACCACATTAAAGATTGAAGAGAAAATTGAAAGTCCAGTTGCAGTAACTGTCCCTGAAAGCGAGCCGTCGGAGAAAATGGTTGTTGATGAAAAACTAAAATTGGAGGAAAATATTGAAGAAATACCACAAGACACTGAGGTTACAGAAGAAAAAGAAGAATTAAAAGAATCTAAAGCTCCTGAAAAAGACGTTAAACCTGAAAAAATACCCGTAAAGCCTGCGAAATCGGCACGCAACTCTATCGAGAGTCAACCAGGGACCAGCAACATGTTGAATGAGACACCAGAGAGTCAGAAACGAAAAGAGAACGTTCTGAGAACTCTAGGCCTGCTGACTCACAAAGCGGCAAAAGAGGCGAAAATTGAGAAACTTAAAGAAAAGGAGAGGATTTATTTGATGTCAAATAAAACGAAGGGTGCTAAATCTGGGTCCACAGATTACACTGGCACTCTAAAGACTGTGATAAAACTGAATAGGGGGACAGGTGATAGGGAAAGGAAGAAACATAGGAGCTCTTTGAAGATGACGTTCCAGAAAAGCAAGTATAGGTCCGGGAAGCCAACTCCTGAGGTGGGCGAGCCTTGTACAGAGGATGCTGCTTACTACACCATTGAAAGACGCGAGGTAAGATACAATTATATTTACCTTCATTTTCTTTTCAGTAATGGTAATTTTATCACTGTAAATCTATGTTTCATATTAAGTTCCTTCTAGGCTTTGTGTGCTTACCAATTCTGGCATTCATATCATTTTGGTATGATTTAAAACTTGAAGTGCTTTTCCATACAATGTCCGATACATTGTTAGGAATCAATTGTCAACATATGTTATAAAATACTTTAAGTTGTGATAAGTGAATTGATAAACTACTTCTTATAACCAGATACAATTTGAAAGCTTCAAAACGAAATTAACAATAGAGTGTGCCTGTTATCCACTTCCCATAAAAATAAGACAAAATACACTTCATTAGTTAATCATATGGCACCCAAAATAGAAATATCACAAGCCAATTTATTATTTTATAAAATGATTCACATTTAACTTGGTTCACATTTAATTTAATACCTTCTCTAATCGTAAAAATCAAAATCATTGTTTGTCAAGCTATAATTCTAATAGTTAAGTAAATAGAGCACACACTATTTAGCTATGGATATTCGAGTATTGCATCTTACACAAGATGTTCTATATAAAATTGATTTTCTTGTCCACAGGGCTTAGCAGGCGCAACCTCAGATGGTGGGCAAAGAAAGTCACATTACAGTAATCGGCTTAACAGTTATGGTGTGTGGATACATACACTCACCCCTCATCCCGTGATTTAGTGCAAATATGTCCAGTATGGCATCCTATATACCATGAAAAACTATAAAAAAATATGCTATAGGATTTCACTTTACAAACAATCGCTTTGCTTCTTCTGCAAAGAATCGTTTCTGCTAAGAAGCGCTTATACAAAAAAGCCAGTTTCTGAACGCCAATCAAAGTTAACCAGTCAAATATTGATTCATAGAAAAAGAGTATACATAGATATATACATAGGTTAAACACTACTCCACTCCAAAAGGCAAAATAAATTAAAACACAGTAATTTTAAAATGAAAATTATAATGACTAAAAATGTCACAAATAAATCAGTATACTGCTGAAAAAAATGGGTTTATTATTATATTATATTTAAAATCAGTATTTCCATTAAAATTAATTACCATTTCAAAATCTTTGATTGAATATTATGTCCCTAATTCTATGATAAAACATTGTCATCTTTGTCAATTCATGTCATTTATACTTTTAATCGTAGATTAAAATTGATGAGACTTCAGAAACTGGGTATTTGCAATACAATTTATAGTAATTTGATTTGATTTTTATTCATATTTGCGCTCAGTCACATATCATACTGTCAGGTTTATTTAATTTAATTTTTATTTGCCAAATTATGTATCGAATAATGCGAAGCTCTAGCCATTGTGTAATCAACCTGCTGCCAATTAAAAATAATATTTATTCAGTTTTATTAGAATAGCAAATTAGTAGCTTGAATTATTAATATGTAAGTATAAAAAAAAATTGAGCATTTAAAAATGGTCAATATTTGATGAAATTAGATTTTCTATTTTTTATCGAACTTTCCAAAAAACCTGACAGTATACAGGTTGCCGATTTAAATACTTTACATTAAACTTTAATAATAATATAAAAATGTATTTAAATCTGCACCATTCACTAATGTATTCACTGGAGTAGTAACGTCAATCTAGTTTGTTTAAAAATCTAGATTTATTTTATCTCCACATCTAATACACACATGAGAAGGTAAAGGTATATGGATCATGGAAACTTAAAGTATTTTAGACTAAAAAAAAATTGCTTTTTATGATGAAAAATATGTAATTTCTAGACCAGTCTGTCAGTTTTTCTTTATAAATAGATGAAAAAGCTAATTCAGTCTGTCTAAGATACTTTTCCAATATTTGTATGATCCTTTTGCATGAATGTTTGTTGGTCCTGTTAATGTCATACAATGTTGCATGATAACAGATAAGTCTTAAAAAGAGAATTACAATATTTGTGATAATTATAATAACATAAAATACTAGTAAATAGCAAGTTTTACGATGCTCAAATGTCCGTAGTGGTAATTTTATCCATTTTTAAGTCAAATAATCCGAGTCCAAAATAAAGATCAATTTTTTTTGCCCTTGAATCTCTGTAAACTTTTGTAAAGTTTTTTTTTCTGAAATTTCCCAATTTAGTACCCAAAAATCCAATTGTCTGAAATTGGGAATTTACACAGTTTGAAAGCAGTCTAACAACCGCCCTTTAGTCGGTACATTGCTGTTAACAGACCCTGAAGCAGTTCCGGAGCCGGTGGAGCCGAAGGAAACCCTCAACCTGGTCATCCCGGAGAAGGCTTCTTCGTTCAGCATCCACCCTGGGCGGCTGTGCCAGGACCAGTGCTTCTACTGCGGAGGGAAGTTCGGACTCTTCGATACTCCTTGCCATATAGCGCAGATTAAGAGCTCTGAGAGGCAGAAGAAAGTTTTGGACAGTAAGTTTTCTTGTTACATTAACTACTGCCCCGCGATAAAAGGTGTCCGTTATATGTCATTCCAGGGTATAGTCTATCTATATGCCAAGTTTCATCCAAATCTTTTTGTGTTATTGAGTCACAGACATCCAAACTTTCACTCCCAATTTTAGTGAGTTCTCCATTTCAGGGATTCTCAAACTTGTAGCCTCACAAACCCCTTTTATGTTTCCTCGTTAAAAAAGAAAATATGTCAGGCCAGTTGGTTGGTTAAGATTCCATCTTTCACTCCGTAGGTCAGATAACACCCGTTACGCGGGTTCGATTCCCGCCCATGATATGCAGCCAAATAACTTTATGTTGTGTTCCTGCGCGTGAGTAAGGTCGCTATAGCTCATTGGGGAGGGGGGAAGGGGCGATGCTTTTTGTGTTGCAAGCGTCCATATAGCTACGGTAACCGCTTACCATCAGGCGGGCCGTATGACAAATAACTGACGTAGTCGTATAAAAAAGCATTTCTGCAAATCTCCTCCCATCCGGAGTCCATCCTCACACATTGAAATCAGAATTGTTTCGTACTGTGCGGGCTCAAAGGAGCTTCCTTCCGCGGACGCATGGAATTGGATACAGCATGGGGTTCTTCAAAAGGGGTGTGAAGAGATTTCTGCAGGGTCGGCAACGCGCGGGTGATACCCCTGGTGTTGCAAGCGTCCATAGGCTACGGTAACCGCTTACAATCAGGCGGGCCGTATGCATGTTTGCCACCTAAGTGGTATATAAAAAATAAAAAAACTCATTGTCTCTGTTCAGACGAGGAGAAGTTGACGATAGACAGTTGTTTGTGCGACGCGTGCTACAGACATGTGGACCGGCGCGCCAACTGCCCCTCGTACCGCAAGCGGCCCATCGTCAAGCACCATGACGTGCCCCTCCTGCCCTCCACCTCACCGCTTAATATGTAAGTATATCTTTAGAGAATTGTGAGGAATGATTTGATGTTTGTTGTGGTACTAGGTTATCATGATTAATTTACCTAAAATGATTCAAAATTAATCAACCATAATTTTATGAGAGAGGTAGAGCATAGCGTTTATTCGCTCAAAGAGCAGCTCGACTGAGGAAGTACCTCCACTTTACAGAATACCGCAGTGTGTAAAGTTGTGTTCCTGCGCGTGAGTAAGGCCGCCAGAGCTCATTGGGGAGGGTGGAAAGGTCGGTAACGCGTGAGCGATGCTTTTTGTGTTGCAAGCGTCCATATGGCTACGGCAACCGCTTACCGGATATCAGATGGGCCGTATGCTTGTTTAACGACTAAGTAATATAAAAATAAAAACACTTTGTTTAATAATGGTGCTGATTCTGTTGTAAATTGCACCAAAATAATTTTAGTCACATCATATCTTTTTCTTACAAACATTATTGATAAAGGATAGAACATTTTTAAAGCTGTCAAATTAGTCTTTGCCGTCTTAATTTGCGGGTATTTAGACGTAACCGCGATAGATGGCGACTAAATTTACATTGAAAACAAGCATTGGATTAATTTGACAGGACTACATTTCTTACATCCTTCTCTTATTTTCTTTTTTAGAAAGAGACATAGTGAGACTAAAGTTCTTTAGTTGTAAACAACAGAATCAGCACCAATATTAAACTATCGGCATGTCATAATGGCCGTTTTGACAGTCAATATCTATACCACAGCCAAAAAGAGGCGCATAGCGAGACGAGAATGTCAAATACGCTAGATTGTCTTTTAAATGAACTGTAAAAAAAACACTAGGCTGTTATATTAGTGTTTTAACGTGTCTAAAATGTGTGTTCCGAAGCACCGAAGTTCCTCAACCCGAGAAGCCCCGAAGCCCCCCGCTGGAGGAGGAGAGCGAGGAGGAGCCCCCCGGGGGGCCGGCGGTGGCGGGCGGGCCGGTGGCAGCCCCCGCGCAGCCCCCGACGCGCGTGGCGACGTGCCACACGGAGGCGTGCGCGGCGCCGGCCGACCACTCCATCCGCCGCAAGTGGCTCATCAAGATGCGCTCTAGTGTTAACAAAGTGGTCAGTACAATATCTGCCCCCAACTAAACAGTTTACGTTTTTCGAGATTCCTTTTTCCGCTATTCTCTAGGATTTGGCCAACCAGTTGGGCCAGTTGGCGCAGTTGGTTAAGACGTGGAGTCTTAACCTATAGCGCCGCAGGTCGTGGGTTCGATTCCCACACAGGACATACATTTGTGTGCATGAACATATCTGTATGTCCTGAGTCTGGGTGTAATTATGTATATTAAGTATGTATTTACAAACAAAAAATAGTATATGTATTATATCAGTTATCTGGTTTCCATAGTACAAGCTCTGCTTAGTTTGGGATCAGATGACCGTGTGTGAGGAATGTCCCAGGATATTTATTTATTTTATTATTTATTTATGTCCACTTGAAAAATTCACTCTGTTTAGCTAAGTAGTACTTATAAGTCTGTGATAAGACCTGTCTTAATGTATGTTTCGGAATGCTGTGCAGTAAAGAGAACGGATGAAAGACGATTGCATGCAGCTGAGATGAGGATGTTGAGATGGATTTGTGGAGTGACAAGAATGGATAAGATAAGAAATGAGTACTTAAGGGGAAGCTTGAAAGAAGCGCCAGTGACTGAAAGTTAAGAGGGAACCGTTTATCATGGTATGGATGTTATGAGGAGAAATGAAAGCCACGTCACTAAAAGAGAAGAAGAAGATCGAAAAATAGATGGATGAATTGTATGAAAGATGATATGGGTAAGAAAGGAGTGCATGCTGGTATGACGGATAGAAGAGACGACTGGAAGAAGCGTACATAATGCGCCGACCACAAATTTATCGGGAACAGGGCTGGCAGATGATGATCTAAGTGATACCCTTTTTCAAAATCAAAGGTAATTTATTTAGTTTAGGCCCTGGTAAGGCACTTATGAACGTTAAGTTGTTACATATACCTAATTAAATTTACCACCGGTCCGGCTGGTGGTGTTTGTTCCTTACAAACTTAATCCTCAGTAACTAACTAAGAGTACGAGTGTGTATTTTTAGTGTATCTTTTTTTGTATTTTATTTTAATTATGTTATTTAATGTCTGCGTCAAATGGCGCGCAAGAATAAAATGTTTTTCTTTCTTTCTTTCTACACTAGTTAGTATAATGTTGTGTTATTGCAGTTGAAGCTGAAGGGCGACTACCCGGGGCTGCACACCATCCCGCTGTGCGGCGTTCACTGGCGTGCACTTGCCCCGCTGGCCGCCTGCCACCTCTGCACCCGCCGGCTCCACAAGCACCACAACATGCACATAGTGCACCATGTCAGTATATTACGATCATCGAACCATTTTGACGGGCCAGTTGGCGCAGTTGGTTAAGACGTGGAGTCTTAACCTATAGCGCGGCAGGTCGTGGGTTTGAGTCCCACACAGGACATGCATTTGTATGCATGAACATGTCTGTATGTCCTTTTTTTTATTTATGTATATTAAGTATGTATTTACAAACAAAAAGTAGTACATGTATTATATCAGTTATCTGGTTTCCATAGTACAAGCACTGCTTAGTTTGGGATCAGATTTTTTAGAGAGGTAGAACGTAGTGTGTATTCGCTCAATGAGCAGCTCGACTGGGGAAGTACCTCCACCTTACAGAATACCGCAGCCAAATAACTTTATGTTGTGCAAAGTTGTGTTCCTGCGCGTGAGTAAGGTCGCCACAGCTCATAGGGGAGGGGGGAAAGGTCGGTAACGCGTGAGCGATGCTTCGTGTATTGCAAGCGTCCATATGGCTACGGTAACCGCTTACCATCAGGCGGGCCGTATGCCACTATATAAAAACTCAGTAGATCGATAAGGGTATGTACATTATTGTACATACATGAGTCTAAGTATCGTTTACTAATTACCTGTCACCCTATATATTGTATCTGAAATAGTAATCATTACTTGTTATTATGATCAAATCTAGAGCATATGCCTACGTACTTTCCGCAAAAAATCTTTATATCCTTATCCTCATAACTTCGTAGCTCGTAGCCATTTCGTAGACACCTCTACGTGCTACGAAATATAAAGTGTAAAACACGAGCGCGCTTGACCTTTTCCATCTCGCTCGCACATATACGATCATATCAACCAATAGATACAAAAATAATAACATGGGAGAGGAATAAAACTAAATAAAGAAATACCTATATCATTATAAAGTCATAAAATCTTAGTATACATTTTTTTTTGTACAACTAAGTCGGTAAACAAACATACGGCCCGCCTGATGGTAAGCGGTTACCGTAGCCATATGGACGCTTGCAACACAAGAAGCATCGCTCACGCGTTACCGACCTTTCCCCCCTCCCCAATGAGCTCTGGCGACCTTACTCACGCGCAGGAACACAACTTTACACAACATAAAGTCATTTGTCTGCGGTATTCTGTAAGGTGGAGGTACTTCCCCAGTCGAGCTGCTCTTTGAGCGAATAAACGCTATGCTCTAGGTACCACTCTAAAAAGTAAAGTAAAGTTATTTTAACGTGTAGCCATAAACAATCGTGTCTACACTGGCTTCCGCCCGCGGCTTCACCCGCGTTGTCGAGGGACCTTTTGTCAATCCGGGATAAAAGGACCCTACATGTCAATCGAGAATATATTGTATTTTGTGCATAATTTCATCCAAATCAGTTCAGCCAGCTGAATAAGAATATTTCTACGTTATTTTTCTAAATTATTACAGCGAAATAGTCAGACTATCTTACATATCAGAGGGGATATCAAAAAATTGTAAATTTAGTCAGATTAAAAAAAAAAAAATTTTACCTTGCTGAGTTTCTTGCCTGTTCTTCTCAGTTGAAGGCCGACTTACGAACTGGTGGTAACTTCAGTAGCTTTCACATTCCTACTGGGGCCTAAATTGAATAAATAGCTTTGATTTTGTAAATGGTGGAAAAAATACGATTAGCTTTCAAAAAGTGCCTAAATTTGTTGGGAAAAAGTGACTAGTATGTCGCAATTTGTGTGGAAATAAGTCACTATTTTTGACCCTCTGGTAAACCTGGTCAAAGGGTACATTCCTGACATAATGTTTATGTTTCTCCCCCCCAGGGTTACACGGAACTGAACCCCCACCTGAAGGCGTCGGGCCTGCCGGTGCAGTTCACCGAACGGCCGGTCCTCTGCAAGGCTTGTCGCTACTACTGCACGCTTCTACAGAGGCACAACTTCAACGACTCCTACGCTAGGGGATATAGAAGGAAGTTAGTATACCTTTTGGTCCTTCGAGACATTCCTTAAGGTGAAGATAGCTCAGTGGTAGGGAGATGAAGGTCCCGGGTTCGAATCCTACAAAGAGCTTTCGGTGAAGGAAAAAACCTTAGCAAGTAGAAATTCTGTTGCCTTTCGGTGTTCTGATAGCTGCACTTGAGAGCCAGTTCCTTCAAGGGTTTGTAGGCTTACCACCTTCGGCCACATCACCAGCATGGCATTAGCATGGTGAGATTGCGGTCAATAAGTAAAAAAAAATGTTACAAAATATTATTTTCTTCTTGAATGTTTCAGACTGCTCCAAATATACAACATAGAGGTGCCACCGATGTCAGAAAACGAGCACGAGGAGTCCGCCACAGCTGAGGACGGCAGCGCCAACACTAGCAACACCAAGAAGAAGAAACAACGCACCAAGTCCAAGCAGAGGAAGTCCAGCGACCCCGACAAACCTGACAGCGAATCATCTGACAAAACGAGCGAAAGCACCCCGGAAAAAGATCAACCCCAAGACGAAAATGAAAAACAACCCCTAGAAGAAGACATAGAAAGTCTAATATCCTCTAACAAAATCTTAGTCCCCGGTGCAGTGAAACCTAACGAAACTGGACAAAGCGATGGGTCGGAGACGGAAATGATGTGCGATGTAGACGCACCGTTGTTACATCTTGACAAACAGACGGAGCTGCAGTATCTTTTACAGAAACAGAATAATCCAGCCCAGTTTATTCAGAAGCCTACGACGAACTTAACGCAGAAGCAGAAGAATATTCTTAAGTTGCAGACGATACCTGGGATACAGAAGTCGGGGCAGCAACATAGAATCAATGAGAAAAATGCTAAGAGGTTACACAAGCTGGGACAGATATTTGCTCACAATGAGAAAGTCGTACGAAAGGATGAGCTGGAAATATTTGATGAGAAATCACGTGATGGGATACCTATTCTTAAAAACATATCTCTAAACGACGAGTGCACGATAGAATCTATACCGAACAAACGTCCAGCTGATATAAATACGCTCAAAAATAAATGGCAGATGTCAGAAAGCTTCACTCAAGTCAAGAAGAACTTGAGCGAGCTCTCCAAGAAGTTAACTGTCGAAAAGGAGCCTAAGAAACTATCGGACCAGAAGTACTCGAATCCTGTTAGAAGGTTGGAGACCAATCCGTCGATATCTGTCCGGGAACTGTTCCCCGGCGAGGAAGAAATGAACTTACAGTGTAATATAGAGTTTAATAATGTTAAAGGTGTGACTCCGGAAGGTTGGGAGAAGTGTAATACGTTGATTCAGTACGATGTGGAAACTAGGAAACTGTGGAATGAGTTGCAAAGACCATACGGTAACCAATCTAGTTTCCTACGCCACCTGATTCTGTTAGAGAAATATTTCCGTAGCGGTGATTTAGTTTTATCGCACAATGCGACGCCACACGCGGCCAACTATAGTGATTCTGTGCAAAGTAGGCTGCGAGCCTACGATAATGTTGTGAACGATACACCCAGACGAAGTGAGCCGGCTATAAGCTTGATAGAATTCCGTAAAAAGCCATCTCTAAATGGCAAAAGTCTTTTGAAGTCCAATCAGAATGAAACTGAGAAAGATTCTAAGAAATTCATGCCACCTCCTATGTTTCCGAAGCCTAAGCCGAAGAGCTCTGAGAAGTCTAAATCTAAACCACTGCCTCCGGAACTAATAGCGATAAATACTCCAAATGCTCAAGGTAGGAAGGCAATACAGAATGTTTTGCATAATATCCAGCAGTTGGTCAAGGGTGTGTCTGCGTCTGATCCTACGGAAGTGGCCGCAGCACCGTTGCCTTTGCCTAAGTATGAACCGCCCAAGGAAAAGAAGGAGACCCCTAAAGCAGACACTCCGAAGAAGATCAAGACTACTAGTAAGCCGTGGAGACCAACGCTGATGCCCATCACTCAGGTTAGCATACATTTATTTACAAAGAAAGAAGATTTATAATATTAGTATGATTAAATCTTGAAGAAAAAACATGCATCGAACATAGATTATAGATTTTAATACGCTACCTACTAGATAAATTCAACAGTTTCAAAATCAAAAAGCAAAATCAAAAAGTTTTTATTCAATTTAGGCCCTGGTAAGGCACTTATGAACGTTAAATTGGTACATACAGTTGAATTTACCACCGGTTCGAAATACACTTAAACTGAGAAGACTCCGGCAAGAAACTCGGCAAGGCTTTTTTTTTTTGTCTTGGAAGATCCGTTATTATGTATATTCCCAATGCAGTACAGCATGGGGTTCTTCAAAAAGGGGGTGAAGAGATTTCTGCAGGGTCGGCAACGCGCTGGTGGCACCCCTGGTGTTGCCTGTTTGCTACCTAAGTAGCATTCAAAAAAACCGCATCAAGGAGCCTTCCATGGACAAGTGTTCTTTGTTCCTTCCTGTCTGACACAAAAACTTATTTTTTCAGGAGAACTTGGCCCGTATAGGCCGGGAGCCCACACAGGTGGCTGTGGACGGGCGCAACCTGCCGACCCTCGTCCAGGTGATGTCCTCCGGCAAGCGCTACCACATCACCCTCCAAGACTACAACAAGATGTGCATCATGCGCCGGGAGAAGCTACAGCAGCTACACGACGGAGACAAGAAACGACCTTCCACCGAGGATACCACCCTCATCACTGAGATACAACCCTCCACCATGCTCGGAAATGGAGGAACCGTCGTCCAAAACATCAGTTTGGAGGAGAAGAAAGAAATGCCCGAGTTGCAGATCGGGTCCAACGCGGCGACCATTTTGAAGAATGTTGGCTTGAAGAATATTACTATAGCCCCGATACCGGCTAAGACTGCGACGATTACGTCACAGACGCTTCCGTCTCCGGTCGTCTCGTCGCCATCTTTGCTAGTGACGTCGACACCTATAAAAATACCCCAACTTGGCCCGGCTGTGTCAATAACCTCGGAGACAATTTTGACCCCAAATTTACCAATAATGAGCCATATGATCATGCCTAAAATACCGAAGTCGTTGACGGTGATACCGCAAACTGTGATGGCGTCGGCGCCACAGAGCGTGGTGGCTGCCACCGTGGCGAGCCCCCACATGCCTGTGGCCGCCACCGTGGCGAGCCACCACGTGCCAGTGGCTGCCACCGTGGCCAGCCCCCACGCGCACGTGGCTGCCACCGACGGCCCGCGTCCATAACGAAGTGTTATATTTGTGGTCGTGTAGCGACGACCCGATGTGGCACACAGTGGCCACCGGAACTGACACTGATAGTGTATAGTGAATAGCTAGCCGTAGCCTAGCCAGTGCTACTGTAGTGCGGTGTGATGCAATACATAAGTGAGACACGTTTGAGCCTTAATAATTATATACTGTGTATATACTAGTGTAGGGGATCGGACACTTAGCGCGCTGTGACTTGTGACAAGGATTGTGTTAATTATATTACACTCATATACATATATTAGGTTTTAATATTTTCGTTTGTGCAAATGATATGACGGTTTAATTACAAGCGGTTCCTGATTTTCATAAATTGTTGCCCGACTCGTTTCTTTAAATTTGTGTAGATATAAAATCCAAAACTCTCTAGTCGGGTGTGTAAATGCATTTATAATTTATTGTAAAACAATCTGACAGTTCTTAAGACCCGACCTCGTATCATTTGCGTGAAATTAGACAATTTACTGTAATGTATAGATTTGTATAATGGATATCACTTGAGCATATTTTTTCATTGTTATAATATCTAAGCATAAAACTCATTCATAGAGATATAAAAAAAGAAAAAAACCAAAAACAACTGGTATACGCGAAGGACAGTGCATGTTTTTAAATAATACCAACTTTTATTTATTTGATTTTTGTGGAATTTGTCATAGAAATATATTTTTAATTTCATTCGCTTGTACAGAGTTCACAAAGATTTGGTGTTATTTAAAAACTTACACTTGAATATTCAACAATGTTATTTGGTAAATGGAAAACGGGAGGTTTTCACTTAATAAAATTAAAGACAATATTAAATACTGTATTCATTTTTAATCTTACATTAATATCCTATTTTAGAATTATGTGCTTATAAAAAAACACTATATTCTCATTTCACGAGCAAAACTAATCATTTTATAAAGTTTTTTTTTAGCACAGATAAAATATTCGGGGATTTAAAAAAAGGTTTGAATTAAAATGCAATTTATTTATTAATAAACCTTACAGATTATTTAAAACAATATTTGGTGTAGTAGACAGTTCCTTAGATTATTTTTTATATAGCTAATTTACGTTGATCTTCACATAAAATTATTTACACTATTTCACAAGGGCTTCACTACTTCAAAGCAATAAAAAAAAGAGAAGGCGTCTATGGTAACGAACAGTTCTTACGTAAGTATTATTATCAATTACATAGAAAAAAGCTCAATAATGCCCTTGATTGAATATTAATATTAATTTACAAATAACAGATTGGATTAATCTAAACTACATCAAGTTTAAATCATTTCGTAACACGGGCCCAACACTATTTTACATATAATTACACACACATCAAAATTACAAAAAAAGTGATTGAATTTGTGCCTGACAGAGGAATATAACATTGTAATATACCTAACTAATGATAATATGCTAATATATCACTGTAAATATATCTCTCAAGAGCTGTACTAATGATAAATTCTGATGGTCTATATAATTAAGCGCTCACGGTTGAGAATTTGACCGTTTCACTTATAAAATTGATTTGGATATTGTTGACTTGATAAATACTCAGCATTTTGTAACGGTATTGTTTTCATTAAATTAATTGATTAAAGAAAAATACTTGTAACATACATGAAATATTTTATAAACCCCGCATAATTTCATTATTTCATGATTAAAATTTGTTTCAACAGACGTTTAAATTTCATAGTAAAAAATTTATTCGAAGTTTTAAAATAATTAATTCATCATATCATGATTTATTGGGTTTGAATAAAGATGATATTTTCTTCCATAAAAGTTGAGAACTGAAGAAAACAATACATTTTGTGTGATAAGAAACTATGCATATAAAATATAGTTTGTATAGTTGTTAAGTATAATCTGACATGTTGTCCTGCCGGCCGCTGCCGATCAAAAATGTTCAAGTATTACACATAAGGATAATTCGTTGGATGCGTTAATGGAATCAAATTTATAAGGGGGACGGTATTATGTTAATACATTATATATCTATTGTTGAAAAATTAGTATTTTATTTTGGGCCAACTGTAGGACATGGTCCAATGTTAACACACCGTTGTACAGAAGAATTTATATTTGTTAAGGCGATGATTTACGTAACCCTTCTACATTGTACGTCGAGTGAAGTCGCAGTAGATGGGTGTGGTGACGAATGACAGCACGCTAAGCATTGTAAATAAATCATAGAAAATTAAGTGATTCAACTGTCATGTCCTTCGGAAAGCTACGAAACGCTTATCTTTTGTAAATCTGCATAATTTTTTGAAAATATTTACCTTCGTATTTGTGATATCATGATTCTATTTAATTTTATGACAAGTTCCGTGCTAAAGTAAGTCACAGTTGATAACTCATCGCCTTAATAGATGACTCTGAATGTTATATTATAATAATACAACTAGTATTTTAGTATTTTGGAAGTGTCACGAACTCATTGTTGGTTTTTTACGTGTATAATTTTTCTTATGTTTTTTCTTTCACCGTTTGCGAATTTCGCGTGAACCATGATCAAACTGTAGACCCCTAATAGACCGGATATTTAGTTACTTCCAAAGATAGCGTGTTAGTATACAATATTAATTATTATTTTTTAGTTTTTATGTCCCGCACGCGTTGCGTCGCGTGTCGGAGGTATGAATTTGTCTAATAAACATATCCTTATCTCCCGATATATGTGTTTTAATATGTATACATCTACAGTCAAAATAAATTTGACGGGCCAGTTGGCGTGGGTGGTGAAGACTCTGGTTAAGATTCCACCTATCACGCCGCAGGTCGTGCGTTCGATTCCCACACAGGACATGCATTTGTGTGCATGAACATGTCTGTATGTCCTGAGTCTACAAACAAAAAGTAGTATATGTATTATATCAGTTATCTGGTACAAGCTCTGCTTAGTTTGGGATCAGATGACCGTGTGTGAGAATTGTCCCGGGGATATTTATTTATTTAAATATATCTCCAATTTGGTTACAAACTTTATTTTAATTTTCATCTGTATATTCGCTGGAGTTCCCAGCGTCCTTTTTCTTGGTGTGTTTGGATGCACCCTTAGTTCGTTTCCATTTCATTCTTCTGTTTTGGAACCAAACCTTCACCTGAAGAATTGTTAAAATATCAATACCTTATTTAGCCAGTTTTTGGCGTAGGGAGCGGTAGATTAGCTTAACACATTTTCCAAAATTAAGGGACGGGAAGGGCCCGCCCACGAACTACTTTTTGTAGCTGATATGATTGATAATCGCAGGCGACTTTTTGTAGGCTTTTATGTATTGAACTCTGAATAATTCTATATTCGGCGAAAAATAATCGCTCAGAGATTGTCGTTCGTGGGCGGGCTCCCTAATTGTGGAACCTTTGACTACCAAAACACCAACATTCATTTAAACTAAATTATAGTTGAATAGGTATCGGAAAATTTGCCGTATTTTTTACTATTATCAATAGGCATAGCATAGCCTGTTGAATACATAGGAAACAGGCTAGATTCAACAGTATGTACTTAACGTTCATAGGAGCCTTCATGATCATCATCATCATCAGCCTATAATGTCCCACTGCTGAGCACAGGCCTCCTTTCACAAATCAGGGTGAAAGGGAATGGGCAGATACTCCACCATGCGTCCCCACTGAGGATCGGTGCTCGGTAGGCTAGGGATCAACCTACTGTTGGAGTTTTCAAGCCGCCTAGTAGGCCTCCAACTAGCTTAACGACTATCACGATACCAAGGCTTTACGTGCCTTCCGAAGCACGGAAACGCTCGATTTGAAATACCACGGCGGTCACCCCATCATAAGTGAATACATTTCTTTTTGATTTTGAAGCAAGCCTAGACGTGGTAGACGGAAGGGCTAGTAGCTTTATAAAATTCGACCAATTAGACGGGGGACAGTTGGTGAATGAGGAGAGTTAGCATACCGTACCTGTCTCTCGGTCAGGTGCAAAGCTACAGCAATCTCGTATCGCCTCAATCGTGTAAGATAGTTGGCTCTGGCGAACTCAGCCTCGAGGCTTCGTATCTGGGCCTTGGTGAACGCGGTCCGCTCCTTGCGTGCTCCCGTCGGTGACCGTACTTCTGCAAGAACAAACAAATTGTCAAAATGTCCCAGGTTATTATTAGAACAACAAAAACACTCTCAAAGGCCCTTTGGGATGTTTGTGGAAGTACCTCTTACAGAATACCGGCTTAGGGTCACCGCACACTATAACAGCACGGCTACGCCTCAGCATTTACCGTGACTACCGACTAGATAAAATAGTTGACGCCTCGCAGCAAGCGCAGCCACGAGTCCTGCTGACTACACGCTTCCAGCGAAAGGTCTGCTTTCTTGCTGCGTGACGCCAGCAAGCGGTATCTTGCCAAAGCCGCGCCACCAATTTCACAGCCGCGCCGCGCCGCGCCGCCCGCGAGCTGCCATCTCTCAGGTGGCGCGCTGGCAGCTAGTGGTTGGATTGAGTTGAGGCGGTGCCGGGCCGTTGCTATGATGGATATGTGCTGACATAGCGAGCGATGACCCTAAATCCCCACGGTGGTAGCCACCTGCGCTACAGCGGGCGGCGGGATCGCAGCCAAGTAACATGAGTGTGGTCCTGCGCATGAGTAGGGTCGCCTGACCTCATTGGGAGGGGGAAGGGTCGGTAACGCTTGAGTGATGGGTGTTGCAACGTGGAGGTATTTCCCCAGAAGAGCTGTTTTTGAGCAAAAAAAATGGATACCGTTTTATCGTAAATTTATGGTTTATCAATGGAAAGGCTGTAAGTTCAGCACTACCTACTAAGTACTACGATCTCATCTCACCATCAAATGTTGCCGACCGAAAGAATACCTAATGTAAATAAATTTAATCGACCATCTATAATACCTAGATGTAGGTCTGAATAAGATCTAGATAAATTAAATAACGACATAAACCCCACCTGCATCCAGGATGTATCACAAACACGGCACGACCATAAAACTGGCGTAAACAAACAACGAACGGGGCGCCGGCGCCCGTGGGCCGCGGGACACATCTGCTGAGCATTAGCTTATTGATCCTATATCTAGATAGCCTTTTTAACTCTTTATTGATTGTAGGAAAATTATAAAGTCACTTTTAAGGCAATATCGTTGAATTTACAGGTTGTTTGATGATCAGGCATAGGGTGCGTCGCAATTCGTTGTACCTAGTTGCTCATTGCAAAGATTTACTAAAGTATTTTACGCTAACGATTTACAATTGTAGTTAAGTACCTAACCAGGCTAGTATAAAAGAAATATACCTATACCTATTTAAGAAATATAGATATTAGGTACTCAAAATTCACAAAAACATGTTGATGTGGACTACTGCTATGTGATATCGAGAAGTATTAAGGATTTTTCATTGTGTTAAAGTTTAGACATCAGTCTACATTTCATGGTTTGGAGCCCATATAAATACCATAATATAATTAGGTAAATGATGGCGTAAAATAACGGTTCGTGAAATCATGACTCACGAGGCGTACCTAGGTTCACATGACACAATTTAGTCCCTTTGTTTTCATTGTGATAGTTGGTAGTACTATCTAGTGCATTACTGTATGTAATGTAACCTTTTTTCAGTTTTTTTTTAAATTCTTTTTTTAAGAAGAATATTTGACAAGAGTGTGCTAGTGAAGGGGGATTTTACGGCTTGTTGGTAGCGTTATATTCTCTTTGGCTTGTTGATTATGTAATGGTTGTTGCCCAAGAATATTCACTCATTTTTCCTAAGTTATTCGGGACACTTAATAGACCTACTAATTGTTAGTTTGGTCCGTGCTCGGATGAGGTTTTGGGGTCTTTAGTCAGCCCACAAATAGCACGCTCTCTGGATGCTTCTAGCTTCTGGTTCGAACTGAAGAGGTGATCTGCTGGAAATGCTGGACTATTATTTTCCATCTACGTGTTTAATGCCAGACTGGTCCAAACAGATACTTCTCGACGTTGCCAATATGTGAGATAGCTTTTCTGATATTTTAAAACCTTGTTTTTATAACCTTACTTGAATCAATTTCCTTTGCGCGGTCGGTCACTTTTTTTTTACTTAAAACATTTTTTAACATTGGTGATCATCAGTGGATATTAATTTGGATAAGAAATAATTAAATTTTTCTAACTGTATTTAAAAGAAGACGATTTATTTTAAATTTAAAATAAAATTTGGGACAATATAAATTTTATATAAAATTAAAAAAAAAGTAGTATTTATCGCTATCAGGTAGCTAGAGCTAGTAGGTAGGTAGGTATCAGAAGTAGTCTGTGGGTGTGTGGGGGCTTTTGGTAACCTTAGTTGAAGTTTTTTATTAAGTTAATTACCATACATACGTTTGATATCTGCCTTTCATCTGGTCGATCATCACTCTTCTTCGATCAACAGGTTATAGGTATGAGAATCTACTGTGAGATACGAGAATCGAGGAAGACACCCTGATGCGAGATCAGAATTTACTGCGAATTGACTTTTAGATCGTAGGTAATTAGGTAGGTATATTTCCCAATACCAACACATTTTTTTGTTCTGACGTCGGGGTCGTGACGAATGATCGGGTTCGGATTCTACAATGAGTTTGAGCTTTCGGTGAAGAAAAGCATCGTGAGAAAACCGTGGTAGGGTACTTTGTAGTACCCACCTGGCTGGCTACCACCCTCATGTTGAAAATCTGTCGCCAAGCACCTACAGTGTGTTCCGGCAGCTGCACTTGAGAGCCAGTTCCTTCTAGGCTTTGTGTGCTTACCACCTTCGGCCCCATCACTACTGGAACCAATGCTTACGAAAAATATCGAATGATTTACCTTCTTCACTGAAGCTTGAACTTCCACCAACCGCCTCCCCTTCGGTTTCTTCCTTCACCATCACCTGTCCATCACCCCACTCCCAATCCCACTGCTCCACCTGGTCTCTTGGACCCTCCATGTAACCAGCTCCCATCATCCGGTAGTCATAATACAACGGCAAGTAACTTTGAGGGAAGAACTCTTGACTGGTAATGAACTCTTGCGCTATAATTGGCTCTATATATGTTTGTTCAAGGTTTTCTTCATATTCTTCGTTCGTGTCTTCATTTTGTATTGCGAAATTTGTTTTAATATATTCCATTACTGTTAGTTTTTGTACGTTTGCGTGACACGATATCTACTTACTTATCATTAGCAATGAGACATATTCTATTTTCAACTTTTATCGGCTTATAAAATACCACTATTTCTTCTAACTTTTTCACTTAACTCGTCTTTATTTCATAACTAAATCCCACACGTCTGACCACGGTGCGTGTATTGTTAATTCCTGAATTCAGCGGGTGCTCCCGCGCACCGCGACCGTGACTCGTAGGGCGGGGCTTAGCACTTGGGCGGGGAAATGTTCACAGATACAGATTGGTTGTGAAATGATTTCATCATTTGTCCGTTTGTTTTTCTTTGTTTCAGTGACAAGTTTGGTTTCGTCTCGGGATGAAAAGTACGGGACATTTTGGTTTCTTATACCTAGTGAAAGTATCAAAATCAAAGACATTTACCTATTCAGTTTAGGCCCTGTTAAGGCACTTATGAACGTTACATACAGTGGAATTTACCACCGGAGAAGACTCCGGCAAGAAAGGCAGCAAGGCTTTTTTTTTGTTGTGGAAGATCTCTTCATATTACAGCTTTTTTTCCAAATACTTATACTATATATACCATTATTATGCTTATTCATACAATTGTCACTTAGCCAGGGGGGATGCAAGTGCAGAGAGAAGCTACTACAACCATATAATTCTTGTCGAATCTGATCACTAGTTCCGGACATTACATCTTAGATACATCCAAACTAAAACTTTACCGCTTTATAATATTAGTAGGTACAGATTTACCAACTTGACTAGATAACTTCTTATAATTAATTGTTACGATTAATCCATAACCATGACGCATATAAGATCAGATTAAGGCATTCACCATGCCAGAACAGTGCGCATTTTGATGTATTTCTGGGGCAATCAAGTTTCCTCAAGATATTTTCCTTTACAGGAAAGCTGTATTTTTTTTTATTCTGTGGATCAAGGCCACAATTTAATTAGCAGGATAGCGTTTGTCTTGGTTACGCTGAAAAAGTTATCAATAACCAATACCTTTTTCTCATCAATATTATTTGATAACACATAAATTAATTAAGTCAAATGATTTAACTACAGTAGTAACTATCGACACATGTAAGTTGTCTCAGGATCGTGTAGCGAAATCCCCAGGGGCTGCCCTTTGCCCCCGTGTTCCCACGCTACACTAATGAGAAGCTATTACATGCTTATTGAAAGTTTTATCGGTTTCTCTGAATGTGGACGACAATTCCTATTTATTTCGATAGCCATAATCTTTTGAATAATGTGGGAAGCATAACTGACTTTTAAATAGACAGGCCCTGCCCCCAACCATCTTTTGCATCCTTATCGGTTCAGATTTGCTTGTTTTGAAGTTTTGCCTTTTGACCACAATATCACCATGGTAAGTGATGTTGAATTTATTTGAAATTAATAGTAGCCGCCATAACTTCAATACAAGAAATAAAGATAAAATTGTAACACCTAGATTCAGGTTATCTAAACCTAATAAGTCTTTTCTCGGGAATTATGGTCTATTCTATAATAAAATCCCTCTCGAAGTAACAATAATGTCATATAATAAATTCAAGGATTTTATAAATCAGAGGTTAGTTGACAAAGCCTACTATAAGGTGGTTCAATACGTGGAAGACAAGATTGTTGTAGTAGCTTCTCTCTGCACTTACATCCCTCCTGGCTTAGTGAAAATTGTATGAATAAGCTTAATAATGTAAGTATATTGTATAAGTATTTGGAACAAAAGCTGTAATATGAAAAGATCTTCCACAGAAAAAAACCCTTGCTGTGTTTCTTGCCGGAGTCTTCTCAGTCGGTGGTAAATTCAACTGTATGTACCTACAACTTAACGTTCATAAGTGCCCTACTACGGCCTAAACTGAATAAATGACACAAAGCCTAGAAGTGGGTTTTACCTGCTGCAGGAACACACCAGTAAGTACTTGGCGACAGATTTTCACCTT
The DNA here is from genome assembly GCA_947623365.1 of Achlya flavicornis. Lineage (NCBI taxonomy): Eukaryota > Metazoa > Arthropoda > Insecta > Lepidoptera > Drepanidae > Achlya > Achlya flavicornis. The sequence goes on from OX392482.1 coordinate 13,850,613, forward strand.
GAGGTCACCAGCCAGGCGATTATTACAAAGTACCCTATCACCGTTCTATACTGCTGTCATCTATGGACGGGGGCACCTGGATACTAGCTTGGACCTTTTGAATTGGTTCAGCGGGTTGCTATTAAAACTGTCGACCCAAACTCACAAGCATTTAAATGCCCAGTATAATACATGTCCGACCCCTCGCAGGAAGTTCAAATAGCGCGTATAACCAGGGCGGACACAGAAGCACATATTCTCTCATTAACCCATATAATGCAAGATATATTGCCATAAGCAAACTCTATGCGATATCAAGAAGCCAATCAATTAGTTTATAATCACATCCTGAGATCGATCGGTCTAAAAAGGCCGTTGGAATTATGCTGGATTCATTTGCCGAATTTGCGTTCCGGCAGCTTGACTTGAGAGCCAGTTTCTTTGTAGGCTTTTGTGTGCTTACCACCTTCGGCCCCATAATTACTGACCAAGGTGAGATTGTGGTCAAAATACAAGTCAAGAAGGGCGGGATGCGAGGGGGGGGGGGGGATTATATGCTTCCCACATTATTATAAAAATCAGGTGAAAAATTTCTACCTCTCGGTAAGAATATCATTTCGCAATGCCTGAAAAGAGTTGTTTTATTGTAGAGTTGCGGACATAGGCAGAGTTAGTTGATCTTAATTATTTTGTTAACCCAGGTTGAAGCAAGTGGTTCTTATACCTACTTAACTCAGTGATGCAATTCTTATTATCATTTTGTTTCAAACGACAACAGAATACATATCTAAGTATAACTTTTATTGGAAACGCGTGCGACCCCACAATCAATCCAAGGTAGGCGATGTTATGCCAGCTGCGGCTGTCCATGATCAATACGTTGGCACTTTTACGTTTTATTTGCTTTTTTGTTCAGTTCCAGTGACGATGTCTCGATGGGACCTAGCCCTCGTGTTATTGTGTTGTCAGATATTTAGTTTGTGATGTCATTCGCGTTCGTACGAGAGCGGTGATGACTTGGATATAACGCTTTTAAATATGAGATTGGCTTTTTAGAGATCCGTAGGCCAATGGGAAAAAAACTCTAGTTTTGTCGCGACTCCCTGTTGGTTTACCACAACTCCTTTTACTAATTATTGTTTTCAAAAAGTTTATAAAAAATACTGCGATAAACTACTGAGTGATTTAAGACTGGTGTCTTGCTTGCACCTCTCATTCTCACGGCAACCTTCCATATCTAAGCGATGTGTCCTGTCTGTCTAATGTATAGTGCTCCGAATATCATGTCGATCTAGTGCCATAATCACCTTTCTAACACTCGTAACTATTCATTCGGATGTTCCTATGTAGACCATATAGATTTTCCCGCTGACATGGTGTTCCTCAAAAGAGGCGTGAGATGACTACAGGATCGACAAGGCATTGGCGATTTTACCACATACCACCAGCTTGTCCGCCTCTTAAAATCTCGTATTTCTTCTTTCCATTTTGGAAAATAGCCTACGCATAACCAATGTTCCCATTACATTTCTCATTTTCTAAACAATAGCCGTGGTATATTAAATTTAGAAATGGCATGTGTCAACCCTAGCACCGAATCTGACTGGCCACACTGATTATTCCAGCAGACCCGATTAAAGTCACGTACCGCGTTATTTATCATCGGACACTTCATTATATTTGTGTTGGGAATTATTTTGGACGGTCTATTTTTTATTTGACTATCATTTATGCCGTTAAAATGCAATGAAGATTCAAATGCTATTCTGTTTAAATAGAAACCCTATTACTTACAACATAGATTCGCACATTGTAAAAAGTAAAGTAGAAGGATAGGATTGATATAAAATATAACATAAAACAACAAATTTTAAGGGTTGATTTTTCAATGACCAGTGTTATCCGACTGATAATTTGAAATAATATCAGTTTTTGTATAGACTTAAGTAGGTATCATAGGAACAGTTTATCGTCGAGATTTATATAGCGATTGAGAAATCGGACCTTGACTCCTTAAGGATTTCTTAAATTGAAACAACAAATGAAAATTTCAGATATTTCTTTATTTAAATTGAAATTTCTCGTGAAATCAATAAAAATGGTCACTAAAATTTGAATTTAAAAAAGGCTAACTTGCGAGTCACATGAATGATATCACATAAAATAATATACTTTCCTTGTCTGGATCATAGACGTGAATACGGAAAACATTACAAAAGCTGTTTGGAAGCATTATTTTTGTCTTTTAGTTTCATTTTTACGACTAAATTAAAAGCATAAGCCTCTAGTTTAAAGAAAACAGTACAGTTCATTCGAAAAAACATATCAAATTAATTATAGGAAAATCTTTTCCTTCGGATACAATAAGATACAAACATAAAATACATAATATTAAAGAATGTGCAGGAATGTATTCAGCCTTACAAATTATAATGTGTCAACTTATAGTTTTAGATTTTTGTAAAAATACATAATCACGTACAGCTTGATCGTGGCAAGTATTACAAGGCATCACATATTTTTATAGCATTATTTATCGCGCAATTCACAGACACCTAAGCTTAGATATATGTACTTATTTGATTGATTACATGATTTGTCTAAAGGCATTTAAACACTCATTTGCTAGAATAAAATCTTAAACATAAATAAAAACACTGTGACATGGTACAGTAGGCCGCACATAGATTATAATTATGTAGACATATCCAAATGCTCTGTGTATTTGATTAAAATCTATTTCATTTCATAACGAATCTCTCATTTATTTGCACTGACTTAGCTAACTAAATTAGCGTAGTGTGACCTTGGCTGAATAAAATTGAATCTATTTCATAGGGACTGTATAAAATACAGTAAAAAAAGAAATAATCATTGATACACTTTAATTCAGTCCAAGGAGTTTAGCAAGCGTGAAGGAATACGATACCTACTTATTATAAGTTAAAGCCTAACGTGTCGCATCTTTAAAATTATTGTTCTATGACAATATCTTCCTCAGTCAAAACACACAATTATAGTCTTTTACTCAATGCAGTAAAGTTTATAATGGTGTGTAAAAAAATATCACACCTTTTTCATCAAATCAAGCTTTGATGAAGGGATAATTTAACTGTGCTGTTGATTTTCTTCAAAGAATTATGTATTGTCGACTCTATACCAGTGTTACCCAACGTCGAGATTTCGGGTGTTCACGTCTGTAAAGTCAATATCCTGACCATAGTATAAGTAGTGTATCTGATGATATTTCTGGTCGACGGCTACCGAGGCTGCTGCTCCCTCGGTGTTCCCGCTGTGGAGTCAGAATTACTGAGCTCTGACAGGGAGCTTGCGCGCTTCATGCTGGCAACACACAATTAAATTCCATTTTTAAAAACTGTCATAGAATAAATTAACTTCGAATTATCATGGATAGATCCTTTGATGTTACAAATTGTAGGTATTTTTACTTACCTGTTCATACTCCATTTAAAAGTCCCCATTTTTCTTTAAATAGCAGAATATTATTGTTTAACAATAACTAAGAATACCTATATCTCGCCTACTCAAATTCAAATTCAAACATTTATTGCATCACAGGTAGTTATAAACATGTGGCCTCATCTAGGGCATTGCAATACATTAATAGAAATAAATAACCTAAAGGTAATACAATACAATACAATATAATAATAAGACGCACCGCTACATTTCAAGAAATCTGTCTGAAAAAAAATCTTCTAGCGAACAATTGCAACTCTCTACAATTTAGACAAAATACTGAATAAAAAGTTCAAGCAATTGGAAAATACTGCTAGTTTAGTTCTAATATCTGTTTCCAGGCAAGTGCAAGAACATTGTAAAGAGAGACTAGCCAGACGATAGCGGATCCAGGAATGAGCATGGTTTTCACAAGTTATTTATTTATAACTTACCTACTTTAATATTTATTTCCTTATTTCATGTACTTTTTGAGTAGCCTGTAGTTTTTAATAGTATAATAGTAATAATTTATTTTATACTCGAAATATACTATGAATTTGTAAATTTTACGTGTAGGTATGTGGTATTTCTGGTATATAAGAAGTTCCATTTACTTATTCTCCTAGCATATTTTATCCGTGTCAAAGTTCTTCATTCATTATAATACATGTCACGGCATTTTTACATGTCTTTCTATTGTTTATCATCCTCTCCCCTCTCCATATTCGGCACTCTGGATCCGCCTCAGCTATGTTTACCTGTCCGGGTGGGTGAAGTCTACGTCGGGCGGCAGGTGCGCCGAGTGGCGTCCCGCGAGCCGACCGAACAGTCGCGCCGACGACCGCCTCAACGACTCGCGGAGTTTACCGAAACTGCCGCTGCGTGACACACGCTGCGCGCCCGACACCTGCCCCCGTGTTATGCAATTTACACTCCATTTAAAAAAAAAACAATTCAAGAAAAAAAGTAGGCTGTATGGATTGTTTCCTTCGTCTGAATTTTGAAACTTAAAAATCTGATGTAACTGAAAGTTGGCGGTAATCTTGATTTGAATTTTGAAGAACAAATTGAATCGGTTTCGAAATGAAATAATTAGAGGGCTGTGTTGAAATTTAACTAAAAATACAGTGGATATTCATAATGATATATTGTGTGTAACTAAGATGTACGATTAGTGAAGATGAAATTTACAGAATCAGTGTGATAAGATGCTGTCATGCATCTACAGACGACTAACAGCAAAAGCCGTTATATATGTTGATTTGTGTATTATGTTAATTTGTATGTTGGTTTATTCATGCATTTTCACTTTCGTGTAAGTGGGCTATAAATTGCATAACACTGTAGACTCACCTTTATTACAATTAAATAAAAATAAAACGAAAAATAATGTTACATAAATATTTATTAACAATTTAAAATTACCGATCGACAGTAAAACCTCAATTTTTAATTTAAACATTGTGACATGGGAGGATGTTGCCATAATAAAAAAATGGAGATTCTTTTAGTATGTTTTGTATACTGCAAAACCTTATGCCGATGCTTTGTGTATTATAATAATTATTGTGTACATAGAGTAAAAAAAACTCACATTCTCAAGCAGCACCCACATACAGATAAAAAATCAATGTATATAAAAAAATACTATAATATTCTATCACCTATAAACTCTCACATAAAGCTTAGACCGATATTATCATACTCTAACACTGGAATGAAAGTTGAAGCATACAATTATTGACAATAAAATGAATATTAAAAAAAAAATCTTGACCATTGGTTAACATTATATAACTTCCGACGATAATATAAAATCACTATCCTGCATTCCATTACAAGAATACAATTCGATCAAATAATATCAGCAAATTAAAATTTCAATATTGGTAAGCGAATAAAATATAATCATCGTTGTTTAATTACATGCGCGAATTAAAATTATAAATAATTCTGACAATCCACAATTATACACATAAATGCAATAAAATTCAACATACGATTCTTAAAAAATACATTTTATGTGACTATTTTTTTTACTAAAATTAGTTACATAAAATGTAACGCGTTATGCGACTTCAAAACGTCAACATTCTAAAACTTATACCCCAATTTACTAAAAACTGTAGTTTTAAAAATGGAGCACAAAATCTTAAACCGCCACTCAAATTACTTGCAAACATTATTATATCTTTTCTATGGGACGGTTCACTCATGCTTTTATAACATAATCTCTCTATCACACATATTTCTTGTATTTTTTTGATGTTTTCATTTTATTCCATAATATTATCCCTAACGCATGCTAAATAAATAATACTAAGCTATTAATAATGTCGGCCATTTTGAATTCTGTAGCGTCGGTTAGGTTAGATGTTAAGAATTAAAATGCGGAAATTTATTTTTACCGGTCTCCATTTTAGTTTTCTGTAAAACTATTTTGCCATATTCCTAAAAGTACGTTAAATTAAAATACCAAATACAGTGCATATTATTATTTATTGCAATTAGATGACAGTTACTAGTGTTAACCCTTAACCTCTATAAAATTCAAAATGGCGGGCTGATAATTAAGTGTGGAACGTATTTGATCCTTCATTATAACAATGAGCGAGTACGTTAATTATTATAGAATAAGTGTTGAGCGATGAATATGATTATATAATTTGATCCGAATAATTATGATGTCGAATTCGACATATGAATTACTCAACCCAAATTCCACAACACAAAGGACCACCTACGTGTAAAGCGAGTGAATACTTAAAAGCTAACTTCCTAGATCTAGGCCTAGACTAGACTACTGGTGCGGCGTATTGCTTCCCGTGTTGAAACCTAACGCATTGAACAGCTTTGACTTTAAGTTCATGCGCGGTTCACTCGCTTGATTCGAACCCTATAATGGAAAAAAAGAAAAACAAAAAATCAAAATAAAAAAATGTGCAAATAATAATGAACGCGTGTGATGTGAATGTGTGTGAAGCAAAATAAATATGATAATAATACATTTAAAACAATATTTACAACATATATATGATATGAATGTCGAATTCGACAATGGAATTATTTATGTTATGTCGAATTCGACAATTCGTCAGTATATTCCAAAGTAATGCTACGCTGCCAAAGCATAGTTTTTTTTTATATAAAAAATTAGAATCAACTTATTTGATTTATTTGATAATCAACTTTCACGCATGCTTTTTTTATTTACTTGATTGGTCATTATCTAAAACAAGCTTATCAAAATGATTAGACCTAAACCACCTAAACGATAAACCTAATAGCAAGCGATCACGCGAATTGCACCCAATCATAGCCGATCTGAAATGTGCTTTAGTGAAGCGTGATAGTGTTTAAAATCAGTTAGGACATGACAAATGAATGAAGCCTGAAATATTTTTATTGCGAATGCGTGCCACCGACCACGAACATTGGTGCAAACGTTTGGCCAACACAGTATTATCAAGCATTAGACTATAATTTAATATAAAAGATATTTCACATGAGACACCAAGGAATGCGTTATATGCCGCTAGAACATTCATGAACACCCCAATGATTGTTTATCAAAAGGGCTTAAGTACATTGTAGCCTTTTTCAACGCTTGCAGTGTGATGGTATGACACTTGGTTTTTGATTGAATTTAAAGTAAATTTTTGCTAGTTCGATATGTGTCGTAACTAGTTTTGTATGAATTTAATAAGAATGCAATTAAATTTAAAAAAAACCGTGAGTAAAGATCAATACCCGAGTCTTACTGCGATCCAATTGAATCCAATTTGAATCGTTTTTATATCAAAGAACGTTAGAATTCATGAAAAAAACATTAGACAGAAAAACATTTCAATTTGGCTAGATCTCTGTAATCCTGCAATTAGAATACTTAAATCATGCATTCACGAAATAAATAGTAACATTTCACTGAAAAACCGAATCAAAAACAACGTGCATCCATCTGGCTGCGCGTACGCATCACACAACGACAAGACAGGACAAGACAAGACAATGAGAGGCTATAATGTATCGTGTGGATACTGTTGGGCCTACTGGTGGGGCCTAACCTCTTCGTGGTGTTCCTGCGGGTCGAGCGGGTCGGCGGCGGCGCCGTGGCGGCCGCTTCGAGCGCGGGACTGCTTCACGATGTCCAAAGCCTATTCAACGGGTGTTATCATTGTTACTAACTCATTACCCTCTATTTTAGAGAATTTTGACGATAAAAAACAGTGAAATTTCAACATAAGTAATGGGGTACAGTAATTTTAAAGATTGCTTAAAATTTTGCGAGTTGGTGTCGAAAATGTTGACAATTTAAATCTAAAAAGGTGGCTTGTAACTTTTATAAGTTATACTCAACGGGAAACATAGAGTTAGAATATTATAAATCGATAGCCTTAACAACGTTACCTTGAGGCGATATGCATTAAAAGATATATCGTACACTAGTTGATTTACAATCCGACAGAATGTCGATATCGTATCAATAAAAAAATGTATTTTAGTCGTTCAAACTATGTACGCGCACTTCGTTTCATAGCATTTGGACCGTACCGGTGCTCACGGACCATAGTCTAGCACATTCGCTCTATTGAAATTCTAACTCTATGACCTATGTTGATTTTAAAACAGAAAAGTCATCCTATTGTATTGATATATTCCTTTGAACTGGATCCATACTTTTTCAAGCATCATTCAAAGATTCATTGCAATGCAAAAACCCCCATATTACATGAGATGTTAATAGAGTCCTGTAAACCAAGTTTTGAGATAGCCCCGGATATATCCAAAACCTGTGTTTACTAGACTAGGTTTAAACCATCTACGTATTATGGCTGGTGTTTTAAAAGCCAATTACTGCAGTACCTGTAATAAATTCGCTATTATAGTGTTTTATGCGACGTGAAACTTACTTGTTGTACGTGCTAGGCAGCGTGCAAAACCAATCGTTTTTGTTAAACCTGTGCTTACTAGCTATGTACTTTATATATATTTAAAACAAATATATTAAATAAATAATAAATAAATAAATAAATATACTGGGACATTCCTCACACACGGTCATCTGATCCCAAACTAAGCAAAGCTTGTACTATGGAAACCAGATAACTGATATAATACATATACTACTTTTTGTTTGTAAATAAATACTTAATATACATAATTACACCCAGACTCAGGACAAAACAGACATGTTCATGCACACAAATGCATGTCCTGTGTGGGAATTGAACCCACGACCTGCGGCGCTATAGGCTAAAGACTCCACGTCTTAACCAACTGCGCCAACTGGCCCGTCAAATAATATAATATTATTATATAGTTTTCATATTATGTGTTCACTTGTCAAGCAAAGTAAAATAACTTTAAAAATATACTTGATATTGTGATGTGATAATGTTGCTCTCAAAATTCAATAAATATAAAAAATCGGTGCAAGAAAACACTTGTAATTGAATTATGTCACAAGTTAAATGATATAATTTAATTATTTGTTAAAATGTACTTGTGTGTACGTGACAAGAAAATATTGAACTACCTACCTACATATTAAATATTTTAAGCTAAGAAATACATTATACTATAAAAAAGTGCGAGTGAGTTTCATAATTCTTTTGCTGCCTGAATAAGTCAAAAAATTTATCCTTTTAGTAAATTACATTAACTTTAGAAATAATCACCAAATTTTCACTTATTGATCGATCATTTTAATATCCACAGATATAAATCTAAATAGATGACGCGAGTGTATGCACTTCGCGTGTCAAAAACTGTGCCAACAGGGAGGGCAAAGCATTTCTTTTGAAACTGTTTCTCGCGGACAGGGAACTCGCATAAGGCTCCACCAGAGATCTTTTTATTAATTAATATTTTTCATGGTCCATTGTTGACCTAGTCAGGCAGGGACTGTAAGGACTATGTAGTGGTAGTGGTAGTGGTGGTGGTGGTGGTACCGACCTCCTTCCTGCTCCGGAGCGCGCAGTCCTCGAGCGTCTCGGCGGCCTCGTACTTGCCCTGGCGCCGGTAGAGGGCGCCCAAGTTCTTCAGCGTCGTCGTCACTGTTGGCGAGTCCACCTGACACATTGTTATTACCTATTATTCATGTTATTTGCTTATCTATACTAATATAATCGCTCGTGGTGTAGCATGATTAGCCGGTCTTAATCGATCAGCGAAGTTAAGCTACCAACGTCGTAGCCGGTACCTGGATGGGTGACCACCTAGTGGTATTTCAAATCGAGCGTTTCCGTGCTTCGAAAGGCACATGAAGCCGTTGGCCCCGTGATAGTTGTTAAGCTATTTGGATGCCTCCTAGGCGGCTTGACACTCCAACAGTAGGTTGACCACTAGCCTACCTCCACCGATCCGCAGTGGGCACGCGTGGTGGAATTTCTACCCATTCCTTTCACCCTAATTTGTGTGCAGGAGGCATGTGCTCAGCAGTGGGACATTATAGGCTGATGATGATTATTCATAATAGTGTTCGTTGCCAACCCTGCAAAAACCTCTTTTTGAAAACCCCATGCTGAACTCCTTTTTGTGCTTCACTATGGGGAGCTCATTCCATAGCCTGAGCATCTACGGGAGGAAGCTCCTTTGAAACCGCACAGTGCGAGACTATTTTGGTTCCACACGAGCGGTAGAACACACATAAGGAGGCAGTCTCTCCTTAGAATAATTCAATCTTCTTACCTTAGCAGCTTTGTGCCATCCGCCATACTCCCCATAGGGTGCGTTTTCCTTCTGCAAGTGTTTATTCTCCTCGCGCTCTTCAGCCACCTGCCAAATCGGCTTATTGTCACCTGGCAATACAGACCATACCATTTATTTATAAGTAAATACATAATAAACAAATAACACAAAAGAGTATCAAGCCATATAGATACAGGTTGTTTGTTTAAACAGTGTTTAAATAAAAAAAAAATGTGTTAATTTCTAGTATTTTATTATTTTTAAATACTGTTTAATGCGAATAAAATTATTTTATAGAGTATTTAAACAAAGTTTCATGCACTAAATAATTAAAACATAGTTGCAACTATTAAGCATAAATCCAACACCATTATAAACATATAGAAATGTGACACAAGTCGGGAAGGTGTGACACATTCGGCAAAAGATTGACATTTACAAACAAATAATTAAAAGAAACGATAAAATAAAACCATGTTTTGCCTTTCCTACCTGTGCCACACTAAATCCAAACTTGTGTCACTCACCTAGGTTTTATTTTTGTTTGTCAAATCTTCGCACCGTTGTATTAGGATATGGTATGATCACATGAAACAACATTTTGTGCTTGAATACAGTTTAAATAAAAAAAAACATTAAATTTCCTGAATTATATTGTTTCAAACACATTTACCGTTGTTTCATATGATTTGAGGACTTAAATCAATACATAATAAACAAACAAAATATTCGAGTTTCTCTGTTTAATAGCAAAAATAAATATAAACTATAAAATTCACTAATTGTCAAATTATTTGTTACCTACAAACAAAGTTTGATTCAACAACTCAAATATTTTATTTAAAAATATCATTGTATAAGAAAACTTATTGAATCAAAAATTGTTTTAAGGGGTTATATTATAAGGATACTACTGTAAAATTCAGCGGTTAAAATAAATAGTTTGGCATAATGAAAGCTTATAAAAATGTCAATACAATTATACAATACATTATGTCAAACAAATAATGATTATACAGGTGGTTCATTTGAAAACATTATTAAACTATATTACCTGCGTTGTTTTTTTTAATGCAATTGTATCACTTTTAAGAGCCAGAATATAGCTTTTAACTGCTTTCTTGAAGCTTATAAAAGTAACAAACTAAAGAATATCTAATAAAAACATAAAGGAGAGAAGGTTTTTATTTTTAACAACCATTCTAATTCCCTTTATCGCACTGAAAAGGCAACCGAGATTGTTCGCCATCGTGTTTTGATATTCGGACAATATTTGGATAAAGGTATCACGTAACAATTTTATCCACCTACATCATTATTTAGCTAATAAGTTATTTTTAGTATAACAATTGATAGTCTTATTAGATTTTATGGATAAGAGGCCGTATGCAAAATTTTGCCGAATTAGCTGATTTACGTGATTTTACGGTTCAAATACTGTATTTCTATAAGTTTTAATGCACAACAAGAAAGATCATTTCAATTATTATCTAATAAACCAACTACTTTTTTAATTTTTACTAATCGACCTCATAACGGCGGCTATTTTAGATTTTTTGCTATAAGAGGTTTAGAATATCACATATATACGAATCGTTTTGACGTCTAAACGGTATGAAAAAATTACAGTATATTGTTGTGAAAGTCATCTTTAAACAATAAACGGAGCACATTTTACCACTTTAATATAAGTGTTTAGTGCAAGTTTATGTAATATTTTTTTTCACAAAAAAGGCTGATATATTCCTTTTGATTTCGGTTACTTAGAACTTCCGGTTCATTAAAATTATAACAACAAATAAACTTCAGTTAATAAACAATCCATTTCCATGAAAAAAAAATTATAAAAGTTCAAAAGTTTAGCATAGCATTTTTTTTAAAGCAACCTAAATTTCGTAAAATAATAAAAATAAAAGGGTAGCTCATTCATTAGATCATTATTAAAATTATATTTTACGTTGTCAATTAAAACTCTAAAATCACGATTGTTAAATCATGTAAATCAGCTAAATCGTCAAAATTTAGTAAACGGCCTCTTTAAATTGTGTATTATACTAATTACTTTTTGTATAGTAAAAGTGTATTTGTTGTTTAACAGTTTTGGCACAAAATAAGACAATATAAAACCCATGCTTAGAAAACCTACGGGCCTGGCTAGTTTAATGTAATACCACCGGTAAAACGACGTTTAGTGATTAAACCTAATTTCATAATATCAATTTTCTAAACCTGCTTTAAAACCTCTCAGATAATGGGACTACTGGGAATAAAGTCAATTTCAAAACCGAAAGTTTAGATTTAGACCTGGTTTTGTTAACTCTGGCCTAAACTCAGCTTTACCGGTATGGGTATGGTCTCATACCAATGTTATTGTATTATATTTGCTATCCGGTTTAATTAAAGTGTATTCTTGTCTGAACATCAATTAAATGGCAAGACAAGACTGATCTTCATGGACGTACGATTCATTCTATCCTACATATTATCTACTAACAATTTCTTGATCGTATGAATTTAATTTAATTCATAGACAAGTTAAAAATGGGAGTACATCCTAGTTATAGTAAAAAGTAAATAGCAACCTATTTTTAATTACAAATGAATTCAATGCAAAGGCAAGGATATGAGAGCAGTAAGAAAATTCTAAATCTAATGAAAACATTATATCTTGCAAATGCAAAAGAGATCTAAAAGAAAAAAAAAAACAGCATCCTTCAACTCAAATAAAACGTTTCTTATTAGACGCAATTCCAGAATACATATTGCACAAATATTTTAATATTTTTTGAACTTTGGTTTTTTAATAACTTATTCTAGAAAATAATATTTTTGCATCTAATAAAGAAACGTATGAATTTCATAATTAGAACTATCATTACATAGTAAACTAGAAAATATGAAAACATGCTTTGTTTTTGTATTTTGAAATAAATTTTTTTCACTAACTACTATTTACAAAAAATCTATAACACGATAATAAAATATTTACGAAAATAACAAGATATTCGAATTCATATGAAATATCATTTTAAATATATTGTTTGTGCTTTGGTTTTCATTTTATTTAAATCCTCCACCAAAATAAGCAACAGGGGAAAGACAATCATGTCGGAGCTATAATTTAAATCTCAAACTATTGAATGACGTTCTATTTTATATTGATAATCACCCAACTGACTTTCTTAAAAAAACATTATCAAATTTATTTCATAATTATTATTTTCCTTTTTGTCATTCCCCTGGCTAAATAAATAATTTATCAGGGAGGTAAAGACAGCCATTATGTCATTTGTATACGAAAATAGGAATGTTGTTGTAGATTGCAGTTCTTCCCGTGTTTATGTTAGTTTTCAATAGAATTACTAGGGATTTGGGGTGATTGTTATTTTTTGGGTTTTTTATTTAATGATGCTATATACTCTGAAATAGTAAACAAAAAGTATAATGTACACCGGGCATTCTAAAAACATACGCAAATAAAAAATATATAATATGGATTTAATCAAAAATCATATCCTCAACTTTAAAATATGAAGCAGTTACTTATTACAACAGAATATTGATTTAAGTTATGTTTAAATGTAACATTCAAATCAACACACTGTATATGAATATCAGGTAAATTGTTAGAAACATTACTTTATAGAGGGTTGGTAAATATTATGAACAAGCTAATAAGTACCATAATATGTATGACTTACCATCGATAGTTCCGAATTCCCTCTCGTGTGCCCGGGTCAGTACTTGTTTGTACAAAGTCTCTGCTTCCTTGTATTTGCCCTGAAAACCAGATTAAAGTAATGAGCAAATTAGCTCGACGTATGTCAGAACGAATAAGGTTAATTTTTGTATAACTAGACACGATTGGTATAAATCACTGCCTCAAGTTTAAAACTGCTTTTGATTTTCCAATTTATGATCTAAAATATTTTAGAACGTGTTTCAGAATGAATCAATATAATGAATGACGATCTTCTTGAAACCACTTTTTTATCCGCGTTTTTTTTTATACGACTATGTCGGTATACAAGCATACGGCCCGCCTGATGGCCGCCGCCTTGCAACACACGAAGCATCGCTCACGCGTTACCGACCTTTCCCCCCTCCCCAATGAGCTCTGGCGAACTTACTCACGCGCAGGAACACAACTTTACACAACATAAAGTTATATAAAGTTATTTGGCTGCGGTATTCTGTAAGGTGGAGGTACTTCCCCAGTCGAGCTGCTCTTTGAGCGAATAAACACTATGCTCTACCTCTCTTAACTCTCTTACCTCTCTCGCGGTCTCGATGATCTTATATTATCCAGGGAATGATCTATCTGCGTCACAAATTTTAACCAAATTCGTTCAGTTATCAAGATGTGATATTAGTACTATGACTATTTCGGCTATATTCTTTGTAACACACGAAATTAAAGATAAATAGTTTTTAACCGACTTCAAAAAAGGAGGAGGTTCGACAGTTTTTTTTAATGTATGTTCACCGATTACTCCGAAACGGCTTATGGGATTTAGATCGTTTGAACTGTAATATGTCAAGGTAGATTCCGAGGTGGTCCCATATAAATTTTATCAACGTCCTCAACAGAAAACAGCAGAAACATCGCGATTGAAGCATTTTATTCAATATTGTCGAAATTGTATCAATGATATGCACATCCTCGGCCAATGACAAATCTTGAGAAGTATTGAAAGCGCATACACGAAACTCAAAATTGAAAACAACAAAAAAACAGCCTTCAAATTACACTAAAAAGTATGAAATAACTCTTATCCGACACTGTTTTGAAGTCGGCGAAATATTTTGCTATGGAACACATATCGCTCTTTCGCTGACTCCTTTTTTGAGGTACTAATTTGATACTCAACAATCTTCTAATATCCATTTTCACCAACCAGTAAAAGAGATGCCTAACGCTTAGCGGACTCTCAAACACAATTAAAAATTACTGCTTTTCATACATCATCAGTTATCATCAGCAGCCTTTCTTAAGTGCACTGCTGGAGATAGACTTCTCCCAGAGCGCGCAACTCCTTCCGGTTTCTTGCCACCTGCATCTAGCCCAGTCCGGCCACTTTTCTTCATACAAATTTATCAATTTGACAGATGCGAGTTTCCTATTACCCTGGCTACACGCTCCGTCTTGCATGCGAGCATGACTGCACAAAACAGTTTACGAAAGTAAGACTGTGGTGGCCGGCAAAGACGGTTGACATGCGCAGTTATGGTTTGCGTCTACAGTCTACAGTTTTGAACTGCGCATGCAAGACGGAAAAAGTAGCCGGGCTTTAAATTAAGCATTGGTTGGTAAAATCGGGAGTAGGGCAGCAAACAAGCAGACGGCTCGCCTGCTGGTAAGCGGTTAGAGACACGTACCTGTTTGAGATAGCAAGATGCGAGGTTGTTCTTTGTCTTGGCAACATTGGGGTCGTCGGGGCCGAGCTTGGTCTCGTAGATCTCAAGAGCGCGCTGGTAGTACTGCTCCACCTCCTCGTATTTGTTCTACAAAATTGAATACTGTTTTACGAAAAACTTTAACCGACTTCAAAGTACACTAAGAAGTAATCAAATCGTGATCTGATGACAATGGGACCAAACGGGAAGTGTACCCTTCCAAACCAGTATTAGAGACACTATCTGTAAGTGTCTGCAAAGGCGTAATTAAACCCATTATTTTGAATATAGCACTGGTTATTTGTTGGTTGAAGCGCGTGATGTAGCATGATTAGACGTTCTTAATTGATCAGCAAAGTTAAGCTACCACCAGTGAGGCAGGTACCTGGATGGATGACCGAAAACACGTAAAGCTGTTGGTCTCGCTTACCACTAAACTGTGATAGTCGTTAATCTAGTTGGAGGCCTTCCAGGTTGACAACTCTAACAGTAGGTTGACCACTAGCCTACCTCCACCGATCTGCAGTGGGCACGCGTCGTGGAGTATCTGTTCACCCTCATTTGAGATTCATTTGGACAGATATTTATCAGGGTTTTGGTGATGGATCTGGTGATATAACGGGGCTGTATACCTGGTTCTGACAGAGCAGCGCGAGGTTGTTGAGCTGCTTGGCGACGTCGGGGTGGTCGCGGCCCAGCACGGCCTCGCGGTACTTGTATGTATGGTGTGGTATACCTGGTTCTGACAGAGCAGCGCGAGGTTGTTGAGCTGCTTGGCGACGTCGGGGTGGTCGCGGCCCAGCACGGCCTCGCGGTACTTGTATGTATGGTGTGGTATACCTGGTTCTGACAGAGCAGCGCGAGGTTGTTGAGCTGCTTGGCGACGTCGGGGTGGTCGCGGCCCAGCACGGCCTCGCGGTACTTGTATGTATGGTGTGGTATACCTGGTTCTGACAGAGCAGCGCGAGGTTGTTGAGCTGCTTGGCGACGTCGGGGTGGTCGCGGCCCAGCACGGCCTCGCGGTACTTGTATGTATGGTGTGGTATACCTGGTTCTGACAGAGCAGCGCGAGGTTGTTGAGCTGCTTGGCGACGTCGGGGTGGTCGCGGCCCAGCACGGCCTCGCGGTACTTGTATGTATGGTGTGGTATACCTGGTTCTGACAGAGCAGCGCGAGGTTGTTGAGCTGCTTGGCGACGTCGGGGTGGTCGCGGCCCAGCACGGCCTCGCGGTACTTGTATGTATGGTGTGGTATACCTGGTTCTGACAGAGCAGCGCGAGGTTGTTGAGCTGCTTGGCGACGTCGGGGTGGTCGCGGCCCAGCACGGCCTCGCGGTACTTGTATGTATGGTGTGGTATACCTGGTTCTGACAGAGCAGCGCGAGGTTGTTGAGCTGCTTGGCGACGTCGGGGTGGTCGCGGCCCAGCACGGCCTCGCGGTACTTGTATGTATGGTGTGGTATACCTGGTTCTGACAGAGCAGCGCGAGGTTGTTGAGCTGCTTGGCGACGTCGGGGTGGTCGCGGCCCAGCACGGCCTCGCGGTACTTGTATGTATGGTGTGGTATACCTGGTTCTGACAGAGCAGCGCGAGGTTGTTGAGCTGCTTGGCGACGTCGGGGTGGTCGCGGCCCAGCACTGCCTCGCGGATGAACAGCGCGCGCTTGCACAGCGGCTCCGCCTCGCGGTACTTGCCTGTACACACATCATACACATTACATACACATTTTTGTTCAGACAATTTTATGCCAATTTCAAGTAACATTTTATGTGGGAGAGTGGGTGTGTGCAGGGTGAGTGTGTGTATGTATGTTGGGGAAGTGGGTGGGTGTGAGGGAGAGACTGTGTGTGGGGGAATGGATATGTGGAGGGGTGGGGGAGTGTATGTGTTTTTGTGTGTGGGGGAAGTGGGTGTTTTTGGGGAAGGGCTGTACTGGGATATACAGGATGTGCGAGGGTTGAGTGTGTGTATGGGAGGAATAGGTGCGTGGAGAGTAGGGTTTCCGGAACCGGTCTCTTTTTTGAGAACCGGGAATTTCGGGATTTAGGTTTAAAGGAACCGGGATTTCCCGGTTCTTTCGGTATTTTCGGTTCTTGGTAGATTTTGTTATATAAAGCAGTTATACGCCTCAAAAGTATCTATACCACAATTAAATATTCAAGTAATTTTTAAGTAATTAAAAAAAGCTTAAGAATAAAAAAAAATGTAATTTAAAAAAACTTAAGAATAAACTAGAATGTAATCACTCAAGTCTTCTCATAGTCATTTTTCTTCTATTTCCTATTGTCATAACTAAGTAAGACAAGACTTTGGAAAAGCGAATTTATTCTTTTTGATTCTTATATGTAGATCTTGATACGTAGTTGATGGTAGTAAAAAAATTTGAATGTAATGGTGACTTATGAATTATGATCCTTCATCCCCTAGATGGGGCATTCTTGAGCATCGGGCTTGATCTCACTCCAAGACTTCCCGATTTTCTTCGCTTCGCCAAGCACAGTGTGTCACTAGGTTTGTTTTGGACGGCCACGCTTTCGCTTCCCCTGGGGATTCTAGTCCATTGTCTGCTTGGGTATATGTCGGGATCCCATCGGAGAGTGTGGCCAATCCCGTTCCATTTGCGACGCATGATCTGTTGGTCAAACGGGGTTTCGTGGCAGCGTTCTCGGAGATCTTTATTCGAGATATTCTCAGGCCAGAATTTGGCGAAGGCATCGGTTGACAAAAACCTGGAGCTGGTGCGAGATGGCCTTGGTTACGTTCCGCATTTCGCATCCGTACAGACTTCACGTTGGACCCAGATATCTTGAGCTTAACTCTTCGGGTCAGCTTTAGAGACTGACATACGGGGCACAGCTGCGCGAAAGTTGCTTGGGCCTTGGCAATCCAAGATGAGATGTCATCTTCAGTTCCTTCTGATTCTGACACGACACTACCAAGGTAAGTGAATTTGTAAACGCGTTCCACTACCTATGTGCCTATCAGCAACGGTGCAATATTCTCCAATCCAGATCGCATCTCTTGGGTCTTCCGGATGTTGATTTTCAGTCCTGTTTGCTGCCTCATGGCTCAGATCGTCGAGCTTAGCTTGTATATCGGTGCATGTATGACTCAACAGGCATATGTCGTCGGCGTTGTCTAAATCCTCCAAGAGGTTGGAGATTAGCCACTCTATCCCGCGGTGCCCGTTGTCATACACGCGAAGTATAATCCCATCCAAAGCGATCAAAAAGAGGAGGGGTGACATGAGGCAGCCTTCTCGCACACCAGCAATGCATGCACGGATGCACGGCGATATCCTTAGAAATTACGCCATCATGTGTCACTTTACTAGAATAGTTCTTGTTGATAGCTATGATTAGTTGAATTGTTTTCGGCGGCACACCAATTTCGTGTAAGCTAGACCATAAGCTAATTCAACGTATCAAATGTTTTTTCGAAGTCGACAAAAGTATGGTATAACTATCTCTGCCATTCTGATACTTGTTCCAGTGTGATACGAAGAGTGTTGATTTGGTCGGTATACGAGAGGTTCGAGCGGAAGCCTGCCTGCTCATTGCGCAGAAGAGGTTTTACGGCATTCGATCTAGCCAAGATAATCTTGCAGAAGACTTTAGAAAGAATCGAAAGCAAAGTGATGCCTCTCGAGTTACTGAGTGGTGCTGTTTTTTGGACACAGTTATCAGGAGCTCTTTACTCCAGTCTCCTGGTAGCTCTTGAGCCTCTCAGACCGTTACAATCAAAGGCGTCAGGGTCTCTTCAACGGAGGGTAGGTCAGCTTTATGCATTTCTGCGGATATTAGAACGAATCCCGGTGCCTTTCCACTCTTCAGCGAGATTATGGCTTTGCCCACTTCTTCATGTGTAGGTATATATATAGGAGCGGTGTCGATGTTATGGAGCCGATGTGTTAATATGCCGTCTTGTATATCAGCTGGTTCCAGCGGTGAAATTCGGAAGAATGAATAGTGAAAACCATTTCTTTTGTAGTAGATCTAATGAAAAAATAGAGGACTTTGAAAAAATACCTGGCACCCGACATTGGAAAATCGAAATTATTCTTTTTGATCGTTTCGCGCGGTTTTATTTATATTAGTTTTGAAATTTTGAACAGTAGAAGTAAGTAGTAGTGTGAATCGCGTAAATACCGATAGAAAATAAAGAAAAAAATAAAATTCCCGAAAATACCGAAAGAACCGGTAATCAAATTTGATTTCCCGGTTCCATTTTACTGACAAAAGAACCGGGAATTCCCGGTACTTTCGAGACCGGGATTCCCCGGTTCTGAACCCTAGTGGAGAGTGTGTGGTGAGAGGATTTGTGTTTCTGGGGGAATGTTATGTGGGGAGGAATGTATGTGAGAGTGAGTGCCTGTGTTAGTGGTGTGTGTATAGGGTGTGGGGTGTATGTGTTCTGACCTCGTTTCCCATAGAGTACGGCGAGGTTGTTGAGCGTGGCGGCGACAGCGGGGTGGTTCTCACCGAGCGTCTTCTCGCGGATAGAGAGCGCGTCGTTCAACAGGTTGGCCGCCTCCTTGTATTTGTTCTGGTCCCTTTGTAAACAACACACAATATAAGGTTCAAATTAATTTGAAACATTTGAGAGCATGTGTAGTGTAGTGTAGTGTAGTACCTGTACACTAGCGCGAGTATGTTGAGCATGGTGGCGACGTCGGGATGGTCGTGTCCGGAAGTCTTCTCCAGGTCCTCGAGAGCCTGCTTGCAGAGCGGCACGGCCACCTCGTAGCGGCCCTGCGACGCGTACTGTATCACCAGGTTGTGGAGGGTCCGCAGCCGCGCCGGGATCTCGTAGCCCGCGTTCACTTGCTGCGCGAAGTGTAGCGGCGGAGTTGGGGACATCGCTGTACAACACGACACATCATACATATTTAAAAAACCAAAGGTGGTCGGAGCAATATACGTTAAGTTACAAGAAGACTTCCGAGCTACCAACTTTGATACGGCAATGAAGAGGAACTAATAAAAGTATGTACTGACACTTATTGTTCCTGTTGTCGTCGTGGTCGTCGTCCGGGAACAGGTCCACCATGGGGTCGTCGCGCTTCTTCTCGCTCTGTCCGCTGCGGCTGGTGTCCGACTCCTCGTTTATATCGCTGTCGTATTTACTGGAACATTACAAATGTTTAGGTTAGCAATCCTGCAGGAATTACATCACAGTCACAATCTCCACATTGTTAATTAGCCACAAACGGCTTCACTCATAAAACTAATCGAAATTCAGGCGCTGCGTAGCCATGGCCAGACCGTCTCTGACCCAGGACCCTGCACCTAGCTTAAACGTTTACCGTTAACTCACCGAATAGAAGCCATGAAGTCCAGGTGTTTGTTTTCCACCTCCAGCTGGGCGACACGCTGTTCAGAGGCCTGGAGTCTTTGCTGTGCGGCGGCCAGCTCGTCCCGAAGCCACGCGTTCTCCTGGCACAATCGGCGCACTTGAGTGCGAAGCTTCTGCTTTTCCGCCTCTACTGACTGTAGGTGAGACGCTAGGGCCATCATCACCTGGAAGGTAATACCAAAAAGTTCATAGTTTTGTGTTTATTTTAAGTCTTCACAGCGAGTTCTTTTTATACCACTAAGGCAGCAAACAAACATACGGCCCGCCTGATGGTAAGCATTTACCGTAGCCTATAGACGCTTGTAACACCAGGGGTATCACTTGCGCGTTGCCGACCCTGCAGAAATCTCTTCGATTCCCTTGGAAAACCAGGGAGCTCATTCCACAGAATGAGCGCAGTAGGTCCTTTGAAACCGCACAGTACGTAACCATTTCGGTTGTGAGGATGGACTCTCCATCGATGGCGAGAGTACTTTGGTCGAAATGGTCTTGACTGTAACCCGGGAGAGGATTCATAGAGGATACAAGTCACAATGCCTAGCTGTCATCTATTCCAAGAAGGCATTGACTTTAGTATCCTAACAAACAGAGCTAGGATTTACATCTGCCTTAAAAGTCCATAAAATAACCAATCTTGTTATCAATTTCGAAAGTACGGTACGGTACGGACAAAGCCATCAGTGAGCTGACGCCATTCTTAATGACATTTAGTTAATGTGACACAGTCATTATGAAGACACTTAAAGGCTATCACTGCCTCAACGACCCTCATCTAGTGTTGTAATCTGGGTCAGTTATCATGATCTCACAATAAAATTGAGAGCGTTTTGCGAATTTCGAGTGGTATTCCAGAGATTGAAGAAAAGTACAGCATGGGCTTCAAGAATGGTGTGAAGAGATTTTTGCAGGTTCGGCAACGCGAGTGATACACTTGTTGCAAGCGTCTAAAGGTTACGGAAGCGCTTTCCATCAGGTGAGTAATCTCTTAATTTAAGACTGCTTGAATAATTCGTTCTGGCCACACTTGCTGCCTTAAACAAAGACGCTCTCAAGCACGCTCACGCTAACGTGTGTCTGTAGCGTCTGCGGAAAAATGTATGGATGATTTTTGTCTAGGTCAAAAAGAGCATAGAGCATCAACGCTTTCGAAACACAGGATTCTTCTACCAGATCCAGTATTTAGTTGAGAAAAAATTAAAAAAGCTAGAGTAATTCTATACCAGATACGGAGTCTTATTCTTGCCCTAAGAAAAAGGCTAACAAACACGAGTAAAGTAAATAAATCTCATTCTGAGTATCATCAAACTTCACACATTCAGATTTTTAAATCTCGCCCGCCTTATTAGTGCGCCCTTAGAGTTGCGTAAAGCCGGCTTTTCACTATGGGATTTAATATAATATATATCTCATCTTGAGATATAAAATATTATATCTCAAGATGTAATATATATTATATCCCATAGTGAAAAGCCGGCTTTACAATCAAAACAAACATTCCCACGTCCATCAGTTCATTCCGAGTCAAGCACATAACGCTAGGTGTGGTCCAAATAACTGAGCGGAAGCTATACTGAATTTAATGGGCCGTTGCGTTGTGGGCTACTTTTATTATTGATATTGCTGCTTTTATTTTTACTTACAATTTTAAATCCACAAAAATTATATATTTATAGTAAAAACCGCATTCCCTTGTAATCTTGAATATTTATAGCTTAACGGAATCTTCGCACGGGCTTGTTAGTTGACGGATGATGTTCACGTTTTATTCGAGTTTTATTCATTGATATCTAAAATAGAAACATACTTATTTTTGTATGAACTGACTCTCGGTATTGTCTTCTCATCATCTTATCTACCCTGTTCCCAATGATTAATTAGGAAAAAAAAAATACAAAATTAAACATGGTCGGCGCAATAATATACTCTATATAATGTATGCTTCTTTTATAACCGTAAATTTTATTTATTTATTTTTTTATTATTTAGCATCCCTTTCTTACTCATATAATTTTTCACACAGTCTATCAATTTCTTTTTCGGTTTCCCTCTTCCCGTATATCAATTCATATCTTAATAAA
The DNA here is from genome assembly GCA_947623365.1 of Achlya flavicornis. Taxonomy (NCBI): domain Eukaryota; kingdom Metazoa; phylum Arthropoda; class Insecta; order Lepidoptera; family Drepanidae; genus Achlya; species Achlya flavicornis. The sequence continues at coordinate 13,873,573 of OX392482.1, forward strand.
CCGTAAGTGTTAAACTTGCACCACTTGCAGCTACGTACGTCGTCAAGCTGACAAGGGGATGGCCGCGTTATTATGCGGAACTTGGGGAAGCTTCGTCAAAGGAGCTGACTCGACAATTAGTTTACACTTGTTAATTTACTACGAGTTACGATACAATCTTGGAAGAGTTTATTAGCAGAATAACTTATAATAAACAAGCTTCTGTGACGCGAGTTTGCTGTTTCTTGTTGATATAATTTTTCTTGAAAATCCGTTCAGTCGAGGAGTAAGGGAGTCGAGTGGTAAAAAAAAACCGGCCAAGTGCGAGTCGGACTCGCACACGGAGGTTCCGTAAAATATTAACTAACTCAACTTTGTTATGAAAAAAAAAGGTTTCTTTCTAGTATGGGCGCCCCCTTTAATTTCTAATTTTGTATCATTTTTATTATTTGTTGTTATAACGGCAATAGAAATACATATTCTCTGTAAATTTCAGCTGTGTAACTATTACGGTTCATGAGATACAGCCCACTGACAGACAGACGGACGGACAGCGGAGTCTTAGTAATAGAGTCCCGTTTGGCACTCTTCGGGTACGGAAACCTAAAAAGATCAAACAAGGATCGTGCGGCATTCATCACACACGTTCATTTTCACTAGTCGGCCCGCGGTTTCACTCGCGTTCGGTGGATAAAAAGTAGCCTATGCCCCGTTCCATGCCATGGACTAAACATACACTACATGAATCATTTCCACCGTCAAACGGCGTGTCACATACCCCTCGAGCTTCACAAGTGTGATATGTGACCTAAATTATGTTCTAAATGGGAAGTCCTTCGCATTGACGGTATGTAGGGCGGACGGGCCTCAGGCTGTTTGACTAGCGACGGTGGTTTACGTGAAGCCATTCAATTTTAGGCTTTAGATTTAGCGACGACGGATATTTTAAAGAAATTGGGAGCACTACCGGATTTGAAGGAAGCCTTATGAATAGGGATCAGACATAGAAGGCTAAAAATCTGAATGAAGTCAATATTGATAATTAAACAGAAGGTTAGCGTGGGACCCAAAGATGGCCGTCGGATTTTATCCATAAAATGCGGAAGAATCCCTAGAACACTATCATTCTCATGAGGCGTTGCACGCAGGACAAATGTATTAATAGCGGGCCATCCACTAACGTTCTTTCCCACCGGAATCTGGAATCGTTAAGGATTAAACGCTAGTGGATTCGCATTAGCGAGAAAGAATGAATGTATTAAAATCCCTGGTTCTGTCCTGTCGCGAATGACACGTCGCGATAACTGAGTACTCCCACACGATTGAGCTAAATGAAAATAATCCCTAATGATAATACAAAATAACGGGCATTCCTCAATAAAAGTCAACAATCCTCAAAAATAACAGGATTGTGACCATCCACTGACATTCAATCCCGTTTGATCGGGTTTGACTGAAAAGATCCAAACTAACAGGAATTTACCTTTATGTGTGGGTGGTGATCGAAGGATTGTTTATTCTATCGGACTGGCGTGTCACGACACAGGGAAGAATGTAAGATTATTGTTTAATTAGTGCCTCAACGGTTTTATTTTATCCTTTCGCGTTACCCTACAGTTTGTACGACAGGCAAGTCATAAAGGAAGAACGTTAGTGGATGGCCCGCTTATGACGGCCCATTTATTATCAAGAGCCACAGCAGATTTAATCTAACCACATTGATTTAAAATACATATTTCCACGTGTCTCTATAATTATAGTAACTAATCCCCACTCCCCACAAACGCAATGTCATCTTCTGCCGACCGCAGACTGCACACTCCTGTGGTCGGAATCCGACGAGACCGCACTCACTATATCACCCGTTTTGTTTGTGCTATGTGCACGTGGGAGAGTAATTGCGGAATGTGCATACTACGAATTGTGTGGGCGGGAATATTTAGTTACTATTTAATACGTTTTGCAATCATAGGTATCTTATTATCGTTGAACTTTGTCAATGACAACTAATCTGGGAGTCATCCCATGACCATTGCTGATGTTACATAAAGGAAATAAATGCAAAACTTAAATACTAGTGATTGACATCCAATGCAACTATCGAGCGAAGTGGTTATTATGGCAACAAAAGAAAATGACAGATCACAATGCATGGAGACTTATAGGCGAATCTGTTTGGTACATTTCTATTTCCGGGTTCAAATTCTTTGAAGAACCCGAGCTTTCGGTGAAGGAAAACTAAAAGAAACCATAGCCCAACGCAGCGGTAGAATACTTGGCAGGCTACCACCCTCAAGTTGAAAATATGTCGTCAAGCACCGATGTGCTAAGATAGCTGCACTTGAGAGCCAGTTCATACTAGGCTTTATGTGCTGACCACTTTCGGCCACAATATCGTGACATTGCAGTCAAACACAGTAGACAAAATTATATAACATCCGTGGTGAAAAGTGACCGGACTGGGGTGGATACGGGTGGCAAGAAATCGGAAGGAATGGCGCGCTCTAGGAGAGGCCTATGTCCAGCAGTGGACTGATAAAGGCTGATGATGATGTGGTCAGATTGTTGCAGAGAAGTAAACCAACCTGCGCTTCCCCGAGCCCCAGCTCAATAGCATCGATGCTCTTCCTGACGAGGGACGCTTTCTCGTGCTCGTGGTCTGTGGTGGCGGCCAGGCCGGCCAGCAGCTGCGCGTGTTCAGCTCGCAGCGCCTCCAGCCCGGCGGCCACAGTGCGCGCGCCCGCCACCATTTCCTCCTGCGTCATCGCCGTCATCCTGCCTAGGGATTCGATCTTCTTTCTGCGGACAAGTTTAGGTGTTAAGGTTTTTTGTTAGAAATTCTGTTTATGTTTGGAGAGATTTTAAAGTTATTGGTGTAACTGACAAAGACAAGGCATAGAATAAATCTTTCTTATTCTTCTTATAAAAATACTTGTTCTAACATCCTACTGAGATCTTTGATCTTTTGCGCAGCGCAAACCGCTGGGATTTGAAACTTGACAATCTACACGCAACTTCAATTAATAACGTAGACATCCACTGAAAAGTTTTTCTGTATGTTTCACCCCTAAGGGGGTAAATTGTGAACAAATTATAAAATACGGGGTGTAATATTTATATGAAAAATCTGACACTTAAGTTTAGATGATAAATGCATGACAAAATGCATTAAATCATTTGGTTGGAATTTAAGAGTTTGTTTCCGGATTTATACATAAATCACTCCCTAAGGAGAAAAAGGTGGTCGCAAAGTTTGTATGGGAAATAATAATTCAGCACTTTTCTAGAAACCACACGTATTTCATAAACATCTATTTTACTAGTAACTAGTGTATTATTTCTAACTCAATAAAATCTAGTGTAGATCATAGATGATTGTGTAAATATTATTAAAACAAATCGTTTCAATAACGAGATTGGTCTATAATTCAATTACCGACATCATTTTGTCGAAATGAGATGTCATTGTGTTCAAACAGATAAATTACTGGTAAATGTATGTTACAGTTACATGCGGTAGGTATGTTATTATTACCCAACGACGATGTAGAAAATAATGGATCACCCGGGAATGACATTTGACAAAATATTGTTTACCTAACGAATTCTCCAGGTTTCTACATAAGGGATAAAACATTAAAACAACATTAAGTACAAAACATTGCACTCAAAATTGGTTTTAAAGATTTTTTGAAAAACGTATCCCAACGCAGTCCCAAAATCATGTAGCTCCACATCAGAGTTGGCGACACTGTTCAACGGAAGCGTACCACACCGTGATAACACGGTCACAGCTCAGCTCTAGTAATCACTGTTGGCACAGCGCATACAAAATAAGTGGAAGTGTTTCGAAACTGGGGGTGCGCCGATATAGGCCGGTGCTGTGCCGTGAGAAAAGCAATGTGCACATAAATTGTATGCCTATAGACAACCAGTCCTGTTTAATTATGTACTTTGGTTGTTTGATGATCATAATAGAGGACTGATTGTGTTATTCCGATATCATGGAACAAATAATGAATGTAGAGGATATTGTTACCTGTTGAATGAAAGAGGCAGAAAGGAGCAAAGTATAGAGATGACAGCTGTAAGTACCTAATGACTGGAGGGAGCGTACATAGAACGGATCTTAATACCTTGTACGAAAAGTATCTGGAAGTGGTAGCATCGAAAACTGCAGTTGAAGCTCTGGCTAGGAAAGGTATGCACGATGCTGGGACGTTTAATGATTACAAAGACGAAATAAAACCTCAAACTGTTCCTTTGAAACTAGTATTTATTCAGGTGATTAACCAGTCAATATTAGACGTGTGAAAACTAGGGCAGATATTTTTAATCCCAATCAATATCATACATATGATGGCTTGCGTGTAACACGAGGAAAATCAGTTTAAAGCAATCCTGGGTAACGTGACACAAATATTTTGATTGAATAAGCAGAAGCGCGACATAACCGGCTTCTTCCAAAGCACCTTAATTACATTAAAGCCGCATTAGGCTTTTGACAGTTTTGTTTTTAAATATAACACAGCAGTTTCTGGCCAAGGTTTGGCTTTTGTATGAGCTCAATCTTGAAATCAATAACGAATGTATTCTGGGTACGCGTGTCCAGATAATGCTTTGGATATGTAGAATAGTGGAAGAAGGAAGTTTTAAATGGCAGTCGAGAGATAGATGATGATGGCTCGGAAAACAACCGACCTGATGGTTAGGCGTTTAGTCCAGGCGGAAGACAGGATCTGGAAGTGACTGAAACCAAAGAGTGGCATGGCGTGACGGAGATAAGGATTTTAATAAGTGGGTGGATGTTGGCTTAATCAATAACACATATTAAGGTCAGATATTATTACGAAATGGTCCGTGAATCGCCACACTCACTATCCAATAATCTTATCACTTTTTAATACAAGTTCAATAAAATCTTATCAAGTTATCCGATTCTGTATTTAAATTCATATCACAACTGTATGATTGAGTCGTGACAATATTCCGGCATATATATCCTACCATTTTATATAGACATAGGTTAGTGGTACATCCTTTGTCGTGCCAAGTTATTATCGTCTGGTGTTATTAATTCAACGCATGAGCTGTAACTGTGTATTGAGTTTGTGTAAGGTCTGTTACGGCGGGAATGACGAAATTCTGACCTTGGCCATCAACACTTCCATATTAAGTATGTATTTACATAAAAAAAAGTAGTATATCTGTTAACTGGTTTCCATAGTACAAGCTCTGCTTAGTTGTGGATCAGATAGCCGCGTGTAAAGATATCCCAGTTGCCATTATGCGTAATATAGAGTACTATGTTTTAAATACCACATGATATCAAATTAAAAATGTTAAGTTATACACAAACACAGAAAACGAAATACACAAAAGAACCAAAAACAGGTGTAAAAGAAAAACATGCTTCAATTGCAACTGTATATAAAAATGTGTTGCCGTCTGCAACACTGGAAGCGACAGGTGCAAACTTAATTACGACAATAAATCCAGCAGAGAACAGCACCTAAGTGACCTAACAATTTTATAATAGAGGTTGCACATTTTTAGAAAATTTCTACTCTATTTTATACGTATTAGTGTACATTTTACCTTGGTATTACAGAACTTAGGAGCTGGAATGAGGATCAGAGCCACGTTTATGATATACACAGACTACCCGGACTCCACTCTCGCTATTACAAAACTGAGGCACCGTAATGGCGGCGGCTGTTTATGTGTGATTCAATTTAGGGTTGCCATGTTAGGCTAAATTTACCTATATTTTATTATATTATACTAAGACTAATATGTAACGGTAGACAAGTCTAAATGAAAATTATGTAACGATGGGTGATTGTAGCAAAAAAAATAATCGAAAGAATCGACAATTGTAAAACTCTACATTCGATTGTCGATTCATTCGTTCTAACGAATAAACAATCGAATAACAATCGACCTTTCGAATGAAAATTGACCCACGCAACGCAGGTTGTAATAGTATGCACAATCGACGGGTGAGCGCGGGGACAAATAGATTAATTCATTCGGCGGACGGACAGCCAGCGCACGGCATAGGACATGCGCGGTGCCGCACGAAGCGTATTATGAACAATCGAAAGATGTCGATTGTTATTCGAATGATTCGAATAAATTGGCCAATCGAATAATTCGATTGTTTTTAGTAACAATAGCCCATCGCTAAAAAGTAAGTGTAAATGTAGGCAGAATATACCGTACTATTTTAAATTGTGAATGGTGGCCAAATCTCGCTATGAAAATATCCTAACTAATATTATACACAAGCGGATATGAGTTTGTTTGTATTTTTTTTTGTTATGCTTTCACGCTTCAACTACTCAACCGATCGCTATAAAAGGGGTTCGAAGATTTGTGTTCAGAGCCTGGCATACTCATCAGGCACCGTTTTGTTTTTTTTAAATAACGTCACTTAACCCAACCTTTATACATCGATTAAGGACACTCATACGAATATAAAAATAATGGCGTGCCTATGTCCTTAAACATCACGTTACATAATTATTTGCAAAAAAGATCGATGTTTCAATAACCATGACAAATTAATCATTAAATGTTTTTACGCATTCTATGGTGCTAGAATAGCTATATTGGTTTATTTCTACAAAAAATTACTGATATATCAGAAAAAAATATGTAAAGCAGATTTCCGTAATAGTATTCTATTAATAAATAAATATTCTGGGACATTCCTAACACACATTTTAAATACAATAAGATATACAATATTTACAACCTACGCGGTAAAATAAAGAATACCTACACAAGAAACTATCAAATGGCTAAGTTGTATTTTGACGTTACATTATTAGAAGGCTCTACACAAAGTTTAAAATTACGGAAAAAACTGGTTTACGAAAAAAATTCAAAATCGTGAAAATCTATGCAATATTTTGCCACTAAATATAAAGTAATGTTTCGTTTTATGTAAGCAACCAATGAGTATATAATCAACAAACACAAAAAAATTATACTATATTCTATCTAACTTCATTGGTAATAAATAATAATAATAATAAATAAATATCCTCCACCACCTGCGGCGCTTAAGGTGAATCTTAACCAACTGCGCCAACTAGCCCGTCAAAAACTTAAAAATATTCATACTTATTTACATAGATATTTTTCTATGTTATTGAATAGAATGCCACAAGAAGAATAGGTAAAGTATAAATAAATATCCTAAATAGGTTAAGTTTGAACTTTGGTAATACCGTGCGCGAGCCAAGCGAGCGTAGCGAGCGGTGCCGCGGGAGCGGCGGCCGGGGGTTAGTTACAAATTTATGCACTATAAAAAGGACCACCCTTTCCCCTCACCCGACAAAATAAAAATAATAGTATCTAAAAAAAAGGGGGGTGCGCAACTTTCCTTTCACAGTGGGGGTTCTACACCGACCCCCTCCCTATTCACCCCCCCTTCCGCCCCTTAAATCGACGAACTTCAAAGTACATTCCTACCTAAACTATTGTTTGATTATTTTAGGGCTCCATCGAATAATCCGCTTTCTAAAAGTGGTCCGTTCGCCAAAAAAATTTGAGAACCACTGATATAAAGAATGTGTACTAGTCGCGAAAGTATGAAATCAATTTATAATAAAATACGTATTAATGATAACCATAAAATATAAAATTCCCATATTTCGGGTAATTTACAAAAGTGTATATTGGCAACACTGGCTTTGTCATTAATTCTTTTGTACTGGTGAATTTATATTTGTTTTGATGTATAAAATCGGGAAATAAGTGATTGAATTATTAATTTAACTGTGAAACGTGATTCCTGGTATATTTTTCCTCAGGTCTCTACGGTTTTTACACCATTTCACTACACAAGAGATGCTATATTTTAATATTTTACGGCACCGCAAACGTATTGACTCTGTTGACGTTTATCCGCGTAATGGCCGACTAGTGTGTGAATGTGTGCGTGCCGGCTTGTACGTACAGCGAGGTGGCCGACTCTCAGCGACACAGTTTTTTGTTAGTAAGGATACATCCGAAGTTTTATAACATCCTTGATGATATATAATAGATTTAAGGTTTCTTGTAGCAGCTTTAGGCTTAAGGAATTGAATTACTTTGAATACACAAAACAGAAGATCAATCCGAATTTTATGGTCATGCCTTTTTCTCTCCATATATTCTTTGAAATATTAAATAGCTATACTATATCCCCATCTTTTACTTTCCCAAGTTGTAACTATCCTGCGAAACTATAGTTCCGCTATTACGCTTAGGGGGCGGAATAACTTTAGTAATTTCGCCTGTCGAGACATCTTGCGAATACTCAAGTCATTTCGCAATCCAGCTGTTGTATGGCTTATTTTATTTTAACGATCGGGACGAGCCAAAATGATAGCAAATTATCTCAATTATTTTTAAAGTACGAATTAAATTCTTTTTACGTACGCTAGGACAAAAATTTACGGCATTATTTAGGTCAATTTAAATTACATTACAGCCTGCTAAGTTATTTAGATTCCGACATTTGACGCCCTAAAATATTCAAGGAAATACAGTTTACACGTATGGTAGACATGTTTAGATTATCTTTGTTTATAGAAAAACAACGTTATCTAACACGTAAACATTTCGGCCTTGTCAGCCAAGTCGGTCAGCACTCAGCGAGTTGCGTAAAGTGACGTGAGAAACATCTACCTATTTGTATGTCTCTTAGTTCTGCTACCAACATACAATGCTTTAGTCTCGATTGAAGACGTATTTAGATTATAGCTCAGTAATTAAGGGGCTGCTCAAAAGTAGACACTTTTTGTTATCGACACGGCACACCATCACAGGAAACCGTAGTTGCTGTGTCCTGTATCGGCCGCTTAATCGGACACAGTCATCGGTCGCTTACTTCTGGTCACTGGTACAATTCGTTGCTTGTTTTCGTCAGTTTCAGTACAATTATAAGGATTTTTTTAAATGTTGCTTGTGTCTTCAACTGACGACTTTTAGTTTCCAGTTACCGACACCGAACACTTTTTGATCGTCAACGAGTATGTGTAAAGTGGAAGCAACTGGACACAAAAACTGTTTACGTCTGCGCAGAGCGTGGCTGATTTCATACTGGTTCTATAGAAATCAAGACATAAAAGTGTCCACATTTGCGCAGCGCCTAAGTGAGACAGCCAACATACATACAAACCTAACATGCCCCAATATTGTATTTCTTACGACTTTGATCGGAGGTTATAAGTAAACACAATGCTTTAGTGTAGTCTAGAAAATACTAAAGCTATCGACGATTGTCATGACATGAATGATGTTCACATGCTTTTTTAGGCAGCAAAATAAACTACACTCATAAATCAACGTTTCTAAACCGTTCCGAACATTATATCATGATTCGTTTGTAAGAAGGCTCCACGTGCTTTCACATGGAGACTGTTACAACTAGGTGAAATTGAGAAAAGTTAAGTTCATTAATGTATCCTTTCTCGCAGTCCAATATGAAAATGATCTTTAATGCTTTGAAACAATAGATCCAAATTCTAATGATTGTAATATAACAGCACCATCAACTAACGGCAGGTGGTATTTAAGTGATGATAAGAGTAAGACAACTTTACAATTAGCCAAAGAGTAGCAAATTTTGATAAAAGAGCTGAAACAGTAGATCCAGAAAGAGGGCCCTAAATAAAAATACTTATATACCTACGTTTAGTCGTAAATAGCAAGTCCACAAAAGCAGATATCAGAACGGAATTCACTCATTGATGCTTTGTCATCGATGTTCTACTTAAAGGTGGCTAAAAGCTAGGAGGGTGACATGTAGGATCATCAACGCCAGGATAATAAACCGACTGTTCCCTGGGTAGCCACTAGCCACATAAAACTACATTTAAATCCACAGCTAAGTGAAAAGTTCAACGCGCCTAATAAAGCAGCAGTATTGTGTTACAATGTCCATACATTTTGTAGGTGTGCACGTTTGCTTCATGCTTGCTCAAAGGTAGACATAATACTTTTGTCGTTTTTTTTAAAGCACTTGCATAATTGAAGGTAATATCTTCATCAGGTTGTTTTGAATCAGTAATATCTCTTTAAGAATTTCACCGCAGACCTGTTGGATCAATAGCTGGGTCTAAGAAAATATGACTATAAAATACATTTATATGTGAACTTCTGGAAAGTTTTGTAACACATGTAATTGTATGTAAATAACAGAAATCAGTAGTTCATTACTAACAAATTATAGTAAAAATAGTCAATTATTGCCAAAATTCGATGTGAGTAACCACAAGAAATTCATACAATACTCAGACTATCTAACAGAGGCAACCTTGCCGAATTCATATCCCACTCCTACCCCCATCCCCACCCCAGGGGAGGGCGACGTGGGGCGAATAAAACACCCGTCACCATGACAACCAAGGGCGACAACCCTCCGCCGGAGCCACGCTGCTATGTTTGAACAGAAAATTAGGATTTTTATGGGAACGTAGCTGGGTTAAGTGGGTTTTCGAGGTGGTTAAACAAACGCTTTTTTACGTCAATACATGTTATCCTAAGGAAAAGGAAGATCAAGTAGATACAAAAGAAGTATATTATAGAAATAAAGATAAAAGCATGTCTGGTCAATCACATACATTTTATAATTAGTGTAGAATTCACACGTAAAGATGTCGCTACAGACATCGTATGGACGGATTGAAAATTAATTCTTAGTCAAAACGATATTAAATCACTTTTTATTGAGATTTATTGCAAAGGAATACAATTTGATAATAATAATTTAATTTAATTATTTTTTTAAACTCGTATTTTCAATTTTTGCAATTTATTAAATTTTATTTAAATCTTTCGACCTTACATAGATGGCCTTACCGTCGATTATTTTTATTTCTTTTTATCGTCTAGGACCGAAACAATCAAATAATAATAAAATAAATCTAATATTAACCTGTTTCTAATAAGCAGATATTTCAACGGTAATTAAATATAGTCTAAATATTTTGAAATCTACAACGATTATTTTAAAAGTACAATGGGCAGTTTCGTACCGATTGTATTTCATTTGTTTTTATGGGCTTAAGTCTGTATCTAGCTAGTGCAGGAAAACGTATAGTGGTTTCATTTATTCAACAAAATATCAAATAAGAACAATTATTAAGTCTTTTATGGTCAAAAGGATTAAAGCCATTCGTAAATCACCGACCCTGCTCACAAAATTTATGGAGAATCGGATGAGTAATTTGACCTGTAGTGGAGAACAGCCGGTTATCTGGACATACATACGAAAGTATTTTTGTCCAAGCTGAAACGGAGACTTCGCTTGCTCGGTATTAAAGTGATTTTTAAAACATATAGAAGATTAAGAAATTGCTATCTTGACCTATTTTTAATCGTTCCCTAATCAGGGCCGGCAATAGCCTATATAGCGCCGGGTCAGGCCTCTGTCACTTGCCTATATCTACCGCGATAAGCATCTACAGCTCGCTTCGAGCTGGGCTCGACTAAACTGTCGGGGCCGCCACGCGCTTGCGAGCACACTGTACGCAATTGTGTCGGAGCCAAAATCAGAATGCGTGATTATTTGTTTTCTTGTGCGATGTTAACCTAGGAAATATATTTATTTATCAATTATCACTGCACTTTGTTATAATGGAGAACCGTAACACTAATAATTTGAGTTTAACGGCTGTCGCAATAAACAGATTTTATTTAAGTTGTTGGTTTTTAAATTACTGCAAGATTCTGAAGTGTAAGACAGTAAGTACATATATTTTGTTAATTTTACACGGTGTTTTTATCAGTATCCTAATTAATTAGGTGTAGTTGATATAGGTAGGTAACCCTGACGGTCGTAAGGTCATTTCGGTAAATTATAAATACAAAGGCATTGCGTTTTAATATGCGTGGCGTTAAGGTGTAATTAATAATTAACTTAGTGCTCTGCAAATATTTTAGGCTATTAAAACGGCGGCAATCCCTCAAGATCAAAAGTGTGCAATTTCTGTACGTTAGTTCACAGATATAGATATACCGTACCTACCTAGTTTTAAACCGAATGGTGTGTATATAAGGCGCCTCGGGGGTTGATGACATCGAAAAGCAATAATAGCGAAGAGCGCGAACTTTTAAATAGTTCGGAAGTTTATATTCTTGTTCGAGAATTATTTTAGTAGGGCAAGCCCGGCTTTTGGGCTTGTATGGACGTACCGCCACTGCCCGAGGCGCCTTATATACACACCATTCGGTTTAAAACTACGACTGATACACTACTGACGGATTTATCTACATTCACTGTTAAAAACTACAGTAACATATCTCTCGGCATGCCCTATTCTGAAACCCTAGGCACGCCACTGCATCGAGAGTCAAGGTGAGGCATTGGCAGTGAGCCTAGATGTAGCGAAGGCGTTCGATCGGGTCTGGCACAGGGGTCTTCTAAGGAAGTTACCATCATACGGGCTTCTCGAGGGATTATGCAAATGGGTTGCCAGATTTCTGTCCAGCAGAAGCATAAGAGCCGTCGTCGATGGTAGCTACTCTAATAGCATGGACATGAATGCCGGCAAGGCTCTGTGCTGTCCCCAACACTGTTCCTTCTGCATAGCAATGAATGCCGTCAATAGACAGCATATCATTAAATGCTATGTGGCCGACAGTACAGGGGACGCTCATTATACGGGCCGTGCAAATCGTTCCGAGGTGGAGGAAAGCCGCGAACGGCTGGTGTCTGAAATCGAGAGTACACTAGCTTGTGTCTCCGATTGGGTTCGACTAAACCTAGTCCATTTCAACCCCACCAAGACTCAAGCCTGCGCGTTCACCGCTAAGAAAATCCCATGGTCTGTGGCTCCACAGTTCCAGAACACTTCCTTGAACATCAGTCAAAGCATTGGGATTATTGGCGTCGACATTTCTAGCGACGTTTTGTTCCGAAGTCACTTGGAAGACAAGATTAAGCTGGCATCCAAAAGCTTGGAGTGCTCAACAGAGCGAGGCAGTACTTCACATCGGGGCAAAGGCTGCATCTTTATAAGTCGCAAGTCCGGCCTTATATGGAGTATTGTTGCCATATGTGGGCGGGGGCACCTGGATACCAGCTTGGGCCTTTAGACTCGGTTCAGCGACGTGCCGCGTAGAATTGTCGACGATCCCGAGCTCACGAACGGTTACGAGCCTCTCAGTTTGAGGAGAGACTTTGCCTTATGTGTGTTCTACCGCTTGTACAACGGGGAGTGTTCCAAGGAATTGTTCGACTTGATGACCACGGCAACCTTCCACCATCGCAACTTTCACCATCGACGGGGAGTCCATCCTCACACATTGAAACCCTTATCCTTATATATATCCTTGAGCCGTTCTATGTATTAAAAACACTGGGCGTCAAATCAAATCAAATAATTTATTTTAAAAAGTAAAAAATTACACAGATAATTAAACAATGGTCCCCGCACTAGGATAATCCTGTATCGCGGGCAACCTGTATAGTTTACAAAATATGTTTTCCAAAACATATTTTGTAAACTATACAGCGTCAATTCAAACATTTGATTAAAGTTTAATAAATATAACAAAAATAAAATAGTGGTTTCTTAGGTGGCTGTCTCAAGTCTTTCCAGAGCTTGTAGTACTGCGACCACACTAGATGTATGTAGTGGTTTCTTAATAAATAGATGTTTCCCTTAATTTTCCACAGACATTATTTGTTTCCCAGAAATAGATCTTTATAAGCGACACTATGAGATGGAGTAATAATACAGTTTTTTTTTTTTCAAATCAACGAGTACCAAGTATACAGTTTTATTTTTTGTTAAAATCGGCCTTGGGGCTCCTTTCAGCATTTGTCGCTATGCCCTATACTTTAGGATTCAGCCAACCAGGCAAAAAATAGTAAAATGTTAAAGGATATAATTAGGTAAGCATTATTTAAACTTTTTAACTTTCACGCCTTTTAAATTAAAAACTTCAAACAATAAAAAAATGTTTATACCATAGAATTGGAAATGTTAGGAAAAAATAAAAAGTGCCCATCGTCCTTTAAAATACTTTTCTATAAACAGTGACATCTGTTGTCATTTACTGACAACACTAACATTGCTGTAGTGACATACGTGGCAAGCCTAACAAATAGTACCTTTGACTCACCACCGGCGCTGTACTTGCGCGAGTTACGGTGGTAACTTTTGAAGTATGGGCGCTGACCCTCTGTTGTACGTAGTATTTATCTACTCTGAGATAAAAGGTAGTTAGATTATACAGTCACAGAATAAAAACAATGAAATTTATTCTATGAATAGAAAAACAACAGTTAATAGAAAACGAAAATATTATCAAAGAGATTATGAATAATGATAAGCTAAAGTGAACGTCTAAATTAACATTAGGTTTGAATAACGCTGAATAGATAATGTAGACTAGGCGGATAAAGAAAGAAAAAGTAAATTTGTTCATGTCTTGACGTCAAACCTTTGTTAAATTTTAATGGATTCGAAATTAATAATACATAGCAGTATGTATTTAGACATTCAGTTCATAAAAATTTAATATATTTTACAAAGGAAACATATAGTAGGTACTAAAGTTAAATCAAAGCTCGAAGATATGAATGAAGTAAACGTGTTGTGGAAACGAATTGGAAAAGTTAAGCCGGGTAAGTGCATGTTGGACTATGCATACCATTGAGTGCCGTAGTAGGATTGAAGATACAAGAGAAACGTACTGTTATCGATTGACTTTCCGATCGCAAACTGTTTTCTAATTAAAAACACTAATGAAACCTATGGTATAAACATTGTTTTGTTTAAAACTAAATATGTGCTAAATTTGAGCGAAATATAACTCAAAGCTTATAAGAAAAAAGGCTGAGATATATAGACGGACGGACATATATAACTAAAATAGTAAAGGTTCCTTGTTTTACTACGGAACCCTAATACACGATACTAGAATCGTTTTCATTTTAAATTCCTATATCAGACTAGACGCAATAAATTCAGTAAAGGCAACCATATAGGAATAAAACCCAACTGGGACTTCGCAGGGGTCGGTTGGTAAAACTTTAGAGTTATGGGTAACGATAGGGAGTATCTTGGAAACGTGCCAGGAGCTACACGCACCTCATGTTTTGATGATATATGTAACTATAGGAATACAATGGGATAAAAATGTTTCCAAAATAAAACACAAAAATTTAACATGCTTATAGAATTTTTCGTCGAATCAAAAATTGACATTATTGATGCTCTATTTTTAGTAACAAATCCTACTCAAACTACTCATATTATAAACGAAATATTTTTTCATGATTGTTACTCAATCACGCCATAAAACGATTTGAATGACACTTGCTTGCCACATGGATAAATAATATTCTAAGATAAAACATATACTTTTTATCCCGAGTAAATATTAGATCAAGCCAAAGCCATTTATTAAATTTAGTCCCTAGTAGGGCACTTATGATGAAGGTCAAAGCTGCCGAAGTTACCACCAGTTCGGAAGTCAGCCTTCAACTGAGAAGAAACGGCAAGAAATTCCAAGAGAAGAAGATCCTTGACAATGCGAAGAAAAAGGCTGAAGCCATTGGTAGGTAATAAGTATGTAAAGTTTACATGAGATGGTTTAAACTAAGACTAGTAAAACCCAGGGTATGTTATGCAATTGATGATATATACCCGTCCTTAAAACGAGTCTGTACTATTGATATATGAGGAATACTAAATTGTCCGATAGGTCGCTTAAATGAACCAAGTGGATATTAAAACCGTCCGAACTCCATGACTCATCATATGAAAGGACTGATAATTAGATGCACTGCTTTAAATCAGCTCTACTGCGTTGCTTTATTTAGATTGGTTCTTGTATCATCGTTTAAGCGAAGATAATTTTCCGTCAAGATAATGAATAATAGAACGAATGTCAGATTTATGAGCATAAGAATACAGAATATGTTCAGTTTCTACAAAATTTCTTAAACGTTCTATTTGTCGTAAAGCGATATACGATTTTTTTTACAGCTCTTCTCCCTCTAGATCAAACGGTAAAGAAAGCTCTTCCAAAAATAACCACAGCCGGTGAGGCGCCGTTAATGTTTCGGAAAACAAAGGGTAACGGTCCACTTAATGCAATTACACCCTAGAAAGGACAAAGCCTAGGCCAATCGATGCGTCTAGACACAAAGCCAAAGGTGGCGACAGTAAAACTCTGAATGGTGCATTAAAAAAACCTAACGTACGACTGAAATGTGTTTATTTTACTTTATGATCTCAACTCTTAAAAGTTGCTCGTTTTAAGTAATTCTGTGTGTTATTTTTTTAGACTGGTAATAGAGTTCCCAAGTAAACATAGCAGCTTTAAAAGACTAGATAAAAATCTACGAGCACAATATCCGCCCGGAACCTAGGAGAATTAAATTCGCTAAAGCCTTAGGAACCTCCGGATGAGAGATTACTCGCTAAGAGGTCAAGGGCACGACCTTTATCGAAGGACGAAGGAATAAAGCCTTCGGCATCTAAATGTATTGCTGGAGAAAATTCACGAATAGGAGTAGAAAATAAATGTATGCTTAGTAACGAAAATAGTAAGTACATAATTAAAAAAAAACCGGCCAAGTGCGAGTCAGACTCGCGCACCGAGGGTTCCGTACAAACCTGTAGGTATATAAGTAAATGGTAGTATAGACCTGAGTATTTGATATTAATTTCAATTTATGACCTATTAAAAAAAAACTACTTACTAGATCTCGTTCAAACCAATTTTCAGTGGAAGTTTGCACCGTAATGTACATCATATATTTTTTATAGATTTATCATTCTCTTATTTTAGAAGTTACAGGGGGGGGGACACACATTTTACCACTTTGGAAGTGTCTCTCGCGCAAACTATTCAGTTTAGAAAAAAATGATATTAGAAACCTCAATATCATTTTTGAAGACCTATCCATAGACACCCCACACTTATGGGTTTGATGAAAAAAAAATATTTGAGTTTCAGTTCTAAGTATGGGGAACCCCCAAAAATTATTGTTTTTTTTCTATTTTTGTGTAAAAATCTTAATGCGGTTCACAGAATACATCTACTTACCAAGTTTCAACATTATAGTTCTTATAGTTTCGGAAATAAATGGCTGTGACATACACGGACAGACAGACATGACGAATCTATAAGGGTTCCGTTTTTTGCCATTTGGCTAGGGAACCCTAAAAATGTGATGAATGGATTGTATGAATGGAAATATGAGTGAGAAGAGAATATATGGCAAAAGGTAAGGATTAAGACTATTGTGAATAGAGCAGCTGATGATAACGACGCGTTCAACAACCATTTGAATAAATATTTAGCGAGAACAAAGCATTGCTTAGCTGCTAAACTAAATACGAACGGCTACAATATATTCTACTCAATATGAAAATTATGCTCGTAATTAAAGCAATGGCTCGCAAAACAGAAACTAGAAAAACGTATGTTCAAATAAGACGAATGTGGAAAAAAGTGTTGGAAGAATTTAACAAGTTTTGCATAGGTACCAACTTTTTGTGATGACAAATCGATTCCGTTAAATCTCATCGGTGAGAAAATTAAATTCTTTAAGTAGGCAATGATGGTATCATTAGATTTGTCATATGGCGACACGAAGAAAACGGTGAACTGAGCAAGATATTAGCATACAATATTCATTACAAACCACATAGCGTTTAATAATGGCATGATTACTCAAGTTAAGGCGGAACTCATAATCATAAACGCGGGGGGTCGACGGTCCACATGGCGCCCTCAATGTGATTAATTATCCAACTAAGTGGTCGTTTCCGAAAGAATTACCCTGTCATGCAGTAATCAAAATGGTTACTGATTTATTGCAATTTTTTAGGTAGGCAAATTTGATTGGCATGTTTTAATCTAAGATCAGAAATGATAATAAAGCAGTGCTATTTTTAATTTAAAAGACATAGCCTACAATAAAAATCATTTCGAAAACTCATAATTTAAGCATTGACACAAAAATTAAGCGATGTGAAAAGATACTTACATTCTGTAGGCGTTGAGAGTCTTCGACATTATACAACTGTTGGCGATTCTCATCAATATAATCTATTGCACATTAACACAACGCAACCAACACCATATTGATACGTTATCAATCACAACAATAATAACACAAGGTAAACAATCGTACCTATATAAAAATACTAACTGACTATAATACTGTCCACTGAAAAGAATGAAACGTTAAAATTGCGTCCGATCACGACATATATGTTACTTGGAAACCTTGGTAAGCACGCGGTTATGGCGCCGGTATAAATGTACTTAAATAGAATTGTTCAATAGTTGTACACGATAAGGTTTATATTGACGGTATTGTTACGTCATCACAAAGTTTGGTAGAGCGCCGGATCAATGGGCAGGGCGTTACTAAAATTGTGAATAAGACTGAGTTGTATCATGTTTTATTTGCTTTGATGCTACATGCTACTAAGCAAGAAGTAGAAGATGACGTCACTATATATAAACATATTAATGTTGGGGCGCACGAACGAATTATGTAGTAAATAGTAAAAATATTTAGCACAGATGATTCAAAAGCACGAACTAGTTAAAAACCATTTTATCAATAGTGGTGAAGACTAAAGAGAGATGTGAACATTAGAAATATAACCGGCGGGTCATCCACGTGTGTTTTTGGCACATCACATTCTAGAGAAAATAAATATCTTGCCAATAGTTGCACAATTTATAACTGACGTGAGACAGAAATATAATAAAGATTAACGTGAGAGTGAGAAAAGAATACAAACTTAGGAATGAAAATAGATCAACTCCTACGCAACCCGCCCATTGGTGTGTCTGTGTCGTTGATCCCTTTGGATCTTTCGCGTCTTTTATACCTTTGTTTGTTTTTGTTCTGATATCAACAATGTCTTCTACAGTGAGAGTATAACAAACATTTAATCGCTTTTATTTAAGGTGTATTTAATTTTGTTTGTATAACAACTAGACTGGGATATTTTATGGAAGTCATGTGTAAAACATAAAGATCAATAAAGGTGTTTATAAACTAAATCAAACTGACCTCGAAGTTGCGTATCACGCACGATTGAATGTTTTAGTTAGTTTATATCGTAAATACATCAGTAGAAGAACAATTATAAGATATTAATTACATCTGAAAATCTACTCGAAAATCAATTCGTTCGTTTTTGTTCAAAAAACCGATAAAACCAGTCATTTTAAAAGACTTTGAAATTATAAAAGTATATAACGCAGATTTTTTATTCTTGTTACGTCAAGAGCATGCTTAAACTAAACTAAAAACTAAAGAAAACCACAGGACATAAATAAACGGCCGAGCAAGTACAGAATTCCAAATAAATATAGTTAACGAGAATGCCGCAGTGCGCAGACATACCATTGGAAATGTTAATGAAAATAAAGAAACAGCCTAGGACGTCATTCAACTGCCATTTGAATGAGTAACTTTCACCATTTTCATATTAATTTAAGTAACAGCTGCTATTTATTATCCAAAATGTTTATACGCGTTTCTAAGTAAATTAGAATTCTAGATACATTAACATAAGATGGAGTTTCAAGTGCTGTTTTTCGGTTAACATTTGTTATGCCAGCAGAAAAAATCTCTCTTTTTAATTTAGGATACAATTTTAAACTAAATCTAAATTTAGGGGAGACACTTATGAAGGTCAACGCTACTTAAGTTACTCGTCTAATCAAATCAGAGATTCAAAACTGGGAACTATACAACTGGCAGTATGCATAGTCCATCCATGAACACACTACTAGCTGAAATATTGCAGACAGGCGCGTTAATTACAAATCAACGACCGGATAGCAATGTAGACAATGCAGCAGAATACGTGGTTTTACCGTAAAATCTACTTAATCCGAATTGGTGTGCAACGCCCTAATTTTCACGTTCGATAGACTCATTAATTTTGATGAGATGGTATACGTACGTACCATGTAACGGTAGTGCGAAATGTTCAACTGTAGAGGTGATTTATTGAATGTTGGTCAAACAGAGTTATTGGTGTATAAAGTTGAGCTAGCTTTGCTGAAGTTTTTTAAAATATGGTCTACGGTCCAAATACTACGTGATGAGGGTGTGCCTGTTTCGAAGCACTAATTTATAGCTAAGACTTTGAAAGTAAGATCTGGTGAATTATACGATCCCAACTGTAAAGTTTTTCAATCAAATTAGAAATTGAATAGATGCTTCCAAAATTACTACTACTAGGCGATACGTATGTGACATACTCTAAATGCTAAAATTAAGGTCATCTATAATCATTCCGATCCCTAAATTAGCGTCGAATCGATCAGCCTACTTAGTAATCATAGCTTAAACAAAGTGAAATGAGGATTGTAGTGCGCCCTTATATAAGAGGCAGCCTTCATGTTAAAATGCTTTTGTATACTATAAACTATCGTATTTGATATGACAGACGTGGTTTTAAAATTATCAAGAAGACGTCATAGTACAAATTCTGGGCTGACGAAGTACGCCGAAACGTTGTCGATTGTGAAAATAACTATGGATAGAGTTGTGCTTGACCACAATCTGATCATAGTAAGTGATGATGCAGAACATATAAGTGAACTAGCTTTCAAGCGAGTCTGAACACACGTACTTCGGGTGTGGTGAAAGCTCAAGCTCATTGTTGGATTCAAAAATTAATCATGACATTCGACTTCAATGAGCTATCACCTATAAATAAAACGATATGGGGAAACTACACATACATTATGGGACTACTAAATTAGCAAGAGTGAGTGGTCAGACTCGGATACTGGCTGAATTAACTAACTGATTATAACAATAGCACTTTAACTGTCCGTAAGCAAGCTGCAATTTAAATGACTCATCATCACAGTACGTATTCAGACTTTCGCTATTGATATTAGTAAGGTCGATGCACCTATTCATAAATTCACACCAGTGCTGCAATGATTCATCGAAAATACATCTGCAATGAAAATTATGTTCCCCATTCAGAATGTATGCCAGAATGCCAAGAGCCTACTTAACCTATATTAACTACCATGTAAGCCTTAACGGCACAAAGGACCTGAACGGGATACTTGCCAAGTTTCAAAACGTAGTTTCAAAATTATGGTTTAATAATTAGTGTTCACAGACAAATAAGAGGATGCAGAAGAAGGACACACGCGAAGTACGGAAACCAGAGATAGGGACATCCCGATTGAATTGACACGGTTAGTATCCCTGATTGGTATCATTTGTTGCTGGGGTAACATTAGATGCTAAAGGTAAAATGAATCTGATCTACAAAGAACCTCACAAAATAAACAAAAGTAATTAACTAAATATTAACACTAAAGATGTTTCAAAGAACCAAAGTAATTTCTTACTTTAAACTCTAAGGAATTCCTTAGAGCTGGAAGTAAGAAATTTGGTTGTGGTTTAGTTTGGTTGGAAAGGAATTCCTTTGGGAAATCTCAAGCAGCTACCTGAAAAGATTCACATTGAAGTAAAGATTTCGAATAGCTTTAGCAGAGCGATAAATATCTTGAAAATTCGATAGGTGAATAAAATGCCTTTTAAATAAGGGTCTAAACCAGAACAAAAAACATTTGTTTAAAGGAGCTTCACACAGATTTTTTTCTAGAAGGCTAGCTAAATCGATTTCTCATCTCAGTCAACCCGAAAATGATATATATCTCTGGATAAAGCGTTGTTCTTAGGTTCATTTTCTGGCTTCAGAGCATCATGGAAGTTATACTTATGTAGGATCTACCATTTTTTAGATAAAATCAGACGGTATATCAAAGTGGATATTAATGTCAAAATAGGGACTGTATTATTCCAGGTAAAATTTATCAAGATGACAGATTATAAAAGAACTCTTTGCAGTAAACAAAGAGGTTCTACTGATATAATCATGTATCATGTGCTAGGTGAAATTCGAAGACTTGATCCTTTTCAAGAACATAACTAAAGGTAATGTATTATACACAGT
The DNA here is from genome assembly GCA_947623365.1 of Achlya flavicornis. NCBI lineage: Eukaryota > Metazoa > Arthropoda > Insecta > Lepidoptera > Drepanidae > Achlya > Achlya flavicornis. Next base: position 13,895,532 of record OX392482.1, read on the forward strand.
ATAGTACAGTGACGGTATTTTACTTAGGTAAAACTTTTTAGAGAGGTAGAGCATAGCGTTTATTCGCTCAAAGAGCAGCTCGACTGGGGAAGTACCTCCACCTTACAGAATACCGCAGCCAAATAACTTTATGTTGTGTAAAGTTGTGTTCCTGCGCGTGAGTAAGGTTGCCAGAGCTCATAGGGGAGGGGGGATAGGTCGATAACGCGTGAGCAATGCTTCGTGTGTTGCAAGCGTCTATGTGGCTACGGTAACCGCTTAACATCAGGCGGGCCGTATGCTTGTTTATCGACTAAGTTGTATAAAAAAAAAAATGTCTAAAGTCTTTTATACTTGATTAAACAAACTATTTGTGTTGTGTAGTATTGTTAGTGACGTTGCATGAAGTTATATTTTTTGCATGGTATTGTATGGAATTTGTATGGTATATTTTGTAAATCCCAGATTTAAATACATCAAAATTACATAAGAGAATACAGACAGTATAACGATTATTATAGGATAATATTAATTGGAATAGCAATCAAAACGTGTCAAGTGTTGATTCAGAGTTCGTGAATTGGATTGGTCCAGAAGTTGATAGAGATGAATCTTGAATCGCACATACTGAGCGGCACAATGGTTTCTAAAACTGTCTCGTTGAAATGGGTCAACGGTTTTATTATGCGATTATGTCTGCAAACAATAAACTCGTTGTGACCAATCTGCTAAAACAACGGTCACTTTACAAGTGTAGATGAAAATATGGCTTCTTAGTTGCTGATGGCACTGTTGTATATTTAGATGAACGTAGAAGACTTTCTTTTTGTTACATTTCAAACTCTTTTCAAAATACATTACTTGTGACTCAAAAGATAAATTCCAAAGACATGGACATTGAAGCGACATAAATGACGTTTTTTACTAACCTGTCTATACTTAGCTAGCGTTATAGAATAGAGTAAGTATGATGTAGAGAATAAAGTTTAAATTCTATTGGATTAAGTGACAAAGTACATTGAACGCGGTAAGCCGGCTGCAGCAGCAATAACCGATGCTGGTGATAAAGTAGACACGGTAAATTTCAACTAACTCGCTTATTTCTTTGCACATTCCTCTTCAGGATAGATATTATTATCGATACTTGTAAATATATGAGCGATACAAAATAAATGACAAAAGGCCGATCAGGAAATGAAAGAGCGCAAGTTTGATCATAATAACGAATATAACTGATTAAAAAGATAAGATTGTGAAGTAAAAGTGATAGGTGGTAGTTAGAAAGCTTCAGAAGACCGCTATTTAGATTACATCTGGAATGGGAGACAATTAAAGTGGTGATAGGAATTTTGATGACTAGATACAACCGAAGAACCATCGACAGAGATTTATACATCGATAAAATGTACACATATACCAATTATATCTAGTGTGTTGATTCATTCTGAAACTAACAGAGCGAAGTTGTAAGTAATAACGTTAAATTTTTTGTGTTTCAGGTACGTACAAATCGGAGCAGTAAAACGTAACATATTTTCAGTACATAATCAATAAATATACAAGACCTCGTTTATACACACGCGATTTAGTCCAAATCCGATGTTCAGAGCCGCGAACGACCGATAAGCACAAATAAACCTCTTTGTACACAACAATTTAAATCGATCATCGCATTATACGTAAAATATGTAACAAAAAGAAAATATTTGATGAAAGCTAATTCCAACGGCGGCAATTTCCAAGGTCTCCAAGAAACGTAGAAAAACTGTCACTGGTCATACATTACTACTGTAGAAAACTGGGGACGGTTCAGTTTATGGACGCGTAAACGATTCCAAAGAAGTGATTATGGAAAAGCCGGTTCGCGGGAGGGAAAGGACGTGCGCTCTCCTTAGCGGACCGGTGCGTACTAAAACGAATCGACTGGAGGACTAGTGTAGCGCACGCGGCCTGGCGCCATCGCCACTCGATTAGCATTATCGAGTAGGCGACATCGACAAGAGTGCTACTAATCTTTACCTAGCTAAGTCAGTTATCGGTTATTGGGCTACTAAAGTATTACTATGATAGTTATCACATGCATTCGATAAGTCATTATATCGTAAGAACGTTTGCAGTCTGCAGATTATTATCATCAATCTGAAATTTTAAGGGGTACATCAGCAACTTTTGCTTACAGAAAACCGTAGCCAAAAAACAATGTTGCGTCCCTGCGTGTAATGTTGCCAGAGCTCATTGGGGAGGAGGAAGGCTCGGTAACGCGTCCATTTGGTAACCGCTTACCGTCAGGTGGGCCACACGCTTGTTTGCAGACTTAGTCGTATAAAAAAAAACATTCAATTCAAAATAGTTATCCTACTGTATCGACTGTAACTATAATGTTTGGAGTTACTAAAGTGCATCTTCCGCTTTTATGGCCTTTATGAAAGTAATGCCATACATTTTCAATTCATGGTCAGTATTTTAATAATGCGTTATGAGTCTTCATAAAATTGTATGAACAAATTGCAATAAAAATAACCATCATCGTTATCAACAATTGCACTTCCCTATAGTTTCCCAATCGGGTTACGCGGGGTGTCCAACCCCTGCTTGTTACTACTACACGCCCCTCGCCCCTCACTACACGCGCATTGTGCAACTCACCTTGCACACACACACACACAGCTGCATTGCGGGGGTGACCATGTTTCGATCAAAAGATAAAAATAAGGGTAACTTTACAAACAGGGGAATCTTCGTTGAAAGCAGAATTAATTAATTATACTTTACAAATAGAACCTTTGATATTAGAATCAAACACGGGGATAAATTTTTAAATATCAGGGTAAAGGGCGAAGGTTAAATTATAGTAATGGATTTTCATATTAATTGATCGATCGCAGCCGACTGACAAGACAACCTACATCGTTAAATTTTATCGCGTTATTAAAAAACTATTTTCTAATATACAATATATAATACAGGACAAAAATTGCTTGATAACGCATTTTAGACACTATTCGCATATTAACTTCCTTTTAGATAAATAATACCCAATAATATCCTCAAGAAGTTATATATGCTAATGATATTTCAACTGAAATGGAGCAAAATTCGGGAGAGACATTCAAAGGAGATGTTACATAAGTTGGGTACAAGGTCAAAGAAATCAATAGAGGAGACGCCAAAGCGTCTGGTAAAGTAAACATACTCAATGTCACTGCAACTGCCAGTTACGTGAAATTAAATTCTCAAGATAGATATCTCAGTATAGAGTACTGAGATACTTAATGTCTGAAGTAAAACGGAACCCTTGCTGGCGAAATTTAAGTTATATATGCTCTGGCTTTGTTGCATAACATTTGGATAATCTTGCATGATACTTTGCTACTGGCCAGAATTGTTTATAATTTTTATTAAATGAACTAATATTTCAATTCAAAATCTTTCGTAGAGATACATTAAGCTAGAATTCAAACATAAAATAAAAACCGGCCAAGTGCGAGTCAGACTCGCGCACCGAGGGTTCCGTACAAACCTGTAGGTCTATAAGTAAATGGTAGTATAGACCTGAGTATTTGATATTAATTTCAATTTATGACCTATTAAAAAAAAACTACTTACTAGATCTCGTTCAAACCAATTTTCAGTGGAAGTTTGCACCGTAATGTACATCATATATTTTTTATAGATTTATCATTCTCTTATTTTAGAAGTTACAGGGGGGGGGACACACATTTTACCACTTTGGAAGTGTCTCTCGCGCAAACTATTCAGTTTAGAAAAAAATGATATTAGAAACCTCAATATCATTTTTGAAGACCTATCCATAGACACCCCACACTTATGGGTTTGAGGAAAAAAAAAATTTGAGTTTCAGTTCTAAGTATGGGGAACCCCCAAAATTTATTGTTTTTTTTCTATTTTTGTGTAAAAATCTTAATGCGGTTCACAGAATACATCTACTTACCAAGTTTCAACATTATAGTTCTTATAGTTTCGGAAATAAATGGCTGTGACATACACGGACAGACAGACATGACGAATCTATAAGGGTTCCGTTTTTTGCCATTTGGCTACGGAACCCTAAAAAATACAATAACAGGGGTCACGAAGTGCAAACAAGAAATTAAATAGACCTTTGAAAGGACGAGGCACACAATCTCGAGGGTAAACTCGAGGAAATCACAGTAGCTCGCCTTGACCTTGCGACATAATAGCAAGGCTGATTTACATGTCAACTGAGGGTAACGCCAAAACGCGTGACGTAAGTGACACATACAACATAATAACTTGCTAAACGACTGATGTTTTTGACAGCAACAGTATTTTAGACTTATATGACATTGTAGAGTCTTCGATGATGATGTTTGCAAAGCCGATTAAACCATATTTACTAATGTTGATTTACTTTCAGTTTGTGTTTGCTTTTGTGTGATTTCAGTGGTAAGTTATGGCGTGAAAGCAGACAAAGTCTGATTCATAAGTTAGATTGAATGGATTTTGACAAGTGCTGACAGTTAGATGAAGTTTCTACGATATGATTCCGATGAAAGTTATTGGAGCATTCGAAGGTAGTGAAAGTTATCTAACAGACAATGGCGCCATATCAAAATTTAATTTCGTAGGAATCACCGCATGATTTGTTTAATTATACTGATGTGATGAATGCGGTGGAAGTAAATTGGATTTCGATTTTATTTGTACATCTGTTTTGTCTCTATATGGGATATTCTTCAAACGGACCTCAGCCGAGTTTGCACTATGTAATCCAGAAATCTATTATTCTATATTTACTACTCATTTTATAATTATAATTAGATATTTATGACTGGGAATTGTGAACACAAACTCTGAAGTGGCAATCAGGGTATCTCTACGCCAACCAGCCTGTTACCTAACGTGAACAACGATTGCAATATGCAAATCAATAAGCATATTTCGTTAATATGTAATTACTAACATACTGATTCAGAATCTAATATCAGCTTTATTGGGTTTGATAAAAAAAAGAAGACATTATAAAGGGCACACTCTGCCATATTTGCATACTCTTTCAATGAGAAGCTTACGCCAGAGAAAAAAACTGAGAGGATCTTGATATTCTGAACAATGTCCTGCTTCTGCTATATATGTAATATAAGTTTATCTGGAATCCCTCTTATAATAGCATCATGGCCACCCTCTGCGGTGGGCAGCAGGTTGCGTGCCACGATACGACCACGTTACTGCCTACCAACATGTACTCAACTGCAGGCTTTGTTTTCAGACTTGCTAATTTGATTTTCCGAAGTTATTGTTTGAACTCAGGCAATATAATATAATTGTACACATAGACTTCTAACCGGTTATCATGGATGTCGTAGATGGTCACATAATCATTGATGATAAGAGAATTAAAGGAATTAATGAATGTTCAGATGAAAGACGGAAGGGTTGAACGACTTGAATGGGAAAAATACATATATGGTGCCGACAAAAAATAATTCAGATCAAAGAACGCAGATGATATTCTATCGAAGTGAATGAAACCCCAAAACAAAAAACACATCTCTTAAGAGTATATGAATACTTATGTAAATTAATAACAAAATATGGAAATAAAAATGTCTGTAATACTGTCCGTACACACAACAGTAAATATCTAGAACGAGGTAGAGGCACTAGGCATGTCCGTCGAATCTGATATTTAGATAAATTTTTATATTAGTTTCAAGTCAGTGGATTACGGCAAAGTTTACCACATAAGATGACCCATTTAAAACTCAAGTTGAGTACACAATTCGCTTGCGACAGAGAAAGAATAAACTTGGTTTAAACTTTGCACCTTTCTTTGTTATACCGAGAATATGTATATCTGAATTAGGGTGGAAAAGCACAAATAAATTAGTAGCAAAGAAACGTGCAAATTGCAAATTGACATGAAATTCAATGACAAACATACTGTTAAAATGTGAGCTGTATATTAATTTGCGGATTTATTTGGATGGACTGCACGGATTGACTATGCCATGCCCATGGGAATATTTAGAATTAAATCAATAGCAATAATTTATGTATGGAATTTCAGATTTGATGCAGACAAAAATATGATATGACTCAGTTTTTACTATAAGTTTGATTTAAAAAAACACTGAAAAAAGGAATATGCACTGGAGTCTAATTTATTCCCGCAAATAATTTGATAGAATCATCATCGCTTGGAAAGATTTTAATGAAAATTCTGAAAATTTCATGTTCATCTGCCTTATTAACAAAATCCTAGACATACTGCAATTTCTAACAGAGTTAATGAGTCTGAGACACAATTAATAGTGATTTTTGGAAAAGCAAATTAATCTAACGAAACAGTTCTCTTGTAACATGAACATGGTCACCCTTAGTACAACAATACAATATTAAAACCATAGAAGGTAATCATAACAGCAGCAGCAACAATTGCACCATTAGAAAATAGATTAACTACGAACAGTGAACTTTTGTAAAAGATCAGCTTTCACTAGCGATAAGGTGAACAGTTGAACATTGTGTTCAGATTACAATTAACAATTATTTATATTGCGCAATTTCTATTACACCGGTGTAATTGGAAACGAAAGGGGAAAACTTCGATGGGCTCGTAAAAGTAAATGAGAAAACGTAGAAACGATTTAGATGACAGACATTTTATTTCAGAGCAATTAGAGTAAAAGAAGACCAAAGATGCTAAAATAGGTAACAAAGTCACATGAGATCCACAATTATCTGTGGTTTAGAGAATCAATAAGTAGGTAAATAACAACATTAAAGAAAAATGTGGTGAAAGATCTTTATAACCTTACAAGATATGCTGTAAGTGGTGCCGCCGCTTCGTCGCAGATGAATCATTTCCGTAACGGTAGATATGATTTATTTCTGAAGGAAATGACATTTCTATCTTTCTACTGAATCACTTCCATTCCATCTTTTCCACTTCAAATTATTGTATTCACTACTTTTCTTTTAAATAAATTTACTCTTTCAGTCTTGTAACAAAACTGCATATAATTTTAATTTTGTGGGCTCATGATTGGACGACTATTTTAGCTTATTATTTACAAACTAAGCCCCATTAACCATCGGAATGGGAGCAAACACTAGATAATATAGTAGCCCTCAAGCCTGCACCAGATTACCGAGCTGGCAATGAGCTCTAAGACAGACATCAAGGGAGAATAACCTAGTTTCCAACATTTCCAAGCAGCAATCGTAAACAGCACGTTTATGAGGCTTTTATTGGGTTCAAAATCGAAAGAGCAAGCTGTAATAATGATGAGAGCTAAGCTAAGAGGAACATTAAATTCTGAGAAAGACTTGAGTAATGATAAAATTAGTAATGGACAAAGAACAATTATTTATTTCTTGACATGTGTACTGAGAATTCACAAACGCTACCATAAACAAAACAAGATATACCTGCAATGATACTTGGTAATTATAAAGCTTGCAGGAATTGTATCAATCAACAAATCGTCTAGTTCAAGCTATAAATTCATACAAAGAAAATCCTTGAGATAACTCCATATATCACAACAGAACAGCTAACAGACTGCTGATCACCAAGTAAGGACAAAATTTGAAGGAATAATGGAACCTGCAAATTAAGGATGCAAAAAACACAAATAATATCGAAAGGTGATTAACAAAGTGCAATGCAGGTAGATCGATAGGAGACGCGCGACGCATGAAGCGTGGCGTGGCATGACTCATTGGCTCGCCGCCACTCTGGCTCCACTGAAACGGTCATGGCCATTCTTTTAAATTCATATTAAGATTGTATTTATAAACAGATAGACAACACTCAACAGTTAAATGCATTTTAGAACTAGCGGAACCAATTAATGTGCAGGCGGTTTAAATATGGAATCGTTTTGTAGTATCTCGCTTGGTCCAAATTGATTATAGATGAAATGATGTGGTTATCTGGTTTAAAGTAATTAAGGAATATTTTGTTGATAATATTCTGGTTTTACAAGTACATTAATCACTCAATCAGAAACTGCTCATCTGTAATCGAGAGGTACCTAATAATAATGAGAAAGATAGATGTATAATCAAAAAATAATATTGAATAAAATAAAAAGCTTAAAGATAGCGTAACTAAAACTTAATTCACAGTAAATGTAAGAGAAAACACAATAAAACTAATTTCTTTTGAAACATCTGCCGCAGATATATTATTAAGGCATCCGAAACATACCGCATACATTGGCATTTCATAATGTGTATATTTAAGGTAATTCTGGTATAAGAAGACGATGAACCACCGCCATGCAAAATTGAACTGTACGTGATGGTAATAAAAAGAAAAATTGAGTGCATGATGAAAGGAAGGCATTTGCTCAATAAATGTTAACTACGGATATTGATCAACCAGAACCGACAATTCCAAAAGAAATGTTCTACACATTTGACAGCACAAAATAATTGTAGAAAATGTTAATGCAGCTCGAACAAAAGCAGAGATGAGTCAACTGATAGAACTGGGATGATTAAAGGGAAGATGGTGAGTTGGAATTAATTCTAATCAAAATACCAGTGAATCTAGTCATCTAGGTGGTAAAAGAATAATGAAAAATCACTTCACTTTTAAAAGTGTTAATTGTAGACAGCAATTTAAATTATAAACATAATAGATACAGTACAGTATGAGTAAAGATAATAAAAAGGGAAAGTAATGAGCAGCTATGAGATAGAAAATCTCTCGAAGGCACCGGCCCCAATTTCTCTAGAAGGCCTCTAATTCAATTATTGCTCTCATTGAGGCCGCGTAAGCCTGAACTATGGTGTAGACTACAGCTTTGTAAGAAACACTTAAGCAATAATGTGTTATTGTGTACATGATAGCTTGTATTTACAATTACTTAGGATGTTCAAGATAGTCTTCTGCTAAATGATACAGGCGAAAATTGTTAGTGATTTAATTTCAACTAACTGGAACGATTGAGCGATTTCAGTTCGTCGCAAATTTGAGTGAAGGAATCAAGCGGTAGAACGTAATGTAAGTTATTATTTGGATATTAGGTATACCGGCAGCCTAAATATTAAAATACTAGCTGTCCCCCGCGGTATCACCCGCGTTCCTGGGATAAAAAGTATGTCGTTCTCCATACCATAGGCTATCTCCATGCCAAATTTCATATTGATCCGTTGAGTAATTGAGGCGTGAAGGCGTAACAAACAAGCTCACTTTCGCATTTATAATATTAGTTAGGATTAGTAATCAGAAAATATATCCAATCAAAAGTCAAGGTTACCAGACAGGGTAAGTAAATACAGTTACCAGAAGTATAAATCAACATTCCGTCGTCGGACAGAATAAATGCGCAAGAAGCGAGCGAATGTCACATGCAGTGAAACATGTTCTGGCATTTAAGTTATGTGAATAAGGGATCGTGGATTATGAACCCTACCATTGAATATTGTGAATAAAGGATGGTATTAAAGCATTGTGCCCCAGCTGAAACATGGTAGCACGTAGCAGCAACAAAGTATGCATCGTGATATAATTTTTCACACATCTCACTATGTCACACGGAAGCGAAATCAAGTGATAAGAAATATTGTCACTTCTATGCAATATATCATCCACATACCAAAGTGACACTAACTGAACACCTAATTACGCAAGTTTAAAATGAGGGCGATACGACACTCACTAGCCTCGACCATCGAAGAAAAGTTGCGTGCTTATCGGTTTTCTCAGGATATATTTTGGAGAGTGTGCGCAGGAATTGTTCAACCTTATTCCACCATCCCCAATTTTACACCGAACCACAAGACGCCGCGAAAATTTTCACCCGTACGTTGTTGACATACCGAAAATACGGACACAGCGTTTTGCATCCTCATTTATAATGCGGACAGCAAGGGAGTGGAACTTGCTTCCGGCGTCTGTGTTTCCTGACGCTTACAATCTAGGAACTATCAAGGTAAGAGTGAATAGGTTTCTTCTGGGTAAGCGTTTTTCATCTTAGGCTTCGTTATCGCCCCTTATGGGTGGGTCAGTGGCCAAACGCAAGCCCATTTAATTTAAAAATATATATATTTTAATAGTCTTTTGACTTAAGTGGTAATTCCATAAATTAAAACGGCAGACTCGAATCGAATAGTCTTATAAAATAAAATAATGTATCGTCCCATCCCATCCCAGTCACAAATAGCCCCATGACCGGTCGAACTAGCACTTGCATATCTATAAATTGCCTTATCCACTAACTAGTTACCCGCCATTCTGTGGCTAGTAATGTAGTTTACTAGCAGGCAATAAAAAGCTCAAAGAAATTGCAGGATGATTGATTGTTACTGATTCAATCAGAAATCGAAACTTTATCAATCAAAGCGTGTACTCTCATTACTAACTTCTTCTAGCTTGCAAACAATTAGGTAGTAGCAAGTAGTTTTTCTGGTAAAATAATTTTCAGACCTTTCGACACAGTTACTCTCTGGCAGCTCTACTATCTGGGGGCACGGGCCCCCCACCAAAACGAGCCATGCGAAGCGCAAGGGAAGGGCACTACCTACCTATGAATTAACAATAATATTTTTTTTAGCTTTTTACGCCTATGTGGCGGTTGCGAAACGGCCAATCAACATATTTTCACTAAGGTGTAGAATTTGTGAAGTTAGGGCTTGTAGAGTTAGGGCGTGTAGATTTATAAGCTTGGCTCTACATGAGATCATGAGATATTTGAGATCTGATAACTTTTTGACGAGCCATATGGTTTCGTCTTGGCAACATTTTACATGAAAATGTTTTGGGTGGGATCTTCTATCCAAGAACTAACAACCGAATGCAAATGAGGAGCTGGGTAAAAAACCCGGATAAGTCCGCGAAATTAAATTTTACAGGACGGCGAAAAAACTAATACCTATTAAGATCGAATTTTTAACGTCTTTTGTATTGGACATATCCAATACGTTTTTTTAAAGATTTTTTTTCCTAATTAGAGCTGGTTTTGACTGAAAATACCTATTACAGGGATAAACACAAGTTTTACTAGTTCGGGAGCCTATGGATTCAAAAATAAGCTGTAATGTTATATTTCAACAAATGAATTACTAATAAAAAAAAAAAAAACAACTTGATCAAGACAAAACGATTTGAAAAAAATAGTTTTCAAATTTTAGCGAAGTAATCTGTAATTCAGTTCACCAGCTCCTCAAATAATAACAGTAAACAGAGACAGGGAAACAAAAACAAAATAAAAAAACATCCAACCATGAACCCTGAAAACGTCACTTGGCACATGCCCCACGGCGACAAGTTATTGTCATTGTCCGACTCATGCGCACGTTGACCGTGAACCCTGCGCGAGGGCACGGTAGGGTCTCACATAGCGCTTACGCACCAAAGGGACTTTAAATTCAGTTCGCTTCGATGGAGATCAGTAGCATTAACCAAGGCAGGATTATGAGATTACATTTTATGATATTTTATCGCATGATATGGCTGCTGCGTTGTTGAGAAATTTTGAAGTAGGCATATCAAGATAAGTTCGGGGTTATATTTTACAATTTCAGGACTGAAACAGAATCGGCATAAACTTTATATAATAAAATCGATCCTACAGAGTACAGACGATAATTAAGGACTGTACCCAACTGAATTACATCAAATATCAACAACACAGCTTCGAGAAACAATAAAGGATGATATTTCAGGCTATAAGGCGACTGCACAATGCATAATAATTCTCATACGTTAGACATAATAGATGTCGCCAGTCCATCAACACACCGATTACATAAACTTTATACTTGAGATTACTATCGAGACAATACTAGCTGAACCGTAGAGCTGAACGTACCCACAGCCTAGACAATGTCCAGGCAGCTTTACAACAATACATGAGTCATTCAGTATTTTTCTTGAGAGATAATATAAGCTTGGGTTGTTGAGTCATCCTAGTGCAGCTTTAGTTGTTGCTATGCACAAAAACATTGGCCTACATCCAAAAGAAAAACGATGTATTCTGTGATATTGGTTTACCATCAATGATTTTTTTTATATTATTGCTTGAATCGCACATGTAAGGCGCAAGACAGCCGGATAAGGCGCATCTCGGGCGCAAAATGTGAAAATAACATAGTGCAATACAAATTGTTGATACCTATCCTAACTAATGTTATTAAAGCAAATGTGAGTGTCTTCTTGGTATGTCTCAGGGGACAGGTTATAAATCAATTTAATAACTTAAGGAAGTTGATAAAAAAGCTAAGTGTATTATAATTCTTAGGCTGGCCATACACGGGCAGTCTCAAGCAGTCAGGATCAACTGCTTCAAGCTGCGACTGCATATTGAACTACAGACTTCTACGTACATACACGAACCGCTCGAGCAACTACTGCTTGGGGCGGTTGGCAGCACGGTGAAATTTCATGGGGCGGTTGGCAGCACGGTGAAATTTCATAGTGCGGTCAAGCAATCGCCAGGCATACACTGACTGCTCGAACTGTCGGCTGCTCTCGAGCAGTTACCTCCGACCGCGCTCTTCACGTCGCGCACGCTCCCGCCCGGTCTCTTCGTTTGTTTATTGAGAAAAATGGACGACAATTGGAATTTGCAACTGCTCGAGCAATTAAGCTAACTGCAACAAGAGTTATCAATGGTGGCTTCAAGCTGTTGATTATGACTGCAAGAGCAGTCCATGTATGGCGGCCAACCTCAATGTTGGATTTAAACCTGGGGCCTTTTTCTCTGTATCTAACATCACTACCACTGAGCTATCATCACTTTAAATGGTTATATTATTGTAGTTTAAGTATTTTAATTATGGTTATTACTGATTTTCTACAACGAAGATACACAGTCTCAACATGTGTATTGTCAACAACAGTGTAATGTGTATACTTGTTGAAGATCCCAAGTTGAAACTTAAAATTAAAGTAGCATAAGCAAATTATTGATTTTAAGTTGGTTTATAATACAAAGATTTTATGACTTCATAGTTGAAACATACAACTATTTGGGTATCAACTAGAATTATTGTTCAAAGCACAGTTATAGATATACCTAGATAATGCATGTTTCATGATCTGTATGAAAACCAAGCCTTTTATTTGATACCTTCGTTACAAAAACAAAAGAAGATTAAAACCAAATCAATTCAAGTGAACTGATGCACTGTGAGCACGATAATGGCCACATTAAGCATTTTATACTTAAGTCGGGCACTAAATCTGGCACGTGAATATATCTGTGGTTGTAAGTCATTCAGTGAAGCATCTGTTCACAGTTTTGGATCAGCGGTCATATAATATAAAACAGTATAAAAAAGGTTACTTACTATTCCTGTTTAAAATTTTGCTGAAGTTTTGCTGAATAACCTCCGTTTTGCTGACGACATCATCCTTTTCTCATCTTCAGCCTCCGAGCTAAACGGAATGCTTAAAGACCTTAATGAGGCAAGTCTCGAGGTCGGACTTAGCATGAACATGTCAAAGACTAAGCTTATGACAAATAGCGCGAAACGTAGGATTGAAATGGGAGATGTGGTATTTGAATATGTTCATGAGTTCATCTACTTAGGTCAAATAGTCTCATTCCAGGGAAGGCAAGACAAAGAAGTCACACGACGTACAAACAATGCCTGGAAGAGCTATTGGTCTATGAAGGAGCTAATGACGGGTAAATTGCCAATAGCGCTCAAACGGAAACTCATGGACATGTGCATTTTGCCTATTCTTACCTACGGCGCTCAAACTTGGTCCTTGACAGAACAGCAGAGGTCCGCCCTCGGAGTTTGCCAGCGTGCCATGGAGCGTAGTATATTGGGAGTCAAACTTACAGACCGCATAAAAAAGACTATACTACGATCCAAAACACAAATCGCTGATGTGTCTTTTAAGGCGGCTAAGTTGAAGTGGGACTGGGCTGGACACGTGTGCCGCATGCCGAATGATATGTGGGCGAAAATTACCACAGAGTGGACCCCACAAAATGTTAAGCGGTGCCGTGGCAGACCTCGCCGGAGATGGCGGGACGAATTAGACAATTTCAAAAATAACTGGTTCAGCGTTGCAGCCGACCGAGAAGTATGGAAAAAGGAAAGGGAGGCTTTTGCCCAGCAGTGGGACAGTATAGGCTAATAATAATAATAATACTATTCCTGTATATTTGTTGTACGTAAAATACTTTCATGTGGATTTTAACCCGTTGGTTCTCACAAGGGATGCACATCTTATTATAACAATTGATGTCATTGTTATATTATTAACCGCGAGCCAATGAGTTAATATCTTTTAGATAATTTCTTCCTGAATTTTTATTTGTACAATACATAACTATGGTGTATTGGGGTTGCTAGTTTAAATATAAAAGAGTAATTGATCAAATCTGAAATTGTGAGGGTAGAATTTTGGCAAAGTAACTTCAATAAAAAATCTAATTATAATACTATTATGTATAAAGGACATTATTATAATTATTATTGAATAATTATCTATCAGCCAATTGTAAAGTGTGGTAGGTAGTCAAGTTATTTTATACTGGGTGGAGATTTCGAGATGGCATATTTTCGAAACCTATGTCGGATTAGTCCTGCTGAACAGCTTTTACTACGGGAGCAACACTGAATTCTCAAAAAAATAAAATTACTTTTCATACATTCTGATTGAGCAAGGTTGACATTTCGTAAGAAAAGTTTTTTTTTGAGGAATCACTATTGTTCCCATAGTAAAAGTTGTTCAGCATGACTAACCCAACATAGGTTTCGAATATATGCCATCTCGAAATCTCCACCATAAACAATGGGAAAGAAAGACTCAGGTCAGGAAAGCATTGAGTGGTTTAGTTTCACAAACAAATTGGTTATCAACTGGTGTGTGCTGGAAAGCTATACTATACTTATATTTGTATAAATTTAAATGTTAAATCAAAATAACATGAAACCACTTTTTACAGCAGGTTGTCAAACATAAAAAGGTGATAGTTTTGTTATCATTGCAGGTGTTAAAGTTCCAAAGGTAGATATTACAGTTTCGATTGAATGTTATTTAGAGAAGAGCTATGAAACCCTATGCAATATGACTGCATTCTCAGGTGGTTAGTGGCTGCATTGTCAATGCAGTCAAATTTTACATCCTTTCATTTTATATTTGCAAATTAGACCTTGTTAAGTTTGCATTAGTCATCAAATGTGGATCCCAATCAAAACATTGTGATGGCGACAAATAAATAATATTTATAGTAATAAGAATAGAATCGTATCTATTTCCGAAAGTATTGATAGCCTAATCAAGGTGACGCATGACTAAAGTAAAAAAATATATCTGAATAGGTCTACGAAGCGGAAAATGGCGTTACAAATTTACGGTTATAACATTGTTTTCTGGCCATTTAATACTTTAAAGGTATAATAAATAGACCGTATATGGAACAAGGTACTTGAAATAAACCTGAAATAGTGGATAAAATAGAGAAAAAGCATAATATTTCTCACCTTTCTAATAAAAATGACAGCACACACACAGCACTAGAAAATTCACTGTTAACGAAACGAACGATCAACCAACATTACGAAACGAAACGTAAAATTGTGTTATTGTTGGCAAAAGGCAGCCAAAGGTCTGAACCATACAGCCTAGTTTGAAAGTATCATTTTGCAAGCCAGTGAAATTACTCTTTTTTGGCAGACATTTCTTGAATTCGGATAACTATGGATATACTGATATACTACTACTACTACTACTCATCAAAAGTACATTAAGTACAAGACTTTATTGACATTCACAAATAGTAAAAAAAAAACTTTATTTGGGATGGGCCATGGTCAATCACATAGCAACCAATACTGTAATTATTATTATATATTGTGAAAGCCAAGCTTATAAAATAAAGAGAAGAAGAATTCTCTTTTTTTATAAGCTTCCAACATTAAACATACTATGAAGGTATTCCTTTTGGACTTCCACCTTCAATCAAACTCGGGCATCGGAACTAGTTTTTTGGTGGTAATGTAAAAATTTGGGTTACAAAAAGATGTTAAATTATTTAGGTCCATTCCAAATTCTGCCCTTCCAAGCACATACAATATTTTAAACATTAAATTAACACAAATTATTACATAATATCAATCACAATCAACGACATTATGTTTAACAATAAAAATAGTACATAGCTAGTGACATGACAATCAGAATATTTACTAACGAACGTCGAATCGTAACGAACACCAGTAATTAATTTCTTCCAATCAGGGCCCACGAATGGTCATCGTCGCGTCGTAACGCGTGCGCGTCATTGGTTGAAATAATTAATGGTGTTCGTTACGTACGATAACCAGCAAACTTACGCGGTAAAGCCCCGGGTCTTTCAATTCTTTTAAAAAGATTTACATGCATCAGTAAATTTCGGAGAATAATCAAAACACACCGCAGGTGGTTAATGTGGCAGCATGATGCTTCTTGTGGCGAATAAATAATATAAGTAAAGCCATATGGCAGCTTGTGGTGATAGGTGGTGTGTAGCCATACCAACATCCCAAGATATCCAGTGGGCGGCACAGTATACCAGCCTTTAAAGGGTTCCGTTTTTTTTTCATTCGTGAAAATATCTGCAAAACAGACTTCTAGATGTCCCCCGCGGGTTGACCCGCGTTCCCGGGATAAAAAGTTGCATATGTCCTTCTCCATACCAGGCTATCTGTATACCAAATTTCATGATGATCGGTTGAGTAGTTGAGGTGTGAAACCGTAACAAACAAACAAACAGAGCTACTTTAGCATTTCTAGTATTAGTATGGATTATCTCCGCCCGCTGCCGCCGCCCCTCATTCATATACGTAAAAATCTTTACCGGCCTTAGTTCGGCTCTGTAACAGCTAAACTTTCTTTGTAGGTGTAATTGGCTTCAAAATGTTTAGCTTATGTTTAGTCTGCTTGTTCTTATATGTTCGTGAGTCAAACTTATTGGCGGCTGTGATATTAGGCGCTGAACGCTGCGCAGTAGCGAAAACGAAGGTATGCGGTACATTCGAGTCATTTCGAGTGGACTGACTGAACCTGCGCAAAGCCGGCTCGCAGCGCACTTCACATCACAGCCACCATTAAATTTGGTTCGGATTCTACCATCCATTGTCCTGCATTAAACTGCATTTGTGAACCGAGGTACCGGAAGTTGGAGCAGACTTGTATTGAAACTCTATCAAGAGAAATAGGCTTGAAAGTGGAGGGACCGCCGATATCGCAGAACATGACAAAATAGGTGCCATGCATTGAATTATTACGCTTAGAACCGAAGTATCGAACAAAAATCCGCGCGAAACGTAAGCTCTCAGTTATAGTGTATTATCTATGACGTAAGCCACTTGACAACCACTGTGTGCGGGAGTACCATATAATTACACTCGCTAACACGCACACAAGCGCACGAGTAATGTTGCAAGCTAAACGATTTTTTTCGGTAAAATTAGCCTTCCGATTTCGCCTACTAGTGAAATTGGAAGTAAGTATTCATACAATTAATGAAATAGTTTAAAAAGTTCTGCATCTTAGATAATTTATCATAGACACAGGCCTGTTATTTATTTATTACTAGTTTAATGGTTATGTTTCATTGTACTTATGTCGGGTATTTTAACATAATAAACCAAGACAATGTGCAGAGCTATGAACGATCGTACAGTTTGTAGCTTTCCTTGGTAATTATATATGATAGGTTGTATAGAAAAAGAAGATTAAGTAGTATGTAGGTATTTAGGTAATTATCATTAACACAATACATAAAATTAAAATTTTAAATGTCTGTAAAATGAAGTTAGTTAAGTAAATTTTAGCAAATAGAAAAATATGATAACAATCATTGAATTTGAATTTTATAGGTGTGTGTATGTATGTTTGTCCACGTATATCTAAGAAACTATTACAATTAATAGTTTCGGAGATATGCGTGCCTATAAAATTCAAATTCAATGATGAATATGAAGCTACATTATCCCGAGTATTATAGGCTACTTATCCCAAGAAGCGGGTGAAACCGCGGGGGACAGCTAGTCACCAAGGTATCGGACTCAATCAAGGGCGTCGCCAAGGGGGGGCATGGAGGGGCAGCTGCCCCCCCCTAGAGATTCTAAAAAATTTGCCAAATATAATGCAACCAAAGTCCTAAGTCTTTTAGTTGATTTGCTTGAAGTTCAAGCCTTGAACAATCATTCCCGTACGTCGAAACTTTACCTACAATTCATACCTACTTTTCTCAAAAGTATGAATTGTAGTAGGTAAAGTCAACTTGCCACCCCTGCGCCATCGGCTGGCGACGCCCTTTGACTCAATTACTTTAATAATAACAATTCAGTATCAATTACGTAAAACAACGCAAATTCGCATAAAAACAGCTGGCAACACTTTGCTCGAAATCTGAGTGAAGTATTTTTATTTCAGAATTTTGTTATTTTAGATGAATTACGCAATAAAATTAGTGGCTTTCCTGTGGAATGTTACATCAGAATTCTTATCTTTCGTCCCTGATGAATTATGACAAAATTTTACTGCACAAACCGTCATATTTATTATTTTTCTGAGAGCTGTACTCAAAGAGAATATAACGCTACGCTAAGCTGTACTCACTATAACGTCACTCAATACACTGACGGCGCGTCGGTCAAATGAAGCCATATATGGCTTCAATTGAATGGATAATTTTTCGCGCGTGTACTTTGTTTCTATGCGTAATAATTCAATGGTGCCATGTCTGTGCATTGTATGGAAAAATAATAATATTATTAAATTAGCTGAACTTAAAATGAACATTTTCAATCCAATAAGCTTTTACTGCCATTTCACCAGCCTGTTCTAAATATCTAAACACACTTGCTCGTAAGTAAAGTGGATATTTATTGCACCTTTTTTCTCAGGATCTCTGGTCGGTCTTTATGGAACACCCACTTTGAATTTGATTTGAACATAAACAAATAAAATCACTTTTTGTCTCTGACCCAGTAACCATAGATAGTAGTAGTAGTTTTTTCATCCATAAAAGGATAGGCAACGGTCAAAGAATCATACAGCCTTTTCATAGGTTTAATTTTATTTATAATATCACTTTCATAATAGTCTGCACATTAACTTTCACATAGTCCGCATTATCATTACCGCATTATTATTACTGTCCAGTCATGTTTAGTAAAATGGTGGTCATTGTTGTACTTAAGCTTTTCACGGGCGTTTTGAGACATGTTCTATAGTCACGGTACACATAATTCATTTCATTTCACTTCACTGCTGCACATGAATTGATCTTTATTGGATATTATACCACCAATAATGTGCAATAAACCTCAAAATACACGAATTCATGAAAATAAAAATGAAAACGCAACGTCACTTTGCAAGTTCCCGGCAAAAAGCCTCCTACTCACCATAGATATCTACGGATGTGTCAGTTTGACTGACACTGACACATGTCATGTATTTCAAACTTTCAGTTTGTCTGTCTGTCTGTCTGTCAGTCAGTCGGAAAATTATATGGTTGTGAAATAGTGAATTTTAATTTTATTAAGGTTTTTATCGCTTTTATCAATACGATTCAAGATATAACCGCTTTGTGGAATCCTGCGAACTCATTAATATACATGTGGCGTTTCCTCTAATGACTAATAATAAAATCTGCATGCCTGATTCTCTTCGTTTTATGTGAAAAGAATGACTAATTTCGGAGCTGGGGTGTATTTCCTGACGATTGTTTGGTTTATAACGTTAATGTTATGTTGGGTGTCTGTCCGTACGGGTCATTATATTGGAAAGATTTGTGTAGTTTTTTCCATTGTACTAACGGTGGTACTTCTATCTTTGCCAAAAGGCGATGTGCATGATTCTGGTGCCAATTTTTATGACAAGTTATTCGTTCCGAGATTCGCTGTCTTGTCGGTACTAATCTTCAGTGTGGTGGTCGGTTCTGCGTACTGTTTCGTTCACGTTTGTTTGGCGCCAATCGAGACGCGAAAGATTAGAACTTTCGGTACAAATTTCTAGCTTTTTCGCTTTGGTAAGTTTTTCTGTTGCTGCCGTTTGAATTTATTATCATCTTATAAACAGAGCACGGAAAATGCCTAACCAACAGATACAAATGTTGAAGGATATTATTCCTGGAGTACCCTAAGAACGAATTTCCTGAATTACAACTCTAAAGAAGTTATGGGTAAAAACATCTTGGATGATCTCATGGAGTTATAAGCTATTATATTAGTCTATGCTATTAGTGGCAATAAAATAGCCAATATAGTCAGATTTTCCAAAAAATATTTAAAGAATGTAAACCTTGCTGAGTTTCTTGCCGGATTCATCTCAGTTGAAGGCAGATTACAAAAGGGGTAACTTCAGTAAATTTGACTTTCATAAGTGTCCTATTAGGGCCTTCATTGAATGGCTTTGACAATAGAACATAATACATCGAGGAACAATCCCTTAGAGTAGTAATACCGAGCAATACGATTCCGAAACTAGTCAGTGATTTGTCACTGATTTTAAACAGTAAAGACCAATCACTGCATCGTGTGTTCTTGATTTGGCCAATCGGAGCGAATGTGTCCTTGAATTAGCCAATCAGAGCGCATTGTCGGTGGTGGGAAAATGGCGAAATAGATTGCTAGCAAAATGAACGTCAGTGCCTTTCTTTGGGTTAGTTGTTCGATGACATAATATGACAATCACTTAATTGTATTATCAATAAAGCCTATGTTATTAAAGATATTAGTTAACACTGAACCATTTCATAGTTATCTGCTTATCACATCTGCATGCGTAAGTCTGTTATCAATTCTCATTGCGGTATGTACCTATCATAAGTATCTGTGATAGCAAAACACTAGACTTGTCTTTTAATATCAAATGATTATCTAAATTTAGTTTTTCATATGGATAATTGAAAAAATAATTATCATAATAAATATAATTTTCAAATAAGACTGCATGAAAACATAAGTAAAGAAAATAACTCTAAAGTAACACTTCGTTATTAGACAGTAAGAATAGATTTAGATAATAATATAA
This sequence comes from Achlya flavicornis, assembly GCA_947623365.1. Classification (NCBI taxonomy): domain Eukaryota; kingdom Metazoa; phylum Arthropoda; class Insecta; order Lepidoptera; family Drepanidae; genus Achlya; species Achlya flavicornis. The sequence continues at coordinate 13,916,500 of OX392482.1, forward strand.
GTAGTTCATTTTAGGCTTGATTAAATTAATTATCGTAGTAATAAGACAGGTCTCTTATAAAATAATATTTTTTATAGTAATCTATTTGCAAATAGACTCGATTTATTTATATAATTGTAATGTAACAATACAAGTTTCATTGTATGAGTACAGCTGTCCTATTTGAAAATGTTAGTCACCATACACCTACTAATGCTTTGCCGCCGGGACACACAATTGTTGTCAGTGAGATCAGAATGGAAATATTATGAATCTAAGCTTGTTTTGTAAAGAGTAATTGCTGAGTTTATTGCCGGCTCTTCTCAGCAAATGCAACCTTCCCAACTCGTATTAGAGTCTAGACTATTCAAGCGCCTGCAAAGGTCTACTTGTTTAATAATTTTGAGTTTAAATTTGCTTGTATTCTGCTGCGATACCCTTGGCTGTATGCTTGCTACCTTATCACTGACCATGGTGAGATAATGGTCAAAACAATTTCCATGTACCATAGTACTTAATGGTCCAGTTAAACTTCCTTTATATCTCCCGATTTATAAATAACTATGTACTTATTTATATTTTTTATTTCAGACAATATGTCTAACGCAATTTGCCAAGGGTTGAGGTCACCCCTCCGGAGTCTAGCCACATTGAGGAGGGCCAAGGCAATATCCACGTCAATAGTTCACAATGAAACAATACTAGTTAAAAATAATGATGAATTTGTAAATAAGGTATGTATAAATCATGGCTTGTAGTTAAATCATCATCATCATCATCATCAGCCTATAATGTCCCACTGCTGAGCACAGTCCCCCTTTCACAAATGAGGGTGAAAGGGAATGGGCCGATACTCCACCACGCATGCCCACTGCGGATTGGTGGAGGTAGGCTAGTGGTCAACCTACTGTTGGAATTTTCCAAGCCGCCTAGGAGGCATCCAACTAGCTTAACGACTATCACAATTAAGTGATAACCGGGACCAACGGCTTTACGTGCCTTCCGAAGCACGGAAACGCTCGATTTAAAATACCACTAGGCGGTCACCCATCCAGGTACCGAACATGACAGACGTAGCGTAACTTTGCCGATCGATTAAGAACGGCTAATCATGCTACACCACGAGCGCTTCTTGGTTAAATAGTGAAGTATATTGTTAAGTTCTCAATTCTCAAAAGGGTTCAGGGAAGAATATTCACTTTTACTATGCAAAGAAGGGACCCTGGCATATTACCCAACCCAATGACCAATGGGTTCATGAGGGCTTTGATTCAAAGTGTTGGTATTAAAGTGCATAGGTTGTGCCTTCCCTATAGCATAGTTGACAAAAAATGCCAATGGTTGATAAAAATTGTCAACAATCTTCCGTCTGACGACATTGTGAAGAAAGCTGAAGATATTGTAAAGGAGATAACTGTCCTATCACAGCAAAGGATAATTATATTAGCAGATGATTGGAAGTGCAAGGTTAAACCCTGATGTCTAACTGGGTCATTAATCATTCCAAGCTTTGATATGAAACTAAACAACGAAAAAAGTTACATAGTTGCACAGAATTGTTAACTATTTTACCTTGGCATAAATCCAAATAGTATAATTTTAGCCTTTATCTCTTGCCTGTTCTATAACTTGGCTCAAAAGTTGAAATGTTGAAAAAAACAATGAGTATGGAAAACGTGGCTAGCTATCGCTGTCCAACTGCAATTCCTCAATCTGCATACAACCATCCAACATGTGGTCAGTTGTATGCAGATCGTGGTATTAACTTCTTCAGCGCAATGCAGGATGTTTTGGCACCATCTATGCATTAAAATCACATAGTAATCATAATGCTACTTCACAAATTTTTGCAGGTAATGAACAATGACAAACCAGTAATAGTGAATTTCCACGCGGAGTGGTGCGAGCCATGCAAGATCCTCACACCTAAGTTAAAGGAGCTGATCGAGCCCCTCGATAACCTCGACTTAGCAGTTGTTGATGTAGAAGAAAATGCTGACCTGGTGCACACCTTTGAGGTATGTATCTTCACAAGGAATGTTTAACTAACATCAATTGCCTGAACTGGTGAATTTGCTGGGAGCCACTAATAGCAAATAGCTGCTGATACTCCTGGTCTTGCAAGCGTGTATAGGCTGCGTGAATTGCTTACCATCAGGCGGGCCATATCGCTTATGGTTACTCACCACCATAATGGTAATAAATAGAAACTTTTTTTTTTAAAGAAGTCTTTGGACGTCTCTTTAAGCTGAAATCATGAATATTTATGCTTAAAATAATAACTAGCTGTCCCGCGCGGTTTCACCCGCATTCCCGAGGGATCGTATGTTTTCCCGGGATGAAAAGTATCCTATGTGTTAATCCAGAACATATTCTATCTGTGGGCCGAATTTCATCCAAATCTGTTCAGTCGTTTTAGCGTGAAAGAGTAACAAACATACATCCATACAGCCATATCATATCACAAACTTTCGCCATTCGATTCGGTAGACTAACCTATCGGTTCATCAACCGAATACCTCCAAATATACTTTATTAAATTATTATTATCACAGTTATATTATTAATACGATTCTAACTGTAATATTATTATGTTGATAATAGTTGTTATTGTTAGTTAACTGACTCATGATATTATGCAGACTGTACCTACTTACATCACCGCAGACGAAATTATCAATTTTCCTCGTGGCATTGAACTTGTTTACTTTGAAATTCCATGACTTACTAGCAATTTGTAATCTATTCCATTATATAAATGTAGAATTAGTGCAAATAAAAATTTTATTTGACTTTGGTCCAAGCTTGAAATTTCATACAAAAGATGTATTTTCAGCAAAGATTTTCTCTGCTTTATTATTAGCTTGTTGCACTCCATTTGATATCATTTCAAAGCTAAAAGAGCCAGCTTGCAGACGTTGTGATTTTCAATGTGGAAATGTTCATGTTTGCCATTTGATTTGAGGTGTTAAGAAATTGAATTTCTATCTTCATATAGAAATTAACAGATTCGCACTGTTCCATACTTATAAACATTATTGGCGTATACGAGAAATGACCCTGTAAAGTCTCCTAATTCTGACTTTTCTTTGAAGTTAAATCAAAGAAAATCTTTGCCGAAAACACTTCTTTTGTATGAAATTTCGAGCTTGGGCCAAATTCAATGCTGTTGAGTGGATGTTTTTTTTTTCTACCACTGAGTTGGCAAACAAGCATACTGCCCGCCTGATGGTAAGCAGTTACCGTACCCTATGGACGCTTGCAACACCAGGGGTATCGCTCGCGCGTTGCCGACCCTGAAGAAAAATCTACAGAAGGGTGATGATATTTTTTCAAAAATCGGGCTTTACATAGCCACTATAAGCTGACCCCGCAAAGCTATGCCTGATTCTACCAACCCGTGGCTTGTTTATAATGGATTTATAAACGTAGGTTCAATGAGTCTGTAGCGAACCACTACATAATGAAGTTCACACGTCGAGAGATACAGTGCGGTTACAGTAACCGCTTACCATCAGACGGCTTATAAAATTTCACTCCAATTTAAAAGGCACCTATATCTTCCAGGTGAAAGCGGTACCAGCAGTGATAGCGATAAAGAACGGCCTCATAGTGGACAAGTTTATAGGCCTAGTGGACACGGACATGATAATAGGTCTCATAGATCGCATGGCAGGCAAGAAGAAACAAGTATGAATATTATAATAGGCTTATGTTAACAAGTGAGTTGTTTACGTTTGAACAATACCTGATACACTTGCTGTGAGAGTTTTTTAAAGGTTTTGGTTTAATGCTTCGCTTGTGTAGAAAAAAACATCTGGCACCATTTAAATAATTGCAGTGGAAAAGTCACAAAAAATATATTCATAACGATGGCCAATATCCGGAGATCAATGATTTTATAATTAAAAGAGGTAGATAGGCTATAAGCGCTCCGCGAGTGGCACGTTATAACTGTGCTGGTTAGCTCACTTTAGCTATGAGCCGAGCTGGATGACCCCGTCACCTTAGCTCAGATCGCAGCTATCGAAGCTCGCAATACAAACACAGAAGCGAATCGTGGTGACAGTTCACCACTTTGCCGTCCTCGTCGTCGAGACCACCCGCCGCGACATCTTACTCAGTATCGTCCCGTTCAAGCGGCCCGAGCTGCCAATTGTAATCAGCTCCCTCCTAATTAGTCTTAACTCGTTTTTATAAAAAGTCCGTCCTCTCCCCCCGATACCGGCCCTGAGCCCAGGTTCGATCCCGACTGGGACGCCCTCAGGCGATGTTACCTAATCCCCCGGTTGAGAGCTTGCTCGCCGCGTAAGGGTGCTAAAAGGAAAATTTTTGCTATGAGTCGCATCAGAGCGTCACCGACTCGACATGTATGACATTGTGCCATTTATGAAGTTTAAATCTTGTGTAGGTAACCTATCTACAGTAGTACCCAACTGATATGGCACGTCGTGAATCTTCGTTCGCACAGAAATGAAAGTATGGCCCGAAGATTAACGAAAGAATGCTTAAAACTTACAATCAACCTTAGATCACTACTATAAGGTTCATAATACAGTGCAGCTGTTGTTCCATCTCACTCGCAAGTGACGCCCCTTCGCACACATGGCGGCAGCTGCCGACCAATAGCATTTCCCGCGCTTTGAAAATGTATCTTGTGCGCAGGTACATCGGTAAGCCATATCAGTTGGGTACTACTGTACCTCTTTACTTATAATATCATTGCCGGGGATTTAGATTGTTATTCATTTCACATAATGTGACTTATTATTCTCATGTAAACTACTCACTGTTATCAACCCTTTGTAAATATTAAAAAAAAACGAATACAAATTTAGAAACTGATTTAGTTAAAATAATAGCAATACTATGATATTATTTAAGCATTACATTTTAAAAGTGATTCTCAATATTGTTTCTAAATGGCTTAATTGTTTGTCTCTCGTACCCTCAATATAGTGTGAAAACGAGACGGAAAATGTGCGAGAATTATACAACGTTATTCTTAGTATACCAAAGAAACTATTGAACAATATTTAAATATAAAATAAATTTAAGACATACCAAATTAAAAAGATATATGCATTTAAAATTACTTTTGCACACATTAATGAAGTTAATAATGCTTTTGCTATTTTAAATGGGGATTAATTCTGATAATAATTAACTGAATTCTGGAAAATGGTATACATTGAATAACCCTGTATTTAACAGTATAAATGCTTAGTAAAAACAAATGGTATAAGTGCATAAAATATGTATACTGGGTGTAACAAAATGGATATACTCGCCGACTTTATAATCGACTTTATAATTTTTTCGCTAGAACTAACAATGAAAAAAATTACGTCATTGGTTTTTGAAAAAACACAAAATAAAGTTAAAAAAGTCGGGATTATCGTTACTCTTTACAACCCAGACGCTGCGCCTGCACTTCACAGTAGTTGTGGCACGGCAGCGCCCGTTTTGTAGCAGGTGTGGGAATCGGCGACTTCCTGAATTTTTGTTTTTTTTTTATTTGATATTATATAATGTTAGTAGACCATGGTCTGAACAACGTTTGTTCTAGCGTTAAAACGATTAAAAAGTCACCGAGTATATGTCGCAGGGATATGATAAAAACAGGGATTTGGTCAATTCCCTAAGGGATTTGATCAAATCACGGAGGATGTTAAAATAACAACACGATTTTATCATTTCCCTAAGCAAATCTGGTGATTTGACAAATCCCTCTAAAGAAATCTAGTGATTTGAACAAATCCCAAAATTGATTCAGTGAAATTACAAAAATAGCTTTCTGTGGTATTTTAAAGGTTTATTTTGTAAGATTACCTACACAATTATAATAATCAGGTGTACAATGCAATATTCATCTCAAAAATCACCACTATAACTTAATTATTTGAAAAAAATAAATGAACAAAAATTTCTTAAAAAATAGAAAAATATTGCCTATTTTTAATATTCATTTATTAAAACAAGTAGCAGATTTATGGCAACGTGAATTACACAGAACATTATTTTTCTTACAGGTACATTTATTAGTTTTGCATCGTACTTTGGACTCTTGGCAAGAACACTGTTTGAATCCTTGACCTCCAAATAAAGATAATTTTCCTGCAATTTCACGCAAACTCAGCTTAGTCGGTGGAACTGAATCGGTTAATGTAACTGTAGATAATTGAAGAGCGTTTCTAGGAAGCCAATCTCTTATGATTCCAACTGAAGTACCGATTTGAAATAAATTGTTTTTCGTATCTAATACAATCCCTGTAATGCTATTTGCATCTAGTGGACCTCTGTCTACTTTTGGTACATCAACCAAAACGGTGGAACCAACTAATACATCCTTGAATTTCTTCGAACAAGTTTCTTTCATTTTATCAGCAGATCTTTTTAAATTTTGTGAAGCATCTTCCCTTTGCTTTTTAATGTTCTCTTCTTTTTGGCATAATAAGCATAGAACTCCCGACCCATATCCTTCTTCGCTGGTCGTAATGCCACATATTGCATGCACGGAATTTCCGCAAATGTCACATGAATGTGCTCCTGTAGATTCTTGTCCACAAACAATACAAATCATTTCCTGTACTCTCCCAACCGATTCACTTTCTGATACAACAGGTGGTTCAGCTGATAATTCATGTGTTAAAATAGCTTCTTTATCTAATTCCGCATGTTCCTCTTGTACAGAGGTCATAGTGTTATCATTAGCAGATTCAGACGGTATGGCTGAGATACCAGTAACAAATCGCTCTGAAATTGATGTAATAACATTTGGAGATTCAGACTGTATGGCGGATGTACCAGCTTCAACTCGCTCTGAAGTAGAAGTGTTATCTTCATTTGATTCAATAGTTAGTTGTTCCTTAGAAGTTGTAGCGTTGTTATCAATTGATTCAGTAGCTAATACGTTTTGCTGTTTAAAAAACTGATCCAAATCCTCTTCAGTAACTAACTTGTCAAGTAATTCTGTTGAAATATGAGTAGATCGGAGTCCTGTTTTAGGTTCTGTTCCAAATAACGCCTTGTAAGGTGAACGCTTAATGGTACGATGAAAGGAGGAATTCTTTTGAAATTGAACAAAATAACAGCCGATTGCCCAATTTTTACTGCCATTGTCAATTAACCAAGCCCGTAACATAGTTTCGACATCTTGGTTTGCACGCTCAACTGACCCTTGACTCGCTGGATGTCTAGGCCTACCATTAATAATTTTGCATGTTGGCCACATGGTAGTTAATTCTTGAATGATTGCAGCAGTAAACACACGGCCATTGTCACTTTGTAGTATATGAGGACAACCTACTTCCAGGAAATTTTTTAAAAGTTCTATTGCTACTTCAGCTGCTCTTTTTGAAATCAATGGTCGCAGAAAACTAAATTTTGTTGCGTGATCCTGATAATGTAATAGCCATTTATAATTCCTGTCGGGGGTTGACTGTAGGTCAATCAAATAAACCTGGCCGCGATGGTTAAAATCATTAGAGACAATCGGGCAAACAACAATACCTTTTCTTGGGAATTTCTTTTTAGATTGACATACAGTACACAGTTTCAAAAATTCTAATACTACGGAAGTGGGAATTAAATATCTGGATTTCAAATTGTATAGCATTTTATCTCTGCCTCCGTGGCCCGTCGATTGATGGGTCTCACAAAGTATAGCATAAAAATCATTTGGAGGCACTATCTTCACCACTGAGTCAGAAGCAAACTTTCTTTTTAATATCAAAAACTTGGTTGTGCCTACCTCCATTACATCATATTTGTTACCGTAATAATATTGCTTGTTTGTTCTCTTAAGTTTCAGTACTGCAGCTGATTTAAATTGTTCAATCGCTGTAATCGCCTCTTCTATCCTCTCTTGAGACCATAACGGTTTTTCCTTATCATGCCGCCCCTCTAACATCGTCATAATAGCTTCATTAAACTGTTCCTCACATACAAACTCAGTACGAGGCTGATTTTGTCCCATATTCCTCTCTAATTTTCGTAAAATTATACTCAGAAGTGCGTGCGTCCGTCTTTAATAGTGCTAAGAACCAACTGAGACCGCGTGCGGGCGCCGCGGGTGAGTGCGTGGTGGAGCAGGGGGCGCGGTCACTGACAAGCAAGCGCGAGCGCGACGCAAACAAGAAGTATTTTATCATTTCACTGAATCAATTTAGGGATTTGTTCAAATCACTAGATTGTATTTAGGGAAATGATAAAATCGTGTTGTTAATTTAACATCCTCCGTGATTTGATAAAATCCCTTAGGGAATTGATCAAATCCCTGTTTTTATCATATCCCTGCGATATATACATCAGAAGGGGTGAAGACTATATCAGATACAGAATCTCACTAAAAAGTTTCAGCTCAAAATAATTTTGTTAAAACTTCAAAAAAATTTTTTGCTTCCAAGTTTATTGAATTAAAATCATAACCAACGTGTCACCTCACCGCTCAATGAGGGTGGGTCATTATAATTTTGCGTCTCTTGCTAATATACACCTGTATATTTATATCCAGATTAATAGTACATTATGATACATGTGTGCAAAGGATCATGGCGAGATTTGTACAAAAAAATAAAGATTTTTAGAGACGTTGGAATGACTTTATAATCGATCCTTGGTGCCTAAGGAACAACTTGAGCCATTTAAAATATTTTTAGAACCCCGGGATAAAAATGAGAATTTCTATGGCATGCCGGCGAATCGCGATCATTCGCGACCAAAACCATTGTGTTGTTGTTATGTATTGCGGGGTTTATAAAATGCTGTTAATGTAATCTCAACATTGGAAGTGATTCAATACTCTCTAAAATGTTTTATTTTTTTGTACAAATCAATGTATGGAGCTCGCCATGATTCTTTGAGTATTCACACTCGAGGCGGTAAGGGAGCCGAGAGCGTAATAAATCAATGCACACGAGTGTCATACGACATTTTTCAACACACTTGCGAGGAAAAAAAACACTTGTCTGTCACTTTACGAGCGAGTGTGTTGAAAATATAATTGTGTTTTTTGGTGAATTGAAATAAAAAAAATATTGTTTAAATCGGTTAAAGTCTGTAAACTGTATTCTATAAAATTACGTTTAAAATTGTTAGGGATAAATTAACCTTATTGCGTCTCCATAAGGTTTGTCTGTTAAATCCACGGTAAAGGAATAAGGTCTATTTTTCTTTAACATTTTTAAACATCAAAAGGTACTTGAGTTATGTAGCACATTAAAAATACATAATTCAAAATCTTGCCGCATGAGTAAGATTTTATATTTGTGTCACTTGTTAATATTACACAGAATCGAAAAGTATTATAAAAATTAAATATTTTAAATCTGGACACGAAATATTGTTAAATAATTTGTAAGATGACTTTGTGACGTCACTGGCTAAATACAGTAATAGTATATTTTATTTTAATTTTAATTATTTTAAATTTTTGTTTTTAAAAATATAGGCCTAGTCTTGTCACGTCTGATTTTATGATTATTATTATAATATATTTTTATGGAAATTATCATTTATTTTTATTTTAAAGTAACTAAATTAATAATAGTTAAATGTGCTAATATAAGCTAATCTTGTCTAAAATCTGTCTGACATATCCTGGCTTTGCCTGCCTTAAACACAACTAATAGACCGGTACAATTACTATGCATAAGTTTCACAGAACATTTTCCCGACATTTAGTCTTATAGTATTAAAAAGTGCCACGTCCTACCCAAGCGAGCTTCAGTTTGTATATACTTAGGTGCTTAAATCCATCCGCGTGTATACACTAGTTTAATAATAATATACCATTTCTGTATGTAGTATATAGAACACGCATTTTGTATGGTAAATAGTGTAGCTAGCGAATGCGGGTTCATTATTATTAGATGCATTAGAAATTAGTTTCAGTCGAACTAAAATTTTTATATGGCTGAGGAAAAACGAGCGCAATTTGTTAGTGGTATCATACAATGTTGTGGTTTGGATCCATAGAGGAAAGATCCCTTTAGAGTAGTAATAATGAACAATCAAATTCTGAAACTAGTCGGTGATTTGTCACTGAATTTGACCAGTAAGGACCAAGCACTGCATCGTGTGTTTGTGACTTGGCCAATCAGAACGCATGCGTCCTTGTCGCGCATTGTCGGCGGTGGGAAATTGGCGGAATATATTTCAACCAAAATGAACGTCATTGCGCTTCTTTGGGTTAATTGTTCGATGTTTGGATCACACTTGGACGTGATACGTCTTTTGCGAATAAAATGGTATCTCACTGTGCGGAAAACTACTGGAGTGAGGTGACTGATTATGCGCAGCGTAAATTACGCTCGTCTGGCCTCAGCCTCAGGCAATTCCACACTGCGTTGCACGTTAAGCGAACTTACATCAATATATTAACTAGCTGTCCTGTCTTCCCGGGATAAAAAGTAGACTATGTATTTCTCCATACCATAGGCTATCTGCATGCCAAATTTCATCGCGATCGGTGGAGTAGTCAAGGTGTGAAAGCGTAACAAACAAACATTCGCATTCACGATATTAAGTAAGGATACGTGAAGAAAACCTTTGTACATCTTGTAATCATATTGAGCTCACGAAGGAGTGAGATTTTATATGGAGAAATGCTAAAAGGTATTTATTCTAACTAAACATACCTCAGATATGTCCATGTTGTGTCCGTGCACTGCAATGGGAAGGCGCCTTTAGTTCGACTGCGCATAGAGCTTGTCCTAGTATACGTTTGAGGTAGTTTCGAGCTTAGATTAGTCCAACCATTATTCGGGTCCATTTTATCGAGTATCTTATCTTATGTTCAACAGTTAAGAGGACTACAATATAGTGCCGTAACTAGCCTTTTATGCGTTCGGCGAGTTTTTATTACTGCGCCCATGAAATATGCCCAAGATGGATTTTTTGTGTGTGCCCTGTGCCTGGGCACCTCTGCAAGATGAAATATATTCTTGTACTGGATGTAATAGTTGTCATGGGCGTGATAATGAAATAAAGTGTTATAGTCAAATCTACGGCGTGGATACGACAATACGACATTAAATGAAACCATGTAAAGTACTCATAAATACGATCAACTTTTACTATGGGACCAATTTAGAAATCGAAAAAAAAATTACAGCTTTTCATACAAAAGTTACATGTCTCGTCGGCAAAAATGTAAGAAAAGCTGTAAAAAAAAATGCGATTTCGAAGATTTTATTTATTTATTTATTTTAAAAAAGGCACCTACATCAACAGCACACACATTAAAACAAATACAAAGTAACATAGATAAAAAAATAGAAAGACTGATGTGAGTGCCAATTATAGATATACACAACATTGATAAAATTACAACATAAAATACAAAAAAAAGAAAATGAAAAGAAAACTACGAATAAATACAAAAACCCCGAAGATAAATAAATAAATATCCTGGGACATTCCTCACATACGGTCATCTGATCCCAAACTAAGCAGAGCTTGTACTATGAAAACCAGATAACTGATATAATACATATACTACTTTTTGTTTGTAAATACATACTTAATATACATAATTACACCCAGACTCAGGACATACAGACATGTTCATGCACACAAATGCATGTCCTGTTTGGGAATCGAACCCACGACCTGCGGCTGCGGGTGTAGATGGTCCCATAGTAAAAGTTGATCGTATTTATGAGTACTATACGTGGTTTCATTTAATGTCGTATTGTCGTATCCCCCCCTTATATGAGATTAAACATGTATGTACAGTACACGTAACATAATAATACATTATGTCAAATGCCTTCACACCTTAAATAAATAAGTGTTGGAATGGATGCGACAGCTCGATTCACAATAATTAACTATATTCGAATGGACATTTTAATCTTCGGAAGATTAAACTTAGTTTAGGTCTTTTTAGAAATTGTAGCATTTTGTGAAATATGTAAAATAATTCTTACTAACATAATTGTGAACGTTTGTGCAGATGTTTATCACATTCAGGGTCGTAGCCGCCAAAGATACGGGGCCCCGAGCTACAGGGGCCCTTACATTTGGGCTTTGCCTCAATCAGGTAGAAGGGCCCCCAACAAATTTTGGTACAGTAGTACTCAACTGATATGGCACGTCGTGAATCTTCGTTCGCACAGAAAAGAAAGTATGGCCCGAAGATTACCGAAAGAATGCTTAAAACTTACAATCCACCTTAGATCACTACTATAAGGTTCATAATACAGTGCAGCTGTTAGTTCCGTCTCACTCGCAAGTGCCACCCCTCCGCACACATGGCGGCAGCTGCCGACCAATAGCATTTCCCGCGCTTTGAAAATGTGTCTTCTGCGCAGGTATGTACATCGGTAAGCCATATTAGTTGGGTTCTACTGTACAGGGCCCGTATAGGTCAAGTTACGCCACTGATCACATTAGAAGTGAGCTAATTTAGATAATACTTGCCATATAAATAGATGAAACCCGCAGAGTAGAAGCTAGTAAAGTAATAATAAAGTGCAAAAGTCTTTTTATCTCATATTCTGCGTGTAATCAAAATTATAGTCAGAAACGTCCGTAATAACAGATCATGGATACCTATATTAGATACATTTTAACCACATAGTGAAAGGAATTGAATTCTTGTTATAAATAACAAATGTATATCTTATAAAGATGTGTTTATAAATAAAATAAAATATATTTTCCTGAATTGTTATTGTCTTATTGTGATATACAATCAAGTTTCTATGAAAACTGTAAATAGCTAATTGTAACTTAGTACTATTTGTACGTAGTATTTATATACTCTGAGGTTTAGCGAGTTTTGATGCTGACTGTACAATAAATAAATAAATATCCTGGGACATTCCTCACACACGGTCATCTGATCCCAAACTAGGCAGAGCTTGTACCTACTATGGAAACCAGATAACTGTAATAATACTACATTTTGTTTGTACATACTTAATATACATAATTACACCCAGACTCAGGATATACAGACATGTTCATGCACACAAATGCATGTCCTGTGTGGGAATCGAACCCACGACTTGCGGCGCTTAAAACTTAACCAGAGTCTTAACCAACAGCGCCAGCTGGCCAGTCCAATAGTGATTAACAAATATTTTTACACCGTGTATAGGCCTGTGTTTGGGCAATTGAATCTCGCCATGGTAAGTGATGATGTGGCCAAAGGTGGTAAGCACAAAGCCTAGAAGGAAAGGGTAGAAGGTAGCCGGTCAGGCGGGTTACTACAAACTACAACGAAATAAAATTAACAGTTTCGGGAATTAGGATTTCAGTGTTTTTAATTGTTCTATGCATTAGAATTTAGAACCGTGATGAAAGTATTTTGTTCATATTTTATTCTTTTGATGCATTCGCGCTTTGCTAGATGTATGCTCTCTTATTCAGCCTCTTCATAAAGTTGAATCACTAACGAGAAATATGTATATGCGGAGCTCATTATCTGAAAATATATCATCCGTTATCAGTAGTTCATCATTATCATCATTCAATTAATTTATCAATTAATTATGCACCTTAGAAAATGAGTTAAGAGTCATATCAGAAAACCCAAGCGCAGACAAATAGCACGTGCTTTGAGATCTGGAAAAAAGTAGGAAAGAATTATTTTTTTGCTGTGATAGGCTTGTGTTTGACCGCAATCTCGACATGATAAGTGATCACCTAGATTGAACTGGCTCTCAAGTGCAGCTGCCGGAACACCGATACGGGCTCACGACAGATTTTCAACTCGAGGGTGGTAGCCAGCCAGGTGGGTACTTCAAAGTACCCTACCACCGTGCTATGGGTTCCTCACGATGTTTTCCTTCACCGAAAGCTCAAGCTCATTATAGGATTCGAACCCGGGACCTTCGTCTCGGTATCCGACGTCACTACCACTGACCTATCATCGCATTAACATAGCACTTACACAGGAATATTTTTAAGACCACAATCATGAAATTTTTACAATTAGACCAAATGGCAAATGTTACATCAGCTATCGAGAATAAATACGCTTCCAGAGCTGACACCCCATCGCTATAACATGGTCAGTAGGGCCCAAAATAAACGAGTAAATGATGCGATACAATACTTGCCTGGTTATAATTATGACGACAAGTCTTTTGACTCTCATATCGCTTTCATACCACAGACACCGGTACGCCGCATCTGCTACATTGGAACTCTGCAATAATATACTTTAGGTAGGTATGTATATGGAGGACCAACCTAATTTAAAATTTTACAAATAGCTTAACTTTTTTTAATAAAGATTAAGCTACTAGTTTCTTCTGAGGAATAGCTTAACTGAGTTTCTACTAGGAAGCGCTCGTGGTGTAGCATGATTAGCCGTTCTTAATCGATCGGCAAGTTAAGCTACCACCGCACCGTCGTGTCGGTACCTGGATGGGTGACCGCCTAGTGTTATTTGAAATCGAGCGTTTCCGTGCTTCGGAAGGCACGTAAAGCCGTTGGTCCCGGTTATCACTTAATTGTGATAGTCGTTAAGCTAGTTGGAGGCCTTCTAGGCGGCTTGAAAACTTCAACCGTAGGTTGACCACTAGCCTGCCTCCACCGATCCGCAGTGGGCACGCGTGGTGGAGTATCTGCCCATTCCCTTTCACCCTGATTTGTGTGCAGGAGGCCTGTGCTCAGCAGTGGGACATTATAGGCTGATGATGATGATGAAGCTACTAGCCTTTTCGGAATAAAATGCCCACATGTCCCTCTCCACACATAAGGTTATGTGCGTGTAAAACATCGCGATCCGTTCAGAGATTTCGTCGGGATAGACAAACAGGCACCGAAGAAAAATCTCAAACATTCGCAATGTCCAATTTTCCGGCCGCATGGCCACCCACCAGCAATTTGTCGCAAAATAGCATAAATGTAGTAAGTATATTAGATAGAACAAACCGTGTCACACAGCAGTTGACCTGACAGCGCTAATAGAAATATAGTGAACACTGGGTTCAAAACTGTCAGAAAATTACCAATAGTCTCTATTATGCCTCCGTTAACCTGAAATAGTTAGACATAACATTCTTTATACGTTAGTGGGTACAAGTCCAAGGGTACAATACGCAGCTTTATCAAGCCAACAATTGACTGGTTATTGAATCAACGTTTTCCAAGTGGCAATTTTCCATCGTCAATGGGTAGCGGTTCTAGCGACAGATTGGTGCAATGGTGTCATGGAGCACCTGGTTTTGTACCCTTATGTACCCTTCAACGGCCAAGCCACACAACATTAACTATAATAATAAAGAAATCGCAGTAAGGAACCTCAGACTTGGCACGACTTTGTCTAGATTTCATTACTTTTTAGAAATAAACAATCAGCTCCATCGAGACTTGGCTAGTTTTTTACAGAATGTTTTTGGTGGGATTTCACTTCTTTTTGTAGAAACTTGGGCATATTGATTTATTTTATAAGATTTTCTTATTTGACACAGTTTTTTTCTTTTTAAGAGTAGTTTTTTTTTATTATTACAAATCTTTCTTTTCTTTTTTTCCGGTTCTGATTCTTGTACAGTAGCAACAGTTAAGCAGAAGGGGAAGCAGTGGGACGCTATAGGCTAGATTAAATTAGAAGATGTGTCCTACTACGCTGGATTTTTGCAATGACAGTCGATATTTTTATGTACCAATAGTAGAAGGGGGCATTACCATATCTCTAATACAGCTGAGACCAGCTGAGGGTTCTTCATCAGATACTTCAGACCTTCGATTTTTGATATCAAATGAAGCGGCCCACCAAGTTGAATACTTTTTGTAAAGGCGGTATGTCGATCTCTAATAGTTTGGTTGGGCTCTTGTGTTTTCTAATCAGTGTCACCAGGTAATCCAGATCTTCGATTATCCTAGTTTTTATAGTTTTCCCTTTATGTGGCCATTAAACCCTATCTCTGTACCAAATTTCAGCTCTCTGAGTTGATGGGAAGTACTAGTTCTATTCTGATGATCATGAGTGAGTGAGTGTCATAAATGCGAAACTTTGCTTTCGCTTAACTTCGGAACTAAATGACCTACAGACTTGAAATTTTGGATTTTAAGTATGTGATTATAGCTTACTGGGTGACGAAACTTTCTGCGTTCTGGTCTTATCCAGAGGTTCTCAAATGGGGGCCTGAAAATGCGGCGAAATGGTTCCAGTAAAGGATGGTACGGCAGTGTTTGCTTCGCGCTCGACTCGGCGGTGGCACTGCCGTGCCCCCCGATTACATAGAAGGTAGGTACTTACCACAGTCAGAAATCCGAAGAAGCAAATAATGATTGCAGAAAAAGCGACATGAATAAATATTACTATTCCAAATATCTCGGATAATTTGCCAGATAACCTGCGAATTTTTTTTTAAAAATAAATCTTATCAACGTATCATTATTTAATTAAATCTTGTTTTCTAGACGAAAACTTACTTCAGTAATTTCTGATGCTTCCTAACAATATCTCTGATAGCTTCATAGCTTTCCGGATCCGAACGACTCAGCACTTCGCCATCATCACGAGTTCTGATCGCATTCTCCATGTCAATTTGCAGCAAGCGGAACAGAATACTGATGTCTGATGTTAGAGTTACAATTATCAGGTCAAATGGCACGTATAAGCATACTTGACATGAAACAGCTGGAATATAGGAACATCATCATAATATTGTCCAAGATATCTACTGCTGATTGTTTAATGGCCAGATAAGCGCTATTTGGCTGTTAATTTGAAATTCTCTATATACAGGGTGTTGTTTTGCATTCGTGCCATATTTACAGAACCAATAGTAAATGGTTTATTTAGTTATTATAAAATAGGTAATTAATTCTGGGCTTGATAAGTAAACAATTATTGTGTTTGTGATTAACGTCAAATCATAATAAGACTTCATAACTGCACAGAATAGGTCTGAGATCCGGGCGAGGGGAGAAACCGGGCCGCTGCGCAGCGGTCACCAACCTATATCTTATAAATCTTTATAAAACATCGTCAAACACGGGGGGATTTTTATTTTTACAAAACTTTAAATATAATATTTAATTTTACGAGCATGATTTTATAATTGATTAGTGTTCTATACAAGGTAAATATCAACCTCCTTAAATATGGCACACATGCAGAACAACACCCGGTATATATATCTAGCGATTTAACGATCGGACCTTAGAAAGATTTTTTAAATGGCAGAAGTATCTTCGAATGAGAACTTCTCAGTTGATACGTAAGCACGCTCGTCCTTCACTTCACCAAAAGAATTCAGGTTAGACAGGTGATGAGCGAGTTTTACCAATCATAGACTACGAGTAAACATTTCAATACAATTCAAATGTTATGTATCCATCCTACGAAAGAAAATCTCTAGCTGCAAGGTCATGGAAGCTACTTACTTGCAAACACTTCCCAAACGTAAGTGAGTACATATTTTAGAGCGGAATCAACCGTCCATAATCCGCTAAACTGGAATGGGAACAAATATAATTTCTCTCCAATACTCATGTAGTAGTATATACTTGTCAGAAACGGCATCCCTTCGAACAGCGACAGATTTACCATTGCGAAAATGAAGAAGGCTGAAAATAAATATATCCATCTTTAAATCAACAACTCAAAGAATGTTCAGCCAATTACAATAATAAATTAGGTCCATTACAATTGAGCACAATATTCATTTTCCGTAACCAGCCTTTCGTAATTATGTATTTTTCGTCCAATGAATGAAGATTCTTCGGCCACAGTTCACCAATTTCAAGAAGCACGTTCGTTATTTGTTTCTTCTTCAGTAATCCGATTGATAATTTGATGATATCTAGAATTCACTTGCAAAATTATTTCTTTCAGAAGTCTTAAAAAAGTTAATTTCCTCCTCTCTCCTCTGAAGAAAGGAACATGTAAGTTAAAGAATAATGATTCCTGGGTAAAACAATAATAATTCAAATTAGTCCGTCAATTTGATTATCAAAAAATATGGGACACGTATTCTTTGCTAAATCAAATCATAAAAAATTTACAAAGATAAACCGAGCCAAAGTTCGGGAGTGGGGGCAGGTGACGTAACTTCAGACTAAAAAGTGTACTCTAACGTGACGTCACGCGTAACTTCAAAACACGATATATACGTATTAAAGAAAAAATACGTGTATATTTTTTGATAATGTACAAGACGGACTTAATAGAGTTTTTTTGTCATTTAGCCTATTGCGCAGTTATGAAGCTGCATTTTCTTAATGACGAAGCGCAGACGACCAATTATGAGAGACATTAAAACTCCTGTTAAATAATTGGACTGTTTTACATATAACTTAAAACGACTTCAAAGTACACCAAGAAGTAATCAAATCCTTATCTGATGACAATGGGACCAAACGGGAAGTGTATCCTTCCAGACAAAAAAAATATTTTCCACATCGGTTAATAAATGACGGAGTTATGAGGTAACAAACATAAAAAAAAAAAATTGGAGTGTTTTACAAAAAAAAAACTTAAACCGATTTCAAAGTACACTAAGAAATAATCAAATCCTGATCTGATGACAATGGGACCAAACGGGAAGTGTACCCTTCCAGATAAAAAAATAATTTTCCAAATCGGTTCATAAATGGCGGAGTTATGTAACAAACATAAAAAAAAAAAAAAAAATACAACCGAATTGAGAACCTCCTTTTTTTGAATTCGGTTAAAAAATAGTGTTGCTTGTTGCTTATCGTTCGTAACTGCTGGTCAAATCGGATATTTTTACTATTAGATTTAGTATTATTTAATTAGGTTGTGCTCATCTAGTCTCTGCCCGAAACCAAGACACACAAGCCAGCGTGTTAAAAGACCACATTACTTACCCAAAAGAAACATTACGGACACAGGAACAACTCTCACTGACTCCAAAAAGTTATCAGCCCTGATATCACCAATCAGTTTGAACTGAGTCATAATGAACGGAAAAAATAATAAAGAAAATACTGTCAGTTTCACAATATTAGTAATGGATACTCCTTTAGATTCATCGAAAAATGTCATCCCAATACATTTAAAAAGATTTATGTATCGGCTGATAGTGTCTTTAAAGTCCTTGGGAAGCTGTTCTAAAGACATTTTTGCAAGTAATTCGCGAATCGAATGAAATATGTGAGGAACTGTAAAATTACTGCCTGGTTTGAATGAGCTATTTGCGAAATTGCTTCCCTTAGGGCATTTGCTTTGTGTAATTTTTGTTCAAAATGCATGTTATTTTGTATAATTAAGTAATTCTTGGCAACATTAAAACGTAGAGGTTTTTGCAGTAATTTTGCTAGGCCATATTTAAAATAAAAGAAAACTATGGGGTAATTCAAATAAAACTACATATTCCATGTACCATTTTATTCCTTGATATTTAATCTGATATAATATAACACAATTCAACATTTCTAAACGGCGGTTTTTACAACAAAACGTATCAGTGTATCAGCACAAAAAATCAACTGTATGAATAAATAAATAAAGTTCAAATCACCATATACAGTACACTTTAGTGTGGACGGATTGTGTCTTTCTACTGTATAACTAACGCGATAGAGTTTAAAATTGAATGGCAAGAATAAAGAATTAATTTAAGGAATTGACAATTAAACTCCAAACGAAGGAATGTCTTTAGTCTATAAGCTAAAAGAATTTCCATCCCATTTTATTAACAGATTGTTATCAATAGCAGAACGTATTTGTTAATACAAAAGGATTGTAATCGCTTGTGCGTTCTGTGCAATTTTTTGATACACACAGGGACCATGTTGAATAAGTATCTGTAAAACATAATGGTGCGTCCATGCTTGGCGAACCGAGCACGAGCCGAGCCACGAACGAGCACACTGCGAGCACGATTCGCGTAGCGTGGACAGGCTTGCGAACCTCGAACGAGCATTCGAAGCGTGCTCGACTGCGCTCCGCCCGATTGTCAGTTTTTTCACGAACACAGGGATTCGCATCGCGCTCGTTAAGTACGTCCACGCTTGAAATCGCGAGCAACGAACTAATCCTGTTAGTTCGAGGCTCGGGTCGTGCTCGCTTCGCGTAGCATGGACGCACCATAAGACTTCAATATTTTATTGTTAAAATTTAAAAAGGCATCGTGTAAAAACCGCCAACCAAGGGAGCACGTTTAAGTACACTGCGATTGTCCTTAGATATTAAATAATATAATTTAAATTCAAGAGCGCGACACTATATATCATAACTTTGTTTTGATTTATTTATATACTATAATATATTATTTTAATATTATATCGGCTTAGATACGCTCACGATTATAAAAAATCAGTCTAAAATATATTAAGGCAACTTGAGAATATATATCATACTCATTTTGTATTTTGCCCGTGCGTGTTTCTGATTTTGACCAAACTAAAAAAAAAATTATAGAAGCTGTCATTTATTTTTTTATAGTACATTATGATACATGTGTGCAAAGTTGGTAATTACGGACGAGGCGGTATTAAGATTAGAGAGCCGAGAGTGTAATAATCAATGCACACGCGTGTCATACGACGTTTTTCAACACACTTGCGAGGAAAAAAACAGACTTGTATTTTTCAAGTGGTTTTTTGATAATAAACAACCACACAATGAGAACGTTAACAAATATGGCGTGCAAGATTGTTTTTTGTCAGCGTTGAGCTGTCAAACTGTTTTACCCGTTTAAATTAAGAATGCTTGGTCTAAACACATATCACTTGAAGTGAGGTACAAACTTATTATGATCGGGATTATACCTATCATAAAACTGTGCGGTAATGTAAATTAAAATGCACTAGTGCGTACTTAGCTGCATTAAGATACTAAAACGGTGCAATAAATGTCACTTTACGAGCAAGTGTGTTGAAAAATATATTAAACTGAATTACATGTCCAGACTTACCGTGAGAGCTTTTATAAAAAAAGAAAACATGTTTTTTCGTTACAGACTATACAGACACTAAAAAAAACACGAACGGACATAGACACAATAATAATTTATCAACTCAAAAATGAAGTCAATCGATGATCCACTAGTCAATTTAACTTCAACTCTATTTCAAAAACATATAACCTAAAATTGGTTTAAAAACTATTTTGAATGTGTCCTTGTTAATTTCAAACGCAGATAGGTCTTAGTTGTTTTGAAATAGAACTCAAATCACATTGACAAATGGTAAGACTACATTAAAGTGTGTGAGCCAATGTGAACCCTTTGTTACGATTCAAGATTATTTTAATTTTACCGGATGTTGTAATTACTTTTATGTGTTTCCTTTGGGAGTTGTATCACTGTTCACGATATGTTGATAATAAGACGAATTCATTTACAAAATTAATTACTAACAAAAGGATACCCCATTTTTATGGCGTGACATAAAATAATATATTTTGGATTTGCTTCGATTTTTAATAAATTCACTGGCATAGAATTTGGCCAAAGTTCAAAATTTCACACACAAAAAAGGTGTTTTCAGCAAAGATTTTCTCTTCTTAAGTTCTTCTTGTTTAAAGGCACGTATTCAGTATTAAGGTCTGCTTAAGTTTGCTATTTATTTACTTATTAAATATTTATTCAGTCTACTTTGTAATTTCGCCGCCGCGCCGGGGCACGCAATTGTTGTCAGTGCGATCAGAATGTAAATATGATGTAATGAATCTAAGCTTGTTTTGAAAAGAGTAATTGCTGAGTTTATTGCCGGCTCTTCTCGGCAAATGCAACCTTCCGAACCGGTATTAGAGTATTAGAGTCAGACTTTTCATAAGTGCCTGCGAAGGTCTTAAATGATTTTGAATTATTTAAAATATATTTTTTAAAATCACCATTTGGACACTTATATTGAATTTACTGTGCTATTTCTTTGTAGGATAACATAAATCAATCTAGCTGTTCTAGTACCATAGAATGCGTACAATCGTTTAATAAGTAATTTTTCATGGTTATTGAATTTGTCAAAAAAACGATGTTATTTTGCAAATAACTCTGTAACTGTGACGCTTTAGAACATAGACACCCATGTAATTTTTTGTTCGTATGAGTGACCCCAATAGTTGTATATACGTTCAATAGAGCGCTGCCATTTAAAAAAAAATACAAAATGGCGCCCGCATAGCCGAAAAGCTTGTACTTTCATCCAACGTAATGTTTGATTGCGAAAAAAAGAGACAGCTTCAGAGTCGTCGGTTATCAGTTGGTAAATTCCGCTGATCACTCGCGGCCGCTTCGCCAGGTCGTCATTCATGATTTCGCATATCATAAAACTTGTTCCAGGAGTATACTTTTTGTGAAAATTCTTACAAGTTTGTGAAGAAAAAGTTTGTTATTTTGAATCTCCAATACATTTGCAATGCCGGATCTAGATGTTTTATTTACTTTTTACAATTGATAGGTACATTAGATATGGCCAAAGTTCAAGTAAAATTTTAAACGCTGTTTTTCGGTTTCTTTTACTGAATTTGTTTCAAACATTTTTTTCTTTTTGCCTATATACATGCCTAGAAGATACATATTTGCTTAAAACATCTAACGTTTTTTTTTTAATAACGCCATAATAAGTACAGAGTTTTTGTATGAAAAGTATAGCGGGATGCCTGCTCTTAAAGTAGAGAAAATCTTTGCTGAAAACACCTATTTTATTATTTTTTATATTTTTATTTGTATGAAATATCGAATTTGGGCCAATTCAATGGCGGTGAGTATATGTAAAAAGAAAGAAAATATGTAAAAGAAAGTGTTTTTCTAGACCAATCCGTGACATTAATGATTTAAAAAGTCCAATAACCAATCCTTATACATTAGACAGCAAACAGTGAGCACTAAAAGAGGAAAGTTCGACGAATAAACATCAACATTAATTAATATTTCCCAGTAAATACACAAAACACAACGCGCCATATATTATGTAATTTGTAGATTTTTTACATAAACAATACATATATATATGCATCAAGAGTATACATAACTAATAACAGTTATAATGAACGTTTACCTACGATACTGTTAAGGCGTATTGCAAACATTCTACCCTGAGACAAATATATTTAAAGCTCAATTTTATGTGAGTCATTTTTTGGGTACTTCAAAAGTTTAAACGGAATAAAATATTTGCAATTTACCATAGCATTATTTACATATTTTTTTTTCATAAATAAGATACATAAAAAATCATTTGGTGTCGAGTAGAAGACTATGCTTTATTTGGGAGAGAATTTTATTTATTTTCTTAAAAAAACAAATTTCGAAATAAAATCGTAACAAAAATAAAAAAAGGATCTACTTATGTACCGTACAGTATACCAATTTTTGATATATTATAAGACGAATATACAATGCTTTTTATTTTTTATATTTAATATAATTTTTACATTATATACAGTTGTATTTACAGAGTAAAGCTAACACATAAAGAAGCCTGGTTACTTGTTTGACAATCGAAATGTGGAAAAATCATCCGCCATTTAATTTTTCCCTTTGCCCGACACACGCAACAAGGAACCGTATGTACATTATCATAAGATTTATATTTACGCAAACTTAATCGTAATTTCTCCAATTCATAAATTACATTGTATTACGGGGAATGTCCGGATTTGTAATCAATATTCATATTACCCGGGCAATATCCGATAATATCATAATCCGTTAAGCTAACAATTACCGGGCAATATCAATAACTCATAAGATCAATTTCATATTGATATAATAACATTTCATTTGATTCAATTTGTAATTCGATAATCTCATAATCGATGTAGAAATCGGTATAATAAATGATAATGAAATAAAATCATTGTTCGATTTATTTGTGACATAATCACGAGTTGAGACTGTGAAAGTAACTTGGCAGTTATATAGAAAAATAATAACTATTTTACAGTGATCGTAATCTCGACATTATTCAGTTGAAATAAGGTATAATTTCCAATGCATTCAAATCGATTTTAACCAAGAATGGACCAGGCTATGGGATTTGAATATCCTATTTTTTAAATCAAAATAATAAATATGTTTTTTTCTAGAAATTTTCACAAAGTGGACTTCAACTTAAAATTAAGATTTTACAAATATCGATGGTGGTTAAGTGATTATCAACTTTGTTACCTCGAGCATAAGGTTTAGACTTCATCGCCGAGGTCTTGCACGCAGTTTTCGGCTATGGGCACGAACCTGTCGTCTATTTGTATGAGGAGGATGGTCTTGTCGACGTGCGACCGCAGTTTGGGGTCTCTGTGGTTCGGCGTCCACTTGTGCACCACCTGTGGGACATATCAATACGATATTAAATCTGCTATGTGTGGACGTATCCTAACTCTAATATTATAAATTTGCGGCTCAGCTGGCGCAGTTGGTTAAGACTCTGGTCAAGATTTCACCTACCGCGCCGCTGGTCGTGGGGTCGATTCCCACACAGAACATGCATTTGTGTGCATGAACATGTCTGTATGTCATGAGTCTGGGTGTAATTATGTATATTATGTATTTACAAACAAAAAGTAGGTATATGTATTATATCAGTTATCAGTACAAGCTCTGCTTTGTTTGGGATCAGATGACCGTGTGTGAGGAATGTCCCAGGATATTTATATATTAAAATGCGAAAGTGAGTTTGTTTGTGTTTTAAGCCTTCACGCCTCAACTACTCAACGGACCATCATGAAATTTGGCATGCAGATAGCCTAAGTTAATCGACTTAGAAATTGATTAACTATTTTTTTTTTTTTTTTGTAAATATTTATGCAACTACGGAAACTGTTTAAGTGTTAAACACGGTCTTTTAATTAAGTATGCTATACTGTTTCGTGACGTCACGCGAAACTTTAACACACCATATCTTCGTATTTTATCGTTCAATTGACAAAAGAAAAAATACGTGACTAATATTTTTTGATAATGTAAAAGACGGACTAAATATATTTTTTCAGGAAACTAGCCTATTCTAGAATCACTGCATTAGCTCCCTCCATCCCCTGTATTCCTTTTTAAGATCAAGGCTTATCTAACCAACTAAATTATATAACTAAAATCCCAAAAATTACCAGTCCATCCATCCCGGCCATAGGCACCCAGCTGCCCCAGTAGTTCCTCCCCCCCCTCTCCCGCTGCCACTCGGCCGGCCACTGCACGTCGATCCTCCTCCCCAGGTTTATACAATCGTACACCCCCAACGGTTCTATAATCAACACTTTGCTACCAACACTGACATTCATCTTCAACTCGCTCCGACCCGAATCAGACCGCTTGATTTTCGTCTTTATCTCTTTTGATTTAGAGTCCTTTTTGCTTTCCTTTTTGAGGATGGACTCTTTGTTTGAGAGATCGGAATAGTGTGTTTCTTTTAGAGGTATGACTTCAGGTTTTTCTATGTAACGGCCGGTTAGTTCTCGATAGCTCTCGCGCTCGTGACGGATTTCTTTGCTGAGTTTCGAAAGGTCTTTGGATGTGCCTTCGTTTATATAGTATCTGTGGATTAAAACAAGATATTATATTCCTTATCTATTATTTTGTGTTTGACGGTTAAGAATATCAAACAAAAATCAACCTTATTGGTATAAAATAAAGTTCTTTTGTACCATCATACAATTAACCATTGATTAAACGGGTAATCTTTATCGCTATGAAAAAAGTACATTTTTCTTTGGCATTCTTAAACGTCAAACAGAAATCTTAATAATTGACAAGGTATAGTCAATATTATAAGCCGGTTATTTCTGGTTTTACCCGTTAAAGCTGAACCCTCAGGCTAAAGAGAGCATGTATTTATAGTCCGGCCATCTCATACCCAAGATTACAGATGCAAAAAGGGATAGCTGTAGGTGTGTAAGCGAGATAGATGCACTTTTAACTTTACAGTAAATATTCAGTCAAGATTGCATTCATTGGTCTCACAGATATTAATCAAATAATCTCATCATCATCATCATCATCAGCTTATTATGTCCCACTGCTGAGCACAGGCCTCCTGCACGCAAATCAGGGTGAAAGGGAATGGGCAGATACTCCACCATGCGTGCCCACTGCGGATCGGTGGAGGTAGGCTATTGGTCAACCTACTGTTGGAATTTTTCAAGCCGCCTACGAGGCATCCAACTAGCTTAACGACTAACAAAATTAAGTGATAACCGGGACCAACGGCTTTACGTGCCTTCCGAAGCACGGAAACGCTCGATTTGAAATACCACTAGGCTGTCACCCATCCAGTTACCGACCACGACAGACGTAGCTTAACTTTGCCGATCGATTAAGAACGGCTAATCATGCTACACCACGACCGCTTCTAGGAATCTAATAGGAAATTATCTATATTATCATTAACTAGAAAACCGCCCTTAACCCAGAGATTCCAAGTCCAGAGTAAACTAACTACCACTTTGGGGGTACCTGTGTAAATGTTCATCTTGCCTGGCGTTCCTGTTGGCGATGATCTTGCAGTCAGGCAGGGACACATCCCCACCCCCCCCAGTGGGCGGAGCCCCCACCCCCACCGCCAGCCCCCCCAGCGCGGCGCAGGCGGGGCTCCGCGCCACGTCCTCGAGCGAGGAGGCCCCGCTTGATGCCCCAGTGCCTGTGCTGCACACCTGAACAAACACACGTCTTAAAAAGGATAATAAAGATTTCTTATATTGATTACTTTAATAATTGTAAAGTGTTTTACAAAAAACATAAACCGACTTCAAAGTACACTAAGAAGTAATCAAATCCTGATCTGATGACAATGGGACCAAACGAGAAGTGTACCCTTCCAATCAAAAAAATAATTTTCCAAATTGGTTAATAAACGACGGAATTATAAAGTTAAGAACCTCCTCCTTTTTTTGAAATCGGTAAAGAAATAGGCTTACTTAGAAAGAATCAAAGAAAGAAAAGGATTTTATTCTAAAGTAACTCAACACAATTACATACACATAGAAAGTATGACAAAAAAAACAGAGATATAAAAAATATAAATAATTGTGTCACACAGACATCAGAAATGGACAGCGACTCAGTTATAAACTGTAAGCCCAGTACAGGTACCGGGCTACAGCACTGATTTTCAGTCGCTGTCAAAGGTGACGCCACGAACACCTTAATTAAAATAAAATAGAAACTAAACAAAATAATAATAATACATAATTTACAAACTAAAGTGTACGGCCCAATACCGAACAATACGTGGGTACAGTAAAAAAAATATATATATGTCGGAGAATTAGATAGTTGGTCGGACTCAGTTGGATTATGATATTATCGTGGTACAAGGGTTGAGTGAAATAGTAGCAACACTGATTTGACTTTAACGTAAATAACAGACTTAATGAGGGTATTTGTAAAAAGTAAGAATACTGATTTGACTATAACGTGAATAACAAAGTTAATAAGGGGATGCGTATTGCTTTTGGGACAGTTAGTTTATCACAAGCTCTCGAGCTGTACACATCTCAGTGCAATCGTTGTTACAACCGGTTCTGAAGCCTATAATTATTTAAGGCTGTACATGTGTGAAGTGAAGTTAAGTGATTATTTCATTGTAATATTACGACAATAAACATATTGGGCCCGTCAGGAGTTTGTTGCGTCGCTTCTTCTCATACGGGACTTTTACGAAGCGATGGTATAACGTTGTTTTATTGCCTGCACTGCGCCCACCGAATCCTGATACCACTGAACCTGACTCCGACAAATATATTACAGTTGGCAACAAAATGCACCAAAGAAAAAAAAAAAAAACTTACAAAACGATATCTATATAGGAACTAATACGAGTTATTGTTAAACATTTCATTTTTAATACAAGCTTTTTTATGGTGACTGTGCTTTTTGTTGTCTGTACTTGCATACTCATCCAATATACTAATGTTTACCATACCAGTGTCCGAATTGCTCAAACGGACACTGGGAAATGGGTCAAATTTAACTAGCAAGATTCGATTACAGACACCGGACAGGGGAAACTAAATAAAAGCTTGTATAACCTAACTTTTACGGACAGTGCGAACTATGCGAAAGTGATTTATCATGACTATAATAACTCGACACTAGCAAAAATAAGTCCAAATAAAAAGGGGTGTAAACTAAGAAGTAGTGTACCTTAACACTAGCGGCGCGCCGCGGCTGGTCCCGCCACGCGCCCTCCCACTCGCGGCCACACACGCCCTCCTCCAATCAATAATTGTTTTTTTTAAAAGGTATATGATATGACACTTAATAATTTCTTAAACTGTAAGATACACGCATGGCCGTGCGGCCACAACAAGGACTGATATACATAGCTTTCCGCCTCACGGTTTTTGATTTTCTTTTGGTATAGGGTTTACGTTAGATTTAGAAAAATAAATCACACACCTATCTATCACAATTCCTAACTAATATTACAAATGCGAAAGTGAGTTTGTTTGGTTTGTTACGCCTTCACGCCTCATCATGAAATTTGGCATGCAGATAGCCTATGGTATGGAGAAGGACATATGCTTTTTATCCCGGGAACGCTGATGTAATCGCTGGTGACATTTGGTAATAAATAAATATCCTGGGACATTCCTTACACACGGTCATCTGATCGCAAACTAAGCAGAGATTGTACTATGGAAACCAGATAACTGATATAATACATATACTACTTTTTGTTTGTAAATACGTACTTAATATACATAATTACACCCAGACCGACAGATATGCACACAAATGCATGACCTGTGTGGGAATGGAACCCACGACCTGCGGCGCTATAGGTGGAATCTTAACCAGAGTTTTAACCAACCGCGCCAACTGGTCCGTGAATAATAATAAAGTAATACCAGTCTATAAAACCATACAGTCGTCCGACGCCTTTGATCTCGGGGTAAATGCCGACAACGTATACTATAATATGCTGTGTCCCGAACTACTAACATCGTTCTGTTCGCAGTTCGGGCTCGGCTTTCCCGCGTCTCGCCCCGCACACCCCGAACCATTGCCCTGTTTAGACTTCTTCGTCGGACTACTGTATGGTTTTATAGACTGTGGTAATAGTTAGTTTGGTTAAAAAAACATGTAAAATAGCCAGTATAAATCGAAAACTACAAAAAATGGTGTGTTATCGGATGCTAACCTGCGTTTCCCCTGTGTCGTGGGTATGCGAGGTGCAGGTGGTGGTGGCGGTTGTGGTGGTGGGGTCCATCCTCATGGTGTCGGCGGCGGCCAGGAGTCTGAACGACGCCGGCATGGCGCGCTCGCGCCGTAAGCGGCTTCGATTCCCGCCCTACACAAAAAAAATATATATTTAGTCAGTCTTTTACATTATCCAAAAATATTAGACACGTATTTTTTTTTGTCAATTAAACAAAAAAATAATAGGGTATCGTGTGTTGAAGTTTCGCGTGACTTCACGTTAAAGTACACTTTTTACTCTAAAGCGACGTCACAAGCCCCAATTTAGTGAGAGATAGAGCGTAGCGTTTATTCGCTTAAAGAGCAGCTCAACTGGGGAAGTACCTCCACCTTACAGAATACCGCAGCCAAATAACTTTATGTTGTGTAAAGTTGTGTTCCTCCTAGTGGTATTTCAGATCGAGCGTTTCCGTGCTTCGGAAGGCACGTAAAGCCGTTGGTCCCAGTTATCACTTAATTGTGATAGTCGTTAAGCTAGTTGGAGGCCTTCTAGGCGGCTTGAAAGCTCCAACAGTAGGTTGACCACTAGCCTACCTCCACCGATCCGCAGTGGGCACACCTGGTGGAGTATATGCCCATTTCCTTTCACCCTCATTTGTGAAAGGAGGTCTGTACTCAGCAGTGGGACATTATAGGCTGATGACATCGAGGAAATATCCCTTTAGAGTAGTAATACTGAACAATCAAATTCCGAAACTGGTCAGTGATTTGTCACTGATTTTCAACAGTAAGGACCACTCGCTGCATCGTGTGTTTGTGACTCGGCCAATCAGAGCGCATGTGTCCTTGACTTAACCAATCAGAGCGCTTTGTCGGCGGTGGGAAATTGGCGGAATATATTTCAACCAAAATGAACGTCATTGCGCTTCTTTGGGTTAATTGTTCGATGGCTGATGATGATGATGATGTAGTGTAGTGACCTGTCTGGGTGGTTCCTTGGCGGCACTCCTGGCGCGCATGTTCCTCTCCCGGCGGCTATAGCTGCCCCCTCCGCCCGCCCCCGCCGCAACCCCCACGCCCGCCCCTATTGAGACCCCGGCCCCCGCCCCCGCCCCCGCCCCCGCGCTAAGCCCGCGCTCCTCGCTCCTACGTCTCGGTGAACTGTTGTCCACTTGACTGCCGTAAGCTGCGGATACACGGTTCATTGCACAGATTAAGAGGAAAGGATGGCTGCAAGAAATTTGGAAAATAGGTTTTTAACATATCTATTGCTGTCGCGTTGTGCCCGAGCTATCCCGCCCGAGGGCGATAGAGACAACTACAGCTTGGACCGATTATACCTATTTAAATTAGACGAAATCGCTATTTCGTAATCCCCGGTTTTCTCCTCCAACAGTGGAGCGATAAAAAAAAATATGAATTATAATAAGAAGGGCTTTGGTTATGTCTGTCGGTTTTCCTTTATATTCGTCAAATTTCTTCGCTGGACGTCTGATAGGGGCGTTAAAATGGCAAGTTTTTGTGATTATAGAAGGCCCCTCATTCTTATAATAATTATTTTATGGAGAAAAACACAACCTACAGATTGCATGGTAGAATAATCATTGCTCTAGTGTCATTATCCAGCGAGGAAACTGAGAATTTCATTTGAATGGAACAAACGCCACCAGCATTTCCTCTTAAGTACGCCAGATACAGGTCGACCATCTGACGTCATTATTGCATGCGAGAGATAATGATCGCTCGCTATCGTAATGTAACCCGGTAGAGGTCGGTTGTTTACATATTTTATCTCATCTTGTTGGCTTACCTTAGAAATGATCATTTGGAAACAACATAACCAATATAGTCAGATTGACAAAAAAAAACCTTGTTGGGTATCTTGTCTTATCTTCTCAATTGGAGGTGGTAACTTCGGTAACTTTGCCCTACCATGGCCTACATTGATTAAATGACTTTGACTTTGATCCTACATAACTTATCTATTTGTAGGAATATTTTATGTTTAAAATTTATAATAATAACTTCTCACTTAAAATGTACTTTTTGTGATGCGAAATCTTAAGAAATCATTATAAAAATATTCTGTTTTTTTTTTTAATTAGATATATTTCGATTTTTTCCTGACTCATACAACCTAGGGACTTTCAAGGCCAGAGTGAATAGGTTCCTTCTTAGTAAGCGTGTTCCATCTTAGGCTTCGTCATTGTCCCTAAGCCTAAGATCGCGTTTGGCCTCTGACGGGCGGGTCAGACGCAGATCAGCAAGCCCATTTAATTAAAAAAAAGTTTTTTTTGACTAATGTAAAATATCCCGCTTTGCATGCTTTCATTTATTTTGATTGATTTTTAACACTTACCAGATTCCTCCTGTGTTCTCTCGTGCGAGTGTTCTCTCAACAGTCCGGCGAGAGACGCGAGAGTCGACGAGGTCGGTTTGCCCGCACTCGCTAGACTTCCTCGTGTACCCGCTGCCAAATTAACATCACATTTTTAACCGACTTAAAAAAAAGGAGGAGGTTCTCAAATCGGTTGTATTTTTTTTTTTTTATGTTTGTTGCCTCGTAACTCCGTCATTTATTAACCAACCGATTTGGAAAATTCTTTTTTTTTCAGATCAGGATTTGATTACTTTTTACTATGTACTTTGAAGTCGGAAGTTAAAGTTTTTTGTAAAACAGTCCAATTATTAATGTTCAATTGATATGATGAAGTGATCGTGGTGTAGCGTGTGGTGAGATTAGCCGATTATTTCTCAATCGATCGGCAAAGTTAAGCTACCACCGCTAAGCGGAAGAGTTTTTTGTGTGTTTGTTTAAACGGGCTAATCTTAGGAAATACAAATCGGATTCGCTAAATTACTTCACTAAAATGAAGCTAAATTATGCCCAAGTATTACAGGCTACTTTATATCCCGGGAACGGGGGGAAACCCGGGGAGGAAAGGCTATTTTCTTATAAAGTGCAAAGGGGCTAAAGGTATAGTGCTGATGATGGTGCATACCTAGTGATGTCCTGGAGTGGTGCAGCGCGGCGTGAGCGGGCGGCGGCAGCGTCCTGGCCAGGCCCGCCTCGGCCGCCGCCGCGTCGCACGCGCCCGCCGCCGCGCCGCCGCCGCTCGAGCAACCCTCGCCGCAACGACGACGGATACTGAAACAAGAAAAAATTTCAACACGCTTGCTCGTAAAGTGACATTTATTGCACCGTTTTTATTATCATAATGCAGCTAGTGCTTTTTTAACCGACTTCAAAAAAAGGAGGAGGTTCTCAATTCGGTTGTTTTTTTTTTTTTTTTTAATGTTTGTTACCTCATAACTCCTTCATTTATCAATCAATTTGAAAAATTCTTTTTTTGTCTGGAAGGGTACACTTCCCGTTTGGTCCCATTGTTATCAGATCGGGATTTTATTACTTCTTAGTGTACTTTGAAGTCGGTTTAAGTTTTTTGTAAAACAGCCCAATTATACTTTACATTACCGCACAGTTTTATGATAGGTATAATCCCGATTATGTTAAGTTTGTACAGTATGAGGCACGAGTGGTGAGCACAAATAGGCAGTAGTGGGGGCAAGCTCGCGCATCTACACTTTTGGCCAAATCACAGTAGCCAAATGACACGCAAGAATTCAATAGACGACGAGCATCGGCTGACAAACCAATCGCATGCAGCTCGGCGGCGTTCCCCCCTGCTTCATTCCGCGTACGAGCTCGTCAGTGTGTCTATGGGGGTACATACCGTCTCCATGCAGCGGTGAGGGTCCGCTTGATGGCGCTGACGGTGAGCGGCGCGCCCAGCAGCGAGCGCAGCGCGCCCGACGAGTCCGCGTACGAGCTCGTCAGTGTGTCTATGGGGGTACATACCGTCTCCATGCAGCGGTGAGGGTCCGCTTGATGGCGCTGACGGTGAGCGGCGCGCCCAGCAGCGAGCGCAGCGCGCCCGACGAGTCCGCGTACGAGCTCGTCAGTGTGTCTATGGGGGTACATACCGTCTCCATGCAGCGGTGAGGGTCCGCTTGATGGCGCTGACGGTGAGCGGCGCGCCCAGCAGCGAGCGCAGCGCGCCCGACGAGTCCGCGTACGAGCTCGTCAGTGTGTCTATGGGGGTACATACCGTCTCCATGCAGCGGTGAGGGTCCGCTTGATGGCGCTGACGGTGAGCGGCGCGCCCAGCAGCGAGCGCAGCGCGCCCGACGAGTCCGCGTACGAGCTCGTCAGTGTGTCTATGGGGGTACATACCGTCTCCATGCAGCGGTGAGGGTCCGCTTGATGGCGCTGACGGTGAGCGGCGCGCCCAGCAGCGAGCGCAGCGCGCCCGACGAGTCCGCGTACGAGCTCGTCAGTGTGTCTATGGGGGTACATACCGTCTCCATGCAGCGGTGAGGGTCCGCTTGATGGCGCTGACGGTGAGCGGCGCGCCCAGCAGCGAGCGCAGCGCGCCCGACGAGTCCGCGTACGAGCTCGTCAGTGTGTCTATGGGGGTACATACCGTCTCCATGCAGCGGTGAGGGTCCGCTTGATGGCGCTGACGGTGAGCGGCGCGCCCAGCAGCGAGCGCAGCGCGCCCGACGAGTCCGCGTACGAGCTCGTCAGTGTGTCTATGGGGGTACATACCGTCTCCATGCAGCGGTGAGGGTCCGCTTGATGGCGCTGACGGTGAGCGGCGCGCCCAGCAGCGAGCGCAGCGCGCCCGACGAGTCCGCGTACGAGCTCGTCAGTGTGTCTATGGGGGTACATACCGTCTCCATGCAGCGGTGAGGGTCCGCTTGATGGCGCTGACGGTGAGCGGCGCGCCCAGCAGCGAGCGCAGCGCGCCCGACGAGTCCGCGTACGAGCTCGTCAGTGTGTCTATGGGGGTACATACCGTCTCCATGCAGCGGTGAGGGTCCGCTTGATGGCGCTGACGGTGAGCGGCGCGCCCAGCAGCGAGCGCAGCGCGCCCGACGAGTCCGCGTACGAGCTCGTCAGTGTGTCTATGGGGGTACATACCGTCTCCATGCAGCGGTGAGGGTCCGCTTGATGGCGCTGACGGTGAGCGGCGCGCCCAGCAGCGAGCGCAGCGCGCCCGACGAGTCCGCGTACGAGCTCGTCAGTGTGTCTATGGGGGTACATACCGTCTCCATGCAGCGGTGAGGGTCCGCTTGATGGCGCTGACGGTGAGCGGCGCGCCCAGCAGCGAGCGCAGCGCGCCCGACGAGTCCGCGTACGAGCTCGTCAGTGTGTCTATGGGGGTACATACCGTCTCCATGCAGCGGTGAGGGTCCGCTTGATGGCGCTGACGGTGAGCGGCGCGCCCAGCAGCGAGCGCAGCGCGCCCGACGAGTCCGCGTACGAGCTCGTCAGTGTGTCTATGGGGGTACATACCGTCTCCATGCAGCGGTGAGGGTCCGCTTGATGGCGCTGACGGTGAGCGGCGCGCCCAGCAGCGAGCGCAGCGCGCCCGACGAGTCCGCGTACGAGCTCGTCAGTGTGTCTATGGGGGTACATACCGTCTCCATGCAGCGGTGAGGGTCCGCTTGATGGCGCTGACGGTGAGCGGCGCGCCCAGCAGCGAGCGCAGCGCGCCCGACGAGTCCGCGTACGAGCTCGTCAGTGTGTCTATGGGGGTACATACCGTCTCCATGCAGCGGTGAGGGTCCGCTTGATGGCGCTGACGGTGAGCGGCGCGCCCAGCAGCGAGCGCAGCGCGCCCGACGAGTCCGCGTACGAGCTCGTCAGTGTGTCTATGGGGGTACATACCGTCTCCATGCAGCGGTGAGGGTCCGCTTGATGGCGCTGACGGTGAGCGGCGCGCCCAGCAGCGAGCGCAGCGCGCCCGACGAGTCCGCGTACGAGCTCGTCAGTGTGTCTATGGGGGTACATACCGTCTCCATGCAGCGGTGAGGGTCCGCTTGATGGCGCTGACGGTGAGCGGCGCGCCCAGCAGCGAGCGCAGCGCGCCCGACGAGTCCGCGTACGAGCTCGTCAGTGTGTCTATGGGGGTACATACCGTCTCCATGCAGCGGTGAGGGTCCGCTTGATGGCGCTGACGGTGAGCGGCGCGCCCAGCAGCGAGCGCAGCGCGCCCGACGAGTCCGCGTACGAGCTCGTCAGTGTGTCTATGGGGGTACATACCGTCTCCATGCAGCGGTGAGGGTCCGCTTGATGGCGCTGACGGTGAGCGGCGCGCCCAGCAGCGAGCGCAGTGCGCCCGACGAGTCCGCGTACGAGCTCGTCAGTGTGTCTATGGGGGTACATACCGTCTCCATGCAGCGGTGAGGGTCCGCTTGATGGCGCTGACGGTGAGCGGCGCGCCCAGCAGCGAGCGCAGCGCGCCCGACGAGTCCGCGTACGAGCTCGTCAGTGTGTCTATGGGGGTACATACCGTCTCCATGCAGCGGTGAGGGTCCGCTTGATGGCGCTGACGGTGAGCGGCGCGCCCAGCAGCGAGCGCAGCGCGCCCGACGAGTCCGCGTACGAGCTCGTCAGTGTGTCTATGGGGGTACATACCGTCTCCATGCAGCGGTGAGGGTCCGCTTGATGGCGCTGACGGTGAGCGGCGCGCCCAGCAGCGAGCGCAGCGCGCCCG
Source organism: Achlya flavicornis (assembly GCA_947623365.1). Lineage (NCBI taxonomy): Eukaryota > Metazoa > Arthropoda > Insecta > Lepidoptera > Drepanidae > Achlya > Achlya flavicornis. The sequence goes on from OX392482.1 coordinate 13,952,054, forward strand.
ACGAGTCCGCGTACGAGCTCGTCAGTGTGTCTATGGGGGTACATACCGTTTCCATGCAGCGGTGAGGGTCCGCTTGATGGCGCTGACGGTGAGCGGCGCGCCCAGCAGCGAGCGCAGCGCGCCCGACGAGTCCGCGTACGAGCTCGTCAGTGTGTCTATGGGGGTACATACCGTCTCCATGCAGCGGTGAGGGTCCGCTTGATGGCGCTGACGGTGAGCGGCGCGCCCAGCAGCGAGCGCAGCGCGCCCGACGAGTCCGCGTACGAGCTCGTCAGTGTGTCTATGGGGGTACATACCGTCTCCATGCAGCGGTGAGGGTCCGCTTGATGGCGCTGACGGTGAGCGGCGCGCCCAGCAGCGAGCGCAGCGCGCCCGACGAGTCCGCGTACGAGCTCGTCAGTGTGTCTATGGGGGTACATACCGTCTCCATGCAGCGGTGAGGGTCCGCTTGATGGCGCTGACGGTGAGCGGCGCGCCCAGCAGCGAGCGCAGCGCGCCCGACGAGTCCGCGTACGAGCTCGTCAGTGTGTCTATGGGGGTACATACCGTCTCCATGCAGCGGTGAGGGTCCGCTTGATGGCGCTGACGGTGAGCGGCGCGCCCAGCAGCGAGCGCAGCGCGCCCGACGAGTCCGCGTACGAGCTCGTCAGTGTGTCTATGGGGGTACATACCGTCTCCATGCAGCGGTGAGGGTCCGCTTGATGGCGCTGACGGTGAGCGGCGCGCCCAGCAGCGAGCGCAGCGCGCCCGACGAGTCCGCGTACGAGCTCGTCAGTGTGTCTATGGGGGTACATACCGTCTCCATGCAGCGGTGAGGGTCCGCTTGATGGCGCTGACGGTGAGCGGCGCGCCCAGCAGCGAGCGCAGCGCGCCCGACGAGTCCGCGTACGAGCTCGTCAGTGTGTCTATGGGGGTACATACCGTCTCCATGCAGCGGTGAGGGTCCGCTTGATGGCGCTGACGGTGAGCGGCGCGCCCAGCAGCGAGCGCAGCGCGCCCGACGAGTCCGCGTACGAGCTCGTCAGTGTGTCTATGGGGGTACATACCGTCTCCATGCAGCGGTGAGGGTCCGCTTGATGGCGCTGACGGTGAGCGGCGCGCCCAGCAGCGAGCGCAGCGCGCCCGACGAGTCCGCGTACGAGCTCGTCAGTGTGTCTATGGGGGTACATACCGTCTCCATGCAGCGGTGAGGGTCCGCTTGATGGCGCTGACGGTGAGCGGCGCGCCCAGCAGCGAGCGCAGCGCGCCCGACGAGTCCGCGTACGAGCTCGTCAGTGTGTCTATGGGGGTACATACCGTCTCCATGCAGCGGTGAGGGTCCGCTTGATGGCGCTGACGGTGAGCGGCGCGCCCAGCAGCGAGCGCAGCGCGCCCGACGAGTCCGCGTACGAGCTCGTCAGTGTGTCTATGGGGGTACATACCGTCTCCATGCAGCGGTGAGGGTCCGCTTGATGGCGCTGACGGTGAGCGGCGCGCCCAGCAGCGAGCGCAGCGCGCCCGACGAGTCCGCGTACGAGCTCGTCAGCGGCGACACGTAGATCGGGTACCCGATGGGCTGGTCGCACGACGAGTTTATTATGTTGCGCAGAGCCTGCATGACAAACAACACATCTTCAACGGGCCCCAACATTTTAATATCATTTTACTCACTTTTGCATCGTTCATCGACTTCAGTAGAGCTTTTGACTTTGTTCATCATCAAATTTAAGTAGCGAAATTAGAATCGTATGATATAAAAACTCAGCTCTTCAATGGAATTGGAATCGTATTTAATAGAAAGAAAACAGTTGGAAAGAGAATGCAAGCATGTATTGAATTTTGATTTAAATCTCCAAATCAACTCCTATGGCGTTCCTCCGGGGGTTATTCTTGGCCCATTGTTATTCTTCACATACATTAATGATCTTAGAGTTAAAGTAGACTTGCTAAATAGATTATTTGAATCACACATACGCACATAGGCTTGACTCAACTTCGATTCCATCAATACACGTTACAATACCCGTTGTATTTCAGAGATCTATAGGCGGCTGTGATTAATGACCATCCGGGTCACCCTGCTGGTTTCCAGCTACTACTGTCCATATCCTCACCTGTTTAGCATTCTGTATGGATCCCCTCTCAGGGTTCCTGTTCCTCAAGTAGATCAGCTCCTGCTGCTGTCCAGCCCACAATCCTCGCACGCACTCTCGGTTCAGCTTTATCACTCGGAACCCGAGGTGACGCTTGTTCAGCATTATTATCTTGTAGTCATCGGTGCCTTCGTCCATTACGTGTCTAGAATTATAAAATAAAACTTGAAAATCACACGCTCCACGAAATTACTCCTTATTTTAAAGGTAAGTACCAATTTAAGGGGACCTTCTGAAAGAGGTGTTGAGAGGAGTAGCTGTGCCAGCAGAGAGTAGCAGAAGGCGGAGTGTTACTGTTTACTACTCCGCTGGTCCCCGCACACTGCCTAGCTTAGAGCAGAAACACGACACCACTATAAAGTAATTTTATTTGTCTACGATCTTCTGTACCATACTTGTTTTGTCCTGTTTTGACATCGGATGTCAAAACGAGACAAACGGCAAAGGTTATAATAATATTGTTTTAAGAGTTTGTGGTTGCCCCCCCTGTACTTACAACTTACAGAAGATCGTAGCCAAATAAAATTACTTTATTATGGTGGTTGGGGCCCTGGACTGCTCCGGATTTTGAAGCGGAGAAGCCGTTATGCCCTACCTCCGAGATGCTTCTCTCCTCTCGTTTCTAGATGAGCAATATCTCCAGCCGCTGCGAGTGATACGTGATGGAACATACCTGAGTGCCAGTAGATGTGGTGCTCCACGCAGCACGTTGTACCTCCAGGCTGGCGCGGCCTCGTGGCAGATCACCAGCCGCTGCGAGTGAGACGTGATGGCAGCGAACAGAGCTGCACTACTGCAGTACTCTTCAGGGAACATGAAGTGGTCCTAAATACAGAAAAGGTTAGTATACCGCAACTAGACTGGAGTTTTAAGGTGGTTTTTAAAGAAAAAGACAGTGAGATTATGGTCTAACGTCAGGCAATTCAATATTAAAATCTAGCTGGGACTTCTATGGATGGCTTGCTCGAGGTAGATCCCAAGTCCTGTACAACTCTAGAGCATAGCCACCAATCAGCTTCCGAATAGCAAAGCTCAGGGAGATGACGAAATAGCTGTTGCGACTTCTGAAAGCAGGGACAATCCTGAAGGAGCTCGCAATGGTCTTTTGTTCCCTTATTCAACATTGCATTGATCGGAACATATACTTCCACTCAATTATAATCAGCATTAAAAAAAAAACATCAAGAAAGAAGCTGAACGCAGAATTCCGTTGAGCAGCGGAGCATTCGGGAAGCTTTATCCAGTTTTTAAGCCACTATTACAACAGAGCCTAAAGAATAAAGTCTTCAAACAATGCGTACAGCCTGCTAAAACCTACAAAGCCACAACTTGGGGCATTGACGCATGCTTGGAAAGTTCCATACATTTAACTCTGCAAATATGTTCGGGATCTCTTTTATAAGTATAGAATCTGCAGTGAAGTCATCCAAAAAATAACGAAAATAACTGAGAAAATGAATGCAAGCTGAAGTAGCAAAGGCCGGACACGTATAACGAAGAATAGAGTCGGTGGAGTCCGCGTCTCAGTGAGATAGGAGTTGCCTCGCCTGTTGGATCGGTGCAGATCACTTCAGTAAGGAAGCTTGAGATGGCATAGTATTCCATGAGCCAAAAGTAGTGGCGTACCTCGGAAGAGACGAACTAAAAGGGTGACGGCGATGAAGGGCGAGCTTTTGAGGAATCGTACACAGAAGCTTTTAACTATTCAAACTTTGTAAGTCAGCAGAAACATTGTCGTTGTTTCATTCAAATAGAAGACTTCATAACTAAGACACATTGGTGATTGGTGCTGATGCTGTTGTTTACAATTAAACTGATTTAGTATTTTTTTTTTCTACTGTGTATAGGCCTGTGTTTGACCACAATCTCACCATGGTAAGTGATGATGTGGTCTAAGGTGGTAAGCACAGAAAGCCTAGAAGGAACTGGCTCTCAAGTGCAGCTGTCGGAACACACCGATAGGTGCTTGGCGACAGATTTTCAATTTGAGGGTGGTAGCCAGCCAGACGGCTACTACAAAGTACCCTACCACCGTGCTATGGTCTCCTCACGATGTTTTCCTTCACCGAAAGCTCAAGCACATTGTAGGATTCGAACCCAGGACCTTCGTCTCGGTATTCGACGTCACTACCACTGAGCTATCATCGCCTTAACACTATTATTATTTGTCTCACTATCTCTTTCTAACAAAGAACATATGAAAACGATACAAGAAATTTAGTCGCTATCAAAATTGGTTACGTCTATTTACCCGCAAATGAAAATGGCACAGACAAATCTGACTCTGGCTTTAAATATGTTTTATACTTTTTCAATAATGTTTGTAAGAAAGAAATGTTATGTGATTAAAATTGGTGCGATTAACAGAATCGACAATATTACCGTTGCATTATTCTAATAGAAGACTTTATAACTAATACACACTGAAGAGCTCCACACAGTAATAACAGGTAACACATTCTACAGACTAAAAACCAATTTCAAAATACTTTATTGTAATAAAAGCTCTTACACACCTGATGCAGCTTCAAGGCCATCCGTATAGCTGGCGCCAGCACTGAGTGTAGTAGCGACATGTCTGTGAACACCCACTCGTCCCGCGCGCACGTTATACGGAAGTCGCCTTTGAACAGCGAGTGCAGACCGTACAGGAAGAATTCCACACTGCCAAGCAAAAATGAGTTATATTTAGTGTGAGATTAAGGGCTGGATTAGTTTGACAACGAAATGAAATGAAATGAATGAAATGAAATGAAATAATTTATTCATTCAAATAGGCCTTCACAGGCACTTATGAATAGTCAAACTCTAATACTCTAATGCACGGTTCGGAAGGTTGCTTTTGCTAAGAAGAGCCGGCAATAAATAAACAATAAACGATGTTAACATAGTAAGATATAATGGCCATAAGCCTGGTTTTCCTTTGAGGCCACTTATCATCAGGTGGGTGGAGAGGTCACTACCACGACCAATGTAGGTACAACATTAGCAACACACCAACACTAAGGGAAATTATGCCAATAAGCCAATGTTGCCAAAGTGTTGTCGACCCTGAAGTGTTATTATTAAGACTTATCTTTAGAGTATTAAATCGTAGTGCTGTGGGAAAACCTTGGGAGTTAATTCCACATCCTAATGGAATATCACAAACTAATCAATAAACATTTTTGTAACTGGCTTTTTTCAGTGTAGTGAGGTCGGAGTCCTTCCCGGCCGCACCCCACAGTGCACTATCCACTCGTGGTGTATGTGTAGTGTAGTGTAGTGTACATACCTGCTTGCACTAAGGTGCTGTGCTGCAGCCAGGGCCCGGCGGCCCAGCAGCGAGAGCGCGAAGCAGAGCGTGACGAGGTCGGAGTCCTTCCCGGCCGCACCCCACAGTGCACTATCCACTCGTGGTGTATGTGTAGTGTAGTGTAGTGTACATACCTGCTTGCACTAAGGTGCTGTGCTGCAGCCAGGGCCCGGCGGCCCAGCAGCGAGAGCGCGAAGCAGAGCGTGACGAGGTCGGAGTCCTTCCCGGCCGCACCCCACAGTGCACTATCCACTCGTGGTGTATGTGTAGTGTAGTGTAGTGTACATACCTGCTTGCACTAAGGTGCTGTGCTGCAGCCAGTGCCCGGCGGCCCAGCAGCGAGAGCGCGAAGCAGAGCGTGACGAGGTCGGAGTCCTTCCCGGCCGCGCGCCGCCTCCACCCCGCCCCGCGCCGCACCCCGCAGTGCACTATCCACTCCTGGTATATGCCGCAGAAACGAGACCTAACGACAACGGGGACGAATATCTTAATATTGGCATTGACACCATACATATCGGTATGGTATTCGATCGAGTCTGGCTTAGGGCACTTCTATCGAGGCTCCCGTAGTACGGAATTCCTGAAAGATTGATATCTTTCGGGGCAAGGCCGGACACTTGGGTATCCAGCTTTCTTGCTGGTCGAAGCACAGAGTAACTGCTGACGGAAGCTGCTCCCCCATTAAGAACATAATGCTGGCGTATCGCCAGGCTGAATGCTACCATCCACCCTGTCAATCTTGCATATCAATGATACGTTGCAACATTCACTTCTTTGCGGAAGACAGCAGGGACCGCGGTCCCAACTGTTAATGTCGTAAAGTTGTATATATGCAGATCGCTGAGAAAACTTTGTAAGCGCGATGCAGGACATTGTGTGTGGCGTTCGAAGGCGATGCAGGATTATGATCTCATCGTCTCTGAATGGGGAAGACTTAAGTTAGTCCGTTAAAACCCCTCGAAGAAACAGGTCTGCGCGTTCTTCGCGAAAAAATACACCTTGGTAGTAGCACTAAATTCCGAAGACACTGTTGTCACCATCATAAAGAGTATCGGGATCCTTTATGTATTACGAGTGACGAAATTTGGACACATGGAGCAAAATCAAACTGGCTTGAAAATTATGAATGTGCTAAATAGGTCCAAGTGGTACTTTACACCACTTTAGCAGCTGAAGGTAATAGAGTGCAGGTTAGGCCGCATATGGGGTACACAGCTCACACCTCTGGGCAGGCGCACCCTTCATCAGTCATCATTTACATACACGCAATTTGGAGCAGTATTGACCGAGATAAAAGTTTCATTGAAATGTGATAAAGAAAGCTTCGCAGTGACCGTTTTCCCTGGAAACTGAAACCGCGAAAACAATACACAACTAACTACGCATTTCCTATAATACATAAACAATGATTCCTCACCTAGTAATACCGGAAGCTCGGAAGTCATAGTCCTCGTCCAAGTTCACGTTGAATATCGGGTCGAGGTCTACAAAGTTCCTTTCACTCATCGGCTTCAGAGCCTCAGCGAGGGTGGGCGATGACAGCCACTCCTCAAGTTTAGGAGATTGGATCGTGTAGTAGATTATGCTCTGAAATAGAAGTCGAATATTTAAGGGTTTCTTTTAAAGAAGTTTGAATCCTATTATAGGCGAAATTGTTTTTGTTGGTTTGTCCATCTTTCACGCAGCGACAGATTGGCGTGATTTTTGCATAGATAGTTTATGGGTCAGAGAAACAGCGGGTTAAACCATGAGGCGGAAGATTCCTGCAACGGTGTCAAAGTGTTAAGAGCGTATAGCTGATGCCCAACAAATTTATCCTACAGATGGCAGCAGTACTCTATGCACGACCGGATTAGTACTTAAAATAGTTGTAGCAACTGTCCAGGTTTGAGGTGCCGCTTGAACTTCGAAAAACTAAAGTTGTTTTTGGCTGTTAGGGTCATGCCATGGATTCTTTCAGATATGTGGGAAGGGGGGGGAACTGTGATGAGATAATGAGATGGTTGCAGTTGCACGTACCTTGACGTAGTAGGTGAGCAGCACCTTCCTGAAGTCGAAGACCTGCAGCATGGAGAGGGCGCTGTTGTCGGTGACGGAGTACCCCTCCAGCACGTAGCGAGCCGCCGCCAGCTGCCACGCCAGCCAGCGCAGCGCCCACCACGCGCCCGGCGCCAGCACGCGCCCGCCGCACCACCACGCGCCCGACCACACGCCCTCTACCACCACACACCACACATCAATATATACTGTACTGCGGCCGGCTGCCACGCCAGCCAGTGCAGCGCCCGATCACACTTCTGTACCACAATACACCACAAATGTCTCCACACACCCTCTAACACTACGCACCACGGATGTGCCTCTACACACCACAACAGACATGTTACCACACACACCCTCTTCCACTGCACAGCACATGTTACCATAGAACCAAAAACGGCACATTCGCCACTTGACATATACACAACTTAACACAACGTCCCATAGATATGCCACACGGAAAATACTTTAAATATTGAAGATAGAAAAATTTACTGAAATCCTAGATAAATCTGATATTCATTAACATTTCTGTCGCTATTTCGCCTATATAAAGAAACGTCACTGTATATTGTACAGCAAAAGCAATTAAACAAACCCAAAATGTATAAACTATACATACAACGGTATTATCGCTAAGAAGCAATCCTTAAAATATACCTTCATCAATCAATATTATATTATTAGTAATTATACTAAACATTGACTCACCGCTACTCTCCTCGGGCCCCTCGGAGATGGCCTCCACCTCCCTCTGCTGACAGTAGGTCCCTCTGAACTCCAAGCCTCGCAGCTGGAATGATACCAGGCCGTTGCCCATCTCCACTATGTGGACGAGACAGTTCAGGTAGTCTGATGCTAACACTGAAACAAACAAAAACAGGCTTATTTCCGTGGTTTTCCAAGCATGGGGTTCTTTAAGAATGGTGTGAAGAGATTTTTTACATAGTCAGCCACGCGCGAGTAATACCCCTGATGTTAAAAGGGTCTATAAACTACTAACAGTAGTCTCTAACCAGGCAGGCAGCATGAGGTCCCCGCACAGGTAGTGCTGCAGGGACCTGTTGAGGAGCTCATATAATATGTAACTCACAGAAACAGTCCTGTTGCACGTGTCCCCACCTGCCCAGCATGAGGGCCCCGCACAGGTAGTGCTTCGAGGACCTGGTGAGGAGCTTATACAATATGTAACACTCACCGAAAGTCCCCCTGCTACACCTGTCCCCACCAGCCCAGCTAGAGGTCCCCGCAAAGGCAGTGCTTCGGGGACCTGGTGAGGAACTCATAAATATATTTTTTTACCACTAAGTTGCCAAACAAGCATACGGCCCGCCTGATGGTAAGCAGTTACCGTAGCCTATGGACGCTTGCAACACCAGGGGTATCACTCGCGCGTTGCCGATCCTGTAGAAATCTCTTCACACCATACAATACATACAATATATAACACTAACCAAAACAGTCCCCCTGCTGCACCTGTCCCCACCTGCCCAGCATGAGGTCCCCACACAGGTAGTGCTGCAGGGACCTGGTGAGGTGCTCGTAGAAGATGGAGTTGAGGTTGTTGTCGTCGGCGCCCAGGTTCCGCTCGAGGTGGGACGAGAGCCGCGTGTTGCTCTGGTCCACTCGCTTCGTGTTGTAGTCGCGCTCCCAGAACTTTACCGGCCGGACGTATGACGTCATAAATATTGCGCTGCCTACAAAACAAAATAACTCATATTTTTACTGTGTATAGGCCTGTGACCTTCCACCAGGTTGACCAACGACCTGGTCAGAGTCGCTGGTCGCCGCTGGATGCAAGCGGCCCAGAACCGTTCGAAGTGGAAATCAATGGGGGAGGCCTATGTTCAGCAGAGGATATCGATGGGCCGATTTGATAATGATAGGCCTGTGTTTTACCGCAATCTCACCATGGTAAGTGACGATATGGCCCAAGGTCTTGCACACACAAAGCCTAGAAAGAACCGGCTCTCAAGTGCAGCTGTCGGAACGCACCGATAGGTGCTTGGCGACAGGGCAAGGCCAAGGCAGGAGTGAGCGGCGAGGAGAGGAGGGCGCTGAGCGCGGCCTGCAGGAACAGCATGGCGGAGTGCGGCACGCTGAAGGGCTGCGCGAACGTGACGTGACTAGCACTGCGCTGATGAGTGAACGGTGTAGTTACCCAGTGCAGGAGTGAGCGGCGAGGAGAGGAGCGCGCTGAGCGCGGCCTGCAGGAACAGCATGGCGGAGTGCGGCACGCTGAAGGGCTGCGCGAACGTGACGTGACTAGCACTGCGCTGATGAGTGACCGGTGTAGTTACCCAAGGCAGGAGTGAGCGGCGAGGAGAGGAGCGCGCTGAGCGCGGCCTGCAGGAACAGCATGGCGGAGTGCGGCACGCTGAAGGGCTGCGCGAACGTGACGTGACTAGCACTGCGCTGATGAGTGACCGGTGTAGTTACCCAAGGCAGGAGTGAGCGGCGAGGAGAGGAGCGCGCTGAGCGCGGCCTGCAGGAACAGCATGGCGGAGTGCGGCACGCTGAAGGGCTGCGCGAACGTGACGTGACTAGCACTGCGCTGATGAGTGACCGGTGTAGTTACCCAAGGCAGGAGTGAGCGGCGAGGAGAGGAGCGCGCTGAGCGCGGCCTGCAGGAACAGCATGGCGGAGTGCGGCACGCTGAAGGGCTGCGCGAACGTGACGTGACTAGCACTGCGCTGATGAGTGACCGGTGTAGTTACCCAAGGCAGGAGTGAGCGGCGAGGAGAGGAGCGCGCTGAGCGCGGCCTGCAGGAACAGCATGGCGGAGTGCGGCACGCTGAAGGGCTGCGCGAACGTGACGTGACTAGCACTGCGCTGATGAGTGACCGGTGTAGTTACCCAAGGCAGGAGTGAGCGGCGAGGAGAGGAGCGCGCTGAGCGCGGCCTGCAGGAACAGCATGGCGGAGTGCGGCACGCTGAAGGGCTGCGCGAACGTGACGTGACTAGCACTGCGCTGATGAGTGACCGGTGTAGTTACCCAAGGCAGGAGTGAGCGGCGAGGAGAGGAGCGCGCTGAGCGCGGCCTGCAGGAACAGCATGGCGGAGTGCGGCACGCTGAAGGGCTGCGCGAACGTGACGTGACTAGCACTGCGCTGATGAGTGACCGGTGTAGTTACCCAAGGCAGGAGTGAGCGGCGAGGAGAGGAGCGCGCTGAGCGCGGCCTGCAGGAACAGCATGGCGGAGTGCGGCACGCTGAAGGGCTGCGCGAACGTGACGTGACTAGCACTGCGCTGATGAGTGACCGGTGTAGTTACCCAAGGCAGGAGTGAGCGGCGAGGAGAGGAGCGCGCTGAGCGCGGCCTGCAGGAACAGCATGGCGGAGTGCGGCACGCTGAAGGGCTGCGCGAACGTGACGTGACTAGCACTGCGCTGATGAGTGACCGGTGTAGTTACCCAAGGCAGGAGTGAGCGGCGAGGAGAGGAGCGCGCTGAGCGCGGCCTGCAGGAACAGCATGGCGGAGTGCGGCACGCTGAAGGGCTGCGCGAACGTGACGTGACTAGCACTGCGCTGATGAGTGACCGGTGTAGTTACCCAAGGCAGGAGTGAGCGGCGAGGAGAGGAGCGCGCTGAGCGCGGCCTGCAGGAACAGCATGGCGGAGTGCGGCACGCTGAAGGGCTGCGCGAACGTGACGTGACTAGCACTGCGCTGATGAGTGACCGGTGTAGTTACCCAAGGCAGGAGTGAGCGGCGAGGAGAGGAGCGCGCTGAGCGCGGCCTGCAGGAACAGCATGGCGGAGTGCGGCACGCTGAAGGGCTGCGCGAACGTGACGTGACTAGCACTGCGCTGATGAGTGACCGGTGTAGTTACCCAAGGCAGGAGTGAGCGGCGAGGAGAGGAGCGCGCTGAGCGCGGCCTGCAGGAACAGCATGGCGGAGTGCGGCACGCTGAAGGGCTGCGCGAACGTGACGTGACTAGCACTGCGCTGATGAGTGACCGGTGTAGTTACCCAAGGCAGGAGTGAGCGGCGAGGAGAGGAGCGCGCTGAGCGCGGCCTGCAGGAACAGCATGGCGGAGTGCGGCACGCTGAAGGGCTGCGCGAACGCGTGGAACGCGCTGCCCCACGTGATCTGCCACGGCGCTATGTACGTCACTATGAACTGCACCTGGACACACAACGATACTACACTACTACCCAACTGATAAGGCGCGTCGTGAATCTTCGTTCGCACAGAAAATAAAGTATTATTATAAGAATATAAGCGCTTTGAAAATGTATCTTCTGCGCAGGTAGAGATGTCTGTAGCGCTCGAGATAGAGACCACGAACAGTCGCGGACTAAAAATGTTTACCATCTTACGGTTTATAATCGCTTGCACATTGCTGTTTCATAAGGTTGTTTCATTGATAGACGTGGATTGTATTTAATAAATATTAATAAAAAAAACTATTCAAAGAGGTGTTAAATTAAGTATTGAGTTCGAATGACAAATATCACAATATGATAAAAAATAAAAAACATTTGATTAATTGAGTTTACTTAATCAAAAAGTCATTGACAGACTTTTACTGTTAGATACTTAAAAAAATTCACAATTTTAATACGCGCGCAATAAGGTCTAATATGACATATTAGACCTTATTGCGCGCGGTATAAGATGGAATTGAGTATGAAATGTGATAAACATTTTCAGTCGGCGACTGTACACGCGAAAAGTGATTTATTTATTTTTAGTGATGTGGGTGACATGTCACAAAAAACCAGTCCTTAATAACCAAAGATCCTGTTTCTCTGATCTCTAAAATCCTGTTTTTCTACACATCCTACCGATATTTATTTAATTCTTAAAACAGTTAATATACAGGGAGGAAATTTTAAGCGGGTCAGTCGGGCAAACGAACTAAAGGGTCACGCGAATATGGTCTCAGGAGACTATCCCAAACTTTTTCAGTTATTGCCATCGGTATTTACAGAATTTGAAGAAGAAATACATTTCACATGCATTTTCCTAAGAAATTTTATGGAAAAAGTTTTTTTCGGGTGGTTACCTTTCTAGTACCCTAACATAACTTGGCCCCATAAAACCTTTCGATCTTTTTTATTAAGCTAATAATATATTTTATTCAAAAATCGCCGTTTTCCTGCTGACTATATATTTTTTCAACATCCTTCTAAAATTTCCATCCTGTATGGGAGATTTGGGAAACATAATATTTAGGTAGTCATATAAATAAATCCAAAAAATAATTTGACTTAAACATAAAATTTCAGTTATTGCCATCGGTATTTACAGAATTTGAAGAAGAAATACATTTCACATGCATTTTCCTAAGAAATTTTATGGAAAAAGTTTTTTTCGGGTGGTTACCTTTCTAGTACCCTAACATAACTTGGCCCCATAAAACCTTTCGATCTTTTTTATTAAGCTAATAATATATTTTATTCAAAAATCGCCGTTTTCCTGCTGACTATATATTTTTTCAACATCCTTCTAAAATTTCCATCCTGTATGGGAGATTTGGGAAACATAATATTTAGGTAGTCATATAAATAAATCCAAAAAATAATTTGACTTAAACATAAAATCACACATACAATATTAATATTTCAGGCAACATACCTTTAGTAAAAACTCGTAGACTTTATGAAATATAATAGCCATTATGAAGTAGTCGATAAGAAACGTCTCCGATATCTTCTGACTGCTCAGGTCCAGTTGAAAGAGCAGGACGGCGAATATTACTATTAAGTACTGACTGTCTGGTTCTGAGTAAGCGTGCCTTAAGCCTGTGGGTGAAAGAACTGACAGTTAGAATGGGACAGCTATCGCACAGAACTAATATCGACAAAACCTACGATGGTGGTATGGTGTGGTGAGTGCCCTGATACTGACACTAGAAGGCGGCGAGGCAGATGAGCAGGGCCCCGAGCGCGTCCCCGTACTTATCGGCGATGGTGGTGTGGTGTGGTGAGTGAGGGCATGTATTGTGTTGTGTTGCGAGTGCACTGATACTGACACTTGAAGGCGGCGAGGCAGATGAGCAGCGCCCCGAGCGCGTCCCCGTACTTATCGGCGATGGTGGTGTGGTGTGGTGAGTGAGGGCATGTATTGTGTTGTGTTGCGAGTGCACTGATACTGACACTTGAAGGCGGCGAGGCAGATGAGCAGCGCCCCGAGCGCGTCCCCGTACTTATCGGCGATGGTGGTGTGGTGTGGTGAGTGAGGGCATGTATTGTGTTGTGTTGCGAGTGCACTGATACTGACACTTGAAGGCGGCGAGGCAGATGAGCAGCGCCCCGAGCGCGTCCCCGTACTTGTCGGCGATGGTGGTGTGGTGTGGTGAGTGAGGGCATGTATTGTGTTGTGTTGCGAGTGCACTGATACTGACACTTGAAGGCGGCGAGGCAGATGAGCAGCGCCCCGAGCGCGTCCCCGTACTTGTCGGCGATGGTGGTGTGGTGTGGTGAGGTGAGTGAGGGCATGTATTGTGTTGTGTTGCGAGTGCACTGATACTGACACTTGAAGGCGGCGAGGCAGATGAGCAGCGCCCCGAGCGCGTCCCCGTACTTGTCGGCGATGGTGGTGTGGTGTGGTGAGGTGAGTGAGGGCATGTATTGTGTTGTGTTGCGAGTGCACTGATACTGACACTTGAAGGCGGCGAGGCAGATGAGCAGCGCCCCGAGCGCGTCCCCGTACTTGTCGGCGATGGTGGTGTGGTGTGGTGAGGTGAGTGAGGGCATGTATTGTGTTGTGTTGCGAGTGCACTGATACTGACACTTGAAGGCGGCGAGGCAGATGAGCAGCGCCCCGAGCGCGTCCCCGTACTTGTCGGCGATGGTGGTGTGGTGTGGTGAGTGAGGGCATGTATTGTGTTGTGTTGCGAGTGCACTGATACTGACACTTGAAGGCGGCGAGGCAGATGAGCAGCGCCCCGAGCGCGTCCCCGTACTTGTCGGCGATGGTGGTGTGGTGTGGTGAGTGAGGGCATGTATTGTGTTGTGTTGCGAGTGCACTGATACTGACACTTGAAGGCGGCGAGGCAGATGAGCAGCGCCCCGAGCGCGTCCCCGTACTTGTCGGCGATGGTGGTGTGGTGTGGTGAGTGAGGGCATGTATTGTGTTGTGTTGCGAGTGCACTGATACTGACACTTGAAGGCGGCGAGGCAGATGAGCAGCGCCCCGAGCGCGTCCCCGTACTTGTCGGCGATGGTGGTGTGGTGTGGTGAGGTGAGTGAGGGCATGTATTGTGTTGTGTTGCGAGTGCACTGATACTGACACTTGAAGGCGGCGAGGCAGATGAGCAGCGCCCCGAGCGCGTCCCCGTACTTGTCGGCGATGGTGGTGTGGTGTGGTGAGTGAGGGCATGTATTGTGTTGTGTTGCGAGTGCACTGATACTGACACTTGAAGGCGGCGAGGCAGATGAGCAGCGCCCCGAGCGCGTCCCCGTACTTGTCGGCGATGGTGGTGTGGTGTGGTGAGGTGAGTGAGGGCATGTATTGTGTTGTGTTGCGAGTGCACTGATACTGACACTTGAAGGCGGCGAGGCAGATGAGCAGCGCCCCGAGCGCGTCCCCGTACTTGTCGGCGATGGTGGTGTGGTGTGGTGAGGTGAGTGAGGGCATGTATTGTGTTGTGTTGCGAGTGCACTGATACTGACACTTGAAGGCGGCGAGGCAGATGAGCAGCGCCCCGAGCGCGTCCCCGTACTTGTCGGCGATGGTGGTGTGGTGTGGTGAGTGAGGGCATGTATTGTGTTGTGTTGCGAGTGCACTGATACTGACACTTGAAGGCGGCGAGGCAGATGAGCAGCGCCCCGAGCGCGTCCCCGTACTTGTCGGCGATGGTGGTGTGGTGTGGTGAGTGAGGGCATGTATTGTGTTGTGTTGCGAGTGCACTGATACTGACACTTGAAGGCGGCGAGGCAGATGAGCAGCGCCCCGAGCGCGTCCCCGTACTTGTCGGCGATGGTGGTGTGGTGTGGTGAGGTGAGTGAGGGCATGTATTGTGTTGTGTTGCGAGTGCACTGATACTGACACTTGAAGGCGGCGAGGCAGATGAGCAGCGCCCCGAGCGCGTCCCCGTACTTGTCGGCGATGGTGGTGTGGTGTGGTGAGGTGAGTGAGGGCATGTATTGTGTTGTGTTGCGAGTGCACTGATACTGACACTTGAAGGCGGCGAGGCAGATGAGCAGCGCCCCGAGCGCGTCCCCGTACTTGTCGGCGATGGTGGTGTGGTGTGGTGAGTGAGGGCATGTATTGTGTTGTGTTGCGAGTGCACTGATACTGACACTTGAAGGCGGCGAGGCAGATGAGCAGCGCCCCGAGCGCGTCCCCGTACTTGTCGGCGATGGTGGTGTGGTGTGGTGAGTGAGGGCATGTATTGTGTTGTGTTGCGAGTGCACTGATACTGACACTTGAAGGCGGCGAGGCAGATGAGCAGCGCCCCGAGCGCGTCCCCGTACTTGTCGGCGATGGTGGTGTGGTGTGGTGAGGTGAGTGAGGGCATGTATTGTGTTGTGTTGCGAGTGCACTGATACTGACACTTGAAGGCGGCGAGGCAGATGAGCAGCGCCCCGAGCGCGTCCCCGTACTTGTCGGCGATGGTGGTGTGGTGTGGTGAGGTGAGTGAGGGCATGTATTGTGTTGTGTTGCGAGTGCACTGATACTGACACTTGAAGGCGGCGAGGCAGATGAGCAGCGCCCCGAGCGCGTCCCCGTACTTGTCGGCGATGGTGGTGTGGTGTGGTGAGTGAGGGCATGTATTGTGTTGTGTTGCGAGTGCACTGATACTGACACTTGAAGGCGGCGAGGCAGATGAGCAGCGCCCCGAGCGCGTCCCCGTACTTGTCGGCGATGGTGGTGTGGTGTGGTGAGTGAGGGCATGTATTGTGTTGTGTTGCGAGTGCACTGATACTGACACTTGAAGGCGGCGAGGCAGATGAGCAGCGCCCCGAGCGCGTCCCCGTACTTGTCGGCGATGGTGGTGTGGTGTGGTGAGGTGAGTGAGGGCATGTATTGTGTTGTGTTGCGAGTGCACTGATACTGACACTTGAAGGCGGCGAGGCAGATGAGCAGCGCCCCGAGCGCGTCCCCGTACTTGTCGGCGATGGTGGTGTGGTGTGGTGAGGTGAGTGAGGGCATGTATTGTGTTGTGTTGCGAGTGCACTGATACTGACACTTGAAGGCGGCGAGGCAGATGAGCAGCGCCCCGAGCGCGTCCCCGTACTTGTCGGCGATGGCGGGCGCGTCCTGCGAGGTGGCAGCCACCACTACGCCCGGGTACACAACGTTGCGTTCCACGAAGCATAGGTACACGAACATCTGTATATACCAGCACAAAACACATTATATTACTCCCAGGTATACGGCCCATGGAGTAAGGGGGTACCGCACTCACCAAACATATGCTTATTTTTATATTGAACCAATAATCTCTGCATCGCAGACCAGTCGTCTATTACGTTTGCAGTTCTTTCTATGGCAAATATTTATCAAAACCGATTACATACTTCAAACAAATTATATAAGATCAGTCTTCTTTGCATCAGCCAATTTCAATCGGTACCCAAATTCAAATCGGTGACTTGTGTTTGCAACAAAAACGTGTCAACAAACTTAATACATAATTGAACTGTTTTATATAAAAACTTAAACCGACTTCAAAGTACACTAAGAAGTAAACAAATCCTTATCCTGATGACAATGGGACCAAACGGGAAGTGTACCCTTCCAAACAAAAAAAGAATTTTCCTTATCGGTTAATAAATGACAGAGGTATGAGGTAACAAACATAAAAAAAATACAACCGAATTGAGAACCTCCTACTTTTTTTGGAGTCCGAAGTATGGATAATCCCTAAGCCCTATGCTAAAATAGAAGATATTCGGATACTTGAAGAGTTGTTTATAGAACGTGATACCTTCTCGAAGCACATGATCCTGGCGGGCTCGGTGACCTCGAACTGCGCGTGCTCGTGCTGCTTGAGCACGGGCCCGGCGAGGCACAGCCACGGCTGCTGCTTGCGCAGCTGCGGGAACACGTAGTGCACCACCCACCCCAGCACACCCGCTATTATCCACAGCACCTACCAACCACAACGGCTATCAATATAAATCCTAAGACATCCCCCATACACGCTCATTTCATCCCAAACTAAGATTTTTATTTTATCGCAAGTAATGAACAAAACAAAATCAATTCATACATCAAAAATGTGAGAGTAAAAAAGTAATCCTAACTAGTATGCCTAATAGTAAATGCGTAAGTGAAGTTTGTTTGTTACGCCTTCACGCCTCAGCTACTCAACGGATCAGCATGAAATTTGGCATGCAGATAGCCTACGGTATGGAGAAGGACATAGGTTTTTTATCCCGGGATCGCGGGTGAAACCGCGGAGGACAGCTAGTCGTAACATAAATCAAAAGTGAAATCTAACTACGTACCGTATTTAGTTGCGGTCGTAGCGTTGTGAACACCGTCGTACAGTGCAGCCCGAACACGAACAAGCCGAGGAACGTGCAAACGATCACGTCATTCTTCAGCCGCGCGTTCACCGTCGCCTGAAGCTTCTTCGGAAGCGGATCTTCCATATCCTCATCAGACTTCTCGTCTTGTTTACTCGTGTTATTAGTGTTTGGGTTTGACTGGCTCTTGTCCTCTTCAACATGAGTCTCTGTTTTAAGAGAATTAGTCGAATTCATAGTGTCCCCTCCTCTAGGGTCCATCTTCAAAGAGCTGACGCTCGAAGTCTGCGATCGCTTCTGAGTCCGCGCTATGTTAGTCTCCGAACTAAAGTTGATCTTTGACGCTGAACTACCGATGGAGTTCTGCTTGGATATATTACTTTCGGAGTTATTCTTTTTATCATCGATCAGCGTATTTGGATCACATTTCTCCAACTCCGGCGAACATTCTGGATTGTGTATAACGTATAACTCCGGTGGCAGCAGATGTTTTTTAATCAGGTTCCATATTAGAGTGTAATCGCTTGCACTACGGCTCAAGTGATAAGCTATGGGCACGAGAAGACCGCAGAATATCGAAAAGAGGATGTTATGCTTCTGATGCTGCGACTTCTTGCCTTCAACTAAGCCGCTGTAAGCGAACCCATAAAGAACTCCTATGGCGGCTAAGGAGCGCACTACGCAGTAAACTGCAGCGCTTAAACTGCTTGTAGCGTTACCGCCAAATATATGCATGTCGATTTGCTCGAGTAAGTACATGAGGAATGTATTGACTTGGGGAAAGAGACCCAAACTGAATGCCAGTGGAAAGAACAGAAGGAACTTTGCCAGGATCTCTTGGATGACATATAAAAAATCCCTCTCATTTATTTGGAATCCGTAAATAGTCAAGGGTTTCACTAAATCGGCGCTTCGTTTGCTCCTCAAATTAACATCTTCGACGGGAGCCGTTTGCTCTAAGTAGTTATGCACCACACATAGAATCGCTGTACATAGACAGAAGTAAACCGGTCGCGAGAATACAACCATTTTGTTGAACCCGTGAACGGGTGACGCGGAGTCAGGTTGCACACTCTTCAGCAACGAGTACTGACTGCCGGCCATGATGAAACAAAACCAGAACGCGTAAATATCCCTGTAGTAACCCAGATTCAACACCATCGAACCTAATACGGCCACCATGATAGCCAAAATAATGGTTACAAAAGTCTCTCTAAACTTTAGATTCCTATCAAACAACGCCATTAGTTTCAGTCTGTCCATTGACACTTTAATTTCCAAACATTTAGACAGCTTCATTTTGTAGTAGCTTTTTGGTTTAGGCTGATTCGCTTTCTCATTTTCTTCCATTAGTTTGTATTTGCTTCTGGAGTAGTCGGCGCTTTCCTCGCCGATAGAGGGCATCAGGCTCGGTATGGTGGCCGAAGCCGTGTCGGTTTGTTGTTGAGCTTGCTGATGCGCCCTCTGCTGACTCATCAAGAAGTTGATATGCATACTCGGCAGGCCCATTCTGGACTGCCTCTCCGCCTCTATTTGCTCTAATAAACTATCAGTGACGTAGGCCACGGGAGACCTGGGCTGGTCCGCGTGGGATCCAGTCCCGCCGTCGAACACGTAGAACCGCTTATTCGTATTATTAGTATTGATAGGAACGACTGTTGATACATTATTATTACTCGACAATAGAGGATTGTTGCTGCCTTGATTGGAAGAACTTTGGTCTATACTATCACCGCGTTTAGTTTTTGTTATACTTTCACTGTTGCCAGCTTCGGACTCTAGAGAGCCACAGCTGCCTTCGCCGGCAGTTTCGTGAGGATTGTCCGCTTCGACAGGTTTCACTCTACTGGGTCGCGTGCCGTCTTCATTTTCAGGTAAAGGAATGGGCTGCGCTTGAGCTCGACCTGAACTGTTCTTGTCGAACGTGTAGGACATCCAATTCCCGTACTCATCCATGAAGCAATGTATCGCTCCATCTGTCGTATCCTCAAATGACGTCGCAAAGTGAACACTATTGGCGTTATTTGAAGTTTCATTATTGGCTGGCTTCTCTTTCTTATCGGTGTTATTTTGCGTCGACGGATTGTTCCGTTGGCGGGTCGAGCGCTTAATTTTCCTAACTCTATTTCTGTGATTTCGTTCGATTAATGGCCTCAATCTTTGACCCTCCTCGGGGGCTTGGCCTTGGCTGGCCTCTGGGGATGGATGAATTGTGTTATCGGGTAGCACGTAGGAAGGTAAGCAACAAGGCACAAAATCTACTCTAGAGTTTAAAAACGCCGCTAATAACGGCATGGAGGTAGGTAGTAACGTGTTTGTAGATTGTTGCGCGACTTCCTCGATCGATCGTTTTCTAGTTTTGTGCGAATTTTCCCTCTCGCCTCTTATACTCTGTCTGTGACTCCGAGGTCTTTCCTCTCTGCTGGGAGGTGGCATCACGACCGTGTTGGCATTCGTAGCCGCGAATAAGCATTCTAAACCTTGTACCAAAGCAGCCTGAGCTTCAACCGCATCCATGAGAATACGTTCTTCGTTTTGGTTCTCATCTTTTTCTTTCTTAGAATCTTTTTTCTTGTTCTCCTTCTGGGATGAAGCTCGCGAACGCGCTAAGTTTTTTATCTGCTTTGGTATAGCGCCCAAGTTTTTTGGAACATTGGAAGACGATTCGCCTAATGCGTTGGCGATTTTTTGACAGAGTACATCTTCGGGGAGAGCACAGGCTCCTATTTCTTTACAACAGATGCGTTTAGGTTGCGGCGCTTCTTCGAAGAGCCAGTCTAAGCTATAAACGCTTCTTTCATCAGCACTTTTACTATCACAAGTCAGTTGTGACTCCTCAGTTTCCGGCGCATTATTTTTATCGTTTTTACTATCCTCCGGTGGTCTGTCTAAATTCATATCACTACTACTGCTAGAATTAGAAATATCGTGGTCCCAGAGTTTTTTCTCAACGATTTTCTTGTCTTCAGTCCTTTTCTCAGACTGCTCAGCATTCTCGTTGGATTCTAAACTAGATTTTTCTATAAGTAAATCTTTCGAACTAGCGCTGGCTTTATCAAAATAGTCAGCGTTGGGATTAGGGTTAATTTTACACTCGCAAGGAGCATTTTGCCGCTCGTTGCGTTTTTCGTATTGAGTCTCGTGTTTAGACAGCTTTTTCAGTCTTACAGGTTTAGTTTTGTCATGTGAACAGTCTGGGTTATTTTTGGAGTTGGAGTGCCGGTCGCAACAGTGTTTCTTACAGTCGGCATGGTTTTTTGTCCGAACCACTCTAATGTCCGAGGGCCTATCGAGTAAAGGGGATCTAGAACCGTTGTTCTCGTAATCGGAGTCGCTGGAACGCAAGGCAGGAGACTGTTCAGCGTCCCAATCGAACCCCCGAAACTGTTTCTCATCATCGTAGTCACTGTAGCTTTCCCCACTTGAATCCAGATCGGATTCTTTCTGAGAAGTCTGCATTTCATCCGATATTTCTGCTATGGGATACACGATTTCCGAACCGTACGTTAAATAGGGGTAGCTACATCCTTCGCCCGCTTCGTTTTTTGGGTACAAGTTCAAATGTGGACCTCGCGTTAAACATTTACTGGGGGGTGGAATTACTGCACTCTTGGGGTTCTTCAACATTTGACCGCCAATAGTTTCGGCGCTGTTCGGGTGAGGGGATAAATTCGATACACTAGGAGGTGGGCACCCGATTTCTAAAGCGGCACTTTTTATTCGTCGAACCCCAGGGCTCTTACCTTTATTCTTTTCGGCGTCCCCCGCAGGAGTTTCTGTGTTGACCATCATGTACTCCCCTAATTCGACGCTAGCAAAGAAACCCGTATCGGCGTTATTCGAATGCCGTCTCATGTGAGACACAAGTTGCGCCGTCGAATTCAAAAGCGGCAGCTGTATCGTAGACATGGTGGAGTTGGAGTTCCTCCTCATATTGGACGACTGAGCCGTCGCTAGCGCCATAGCGGACTTCGTACAACTCTCATCTGGGTAATTAGTGTATCTACGTCGATGCGCTATCCGCTTCTTCGGAGATGGCGGCCCTACGCTGGGCTCCGAGTTATCTCGAGAATCCGAACTCAACTGCCTCGCGAATTTCGACTGGTAGGGCTCCCCGGCGGCCTCCTGCGCGTCTAGATACAGCCACTCCTTAAAAAAGTCCCTACTGCTGGTCCCTCGCCGGTGCGAGCACTCGTGGTACCGCCGGCTCACTTTAGCGAAGGGCCCCTCGTCGTACAAATGTAACGGTAAACTATTTTCTAGGCGTGAATTCCTGGCGGCTTCGACTATGAGCTCGTCGATTCTGGTGCCGTGGGTCCGCCTGGCCTTGGAGGTCCTCCTGTGGGCCGAGCGGGAGCGGGACCTGTGCGGGGGGCACGAGCCGGCGGGGCCCTGCGGCGTCCCGGGCCCCGCGCGCCGCTTGGGGCCCCCGCCCTCCGCGGGGTGCAAGACGCACAGGTCGGACTTGGTGGTGGCTACAGGCTCGGCCTGCTTACCGGACATAGCGCTGTCCTCTATGCTAGATTCTGAACTGTTTTTACGGTGGACGTCTACTTTTAAATCTGGAACAACGTTATGACTTTTGAACTAAGTTTTACATTAGACTATTACGAAATTGCAAACAAGCAGACAGCTAAAGTTAGAATTTTGTGGTTGTCATAATGATAATTAGTCACATTTATTTTCCTCTTAAATCCCCCAATAATGTTGATGATTTATGCTACTCAATCATTTTCATTTAAATAGGCACATTCCCCTCCACTCATTATTTGGGCACACTCCCATTAGATCACCCGTCTCTCTCTTCCTTTCACAAAACTTCTTTGGTGAGAAAACATCTCATCTTTATATATAAAATTCTACTGCATGTGTGTATGTCACTGAATTCCTCCTAAACAGCTGGACCGATTTGAATGATATTTTTATTGTATACGTTTGGGTGGCGCCCTGGATGGTTTAGATACACAAATCAGCTCGGCAGATGGCGCTGCAGTCTCTAATATAACCTAGATACCGACTGCAGCGCCATCTGCAGCCCAGCCGTTAAGGAGGAGTTCAGTGACATACACACATACAGTAGGATTAACTCCCTGGATGGTTTAGATAGGGTAGGGTAGGGTGCCACCACACGAACGAAGTCGCGCCGGGCAGCTTGTATACATATAGTTACCTATAGTACTGTTGTTAGGCTTGTGATACTCAAGAGAGGTGATGGACTCGTTGTCGCTGGTTGCCGCCGCCATACCGCCGAGCCGCAGCATCTGCATCTCCATACCTTCTTCAGGCCTGGAATATATTTATGTAGCTTATAATTATGTTTTCTTTTTACTTAAAGCAGATGCGTTGGGCGTCTAATATGGAAAGATCAGTCCATTGACTTTTCTTCCCTTTCGATAATGTGGTTTAGTTTGACGGGGCAATTGGCGTAGTTGGTTAAGACGTGGAGTCTTAACCTATAGCGCCGCAGGTCGTTGGTTCGATTCCCACACAGAACATGCATTTGTGTGCATGAACATGTCTGTATGTCCTGAGTCTGGGTGTAATTATGTATATTAAGTATGTATTTACAAACAAAAAGTAGTATATGTATTATATCAGTTATCTGCATTCCATAGTAGTAACTTTGCTTAGTTTGGGATCAGATGACCGTGTGTGAGGAATGTCCGAGAATATTTATTATAATAATAATAATAATTTAATGAGAAATAAATGTCTTAAACCATAAACCATAATTTATTTAGGAAAATAATACATATATCTTAAAAAAAAACAAAATAGCATAATGAACTAAAACGCAAATGCAAAATAACAAAGATAATAACAGAAAAAATAAAAACCAAAGTAAACAACATTTGAATTAAGTTACAAATACAATATCGCTTGAAATTATTTTGTTCGTTGGACTTCGTACTAGGATACCCTGTGTTAGGAAGCCCAACGCCCTTATCCGAAGAGTTTAGCGGTAAGTAGGTACAGTTTTATCCCATGTATGGTAGTGTGTGTGGGGGGTGTAGGGGTGTGTGTGAGGATGTGTGTGAATTTCTATTTTAAGATTATTAAGAGCTCCTCTGTTTGGTCATAGTTTAACGTTGAAAGGTATTGTGTGACTTTTTTTTTACATTTAATATAGTTTAAGGGGAATATTGAGAAAAGCTTATTTAACTTGTTATATAAATAGGGGCCGAGGAAACATATGTGTCTTTGGGCAAAAGTAGTTTTGAAAAGTTCAGTACACATTATTTTATCATCATTTTATTTAAGGATCATATACTTAGCATATCTCAAAAAGTTAGGCGACTTATATATATTTTCAAACAGCTTAGGCATGTTGCAGATGGCAGGACAATGAAAATGATATATATGGCTCTCTGTCAATCGATCATTACTTACTGTATCACCTCCTGGGGAGGAGCAGGCAAGAGTCATATGATTTTTTTGGAAAGAGCCCAAAGAATACTTTTAAAAGTCTGCTTATTTAAGCCCCGTATCTATCCCACGGTTGAATTGCTTAAAGATTGTGGGGTACTGAGTGTTCGGCAACTTTTTATATTACATACTATTTTGAAACAACATTCATTAATGATCTATGAACCAAATC
Organism: Achlya flavicornis; assembly: GCA_947623365.1. Lineage (NCBI taxonomy): Eukaryota > Metazoa > Arthropoda > Insecta > Lepidoptera > Drepanidae > Achlya > Achlya flavicornis. Next base: position 13,976,543 of record OX392482.1, read on the forward strand.
ATGAGTCAAGTCAAAGGAGATGTCACTACAATGCATGTAACACTGAAAGGTTTAAGACTTCTTTATCTCAAAGGTTTTTTTGTTACTTAGGTGCACGCCTGTATAACAAAGCAAACAAACTCCATTCAATTTTCCCTACATGTCACAAGAAATGCAAGGATACATTAAATAGTTGGCTAAGACAGTTGACGTATGATGAAACGGAATTATGCATAATATTCCAATCATAGGATACTTAAAACCTAAATTTAATATCATACATATAGACTAGAGTATACAAATAAACATATACACATAATATAAACGTATACATACAAACAAACACCACCTCCGCACACACATATACACACAAATACACACACACACAAGTACACACGCACACATTTTAGATTCATATTTGCATTATATAATCAGTATTTCTTAAATAAAATAAATATTAGTGTAAGTCATATATAGATATATATATATATATATATATAATATAAATGTACATGTCGGTTCTTCCCATATTAGCATTTAGAGAACTGTTTGCTTAAGAAAAGGGTGGGGTACTGGTGGCTATAACACAGGTTCATGCCTAGCGTAGCTGCCAGATGCTACACATTATAAAAAATCCTATATGCTGTAATGTTTAACTTAAACTTTGTAAAGTTAATGTTAAGTAAAATTTCTTATGTATCTTAAATAATGTGTGAAATGTGTATGTTTTTCTTCTTAAATAAATTATTATTAATTATTATTATTATTAATGTGTTTCGTCAAATAAATGTATTTTCTTTCTTCTTTCTTTATCCGACCTTCTTTTTACTGGAACCTGGTTCTGGACAAACTTCTTTAGGACGTGCTGAGAGAGAATAGTTTAGAATAATATTTATTTAGTTTAGTCTCTTTGGATGGTTGATCCTCAGTAAGTCTACTGATAGGGTATTTGGATGAGTAGCAAGTCTTGGCTTGTAGTTCTTTGGTTTACAGATTCTTGGAAACCCAGGGTAATTGAAAGTTTATTGACCGGCCAGCGCAGTTGGTTAATCTACCTATTGCAACGCAGGTTGTGGATTTGATTCCCACACTGGACATGCATTTGTGTGCATGAACATATCTGTATGTCCTGAGTCTGGGTGTAAATATGTATATTAAATATGAGTTTACAAGCAAAAAAAAAAAAACAAGAAGTAGTATAATGTAATCAGTTATCTGGTTTCCATAGTAACCGTGTGCGAGGTGTGCGTGTGTGTATTGGTTGTGATTTTTTTAATTATAAACTCAACTTTTTATGAATATAATAGATCTTTTTTTTATTGTCCGCAAACTGTACACCAATATTTTAGGATCATGTTATATTTGCTCAAATGTTTGTTAACCATGATTTTTCATTTATAATGTATGGAATTAAAAGCTATGGCAAAAAGAAATGTCTTTCACTAGATACTCACGCAGTATTTTCACCAGAAGCCCCAGGTTCACCGGTAGGCTGCACCACAATGCACTCGCTGGTATCGTACATGTGATGAAGGCTGTGATTCAAGAGCTTAATGCACGTGAACACCACGGCTACCAGCACGCAATAGATGACCCAACCCAAGCTGGCGGGTGGGAAGTACTGTGGAATAGTAAATGTTGCATTAAAAATTGTATTTTTGTCAAATTATACCCAAATGATAGCTAGCAATGATTTTAAATTGTATTTTTTTATTCAATAATTGTACCACTGAATGAATTTGATTGAATTTTAGTAAGTGCTTCAAATTTATACTTTGCACTGATGTTTAAACGTATTGCGACGCCTAATTCTACGCTATAATTCTCTCATCGAAATTTGTACCTTTTTTGTAGTAAATCTTAATATATAAAATGATAAACTGATTGTTGATATATCAACGCACAGCCCAAACCGCTGGACCTAGAGATTTGAAATTTTGTACACAGATACTTTATACAGTGGAGGCATCCACTAAGGAAGGATTTTTGGAAATTCCACCCCTAAGAGGATAAAATAGGGGATGACAGTTTGTATGCAAGTCCGTCAGTTTTGAAGTTAGGATCTTCAAATTTTGTGTTTAGGCTGACGATTGAAAATTAATGTATAGTTATCTCAGCGTTTGTGACAATTCCACCCCCGAAGGGAGGAAAAGGGGGATGAAGTTGGGTATGCAAGGCCTTCAATTTGAAAGTAAACTTCACTAAATGTATTATTATACGGTGTAGGCATCCACTAAGGAAGGATTTTTGGAAATTCCACCCCTAAGGGGGTTAAATAGGGGATGAAAGTTTGTATGCAAGTCCATCAGTTTGAAGTTAGGATCTTCAAATTTTGTGTTTAGGCTGACGATTGAAAATTAATGTTTAGTTATCTCAGCGTTTGTGATAATTCCACCACCGAAGGGAGGAAAAGGGGGATGAAGTGGTTTATGCAAGTCCTTAAATTTCAAAGTAAACTTCACTAAATATATTATTATATAGTGTAGGCAACCACAAAAGAAGGATTTTTAAAAATTCCACCCCTAACAGGGTAAAATAAGGGATGAAAGTTTGTCAGCAATATATCAACGCATAGCCCAAATCGCTGGACCTAGAGATTTGAAATTTTGCACAAAGATACCTTATACAGTGTAGGCATCCACTAAGGAAGGATTTTCGGAAATTCCACCCCTAAGGGGGTAAAATAGGGGATGAAAGTTTGTATGCAAGTCCGTCAGTTTTGAAGTTAGGATCTTCAAATTTTGTGTTTAGGCTTACGATTGAAAATTAATGTATAGTTATCTCAGCGTTTGTGATAATTCCACTACCGAAGGGAGGAAAATGGGGATGAAGTTGTTAATGCAAGTCCTTCAATTTGAAAGTAAACTTCACTAAATGTATTATTATACGGTGTAGGCATCCACTAAGGAAGGATTTTTGGAAATTCCACTCCTAAGGGGGTAAAATAGGGGATGAAAGTTTGTATGCAAGTCCGTCAGTTTTGAAGTCCGGATCTTCAAATTTTGTGTTTAGGCTGACGATTGAAAATTAATGTTTAGTTATCTCAGCGTTTGTGATAATTCCACCACCGAAGGGAGGAAAAGGGGGATGAAGTGGTTTATGCAAGTCCTTAAATTTCAAAGTAAACTTCACTAAATATATTATTATATAGTGTAGGCAACCACAAAAGAAGGATTTTCAAAAAATCCACCCCTAACAGGGTAAAATAAGGGATGAAAGTTTGTAAGCAATATATCAACGCATAGCCCAAATCGCTGGACCTAGAAATTTGAAATTTTGCACAAAGATACCTTATACAGTGTAGGCATCCACAAAAGAAGGATTTTTGGAAATTCCTCCCCTAAGCGGGTAAAATAGGACTTGAAATTTTGTATGGAAGTCCGTCAGTTTTGAAGTTAGGATCTTCAAATTTTGTGTTTAGGCTGACGATTGAAAATTAAAGTAAAGTTGTCACAGCGAATTCATAATTCCACCCCCGAAGAGGGAAAAGGGGGATTAAGTTGTATACGAAAATCTTTCATTTCCATAGTAAACATCACTAAATTTATAATTATACAGTGTAGGTATCACTAACGAAGGATTTTTCAATATTACACCTCTATGGGGGTAAAATAGAGGGATGCGAGTTTGTATGAAAGTCCATTAGTTTGGAAGTTTCAAATTTTGTGTTTGTAAATTAATTTATATGTGCCTCAGCGTTTTCGATAATTCCGACCCCGAAGGGGTAAAAAAGGGATGAAGTTGTGTATGGAAGTATACTAAATATAAGCTTGGAATATAATTAAAATTTGGAAACTAACGCAGAATATCGGTGTTGTTGGAATTTGATCCATTAATGAGTGAAAAGGGGGATTAAATTTTGTATTTGAAGTTCTTTATTTTCGGAGTAAAAATCATTATAATCTCTGCTTATGGTTGGAAAGTTTGGAAACTAACGCAACTTTTCGGTTTTCGAATTTCAACCCTTGACCCCTTTAAGGGTTGAAATTCGTAAAGGGGGATGAAATTTTGTATTTAAGCTGTTCATTCACATAATTTTGTATTCAAGTAAAATAATGTACACGTGTATCAAGTTATTAAGAAGCCTACTGCCGCCCATCTATCTGTCTGTCTGCCACGAGAAAAATTCTCAGCTGTCTGGTTGAGGAACTTTTGGATAGATCTCCGCCCGTGTCGATCCGTCTGTCTGTCTTCTACGGGTAATTTTTAAATTATTATTATTATTTAAATTTAATACTAAGGTGTCAAACAAGCATACGACCGGTCTGATGGTAAGCGTTCACCATATGTATCACTCGTGCGTTGTCAATATCTTCACACCCTGGCGCCATGGCGGGGAGCTCATTTCACCGCACAGTAGAAACCATTTCGGTTCCAATATATGAGTATGGACTCCCCGTCGATGGCGAGAGTTGCGATGGTAGAAGGTAGCCCGTGGGCATCAAGTCAAACAATTCTTCAGAGAACTGTCCGTTGTACAAGCGGTACACACATAAGGAGGCAAACTCTCTCCTACGACTGACAGACAGACAGAAACATCTCAGCTGTCTGGAAATTATTGAGGAACTTGTGGATATAGGTGTATTCGTCTGTCTGTCCGTGTGCCATGAGCAAATATCTCAGCTGTCATGAAATGGTTGAGGAATTTGTGGATAGGTCTCATGGCGTAATTTTAGATAAATAATCCCGATCTCGACACCTCCCAAAAAAAACTTATTTCTTCTTCAGCTAATCGGACAGTGTATGTATGCATATTTCTGCCGGTAGATTTTCAGATCTTCTTCTTCAAATCGGGAACATAAACTTTCCACAAATAGATGGTACACATACCAAGTTAGGTATAGATGAAATGTATACTGACTGATGTTACTATGAACACAAACCGATAGAGTGGTTATGCGCGAGAGACCCATTATGACTCCCAAAAATGACCAACCCGCTGCGATCAATGAAATGTTGCCACCATGGTCGATATGGATGAGTCGGTTAATTATCCTATTAAATTTTTTAACTCTTTTAATCCGCCGGGTAATCCGTTTCATGCATGTACCTGCTCCTGTCATATTGATTAGAAATATACGGCCTCCAAAATTGTGCTGTAGAACTTGACTATAAGCAACAGTTCTCCGCCGCAATGTTATTGAGGCCAAAATATCAATTGGTTCTGCCAGAGGAGAAACAGTCTCGTGCCGCGTATACCATTGATCCCAAAGCACCTTCCGTTTGAATTTAAAAGATTACAGTTCCTTATCGAGGTTTGCTTCGCGATGGCTATTAATAAATCACAGGGAAGAACTCCGAAATTTGCTAGAGTTTATTTGCGGCAGGACTGTTTCAGTTTTATGTGGCATGCTCGCATGTAAGCTCTCAATCTTCCTGAACTTTTGTCAAATATCACACGTAGTGGCGGGCTATAGCCATAGATATGAACAAAGCTCTATATTGTTACAATGATTCATATCTAGAAAAAAGAAATAATCTACGCGGACGAAGTCGCGGGCTAAAGCTAGTAAAGTTATATTTGTATCGCTATCTTAAAAAGTGTCGCGCCTTAGTGTGTATTGACCTTTAGAGATGTTTTTTTATCAAAAGCGCACATTGTAGGATTTCAAACCTATATTCATTTAACTCAGTACCTATGAACACAGACAATGACTTGTCATGACTGAATTTTATCATGAATTTTTCTTAAAATGTGAAGTTGCCTTAATTTTATTTAGTACTAGCTTTGCACCAGCGGTTTCACCCCGTGCCACTTTCTTTACCCCTTTACCTACCCAACCTACCCTACCCTACTATACTATACCCTACCCTACTATACCCTACCCTACCTTACGCTACCCTACACTACCCTATAAAAACTATCCTATGTCCGTCTCCTGGTTCTAAGCTACCTCCCCACCAATTTTCAGCCAAATCGGTTCAGCTGTTCTCCAGCTATAAATAGTGTAACAAACACAACTTTTTTTTATATATATAGATTTATAAGGGTTTTATGCACATGTGCATTTCATAAGCTTGTCCACTTCTAATCACTTTGGGTCAATTTGATCCAGCATCCTTGGTGCTGGGTTAATAAACAATAATATGTTTTGAACTACAATTTATGAGAGCAAAGCTTATTACACAACTAATTTAAATATATCATGAGTCAATGGGATTTTCCAAAACAATTATTATAATAAGACAGTGGTGCCGATTCTGTTGTGCATCAGACTAAACTAAACTAAATTAAAATTTTACTTATTTTAGTTAAGGATTTTCTAAACGCTATTCTGTTGTCACATCGAACTAAATTTAAATTTAGAAATGACAGGATTAATTTTGATTTTGACAGCTCCTAAATTGAACTGATGGGTGTTACCATCAAATAAAAATAATGAACGAATGATATACATTTTAATGGAAAAATAATTAAAAATAAACATTTAGTTCATAAATATCATTAAAAAATATATAATTATGTCCAGAAATGAGTATATATTTGTGTTATTTTCCAATAACGCATAATAAAGTCAGTTGAATATCTTGATTACCTGTGGTATACAGGCATAATAAATATATTTTTAACCTGGCGAGTTTAGTACCTAGTATGAAGTTTTTTAATCCTTAAAATGATAGGCAAGGGTTATTCAACCATACAGCCTTTTCATATGATGTTATTTCTTTGAATATTCGGTCTTGTCGATTTCGACTGTATGGTGGTCGAGTTTTCGTTGTTTCTTATTCTTAGTTTTAAGTTTGGCAATCAAATCCAAATTAGGACTTATTTCTGCCAGTGTCGAGTTATATTATAAAGTAAGTTTTAAGTCCATTGTTTTTGTCCATTCTTTGTGAATTCATTGAGACCCATTTTACAATCTACTTATAGTCCTACAAACTTATCTGACCCGGTGGTCAAAAGAGGAATTCATCAGTCATTTCGAAATGTCAATCGCCATTGATCAAAGAGAATATGAACTCTACGTTCATTGGTTGTTTGCTCCACCAAATTTGATAACAGCGACTCTCTCACCGGGCCAAATAAGCTTGTGGCACTATATTGGTATATCATTAGAAGTGAAAACAATTAAAATAAAACTACGATTTTCACATAATTTTGTAGTCCAGTGTACGTTATGTAACATATCCCTATCTTGCTTTGTCCTTATTCTATGCAAATATTTAGAATTATGAATAATCCAGATCAAAATATCCAATTTCCAACACAATTTCTCTAAGACTAAATTTAATCTACATCTAATTAGGTGACGACTAATTTTAGTTTGACATTTCTAATTTTAGACATAATTTGACGTAAAACGTGACCAACAGAATAGAAAAATTGCACACTTAACTAAATTGAGTAACTAAAACGATATTAGTGCTGTCAAACTAAAATTTAGTTTAATCGTACGCCAACTGAATAGGAAACGTCGATTTGACAGGACTTAACTAAATTTTAGTTAAGAATAGTTTAGTTTGTGCCAACAGAATCGGCACCAATGTGATTACTGAATCATCATAATTTTTGCAAAGCAAACAGAATTAATGGTTTATTGTTCTTATTTTTAATTAGATTTTGTTTAAATATTTGCAATAATTAGGTACATTAGATAATTTCATTGGTGTATCTAAAGTTACTTTCCAGGGGGGGGCCTGAGCCCAAAAACAATTACTGATGTTTTGATTGATTCTGATGAAAACCTAACATGCTAGGGTGAGCACCAGACAATTCTGGGGTGGGCAGTGCCCACCAGTGTCCCTATATACACCAATGGATAATTTAAATTGACCATTTGATGAAACATTGTTATTGAATTCTTTGAGAAATTAGTGAAGTAAAATAACACCATCACTAACTAACATTTTCATATTATTGCAAGGTGTGTGCAATCCTAATGTTTATGTAAATATCCAATTATCTTAAAGGTGTGAAGTGTTTATTTATAAAAAGGTACAACAGCACATACATTACACATATTTGTAGCCATTATTATGATTGTAACTATTCTATTCTGATACATGTACCAATTACAGATGCACACAACATTTACCATGCAAGACAACATACTAAATAGATTCAATATTATATATATTTATTTTTTTTATCAGGTGGAAAATTTCTACCTCAAAGGCTGACTATAATCGTTGCTGTAATTGCCATATTTCCATTTATGTTTATATTTATTTGTTTAGTATGTTATTTATTCTCTTCTTCGTACTTCCGTTGAAAATTAACTTTATTTATAAAAAAATAATAAATACCCAATTAGGTACATTAATTTTGTGATTACAGTAACAGAAAAATACAATATAAAACAAGTTCAAATCCATCGGTTCGTCGACCGCATCAACATCAGTCTTGTTTAGGTAGGGCTGCTCGATCGTCGAAGCCAAATAACTTTGCTATTGGCTTAAATTTATGTCTCGTGCCGCGAATGCACATACTAGTGGCACGGATTATAGAGATGATTATTTTTGATCTTAGCCAACCCATCACTACGCTAAATGACCTGTTCCAGCGGTATGTTATTTATTGTTTCTTTGTACTTATTAATAATATATATTTTCTTAAATCTATGTATTTATGTATAAAATTGTATATAATGTATGTATGTATATTTATTGACCTATTTTTGTTATACAAGTATACACCACCGTCTAATAACGTGTCTAAATTCCTCTCCATCCCAAGGTTGTCTGGAACAGATCGCTTCTTAGCCATAAGACCGCCTATTGTACTTACAGTAATTTTTAATTTTAAGCTTTCATTTTTATACTTAGTTAAATACTTTTTGTACAATAAAGAGTTCTAAATCTAAATCCAAAAATCAAATCAAAATTTTCAAAGTGTCTGAAAGTACAATTCAAATAATCAAACATACACCTTCATGTTCAAGTGCTCAGCTGAACATGAGGGTCTTGCTAAGGCTTCGTAAGGGCAATGACTATAATGACTCAAACTAACATGGAATAACAATGTTCAAACTGTTTGACCTGGATTCTCCTATCACAATCATAACCTTACAAAACACTCGCGTATTTAGCTCGTAAACATGATCCACTCACCAGGTACACGGAGAACGGTAAACATAGCAGGAACAGCCAGATATACAGATGTACAGTGTTGCAAAACAAATTTTGATGGGGATCATAGAACCATCCGCCAGTTAGTGAAGCCCAAACTCCCTGGCGTAATATCTCTAACGTCTGCGAACCCATTTTACACGTTATGTCCACATTTCCGCGTTTAATTCACCGTCCACCCACACTATAACATTGATAATGCACACAAAATCATTTTTCACAACTGCAAATTGCTAGTCTTCCTGCCATTTTGGATGAGCATTTACACACGAAAATAGACTTTATGGACATCGATTGTTTCAAAAATACGCGACTTGTGCTCGAATCTCACTAGTGTGCAGTCTTGTTATTAATAATTAACATTTTTTCTGCAACTAAATCGCGATAAAAGTTACAGTAATAATAAAGTAAAAATACACAGTATTTAATTTGGCGAAACAACACCATACGAATACGATACTTTCTTCAAGGTTCTTTGACTTGCTTGACAGAAATCCGTAAGGTTGCCATGTGTCATGTCACGTCAGGAAAAAAAATATAGTGTTGTCCATTATATTTCAATGCCGCCGGTTGCAATAACCGTCTTATGTCATTCATAGATTTCTGTCATTCACAGTTTTCAATATGGCAACACTCATCACATTGTCATGTCATCTGGTTTTATTTATTTATGTTTCGTGGGATGTTTCGGTCGCTAATTTAATTTGGTTATTTTATATTAACTTTCTAAGTTAACGGACTCTTTGATTCGGTTGTGAATTGTGATTGTTTTATAAAAATGGCTGATATAGAGAAGCTATTGAAGCAAGCTGCTATGCAGATCGGTGCCGGTGGAAGTGCTGGATTTGTGGAAGTATGCATCATGCATCCACTGGACCTTGTGAAGACGAGGCTGCAGCTGCAAGCCACGACAGCCGCCATGAAGAGTTCTGATCCTCATCATTACTCAGGGGTTGTGGATTGTATGAAGAAGATGTACAAGTTTGAAGGAGTGACTTCATTTTGGAAAGGAATACTGCCTCCAATCCTGGCCGAAACACCTAAGCGAGCTGTAAAGTTTGCGACCTTCGAACAGTACAAAAAAATATTTATGTTTGGTTCCAGTTCACCCACACCTTTAGTGAGATTTTTTATTTTTTTATTTCAATATTAATTAATTGCTTTAAATTATTTTAATAAATTCGTTCCATATATTATTCACCACTTTTGTAAGGAATTAACTTTTTCGTTTGGTAGTTTTTTATTTTTTTTTATTTTAATGAATTATATTTAAATATAAATGTTTACATACAACAAATATACAAATTACAATATATATAGAAAAAAAGGCCCTAAAAGTGCTGCTGCTGCAGTTCTACGGCAAGGTTCTCATCAACCTTAATTTTAGTTCATTAATTCTTTGTATTTTCCATCCCATACTTCACATAAAACTTAATTGTATAAATCAAGATTCACAATACAAGGTAAAACAAACAAATAATGTAACATACAGCTACCAAACCAAAAAAAATACATCATACGTATATGTAGTTATTTTATTAACATTCTATTCCTTATTCTACATTAAGTGCCTTATCAGAGCCTAAATTGAACAAATACTTTTTGAATTTAAATACCATCTTATTATATATCTTACCAATTAATATACAGTTAGCAAAGTAGGTATTTTTATGGTTCTTTTAGTGTTTAATATGTCTTATCACATCATGAAGAGAAGGAATACTTATAATATTATTCAATGTTCCACTTTATCTTTGTTTAAATTTTCCGGAGTCTTCTCAGTTTAAGTGTATTCCGAACCGGTGGTCTATTTGACTGTATGTACCAATTTAACATTCATAAGTGCCTTACCATGGCCTAAACTGAATAAATGACTTTTTTGATTTTGAATACTGGGTAAAAATCTATACTAATTATTTTATATTTGCTTATAGGCTAACTGAAGTTCACACATACAAACTCTTCAGCTTTCAGCCCTAAGCTAAGTTGTATATGTAAGTGCTAATCACAGGAACTAAACCTAATATAAACAAATTATAGTTTGTAAAAAAATTGCCTTAACCTTTCTCAATAATGGAGCTATTTTTTAATCCCAGGAATGCAGATTAAATGGTGGTGGACAGCTAGTATTAAAATATAACCAACATTTTAGTATTAAAATAAAACCAAAATTTCCTCGATTGCCTCATAAAGATTACTTTAATTTATGCAATAAATAATAGTCACCTGTTTAATGTAGTCTGTTTCAGGGAAACTACAGTCAACAATTTCTTGACTGTGTACTTGCTTAGATTTTCCTTAAGTGTTGTTACTCCAAGAATAACATATAACAGAAAATGTTTGTTTAGCTCAAATCAAATTACTTAAATCAACTACAATTTACTTAACCTAAGTTTAATGGAGATGGAGCATTATAAATTACATAACAATCTTCATTCTTTGTTTTCACAAATTGCACTGTTTACCTTGTAATAGTTTAATGTTGCAGCTGAGTAGTCTGTTTGCATTCAAGGCTTAGTTACTGCTTGATTTGACGGGCCAGTTGGCGCGATTGGTTAAGATTCCACCTATCGCGCCGCAGGTCGTGGGTTCGATTCCCACACAGGACATGCATTTGTGTGCATGAACATGTCTGCATGTCCTGGGTCTGGGTGTAATTATGTATATTATGTGTGTATTATATCAGTTATCTGGTTTCCATAGTACAAGCTCTGCTTAGTTTGGAATCAGATGACCGTGTGTGAGGAATGTGCTAGGATATTCATTTATTTATTTGCAGGTCTTACTTTTTTATTGTTACGCTCAAATATAATCAACTTGTAATACTCACATAATTATTAAGTAAAATAATCAAGCTCATCTTCGAATTAAATTTTGTTTCAGACATTCTCGCTAGCTGGCCTGGGGGCTGGTGTGACAGAAGCGATATTAGTTAACCCTTTTGAAGTAGTTAAGGTGACCCTACAGTCAAATAAAGCATTAGCAGCTCAAGTGCCAAGTACATGGTCTGTGACCAGACAGATTGTCAGAGAGAATGGTCTGGGGTTCAGAGGTTTGAACAAGGGTTTAACAGCGACTATAGCGAGGAATGGTGTTTTCAATATGGTATACTTTGGGTTTTACCACAGTGTAAAAGGATATATACCTGAATCTGAGGTGAGTGGTATTTCTATTCTATTTCTTGTAGTTCCTACTTTTGCTTTATATAAAAAAATGTCCCAAGTAATTGGTTGTCAAAGTTAAAGTTACAGTATTTTAGTAGGGGGTGCCCCAGCACCCCAGTGTAGGAGTAAAATTATAGGGTGCCCTCATACAAGAAACGTTTTTACGGAACCCTTAGTGTGCGCTTCCTGACTCGCACTTGGCCGGTTTTTATGATTTCGTGGTTCTCTTTCTCTTCTTATATTTTTTGGTATAGATACCTAAACTATGTTTTGTTTATTCACAAATCAAAATTATCAGCTACTCAACTGGTTGGTGATATGATAATGATGTTAGCTTATCTAAGTATTTGCTAACATTTGAGTTGTTTACATACAGTTATAATGGAAGATAGGTATTTAAAAAGATGTTCCATGTAACTCCACATGATTTCACACTAACATCAGGCTATTTTCATGAGCTGCAGCTGTACCAAATAATGAATCTTGAAGCTGTGCTGTATTTATACAGCGGTTTCATATACGACTTTTTCCCTGTACCTCCTTTACCCCATCAAGGGTTGAATTTAGTGGATACCTATAACTACTACTCTTTATTCTATGTCTATGGGTAAATCTGTGTGCTAATTGTCTGGTTTATAGACCCTGCGGTGTGAGCTGTGCGTGCATCGATAATATCGTGCGTGAATATTTCAGTTTCTTCATAGATGTCTTGTGTGTTATAAAGACTTTTTGCTACTACTGATTATCTGTATCTTTCTTGCAGGATCCGCTTCTAGAGTTCGGTCGTAAAGTAGCGATAGGATTCACATCGGGAGTTCTTGGTTCATGTGTGAACATACCGTTTGACGTGGCGAAGAGCCGCATTCAAGGCCCGCAGCCGACGCCAGGCATCGTTAAGTACACCTCCACAACTGGAGCTATCGTTTTGGTGTATCGGGAAGAAGGGTAGGTTTATAACATAAGTTTTTACTAAACTTTTCTAGGTAACATCAGTACGAAGACTATAAAAAATTATGTCGTTTTTTATTAGTTTTAATAGTGTACTAAACTAATGTAAAAAGCAGAGGGATTTTCGGTCCGCTGTCTGAATGGAAAATGGACCGAAAAACTAAAGACCCCTAATCGTCTTGACACCTGTCACATGAGATTCTCAGAATGTAATTTAAAGCCATAGCTCATAGCAGACTATTAGAATTAATGACGTAATTTTATACTGAGGTGAGGAGGAGTAGGTTATACTGGGTAGTGTCATCTCATTTTACTTATCTATGATTGGTCCACTATACTGAACTTTCATTAATTATATTCACATCAATAATAATATCCTATGAAATCTTTTTGTTTATTATATTTAAGTATTTAATATTCTTTGGGGACATCAACATTTCTACAGAAAGAGACGCCTGGATTTGGCGTGTAATGTGGGTTTTTGAAGTAGGTATAGTGCCTACAAGTTCCATAAAAATACATGTTCATTTCACCTCTTTTTTTTACAAACAATCTATAAATAAAAAGACACAATTTGGGTGAAACTGTCTCTTTAGCACAGGGGTTTGGCAATGCGCCATGGAAAGCTGAAGAGCTGGAGCCTCAATAATATCACGGTAGTGTGAAATTTTCCACATTAGACTGCTAATTGATACCTATCCATAAGTCTTCCATTGCCATAAGTTTGATGCGCGAATTACAAAACTCCGCTTAAAATTGTTATACATAATAAATTAAAACGCAAGAAATCTCGATTATATATCAAAATTGACCTCATTTTCATCCAACTAACTTAATCAGGAACTTTTAATTTAAGTTTATCAATTTCTTTGCAGCAATTTAACGTCTGATATGACTATGTTGCACTGGGGGGGTGACTTTGATTTTAGTTCGCGATTTGATATATGACTTTTAATAAACATCGAAAGAATACATAGGTACCTAAGCTTTCTTTTGTTAGGTGCACCTTTTACCTATGAGATCAAAAAATGTTCAGGAATCATTGTAGTTAGGTATCTCGAATGCAGTTTACTAGAATAACACGGATTTCGCGATGCTATTTTGCCGTGAATTGGTTTTCTGGCTATATGCCAAAAATGCGGCACTGAATTGGTTTTATGCGATAGAGTTCAATGCTTTTTATTAATCCTGATTGATCACAATATTCAATGTTAATAGTTTCAGTAATTAGTTGTTAAGTTAACCGGCAAGGTCAGCGCAGTAGGCATATCGCTTTGACTCTGGTGTTTGTATTGTTTTTTTTTCGCCTTAAATATGTTATTAATATTCATTATAATATTATAATTATACTTAAATAGATATAATATTCTTACTAATTCATGAAAAGACACGCAAAGTTATATTGCTGACGTGTTCAGAATCATATTATACTGAATTCATGGTAGGTATCATCTGTTTACTGTAAGAAGTCTTTTAATCTGTATACCTTATGTAGGTGTCATCCAGTGGCGTAGCTTGCCCTAGACGGTCCCTTTATCAAAATTTGATGGGGGCCCATCTACCTGACTGCGGCTAAACCAATTGGAGGGTAAATTTTGTTAGTAACTCTTGCTTACACACATAATTGATACGGCTGATACGTGTCATCATGTCATCTTAATCGCCGTCTGTAATCGACATGTAGCTATAGCCAATGAAAATAAAATAAATAGCACAATTGACAGGCAACATGGCGTGGTTGGTAAGACCCCTACTTATGACGATGGAGGTCGTTGGTTCGATTCCCACCTAGGACATGCATTTGTTGCATGAACATGTCAACATGTCCTAAGGGTATAATTATGTAGTAATTGAAGTATTATGTACTATATCAGTTATCTGGTACTATGGAAAACATATAAGTAACTGATATACCTACTCTAGCTCTGCTTAGTTTGGGATCAGAAAACAGTGTGTGAGTGTCCCAGGATATTATATTTATTATGTTAGTTAATATGACCTGGGGAGCTATGGCATAGTATCATTCTATATTGTATTTTTGCTATCATACGAATTTAGAAACCGGATGGGTCTACTTACCTAGTTAAAATTATGAATGAGCTTAAAATAATCTTATTAATTACTGATACTTAAGTTTAGTGCGAGAATTTTATAAAAAAACATACCTAATATGTTTCAAGTACTACATCAGAATTACGAGAGCGAATTGTTGCAGTCAACTGAGACCATACATGGTCTCAGTTGTCTGCAACAATTCGGTCTCTAACCCGCTTGCACAGTAAGCTAGTAGCGGTTGCAAGTAGTTAACATGAGTAAAATTTTTTTTTTAAGGTATACTTCTTCATGCTACGGATTAATTGTACCTACTTTAAATGTCACTTTGTAATGTTTTCCATCAAGTTAATTTTAAGAATTCTTTACTTTACCGTAATTTATTACGAAGTAAATGCTTCAGTATTTATGAGATAATACTAGATCATAATTTCATAATAGTTATTTATGCAACTGTCGTATAATAAGGGGTATTAAAACACGAATGTGGGTTTAAAAGCGAAGCGAGTGTGATAGTAGTATCACATGAGGGTTTTAATTCCTAATTATGTACAGTTGCATACAAGACTTTATCTACACCCATGATCATTTTTGTAAACAACAAAGTAATAAATTTCTGCAATTCTCATATCGAACCAAAATGGCGGCATACGACGTGAATTCGAATAACCTCTAAGTTTTTTTTTATTTCGGCGCTGTGATAGTGTAACGCGCCTGCATGAAAATGTTCTTTTTTTGAAATTCATAAGGATACCACAGAGAATGTGGCTGTTTGATGAGTAAGGAAAGGTCCGAAAAAGCAAAGAAAAAAAGGAGTTGTATAATGAAATTCAGTACAACATTATAACACTGTTTTGGATGATATAATGGTTACTATGACAACCAGTGTTTTAATGTTGGCAATAAGCTAACTGTTTCAGGAACTGTTATAGAGGATTTATAGCATGGGTGTAGAAAAATAATAAAACATACCTACAATTCGTAATTTATTATGTACTACGTATTTGACAATAGTGTTTTTTTTTCAGATTCCGTGCACTTTACAAAGGCTTGTTACCAAAGGTACTTCGCCTGGGTCCGGGTGGTGCAATTATGCTGGTTGTGTACGACTACGTGTATCACTTTTTAGAAAATAAGTTTCAAGACAAATAACATAAGTTTTGCTGATTTAATTTTGTAATGAGAAATGACGCAGCCATAATGTTTTGGGTTAAATAATAATACAATTTTTATCAAAGAACGTAGTGATCTTAGAAATTAAGCTTCTGTATTTAAATACATTGCATTTCTTTTATATGTTTTTCAGTTGTTGATAAAAAATATTTACTTAGATTTTTGTTACAAAGATTGTTATATATATTATGTTACAGTTATTATGTATATCGTTCTAAATATATTATTCTTATTAAATAATGTTCTGGTAATAATCGTAAATATCATCAAATTATATAATTGTAAAGTAGGTAATATAGTGGTCAATAATTAATTATAATAAAATTACATGTTAAATGAGAAGTTTTCTTGTAGGTATTTAATTTTCTTTTCTTTAAGTCTCAGTAGATGGCGTTAATAAGACTGAAACGAACTATCTTGCTGTCAGTTCAATAAAAAAAAAAAACTATGTAACTTCATGGGTGCGTTCAGTTACCACACATGTTATTGAACTGTTACTGAACGCTACGATGATCGTCGGGCGATCACACGGCGTAGTAACTGAACGCAGCCCATAACTATTTGGCTTTATACTGGTAACAGACGTTCCAATGTCGGACTCCTATTTTTATTATTACGCAGGAGACACGGCCAAGGTACGTCCTGCCATAGGAAAGTGTGTAGTGCGGCAGGACCCTCATAATTATTACTAATACCGGTTGGAAGCTTTCGACGTCCTGCCCAAAGACTACAGTATATACTTAGAGAGTCCTGCCGCGCTACACACGGCCCTGACCATCAGACGTCCGACAGTCGGATCGTCTGTAACTAGTATTATGTCACTATCATGTGTGTTTTGTGCAAAACTTTTGTGAAATTTAGCTTAGATTTGAATGATTTGAAAACTATTGAAAATGCGTGTTTGTGCAGTTGTGAATTGTACCAATAAGGGACGTCTTACATTTCCAACTGATGAACCACTAAGGTCACAGTGGATAAGAGCAACAAGGGTGGATGTCCAACGAATATCAAAACAATGATAGAAACAAATAATCCTTAAGCGTGACTTCCACAACAAAACAAACAACGGAAACAAACATCCACTCATACCAGTGTTGCCGCCTCTTATTACTAATTTCGGACGAAAAAAAACAGACTGTTACCAAAAAGCAACGAAAATTAAGTTTTGCTCCTCTGAAATTTGGTTTCATTTAATCATGTTCATGGTTGCCATTAATATCAATTAACCCTTAATAAAAGAAATCTGTATATATATTTTTTCAATTGTCGATTTTGAATTAAAAAGGATGGACACCTTCCGTTGTTGGCGTATGTGGCAACACTAAAGTTATGTGACAACATATTTTGATTTGACAATTCAATTTGGTGCTGACAGCGCCACCTAGTTATTTTGCAGCAACTCTTTAAATACCTACAAGAAAACTTCTCATTATATATTTTTATATAGGTAATACATATATTTTTTAAGTATCTACCATTGTTGACAGATAACGCATTTATATAATAGACATCAAAGATTTTAATAAAATAGGTACTTACAGTAGAGACCAAAATAACACCACTGATTGGTACTGTACCCCGAGTGTAAAGAATTTACGTTAATAAACGCTTACTAATTCATTTGCGTTAACTATAAATTTGTATGGGAGAAATTAGTACCATGAGTATTCCGCTTGAGGCGCTGTGCCAATTCCTATAGAGAAGTGTCGTAAATGCAAACTTATTAGTAAGCGTTTACAAACGTCAATTCTTTACACTTGGGGTACTGACCAGGAACCAAAATATGTGATGGTTCACATAAAGAAATACTATCCTTAGATTAATAAAATCTCGCCATTTTTAACGGCGAATGTTACTGTGCATAAGGTCAATTCAATTCAATTCTTATTTTGTCAGATATGAATGAATTTTAACGATGACATAATCTGAAAATCTAGACATGTCAACTTATTAACAATGCGCAATAAACCAATGGCGGATAGGGCAAATCAGATAGGGTTATCAGACGAACCAATGTATGTAGTAGGTATATATAGACGAACCAATTTCACACATATAATCGGAATGAGGCAATCGATCGGTACAGTCTCATCTTGCCTGTGTACGAGGCCAATCTTATATTAATTTTCTATAGTAACAGAACACCATCAGCTCCGTAGGTTGACAGCCTTAAATCCGCCACAGACCTTACAAATAATAAAGTTATTTACATACATTGTTTTTGTTAAACAGTCGTGTTTAATTTTAATTATTATTAGAATCGGCATGGAATCCCTTTTGTACGCTTGAACGTAAAGTATTGCTAATGTCAAGCAACATCCTCCGAAAATAAAAAAGAAATTTGATGTTGGGGGGAAACACCTTGTAAACGAATGCTTGCGTTTTTTGCAATTTTGTTGATTACTTTTGTGTCCTTTTTTTAGGAACATTTCTTTTGGCACAGAATATTTACCCCCTTATTCATAATAAAGTTATCAAACGTCGATTAGCTAAAATTCTGAAATCTGACAGGTGACATTTCGGCTGCATTCCGAATTAATGATATAATCGCTGTAATCGATTTGAGCGTGCTTAAACCCGTACCGAATTGAGTAATGACAGATTACGTTGTCCCGTGAAACGTCATAGATGACGTCATGATATCCGCCATATTGCGCTCACACCGACCATGCCCTAAACTGATATCACCGTGAGCGCTGTCAAAAGCGACGGTTAACTATTGTGTTTTCGGCAGAAATTCTAATAAGATTCTCGGTTTTCTATTTGGCAAAGATACTTTTTATGATTTTATGAGAGAAAAATAATAAAGAACGCGAATATTCCTTTTTGCGAGTCAAATTAAAAAAGATCTAAGGAGTCCTAGCGCATTGTTAAATCAGATTTTAATTAAATTCTCAAATGTTCTGTTTTGAATACTGTGAGTGCGATAACGGGCGTTCCGAATTGTTAACAGTTCTTAGCTGTCAATATCGTGATATCTAACTCGGTACGCAAATTATTGCTGTGAGCACTGTGAGCGATATTATTTAATTCGGAATATAGCCTTCGTGATCGAAAGAGTGAGACGGAGGACACTATTACACTGATTTAGTTAAAAAGTGATTATGAATAAGGGGGTAGATCTTTTGGTCAATTATTTTCATTAATGGGATAATGTGTGCATGGTGGTGATTGGATGGGTGGGACATCAATATTTGCGACATAACAAGCTGGCTAGCCATATCTGGCTAACATGACAAGATAAACTAATAAGTTATAATAAAAAAATACTAAAATCAAAAATCAATATTAGTAAAATGGCGGCAATAAAATAAGACACGCTTTTGACTTCCAAGACAATTTGAAAAGTCGCATACATTTCCACGTAAAATCTTCATTGCAGTACTTGTACCTATACCTACTGAATAAAAAGAATTACACGATTTCATGAAAAAGATAAGGATAGTGATATTTCAACTATCGTTTTCGTGCTTCGGAATCGGAAGGCACGTAAAAGCCGATGGTCTCGACAGTCTCGACTATCACCTAATTGTGACAGTCGTTAAGTTCCAACTAACTTAACTTGAAGGCGGCTTGAAAATTCGCAACAGTAGGTTGACACTTGCTTACCTCCACCAATCTGCAGTGGTGGAGTACCTGCCCATTCCTTTCACCCTTATTTGTGATAGCAGACCCGGGACATTATGTGCTCATGATGATGAAGATTTTAAGAAAACTTCTTCTTTGTCCGTCCCTGTTCCCTTATTTGGGGTCGGGTCTCCTCACTCTTTTGCGCCAGGACATTTTGTCCTGGGTTGTCGGCTCTGGCAATTGGGCTTTACTGAGGTCTCTCTTGATATTAGACCACCAGGTCGATGGCGGGCGGCCTCTACCTCTCTTCTGTTCCGGCAGATTTAAATCAATTTGTACTCTATGGTCATCGCTGCGTCGTTTTACATGTCCATACCATCTGAGGCGGTCATTTTATCTGTAATTGGTGCTACTTTGAAGCTGCCTCGAATGTATTCATTCCGCACTCTGTCAAGCCTAGTAACCCCTCCCGCCTACCTCAGCATTTTCATTTCATTGACATGCATCTTTTGCTCATGCGTTTTCTTAACTGTCCAACATTCTGATCCATATAATAGCGCCGGGCGAACTGCGGTCTTATAAACTTTGCCCTTAGTTTTTATGGGCAATTATGTGGATCACACAACACTCCTGTAAGCGACCGCCATTTTTGCCATGCGACGTTTATTCTGTGGGCCACATCAGCGTCTACGTTGGCATCCATTGTGAGTAAAGAGCCAAGATACTTGAATTTCTCCACTGTGGGAATAGGAGTTGAACCAATTCAGATTGTTTCAGGTGTTGTGTTTCCGCTGAAAGGGCACTTCAAATACTCTGTTTTGCTCCTACTCAATCGCAAGCCATATCTTTCCAGAGCGTATGTCCACGTATTTAGAAGCTCTTGTAGGATTCGAGCGGTATCGGCAGCCAGTACAATGTCATCGGCGTAAAGCATGGTCCACGGCAGCGGCGCTGGTATATTCTCGGTGAGATAGTTTATCACTAGGTTGAACAATAAGGGGCTGAGAGCAGATGCCTGATGGACTCCTACTTTGACTTCAAATGCTTTACTTATACCCGCTAAGCTTATGACTTTTGTCCTGACATTGTTGTACAAACGGCTACAGATCAATACAGCTATACAGTTCTAGTATAAGTTGACCTCCCATTGTACGGAAATCCTATACAATGCGAGATCAGCTTATACTCGAAATGTATAGCTTGATCTGTAGCCGTGTGTACATGTCCTGGATGAGCTCAATATAATATTCTGGTACTTTTTGTGCGCGAAGAGCCTGCCACACTAGCTCACGAGGCACTCGATCAAATGCTTTTTCGAGATCTATGAATGCAAGATGCAGGTCTTTGTTGTTGATTCTATGCTTTTCCATCAGGATTCTGATAGCCTGTATAGCATCAGTGGTCGATTTGGATGCTGCGAATCCAAACTGATTTGGAGATATTACAGAGAGTGCAACGAGCCGCTTATTTATGATTCGTTCCCAGATTTTCAAAGTATGTGAAGTCTGTGTAATAATTCAATGGTGAAGTCAATTTTATTCCTCTGTAGTTTTCGCACTGTGCCACATCACCCTTATTTTTATAGAACGGCAGTAGATAGCTTTGGCGCCATTAACTGAACACGCCACAAACTAATTAATTGAAAAGTGCTTTCTTTCTCGTGTTAGTAATACAAATATAAAATCTTATAAAATTTACCGGTTTTAGGAATTGAGGTGCAGCACTTTAATTGGCTTTGGTCGTAGGGCTTTGGTTTATTTTGTCTCTGGTCCCTTCCATTCAAGATAGGGATTGACAATCAAAAAATATCGACTTTTTATTCGATAAATCGCAAGGTGGCATAAATATTAGTATACTTAAAAACGAAGATTGAATATGTATTTTTACCTTACTGATCTGGAAGGACTGTTCTGTTTTTCGAGTGTATGTATATATGTATTTATAAAATAAAATAAATAGCCTTTATTTTTCGGAAGTCAGAGATTAGCAATATAAAAAGTTTTGCAATATAAAATATTTTCACAATATATCTCTGACTTCCGAGTGCCTTTTGGCAAAGGCCTCCTCCAACTGATGCCAGTGGACTCTGTCTGTTGCCACTCTTGTCCAGAACGGTCCCAAAGTTTGGCGGATTTCATCCTCCCACCTTCTTGGCTGACGTCCTCTCTTACGTTTGCCATTTCTAGGGTACCAAAGAGTCACTCGCTTGCTCCATTTGTTTAAATTGCATCTCACCATGTGACCTGTCTAACTCCAATTCAGCTGGTAAATTCGCGTGAGTATGTCTGTATCTTTCGATTTATACCTTATGTCATCGTTTCGGATCTTGTCTTTAAGCTTTGTTCCCAACATACTACGCTTCATTGCAT
The DNA here is from genome assembly GCA_947623365.1 of Achlya flavicornis. Classification (NCBI taxonomy): domain Eukaryota; kingdom Metazoa; phylum Arthropoda; class Insecta; order Lepidoptera; family Drepanidae; genus Achlya; species Achlya flavicornis. Next base: position 13,998,867 of record OX392482.1, read on the forward strand.
GCTGACACTTTGCAAGCTTCTGTCTGTACATATATGGTGCTGCGTTAGGGACCAAGTCTTGGTCCCTAACTATATTTATTTAAGTATGTATGTATGTCTATTTCTTTGGCACGCTCTGCAGCCTAAACGGCTTGATGGATTTAAATACCTTATAACATTCAAGTTATATTCAAAATTCTATAGATTTTAAAGAGCTTGTTTTTCTGTTTTCAGTTAATTTTTGTTTTTTTAACCCGGGAAAGCAACATATCCCTCGGGTACGCGGGTGAAACTGTGGGGGACAGCTAGAATACTATATGTCGATATCGTATCGATATCGATATGGTGATTAAATTATATATACATCCTTATGCCATGATGTTTAATTGTTTATTTTGTTTTTATTTATCGATGGATGGAACTGGCAAAATGAAGTTCGTGAGAGAAAAATATTCCATGGAATGAAGACTAAGTGCGTTTTCACACGAGACGATAACGACACATTTTTGTCGCGACGATAAACGACCGACGATAATTGGCAAACGGTCATGTCGTCGTTCGTTTTCACACGAGGAACGATAACCGCACCGTAACGACAGTTACAGCGAGGTGACAAGAAGTGTCGTTATCGTTATCGTGCTGTTCGCCGTGTGAAAGTCCTGACGTTTTTCAATACATTTCGAAGGTCCGCTAAATCGCACAGTAAAAAAATCGTCACGATCTAGCCGAACCAACGACATAGCCGAATTATCGTTCCTGTGTCGTGCAGTGCTGTGTCGTTATCGTTGCGTGTGAAAACGGTACATAGAAATGTATGGTCGGCTAAATCGTCACAGTTTTTTTACTGTGTGGTTACGGTGTCGTTATCGTCTCGTGTGAAAACGCACTTACTGTGTAAATAAATAAAACATCTAATTTATTGATTTGCAATTATAAAATTTTGACAATTTTAGGAATATCAATAACAAAGGTACCTATGTGATTTTTAATCTGAAAAGATTTCTTTTGTTTTGACTTTTCGGTTCGCTTAGAAATTACTGTAACAATTGTTATTATCATTCACCATCACAGTTTTCATTCACAGTCAGTATTCAGTAATTAGTAGTTACCCAGGTACTTGTAAATTTGTAATTGCTCAGTGTACCATCATGTTCCATGAAAAAGTTCGATAATAGTCATACCAAGCAATTTGATGAGATCTAGATCTACTGCTAGATATAAACAGATATATTAGGTATTATACAGTTTTAAAAAGTTTTAGTGGATGATAACAATATAATCTATCTATGTTGTTATGCCAAGATTGCACGAAAAAGTGTCAATTTTATTACCTTAAGTAACATAATGTATTGATTAATATGATTGACGGGCCAGTTGGCGCAGTTGGTTAAGAGTCTGGTAAAGATTCCACCTATTGCGCTGCAGGTAGTGGGTTCGATTCCCGCACAGGACATGTATTTGTGTGCATGAACATGTCTGTATGTCCTGAGTCCGGGTGTAATTATGTACCTATATTAAGTATGTATTTACAAACAAAAAGTAGTATATGTATTATATCAGTTATCTGGTTTCCATAGTACAAGCTCTGCTTAGTTTGGGATCAGATGACCGTGTGTGAGGAATGTCCCGGGATATTTATTAATTTAATTAATTTCATTAATTCATTTTGTTGTATGTTAAGTTATTACCCATACATTGGCTACATTGGCAACTTTTTAAGAAATTGCATCTAAATTTTCAGGTTTCAAAAATGGAGCAAATGCAAACAGCTCCTCCCACCATACCACACATAGTCCAAGTCTACCAACCATCAGTATCTAATTCGAAGATTCAGAACCCTCAAATTATACATATATCACATCCATCTTTGGAGAATCCTCAAGGCAAAGTGACGTACCAACAAACTATAACCTCGGAGTCATTGCATATACCGGTAACATCACATATGTCAGAGATGCAGAATCAACACATACATATGTCACAGAACCATTTGGTAATGTCTTGTCAGCATGCTCATTTGCAGAGTTTGCATCATCCGCAGATTACGTCACATTTACAAACTTCGATGCAGTCTCAAGTTCTACAGAGTGATATGACTCAGCAACTGCAGATCACGTCCCATGTGATACTGCCTCAAGTACCGGTATTTAAACAGCACATGTTGGTGAATGGAGTTCAGCAGCATTACTACGGACAGTATGAGTATCCGAAAGAGCAGTGTATTATTGCTAAAGTTGAGCCGGAGTTGCAGTTGCTAGGTGAAAAACAAATTGAGTAAGTTGTTGATTGTTTTGCTATTCTTATTGTATTGATTGTAAGACTTTCTCATCAGAAAGAATTTGGTTTTCAATTTGATTCATCCCCTTTTACTCAAGTATAGTTATATAATCTCTTCTAAACATGGTGTTATATACTAAATATTTATATTATTTCCGCCCGCGGTTTAACCCGTGCCCCCCTCTTTACCCCCATACCTACCCTACCCTATGCTAACCTATAAAAAGTATCCTATGTCCGTCTCCGGGTTCTAAGCTACTTCCCCACAAATTTTCAGCCAAATCGGTTCAGCCGTTCTTGAGTTATAAATAGTGTAACTAACACGTCTTTCTTTTATAAAGTATTCACTGCTTGCTTTCTATATAGTTCAATTAGATCAAATTGAATAAAAAACAAACTGTAGCAAATCACAATTTTTTGAGTAGTTGACACACTATATCTCCGTATTTTACATTTAATTGACAAAAGAAAAAATGTGTAATATTCTTTGTGAATGCAAACGATGCAATGGACTAAATAATAATATTTTTCAAGAATTCAGCCATATATAAAATAAATAATTGAAACTGTTTTACAAAAATTTAAACTGACTTCAAAGTACACTAAGAAGTAATCAAATCCTGACCTAATGACAATGGGACCAAACGGGAATAAATTAAACGTACCCTTCAGACAAAAAAAAGAATTTTCCATATCGGTTAATATAGGACTGAGTTTTGTCTTGCCTATCCTGCCTTAATAAAGAATACCTCCACATAAACTATTATTTGATTATTATAGGGCCCCATCAAATATTTTGGTTGCTAAAAGGGGTCCATCTCCAAAAAAGTTTGAGAACCGCTGCGGCCGAACCTATAGACTTGCAACAATAGAAGTGTTAAAGTGAGAAATCTGGAGAGAGCTGGTTCCCGCACCCAGCCAGTACAGTGCCTTCCCATGGTGCTCTGGTGACCTTACTGCAGAAACAAACATCACATTAAAATGTTATGCGGCTTTGATCTTCTGTCATGTGGAGGTACTTTCCCAGGGAGGTACTGTCGGGCTGCTTTATGAACTACCTCTGTTGCCTTTGTTATTAAGAGGTAGAGCATAGCGTTTATTCGCTCAAAGAGCAGCTCGACTGGGGAAGTACCTCCACCTTACAGAATACTGCAGCCAAATAACTTTGTGTTGTGTTCCTGCGCGTGAGTAAGGTCGCCAGGGCTTATTGGGGAGTGAGTGATGCTTCGTGTGTCGCAAACGTCCATATGGCTACGGTAACCGCTTACCATCAGGCGGGCCGTATGCTTATTTACTGTTATTTTTTTTTTTATGGTAATATTGATATGTATCAAAATATGTTATCTATAGGTATGTATTATCTATGCTTTGTCTATTAAAATAAAAAGCCACATTCGCATTTGGAAAGTAACGTGTTTCATTAGGTTATGGGCCCAGAACTTCTTTTCAAGCTTTGCATCAAATAACAAGCATCTTGCCTTTTCTATGACTGTTCTGTTTGCTCGCTCGCAGACACCATTCTGTTCAGGTGTGTATGCAGTGGTTTTCTGGTGTATTATTCCTGCTTTGGTCAAATAATTGTCATAAAACAAACCTAAATAAAATATTGTTTTTTTTTAAATTCCAGGTGCAAATCAGAGATCACAGTTCAAACAGATTTGAAAACAACACCAACAAGGAAGAGGTCTCGGAGCCAAATGCCGAATCCCAACATGTGGGCTTGTAACATCCGCAAACTGAAACACCAGAAAGGCGAAGCATATATCAGCAGACGTGGAAAGTTTGTGCCCGAACGCCAGATACGTAACACTAAAGACTGCCTTAGGACATGTAAGTTTAAATGTAACGAACGAATCAACGATAATGACAGAGAGCTTATCTTCAAAGCATTCTACTCCTTAAATGCTAATGAAAAGAAACACTTTTTACTTAACACTACTGAGAGGAATTATGTGAAACAAAACAAGGCAGCCGATGGGGGTAAAAGAAAGTATTCATTTAAGTATTTTTTCCTAGTTAGAGCAGTACGGTATACGGTGTGTAAGAATTTTTATTTAGGTACGTTAGCTATATCGCAGAAACCTGTGTATAATGTGCATTTAGGGAAATCTGAGATGAATATTCCGAAGCCTGATGGAAGAGGCTTGTCTGATGCGAGTACTCATTCATTACCCTGTGAAGTGAAAGACAGTGTTCGCAAACATATAATGTCCTTTAACACAGTCGATTCAAAGCCAGTGAAGCAATATTCAAAGAAAGTGCAATATTTAGACCCAAATTTAAATATAAAACATATGTACACGATGTATTTAAGTACATGTAGTAAGGAAGATATGATTTCCGTTAAAGAATCTATGTACAGAAAGATTTTTAGGCAGGAATTCAATTTGCACTTTAGAAAAGCGAAAGGACAGCTCTGTTGCAAGTGTAAAGGTTCTATTAAGAAGAAATGAATTATATTAGTTAGGTTTATATATTTAGCAATAAAAGACAAACGTGAAATTCTCATTTTTACAAAACTGCTTATGAATTTATGCTGTTATATATCTATAGCTTACTTAGGTTTTTGCTACAAACAAATTCTGTCATGAATTTGAGATTGTAAGGTGTCTTCAGGCAGGAACTGAACTACATTCATGTATTTTTTGGAAAAATGAATTAACTAGTCAAAAATAAATTCTATATTCGACTGAACTTTTTATAAATTTTATAGCACAAGACAAAATATGTATTTTTATACATTTCGATGTTGCTTTTGTCTATGTAAAATAAAAGCTTTAAAAGAACCATGTTGTTTATATTTTACTGGTATTTAACTATTTAGATGTGACTGTAGGGTATCTTGAGAAATTTCCTTCACGAAGGCGTTAAACACCTGTGTTTGAGGGTACTACTGGGGTACCTAAAAACCTTATCAACTTTGAACTTTTTTTACTGAGTAGCTCTTTTCTTTACTGCAAACTCACGGTAAGTGATGCGGTAAGCAACCAAAGCCTAGAAGGTCCTGGGGGCCAAGTCTGCTATTACAGTTGTATTCCAGTGAACATTCAGTGGTGTCAAAATTGTGACATTTCAGTTTTTGTAGTCTACTAACACACCGTCATAATAGCGCTATAATGACTTTGACTCCATAATGACGATGAACCACTGAAAGTTCATTGGAACACAATTGTAATAGCAGACTTGGGCCTCTGGCTCTCAAGTGAAGCTGGCGGAACACACCGATAGGTGTTTAGCGACAGGTATTCAACTTGAGGGTGTTAGCCAGCCAGTTGGGTACTACAAAGTACCCTACCACCGTGCTATGGTTTCCTCACGATGTTTCCTTCACCGAAAGCTCAAGCTCATTGTAGGATTCGAATCCGGGACCTTCGTCTCGACATCCGACGTCACTACCAGACTACCAGTGAGTTACCACCGCCTTTAAAATTTATTTGGCGGCAGTATTAAACAAATAAGTGAAATATTCTAGAAGAAAACAGACCTGCGGTAAATGTAGAGCATTTACGCATTTATATATTTATGCAAAGATTTTACTAGTAGCTCTTGAGATATCTATATAAGTTGCCCTGCCGAGACAGACCCTTTCCTGCAGGACCACCAACAAACCTTTATCACTATGGATTTAAAACTATTCCAAATTTCAAATAGAAAGGTTCCCTAATTTCTGAAATATAGCGTTGTGAGTGTGACAGACACCATATTCTAACCCTAAAAATCAACAGGTAAATTCCTACGCACAGGTAAACATAGCTGCAAAATAAATCAACGTTTGCAAACTTACAAACAGATCAATTGAATCTTTAGCAATGCAATTCTAATATTTGAAGTTGTCGATTACTTTTGCAACCTTTAAACTTCGAGGTCAGGGGTAAATAAGTTGAAAAGTATTAATAAAAAAATATATTTAACACACTGCATGCTGTACAAAACTGTTAAAATTATAATTGATTTGCTTTGATGATTTGGTATTATGAGGAAGGAAAATATATACAAATTTAAATTAATAACAATGTAAGATTAACAAAAACTTGTAAAAAGTATAATTTTGAGTAGGTAAGTAGTTTTACAGTATAATTTAATTTGAGACGATCCCTAAATTACCGGAAAAAAAATATAAATTTGGTTTAATAGCGAAAAAGCTTACAAATTACAAAAATACTTGTAGTACAAATAAAGCAATACAATTTCGAAGACATTTATTTATACTTAGACAATAAATTAGGTATAATAACACTATTGCTTGTTGTCACACAAAACGAATTTTCAAGAAAATTGTGGTAGGGATCGAGATTCATGGCTCCCAAAACGAAACCTTAAATACCAAAGAACAATAGAACAATAACACTCGTCAAGGCTAGGCGAGGAGACAAGAGTATGTAGGCAAGCGATTGACTCTTTTTAAGCCTTTTTTGAAGAACCCCATGTCGTAGCACTGACGAAAGACTGATGGGGAGCTCATTCCAATTCGTCTCGTCTTACTTTCAAGTTTAAATATAGGAATTAGCAGTCCGTTTAATGTCGATTTGACGATCGTGATGAGGTGCGAGGTACGTCGTGCTAAGGAGAGAATGTAGAAGATTCTAACAGCCCCGCCTAGCCTCCATGAGTTACAGAAGTTAAATTCAAAGATGTCAATTAATCCTGGCAGGAATGATGATGCACACGAGATCCTCATCATCTTCATCGTCCTTCAGTTCCCATTTGACGTCCACCTTCACTTTGGGGTAGGATTTCAGTACTGGCAGGGACGCTCTGTAACTGGCTTTTTGACCTGCCTGAAAATGAGAAATTGTTTTTTTTTTACCGTGTATGTATAGGCCTGTGATTGACCACAATAAACCATGATAAGCGATGATGTGACTTAAGGTGGTAATAAGCACATAAAGCCTAGAAGGAACTGGTTCTCAAGTGCAGCTGGCCATTCTACCTGTGATGCTCATGCCTTCGTGACGTTTTTCTTTAACGAAAGCTCAAGCTCATTTTATAATTCGAACCTGCGACCGTCACGACCTTCGACCACAATATACCACTGAGCTATCATCGCCTTTATAAATAGGAAAATATGTATGTATCATTCTGTACTTTTGTTTATAACGAAAATCTTTTTTTATACGACGAAGCCGGTATACATACGGCACACCTGATAGTAAGCGGTAATCGCGACGGTTGCAACACACGAGGCGTCATTAAAAAATCTCTTAATTCATCCCGTGGTTATCGAACTCTTCATACTACATGCTTTGTGCTGGCTCCTTGCTTACCTTGAGCGGACAAGTGAGGTTGTTGTCCTTGCAGGCATCAGGCTGCGGCAGCGGGAAGGGCACCGGCAGGTTCATGATGATGCCGTGCACTTCCGTCGATATCGACTTCACGTCCTTCGCTGTCAAAAGGACGTTTAAGTTCAATATTATTATTTAGAAATATGTTTAATTTTTTTTTTATACCACTAAGGTGGCAAACAAGCATACGGCCCGCCTGATGGTAAGCAGTTACCGTAGCCTATGGACGCTTGCAACACCGGGGGTGATCACTCGCGCGTTGCCGAACCTGAAATCTCTTCACGCCCTTTTTGAAGAACCCCATGCTGCATTTCATCAGCTAGAAGGATTTTTATAGACCTTAGTCGCGGAGAAAGTACCTATACCTTGTAAAAGATTTGAGTCCTATGAAAATAATATCCTGGGACCTGGGACATCCTGGGACATTCCTCACACACGGTCAACTGATCCCAAACTAAGCAGAGCTTGTACTATGGAAACCAGATAACTGATATAATACATATACTACATTTTGATTGTAAATACATACTTAATACACCCAGACTCAGGACATACATGCACACAAATGCATGTCCTGTGCGGGAATCGAACCCACGACCTACGGCGCTATAGACCAACTGGCCCGTCGCCAAAATTAACCTTATAGCTTTACAATAAGGTTCATCTGTTTAATCTAGCAAATTTTTTGAAGGTACCTACAGTTTGTAATAAATAGTAACTAACATGGTATAAAGTCGATGCTGATGGTAACATTTGAGTTCCTCTTCAGGATGCACTCCTTCGCATCTTGTTGACAGCCGCTCACGCCTGCGATCTCCACTGTTGCTAGCTTAGAGCCTGAAATTAAAGAAAAAAATACATTAGCAAGTACAAACTGCTATGATGTGGCCAGAAGGTGGTAAGCACACAAAGCCTAGAAGGAACTGGCTCTCAAGTGCAGCTGTCCGAACACACCGATAGGTGCTTGGCGACAGATTTTCAACTTGAGGATGGTAGCCAGCCAGATGGGTACTACACATCTTGATCGCGATGTTTTCCTTCACCGAAAGCTCAACCTCATTGTAGGATTCGAACCCGAGACATTCGTCTCGGTATCCGATGTCAGTACCACTGAGCTATCATCGCCTTAAATGGGATAATTAATGGGATATCTGCTGCTGAACATGGGCTTCCATTGTACTTAGATGAGTAATACGGTTTTTGGATTGCTTGAATCCAGTGCCTCCCAGCAACTCGATATATTAACTCTTTCAACATGAAAATCTACCATCAAGCTATACATTTCCAGTATAAGCTGATCTCGCATTGTATAGGATTTCCGTACAATGAGAGATCTGTACCACGAGTGTAAAGAATTGACGTTAATAAACGCTTACTAATTCATTTGCGTTAATTATAAATTTGTATGGGAGAAATTAGTACCATGAGTATTCCGCTAGAGGCGCTGTGCCAATTCCTCTAAAGAAATGTCGTAAACGCAAACTAATTAGTAAGCGTTTACAAACGTCAATTCTTTACACTTGGGGTACAGTTTATATTGGAAATGTATAGCTTCAACTGTAGCCGTGCGTACACTGACAGCTGTTAGTTAAACTTAGAGTTCTTTACTCTATATTCATCAGGAAATTATTTGGACTTCCTGTGATCGAACAGTCAAGCTACCACCCCGGTTGAGAGCTTGCTCACCGATTTGTCTAACTAAGGCTAATTTTCGGGCCGGCATCAATAAAAATAAAAAGTTACAGTGCTGGTGGTTTGGATCTTATCACTTGGCCTATAAGTCAAGTTTCAAGAATAGATAGTGTTGTTTATCGACTTTAACCTTAAACCGTAGGTTCAGGTTCTAAATTCAATTAATTTAATGTTGACAAAAAACATGACAGCTTTGATCAGTGAGCTGTCATTACTTAAAGTACTGACAGCTGGCTTTGATTGAAGTTTTATTCATTGCATTTTTATGCGTACTTAAGTACATACTTATGTGACATGAATGTTAATCGCATTATTGCTAATCGTAATAAAAACATGTAATTAACACAAAAAGTACCTAACCGTGCGTAGCTACATTAGTGTACAAACGCACCTATATGATTCATTCGATACCGCCATTGTATCGGAGTCGATCGAGCTTGTCCTGTGACGCGCGCGCGGTGTCGGAGGTCATCAGCAAAGAATTTAAAACGTCCAGAAGGATAGTCACCTCTATGGCAACATGAAATAAACAAGCCAGAATTGACAGTATTTGACAGCCGTGCGCAGTACAAACTGAGAGCGATTTGCTCAGGGAGCCCCTCAAGCGGAGTGAAATTAAATGTCATGCTTTAGTAAGGCGGATTATCCATCTGGGTAGAGGCACGATGCCCTATGAAAATCTTTGGTCATCAGTTACCGACCATACATTTATCAATTATTTATGGTATGACACACTATGACACAAATCTAATCACCTAGGTATATCCAAACCCCCTTATTCATAATGAAGTTATCAAACGTTGATTAGCTAAAATTCCTAAGTCTTTATCTGACACGTGACATTTGGTGATCGAAAGAGTGAGACGGGGCACACTATTACACTGATTTAGTTAAAAAGCGGTTATGAATAAGGGGGTTAATATAAATCAGCATACTAATGTAGTGTATTATGTAGGTACCTATTATGTTATAACGCATTTATAATAACATAATTTCTGGCTACTTTGCAACGTTTAAATAACTATTATGAATAGGTAGGTAGGTAAGTAATCATGTTTATAGCAATAATATCAACTGCTTCATATGCATCGTTATATTGTAACAGATTAAGATGCTAAACCGTTAAAATACCTCTTTATAATTTAGTATGATTAATTTGACTTTGAATACAATAAATAACAACGTAACAGGAAAATTTGGCGATTAAATAAACACAACATTTTAATGTAGGTCGCCCATCGCCATTATGGTGATACAATTCAGAGAAACTAAGATTTCGTGTTTTGTAGGTGGAAGAATAATAGACAATTTTACAGCAGATATTGATCACTATAGCATATTATGTGCATATAGATAGATAGAGGCACTGGGTCCATACAAGCTGATTGGTGGGCCCTCAAGTACGTGATCCACATAAAAAAATTACCTAAGTACTCAGCTATGCATATTTGCGGTGTTTTCCGCGATAATTTACCGTTACTTCCTCGTGGTCAAACTTTTTAGTCCAACTGGTTTGACCACGAGGAATTGTCTCCTTGTGGTCAAACTTCATTGACATTGCACCTTTTCAGCACGCTGTATACATGCAGTTCTTGTATGTTACAGTCATAGAAATTTAAATTTTCAATTAAATAAAAAAAAATTTTTTTTTTAATGAATACCTTTTTTTTTTAACTTATTTGATTCAAAATTCAAAATCATTTATTCGAATAGAGCTTCGCAGGCACTTATGATAAGTCTGAATCTAATACCGGTTCGGAAGGTTGCATTTGCTGAGAAGAGCCGGGAATAAACTCAGCAATAATAATAATACTCTTTTCAAAACAAGCTTAGATTCATTACATAATATTTACATTCTAATTGCACTGAAAACAATTGCGTGTGTAACATGAAGGTAACATGAGTGGGTCAAAGTAACGTAAAATCTTACAAAAGTATGTTACATTCTGGCAACGTTGTAAGAGTAATTGCTGAGTTTACTGCCGGCTTTTCTCAGCAAATGAAACCTCCTGAACCGGTATTCTAGGCTCGGACTGTACATATGTGGCAGCGAAGATCTATTGAATTTGGATTTTGTTTCAGTTGATAATATAACCTTTTCGGAAATATATCCAATATTCTATAATAATAATCATAATCCACGAGGCTGTTTCAAGTCAGAAGACATTAGATAAAGCCTCAATGCATTTTTCCTTCAAGAGTTGGACAAGTATCAGTGAGCTCAGCTCACGGCGAATAGAGTAGCTCTACGGAAGCTATTTTCAATGATAGTGGACTATGGAAAGGCTCTAGTTTGATCATATATGCAGAATAAATAGTAAACGAGCTAACATATATCACACAAGTCTTTGTAGAAATATATTTCTATACAGATTTTCAGGAAGTTTCTATACATATAATTATATAGTCATTGTTTACGTTCTATACCTACTTTGGCTGCCTAAAAAAGATTGGTAGCAGAAACTTAGTACCTACTTATTAGATTTTTCATAGGTAAAGGAACTAAAAGAAGGGCCATTATCCTGATGATGATGCAATGTTTGTGCTCTTTTCCGTTGAGGAATTCCATCATATCTTCAAAGTTCATGCTCGGATCATTTTATTATGGCTCTATAAAGCTAGATCAAATATAAAGCTACTCGTAAATTACTCTTTATTATAAATAATCCAAAAAAGTTGTTAACAACAAACAAGAAATCCGCTACATTTGTACAACTTAATTACTGCAATCACTAAGAAGCGATCTGTTCCAGGCAACCTTCGGTTTTTTACATGTAGATCATAATCTAGGCTTATCTGTGGTAAATACTCGTAGGTATATAGTCGTAGATCGACCTTAACTTGCAATAAAATAATTATACGGACCGGACGGTGACTGACTTAACTGTATGAAAGTGATTTACCGGGACTAGACCATAGACATATAAGAAGATGGACTAGACTCATATATAACTCGACACTGGCAAAAAATAAGTCCTAATAAAAAGGATATGCTTTCCATTCTGAAAACTAGTATAAGAAGAGAAGTAGATTAACTATGTATACCGACTACCCGTGCGCGTTATCTTGAGACCCGAATGGAATGCAACTCTCGCCTGCTTCCCCTGCACTTTTCTTATGGTGCCCGTATTGTTATAGCATGAAGCAAATAATCCCGTACAATACGGGAGCAATACTGTGTAATAGAATAGCACGCAACTGTAACGTCAGGGGGTAGTATAAGCCTAAGCGAAGGCGAAGGTCACGGTAAAGTAATTGTGTGTAAAGTAACAAACGACAACAGCTCCAAATGCTGCCCTCGAGAGCCAATGCCTTCTAGTCTAGTCTTAACGTTCTTAACACTTACTGTCACATCACTGGTGTTGAGATTGTAGTCAAACTCACGACTATGCCTACATCTGTTTTTGTTTATAAAAATAACAGTGCAAAAAAAACCGGTAAATGTGTGCCACAGCGATGCACATGTGTTATTTTATTGTAAAAACTTATATTTAATTATACTTTTTGTCTAAGCTTAAATATAATATATAGGTTACTTGATTGAAGCTCACCAAGATTAAGAAACTAATTAGGATAACTACTTTATCTATAGATAAAATCTATCCATGGGTGCAATAAAGTAAATAAAAAAAAATACAATAATCAATACTATCTATACTATACTAATAATAATATAATAAAGCGGAAGAGTTTTTTTTGTTTGTTTAAACAGGCTAATCTCTAGAACTACCAGTCGGATTCGAAAAATTCTTTCACCAATAAGTATTATAATTTAAGGCTAATTGTTATCAAGGGTGAAACCGCGGGGACGGCTAGTAATATAATGAAGCTGATGAGTGTTTTTGTTTGATTATTTGTTTGTATAAATGCGCGAATCTCTGGAACTACCAGTTGGATTCTAAAAATTCACCTAGTAATCTACTATATTGAATATATAGGTACCACGTATTTTTTATGTTTTTCATTATTTTCTGTATCACTCGCGCGTTGCCGACCCTACATAATCTACCATACCTACATACAATATACAATACAAATCATTCAATACATTCAAATATATGTACAAACACATTGGTTTGATTAATGTTATGTTTATTTCAATTTTGTTGGTAATGTGTTACCACAGGCATATAAGAACATACGTTATTAACGTATAATTAAATCTGTGGCTACCGCGCGCCGTATCAGCCGTATCTAAGATACGGGGCCCCCAAGGCCCCAAAGTGTGAAAGCAAAAAATAAAAAATAAAATGGCCTCAATTTGGGCTTCGTTCGCCACAGTCAGTTAGAAGGGCCCCAATAGATTTTGATACAGATACAGGTCCTCTAGGGCAAACTACGTCTCTGATCTGTGGTTACAAAATATAGGTAACCAAACAAAGAATAAGTACCTACAGACACCCATGTGACAAAATAGTGGAAGCAAGAGATATACTTACTTACCCTCTTATCAAATTCAATATTGTATATTACATATATTCGGCAATTTTTGTGAAAACCAAATTTTCGTGAATCACTGTTAGTTTTATTTGAAATACAAATAAATTATGTATTTAGTTTTCTCAAAAACAGCCTATTTCATGTATCCAATATAAGTTAATTGAACTCAAGTGGTCTAAATTAACTTAATAAATCGGCCAAACAAACCGTGCCTTGCCGATTATCCCACTACAATCATCAATGTAGTCCTGTTACAAATGTGACCAAAACTATCTTACAAACTATAAAATAAAAGTAAAATATTATACCGCAATCCGTGTAGAATTTTGCTTGGGCACTGGCCAGTAGCACTGTCGCGAAGAAAAAAGAATACATTTCGATAATTACAAAGTTTTAAATTAAAAAAAAAGGAAATACTATATTCGCGCGCTAACGTTCGTGCGACTCGCGCGTCTGTGGCAAACTGGCCGAACGGATGGACTATTGCTATTGTGTGGCGACCTTTATTGCTTTATAAAATGCGCCGGCGTCTGTCAAAGAGCAACTTGATAGAGGAGACAAAGGAATATCGGCGCTGACGTCTTTAATATCACTTTGTTTTGATGACCGACATATTTCTTTTTGTTCGAGAGTGAACTTAGTGAAATACGACCAAATCTAGAAATGTTTTAATCATAAAATGTTAAAATCGTATCAGTCTATATTGTATAAAAGCATAAGTATACAAACTACCACATACTTTGTTTTTTTTTGTCAGAGAAAATCGGATTGTCGACTGTTTGTCTGCAAAATAAGGTAGGTATTTAGAAAACATTTATAAAATTGCGACAGCATTTGTAGCGTCTCAAATCCCAATGCCAGATCAATGGAGTGTCCAATCTGTAATTGATTTAATGTTTGACGTACCACCGGAAGAGCATCGCTCTATTGGCGTTTCAGGAAAATTGAAATGAATACGCAATGGACATCAGGCCATTTTTTTGTGTTGTAAACAAACATATGTTTGTCCTTAGCTTACGTCCCGCGGTTTGACCCGCACATAACCTATCTATACAGAAAAACTTATGTCGATCCGTTGCTGCGTGACAGATGGACAAACCAACAAACATGCTTTCGTATCCCACTTCCTATCCTCGTCTGGAGACAACCTCGAGCAGCTGATGGTGACCGGGAATGTTGACCGAAAACGTCCAAGAGTTCGCAGCCAGATATGCACATCCCTGGAGACGAACTTCCACGACGTTCTTCATGCCGCCAAGGACAGAGTCAACTGGCGCGATATTATACGGAATAAAATGAGTTCTCGGGGGAATCACGACCCTCAGACATGAGGATACACGACGCGAGGAGGAGGATCCTCTACCAATACTACCAGTAAAACTATAAATGTTTTATTGAGGATGTGATTTGTGAAGATGTTTTTTAATCTTTCACGCAAAAACTTCTGAACGGATTTGGAAAAACTTTTCACCTTTAAAACACCGGGAAGTCGAGGTGGAAACTGGTTAATAATATTAGTAAGATGGTTTCTCCACAATATGTTTTTGTCTTGCTAAACCATATTAGCTGTCCCACACGGTTTCACCCGCGTTCCCGAGGGATCGTATGTTTTCCCGGATAAAAAGTATCCTATGGGTTAATCCAGAATATATTCTATCTGTGTGCCAAATTTAATTCAAATCCGTTGAGTGGTTTTCGCGTGAAAGTGGAACAAACATCATCACAAATCACATCTATACAACTTTCACGTTGATAATAGGATAAGTAGGATTGCAAATATACTGAGTAACAAAGAAATGGGTATATTTTGTTGTTTCATACATTACTTATTAGTTATTGTTTTTGTTTTTATGAGTTGGTCTCACTTAATCACTAAATAACCACTAAGGTGGCCAATAATAATAGAAGGAAACTGAAGGTAATATACTAAGTAAATCATTGATTGTAATAAGGTATACCTAGGTACTTTTAGGAGCGTACATACAGGTACATTGGACCACCTCGAAGTAAAAGAAATAGCCTCTTGCCAAGAAGAACTCTTTACAGTCGAACTATGTCTTCCAAACCGGTGGTGGCTTCAGTAGCTTCTTTCATAAGACCGTCACAAGTATACTCCCTAGGGCTAACCTGCATGGCTGAGCTAGCTTTTATGGCTTTCACTTTGACTTTGAAGTTGCGAAGAAAAAATGTTTCTTAGGTACTTAGTATGTATCAGATATCTGCTTTCCAGTTCTGATTTTTTCGAAAAAATCAGACCTCACCTCTCACCCCTCTGTGTGTGAAGAACATCCAAGGACTTATTATTTACATAAGAAATTCAAAATTCATAATCATTTATTCAAATAGACCTTCGCAGGCACTTATGAAAAGTCTGACTCAAATACTTGAATACCGGTTCGGAAGGTTGTATTTGCTGAGAAGAGCCGGCAATAAACTCAGCAATTACTCTTTTCAGGCAAACTTAGACTCATTACATTCTAATCGCACTGACAATTTCTTAATCTGTATTATATCAGTTATCATAATTTAATACCATCCAACAACACTTCAAATTGAGTTAAAAGTAAAGTCCACACGTTCAAAATACGATAATACTGTGTGTCATATACCGAGTAAAAGTGACGAATCGTTTGAAAAAAGTAGAAATATGAATGTACATTGTCACGCTACCAGAATTCTAACTGGTCACAAACGAGAAGATTTCGCGACATATTTACACGTTTCATTCAAACGTCGAAATATATATATTTATCCACAAATTACAGCTATCTGAGCAGCTATTTAAAGGGAGAAACTAGATAATTAATTTACGTATCAACGCACACTCAAATCATAAGGTCCAAAAACTTGAAATTTTACACAAGTGGCGTAGCTTGCCCTAGACAGGCCCTGTATCAAAGTTTGTTGGGGGCTTCTTCTACCTGACTGCGGCGAAACCTAAATGGAGGGTAAAGATTTTTATGAATTTTCGCTTACATACGTTCGGAGCCCCCAGCCTGGGGGCCCCGTATCTATGATACGGCTGATACGGCGTTAAGTCCGCCCCTGTTTGGCACACAGGTTTTTTACATAACGTAGGCCTTCGTTCTTAAATAAGTATTTTTACTACGTATAAAGTCCTGTGTTTGAAAAATTGAGAATCACGGATGAAACAGCGGTGTAGAAAGCTAGTCTGTCTAAAAAGCTGCTGTAAATAATGTGATATACTTACTTCCTTAAATTTTTAGGATCACCGACCTCACCGTCAAGTTTTATTGAATTTTCAACATCTCCAAGCTACTGAGTCCAAGACAATCGGATCGCTTCTTACTCCTGACTAGGGATTGCAATCCGGATACTTCGAAATCCGAAAATGACTGAAAAATCCGGATTTTAGGGTCCTATTATAAATCCGAATATTGAGAATAAAATCCGGTTTTTTCGAATTTTAATCTTAATTGATAATAATTGATGTTTAACTAAAAAATTTCATTAAATATCCAGTACATTTAGGTCAGTATTACTCTGAAATCTATGCACCGCTCGGCTCACACGCGGCTAGCTGCTACCGCTCATCCATCTAGCTAATAGTTAAGTCGGCCAGTGAGTCTTAGATGGAGGCGATGCGCGCGCGGCGCGAGTAACAACTCTTTGCACAACGTAATATCAAGAATGATAGTTCTATATAGTCGGGTTACCGCTGAAAGCATTTTGTACATCGGCTTTACATTTGGCATCGGCATACTTTTGAAAGGGTCTGACACACCCGCTTTCTAAGCAAGCTTCCTTCATATGAAATCTCTGGTGGTTTGTGCGCTTGGATTTCCAATTTCCTGAGCGAACGGTCTATTCATGTATTAATGTAGGCTCCTACTTTCCAAAATATATCCTTGCCAATATGCGATCGGCTTGATCTCCTAGGCATAACATTAACAGCCAAAATAAACTTTGGCTGTTCTATTGAGTCGAAGGCAGAAACAGCTGCCAGAAAGCTGGGTATCCTCTCTAAGGTTAAGCGGTACTTCACGCCTGGGCAGTTGCTCCAACTTTATAAAGCACAAGTCCGGTCATGCATGGAGTACTGCTGCCATCTTTGGGATGGATCAGCTAAGTACCAGCTTGAGGCCCTCGACTCAATAGACCGCCGAGCCAGGAGACTCATCGGAGATGAGTCTTTAATTAAGGCAAAACTCACGAGCCTCGACCATCGAAGAAAGGTTGCTTGCTTATCGGTTTTCTACAGGATATATTTTGGAGAGTGTGCGCAGGAATTGTTCAACCTAATTCCACCATCCCCATTTTTACACCGAACCACAAGACGCCGGGAAAATTTTCACCCGTACGTTGTTGACATACCGAAAATACAGACACAGCGTTTTGCATCCTCATTTATAATGCGGACAGCAAGGGAGTGGAACTTGCTTCCGGCGTCTGTGTTTCCTGACGTCTACAATCTAGGAACTTTCAAGGCCAGAGTGAATAGGTTTCTTCTGGGTAAGCGTGTTTCATCTTAGGCTTCGTCATCGCCCCTTATGGGCGGGTCAGTGGCCAAACGCAAACCCATTTAATTAAAAAAAAAAAAAAAAAAAGTCATAGACGGTTGTTCGTCGGACCTTTTCGCAATCAATTCCACAGAGATCAGATTCAGTTTTCTCTGCAACTTTATTTCTGCTGCATATTAACGATCTGGTGAAGCACGGTATCTTTGGGTACGTAGACGATAGCACCGTTGTCATAGATCCAATTGTTGCGAGAGGCCATGGTAGAGCGTTTGAACGTAACATTACAGGCAGTCTCCGATTGGAGCAATGCCAATCTGGTCACTTTTAATGCCACCATGACGCAGGTGTGTCTTTTCACCACCAAACGGAGCCCTTTCCACCAGGCTCTCGCCCTCGACTCAATAAACCGCCGAGCCAGAAGACTCATCGAATATGAGACTAATTATGACGAAACTCACGAGGCTCGACCATCGAAGAAAGGTTGCTTGCCTTATCGGTTTTGTACAGGATATATTTTTGAGAGTGTGTGCAGGAATTGCTCAACCTTATTCCAACCACCATCCCTATTTTTACTCCGAACCACAAGACACGGGGATTTTTTTTCTTTTGTATCCTCAATTATAATGCGGACAGCAAGGGAGTGGAACTTGCTTCCGGCGACTGTAGTTCCTGACTCTTAGAATCTAGGGACTTTCACGGCCAGAATGAATAGGTTCCATTTGGGTTAGCGTGCTCCACCTTAGGCTTCGTCATTATCCTTTATGGACGGCTCAATAGCCAAATACAAGCCCATTTTTTTTTTTATATTACTTGCAGTTTAATTGAATTTTTATTCAAAAGCAAGCAATGGAAATACAATAAAATAGAACATCTCTCTTCAAACTACTAATAATTAAGCATAAACTACGCGTACAGTTTAAAATTACAAATTATTGCAAAAAAATACAAAACTCCGAAAAATCCGGATAATCCGGATTTATATGTGATGATAAACATTGAATCCGGATTTGAAAAAAATCCGGATTTTGCAATCCTTACTCCTGACACAGACCTGCTAAAGATGCAGGAAGGGAACGTTTAGTGACCATCCGGCGACTTTAGTAATGCTCTTGAGAAATGAAATATCCAGTGCGTTTGGTCTTGCCTGCCTCTTATTCCGCCTCAAATGGCTCTTTATCAAAAACAGTGTTTTGCAATGGGCATAAAGGTGTATAACGCGATACCAAATGAGATTAAAATACTTTCACTGACGCGTTTTAAAGGTAAATTGGTACAGTGGTTAAAATCTAAAATTTTCTATGACATCACTGAATTCTATAATTGTTAGACTTTTTATTTTTATTTTCTTTTGTGATATAAAATTGATTGATTTTGTTTTGTTCTTAGATTAAATTATAATTGAAATGTATTAATCATGTAGATTAATTTTAGTCAATATCAATATAAATTTGTGAATAATAATTTAAATAGACAATCTTAATCCAATTTATTAACAATGTGTATTTGCATGCTTATGAAAAGCTAAATGTGCTGAATCTATTGTATAAATATAAGACCTTAATGTAAACCACGTTTAGAGCAAATAAATAATATTCTATTCTATTCTATTCTATTCTTATAATGCCCTAAGACTGTGAAACTAATTAAGTAATAAATTGTGAATTCACCACCTTCCACCTTCATCATTAGACCCTGGGCACCACACAAGGCTATAGTTATTTTCAAGCCAACTTAACCGGACCCAAATACGATGGGTTTTTCACATGTCGTTCAGGAGTTCTTATGAACACCTTCCACCTTCATCATCAGACCCTGGGCACCACACAAGGCTGTAAAAAGGCTTTAAAAATGTCTGCTGTCACTCAATAGCGAATATTCTGAACGATAACAAAAGTTTAGGAATGAGATCTAAAAAAAAATCGCCTTTAGGAAATTCTATTAAAGCAAAGCATGCTTTAATAGAATTTCCGTTTTTGTCACGAGCTGATGCATCAAACACTGGTATTATTTTGGTGGTTAAACTAAACGTGTTAACCACAGCGTGAGTATCGTTTCAAAAAATAAAAGACTTAATACGAGATCGACTATAATTTTCACGGTGATCTGAGGGTCTACTACGAAAAACGATATAGTTACGATTATAGTTGTGAAATATTAACCAATAGAATTGCTGCAAAACTGACGAGACGTACATTTTGTGCAATTCTATTGGCTAATTGATTGACAACGATGATCGGGCTATCGTGTATCGTTTTTCGTAGTATAGGTCCTGTGTCGCTCAGTTATTGAAATCGTACATGGAGGATATTATTCGAGTCACCGCGTCGATCCTAATCAAGAATCGCGTGACAGTACCACGGTTCCGAGAATGGGTGTTGAATGTTTTGTTGTTGACTTTATACATTTATTTGGTTTGCAGTTGGCGAAAAATCCGTCCATAAAAGACGATGACGAGGCAGAAGATTGAGGATTTTAGTCCAGAAAAAGCGTATGACGGTCCCGGAAAAAACGTTGTGTGTGATTTAAGTTCTCTAATAAATATTATTCTATTCATCGTTTAATTTTGCGTTATATTATTTTCTTTACCTGTCTACTTAGTAAGAAAAGACAAAAATCAATGTTGTCTTATTCAGACTATCCATTTAGATTAGTTTGGTCGGTTTTGAAGCCAGAAGAAGTAGTAATTGGTAAACCTAAGGGACGTGTTATTATGGTAAATAGAAAAGAGTGTCTAATAATAACTAGACAAGTGATCCATTCAAAGGGTGGTCAATGACACGACGAATATCGCTCTGGATAATTAATGAAATGAGGAAAATACATTCACGAAAATTATTAGGAAAAATATAGATCGTCATCAGTTTGTACAGAGGAAGTGTATTTGTACCTTGCTTGCTTATATTATTATATTGTGTAGAATTTAGGTACCTAAACAATAACTTTTATTAAATTTTATATTGCAAACAAGCATACGACCCGCCGCCGCCTGATGGTAAGCAGTTACCGTAGTCTATGGACGCTTGCAACACCAGGGCCGTTAGTAAACGATCAACCTTTGTATGGGTTTATCGTTTACTAACGATGACGATTGTCGATAACCATCTTGTCTAGGGGGGTTGGGGTGTTACTAACGCGTTGCCGTGTCTTTATTTTAACGTGTACGCTATAGTGTTTTTATTTTTTACAAAACAATTTCAGAAAATTTCGGCTTCACCGTAATGGGTCCAGGCTATTCGTTACTCCCCGAACCTGGGTCTCTACGGTACGGACTGTAAGTACACTCTATAGTTAGTTTACAGAATGAATATTTTGATATGGCTTTATTTTCGAATCTATGTTGGTTTTTCCACAATGGAACAATTATGGACTGTTAAAACGATGGTAATTTCAATTTGTTTTTTACTGAAGATCAACCTTACTCATTTCAACCCTTAAAGGGCCTTTGTACCCCTAAGGGGTAAACTAAATGGATCTGCGGGTTGAAAAACTAGTAGAAGATAAAGGTTTAAGTTTGTGTGTTTGTTTGTGCGGATATAATATTTGTTATTGAAAATCACCTGTGATGGTTAAACTTAATATACTACCTTGGGCTTTTATCTCGAGAATACATTAAATTGTAACGCGAGTAAAACCGCAGAGTTGAACATAACCAGTGAGATATCCTTATGAAATTACACAAAACACTCGCAATTTCAATTTGTATGTAGTGGGTGCATTCACGTCGTAAGACAACATGTGAGGGACACCCATAAAGCTGACCACGCATTATTCTAGCTCGACCTATTTTGGAACTGTCTGTTGGCTATGATATGGGAAAATGTGGGATATTTCTAGAGAGATAAATTAACCTTTTAAGAAATAATTGGACTGTTTTACAAAAAACTTAAACCGACTTCAAAGTACACTAAGAAGTAATCAAATCCTGATCTGATGACAATGGGACCAAACGGAAAGTGTACCCTTCCAGACAAAAAAAGAATTTTCCAAATCGGTTCATAAATGACGGAGTTATGAGGTAACACACATAAAAAAAAAAAAAAAAAAAAAAAAAACATACATCCGAATTGAGAACCTCCTCCTTTTTTTGAAGTCGGTTAAAAATAAACCGCCTTCATAGTATACTAAAAAGTATGAAATAACTCACTGACACTGTTTTGAAGTGAGCGACATCGCATGACGAATAGAATAGAAATTTTTTCGCTTTTGCAAATCCCTAAGTATGGCAAAGCACGCAGGCAATTCGATACTTTGAAATAAAATTGTGACTTAAAATGACTGAATTTATTACCTAAGATATGTCACCACAGGAGATTATAATATACTAGCTGCCCGGCGCGACTTCGTTCGCGTAATACCCTACCCTACCCTTCATTTAAACCTTCCCCGGACTTCCACGAATAGTTCAAACCCAAAATTAGCCAAATCGGTCCAGCCATTCTCGAGTTTTAGCGAGACTAACGAACAGCAATTCATTTTTATATATATAGAAGATAGAAGATAGAAGATGGAGACTCTATGTATTGTTCAGAAGCCATTATTTTTTTAAATAATCGCAATTTTTATTATTTAGCATTCTGGGAAAACAACCCTTAAAATGTCGATATACAATTTCGTAGCACTAATAAAAGCGATTCCTTACAAAAAGTTTTCAGATTCTGTTGAAAAAGTAATTAATTAATTATTAATTGTTTCTGCTCAATAAGTCTGAGTGAAGTTATTCACAAGTTGGATTCGTCATTTCTTCTGCAACTAGCTGTTCCCCGCGGTATCACTCGTATACCGAATAAAAAAATATCTTGTCTCTCTCCATCCCAAGCTACGTGCGTGCGTAATTTCAGCCGTTGAGATGTCAAGACATAACAAACAAACAAACAAAAATCATTTTCGCAGTTATAATATAAGTTAGGACCACGTTACTCGTTATTATCTTATACTTTAGTCCGTTTTAGAACCGTGTAATAATAAAATACGAATAGGTACACACGGCTACAGATCAAGCTATACGTTTCTAGTATAAGCTGACCTCCCATTGTACGGAAATCCTATACAATGCGAGTTCAGCACATACTGGAAATGTATAGCTTGACCTGTAGCCGTGTGTACAAGAAAGCAAGTTGATAGTACATTGTCATCCAGTTCCGATCTATGTTTAAAGATTTAAACCTCTAGCTCAGGGATCAAATTAGATTCATTTAGATTCTCCAATTACAACAAACATACATTTGGGGTACATTTTCTAAAATTTTATAACTTGAGGTTTTAACAATTTTAACCAAGTTCTCATTTATAATATTTTGTGAGAGGTAGAGCATAGCGTTTATTCGCTCAAAGAGCAGCTCGACTGGGGAAGTACCTCCACCTTACAGAATACCGCAGCCAAATAACTTTATGTTGTGTAAAGTTGTGTTCCTGCGCGTGAGTAAGGTCGCAAGAGCTCATAGGGGAGGGGGGAAAGGTCGGTAACGCGTGAGCGATGCTTCTTATGTTGCAAGCGTCCATATGGCTACGGTAACCGCTTACCATCAGGTCAAAAAAGTTTACCAAAGAAGATTACGTTTATGTTAAATATCGCACAATATAGTCGGCAGTACCCGCCGTACTACGCCGACCCCGGCTCTAGCTTATCGGGCAGTTAGCTGGATTGCAAAATTTGTACTAAACAGAGGGTTTAGTGGGAGTTTGTATCCTTATTGCTATTTTTTATCATGAGAACGTTAACTCTAATTTGTTTGACTTTAGAATAACGCTGCCTAGCGGCCGTTGCCGGCGCCTGGTCCAACGCCTTACAAGAAAGTTTTCGCCAAAATATTAAAAAAGGTGGTAAATTAAAAAAGAACACCTCCTACCTGAAATGTCTCCCTAATCTATGTAAGATGGTCCCCCTACATAGTGTGATACCTTTTATCATGACACGAGTGTTATTACGAGCATAACTTGCTTGTGCTCGTAATAAAGTGTATGTCGGGCACTTACCTGTCTGGATTAAAGGAGTTGGACCCACTGGAGACATTTATGATGTCTTTGGAAAGGTCTTTTAGACACCACTGATAGTTCTTTGGAATATAATTGTAAAAGCAGACGTTGGTCCCATAGAGGCCTGTCTCACTACCGAAGTCAATAAAGCGACAATACAGCAAGTGTTTATAGGCTACGGCAATCGCTTTCCATCAGTCGGGCCGTATGCTAGTAAGCGTAGTTATACCGAGCAATCCAATTCCGCAACTAGTCATTGATTTTGCACTTATTTTAACAGTAAGGACCAATCACTGCATCGTATTCTCTACTTGGCCAATCAGAGCGCATACATGTCTTTGACTAATGCCCTGTTTCTATAAACAAAAATTAATCGTTTTGCTTACCAATGGTATGTTTTTTTAATGCCAAACTGGGCATATAGATAATTTCGTAACCTACTTCCATATGGGAGAGTCTGCTATGCAAAGCTTTGGGGTCTTTGTTTCATTATTAGTAAAGATATAAGAGTCTTAGATTTAACCGATAACGGTCCGTAAATTATAAAAATCGGCCATTAGTCAATCAGAGTGCATTGGCTTGTTTGCTATCTTATTATTTTAAGGGAACCGACACACTCTAGTAAAGAGCACAAATAACAACAGATGTACAAATTCGGCTTCGGGCTCACAACCGAAACGTAGAGCATTCATCGGCTATTAGAGACGATTGATGCAATGAGGATGTGTTCGGTTGTCTATAAACGATTGAGACGCAATTGTCGGATGCTATTTACTACCGATAGATTTGAATTGGATATGTATGTGTTATATATCCTGGGACATTCACAGACACGAATCCCGAAATAAGCAGAGCGAGTTGAGTTCTCTTTTGCATATATTTCTTTGATACAATATTAGTTCCGTGGTCTAAAGTATCGTCAGACTAACTTTTTAAATCGGTTCGGTAGCTTATCGGTTAAGATTTATTAAAATTAAGACTTATATCTTTACTAATAATGAAGCAAACCTCAAAGCTTTGCATAGCATACCCTCCCATATGGAAGTAGCTATCACAGGTAAAATTAGCTTACGAAATGATCTACATGCCCAGTTTGGCAATTAAAAAAGCCTATCATTGGTAAGCTAAACGATTCGTTTTTGTTTATTGAAACTGGGCATAAGTCTTAAAACGTAATGATTAAACTTCATCGTCTTCATCAGGACCATCCTAACTCTCTCTTAATTAAAATACATCATTATTTTTACTAGCTTTCCCCAATAGATTTCTGGAAATCCTATCTTCCTTCCTTCAAACTAGATCCACCATAAGTTTACGTAGTGAGTTGTTTGCGAGTGTTACAGGTATGTATATTAAATAGATCATTTTTTTATCATTGTCAAAGATAAGAGCTTTCGGTAAAAGATAATATAAAAATCCTAACACGGTATTAGAGTCTTCCGAACCGGTATTAGAATCAAAATTACATTCATATATATGCCTGCGAGGTCTGTTTGAGAAAATGTATGAATTTGAATATCGGTGCCTCTTTGTATGCCTCCTCCAAATTCTTTCAAGACTCTCTGTTACCGCCTTGGATAAACCAAACCTTGCCTGCATTTTTACCAGCCCACCGTCTTTGGCCTGCCAATATTCCTTTTGCCTGCTGTCCATCGTGTTGTTTGAATAGTCCTACAGGGGGGCTAAAAAGACCGGTAAAGCAATATTGCTAATTAAGGAATTGCACGTGAGATGTATTGTATAACCAACTTAGGTAATTTAATTCAAATTGTATCGTTTCACCCATTTAGCCAGGAACAGGAAGCCGTGTTCGACGATCCGATCTAATATATTTTTAATGCAAGCAGGTAGTTATATGTTAATATTTGTATAATAACACTGGCTAATCGGTGAATTGTAGTTATTTTACATGATTTGATATCAAGGTTAACAATACCTACTAGGTATACCAATTACAATCTACCTAGGTTGTTTTTTTAAGTGTATATTTGAGCAGTTCTGTATTACTATAGTTACTAGGTTCTGTATTAAGTATAAGTGCATGGTAATGCATTTATGTACAAAATTTACTGTTTTCTTCTTTTAAGTTTTAAATATTGATTATAAATAAGTAGGTAAAGTATTTTTGTAGATGAATGATTAAATAAAACCAACGTGGAATTATTTTAAATTACATTTATTGAATATTTCCAAACACAAACGAATTTGACACATTTTTTTGTTCAGGCATGTTTGCCACCATTCGGTTATTTAACATTTTATTTTTATTAATTCTAAATAAATAATACGAAGGTTTTTCACAAACATTCACTTGTCTTCTTACAATATTTCATATTTATATAATATATAATCTAATGCGATCGTATTAAGTGGTAAATTAGCTTTATTGAATTTGGATCTCGTACCTATTGTAGAGCTTAATCATTTTTCTTTCGGGAAAAGTCAATTAGACAAATTCATTAGGTTTAAAAAAAGTCGAATTGCCAACCTCCTACTTTTTAAGCTATGGATAGAATAAAAAAAAAGAAGAGCCAAATTCAATAATAGCCTTTAGAATTCTCATAAAAAACTGAAGTTTCAGTTTCAAAGACAAGAAAAAGAGACGATAATAAATATTATAATATCCTATCTATTCCTTCTTATAATATATTCTATGATATTAATACAAATAAAAAACACGACTGCAGTTAGAAAATTTAAAACATACACTCGAAACACATAACCCTCCTTCCGGGTCAGTCGGGTAAAAATGACAAAAATGTTTGTCATTACAAAATGAGATTAAAGATTTTAAGAGAGGTAGAGCATAGCGTTTATTCGCTCAAAGAGCAGCTCGACTGGGGAAGTACCTCCACCTTACAGAATACCGCAGCCAAATAACTTTATGTTGTGTAAAGTTGTGTTCCTGCGCGTGAGTAAGGTCGCCAGAGCTCATTGGGGAGGGGGGAAAGGTCGGTAACGCGTGAGCGATGCTATGTGTGTTGCAAGCGTCCATATGGCTACGGTAACCGCTTACCATCAGGCGGGCCGTATGCTTGTTTACCGAATTAGTCGTATTAAAAAAAAA
This sequence comes from Achlya flavicornis, assembly GCA_947623365.1. Classification (NCBI taxonomy): domain Eukaryota; kingdom Metazoa; phylum Arthropoda; class Insecta; order Lepidoptera; family Drepanidae; genus Achlya; species Achlya flavicornis. The sequence continues at coordinate 14,026,058 of OX392482.1, forward strand.
AAAAAAAAAAATTGACAAATTGTGATCGTATTTTTGACATATAATCGGGATGACATAAGAATACCTACACACTTTAGGCTACGCGTCGATAGGCTACGGTAACCGCTTACCATCAGGAGAGGCCGTATGCTTGTTTGTTACCATAATAGCTTGTATGTATTTAGAAGTTATGTAATACAAATAAACAGACAAAAATACAAATATGAACACTTATTGCGCGCAGTCGTGTAATAATTATGCTAAATTTGAAAAAGCTGAATAAAGCGCTAGAATTTCATATAAACAATATTAGGATTATATTTAAGTACATAAGTTTTACTCTTAACAAATAATTTGACTAGAATAATGTGAGGTAAGTATTATAAAAAAAAAAAAAAACTTACTAATTTGTACCTTAGTACGATAAGTTAATGTTGATACATTAATGAAAGTCCATTCTTTAGGATAATAAAAAAAAACTATCTGTGAATTGATCAATTATGTACCTACCTAAAAATTAGAATCACTTAAATTAATACAATAAAAATAATCTACAGATATTTATTACTCATCTAACTACATTTCAAATTACATAACATAACATTGTTCCTGAAATGCAAAAAATAAATCAGGCAACGACATATCCTGGCTTCCTTTATTGGCGGTAAAGTACCGGAATAACTGCGGGGGTTTTTGATATTTGCCATTAGAAAATGGCATATTAATAACATACTTATTAGTATCATATGAGTATAATTGTTCGTTAGACCGTTGTGTGTTGGGTGCAGCGGACTTGCGGCGCTCCCGCCACGCGGATGGGTGTGCGCGTGCGTGCTTACCGGCCGAGCTCGGTCCACAGCAGCTCGGGATTGTGATGGTTTGCCCCCGGGTATCCCCCGTCCGCCTTCACGAACGATCTGCGGTTGTAAGATCTACGTACAACGATATTTTAGATTTTACTTTTAATATACAATTTATTATATCACAAGATTAGAAGTAGGAATTCGAGGACTACAATCTCATTATGGTCGGTGATGATGTGGCCGAAGGTGGTAAGCACACAAAGCTAAGAAGGAACTGGGTCACATTTTGTGGTCACTTTGGATGCCGAGACGAAGGTCCCGGGACAATTAGCTCCCGGTGAAGGAAAACATAGTACAGGCTACTTTGTCGTACCCATATGCCTACCAACCTCAAGTTGAAAATCTGTCGCCGTCACGGTGTGTTCAGACAGCTGCACTTAAGAGCTAGTTCCTTCTAGGCTCTGTGTGCTTACCACCTTACCACCTTACCTTACCACCTTCTAATACATCACTTACCATGGCGGGATTGCGGGCAAACACAGTGAAAAAAAACACGCTCGACGACATTTTGTAGTGGGTTTGTGACGGTAGTACTCAGGCGGGTACTAATTAATACCCTACCACGCAATGGTCCACCCGGTGGGAGGTCGTCCCACGCTTTCTAGCACGTGGTCGCCACTCGAGAACCTTTCTTCCCCAGCGGTTATCGGCTCTTCGAGCGATGTGGCCTGCCCATTGCCACTTCAGCTTACTAACTCTACGAGCTATGTCGGTAATTTTTGTTCTCTTACGATCGAATGCCCGGAGTGTATAAAAATATATATAAAATAGATTATTATAAACAAGCCCACCTGATATTGGTGACTGGTCGTAGCGGGCGCAGAGTGTGGATGTTCCTGATGCCAGAGCCGCCGCCACCTCCTGCCGACCACATCAATACCATTTCAATACAGTGGACAATTATTCAGGAAGATTATGTCAGAAGGATGACAGGGTAGGCGGGTCATTTAAAGGTAAGTTGCCTATACTGGGTGGAGATTTCGGGATGGCATATTTTCGAAACCTATCTTGAATTAGTCATGCTGAACAACTTTTACTATGGGACCAATAGTGAAATATAAAAAAAAAAATACTTTTCATTGTTTTCATACATTATGATCGAGCATGTCATTTTGGCGAACCGAGCACGAGCCGAGCCTCGAACGTTCACACTGCGAGCACGATTCGCATAGCGTGGACGGGCTTGCGAGCGTCGAACGAGCGCGATTGTCAGTTTTTTCACGAACAAAATGATTCGCATCGTGCTCGTTGTAGGCTCGTTGTGGGTTCGTTCGTGGCTCGGCTCGTGCTCGATTCGCGTAGCATGGACGCACCATTAGAGTAACAACCCTAATTGCATGAGCATATAATCTGTTATTTCTGCGGCGTCCCATCCTCTTAAACCTGTTTATCTTTAATGTTTCTAATCTAAAAGTCCATCTACTTTAAAGCAGATTAATCTATGCCAAACATATGTTTTCCTGCTTCCTACTTCCTGCATACTGAGCTGACTATCCTTAGACAAGTTTAATTGGCACTCGTACGGCGTGGAGTTCAATGGAAGCGGTAAGGTCACGCCACATGCGTTGTTTGAATTATGATCTCTGTACTAGACATAGGTAGAGCGCTTAGCGTTTATTCGCTCAACTCGACTGGGGAAGTATCCACCTTACAGAATACCGGAGTCAAATAACTTTATGTTGTGTTCCTGCGTCTGTTTTCATTTGTGTCTATGATTAGGTACCTATATGTTTTCGTTATCGTTAATTATTTGGAATAAAAAGCCAAACATAGATTGTCCAAAAAATATTTAAAAAATGTAACCTTGCTGAGTTTCTTGCCGGATTCTTCTCAGTTGAAGGCTGAGTTGTGACCTCCATAAGTACCCTTCTTGGGCCTAAATTGAATAAATGGCTTTGACTTTGACTTTGCGCGTGAGTAAGGTTGCCGCTGGCTGGCCGAATAAATAAGCTCAGAGTCACTCAGCGAGCTATGGAACGAGCTATGCTCGGAATTTCTTTACTTGACACCTATGGCACCTTGACATATATGGGGGCCTATGTTCAGCAGTGGATATCCATAGGCTGATATGATGATGATGAAGGTTGCCAAGCTACCTACGGTAACCGTCTACTGCCAGGCTGAGCGCATGCTTTTTTACCGATTGTAGTATAAAAATAAATAAATCATTTAAATAACAGTGCGATAAGTCTGGTTACCTCACATTGTAGTTTTAATTATGTGCTCAGTTTTTTATTACGATATGGAAGCCCAATCCTAATCCTAACTAATATTATAAATGCAAAAGTGAGTTTCTTTGTTTGTAACGCCTTCACGCCTCAACTACTCAACTCAACGGATCATCATGAAAGGCATGCAGATAGCCTATGGTATGGAGATGGACATAGGCTACTTTTTATCCCGGGAAAGCGGGAGAAACCGCGGAGACAGCTAGTTAAATATAATGTAAAGTGTATTTTACTTTCTATTATGGTAATTATTAGGACGTGCGCTTATGTGCATGATTATAATATATATTTTTATTTTTAACGTTCTTTGTTCCCCCGAGTCCGATTCGCTCTTGGCCAGTTTTTAATTTGTATAGACTTCAGTTTGAATATAATTTCATCATAGTGATGATGATGTCGAAGGTGGTACACGCAGTCATGACATGCAATAATATGCTACTAGTAAGGAGCTATTTTAGGCCATTACACGGCTATAGCCAGGGGCTCTACCGCGTAACTTTGGTGGTAATCGTAACGAACACCATTAATTATTTCATCCAATGACGCGCACGCGATACGACGCGACGATGACCAATCTTGGGCCCTGATTGGAAGAAATTCATTAATGGTGTTCGTTACGATTACCACCAAAGTTACGCGGTAGACCTATTTTCGGGGGGTGACTATCCTATCAATGTTTGTATATTTATATCTGATACAGTAACTTCTAAATTTGCAACACCTGCAGGTAAACCTCGTGAACAACCTCGTAACGATGGCGGTTGAAGAATAAATATGTTGGTCATGCACGCTTGTCAGGAAACTGAGCCCTTTGCAAAGGTCAACAGTACCTCGATAGAGTGGTAGAGCTACCGCTAACATCGCTACCGTCACAACACGTGTTATTTTTGTCGACTTCCTTAATTATAATGATTATGATCCTTACTGATTTAGTGATGATTTGTATGTATAACTAGCTTTCCACCTGCGCCCCCTTCTTTACCCCCTTACCAACCATACTCTATCCTACCCTACCTTACCCCACACCACCCTAACCTTTTTTTTTTTTTTTTTTTTTTTTTTTTTTACGTGGGGAAATCCTCATGGATACCCGGGCACTCCGGGGGGAACGTCCGGGTTATGTCAGACTCCTACTGACTAAAACCCCACGGCGTTCCTACCTGTCGCTGCCGGCTGGATATACGGGGGCGCCGAAGCATTCGTCCGCGTATCCAGCAGCGACGGCCTGATCGGAGGCCTCCTCTTCATCGACGGCAGAGACCGGAGCTCTTGTCTCTGCCGTCTCCTCCTGAGTAGCGTGCGGGAACACACGCTCCACTACTCGGGCCCGATGTTGATGGGCGGCAGACTCCCCCGAGTCCGCCACCCTTGGGCCCATGTTGGGGGGAAGGTGGCTTAAAAAAGCCGCCCTCCGACGCCCGGTTCTCCTGCGGCGGATAGCCAGGGTGGTAGTATCCTCCCTGTCACGTTCCGCCGCCTCCTTTGCAAGCAAAACCCGCTCGCAGAAGGAGTGGAGTGCGTCCCACGATCTCTCGCTGTCAACCACAGCGCGAACCACGCTCGGCAGCGAGAGATCTGTCCCCACTTCGGCGCAGAGCTCGCTGCGCTCGCTTGCCCAGGCTGGGCACACCTCCAACGTGTGCTGGGCCTCCTCCTCGAGGCACCCGTCACAGTGGTGGCACTCGGCGGTCGGCTCCCTCCCGGCAATCCGACACAGATACCTCCCGAAACAACCGTGTCCCGAGAGGATCTGCGTCAACCGGAAGGTCAACACGCCGTGTCTCCGCTCCAGCCACTCATCCAACACTGGACGGATGGCCTCGATGGTCCTTAGACCCGCACTAGGGTGCTCCAGCCTGGACTTCCATTCCTGGATGGCGAGCGCGCGCAATTGCGCCCTGCACCCCTCCACCTCGCGTGGTGCCGGCGTCTCGCCTAGGGCCAGCGCCTCCTTACGCCAGAAATAAACTGACGCGAGGGCTCTCGCCTCGAGGTCCCATGGCAAGGAACCGGCCAGCACACACGCCGCTTCGCAGGAGATCGTGCGATATCCCCGTATTGCCCTGATCGCCACCACCCTCTGCGGTCTCCGCAGGACGGCGATATTGCGGCGATTCAGGGCCTCCGCCCATACGGGAGCTCCGTACGTCACCATTGATCGCACGATCCCCAGGTACAGCCGCCTACAAAGGGCGCCCGGTTCGCCAGTATTCGGCAGCAGCCGCCCGAGAGCAGCTGCCGCGCCCATCACCCTTGGCACCAGGCACCCGAAGTGGGCTGTGAAGTCCCACCGACCGTCGAGGACGAGACCCAGGTATCTCATCGTCGGCCCGACGTCTATGCGGACTCCACTCACGATGATATGGGCATCCCGAGGTGGCGCGTGCCGAGGCCCGTGAAAACACAGGGCCTCAGACTTGCTGAGGGCCACCTCCACGCCCAACCGTCGTATCCGGCCCACGAATTGCGCCACTCCAGCAGTGGCGCGGTAGGCGGCTGTACTATACCTCGTGCCGCGGGCAGTGACCAGGGTATCGTCGGCGTAACACGTTACGTCGACACCCTGTATACACGGCACCCGCAGCACCCAGTCGTACCCGATGTTCCACAGGAGCGGACCCAGAACCGAACCCTGCGGAACACCGCACGACATTTCCCGTCGGCCCCAGCCCTCGTGGCCGGGGTAGACCACCGACCTTTCGGACAGGTAAGCCCCGATGACTCGGCGCAGGTACAGTGGCACTCCATGATACCGGAGCGCCTCCAGTATGCAGCTCCAGGGGAGGGAGTTGAATGCGTTGGCGATGTCGAGTGACACCGCCAAGACAACCCCACCCCGGGAAACCACCTCCTGCGCTTGGGACTTAACCCGCAACACCGCGTCGATGGTCGATCGACCCCTGCGGAACCCAAACTGACTCTCCGCCAGATCCGGACCCACACCCTCTAGGTGCTCGACGATCCGCCCAGCCACAACTCTCTCAAAGAGTTTGGCAATGTCGTCGAGCAGTACGATGGGCCGGTAGGCGGAGGGAGACTCCGCTGGACGCCCTTCCTTCCGGAGGAGAACCAGTCGGCCCGTCTTCCACCTCTGTGGAATTATGGCTTGAGCCAGACAGGCGTCGAATAGTCCCCTCAATCGAAGCTCCAGGGCGTCGGAGTTCAGGGCCAGGGCCAACACACGTCCCGGAACGCAATCGGGGCCGGGGGCCGAATTTTTGGCACGAAGCCTCAAAACGGCCGCACCCAGCTCCCCCTGCGATACTTCCGGGACCACCTCAGTCACGTCCGGTAGTAGGGGCGCCGCAGCACGCACAACCATCGCCGGGGGAAGGTGTTCCTCCCTGTGTGGAAACAGGGATGTTTGCGTGAGTTCCGCTGTCCACCAGTACACCTGATCTATAGGAGGACAAAGCCTGGCCCGGGGCATCGACGCGTCACACACTTGCGTCATCGCCTCCTGGAACCAGTCCGCTTCGTCCTCAATCACCACAGGCCCATCAGGCGCGGGCACCCAGGACTGAACCATCGCCGCCTCCCTTGCCACGTCCGTGTCGAGGGCTTTAAGCCGCCACCTCGGGCTCATCCCACTCGAGGGTCGAATCGGGCTATCCGGTACTCTCTGGAGCAGAGTGGAGACGTCAAACCGAATATATCGGTGATCCGACAATGTCTCCACGTCCTCCAGTACTTCCCAGCCTCGGACCCGGCGCGCCAGGGCGGAGGTCGCAAACGATACGTCCACGATCGATCCACCCTGATACCGCACGCACGTGTCTACCGACCCCCGATTGAGAACCGATAGGCCATTCGCCAGGAGCCAATCCTCCAAGAACTCACCCCTCGCATCGGTTGCGGGAGATCCCCACGCCACAGACTTGGCGTTGAGATCCCCGACCACCAGCACAGGGTGAGGATGGCTCCGTCCGATCAGGGCCCCCACCTCGTCCATAAAGGACTCGAATTCGGCGAGGGGCCTGTTGGGAGAAAAATAGACCCCTATGGTCATTATCTCCCCCAACAACGCCGCGACGCATCCCCTACCCTTCGCTACTTTTTCGAAAGGAGGGGAGCCAGCGGCGCCCCGACGGACAAGGGCAACTAGGCCATCCCGGTCCCCAACCCAGTCATCACCGGGAGGGATGAGGTACGGCTCAGGCACCACAGCCAGCTGTATCCTCCACTGCGCCATGCTCTGGACTAACAAATCCTGAGCTCTGGCACAGTGGTGGATATTAGCCTGCAGCAAGCGAAGGGCGTGCGTTATTCCGTTGCCATCGGAACCACCACTTCGCTCGCTGCCGCGCTGGTGCTTGGCTGTGAGCTGGCCGAGGCGGCTGCTTTAGCCCTCCTCTTCTTCTTCGTCTTTTTGCTCGGCGGCCGGGCCGCGACGCATGCCTTGTTCCCAAGTTTGTGGGACGCCGGCTTTCCCGCAGCCTCGCACACCGTACAGTGTGGCGCGGCAGAGCACTCACCGGCTTTATGGCCAATCTGGCCACACCGGTAGCACTGTCCACTACGGTCCACTTCCGACTGACACTGCTCCCTTACGTGCCCACACTCCAGGCATCGGAAGCAGCGCGTCGGGCGCGGCTGCAGGAGCTTTACCTGTGCCGACACCCAGCCGACGAGCAAGCGTTCCTTCCGCTCCAACACCTTATGGGCAGCCGCCGCAGGGCAGCCAACCACAATCGACCCAAGACCGCGGCGATCCCATCGGATTACACCGGGCCTGATGGATGCCTCTGGGCATCCACCAACTCTGGCCAGCGCAGCCAGGACATCCCCAGAAGTCACCGAGTCATCCAGATCCATGATGCGCAGATCCACGCACTTCACGGGCCTGGAGACCCGGATATCCTCCTCTTTAAAGGCACCCCTCAGTTTTTCTGCGAGGGAGTCTGCCTTGTCGCCACTGTTTGCGCCCGGGATGATGAACATCCGGGCGCCCGTAGCAGCAACTTTAAACCTTAAGCCGGGGATGCCCAGGCTAGCCGGGTCCACCTTATCTCGGGCCTCTTTTATGGCCGCCGCATATGTCACGCCCCTCTCCATCGCAGACGGCTGCAGTTTAATAACTACTGCCGCGGAGTTTGGGACGCGAACCTGCTGCTGTTGTTGCCGCTGTGTCTGCCGCTTTGGAGCAGACGTGGTCTGCGTCTGAGGCTTCACCTTCCTACCACGCCCTGGCACGGTAGACCAGGGCTCCTCTCGTGAGCCCGGGGCCGGTGGCTGAGAGCGCGGCTCCACGGCTGGTTTCTGAGCGGGGAGGGCAGTGCTCTTTTTCCCCCTTCTTTTCTTTCCACCACGTCGAGTGCCCAGACCAACGTCTGTTGCATCCGCCGCGGCAGCCCCACCTTTATTCCCGCGCAATGGAGGCACACCACCAGCCCCCCGCTCACGAGCAGAGGGCGCAGGATCCGCAACAGGTGCAGGTTCGCCAGTGCTCCCCGCTGCTGGAGGCGCCTTAGGCCGGTCCGCGGCCAGCGGTGGCCGGGTCCGTCGCTCTGGGAGCAACCTCCCGTCCAACGCAAGCGCCTCAAGCCGTGCGCTCACCATGAGCCCCACCTGGCTCATAATCTTGCCCGACAATTCCTCTACATCTACTGACGGGGCAGACGAAGGCTGCGGCGCCACTGTACTCTGTCGGAGCACGCTGCATGTCGGCTCTAAGTTGAGCCAACTCCTTTCGCATTTCTGCGAGCTCCGACTGGAGGCCGGCATTTATTGCCAACAGCCTCTGGTTCTCCCCATCAGTTATGCGGGACTGCAAGTCCTGCACCATTTCCTCAATCGCAGATGCCGCGACGTGAAGGTCGTGCGCAAACGATCCTTTGAGATTCAAGGATTTCGTGGCGACCTTGTTAATTATCGTCACGGAATCCCTAACTCTCCGACTCAACGCATCAGCCGTCGCGTTGATATCCGCAGACGGCTTCTTTTTATATTTGTCTGAGGCAGACTGGAGCCCCCGTGACAAAGACGCCACCTCCTCCAGAGCCTGCAGCTCCGCCTCTTTGCGTTTGGCTTTTAAGAGCTGAGCCCTCGGAGTCTGCAAGCCCGTCGAGGATTGACGGCCTGTACCTCTTCCTTTGCGCCCCGCAGGTACCTTCGGGGCCCTATCCAGGCTGGAGGCGCTATCAGATCCGGAGTAACCTCCAGAATGCGACCGCTTCCTCCTCCAGAATCTGTCTTTAGTGTTGGAGTCGGATGGCCCGGACGACACGTCCATGCCCACATCCTGAACTCCATCACCATTCCTATCCTCTCCAACGTCCTTCCTCTCTTCCGATCGTACCGATCGTTCACCTTTCTTTCCAGTGTCCACATTCTCCGCCGTCCTCTCCAGAACAATGGAGCACTTCCTCAAGCTCCTTCCTTCCACCAAGTGACAGGTGCCCCTCCCAGATACGTTGGGGCTGAGTGCCGAGGCACTGAGGGATTCCCCTTCCTTGCGGTCAGGACCCTCCTGGGTAGTTATTTTACTGTTCACTTTTGACATATTTTTCCTTTTTTGGAGGGTGAGGTCCCTCGAACGACGCCCTTGGGACTGGGTTCCCCCCAGCCATACATCCCATCGCCAGGCGCCAGAGCTTGGGATTTGGGTAATTTTTTAAGGGGTTTTCTTCCCCGCGATTCCGAAGAACCCCCGGTCCTGTCAATCCAGGATTACGGGTTGAGCCGACGGTGGCCGAAGCCTGTCTGCCAGAAGAAACCAGCAGACCCATCGCCTCACGCGGCAATCCAAAAGACGCCGCCAGACATCCAAAGACGTCTCCACCACTGTGTGTTGCTCTTATTCAGGCCCCTCCCCCCGTGCCTCCCGGTATGACACCACCCTAACCTAACCTAACCTACCCTACCCTACCCTACATTAGAAGAGCTAATATTGTCGTTAAGTGTTCTTAAATTTTCTGTTTCTGAGCAATTTTCTTAATGTTTTTTAATTTAATAACCTTCTCCTGACAATAAAAAATGAATTAGCGACATCGGTCCAGCCGTTCACGCGTAATGGCGTGACCAAGGGAAATAGGGATTCATTTTTATATATATAGATTATATAGATAGACAGAAAGAGAATATACAAAGCCCAGATGCAAATTGGCTGTATGTCACACTCTGTGCATGGTCTTAGAGGACGAGAGTAATATTTCTAGTGTTGCAAGCTTCTATTAGGTGACGTACCCGCAGATAAATCAGTTTGAATAGTTTCCAAAACTACTACCCTACATAATGTTATGTTATCTGACTGTCTAGCGAGCGAGCACGGTGACTATTATCATTATTTGAATAATAACTCGCAAATAAACAAATAACTAAACAACGAATAGTGTATACATAGTCGTATAGTCGTGTCTCCCCGCGTCTCCCATGAGGCGGTACAGTCGTACAGACGTAACTAATTAAACTTTCGTATCGAATGCAATGCAATGTAGCTATTTTAGTTAGTCGTTGTTCAAGTCTATAATGTGCATTATTAATCCTCCAGAGGGGCTGAAAAAAGATCACCTATACAAAAAAGCTTTGCCGAGTTTCTTATTCCGAAACGGTGGTAGAGTCAACTGCAACGTTCATATGTGCTTTATCAGGGCCTAAACTGAATTATTTACTTTTTGATTTTGATTCAGATTTTTGACCTTAGCAAATCGTGGGCGTAAACTAGTTAAAAATAAAATTGGAAAAATGTTTATCTAAAAATGGTTTCTAGTATATTCTATAACGACAATATCAGTAACACTGATATAATTCACACACAGTAAGATAGATGATGCGCTCGTGGTGTAGCATGATAAGCCGTTCTTAATCGATCGGCAAGTTAAGCTACCACCGTTGTGGTCGGTACCTGGATGGGTGACCGCCTAGTGGTATTTCAAATCACGCGTTTCCCTGCTTCGGAAGGCACGTAAAGCCGTTAGTCCCGGTTATCACTTAATTGTGATAGTCGTTAAGCTAGTTGGAGGCCTTCTAGGCGGCTTGAAAACTCCAACAGTAGGTTGACCACTAGCCTACCTCCACCGAACCGTAGTGGGCACCCTGATTTGTGAAAGGAGGTCTGTGCTCAGCAGTGGAACCTTATAGGCTGATGATGATGATGATGATGAATATAGATGGCGCCACAACATCGTGCATCGCGCTTACGAAGTTTTCTCGGCGATCTGCATAATATATACAACTGTCCGACATGTACAGTTGGACCGCGGTCCCCAGGCGAGATGACCCAGCCTGGCGAAAGATCTTGCCTTTAAAATGAGGGTGTCATCCACCTTGCACCTCCATATATTCTTACCAGTGGAAGGTGACTCGACGACGTCAGGTGTGTCCTGGAAAGCGGTGCGGTGCGGCGGCGCGAGCGCGATGTGCCGCAGGCTGCCGCGCAGCGTGTCGAAGAACGAGCCCACGTTGTTCAGAAGACCTGGGGTGACCATCGACGAGTAAGAGACGTGAAAGTAACTTGCATAACATATATAATACCTACATTCCTATACAGAATGGTTTTTTTTTCTAGCCAGTGTGGGCAACTTCGGAACTACAGGTCTTAGAGAAAAACGCTGAAAGGAACCCCGAGCTGAATTTTGAAGAAGTTGCCCTCACTGGCTGGAAAAAAAAACACCTGTATAGAGTTCAATATATAACTTGTATATAACAAATTCTACAAATTGTGGGCCCACTATTATCATCGAGTGCCTCAATCAAATTTGATTCAAAAATCAAGTCTTATTTTATGATGTTCATTCACAAAATATTGTTTTTTTTCTCGCCGCTGGATTAAAAATATAGGTCGCTTGAATTCCTTTACATACGCCTTCCGCACCACAGATATATGAAACCGTACACCTTCCGTACGCCATCCGAATACATTTTTTTATGAATATGAAATGTTGCCAGGAATTAAATTAGTTTTAACGTAATTAAAAACCTGTGTTAAAAACGCTATACAGCTTTTTCTGTTGAATAACGCTAGTTATGATAAACGAGATTACTAGAGTGATATTAGATCTCAGATTAGATATATTCGTAGGTTAATGCAGCAGAAATGCCAAATACACATTATATTTTTATTGACATTAAATAATAATTGTGTTTGATGACAATGATTAGTTTCCGAACAGTATGTTATGATTAAAATAATAATATTATAGTTATAAAAAGTAACAAGTAACATAACATAATTTCTTAAAAGTATTAATTAATAATCAATATAAAAATCAATACCACTTTTCGTTGTAATTTTATAACTCAAGAACGGGCTCACCTATCCAAACCAAATGTTTAGACTTTGTTCGGACTATTTAGTAGATGGTTTATGTGAAGTTTGCACAAAATCGGTCGAGCGGTTCTTCATTTATCACGTTTTTATTATTTCACTTTATACGTAGCGAAGCACGTACCGGGCCGCTAGTTTATTATACGATAAATTAAATCTTAGTTTTAATATTGGCACCAAATCCTTTTCATGAGGACTTATTTTTGCCAGTGTCGACATATTATAAATAGGTAAGTTTGGCAACGAAATCTTTTTTATCCCCAAGTATTATAGGCTACTTTATTTATCCCGCGAACGTGGGTGAATCGCGGGGGACAGCTATGTTAATTAATATTAACAGTAAAACTCTTTATGGAGATAAAGTCTCTTAATCATTGTGTTTGTTTTTAATTGATTGTTTGCTTTTCGAGACAACTTGGAAAAGTCACCATACTCGTAATTCATTTCATGTCACTGGTGCACATGGATTGATCTTTATTGGATAAAATACCACCGATAACGTGCAATAAACCTTAAAATAAGATAAAATACTTATACCTATATGGAAATAAGACGAACACCCAACGTGACTTTGCAAGTTCCCGCCAAAAAGTCTAGCATACCTACGTTTAATCTTTCGTAAGACATTAAAATAAACAGAAATTGATTTTTAGTGACCTGCATTAAAAAAACCTCAAGATTACCGACTTACTACTACTACTAAACCATTGAATTACTATATTCTACTATCCATTGGGAAAACCAAGGCTCTTTCCACAGTCTGAGCGTCCGTGGAAAGAAGCTCTACCATTTTGATTTTCCACTGACGATTGAGAAAGTTATGAATTCAGCTACGCCATTAGAAATAGAAATGTAAAAGTTCGTGTATTCAATTTGTGTAATTCATAGAAGGGGCAGCAGAACAGCTTACAATATTATAATTTACAAGTACATCTTCTGAAATTGATAATAAAACTGGGACTATAAAATGCGGGGAACAACATTAAATTTTATGATTGACAGGACATTCATAGCCCTTGATGTGATGGAACTATATTACAGTTTAGATGTAGTCAGGTAGCCAGTGGCGTAGCTACCCAGGGGCTGGACGGGGCAGTGCCCCGGGGCCCCTAAGCTCAGGGATCCCCTCGGACTCTGACTTAAAAACTATAAATAGAGTTATTGAAAAATGCTTAGAAATACCAATTAACTGCAAGGTACATAAAAGACAAGGTATTTTATTCTTCAAACTTAAGGTGTCTTCCATCACAACCTCAATATGTACTTACCGCCTATAATCATCGCATGATTTAGACGAACCGGATAGACACTCATTCATTAAAATCAATCAGCCATTGGGTTGTTTCGAGGGTATAACGAATCCCACAGAGCGTGAAACACTTAACCCTGTCTTTGCTAACGCACAGCCGGGTAAAATAAAACAAATTAGGACAATTTTGAGAGAAGTATTAAGTATTTGTAGTGTGTAGTGTTATTGCTTACCGCCACGACTAGGCGTGATGACCTTACCGAGGGTCTGGGTGGGCTCCCGTCTCCGGCGGCCGTAGTTGAGCGCGGTGGCCAGCCCGGAACGCTTCTCCGAACCCAACCTGATGCAGAAAAACCACTGTTAGTACTTCTAATTCATAATGAGAACATGATGAGAACGCTGTTTTTCTTCTTCTTAGTTTTAAGTTTGGCAACCAAATCCAAATTAGGACTTATTTCTGCCTAGGATAAATTATATCCTACTAACTAGCTGTCCCGCGCGGTTCTAATCCGTAATAATAGATTGTCTTTGAATATTCATTTTGGTCCCAGGATCCTAAGCATTCATTGGATGAGCACTTAAAGGTAGCATTCAGGTTCGTCTGTAAATGGTTAGAAAGAGGCAGAGGTTTTTTGGGCATAAAATCAACAAACCGATACCTCAAATCCTCGTCATCAGGGTATATCTTCTCCTCTTCATCATCCATCGGGATCTCTCGTGCCTCAAGGTTGTCCAGGTCGAAGTTGTTGCGGTCCCAACGGTGGTAGGTGCCATGGATGGGCCACGGCTTGTCCCCCAGGAGTCGCAGCAGGTCCAAGTTGGAGGCCCTGTAGTCCCTCATCTGGGCCTGGACTACTGCGGAACCTGGGTTTATGAGATGCTTAAGTTAGTTGTCAACTTTAATGTATTCTGCGTTTTTGTGAAAATATTATTTGTGTTTATGTCCTGACTATTAGTTAATTATAATTATAAATATCATATTTTTAATTTATTTATACCTGGTCCGCGTGGAGATTTCGAGATGGCATATTTTCGAAACTTATGTTGGGTTAGTCATGTTGAACAACTTTTACTATGCAATAAAAACTGAAATTTTGAAAAAAAAAAAAAACATACATAGGTGATAAAGCAAGGTCTGGTTGACCCACGTATGAAAATTTAACATTGTTTTTGAGAATTATTATATAAGCATTGTCTAGTAAATAAATAAAGTTAATAGTTGCTATGCTATACTTCATTGATTTGTTTACAAACGTCAATTCTTTACAACTCAATTCAGCTATGCACTAACAATCACCTTCTAAATACCTATGAGACATACATAATCAGAATTTTAATTAATAAAACATATCACGAAAGGTCGCAATTACATTAAATCGGCAGGTGTGAATTCACTTATGTAAATTGCACGAAAAAGACAATTCGGTATTCCCAGTTGGTGGTAATTTTACCATTGGGTCTCATAGAGGCGATATAGTATGGTGAAATATAGAAACACGGAGATTCCCGTTAATTCTAACAAAAAGCGTAGTCTTTTGGGAAATCATAGTGGCCTTTTAGTGGATTAGTAAAAAAAACAAATAACTTCCATGAATTATAAATAGTATATAAGTGTGTGTGTGTGTGTTTATATTTTGTAAATATAGATTGTATTTTGTACATATTTGTTGTAAATAAAAGATGAATTAAAAAAAAAAATAGTGTAAACAAATTATAACAATTTACTTAACCCCACGGTTTTGTTCATTTATGACTAACTTAATGGCTTCATCAAAAATATGCAGATATTTCACTTTTCTCACGTTAGTATACCTGAAGTTATTTTCAGTAAATCAAGAGCCTTTGAGAGAGGTAGAGCTTAGCGTTTATTCGCTTAAAGAGCAGCTCGACTGGGGAAGTACCTCCACCTTACAGAATACCGCAGCCAAATAACTTTATGTTGTGTTAAGTTGTGTTCCTGCGCGTGAGTAAGGGCGCCAGAGCTCATCGGTAACGCGTGAACGATGCTTCTTGTGTTGCAAGCGTCCATATGGCTACGGTAACCGCTTACCATCAGGTGGGCCGTATGCTTGTTTCCCGACTAAGTTGTATTAAAAAAAAAGCCTTGGTTATAGCAATTACTCGGTTGAGCCCCGGTGACGAAGTTTATGGTCGATAATTTAAAAGAAAGTTTCTTTGGGAAAGCTGTTCCCCTTCTTACCCAAATTTTTTTATTTACTTAGCACATGAGCCCATTATATTTAGTATCTAACAAGAATAAGAATACACCATCAGTTTAGTTATTTATCCCTATTTGTTTCTTTGGGAAAGTTGTTTGTAGTCATGAGTACTACTTACTAATTACCAGTCACCCTAAAAACTTAGATACGTAGATATTAGGTATACGTTTTTTTTAGTGTCCCCCACTTTGAAGGTTTTATTCATACGTTCATTGCCAAAGCGTAGTCGAAATTACGTAAAGCAGAAAAAAGAATACTGCACCCCTTCTCCATCTAAGCTTTAATTAGCTAAATCTCAAATTCTTCCGTCCGCACTATACTTTAGTCAAAGGCATTTTATCCAATTTAGGTCCTTGTCACCTAGAGCCACGAAAGACGTCATGGAATGGTACCCCAGAAATGGGGAGAGACAATGAGGACGTCAAAAAAGAGATGGGAAGATGATTTACCAAAAGAATGGGGAAGATTAGCTCGCGACAGACAAGTGTGGAAGGAACTAGGCCTATGTCGAAGGACAACCTGACAAAGAAACTGGTTGCTGAAAAAAAAAAATTGTTACTAATTTACTTTAGTTTGAAGTGTATAAATTATTGTATATTTAAGTTAAATAAAAACTTTTTAACAAAAAAATAAACCACCGAAAAAACTGAAAAGCAAAAAATAATTTTGAATATAACTTGAATTTTATAAGGTTTTGCAGTCGGGGACAAACCAATAACATAAGCTATTACGACGTAACTTTGGTGGTAATCGTAACGAACACCATTAATTATTTCATCCAATGATTCGCACGCGGTATGTCGCGACGATGACCATTCGTGGGCCCTGATTGGAAGTAATTCATTAATGGTGTTCGTTACGATTAACACCAAAGTTACGCGGTAGAGCCCCCGGTCCCATAGTAAAAGTTGATCGTATACATGAGAACTTTACGTGGTTTCATTTAATGTTGTATTGTCGTAATAGCTTATGTTATTGGTTTGTCCCCGACTGCAAAACCTTATAAAATTCAAGTTATATTCAAAATTATTTTTTGCTTTTCAGTTTTTTCGGTGGTTTATTTTTTTGTTAAAAAGTTTTTATTTTATAATTTTTTGTGGCTATACTCTACTAATTACTACATGCTTAATTTTTTATTTCTTATGTAATACACAACTCAGCATTAAAATCTGTGAGTGAACAATAAATCATCCCTATTTTCCCACCCTTAGGGTAGGTATTTTTTATCCATATTTATATGGGACACCTTCGAGGTATACCCTATCCAATAAAAAAAGAATTATCAAAATCGGACTACTCTGTCAAAAGTTATGCGTGATCATACATAAAAAAAAAATATATATATACGCGTCGACTTGTAAACCACCTCCGTTTTTTCGTCGGTTAAAGACTCATTTTCAGTGAATAAAGGCTTTATCTATCTATTTATCACCTAGAACACTTATTAAGGTGAAGCTACTGAAGTTACCCTCAGTTCGTAAGCTGGCATTCAGCTGCAAGCTGCTGAGTTTCTTGCCGGAGTCTTCTCAGTTCAATTTGTATTTGGAACCAGTGCAATGTAGAGTATTTTGTTATCGTTTATAAGTGTATTAACAGGGCATAAATTAAATAAATACTTTTTGAATTTGAATTTGAATTTGAGCTGAGAAGAACAGGCAAGAAACACAGCAAGGCTATTTTCCAACATACAAAAAAAGTGGTTGTAATATTTATCTCCATGTTAGTAGCTATAAGTTATCTGTGGTGTTTACAAGATAAAGTTTCTCCAGTTACACCATGCGGACATAAAAGTACTCAGTGCTTCCACGCCTGAAGTCTTGCTCCTGTTTCGCCCTACACGTGTTCTGACACAAGATTGATGACATATGCATCATTCTAGAGCCATTGTGCACTTTACAATGCACTGAAGAGTGATTGGTTACTTGTACTACTGTATGTAACCATACTGTGTAGTTTGTCACATTTTTTTTTTTTTTATAAATATCCTGGGACAATCCTCACTCACGGTCATCTGATCCCAAACTAAGCAGAGCTTGTATATGGAAACCAGATAATACATATACTACTTTTTGTTTGTAAATACATACTTAATATACATAATTACACCCAGACTCAGGACATACAGACATGTTCATGCACACAAATGTATGTCCTGTGTGGGAATCGAACCCACGACCTGCGGCGCTATAGGTTAAGACGCCACGTCCAACTGGCCCGTCTTAGACATAGAAATAAAGAGATTTGATTCGTGAAAGTAGAGTACGACTGACTTTCTGTTCCTATTCGATTTTGCGAGCTTGCGTTATACATCGTGTAACTGCTGATATACATGTATACAGAGAAGAATCACCTGTAAAAATATTGAATTGAAACACATTTTTTTGCCATACCAGACTTCATAAATTAATTTATGCTGAAACTCTGTTGATTGAATGGGACCGAGTGGCTGCTGTGACCGTATTTCATGACGTGTGGTTTGTTTACTGGTTTCAGGGGTGAGCATGAACGTTTTTGATGTAGACTTTAATGTCTGTCTTCTTTGAAACTGTTGAGGATCCGGTAGATTTAAGTTGGCTATGAACTAACACATAAGCAATCTTTAGGTATGCTCTGAAAGTATTATTTCGCTCTGCCATTTCACGCGGTATATGAAACCTGTGAGTAAAATTTGTAGACCCTACCGTATATAACAAATTAACGACACAAGAAACGTCTTTTATTGCCGTTTTACTTTTACTGCGCCTACTATTAGTTTCATAGCAAAGTTCGCTGGTTTTTTTATGAAAAATCATTTATTCAAATAGACCTTCGCAGGCACTTATGAAAAGTCTGAATGTAATACTCTAATACCGGTTCCAAAGGTTGCATTTGCTGAGAAGAGCCGGCAATAAACTCAGCAATTACTCTTTTCAAAACAAGCTTAGATTCATTACATAATATTTACATTCTAATCGCACTGACACGGCGCGGCGGCAAAACTACAAAGTAGGCTGAATCTATATTTAATAAGTAAAGAAATGGCAAACTTGCACCTGTTCACAAGTATGACGCGTGTGGCAGCCATCGCCCTCCTCGCCATCATCAGATTTATATCAGAATTCTAATGGATTACTGTGTGATGATTTTTCTAGAGAAATAAATTCCCTATAAACTTACTATTACATCTATAGGCGCGCGGGTTTCAAGAATTAATGGAATGAGGAGTGATATGGGTGATCAATCACCTCCCAAAATTTTTGAATATTATTTATGTCGATTTATTTACGACTGGACCAAAGCATATCTTATTTTGTTGTATCAATATGCACCTATATCTAAGTAAACAATTTCAGAAAATTTTGACTCTCCACGTAAACGGTTAAAAGCTCGTTATTTCTGGCTATAGTCACCCACCCCCGAAGATGGTACCTGCCTGGCTACGGCCCTGTCAGCAACCTATACTTTTGACATAACCAATAAGACAGCTGGTAATGTGAGGTGTCCGACTACAACCATGACAGATACTAGCCGAAATTGTATCTCTGTCAATAGCCACATCAGTCATGTGAATAAACTCGCTTTTGGCAGTCGGGTAAAGGGGCTCATTATAGAAGACTGGTAATCCGAGTCAACGGCTATTTATTACGATTCCGATGTATTCTGACTGTCATTTGTATCTCGAGGTATTTGTATTTGTGTTGTTTTCCTTAGCTTACTTTAGTAGTTAGCTAATTAACAAATTTGCAGAGTAATAGTAAAGAAATGAGTTTTTGTTAAAAAAAACATTATTAATTAGACGCTTTTTTTTATGACTATGTCCAAATCCGACCACATGGAGTGGGTGAAATTCAACATGCAAGATTTGATTCGAACTTACAAACATACATGCATAGCAACTTAATAAAAAGCTTGTAAAGAAACACGGGAAACTTAACCGGAAAATGGATAATAATCCATACTGCTTTAATCTGTAAAAATGGAGGATTATAAACTTATCCGAGAAGTTCAATTCTGTTCACTGGGGAATCATTTATTATTATTTAGAACTAATTTATTATTACTGAGAAATACGTTTCGTTTTGTCATGTCAAGCATTATGAATAATTTGTGAAAATCCGCTGAATAGCTCTCAAACAGAATACGTTCAGTAATAAAATTACATTTCAAGAGACCCACTCTACACTAGAGCCACTAGCGGAGCTTTTTTGTCTGGAAGGGTACACTTCCCGTTTGGTCCCATTCTCATCAGATCAAGATTTGATTACTTCTTTGTGTAATTTGAAGTCGGTTTAAGTTTTTTGTAAAACAGAAAGGAAGGCACGTAAAGTCGTTGATCCCGGTTATCACTTATTTGGGATAGTCGTTAAGCTACTTGGAAGCCACCTAGACGGCTTGAAAAATTCCAACAGTAGGTTGCCCACTAGCCTACCTCCACCAATCCGCAGTGGGCACGCGTGGTGGAGTATCAGCCAGTCCCTTTCACCTTTCACCGTCATTTGTGAAAGGAGGCCTGTGCTCAACAGTGGGACATTATAGGCAAACAGAATACGTTCAGTAACAAAATTACATTTCAAGAGACCCACTCTACACTAGAGCCACTAGCGGATAATTCAAGCGCGTTAGTTCTTATTGTAATGAAACTTTTTTGAGAAAAACAAAGAGGTTGCATCGCACGCAGGGCATTAGTTACTTCTTTATAAAAAATCGGCTAAAAAAACCAGAGTTTAGCCGGTATTTACAGTCCACGTGAATAAACGAAAACCCTGAGAGCATTCAATATAATCTTCGAAACTTAGGCGACACAAAACTTTTTAAAAGAAAACGTTCTGTAAGAAAACCTGCAATGCCTCTATTTGGAATTAAGAAGATTACCAATCGTTAAATGATATAACTTCTTTCGTTTCTTGGTTTTACCAGAAAACTGACCCATTGCCGATGTACTTAAGACAGGGTAGGGTAACCTACGTCGGCTATAAATTTACTAGCCCCCCGTGGTTTCTGGGATGAAAAGTCTACAGCATTTGTGGACAAAGCTTCGTACTAGTGAAATAATTTTAAAAACTGGATGAGTAGTTCCGGATGCTAGTTACTTCTTCTACTTAAAACCATTTGTTTATGATCTAAACTAACTTTACCGCTAAGTCTCTATAGAGAAGTAATAAAATTGTACCCACATGAAACATGTAATTTTAGCAGTCTTTGATAGCTGCCATATAAATGATTGGAATTGTTAAAATCCTCCAAACATAACATTCTGTTACGGCGACCGATAAAAATCTCATTTAATGAAAAAAAAGAGCTCTTGAGAGAGACCATACATATTCATTATTTCCTGAAAATTTCTAACTTCGTAATCAATTTGAACACGTGTAATTTTTCTTCCGGATTATTTGTTTGTACTCACAGCAACGTCACGATTTATTTTCAAGATTTAGAATTTTTGAGTTGTATAATCAATTTGTTCTACTCAACTATCAGTAAAACAACTTAGTATCAGGGTCTTTGTGCAAATCGATAGACACACCGACCAATATTCCAGTTTTCAGAGATGTTGATTCTTTAAGATTCATCACTAAATTCTGAGTTTTTTTTTTTATACCACTAAGGTGGCAAACAAGCATACGGCCCGCCTGATGGTAAGCAGTTACCGTAGCCTATGGACTCTTGCAACACCAGGGGTATCATTCGCGCGTTGCCGACCCTGAAGAAATCTCTTCACGCCCTTTTTGAAGAACCCCATGCTGTACTCCATTGGGAAAACCACGGCGGGGAGCTCAAATATTATTACGGACGCATCCATCACATAACTTTTACAAGCGCCATGTTTTCCAACATGGGAGGATATATTATTTGTTTTTTACCGTTGAAATAGTACCTGTTTGAGTGGTAAATTCTAGGAATCGATGACAAAGAGAATTCGAGCTTCATAACCTGGTATGTGTGTTGCCTAAATAAGAACGTAAAGTATTTATGCTAAGATATTTATAAGGTGTAGATGCGTTGCCCACGCTCTATTTTGGCAATATTAAAACAAGTTAATGAGTTTTCTTATGATACCTCTATGCTCAAAATACCTGTCAAACAGTTGATAATTTTGAACCAATTTGAACCTTAAGTACACGATTTGACAGATATTTTCACCAGAGGTATCATATGAAAACTTCTCATTGCCCGGCAATCAAATAGTCACGCGCCAATCAGTCTTCACAACTTTTTCAAGCGTAATTATTTCAACATTTTGCGATAAAAATGCCCTCCCATGTTTTTAGACGATGTGTGAATTGTGCTGAAACTGTTAGAGAAAATGTTTTTTTACTCTTTTTTTTAAGTGTAATAATGTTGGTCCATGACGCGTCTACTTGTAAAACGTCATTGTTTTTCTTTAATATTATGGTGCGTCCATGCTTGGCGAACCAGCATCGAGGCTCGAGTTCGAGGCTCGGCTCGTGCTTGGTTCGACAAGCATGGACGCACCATTAGATTTCATTCGATACGTTTGTACAGAAGACGTTTGATTAGGTGGGAGAATTATTAACATTAAAATAAATAAGAAAGCGCTTGTGGTGTGTTGGTGGCATGATTAGCCGTTCTTAATCGATCGGCAAAGTTAAGCTGCCTCTGTCGTGGTTGGTACCTGGATGGGTGATCGCCTAGCGGTATTTCAAATCGAGCGTTTCCGTGCTTCGGAAGGCACGTAAAGTCGTTGATCCCGGTTATCACTTAATTGGGATAGTCGTTAAGCTAGTTGGAAGCCACCTAGACGGCTTGAAAAATTCCAACAGTAGGTTGACCACTAGCCTACCCCCACCAGTGGACACGCGTGGTCGAGTATCAGCCAGTCCCTTTCACCTTTCACCCTCATTTTTGAAAGGAAGCCTGTGCTCAACAGTGGGACATTATAGGCTGATGTTTTTTTTTTTTTTTTTTTTTTTTATACCAATTAGGTGGCAAACAAGCATACGGCCCGCCTGATGGTAAGCGGTTACCGTAGCCTATGGACGCTTGCAACACCAGGGGTATCACGCGCGCGTTGCCGACCCTGCAGAAATCTCTTCACACCCCTTTTGAAGAACCCCATGATGATGATGATGAAATAAATAAAAATGTGAGCTGGTAAATTCTTTCTTTTTATATATATAGAAAGTAATATTTAGCTTTTTAGTAAACTGAATCCAAAGCACCTACTTAATAAATAATTATCTAAGCCCTTAAACTTTTTTCGAGAAAAAATGTTCAACTAATCTCCAATATATATTTTAGCATGTAAGGTATTTTCCTTTTTTTTGCTAATATAATTAAATTCCCAAAGGCAAAGAGAGTTGTATAAAAAGTCAAGTTACAAAAGAAGGTATAGGCAGCACCTTGGGAGTACCGTTTTGTTTTATTTTCATATTGAAATCTCAAGACCGTGTTCAGAAGGACAGATTATAAATTGTAAAAAATGTTTAGATCGCTTTAGTTATAAGGTGGTTTATTGTTTGTATCGAACGTGGAGGATTTAGGTCTAATAGGCGGCATGAAAACCCTAACAGTACTCGTAGGTAGACCACTAGCCTACCTACACGTCGCTGCAGTGGGCTCGCGTGGTGGAGTATCTGCACATTCCCTTTCACCCTAATTTGTGAAAGGTCTGTGTTCAGCAGTGGGACATTATAGGCTGAGGTTATTCATCTTTATAAAACTTTTTACAGGTGTTGACGGGAAAGTTTCCATACGGTTTCCTTGTTTTATTATAAAACACAATGTCTATGGAAATAGCGCTAGGCCACCATGGTTTGTTCAATCAAGTTTGTGTTGAAGTAAAACGAACACTGGTGGTTCTTTATTTATTGTCATTGTTTTTTAGTGTTTCATTGTGACCTATTTACTTTTTGTTTTAAATTGCGTGAATGTAATGTAAAGTCACTTTTGTCCTGCCGCACCTTTGTAACCTACGGTTGTAATGTAACTGTGTTCTCCAGGAATCAAATGCAAACAAAAAATAGAAACAGTATCCTATGCTTTGATCTATACGTGTGGCAAGTTTTACTAAGATCCGTTTAGGGTTTAGCCGCTTCAAAGTAATAGAGTAACAAACATAATATATTATTACTAGTAGTACAGCAGGGCTATTTTAAAACGCTCGGATTCGATATCGGAAAAGGATTCAAAAACTACAGAGGCGATTTTTCGAAATTGCTATTTTATTTTCCGAATTCGAATATTTGTCATGTTTTTTTTACGGAAATATCAATTTGATTCATCAAAAAGTTTTCGGAAATTAAAATAGCAATTGCTGAAATTCGCCCCGGAAATTTTTGAAACCGTTTCCGACATCGAATCCGACGTTTTAAAATAGCCCTGCAGGATGGCATACCTCGAGATGAAGTTATTTTTTAATTAAAATATTTTGATAATTATCGCATTTAATCAAATAATAAATAAATAAATTAATCATCTGACGTTTTACCTAAAATAGTCAACATACTCAACATAATATAAGAGTTTATAGTTAATAATAAAAATAATCTATTACTCATCATAATTCTACCAATATTGTATAAATTGACGATATAAGACGCCCACCGTGCAGTTATCACCTATTATGTGATATTTGGTAATAACCTTTCATTATCTAAGCACGGTGTTAGTATTAAGGTTGAGAATTGGTTGGCACTGTATCTAAAGAGGTATATTAGCGGTAAAATTATTTCATAATAAAGCTAGGAACAAAGTACGTTATTTTTTTTGTTTTTTTTTTGACACATATTTTTTTTTGTTCCTATTTGCTGTTTTCCTTATGCGTTATTATATACCTAATAAAATTATTTCATAATAAAGCTAGGAACAAAGTACATTTTTTTTTTGTTTTTTTTTGACACATTTTTTTTGTTCCTATTTGGTGTTTTCCTTATGCGTTATTATATACCTAATGTTGAATGTTGCTTTACACTTCAAGAAGCTATCTTGCATAGTTTCGGGAATATTTCACGATAACTATTCTCATAAAACATTAGCTCATATCACATAAGTTATAAAAGCTAAATTCGCATGAATATTTCCGACGGGAGCTTTCAATTATGAATGAAAAAAAAAAGAGGAAAATGGACACCATAACATAGAATATATATGAGTTATACAAGATTACTTCGTAAGAATTCCACTGTCAGGTGGACTACGTAAGACCAAGGGGCTATCACGTGTTTTTGTTGGTCATCGTAATGAACCAGCGGAACGACGAAGATTGTTGGCTATCAATGGTATTCGGTAGCCCCGCAGCAGACAAAAGGAATAATACTACTCTGATGCCTTTGTTGAAAATACCATGTATAACCGGGGTGCAGTATTATAGTCTTGGAAGAATTGGGACTAAGCTTTCACCAAAAGACACCTCTTTGATAGTGTGATAGATAGAGATATGTGGTGCACCCACCACATATCCAAAATCTTATACATCGTCATCATCAGCCTATAATTACCCACTGCTGAGCTCTCCTTTCGTGAAAGGGAATGTGCAGATACTCCACCACACATACCCACTGCGGATTGGTGGAGGTAGGCTAGTGGTCAACCTACTGTTGGAGTTTCGTAAGTACCTACTCGTATAGTTAAGTATATCATTATGCTGTTCCCAATTATTTGGGGTCGATGCAATATGTACGCTATTGCATCGACCCCAAATGATTGGGAACAGGGCAGGCAGATGATCTTCCATTCGTCTCTTCTATCCATCATACCAGCATCCTCGCCTTTCTTACCCATATCATCTTTAATATAATCCATCAATCTCTTTTTCGGTCTTCTACTTAGTAATACCTAGTTATATCACTAGTACTTTTAAAAATGTTGATTCGTTCGATTAATTCTCATCGATTACGTAATAAAAATTCGTAATCGTTTCATTCGTAGTCGATTTCACGACTACCCTCACGACTGCATATCCTCATTAGCCTGCGTCATATGAATTATGTCAGATGAATTTAAATAAATATGAAATTCAAAAGTTAAGTATTTTGCTATTGAGGTTTGCATATTGCTTGGCTTTAAATACGTTTACATAATGTTACGATTTGAATGATCAATATTATTAATAGCATTATATTAGATCTCATATTTGCTTAAGCTTGTAAAGCCTGTGTAAATTCAAAGATTAAATGTGTCTGTAATGTAAATCCTATAACAATGATTATCGCATCAAACAATAAAAGCCTTCTAATACATTTCTAATGTAAACTAATTCCTGTCTTATATATAATACTTTAATGTTCGAATTAAGTTGTTAAACAGCAGGGATTTAGGGTTTAAAATGTACGGTAAATCTGTTTTACAACTTGTAAAGCTTTAAGGCCTTTTTCGCATGGAGGATAGGTACCCTGAATTTCTCGCCAATATATTTACGTGCATGAACTTCTTGTTCGTTTGTTCTTTGCCGGTGAAATCTATATAAGTATTTCTCCATTTCGTATGTCGTATTAAAACTCCGTTATGTAGACTTTCTTTGGCAGATAGAGGACTTTTCAGCGAGTAATTTTGGATACTTTTATCTCGAGAACGCGGGTGAAACCGTGCGGGACAGCGAGTATAAATAAATTAGTTTACATATCTCCCAAGGGCCTTGCTTGAATGGCAAGGTGGGTGGGACATAATAACTTGCTAATGCCCTTTTATATAGACTGGAGTGCTTCATGCACCGACATTATCACTTTTAGTTGGGTAACATAAGTAACGTAGAGTTAGTCAGTTGAGAGAGGTAGAGCATAGCGTTTATTCGCTCAAAGAGCAGCTCGACTGGGGAAGTACCTCCACCTTACATAATACCGCAGCCAAATAACTTTACGTTGTGTAAAGTTGTGTTCCTGCGCGTGAGTAAGGTCACCAGAGCTCATAGGGGAGGGGGGAAAGGTCGGTAACGCGTGAGCAATGCTTCTTGTGTTGCAAGCGTCCATATGGCTACGGTAACCGCTTACCATCAGGCGGGCCGTGTGCTTGTTTACCGACTTAGTTGTATAAAAAAATTAATAAAAAAAACAGAATTTTAAGTACATTTTGTGTGCATAATTGTCTACTACTATTTAAGGCCGCATAAATAAGCTCAGAGTCACTCAGAATTTCTCTACGTGACAGGGTCCGAAATGAGGAAATTCGTAGGAGAACGAAAACGACGGACATAGCTCGTAGAGCTAGTCAGCTGAAGTGGCAATGGGCAGGCCACATCGGTCGTAGAGCCGATAACCGCTGGAGAAAGATTCTCGAGTGGCGACCACGTACTGGTGCGCGCCGAGCGGGACGACCTCCCACTGCGGTGGACCGACGACCTGGTCCAGACCCGTTCGAAGTGGAAATCAATGGAGGATGCCTATGCTCAGCAGTGGACATCCATGGGCTGATATGATGACTATTTAGGGGGGGTAGAGCTAATACTCTGTGGGTAGAGAATACGTAATTTTGCTCCAAGATCAGCTCGACTGGGGAAGTACCTCTACTTTACTGAATATCGCAGCCAAATAATGGAATGTTGTGTTCCTGCGCGTGAGTAAAATCTGTGGATAAGAGGAATGGTTGGTAACGTAAAGCCGTGGGGTGCCCGGGTGTTGCCTGCGTCCATATGGCGATGCTAACCGCTTATCCGTCCACCATATATCCACCATATAACCATAGCTCAGTACTTTGTAGTACCCCCTGAATAACTACCCCTAATGTACGTAGGTTAGGTCTGTAACCTAGCATCTATGTGTGTTTCTAACGAACAAACAGACATGTACATAGAGACGTTTTAGATGTAAGAATGAGTTGAAAATTCCAACAAAATACAAAGGTTGTAGCTAAATTATAGTAGGTACGTGGTTACGGAGGTCCCTCTGCGTCGGTGTTTCTAAGCTAATGAAATTACTACATTTGCGTTTTTAATATATTTCGGGTGAGAATGTTGTGTTATAGTCGAAACACGTAGTTAAGGCACAAAGTAAAGTATAGGCAGGCAATTTTCATTACTGACACACTCATCAGCGTTTACAGAACTTTTCGCGACTGAACAGCTTTTTAGTACCCTATAAAAATACGGCAATGGTGCTGATTCTGTTGTAAATCGCATTAAACTAATTTTAATCACATCACATCTCTTTCTTACACACTTTATTGAAAAAGGATAGAGCATATTTAAAGCTGTCAAATTAGTATTTGCCGTTTTCAATAGCGGGTAAATAGATGTAACCAACTTTGATGGCGACTTGAAAACAAGCATTGGACTAATTTGATAGGAATAATTTTTTTACATTATTTTTTTATTCTTCGTTAGAAAGAGATATAGCGAGACTAAATTCGTTTAGTTGTGACAGAATTAGCACCAATAAGTAATATTATTGCATTAAAATTTTGCAACTGTTCAACAAGTGTTAGGCACCTGCAGAAGTTTCCTACAAGTTGCACCGGGATTGCGGAGGGTAAACAATATAGTAATGCTTTGCAAATAAAACCTCAGAAAAGCATTTTTTTTAAATTATGCAACCTTTTGGCCGGTATAGGTATTTTAATATAGTCTTGAGGAGGCTCCTGAATTTTTGAGCATTGGAAAGTTTGTGAACAAGTTGTTCTATAACACGAAGGTGAAGTGGTGATGATATTTTTACTTCTAGATAAATTGTAAAGGTTGCCCATTGCATTTAGTTTATTTTAAATTTATATGGCCATTCAATTTAGGTCTTATTCTCCATTCTGCATTTGAAACACACGATGCATTGTCCGTTATTTGTCGACCCATAGTTATCTATACTTTTAAATTACATAGGTACAATAATTGGAATATACGTGTTATGCGCAAATTACAATATTACATTCCCACATTCCATAAGTGCTTAAAAAGTAATGTAAGTAATTAATTTAATAACAAGATTTTTTTTTGTCTGTTCCGACCAATCTCTGAAACGGCTGGACCGATTTTGACGGGATTTTCACTGGCAGATGCGATAAGGACATACACTACTTTTATTCCAGAAAAAGAAGTTAGCAAAATGTCCTAATATTGCATAGGAAAGGACAAAATTCATTTTCGCTAGGACAGACAGAAGTAAAGAGAAAAATAATGTTTATTTTCTAGGTCTTCACCAGGGTTCAGTATACCTACAATATAAATCATGAATTAATGATTCCTCAACGATGTTCGCCGAGTTCATTAAATATTTTCTACCATGGATTGCGGAATTTCGATGGTTTTCAATTATTGTTAATTGCGGTTTCTTTGTTAAGCTTAAAGCTTTGTTTTTTTATTTGTTGATTTTAATTGCGGGGTATTGAATTCACGAATTTATTGTTGTAAATCCGACTACGTTTGTTTTTTGCGGTTTAATTTAATCCTATGTTTATTTCAAACAAATATGTACAAATTAAAATCTATATAAGTATAGAAAATTTCCTCAAGTCTGCAGTCAGTTTGTCCTTGTTTTTTTTTTAGTAATGTGAAAGCTCATAATAAATATTTATTATTATCAACAGGTCTGTCCTCAATATTGCAAGTGTTCTGTTCGATAATTTATAATATTTAAACTAACCCCCTTATTCATAATAAAGTTATCAAACGTTGATTAGCTAAAATTCCGAAGTCTTTATATTCTGACACGTGATATTTGGTGATCGAAAGAGCGAGACGGGGCACACTATTACACTGATTTAGTTAAAAAGCGATTATGAATAAGGGGGTTATTCTTTATCGGGAGAAATATCTTTATTTACAACAAATATGTACAAAATACAATTCATTCAAAAAAATTCAAAATTCAAAATCATTTATATAAAATAGCAAGCACTTATGAAAAGTCTGACTCTAATACTCTAATACCGGTTGGTTGCATTTGCTGAGAAGAGCCGGCAATTAACTCAGCAATTACTCTTTTCAAAACTGTAACTGTAAACTGTACTTTTTTTGCTACTTGTCTTGGTTGTTGCCTGATGGTAAGCAGTTACCGTAGCGTATGGACGCTTGCAACATCAAGGGTATTACTCGCGCGTTGCCGACCGTAAAACTACTTAGGTACACACCTCAAGTATAGTGTATTATCTATGTTACACACTCACGTAACCAGGGTCACATATTATAATTATGACACATTCACCATCATCACCCACTTCTCAGTAGCCTCCTCACTCGATGACAGGGATATAAAGAAGAATCAAGGAAGCCGATGATAGGTCAGTGGTTGTCACAAAGGTCGCGGAATCCACCTATCGCGCCGCAGGTTGTGGGTTCGATTCCCACACAGGACATGCATCAACATGTCTGTATGTCCTGAGTCTGTAATTATGTTTGAACAAACGTAACAAAGTAGTATATGTATTATATCAGTTATCTGGTTTCCATAGTACAACCTCTGCTTGGTTTGGGATCAGATGACCGTGTGTGAGGAATGTCCCTGGATAGTCGTTTAACTTTACAAATGTATAAGACCTCGAGGAGGTACTCAGATTTGATTAATGAATGTTAAGTTTGAACAAGACGGTACTTTATCATTTTAATCTGAAAGAATCGCTCTTGTTAGCAATACTGCCAATCATGATTTATCAATTTAATTTAGGTGTTAAGGAAAGTAGATCACGGGAACAAAATCATTAGAACTTTTGAACTTTTCTCGAATAACACAAAGTTAACTAGGTACTATAGGTACAATTTAACGTAGACAAATTAATCATCTAGTTTAAACATATATTAGTATTAGGCTGAATAACTAGAAATAGGTATTCAACTACTTACACCGTGAAGAGAAAACTGTAGGTAAAGTACGCACGTAGAAGTATAAGATTTGGCATAAAGTTTATTTAGAGGAGTGCACAAAGCGAAAATGTATTTATTTAATCACACATAACAATTTAACGAATAACGGGGCGATCCATTGTCATGATCAAGTGTGGGAAATATCAATTAATTAGCCCTCAGTCTGAGGAGAGACTTTGCCTCCTTATGTGTGTTCTACCGATTGTACAACGGACGGTGTTCTGAAGAATCGTTTAAGATGATGCCCACGGCTACTTTCTACCATCGCAACTCTCGCCATCGACGGGGAGTCCATCCTCACACATTGAAACCTGAATTGTTTCGTACTGGGCGGGCTCAAAGGAGCTTCCTTCCGCGGACGCTCAGACTGTGCAATGAGCTCCCCGCCGTGGTTTTCCCAATGGAGTACAGCATGGGGTTCTTCAAAAAGGGTGTGAAGAGATTTCTGCAGGGTCGGCAACGCGCGCGTGTTACCCCTGGTGTTGCAAGTGTACATAGGCTACGATAACCGCAACCATCAGGCGGGCCGTATGCTTGTTTGCCACCTAAGTGGTATAAAAAAAACATTACCAATTGTTTACCCTTTCATAGGAAAACGTAATTTTTATAAACCGAACTAAACCCACATCATGGTGATTAATGAATTAGTTAACTAATTACTGTAAGGTATGAAGTGTCGGCGTGTCCCTATAATTTGATTATCGTTTAGTTCATACATAATGATTATGTTAGCCTAGTCACTTAGAACATTACATTAATTAAAATAAACCGACGCATTACACTATTAATAGAAAAAAAACTTACCTTAAATCCGGAAATCACGTATTAATGTAATTTAACATAAATAGACTTATATATTAAGTATATGATTGTTTTTTCGAGTTGCCGGTAAAACGTAAGCTTACAATGCAATATTTTATGGTAAAAGAATAATAAATATTAAAACCTAAATTATAGGAATTAACGTCATTAAAATATGTATGCAGATTACGTATAAACGTAAAACAAATGATTAGCACATAACCTCCAACACTGAAAACCTGTTTCGTTATTTAAAAATTAAAAGAAAAACGTGAAAACTTTTAAACTAACCGGCCAGTAGCAGGGCTAGCACGGCGCTCGCGCGCGCTGCGTTTAGTTTCATCGTTGCGTACTGAATGGCAAATACGAAGTGTGCTCCCGCCTTTTAACTTAGGGGTAAAACCGCCCTAGTCACCCGGATGTAGGACGTAACGTGACAAGTTGCGATAGAATCTGGAACTCCCGGAATTCAGTACTTTGTTCGAAATGACTAATTGCTTGATTATGTAAGACTTGAAAAAATTCTTGAGTACTAATTGCAGGCTGGTTACAAGTTTTCAACTGTTTACGTTTGTTGTTGTGACATGATAACGCGCGTTTTGATTATAATGAAAAAAAAAGAAGAAACGAAGTATTTTTATTTAAAAAATATATGTATTATATGTATATATATATAATACAATGACCAAAAAGTACCAGAAAAATAACATATTTTATAAATTTCAGGGACAGTATACTGTACTGTGTCATATTAAAGTTAAAATAGATTAAATAGATACGTAGATTACCTGTATACACGAAAAGTCACATTAATATTAACAAAAAAAAAATTGGTTTATTGTGGCCATAAACTATTGATTTGAAAACAAAAAAGATTTATAATAATCATATCATATTTCTGCAATGGCTATAAGACTAGACCAATTATCTGACAGCTACAATAAATAAATAAAATTTTCATAATACCTAATACGATCAATGTAATAGGAAACCAGGAAATATTTACGCAAAATTTTACTCTACGCACCTTGCGTTGGTACAAGTTTGTGATAAAAGTACAAAAAGGGAAACTACCTACACTATAATGTGTTATATATATAATACTCCATGGTAAGAGATGGGTGAGAAATAAAAACAAAATAAAATGTTAAACTGTGTACCTATATTAAACAGAAATATGTAAAAAAACAATAACTTTACAAATAGTTATTAAATTTTCTGTACATACTATATATATATAATTTTTATTGCAAAAGTTATGTAAGTATTTCTTTTTTAAATAGTTTTTAACATAGTTACATCGCATCGCGACTAAAGGTAGTAAGGTTTTACTTTTTTTTATCGTTTTATTTTTACTAATTTATATTTTAGCAAGTTAATGTTATGTGTTTTAGGGAAATCATTATAATATATCTTTTATTTATATTTCAGGCGTTTTCGGGAATGTTCGCTTTGCTCTATAACTGTCACCTACCGATTATAATTGCGTCATATTCCCATTAATTAATTAACAATGTTCATCCTGCAATATTACCATTGCATAATATTTTCCTATGGGAAAGTTTGATGATGTGTTTACCTAAAGTGTATTTTTATCTAACAAAAACCCTACTTTTTCCTATAAAGTTACCAATTTATTATGTATTATAAAGTCAATTACATAAAGTATTTAGGTCAATAAATAAAATAAAGATAGGCATAAAGCATGAAAACGTTTGCCAATGCATATTTTTTTTTAATATAAAGTACTTAAATTTTTTTTAATTTAAGCGTTTGTTTTATTGTTTTTATTATTTTAATTTTAACTATTGTTTTATGTTATGTGCGTCGATTTTTGATACATAAATGTATTTTCTTTCTTTATTTCTATATAGAAAAAGAAATCGTCACACACAAACAAGTTACGTTCTCAGATAGTCACCCACCGTAGTCGCGGAGACAACAAAACGTAAACCATTATTTATGAGTGATAATGGCAATTTTTTACTATTGCCTATATATTACACGCATGGTATCGTTTTAATATCATGTTGCATAGGTTTTTCTATTCCTCTTACGCAAGGCTAATTCATTTGTTAAGGGGGCCCTTCATGGCCAACGCAACTTCAACGCAAGCGTAGCCTAAAAGCTTGTGCTTTCATCCAACGTAATGTTTGACTGCGAAAAAAGAGAGACACCATCAGAGCCATCGGTTATCAGTTGGTAAATTCCGCTGATCACTCGCGGCCGCTTCGCTAGGTCGTCATTCATGATTTCGCATATCATAAAACTTGTTCCAGGCCCATACTTCCTGTGATGTAATCTTACAAGTTTGTGAAAAAAAAGTTAGTTATTTAGAATCTCCAATACATTTGCAAGCATTGTTTAGAGCTGTTTTCTTTACTTTTACAATTTATAGGTACATTAGATATGGCCAAAGTTCAGGTAAAATTTGTGCAAAACCGCTGTTTTTCGGAGGCTTTTACTGAATTTATTTCACACTATTTTTTTTTTTCGCCTAGTTATACTGCTAGATATAGTTCACAAGATACCAATTTGTTTAAAACATCTAACGAAAAGTGTTTAAAAACGCCATCATAAGTACAGAGCTTTTGTATGAAAAGTATGGTGAGCTGAGTGCTCTTAAGTTTTAATTTATCGCTTTATCTTTTTCACGCTATTAGACAACGCTGATATTCTAATAAATGTAGATTTATGAGGTTAGTAGGTAGTATTAGTTACGCGAAGCACTCGTGGTGTAGCATGATAAGCCGTTCTTAATCGATCGGCAAGTTAAGCTACCACCGTCGTGGTCGGTACCTGGATGGGTGACCGCCTAGTGGTATTTCCAATCGAGCGTTTCCGTGCTTCGGAAGGAACGTAAAGCCGTTGGTCCCGGTTATCACTTAATTGTGATAGTCGTTAAGCTAGTAGGTTGACCACTAGCCTACCTCCACCGATCTGCAGTGGGCACGCGTGGAGGAGTATCTGCCCATTCCCTTTCACCCTGATTTGTGAAAGGAGGCCTGTGCGCAGTGGGACATTATACGTAGTGCCTTTTTACTTTGTATCTCTAGGTTTGTATAGATTTAATCACAAACTATACATGGTAAGTTATTGCGGAAAGCACGTAAAGGGAGAGAGGGGTTTTAAGAGAGGTAGAGCGTAACGTTATTACGTCCAAAGAGCAGCTCGATTAACTAAGTACCTCCACCTTACAGAATACCGCAGCCAGATAACTTTATGTTGTGTTCCTGCGCGTGAGTAAGGTCGCCAGAGCTCATTGGGGAGGGGGGAAGGGTCGGTAACGCGTGAGTGATGCCTCGTATGTTGCAAGCGTCCATGTGGCTACGGTAACCGCTTACCAGGTATAAAGTGCCTTACCAGGGCCTAAACTGAATAATTGTTTTTTTTTTTTTGAGTAACATTGCAGTTTCAACACCTGCCGTAGGTAATGCATCAATAGGCTGTCGATTTTCAGCTTTATGGTGGTGCCACCCATACGAGTACATACTACAAAGTTCTCAACCACCGGGATTTGGTTACCTCACGATGTTTTCCTTCACCGAAAGCACAGATTAAAAATGCCGAAAGCTCAATCCCATTGAAGGATTAGAACTCACGACCACGTGCAAATATCGGTAATCTTAAAAATCTTTGGTCACATTTCATTACTAGTTTGGATTTTTACCAACATAAAAAGATCGAGCCGTTCTTAGTTGATGCTCCGTCATACAAGTGGTAATTTTTATTTATATATATTTTCCACTGCTTTAGCACAGGTATGTCAGCATGAATGAATAAATTAATTTCCTCATATGATTTAATGACAAAACTGTAATTCACGTCAGATGCCACAAATACCACACATTACCTGCTTAGCGTGGGTGCTAGAACAGAAAACATGTTCGTGCCGTATACCTAATTAAGTAATACTATATTATATTGCTGCAGGTGCAAATAATCCGCTGTTTCGCGAAAGTACCTGAATCTTTTAGCCGTTCTTAATTGATCGGCAAAGTTAAGCTACGTCTGTCATGGTCGGTACCTGGATGGGTGATCGCCTAGTGGTATTTCAAATCGAGCGTTTCCTTGCTTCGGAAGGCACGTAAAGCCGTTGGTCCCGGTTATCACTTAATTGTGATAGTCGGCTGAACAATTCCAACAGTAGGTTGACCACCAGCCTACCTCCACCAATCCGCAGTGGGCACGCGTGGTGGAGTATCGCCCAGTCCCTTTCACCCTCATTTGTGAATGGAGGCCTGTGCTCAGCAGTGATGATGATGATGACCTGAATCTTCGTGAGAATTAAAAGTCGCTTTACGAAATTTTTAAATAATTTCCTCACTCAATATTATAAAGCAGAAGAGCTTTCTATAAAAAATAAGGTTTAAATAGCCCGTTTATTGAGAATGGTATGACATTACACTAATAATAATATTAGTGTGAGCACAAGTTTTGAGTCGAGATTAATACAATTGAAATTGGAACCTGCGTCAATGATATTCAGTTTACCTTCGATTAACACGATTTATTCTTGATACTTGATCAGAGTTTCGATTGCGTTCTGTAACAAAGACCTTTGCGGATGAAACAACGTGACATTATTCTCCTGGGACTCCAATGGCTAACGCCTCGCCCCTGGTGGGAGTTATAAAAAAAGCGGCCAAGTGCGAGTCGGACTCACCCATGAAGGGTTCCGTAGCAGCAAGTAACGAGTTGAGTTGATTGAATGAAAGGTAAATTGCGGTTTACGATTTATGAAGTATTAAAAAAAAACTACTTACTAGATCTCGTTCAAACCAATTTATACATCATATAATTTCTTTTTGTTTTATCATTCTCTTATTTTAGAATTTACAGGGGGGGTACACACGTTTTACCAATTTGGAAGTGTCTCTCGCGCAAACTATTCAGTTTAGAAATATCATTTTTGAAGACCTATTTTTTTTTTTTGTAAGGTTGAAACTTTTAAGTGTACCGTGCTTATACATTTTCGAATGTTGTAAGTTCGTAAAAACGCATTCTCATCTGTTTCAAAAGCACGGTGACTTAAAACCCAATACTAGATTCCATGACAAATTAATCCTCCCGAAAATAAAAAGCCATTTGTACCATAGGAACTGCTATCCCATGGCCATTCACATTTATAATAAGCTGCCACAAGTTTATAAAAGCCTAGCGGTAAATAAATTTAAAGCCAAATTGTTTAAGTGGCTTACTGAGAGATGTTTTTACACGCTAGAAGAATATTGTTACGAGCTGGGGTTCAGAATAAATAATGGTACACGAATTTACCAAAACACTGGTCACACTTTTATTAAAACTCTAATTAAAACACTCAGAAATTAAATAATTCACTAGCACTTAACTGTATTTCACTTCGATGTTTACTCACTGTTATACAAAACCAAACTCCAACTCCCCTGTGTATTGTCTCTTATTTATACTTCATAAACGGCATCCGGAACATTCTACAATTTACCCGCGTATTCTACATGCCTACAGTGCTATCGGGAATATTCCAGAAGCAGGTAGCTATTCGGCGATAGATGGCGTTGCTTGATAGATATTTACTCCTATACAATAACAGATGGCGTTACTGGTAGCAATTTATTCCTAATGTCGCGATGTCGTAACACTACCCCCTCCTTAGACATGCTCGTCCCGAGCAATGTGTGCTCCACGGTACAGCGCCATCGAGATCCCTGGTGCTCTTCGAACACCAGCCAGCACCCACCCCGCGGTCCTGGCGTTTACTCGTGTTCCTGTTGCTGTTGCTGGAAGTATCACCAGTCACCGCTGCTCTTTCCTCCCAGGGTCGATTTTCTTCTTTTCCGTAATTTCTCCACTTCGGGCAACTCCTCCGCAGGTGTCCCTTTTCTCCACAGTTGTAGCAACGGGGTGAGGCCACAACTTCTCGGGGTCGAATTTCTTCTTTTCTGTACTTTCTCCACTTCGGGCAACTCATCCGAACGTGGCCCTTTTCTCCACAGTTGTAGCAACGGGGCGAGGCCTCAACTTCTCGGGGTCGAATTTCTTCTTTTCTGTACTTTCTCCACTTCGGGCAACTCATCCGAAGGTGGCCCTTTTCTCCACAGTTGTAGCAATGGGGCGAGGCCACAACTTCTCGGGGTCGATTTTCTTCTTTTCTATACTTTATCCACTTCGGGTAACTCATCCGAAGGTGGCCCTTTTCTCCACAGTTGTAAGGCGAGACCACAACTTCCCTGATGCGGTGAGGTCGGTCATCGCGTCGCACAGCCTCTACTTCTAAGGCATGGGCTAAAGCGTCTTTCAGCGACTCGTGGTGCCCTAATCTCACGGCAGCTCTGACTTCCAAGTCGCGTATACCATCCACGAACGCTTGCACTAGATTACCGTTGATAATCGCTGGTGCAGACTGATATGCTTTACGGACCAGCTTTTCTACCTCTAGAGCCCACTGTTGTATAGTTTCGGCGCTCCGTTGCACACGGTCCTTGAGTTGGGCACGGAATACGTGTTCCAGGTGTGCGTCCCCGTATCTAGATTCTAGAGCTTCCAACAGTTGCTCATACGTCACGTCCTTCCCGAGGGCCTCCAGTATAGTGAGGGCCTGGTCGCGAAGACCCAAAGTGAGTGCTGTCATCGCCTGTGCACTAGTCCAACCATTCGCCTTCATGACAGCTTCGAACTGGATTCTATAGGCTGACCATGACGAGGTGCCATCAAATGGCGGTACCTTGAAACCACGTGAAGAAGCCACAGGTAAAGAAGTAGCAGTTCCAACCTTGAGTCCAACGAGGGCCTTCTTCACGTCTTCTATCTGTACTTCGGCCTTGGACATACGATTTTCGGATTCCGAGATACGGGACTCATGATGCTGAAGCTGTTCCTTCACCACCTTGAGATCCTTGCCAAGAGTTACTTGTAAATTTTCTAATAAAACCATCTGTTCCTCTTGGCGGCGAGCCTGCTCCTCCTTATCCCGCTGTAGCTGTTCCTCCAGTCGGCGAGCCTGCTCTTCCTGACGGCGAGCCTGCTCCTCCTTATCCCGCTGTAGCTGTTCCTCCAGTCGGCGAGCCTGCTCCTCCTGACGATGAGCCTGCTCCTCCTGACGGCGAGCCTGCTCCTCCTGACGGCGAGCCTGCTCCTCCTTATCCCGCTGTAGCTGTTCCTCCAGTCGGCGAGCCTGCTCCTCTTGTCGGCGAGCCTGCTCCTGTAGCATTACCATCAAAGCGCCAAGATCTGGGGTTGCAGGTACTGCTCTGACTTCAGGTGGGTCGGCAACTGGCAAAGAGCCAGTTGGCTGCTGGCCACCCGAAGTCTGCGACGGAGAACCTCCAAACCTCCTTGCATCCATCTCCTGCTGCCGCTGGCCCCTTGTACGGACACCCTCAGTGACTTCCTTTGGCATAACCGGCATTATTTATCCTACTACTTCTGACACCAATTGTTACGAGCTGGGGTTCAGAATAAATAATGGTACACGAATTTACCAAAACACTGGTCACACTTTTATTAAAACTCTAATTAAAACACTCAGAAATTAAATAATTCACTAGCACTTAACTGTATTTCACTTCGATGTTTACTCACTGTTATACAAAACCAAACTCCAACTCCCCTGTGTATTGTCTCTTATTTATACTTCATAAACGGCATCCGGAACATTCTACAATTTACCCGCGTATTCTACATGCCTACAGTGCTATCGGGAATATTCCAGAAGCAGGTAGCTATTCGGCGATAGATGGCGTTGCTTGATAGATATTTACTCCTATACAATAACAGATGGCGTTACTGGTAGCAATTTATTCCTAATGTCGCGATGTCGTAACACTACCCCCTCCTTAGACATGCTCGTCCCGAGCAATGTGTGCTCCACGGTACAGCGCCATCGAGATCCCTGGTGCTCTTCGAACACCAGCCAGCACCCACCCCGCGGTCCTGGCGTTTACTCGTGTTCCTGTTGCTGTTGCTGGAAGTATCACCAGTCACCGCTGCTCTTTCCTCCCAGGGTCGATTTTCTTCTTTTCCGTAATTTCTCCACTTCGGGCAACTCCTCCGCAGGTGTCCCTTTTCTCCACAGTTGTAGCAACGGGGTGAGGCCACAACTTCTCGGGGTCGAATTTCTTCTTTTCTGTACTTTCTCCACTTCGGGCAACTCATCCGAACGTGGCCCTTTTCTCCACAGTTGTAGCAACGGGGCGAGGCCTCAACTTCTCGGGGTCGAATTTCTTCTTTTCTGTACTTTCTCCACTTCGGGCAACTCATCCGAAGGTGGCCCTTTTCTCCACAGTTGTAGCAATGGGGCGAGGCCACAACTTCTCGGGGTCGATTTTCTTCTTTTCTATACTTTATCCACTTCGGGTAACTCATCCGAAGGTGGCCCTTTTCTCCACAGTTGTAAGGCGAGACCACAACTTCCCTGATGCGGTGAGGTCGGTCATCGCGTCGCACAGCCTCTACTTCTAAGGCATGGGCTAAAGCGTCTTTCAGCGACTCGTGGTGCCCTAATCTCACGGCAGCTCTGACTTCCAAGTCGCGTATACCATCCACGAACGCTTGCACTAGATTACCGTTGATAATCGCTGGTGCAGACTGATATGCTTTACGGACCAGCTTTTCTACCTCTAGAGCCCACTGTTGTATAGTTTCGGCGCTCCGTTGCACACGGTCCTTGAGTTGGGCACGGAATACGTGTTCCAGGTGTGCGTCCCCGTATCTAGATTCTAGAGCTTCCAACAGTTGCTCATACGTCACGTCCTTCCCGAGGGCCTCCAGTATAGTGAGGGCCTGGTCGCGAAGACCCAAAGTGAGTGCTGTCATCGCCTGTGCACTAGTCCAACCATTCGCCTTCATGACAGCTTCGAACTGGATTCTATAGGCTGACCATGACGAGGTG
Organism: Achlya flavicornis; assembly: GCA_947623365.1. NCBI lineage: Eukaryota > Metazoa > Arthropoda > Insecta > Lepidoptera > Drepanidae > Achlya > Achlya flavicornis. Next base: position 14,066,250 of record OX392482.1, read on the forward strand.
CCATCAAATGGCGGTACCTTGAAACCACGTGAAGAAGCCACAGGTAAAGAAGTAGCAGTTCCAACCTTGAGTCCAACGAGGGCCTTCTTCACGTCTTCTATCTGTACTTCGGCCTTGGACATACGATTTTCGGATTCCGAGATACGGGACTCATGATGCTGAAGCTGTTCCTTCACCACCTTGAGATCCTTGCCAAGAGTTACTTGTAAATTTTCTAATAAAACCATCTGTTCCTCTTGGCGGCGAGCCTGCTCCTCCTTATCCCGCTGTAGCTGTTCCTCCAGTCGGCGAGCCTGCTCTTCCTGACGGCGAGCCTGCTCCTCCTTATCCCGCTGTAGCTGTTCCTCCAGTCGGCGAGCCTGCTCCTCCTGACGATGAGCCTGCTCCTCCTGACGGCGAGCCTGCTCCTCCTGACGGCGAGCCTGCTCCTCCTTATCCCGCTGTAGCTGTTCCTCCAGTCGGCGAGCCTGCTCCTCTTGTCGGCGAGCCTGCTCCTGTAGCATTACCATCAAAGCGCCAAGATCTGGGGTTGCAGGTACTGCTCTGACTTCAGGTGGGTCGGCAACTGGCAAAGAGCCAGTTGGCTGCTGGCCACCCGAAGTCTGCGACGGAGAACCTCCAAACCTCCTTGCATCCATCTCCTGCTGCCGCTGGCCCCTTGTACGGACACCCTCAGTGACTTCCTTTGGCATAACCGGCATTATTTATCCTACTACTTCTGACACCAATTGTTACGAGCTGGGGTTCAGAATAAATAATGGTACACGAATTTACCAAAACACTGGTCACACTTTTATTAAAACTCTAATTAAAACACTCAGAAATTAAATAATTCACTAGCACTTAACTGTATTTCACTTCGATGTTTACTCACTGTTATACAAAACCAAACTCCAACTCCCCTGTGTATTGTCTCTTATTTATACTTCATAAACGGCATCCGGAACATTCTACAATTTACCCGCGTATTCTACATGCCTACAGTGCTATCGGGAATATTCCAGAAGCAGGTAGCTATTCGGCGATAGATGGCGTTGCTTGATAGATATTTACTCCTATACAATAACAGATGGCGTTACTGGTAGCAATTTATTCCTAATGTCGCGATGTCGTAACACTACCCCCTCCTTAGACATGCTCGTCCCGAGCAATGTGTGCTCCACGGTACAGCGCCATCGAGATCCCTGGTGCTCTTCGAACACCAGCCAGCACCCACCCCGCGGTCCTGGCGTTTACTCGTGTTCCTGTTGCTGTTGCTGGAAGTATCACCAGTCACCGCTGCTCTTTCCTCCCAGGGTCGATTTTCTTCTTTTCCGTAATTTCTCCACTTCGGGCAACTCCTCCGCAGGTGTCCCTTTTCTCCACAGTTGTAGCAACGGGGTGAGGCCACAACTTCTCGGGGTCGAATTTCTTCTTTTCTGTACTTTCTCCACTTCGGGCAACTCATCCGAACGTGGCCCTTTTCTCCACAGTTGTAGCAACGGGGCGAGGCCTCAACTTCTCGGGGTCGAATTTCTTCTTTTCTGTACTTTCTCCACTTCGGGCAACTCATCCGAAGGTGGCCCTTTTCTCCACAGTTGTAGCAATGGGGCGAGGCCACAACTTCTCGGGGTCGATTTTCTTCTTTTCTATACTTTATCCACTTCGGGTAACTCATCCGAAGGTGGCCCTTTTCTCCACAGTTGTAAGGCGAGACCACAACTTCCCTGATGCGGTGAGGTCGGTCATCGCGTCGCACAGCCTCTACTTCTAAGGCATGGGCTAAAGCGTCTTTCAGCGACTCGTGGTGCCCTAATCTCACGGCAGCTCTGACTTCCAAGTCGCGTATACCATCCACGAACGCTTGCACTAGATTACCGTTGATAATCGCTGGTGCAGACTGATATGCTTTACGGACCAGCTTTTCTACCTCTAGAGCCCACTGTTGTATAGTTTCGGCGCTCCGTTGCACACGGTCCTTGAGTTGGGCACGGAATACGTGTTCCAGGTGTGCGTCCCCGTATCTAGATTCTAGAGCTTCCAACAGTTGCTCATACGTCACGTCCTTCCCGAGGGCCTCCAGTATAGTGAGGGCCTGGTCGCGAAGACCCAAAGTGAGTGCTGTCATCGCCTGTGCACTAGTCCAACCATTCGCCTTCATGACAGCTTCGAACTGGATTCTATAGGCTGACCATGACGAGGTGCCATCAAATGGCGGTACCTTGAAACCACGTGAAGAAGCCACAGGTAAAGAAGTAGCAGTTCCAACCTTGAGTCCAACGAGGGCCTTCTTCACGTCTTCTATCTGTACTTCGGCCTTGGACATACGATTTTCGGATTCCGAGATACGGGACTCATGATGCTGAAGCTGTTCCTTCACCACCTTGAGATCCTTGCCAAGAGTTACTTGTAAATTTTCTAATAAAACCATCTGTTCCTCTTGGCGGCGAGCCTGCTCCTCCTTATCCCGCTGTAGCTGTTCCTCCAGTCGGCGAGCCTGCTCTTCCTGACGGCGAGCCTGCTCCTCCTTATCCCGCTGTAGCTGTTCCTCCAGTCGGCGAGCCTGCTCCTCCTGACGATGAGCCTGCTCCTCCTGACGGCGAGCCTGCTCCTCCTGACGGCGAGCCTGCTCCTCCTTATCCCGCTGTAGCTGTTCCTCCAGTCGGCGAGCCTGCTCCTCTTGTCGGCGAGCCTGCTCCTGTAGCATTACCATCAAAGCGCCAAGATCTGGGGTTGCAGGTACTGCTCTGACTTCAGGTGGGTCGGCAACTGGCAAAGAGCCAGTTGGCTGCTGGCCACCCGAAGTCTGCGACGGAGAACCTCCAAACCTCCTTGCATCCATCTCCTGCTGCCGCTGGCCCCTTGTACGGACACCCTCAGTGACTTCCTTTGGCATAACCGGCATTATTTATCCTACTACTTCTGACACCAATTGTTACGAGCTGGGGTTCAGAATAAATAATGGTACACGAATTTACCAAAACACTGGTCACACTTTTATTAAAACTCTAATTAAAACACTCAGAAATTAAATAATTCACTAGCACTTAACTGTATTTCACTTCGATGTTTACTCACTGTTATACAAAACCAAACTCCAACTCCCCTGTGTATTGTCTCTTATTTATACTTCATAAACGGCATCCGGAACATTCTACAATTTACCCGCGTATTCTACATGCCTACAGTGCTATCGGGAATATTCCAGAAGCAGGTAGCTATTCGGCGATAGATGGCGTTGCTTGATAGATATTTACTCCTATACAATAACAGATGGCGTTACTGGTAGCAATTTATTCCTAATGTCGCGATGTCGTAACAATATTTTAAATATGACAAAACATAGTAGAAATTTATATAATTTGGACATCTCATTTAATTATTATTTTATTGTATTGCTATATTAAGTATATTATGTGCCATTAATTATTAGATTCAATTTAAATTTATAATCAAATTTTGCATGCTATTCTGTAGCGAAATGTGTAGACCCTATTTTATGATAACATCTATTTTTTACGACATTTCTGGCGAAATAAACAATTTCATTTCATTTCATTTCATTTAGTTTCAGTTTAAGTATGGGGAACCCTCAATTTTTTTTTTTTTCTATTTTTGTGTGAAAATCTTAATGCGGTTCACAGAATACATCTACTTACCAAGTTTCAACAGTATAGTTTCGGAAAAAAGTGGTTGTGACATACGGACGGACAGACAGACATGACGAGACAATCCATAATCGGGTTCCGTTTTTTGCCATTTGGCTACGGAACCGCTAAAAAGCCGATGATGTAGCACGCTTGCACAGAAAACTATAAGTACTTACATAAGGTACATTGTAAGAATATTATAATTATATATTTACAACAAATTCTAATAGATATTTACACTCCAGACTCAAAACAACCACAAATATACATGCAATAAGATTATGTGGTGGTGCAGTCAGGATTAACCTAACCCGCAATTAGCCTGAATTAGTTTAGTTATTTGACAAAATCTGTCAAAACTAAGGCGGCTGGAGTATTAATTCAATCAACATAGATAACATTAAAAATCTATAATAAAATTACAGTTGATAAACATTTAAGTATACACACCTATAAAATAAATATTACAGGAAATATAGAACCATAGTATACACGATATTTATTAACTAGCACAATTTTTTCAAAAACAATCAAATTCGTCTGCATTTTTTTTTAAATTTCATTTTAACTATGTCACAAGCCAAAAAAAAAGCCAAACATAGTCAGATTATCCAAAGATTATTAAAAAATGTAAACTTGCTGAGTTTCTTTCCGGATTCTTCTCAGTTGAAGGCCGAGTTTCGAACCGGATGTAACTTCAGTAAATGTGACCTTCATAAGTCCTGCTGGGGCCTAAATTGAATAAATGGCCTTGACTTTGACGTTAAAAACAATGAAATATAAATTGAAGGTAAGTCGGTACCCTCGGCGCGTGAGTTAGACTCGCACTTAGCCGGTTTTATTTACTTCTCTTAAGGGGCGTCTAAACGGGCTATATTTTACGACAATTTGTGGCTGCAATACTGTGGCCGGCAACATTGCTAGCAATACCAGCCACACTATGCAATATTTTAAGGATGGCCCGGCATTATAGCCACATATTTTTTGGTATGTCAAAATACCTCCGAGGCCGAACGATCGCCTCGCAATCGAAAATACTGCAATATATCTGGGCCATCTATATTGTTGTTCTGTTTTACTGTATATGCGCGTCCCTTTCTCCCTGCGACGTGAAGTACTTTGCGTTTCACTTTCTGCGCGACGTGAAGTGTGCTGCGAGTGCTGCGACGTCCATCGTGTATAAATTCGTCCTTTTTTTAGTTTTTCTGCCAAAACAATGTAAGCGGCTGCGATGAGCGTCATTTCGTCGGCCATTGTTGCTGGATTGTGTGGCTCATTAAAGGGTTCTGAATCAAAGGCCATACTATTGCAGCCATATTGCAACATGTTGCCTGCAATTGATTGCTCAGCCATAAAATGCACTAAAATGTTTTTTTGATGGCTGGGCAATGTTTGCCAATATTTGCATTGCAGCCACAAATTGTCGTAAAATATGGCCCGTTTAGATGTACCTTTACACGCTGCATTCACACATTTCCTTTTCTAATTTTACTGTCAAGACCTCTGATTACTATTACAAGATACTTTTGATCCGAAATGTTCACATAACTATCAGATTTTTCGCCATAAAACAGATACCGTGATCCTACGGCGACATATAAACGATTTATCAAAAGCCAGTGTCGTTTACCGCGCGCAGTGTGGGCGCGAGATGACAAGACAACTTAGAGCCGTGAAATCAACACCCAGACTTTGATCTCCAACGTTTGTCTTTGATATTATATTAATTACACTGCTTTTAATAACTCTTTGAATAGGATCTACCATTTGACCACAATCTCACCTAATAAGTAGATGTGATCGAAGTTGGTAAGCACACAAAGTGTAGAAGGGAACTGGTTCTAAAGTGCAGGTGTCGGAACACACTGTAGCGTTAGTACTATTATCTATTGAGCGTTTCTTCATTGGGCGACACGACACGACACGACACGACACAGCAACGGCAGCCGTTCACGACATCAGTGGATGCATAATTCTATGAGATTGTACTGCACGCTTTCTCACTGGGCCTGTCGTCGGCAGCAAGTCTCCCACTGGTGTCGTGGCGGCATCTTTATGTATGTGTTGTGTACAGACGCAAGCTTCCATGTAGGCGTGCGAGTGGACGCGCCGCTTGCGCTCCCGCGGCTCTCATTATTACCGCATCGTGTCGTGTCGTTCCGTAGCTGCCGGAGTCGTCCGGCGACTTGTCGCCGCCGGCCACGACATGTCGTGTCGTGTCGCCCCAATGAAGAAGCGCACATTCTGTGCCGGTAGGTGCTTGGCGACAAATTTTCAACTTGAGGATGGAAGCCAGCCAGGTGGGTACTGCAAAGTACTCTACCACCGTGCTATGGTTCCTCCACGATGTTTTCCTTCATCGAAAGTTCAAACCCATAGCCTACGCCACGGCATTCGATGTACAGTCGAGGACATAATTCTCGCACTGTATAGATTCAATTGTTAAAGTATTTTACACAAATCATAATACTTGCATAATATCTCATAACTTAAAGAGAAAATCGTTGCTGAATTTCACCAAGGCATGCATATTTATCCACTGAACTGTCATCGATCGCCTAAAAGTTTTGGTATGGCTTATAATTTGAGTCCAACTCGCAATTGGCCCGTTTTTTCAGAAAGTAACAGGTTCCAATTTACAATTTATCAGGTAAGTTCAAAGACAGTTAATGACTGTAACAGTTCTGTTCTGGCTGTAATAGTAGGTATGACAGTATCAGTTCCCCGTTTTCTAGAATGAGCTACTTAGCTTAGCACAACTTGGAAAGAACTTGACGAATTTAAAATATTAAGGACAACGATTAGAAACTTGAATGCGTAGGCAACAGGAGGGGTGGGGAGGTATTGTTTATTTGCTTTAAATACGCGATTAATTCACCCCGAAGGCGGACAGTCATGTTTTGCTATTAAGGCAATTTAAGTATCCTTACTTAGCCCTGCGACTTTGACTGATTTATTTTCAAAGCACGGTCTTTGTTTTGTATCACTAGGATATTTGTTCAGGTCTTGTATCGTCGCCGTCAGTAAAATTCATACTTTTGGTTATGACTATACCCTGTCTACTTCGCCACACTCGGCAATTACTCTTGAAACAAACATAGATTTATTGTACACACCCGCGCCCCCTTCTTTACCCCTTTCCCTACCCTACCCTATAAAAAGTCTTATAACCGTCTCCTGATTCTAAGCTACCTCCCCACCAACTTTCAGCCAAATCGGTTCAGCCGTTCTTGAGTTATAAATAGTGTAACTAACACGACTTTCTTTTATATATATAGACTAGCTGCCTGGCACGACTTCGTCCGCGTGGTGTCCTAACCTATACCCTAACCTACCACTACCCCTACCCTATCCTATCTAAACCATCCAGTACTCCACCCAAACGCATACAAAAAAATCATTCAAATCGGTCCAGCTGTTTAGGAGGAGTTCAGTGACATACACACTTTTTGTACAGACTTACAAAGCCATTTTACTTGTTATATCAAAATAGTAGTCTGCGGATTTTGCATGGTCACCACACCCACTTATTAAGACAAGTCACATTCTTGTGAAGCGAGACCACTTTCTAATGATAATGACTTCGACTTTTTAGGCTTCAGGTTTTTATTGCATCGCTATATCTTTAATACAAGTTTTTTAGTGTGACTGTACTTTCTGTTGTCTGTACTTGCATTGTCATCCAAATACTAATGTATACCAAATTTCAGCTCAATCGGACGCTGGGAAGTGGGTCAAATTTTACTTGTAAGAATCGATTAAAGACATCGGACATGTGAAACTAAATAAAAGATTGTATAATTGGACTGTTTTACAGAAAACTTAAATCGACTTCAAAGTACACTAAGAAGTAATCAAATCCTGATCTGATGACAATGGGACCAAACGGGAAGTGTACCCTTCCAGACAAAAAAAGAATTTTCCAAATCGGTTAATAAATGAAGGAGTTACGAGGTAACAAACATTAAAAAAAAATACAACCGAATTGAGAACCTCCTTTTTTTGAAGTCGGTTAAAAATAGGCAACCGCGCGTAAAGCCGCGGGCTGTAAAGCTATTTTAGAAATAAGGTTTCTAGCAATTTTATACAGACGTGTAGCCAGGGGGCCTACCACAAGCTCTTAAAACAAGGTTAAAATAACCTTATTTGACTTTTGTCCCTCTTTGACATCCGGCGTCAAAACAAGACAAAACACAAATAAGGTTATTTTAACCTTGTTTTAAGAGCTTGTGGTAGGCCCCCTGGTCTTTATTTTATTTATTAAGGGACAATAAATAGCTATAATACAAAGTCTTTCATATAAAAATCTTATGAAAGTAATAATAATATTTACGGTATTTTGATAGAGATATTCCTTCTTTATGGCATAGTAATAGAGTTTAAAATAGCCATGTCTACCTATGTGGAATTCCCTCAGTGGTAAATAGTTCCGACTATTGTGGTTAAAATGTGTGTAATTATGGTAATATATGAATAGTTTTCCTTATTTACTATTTTATTCACTCTTTGTGTAGCGGAAATATTTGTTATAAGTAGGTTGATTGAGTCTCTTCGCTATTACAGGAATTCTGTCGGTTTTTTTTTTGTGTTCTTATACTTTTTTTTAAACACGTGTGTAAAAATAACATGTGTCATCAATGATGTCCATCACTGAAAAGTACATCAAACAGTATACACCCACAGATTACAGACAGATGGAGCGCGCGGAACACGGGAGTCAGGCCGAAAAAGCAAATGCAAATTGAAAAACACATACCTGGTATTCGCTTTTGAATTTGTATTTGCTTTGTTTAACAAACTTTATACAACAAAAAACACTTCTTTATAAATAAACTGTGGTTAAACAAGCCAATACAAACTGGAAAACGAATACTAGGTATCTGATTTTGAATTTGTATTTGCTTTTTTGGCTTCACTTTCGTGTTCCGCGCGCTCCATCTGCCTTTTATTCTGTAATCTGTGTATACACCATAGATTTTTTAAATTCGATTTATATTATTATAAAGAATAATTGGACTGTTTTACAAAAAACTTAAACCGACTTCAAAGTACACTAAGAAGTAATCAAATCCTGATCTGATGACAATGGGACCAAACGGGAAGTGTACCCTTCCAGTCAAAAAAATAATTTTCCAAATCGGTTAATAAATGACGACATGACGCCGCCGTAAGAGGTAACAAACATAAAAAATAAAAATAAAATCTTACAGGCGAATTGAGGACCTCCTCCTTTTTTTGAAGTCGGTTAAAAAGAAAAAAAAAACGTGCCTTTCATAAAATTCAGAAAGCCAGCAGAACTACATAAAGGCGTTTCCGAACGTCACGATTTGCCACCGCGATATGTAGGGCCGATCTCTCTTGTCATACTAAATTTGCGTCAACTTGCCTACTGACATGTCAATTTCAAACCAATCTGTTGGGCCCCTCCCAATCGTGTCGTCTGTAGACGCTCTTTCCTAAACTCGAGCGGGGTCGTGTAGTATAAATAATGCTCACTTCGTAAACTTTACTTCCTAGTCGTAGCAGGACTCGGCGAATTCGTAGCACTTCGCCGCCGCGCCGTAGCACAGTGCATTGCGTGGGGGCGCCCGCATGGTAGATCCATCCAAAGCTGTATTAGTTGTATACGTTTTATTAAATTGTGTTTATTAGACTTATGATTAGATGGGTTTATTATGTAGGTAGTAGGTACCGTAAATGAATTTCATATGCTACTACTTCTACAAATAGTAGACGTTTTGTTTTTGCTATACTTTTCATACAAAAGTTCAATGTCTCCTTAGCTAAAATGTATGAAAAGCCGTATTTTTGTTGCGATTTCGAAGTTGGTCCCATTTAGGAGCACTTTACGTGGTTTCATTTATTGTCATATCCACGCTGTAAATTAGGGGGATCTGTTTCTGAGTGATCTGGCTTACTCGAAGGTGTAAGAAATATTGCATGACGTCATCGCTACACAATTAATTTGCCATAGTTTATGTATAAGGTACAAATAACAACGGAACGATCGAAAAAAAAATGTAGGTATTGAAATCATTAACACCTTTTCTCTGATATTAAATATATTTATTTAATCGAAGTATTTAACCTCATGATCTCTACATTTCTATCGTTTCTAAGGAAGATCGTTTATGTTTTTGCGATAGATCTCTGGGGATCTGGACTCTACAAAGTCACAACCCCGCCTCGTGAACCGATCTTCGCCATTATTGCTCCACGCTCAGGCTTATGAGAGAGGTAGAGCACAGCGTTTATTCGCTCAAAGAGCAGCTCGACTGGGGAAGTACCTCCACCTTACAGAATACCGCAGCCAAATAACTTTATGTTGTGTAAAGTTGAGCTGAGCGTGAGTAAGGTCGCCAGAGCTCATAGGGGAGGGGGGAAAGGTCGGTAACGCGTGAGCGATGCTTCTTGTGTTGCAAGGTGGGCCGTATGCTTGTTTACCGACTAAGTTGTATAAAAAAAAGGCTCCACGATAACGGAAGACCTTACATTGCTCGAAAAAGCCATTTAACATTCGTGAAACATTTTCATTAATATTGTGTAAACAGTACTTGGGAAACTGAAACAGTCGTGGACTAGGTACCAAAGTTAAAGGGTTGCAGAGTTCTGTTTCTAAACTCCAGTTCAGTATATATTTTTTCCAATAATATGTAATATTTTTTATTTTCAAGAAAACAATAATGTTTGTTGGTTGTAAATACTGGAAACTCGTGCTTAATCAAAAGTTTCTGACTCAATTTTGTTAGAATTCGTAAACTTTTATGATTTATACTTTGTATGGTTTCATTCGATGCGTTCGTCGAAAAAATAACATTTACCTACTCAAAGAAGTTGCGTAAATATTCGAACACTTTCAAAATCAAATCAAAAATCTAACTTCATCTTTTTTACGTACCATGTTATGCTTATGGTGCGTCCATGCTTGGCGAACCGAGCACGAGCCGAGCCTCGAACGAGCACACTGCGAGCACGATTTGCGTAGCGTGGACGGGCTTGCGAGCCTCGAACGAGCGCGATTGTCAGTTTTTTCACGTACAAAGGGATTCGCATCGTGCTCGTTGTAGGCTCGCAGGGTGCTCGTTTGTGGCTCGGTTCGCCAAGCATGGACGCACCATTATAAGATCGTGTAATAAGAAAACTGTGAAAAAAAGTGGTAGTGACAGCTGCACTTGAGGCAAGTTCCTTCTAGGCTTTGTGTTTACCACCTTCGGCCACACTACTTACCATGGTGAGATTGCATACAATTAACCATTGATTAACCCTATTGTAATTTAAATAAAGTTCATTTTTCAACCATAAAATTAAATACTGGACAAGGAATAGCCTTATTAAAAGGAAACACACACTAATAGCTTCTTTCTCGTGGAAATCAGATGTATGTATTTATGGGATGTATATACCTACTAAATACCCTATCGCCCTTATTAATAAATAAGGTGTAAGTTAGTCTTGTAACACCAAGATATTAAGATAGCCACATCCCTTTTTAGGGTTCCGTAGCCAAATGGCAAAAAACGGAACCCTTATAGATTCGTCATGTCTGTCTGTCGGTCTGTCTATCTGTCCGTCCGTATGTCACAGCCATTTATTTCCGAAACTATAAGAGCTATATAATGTTGAAACTTGGTAAGTAGATGTATTCTGTAAACCGCATTAAGATTTTCACACAAAAATAGAAAAAAAAACAATAAATTTTGGGGGTTCCCCATACTTAGAACTGAAACTCAATTTTTTTTTTCAACAAACCCATAAGTGTGGGTGGGGTGTCTATGGATAGGTCTTCAAAAATGATATTGAGGTTTCTAATATCATTTTTTTCTAAACTGAATAGTTTGCGCGAAAGACACTTCCAAAGTGGTAAAATGTGTGTCCCCCCCTGTAACTTCTAAAATAAGAGAATGATAAATCTATAAAAAATATATGATGTACATTACGGTGGAAACTTCCACCGAAAATTGGTTTGAACGAGATCTAGTAAGTAGTTTTTTTTTAATACGTCATAAATTGAAATTAATATCAAATAATCAGGTCTATACTACCATTTACTTATATACCTACAGGTTTGTACGGAACCCTCGGTGCGCGAGTCTGACTCGCACTTGGCCAGTTTTTTGTTTATATGACATTAGAAAGTGACGGATATATTTTAATCCTAGGTATTACTATAGTTGACTTAAACCTTATTTATTAATAAGGGGGTACAGTAGTACCCAACTGATAAGGCGCGTCGTGAATCTTCGTTCGCACAGAAAAGAAAGTATGGCCCGAAGATTAACGAAAGAATGCTTAAAACTTGCAATCAACCTTAGATCACTACTATAAGGTTCATAATACAGTGCAGCTGTTAGTTCCGTCTCACTCGCAAGTGACGCCCCTCCGCACACATGGCGGCAGCTGCGGACCAATAGCATTTCCCGCGCTTTGAAATTGTATCTTCTGCGCAGGTACATCGGTAAGCCATATTAGTTGGGTACTACTGGCTTATATGTTTCATCCAAAACACACCAGCCATTTCAGCGTCAGTGAACATCAAACATCGACAAACTTTCTCATTTATAAAAAGGATCAAAGACAAAAAAACAAAGGAAAAAGCCTTGTATATAAAATTCATTTATTAACCATAAAAATAAAATGCTATCGTACAGCAACGATGCCATGACATCTCGGCGACAATACAGGGTCAAACAACTTAACCAAATAAACTTTGTTAAAACCGGCTTCAAACAAAAATAATAACCTATCTAACAGAATTACACTTTCAATAACCTGCGCCAAGCACAACCTTATTAAATAAAACATCACTAGTCTCATCCACTGGTTTTCCATGTCTTTATTAACTTTCTTCATGTATTCCTCAGGTAATTTGTCATATAATTTTAACGACAAAATTTCGTCCGCCATTTTGAAATATTGATCAAAGTTTTGACACTTGGGTGTGAGTCGTTTTAATTTGCCTTCCGATATTTTATAGTCGGGAATGTGTTCTTTTATAATAGCCTGGAAATATAAAAAAATATAATTAAATTGAAAAATAAAAAAAAAAACCGGCCAAGTGCATGTCGGGTCCGGCTCTATTAGGGTCCCGCACACATCCAATCTACATTATTTATCAGCGTTTACAGTTTTTTTTGTTACATATACTACAATATACAGAAAATGGCACATAATATACAGAAATTCCAAATTCATGACTAGTAGTTTTTGAGATTTTGATAAGTGTTCGCTTTCTTTCTTTATCAAGAGATTAGATTAGCTAATTGATGGTATATCATTATGATTGTTTCTCAGAAATGTTTATAGATATGTATACTACCCCACAAAAGTAGGTAAAAACTGACAATGATAACGGCTCCCCATTTATTTTTTTTGGAAAGAGAAATCAGTTCTACGCTTTGCTCTTTGGCAAGCGAACCCTAAATAAAAGAAACAAAAAACACGACTGCCTAAAACAAAAATTAACTGAAAAGAGAAAAACAAGCTCTTTAATCTATAGATTTTTATTTTTTTTTTTTTTTTTTTTAAATTAAATGGGCTTGCCTTTGGCCACTGACCCGCCCAGAAGGGGCGATGAATATAATTTTGAATATAACTTGAATTTTATAAGGTATTGCAGTCGGGTTTTTTGTTTCTTTTAATAATTTAATGTATTTCAGACTTTTTAGTTTTATACAGGATGAGTTGTAAGTATTAGTAAGTAAATGAGCGGTACGGTAAAGTAACGCTAACAACCATCGCAACTCTGTGAGTTACGTACGGTAACCGCTCATAGTACCTACTGTCCTTGCAATAAACATGGTTTTTTGCAGTTTACGTCAAAACAGTAGCATAAAAGTATTACAATATATACATATATGGAAAGGGCTCTCCACAAGCTTTCAATTGATATCTATATTGTTACAATAACGCAATTTTTGTTTTTAATACCCCCCCCCCCCCTCTTTTTTTATGCGTATACGCCATATAAAAATAATATATACTATGACACTCCCACAGTTCAGACGAATCTAACGACACCTCATATGCTTAAATCCATCAAGCCGTTTAGGCTGCAGGGCGTGCCAAAGAAATAGACATACATACATACATACACACATACATACATACATACATACACTCGAAAAACATAACCCTCCTTCCGGGTCAGTCGGGTAAAAACTGTTATGATATAACAGGTGGAGATTTCGAGATGGCATATTTAAGAAACCTATGTTGGGTTAGTCATGCTGAACAACTTTTAGTATGGGACCAACACTGAATAATCATTTTTTTCTTTACTTTTCATACTTTATGGTCGAGCAAGGCTGACATTTCACATTCACATTCGAAAATATGCCATCTCGAAATCTCCACCCAGTATATTACAAAACCATAGAAAATAATGTGTGACAAGTACCTGTAACATAGCTCTGTATAGTACACCAGTAGAGGGCAGCTGTTTGTGATGGACCACTCTGTGTATGGACTGCGCGGACAACATCCGAGCGTTCCTTCCCAAGGTGTAGCCTGACAAACAAACAAACATCATCATCCTATAATGTCTCACTGCTGAGCACACGCCTCCGGCACAGAAATCAGGGTGAAAGGGAATAGGCGATACTCCACCACGCGTGCCCACTGCGGCGAGGTGGAGGTAGGCTAGTGGTCAACCTACTGTTGGAGTTGTCAAGCCGCCTAGAAGGCCTCCAACTAGCTTAACGACTATCACAATTAAGTGATAACCGGGACCAACGGCTTTACGTGCCTTCCGAAGCACGCAGAAAAAGCTCAAGTTAAAATGCGACTAGGCGGTCACCCATCCGGATACCGTCCACGTCACGCAAGCTTAAGTTATTTTTGTTATGTGGTTAACATAGCTCATTTGGGAGGGGGGTAGGGTCGGTAACGCGTGATTGATATCCCGTATGTTGCAAGTGTACATGGGCCACGGTAACCGCTTACCACCAGAAGTTGTTGCCGACCACTTCGAAACTGAAAGTTCCAAAAAGACCTATATTAGGGATCACCGTAGATTATCTACGGAGGTGCAATATATTACCTCTTAGATGGTGGGACATAGGGAACCCCTCCCACCCAGCCTGCACCCCAGTGCCGTAGTTCCTCTGGAAGACATCGAACATGTCCACGTCGAGCTCCTCAGTGAGGAGGTGGTAGCAGCACGGCACGTTGAACACGCCCGCTGTCGGCGGCTGATCCCTGAAGATGCGGAGCGATTCCGGGCCTAGGTTGCCGCATGTGTGAAGCCCTTCACGGTTTTGTAGAAAGAAGAGTTTTAAGAGAGGTAGATCGTATCGTTATTTCCCCAATGAGCTCTGGCGACCTCACTCACGCGCAGGAACACAACATAAAGTTATTTGGCTGCGGTATTCTGTAAGTTGGAGGGACTTCCCCAGTCGAACTGCTCTTTGAGCGAAATGCTATGCTCTACTTCTCACTTAAATACTAGTTCAGTATGTCTACTATTATAATAAAAGGGAAAGTGTGTTTGTATGTAACCTCTTGACGCCCAAATCGATAAATGTGATGCAATTTGGAACACAGGTCACCAGGAATACCTACTCCTCGCGAATGCGGGTGAAATTCAACAGTATAACAATCACAAAGTTACACAAACGAAAGATACACACAGAATATTACAAATACATAATGTATTTTTGTTTATACTTCTGGTAAAATATTGAAAAGTAATTCCGAAGTCGACAAGTTTTGTACACTCGAATCTCAGAAGGTTACAACGTAGGTAATTAAGAATCAAAGTCAAGCCTGAATTTAAGCAATCGCTTGTAAATAGCGATTTAAGTCTATATACAACGTGAAACGGAAAGTGTAGGTATATCCATCACTATCAAAAGATTCAGCTCAAAATAATAAATTCTTTTCAAAAATTAATAAAAAAAAATGCATCTAAAATTTGATTAAATTCGTAACCAACGTGTCCTGCCTGCTCGATGAGGGTCATGAAATTTTCATGTCACTTGCTATAATTCCGTACAATGGGAGGTCAGCTTATACTAGTAAGCTTGATCTGTAGCCGTGTGTACCAAAGAAGTCGTGTACTTCTATATCTTTTGAAATAATTGAAAAACAGGCTCTCAAGTGCCGTAACAAACAGAGTGTTGTCCACGATTTTAAACCCACCTGTCAACAGCAACTTAACATCTTCCCCAGCATACTCCGGGTAATTATCCCTGACGACAGCCGCTAAGTCCGTGTCTCTAGTGATGAAAGCCTGCGCGAATCTGTGCAGGTTCTTATCTATGCCTTCAGATATCTGCTCCTCTATGCCATTCTTTATACGCTTTGCTATTGCGTGCCATTGTTTCTGAAATTGTACTCGATTTTTATCTTTTATAGACAAAAATATGAAATAAGAAAAGGTTCTTATTTCGCGACAAACTAATAATAATCAACGTACAGCTTAAAACATGATGAAAGGCACTTAAGCTGGTCTTAGCAACTGAAGTTTCACCCGTTAGATATTCAGCATTCAACTGAGAAAAACGAACCAGATACAAGCAAGCCAGGATACATTTAAAAAATATTTTTTGGACAATTTAGAGAAGATTTGATATGAGGAAGCAATACGCGTGGTAAGTGACAGAAAGTAGGGATGCAACGAATACGAATATTGTTATTCGTGTTCATTTATTTATTTATTTTGGGAAAAAAACAGCTACAATATAAATATAACTATAAAAATATACATAACTGAAATAACAATATTGTAGCCTACTACACTATAAAACATGATATTATAATGTGCCCCTAGAGGCTTTAGAAATATTTAAAAATTGTATTGTAGAAATAATAAAATTTAATAATAACATAATCACAATAATCATGCATCAAAACTAAAATGAAATCGAATAAAATACAATAAGAACCACTTCAGAAAATAAACAACTTAAATTATGAAAAAAAAAACAACAATTAATAGATGCGTTGAGTAAACATCGCAAACGCATCTTTTTTAAATTTCCATTTTGAACATGCAAAAATATCAATGTTTATAAAAGTTGAATCGTATGTCTTACCCATGAGTATGATAACTGTGACTTAAAGCATACTCCAGCTGTGAGCGAATGAGGGTTTTGTATAAATATATAAGGGTAGATGGCCGTTTGAATTCAGTTGAAGACCTCATCACAAATCCATATTTTAAAAGCTTTGTTAACAATGCTCTCAATATGCCGTCTAGGTGAAGCTTACTATCCAGCAGATCGCCCAGATCGTTGACTGTTAAGATATGACCTAAAGTAGTACTGCATAGGGTATAACTGGGATCAAAAACTGATTTATTTTTCGACAAGTGAATATAATTGCATTTAAGGATACTAAGTTGCAGTTTATTTTCAACACAATACGTAGTTAGCCTATCCAGGTCCTGAAAGAACAGGCAGTCCTCAACAGAGCGAATACATTTATATGCTTTCAGATTATCCGCATACATAACAAATTTAGAGTTTTTGAAACATTGTTTTATATCATTTATGTATAGAATGAACAGAAGTGGTTCCAGGATCGATCCCTGTGGGACGCCTGAAGTAACGTGTATAGTGTCAGACTGGTAACCGTTAATAACCACCTTTTGAGTGCGATTTTGTATATATGATGAAAACCAGCAGAGGAGATTACCACGGATACCATTAAAAGCAATCTTGTTCAGAAGTATCTCATGATCAACTTTGTCAAAGGCCTTTTTGAAGTCTGTGTAAACTGCGTCAACTTGCACACGTTTGTCGACATTTTCATAAAGATGGTTGGCAAATATTAACAAATTGGATACCGTGGATTGAAACTTAACAAACCCATGTGAATAATAACGTTATGCAATGTAGGATAAATTTCATTGTGCACCAGTTTTTCAAAAAGCTTTGACAAAGTTTACAGTATTGATATAGGCCGGTATTGTTCAATGTCATATTCGTCGAATATTGCTTTTTACGAATATTATTACGACTATTCGGAGAGATATTGTAGGTATTTTCATTCCATTAGTTTGTTTTACAAAATTGTATATTAAAATATAAATATATGTATATACGATGAATATTCATTTGGTATTCGTATTTGATAAGGTACTATTCGTTGCGTCCCTAACAGAAAGCCAAAATGTTGGATGAAGACTAAAAAACGATGTAATAAAAAAATATGTGCAGCACCCACCTGTATGATTTTCACCCTCTTTTCAGCAGCGTGTAGCAGTTTGGAGTCGCAGTCGACAGTGAGCGTGGGCACCCTGTACCCGAGACACAGCGCGAGCGGCAGGTGGCCGCGCCCCCCGCCCGCCTCCACGCACCACCGCGCGCCCACACCCCCCACCAGCGACGCCACTAGCCCCGACATTGTCGCTACCTGCTCTACTGTACTATACTGTAGTGTACTGTACTGTACACTCTGTACCCGAGACACAGCGCGAGCGGCAGGTGGCCGCGCCCCCCGCCCGCCTCCACGCACCACCGCGCGCCCACACCCCCCACCAGCGACGCCACTAGCCCCGACATTGTCGCTACCTGCTCTACTGTACTATACTGTAGTGTACTGTACTGTACACTCTGTACCCGAGACACAGCGCGAGCGGCAGGTGGCCGCGCCCCCCGCCCGCCTCCACGCACCACCGCGCGCCCACACCCCCCACCAGCGACGCCACTAGCCCTGACATTGTCGCTACCTGCTCTACTGTACTATACTGTAGTGTACTGTACTGTACACTCTGTACCCGAGACACAGCGCGAGCGGCAGGTGGCCGCGCCCCCCGCCCGCCTCCACGCACCACCGCGCGCCCACACCCCCCACCAGCGACGCCACTAGCCCCGACATTGTCGCTACCTGCTCTACTGTACTATACTGTAGTGTACTGTACTGTACACTCTGTACCCGAGACACAGCGCGAGCGGCAGGTGGCCGCGCCCCCCGCCCGCCTCCACGCACCACCGCGCGCCCACACCCCCCACCAGCGACGCCACTAGCCCCGACATTGTCGCTACCTGCTCTACTGTACTATACTGTAGTGTACTGTACTGTACACTCTGTACCCGAGACACAGCGCGAGCGGCAGGTGGCCGCGCCCCCCGCCCGCCTCCACGCACCACCGCGCGCCCACACCCCCCACCAGCGACGCCACTAGCCCCGACATTGTCGCTACCTGCTCTACTGTACTATACTGTAGTGTACTGTACTGTACACTCTGTACCCGAGACACAGCGCGAGCGGCAGGTGGCCGCGCCCCCCGCCCGCCTCCACGCACCACCGCGCGCCCACACCCCCCACCAGCGACGCCACTAGCCCCGACATTGTCGCTACCTGCTCTACTGTACTATACTGTAGTGTACTGTACTGTACACTCTGTACCCGAGACACAGCGCGAGCGGCAGGTGGCCGCGCCCCCCGCCCGCCTCCACGCACCACCGCGCGCCCACACCCCCCACCAGCGACGCCACTAGCCCCGACATTGTCGCTACCTGCTCTACTGTACTATACTGTAGTGTACTGTACTGTACACTCTGTACCCGAGACACAGCGCGAGCGGCAGGTGGCCGCGCCCCCCGCCCGCCTCCACGCACCACCGCGCGCCCACACCCCCCACCAGCGACGCCACTAGCCCCGACATTGTCGCTACCTGCTCTACTGTACTATACTGTAGTGTACTGTACTGTACACTCTGTACCCGAGACACAGCGCGAGCGGCAGGTGGCCGCGCCCCCCGCCCGCCTCCACGCACCACCGCGCGCCCACACCCCCCACCAGCGACGCCACTAGCCCCGACATTGTCGCTACCTGCTCTACTGTACTATACTGTAGTGTACTGTACTGTACACTCTGTACCCGAGACACAGCGCGAGCGGCAGGTGGCCGCGCCCCCCGCCCGCCTCCACGCACCACCGCGCGCCCACACCCCCCACCAGCGACGCCACTAGCCCCGACATTGTCGCTACCTGCTCTACTGTACTATACTGTAGTGTACTGTACTGTACACTCTGTACCCGAGACACAGCGCGAGCGGCAGGTGGCCGCGCCCCCCGCCCGCCTCCACGCACCACCGCGCGCCCACACCCCCCACCAGCGACGCCACTAGCCCCGACATTGTCGCTACCTGCTCTACTGTACTATACTGTAGTGTACTGTACTGTACACTCTGTACCCGAGACACAGCGCGAGCGGCAGGTGGCCGCGCCCCCCGCCCGCCTCCACGCACCACCGCGCGCCCACACCCCCCACCAGCGACGCCACTAGCCCCGACATTGTCGCTACCTGCTCTACTGTACTATACTGTAGTGTACTGTACTGTACACTCTGTACCCGAGACACAGCGCGAGCGGCAGGTGGCCGCGCCCCCCGCCCGCCTCCACGCACCACCGCGCGCCCACACCCCCCACCAGCGACGCCACTAGCCCCGACATTGTCGCTACCTGCTCTACTGTACTATACTGTAGTGTACTGTACTGTACACTCTGTACCCGAGACACAGCGCGAGCGGCAGGTGGCCGCGCCCCCCGCCCGCCTCCACGCACCACCGCGCGCCCACACCCCCCACCAGCGACGCCACTAGCCCCGACATTGTCGCTACCTGCTCTACTGTACTATACTGTAGTGTACTGTACTGTACACTCTGTACCCGAGACACAGCGCGAGCGGCAGGTGGCCGCGCCCCCCGCCCGCCTCCACGCACCACCGCGCGCCCACACCCCCCACCAGCGACGCCACTAGCCCCGACATTGTCGCTACCTGCTCTACTGTACTATACTGTAGTGTACTGTACTGTACACTCTGTACCCGAGGCACAGCAGGTGTCCGCGCCCCCCGCCCGCCTCCACACCCCCAACAAATTTAAATTCAAGATTCATGACATCAATAGAAAATGAAGAAATTTACAAAATCTACTTGCCTCATAGCTCTTCTTGCTTGTCATGAACTCCTTCACCCGTATCTCAGGTCTGATGTCACCACCCATAGCTATGATGCGCTCTTCTAACTGTTCAGTTGACAGACAGTAAGTATTATTTACTTTTACACAGTGGGTCTGCGCATTTCTTATCCAATTAGCTAGTTCAGAGTCATCTGGAATGTTTCATATTTACTTCACTTTGTGTTTTTGATAGATGAGTAGGAATACTGTTTTACACAGTTTTTGGATAGTTTAACAGCCAAATAAAGGAGCAAATATGGCAGTTTGACTTATGTTCTAAAAAGAAATTGTGTAAGACTGCTAAATGTTAGGTAACATATACATGCTTATACAGCAATTGTCAAACAAGCCCTTAATTATTCATTTTTTCTTTTCAATTTATTTTTTTCTTTTTCCATTGTATCCAATGACTTTAGCCCAGAGAGCAAGAAACCATGCTCGGGGCTGTGCCTTGATTTCATATTTGATCCCACCTTTTGCTTAATTTTGGAACAAACCCTTTTAAAAAAAAACAATAGATGCATTTGTTTTGGTTAAAATATTAATTAGAATTAGCTTACCACTATTATCACTCCCCTCTGCCACTTTCCAGAATGTCTCCAGATGACTTTCCAGTTGATTACTTTCAAGAGACTTCCGCAGTCCTATTGGCAGGAGTCTTTCCCAGTGGTTATCAGTAATGAACTCTACCATGTGACAGTTGGCAAGTGGTAAGAGTGGAGTTAAGAACTTGCTGATGGAGTCTAGGTGATGTCGTAAATTTGAGACAATTGTTTGCATTGCTTGAGTATCTGGAAGGAGAGGAATAATATTATAAGTTCATTGAATTACTAGCTGAATTAGTAAACTTTTTTTAGATTCAAGTAATGGTATTTAATGGAAGACACCATGGTGACGCTGTAGCCAAAGGTTCTATAGGTGAAAATGTATAACTGGCCAAGACTTTAGTTAGATTTTGTAGAGGTTTCTTCCTTAGAGAAAAATAATAATTTTAAATTTGGTTTTGACAAAGAGTATTGTATGTCACTCTCTATCGATTTTTATCCACGTCATTTTATAAATATTTTTTGTTAATAGTAATTAGTAAATTTCCTTCAACCCTCTACCTATGAGTTTTCTTTAAACTGTTCAAATGAGACCATAGGTAGACCGCACGCATAAAAAAGAACCCCTCGATTCTACGACATCTGGTGACCGTGAACATGGAGCGTGCAAAGACGGAACGGAAGGTAACCCGGCGCAGATTCACCATATGTGCCAATAAGTTGGACGAGTTGCTCGCCGCAGGTACGGAAGATAGAGACACTATTACAATTTTATATAAAAATCTAGCAAAAATTTATGAGGAATTATTAATCGCCCAGAATAAAGTTTTAAATATGTGGCTAGATGATGAACAAAGAGATGAAGCTCTATTTGACCAAGATTTAGACGCTTCAGACGAATATGTAACACGTTGGTTTACGCTAGAACATAAAGCAAATAAACATATTCAGTCAGAATCTGCATCTACATCTAAACACTCCTGCATGACAAAAAAGGAAGTGAATGATGAGGAAACGTCATCAAGAGGTAGACATTACCGTCATTTCAGATTGCCGAAATTTAACGGCGAAATAAAAAACTGGTTAGCGTTTTGGACACAGTTTCAAAAAATACATAATGACGATGACATAGATGAAGACGATAAATTTCAATACTTACTTCAATGTATAGAGCGCGGATCAATTGCAAGAGAATTTGTTGAAAGTTTTCCACCGTCAGGAAAAAACTATAAAAACGTAATAGCACAAATGCAACAGAGATTTGCAAAAGATGATCTTATAATTGAACACTATGTAAGAGAGTTACTACAATTAGTACTTGCTCAAGCTAAATGTGTCCAGAAGGTGTCCATTAGATCCTTGTATGATAAAATTATAACACAAATACTGGCACTTGAGACAATGGGAGTAACACAAGATAAGTATGCTTCTTTTCTCTACCCACTAGTTGAGTCAGCTTTACCAGAAGACCTTCTTAAAGCATGGCACAGATCTCATTTGAATTCCGGAAATGACTCTAATTTCCTGTCAAAACTTTTGAACTTCGTCAAACAAGAAGTAGAGTCAGAGGAGAGGATTAATCAAGCAAGAATGGGATTTTCTCCGGATGCAAAGAACGCAGCTATTCCATCTACATCTTGTTTTATGACAACTGACAAGGGAAAATTCAACAAAGGTAACCCCAAGAATTTCGTAGAAAGTACCGCTAAGCCCTGGATATTCTGCGACAAGAACACACACGTGAGCTCGGAGTGCGTGACAGCTGTTAATAAAACATTAAACGAACGCATACGCATTGTTAAGGGTAAGAACGAATGTGGCATATGTTTGAACGTTGGGCATTACTGGAAGAATTGCAGGAGGCACCCTAAATGTGTCATTTGTGGTAAGAGGCACTTTCCTATTATGTGTACGAGACAAATGGCGATAGATGAAAAGGTACCTTTAAAAGATGAGTCAGTTACTGTAACCCAGGCAATAAGTGCATGTAAAAAGACTGTTTTGTTACAAACTTTGAAATTAAAGTTAGTTAATGGTAATAATGTTATTACTGTAAGAGCTCTTTTGGATTCTGGCTCACAGCGTTCCTATTTAAAATCGGATATAGTAAATAAATTAAATTTAAAACCGATAGGTCAACAGGAACTTAGTCATAATCTCTTTGGTGGCTCTGTATTAAAAAGACAATTGCATAAACTCTTTAATGTAAATATATGTAGTTTAGATAATAGTTATACTTGTAATATGGATGTGTTGGAACAACGTGTAATATGTGGGCATTTACCTCAAATAAGACAAGGTGAACTTATGTCTCAATTACAAAGTCTAGGGATTTCTATTACTGACTGTACTGATGATATTTCAGATATAAGTATGTTAATTGGGTCTGATGTTTTAGGTTCTTTGTTCACGGGACGGGCAGTTCGAGTTGATGATAATCTTCTGGCAGTTGAGACTAAGCTTGGTTGGACTGTTCAGGGTCCAGCAGTTGGTGTTTATTGTTCTACGAATTCTAATAATAATGTAAATACTTTAAATTGTAATTTAAACATAGATGATTTCTGGAAATTGGAAACAAACGGTATAAGAGTTGGTTACAAACAAAAACACAGAAGAGGAAAAGTAAGGATAGTTTATAGGGACAATGTTACGAATTTTCGTGGCGCTAGTAACGTCCTTAGTAATGCGAATTGGCAGGAAATAGCGCAGAAGGTATCTGTTCAAAAAAGTTAATTATGTTTTTCATTCCACCTTCAGCACCATGGTGGGGAGGGTTGTTGGAGAGGATGGTGAGGACGCTTAAAGAAATTATGAGTAGGATTCTCGGTAAAGCAGCGTTAAAAGAAAACGAGCTGTACACTGTTTATGTGAAGTAGAAGCTGTCATTAATTTAAGACCCCTCACATACATAGCTGACAATACCGAAAATTTAAGACCACTCACACCGCAAATGTTTCTTAATATTGATGGTGTAGGTAATGATTTAAATTTTATGGATCTCTTAGACGGTTATATTTTGACTTCACGATTGAGATACATGAATGATTTGAATAATCAATTGAAGCAACGATTTCGTTCTGAATACTTATCTCGTCTAACTGAGAATGCTAATATTAATAGAGGTACGGATTTACTACGTTGGTGACGTAGTATTGGTTGAATCTAATAGTTAAACTTGACATGCATAGTATCAACCCAGGTACAATCGTCACTCGTGCTGGTCGTCTCGTTAAAGTCCCACAAAGGCTTAACTTGTAGTTATTTTATTTTATGTTAGTTACTTATGGTACTGATTGTTTTATTTCAAGTGTTTTGGTACTAGTTTTAATGGATTTGCCCTTCCCAATTGGACGTAGTTATGCGAAAATGTTTCATTCCACAGTAAATTGAATTTGAGATAAAAGCATTTACGCGTTTCAATGGTATTCTTTTTTATTCTAACTAGTAAAGACCAATACTAAAGGTTTTATTGTTGAATTATATTGTGTTTAGATAATCGTATGTTTAATTTTAGGCTATTCACTTTACAATAAGAAAAAAATATGTTATTGGTATTGGAACATTTTAACATAATTAATATTTACATGAACATAGCTTCAAATTAATTTTGCACAAACGTTCCAGGTACTTTTTATCCATCTGTACCTTAATATTTATGATCTAAATTTTATTTTTTAATAAATATGTAAAACCTGAACAACAAATAAAAGAATAGTAATTGCTTATGATTTTTTTTATTACTAGGTCACAATTTAAAAAACAGAATAAAATCTTGTGCTTTTGGGGAGGCCTACGTCCAGCAGTGGACTGCTATAGGCTGATGATGATGATAAAATCTTCATACGTCATACTCATCATCCTCTTGCATTTCGAAATCTGGTTCCCCACCAAACCCATCGACATCATCTATGATTCCCTCCGTACTCTTTAGGTTTTTATAAAATTTATGACAATCCTCAGGGATGTACTGATACATGGATTCTAAATCTGCTAATTTGGCTGGAGCAATGGCTTTACCATCCGGCCACAACAAACAGAAATCGGACATGTTAATATTTCGTGATTCCCCTCTAGTTTTTTTTTCAATTGTTAATTCCTTGTGATCTTCCTCAAATGATGATTTCATAAAAATTGAAGACACTTTCTCTTTTTCAATTCTTATTTCTTTTGTCTTTAACCAATTGACTTTGGTTTTGTCTGTGAATTTTTTTCTATTGATAATATTTTTTTCTAATTTTTCCGTACCATAAAAATCAGTCTTATTCATTTTAAATACTTCTAGAGGTTTTCTTTTTTTACACGTTTTAATTACGGACATATATTCTTCGGCTGTATAAATTCGTTGATAGTGTTTGAGAGCAGTTTCAATTTTGGAAAAGTCTGTGTCATTAGGCAGGAAGGTATGCCCAGACTCAAGAAATCGCATTGTAATGACTTTTAAAGTGTCATGTGAGTTTAGAAGTGCTTTCAACATGAGAACTATTTTTATGTTGCGGTTCTGCCCTCCACAACAATCGCTCCAAAGAATAAGGTGTTCAACAGTGGGCCTTAGTTTAGTTTGAATATATTTAATAAGGCACGATCCCACCTCTTGCGCACCTCTTCCTGCTTCCCCTTCAACCCATATGTAACAATGACCAATGTCATCTGAAGCACTATGGATGCCACTGTTGTAGAGCCACAATTGCCTTTTATAAAACACAACATTTGTAGGTATTCGTGGTAATGGTAAAGTTTTTTCCAAATCGAATGTTACACATTCAATAGTCGACTTGTTTCGAGCGTCTTCAAAATCGGAGTTCATCTGCTTCCTCAAATTTTCAGCCTTTTCTAAATGTCGAGTCTTTTCTGTTCTAGCTTGTTCTTTTTCCTCGAGGGTGTTAGCGTTTTGAATTTTTATGGCTAACATATCGCACTTATTGCAAGTGTCTTTTTTTAATGACTTACACCTAAGGTTAAACTTAGTGTAAAAAATCTTTTTGACTGATTCGAAGGAAGCGCACTTTTGCCCTTCACCATAAGTATTTGTGTACTCCTGCTGATATATATCGTAAATTTTAGGTAATGTCATCCCCGGTTGTAAATATAACGTGTCATTATTCTTTTCTCGTCTGTAGTGCGACTCATACTTTGGTAGTTTTGAAATAGTTTCGACTATGAAATTATACATTTCATCTGATAATTTATTCTTGCCACCTGTGCTAACTCCTCTACCATCCATTATGGGCTCCCTACTTCTAAGTTTTTTTAGTGCCGTGGTAACTTTTTGAGTAGTAATTTGATAAGTGTTTAAAAACATATCACGACATACCTTTGTACCATTAATAGAATAGACACGGATGAATTGCTTTGGCTTTTTTTTTGCCTCGGGAACATTAGTCATAGTGTAACTGCGTTTTTTATTTTCTTCTTTAATACATGATCCTAAGTATACACATTGTGCATTGTAGGACCCTAGACGCACAAATTTTTCGAACTCTTCCTTTCTTTTCTCTATTGGAATCAAGCTAGCACAATTTTTTAAACATTTACAATTATATTCAGTAAAGGTTTTTGGTTTCACTAATTTATTTTTAGTGGTCGTGTATTCTAAATTATTGTATTTATTATGTTTTCTCTCAGATCTAAGTTGAGGATTAATTCTTTTACGGCCCCTTTTCGGTCTACCAGTTTCCAAATTAGATCGTAAATCTTCGTCACTTATAGATGAAATAAGTTCTGTTGTTTCTTCATTGTTAGGTTCTAGCATTTCTATACCCTCATTGTTGAGCTTTTCTTTTGACGGAAATTTCTTATTTTTAGTCACCTCATGATCTACACTATCACTAAAAGACGAACAAGAGGTTGTCGACTCAACTATATGTATCACTTTTCTATGTGAGACATAATCCGGATCTCTAAGGCTGTCATCACTATCACAATAGTCGGGTGCATCTACGTGTTTTAAAATATCATTATTTTCGTTCATGTTGTTAATTGGTTCACACTCAGCTAACATATTAAATAGTTGTTGCGTTTCTGGTGACATTGGTCGAAGAGGTGATGATAATGGCGAAACTTCATTCTGTATTTCTTGTAGTATAATAACAGGATCACAAGTATCTAAAACAATGTACATATTCACGTAACTTATCTATTGGCACAATTTATACAAATAAAAATAAATACTAACTGCGACCGGCGGTGTTACGTCGGTAAAGTGTAGCAAATATATTTAAAGGTTTTAATAATTTTATCTGCATCAGGGGACGTGTACTGTTGGGTTTATAATGT
Source organism: Achlya flavicornis (assembly GCA_947623365.1). Taxonomy (NCBI): domain Eukaryota; kingdom Metazoa; phylum Arthropoda; class Insecta; order Lepidoptera; family Drepanidae; genus Achlya; species Achlya flavicornis. The sequence goes on from OX392482.1 coordinate 14,093,603, forward strand.
TAAAAGAGTCATCTTACCTTGTAAATTATTATCCGTACTTTTTTTATTCATAAAATTTAGTGGAGTAAGTGGCGAATATGGTGGAGGAGAGATTGAAGGCTGCGTGTTTGAATAAGGCGTAACTGGATTAGAGTCAGCTGAAAAAAAAAACAATATATGCAAACTGACACATATCTCGTCATATCCAATCCCATCCCATCCCATCCCTTGTAATATACATATTTTTCATTTAACAGTAAATTAATTTAGTAAGCATAAGTCGTATAACCAATGCAAATAATAAAATTATTAAAAATATTTTTGATAGCCCCACCAAGAACAATAATCATGCTCGTATATCATAGCAAAGCACCAACAAGAATATACACAATACATGCAGAAGATACGATTCATATTGCAACATGCAATCCAAACCGATCTTCGACTCGAAACGCGTTAACTCCCTCTGCGGGACTTATTATGTTCACTCGTCGACCGCTTGGATGTGTAAGACATGTAAGAATGGACCTAAGAAATGTCGATACAATAAAGTTAATACGCCGTCAAATTCATAAAATATATTATGTGCCTTTAACTAAATTCCAACATACCTCTGGAGTCTGCAACATCGACTTGACCTTTGATCTGTCCTTGAGAGATAACTTTGTTTCTGAGGTCCATTAATTTTCGTTTTTTAGCTAATAACTGTTCTAATGATGAAATCTGTAAAAATAAATAACCAGAATTAGTTAAAATCGTCTTTCGATAAAACTAATCACCATAAATATATAGTACTTATTACAAAATATTAAACAATCCTTTCAATAGTAATACTTACATCTTCATTAGCTTCCATTGTTTATTCTAATTATATTGACACACAGTACACTACAAATTAACCACGGTTCACTGTCATAAACGTAATAAGGATAATTGCAAACAAAAGACGACGGAAACTACTTCTTCCACGACGTTTGTTTCAATAATGACCGTTGCGAACTCAAATAAGATTCAATGTCAAAAAGAAAATACTCCGTCTCGCTTGCACTAGTAAAAAGTTATTGAAAGATGCGTTCCCGGTTGGGCATAACTTCGGATTAATGTCATTAGTATTTTTTTTTGTCTATGATATTAAAAGTTTCAAGTAATATTTTATTGGTAAATAACTACAAAGAAAATAAACTTTTTCTTTATGTGTTATAAATATTTATTTTTAGTGGTCGTGTATGCAAACAGTTAAGGATGAAGCTAATTAAAGCGTGTTAAAAATGAACCCTTTAAAGTTGAAACATTTTTTTTTCGAAAGAGGTTTTTTATTTAGGTAAATAATAGTACAAAATTCATGAAACCTTTTAAGTTTTCAAATTATGGTATTGAGGTCAGAAACATAACGTTCCACAAATTTTGGAACGTTTATGCCTCGCTATTGTAATTTTGCAAAAACGTTCCAAATATACATGGAACATTTGTTCCAAAATAAAATGGTTTAACATGGTTTTGCAAAAACGTTCCAAATATACATGGAACATTTGTTCCAAAATAAAATGGTTTAACATGGTTTTGCTAAAACGTTACAAGATTGTTGTGGCGTTTTAACAAAATAAATATACTGTTTCGTAAAACATTAAATGTTCCTGTCCTCATAGTACGTTCTAGTTAATTTACACAAGTTATTATTTGATAAAGGTTGTGGGTTGGAACGTAAGTGAAAAAAATATTTTCTGATATAAGACTTAAAACTTGGAACCTTATTGCAAATCTGACTCTAAGTGTCATAAAAGGTAGTTTGATCACATTATCTCGATTTCGGGTGACTTGTGGGTTGGAACATTTCTGCATAACTACGTCCAATTGTGCAAGGTGGGGAGGATGTAGAGGTTTCATACCTTAGAGAAAAATAATAATTTTAAATTTGGTTTTGACAAAGAGTATTGTATGTCACTCTCTATCGATTTTTATCCACGTCATTTTATAAATAATTTTTGTAATAGTAATTAGTAAATTTCCTTCAACCCTCTACCTATGAGTTTTCTTTAAACTGTTCACATGAGACCATAGGTAGACCGCACGCATAAAAAAGAACCCCTCGATTCTACGACAGATTTATTATTATTAAAAGAATTGTTTTGGGTTGTGAGTTTTTTTTAAAGTATGAAGTTAGTAAACAATCATAGGGCCATCTTGATGGTTAATGGTTACTGTTGACATATGGCTGTTTGCAATTAACACTCACACATTACCGAACCACCCCCCTCCCCAATGATCTTTGACAGTCTTACTAATGTATAATGTGAATAAAGCTATCAAAGTTAAATTTTCCAAGAAAATAATATCTGATATTCAGTAGCTTACCATTCTATTGAAGTTAAGTAACTAACAAAAAACTTACCAGACTCCTCAAAAAGAGACTGATGCATCATAAGGGTTACCGGAAGGTATCTTCAACAATGCACAAGCCTTCTTATATTGAGCTCTTATGGTCTCCAACATGCCCAAGATATCATGCTCCTCGGAGTTAGTACGAGGGAATGAATCTATCAATTCTTTCACTCTATGCAGCTGGTTAGATAATTTGTCAGAGTACTTTGTTGGTGCTTTTTCATTCAGTTTTATGTAGTGAGTGACAATGCCGAGGTAGTAGCCTGGAAGTATATTTATTTACCATAGAGTAGGGACTTTGACATGTGAATTAGCAAATATATATTAGGTATCTTGAAAAATAAAGGGAGAAACACTCGGGTACGAACACGGGACCTTCGTCTCGGCATTCGACGTCACTGCCAGTGAGCTATCATGCCTTAAAGGTTAGATTATTGTTTATTATTTAACCGGGAGTTACCAAGTTCTCGGCCAAGTTCAGCTCCTCTGTGGTATCCTAAATGGAAGGCCTCAGGGTTGCCTGCTTCTTTGCCAGCCTTGAATCCTTCTGCATAGCTCTCTTTACGCACTTTATCTTCCCAGAGGAATATATCTTCGAGAGCGTCGTTGAAATCTCGTTCTTCAGCCATTAGTGACTCGATTTCTATGTAACATTATTTCAGTTTACAGGTCCTATAATTTATTTTTGTTTAATCAGATAAAACAGATTAGGTTGATTTTAACGAAAGAACACAAACAACAGTAACAAACATATGAGTTTGACACTTTTTGAGGTTATAAAAATACATGAAGGAACAGAATAAAAACAAATTGTATGTTTTTTTATATTTATCGTTTTTAAAATTATTAGTTTATGCCACACAAGGTTTTTGTAAAAAATGATCTCATGAAAAAAATGTTATTTACATAGCGATAAAGAGATAATAAAACGTTTTTGTGGCATGTGGCAATAACAGTATCTCTACTTAGTTTGTGGTGGCAACTTTTAAAAGAGTGTTCATTTTTGCTCTCTTTCTTCCGAAAATTACATAAAGTAAATGATATAATTTCCTCGAAAACATGTATGATACCTAATAGTTTTAAAAGTTAATAAACTTTTAAAGAAACATTATACTTCTTTTGCAAGTAAAAAAATTTTAATATTTAAAAAGTTAATAACCGGGCTCCCGTTAATCAGAATTCAGAACGCACCCAAAATCATGTGAAATTTTGACAGCATTATTACTTTGACGTTTTATTTTATATTTGATTTGAATCAATTTGAAATTAGCTAATTTTTGTTTGAAAATTTTCACGTTTTTATGGAACTTGTTAAATTAATTAAGTATCACTATGGCTCCTTTGATATCTATGAGTGAAGTAAAAAAGCACACAAATGCGAAAAGCGTCTGGGTGGTTATTCACAACGATGTGTATGATCTTACAAAGTTTTTAGACGAGGTAAGGGTTTTTAAAAGTGTACTGTGTTTATGATACAGTGGAATAAAATTCTAATACGTCTATCTTGGTTAGATGTGAATCCCATTTATCGTTAGGTATATTAGAAAAACTAAAGACTGTACTGTCTTTTTAGAACATTTAAAATGTACAATATGGGAGAGTTATGCTTGACTAAGGCCAATAAATCCTCCATAATTAAGATTCATTGTCAGATTCAAAGCGAGTTGCAAACTTAAAGAGCTTGGAGACATTACTTTTTTATCTGTGGCCAGCATCCTGGCGGTGCAGACACCTTGCTGGAGGTGGCTGGGCAGGACGGCACTCAGGGTTTTGAAGATGTTCAACACAGTCAAGATGCAAGGTTTGTATGAATGGTAGCTTTGCAAACTTCATCCAGAGATAGTAAATAGCCATGTTCATTCTAATCTTGCTGATTTGGTGGAAAAGCATTGAAAGTGAATCAGAAAAACAAATTCACTTTCACTTTTATATTTTTGGTTAAAATGTTGCAGTAAACTGGTATGTCTAGCCCAGTTTCATCATCTTAACCTTCACAGATGGGATCCTATAGATAAATATGGAAAAATAAAAACAGAAACTGCTAATATTTAAATATAAATAAATATTTGAGGAAAAAAACTTCTATATAGGTACCTACTAAAAAGCTATTGCCCAACATACTTCACACACAACACAACACAACTTTTCTCCTTTCTTTTTCTTTCAGAAAGTACATTATGAAATGTAAATAAAACTTATTTATTTATTTTTATTTTCAGGGAAATTATGATCAAATATAAAATTGGAACACTACCTGCCAATGAGCAGCACTTAGCAAGTGTTAGTTGGTAAGTAACATTATCTAAATTATTATTAGATTAGTTTATTTTTTTAATGGATTATTATTTTATTAGAGCTGGTTGGCATAGAAGTTAGATATCTGATTGCCACACTACAGGTTGTGGGTTCAATTCCCACTTAGAACAAACATAAGTGAGCAGAATCATCTGTTTATTCTGTGCCTGGATGTAAATATCTATATTTTTTATAGTATTTGTGATAGTCGGCTAGTTGGAGTTGCTAGTGGCTTGAAAACTCCAACAGTAGGTTTACCACTACTTGTGACTACCTCCACTGATCTGCATCAGGGATGCGTGGTGCAGTATCTGCACATTCCCTTTCATCCTCATTTGTGAAAGGAGGCCTGTGCTCAGCAGTGGGACATAATCTGGTTTTAATTATGGATCAGGTGACTGAGTGTGTACTAAGATATTTTTTTATTATTCGTGATATAAACAGTAGGGTGGGTCATTTTTATTTTTTTCGTTTTTTTTTATTGTAATAGTGATAAAAGAGTGCAAAATATAGTATAAATGATATGTGCAAAATACTATAAGTTTCTAATTTGATTAACTGCCTCCGGATTAACTTTAAAGTTTCTAAATATATCATTTATAGGGGTAATTTCAAGAACGAATAAGAATTATTGAAATTGAGATTTTTAATACGTTTTTCATGTTATTTACATGGAAATATAGTCTATTTCTTAAAACAAATCAATAAATGTAATTATTTTATTATTTACAAAATAAAGTAGGGGGTCGGGAAGCGTCATTTTTTACGCGCTAGTGACGCTGCGGCTAAATGAGTAAAAAGTTGTGTTACGCTTATTGTTACCATGTAACGTACTTGAAACTCATTAAAATGTCCTTTGTTTGATGAAGTAAGTTATATTAAAGACAATATGCTAACAACTTACGAAGAAATTATAAAGTATTACGAGTGGATGCGGTGGCCGGTCAAATTCGAAAAAAATACGAAAACGGAACCAAATTTCTGGAAATTGCGATTGTTGACACGACTAGAGTCGAAATATTAAGACAAAAGCATATTTTCCTATTGTCTCACACACAAGGGTGATACAAAAGTTAAAGTCTTATTATTATTTAAGTGTAAAAATCTTCTAAAGTCAAACCCCAAAATATCAGAAAAAAATGGAGAAAAGAAATATAGAGTTCCGGCTTGATAGCATTGTTTTGTTTGATATTTCTTCTTGCAAGTGTAAGGATTTAAGTGGGTGTATCTAAAGATCGAAAAGTAGCGTACCAAGGAGTACTTTTTCTTAATTGATCAATCTACCACAAGAAACATAAGAAAATAGGGAACGTCGATATCGCTACTACGAATCAAGTTAGAAAAACCTTAAATAGGAAACTTAAAAAAAATGGCCTCACTTAAATATCAGGAAGAACGCATCATAAATAAGACATTGGCTGCTTCCACTCTCCTACTTCCTCCGACTCCAATGAGTCTGATTGACAAATAATTCTCTCAAGCTTGATGCAACTCCTCCGCAAAACAAGTTTGCCGTTAGTGTGCATTTTTTTACGCTTGCAAATACTTGTGACAGATACTGGAGTATCAGCCAGGGCAGGACAGGGGCGCAACCTTTTCATTAATTTTGCAAGTTACAGACTATTCCAAGTTCCCAACCTAAACATAGACGTTTCTTTTTACGTCGATCTGGCGCCCTTATGATGTCATAATGGCACTATTGTGTTAGTAGACTACCAAAACTGTAAAACGTCATAATTTTGACACCACTGAAAGTTCATTGGAACACAATTGAAATAGCAAACTTGGGTCCCTCATTGATTGCTAGTTAAATGTCACCGAACCTCCTATTCTCAAGAATACAAGTGTTGGAGATTTGCAATTTCTTGCACAAAGAGGTTAGGATGAGTTGCCTCTATTGCGGCTACCATATCATACGTAAGAAGGGAGGAAGGGGCCGTAAAGTCTGTGACTGAAGCATCAAATACTCTGTGCAGCAAATCTGCAAGAAAAGTCTTCATTAAGGCTCAGATATGGCTCTCGCAAAGATATGCCAAAACTTAACAACAAGAAGGATTTTGTAGTTAATTGAAAATAATATTAAATATATTTTTACTGGATTTTGAGTATAAATTTTTCATTAATAATCAAATATGCCTTTTTAACTTGCGTTTAATTATAAAATATCATATTATAAGTAGTATTTTTTAGTTCATAATGAGATTTGAACAAAAGCTTTTTTGTTTAATTTTCCAAAATTTCGAATTCAATCCGGAGGCAGAAGATAATATATAAGCTTTACTATTTTTTGCATATGAATTAAAGACGTGCTATGACACCCTTTTATCGCTATTACATATTTGAATTAACCACTTTTTTTTTCTTCATACATTCGTGGCCCACCCTAATAAACAGTGTTAAAAACTGGTATCCTTAAAGGGCTCCAGCATAAATGTGAATACTTCCAAATGTTACTTAATACCTCATAATCATGAACAGCTTAAATACCTACATTTCTTCTGGAGGTTTGCTCATAATGTTTTCTTTCAACAATAGTACATCCAAGTCTTCACATGAGAACTTAAGAGCTGCTTCTAAAACCAATAGTGAAAGCTTGATTTGTTTCACCTTGAATTGTGTACCCATGCTAAAACTGTATTATAAAAAAAAAACTTTACCGCAAAATCATTCAACAATCTCTGTGAACCTAATTCCCCAATAAATAAAGTTCTTTGTGTAATATTATTTATCACAAATGTCTTATCATTTACAAACTTTGCAGTTGTAATCCTAAGAAGAAGCGATCAAGGTGGTTTTTGTCTTTTTTGTAAATAGATAGTGGTAGGACTGATATTGTAATTTGTTCTGTAATGTTATTGAATTTAAGGTTTACTTTAGCATTAGCAAGTAATGTAAAGTAAAGAATCGTATTTTACTATTTATTATTACAGTATTTTTCGTAGTTATTTCATGTCTACAAATGTTTGTTAATTATTCTTATATTTGTATAAAGTAGTTAAGTAGTAACAAATCGGATAAGTGCGAGTTGAACTCGCGTGGAGCTCAGCTCGACTGGGGAAGTACCTCCACCTTACAGAATACCGCAGCCAAATAACTTTATGTTGTGTAAAGTTGTGTTCCTGCGCGTTAGTAAGGTCGCCAGAGCTCATAGGGGAGGGGGGAAAGGTCGGTAAAGCGTGAGCGATGCTTTGTGTGTTGCAAGCGTCCACATGGCTACGGTAACCGCTTACCATCAGGCGGGACGTAAGCTTGTTTACCGACTTAGTCGTATAAAAGACCATGAATGGTAAATTTTTATCTATTTCCTTAAAAAAGTAAAAACTATTTATTTTAAAATTACACCAAACTATATTTGAGACTCAGAATAAGCCCCTTCATTTCATTCATCACAATGGTACAGTTTGCATGACTTTTATACTGTCTAATTTGCCCAATAAAGCGACCATATTCAAAATTCATTAATTTCGTTTACACATTTGGGCTTGGGTCACAGGATATGTGTGCCAAATTACAACGTAATCCATCCTGTAGATTTGGAGCAAAACTGTGACAGACAGACAGAAAGAAAGACACACAAGTGATTCTATAAGGGTTCTTTTTTCTTTCGTAGTATAGAACTCTAAACACATAATTATAATAATGTGATGATAAAAGATAAAAGCTGTAGTAAATAATGTTTTAGTATTTCTGTAGATAATTTTATAGTTTGTAGGTAATGTTTCATCACCCAATTTTATCATAATACAATATTGTTTATGTTTGTTTGCAGTCCAAAAATGTGTCCAACTTGTTCGGCGACAAGGTTATTTGCTTTACTTTGTTTTTATTTTTGTAGCAAACCATTATATTTATTTATTTTTTTTATTTTATTTTCTATAAGCTGCCATCGCTTAGCGAAGGTTAAAGTTAGAGAAAGTTCAAGTACGAAATCATGGAGGTCTTTTGACAAGTCTTCTGGCAGGTTAGAATTATATGAAACTTTACTTTTTTAGAAGTATGCGTTTTAGTAGGACCTTGTACAGGTTTATTAGTAAAACACTAAACAACCTTGCAGGACTGTATTCCTGATATCATAAACGACAACTTTTGTTCTATGACGTTTTATAAAACTATACATTTACCAAAAACAAACTTTTAAGATTTCGTTGTTTTATCTAACACATGTAGGCCGTGCCTATCCAAGAATGGTCAGTACCTCTACCATGAGTTTTCTACGCTAACGTAATCTACAGTCGCTAGCGACTTCGGTGACCCATTTTGTATGAAATGCTTCCAAAAGTGTCCACTAGAGGCGGTGCTCGCTATACAAAATATTCACCGTAGTCGCTAGCGTGTGGTGATTACGTTAGTGTAGAAAACTCATGGTAAAAGTACTGGGGGGCTAAAAAGGAAGCTAAAGCAATATTGCTACGCAATTCATTTTTTCGAATTCTCGGCAGATCCTAAATTATTCCAATATTTTTTGGAAAAATTGTTACTCATTATATACAATTAATTCATTAAAAGATTGGAATTGATAAATTGCATAAGATCTGCTTTCAATTCGAAAAAATTAATTACGTTAGTAATATTGCCTAGCTTCCTTTTTAGGGGGCCTTGTGATTCCAGGATGAAAATTATGATGACAGTAGGTTGACCACCTGGTCAACCTACTGTCGGAGTTTTCAAGCCGCCTTGGAGGCCTCCAACTAGCTTAACGACTATTACAATTAAGTGATAGCCGGGCCCAACAGCTTTACGTACTAACCGAAGCACGGACAACGCTCGAGTTTAATTGCAGATGCACCCCTCTGAAAATATTCCTACCGGCGCCCATAATTGTACGAACGTCTGATGAATTAAAATCTGAGGAATTATTAAAAGTCATATAACCCAAGTTGTAGTTTATGATAATAGTAATACAGTCCTGAGAGGTTGTTTATATTTTTCTAATAACTCTGTATAATGGTGCTGATGGTGCGGTTCTATTTTTGACAACTAAACTAATTTTAGTATCAATCTATGTCTTTCTAACAAAGAACATAAGAAAAGGATGTAAGATATTTATTCCTATCAAATTAGTCCAATGCTTGTTTTCAATATAAATTTAGTCCCCATCCAACACGGTTACGTCTAAATACCCGCAAATTAAGACGGCAAAGACTAATTTAACATTTTTAAATATGGTCTATCCTTTTTCAATAATGTTCGTAAGAAAGAGATGTGATGTGACTAAAATTAGTTTAGTGAGATTTACAACAGAATCGGCACCATTATCTAGTTAAATAGAATGCCAACAGTTTGGTAGAGCTATCCTTATTAATCACATATAAATTATTAAATAGCAATTTTACTGATTTTAGAATAATTTTGAAGTTTTTCGTACTGTTAATAAATATTTTTTGTATAACAGTCGATCCCCATCGAAAGCGCCCTCAGCGCATAAAGCGCTATCAACGTGTAAAGTGCCCTCAGAACATAAAATACCCTCACCAGATAAAGCGTCACCATCACAGAATTTAACAAGAAGAGTCGAGTCTATTATCGTACCACGAGAAAGGTTATTTCTATATATGTATATTACTTAGACTGAATGGAAGAAAAATTGACATTTGACCGAAAAAGTCAAAGCCAAATTTAATAAATGGCTGTAACTTTAATGTTGAACTGAATGATTTCGCCTGTATTGAAGTTACGGCAAATGTAGTAAGATGCAGTTGCATGCTGACTCAGTCTCAGACAGCATTCGACTGCACACAACTGCTCACGATTCCAGCCTTATTGTTCTTTACTGTGCAGTTCGACTGTATGTTGTTTTCCAAACAAGCCTATGAGCCCTCTGTTTTATTACCCGACTGACCCGGAAGGAGGGTTATGTTTTTCGAGTGTATGTATGTATGTATGTATGTCTATTTCTTTGGCACGCTCTGCAGCCTAAACGGCTTGATGGATTTAAGCATATTAGGTGTCGTTAGATTTGTCTTGACTGTGGGAGTGTCATAGGGTATATTATTTTTATATGGCGTCTGCGGATAAGAAAAGAGGGGGGGTATTAAAAACAAAAATTTCGTTATTATAACAATATGGGTATCAAATGAAAGCTTGTGAACAGCCCATTCCATATATGTATATATTGTAATACTTTTCTGCTACTATTTTGACGTAAACTGCAAAAAACCATGTTTAATGCAATAACAGTAGGTATAGGTACTATGAGCGGTTACCGAGTCTAGACTCACAGAGTTGCGATGGTTGTTAGCGTTACATTACCGTACCGCTCATTTACTTACTAATACTTATAACTCATTCTGTATATAACTAAAAAGTCTGAAATAAATTAAATTATTAAAAGAAACAAAAAACCCGACTGCGTAAAACAAAAATTAACTGAAAAGAGAAAAACAAGCTCTTTAATCTGTAGAATTTGGAATATAACTTGAATGTTATAAGGTATTGCAGTCGAGGATAAACAAATATTACAAAAAAACACATAGGTACTTAGGTTATTGGTTTATCCCCTACTGCAATACCTTATAACATTCAAGTTATATTCCAAATTCTACAGATTAAAGAGCTTGTTTTTCTCTTTTCAGTTAATTTTTGTTTTACGCAGTCGGGTTTTTTGTTTCTTTTAATAATTTAATTTATTTGAAATTATGCTCATAAATAATTATTTATATCGTGTTTCTTCTATTTCAAAATTTTGTATGCGCCGCCTTTAGTGCTATTATTCAACTTTTATTACAATCAAATTCTCATCGAAGTCTACTTAAAATCGAGAAAAATTTGAGATTTAAAACACTTGGGCAGATTTAATTACCATCCTATCGATAACATGCAATGTGAAGCTAGATTCAGTTCACATCAGTAGCTGGCTCACCAGATTTCAATAAGGTACATAATTGCAATACTGGTAACGAGAATTTAGAGCCACTGGCTGACTGCTCGTGGTAGTGAGTAGACTTATGACCAACTAAATATTTCTGAATTCCATTTAATGTAAGATATTATAGTAAGTTTCCTTTTTTAAAGAAGACGTCCGCGGGGTCCTCCTTGTGCCGCTGTGAGGTTAATAATAATACTATTTGTTATCTTGAATTAATAAGTATTATCATAGCTATAAATTAGCGATTAATATTATTTTTACCAACTTCATCGAAAGGACGAGGTTATCATTTTTTAAGTATTTTTTAATTGTTAATACCTACTATTCTGTAATCTGTGAGTTAATAGTACAATATTCTATGACCTAATAAAGTAGAAAAGTAGTCAAACATTTTGTTCCATCCATTATCTAAGTGTAATATACTATACTTACTAAGCATTTGTGCATCATCATAACGAATCCAACTTAGTTTTGAAATTATGACATCTTTAAATATCCAAACAGTACAAATGAAATTAATTGTTATTAGTCAAGTATTCTTGTTTTGTAAAAATATAATATTTATTATATCCAGTAGCGATAATCATCATGTAAAGTTAGATTAGATTGTAAAAATATTGTATTATTGTATAAATATTTTATTTTCCCTTTTCTTTTCAGCGGCGGCTCAGGAAGCAATTTAAAATGGGCGATCCTGGCGTTGGCAACTGCAGTCGTAATCGGTATAGCTCTCAAGAAATATCTTTCCTAATAGAATAACTGAAATATCCTAGGGTCCAATACAATATGTATAGGCATAAGCTAAACTTCGTACTTTGCTACATGTATTGTATAATGATGGCATTATAATGTGATTAATGCCTAGTATGGCAACACTTATTTACAAAACGTTAAACTCTAACGTGGACAGTCCTCCTTCCTTTCATGAAGTAAATAAGTAGTAAATTTTGCCACATAATCATTGCGCTAGTACGGTGGATATGCTTAAAAATTACACTAGCAGTAGAGTAGAAAAGTATACGTCTATACTCACAAATGTTATGTAAAAACAATTTTATTAATCATTTCCAACAACATTCACTATTTTTGTTTTGCTCAATAAAATTTCATATTGTTTTTAAATAATTTGCTCATTAAATTGAAGGTATTGAAGGAATCTATTTTGTTAATCTATTGCCAATTTACTCTAACTAATACTTAGCTACTTACACATTTTAAAATGTTGAAATTAAAGTTAGGGGGCATTTTGGTCTGGCAACTCAATATATTATGGCTAATCAAATATTCTATTTTAGAAAATTGTACCCTGTTGCTAAGTTATTAAGATTTTATTTGATTCATCCGATATTATTTTAATTTAAAGAACGATGGGTCATTTTATATGAAACGCGTCCCCAGAGTGTAGCACTATGAGCTATGATGGAGATTGTTGGCCACATCGAGGGCATCATTTCATTGTATGACACCAAGTCTGGATTCCATGGGAAAAAAAAGATATTGACGGTTAAAGCAGACAAAATAATGTGTAACTTTGTTACCGTCCCGCAGTATTTGTATAACTTTTCTGGTTTAAAAGTATTATATATGCTAATGCAGAGTTTAATCTATCTTTGTGCTAAGTTTCACCCACATCTGATAAGCCATTTCGGCGTAATTTAACAACAAACATCGATAAAAACATAAGCATTTTTACTTACATTACTAGGATAAGGTAAAGATCTAAATATTATTATTTCTTTTTTTATTTGGCACAGCAAACAATGACACTCACATATTACCTACCTACTATATGACATTTTGTTTAACTGCCGTTCTTTAAGTGTAATCAGCCCCATGGGCAATGACTGACTGGATTATGGTAAATAGCAAAACATAATAAAAAAGAGAACTTGAAGATGACTAAAAACTGAATATGGTTTAAAATATGAATTTGGTTAGTGAAAGTCACATTTTTTTTTATGTTCCATATCGTTAATGATAACCGAAGACACGTACAACATAAAGTAGGTACCTACTTTGTATCCCGGAAACACATGTAAAATCCCGAGGTACAAATTAATAGTATACTTTAACGTTATTAATGCGAAAGATAGTTTTTTTTATATCATAAGGCAGCAAACAAACATACGCCGCGCCTGATGGTAAGCGGTTACCATAGCGGTTACCGTACCCTATATAGACGCTTGTAACACCTAGGGTAACACGCACGTTGCTGACCCTGCAAAAACTCTTCACACCTTTGGAAAACCTCGGTGGGGCGCTCATTCTACAGCCTGAGCGTCCGCGGTAGTGAGCTCCATTGAAACCGCACAGTACGAAACTATTTCGGTTCCAATGTGTGACGTTGGACTCCCCGTCGATGGCGAGAGTTGCGATGGTAGAAGGTAGCCGTGGCCATCAGGTCAAAACATTCTTAAGAACACTGTCCGTTGTACAAGCGGTACAACACACATAAGGAGGCAGAGTCTCTTCTCAGACTAACGGGCTCTAAACCGCTTGTGAGCTCGGGATCGTCGACAATTGTAATGCGAGAGTATATCTGTCCGTTTGTTATGGTTTCACAGCTATGTTACTGGACCGATATCGATAAATATTAGCAGACAGATAGCATGGAACCTGGAAATTGACATACAGTTATTTTTGTCTTGAAAACGCGGTTGGTATCGCTGGTATTGAGTATTCTGTGCCGCAGGGCAGAGCTAATAATAACAAAAACCAATCATTACCAAAGGAACATTTTTGTAACTTCAAATGTGAATATCTTTTTTCTCCCATGGAATTCAGACTTGCTGTCATAGAATAAAATAATGTGCTCGACGAGACCTACAATTACCACTATAGCTCATCGTGCTACAGTCTGGGGACGTTATTACCCATTCTTCTTTATTTTTGTTACTATTAGGCGCTATTTCGCCCATAATTTTCATTGTTATCAATAATTTATTAACGTCTTTTTTAATTTTATTTTGTGACTATTTACAACTGTTTTTTATACTAGAGTTTGTCTACCGGTATCCCGTTCCTAGAATTTGCGATCTGGATGAGATAGAAACATATCAAGCTATACATATAGATCGAGTTTTAATGATTGATAACAAGATTATAAACGCTGCTTATGAAAATGATAATTTAACAATATTTTTTAATATTCTGAATTATTTTAAAGGAGCCCAGTTTATTATTAAAAGAAAAGCCTTTCTCTCTATTAACAATTAAAAATTAACAGTTCTGGGAGTGGGAAATAAACCGGAATTGGCAAAAGCTATAATATAATGTTACACTATTTATGTGACAATAAAGTATGTTCAAACTATACATATTTTGTATTTAATAATTTTAGAAATTTATTAAACATTGACAACCTTGATGTAAAAATATGTTTTATTTGTTCATAACTATAGTGACAATAAGAATACAACACAGAAACATTAAGTTAGGTAGATAAATGCTTCCAGTTGAATAGGCGCCCATTTTGGCAGCGTACGATATCGCATGGTACACGTAGTGCTGTTCGTGGACATTGTGGAAGAGATGCGCGAATGGACCTGAAAATATATATATAATTACCTGTTTGACTTTCAATTAGTCTAGTTAAAATAAACAGTTTACTTTGGCGTGTGCAGTCTCTCTAGCAAACTTGTAGATTAGACGTCTGATGATTGTATGTATTATGTATAATAAGTTTGTATTTACAAACAAAAAGTAGTATATATATTATGTCAGTTATCTGGTTTCCATAGTAGCTCTGCTTAGTTAGTGATCAGATGACTGTGTGTGAGGAATGTCCCAGGATATTTAAACGCAGGCGATCGCAATAGGTGATATGCAGGAGTTAAATGCAGTTTTATTTATCGTTAATAATACTAGTTGAATGCAACCGACAACAGTCTTGTGCATTTTTGTTTAATAGTCAGCAGTTGAATGCAACCGGCAACAGTCGTGTGCAGTCTTGTTTAATAGTAAGCAGTTGAATGCAGCTGTCGGCAGTTGAATGCAGTTTTAAATAGTTCAATGCAGTTGACGTCAGCTTTACCTCCATCTGCAGCGAACTAAGTAGATGTCTTAAAATACAACTAGTGCCTTACCTATAGCATAAATAGCTACGTCGCCTCCACCATGGCTGTTCTCATCCAGCCGTATTCCGGCCACTTGGTTGTAGTCGAACCTGGTCGTATCGTCCAATGTTGGTTCCCTCCTCAGAACCTTAGTTTTGTTCTGGTCATCAGTTGTAGCGTAGTATTGGAAGGAATCGGGCCCTCCTGTGCTGTAGGAGAGCGTCGTGTAGTTTATACCGTCGAATTTCGATGTTTGGGCTATACCTGGAATGGAAGATTTAGGGAGGAAATATACTACTTGAAATTGGCTTGAATCGTTCCTTGTGGAAGAAAGAAACTGAAAGACTGACAGGGAAAAAAGAAGAAAGCATTTGTGTTTACGCTAAATTGGCCTCCACCTCAGCTGGTCACAGTCGGCACACAGTGTTGATTTTCAGCCGGCGCCAGTGGCCGATTTATCGGTTTGTTGTATAAGAACATTGAAATTTAGAAAATCAGCTCACCAAATATATCAGATCCTCTTAAGGGGTAACCATTGATAGCCAAGGTGTGCGTATGGTCGCTGGTAACGATGAGCAGTGTGTCTCGCTCGTCTATGCGGGTGAGTGCTCGTGCGAGCGAGACGGCGTCCTCCAGCGCGGCGGCCTCGTCCAGCGCGCGCCGCGCCCAGCCGCGGTGGTGCGCCATGTCCACGTTGCCGCCCTCCACCTGCAAACATATTTAAAACTAAACTTACAAACAGTGGACTACCTATGTTACTACTAGCGCCATCTATTATTCAGTGGAAAGACCAAACTGCTTAGTGAAATTAGTACGCCATACAAATTACAGTCATCGAAGAATAATCCCAGTAATACAGACCTATCTGATTCCGGAAATAATCCGTGATTTTGAACCAATAGGAAGGACGAACCAATCACTGTAACGAGTGTTCTTGAGTTGGCCAATCAGAGCGCATTTGTCGGTAGTGGGAAATTGTCGAATTGATTTCAATTATTTTCAAAATGAGCGTCATTGCGCTTCTTTGGGTTAATTACGCGATTGAATAGGTTAAACAACTGACCATTAAAAAGTACCCATTTTTATTTTTCCTCAGCACTTTGATAGCAGCTTCCACCATATCGGAGATGGAAGGCATCCCCTCAGGGCCCTTGTCTCTCTCGTGCTCGTATTTCAAGTGGCCGTTGGCAAATATACCTGGAACACGACTTCATTTTTAACAACATTATTGCTAGATAGAAGATAGGCTTTATTTTACCACATTATGGTACTTAGGTGATAAGCACTCAAGCCACGGAGAAATGGCTCTAGAGGTTATCTGTCGGTAGGTGCCTGGCGACTGATTCAAGTTGAGGGTGGGAGATGAAGCTGCGGTTCATTCCTTTTTTGATTCGAAACTTTGTCACGGCAACGGATAAACTCTTAAAAAGTACCTATTTTTTACTTAGCACATGGAGTAGAGACTTGTGCTTCTAGATTTCTAGATCTCAAGCTGTACCTACGTATTGGATAATTATCAGTTAGACAATAGTTTCTATCAAATAGTTTACTGAACGTCCCAATTATGTGACCCTGTTACTTCAGCTAACATCTGAATCTGAAGTGAGGACGTTCGTAGTAGAACTCAAGCGACTGATACCAGCTCGTAGAGTTAGTAAGCTGAAGTGGCAATGGGCAGGGCATATCGCTCGAAGATCCTGTAACCGATGGGGAATAGGTTCTCGACTGGCGATCACGAATTGGTGCGCGGTGGAAAATGGGGGAGATCTATGTTTAACAGTAGACATGCATAGGTTGATTATGATGCAGATAACAGCAATTTTTTTGATAAAATATGTAATTGGTTAGAATAAGAAACAATAGTATGCGCAATTCTTCGTATGCCCGTGTGTGTAGGATGTAGAGTTTCTTTTTGTAACATCTTAATGTAACCTACAGTCCACAAATAAATAATCTTATCTTAAACTTACCAAGTAAATAATCAGTCTTATCTACATTAAAGTCCCGTAGTTCCTTGTTGTTGGAGACATAGCTGTACTTCAACCCTCGTTTGTGCTTATCGTTCTTGTACTCTTGTATGAGATTCCGTCCATCCTTCCTGATGCAGGACCACGTGTCCAATGGGTCTGATGGTGTTCCTGTCGAGTTGGAGACTAGGACCTGCTTACCGCCTCCTAGAATCACCTGGAAGTTATTATGAATCTTGACATGTGTGTATAGGTACGTCAAAGGAATTAGTAACGCTGGCTACCTATTTAACATCATGATAAGATTATTATGTGAGGAGTGAGGAGTAACATTGCACTGCAAAAATATATGGAATTTCCCTTTAGCTAGGTACCTACTTGTACCTTCCTTCTTACGATTATAGCACAGAGTACGATATTATAAGTGATTAGAGGTCAAATATGTGACATGACATCTTTTGATAACGTTAATTTAAAGGTTTGCATTGTTTACACCTGTAAGAGACCGTAGACCGTGCAAAACTCGTATCCACTACAAACTGACCAAAAAAAGAGCTGTGATATGAACTCACATGAAGATCCCTCCCAGGCCAGTCTTCGATGAGCTGGAGCGCTATGTCTTTGCACTGGTCAGCGCTGGGCGGCATGTTCGCCTCGCACTCCCATTTGCGGTCCGCGCTGTGAGCATACACTGGCCCTGGAGTCGCGTGGGTCACGCGCATTGTTGTCACTAGACCTGGAGATGAGATGACACGGTTTGAGACAATTATGTTTCTCACGAGAATCACTTACAATTAGGTACTGTACTGAGTTCTCTGTGGAAACAAATCGCGGATGACCACTCGCCACTTGGGTGACGAAGATTGAAAAAGACATAGGAAAAGATGCTCAATTGAACAAAGACATGGCGCAAAACTGTGCTAAGTGAAAGATAAGGATAATGAAAGCCGAACCCAGGTAGAGCGGTTAGAAGGGAGAAGAAGACTCGGTTCTCAGTGGAGGAACACATCGTTCGAAAATTTTGGTAAGAACGATATTACTGTATCTGCATGTGTTCTTGCTCTCTCTCTCGCGAGGTCTTGCTTTTCAATGCAATTTCCAAATTATTAGGGATCTCGTAGAAGCCAATTAATTACGCGTTGAATCGCACGCACACAGTAAGCGGTGAGGCCATTGTTCTATGAGCAGAGAAATACTATCAGAACGTTGCGATGCTGGCGCAAACAGTGAGCGACCATAAATTCTCGGGGAGAAAGGGGTGAGTGTCACTTCTTTACGCAGTAATAGTTTAATATTCTATAATACTACTTAATCTATCTATCTTGAATATAATCAAAATGCTTTACCAGCACTCTTCCCAGCTTCCAACGCTAACGCAGCTAAAGACTTAAGCCTGGCTTCTGACCGCAAGGAACTGGTGCAGTCTCGGTGCTTCACGCTCGCGTCGACTCCTATAGTCTCCTGGTTAGCCTTCACTCCGCAGAACAAGGCGGTAGCAGAGCACGCCGAGTCTGGCACCATCTTGTTCGCTGAGTATGTCTTTAATAACGATGGAAGGTAAGCATAGGTAGGTTAAGCCTGAAAAATGCTGATCGGGGGCTCTACCGCGTATCTTTAAAGTGGCAAACAAGCATACGGCCCGCTGGTGGTAAGCAGTTACCGTAGCCTATGGACGCTTGCAACACCAGGGGTATCACTCGCGCGTTGCCGACCTGAAGAAATCTCTTCACGCCTTTTTTGAAGAACCCCATGCTGTACTCCATTGGGAAAACCACGGCGGGGAGCTCATTCCACAACCTGAGCGTCCGCGGAAGAAAGCTCCTTTGAGCCCGCACAGTTCGAAACAATTCTGGTTTCAATGTGTGAGGATGGATTCCCCGTTGATGGCGCGAGTTGAATACCGTTAGTTGCTATTTAAATACCTATGTAAAAGACCTAATCCTAATTTAATATTATAAAAGCGAAATTGATTTTGTTTTTTCTTTGTTACGCTTTCACGCCCAAACCTGTGCCCAAACTACTCAGCGGGGAGCTCATTCCACAACCTGAGCGTCCGCGGAAGAAAGCTCCTTTGAGCCCGCACAGCAGTGGGCCTGTTTAAATTTTTTATACATAGGAGAACCTAAATTTTTAAGATGTGATGAAACATTGGATTGTGATAACTCGTACCTACGTCGAACGTGTCCTAACTAGGTAGATCCTTTGAAAGATCGTGCCATTAAATATATAATCTCACTGGGTGATGTAAATGTCAAGGTAACTTGACATGTCCACTGTGTTAAATTAAACGCACTTAATTACTTAGATCGCGCGCGGAAGCGCTTTCAATGTTAGTTGTCAAAACAACAAAATATGTTTTTATGTATTATAAAAAAAAAGTTATAATGCGTAGGAAATCCTGGTTTTCCTTTTACATGTTATTGATACTTTACGACAAAGACAATTGCAGATAGTCTATACCAATATTATAAAGAGGTAAAGTTTGTTTATTAGTTTGTACTCCTGAACCAATGATCCAATAAAAAAATATCTTACACTATAAGCTACATTGTCCCCAAGTATTACTGGCTACTTTTCAGTCTGGAACGCGGGACAGCTAGTTGGTAATATAAAATGTGTAACGTAACTTACCTTCAACAGCCCAACATGAGGGAACTTCTCAAAGGCAAGTCTATGTGTTTCCCCACCCTTGTAAATCCTGGTGGCAGTGACGGTGTTGGGCCCCATGCCGTCTCCAACGAAGAGGATCACGTTCTTCGCTGTACCTAGGTTCCATTTCACTTCGAGGGCTTCTGACAACTCCTTCTTTACTAGATTCTTCCAATATTGTTGATCTATGGACACACATCTTAGCTCATATGCCTATAGCGAAAAGGAGTTCGTATTTGTTATTACTTCAAGTCGCGTCGATTTGCTACATAGGGATAGTTTGCTACAGAGGGCCAGGTTTAGAAGAACAAGGCTTTTTTCTGGATGAACGTGACTGCACTCGCGGGGGCGTTGGTAGAACGGTTATTATGACTAGACTTGCTTTCTAGTCAGACTTAAATATGAAAGAATTCCACTAGGTGTCCGCTGTGCAATGACTCTCTGTTTTACCGGCCTATTTTTATTTTACTATGTATAGGCCTGTGTTTGACCACAATCTCACTATGGTAAGTGATGATGTGGTCGAAGGTGGTAAGCACACAAAGCCTAGAAGGAACTGGCTCTCAAGTGCAGCTGACGGAACACACCGATAGGTGCTTGGCGACAGATTTTCAACTTGAGGGTGGTAGCCAGCCAGACGGGTACTACAAAGTACCCTACCGCCGTGCTATGGTTTCCTCACGATGTTTTCCTTCACCGAAAACTCAAGCTCATTGTAGGATTCGAACCCGGGACCTTCGTCTCGGTATCCGACGTCACTACCACTGAGCTATCATCGCCTTAAACACGGAAAGGAACTGTAGTGTAACTGCTGCAACACATCGGTGGGTGTTTGGCGACAATTTTCAACTTGAGGATAGAAGTGAGCCATATGAGGGTACCCTACCACTGTCTATGGTTTTCTCAGGATGCTTTCCTTCACTGAAATATCAACAGCTTATTGTAGGTATGATGAAACAGATGAATCTTATCGTAAGGTGATAGGATCACTTATCTATGACATTCATAAATGTCAGGTAGGAATAGGGTGTAATTTTGCTTCTTGTGTAGTGACTTGTGTCTCTATTTTTATGAACCAAAAAGCTATAGATGTTATTTCATAGAAATCGGTAGGTGTAATTAGTAGGTAGTAATTAATAACTTTCAACTGAAAATGTCTCGAAAATATTCAGTAAAGATAGCAATCGTGCAACAAAGATGTGTTGTTAGTTATGTAAATGTATTCATTATTTACACAGGTAAACTCAACACAATACTAAAGGAAAATAAAACGGCAAATTATTCAATAATAAACCTTAAGACGCTGAAGTTTAGGACGTAAACACACATTACTGTTACACAGTGTTAATTACTAGATAACTCAGTGACTTATCAATTAACCTCAAACTTACCGGTAGGTAACGAACATCGTACGAGTGACGTAACACACAACACAACTACAATGCTCAAGCGCATGGCGGACACTGGCCCGCTCTGTTGCGTTGTGAGGAAAGAGGATGGATATATTAGTCAGCGATGAATGATCATTTCGCAGTCAATGAATGAGTGATGAAAGTGAATGATCCTACACGGTACCTACTGATGTTTTATAAAAACACGATGGGAGTAGCGCGCGGTTAAAAAAAAGTAGGATGGTAAATGGTAACTTTGAGTTCAGCGGGTCCACTGCGTAAAGAAATTGTAAATAAAAAAAAATAATATCCTGCGACATTCCTCACACACGGTCATCTGATCCCCAACTAAGCAGAGCTTGTACTATGGGAACCAGAAAACTGATATAATACATATACTACTTTTTTTTTTGTTGTAAATACATACTTAATATACATAATTGCACCCAGCTCAGGACATACAGACATGTTCATGCACACAAATGCATGTCCTGTGCGGGAATCGAACCCACGACCTGCGGCGCAATATGTGGAATCTTTACCAGAGTCTTAATCAGCTGCGCCAACTGGCCCGTCAAATTGTAATGAAATTCATTGAACCTGAAGTTGAACTTGGCTTCAATGAAGTCCCACTATAAGTATAGAGTTTTCTAACCACACGTGGGGCACCGGACGAGTCAATGGATGACTTTCTTGCCTCATTTGATATTCACGTGTTCCTTAGACTGGAAATAAAATGGAAGCCCATTTCAATAAAGTTTATTACCATTTTATTACGCGGTAACCCCGCAGATGGCCGTATTTCATATACAGCCATCTGTCTGTTTTTTTTAAGATTGTCCCAGGGTATTATTTTAATTTACAGAAGTAATAGGTACCATTGTACAGTAATTAATTTTAAGTACTTTTGTTCTCTATGTTGTTTTTGTTTTTTGGTGTACAATAAAGAGTTATCTATCTATCTATATATCTGATAAAATATTTTATTTGGCATATTTAAATACCTATGACAAATACCTAATCCTAATCCTAACTATAATATTATAAAAGCGAAATTGATTTTGTTTTTTTTTGTTACGCTTTCACGCCCAAACTACTGAACAGATCATGCGGAAATTTGACATGTAGATAGCCTATGGTATGGAGAAGGACATAGGCTACTTTTTATCCCGGGAATGCGGGTGAAACCGTGCAGCACTACTAGTAGTTTGGTATATTATGTTTTATTTCCAATATTGACAAGCAGACAGACTGATTGTTTATGCTTAGTCACCTAGGATTGCCAACGTGTTGCCTTTCTGTACCTACTGATGGGGAAAATATAAATAAGGTACGAAATCGTATCTTTACAGTATACATTCAAGATTATAGCCAACTGTGGCGGTGGTTGATCAATTTGGCTGAAGGTGGTAACTGTAGAAAGGTATTCTACAATAATGCATGTTGGACAGTTTCCCATAATGATGTCAGGATATTGGAAGTGGGTGGGATGCGTTCAGGTATCGATCGGGAGGCACGCCCTCTGCGCAGGATCGGCACAGCCTCTTAAGGCGAAGAGTTCTCATCTTATATAAAAAATTCTCGTGTCACAATGTTAGTTACCTTAATCCTCCGAAACGGCTTTACTGATTTTTACCAATTTTTATATGCATATTCAGTAGGTTTGAGAATCGGCTACTATCTATTTTTCATACCCCTAAGTGATAAGGGTAGGCACCACGCGAACGAAGTCGCGCCGGTCAGCTAGTTTAATTATTATAATATTATTTTTCAACACATTCGCTCGTAAAGTGTCGTTGCACCGATTTTAGTATTGTAAGACAGCTTATTACGAACTGGTGCGATTTACTTTACATTATCGCACTAGTGTTTTATGACATTATCTCGATGTTAAGTTTGTATCTCACTGTAAGTGATATGTATATAGACATATAGGCATTCTTAATTTAAATAGGTGAAACAGTTTGACCGCTGTAAAAAAAAAACCTGCGCCTCATAATTGTTAACGTTTTCATGGTGTGGTTGATGATTTATCAAAAAATCTACTATCGTCTGGTTTTTTCTCCTCGCAAGTGTGTTGTACGTCGTATGACACGCGTGTGCATTGATTATTACACTCTCTCTAGCCTTCCTTATCGCGTCGCGTTCGTCTACGGCTTACCGCCTCGTCTGTAATGACCAACTTTGCACACATGTATCACAATGTACATTTTTTTTTTGTTTTTTTTATATAACTAAGTCGGTAAACAAGCATACGGCCCGCCTGATGGTAAGCGGTTACCGTAGCCATATGGACGCTTGCAACACAAGAAGCTTGGCTCACGCGTTACCGACCTTTCCCCCCTCCCCTACTTCTAGCAATTTGTGACCAAGATTGTCACACATAATTTTGTTCATATTGTGAAGTAAAAGCAGATAAACAATTAAAAAAAAAAAAAAAACGAAAAAACATAAAATATCTTTTCATTTTTTTTAATGGCATTTTTATTTTCTTCAAAATTCAGCTCGGGGTTCCTTTCAGCGTTTTTCTCTAAGACCTGAAGTTAAGAAGTTGCCCTGACTGGCTGGAAAAAATCACCTGTATATAGATAATACTTTATTGTTAAACCACATAATTGTAGTATCTAGTAATACGATACTTTAATAGCGAATGTGTTACAACGGTGTTGATCTCTACTTTTAAATCGTCCTGTTCTTTTTAAAACTTAAGTACATGAGAATGAGCTGGATGAGACATTAGTATAGGGAAATATAAATCAGGCGATCAAACGGCAGGAACGAATTATCGCGTTCGCGACGTGGCGCGCGAGGCTCCGGGAGGAGCGTTATGCGCGCAAACGCGTCGTCGGAGCAGTCCTGCCGGTCTTTGAGGCCTGGATGCAGCGACAAGGTGGACGACTCACCTACAGATACTCACCGGGCACGGGTGCTTCGGTGATTATCTGTGTAAGATCGGACGTGAGGCGACGGCGGCCTGCTTCCACTGCGGTGGGAGCGGCCAGGATTCCGCATCGCACACGCTCGCAGTTTGCCCTGCGTGGGAACCCGAGCGGCGGATCCTGGTCGGCTTGATCGGGCGGAATCTCTCCCTGCCAGCAGTCGTGTCGGCGATGCTGAGCGGGGATACAGCGTGGAGGGCCGTAGCCTCCTTCTGTGAGACCGTAATGGTCCAGAAGGAGGCTGCTGAGCGGGATCGGGAGAGAGCCGATCCCGCTCGGAGACGACGCCGCCGAGGCGCAGACGTGCCTCGTGGTGGCCCTCCTGCCCTGTAGCTGGGGCTTAGAATAACAGCTACGGTGTTCCCCTGCCTGTCGTAAAAGGCGACTAAACGGGGCGTTTGGGGTCGTGGGCAATCAGAGCGGGGGCTCTGTGCGCCCAGAAGCGACCCCAAGGAGGACGATGGGTCGATGTGGCCACGACTCATCGTGCGATAGCACAGCGAGGGTGCTGGGGGGAGGTGTCACACTTCCCCCGGGACGAGCTATCTTAGCGCCGCGCGTGGAGGGGCGAGCAGGTACGCGTTCAACATGAGAGCCCGCCCCCCTCTACAGCGCAGATGGCGACCACCGTGGGGTTTTAGCCGGTACAAGTCCGGCATAACCTGGCCGCTACCCCCGGGGCGGACGGGTATCCTAAGAGGATTTCCCCACGAAAAAAAAAAAAAGGGAAATATAATTCAATATTAAGTCCGAACGCTAGATTTAAATGTTGTTTATCTACTAATATTATAAAATTAGAAGAGTTTTTTACGTTTGAACATATTTACTCAATCGAGCTAAGTATGCGAGAAAAGACAAGATTTAAAAAATAAAAATTGGTTCATTCTTTTTCTTGGTGACAGATTAATAATATTGCTTGTTGAAGCTTCCCCTTAATGTGTCTAGTGAGTATTATCAGTGGCCCTCGTTGAGGGAAGTTATATCTCCACAGAACAGTGAATACTTTAAAATGATCCAATAACACTAAATATACCGATTGATCCATAAAGAAAACGTGAAAAAGAAAAAAATCGAATTAGAAGGAAAGCCGGTGAAATAGAATATGGTATGTACTTAATCTGTTTTTATATTTGAAAATAGCACAGAGAAATGAGTGTATTCTCTTTTCCGTGGAAAATAGAACTCCTTGGGATTTAAGAATAGAATAGTATATTAAATGCGACTTAAATAAATTATTACAAGCGGTATTACTTATTCATCCAATAATGAACATAACCAATAGTAGGTACCTATCGTATACCTACTATTTTAGTTAATAATTAATAATGTTGACTAGAATTTGTATATTTTTTTTTGCTTAATGTTTATAATTGTATCTTTTTCTGTATTGACACAATGGTATTAGATTTGAATTATTATTCTTATATAAAAAATTTGATTATAATTAAGATACAGAATTAAATTAAATATAAAATAGCATAATATTTACACACCGTATAGGTAGAATATGAGGCAAAACTTACTACTCCAAGACATGTACACACGGCTACAGATCAAGCTATACATTTCCAGTATAAGCTGATCTCGCACTGTATAGGATTTCCGTACAACGGGAGGTCAGCATAAACTAGAAATGTATAGCTTGATCTGTAGCCGTGTGTACAATACTACCATATTCTTGTAAATAAATTTATTTCATTTCATTTCGATCCTTCAGGTCCAATTTGTATTTCAGTCCAAAACGCAGGATGTCTACCATAGATGTCTACGCTCTATATTGGAACTCGTTTGAAGAATTTCGTGTATTGTTGAGCTGTGCGTGCAATTTCTCTCTTTCACAGATAAATAATATAAAAAAATAAACAGCAGCTTGGCTATCCAAAGAGGAAACGCTGCCAGCCTTCTGGGAACCTTGCCGTTAATCGGAAGCAGCGGCAGGCTTGAGGAAATTTTCTATATATAGATTATATTTTGTAAATATAGATTGTATTTTGTACATATTTGTTGTAAATAAAATTCATGAATCAAAAAAAAAAACAGCAGCTCGTTTACCGATAGTTGCACATTGTAGGAAATACATATTTGGGTCCATTTGATATACGTTATTTTGAAGTCCTGGTTATACTGACTACTTCTTTGACTCTTTCACTTTTATAAATTGCTCTACATATATCACTCATAAAGCTGCACTCATAAAAATAATTGCTACAGCTTCTCAATCACGGCTATCGTGAATTACCAGTTTGGAGGAATACGAATTGAAAATTTCCTAGTTAGAACGTAACCTTGTAAGAAAATTAACTAGATAATAAAAGGGGTCGCAAAATGATATGCCACGTGGAGTTCGGCGTTTTTTTTTATATACCACTAAGGTGGCAAACATGCATACGGCTCGCCTAATGGTAAGCGGTTACCGTAGCCTATGGACGCTTGCAACACCAGGGTTATCTTTCGCGCGTTGCCGACCCTAAACTGATTGACTACAGGCTCCCATAATCCTTCTTCTGAACGACAATGAGTGAAGGACAGAGGGCTGACTAAGTCATATAGTCCACATGGTAATTACATACTGTCGACATAAGTGTTCTCTCTTTCCGTTTGGCCACTGACCCGTCCATAAAGGACGATGACGAAACCTAATATGGAGCACGCTTAACCAGAAGAAACTTATTCACCTGCTTGAAAGTCCCTGAATTTAAGAGTCAGGAAACATAGACGCCTGTAGCTACTTCCACTCCCATGCTGTCCGCATTATAAATGAGGATGCAAAACGCTGTGTCTGTCCGTACTTTCGTTATACTAGGGGTATTTCCAATAAAAAATTCCTGAGTTTCTTGCCGGAGTCATCTCAGTTCAAGTTGTATTTGGAACCGGTGTAGAGTCATTTGTTGACGTTCACAAGAGCCTTATCAGGGCCTAAATTGAATAAATGAATTTTGATTTTGATTGATTTTGATTTTAATATGTTGCCAACCCTTACAAAGCTGAGAAGGCAACTGTCTCTCAAGTGCAGCTGCCGGAACACTCGCAATTTCGAAGTTCGGAACACCGATGAACTGTAAAGCTCAGGAGTTCGAAAGTATGCTATGAAATTAAATATTGTATTCGTTCAAACAGACACTTATGATTACTGTTGTGAAGTTTTCGTATGTATTTTAGCGCATAGTATTTTAGTTCGAAGTTATTTCCAAAAAATCTAGTTCAATGTATTTTAGAGCAATGTTCGTTAGTTCGTGTAGTGAAGTATCCTACCACCAAGCCATGGTTTTAATTGCGGAGTTCGAACCCTAGACTATCCTCATGGTATTCTGCGTCACCACCCTGTGATAATATCATCTCTTCAATTTGCACGTAGTTTGAGTGCAATTACTAATTTAATCCATATTGTACTAGTCAGTGGTTTGACCTACATGCGTCACAGCTCTCTGAAACCTATCTTGGCGATATCTAGGTATAGCGTCGATGACTGCATGGAAATTTTGAGATGACATCTTTTAAAAATCTACGTGAGGTTTCCAAAGAATTCATCTGAAAGTATTTTAACTATTAATTATGTTGATATAGGTACATGCATAATTTTTTAAGATGTTTATCATCAATTTGCGGATCTATTACCCCGGAACTCAAAAAACTATTAAATGACAGCTTTAACACAATTCCGACCAAATTGCTAAATCTCCCATCCCATAGACAGAGAACCCCTACCTATAAAGTAGGTATAATAAACACATAAGCCTAATAACAACATGAATCTAAGGGTGGTTTTAATTAAGTTCAATTTTGATTAACGTTTCAGGCAAGGATGGAGCTCCCCGTGGTGGATAAGTTCTGCTTCTGCATCGACCTGAAGACTGGATGCTTAGCTATGAGCATGATTAACTGCGTAAGTGTTATTTACCTACTAAATATATACCCCCTTACTCATAAAGCGCTATTTAACTAATATACTGTTTAAATGGTCACGTAAATAACGTCACATTATTTGACAATGACAATAGAGTGACGTTATTTACGTGACCCTTTAAACAGTATATTAGTTAAATAACGTTTTTTTTTTGTTTTTTTTTTGTGCGATCTCTCTGTACTGTCTGTACTGTACAGGTGCATGGCCGGAATCCAATGACTCAACCATAATTATAAACATTTTCCGTCTCCATTGAGGACGTCTTGTGATAACGATAATAACGATGATGATGATGATAACGTTTTATGAGTAAGGGGGTTATTGAATACATTTTATCTGTTTTTATATCTGTAAATTGCTTTGATAGATAGAAACAGGGGGTCTAACTGCGGGGCTACCACGTAAATCATTATCGGTATTGAAATGGTCTTCCCTTTTCAATTTTTTTTTTTATACAACTAAGTCGGTTAATAAGCATACGGTCCTGATTGACGCTTGTAACACACGAAGCATCGCTCACGCGTTACCAACCTTTCCTCTATGAGCTCTAGCGACCTTACTCACGCGCAGGAATACAACTTTACACAACATAAAGTTATTATTTTTATATTTATGGAAAACGTGAATATCAAACGAGTCAAGAAAGCCATCCATTGTCTCGTCTGGTGACCCGCTTAGTATCTAAATGTTATAGAACTCCAGCTTATAGAATTTCAATGAAGTTTATTACCATTGACTTACGCGGTAGACCCGCTGGCCCATGTTTTAGAATTTTTATCAATTCTATTTTTTTAAATTTTACTCTAATTTGACGGGCCATTTGGCGCAGTTGGTAAAGACTCCATTGCACCTATCGTGCCGCGGGTCGTGGGTTCGATGCCCGCACAGGACATGCATTTGTGTGCATGAACATGTCTGTATGTTATGAGTCTGGGTGTAATTATGTATAGTAAGTATATATTTACAAACAAAAAGTAGTATACTGTGTATTATATCAGTTTTTTTTTTTTTTTTACAACTTAGTTGGTAAACAAGCATACGGCCCACCTGATGGTAAGCGGTTACCGTAGCCATATGGACGCTTGCAACACAAGAAGCATCACTCACGCGTTACCGACCTTTTTCCCCCATCCCCTATGAGCTCTGTACCCCGAGTGTAAAGAATTGACGTTAATAAACGCTTACTAATTCGTTTGCGTTAACTATAAATTTGTATGGGAGAAATTAGTACCATGAGTATTCCGCTAGAGGCGCTGTGCCAATTCCTATAGAGAAGTGTCGTAAACGCAAACTAATTAGTTAGCGTTTTTAAACGTCAATTCTCTACACTCGGGGTACTGGCGTCCTTACTGACGCGCAGGAATACAACTTTACACAACATAAAGTTATTTGGCTGCGGTATTCTGTAAGGTGGATGTACTTCCCCAGTCGAGCTGCTCTTTGAGGGAATAAACGCTATGATCTACCTCTCCTCTACCTCTCTCAGTTATCTGGTTTCCATAGTACAAGCTCTGGTTTGCTTGGGATTATTTGTGTTTAAATCTGGAAGATTATTCCTCCAAAGTGCAAGCTCCTCTTTGCTATGTATTCTAAAATCTTTCCAAAGAAGACTACAATAAGATATTAATTCCTTCCTTTTCAGACCTTCTCCTTCGTCCAAATATTAGTGTTGGCAATATTTGCCGTGGAAATTAAAAATGGCTTGGACATCCAGACAATGCGCGAAGACAATGAAGCAGCCATGACGTCGGTGGTGTACACGATCGTGATCATGTTGGATGTGCTGGTGGCCCTCAAGTTTCTGTGCGATTTAGTCTTTTTATTCGCTGTGTATAAGGTTAGTTGGATCGTGGTTGGATCAGTTGATCTTGATGATAATTTAATTTGATTAATCCAACTTCAATCTCTTTTTTTTTATATATAACTTGGTCGGTAAGCGGTTACCGTATGGACGCTTGCAACACAAGAAGCATCGCTCACGCGTTACCGACCTTTCCCCCGTCCCCGATGAGCTCTGGCGACCTTACTCACGCGCAGGAACACAACTTTACACAACATACAGTTGTGTTACTACCGCAGTATTCTATAAGGTGGAGGTACCTACTTCCCCAGTCGAACTGCTCTTTGAGCGAATAAACGCTATGCTCTACCACTCTCAAATCTCTCGAGAACTGGTGGCAAAAGCTAGTAACTACTATTATCTTTTAAACATGAATAAAAAAGTGAAGTTGGTAGGTACTCATTATTGTACAGACAAATTCTGCCAAAGGATAATTTTATGTCATTTTTGAAGCGATGTTAGCTCAGTGGCTGTGAAGTCGGTAGTGGGTTCAAATTACCGCGTAAATCAGTGGTAACTTCCATTTTTTCTACAATTCTTCAAGAGAGGTAGAGCATAGCGTTTATTCGCTCATAGAGCAGCTCGACTTGGGAAGTATCTCCACCGTACAGAATACCGCAGCCAAATAACTTTATGTTGTGTAAAGTTGTGTTCCTGTGCGTGAGTAAGGTCGCTAGAGCTCATACGGGAGAGGGGATAGGTCGATAACGCGTGAGCGATGCTTCGTGTGTTGCAAGCATCCATATGGCTACGGTAACCGCTTACCATCAGGCGGGCCGTATGGTTGTTTATCGACTCAGTTGTATAAAAAAAAAACTATTATATTTATGGAACATGTGAATATCAAACGCTTGAACGATGAGGTTAAATCGTTCAAGATCAAACGAGTTAAGAAAACCATCCATTGACTCGTCCTAAACGTTATAAAACTCCAGATAATGGATTTTAATGAAACCCAGTTTAAATGAAGTTCATTAAGATTGACTTACGCGGTAGCTCCGCGAATCGTGCATTGAACTTGAGTTTTCGATAAAGGAACACATCGGAACACATATTCAGATATTCACGGTGGGTGCAGTGAATATCTGAATAGATTCAAGCTAAAAGACAGTGCATGTTGTAGGTGTGATGATGGTATTCCGGAGACGGTGTATCATCTGATCACCGAATGCCCGAGGCATGGGCTAGCTAAGTTCAATCTAGAACAGTATTTAGGAGAAATAATAGAAAAGAAAACGCTATCTAAATTAGTCGAGGACGACCATTGCAGAAATAAATTCATTGACTTTGCAAGAAAAATTGTTGTGGAGAGCACTAAATGAAATGGCACTAAAAAAAATACAATTAAAAAGTAAGAATAAAGAATCAGACGTCACAAAATAAACAGTAACGATAATAAGGAAATAACACCCTAAGATGTTGGGAGCTCTTGTAAACAAAAGCACATCTAAACCATAGCACAGCGGTAGGATACTTTGTAGTACCCGCCTGGCTGGCTACCACTACCACCCTCAAATTGAAATCTGTTGCCAAATACATCGGCAGCTGCCTCCTAAGTACGTTTCATAAAGTTCGTCAACACATTCTAACTGAAATCGATGAATATGATGTAATATTTCAATAAATCAATTCTGCCTGCAGGAGAATTGTAGGATAATGAAGAAATACTGCATCGTTTGGATCATCTTCCTGGTGATGTTCATCATCGGCTTCCTGAAGAGCATCTTTCAAATGGATGGCGCTTATGTCATCTCACACTTAATATTCTTAGGTAAGTTCCTTGTTCATCGAACAATTAATCGCAATGACGTTCGTTTTATTTGAAAGCTATTCCGCCAATTCCCCACCAGCGGCAATGCGCTCTGATTGGTTATATCAAGGATACAGTAAGGCGGTTATCACACTGCCACGCAACACGCAGCATGTTGCGTGTCAACGCACCTACGCGCGTACTTGCGGGAGTGCAGATCTGCATCATCGTGCGGGTTTTTAACGCATTAACGCGCGTAGTTGCGTTTTGTGGATTCACGGCGGCTCTAACTCATTTCATTCAAAGCCGTCACAAACATACGTCAAGCCCATCCAAAATCCCGTACGGCAGTGCGACTCGGTGTGCCATACCTTGCGTCTCGAGACGCCAAAGACTACAGTATATACTGCGAGACGCAAGGTATGCACCCACGCGCGTGTGTGCAAGTTTCTCCGCTTGTAGGCGCGTGATCTGCATGAACGCGCGTGGTTGCATTTTCTGTGTGTTGGACTGTGCGTGTTTTCTATACAAATGGAGATACTTATAAGCAACATTAAAATACGCATTCACACGCTACGCTGCGTGGTGCGTGGCAGTGTGATAACCGCCTAAACATTAAAAAACAGTGAATGGTCGATACTGCTATTTATCCTCGATACTTGAGTTGGGGTTTTCTCAAGGGAATGCAGCATGCGATTCTTCAAGAAGGATGTGAAGAGAATTTTTTGTGAAGGGACGCGCGATTGATATCCCTCCTGTTGGTGCAAGTGTCTCTTCTGCAACCGCTTACCATCAGGCGGGCTGTATGCTTGTTTGCTACTTAGTTGTTTAAAAATTAAAAGCGATGATATCGAATCCTACAGCTGAGCTTGAGTCTTCGGTGAAGAAAAACATGAGGAAACCATAAAACGGTGATAAAGGGTACTTCAGTACCCACCTGACTTGCTACCCTCAAGTTGAAAATCTATCGCCAAACACCTATAGGTGTATTCCGACTAGGGTTTCGTTCCCGGGTCCCGGGAATCTGGAATTCCCGGGAAATACGTCGTTCCCGAAGTCGGGATTTTTTTTGCGAAATTCCCGGGAATTTCTTTATCTGATTGAATGCTCTAAAACACTGCAAATATTGGTCAAAATTAACGAAAAACCTTTGAAACACAAAGATGTTGCATACGTTCTTAAAACAAATGTCCACCGAAATCGAACGAACTGAACTACAAGCTTATGAGAAATTGCTGAAAGGAACTGTAGGAAGTGTGTAAATATTTCAAGTTCTCCGAAAATACACATAAAAACATGTTTGTTTGTAACCTATCAAAAGTCAAGTAAAATACGTAATTTAATTTAATTACCTATTTGTGTCTCAACACAAACAAAAGTAAAAAATTCAAAATAATCATATCAAACTACAGGCCCGTAAAAAATGAATTGCGTAGCAATATTGCTTTAGCTTCCTTTTTAGCCCCCCAGGTCATACATAGTTGTTATGGGTAGTTTCTAAACTGCCGATTGTAGTGAAAATCTCTGAAAGCGCGTAATTTTGAAGAAAATGAAAGTTAAATAAATTTTTTTTTTAGTATATATTTTTGGAGATAAAGCTTATCAGCGCTTTTGTATTAAAAAATATAAATATTGCCGAAAATGCATTATTTTTAAAATAATAAGTATTATTATTTTTACCGACCAAAAGTCAAGTAAAACACGTCATCGTCATCATATCAGCCTAAGGATGTCCGCTGCTGAACAAAGACCTCCCCTATTAACTTCCACTTCGAACGATTTTGGGCCGCTTGCATCCAGCGGCGCACAGCAACTCTGACTTGGTCGTCGATCCGTCTGGTGGGAGGTTGTCCCTAACGGCGCTTTCCTGTACGTGGTCGCCACTCGCGTCGTCTTCGAGCGATATGGCCTGCGCATTGCTATTACATCAGCTTACTATCACTACGAGCTATATCGGTAATTTTTGTTCTCCTACGAAAAAATACAAGTTTGTTTTTTTCCTCACAAGTGTGTTGAAAAACGTCGTATGACTCGCGTGTGCATTGATCATTACACTCTCGGGTTCCTTTGCTTAATAGGTACTCGTGTGTGATTACCAACTTTGCACACGTCTCATAATGCACTATTATTTACTTCTGAGACAAATACATTTCTAATTTAATTAAATTACGTGGTTTACTTGACTTTATATACGTTAAAATAACAAAACTAAAACTTTTTAAAATTTCCCGGGAATCGGGAATTCCCGGGAAGTCATTTTTTTCATTCCCGGGTCCCGGGAATGGAAAAAGGTCGGGTAAAACGAAACCCTAATTCCGACAGTAGCTGCACATTTGATTCGGCCTAAATTCATACCTGCTACTTAATTTTTTATTGTAGAAAATGGTTTACGATCTCTGTTTCTTTGTTCATATGGAGTATAGATACATAGAGGATTGTCCCCTTTACTCTGTGATAGATTTACCTACGTGTAATCGTATTACTAATATAAATTTATTAATTATTAATATTTTATTTGTTTCCAGCTGAAAACTTCTATTTCATCATAGTGGTTAGGAGCTATTTGCTATCAATCAACGAAGATGGAGTGCTGTAAATTGTTTGTTTTTCTTTATAGGTAATGGTTTTGAACGCCATATTAATTTTATTTTATTTTTGATTTGTATTTATGAATACTAAAACAAATAACGTTTGTATTATTTTAATCAAATATTGCCAAATGATTCGGTAATATTTCTGGTTTATTTTCAAAAATTTACTTCATATTTTATACCATTGGAAAAAAAAGCAAGCCTAACTGTAGTCGAAAAATAAAATAAAAAACCTATTTGTAGGTATGAACATCGATACGATGTTGGTTAATAAAACAGGCATTCGATAAAACTACCTATATAAATTATTTTTTACCTTTAATGCTCGATATAAAGGTAAATAATTATTAATAAATGTTTTTTCTGGTATAAAATCATAAAAATATTTTTTATAAAAAAGAGATTCAATCTATAGAGAGTAACCTTTTATAAATTCGATTTTTTCCATTTTTTTTATAAATTCTTTGATGTTTTAGACGAATATAATTAAATCATCTAATAGTTTATAAAAATAAATAGAATTAAACATATCATATTCAATATTTGTACACTCATCATTATAAACAGTATTTCACAATATAATAAAAAATAATAATTTTCTTTAACTTGATGATTTGAATCCTGTAAAAAGACTTATGACGAGAAATTTCATATTTTATTTTTACCACCGGTATATTCTATCATAAAATTTATATATTATGGATGAAAAAAATTAAATACAAAATATATTTTAAATTGGTATAAATGGTACGGGACGGGCTAATAAAAAAACATAGTAATCATTGATGACCAATGTGCAAGAATAGTGAAGAACAAAACAAATATTCCATGAGCTAGGGTAGTTTCTTTTTTTAGATTTTGACACGAGATTTTTTATATTTTATTTAGGTTCTATCATAGTTTGTTGAAAAGAAACCTTATAGTGAAGGAAAAAGTATTTATTATTGGTCAAAGCTTTTGCTTTAAGTTATTACATGATATATTTGTATTTTTTTTATTATGTGTTGTGCATGATATATTCAGGTTGTGACAGCTTGTGCTTTGAATATTTTGGTTATTTAAACTTTTATATTATATAGTTATCAAATATAATAATAATGTAAAATCAATATAATTATATACATTTTCTCATTAATTTGCTTGTTAAGTACGATTATAATAAATATACAGTACTGGGGGCCAACCACAAGCTAGTAAAACAATATTATTATAACCTTATTTGTCTTTTGTCTTGTTTTGACTCCGGATGTCAATGAGGGACAAAAGACAAATAAGGTTATTTTAACCTTGTTTTAAGAGCTTGTGGTAGGCCCCCTGAAGGCGTGTTATGTTATACCTCGTGTATATTATTATTCTATGTGTAATAATTTATTATAATATATCTTCTCACGCAGTACATAATTCTGTGATTTGTGTTAAGTATGTAAACTAAATAATTTTATAAGAATTAAGATTATTTGTCATGAATATTAATCGCCGTATTTCGGTATCTTATTTAACTCTAACTTACTATCATATTATATCACAGATAAATAATATCAAATATAATATATCAATAACATTATATCCAGGGTGATTTCAATATGTAATAAAAAAACCTTTAATATCTATATACATTTATAGGAATATCTGCTCGTAATATATTTTATGAACCTGTACTTACAAATTAAACGTTTGTGTCTGAAACTTTTATATATTATTTTTACAATTATACTTACCTACTTGTAAAAGTAAAAAAAAAAAACATGAAGTTAAGAATATTACTTGATGAGAGCACGAATAAACGAGCATTTAGTAAAATGTTAAAATTAAATGTATTTTTTTATTCGCTCCATGTTCTATTCAAGAAATAGGTACAATCAACCCCTGAAATAATGGCGAGAATAAAACGACATATTATATATTTTTGAAAAACTTTATTTGATAAAAAATATATATTTTTGGTATGCGGTGAACTAAATAGGGGGTATTATATAACTGTTAAAATGCGCATATCCAATTAACAACCAAAAATATTATAATATCAATCTTTCTGATTTTTTACGAAAATTTTATATAAATGTCCTTTATAATATAAAGCATATATATGTACTTTTCTAATAAATATACATTCTATATCTCACTTCTTGTACGAAATAAATATTTTAAAATGTATATTTATCTCTATAATCTTGTTTAAGCAAATTTGCTTATAACTAGTTAAGAGTAGGTAAGTGTGTAGGTATTATATCCTAGATATAAAGCTAGCTACAGTTTTGTATATCTTTAATATTATATCTTACACGGTGTTCAAAACGCCACTGTCTGTGTTTGTGTAAAGTTTAAACTGCAGGCAAGTTTTTTATTATGAATTTTTACTACACTAATATTTACATAAAGATATATTAATTGATTTATGTATATTTATTTTGAATTTAATGTTCAATAAATAAATGTGAATCTGATCTGAATTGTGAATAGGTACCAAAATAATTAAATAACGACAATAAATACGTCCTTCGCTTTAACTAGCTAATAGATTACGTCCGGTTTTTGTATCTGTACCTGCCATGGGTGAAGCAAATATTTATCAAAATGGAAACGGAAAATATATAATATATATATATGTGTATGAATTTTTCTACAGTTATTTTCTTATCAGTGAATTTATATGTATACTAGCTGTCCAAGCTGCTTCACCCGCGTTCCCGGATTAAAAAGTAGCCTATGTACTTCTCCATACCATAGGCTATCTGCATGCCAAATTTCATGATGATCCGTTGAGTAGTTGAGGACAAATTTTAAGAGGGGGAATAAAATAAATGTACTGAGATTATATTACAAAAATATGTTTTTGTATGTGGGACTTACAGTGAAGACACGAAAATGCATTTTGATCGGCATAAAATTAAGCAAAAGTTTTTCAACATGTGGAACCCAACATACGAATAGATTTAAAAATCCATATATATTACATAAATAAGCCAAGCCGTTCCTATTCGATAAATATTTGCTTCCTTACAAATAAAATAAAAGATCACCCTTGCCATCCCAGAAGATAAAATCTAAATGCTACAAAGGGCTATCTTATATTTTACAATAAACAATTTTAATGTTTATACGAATTGAAACTTCCTCTTGTGATGAACGTACTCAGAATATAATAAATACTTACTAAATAGATATATGTTAGAAGTGTTATTATATTATATATTAATTAAAAGTAACGGCATATTCAGACTGTAGTGAGGAAAATTTGCATTTTAAAACCCACAAATAGTACCAAAGATGTTCATAAATCTAGTATCAATGAAATATTTAACCGTCCAATTGAAAAGACCGTGTAAGGGTGTAAAATACATTTCAGGCTAAAATCTTAGCTGTTATTTAGCTGAGAATTTATCGTAAAAATCTTATCTGCCATAACTTTTTACCTTTAATATTTTTTATATATTGTAAACTGCCATAATTTCTTACCGTAATTTTTTTTCTAAATATTTTTGAAGAAAAAATCATTCCGGGTCCAAATATTACAATTTTTTATTGTATTTTTGATAATTTTAATTTTGGTAATAAATATATATAATATTTGGTAACATTTACTGTTTACCCATCGCATCCCAGGCCAGTCTGGATAGGTCTTACCAATCGATCAATTATTATACGCTTTAAGTGTTGTAACAATTATTTACATTGTGAATTAATATTAATTTTATAGAAATTTTGATGTCTGTGACTGTTGTACAACGCTTTGTTAAACGCATTGGGTATTTGAAATAAAAAATGTTATAGCAAACTGTGTATGTTTTATTTTTTTAACAAGTATATATGTATATGTAAGTCTACAAAAACAATGAATTGTTTTTTTTTTTTTCTTCGATTCAAATATACATGAAGCACGTTTCGATTACTTTGAAATTACTAATTATACACAATAATACATTTTTTTGCACACTTTACGTATAAATAAAGTAGAAAAAAAATAATAAGTTAATTCCTCATTTCTTAAAATTAAATAAAAATAAACATAAGCTAATATAGGAACTTTTGCAACACCACCTTGACCAGCCTAAGTAGAAATAAATATTTTTTATTTACTAAAATTTAAGGCAATTTTCATACCGACACCGATTCCGAATCTGCATACAACGTTATTCATACTGGTATTGCACTCCCGCTGTACGACATTTTCATCATCCTATATAAACTGTTCACCATTGTCAGGTAGTATAGAGAGTACACTGAAACAAATAAAAATATTTATTTTGTCTCCTACAAGAATATAACATAATATAAATCGAAAATATTCAGGATGAAAATATTTCTACTCGACTTTTTAACATTTATTTAAATTAAAAAGATAAGACTAACCCCCTTATTCATAATCGCTTTTTAACTTAATCAGCGTAATAGTGCCCTCCGTCTCACTCTTTCCATCACCAAATGTCACGTGTCAGATAAAGACTTCAGAATTTAAGCTAATCAACATTTTATAACTTTATTATGAATAAGGGGGTAAATGTAAAGCAAGAAGCTGGGATCGTAAACCTTTTTATTCAATGAAAAATTTATAAACATTACATAACCTAGAAATGAAAATATACCTACAGTTTTCAAAATGCTAATGGAACATCGCAGTAGGTTCATGGTTCATCTTGAAGGTATACGTCCTCATCATCATCGCTATAAAGACAGTATTTAAACTCGCGGCACATAAGATACCAGGAAGGTCGGTCTACCTTGCGATGAGTATGGTCCCCAGTCCCCTTGAAGAAAGGGGCAGCAGCGCGCGAGTGATACCCCTTGTAGCAAGCGTCTTTAAACTACGGTAACTGCTTACCATCAGGCGAGCCGTATGATTTGCCACCTTAGCGGAATAAAACAGAACTCACCAGCGCCAGTAAAAAGTGCGATGACGATAAGGGCGATGTTCCCTGGCAACTTGAGGAACTCCTCCATCCTGAAGACGCACGTCACGATGGCCACCAGGAATATGCACACTATGAACACCGAGTTGAACACTATGGACAGCTGCAGGTTGCCTGATCGCCGCTGGGTATACACAAAAAATAATATCGTGAACAAGTATAAGCGGAAGCTTGAAAGACAAGTGACTGAAAAGTTAACTGAAAAGTCTAGCTAGATCGATTTTTTACTACCAAAAACCCCCATATAGTAAATTTTATCACAATCATTAGAGAAGTTTTCAAGATCTCTAAACAAATATTGCTCATTTAATAGTATGGGATAGGATATTTCATTGAAGACTAAGGAAAATGTACAATGAAGTGCATTTAGAAATAAAATAAGTAATAATACTATCTCGGATACTACTTATGATTGCGTAGTCACCTACAACATTGAACATTCATAGGTTGGAATTCTTAGCATTGTTTTTTATTAATTATTAGCGCTCTCATAGCAAAAGCAACCTTCTGAAGAGTTAGTCTGAGAGTGAGTCTTCTGTTAGAGTCGGATAAATCATGTTCATATTTTTTCCAATGCTGCATGCAGATTTTTATTTTTTATACAATACTAAGTAATTTATACCCAATGCACCTTATTACAAAACATGGTTTAAAGGTAAACCAGGTTTTAAAATAGCCTCGTCCCTTTTTAGGGTTCCGTAGCCAAATGGCAAAAAACGGAACCCTTATAGATTCGTCATGTCTGTCTGTCTGTCTGTCTGTCTGTCTGTCTGTCCGTCCGTATGTCACAGCCATTTATTTCCGAAACTATAAGAACTATAATGTTGAAACTTGGTAAGTAGATGTATTCTGTGAACGCAATTAAGATTTTCACACAAAAATAGAAAAAAAACATTAAATTTTGGGGGTTCCCCATACTTAGAACTGAAACTCAATTATTTTTTTTTCATCAAACCCATAAGTGTGGGGTGTCTATGGATAGGTCTTCAAAAATGATGTTGAGGTTTCTAATATCATTTTTTTCTAAACTGAATAGTTTGAGCGAGAGACACTTCCAAAGTGGTAAAATGTGTGTCCCCCCCCCTGTAACTTCTAAAATAAGAGAATGATAAATCTATAAAAAATATATGATGTACATTACGATGCAAACTACCAACGAAAATTGGTTTGAACGAGATCTAGTAAGTAGTTTTTTTTTAATACGTCATAAATTGAAATTCATATCAAATACTCAGATCTATACTACCATTTACTTATATACCTATAGGTTTGTACGGAACCCTCGGTGCGCGTGTCTGACTCGCACTTGGCCGGTTTTTATTATATGACGTTAGAAAGTGACCAAATGACAGTAAAACCTGGCTTTACTTTAAACCATGTTTTGTAATAAGGGGGAATAGGTTTATGTCCGTGAACTATATATGTAATCAATAATTCTTCAATTTAAATGTAGGTAAGTACCTAGCCATACTATCAGTAAGAAACACTTTCGATGCTATACTAATTTTGAGACTATTTCTACTGTCATAAGGTTGTTAGTCCATCTGATAGAAATTAAAGTCATCATTCTTTCATCTTTGCTGACTTTCGGTTATCGGCTAAAGTAATGTAAAACTAACCAGCCTTTTGAATCTTGAACTCTAGCACAATACAACTACGATATATTTTCCAGCTCACCAAACAAATCCCGAAGAGTGCCACAATGTTCCCGATGGCTGACAGTGTGGAGAACATGACCATGCTCATGGAGATCAGGTTATCCTCGGGATCCCGGTCCTTATGCCTTGGCAGGTTCCATGCTCCTGCTATGATGTTGGCGAAGCATGCTAGCTGGAATGTAAAATTATACTATTATTAGCAAGAAAAAGTAAAAGCACATAGAATTAT